>JACDQD010000003.1:14230223-24230223 GCA_019843655.1 Lethocerus indicus | reverse complement strand
AAAAGACAGGACGTGTCCCGTAAAAATGGAACTTCCGGTCATTTTAAATCAGCGGATGCAATATTTGTTCCATGGTGGTACGGAATATTACTATTCTAATAGAATGGAGGTAAACAATTTTAATCACAAATATATATATATATATATATATATATATATATATATATATATATACATTACACTCTTAGCATTACGTTGACAACCGTTCGGAGAATTTTTCGGAAGTTCTGGACACCGTCTATTTGAGAGAACATGATATACAACAGGAATTAAACGCTTGTGCCTGGCTAATTCGTGCGACGGATGTATCTCTTTTAAATTACTTTAGAAGTAGTGCCGCATCGTTTGTCCTGGAAGTGTCAGAACCAGCAAACCAGAATCCACACTGGAAGGATGCCAACTGTCGCTCTAAGTCTCTTTCTTCTATTCAGAGCTCTTACAATGCAATTGAAAATTACCGTAAAGTCACTGACGGCTGAAAGTCGTCCGTGCACTCCCCTCCGTTCCAGTTATTCGAGCAGTTTTATTTTTTAAATCATAGGTTTTGCCGCTTACGAAACACCGTTTGGAAAGCGCCGCCGTATGCGGGAGTTTTTAAAGTAAGCCCTGTAAGATACGATAAAAACATCTAATTGATAACTGTACAGTCGCCAAGCAGCATTGAGAACAAAACTGTCAGACATGCTACCCAGAAGAGAGCATGAACTAAATTGAGCTTTCGATAGAACCTAAGTATTAATCGATAATACGCAATTTAATTTAATTTAAGGCCAACAATTTCCGTGAAATCAATGCGAAAACTCCGTAGTGAAAGCAATAACAAATGTACCGGGTGGATTTCTCTTAAATTCCGGGACACTTAGCATGAAAGGACCTGACTCAACCGGGATTCTTCTAGATTAAGGTTTAAACTCCGGGACTGTTGCCAATCCTCTAGTGCCGTTGACCGAAAAAGTCCCATTTGTGTATAGTCCGAGTATAGCCCGCACTTGTCCGCGATATGTACATGAATATTTTCTCTCCTTCTGCCACGTTTCAGTTATAACTACAGAGTTTCTTCAATGTGTTTCATCAGAATAGTCTGTCCTACTGTCTATTTAGTAACCGTCTGAAAGAACATAATAGAATAGAAATATGCGTTAACTCTATTTCGCTATGCTGTCAATGTGAATGAAGTGTCTGCTTTATCGTTCTATAGACCATATCGGCGTTGCAGTTTTCTCGAAACTGACAGAAAGAGGCCAACTCTTTTTTTGTTGTGAATTAAATGTGGCAGAACTCTATTTATAGGAGATTGTTTAAAAAGGCGATTACACTTTCTTTATGGCTAAAATAATGCGTCCATATGCTGCGATATTAGTTCGAATATACAGACTCATTATTACTATTCTCAGATTGAGTGTCATCATAAAAATGATCCCGTCGCAATAAATAAAATCAATTTTTATGAAACAAATATTGAAGAAAAAAATCTTGTATAGATTTTGTTCCCTTTATTCCCGGGTTGTTGCCAAGATATCGAATTGAGAAGTTCCAGGAATGAGTTACATTATTCAAGAGGTGTCGCGCTAGCCGTTACTCGGTGACTCCTTAAAATAAATTTGGAGTTATGCCATTCTATGCAAATATTTGCAGCAGCAGGATTCACTAATTGTCAAATAGCATTATGGTAAACATTGGACATGTATAAAAATGAAGCTTACATTATTTTACTAATCGGAAGATAGGTACACGATCGGTGCGTGTTGGCCACATCAGAAATTATGATCAATTGATTACACTGGTAAATAACTAATATCATTCGTTTTATTATGCAACAGTAATCGATCACTTTCGGCGCAAATGTATAACTACATGCGAAGAAGTTTCGCAATAAAGTGAAGTGAGGAGATACTAAATAACAATTAATCCATAAACAGATTGCAGGCAAAAACAGAAAATAACATGCGAGGTCACACATCGAAGTTATTAAAGAAACACGGTACCGACAGTATGACGATCGATCAAACACGAAACAGGAAAAATATAAACCCTTTTATTACGCCAGATTTTACTGCCTCGTTTCGATATAACAGTCACCCTACGCAAGTGTCACTAAATTGAAATTAGCCATTAATTTTTCGGAAAAGAAAGTTGATGATGTGTATAAAATATTTTACGTTGGCTCATGAAATAATAGAGTGATGGAAAATAGGGTCAAAAGTCTAAGTATTCTGCAGTAAAGTCGCGAATAATCGTCGTTTGACGACTTCTAATTTACAGAATTAATTACCACCTATTAATCATCATTGTTATACAGCAAGCCTAGAGTTTCCCCGATGATGTAATATATTTATTTAATTACTCTACAGGTTGGTCATGTAAATGGAATGTACGGATCTGGGTTAAATAAAAGCAGTCTTGCATATTCTTGAGGACTATTCAAAACTTTGCCAAATCAAATAGGGCTCGTTTTCCTTCGCGGCCACTTTCATTTCTATCTTCTCTGGTAATTGAATCCGACGCCAATCCAGGAGAAAGAGCGGATGTCTTGCGGTCTACCACAAGTTCCCGAGTAAATCAATAGATTTCCTTCCGGCCGATTGCGGCACTTCAATTTCAGATATAACTTTCGACAGTTTAGGCATTTCCGCTAAAATGTTCGGTTTCTGGAATCATCGTACGATGGCGCTAGTAGGGAGGGCTTAAAAATAGTTGTGCAGACATTACTATTCTGTATCGCTTTCTTGCATGCTGTTGCGGGGAGACAATGATATCCGACTGATAAATGGGGCGTCGTCTGGCTGTTCGAGGAAACCCGAAGAAAACAGCACCGAGCTTCTTCCACAATCAGCACATTTGCCAACGAAAGAATTTGCCATCGCGGATTTTTATTGTGTTGTCTCATACTGTTTTTAACGCCGAATAAACAATTTAATTCTGTCTCCACTAGGTTTTTCAATCTGCGTTAGAAAGTTGTTTGGGCTTCTCGCGATAGTCAGTACTATTCCGTCAGTAAATTCCGCCACCCACGGACATAGGTTGCAGTTGGAGCAGCCTGCCTGTCATTGTTGTTACACGAGGTTCCAAACGTTCAAATTTTCTTTCGCCTTCACTTTTGAATCCCTTCAGAAAGCATTTTATGCCCCTGAAATTCTGGAAAATGCTGGAAGTGCGCAATTTGTCGCAGTTGATTCTGGTATTGAGATTCCAGTCGGAGTGAGAGGCTGTGTGAGAGACAAGAGAGAGAGAGAGGGAGAGGGAGGGAGAGAGAGAGAGAGAGAAAGAGAGAGAGAGAGAGAGAGAGAGAGAGAGAGAGAGAGAGAGAGAGAGCGCTAAAAATAGGATAAATGGCAGAGCAGCCACCAACCGACAACGCAGAAACTCTCCCCCATATAGCAGAGTAGAC
The DNA here is from genome assembly GCA_019843655.1 of Lethocerus indicus. Taxonomy (NCBI): domain Eukaryota; kingdom Metazoa; phylum Arthropoda; class Insecta; order Hemiptera; family Belostomatidae; genus Lethocerus; species Lethocerus indicus. Next base: position 24,226,835 of record JACDQD010000003.1, on the reverse strand, counting down.
AGCAGGGTCGTGACAATTTTGTCATTTCTAGTTGTTCTAGTTGTTTAACCTCGCACGATTAAACGGAAGGAAAACACGATATCTCAATTCCGATTAGGCGAATATGTCTGCACACAGATCAGTGAATAATACTGATGCAGTGGCGAGCCTCAAATATTTTATGTGTTTATTCTACTCCACCTACGGCGGAGGGAACTTAATCATTCCAGAAAGGGGTCGTCAACAAATCAAAAGTTGAAAGAAGGAACAGGACTTGCAACGTTGGTTACAGTTGGTTAACTTTCGTTCTCACATCATGAATTTCCTATAGAACAGCCCAAATATAAAGCTACAAAACTGCGAGCTGTGCACTCGGCCAATATGTTATACATTCATTCCACATCCGAGCGAACTAGTTCTCCGTGTTAGCAGTCAGGACACGTTACCGGGCCTTTATTTACGTTGCTCTTCAAAGTTTAAATATACGTTCGGTGGGTCTTCTAAAATCTTCTAAAAGATAAAAACCGCGCAACGTCCCAACGGCCGAACGGGGCCGGCAAGCCGGTTCACGTCACTGTATTACTTTGGCACAGCGTCGATAAAAGGTTGCCGACCCCTGAACTGCGCTACGGTGGAACGTTTTTCTGATGCTTTCCTGAACACACCGAGCTTCCAGTATCCCCATTCCGGAACGATAAAAAATAAAACCTATTATTTTCTCGGTCGAAATATCCTATACGGCAATATCAGGCAACAGATTCTAACATTTGTACATTCAAATTTCTATAATCACTACTCCATATCAGTATTATAAGGGACTAATTTCATAATAAAGAAGGGACTAATACAAATTTAAAAAACTATGTAAACTTGTTTCATCAACGTACTACCTGCAGATACTTTTGATTCATTTACTAACAATATCCAAGAACAATCGCCGTGCTGTTATTTACCTATTTTATGCGACATAGAATGTCATTACGTGTTTAGTTATATCCACCTTTTATTTCAGATTAGATATCAAATTAGTAAAATCGGGAAATACGTGTCCAATTTGTTGTTTTAAAAAGATTCTAATCTTATTCAAGAATATAGGACTACCTATACGTTCAACTCGGTCAGATTATTTGACTCATTTTCAAACCGGAAACCCGGGTTTTATGAAATGACACTCGATTTAAAATTGAAACGGCCAGGTTGACCGAGGCGTATGCTGCAAAAGAGGTAGCGGGTAAACCAGGGTCCACTTGAAGGCGGTGTCGGGTTTGGTGTGCTAATATTTGCCGAGCACCACTCAGCCAACCGACTCGTCTAATAAGAAAGACATATCACTCCTCCAACCCTGCTTCCAAAGTTGAACCCGATTTATTTAAATATCTGGTGGGTCAGCTGCACACATCGACGTAACCGAAACGGTGTCGCGTAAGTGTAGATATTATACGTGCGATAATGATCTTTCATTATTTGGGGATGGCCAATGGGAAGTAAATTGAGCACATCAGCGAGCAGGGCGGAATTTAAAGAAGAAAATTTGCATAGGCACGTAAATCAATAAATCAATCTAATCATCCATTAATAAGTACTTTCTGCTAATACTATCGTGACATTATTTGCTTCTGTTAAAGCAGCTTCTAATTGGTGGGTGTCGCACAATAGCACTATCGCCCGATTCCCGCAGTCCCATAGTTCCAAAAAAATCTCGGACGATCATCGAAGGACTGGGGTTAAAAAACACATTGCGTCACATTAGGTGGCGCTCGCGTGTAGTGCACCTACGCCGGCCGTTCACAGATTTGTGAGAAACTTGTTCATAAAACGCTGCTAATGATCAATAGCAAAACGCGACCTAACCAAGGACAAGTTTCAGGAATTTCATTAATGTTCGCGAATCTGCTTGCGAACACGCAGTAGATTGCGTCATGATACCTTTTTGTCTTATTTGAAAGTTATTTTTAATACTCATAATCCGACCTCTTCAAAGGCTACTAGTGTTTTTTTTTGTGTTTCACTAAAGATATTAGTATACACTCGGAAAATAAATCACAAATGACCAAGAAACCACTTTTCAAATGAAATCGCTGCTTAAAATGCACGTTATCAGTGCATTATATACAAACATCTTAATCCTATTCCTTGGTATAGAACATGCAAATATTTTTTCTTATGAAGAATGAATTTATATTGTGAGGAGCACCAACACCCTTACACCTTGAGTTCGCCTCTTAATATACCCTGAAATAGATATTCTGTCGATAAACTTACCGGGGGCCGCAGCTATAGTCGGAGACAGGTGATGTCGATGCGATCCGAACGACGATGATCCAAGACAAATCATGATATGTCGATTTACTCAAGAGAGACAACTGGAAATATGTACGCTACTATATGTGCGAATCGAGACTGCCGCAACAGCGCAGGGACCTGTCTGTACAGTACTCAAAGTGAGACCGGAAACAACCACGATCAGTAACCAAGTAACTGTTAACTTTTCACCGGTAGACCACAGGATCACTTCACAACGGCGCCCTATCCTCTCCTCCTCCTCCTCCTAAATGCACCACACAAACAACCAAAACATTCGTTATTCATCGATGAACAAACTCGACACAGAACGCTTTCCATCCTTAAATCATATTATATAAACAAGTCGTGTAGCCCCAATTAGTGTCCCCACCCCCATTTAATATATCTGTAATATATCTGTTTGGCGGTTCGTCAGTGTCTGGGATACCATAATGCCTGTGATTTTGCGACTCGACTCGACAATTTGGTCTTATGATAGACTGGTTTCGGCTTGTCACAATCTTCGGTATCGTTCAGTCAGTAGATTATTGCAGCGGAAGCCCCAACATGCTTAAGCGCCTCTCTAATCGCCTATTAGAACGCTACTGAAAAAGACGATGAGCTGAAACGGGTTTAGCACTAGACCAGACGAAATTAGCGAGTGAAGAGAAAAGATGATGATAGCGATATAATGTTATATCGAACAGATGTGGGATAAAAATGTATTAGTACAAACTTGTAAACGCAAAATTAATATAGTAATCAATATTTTTGTAATGATAATACAAATCCCCCATAATATGACGGAAGCTAAGAGGCTTTCGGTAATGCCCTATATCATTTATCAGTAGCAATATTTGACTCCCCTCTAACTGAACGGTTAATGTAATGAACTGTCAAGGACTTATAAGCGGGACATTGAGCTAAAATATGAAAACCATCCGCTGGGCCTCCAATTCGATACTAATTTACAAGTTACCACACTAATGATAATGAAATGAATGTATCGGAATGATCTGATCCGATTCAGATGTCACGGGAAAAGAAATATTGTCAGTTTTCTAAACGAATATAACAAATAGAAATGTGGCCCAGCTCCAAAATTTTACTTTATTATTTAATAATTGCAAATTTAAATGCGGCTTTTCGGTTCTTTTCTTAGGCCGAGTGAATTCATGCGGGCGGGCGAGCGGCCTGCGACGGAACCAACCAGGTGAGGTAATTTCTTTTTTTTGTTTCACTGCCGGGCTCCGAGCAACCGGTACCGGCATTTTATCAAGACCCCATGTATTTTTATATAGACGCTCAGTTTCCGTCCCACATCTTTCAATATGATCTTTCAGATATTTTTTAAAGAATTTTGAAATATAAAAATCCGCAGTCAGGTCTATAAACCGATATGTGTTTCCGTTATACAGCAATACTGGTACCGAATTCGTGCGTTAGCACGGAAGGATAATAAGAAGAATATTAACCGGAGTGCGGTCATATATTCAAGTTGTAAAATCATAACTGTTAATGCAGGGAGTGTCATGACAGCGGCCAGTTCAATTCTCCACCGCTCGTTAACGAACAATAACAAACAGGAATTGGGATGAAGTTTTTCCCATCGTTCTTATTGACCGGTGTGCTATAAATAGACCGATATTGTTGTAAATTAAGCCATTGTAAATTATACGAAACGCCAAGCGCAATTATAATTTAATTGTATGACCGAATAAATTAAAAATAAAATGGCACTATTACGAATAGCCATCTACGTGTACGAAACAGCGGCGGAAGGAATTTTTAAACGGAATGACCCGGGCTCTTCGATTGCATCACAGAGGTTCACCCACAACATTTTTCAGTTCACGTCAGTCCCTTCGGTAGTAAGAGCAAAACAAAACTGTAAGTCCAGTATTAATGTTTCGACGTATTTCAGATTGGAATTAAGACATTTTTTTTCCATTAAGTCAAACCGACTGACAGTCTGTCAAAGTAGTCCTACTCAAACTTTCAATCTTTATACGTGTCATAAACGAGCCCAAGCTCTGGTCGTTATCGTGATTAAAAATTGTAATACAACACTTTTTCTATATAACACTCACACAACACTGGATTCAGCTGAGACGATTCGCGCCTATAACACTTTCGGTAAAATATGTAGACGACTACCCGACGGGTCACACACACACACACAGACACAATCTCACATGACGTCGGACGACATGTCAACAGGGGCACAATCGTATGGCACTGGGTGTGGAGGGAAAAAAAGCGGCGGCCGTCAGAGGTGGCGACGTGAACCAGAGCTGGAACTGGCGGAAAGTGTACTGAAGCGGTCATGGAGCAAGATGGCGACCGGGCGGCCCCACCACCGGCCCTCACCTCCGCAGTTTACACCGGCAACCCTCCAGCCGCCCGCATTCCGACCTGAATTCTACTACCTGAACCTAACCTAACCTGCCCCGCCCCGCCCCATCCGACATATTTTTTGTTTGCCAAAACTACCTGCTCCCCGACCCCCATTGTCTGCCCGCTATTCAAATTGTAGCCGTTTGTTTGATACCCGTTCCGGGGGCGACGGGGGAGACATAAGTGATCGTCAGAACAACCGGTACGGGAGACTCGGCAAAATAATACGGGTGAAGTCAAAATAGGGTTTCACGTGAATGAATCGTGTGACTGAAGAAGTCAAACTTCGACTGAGGAACGGTCGTGTTTTCCGTTGGTTCTTTATTATCGAATACGCGATTGCTGACGATTTTAAGATCCATATTAATCGCAAAGCTGCAGGAGATGAACTCAAACCGGTAGTATCGAATCCCAAATATTTCAACGCCGAAAAAAAATGATAACAGAAAAGGTTTATCGGATTCACCCATCAATTCTGTCGGTGATTATCGAAGTAATGACTTTTCAGTCAGTGGTTCGGGCTTTGTTTTCGAGATAACTGTAATCAGACCTTATGCTATCCGGAAAGGTGGGATTTTTGACGGTTTTTGTCGAATCGAGACAAAAATGTTTAATGTTTAAATACATTAAATAACTATCAGAATGTCATGAACTCCGATAGAATAAAAATTTCAGCGGTTGTATATTAATGGTTTAACGAGGAGGGGAAACTAAAACAAACGTGGGGTTCCCCAAGGATCGATTAATACTCCAGTGAACTCCATTTTCTTGAGTAATTATTAAAAATGGCTTGAATTAAGAATATTTTATTGTACATATCGAACCATTTTATTCGCGAAACTGTCTGAACGTTAAAAGAAGATATAAAACTATGAGAAAATGTGAATAGAATCTCCGATTGTCAGATTATACAAGGATAAATCATTCTTTTTCACGCTCCTCTTATCGTTAAAGTGCCATTCATTGGCAGTGAAGAATTTCGTTTAAATCCTGAAATCCAATTTCGTTAATACTTAATTACTTAAGTAATTACTTTGTAATTACTTAACTTTTACAATTAACAAAATGAGGAGGAATGATTTTTTCAGAGGGCCTACGATTTAGAGGGATGTTTTGTCATTGTAATGAATTAGAGCTGTCTTGTTTTCTTTGAATTATACTTTGAACTGTTGTTTGATGTGTTCTCTCCCAATCAAGAGATCAAACCCTAAACAATCAAAACACAATGGACATTCTGTGGCCCAGCTGATGCGAACCCACAGTCCGTATTGCGCAATATGTTGTTCAGAAGAGGTATTCATTAGCCCCAAGCTACTGAATATTCCTACGTCCGAATTTAGAATATTTAATAATTCTATTCATAACTGCCCTTACAATATATTTCATGAATATTTACTAAAACTGTGATATTAATGTAAATTTATACAGGTTTAAATGTATTGTTTGCATTAACGGTCCATATAGAATAAAAGTTCAAGACTTTATGATGGATAGTTCAAATGTCGGTTCCACAGAAAAATGGGTCATCCGAATGTACTGCTTGACTTTCTAATTCAAAAGGGCGATTTTGAGAAAAGGGTTTGGTATACACGTTTTAGGTAACATTTAGCCTATTAGTCTATAATAGATGTAAAATAGAACTATTTGCAATTTATTAATATATTGTTCTTCGTGGAAAATATAGTTCATCCAGGAAATTAAGTCAATTATTAGGAGAAGATCAATAATAATTGTAGGATTTCCAATCGCTTCTTTTTATTTTCTTCAAGTTTTAACGAGTAATCGACTATCAAATGTCTGTAAACCCAAAAATCCTAGTTTGAAATGTTAATTGGAAATTAACATTACAAATAACATAGTTTGGCCAAATTTAAAATCGGTAAATTGCTCACACAATGCAAACTAGACGATGCCGTGTCCAAGGAATAAATATCAAAACCATATTTTGGGCCAAAGGAAGATTAAATGGAGTGTTTCGAACTGATTCGAACAAATGGTCAACCGGAATGATTTAACTGTAGACGTACAAGGCTCGATCGCTTAAATTAGTCGCGTTCGTTAACACCTGTTGCGATTCCCACACAACACTTGTCTTTTTCAACCACAAACGCATAGAGGAAGGCAGGTGGGGCGGACTGAGACTAAAGCGGCTAACGACACGGTACTGTGGAACACGCAAACAGTTATTTAATTAACACGGCTCCGATGGAGCTGACTTGGCCTCACACCTTGATTTGTTCAAGCGGGTGCCAGAAGGGCCATCAAACGTGTTCGCACCTAGCCAGTGCGCTATAGGCACCGCTGAAAATATTCGCTAAACAGTTTAAACAACTTTACACCTCGTAGATACAAATGTCCGCATGCCAGTAGCCATTTGAATATATTACGCGTTAATACAGAACCGAAGCTAAGAACATAAATTTATTATCGAAGATAAATATTTCGCAGATAATTTCTAGTTTTCGGAAGGAACTATAATTTCAGTCCCTTTTATAATCGGCTATGAATTATTTTAATTTAGTATTATTTGGGAATCCGTTTTCTGAAACCACTTCCTAACTTGGCCCTAAGCTAGGACGATTCGGATCTCGTCCGTAATAATCCGTGGAAGCGCTGGTAGAAACGCTTTATTTATAAGGCGAACACCACACCGGTGCCTAGGAAAAAATTATTCGAAAGTAAGTCCGGAGGCGGAGCTATAAAGTAAATCTCAATCGAACTTCAAACCATAGAAGAGGGGGGAACAAGTAATGGGACTGGAGGTGTAAAGCAATTAAACGGGTGAGCGCTCTATAATTGGACTTATTATTAGTTGCGTTAGTTCGTGTCGAAGGTAATAATCCTTATGTTTGTTGTAAGATCCCCCCAAATCATTTGAGCCTAAATTTACGACATTGGATCATTACAAAATTGATATAACGTTAATATCGGGTAATGATCTCGACTAGTTTTGTGCATCACTTCTTTTATTGTATGTACCGCGTACATACCTAAAATATTGAGAAATAAACAGTACCTGATTATAGGTATATTTCCGACGTATGTTTATTTTTGGTTTATCGTGTAATTACGCAATTCTTAAAGCTGCGTCAAGTTTAACATTTAGAGGTACAGTAGCAGTAGTTTTTTAGTAAATTCGAAGAATTTTATTTCTAATATAAATTGGGGCGGCTCCATGGTGACTTAATGTTAATTTTCAATTGTACAATTGAATATTTTCCTGTATAATCGAATCATTTTCAAGAATTTTTAACTGTTTCGAGGTGTCCGAATAGGAACTGACTGGTAAAATTGCTTAAATCGAGGGATCGATGCCGAGACTGAACTGACGTTAAACGGCGGTTACCAATTTTCCTGTCTCACAAACGACCATCGAAGACTTTGGTAAAATGGAGGATCGTCTTCCAAACGTTTATAATCACCGTGCTCGAATAGGCACTTTCAAACAATCATATTTTCTGTTAACAGTGAAAGCACATGTAATAGCGTAATGCTCTCTAATTTATTCAAATTAGTTTTACAGAATGTCAGATCTTTTCAAACCGTAGCTAAATTGGTCGCTTATTTATATAACAATAAATTATCGGAAACGAAAGCAGTAAATAGAGCATAGCGAATGTTTTAATTTTCAGGTGCGGACATCAAAGCAATGGCCCTAAAGCAATATAAATGCCCTAACAAAAAGATCGTTTAAGATTGTTTTCAGTTTATTTATTCGTTGAACACTTCTTTATCGAACCAAGTGTTTATGTCGTATATTGTGAGATACGAATGCGAGACAAGTATCATGTTTACCTAACTTACCGTTCGACCGCCGTCTTTTAGTGTAGAAGCATACTGCAGTAAGAATATAATTTAAATAAATACCTAGAAGTTTGGAAAATCCAATTGCAGCTGAAATAATATATCACTCGAAAAAATCCCCGGGTTGAAATAAGAACCCTTCCGCCTTGAAAACTGAATCTACGCTTAAGACACGTAATTCACCTTGAGATTGTTCAATCCCAATACGGTTCGACTACATATGACCAGTCATAAAGGACACGAATAGGTGGGCCATCAGAAGCTTCGCCCACACACTACAGGGAAAATGAAAATTGTTAAAGAAAAATAATTTTGCCACAGCCCTGGACTCTAGATGGAAACGGTCGGGGAGAATTGAGATCAGAAAGGCGTGACGTGACGCAGGAGTTGCATCCTTGACCTTTCATGCCAGTAACGTCATAACTTTTCCACCGCGGCAAACCGTCCAAAAAAGTCGATCCGTAATTTTTTTCGCCTGTCCCGAGTATTTTTTTAACGGTTCGGAACAATTCCCCTGAAACATTCAAACGCCCCACTCCCACACCGGCTCCACCGGCGCTTTAAGGTCCTGACTGCAGAGTAGAATTTCTCAAAGCGGACTCTAGTTCACTGGGCAAAGGGAATTCGTAGGTCATGATGAATAGTCACACCGATAGTAGGAGACAATGCCACGAGGATAACATCCTGATATTTCAATGCTATTAAGATTGCAGCTAATATTCTTTGTACTACTTTGTATTACGAAAAAGTTTATTAAATAGCTTTATTGTACGTTTTATTCTGTCCCAAAATCTATTATACTGTTAAGATAAGATTTCAAATATACAAGAAGTAAGAATGAAGTGGGCGGTGGGAATATTTGGAGGGACGTGATGTATGCAGATTGACGTGGAGGAGTATGGGCTGTGGAACAAGTGACAGGGGCCGAGAGGAAGTGACCTGATTTATAGGGCCCTGACTTTCCGGCACCTTTTTTCCGCTTCGGGTTCGTTCGGACACATACTCCCCCACACAAGTGCTCAAATGCACACACACACACACACACACACACACACACACACACACACTGTCTCATACGAGCACACCCTAGTAAACTGTCGAGGGGCAGGTCCAAATCAACCCTCCTGCAGTGGTCGTCCACCCAACGTGTAACTCGAACTTATTTTCGCCACTCTCTACTAATAAGGAATCCTCCTACTTTATAATCTCTTGTCCCTATTATTACTATACTTACTCTTTGTTCACTTACAAGATACTGTTTAATGACCTCAATTCAAACAGAAACTATAATTAAACAAAAAATTAATTTTAAAAATTGTGATTTTTGTATAATAATGATTATTCACATATTTTTCACCCGGTCCCTAATTATCAAATATAATTGAGAAACATAACAGATATTAGGAAACCATATCCTAAGAACATCGAGAGAGAGATATATATAGGTCATTAATTAAAACTTATCTGTAGTGGCGAAATGGAGCAATGTCACGTATTTCTAAAAATAAATCTTATTAAAGATATAATAGTTTCCATCCATTGTTTCACTATAATTAATAGCTGGAGGGGTTCATTATTATTATTAACGACCGCGTTGGGCTTGTATTGTATTCGTCCGGAATGTCTCATTGAAAGATTTTGATGGATAAGCACTGGTCGAGCTCCCTTGATTTGTCATTCCGCACTGACGTCCCAGGGCCCGGCCGCCACTGGAACATCAGACTCCATTGAACGATCAATCAACGGAGTAATAAGCCCAAGGAAACTTCCAGTGTATTAAAGGTTTAAATAGCTCCCTCGTCAAAATTAACAGTTTAGTTTTCTTCTTCTTTTGTTGAAAAATATGATTTATCAATTTTACACTTCTAAGATATTGTATATCCTGAAAAGTTTATGAATCAAGTACAATTTATAACTTACGATTAGTGCTAAGGCAACCATTATCAAATTATAACCTACATCTAAAGAATGTGCACAAGTAGACAAAGCCAACAATCAAATAGAAGAATGACTTTGAGTAGGTCACTAACATATGCTCGCTATTTTTCCCAGAAAATATAAAACAGTTATTGGTTACCGAAGTTCGCGAAAGGCCTGTAATCACAGAACAAACATTTCCGGAAAATTGGGACCAGGCTTTAGGGCTGACATTTAGCCTCCAATGTTCTTAGGATTCAATTTCATCCAATTCATAGGCTACTGTACATGCCTCTGATTCTTAGTCTCTTAATCTCGCTATCTAGATCTAGATCATGATTCCTAGCGATTCCCGAGACGCCCACTCGTATACGTTTTTGGACATCTTGCGACCGCGTAGAGAAATAGCAAAAACAGCAATTTTTTTGGCATCCATTGTCACAGTATTTTTTGTTTTCAGGATTGAAATATTTCGAAAACATCCAGAGCCCCGAAGTCCTGGTCAGGTGATATATATATATATATATATATATATATATATATATATATATATATATATATATATATATATATATATATATATTTAGATTATATTTATACACACATATACCATAATTACCCGTGGTAATTTTCCTACCGTCGGTCCAACGATCATAAATCTGGTTCCCCCCACTCTACTCTACTCATTTATATATATATATATATATATATATATATATATATATATATATATATTATTTATATATATGTATATTGTTTAGAAATTATAATTTATATATAATGAGTAGACAGTCATAACGTAAGGTGTTAACCGGATTTAAGATGGTTGGAGCGACGGTAGGAAAATGAGGACGGGGCGAGGTAGGAGGTAGGTCCCGGGCCGCCCCCTCGATTGATCTGACTACCTGGAAGGGGGGCGGTAGTGGTGGCGGCGGTTTTTTGTGGGGGGCCTTCCTCCACAAGCTACAGGGGTGAGTGATGTCGGGCACTCGTGTCGCCTGTAGTCGAGCAAAACCGGGCCATACCGGCACCTGCTCCACACTCCGCAGACATAAGAACTCGGCCAAACAGAAATTCGATACTACACAACCATCTGGGATGATAATTTACACGATTCTCTGTGCGGCTAATTAGATACACCATTTATATACATATTCGATCTCCCGTCACTCGAAGCACCCGAAATACAGCATATACTATTATAATATGACCTATTATACCATTCTACTATATTACTGCGCCATGGAGGTTCCATTTTCTATGTATTCATATACAAATAATACAAAGAACCTTCATTTGAGAAGGTTTTATTCTTTTCAATTATAGAACAGGAAAGTAAGGCAGAAGAGATTCACTCGATAACTAATGATTTATTTGTGTTTGTATTTTTTTACTACCTTGAGAAGGCGGGCGAGAATTGTTCTTGACCCGGCACTCACATTGGACTAGTTTCACGACTTATTGGCGAACGCACACGGGCGTGCGAACGGCCGGTAGATAACGGATTGGCGAATCCGTACCCACACTGTTCAATCGTGTCAGTCCGACCGGCCCCATTTAAATAAAATGTTAGGAACACCGGTTCTTATAGGTTCATATTAATTCCTCGGAGATTCCCTCGCCCAGCAGTAATTCTATTGTGAGAAATGATTATAGGAAAAAACTCATATCTGCATTAGAATAATTAGTAGGTTTTGAATATCCCACACGGTAAGAGCGGTGAGACTATTAGCGCTTAAGAGCCCCTTTAACGCCGGCCACACCCGATGTAAGTACCACTAACGGAATACAACTGAAAACAGTGAAAAGTTTACTACAGGACCAGACGGAAGCAAGGAGCCAATTTAGTCACAATATAATCGGCCGATTTCTAGTTATCAAGAAAACTTATTATTGTTAGTGATTTTTAGATGATGAAAATAATTTTTTGAGTACTAAATCCATCTTTGGGGAGTATAGCAAGTAAAAACTCATTGAGACCTACAAAAAAAATACCGTTCAAAATAAGAAGTTTGATGAAAATACATTTCCGATACACGTGTTTCTGGTAACAATCACAAAAACAATTGCAGTAGACGATTGTTGGACAGAGCATAGAACCATGAATAGATCGATAAAGCCATCCTATCGCTATAATGCTTATTGATAGGATCAATTGACAAATTCCTTCATTGACTGGTCATATTCTATCTTGGCATTTATTGGAACCCTTTAAGTATTGTTTTTAACATTCTGTAGATCCATAGTGCAGTCGTACATTATGAGCCGGAATGATTGGATTTTAACGCTACCCCGGTTCCGAGGGGCATACACAGCCCTCTGAACCACAATCACGGTTGGGGTAATAAATCTTCAATTTAGGGATGCCCCCGACAACCGGCATACCGAATAGAACCGGCAAACATCAAAACGGGCGGTAAACTTCTATAGCCCTTGTACCGGAACGTGTATTATAGGATTCTAATACAAACACAATTGAAACGATGAAAATAATGTTTATTTTCCCATTTCTGGTTAATAATCAATCGACTATTGTTAAGAAAACACTACAGATTCAACATATTGGCTCATTTGTCCTGCAAAAATTAAATCTAGTTGTCTAGACCGTAGAAATGTTATTATTTGTACGCTTTTATCTAAATATATAATGTAATTTTCAAATACTGCAGTTCATCTTATCTAATCAGAATGAACATTAGGGTATATATTGTAATATAAATCATGGGTTAAGGGAGGTAAATGGAGGTGGTTGTCTGGGACGGGTTGTTGATTACTCCCGGTTCCCGCTACCCTCCAGCTTAATGGGCGCCCGCCGAGCTAATAAAATCCCCTCGTGTCCATCGCATCCACACTTCCCTCCCCGACATATTACTTTTCCTCTCGGCACCATCCGGACCATCAGCGCTTTTCGAGACCTCAAACGTTTCAAAATATTAACTCCACGTTCAAAAAGGAAACGGCCTTTTGCCGAAGAAACATCGGACAGGGCACAGGAAAATCTAAATAATTGCATTTTCCCGTTGGGTTATGCGCGGAGCACTATTATCAAACCGGTATCGCAAGAATGTTCACTAATCAAGAGATGATTGGATAATAAAATCATAATATCGGCTCGATGGCCTGAGTCTTTTTATCACTGAGACGAGCAAAAAGCAGTTTTAATAAAATGCCTAACGTCAGCACCGAATAAATACATGTCCGATGAAGTGTATTTGTATGCTTGTGAGTATGCTTACTGTAGATTTCATTTTTAAGACGAAATTTAATGAAAGAATTTTTTAAACAGTAGTATTATATATATTTTCACTTCGCTAATGGACAATGGAAGAATTAATATATAAGCAATATATAAACCACAACGATGAGATTTTATTCAGGTTTATGAAATGATAGGAAAACCGATGTCCTTTCGTTATTAGGACTCTCGAGCCTCTTAAAATGTGAAATGCAATAAGAATAAATTAACTCTATTGACACAGTCACAATTTGTGTTAATATTTTAAATTCCTATTCGACCCAGATTCCTATCCCGCTCGAAATTGTACTTCAGTACTATTTTAGACTCAAAATACAACATGGGCGACAAAACGCCTGGATTCAGAAGACCAAACGTCCTATTAATCATCGACGCGAGATTATATATGATATTTCATTATTACAAATGCGCGTATAAAATAGAGAAACTTTTTTTATTTCACTTGATGTTAACTATTTCACTGCCGGACTACTGAAGTTATTACGAGTCTCCCGGATCCTGTCATACTTTCGAGACAATTATTTTCATGATAGATGACCAAACATTTTACTGGTAGAGGGGGATTTTGGGGAATTGCGGTATCAGTGGATAGGTGGCACCACCGACCGGATCCCAACTTCATGTTAGCAGCAGTTGAGGAGTTTGAGATACCGTCCTTTAACTTATGCTGTTTCAAAACTTGAAGTAACCGCCAGTTTACCAACTCGACCTACCGCCCACCCTATTTCCAATAGTTACGGCGATAGCCCACAGGTATCCTTCGCCAAAGTGTCTTATCTGTACAGAGTACTATTGGCTAAAACAGTCTCAAATCATTGAGAATTTTTTTGAGTTTCAGAAATTTACAGAGTTTAAGTGGAAATGCCTAAAAATAATACTTGTTAGAATAAAAATTGTGCTCTGTTTTCAGTGTTTTTCTTATTTTTGTTAAAGGGTTCTTTTTCCGACAAATGAAATTAAATATTTCGTAATACGAGATACTTCACTGATGAGATACCGCTTATCGATTGCTAGCGCGATAAAGCAATTCAATAATTCAATTACGGTTTGAATAAATATTACTACAAAATAAATAAGAAACTCCAGTTAGATGCATTCACTACAGGAAGTAGTAGAAGCGTCCTCGTAACCAAAAATAATAAATAATCAAATATTTCGAGTCAACATTAAAAAGGTACCGAAAAACGCCTACTTCTCAGTTTACAGGGTTATTTCTTACCTATATTCTTAAAAAAGAAATATTTGTCGCCAAATGCATAGGCTTCGTTTCCTCTAAATGCCCGTCTGTTTATTTATTTCTATTACGAGTTTTGACTGTCTGAAGAACCTCCGTCGACCCATTTTAGCCAACCTTATGTTGGGCCGGCGCCAATTATTCACACTTGCAATGTTCCCAATGTCACGATTTTTAACTCGTGTAAAACGTTTGGTTCAAATTAGGCCTCGAAAAGTAGAACATATTTTCTGATAAGTTAAACCTGATCCACCTAGTCTTTGTGAATTATCCAATTTTATGACAAAATATATCTACATTGTAATAATTTCTGATGTTGGAATAGAATGTTTTCGATTTACGTTATATTACGATCTCGAAATTAAAATGTTCAAGAATGTGCAATCATGAATAAAATAAAGGTGGCACGAGGTCAGTGAGGTGAATATATGAAACGAAGTTCAATTTCGCAAACGGATAAGAAACACCGATTTAAACGGCGTTAACCTTTTGAAAAATAATCGCTGTCACTGCATCCATTAAGATACATAATAATAGCATGGTGCAATCGAGCAGGGCGTACACCAAAGTACACCGGATTTCAAGCGTAAAAAGGGAACAAATTTGAGAGAGCGGAGAATGAATTCCGACTGAGATTGATGAAGTATCCGGTCGAATAGGAAGAGTAGGAGAGAGGATAAAAGTTGCACAACTCTAATGAAACCAGATGTTGGACTAGGAGAGGGACCCAGAAATGCATAATGTAGAAGGCGGCCAATCCAGCGTCTGTAAATTAGAGCCGAAGCCGCCGTTTAATCCGCAGGGACGCCCGGCGTCGACCCCAATTGAAATTCAACCCCCGTCTCCTCTACCGCTCGGACACACAATCCGACCGGTCCATAGCCGCCAGACAAGCATACTGATTATTACACTAATTGTCCTTATTAGTTCACTTCGGTGTCCCGCACAACTTCGGAGAGAAGTTGGCGGGATACGATCCTTATCAATAGCTACTAAAATTACTGCCGGTTCTTATTCAAAACGCGGAACTCGACGGATGGACAAAGACTGCGGTTGGAAACTTTACTACTTAGACAATTTGCAGAAATACAATATATTTTACATATTTTCGGCAAATTTCGTACTTTATTTTCGTTACACCCTGGCCTTTTTAGACCACGACAGTTATCCCACCTTATACTAGATTTGGGCCTAATATTTATAGAATATTTAAATTAAACAGAAATATGAGTGAGGTGAGTGTTCTGCAGATGACTACACAGTATGGCTTACCGCACTAAACTGTAGCACGGCTCGCTCACGAAATATTCACTGTAAATTAATACGTACTACAAGGGGGAACACTATCGTGTTGAGCAAATTAAATATTCATTAATATTTAGACTTCCTAATCGGCAATGGATTGACAATGAGTGATTGCAACGCAGTATGCCAAACTAAGTCCAATCCAGTTGAAAGACCTCAGCACCCTAGAAGAAATAGGTTAGTGTGTATCGCAGTAACTATAGAACTTTTAATACATTGAAATATTATAAACGTCAGTGTACGGTTTAGTGTAGTGGTTGAGTGGACCGTCCAGCAATGTAGTATAGCGTACTGCGATGCAGGTAGCAAGCTGCAGTGCAGTTTAGTATCAGTAATGGAGAGCGGCGCAGTTTAGTTGAGTATAGCGGGTAGTGTATATCGACCAGGAGCGAGCAGTCTGTCTCGCTCTCTCTCTCTAGTGCGGCGTTATTGAACACCACTTTGTATGTAAACTAACTTAACCAACTCCCTTCGAACCACCGCTCCCCTCACCCAACGACGGCAACTAGAATGGTCGGGGGAGGAAGGTCTGTAATTTGAATATTGGGTATTCAACCCCCCACCCACCCACCATTACAACCAAACCAACACTCGACCTCTACGTATCTGCGCTATTCCGAAAATGTTCTCGGTAATAATTTTTCCCCCTCAATTTATCACAAACAATTTCGCCTTATTATCGTTTCGAATCATGGCGGTTTCTACTGATTACACGTTTTGAAAATATAATTTAGAAGGTGAGATACGTATACAGCCTAATAATTGTGAAATCTATGAAAGAGAGAAGTACCTGATTGAAATATTCTAATTAGTAGGGGAGTACACGTGTCCAATATCGATTAGTCGAGAGTGATGAGGGGGGAGGCGCCGCGCTCAGTGCAAGGTACCGACATCCTGTACCAGCTAGATTTTCCGCAAACTCTTGAATTGTGTTGAAACTTTTATAAAATACGGCCCGCCGCTGGTTTACTTCCAAAATGGTCCTCTATTACAAGTTCATTTCAGGACTTAAACTCCGTCTAAACGTCCAATTACGTTCCACCGCGATACGAGGAAAAGTTATGAAAGTCCTCAACTGTCTTTAGCCAATCCAGTCTTGGTTTTAGATCGACGACGCCGATATATAACGCGAAATATAACCACAGCCCAATTCGAATAATCATATATCATTCCTGGAAATTAAATTAAAACTTGATTTTTCATTCATTCCAGGGTGGTTAAGACTTTGTTCGTGATACAGTTTGTAAAAATACACAACCAACAAATTAATAACTTTTATAAAATTGAAAAAATAAATATAAAAATGTTTAATACACTCTTAATTTTCGTGATTTAAAATTAATTGTAATGATAATTTTGATAGCATTTCAAATTATAATCCGGAACATTTCCTCCTTAAGTAACATAAAAGGTAAATTTGTTTTCATTTTGTTTACTTTTGCCCATGGCTTCTATCATCGACTCCTAAAAAAAGATTGCATAAGGAACACATACTAACTCCGAGAACTAGTTTCATGGCATGTACAGAAATCGGAATTTGAAGATTGAAAATAATGATTATTCGCGTACACCATGAGCGGGTAAAGAGCATTTGCAAGTCCTATTATGACCACGTGTTGTCAAGTTTTCAATCAAAACAAAACTAATCAACTATTAAACGTCATCTCGCTTGTTGGCCGGATTCTGATTAGAGGTGGCCGGAGTTCAGAAGCTATTGATTTTGAAAACACATTAACACCCTATAGATGGAAGCTATTTCCGGAAAGCTCAGGCTTGAAACTTTACACATTTAGTATTTAGGGGTGATCCCTTAATTATGTATTACAATGTTAAACAAGCATATTACGACCTTCAACCAGTATACACTGTATTTTATTCTGTAATAACGAAACATTGGAGGGTAGAAGATGATCCTCAAAGGAAATAAACGAAGTAGAGACACTTTTAATGACGCGTTAAACCGGCATTAACTCAATGAATGAGAAACCAGTGGGTTAATTTCTTTGTACCGCTGGTTGAATAGTAGGAATGTAACTTGTTCGATTCTATAGCGGCAATAAAGAGAGGTTTTACAAAAAAATAGTACCAAATTAACCGCTAAGCATAAATTGGAGAACTAGCCTCCAGATATTTTTTGAGAGTGTGGGACTGGATAGTAGCAATGGTGGTTGAGATAGTATTTTGAGTAGGACGGTTGCTATAGGGGAGTCCACTATTAGTCAGTACAGGTCACGAAGGGGGTTGGATAAGGAACCAGGTTAGGGGAAGAGACCGACATTTGCAAGCTTCACTCCTACATAGACCTACCGACTCCGTACAGCTTTACAGTCTTCATCACCTATGTATGTATTCTAGGCTTAAATCATCCCCATCAACCTCCCCCCTCCAACACTTATTTTATTTTGAGATCATTGGTACTTTGCGACTCCCGCTTCCATTCGCTCATTTGGTTCAATGCCTATAACTTTAAACAAGAAGTATTTTTATTTCCTCCGCTGCTTTTATTTTTCAAAACCGTACTTCAATCGCAGAAAAGAAATAAGTGGGTAAGTGGACTCTCGGAGTGGAGTGAAAACAGAGACAGAGGGCGACAGGACGGGCTCCTTAAATATTTTACCTCGTTATAAAACTAACTCTCGGTTGAGTGGGAGGGGCTCTCAGAAAGTGGAGGGTGACGGAAATTTTAATTAAAAACTTTCTCTACCCTTTCGGCGTTACGCCGGAACCTCCCCCACTCTGTTATACTGTTGGTACAAACGGGTAAAGATTTTTGTGTGAGAGCGTTCAGGCGCCCCCGCCTCCGCTCCGACCACTCTACGAGCGCCACGTGAAATCGAATTACTCCGACTGTCGATAAACCCATAAAACCCTTAGAAAACACGCGCCGTTTCGAAAATATCTAGAAATTGTTGGCACACCTTCAAAAGGTGCATGAAAGTGATTGGTCGACTACTATTTACAACAACCTGTAAGCCTTCAAATGTTACCTGCAATTGAAATAACCAACGATCTTTTTTCTTTTCGCATGTAAATTGTACCTGCTTCGGTATTATGCAATTAATAAATTATACATTATATGTAAAAAAAAGTCGCATAAGTAAACTACCGCATACTGATAAACTTATCATTCAGTAAATATAAATATTATGAGAATGACCAAGCTTGAAAACATGTTACGAATCATAAAAATATATAAACCATTTTTCAAAATTGTAAGCAAGATGTATTTCACCCGAACATATTTCGTTTATACTTTGCTAAATATGTGAGCGTGTGTATACGGACACACAAACATACACATATAAAACATTTCACTGAGGGCTTAGAGTTCAACCTCCGTTATTCAATTTCGAAGTCTTATCATTTCCCTTCCACAACTTGGAGAAAAATGTATAACATGCGCCCGCATATCGATTTTTCCTGAAATTATTATGTATGAGCTGGGGATATGTTCGAAAGTATAGCCCCTATTTGATGGCTCGGACTTTTTCATATTTTAATATCCCGAGACGCGCCGCCAGCCCTAAGCTCCGGCTTAGGCGAAATTTCTACTTTCGAACTGCCAGCAACATGATAGAATACGGTTAGTTCATTGCCTCAAAAATAAATAAACTCTTACTTCAAAAATACGAGAATTATACCAGCACAATTCGAGTTAAGCACACCCATAAATGGTGTTAAGGTTTTCGTAATAAAGACGACATAAAGAGCAGAGAGAGGAACATAAGAAATAAATGTTAATTGAACAACTTACAACACAGCGGAAACCATTTCGGGATTCTCATGGGCAGACTCGGTGTACTAATGCCAGTTTCTTACCTGTAACAAAATATAAAAATATTAATCAAACACTATGCCTACTTATATGACTTATATATTTATATGATTAGACATACATACTTTTAAGACAGAAGTCCATTCCTGGGTCATTGTGCGATAATAGGGAAACTTATTCTACCCTTATTTCATAATGCCACACTTTTTAATAATTCACATTATTAATACACGTAGTAAATTAAAGTAACAATAGAACCAACAATTTTCTGGTTCTTTCCCGAAATCCAGCCAGAAAAGTACAATTTAATAAAAAATATAAGAATTTATTATGAAATATACACTCGAACCCATTTGGACATAACAATGTTCAAACATCGTTCCAAATTAGTGTTTTCATATTTTCCAGTGCTTTAAAATTAAGAAATATACATAAACTTTTTATCTCCGCGACGATCGAAACTTGCAAATTTATTCGACGCCATTCCAAATTCACTGTTTTAAATCACAAAAGTTTAGTTTTAGGAATAATATGGACAGGATGTCGTTATAATAACAGAGAATTTGCGTATCGATTGGACATACACGGTGCGTATTTTTATGGGGTTATATTTTTACTCACAGCCATAGAGGCTGGGGTAGAAGATATCACTAACTCAATCAGAAGTGCAGATACTACAGTTTACAAAGTGGAACTGACAGAAAACAGAGATAACGTGTAGATATTGATAAGGTAAGTTTACAAAAATAAACCTACAATTTACATATTTCCCTTGGGATGTTGATTTTTATACGTGGGCAAGCAAATGGAATCATATCAGAGACACACACTATGTTCAATGTTTTCTGTAATGAAGAGACGAATTCGTAACGTATATTTTTAGAATTTAGTTTGCCTATTAGTAAATAAATCACACTGGTAAGGGATGTGTTTTAGATACAATTTTTTCAAGAAGAGAATATATAACGTTTTTCTTTGTATCTAGTTTCACCGGACGGACATAAAAATGTCATTATTTTGATTTTTAATCCTGTAATGGTTTACTTCCGGATGGAAATAAGTGGATAAAATAGAATCATCCGAGGGCTCTCTAAATATGTCAAAACCTCTCCCACTTGTTCTCCCGAGCAGAAAAATGTGGGGATTCGCTGTGAAAGGAGCGCCAAAATTGTTGGTATTCCGCTTGTGTTTAATGTCGGACTCCGGAGAAACAGAGAACAATAGAATAAGGGCGGCGGTATGAAGTTTCCTGATGACATGCCCTGCACAAAGAGCCGGGGGGCTTCAACTTCTCTGATTTCTGACTGCCGGGGTATTTAACTTGACAAAGTATTCCTTATACTATTCGGGCTTTGTGTCCAACCCGGCAGCCTCTTTTCCTGCCTTTAGAATCCGGGCAACGTGAATTCTTAGAATTAAAGACCGTCCCATCAAACTATGTACTTCCCGATAAGGCCGACTTAGTCAGGAAGTTCAAGTCTCGTCCCTTTGAAGAAATCCGGAAGAGAATATAATGCACCTGTGTATATACAGCTATGAAATACCTATTCACTGCTTAAAACCATCAGAATTTACGGTACTGGGTAGGCTAGATGATATATCTTTCGTCTTCTTATATCAGAAAAGTAGAATATAAGCAGCCGTTTGAAAACGATGCAAACACCCTGTTTTGAAGAATTTCAACATATTTACATTATCAAACTATTGTAATCAGTGTAAAAATTATACTAAAACATAATACTTTGAATATCATTCCTGGTTACATGACTCGAGCGTTAAAATAACTCGCTAGTATCTAAATACTAATTGTATACGCGGATGTGAAATGCATTTTTGGACTGCAGTAAAATTATCTCACAACGACAAAATTGGAAACAGAATTTTTTATATAAACACTTTTAAGCAAGAATTTAAATTCACAGGTAATCATTTCAGTCAGGCGTGTGTTTGTAATACGCTTAGGGATAAAGCTGGCACACTGAAATAAAAGACTGTCGTGTTGAACTTGTAGAGGTACAGAGTGCGTATATGTGTCTGAGGTAAATCCTTTGGGGAGTTTTATAAAACTCGCGTGTAGCCGCCTCGACGATCTCAAATGGAATTTTCATGGCTGTCGCAACGCGTGCACCTAAAATTGGAGACGGGGCCCGGTAAAAAAGGAGTGTCGGGGGCGATGACAAAGAGAGCCATCCGGCTTTCTCTAAAAGGCTTCGCATTTAACTCAAGCCCCGCTTTACGTCTTTTATAGAGTTAACTCCAACTTCAAACAACCCATATCAGGCCAAAGTTGCAGCATCATTTTGATATTTAAGGGGAAGAGTACAGAGTTTGTCCCTCTAATAACTAATCAGGTAAAAAAAAACTAAATTCTTGACCCTAATGTTGGTTTGCATATTCCGAATGTATTTTATGCCTAATTTATATACTCCGGTACAAATAATATATTTATGCTTAAATATAATGTATGGAAATTGAGGTAATGTCGCTTATTGTATTTTATAGTTGTGACAATAAAACAGTGAAAAGAAATTCAAGTATTAATTCGTTCCATTACCCTAACATACAAAACACCGCTAATATACACAAATAGAAAATAAAATGCACAGTGCATCTTAATAACGTCTGTCCGATCATGTGATTTGTGTGCCTCTGCGCATGTTAGCACTAAATATCACTTAATATAGAGGCGAATAGAAGTAACTCCATAAAACCTGACCAACAGTCAGAAAAGCAGAAATTAAAGCGTGAATGTGTTTCCTGAATTTATGCCCTAATTTTATTCGAAGTTCTAAATAAAACACAATTCCGCCTATTTTATAACTAATATTATTTTAACTTCTGACAATACACGGATTTTGAGTTTACATTAAAATCGTATTATTTATTAAGCTTAACACCAGACAATGCCCACACTATAACCATTAACATTTCTTAAACAATAAATTCGTTTAACTAAACTAAAATAAAATAAAATAATAAAACTAAAAATAAATAGTAACCAAATAACAGTAAAAAAACGGGTATTCCATAAATAGTAACAGTAAAAACATGGTGCTCCATCGGCAATCAACATGCGTAGGCACCTCACTAATACACTATTTGAGGGTATACTGTTCCAGTGATCCTTTTTCCATACATTTTAGAAACAATTCAGAGAATGGAGGAGATCGCAAGACCGATGTTAATCCCTTTCGACTATATTGTCACCGTTACAGTGGGTAGTTTCAGATACTCTTTAAAATTAAAAAAAAATCGCGAACTGCAACTAGTGTTTGTTCATATTTTTGACCGTTCCTCCTCTATACCTTTTTTTAGCCGTTATTGCAGGCTATATTACCCAGGACTTGTCTGCTCTCATCGCCATTTGATAAATCATAAGAGGCCCCCGGGGCATCTATTGTGCACTGTTCTCCAGGCAGGACTAGCCCTAGAGCCGCGCTCGCTCCGGATTGGTGTTCAATAATGTAATGGAGATCTTCCTCATTGTTGTGGGCCCCCATGAATCATTCCATGCGCTACCCAAATGCGCCCGCGTTCCAGGCGGGCATTATTTTTTCCGCATCAGAATTTACCTGCCCAGCCAGGATAACAGGCGGGTAGTATAAAAATATGGCAAAACCGGGGACGCAAATAATATTTGAAGAACTTATTGAAAAAATGAAGTACTTATTTAAAAAAAAGACTTTCAACTATTGGCGTTCAAATTTACCATTAAATAAAAAACCGCAGGTTTTCACCCGGGAATCCAAACAACGACCGTCTCGTTCCGAATTTACCTTCGGAGTACCCCCGACGACTTGGTTTTCCTAATGAACATGAAATACCCAATAGAATATATCTCTCTTTAAAACAAAATTCAACCTAATTTATTAAGTGTTTGTTAAGTGTAAGAATGGGGAGTATGAATACTTAATTTCATAAACTGTTCATACATTGATGAGCGAAGTTTTCCGCGACCAGGACTTATCACTGATTGCCTTCCGGTAAGATTGCGTGAAGTGGGAAGAATATCGGTTGACAAGGGTTGATTATAATGTATAATGTTTATAGATTATAATAATACCTTTGAAGTCAAGGGGTAACAGTTTCCAGCCCTTAAGTCTAACAATTTCATTTCAGTCTACATCTGCAGAGTTATACACGGCTTCAATTTGAAGAGAGGGAGGTAGAAAGAGAGGGGGTGAGATGGGGGGGGACCTGGTCTGGTTAGATATAAATAGAAAGCGGAAGAGTATTGTTGTAGAGGCTACACCGCTACACTTCCTGCCCGTTGTCCGACTACCCCCCGCCACGGCCCCCGCTCACCGCCTCCCTCCAGCGCATTGTAACTACGCTCAAAACACTGTGGACACGACGGGGCCCCTCCAGATACCGTATACCAACATTGCCGTACACAACCACCAGTGTCGCCGGCAATGGTTTCGCGGTATGCGTATCCACGCTCCCAGTTATGAAATCGCCGGCTCCGCTTATAATAGTCCCACCAATATAATAGGCCACTATTCTTCAGCCCGAAATGTTCCGGAAGCACCAGTTTGCATACGGAAAAACATTCATACCTCGATATCGGCCGAATACCGCGGAAGATGTTTCTACCAAGTTACAACAGCAGCTGTCAAAAGGATATGCGATCAAGTTCTTTTTTTTTACACAACTTATTTATTCTAATTTTGCAAAGTTATTGGAGAAAAAATGTTCATATATATTTACATAAGTTTGCTCTAATTATTCCCATTAGACGTAAGTATAATTGACAATTTTCCATTTGATGTGCCATTATTGGGTTCAAATCAGTAGTCAACAAAGGATTATGGAATAAAACCAATTCAAATACAAACGGATTCCATTCAAATGGAACGATAATTGAACTAAAATGTTTGCTACCTTTATCGAAGTTCATTGACAAATTAACCATTGTGATGGTACTTGTTTTCGTCGTCGTATTAATCAACGCGCGCGCTTATCTGAAACCCCAGAAGCTCGTGCTCAGGGACTAATCGCCCTATTGGGTGTGTGGGCCGCGGGGGTGAGTATCATAGCAAGTTAATGCCCCGGCATTACGTGGCCGGGCGAGGACGAGCCTCCAATATCCAAACCGACCTAATGGGAACACTAGACGCGTCGTTACTAATTACAGTATCACCGACGCGCAAACCATAATGACGCCTAAAAATCAGGAAAATGAGTGTTCACATCATTACCGGCCATCGTTAATCACAATATATATATATATATATATATATATATATATATATATATATATATAAATCAGATAAATGTGTCATAGATGTCACCACTCCCGCCATCGTCAATAGCAGTTGTAGATCATTCCGTTTCGTCCGCTTAATACCCACATAGACTCGCGAAATACGATCATTTTCCGACTTTATAAATAAGATAATTAAAAGTTAACTTGTTTCATCGACAGATCGGATGTAAAGGAAAGCAATTTAACGTGGAGAACTAAACTGGGGGTCGGTCGTAAACAAGCCAGTTGGATGGAGCCGATAAACAAGATATAGACAGAGATCCAACGCACTAAACGGGGAACATCCTAAACTCCGATCTGATTTAAAATCAATAGGTCTCAGGGCCGCAGGAGGAATGCCCCCGGAATAACAAGTGTTCGACTGCCGACCAACAGATTTCGATTTCAAATCACGGCCGGACCAAACATTGAAGCCAAAACACTGACTTACCAATGTCATAGCCCGATTATATAAATTGATTTCTTACCAGAAGGATAAATTAAACGTATATCTCTGTTACTTTCACATTAATACATTCTGATAATAACTACATTTTCATTCGTTTAGCTGTAGTCGAGGTGCAGATGCCATTTAAATGATTCGAAACATATTTAATATTCTAACGTCCCTCTGACGGTTGACCGGATTTATGAAAACGATACATAAAATTATTAAAAACATAAGTTAGATAAGTTATATTTTACACTTGCTATTGTTACATAAAGTTTTAAATATTAACTATTCGTTTCACCAAAAATACAAATCGTACCTGAATTCGATTGCAGGCTGAAGGGAAGGGAAACGTTTAATTAACGATCTAACAAAGTTTACGTACTTTATGAGATAGCAATATACGCATACAGCGTTTACCGCCGTATATTGAGCTATGTGTCAAACAGTCAATCCTTGTGACAATAGTTGGGAGTCGAGGATTAATGAGCTCCGGTTGTGCAGTGACTTCAGTATTGTGCTTCAACTGTATCGACTAATAATGTAAACGAGACCATTGTGAGCCCCACAACAATAATGAAGCGACGGTCGCTACACAGGCCAACCATTCGGCCTACTGTAATTAATACCGACACCCAGGCCATATATGATAATCATGTCCCGGCATTAATATTAAGCACTCTATAATGCCCTAAATGTAAATCCTGGTTGGCCGGAGCCAAGAAAATGCGCAAAACACGAGGGGGAAATAATTTTGGGAACACTCTTAGGCACTTATCTCTTCAGTGTACCTACACCAGACAGAAAATATTGCATGAATGAAAACTGTTATTAAAACTGACAGAAGAACTAAAAATAACGCAGAACAACAATTATATATATATAATATTATATATTATAATATTTTATTTATTAACAAGGCGGTATTTATTTTAGGTGTAAATGATTTAAAACACAGAGCTCCGACATAAACAACTATAATAGATTTAACCTAATGTACAAATAAATACGCTTTGATAGTATTTATGTGTATTATAAAAGCAAAATAGTCATTGTAAATTATACACATTTTATCGGAGAGAGTAATTTGCCGCCCACAACAACTTGGGCAAACAATAATTCGGAAAAAAACTAACGCAGAAATC
The DNA here is from genome assembly GCA_019843655.1 of Lethocerus indicus. Classification (NCBI taxonomy): domain Eukaryota; kingdom Metazoa; phylum Arthropoda; class Insecta; order Hemiptera; family Belostomatidae; genus Lethocerus; species Lethocerus indicus. Next base: position 24,200,041 of record JACDQD010000003.1, on the reverse strand, counting down.
AGGCCTGAAAAATGATTGGTCGGTTTAAAAAAAACATTGGACACTGGACACAGGACAGTGAAGCGGCGAGGGGCGTGCAATAATTGGGCTACGGGAATGGTGGGAAGCATCGCTAATTGGTGAAACAGCAGACGGACGCCGGCCAATAAATTAAGGCCGCTGATAAATGCTCCCTACATGATTGTCAACTAAACGCCGCCTCTGGTCTATATATAAAGTCGGTTGGAGGTGGCAGGGCGATCGGCCGGGGGCGGCAAAAATCAATTGGGTTTTATTATCGGCCGCCACCGCCCCTAAATCACCCCCCGCGAGCTTTTTGTCTCCAGCGCTCTCATGATTTTTCGGTCGGAAAAAAATATAAATACGCGCCCTTTTATTTATCGCCCAGTAAAATCGCGCATATATATATATATATATATATATATATATATATATATATATATATATACATAACCCGTTTGAAAAATTTCAAAAGAGAAATATCGTTGCCAGAAATCTTTCGTGTGTCCACATGCATCCCGATTCTGGACTAGCATAATAAGCGTGGTCTAATATAATACAATAGCATAATAATAAAGATGGTCCAGCATAAGACCAACATTCCAGGTGATAACAGACAATAAACCGTAAATAAAAAAATATTAAATAATATTTTTTTTGTTTAGGTTACAAAGCCGAAGCAGAGAGCCAGAACACTTTGTTGGCCTTTAAACAAATTAACAAGTGATTATCGGAACACCGTAGGAATCAAACTACAATACTGCAGATATACGGCTCATTAAATGATATGACCTGGGATTACAGTCCTTTCTGAAATTGGCTATCGACGCCCTGTTTAAGCAGTTTAAGCCTAGTCCAAGTACACACGCACGCACACCTGCAAGTAGTCCTAGTACAGCATTCTAAAATAAGGAATAATAATTTTTTCCTTTAAGTAATTGACGCCTTGCAGCAGAATGCTTACGCGATTGTGGTCAGTAAGCTACGACCACAAAATTTTCGGCCTCTGCAAAAATAAAATTATTTATGCCTTTCGAGATTGGTAGTCTGCTATCTTTCCCAACTCCTATCTGAACTCGTCAGAAATACTTTCTCGACCGTGTCCTTTACAGAATAACAGTGTAAACGATTTATGACGAGCCTACATGGATTTTACGTTTGCTTCAGTACTAGTACCTTCATGTCCGCGTAGCGAGTTAGGATACGTTCGAGGTTAAAAGTATAATCGGTTATTAGAAATTCTAAATTAAATTTATAAAATATACTAAGAAACATGTTTTAGTTTATTATTATTTTTAATAAAGTTTTTTATTATTTAGTTTATTATACTTCCATATTTCGATAACACCCGTTTTGTAATATCGAAATGAGTTATTAATCAGCATTAATACTATCCCCAAACACATAGCATAAAACCACACAGAAAATAATATGTAAGCTTTGTGATTCAATGAAAAATTATTCAAGCTACTTCTGTATACTAATAAAAGTGGTGATTAAAACGAGAAACTGCGTAAGAATAGATAAAAACAGACTATATAACACGTTTGTTCCCAACCTAGAATCGGTAGGTTCAGTGTCAATAGGTCGGAACACTGTCCCAGACACAGAGTAAATAATGAACGGTCTTAAATAAATCTATCCGGAGATTTATGGAATAAAATCCGTTCAGCCGTGGCAAACCGAAGGGGTCGTTGAAATTTTGCCAACACTTTTTAGAAGAATTTAAAAAAGAAATTATTGTACATAAATCTCGAAAGACCTTACAGATAGTACAACGGATTTCATTAATTCTGTTCAAAATTATTGTTTTTAACATCTTGTTATGATAACATGTCTGGAAGTCAGAAATATGAAACTTTTACAATATTCCGTCATTAAAATGAACAAATAAAATGGTATAATAAACGACTGCTCCATAGGGCAGCCAGAAAAAGAAAATATAAGAACCATAAATAAGAAATATAAGACAAGGGAAGCGATTTAGAAAATAGCATCGGGAATGAAATTAGGAATCCTCGCTTACCCCCTTATCCTTTACCCTTTTCTGAATTTAAATTAATCTGCTTCATACAGTTATACTTCCCCAAAAATTATCTTGCGGTAAATCAATAATAATATATAAATGCCCTACATATTAGAGATTGGATCACAGTGATTTAAGGAAACCCGAAGAAAGGAATAATAGGATGAAAAAAAGAAAGAGTTACTGAGTTAACGACAAACCAAAGAATACATACACAGGCAAGAGAAATGGACGGATGTTAATTATTTCCAGTAATAGGAGCCGCTAAAGCCGGATAATTTCAGCGACAACCGCAATAGGTTGGTAACAGGTGTTCCAGCTAACGTTAATATAAGAAGTGCCACCATTTGAGCGAACCGTGCGGAAACACTTTCAACTCTTTCCATTGCACGGACGCTCAAGGCAAATGTCCAGAAGATGGTACATAATACTTCGTTTTTTATGGAGTAATTATCTTTTCGCTTGAAACACCTGTAAAATCTAGTCTATGCTTAGTAAATAAATTTAATTCATAGATAATTATAAAAATAGATCATTTGAATCGAGGGACACAACAGGGCTCGGCTGATAAATTTCAGCAACTTTAAAGCGTATCGAGAAGAATAGGATGGAAATGTGCATCACATATATTTGACCTTTGGAGTTAATTGAACATATTTTGAAGTATGTACATTCTTGTATAAAGTAACTAGATTATATGACAAACGAATTGACTCAGGTTTACTGGAATAAGTATATTTTTCATACTAGTATACTAGTATTATAATAGTATAGTTTTATGAAATAACTGAGTGCACACTAATCCGGAAGGTTCATTGCAGAGCGAACCATTGGGGAGGTTTATTGGTTGGGTTCTTAATTTATTGCAGAAGGCAAGTAAACACATAAGAGATCATCAAAAACTAAAACGCTATAATCAAAAACATATTTCATTAATTTCATCGCACATTTATTAGATTTTTACTACATATATGATAAAATTATACGAATTTAATATATGAAAAGAACTGAATTTATAAATTTTATCGACACTTGACCAGGAAAATATCAAATTGAAATATTTGTTTGCGCAAACCGAAAATCAATATCAGACCGACAGCACATATTCGGTTATCGACCTTTAGCCCGTGCATCCAACTCATTATTTTTTTCAGGGATTAATTAGTGCGAATTCTTTATAGGTACTATATAAGCTTAAATTACTTATATATTCAACAGCAATATCTAACTTCCTATTTAACTATCTATATGAATATTAAGAATTGTTCTATATTACGTCGCTTTATCAACAAATCCAGGAAAAACTAGAAACAGGAGTTTAAATATTTAATTACATTAACGCAGGGAATTCCCTTTCTGAGAGAAGGAAGGTATAGACCATTATGAAACAATTATCAGTTTTGGCTCTGTTAGGTCTTAATCCTCGAAAATAAGAGTTACGAACTCAACAGAAAGTTACATCGTTTGAAGGGTTACAGTTTGATACTAAAAAATACAGTACTCAAACTTTCCTTTGCATAGGAAGAATTGAGTTTCCCGAGATAGCACAGCACATCCCTGTGTGAAATTGATTCCAATTTCAGAGAGTTTAATACTTACAAATTCAAGAGCAATCATACCCCGGTAATTAATAAAATTTCTAAAATAAAATAGTCAATTTATAAAATATATATTTTTTCACTGTGAACCTTTCTAACAAGGTAGAATGTAACCAAATAGTGTGTTTCAGTTTAATTACAAAGGCCGAAAATTGAATTCGAGCTGAGTCTCCTTATCATATTATGGACATTTATTGAGGTTATCATCAAACCGTAATACTATTACTATACTCCTAAAACCATTAATTTAATTCACACCTTAGACAAGAATTCCGATTACATATAATATTATACTTACTAACAGGATGATCTCTCGCGATCGGAACTAGTCCACCAATGGTCTTGGGGTGAAAATACAAGAATTAATATCTATATTTCATATTACTTAGTTTTTATAATCCTTCATAAAACATAAACAATGATAGAATAGAACAGACAATTGAACGCCTTTATTTGCGTTCAACAGAGCAATAATGAGCAATGAGTTAAAATTAACTTAATTAATAACAATTACAAGGAAAACCCATCAAGCTCTTAATAACAAGTTGCACGAACAATCATGCGAGCAGAGTCATATAACTTTAATTTATAATGTTTCATAAATTGTTGGATGATATTACTTTTCGGTGAGAATAGTGATAACATATTGACGCTCCCTTATGAAATGCTTTTGAAATGTAATAAAAACGATGATACAAAAGGGATGCCCCACGATACTGCTTTGTAGAATCTGTCGTAAACCCCGGTTTAAATGATTACTATACATACAAAGATGGGAAATATAAAATAAAACAGGCGGAAGAGTAAGAATGGAAAGAACATAAAACAGTCAAAAGGATCATCGAGTCCGGATACATACTTTTAATATATTCACATAACTATGAATACATTGTACACGTACAAAAGAAATGGGGGCCTCTAGTCGCGTCATCTATTGTTATGTCCTAATACACATACATTTCGAGAAATAATAGGAAATTCGGTGCTACCCAATCAGTTTTCCACCATAAAAAAATACGGAATAGAACATGAAAATCAGAAAAGTCAGTTCAAGATGCCTTTGAGCCTCAAACTCAGAAAACCGTACAATGTAAAACTAGTGGCTATCAACAAGGCCATTAATACAAGAAAAGGAGTGGCACGTAATCATTCACCGTACAGCGTTGCTTCAATTATAGGCACGCGTGTGCATACATTTATTTTTAAAATTCTTAATGTTTCCAAAGATTAAATGTATTTTCTTCAATAATTCGGTCACAGATAAACCCGCTGTTTTTATAGATTCAGAATTACAATAAACAACAACTACCTGAAGCAACAGCTTGTGTCAATATCAGAAGTATAGAAAAACAAATATAGTTCGAATTTAATTACTGGAATTATTTAATAGTTTGAATTGAACCTTAGAGTGTGACATATGGACCATTACCAGCTTTATATCCGAAACAAAGGTGACTGAAAAGAAATCGCAGTTCTAAACAACTGCAAGTTAGGCAAGTAAACTGGCAATGTACAAGTACCTTGGCGATCCGTTCACTGGCTAATGCAAGTCGTTAAACTGCCGGGAGTTCCCATATTACGGGTTTTTTTCAGCGTCGATCTCGTTATCTAGCCGCAGGTGAAGGGAGATAATGAGCGCGTTATCTGCTCTCTAACGCAACACACTGACACTGGAGTGACACTGGCGAGTGCGGATGGAAGGGAACACACTGTCCGGGCGCACAGGAAGGATGTGACGATTCCCGCCCGCCTCACGCCCCCCGGGCCCCCGCTATCACGCTAAACACTGCCCAAATCTCCGTTACGCGGTTAGTAGGAGTCCGCTTTCCGGGCGTTACTCCGCTACGCGAGATGTTTTAGACCGTTATCAATAACTATTTAGTTTTGAAGGTAAAAGGTTACAGGACGGCGCTTCGGGTATTGACCCAGATGGCGGGTTTTAATATCCCGCCGTGCCCGATAAGAATCCGACTTTCCGAAGGTCAGGGCTCTACTATAGCGCCTCGCCGGGATAATAGAGTTAATTCTTTATAGGCGTTTCCGTGTATATAAATCAGACTGGATAGGCTTTGTATAGGTTTAAACCCCTACTTTGTTGCGGTGAAGTTGTGTAGGTGGGGCCCGGAGGTGGCGAGTGTCCCCCGTGTTGAGGTGGAGGGCGGTAGGCGGGGGCAGAGGGAGACTGTTACTGCTACCGGGAAGTGAGCTACTCTCGGTGGTACTGCCGACGACCCCGTTCGCCGCTCCGGGCGACACATGCGCCCCGTACCTTCTGCGCTCCAACCCCTGCGCACTTTTACCCCGTCCTCCGCACGGCATAACCGATTATTTTTTTGGGACGCGTCCGAAAAACATTAAGCTTATTACGATTTTATACCTTCAGAGTTGACGATAGGGCGCATCTCGATTATCATTTTACTTTTTATTTACTTCTTACTTTCATTGGTTTCATTGGGATAATTTTGAGTAATTATTAATTAAGCGGGTCCTAATTTAATCGGTATTCCAATTATAGAGGAATCAGAATTATAGATTCAAATTATTGTAGACTACATATTGTAGTTTGCTACATTGCTTCTTGTCGAAATCACAGTTATCAGCAGCCGAGTTCCTATCGCTTCTAACCCGGACTTCTCTACCGCACTGACACCTAAGCGTACAATGTATTTTGCAAAAGAACTTGATACTAGTGGCGAGATGCCAATATAAGAGGTCAGAGGAAACTGAAGGGCCTGCCGATATAGCCGGCGATAGACGTCCGCAGTGGTTAGCAGATTTTCTTTCAATTGCAAACTTTAATTAGCTCCATAACTTTCCTTCAAAATAAATTTACAAGGTATATGTTATTGGTTTCCAAACACCACCAACATTTGGTTTCCGAGTATACCGGTTTCTGTTTCGCGCTAAAGTAACAGTCGTATATCCACTGTTTGTTTAAAGGAAACAAATACTCCTTGATATTGACTCCTAAGCTAAACAAACTTGCTCATTCCTTCTTAAATGTTTCCCTAAATATATAATGCGGGGTATGGGACACGTGGCTCGATTTACGTTACCACAACGGGGAGCCAGTACTGAATTGATGGTAGCAACTCTCGGAAAAGAAAATTGACATTCTACTTTGAATGCCAATATTCGACTCGATTTTCAGGGATTCGGGTCACACGATACTGCGACTTGCTGCGGTTTTCTTTAAGCCACTAGGTATAACTTTGGGTAGGGAAAATCGAAACGAAACCGAATAGAAAAATATAAGGAGGATCGGAATCATTTTTCACTAAAAGATAATTCTGTATAAACCTGTATACTCGGTATCAATGAAAATAAATGATTTAAAAGAACACTAACAACAAAAGAAATGACAGCGACTAAAAGTTTACCTACCAAGTGAAAAAAATACGCGCAAATGCGCTTAAAATGGAATTCTGAAAATGTGTTTATTATATTCTTGCCATGTAGGCACGGTTTTCAGTCAGATAAATATGTCTCTTTTACCGGCAGTAATTTTATGATTCGAATAAACGACTCAGAATATAAAAGGGACTTTATTCCAATACCCTTCACTGCTAGTATTAGTTTATACACATAAATTAAGTTTCATTAGTTAATACATATCTAATTAAGTTTCAACACGACCATCTACATATGTCCTAAATTTCATAGATTAAACATAGAAATTAATTATAAGCAATTCGAATTTCAGACATGGCCGATGAGCTTAAATACTAAGAATATTAGTGCTATCAAAACTGAAGCAACACTTCATAAGATTGGACGGAAACGCCAGGAATTTTTTAAATCTTAAATTACTTTGGGTCCTTTTAGGCTTGCTGAAGGACGATGCTTCAACACGGTTGATTGCTTTGCGCCTCGGAGGTTTGTGAAAGTCTCCAGAGTAACATTGTTTAATTCATAAATATCCTAGTAGCAATTACAAAAAAGGCAAAAACAATATCGAGCGTAGCAAAGAATATTTAGAACTAAATTTTGTAATTAAAAAAAGAACTCTCGTTATAATTTGCAGTCGTTAATATTATATTACTGCACTAACGATTACACTGTCCCATGCACCATTTCAACTGAGATGGAACAGACACGTCTGCAAGTAGTGACGAACCACCATCATGACATAAAACTAATTCAATTTAAAATTGTTCCCCAACAGTTCTTAAAATTTGAGGCCATTCGACCTAACCTTTGCCCGGCGAGTCAAAAATACTTTTAACGTATAATTTATATCAAAGCGACGTCTGCAATAAGATTAGGTTTGAGGATCTGTTCACCCGGTGAAGGTACTCGGCGTCTTCTGACACCGCTCTTTCAAATAGAACGAAATGAAAAAGTGAAAAATGTCTTATTGCTGGGTACGTTCCAAGGAGTTGCGGATAGTAAGGGGAATTAGAAGAAAGAATGTGCCAGGATTTTTGCCTCAATAAAAACCGTATATATTGGGGAAGAGGAGGCCTGCACAACAAGTCTTATTAAACTCAAGCAAAACTTTTCTAATTTGGGGCGGTTTTTTCTCCTCCATTTCAGACATAAAAGCTGTCTACTCCTGCTCCGGTCTAGTTCTAGACTATTTCTAATCTCGTGTGTTGCCGACACCGCCAATGTCAACTTAGATAACACATATTCAGAACAGAAACAAATCGCGGAAGGATTATTTATGGTTTAGTACAAGAGTAGTTTTCATTCGTTTTGAATCAGTTTTACTACTTTTTCTGAAAAGAAACCGATGCAGAAAAGACTCTAGTACTGTATTACATTATTTTGTAATTACAAAAATATATTGAAAAAGTTCAGTTATAGTTGGAATGCGTTTAATCATGCGTTATAATCTTATTTGTTTGGCCCAGTGTATAGGAAGTACTGTTGACTTAATTCCAGTTTAACGCGGGAACACTTAATGTTAATTAATTAACCGGTATATAAGGGTAGCTATAAGGACCAATATTCCCGTTGGGAGGCGTAAACACTGTTGAGGCGCGATTATTATACAGGCGTTTGTCGTGTAATAAGGTGGCGGATGCCAGGTGCGCCCTCTACGCAGCCCTTTCGTGCCTCCACCACAAGCAAACTTTATGACTCGTCGAGCCGTCGCTTCTCTATCGGAAACACTTGGCGTCGGTGATTGGCACCGCGAGTTGCTTTCGGGTAGGTCAGAAATCGGGGATAAATTAATTAAGCCAGCAAATTTACGGACCACCCGACTATCTGTGGAATTCGTGTTATTAAGACCACAATTTATTATTTCACTACGGGTCGGTAAAAGTTAAAACGTATCAGTATTCATACAATATAAGCCTAAATAAACTAATAAGGAAATTAGGCGAATACAACATATTGACGATAACACCATGACAAGTTTGGAACTCTACATTATATTGGGGCAGTTTGGAAACTGCGCAGGAAACGGGCCACAAATAAAAGAGGGAAAGTAGAGCCGATGCGAAAAATAGGCGTGATTTCAGCATCCATCCAAAACGCGAGAAATGCGAAGGTCGCCGGGAGGCACAACGCGGACAGACGGAGCATAGATTTCCACTGAGAAAATTTCCACGGGGATATTTTCGCTCCAGTGACTCAGAGAGACATCGGGGCTGAGAGCGTACCTGGGGGCGTGGGCGAGGCCGTCGCGTTACCGGCTAATAGTGACGATCGTTAAGAGAACCAAAACTACCGGGCGGTGGAATCATCCGCGCTTTTACCGCTAAAATTATGTGCCCGCGATTCTCGACATTAAGAACAGTGAATAATTTGAAACTATCAACGATCACCACCTTTAATTGATGACACCTATAATATTATAAAACAATATAATATAATAAAGCGGATAAGGTAAGGAGATACTACAACCTATGTTTTATACGGATTAAGGTAGAGATTCAGGTAAATTTATAATTATAGAATATTAAGGATCGTCAATAGAGGCGTTATTTCTTAGTATTTCTTTTCGCTTCCAAAAAATCTCTCACTTGCAGTGGGTGTGATCATTGAGCTTAGGTCAATGTGAAGCACTGGCCCAGTAATTCCGCAGTCAAATAAAATATGAAGCCCGGCTTGGGAATAAGTGTCTGGTGAGCCGGAACCGGGGCTCCCACGGCCCGCCTAAATTGCGGACTCTCCACTCTCAGGCTTTTAGAAGGGGGCATTGCCTCACGCATTCATATGTGTATATGGGGGGAGGGTTCCCTCCTCCATTCATATTTATTCACTGGACCCAACCGACCACTACACCGACACTAATGACACGTGTGTTAACCTAAAACTAACAAGATTATTTATTCCAGAATATAATTAATATACTGTTTGTTAAATATTAAATTGTTCGTTTAATTTTAAACACATTGAATTAAATATTTCTTTAATATTTAATCAAATATGCACAGCATTTATGAACAATCCGCGGAAAGGTTTCATTTGGGAATCGTAATTTGTCTGACTGTCTATTAAATAAAGTTGTAACGAAACTTATTTTCGTGTATTCATAATATAGTTAACTAGTTTGCATGCTAATGTACAAATGACAAGCATCAATGTGTCCCCTACTTTTCACATTAAATAGCCTCAATCTTTACGGGTGGAAAATTTTCTGAAATCGAGCAGAACTTAATTTTGCCCAAGAAACCATTTAACGGTCTTTAGGAATGTCTGTGGACCGCGAATGCCTATTTTAATATTTACGACTAATAATGACTAATGACCGAGCACTAGCATAATGCGATTGGGTAAAATAAATGATAATGCTACTTAATAACCGAGCTGCCTTCTACATCTACAATGGACCGAAGAAAAATGACTGGGTTCAGCGATAGTTCGTACATCTGTTTCTATCGTACTGCCCTGCTGGCACTGCAGCAGGCTGTTAAACCCTCTATTGTTCTTGGCATGCTTTGATCATACACGCACACATCGGTGGGCAGTGGCAGTGGGACAAAACTCTATATAAACCTGATTAAGTCCTTCAGTGAGTATTTTTTGCACTCATTTTCCTTTATATGTAAAATAACTGATTCAGGTTCGACTGATGCAAGGTATAATCTCAAATCTGGAACTGTCTTCCTCAGGGATACTTATTTTTAATATATAGACAGGAATAAAAAGCTCTTTCCTAAAGAACAGTACTTGTAAATGGCAACAAAAACTGAAGTGCTTTATCAGAAAGTAATTCAAAATCTTTATTAATATCTGCCCAAAAGTTAAAAAGACATTTTGATTTAAATTAGCATTTTAAAATCGAATCGGTTGAAATTTCAATCAAATTCTCTTTTTCCTTGCCTGATTAACAAATAAAATTCGTACGATCTCCTACCGCCGCTATTGGTAGAGTTGTTAAATATCAGTTTTTGACTGACCTACTACTGACCTAGGGTGTTGTATAAACTCCACTGCACTCTACAGCCCGACCTAAAAAAGCATCGTTTTATGTCACCCTTACGTTATATAACGCCCTTAAAATCCTATTCCGGAGTATCCGAAACTTATCTGAGCTGTACTCAACTATATAACTCGGGACTGGTGTCGAGGTCGTCTATCGGTAAAAACGCGCAGTAAACTTTCCACGAGGCCAAAACTAAAATAAAGCCGGAAAAGCACTCCGGAAAAGTGGGGGAGGGGACCGGTAGGCCTTTAAAAGGATTTTTATGCCACCCCGGAGACCTTCCCGCAGACAAATTCATTCATTAGGACCCCGAGTACGGCTTGTCTCGACTAACCGGAGCTTATGTGCTTTGTCCCCTCAAGGTGCGTATCATGCCCCTTCGCGTAGAAACTCCCATGAACGCTATCGAAGGGATTCTTCCTCGAAAATATTCAGGTTCCTAAGGGGCAGGTTTAAAACCCTGTGTGCAGTATGCATAAAGGCTTAGTTCCGACTGGAAATATTCCCACGCTTTATCCGCCCTACTAAAAATGTATAATTCAACACAATTTGTTATTTATTCCCTCTACATAAAACAAGAGCTATCACTGCAATTTTACGGCGCCTTTTTTCTTATTTTAACAGTCCTTCCTTATAATGTTATTTAAGCATATATACACCACCCTACTGACAAATGAGCTACGCGACCCTTCAGAAGAGCTCTCCCGAAAGTACGTTATTGTATCAACCTTCGTAATTGCCCCAATTCCGGGAAGGGAGGAGCAAATTACGACAAACTGAAACCAACAGGATTTCTTTTAATCGCCCCGAAAAAAACCGTGTGCATTTACCCCAACCAGTATTCCACAGCGACAACGGAGCCAACCTCGGTCCACGAAAGAATACATTTAAAAGAGGCCAGAAGATAACAAAAAAATTAAATGGAATAAAGTTGAGAGAGTGATAGAGAGAGAGTGAGGAGGGGGGTTAAAAAATACCAGGTGACCCTTCCATAGGGAGGCCTCAATTTTTTTAAATTAAAAACTCATTAGCGGCGGTAAAAGGGGGCGAGTAGGGGTGGAGATAGGAGCGCACGGAATAATTAAGATAAAGCCAGATAGCTCCGTAATAAGATAAAGGTGAACTAAAACTCACTCTGCCCTCCAATCCTTTCGCCCGAAGTTCCTTCTCTCTCCGCAATAAAAGCAACCATTATCTGAACGACATTATAAAATCATTAGAAGTAGTCCTGTGTCGATTACGAGTATTTTTGTAATTCTTTAAAATTCGTGCGAATGAAAAGTTACCCGCAATTCGTAAAAGGTGGACAACTTGTATTGTTTACTCCAGTGTTATCTGTCGAGGCGACTGTAATCGCTTTTATTTACAAAGTTGTAATTTGCACGTTTTAATATTGTGTAAAACTCGTAGCAACAATGAGGATCCGCAATTCTCACGTTTTCGGAACATCAAAGTTGTATTTTACTATTTTCTACCGCAGGGTATACTGCACAAACACAACAAGCAAAGACACATAAGCAACTATAAGAATAAGAATAATAAGAATTGTACATCCGCATTGTACCTTTAACTATTGTACGGTGACAACGTAAAACAAAATTAATTAATATTATACATAATATACGTGGTATTTATTTTTAACAACCATTTAAAATAATAAAACACACTATCACATAATTTCGTTACTGTTACTTATGATTTGAACCCGTACTATATGTTGCATACTAGATTTGAATGAAAATGTCATTGGCTAATAGCCAATAACGTTTTGCAGAAAATCACGTATTCTGTATTTGACCTAAATGAGTTGGATATATATATATATATATATATATATATATATATATATATATATATATAAATAACACACGGTTGGGAGCATTATAATGAACGACAAGAGCAACATTCCTGCACGTTGCGAAACCCAGAGACAACTTCATTATCGGGTCGTGCCAACTCAACAGTCCAAAATTAAATTATTGACGGATTTTGTATATTATATTGACGGATGGTGTTCGCCTGGTGTCTATGTTGTAGCAGTTGATGACGATGACGAAATTGTCCAATATGAATAACAAATAATAGGCTGATACGGGTTTGGGTGGGGGGTATAGGGGGCACCGATGCCAACCTGGTTTCTGGACGGGTTCCAATAGTGATCCTGAGCCGCTCACTTTTACGACCGCGTCGGCTCGTTACGTTTCCGGATTTCACGCGAATCTCTGGCTAGCGCGCCCACAACTCGCGCCCACAGTTAATCACCGATCGAACGCCAACAGTTGAACAATAAGCTAATTCATTTCGAGGGATTTTTAATTATCGAGATATCGGCCCTTTCAACCATGTGTAATCTCGTCGACTGACATGGACGAAGATAGCGTAGCATGTTTATTCGTAATATAACTGGATCGAATATACTCGAATTGAAAAAAAAAATTAGAAAACTGGATATAACATCGTACATAGAGTTAAAGTTATGTTTCCATAAAACATAAAACGTGTTTATATTTACGTCAACAGCATATTTTAACCGCAAATTTTGAATTGAAATGACCCAAACGTATGAGCACAAAGTTCAGCTCCACTCGATAATTAAGCCCTATGGGAGACTGACTTTTTCACCATCGCTAGTGACATTAGTGAGAAGTCACAAACCGGTCTGGTACAGGACAAATCACGGAATGGAAACCTACTAAACCTACGAAATCTACTAATTATAGGGATACTTAAATGCGGTAAGAAACCTGCCGAGTTATCTATAATCCATATCTATAACACAGAAATTGAATTTTCATTTACATTGTGTTTTAAAAGAGACCACGACCAAACTCACAAAACTCGTATCATTTTGGTTTGATTATTTCCCCGCATAAATATTGAATATTGTTTATACGAAGGAAATTGTATACGATTTCATGAAGAGGAACGACAGTCACATAAATGCTTGTATTAGAAATTGTCTTTGACAGCCTTAATTTCTGATTTTGACGAGGGTAACGCTATCGGAAATGAGAATATTTCACCTTAATCCGGCGCCGATCTGGAATAGCATCTGAATAGCGTCACTTGGAATGAGTATTCTGCATTAAAATTTCGACATCTTTATCAACTGTAGATAAGATATCAATCACAAAAACTTATATTTCAATATTAATATAATAACTGACGAGAGTTGATTAGACGACAAAACAATAAAACATCCGCAGTTGGAATTAAATTAACAGGGCTTAGATTAATAAAGAGGTGGCTAAATGTTATTGAAGCTAATGTGAGTTAACGCAATGAATTCAATTAACGCACGCTCAGTTAATGATGCACACTCAGTGGCGTACCTCCATCGGGCTGGCGCCTCTTTTTGCGCTTCTTCCTCCTGGGTCTATTGGGGTCCCTCATCACCTCGTCCCTGTCGTGGTCCCTGATCTCCAGTATGATCTTGGGTAGGTGCTTCTTGCTCTTTCCGCACGAGCGCTTCCCACCTACGAGACTGCACTTCCCGCTGCCGTTGTCGCTGGTGTAAAGCACGGCCGGTGAAGAGTGGCATGTCGACAACTTGCACGACCATTCCCTCGGTTTGTTCAGTCTCAGTCGGATCACTCCAACCTCCCCCTCTACCACCTTCTTATACATATCTAACCCTTTGAAACACATACGCGTGTACGTCAGAAATGTGGGAAGCGGACGGCTATAGCCAAATTTCGGGACCAGAATTTAACAATTCACGACGTTTTAAATAGTTCCACGGTGACTTTGCCTCCTTCGGGGTACAAATAATACATCATACAAGATTACACAAATGATTGAAATAATTATTATGCTTATAGCAACCATTAGTTTTATTCAACAACCAAAAAGTTAGAAGAACCAAAAGAAAACAAAAAATCACAATGTTCAGAACAATTTACCAAGCCATACCCCCAAGTTATAATATAACGCTTTACGAGCTCTAACGCAATTTGTCAAGAGAAATCTTCTTGATGTATTTAAAAAGAAAAAAATAAAACCACAAAATAGTAGTTGCAAACTTTTTGGAACGGCCAAATAAATAAGCGAAAAACAAGAAGTTTTATTTAGGTTTGTGCACGAGATAGGCTAAGCGTCGCCCCGGTCACGCCATCTGGCATCTGCTCAAGATTAATAGCGCCTTTTTAAATTGTGGTGCAATACCGGCGCTGACTCTTTGCGATTCCGCTAATGGCTCTTTCGTAAAAATATATTTGAGGTTCCTAAAACATTCTGCTACCAACCACCAGATGACAATAGTGTAACTGAGCGTTTAATGCCAAATGTAATTTCACTCGTTACTAAAGAGATCTCAACAAATTGAAACTTGAGTTATAAAGAATTTTGAAGAATTTGAGTCCCTTCACCAGGGTCCAATTTTCTCGGCTATCGGCGCACAGAGACATCAGTGCAAAATCCTACAAAACGAATTATCCTTGACCTAAATATTCATCTGAAAACGTATGCAGCAGGTAAGTAACAGGATTACTAGTAAAATTATTGCTCTTAAAACAATACAATCGTCCACCGACGCGATATATTGTATAACACCACTCGCATTCTACAAACCTTGCAATGATGTAAAACGTGATTAATATAGTATTTATGTAAATATTAACTGATTTTACCATATCAATTAAAATTTGTGCAGTAAAGATGTACGTTCAAAAACAGAACTCATACCACGTTATGCAATTAATTATTGAGGGTCGCATTAAGAGGTATTATCTTGACCATTTTTGGTATTTAATCAGAAAATTACAGTAAGGACAAACATCGATTTCAAGATTATAGAGATGATTGTGCAGTTAAATAAATTGATTGATAGATTGTGTGTTAAATAAAATATCAGCGGACAGTGTATTCAACGAAAATTAATAATATCTTGCTTTTTTGTACACCTAATCTTTTATATATCGTATAATCGAGTATTTAAAACTTATTGACACAAGAGTAAAAAGTGTAACATGAGTTAGGTTCAGTTTGCAAAATTTAACAAATTATCTGTACCAGTAACTGTCGCGCTGCTTGTAATGTGTGTGTAATGTAAGTACTTGTAAATGAGAAAACAATCATTATACGCAGTTTATGAAGCTAGTCCGAGGATCGAGGGAAGAATAGAAATAATCTGTTCTGCAAGTGAATTTCAAGTCAAAGTTGGACGATTCCACACTGTAGGGCACTTTAAATATTCGGGATCAATAGTCTGAGATCACGGAACTGTAACTTGAGGCAGGCGCGTGAAGTACCCGCTGATCTCCGATCAGGTAAACTACCAACGGGTACACGTACACCATTCTCTCTCCCAGATTAAACTTTCCAAGAAACCAGGGCCATAAATTTGGAACAAATGGTACTTTTTCTTTTTATAGAGGAAACAACTTCTAGTACCATCTTCAATTCTGAATTAATTAGGTAGCGGGTAACTATTTCTTTACTATTCAAAACTAGACACATTGCTGCAAAGGTAATTTTGCAACAAGGATAACAATTAGTTGATAATAATATAATATTTTAGGTTTGTTGGCAGCTCGCCGAGATTTGCATAAGTACGCCGTTAAGACGCTACACTAATTTCAGACAACAAAGAATCGACGATATAGGTTTTGAAGGCATGTCTTAATAAAGGATTCAGTGGTTTAAATAACTTTTGGGAGAGAGGTCGTACGTGAAATGCCGAGAAAGATCTGTAATATACGACAGATAAAATTAACGTAATATTAAAAGAAAATTAATTCGCGGGACCTGCGCCAATTGAAAGAACAATGAACCGGCAGTCGGAATGGCGTTCGAATGGAGTTTGCAGAGTTTTCAGACTGTAAAAAATGGTTGAAACAATAAAAGAAGATTTTGAATACCCCCCAAATCTCCTCAAAGCGATTTACATGAGAACGGCGCCTGGACCAGTACAGAAAACTGCGATGCTAAATACAGCCTAGAGAAGGCCTGCACAACGTAAGATTACTTGACACCTTTGCCCGATAAATTGTTGAATAGGCATTGAAAAAACAATTTACTGACCAAATTAGTTATTTTGTATTGAATAAGCCACCTAGAAATTCTCAATTTTCTAAAACATTTCTAAAATTTCTTCTAAACAATTCTAGAATTTCTAAAACAAACGTTTATGGAAAGTAAACCACTGATTAAATGAAGATGAGAAAAGGAGTAAATTTTCCTCGCCTTGAAATTATAAAGAACATTTGAAAATAAGTGAGATAGCATTTTATGTTGTGAATAAATATGAAAACAAAATAAATCTTTTGTTAATAATTATGCGTAATATATTATTCACATCGCATAAGAACATTAAACTCCCGCAACAACACCACATACTTTGGTCAAAATTATGTTATGCTAAAAACAATTGGATTAAACAATAATTCAGAAATTCTATATTTTTTATTTCAATACAGCACTCCTCTTTTCATGACTAATTTCTCATTTAGGGCACGCCACCAACTTTATCATAATTTTGATTTTGGAGGCCTCATCTAAAGAAAATTTGATGCACTCGCTTAAAATAAAATCTGAATTATGTGCAGTTGCATTTATAATCACCTCCACAAATATATAATAGTTAAATATAATTAATTAAATACTGTTATAAAATTAATATTGTAATTGTTTTGCAATAACATAGTCATTATTTTTAGGGGAAAACAGATCACCGCCGTTAAATACACAGAAAGTTATTCGCGTTAAAATAAATGATTATTATTCAATCAACTGATATATGTTATTGTCTTCAAAAACAGTATTTATATTTCGCATATCTCAAAAAAATATATTAAATTGAATATTCGCGAAAAAGGTCTTTGAATTTTACAGGTCCAAGATATACGACCAAGGACATATAACAGTTGCGACTTCCTTCATTAGACGAAAGTAAAACGAACACATAATATCAATTGCAAACTCTTATGCCACTCCTCGCTTATTTACCCAGTATATAGGACGCACAGATATAAGACAAACTAGGCGCTCCACACACAAAACGATGACGCGTAAGATGGACACCGCACTACGAACCCCACCCGCTAACTGAACTCTATCTCTAGTTGCCATCTATTAATAGTGAGTTTCTCTCTCTGTCACTCCCTCCCTCCCTCTCTCTCTCTCCTCTCATTCTTAAAAACTTGACATTGAATTAAAAGAAGGGAGAACCGAGACCGTACAAACACCGCCCACGCTGTATGGTCCAATTTCAGATGAAAAACCTTACGGCACTTAACATATTTCTTAGAAATAGTTTGATGTTTAAAATCAAGTTGATAATTATCATAAAATCGAAAAAATCAATATACGGGAACTTAATGTACCAAAAATGTCTAAACGTGAAACGTTGAAAACGGATAAAATCTATACGACCAAATAAGATTGAATGTCGAAACAGAAATTCCAATGACATAGAAACCATAATAGTATATGTCCTCAATAATTATTTTGTGATTAATTTTCAGGTGGTTCGTTAGGAATAAGGGGTTTCTCTTTTGTTATATTGTACAATCAACGTTTATCGTTATATGTACTACTGGGAATGTTATTTTGCCGATAGTTTTTCTTGGAAAAGAAGCCACGCAATTATCACACTTTTGACGTGTATCCGGGCTACGGACCGTGAAGGTCTCTAGGCCAGGGAGGTTTAGCCGTCGTGGGGTGTAACAGAGATGAGGGATTTAACGTGTGAATTAGGATGGGGAGTGAGACGGGAAGGAAATTTCGAAAGGAAACGGGAAGGAACCGGGATTTTATAAATTCGTCAACTGTTGGTATGTTGAGGTTAAATCTCCCATAGTAGCTGAGCCACAGCTAGGGTCAGTTGTCATAGAAACAATCATTGTCGAATGCAGATAACAAGCCATCCATAACCTTATTGATATTACAATAGGCATCGCCATGTGAACACTCACGTGCGCGCGCGAAAAAAGTGGATTTTCCTTATAAAATTGTGAGTCGATAATTCATCGTTAAATTTCGACAGGAGCTAGGCGAGACAATTCAAATTCACGGTTCTAACTCATGATGCTCCAAACAGACAGTACTTCTACAGCACCACTCCAGTCACTAACTCAAATTCAACATGTAATTATGCACAAATGGTCTTGCCCAGAACCGCACTAAGAAATTACATATATGATGGCGACATGTAAACTAGCGGCCATAGCCAAAAGCTTAGGACGAGACGAAAAGAATGGAATTAATGTAAAAACATCCTTACCACAGGGCCTCAGTATGCTCATAGTCTGTGAATAGAACCAGATTCTAGAGTAAAAACCGAACAACAGTCTAATAAATAAATAAATGTAAAAATAACGCTATAATAAAAATATAAATATAAACAATATAAATACAAAACGTAGATTCAAAAATAAGCGAACATGATTGTCTTTCGTTCATTTCCAGTTATTATGACAAGACAAATATCCAAAGTAGTTTAATTAAATCGTTCTATACTATACATATTTAATGTATACCATGTACAATCATGTATTTAAGAATAACCTACGCGCATATAATATTTGATACTTACTCTTAGAAAAAATCCTTCTATTCGCTGAGTCCGTATACTCGACAAATGTACACAAAAAGCCTAACTCTCGATATAAACATTCGACAATCGATGACAAATACTGAACTTTTCCTAAATCACTGGTGTCAAATTAAGGACCATCGGTCTTGTGTACGGTGTTGCAAATATAGTACTGTATATAATGTTTCGCTACGCGAGACCGCCGAGCACTCGACTGCCAGTCAATGTACACATATTGCACGATAAACACTGACGGAGATAAGCTACACTTTAAGGACACATTTATATTTAGTTTTGTAAATAAACTGAAACTACCTTAAGAAATGTTGTGCCTTATTCGACTACAGTTTTATCACACCTTAAGGACGTAATTAATATGGACTTGCGCGAGATATTGGATTTTATCCCCGTTAACTTTCGTTCTGTTTCTGTAATCTCGTCTATAGGAGGTCACCTCCAATGGGAAATTTAAAAAAACAACCCTTATTAACGGGTGTCTAGAAATTCAATGTAGACAACATTCTGCGTACTGAACAGTGAGTACACAACTTTCAAGTTTTCATTACCAAGAAGAAAAAAATATAATAAATTACGTATTAAATATATCGTATCATTATACTCAAGGCAACTTCAAAATCGAAATCTAACATTGGTACTAACACCCAGCGAGCGTGGGTCATGTTAATGCGGTGCGAAACGTTTCGTTCAATTGTTCAAAAAAATTTTTAATTTTTATTTAGTAATTAAACAATATCTCTGATTCCAATCGAAACGGAATTAAACCCCGAAATCGAATTGGTAATTGATTATTTTAATAAGCCCTCTACCTAAACAACAAAGCCTACCTACTTTGTGAAGGTTTTGCCTACCTACGTCCTACGAAGTTGGTGGAAGACTAATTTTCGTATATTTTAATGAAAGCTAAACAGATACCTAGGATACATAACCAAATAGACACACAATACTCGAGTATGTTTCCTAACTACTAATACTGACAAAATGTATAACTATAACCAACAACTTTAGTTTTGGGGAATATAGGTCATTATAACATCAACTGACTACCATTTGAACAGGGATTCAAAACAGAAATAGGAGATGCCAACAAATGTCGTCTTTAATTTATTTAAACAACCAATTTATTATTTTCATTCATGATCAGACCTTCTGACAAACAAACAAGAATCCTTCTCACTACAAGTTACAATTATATGATAATATTTTCTTTATCGCCATTTTGTTAATAATAATACTATAAAATTCATTTAATTTCTCCCTAAAACATACACATTTCATTTTGATAACATTTTTGCTGAAATTAGTGCAGTCTTCATAATACCATTTTCATTTTGTTTATAATATTAATTAAATATGAATATACTTTAAATATATATATATATATATGTATGTATACATATCAATATGGATTTTAGCATAGGTATTACGTATGTATACATAGATATTGATGAGACAAATCACACGGGTTAAGTTTTCATTTACCTTTCAAACAATTCAGTAGTTAACAATTTTTCTTCCTCTAAGTACAATACTTCTTATACAACAATTGCACACCATTTATTGATTAATAATTAATCTTTAATATAAATTCTTTCTGTAAATAGTCTGCTTAATACACAATATACAAGTAGTTATAATATTACCTTACGCTAGTAAATGCACCTCCTTTATATATATATAAAATTTAAATATATATAATTATGTATATAAATCATATCTCATAAAATTATACTAGAAAAGACAAATTCTCATACAATATGAATGTAATAACAGAACAAAATTGGCAGGAACATACAAAATGAGGCTAACTTCTTTTTAAATGAGAACTAAAAAAGCCAGGTCCCCTAAATTCAAAATTTCAATTGTTTAATTCATTTTAAAAACTTAATAATTACAATTGTAATTCCTAAATTAGATTCACAAAGTGGGATCAACAGTGACCCAAGGAAAGGCAATCTAGCAAAGAACTTATCACAGCTTTAAACTATTTAAACTGGGGCTATCCCACCCACCATATCCTTCATATCATTAGAACTCAACAACTATGATATTCAACAGTTTTCCGGGGAACTTTTTATTTTACAAGTGAAGCAATAAAACCTGATATTTATTTGAGTGCAGTTAACAATTTTAGTCTAATACTCAAAACATTTTGATATTTGTACCTCTACTTTGATAGAATAAGAAAATGAATAAACATTAAAAAAAATATTTCTATTTATCAAAATTATGCTGTTAATTAGAATTGGGTCATAATCCCACATTGTGAGATTTGCACTAACTCTGTTTTTCAAAATCATTATTTAAATAAAATATTTCAAATTGTATTCCATATTGTGTGTAAAAATGCTACAAATATGATGATATGTTCTGCAAAACTGTATAATGTATTTAAAAATACAAAAGGCAGTATGACTAATATTTCTTATTTTTTATTACAAATATATATTTAAAAATATGCACAATTCAAAATGTCTGTGCACAACTGTTTCAGAATTTTGTGACACAAATCAAATTTGAAGAAATTGTCATAATTTATCAATAATTATCAAAATTGAAGAAAGATGTGTTAAACACTTTTCCTCCATAATTGATGGATAATAATAATATGAAAATAAAATGAAAGTAAAAAGAATAGGCAACAAAAATAACAGAAAATTCTGCAATATAATCAAGGTACAACCCCCCCAAGAAAGCCAAGAAATAATTCAGATTAACTTATCCCACTTTCATAATCTTATATTATCTTATATTCTTACATGATAATTCTCAGTAGTGTATTAAATGGAAGAATCTGTTTCACTGATCTAATATACAAAAAAAGTTTACATTACACTATATATAATTTCTTTTACATACTTTAATAATACTATTTATTAGCTCTATTTTGCTTTTTGTTCGAAAATATTGCACTATTTTTTAAATATAAAATTGATGCTCAAATATAGAAACTTCAGAATTATTTCAATTATGCTATTATTATTATTATAATATGTCACATCAAATTATTAATATTACTGTTAGATTTTAATATGCAATTCGAGTACATTTTCAGCTTTTTTGGTTAAAAAGTAAGAATACAAATTTCATTTATTAAAAAAAATAGCTAGAATCAAAATGTTAAATTTTTGAAACCACTAGAATATTGAATTGCTGTACATGAAATTTATATTGTTTTGAATGCATACTTTCTCTACGTAATAAACATTCCTACAATAATCTTAATCATATAATACTTTTGATATGATGTGTGTAAGTTATGTTAGTAAGAACTGACTTATGATGAATGACATATCAGGAAGTGAAATAATTTGGGTTTGGGGTGTAGATATTACTTCCTTGGCAAAGTTTGTGACCAACAAAAAAAGGATAAGAAGCCCTTATTTAATTCAAAGAAAGCTGGGGCCTATCTGTTAAAAGTCAGTCATTTCATTCATACCAAACTTAACAGAGGGAGAAATACTGGTCCTAAAGTATTTTGTAATCTCCACAATAGTAGACTGTTGTATAATGAAGAATTCTGTTTGAAATGGAAACTTGTAACAACAAGAACAAAAGAGAACACAGTGCTTCCAAAATTATGTATAAATAATTACTCAAGTTTATCCCTTATGTTAAATCCTGAATAAATGACAAAAAAACAAAAAGAAAACAATACTTTCATATCAATTGTACAAAAACAGGTCCCATAAATCACTCTTATTTATTTGTTTTGCAATTTTTTTCCACTTTTAAATTTAATGCTTAATATTTCAAATACTATAAATATATTAATTATATAACTAGAATATTTAACTAGCAATTAGGCCTAATCATTGAGTATTAATAACTTGACTTAAATTTATTTTTTAACATCTTTTAACAATTATAACAAATCAATACTATTATAAAATAATAACAGTAACAATAATAGCAAAATCAGCCACAAGATATTTTGAGGGGTGGTAAAATCAGATGTCTCAGTTATTACCTGATTAATGTAATGACTGATAAATGGTGTTGCAGTAATCAATAGCAATTTGATGTCAAACCTTACCAGATATATATTGTTAAATTTTCAATATTGATTAGTAAAAGAAAACGTTTATAACATATTACTTTGCAGTAGTATGACATTATAAAAAGATGGTTTTTCAATTGCTCACTTAATTGTTTGGACTGGGTTTATTTTATTTAGTGGTTCTCAGTTACCATCAGAACAAATTAGAATAATGATGTGTTCCTTTATGATGTGTACAATTAAAAATATTGGAGGATTACATATTATTGTAAGAATATGTTTTCATTTAAATCACATATTCATTTAATTACAGTATAAATAACTCTGATTTTAAAATTTAATTTGCTGGTTATATTGGTCATAATTGCATATCCTGTTTCCATCCTAGTGTAATAAAACACTACTTACTGCTAAAATTTTACATGTTTCACTGGACAAAACACAAGCTCTAATTTTTGAGTTTTACTTATATTTCACAAAAAACTGAAATCAATCGCATACCAAATCAAACAAGAGAACATTAGGAGGCCATCATCAGTATAATGTCAATAACCCATTTCAAATTGTTAGTCTGATTTGAACTGATCTCTAGAACCTCAATTGGCTATGATAATAAATCAGGCTGATTAAATATTTTCACTGAAGTGAAATTATTACAATGTTCAAATATAAACAAATAATAAAAAAAATACAGAATACCAACACAAGATTTCTTATGGATTGAAGCTTTTACTGATTTTGCCTTACAGTCTGATCAAACGGATGGCACGTAATGTAATATATTGTACAACTTTGAATATATACATATATAGTTATTATATTCAAATTAAATAATAACAAAAAATAGTAGTTATGAAATAAAAATATTGCTAACTTTTAAGCACCTGATTTCCAAAGTGTGTCTCCACCCTAGAACCCACAGTTAGTAGTGCAAATTGGATGATTACAACCAGAATATTATCAATTATAGGACAGAAACAATAACACCCATAGAGATAACATTAAAATTATTCACTCATTTTAATATTAACTAATATTCTTAGAGTAGTCATGAAAACTTGGGAAAGCTTTACATAACTAACTTGCTCAAATAATTCTTACTAAATTCCTGCACATTTCATATTTCACTAATTAATAATACAAATTTTTAAAAATGGCCACTAAATTAATAATTGCAAAAGCTATAAAGTAGAAAATAAATATTTAAAAAAAGTCTTAAAAAACGAATCCACAAGTGAATATGTATTGCACATTATTTTTGATTTATTATTATTCATAGTTAAATCAACAGGTGTTCTGTCAGACCATCCAATACTATTCAATTTTAGACCAAAGAATTGTCGACAATATGATGATGCTGCCTATAATATTCCACATTTTAGAATATTAATAAATTGTCATATAAAAATTTTCCTCCTCATGGTCAGTTACATCATTCTCCTGGACATATGAAAATTACAATGTTAAAATTTATTTGAAAATATAACTTTTGTGCAAGGAAAGAAAATTAATTTGCAATAAGATCCATGCAAGCTACCAAGAGTCAATGTTAACAGATTTGAATTCTTTAAATATTTTGTTTAGTCCAACAGAAAGAAACATGCCAAATGGAATGATGCTGAGATAACCATGCTCTAAAGCAACTTAAGACTGCATTAATTTCAAGTATACCAATGAATATGTATAGAACATGAAATTTAAAAAGTAAAACATGAATCTAAAATAAATAAAAATTTTTGTATTTGAAATTTAAAACTTAGATAGCTTCTCTATGCTTCTGTTTGCATACTTCTTGGATTTATGTTATTTCATATTAGTAACTGCTTGTTATATAATGCATACATTAGCAGTAGATGAAAATTGTTACTTCTTTAAATTAAAAAAAATCAACACCAGATTTGGAAGAATCAAATTTGGAAACCTCTCAAGACAAAAATTAATTATTTAAATACAAAACAGTAATGGATATTTATTTAAACCTACAGCTTAAACAGAATTGTACAGATGAAAACAAAATTCTTTTTAACTCCTGAAGGAAAATCGATAGCATTTCCAAAATGTCCAAATAGAAACACCTCTCTAATACCAATTTCAACATTAACCAAGCATCAGAAAGACATTTGAGATTAGAAACAACAAACACTTACTGCAAACATGCCACTACTGCAATTCAAAATATAAAATCTAATAAAAACCCTAAATAGAACAACCACAAGGTGAAATATAAATGTGAATCATATTAAGATCAGTGTCATATGAATGAAGAAACGTGAATATAAAATCTCAGATAGGTCTATCATGTTTATTGGAACACTATTAATATCATGGATGGGTTTACATTTCATTTACTGTGCAAACAACAAATACTCAGCAATTTTAGCTGACCTGTGGCAACTGGAAAAAATGACATACCAGCTTTTTCCCTTAAATTAAGAACCCCTAGATGATATGACTTAAACATCGTAGAAAATTGCTTTTCTCATTGGTCCTTAAATATAATTTAATCCTTTAATACAAAATATATATTAATCTTTTCGTATTTGTAAAATATGGATCTAAAAAATCCACCAGTATAGCTATCCACTGAACGGAAAATTTTTATAATCAACTAAATTATAAACACTCAGCTCAAATTTATGATTAGCGATTAATTAAATTCATATGATAAATTAAATATTTATTACTTAATAAAAATTGTAAAATATAATCTATATATTTGATCTGAACTCAATTCCTAAATAGTTAAATAAAGAAAGCGTTAACACTAGTAAAAATGCATTCTAATTGCTCACTTAACATTATTAGGAATAGCATTACATATTTTAGAAAGCAAACAGTTGGTTGTTTTAGATCATTCCATCTAATTTATTAGCAATTTTTTATTTGGTGTGGTACGATCTGATTCATGCAATGACAGGAAAAACCACCAATTTAAACTTTCCATTTAAAATTATTCTGCAACCCCAAAAGCACAGCTACGCTAATGTGTGAAAACTAATTTAAAAGAAATTAAGCAAATCGAACATAGAAATCAATAAATATAAATTGTCCCTACCTTTAGGTGTGGAAGAAGAGTAACAGATGCAGATCAGGCTACTGATGCTGCTGGCATTCAACTCATCAGCAATGAGCTCCAGGCCACTGCCACTTACAATTGCTACAGGTTCATTACTTTCTTCGCCTGATTCCTATTCCGAAAATTCACATCAATCATAATAACATTAGTCATCATGGCAGATCTTACAAGTACAAAACAAAAACCTCATAAATATAAGATTATCTTAAGCTTCGCTTTTTAATTACCTGAATTGTAATAAGTTTTGAAGTATGTTCTTCATTAGTTGAGCTGGTATTATTACCTAAAAATGAATTGGTCAATTAATACTTACATTTTAGTGACCTTTCAAAATATGTTTCTATTATATATAATTGTATGTATGTATGCATATGTGTAAAATATCATAATCTTAAAAAACTCATTATTTCACACTATCACCTATGAAATAATTCATATTTTGTACAAAAACCCTGACAACTAAAGATATGAAAAATACATTTTTCATTTAGAAAGTGTCTAAAGCAAGTATATATATATGTGTATATATATATATATATATATATATATATATATATATATATCAGAATGGTAACTCAGTAACAGAGCATGTTTACAAAGATTGTTTAAATAGGATTTTACCAAGTGCAAAATAATTTCTCATATACGGAAAATTTTGTTGGCAATATTTTGAAAATGGTATGTTTCTTAAATTCTTAAAAAGTCTATGATAAAATCTCAGATGAATGGAGAAGTTACCTGATGATGTTGACAAAACTGGTAGAGGAGTTAAATTTTGAGCATCATCCATATTGTTTCTGAATTCCATGGGTGGCAGTAGTATTATTTCATTGAATTCATCAAAATTACTTTCTTTAGTGCTATTATTATTTATTTCGTTATTTGAACCTGTAATCTCACTATTCATGGAATTTGACACCTGTGAAATTGTACTCGATCTTCTTGTCATAGTCTTCTCTTTGCGTCTAATATCCATTACTTCTTTAAATATCTTCATCTGGGTGTCTTCCATTGATTTTTCTGACTCCTCCGTCTTTTCATCTCCTCCAGAAGCTCCTGAAGATTCAAAATAGTCTATAAGCTGACTCACTCTTTTTGGCCCCTTTTCATCTATATGTTCTTTTTCCTTTATTTCACTTATTTCTTCCTTGTCCAAACTAGTCTGACAGATGACTTCCTTACATACCCTTTTCTCTACAATTTCTCCTTCTTCAAAACTTGTCTGACATACTACTGCCCTGTATATTTTAAATTCTTCTTGTACTATCCTGACATCTTTATTGTTGTCCTCAGAATGAAGCATTCCCTGAAGATATTCAACCCTCTTTAGCGACGAAGACACCTTACATTCTTCTTCCTGTTTTTTTAATTCCATTTTTTGATGATCATTCCTATTCTTTAACACTTGTCCTCTAAGGCAGGCAACAACTTCACCTTCAAAATCATCCAATATTCCTTTCAAAGAAGCCTTTTCTTCTTCATCTTCTTCTTCATCTTTATCATCTTCCACATTGGAGTCTTCAAATAAAATACAGTTATTGTCGATGCTATCACTAGAATTTAAAAAACTATTATGACTCCTCTTCTTTATTATACAACCTTCTCCTTCTGGCAATATAGGCCATCCACTGTCATCTTCAGCGATGTCACTATTTCTATTGGTACTATTATCGCTATTATTACTACAATTATAATAAATATTATTAATATTATTATTAGTTTTGCAATTTTGGTCAAGAGTTGCTTCATTGGGAAACATTTTTGAATCCTTTTCTTCATTTTCTTCCAGTGGAACTTCTTGTTCTGATATTAACATTTGTCTATTATTTAAATTAGGCACATTATTATTATCGGGCTTACTACCTGTTTCACCACTGTTGTCACCATTCACTTTCCTACATTGTTTAGCACAATTATCACTACAATTGAAACTTATCATTGTTGTAATCATACTTGAGTCTTCCTCAACTTTATTAATTGCAGCTGCATTGTCACTAATGTCAATTTTCACAATAACTTTCACAGAGCCTTGCACAATACTGTCCCTGATAAAATTGCTACTAGTATCATGGCCACTGTTATTTTTAACAATATCTGATGATTGTTGGACATTACAAGAACAATCCTTGTTGGGAGGTTTCTTTTTCCTAGGAGCCGGTACAGGAACTTTGGTTGACCTCACACAGTTTACCTCTGTTAACAGAAAAGAAAAAAAATTAATACTGATTAATTTCACAACCAAATTCAATAATACTTTTATTTTATTTATTTAGTAAACATAAATTACAATTATGCATCATATATAATTTTCATTTATCTATTTATCCAAAGTATATTTATGTGTGGTTATATTCTTTTATACGGCGTATCATGGTTACAGAATTAAACGTGGGTCTGGATCAGTTTGAGCATACTCACTATTCTTTACCATTTTTGAATGAAACACTGTTAGTCTTTCTCTTAATGTTCTCTTACAACAATTATAGTTTTCAGCACCTAGTACTACTACTAATAAAATATGATTAAAGTATTAATTTTAACAAAATCACAACTAGTGAAACCATTACATTAAAAACCCTTCAAATAAAGCTAACCCAGTTGCTAGTGGTAGCAACAAAGAAAATCATAAACAAATTATCATTCAAATAACTGAAAAACTGTTTTTACTATATCATCAATTAAAAATAAATGAATTGTAGTAACATTTCTAATATAGAACGATTTAAACAAAGTTTATGAATGTTAATTTTGCTTTGATACACTAAAATGATAAATATAAAATACTTTATGTTTTTTATATCAATGCAGTAAATAATAAATAAATTTTAATACCCATTAATATTCAAGAAATTAAACACAATTTCAATAAAAATTAAAATGTAAATTATCCAACAACTATATTTCACACATTTCACAAAAGAGTATAAGTTATAAATATATACAACAAAACTGATTCCTATAACAACAGAAAGTATACTGGATTATGTGTCCTAGTGGGGGGTAGGGTGTCATAATTAAGTTTGAGCAGATTAAAAGTAGTCCTGTGTATTTGTGTGTGTGAGATACCTTACAAGTCCCTAAAGTGATACCCCCTCATTGGTAAGCCTCCCTCTGACCTACACACTCCCACAGTTAGTGAAAAATCTGTAGGATTTATTTACATAGACACACTCATACACAAACACACGACAGAACTAATGCAATAAATTAAACACATGAACACACATGTCTAGCATTTTAGTGTTATATAATTTCAAAATATGTTTTGATGTAACATCATATATATAAAAACCTTTGCATTATTTTGTTGATATCTTTTCCTTTATAGACACATATCAAGGGTCCCATTACATCACATCAATAAGAATTCATGATAACATGGTTTTCATATTTTTGACAAATTTACCCTACTAGGTTCTAAGGATTCAATTAGCGTGTTAATGCTGCAAGTATGTATATAATGGCAATCAATGTATTACTTTTTCTTAAGGCTACATAAAATGTTATTCTATGGGTCACTAAAATTCAATGTCTTTAAAGTCAACCCCTTTACTTTATACATAATGAGCACTTCTACTTTTAATATTTTTAAATGCTGTCATTTTCAGGGAACTTATATTAAGAGGAATTACGAATAAGTACTTATTTACTTTTCCTCAGCTGACACACCTAACCCTTACTTGTTACTTACCTGAATAACTTACTCATACACTTACATCACTCATACTTACTCATATATAAGAGAGAGGCAAGAGTGGTGGTGGAATTATAGTTTTGTTGATAGCTATATCAGCATCATTCTCATTATAATCTGCTTCTGTTTCTGTTTCAAATCGTATTACTTTCATATATGATTCTTCAATTGGCTTCTGAAGGATATTTGTCAATATGTCCATCCCACCTGATGGGATCAGTATAAAAATCATCATTTAAAATAATTCCTAAATGCTCAAACCAAATAAATCAGCTACATCATTATTAAAGGTATTGAGAATTATGATAAAAATAACTTGAACTCATGCAGTTTCAAATTACATTTTGAAAATTATTATTTTCTTCTCAGTACATTTTACATTAAATTTGAAATGTTGTCACATTCTTTGTGCATCAATTAGATCTCAAGTTTCAGACCTAATTTAAAGTATACAGAGCCTGTTCTTCCGCTTACATTTTAATAAAGAAAAATAACTGAATTATGAGATTCACCTTGTTTTGCAGTATGTTTATATTTGACCAAATTAGTATTGTCATAAGAAGAAGGCTGCTGAATTGGGGTAGAGTGTTTGACAAGAACTCTATTGGCCTGTGACAAAACTAGTTCAACAGAATTGCTTTTAGAATGTATCATCTTCAGTACTTCAGTGTAAGGCATACTCAGTACATTTAAACCATCTACTGCCTGGATCTGATCCCCTGAAAAACAACATTATTTAAATAAAGTTACCAATGAAGATACCTAAAAGATAGCAACAATTTTCATCCAGTATAAACAAAAACCTAAAACCTAGAACATGTTTGAAACAACATCTTCATACAATAAATATAATTAAAAACAATGAATTA
Source organism: Lethocerus indicus (assembly GCA_019843655.1). Lineage (NCBI taxonomy): Eukaryota > Metazoa > Arthropoda > Insecta > Hemiptera > Belostomatidae > Lethocerus > Lethocerus indicus. The sequence continues at coordinate 24,168,846 of JACDQD010000003.1, read as the reverse complement.
AACTAAATACATTTGCAATTTCTTACCAATATTAATAAGACCCGATTTTGAAGCAGGCCCACCACAGAGTACAGACTGAATGTATACACCTCCACCTTTACCTTCAACAACTTGAAGCCCAAGACCACCATGAATATTCCTATTCAATCTGATAACAGAAAAAATAAATGTATTTGTAGTATTAGAGTGCTATTTCAAAATGTAATTACTTGAGTTTAATTTAGAATACACACATCTTCAAAGATACAGGCCTTGATACAGGTCTGTAATGCCAGTAATCAAATGCATGAGCCTTTTGACTAAGCAGTTGGATAAGTGGGCTTGGACCCAAAATGCATTAAATTATAGCACTAAATTAGTCATTCGAATGGACAATTTTCACTAGTTTGCACAGAAGTGTATATCAAGTTAATGATACTTACAAAACTATAAAAGTGGAAAGAAACTTACCTAACAGTAGTCAATATTCTATCACTATCAGAAGAAACTATTTTGTCAAACTTTTCAGCAAGAGATTCACTAATGCTTTCCTGAAGATTTAGGGGATATCTGTCATCCACTGATTTAATGCTAGTATCTAAAACACAAAACAATATATAAATATATCACAGTTATATACTAATGTATATACATTACACATTAATATGTAAAAATATTTTACAGATTAGTACAGCATTAATCAACATATTTATGCAGACAAATATTATTTTACTTAAAAATTATTCTGGTGCATTCAGAGAAATTATAATTCCCAAAGTATAGTCTGAAACTGATACTATCACAAGCCAAAAATTAATAATGATTTGCTAAGCAATCTTTGCTGATTAATTATTTGTTCATATGTAGTATTTACTAAGTATTACACACAAATGGCATGACACTGACTAACTACATAAACTTCTGGTAAAGTTGGAGATGGTGGTGCAGGTTGTGGTAGTGGTGGGGCTGGAGGAGGTTGCATTGACGCTGTATTACTGTTAATTATGGTATCACACTGGTATGACGCAGGTCTCAGATCATGTTGAGAATTGCTATATATTGCCTTAATGCCCATCAGTACCCCTCTCCTCTGACCGACAGTTCCTCCACCGGTACTACTCCCAGTGCTGCTCCCACTGCTAGTACTCCTCAGTAGTCCCACTCCTTAGACATGAAAAACAAATTAAACCATCTCTAGTTTGTTTTGGTAGTACCTGAGCCATTCATTAATATACATATTAAATTTTATATCCATCATGAAACTATTTTTTCTACAGACACTATTTTTTTTAATAATATGTCCATTAACAGAACTTTGATGTAAAGAAAAATTACCCAATTGTTGTTGGGACATTTGATCAACTGTAGTGGAAACATTAGTGCTGGTAACTGATGGCACTTGTGGCCCACCACTGCCAGGTGTAGCCAATGCAAAACCAACTACCCTTCTACTCCTACTACTAACTGTACTTGTACAGCTGCTCACAGTACTCTCCAGGGTACCTGCATTAAACTGTCCAGTGGTAATATTGACACCAGCAGTAGCCTTAGTAGTAGTAGTTTCGCAAGTGGTAATTGGTGTTGAACAGACTACAGCACTGTCGGTTGTAGTTGTAGTGGTTGTAGTCACCACAATATCTTCAGACCATAGCAGACATGACCTTGTCTCTCGGCAGCTTTCACTTCTTGCACTTCTCAGATCAAACAGAAAGTAAAATAATTAATACAAGAAAAATGATACAGTCAAATTTTGTTATATTTGCATTACAATCAAAGAATATTTTGATGCTTAGATTTATAATTATTCACAAGATAATTATACAATATTTGATTTGACACTGTACAAAAATAATAATCATACAAAGGTTAAAATAGTTGTAAATAATGTAGTTGTGGTAAATACTTGTAAAGATAGTTTGTTATTTCATACTAAATTCATTTTCATAGAAACATTATTTTTTATTTAAGAATTTGAATATTAATACAGATGTATACTACAATGAATACTGACGCGCAATGAGAAGCTGTTTTTCCTCTGAAGATGGCGCCCTTTTCTGGGCTTACAAGGAGGCTGGTGGCCCTTCGCAGCATGTTGCCTGCTGTATTCCTGCCTACATGTCCCCCTACATCATTTCCAGCTCGTGCAGCACCACCTCCCATGTACACCATTGTCTTAGTCGGTGTCCGTTTTTCTTCCTTTTTCATTGCTACACCAAACTCTGCAATCACATATCCTTTTTGTGTAATCTAATAATTATTTATATACATATCAAAATTACAAAACTTAGAGGAAATACCAAATCACATATTGGTATCTTCTTGTAATTATAAGTACATAAACACATTAGAATTATTTCTAGTAACTTTATATTTAACTTTTTTAAAATTTATTTTATTTTTTTCCAGGACATTTTTCTTTATGCATATGAATTCCTTTGCAACTCCTCTTAAAAATAAATTACATAAATCCTTAAAACACAAATGGTAATGAAATAAAATTAATAACAAGTGTATGGTTTTGCAAATAAAATATAACGCCAAATTTTACCATCTTCCAATTTCTGAAGAGAAGTAAACTCATTGCTCAGTTTTGTGAAAAATTTGTGGTGGAAGCAAGCCAATCTGAATAAGTAGAAACTCCTGAAATTAAAATATTTCATGTTTTAAGTTGTGAATAATCAAGGCAATTAGTACAAAGAGTTAAAATTAAACATAAAAATATAATACAGAAATATTTCATGTGTGATGAAAATTCAATATTATCTTAACGTATTATTATTATTAAAATGAACAATATTGTAATTTTGACTATTTCAAACCCAAAGGTATTTTCTGATAACTCACTTGTTATTTTCCATGTTGAATTTATACTTATTGTTGTCTATTGTTGATACTTCAAAATTATGCTTGGAATATGAGAGTTTTTTAATGTCCTTCCAGGGGAAAGTGTAAATAGGTGTCCTCAGAGGTGAGGTCTGGCTAATTGAACTTTGTTTCTGATTGGGATTTATTTTGTTGCATACAATTAGACCTTTTGAATTCACAGCCAACCAAATTTGAGTCCCTCCACTACTCGCACCATCTTTATTGGCCTGAAAGTGACAATTATCATTATATAAAAAGATCTACTATAGTTTTAGTTGTTATGATCATCTAATCATCTACCCTTGTCAACATTATGACTAGACTGATTTCACCTTTCTATGACAGAAATGCTTAAACATGAAAGTGATAATTATAATTTCTTAAAAAATAAAATATGTGTCTATTGTACCTAGCACAAGTGTACATATATGCTGACTGTCAGGTAAAAAAGAAGTCAGTCAATTACCAAACTTACTACCAAGCCCATCTTCCGAAATATAAATCATTTAATTAGTTTCCTATACAGTAGCTATACTATTAAAAGAGAATGAATGCTGAGTAATTTATTTTCAAGTATAATGGCATGGTAAATTTATTCATATTTCAAGTAAATGCTTCATTGTATTTATGCATCACATATTCTTATTTTATATCACAATTTAAGATCTGTTATTCTTCAAAATCTATCTGATATTCATGGCAAATAATTAGGTAATGGATAATGGTTCAAGGTACTTGAAAAATAGTTTAGAGTTTCAATAAACTTTAGGTTTCTCTTATTTCACCAGTTTATAGATGATTTTTATTTTTATAAATATTTTCACTATATTAATCCAATACTTGCTTATAATATATATACACACACAAATATTGCATTAATAATATATATATATATATATATATATATATATATATATATCATTGAAATGTTTTTAAAAGAGACTCTTAAATTCTAAATAGTGAGTGTGTTCCTCAATTATGATGTTTATCAAATTCCTTAGTCTATATTTTGATAAAAATTAAGAAAATTATATTTGGTATGATAGTTACAATAGTTGCAGTGTGATAGTGGTTTCCATAGTCGGGATTAGACATGACATGGGATATGAATATTTGTTCTGCTCTGCCTGGGTCAAGGCCTCTTCGCTGCTTGTGAAGTGTAATCAACTCTTGACAAGTGGTAGATTCTGAACCAGCCTCATCTTCTGGTAAATAGTGCTCTTCCAAGAAATAGTCCACACCATGATTCTGAAGTATAATTATACAGTAAATATTTTTTGTTAAATACAATAAATACTTTTAATCAAAGTTAAGGATAAAATCAAAAATTAATATTTTATTGCATTAAATTATCATTATGTAATATAATTATTAGAAAATAAATTACAACGTATCATAGTGGAAAAAAGTTTCCTAATACGAATCTATGGCTTGATGATAGATAATATAAAAATTGGGAAGAAAACTGATAATCTACAAATCCAAGTGAATACTTTAAGGATGATTGTCATTTAATAAACAAACTATAAATGGACATGCCATAATTCAGTAACATATATAATGTATATATATGGATGAAATGAATCGACAAAAATGTATAACATTATTAGAATTATGGGAATCATTCTTATTATGATCACTGGATACGATTGATGAAAGTATCAAAAAATGTCTTAACGCTTTAAAATTATGACTACATGTATGAGACAAATACATTTCACTACCTATTAAAGCAAATTCAGTCAACATTTATTTCTTACCCTGAATTAAGAAACTTCTGCACACGATGATCATAGGGCAGTTATTTACAGTACATATTAATTATTTATTATATTATAGAAGTATCACTTCTTAGGTCTAAATCTCAACGTGATAGCTCGGTGAAAGAAGCGGAAAGTAAATACGACTGTGCAATCAATTCAGGGATTCCTTTTTTCATTTTAAAATGCCCCGCACTATTTGTGAGACCACTCAATCCTGATTCACTCACTTTTAAAACCGCCGGGCAGAAAAAATCAACCTACAGAGGATTTACTGCTAGAAATCGATCAGAGCTAGGAACAGGCGGTCAGCATCGCACGCTCAGGTTTCTCTTAGGCAGAGGTATTTTTTCAATTCAATGTTGGCAGGACTTGACGCCCTAACTGAATGCATGCAGAAATCATATACAGTCAAACTGGAATATATTTCAGCGTAAATTATTAGATTAGGAAATATTATAATTTCCTATTATTACCTGAAGAAATTCAATCAAACTATTACATAAAAACATAATCACCATGTTTTCATATTTTATGGTAGTAACCATCGTCTGAGCGAGAAAACAAAGTTGCGCAGAACAATTTCAGATGTTAAAATTTTATTCACATTATAAGAATGAAAGTTTAGGAAAGTTTTCTACATTTTATTTCAATCAAACGTGCCTGGCTGCCATATAAATTGTAGCCCAATAAAACATTTCCCTTCTCTACCTGAATTTCAATGTGCTCAGTCAACGACCCTCCAGTGAACAACAAAACTTAGGTAAGTCAACAACAAACACATTCTCACCAGCTTTTGGGAAGCGATTCAAACTGGTAACATTTATTGATAAATAATAGTAATTGGGTTAACCTGAATGGAGTAGTCGCCGAACTCCGCCTGAAGAGCGAGTGCCGCCAACGCTTTCATTTCGTTCTTGTTACAGCCGATCTGCCTTTCGAGTAAACACCGCCTCAACTGAAGATAGAGCATGTGCTTCCATTTCCACCATCTAAATAGAAGTTCACCATTATTTTCAACGGTGCATAAAATGCACAAGCACACAAGTACAACCTGTCGTTTGAAATATTTGCTCATTATAATCCCAAAACAAAAAATTATAACGTCTTTTTATTGTACGTGAGTTACATTGTTCTTGTTATACGCGACATTGATGTAAAGTAGTGTAGTATTAAAAATTCATTACAGAGATATTATCCAAACTTACCTGATGCCCCTGAGCGAGGGCAAATAGAGTTTGAACCTGAGGTAGAGCTGAAATGTCTTCGCCTTCAGACTACCGTCAGAGTTTGGGTTGCAATTCGACGACGATGACCCTAAATACGTCGATGACGTGGGCCACCAACCTGTCGGAACGAGCTTGTTCAGCCTACACTCAGGCGGGGGGAATACGAAATCTTCTCCCGAGAGCACCGCCAACCCGAGGGTTACGTGACACTCCAAATCCTCACTATCCACGACACACTGTATTGGGAACAAAAACGTAGTTTAGATACTATATAATCAACACAAAAGGAGTGTAGTGCCATTAAATTTAATTAATCTAATCAGGAATGCAAGATGGTAGGTAGGATCCTTCTCAGATGGTAACTCTGAGGTTTGTAGTCTTAATGTCCAGTACAATTGACAGATGGTTACTTTGTACCAATGCACCTGCGCTTTTTCCATAGGAAACAGGCATTATGTATACCACGAAACATTATGTATGTACGAAATAATATTAAAAAGGATCTTTTGACAGAGTACAAAATGAAAGCTAAAAGGCCTTAACTGACTTATAAACTTTACAAGAATTGTTTAGTAGCTAACAAAACAATACATAAGCACCAATTAGGATTACAATGATTCTAGCCCATTTTAGACCCCCTGGTTTTCACCAAATTACTTCTTTTTTCTGACATAAGAAAATGCTGCTTTTTCTGGAATACAGTAGATGAATAGAGTATAAAATCAAGAAGTTATGAATACGTTAAAGGTCTTAAAAGTGGACAATTGTTGAATTTTCAAAGGATCATTAAATTAATTTCCGACATTTTCCACTAGGTTGCGTGGTGCTGCCGCCTAGGGGCGACTATCCAAAAATCCTGTTTGAGGTAAACACGACCAAGAAAATAAGTCTTTCAAAGAATGAAACAGTACCCAATACAACAAATATATTGTACAAAATTATGATAAAATGAGAGGTAGGCTTATAAATTAAATATATACCTGAAATATGTTGGCGACGGTGGTCGAGTTGGGATCGCACGTGATGTCTATCTTTTGTCCGTTGAGCAATATCACAACCACTTTACGCATGTTCGATAACTGCTGTAACGTGGGAAAAATCACCTCGATTCAGTTCATACCAGCGATTAATTTCTGACATGCGGTTTAATACCAATGGACCCTATTTTTCCCTGTATCGTTTAAGGTTTTCCTTAGGGAGGTATATTCTTTACATATTTTTTGCAATGTCCCAAAAGGTGTTTGATCATTAGCTTTTCTTTGTATTGGAAAAGTGAGCAATTATGAATTTAAATATCATTAACATACATCTTTCTTGTTGTGTGAAAGGTAAGGCAAATGTTGGGGGCCAAATTAAGAAAATGAAGCATTCAACACAAGCTTAAATACTTACTTAAACAGGCACTTACTTTTTGCATTGAAGTGTTCGGCAGTTGAATAGTTTTCGGTTGGTGTAGCGCCCTGACTATAAATTCGGGACCGACTATAGTATTTGGGGAACAGTAGTCCGTGCTCGGGTTACTCTGCCTGTACAATCGGCTGCCACCGACCCTCCCACTCACTAGTCCTACTCCGCTGAAAATAAACGTTAATTTCAAATTATACACTGCAATAATAATAAAAAAAAAGATTACCACTGACTTGCTTCCGGTAGGTTTTCAATGCACAAACGCGCGATTAGAATAAATACATAGAGCAGGCTTGTTGTTTCATAAATGAACAAAAAGGTGCAAGATTCGTATCTCTTCAGAACATTATCCGTTGGACTAAAAACAACAAAGCCAAAATGCCCAATTTACCTTTCGGGAGTTTTCATCACGGAAGGAACCAGGGAGCGCTTAACGCCGGCGGCCGTTTCGCTCATATCATTCTGATGGTGTATATTTGTATTTGCGTCCAATAGCATGGTCTGATTCCTGGCCATTGGTCGGCTAAAATCCCAGTTATCAACCTGCAACGTAAATGAAAAATAAGAATTAAACAATAAGAATGTTATAATCCCCCACTGAAATTTATAACTGGAAGTTTGATAAATCGTTTAAAGCAAAACTTGAACATACGTGATACTTTCGAAGCATATTGTCTTTAACGTCACCATAATTTCTTTAAAAGCGGAAATAATTATTTTAAATCGTGTAATCATGACTCAACTATACATTGAAAATGAGTATATTTTCTCAATTGTTTAATTGATTAAATCATTTAAGTTTTATTTCCTTAGCACATGTTTACGCCCTTTTCTGCAAAACGATTAAATTCGCCAGGTTTTACGACATAAACTAGGTCAGTCGCTTAACTTTGAGTCGGTAACACGAAATTGTGTTCCGTCAATTGATAAAGGCCTCCAGCGAGTATGTTCCTAATTTGTCATGGCTATCGATTCAATGACTATCCATTGTCGGAGCTATAAATTAGAGTGTCCAGCATAGGTTATGGGCCGCCCCGATAGGCTGAGAACCTTCCTAACTGCTCGCATATCTCGGTAATTAATGATGAATACAAATATATTTGTCGCAATTAGTATGTATGGCAACAATTCATTCCTCGTAAGTTTGCAGATATAATAATACACGATTATGGAACTAAATACAAAACCAACCTAGCCAACGGCGATATAATATACTACCAAAGTCACTAAAGCTAAAATTGAAATAAGTACATCAGTTTTTCAACTTTATCAAAAACAGAAGTAGAACAAAACGAGTTTTTAGAATAATTCCATAACTGCTCGAAATTTACAAAAATTCGATTAATGTACCAGGAAAAATAAACTGCCAATTAAAATGGTGTTCGTCTACATAACTGGAAATACCTAAGAATAAGGTAATAAATAAAGAACTATGTGGCACAAAGAGGCTCAAAGGGAGTATATGCATTAAATAACATTCAGCAGTAATACTGAGCATCAATATTTAAAAACTTTTCCTTCTTTTCCCTGACATTTTTTTGTACTTGAACCATACTAAACTGAAGTGACGAAATATCAATTTTTATTTTTATTTACTAGATTATTGATTCATAAAATAAAAACGAAGTATAAAACTATTAATTATATGACGGAAATAACTCATAAACCAAATCAATAACCGCAACGAGTGTATATTTTCTAAAAAGCTGAATTCGCTTTGTTTTGTTTGTCACCCGAACCACTTCAACTGGATGAGCTAATTCATTCATTCATCGCCGTCCAATTCATTCAATTCACTTTGAGCCGATGTCCAAAAAAAGGATCGTAACTTCGTTTGAAGCCCCGACCCAGACTCTGCGGTAATTACCCGCCCTCGAACTAATCCAAAATTGTAGCCCCGACCACGGATGTTACACTTAAACGATCGCGTTGTATCTCATGAATTTGTGCCGCTCTCTAATCAACAACAAAATGTTTATTTTTTGGTAAAAAAGTACGAATTTAAACGCGGATAAATTAATTTCGTTTTCTTTGGCTTTACGAACCACAGCCTACAACGTGGATTAAACTGGAAAGTATGAATTTACTCGCCATGCTGGTAAAGCGGTTCTCCATTCAAAGACAAAGTAGAAAAATTCAAGATTAAAACAATCGACAGAGCGAAAATTGGGCAAGTATGACTGCGATCTCCCAGGGAAGCGGTAGGTAAAAACTCCCTGGGCAGAGCCCCGAAATCTAGGGAAGTTTATTATTGAATACGAACTGCCTGTTTGGCGGAGTGTTTTAACCGAAGCCTTCTAGCGGCCTTCTCTTTAAGCGATCTAGTCGGTCGTCAGTAACCGGTTAAAAATCGTGCGTAGAGTCGAGGCATGGGTCAAGTGGACTCCCCTCTGTGGGTCACACTAATCCCCGATCGGCTCCCACTAGGCATTGTGCCGTCTCTCTCTCTCTCTCTCTCTCTCTCTCTCTCTCTCTCTCTCTCTCTCCCCCCTCCCCCCCCTCTCTCTCACACTCACTCTCTCCCTATATATAGCGGGGGTTGATTTTCCGATTGTGCGGCTAAGTCGGGTGGGTGGGTGGGTGTCCCACCGGGGACTCGAGTGTTCCCACCACTTAGCGTTGATGAGGGACGGGGGCCCGGGCTCCAGGGGGGCGGGGAGGGGCTGGATTTTTCGTGGCTTTTGTCTCTAAGTGCTCTCTCCCGACTACGGCCGCAGAGAGAACCGTCGCTGCGACTCGAATGACCGAAATAGAAATTTCTTCCGGCATACGAGCCGAATACTGTTTCTTCCAGCAGTCTTGCGTGCGAACCCATTCCGTACTCATTTGCATAGTAATAATAACTACTAATACTAGCTCTGGTCACTGTGAATAGGATTTTGGGGCTTATATTGGGAAATATACATTACTATATTCTGAAAAAACCGTGACAACGGGGGAATTCCGACTTAACAATATTTCTTTCAACAGAACCTAAACCGAGCTCAATAATCAAGATTTGATTGCAAAAAATCGATGGTTTTGCAGTTTCTGAAACGCGGTCGCAACAATCTAAAAACTGTTCGCGAATAGGTAACCATGACACAATTCCGCATCGTTTGGTGTACAGAAGTTTGGGTCAGATCACGGACAGGTAGACAAGCAGCACTAGAGTTATAATATATTAAATTCGACGCTTCTCGAAAAATGATTCTATTTAATATATAAATCTACTGGGCGTCTAAGAAATTAATGTGTACCAGTGATCGTGATTTTAATGTAACATACATTTTGGAACTTCAGCCAACCTCAGGCGAATCGCAAAATGCGGACTTTGGAGGATTCCAGAAGGTAATCCGGATACTACTGTCCAAGAAGGGTGTGATGAAAATCGTTTGCGTGTGTGTGAATAAATGTATGAGAGGAGGGGGGCAGCGAAAGTGGGTGACAATCGATTGTGGAGACCCGGGTGTGTAACCGACACCCTCACACTCAAACCCGCGCACAGAACGGGTAGGCACCTGGGTGCACCCACACATGAACACAACAAAGCGCGCACGAGTCCACACACACAAACACACTGGTGGAGCACTTGATATGACAGAAGGGGACCTCCCTCACTAGAATTCCAGCTTGGTCCTCCTCGTTTTCCCCTGTCGTACTGTGTCTCACTATTTCACAGGCGACACACACATAAACGAAACCGCACCACTATTTTATTCATCAATTTGTATTCACACGAAAAAATCGAAACCAATCCGAACCAAACTGATATAGATTAACAGGATGTAATTGTATAATAGTAATTTAATCATAATAAAAGCCATGCGATTTATGCCTTATCGCAGTAATAATAATTCATGATACGAAAAAGTTTTGTCCTCCCGTTACTTTAACTCGGATGGGTATTTATCATTCCGTTAATATGCGATATTAATCGATTATGAATTACATAAACATACAATTAAGGGCTGATTTATGACCTTAGAGTACACGTTATAAATATATTGTTTATTGAGTGTTCTAAAATATCTGAAGTATGTTTCAGTTACAAATGAAAAACCAGATGAAATCGACTTTGTGTGTATGCTGAAGGAGTAGGAAGAAGGGAGTGATAATGATTGAGGCACAATAGTAGGAATTTGCGAAAGGATTAGGTCACAAAAGGCAAAAGCCTTTGAGCAGCCGCCATTACAACCGCTCTTCACTTGAACCACCTACACATTCAGGTCCCTCCAGAATTTCCGGTCAAAAATCCCTGCTCTACCACTGTTTCCAGATGCGACCCGTGTCACGAAAAAACGTTGTTTGAAAACTCTGACTGATTACTATTGGAAGGAAAAATCTGGCGTGAATTAATGCAGGAGTTATACTGAATTGACATCGTGAATATGATGAATAATTCAAATGATAACCAGTGTGATCAATTTAAATGTGACGAAAGGACGACTAACAGGATCGACTATTAATAATAGGTGTAACAGTGAGTAATCATCCTCATCTAAATTACTGAAAGAATATATGACGTAGGTCAGCATATCATCAATATAAAATTATCCGTTATAAAAAATACATTCAGTGGACACTCTGGCATTTTTTGCATTTTAACTATCGGTTCAGCTTTATTCATGTCTTCAGCTGTGACGGTGCAATGACAACAGAGAGCAGACGGAGAATAGCGCGGAAGTGCGATAAGATGGGAGCACTGCGGAGGATCAGATAAGTATCTTTGATCCGTCTAGACCGCCAACACAAGACAGAAGGGCAAGCGGTACGCAGAGAGGTCGAAGTACAAAGAAAGAAGAGATAGAAACTGGGGAACAAGAGCCGACGGGCGGGACGCACTCCTATTACACACTCCGTTTAAGCCCCAATTGTTGTAGTTGAGCCCAGGCTTATCGAACAGTGAGAACTATTGTAGGACACGTCGGCCAAAACACGGATAAACAACCGACCGCGTGTAAGCCCGATAAGACAGGACACCTCCTCCGGGCGCCATGGCCTTACGCAAACAATCGTTCCAATGATCCAGCCGTCTCATAACAATGATCCGACCCAAAGACACAAGGCTCCCTCTCCACGGGACATTCGGGCCCTTGTCCCAACCCACGTCCACGACAATTAGGTGCACAACAACAGTGATTACGTAATGCCTACCGCTTCGGTTTCTCGTCACTGTCAATACACTACGTCAATAATACGGTGTGGCACGCGCGTGTAGGCTGTAACGGTTGCGCTTCATTGACAGGCGTAAGTACCTCATCATATCGTACTTGTCGATCTTCTGTCTCCTCTCGCTGGTTTCGTCTTGTTGCTAGACCGGATGCTACAGCCACTGAAGATGGCGAGATCGGACACATGGCGAAGAGACAGAAGATCGAGGGACCTACGGTATTATTATAACCTCGGGACTGTTTCACAGAATTTCAAGACAACCTTATACAATAACGTATTTTGATATTGCTAAGCATTGCTCCTGCTGCAGATACGAAGTATCTATTAAATAAACATATACCAATAAGTATGTTGCATTTCAATGTTCGGGAATCGTACACTAGCAATCATCATTAGTTAGTACGAGAGAGAAATATATTTACAAACTGAATGCATATATATCGCCTACACTCCTTCCAGGGCTGGAGGGTTATTATTAATAGAATTAGGAAAAGTTACTAACTTGTCCGTCAATAGTTGCAACAGCATACATGTCCATGAGAATATGGGCGAAAGGCTTGGTACAGGTCCGGCTCTTGCAGTACTCGCTTATCACCTGCAATGAAAAATACTTATTTAATACTTATTTAATTTTTCGCTATTTCCTTTGGGCCGAAAAGGAGATCAGCATGAAAGTGCTGTTTATTACAGGGTCAAGATACCATATGCACGGATTTCTCAAATTTAATCCGTGCTTCATTTAATGTTATGAAACTATAGGACAGTGGCATTTTCAAATCTAATCTGAAAAATTAGGCCAAGAAAATGCATTTTCATTTTATTTATATTCACTTATTTTAATCATATATAGAACACTGGCAGGAGTAACAATATCAATTAACTGTTACACGACGTCGCAGTATGTTTCTTGTATTCTCCGTATATTATAAATAGCTTCTGCGATATTTCTTAGGGGTTTGCGAAGATTTGGCATACACTAGTACTTGATATTAAGGTAAAACGGTTTCTCGTTTCCCCCCGATCAAGTATCCTGTCGGTACCACATATTACTGGTACCAGAGAACCGTAAGAAATTGCGAAGACTGTGAAGCGACAATGAAGAGATGAAAAATATTAATCGAAAGTTTTAATTTAATTTTTTCACGTTTTTTTTTCTGCCATATAAAGTTGGATAACGGGACGTGCCAACCAAGGTGCGGGGGGAGGTACCATCAACAAATGAGAGACAATGAGGTTAAACATCTAGCACAAACATTTACATGCATAGCACCAGTCCTCCACTCTAGTCTAAAATAGACCTGGAAAGTAATCCAGTAATAAAAGCGTCACAGTGATTCTCACTTCCAGGTGAGAGTTTTTCATTTTATAATTGACGACCGTCAGGTTTAAATTGCAATTCATGGCTTGCTGGACTGTAGGCTAACCGGATCATATTTCCTGAATAAACTAAAATAAAAACTAAAAAATCTACAAATCTAAAAAATGTCTTTAATTACCGCACTTTTTATTCGTAATAACCTCTCCCATCAATTCATTCCTACATTCGTATCCGATTTTCTCATGTCTACGGCTGTCAAGTTAAACACTCCATTTTTCGACCTCTCCATTGCCGCTACTTATTGTCTTCCGAATAGAAACCTCTCGCAATCCCAATTTCTATCGTTCTTCTCGTCCCTCGGTCCTAGATTCCTTTCCGGCGGAGACTACAACGCGAAGCACCCACAGTAGGAGATGCAGAGTGGCAAATTGGCGGGGCTCAACTCTACTAGATACAGCACTTGCTTCCCGTTACAATATATTTTCCCCGCCCAGATACACTTACACGCACGGAAGTATTCCTCTTAATTCGGAAATTATTAAGTGAAAAAAGACGAGCCAGAGCCATATGGCAAACCTCACGCTTACCGACAGATAAAACTAGGTACAACTTACTATGCAGACGAGTAAAATCCTTACTGACAAGTCATAGAGCAGATAAATTTGATCAATATACAAAATCTTTGACAACAAGTAACAGATCTCTATGGACTGCAACAAAAAACGACTTTCCTATAAAACAGTTTCCTCTCTTCTCCGATTAGATAGCACAACGTGGACTGTGACTGAGGAAGAAAAAGCCAATGCCTTTGCTCGTTACCTTTCATCTGTTTTTGTACCCCACCCCGATAATGTAGATCCTATGCACAGTAATCTCGTTGAAGAGGAACTGCATATCCCGCCCCAGTTATCACCACCTCCTTCCGCCTTCCGCCCCTCCGATGTATCCCATATTATTAAATACTTACCTAATAAAAAAGCACCCGGTGCCGATTTAATCACGGCGTGTTTCCCCAAGCACCTTTCAAAAAAGCTCTCCTACAACTCACCTATACCATGAACGGCGTTTTGAGAACGACCCACTTCCCATCCCAATGGGAAATATCCCATATTATCATGATTCCCAAACCTAATAAACCTACTCATCTATCATCATCCTACCGACCTATAAGTCTTCTCCCTATAATGGGTAAAATTCTCGAGAAGCTTCTCCTGCGCCGCATTTTTTCCATACTTCAATCCAACGACATCCTACCTGACTACCAATTCGGCTTTAGAGCCGAACACTCCACTATTCACCAGCGTCATCGCATTGTAGATACCATCGCCGCTGCTCTTGAGAGAAAACAGTATTTCTTGATGAATCGCAAGCTTTTGACAGGGTGTGGCATCCTGGCCTACTGGTGAAACTCAAGAGAATCCTTCCTCCTACCTACTACTACACTCCTACTTGAGTAACAAACACTTTCGAGTCGCTCAATGCGCATTCCTGTCCGATTCCTATACTATACTCGCAGGTGTTTCACAAGGAAGCGTCCTCGGCCCCTCCCTTTACTCTGTATACACTGCAGACATCCCTGAACATCCCGACACCTTCCTTGCGTCTTATGCAGACGACAAAGCCGTAGTCTCCACCCACTCTGATCCTTACCTGGCATCGCGGTCCTTGCAACATCTCTCCGACATAGCAGACCGGTCCAGGAAGTGGAGGATCAAATTCAATAATAAAAAAGTGCTCATGTCACGTTCACTCTAAAAAGATCAACATGTCCTCCCGTCTTTCTGAACCAGTTTCAGCTTCCTATTGAAAATCAAGTGCGGTACTTGGGACTGCAATTAGACAGAAGACTCACGTGGAATCCGCATACCAGACTCAAACGCACAGAAACAAAACGACGATACAAACTGTTAGACTCCTTGACGACAGATCACAGCTCTCACTAACTAACAAACTTTTAATTTACAATTGCATACTCAAACCAACCTGGACGTACGGAATCGAGCTGGTCCCCCAAACCCTAATTCTTACAGAATCCAATCCTTACAATCCATTATCCTCGGAAAAATAGTCAATGCCCCACCTTATGTTTCCAACCGCACAATCCCCCCAGATTTAAAAGTCGTCTGTCCATGAATTTCCAGCTTCCCGATACCAATCCTTCCAATGAAATATATCTCATCAATCCTTTGATCCAACAGCTTTCTTCACATCACTTCCCAGACAATTCTGAACGCCGCCTCAAGATAAAATAGCCACGCGATTTCCTAACCACCTGAGAAAGGGCAGGAGCGATTGGGTGGCTTCTCCTTCATGAGTTCAGCGAGTGAACGTATAGTGAGCGCACTGTCACTTGATATAATGGATAAAAACTGTACTTGTGACAATAAAAATAAATGAAAAAACCTAAAAAAGACGTATGAACACATTTGTAAAGGAATTCTCTAAACGTCCAGTTTTAAATTTAATTCGTATTCCTAGTAATCTTAGAAAAAAGTGCTGGCACATTCAAAAGAAGTTAGTCATATAAAAGAGTGACATCCGACAGACCTCCCTGTAGCTACGCAATGAAAAAGAGCGCAAACTATTCAAAAGAGATACATATTTTTAATGAAGGAGAAGGCCAGGGGAAAGTTTTAAATGAATGTAGAATGCGAAAAGAAGGTATTGGGATTCTAAACTTGGTTTTGGTTATATTAAAAAACTACTCCCAACAACATTTCATAATGTAGGGAAATAAACACAACTAATGCCCAACATCTCGAAAAATAATAAGAAGAATAAAAGTATGATCACTCCTCCGGCAGCACTCCGGTAAAGTTATGTCCGGCATATGTCACTGTATGCTACTGATTACAGCGAAGAGCCGAAACCATTCTAGCCTAAGACACAATTTGTCTCAAGGGAAATAATATTCCATACATTTTACAGAAAGTAACACCAAGTTCATTTAATTATAATATACACACCGCAAAATAAGTGGTATATAAGTAAAGAAATAATTATAAATGTGAGATATACTAATAAAACTTAGCGGGATATGATTAGACACTCGGATATTTCACTGCTTTATTTGCTTTGTAACTCCAACTTGGCTCTACCGTTTGAGCTTTGCAGAGTCCTTTTACTGATTAACGGTCGGAAAAGTCAAGCACTTATATTTACATTTCCAAATTACAAAAACCGCCTTCCTTTAATGACTCTGAACCAACCGACTCTCGTCCCCGTTGAAACAAGAATTTAATAATTATCCAAACTTAATAATTTAATGATAATTTTCCATTTCATTCTGGCAGCTATTTTATCTCGCCTGCCCAGACGGCTGCAGCTCGCTCGGGCATTTGTACCGTTTCGGGCACCAGTTGTGCCCCGCTTCCGGTAATCATTAAAAAAATCGATACGAGATAACCGGGTGGATACTAGTTGACATAAATTACTGCTTTCCATCGGATTAATGTTAGAGAATAATAATAAGGCAGCGAAATCTACCATGCCTGTTTTGAGAGGAACTTTGTGTCGTTTGTAAATTGTTGGTACGGAATAATACTATAAATATTTATGAAATTTACTACTACTTGTTGTTAATACAATTATAAGTGTGGAGCACGAATGGTTCGCAAGAGATATAGTCATTCAATGAAAGTATAACTGGTCACGAATCATATCAAGGACTTATCGTATTAATAAATTGAGCGGCGATAGCAGTTATTAATCGTACATTGCTTTCTGAATTATACTTCTAATTGGTTCTGATCTTCTCACCCGGTGTCTTCAGATCATTTTATGCGGGACTGTACACAAGTTTGACATCTTCACTACCACAGAGACTACACAAAAGTAAACACACACACACACACACACACACACACACACACAGTAACAACAGGAAAGATACGAACTGGTAATGTACAGGACCACAGCACTTCAGAACTAGACTACACAGACTGGACTACAATGTTAAGCGCGTCCCTGTAGCACAAGAGTAAAACACTGTTCACGCCTCAGATTTCACGGTGGCTATAACCGTTAAAAACATGGACACAGTATGAACCTGCACTTCTCAGACTGGACAATAGAGGAGGCCGAGGAATCGTGGGTCACCGTTAACACTACACCACTCTACTAGACTGGGGCAGTATGAGTATACCTGGCAGAGTATGCCTGGAACCGATCCCCCACCCACACACGTGCACATGAAGCACACACGGGCGCACCCACCAAAGCACATCCGATCAGGTACAACGCACCGGGGACCCGCTTCGTACCTGAGTTCCCGCCAACTACCCGGGCGTAACCCCACTACCACTACAACACAACCAAATTTCTTCTCCCTTCCGCGCATACTGTGTATATATATATATATATATATATATATATATATATATAAATTGCGCAAAATATTACAGAGCGCGAGACACGCAGACGCCAACGACCGTAGAATACAATAGAATTTATTTTACGAAAATTATATCCCTTAAAAGGAAGATATGTCAAGAAAACCATAAACAAAAAATTATACCGTAGATTTCGTGTGTTTCTGTCTCCTCTCGCTGGAAATTACGGAATTCCAACTCCTCGCAGACTACAAAACAGGTATGTTAAACAAAAATTATACTTGGACAAAAGGCAATACAAAGCTATGTATAACTATAACTAAAGAACGTCTGCGTTGCAACTGTATATACATCGACATTCGTATATATATATATATATATATATATATATATATATAATAGCACTGGCATTTCGTGGTGTTGAAAACCTGAAACTGGTCTGGGCTCAGATCAAACAAGCGGAAGGAGTTTGTATAACACACGGTTGTTAGTAACTGCAAAACCTCCACGGCTCTCCTGTTACAATTCCTGAAACCCTTTACCTTTCGTCTGCCCGCAGGAATTTCCTGTTCAGCCAACTCTCACCAAAATTGTCAGTACAATGACATTTTTCGGGAATACTATATAAAATAAAAAGGACGCACTGCTTGTGATGGAATAGTTTAATTACTAATATTTATTTTCACTTTCTTCGGGAATTTCATTCATTGTGTTACCATGTAAGAAATTGTAACCCATTATAAGGGTATATAGCCGTGACAGATGAACATCAACTGACCCAGCCCACGGTTAAATAAAATTCAAGTGATGGAATAGACCGCAAAAGTAAAGAGTCTCCTTGTTCGTCTGTGCAAAATCCATTCATAGAGTATTCAAAGAATTTTTATTTAATTGTATACGAGTTTTGTATAAAGAAATATCGATAATAAATATCAACACGACAATTTATACGCTTATTAATAATTTTTACTTCTTAATAGATTTTGGTTTGTAAGAACAAGTTAGAAAAAGTGTCGAATTCAGTATCTGCGAACGACAATTACAGCTCGCCCGGTACATGAATAAAGTCGCATGAATAAGTACGTCATAGTATGAATGAAAAAGAAAGGACTTCATATGGGGTGAAGAACGAATACTTCAGTGTAATGCTTTACATGGTGCGTTCTTAATTAGCACCCACATTCACAGCGATTCCGGCAATTGTCCATGAGACAGTGGGCGCTGGGAGAGTTAAGATTGTTACAAAAGAGTAAGAGCAACCTGCCCACCTCGAGCGCGCGGTGAAATTTCGAGACGGACACTACAGAGTTTCGTTTTTTCAACTTTACAAAGTTCAAAGTACTCGAAAACTCCATTGTACTTTAGGAGGAGTGGCGCGTTTTGTTGTAGACGCGGATTAAATGAGTGAAAGAAAGCGCGGATATTGCTCCCCTCTTCAGGCCTTATATAATTAACTAAAAATACGCAACAGTACTACAACTCTGGAATCCTTCTCTATTATGCATTCGTTATTATAACTTCATTGAAACGTATAAGCGTTCACAAATATTACACTACAATAAACTCGGTGGCGAGAAGTCGAAACGTCGGCGGTCCTATCGCCGAAGATCGGAGGGGACACAGAAAATCTGTTCCTCCTGTTGAAATAAATATGTATTCTCAGAATATTCATCCTCCTGCCTTCTCGTTACGGCCGTTGTGCGGCTAAAGGCGGGGGCACTGCCCTAAATCAGACTCTCAAACTTGTAATGAGGCGCCCGGAAGTGTCTTTCCCGGCGGCATCGATATTAGAGACCACACCCACGCAAATAATACTTTCCAGTTCCACCATTTCTCCCCAACAACGAAAGAAAACTGTCTAAAAAAAGTCTAAAAGTTTGAGTTGTAAGGAAGGTAACTTGAGAATAATGTTCGAAGGGCGTTAAAAAAAATCACGTTTTTTATTCATTCTACAGCTGCCGAAATCATTTTGAATATAGGCATTGTTCGTCCGCCACATTCCACTACGACACACAACCAACAAACTATCTACAGATTTGTAATCTTAGTTAGCGAGACACTTTGCTACATTATTATAATACACGACTGCTCAAAAAACTACCGTTTGGCTCTTTCTTTAGTATTCAATATACTCAAATTTTATTGAGTACATTATACGTATAAAAACTCTCTAAGAAATTGATCTCTCCCTCTTCCTCTCTCTCTCTATATATATGAGTTATATATCTATATAACTATTTACACTTAACTTTGGCCACGAATATCAGTCGGTACTAGCGTGTTATATAGTCCTGTGGAAGTGTGAGGGGTGCGACGAATGGTTTTCATAACGGCCGCGGTATTTCATGATAACCTTGGGGGAGGGACATTAACAGGGAAGGGCAATATGAGTGGCTGGTATTTGGGTTCATCTCGGGACGGTGTTGTTTAATTTCCGTCACATTAGGGGCCGCGCAGCCGGGCTGAGCTCATAGTCGCATTTTCCTCTATTTCTCTCTCTTTGCGCCCCGTCTGCTCCGGAGAACAGCCCTCCCACTTATTACGTTATTAATCGCGGTTGACTCACGCGAGAAGTGGTTTTACGCTCGCTTGCTCCGTTCACGACCTAACACCTTGAGTTTTTTAGTTGAAAACGTGAAGAGATTATTCAAATTTGTAGATTCGTCATCTATATATATGACACGATTGCCAGAAAGTCCATCACCGACTCATAACGCGTTGAACACAGTCAGCGACAGTTATCTAAATATGTTATAATTCAAAGGTATTGTAATCCTTAATATTATATTTTCTAGTAATATTTCATTTCCTCTGACTGGGAACCTGCTCTCCATTTGTTATGCCACGTTTTATCAGTGACTTCCAATAATATCAAATCAATACATCAATAAATCGAGTATTAAGACAAATTTTTCACTAGATATTACAATCTCAGGTCAGGAAAAGTAAACAGTTTCTCTATGGTTTCGACAACTACTCAAATATGTAGCTGACACCAAAAGTTTTTCATGTGTTAATACTTAAGCCAGTTATGAATATTCGGTGAAATATCGGACCGATCATAACGCTAAATCCATTTTTCTCTCTCTGTGTTGTATAACATCCGCCCATAATTGTATTATTGTTGTACATAATTATGTCTATTCACCGACATTTTCGCTACACATACTATTCACACTTAATCCATATAACGTCGCCCCCCCCTTCATAACTCCACTGGGACACAGTTTTATTTAACTTTGTTTTATGGTTGTACAATATGGGCGAATGTTAAATAGATTGCCGCTAACTTATCAGCCGAGTTTTGGCTGTGTAGAATGATATACTAAGAGCAAGTAATGAGATAATTAAGTCGGCCAACAGGCAAATTAAGTTATGCAGGGACTGTGGAGGGGGGTGGGGTACGCGCCCCAACCTTCCCCTCTTATTTATACGGGGTAAGCTCTACTGATAAATTAGAGCATCTGGCGGCTGCTGCCCTTTCACGTTCTTAAAACTCCAAACTGATCTACAATGGCAGTGGCTCTGGTTACAGCCATACGATACACGAGGGTTGAATAAAATGGCTTTTCTACGACACTATATACGACCTAGTAATAGGACGATAAATGATCAATCAAAAGAAAAAACATATTTAACAACTATTTACGTTTAGAACTACAGCATTTTACGTTCAATTACGTTGGATATTTATTGGCTACTTTATTTTTGGTGTAGGTTTTTGTTAATGTATTTTATAGTGCAACGGAACTCTGAGGAGGTGGCATTTGCATAAGACGATAGTTTAGATTTGATCTACCTACTCTCGTTTCGTTAAACTGGATGATGAACGGTTATAAGGATTTTGAAAAACATTGATACAAAAAAATCTTTCTTTAATTCCTCAATTCAGTGGTTTTTTATTAATGAAGCAGTTCTCTTATTATAAACCGGCACATGTTTCTTACTTTATGCGTTCATTGTCTTTTTATTCAATTTCGTATTCTGCGACTATGAATTTCACCGTGAAAAGGTACAATCAGTACTTCAAGGCAAGGTATTTGTCCAGCAGTAAATTTAAAATTGACTAAAGAGAAGGCTATAACACTAGTCTCAGGACCCTAAAATAACAGCCCAATGGAAATATTTTCGCACTTTCAGCTATGATTGGATGAACGGTTTATGGCATCGAGACTAGTGCGCGCAGCCGAAATACGATATTAATTTTTAATAAGGTGAATCTAGCAAAAGATCAGATTGTTGTCGGTCCGATAGAATTCAGCAACAAAGCTTCAGCTTCCCGGACAATGAACCGTCGTCTCCCACGGGAGTGTTTTATACCGCTGGGCCTCGCCGTGTAAAACGTGTAAACTTATGGGAGTCAGTCAGCGAATGCTCACGCTTATTAGTATCAAACAAGCGTTAGAGACTAGCAACAAAGTCGAAATAAACTCGATGGTTAGGAGGGGGGGGGGAGGAACACGGAAAGTTCACTGTAGTGTACACTCGGCGCTCGTGTGCGCGTTTGCTACACCCATTATAAAGTTTAAATTCGGGCGATGAGGAGCGGGGGGGGGGCGTCGGCGGCACTCAGACTAAGTTCAGATCGCAGTCAGTTCAGGCAGGCTTGTTTTCCCTCAACAGCAACAACAGTTGAGCTCCGCAAAGTCACAACAATATTATAATCTGGTAATGACCACCATTTTACAGCTCGTGTCCCCGCTAGTTTGAAGTTCGCCACTCTTACAGAAAACAACTTAATTCTAATATGACCCTTAATAATAAGGTCATATTAGACCATGTGCCAGAACTACTATCTATTATAGTTGAGAACTAGTTTATCTGCGACCATATAACCAACCATATTTCAAATTTCAATAGATCACCTGTGTTCTGTTCTCACTATGTTTTATACAAATTGTTCAGTAGAGAATTCATTTCCTTACTGATATTTCGCACGGTTGACACTTTTATTGCACATTATTTACAGCGATGTTAAGTATATTTCTTTCAAATACTATTTGAATTGTAAAACTATATATCCTACGTAAATTCCAAGTGTTTTCCATTCAAGTTTTATAAGACTCTTTCATGCAGAAGGTTAGTAGAATGTTATACAAGACTTCCGTAATTACTATTATTCCAACTTAAAACTACGTACTCTAAAATTATTTTTACTACTACTATGTTGCATCTGGTACATAATTAACGTATTAAGTAATGCCACTTGACGTGAGAAATAAAAATTGAGTATTATTTTCACAATAAAATATTATTTGATAATACAGATTAGCAACATTAAAATGTAAAAACTCACATCTAATAAGTCCAAGAGAGAGGGCCTTGTGTCAATAAGGGGGGAGAGCATGGCGGTGACCACAGACCTTAGCGTTGATGAACATTCTTCAATGTTCAATACAGATTTGAGGCTTCGTCCCATCGAGTAAATCCACATCTGAAAAAGGCCTTTGTCAATAAAAAAATAAATACACAACAGAAAATACACGCAATGCTCACGAGTACTATGAACGAATATCATAACACTTCTAAATTAATTTTCCATTCCCAATGATTAATTAATTATTCTGAAACTCTGAAAAATGTATAACAGCTTATTTATCCAGTATAAATGCGTGGTTTATTTAATAATATAAATAAACCAATTGTGGAAGAAAATTATTTAAAAATTAATTTAAGTAAGTAAAAAAACAATTCTATCACCCGTCTGGTATCTACCTTTTATCACTTGTTTCACTGAGGAACACTTATATTGAAGGAATTTAATTCATTTTAAGCCGTCTTCGGTCAAGGCTAGAAGTGCTCAGTCATTTCAAAGCATGACAATACAGATAATAATAAGGAGAGACCTGGTTAAAATTCTGGATAACCTGCACTGCTCAGAAGAGAATGCCTCTGATGCGTATCCGGCAATGATTTAGTGGAGGATTTTAACGTTCCTCATTTTTTTGGAAAAATGAATGTCCGTTCTGAACGTACATAAATATTTTTTGCAACATAGAAAATTAGCACCTTTACCGAAATAGCCCGCACCTCATTACGACGTAATAAATATTAATTATAAAATACCGGTAAAATATTCTAGAATTAATTTCTTCATATTTTAGTATTTAAGGTTAAAGAGCGGTACCAAATTGCTTCTGTAATTGATAATTATTATTTTCACCGTTTCTTATGCATCGTTAAGGTTGCTATGGCCTGTTACGCGGTTGTTAATTGCTTTAAAAAAATGATTAATGTTCTTTTATTAAGAACACTTAGTTTAATAATTCAATCAATTAAATTTAATAAGGCTGACCTTTTCGCGATGCGTGTCTGAAACTAGACTAGTGCTAATTGTTCCTCCTCCAGTGTCATCTGTGCAAGTGCTTGCACTGCTAATGTTGCTTCTACTCATGGACAGATGAACCCTGCCTCTGGCCGTCAGCTCGATACCATCGATTTGTCCGGCCTCCTCGTTACCTGAAAACAATTTTAATTCCCCTGTGTTAAACTATTTAAACAACGTACAACAATATTAACCATTAACTATTAGAAAGAAGTACATGCAAATATTTGATATAAACTGCAGGAGGGGTAAAGGCAATACTTTTGGACGACACAAGTTATAAAAAACTACTCAAGCAAATTATAAAACATTAATAACCTTCTATACTAAGTAATCAGCAACTTCAGAAATAAGTTTTGATATTACTTTCCAAACATCGAATTATTTTCATAGGCACTTAGAGAAGGCGATATGACCATTCATGAGTACTGACTTATTTAAAACTTCAAGAAATACACAAGATATGGCCCTTCATAATGTATACGAAAACAATTCGCTACATCGGCATGTTTATAAACGAAAAAACAAATGACTAGACAATAAATGAACCATTTGAGAATAATCTCTTTTATTGTATCGAAAAATATTAGGTAAAAAGATTCAGCTACTTGTCTATAATGTTCATAGAAAGGGACAAATGCATTCCACTGTGAGCAACCGGTGTTGAAAATAGACTCCGGTAAGGTGGGCACACTTTTAGAATTTCAAATGAGAGCCACAAGTCACCACAATATTCCAGTCACACCAAGTTGCACTGTTTTACGCAGAAATAGTTCCCGAATAATTCACAATTAAATTATTCCATAACAATAAATTTTTAAGCAAGCTATTTTTACGAATGCGTGAGATTCAGAAGGAAGATATGCCGCCAAGTAGGCTGGAAAAAGTCATAAGACGTATAATATTTGACGAATTAAGAATCCAACAGGACCGGACAAAATCATACGGTTTCTGCGGCCCTTTCGCACGATAGATATAAATATACTGTTCTAATTTTGCTACACGTATAGTACAAAGAAATACGTTAGTCAGACTGTATGCAGAGCGCATTCCGTTCGTTTCATGATTTCTTTACACGTAGGAAACAGTAATTTATTATCAGCTGTGCCAAAAAGTATGCCAAAGGATGAAATCATAACCTGAACCTCACATTCGAGTACTACACTAATTTATACTGCCCTAATTTTAAATTGTCCGGGAAGCGGCGTTATTTCGACGATTCTTGATTTCAGAACTAATCATTTGTAATTCAATCATTTGAAATTTCAATCATGGAACATCTAACAAGTTTTGGTGTTTAGTATAATTCATTTTGATCTCTATTTTCTGTTCCAAAACGTCCAAAACCATAGTTATTAAGAGAACCCTGATAGCGGTCGTCTTGTGTCTATATCTCGTTATATTAATGTATCTTTACGGTCGATCTCCTTTAAAAAAAAAAAAACGGGGGGGGGGGTTATATTTATTTGCATTACGTGCTAACGAGTCGACTCTTCCCCAACATCATCATCGTCGATGTGACCCCCACCCCCGCCACTTCCACCCCGACGCCATCTTGGGATTAAATTTAATACACAAGGAGCACAATCCCGCCCTCGCTTTCACCATAACTCTCGGGGAGCCAACCCCTAAACTGGAGCGCTACCTTCACTTATCGCCTCCTTCAGACCTTAATAGCGCCCCCCTCCCCGCCTCCAACCACAGTCCCCTTTTCCTGACTCTGAATCTCCCTTCCCCCAAACCATTGCCTTTTTTCCATCTCTGCTCCAGACCCGGGCACTGCGCCGACCATATTTTGAATTTTAGCAATGGCTAAAATAGTGCCCCAGCAGCTGATGGTGACACGCAGAAATCAAGCTAAGTTTAGAACCCGAGAATAAACTTAAGATCGTGATTTCCCTGAATTAACATCACAATACAAGTGTGCGGAGGCGTACAAATGGTTATACCTTTCGTAGATTTCGCATTCTCCTGTCTCCTCTAGCTGGTTTGATCTTTTCCTGAGCTAATATTTTAGTTCATTCTTCATCCTGAATTTACTGTTCAGAATGGTGCCAAGTGTTTGTAAAAAATACATGGAATATCTTTTACTGTAGCAGGTAAATTCATGGAACGGGACTTTCAAATCGGATTGGATTGTGAGGTTAGATTCATAAGGTGGGGCGTTAACGATTTTACGAAGGATTATGGCTTGTAAAGCATAACTTTTGTATGACTTAGACGGCTTGGTGGATACCCAGAACTCAATTCCGGAGGCCCAGTAAGGTGTTAAAATACAGTTATAAATTAATAATTTCTTCATAAATGATAGCTGTGATCTATTGTCCAGGAGTCTTAGTAAAGATTTGTAACGTTTCGTCATTTAGTTTCTGTAAGTTTGAGTTTTTGTATGTGGATACTAAGTCAATCTTCCGCCCAAATGTAATCACAAGTACCGCACTTGATTTTCGTGTAATCACCCAGCCGCATGAGTTGGGTCTGGTTCAGGAAAACTGGAAGACGAGTAGCTTTTCTCAGAGTAAATATAACTTGGACACCTTTTGGGCAATCTAACATGCTGTACCGAAAACTAGTTTCTTTAATTATACCTCCATTGTACCACTGTACTTTGGTAAACCTGTACATAATGGAAAACCTATATATTTAAGGAATGTTGAAGATGGGCATTTAATACAAATATTTTTCGAAACAAATCACTCGGATGACGCAGATACATATCGGTACTACCTTCACTAGACAATGTTCTTGTCGAGTTAGTGTCAAGATTTCAGAACTGGAGTAACAGATCTCTGTTAAAGATCATGGACATGTCAGTTTACTAAGAACTTTGATTTTTACTTCGATTGATTTAGTGAACGCACCATAGACGAGCCGTGTGAATTCTCGAGAGCCAAGGCTGAGAGAGCAATGATCGTAGGACAAGTCTAAAAGTTGACTTCCAGCTACGCGTCGCGCAAAAGAGCGCTAGATAGCGAGAAATACACTCTTTATAAGAATTCGGTAAGCTCGAGTGAGCGCATTCACGGGCAGCCACCCAGGTCGCTGACGTACTTCGCCAGTACCAGCGGGACCCGACCATATTAAGTTTACTTATCCGTAAATTTCGCGGTTGGGTATTTCACCAGTGTTTAAAACTGATAAGCAAAAGTTCTTTTGTCTAAGCTCCTCTCTGCTTTCAGATATAATCCTGGCCAGGCAGTTGCCACAGCAACAGCAAACTCGCTATCCAGTTTCAGCCCGCCATTATGGAAGATAACTACAAATAACTGAAAATCTTCTCCATCGGAAGTTTGGGCTACAAAGAGATTGCAACAAAGGGATAAAATATTCTCTGTTAATTACGCGAACACAACGTAATCGTGGGCAAAAATTACAGAAATCGCTCAGAAAATAATTATAAAAATTCATGGTAGTTTTGAAAATTCTCCATTCATATATATATAAAGATGTTCGTATCATTAAAGGTATCTGATGATTTCATAATACTAAAATGTAATTCTTATTGAAATTTATAAAAATGGTAACGCAATATACATTTCAAACAGTAAAAGTGGTAAAATTTTAATTTATTTTAACATTAATTTATTTAATAATTAACGCAACCTACAATTTGTGCGAGAGATAATTTACGGCCGTTTAAAGCATGACGTATAAAACGGGCAAAAACCGAACCGTCTCGAAATGTAACAGATACGATCGCGAAAATGAATCCTATTTCTCGGGGAGTGAATTTTTATTTTTCACTTTAATGTGACATAAATTTGCCCCGATATTGGAACCCATCGGACACTCGGCACCCTTTTATCAATCACAACTGAAAAAAAACCCAGGGTGCTCTCTGATTATTTCAATTTCCCAAGGGTAATTTGACACCGTTGGAAAACGTTCTGATTCGCTCCCAATATCGCTTGCTTAGTTAGCAAACAGATTTTTAAGGTAAAATTGTGATTTATTTTCAGTAAAAAGACAGGCTGTCAGCACTGGCAGGTGACGTCAATGTAATATTTCCAATATCGCTTAGATAACCTTGATAACACGGCAAGAAAATGAACAAGTGACGTAGTGAATATAAACGATTATATCGGAGGATGTTCAATGCATGAGAATATTATATGCAACAAAGGTTTATTCTTTTTAAACTAACAACACTATATCCATCAAATTACAACTGTGTAACAAATAACTAGCACCACAATGGAATCGATAAAGATGTAGAAAACATTCACAGCTTAATAAATATATATATATATATATATATATATATATATATATATATATCACGTTTTTTCACATCGGTTCCTATAAATTGATTCAATATTCAACATTTCAAACTCTAGATATCCAATTTAAACTGAATTATTTAATGCAGATAAACTTTTTGTTTGGGGAGATATTCGGCGTAGAAAGTTCGTTAAAAATTAGCAAGGTGCCGCAACTTCTGTGCAAAAAACAGAATACTAACAAGGAGAAGAACAAGTAAGTTTGGGCCAAAGGAAACTGAAAGACAGTCGAAGTTGTGCCGAGGGGACGCTGAGTGTTGGTCGCTTATTAATGTTTTAACGAGGGGGTTTGTTGGCTCGGCTTACAGCTCGCGGAGTTTACCTATATTTATTTCCTATTCTCCCCTGTTTATTCATTGACCTATTGTCACCATAGTAAGTAAAATAAAATCGTTACAGAATACTGGAACCGAGTTTGTTTCTAGTGCAAGATTAAGACATTTGAAACATACTGTAACATTTGTAACATCTGCAAACTCTTATTCCGGGTGTAACAAAATATCATGACCAGAATTAAAACTTTCTCAAGTATTCACAGTTACATATTAGCCCGAGATCGTTTTCTGATCGTAAGAAACATAAATTAAAAAAACATAATAGGAACCTTACAATAACCTCCTGACATAGAATTTTAGAACGCTACTTGCTTCCAGAAACGAATACATATTTAGGCAAAAACGTGCATATTATTTTATTAACTCCAGGATTGAAGAACATTTGAAATATAAATGTCACATCAAAATCGTACCATCACGGCTACTTAAAGTAAAAATGAAGCTTTTTAAGTGAGTGAAGTACAAATTATTACATCATCCCTGCACTTAATTTGCGCCGGGACTATAGATTGAATTTGAAACACAGACATTTCATGTTTTAACTACTTCGTTGTCTAACGTACAGGACACTAGTAAATACACATACAGCATACAAAGAAAGTCTTCTTTATTATGAAGTACCGAATTAGGTAACGAACAATGTGTGTCCAACGCATTCTGCATATTTTTTCGCCTCGGGTCTTCGAAAAATGAGAAGACCCGCTTGAGACATCGTTACTGTCCAATGTAATTTTTTTTTCTAAGGTCCAATTTCTGTTAAAACTGTCATTCAGAAGGAAATGTAAAATCGAATTTGAACGGGGGGGGGGGAATTGTGTGAGACTGATAGAGGGATTTATCATTTTGGCAGGGAATTGAAGTGACACGGTGTGACAAGTCATAGGCGGGCCCCGTGGGAAGTAGATGGGGGATATGTCGACTGAAGGGATGAAGACGAGACAATGTAAGTGACAATCTTCGCTAATGCCCCCGACACTTCAATCCCCTCACGCGGCTGTTACAGCTGATGCAGTCTCAAAATTTGAATTGATCACGGTACAACCTTATGATGATCCCTGCCTCAAGCACATACCATATATACCTACGGATCCACATACCTTGAACAAAATCGGTATGTTCAAGAATAAAAAAGCGGGCTACTCTCTTTTGCTAGTGATCAACCTGCGAACCAATAATAAGGGTAGTTCATATATTATTACTGTAGCGGCAGACGTGGAAATGGCTGTCCATTCGGCTTATTTTTTTTATATTTTAATCTCATACGTATTGTTCCAATGGTTTACTTTAGTATCAAGTATACTTAGTATACTTTAGTATGTGGGTCCAGAGACCCCACAGAATCACAATGCGGGCTCCTAAAAGGCTATGTTGCTGATAAAATTCTGAATATGCTGAATTATGCCACAACAATCCGCATATAATATATAATGTGGTGTCGATACGTTATTTAAATATACCTCTTTTTCATCTCCACCGGAATTGGGTAGGAGTTTTACGTTTTATTGGAGTGTCGGCTTTCATATAAGCATCAAGTTCACGAAATACAGCAGCAGAGGGTGAATAAATCGCAAAGCTCCTTTTGACCGGGCTAATACTGAAATGAATTGGACCGCCAGCCCACGCAGGGTACACACAACTCCAGATATATTTCTTCTTCTCCTTCAGGCGGGGCAGATATTGCCAAGGTCTCCTGCTCTATTTCTCAGTGAAGGGAGGGGAGACGGAGAGGAAGCGAATAAATACAAATAAAAAAAAGAACTGGTCCTGCTCCTGTAAGGGATGTCGGAGGCGTATCATACCAAGCGCAAGTTTCGCGTCTTCCAGTCCCGCTCTTACAGTTTTTAACATTACATTCCTCTTCTTTACACCCATCCTACACGTTAATAATAATAATAGACCCAATTTAACAATGTTTAATCTACGAACCTTATATTTTCCCCTCCGAAATTCTATTAAATGCCTACACATACAAACTTCATAAATTATAATTTAAAAAATAAACTAAGAAATATTACAGAAAACGATTGTTAGAGTATGTTATTTATTTATTGTCTATACCATCACTCCAGAAAACCTAGACAAGTTTTCTGGAAAATAATATTACAAAAACCAATCTGAAATTTGATTATATTTAATTATTACGCCGCTATGCCATTCATTAAAAAAAATAAATTATTTAAAAAAGCCCTGTCTATATTGATAAGCTTCAATGCATTCATATACATTGGGCCCGAGCTATGTCTAACAGGTTGAAAAAATATTGGACACTGAATTATTCAATGGCCAGATGAATAGGTCGAATAATTTGGACATCAATTGCATGGCCAATGAAACGGGAGATGAATTTCTGAAGTTCTTAAGAAAGACTAAACGAAACAAGGTCACAAGATAAAATAAGCAGAGGTAGACGATGAAGAAATGGCGGATATTGACGGGGTTTATTTTAATTAAGACCGACTGCAGGTTAGATGAAGGTGACCATCATTTGATTTTATAATGTAATAACTGAGCCCTAGGCCGGTTTAATATCCTGCCTCAAAGACTATCCTATACTAATAACGCCCACCCCCACTGTAGACACCTGACCAATATCCAAAGGCTTTCTTCATCCTTATGAATACTAAAAGCTGGTTCCTTAGTTAATTGTTGTTGCGAATGTAAAAAATGAGCACACTAAATATAACAAGAGAGATTCTGTCCGCGGCTAATATGCATGTTTTACCTATTTGAATTACAGTGGAATTATTGTCAATAAATCTGGAATAAATGAAGATCATACACCTCAATGCAAATATTGTTAATGCTAAGACAAACTTAAACTATAATAACTCATAACATTGTTGCATGTTGTTTTAAAATATTTTTGTTTGTTGGAAAGTGGAAGTGCTGGACAGTTTGTCATTGAGGTTAGATGGGCGAAAGAGGTACGTTTCAGAGGAATGCAGATTGGGTCATGGAAGTGCTGAGATACGAACATTTGGGACTAGGAATTCTCGCTCACTACCCTCCAGCATGCTTGCCAGATGCCCAAGCTATGTGACTATCCCCTTGCCGTCCACATACACCTTTACAGACTACAAACAAAGAGCATTTTGGTTCGGAACATCAAAAACTATGCGAGGTGGCTTCATCCCCAAAAAGATTCTGGAGAGCTGAACTTTTTCCACTTAAATAGGATATTAGCCGCAAATTGAGTCGCCCAAAGCACAACTACCGGGAGGGCAAAAAAACTGTTCTGGCGGATTAATCTGGACGAGCTAAGCGACCGCAGGATGACACAGTCGACCCATTATCCCGGAGCGTTCCCCCCATCAGAACAGAATGCGTTGTCAATCTAATTACAGTTCAATCGGGCGTTCTCCCCTCCATGTCGTACCCTCGTCACAAAAATTGTGTCCGACCAATTTTAGAGCGGGACCAATCATCGCTTCATTTGATGAAACTCCCAGGGAAAATGTGCCGGTAGCGACACACCCTCTAGAAATTTGAAGCGCTGTTCAGACACGAGTACGCGTCATAAAATCTACCTTAAACCGAGTATCATATATTTCATATTCTTGATGTTAAGTAAGAGGCGACACTAAACATCAAACTGAAAAATACAATATTGAATTTTATATACTGATTCAAACGAGAGTTTATAAACTCCACTAACACTAAGAGCACAGAGTGTACACCCCATATCCAACAATAACACTCGCATTAACGAAGGTTCAAACAGAACGCGCTTGTTTTGTATATAACTTCTTATGAAATTTTTCTTCCGAGAAGGTCGAGAAATGTGCCAATCTTGAGTAAAAATCGAATTTGCTACTCCGAAAAACGGAAAAACACTTTTTCGATGAGTAACTCAAACTATAAATTTTATAAATTTTTAGGTTTATAAATTTACAGTACCTAATTTATGTTCAATACTATACACAATAATGATATATTGTTCTAAATTATACTATCCCTTTAAAAATAAGGTTTTAAATTGAAAGAGTCCTACAATATATCACAAATCCTAAACAAAATAGAACATAAGCATAATTGATAAACTTATGACAAACTTCATAATTAATAAATTTATAGCATTTATGATGGTATAGCATGGTTACCTAATCCCACCATTTCCAATTGCCATCTGTACCCAAAAAATAATTTGGAATACCCACAGGTTTCCTACATTTCCATTTCTGCTGCCAAATAAGCAACGTCCTTGGGGGCCATCTGGCAGTATTAAGTAACAGACCACTGATAACATTGCTTGATCGGCATTTAGTACGATCACTCGGATATATTGGCCAGTATATTAGCCGCACGTTGATTGAGTGTCACCTCATTTTCAATCTGGCTGGTTGTGACTAGGGACGGCATTAACAAGGTAGTAGTGATATGGGACGCATAGCTACGAAAAACCTTTATTACCTGTATACAAGTGGGTTACTCCCTACGTAAGTAAAACAATTTGTTTCCCGTTCATACTAACTTAGTATCGAGGTTGTATTATTTCTCAATTCTAGAGGACCCAATTAGACAATTAATTTTATGGATTCGTGAACTTCATAATTAAAATGACAAACCATTCGGGCTTTATATTACCACTTCATTTCATTATCAAACATATTATTCTCAGTTTTTACTGAGTTGTTTTTACAAACATTTGTAATAAACAAAATATTGCATGTAAAGTAATTATTCAGAATATTCACGACTAAACTATAATTGTTTTAAACAAGTAGAAGTAGTTGTGTAACGGGCATTTAGTCGCTAGAGCTAAGTTTTATTAGAGAACGAAGCATTTAGTCATAAACATTCGGCTTGAATTTAAATTGCTTTACATGGGGATTATAAGTGAATTTATAGTTCGGTATTTTTTTTCTAAGGGAATATACCGAGAAGCATATTTCTGTAATTCGTCAGTCGTGTAGCAGACGCACGGATTAAAATTCAATCATTCCTCGCAGGCCCATTTACCGTATTTCTTTTATCGTGGCTCTCCCAACGTATATTAGCTTGTCTTAGTAAACCAGCCTACTCTGTACAGTTCATAGCCAAGGCACAGGTGGGCTCCAGCAGGATACAAATGATGGTCATTATTTTTTTTAACGTGCGCACAACGCACAACATACGAGGGGGCCATATCCAGCCTTTTGTCTTGTGAAGAACGCTGGGTATCCAATTCTTTCTATATATATATATATATATATATATATATATATATATATATAGACACACACACACACACACACACACACAACCAAAACATATAATCAATTCAATTATATTTGATATCGAATATATTCGATTCTATGCAAAAAGGTAAGATCGTTTCAGGTTTTGTTAGTGAAGGTTAAAATCTCATTTTATTTTATATTTAATATAATTGTAATAATTTTATATTGTACTTTCCTTGTTTATTGTTTTTACATAAAAAGATGAAGTATTTTCCTATTACATTAATATATGAGTCCAATTAATACGGTAGTGGTAAGAATCTCTACGTCAATACATATATACACGGTAAACTCCCTTCAGAAATATAGGAAGCCTAAAAACATACCATGTATGTGTCAGACTTCAAAAAAACTGTATGAAGGCTTGGGTATTATAACTAATACGAATGGTACAGGGGTCCTGCTTACATTACCGGTGCTAGACTGGTTTACCGGTTTTGGCTTCTTTTATTTCACTACCGAACAAACGAATTTTGAACAAGAATAAATAACAGCTATCCGTATCTAATATTGTCCGTGTAAACTCAAGTCAACGTAAGAAGAAATTCCAACCAGCAAAGAACCTGTGTAGCGTTAAGCACACTAACACAAAAAGATCGAGTAAATGTAGTACAATAGATTCGATAGTGAATTGTTAAATTATCATTGTATGCATTTAACTTTATTGGTATTTCACTATTGATAGATAGGCCTAGCGCGGTTCAATAATTAAGACGGGCCGCAGTTAATTATTAAGGGATGGATAATGTCGAGGAAATGGACTAGCATTCACTAATTAACGGAGGGTCTACAATATGTCAACACCTGTCTATTATTTACTATTAATAAACCCACCCGGAGAACCCCACCAAACCAGGTAACGGTGAATTATGAAACTGTACAACGCTGAATAATTTACAGATGCCACAGCCACGGCCGAGAGTCATTAAAATATCCTTACACCTAACAAAAAGTTTAAGTCATTAATTCATTTCAAATTCAGAGTAATAAGCACAACGAAGAAAAGAATAAATTTTACTCCAATAATAATACAATTACTTCTTTGAACTTACTCTCGATCCCTGTATATTTAGCACAATTCTTGATTTTTAGGATGACTGTAAATTATAAGCAAAACCTTCAGGTTTCACTTGAATTCTTAATTTAGTTATATAATATTTTATATATTTAGTTTAATTATATATATATATATATATATATATATATATATATATAATTAAGTTTTATTATTAATTCTAGGACTAGAAAACACTAGGCGACCATGTCACACCTTTCGCAATGATATTAAAAAAAATCGTATGTATAATTTTCTTTAATCATTGATATCTTCCAATGATGACAACGGAATACCAAAATAAGGTTGACTAGAGAATTGATGCGAGATTCAGTAGGGCGGTAAATTCCTACTGTTTGTTGGATAAAAAGTGAACAATTTTCCTTCACCGAAACCTCGATGGAGAGAGTACCAATCATATTCCTTCCTTGACCCTAGAGCACGATATCAGTAATATCATTTAAGCATTAAGGTATCACAGTATAGACATTTTCTAACAGTGATCTACAAGGGTTATTACCGGCAGCTGTTTTTAGCAACGAAAAAATAGAAGAACAGCGTTAGCCAAATCGTGCCAAAAGCGACTCCAGAATGGATCGGTTCAGCCAGTTCGGGGTGACGACCCTGCCACGTGTGCCCGATAACGATGCCGATATCGCTCCCGGTCCCAGATAACATTCCGACACAAGCCCCGCAGAGTTCATGCTATCCTGCACTGAGCCCAGAAGGCCGCCCGACCCCTTACTCTCAGATTAGCGCCCATTTCCGCCACGACATCTAAACCCGACCAACCTTGCGTCTTTGCACCTCGACCATGCATGTACGTACACGACTTATCAAACACCAGTGTCCGCGATCCTTAGCGCGTTCGTACACGGCAGGCGTAACGAACGGAGGTGAGGGTACAGTCAATTTCTTTCTGGAATCACATCGCGTTAATACGATATACAATGTTGGCGCAAATACAATAATAATTACATTGTCCCAATAAGCTAAATGTGGTATAACGAATAAAAAAAAACGTGTAGGAGTATTAACTAACTAAGGAGTGTGATGTCGAACTATTTCAGGAACTTGGTTGGAAACGGACCGACTTCCTCCAGAATGATACAGCTCATGTCGGAGGTGATATATAGCTCTAGATTGGTGCTAAAAATTTCACTTAAGACCATACGTCATAATCAATCAACGTATATTTACTAATACAATTCACATAGATGGCGCCTAAATGAAAGGTGAGTTAAGTCACATCTAAGTAATCCTCTGACAGTTATGAACTACTTTATTTTAATAGCTATTAACAGAATTAAAGTTACATTTCCTATATTACCTTTATTAGTTACATTTTCTTATTCACGTGTCCTTTGATCTAACTGAATAAAAAGAAATAGTAATTAATAGAATGTTTTTAATTTTATATTAAAGACAATATTCCCAAGTAACTACTAGTAATTAATATAAAAGTCATGGTTAATATTTACTACAGGGGCCCCCTGGGTAATCGCGCTTGTTCGATATATCGATATAAAAAAAGTCATTATTGAAATTGTCAAAAATGTTAATCTGAAAACTCATTCATTCAGTTTTGCTTTAATTTAGTTTTCTATTAGAGTTCAAAACTCTAACTAAGAAAAATCCCGTACAATTTTCTTTCTTATCTCAACTAAAGGGACCTTAGGTCGTACGATGGAGAGTGAACCATGAATTTTATGTTATCTCTAATACGGGCCCACTGAGTCGACTGGGGAATACCCAACTTAAACATCACTAGTAGTATAACTTTTAAAAGCCGAACTTTTCTAGTAACTTGTTCAAAAGCAGTTATTGTTAACAAGAGGCTTGAATTACTTATAATTAGATAGATAATTCTTAGACAAAAATTAAAGATTTCGTTTAAAGAATGAAATTGATTTACGACTGTTTAAAAGGGGTGACATGGTAACTCAAACATTTTTTAATTCCTTTTATAATTTTAATTTAATTTTAATAATTTTGTTCCATAATTACAAAATACCGCCTAAATGCTGTTACTGTACATGCTTTTTTCGGAAATGAAATATTATTGTAAAATTATAAGATCTAATATGAATAAATACAAAGGTGATCTAAACAGTAACCCATAGAAGTGCACAAATCAGCACATTTGAATTTAGGGCACTTGTTTCCCGGAACACGTTCCACGTCCTAATAGAGCAAACATGAGGCACTTATCGCTATCACCGAAGAACTGAATAAATCTCATAAAAAGCAATTATCACTTCACCTCTTTGGCATCTAATTGTTACATTATCTTATCCCATTTTTTCCACAAATATTAGCCAAATCTCTATTTGCGCATCACGATTCCAATAAGAAGTAACAAGAAGATTAATATAACTCAAAATTGTGCTGAAGTATTGGTTTCAACTGACAAATAGCAATGCCAGTATTTGTGAATAATTGATTGGGTACCGTTTCGCCAATTTTGTCGATCATTTTCGAAATGCCAACTATCTAAATTGTAGCGCGTCGTCGGAGTAACAGTATAAAATCTTCTTTATCTGGACATCTTCACCGGAGCGCTTATATTTTCCAGTGAAACGTCGAAATTAGGCTCTGAGTAAGAGGACTGCAACGTGTTGCTTAGTATCAAATATTGTTTTTGCGGGCCATAATTTACGGGGCGCAGAGGGGAAGCGATGTCAGCGATAAATCACGTTGTTGGGCAAGACAAACCGACCCTAAGATGAATACAGTGGCATCAATAATACATAAATAGTGAGGGGGATGGGGGCTTGTCCGGCAAAACATCGGAGTGGTATTCCCACCCAGTAGAAAAAACTGTTCGCCGCTGGATCAGCACAATGTTTTATTAAACCCGCCAGGTCTTCCACAACTCTTGGTCCAGCTTTATTTCCTACGATCGCCCGAGAAACATCTTTATACGCCCCCCCCCCCAACACACACACACACACACACACACACACACACACAATGGGCATCCAGGAATGTACTATATTTCTTATAGTAGTTACAAGGGAGTTTTTATACCTGAAAGACCGAAATAGAAATTTGTTCCGGCGTACAGACCGGAGTACTGTTTCTTCCATTGAAATATTTTAGAAAAACACAAATACCGTGACAACGGCGACCGGTTCAACGATGTTTCTTTTAACAATAACCGAACCGAGTCAACAATGCCTGACAACCAAAAAATCATTGCTTTTACAATTTTTCTCAACGTGGTTGCAATATATCCAAAAACAGTTTGCGGATTCGTAAACCCCACACAATTCTGAATTTTTTGTAAAGTAGTTTAGGTGTTTCTTGCCGGAAAGGTACCACATACTCGATTTCGTAGAGTTGTATTAATTAATTATATATTATAATGTAATTATATTATATTACATTATTATCACATTATTATTATTATGACTACTATGATTTACGAGATAAACAAACGATCAGTCATTTCTTTCTGCCGGATTTTACCAAAACCGGGAGAGACTGGAAGGTGGAGCAAAAAATACAGAGTTGCGAAGAAGCAGGTAAAGGGAAGATAGGGTATTAGGTTATCAGGTAGGCGCCGATAGCGACCCCGTCGCAGACCCCGCAACTTCCAATAGTCATTAGTATTGTCGCCATTTTTATTGTGGCATCGGAGCTTCCCGAAACCCCCTCTATCGGATCCCCTTATCACTCTAGCTTCCATCCCCCTGCCACAGTCTACTCAGCCGTTTCAACTTATCGGCCTCTCAAAAACCACCCCGCATTAGCCGGCATCCAGATACTCATCCTCATAAATATGAATATGCACTTCGTTAATCTATTCCTAACTTATTTGTACATGATAGCACGCACGTTGACTCTCACTTTTTCCGTTTTCACGAAACTGTTTTATAATGTGCTTACGTCAATTACAATTACATACTACTGAATTATTAATATAACTGACCCTGAATAATTATTAATAGAATAACAAGGAATAACCCAAATATGAACTGTTACAGTTCCACCGTGTAATACTCAACTAAATGCTTTATTGAAATGTGTGGGTTGATGGGAGAACACCAATTTTAAACTCTTATTTAATACTGGTTTTCTTATATATATATATATATATATATATATATATATATATATATATATATATCTATATGAATATCACGAAAAATTAGTGAACATCGGAGGGTAACCTACGATTCTTTTTAGTCGATTTCCTTCTATGAGACTGAACACTCTTCTAGCACCCTCGTCTTTAATAAATGAACTTCAAAAATTTCTTGTTATTAAGTATTACATTTTACCAGGTAAATTTGCACGGCCGCCGAATCTTAATATCCATTTCCAAGTTTCCGATGCATCAACACAGAAATTAATATTTTCGATATGGCGGCTCTCATCGCCTACATCGGAGAAGCCGTTACCGAACGAGGATAATGAATCAGTCAGCGAAAAAACCACCCACACAGCGTTGAAAATTAGTTTCCATTTAAAATATCGTGAGCTCTGTTACAGTTTACAGGATTGTGCAAACATGTTTTCAGCATTTTTTTTTACTGACGGCCAAACGAGCAAACAATCACGACCTACGCTCTGATTTCGGACAACCCCCAAGGCATGCTTCACATAGAAATATGTTGGTGTTTGCTGAATAGAGAGTCGATATGGATACAAAAATATAACCCCTAACCAATGCGAATAAAATTTTACTCATATTTGTCTACAGTTTATACAGCCATATCTTTTCCTAAGACGCGTATGTAGACATTATTACATTATTAATATTAGAATTAAATACGCAAACGCTGCTTATATTGGGTTTAAAAATCTTTTAAAGGAGATGCAGTTTTATATGATGTACCAGTGTTTCACAATTCGAAAAACATAGTCGATTTCTCAATACAAATGTATTTTTTCTCACACCGCTCCCCAACGCCAACAAATTCAGAGGAACCAGCATTTGTTTATGCTTTTATAAAAACAAAAACAGACCGGCGACCAACAGACGCATAAATTCCAATTATATGAATTTGATAACTGGTAATAATCAGGTAAAATGGCGTCACGGAGAAGCAGTGTAAAAGCACGTAAATGATATAAGAATGCAACATACAAATACCATTTCTCACAGAAAGCCTATTTAGCCTATTGGTACAAAAAAACCAATTGGTACAAAAATAATACTGACACAAGTTATTCATTTAATACTACAGCAATATACTAAGACGAAATTAACACATAACACGATAACTACATTTACAAACACAGATTCTCGTATGACAGACAAACGATGGCCGATGTAAACTTATAAAATAAATCCTAATGTTTAAATAACATTCTATAATAAAAATTCCTATTAATAAAAAAAGTAGTTTTTACACAAACTTTATATATAACACATCAAGAGTCATTAAGAAAATATGTAACTAGAATCCGGTCTAATCTGATCTTTCTAAATTACACACAATTATCACATAACTGATAAAATTAAACAATGCTTACAGCATTCGGTATAAGGGTCCATAGTTCCACTGACAACGATAATTATTCCTGTTTGTAGCCAATTCTGGCTAGCTGTTTGTTCTGGTTTATTTCGACAATATACAGTAACATCATACATATGTATATATATATATATATATATATATATATATATATATATACATATATATGTAAACGTGGGTTGCACCCACGGACACAATGAGTATGCGGACTTATTATATCCTCGCAGATCAGGAGACCACTATTAGTATTAATACGATAGAAGCTTCTCCGTTTGTTCGTTGGATGCGGACCCGAGTTAAAATCAACATTTAAAAATTGCCCTATGAAATATTGGCGACATTTGAATATTCAAATCCCGCCATTGTTTGCCGCCTGAATATTCATTTTCAAAGTAGTTTCAAATTTAACAAAAAGGAGTGAATGGGCGGAAGATAGCGAATTTAAACAGGCGGACGAGGTGCTAAATATAGGACTCCGCCACCAAAAAGTAGGACTCTTCCTGCGCCAATAAGTAGTTTATTATGTTTCTTTAACAACAGTAAGAGGTTGGTGACCTCTCGGTCAGTAGCGGGTAATGTCTCGAAATACGGGCCGAGTACGTGACCGGTGCGACTGCCCAGTAAATGAAGGAGGGTCGAGGGGAGCCACTGAATAATAATCATGCTCCGTTATTGACTCAATTGAGGCCGAATTGTTGACGTCCATCGTCCATTTAACTGCTCGAAATTAGACCCTTCGCGTGAGTATTTATTTTCTGAAGGTCACTTTGTGTATGCAGCCGATACGTCCGTCCGATTATATTTTCTACAGCGTGTCGTGAAACATTTTATATCTGGTGAGGACAAAAATTACACGCCAGTAATCTAACATACTCTTCCATCAGAGCCATATTCGGGATCTGGAATTGTTACTAGTAAACGTTGGATCGTATAAGGGGTGAAACACGTGCCACAGAAAATTATTCGATCCCGCAATTTGTGCACAAAGCTTTATTACTCACTGCGAACACTTTCCACCTCAGTTCACTACATTTTTACCCCCAAAACAATTTTGGTATATTTGGTATTTCGTACCCCCAAAACAAATCTCAATTGAGCCTGTGCGTTCTGCTGTATTTGTATATACGGACAATGTATGTGAGTAAAAAAACAGACAAACAGCAATTTGCAGTGTGCCCAATTACACTATGAGAAACCTCTTTAGGACCGCTTTAAGGACCTGATCGATGAAGACATCGACTTGACAATGTTTTGAATGTCTGTTGTCAATCTGTCAGAGGAAACGCAATGCGTTATATCTAACGCATATATATGTTATATTAACGTTTATAATATTTTTAATGATCGTGAGCACACTACCGGGAACTGTTTCATTCGTTCCCTGAGTCTGAGGAGAACCAATCTAGTGAGTGAATTTTCTGCTTACAAAATTCTACACGAATCCGCATAACCAAATTGTCCAGTGACCCAGGTGTCCTCGTCAGAAGTTTGAACCTGTTTATCAGCAACATGGGTCTATAAGGTAAATACATCAATCGAAACTTAAATGTCTTCACGCTATTATATTTCATCACGCATCATTGGTCGCAGAGTCACACCGCACAGGTCTAAAAAATTGTCAATACCATTATTTCAAAGAAGTGTGATGATAAGTGTTATGTCTCAGTGTGCGAAGCGTCACGTGACAGTAATCATTATCATATTAGATATAAAAGAGGGGGCGGCCAGTATCTCGACCAGAGTTTAGTCAACTCACAATCTCCGATCTTTACGACTCTTCACCGATTAGCGGAGGCATCAAAAAGAATACGGAATTCAAATTAGTTTTAAAATGGCCAGTTACATTGTGTTGTTTGTGTTGGCTATTGGAGCCAACTTCTACCTAACGGTTGGGGTAAGTACACCAATGTACGACAATTTTATTTTGATTTTTGTTACCTCCTATTTAGTTCTTCATTGGCTTTACAGTTCTTCCATATGTCAGTTAAATAAAATAATGAAAAAAATATTGATTGATAATTGATTGAGCTACTTAATTCATCAAATATATATTGGTGTTATTTATCACCTATATTACATGGACTATATACGTGATTATTAGTAACCTGCACAGTGCAAACTTACATATCTCCTGGAATACGAGTTCTGATGTTTAAACGGAGGTTGTCTAATCTGTTTTGAATCTCTTTACTACATCGAGATATGCTATAGCTGCTGAAGGTCTCATTCGTGAATTCCTTTACTATAATTATTTTTTTCGGTAACTCCCATTTATCTTTAATTCAGGACCGGATGATTTTTATCCATTAATCCAAGAATTAATGAAATTTCATCTGTCACATTTTCTCCATTCGTCCACATAAAATTAAGATAATAGTTTTCTCGCTGAAAGCTATCCACTATAAAACCTAACTTGCCATTTGTATGAAACAGTTAGTCAGCAATTCCCTTCTTTAAATACAAAATGTAAGAGCACTTTGCTGGTTTGCGAAGGTTTAGAATAACCAAGTCAAGTAATTTTGGCAGACAGGATATCACGAAGATAACCAAAATACCTACGTAACCATTCTACTGACGAAAAGCTACTGAACTTGGTGAGCAGTCCAAATTGGTTTAGTAAAAGACCAAGTCGGCCACTTTCTCCTTCCCTTCACATGGCGAATTTCATAATGATATCCCGATAACCGTTCGTTCCACCGCGTGACCCGAGGCGAAGTTTCCATCAAACTCTTTGTCCACAGTAGCGATTTGTGATCGGTCTGCACTAGGAAACGCCGACCAAACAGGTAGTCTAAAATACTTGCTCGCGCTCACCACCCTCTCTCTATCGCGCTATAGGGTCGCTCGCTGAGACATTCCACCTGGCATAATCGATAGAATATTCTTCACCCTTATTCTGCTGGGACAAGAGGACAGCTAATGCTTCTTCACTGGCGTTCGAGTTGACGACGAACGGACGGCCTACGTCCGGGAAACAGTATGGAGCGCGGCGTCAGCACTCTCTTACGCGCCTCAACGCTCTCCTCTACCCCCGCGGTCATCTCGAACATGGTCCCCTTTTGTAGGAGTGGTCATGTCATCCCCGTCAGGTTAGGGAGCAATACCCAGTAGTACCCTACCATTCCCAGAAATCCACGCACCTTTTTCTGCTTCCTGGACATGGGCATTCACCCCACGGCCTCCGGATCCGACCTGATCCCTTTTTCCAAGATGAAGTCGATGAACCTCACATACTTCTGAGAGAATTTAAATTATCCCCTTTCAACTTTCAAACTTCGTTATAGGATGGAAGATCACAAGAACCATTAAATATAACATTTTGAGTCCCACGTCAATGGAATCGGCCCAATGAATCTATTTTAATATACCATTTACTTTTGTTTTCTTGTAATAAACATTTGGTATTGGCTTACTGTAACCACGATATTTCAGATTTAAAATGAATTTGGAATGAATTGGAATATAACCCGCAGAATTATTTCGGGTATTTCGATAGGCCCAATTTATATAACGCTTAGCCGAACAAAAACATTGTTATCGATTTTTGAGACATTAAGATTAAAAAAGTAGTTTGGCTACGGCTCGATAAAAATTTCTTGGCTAAGGTTCAAAAGATGCACAAGAAAACAATTAACCAACGTAGTTTATAAAAGAATCAGCTAATGTTAAATGTAATGTAACCGTGTATGTAAACTTTATACCATAATTACGTTTTCATACTAGAAAAAAAATTACTAGCCAACCAATAATATCAATCACCGTAATTAAATGAATTTATATATTTGTAAGAATCAGTATATTTTAGGTAAAAACAAGTTTTTAAGATTCTTATT
Source organism: Lethocerus indicus (assembly GCA_019843655.1). Lineage (NCBI taxonomy): Eukaryota > Metazoa > Arthropoda > Insecta > Hemiptera > Belostomatidae > Lethocerus > Lethocerus indicus. The sequence goes on along the minus strand of JACDQD010000003.1, from coordinate 24,124,271 downwards.
TAAAGATCTTATTTCTACAATTTAATGTAATACTTATCCAGCGAGTGCCTGAAATTAGTATGGGGATAGAGATATTTTCGTAATTTTCAATTTAAATGAAAACATGATGTACAGCTGTTATAAATTTCATAGTAAGACAATTCTGCTGTACAATTCGTTTTCTACTACATAGCCCTTTCATTTTTTTAAATTTCAAATAGTACATTAATTTCCAAATCTCTGTTTTCAATAATCATAGATAAGGAAAATATAAGGGTGCGGAGAGGTCGGTAAACAAAACAGATAAGGCTTAGCATGATTCATTATCTAACTGACGCCACTGTGTAAAGGTCAAATTATTCCAGTCAAATTTAAAAAAGATATTTTTCCTCACACATCATACCTCCGTAACAGAAGTTTTGACAATATTTGGGATGAATTATTTTTGTATAAGCGATACACCGTACCATAACATATATTAGACAAATCGGATTAGTAAGAATGTGTGTTCGAGGAAGGCACAAAAGGACACAGTGCACTGCAGTTCACTGCATAAATATGTATTATTTACATTAAATTAATTTAAAGTGAATTAAACTCATGAATTAAACTTGGACTCATGGTGTTACCGAATTATTTTTCAAACAAATAACATAAACTGTAACACAAAGAAACCAAATCCAAGCATATGAAGATTTAAAATAGGCATTGCTAAATTCTTCGTATTGTTGTAACGTAGTCAGATATGCTTTGCGATGGGTTGTATATTTTTCTACATTCATGTGTATTCGATCTAAACATTAAAATGTTTGTATAACTACTTTAATGCATTTTACATTTTCTGATGAACAGACAAATTTACGATTTATGATTGTGGGATTAGATTATTTTAAAGATCCGTAGCTCCGTTTAAGAAACAACAAACTCAAAATCTTAGTACTAATACTATGTACTCGATGACATGCCAGATTAGAGACCTATCTCGGAAAATTAAATGTAGTTGCGTCTATTAGAAATATTTAAGCCTATTACAATAATGGAATTGTGATATTGTGTGATATGAACTTCCGAGGATTTATAAACTGCATCTCTAAGTACCTGAAAGTCGATAATGAAATTAAAAATCACTGAAGACTCGATAAATTACCTGATGAAATAAGTAACATGTATTACTATTCAGATGAAAAATCTTTGCCATTTTCAGGAAATTGTGGATCCTATGTCGAACGAGATGAAAGAAATAGTAACAAAAGCGATGAAGGAATGTCAACATTACTACAATGCTACATTCGGTACGAAGGAAATTTGCCAGTTTTCATAAACATATAATATAATGGGCAATTATATAATGATAATATTGTATGCGGTAATATCAATTATCACACGAGTACAAAATTACGATTTACTGCATCGTTCAACTCATGTATCAGTAAATGAATGCAAAAAGGAGCAAGTTAATAAATTAAGCCACTCCATTCTTTCATTGTAAGCTTTTCTGGACTACACCCTACCATCACATATATTAGACCAAGCGTATTCCCATTTTGGCAAACAAAAATTTTAACTTGTAAGCTGTTATTGTTCTTGATTCTCAAATCTACCAACTGGATTTATTAAATATTATACAGCAATATGCGCCCATAATTATAAAAGTGGTCTAAGTCATATATTTCTGGTTTCGAGATATTTAAAGAATTGCTTTCGAATAAATTAACAAATATTTATATATCATGCAACATTTTAATTTAGAATTTTATTAGTCTTGATTAATGGAAGTTTACTATGAATATGAAATTTTGTGTGAATTTCACATGAAAATGTATTTAAAGTTTGAATTGACAGACGACTTTCATAATTATGGGCACATATGTACAAAGACTCATTTAAGAAGTTTTACTACATAAGTCAAAGGCGAGGAATAATTATTAACCACATGATGGATTGAAATATAACTATTTTCAGATGAGTACCTGGCCTATTACTGGACGAACAAAACGATCACAAGTGAGGACGAAAAGGTAATTACAACTAAAAAAAAAAACTAATAATTCCTAATCCAATCTTAAATTGGGACGGAGGGAAATAAATAATCAGTGATAATGAATAATCGAATAGCGTTCTAATGTTTCTCTATTTCAAATTAAATAGTAACGTACCTATTAAATTCAACCAATTATTTACTATTGCAGTTCGACAATATTATTATGGGAATATACTGCATTACTTTTCCTTGTTTCTAAGAGGTGCTTTCTTACATTTTTGTTTCAGTGTTACCTGACATGTACGCTTCAAAAATTTGGTGTGGTAAGTTTTTCGCTGCAATAATCCATCGTTTAAGGGTCAATTGCTTAACTATCATTTAAGTAAATTAATAATTTACCATGCCAAAAATTTAACCAACCGATTTAGCAAGTTACACATAGCTTATGTAAAACTTGACTCACGTTATGTTTACTTTTTTGATAGGTTAACAGTGATATGAATATGGATTTGGAGAAAACCAAAGCATTAAACAAGATCAAATACCCGACGAACAGTGCACTAGTAGAGAAAGCCAACACCATTACAGTGAATTGTCACAGTTCATGTAAGTGACACCTACCAATATGATAGAAGCTTCCGAAATTTGATCGTTGTGCGGTAGTTATACAAAAGATTTAACAAGTACAAATTTTATATCTCTTGAGTGATTATATCACTAAGGAAAGGAAATCGAGATGATCGTTCACTCGTACTGCCTATTTCGAAGAAACATCAAAATTAAATAGCGTCATAATATGCGATATTATGCATTTTGGGAAGCCTTATATCTGTTGGATTACTAAAGAAATAAGCGAATACCATAAATTATTGTTCAGTTTGATCTTAATGCTTATTAAAACGTTTTTAGTTTCAGCGGAGTCCGAGAATATAGAAAAATGCGAATTTGGTTACCGCATCGTCAAATGTTTTTTCACAGAAGCCATGAAGGTAAATTAATATTTAATATTACTTAGTTTTAAAATCCAGTTCAAAATAAATAACATTTATACACAAACTGCCATTTATTTTCACCTATTGATCTGTGTATTGTCTAATTGTTGCAGTTGTTCGCATAGGATTCAACCAGATGAAGACATGTTACCAAGGGGAAGGAAGATATGTTATAGTAAAAACAATACATACTGCTAAATTTAAATACCAGTACTAATGTAATAAAACCTAAACGAAGAGGTAACACTCAAATCAGCAAACTTAAGCAAGGACTATCCTAGAATGCTAATTTGTACACTGCCCTCAGTAATAATTTTTGATGTAATTATCTATGATTCTGTCAACCACGGAAGTGTGCAAGAGATCGAATGAATCTATATCAGAATATGTACTTATAATCAACACAGTACACTCCACAAAATAAATTTATAAATTTGTCGTACCTAAATGCAAGGTGGAATTTCGGGATAGATTATTATGTCGAAATCTATCGTTAACCGACGAAATAAAACCAAACGAGGAAATAAAATACAGGCCGCTATAATGACCCCAATACCCCGTGTATTTCGATATTAGACCACAGATAATTAAGAAAAGAAATTACAAAAGCTTTACAAAATGGGGAACCCGATTTCAATGAATTGTGGACAATATGAACGAGAACATTATTGTACAGGACGTTTTTTGTACTTTAACGTATATATAATCGAGAAATCTTATTCAGAAAGGGCTGATGGTGGCTATTTCTCTCGGAAATGTTCTAGTTTCGGCGACCATTACCGCTCCTTCTTGTAGCAACAGTCAAATTCTCAGAAGGATTCGTCCTTCAACGTTAACATGTTGAGAAAATGTCCTAGCCACAATGACCGCAGAAAATGGACAATCTATACTCATCCGAAGTAAAATTAACTGAGCCAGACAGATTTGATGTTATTACACCTAGAAAATAGAGTCTAAATCTGTACATGTTTTTTGTTTTGAATTATTACTCTACAAAAAGAAATTGTATTCTGCCGAGAAAATTTTTGTTTTCTTAAAACATTATTCTTTCAATTTATATTTTACAACGAATTTACTGTATTATAATAAATAAAATATTATATAAAATAAAGAACGTCTTGCAGTCTCAAAGCATATAACCAGGATGTGGATTGTGGCGATTAACTTCGATTGGATTATACTCATTAATTAACTTATTAAACTCATTTCTAGTTAGCCTAAGCTTTCTCTTTGCTTTGTTCATTAGAAACTGTAATGGGCCAGTAGTGGGGAATTGTTATGTCCTAGCAGACCCCTAGTTCCTTCTCATTGAAGAATTTCCCCCCGCTAGCAATTCTGCAGCGCTGCTTTCATTTAATCTACTGGAATCCTAGCGTTCCTCAATAACCCCTCGAGTGGAAGAACCAGTTATAGCCTCATGGTCCCGGCCTGAGGAAGCTTGGATTCTCGAAATATTTCCCACTCGAATCTTATCACATGAATTAGTCGTTGAAAGCAGCGGGCTCTCATTGTCAAGGATACAAACCGGTCTGAATAGGAGCTCCGTTTCTTTGAATAGTTTTTCATTTCGGATTAAAGTCTCAAAGACTTTACAGAATTTCGGTATCGGTTGTAAAATCATCCAAGAGTGAATACAGGACCAGAAATTCAATCCATAAAGATGCCTATCAAGATGCCGTACGTGAGACAGTCAATGCCAATTTCTAACTGGACCTTCATATTGCAAATATATAGAAACCTTCAATGACAATCGATAAAATAAACGTTCAAACTAAGTCGATATTTTGTATCATTATTTATTTAAAAAAATAATATCTACTTTTTATTTTAAATAGATATAATTGGAGTTAATGTACGACCTACATACAATGTGTTTGTACAAAACCATAGACTCTTATTAAACCATTTTGGGTAAACGTATACATTAAGATATAAAGTCCTGTTATTTATAAAGTGTTATTTATAACACTATAAATATTAAGTAAATTTAATAACTGATTTAAGTAACTCCTACAATTTACCCATTTATTAATTTGCTAAATTATTATTTTATTAATTATAATACTGTGTCCAATGACTGTATACACTTTACTTCTGATGGGTGGGTATACGTTAAGTCAATAAGAATAAAACGTTGCACTAATCAGTTGGAGTAGCGTAATGCTAGTCCCGCGTAAGAAGCTTGGCTGATGGTTTATTAAAAGCTTCATTTTAAATTGTCGGCCACTTCTATTAGCAATCTTTAAATATGTACCACACAGCCCGCCCACAAACCGGCCCTGTGAAAGCTCTGCGCAGGTGCGGCTTCTTTATATCCGATTCGTTTATCTTTAATTTTCCGGCCAGCCAGAGAAAGAAAATGCAAAGTTCGGAGTTTATGCATTCGGCAAATATATATTCCAATATCATGGTTATAAGCACCGCCGAGAGACTTAGCAACTTGTCGGCTTAATATTTATATTTCCGAGTCAATTACTGGAGGGACCATTAATCACTTGCAAGAAAAATTAGATTCTTGGACACTGGTGCCCATCAACCTTAATTTTGTAATAACGTCTAAATATTAATAGTGGAGACAGAAAAAATTACAAACGATGGGATTATTATCGTTCCGGTTATATTCTACGATCATTTGTCTGTAGCAAGACTAAATACACATATTGGACATACATATTGGAACTATAACTACCGTAGATAGGTGACCTAATATCTAGAAAATTATCCAGTCTACTTACCGATTTCATTTTTACAACCGGGCTCGTTTCAAAAAATCTGTAATTAATGCATTTAAATTGTTATTTTCATTGTATAATTCACAGCTATGATAGATTCAAGAAAATACACTTCCAAAGAGAATCTGCTTAAGGAAATAAAGGACAAATACGTACTAGCCCAAATTAATCCATTACTAAATTGAAGAATATATTTATTTACACCATACCTTATTAAAAATGGAATGTTAAAAAGTTAAAAAAAAAATATGCGGCGACCCCTCTGCTATGTTGGCAACGAAAACACTCATGCAGCTAAAAGGAACCGAGTAATAGTATGACTTAACATTTTTCGGGTTCTTTATTAGTTTTAAGACATATACAGACAAGTTTAATTGGCCGAAGATAAGAGTCCTCTCTTGAAGGGTAGCTCCTTCCCCCCTCCCTTGATAAAAAGTCTCCGACTCCTTCCAATCAATTCGGCTGAACAGAGGATAAGGGAGAAGGAGCTCGATAAGTTCAAGTTAAAAGGATGCCCAAAGCCAATGAGACTGACAGGCGGGCGGACAAGACGGCAGATCACGATCACAGCCGAGTGGATTAGTCTCTTCACTAATAGCTAAAAGCGCTTTAAACTAATTGTGCATGCACCGCCCGTTCTATCTGTCCATCTGCCACTATAGAAAGGGAAAAAGCGTGCTAAAGGAAACTAAAAAGCCTTCTTCGCCTTCAAATCTTTCCGACAGAAATAGGTTGGCCACAATTTACCAGTCTCAAATGTGGTGACGTTTTAATATTGCGGTAATAGTTGCTGTTCACTTTCGGTAAAGTTGTTATTCACCACGTTTTTGCCAATTGGTCAGAAAAGTATTTAATTTATCTGTTAAAATAAATACATACAATTGTTGTATACAATTTCAAAACCCTCCCTAAAGCCGATACATTCTGTGACAAAAAATATAAATTTATATAGAAATAAATAAACAACAGAAACATAACCTTTATATCTCAACCCTAGGTTCATAGGTTTAAATAAAAGAGAAGAATAGGAGGTTTTTATTCTACCTCTCCGTCAAAGGATCAAGCTGTCCACCTGCGCAATATAGAAAGACTTACTCTGTCCAACGGATACGAAGGGGAGTTTTCCTGTATATACTTTCCTATGTATGCTTTCCTGTAAACGATATACCCTCACTCCAAGATTAAGACATACATTAAAAACATAATGTAGAAGAATACTCTGCATATATTATATTCAATTCCTGCGCACATTGATGCCGGAGCATCATAAATTTACCAAATTAGTTGGTAAGTTGCTCACATTACAAATCGTAGCAATAGAGCAGGCTGTATCTGGAAGCGTAAATCTAAATATATTTAGGTTTATTTTACATTTAAACTGGCAAGTAATAATACACCGTCCATGTTCATTCTCGAAACTACTATGGATAACACTCTAAGACAATTAAGTGTCAGCATCCGTGTACCCACATATGCGTGCGGCAATTTACATATCCACATTCATATGAGCGTACGAAGTCACGTATGCATGGTATCATTAAATATGTATATTTAATTCATAAATATCTATTTTAATTGTTACATTGTTTCAATTTAGTTTTTGCCGAAGAATTTATTTCTCGTATTTGGAAGATTTAACCATTCTTATTTGTTATTTAATGCTTCGAAATACACTTAAATAAATCGGACAGTTATAATATAGCCACCTAAGTAATTAACATTGGTCCTATGGAAATTATCTTCAAACAATACTAATGGAACTTCATACTATCTACACAATGCTACCTAAGTATAGCTCAGGACAGGAACAGTCAGGGATGAAAGAAAAAACTGAATGCTTATAAAAAGTTCAAACTCTGAGAGAGTAAGACTAATACTCCGCCTTCGGCTTATACTTATGCCTGAATATATTGCTCTTAAGTTTAACCAAATTAATTTTCGGAGGACGTAAATTCTACTTACCGATAGTTGGAGAAAACGATGAAAAATAAACTCTAACTTAAAAAACAAAAAAAAATGGAGGGGGATGACGGTCCCCAGTGGGTGATATATTCAGGGGGCGGACCAAGCTCACACCACTCAGGTCCGCACCCAAGCACCATTAATCTTTATTGGAAGAAATATAGGGTGTGTCCAGTGGTGCAGCCACAGGATGGAGTAGAGGGAGGGGGAGGGGGAGACAACCAGGCTCCACAATTTCACCGCAAATAGAATGTCTCTGTCCGGTGTCATCGCCAACAGGTATATACTCGGACCAACAGGTGGGCTCATATCCCAGGGGCACATCCGCGACCTGTAATTCCCCATTCCCCAGGCTATGAAACACTGGGAACCGTCGTAACCGGTCCGGAAAACCAAAGTAACAATCTGAGAGGGTCTGTAACGACCAAGAAGACCCTCCTAAAGTAAGCCTCTTTCTCTCCCCTTAGTAGCAGAACAAATGTTCACGTAAAAAAATGGGAAATATTTTACATACTTTATTTGGACGTAATATTGGATTACGGTATATAATTAACTAATTGGATAAAAAGTTGGAACTCCATCAACCGATTTTGCATTGTACTGTAACTTGCGGTTGAATATTATGCGGCCTTCATCATAACATTGATTAGTACACACACGCCATTGGTAGATTGCGTTAAAATCGTTCCATCGATCGAGCAGTACGACAAAGAACTACCACATTTTTATATAATTTTATATACAGACTTTTATATTTTATCGATGAAATCAAATTTAATGGTTTTATGGTTTTATATCGACATGTTAAGTGTAAAAGTTGACTTACCGTTGAGTAACAGATGCTGAATGGCGAGGACGGTGTGATAGAGCAGTGCCCAACCTTCGACCTCGCTAACTCCACCTCCACTTCTTGGTCCACTTCTGTCCCCTCCACATCGTCCATGTTCGACCATCAGCATCCTCTCCCTCCTCCTTCTTCGCCACACCACATCCTCCAGGCTCACTCTGAAATCAGAAAACGTATTCGCAACAATTCGGCCTTTACAAGCTGGGACCTGTCATCGCAGCCCTATCTCCAAATAAAAATGTTTCCACGTGGAATATAAAATGAAGACGTTTCAACGGATTCCAGAGAAAATTGAAAATGTCCATGTACTATACGGACTATATCCCTGAATGACAGTACCTAGTGGTGGTGGTGAGGGCTTGGAATTCCATGGTTCTTGTTATCTTCCGACTCCTATCACGGTTCAGTCATTTGTTAGACTGGTGTCGGGTGCTTGCCGTACTAACCCCTACAGACAACCAACATGCATAAATGACTTTCTGACCTAATGTTAAATACTAAAATTGCCAAATACCAAAAACCAGGTACTCTTAAGATAGTCATTCACCCTGCTGAAATACTCAAAATGTATAATGACGTGTTTTAACTGAAAGAAACGGTTGACAACCGTTCAATGTCATGAAGTAAGGGGGCAACTGTCTCAGAATCTAAAGGTTTGGCGATGCTAAACCAGCCACACTTAGAGTACTTCACGGACACATCAAGGCTATACGTCCGAGAATTTTGCCAAATTTAAAACAATTTTTAAAAACAAAATAAACCAAAAATAGCGGCCCATAACTCTAGCAGCGCCCCTAGTTTCATTTTACGTGAGACAGTGAAAATCGTACATGCATTACAGAATGAAATGATATTTAACTGGCGATTAACATCAACCGTTCTTTCCGAGGTTAACATTATAAAACGCAGAAAAAGTACCCATATCCCAGCTTTGGCATCGCAACTTAGACGAGGAAACCAATAAGCAAGCTAATAGAACATCTTCTACTGTAAAAATTACAAATTTTCACTGGCAAATGCCTAACATGCGGGTGGTAGTAAGGTGAATGCGAGGTAAAAGAAACTCTAATGACCGGAAAGCGGTCTCAAAGTGACAAATTACTCCGTCGCTCGAACTATTCCCAAGCCACTGGAGATTATTGGCACCCTTACTCCGATTAAATCAAAACACTCGCCCTTTAAATCACCTTGCCAGATACTTTTCGTAGTTCAGCTTTCCCGAAGAAATGATAAAATCTATTTTACCACAGAAACTTCAATGCTTTATCAAAATTGGAGAACTGAAGTTGGTTCCTTATATGCTTACACTAATGCACTGCCCGACGGATAATCCCTTCTAATGTTAATATTATATAACATATAATATAAAATATAATATTATTAATTCCATCAATACCGTCATTTTGTGTTCAAAACATTACATTGTTAGGAAAGTACATTATTGTGACCCTTTCGACCTCCTATTAAATCGGAAATTCCTAAATATTTATACCTTTCACTCTCAAAAAAAGGAAAACATGTTAACGAGATAAAATCACTGGTTATTATATTCTGTACACTCTCCGAGCCCTGTCATAACAGCCAAGTTACCTTATTGATCTATAGGATATTTCGGTTTCTATTTCAGAAGCACTGTGGGTTCTCTATCGTTTATCGTTCAGGGGTCTAATAAAGTTTGTCAGGCAACCCCCCAACCCTTTCCAATGTCTTTCTTGCAGAAGAAGAAAACGGATCCAATGAATAATGTGGGGTCAGGGCGAGAGACGACGAAAGAAATTCCTTCTAATGACTGGATGGCCTTAAAGTGACAAATTACAGTGCGCCCTTACACCTCGCCGAGATTAGAAGTGGGCCGTTTTTGACCCACCCGATAGCTCCTCGATTAAATAAAAAAAGAAGAAAAAGCGGAAAGGAGAAAAGCGTCCGCGCCCTACTAATCGGAAAAAGGCCAGACAATTGAATCGATAGCCGGCAAGAAAAACTTCGCGAACCACCTCCCAATGAATTTGGCAAATAGCAGACCATTTTCTACGGAAATAGAAGAACATGGGGGAAAATTTAATTTCCCCTTGCACCAAATACAAAATACAGTCGTTACCTTTCTTACTTGCCGTATCTCTACTGGGACTTTCCGCACAATATTTGCAACGAATAGTACAATAATTAGGACAATTGCAGTATCAAAATCAGTTTACACTTAACTTAGCTAGTTCCTGGAAACTTAAGAACTTTATTCCACTTATTTATAAAGCGTAATCAAACTCTAGGTTTAGTAAGTGTACCCTACAGGTAGGCTCAATCTATCTCTTGACCCAACAGCAAAACCAGCCAGGATAATTATTTTTTATGACTGCAGCAGGAATTGAAATCAATTGTTCAAAACCTAGTCACTGAGCCACCGCTACTCCATTTGACCAATTTATATTTTCATAATCTTGGACTAATTTTATATTATATAATATGCAGTAACAGCAATTAGGGCTTATTGCTGCAGATGTACGAGTCAACCAGGAAAACAAATAACTCCAAATTGAAATATATTTCAATTCCTAACTGGTTACATAACTTCAGGTTCGTCGCACAACGTTTAATTACACGTTCGTGCCGTTTAAGCACGTTTAACACTAAGCGGGAACAAGAAGGGAGGCCGCCACTGCTAACCGCACTAATGGCCAATAATAATTGGTTAGCACAGGTACAAGACAATCTTCGGTCGGCGGTATCTGCATTCCATCCATACAACCACAGTTGGATAACAACACCCTTAGCTAAAATTGGCCACCTGATCCGATCCGCAAATTTAATGTGATATGTAATAAATGTGCTGTGTAATAGGGGGAGGGTTACAGAATGCATACAAAATTTAATAAGAAATTACAAATAAAGTATTTACCATTATTATTCACACTTGTGAATACATTTGTTTCTAACATTATTATTTTGACTGTGGCCACATAATCCTTGAGTCTAATATCTGTAATGTTGCGTAGTAAAGAGACCCTTAACTAATAATTCCAATTTTTCTCAGGAGAATATTTTTTTATTAATATTTAACATCATATATATATATATATATATATATATATGATTTTACTTATTATAAGAAGTCATAAACGATACTTTTCCTTATATATTTTCGTCTTTACTGAAGTGATCATACCGATTTAATTAAGAATGAGTTAAAAATATGAGGACACAGTCAATATATACTAAGCAGGAGAATTTAATTGGCCGTAAACTGAAAAGGTGAAATAATATTTATAAGCCAATAATAACTTAATCATATTAAAGTTCATTTTTTACAGTTCCTATCAACACGTGATTGATAGAATGTTGGGTAGCGAGAAAAATGATTAATGGAAATCGAATCGACTGTATTCCTTTTTTCAGGCAAATCCTCTATAACATCCTCTACATTGCCCTTGCGCTTCTTATTCGGCGCTTACTGCCGCTCATCATAAATTGCTCGATTTACTACACTTCTGGGATTAGTCCCGTCAGTCCGGGATTTTTATGGCTTTCCTCAATTTCCCCGGGGGCTGTAAAATACCGAGTCTACTTTGACTAGACTCTAGCAGTCTGAGGGCGGGGTCGCATTCCAAAAGGAAACATGGCTCCTGGTTCTACTAACAAACATCGGGCGAATACTTATAACAATACTAGAGGGACGAACCTGTAAGAAGAAAAATGAGACCATTACTCTTCCGATTTCAACGGAGACATTAAAATGGGTTTAGCCCGATGAGTTTATCGCGAATAAATTTCGTCTCTGGAAGTTACATTACATGTTGATGAGCAGATAGAATTTCGATTTAAATTACACTAGTGAAATCAAATTATCTTTATAGTTTTAATGAAAAGGTGTAAAGGTTTAAATTTAAAGAAAAATAAAAAATGTATATTTTCTCTTCAGTTAGCCTGAACGCTATTTTATTTTACTAACATAACACAAGTACAAGAAAGTTATTATAACGTAATTACTAAGTTAATTATCAAACAAGCGTCGATAATTTCTTAAGGACACTTTTGTCTCAATTTTAATCGGTACTAATTCACATTATCGGAATTTTTAACAGAAACAACTTGGACAGGGCTTTTATCAAAATTTTGTCACTGTTATGAATGGATATACACATTCCGAATCCCCGAAAATATTGTTGACTAGACATACTTTAAAGTGTCAAAAGGAAATGACTCCTAGCACTCCCCCCATAACTTGGAAGTACCTATAATTTAGATCCAAAGATCCTTTATTTATCGAATAAAGCCTAAAATCTCGTTTAATATCCGCCGAAACCGCAAACCGCGCCGTTTAGTGGGAAGCATATTCGAAAGAAAAAAAATAAGAAAAATAATATAATGGGGTGACAATTCGTTCAGAGGCACGGGGGGAGGGGGAGAGGAACGGAATGGGACGGCGGGGGCGGGTTATACCCACCCTCCCGGAAATCAATAACCACCCCCTCCCCCCATAATGTACAGCACGCGCGGCACCCGCACGCGCACGTGCCACGAGTCACGCACATGGGCGCAACGATTCACAACTAGCAACACGCGACTGTCCCCCACCCCGCACTAGCACCAGCGCCCGCATTACCGCCATCTCGCTGTCTGTCGCATATCGAATAACGATTATTAATTTTTAGAGTGTGGCGGGGGTGGGGGTGAGCGGGTCCGGTCCGTGTGCCTGTCTGTGCGCGAAATTGCCAAACGGCGAGAGAGAGAGAGAGAGAGAGAGAGAGAGAGAGAGAGAGAGAGAGAGAGAGAGAGAGAGAGAGAGAGAGAGAGAGAGAGAGAGAGAGAGAGAGAGAGAGAGAGAGAGAGAGAGGGAGAGAGAGAGAGAGAGAGAGAGAGAGAGAGAGAGGGTGGGGTGGAAGGAGGGAGGGTGGAGGGTTTAAAAAAAGGGACGAGCGACAGTAATTCGTGCGAAACACTTTTCTCCCTCGGCCCACACACGTTAATACATAACGTCGCACGGATTTCCCGATCCTGATGAAATTCGTAAGCCTCCAGAAGACCTATAATTGTGAAACTTTAAGGATCATCAAGACCCACAACAGAAAATTAAATAAATGAACAATAATAAAAGTACATATGGGAAATCTGAAACTACATAATGCCGAAATAATGAGTGATATAACTCATCATGAATTGTACTATTCCTACATTCCATTTTCTCCGGGCCATCCAGAAACTACTTCTATGGTCTTCGAGCAAATATTGCTTCCCTGGAGACATATAACCCGTAAATAAAAAGAAGTTGCAGAGTGTATTCAAGAAATATCATTCACCGCGAAAACAAATTGCCTTTACAATTCCCACGCGCCTTGTTCTATGTTACCGCTTTTATTTACATATTATTAATCTCGAGAGCACTGTAAAGACAAATGAGACCAGTAAAAAATAACAGAATGCGAAGCACTAAAGAAATGTATAATAACAATAATATATTACACATCTTTAGCGTAATTGTAAATGGAGAAAATGGAAATATATATTTAAAGTAATGACCATAAAAATATAATGCGAACACACATCGGCATTTGTAACACTCGTATCTATACACATATAGATAGATTTTCCTTAAATTCAATGCAATTTAAAACCTAACGGACGAATGCAGAAACGCTATAATTAATTTAAGACACCTGTTTGGAGATTTCGGAAAATCGCCATAAATATGATGTAAACCATCTTCTCTCGCTAATTTAAACGTATGCTAAACAGTTATCGATTCATCACCGACACCAGCCATTCCGTCAATTATTTAGTGAGGTATTGTCGTCTGTTGTCGCAACGCCGTACAATATAGCAGGTATCCAAAACTAAGAAATACAAGTCAAGTGGATTCATTTGAACTTACGGGTTTTTAATTCTCCCTCCCTTTTCCCTATGAAATAAACAATAGTTATTTCTATCTCCTGTTTCCTCTCACTGGTTTGGTCTGTCTAGACCGGTTCCGGCTGCTCGCCATCTTCAATACCTCTTTTGTCAGTAGGATGGTGACTCACTTGGGCATATTGCTTGCCTGTGAGGCATCCCTTCTGTGCTGTCACTGCACATTCACTGCCTAAATATCCAACCTACTGCCGATAAACTACTGAGGTTGGCGGAAGGCAAAAATAGGTCAAACAAAACCGAAGAGAAGAGACAATATTGAAAGAACAATGTTATTCAAATCTCTAGCAGAACACCAAACTGAAGATTAAATTATTTAAAATAACCTTACATTGATTCAGTGTGGGAATATGATCGGTAATTCTGTATTGCAATGTTCCAGTGGCTATTCTTTTTGAGCAGATTCTTATAGATACGAGTGGGACGAGGGAGTTTTTATTCCTTCCAGGATGCCACTTACCGCCATCCGTTTATGCCTAAATCGGCAGAGGGGCAGCCAACAGTCTGAGAGGAGTACATATAAGCGAAACATTTACATATACGCCTGGCTACTCCCTCCCTAACAAATTCCCCCTATAAGCGTACAAGAAACTTTATCTGTCGGATCTTTAAGAGGGACTTATGGATTTTACTTCTTTCTCCAGGATCGAAAGCACTCGAGATTTAGAGAGGGAGAGAGACTGAGAGAGGAAGAAACATATATTATGAGCTTGAGGATAGGAAGGGGGGACTGAGGGCCGTATAATCGATTAGGTTAGGCAGAGTGTGGCCAACTCGCACAAACCCCTAGCCTACGACTTCCCCAATCAGCCCTCTCCAGGAGCTGAAACACAACGCTTCCCTAATTTGTCAAATTAAACTGAGCCCACCTGTTTTGTCCTCGGCGGTAGCAGGGCTGAGGGAAAATAAAGGAACGATAAGAGGATTAAGCAAACGCATAAATACCGCGCTAGATATTAATGGCCATACCTTCTCTGTGTGTTAGTGTGCGCAACGCGTTCACATGTTGAACCATAATTTAATAGAAATAATTCATAATGGAATGGCGACCACGGTATTGACATTGACAACAATATACGCACACATAACAATAATTTACAACTTTATTAATTTATTATTAATTTACAACTAAACTGGATTCACCAATCTCCTCAAAAATGACCCTCAAGAATGGAAATAACGGAAACATAAAACGAATAAACATAATGTAATCCACGATAGCAGCATCTTCTGTGGGTGCGTGTGTCCGCGCCGTTAGCACGCTTACTTAAAGGTATGTTATGCATATTACGTTAGTTTTGTTTATGCGTATTTCTCCCTGAAAAATTTCTTAAATATGTACGCACTAATTTACCCGACATCTCATTTGGGCGATAGGTACAGTGCAAATGGTTCCTTTAATCTTCAAGTGGTAGATAATCTCTTAGAGCGAATCTGGGAGCTTAGCCGACTGATTTAGTCAAGAGGGGGAATCTAACTCAAGGCCGCACTTGGCACAGTTTCTGGAACCCACTGATTTACAAACAGATTATTAAATCTGCAGTTAATGATTAATTCTGTCTAATACAGATATAAAAGCGTACACCCGGAGGCGTAGAAATCCAAGCGTTGAATGGACTGTTATAGACAAAGGAGGTTTCCCTTCGTGTACATTTTATTCGGACACATTTATGTCTCTTGTTACAGAACTAATATTATATACTGTAGAGAGTAAAATGGAAACTTAATTGTAAACGAAAGGTAATGAGGTAGTTGCAGGCGTAGGCGGAAAGTACTGGACAGGTGACTGATGCATGCGTTAAGCGCGAACATTAAGCGCTCCTATTTTTTATTTGAAGACCTGAAAATTAATTAAACGAACTTGGAATTTCAAGTCCGGTAATATCCCTCATATATGGCCGGAACCATAACTAATATTTATCTGTTATTAAAGCATATTTCGTTGGCTATTGAGTATAATTTCCAGTACCGCAGCGACAGTAAATATGGTTCCACGAATATTACCATAAGTGTACCTGTAGGAATTAATACAAAATGAAAGTATTATATTTTCATAACAGTAGTGTTGCTTGTTGGAGGTATCAACCCGTAATGAATAAATAAAATATCTTCTATTTAGAAAATTTCGTGGTAAAATAATTATGGGAATGAAATAATGAGTTTAATCTTTGTTGCACTAGAAGTCTGGATAATTGGTTCCATCGCAAGTGCCTTTATTGTAGTTCCGTTTAATTTTTCATCGCCTCGATTAAGTGAAACAGTACCTCTTTCTTTAAGCACTTGAGCGGGAGCTGGATAAATATAGGACAAAAATTCCTTCCAGCAAATCTATAAAAAAATAATTGTAAGGGTACAATAATTTCACGGATTTAAAAAATTAATGCAAAGAAATAGACACGAATCAGAACAAAAACTAATTTGGCCCTCAAATAATTTGATTCCAATGTTATATTTAATAATTTCGGAATAGAATAACCCCTTCTACTTTAACAAAGTTTCCATATAATAATGCTTCGATAAAAATTGTTTTCTTGTTTGAACTCACAGCTTTATTAACTTTTAAAGTTTCGAAGTCGCAATAGAGTCCTATCAGTTGCTTAGGCAGAAAGAAATTGATACTTTTCCTTTTCCTTGTTAAAATATTTCCCCAAAAAACAGAACAGAATATTAATAAGTTTTTTACATCGAATTTATGTAACATAGCTTAAGACCTTGATTCAAATCCACTATTCGAAAAGAGTAATTTCAAATCCAATAATGTTCAGTACTGCACCTATTCTTTGATAGACACGACAATTTTATTTTGCTCTATACTGTGTTACGTTCTTGAATGATGGAGTTTTGCATTTGAAATGTAAGTAAAATAACTAAAAGACGGCCCAAACATTGCAGGCCATAACGTGTGCAGATTACGTGAAGCATGATAACGCAGATTATGATAGACTGATGAATGATAAACCATTACATTATTTTATTATTGTTTTATTATTGTCGTTTTCTATACCTTATGATCTGTTATGAGCTCTTTTAGTATTACTGCTTAACGTTGCAGTATATTACAAGGACAATTGTCCCTTAAATAACAGAAATTAAAACGTCCTTTACTATTGGACCATGCATCGATGGAACGAGGCAACAATGATTGCAATCAGGCTCGAATTCTTAATTTCGTCCGAATGATTAATGGGAAAGAGCAATGTACCCATTATTACCTGATCCCCCTCCCCACCCTGGTAACCCAAAAACAATGTTTCAATAATTCTTTAACTCCGGATTTTCAGCGGGCTTTAATTAAATGAAAACGAATTGAAATAGTCGGTTTCATATTACTGCCGATTATATCCGGTCCAGGTTTGTCCGTACTGGTGCATTTATTTATCAGAATAAAATGACTGGAAGAATAAAATTAGTCAAAAAATGTCAGAAGGTGGCCTGATTTAAAAGATTACGACCAATGTTTCAATATCGTCAATAATGTGAATTATCTCGCCCTATTATTACTCTTTATATTATGCAGTTAAATTTAGCACTGATAAACTGTTCTACATATAATAATAAAATATACCAACCTACCCAGACTATACACTTAAATGTTGAGTTATTTTGGTAATTAGGGTTTTCGGGGAAAATTGCAGACTGCATAAAATTAATTTCCCGCTTTAACTTGAGATATTCAAAAAAGAAAAATGAAAAAGCTGGTAATTGATTCAGCGTAAGTATTACGAGTTCTCGAAACTCCAGAAGGAAAAGATGAGAATTTTAACTCATTAAAAGGTCATTTCCTGTTCCACAGTAAATAAAACTGAATTGGTTTTTATTGACCAAGGGGCACGTGAATACCTCGATTATCCCCCTGGAATCACAGAAAAATAAATTGAAACCCTTTCCCTTATCCTTCTTTTCACAAACGCAATCTCAGCCCACTCTAAAATCTTTCTTGAAAATGGTTTTATTTTTGGATTAAGCTTATTACTCGACTTAGTAAAATCACCTTTATCCCTAAATTAACATTCTTCACGTTTTCATTTATTTTGGGACTAATACAATCACAGTCAAACTTGAAAAGGGCCCCCTCCTTTATGAGATATTTCGTAATTAGGGGAATATATTACAATTGGAAATATATTAAAATAATCAGCCGTACTTAAAAAATATTCAAGTATATATCACACACTTAAAATATGTATTTGGTTGTAGCAGAAGCCTAGTAAAAGTGGGACCGACCACACGGAAATAATTCAAAACGAGAACCACATCCGGCCTAACTATTATATTGAGTGTAACTTCGTTCGAACCGATACTGTTGTTATCGGCAAAGGTGGTGGGTGAAGGGTAGAAGAGAGTGTAAGGGTGCGGGGGGGCTAAACCGGGCCGGTGGCTTACAATTAAACAGTAATTAGGTTAATTGGGGCGCGTTGGCGTGCGCCCGAGCTTACGCGTCCGGACGACGCGTCGGGTACCGCCATTAAGCTTCTCGCCATTAAGGAGGAGTCACTCCTCTGAATATCAAACACTATGTAGAGCCCTTGAATGTGTGTGCGTGTGGGTGAGTTACTGCGCGCGGACCGCCCTCGTCCGTGTGACACAACGCACACACACATTCACAGCGACACAATTACCACACAGAGTATGGCCCAGATTTTGGTAGGCTTTCACCACCGCCCTATATAATAACACATTTCAATTTACCTTTAGATAGGGCCGCTTCCAATCTCATGCACAAGCATTCGCTTTTAGAATTCCGCTCCAGAACTTTGCCTAACGTCACCTACTAGAAAAGAATAGGGGAGAGAGGGAGAGAGGGAGGGAGGGAGGGAGAGGGAGAGGGGGAGAGAGAGAGAGGGAGAGAGGGAGAGAGAGAGAGAGAGAGAGAGAGAGAGAGAGAGAGAGAGAGAGAGAGAGAGAGAGAGAGAGAGAGAGAGAGGGAGGGAGGGAGGGGGATAGTGAGGTGTGTATATATGTTGAAGAAAAGCCATTACGTAGCCTGGATGTGAATGGTGTAAGGTGGCAACAATTAGGTTAACACATTAGACCGCTATTAGGCTTATGGGTAGAAGGCAGTACATAGGCAGTATATAGGACAATAGGCCCCCCTCCCCGATTCGAGATCCCATTAGACCTCCTATTACACACCAATCTCTCCCTCACCCTCCCTTCCTCTATCTCTCTCTATCTCTCTCCCTCTATCCCCCCCTCCTACTACATACGCTAATGATATTTAAGAGACACAATACTTGTGTGAAATATATTTCTCTGTTAAGGACCCTTGTGAAATAACATTTATCTAAATCACAAGATGTATCTTAATAACAAGAATTAGATTCAGTCTAACACTTATCTCTAATTAATTTTTTTTACTTACGTTATTTTAACGTTTGTAGTGGGCGCATGCAAATAGCAAGGTTGGGAACCACTGAGCTAAGCTGAAGGCATATTAAATCTTTCAGGGAGTTTTAATAAAGTCCTTTAGAAAATAATAACTCGCATTAACATTGCTTCCTGAACGAATCGAAAAAAGGTACCTTGCATACGTCCGAAAAGATTATCCTAGATGAGATGGCCTTTCTCGGAGAACCAGAGCAGGGTTGGTTGGTTGCGAAGGCGGTCAGCAGACATAGTGTATAATGCTGCCCCGACAATAAATCACTTGGCCACCCCCGACCCCATGTGACCCACTATATGTCTGTCTCCCGGCACCGCCTAACTGCCCCCATTACCAATTCAAAAGCCAACTAAATATATCTGTCTTATTGCACCGACCCCCCGACAACACTGGCTTACTTAATGCCTCGCTTTTAACATATGTAACACTTCCCGACTATACGCTCCGTTTCCCACCGTTTAACAGGAAATAAAACTGAGTGATGAAAGTGTTCAACAATAGGCCCACATTATTGCAGTTCGCATTTGTGACCCGACTACTGCTCCTAAGAGGAATTCCTCTTGAAGGAGTGGTTCCGATTATTAACTACATACATTAATGCATGCGCAAACAAAAACAAATAAAGAAGTCCCGACAATTCCAAAAGTTAGCCATGAAATTCAAAATGTTTCCAAGCGCGCACGTGGAAGGAATTAGACAACACCTTTCCTTTCTAAAAGACAACATTTGAAATATTAGTGTAAAACAAATAACTATTCAATAAATCAAGACATTAATTTGAAATTATGTAATAGCCGAATCCTTAAGTAATGGAAAAATATATTATACAGTGCTAGTCGTGCATGTTCCAAATTCCTATCCTTTCTTAAAATTAGATTCCGGACCTAGGAATACAAAACTAACCGGAGTAACAACCGCGGAGTAAAACAACTAACAGAAATAATAAATGTTTTATTATTAGTTATTTTTCGCCTGTCACCCTCGTAATTCACTCTCGTGGTATGGCCGGGCTCTCCAATCGAGAAAAGGCCGTGGAGAACAGAGGGAATAGGACCGGAGAAAAGGCGTCGATAAATCTCGTGGCAGGACTCGCCGAGAGACGGCCATTACAAATACGACGGTTATCTCTCGACTAAATCGTATTTATCGTCTGACCGCCTGAAAAACGACGGGCATTCTTCGCAGCCCCACACATCAAAACTGGCCACGCCCGAAGAAATAGGACAGACTGGACGCGATAACAAATGGCCGGGAATCGAGTCCGGGACCACCAACAAATTAGAACGAATAGTATTCGCCCGGGGTGAGACAGACGCATTCCTGGTCTCATTATTTATCGGCCCATTGCCGAGCTGCGCTTTGCAAAACAGAAAATATGGCCCTACCATACAGATGATACCGGAGTAACACTAAAAGGATTCCTGTTCGGTACATTCGTACATTTGTACATGTATACATGGGTTGGATTGGAAATATAAATTTGCTCGGAAAGCGATTTACTAAACTAGTGCAGCCATTGTCGAGTGGACTGTACAGAGGATATTATCACAATCATGGACAAGCATAATCGGAACGAAAGCACAATATCTTCTCAATATCACTGTTAGCACATTCTGAACGTATTTCGCACTTTTTTAAATCGCAATTTTTTTCCTGAAATTTAATTTCGTTTCCAGGATTTCTTATAACACCATAAGTATGAAGGAAATGAATCACATACAATACAAACAAAACAGAAGAAATAAGGTTACCAGACACACTATGTGGCCAGACGGCCAAACGTAGAGTAACTTGGGATAAAAACCTATTGATGGAATTGTAATTTAGTAGTTAAACAATCCGGCATGGACCTGGGCTCGCATTCGGATGGCGGGCAGAATATTTATTCAACTGCAAATTTCAATTTAAGGCCCTTCTGCATTATTTACACACAAGGAAATCTTACATTTCATTTTTTTTCATTTGATTCTCCATTCTGGTCGGCATTTGCGAGAGTTCTTACAAAAAAAAAAGAAAGAAGGAAATCTCTTGATCTTAAAAATTAATTCACATACAGGAAACAGAAATTTAAATCCGGACAAACACCATTACCTTAATTATCTTCACCAAACGAGGTCACACGCTGTAATGCACATTAATAAATTCAATTCGTTTAATTGAACTCACGATTCTCGGATGAGATTCATGTTATGATCATCATCTACATTCAGTGGAAGTTACACCAATATCAATAGTCCCGGATAAAATTCGTCAAAGAGGGAAATTCGCGTAGAGCGGATTAAAACTCCCAAGTGGGATTAATCCCAAGGGATAGGAAGCAATCTGAAGAACGATAGCTGGAAAATTAAAACACCAGATGTAAAGAGGGACGTCAGAATGACAGACGGTAACGATGATGAAGAGAAGTAAGCACTTCGCTAATTAGAACAACGGATAATGAACCGGTCTGTCCGTCCGGAAACGGATTGGCCATCTTACACATTCCGCTTGAGTTTTTAATACACTTCCGCCAAGAACAGTTGCCATTAGTCAGACGTCAAATTTAAACCGCGAAATAACAGCGAAAACCTTCGCCATTAAGGCTTAACCCTAACAGCTAACCCTGGAACTGGTCAAACCCACGATGACTGCCAACGTCCTCCACAAGCCATCGTGGAGCTATTTCCATTATTTTCAGTCAAGGCATATCAATTTTATGTTGTTAGAAGTAGTAGGAAATTATTAAATATCAAGTGGAAAAAGTCACATTAACGAAATTAATAGAGGTCATTCAATAGAAAGGGCATATTATTCCATATTATTATAAGGTAAAGATGAAAGGCGAAAGATTAGCAAACACTAACGAACATTAACAAACACAAATTTACTACAATGGAATTACACACAATTACTGTTTTTCAGGAATCTATGGTCCAACTTATAGAAGGGCAACAACAGAAGGTGTTAGACAAGAAAGCAAGCGTATGCGAGGTGTACTTAGAACACATGAATACCAAATGCCGACATTATTCTGTCAAATGGACTACAAGCTTGAAAACCTGTATAAACTAGTCGCTAGAGTAGTTCAGAATACGAAAATCTAATTTGGGCGATGTATTGTTCGTAATTAAACAGTTATCAGGTGCTGGGCAAGAAAACATCGTACCACATCTTACTGTTTCTTATCCTCCTCAATGAGGTCACTCAATAAATTTATTCCACGGAAATTATTTTTGTCGGGAACGTTTCCTCTCTGTCGGTACCACAATTCCTAAAGAAACGAGAGAATAATACTAAGAAACTTTCGAAAAACTTAAATCTTATAATAAGAATCTTCCCATGAGTTTCCCATAAGAGACACAGTACAGTGCCCCCCAATTATTTTATCTTTTGAATCCAAATGACGCCTCAAACTAACAAAATCAACGAAACTGAAGATGGACTGACTTAAAAATTCACGCCAAGTACAATTATTACGTCCCTATTGAAAAAAACAGGCCGACAGAAAGGGGAAGAGTGGGAAGGTTGCTAAGTGGGGGTGGAAAGAAGAGGTGGAAAGATAAGGAAGAGAAGCTTCGTTTAAATTAATGAGGAAGCGTGGCCAAAAAGGCGGCCAGAAGCCCCAAAGCTAAAGCTCAAAGTGAAGCTAAAGCCGAACCCGGAGCTAAGGCCCCGGGCATAAAAGCGGATAGGCTAAGCCGACAAGACGAGATTACTAGTATGTTGACCCGGGCCCTCCACACTCCCCACTTCCACCTCATTCTATCCACAAACAAGTCAACACAATTATCTCGGACTCATCCTCCCGCGCCGATAGACTGTTTTATCAGAAATATTACTTTTTACCGTCGTAACAGGATTTCAAACCCTATCACCAGTTAATCCAAAAAGTCAAATACCACGTACTCTACGTTGTGCAAGTCCATTGACGTTAACAAAATATATTTTTCAATTCTTAGTGTTCGATTCAAATTTGCAATTTACAAAAATAAAATTAAATTAGTAACACGTGGGCAAAATAAGGCGATTCTCCGACAAATACACATGTGGGTTCGGATGAGAATGAACTGAACAAAGACTCGGATCTGGTATATGGAAGTACGACATAGCATAGAGGATAGAGCTATCCCGCGTAATAATCTATCTCCTAGTAATACTAGATCATAAAACCTAATTCTAAGTAGGACATACAAAATTCAACGAGGATTTGCACCAAGATAATTAATGGCGTATAAAATAATTTATTTTCGGGGAACCTTTGGAAACCATATATGAAAAAAAGAAAACGCTTTCTTCCTCCTTGGTAAAGTTGAAGAGAGCTGAATCGACATCAACCTACCTTGGTTTTAAACTAAGTAAATTACTAATTAATTTTGTATCAGATCCAATTTCATTTCGACATCCCACGCGTTAGGACACATAACATAACGAGGCTATTTCTTCAATATTTAAAGGTACGTATGTTGTACTTTTTGCCAATATACATGCAATCGTACTCGATTTTACCTTTGTATATTGTGCTATTTTACTAAACGGTTTCTAGGGTAATATTTTTGTGGTACTATATTTGTGCCAACTACTTTCATATTCAAACTTTAAAACAGTAAAATTGTCTAAACCTTAGGCTTACGACTTAAGCATACGATTTGCAGCGTAAATCCTGTTGGCATTCTGTAGCTTGTATATATATACATATATAAACACACACCCACACAAAGAGATATCGATGTTGTGTGACTTTTAGTGTTCGGTTTCCGAAGCCTTGACGGCGGTGTGTTGGTAGAGCTCTCAATGGGATGAAATCCACCGTAAGTAATTGAGAAGGGGACCTGTATATTACTGGGGCGGGAGCGGTCTATTTGTCGGTCAAATCCTCCATTTATCTGATTGCTCCCATCCCCCCACCGACGCCCCTCGCTCGTCCAACCACCCACACCCGGAGCCGACTCTTAACTATTTTATTACAACCCATCCTCCATCCCGGCCACGCTCCTCTGCTGGGACGCCACAATTGCCGCTCAAACTTTGTGAAACCCCCACAAGACCACTTGAGATACTACCCTGGCGCCTTGCTGCTAATGTGACAAAATAGTTTTGACTCAGTTGTAATACTTCCATACATTTCAAACAACGACTACGAGATATATAAAATTCATCAGTGTTTTAATTAAAATATATGAGTTTTGAATGTGTCTCCAATACGGCAACCGACATGATTCCGTCGCTAATTAACTGGCGGAATGCCGCTAACGATAAGTTAAATCGCAGAAATTGTAAGAGTGATGATAAATTAATCCTATTACTTTGACGTTGACAGTAGTAACCGGGGGTAAGGGGGGGAGGACAAAAATTATGACGTCTGCACTAGTCAGGATAAGGAGACTGGGGACGGAGGGTGGTGGGGGGGCTGAAATAATATTTGTGGACGTGCCCCCTCACTCTACGGAATTGCCAGGATGCTTTTATTTCGGAATTTGAGGGACCCCGAGTGTGAATGTGCCCCCTCCGCAACACCCCTCGCCAAACCAATTCAATATCCACAAAACGGCCACCACCAATCAACCCCAATCTCCCCCGTTTTATCGATTACCCCCGATATTTTACCCCTCCCATTATAATTATAACATGAGCGCCAATTAAATTTGCATTCCACTTCCTGCCAAGGACCGGCGCCCACCATAGATGACGTGATTATTAAGGGGCTAATCATATTGGTCAAAAATTACACGCGTGATTATAGCTATGGTGATTCTATAAAAAAATTAAAATAAGATAATTTAAATTTATTAAATAAATTGAAGTTATTTTAATCTTCTTATATTGTTATTGCCATTTTTTGGCCTTCTATTTGAAAAAATACATAAAGAAAGATGGAAAAGTAGATACCTATATACAAAATACTATTTACATACATGTTCGTTATTATAAATTATATACTACAAAGATGAATAAGGTTAAAGCTACTACAAATTCATTACTATTAAATATTGGAATTTAAATAAAAAAAAAGTTGATGGATGAGGCTGTATATACAATCGCTGAACTCACCAGCATTCTTCTTGTATGATTAGACACTGTTTTTTCTTTCCGATAGAAAATAGTGTGAGACTAAGAAATGGGGGTCTCATAATTCTACCATTTCGCCAGCCTGTCTAACTATCCTGTTTTGAAATTATTTAAACGTGTAAACGTGGGGTTGAAAATTTAAAATTTGGGCCCGGGGTATATGTAAAATTCCCGTCAACAGAACGTTCAGCCCGAATAATAACATCCGATAACGACGCCGAGCAGATAACGATAACGTTTTAGCCCTCGAAAGGATTTGGATGGTGGAAAGGGGTTGAGGGGGAGGGACCTGGAATAATATTTGGCGCCTCCAATGGGAGGGGAGCTTTTATTTTGGAATTCCAGCGCCCTGGGGAGAGGGTGTTCTGGAATCCAATTATTCATTAGGAGGCGGGGGTGGTATAATTTCTGGCTAAGAAGGGGTGTTGGGGGGGCAGGGGTATCCCTAGGGAACAATTGACACCCTCAGCTCCGGGGTTCAGGCTGCTATAGTCTTCTGTGAGGGGTAGGAGGGGCGTGTGTAAAACACGGTCATATCTGATATTGGGACCTGTCATCGCATCCGCGGGTATACGTTCTGTGTAGCATTGGATTTACGAAAACCCGGCTAGACTCCCCAATCTTGTTTCTACGGTACTATTGCACGCGCTCTCTTATACGACAAAAATTCTATCCCAGTAGTACGGTGGGTTTTTCAAATTTGTAAACGACTGTATGTGTCCCAGATACAATGCACACAAGGTACAATGGCCCTCCGCTCCGGATGACTAATACTTCTCTCTTTGAAGTGGTCGTTCTTTCAAATCGCCACACAATCACCACCCGTATTGAATATCTATAACTTTCATTCGACAAATCCGTAGGGGTTTTGCACTGCAAAAACACTGGGAGATTATTAGGATTAAAGTGGAGGACACATAAGAGAATAATTTTTTTATGGATAAAATGGATGCTCAAAGGATTAAAGCAATAGGGGGCATTGATACTATTCACGCAACACAGGGATGTATCACTGTTGTAGTATATTCTTCAACTTGACGGAAAGTTTGTAACACCATAACACGATCTTTTTTATTCAAAAGACACCAATTATGTAAATGTATGTTAATTAGTAATATATTTGTTTGTTTTTGTAATTGATTTTAACGAAATATTAAGTAAATATAAAACCTTGACGCAGCGTATGATTAAACCGTAAAAGTGAAACAGTCGTAATATTTCCGTTTTTCATGCCGACCCCTAGACAGATACCAGCCGACAATCCTAGACTTCTTGGCCGGGTTGTGACGATATACGCGTCCCTCAGCAAATACAACGAAGGTTTGAATGGTCAGGGGGGTGAACCTCCCCTATTGATCTCCTCCTCCCGATTGTTCGGCCACAATTCAGACAAAATTCAATGGAACACACAGAGCTGCGTGTTTGGTTGTTGAGCAAGCCAGACACACACACACACAGACAAAACCTAATAATGGGGTTCCATTCAATGCCCCATTTATCGAAACCCACATTTAGACGGATCGCACCCAACCTCGCCCGAATGTTTTTTTCTTCAGCAGGAAGGAAGCTCTAGAGGCTTTTATAACTGTAAATATTACAGTTAAACGAACAAATCTGGCAAATTGAAGTTACGCTTGGCGTTCACCTCAAATAAGGATTAGAATTACGCCACTAGATGGATTAAATTGACTTACTCCCAAGCAAAACAATGATTTTATAAGCTTAAGACATAAATTATTGTATAAATACAATTATTCATACTCGGTTACGTATTTATTAACAGTAAAAATTTATTCACCAATCACAATACCGCGCCACACGGCAAAAAAACCCAGACCGAACAATCGTTTCACCTCAAGTGGCATGAAATTGCAGATTATATTAAAAGAAGAACTCGGATTCACGGAGTAAATTGTAAAATATAGTCCGGAGGAGAAACAAAGAGCAATAAAGTGAATTATGGTTGTAAGCCGGAGAAAAGACAAGGGAGGAGAGTGGGTCGCGGGTGATGAGTCAAGCAACTGTCGTTCGTAATTCGTTAATAGGGACAGACATCTAGACGGACAGTCGGGCGGCGAGGGGAGGAGGTGGAGCACTTAGGCGGAGGAACCAACTCTGAATTAAGACAATGCAAAGTGCCGGAGAGAGATGGGGAAGAGAGAGAAAGAGATAGATAGACGGTGAGGGGGAGAGATACTACCCCCGACCGTTTAATAAGTGCTCCATTATAGGAGGCACTAAAATTCAATTAGTTCTGTCCATCTTCTCTCTCCTTCTTTTCTTTTTTGCACAAATTTATCCCCCATTCCTTCGGTGAAACTGCGTGCCATAATGGAGCCATGAGCGTAAAGTTGAGAAAACCTCGTTAAATCCGTTTTAATGATTCACTTCAAAATCTCGGGGGAGGGGGGGATACAAAGTCAGAAGTAAGTCAATGACGAACATTAAAAATTATATCCGAGACAAGATATTTTATACCTGAACATTTGTCACTTCAATCATCCTCCAGGTTTCTTAACTGTAATTACATTAGGTTAAAAAATGTACTGAATTGAATGAAAATCATGTTTTGTCATTTATTTATACATAAACTAAATCAATAAACGTGTTGTTAACGCCACGGTGAAACATCTTTTGAAAAAATACAACGCTGATTTTGCTTAAGAGCTGGTACAATAATTAATTTATCAGATACATTCGAAGTGTATAATACGTTTATGTACCAAACAGAAACCGGCGTTTAAAATGGGCCTCACGTCCACCTTACTTGTTGCGCCTCGATAACTGGAAAGCTTCCCGCACATTTATCGTAATGTCTTAAGCTAAACCAGTCTGGCACCATAAAATATACCTCGGTTTAAATTAATTTATAGATACGTAAAATTTGTTTAAATTACACCCCTCATTAACAGACCTGTAGTAAAATACATAATTATGGGTAGAAGGGTGAGATATTTGACTGTTATGATATAAAATAATAATTTCAGTGTATGGATATACATGGGGGTACTACTTAATGACACGGGCAATAGATCGCGCAAAAATTGAGATCTAAAACTTATGGATCGCAAAGTGTATACTGTATCGGTTCCTGGAGTTCGACGAGCTGGGCTGATGCTTGAGGCAGCGATCAAAAGCCGAATTATTCGGTCCAGGCTTTCCAGTTACCTCATCTGGAACATCTGGAAGTCTAGCGGACCGGTCTAATATAAATTGTATTCTATCAGCGTACTCAAAAGCTTGGGCCAGGCAAATGGTGACGATACGGGCTGGTGGTGGGGGTCGTGAACGAAATACAATAGTGAAGAGCGATTAAAGTAAAGCCGGCTCCGGTTTCGACCTGGTGGGTACACAACGGCTCGTTTTATCAGCTCCGAATTAAATTGGGCCTTTCCTCCCCCACCCCTTCCCTATTTACAGCGCTCCATTCATTTCAATCCTTTCGCTAACTGATAAACCTCGCCAACGGACCGTCATTCAGAAACACCCTGCATTTAAACGGGAAAAATAGACGAGATATTTTTTAAAAACCACTTTTCACAACTCCCCCTCCATTCCCGCAGGGAATATCCACTGGTGTATTGGCTCACCAACCAAGTAGGACACTAACATTGTACTATAAAATGCAAATTGTGTATCATAATATTGTGCACAATATAATTCTACTAAAACCGTCAATATTATAAAGTAATCTATTTCTTCATCTTTACATCTTTCTTTACACCTTACTTAACAGACAAATACAAATTATAGTCAAAATACGATAAAATTATACTTTGTATGTTCAAATAAGATATGAATACATAGCACTTTCTGTTATTTTTATTTCTAAAGAAGTATAAAACAATCAACGACATTATTCTACGATAGCAGAATAATCATTCATTGTATCCGTCAAGAAAAACTAAACAGGATATGTAAAGAAGTAGATTCGATTTCACCAGTTTTCTGGATCGATTCCACTAGAGCCCGACTCTAAGAGACAATGTGAACAGACTGTAGTACGGCAACAGAAAAGCATTCGTCGGGTAGAAAACAAATAAATGGGAGGGGGAGGGGGAATCTACGTTTATTCCATGTCCGTATGTGACATGGGTGACCGATGACTTGTGACATTTTTTATTTAGGACTTTCCATAGAAAACGCGACACAGTGGATGACTGATGTTCTTTCAAACCTAATAAAACATTATCATATGAAAAACTACGTTTGTACTACTGTTGTTTAGAAGAGCTAGTTGATACCGGTATATCAAATGCCATAAATTTTTATAATTTCTTACTAACCATTTAAATTAAATTTCAGGCCTATAACAAGTATGTAAATCTGAGGAAATGGACTTACGGCAGAATTTATCTTATGATGTAATTAGTGACATTACTCAAGAAGTAATGTAGCCATCAAATAAGTTCATTATTTCAATAATTTTATCTACGACCATGTAAATTTCTGCTATAAAGTGGCATAATATAGACAGAGTACACCATAGCCGCGGCTCATTATTAGACTATTCCCAGCTTAAATTTCGTTACTGACGATATAGTTGTTCGTTTCTGTCTCACAGGAGCCTATTACTGCTCTGAAGCGAGCGCTATACCAATGGTGACCTGTTCTCATGGCCAAACCCAAGGTGGAAATAAGATAATTAAGTTATTAGACTCGCTTATCGAACAGGACTGGGTGGAGGTCCGAGTGTCTGGGCTGCGATAAGGGGCCCGAGGAACATTGTGTACAACTGTCTATATAATCCTATATAAATCCCCCCCTTGGGGGCGGCCACCTTTTGTGTCCTCTTTCTCCTTTCACCGCCCCCTTTCTCTGTCCGTTCCTCCAGTCAGTGCCCAGTTTAATGCAGATTTCTCGCTACAGTTAATCTCAATTGAAATTCCTTTTTTCTCTAGCCCGGAGTTGAGCATTGTCAGGAAGGTTCGGTGGGAGACAACTTGTTTTATCCGAATCCGACTCTTTTCTTACTTTTTTTTGGCCTCCTTTAATTCCGCAGTTATAATCGGATTCGGAATCGCCCCTTCTGCTTTCAATTGAGCTAATCCGGACTGAGGATACTGAACAGTTTCTCTTTCCTTCTTGTTATTTAATAAAATAACAAAAGGATCGGTTTGGTACGCCCCATGTAATTGAATCTCGCTTTACATTTTATTTGCCCCCTTCCCCCCATTTTTAATTCGCCTTTTAACAAATTAGATTCATTAAATGAATACCACTTACCACCCCACATTCAATTTATAGTGTTCGGCTTTCATTGGAAATAGCGATACAATTCTGAATACAATGTATCGAGTGTCTTGGAACGAGATATTTTATACAAATGTATATATGAATAAAATTCATTCATCCATTCTCATTTGATTTAATTGAAGTACAAATAATGATTTCTCGTCCTATTCTCCGTGATTATCCAATAATTAAGTCTGTATCAATCTAAAGTCAATTAATGTTATGTCTGTTGTAGTTCTCAAAAACTTTTCGGAACTTATTTTAATCGAAACTAACAACCGAACATTACTAATATACTTTAAATATGTAAACTAGGTCGATAAAAATTAGTAATATTCCCTTATTTATTATCTCATATATTATAAATATGTATCCTAAATACATGTATTTCCCATTACGTTATCTATTTAGCGTAGATTTCGTGTGTTTCCGTCTCTTATCTTGTCTTATCTGTCTCTTATCAGAAACAGACGAGATATACGGTATTCCAACCCCTCGCAGACCACAAAACGGGTATTCTAAACTAGTTGTCTATTTACTTCAAATAATTTCACACAAATAATTCAATTTCACATTCAAATAATTTGGGGTTTTCTATATATCGTTTTTAATTTATAATTCATTTTTTCCCTTCATTACTACCATTGGATCTTCTGAAAATCCACTTGTTTATTTCTTGAAATAAACTGTATAGTTATTTCGGACTTTTTAGCCTTATCGGCTATAATGCCTACAGGCATAAACTCGATAAAAACCCGATATCTTACGATAAATTAAGTTTTGATGAGTAATAAAGGAGTACAAATTTAACATTTCCGTTAGTAAGGCCACTACCATTCGTGTGGATTTCAACGAAAAACTCTAGGGTTACTGAAAACATAACCAAATGCACTACTCACAACTTTGTTCTATGCGGTCATCTGACGGAAAGTCACGTCAGCTTACCTGTAAAAGAAATTAGCGAATTAGAACAATTACAAACGAAATTATTTAAACATTCAATGGTTAACAATTCAAATAAGCCGCATATCACAGTATGAATTTTTTATCGCTAGGCGATTGATATATACATAGGATGAAAATAGAATCTATAGATTGTTATAAAAGTAGCAAAAGGTTTATTAACATATCTAGAATTAGAGAGAACATATTCTAGAATAAGATATTAGAGTTTCCATTGACGCCGCGCATTTTTTCAGAATCAGGAAACAGTTAAATACAGCAATATTTTATCTAGTTCTACAACTGAGTAGAGAGAAGACTATCTATGCAGTTCGTGTCCATCTTGACAACATCCAGCCTTGGCTTAATTGCCTGTCAGTAAATCTAATTATGCAGATTAAAACAGATGATGCCATACCGACTACAATATTAATATCCATAATAATAACAAATTAATGACGAAAAATTACATTACAATAATGTCAGTTTGGACGTGTCTCTAGGACTCAGGTTAACCTTCTAATGACTATACTAGAGTTAGTAAACACCACTTGTACTGTAATGTTGAACGTACATTAGATCTTTAGTGTGCGACAATCTCCCCGAGATCTGACGGGTCAATATTCCGCAGTTCATTGAAGGTCTTCCTTGCTGTAGTAATGCATTTATCGGGACGTTCGGCTGGGAAACCAGGATCGGTTCGGTTGTTCCTCTCTGATAAAAAGGTTCCTGGACGCTGATTACCATTCCACTCGGGTACCGTGTTACTCGGAGCGTTTTGAGTCTCAACTTCGGATTCTAATTTTAAATAATGGCCGGTTGGGGAGGGGTGAAGAAGGGAGGGTGAGTGAGATAAAGGGAGGAACCAGAACCAGGAGCCACTTATCAGTTTTTCCTGTTGGTACTCACCCCCTTCATAAACCAGCCCTCGCTCGGGCGTTACATTTTAATTAAATGTACCGTCCCCTCGGCCTAATAAACTCCCCCCCCTTCTAGTTCTTCTATCTAGTTGGGTTTTGCGTCACGTCGAGCTCGTTAATAACCCCGGCGATAACAGCCTTCTTCAAGACACGCCTACTGTCTGCTCCACACCCCAGAATTAACATGCGTCTACGCTACATTCCCTACTGTGAGTTTTAATTACCACATCATAACGACTATTTTGTCCCGAAGAACTAAAGTGACCCTTCGTACGTGTTTTACTTCATATCTTCCTAGTAATTTAGTGCCTTCGACAATTTGTTCAGATAAAACCCAGTCAAGTAGAATCACACAATCATTCAAGCTATTTTCACCGAAAAATAATATTATAGTTGGACTAGGAATGGTTGCAACAACCAATCCCATTCAATCCTTAATTGCGTCCGAAGTGAAGAAATTCGGTTACAAAACGACCCCGTTAAACCCCTTAATTTTACGCCGGCGAGTTCATCCCCGTCATCATCATCGGCGGCATCGTCCCTCTTGTTATTAACACTCGACCGTCCTACAATATAAATCCTATCCCCCTTTAGTTCTCCACTTATTTTTAATTCGATGTTTGATCCGAGTAGGGCCCCTCCCTTTCGAAAATACCCTTGAAATAATTCGGTTTCCAATGACTCTGTTTTTATTCCCGACATGAAAAAAGTACGCAGGAAGCGGTGAAAGGGCGGAGAGAAAAGGAGGGCGTGCGGTTACTTTGCTCATTAATATAAGGCGCGGGGGTAGACTTCGTTTTCCGGACAAACTTTTAAATTAAATAATTTATAACAGAGGAGGGACGATGGAGGCGGTTCCCCCACAACAGGTCCTTTTCAGTACCGCCCCCTGCCCTTCTCTACGCATTTAATTAAAATGCGGGGCCGAAATCCCCGCCAATTTCATTTTTGAAAACATTAAATTAAAAAACCAAAAAAGGGAAGCTACTCGCCGGACGACGGGTTAGGAAAATAAAATATTTTGTTTCAAAATAATAAAGCCGAGGAAACAATAATTTCCGTAGAGAGTTTCAGTTTAAATTGATAAAAAATAGTGATTTTTGATAGCTAACGAAATAAAACAATTCCTTGTAATTTTCACCCTCATGTTTAATTTCACTTTTACAAATTTAGCTATTTTTTTCTACAATACTGTCATACCAAGTTATAAATAGCCATTATAAAAAAACATTATAAATAGCCGAATCTTCGTCGTAGCTAAAGTGACAGAATCATTTCAAATATATCTGATCAATGATATTATAAAAATTAACATTAAACACAAAGATTAGAAATAGAGAACCAAAAATGAGCTATTCTCCATGAAACAGAAATCGATTTCTAACCGCGAATTTTCATGGTCCCATAAACGGGTTGTCTTATTATCGGCTGAGGAGTTCGGTCAGGGCCCACATTCTTATTAGGCGTAGAAGTTGAAAACAAATAACAAAAAAGTCAGTGTAAAAGGATAGGGGTGAATAGAAAGGGGGAGGAAATAAAGGGTGGAAACGGAATAATAAGGGGGTGAGTAACATGGGGGCAACTGTAATGGAGGCCGTTAGGGGGTCGCTTTGTTAAAAAGCACCACCAACCCCCTCGTGATTACACAAGATTGCCTGCTACTCTGCCGCAGCGTGCTTTTCACTTTCTTTACACTTTTTCACGCTGTGGCCCACTGGCCTACGCGATATTTCTTCAGATTCCTGTGTCCGGTAAACAGGTCTTTGTAGAGTAAATTTGTAGGCAGGTTTTTTCCCCAGCGATGCAATTCCGGCCACGTGGATATGGTTTTTCACTGTGCGAGGTCAGTTCACATATATAGAAAGTATTAATAAGTAAGTACTAATCTTGAATTCATTTCATAGCACGATTTAATTTAGTATAAAATTTATAGAAATCAGTTCGAAAAATAAAAATAATGTGTACGTAATTAACGAGTCGGTTGACAGGATATAGGCAATATATCTAAAAAGTCATCAAGTTTAAATAAAGAAGATCGCCGTTAGTTAATTTCTAATCTACTCCCTTATCTGTCTGTCTGATTCGACAGTAATTACAGATCGTGGGAAAACACTCAAGGTGCTAGGGAACAGGCAGAAGGTCGTAGAACAAGGGCGGCGTCAGATCCCCAGCTCAGTATTCAATTAAAATAGTAATCCCTTCGTTTGTCATCCCCTTTCAGAATTTGGTTCCGAGAGGGATGTTGCGGGAGGAGGAGCGGGTGAGGCAGAGAGGCGACAGAGATTGATAGAGTTTGGAAATCGATTGGCGGGCTACCGTGGCACCGCTAAACATCCCCGGGGTTAAATTGACGCCGATTTCATTCTGGGTTCGTTTTCGCGCTCGGAGCGATTCCGCAAGATTGCACTAAAACCACGACAACGCGGATTATATAAAAGCTTTTTGGCGGAAAGAAAAAAGAGACAGGGCGGGTGAGATGCCCGGCCGCCTACTCTGCGAAAAAATAAATTTTCCCTGCCCCCCCTCAGCACCGGCCAGAATCTTATTAAAGCTCTTGGACTCGGCCCCCTCCACGCCCTTCTCTCTTGGTCGGACTTATAAGAATTATATTGGATTCCATAACTAATGAAAAGCCTGAAGGAGAAAGGGTACCCAGATAGCAAGGACCGGCTCAACCCCCCCTCACCCAAGACCGAATTACTGTCTGACCTTGTTCAAATTAGTTATTTTTGTAATTTCTACTTTATTTTTTATTACATCAGTTTAAAATTTTTTATTACTCCGTTCCTATTACTTAGGGTAAGGCGAGGGTTCCTTAGTATTTAAAATGTAAGGACAGGGAAAGGCTTAACAAAATTGTCTTGCGATATTCAGTCTTTATGGCTTTAAGCTAAAACAGTTTCGAACTTATACTCTCGTCAGTAGCATTCCGTTAGTAGCGTTTGAAAATACACTTAAGATATACAAATTTTGAAATGAGTACACATTTCATAAGAACAACTATCTAAGTGAGTCATCAACTATGATCTATAAGTTACAAACAAAAAATTTTTTTTTTTTTTTTTTTTACAAACAAAAATTTGCGAACATACAATATTTCATTTTACTCAACTGACTCAACCGAACCTATTGTTCTCTATCACGTTTATTAATTTGTCCGTGATAATATGGAAAATAACCCGGCATAAATTGCAACATCACAATAACAAACAAATGAGAAGAGTTCCAATAATTGCTGGTATGGCTCCGATTCAACAATTAATATATTAAATTTACAATTGAATTTTCCGATAACTTGGATTCGGATGAGTCAGTTGGTAGCGCCAGATAAACTACAACTTATTTTTAAGGCAGATACTCTTTCTCCAAGCTAAGCGGAATCAAATTAACCCTTTCGTTTCCATCCCCTACCCTATGACACCCCTTTTTCTTATTATAATCATTGCTAAGCTCTCCCATTTATTTTTTATTTAATGCCTTTCTCTTAAATCCAACTCCATTTCCGACGCAATAATTATCCCACTGCTGAAGAAAAACGCGATATTAATTGAAAATTTATTCGACGCCGCATTGAAAAATTAGAAAACAATCTTCTTCATAATCTTAATAAATAACCTTTTTATTTTGGCTGCCTAAAATGATATCTTAGGACAATTAGGATTTGGAACTTAAGTAAGGGGTGTGTGATATTTTTAGTGAATCTACAGATAATTCCAAATGAAAAAAAATTATAAAAACGCGCGCGCGCGCACACACACATACACACACACATGCACAAACACCCATAAATATAATGTATATAATCGTTTAGGAAAAATTTCCATTGACAAAACAAGAGAGGTATTCTATACTTAAATCGATACGCTATATTTAGTAACACGTCTTCAATAGCATAACTGGGATATTTGGTCAACGGATTTCATAGTCTTTCTCCGACGGACTCATCCTATTATAAACGCCGAACGGCCCGAGGAAAATAACCACCGAGGTTCAAAAGGGCCCCCCAGAAAAAGATAAATACCGGACATCAAGCGGGCGGCAAATCCTTTCCCATATCGGAATTGTTCCTGAAGATTAATTCCAGTCGATAGGTCACCATAATGGTGTAGTTCTGAACGATTCTCATATCGTCGAATATAATATTAAAGTAGCATAACAGCCCATGCATTTTATTCTCAAAAGCATTGTGACGATATAATTTATACAAGACAACCTTATAAGTACATCACCATTTGATGAGTACAATTCCGTGGTGTGAAGGTCTAACACCGCTGTCATGCTTAACCTCAAACCAACGTTTAATTTTTAAACACGTTTAGCTTTAAAAAAACTGTAGTTCAAATTATAGATTATATAAGTTTGTTATTTTTCGGTACACTATTATAGTAGAAACCATTATTTCTGTGATTACACTCACTTACTTTGAGAACCTCGGTATAATACTGACGGAATTGTACTGGGGAATAAGAATCCGAAAACGGTTTACCATCACACCAAATAGGTATATGGAGAAAGATAGTCGCGCGAATATACCTTAAATATAGTAATTTAACATATTTGATGTGCATTTGAGCGTTCGTTTGTAGAGCCAGAGGACGCCGATTCGAATTCCCCCAGGTGAATGAAAATAAGCCTGACATTTGCCATGGATGTTATAAACGATCACGGAAAGCGCATTACGGTCGAAGCACAATCGAGAAACACTGCTAACAAAAATGTTGATGTCTTACAAGCTTCTGTCTCACTCGCAAAACAGTCTCTTACAACTAAAAAATTGCTGATCTGCAACCAACAAGGACCTTACGGGACAAGAAACCGGGAAGGTCCTGCGCATGGCCAAAGAAGATTAGATTGCGGTCTATATAGACAACGCAGCCAGACAACGACACTCGGAACCCTCGTGGAGACATCTATAAACATCTCAAACTAAGTTCATTGTAATTGTGGATATTTAAGGGGATGCAAAATTAAAGTTTCGTTCTAAAGGGAAACTTAATTTTTTTGCGCCCAGAGATTGGAATCAGTAACGCCTTTTAGGTTTGCGCTTTTGGTAGTTATAACTTTTCCCTGCGCACAAACATAGCCACATGAGTCAGAGCTAGCAAGTGACGACGACGACGAGATATATCCTGATGTGACTGGGGAACTGGTTGCAGAGCCGAGGGATTATTTCTCCCTCGGGTTCTTTTTGATTGTTGTACCCGGCACTAAAGCGAACGGGTGCGTCGCCAGTAGTTAGCAGCATAGCAGCGGGCCCAACCACGGGGAATACTTTGTTCCCGGGTTTCAGTCACAGACGTACGTTTAGGGAGAGACGTTTCTACGGGAAAGCTGTGCCCTGGGACAGGCCAGATTGAAGTACGCATCCCAGGATATCTTCATCACCATTATGGTAAATAGAAGGTTTGTTTGAACTTACCATAGAATAATCATTTTTATTGATTAAATTTCATAAATAAGTTAAATTGAAAGAGTGACACGCATATAGATTGTAAATAGTTCGAATAAAATAACACACAAAACATTTTTACTTATGGCCTGCCTCTTTTCATATGATATAATATTCTCGTTTCAATCCATGAAATAAAATATAATCCAGAACAAAAAACTAGACTAGATAGGATTTGACTATTTACCGCCGAACATAATATCCATAAATGATAATAACGTTGTTATCAGTTCTTTCGTAATACCATTATAATAATTCAAAAGAAACTTAACTAGTCTAAAACTGGTATGACAACATTTTAATCTATTTCATTCAAGGCGACGCAAAATGTGTAAGTCGATTACATCAAATAAGCGACCAGTAATGGTGTGTGGTCTCTTTGAAAGGGTAAACTTAGTTGCCGGAACTCCCAAGGCTTTATAAGGTGACCCTTGCGGCCACCGCAGTGATATTAGGGGAACGATTTATAATAACATCGCTCGCCCAAGACTGTAATTGGTTGAGTCTAAACTAAACAAAAGGAGAAGTTTTGTCGATTAATCTAATTCAGAATCGCTTTGATTGCACAGTTCAGTTAAGTATGGAACTTACCTCAGCAAAACAACAAAATATTCGTTGTTGGTAAAAACCTCACTAACAGCAAAAAAATAAATGAAAGAGATCAAAATTTTAAGACTGAGGTCATAGTAAAGTAAATAATTTCTTCTTCATAATTAAATTAAAGAAATCTAAATTTATTTAGAATTAATTAAAAATGATAATTAAAAAACATCCGATTACAGTTATCACTAGGTCTAGAGAAAGTGTGGATGTCATTAGAGCCCAATGTAGTTTAAAATTATATTATTTATTCACGGTCTTAATGGCCAGGATTATTTAATAAACATTATTAACTAGTCACAGATTGCAAACATATGAGTTCAACGTGTATGAGAGTCTCTACGGCAATATTTTTGTTCTTCCCTGAGTGCGATCTATATTAGTTAAAACGTTGACTGGTCACCATTGACCAACAGTTTGTGGACAGTTCATTTGATATACCGCGTCTAAAGGGATAAGCGGGAGTTCCATATTAAACGAACAGGAGTGCACAACCGCGTTTTACTGCCACATGTACACAGATATTTCAACCAACAAAAAATAAAATAGCAATTAAACACTTAGTCAACTAAAATAGGGAAATTTAATCCTCTACACCAAATATTATTTTCTAACAAATATAATTCTTAACTGTATTTTTGTCGATAATATAATTTTAATGTATCTAGTTTCGTACCATAACTTAATTCCGGTCCCGCAGACAGTAAAATGTGATTTACTGCATGATCATTGATTTAAATTTAATTGATTTTCATCCATGTCAGTACTCATATGTATGAAATAAGTCCCAAGCTTCTATTATTTTTCCATATTAAAAGTTTTCCTTAATATATTAGTAGCGTCGTTATTATGGCTGCGATATAACGTCATGGGCTAAATGAAAGGTTTAGTCGCCAGAATTTATTTCATAATATTTTCTATACATACACCCCGTTCAACTAACGTTCACTCAGTTAATTTATGAAGAGTTAAAAAATAATAGTCCAAAATTGTGAAGAATTTCAAGATGTCAAGAATATTCGTTATCACGGCACAGATCGACCCGCCAGATTTTGGTTACTATTGCTTGTCTCTAATCCTGGAAAACTCTAAAACTGCATTTAAACAGGCCTCACCCCCACCTACACTGCAATCAAAACAACAAGCGGTTCATCTCTTGTTCCACTCTATTAATAACAACAATCCGCATAGGCTAAACGTCACCCACCTTTTATTTAATATTACTTACTTAATTAATCACCCAATGAGCCCAAATTGAATTCAACAACTTTTAATATAATCCATCAATTTGCTTTGATTGATCGTTCTCGGACGGTCAATCAGAAACAATTTTATATGCTCAAACCTGTTAGAAAATGCTGTCCCTCACTCCATTTATTTCCCGTAACATTCTTTAAGGAAATGAAAAACGCTAAAAAAACTTGGTTTTTAGGTTTTAATGATTATGAAAGTAGTTTCGGTAAGAAAAACTCAATTTAATACTGCAATTATTTAGAAAAACAAAATGGGAAATAGTAATAAAAATTAATAATTGCAATTCGTAATTTATTATAGATAACCTAGCGAAGATCAATGTTTCCAGACAATTTTAAATCGAAATCAAAACAACGTACAAATGTACTCATACTCCGTTGTCCTAAAACGGTGGTCACATAGAAACACCAGAATACTTCATACATCAACTCTCAATGAACGAAATTATGATGATGGATGTCTGCAACTTCAAAAATTCAGTTCACAATCCGAATAAAAGCGCCGGCGAGGCACTCTCCTAAACGCACAGGCAGAAGACCGCATAAGGTTATTGAAGAGCCTGGCGGCTCACCCGCCATCTGAGGGGGTCACTTTAAATTCATTGCTTAACTTTCAAATTGAAGTGGGAAAATGTCAGAATCCGAAACGATTATTTCTACTCTGTAAACAATCTTACTAAAATTCCATTAGTTTGAAATGATCGATTTCATTTCTCTAAACTACTTTTATAGAATTAAATTACATCTTATGAATTGATATGCTGTATGTATTTGTGTATATATATATATATATATATATATATATATATATATATATATATATATATATACACATACCTCTGTTCGTCTGAATACCAATGTAAATAGAAATATTGGTAGTGTTCATACCAAAATGTACTACACTGAAACTTTTTTGGTTTCAGCTAAAACGTAGTATTCTGTGAGTGAATCAGATTATTAAATGGCATTATTCATGTTATCATATTTCCTGTGCAATAATTTTCGCTGTTCTTACCCTCTTATATTACGTACATTGTTTTTTAAGACGCCGCAGTACAAAACACAAAAACTGAAATCTTACGACAGAGAACGCATCACTGGGGGGACCCACGAACTCCAATCATTTCCCAGAAACTGGGAATGACAGGACCTGTAGATGGAAGGGATGATGAGGAAATTTCACGGGTACCCTCCCCGGGCGTATTTTTTCGACTATAAAAACCCCTTTGGTCGCAAAAGACCGACGGGAGGTGGGGGGTCTTTTGTACAGTGGAGGAAGCAAACAATGCCCCATTGTGGCCACAATATTCAACTGGGACTTCAATCATCCCGCGTACGGACCCACTCCCCCACTCCCCGGTCGGTTATTTACACGTTAATTTCCGAGCCCGTCATGTCTCGGTCCATTGTTTCAGAGCCGAGATAATCTCCGATTGTTACACGATTATTCTGCAGAACTTTCCCTCCATGTTTGGGGAACAAATAGCTGGACATAGACTCTTACATTTTGTATTTCAAGTTAATGCTGACCGAGGGATGCCCCGAGGCTCAACGTGATTTTGCATGACAAAAGGAAAGTGGAACTGAGTCTGGGAGAAACGCCTTGGGGTAAAACAGTACTCGACCGACTTAGCTACAGAAGAATGATATGGCAGTATGTGGAGGTCAATGATTTTTTAAGAAATATGTTATGCTTACGATTTTTCACCAATTATAAATTTGAAATATTCCGTGAGGAGCACAATTAACTTTGAAACGCTCACATGGACTTCAGATACATAGTTCGACCGCTCCTGTGTGTGTGAAAAGTTGGGCGCTTCCAGGGAGTTATTGCTAGTGAATTACATGAGACTTGAATTAAGGACTAAACAGACTGAGACATCTTAATTCAAACAGTTAAGCACAACACTTTATTAAAACTTCACAGATCTATCTAACTTAAAGTACTGCGTATTTAACCGAAATTCAATTCGTATGGAGGTTTTACACACGCCCACACACCCAGGACCCCCAGGACTGTACGGCTTAAAAACGAATCAGACTTACAATGATGAATGTCAGCAGCAGCAATATGTGAAATTTAAGCACGTGTTTAAGGCATAAACATTCACATTACACATATTTCTGAACTCCCCAGAGCAATAAATTAGCTCAGAATTAAACGTTAATGAGCCGGTAGCCAGGCTGTATCAGGAGCAAAACACTCACACATGCTCGCCAGAAGGGACAATGAAATAAAAAAAAACTATTTACAATGTCTATGCACAGTAACAGTTTGGAATGAATGCCCCATCGACAGCACACAAGATTGCCACACTTGAAGAAAATTCCATTGAACTTCTTCCATTTTATTAAAAACATTCTAACATTATTAGTTCATTTACTTCATTATATATACACTTTTATGACTAAACCAATGGCTACGCAACTGAACATATATGAAACTCAATACTACCCGGTACACCGGTCTTTTAGACTATCAAGTGCACGAAACCTTCAAGGAACTGAGGTATACGACGAAGGAGCATAATTTTCAATTTGAATTCATGGGCTGGGCCCAGGACTAGAGTTTAGCGTAAAACAATTTCAAGGTAAGGGTTTGAAGCACCGCGAGAGTACGGAAAGGGAATTGACGGCCAAATCGGGTATGACGGTTGATTGGGGTATGAGGACGCCCCAAGAACGCAACTTCTTATGAAATTTTACATAACTGCTAATTACAGAAATTTTTATATTAACTCTAACATCAATGTACGAACTGGAAATTAAATCATATATTAAAAATAGCATTAACTTAAGAAGTAACGCTGACATAGCATTCGAATTTCATAGAAACGGCTAAATAAAGGCATCTAGTTTATGTAACTGCGCGAAAATTAGTCCAAAGAAGAATGTATTTGGAGTGCCTATGCACATAAACTAAAATCAGAAAATAATTTTGTAAAATCCCTAATTGTTGGTAATGCGTTGTCAGTTCAGCAATCGGAAGTAGATTGAAGTACTTCAAATTTAAAATATACTATATTTTGAGTAGAAGTAAACGTTACTGTAGCCTCTCTGTCCAGAGTAGGTAACAATAGAAAGAGATATCCCCCCCTCACGGGAGTGAATGAGTTACTGCACCGAATAGAAACGTCGCGCGATACAAATGTGCGCGTCCGCTCGAGGTTCGCACCGCTCAAGAAATATTATCCGCCGCTATACGCCGGTACATAATGTATGAAGAAATAACCTACCCCCATAACGGGGTTCACCCGCTTGGAAGTTCACTTCACGCCAAAATACCTTCTGACCCAGTCTTGCATCCGCCATCGACTTTCCTTTGGAAAAATCTTAACGCACCATTTTGTACCACCCGAACTATAAAAATACAAAGAGTCAAGTGATCCACAGCTCCAAGCCTCTGTCTAAGATATTGAGCACGGACAAAAGCGTAGGTAGATGTGAGTAAATTAGAGGTTCAACTCCCATCTGATGTGAGCGACATACATGATGAGTCGGTAATTCGTAACACCACCGGTTGTCATTAATTAATACTCACTTGGGAATAGCGCCATTCCAAAATAAACATAGGCAGGAAAATGATCCATAAAACCGAAACAGCCGAAATGACATACAGTATTTAATATACATATTTCTTATTAAATTAATTATATCTTATGAGTTACACGGTCATAAATGAATACTGTCTAAACATCTGGCCAACGCATATAACACATGTTGGTGCCAAAAGAATGACGAATAATGTTTGTACAATGTGGATGAAGTATACATCGCCATTCAGATTACTCA
The DNA here is from genome assembly GCA_019843655.1 of Lethocerus indicus. Taxonomy (NCBI): domain Eukaryota; kingdom Metazoa; phylum Arthropoda; class Insecta; order Hemiptera; family Belostomatidae; genus Lethocerus; species Lethocerus indicus. The sequence continues at coordinate 24,080,261 of JACDQD010000003.1, read as the reverse complement.
CAACCAGACCGACGTTAACGGTTAATTTTGTCTCAAACCAGCGAGCCATTCATGAGAAAAATATACGGAAAATAGTATATCATAAAAAATGTTCAGTGTTATTTTCGGTGAAGACTCGAAAACCGGCTCTAAGGCTAAGCACGTACACTGGGTCTAGCCCACTCTCTCTTTGCCCCAGTTTATACTACCCTTACAGAGTGCAACATAAAGCTTAATAAAAGACGAAAAGCGCCAGTGATCCTTTCTGGTTGCGCAAAGAGCGGCGTTAAGTACACATACAAGTATGTGGATCTTACTTAAAACATTAAAATACGAATTTTTATCCCACAAATTTCGAGCTACTGTACAGGGTGACCAGAATCTTCACACAGAACATCATTTTTGCACAGAGACGTGAAATATCAAAGGGTTTTTTAAAAATTTTTTTGTATTATCAACATATGTACTGCTATATTATAGGTACAATGAATTTGTGTATTGTCCGACATGGTTCACATGATAAGAAATCACCCACTGGTGACACTTTCCTGACTTGTTATTCTAAACAGAGAGGATATGGGAAACGGAGGAAAGTGAATCGATGAAATATTGGGACGAGCGGGAATGAAATTTGTGAAACCGAGATTTTATGACTTTGTCGACTGTAGATATGTTAAGGTTGAGGTGAAGATTATAACTGGAAACATACCAGGGAGCATTGAGGATGGTTCGAAAGACTTTCGATTGGATTCTCTGGATACGAGCAGCGTTGTATGCCTTGGTGGATACCCTAACGGAATAATAAAACAAATGGCAACGGTGATTACCGATCAGATTCTGAATAATTTTCTGGCTGTATAGCGTCTCGTATAGTTTTCAATCAGTTTCCAATAAAATAAGAACGGATGCGGGAGGGGGTGGTCCCATGGGACGGTGAGAGACGCGATGGGCCACAGTAATAAATTCCGCGTTGTTCGCTGCTCCGCCGGTTCTAGAACCGATAGAAATAAATGTGCTGAGTGTTCGCCGATAATGTATCCTGCCGATAAAACAACCACTTTAGTTGGTGGCCAACACTTCTTATTGCTATTTTTTTATTAAAAGTAATAAATAACAGAAATAAATAAAATGAAAACTGTATTGAAAAGAATATTGTGTATGACCAGAACAAAGATGCGAGGCTAGACAGATGTACAACATACATTCATTCTACTGAAGGGTATATATGAAGAGTATTATATACATGCACAAAACTGGATTTATTAAAAAAGTAAACCTACTAAAACTTTATGGACAGGTTAGATTAACAGGGTGATGAGTTCATGTAATTTCTTCAAAGCTCCACCCCCTCTCCTCTCACCCCTCCAACTAAATATTTTACGAAAAATTCAGCCGTTATTAACAGGTTGTATGTCCTTATCCTCCCGACATATCAGAAAAACCTTTTCTTTTTTTAATAACGACAGTTATTAAAAACTGGGGCGGCCGTGCACCTCATAATTCAGCCCTGGGTTAATTTAATGAATGACGTAAACCTGGATTCAAATAGGGATGATTAATAACATCGTATAACGCGCGCGCTCACACACACACAAACAAACTATAACGTGATGTGTAGTAATAACATGATGACGCATTACAGAATGTAATAAAATAAGACAAACTGAGAAGCCAGCGAGGTGGATTGATGTTTTCAAGAGGAAGTTGGGGTCATCACAATACCTCATCCATCCAACAACCATCAATAGACCGATCAAATGATTCTCTAAGGGACTAATCATTATTAAGACATATTAATTAATGTATCATTAATAGTATCATTTATATTCTACAACATAAATCACAAGTGTATTGATATAAATAAGGAATTTGAAACACTGGGTTAAAACACAACAATAGGGTCAAAAAAGGGATAATTATATTGTAGTTCCTATTATTCTATCAAATGTACTATAATCTATACCTATAATATGAAGAGGCGAATAATAGTAAAAAGTTTATACAAAAAAAATACTCAACACACATACAAAATATACATATACTATAGATAATTCAAATATACATAAAAAAAATAGTTTACGATAACACATAAACAACTATATCGACCGTGACTAAACTGATTCTTAAACCATACGGATTCATAAATCATTTTGATTATAAAGTTTACGGAATAATATCTACAAATTTAAATAAACAGTATTATTCCAATTTTGGATGTATCAACATTTACACAAAAGTATTTTTCTAACTTATTATATGAAACATATTTTTTCACAAGTTTTTCAAAATGAATAAAAATACTTTAGAAGGCTGCATGGAATAGGCCGAGTGGTACAGGAAGCTTGTTTAAAAACTCCCGCCGCTGTATTAAACAGTTCCACTTTCCAAGTAAAATTCCATACTTAAATGCTGGGTACTTAGTGAGTTAGAGAGCCTGCGGCCCGCTTTTTCTTCTTTCTCTTCTTTTTGCCGGTATAAATTACTGTGTTAGTTCCATTCGATTTAATTCGGTAAAGTGGTCCTGAACCACATTTCATAGTCCACCACAGTTCATTCCATCCGAACCACCTGAATTATTGCAAGTTTCCTCCACCTACTCCTCTACTTAGTAGTCTCCTACCAGTAGTAACTTAATTTTTATTGTCTACCATCGCTGATCGATTCAAATGGAACGATTTCCGAAAACTTATATGTCAGTACTCCGCAAAATATAGATAAGGTCCCAACCTCCTCCAAATTATCCCACAACAGGCCATGAATATTGTAAGGTTTTTAGGCCAAAAAATCGTGTTCCAATTTGTTTAATAATCTAATGTTTATTTCAATTCCATACGCCCGTGTATTTAACATAATATGTAGAATTGCAGAATGAATGCTCACGAAATGAGCAAGCAAGCTGTATGCTAGTTGTGGGCGAGATTTTATGGGGCTTACAAAAGAAATCTTAGCAGAAATATCGGCAGAAAGAAGAATTCTTTGAGAACATGTTCCTTCGAATCCGAAGAAACACTTCAAATCGCTCGAATACGGTGCCTCTATCGCTCACGTTATCTGGTGCTCCACTCTTGTTCCAGATGAAGGTAGTTGTATTGCGGCGGGAGTTTGGATGAAAGGCTCAGGGATGGAGAGGGTTGCTCTAAAGCCGGCTTAAAGCTTTACATTTATAAACTTGGAGCTGCTTAGAGTTCCCCAGTATCTTTGCAAAAGTCCGAGTATGATTCAGGTTTTATCGAAGCGAAAATCGTTTATCCGGATCCCCATATCTCTGCGATAGCATTACAGTTAGACCGGTTAAACAATAATCCCAATCCGCCCGCCCGTCATAACGCCGGCCCCCACTTACAAAGCCCACTGTTATCAACTCCCACATTCAAAATGAAAACACACTCTTCTATCGGAAAATGTTCAAATTCTCGGTTATATGGAGAAATGTGGTTATATTTGTCGCCACTCTTTACACAGCTCTTTATGCACTTAACACAAATCACTAGAAAATATACACCCCCTGAATTATTCTGGATGGGGGTTGGGGTAATGGTTTCGCTTGCGAAAACAATGGGACACCCGAAGGTAGAGTGTACCAAGAGCTCGACTCATACGAACCATCGAGGCCCCTGAGTTTTATATATTGGCTTCTAATTGCTTTTTATGCAGGCCACATTTAATGTGATCTGGGGTCGTGTGATTGCTACACAAGTTCACATCTTGCCCTCCCCCTGCGGAGAAAGGGGAGAGAGAAGCGGTATAGATGCAATAAATTTTTGAAGATAGGAAAACTCTCTCTGTTTCAAGTCATAGTGGCGTCAGCAGTATAGGGATAGAAGAGGACTGTAAGTGAAGTGATGCGAGGTGATTGAGATCATCCACATGAACGATCAGTCGGCTGCTTAGTCGAGCGGACATCCTCATTACGCGAGTGCAGACGAACCCAAGAAAGGGAGACAAAAAGAATTGGGGCGAAAATCCTGAACAGACATTATACAGACCATTCGATTGCCATTACATCTTTGGTGCTTTACGTTTGAAAATAATAATTTCTGTTTTTACTACTAATTATTTTAGTACTCGTATAGTACATTAGATGCGCACCGCCTACGCCTCGAATAACGTCACAATGCGAATTAAAAACAAAGTTAAAACATAAAAATTGGAGCAAATTTGGTTTAGACAAATGCCTTTGCTGTTAGCCAAGTATTATTGAAACAAACACAATCGTTTAACAAATAAATTAAATTATTAAACTCTAAGAAGAGATAGCGTTAAATTCAATGTTGTCTGTATACCATTTCCCAACTGTATCCTAATCATTATTACTATTCTGAGTTTTTTAATTCCATTATAATTGCGACGATGAGTGCCTGCGACAAACCTGCAATTTGTGCAAGTGGGTCGGATAATTTTCTTGTGGGTTTCTAGGAGATGAAGTAAAGTAGGGCATGTTTGTGGGGCGTTATTAGACTCGCATGGGGACAATCCCGTTAACAGATTTAATAACCTTAAAGCTGAACTGGGGGCTCAAAATAACACACTGTATCATCGTAGGGTGATACATCACCGGCAATATGAAGGACACCTTATAACTCCGTAAAGAGGGCATATATATTTTACCGTCATTATAAATGAATAACGCAACCTCCCACCAACTCTTTGTCTTTAAACAAGAATATTGCTCATAGCATAGAAAATGTTTGGAAATATCGTAGACTGGGGACTACATCGACAAACGATACCCAGTACTTAATAATAATCAAATATTATATGATACGAAAGAATTAGAATATTTATTAATCTAAATGCCGGTATCTATTTATAATAGCTAAACAAATTTCAAGGAGGTTAGTTTAACGTCCGTAAATTCTAAATATTTCAGTTAGGACCAATTGAGATATTGGACTATCAAAAGGACAAGTTAATCGTGCGGGAACAGAGCAGAGTACTTGAAGCACTCCGCCAATCTCAGATTTAACTGACAATATACAGAGGGAGGAGGCGAGCGATTAACCAGACAAAACGGGAGTTACACACAGGATCTAAATTGCAAGAGAGTGCCGGTCTGCTAGTGCAGATTATTAATTAATTAATGCCGCCCGCCTGAGCCGCAGGCATTATTGAGTACCGCTATTGAGAAACAGGCCGCTGTCTACATGCATATCTGAGAACACTGAGGACTATAAGTGTATAAGCTCCGGCGTTTCTGGATTAGTATTTCCCGTGTCACATAGCTCGCACCCAATTTCAGTACCTTATACAAAGTGAAATACGGCGCTAGGTACTACTGAAACAAGATGATAAGCGGAGAGATATCCGGAACCGGAGATACTGATGTGCTGATACAAAAGATTATACACGTATAATCACAGTCATGTGACCGAAAGGAGAAGTAAGATCTAACTTGAAACAAATAATACCTCAACTCCCAGCACGATTAACACGCTCAACATAAAATAAAGGACTACGCCAAATTGTTAAATTTTATAACAATTTCACTGTCTAAAGAACTAATAGAGAAATACAAAAATAACAAATTAAATATCCAAATATTAAATTTTGACCGTCAAAAAATTATTCTATAAATTACACATGAATTGAATCTTATAGCTTTATCAATTACTTAACACATTGAAGAAAAATTAATTATTTTTCAATCCTGAAGCAAATGATAAAACCTTCTTCAGCTGAAATTCATCTGTACTGATCAAAGTTATAACCACTTTAATGATACACATACATACACACACACACACACCTGTATCCAGCGATATATCAAATACCTTATCAAATTCTCCATTAAGGAAGCAAATCAATTGTTTCCTTTACAAAAGCTCTGGTTCATTTAACGTCCTGGATAATCATGAATATTTTTCACGCGTCCGCTCTTCAATAATAAATTATTAATTATATATTTTTCCTAACTAATATTAAGAGATGAGGGAATTGAGGTGCGATTGAAATAAAATCAGTAGTTTGGTATCATCGAAATAAGTTCAACATCAAACCTCTATCAGTATTCACGTGTCGCCCGGGCCGCAAACTCTGAGCGCAAATTCAAACACCACTGGTGTCTGTCTGTGTGCTATTGAGAGGGGTAGAACTATGGAGATATATTGGTAAAGTTGGTACCCGATTACGGGTTTTGCTCAATAGCGCCCGCCGTGGTGCAATATTGGGGCCCGGGTTACAGAAAGTTATTAGCAATTAATGGTAAACTGGAAGATGAAAAAATACACCTGGATGCGTATACGGATCAGTGATCCCCTCCTGTATTAGAAACTTCTCCATACAATGTAGCGATAAACCTTTCACGTTTTTAAAAAACACTCTCATTTCACCAGTGAAAATTATCTCCGAAAGATCTAAAAGATTTTTGCCACTTTTTAAATAGCGTAATTATAATATTTATTTAGTTCATTCATTTGTCTGGTTAGCATGAGTTAATATTTGCTCATAATGCCTGGCGACTATTTCATTAAAATTGAGATCTGAATTATATTACGAATCCGGCTAACAGTGGTGCCCAGGGGTACAATGTAATCAAATACATCGTATTAAGAATAGTAACAATTGTTAGGCAATAACATATTATATATAACCTTAGTGCGAATCAAGTCACTCCATACATCTCTATTATATTAATACACATATGTACAACATTTTAAAGAAAATAGGTGCGACCAAATAGAATGGAATATTTAGAAACGATTCTACTACTTATGAAACTTGTGAAGCCCTGTATCATTAAAATGTATTCTAGTACAATACATTGAATAATGTGTCAATGCTTGATAGTATTACGCACTAGTCAAGAAATGTTTTACACTGTGCATATAAGTTTACACATATTCTGAGTTGAGTTTCAAAACTTCGGCCGCCGGACATTAACAGAGATTTGGGTGTGCCGTAAGTCCTGTATTTACAATTTAATCAGGTCGAGAGAGTAGCTCCCTGTTAGGTATTACTCCGGTGCCTTATTTGTTCTAATAATGTCCTAATTAAACTCTATCAGATACCCCTTGACGCACACACACACACACACACACGCACACACACATATTCTAATACAGGAGACACATTAATATGTATCAGGACCCGCCACCCCGCTTCCCCAAACCCTCGCGCCCATTCTCTGCGGAATATTAATTAGCATCGATTCTGGTAAATGAAGTGGAATGAGAAGCGATAGGGGATTCGAAAGGCTGGTGGGACCGCCCGGATGTAAGACAGGCCGATGTAAGATGTCACCTCAACCGAACAACGGTATTTTTTAGAATTTTCAAACTCATAACGTTTGATTAGCAAGAAATGAAAATTTCCGACATGCTGTTACCATATTTTAGAAATGCAGGAAATCCTAATCACGATTAAATAACTATATATCGCAACAATGAAAATGAGTGTTTCATTAAAACGGAGGCGCCAGGAAAAAGGTGCATTAGGCTCAGATTTACTACCCAGTTATAATGAAATTACGTTAAATAAATGTCATCTATCATCAATGGGCAGAGTTGACAAATAGCAAATACAAAAACAGATACAAAACACCAAATTAAAATACAAGCTTAGTATATCCCTGGATAAGATGGAAAACCTTATTATGAATATCATACATTTTACTGTTATAACTCATATTTATTCATCTGTTGGGTGTTCAGTTCTTCAGTATGATCTCTTCGTAATCTACTCCGAATTTAAAATTATTATAAATATGGCCACAGTGATTTCAGATTTTTTAAATTGATTACCACCAATAAACATTATTGAATAACTGTTTAAAATATCCTAAACATACAATAATGAAAACTATCTGCCGCAGATATTTTCTGTTTCCTCAGATTCTGAACAAAATATATTTTCATTGTGGTAAAACATCTGTTTAAAAAGAATGTGCGGATAAGTGCGGGGTGGTGCACTTAGGAGGACATCTGTTGCTGGGAACAGCAATTTCCTCTTTGGCCCATCAGTAAAACATGGCATTCATTCGGTCTCTTTTCGCTACAAAAATGGAAATGATCCCTCTTCCACAAAATTTTTTTGTTCCCCGAAATGGATGGCATAGATAGATCATGAATTCATTTACACAACTGGAGCTAAGATCGAAGTTAACAAATTTCGTTATAAAAGGGCATTTAGTCCTTAAATATCCTAAATAATGTATTTCTGCTAAAAAAGCATTAATTCTTTTATGTAATTTTTAAAATATTTTGAATGCTAAGAATGCTGGAGATTGCAATCAGATATTAAATATTAAGTAGACAGTAAAATAAATACGATAAATTAAACCTGTTGGCCAGAGTAAACCTTATGTTCCTCTCGTATGGAACACGTTTAATTAGATTATTATCGAGGCTAAAATTCAATTATATATTGAACGAATGCGAATTATACATTCGTTGTGCGATCAAATAACATTAATGTGAAAAATAACGTCCGCTCATTTGTTTCAAGCTGCATGACAAAATAAATACGGTAATAAACGAACGCGCATGTAATGAACCCGAGTTTAACTTTTCATAAGAGAATTAGTTTCCGTATTTGAAAAAGTTTCATTTAATTGGTATCCACTCATTTCTAAATAAAATTTGAATCGCAATGGCATTTTATGTCCTTATACATTCCTCGTCTATTAATGAGATTCGTTCTAACCCAATTACTTTAGCGCTCGTATTGACATGTCAAACAAATTAATGAATCCACCCGAGTTGGCGATTTAATTTAACACAGGCCCCAGTCCAAACGTTTTTCATACAAAAGCCCAAATTATTATCTTATTTACCTGTTAATAACAATTCCTTTTCTTTAAAATAATGAAGGAGGAAAAAAAGGGTGTTTCTCATAAGGAAGGCTTACCTGCTCTACTCTGTACCCTGGACAAAATAGATTTCATATTAGCTTATGCGTTTTCTGAGTGTAATTTGTTTTAACTTTTTTTATTGCACAATTAATACTGTTTACATGTTATGGGTGCAAATGATTTATTTATTGTTCTGATATGGTTCACATGATGAAGAAATCACCCACTGGTGACACTTCCTGGCTCGCTGTCTAGACAGAGATCTATGGGCCAGTGGCGGTTAAGCAGCGAGGGAGGGGGGGTAGTAGAAGGGTAACTGAGGGAAAAGAATCAACGAGAAAATGTATGAAACCGAGATTTTATGACTTGGTCGACTGTAGGTATGTTGAGGTCACGGTGAAGAGTATGATTGGAAACATACCAGGGAGAATCGAGGATGGTACGAAGGACTTTCGATTGGAGTCTTGGTGGATCCCCCATATGTCCATCGCATGACCAAGTGGGTTTTAATTTAGCTTTGTATATTGTCAATTTTTTGGCTATAGTAAGTTTTGATGTCCTTTTCAATAAAGGTTACGGATTTCAGTTTGAATAATGTTATTTAATGTGCTTTTAACGAGTTTATGTATGGTGAATTTGCGCATATATACAGAGGAGTCCAAAAAAATGTATCCACTGTTTAAAAGTCCATAACTTGCAAACTAATTGACGGAGTTGTCTCATTTTTGGTAGTGTTATAGTAGTACCGGCAATCGCCATACAAGCGTTTTATTGCGTTGTTTTGTTTTGTCAGATGAAAGTCGCCAGATAGTGTTTTGTTGATAGTTGTACCTTGTTACTCGAGTAAACAAACCTGGCGCAAGGCCTACGCTCTGCTCAATTAATAAAAAAATCAGGATATCTCAGTGGGGGATTAGAATAATCATAGAAAATATTCGGAGTGCACCCACAGAAACACGACAAATACAGAGGGGTTCAAAAAAATGTATCCACTGTTTAACAGTCCATAACCTGCAAACTAATTGACGGAGTTGTCTCATTTTTGGTGAAGGTGTAGATTAAAGTCCAACTTAAAGATATCACTGTAGGTGTTCGAAATGGTCACCATTAACATTCACACACAAACGATGCCGCTGAACTGCAGCACGAACTACTGACTGCAACGTGTTCAGTTGGATATTTGCACATGAATGTACGATGGATTCTCGTAGTTCATCTAATGTGCGTGGCTTTTGTCGATAAACGACGTCCTTTAGTGTTCCCCACAGGTAAAAGTCCAAAGGATTTAAGTCATTTGTCTCGAATGCGACGAATCGTTAAACGTATCGGTGGCTCTGTTTGATACTCATTTCGCCATTGCCCTTACACCCCATTAATGTTTTCGTACTTAAAATACCTTCCTTTCATCGAATGTAAGCCTTGCGCCAGCCTTGTTTACTCGAGTAACAAGGTACAACTATCAACAAAACACTGACTATCTGGCGACTGTCATCTGACAAAACAAAACAACGCAATACAACGCTTGTATGGCGATTTCCGGAACTACAAACTATAACACTACCAAAAATGAGACAACTCCGTCAATTAGTTTGCAAGTTATGGACTGTTAAACAGTGGATACATTTTTTTGAACCCCTCTGTATTTGTCGTGTTTCTGTGGGTGCACTCTGAACATTTTCTATGATTATTCTAACCCCCACTGAGATATCCTGATTTTTTTATTAATTGAGCAGAGCGTACTAAGTGTTTCTCACGGTTAATTCGATGGCGTGCGATATATTACAAATTATCCTGTAGAAACAGACTGATCAGTTTTGCGAAGGAGCACTAAATGAATACAAAGAAAGAGAAAAAGCTGTGCACCAGATGGTACTTAACTAAAAGTGGTAAAACCACCCCACCTTATTCACTATCTCTCTTCCTTGTACTCGCCTTCCTCTTCTAAAAGTTTTACCAGATGAAAACCCTTTATTCGGTAACCCCGTTTATTAAAACTTCTATCACTCCTTCTTAGTGAGGAGGAGGAGAGTGTGTCCCTCAAAGAGGGAAGCTCAACTTTTCTTTTCAGTTTACCACTTCTTTTTTATTTCTTTTCATAATAACTCTTGCTCACTTTTTTTGTTGTTTCCTTCGGCAGTTTTCCCATAACTGGAAAACGGAACTTCTTATTCACTGAAATTAATGCCTTGTTAGTGAATTCTCTTCAAGTTGTTAAAACAAATCAAGATTTTTTTAATCAGGTTCTATCGATTGTTCGAATTTCGATTCAGGTCTATTGGAGAAAGATTACGGGAAGAGATGCGCAGTACAAATGTAATTCATGATATCATTATGTAATGGCAAAAAGTGGACAGAACCAATAATATGTACGCAATCATAAATCCCCCTGGAAAGTCTATAAGGTATATATTTACTAGGTAAATATACTTACTATTGACATGCTCACAACACCAAAATCTTATCAGTCAGATGTTATTTTACAGACATATCAAATACTGTTCTCGTTTACTAAAGAATCGTAATAGTGGAAATTCTGGAGATGCGGAATGAATTTCTGATAAATCGTTAGAGAAGATAATGGAATCGAAATAAAATAAAAATATTCCTAACCTTAAAACTTACACCTTAAAGTAAAACTTACACTTTGCTGTTAGCTTAGATCATTCAAGCCTTAAAGAAAGCAAAAGCAAAGCTTATTGCCGACACTAACGATATTAACGATAATTAGTATATTCGCCCACCCCTTACAGCTTCGCTCTACTTTATATAACAAATATCCTCGCCCGCACACCCCTACCAAAATTCAGCCTATTCCTTTATCGTTTAAATTATTAAGAGGGGGTCGCCGGATTCTGTTTGTTTCTGAAATTAGTTCTGAATTACAGGGCGGGGGTAGGCAGGGGTAAAAATATGAAGGAACCCCTTCCTTGGATCCGCCCTAGTTTTCTTATTGCAAATTAGCCAAATCCTACCCCCCACAATTTAAATTCAATTTTCCGATTTTCTCCAGACTCGAGGTTCCGGGCTCTAATTCTCTAAGTTATAGAGAGGGGGAGGCGTAATAGCCAGCTCCAGCTGTGCCGCTCTCCTATACTAGGAAATAATATATAAGAGTCTACCCTTTTCCCACACACAGACCCGCCACAACTCTCACCGTGCCGACTCAATCCTGAGAAATAATATAATTCCACAGGCTAAGCCAACTCCGGTCTGAGAGATTACGACTTCAATTTTACTTTGAACATTCCCAAAAGAGGAAATCTCGTAATGAAAGCAACACGAAATACAACCGAACCTACGTCAAAGAAACATATTCTTCGAACGCAGAACCAAACAAGCAAGAGGTAACAAAAAATCGCAAGCATGATTATATTCCAAACCTTAGTGGACCTGTAAAGTACCAAAACCGTACACTGAATATGTATACAGTACATATTTAGTGTTCTTCATATATAACTAGGTACTAATGCAATACATCACAAAGGGTCCCGATTAACAGGCCATATCAGTCTCATGCGAGACTATTTCTGCAATGTGAGAACATTTTCTACTTCCTCGGGTACATTCCTCGGCAACGGGTTAAATACAATTTGGAGAATATTTGCATAATACAAGAGTCATGACTCAAAGATTCTGGGTAAATAGCGGGGTATACTGTGCTGAGCTGTCACATGTACTTAACATACTCACACGTGAGCACACGAAACCCACATATTTCACTGAGTTTTACAACCCCCAGTAGAGGCTTGGGGACACCGTTATTAAATAGCAGCCCTCACATTGGTGACACTCACCTCCTCAGTCTACTAAGTCCACAGGACAGAGGACAAGTGGCCAGATTCTCCACACCATGACATAAAATCCACTGTAGAATATCCAACGATGCCCGACAATGATTGCATATTTTAAACTTTCATCTAACAACCTACCCGGAAAGGAAAAAGACAGGAATTTCAAAATTGAAAAAAAGTCGATTATCCGGTACTGGAGTGAATATTTCTATGTTTTCTTCCAGCATGTGATGCTACGTATCTATATTTTAAGTATTTACGAAGTGGAAAGTGTGTCAATAGAGAAAGCATAGCTAAATGTTCTACGCCACAAACAGAAATGCAATGGCTGGAAATAAACTCAACTGGTCCAGTCACAGAGCAAACACGGGAGATAATTTGGTATATTTGGAAATACTGGGCAAATACCAATTATGAACATCAGACATACATACATCGACACACATGGAGTGGTGATATGCACCTCGCTGTGTGCGTACACTTTACAGAAGCAACCAACTATTAATAGAGGCTGAACCATATTCGGGCATCGGGCTTTCCGGTTAACAGCAGATTCGAACCGATAAGTTGACACGACAGTCAGTGCGCATACCACTGGTGTATTGGGAAATTATTGGGGGACACGAATGTGTACGGACGCGTGTGCATGTGCGTTAAAGGTGGGAGATTGGAGAAGTGATAGAGGGAAGATAGAGGGCCCAATGTTGTTGTGCTGGCGTTCGTAATAGGAACAGTACTAATATTGCCGGTGATTGAGCGGAGATCAGATGGTCGATTGCAGATTTGTCTTGCTCTCATCTATTACCGAACTCAACTTCAAATACGACCCCCGCCTATCTCACCCACCACCCCACCCTACCACAATTCCTCTCTAAATTTCCTTCAACCCTCGCTCTGTTCCCAGTTAAAATGGGCATTCCACGCGCTATTTCCTCCCTCTTTTTGATTTTGTCCCTATCACCAGTACAGTAGTTCCCAGTTTACATTTTATTTACATTCCAGAAAGAAAGAATGTTAAGTGGCTAATGTTCTTAGTGACAGTGAATTTAAGATGTGTGTGATGGTGCTAAAGGTTTAAATAGTAATAATGTTTAGACTAATTTTGAAAGCTATGCTCTTAGTAAAAGAAAAGTGACGATGTTTAAATTATATCTTCTCCGATTATTTTGATCTGAGGAAAAAAAAGACATTTATTTTCACGAAAAATTGATAAAAGTAGCTCCAGTGAGAACATAACCACATGAAGCAGAATAATAATTTATGCATGAATCAAAATTGAAATATAGAGATCAATTTAAATTAAACCGGCAGCAACAGTTCTAATAGCCCTAAAATAGTTATACGACTTCAAATAAAAAATAAAATCATAAAAATAGAAATCAAAAATATGATTTATGACGGAAAGGTGTCAATGAGTGATTAGTCCTTATGTATACAATTATTATCCTAACCAAGGTATAGGCTATCCTAAACATTTATTGAGATGAACTGGCAAGGAAGTATTATACAAATCCAAGATAGATACACGTAAATAATTATATTATGTGCAGATACGTTTTACTAATTTCGAATATTTCAGGTAACATTATAATACATTTGTTTCATAATACACACCGTATGTAGGTATGTATGCTATTGTATTAATACAATGAAACCTCCACAATTTTTAAATATTGAACCAATGTAGTCCCTATTTGGAAATACAATAATAGTCTGGTAAAAATAATAGGAGGGATTGACACTTAAAATGAAATACGGAAATATAATATTTAATTAAGAATCAGCCCATTTTATTAACTGATTCAATACGGTAGTATGACAATACGATTTTCAAATTTTCAGTTAGGGAGTAGGTATGAAACGGAACAGAAAATAAAACAGAAACATGACCCTCCGCCTAATAATTTAGTGACATTCATATTCAGTCGCTTATTTAAGCCAGAATTAAGCGTGAATCAGTTCCAGACATACTACTGGCGACAAATAGGGTAGGGTCGCATTCGGATCTCAAAATTAGATGATTCCTGTTGACGGTCACGTATCCCGTCGTATTTGGAACAAACTTTTGCAGGATGTTTTGTTTGCAACAATGGGACGGCGCCCAGTTGATTTATTTATTCCATTGTCGGGAGAACGGCGCGGGAATTTCCCGAAAATGATTTTCGCCCGTGTTCCGGGACTCAAGTCAAACAATAGCGGAGGGAGGTGGGATCACATCTCGGCAAAAACATGATCTTGTCTCTCACACGAGGATCCCTCTCGCTCGCTCACTCCCCCCTCCCCCATCTAACTCTCTCCCTCTCCCTATCGGACTGTGTATAAACGAGGGCTGACTTATACAGTGTTATATTGGATACTCCTCTGAGTGTGTCTTGTTTGAAATTCAATCGACGCCGCCAACAAGCCAGTACGACCGGATTTACAGATCCCCGTAGACCTCGTTTTATACCGCTCTTCAACGATTTACTTGCTAAATTTCCCCTGGCATAACGAGGGAAAATTAGTCGAATGGAACATAACGTACTACCAAGCCACAAATATTATTTCCAAGCGGAGGAGTCTACAAGTTATACAATATTTTTAAACAGATACGAGAGTGAGAGTGGATTTTACTCTCAATAATAATAAATATGAAAGAAAACAATATAAATTCCGCTGGATAGAGTTGTCTATACCTGCAATAGCTAAAATATGTCCACAAGATCCCTTGCGTAAGGATCTATTTAACAGAAAATTTTACATAAATATAAAGATATCGATAAGTTAAACGCATTGCTGAAAAATATTAATTTAACTTATTTGTAATAATCATATTCTCCAATATAATGAACGTATTCCACTCCTTCTTTATCAGGGTAAATTTGTAAAATTTGTCTTTGTGTACTTACACGAAACTAATCCTTGGGAACCAATGAGTACATCGGGATGTTAGCAGTATTACATTCAGTAAAATAAAAGAAATAAACATCGTTCATTTAAGAAGATTATAAGATCGTAAGGGTATTTTGCTGGACTAGCTTCGAGTTAATTAATTCATTTTTATTATTTGGTGTATATCTTTACTGGTACAAGAATGTAATTATACATGTAGCCAATTTCGACTTGTATGTGGCATGACAATACAAATAAGTTAACTAGAAATAAATGTAGTGGGATCGAGACTGACAATTTGAACGCCACAAAATAAATAGGTAACCAGCGATACCCATACGAAAACCTATCTAGTGTTTTATCGAGTCGGGCGGGTGGAAACGCGATCATCTCGAAGAAACTCTAGGAGTAGAAGGGAGGGTCAATAAAGTAGACGTGTTGTGTGGAGTGATGAGGGGGGTCGGAGGGAAAACTTTTTAAAGAACACGAGAGATGATGGATTATTGAATAGTGAGCGGTGTATAAGGGAGGAGGGTGGGAAGAGTCAGCTGGCGCCGGATTACACGACGGTCTCCATAGTGTGTACACTTTATGAAATACAATGCCCACCTCTCGCTAATTACTCCGGGTATACTGTGTTTGAGCAGCTTTCCTTCCATAGCGTAAATTCTATACACGAACGGTATCAGCACATACGAGAATATATTCTAAAAGAGTCAACGTTGAGTACACTCCGCTATACTCCGTTGCAGCAATTATAAAGGAACAGATCAGATTCTACATTCAAGCCGTTATATACGACAAAGCGTTCAATCCATTTAAATCAATATTCTACCAAATCCATTTTTGGTACAAAAATTAATAAAAAGAAAAGTGATAAGTATAAATTAAATTAGGTATAAATTCTTCAACTTGGGGCCCAAACTAACAAAATTATTCTTCATTTTTTGCAATCAAGTAAAATAAATTATTATTCAGTCTCCATATAACTATTATTATTATACACCGAACATATTCAAGTATATACATTTCTTAAATACAGAATTCTAGTGAATTGAATTCAGTCGGAATTCAAAAATTTGAAATTTTTAATTAGACACTCAGATACTAGGAGGAATATAAAACTATTTATAGCACAGAAATAAAATCTGTGGATTCCCGACAAGAGGACTTATTTGTAGTTTTTTCCGTCTGGGTTATATAAGTGAACGTTTTGTTTCATATTGCGACTAGTTCTGGGAAATTTCGTTGGCATCATCGGATTCTGAACCGTCAGAGCGGTGGGCGTAGCAACAACAGCCCACAGCGGCATCTGTGCCTGGGCCCCCGCTTGTCAACTATATATCAAGACAAATTCCGTTGTTCAGACGAAGGGCTGCCTCCGCATCGCTCTTTCTCATGACGCCCTACTCTCAAACCCCCACTGCCATCACGGCATCACTTTCTAGACGTTCAATCAATCACCCGTCTACACTTTATATACTGACACACACACACATACTATGTGCAAGGTTCATAGGATATAAAAACCGAAGGTAGTACGATTCGTTCTGAATTCAAATAACGGAATGGAATATATTTGACTTTACATTAAGCCTTCATTTGCCCTCAAACAGTAGTGGCTAACCATACTTATGTCCGTTATCTATAGACCGTTGTAATATGAACGAACTCAGTGGTGACGAGTCCCTAATGTCGGCAATGGTCTTCGGTTCCTAAAACATACAGTAAGCGGGAAACAATGATCACTTCTACACTAATCATCTTCCTAGAGTAGGCTGCGGTCGACTACCAGTTCTTCTGGCCCGTTCTCCAACATACAAACAGAACTGAGGTCGATACCCACCGTTTTTGCCCCCCCCCCCCCCCCCGACAACAAACCCTGTGTCCTTCTAACTACCAATAACCGCCTCCCTTCAACGTTGCCTAACTACCCTCATGATATGCTGCTTTTCCTAAAGTAAAGGACGGGTCCATTTTCTTCCACGCATAGTAAGAAGAAAAGATGTCCGAGTGTTTGATAAGAAATATTCAATATAAAGTTTAAATGAACCCTAAAGCGGAATGACAAAACGTCCAGTCCGATGAAGAGCATAAATACATGGACTGCGGCGAGACTTCCTACTCTGGTCTCCTTAGAACTCTATGTCTACACAACGACAACACTAAATTCCTTTGCGGTAAAAATACATGACAAACTACGGTCATCCATGTGTTGTACAGTCAATGTAGTGCAGAATACATTTAATAATTATGCGCCAGATGCATTAACCGAATATTTGTTTCCTACTCCACCCTAGATAATGCAATGCTATCTAACCAGACTCAATGTTATTCGTAAAGATACCACAGTACCCCCGAATTTTATAGCTAAATATTATTTTGCTTGTTATCTACAGATTGATGTAATATGAAAGAAATGAGTGGTGATGAGTTCCCCCACTGCCATCACGGCATCACTTTCTAGACGTTCAATCAATCACCCGTCTACACTTTATATACTGACACACACATACTATGCGCAAGGTTCATAGGATGTAAAAACCGAAGGTAGTACGATTCGTTCTAAATTCAAATAACGGAATGGAATGTATATGACTTTACATTAATCCTTCATTTGTCCTCAAACAGTAGTAGCTAACTATACTTTTCACCGTTATCTATAGACCGTTGTAATATGAACGAACTCAGTGGTGATGAGTCCCTAATGTCGGCACTGGTCTTTGGTTCCTAAAACACGCAGGAAGTGGGAAACTTCTAAACTAATCTTTTTTTTAACTATATTTATTTACTGCGGAATGTGCCTAATGCCGCTATGCGCGGGTAAACTAATCTAAACTTAAAAATGGGAGAAGAAAATAATAATGATGGGAAAACCAATCTGGGTGTTGTAAAGAAAAGACTTACCTTTTGGGGGGACAAGGGCTAGACGAGCTGAGGGGGCTATTGTGCGGGGCAGCAGATCCAGTAGTGGGGTTGGGGAGCTTGGGGCGGCGGGGGTGGAGGCGGAGGCGGTGGCGGAGGCCGAGTCCCTCCTTGCTGAGTCTGCTCCTGCTGTTGAGAAGGAGGAGGAGGCACGTAATACAGTACGCAGGAGACGCCCACCAAGAACAGAAAGAACATGAAGACCAAGTCGAACATGAGCAGGGAGTTGAGGAGCATGAGCTCCATATCAGGGGGGCCGCGCACTACGCACTACGTACTACTGTCCACTACGCATCACACCCTTCCACGTTATCTGCCCGATGTAGTACCACTGCGGTACTCCCTATGAGGTGTTGTTCCCCTCTAGGTACTAATTGTGCCCGATATGGCGGCGGGGGGGCGGAAGGCCCCTCCGCTCTCCACCACTCACCATCATCATCTTCATCCCCGTCACCAATGATATCCTCATCGTTAACTCATCTAGACACTTACATAACCCCACCTACCTGAAAAAGAAAAAACATTTTGTTAGAATATACCAATCATAAAAATAATTTCATTACATTATGTTAGAAACACATTCCCTGTCATGAATTTAAACGTTATACATATCTGATTAATAACTACACAATATATGCTGGATAATGAACATTCGTAGGTACTTAAGGAATACCTTTTATTAACTACAAATTTTAATTTTTGATCAAAATAATTCAAATTTAATAATAATATCGAAAAACTTAGCAATTAATTTTTTAACTAATAAGTAATAAATAATTTATTATTCTATGTTCAAAAATAGATACATTTGTCACTGCACGTTTTAATGTTAAAAAGAAAAGATAATATTTATATTATTCAAACTGCTCATTGGTGATAATGTTTTTTAAATTCACTTTACCTGCTATATGTTTTGCATTCTAGCTATTTTTACCTAGGTACATTTTTAAATTAAAATTTGCCTTATTAAAAATTACTATTTAATGTTTTTTCTATTCTTTTTGTTATAGTACCAAGAACACAAAACCTAATAGACACATAAAATAATAACTATTTTATTTCTAACTAGACATCGTAGAAATGAATAAATAAAGCATTTCGAGCACCGGATCAAAAAGTCAGACAGTACAAATCTTATTTCACGTTTGATTAAAGAGGAAGGGAGAAAAATGACGACCGTAAAGTGCGCAATAAAAACATTAATCTAAGATCGAGCGTACCGATCCCCCCTCTCGTATACTCAACACCGAAAATCTCATCCCTGGTGCGAGGTCGAGGATCATTAAGGTTCACTTCTTTCTTATTTGACTCGTTTCTTAAAGGCGAGAGAGCGTCGACTACATTTTCCTCAAAGGATGTTTAAATTCGAGTCCGGAAAGTGATTCGGCCCCTAAGAGAGGCTCCTCGCCCCCTTCCACTCAAGTTCGCAACTCGAATATTAACTAACCGAAGAAAGAAAACGCGGCCGATATTAAGCTCCCAGCCACAATGCAAATCGGACCTGCATTCACACGAGCAGTGAATCATTACCACCTTTAAAACAAATAAACAATAGCTTTAAATATTTTAATATAATTAAAAAACTGGAATCGTTACATTAATAAAAAAAACCCTTAGGTCTGACCCTATATGTTACCATTCGATGTGGTTTTCAGTACTTCGTACCTTTTGTGAACGTTATATCATAAATTGTAAATAAGACTCACTATGCTATAATTATTTATATGGCCCGAACCTGATGTTTGATAACAATTCCTTAATTAACAAATTCGTGTTTTAACATTTAACCGCTTGGTACGCTAGACGAGCACTGGTTTATAGCACCAACAACCTCATGGTCCAAACTCACACTGACCGCACTTTACATACAGAGGAATTGCGCACCAAATATTAATCAATACCCTTCCCAAGTGCGTAGGTATTAACATTACACACCAGGAGTCTACCATCCCTGATATGAGCCTTGTTTTCGCTGCAGACCTATTAAACCGGGGTTTAATTGCATAAATATAAGGACAAGTAACGTTGAGAAGCAAGGATTGGCACAACTACAAAGTGCACACCACTCAGAATGGAATGAATACAAATATCTGTTTTGACGAATTTCGGTAGAATCCATGCACAATGTTCGTGTATTGCCAATGGAGTTATCTATATGGTATTTACTGAACCGTTCAGCCTCCAATCATCGTTCCAGTTAAACGTATATTAATATACTGTAATCTGCGTTTCGAATACTGACGGTAATAGGATACGGCCTGACAAATATTTATTGCTAAGTGTACTTCCTGTATCCTACTTCCTGCTGAGGTACAGAGACCTGGAAAATCGGATTTTTTACGTTATGTTATCGGGGTGCACACTTCCTGAGCACAGACTCTGGTTCGTTTCTTTCACTTCCGTTCGCATTAGTTTCCGTTTTACTCGCCCCGGGTGATTCCACTGTGTCGGTAAAATATTATAGGACGGATATAAAACTTTGTCAAACGTTATTTGTACGTTGATTCACGTCGTTCGTCTGGTAGAATTTACATGAGAATGAATGCCGCTGCTCAATCGCATTTCCAAACATGAAGTGGAATATTTTGATGTGTAAAGCGCCAAGAGATGGGGCCATCGCCTTTGTAGATGCATGCGCATGACTCGGGTCTTCCGACCCGACTTTTCTAGCCACGCGCATCTTTTCGTCCGAATCTTTTGACAATAATCATTAATATTCGTGCTCCTCTACTTATCAGTAGAATAGAAGATTCTGCTTCCACTCTACAATTAAATAAGACTCATAAACAATAACTGACACGGGACCACGATTATAGAGCGGGCCAGAAAGAATAAAAATTAATTAAACCATTCACGACTTGCCAGCGTAAGCCAGCACCACTCATATATAAATATATATATATATATATATATATATATATATATATATATATATATATACTCAGGATGAACGAAGCTGGAGTGTGCAGTAGATATGGAGGGCGAGGGTCTATTAAGAGCATTACAACCATATTTTACATTGGAATGGGGTTGGATGGGGAAGGACAACAGGGCCAATACTTAATCCAGGCAGCCTGAAACTGCCCATTATGCGCTGAATTTATTTTAATATACGATCATCCCTCTCACGTGGGTGCACCTCCAAACCTTCCCGACAACCACCGGCTCTCGCAATTATTCTCAACTCCCCAACAGAGTTTATAAAACAGCTCCCCCCTCCAATTTAATTCTTTCCTTACATATTTCTATCTATATTCTAGCCTCCCATTATACAGAATTCCATCGTTATCCAAAGGAAAATAAAAGGAGAAAATCAATACATGCCGTTAAATATACATCCAATTATATACGAGAATGATGAAATAGGATGAAAACCTACACAAAAATATGGTTACAATTTTTTAATCTCCCTAAAATATGTTATTACACAATGCAACACGAACTTTTAATATACTGATATAGTTGATGAACCGTAGTTAACTAAAATGATTTTATCCTCGTGTATCCAACAAAATAAGTGCGAGTAGTAATAAAAATGTTCCGAGCTGTAATTTTGCGAGCCTCGCATTTCCGGCCAGGAGTTCAGCTCTAAAGTCATTCTAAGCGCTCATCTCCCGCAGAAAACTTGCGCTATTATGATTCAGGCATCGCCATCCGGCCATTATTCCCCCATTGTTCTTAGTTACCGTCTGTCCTCTACTATCCAGATCTTATAGGCATCCCTCCCGAATGGCCGGTTAAGCCGCTCAGATCGAGGGGCAAGAGGGGATTATACCATACTTTTCCATTTTAATTATTTTAATTAATTTTGTGAAATGCCTGTTATGTGGTCTGTAACAGTTTAGAACTTGCATAATTCAAGCAAGATCAACTGAATCTAGCGTTGAATCTAGCTTTACCTACAAAAGTTACTGACGGTGGCGAACATCATAAAAACGTAAAACCTTTATTTAATTACATTTACCGTTCTATAATAATATTATTAGTCTAGTACAAGCTTGGACAACCGACAGCAAAGGTATTTCTTCTCATTGATCAATCGGTTTAATTCGTTTGATGTAAAATTAGAACAAAGAGCAATTATTAAAGTTTTAGTTATGTTTCAGCAACATAAATACATTTTCTAGTCATTCTTGGTATACTGAAGAGCAGATTATCGTCTAGCATTATATAATATATAATCGGCAAAAGGCTAAAATTTGTGGAGATTTAACAAACGATTTAATTTAAGAGAAATAAAGTTGGCGCAACTCGATAAGGTTTAAGTGTAAACTTAACACCAGTGTTAGGTTGCGGATAAACACCCTCGTTAAACTGAACGTCAGACGCGGAAGGACGACAACAAGTTGTACCAAATATGGAGCACATGCCTCCATCTGTCGAGAAACTTTAAGTGCGACACCCATACGAGGAGACGGATACAAGCGCGGTGAACGTACACAGATGCAAGTTCTAACTAACTGTTCCATGTTTAACCGGGTCTCGGGGTCCCTCCAACCGAACCCCTCCCCTCAACCCACACCAGATACATATACACACTCACCAGCCCTAACAAAATTTCTCGTCCCCCTCAAAGTTGTAGTTATTAATACTGAATGAGAGTGTGTGTGTGTGTCCAACCACTCGCACACATACAACAGGTGTCCGACCAGCTAGTTACATCCCAACACAAACTTGGCTGTGTAACCGCTTAAGTAAACACAAACCATTGATTACGGAAAATTGAAGATATTGTAGGGGAAGACAGGTGTAGAAACTAACATATAGCGTACAACTATTGAATTCATTTTTATTTATTACACCTATTATATTCACGATATTATTTGAATGAATTTTCCGAATGGAGTAAAGTGGAAGGGATTTTTTAAGAAAATAGCCTATATCCAATGATTGATCCAATTTAGGGACCAGTTTGGTTTTATGCAAACGATTTATCAAATATTTCTGAGAGCAAAGTATACTATAAAACTTAATTATATTTAAGTAATATATAAACTCGCCAATAGCAACTCACCAATATTAATTATAAAGAAGCTTGATTACAAGGAAATAGAAGTGAGAGACAAATTATATTTAACAAGTTTGCTATGAGATCTGGAGAAGCTGGTTCTCCTTCTCTAAAATTAATTGTAGGGGATCAGTTGAGGCCGGTGTAGGTTACCAACTTTCCCAAACCGCCTCATTTACAAACTCTCATTATCTTTATCCTTCTATCGACTCCTACAAATGGCCTACCTTATAACCTAACTAAACTCCCGATTATAATTCTATAAACATAAACAATACCTGCTAAGATGCAGGCAGAACAAACTTCCTAGATAAGATTCCTTGATGAAACCGGTAATGTTCTTTCGAGAAATATTCTTTATAATTTGTTTTCCAATGTATTTTATATTTAGGTGTAACTGAGTTTAGTAGACAGAACAACACATATATATATATATATATATATATATATATATATATATATATATATATATATATAAAACAAAGGAAGCAATTCTACTAACCTATGATTAATTTGGACATTTAATTTGAAATCACTGATCCTGTCCACAGCACATTCGAAAACATGTACTTACATTTTTTACTTATGTTCAGCAACAGTTAATCCGTACAATTACATACAAAGAAATCAAGCAATTTAAAGCAGATTCTAAATTCTAAAATTATTTCTCTTTTTATTTCATAATCACCATTTGAATTCCTTCATCTGAACCGCATTTTTCTCATTGCCCTCTTTTATCCTTATGGCTGTGAGTTATGACGGACGCGTTTATTCAAGTTACCAATAGATCTATTTGATATAACTGTAATTCAGCAGAATAAAACTAACGTATTCATATCTACTTACATACTTTTGTCTTACCGCACACACAACTACTGAACTCTCTTATCATAAAGGCCCACATTCTCCATTCTTTCTCCAACCTTAATTATCGCAATTTCCCAATTAGCGTCTTACTTAGGGCTCTTCCGACGAGCAATTATGAAAACTGGTTTCGCAACATAAATAAATTCTCAACTCGTTTTTGCGATAAAGTGACGAATGTAGGAGTCCTCTCTAGCAAATTATTTAAAAATATTCTACCCTTCTTCAAGCATCAAACATGAGCGGCAGCGTAAGGCGGGCGAAAAATGAAAAAAGTGGTGAAGCGACAATAGACCGGCTTCAGGATTCATCTTGGCCACCCGACTTACATGAATTAATGGTGGCGTTGAAAAATTAACAAGATGGCGCCGCCTACTCGTACTCTCTGCAGCGACGCACACTTTACAAACGTATTCAGTCTCCGGGCCCAGGCATCGCCATTTTCAGTATTCTATTATCATCGTAAAACTCCATTAAGTCGGCCGGTTAACCTGGCAAATTAGAATTGCGGTTTTTGGGAACGAAACCACCCTCCCTACACATAATATTTTATAGAGCGGAACGGAGATTTTAAAACTGCTTTATTTCCGCAAGGATCGCTTCGCACAATGGCTTCAACAGTGTTTTCAAACCTGTTTGCTTTGGCGGCACTGTAGAAAGTTCAGCGCTACATGTCAAATTTTAGTTAAGAGGTATTAATTGATTCGTTCGCCGCATCATTTGCGGATGTTAAATATTATTAAGAAAAAGGGAAGAAGAAAAAACAATTATCCGACAAATAACTGTATATTCCAGACGTTTTGTATTCGTAAAATTTATACAATAACAACAGTCAATGAAATAAATAATCATAAAAGTCATACCGATCGGATAAATTAAAATATAAGAACATTCTGCAGGAGTTTCCTTCCGGTAATAATTTTAAAAAGCACAACATTTTTAAGAACAAAAACAAATACACAAATAACAAGGAGGCTGACACAATTGTGGGTACGTGAAAAGTAACTGGAATGAGTACAGAGTGAATAGGGGGGAGACTACCTGGGAGAGCACTGAACAGGGAACGTAATGACGACCCTATCAAACCAACTAGACTCACCCTCAACACATTTTTCAGGACGCCTCATCTATTTTCATATTTCAAACACCAGCCATTCCCTGCAACTGATTTTAACTTCAATATTATTGATATAACGTCCTCTCTATTGAAACGCGCAATTCCTCTAATTCCTCTGTGCAATATCGATTAATACAATTTAGATGCAGATATTCCCAAATGAATATGTAACAAACAATAAAGTACGTATATATATTATAATATCTGTATCTTATCTACAAATTATCACGCAACTCCGTTTTCAAGCAACCTTCCATTAAGAAAAATAAAGAAGATAATCCAAAGAAGGATCTTAGAAGATTAAAATGAATCTGAAACCCTAAATTCACTCTAAAAATGATTGGGAACGTCAACCATCCATCATTTTATTTTTTCAGTTGTTACAGTAGATTACTACATATTTGTTACTTCTATTTCTAGGAAATTCAAGTAATCCACGTACCGAAACCAGGCTCTACTGGCTGAATACGGGCAATAAATATAGTGCTCAAACTACCCTAGAAATTGTGTGAAAGACCACGCAATGGACAACTCGTAAACCCAGACAATGAGTGTGAACAGCCTGTAGATAGAATGGCTATTGCATTCAAATGGGCGCGCAGAAATCATCGATCGGCAACTGAATTATCGCCGGGCTCAATCGGATCGTTCACTCATGACGACCGAGGCTCAAGTGGACCGAGTTAACTTATGGGGCGGGCGGAAACTCAAGGGGTAGACAGCCCCATTCGCCGGGGGTTTGGGCGTTGTGATTTAAAGTCTGGGCCAGGTGCAGTCCTGGCCTCCGCTCTAGCTGTTATTTATGTTAACGCTTAAACCCCCGAACGGCTTTAAACCAATTAGCGGCCACCTGACTTCGGCTAAACAGAATATAATGTTAGATGTACAGAACTAGTATACGATTTTCACATGGTTAAGTCCAACAAATCCGAGTATGCCGGTGTAATCTTATCGTAATTATCTCAAAATTTTGAACTATTTGATCTATTTTAAATTACAAAATAGTTATAAAGTTTCCAGTTTACATCGTTATCTAACATGTAAGTAATTTATTATTTTTCTGTTCGTTTGGTTGAGTTTTACTTAAAACTAACCAAATGCTGAATTAGGCGCTTGAATAAAGCAGTGGTCTGAAAACCGGGCTGTTTAATGGCTGGTTCGTTCCCAGAAGTGTTTCGCAGAGGAGACCGGGCACTGTGGAGTGCGGAATGTCTGCAGCCTGTGATCACAAAGCAACCCTCAGAGGCAACCCCTCACTCGGCCATCTTTGTGCGCCGAACGTTTAACGCTTTAATTAACGATCTGCCTTCCTTTCTTTTTCTATTTCTCCACACTGCTCCACTTTTAATCTTCAAAACGATACTCAAAGTAGATTTACGAAAAAATGTAACAACCAAAGATTTGGGTAATGCTCAGTTTTTACAGGTATATACGGTTTGATATCAGTTTCTTGAAGGCCGCAACCCACAACTATTAATATTTTATTATCAATATTAGATAATTTTAATACATGTTTTCATCTTCTCCAACCTACGTGCTTCTACTACTTAATTCTCGATAATACTTAATACTTAATAGTCGATAATATAGTGGATAAGATACTATAGTTCTATCGGTCGGTCTCGGTCTATTAATAGTGTCGACGCGCAATTATTTCAAATAAACACCGCCCGTTCTGGATTAAAGCTTTAACTTTCGAGAGTAATATCAGGAATCACATGTCAGGTCAACGCCGCAACGACGTGTTGAACGTGGGAAACAGGTACACACAGATCGTGGATTAAAATGGAACATACTATCCAGGTATGTGGAGTAGGGAGTGCAGGGGCATGGGGGTGTGGTGAGTGATAGCGGGCTGGGCGGTAATGCGCACCGGTGTCAAATGCAGACGACAGACAGACAGGCCGACACGTCATCATCACACCTCACACTCCAACACCCTCTCTACGAACCGACAGTGCTCTAGTACGCTTTCATACCTCAACTACATTCCCCCGTTTAGAAATTTTATTGCCAAATAGCGCACCAGTGGACAATCAAGATTACCTCACATTTTAACATGTGACGCACAAGCCACATTTTTAAATAATTATTATTATTCGCACAATTAGGGTTGGAGAGCTCTGTTCAATCAGTTCATCAATCAATTTCTAGATTTGAAACAAATTTCTCTGGAACTGAACACGCAGAAAGCTGTCAAAGCTGAAACTTTAAATACGTTTGTGCTGTCCTTATTCAGAAAAGATTTTCATCTATGAAAAAAAATGGTGGAGTTAGGGCATTATGCGCTATCGTGGAGCCCCCGGTTTAAAACGCAACCCATATTTTTTTCCCCCGGCTGGGCAGTTTCCTTGATTAGTTTGATTACTGATATGGGGTTTATTTTGGGCTCACAAATATGAATATTTTGTGTATTATATGTATATTTCTTTACCCGCAATAATATTCAGATAGCGGACAATCACATCGTATGTCCATATCTTTGTTAAATTATTCGCTCCTTCCTGTTACTGTGGGTGAATCACCCACCATACTAAAAAGGTGTATAAAACGTTATTAAAAATTACGTTAATTAATTATTAAAAATATAATATATGATAAGTATTAAACATTTTAAAAAACGTTATTAAAAAGGTTATTACACGACACTATTACAATATAAAAATGACAAACCAAATTTCATCGGTTGCGCGATGTTGATATGAATAACGAATATCATAATAAAATGGAAGTGTATCATACAAAAACTAATAAAATCTATTTTCAGTGAGGATAGGAACTCTCTTCTGAGTCGCCACCGTTGAAATGGCGATTACTTCTCAAAACAAATGCACGCACTACTTTCAGTAAACATAAAGTTTGGTTTCGTCTGAAAAAAAAGCTGAACCGCTTTATTGTAATGTGGTGTGTGAATGACTGTTTGCTGTATAAATTAGTAATTGTTAATTGTCCCAAAATTGTTGTAGCGTGCTCGATGTACTACCCTTTGCTAGCATGTCATTCGGGGAGCATCCCTTGTATTAACTGATTGCAAAGCTATTGTTCTCTCTCCTGTTCTCCGATGAATAAACAGGAAATGAATAATTAAGCCGGCGGCGATTAGACTCAGGAAATGTCCGCAATTAGTTTACATTTGATGTTAATAATTTTAAGAATTATACTTAACTGAAAGAACAGAATATCTACAATAGTAGTTCATCATTATATTATTTACATGCAACAAATAATGCTTGCAACTGTATGCAAATCTCATGGGCTCTCTCTAATATGGTTGTTCAAATACGTTATTATACAGGAACTATTTCCTTATATCGTTTCTACATTTGTAATCGAAATATTTTACGCACTGTGTATCTATTTAACGTCAGTCAGCGTTATACAGTGGACCACAATCGTTAATGAGAGCAGTGTTTATCACGGTGGCGGAATTAGTCTGTGACCCTAAACAGTGTTATCCTTCGGGAATCGAAATTGAATGTTACAGAGAGAGACATAGAAGAAGGGAAAAAGACAGAGATAGGGAGTCAGACAGGAAGAGAGTGGGGATGGGGATAAGAGCAGAAAGGCGGAAGCGTGTGGAAAATGTCAAGTAAGTATGGCAAGAGAGTACGAGACAGAGGGGAAACTCGAGGGCCGCTCATTAGCCCCGTCGCTCATACTCATACCTCGACCCAGACAGTGCCACTAGCCCAGATCACCACAGCAAAATTCATATAGTCAACTGTAACTCTAATTTGATTTTATCCTCTCATCAAACTGTGTGAAAACCTCAAGGTTTTCTGGATCTCGGAAACACTTTCAGTACCCCGCTATAGTTTTCCTCTCTGCCTCCCATTGTAGATTGAAAAATGAAGAATAAGAAATAATTAATTTTCTAAAATAGAAAGAGTCGATCAGTACGGACCCATAAAATACAGTTTGGGGTGCCAACAATATAATGGATGAGGATGCTGTTCATTTAAGACCACAACTCTGGACAGAATCGGAGTAAATATGCCCCTGATATATTTATTTGTCAATACAAACTTATTCATGAGAAGAAAATTTTTATAACCCAATCCACTGTACACAATTAAGAATGTAAAAATAAATTTCCTCGCAGGAATATTGACGAAAGAAGATTTAGGAGTAGAGGTTATCAGGCATTCTGAGTTCAAATATTTGTGGGCAAATGGAAGCTAAAATTCCCCTGCTGGCAGAAAGAGGAAATGCGCAGAAAAACACATTTCGTTTATTAATTATTACAAGGCGAATTCATCCCAGTTCTTAATTCTATCTTCGCATCCATAGAACTGACAATGTTTACGAGAAGGAAAACGGAACCAGTGTGGCTACAAATATTACATCTCCCTATTTGACTTTCATTAAAAATTACTTAATTAAAAACTTTCATTAAAAACTGGCACTGTATTGTTATTATAGTCGTATTAAGCAGATAGTAGAATAGCATATATTTAATCAAACTAAGTAGAAATATGCTGTAACAAGTGAATAAATTGAATTTTATTCTTGTTTAAAAGTTCATTTTCCCAAATCCTGGCTTAATTACTAGCCAGTATAATGAGCTATCCACTAAAATAAAATGGGGATGTAATGATCCACACAATGTACTTATGAAATCGTTCAACTAACATGATGGATGTCATGACAATGCTGAGATGTAGCCCGTGGAAACGACGGAAAACAGAAAATCTCAAATTTTCAGGATTCATTAAAATTTCAAAATTTTACCCCTGGAACCTCTGGTCGAGAGCGCGGTGGGGGAGCTCGTGATGGCTTGCGTCGCTTGCCTCCTGCTGGTCGCCGGCACCATACTCGGCTACTTCTTCATGCTACTCTGCCATCTGTTCAGGCCCCTGCCCACCACACAGGAGTACACAAGTAAACCAGATTTCAGCATCGAGAGTGAAGAAGAAGAAGAAGAGACGACTGCGGGGACTGGCGATAGTCCACAAATAGCCGAAAGCGCTCAAGAAATAGGATACGAACATCCTATACATACGTAAATATTTAATGAATTACTAATGTACATCGAATACATTTTGGAGCAAATAAAACAATATATCTGAGTGTATATTTTTGTCGAATTCACCTCAACTTAGGCGGATTCCCAGTTTACGTACCCAGGCCTGGTTAGATGAGGTTAGGTTATGTAAAATATAACTAATATTACACTTATTTTTCATATACATTTGAATTCCCGTTCTTCTGGTAAATTTTAATCCCCACTTCCCTTATGTTTAGAGGCGGGAATTCGGGTGGTGGGAATTGACTAGTAGTATGGG
Source organism: Lethocerus indicus (assembly GCA_019843655.1). Lineage (NCBI taxonomy): Eukaryota > Metazoa > Arthropoda > Insecta > Hemiptera > Belostomatidae > Lethocerus > Lethocerus indicus. Next base: position 24,049,633 of record JACDQD010000003.1, on the reverse strand, counting down.
TCAAAACTAGATGTAGAAGTATTCTAGGTGCGTTAACTGTGATTTTACCCTTAGTTCTTAGGGATAGCACACTGGATTTATCATTGTATTCAGTAATATTTATAATTAATATTGGGTTATTCTTGAATTTACAAAACAAATTATGATAACAAACGATACATGATAAAAGCGGAAGAATTCTGGGCCCATTCTAAAAGAACTAACCCTCAAGCCATTTTAGATGTTTGAAAGAGGGGAGTTTGGACCCTACTTGAGAAGAAATTCAATGGCCCCTGAAATTAGTGTGGAATTTTCGGCCACTTTCACAGGAGAACTTCTCGCAGGTTTAGAGGTAGAATCATCACCAAGTTTATCCCATCTGGCATCCAATTATCACCATAACTATTCCAATTTGTTCTCATTGAACTGAGACGCAGGGCAGTTAAACGCTAACCCCTTGTTGTCTTTATTCCCAAGTTACTACGAGCCAATAATAATACTAATATTTATAACCTAATTCTAATAACGTACTATTTATACTATTTTTATCTGGCGAGTAATCTTCAAAATAAAGTTTCAATATCTTAAAATTACAAATTCATATTCTCCTTAATTATTTCTATAAGTAGTTTGAGGTATTTATTATGAATCGAATAGGTTATGCATCTTTTACTGACTTTTATGAGGCAATTAAATATGTAATGAATAATCGACAAATACATTTCTTATCAAGCTATAACACTGAAATACCCCTAAAGGAAGCACCTACTGTTTGATGTAGAACTACTCCGCGTGTACTATTGCGAGAGCGCCGTTCCATCTACCGCTTTTGACTATTTATAACTATGCCTAAGTGTAAACATTACAGTGGCAATTCGTGTAGTGTGTAATACATCTTGCGCCCGAAGCTCTCCTAGTTCACTGTACGCGGGGGAAATGAAACAATATTTCCGGGTGTGCCATCGCTTTTGACCCACCATATCTGGGCAACAGTGAGATACAAGATATATATCGCCATACAAGATGTATAGCGAACGATAGTAGTTTATGCAAGTGCTATTATTAAGTTACTAACTAGCGGTTGAAATCTAGTTAACTTGTCAGGTTACTTAGTGAAGCAGGTACGCGCACGTGTGACTTTTCCATAAACGCAACAGGTTCGAATGAACACCCCGTCAACATAATCATTTGTAATAAAATTCTGTGTTTTGCACTGGGCGGGTATTTTTACAATTAGGTCAAAGTACCAAATTAGACTGTAGACTTAAATTTACCACTTTGGGCTAACACGGATAACTAAGTTTCATACGTGCTTTGTTCCTTCAGATCCATAATTTCACTAGCTATTTTAATTTCTTTAATAAATAAATAATCACCGGTTATATAACATTACATAATCTCTGGACATAAAATAAATAATATCCGGACCGGATAAGGCAGATAAAGAAGAAACACCGGTTAAAATTCCTGGTCGAATCAACTTGCGTTAGTTCACTTTGGTGATTTACACTTAAATACAATAAAGTAAACACAGTCCTAATTCAAATTTGGGTTGTAACTGAAATCTTACCGAGGATAAACTATAGTGAGCTATCGTCTTTCATAATGAGACCAGTGAAGTTTAACTCGATAAATAACTGAGTTATCTAAATTTATTATTTAAGATGAATCATCAGAAGCTTCAGAAAACTGGAGATTATGTATATGTCCAACAATATTCAGTTTTTCTGATTGACTAATTGTGATGACATTTCGCACAATTACTAGAAACATATAGGTTTTATTAGCCCACATTATCAAACCAAAGAGCTACCCGCATCATGATTTCTTACTATCAGTTAGAAACGCAAGAACCACCAATAAGCGAGGTTCCAGAATTGTGTAGTTCTACCCTCACTTAGAAATCATTCTTAATTCAGTACTTCGAAATCTCGAAAAAGGATGAAGTTACTTATAACGTTATTTCAACAGCCAAAATCCAAAATAAAGAAACCTCAAACATTATAGACAGCACTAATCCTGTGGGACTTATCCACCCAGACCAGGAACTCAATCTTCTTACTCAGTCGGTCTTCAATTCACGCAATTTCCGAGTCATCCCGTTTCACGCTCCCTTTCTGCTCTAAATTCCAACTCAAATTTTATCCCGTAGATATCTGGATTCATAAACGCCTCATCCATAATCTCAATTCCCATCACATCGAGTTCTGAGAGGCTTCCACATATTTCCATTTAAATAGGAAATTAACGAATTCACACAATAATTTGAATAAAAGATGGTCATAACACAATTAATATTAATTTTTAAAAATTCTCTTTTATGAAGAAAGGGGTTTTAGTAAAACTACAATCACCCAGTTAACTTAGAATACAGCGAGACCTAATTCTATAAATCAAAAGCAAAAATGACTTACTAAAATATTAGTAACTTACAACCGTATTTTCAAACAGAACTGGAGTTGTGGGGCTCCATCAAGCCGTCTACATTAAAAGTGTCCCCAAATCTTGACCAGCTGAGGAAGATCTAGTTAATATATTAAATCTCTATAGCGACGAGTAAAATAATATCAGTGAAATGCATATTGTAAATTCAAAAATAGGGAAGGGATATTGGGGATAGTATTTAAGCCGATGGACAAAATGGCAATGGATTCGGTGTTGACTGAACTGAGCGAGTTCGTGGTGGAGGCGGCTTGGGCCGGGGCAGTGGCTGGTCTGTCCCTGGTGCTTGGGGCCATGCTAGTTGGAGCCCTGCCCCCGGGGGAACCCGACGGTCTCACCGAGGGCGGTCTGCTTGAGGGCCTGCCCCCGCTACTGGTCGATCACACGCAAGTTGACCCGGACCAAGATGACGCCTATATACGGGACAATATACCAACGGCGACGCCCACCAATACAGCGCCGAACGTATAACACCGCGTATAATACTGGAATTTGAGAAAGGTACGGTAAATACTGAGTAGACCGAAGAAATAACCTCCGACAAGTGAGAGTTTACCTCGAACCCGTTGTTATCGTTACCATCATCGCCTAATATATTTCGTAGCACGGTATGGGCAGGTGATGTCGGCGGAGCTAGGGACGCGCCTGTCCTGTATAGGGTGGGCCATATTTTAAAGGGTGATATCGAGTGGCTAGAGTGGGGGAAGAAGAAGGGGATGGCGTGGCCCACACGACAAAGTGAAAACTAAAGATTTATGTAGTTGCGTTGCCAGACCCAAGTATGTGCCCCCCTCTACACATTTTACCTATTCCCCTTCTTAGCCCCCCTCCCTCTTAGACACAATTTTAGTTCCAATCACTTCCCTAAATTGTAAATCAGACGGCTTTGTTCTCTGAGCAAGATTAAAATTTCGAAATTTTAAAATTAATTTCTAGATTCTGAGTATTATACCTAAATTCTCCATTGACATTTTATTTATTTATCATTAGTATACTATAATATGTGTGAAACAATACGGTACTGATTGAAGTATACAACAAATCGGTGTTGTATTTTTTTTTAACTTTATTTATTATACAATTAACTATATGCCAGTTATAGGTACAATTGCGGTTTACTGTAGACAAATGAATCGGCTACACTAGACGCAAGAAAAATTTAATGGAGGTCCACAATAGGTGTACCAGCTTTTTATGAAATCTGTCTTCAATAAGCATTCTGAAAGGGGCGCTGATTCTTATTTTTGGGGATAAACTTTCCAAATTGACGTTAAAGGAAATGGCACGAAGCGATTTTAGGGGTAATATATTTTTATCAACCCCACGATATCTCGGATATCGTATTTCTTTTTAATTCTCCTTTACCCGATAAGACAAGATTTACGGGTTTTCTCAGGAGGAAATATGCTCTCTCTCATCGTATTACCTTTCTCCGTCTTATCTGCAGCCCACTTTCAGTTTCGATTCTATATCAGAAAATAAGAATCTATAATTTTCTATTCGCTGGCAAATTATATCAGTTAATAATTAATGTTTAAAATTAATGTTAATAATTAAATGTTTAAATTTAATTAAATGTACGTTCTGTAGCTATTTGTAATTTAACCAAGATGTATACGATATCGAATTTCGAAAGGTATATACGAAATAGAATAATTCTTAATTCATCTGCATAAAATAGTAAACACAGATGTGATCATTCCAACGAAGTACTTATTGAAAAAGAGAAATTTTTAATAAATATTTTTTTAAATGTATAGAAAATGCACAAGATTGAACGCACAAACTTCGAGCGAACAAACAGAAAGGGAAGACCTCGGAAAAGGGACAATTGGCAAGCTTATATCATCAACGTATGTTACCAATTTTCATTTGTTACCATAAAATAAATAATTTACATATACATAACTACTGAACGCTTTTAATTTAACCGTGATAAAGAGTGATAATTATTGTGCATTCCCTTTTTGTATTAATAGATATAATATTCTTTCGCTTTGTTACGTGTTCTTAAATTAAAAGGTAAATAGTTCGTAATGCCGAAATTGTTGTTGGCATGTTATACTTCATTTAAAATACACTGCTGCTGCTACTACTTCTAACTTATGGCCTACGTAACGGGAACTGAAGTCAATTCGGAATTAATGAGAATGGCCGCCGGATGGCATAGTATAGGATATAGGGGTGGGGAGGGTGGCCCGTGACAGGAAGAGCCCAGTGAGCCCTCAAATCCCAGGCCCATTTCTCATCTCTTCCCCACCCACCAAGTTAGTCAAATCAAACCCTCCACAGTGGGTCTCTGTCTACCTACCTCGAGCCCACCGACTGAAATCCCATCTTAGGAGTCAGGTGGAGAGGGCAGAAGCGGAATGGGGCCGTCCCATTTTCAATGCGGAGGTGGTTGGTTGTCAGTAATATAGCGCCATGCTTACGAGATGACGGCTGCCAGTCCTATAGGAATACGTCAGTCTAGGATAGTAACAGTGCTGTGATATTGCTACCAGATGATCCATCGCTTCAGCGGACACGAGTACAGACCCCGATATATAACGGAAGGAAATGGCCAACACCAGCGATAGCGAAAAACAGTTAACCGGTAAGCAAAAAGGAGGCAGTGTGAATCGGTAACGACGGTTCTGAAATCTAAAACAATGACGAATGCAACCGAATGGACATGTGATGATACAACACTGGAACTGAGGTCTGGACAATAAACTGCAGGATTAAATTATAGTGTATGGTGCCACTATATCCATACTTCTGGTTTATCTGGAATAATATCCGGAGCTTTTTCTCAAAGCTCAGAACATTTTCAAACGGTATGAAACAGGTTCTCTCAATTATCTGATAATAAAAGGCACCACCGCAATTAAGTGAGTTGTTGGTGTGCAAACAATTGACCGAACGGTATTCTGGGACGAGTGCAAAACAGTTTAACGTCGGAGAAGCGACAAATAGGAGCCAAATAGGAGGAGGTTTAAGACGGCCTTATGAAGTTAAGGGGAGAGAAACGGGGGGCCTGAAGGAAGCGTTAATCACCCGGGGAAGCCCGATCCTCCGGAGTGGAGCTAACGAGGTTTTCACTCTTATTAAGAGTGGGCGGGGCCCCCCCTTATTAAATCAATCCTACTCTCCAACCTATTTCACTCACTCCTCACTCGCAGCTCCGCTCTCAAATTAGTGCCAGTTTACAATCAGGCACGCTTCAATTACCCGATGAAAGAAAATTATTTCTAATAACCTGAGAATGGAAGTAAAATAAAAACGTTTAAACTGATGTTCCTGTTCAAGTCACGAAACAAGAAAACAATAATGAAAATGACACGTATTTGCGTTCAAAATACGTTCTACTGTAGTATATTTGTTTATTTCAAAACAAAATATAACTTTAAATTGCAAATTAAACTATAAAAAGTACAGACAGTTCATAAATCCTTTAATTGTCGTAATATCCGATCAGCAAATAGATTAGTAAATAAAAAAGAAAACAGTTTTTCTTACATCATTTGTTTACCGCGCAGTTTTGCCGGGGTTCAATGGATAATATTGGTTTTAAAATAACTGTTGGCCAGTCTATGTTTGCTATGTATAAACATTTTGATAGAATTTTCGGTTATGAAAAGGTAACGAAATTTTATCTCCAGTTTTGATAAAAAGAAAATCAGAGACTTACGATTTTCCAACAAAAGGACACATTAAAACGTTAGCTTTAGGTCAAAAATTCTAATATCTACTGAATTTTAGTTTCATACAGTGCGATCTAACTGTCAGAGAACTGAGGGAGTGATGTTTTTCTGCAATAGCCATAAGTCCTCTGGCAGTATACAAATAAGGAGCGCCTTATTTTGGAGAGAATATGGCGAAGGGGAGGAGAGGGGTGAGGGACATAGGAGGGAGGCAGTTAATAAGCCTTAAACGGATATCGGTAAAATAGAGAAGTAAGGCCATAAATTAGGAGACTGTCAACAACAGGACTCAGCAGGCAAACAGCGACTGCCAATCAATAGGCCCTGCACGCAAGCAGCATTTCCCATATAAGTTGGCTCCTACGTCTTCATTTTCTTTCGCCGCTCCTCCTATTCTTCTTGCTTCCTTCACATTACCGTCAATACATGATTTGTCGGTCTCGAATATCGGAACCGGTTCAGTTAGTTACTATGATTAAAGTCGATTATGATTAAATGTTCCCTTGTCAAACAGTTTGACATGTCGCAAGTTATAAGATATATCACCCCGAAAACCAAGCCGATTATAAATAGATGCTTAGTTAACAATAATTCGGAATATCATCATCGAGAACCAATACTTCATATTGAAACTACTCACGTGATTTTCTCCCTTTGGTCTTGTGCTACACACACAGATTTGGAAATAACTGGTAACAGAAGAACTCGTCGTTATTACTGTCGTTATAAGAACTTTATATCGGTATTAAGCACGCGAAAGAATGTAGAATCAAATAGGTGATAGAACTAACAGAAAATAAACAAATATAAGTTTGCACAATCACTAAAACGTTGTTAAACTGAAATTAAAAAAGCATGAACACTAGAAGCAATCAAACAAAATACTGTACAAATTTCCGATGCTAGGTTAATTTCTTTCAAACATTAAGACTTGCTGCAGAATTGTAACATCTCAAATAGTAAAAAATACAAATTAACAGATACTCTCTGAAATGAAAATCTTTTTCAACTTTTTGCAACACATAGCCGTCGATGTAACAGAGATATGCACCGGTCTTTGATGCATCGTCTGGTACGGTATTCCTATATCATAAAAATGACAATATGTCAAACGAAACCTACCACATACATAATATTAATTAGCACTGACTGGCTTCCAGTAAAATCGCGTGATGTTGAGGGAAGAATACCGGTTGGCAGGGGTTGACACCCAGATCTTTCGGGATTTTTCCTGTATTTGGAAACCACCTGAGTGGGCTCCATTAGAAGGGTTTTTGCCCTTTCCTTCTGGGGCCTGTCCGGTGTATTATATTACATACATACATTATATAATTCTATGTATGCATCTATAAATAAATTGCATTCGTAAAACGGAAACATCGGAGGTCAAGTTCATATGTGCCCATATTCGGAAATCTGGATTGCGTAACCACTTAACTAAAACAGGTATTGTATGAATTAACAATTGACCAATATACTTTCAACGTTTTGTCTACAGGAGCAGACACAAACGTGCCTACGTTACACATATACCACGTACAGAGGAATCAGAAGGCTGAAAGGTTTAGGGCTGGTTATAAGGGGGTAGGCGGTGCACACCGTTCGATATCCCCCCTATTCACCTTTCATCCCCCTTTACTATTCCACCCCTTCTACTTCTATCTCTCTGTCTCTCTCTCCCCATTCCATTCGCTCTCTCTCTCCCTCTCCACCCGTCTCCCCCCTCTCTCTCTGACACTGCAGGCTACCCGTCTGTCTGCCTCTCTCACTCCCTCTCATTCACCGGACGGGGCCTCTTTCAAACTAGACTCATTCTACCTTCTCCTCCCTCTCTTCCTTATATAAATAATTCATCTATAAGGGACTGGCATGCACAAACAAGCCCAATCGTCTCGGTTTATATTTATATATAAAACTTGGAATCATATCGTTTTGCTGGTTCGGTTCCCGAGACCTATCCCGTGATTTCCGTTCTTCGAAAAATACGTATTTTTGTCGTCAGCATATTATCTATTCTGCATCAATACACACTTGTTTTGTACTGTATGGTTTTACGTGTTGGGTGGGAAATTGAAGTTGAGCGGTTCTAGGTTATTATCCATAGTTTACTATTGTATTTTTTCCTAATATTCAATTTTGCCTAGACTTACTTCTATGAAATCCACTATGTTGACATTATGCAAGAATTAGAAAAAAAATTGAAGTAGTTTCTAATCCGGTGTTATTAACTAGACGTTTTTAATATTTAAATTAAATTTTTTTCTATTTTACCTTTCTAGTTTATTTTTTCGCTATAGAACAAGGTTTAATTATGGCTTTTACTTATTTTGGGGTTAATAGTAAGATTTAAGGCTTGGTGAACCTAATGATCGTGATACTATTTTTGAAGTATCCCGGTTTTTAGTAAAAGTTATTTATTTAATATCATTGTGAAATGGAAATATTGCATTACTTGGTGTATTTTTAAAGCATTATTATAGTGCTATGACAGGTATAGCGTCAGGCAGTATCTAGCGAATTCTTACTACATAATCCCAGTTATTTTCAATAGATAAATTATAATGGTTTAAATGAAGAAATTAAGCAAAACATGAATGATTGTATATATGATAATTACAAGGTCTGTCGCATACAACAATGTATATATTTTGAATGAAAAATGTTAAATTTTTGCTAGTTAAAGGTACAGCGTACTTTTACTTTGAACTCGCAAGAATTTTTTCTCCGCTATTGGGATCAATGGAACGCAAGAGATTCTGTCTCACAGCGTTAAAAGAATGATAAGGTGAAAAAGTGATGACTTTGGGCCTCTAAGAACTCTAGATTTCAATTTTTGTGGAAGGCAGCATCCCTAGGAGTCTTAAAATACTTTCTTTCGAAGGCAAGAAAAATATGCCTGGATTTTTTTAATATTAACGCGCTTTCTTTGAATTCCAGCACAATGCCGTCGGACTTTCTTATTTGTCATTGAAACAAACTAACAGATTAAACTATTTATGAATGCATGTTTTTATTAAAATATAAACGATTGACAACGTACTCTTAAGAAACAATTTGAATCAATAAATTATTCCAGCTATAGTTTCACATAGTTCGGAAACACTGATTACGTAATGTGTATTATAATTCACGTGATTTACACTTCCATTAATATTTAAATTAATTCTTAACTGACTGAGTATATTTTAGTACTGAAAGCGACATAAAATACTATTTAATGCTCACTATGAGGGCCCATAGGCAGAAAACCAATGGGACAGATGGACGAATTGAAGGAGGTTAAAGAGAAAAAAAGTTTCTAGAGGGCTGAGAGGATTATTGGAGAGGAGAGCAGCGATCACGTGACGATAGCCCGAGGCACTACACTTAAAAGCTGTTTTATTTTCTAACTTTATCCACCAGTTCCTTACTCGAACTTCCCCCAAGGGAGTGTTGTCGATAGTTGCTACAGCATCAGTAGCGTCATCCTGGAGGCATCGATTTTTAAAAAAGTTCAGCACCCTCACAAGAGCATTGACTTACTTTTATGATAATTTTATAATTGGATACTCTAATGTAAGACAATACTAATACCCAAATTATATTTACATCAGAACCATCTCATGAGCCGAAAAATCCAAAATATCTGAAGTCTCTTGAAACATAAAAGCTACGCTTAATCGCGATATTCCAGCATTTGCAATTTAATGAAGGAAAAAGTAGTCATTTGCCCTAAAATTGACATTCTAACAATAAGAAAGACTCTATAACAAAGGAAAATTGTTTCAATATTCGGCAGTCGTATTATTCCAGCTAGGTGACAAGACAAAACAATCGAAAGTTTAACTGTCGAAACATCAATCTGTAATAGTATCATGAAAAATTTAGATAGCCATTCAAAATTGCCAAAGTAGAATCCAATTAAGGGATAACAAAATACAAATAAAGAGTCAAAGATAACATCGCACAGTTAAAACCGACACTTTCCGGTATTGGTAATTACACCAACAGTGAAAAATACATAAATTTCAAATATTTGTAATGATTGGATTATGGAACATACTATATGAAATTTTCATTTTATTGCATTATTGTGGTTTACCCTAAACTACGGCCCACCTCTTTATTTTATATAAAATACTGTCTCCCTCATTATTTAATGCATATAAATTAGGAATATAATATTTGATAATGGATTGGAGACTAGGATTCAGAACGACGTCGCATTAAATCAGGGAAACATTCGGTTTCTTTTCTCACTTTGACCAATATCCCTACCCTTATTTGGGTTTAAATAGGATAGGTCCCCGAACTAGGCATACTTGGGTATTCAATTTCCTTATCAGTAGTGGACCAGGTCTCCAATACCTAACTCGTTTTTCCTTATATGTATCCCCCCATTCTTAATACCCCGCCACTCTTTATCATCAATCCATAAAATTTCATCCTATTTAAATTCACAGCCGTGAGTAATAGATATTAAAAAAGCTTCACGTCGTAGAAGCTAGAATCCCCTATATTTTATTCTATTATTGTTACATTACAAACATAAAATGGACGTGTCTTGGATAAATTTATTTAAAATAATTATTAAAATCATGAGTGTATGGGTGGTCAGACATATTTTCACTAAATGTTAACATTTTCTCTGCCTATTGTTATTTAAACCGCTTTAATGATATACAAGAGAACTTCCAACACAATAACGGGAAAACTCAATTTGAGCTATAAAAATGGCGAGAAAAAAAAAACTGTAACAGTTCATCAGAAAAGATCATTTCATTAAGGCGAAATCAGTAACCTTAGATAATTAGCTGTTTAAGGGTTTTACGTTACTAAACATAACTAGGAAAATGCTCATGTTCATTCAATTATACTGAACACATATCGAAAGTATCAAATTTCAAGGAAAGTTATTTAAGAGTGTAATATTAAATATAACTGTGATTCACGTAGGGTTACAGAATTCAGGACCTTCAATGTAGAAGTAATTAATAAGAGGTAATTAACAAGCTGCATGAACTACGTACTTATGCTGCATTGAAAAGTTATTTTATCAATCTCCAAGTTATTGATTTATACTATTTTGTATAGGAATTTTACGAATTAATTTCCGCGAACTAACAAATGCTCATCGAAGAAATCGAAACATACAGTACCAACTGAATTGAAAGACAAGTAAAATGCATTTGGCAGCTGATCTAGACAATCGGGGAAACGGCGGTTCTCTATGGAACAACCAACTAACTAGGATGACTGGGATATTCGCGGAAGCGGCCTTCATTGTGAGGACTTCAAGTAGTGACCAGGTTTTCAAGTAGCCGGGCGATTCGGAAGGTTTCGCCAGGAAAGGCGGGTTAAACGAAGCGAGTAAAGCTAATAAAGCGGGCCGCCCAGAGGAACTCAACCCCCAAGACCACCTACCCGGCTCTCCTTCTCTCTATTTTATATTTAAACTCCATTCACTTCTGCCTTTAAATCCGTGCTGCATCCTACACAACAATGTCTTCAAGGTATTCCTTCCAGGCATATTCCTGAACCAATTATCTTAGAAATAAACACTTCAACTACTGAGAAATAAGGAGGAAATAAAGAGTCCTCATTTCTAACAGATTTTCCTCTATGAACCCCTGAGAGAATGCGCAGGTAGGGGGGACATTTGCTTTCGGTTCAAAGTTAATGGACTGACACACAGTTGAGTTAGAATAGATTTTTCCAATGATCTCAGCACATATGGAGCTGATAACTGGTATGGACTGAACACCGTCAAATACAACCACTTTATTTCTTAGATAAATGAATAGTAGAACTCTAATTAGCCATGAAGAGTAGGAATAATAATGAAACCCCATTACAATTAAATAAATGGTAATGAAAAATAAAACCTGATTTCTGTTAAAATTAAAAAATATGTCTTTGAAATCATACATGATAATTAATTTAGTGACACTAAAAACTGTTACTACATACTTTGATAATCCTTAAGTTAGTTAAAAAGTTAAATTTCTGCTTGTTGATGGCATAGAGAAAGTTTTAATTAATTAAAGCAGTCTAACTTACTCTGGACCACTTAAAGTTTGTATTGAGAAATTTGGGTCACCACAGATAGTAATTATTTTGAATATTTCGTACCGTAAGACTGTTTGTGGCACTGTGTTTCGGTGGCAAACAAAATGAAAAACAAATGCAAACTGTAATCTTGATTCCGTAAATTGAATGATAGGGATATGATAGAAAACAATTAATAACATTTATTCTAAGGTCATGATACTGTGGTTACTGATTATAACTTCTTGTAAGTAAGAAATTGATATTATATAGTTATATAAATGATATTCACATTAGTAGATTGTATATACACAACTCTTGGACTGTGGAAGGTTGCCCAGAGCCTTTATAGTTGGAGAAAGGAGCAAACCTTGCGGAAATATAGGGGTGAATCGAGATTTTAGAATGACGTTTGTGTGTGCGTGTGATGTGTGTGAGAGTGATGCAGGTACATGGGGGCATAACCAACCCTTTTCATATTCAATATGAAACGTAAAGGGGTTGACAGGGGCAAGACCCGCACCTAGTCCCGCATTTCATTCGTACAATGCCCATAAAATTCCATCCTCAAACACGACCAAACTCCGATTTTGCTATATGTTTATTCTCAGCAACTGATTTGTACATTTTATTGCCCTCTGTTTTCTATGTTATCAAACCTCTTTGAAGACAACGAATGATTATCCAGGGCATATAACATACAAAAATGGTAAATACAATAAAATTCCTAGGAACAGTACATAAGGATTGTAAATTTAATAGGATTTCCAAGCCAACAAATTGGGGAATTCACTTCTTCAAAAAAGGCATGTTTTGAAACAATGGTGATCTAATCGTTTATGAGCTACTCTCAAGGCGTGCAGCGCACAGAATTCGTACCAGAAAAAATAACGAATGCGGATATGTTCTACCGGATACACGACGCTTCAAGTTTTCCTCTTGAAGGAAAACTCGTGAAGTACGCAAAAAATGGATCACATTTTATCCCCCGTTCCCTTTAATATTTAGTCCCTTTGGATTATTTTCTATCTGCTTGACAGCACTAAACCCCTTATGTGTGAATTAGTCTTTTGAATACAAAAGAATGTTTTGACTTTCTGTTATCGTTTTTGATTACTTTCTATATTTGCTCCCGAAACGTAGGAGCAGCAATGTGTAAGGAACCTTTCAGAATTGAACGCAGGTCACTTTTGATAAACAATCAGGGCGGCAAAAGCACTTTGGTGAAATTACTTCGCCAGTTTACCTCTTATGTTTCGTTCAATTGGGGGGACCGGTGGCCTTTTCGGTCGTGTCGAGGTCAAACCAATTTGGAACCGTCATTGACTACTGGCAGGTAGACAAAAGTGCTAACAATACCCGCCCCATTAGCCCCGATATTTTACTCCAAACAGGGGAGTGGGGGAGGGGAGAGGAAGAACGTTAATTAAAACACGGGTTACCGTCTGTTGCCCCCGTCAAACTATTTATTATGGGCTTGTATTATTCCAAACCAGGTCTCTTCTCCATTTATATCGTCCGTTGTGGTTATTGAAGGCGACTTTTGTTTTAGTTTTGCTTTTTTTCGACTCGCGGACGCGCCCTTATTGTTTTTAAAATGACGCTTCCCACCCTCCACGGACCTTTGTATTCAGCCCGCCCGTCTGCCAGTCTGTCTACCGGTCTCGAGTTGGCAGGTGTTACATTCGCACACCCGTACTCCGCGCCCACGCTCCAATCGTGAACCGTTCGCTGCGCTGAACCCATTCAGAATTTAAAATATTTCTTTTCCAGAATAACAGCGGCGCTTTTTGCGATATTTCGATCGTACAATTTCGTGTGGTAGGGAAATGTTCAAATATTAAAGTAAATTTTTTCCGACACACAGATACATCGCTAGTACTGTATATGTGAATAATAGACTCCACTGACCATTAGTAAAATTGATATTTATGGAACAGTATTTAATTTTTTTTCTGGTTTTTAAATTTATAAAACATTTGTCCCTGTTCAGCCACACGTAAACTTAACAAAATACATTTCTCAGTAAAAAAGATGGAATAAAAAAATTATAATTAAAGCGAGATAAACTATTGAGTGTCTAATTGAATGTTACTTATTAAAACAGTATGCACAAAATAGCTTGAATGGAATTTATTTTAAATTGACTTATGTCCTAACTTACTAATACCAAAAGTATATCGATATATAGTAAATTTTGACATACTGAAATTAACGATTACACTGTAAATTGGAGTAAACTGAAGTATACGCCGTGGGTCTTTAACCACTATGCCGGTACTTAGGTCTTTGATAAATTTATGGCGCAATGTAATTACATGTTCGCTAAATTTGGGAATTCAACGGGTAACCTAGTTTTATTGAGGATTCTTGACCTGTTCTTTTACATGATTTATATCTAATATATTGTGCATTAGTTCGCTTCTATCCCATTTTAAATGATTTGTAATGTTCTCTAATTTGTTTTTGCAGATAATAATTAAAACGACGATTTTATTATCATTGTTACACCCCATAATGTATTTTCATGTGTCACAAAATGAAGTTCTAAACGCTGTTCAACAACTCGGTGCTCATTCACGATGTTTCGACAAGGGTGCACCCTTTAAAAAGTCCTTTAAATGCGAACAGCCTTAAACCTGAAAATGTCCTTCTAGATTCACCGTTAAGTAACAGCCATAAACATTGTCGCTCCCCCGCGCCACGCCCTAAACTCAACAACCTTCTTTATCGCAGATCCGGGTACAAAGTCCCCCATCCTATTACTTCACATTACAGCTGCAACCCCGACCCACACCCCGCGAGAACACCCACCCCCCCTAAAGTAAAATAAAAAACGGACGGCGAACCATAAAAGCGGAATTACACCCCATCAAAATTCGCTTACAGAGTTGTTATATACAGATTCAATCTCCAATCGATGCTAGCCGTAAAACACATTGGATGTATTCATAACACGAACTCTCCCGACTGAATACCGAAGGCCAGTGGTGGCAATAACATCGATCGCGATCTACCAGTCGGTCGTGTAATGATTTATTGTCGATGGCCAATAATATATACATGTATTTTGAAAAAGGCACTGATTTCTATTTATCGTCACACCCACCAGTCGCTTAAATAGCTTAAACCAACAAATAACTTAAATAATCTGGGATTATTTCAGATGTGTCCGCCATGGTACGGAATATTACGAATAGTACTGGGTGTTGCTAGACCGAAAAACAGATGGAAAGTCAGTACATAATATTATGTTTATTCTCTTCTAATAATACAAAGGACTTCCACGCATTCTGAACTGAAAAATGCTATGAAGTGTTATGAATTTAAATTAAAATATATCATATTGGATAAAATTATCACGCTACTTTCCTGCTGTTTATGTAAACGTGCCAACAGTTAGTGAGTAAATTTTTGGTGGAATATTTCTACAGTGAATAGAAAGGAAATTTAAACAAATGAAATACATAGAGATACGATTATTCATAAGTATTGGGATTTAATGTTAAAATTGTTTAACGTTAAATATTCTTTTATTGCATACTCTTTTTAATTGCTTTACTTTTATTAACATTTCACATAAATAAACTAATCTTCAACTCTGGACTAAAAATCTTGGCTTTCTTTTATAGGTGTCGCTTTTTTAGTAGTTTGTAAACAATAATTGTGTATATGAATATTCAATTTTGTAGACTGGTAACGGATAATAAGTTTGATTTTAACCCGGCTGTATTGTTCCAAAACCCCATACTCCCGGGGGACGGTCACATGGATACTAATAAATAATGTAAGAGTAGTGGCCAGGTAGGTGGCTCCCTTGGGAACAGTTAGACGAGAGCTCCTCTCCTAACTCAAGTGTCCTGCGTTTGACTCCCCCTCTCCCACTGCGCTTACTGGAATCAACTTTTCTAACCCCCCTCTCAGGGTTATTATCTTAATCAGTAAACTGTACACTCCTGTAGGACTTTTTCGAACAGTGAGTTTAATACTGTTAATACTTTTATCTTGACAGTATTTCCTTCATTAATTCTGCACCAAAAGCGAGAAGAATTGTAAGGTATTTTCAATATTAGAACATATACAAAATCTTAATCTGCTTTCGATTGTTTTTGTGTATATCAATGACTTAAATAGATAGTGTGATGACCACGGAGTTTCCATAATATGTTTTGTAAAAGTTTCAAATATATTTGTACGATAGTACAAAACAATAAATATACAAGTTAACATTTCAAGCTGGAATCTAGCACTGAGAAATTGCACATCCGGATGTTCGGAAATAACAAGAAACTTCCCCGAGGGGAAACTGGAGGCCTCTGAAAATCAAATTTTCGAATATTTCACAATATATGAATTTCATAATGCATGGAATGATTTCATAATGTGTGAACTCTTCTTAATGCATGAATTTTAAAATTTCGCCCATACTATTGACGAACACAACACCCGGATAAAACTAACAATGATCCAACTCATTTACGGTTGCCACTAGAACCGTAAACGTTCGGTTTCTAGAATTTACGCCAATAAAAAGTAAACGAACGTCGCTTATAATATTCAACGAGATGAAATATAATGAAAATCTCACTTTATGTTTCTTCTGTTACTCCCAAATAACGACTGTAAAATCAAGCCTGAAATAAGATTTGTGACGGTTTCTTATTTTATAGATTGGAAATAATCTATAATATTCTCGGAATCGTACAGAAAAGAAGTCGATTTCTATAAATTGAAGGTTGAAATAGTTTGGTAGGCGGCATTTGAGCCGAAAAAACAAGGCAAACACAAGATGTTGGAAAGCTCTCATTTCAAAGTCTAATGACCGTGCTTGTCCACCTCCCAGTAAGCGGACCTCGAAAAATATTCCCGCTTACCAAAACCACCAACCCAACCTATAGTTGGAGTGGGAAAACTTTACAAAATCTAAATACGATTTGTTTGAATGGTTTTTCCTATCCCCTAGGAATTGGAAATCTCCAATTTCAGAAAGATTGGAAACTAGCTATCAGTAAATGTATCTATAGTACAAATTTATACAATGAATATAGTGGGTATTTATGAAACAGCATAACATTCCTATTTAGAGTCGACAAATAATTGGAACAATAATAAGAAAAAACGATTTTGGTTGTTCGCCAAATTCCAGGATCAGAGACAGATCACATGAACTATGGCATGGCAAACCCTCGTAGACAGCCAAATAGGATTTCCGAATTAATCAGGATATTATTATTTATTACTAAAATATAAATTTCAATGATAAATGGTCGATATGGAGATAACATACTCTATAATGTCACGATAAAATCCATTATAAAAACTTTATCCAACAATATTTGATTTATGGAAAATTATTTACTGCTATTATATAATACTGCATTAGTGTTACTTAAATAGTACGAATGAAACATGTACAAAATTGGAGCGTATAGTAGTAATTAAACAAACACAAATAACATAAATAATGTACGGGCTGCATCCAAATAACTAAGTAAATACTGATGTTACAAAGTGTACTGGGGCGAGCGACGTTCACCCCCTCCACCCTCTAATTATAAATTTATGCAATTATATACAGCAATTATATCACAAGGTATAATTATACCATCGACACCGACTAATACCATCATTACGCCATTCAGTTACATTTTAACCTCAGATTAAGCAAAATCCGACCGCACTCATAAAATCAATCGAATACAGTTTTCCAAACAATAAAAACAGTAAACTTGAAAAATAAAACTCGGGTGGGAACCATTCATCTATCACAATTTCATGTTTTTCATTGTACTAAATTTTCTAGATTTCAACGCAAGGTATTTTCCGATCACGAGCATCCCTGACCAGATAGACACATCGATTACTGGTTGATGTTGAGTGATCAAAACAATGTCTCACATTGCCCCGCCAATCATTACAGAATAACGGCTATTTAATGTGAATAACGAAGCAGGGAAAAGTTTAGCAGAAGTAGTAGGAAAACTGAAAATATGTTCTATAATTAGTTGAGTTAAGTCACCTTACTTCTTCTGAACGCCCTATTCCGACCGGTAAAAAATCTAAATTTATTTACTGTTTGCAGAAACGCAGTAAAAAGAAGCAAGAAGGGGTTGTAAACTGGGAAGGGTTAATTGAAGTTAATCGGTTATTGGGTTAACCCCTCTCCACATTTATCACACTGCTCCGGCTCCTTCACCGAGCAAAAACGCGGGAAACAACCAGAAAAAAGGGAATAGCCTCCCTCGCCTAAGCAACCGAAATAAACGGAGACCGTCTATACAGCAAGGGTGTAAGCTCGAATTTGCATTTCATTTTCCCCACAGAACAATTCACACAATTTTTATACCCGCGGGTTTTATTTTTACATACTCGTTTTTATAATTAAAAAAATTTATGTATCGACTTACATTTCGGTGCACAGGCGATTTTTACTTAATATTTAGTAAGAAGTTTGCACACATCATGCTATCTATACGAAGATATAAATACAGTTTATAGTCATTAATAAATTCCTGCATAGTGTGAAAAGTTATATTTTATTTTCAGTTCTTAAAGGGAACATATTTACTGAACCATTCACGAAAGGGGAAATATACACAAAAATGTGCATGTTGGTAGGTATAACAACACAAAAGAAAGGGTTATGGAAGGATTCGTTATCCACACCATTGTATAGGAGAAAATTAATTTCATAGTAGTGTAACTAACCATTAGAATTTTGCCATTATTTCCTGTTGTTCAAAATATCATCTATAAATCATATTTTAAAAGAAACAGGTAAACTCGTTACGCTTTTAACGAGATTAAAGATTCAAAATCATTCATTTATTGATTTTAACTTAATAATTTGGAATTATATTTTGTAGGCTTCAACAGCTCATCAAATACTACTGTTTTGAGCAAATATAATTGCTTTTTAACCGAAGTGATACCTGAACCTAAACACCGTAGAATTCCTTAATTTTGTCACGGAAAATAAATACGGTGGTTGCTATATTTTGTTTTAAGTAACCAACGACCTGATTAATTTCAAATTGGTATCGAGAATAGGAACACTCGGATGGGAAGGCATATTCTGCCCCACCACCAGCACCACCGATTATCCGATAGTCCAATAATATCGAAAAACGCTTATAGCAACTAGAGCGGATATTTTTGTTTCCGAAAAAAGTAAGTTCTCAGATGTGATTTACTAGAAAGAAATCTTTTAGAAAAAGATTGAGCACCTTTTTTTTATATAAACTATCCCGGAGCTGCAGTAATATCAACGAAATCAAATATCCTCTTTTGCTATGAAACTTTTGCAGAGAACCTCAACACTGTAAATGTAGATAGTGACGATTGCATTATACCGAAACCAGTCTATCAATATACCAAAATCATGAGTTGTGATATATCACACTCATATTTCATAATTCGACTAACTCTCGCAGACCCCAGAGATAAATTTAAATTTATGGAATCCTAAAGTGCATTATGTACAACAAAAAGTTTGTAGA
This sequence comes from Lethocerus indicus, assembly GCA_019843655.1. Classification (NCBI taxonomy): domain Eukaryota; kingdom Metazoa; phylum Arthropoda; class Insecta; order Hemiptera; family Belostomatidae; genus Lethocerus; species Lethocerus indicus. The sequence continues at coordinate 24,030,000 of JACDQD010000003.1, read as the reverse complement.
AATTTACTGCAGTAGGCTTATGACATATAAGCAATAAATTACATTAGTACATTACTTACGGTTTATCCTAGCAAACTGAACCCATTTGGGTTTATTTCATATAGCTAATGATACACCTATCGACGATTTCGGTCTAAACTATTGCCGATTTCCAAAGATAACCAACAAACAAATCTAGTTTCAGATCAATCGATGAGCGGAATTAGTATTTATCACAAATTGTAATACTTAAAAAAACGTTCGTCTTCTTCCATAGCTCTGTCATATAAGGTTGCCATAATTTTTGAACCACCCTAAATAACAGTCATTGTTCAAAACTTCAATTATACCAATTTCGGTTTCTCTGAAACTCTACTGCTAAACATATCGGTGAATGCGCTACCTGAAGTAAATCAGTTGAACGCAATTGCTGCTACATCACCAGCAGTTGGAAATGTAACGAATAGATAACTTTCTCGCATTTTGGTTCAGGCGTAAGACAGGGCGATGACCTGTGCAATAGACGGTTGAAATATGGGCTCGGCACAAGGGAGTGAATCAATTATAGTAAATAACGTAAAGGGGGTGGAATTTTATAAAATAGGTCTGGGAGCCACGCCAACCACTCGCAGCCTAAGAGCCCGGGAACCTAGCCAACACATCACAAATATAATACACTGCTCTGAAATTCCCACTACACAGACGTACCGCCCAGCAATCAGACCTATAGACCTCCAAAATAAGGCCTACACATCAATATGTAGTACTACAATAGAGTTCCGACACCCCGGCACCTAGTGCGCATTTTTTATCCACGCATTAATTTATAAAACAGAATTAATTTAATTTAAAACAGGCAGAATACAGTTAACTTAAACAAAATTTTAATTAATCTTAAAAACATTGCTGTACAGAGGAATGAGAAACCTAAACCCCATGTTTGGGATTGGCACAACCATATGAGCCAAAATATTAAATCTAAATACATAGAAAAATTGCTAGTTAATTGTGGACCTAAAGCGAAAAACAAAGGCAAGTAGACTGCGGAGGGATGAAGTACAACAGATACTAATACAAAATCATTATGTATTCTCTCTGCTTCATATACGAGCGCTCACATAAATAAAAGAAATAATACTTCTTTTAATGATTCTTGCGTCTTTAACATTAGAACATGATAACGAAAAGAAATTAGGAAGGTTTCCCAGTAGTGTATGTGTATTTCAATCGTATAAAACTAATTTTATAATTCAATATTTAAAAAAAAATGTTCGTCTGTGCAGAACGAAATGGAGGTTCAACTCGTTAGATAAACCTCAGAACAACAATTAAATATTCCGTGATATCCGCCAGACTTAGAATATATCTAATATAAATAAACATAAATGTTTATTTTTAGTTTTTATGCACCATGCATTCTTTGAGTGGCCCCAATTTAATATTTTCATTTATTACGCGTATTGTCAGTTTTACTACTTAGACTGATCTAACTTATCGTGAATCGTTTTACTTTTAATCGAAACTCTGGAAAACATTACTAGTAATATTGACGCATATCACTAGTATACTATTAGCATCTTCCTCTTTCAAATAGTATCTACGAATTACCGGTATTTAAAACTGATGAATTCTTACCATTCATCCCAAATATTTCGAGGAACTAGTTTCCGTACAAGCATATAATTTGTCGCCTGAAATCAGAATGAAGAGTTTATAGTACGTAAGTAGGGCCATGTATAATCAACGAGATCTGAATGCGACCGAATGGTGTAGAACGCTAGGAAAGAAAGAGCGTAACGTAAGCGTGACTCCATTCACGTACGCTAATTTAATTGAATAAAAGTACGGGTCGAGCATAAACCAGGCGTCTTATATAGAAAAAAAACATTTCATTTTCAATATTGGTAACATATGCCAGAAAGGAAGTTATAGAACAATGGAAGAGATTGTTTACAGATGGTCTAGTTCACAACTAACTCTATTATTACTGACTATATACAACACACATATACATACTATAACTATACATTTACAACATCAACATAGGATTTTAACTACGAGACTAGGTAAATAGGTACATGGCTTAATATTCATTTGGGCTTACCCCCCGGTAACAATGGCGGAAGAGTATATTATTCGGTGCAAAACACAGCTCCAGACTGAGAGTTTTTACCCCCGGTGGCCCCTCCTCAAGGCTTTATTGAATAGCGTCAGAAATATGTATCGTAAATAATATTATATTGTGGCAGAAAAGGTGGACGAACGGAGACGGTCGAATCGCGCGGTTTGAGCGAAGATGGTGTGGTGCGTATGTGTGAGTGCAAGTGTGTGTGTGTGTGTGTGAGAGAAAAAGTAAAAAATAAAATTTAAAAAAACTGAAATCTAAGAGACGAAGTTGCGTGATGCGGGGAACGTGGAGCGACAGCGACTACTGAAGAGGACCCCTATACAATGGGAGGGGGGTGCCAACCCCACGGGGGCGACGTAGTGGGGGAGCGCATGCCCACTACGACACGTACACAGTGACACGCACACACATATCCACGATGGGAGACATCAATTAGCAAGGTTCCCCCCTTCAAGGTAGGCCCGCTGGATTATTAACCGGTCGAAGGGCTAAAAAAAGGAGACTACTCAAATTTCATTCTTACCTAAAATCTTTTGTCCGAATACCAATTCCTCCAAAACACACTTATGTTCCAGCTTTCACATCTTAATCACTATAATAATACAAGTACGAACAATTCTGCAACGATGAAAAATAAATTCCATATTAAGAACCCAACAAGTGGCCGGCAATAAATTCGCATTTTGTGTCAAACGACCGTTAACGTTGATGATAATTCGAGAAACAGGCAAGCGGGCGATGAGAGCCAATACGTAGACGGAAGTACACAGGTGTTTATTAGTGAATAGACTAGGTGAGAGCGAGTGCTAACTAGTATCTGCTACGGTAGCCCACAACCATCATATTAATTCGAAGGTCTGGGCGCTGTTTACCACCCTACGCAAAGGGGCAACAAAGCAATCTCCCCTCAGAAAAAATAATCATCAAAATAACCGATAGTAAGATGAATATTACGAGAGCGCACAGAAAATAAATTCAAATCTGAAATAAACGGTAAATTTAAACTGCTCCAAGCTCTAAATAAAACATAAATTTATCAATGTCGATTTTCTCCTTGCCATAGCCAGTACGGAGACAAAAAATGTGCCGCGTAAATAGAAGAGACATACTAATTACCCACCCTAAACAGATAATGGGTTTGCGAAACGTATCTGCGAAGTTCCAACGGGTGAGTACACGAGAAAAAAATATCTATTTAAGGGGCTCTGGAAGTCAAATTAATTATGCTCCAAATTCCACCCGCCTGTAATACTCACAATCCAATTTCGAGTAGCTCTGTATTTTTCCTCGGTAGATAATTATCGTGTACAATAAATAATGAAGATTTTAAAAGTCACCCATCTTCCTGAAGGCTTTACTTGTGTGACCCACCATAGGTCACGCAAACAGAATAGGAAAACAAATCACACAGTTACAATTGTTGTTATTTGGACATTAAAACCAAGCCGTGAGTTTGCATTTTATACGTTAAAACTATTGAAAACCAGCTGGAATAAATTTGGCACATAAGTTTAAAAAACCTGAATTTTTGAATTTTCGATAAAATCATTTCATTACAACCTCTAAGTAATAATCTGTAGATATTTGAACCGCTTTTCATTGAAACATTGAAAGTGTTTATCAGGCAGACAACTGGATGTGCTTAGTTTAATATTTAACAAACATTTAGTATAATATACATAAATGCAATTTGGGTTGGTAGTATACAATACGTGCGAAATGGGTGCGAATAAAAATTTCAGGGGATGAGGTTATAAATACCGGAAAAATGGTATCGTATAAATTTGGAGGGAGTAGCTTGAACTGAAAAGTAATTTACACTAGCGATAAAATTAGTTTGACAGATTTACAATAGGAAAGGACAAGAAATGCAACTTTACCCTGAAAGTGACAAACCATCCGCTAAAGGAAATATGGAAAGTTAGAAGAACACTCTTAATACCATTTGCAAGACAAATTTCCGGATTTCCTTGCTAGTGGATTTTGTTTGTTTTTTAAATTAAGAAAAGGATTTAATACCTGAAATGAACAAAATTACCAATTAAATTCTGTGAAGTTATAACTTTTTCTTGACTATTCTAATTAATTACACTATTCGGAATAACGTAAAATTTACCAATGCCCATCATGCCATTACTTCCTCCTCATAAATCTTGTTAAGATTTACTTATCCTCATTTTCATTAGAGGCAACCTATCCTACTCGCCCCGTGGGGGTGTTCGCGTTGTCTACTGACATTGAGAGAAACCTAGCAGATGACTAACCTTAATCCACATGCCCAGATATATCTGCCGTAGTGCAAATGAGCATTGAGTTTGTGCAGGACATGGATTCATGTCCTGTTACCAATAAGAGCAAGCTCATGCTCCACTCATGTGGTTGGACGGTTGTGACGGAGGTCGCCCTGGGGACGAATTGTGGGCCGGGGAAACTTGAGGACTGCAGTCATTGTGTGTTTTTGTAAGATCTTACTAGGATAAAAAAGAGACATCGAGTTACGCTTCTAAGAAACCGTTAATTAACGTGCAACCGGAATCTTTACAGCAATAAACTAGAGAAAGAAATAAAAATCATAGAAGGTCACCGCGCATAGAGAGGTTCTCCAGGTTTCATCTCATTAGGAAATACAAACACTCGTCCATTTTCGTCGGTAGGGACCTACTCTTAGGTGGCCTACAAGTCAGTTAATGAAAGCGAGTGGCATAAATAGAGGTCCTCACAGAAACTCGAACTGTAATTAGAAAAACAGAAGCACAAAAGGGTCACCTGACTGGCAGGTTTCCTCGTCTTAATTGAATACCGAGAGACTGCTCGGGATTCACAAAAAATATAAAAGAAGAGACGATTTTTTTATAATGACATAATTTTATGTGACATAATTTCAAATAGGGTGGACTCAGCCTGAAACGAACACGTCTACTTATAGTTTGTTGCTATCGCGGAAAGAGAATGAACTAAAGAAAACTAAACTAAATATATAGGTCTTATTAGATGTTCTATATCTCCGAAGATCAACAGGGGAAGCATGCAGAGAGGGTAAAATGGTGTACGGATGACGATAAGAACTGAGTAAGAAGCGGTACGATCTGTGTGAATGTATGCGCCCTGGTGTTGTACACACAAACAATGTGCTATACCGCCACAACGGTTGTGGAGATGGCAGGAGAGTTTGATAATAAACCCATTTTCATTGGGTTTATCTCTGCTATCGAAGAGTGGTGTGAGAGCATAGAGGACGCACATGGTCGGTGATTACCCCCTCGCTTCACCAACAAACGTTCCTTTTATAGAGAACGACCCCTCTCTCTTCCTCGATTTGGAATTTCGATAGTCATATTTAAAAAAATCCCTTTTGCAGTCAACCCTGTTACAATATAAACGAATTTAGCAGCATAATTTCACTATACCAACATTTTTCAAATTTCAATTCCAAGACTTTCTCTGTGCCAGAACATACTAATAATTCTACAAATTTGGATATATAGATTTTCGCATTACATTTACAATAATAGCAGATAATTGCTCAATAAGCTATAACGCAAAAATAATTCTTAATAATAATACCTCATTTCCATAAATAAACAGTTACTGTATTTAAATGGTTTATAAAGTTGTTCTCTATCAAAATATTAATTCGAAACGCAGTATTTCATAACCACCATAAAATATGCGGGGCCAAGAATTAAAAGCAAATGTTCTGACATTCAGGGGACCTATTCACAGATAGCTTTTGGGCCAGCAGTTCTTAAAACTCTTATCAGCGCAACAACACTCTATTTTGGTCGGGTATATTATGGGCCCAAGACGTACCGGGCGGGATCAATTCCCCAATGATCCCGATTCTCACTGTTACAAATATTTAAAAATTTATTTTATTACATTGCTAGACACATTAATACAAAAGAAAATCCCGTATTTAAGTTTTAATGCTAGACGGGTTTAAAAAAAGATATAAGTCATCCCATATCGTAATAATATCTACACATTATATTACCTATATAACAGACATTTAATATTAACTCTCATCATCATTACTGAGAACAGATTTCAACCATTAATGAAATTATGCCCTATGTAATCCTATCTACATATAATAAATGGTTGTTGCTCCCATGACCGTTGATGTAATATATATTATAATACGTTATTATGTATTATAATATATAAACACACACACACACACACACACACACACACACACACACACACACACACACACACACACACACACACACACACACACACACACACACACACACACACACACACATAAAGGAGAGAGATGAAAATGAGACTTGAGGTAAGTTGGTTTGAGACCCGGATTCAGTATACTAAATACCTTTTTCTTTAATTGAAATAGAAGCAATGGTAAAACATATTAACTTGGCTCACAAAACAGGATTAACGTTAGAGACACCGCGAAACAAGTCTATTTCAAAGGTCGACAGATAGGACAGTCTGAGCGAATTAAAGTTAATCCAAAAAAAGAAACAAAAATCCCTGTCAAACGCGTACTTTCCCCCTCGCACTAATAAATAGCCCTACAGGTAATGATATTAAATAAAACTACACAAATATGTTTTACATTTTTATTTGATACTGCACCAGTAGATCTTAATTAAAAAAGTAATCCTTTTGTATTTTATATAAATATATATATAATTTTTTTTTCTGAAATTTATATCAATGTTAATATCATAATCTCAGTGCACTACCACTCAATTACTCTAAGCAGCCTTTAAATACTACAAAGACATTATGGATCTGAAATATTGCAGTTGTAGAAGCTTAACAATTTAGAACTTATATATATATATATATATATATATATATATATATATATATATATATATATATATATATATATATAGTCAAGAAGAGAATATGAACCATACATTATCAATTATGCTGAAATAGAACACACAGAGGAATACGTGTTATTGCTACACATTAAATTTAATTGAAGGCAACTGTGTATTATAAAAATTTAACCATATACTTTAAATAGAACGATCATACACAAAAGGAAGTACCCTGACGAATCTTACGTGCTTCCCTACGCTCCGCAATTACAGTGAGCGCACTAATCTGGACGGAGGTCCCTTTTCAAAGGGTTGAGTTAGCAATAGGAAAAAATTAGGGGAACAGAACTTACAAGAGAAAGAACAATAAAGAGAGTACTCCGGGGGGGGAGGGAAAGAACAGATATTAGTAATGCTCCGGGTTGGAATAATGCGGAAGGAAGATGAGAAGCGCAGACGAAGAAGGGGAGTGAGGCCTACTGTAGTTTTTAATGAAGCGGTGGGAGTGAGGAGCCAGCTTGGAGGACTGAAGAAAGGACATGAGGAACAAGAGAAGAGGAAACAAAACGGTGAAAGAGAAATAGGGGTATGCCGTAAATATAAGGAAAGAGCAACGGGACAGACGTGTAGACGTTACGGGACAATTCCACATCACAACATTATGCTACGTTGAGTGACACCATTCGACAAAAATTCCATTAAACTGAGATCACCTAAAAGATATAACATTTTTCCATAATTAAAAATTTACAATGATTTCAGTTCGGGAGAGGGAGAGAGAGAAGGTGAGGGGAAGGAAGAGGGAGAGAGAGGGAGAGAGGGAGAGAGGGAGAGAGAGAGAGAGAGAGGGAGAGGAGAATGAAAGTGGACCATTTGACTTCGTTGTTGTTTTCCTTTCGGCTCTCTCTCTCTCTCTCTCCTCCCTCTCTCTCTCTCTCTCTCTCTCTCTCACTCCCTCACACTCTCTCTCTCTCTCTCTCTCTCTCTCTCTCTCTCTCTCTTTCACACTGGTATATTGATCTGAATACTACTAAAGGGCTAGAAAGAGAGAATGCAAGAGGGTGAGAGTGGCGAAGGACGAGAAAGCAGCTGGAAATTGACATACGGTGTGACGTCTGTTGCCCGCATCCTACTGCATTCTCACCACTTGGAGTTGCAGATTACCGTATGTCGTTTATATCCATCGTTTGCGCGCACACACACACAAAGGCGGGCTCGCGCTCGCAGGAAGAATTGATATCCAAGTCCACCACGCCAAAATTAAATTATTTTAATATATTAAATCTAAATTTAAATCTAAAGCATTAAATTAATTTAATTTTTACTAACAGTTGGTAAGATCGAAATCGTGCGATCATGCAGGGAGGTGTTTTAATTAGTATATTAAAATATTTATTAGTTATATATTAGTATATAGCTTTAGTTTTTTTCGTGCGATACACTTATCCTATCAGGGAAACTGCAAAAATCAAAAATGTTTTTTCCATAATATCACCTATTTTTCCCATATACTTCGACAACAGTGATCCCCAGGTGAAATACACTTGCCTTTAGAAGTAAATGATAATTTGTCGATGTTTATTACACCCAGCTATAATTCGAATTGTATGGAAAGCATGTTCTACAATCAGCATGTCGGAATTGATCAGAAAAGGAGAAGATTTATAACTCCACATTTTTGGACACATGGGGATATGTGGACATTATTACATTGCTCGTTGCTCTATTTCATGAACATGTTACAATTTTGAATCTGTATTCAAATCGATGTTCTTTTACAAGAATTAAATGATAAAATACCTAAAATACACCATAATAATACCTTAAGTCCTAAAATCAAATTTATATTACGTTTTTAAATATGTGTGGCCATTAAAACGTAAATATACACTGATCTAGGAGTAAATAACGATTACTTATGTATATACAGTATATATATAAAAAGATCGCAATGAAAATGAGAGACCATGAGATGAGAGAAAAAAAGATACCCCCACCACTATTAGAGGAGTGCAGAGAAGAGTAGGGGTATCGGAGTGGAGGGTTATCATTTAGACGACATCACCTATAAAATTACTATTTATGGTTTCAATAAAGGTTTTTACGGTGGCCGGAGCCCATTAAGTTAAACAACCGTTCTAAGATAACGCTTGTGCGTTTATCAGATCATTCTCTCCTTTAAAAGCTTATCACTATTACTTTTCCGCTTTTGCATTCACACCATAGCTGCCTTTCAAGAGTTATTTAGGTTGTTGGGTCATTTAGGCATCGATAATCAGTTGGCAAATGAAAGCAAATTAACATTTTATCCAATTAAATCATAGGTAAATACGTATACAGTTGTAAAGAATATATTCTAATTTCTAAAATAAATATAAGTTCTAATTCCTACTACGAAAAATTAAAATATACTACGACAACAGTGATTCATCAATAGAAATTATTATAGACAAATGCAATCTATAAAACTACAAGTAAATAAATAAGAAAAATTGAGTGAAATGCATAAAGGACAAGGGGAAGACACAACAGTGAACTGTAAATATGCATTTTTTGTGACCAGATTGGACCTCCTCTTTATTAGACCTCCTTTGGCAATGTTTATGGTTACAGTCTCAGAGGTTGAAAATGGTAACGTTTATGGTTGCCGCTTTATTAGACCTCGTTTATCCCTTGTCGGGGAGGGGTAGGCCCACCGAGCGAACGCTCTCTCCCAGTAAGATTTTACCTTGTATCATTTGTGTTACTGAATTATATCGGTTTTTCTTTTAGAAAGTGTAATCTCTTTGTCGCCGAAAATTACTTATCTATAACTTAACTTTATATATATATATATATATATATATATATATATATATATATATATATATTGATCTATACGTAACAAAAGTGGGGAATTGCACATAAGACCTTCCTGTTTCAATTTCCCTTAATAACGAACTAAGAGGGTTCCCGTCCACAAGTAATTATATATCCTAAAAGCGAAAGGAATCTTACGACTTCCTCAGTCTCTTCCGCTATCTTCAATAGAACAAAGCTCCTTTGCAGTAGGATAGAGGAAACTAAACCGATTTACAGTGGAGGATATTGGGGCATGAAATTGGTCAGAAAGCGAGAGCAGCTTTCCAGTACAATTACATAAAGCCAACAATTATAAAGGGGTGGCAGAAGTTCAATAGCAGAGTTTCAGCCCTAAGTGACCAAACGCAAGGGATCTCACCACGTCTCTTGTCTGAATACAAAACCATTTGGTGTCAACAATTTATCTGTTCATCATACTACACAATCAATTGATTGAATTGAGTGAGTAGTTAATCAAATTTCAACTCCCAAAACAAATTCTTGTGAATTAGTGTGGTTACGAATTAATTTATACATAGAAAAATTGTATGATCCATGTGAATGTAATCCCGGTTTGCGACTTGAACTCATGCCAAAGAGAAATGGGAATACACTAAAAAAGACTCTGTTTACACAGTCATTCTCCTTTAAGAAACTTTCACTCATGGAACCAAGACTACAGAACGAAGCAAATAAACTTACTACTTGTGGAAGTGAGTTTTAAATTCCGTTTTTAACAATGTTGAAGAGTACAAAAGGTTTTTATAATGAAATTCTAAATCGAGGAATACAGAGGGGCCGCTCTCTATAAAAGAATCATTTGTTGGGAAGTGAGGAGGTAATCACTGACCGTATGCGCCCAGTATGCGAACACATCACTCTTCGATAACCGAGATAAACCCACTGAAAAAGTGTGGAGAGTATCACACTCTCCAGCCACCAGCACATACTATGCACGCGGTGACATACTATGCACGCACATACAATCACACAGACCACATTCCCATACCCTCTCTGACTACTTCCATCCATCTCACGACGATCTTCGGGCTGGTAAGGCTTCTGACAAATATTTAACAGCCATTTCGTACTGCATGTAGTAGTTTAAGGTTGAAGGTTTATTTAAATACATTATATCCTCTTTACTCTAATTCCCACTGTTTTATTTTATGAATAAAGCGCTGTTATGCACTGAATGAAGAGTACTACATTACTTTTAGACCCACACTCATAATTTCATGGCATATACCTACCGAGGGAAAGCGAATCAAAGCACAAAAAGCTAGAGGGAAATGAATTTTTTCCTTGCTAGACATAAAAACGAAGTATGCAAAGAACAATCGTTCTCAAGAATGGTGCACATATTGTTATAATTCCGAGCGCTAATAAAATCATACGAGTGGGTAAATCGAATAGTTGAATCAACGACGCCTTACTCCTCTCGACAGCAAGGAAGAGGACGGAGGCGCGGAGAAAGTTTGGGAAGTTGAGAGGAAGGAAACAGTCCCCGCCGCCGGGATATTAGCACCAAATCAGTTTAGAGGAGTTGCCTCCTGGAAGGAACTCGATGGCCGGGGCGAAACAGGAAGCCAATTACAGAAAGGAAACAAGTCGAACCACCAACTACGAACATCGCCGCCATCTGGGCCCCCAGATAAACCTCACCGCCGCCCCATCACTCCGGGAGGAAATCATCAGTCGCCCGCAAAACAGGAAATGGCACTCCCCGAACGCCCCATAACTAACCCCCATCCCTGCCCATAAATCAAGTTTTGAGCCTTAAAACATTTATAGGAAACATCGTGGAGGACTATTGCAAAGTGTATGAAAAACAAGTTACAGCTGAACGAATTTTCACAGAAAATAAATTGATGTTATTATGACACAATTCTTCACTGATATACATTAAACCAACTAGCCAAACCTTGAGATGAATTACAGAATACGATATCTGGGCACATCTGATAAAACATTCACGGGGCCGTTATAATATTGTAACTATGGTTTAAAAATTACAACGAACAAATACCAAATAACCATCATCGAGAAAAACCATTTAACTGATTTATACCTCAATTATATCTGAAAGTTATGTGCATTTACCAACATAATAGGCAGGTGCCATAAATCAGTTTTACTATTAATATTTCCGGCCGGAATATTTGTTTCAAATCTCATCATTTCCATAGTTATTTTAAAATCATATTGTGGTGAATCTTACCTGGGAGGTTGTAGAGCTGACATCATAACGTCGGATGGTCACTGGTGGATCTAGACCTAAAACAAAATAGAATAATGATTAAGTTCATTATACTTATTTAAGATATTGTCGTTTACATTCAGATTACATGTTTTACCATCAAATTCGAGGGCCAATCAATCGGAATTTCCTAGATTGTTTTTACAGGAAAGGGCAAATTAATGCAATTATAAGAATGTTCCTCCCTCTCCAAATACGGGGCACAATGTTTGCGTTTTGCCTCATAATATTTGAACTAAAATCCTCCCGAAATCCGTGCTTGTTACCAAGATTATCTGTAACGCTTAGCTAAGCAGCAGACATTTCAACGGAGTTACACAGTCGCTTGAACGTGCATACATAAAATCGTATACAGTTAGTGATGGTTAAGTGGACAGTTAAAATACAGTGGGGCAAATACATTTATACAATGCGTGGATATTAATTAGGAAAGTGAAAGATACCACTATCGCCATAAGCCGAATGTTCGCACACGCCAAACACCCCTACCACATTCCTAATAGGGGTTATATGCTAATATAACGTTAAATCACATACAGGCACACATTTACACGCGTGCATCATCGTTAACTGTAACTATTCTGGGCTAAGATACTTTCTCATACACACACACACGCGCACACACTCACACACACAACACAAATTATCCGGAAGCTACTACTTATATAAATTACACAATCATATTTCTATAGCATAGAAATACTCAAAATCACTTCGGTTTAACATCTAGGATTACAAAATTTCCAGATATTTCTAGTACTATAAAATTGACAAATAATAGTGATGAAGACAAGAGCAACCATGGCCGAGAATAAAATGTTGACCTATGTGAGATAAATGAATAGATACACAATGAAGTAAAAACACCTCCAGTGGGCAATAATTGACCCGGCAATTTATCTCAATACCTTCAAGGGAACACATATATTAACCTTCTACTAGTATTTCTAAATAATTATATATTCTGTGAATATTACAGCAATGCTGTTTATTCCCATGAAAGATGTACACTTTAATAAATGCCTGATAACTGGTTTAAACAGTCATAGTATCTTCAAACATTGTAGATTAATTAAAGTTTAAAATCAAAATAAATAAATTTAATAACATGTTAACTATAGAGCTCAGACTTAATTTACACAGTGTACCTACTATAACTACATTAATACAAAATAGGACACATGGCTATTTTTCTTTCTTCGGAAAGGTTACTGACCTATCCGGGTTTCCAGAAAAACCAACATTTGTACCACATGTTTTTGCAATACTTTTTTTTCAGTTTGAGGTATTTCTTGAAAAGAATAACAGAAAAAAACTTGTATAAGGTAGTAACGCCTATATATAACTTGTAAAACTTATTTACATTTAACTTTACTTATTTACTTATAAAATCATTAAATCATCAATTCATCAGCAGATCATAACAATTAAAGGTAACACAAAATTACAACACAGAGTCTAGTGCAAAAAATAATTTTGTCCAATTCACAATGCAGACAATGTGAATATTCGCCAACAGAATCACTAAGGATTCATTTAACAAGTACTGTCAACATACATTATGTCAGCAGATTAGATGTCTCATAGAAATGAAAAAATAAACAATTATTAAATTTAAAGAACTATTAAATTCAATAGTCTCCAAGTATATAACTAGGTTTTAATATAAAATTAAAATAAAAAAATGTTTTAACAAGAATTCATCATAAACAGATTGAAAGCTTTATACAATAACATACATAGATACTCATGAAATTTATATCACAATTGTTTCATAAATATTATCACAAAACCAAAATTAATAGAAACAGTTCCGTGCCTTCGTGGATTTATTATATGCTGCATTTAACATTTACACTGTTTCAAAAAGTTAGCACAGTGATTTGATTTTGAATGTACAATAATAACAGCATAGAAACAAGTAAAACAAAAATTATTTTTGTGCCAAACCTATTATTCCTCAATGCTGCAATTTCTCCTAACTTACAACCATGAAAAATAACTAAATTTGAGATACCATGCACAAAATATATATATTTTTCAATAATAGTCTTTTTTAATTTTATTTTCAATAGTTTTCATCAAGACTACCCTTAGTGGGCTACTAAGAAAACATCTGGAAAAATGTGGAAACAATTATGTACAATGGTACAAGGCACAATGCAATGTACAATTATTGTTTCAACAGACTTGTTGAAACTGAGTTTAAGCCACTTAAAAGTATTGTTGTTCTCTTATTATAAATTTACATTTGCACACTTTCAATATAATACACAAGAAATAATAGTGATAAATTATATTAAACAAAGAAGAAATTATAATATTGATAAATAATTTTGATTTGCAGTTGCATTTGACAAGATTAAACATAATTTTTTTCAAATTTGAACATACATAATTGTAATACATTAAAATTAAATAATAATCTAGTTTTCTTTTTATTGCTTTACATCTCACAACAATGAAGAGCTCATAGTTGAAACAAAACCATTAAAGTAGGTAATCTAAATATAAGTAAAGGTGCATAAATTAAAATTAACCTTCATTTAGTCTATGTTTTTATTTAAATAATATTCATTAAGTAACAAATAATAACATTTTAAATTAAAAATTGTCACCAGTTGACGCACTGATAAAATGGATAATCAGAGTTGTATTCAGATAAATTTCGTTCATGTAACCTTAAAAATGCCTGTAGTATGTAACAGATGTATAATAAAGAATAATATTAATAAATTAAATACATATTTGGCACAATTGTGGAAATTGGTTGAATTATAATATTCACAAAGTAATATATTTCAGAGAAAATTAATGATATATTGAAGATAAAAAATGATTTTAAATTATAATCCATTCCTATAATTAGGATATTAGGAGACATATACTATTAATCATTAAAAAAATTATATAAAATTACATAATATGAATACAACATGCACTTTCATTTGAAATCAGGTATTGTTAAAAATTAGGCAAAATTACCATGCATAAAGGCTGAGCACATTGACCCACCATTAAAGTCTTCTCAATTTCCCAAGAATAATGAAATAAATTAGAAATTATTTTTAAACATACACATATGTGAATTCCCACTTTCTAAAAAACAATTGCAGCCTTGTAATATTCACATCAATTTCAAGACAGTTTTATACTACTTCATATATAAAGCGTTATTACAGAGCTTAATCATTCAACAATATTCAAAATCATTATGGAAAGGAATTATTTCTTATTTTATTTCTGTTATTATACATTTATTACACAGTTATGTTTGATTGGCAATAAAGCAATAATTCACCTAGTTCTATTAGGGAAAGTTATATCAAATCTATGGTAAACAGATAGCTAATGAAATACAAGAGAAAAAATAATATATATTCGATCTATATAAAGATGGGTAGTAAGAATGGGTTCACTAAACAATATATCTTTTAACAAAACAGTTTCAGATATATCCTATCGTATAATCCATCGTACCTTTATTTCTCAAAAGGTTTATGTTAGAGATCTGATACAATTTTAAATCATAAACCACTCTTCAAAGTTTAATCACATTTCAAAGCACTACAACAATATACTATAGCAAATTAGTAGTATAACAGTCTACCAAATATCAGATTTTATTTCTGAAAATGTACTATTCCTTAGAAAATAATCCCACACAATAAATATATACATAAACTCATAGAATAAAACAATTCTACGAATTCACTGACTATTGGTGCAATGAATTCTTGTTTAACTACGGTCAATGGCCTAAAAATAATTTGTAGTTACAAACACCAAACCGTAACAAATGTTACAAACATTGAATTTACTGTTTTGTTATTTACAGTATCCTCGTGAGTGTAATATGTTCTGCACTGTGCCAATGAGTCACGTTTTGTTAAATAATGTCTTTGTAAGTCAGAAAAAAGTTAGTAGAACTCATTTAGTTACCTGGCCATTGTGGTCACCAACCACTGCAGAGTACATGGAGATACATTAAACAACGAGATACACAATTACAATTCAACAATTTTTCACATTTACCAAATATACTGAAAGGGTATCTTTCACTATAAAAGAAACACGGAAACAAGTAGAGACAACACACGTCAAATAACAGAAAAGCCGCGAACTGTTCAAAAACAGTTGCTCTCTATGAGCCAATCCTTCTACAGGTTGGCCAACACAGTCGATGTAAATATCCCCAATTCTCTGGGCTTTTATGAGATAGTGCTTATATGAAGTCCTTATGAAATGTCAAAACTAATTAGTTTTTATGATCATTACATTACGATGATAATTATAATGCAAATAAGGTCTGAAGTCTTGCGACTTTATCGTCTTCGAAGTAACTACATTAAGTTTAGTAATTTTGGATACATCCTTCAGCATTGTATAACTTCATTCAACTGCGATTTTTCCGTTTGCAAAATTTGAATTATTTTTCAAATAATTGAAAACGTCATTATTACTCTCTTCGTAATTACCCAAAGATTAGTTTTAAAACAATCTCCTAATTAAGAGGAAGAGTATGGCAATTCTTGTTTGATGTGCCAATCAATTAAGCCAGCAAATTATGCACGATCCGACATTTTTTCTTTCAATTTAGTGACAAAGGAAAATAATAATTTGATGATTAAAATGTAATTGCCTACACTGAAGGTTTCCTGACCACTAAAGAAAACATTTTTAATGAAATTCACTATCCTCTGGCTGAAATCATGTTCCTGGATGTACGTGATTTCAGAATCATGGATCTGAAATAAATGTTGATGAAGAAATAACTTCTCCATAATTTTGAAATATGTAACCCTAATTAATATTATTATTAAAGTTATATATACATCTAAATAAATATGCGGTTCAATGCAAAAACAGAACTTATTTGGATTTTACTTTTAAATGCCATAAACTGTGTAATTTATAATGGGGATTAAAATTTTTTCAAGGACTGGATATTTTGAACTGGATTAATGGGAACCGTTGACGCATTTTGCAGTCGCTGGTGGGGGTATTTGAACACTTCATAAATGTTTAACATCATTTTATTTAGACGCACCCACTAATAACCAGAGATCCGCTACTTAATATATATATATATATATATATATATATATATATATATATATATGTACACTTCTATTTATTTTTCAATAGATCAAATCATCTCTTAAAATAAACGTTGGCACTGGCTCTACCCCTTTGGCCATCCCCATCATACCCATCGATCTACCGATCTCTTCCTCAATTTCCGTTTGCGATGTTTCAGGTTCATAAAATAGGTGTCATGGATTCTAGGCGTCTTCTATTCCGAATTTTTGTACAAAGGAGTTGAAAGAATGCTTAAATCTTATTCAACGTTTTCTTTACACATAACTCTATAAAAAAGTTACTAATTACACTGTTATTAATAAAATACAATAAACTGTAGTTAACTATACTATAGCCATGTAGAACTCCTCAAAATTATCGTTCATAAAAAACATTGCCAGAACCTACCTGATTGAATGGTTTTATTCCTATAGATTCATAGGTTTGGTTACCTTTGTAACTATACCTGTAACTATAACTTTGTATATTCATGTGTGTACCGTAAGAGACGCAGATATCTAGTCGTAAACGAGGTCGATAAATATTGATGTCGAATATGAAATAACATTCAAGTTGAAATGGTTGATGGAACGTCGAATGTTTGGACATCGAAGAATGGTATATTTACTTTCATAATACTTAATCCTAAGTAAATAACTTCTACAGAGTTACGTTTATTAACGTCAAGAGAACTGGAGTTAATTTTTGAAAGAATTATTAAGAAGTAAATTAAGTGCGTAGAACAAAGAATAGATGGGAAAAGGGCGAGTACTCACATGCTAGCAGCTATACATGAGTCATCCGGGCAACATTGAATGACGGAACGCCATAAGGGACTCGCGCCGTATTTTGTTTCTATTGAATACACTGATAATATCTATAGGCTAATCCGCGTGGTCATTATAGCTTCACTAAAAGTTCTATGAATCTCTTGAAAATGAATGGCATTTTTGTGGCTGGCGCTGGTCACGTGTGATACCTCAGATTTAGAAGCATCGGAGCTTCTCCCTGTATTTCTCAGATGTTGCACTCTCTGATTGCACGACTAAATAAATGATTTACCCAATTTCTTAGAAGGTGAGAAGTATCATATAAATCATTGCCGACCATCATCATGAAAATTAATTAAAAATCATGTTGATCCAGATTATTATAAAGAACGATATCTCGGTGGTAACGCAGGTTGCGCCAGAAAATCCAAATTCAACTATTGTGAAATGTTTGCATCCTTCCAGAGTGTTCCTCTAGAAAAAAAATTAGGTATTTTTAGTCTCATCTGCGATTTAGCAGCAAGTGAATTTTCAGTATTAATCTGAGCAATATATTGGGTACCTCCAATAAAACAAGGGATGATTTTATTATTAAGTTCTCATTTTCCGTACCCCACTTTATACTTAAGAAATAGGTGTTAGGTTTAACTTTTCGTATACTTTTCCGGCTCACTTTACTTCACAGATGTTTTGGGCTACAAAAACATTTTGTGAGGAAGCAACTCGTTGAGCCTTTAGTATTTGAGGCTATGTGATTTGAACTACAAATCTGATGTACTTTGTCTTATTAAAAGTCCGAATATTGTCTCGCAGTTTTATCCATTCGTTCATGTTTTCTTAAAATTCCAGCTGAATGAACTGGAAAATTGGTGGAGCTCAAGGTGTGGGTGGAGGCAATGATCTCTGGCAGTTTCGCTCAAGATGAAGGTATGACTGAGCACTATGGTGGCCTAAAACATGGATCGTTATGTATGAGTACATACAGATACATATCCGAACTTAATTTCCTTGCCTTTCAACTGGTGTAAACTGGTTGCAGTGATAAAATACAGTAACGTATCAGATGGGGCGTGACATGAAACGCCCTATCTGATTGGACTGAATATTCCAAAACCCAGGAAACAATAATTTACCGCGGTGATTAAGAAGCGAAACGAGTTAAAAACAGTCGAGTCTTGAGCTTTCCACCAGAACCAAACAACATACTCGATTTCGTCACAGACGGGCAAACACTACTAGAGTTGTAATTAATTAAATGGGCTTCAAAAAATCTTACCCACCCTGTACTAGGTGGCAGTTTTTTCATTCCGTTGTAGGATGTTGAGGCCTTGTTGCGCTACCCAGGCCTCGGGCGTGTTGGCAGGCTCTAGGCCCAGAATTGCGGCGCACTCTTTGAGAGCGGTGTTAGCTTTAGCCCGATCACCATCCTCCACTTTCTCGTCAATCTTCCCCTTCCTTTCCATTATTTCCCGAAGAACCGACTGCAATTCGTAGAGCGCCCACCCTGCATCAAAAACATACCAACACGAATCGGTGATGTGACACCTCGAAAAGGTAACCACAGTGGCCAACATTATCCGAGCATCCTCAAACGAATGGAAAAAGGAAATTTACATAAATCGAGGAAAGAAAACATATTTTCTCCTACCATCATCTGTTTCATTGACATGATGCTATGCGAGATTGGTATGGGTTTCTCGCCATCCTCAAACATAAAGTAAAGGGTCGGAGCATTACAAAATACGAATGATATAAAGTATGTTACCTCTGATTCGAGTAGCACCGGGCTCTACGATGTCCAGTACCGACAGTAAGGATGTAGCCAGCTCTAACTTTCTTTCTAAGAGGTTGTCCGACAGTTCTTTGAGCTTGTAGCCTTCTACTTTCCCATAGAGTTCGAGTGCGGTGTGCCATAGCCCAACGTTAAGGCCGTGGTTCCCGTGCAGTATATTCTTGTACTTCTCCAGCATCTTAATAATCATATCAATGTAATCTTACAGTGATACATAAATCTTAGTGATCGACATTGGCGCAGATGAACTATATGTATAACCAATAATCCATCCAAAAAATAATTTTTTTTCCTGAATTTTCTAATTTTGTCCTGTTGAATAAAGGTATATATGCATGTACATACATGTTATTCTTTCATCTTTCAGACATTCTTTTCAGTGCCCGACTTTCCATCTCGTCGACCGAAACAGTCGTCTCTTATACAAAGAAATAATTGGTGGGTGTACTGTTCATAAAATTTAATTGTACTTACCTTCTCGGCCTGAATAAGTTTTTCTGGTCCGAAAGGTAGAGAGTCTACTTGTCTGCGTATTTCCGAGGAAATGTTCTCAACTATGGATGTGACAGTGGCACCGCTCACTTTCTTGTGGCAAACCTGACAGGCCCAGTCAGCACCTCCATCTGCCTCAACCAGTCACAGTCACACTCCGTTCCAAAACTATAATAATTGTAATAGCTCGTATGCTATATTAACCACTAGTATATAGTTATGTACGGATATAAAAGAAAGATAATTACTTATAAAAAAGCCGCCAGTGAGGATTAAGCTTTTAAGCGGAGCAGTATATATTAATATGCCTTTTATCGAATACGTAAAAATGGTAATTTGTATTAAGCTGTTTATAAGTGCTGTACAAACATACCAAGTGGATCTGTAGAGACGACAGAAGGAGCGGGTTCTTGGTTGTGATAGCGACAAAGAAGCGTGCTCATATTCGTCGACATTTCAGTTGGATCAGAGCAGCGCTGACATCCACACCAGAAGTACTTGGTACAATGCAATAATTCCCTCCTAAGCAGTGTCGGGTGCAGACTTCCAACGTAGGAGCTGAATAGTTCTTCGCCCTCATCCACATCCACGGTTGTCCTCAACTCCAGCCTATCGGCGTAAGAAGACAAAAAAGGGCCTGAAGTGACTCCGCTCCATTGGATATATTTTGGAAACTCTTTTTGGCAGAACGAAATTGTTTGTGAAATATTTGGACATATAATAGATACATACCTATAGCCATTTTTGGGTAATATAGTGTGAATTGTATTTGCGATACAGTTGTGCGACAGTATGGCAGTCTGAGGGTAGAGTCCTCGACCAGTACCTCCACCCAACCACAACTCGAAACTGTTCACCTCTAGCATACCGCACACCTTTTCGATAAGTTCTTCTTCGAACCTACAAAACACGCCTTTTCTTCAAAAATATCCCTAAAAATACCGCAGTTTTGGCATCTGCTTTCTGGTTTTACAGCCACGAGGAGTTTTCGGTTTTTTTTTGTAAGTTGGCTGCAGAGTTAAAGGGACTAGGAGAAACCCATTGACCGATGAACTTGGTAGTGGAAAAAATGAATCTGATCAATCAAAGAGGAAAACCCACTTCCTATAACTCTTCCTATTTTTGATCGCATAAAACTCGCATTATTAATGTTTTATATTGCACCTATCTTTAAGTTTGAGTCCCAGCCTGATGTAGTTAACGATGTTGTTGCGTTCGGCCGCCCAGTGGATGGGCTTGGCGGCCCTCCTGAGCTGGCAGTGGCTCTCCATGAGCGATATCTCATTGTCCCAGCGCTCTCTGTTCTTATCGATGTTGAGGAGGACCCTAAGCGGGGTCACGCACTCGTACTGGGGACTGCATTCGTCCCCTGTGTCTATAACACCGCCACCCTGGTAGGCGGCCCTAGCGCTACTGAACACTAAACACTCTTCCGAATGAAGTTCGTTCTGAGAACAGGTCTCATCGCATACTGGCCACCTTAACAAGCATAAAAGCATGAAAGCGGAACTGTATATAATGTTGTACGTTTAGGGGATACATCTTGTATCCTTATTACACATATAAGTTTCGTTAAATATTCGAGTGCAGTCATCAACGGGCAGTATATAATAGCGTGCATCAAAGCTACTGCATTAATTCCTTCCTTACCTGCATTTCGAGCAGAGTTGTGTGGGCTTCGGTCTGCAGCAGGCTAGGCATACGGGGACCGTGTATGTATTGGGTCCAACCGCGAACGGTATCTCGCTGAGTACTTCCTGTCCTCGGCTCAGCTGCCTCGCAGCCACCGCGTATCTTTCGCAAAGACCACATTCTTACAAATTAACGCAAATTATATAATGCTATACCTTTCCAGAAGAACGTCTCCTTTGATCTATTCGGTCACACAGACGGAAAACATATATTGTGACGCTAAACGCAACTGTGAAGTGCTTGATACTGATTGGCCCACTTAATGGCTTAACTTTCCATTAAAGTGTGTTATTGATAGAGGTATGAATTGGATAAATAAAATATGAGGAATACGGCATAAAAAATGTTGAAATATTTTATTGATAATAATTCCACGAATTATTTTTTAAAGAATGAATTTAAAGAAGTTCCTCGGCGCGTGTTATTCACCACGTGATAGCGTCGTAATTAAAATAATAAGTTGGGTAATGTTGTTACTGAAAACTGGACAATGTTCACATATGTTTCCGATAGTTAATTACTGTCTAATTTTAATGTAAAATTTCATTCATAGCAATACAAATAATAATATAAAAAAAATATAATTTCATAGAAATTCATTAAACAAAAATATGGAAAAGGCTGGTGCAAGTGACATTAGTGGGTGGACCGGTGCCAGTTGGTAAAAGTTCCACCTGAGGAGAGAAATGTTTCTTCGGCGTCTCCTAAATTCTGGCATGTTTAAATTTAACAGTTACATCGTGCGTCACTTACAAACATATACTGCAGGACTCAAATTTCATTTTAGTTTCCCTTTTTTCAGCCGATTTTTTACGATCGCGCAGCCAATTTAAATATAGAACTAATCAGACACAGAAATAAATACAAAAACAAACGAAAAAATTATTGTTTAGTTACCGAAGAACATACTTAATTACTATTCTTACCTTCCAACTTCATCATTTATTTTCACTGTGTAATTCATCATTCTCTTCTTATTGGCCAGCAAATATTTTATCCCTGTAATTTGAACCGACTCATTTAATCTAGTATGGGCGAAAAAAGCCACCAATGGGTACAGTCAAAAGTTGTTCATAAACGCATAACACTGCAACAGATATGGGACTGTAAGTATTTATTCAGATACACTGTCTCAAACAAGTATCAAAGCCTTTTCATTCAAAACATAGTTTTAGTAATTAATAGAAAGAAAAGCTAAAACTATAAAACAGGTAAGTATCTGTAACTACATTTTTATTAAATTAATATGGCATAGGAAATGTAGGAATGGTTACAAATGTTCTCCCTTCACTGTGGCGGATCAGCAGAGATTTAGAGCATCACTAGTCCAATTTTCTAACTCGTAGGGCAAAGGCCTTTTTGGCATCTAGACTGGTTCAGTTTCCCACAATTTTGTTATACTCGGTGCAGTGAATGTGCTGACAGAATAGCGAGAAATTTAAATCATACTAGCTTAGGACCAAATAGACGAGAGACGGCAGAAAATAGGGGGCATGTTCGTTATTCATTACCCCGCTTTACTGTATTAAACAATTGTGGTAAATTGGCTACTGGTACTCAATGTAAACTTCAACGGAGTATTCCAATCAATTTCACGTGAAAGCAAATCGTATGTTTAGTTTATAAACTGAGTAATGATTGGACCTGTCCAAGACAAGATTGGAAGACAAAGCATTTAACTATCATTCGTCTACAAAGATCTTGGCACGACAATAGGAGTGGCATGTGATAATTTGAACCAAGAGCCAATTTTTAGACTTATTCTTAGTTTTCCACAGCATACTTTTTAAAAAGTGGGGGAAAAATAGACTTTCATTTGACTTTGGAATAGTATATTTATAGGGTAAAATTTAAAAGTTTCATTTTTTCACGGTATTAGTTCTATCTAAACACGCCAATTTTGTGCAAAGCTTTTGGTTTCGGCTGTTCACCACCTGCAGGCCTTACTGTTCAGATGTGTTTAATCATTATATGGCCTGCTCCAATTCTGTGCCACTGAATCGAACGTAGATTTCTTCTTCCGTGTTTACTATATGAATGATTAATGCACGAAACCAAAAATTATAAAACTATTTCGCTTTAATGAAATCATGCGAACCAATTTTACTCCCTTCTTCCTACGAGTTAGCATTTTTAAAACTGTTAATGATATTAAAACTGGATATTTCGCATACTACCATTGACCAGTTCAGCAGGATCAAATTATATTTCTGAATACACACATCAATCAAATTCCTCATATATACAGATGGAGAAATAAAATAAATCATATCGAATATTAATATTAAAGAATGCTTCGGAAATTTTTGGAAGACTGAAACATAAAAATAAGGCTTCCTTCGATTGTGAACGTAAAAATATTACTCTTTTTACAGCCAAGCCCTGAATTTGAGGCCTATATAGTCGGACACTGTATAGCGAAAGTGCTCGAATATGCTATGAGTCCCATAACTACGTCATGGGCCTATATGAAATAAGGACTCCAAAATGTTTGTTAACAAGTCTAATTGCAGGCTTACCTTTGCCGAAGGATCATTTATTATGTCACAATACAGGGTCATGAAAACTAACTGGGTCAACTGCGTCGACTTGGACCTGTGTAGGCTTTACATTCGACGCTACTGCCGAGACTGAATAAGATATCTCAAGTCTGAGAGGCTCAACGCTAAACGACTATTTATAACCGTACATTGGTGCGCCTGCATTTACCGATGCCAGTTTCGTTCCTTCCAAGTGTTAATTAGGTGTTTCCAAAAGGTATATTCTATTTGATTTTAATTTTGGCGGGATTTCCTCAAATTTGGCAGACCATCGTGAACACGAGTTTCATTAGCGAGATTTGTACACCAGAGTTTTGCCAGATCGAATAATTTATTCACCTCTTCTTATTTATTAACGGGTTGTAAGTGAAAAGTTGTATAGCGAATTGAAAATTTTCGGTTAATACCAGCGTGCAATTTTAAATTATGATGTTTTTAGCAGAATACTACGATAACTTGTTGCACTTGTGTAGGTTTTCATCTTTGTAAAACCTAAATGTGTAAAAGTAAATATTGATTTTACGGTTATAAGGTTCACTTTTAAGGTTATAAGGTATTATAAGGTTCATATTGCCATATTCTCTGAGCAGGAGAGTTCTTTCAAAGCCCGATTTTCATTTCTGATTAGGTGCCTAATGTCCTCCTCAGTGCCACCCTGCCCCCTTGTTCAGGTTCAACGCACCTTCCAATAGTGTTTATTTTCAACTCTGTCGTGTTCATGGCATTAACTTTCAGTCCTACTGCTTGTGCGGGATATATATATATATATATATATATATATATATATATATATATATATATATATATATATATATTACAGGTTTATCAAACGAAGGAATTGTTTATTTTTACTGTAAATATATGAAACATTGTTACAATACAATTAACCGATGCCATTGTTTCAAGTTTTTGGAAGTACTTCATTGTTTGAAAAAGTACACAAAATTGACTCTGTGAATGTGAAACAGTAAGGTACAGCCAGTAAAAAGTCCTTCAATTCGATTGACTGAATCAGAACCAAAGAAGTTATAACAATTCAATTTAACTGTCATTTATAACGGGAGTTACTCATTCATTCCCATGCTCTCAAAGATGGACAGGATAAGACAAAATACTATAAATCAATTAGTATTTATATTAACCACGCATTAGTATAAATACTATCCGAATGTAATAATAATAACAGTAAGCAAATAGTTTATTACAATTATATTTTATAATAATAATAATAATAATAAATTAGTTCTGATAGTCACATTAGGGAAAAGTAACAGTAGCAAAGTCAACCATTGTCTTCAAGGTCGGTCACTGCAATTTAACAAAATATTCCAACTTCATCAATAAAATAATCATTGCCCAAGAGAGTAAGTTCCAAAGGGAGAAATTGAAACTGAAGTGCTTGTAAGATAAAGCAATTGCAGTTACCGTATTTTTAACAAATGAAAAATAATCATAAAGACCTATTCTAACCCGATTCCGAGAAAAATTTGCGTGCCAAGAGTGACCGCCAGCCGAAATTACCTAAACCAACACCAAAAGTTGGAGGAGGATTTTTTGACCCAAAAGTAGAATTTTCCATCGTCTGGGCTGGACCATCGATTTTTTATATACGGTAAAATGATCCGTAGAACAACCGAAGGAATCTAACAAAAAATACGCAAAAAAGTAAAATCATTTCAGTTATTTTAGCGCTGGCAGGTTGGCACCAGTGGTGAGACCCGGGGCCAGGTCAACCTTCACTCGTGTTGGACCTGAATCTGTGAGTTTTTTTATCTGTTCCAACTTTTACGCAGTTCGTTTTAATTTTTCAAGAAAAGTGTCCGGCCGCCAGTTCGGAAGGAGTTTTCCAGGACGGTCGAACGATGACATAAAACCCAGCTACTGTTCTCCATATCTTTAATGTAGGCGGTGAGTTTATCCGTAGCCAAAACACAATCTGTTTTTGTTTTGATACCTGATGATATCATTAAAATGTCAGTTATATCAGCCGATCGGGCTATGTCGACGATCCTTTGCACGTCAAATTAATTACTATATTATTGTACAGTTTTCTTATGCCGTGGTTACTGAGTTGTGATAAGAAAGGACAGTGATCCCGTTATATTTGCTGACATTGAGTACAGAATACCTCCGTTAATGAAGTGAATACTTTCAAAACTATGATACCTTCTAAGAAACTGTTTGGCTGGAAACAAACATGAAAATGCCCGTATTTACAAAATTAATTATTGTGATAAATTAATTCATTTTAACCGCTTGTCCCAATAATTTGTTTCTAGTGTAATATTATAGTGAAATAAATATAATAAGTGAAACTTAAATATTTAGAGTTTATACTTATTCAGTTAGACTTATTCAGATCTCAAATGTGTTCCAATGCATTTTCGAGGCAGCTGTAATAACTCAGAGTATAGTCTAATACCCTTATTGAAGGGGAATTTTCTGTGAATATTTGTTATGAACCGATTCTGAGTTCCTTAGCGCAACTTTCAGTACTTCATACTGTATTTATGCATTAGAATGTGTATTTTTGAACAGAATATTTCAAAAAGTACTAATGTAAAACACATTTTTTAAGACAAGGATATTTTTAGGTGGTTGCCATCTCATATTTTACATTGTAACTAAGGAAGGAAGTAAAGAGGACGAACATGTGGAAGTTGATAACTCGAGGAGCTAGGGAAAGTTTCTTATTTGAGCGTGGTGGTGGAGGTTACCTCAAGAGGGAAGCACCAACATCGCCGTCGGAATCTGCATCACTGCAGGTAGGGCCTAGTAGAGTCATCTGTTCATGGAGACATAAGAAGACCTACAACAAGACACCACAGGAACCACCCACGACAACAGGACATGGCGAAGCAAAGAGAGTACCCTGTTGTTCTTGGCTTGGTAGAAACAACAATACTGTTGGATCACAACAGGCACCCACCACTGCAGCTCAACCATCAGCATCATCATGCAAGGGCTCATGGTTCAACTATAAGTTCCTCTGCAAGTACTTCTGCAGTAGTGACCCTTCTCAGAATAACAGCAGTAGCAGTAATACCAATAGTAACAATGATCCTGGGCAGAGACGCCGTTATAAGTCTTTACCAAACAACTTTTGTGATACTTGGCTGGGTGCTGTTGGTTATGTAAGTATCAGGTCATCCTATATAATTATTAGACTATACTATTTTGAGCTGTTTAACTTTCCAGAGGAACATGTTTAAACCAAAAAGTATATATAAATTAAACACTATTTTTACTTGTCTGATTACTTATTTGATAGTGAATTGCATTTGGGTTGTTCCTCATTGATATTGTTTTGATGAATTTTATCAGATGATGGACTGATGTTTATCGTATAAGCAAGCATAACTTGAAGTTATTACCAACATACAGTAGTAGTGAATGATAGGTTTGCATTTCTTATTATTTGATACAAATTGAAACTGGTTTTATGCCAAGGGCCATTAAAACTATAAAAATTGTACAATAATATTACAGAATATCGTAATATTTTCAGGTCTGGAAAATTTGTTTTAATGTACATTTAATATACCTCTACTGCTATCAGTTGATAGCTTAATATTGTTAATATTATGATAAAATGTTTGCATTTTTCATTAAACTGGTAGATGTGTTACATAGAGGGCTTTTTCTAAGGTCCTATATACTTCCATGTGTAATTATTTAATATGTCTTAAACCCAATAATGT
The DNA here is from genome assembly GCA_019843655.1 of Lethocerus indicus. NCBI lineage: Eukaryota > Metazoa > Arthropoda > Insecta > Hemiptera > Belostomatidae > Lethocerus > Lethocerus indicus. Next base: position 24,001,921 of record JACDQD010000003.1, on the reverse strand, counting down.
ATCAGAGTGTTTATTTGATATTTGATATACTAAACTGTATATTATGAAACATATGGTTTGCAAAAATAAACTTGCTCTGTTCAGGTTTGCTTGTCCTGACAGGATCTCTAGTTAGTTTAAATCATCAGTTAGAGCTTCATCACTGGTTCACACATATTCTCTAGTCTCAGATAGAACAGAAATTCTTCCCTTAATTCCACTTTTGTTCTATCTTCCTATGTATGTTGTTTGCAACATACATAAGTACATTGGAACTTTTACAACATTGGAGTTTTTCACATTAAAATTTAATTATGAATTTAATTATGTAACGAATAAGCAGTAATGTCATTTGATAAATTATATTTGTTCACTTCTCTGTTATTGACTATTGAAAATATGCAATCTTTTAACATTGTAGCTCCTTTTTTACTGGTAATTTTATTTTTAAATAATTATAGTACATCCACATTTTTTTTTATCAGTGCTTATATTACCATTATGCGCTGTACATCCACATTTTTTATTGAAAACTTTTTTAAATTTTACATGTCTTGAGTAACCATTGCAGTACCTGAAAGATTATATATGATAAGAAATGAACATTCAAAAATAATATTTACATTTGACTGTACCATATTTGAAAAGAATTTATTATTTTTGCCATACTTCATATGCATAAAAAATATGTTGCATCATGTTTTTTTGCATCTTAATATGATCTCAAAGTGCTTTTAATAATTATTTTGGCACTTTTTTATACCTTGCTGAAATTACTACTATTATTACTACATCACTGCATCGTTATATTATTTTAATACTGATATTCTCCATAAGGTTAACATTATATTTACATAGTTTCTGAGATTTTAAAACTGTGTCTTTTAATCAGTAACATGTTCAAGAACGTGGAGAAAGAAGTTTGATAAAATGCATTTGGAAAAATTAATGGTTACTCCCTCTTTCTGTTAGTGTTATTAATGGATGTGACAGTGAAAAATTTCAAATACAATAGAAAAGAAAGATTTACAGGTGCTCTATTAATAACCAATTTATAACATTGTGTTTCAAGATAACTTTTCAAGTGTTATCCAGTTCTCATCTTTTGTTCATGTGTATTTTATTGCAATAAGAAGATTGTTTACTGCCAATGAAGCACAGTTAATTACTGAAATTAATAATACAGTAGAAATGTTTATACTGTGGATATATACATATTTTTATTATTAAGTAACCGTGAAAAATAAATTATTAATTGTAGAGTGGAGCACTTATAGTTGGTTGGGTCTTAAGCCAGCACAATGATTGGCGATGGAGAAATTGGTATCACAACGTCAAGAGTGCAGTAATATCAAATGCAACAGCTTGCACAAAAAAACAGCAGACTGTTACTACTACTACTAGTGTTATTGGCACCAACACTATTAGGTTTGTTAATTTTTTTCTTTATTGATATCAACACCTATCGAAAAACTTCATTGTACACCCCAGAAAGCTTACAATTTAATGAAATCAGAGTACACAAAAGATATTCTTATCTAAGTATTTAATAGGATTTTGAAAAATGTCACAATTCTCTTAGTTTTATTGGCACATTAAAATTCTTAAAGCACTTCAATATTTCAAATGCTGTTTTAATAATGAATTTTGTATACATTTAAAATGATAGTATAAAATCATGTTTACAGTATATGCAATAAGGTTAATATGGAATAAAATATCATTCAAAACTCTTATCTGTGATGTATTTATTAACCGTAGGTTTCACAATGGAGATGGGAAAGAGGATGGTACTAAGTTGAAGTACAGTGGTCTGATACAGCTATTGGCAAAGGTGGCTCTGTCACAACCCTCGGTTCCTAGCAGCGGCAACAACAATTTGGGTGGTGATGGTGCCTCCTCCACAAATGACAATAGAGTTGTGTGTTTAGCATATGACAGTACTGATTCTGATGATCAGTCATCTGATGGAGACACTATTGAGTTTGGTCCAGTTACTGCTCAGCAGGTAACTAACTACTGCTTCAACTTAGGGAGAGTTTTGTGTTTGCACATGAATGCAGTGACTTGCATAAAAAACAAAACAAATTAAACCAAGACCAAACAGTTTCACAACTGCACCTACATTTATGAATGTGCTCACATCTTCATACAGTCTACAGTAAGCTTCTAGATATAGTGAAAAATGGCATCAATGAAAAGTTCCATTAAATTATTGTATTCAGGGCCTAAGTGGTTAAAGATATGTGCCTTGAATCATTGAAACCAATAATGATGGGAGTTTACTGCAGACATAAAAAATGCATACAGTGGGCATTTAGGTTAAGTTAGGTTATATCAAGTGTAATGAAGTGAGTATATGAGGCTTGTCACCTATAAAAAATAATGTTTAATTCATTGTACATATGTGATTCAAATTAGACCAAGTAGGCAAGTCATAAAAATTAGTCAACCAGAATTAGTCAATAAACCAATTAGGTGATGTTCAAGGTGATAAGAAATCAGGATCAGATATGATTTCTTATTATCAATTATACTATCTCATTATGTAATGTTATGATGAGTGCTGAAGAAAAATACCCCTAAAAAGAGGACATAGAAGGTTCTGGTTAGATTCTATAGAGTACTGTGGAGTAATTTTTAATCAATTACGTGCAAATTAACATTTGTACTTGCCTTCCCTTTACTTTTTGAACAATTTACACGGTGCAGTTTGGCTCAACAGTTTTAATCTTTCTTTATGAACAACATAACTTCTTCATGTCTAAGGCTTCCTAAAATTGTTTCTCTTGGAAAATCATTATGGTAACATAGTACCAATGGTTTTTAAGGCAATAGAAGAGGCTGGAAACGAACTAGTCAAAGTTCACAATTCAATTGTGGGGGAGATGGAAAACCGCAAAGGTGTTGAGTATATGTCGAGGCATGAACACTGGAGAGCAGCAGAGCTGTTTAGGAGAGCAGCCACCAGGGTCCCAGGAGGATACGCTCCTGCCGCCTACAACCTTGCACAGTGCTATGAACTGGGACTAGGCACTGTACAGGACTATTCCAAGGTAAATAGGTTCATTTTCAGAACATTAATTAATATTAGTTACTTAAAGTATTTAATCATGGGTCTGGGAGGTTTGTAACATTACAACTTCTCACAATTTCAATAATATTACAAGCCATCATACTTATGTGTTGGTTACTGATGGAGGATTCTCTCAATCCCTTAAATAATGTTGATATACAGTGTATTCAAAAATACTCTCCGTATTCTATTGGAAATTCCTTTTATGCATATTGTCCTGTTTTTATTGTTAATGCCATTATGGATGGGCACTGGTCTGTTCAGGCTGCCAAGTGGTATAGGAGGGGTTCAGATTTAGGCCATGCTAGTTCAATGTACAATCTGGGTGTGTTCTACGCTCATGGATGGGGAGGTTTGGAGATAAGTCAAAGCAAGGCTGCCAACCTGATCAAGAAGGCAGCTGCACTTGGACAGCCAGATGCTATAGCAGCTCTTGGTGGAGACCTGCCAACACCTGGTAAGTAATCAAAACTGGGAGCTTCAAAATTTAAGATGTTGAAACTAGAACCATAGTTGAATATAAATAAATGAATACTATCATTATAACACAAATAAAATTTTATTTTGATTCAGTAAAGTTAATTTCATTTTTCAGATTTAGCAGATGAGCATACAGATGATTTTGTGAAAACAAAAGATGAAGCAGATAAAATAACTTGCACTGGTCACAACAAAAGTGAAGAAGAAAGTTTTGATGATGGTGCACATCTCTATAATTTGGCTGTGTCTTATGAAAATTCTTTGCCTGGTAAAAATGTTATATTATTGAAGTGAATAATAGTATAAGAATTAGAAAAGAAATTGAGTTTCTGAATGAATATCAAATTGAGTGGTAAGGAAAGATGTGACTACAAAATATCATAAGAATTTGGAAAGCTAGCAGCTAAGCTACTACTTACCACAAAAATGAAGCATGTGGACACATCTGAGATAAGTTGTAACCACCATCATTGCTTAAAAAAATGTCTCATTGATTACCTTCTTGTGAAGTTGAACTGCCTGTGTTTATTTCTGTGTGATGATTTTTTTGCAGATAATTCAGTCGATCCATATTTGATACTTCAGATGTACCAGTTTGCATCTGAAAAGGGTCACACTGAGGCAAAGTCAAAATTGAGAATTCTCAAAGCTTATGATGCCATTGGTCTACTCTCAGGTAAGTAATCAACAATTATTTGCTGTTTTGACATATCTTTCATAAATATCTATTTATTTTCCCAACCATTCCTAGAGTATATACATGTAGTTGTTAATTGATTCTCTCTTCTGATGGGCTTTGATATTTTAGTAAGCTCATTCGCCATGTCATTCTTATATTAGTGTTTGAGTGATATTAAATGTTTACTTATCCAATTTTATTTATTACATTATGAATTTCATCACTTATGAATTATAAAAATATTAGATGTGTACTGATTCTTTCAGAATATCTGTTGGGTGAGAAAAAACATAAAAGCAGCAGTGGTTATGGGTCCGATATAAGCCTGGTCATTGATGCAGGAACATCAGGAGATCTTAACACTTGAAAACAACATCAGGGTATCTAATACCAAAGTTTATTAATACCAGTGATAATGAAATTTATGTAAGACCTGATATCTCAAGTTTTACATGTATTTTACTAATGTGTTTTTTAAGTTAGGTTGGAAAAATTCTTCAAAGTTATATTGAACTTTTATTTTAATGTGATATATCCACATAAATATTTGTTATTGCTATGTAAATGTGTAAATTTTTTTTATGTCTGTCTTACTAACTCATATTGTCACCTTGGTAAATTTTGTGTAGTATTTGACGATGACATATTGTAGGAATGTAGGATTTAGGTTGTTCTTATGATTTTAACAGATATGTTAACAATCAAGAATTGCTAAATTTATTTTTATTTGTAACAAAATATTTACACGTTCAATTAAATTCTACTTTGTAATTCTATAAAAATTGTACACTCATTCACAGGAAACAGAATCAAATTTTCCAGTTTTATCCAGTATTAATACTAGCAATTTTTGGTTTTGCGTATACCTCTTAATGTATTCAAATGAATAACGTATATAATGTGAATTTAGCTGTAAAAACGCTTTTATGTTTGTTCATAACATTGTAGCTCAGTGCATCTGTACTTGTGATACAAATGCATTTCAAAATGGTGCTTTTGTATAAAGAATATGATATATTTAATATTTCAATTTAAATATGTTACCAGCTCATTTGTCCTTGTAAGATAAATAGGAATAAGATGAAATTCTGGATGAATATTTAAATTACTGCTTAGAATAATTATATTTAATGACAAAACTGTGTGTAAAATGATATTTGTGTACTAATTTTATTAAATTGATATATAAGGTTGTAAGGAGCATAACAATTGGAATGTTTATTTATATTTGCTGTTATACTCATCATGGGTTAGCATCAATCAGCATTCAAATTCTAATTTCTTTTGGAAAGTACTAAAGGGGGGAACGGTTATTAACAACACTATTATATAGAATGAAACATAAATCATAATTGGGATATATTTTTTTGATCTACCATTTGCTGAAAATATTGATTTCCTTAAACATTTGGTTGATGATGAACAATTTGCTACTGAATTACAATTTTATAATTCTTTTATATACTAATAATAGGGTTTACCTCTACACCATAAGAGGCAACTGAAAATTAATTTTGTAGTTAATGCTGCTTAATGTTAAATCATCGATATGTACATGCATACATATAAATTATTTATATGTTTCTGAGTCAATGTGGGTGTATTAAAACCCTTATACATACTTTGTGGCACATCAGTAATTTTTGTTTAATAAATATATATATATATATATATATATATATATATATATATATATATATATATTTATGAGACCAATGTCTGAAACTAGTATTATGTGTGTTAGTAGAAATGTTAGTTTTATCAAATTCGTATTGGTGAAAAAGAGAAAAAAGTTTCACTTGTAAATATTATTTTTTAGTGAAGATTTTATGTTGAAAATATTGGCGGCTGGCCGCAAGACTAAATTATAAATCTGTTTTTAGACCAATAGACATTAATAATATTAGTATTTGTGCTGTTTAATGTGTAAACCTAAGTTTGATTGATTAAGATACTGTATTGTAATAAAAGGCTGACATCATGAGAGCAGTATATTTTTCATATTATGGAATAAAATGAAATTGTTATTTGGGTGAGCTTTCCACCCTTTCGACATGTTGGCATTTGTTTGAAGTATGTTAAAGGTACTTAAGTCTGTACAGTATATTTTGAAAAATAAAGAAGATAAACAGATTAAGACATTTTTCAATTCCTTTATTTTCATATATTGTTTACATTGAAGTATATATGTTTATATTTTGTATGGGCCCATATATTTTTGGAAATTCAATATTAGAATTGTTACAATTAAATTACAGAAATCCCTACCAAAGTATTGTCTAAATTGTTGTGAAATTTTGTGGCAAATAAAATTGCCATTGAACCTACTTATTATTCAATAATAACAAAAGAGGAAGTAATATTCATTTTAAAATATATTTGTTTTTAATTGATTTTTTATTATTTGGAAATTTGTAAAATATAAATTCTCATTGGATTATTTACAGTTCAATTGCATATGAGTGAAGCTAGGCTTCAACACAATGGGAAAACATATTAATATTTATGTACTTAATATTGGATACTTAAATATTATTTGGACACTACAGCAATTTATGAAGCAGCTGCAAATAGAGGTGGCAGTTAAAACTCAACATTAACTCTCAGTGTTGAATACAAAAAAATTGCACATTAAAAAATAATAATACCATTGTTTGTTTAAGATTAATAGATACTAATGAATATATACAAGGATGCTGGGAGTGTAATTTGTTTTGAAAGTTCATGACGAAATATTAACTTCACTGTAGTTAATCAAATTTATATTATAAATATAACTCGGAATATTTTTTAGGAAATTGAAAATAATATTACGCTAATGTTTAATGATAAAATATTAGTTTCGATTACTGTTGTTTCCTGAAAACCACGGAGTGGCAACACTGTTGTGTTGTTAGATCCTAGCAGTAGCATTGCTTACACACTATTGAAAATCATTTGATAAAGTCATTTTCGTATAAAATTAAGCAGCGGCGAACGAAAATAATCCAACACATAGTGTAACAGTCTAAAGAAGAACTCTACTATTCAATCGAAGACAAAAGTAATAAGGGTTAATGCTGTGCTTAATTTCCAAGATAATAGCTGGTTGTACAAATTTTGTAACAATGTATATTATACTGTCCGATTATTACAATAATGAACTACTAATTGTCGATTATTTTATTTCAGATATCATCTAGATTAACATATCAAAATGTCTGGCTATTGGTGGAAGAAAGATCATGTGAGTTTACTTATTAAAAAGTTTGGTTAGCCTGTTTCTTGTTTAGTCTGTTACCGTTTTATCTCTTCACCCGGGTGAAACGCGCATAATTCTCTAGCATTTTCTAGATACTATGTACAATAAAAACTAGCGAAATATCGGAAAACCCATAGGTATTCTGTAGCTACAGAATACTGCAAATTTGAAAAGCAGATGCGAAGCTTCTGCGTGCACGCCATTACTATCCTTTATGACAGCATTATAGTGACCACCTTTGTATTAAGGAAAGGGAGTGCTAAACGACAAATTGACTGTGTTTTTCTTTTAAGAAAATTGAGGAACACGTTTGCACGCTGCCGAAAAATCCAGATATGTTGGCGGAAATATTGAATTTGAAAACAGGTGGCTGGAAGAAAATGATGAAGTACAAGTTGTTGTCTCATACGTTGGCCTGGAGGTACAACCCGAGGTGCAGGCTGTTCCTCACCAGCTACTCTCAAACTTACGAACACATTCAACTCCACGCTACCAAATATCCGACTGTCATTCACCCCTTCAGCAAATTCAGGTTACATACTTTTATTCTTATATAATGTAAAAGTAATCCTCATTTAATTATATCAACATAGTGATTTTGGCAAAAGTTTGGGAGGCTATTCTGACTTAGCACTCACTTCTCCAACAGCTTAAAATGGAGAGATTGGGCTACGAAAAAGATTTTCTTCGAAGAAAAATTAATAGATATTTAACACTGTTGATGATTGTACTCTTTTAGAGCTACACTAGTCTCGGATTCTTCCCATCATGTCCTGTACCATAATAGGATATATCCATTGGCATCATATCAAACCAAAATGGCGACTTCGCCATTTAGTTAGAGGATAACGTCTGTTACTGACAGGATATAGTAGCGAACGGAACATTTCGCTTCTACATTTTGATGTATTTAAAATGTATAGACGTAAAATATCTCGTTCATTTAAGTAGATTAATATTTTGTGGAAGTTTTATGGTGTAACGTGAACAGATTTTTTCTTTTTGGAGATAGAACCATTATTTTTGTCTCTTACTTTTATTCACTTTCAACACAAAATTAGAATAAAGCTTGTTTATACGATATCGTATCTGGCGTAAACGGCGGTGATATGAAAACATAATTCAAAATTATCTCCAAATCATGACCCTAAACTTTGTAAAATACTGACAACTTCACGAGTCAAATATCGATTGCCACCACCGGTGATTTTGACCAATTGGTTTATCTACTATATGGAAACTGAAGGAGTGTAATTTTTGTTTCAGGGTCGGTTGGGAAATTTTGATGTTGATTTTCTATGCGGCCGTCTTGGCGTTGAAGGTGTTCTGTTCTTTGAACATGCTGACGAATCTGTCGATGGGTGAATATTTGGATGTGGACCTAACTGCCGCTTACATGCTTGAGTACTTTGAACTGTTTCAATTGGCGGACATTCTGATCAATTTCAATACGGCGTACCCCTGCTGCACCGACCACGTAGTTTACTTTTCCAAGCCAGACATTGCCAAGTAAGCATCTCAAACACCGCCTATTTTAGAGAGCAGAAAACCCTAGTTCCAGGAAGTAGGCGGAGCTAGCTCGCCTTCTATAGCTTGGCATTCAAGGACCCCCTTCCGCGCGTACATTATGCGTATTTCATAATTTTACTCGTTATAAATTTTATAAAACTAGACCTTACTAAATTCTGCAGTCCGTTAACATGATCCGTTATTCCCGGTTATAGGAACCGGGTAGCTGGACCACTGTTTACGCTTGTTTTTTTTTAACAACCTTGTTCTCTGAAAGATAGAAAGTTTAAAACTTGTCCCAGCTTCTATAGGTCTCGACAGGAACAATGTTTCATTCTCATTTGAGCCTTTGAAACAATATAATATAACCAAAAGAGTACTTCCGTGAAAATGATTTCTGGGAGGCTATTTCTGCGCATGACTTCAGGCAGTACTGAGAGATTTCGGTCGGAAATGCTAATCTATAGAGTTGATAGATAAGTAAATTATCTATAAATAATAAAATTTGCTGTTGCAGGGCGTACTGCAGGGGAAGACTGGTGTTTGACTTTCTCAGTACGTGCCCCTTCCTGTTACCCATGAGCTACGTAATGCCGTTCAACCAGATGGGCAATTTTCTGAAAATGTTAATTGCTCTGTCCCCCCTGAAAAAGTTACTGAGTTTAAGGACATTTCTCTACTATTATGACAACATTTTCGAAGTGAGTCACGACGATCATACTTGTACGCTTATACAAATTAGGTACCTATTTTGCGACTTAATTTTCCTCAGTAATTTACTCAATTAATTAATTACTACTTTCTGGATAACAATTTCAGAGGTAGAAAATAAAATTTTTCTGTTACCACTTTTTTAAGGTGTTAAAATATCAATCCATAAAATTCTAGAGATATGACTACGACGCGTAACCCTGAATGTTTTATGCATCCAGTGAACTGTAGTCACTATAGTCGTTTAATCAAATATTTTCATTATTTCTTCGTGGAATTATTGAAATTAGAATCGACTCCACTTTTGTTCGCCTTCCGCATTATCGACCGATAGTTTCTAATTTTTCTAGCTTTTCTATCGCAGGTTTTTGAAATATTCGGAATAGAATTTAGGTTCGTGAGTCTATGCTTATGGCTGCTACTTGTAGTGCACTGGGCAACGCTCGGACAATGGATACAGGCAGCCTTGTTCGAAATACCACATAGCCGCATCGATCCCGTCCACAGGGAAATGTAAGTACAGCAGCATTTACATTGACCGAAATATCACCGTAAATTTTCATTCATATTATTTACGCATAAATAAGATATTCCGAAAGTATTATGCTCATGGCATTGAATTCAAGCCAATGCCACGAAGGACGGTGGAAGAATGAAAAAAAAACGTTCGGAATCGAGATCAGTAACTTCAAATTTAATGATAGTTTGTTAAAAACAGAAATGAATACTTTTTATTTGGCGTAGAATTACGTCGAATTAAGCGGGTAGTATGGGGCGACTTTCGGCCTACTGACTGAGACAAAGGAGGTCGCGTTTCGGAGCAATCACCCTACTTTCCGTGCCCCTTACGAATATAATAACGCTCAAATGAGCGTTATTCCAATAGCGTTGGAAATCTGTGGGTTACAGCACAAACTGGGCGAGATTGGATGGATACTGGAATCATAGTTGGGCGGATAAGTACAGCGTGGGAATAGAGAGGGCCGCCTTTTCGATTTTCCTCCACTACGGGGTACGACAAACCAGCAGCAAGCATATGATTTTCCGCTTAGAACGGATCATTCACACTGCTCTCGTTTTTGCAGGCAACTTGTTCGTCGCCGATATCATCGGTAAGCTGATTTTTCCCCACTTAATAGTATTTTTGAGTTTTTCCCCTAAAGCACTGCCACGGTGCACTCGTGTAATGCACAACTATCTACGGCCGAAAGACACGGTCGCGTGGAATGTACATTGGTTGATACGGCTCGGATTATTATTCTACTAATGCTACTAACTACTCGTCTAATGCTAATGGGGTACATCACAGGTAGCTAACGTGCGTAGGTACCTCACCATATAACTGAACCCCCCTGTTAATTGGGGCTCCGTCTGGGACCCTACAATTACGAACATGTCGATTACATACGTACGTAAATAACATAGTGCACCGAATTGTTTGAAAATACGGTAAGAGTGTCTAGTTTTATTTTTCGCTTGTCGTTAGCACACATGCTCGTCTATCTGAAGGGGAGGAATTACTCCGAATCGGAATACGAGCAGCAGAAGGAAGAACTGGAAGAGCACTTGGAGAGCCTACCTATGAATGGGGACTGGCCGATGGACAGGCCCCTCTCAGACAAATTGAGGGAATCCATTCTCCAAAGCTTCGAGCTTGAATATTACGACAAGTTTTTTTCCGAAGAAAATATGCTCAGCCTCTTGGACGACTCATTGAGGAAGGTAAACTATAATAAAGTAATAAAGTAATAAATGAACCGCAATAAGTTCAGAGCCCCGATTAGATTTCCTTACAGATGGTTTGTATTTAAGTCTAACAAAATAAGTGGCAGTACGCCATTGTCCTTGGAACTTCAGGAACCGGGATTTTGCGACTTCGTCGACTGTTGGTATGTTGAGGTCATGGTGGATTGTCTGGTTAGAAACATACCATGTTGGATGTCTTGGTGGAACCCCATAGCTCAATATGTCCATGTCGGCTTGAGTATTGCTTTGTATATTGTTAGTTTGTTACTTAAGGTCAATTTCGATGTCCGTTTTAGTAATGGCCTTAAGAGTCCAAAATTTCTGTTTAAGTCGGTTCTTTTGAGTCGGGTGTGGGGATTACACGTGAGCCGTTTGTCGAGGTGGAGCCCAAGATAGCGAATCTGCTGTTGGGTGGGAATTGGTATGTCATTGAAATAGACGTCAGGACAGTGCCGACGACGTAGTGTGAAGGTGACGTGGGCGCTCTTGGAGCCATTCACCCTCACTCCCCATCGCCTGCACCAGGACACATTGACCAATAACAAAACTTATTCTTTTAAATTCATTATTTTATTTTACTAAAACACGTACGTGGAGGTGAAGTGACGTTAATCCTCTTGGGATTAAACCATATTTGTTCCCGTATTATATATATGATATTGCAATTTGTTGTATGAATTATTAAATAAAAAATTAAAAGAATTTGTCTACTGACCGGTTGAGCAGCGGCTGGGGAATTGGAAGTTGAGCGAGTGCCTCTCTCAAGTCTGGTTTTTGGAGGATTTGAACGTTCAGGAATTGAACTACGTGTCTTCCGTCATGCTCTACGAGATCTACCTTAGGGGAGAAGTCATATTTGAAATGGGTTCATTTGCCAACGGCGTCTATTTCATCAAAGACGGAATGGTGGGAATCTACTTCAACGAAGAACTGGTATGTACATCGGATGTTGGACATTATTCTTATATTCGAGCTTGCATTTTTGTCTGTTTCTTCAATGTTTACTGAAAGTAGTTAGTTGCTGACCATTTACCGTTTGTCAACAGTCCACGGGGCCAATTTATTTCACTGTGTATGAACTCTATTCTTGAGTCTATCTTTTCTGTGAATCTTCAATAGGGTACCATGTACTTACTCTTCCCAGAGTTATTCCATGGACCTTGGCCATTTCAGCCAAGTGAAAGCGCTTGCAATCGTATAATTTGTCGTTCTGTAAGTGGGTAGGACCCACAGGTTTTATGACGGCCAAAAGGCCTTCGGTAAAACCCATCCTGCTTTTGTAACATTTGTCGACTCTAATTTATTTACCAAATACCAAATACGGATAATTTTTGTTTAGTATTTATAGACATTTTTCGCCAGAAAATATTCTCTATTTCAGAAAGCGGTGTTAAAGCGCGGTAATGCTTTTGGTGAGTCGGTACTGTTAAATGAAGAGCGGGACTACAAAGCAGTTGCCATGGACCACTGCTACTTGTATCAGGTACCGAAAACTGTGTTAGATGAGATATACAGAAGAAACCCCGAAATCAAAACTTTGGTGTTGAAAATCGTCGTCGCTAAGAAGAGGGCGCTGCTGTTCAGCAAAATGCCACCAAAGGAGTGGACCTTATAATATTTGTTTATTCAATTTGCCCAATTGATTTATTTGGTCTTCTTCACAACTTATTGGTAAATATTCAAAAAGGAACCAAAGTCAGTAGTATTTGACAAAGCATGATCCTATTAACATTATAAAAAATGAATGAAATAGAATGAGTGTTACGTTTTGATTCCACTTCCAATACATACATAAGGGCATTGCTAATACATAAGAAATGTGAGGCTAATGAAAGAAATGTCGACCAGTTCCTTTGAGGCAAAGAACATGTTCCTTTGTTTGTTCTTGAACAACTGTTAATTACCGGTCTAGTAAAATACCACACCAGCGAGAAGAGAGAGAATATGGAGAAGATGATATTAATTTTTAGATAAAGGAAGGTTTTTCCGTAGCCAAAATCCGCTTACATTATCCCCTCGGCGAAGTTCTCCCACAGTTAGTAGACAATGTGAACACATGGCAGGATAGGAATATGGTACTTTGCCCAAAATTGAGGAAATGTATCCTAACAGAGATTCTTGTGTCGACATCGAATTACGATCTGATATAAATTCCGGGGGCTAAGCTAGACTAGGACCGTGCAACCGCTCTGTGTTGCGGACTTAGTATCAGCGCCGTGGAATAATAAATTTCTGGTAATAAAAATCCTCCGATAGTTATTCAATTAGTTTATTAGAAATATATAGTTGTCACATAACTAAATACACATTAAGTAATATTGTGAAAAAAACCTTAAAACTTGGTCATGAATTAGGTATTATTTATTTGAGTAATTCATTTTGTCCTAGGCCTTCGCGTTTGCCCGCAAATTAATCCCTACTTGTGTGTTATAATAGAATAGCGATACTTTATCGTTTGATAACGTCATAAAAACCTAATTAAATAATATGTCTCGTAAAAACAAATAGGAGAAATTAACCGGAATTCGATTTACTGATGAACATAAGACTCCCATAAGTAATGTAATATTCTACCCCATAAGTAATGTAATATACTAACTACCACGAATATTGGACCAACTATTTTTTATCATTGTCACAAAACGTGTAGCGGGTTTTGTTCATATGTAGGTGTATAATTATTGTCTATGTATTGTTGTCGAGGAAGGGGATAGGCCAACCGAGCGAACGCTCGAAAGTCTCTTCTCCCGTCTTCAAGTGGTAAGATCATACCTTGTGTCATTCGTGTAACTGAATCATATTTAATTTTTGTAAACGTGTAATCTCTTTCTCGCCGAAAATAAATTATAAATGTAAAAAGGCCCTCGTGCCAGTATGCCCTTGTACATTGTCTCCGATAACCTGTGTGTATTTAAAGAAAAATAATATATTTGTAATTTGTAAGGAACCCCCGACAGATTAATGTATAATGCTAATGTATGAAGAGGTCCCCAAGGAGTGGGACCAAGGCCAAGTGGGCGACCACACGAAAAAAAATGAATTGCCAGACTAAAACATATCTGGTAATAGAAGCATTCAACAAGAATGGGAAAAGTGTAAAAAATATTTGGCAACGGTGATTGTCCCTGGGCAATTCTCATTCACTCTATGCATTCATTACTACAATTTTGTTAGCCGTATTTCCTGCGATTATGTAGACTAATTCAAGAAAACGATAAAAAATCCGTATTAATAATTTCGTTGTACATTTCTCATTAAATTTAAAATACAAACATTTAATTGTGCTTATAGCAAATAGTATGGTGTCTTAAATTCGCCGCCGTGAGCAGCCGAGGATATAATTTATTATTTCAAAAATTCTTGAACAAAACAAAATTGGTTGACAGCCAATTTTGGCTTGTAAATAATGGGCTTTTTTCTAACAAGTCCTATGACATTTCAAAATCGACCAACAAAACCTCCTCAATACCCTCACAATTTTGATTTATGCGTCAAAAAGTTGAAAATAAGAGAAATGTGTAGTTATATATATGCTTGTAGTACCCCCACGGTAATTACCTTGGGGAGTTCAAGAAGAGGAATGTTTTGGAAACGTGGCCTTATAATTATATGTATAGAGGAATGAGGACGGTGGATGATCTTGTTGGTTTTCTGGAGGGTCTAGTTAAAAGGCAGTGTAGTATAGTTTGACAACAGGTGCCCGGGCGAGGGTGGGAGGCGATGGGGGGGATGGGATGGGAGGGGGTGGTTCCCAACCATTTATTGATTTTAAAGCAACCCCCTCGAGCTGAGCGGACATCACGCCCTCCTCCCGGCTGCTGGCTGCTGGCTGAGGCCTACCGCTGACTGGCTCACTGCTAGCGCTCACCCTTGGCCCACTCTCTATTATTCGGTTCCCGGCGATCTCTCTCCGACCTACGCGCCCGCAGACATTTCGAGAGCCCCCGACGTTGGACGGAGGACAGCGGGCCAACGGGGTGGTGTCGTGTTTATCACTGGGCCTCTATCCCTGTTCCCACTCTCGGCAGTTGTCCTGTGAGTATGTGGCGTCGGAGGTGCCCGCTCGGACAACGCCCGGACCCCAGATTCGTCTAATGCCGGACTTTGCGCTTTCCCGGTCTCGGGCTCCGGGCCCGTTTGCCCACTCCATCGTAAGTATAATCCTCTCTATACATTTAATTTACTTTCCATAACAAACCTGTAATAGGCATTGGCGAATATTTTACGTACTTTAAATAAATAGCCTATAATACGGTTTTGAAATATGATTAAGTGCTAAGTGCCATGATTTCCCGGTACGTTTACTTGTATTAGTTCGATGTAATGCATATTATAAGTGGTAAGACAAGGCGGATGTTTCGAATCGTGAATTTTTATTACGTCGATAAGTATCGATGTATACGACCCTGTCTATATGTCTAATTTACCTCTACGATAACAGAACCTATAATAGACTTGCACTATATTCACTCTGTACATAGGAAAAGGGGAAGGCACAAGGTACTTACTTGCTCCTTGTTTTGACTGGTAGGAATAAGGATACTGTCGACAACTATCGGGGAGTAAGATAAGGCGAGAGGAAGGTACTACTGCAAAACCTCATCACAAGTGTGATTTCCTATACGATTCCTCGTTTGTTTCGTAACGACGGCCTTTCTCTGGACTGTACCCAGTCCAATATCATAAGATCCATTTATTCTATTTTCAACATCTCATGGACGCAAGTCCATTAAGTTTGTATAGTCTAGAGATCTCGGTTGCCCCATTTCACAGGTATAAAATTCATTCCCAACATAAGAAAGCGACGAGATAAGAACACTGGTGTAATAAAGGGACCGATTTCCATTCGTGGTTGCACGTTCCGAAAGCGTTTCCATTCATTAATATAAAGTCCAGAGCCGGAGCTGGTTTGTGTGTAGTGGAATATATATGACCTATTTTAACTTGCCCGTGTGAATCTGCGTTTCTTGCCGCTTGTTTTGACCTGTTTTAATTCCATTCCTTTAATTATTCTTATTTCATTATACACACGACAAAGGTTTGTAATCGACATATGCACAGACGGTTGTATACTTTCATTTAAAAACACAATTCAATCCGGATATATTAGACAGACAAAATTATCCGTTATTAAGTTACAATAAAACACTTAGTTACAATGCTCTTTGGTTAAAATTATCAGTCAACTTATAACTACGCCGAAATATGGACAGAGGAAAAAGGAAACATTTATTATATCGACTCCTAGATCTACTCACACAATCTTGTCAGTCTAGCCTAAACAAACCGGAGGAAAAACAGAACCCTAAGTGATAATTTGTCCAACTCCCGCGGGGTCCCCCATAGTCAGCTCAATCTGAGAATTCCACTCAGTTTAATTTCCATCGATTCGTAAGATAAGTTAACTAATCGGAATAGATTCCATTACGGGACCGTAATTGTAATCAATTTTATAATTGATTATAGAAATATCGCAAGGAAGCGTCGCTTTAGTTTCAGGCTCTAGGTCCTAGAGTCTAGGAGCGATAATAATATTACCAAATACCAAATGTGAATGTAGCCATCTGGGAGGATCGGTTGCAAAATCTGTTTATGTTTATTACCTACAACTGATATCTTCCATACGCATATTATGGAACATTAAGTGTTAAACAATTTTTCTCGACTACTTCATTGTTTAGTTGAGAAATTAAACTTATGCAGTTATATATGTAATACTTTCTTTCTCTCTAATTACAGCCGGGTCTAAATCAGTATCCCTTGAAACGATAATGGTCAGGTTAAAAATGGAAATCTCCTTTCGGTTCGGTTTTATCGCCATGGGGAAGGCCGTTTTATTATTATTCCCGACTGGTAAATCCTATTAAAATTTAAAGGCTTAAGTTTTCAAAATGGGTGACTATTGTGATTGTTGGGTGTTCCATTCTGATTGTTGAATGGTGTTGTCACGGATGTTGTCACGTAACCTACGCTTGGCTCTTATCCCCACCCCGTACCATCGTCCCCGCATATTGACTCCATCTCCAACAAACTGAATCGCTCCCCGCCAAGTACAACCATTCGAAATCGCCATAATTTCAATTTAAATAGTAACCACGGTACGACCGTTTTATTTTTGTACGTGTACCTTTTTTGATTTTCGGTATGCGTACCGAAGTTGTACCCATATAGGCGTATATTCAAAATAACTACATCTCACTCTGGATGAAATTTAATTGTTGGTCTAATATTGTATTAAACTTATGGGAGTTTGTAATATCTAATATTTTAAGAATTGGTGATAAAAAACCGAACGCGTTTTTTGCGTGTTTATGAAGCTGTAGTCAATGAAAATCCAGATTGAAGATAAAATTTGTACGAATACTTGGAATATTGTGAATATATTGGAAGTGTCCTACCTTCTAAATTGGGAATAATTTCACCTAATAATGGATAATCGATTTCATTTATTTCCGGCTCTAAACTCATTCGTGTTTACAAAACATTTGGGTTGGACACGACACCAATCTGTTATTAAGGTGATATTAAACTATGGCTTTTTCATTGTCGTTCCCATGGCTTTTCCCAGTCATCAGTAGGCAGAGATTAGTCAGCGTTACAACCAACTGTGAGTCAATTCGTACCGCTGCCACTGAATTTAGCAGCGGGGGTTGCTGTTACGAGTTCCTTTACGGCATTAAATCATCAGCGTGCATATGTCTCTTGTTTGCATGTTCGAAACAATAGATTTTAGGTTCTTATGTTTACTAATAAATTCATGTAGACATCCTAGATACAATATGAACAGTGAAGTGTAGCCAATTGTTAGAAAGACTGCAGAAGCTCTGGTCTTGGAGCGAAGAGCGCGTAGAAATATTTATATTCCTATGTGAGACTAATAGCGGCGAATCTTTAACTGGGAATTAATCGGACTGTATAGTGATCCCAACATTGAACAACAACATTTGCATTGGAAGATGAAGATTGATTTTTCTTTTAACCATTGTATTCTATTTCGTGTGTCGTAGGCTTTTTCCTGTTATCATTCCTGTCTTCTTTAGTAGTAGTACTGTATTATAAATATGCAGTAATATAATAAAATATTAAATGTTACCCTTTCTAGTAAATAAAAATTATTCATACTTTAACATATATATATATATATATATATATATATATATATATATATATAGGGGGTCCAAAAAAATGTATCCACTGTTTAAAAGTCCATAACTTGCAAACTAATTGACGGAGTTGTCTCATTTTTGATAGTGTTATAGTTTGTACTTCCGGCAATCGCCATACAAGCGTTGTATTGCGTTGTTTTGTTTTGTCAGATGACAGTCGCCAAATAGTCAGTATTTTGTTGTTAGTTGTACCTTGTTACTCGAGTAAACATGGCTGGCGCAAGGCTTACATTCGATAAAAGGAATTCAGTTTTGAAGTGGTATTTTAAGTACGAAAACATTCGTGTTAGGGCTTATCTCGACGAAAATCTACCAGGAAGATGGATAGGCCGTAGAGGTGCTGTAGAGTATCCACCACGTTCCCCAGACTTAACTCCTCTGGTCTTTTACCTGTGGGGAACACTGAAGGTCGTCGTTTATCGACAAAAGCCACGCACATTGGATGAACTTCGAGAATCCATCGTACATTCATGTGCAAATATCCAACTGAACACGTTGCAGTCAGTAGTTCGTGCTGCAGTTCGGTGACATCGTTTGTGTGTGGATGTTAATGGTGACCATTTCGAACACCCACAGTGATATCCTTAAGTTGGACTTTAAGCTACATTTTCACCAAAAATGAGACAACTCCGTCAATTAGTTTGCAAGTTATGGACTGTTAAACAGTGGATACATTTTTTTGGACCCCTCTGTATATGTATGTATATATATATATATATATATATATATATATATATATATATATATATAATTATCGTAGAGTACCCCTTGACACTACTCGGCTCCCGCTTTCTGCGTGTTGAATTATTGATTTATTTATACAGTAAATACTTGATTTATAATACACTACAGTGCTTCGATGAAGGAGGGCTACTTGACACAGAAATTATTGATTCCATGTCCACACAATCAATTGGAACCAGCCTTCCATCCAATTGGAAACTCTCTCTCTCAATAGTGAGAGTTTTATATCCGTCGGCACGACCTGCTGTTTATTTTCGTAACCAAGTCCACCGTTGGCTTTTCGCCATAACGAACAGACGGAAATTTTGTTACAAGTTCTGTTGGTTAAGAAATGGTTATGCGAGTGATGTTTTTTAAAGGAGGTTGATTTTCACATAAATCATTACTTTCACATCATTTCACAGAGTTTCCATTCTGAACTCGACGGGTGATCCATCATGCATCTTTTACATCCTAGATGTACGATTTAACAGGCTATATACATCAAAAGTGTATCTGTGTTCACGCGGTTATAGAAATATCGCTTTATGGCTTGCAATGCATATGACGTGAGTTCTATTCTAATAATTCGTATAATAGTGATGAACCTCACTTTTTTAAGTATATTTGTTTGTTATTAAAATACTACATTTGTTATTCATCGCGAATAACTGTAATAATGACAATGACATAAGCCTCAATCACTTGAAAAAGTAAAAGAAAAGGAAATTTCAATTTACTTGTGTATCATTTAGGAGATTTCTCCCCATAATTAATATGCGATGAAAAAATTGTCAACAAAAAATTATAATTTTAATGTCCGTCACTCTTAATTCAGGGAAAGTAGGGCGGGGTATAAAATATCTTGATATTTCAGACTTTGCTAGGCACAAAAAGCGCAAGTGAACACTGGTCCGAAGAAGAAGTGACAATCTTTTTCATCATTCATTGAGAAATTTCAGATTGCCCACAGGCTATAATTCTAATTTATTCTATGTAAAACAATTCCGCAGAACAAAGAAGGGCGGAAAAGAGATTGATTCAGATAAGCAGACGAGAGAGACAGAGTGAATATCTATTTCAGGACATTATCCCTAAGGCAGGAAGTGTCAAACGTTTTTTACCCGGATAGCAAAGGAGAAGACAGATATTTAACCATTTTTTTAAAGCTGATACGTACTGAAAGAGTAATTCTATATTACCACCCTAGATCTCGTGAACCTAGTCACGAAATCTATCTTATTTTTCAATTATATCGATAAAAATCAGTCAGATCGTAGTGTTTATATCAGTCCTACTATCGGCCATTGATGTTCGCGATAACAGTACGAATCAATAGAACTAAGGTCCCTGAATTAATGTCTGAAAGTAAAAACGACCCTTATTATTCTTATAGTCCATCCATTTTCTTGCCTCTTATGCTTTTGATACATTTAGTGTTATTGAATCTGCTCATTAATAAAATAGATCAATGAAAATAGAAATGTAGAAAGATATCTATGATTTTCTTTTTCGTGTAATGTGTAAAGAACATTATGAATGCAATACTAAAACATACGGGGTCTGAGGGAATAGACGTGATGTGGCTTTTAACTGCTAACGCTTTTAGTAAGATGTTTTATTACCAACATTTGAGCCAAAGGCGGCGCTACTGTACTGTCTACAAAATGCAGATATTGTCAACATTGTGGTTTAAACTTAAACGGCACTTCTAATACTCAGCAATTTTGCTAAGATGGTTATTATTTTTAACTATCACGGCGCTTCTAATACTAACCAGGTTTGCTAAGATGGTTATCTTTTTTAACTATCACGGCGTTTCTAATACTAACCAGCTTTGCTAAAATGGTTATTATTTTTAACTATCACGGCGCTTCTAATACTAACCAGCTTTGCTAAGATGGTTATTTTTAAATATCACGGCGCTTCTAATACTAACCAGCTTTGTTAATGTGATCATTATTTTTTAACTTTCGCGGCGTTCCTAATACTAACCAGCCTTGCTAAGGTAACACCTGCCACAATTGACACTACAAGTAACACCTGCTAAAATTGTATTTGGCTGTAGATCTGGCTGAGTCCACAGACTCCTAAAGTTTTGAGTCCTAGTATTGGGACTCATATTCAGAGTAAAATTCGTACCGTCCTTCCTCTTTCCATCGTGTAAACCACTCCGGTTTGGACAATATCTTTTTCGTTGCCATAATAGTCAATTGAATTGGAAATAATCACATCAATAAATGTACATTTGTTTTACCAAGACCATTATTTTTCACCATTCTCTCCCAAACTAACTTCATATCACTCCTCCCCCCACACCCAAAGGCGAACAAACGCTCAGGGCTAACGCAGCTAGTATATGTATCTATACTGAACCTATAAATTGAACTCCAATTTCTGACATTACAGTTATGACCTTAAAAGTTCGAATTCACCTACTTTACCTGCTCGATATGAAACCAGAAATTAATCATATTTCTCCGTCTTTGAGCTCTAACTTTTATATGTCCTTGTCTCGTCACCGTACAAACCTGTGTCGAAAACTGAATGTCGTCAATGTTTTGCGTGCCATGAAGTGTAAATAAGTGATACGCGCACCGGTTAATGTGATTAAATTAGAGCCAAAGAAGAACTTCTTCTTGAATGAGCGCCCATCCCGCTCAATTAGTTACACTCCATACTTTTAATACTTTGCCATGGATCGATACAATCCAACCTAAATTAAGAGACCGAAAAAATACTATACCGAGTTTAATGACAGATTAAAAATTTATTTATATTAATGCTAACGCTTTTTTAATGTATGCGATCTAAGGAAATTGTTTGCTTAAAGGTGTCTTTAATTTATTTCTCCATATAGAATCATCTTTGAACGTATTTTTCACATGTATTTGCTCGAAAAATTACCCATCCGACATAAATGCCACTGGCTTAGCTATCTCTTCGGTCTGTAGCCCAGATACACGTACTTGTAACCAGAAATGTTGATTGCAAAATAAATAAAAAAATAGGGAAAGAAATTGTTATATTATTATAATTATAAATTTTGATTCTCTGGTTACTGTTTTGTCGGCAGGTGCAATGTGGTCGATGGTGTTGAAGGTTGAGGGGTGGGGTAGGAGGGGAGGCTATGGAGTGGTGGTGGAGGAGGTTGAGCGGGCTCCAGCTGAGCCTCCTCCTCGTCTTTATCTTCGCTACGATCGACTCGAGCTCCGGCCACACGGCCACAGTTTCTCCCAACGCACTTCGGACGGCCACCCCAGCCTATCCGACAGTTCCGCCCACCGCCAACATAGTAAGTTTATACCCCCTACTACTCTCGAAGAACCGCCACTATTCAATGTCTAGAGGCGTTGGTATCGACACACTGAGATCGCTGGCAAATATGGGCACACGAAATTAAGACAAGTAACCCTACGTTCAGATCCAAGTTGTTATACCGTAGCTCGTAATAAACCCAGGAAAAAAAATTAAATGAAACAAAAAGTCCCTATTACGCCGTCGTTGTCATCGTATATATCTGTTAAATTAATATGAAAGGAAAAAATAATCGGAGGTTACTTCAAAGGCGTTCTCCACTTCAGCGAACTCTCCTGTGAAACTAATGGCCAGGGCCGACTGCGATATTGTAGCCCACCGCTGTAGGAGCAGCTTTTCGGGTGCAGATCTTACAATCTTAGTTTCGCGTTTGAGAGAACACGCGATTGATTGCATAGTCTACGGGTAGGTTATATTAAACAATGTAGTAATAATATTTTTACATAATTACTGGCTAAGATCGCGTAATATTATGGGAAGCACTTCGGGCAGCAGGTGTTGAATCCGTCTGAAGTTCTTCCTGATTTTGAAGAAGACTTTGAGCAAGTTCGTTTAGACCGCTGGTCCACCATAACCACTGGTCCGGAGATAGTGGATTTTCGGGAAAAAATCGTTCCTGAGAATTTTCTGAGCGCTGCAAAGTTCTTTGCTTGAACTCCGCCGAATTCAAAAAGTGTTCCGATGCCCACTGCCGTCACGAAGTCTTTTGTGCACGTGATCCAATTATTCTTCTTCCGCGCAATTCCCGAATTCCGAGGGGTCGGACAGGCCACGGATGTGCAGATTCGAGCACTG
The DNA here is from genome assembly GCA_019843655.1 of Lethocerus indicus. Classification (NCBI taxonomy): domain Eukaryota; kingdom Metazoa; phylum Arthropoda; class Insecta; order Hemiptera; family Belostomatidae; genus Lethocerus; species Lethocerus indicus. The sequence continues at coordinate 23,978,498 of JACDQD010000003.1, read as the reverse complement.
TTCGAACGGTATCCTGTTACCAGGCGGAGGAAGAGGTTGAGGAGGCGCTACGCCGGATTTGGTCTCTCTGGGAGGAGGCTGGCGAAGACGAAGACTACGAGGGCGTCTGTTCGAGGTTGGGGGCCGCCCAGGTCGGCCTCCCCCAGGGGCTGGCACTTCCCCTTTATCTTCCCTCTTTCATTCACCTGGCTCAGAAAGCGGACCTAACTGCGGCCATATTACAGCGCATGACGCCACCCCCACAACAATACACGCAAGGTACAGATCTAATTAAACTTTTTATCTTTTCTTTCTTTTAACATGAATTCTGGACAAGAATTTTAATAATCATTATTTTGATAAATTTACACAATAAATAGAGTGTAAGAAAAAATTTTTTTTATCTAGGTTTGACTCCATACAAATGGAGCTCTTAGACCAAGGAATTGGTCCATACAAATATATACATGTATTATACAATTATAATTTATCACTAACGCTTAATGTTCAAACATGGTTAGAAATGTTGGAGAGTTTCGCGGTTAGCCTGTTGGTGTCTGACGAACGGTTGGTGACCGTCAGACTGATCACATTCAACGGATCGACCCAACTGGTTCAAGATGTAGCCACAGTTAACAGACAAACAAAAGGTAATTTAATTTTTCTATACTATTATATTATTACATTATGTCGTTATATTATTATTACGACAGTAATCTTACTAACAGCCATAATTATATCCCCTCTCCAGCGCATAATGCACCGCGAATGCGAACGAAATCAGTTCTAGCGAGTATTTATTTTCGTTTAATAGTAAATTGAAAACACACCCTTTTTAGCCAGTCTGGCGGGTTAATTCCCTTTAGAACACTTTAGGAAGCTTCGAGATAAATATATGTTCCCGAACCGTTACCCGCCCGCATCCTACACGGACCATTTATTTCATCTTTTTGGAAATGGAAAACCCTCATCTTTCCCCGATGTGTCCACGGGACGTTTCTCCTCCAAGATTACAAGAACAATAGACCGACTACACTCCAAATAATTTATTAGTGAACAATACAGGATTAATTAAACGATGAAACGGACTTCTACCAGGTAAGAAAGTGGCCTGGAAATTATTATTGAATGTTACCAGACTGACTGGAATGAAGGAGGTTCAGACAAAATAATCCTGGGAGCAATTGGTAAATGCAAAATATCTTTCGTTTTACTTAAAAATGTTCGGTTAATTTTCGCGAATAATATTAGTGTTGTTTGTCATATTTGATAAACTATGTTCTAAAGTGTATTAAACCATTAAGCACTGGTAAATTTAGTATAAGAAATAATAATCGTACGGAATGGGACACGAGGTTTTTTAATCATATCTACGGATGGATGAGGTTCGTAACCAAGATTCTTCCTACAGTATTACGCAATCCTACCGGAAGTAGGCGATAATTTGAGAGGATAGTTAGTATCGGAAGGTTTAATTTAAATAAACTTCCCACCATACGAAATATCTATCGATATTTTTCTTGTTTTCTCCAACATATCTATCCACCGAATGAACGTGCTTCGATGAACACTATTATTATTCTGTTTTTGGTGTACAACCGGGTGTAAGCCCGTAAATGAGGTTCAATTATTTTAGTCGTAAATTGTTTGGTTGTAGTTGGTGATACTGGGAGCGGTAGCGAGTACCCGGAGGTGATGAGGGGCGTTGAGATCCCCGAGGGCCTAGGTTGGCTGCCGTTGAAGAGGAACGGCGATGATGGGGCCGGCAACAGTCTCGCCGGCGCCTGGTCTAGTGCTTACTTTTCATGCAAGGCCGCCGCCTGGGTCATCTCCTACACGGTCCCACTTTCCCTCGCCATCTCACTTTACCCAGCGTCCAACCACTACTTCGAGTCAACACAAAGTTCTTTACTGGCACAAAGGTCGGTTTTACCTCGTTTCCTCACTACTTTAACACTTACGCAATATTTCGGAATATTATCCCTATTGCGACCCTTAATCTCATATCCTATCCTTGACCGGTTTCGCCGGTCATGCACATAAACCAGTACAATGTCGGATATGTGGAAAACTACTCGATGGTTTTATGCCCTTCATAGTCCTTTAGTTGGCCTAATTTTTAAATGCTTCTCAATACTTTGTAACATAACCTACTGAAGACTTCATATTGTTTCAAAATATGTGCGTATCGGTGTTGCGATATTGATGTAACGGACCTACGTCACTGTAAAAATAATTGTTCTCCCGGCGACAGCTAATACGAAATTCTCCGCGGTAATCAACTAGAGTTAGGAGCGCTTGAAAGAGCTCGAGGAGTCGGTGGAGTGTTTGAGAATGTCATAGAAGAGCACTAGAGGGTGCCGGAAAGGGTATTAGATTATTCTTTAGCGGCGGTGGGAAAGAGACCCAGAGAGGCTTTTGGAGTGGGCGCAGATTGCTAAAGAGACCACTAGAGTAAACTTCTGCACTGGAGAAAACTGTCGAGTGTCCGACGATTGTAGCACTGATGATAAACATCCCCAGCGTTAATGCCACCCTCCATCCAATAGGCTTCAACGTTTGATCACGTAAGGACATTAAAAAATAACACTCGGCAAATTTATTTCTGATCAGTCGCTTTCGTCATTATTCTTTATATTTTCATCAATGCCTACCTCTTATTATATATTTGGTTACTTATTATTAAGCCCTCTATTTTTTGTGGTATTTTTAGTCTGGCTCGATGGGAGTTTGTTAAATTATCTTGGAAAAAGAAAGTCCGTAATTTAATGGCTGACCGTCTACCATCTAATAAGAGCAATTTTTACCGACCCGTATGGAAACGAAACGAGTTCAAGGATACGAACTATCGATCCCATTATTTTAGAGTGTTCCCGTCCATTGAATTATAGGGTGGAGATAATAGAGATAATAATGAACACTATGTGTACCTCCTATCGTGGGGTTCACACTCCTGTTAATCTAACAGCTGCGGAGTCCTAATCACCTCCCGACACATTTAGGCAGGGCTAGGTAATATAGCTCGTGGGAATTGATCAATTTGACGGTATCGTTGATTTTCAGTGTATATTTATGAGAGCATCATAATAATTCGTGGAAGTTTTACACTTATTCTTGGCGAAATTAACTACTGATTCATTTAGTAGATTCATTTTTGTTCTTGGTTCCTGCACGTAAATCTTCGTCAAGAATATTGTCCCTCATTTCCGAGGATAGAACCCTTCTCTATCCTTGCCACAGGTGCGATATATAAGAACCAAATATGTCAACGGCTGCAAAATATCAAAATAAGGTATTATTTCACTTTTACATGGAACTCCTTAACTAATGACAGGTGATAACTACTAAAAATAGTCTGCTTCATTACTACATAAGCAATACATTGCTCATTGTTTTGTGCTGTTTAAACTTTCGTTCGTCCGTTTCAGTTTAAAAGGATTTCTGAGTTTGGACGTGGACATCTCCGAGCTCGAAGTGAACCAATGCGATGAGGCCACTTCGCCGAATCAAGTGCCCGCATTCATCGGTACTCATAAGTGCCACAGGCCCACCACTGTCGTAAGTCGAAGTAGCCATTTAAAAGCTTCTGATTAAATTTAAACAAGATGACTAAGTTGCATTATCTGGCCATTGTTTGAGTGTTTTGTAAATGAATGATATCAAATGAACACAACGACTGTAGCGTACGAATGCAAAAACAAAACTGAAATAAAAGGGAGTACTTATCCAAATTGTACTATTGGATGTTAACACTTATCGGAAAATATTTATTGTTTGTTGTAGTGTGCTAACAAAGCGGCGGGAGGAGATAGAGGAGGGGGCGGTATTTGGTCACGTGGCCACTATGAGTGCAGATGCAAACCGGGTTACTACATGGGCCTCCAGCCTGCACTTTTCTTCTCTCTAGGCCAAACAAACAACGCATCAGCCCCTCTCCAACAGTACTTCCCCGGTACACTCGCCGAAGGTAATTTCTTCACAATCCTTGCTTATTATTAGCCGACAATATTATTTTGGAAATTATAGTTTTCCATCACTTCCGCCACAAGAGCTTGAATTATCTATCACTAAATTCCTTTTGAACCTTCGTCTTGAAACAATAACGGAGAAGCTGTCTGTTTGATCAAAGTTCAATAACAATATAACTATAAAGAACGATTGTCTTCTCCGTTTCAGCCGTGTGGTCGAACGGTACAGTAAAAGAAGAATTGAAGTGCTTGCAGTGCGCCCCAGGATGCGCTACCTGCGTCAACTATAGCCCCTGCCTTGCTACTTACAACTGGCCATTCAGGTAGAATAATTAAACGTATTTAAATAATGAATATTTAATTAATAATTAAATTATGAAATTATATTTACCATTTGTATCGAGAGCCACTAAGAAAATTAGGGAATATCTACCTAATAGTTCTTTCTTGTCACCTGGCGTTCTGTTCAACGATACCAAAACAATTTTTAACGGAATTGTATGCTAACAATTAAATAACGGAAACTAATGATAACACACATTACGTAATTACTTATTCCTCCTAGGGATACATAACCTGATAACAAACGCAAATTTTACATTTACCACAGATTAAATATAGGTTTTGTTTCAAGTATTTTATAATAATACAACGTTCATGAATTTCCCATATGTGTCATCGTGTTTTCAAAGTACGATTTGACAAAAATGTGTTTGTCATTGTATTTCACAAAATATATACTCCATTTGAATAGATATTGTAAGGCTCTGAATCAATATCTGGCCGTGTAATTTCAGGTGTATTTTACTCGGTATCTCTTGCTGGTGCATAATGTGCACAATCGGTTTGGTCTGCTATGTCTATCACAACAGGAGGCTGAAAGTGTTCAAAGTGGCAAGCCCAATATTCCTCAGTATAACACTGCTCGGTTGCGCCATCATGTACTCCGAGGTATAAATATTCATTTCAATCTGCAACTTATTTCCTGAAATAATTTACAAATATATTATTTATTATTACTCCGCTTGTTTCCAATTTTCGAATATACGGCCTGTGGGAAGTGCTATAACTTACCATGGTTTATGGTTATGTTGTGCAGAAAGTAGTTGAATTAATTCAATTTGTACATTCCTAAAACACTTCTAAAAGGTAAACATGCCTTCATAGTCATATCCTGCATTGTAATAGTGAGGGAGCACAGTTTCGTGAGCGAAATGCCCATATTTGAGCAAATGTCTTTGGCTTTTCAATACCTACTGCTATTGACTGAAAGCAACCGTCACTTGCTATATAGTAGCTGAATTAGCTGAGCAGTTACTATATAGTTTAAGAATTCATATTGGTGTTAATCCATTATATTTCTAATTACGACAATGTTTTGTTAGATGGGGGCCATATTTCCGATACTGGACATGTATTCCTGTATCGCTACGAAGTGGAGCAGACATTTAGGCTTTTGCATCACATACACGGCACTCCTCATGAAGACGTGGAGGTAAACTCAGTTTTCATTGTTGCATTATGATTCATTTACGTTTTAACATCACATTATTCTCCTTTCATACCTTTGTCGCCAACCTATCGCCGTTTAGAATCAGTCCATTCATTTATGTTAATTTATATACATTTAAATTTATTAACTTATTTATATTTATTTATCAATTCATCTATCAATAATTACTGACACTATAATATGGCGAAGGAATTGCCCGAGATCATACAATTAAATAATATTTTTAATATCTTCTCAGAAATATCAGGGCTCTAAACTAGGATCGGAATTCACCCAATAGTAAATCGGAATGTAATTTTGTAAAAAAAAAAAGTAGTTCCGCATTTCTAGAACCTCAAACCTCCTCCTCCTCCTCCTTACACCTGATACCTCTCATTCCTCTTCCATTCACATCGATTCAAAAGAAGAAGTAAATTATTTTTCCCTACATTTCTTCTTTGTAGTTTCCTACCCGGAAGTAAAATACACTGAGGATACCATCTTAAAGATGGTCCTCCAATTGATCAATCACAGCAACCGGGACCGGATCCCTTCGAGACTCATCGAAGACCCAACAGACACAGAGAATAACTTCTCGACCGTAGTAGTGTTAATGGATTTAACGTTGTCGATTTCAGGGTATCGCTGACCTACAGGGTGAAGTCGGCCCACAAGGTGAAGCTGACCGACAAGCAGCTGCTACAGTGGATGCTGCCCATACTCCTCGTCATGGTCATATACCTCGGAACCTGGACTGTCAGCGATCCTCCGTACGCCCATAAAATCAAAGACAACTACGGGCTCGCTTTCAAACAGTGTTCCTTCAACTGGTGGGACCACAGCCTGGCCATAGGTACGCATGGTTGACGATTTTGTTTAATTCCCAGCTAGATAATAATGATTCAAAGACAATGATAGTTTTACAAAACCGGGCCAAAGTATAATATTTTCATGACATGGTACGCTTGAGTCTACAAATCTCTGCAAAGAATGTTAGGTACTTGCTTAGTAGTTTGTTATGGAGAAATGCTATACAAATTTGATTATAGAATATTGGTCTTTCATATAGTCGAATACAGAACTCCAATCAGTTAAGATCATTTGAGGGTAACTATTCTCCAAATAATATTTGGCATTGTAAGGTGTCTGTATTTAAAGCAAGTTATTGTGTTAGGTGAGGTGTTGTTTCTCGGTTGGGGCATCCGGGTGTGCTACAGTGTCCGCAACGCTGAGTCGTTGTTCAACGAGGCCCGTCTCATCAGCTACGCCATATACAACATCGCCATCGTCAACATTGCGATGGTCGCTTTCCAGTAAGTACCCATTTATATTAAATACTTACAATACCTGGATTACTTTCAATAATTAGATTATTAAACTCGCTTAACAAATGTTGAAATTTGTTTACAGCCTCAGAGGTTGAGGGGTGTAAGGTTTATGATTACTTAGATCACATCTATCCCTTGTCAGGGAGGGGGATAGACCCACCGAGCCCTGACCACTGACAGGAACTAAAAGAAATATTACCCCGGTCATCATCTATTTTAATACGTTAATTAGATGTCCGCGTCGTACGCCTGCCCCTATTTTTAATGTCGTCGTTTGTGTATGTCTTTACCCCTCAAAGTTTGACGGGACTCCTCCTCCGTGTCACTCTCTAGAATTAATCGATCTCTATCATTGATGATTTTGACAGCCCTTCTATTTGTCTAGTGGGCTATCTAGATATTCCTTTGTTTGTTCCTTGATTTCCTCAACCTTTCTTAGTCGTTGAAAGAGAAAAAAAATGGCCAAATCTAAAGATCATGGGTTTCGGCACCTGTTATTTTTGGTGAGAAAGAGACTACAATTTTTAAGAGAAAAATAAATGTAATTCAGTAACACAAAATGATACTTGATCGGAGCTTACCACCCGAAGCCGAAGACGAGGTCTAATAAAATGGTAACCATAAACTTTACTCTCTCAGCCTCTACTAACTTATATATATATATATATATATATATATATATATATATATATATATATAACAACACTTCTATACTAATGGGTAAAAATAGGACAGATAGTTCATTATTTTTATTATTGTTGTAATGATCATTACCATATTGAAATGTAAAAAGAAATGAGCTCTAGAAATAAGTTGATCAGAGGGAATTTAATGACAGTTCAAATTTAATAAGTGAAATACGCTGATAAAATTTAGAGCCAGTATATATATTTGTTTTGATGTGTATTGTCCAGCATATTCCTGTTTCCGCGGGCCGGCCCTGACATCAAATACCTCTTGGGTTTCATCAGAACACAGTTGAGCACTTCGACGACAATTTTCCTTGTCTTCGCCCCTAAGGTAATCCGAAGGTGTTCCTAACACTAGTTATAAATCATAATCATGTTTAAATACGATATTCAAAATTTTGACTTTAAGAGCACCGTGAAGACTATCTCGAGTTTCAAAATAACAAATGAAATGTCACGACGGTAATTTTTTAGCAAGAACGCTTTTGGACTTGCCATAGTTTACTCCATTTTAAAATGTAATTGAATTTGTGACAATGTACTATGAATCAGAAACGAAATTTCATTTCGTTTTAAAATGTTAGGAGAGAAACACGTTTTCTCCTATTCATTCATCATTTGCTGTAAGAGGGTAAATATATATAACTACCGACATCCATATTTATCAGTAGAAGAATTTAAAATGTTTAATGCCCTTAATGCCCTATTCCCTAAGTACACTAGATAGGTGTGTGTACTGGTACTGCGCTGCGATCCCATGGCCAGATCTCACGTTAACTGCACCCTAAAAACAGAACAATTTCATCCCTAATATAAACCCTCTAAAATAAAACTCCACAGTGTGTACTAAGGCATTAAGAGTACACAACTCAGGACTCCCGATCCCGAGATAGGCTTTACCCAAGTTGTCGCCCCACTAAGAATTTATTTGTACAGATGTGTGGTCCCGTGTAGAGAAGACAGGACACGATGAGTGGCCATAGTCGAAAGCCTAACGCAAGATAAACAATGGATGGATAAAAAATACGTGGCCTCGAGTCAATTATAGGAGTTTAAGATACTATAATATTATTTACGCACCTTTGAAATTTAGAAATCGAAATTGAATGTTCTTTTAATGAATTCATTGACACAATGATGTTAACATGTTAAGGTGGTGAGGGTTATGAAAGGGGAGGGAGATCAGTGGGATAATAGGTCCAGATCGAGGGCCGTGACAGCATCCTTCTCCATTAATGGAATCGGGCTTGTCAAAGAAGAAACGGCAGACCTCTACCAGGAAAACGAGGAACTAAAGGTATCTATTATCTTCTGTCCTATTTAAATTAAGTATCTATTCCACTAATATACAGAATGCAATAAAATTACAACTGTTTGAATGCATTACAGACTCTTAGACTAGTATATTGTACTAGTTATACATAATAGACTATATATATTGAACCACCTAAGAAGAGGTGTGTAGCGTTTAAATGCATACTTTCTGATCTAATGAGAAATTCATTAAATTGGCAACTGGCCGCAGTTCATCCCCATCCTACCTATTATTATACCTATATAGTCACGAATCGATAAAATATCACATGGTTCATAATCGTATATATTATTTATAATAAATGTACACGATATGTGAATTGTTTTTTTTCAAATCCGACTTTGCGCCCACCACAATTTTTCTCAATCTCAATAAGGTTGAGACTCCCTGGGCTAAACAGACGAAGAACGAACACAATTACAGTCTCATTGTATTATATAATTTCGGCCGCTGATCTACTAACAGTCGTTTATATACCGAACACAGGAGGAAATCCAGAAACTGGCGGGTCAAATAGAGTTTATGAAAATAGTGAGCATGGAAGTGAACAATAGGCACCTGCGGCCCAAGCAGGGCGGTTACTTCAGCAACAGCATGGCGGCCGCTCTAGCACTGGGAGGAGGCCCAAGCGCGGGTACTAGCGCGAGTACTAGCGGGGGTGCGGGCGCACAGCCGCCAACAGGTGGGGTGGCCAGTGCGAACTCGCCACCGGTCAGCTCTAGCGTACAGACACCGGCAGTGGTAGAGATCAACACGAGCAACAGTACCAAGTCGAAGTCGGTCACCAGCCCGGCCACTACTAGCAACGGCGGAGGCCTGCCCTCCACTACGACTGCGGTGGCCGCCCCCAACAAGCGGGAGCCCGTCGGGGCCGACAAGGGGCTGCCCCCTCCCGCCCTCTCCACCAATCACAATCCAGTCTGACGACCGCTCGTCCCTCTCGTTCACGACACCCGGCATCGCCGCGACACTCCTGAGGTTTGGCTCTGATAGTGCCCGCCCGCTTTTCCCTTCTTTATACCCTCGCTATTTCTGTCCCGATCTTTCGAAAGCTTTGGTCCTTTTCCGAACTTCCGAACACCTGTTTCGATGAATATTGCCGACTTCAATTAAACCGGACAGGATTTTATTTGTCCCGTTTTCTTTATTGGATAATACCGAAAGGATAATACGAGCCAAGTATGTTTCGTGTTATAATGCAGGGATGGTATAATAACTTTTAAAACATAATTTCGGTGGCGGTCGAGTGGGAGAGAATATGGACGAGTTGTAGCGCACATTGTTGGTGATGGTATAGTGCCGGGCGTCGATGCCGACTAGCCGCGGCCAGTGACCCAGTCAAGTCTCGAGGCCCTATTATTCTCCTGTGTTTATTTAGACGAATTTCAAACAACTACCATCTTCTACTAACTTCTAATCTACTGTTACGACCCAATAAGAAGAAAGATAAATTACTGGGACAAGGGTACTCAACTATATGTTCGAGGTCCTTGTGATTTGGCCGGGTCTTTGTCTTCTATATTATTATTTTATTGATCTAACGAAGATTCCATGGCATAGTTATCGTTTTAATGGAGATATTACGTTGTTTTAAGAGAGTTCAATATTTAGAAAAATTCCTGTTATATAACGTGTATAGGAACATTGTTTTTGAGTTGGAAATATTTGTGATTAGGTTGGTTTCTTGGTCTACAGAGTCAATGATCCAAATATAGATTTATATCTCGAACAATCTGCTTTTAGATTGTAGCTATAAATGCTTCACACCAGTTAGCAATGATCGATGAACGATGATCAAAACGTTGGATTAATTTTCAGACACTGAAAAACGAATTAATAATATGAAGAAACTCGAAACTTAATGTACAGGCTTGTAATAATTGAGGACTTAACAAATGGTAGCGATTACCCATCGCCAGCGGCTGACCGGCAAAGCGCACTCCGCTATTCTGTCGTGCTCATTTGATTTAAACCCCAATCGTCATTATTATATCATCGTCACTTTCATTATACAAAACAATCACTGAGACAATATTTCACGTTGTTAAAAAACGTGGTTAAACTTATAACTTATAAAAAAATACTCTCGTCTTATAAATCTAATTGTAATTTCGAGTTGTTTCCCCCGTCCCCACTCCTGACTCCAACGGTGGCCAACCCGGTTGGGAAGAGAATATTTTTTTTATTGCTCAAAAATTGTAAACAAACTCTAAACTTATAGAAATGACAAATGACACATTTAGCGTTGTCTACGAAAAACGTGCCTGCTGTTTTTTTCTAGAGAAATATTAGCGTTCGATCAAAATTTACGAGTTTTTTTACAGAGTAAGTAGGATTCAAAATCGTCGGGCGATATAGTATAATACATAAGTTGAATTTCCTAGATATAAAATTCGTCAGGCTGGCCACCCACGCTTCCAAAATGTGTAACATAAACAAATAACAAGAGAAAGATAGAAAGTTTATATAAACAATAGTCGGTCGGTCGACCAATTTTTCCAAGTCCATGGACTGGCTACTAAGTTCATTATACTTCAATTAGCGAGCTAAATTAGGTATTAAAATTACAGACCCATTAAAAATCGGCCATTTCTCTCCGATCTTAATATTGCAACCTCATTATGAAAAAATTTTCAGCAATTGTATGTTCTTATGTTTTACCCATCAACAATAATGAACTCATTGACCGAAAAACGGCGACCATTTCTTCGCGACCTCTCGTGCTATTATATTTATTTCAAGTTGACTTTAAACAAAATGTTAGAACAAAATTAGAAAATACTTTCGCTCTTATAACAGATTTCAACAGATACGCAGTACTGCAAAATAATTGGTTTATACGCTTTATAATTTCTCCGCTGTGATTTACTATATTAAGGTCGTAAAACATTTCTCCTTATCTTCTTTATAGGAATTTCGTCACAAATATTTCCAAAATTATCTCAAAGCGACATAATCATTGTTTCATTGCATCACCTTAAATTCAAGTAATGTAAAGATTGCCAGATACTAGATCATATTTTTTTATAATTTCGGAGAGGTATTGCCTTCCATTCTATTTCAAGGTAATTACATTGTCCTATTACTTTGAAATACTAGGCAAGTAGACAAGCAGTTTACAAAGGTAAACAACAGTGAAACTCAAATCAAAACATATTGTTACGTTTCTGTCCCATCTCTCTTTCTCTACAATAAAATTTATGTTCCACATTTGAAGTTACACACACTGTTATGAGAATCAGTGCCATGGTAAAATCCGATGTAGTGTGAATGTGTGAGCACCTCGCGTTCTCATACAACATACAAATATTCTAGTTGTAATATTTATATGTATTATGTCATTTAGCGTGGGCATTTATCTGTCCGCCTTCGTTTCTCTGTCTCACATTGTTGTTTACACAATATAGCGTAAATTAATTCCTTTATATAAAACATATTGAAAAAATAATAAAGCAAAAAAATTTAAACAAACAATGGTTGTGTTTTAAAAATATAAGATTGTTAATTGTGCCGACTTTATTGTTGTTGAACTAATTTTTAGTGAGCTCTTTTTGACGACAACCGTTTTTTATATGTGTATTTTATACAGATTGGAAAAATCGTTTAGTTAGTGCCAAAACTGCTCGAGTTGAATATGAAAAGTTTTTCCTCGAAGAAAATGTTTTATGGTGTAATAAACTGATCACAATAAATAAGCAGACTGTAGCTGAGAGAATGTAGCCACTTGTCTTGTTACATTTAGGGGTATTAAAGAGACATAAAAAGCAGATAAGGTAATATTCTAATTGTTCTATTGGCTTCCACAGAATGGTGTCTGATACGTAATTGCAATATGTATTTATATATAAATATGTGAGTTCGTGTAAGTTATGACTGAAGATCAAAAACGGCCGATATTAAAACTATAAATGTATTATTTATAAAAAAAACATCAAATACATCGTAACACTATTTAAATACGTTCTTGAAATATATATCTTTCTTCCAGTTAGACATACCTAGTATGCGAGTATACTAAAAGACTGATCAGCAACTCACTTAACTACAATTTAAAATTCGAAACCTTGATAGAGAGGACACTAGAGGTTTAACATTTATTTAATAATAGCTTCTCAAAGGTACTTTCGTCATCATTATCAGGAATTCAGTGCAATTCCTTTTTATTAATTTGCGTAGAGTCGAATGTATCGAGAAAAGACATGATAAAAAAGAGCCCTATACACCCGGTCTTCAGTCATAACACTATACATGTAATATCCAATAGGGAACTGTTGTCAATGTTTCAATATTTTAGATTTATTCTATGTTAACAAAGATGTTTCTGTTTGTAAGGCTTGACATATTGTGTTCATTATAGGAATTAAATTATGATCTACGATTATTGTAACCTTGAAAAAGGAATTTCTCTCTGTGTCAAAACTAATATTGGCAACGCTTTAAATAATTTAATTTTAAAAGCGCGAAGTTGTTTCATTTGAAATTTTATAGTACCATATAATATTCATTTATATGAGTTGAATGAAAATTTGTTTCTTAATTAATATACTCGTTTAAGTAATTTTAAAAATTTATTTGAGTCCTTATCTACTGAACATAAGTCATTATTTTCAGTATATAAGTTGTTAAATTACTTTCACAAAAAAATTGGCAATTTTAATTCTATAGATTTTTTAATCTAAACTTAATTAAGTTTATAAATATTTTAATTTTTTATGGTTCTTCGTGCAAAGTGATTTCTGGTATAATATATTTAAATACACTGAGCATTTGATGATCAGATATCCATTGGGAAATATAGAGACGTATAGCCGAATAATGAGTTGAATATAAGATATTCTAATTAATCAGGATCTTAGATTGTAATTTGATTTCTTGATGTTTAACATAAGGATCATTTGTGTAGGTTTATTGAAATTTGCGTTATTGTTCTTAAAAATACATAGAATTTTTCAACACATATAAGCGTTACCAATATACATTGCAGAGTGAGCTATAAGTCACATACCCGTTTCAAAATATTATGTGCGAATATTTAAAAAATATAATTATAACATTTATTTTTCTGCAGGACCTTAAAATTTCACTCGTCATTCTCCAAGTTTCCCTGGTAGAGTGTACGATCTCCGAAGTTTCCTCTGGCTTGCGATCAGTTTAAATTCGTTTAAATGATGGTCTAGGGTTTATAGAATTCTTTTCGTTGTTTATTTTCAAATTTGCGCACAGGTAAAGAATTTTCCTGAGAATGGTTTTTGATAATGTGTTCACCGAAATTTTAAATCTGCGATTTACTATCTGAATTGAGGAAAATCAAACAACATGAACGTTGGCGATCGTGTACATTCACCAAGGCGCGATATTTCGGAAGGCAAAGGATCGAATCTTACTCACGGCGAAATTCCTTACCTGTCCTAAAAATGTTCAATACGTTGTACCTGACAATAGTTCCTAAAATTCATTTTTAAAGTACAATATTGTTCGAAAATTTCATTTTATATACATATAATATTAGGTAGTACAGTACTATTATTTTTTAAATTAAGGTAATTAATAAATGACGTGCCAATTTTGTATTCCTACAAAAAAATGTTTCCTACAATACGAATTATACACCTGATCTTAATTCAGTTTTATCCCGTTGATAACTGAAACAGCCAGTGAGTGATTTTTTTTGTTTCGCGGTACTAGAAACAATAAAACAATAACATATCTCTTTTCTGCGTACAATTTTGAAAATGGTACGGGACTTCACTCTAACTGCACGATCAAAAAATATAGGCGAATATTGTAATTCGTAACAATAATTAAAATACGAAGAAAAATTGGACTGTTGAAAGATCGCTACTCGTTTAATAATGTACTTCCCTGTTGTACTTAAAACTCCCTAAAAGTAAATTAATAATAAAACTTTTAAAGAAATGAAAAACCATAAAAATTGTTCCCTGTCCCCCACAAAATTGGTGTTGTTATCTCTGTATTGGTACAATTTTTTGAGTGTTATAAATATCGGAGTAATAATAATATTATTACTTATTACTTGTTAGAATAATTACTATTGTACTCCAACTATCTAATTACAATAAAAATATATATTAATATATATAGCATAGTGGCCTTATTATAGTAAATGTAAACTTTGTATATAAATATTATTATAGTTTCGATTTATTTAATGAAGGCGGACCCCGCCGAGATGTTGTTACTGTATTAACACTGTAATAAAAGAAATGTTGTCGAATTTTGAGACTTGTTAACAAAAGGTTTGTTAAGACATTTTTAATTCCAGATTATAATAACGGTCGAATATTCGGTGGGTTAATTTAAAAAATAGAACAATGAATATTTGTTGCGTTGTTTGTATATGTTTGTTGTCATCTCTGTCTCTATGTCAAAGTTCTATTTAACCCTTCTCTCTCTCTCTCTCTCTCTCTCTCTCTCTCTCTCTCTCTCTCTCTCTCTCTCTCTCTCTCACTCTCTCTCTCTCTCTCTCTCTCTCTCTCTCTCTCTCTCTCTCTCTCTCTCTCTCTCTCTCTCTCTCTCTCTCTCTCTCTCTCTCTCTCTCTCTCTCTCTCTCTCCTCCCTCTCCTCCCTCCCTCCCTCCCTCCCACCATTCATTTGATCTCTGTCGTTCGAATTATAACTGTAGAACGTATACATAATTTTTTGTGGAGAAATACAATTTTAATTAATGTTATTTTATGAAAAAATGTGGTGTTATCGCAACAATAAAGATATTTTATATTAACGAAGACGTTCTCGAACATATTCCCACCGCGAAACACTGCTTAAAATGTCTCCAACTACGAAAGACCCAATGGGAAATAATTCAAACACTTGGATTAGTATTCGACCGGTTGTACACCGCTGCTAGTATTTTGATAGAACTTTTACCAGCTTCATGTCCCCATTGAACAGAATACACGTTAATTTGTGTGTGTGCGAGCGATGGCCCTCCTCTTCACGATATTGGCTGTATATCAAGGGCTGTGCAGAGGCATTTGTTATTTTATTTGTGTTTAATTGTTCTATTCTACCTCTGGCGGTTTACGGATCTCGGTTATGCGGATACCTACCTCACTGAATCTGGCCGAACATCCGCCAGTTTATTCCACAGCTAGTCGATGAGTAATAAATCATAGTACACCTATCATACTCCCCGGCGACTTCAACTTGAACTCGACGTTAGTTGAGTATTATCAATTTCTCCGCCCATTATTCTGGATATACCTAATTTTTCCAACTCTAGGGGGCACTGATATCATTATTTCAAATTTGCAATTAGTAATCATAACGCCGAGTGAGCCCTATCAGCTGATTAAAATATATAAATCATAATATCGATCGGATTATCTAGCCTATTTCTATATCATCGTAGTTTCTTAAAAAAAATGAGTAAAAATACAATCCCGAGTGTGAGTTGTTTGCACCGGCTGTCGAAATGTTTGGAGGAGGTTGAAAGCCAAGAAAACCCAAAATTTCGCGACATGGTCGATTACTATTTCCACAAGGCGGTCAAGATTTTGGAGCCTAAACTGTTCGCTTCGATGGCGCAAAGGGTCCGTCTGACGGAGAAACAACGCGAGCAGAGGATAGTGGGCATCACACAGCTGATGGGCTCCTGCTCGCACGTTATCAACGTCAAGTTCCCAATCAGACGGGTGTCCGGCGACTACGAGATTATTTCAGGCTACAGGGCTCATCATTGCGCACACAGGCTGCCCCTCAAAGGAGGCAAGTAAATATCCACGATACAAACTATTATAAAACTGTAAAAGTGTTATTTTCGGTTTGGTCCGAGTGTGGCCTATTCGAGTTGGGACCTCGTCATTACCGAGGATTCCTTATTGATTAGTCAAGAAAGCAGCGTATTGGCCGTTTCCTCCCACGTAATTGTCGGCGCGCCATGTAGTCTGCCATGTCAGGACGTTATCTTGTACCCGTTTATCCGTTTTCAATCCAGCTACTGAAGATGGCCAGCAGCCGAAATCGGTCTAGCAAAAGACCAAGCCAACAAGAAGATTAGGCGTAGGACAAATATATAAATTCAGAAAGGAATTAGTAGGAATCCGGCAACGATGACATGTCCATCGCCCTCGACGAAGTTCCTATACTTATTAATGCAAATTAAGATTACTTCCCGTCAAAGGAAAATTCCGAAGGATACGATATTGTCACTCAATATCAAAGCTGATACTTTTATTATTACTTTTACTATTCACAAATAAATATGTAAAATTAGTCGGCTGAATTGAAATTGTTGAATCTAAATGTTCTGTGTTACTAAACATATAAAACAGTCTAAACTTTGACTAACGAATAACGACGAATGTACTGATATTTGTGACAAAAGTGAAACAACCGATACGTAATTAGTAATAATTAAGAAATATAAACAATGTACCGAATTTAGATTACTTTTCTCAAATCGTATCATGCATTTTGGCTTTAATATTGTGTAGTTTCATTCCAGGAAATTATTCATAACTAGCAGGGTGGAAAAGGAATAAGACCTGAGGAAAGGAATATTGAAATGCCCTGTTTACTATATATAATCAATAAGGGTAATACATGTGCCGGTTGCAAGGAGTGAACACGGGGCGGGTTTTATGTTGTCAGGAATAAGGTACAGCGATGAGGTGGAGACGGACGAAGTGCAGGCCCTTGCAGCACTTATGACGTTTAAGTGTGCCGCAGTGAGTGTACCGTTCGGAGGTGCCAAGGGGGGAGTCAAGATCAACCCGAAGAACTACACTGAAACCGAACTGGAGAAAATCACCAGGAGATTTGCACTCGAGTTGACCAAAAAAAACGTCGTCGGTAACTGACTTTCTCGTCCCCTTCTATGTAAATAAGGAAATTAAGGTGTTCAATTTATGACACCTGTTTCTAGGGTCCGCGAAAGTTTGGAATATCATCATTCTTGCGATTCTTCTATACCTACTTGCCGGTGTGTTTGCCTTACTAATCAGGAGCATTCGGTCAGTAGCAACACATGTCGTGTACAGGTGGAGCATCCTGTCTGCACTGTTAATGTGTTTTTTGATTGTCGATATAAATATAGCACATATATCCCCATAACTACCTGTACTGTACAGCAGCTCTGCAGTAGTACTGCAGACAGGATGCACCGTCCACAAGTGACATTGGTAGGTGCCTCGCTGATTTACTGACGGGATCCAGTGAAGATGGCGTGAAACCGAAACCGGTCATAGGATCAAATCAGCGAATTTAGACAGAAGATCACAAGAGTAATTATATTCCATACTCCGGTGGACCCCCAAACGGTACTTAAATTAATTTAATGTCGTTAATATCATTTAGTCACTAATAAGAGTTAATCATTATAAACAGTTTTAACCTTAGAGGAAGTTAAGTGATTTTGGTTTTGTAGGTCCCAGTATAGACGTGCCTGCCCCCGATGTGAACACCGGACCTAGGGAAATGTCCTGGTTCATGGACACCTACATCAAAACTCTCGGTAAGACTAATCTAACAACGACAGACCATTAATTACCAACGGCAAAGATTAATCTAACGTTTACCAGACATAGTTGCGTACACCAGTAGCTTTATAATTCACACGAATTTCCAAAATCCATTAGCTGGCCAAAACGTCATTCACAAAATGCTTCACTAAATATGTTTGTTGTATAAGACACCGAAAATGCGTTAAGCTTTTATTTTCCCGGAGGGGGCAGAAACCAGACTAGAGTTCGGTTAGTTTTAAGTATTGCAATAGTTCCAACACTTTATTCAATACACATCTAAATGAATTTATAGTATCGATCATGAACTAGAAGCATTTGTACTTGTCGCATAAATAATTGTGTTGGAGTCTATATTATTATTTTGTTCTTTACTAAGGAAGTATTGACGTCTCACCGTTATTTACATATCGATGGGGAAAATAAAAATGCATACTTAACAATTACTGAAATAAATATATTAGGCCTCGTGAATAAAATTGTGATAACTTTCGTCTCGTAGATGACTAGCAAAATTTCTAATATCACACTATGTACAGACTGATTTCTAATGAATGAGCAACTGATTATTTTACAGGATATTCGCATGCGTAAATTCAATCTCCCCCACCACATCTTATATTATAAACGAGTGGCGGGCCAATATTTTAAGGACAAAGGGCGTTTTTTATTTACCACCTCCGTCCCTAAAAGATTCTCAGGTTTTTGTTGTTGTAACTTTCCGGATTGCCTTATCAACATTGCGCACAATACAAATAGATTTAGACATAATATTCGTGTCAATAAGTGTAGAAATGACCGCGGGCCGCAGGGGGTTGCATCAAACAGCATTCGTATATTGCCTACGATATCCTATGTATAATTAAATAAAACTGAAGTGCTTGTAATTTGTAACCTAAAAGATTCGTTGTGTAACACTCAGGTTCAACGGACATATATGCGATGGGGTGTATCACAGGTAAGCCGATCTACCTGGGTGGTATCGAAGGTCGGGTAACCGCCACGGGGAGAGGAGCCTGGCAAGTGGCGCACTCATTACTCAATAACCCAGAATTGATGGACAACATTAACCTGAGCCCAGGACTTGATGGTAAAACCTGTATTGTACAGGTATATTTATTATATCTGCAACAGATACCGGCCTATCCAATCTTATCCAATCCCGCTGTCGGCGGCAAACAAATTGAAAGTACGAATTTTTGTATGACAGGGTCTGGGCAACGTGGGTTATTACGCGGCCAAATATTTTCAGATGGCCAAATGCAAGATCATCGGCGTTATCGAAATAGACACCGCTATCTACAATTCGAACGGAATAAATGTGCCGGTAAATAGATATAATGTTGACTAGTCTTAAACATTAAAACCCACTAATCTGCCTCGTGTAAGCCAAATTTTGTAAGCAATTCATTTCTATCCACATCACCTCCTATCGCCTTGTGGGTGACGCCAAACATAAATATTGCGACGTTTGACTGTTGAACCCAACGCATCCCAACGGTCCGGGTAAGTTACCGGTTCAACACAGCTAAAAGCGTACAAAAAAGCGTGGTTCCTACTTCTCTGTTCCATCAAAGGGGTGAACCAGGTATCGGTATAACAAAAATCAGCCCGTTGACGTGGAAACGATTATAATTTTGATAGGTTAACGGACTGCCAGTATTATTATTAGATCTCCCGACATCTGACGGAATGTGTGTTAATCGGCAGGAGCTGATGAAACACAAGGAGAAAACCGGTTCCATCAAAGGTTTCTCTGGTTGCGAAGAAGTGAACCCACCTGATGAGCTGATGTACCGCAACTGCGACATACTTATACCCGCCGCTAAAGAGAAAGTCATTAGGATATCTAACGCAAGTAAGATAAGAGCGAAGGTAAGATCATTTTACCGAGCCAAGACTGTAATGAGTAAGGCGGGTGGATAAAAATTATTCTAACTATATAGAGATTAGAGCGGATTGTTGTACGCAGATAATCCTTGAAGCTGCCAACGGTCCGATAACTCCTGGTGGGAACGCCGTTCTACTTGCCAACAACGTACTCGTGGTGCCTGACATCTTGGCTAGCGCCGGTGGCGTTACAGTCTCATATTTCGAGTGGCTCAAAAATATCAACCATGTTTCCTACGGCAGGCTCTCGTTTGGATACGAAAAAGAGAATACAATGCTGCTACTGGGTATCTACTTCCATATCAATTCAATAACTATTAAATTGACTCTGCCATACTTATTACTCAAGTATCTACCACCGGAAATCTTCTCCGCTAAGAATATGAGTTATAAAAAATAAAGTTGCAGATTTAGTTTATAAGTACATAGTGTTTAGTCTAAGGTATATTAGTTTGAGGTACACCAAGGTGTATTGTGAACGGAAGGGGCCTAGTTATTCAATCGACGTACCACCCCCCAGAGGGCAGAAAGTTTTATTTTATTTCCTTACTAACCCCTGTATTTAAGTACTGACAATGCGGAAATAAGTTTATCAATTACCGGAAAACCGAGTGGTGACAGACACTCATATATTTCATATTCAGTATTTATTTTTCAGAGTCCGTGTCTGAAACTTTAAAGGCGGCTTTGGCAAAAGAGATGCAGGTTCAGCCATCGCCCGAATTCAGGAAGAGGATATTCCAAGCTACCGAAAAAGACATTGTCCAAGCCGGACTCGGTTACACGATGCAAAGGGCAGCGAGAGTACGAATTTCACATTAAATACTAATCCCAATATTTCATTAGATACTTCTCCGAGCCTATTGTCAGTCTTAAAAGCATAATCACTAACCTAACCTATCCTAACCAGTCAATAATATTTTACTACTTTGTTAGAAAACGCCGTAAAAGTGAAAAATAATTTCTTACAACGCCTTAGCAAAGCTGGTTAGTACTAGGAACGCCATAAAAGTGAAAAATAATTTCTTACAACGCCTTAGCAAAGCTGGTTAGTATTAGGAACGCCGTAAAAGTGAAAAATAATTTCTTACAACGCCTTAGCAAAGCTGGTTAGTACTAGGAACGCCGTAAAAGTGAAAAATAATTTCTTACAACGCCTTAGCAAAGCTGGTTAGTACTTAGGAACGCCGTAAAAGTGAAAAATAATTTCTTACAACGCCTTAGCAAAGCTGGTTAGTATTAGGAACGCCGTAAAAGTGAAAAATAATTTCTTACAACGCCTTAGCAAAGCTGGTTAGTATTAGGAACGCCGTAAAAGTGAAAAATAATTTCTTACAACGCCTTAGCAAAGCTGGTTAGTATTAGGAACGCCGTAAAAGTGAAAAATAATTTCTTACAACGCCTTAGCAAAGCTGGTTAGTATTAGGAACGCCGTAAAAGTGAAAAATAATTTCTTACAACGCCTTAGCAAAGCTGGTTAGTATTAGGAACGCCGTAAAAGTGAAAAATAATTTCTTACAACGCCTTAGCAAAGCTGGTTAGTATTAGGAACGCCGTAAAAGTGAAAAATAATTTCTTACAACGCCTTAGCAAAGCTGGTTAGTATTAGGAACGCCGTAAAAGTGAAAAATAATTTCTTACAACGCCTTAGCAAAGCTGGTTAGTATTAGGAACGCCGTAAAAGTGAAAAATAATTTCTTATAACGCCTTAGCAAGTTGGTTAGTATTAGGAAAGCCGTAAATGTGAAAAATAATGTCTTAAAACGCCTTAGCAAAGATGGTTAAAATTAGGAACGCCATAAAAGTGAAAAATAATTTCTTACGCCTTAGCAAAGCTGGTTAGTACTAGGAACGCCGTAAAAGTGAAAAATAATTTCTTACAACGCCTTAGCAAAGCTGGTTAGTATTAGGAACGCCGTAAAAGTGAAAAATAATTTCTTATAACGCCTTAGCAAGTTGGTTAGTATTAGGAACGCCGTAAAAGTGAAAAATAATGTCTTAAAACGCCTTAGCAAAGATGGTTAAAATTAGGAACGCCATAAAAGTGAAAAATAATGTCTTAAAACGCCTTAGCAAAGCTGGATAGTATTAGGAAAACCATAAAAGCGAAAAGTAATGTCTTAAAACGCCTTAGCAAAGATGGTTAAAATTAGGAATGTCTTAGAAGTGAAAAATAATTTCTTAAAACACCATACCAGATGGTTAGTATTATAAACACCATTATAGTTTAAAACAATTCTGATAGCAATATCTGCCTATTGTAGATTGTACAATAGCACCACCTTAGACACATTGGCAGATTAGAATTACAAAGTCATAATTTCTCCATATAATATCCCGCTATAAGGGTTAGTATTTAAAACCAACATAACTTCTACTCTGACATATTTCACCCCTTTTTTATTATTACATCCATAATGATATTTGATCATTGCACCTGATTAAATAGCATAAATAAAACTTAAATAAAATAAAACATAAAAACATATTCATAAAACATATCACCGAATTGACCCATACAATGTTAAAAAGAAATAACATTTTGTGTGTATATAAGCAAATATAATACAGTATATAATATAAATACCCTTTCCTATAGCATACCACCAAATCCTTTAAGAATTTAGTTCAAGAATGTTATTCAAACCTGTTTATGTTCAACATTATCATGTTTAATATCATATTTACACTAACTATCCAACAGAGAATAAATAGGTGTTAGAAAATTATCTTTCTTTTAATTTTCTTATACTTGCAATTTTGTCTGTCTTTGGATTTTTATTGGGTTTGACATTATTAAGGTTTCATTGTTCAATAAGATTGAATTTCCACATATTGATTCTAACAAATAAGCACAATGACATTTTTGTTTTTTTTAATGAAATTCATTGTTTCAATTAAATTAATATTAATTAGTACAAAAACAATTTTTTTAAATATGACATATTTAAAAAGTATAAAAATGTACCTGGTATTTTTAGGAGGTGATGAAAGTAACAAAAGAACTCAACCTGGGTCTGGACCTGAGGTCGGCCACATACTGCTCCTCCATATTTAAAATATTTAAAACTTTTGAAGAGGCAGGACTCACATTTTGATATGAATGTACATAAATACAACAAATTCTCTGATCAGTCAGTGTACACTAACTATAATATTTAGCCACTGTTACCTTTCTATGAATTATATTCAAATGTAAAAATTCCAAAACTAACAACACACATATTCCTAACAGATAAGTATAAATTTATCATTTGTAAATCACAGATTTGAATTAATTATATAATCAGGTTTAACATAATTTATCTTTTTATTCTTCTGTAAGCTAAGTGCCAATTTTTAAGTTACTGGTTTAAATGAATTGTTACTCCATGATCCCCTTTGCTCAATTTAGGTAATAGGAATGGATGGTTTAATTCATTTTAGATTAGCCAAAAGATCAGAAGTCAAATCTATATCTATTAAGGTTTTAGTATTACTGCACCCACTTTATTTACATAATTGAAAATTTGAAAGATCAACAAATTATGTCTTGAATGTTTTATTTCATAAGGAATATGTTTGCAAATAAATTATGAAAACTGTGGCAAAGGAATTTTGTAATTTCAGATTCTGACAACATAATTTTGTAGGTACTGTATATTACATTGGGGCCATTATGAAGAATGTAGTACAAGTGGAATACGGGATGATGTATTCAAATGATCCAATAACAATGATATAAATGCTATTAATCGTGATGAATAATAAAGATTCTCACATCACATTTTTAACCCAGTAGAAGAGACATTTTAAACACTACTCATTTAAAACACTTTTGGTGATATGAAAATAATTGTTTAAACAATTGTGTTTTATATGAATAAATAACAAAAATATTAAAAACTTGAAAATTTTAATCCAGCCTCGTGAAATTCATTTAACAATTATATGGAAAATTATTCATTCTACTTTTTACATTATAATACAATATATTTTATCACTTCTTTATTTGGTCATACCATTTTCATCTATTTTTTGAAAAGATGAAGTTCTAATAAACAGATTGGATATCATAAAACAAAATAGAATCAAGTATAATATTACCTGTCCCATGACAATATCAAAATATTAAATAATTGTTATTAATATATTAATCTGGACTGATTATAAAATGTTCCTCTAAAAAAAATATTTACAGCGCTCTATTAAGAACCTAAGACAACCATTCAACCATTAAGTCAGAGTGAACAAAGCTTGTACTAAGATTTCACCATTCACATTTCTTTGACGAAGCAGAATTATCAAAAATTATAGTAGTACTTCATGTACATTACTGTAAATGTCTATATTTTGGCCAGAAAACCCCTGTAACTTTCCCTGTTTTTTCTTAATATATTAAACATGCTTTATTCTACTTTAGCACATTAATTCATGATGCACATTCATTCATCAGTTTGCTGGCATGTGTTCACAAACATTTGTAGGTTGTTGTACAATCATTACATGTTTAGAGAAAAGAACTCTATTTGTAAACTTCATTCAAATTCCATTATCTAGTATTCAAACGACATTAATTAAAGGAATGGGGAAATGGTTTCATTTTTCAAAGTAATCTGATATATAAAATATCTATCTGAAAAACAATCTATTTTCATGCAGTGGTTTGCTAGCCTTCTGTTTCTGCTTTGCCTTCTCTAGTTTCTTTATCTGGTTGCTAGTTCAACTTCTCCATCGGTTATTGCTGCCCCTTCTCATTCACTCTTGACCATATTACTTTGAAATATTTGATCAACCAGTTTATTGTCCAACAACCAGATCATTTATAAAATTTGTGACTGCGTAATTGAATTTCTGAGGCACTTTTTTCCAG
This sequence comes from Lethocerus indicus, assembly GCA_019843655.1. Lineage (NCBI taxonomy): Eukaryota > Metazoa > Arthropoda > Insecta > Hemiptera > Belostomatidae > Lethocerus > Lethocerus indicus. Next base: position 23,953,503 of record JACDQD010000003.1, on the reverse strand, counting down.
CCAGTGTGCACCTAGATCCTCTACCAGTCTGGGATTGGTTCACTTTCAACCCAGGTAAGGTCCTCATTTTTACAAACCTCCTGGGTAATTCTTTCTTATTCTCCTCTTGATCATTACAACCTTTCCAATTCAATAGAGCATTGTATGACCGAGTTTGTTACAACCCAATAGTTAGCTTGTGCCATTGTACTTTGTGTTCTTGACGCGCTTTCTGAGACTTCTCCTTCTCACCAATGTTTCCTCATCATTCTCCACTAATGATGGTTCACTTTCCACTTCAGTTATTTCTTCAACAGTCTTTCGTTTTCTCCTCCTGGTCACCAACACACTTTCTGATTCGCACTTGTCCACGTCAATTGCTCCTTTGATTGGAGTTCTGATTTCTTCCCCAACAACATCACCTCAAACAAAGCAATTCATTTATAATTCTGTTTTAAATACCTCCACATGATAATAACATAAAAATTTAATCATAATAAATCATAATCATAATAAAATGTCATAAAAATTTATCAAACTGTCCTTTATTGGACATCAGGTGTCTATCTGTCTTTTGGTATTTAATTATGATTTCAATTTTATTAAATATAAATAAACATCTATAATAAATTGCAAGAATTTAAGGAGCACATAATCTTTAAATGTTAGCTTAAATCAAACAGCTTCAACAGATTTTCTTTATTCAAGTAAATCATTTCCAAATAAAGCACTGCAATACCATATTACTAACCTAAATGTTAAAAAGTCAACTGTAAGCTTTTTGTTTTATCTTTAATTAAATAATATGTTTATTTACTATTATATTGATGTATGTCTTCTACATCAGGTAATGAGAGATAGAACCAACCTCATCATGTCAAAATATTCAAAACACCACCTTAACTTCGAAACATTAAACATTATGTTACAGTATAAAATGTATGCTTTTGATTACTGTACATTTATAGTGAAAATTTAATTTTGACATTCTAACCACATTATTATTGTAAAATTACTATTAATATTTACTCATATGGAAAATAGACATACCTAGGGTCTGATTTAGTGATGTATCATGTTGTAAGGCAACATCTTGACAGTCTGAATCGGAAAACATTTGTGGGGATGTTATACCAAGATCCAGTAGTGTTTTACATTCATTGTGTTCATTACCATTCTGTATGCTGGTAGCTCGAAAAGGAGTCTTCCTCCATCTATTGCTGTTGTTGCTGCAGTGAGGAGTTGAAGATGCCAACGATTCCCTTTTTTTTGAAGAGCTTCCATTGGTAAACTCAAACACAGAATCACTGCTAGACTCATCGCTTTCCACCACTGTCTTATCATCAAAAACACTTGAGTAGAAGGCACCATCTTCTTCTTCTTCTTGACCACTAACAATCCCTGAAGTGCCACAATTACTTGGGCCACTTCCTCCTGAGTCCTTCTTCAATCCAAGCTCCTCATCCTCATCGAATTCAATTATTTCATTCAAGTCAATGGGATGATTATCTATCTTTTTCTGTTTGGATCCATTACCTTCATTATCTTTCTTTGAATTACTACTATTCTCTTCTAGCTCTTCAACCTGTTCACGGCATAATGTTTTGTTCCAGTCTATTTGATGAGGGTTCTCAAACAATTCCTTGTCCATTTTCCTCCTAAATTGTTTTCCATGTATCTTTTGCTCAGATTGTTGTTGATTATTCCTATTCACTAATAAACTATTACAATAGTGTGTATTTTCTTCCTCTGATGTGTTCTTTTTATCAGCACTTGATGTGCAAGTACTAGATGATGAAGTAGAAGGCTGTGGATCTTGCAATATTTCACGGGAATCATCATCATCACTTTCTATTCTTTGAGCAGGTTTAGTAGGTCTGATATTTCGCCCTTCACGTTGTCTCATGTTCTCAATCAACCTGTTGAAACTTTCTTTGTTCTCATCAACTAGATAAAAAAAGGAAAAATGCATGTTATAACCACTTGATATTTTTTATTATGTTAAAATACAATCAAAACTCCTTCATTATTATTGTATAAAGTAACAACTTAAATAAGTGCAGAAAAAAGTAAATAAAGAGGTTCAGTAAATTATGAATGCTTCGATTGTAGAGAAGTAAAATGTGCCTAATTACATGTTCTTTATCAATTAATTAGGATGACCTCATTCTGTTTTTGAGACTGACAATTTTGAAATGTTATAGTATGAAATGAATGAAAATGTCATGATAGGGTTAAAATACCCTAATTTTGAGAGGTTGGGACAAAAAAAGATATTCAATCACGGATACTATCACTGTTTAATTACCTTTTGTTTATTTGTACATTAATGACAGAACATCTTAAATTTAATGCAGGTCATGCATATTTCTATTTTTATTGTTTTTATATTTTTCCTAGATATACACTCAAGGAGAACTTATTAATAAACAATATAGTGTCTCTTGAGAATAAAGAAACTCAAGAAGTTGCATTATTCTGAATTTTATCTATTTCTACATGAATCCTCCAGAGATTAAATTATATAAGTATTTCATGTGGACAGTATTCACAGCAATACAAAACCAATCAAGTAATTCAATAATAAGGTGGAAAAAATATATGTTTACTAATATAGGTTAATTAACTAAACAAAACGTTCAAACAGAAAGTTATTAATTATCATTATAATCATAGCTACAACAGACTTTTCTCTGCGTTTTCCAAGAATCTAACAATAAGTCTTTAGAATACAGGAATAATTTACCTACATTTAAATGCTCCTCTAATAATATCAAAGTTAGTTTCTTAAATGTGAGCAGAGTAATGAATTCATTCAATTACATGTACTTTCACAAAGTAGCAAAAATAAATTTTTAAATAGTAAAGACAGTAAATTAATAATTTAAGGCCTATCATCAATAATGTAAATATGAATTTCTTAAAAATCAACAGATTTGAATGCAACTTACTGTATTTTTTGTTGACTTTTTCAATAACTTCAATGGGTGCTTTGCGGTCAACAGTCATCCTCTAATAACAAAACCAAATAAACACATTACTTAAGACACACAGAGTTGCCTATAACATAAACCGATTATCCAAATGAGCATATATAAAGAATACTTTAAAAATAACAATTACATTAATAACTTCTATTTTTAATCACTTTTGTAAGTTAAATGGTTTCGAGAAACGGAGTACATTTGTAACAGGTGCATGTGTTCATATTACCAATAAATTAACTTATTCCTAATCAAGAGTTATATTTTACTTGGAAAGACATCATGATACTGGCAGTTGGTTTCTTCTCTTCTCTTTCTTCCCTCTCAACTTGTAACAACAATTCTGTTATTGGTCTTGGTCTATCTGTGTCATTTTCAGAATTGTACAAAACTGTAAACCTAACAATGAAAATTAATAGACAAAAACGAATATGAAGCAATGAAGAATTAAATTAATAAATATTTTTATAAATGCTATATACTTTTTCTAGAACCAATAGAAAGTAATCAACACAAAATAAGGAGAATCATGTCATCAGTTATTTTATATGTATATAAACATTTATATATATATATATATATATATATATATATATATATATATATTAAATATTTTGAGCATCATAATAATAACTATACAATTTGAATTTTTATCAACACAATTGAAATAAGTTGTTGAAATGTTTTATAAAGTTGTATAGTTTACCTATGAAACCCAATGGAAATTATGATGTCAATGACTGAAATTATTTGTGGCTCCCTTCTTAGTGGGAATCTACAAATAATTATTATTGTTCCTTCTTTTGAAGAGTACAAATAGATTGCTTACAGATGCAAATAGATCTGTGATACATATGTAGAGTATACATAGCAACAAAAAAGACGTAGGGGAGTATTGGTTGGAATACTACAAAAAGGCTCATAAAGAACAGACAAAATTGTAAATGGAGAAAAAAACTTGGGAACCACTAAAATGAATAGAAGAAATTAATAGTGGAGCATTTCAAATTACCTGACTCATTGGGCTTTCTAAGGTATAGAAGTTCCTAAGTATCACAACTTAATTCAACCGTATGCTTAACAAAACAGTGCATCCAGAAGATTTTAATAATTTGATCTCGAACCACTGTAATTACCTCTGCAAGCGGTGAATGAATGCCTTTCTATCACCCTGTATGCTGAGCCCAAATTCCTTCAATGATTTCTTCAAATCCCTGTCTGACATTAAATTGTAAAGTCTTTTTGGTAAAGGTTCTCTCTTGCTGACTTTGTTTAATTTTAGCCTGCAATATAATTTAAAAATTTGAAATCAACTAAGTGTTGTTTTTTCATACATCAGAAAAAGTGATGTGAAGAAAAATCATTAGTTATCCCAAATTTTTGTTTAAAAATTATCAGATATTATGCAATAATATAAAAAATAGTCCTTGCAATAATACCTTATTATTAGAAAATTTAAAAACAATTTTTTGATTTGACCCTATAGCTAGAGTACCAACACAAATAGCAGAAATACATGTAAAACATAATTACCTGCAATGAACAGACAATGGGTAAATGAAAATAACATTTAATGTCCCCCAAAAGAAAGTAAATTTCCTGGTCTTACAGTCAATACCATAAAAGTAATACGCAAAATGATATACATTTTATTCTGTTCTTTACTTAGATAAAATAGAATAAAAGTTAGAAAAGTGCTCTATTTGATATAGGTTCATAATTAACTCATATAAATAACAGTAAATCATAAAATTAATAATTAGATAAAAATTAATCCCTTAGCCCAAACTTGTTTAGTTATAATAGTTCATACTTAAGAAAAATGAATAACTAGTGCCATACTGTAGAAAAAATTTGATAACAAATTTTATTATACTTACTTAGGTTCTTCTGTCTCTTGGTTTCGGGACAGACAAGCATCCAAGTGTATGTTGATGTTCCTTGTGGGTATCTGAACATCACAGACAGGACAGACAGAGAGTTCTGTAGAAGAAGCTGCAGCTCCACCCAAACTAGAGCTACTGCTAGTTACTCTGTGAGGTGACGATGATGACTCTGACTTCTTTTTAGGACTGAGGAACATCTGAGGCACAAACCTGGTTACCATCTCTCTCTCTTCCTCCGGGATGACCGAACTCTCACTTTGGTTACCACCATTATTAGTACTGTTGTTAGTACTGTGGTTATTTGGGGTGACAGGTGGAAAAAGACTACACGAGATGTTCTTCTTTTTTGAATTATGACCCCTACATATATGAAAAAGAACTTTAGTTGACAAGGCCAGGTTATGGAAGTCCAAAGAAGGCTATGAAGGAAAGCACATTATGTAATCATAACACATTGATAATTATGAGAGCTTCCATGCTACATATTTTTACAATGTTGGTGCAATATATTTTATTTAAATCACTTTTCTTCTTACTAATTATACAGGTCATATGTGACATAAGTGCCAAACATATCATAGTAATGAACACTTTGTGATTGTTACCAGGTATAAATTAGCCTATTAATATGCATGTGTATATAACTTGTTTTATAATATATACAAAATATTCAAATCATTCTCTAAACTATCTAAGCCCTCCCTTGAAAAAATTCTCTAGGTATCTAAATCTAATCATTAGACAGTTATTCAAAAGTTTATTAAAAACTAGTAATTAAATTATACTTTGACTGGTTGTTGTTTTTTCCACCACTCATTGTCTCATTTTCCTTTGGTCTGTCCTTAAAACCAGAAGTTGCTACAGGTAAAGATGAGGAATTAGTGTTGGTTGGTGTTTTTACATATTCTAGTGAGGTCAAAGTTGTCTTGATATTGTTGTGACAGGGTGTTGTCGGTATTGGAGACGTTGCAGCACTGGCCACTCTTAATGCTCTCATTAACCTGTCTCTTATCTTCATGTACACAAGTATTATCTCATCAAGCGGTCTATTGTTACGTAGACCACCCTCATAAGTTTCTTCAAAACATGTCGGGCACTGTGTTTTGTACTGCATGGATTTCCGGATGCACAGTGAGCAATCTTGCAGATAAACAACATTATTAATCACAAAATACTGTCACAGGGTCAATTAAAATCTGGGCCTATATATGTCCATAACACCTAAGTACCAAAGACTTATTCCCTCTGAATGTTCCACTGCATCTGGACACAGGCCACATAACAATCTTCAAGTAATAAGGTTAAATTGAGTCAGAATTATACTTATAATTGTTCAAACCAACAAAGGTAAAAATAACTCAAGTAATGTTATATGTAAAATTCTATTTGAATTTCTCATTGACAGGCTAGTTTAATTTTGTATAGCTGTGCACATCATACTTCATAAATATGTTAAAAATGTAAACCAACAAACTATGTCTAATCTTACACATTACGTACAATGCTTACAGACAACTTAGCCCCAACATTAGGAATCAAAATAAGAAATCAAGAATAAATAGAATCTTCATATTAAACAGTAATTGTGACTTACAATTATGACAACAGCTAGTCATCATACATGTATTCATATAGTCATAGCATATCCCACACTTCAAAAGCATATCTAACCTCTGAAAACAAATAACTGGATATAAAACAAATAAAAAAGAAAAAGAAAAACAACTTAAAACCATAGTGTTAGTAACATTATTATTTACAAATAATGATTCCAATCACCCCAAGATTCAGATGTTCGTTCCACTAGTTGAAACACCAACATCTGTCCATTTTTTACTTTTTTTTATTTTTTATAATTTAATTTGTCATTTTGTTAAATTCATGAAATTTTGTTATAATAAAGAATAAGTTGATGTGGAAACCAACAGATTTATTATTATAGAGGGTTAAAGAACAGGAATGAATAAAAGCAGATGAATGAAAGAAAAAAACTTCAAGGCACAATAAAGGTGTTGATTTTGTTCACGTTGGGTCCTAAACATTTTAGATACCTTCTTTAAAACTTCAAGATTTGCTGCAGGTTTTGGTTTAGAGAAATGTGGTATCTTAAGCTTACATACCTTCAGTTCCAAAAACTCAGTAGGCCATACAATATCGGTGCTCATAGTGCCAATTGAATATGTGCACTATATGCGCTTAGTGCAGTACAACATATAATCACTAAAAAACCAGTACGGTAAAAATAAAAGCGTAAAAAACCAACAAAATATTAATAATTTGACATTCTAATGTAACCTCCACCGTGTGAACTTCCCGCCCTTTTATTTCATAGCCTTCGGGATGAACTTGCCATAATGCAGTTATTATAAATAAAATGTTATATTCCTACATCAAAATATCCAAAGAAATTATCTGATATAATAATCTAAAATAATTCGATAATAATTTTGTTTACATAATTTTAATATGTAGTTTATAAATTTTTTTTGTATTTTTTTCAATATACTCAAGGAGTTATGTTCTGAGCTTTATTTGTTTTATAAAATTAAATTTTGTCACATTCAAATTAATTATAGTTATATTTTATTTAAATTAATTTCATGATGATACAAAACCACAACTTTTCAAATTGTACCTTTACAACTGCTATGATCGTCGCAGACAAATCCAGCCTCACTGATATTGCCAACCGGAGGAAAACGTAAACACTATCAGAGTCTTAAATTTAAATTAATATGAAGGAGCGAAGGGTTCCGTGCTCAGAAATTGAATTGTCACTAAGCTTCTAGTGGGATCGCGTGATGTGGGAAGAATATCGGTTGGCAGGGGCTGAACCCCTGCTGTTCCGGGATTTTTCCTGCGTTTTGAAACCACCTCAGAGGACTCCTTATAATGGTTTTTGCCATTTCTTCTTGGAGCCTTCTCTGCTGTTGTCTACCAAGACTCTCAACTCTCTAGGAACTCTAAATGATTCCATTATCAGGGTCAGACTGAATAATGCATCAACTTGGAATTTATATACTTGGAAGTGAGTTATTGTTAATCCTCTTTGGATTAAGACTTGTTTTTATTGAATTAGATTGTTTCCCACTAATAACAGGAGAAACAAGTTTTAATCCCATTAGGATTAATAATACTGACCTTGAAGGATATATAGAACCTTAAGTTGATCCAGTCTTCAGTTCAAACCAGAGTGGGATGCAATATTATAGACCATTACTACTACTTTTATAAATGCATGTATAATTCAATAGATTTATAACTATATAGATTGGTGAGAAACTTAAGTATTCCAATATTTCCATTTTTTTATCATATTTTCTGTTTGTTGAGTGATGCTATGAATCATAAGCCTTTTTTGCAATCTATTTTTCTCTGGGCTTTCTAATCTGTGTCAATTTACTTCAGAACTAAGATTAAAAGTAGGTAGAAAATGTTCAAATATTTTGAAAACTCATAATTCTTAAATTTTTAATCATAATGTACATATTTTTACTATATACATTTACAATGTGTACAAGTAAAAATAATAAAAAGATAATTGTGTGATCTGGATCTCATAAGAAGATATATTTAACAGGCCTTACAGCATTATCTAACATGGTTATATCTAATAAATGACCTGTTAGATAATGCAGAAGAGCTACATGCCCAGTTTATGCAAATATCTTTTCTTCCCTTCTTTTTTTGGCCACCATGACAGTACCCGGCTTGTGCTGGGCATCTGGATGGTTCAGAAGCTCTGGTGGACAAGTGCTCACCGGACTAGACACCATTGTCTGCTTCAGGTCATAGAACAATGCTGAATCATCTTTAGTCAGGAAAGTTACAGCTACACCTGTCTTACCAGCACGTCCTGTTCGACCAATACGATGCGTGTAATCTAAAAAAATAATCAGTTTACATTAATAAGTCTGACAAATTCAAAACAGTCTTTTAATTATTTCATAAATTAAGTAAACACAATTGTAACTAATAAAACAGTTTTATCATTGCCCATATATATACGCACACACTATATGGTGTATATATAGTGGTACATGTGTGTTATATATATATATATATATATATATATATATATATATACATGTACTAGGTTTGGTAAAAGACTTAACTAACAAATGGAGACAGATCACAAGACCTACTGTTAGGACATTCACAGAAATAAAATAATTATATTTTCATATATGAAGTAGTGAAATTTACCTTCAATAGTTTTGGCCATATCATAGTTGATGACCATTGATACATCCTTAATATCTATACCTCTACCAGCAACATCTGTAGCCACCAGAATGTCCTTGGTTCCAGACTTAAGACTAGCTAGTGCATACTCTCTCTGTTCCTGACCCTTACCACCATGCAGAGTACAAGCATTGTACTAAAACCAAAAGATTGCATATGTTAATTGTGCATTATACAATACGAATACGTAGAAATAAATTAATATACATAGGTAGGTATATAATTAACCGTTCTAATAATAAGAATATTGTACAAAGGTAATCAAACACAATTCTGATCAAGGTTAGTAACTTAATTTTAATGTTGCATCAAAAAATGTCAGTTATGTAATTCATATTTATGTTGATAGTTAACAAGTAAGATATTCATCAATAACATAATCTTCCATAGATTACTTCATTAGCTTAATTTTGCATAATGCTTAATCAGTCAATTGAAATTTCTCTTAATAAATGGACATGTACCAACTCATGAAATTATTATAGAAGAAAAAAACAATCATGAAATTAAAAAATAAAATAATAGTTTGTATGATACAGCTAGAAAGAGATAAGAATATACTACAAATCGTTACCCCAAGTTTTTCAAGACCCTTAGCCAAAACATCAGCTCCTTTCTTTTGGTTGACAAAAATGATAATTGGTGGCTCCAGGCCACGACTGAGCAACTCCATGAGTTTGCGCCTTTTGTCCTGTTCAGTCATCATATATACAATTTGTTCAGTACGTTCTGTGGGCTTTCCTACAGATCCTATGTAGACAACTGCAGGCCGTCTGAGATAAGTTCTAGCTAGCCGCTCCACTGCTGGTGGCATAGTTGCCGTGAACATAACCGTCTGCAACACACAACATTGTCACATAAATTTAATATACAAGAAGTGTGAACCGAAATTAAATTTACAAATGAATACTTTGACAGAAAAATATTTATCCCTATATACAAATACATTTTAAGGTTTAAAATGATGGATAATTGAAACATTTGTAACAGTTTCAGCCAGTTCTACAGAAGCAGCTGGAACCTGTCTACTAAAAGATCCATCTAACAAATGGGGACAGAAGATCACAAGAACCATGGTTAGTGAACAAATAACAAAATTTTCATTACTTAAAAAAGCTGCATATTGCAACTATAGGCATTAAATGAAACAATTGAAACAAAATTAATGATTCAAAAAATAAATTTCTAATCTAATAAAAAATTAAGATAAACCAGCTTTATCAATTGCATATTTAATGTAAAAAAATAGTCAATTAAGAATGGGATATAGACCTGTCTATATTTTTTCTTAGTGTGATAATTAGCCAAAAGCTTTTCTTCATCCTCTGCATCATCATTGTCAGGTTTCAAATTAGACACTGGCATATATTCCAAAATTTTTTGAACATCTGAAATAGCAAACTTTATATCAAAATTTTGGAATCAAGTAACTTAAAATACACCGACAATTTATTCTATCTATAAAGAAAATAATTTCTCAAAATTGTGCATTTGATCAAAATATGACTAACATACAATTTGAATAACATTTCCTTTTAATTTCATACAATTTATTTATATTATACGAGGATTCTTTGTAAATCCTCCCATTAATTTAATAAAACTTGATTATATACCTGGCTCAAAACCCATGTCAATCATTCTATCAGCTTCATCCAGTACAATATAGGTACACTGGTTCAAAACAAGGTACCTGTTTTCTAGTACATCAATCAGCCTACCCGGTGTTGCAATAACAATCTATTAAAAGAAAGTATCAATAAAAATATGCGAATATATTCCTAAAAATAATCTAAAGAATTACAAACCCTTATCAAATGAGTTTTTTGCAATTATTTTGAAGGAAATAGTGAGATTAATTTTTAAACTCCATAATTAATATAAAAGAGAAAAAAACTTTTATTTTTTTTAGAATGAAGAAGGATTACTTCACAACCAAGCCTGAGCCTGAAGCCTTGTTCCTCTCGAGAAAGTCCACCAACTACAACAACAGTCCTAATTCCTAGCGGAACTGCAAACTTGTTTGTCTCCTCTTCTATCTGCTGGGCCAGTTCTCTTGTTGGTGCCAAAATTATAGCATAAGGGCCCTAGAGATACAAATTCAAAATAATTATGACCACACTCAAGGTATAAATACTAAAGATCATACTTATGGACCTATAGTACTCATTTAGAATTTTCTAATGACATGTTTTATGAATAAGAAGATATTTCGAGCAATATATTGAACAATTTGAAATGAAAAGTTAAACATTTTTGTTTGTTCTTCACTGATTTATATGATTTGAATTGGTGCACAGGTACTTTTTACTGAGATAATTACTCAGTTCATATATTTCGCAATGTTACTAATAAAATATATTTGGGTAAAAAGAGTAAATACAATGTTTTTATATACTAGCTAGATCTGCCATTCATTATTGATGTATTACATTTATATCTACTTAATAACCCATAAAAAATGGTAAAACTAAAAAGTCAAATAGACTACCTGATCAGCATCCTCTAGCCTGTCAATTTTTGGAAGTGACTGTATCCACATTATTAGAGGAATAAGGAAGGCTAATGTTTTACCTGAACCTGTCTCAGCCACACCTATTATGTCCCGATTCTAAAAACAAAAAGCAGCGAATAATAGTTTACCATAATTTAAAAACTTTCATATTTCTAAGAGTACAAAAAATTAATATTCAGAATATGTTTGAAATGTAAATACTTCAAAGTACCTAATGATTAAATGTACTTTTGATCCAACTTACCGTCTACAGTATTAGAAGAATACTTATTGTTTTTACAAAATACAAGGTATGTAAACATTTGTTTAGCCTAATATATATTTCAAATTCACTTAGAATGTTTAGTTTAATATATGCAATCCCATTTATTGATTATTTTTTTAATGCACACATTCACACAATTATAATCATAGTAATTATTTTTTGTCATAATAAAAAATATCAAAACCTGTAACCCTATGGGTATGGCTTGTCTCTGAATTGGTGTTGCTTCTTTGTAGCCTACTTTCTCAATTATATCTAGAATCTCAGGTGCAAAATTAGCTTCTTTCCAACTACGTATTGGATCAGGTATCTTACCACCTAGAAAAATAATATATAATTATATCTTCAATTCACGTTAAGTTAAATATTTTTTTAGACAATGATTTTGAATGCATGGTAATTATATTTATACTACCATGCCACCTAAATGTTCAATTGTCCTAAACAAGCTTCTACTCTTATAATTGAAGTTTCTTTTACTTTTATTGTAGCTTGCAACCAATAATTTGTTACTTATAAAGAAGATAACGGAGAAATGAATCACAGATGAAAGGTAATTAATTTTTAAGAATCTTTTATACTTTTTTTATTCCAACATTAAATTCACATGTTGGATGGAATCTAGGAGCTAACAAAATCTCTCTTCAATCCTAATAAAATGATTTTAATCTTTAAATAACCTCTAATTAAATTAAATTAATTTAAAAATATTGAAGTTCATACTCATATACTCTTATGGAAACATATTGATTGTAAACATACCTTTGATGGTTATATTATAGTCCTCTCTAAAAATTCTCCAATCCCTTTCTGTCATCTCAGTTAGTTCTTTTTCTGACCAGTGGCGATCATCCCATTTTTGTTTATCCTCTTTCCGTTTAACTTTCTTCAAACGAATCCTTCACAAATATATATGAACATCAATAAATGTTAAACAAATAAACTATAGCTGTTTCTGCAACTTTCACAATATGAAACAGTTTTAAGATGACTTGTCCACACACATTCTCATCTAAAATAAATCTAATTGGGTTTATTCTTAAAGAATTCTGATATTTGAACTGTTACAGGTTTCCAAGCACCATTAAGTTGTCACAAAGAATTTAATGATGGAGTGATTCACTTCATGGCATATTTCAGGTAAAACAAATTAAAGCATGAACTCACTTTTCTTGTTCTTTTTCTGCTTCTGTTCTTCGTTTTTCAAGGAGGTCTCCATAAAATTTTGACTGATCTCTTTTTTGAGCTTTAATATCAATGCCAGCAATATTACCACGTCCAAAAAACTGAACCTAAATAATTTTTTTTTTATTTATTAGACCTTTAGGCATATTATTCATGTATTTCTTACTAACACTATTAATGGTATTAGTCATCACCACTCAAGTTACTATAAGACTGAATTAAGTTAAATGGTTTAAACTGATATTTAACTAAGTGATACCAACCTGATGCCTCTCTTTATAAAGAGGGTTATAATCAACAGAAGTATCTTCAGAGGCATCCCAATCAAAAACAAACTTTCTGTCATTGAGACGTCTGACCCTGCGCTTCTTTTTAATAAGTCCTAGATACCTTTCCTTGATAGCTTCTCCTTCCTTCTCTTTGTCTTTCACTAATTCTTTTTCTTCTGCACTTCTTACAGCATCTCTCCCACTTATAACTCTATCTCGCCTAATACATACATACATGATATACTTGCTCACTATGAAGATAAAAATTACATGTGAACCACAGAATTGTTTCTGCCTCTTCTCATAAGTTTGCACTTTAACTATACTAATTTCATGTTTTTGCCACTGCAAACTATATTAAGTTATTAAGTGGATATTACAAAGTATGACTAGAATCCACAATAGTCTGGTCCTTGATCAAACATTAGAGAGAAAACAGAAAATCACTAAGCAATAACCCAGAATACTTTAGTTAATTTAAAATCAACATCTAATCCGTAATTGATACCTATCATGATCCCTTGATCTGGAGTCATCTACAATTGACACATTGCTAAAAACAGTGGCTGCTCCAGGTAAACCACTTGCTATTGGGCCAGCTGGTCCAGTGTTGTTCCTAAATGCCTCAAATTTCTTCCGTTGCTCATCTATTGCCCTTCGCTGGGCATCAACCTCCTCTTGCCTCTTTCTGATTGCTTCAGCAGCCCGTTCCTCTTTACTAAGAAACTTGGGCTGAAAATGTGTCACACAAAGAATATTATTTACAGGAATATAGATAGTAGTGTAATATAATTGTAATCCATGAGAAATTATCAACAAACACTTGTGAATGATTTTCTTTGAAATATTTTCTTTAAAGTCAAAATTTACAGTTGTGAAATTATAAAACAAATGCTTAAAAATGCTCGAAAATTTGTTAAAATAATTATTCTGACCTTGCTTTTTGCAGCCTCTTCAGCCTTTTTCTTGGCTAATATTTCTTCCAAAGAAAGGGGCTCTTTCTTGTTTAAATTAGTACTCTCTTTCTCCTCTTCTTCTTCTTCCTGCTTAATAGTGTCTTCACTTTTGATTGAAACCTCTTCCTTGTTTTTAAGAGATCCAGATGACCTGAAAATAATAATAACTAGTCTATACACTAGAATGTAGAAAATTGAGACAAAAACAAAAAAATCCAAACTACCATCTAAACTGTGTTAGATAACCATAAAGGGATTAACATTCACACAACCCCCCTCACCTCTTCTTAATCAATTTCAGTGGTCATATTCTATCGGCGGTCAAGGGAGGGGGAAAACCTTCCCTTCGACCTAATAAACTTAGAATATAACTTTCCATAATTGTTAAAAAAGAAATTGTAAACAATAAAATATAACTAGGTCACTGTTACTGGTTGTGTGCAGTATTCCTGTTCTTGTCTCTGTTCTTCTCTCTGTGTGTGTCCCTGTCCCTATCTGGACTCTTTTCTCGTCTTCTGTCCTTATTTGGCGGACTCCTGGTCCTAGACCGGCGCCTCTCTCTGGCCCTGTCTCTTTCCCGTTCTCTATCTCGGTCTCGTTCTCGCTCCCTTTCTCTCTCTCGCTCTCTTTCCCTCTCTCGTTCCCTGCTTCTACTCCTCCGCCCACTTTTCCTTTCGACCCCCATTATCAATTAAAAATACAGACAATTACAATAAAAAACAAAACGGTATATAACGTTAGATCGGCGTCCCATAACGCCAGGTTATGTTTGCACCGACGTACCAACATTGACAACTGTATAATAAATCACTATAATAGGTGAATGAAAACGAATTAAAATCAATGTCTCTTGTTAGAAATCGAGGTATATTTCTCTCAAGGTAGAATTTTCATCTACCGAACACATACGCTACACACATCTGAGTTTATTATAAATTGTTTAAACCTGTAAATAATATCGTCTTTAATCGCTATAGAAGAATATCAAATTATAGTTATTCAAAATGTTAGCTAAATAATCTTTTTGTGTCAACTATTTCATGTGTGTGTCTGTGTTTATATATATATATATATATATATATATATATATATATATATATAAAATAGTATTATTTATAGTGTCATATGTATAATAGAAGGACGAAGCGTACAGACATATATCCATTTTGAGAATCTCGAAATCTAATTTAGGTTTAATTTCAATGTGAAATAAATACCAAAGAATGAGCTAAAACCAGAAAAAAATGATTACTGAATAAATAATCGGATGTCAAAATATTCCCATTGGAAATAATTTTACATATTTAAAATTTTAAATTACAAATTTGAAAGAATACGGGTATAATAATGAAGTAAAGTTTGTATATATTTAATAAGCCAATGGTAGATTGATTGGAGGGAGTGTTAGTAGACCACGTACTTTCAGATTGTGGGGTTTCGAGTTAAGGTTCTTTCCTAGTAACAAAATGTCGCCTGTAAGTACACGTCTTGTATCTCTAGTCGCTAAGTATTAATTGTGTCCCGCTATTTCTACGTTTAATTTAAGTTTTCATGTCCTTCTTTAGCTTATTCATTCGCTCCTTCGTGAAATTAATATATTTTATTGTACCGGATGAAAAATTCTTAACCGAAGATGCGTGTTCTACCGAATATACACACGTTGCCGTTTTCGTATTTCTAGCTTATGCTGCCGCGTTGAATGTTTTTGGTTTAAACTATAATAAATTTACTTCCGGACGACTGCAATTTTAATTTATTTTTTCGATGGATGGACGGGATATATTTGGATTAGTGATGTACCTGTTTCGGCATTATAAACATTGTCCCACAAGATAGGTTATGATGTGATCAACGGACAGATTTTTCTCAGGCATCAGATTTATTCATGTACTACATTTTTCATTTTACTACATGCGCTGTTGCGTTTTTATAAATTTCATAATTATTAAATTTTGAAGAAAATGTTTACCTGACATTAAAAATGGAAAGTTTATGGTTAAAGTTTCATATGCAAAAGGGGAAATCTGTAAACTTGTTTATATTTAGGGAAAGTAGTATTAATTAAAGATATATACATAAGTATTTCCTGTAAATAGTCATTAGTTGTTATTAGATTAAATTCCCAATAATCCCCAATTGCTATAATCCAATAATGCCTTGAATCTTTAGCCCTTATAGCTAACATTTTAACAACCAAGTTAATTATGGATTTGCTATTTTTTGTTCATTCTTCACCATTTTTCAAGACAATTTTTCCTTCAGTTTTGTTAAATAGGACTTGGAGTACAATACAGAAAATTTATTTACATATTAGTAAATGAAACAATAAAGAAATTAAAATATACACAGTTCTTTCAAACATTTTATTATATTAATTAATCTTTGAATACATTGTGTTCATAAATTTGGTGTAATGTTTGTCCTTCAAAACAGATGTTATTCCGACAGACTTGTTTGGTGCAATAATACAAATTTATGTCCATAATTTTAGGCCAAAAAAGTACCGGCACCGGCTAAGAAGTCAACAACCACAACGGTAACATCTACCGCTAAACCGCCTGGAGGAGGTGCTGCCAAAACAGGAAATGCTGCAGCTGCAAAACAGCCTAGCAAACCTGCCACGGCTGTGAGCAGTAAGCAACCAGCAAGCAAGCCTGCAGCCCCTGCTCCTGCAGCCAAGCAGCAGAAGGGGAAGGCACCAGCACCGGCCCCAGCTAAAGGGAAGGCATCAGGCGGGAAGCAGCCTGCACCTGCTTCTGCAACAGCTCCACCCACTAAGAAGCAGGCTACTCCAGCAGCAGTCAAACAACCCGCAGCAGCATCCACTGCTACCAAGAAGCAGACTGCCTCCGCTCCTGTACAAGCCGCCCCTGCTGCCACCGCTGCCCCTGCAGCACCTGCACCGGCAGCACCGAAGAAAACTCAGGCTGCACCCAAGAAGCCTCAGGTTGCTCCCAAGAAACCAGCAGCTTCATCTCACCGAGGAATTAAAAAGCAATCTTTGAAGGCTAAAGGACAGAAGAAGAAGAAGGTGTCCCTCAAGTTCATCATCGACTGTACTCACCCCTATGAAGACAAGATTATGGATGTAGCCAACTTTGTGAGTAATCTTATATAATGTTCATAAATTATTAGGTACTTACATAGATATAGCAAAGATTTTTTTAAACAGATGTTATATTACATATCCAGAATCTCACTATTCTCTGCTAAATATGACTGTTAATATGAGTTCTACCGTTTGTAGCCAAAGAGTTAAGAACTGGAGTTTTACGATAGAACTGTGGTTATTTAAATTATGGTTTTGGGTTAGAAGTGTGTCAGGGAAGTGCTAAATAGCTGATCATTTGCTATAATACTAAAAAATAAAATTAAAAAAGTATCGTAGAAAAAAATTAATATTATAAATCACTGGTATTTTGAGATAGAGCCAACATTTACATCACTTATCATTAATTTTTGAAAGTAACTTAATATGGATATAATTCTATTAAAATTACTATAAAAGAAATTAAATTCATAAGTTTGTTCATGAAATGAAAATACATTAACAGTTCTATTAAGTCATGATTGCAAAGTCACATACTTTTAATGTTATTATTAATAATAAAATATATATTTAAGATAAATATTTATAACCACGAATTGTTGCAGGAAAAATATCTTCAAGAGAGGATAAAAGTCAATGGGAAAACAAATAATTTGGGGAATTCCGTCAGTTTAGAAAGAAACAAGATGAAAATCATCTTAAATTCTGATATCCATTTCTCAAAGAGGTAATTATTAAATTACTTGTTTTTATATATTATGTATTTTTAATTGGGAGTTACATTAGATCTTTGACTTTCAAACCATTGAAACCACTTATAGAGGTATGTTTGAGTAAGTAAGGAAACCTTAGTACTCCTAGATGTCCAGGTTAAGTTAGGTTTTTGAGATTAATCATCCTAGAAATCATCCTAATTTAAACCCTTCTGGATTTGATAAAGAGCTAATGTTGCCATAACTTGTAATACTGCCAGGTGGGATAAAAGATATTTATACAGCCGATTATTGCATTTTTATCCTCCAAATAATTTGAGTTTTCATATTCAATAAGGTTTTTTATTTGTATTTTTTAAGGCAATGGGGTTTAACTGTTATGCACCTCAATAACATGTTTGATTATTAAGTGATTAGTGATAATTTTCTAGAAACCTATATTACACACCTATTTAAGTTTATATATTTTATTTATTGTTTTCAGGTATCTGAAGTATTTGACAAAAAAATACCTCAAAAAGAATAATCTGCGAGACTGGCTTAGGGTGGTTGCCAGTGCAAAGGACACATACGAGCTCAGATATTTCCAGGTACCCCTCCTCAATATTTGTTTAGACAAATTAATATTAAGCCAAAATAATTCACAATTATTTCCTAGTCATCACTTTACAATTAATATTGTTTGCCATGCCAATCTATTTCTCGAGCCAAATTAGTAGATATTTAGCTGTAATATAAATAATTCTTTTATTAAATAAAAATTCTTTCATGTGGTATTAAAATTAAAATGAGGGGGTGAAATTACTGATGGTTAGAGAATATGGGATTGCAGCATAAAAAATTGCAATGTAATGTTTTGGTTGATAGGTCAAGACAGGGTTTAAATCGTGCATTTTGTGTATCTGTGTGTGTTCAACATTTAAACTGTCAAATATCTATTACAATCAAACTTGAAAAGTAAATATAAAATATTTACTAATTAAAGTGCATCAATATTACAGTTATTACTATTTGTTTTCTTACATCATTGTCATGTTTTTGCAAAAAAACTTTTTCTTTTCAGTTCAACAGTCAGGATGATGATGATGAGGAGGACAATGATTAAGGTAATGCTGGTTGTCGGACAGTGGAATGAGCATCAAGTTTTATTGTATAAATAAAATTTTTAAAAACGTCTAATTATTTATACAATGATTTCTATAAATTGCAAGAATATTCACCCTAATTTCAACACAATCGAAATCTCACCAATATTTATTTTGCGAAAGATTCTATTTTCTATTTTTAAGTAAAACGACAAAAATGTGAAGAGGATATTTAGGTATGTGATTCTTTTGAGAACACAATGCCACATACTACAAAGACCCATTTTTCCAAACCAAGCCTACATTTTATGAACTGCATTAGGAACAATGTAATATTTTGTCTATTGATAACACTTTGAATTGAACACACATACATACTATACATACAAAATATTTTTAGATTCCTTGTTAATTAGGCAGATCATAAAGGTATAATTTTAAAATACTTAGCTGGATATATATGTGCTTAAAGTTTCAAGTTAGTTTTATAATTCAGTTTCTGTCACTATTTTTAAATTGAAATATAATGTTAAGATATGTCCAAAACGCAATGATAAAGCCTAAAATTATTAATAAGCAAATAACTCTTAACAAGTGCAATTTTTATCATTTCAAATGTTAAATGTAATGAAGATTGTTGAAACACATGGAATTAAAAATGACAGCACATAGCAGACCTTAGTTCTCTAATTATGTGAAAAAAAATTGAATACTTAAAACTGATTTCATTATTCTTTAGTTACCTTAGAGGTTATTGTCGTAAGTAGTTGTATAAAAATTCACAATCTTCATCTTATAATTTATACATGCTGCAGCTAATTATGTTTAGTTAACATTGTTAAAGTAGTTGTCACTGACTGGCCACTGGTATGGTCCCGTGATGGAAGAATATTGTTTGGCAGGACCCCCCAACTGTTCCAGGATTTTTCTTGTGTTTAGAAACTGCCTGAGTGGGCTCCATTGGAAGGGGCTCCTCTCAGGGTTTGTCACCGAAACCTTTCCTCATCTATAACTAAAGTAACTTGAGTAAAAATATAGGAATGAAATTTCCCCCTTTAATTTGATGAATGATATGCAATTAAATGCAGGTATAGATTATTAATATCTTAAATATTGCTACAATTTAATAACCTATATTGGACACTTAGTAAAAATTAATTGGAGGAGATGAGTTTATGAACTTTATAAATGTATATGACTAAGCTGTTATTGAAGTTTTTCAGGTGTCAGATCATTTATGAGTCATTCCAAAGAATAATTCAATAATACAAATGTAAATAACCATCAACATGATTTGTATTTGTTTTGAAAGGGTCAGTAAATGCAATACTTTTTTCAACCAAATAATTATGGCTAAAATAAAATGTTAGGCCTCATCCAGCCTAGAGATATTAAGGAATGAGTTATTAAAAATATGGACTGAGATATATTATTTCAGTGATGCAATTCTACACAGGTGACACATTAAGGACAGCAAATAAACAATATAAAAAATATATTTTATGGTCCTATTTATTAGAATGATTGAACAGCATTCCCTGATCAACCAGAATTTAAAACCAAGTGCTAACACAAAATGGTTCAAAAGTGAAAAACAAAATAATACCAATATTTTAACATCAACAGTGACAATATTGAAAAATATTTATAAATCATAATATAGCATAAGGTAATGCAAAGGGATTTCGATTAGGATGGATGTCAGACAGTAAAAAATTTAAATATTCGTAGTTTAGAAAATGAAATATTGATTTAGGTAGCCTCCGCTCACCAATAATGATACCCCCGAGAAAATGCTTTGTGAAAATAATATGGTATTAATTAGTTATAGCGGAATTTATAATTTCAAATGAATAATCAATGCTTCAATTCGTTTCTGTCGTATACAGTTTGTAAAAACCCGAAAGTATGTCAAATAGCCAGCGCCTGACATAGTGTTCCTTCATTCCAAAATAACAATTAAAATTTATTACGACAGCAATTGGCGCGAAATGTCAGAGCTCATGCGGAAATTTAGCACTATATTCTGAATCTGCAAGCAATCAATGAAATAAATGCAATTAAAAATATTGAAATAAACCAGCATATATACATATTTGTAATATTTAAAAAATCACATCGCGAAAGTTGAAATAATGTGACGTTAATAAAATAATGAAAAAAATGAGATTTAAAGAAAGAAAGCAACAATTTAAAATATTAAATACAAATCGTAATAAGAACAATCAAACAATACACATGACCGCAGTATTATATTAAAACTTTCTTAAATTAAAAATATGCTTATATATAAATTTGCGTATTTATGCACTCAGGTCTGCCAAATAATTAAATATCTGGGAACTACTTGACAAGTCGGCGGATGGATACAGAACTGTCGTGTTGGGCTTGACTGCTGTCTGCGGACAGCTGTTTTTGTTTTGGTGTCCTTTGACTGCGTCTCATCCAGTAGCAAGATTCCCAAATAACATTTCTTTCCTTTCAATCGGCGTCTATTCGGCATTGTCTTTTCATACCTTGAATAATACCTGTGCCCTTACTTTGTCTTGTTTACCTTCGTGGTTAGCTTGAACGAGAGTGGTTCGACGAAGAAGACAGCGGAACGATGAAGTTCCAATACAAGGAAGAACACCCCTTCGAGAAGAGGAAAGCCGAAGGGGAGAAAATCAGGAGGAAATACGCCGACAGAGTTCCAGTAATTATGGCTTTTTATCATTTTTGTGAATGTCCATTACTTCGGATCGATCGGGTGGCCGACGTCCGATTGTGCAATGCCAGATATCTTATATTGCTTTGGTCATTAACCTGTCATATTGTTTCAATACGGCTTTAGACTTTAAGTGTAAATCCGCCCCTAACAATTGCATAATGGGATGAAATCCCTTTGTTAGGTCCCCTCGTCCTCTCCCCTCCTATCCTCTTATCCAGTTTCCTGCGTCATAGCCTTGTTATTGAAACAATTTCTCCACTACCATAATAACATTTTGATGCAACTTGCTTATGATTGCCAACTACACAAATTCAGATTTAAAAAATATAACTAGAGAAATAGTTTTTTACTCAAACTATGCAGTTTTTATTTATTGCAGAAATAATTTGAGTGTTGCAGATTCGGATTTTTCTAGACCTTAAAACTAACCTTAATTGTAATCGACTAACCTACTATGATGCTCCATTTAGTTTAAACTGAATGTCAGAATGGAAGTAAGAAAATAATCAGACACTATGCAACCGAAAGTTTAATTAAAGGTTGAGTGGGGTAGTCATTTTTAGGTTACAATTATGGTTAATGTACTTTAATTGAGGCAATAAAACTATTACAGAAGGTATCATTGGCTTTGTTACTGTTTATATAATGGTTTCACCTTGTGTTGACCTTGGTAAATGGTCATCCAAATATTTTTTTATAGGGATGCACACTTTCACTAAATAAAGGATATGAAAAATTATCAAGTTTTGTTATTGAGTTAAAAGAATTATTAGTGTAATAATTTAATTTGTTGTACACAATTTCCCCTTCCACTTTTCAACCTTCTTTAGCTGAAAGCATAGAGGAACTGCAGGTAATACCACCACAGATGGTAAATGTGATCAGATATCAGTTTTGAACACATAGAAAGAAATCTGAGTTTATATCATAGTAAATGGTGGCTTCACCCCCTCTCTTTCTGACACTTAGTCATTATACAGACGCAAATCTTCTGTTGTGGAAGGGGTGAGTACTATTATCACAAAAAAGAAATTTTCAAAAAAGACATGTAAAAATTATTTATTATGGAAAATTCATTATGTATTATTTGGTTACATTAATTATATATTACCAGAATTACCAAACTTAGCTTGATCCCAGTTTTGAAAATATACTAAAAAATTACTTGCAAAATGTTAGCTAAGTAAAGTTTAAGAGAATAAAGATTTATTTCAAACTAATATTTTATTATAAAACATAGTGAATGACTATCAAAAAGATTAAAAATTAATAGAGAATAATGGGTTTGAAGGGGTTCCCTAAAATTATGAACCTAGGTGTATTTATTAATTTACATTGATTATTGCTGATCTGATATTGTGATTTATTTGTCAAATATGACTCAAATTAATTGGATTTTTTGTTTTCCTTATGAACTCATATTTATATTGAACAAAATTATAATGAACAAAATTTTGACATTCGCCATTCAAAGCCTTGTAATATTCATTACAACTATTATTTATTTTCAAGCCAATCTCTTCAATGTTTCAATTAATTTCACTTTAAATTACAGTATTGTACAAATTTAATTGTAAGATTATTGCTTGTGTACTTTACTATCTTTACTGCAGTCTGTTCATTTTTTTTCAGTTATTACTAGAGCTAATAGCCTACCTTTATTCGAGGATATTAGAAAGTAGATAACTAGAATGAACTGCAATTATGTATATGGGAGTAAGTCTTATACTAATGATGACAAGGATATAGGTTATAGTTGAGAAGGCTCCTAAAGCAAGGATTGGGGATCTGGACAAGAAGAAATACCTGGTGCCTTCTGACTTGACTGTAGGCCAGTTCTATTTTCTTATCAGGAAGAGGGTCCAGCTTCGCCCAGATGATGCCCTCTTCTTTTTTGTCAACAACGTCATTCCACCCACCAGCGCAACTATGGGCTCACTCTATCAGGTAATAAACATTCATACCAGATTGTCACCATAAGATTGCAATATTATTTCCATATCACTCAATCTTACTGGAGTCAGTGACAATTCAAGTTCTGGTTGCAGAAACCTTCACTCATCTATTCTATACCGGATATTAATTAGTAGGTCATCGGAATAGCCATTTGTTTCTTAACAAGTGATTTTTGTATATTTGGTAGCAATAGTAAAAAATGTATAGATAAATTAAAAATTTGAAGTACGCGATCAATCAGTCAGTGTTAATATACTTTTTAAAATATCACCTATTTATATGCCTTACATATGTACTACTTGTTTTCTTTTGAGAGCTGTCAATCTTTCCTCTAAAATGATAAACATTTTTTATTGTAATAGAACTTGTTTATAGGATTATGTAAAGCTGTTATTTCTTTATATTGATACACAGTTTACAGTTTATAGTGATTAATAATACACTTATGTATATTTTTAGGAACACCATGAGGAAGATTTCTTCTTGTACATAGCATACAGTGACGAGAATGTGTATGGGAGGATGTAATTTGATTTGGTACCTAATGGCAGTTTGCGTGCGACTTCAAATACTCTGTGTTCACACGCCTATTTTTCTGCCTAGCTGGTGAAATGAGCATACACCTTTCAGCCCATAATTTAACCATCTGTATCTTCATCGCAATATAATAAAAATTAACGATAATATTAATTGACTTGATATTGCCTCAACAAATTTGCATTATGGTTTTCAACAAAAAGCATAAAAAAATATTTCTTTGTACATTAAAATCTTTTTAATTTTCTTCTTTGTTTATTTCTTATCAGTTGCTGGAACATTGTAAAGTGATGCTTCTTGATTCTCTGTATATGTATAATTAGCACACAATTACCGTATTTCCACTACAGAAATTAAACAGTATATGATATCGGAGGTGACAATTCCTCTTCGAATATTGTTTTGATAAATAAATTAAGACTTAAAACTTATTGGGAATACATCTTTATCAAATTAAGACATTATGAACGTATGCAACATTATTGCACATTCTTATCTTCAGATTACTAAATCAGGTTTTATAATTTGTAAATAAAAGATGTCTAATTTCTTAGTAAATTAATAATCGTAATTGATTTGCAAAATAATTTATTTTTCCATTTTACCAGAAATATTCATCAATAGTGATGTGTTTAAAAATAGTCTAATCCAATCATCAATAATATTAAGAATAACCGCACTCTATCACCACAGAATCATGTAAAAATTATAAACATGTACAAACTGAGTTCATTTGTTTCCTTTTTATTTTTCCTTTGATGTTTATTGTCTGAACCATACTGAGCCGTTTTTTACAATAATTATACTTGGCTAGCTTTTTAGTCAAATTAATTATTGGTAATTACAGTGTTTATTATTATTAAATAAGAAATTAAATGAAGTAGTGCATAAAAGCAAGTGAGGTGTTTGTTTTGAAACTTAATAATTAAATCATGAATTAATATTTACATGTGCAAAGAATATATAAAAAGATGTAAATATTTACAATTAAAATGAATTGAAATATTGAATAACAGAATAACAAAAGTGATGCCACACTCACCACTTTGCTGTCGTAGTGTGGGTTTGTGATTAATTTTTGTGCCAATATCAAAAATATTGACATAAAATTAGTGATCATTTTAATGAGTTTTTTTTAAGAACATGGGGCTTTTCTCTATATCTATATTATAAATCTATGTCTATATTTCTCTATATCTATATCTACATTTTTATTATTTTTTTGAGTTTGTCCTTCTTTAGATTTTATGAACCCGATCAAATTTATCATGAATATTTAAAAACAGTATGATACAGAACATAGATATCAAAGTATTATTTCTTATAATAAGTTCTTTTCAGAAGTAAAATATTGTCTTGAACTTTTATCAAAGGAAGATTGAACAAATATTATGAATTCAAAATAAGGACTGACATTTGGGAAATTATTTATCAACCTACTAATAATACACAATCCTTTCTTTTATATATGTATATAATGCTGAATAATTCTTTTCTTTTTGTGTAAATACGGTAATTGGTAAGCACATGGAGTGATATGTTTATTCATTTAAATATTTAAGATCTGGATGTATTTCATTATAATTGCCAAGAGATTTGAGGCTTTATACACCTGTATGTATGTTTTTTATATGCATGTGTATGTTTATGTATGTGTTCATCTCTGTCTGTATCTTGGACAACCGCATACATATGTGCATATGTTTAGATGTTAACTTCAGATTTCAACACTTTCCTCATGAAAAGGACTAGGTTGATGGAATTTTCTTTTGCACGATTAGTTTAAAGAAAAAATAGATTTATCATTTATTTTATATATCAGATTATATGTGATTATCTTTTAGGTTTTATAAATATATATATATATATATATCATATATAGAATAAAATATATAGACATTTTAATAATATTCATGTTGTCAAGGATGAAATCAAGAAATGCTAAGCAACTGAAAGTTGTTTTCTTGCAATGAATGTATTGTATGGCAGTGTTTTCAAAACATAAGTCAGTGTTGAAAAATTGATATATTCTTTTGATTTGACCTTAACCTATCTTTAAAATTTATCAAACTTTATTAATATTAAATTAAAATAAGAAATGCTGAACTAAAATTGAAACTATTAACTGGAAATTCCTTTACAGTTTAACAATAAATTATATTTCTTATTATTATTATAAGTCATTTATTGAAATAGTGATAGTTTAGAAAACACTGACTGCAATATCAAATGACCTGTCCTACCCATTTAGTTTCTAGTCATCCATTCCCAATTCATTTTTTTTTAAATATTGACCTGTTTCTTCAGTTAATTTTTCTATTGACAACTTAGAAATTTCTGGTCATCATAGTCTGGACATAGAATAATTATTGTCATAATTCATATTATTAGAATTATTTCATACCATGTTTTGTATTGGTATTTTTTATGAGCGTTTGATGTGCCTTGAAAGGAGAAACCATTTTTATTTAAAATGTCTTCAAACTATTTACAACATAAAATGGCAGGAAGGTCAATAATACTTGAAAAAGTTTAGTGTAATCAGAGTAAAAAACCTAGGAGCAGAAATTTACTCAGATTATTAAAGCTTCTTATATCATAGTACTTTGAGGAAGTTCAGTGTTGAATAAATGATCGATCACCAGGAGATAAACCAGAACATGCAAATTTGACATAATTTTTTTATTATAATGAACATTGATCACATTAAAAATAATGTAAAATAATACATTACTTATTTTTAATAAACAAATGGAATGCATTTTGAATTTTTACAAATTTATTGTAATCATAAGTCTTGGTAAAGAAATAAGTAACTCTGATTGTGAAGACATTTTTGAATAATGATACAGAGTCAGTCGACCAACTACAACAGTACAAACAGAAAATATCTTTAGGTCTAGTCAATCAATACAACATTTTATACAAAATAAACTCAAACATCACAGATTAAAACACATTTATATATTGTGTCATCATAATATCACATTTTAATATTCTCTGAATATCACGTCAGTTTCACTTTTATACACATTTATTTAAACAGTCTCTACAAATAAAATTACCTCTTTTTGGTAATTGTATACCTAGATAGTTTAGAATTTATTCAAATACAGGTATCCCCCATTTCAAATATGTTTTTGGACGTTGTATGTGTGGTAAAAGAGAAGCACCCTTCAGCATTACATGGCACACAGAATAAATGAGTAAAATTTTACATTTCACTCTAAGCATATATCTTAATACATACATGTACAGTCTACATTTTATTGGTCATTACTTTAATGACTTTATTTATTTACTTTGTTTATGAAGACAAATTCATATTAACTTGAATGAATTATTGCCAGAAATAAAATGCCTGTAACAAGATGCATATTAAGTCTACATAAAAAGGTTTAATGTATTACAGTCTAATGTGAACAGTGATTATATTTAAGTTATTGGATATAGTACTGGTTTCAGATAGTTAAATTAATTGTACATGTTTATATGAAATCACACTGCATGGGTTCTTGCTTTTTAACTATAACTCAACATATTTGTTGAAATGTGTTATTTATATGCAACCACAAACTTAAATTATTATTTCTTTAAAGAAATAGAATAATTTATAAAGTACAAAATGAAAAAAGCACTCGATATTAGTATTCATTTAATATTTCCGTTATATATTCAAAATTTCATTAAAGAACGTTAAACAATTACGAAACATTTTCAAATTAGTTGTGTTTTAAAACAATTTAATGGAGGATACCTTTGCACTTAATTAATTTATTAACCTTAAAGCAGAATATCGGTAACTAATACGCCAATAAAATAAAAAATGAGAATTCTGTTACAGATAAGTTTTAAGAGAAAATTGTTTTAAATCAGTGTGTGATAACGACAGAAGTGTGGCTGTTATAAATTTTCCATTTTGAGTTTCTTGTACACATGTGGTGATGGAGCTTGATGCCTCTGCCAGTAGAGGGAGGTTGATGCCAGTAAAACAAACACTATTAAAGTTGAACCCACCATTGCTAAAATAAAACAATTTCAACAAATGAAACATTTAATAAAAACGATCTTAATAGCTAAAGAAAGTTTAAACAAGGTGTAAATAACCCTTTAAATTATGACTCAAGCGATCATTTTTCCCAGCTTGACATATAAAACACTGGTCATATCATGTATGAAGCATGCATATTGAATATAATTTATGAGCAACCATTTTAATATTTGTGCCAATATGAATATGATGCTGCAATGTAATAATTTAAGTGAGAACACGATAAAACTAGATGATA
The DNA here is from genome assembly GCA_019843655.1 of Lethocerus indicus. Classification (NCBI taxonomy): domain Eukaryota; kingdom Metazoa; phylum Arthropoda; class Insecta; order Hemiptera; family Belostomatidae; genus Lethocerus; species Lethocerus indicus. Next base: position 23,924,880 of record JACDQD010000003.1, on the reverse strand, counting down.
ATATATTCACAACTTCCTTTTCTAACTAATCCTTGAAGAAGGAAATCACGTGTTTTTCATTAAAATACATTATATTTTAATAATTACTGATTTCCTATATATTTTTAATCAACACTCAATTGAATCATAGAATTTATCATTTCTACATATTCTACACATTATGACATATTCCTTTATTCAACATTGTTTATATAATCTAAAGCATGTCTATGCTATTGAGAAAAAATATGAACACATACAGGGATAATCACAAAGTAAATTGTCAAGCAGACCCAAATGAACGAGACCACACTTATAATATAAACCCATGACAACAAATCAACCTAGTGTAACCAGAAAAAATTGAAAACACTCATTCAAAATCAATTTCTAAACCAGAGAATTACCTTCATAATAGACAGAAATACCCAAACATGCAAATTTTAGTTTAAATTTAAGGCTAATTCCCCCAATCAACTCCATCCTAATTATCAACTTCCCCACACCACAACCTCTTCACCTGTGTCCCATCCCACAGTTTTTTTAGGTCAGCTCCAAGCTGCTTGATTCTATATATGGTGTACGGGTGGGAAGGAGAGGCAACCCCTCCTAAATATATGTCAAAGGATAAACTGTTGTAATGGGGGACATGACACCAACGAACAGTTATTAAGTGCATCAGCGGTGAATTGACAATAAACCAATAAAAATGCAGAGCCTTTTATTTTCTACTGCTCTTTGTAAACTTTATATTAACATAATTTTATATTTTATTTTAATATTATGAGAGAAATATGATTAAAAAATTCCTGTAAAATGTAAAGAATCTCTCCTTCCAGAAACAAAGATAACATTGCTTCACACATGGATACTTTGCCTACCATCCACACAGATATGTACCCAAACAAGATATTAACTCAAATGAACTTATATAATTTTCCACAATTTTCAAGATAGAAACTCTTCCAAATCACACAGTATGACAGAACTAACAAATGACAGGGTACACAACAACACAGGGTACTGACAAACACAATGATTTCATTATCATCCAGGTGTACATTTGTAGCAATGTTTAAGAGCTTGTTCTCTAAAAAATACGTATTTAATTTATGAACCAATGAAAATGTGACATGAGACGAAACACAAACAAATAATTATCATCGGAATGATACAACTTTGTTCCCAGACACTTTAATAACATTTACATCTAGAACACTAACAGACCACTCAGACATAAAGACAGGCAGACATACAATTATTATCACCCGTAATAGATTAGCTATTACACTTTCTTGATACAGGTTTCTGCATTATGCAATCATTAGTATTTAAAAATGCAGATACATAATTTTACTTTTTCCAACACAAATTGAAGTGTTGTCAGTTATTTACTTTAGTTGCTCTTTAATGTTGGAAATCATTATTCCATGAAAACAATTGAAGTTTTTATTTTTAAATACCAATGATGCAAATAGAAACATCAGATGATAATAATTCCCCAGTATAGCACTTTTCTATTGGCAGACAGCTAATTTCATCCTGAACAATGCATTTCTATACCCAGGCAATATTGTAGTGCATCTGTTAATACCTTATAATCATTGATGTTCAAAACCTTGTATAAATGTAAATATAAATGTTCAAAATGTGATCTAGGAAAACTAATGCCCACTGGGGTCTTTAAATCCTGCTCCTTTCTTGTTCATCCCATCTTTTTCTGATCCTGCAAGGTTTGCAAAAACAAAGAACAAAATTTATATATACCTAAATAAACAAAACTCACACGTACATATGGATGTCTCTTCCCCCCCCCCCAACACAAATAATCTGTCACAATAATAAACGTCTGGATGTCTGTAATGATCTAAGAAATAATAAATGCCAGTATTAAACACTACATGGAAATTTGTATGTCTGTGATGAACAATTCATAATAAATTTATTATTTGTCAGTCACACAATATTGAAATAAGGACAAAAATATTTTCATTTTTTATCTTGCTGAACATGATTTGTGATTAGTTATGCTCATGGTTAAAAAAAAATTTTATTTGTACTTTTGTTATAGGTCCTTCTAAGGGGAAAAAGTGAAAGGCATCTAAAACATTTGACTATTCATTAGTTTATAAGTTTATCACTAAATTGCATCCACAAGAAATATACAGATTTATAGAAGACATACCAAATATTGCCAGTGAATTATAAGGTAGATGTGAAGTGAGATCAAACAATGTGTGCTGATGGCATTCTTGATCCCAATCCTCAGGTATTATGTCACTATATGTAGCAGAAAACTCTTCTAGAGTGCAGCTGTAACCACAATTTCCTGCCAGTTTCATTCTGTATGCAATATCTGTTGTATTCTTGTACAGAACCTGGATTACAAAACATAATAAATAACACATATCTTCTTATTGGGCATATGGGTATATACATTTAATCTACCATAGCTAATTCGTTTAACCACATAAGTTTGAACTGTTATTTCAACAGAGATGTTGGGATAACAAATTCATATTGGTGTTTAAATCACTGGAACAAAAGAATCAATAAGTTAAAATAGGGGCAGTGTCCCCAATATGAATAGAATGAAAATTTGAATAAGAAAGTTTTAACAGAACAAAAAAAATGAATAAGAAAGTATTGCTGGTAGTTACATTGACGTAATACTTGTTGTCTTGTCTACCCTGTCTAAGTTCCACAATCACAAGAGCAGAATAAGGTGGGTTAATGATGTTGAAAGCCTGAAGGCTGTTGAGGAAATTAGCAACAGTAGTGTCATGAGCTGAGTACATAAAAACTTTCCTCTCTTTAGGGTCTATAGTGCCTTTGGCCTTCTGATTCATGTCACTCAACATTTGTTTCAGTAGAGGTCCTAAAACAATACAAATACGCGATAAATCAGAATCAGTGTAAACATTCTTGTTTCTAAGGAATTGACAAGATTATTGTGCAATCTATTTGATCTAGCATCTCATGAGCCATTTATGCTAACATAGGGAGGGAGGAGACAAATATGCTAAACTTTAATTATTATACATTTAATGAGTACATGACTCCAAATATTATTGATAAGAATGTGAATGTTATGAGATTCAATAAGATATATATTTTACAAAAAAAGATGAAAAAAGTACCTGACTTGAGTCTTGCTAACTGTTTGTTGAATGCCGGAAGAGAAAAACTGATGGAAGCAGCTGATTTCATTGGTTCAGGATAAACTTGCTTAGTCCATTCAGGTAAAGTAAAATTAAACAGTGTCTAACAAAATGAATAATTATATTAATTAAGAATAAAAATAATTCTATAAATAGCAATTATAAATTATTATACTAGGAATTAATCATGTACTATATAGTTGATTTGCAATGATGTTAATCATGCCCTAACCCATAATAAAGATATTAGTGCATGAATATATAAATAACAATGATACAGTACAAGTCATTGTACTTTGATCATTTTATGGTAAAGTATCTTCATTTATATTTACTGTAGTATGTAAATACAGTAAAAATTAGTAACTATGACAATATAATATAACCATCAGCATTTAAATTCAGGTCTACATTTCCACGCTGCTCTGCTCCAACCACTAACCTATGCCGGTGCCAATCTGTTGATGACTTGAAAATTCCCCTCCAATTACTCCTTTTTACCAGAACCTGTTCAAATCCAGACTGGCAGAACTGAATTTTCATTCAGTTAATAATTTGAATTGACCAATACAGGAGCCCCGTTGACAGTTATTTTAATTCAGTCAATGCAGTACAGGCTTATTTATTATACACACAGTTTGCAAATTTTTAAGTAGTGACTGATTTTTATACTTTTTAAAATTATGTCATTTTTTTAATATTGTTATGCTAAACTGACAAATAACTGGAAATCATAAACTAATAATAACCTCTCAAAGTATGTAATGTACTTTCAAATTACTAAAATATTATAACATAAATACCTATTGGATAATCAATAATTTTAACCTAATCATAAATATATACCTAATATTTATAAAAGATTATGATGTAATTGTAATCAATAATAAAGTTGACCTTATGTAAACTATTTGAGTTTTCTATATGTATTAAATTTATACATTTAAACATATAGAATAAGGAAATGCAAAACTGAAATTTTTACAATTCAGTGACAGTAAACAAATTGAAAAAGACAGTAAATTTAGTCAATAAAGACTATAAAGATCACAGACTATTATTTGCATTAATAAAATATAATAATTCAGAAAAATATTTGCCTTTAAGCCAGATATATTTATTTGCCAAGTTTATCTATTTTCCTTTATATATCTAATCATGTTTATCAGTGCACTATGCACAATCAACAACATGATAGGAACTTGTTTAAACATAAAATCATGGCATACAAAAATTGTTTAGATTACAAATCTCATTGAAAGTGAGATATGAAGACTAACAACATTGCAGATTTCATACAACATACTATTATGTAAGAAATGAATTCATGAAAGTATATAGTATTTTATTTCGAGTCAAATAAAAGCCATCTTTCTTTAAAACATGATTGCCTAATCTATAATTATAATTTTAATAATCATTGCCAATATAATGAAATTGGTAGCTATGACCAGTTATGCACTTAAATTCAAACTTGAATAAAAACAGTTTGAAAAAATATAGAGTCGGTTATTCATGAATGAGTTCTGAAATTTTGGGTCATCAAAGCTGAGCAATAATTTAATAAATTGTCTAATGCAATTTAATTATTGCCAAGTTTTCAGTAATATGTATTAAATATTTTTATTATACAATTTGCTCCAGAAATAGCTAAGAATGTGCGATTGTAAATATTAGTTCTGAATTAAGGTGCTTTACTTATATACTTTTTGTTTTATTGTAAGCTATATATAATATTTTTTCATAGGTATTGTCTACAAATAATTTATCTTCAGTAAAGATTATTATTCAAAAATTTAGCTGTATGAAACATTTACAATCATGTTGCTCACCAGTTGTTCCAATAATACTTGCCATGGAAACAATTTTTAATAAAGAACACCCTACTCAAGAAAATATAAATACAGATTTAATATATTAACGTGATTGCAAGGTACACAATAGCCTTTTCAATCAGTAAGTATCAAATCATAATTAATTTTGTAATAGCCACTTAAGGTGCAACACGAAATTGTTGTATAATAAAAACTGCCTCATGAAATACAACAAAATTATTTTTTGGAGTGATAATCATCATCATACTTGTGATATACAGAACAAACATAAATTTGAGTACTGCTAATCCAATTTTAACCAACATAAGAGCCATTTATGAATTTTAATCAAATTTTTATTGTTACACCACTTGTGTAGTCATTAATTGTAATATCACTTTAAACAACCCAATTTCAATGATCAGTATTAAAATTATGTCGCTCATTGTAACCATTCGTACTTCCCTCCAGATATTAATGGTGAATTTAACAAGTAAAAGACAACCAGGAAAATAACACTGCTAAATCATTATAGATCGATTAACGCTTAAAAATAAGTTTAAAATGAATTTTTATTTTACAACCATCATTAAGAATATTACATTTTGTTCTCAACAAAAAGTTGTAAGATTTCATTGTCATCAAAGGGTTGGTATAGGTATTACCATTTGTTTGTATTATCCTAGAGAGTTGATAAATGGGTATGGACCATTGGCTACTTGGCATTGCTATAGGTATATTTGTAAGCATATTTGCCAAAAAAAAGACTGGTATGAATTCTGTTTGTTAGATTAAATTTTTGTGATATAGAATGTTTAATGCTAGAATTGGTGGAGGAACAAAAAAAAAACAAAAAAAATTGAAAATGCCAAACATAAATAAAGTAAACGGATATTTACCTCAATGTGCAGGTTGCTGTATAAGTACTCAACTTCTACTACATTGTGGACTTTGTGTCCCGTTTTCTTAGTTAAAAATTTGTACAACTCCTTATACTTTTTATTGATATTCTCCACATATTCAGAATTCTTCAATTTCTCATATTCCAGGTCATACTTCTTGCATGGATACTTCATTGCTAACAACTAGACACAAAAAAATTACACAAAATGTACAATGATTTCCAACATATATGTAGTGCTTGTGTGTATATATACGTTTCTGTATTTATACATATAATTTACTCTTTGTGTTTTAACATTTGTTATTTAGTTGTGTCTTGTTAATTATATTTTCTTCCTGCTTCCAAGATGAATGTTCATTTTATAATTCATTTATATATATATATATATATATATATATATATATATATATATATATATATATATATTGAGAGGTTAAGTTAAACACAATGATATTTGCAGCGCAAGATGAGTAATTCAAGTTATTTGTTGAGGGAACCTACAAGGGTTTGGAATATTATTGGTACCCAACATCCACAAATGTCTAACACTAACAGAATGCTACTGGTAATTGTAAGAAAATGAAGCTGCATGACTAAAAGGGTGAGGGATGCAGTATATTACAAGCATAATAAAATAGTTTTTCTAAGATTGAGGTAATAGGTATATTAAATTAATGTTAGATTGCAGGTTAATTTATCCCACAAATGTTGAGACAAGTGTTGGGACAGGTTGGGCAGTGTTGAACATCAGTATAAGAAAATTATTTCACATTATTATTTCAGAAATTTATCTCAAAATACCTTGTCCATGTGCTCAGGAGTTGTATGCACAGGAATTGGCTGCCATGAAATGTTTGTATTCCAGGTATGCTCACTGGAAGGAGGATAGAGTCCAGCAAGGTTAGACAGGGCACTCATTAGGGTACGGTCAACATCAGTGCTAGTTATGCGGATGACTTCCCGCCTGTAGTCTTCCCCAAAAATGTCGTTCCCATATCTTCTTCTCAACCATTGGCCTAATTCATAGTGACGCTCTTTTCCTTTCTGTCAAATGATAAACAATATTATGTTACAGATATATGGCATTATATATATGTATGCTTAGTCATAACTAATAGTAGTTGTGTTTTCTATTCAACAAAGGAAGATTTAGGCCAACTGAGTGTCTGAGATAGGGGCCAAAGACAGCAAATAACATGATCTGGTATAAGTTTACATGCTTCCATATAACCAAAGCACAGTATAAGTTGACCTCTAAAATCCTTCCACAACCATCAGGACCAACGGGAACCACTCATCTACCATGGCTGCTAAACTAAGTATAATTAGTTCATGCAGCTGTCGAAGCCGTTACATTTTCATATGTGTCTAATATTAATGTAAAAACAATGATTTTTCTAATTTTTAAAAATATATCAAATGAATATATGACAGGTAGAATAATTATAGAAAAGTACAGATAAGTTCATACCCATTATAAAATTTGTGAAACTATACATACAACTTTTAATCAAACAATTAACATATTATTAAAGCCTAAAGACTATGTTGAAAGTGAAATAATAACAATTAAACAATAAATTGATATTTACATCAGTGAGCTGTCCCCATCCAACAGGCCAGTAGGACACGTTGCCATATGGATCATTGGGATAAGGATCAATTGGTGTCCGATCTCCATGTCTGAACAGCTGTCAACATCAATATTTTCATTAATACTGAACGTATATTCTTAAAACAAATAGAACGTAAACGGAGTGAAGGAAGTGTTTACGAATAAACAAATGACAATAATATTTTCTGCACATATAATTATCTCTAATAGCTTATAATAATCCAATGATGTTCTCTGTTTAGATGGAATAATGAGATTAGCAAATGTATAACTGTTCTTATTAAAACCTAACTATACATCTGACATTAACTGAATAAAAGTTATAGATATTCTAAAATCATTTTTAAATTTATATATATATATATATATATATATATATATATATATAAAAGATAATACACATAACATATGATAATATGTAGTAATATGCTTTGTTTTGTAGAAATAGTTCTAGCAATAGTTTATAGACTAAACACTGTCTAACTCATGTACAACTTCAAGCTGTATGTTTCAATTTTTGATTTTCAAGATTTATTTTAGCTCTCAGAATTTAAATGTATTTAACAATTTTCCTAATAAGACAATAAATTAACAGAACTAAAATTATAAGATCAGGCACTGAACATAGGTGTCAGGTATTCTTTTCATGACAATATTCATGTTATGATCAGCTCATTATCTGATTGAATGGAAGATATCACCATTTTAAGTCAATTAATCTTAATCAATTCCTGTACCCGATCAAATATGACTCTGAAAAATAATTTGCACAATACATCAAAGAACGAACAGACTCACATGCTACAAAGTTAAACTACATGCCAAATATGATAGTGTGAACAATAAACACTGATATAATGAACTGTAGTCCAGGCTTCTTTTTCAAAAGGTAATAGATTCTTAATTATAAAATATTATTACCATTCTTTTCATGATATTAACAATAATTATTCATTATCTCACTACAGACCTCATTAAAATAATTTTTAAGTGAAGACATGATTTTACCCAACTGGTTAAACAGTGTCCATGAATACTGCGTTGCATGTGTTATTAAATGTCAATATGAGAATGGTTAAACAATATTGAGAGCAGTTAGTCCAGCCAATATGGTCTAAGTTTGAAGTTCATTTAAGATAAATGTCTACAGAATTCATAGGTGTACATTACATACCAAATTAAGCATGACGACGGGGCCGACCTCTTCCGAATCTCGATTAGGCGGGATACCCCAACAGGACACTACCGCCAATGTCAGAAACGACAGCGTCTTGGACCACATCTCGCAGACAAAAACAAATATCCTGACAGTTTCTCAATCAGAAATGCGGGCGACGAATGGGTAGACGACAGACTGAGCGGAGTAATGGCCGCAGGGGAAAAGTGAGCAAATATCTACTCGAGAACGAGACAGACTCAGTGGAGTGGGCACGCTTCGGAAATGGGTGATCCCGGCTACCGGCCTACGACAGACTAAACCCTTATCCCCCCCCCCCAAATGGCTGAGTTATAACACCTATCTCCCAATCCTAAATCTTATCTACCACCACTACCACCACTCCTACAAGCAATGACCTTATGAGCAATTACAAAATTGTAGTCGTTGCTCTGCAATGAAAGATTGGTGTATTCCTAGTGACGATGTCACGAAAATATGTTTTTTGTTGCAATACGTATTTTTATAATGTATTATTTATAAGGCGTTTGTAATTAGCATTAGACTGTGCCTTTTTGGCATGTATGAGCCAAAAAATAAGATTAACAGATTTTATACGAAATAAACTTCTCGAACGAACCTTACTAACGAAAACTACATTGAAAAAGATGAGTGATAAGTTAAATAAGCAGTATGTTTAGTGAATTGATAAAAGTTTGCTACAGCAAACTAGCAAATACTAGTTTAATCGTCAACTAGGTTTTTCCAAGTCAAAAATACCTATCCAACCGTAGTTGCTCTGCTGAACCAGCAATATAAACAATACGATCAGCAAAACGAAGTGATTAATCAACCTCGAATGATTCTTTTTTTTATAGTAGTGTAAAATAATCGAAGTAGTATTTATTCACCTTCAATGTTAATACTTGTTTCCATATTTTATTGCTACCATGTTTGGCAAATCGCTGTTATTCTATTAAGATCGCTGTATTTCTGATCCCTTCTAATCTGATTTTCTAATCATTATCATTATCATTTTTCGTCACTATTAATGGATAGGAAATAATACCTGATGTCTGACCAATCTATAATTTGTATCATTTGGAACATTATTTTAATATATTATAAACATTTTTCTTCCAATTAATTTCTTAGCTCTTCATGCTGAAAGATAAGGTTTTAGTAGAAGGGCACATTCTGATATAAAAGATCTCCATAATTGCATTATTAATTCAGCACCACATCTTTCAGTTACTTTTTTTCATATTTCCTTGAATGATCTATTTTCTCCCATAAGAAATTTGTTTATCTCTCTTATTATATCGTATTTAATATCATATTATATCGTATTGCTTGATGTTCCAATTTCTGAATTGTGTTGATTTCTTATTTGATCAGCTTTCCAAGTTTTGACAATAAAATTTCATTTTTAACTTAAGAACCTTTTTTAAGCGTTTCGAATCGGAATTCAAAAACACGCTCCTAAAAGGGCATTTTTGCTAAATCAGTACCTTGACAAAAGCCGCATAAACACTTAAAATAATGTTATGGCCTTCTATACTCATCCTAATGGCCATTTATCTTGAGGTGATCCTTGAAACGAGCGGTTTCTGTTACTATAATAATTGAATCTCTCCAAGCTAAAACGATTTTAATGTTCACTTTTTCAGGCTGTTATTTACCTGATTTTGTATTTAATACAAGACGTTTCTTTTTCCTTCATGATAAACTTTTATTTTTGTAATTTTTCAAATGGGCAGATAACTTGAGAGTGGTTTTATCAGACTGACATACCTGCTGTCAGCGTATACGTTTTTTAAGTAATGGTTTGTATCTGTTCTGTATGGAATGGACAAAAATCCCCTAGTTTGAATATTGTAAGGACTGTTTCATACAAGTATTCTATTTTATCAGTTATTTATTGTTCGTATTTAATTCCAGACAATGATCAAATTATTATCAGCATAATATTAACAGAAAAATAATACAAAATTTTCAGTAAGTATTAAACAATAATTTAACGCAATAACTTTGATTACAGTCATGACTGATACACACAAGTCTCCAATATTAAGAAGCATGTACAATCTTCTTAAGTAGTAATGTTGGTAGTGAATGGTTGTCTATTTTTCTTCACGCTTCCAACTTGGTTGCTCTCACTCAAACCCGGGTGCATACAGTTTTTTATATACGATAATAACACTGGTGCTTTTGGGAATTAAGACAAACACCAGTGAAATTGAAACAATCGCACGAGACTAATATAGCAGGCGTAGAAGCAGGAAATGGGAGGTGGTTAGTAAACAGTCCTGTTAGCTACATAATGGTTGCGGACAACTCAAGCACGTATTACAGATCAATAGGACATAGTGCTGATAAAAATTACCTAACAGCCGAGCTAAATGTTAAACTGGTGAGATACAAAACTGTTATCACAATTCCTCCAGTTCTTAACATTTGTCGAAACATAGCGTAAAATTTATTATCAACAAAGCGACAAATCACCCCAAGGATGCCGGTTATGATTAAGGAAGAAAACGAATGAAATGTGGCAAGAAACAGAAATTAAACATGGAGCAGTTCGTCTAGGTTGTGACGTTGAGGCTAGAAAAAGAAAATTGAATAGACATCTAAATGTTAACTTGTTTCTAATTAGAGTCATATGGAGAGGGTCTAATTCGAACTTCGTTTTATTTACTCGTATTTAAAATTGGAAACAGTACGTTTTTCATTCCCGTTTCCAATACGTGATATGCCAGTGACGAACTATTTCTTGTCTCCTATTTCGTAAGCATTTTCATGATAAAATAGTAAATATAAAATAATTTTCCGAAAGCAATCGAGTACCTGCCATAAACAAACAAACAAAAGGAGGCTACTCCAACTGGATTAATTGTGGAGATATAACACTTTTTTTGCCAATATATGATTTTCTTGCCACATTATTTTTCCTAAAAGAAGGCAAATCCAATTACAGAAATGGTCTCGAGCTCTACACTTCCAGACACTCAGTTTCTCCAACTATAATTATCAAGTATAATCAAATATAATTTTATATATCACAGAAATATAAAATTGTTCTGAGACGTTAAATGCTAGTACTAAACTACGACCGAAGGGTGAAAGCAGGACGACCTTGGAAAACCAGAATTATTATGCTAAATTTCCTAAATCACTATCAAGACAATCAGTAGGCTGCCGGGATGTTTCAAACGGTAGCCGATATACGTAAGTACTTCATTAAACTACTGATCAAATGCAGTTGACAATGAGGCGCCGAAATCGGCCTAACTTAAGACAATATATACGAGTTGAGCATCCGTTCTTGTCGATCACACTTTGTTTTTATCAGTATTGAAATACTTTAATATTTGACATGCCACGTTATTTTACGACGTTACTTATTACCACTGGTATTACTACATTACCAGGTATTTGGGATTGGCAGAGTCAAAATATTTTTAAGACAACACTTGTTTTATGACCCAATTGGACGTGCTTTTACATACATCAAAATAATGTAAACCGTAATTTCTTTTCAAAAACCTAAAATAATTGCTTTTCAATAATGCAAAGAAATGGTAACATAAACGAATAATTATATGCAATAAGTGAAATTAATTAGCATTTATTATGATAAAATCATCTTCTTTGATAAGGAATTTTTTTGTAGCAATTTATTACATATCGTAATGGTAATCAAGTTACGGAGCAGTTTCCAATTGACAATTGCAGTATAGTTTGTTATTCTAATTTAATTACTTAATAGAAACAAAATTAATCTTTTTTAATTTGTGCCAAAGATACATTTATACATTTTTCAAGAGATTATTTATTCGGTTAAACTGTGACTCACTTGTTTTAAGGTTTCAGTTAAAACATGTGTCCATATATATTTTAATATTGTATTAAATATGTGTATTTCGTTAATTAACGTTATTTACGGTTTTATATACAGAAGTCGTGAAACATTTTATAACATCTGATTTAGGGCATGCATGATATTTGACTCTTATCAAAGTCAGGATTCAATGACATTTCGTAATTTTGGCAATCCGGTGTTCGAATCAGGCACGTCTCTATAAATATTCTCCATTTTTTCCGGATCATGTTAATTTTCATACTCCGAGGAAATTATAGGGGTGACGTAATATTCCCACTCCACTAGTGATGTCTCCCCCTCCTTTCTTAAAACCCCAGGGATGCTTAAAGCTTAACTTATGGAATTAACATTTGTACCTCCAGCCTGTTGGTGAAGGGTAGATTAAGCTTGGGCCCACTACATCTGCCGCCACCTATTTCGCTCTAAACCATATAAATGAAACTCAAAAAACATTTAAATTTGCTATTGTTCTATTGTATGTGCTATTTGTATTCTATGTACCTTAAATTATAATTATTGCATTAATTCAATGGGAATAATAATTATACAGAAAACGATTTAATAGAAAATGTGAATTGTTCGCTTACTCATTTAGTTTTACTATGTAGCCATTAAATACGCGTAATTGCTTTTGAAGATAAGAGTTTTGTGTTCAATTGTGTTCATTATCAACAGTACGATACACCTGCAAGGGAATTTTCCATTTCAATTTTTCCGAGAGAAACATATTACATGACCTTGTGTTTCTTGTGAGCCGCTTGAATCCTTATTAAATCTCGAATTTTAAATTTAGATTTCAGTTTGTTCCCTTTTAAATTCATCATTCTCGGCCCTTAAAAATGTGTTTAACATGAAATATGTCTAAACGGAAACATGATTTTTTATATTACTTTACATCTCATTACAATAGAAAAGAATCACGAATGTATAAGTATTAATTATTTCTTGATTCAAATTTACGATAGTTTTGATATAGTAGCAAGTAGTTTTTGCTCTGACATACTATTTCAAATACCGTTGTTAATATTCTCTGCATTGTAAAACACGTGAAGACATTTATTTTACATTATTTCACATCATCATGATTGGAAAACAATTATTCTAGTATTCATAATGTACTGATCGTTGATCAAAATTGTAAAAGTAATTATTTCAATCATATTATATGTTTTGCGGGACAGAAGAATAGCTCACACTATTCTGGTAGGAGGTTAGGAGGAATGTGACACCAGGCCTAACATGTGCAACATACGCTTCCTAACAAATGATCGCCATAGAGACAACGGGGTCGTCAAATTTTTTTGGCCGGCGACCCTTATATAAGATAAAATGAACTACTACAAAATTTATGTATTATTAAATGTTGGTGTGCACTGGTAGAAGGAATGACGAGCCCACAGATGGTGAGCGGTTTCGTGGAGAAACCTAACCCGGAAAGGAGAGCATGTCCTATGAAGAAGAAAGACTCTGGCCCAACCTGTCCACTACCATGGAAGGGAAAGGTACTCTACATCTCTAAACCCTTAAAGGAACAGGTTAACTTCGGTACCACCAGGGGTTTATAACGGGATAAACTAACAAAAGGCAACATATTAGCAATGAGGTGTTCTTTTGGTGCGTTAAAAAGTGACAGTTATCTCTCAAATATTAAAAAAGGAACTGGAACTGAATGTAAATTATTTAATGGAGTAAATAGAGAATGTTATTTATCTAAGTACGAATAAATGTTAAGAAACGAACATGAAAATTAAGCAACACGAATATTTTTCCGTCCTCTCTCAAAACCCCTTTATATAACATACCACTTTAAGATATCTGTCAATTCAACTCGGGAATTAATACTGACGTTAGTTACGAACCTGCGGTAAAATGTTGGCTGAATTAGCCTTGTTGGGCGGAACTGAGTTGGGTTAAGAGATATATATTTTTTATTCTTATTAAGTTATTCATATCCCCGTCATAGATATTGTGATTGTCTAACCTGTAGATAATTTTACTTATCGAGCTAATTAAATTATAAATTAATCGCTTTCTTTTATTACCATCGATATTTGAAATTGAGAGAAGCATTCTATACTTTTCAATACGTTTTGAAAGTAGCGGGGGAGGGATGTCAGGTATGCCAATCCCGATACAACTCTATATTCCTGTGTCGCTCGTAGACATAGGTAGATGTGAAATAAATGAAGCTAAATCGGAAAGGAGTCTACTTGGAGAACTCGAAATGAAAACGTTTCGTGAAATGAGTCTCTTACGAAATTCTTGCCACTGCCATCACCAGTTTCTCGCGTACCATTAGGGATCGGTACCGTGTCTGGTAACTGCACTACGCCATTAGAGTTCCGTGGACTCGGCTTACTGGCTCGTTTCTCCTTCTAAACTTCACAGGTACTTACTCGCTTAGCTTTTTGTATCGTCCAGCTTACAGTATACCTAGAATTATTCCATGTTGAATAATACCTACTTAATATATATTGGTGGCGATATTGAAAGTGAGTATTGGTCATTATTCGACGTGTGGCCGGCCGGTCCCCGGCCACCTCCCTTCCTCCAGCTCGCCATTTTTACCTGTTAATATTCTTATATTTACCTTTCTTTTATGGCATTCTTTCGTGGTAATGAATTTTTTAATTTTTCTGAAGAAAACAGTTGTATTGACCCGACCTATTTATTGGGATAATGATGGGAGGGTGGTAGGGTGGACCCTTATTCCCCCCCCTCCATATTAACTTTTCTTTATCCCTCACTTTTATAAGTCAGGCAGAATAATCTGTGATTTCTACCATTTGATATTTAAAAATTCAGTTATTATATTTCTATAACTTTGGCCAAGATTGTAATAGCATACATTCATTATTAATATTACTATTCTTGTTCTCATAAAGTGTGACCTAACCTTTACAATCCAGTCTGGGGGATATTGAAACTGATTCTATTCTTCACTATTATTATACTCCAGTGGTCCTTGATCATTTTTCATATTATTAATAAATATATGTTTTAATAGATCACCCTACTCACCTAAATCCTAGTCTCAAATGTGGGAATTATTTGTAAATTACTGATTACTAATTGTAAATTTTATTATTATAGGGAATGGAATTTGAATTTTTCCTGTAATTATATTTCCTTAATTGTGAAGTTGCACTATTCTGGAAACCATTATGAACAAAATTTCTTGGGCAGATAGTTTATTTTTAACATAAACTTTTTTTGTTGCAACAAGCATACATGGGAAACTAAATGAATTATGAATTTTCCGTTTGGGCAAATTTAGTTACAGATTATTAGGAGAGTAAATATTTTCACTTTTTGCAATATTTTTTAAACTTCAGTTGTAATTCTTTTTAAACCACCACAGAAAATCATTCTTACAGTTCAAAATGTTCAATACACATGCTTCAAGTACTCTTTAAAATGTGTAATCAAATTTGATCAAATGGAAAATTCATAATATATTTAGGTTCTCATTTAAGCTTTTTGCAAGAAAAAGGTGGCGTATATTAATAATAAACTATAGTTTTATGAATTATCTGTTCAAGACGTTGCATTAATTATGGTTTCTAGAGTATTGCTAACTCCACAATCCAAAAACAATTCTGTGGAGGGTTAAAAAGATGTATAACTGAAGTTTATAAAAAATAGTGAAAACATAATAATTCATACTGTGTTTTATTTTGGAAGCAAATATTTTTTCTGAGACAAAATAATTGCATTTTTCTATTTTTTCTCTAGAAAATAACAGAACAATTCAATAAACATAGGTTAAACCATTTCTTAACATAACAGTCTAAATATGCATGTTATTTATTGATTTATTTTATTCAAATTAGAAGTAATATTTTAGTTTTATGTTTTCATTATTTATTGTGTACAAATTATTAGTAATAATATTAATGTTGTAATGTAAAATGATAAATCATTTAATATTGATATTAATAATTATTGATTTTTAATAATGTTATTAATGTGAGTGTAGATTAGTATTTTGTATGTAGTACTAGTTAAGCATTAGTAATGAAATTTGCAACATTGTTACAATAAATGGTTATAGTGGAACAATCAAGATTGGGAAAGGCTGCTCTCTTACACTTGCCTCCTATGTGGATATTTCCTCTATGTGTAAAACACTTCATTATTAAAACCTAATACAGGTCAGACCTACACCTAGGAGTAGTCAAAAGTAAATGCTTTCTATTATTATGGTTTTATATACTCTGCTAGAATACAAAAGTCCCAATAGGATAAACTTTTTTTAACTGACTACTTTAAACACTTGTTTTCAATGCTGAACGCTGTTTAACACAACTTAAAAAAAGGTGATATAAACACTCCATGGAGGCTACAGGATATTAGTTTAAAAAAATGTTTAATAATGTAAACTTGTTTTATAATTTGAATTAAATTTCATTAATAGGACTTTTTCAATTAAATCATTAGTTTTTGTTTAAGAAATATTGAATTATAGCATAAATGAAACCAGACGGATCAATAAATATGTTTAACCTATGGAGATATTACATTACAATACATTCATGTCATTACATTTTTTAACGTATAATGTAGTACAGATTGAAACCATTATTAATGGTTTATTCAGCATAACACAGTTCATTTTGATATTTTTATATTCAATTATAATATTTTTGATTAACAAAGGTATTAAGAAGAAAATTCATTAATTCTGGTAGCCCTTTAAGTCAAGTAATATGCATAAGATAAACTAAATTGTGATAATGATAACAATAAAATACAATATTGCTATTCATTCTATGGAAGATGAACAGTACATTTGGTATACTTGTTTGATTGTCTTAGGTATGGAATACTACTATGGTTCTTATGATCTGTCTCTGCTCACTGGCTAGCAAAAGATCAAACCAATAAGCGGAGACAGATGATTGGAAAGTGGCATAATGTGGTGCTGTCCTCACTGCACTATACAAATGGAGAGAAAAAATATGATGATTAAAAGAACACATACATATTTAGGATATAGAACACTTTCAAACTGTGAAGTTCTTAAATTAGGTAGAAAACATTCAAAACAATTTTGCAAACAGCAGTTCTCAAAAGTAAAGAAGAATTGGAGTAATTCAGTATATTACAAGAGATTTAAGTAGTACATTTTTGTACCTTGGGTGTTTAAGGCAAATTAAGATAGGAAGATATTTAGATTGAGCTTAATATTTCATAGGAGCTCTTTAATACATCTAAATGTAATATATGTAATAGATTGAATATGAACATTTTCATGGATAATTTTTTTTATCATTATTTTTTTCAAATTGATTACAGATTTAAGAATGGTCATCTATGAGGTTTAGTACATTTTATTTTAATTTGAAATTAACAGCAAAGATACATACTTTGTGGCAAATAAATAAAAAAAGAGCTGTGATTAAATCATTACACAATGATATAATGTACAGAAGTTTTGATTAGATAATGTAGCAATTATTTAATTCTGTTGACTTGATAATTAGGCAATGCTTTATCAATATAAATAAATTGGTTTATTGTATTAGAAACTTTGATGGGTTAAATTTGAGTATAACATGATTCTTTGTTTCTAGCTGATCATGTCACCACCTTTCTACTCAGATTTGGGCAAATCAGCCTCTGATGTTTTTGGGAAAGGATTCCATTTTGGACTACTAAAACTCAATGTGAAAACTAAAACAGACACCGGTGTCGAGTTCACGACAGGAGGAGTTTCTGATCAGGAAACTGGCAATGTCACTGGCAACCTTGAAACAAAGTACAAATTTAAGGAATACGGTAAGCTGAAATGTATCGCCTGACCATTAATGTGGTATTATATGCTGTTCTGGAATTAATTTTATGTGAGGGGCCTTGGTGGCTCAGGGCTGAATGCATATAAAACTCATCATTTGTATATTGTTTTTTCTATGTACTATTTATATTCATAAAAAAAATGAGGTTTTTGTAATTTGATGGTTCAGGGCATTAGGGCATGCATATGTAGAGCCAGAGGTCGGTGGTTTAAATCCACCCAGGTGAATAATGATAAGCCCAACATTTGCCATGGATGTTAGCTCATAAGCTAGTCCATAAGTGGAGACAGTGATTGTAAATCGCCCCTGGGATCATGAATATGCCACATAATAGCTAACTATTAATTGTGCCATATCAAAAAAATATAAATAAAGAAAAAAAATTGGTGAGCTTATTTTGTGAAAATATATTTGTCCACAAATACTTTTTTTTACTTTCTGAATGAACAGCGTACATTTTTAAAACCTTTCTGTTAATATTCTTTTGAAATATATATATATATATATATATATATATATATAGTAGTAAAACATTACAACATTAAGTAGACTTATGTCATAAAAATACTTAATTGATGGGTATGTCTTGAAAGTTTGAGCAAAATATTAAATTGAAAAATTCAATTTTATGGTGTATAATATTCATTTCAACCAATTCTTTTACTCACGTATGTTTACAAACATTAAGATATGCATAATTCTTATGAAATTTTAGATTTTAGCAATATCAAGCATTCAAAATATTCCTTCTGTAATAAAGAGTAAGTGCTTCATTTTTATTCCTTTTACAGGACATATTTGTACATTGTGTATACTAAATAGTTTCTTTTTAACCAAACATGTTGCAATGAATACTACATGTGCAATATTTTTAGATGTTAGGGAGGGGATGGGGAGGGGTTATTGAAGATAACATCTGGCCAAAAAAGCTTGGCACAGTACACCTGATATGTTAAGACCTTATGTTGGCGCTGTAATTTTACATATTGTTTTTGTTTAATATATTCACAATGATCACTTTTATACTTTTTATATTTCTGCTTTTTGATATTTTCTTATGTTGAAGTGTTATGATATTCAGCATTCATTATTTACAGTTTACTCAATAAATTTGTGTATCTTTCAATCGCATAGTTGAAATTATTTTCTAAAAATAAAATAAGAAAATATTTTAGAATGACTTTATAGCTATGTTAATTTTTTTTTAGGTGTGACATTCACAGAGAAGTGGAACACTGACAATGTTCTTGCAACTGAAATTGCTCTAAGTGACTTTTGTGAGGGTGCTAACATCTCTCTTGATTCATCATTCACACCACAGACAGGGTCAGTATTGAATTGCACTGTGTATTAATTTTCAGTTAATTATATTAAATGCTGAATGAAAGTTTATAATGGGTAATGAAAAGTGTATAAAAATGAATAATAAGATAGATAAGTGAACTTCATTATTTATAAATTACTCATCATTCTTAATTGAATTTTGAATAACCACAATATTGTTGCCCTTTGACTATTGTTTACATGTCCCATATATTCCCATATATTGTTTATAATAATGCATGTCATCTAGAATATTCCATTTTTATACTATTAAACTATGAAAAATTAAAATTCAAAACTGTAATTTGGTGGCTGTGTTGTTATTTTATATGGTTCAACTCATGACAATACATTATTAACCACTTGGTTTTGCATCTTAATTTGTTAGGCTTTCTTAATTTTGGTCCTGTTTCTTATCATTCAAAAGTGCATTAGTAGTGGATTGATTATTTAATACCCAGTAGCTCATCTGGGTGAAAATGTTAAATTTTATAAGAGATGCTTTAATGATAATCAATACTTCTGGGTGTATTAATTGAAATTGACAATATTTCCGTACACTTATTATATACTATAAAGGTAACCTATGTTCATTCACAGATATCAAATCTTCTGAATTGAATATCTTAATTGAATGTCTGTTTGTCGTTTAGAGATAAAAAGTTCAAGATGAAGGCAAGCTTCAAGAATAACACTTGTGCATTGAATCTGGACACTGACTTCAAGTCTGGAGCCCCTCTTATCAAGGGAGGAGCTGTATTTGGATATAGTGGTTAGTAAAAATAAGTAGTATGAATTTGTTGTTACTGTTTGCTGGTGTTTATTCTTCTCCTTCTACAAAAGCTAAAATGTTAAACAGTGGTTAAGGCTGTAGTAGCCGATAATAAGATTTAAAATTGTTAGTTAGTTCTGTCTAATATGGCCATTTCTTATAATATACATTAAAATATGGTATTCCACCATGTAGAATATTTAAATTAATTTTAATGAATGGTTGCAGGATGGTTGTGTGGATACCAGACATCATTTGATACATCAGAATCAAGACTGACTGAGAACAAGTTTTCAATGGGCTTTGTCACCAAGGACTTCATTCTGAATACCAGCATGTAAGAGAATATTTTTATGTTGGTTTTTATGTTATGGTAATGGTTCTCTCTCATAAAAGAGAAGGCTAACATTAAACCTCATCAAAAGGTGTCAATTAGGTACTAAAATGTCACTATTAAATATTGAAGAAAAAGGCAAAGGTGATCGTTTTATTTGAACTCAACAAAAATTTACAGGTGTAAAAAGAAGCGTATTAATCTTTATAAGATTATAAATTACCAAAAAAATATCCCTTGTGTCAATATTTCTGTATTAAAGGCATTTTTAATAATTGTATAAAACATTGCACAGGTGTATAATGAATATATCTTAGTAATTTCTTCATCGACATCACTTGATGTCGAGCAGAAGTACCTGGCAATTATTATTTTTGTTTTTTGAATCAGTGATGATGGATCTAAGTTCGGTGGCTCTGTATACCACAAGGTGAACAAGAAACTTCAGACTGGAATTCAGCTGTCATGGCTCTCAGAATCCAATGAGACATCATTGGCCATTGGCTGCAAGTACAATCTTGACCCTGATGCAGAACTCAGGGTTAAGGTCGATAACCAGTCACTTATTGGTCTTGGCTACTCTCAGAAACTTAGGGATGGTAAGCATATATTCTGTGTTTTTTATTTGCAAACTACTTTTACTCCCAAAATAAATTTATATTTTTTAAAATTCATTCTGTCATCTGGGTGGCATTAGTGAAATGTCTGGTGTAGTCTGTTGTAAGAAGCAGTTCATACAAAATAAAAACTTTAATTAAACTGTGGCATAATTTTTTGTCGCAGCAGTCAAGGAAAAACCAATTTATATTTGTTTTAACTCAGTAGTTTGGTTCAAGAAGAGAAGCATTGTTTTTACCATATAATTGGGATGTAATATTCTGTTATCACAGAACTATTCATCACTGATAATCTCTTTTTTCCAGGTGTGACTATGTTTTTGTCGACCCAGATCAATGGTAAAGATTTCCATGCAGGAGGTCACAAGGTAGGATTCTGTCTTGAACTTGAGGCCTAAAAAAGTTCCATTACACTCTCAGTGGTGCTCCCTCTCTTGTCTGTCTGTTCTTCTCTATTGGTAATTGCTTAATGTGTGGTGCTGTTTTAACATTTGTCATCGAGATGAGAAGAAGGGACAGAATAATAGTGGTGGATACTGAAACCTTCTCCCCCATCCTATTTGGTGGAAAACACACACGAGAGTTAAAGAAAAATAAAAGCAAGGAAGACAAGTCTCAAGATACAAGTGTAGTACATTTAAATAATATGTTGTATTTAGTAAAACTTGAACCAGATATGTTGCCCAATGTTTTGTGTGTACTGTTTTCAGTTTAATTTTACCCACTTGCAAATGTTGTAAAGCTGTCAGAAACAATTAAAATTAATTTTGTGCTCTTTCCCACTTGTCTGTTTTAATCAGAATTTGGTGTCTTTCTTATTGTTATTTATTGTGGTTTTTTAAATATTAGGTTTTATTGTTTGCAATATGTCGACTCACAACCTGTCTCAACTTTTTTTGTGTTTCACACAAAATGCAGCATTTCAGACAAGTTGAATTAGTCTCAAAATTTTCTTTTTTCTATATCTTGTATACAATTATATATATATATCTCGTAGTGGCATTTGTTGTTGTGTTAAACAAATTTGGAAGAGAAAAAAAATTATTTAGAAATGTTGATTTCAATGTGTTTGTGGATAACACAAACATAATATACCCTTTTCTCCTCTTAATAATGGTAAAGTAAGTAGATTATTTGCAGTCAAGCTTTAGGTAGATTATAAATGCTCTATTAAAGGTCACAATTGATAATGTACTGAACATTCATTATAGCAGCCTCAAAATTAAAAAACTATTTTATTTATTAAAAGTATGTAAGCTAATTTATGAGCAAATATAACATAAAAGAAAAACTGTACTTCGAAGCATTTACAATAACTAATGACAATTTATTTGATATTATTCCTAGGTACAAATGTTTGCAAAGGAAATTTTTCTGCCAAAATATACATTGTGTACATATTCAGTGTAAGCAGAAAATCCAATATTTCAAGGAGTGAAAATAAACAATACTTCATAATTTGAGATTTTAATTATTGTAATTAAGGCATATTTTAATGAACAACAAAGAAGAGTGAAAATAATGAATTACACTATGAAACTGAAAATTACAATAAATAATGTTCCTTTATTGACAACTAGATAGATGGCAACAGATATCTATAATGGTCTTCAGTGGACCATTTGTTCATCCATCGCTCTGGCAATCCAGTGTGGTTCTGTGTTCGAGATTTTTTCAATAATTTGATTAACCTGGTAACAAAGTGACTGGATTTGTTTATCCCAAGCTGGCAACACTTCCCGAGCTAAAACACCAATCATTTCATAAATGTATTAAAAGAAGATTAAACCAGTTTTTACTGTTGATAATTTTTATTTAATTTGGTTTTATGTTTTGATAATTAGAGTCAAATCTGGGAACACTGGGATCTGTAGAACACTTGTCTGAATTTCAGATATTCCAAAAGGGGCTAAAGGAACATTCAGATGCCTTTGCAATTATTTTTTATGAATTTCATCAGTTAAAGAAGCCTTAGAATTCTTTTTTACGAATTTCAAAGGTTATACATAACCTAATTGAGCTATACAAACAAGGAACAATTAATAAGTTCTGTCAACACATACACTCATAAAGATTGTAGTTGCATAGTACTCACTTTCAAAATGAACAATGGAGTCAATCTGATCAATGTATCCATTCATCCTAGCCTCAGTGATCATCTGGCTTGCAATTTTCTCGGCTTTGGCAGGTGCTATTTCTAACAGTGCTCCCAATTCTTCGAAGGTTATGTTGTTATATAATTTGCTAGCACTCAATAGGTTATGCTCAATCACAGCTCTGTCTAATATACTTGAACCTGTAATTAGCACACAATATCTAAAAGTTGCACTTATTATCCTCCCTATATTCAAACAGACATTAAAAATAATTCATTTATCAATGATATAATGTCTGTAATATATGTCCCAAACATGATTATTTTACTCTTATTGCTATACAGGGCAGTCTGATAGCCCATTCAAAACAAACAGTATAACATACAAAAGTAAATCGGGAAGGTAACTCTAACTGAACAAGCATCACAGAATGTTCATTACCGTCAGTGGTTCGTGCCTCTTGGTGAGGCTGGAGTAAAGATTCAAACTCTTTGAGCTCTGATCTTCTGATTATTCTGTCTAAATACATCTTTTCCAGGATATTATAGGCAGGTAATTGTTGGCAACGTTCATCTTTGAACAGAGTAGCTAGCATCCTACTCCTCTGCTGACCTATACAATATAGACCATTCATTAAAGACAATTTATGAAATTCTGGTGTCTTGAAATAATCACTCTCATTCTGATAAAAAAACATCAGTTGCTAATAACATATGTAGTACCTGCTGATGCAAGAACAGTGCATATGAGTGCATTGCGGAGAGCTGTCATCCTTTCATCTTCATGAATAATTGTCCTATAAGATAGCTCATTGTATCTCTGGGCAGCCTCTATGAACTTCCTCCTGTAGTCCAGCACTCGGGCATAACATACTTTATAATAGATTTGCAGTTGTTCATCCTTTGATTCTGCCTGTAAGTACCAATTACAATTCATTATTGTTAAACATTGTAATTTGCTCTAAGGTACAATAATTGAGTAGGGTAACTTTCAAAAGAAATTATTTTTCAAAGGACAGATAACCATGGAAGGGGGTTACTAAATTTTAATAATACTTTTAATAAAGACTATTTTCACAATAGCACATAAAAGACATTCTGTTACAGCTTATTGGTACATTTTATTTTGTGTTCAAAAATAAAGGCTCAACTTAAATTCAGAGTAATTGTGAGAACCAAAAATTTTAAATTTGTTTAATTTATAAGAATTTCAGAATAAGATGGCACAAATTCTTAGACTTATGCGATTTTCTTTATGTTTTACATAAGAAAATTCAAAGTATTTTATCCATTCCACCTTTACATTATAAACCCACACTTCATTGGAAAAAAATAAAAATTTGATCAACCAATATTAAGTAAAAATATGTACGAAAGTATATTATAAATTTTTTATATAATATAATATGGACTGACTTGTAAAAGTGAAGCTCTATTGATGTAAGCTTCAGCTTGTACTGGATCATCATCTTCGAGATACAATCGAGCTATCTTCATGTATGTCTCCAGTTTATAATCCACCGAATACTGTCTATATTACAAAGTATTCATAAACATTTTAATAACATTTGATTTAAGCTTTTGATACAATAAATATATTAATAAAATACAAGTGTAAATATAATATAGAAAACTATCTGTAGTAATATTAGAAACTTGATTCAAACTGCATGTTCCAAAAATCTTTCAGGTAAATTCATGATGATTTGATTCAATTAGTTTGCTACCCAAAAACTTTGAAATGAACTGTATAATTACTGACTTTTGTCCAGTTTCAAGGGGAATGCCTACAAGCACATTTGCAGCATCCTTCCAATTGTGTTCTCTTTCATAGATGGCTGCCAAATGCTGCCTAATACTAGCCACCTGTTCTTCAAATGATATAACTCTTGGTTGCACCTGAAACAAATATAGTACATTACTGATATTATTATTTATTACTGAGTCCATTAAATAAAACTTTAATAACAGTTAAAGAGAACTTATTTATGTCAACTTTATGAACACATGTTTTACTACCTGAAAATTGTTTTGTCGTATTAGACATAAAAATAGGAATGAAATAGTGACAAATAAGTTACACTGACCTTGTCCAATATATAATGCGATACAGATTTTGATATACCATCAGTCAACAATGCTAACTGACTGCTTATGTCAGTCAATATCTGTCGAGATATCACCAGGCTTACATTTTCATTGACAACTGAAGTAAATAAGAACACTATATGAACATTATAAGTAACAAGAACAAAAAATAAAATGACAATGTAATAACATTCAACAGTTAAGAAGTTACAACATTAATATGAAAACGATCAACTATCAGACTATATGTTTCAACTGGAGCTTGATGTAAATTCTGTAGGAATTGTATTAGACCAACATTCCTAAACATTGCAAACCAAATATGATTTCTACAATCTAGGAAAATACATCCCTCTGAGTCTATGCAATAAAACAATATGATTCTATAAAAATCAAAAATGTTGTTAATATTTTAATTAACATCATTAAGAAAATTGAAATACAAAATAATATACAATTATACCTACTAGCTTCAATGAATATCTTGAGAGGTTCAATCAAATTATCATTGTCTCCACCAGTTCTCAATATATTATCTAATATCACTCGATACCTGCACAAAAACAATACATTAACACAATTTATAATTAATTTTCATTTTCTTTACCTGCCTTAAATATTAGTACCATTCAATGGGGAGATATTTTTGAATTTTAGTACAGGTTTAAGGAGAGGGCATACATTTTTAAATACATGTTCAATGTTTAATACAGTATCAGGACTTTATACACAAACATAGAAACACAGTACACCAAACAGTTAGGGATAATTACTCTTGAGAAATGATATTGAAATTGTTATTTCAATAGGTTTATAAAATAAGAAATTACTATAACAAAATCTACACTAAAATGTTTAATCAATATATTCTCAGATTTGATTACCATTTGATTAATTTTATATTAAATACTTAAGCTAACAATAATATGATCATGTTTTATTGGATAATAGAAATATATGTGTGGATGCATTACTCAAGACACATCGAGAGAAATCACTTTAATCCCAACACCAAATAACAGTTAACAATACAGTTACAAAATATATGCATAACATCAATTTGTGTGAAACTATATACGTAGGACAGCAATCTGACAACAGAATCAGTAACAGGGTACAATCGAATTTAAGAACATATTAACATTTCTAATGTATTGGTCCCTAACCACAAAATTTTTCATTCTTAAGGTCAATTCAAGATTATTTAGAAAAGTACTAGAAAATCTAAAATTTAATATCAGTCAGCACATTGTTTACACCCATC
The DNA here is from genome assembly GCA_019843655.1 of Lethocerus indicus. Lineage (NCBI taxonomy): Eukaryota > Metazoa > Arthropoda > Insecta > Hemiptera > Belostomatidae > Lethocerus > Lethocerus indicus. The sequence continues at coordinate 23,898,077 of JACDQD010000003.1, read as the reverse complement.
ATGGAATCAACAGCATACAGATCAGCCGATTTTGAGAGTACAGTGTTTCCAGGGATCATTCTGAGCTTATTTCAGCCTTTTTTCTGATAAAGCCTTAAAGTTAGCGTGTCTTTCACCGTTTGTAAAAAGTCATTTATGTAGTAGTGTACATTTCTAGAACTAAGTTTAAACAGTCAAGAGTCAGGTTGCGACAGAGATAAATTACAGGATCCGAATCGGAAAGGTCATACTTCTCGGCTTGGTCTTTGTGAGAGCCGCCCGAGCTCGTCAGGGCCAACAGCTGTTGTCTGATAGAAGTGCAATAATTCGTTGCCATCACTCTTCTGATGACTACAGTGTTCCGTAGCAGAAGGCACACTAAAGAAAAAAAAGGAACACTGGGAGGAGTAGGCGTGACTAAGTCCACCCCGCCTTTGGGCAAAAATGGAGCACTGGGAGTAATAGGCAGGACCAGACTTCGTAGTCAATTCAATCCTCAATCGACATTTGCAGACCAAATAAATTTGTAGTAAATCTCAGAAAAATGTTTATACTACTCATAAATTCCTAAAATCGAGTCCTTATACTTTTTACCGATGTATGGCCGGTATGATCATCTTTTCACATGACGGTATTTTTTAACACATTTTCAGAAAATGACAGTTTACAAATTCCATGCTAAATATTTTTCATGTTTTTTTTATTTTTCTTTCAACCACGAAGCATGATTGCTTGTAATGTATACTCCACGCAATCATAATCTCTCTCTCACTCTTTTACTCTCTCCCTCACTCTCTCCCTGCTAATAATGCTTGCAACATATTAAATTAAAATTTGATTAATTGCATTGAATCAAGTATGAATTATGCTGATTTAAAAGCTGAAATACGCTATTTTATCAAAAATATCTGTTTTTAAAATGTTATTGGCCCTCTTTCGCTTTCCTTATTGAATATAAATTCTTCTGTACAATGGATATTGTTTATTGGTTATACGTATTTGCAAAATTGTGTGACTGCACAGTCAAAGAATAATTACAAAATATTACCAAACCAAATGTTTTATGTTACATATAACAGGCAGTGAACCGATTTGCCCTGTGGCTCGATCAAATTATATCTTTTCAATATTTAGTATAGATTAATAGTTTGAAATACTGAATAATTTACATTAGGTAGAGATAGGAGCATATATAAAAATAAAATAAACAAGGAAAAATAAGGAACGATCTAAGGTAGTCCAGTAAATCGTGCATGTACACTTATACGAATGGAGGAAAAAGAGGGTTAACTGTATATTATAATCATTTCAGACGATAAATTATTAGTCCATATAGAAGGTTTCCTGATTTTATTGAATAATTAGGATAAACGAAGCATAAAGTATTTTCTTCAAGTTGAGGATTTTGAAGGAGCGCGATAGAAATCATTTCGCGACCATTGCATTGTGGGATAGTAATGGTAGGCGCGTGATTTTGAACAAAGTATGAGATGGAGCCATCCGATCTTAGTTAATTGGATTCGAACGGCATTTTATAAGCGATCGACTCTTTGTAAAGTTTTTCTGTGTCGTATTTAAAACAAATAATACGGGATTGGGGCGGATCAAATTATCGGACGTGTCTCTTCTTGGTATACAAGTCATTCTCTCTTTTCAGTGTTTGTTTGTGTTTAGGCCTGTGATGTCGTTTGGCCCCAGGTAAAGCACGAATAAATATCAAGTCAATTCTTCGTCAGTCCTGTCGGGCTCTGATTTTGTGAAGCGTTTGTGGAGATTGAATATTCAAAACGGATATGACGGACGCTATGAATCTGGATCCCTCTGACTTAGTGGCTGCTGGGATCGAGGAGTTCGAGACATTAGAGAATATTCAAGCTGAACTGGATAGACTCGAAGAGGAAAGGAACCACGAAGGTAAAGTGATCATTGCTGGGTCTAGGAATAGGGTTGTGATGACCGATGTGCCTCCAGGGAAAGACACAATGAAAATACCAAAAGAAGAACTGATAGAGAAGATGGAGGAAGACACAGTAGAAGAGGAGGTTACTATGTGTGACGATGAGGGAGACTCAGTGGGTGATGGTGACATCCAAGAAGCCAAAAAGAGAAGATTCTCCGTATTCACTAGTGGGCAGGAGCACCACGCTCTGTTCTCAGATAGTGTTGGAGGGGGTGTCGTGATTGGAGAAGAAGTAATTGAAGAGGAGAGGACAATGGAAGGGCAGGGGGATGACAGAGGGGATGACATGGGTGATTTGGATGATGATGGAACAAGTGTTGTTGTTACCCAGGAACCAAGCATATATGACGATGTGGAAACTATGAGTCAGGGTGATCCTATAGATCATGACACCCAAGACCACGATGAGGTTAATTATTTGTTTTGTTATACTGATCTATTTTTAGTTACATTCAATATATATTGTTAAGAAATAAGTTCAATTATTAATTAATGCCATTAACTTTAATTTGGAATACCTGTTAATATTGTTTAAATACTTTATCCCTTACTAATAATAATTGAGTATAGGAACACAATGGTTTGTGTAATTTCAAAGGAGAGCTCAGTGGCTTAAACAATTAAAACCAATGGCAGTGCAGGTTTGATTGTTGTTGCAGATATAAAAAAATTGACAACAATATAGTTAAGCCTAAGTTAGGTTGAAGGATTCATTAGGGCCGAGTTGATATAGATTGAATTCAATGTTTGTAAAATCCTCTGTATTAGATCAAAAGTTCTGAGCTATGGATAGGTTATATTCTGAATATCTGATATGTTCTATCTGTGCATCTATTTATGTTGTCTCTATATTAAATTGGGTTATTAATTGCTCATTATAAATACTGAAAACATCTTACTTGGACATCTCTGATATGCTTGAACAACTGTCATCATTTAACAAATTAAGAACTTTTAACTTTCTACCAATTACTTTTGTCATCTCACTTATATAATGTTTCAAAACCAATAAAATGTTATTAAATTATATAATTTACATTGGGGATATGGTTTTTCCTCTTCCATAGCCTAATCGTATATAAAGTATTAAGTTTATTTGCTTAATAATTATTGAATTGACATGTTTTATGTGATTAGAAGAGTTAGAAGGCCGAGATATAGAATATTTAGTTATGATTTGGTTTGTTATAGTAATATCAGATTGGCCCTTATTTTAACATGGCATATTTTAATAGTGTTGGTTGAATAGACAGACTCAGTACCATATGTATAGATTAAGATTTATTAATTTCATATGTACATATTAATTTGAAAGGAGGATGAAGACAATGTGGTGGACAGGATGGAAGAGGTGACATCAGACAATGTCCTTGCCGAGGAGACTGTAATTGGAGATGAGGAAGAGCTTGAAGAATCAGCCACCCTGCAACCATCATCAGTAGCATCGCTCTCCCTCTCGACTGCAGAGGGACCTTTTATCACCACCAAAGGGACAGTGATAACTACTGCTGGAACCAGTAATAAAACAAGTGCCAGTGGTGGTACTGCTCCTACTACCACCCTTATATTAAAGACGGAGCCAATAACTTCTGGTGTGGGAGGGGCGACTATTGTCCACCACCAGCCTCAACATCAGCAGATTGCAGTACTCAATAACAACATAATAACTGCAGGTAAGAGAGTATAGTTAAATGTGGATTATTTCAGTTCAGCATTGGGAATGCATTGAGTTTCCTGGTTACCCATCAGAACCTCTATTTTCCCTAATGAAAAATATCCCCATTTATGATACATAAATGTAAGTCACATTTTAAATTGAACTTATATCACCACTAAAAAATGAAAATAAAATGGCAATAACACTAAAACAAATAAAAAAAAATAAGAAAGCCACAAAAACTTATTCTCCGCTACTTTGTCCTATAAGACTGATGTTAATAAAAATAAATGAATGAAAATTATCATTGTGATTATTTTTTTGAAGTAAATTCAAATTTATATTATATAATATGGTTCATTTATTGTCACTCATATACCCTTGTGCATTTGAACAATATCCAATAATGTATTATTACTGCAGGGAAGCTGTCTGCAGGTGCACCCTCGACTGGGGTCTATGTGGTTACAAGCAGTGGTAACAGTTTTATTGGAGCTCAGTCACTGCTGCAAGGGGGCACAATAATATCCCATAAGGACAACAGTGTAAGTCTTATGATGCTTGTTTAATAATTTAAGTGTCTAATCTTCATGTGGTGGTGGTGTTGTCTCCCTTGGGAAACTCCTCAAACTTTGGATTTATGAATAATATTAGATCAGTTATATTAGTTCAATTTACTTTTATCTCAGCAGGTGCAGACAGTGTATTTTTCTGTTATGCATTTCTAGGAAGGTGAAACTGTTTTTTAGGACCAAATAGTCAAGCAATATTTCAAATCGCCTCTGACAAAAGTCATAGACTCACCAAATAGTCAGGGTCCTCTGACAGATACCTTAAACTAATTTTATTATCGTGTATTAAATATTTCAATTATTTACCAAAGGGGAAAAATCATCCTTTGTGTTAAATTAGTCATTAAATATTTGTGTTGACTAAATTAAATTTGGTTAAGTTTCAAATAATTGTCTGCTTTCTTTTCCTGATAAATATCTAGAAAAAAATTGTATTAGGACACCTGAGATAAACAAGTCAACTGATACCATTTAACAAATTAAGAACTCTCAACTCTCGCCCAATTACTTTTGTCATCGTACTTGTGTAATGCGTTTAAACTGATAAAATGTTCCTAAATTATATAATTTCCTTTGGGACATAGTTTTTTATTTCTTCATAGACTAATCTCTTATAAATTATCTAGTTTTATGCGATTAATGGCCCAAAAGGGATGTAAAAATATTTAGTAAAATATACATTCCATGAATTGTATCTAACATTTGTACTGTTATTACATGAAACATTTTTGTTGTATTGTGCTTGCAGAAAATGACACGGATGATAGTGTCGAGTGGCGGGGGAGGGGGTTCAGGAGGTACTGGTGGTGGCAGCGCTGAGATGGTTGTTGCAACGACCAGTGGTGGTGGGGCAGCCGTCGCTGGTGCACAGACCATCAGGATAATTGGCTCTCAGGGTAAACTTCTGGGGAGTCCAGCAAAGACGATCACGTTGGCGCAGGCGAAACAGATGGGCCTCATTACTCATGCCAATCATATTCTTCCAGCTGCAGTTTCTACCAACAAGGTATATTTACATATTAATTAAATAAGATGGAGTTTGTAATTACAATTTATAACCTCCTAATTTTATTGCACTCTTCAAATTTTTTTATATTAAAAATGGAAAATCTGTTGGTTAAATGAAACATTGAATTGTAATTACTTCAGCTATTGCTATGTAATTATTTTGCGTACACAGCATTACTGTGTAAATCTGTTTGTGATCATTTTATTAATGTAGAAGGTTTTGATGTTTCTGTTTTTGCAGAATGGGATATAATTTGATTCCAGAAATGAAACTCAGGACCACAAAATTTCATCTTGTACTTAAGATATATTATTAAATTGAGATTTTCTCTAATATGTTACACCTATTCTCAAAATATAGAAATATAGTTATTTAATTTTGGAAATTTGTAACTGTTCATTAATAGTAGTTGTGTAATTTTGAATTAATTTAATTTGTACAGTCTTACACCATTGACTTTTGAATAAAAGTCCTTAAAATTGACATATTTTCAAGTCAGATAATAAGAAGCAGGGATTATAATTCATCAGGTTTAAACACTCTTTAATATAGTAGCCAATTTGCTTTAATGTTTCTGTTTCTTATAAATTTTCTTAAAAATAAGGGAGGAGCGGGAGCTGTAGGGAAAATGTTGGTGAGCAGTGCAGGCGGAGGAGTCGGCGGTACAGCAACAGCTTTGGGCGGTTGTGCAGCTGGTGCAAAAAAGACAGTAACCGTTGTGAAATCACCAACTAAGATACTCCCGGCACCAGCACCATTGGGCGGAGCAATTGCTTCCACAACCTCACAGTCTGTTCCCAAGACACAGAAATTACTCATCAGACAGGCATGTTATAGAATTTATTGTTATTCATTCTCCCTATCAAGCCAAAAATAAAAACATTCCTTAAGAGTTCATTCATCATTAGTAAATTTATACTTTCTATATATTCGTTTGTTAAGTGCATAAGAATTTAAGGGAATTTGCACGTTTGTGATTGGAATTTTGAGGGAGGACATGAGCAAATTTCAATAATGCTAGGAGTTTTGGAAAGTACTAAAGAATCAATTCTAGGCTGGTTCAGAATCAGTAGCGTTATTTAATGTAATTGAAAAGATTCACATTGCACTGTTGGGAAATTTTGTTATACTATGTTAGTTAATGTAGTGTGGTATGTGTGCAATATTTGCAGGCAAATACCCTGAAAGCAGGAACTATACTGGCGAGTAGTGCGGGAAGTGGAGGCGGTGCAGCGGGTGGTGTGGTTGCGGGCGGTCAAACTACAGCCACTGCTCATCAGGTCATCAGGATACCGACCAATAGTCAGACTATTTCAGGAAATATACATCAGATACATTTGCCAGGAAAACAGGTACTACCTGCATTGTGGGGAACAATGGTTTTTAAGCTTTTATATCTAATTCAATCTAAGTTGTAATTTGTAGTCTTTTAAATGTAACCACGAATCTGATTTTGGATGTATCAGTTCGACCCGAGGCCTCCTTCAATGTGGCATATGTATTCAATGAATTGTACTGTACTTACATGGCTAGTAGTACATAAAGTATTTTTATGTTTCAGGTGCAATATGTTAAGTTGGTTGGTGCTGGGGTGCGGCTGGAAACAAGACACAGCAGGGTGGGAGTGGTGGTGGGGGGGTCGGAGTAGGAAGTGCTGGCGGGACCAGTGGAGCCACCACCACTTTCCTTCCTGTTTCTGCACTTGCAAAGTCCATCCCTGTTGCACTTCCCACCTCTCTCCTCAATTCTTCCCAGCAGGGTGCTACCACTGCCACAGCCGCATTCAAAGTTGTGCCAATTCAGCAACAGGGCCAGAATGCAGTAAAATCAGTAATGAAATTATATAAATACATAAACTATGGTGTAGATATTTATATTAACTGTGAGGTATTTGTTTGTTTTTAAGCACATTATTATTTATTTTTTATTGTCTAATTATATTTTGTCTATTTTGTAGGGTGTTGGAGGTGGAAGTACTGGAGTGACTACACAGCGTGTACTGATCCCTGCATCTGTTATGCATCAGAGTGGAGCAGCAGCCAGGGTAACGAACACAACGCAGGCCCCTAACAACAATACTACAACGAACAGTGCCACCAACAGTGGTGCCAACAGTAGTAACAATACTGGCACGGCTGGGACTACAACCGTTAGTAATATTGTTATGTTACCATCTCACCTCATACATCAAGTGAAAAAGGTACCCCTTGTAAGTGTATTCTATTTTACTGTTATATAACCTCACCTAATTTAGATAACATTTTTGATGAATTTTGTCCACAAAATTGTAAATTATTATTTATAATATAGTTAGGAGTACTGCAAGATAACAAAGTGACAGTAGGTAGCGGTCAGTTGAGGACAAGTGCAGCGACTGGTGGTAACACTGGGATCAGCGGAAGTGTTACAGCTACTGTTGGCAGTATTGTCACAACGAATGGACGTAGGATACAAACTTCTTTATCAAACAGTTCATCAGCTTCTTCTCCGTCAACAATCAAGGTATTACACGTGCATTATATTATTTTAATTCTGTACACTGTGGATATATCACTTTAATACCTAGATTAAATTAAAATGTTATGTCAAATCAAAATTTTATTGTTACCTAGCATAACTATTCTTCCAAAAAATATAATACATTATTAAAACAAAATTATTTTGGAAAAACATTTCTACAGCAGCTTTTTCTAATTTCATTAACTTAATATATTTAGTGTTGGTATTTCAGTTGTGCCAAAATGTTTCAAACACAAACTTTGAGAGAAAAAATCATAAAGAGCATGGGGAAAGTTGTGGGTTCGATCTTCAGTATTGAAACACTTTTTCTCAAATTGCAAGTTTGAATAAAACTTAGTTCATTTTTAAGAAGTAATAAATACTTTAACAACTTTTTATGAGATAAAGTAGTATTGAATGAACAAATATAAAATGTTAAGGATCAGTCTGTTATTTTCAAAATGTGGAATATCTATATATTAATCTTTTAATTGACTGACTGTTTACAGTTGAAAGATGGCTCTGGGACCGGTAGCAGCCTTCAACAGGTTATAGTGAACAGTAGCACAAGTGGTACTACTACAACAGCCACAGTTAGTGGACAGCAGCAGAGTGGAGGTGGTGGAACAGCGGGAACGGCAGTGCAACAGCAGCCAGCAATGTTGGTGAGCTCTAGTGGCGGTCTCTTGAAGATAGAACAGCAACAGTCAGTAGTTGTGGCGAATGCTAACTCCACTGGCAATAGTACTGCGTCCATATTGAGCAACAACTCTAGTAGTGGAGGCAGCGGCATTTTGAAATCTGAAAACAGTTGGAATAGTGGCATTTCTGATGAACCAATGTTGAACACACTAGAAGCCAATGGTATCAGACCAAGGAAACCTTGCAACTGCACCAAGTCCATGTGTCTCAAATTGTAAGCTGATTATGTGGAAATATCATATATTGTCAATTTTTAATGCTTAATTATAATTTTTTAAAAATGGGGACTTAGTGGCTCACGACGTTCACTATGGGCACCTTGGGACCCTGATGTCGGCAGGTCAAATCCACCTGGCATGCCATGGACTTTTGTAAATCAATCATAAGTGAATGGAGAAATTAATGTTCCTCATTACACATTAAGGGAGGCTCAGTGCCCAGGGCATGGGGCCTGTGCCTTGGGACCAGGAGGACGGTGGTTCAAGCTGCCTGTCTCCCATGGATATTAGAATAAGATACAGATAAGTAACAGTAGTGATTGCAAAGTAATAATTGTCTGTGACTGTGTGCAGGTATTGTGATTGTTTTGCGAATGGTGAATTCTGTCATCAATGTAACTGCACGTGTTGTTACAATAATTTGGAACATGAGGAGGAGCGGCAAAGGGCTATCAAATCTTGTCTTGAGAGGAATCCAACGGCTTTCAGGCCAAAGATAGGCAAGACATTTGTTGGAAGTGATGAGAGAAGACACAATAAAGGTTGCAACTGTAGGCGCTCAGGTTGCCTCAAAAACTACTGTGAATGTTATGAGGTATAGTTCATATTCCAGTTATATTGTGTCATTTACAATTCTGCCACCACCAATGTTTATCTGTTAAAAATAATTTATGAAATTACATTAAGTGTGTATGTTTTAACAGTTATGTTTGTATAATCAATGAGAGGAGAGTGAGTGAGGATGGTGTGTATACAACAATATAAGTATCAGGTCATACCTGTGGTTGCTTATTTCTTTTATTGTATCTGTTTTATAGGCGAAGATTCCTTGTTCAAAGAATTGTAAGTGCGTAGGGTGCAAGAATCTGGAGGGTTACCCTGGACGAAGGGGTGGAAGTGGTGGCATCTGTTCAGATGTGGTTGGAGCGGGTGTTGTTGGCGGCCAGGAAGACCGTGGGATTTCTAATTCACCCCACCCCTCTCCTCATTCTTCCTCGGCCTCCTCTCTTCTTCTCCTCTCTGGTTCAGCAGCATCCCCGGCCTCTGCTGCACAACGCAACAAGCTCAATGCTCACCATCTTCAGCTCAATAGGATCAGTAATGACACCTTCATAGGGCAGAGGTAATTTAATAATTTTATAAATTTATTACTAATTTCATAAATTGTAATTATTTATCAATTCAGTCATTTTATCAATTTAGCAATTATCATTATGAGCTGCGGTGGCTTAGTGGATAAAGGTCTCAACATTGAAACTGCTCATCAACAATTAAGTTAAACTTTATGATTAAAAATAAATATTTGAACAAATGTCAAAATCTTTGTTATAATTTTAAACTGACAAAATTTTTAGTATATCGTGTCAATAGGTTGTTAATTTTTGTTGTTTGTTTTTTCAGATTTGTTAAGATGTGCCTACATAGGTCACTACATTTGAAGTATTAATGTTTGATATTAATTATCAGTTTCAATGTATGATGATACAGGCAAGCATTCAAGCTTCTAAGCACCGAAGTGGTTCAGGCGACGTGTCAGTGCATGTTGGCCCAGGCTGAGGACTGGGAGAAAACGAACACCAACAAAGTCGGAGCTGCTGGAGTCGGAAGTAGTAGTGGCCTCAGTCCACTGGACGTTGCACAGTCGCTCATCATTGAGGAATTCGGCAAGTGTGTCATACAGATCATTGACTGTGTCACAAAGTCATCGCAGACCCAATCCCAGCATCATCACCACCACAACCAACACAATCACCATCATCAGCACCACTCCTCATCAACCACTACAACACTGTCATAGAGTAAGTCAAATCTTCATCACCAATTTGTTGCTGTTGACTTCAAATTAATATTAATTTTTTTATGTGTGAAATTCCTTTTCCAATTGTAGACAGTGAGACCCATCTCACTTTCTTATTTTTCCATGATAAAATCCTTTGGTTAGTTGAATTACAAATCGTTCTGACCTTAATTCTTCTAGTTTCGGTGTATTTATTTTCGACATTACTATTCTTCAGCCAGTTTAACATTAATAGACTTGGTAGTTTTACTGTTTAAATATATTAATGAGTAAGTGTTTAATAATATAAACCTCCACCTCCTAATATAAACCTCTAATAATTCATACAGTAATTTTACCAGTGTACAAAATGGTTTTGTTACATTAAATTAATGGAAATGCACCTCAATGGCTCAGGGTGTTGAGCATGCACCTGGGCATGACCCAGAGGTGGGCAGTCTGAATTTACTTGTTACCAATGCGTTAGTTTGTAAGTTTATCTACAATTAGTGCAATTGTGCAAAAAACAAATACCGAGAGAAAAAATGTGCAAGTATTCTTTTTTATACTATACTGATACAACTCATCTATCTTGATAAATAATCATCAATATCTGTTACTCAACACTTGTCTAGTTTCTCTGCTGGTTACAGTAATCACATATCTTTCAAAACAGGGATGAAATGTCTTCAATGAAATCTTGTCACTATCATTAATGACATCTTAAGACAAAATTATTTGAAATTATTTAAAACTTTCATTTGTCTCATTTACTTCTGAATTTAATTGAAAACCACTCAAAATTTAATATGTTTTTTCTTAGAATTGCCCTGATATTATGTTGTTGCAGTTTTATTCCTAACAGCTTAATTATTGAATGGAATGGGTATTCCATTTCCTAATAACTATTCTACAAACTGAAAAAACAGCAATCATTGTTTTCTTTTTTTAATTGTTATTCTTTAATCATTTCTTTAATTTTCTTTATTTAACTATTTCTTTTTTAATTGTTATTATTTAATAATTATTTATTCTTTTTTCCAGATAACTCACTTGAGTATATCTACAAATTTCAACATGTCCTATCAGTGAGCATGTTCTGTGATGTGCACAGATGATAATTGTGGCACCTCTAATTAATGATTGTTAACATATTTGCCTGTTGACTACACCACAAATTTTATCCATTGTTTGTGTATGTGTGTGTGTATATATGTGTGATATAAGCATTTTATATGCCGAGCACTCCGTGAAGAGTGAACAATCAGTGTTTATAAACAAATATGACCAAACATTTTAAATGAAATTGTTAATAAATTGGGTTATTATTGTTAACAGAAATTCAAATGCAACCATTCCTTGATTTGTTCTTATCTTTTTCTATAAGCAGTTCACAACTGTAAAACCTGTTGTAATTCAGTAATTTGTGGACCAAATCTGTTAATAAAATGTGTTCATCTCAATAGTAATTTGGCAATTGATCATTTAATTTTTTTATTATTATAACTTTTCTAATAATAAATTCTGAAATAAGAGAAGACTAAGGAATTTATAAACTCCTACTTAGAATCCATGCGTTTCTTTTTTAGTCATTTTTACATTTTGATTTGGTCCTCTGCATTATCTTGATGAAATTTTTGTTTTGTATGTAGTCCAGGGTACATTGTAAAACACTCTACATTAGTCATATAATCTGTACTCTAAAAACTGTCTTCTCAAAATACTGTAAAATATCTACTTATGATAAAATTGCATATTAAATATACATAGTTTTAAACATTGCATAATTTGTTCCTTATAATATATCCTTAAAATATACATTAATAAAAAAATATCAACAAACATGATATTCAATTTACTATAACAGATTTTTTATTATCAGTTAATTATTTTATAACTTCATATCAGCGGTATACATTCATAAAGATTCATAAATTGAGGGATGGTTGTATGTTTTTATGCAATGAAATAATTTTGCTTATTTTATTTATTAATAGTAGTGCTGTACATGTATTGATTAAAAATTTGAGGCACTACACTTAATCTGTAGTAATATTGTTAACTGGGAAAGAAACAAAGATATATATCTTTATGTGACTGATATTAAATAGCTTCACTTTTAATAAGAAAACAAAATAAAGACATTATTGAAGGATGTTAATTGAATGATACTGTTATTGTGTTTGTATATAGTGTTTTTGTTTATTAGTGAGCTGAAGCTTGGGCAGTATTTATATGAGCAGACAACAACTCAAATTTTTATTTTATCTAAAAGTCAATATTTGTCTTTTATAATTGAATATTAAATAAATATATTAATGAATTTATTAAAGGCCCAGACTCATATATTGTATTGTAGGTTTTGAACATGTATCATTGAAGGTTATTAATTATTGTGTATTTTGATTGTTGTACGCATGTAGAAAGCAACTCTTTAACTATTATTTTTTGTTTGCGAAAAAATGGTTTTATTGTAATGATGTCATGCAGAAAAGAGGGAATTGTTTCTGTATGTTACATCCATGTACACTGTTGTATACGGATGTATTTGTGTCTGTATATAGACATAATGTAGATTAGTAACAATTTAAATTTGGGAAAATTAATTCTGATTAGACAATTAACATTAACCAACCAGTTTGTAATGTCACTTTTGTGTAACAATATGTAGCATTTGTATAGACAGATTATATAATATAATACAAGATTTATATTTATTTTAAATGAATTATCAGTTTTTACCATTCCATCTATGTGAATCCTGGATGAGATGTATGTGCAATTAACTATGAACTTAACTTTTCCATCATATAATTTAAGGTAAACACATTTGTAAAATTATAATTTATTTATTTAAGTTGTATTATATTTATAATCAGCTCAATTCGGCTGGTGCATACCATGTATGTTACTTCATAACCTAGTCATTAATAGGGATATTGATCGGAGAAATAAGCACTCCTCTGATCATGAAAAGCACATATCGGCTTAGACCTACTTGTGAAAAAATGGGAAACATGAGAAAAAAAACAACTAAAAACAAAACAATAATTATATTTTCCTCAAATCAAGTATGTGTGATTTGTGATGCAATTATTCAGTGTCAATCACATCTTCACTTTAATTACAACTAAACAGTTTTTATGCCTATTATTATTAATATTACTATCATTATTATTACATTTAGTACTATATTTAGACAGCATGAAAATTATTATAGATAATATTACTTTTTTTCTTATAAAAATAATAAGAAATCTAATTGCCTTTAGGTACATTCACTCTAGTACACTGATAAATAAATCAGATATCATAAAATATTTGATGTCATAATGTCACATGTCACAATAATAGTAACAAAGATAGCCACTAAAACAATATTTAGATTATTAAATTATGAATTCATACATCAGTCTTTAATAAATAAATAATAATAATAATAATAATAATAGACCAATTGAAAATATAAATAAATGCATTCATCAATGCTTAGAGCGATTGGTGGCTATTTTCGCCAACATTTTGTTACCACAAAGAAAAGTGACAATGCCCAGACCAATTAGACACTTGAGAGTCTCAAACATGTTCAGTTTCAACCAGAACATTCCAAAAAGTCCAAATATACCTACAAAATATAAACAATACATATTATTTCAACCATATTTACGTATTCTACATGCTGTACTAAGTTATACATTTGTGATTCATTACTATACATGTTACAGTATCAGCTTTTAGATATGAAAAATATGAATTGTGCCTTTGTTAATTTATGGATGAATAGAAAAATCTTTGCAACTTGCAATTTATAACAGTATATTTTTTAAATAGGTTGATCTATTAAAAGGAGATATGCACTGAATAAATAATTACTTAAAATTTGTACCTAAATGAAAAGGAACAAATCTGTGCCTAATGACTGTTGAATGAAGGTGACTGGCAATAAATAACAGCACAGTTCAGATTGTGGGACTGTCCAAGCACTCAGGTTACAGGTTTGATTCCTGATTAATTACTTTTCATTCAGTAGCAAATTTATATTGACAGTGAGTTGACCTTAAATAACTTTAGAAATCTTTTAAAAATAAACAATAATTTACAACTACACTACTAAACTTTACAAGGAAACATAAATTTTAATGGAACACCTTAGAGAATCATTAGTAAAATGTACAATTCAAAATTCATTTAGCATAAAATTAAAAATTGTATACATGCCTGCCAGTCCAAGATGGAATCCAATGGCGCTCAAAGAAAATGGGAAGTTTGAGATGTTGACACCCAATTTCAACCACTACAACATAAAAATAGCAATGAATAAATGAAAATCTTAATTTTTCAAATTTTGTTTCAATCAGCGAATAAGTATAGTCTTGTAAAAATTTAACATTACATTTCTAATTACAATAATTAGTTGTTAATATTAATCTTTTAATAAACTGAAAATGAAGGGCATATCTTAACAGCAGATTGCACTTCACAAAAAAAATTAGCAAAGAGAAAAATATAAAAACTTCATAAAACATACACACTCATAAGAAATACTTTTTTGCACACTGCTTTTTAATAAGGAACTAAATTTCAAGTTCCAACCACTTTCATGAATATTTTTAGATTATATTTTAAGTTTTCTGAAAATATCTAGTTAAAAAAATGTTACTTACAATTCCAAAGAGTATGATGAGGGGAAGAAGTACAAGTGCAGTAAACAAGTTTGACACAAAGACAGGTGGTCTCTTCTCTGGTTCTCTGAACAAGTGCTAAACAACCAAAATAATACAACCACTAATAATAATAAAATAGTTATCCCCTAATGATATAAATACACACAAATATTTGTCCTTTTACAAAAAGATTTAATTTATGGTATTTGAATTACTGTAAAAGTACAGCAACAGTGCTAAACAGGATTTTTCATTGGAGGATTATTATACACTACAGAATATAGTGAAAAATTAAAGACAAATAGGGAGCAGAAATGACAAATGTGATAATAAATTATTAGTTTTATTTCAAGTAATCATCATCTTTACTTTTAATGAATGTTATCATGCTGTATTCAGCATTTCAAAATTAGGTTTCTAGTTATGTTCCCTCCAAGTCAGACTTAATGAAATTTAAGAAGACAGATATTTTCAAACTGAATCCTCCACTTATCACCAATATATAAAATTATGTCTATGAAATAATTTATAAGGGCTACAAAAATAAATATTCTATGGATGACAGTATTATATAAAAGATGAGACGAATTAGAGGTATATTAATATCAGCACAAGTGCATACCTTGATTTCAGGCTTCGGAGTGTACACATGGTGGTGGGGGAGAGATGATCCAGTGGGCTCAGGTGTCATGAGCTTGAGTTTGATATCAGCCAGATGCCATGATATAGAATTAGCCACAATCACATCCCCAATCAATAATTCCACTTTGTAGACCCCTGAAAGTATACCCAACTCCTGTGCCTTTGCACCTATATCCTGCATTAATATAACAAAAATAATAAGTTGTGATAACATGAATCTTGCAACACTTCACACACCATAAACTGCTCAGTCATATTTAGCTTAATTGTTATTACAAATATATTTTTATGTAGATAACATGCCAAAGCACTTATTGTATTACATAAGAAACGGTAAAAAAACTGAAATGGTTAAAATAATATGACATTACTGAATATATTCATTAATGTAGGTATTAATAAGATTCTCCCAAAAATCTAAACTATGAGAAAGGCTGACACAACTTTATTTTTGTCTAAAGTGTTTTTTGTAAGCATTTCTTTTTATTGCCTTTATATATGAACGAGTAAAGAGATGAGAGAAGAGAGAGATTATTCATAAACAATCTGCAACTGATACAGAGAAAAATAGCTCTAGTCATGTTTCTATGTATTTTCTTTATACACTAAATGAAATTACCAAATCTAGTCTGTAGTTATTGGTTGAGTCAATATCAGTGACAAATATCAACTCTTGTTGAGTCGTTTGGTGTGACACTCTCACAAAAGCCTGATGAACGGCTATGGATTTCCCAGTCCATTTGTCTTTAACACTGAATTTAACAACCACCTTCTGCAGGCTATCCACCTCTAAAACTGTTTCCAATTTACCAGGATATGTCACCCTATATTATGACAAAATTATTTCATATATTAAAATCAAAGGTTTCTGATATAAAAAAAAAGTCATTGCTATAAATACAGTAGAAGACATTTCAAATAGTTCTCAAGTAATAACAAATAGGAAATTTTGGATTTTATTATTATACTGACGCAAAAAATTTAGGTTGTGTTGTCTGGTCAGCATCACCAGTGCCTATTTGAACATTGTTAGGCACAATGGTGGCCATCACCTTCACGTTGAGCTGTATGCCAGTGTTGGAGACAAGAGTGATTGTTGTGGGCATAGTAGGAACATTAGCATCGGTTGGAGACGGTTTTGGAGCTGGAGCAGCCACCACACTTACACTTACCTTGTAGATACCGGGCTCAGGGTGCTTGTTTCCTTCCACCAGTGCTATACTGTATACAGTCCTGTCCAGACATATGACATCATTACATAATGATGTATTATAATAACATACAGTTATTGCATTGCTATACAAATGTATTGATAAGCGAATAGACGGATTGACACTGTGGGAGCCAATCTGATACTAGTCTCCATGATAAGAAAATTGAAAGAGACCAATATGTGGTATACAACTCAAGATAATTTGCTAAACAGAAAGTGCTAATAAATAATAAATTACATCATAATTTAAGCGCAAATCTATAATGCAAGCTGCATGTGTTGAAATATACATTCTGAAGGAATATTCCTTAATCGGTGAAAAAATTCCAAATTATAAAAACTAATAAAATAAGGACAGTAATAATATCTTATATTTATGATCATTTATTAAAAGAACATAAAACAAGAACTTTAATTTCTTCTCCACAACACACAGCACATTTTATATTTCACTCACAGAAAGCACAATAAATTCATGTTTGGTTTTTAATCAATTATTCATTTCACCTTTACATTTCCACATATTTTTTATAATTTTTATAATAAGTGCGAATTTCACAGTAAAAAACAATTCTTTAAATAAAGAAGTGTGCTTTCAAGAGTTTACCCTGGTACATGCTTTGAATTGGTGTAACAACTTACTTATTATGAAATCAAACTACATAGGTTAATAATAATAATAATACTAACTTGTCTGTATTTGATTGCTGAAACTTGGTGTTGGCAGGAAGAATAGAAGGTGATGTCTGTGGGGCTGGGTCAACTACTACTTGGGCTATGGATGATTCTGGGAGAGGTCTGCCCAAAACATCGCAAACTTTCACCTCCAGACGTCCTCTACCCTCCTCAACTGATACGCTTCGGTCACCTTGTATGGTGACCACCACCACTTTCTCAAACTATATAAAGCACGATGGAAAAATATATTACACAAAGCAAGGATTTACTATTTCGGGCAGTATTAATACCGTGGACTTACATAGGGAGGAAAATGGATATTCTAATGTTTATATAACTATTCAGTACGGTGAAAATATTTATGCTTTAGAATTTCATTAATAGAAATATCGATACGATACTTGCAGATTTAGGAATGATAGTTTTATGAGCACCATTCCTACTTGGTGTAGGATAGAAATAAAAGATAGAAGACAAAATATAATTGGAATATTCATTTGGTATTCAGACATGACAGCAAACAGAAGATGAGAGATTTACACAAAAATGATGTTCAATTAAACATTGCAGAATGTATATAAAGGAAATCATAAGCTGCCATTTTATACATTCTTTTTAATTAAGAAATAATACTTCTATGGACAGATCAAAACTACTCCAAGAAGATTATAAGTATTATATACCCTGCATATACTACACCTTGTTGTTTGCAAGTAATGTGATTGCATTGAGAAGAGTGGCAGCACCTTTAGGTGTCTGTACAGAGCTCCTTGACAGCAGGTAATTGGCAAACTTGACTAAATGGTCACCACTAAGTGGTGGTCTCTTGTTTACGGCTTCACTTAGCCTATATGCACCACTCACAACAAGACCTGAAAACGATATTGTTTTAAGTTCAAACACCATTTTCCCTATGGTCTTATAAACTACGTAAATGAAGCAATATGTAGATTTAAATTGAAATATCTACAACCGGTGTTGTACTGAAGGCATTTATGAGGCAATTAAAGGAACTCGGTGAGGATAACCTGATGTTCAGATGGCGACACTATTCAATATGTTAGGTCCTTTTCACAAGAAACTGTCCATTAAATTTAAATCATTCTGTTTGCCTACACCTGACCCTTGATTTATTAACCTGGGTAGGTCAAGCAGAGCCAGCGGTGCTAACAATAGTTAACTGGAGGAAATAATAATAATAATAATTTTGGTCCTGATAATTCAAATGATTGTAAATTTTTAATAGACTGACCGGTGATTGATAAACCTCCTTCAAACTGCAAATATTTATTATCAACTTCATCTGCTTGAACTATGGCATCTTCTATCCTGTCAAATGCAAACTGCCCCTTTGTACCCAACCATGCTGCTATGTGCAACGCATAACCCACACTGTGCACAACATAAAAAAATTGTTCTTATTATTTGTGATAATTATTGTTAATAGACATAAATATGATTCGATAATTAAGAAACAAAGCTATAAATAAATTTTAATAAAAAAAGTGCTTATCAATTACTTTTAATGTAAAATTTCTCATAGTAAACTGATATCGAATATACTGATATTCAAGAAAGGATGTACTGTAATTAATAATTACAGAAGAGAACTAGCACTGTGCTCAATGTAAAATATGTGCACTCATTATATGTTTAGACTGTGTGAAACTGAAATAAATTGAGGTTGAGTAGGGAAAGTACTTTCTATCATAATGCACTTATCATTAAATCATAATTATTTATGATATAGTCTATATGATATGAATATAAATAATATTAACTACACATAACATAATTATATATGCAATTATGTTTTAACTAATGCAGAATTTATGAAACTAAATAAGAACTGTATTTACTTAGGTATCGAGTCATCTTTCTTGAGAGTGGCCTCAACTATCTTGATTATTTTGTCAACTGACTGCTGTTTATGCAGGATTTCCTGACCTTCATTAAAATTGGCAAGTGACCCAACCAAGTGGTATAAGTCCACCAAGATTTTCTTAGTGCTTCCTGCTGAGCCTGATCCAACATCAGCTTCATTCAAGGCAGCCGACAATACCTGTCAATAACAAAAATATGTTTTAAACTATTTAGTTTTAGTTTAAATATCATTTTAAGACGAACTAGCTATTTTCATAAATATTAGGGCAAATGATTATTAGTTTGGATGATCTTAGCCATAATTATTTCATTGATAAAAATAATATTAATGTTATATATAATATTACATAATAAGTGACTGGCTTTTGACGCTAGTACATGTTAACCACAACTAAATACAAGTTTCAAATTTTTATTAAACTTTAAACTTCAAGTTACGAAAATAAGGAGTTTAGCATTGAGGACTCAAATTAAATCATATAAAATGCTAATATGAAATGGCCCAGATATTATCTGTGAAAGGTAACACCCAACATCTATCTGGATAACACCAAGTTTTCCCAACATGATTTGTGAAATCCAGTCAAAACACTCAGAATCAAATTTGAAACAAACAGATCACAGGCTGAAACTACTATTCTATTGCAGAAGAACACTGTCTATAATGGTCCCCCTATAACTGTAAAATGAAAAGAAATTGAACTGTATTTTTGAGTCACGCCTTGTGTCTTACCTTGGCCATATCTTTTGTAGGAAGTGCTCCAGAACATTTTTTCAACACACTCCATGTTGTAGTAATATAGAAATATGTCTCAAGGGGTGGAAACTGAACTGTTGACACCAACTCCTTTGCAGACTCTGAGAGTTTACTACACACATCCTGCACGAAAGAAATGACACTCTATGACATAATGCATTTAACATTTTTGTGTTATCGTTTCCTCTCATTAAAATGTGGTCAACGGAATGTGTTTACAGAATGATATATAGTTTTTAAATATATTTTGATTAAATAGCTGTATGTGTATACTCAAAAACGTGATACTCTTCAAACTGTATTAACAAAAATGTGTTGAAATATTTTACAATTGCAACAAAAAACACACTGTTGAATACAATATATTTTGGAGAATAATTTTGATATTATAGTTATTATAATATAACAGTGCCTTATATTCCAGTACGGAATGTATTATGAGTAACTGTGCAAAATATAAATAGAAATACTTCAACTTTACTTGTATTTGAGGTACAGGCTCATCCAAAAATGTATAACCCAGTACAGAATAATGAATTGAAGGAAGATCTTTTGAAGATGCATCAAACACTTGTTTTAATCTTGTTTTTGCCGATGGTGTCAAATAACCTGTTGCCGATACTGTAGCAGCTCCTGTAGCTGTTCCATCACTCAAACTTACAACAAAAACACCAAGGCAAAAACACGTTCCTAAAAAATTTAAATCCAAATTTAATGTAAATCCAAAAACCCTACTTTCATTAACACATTACAGTGACATATCTGAATATAAGCACAAACATTATTAGTTTCTGACACACAATTTCATTTAAGCAACATTTTTCACTGTTGGGTATTGTAAAATATTATCTGGATTTTTAGGGAAAGGAAATTTATTTTAACTAAACAGTGGGCAGAGATAAGGTGTAAGTTTACACGTGTCAAAACCAAGCCGGCAAACTACTCAACGATCATTTCACACTTAGGTATGAAGGCGAAAAAAAGTAAGAAGAAAAACATTTATTTCGGAAAGAGGAATAATCGACAGCCCGAAATAAAATAATCTTTTTAAACCCAATGCAGCACAGCAATATACCTATAATAAAATTGGAAGGAATCATGACGAAAACAGACCAACACGGCAACACAAGTGGAACTGCCAACAAACCTACAACATGGACCCCTCTACAACTGCATCATGATACCATCTTGATATTCACTTCACACAAATTTTACCTGTGTACCTAAGCAACTTTAGGAAGGGTTTTTACTTCCATCATTAAAATTGAAACGATTTAATTTTTTTTGTATGTTTTTTTCTTTAACTATATGATATTGTCAAAACATAATTAACAATGTACTTTAACTGTAACTTTATCAGTTCAGAATGTATCGCAAGAAAAAATAGTATTGAGAGTGGCCATTAACCAGTTTTATACTAGCAAATATATTTAACACAAAAAACGAAAATAAATTATATCGTGCGACACGGCCTTCTTATGAGTATGAAACTATTTGAGAGTTCCTGATTGAGTAGCTGATTAGGCTACGAAGAAAGCGATCATATAGCATTGTATTCGTTCAATAATTTATACTATTTGCAACACCGTCCATGACTTATACGTCCATTATCAATTTTAAAGTATTTATTCAAAAAATAAAAACATTGTGGTCGTTAACTGTTGTTTCAACTTGAAAAATGGGGGAATAATTTCCGCACTGACATTAGTCACACAAAAAGACAAAAGATAATTAAAATAATGACAATAATTTCCGACCTATTGCTTTTGAATTAGGGGAAATGTATTTCCTAATGTGGAAAATTTAGTGAAAGCCAGGTGAGAAAATATGCCCACTTATTTTATAGATAGATTTGCGAGAACTTAAATTATTGTTAAGAACTTTCACTTATTTACCTGAATTTCATTGATTGACTACAGAACTATAAAAAACAATGAGTGTGTGCTATAAATCTATCGAAGAACTATTCTGTGATATACTTCAGACGATATCCTTCTTTTTAATTATTCTTCTAACACAACTTACATTCTAGCTATACTGTAATAGAGTACTGATATTGAAATCAAGTGACAAATGTTACCTAGACAAACCTTTGAATTTCCTTTTGAAGAGTACTACTTGCAATGATATGACCAAATCAAAAAATTCAAGAATGTTCAGAATTTTAATGTTTTAAAATACACATCAGGATAATGGATGCTAGCAATGAAAACAAGTTACTGGTTACAGAAATGTATTCTAATTGAACAGAATTTTGTAAAACCTCACTTGCTGTATATTGTAGGTACAATTTGATTTAATAAAGTGTAAAATGGCATTATTATGTTTTTTTAATATTACAATAATGAACTTAGAAAGTTACTTGTTAATAATTACTATTATTTTTTTAATTTAGACTGTAATTCTTCATGTTGTAATAATAATAATAATAAGAAGAAGAAGAAGAAGAATTAATGTATATTCTACTAAATATGTACATGAATGTATGTTCTACATTATTCGGCTTGATATACTCTTATAATGAATATGGGTTTCATAAACATTTGATGAATGTTTTATTGTCTTATTCAATAATCTAATTCACGTTCTCTGTTTAAATATATATGCAAATAAAAGTTGAAACAAAATTATTAATATTTTGTCAAGTGTTGGATGTATTCTGTGGGCGGCCTAGTGGATGAATAATTTAAAGTTGATATAGGTACTGGTAATGTATATGGTTGGCGGGGAATTTTAGTAGTGCGCTATGTTACCGGCAACACTGCAGCTTCTCAAGATGGTGGATTAACCGATATTCAGTTCCATAGATGTTATTTATCTTGCCCAGTTGGTGTATTGTTATATTTAATAGTTTTTTAGCGGATGCTGTGAAATTGAACGGGCTCCCGTCCTGTGCGAGAGCCGAAATAAGGTGAGATTCAATCTAGAAGTCTTCAGCAAGTTAACCAAAGTTACGCCGCTAATGTTCGGAGCTAACATGGCTGCCCATTTATCCGCGGTCCTTACAAAGTACACTTGATTCCCTTTTTATAAATTCTTCGTACCTCGTTTTGTAGTATTTAATAGTATCACATTGCGTTGTGTTTTCTTGCGAAAACTTCGATTTCGTGGTTATTTGTGTAACCAACAATTTAGCGCCATATCACCCCCCTTCCCCCCTCCATCTTGTTTACTCTCGTTCCCCCGGTTGTTTACTTCTGTACAATTCTACCATTTTACATTCCTCCCAGATGATACTAGACGATTTTTTTTTGGGTTAAACAAAATTTAGTGATCTATATGGCCCGACGATACGAGCCTTGATTTTTAAATAATTTCAAATAAGTGGTTATAACCTCTTGATTTGCCTTGTTCTGTGTAAAATGGTGAGATGTAGTTTTGTAAGTTCATGAGGTAAAATAGAAATGCGGGTCACACACACAAAGATTTTTTGAATTTTTTACAACCTGTTTGAATTCAATTTTTAATATTAATTTGACCTGTTGTGCACTGTTTAATTGGGTTGAATATTATTTATTCCTTTGTTATAGTTCTAAAGGTAGTAAGTCTTTATTGAACATAGGTATCAACTTCTTTCTTTCATAGAAATTAAATCATCTGGTGGAGTGTAACCTTCTCTCTTCAGGCTATCCTTTCCCAGCTCCAAACCAGGTGCTCCTCTTTGTCATATGAATGTCTCATATGGGAGCAGTGTATAATTAATTTGTAAACTAATATCTTGAAAACCAATGGATTACTTTAAGGTATGTACTATTTGCTAAATGGAAAAAAAAGGTGACATTAAATGTGATATACTCTGGAATTCTAGGCTCTTTTTTAAATGTTGATCATATACATTAATAATTAACTGTTTTTTCTGTTTAAATTGAAAAGGTAAATTTATAATTGATTTTAAAAGGTGGTCAAACTTTTACTTAGTTATATTGTCTAAATGGTCTATTTAGGGGCTTGAACCTTATATATAAATCAGCAAATGTTTTTAAATTTTACTGTTCTTGGTCTCACTAAGAGAATAAAATGTATACACATCTCAGTTCACTTTGTCAACCTTCAAAATTAGGTGGCTCAATTAGAAAATTCTCCATAAAATGCTGATATTTTTAAAAAAGATTGTGATAAAAAACCATAAAATATGTAGAAAATTGCATATACATGTCATATATTACTTTCTGTTGGCTGTTGCTAAATACACATAAAAGAATGTATGTTTTTAAGATACTCTGGAATAAAGGGTGGTTCATGAAATAGCCAATAAAGTATAAGGAAGCTAGTTCTAATATAATCTCAGCTAACAGTGAGGATCTCTCTTTCTCTCTCTCTCTCTCTCTCTCTCTCTCTCTCTCTCTCTATATATATATATATATATATATATATATATATATATATATATATATAATATTTATTAAGTGCATGTTATTTAAAGGAATTTGGATATAATTTCAACTTGATAACCATTAAAATAAAACACTAGTGTGTTTCTTGCTATAATACAAACATCATTCAGTTTACATTATTTGATTGTATTTGTTATTTCAAGATAATGAAATATATATGCATTGTGTTATCATAGGAGAGAAGGATGTCGAGCACATTTGTTGCTGACACTGTTGATGACAAAGATGAATCACTTATCATTATTGTTAATCCTGATGGTACCATTACTGTTGATCCTGAAACCCTTCAGAAGTTGATAGGTGAGTCTAATTCAATAATATGCAGTTCAGATTGCAGTTGTTGTAGAACTGTAGGCCATTTGCCCTTTTTATACGTTGTAATAAACATTACAGATGAACTTTGATGATTAAATGCTATACGGTTATTTATAGATTAAATTAATCATTTTTTGATAACCATAAAAAATTATAAACTGCAAAGTGAGTATAGTCAATTGTGCATAAGAGAGGGCCCAACCATTCCTATGAGATTTTTATTATTGTTTAGGGAATTATACTGTCTGAATATTTCGTCTGATTTTATAGTTACCTTGTTAAGTATTGAAGGTTTTGATTTAGTTCTGAAGTAAAAAAGTTCACTTTAAAGAGAATATTAAGTAAGGGAGGGTTATTATCATATTTATCAAAAAGAATCTGTTGAATGAAATGTTAAGGATTATTCTACCTATTAATTTTTCAGCAAATCAACATCAGGGAAATGTTAGTGTGGTACGAATGGATGGTGAGGGTGGTGGTGGGGGCGGAGGGACTCAAGGTGGGACAGGTAGCACTGACGGTACACAAGATGATACCCTCAACCTCACTGTTGAAGGCTTCTATCCACCACAACCTCCAGCTACTGCAACCTCTGGTACTACTATTGCAACACCAAATGCAATCCAGCATTCAGCACAACTCTCAGCCACTGTTGGTGCCACTGTCCTTCCATCTGAACAGGCAGATGACACTGTTATTTTAACATCAGGTAATGGTTATCTGTCTCAGATAATTTGTCCCAGACTTTCGTTGTTTTTGCCATTAGCATTCCATTAGTAGATGTGATCTGTGGATTATTTCATCTGCTCCTCAAACATTGTCATTATATTTATATCACTAGATAAATCTTAATTCTTTCAATTAATTAATTCTTTAATTCAAGTGTTAATATATCATGATATTTTGAATTTTAGGAGTCCCAGTGGCTCAGGGCATTAACATGTGCCTTGGGACCCAGAGGTCGGTGGTTTGAATCCGACCTTATACCATGGATGCTTGTAAATTAGTTGTAAGTGGCATCAGCTATCACTGACATAAGCTGCACATTCCATATTGCAAAGTGCATAAATGGTCATAAGCTGCGAATTGCATTATATAGGCAACATATAAAAAATTTTTAATTTAGGATTTATAAAATAAAGGAAAAGGGGAATTGGTTGCTCAGGCCTCACTAACATGTTATAGAAATTATTAACATTATTTCTTACCATGACAAAAGAAAGATGTAATAGATATTAACAAAAAGGAGGGTAGCTTTATTCTAATTTGGATATTTATACCCTCCTTTTTTTCTTCATAATTATTTTAGAGGCTAAATTCATTTTTTTATTTCAATTAACTAAATTGCTTCCTTCCTACATTTGGCTATAAATCCATATTTTCTTGCTTATTGGATGTCACATTGGATTTGAACATTGGCTTCTTATATTCCTTTAATGAAAATTCTTTGATATGCACACTTCTCATTCAGTCACATATTGTTCCAGTTGTATGAGTCAGTTCAGTGACAATGAGTGGTTGTGAATTCAAATCAAAGAATTTTGTAAGTTAAATTTGATAGTTCCATAATTGATTATTATTTGAAATTCGTAGTTTATACATTTTTATTATTCTAACAACGGATTAATGTATTGATTTGTAACACATATTGAGGATTAAATAATAAAGACAACTGTTTGCATAACAGTATGTGTACTCATCAGAGTGCAGTTCAGTATCTCTAAGCTATAAGGATTTGAATGATGTTAATAAAAGAAATCTGAAATTATTTTTGTAGGTGATGGAGGTGAAGTAGTGGTGGATCCTTTCTCTCAGATGGATCCTGAGCAGTTGGCCAGGTTGGAAACTGCCCTCCAATCAGAGCAAGCTAAAGAGATCTTGGGGCACAATTTGAGTGACAATATTATAGGTAAGTGACTGATTTTTTAATATTATGCTGAGAAAAAGCAGCCAAAAGCACATAAGTATTATCACACCAGGTTTTTATTATTACTTCTTCTAAATAACTGGTCAATAGTTAAATTTCTAGATTGGGGGGTGTCAGTGACTCAGGGTGTTGAGTGTGCACCTTGGGACCCAGAGGTCGATGGTTTTAATCCACCTGTGTGCCATGGACATTAGTTTGTAAGTGATTTCAAAGTAGTGACAGTGATTGGGTACAGTACAAGCCTTTCACATCATCACAAAAGGGCATAAATGACCATAAGCTGCCAATTGCACTATGTAAGCAACATTAGAAACAAACATTTCAGATTTAGTCATAAAATAGATGTAATCTTTCATAAAAAACATATTTATCCATGATTTGAAATTAATGATTTGACAAGTAACAGACTTGATTGTTGGTTGATGTTATATTTATTAGGTTCTTTTGATTTTTTTTCTGTAATTATCTTTTTTTTACCCAACACAGTTCCTTTTTTGCTATACTCTAGTAAAATATGACAATATAATTTGATACCTACTAATAATGGCTGATGACAAATATTTTGTATTTATTGGTAGATGTTGGTGATGTGGTACTAGATGGAGTGAGGAGTCCACCAACTGTATTAGAGTCTGTGGTGCACAATGACCACAGTTACACAACTATAGTGCACAATACAAATGTACTCCCCTCAGTGCAACATCAGATTCATGTGCCACAACAACAGCAGCATGTGCTCCTTGATCAGTATCCAACACATGTAACTGGAATACAACAGCCTGTATCCACTGCCACTGTCACCACAACTACCACCAGCCCTACTGCCAGAACCAGGGTATTAATTTTTTATGTCCTTTATTATTAGAAATATGCCTTTATTGTTATTTTATGTTTTGACATTTACAGTAAGGATTCCCAAACAACTTTTGGTAACTTTATCCTGTTAGGTATTAACATCATACATTTACTAAAAGTAATACTAAACATTATGCTTACTAAACATAGTATTAATACCAAATATTCATTAACATTAATGGTTTTGCATTATTATTCAGACAGATTTTCAATTAATAGAAAACTAATAAATCTTTCTTTCTTTGGGGCTGTGATTATTGTTAAATATGTATTCCTGTATTATGCACTTTGTATTGGGAGCTTTCTTTATCAATAAGAAAATATGCCATTACATTTTTCATATGCTTGAGTTATCATATTAACTTAAATGTTAATCAATATTTGTAACTGATGATGTAGTTTTTATTTCTCTTAAGCTTTTGAATTTGTTTCATTTAGATTAATAACATATCTTTTATGTTAAATGAGTAGAATCCAATATTATCACTTAATTTTCATTTTTGAGATATGTTGTACTTTAGGGTTGGGTTTAAATGTATCAGCTTTTTGCCATTACTAGTGGAAGAGGAAGACTTTCTTTTGTCTGAAATAAAATTTGTTCATTGTGATAGATTCATTGGAACTGTTATTACAAATAAATTAAATATTACTAACTAATTTCTAATGGGATCGCATAATATTGTGGAAATAACCTCGGGTAGCAGGGGTCAGCCCCCTGTTAGTCTGAGATTCATCCTGTGTTTGGAAATCACCTGGGTGAACTCCAGTGAAAGGGTTTTTTCCATTTTTTCCTGATTAAATATTATGGTACTATCTATACCTTTATTTATTGGAATGAGATTTCCATTATTATTTACATATAGTTAACTTTGATTTGTGTCCTTTGTTCAACTTTGATTTTTTCCTGATATTTATAATGCAGTAGCTTACTAGACTAGTACATTATTCACAAAACTTGAAATTCAGGAGTTTCAGTTTAGTTGCTGATATTATATTGTATTATTTGCTTATATTTTTATTTACAAGGTCATAATTTTTGCATTCCTCCATCTAAAGTTGGAACCCCACCTTTCCACCGGATCTGCCTTTAGTAACTGAGTGATGCCATCAGGTCATCAACAGTCCTTCTAACTAAGAAAAATAACATTCTTCTCTGAAAAATGTTATTGTAGTAAATAACTGGGATAGAGTGTTACATGATCACATTTCAGGAATCTCTTTTTAACCCTCTAGACCATTGGTACATAGGTGTGATACAAATAAATTAGTCATATCTCATTTCAAAAATAAAACTATTAATGTAGTACAAACAACTGGGATTTATTTACAGCTGGGACTATTTATTATTCCTTATTCTGCATAGAAATTAATTTTTGTATTCACAGTTTAAAATGTTATGGTAGCTTAGTGGCTAAAATTGTCTTGAACAATTGAAACCTTTAGTCAGTATGAGTTCAATTACTGCTGAGGATATAAAAAGTTCATACTCTGGATGCTTAATATAAGTTAGGTTAAGGTTGGCGAGATCAAGCTTAATGCACAGAGTATACATAGTTCATGTACCTTTGTTAATCAATTGACAAAAAACAAGATATCTAAATGTGTATCCCAAGATAATTGATGTAATATTTTTGTGTTGAAAGGGAGGGCGTGGTCGTGGGAGAGGTAGAGGAGGAAGTGGTTCTGGAGGGGCTGGTGGAAGAGGTGGTGGGGGAGCAGTGGCTGTTACCAGACAGAACATTGCACCAAATCCTCAACAACAGCAAGCACTGCGCACACTGCATCATCAGCAAGTCATACTGCCAGCTGGATCCATTGCCACAACTACAACCACGTCCATATCCATACCACAAACCATTGTAAGTATTTTACACATATAAAACAATAGGGGGGATGGCTCATTTAGCTCACTTTAGTGTGATATTCATTTTTGAACCACCATGTGGGTGGCCTTGCAGTTCAATTCTTCCCTTAGATGTAGTATCTCCTAGAACCACTTTTTTCATGTTGTCATTGTATTATACAATGTTATAATTATGCATGTAGGTTCCCCATTGGACATCTTGGACTAACAGTTATAAAGCCTGGATAATATTATGAACACCTCTTACCATTAAAACAAAAAATGATGTATCCTTGTTGTTTCTGGCTATATTGTGAATTTTTACCATATGTAGAAATACTGAAAGTAATATACTATTCAAATATATAAGTAAATCTAATTAAAAAAAGCAACAATATTAAAAAATATGGGGCCTCAGTGGCTCAGGTGTTGACCGTGCACCTGTGGACCTGTAGAGGTCTGCAGTTGAAATCCATACAGGGAGCTTACCCTGAATGTTAGTTCATAAGTTAGGTGATCAGAGTGATCTGAGGACTATGTGCTCCCTGGCACTGTAAATGCAAAGAAAAAAATTATTTAGTATGTATAGTAATTAAAAAATATATGCATAATTTAAGAGATCCTCTGCTTTATATTTGTTGAACTATATTTATGGATAAGATAATTTTTTTTATGATTCTACTTTTCTTATAATGCAGGTAGTGTCAAATAATAGTGGTAGGGCTAACTTGCCTAATGTCACAAATGCCAGTGGTAAAATCATAATACAACAACAACAGGGTGGAAACTACAAACTTGTTTCATCAACTACAGGTATTATTACAATTACTAAAAGTATGCTAATCTATGTAATTCATAAATTATTTATAAAATAATAATTTACAGGTAAGCTAGCATGGATAGGTCCTAAAAATGTAAAATTATTTCTAATGACTAAAATGTATCAGTTGAGTAACAGTTTGTCACTGATGTTTGGATTAGCCATAAGTTCAGATATTATTTACAATAATGTGTTTTTCCTAAATATCAAAAAAACCTTTTTTCTTACTAGGGTCAAATGTGATGAGCACTTCTGCCAGTACAACACCCACAGGAACCAAAATTCTGCATAGGAGAGTCCTATTGTCTAAACCACTGGTTCCAACTGTGCCTCAACAAATGCAGCAAGTGCAAACGCAACAACTACAGACAGCAAATCAACCCACCAAATCCCCAACTGCTATTGGTAAAACTTCTGTTATTGAAAAATTTACTTTGTATTACAACCCCTAGAAAATAAAAAATAATATGAATTAATTAGTTTTAAACTCTTTATTTTAAAAATAATTATGATTTATAAGTGTACTTATAAAATATTACACTAGTAATACTGATAGTTTTTCTTTTAAATGAAAACCAAATGTTATAATATTTTTCCTGTTAGTTATACTAAGGAATTTGACTATTTATTAGTTAAAAGATTAACTAACCAGATATTCTAACCTGGAGGTTAACTTTTTATGTTTCAGTACCTGATCAAAAGAATGCAGTTGTAATCAATCAGAATAATGAACTAGTTGTTGTTAAAAAGGTATTTTAGTGTTTCTCAATTTATTTTAAATTGGTACCCATAGTTGTATTTCTCATTTTAGATTTTAACTATATCGTTTTAAATTACTAAGGTTGTCTAATATTGCTAATATTGCATGCAGGTGTTAATAAATCTTCAAGTTCTCAAATAATAAACATTGAAACTAATTAATTAGGAATAAAAGTTGGGTTTTAATCGCTTATCTTAATCCATAGAATTTTAATTTAAATCTTTGTAGTCTTTAAATCTCATTTCTAGGGTGTAAGATGAAATTTCTAAGAAGTTGCTTACGCATCTTTTTGTTTGTTTTACAGTATATGCATATTGTACTTAAATTTATCACAGAATGTTTTTATGCTCAAGGGATGTTTATTGTATATTAATTTTGTGAGTTGTATCTTCCCTCCCTAATTGAGGTATTGAGATGGTTCTCTAATAGTCTTCAGATACATAGCAAATATTCATAAATATTAAAGGAAAAATTGAATTTTTCAGATAGAATTCGTTGTAGGAATGGGGAATGCTCATGAAATTATAATAAAAATAAAAATATAATTTTGTCTGCAATCAGTAAAACAATATTGATAAACAACTTGTATTGGGTCTTAAAGAGCTAATTTTTATCATGTGTGAATGCAGGGAGCAATATTGAGGCGAGGTGGAGGAGCGGCGGGTGTAGGAAGAGGTCGTGGCAGGAGGCAGATTGCTTCCAGCAATGTCAACTCAAACAACAAGGAGATAGTTGTAGTTGTAAGGAGGGACCAATTAGGGGGTACTATGCCCTCTGTTGTACCTGATGAAGAAGCCTTGGTTGGAGCTGAGAAAGAAAAGTCGAAACCTAAAGTTCATCAGCCCCCAACTCCACCGTCAATTTCGAGCACCACCCATAATACCAATGATAAACATTACCAGGATTGTGTTGTTAATAATCAACAAAGTGCTGAGGGTGTGGTGACTGCATCTGACACTCCACTGGTCAGTGCCCTCTATTGGTTTGCCTGGGTCATTATTTTGTTTGGGAGATTTTCATTTCCCTCAAGGTATGAGGGACTTAAGTTAAAAATGTTTGACCCTAAGTTGACAATATGATTTGGACACATATGACACAACAAAATATATTTCAAAGTTAACTGACTTTATATCAGTGTGTGAGCAAACTGTTTGAAAATGAACTAAAAAGGTATTATTGCATTGATGTCATGGAAGAAATGTGTTGCATAACAACACTTGTTTCCAGGAAATTCAGGCTTAGTTAGTTGAAGGATAAACAGTTTTTTCCAGCAATAGGTTTTAATATATTGTGATATAGAATAATAATAGAGATAAATATTGTAAAAAAAAATTGAGAACCAGCTATTTAATCATATTTGTTTCTAGATGGCAATGTTGAATACGTTATGTTTGAATCAGTTTATTATTTTTATTTCTTCCACTTCTTGAATAGATCTTATGTGGGCATGATTGCAATGAAAAAAGCTGCATTCACTATTTTGAATAATGTTATGTTGGATCTAATAAACAAACCATGGGTAACATTGCATTAGGTGAATCACCATTCCCAACCCACTCCTGATAATTTTTCATTTAATATATATACATATTTAAATGTATCATATATATCATCTTATTTTGGCATTGGGTCCTGTAATCCTGTCTTCTTATTAGTTTACATCTAGTCAATTTATCTCCTGTTTGCTCTTAAAATGTTTTTATTGATGGAATTCGTTATTATTAAAAATGTTTTTATTTAGACTGTGATATAATGTATAGTTATCAGTGTGAGGGCCAAAACAATTTAACATTCATTTGTTAAACTTCTATAACCTTACATTCAAAGTATTTATGAAATCCACATTCATTGACATATATGTGCTCATGCATGAATGTGTGTGTGGGTGTGTATGTGTGCGTGCGCATAATTATTCATTTTGTAAATAAGTATTCAAAATGAAAACATTCAGTAGATTTTGCAAAGATGTAATTAATTTAAAGTGTAATTAGTACAAGTTGTATGGTGCTCCAAACAGATTCTACTCAGTGCTGCCTAATGTTGACGTACTTTTGACTGAGGTAGAAAAGATACATTTTTGTTTTTTATAGTTACTTTTGGATCTTATTGACAGAAGTTTACCCAGTACTAAGCAATAAATCAATAACTAATTACCTTGAAAAAACCACATTGCCATAATGGTTCCTTTTTTTATCCTTTTATGTAAGTTGAAAATTGGTGTACAGTGATCAGTGTACAGTATGCTAATGTATACATTGCAAGACCACCAATCCCTTATGTCTTGTTTTGATATGACATGTTCATAGTTATGTTGTAAAAGGCATGTATGGCTCCTTTTGTATGATTATAAGATTTCATATATGGTTGATCAGAAATTTGAAGTAGTGTCATATCCAGGTGGATAAAGGTCTGAAGTGGGGTTATTACCAGAAAAGTTGGAGGCCAAATGATATTTTTTTAGCCTGTAGTGCAAATTAAATTTTGTTGGCAAAGTAGAATCAACGCAGGCTATGTACATATATTTTTTGTTATTTTGAAGATCACATACAAAATACAGTCTCCTTTACTTTGTATTTTGCCACTTTGTATTTGTACAGTTGAAACCATTCTGTGAATAAATATTTATTACACTGTTTTGTAATTTTTTGCACACTTTCATAAGTAATAATAGATTTGTCCATATTAATCTCTCAGCACCATAAATGTTGAATTGAAATTATAAATGCATATATTATTGTTATTTATAACAATAAGAAGCATGTCTGAAACCAGATTGAAAAATTAAATTGGAACTGTTTGTTGTTTCCAACAAAAAATTAGTGGCAAGTGTGCCTGTATGCTTTAATTTTTAGTCTTTAATTTGCATTTGTTCTCATGAATGTTAATAGATTGTGCTGGTCACAGATATAAAATATAGTAGTGTAGTTGTTAGCAACGCTTTCATTAATATTTCTTCTCATTGATTTGCTCATTTATGTTTTGTTCTCATATCATTTTTTTATAAGAAGCTTCATACTATCGACTCTTTAAATTTTCTTTAATATATATTACCTTTATTTAATATATCATTATAGTTGTTTGCACTTGGTGAAGTACACTTTACCTCACCAGAATCAGTTATCTGAAAAACAAGTTTTAAATAGGGTCTTACCCGTGAGATACGTAAACAAATTAATAAAATATAATACTTCTTTTATTAATTAAATCAATATCACTGAAACTGCAAGCATCTGACATTCTGAAAAACCATAGTAAGGTGACCCCTATAATCACAAGAACTCTTAATCTTTAGAATTTCATCATTTTTCTCCTATGACATCTACAAGCCCATAGCCCAAGAAGCATTGATGGACCTTTGCCATTTTGACAAAAAGGTGCAGGATATCTCATGCATTAGTGAAGTGAATAGTTAGTAATAATATTGCTGTGTTGTGATGTATGAATAGTAAGTGATAACAAGAGTGTATTGTGATTCAAAAGCATATAAAATGTCCTTCAATGTATTACATGTATTTTCTGTTGCATGTGTTATAACATGTTTTGTATCAGAGAAATTAGTAATGTTAGATACTTCATTTGTAAATTTTTGTAATGATATGAACAGGATATCAATGATAGTATTATTGTGCTTAGTCATATGCAGAAGATTAGAATTGCCTATGAACTTATGTAATCTAGAACATTGTTCATAATAAAAAATTGATTTAAAGAAATATTATCACTTTATAAATTACTAAATCACCACAAGGTGGCAGCAGAGCATGTACTTAAATAATCAAAAACTTTCATTGCCTCTTCTTAGGGAATATGCATTGTGAATTACTCCACATAATGTAATATTGATTAATGCAAAATTATGACAATTCATAATCCTAGATAGGAATGAGACAGATTTCTTCCATGACGTTAATGGTATATCATAGGGATTCATGATTTATAATTTACAAATGATATGTGTCATAGGTAATGAATAATGAAACAATAACGACGTATATGATGTTCCCCTTTCAAGAATATGTGAAAGTATACATACATACATACATGATATGTATATATATTAAAAATATTATATACTGGATTTTATTGTAAAATTTGATTGCTGTAAATATAAGGTCAATGTTTGAAAATGTCACAGGAGCCTGCAAAGAAAAGAGAACCAGCTGTTGTGAAGAAACTGTCATCTGGCAAAATAGAGAAGGCTAGTCACCAGGTAGTAAAGGCCAAGCTGAAGGAGAAACCTGGACAAGTGCCTAATACAAGCAGGAAATCTGCAGATTCTACAACTTCTCCCACAATTACACCACGTAATTAGATATCATAGCACCAAGATGTTTACAGCACTTAACCTTTAATTTCTTGTAGTGTCTTTACCAATGTGGTGCAGTGCTGATCTTACTGTTATTTAAATTATTAATTCCTGTCTTTATGTTCTATGTATTATGTCCTGTCCATTAAGATTTCCAGTCCTGTTGGTCCAATAATTCTCAAATATATTTATGGTTTTAAAAAATGTTTAGGCTGTTACGATAAGCTAGATTTAGTTCACCTTAATGTGCAGAATATGTGTGGTTATAACTGAATTTGTTTTATATTTTAACTGCAGGGAACAAAACTGAGCAGCAGCAAGAAGAGATCAAGAAGAAAAGGGAGGGAAGGGGTAGTGTGGGTGGCAAGGGGGGCCATCACCATGCAGGTGGAGGTATAGCTGGTGGGACTCCTGTTGTCCTGGGGCCAGAACTGTTCTCAACCCCTGATATAATCCGACGAGTGACTCCTCATCCCACCTCTACAACCATCACTCCTGCCCAATCAACTACAACGGCAACAACAACACCATCACCATCTATACCAACCACCCCTAGCATACATCAAGATGTAAAATCTAACACCACCACTACTACCACCATAACCACCACTGCTCACACCATCAGTAGCAATAATACTGGTATAATATTCTTAATACATTAATTATTTCTTTTTTACAAACCAAGGTATTTATATATGTTTCTACATATGAATTGCTGTATGAAAAAATACTAATGTTAATTGTTTTTTGACCAAGATAAATTAAGTATTAGGAAATGAGAGATAAAAATGATAGTTGTTAAAAATATATAGTTATACTATATAAACATATCAAGCTTGGAATATTAGTTGAATGTTCCTTTACTCTAAATATAATTACTATCTTTGGAGTATAATTGCTGTTAATTATCGTTAAATTGTTGCTTAGGCTCTGTAACTTGTTTTCTGTGTCCTCATTTTTTATGTTCATTTTCTCTCTCTTGTGAACATATTTATAGTGTCATGAAATTTTTTTGACAGGTCAAGAAGATATGACACCAGAAACTCTGCTGGATAGCATCCATGCTGAAGTGGCGAAAGCGAGCTGTGAGGTTGGCATTGCTGGTGGAGTCGAAACGAGGAAGAGATTGACAAGTGGCAGCACTACTGCTGGTACTGTGAATCATCTCCAGGAGAATAAACTCCTCACAGATGCATTACTCCTTGATGACCTAACGAATGATGATACTGTTGTCACGACGGTAACTGCAAATCATCAATAATAATTTTATTATATTTTTGAAATATAATCTGATAGTATTACACCCTTGTTGGTGATGAGGATTACCTCCCGTACAGAGATGAGGATTACTGTATAGTAACGGTGGCAGTATATTAAACATGCTGTGTGAAATATTTATAATAATTAGTTAATTTTAGTATCTATTGAGACCACACTGAGTGTCTCTGGTACTTGTTTTTACCAATATGTATAATATGTAATGACATAATAACTTTTTTTCAATAAGATAATATAAGTAGCAATATCCTGAAAAACATCATTGATTTGTTTTTAAAATATTTTACTTTACCCTTCATAAAAGCATGTAATATATTACAAATTATAAAATGAAAATTCTTCAACCCTGATATTTAAGTATTCATATAGTTGCAGACCTTGGATTTCAAAAAATCTTCAATAAGATATTTTACTGAAAATATAATAGTTTCCAGAAAAGCTATTTCAGTTTACATAACTTTCAATATTACTTTGTTGCAATTCATATTTTTAAAATTGTCTGTTTGGGTAGTGTGATAAATGTCCCATGGTGTTTTATTTATTATTTACAGGTTGAATCTGAAATAATGAGCAGTCATATAGAAGAGACTTTAGAACGGATGGAAGCAAGTGGTCTGTCAGCAAAGACAGTTACAGTTGTAGATGGTGGTCATAGCAGCACTAGTAATACCCCTGGTAATATCTTCCCAGTGAAGCAGGCTGCAGTTCCTACTAAACAACAGGTAGTCCATTGATATCTTTATTACTTCAAGTCTGTATTTATTCAACTTTTTTTCTCTTAATTATGTTAAAGAACTATGCTAATTGTATTTCCCAAGTAACATGTTTTCTATATGAATGAAATAAAAGTTTTAAA
The DNA here is from genome assembly GCA_019843655.1 of Lethocerus indicus. Classification (NCBI taxonomy): domain Eukaryota; kingdom Metazoa; phylum Arthropoda; class Insecta; order Hemiptera; family Belostomatidae; genus Lethocerus; species Lethocerus indicus. The sequence continues at coordinate 23,860,512 of JACDQD010000003.1, read as the reverse complement.
ATGGCTCTTTTAATTGTCATAGGAGGTGCCAAAGAGTAGCAAAACTCCATTGAAGAAACATGACATCAAGGAGAAGAGAATTTCAACAGATTCTGCAAAAGCTTCGGTAGCATTGTGAGTGATTTTTTAACATTTTCTTAATAGGTTCCGTTTAGGTTTTAAACAGAATTAAGTTGAAGTTGTGAAAACAGTTCTATAGTTATTATATACTATATATACAGAGGGGTCCAAAAAAATGTATCCACTGTTTAAAAGTCCATAACTTGCAAACTAATTGACGGAGTTGTCTCATTTTTGGTAGTGTTATAGTTTGTAGTTCCGGCACTCGCCATACAAGCGTTTTATTGCGTTGCTTTGTTTTGTCAGATGACAGTCGCCAGATAGTCAGTGTTTTGTTGTTAGTTGTACCTTGTTACTTGAGTAAACACGGCTGGCACAAGGCTTACATTCGATGCAAGGAAGTCAGTTTTGAAGTGATATTTTAAGTACGAAAACATTAATGAGGTTCAACGGCAATGGAGAATCCATCGTCATTCATGTGCAAATATCCAACTGGACACGTTGCAGTCAGTAGTTCGTGCTGCAGTTCGGCGGCATCGTTTGTGTGTGGATGTTAATGGTAACCATTTCGAACACCTACAGTGATATCTTTAAGTTGCACTTTAAGCTACACTTTCACCAAAAATGAGACAACTCTCATATATACATGTATACACTGTTAATATGTAACAGTTTACATTTTTGGTATACCTCGAAGATCAACTGCTTGATTTATTTTTTGATATATTTTTAGATATTATATTTATATTAGAGTGTGTGTGTGTGTGTGTGTGTGTGTGTGTGTGTGCGTGTGTGCGTGCATGTATATATATATATATATATATATATATATATATATATATATATATATATATATATATATAATCATTATTATTGACAAATAATTATAAAACAATATTATTGACAGATAATAATCTTGGATTTTACAAAATAGCCATAAATGGTCGTCTGTAGTCAGCAGCAGAAAATATTGATGTACTATATAGCTCTAACAAGAACTACAAAGAAGGCATTTTATATTTTTAAGAGGATATTACATATGTAAAAGAAATATGTAATAGAAATGAAAAATGTTCATTTCATACTGCATTAATTATACGTAATATTTTGACATAATTAGACATAATATATTTTATTGTAAATGTGTGTTGAATTTACAAGCAACTATGCTGAACAACAGGAAAATCATGTCGCTACAACTATGCACCGAGCATATATATATATATATATATATATATATATATATATATATATATATATATATGTAATTTAGGTAAGGTGTGTGGGTTTTTAATTATCAGTTCTTATCATCTATGGTTCAATACTTTTAGTTTTAGTATTTTTTTTATTTAAACATAGTATGCATTTATTTAGACATATAAACACATGTATGCAATGCTAAACCCAGAAATATAAATCAGTAGTAGAGGATATGAGGAATGCACTGAAGGGTAGACTGAAAACTACAGTCGTAGTAGTTGTGAAAGAGGTACTTAAAGCACTAAATAGGTTGTTTGCACAGACTCAGACAGGATCAGAGTAGTGAGACTGGTGGGGGACTGTTTATTAGTTCGTCTGGACGGAAGAGGAAGGTGACTGAGAAGGCAGCTCTGCTCTTGGAAGAGGAGATGAAAAGGAGGAAGAAACAACAGGTTGGGGTGGAGGAAGAGGTTGAGGATGAAGAAGAAGAGTCTCCAAAACCTTTACCGCACCGGCCACCAGGTGTTGATTCGGATGTTGCTGCTGATTCAGATGATGACGAAGATCAAGAGAGCTGGAACTCTGAGGATGATCCGGACAGGCTTTGGTGCATATGCCAGAAACCACATAACAACAGGTGAGTAGACTTTATTTTTTCAGTCTAATATTGTTCTCTTGTTTGTTATTTTTTTATGTAATTTGGTACTCTCATACTTCTGGGTGTTTAGGATATGCTATGTAAAGATTAAGCATAAATCAAACTTAAAGTGCTGAGTTTGCTGAAACTCATAAACCCATGGAAAAAAAAGTACTATACTTTTTTGTAAGCCAGGTGTTGAGGTATGGCTGACAGCTCAATTTAGATAAAAAGATATATTAGATTTATTGAATATAATATTTCATTTCATAAAAGTATTCCATAAAAATATATATATATATATATATATATATATATATATATATATATATATATATATATATATATATATAAAAGGTTTGAATTTCCAGATGATCCAGTAGTTTTACTCTGAATTTTTCTTATGCTTACAATAATAATTTGTAATATTAAAATATTTTTTAGTCATATATTCTAATTCTTTGTCATATTGTAGATTCATGATATGCTGTGACACATGTGAAGACTGGTTCCATGGCAAATGTGTTGGAATTACTAAAGCCATAGGTTTGATCCCATTACTTTTTCTAATATGTTTTATATATATTATATAGTATTTTATTACATATATATATATATATATATATATATATATATATATATATATATATATATATATTGTTTAAGAAATTATAAAATATTACCTTTTAGCCTAATTTTCTTCCAATTATATAGCTAGAATAAAGGAGTGAATAATTGTGGTGTTTGTAGGCCAACAGATGGAACAACGAGGAATTGAGTGGTCCTGTCCAAACTGCAAAAAGTTAAAAGAAGGGGGTGGAGGAGCAGTTAACAGCACTACTCATCAGCTGGCTTCACCTTCCTCAACTACCACTCCTTATCCAGCCAAGAAAACATCAGAACAAACGCAAGTACCTTTATTATGTACACTTCTTTCTAGGCTCCTATATTTAAGGTTTCTTTAGATATAACCTTTTCTTATTGTTTTTTAAAATGAAAAGAGGGTGTTGATGATACAAGTTTGTGCAACCACTGAGGTTTGACATGTAAATTACTTAATTTTTAATGTAAACATTTTTTCAATGTTAGGTTTTCTGTTTATAAATTCCCCTTCCCCACAGTAAATTAGTGACAAAAATAGTAGTGGAGGTGTATATCTTTTCAGGAAAATGTTACTTCTGGGAATTTAATGATCAAACTCCTGGAGAACAGTGGACTGTTTGGACATCTGGAAATAAACAAGTGTGATTCAACTTTATAATAAAGAATTATTTCTAAGCAATGTCACAGCTATTGATATGATCTGTGCTTTGGCAACAATATTAGATTTTACTTCAGCCATCATTCACCAGATAAAATGTACCATTAAGATAAAACAAACATTACTCATCTGAGTATTTCAATATTGTGGCAAAGTATGATACACCATAAGACAGAAATATAGACATTGATAATGTCGAGATTATAGAGTTAGCCTTCCATTCATCAATTCCAGCAGTATTAAAGAAGATAGCAATTCTTGAAATGTTATAATAGAACATTATTATTTGAGTCCCTAAATTAATTTTAATTAATATTGATGTTAGTTATATTTAAAAAACGGAGCAAAAGTAATGTTTTATAATTGACTAATAGTACTGTAATGACTTGGTCCAACAGTAGGATAGGTTCACTGGAGTGCCTGGTGTGTAAAAAACCTGCAAGAGTGAATAGCATCTATTGTTCAGATGTGTGCATCAAGAAACATGTCCTGAACATGCTGTTCATCATCAAGAAAGAACCTGACAGACTTTTGCCAACCTCTAGAGTCATGGTCTGTGAAAAGAAGTCTGGCAGGATATTATCTGGTATAAGATTATATTTCTGTGCTGTATTATTTCCATATAGTATGGAAAGAGATTCATTCAGTTTTCATTACAAGTGGAGATGTTTTAGCATTTAATTAATTTTTTCAACAATAATTAAAAGCAAATAGATAAAATTTCAAACAATTTCATCTTGTTTATGAAATATTGAAGAGAGTATATAAATGAATCATTAATAATTCTCATATTATTGATTTGAAGACTAAATAAAAATCTTCTCATAAATTCAATAACGTACAACTTAATTGATATAGATAATATTGGATAACAATTTTATTACAAGTTACACTAGTGTTTTAATATTTTTTTGTATTTAGGATTGTATAACATTATTATTTTAATAATATTGTATTAGTGTTGTAATATGTATAAAATTATTATTAATTTAGTTATTAATATATACATATATATGTATATGATAAAAGGTGATAAGGCGCCTACAGTGGAGGGTCTAGTGGATTGGCTTTTGAATCATCAAACCTATGAAGTGGTTCGGCCAAGCAGTGAGCTTCATACCAAGGCCCTTGCTCAGCAAGCTTCTGCCAGTGCTCAGCCTGTTGTCCCTCAAGTGATTAAAACCAACAAAAACAAACTGGTAACTATAATTTTGGAATCTACTGGTACAAGTCAGTTTGTCATTAGTTATTAACATTAGGTTATTAAAAAATTTACAATTAATGAATTGCATTGGTTGCTTCAATGATTGACTTTGAAGTTTCAGAAGTCATTCTATAAGGCACAATGTGGGAACTCTTGAACACTACTTTTTTCTGTGATAGGCCAAGTATTAATTTTAAATAAGTAACTTATTCTATCATAGGGTAATAGTTTTCGTGAAAAATTGTTTACCATATTTTCCAAATTGAATCATAAATTTAAATAAATAAAGAAGTATGAACTATAGTTTTAATTTTGTGAATGTAAAAACAGTTGAAAGTTTTGATATTTCACTCTTGAAATTGTATTTTAAAAGTTGATTTTTGAGTTCATTTTTCCAAAGTACATTGCATTCAGTGTTTCTTTTAGTTATGAAATCTGTGTTTGTTAAGATACGTGGTGGAGGAACACTTAAGCAGACAGTGTTGATGACCAAAGGTCAAGGTCCTGGAGGAACACCACCTAAGATGGTATTTTCAACTAAACCAAAGGTTCAGCATATTCAATCACAGCCCCAGGTACGCAGTTAGTCCATATCTGTTGTCTGACTGCAAAAGGTCTATTGAATGTAATTTATTTACAATGCATGCATTTAATTGTCTGAGTGATTGAAAAATATAGATTGTGAATACCATCATGGAACAATTAAATAATAATTTTTTATTTTTTATTAATAATTTAATTATTGTAAATATTTTGACAATAACATGTGGTTATGCATAAACATGACCTGTCAAGCTGAAATGTTTTTAAAAAATGAATTACTTAAAATATTATAATTTTAAAAATATAAACAATTTTTTGAGAGATTGTGACTTGGACTGTCTTCAAGAGCCCAGAAACAGTAAAATGTTTAAAAATTTAGTAGAGACCAATGTAGGGAAATTTTGGTTATGTCATTATACTTTCTAAAATGTCTCAATCATTGTACATGTTCAGTAATGGATTAAAATGGTTACTGTTCTACAGGTGGTTTCCAGTACAAAGGGTATTGTAGGAAAAACAGATGTTCCACCTGGTGAACAGAGCAGTATTGGAACTGTTGAACAAAATGGCAAGGTAAAGAAGTTTGTCAGACAGTTCAGCCTTGTGAGCCCTGTTGATATTTCTACTAGTTCAAATGCATTGGCAAGTAGTAATAGCAGCAGCAGCAGCAGCAGCAATGGAAGTAACCCCAGTGTGAAGATGCATTCTACAAACAGTAATAGCAGTAATAGTAACAGTAGCACAAGCAGCAGCAGTAACAGTGCTAAGAAGCAGCAACAGCAGCAATCGCAGCAGCCACAAATATCAATACAACTTAAGAAAGAGAAGAAACAGAGGAAGGACTCTGCTTCAGAAATCAAGATGAGTAATACTGTACCTGCTGCTGCTTCATCTACCACCTCTGTTGAGGGAACCACTAACACTGCTCCTGCTGTTGAAAAAAAGAAAGAAGAACCAGAACCAATTAGGTCTAATGTCAAGAGAACATTGCATGAACTTCTTGTTCAAAGGAAAAAACAAGACACCCAACTTAACATAACTGATGATGAGGTTTGTTTTATATTTAACAAATCTTTTCGTTAATATCTTAAAACATATTTTAAAATGTTTTTATGAAACTATCAAAATTATGTCAAATTTTTTTATTGCACATTATTATATATAATTTTGATTCTATATTATATACAATCATAATTTTGCTTTACAGATAAAAAGTTTGACATCAGAAATTGAAGAGGAATTATTCAATTATTTTAAAGATACTGGATTTAAGTACAAAGCAAAATATAGAAGTCTCGTTTTCAACATTAAAGATCCGAAGAATTTGACCCTGTACAAAAAAATCTTGGAAAAATCTGTGAGTCCTGCCAGATTGGTAACACTGTCTCCGGAAGAGTTGGCCTCACAGGAATTGGCCCAGTGGAGAGAAAAAGAAGCAAAACACCAAATTGAAATAATTAAGAAAAATGAACTGGACTTGATCCACCAGGCCAAGACAGTAGTGCTCAAAAGTAGAAAAGGGGAAGAAGTTATAGAAACAAAGAACCATGAAGCAAACATCTCAGAATTGGAATCGGCACTCAACCGGACAGCTGAAGACTATGATGAGGTAATAGACAAAAACCCCATAACAATCAAGGAAGAAAAAAAAGAGACAGAGACAGAACTGTTAAAATTAGAAGAAAAACTAAAAAGCCGAGACAGGAAAAAAGATGACAGACACAGAAAGAAGGATAGGAAGCGGGGAGATAGGAAAGATCATAAGAGAAGAGAAAGGGGGAGAAGCCATTCACACAGAAGCAGTAAGAGCAAGAGCAAGAAGAAGAGTAGGAGCAGGAGCAGGAGAAGGACTAGAAGCAGGAGTAGGAGCAGGGAGAGAGAAAAAATAAAAGAAAAAGACCAAGAGGAGAAACAAATGCAGGAAGATAAGAAGATTATTAATGATAATGTCAAGGTTGAACCAGTAACAGAGACATTGACCAGTGAAGAGCAGGAGGTAACAATGAGTGCGGGTGGCATTGTAGGTGCTGGTGACAGTGATGCCTCATCTAGTAGTGGTGATAGAGAACCTACCTCCACTGTCAACATCAATACCCCACCTTATCCCGACACAGAAATGGAGGGTGAAGGTGAAGACACTGCTCCTTCAGTCTGGAAGGGAAGCCTAAATATGACAGAGGTCACAAAGTTATATACAAGGGCGTATGAGGTATCAGGTGCCTGTGACAACCTCGCCACCCAGCTCCCCGAGCATCTAGAGTGTGTCGGTAGGATACAACCTGAATCTGTATGGGATTATGTTGCTAGGATGAAGAAGGCTGGCACCAAGAACATTGTGGTGATTAGGTTCGCTGCTGATAGTGAACGGGAGAGAATAAACTACCTGAGCCTATATAGCTACCTGAACTCTCGGAACCGGATGGCTGTAATTGGTAATGTGTCCAAGGGTATCAAAGACTTTTATGTTTTACCACTGGCTAGCCACAGTCCTATCCCCCAGGTTCTACTCCCTCTGGATGGACCTGGCTTTGATGATTACAGACCGCATTTACTCCTTGGAATTATCATCAGATCCCGCAAGTAAATATCTCTATTAATTAATTATTTAATTATTAATTTTTTTATTTTTTACCTAGAATCAAGTTGTTACATTAGTTTAGTGTGTGTTTACAGTTGTCATTGTGGGACAAAGAATTTGAAATTGGAATTTGTTGAGCTTCTATTTCCATAAATTCTATTTCCATAAGTTGAAAGAAATTTCCATAAATTTCTATATACCTTTAACATATCCATAACTAAAGACACCAATTGGAGGATGTTCTGTAGTTTTTCAAGAAAACATTTTTCTATGTCCAATCCATGTTAATATTGGGTTGCAGTGCTCATCCTGATGTTTTTCCTCTTGTCATAATTATTGTAGCTGTAGTTTCAGATATCTAAGTTGATTAACAGAAATTAGAAGTAGTAAACAATTTTGAAATTCATTTTAATTACTGTACATTACAGTTACTGATTTTTTAAAAATTGTTTTGATTTATAATTGTTTATTTTATTATTTTTAATTCAGACAGATAAAATTAAGTAATTCTTATAAAGAAGTGAACAATTTTCTTTAACAAATTCTTTATGTTGTTTAGGGCCTCCCATTCTCCTATATCTTCTTACTCTGTCAGGTAAGAATTATGTTATATTTCATTCTAAATGAGATGTACATCCTGTTATCTTGGTTTTTTAATGCCAAAATTGGTTTCAGGACAAAATCAAAACATTCGGGCCGTCACATGAGTAAAACTCCAGAAAGGTCTTACACTCCGCCATTACCAGAGGCACATTCAGGGGCTACCACTACCACAACTCCACTTCTTAATCATTCAATGACACCTCCGCTTCTCACACCAGGTGGTTTGAACTTCCCAGATGGATTCTGAAATCTCTGAGAATTAGTTTCTCTTTCATCTAAAGCATCAGTTGTCAGATTTTGTCATAATCAGCATTCCTTTCCCAGTTGTTGGTGATAATTCACTAAATAATTCAAAGAAACCCATATAAATATAAAGTTATTTGACATGAGCTCTTTGGAACAGTAGCAAACCTGTGTATAGGAGTTTTGGATTTATTTCAATTAATGCATATGATTATATTTGTTTAGGTCCTGAATTTGGACACCATATTTCTTACATATTTTACACTTATGTTCTGTGTGGTACACATGTCAATAAGATTATGTCATTTATATATATGTAAGAAAAATATGTTGATCAAATTGATGTGTCTATAGAGGACGATGAGCCATACAGCCCTGGAGGGGGAGAAGAAGATGATGATCCTTACTCTCCTGGTGGAGGAGATGACACACAGTCATCAACAGTTGAAGGAGAGGTTAGTCAACCAGTCCAGGCCACCCCCCAGCCACCAACTAGCCAAACCCATCCTCCAGATCTCCAGCGCAACCTTGAGGAAGTCAACAGAATGATAGAGCAAAAGCGTCTACAGATTGAGAGCATCGCCGCAGCAACTGCTAGCAGTACTCCACCAGCATCTTCCACCTATCACGGGGTATTCATTTTCATTGATTTTAACATAAACTTATCTACATATTATCCTTTTCTTATTTATTGAACTAAATAAATTAATAACTGCTGTTACCAAAAGTATTATGGAGGTATGGGTAAACAGGTAAAAGGATTTGTGTGGGCACTCCACTTAAAAGTGCTATTTGCTCTGCTGGCATGTTCTGAGGACCTATATGTTTTTTTGTTGATAGTTATAACCAAACAGGGAATTATTTTACCCTGTCCCTGTAATGGGAGCATAAGTTGCCGAAATATTTTCATTTCTTTGACAGAAAAGAATTTTCAACAGAAAAATTTCACCTAAAGAAAAACATATCTTCAAGCTTTATGATCTTATGATGATCAATCACCAGCCTTATGACCTTGTGGTCAATCTTCAACAGGTCAATTTTTAAATAAAATGAATAATCTTTCATTATTATTTACATAACAAATGAATCATCCAGTTGTTTCAAGAAATAATGATACTGCAATATTGCAATGTGAGATTTTGTTATATAACATTGGGAAAATTAATTTTTCCCAATAATATGCCCTTATCCAACACTTGATGATAACATTTGAGAACACAGGAGAAGTGTACTTATGTTTATTTTGTAAATTTGTGAATTAGCAGTGTTAGCACTACCTTATTAGTATGGGAATTTGCACTTTTTTATATTACAGGGTGAGGAGGAGGCTTACAGTCCATCCGAATCATTTACCCCTCCACCACCACCATCCAGTAGTGGAGCCACCGATTCAATTCCATTCTTTGACTCTAAAGCACTGCCGGACATCAGTCTGCCATCCAATCTGCAAGAAATATTGGCCAGTATCAAGAGTTCCAGTGGGAGTGCCGGAAATAGACCTGCTTCCACACAAGATACCCAAGCATCTGATCCTATCGTAACTGCTTACAAAATGTATAACAGCAGGCGAGCAGAAGAAGATGAAGAAGAGGAGGAAGAGGAGGAGGAGGAGGAAGAAGAAGAGGAAGCTGAGGGAACAAAAACAGTGGTACCCAAGGCTACAAGCGGGACAGAAACAGGGACCACTGTAAGCACCGGTGGCAGTAGGGACCCCAGACAGAGGCAGCAGCAGCAACAGCAGCAGAACCAACAGCAGGGGAGTAGCGGAGGAGGTGCATTACTCAGTAGGCTCAGTGATGATGAGCTTATTAGAAAAGCCGCCGTAGAGATGGAACAAGCCAGGCCACAAACGACTACCCCCGATGACTCTCATACCCACCAACCACAATACCAGGGTCACCACTACTACCAGGGTGGCCAGGGAGCACCTCCACTACCTCCGGGACCACCTCCACCACCCTACCACAGAGCTACACCGTACCAAGGCTACCCGCATCAGAGAACTGAAGAGTATCCTTTGTGTGACTACGATGGCGATGGGGGAGGAAGATCTAGAGGGGGTCCTCATGAGAGACATAGGAGACCAGTAGTGACGAGGGGGTGTGGTGGACCCAGGGGGCCTCAGCGAGGGGGTCGCCTTTATAGGGGGGCACCTCCGCCCTTCAGAGGTTATTCGGGTGGTGGTTACTATCCTCCTCCGATGCCTCCACCCCACGGCCATCAGCACACCCGCCCACATCAATTGCCTGTCTCTGATGATTATGACGGAATCCGTAGTGAGTGGGAAGAGGAAATCAGGAACTTTGAGCAAAGGAAGGGTAAACGGGGCTTGCAGAGGAAACGAGATAGGTCCCCGTCTCCACCTACACCACACTCACCATTGCCTTCACGTCGCTCCCGCCTCTCACCACCACCCAGGAGGAGATCTCATCACAGCAGAGACAGTTAAATGACCACCAGTTCTTTATCCTTCCCTCTGCCTAGTTTACTAGGCAGTATTTGTTAGTTGATGCCTAGTTGTTATGTACCGCAATTATATTTGTAAAGCATTTATTCATTTGTGTTATTAGATACACTCAAAATTGGAAAAGCTTGTTATTTTGCCAGAAACTGAATGATTTTACAATGACATGAAACTATTTTTTGAATGGGGTGTAGGATCTGTAATTGTGCAGCTTTGTTTTATAACAAATAAATGAAATTTATTTATTTCATTTAATATTATAGTAGCATTGAAAATATATAGGTTGAATGTGTGAAGTATGTAACTATTTACTTACTTCATATGACAATTTTTAAACAGTATAATAATTTGTTTGTCTTCATTCTGCTCATGTTAGTGTGGCCAAAAATGAAAATTTGAATGTATAAAATTTGAAAGACTACATTGCTTAGACGTATGTACTTTTAGAACATATGTTGGATAATTTTTACATCGAATCAGCCTATTGTAACAGTTCATAATTTTGAGTGTACCTAGTAAGAGTTTATAAGTGAGTGTTTGGCCAATGCCTATCACACTGCCTTGGGTAATATCAATTTGTATTTGTGCATTGGACTAGGTTAAGCTTCTTTTTTATACGATCTATTGCAATAATTTCACCACATTTCTTTCCTTTGGAAAATTCATTATTTTTACAAAACTAAAAAAAATTCCTTTTCATTTTTTTTAACTTTTAGTGTGATTTTATTTGTTGAGACTTATCCCTCTCAATTCTTCACAGAATAGCTGTAACATATTTTTTTTGTTATAATATTTTAAAAAAGTTGTAAATATTATTGAATCTGTACAAAATGTTTTAGAGATTTGTATTAGTTTAGTAAAAAAATAGAAGAGAAACAATTGTAAATCATTTGTAATAATTTGTATTATACCTTAGTAGTGGCACAAGTCACAATGCCATTTTATTCAGCAATGTCTTCAGAGTACATGGTTAAACCTATAAAAAATACGTACTAAGGAGATACTATAAAAATAAAAAAAACATTGGAGCACAAATATAACAGGATTAATCTATTAACAATCCATCTATTAACAATGGTGTGTCAAGGATTTCTGTATTAGGAGCTTCATTTGTAATAGTTGATTTCATTTTAGTATTGGCAAAAATATCAAGTTCTTTTTCCATGCTCAGTTCTTAACTTCTGCATTAATTGCAATAAACTCAATATTTTTTGAATAGGGTATTTAGTATATCTAATTTACTTACTTTCTTTTATGATATAGGGAGTGAGTTATTCTTACAATATGCTATATCATGACTTATCCTCCAATTTTTGTATCACCAGTTTTCATTGTAATTTTTGTAGCAATTCATTTCTTTCTATTTTCATAGCAACATCACCTACACATATCTTTTTCTGAATACACCACTGTTTTTTTGCCTCTGTGTTACTTGAAAAACTAAAGATAAATAATACCAGCAAAAATAGTAAATATTGTTGTATATCAATCAACAAATAATTTTAATTCTCTAGCAAATATAGTTTCCCATTATTCAGCCCCAAAAATTTTGTTTGTATTTGGTATTTTGTTTTATTATATGAAAATAAAAATTTGTATTTCACTGTGGGGTCAATTCTTTTATATATTGTTTAATATTGGAGAAGAAATATAGCTAGAAATGTATATAAAGAAGAGTACTACTTTGTTGATGGCAATAAATGGAAGTTGATTATAACACTATAAAGTTTGAGTGCTTGAAAGAATAAATAAATAATAATTACATACACACACACACACACACACACACATACCTGCAAGTAGTCTTAGTGCAACATTCTAAACTAAGGACCAATAATTTTTCCTTTTCCTAATGAGTAAGCTAACACACACACACACATATATATATATATATATATATATATATATATATATATATATATAAAATAGAAAGTATATATCATATTTTCTTCAGTGGTATTTTATTTGCTTCAACTCGATATACCTATTATAAAAATCTGTATAATTAGTGTCCTACCATGAAATTAAATATACTCAAACAAGTGGGGGAGATAAAAAATTATACTGAAGATGGAGATATTTCAAATACTCCTGGATCCTCTTATAAATATAATTTGAAGAACTTTAGAAACTGGAACTTATTTTATGATTCCATATGAGCATACAGATGTGATCATTTAGGGACGGTGAGAAATGGACGGTGCTCTAGCACATTATGGGGTATGTACAATGTACTTCAAGGATGGCCAAGAGGTCGATCCCAAGGAAGTGTTTGGTTTAAAAGGTTTTTTGCATACAGTTTTTTACCGTTATAGCTTCGGTTAATGATTTTTATTAAAAACAAGAAATCACAGTTGCTATTTCTGTACTATATAGGTATACAATTTCAGGTTTAAAGTTTATGTGGTACGGCCACATTCAGAGGCCATTTATTCTGGGAATGACTTAGAAACCAAGCTTAGGTCGATGGGGCCTCAGAAAAAAATCCTCGGTGTCTTAATTTTTCTCCTTAGGTGGTGTATAATAATTGGCTTTTATAAAGGGTAGTTTGACAATTCGGACGTCGACTAGAATGTTCCTGACTTTGGCTCTGAGAACGGACGGTTGGGAGGGGGGTTTGACGAAGGCGGTATCGAGATAGGCCATGGCTATGTTCGCTTTGGGAATGCTAATTGAGGGCGCGCCGCTGGTGACGTACCCTACGATGTCCGCTTCCTCGTTCACCAGAAGGCAGTCCTTTCTCGCCGGGGGCAAGACACCCCGCTCGCTCATCAGTCCCACCCTCGTCCTCTTATTAGTCTTCAGTCTCGCCTCTTCCAGTATCACCTTGGCTCCGGGAAAGTCCCCGTTTCGTTTCCTTCTCTTGCCTATAAAAAATTAATTAATTAAGATTAGCGGTGTTTGTCTGTCTGTCCATGACTTTAGTATAGAGGACTGAACCTATGGACAGTTTGACTACCGTATTTCATGATTAGAGTGGGATTTAGTACTTGGGACTACGCTTGGACAGACGACTCACGCATACAAGAACCTGTAGAATCCGCATACAAGACTCAAACTAACAGAAATGAAATGGGAAATTGCTACTTAGTCTCCCCGGCAATTGATCACAACTATGAACGTATTTAACGGGACTCGCATTTAGCCATCTCCGACGCTCTAACGTATTATATCATATAAAAGATTAAGAGAATAAATAAATAAGTAGAGAGTCTTGGACAACAATGGTTAGTTTAGTCGACACCGGGTGAAAGACCTGGGCGACCCGCGGAGCGAGATGATGGTGATACATCGGTGCTTTGCGAGGAAGCGAGGCAGAGTGTACCTGACTAGGGTTCGCGGAAAGGAACTGACGACGGGAGTGGGCCCACTATGAGGAGGCACGATTCAGTTCAGAGTGAAAGGTTAATGAATCAGTCACATGCCAGTCTTGAGGGCAAAACTTTCACACATGCCAACCAGAAGAGAGAATCAAATAAAACAGTGGTCAATTGGTTTCTTAAATGAATAGCAAAAAGAATCTGTCAAATTTAAATTAGTAAGTAGAGAACGACAAAGGAACAAGTTCTGTCTATTGTGTGTGATCATGATTACTAATAAATATGTTGGTGTTTTTGGTCTTGATTCATACAAATATTTGGTCCTATGTCTTCATTTTAAAATAATAACACGAGAAAAAACTGTCTCCGTTTTTACCAATAGTCCACATGAGGCCTGCTGCCACGGGGGTCGTCGTTTCATCAATGTCACTTCCGTAGAGACAGAGCCCAGCTTCCAGCCTACAAACGCAATATAACCATTGTTAAAATTGCAGTATTCTTAACAAGAAATTCAAAAAGTATTCAACCAAGAAAAATACATGATGCGTGTATCACTAACCGGGAATGTTCCGTAATTTTCCACAATTGTCAAACGGTAGTGTGATAGTAGGTCAATTAGGTTTATTAATCCATTTCAGAGTAGCTTACACATGTTCAGATGAAAAGCGAATTGATCGATTTCAAATTAACCAAACGATGGACTGTCAGGTATAATTTAACAATAAATTAACTTATAGGTATAACTGCAATGTCGTCGAGGTCGTGGTGAGTGGTGTCATTAGAACCATACCAGGGAGCTTTATGGAAGGATGGTACGAAGGGTATTTGATTGGAATCTCTTTGAACAGAGCTCATGCAACCGATGTTGGATGTCTTGGTGGCACCTCTTAGTTGAATACCGTATGTTCATATCGGTTTCAATTTGGGTTTGTACATTGTAAGTTTGTTAGCTATGGTCAATTTTGATGACCGTTTTAGCAGTATTAATTTCCGGTTTAAGATTTTTTTGAATTGGGTACGGGGATTTCACTGGTTTGAGAACTTGAAGAGAAATACCTGAGGGAGTCTCTGGGGGCGAGGCCGGCCAGTCTGAGCTGGCCTTGGGCTCGGTGGAGGAGCTCTTGTACCACATTCGTAGCCTGTTCGGAGGGGACTGAGATCTCGAATCCGTCCTCGCCAGTATACCCACATCTAGTGAGCCGGCACCCCTCGACACCGGCCACCGAGCATTCCATCGTCGACATGAAGTAGAACCTTTCCAACCGCCGGCGGTGTTTATCGTCCAAGACGTTCCCGACTACGTTGGACGAGAGCGGCCCCTGTACCGCCACTAGAGACAGTTCCTCCGCGGTGCTAAATCGCACTTCTGCCTCTTTCCCCATCCTCTTCGTCCAGTGTTCCTACAGTCAAATACAAGTTAGGTATACGTGGAGGTTGGTGGAGTATTGCTGGGAAATGCCCAGCGGTCATTAGGTAGGCAGAACTAAATTTTATTTTTAAATCTTTATATAGGCTGAGATGACACACCAGCGCTTCTGACATGAGGTTTGTGTCGTGTTGTCGCCTCGTGGCGTTGGTGACAACATACAGTGAGTTCTCGCCTGTTTTCATAACAATGAGATCGTCCAGTATAACGCCAGTGGACGGGTCCGTAAAAAGACTTAAGCATCCAGTACCAACGGTCATTCCTACAACACACGTACATTATAATGTATGTACATACAAGGGAGTTAACCACTATATTAATTCTTGGTTTCCAACTCTGGTAATGGCTGTTTCCTCCACGAATACGATCGAGACAATTCAGTAAAGCTAAGGTAGGAGAGGGATGAGGATGAAGAAGAATTAAAGGAACAGCGCTCAAGAAAGCGCAGGACTGGATTGTTCACCCCAGTTTAGATCGAGGGCTTTTACTACTGCTAAAACAGTTTAGGGAGCTCAAATTTCCGAGAGGATATTAAGGATAAAATTCGGGTGTATGACGTCGGGCAACAGAAAGGGGTTTCCTCTCACAAATTGAAGCTAAAGGCTAAATCAGAGGTTCCCAACCTTATTGCGCGCGGGCGCGACTCCTACACCTAGTGAGATTTTAAACACTAAACCAACTTTTTATTTTCCTACTTTTAAGATTTAATTGTTGCTTTTCGTCATTCTAACACGCTGTAGTGGGCATAAGGTTGGAAATTTCTGGAGTTCATGAGAAAATACCTGATAGGTCCGCAGTGCAGAGGGATTCGAAATACTGTAACGCATGTTTGCCGGTGATGTGGGTTTGGAGCATGTGTGATACGTCGAAGAGAGAAGCGTGGGATCTTGTCCAGAGATGAGACTGTTCTGCAGAACCGCGGCCGTAATCTACGGGCAGCAGGTGGCCACCGAACTGGACCATCTTACCTCCTTGAGCGACGTGCAGATCGTAGAGAGCAGTCTTTTTCGGTTCTCCTCTACTCGCCGATGAAAACCACCTAGTACCCGTCGTCCGTATTCCGCCTAAAATATAAATATGGATAACCCGTCTGTTACTACGTGACACTACAGTTTAATTCCGCGCACTCAAGATGTTCGGATATCCTTAGGTCAAGATACTGTTTGTTTTAATAATAAATTTTAATACTCATATCCAACTCAAAATAATTCGACTTGAACCGAGAGGATTGAACACTAACTTGAAAGTTAAATTTATAATACGATATAATTTTTGATGCAGAACATTAAAATCTATGGTACCTTGGAGATCACTTCCATAGGTGATCTACAGAAAAAACCTAATTAACAGAAGATGAACCCAAATTAAGAATCACTGTTTAAACAAAAATATGCAAAAAATCATTAGTCTTTTTAAGTATTTTACTATTCAAATTACTAAAAACAGACAGGAAAGAGGTCACAGCTATCTAACATGTGATACCCTTTCAGCAAAAATTGTCATAAAATTGAGCCACTGAATAAATTTACAATATTCTATACATATACGCACACAGACACACACACACACACACAATCCTTTACTTATTAATAGTATTATTAATAATACCCCAGGTATTTATCCATGTTATAAGGTATTACTCATTGTTATTAGAACATTAAATTTAAACTACGTGACAAAGAAATACAGCTGGAAAATATGGATATCAATCTCCAGAAGTTCAGAAAACCCTCCCTGCTATAGTTTCTCCAACTTTGAATATGGCACATTTATTCTAAAATTACCCGATATGAGCCTAATAGCACTGTTTAACATCTTGGGTGATTGATGCGTATCAACTAGTCACAAGAAACTGTTAATACATTCTAGCTAAGAATTGTTATCTTCTTAAAAATAGAATATCTGATGACCTGACGCGATCATATAATCAACAGCCTTGACCCCTGGCCCACGCTCAGGTATACTTTTTCCAGTCATCTTATACCCTGCCATATTTCCATAAAACACCAAACCAAATTATTTCTTCAATCTGTTAAACAGAGTAGAATATTTAAATGAGTTTGTGAACTTCTTACAATTGCATGGATCCACGGAAATAGATTTCCTTACTACTTGCTCCGTAGTACTTCAGCATGAAATGTGTATATTCAAAATATGATCTTTTCCTTCTCCAAATATTTGTTCTCTAGTAGATATAGTCATTGTTACTGCAATATATTAATATCTTCGGTTTCCCTGTCAACATTCACTATGATTCAATTTTTTACTGGTTAAGTTTAAGTTCTTATTGTTTCGTTTACTTTTTTATTTAAAATGTTTGTCCCATTCTAAGTCAGCCAAAGTGCCAGTGAATATATATATATATATATATATATATATATATATATATATATATATATATATATATTAAATATGTATATTTATATACATATTACATATATACGTACATATATTAATATAAATAAATATATATATATATTAACTTTTATTTCTATACTTATTATATATTAATTTTTTTAATAGTTTTTAGTAATAAAATGTTATTTATTTATGTTAGGCCTACGATGAACTTAAACAATCGATGAAATCAAATAGGTCGTGGCCGTAACGGTTCTCAGTTCAAAGTCTGTTCGGTGGCGCTCGAACCCAATGTTTGTATTTCGTGCTCGTAACGTATATAGTATATGAATTGTGTTAGAAAAAACTGTTGTTTATCTGGGGGAACATTGATTTGAGGTATTAAATCAGGCAATTATGAATCAAGGGTAAGTAGTTTCATATATTTCATTCTCGGCGGAATTACCGGCGCTGAAAGAACTCTTTTTTTCAGAAATACAGTATGTTAAATGTTTAAGGTTTGATTTCTTCTTTATTTGTTTTTTGGTGTGAGACTCGATATGATGTAGTAGTAGGCACAATTTGTCTCCTGTGCATAACAAAAATTGAAAGTGTACATTATGTGTATTTACATCCCGAGGGGATATTTATATCCTTATGGTTCAAATTTGATATACCTGTTTTGTGGTCTGCGAGGGGTTGGAATACTGTAGGTTCGTGATGTTTCTGTCTCCTCCAACCAGTTAGAGGAGACAGAAACATCACGAACCTACTTATGGTTCAAGTTTCATGTGTGACGGATACCATATTTCTCCCAAGTAAATATCCCAAGTAAAAAAATAAATGTACCTCACGTGTATAGTTGTTAAAATCATTAGTATTTTTTTATTTGTTATGGCATTCTGGGATTCTCATTGTATTTTTGTAAATTAAATTTTTGAAGTTATAGCTTATAATTTCACTTAGGTTATATAAGGTTAAGAGTATAACTGTTTCAAATATATTAAACATGTTCTGTACAAACCCTTTTTAAAAGAAACAAAATCTTTTTATCCACTATTAAGAAGGATTTGTTTTCTTATGAAACTATGACTTAAGATTTGCTTATGTACTTAGGCGGACAAGGAGGGGTAAAGGTACTCATAAAGTTCGGATTGGTGGTGGCAATGGTGTTGCCAGCAGCCACAGTGGCAGTAATGGGAATGGCGGTAGCAGCAGTGGGAGTGATAAAGCCCAGCAGCCAAGATCACAGGAAAAGATCCAAGTGTTCTGCAGGCTTAGGCCCATCAAGAGGGGGCCACCATCGACTGGCAGCAGTGCAAATGCCAGTGCTGAATCCTCTGATGACAGTCATTGCTGTATGAAACGTTTGGGTGAGAATGTTGTTCAGGTTATACCGCCTGAGAAGGTTAACCAACCTGCCAAAGAAATCAGGTAATTTAAAAACGTAAATAAGTTTTAACATAACCTGAATGTGCATAATGGACTCATGTTACTGAGTTTCCCTTATAAGCTATATAGTTGAAGGGCAACTAACCAATGAATCCAACAGACTAATTTAGCGTTCTGTAAGTTACAAATTCCTTCCTATTCCTGAAAAAATAATTTTTATTAATATTTCAGATATACATTTGACCGGGTATTCAATGAGCATTGCTCACAGAAGGAGGTATTTGAACGGGTGGCTCTCCCGCTAATTGAGAGAGTACTGCTAGGTACAAATGCCCTCCTCTTCACCTATGGAGTTACTGGGAGTGGGAAGACATACACAATGACTGGTTCGCCTCCTGATCAAACTGGGATCATGCCACGGACTCTTGATGTCATATTCAATAGTATACAACAGGTGATGGCTCCACCCAATGTTTTCAAGCCTGATAAGCTAAATGGTTTCGAGCTCCAGAGTGAATTGGATGCTCTTACAGATAGACAACAACAATTCATGGCTAATATTGCATCCGCTAAACAGAATAACAGGCAGAGATTGTAAGTTACTCTTTCACTTAATACTCATCTATCCAAAACATCACTGAATATGAATGTCCCCCATCAAAATTAACCAGTTGTATGTCTGGAAACCTGTTCACATTATGTGGAAGCAGGACTGTCACTTCCTATACACTTTCTTTCTAGTGCTATTTAATATTCTAATGCATTTAATTCTCCTATGTATAATTATAAAAAATTAACCAAAAATAAACATTATAAAAACTCATCTTTTTTATGTGACTTGTTCAGCACATCTTAAATCTGTATTATAATTCACCTAGCAGTTTAAGTTTTGTGGCATTTGTTAATTTGACTTTATTAGAAATTGATCAATGAGGTAACTCCAGGTCACTTATTAAAAGGATTATTATTTATACCTTATGGATTTTTTTAAATATATTCCCATTGTTATTTATAATGGTTTATAATTATTTATAGTCTCTCATTGATTGCTTTCACTTTATCATAATCATGAGTTTTTCTAAATAGTTTACAGAAAGATAGTGATCCTGATTTTGCATCTAGGCACATTGAACCAACAAAGGTTGAAGTGAATAAGGACAGTCTCTATGCTGTTTTTGTTACTTATGTTGAAGTATATAATAATTCAGTGTATGACTTACTCGGAAATGGAATCGATGACTGTCTTAGATCAAGGTACTTAGTATTGCATCTTTTTTGTTTCAATTTACATTATAGCAAAATTAGTAATGAGCGAAAGGCAAATAGAAAAACAAGCTTTTTCAGCAATAGCAATAAATGATACAGACACATTTTGCTGAAATTAAGGTTAAACATAAAGTGATTTTTGGAAGCATGAAATGGTTCTGCTATTATATTAGTTATATAATTAGTTTTCTATTATATAAGTAGTGCTTACTAAAAAATTGTGAGACACATTCTCCCTAATATTTCTTAATATAATCATTATTTTTTAGGTATCTTTAAGTTTATAATCATATATAATCATTGGGTATAAAAAGCTGAAAATCATTGTTAAATATTCTATTGCATAGTCTTAGATTTCAATTTATTTATAAAACAAGTGTTTTGTTGATTTTTTCTTTTGTCCTTTTTAGTAACTTAAATAAGTGTGGAGACTAGTTTCATTATTCAGATTCAGATATTATCTATTACTTTTTTACCTATTTTATTACTTTTTTTGGTGCATAAAAATCCTTATTTTATATATTTCACTCCTGGTGTTTTTAGACATCTCCAAACAAAAATAGTGCGAGAGGATTCTACAAGGAATATGTATGTTCATGGAGTGACAGAGGTTGAGGTAAAATCTCCTGAAGAAGCTTTTGAAATGTTCTGTAAAGGACAAAAGCGGAAGAGGATGGCTCAGACATTGCTGAATCATGAATCTAGTCGTTCGCATTCCGTCTTCACCATCAGACTTGTGCAGGTCTGACATACTTTGTAACTATGCCCCAGTGTTTTGTTTAACTTATTTGAGTTCTTATCTTTTGCATGTTGGACATATTTTCCATGTACATATGGTTTAATATCAGGCACTGAGTAAAACTGGATCCTATTATGTGAAAATTATTGGACTAGGAAAATGTTACTGAGAGCAATCCTGAGAGGAATACAAAATTATACTCTTAACCGTTAATGTACTCTTAACTTTATTGAAGCGATAATGAATGTCATTTATTTCATGTGCATTGTAGACTTCGACATCTCGGAAAAGGGAAGAACTGTCTCCAGTGAACACTGCACTATTTTATTAGATTATTCAATTAAAATTATACAATAAAATGTCTTGTTTCTAAGCTTGCACATAACTGTTCAGTTGAACCAAATTACATATTATTTTTTGGATGCATCATAATCATAGTCTACTTCATTTGTATATCCAAGTTTTTGTACAAATTATTTATATTTTATTATTATCAAATCATTGTGACTTTTACAGGCATTCATGGGGCTTACAGAGTGTGATGGTGACAATAATAAGAGAATTGTAGGGATATCTCAGTTGTCCCTGGTAGATTTGGCCGGCAGTGAAAGAACCAACAGGACTAAAAACACAGGATTGAGATTGAGAGAAGCAGGTCAGAACATTTTGTTTTTCATTTCATATAATATGAATGTTTTGAGCTTAGGTTAAAACATGAATTTTTTTGTAGAATTGCGGTAAAATTTTTAATATTGATTCAGAAAATAAATGAGATAAATTGAAGTTTGCACAGCAGATTTATTTTTTTAATGTTTATAATTAATTATATTCATATTCACATGATTCCCTGAATTTCTCTTGATGAATGACACTGACTGGGTATGCTGAAATTACAATCATATTTTAGCTTGTAGCAAAATGGATGTGTGATTGTGTACTGTTTATTTATACATTTTAAATCACTGAAACTACCGATGGTACATTTATGCAACAGTACATCAATTATCCATGTTAAAAAATTGTTGTATACCACATTTCCTCTAAATTATTAATTTTAAATATACTGCCAATGTTTATCTTAGAAAATAAAAAAAGTAAATTCAAAATAAATAGGTTCAAAATAATTTAGCCTTGCTTGAATTTATTACAGGTTTTTAGGCAGTGCAGAGGGAAAATTAGCAATTTTGTAATTACATTAATATGTAATATATTAATGTAATGTATAATGTAATTAATATGTATATGTATAATTAATATGTAATGTAGGGTACATATGTAATGTATTGTGTTATTTAATTTGGCTTGCAGGCAACATAAACAATTCTTTGATGACTCTCCGACTATGTTTTGAACAGCTGAGGGAAAATCAGAATACAAACAGCCAGAAGGTGATACCCTATAGGGATTCAAGGCTTACTCATCTTTTCAAAAATTATTTTGATGGAGAAGGACAAGTTTCAATGATTGTTTGTGTCAATCCACGTGAGGACGATTATGAAGAGAATTTGGTAACTATTTAAATACAGAGGTTAATAAAATATGAAACATATATACATACATGTAACCACAGTATGTCTTTATCTATAGATAAAACATGTTTTATATTTTCCTTCAATTACATCTTTAGTTATACTTGTTATGACTCTCTTGGGCAGTCTTAGATGGTCTTTAATATCTGGTTGGCTACCAGTTGGAACCATTAGTTATTTTTTTGCTCATATTAACATCTGTTATGATATTGTCCCGTATATTATTTTAAAAATCACAAATAACAAATAAAACATTTAATGGTAACACTGGGAGTCTGTCTTTGCAATTTACTCATTGAACATTATCAGGTTAAAAGTTACTATTGAAAATTTTTTTCTGCAAATCTAATAACTTTATCCGGTAAATTTTGAATATTTCTGAGTGTAAATTTAAAAAGATGTATGTTTTTTGCAGCATGTTTTGAAATTTGCTGAGATGAGTCAGGAAATTCAAGTGACCTGCCCGACACCTCATAGAGTGACTCTTTGCACTCCCTCTGCTAGAAAATTGGATAAAAATGTTAGTATATATTCACATTTCATTGAAAATGATTGCACTAATCATACTATAGTCCATTTACCCATTTATATTTTTAAAGTATTCATTACAGTGTTTTTATTGAATTTATGTTCTATTTTTCTAGACTCGTAGGCGCATTGAAAATGATACCGATGAGTCAGAGAATGAATTTCTTGTTCCCACCAAAATGGCAAAGAAGGCTATTGTCAGGAAACTGTGAGGATGAAAGATATTTATTAAGCTCGAGATTAGTTTTCATATTTGTTATTTAAAGCATTAAAATAATAAGCACATAACAGAAGAAGAAAAAACAAACATTAAAATAATTTCTTGGCATAATCATAATTATTGCACAATCCAACTTGTGTAATTTGTACTGTTTTATAACATATAATCTGTTTATATTATTGAGTTTACCATTTATTGTTTTGGTTTTTTATTTTCATCATTTCTCAAGGTTAACAGATATTCCAAATCTGGAATTGAAGAATCCTGAAGATGTTACGTTCTTTCCAAATTTAATCAATTATTTTGAAACAAATGCTGCTCAAGTCAAAGACTTTATTGGAAACCTCTTGAAAAAAAGTAAGTTAAACATTTTACACTATATGACATCTAATAGCATGTTATGAAGTTTTTGAATGAATTTCATATACATTACATACCACAGAATCAGTTGAATGTTTTTATCTTCCTATTTCTTTCTATGTCAACAGAGTTTTACCACTCTGTTTGCCTGAAAGTAAATAATTACTGATACAGTTAGCTTGTATTATATATAGGATAAGCATTATTATGTTCTAGAGGAAACTCTGCGAGAGATGTTAAATTCATCAGTCAGAGAATCAGGTGTTGCTTTGGCTGAAAATCAAGCATTGAAAGCATTTTTGGACAAAGAAAAGTCTAAGGTATGTACAAATTAGCAATATCACTGAAACAACGGACCCAATGATAAAAATATCAAAACTGTCATGATCTATTATCATCAAAACATCTATTATGTTCAAGTGTTCTAGCTTATTATCATTTTTATTCATCAATATAACTAAAGTTATTGTCATTTTCTTCCATGTATAGGGTAAGTAATTTAAAATTACTTATTTCTTATTTTAGGTTACTGAACTTGAAGGGAAGGTGTTTACTTCTGAAACTCAGATGTCTCTGATGAAACGTAAACTTGATGACTGTGAAAGGCATGTCAAGAAACTCCGATCAGAAGTAAGACTATTTCTTTATAATGTTTTATTATTATTGTACTGTCTATTTAATTGTGTTATGGTTTTAATTGTTAATATCCTTCAATCTACTTTTTATATTGTTTTTCATTAGTTGACTGGCAAGGAATCATTGTTGAACAAAAAGAAAGCAGAGGGTGAAAAGGTTAAAGAAATGATGTCAAATAAAATAGCTCACGAAAAGGAAAAAATGAAAACTGAACTTGAAAGGAAGCTGAAGTCACAGAAGTCTGCATTGGAGGTAAGTGCATATAAGAAACAAGAATCAGTTTTTTCTTTTAGTTTTCATACAGTTATTGGCTGCAGTATTTTATGTATCACTGTTTCTATACTTGTCTTTTTTTTCATAAATTTGTAAACTGATCATTGAAAACATTTACTTTTGCTTTATAAATAACGAAAGGACCACGTCAGATGGGGCATCAGGGCCACTCATGATGTTATTTCAACATGTCAGTACTTGTGATACAGTCATAGGGAAATAAATCAGTTTTGTGATAAGTATTAATATTTGTAGTATGTAAAAATTACAGCTAGAGATGAGAGAAAAAGAAAATAGGCTGGCCGAAGTACGGAGGATACTATCAGCAGACTATATAGGTGGTGAGACTAGACCTGGTTTGACGAATGCCGGTTCAGGTACAGGTCCAGTCAGCAGCACAGGAACAACTGGTATTTCCACACCGGCACCCACTACAAGGAAAAATCTCCTCACACCGTCACCATTTGTGATTCAATCTGCCAGAAGGGTTAGTCCAAAATTCAATTATGCATGGATTGTTCTTACTGTAATGCTTTCAATGTTTTTTTTACATTGTCAATTATTAGAATGTCAATGGAATCTTTCTACTATATTACTGATTATACTCAAGATATGTAAAACTACAAATTTGGCAGCCTACAACATTTGATTTATTTTAAGCATTTTTCGGGATGGAATATGTAATAATTGTAGGCTTCTTCATAATTGGGGGAAAATTATGTCCACACGCCCTTCAGTTCGTGCTTAATAGTTCCAAGCCAGTATGACATAATCCAATCATTTATTTCTATTAAAATTATTATTCAATATGTGGGGTCCAGCCAACACAGAACTGAGCAATATCACTGTTGTTTATTATATTTTGTAATTCCATTATTGTCTTCTTATTTTATTTATAACATTAAATATTGCTAATTGTAACACATTCTTAACTCTCATAATATATAATATTATTATGACATTCTAAATGTCTTTAATTTCAAGTACATCCTTACACAAAAGGACAATAACTTGATAATTATGTTCGAAATGAGTCAGAGCTTCAGTAAACACGAAATGTATGGATGTAAGTAAGACCTTCACAACTTTAATTTTTCTAAAATAAAAGTTAAATTTGATCATGCAATTGTTTCCTTTTTACTCAGAATTTTAAATGTAAGTGAAGAAGTGTACTGAAAGATTTTATTTATTTACTTAATAATCAACTATCAGCATCCTCTGACAGAAAAAAAACTGGTTTGGTTGGCTTCTATGCATTGTATTATTATGATTGGCTGTATTATTATGATAATTGAATAAAAACATTACCACTTAGTTTCATGGTCCTAGCTTATGGTATCCCAGGAGTTAATTATTTCAGTCATTTATGTATTGACGAATTTTTCAATTGCATTTATGTATTTTTATTTTTCCATTAATGAAATGTGTTTAGTGTAAGAGAATCCAAATGTAGAAGGAAGGATCATGGGTACATTGGAAGTGGCAGAAAACTTTTCTATAAATTTAAAATTTACATTTTGGGCCAATATGCTTGCACAGATGGGTATGGCAGTGAGCAACAGGAGGCACCGAAGGTCAAGATCAGCGGGAGGCGGTATTGGAGGCGTTGGTACAAGTGGTGATGTATGGCTTGAACACCGTCCTGCTATGCCAGTTCCACTAGGCACAGTCATGCAGCCTACCATGAACAGGAGAAAGTCGGTCACCAAACTCACCGATGTCAAGGACATCACCGAGAAAGCATCTAAGTATTGTCTGGTGACACAACAGCAGGACTCGGATGGAGATCTGGAGACTAGGCTTTACAAGGTACTCTTGCATTGGAGGGGCAATGGGGAACAAATGATGTTAATTTCTGAATAGTAAATATATTTAGGTATTATTCTCTGAAATGTAATGTTGTATAGTAAGAGAGAAAACAATTTTCCAGATATTTTTTATTTGTGAAATTTATAATATATTAAGTAAAGTAATGAATCAGTTAATGGAGCCATGGTGTCTCAGATTTATAAAACCATTTAGACTGCCCGGTGGGGTATCTGTTCTGTGTACCAGATCAATCACTGTTAGGGATGGCATGTAACAGAAAATTCCTGCCAAAATTGTATTCTTGGTGTTTATGTTTGTATAGGTTAATTTAACTCGCTTAAACATTGCTTATGAGCCAAAATGGCAATCTAAAACTGTAATACAAAGCGAAAACTGATAGCATGATTTGTTTTATTTTGTATCAGGGTGATGTTATCCCTACTGCAGGCGGTGGAGCTCAGGTGATGTTTAATGATGTTGAAGTATTGAGGCAGGTATCACCAAATGTGACTCCTCCACCAGTTTCAGCACGCAGACTACTACGCAGCACCAGTGCTTCTGCTGCTGCTGACCTTGTCCAGGCTAACTGTGCAATAGCCCTTGAAGGACATTCAACAAACAAGTGCAGACCATGAATTTTAAAATGGGATTTAACAACAATTTAAAATTGGTGAAAACAAAATCATGAAAAAAGCTTCTAGCAACCTCCATATTAAAAAATTAAGCTGCTCAATATAAATACCAATAAAGAAAACAAAGAAACAGAAAGAAACATAAATCTCTTTATACTTTTAAAGCACTGTAAATTTTGTTTACTGCCAATTAAGTGGTTTTATATCTGGGTGCTTGTAACATTGTTATAATTAATAATATAATAATAATGAATATATAGCATATGATAATTTTTATATAACAGTATTTTATTGTATGTATAAGATACAAAGAACATCTCATAGCAAATTTCATTTGTTCTTATAAACCAACAGAACAATGTTTGAAGTTGCTTAGGTTTCAATGTAAACCACTTGCTAGTGAATTCAGTGGAGCTGTGGCACTATCAAAGTTTGTTGAATCAAATTTGAATAAGTGTACTTAAAATAGTTATATAGTTATGGACTGTGATCCTGCTTTAAAATTTCATATGTAAATAGTTCAATTACGTGTATGTTACAGTACATGTATTCCTTCACAAAAATCAATTAATATTAGAAATTAAATTGCTTAACATCCTTATTTCATTTTATTGAATAACTGAAAATATCTAATAGCTATGTTTCTTTTATAAATGTTTATATACAAGAACATTCATAAACCTAAATCCAATTTTATATCATTTTTTATATTTAGAAAAATAGTAATACTAGAATTAATAAACATATTTCATTTTAAGCTGTTTTATTGTATCCCTTGAAATTTATTTAAGGTCTCAAGGTGCAAGTGCACTCAATGAACTTCAGTTAAGTACATTTCACAGTTAAGCACATTTTTGTATAATACCTTTTTATTTTTATCTTTCCATCATAAGTTTTTATTAGTTATAGATTAACTAGCGCCCCCCTGAGTGTGGTGCGGAAACGTACTTAACTAAAGTTCGTTTCGTGCACTTTCCCCGATAAAATAGCGCCCCCCTCAGGGTGGTGCGTAAATGTACTTAACTAAAGTTCGTTTGGTGCACTTGCACGGATAAACTAGCGCCGCCCTGAGTGTGGTGCGGAAATGTACTTAACTAAAGTTCGTTGGGTACACGTGCACCGGTAGACTAGCGCCCCCCTCAGGGTGGTGCGGAAATGTACTTAACTAAAGTTCGTTGGGTACACGTGCACCGGTAGACTAGCGCCCCCCTCAGGGTGGTGCGGAAATGTACTTAACTAAAGTTCGTTGGGTACACGTGCACCGGTAGACTAGCGCCCCCCTCAGGGTGGTGCGGAAATGTACTTAACTAAAGTTCGTTGGGTACACGTGCACCGGTAGACTAGCGCCCCCTCAGGGTGGTGCGGAAATGTACTTAACTAAAGTTCGTTGGGTACACGTGCACCGGTAGACTAGCGCCCCTCAGGGTGGTGCGGAAATGTACTTAACTAAAGTTCGTTGGGTACACGTGCACCGGTAGACTAGCGCCCCCTCAGGGTGGTGCGGAAATGTACTTAACTAAAGTTCGTTGGGTACACGTGCACCGGTAGACTAGCGCCCCCCTCAGGGTGGTGCGGAAATGTACTTAACTAAAGTTCGTTGGGTACACGTGCACCGGTAGACTAGCGCCCCCCTCAGGGTGGTGCGGAAATGTACTCAACTAAAGTTCGTTTGGTGCAGTACCAATAAACTAGCGCCCCCTGAGTGTGGTGCGGAAAAGTACTTAACCAAATTTCGTTGGGTGCACTTGCACCACTTTTTTCAATAACTTTGGGAACACAGGAAAACTTTTATGATCATAAATACACAATACCTGATAGGTTTCCTGTCATATATTTGGAAGTCAGAACCTAACAGTTGTGTGGTAACAGAAAATAAATAAAAGTAAATAAAAAGCAAAACAAAATAATACTTTAATATAATTTGAATTATAAACATTTCCATTATACATACTTGTATTAGAAATTAATAGTTAACATATCTTCAAATTTGTATATAATATACACATCTATTATATATTAAAACATGATATTTATTTTTATAAGACAAACAAAGACAATCTAAATAAAAAATCGACACAAGGTCAACTTTTATTTTGACAACAATGATTAATTGTATACTTTGTCCCTTAATTTAAACTGCAACAGAAGACCAATCACATATCTCAGGTATAAAAATCATCTACTCAGTACTTTCGTGTTAATGATGCCCTTCCATATACAGTGTTAATTATTTCAAAGAACTGTGCAGCAATCACATTATAACAGCGGCAGCAGCAGCACAAGAGCAACATTCGCCACTTGGTAATAAAACCAACAAAAATATTTTATTCCTATTTTTGTCATTTAGACTTATTCCCAATTTTATAATATTATCATTACTAGATGATACATATAAAAACAATGGAAACATTCTCCAAGAATGTATTTTTTTTGTTCTTTTTCACCCCAAGAAGCACATATAAATCATTTTTACATGATAAAGGTTACCTTATCACATCATCACATTTATAGTTAACAAGAAGGTATTTACATCTCATTTCATTTTATTCAACCCCTTCAGCCTTCCCTTACATATCATGATTCCACCTGTTCAATTAATAACTGAAAATAAATAATTATCAATTTAGTTATAAGTTTCTGTTATAATGTCGTATACATCCCTGTAAATAATAAAATCATTTTATTAAAAGTTCTATGAGCTCTAAGAGTATGCTCCAATACATAACAGTTAAATGTTATAGTATGTTTACATTTGTATCCATCCAGTTTATAAACAAAATACATTATATGAACTCCATCTTGTTTTTCTTCCACATCATAGTGTAAAAATAATGTGAGCAGTCATTTTTATTTAAAGAGAAAGCAAAACTTTCATAAACAAATCAAAACTTAATATTGTAAGATAAAAATAAAAAGGTAAATTATAAAAAAAATTGAAAAGATCAATCTGACATATGCTATATTCACTGAATAAGATTTTTTGTATAGTAATTCAGCACACAGCTTATTTATAGGTAGAAGTAGATTGTCACTTCACAAATATGCGGCAAAATATACTTATTCCTCCATGCCATTACGTACTCAACAACTTGTATAA
The DNA here is from genome assembly GCA_019843655.1 of Lethocerus indicus. Taxonomy (NCBI): domain Eukaryota; kingdom Metazoa; phylum Arthropoda; class Insecta; order Hemiptera; family Belostomatidae; genus Lethocerus; species Lethocerus indicus. Next base: position 23,830,155 of record JACDQD010000003.1, on the reverse strand, counting down.
TGTTAATCAGATATTAACAAATTAATAAGTATGTTTGATTGAGTACAAGTTGACATTTAATGGAAGAGTTGTACTCAATAACAATTACAATGCCATTATTTTTTGTAACAGATTCTTCCTAGACATAAAATGTTAATTTGTGTTCGCTTTCACACTATTCTGTTTGTTACAGTGACACATTTTTTGTTTTCAGTAAATACGTGCAGTGGCTACAAAACTATTTGAAGATGTAAGAGCACATTAGGATTTTGTTTTGGAAGAGCAGTGTCAGTCAGACTAAACAGCTTTAACTTCCATACACGGGCAGGAAATGTACACCATTTGTTGATTAATTTGAACTAGCAAGTCCTTACAAGTACAAATCCGGTATTTAATTGAGATACGCTCCAAGCTGTAAGGCGGACTGTATAAGACTCTTGAGGCCAGGCATGAACGATGCTATCTGTGAAAAATCAGTTCCGGCTGACACCATGTTGGTGTGCTGTGCTAGTGCACCCCGGTAATCACCTCCCTCTATCAATCGCACTAACTCCTCCAGACCACTGATTGTACTTGATGACAACTGTATAATAAAACATTGAATATATTCTACAATTCTTCTGGGTATATTACAGATAAATGAAATTAGTAAGTTCATCATCTAGTATTAAAAAGAAATGAATGGTAATAAATTAATGTACTGTGTGAAATACATGTTGTTTAAATTGTAAACAAATAATACATTTTTTTTAACGTAAATATAATCAATCAATTTTTGCAGCAAATTCAATTTTCTACTTTGACTTAAATTCCTTGATTATATGCCAGATAATCAAGAGATCTAATAATTCTTAATTGCTTAGTGGAAATCTTTTGAGAAGAAAGTTAAAAGAGCTGGAGTAAATGAATTGCGCAGACTTGGGTAATAAACAATTTACAATTATTTTTAATTTAGTATCATATGCCCATTTTCAAAATGCAGAATTCAAAGCTTTTGAATAAATAACCCGAAAATGTATCACAAATATTATTTCAAAACTAAATACTTCCTCTGAAAATGCCTCTCAAAATCCTCTTCAATTACCAGTGCATGAACAACAGCAATTCATTTAGTATTTAGCTCTGATATTTGATTTTGACTCTAAGATTTCTGTTTTGAGTCTTCTTTAATATCATGATTATCCTTGTCCATATACAGAAACAAAATTACCACATCTTTATTAAATTTAACTAGGTTGAAATAGATATATTTACCTTTGATTCCCTAAGTGAGTCATAGAGTGCTTCTAACTTTCGTGATATGTCATCTAATTTCTTTTTCAGTTGCTAGAAATAAAGGGCAAACAAACTTACTTTAAAGTACAAAAATTAGTTTGACTCTTGCAGTCATAATATAATAATGGAAGTTCTAAATTTTTATAGACCTGCATTATAAATTCTTGTTTGCCTACAGGACCGCAAGTGTTTAGCGTGCTCTCTCAGTGACAAAATATGTAATAGGAGAAGGATGACACTATAATACATTCCCTTTATTCAATTGAATCAGTTTTCCTTCTAAAACAACAAGGGAATTTTGGAAAACTAAACAGTGTCACTCCAAAGTAGTTGACAGAAACATATTCCAGTATTTCAGTATTGTGTGATGGAAATTTTTTAAGAAATTATAATAGTTAATAATCAACTTATGTATAGTTAAAAAATTAAAAAAAAGGTAACAAGGTATATACGCTGAATGTGCAGGTCAATGATTTTTATCACAAAAATGAAGTATAATATTTAGACTCACTGGGTTGTTGGCCTTAGTGGCACAGACAAGACGCAATTGTTCAAAAATGTTCTGCATGCGGGCATACTGTTCGGGCAGTGGTGCTTTCTGCACTACTGGCTGCTGCTGGACCATTCGCTGCTGCTGCTCTTCTACATAACTTCCTCCATTTATCTGAGAGTGAAGAAATCAGATTAATTTCAATATTCAAAAAACTCAGGTATTGATACATTTTCTATCATATACTAACAGTAGTTAAGTTGTTTCAACAATTCTGCTCTTTGCTCATCAATGTATGCACAGTAAAGGTATTTATATCAGACGCTAGTCTGTGCCACGGAAGGGATTTTTATATATCATAATTGAGCTGTGGAGCTGTGCTCAGTGACCAATGTAATTACAGAGTTGGAACAATTCTTTTTTTAAGATGACAGTTGTGTTTTTCTCATCCAATATTTTTTAAAAATTTCATTCCAAGAATTTGACTTTGGTATATTACAGTAATACTTATGAAGTTTAAGATGGTAGGAACTCAAATAAATAGGTGTGATATGGTGTTTCTTGGGCAGGTTAGGCAAACAAAAAATGTTAGAGTAAAAGGGCCATTATAATACTCACAATATTATTCAACTCAGAAAGTTTTATCTAACTGCATGAATGACCAGTAATATGCCAATGAATATCGAGTGAACTAATTACTATATTAGAGGTTTTCTGTCCCCACAGATCTGTTTGATCAATCAAAAGACTGCAAAAGTAGTGTGCCTCATGTTTATAATAAGTTATTGTATAATTGTTAAATACCTGATGTTGTGGCAAATGAGCATTGTAGATCATTTCATTAGGAGCCTGCTGATAGTACTGTTGCTGGTGAAGTGATGAGATAGGTGGAGTCGGTGCTGCTTGAGATGCTCCACCACCCATCTGCATCGGTGGTGCTCCACCCATATGTGATGGCTGTGCACCACCCATCTGTGGGGGGGGTGCCCCACCCATATGTGACGGCTGTGCACCACCCATCTGTGAGGGTGGTGCACCTCCCATATGCTGTGGCTGTGTTCCACCCATGTGTGGTGGCTGTGCCCCACCCATCTGTGGAGGAGGTCCTCCGCCCATCTGAGGAGGAGGTCCTCCGCCCATCTGAGGAGGAGGTCCTCCGCCCATCTGTGGAGGTGGTGCTCCGCCCATCTGTGGAGGAGGTCCTCCGCCCATCTGTGGGAGAGGTCCTCCGCCCATCTGTGGAGGTGGTGCTCCGCCCATCTGTGGAGGAGGTCCTCCGCCCATCTGTGGTGGTGCCACTCCACTTACCAACAGCTGCTGCTGGAGGTGAGACGGCATACCTCCTGTGTTAGGTGCTGTGCTCCCGAAGAGCGGGTGTGTTATTGGGTTCTGCCTGCCAACTTCCACTTTGTTTGCCTAACAATCATTGCAATTAAATTTTCAAAATGAACATGCGGGAATTATGTATCATGAAACTGGTTGAGTATTAAAAAAATGTCTTTGATAAATACAAGAAGAAAATTTCGACTCATTTCATACATATAGGGTGAAGAAATGGAGTTAATATTTAGAATAATGGTTTCCAAAGAAATGACTGACTATAATTTTCTTTCGATATAGAAAAAAAAACTATAGAAAACTTGAGTGGAAACAGCTGGGTTATGAACAATTTATCCCTTGCTATGTATGTATCATGAACCCTGCTATCTATACCTCACAACAATGCCTTCCAACATTACTTTATAAATCTTAATATTATACTGATGAAAAATTATTTTTGAAATTTTTTCAATGTTTTAAAATTTTATAGACATCCCAACTGATAGCAATTATGTACTGAAACTGGTTATCCATGAATGTTCCCAAACTGTTTCTAATGCCTCCCTCAGAAGTGATAGTAAAGGTATACTATATAGAAAAATATTTATTGATTAAATTTAAATTACTCGTGAAATATTTCCTATGCCTCATTATCCATGATAAATAAGAAACAAACCATAACAATGTCTTCAGTTATTGGTCAGTTAACTAAAGAAAGCAATCAGAGCCACAAAAAGGAATGTACAATTATTGGTCTGGTTTGGGAAAATGAAGTAGATATACAGACATGGGGGAATCCAGCATTAAACTTAACATTTGTTATGTACATATGATTATTTTGAAATTCATTGATTTTTTTATTATTTCCCATCATTCAAAATTGCTGGCACTATGTTTAGATTCTAGAAATCACAGAATAATTCTATATGCATGTGCATTTGACGCATGACTAAGAGTTATTGAATATCCAGGAGAGGAACCAAAAGCACTAACTACTACAATACATAATAACACCTTTATATGTCTTACCATAACCAAGTAAACAGTAAGTGAAATAATCAGTATAAGAGTCCGCCCATGGTACCACTCATTCACTCCGATCTGAATTGCTGAGACATTTTCGTAACATTTTTTCTGTGTTATTCCTTTTGATTATTATACCATATATAAATATATGTATCTTGACTAATGTATTCAATCAGAAATAAACCCGAAATTATGGTGACATGTCATGGGGTCACTCACTGAAAATTATTTGAAAGTAACAGACTGCAGTTATTTTTTTTATAATTCTGCAATCCATACACAAATATAACTAATTTAGATATTTTATATTCTACTTAATCTTTTTTTATTTTTGTTGGCTGTTTCTTAATTTCTTGTGCCAATGTATGTCATACTAAAACTACATAATGTTAATTAAAAATAAATGTTACTGCAAACCTAGAGTTAATGTCAGAAAGAAGATACAAATGCAGTCTGAACACATAAGAATGTTACGGGTCAATATCATGTATTATTGAATATCATTCAATCCAAAGTTAGAAGTAACTTCCTTCCAGCAGGTTATGAACTATACTCATCCATAAATTTTTCAAATATTGGACAAAACAAGAACACAAAAGCACACAAGGAAAAAGAAATGGGATAAAAGAAGGAAATTAAAAGAAAAGTATTAATGTATAAGAAATATATGGTGTGTATATGAAATTATGATTTCTTATTTCTATGTTTGTGTCATATATTGATGGGTAATTCATTATCCTGAAAGAAATATGTCTTTTTTTTACCTCAAGATGGTACCTATATATGAACAAACCTGTTTTTGAATGTTTAAAATAAAATCTAGGCTTACACTTATATTTTTAATATGGATAGTTGATCTCTTAACACTATTCATGGCATGGCTTAATACTTCACATACATTACAATATTAAAGTAGTTTGTTTTTTATTCCAAAAATGTTCAAGACCAAAACCCATAAAATTTTAAATATGTACATAAAGAAAGCTAAAAAATAGGTTTGTGTTGTTAATAAAACTCAATGTGTCTTCGAAAAATGTTTGAAAGTTATATTTGGAGTAACCCATTATCCCTTGATAAACCTAATTGCAGAGTACTAATTCATTTATTCTTGTAACTTCCATATAATATGTAAATAAGATGTTTCATATTGTTAAAGTACTGAAAGGTAAATATTGGTAAGGTAATAAGGAAAATGAGGATTGGATGGTCGGGAAAGTGTCAACACAATCCTCTACCTGACGAGAGTAATTGTGGTGATCAAGATGGCTGTGGCTCTGCGCTTGAGCGTGCGCATGGGATGAAATCACTTTGTCCCATTTTCTTGTACCAGCATGAACGGCTGACATTTCTCCACAACTTCTCAGCAACTAATTTATATACATAGGATAGACCAAAATATGTCATACTTCTGTACCATAAGGCTAACCCTGCTTAATTGACAGTAAAAATGCAATGCTATTATTGGAAGGAAAGTTATTGCAGCATACAGAGAAGAGTAATTGAATTGGTAAATACAGGTGTTCAATTTAAGGCTGTTCTCCTTAAGTAGTAAAACCATTTAAGCAACTAGGTGGATGGTGAGTAACCTTCCTCTCATGCACAATACTACTGTTTTCAATCAAAATATTTCATCATTACACTTATTTTTGCTGTATTCTTATAAAAAAAAAAATATAATGAAACAAAGTGTATGCTTCTTCTTATATTGATAAAGAAAATAGATAGAATTTTATAATAAAGTAATCAATGTATATTCCATTATGGACACAAAAAGAAATAATAAAATTTATATTTAGGACTTACATTTATAAAATTTTAGGAAGTAAATTTCTGTCATTTAACAAAACGGACTGCCAACCTCTGATTAAATGGCAATTGCAATTGTAAGTACTTACATTTGAATAGCCTGAAGTGTACACTGAATGCTTGCAACACAATGCGTTATCAAGTATTAAATTATTTAATATTAAATTGAATGGGTATATTTTACTGATAATGAACATGCTTTAAGCTCAATTAAGTAAATATACAGCACACCTTGTCTTTATAAAGGGTCAAAAACTGCATGATATAATTAGTCAACTGAATAAGAGAACAAATACCAAGGCAATAACCTCCTAAGAGGTTTTTGGTATCTAAATACCAATGTAACTTTCCACAGTTTTTAAGATCATGTATCCATGTACCAATCATAGATAGCTCCAGGACATGGATTTAATGTTAGTTTAAATATAAACTTTTAAAAATGTTTTCCCATTTTGTTCTGTTTTCTACTTCGAAAAATCTTTGCTCTAAATTTTTGTTATGTGACTGAATTATAATTAGTTACATTTTTTTGAAATTACCTGGTTCCTGGGTGGGGCAGTAATCATTGGAGGGTCATTCCATCCAGGGGTGGCTGTGTTTGTTGTCTGAGCTAATGGAACAGTAGGAGGAGGTGCTTGCATCAAAGGTGGCTGCTGCTGTGAGTTAACTGCCATAAAACCTGTTCCCACAAAGCCTCCACTAAGTGATCCACCTAATAATTTACACTTTATATTTTTATATATTTGTAAAAGGTTCTACAATTTGTTGAATGCGATTTGTTAAAACTTTTGATAACACTAAAAATGTGTTTGTTCTACTTTTGTTACATATGGTAGAAACTTAATGTTGCACTAATTTACTGCTGGTGGTGTATTATTTCACATATGAGTATGTTGCTAGCCCTCAGTTTGTCAGAAAATTAATTGAGTCATAATAAAACTACTTTGGATGCTTCTGGGATTGTTTTTATATTTGAGTCTACTTATCAGTATAAATGGATTTTCACACTTAGAAAATACCTGATAAGATTACCTGATAGTGATGTATTGAAACTATGAGGTTGGGGTTGCAATTGGGATGTAGGAGGTGAGGTTAATGAATCAACAGAGGATGTTGTAGGTTGGTAGAAGCTAGGCTGCTGCTGGTACATAGAACCACCATACATTGTGCTATTTGATGATGTGGAGGGGTAGAATGGCTGTTGCTGCTGCTGAGGCATCATCATGCTCCTGTTCCCATTACCAATACCATAACCTCCCCCTCCTCCTGACACAGATGGGTCCACAACATATTTCTTTGCCGGCATCCCCCCTGTAACATTTTGAATTTATGTTATAAGTTTGTTCCTATAAAAGTTCAAATCAATCAGGATCATTAAAAGCTACTCCAATAATACTGTTTTGTAAGTTTCTTCTCAAGAAAATCTATAGAACTTTATTATGACTGAACTGCTAATATAGAATTGATTACATCTATAAATTACAATTATTATATTTTTGAATCATTGTTCTTACTCTTCAAAGTGCTTTTTATGAAACTAAGCTAAAACCTCATAATATTTAAATAAATTATATTTTCATTTTGAATAAAATATCCGCTTAAAAAATTTAATACATCACATACACGTTATTAGAGGTAGTGGAAAGTTTCACTACAGCATCAACTTCTTATATCAACAATAATGTGACAATTTCCATTTTTGTCTCATTTAACTTCCATTTATTATGAATATTTAATAACACTTCTAGAGAATGTGTTTAATGTTATGGTGGTACTAAAGTTATAATAAAATTGAACTTGCCATGCGAGGTGAGAGGGGATGGTGTACTCCTGGCAAGTCCCGGTGAAGAGACAGATGGAGGAGGTGGCCCTAGTGGTGTAGTCCTCCCTGTAGAGGACAGTGGTGGCACTCCAGGTGTCATCCCCATTTGTACCCCTTGTATCTGCTGAACCTGTTGATTGAACCCAGGAAGTGGTATCCCCTGCTGAGGTCGACCCATCGTCGCCTGTGTTGACTGCATCAAATTATTTTAATATATATTACATTTCTATTATTTATCGTATAAAATGACAATTCTTTAGTAAACAAATTAGATTTACTACCATTTCTGGTCCGTGAAAGCAAATCATGATCAGGTTTATATTGTACTCCCACCCAATTGTGTATTAGTATTCACATTAAAAAATGTCAGAAAAGAATTTGAATAAAATAAGTACACTTTAAATAAAGATTATGCTAGGGACACATAATAGTCAAACCTAATTGTGCCCCTAAAAATAAATAATGGGAAAAAATAAAAAAAAGGTTATGATTAGAAACATCTCTATAATCTTAAAATCCATAATGGGAAAAACACCCAAAAGATATATCACTTTGAGATAACCTGATAAATAGGAATGGATGTTTTCCTTGGGTGGCTGAGCCTAGGTTGTGATGGAGGCTGCTGTACTTGCTGTATCTGTTGTTGTTGCTGCAACTGGAGTTGTTGCTGAAACTGTTGTGTATGCTGCTGCTGCTGAAATTGTTGTTGTGACTGCATCTGTGGCATTACACCCTGTTGTTGCTGGGGAGTTTTGTATCCCAGAGCGCAGTACAGTTGTTCCTTTAATTCCATTACACACTCCTATTAACATAAAATGTTATTACTAGAGCAAAACATACATTTAAATATTAAGAAAAAAGTGTTTTATCCTTCAGATATATTGTTTTATAGAGCAAAAAAATAATCTTACATCTTGTATGTCATTAATAAAGGATAATGCGGTGTCCAGGTGTCCCTGCGATGCCAATAAATCTGCATAATTGTACATAAGGTATGCCACTTCGGCTTGGGATGCTTCATTCAGGGTTTCTCCTCGGGTAGCCATAGCACGTTCACCAACAAGAACAAGTTCAACTAAATCCTATAGTCATATAGGACTTGTGTCAACAAGTTATAGATTTATTATAACATTGCTAATAAAATAGTTATTAAAACTAAAAAAAGTTAAAGAAATAACAGAAGAAGTAGGACTCAATAAACTCTAGATGAGAAAGAACCTCTTTTGTTAGTTTTATGTCAATATCTAGATATCTAGATATATAGGTTAATGTTGTTTACAATAACATTTTCCTGGTGGTTCCTGATGATTACAATAACGTTTTTCTGAACAAAAAATTTAACTTAAATATCCGTCCTTAAAATTAATTGGTTAAGTATTATTAGAACTCTGTTCTAAACCCTGACAAGATACTAAAGAAGAAATACTAATTTGAAATTGACCTGTATTGTTTCAGAATTGAGAGTTGTATTGGCAGTTCGTTTGTGAATTAATGGACCAATATTGCCAGATGCTATGTAGCAAATTTCAGCACTTGCTAAATATTCTGCACCTCCTTCCTGTTCTAATCTCGCTCCAAGGTCCTCTGTAAAGTTCATTTTAATTTTACAAATTTTACACACACACCAACCAACTTTTATTGTACGTTCCATGTTGAGATGATTTGGACTCCATACAATGTGATATGATTTGGAAAAATTAAACAGCTAATTAAAAGTTAGATATATTTGAAATGTAGAGTTTAAGCAACAGATAAGATAAACCCCATGCCTTAGAGAATTTTTTCTACATGAAACATTCACATCAAGAATACTTCTTTGTACGAAACTCAACATTCGGTGTGAAATTCATATTATGCTCTTATTCAAATATCAGGCAACTGTCCTGATCCCATGAAAGAACACTCAAGGGATCATTGCCTTATGTAAGATCATTATTTGTAGTTACCACAAAGTGCTGGTAGATCCTGATGTTTGCAATGTGTTAATACAGCAACAAGGGCCTCTTTCCAACTCTTAAGATCACAATTAGATACCACCTTCTTCCAATCTTCAGTCACGAGAGCTTCTATCATGTATGATAAATAACCTTTACTTTCCTAGTCACAACATCAAGAAAATAATAGCATGTTTATAAAAAGAATTACAATTTCAAGATATAGGTTCATAAACACAAATCAAGTAATGGTAATATAAAAATACCAAATGCGAACAACTTTTTTCTAGAGTCTAGTATTATTTATTTTTACATATGTCATTATTAACCCAAGTTTAATATTAAGTAGAAACCATTTGGAATATAAAGAATTAGCAAGGTTCTGACGGATCTAAGGATATTGGGAAATGTGTATACCTTTCCTTATATTGTATACCTACTTTACACACGCAGACACACACACACACACACACACACACAATTGCATAATTAGTAATATAATATGTAAATCTTTGTAAAAACACTTAAATTACCTGGAAGTATCGGAGTTGAGTTTTGGCAAGAATTTCAGGTCCGGCAGCCATAGAAAGTACGATAGCATCTGCCATCCTTCCCTCTTGAAGACAAATTTCTACTGCTTCCTCAATACTACCCATTAGTAATGATCTACATATTCTACCATTTACGTCTGTAAAAACAAATGAGAAAAAATATAAGCTGGTTATAAATATTTTTTTATTTCAGATGTAGAGCCAGGTACCATGACAGTACTTTAATACAGATAACTACATCTTGAAAATATGCATTAAAAGAAGATAAAAAATCTTTAAACAATTATCTAATAAACCAACAAACATTATTGTAACATTAGAAAAATAGGTTAAATTTTATTATACTAATTAAAATAGGTTGTAAGAAACTAATATGATAATAAGATAAAACAAATTAAAATAATTTTGTTAAACAATTTGTGAAAATGATCACCATTATCAGTTGATATCTTAAACTTAGGTATATCCTTTTCTAATGAAGTTTCAAGTGTGGACAGTGAGTCAAAAGCTGTCATTCCATTCTGATTAGAAATAGTGTTACTGCTGTTGAAACCGAGCTGAAACATCAAAACACAATAGCTATTAAATGAAACAGGTAATTTTAATATTTAGGGTTCTAATAAAACATATTTGTAATAATTGTGCATTTGTTATGGCAAGGTTTATTGTATTTCTTGGGATGTTTTCAAGCATATTTCAAGGTTTATAAGTTAATACAAATGTGTAAACTAGGGAATTGTGATTTGAAGTAAAGAAAAACTATAGCATTCACATGTTTTAGTAAGTTGTTCAAACTATTTTAAGAGTACTTGCTTTTAAGACATATCATGAGTTAAAGATATATTAAATCTTACATTGGTATAAATAAACTACGAACAAATGCCTTATAATGAAATATTATGAACATTTATAATAATATAATAATATATATTATTCTTCCCGTTAGGCTCTTGATGAAGAATGAATTCTTTCATTGCTTTTTATTTTCCCCTGAACTCTTTTACGCTGGATCAACACTAATGCATTATGTGTGTCTAGTTTTATCATTATCACCAAGAATGTAGGCACTGTGTGTAATAAGTATGACTGTTTTCCGATGTCTACCTTTATTTCTGATCACCAAATAAACTGCCATTGAAAAAGCATCAATTCTACCTGTAGTTTCCATAAAGGAGTTCAGGTATGGCAGGTACAGAAAGATAAATAGGAGAGTATTTAAATATTTTGTATGTTGCTTATATAGCACCTTGGGCTAATAGACAGTTATATGTTTAAGATTCAGATTTGTTAAAGCACAGGTTCCCAGAGAATGTTGTGATACAATGCCCTCACTTATACTAACTTACAAACTTGAAAATTTGAAACTCCCACCTCTGGATATCAAGATACACACTCTATGCCTGAGCCAATGAGGCTTCTATTTTTACTATTTGTTCCATTCATTAGTTTATAAATAAATCAAAGTTGTAAAAAGTGAAGTGACTTACAGTGTTACCGTCACCAGGAATTCCAGATGATGTTGAGTCTGCATCATGCTATAATGCAATTTACAATTATACCAAAACAGATAATATAAAGAGATTATGAGGCACTCATATAGAATAGAACTAAAAGACATTTAACACAAATAATAAAAAGAATCCACATACACAGTTTAAACAACCAAAAGATTAATTAAAGACACTGACAACTTAAAGACAATAAACTAAATGATATGGTGCAAACCAAGAATGAACTATTTAGTAATGTCATTGAAAGTTATTAAGCTTTTATATGTAATAGATGTTCTCAACACATCAAGAAACACAAAAATACTATAATACAAATACTAATAAAAGGGCTGCATCAATATTAAACCTTACATAAAAGAATTTTTAGGTGGAAACATCAATTAGGATATAATAACAATAAATATAATTTGAAATAAAATACTTACTTGGTTTAAAATAGCCATGCTGTCTGTAAGACCATCAATGCCATAATTCTGTTGCAAATTGACACCTTTACTGGTTGAAACCTGAAATTAGAAAAAATGAATTTCAACTTCAAATTTAAAAAAATAAACAACATGAAAACTTTGCCATATTCATTTCTTCCCCAATAAAATTTTGTACCCGATATGGCTGATTATTATTTATAAACGGCACAATTGTTACCTGTGTTTGTTCATATCCAAGCAATGATCTAATTGCAAGGATTGGTTCTTGTTCGAAGGTGGCCCTCAGATAAGGCCAGATAGGGTCCTGTTTGCCCTCCCATAATGGACTCAGGTCACCACTGTTCAGCGCCTCTTGAATCTCTCGGCACCGTTCCACAAGTCGTTCTTCAGTTATAACTTGGCTCACTATAACCACTCCACTGTTCTGTTGAGTATTGTCCCCTCCAGCCGTTTGGCTGCTGTTTGTTCCAAATGTTATCAGTTTACCACCAAACTAGATATAACACATAGAATTAAAAAATATGTCTGTGTAGTATATATATATATATATATATATATATATATATATATATATATATATATCTTGTTTGGTTGATCACCTGGATTAAAGTTAAAATCCGCAGATTGAATGCAGACAATATAAGCTGTACTGCACATAACAAGTTATTGCAATAATTGGAACAGTTTTTGACTATATTTTAAGCAATAGAACAGATTGCTTAATATCTAGTAACAATAGATATAGAGCAAAAACAGCAAATCCAAAGTTATCAGGGCCCAACCTAAATGGTCCTACTTTATTAAAATTATTAATTCTTTTTTTTAATGCGTACATATTTTCATATGTTAATATAATATTAAATTTAAATGTAGTGATCATTTTTATACAATTTAAACTGTCATAACAGCATAAAAGCCATATTAATTATTATTATATTAATTTGGAAGCAAGCTTTAAAAGCTACATTTTCATGCAAAAAATTGCTGCTGCTCCAATTTGCTTAAGCCATACCAATCCTGGCTTGAAAAAGATTGAAAATGCCATAATATAAACCTCATCAAATTACATGTTTTCATTATTATACCTTTCTTTTACTTTATCAATATTTATATTCTCCTATATCCATGAGACATAAGCTAAGTTATCTATGACTGAAAGTCTATCTTAAAATAAGAAAGAAAAGAAGATAACTGTAATTTTTCATATATATATATATATATATATACATACACACACAATTTATTTCACTTTTTAATTTTTATTTATACAATATTTTTGTTCAGAAACTAAGATATATTTTTTTACTAAAAAAACTTATTTATGACAAATATTATTTTGACTACTAATTTTTCAGCCAGGGACATCAGTGGTAAGACATTATGGTGTATTAAAAAAAATGGCAGGATGGAAAGAAAAATATTTTTCAACTTCACAGGTGGTGGCATTTAGAAGTAGCAGTGGTGATAAGATTAAATTAAAATGAAGATATTAGATTAGTAGAATACATACAGCAAAAGAAGATCCGCATGGCCGGCGTAGCCACTTGGGAGGTTTGCGCAGAAGAATTGCTGTGTTACCAACGTTGGACTGATTATGCTGATGACTACCAGATGCTGTCATGTCTACCTGGTTCATCTGTTCCATACCTGGGAATGAGTCAGCTATCTGAATCAATACACAGTCACGAAATTATTCTTACGAAACAGAAAAAAACAGCAATTTATTTATAATTGTATTTTGTAAAAATTGATAAATTCTAATAAATACAAAGAGTTGTTATATATAACCTACTAAAATTTTCCATAGGCAAAAGACTAATATTTCAATCACAAGGCTATCCATTCACTGAAAGTGTAAGACTATCTTTTTACTTATAGAATTAGTAACATTTCCTAATAATTAGTTTTTCGTTAATGCTACCAATGGTACAGTACTCACTAAAATCAACATCAATATATTGCATTTTTGAAAATAACTGAAATTCAGTGTTATTTTCCTCATATTAAAATGTTAGAATACATCTGTTTTTAATACAAGCATTGTTCATGGTAGCACAACAAGGAATAGCATAATAGTACACCATTTAATTAGGTGGGATTTAGTTGAGATAAATTGGGTATTGGGGAAGGAGTATAAAAGCCATCCTATATAATTTTATTTTTTAAACTTAACAATGAAGCTGAGCTAAAGTTCAGATACTATGTTCTACCTATTGAGTGATTTCAATGGTCCTCAACTCTGTTTTCCCAAATGTTCAATTAATCAAAAACAATATATTCTACATTCTCCAACATCCTTGAATACAATAAGTAAAATACTACTGCTAAATTACCCAGCTGATAAGGAAATAATAAAACATTCTTTATCCCATTGAAAACAAGTGTATTAAAAATTCAGAGAACATCTCAATAAATTTTGGTTTCTTCTTCTTTCCTATGTATTAAATGAACTATGATACTAAGTAAGTCAGTATGACCTTAACTAGCTTAACTTAAATATACCTAGACAACAAATCTTGCATGACCTTAGTGAGAATCTGCATAGTTAGCAGTTTCAATAGTTCAAACATCTACAGCCACTGAGACCCCAATCAAATTTGTAAATCAAAATCATGTATTCAACTTAATTAATCTTGAGCTATAACAATAAACTATTTTTACGAACTATAAAAATAATAAGCATTTAAATCCCTTAAATTACCTTGTTTGTTGTTTCAATCTGGTTGTTATTAGTGCCCATGAGTGAATAAATACTAGTATGGTTGTCACAACTGCAGCTTGCAATCAGCAATGGGTTCTTAGGACACCAACTAACATCGAATATCCATTGTTGTGTGTTTGATATCTCACATACTATCTCACCATTCTAAAACATGCAATCAATTCTTTTCAATACACAATTAATGAATACAATATATGTTAAAACCCTGCGTTTCAATATTGATTCATCAGTATTTTATTTGCATGTCTTTTAATAATCTTTATGCTTCAAAATACACCGTCAATAGGTATTTGCTTAGTAGAGTATGTTACATATAATTAGACATGCTGCTTCTATTATGTTGAATACTATTACATCACAATACTACTGTCATGTCAAAAAATGACTCATAGAAATAGCTTTTTTTATTTTGATCTTCTGTATATAAAGTAATTCAAATATCAGGGTCTATAAATGCTATTAACTCACAGGTTCATTAGAGTTGGGGTTCCAACAGAGAATCCTGTTGTCTTTGGCACTACTTATCAACAGATCAGGATCTTGATTGCACCATGATAATGACAAAACACCTCTAGAAAAATCACAAAAACATCAAAATATTTAAAATATAAAAAACACTTAAAATGGTTCTTTAAAATAAATAATTACTGTATGTACAATACACTTAATTTTTATTATTTATTGGAAATTTCATTAATCATAAAATGTATTTTTTTAACACCAAGATACTGTTATGAAAAAATACTAAAGATTATTTAATGTTTTATTTTTATCTCGATCTAATTATATAGATCATATTTATTTATTAAACCTGCAAAACAAATGTAATGATAGTATTAGTCTTAAATTATGGTTCTAATAAATTAATAGTGACTGAAATTTATGTATTTCATACCTGTTGTGACCATGTAATGTTTTGAGAGGGAGCGTGGCAAACCTGAGGTCCCACAACTGTATTACAGGATTTGCATCATCCTCAGATGCCAAACACAACTGCGTTGCTATGTCTGGATGCCACGCCAACACTTTCCATCGGACCTAATAATACATCGACATTTTAATTTTTAAAAAATGTGAATTTTATATAGAAAAAAAAATTGTTGTCCGATAATAACAAATCACACCATTACTCCAACCAACCAATCAAACCATTGCTCCATGATCATTGCTGAATGATTCAAAATAAGACATGTGCAGTGACACAATTTAAAATGAGAATAAGACAAATTTCTTAACTAAACATTCTTTGTTTATTCTTGACAGGTAACCAGAGAATTAAAACAAGTAAAATGCTGATTTTCCTGAGATGATAAACAGACAAAGCTACAATTTGTTTAAATAGATTATTTTTTACAAAATTGGTTACAAATTATAGCACTTTAGGAGCGTACTTTCTAATAATGATGACAAAAACTGCTGCTATTTTAAAATTATATTATCCAATTCAATAAAGAAAATAATACAAAAAATACAGTGAAAAAATTGATAAGAACTGATAACACTGAAGACTAATTTTTAAAAACAGGAAAAAGTTAGTCTACAGTGAAGGTCAGTAACCTTCAATATTCTTATATTTTATTTGATCAATGAGAAAACAAATTTTTTTTCTAACAAGTAAAATAAACCCTATGCATACCATTTTTTTAAACTGCTTGCACTGTAAATCTATATATCAGCTATATTATTACAAACTTTCGTATGTTATATGCAGAAAAAAATACATCAATAATGATTCCTTATAATATCAACTTTTTTTTTATATGAAATAACGTTCTTTGTATGTTTCTTGTACTTAAACCTACAAAGAAATTTATTTATTATTTATTTTAATTTAGAAAATAAATGAAACTATTGTCAAACGTTTTGATACATCCATGAATTGATTACTTCTGTAATAATAAAATTTCAAGAATAATATGTAATAATATAAATTACTCACTCTGGAAGTACTGTCTGTTAATTTGATAACTGGTGCATTTTTCTTAAGATCCCATACAATGCACCTTGTTCCAAATGTGGATGCCAAAATATGTTGCACTGTCAAACAAGAAATAACAATGTATCAATCACCATTTCCTGAAATAAGGATTAACTGTTTCGAATGGCATGAAAAATTTACAAATATTTTTATATAAATATATGAATACCATCAACAAAATGTATAAGTATATAGAAAAACATCCATAATTTCTAAATTTCTCCAAACAGAGCTTTGTTATATAATAAACAATTTACTATTTTTCCTGTAGTATGTAATAAATTAGAGTAAACTGGGTGCTTTAAACTTGATCTTGGCCTAAGTCAGTCTAAACTGACTACGGTTCAAAGCATATGACTCTGGTCACTTAATCTTTATACATCCCATAACTTCTAGATTTCCTTTACTAATTTTATGCCTAACAGTTGTGCATGTGCAGTAGAATCGGTGAATAGAATTTTAAATGATTTTCACTACAGGGAATAACTTTTTAAATGGATTTTCCCAGACATGCCTTTATATTAGTGCTGTGTTTACCTCGACCAACATATATGCCCATTTTCATATACTATTCAAATGTCAACAAAACAACAAAGATAAAGAGGTAATAGTCTTATGTCATGAAATACATTCATTGCCTTAACATGAACAAAACCTTTTTTGCATGACAAATTCTATCATTTATTAATATGATATAGTTATACTGACCCTGTTTGTTCCAAGCCAACCAAACAACATCTTCATAAGGTTGAGGTTTCGCTCCGGGGGTCATTGGAGTTGACAAATTGTTTAAATCCCAAATATAGATTTCACTCTCACAAGCACCAGAAGCCAACAGATTTGTCTGCATGTAAAATTTATATCTAATTAAATAATAACACAGCTACTACAAATAGCTTTTACTTAAAGATAAACTCAAATATTTGTAAAATAGCTGTACTACTAATTAGTAACATTGAGGTGCTGATTAATAGGATAATTAATCAGGGTGAAATAGTCAAACGTACCTTTCTTGTGTACATACCAACTTTGTATTTTGTATACCTGAGGCACTGAAGTTTATTAAAATGTTCGACAGGTACTTATATTAAATATGTTTTCTATTAGCAGTAACAGTAAAATTGATTTCAATTTCATGAAGCATACCTATTATATGTATAAAATATTGAGAAAATGTTTATAAATTGAGTTAAACAGAAACATATTTTGAAATTCTTGTATCTAACTGTTTGTACACTTTTTATTCATAATATTAATATTTTTAACTGATCAATATATAAGAATAGCATTTTATTTTTATTTCAGCATGTTACTCAATTTTACTATATCTGCATTTATAATACTAAAAACCTATTAGTCATTTCCACTATTAGCTTTCCAAAACTAGCTTAATTTTCTTAATTTAAGAGAACAAGTAAATCAATCATTTTATTTGAATATTATATTAATACAATTATTATTATTACAACATTATTGATATTAATTATTTTTGGATGCCAAGCAGATAGTATATAACCCAATAGTATACCTGAAATGGGTTGAAGTCCAATGTTTTAACGGGTCCTGTGTGCCTTGTTGGACTTGTCATCAAACTTAATTCATTGTTCAACATCTTGTTTATACTATAGACTTCTATAATGCCATTATCACAACCTCCAACCAAATTACCGCTACCAAAACCACCCCACGCCAACTTGTGAAACCTAATAACCAAAGTCTAATCATTGCCAAATACATGAGTCGGTGAATTGAATCTGCAGACGAAGAGTGCTTTACAATTTGTATTTAACTTACTTTCCTAATATCCTTACTTCAAGTTTTTTAAATATTAAAATCCACAGCAACTAATAACATATAATGGTATATGAATTCTTAATAATGTGCATAATGAGGTATTGCACTTCATTGCAGTATATAAATACAGAAAAAAAAATTCTTAATAAGGCCTCATACCCCCTATTAGGTAGAGATACTCTATAAGACTAATATTCTATGGGAATCAAAAGCTATCATCCACTGAGTAATCACTCACATTATTAATACACTGATAATAAGTGCATGACATTGATTTATAGTACAGAATTTACAAAAAATGCTTAAAAAACAAACATTTTAAATCTAGTAAAACTAATTTTTGATGTGTTTATAATAATGAACGAGAGATAAGGTTTGGATTACCAATACTTCCCAGAGTATGTTACTTAAATGTTAATGGATATTATAGTAACACTGTATACTATAATAGGTTTTTCTTGACATGTCTAGAAATGGTATTCTTTACTTTAGCTGGGAAATAAATGAATTTTATTTCTTACACTGAATCGTCATGAATCAGATCTCATATGGGATCTAAAATTATATTTCTTTGGGATTGATATGCCACCTGCAATTCTTGAAATAGGAGTCATAAACTCTCTCCAAAAACCCTTACTGTAAAAAGGAGCTCCTGTATAAATCGTGTAATCAGTTTATGACACTTGTCTTCTGTATTTGAAATAAATTGATTCAAGCTGGTTATGACAGTGTCAGTTTTAGATATTAATAAAATACACACATATGTGGTTCCAAAATGACAATCACTGGGCACTTTACTTACTTATTGTGGCCTGTAACAGAAGCTCTGACTTGCATATCAAGTCCTGGCTCTGACAAGTTGAGATCGTAGACATCGATGGTAGATGTAGGTGCTGATGCATTCAGGTTGGTTATGTCGACTTGATGTGCTGCAGTGCCTGTAGCCAATAATACGCCATCAGTATAACTGTGCGGTGACCAACATGCACTCACACTCCTTTCTACTTCCTTGACCTTCATCTTGACTAAAACCTTTTCTTACACACTGTACCTCTCCTCCTGCAAACAAAATACAAATATTAATTTAAACATGTTAATTATCAAAGAGTTCAAAGTCCCAAATAACTAAGAGTAACATGTTACTGTTGCCTAATATATCAACAGCTTCCAAACTACTATTTAATATGTTTTATAGTAAGAACCACAATAAAAAACTATTGATTAATTGACAAATTATGCATGTATACATGTATATATATATATATATATATATATATATATATATATATATATAAAATATACATATTACACATAAAATTGTGTAATCATTTTTTATCTTATCCTTTGAAAAATATTGCTTATAATATGGTATTTAGCTAATATTCGCATGTATATTACAAAAATGTTCAAAAATATTCTGTTTTATATCTGGCTAACAAATATTACATGTTAACCTTGAATTGTATTAATATTCCTTATCCATATAACAAACTGACAACATTTTGATGACAGGTCACTTTTAAATGTTTATTATTTGTTAATTTTTTAAATCTATTTTAAATAGAAGATAAAAGGTAATTAATTGACTAAATAAATTAACGTGGTAAATAAAAAGGATAAACTGGAAAATAAACTACTATTAAACTTCGCAACTAAAAATTAAAACTTATTCATATTCTTCATAATTCTATTGTATGCAGTTATTTTAAGAGAAGAAATAAAATGTATATTTCAAAATGATATCCTATGTTTGTAGGTTTTAATTAACAATAACCTCACATATCAAATTTTTTTACATTCAAATTTTACTGTCCAATTCAATATTATGAAGAACTTTGCTGGAACTACGAAAAATTATTCTTACAAACAAAAATAGGGATGTTGAGCTATCAGGTCAACTGTATGTTCTAACCTAGCCAAACAAGTAGATGTTGTAAGGACAAACTTCCTTACAGACACACATTTGAAATTCCTTATGGACAAACACTTGAAAAAGAAACTTCCTTGATTAAAGCATAAAATCTTCACTATTGCTGTAACAATGGTAAAATGATACAATAATTATGATACCTACGGGGGGGGGGGTAATAAATATTGCAGGTTATGCATGTCACTGTCTCTATCTACATACTCTGTCAGGTACCTCATACAATTTATTCTCGTCCTAGCCTAACCAAACAATTGCAACTTAAACGTTCAATGCGAAATATTGCCTGATATGCTGTGGAGGTTTGTGATAGTATTAGCCGGTAATTATAAACAAAAGTATTCGCATCACTCAAATAAATACGTCTAGTGGTATTACTGAAGCCGCTAAGGACAGTAATCCAGAACCAGAAACCAGTAATCAACATTTTTAACAGCTTAATAATTAATCTGGGAAACTTACAGTTTTATAATGATTAATGCGGGCTACTTACTATCAGAGATGTATATAAATATGGCAAGACAATAATAGGGGCGGGGATCATCGGCAAACGGGAAAACATAAAACAATATCAACATTTAAGCCCCATTAACTGCGGCTTACACTGTATCTGCGGTGGTGCATTTAACTAATATGAAACAATTTACCTGCTGAAATATCCGTTCAGAACGGAGCGGTCGAGAGAGAACACAGAGGCAGAATTGTAGTGGGTGCGAAGGCCTGACGTGTGCAACGTGGCCCACCGCCATCTATCATATGATGGCACCTTTCGAAGCACTAAGGGACGGCTCGTTCGTCATTGCAATATCAAAATGAACGAATCATTTTTTGGAGTCAACGAATCAAGTTGTTCCTTTTGGAGAACAGTGTTTATCAGACCTTAAACTTCTTCTCTCATATATATATATATATATATATATATATATATATATATATATATATATATATATATATATACCGAACGATAAATCAACATCAATAGCACTGGACAAAACTTAAGTAACGAGAATGGTTAAGATTTTTTCAAATTTATTTTTCTATTACTGTTGAAATAGTGTGAAAAATCGTACATTATAATAAAGTGCATTTTATTCGATTATTGGAAATATAGTCCTCAATTTATTTGAATATATATACATATTTAATTTGTAAAATTAAACAATTTCGTAGAATTGAATGAACCATTCGCCTGTTCAGTTGATCATTCACACTTCTTACTTGCATTGGTTATGGTTGTTTTGAAATTGTGACTCTTTTAAAAAAGTCGTAACAGAATCTGTTCTCATTGGCCAGTTATTAAACAGTGATGGGTACTGTGAACACACTGTCATCAATTATCGAATGTACTGATGAATGTAAATGTCGTCACACCCATGGGTAACAAAATTTATTGGCAGCTCGAAGAGTTTTTGTGCCAAAGTTTGCAAAAGATGGTAAATCTGATTTTAATAAACTTACGTGTATGTTAACGTTACGTGTACAAACGTTAACTCTCACAATCGAAAACAATTGAGAATTATTTTATGCAAAATAAAATGACTGTCCAAAGTAATGTATGTAGCAGAAATGTTTATATTATAAGGATCATTGTATATTTAAAAATGTATAAAAATATGTATGCACATTACAAGTCAGAATATATCAGCTGATCCTGGTTAGCTAACAATCTGAATGTATTTAGTACGAGCAAATCAAAATTTGGAAATTTTGAAGCTATTTTTTTCTTATTAGGGCACCTGGCGAAACTATTATTAAATATCTGAAAGTTGGAAAGCCAGTATATGAGTTTGATAATGAAATTAGCGAAGCAAGTAATAAAACATATCTAGTAACAGAACATGGTAATAAAACATATCTCATATCAGTAATAAAACAATGCGGGTTGAATACTCTCTCTCTGTCATTCACTTGCCACAAAAGGCTTCTTCTCTTAGGGTATGGTACAACCAAACTATTTATCTTCCAGTCGTCTGGGTACTAGTCGATTTCCACTTAGTAAAGGGCTGGGAATGAACAATTGGAATGTGGGATAAGCAAGATGAGCATGCAGATTATTTCAGTGCCTCTATGATTTTTAATTTTATATTCTCCCGGTGTCTACCAACGGAGATAACTCGAAACCGACCTAATACAATATCGAATGATATGGCTAAAAATCACATAGCCCGGGTAGTGATATTCCGAACTTTCAACTGGATATACCCTCTACAACTAATTTAAAATTTAGCATTTTGGTTTTTGCTAAACATTCTGTCTTGATTATATATATAAGTGAAATTAATTCCATTTTTCGAAAAAAATTGTTTCTCCATTTCTTAAGAATTTGTTAATATGATTTATGATACCATACATTTTCAGAATAGATAAAGGAATGTTTAAATGAAAAATTATCAGCTTTTGGTCACACTGTGCGTTGAATACGAAGTGCCTTCACATCTGGAGCTGAGATGTTTTGTATGTTTTCCTCTTGCAACCTCTTGAATGATGATTGTTTTTTTCTATTCTTTGGTCTAATTTGGTGTTGACGCTTTAAGTTATTCGAATCATTTCATTTGTGAATTAAGATGGTTGAAGAGAGTGCATATTCCGCCAACAAACCCAAAGTAAATATCATTAAATATATAATAGTTTGGCCTCTCAAATCCATATAATTTTTCTTGTCCTTTATTGAGCAAGGAAGAAGATAAGTTCCCTTTTTTAATGGATTACAAAAAACGACAAATATATTTTTGTGTTTAAGAAGTACCGTATTATGATTTATCTGGTATTAAATAATTAAACGTTGCTTCAACTTTTTATGGTTACTACAGCCTTTAATTAATGTATTTGATATGTATTTGATATGCATTTAAAGGATTAATATTATGTAATATTAAATTGTATTTCATAATAATTCAATTTTTATGGAAGGATTTATTTATTTTACTGAAATGTGTATATTACAATGTCATAAAGTTAGCCGACATAGTGTATAGGGGAATATTAAAGAGCACAGTGACAATGATAATTTTATGTGACAAAAAAAGTTATGTTCATAAAACCTGCACCTTTTCCATTACTCAAAATGGGCTAACAACCTGCATTTTCAAACTTCAGAGCAGAGCTGCTAGACCAAAACCTGTTTACTTGTGGACAGTTCAGGATGTTCAGAAATGGTTTAGAAGACACTGCAGTGACTACTATCATTTGTATGCTGAAAAATTTCAACATGTAAGCTGCTTTTTAGTTGTGAAGTAACATTTAACCCTAGAGCTTTAGAATTTTCTAATAAAGCGGTACTGTAATTGCTGTCCAGGAATAAATATTTTTATTTCTTGAATCTATATATTAAATATCTTACCAGCTATGTTATTAATTTTCTGTAATAATGCCAGTTATGAATATTGAATGTCTGTTATAATATCAGCTGTGTTCATTTTGAGTAATTAAGGAAGAATGGGTAGACAATTAGGATTTATACAGACAGTATATACACTAATTATTGTTTATTAAACTAATAAAGAATGAAATTGACAAAATTATATGATATTGTAGCATGAGATTACTGGGAGAACTCTGGTAAGGATAACAGAAGGTATGCTGTTGAGGCTGGGAGTGGACAACCCCGAACACAGGCAGGAAGTTTGGAGGGAGATTACTAAGCTCAGACTTAAGACTGACATTTTGGAAATAAAAGATTTGGAAACAAATGACAATGCCATTGTTTGACACAAATACACAGCTACTCACCTATTCATGCTTGTACATACACTCACTTTTCAGTCTAAGTTCAGTTTTCAGATTAACTTTATGTGTAGGCCAGTCAAAAATCCAGAAACCTTCAAATTAAGAGAATGAATTATTGATTGAAGTGAGTGAAATTTTAATTATTTGTTGAGCTTTAGAAATTTCTTATATTTCATTCCTGCTATTTAAATAAGGATTTTTTTGTTTTATAAATTTAATGTTTTTCATTAAATGACACATTGAGTCAAAACATAAATCTGTTTATTTGTATCCACTATTAATCTTGCGTAAAATTCACATTTATCTGATTCTTTGGCCAGTTTGCGGTTTAATTAGGGTACAAAGATTGGTAAGATGAGTAGGGTACTGCTCTACTTGTGCTCAACTTGTTCAGCTAAACAGTTTGTGGGTACTACCTAATTTTTTAGATATTTATTTATAAAGCAATTATTCATGTGTATATAAATATATATTATACATAAATATATATTGGCTTGAGACTGAATAAAGGACAATATTATAAATTGAACACTTTTTAGCAAATATGTGATCTGTACACAAATTTTATTTTTAAAATAAAGTTGTTATAAAATTGAGTTTTAATTAATAAGTTACAAAATCCTACCTCCCTCTAACAATAATACTGGCACTACTGTATTGTCTTCTAATAGTAGTAGGTAGAGGTTTAAGTTAAATGAGTAATATGAAATTAGCCTTGTTAAGTTCTTAATCTTGCTGTGTATGTTTAGTTAGGAGACTGGTAGCTTCTTTTTCAGGTTGAAAAAAATTAACATTTCAAGTTCCTTCAGGATTGGATTTGGAGTATAATGCTGGGTAATTTAGTCTCTGTCTTACAAGAATTTCATAGCAATTTTAAAGATGTTTGTTAAATCTATGGATTAATATTTTTCGATATTTGCGTCAATAACTGTGGGGGGGTTGCATATTTTGCATCAGTTGAATATTTGTATCAGTTTTACCAAGCTGGGTAGTTATTTAATTATAGCTAATGATGGCACTAATAACCCATTATAATTATGAGCATTCCATTGAAGGGAGAAAATTAAATTTTTTTTTAAAAACAATTGAATAATTTCTCTATGCTAATATATTTTTTAATAAGTTAATTTCAACTGGGATATTACTATATATTAGAAGTCTGTCTGGCATTTGGACATTGTTGAAACATTGTCTGGTATTGTTGGCCTTGTAGCATTGTTAAAAGAAAGAAAGAAGAGGCATTTCAACAGATTTGTGACAGGGGGATACACACCCTATAAGGAAGGCGTTAACCCAAACTGTGTCAACAGTGGTCCTCAGGAGAGATACACTTGACCTAAAAAGGAGTTGAAGATCGAAAATTGTGATTATTAAAATGTATTCTACTTACTTTGCATTCAGTTTCTGTCTGGCTAAAATTAAGATTGTAAAGAACCTTGGTGAAACTACAGAGAATAGCAATAACAGTGTCCTTTCTTACAAATTGAAAAATATATTTACAATAGTTTTTTTTGCTAGCCTCATATATTGAATTATGAATACTGAACCAAAGTATAGCACTGTGAATCGTAATGAAACATATAAACAAGGCTGTTTTCCTTGCTATATAATATAACAAATGGCTCTGATACATGAAATGTGAACTGACTATATACTTACATTACTGGACTAAATTTATGGGTATTAAGGGATAGAAGTATACACTTAAGGTATTAAAGACATTTTTAATTAATCTACAAATGCTTCTTTGATGAAAAGCTACACTGCCTAAATTATTTTTGTGACCATTTTAACGTGAGTAGGAGTGTAATTCTTGAGATTTACCGTTCAAGAAGAACTTGATGATTTTGTCCAACACTAATCCGGTTTGGCTTCTCGAATCCAGTAGCATTTCGTCGATATTTTACTTCGTGAGAAACTTACGTCAGTGACATTGCAATGCTACTGAAGATGGCAAGAAACTGAAACCGGTCTAAGACCTAACACTGAGGAGTGTCAGAAGATAGTGTTAGTGAAGATATGCCAAACCCTCGCCGATTGCCTAACTGGTAGTGAAGTTCACTATAAAGGTCCCTAAATTATGAAATACTACCATCATTCATTTAAATCTGGCAAGTTCTCTTGTATTTACTTTAGGTTCCATGTGTGACATTTTATATTTTGTACTATTGAATATTTTTAATTAGTCGACGATAACATGCTCTGGGGCACTGTATCTATATTGAGCCTGAACACCCCTTGCTCTTAGTTATATCATTTGTCTAATATATAATTACTCTTTAAATCATTTCTGAGATCATTTGAGTGCTGTAAAGATCAAAAATGACAAAGTAGACGAGTATTAATATCACCATTAGTACAAGTTTTGTCTATTAATAATGTAGGTAAGTAAAACACGTTATTGTTAATTTAAGCCCTAGACAGCGTCTTATGAACTTCATGTTATGGCGGAGTCTCTCTAATCTCATCTGAGGAATTGGTCTGTCATAGTTTTTATAATGAACATCACAGATTTAATATTTTTAAATTCTATGAACCATCACAATGTAGCCCTGCGGGGGGGGAGGGGGGTCGACCCCCGAATAGGTCAGAATTTGTACAAAGGTACGATATATATATATATATATATATATATATATATATATATATATATATATATGTATGTAACAAGGAATATATTGAGAAAAGAAACAACACATCCTACGATTCTTCGAGCCACGAAGATTATAACATTTCAGATAACTGTCGTGGGTTAGCTGGAATATTTCCAATGTTCTTGTATGCAATCACATGAGCATTTTATATAGATTCATTCTTTTTCCTTTCCACATTTTGTCTTCCAAAAACTGTAATACACTGAAGACACCATATAATAAAACAAATAAGACATGAGGAAACGTTTAAAACACGAGACATATAAACAGAATAAATACTAGTAGATGTAACACACAACAGTATGTTAGTGGGTTAATACAAAGGTGCTACTACAATTACAGTAACTACTACAATAATAAACAAAAATATTATTTACTGCTACTATTACTACTACCACCCTGAATGCACAGATATTGGGAAATGAAATAGAGAAAATCAGAAAAAAGCCGAGGACCATTCTATTTATATATGAGTGGGATAGATGGTCACATGTGTGACATTTGAAATGTAAATTAGCAAATTTTTATTAATTTTTCTCGAAATTAACCGCAGTGAATAATATGGTAATGTCCTAGACCCACTGCATTCGGGACATTGTAGTCATTGAATTACTACTAACTTCCGGTAAGATTGCGTAATACTGTAGGATGAACCTCGGTTCAACACACAGCAGGTGTTGACTCCCTGTTATTTCGGGATATTTCCTGTGTTTGGAAACGACCTGAGCGAGCTCCACTGCCCTCCACTTTTGCCCTTCTGGGACCCTCGCGGGTGTTGTCTGCTTCCGACATTTTGGAAGACTTACTGGTTCCATCATCTGGGTCAGACAGAGAGGGTAGTTCAGATGGAGGGTAGCTCGGCTGGTTTCCTGTAGAAGTATTTCATACCTGAACCCTTCTATAATGTACCGCTTCCCAACCCAGTATTTGCTAACCGATTGCACACAACCAAGGATTCTAATGAGGAATTGGGTGACAATTCAGTCACACACAACACACGGCAGTATAGGATTTATGCAATGGATTGTGGAACTTGAACAAAACAACACACTGTGTTTCTTTGATTTTTATTCAGTCATCACATGAGGTTGAAAAAAATGTTGCATGGCAGTATTTAGAAACAAAGCCACCACACAAATTACAACCGAGGGTATTGAATTCAATAAAACTACAGCTTTAAATACTAAAATTGCATGCAAGTTACTTACAATAATTTAATTGGGCCAACTATTTGAAGAAACTCCACCTTAACAATTTAGGAGGAGAATGAAGACAGAATGGATACACTGTTTATGCGCTGCCGTAAAATAATACGTATCCCACCAGTTGGCTCTGATACTGACTGAGAATAAAAACTGACCAGTTGGCTTAGATTTAAAATGAAATTTGTTTGAAAAACTGGTCAAAGAACTGACTGTTTATGAACAGGCCATCTACATGTGATCAGGGCCCTACTTTTATACTCAAATGAGCAAAGATCTACCACTGTAGAATCTGACTCGATCTAGGCACGAGAAGTACACTTGGGAATGTAAAATTCTCAACACTTCTAACTCCTAAAATGTTATGTTTAAAATATTTATCATAATGGGATAATGGAAGTACACCCCACGATTACATTAACTAGCAAGCATCGCTAGTTCGGGCGAATAATTCCTACATTCTAGTACAAATTATAGTACTATAGTACTATGTTACTATTTCAGGTGAAAGTTAATTGTTGTTCATTTGGATATATTAATGCGTATATATCCCGTTCATTTATATTTTTTGTGCCTGACATCCTTCCATGAACTTCCATCCATCCTTATTCTTCAAACTTCTACAAATCTACTTATTCTTGGATTACCCTATTATCACATTTATTTGAATGGTGTCTTCATGATAATCGGGTCCTTAATTGCAGATTTTTTATTGGCAATTTACCGTTAAATAAAAGATAAGAGGGTGGTAAATAATTAATTAATGATTTCCTGTACGCCCCTGATCTAGATTTAGACCCGACTCTGAATCAACTGTACTATTACCTAACGTACTATTAACAAGACAAAATTTCTGATTATTAACTACGGAAAAAACAATAAAAGGAAAGCAAGTAAGACTCAATTGTTAAACTTTACCGATGAGTGCCTGCCACTGTGCGGTGGCCTGGAGCGCCTCTCGTGCAGCGGTGGCGGTCGATCCTTCCTGAGTGGACGGTGGTTCAAAGCCCAGTATCCTCACACTTTCTTTAAGGGAGGTGACCACTTCCCTGAGCTGGGCCTTCAGCTCCTGCCGGGTTATCAGGCCTCCACCGTACTGCGAAGTGGACAGCATTAATAGTGGCGCGTGCAACTCGTACAGCGTTATACCTGTCAACCAAAATAATTCCCACCGTATTCCTCACAGAAGAGATCTCGTAATAAACAATGTTTTATAATTCTTGAAAACGAACAAATATGACCAATTAAGTTGAATACTGCCGATTTAAACCAGTTTAGTCAGTGAACGAAATGAGAAATAGCCTGAACATAACCATCTTCTGGGCCAGGAATTAAAATGGGTTGAATAATTTCAGTGAAGGACACAGTAGAAAAATCCAAATGTTAAAATGAATGTATACACTTAAAAAAATCAAACTCGCTGGAATTAAGTAGTTTTGAGTATGATATGTTTCCAATTTCATTCTCATCGACAATAAATAAACGCAGAGGAAAGAAGAATAACGATTTCCGTGAAAGTTTGGGTTTGAAGAATGTAAGCCGGAATTGTTTAACAGAAAATTGAATGACAGACCTCTAATTCGCGCTAGACCGGGTTCAATAACATTGAAAACAGCCATGAGCTGCCGGCAGATTTCTAGTTTCCTAGCCAACTGCTGCTGCGTGAGCTGGTGTATGAGGTAGCCGTCTATTTTGCCATACATCTGACTCAGCGGATACTTCGCCCCGACCATCAGGTAGTGGTTCGGGTGTAGTACGCCCTCGTATTTCGAAAGGAAGTCTTCGTACTCGTCTACATTTTCCCCCTTTATCTTTCCCAGTTCTGACTCTATCCTATTAAATAATGCGATCAATTAGCGGGTAAGATAAACATCATTAACAGCAATATATACGTATTAAGTAGCAGTAAACTGTTATAAGTAATAATTCATTCGACAATTAAATAAATAAATATATTTTCTATATTTGCCAGTCGAAATCATGTTTTCCTGATTATCTCTGAGCTGAATGAAAATCTCTGAATAATTTTTTAATTATTTTGTACGATCAGTTCCCATTTAAGCCATAAGAACAATTTGGTCGGGTTGTCCGTGCCAAGTGTAATTTCAAATATGAGCGAAAAGTGCATTTCCTCCGTATAATTCTGTTGTTTCAAAAAGGAAAAACAGTTGCAATCAAACTTCATACAACTTATGAAGATGAGGCAATTAAAAAAATAGTCCGGTAAATAAATAAAGAACCTAAGAAAACATTCTCCAAGTTCCTTTGTATGGTCCTTTGTACGAATATTACTGTATACGTAACAGAACTTAAAAGTGTGTTTTACACATTTTAAGTTATCCTTTGTTCAAATATTACTGTATATTTAAGAAACACAGAAAAGCCTGCGTATGTTATAATACCTATGTATATTCTAACTACCATCCTGATATATTTTGCGAAATTGACATTTATAAGTAAGAAGTGAACCAATTTTTCATTCAATTACAAACCGTGGAAATAACGCGGGAAGAAACTTTGTTAGCAAGGGTTGCCCACTTACCAGTCGGGGATTTTTTCTATGTTTGGAAACCACCCGAGTGAGTTCCAGTGGAAGGTTTTTGTCCCTTTCCCGTAGGGTCCTCCCAGGTTTTTCTGAACTCTTACCGGTTCCATCATCAGGGTCCGTCTGTGGATGGGGGGTCGATCGGGTGGTTTCCGAACGCAGGAAAAATCCCGGACTGGTAGGAGGTCAATCCCTGCTAAATGAGGTTCATTCCATAGTACTAGGTGATCATGCCGGAAGTTAGTGATAATTCAAGTTCAACTCGCTCATTTATGAATTACTATTATTATTTTATTTATTCTTTCGCTAACCTATTAAGTAATGTGTCGACCTGCCGGGAGGTCATCGACTGTGAACAGGATGGGGTCAAACATTTCCATAGCGAGTCTTCGTTGAGCGGATCGACGGGAAGCAGGTAATTGCCAGGACTCTTGCCCTTCGGCCGGCAGGCACCACACCTGATACCACTCATGAAGGTGTCAAGTTCGCCGGGCTCTGAGCACCTTTGGCAAACGCAGTCGAAGAATTTTGACTCCCTCAGGTGTTTTCTCCGCTTCGCTGTTCCCTATCGGGGAAATTGCGACGAATTATAACTCAAAGATAGTTTGCTGCATTGTAAAATGTTCACACGGTCCACCATTTCAAATTACGTTGTTGTTCAATTTTAATTTCGTGTAACAGTTTTCTCATTGTAATTTGCATTTCTGTGATATTATTTTTGCTGGAGGTGATAGCCCCACTAAGAAGGCAGGTGTGAGGATCCGGCGGACAGAATGGAATGAATAAAAAGAAATTAGTCAATCCTACCTGTAGAGTGGAAGCGTATGTCATAGTAATTGGTTGTCCCTTATCTATAGCTGTTGTCGTCCTGACGGTCATAGCGTAGGCGTCACCGTCAATGTGCGTCGTGTTGGGTACACAGTCGTGGCACATCATGGAAATATTGTCACCGTACAGACCTCGGACGTTGATACCTCGCTGGCCGATCGAAAAAGCGTTCACCTAACGCAATTCAATGATTGATTGAGGAGGCACCGGTATACAAATCGGCAGAAATCACTATCGACAATTTACCTCGAGGTATCCGCAAACCGTGTGTATTTCCTCTTCGGTGAATTCTTTGATTTGCCAGAGGTTTATAATGACGTCGACAACGCTCTTCTGGTTGGAAATCCAGAGCCCCCAGTTGTTGCGTCTGATCTCGTTGTGGTGCTCCAGTCTGACTAAATCTTGCCACTTATCGGGGCGATGCTTCTTCAGCAGAAGACACCGTAACGGAACGAACGGGTTGTACGTGACTACCTGATAACATCGGGTTTTTTAAACTTTCTGTTTTATTAATAAATTTGTTATGTGGAGGTTGTCTCCATTCCATATCATTACACGTACTCTTAAGTAAAATAAATATCGTTTTATTCATTATTACATAACCGAAATCTTTGCCTTTCGCGATATTTCATGAAATATGTTGTGCCTGCTAGAAACGACATGAATGAAACTCTGTTTAATCATGTTTCATCGCAGTGGTTGACAACTGATTTGCTAGGACAAATAACGCTGAAAAGAGGATTTTAATTATTCATTAAGAAATAAACGTTTCTCAATTATTAATACGCTTTAATATATTATATATTTATAGAAATGGGGCACGAATCGATTTATTGCGAGCAATTATATTAGAGAGACTTCAGAAGCAGTATAAGAGTATGGAATGTATGTTAAGTATAAAAATCTGGATAGAGCACATATTTGAATTTACATGTTGTTGGTAGATCACATATAGGAATAACCATTTCTCGCTAGAGGCTATGTTGGAAGTGCACCCAATTTTGCTCCATACTGGCTTAAGCGTACTTAATAGTTTAAAATAATTAACTTGCTTAAATCACCTGCTGTTCATGAATTCCGCTGGCTATTTTGTCCAAGAGAATTTGTATTTGTTGCGGAGGGACGGAGGACAATATTTGGCATTCTTCAGCGCTATGGCCGTACTCGGTATGCATTCCTGTGCAATCCTGTCCGCATATTGGGAAATAGCATCCAGCGCACCTTTATTTAAAAAAAAAACAAAAATACCAATACCAACATAACAGTCGACCTCGTCTATTTTTTGTTACGATGTTATAGACTTATTTTATTTATATACATTGGTTGTTTGTATTTTCAAAATAAAAATAAATAGGTATTTATTTTTAATTTTTATAATAGGTATTTATTTTAATTGTTATGATTCCCTAAATTGCAGATAAATTAGAGAAGTAAAGTTGAAATAACCTAAAGAAATTTAGAGGAAAAAACAACTAGCAGAACGATTCTGAATTATTTACTTTGAACTGTTTGAATCGCCACTCGGTTAACCACTTTGTTATTCTGTGCATAACTTTACGTTTGTGTGATTTCGGGGCCCGTTAAGATGCGGGTCCCGTCGCATCTTACCACAATTACAATAACCAACGATAACTCGCCTGCAGGGCTGTTTAGCCAATATTGTCCGATAACATCCGAGGCAAATTGGTGCTTTGTAGACTGTGTTCTGACAAGGGCCAACCACCAACGGGGATACGTTCTCTATAATGGCGGTTCCAGCGGGTAGCCGTCTCTTCGCGATCAAGTACCTACAAGAACACAACTCCGTACTAAAATAGATACAAACTGTATAAAATCATCGAAATTCGGCAAACCATATTCACGTTTGAGATGACCTTTGGTGTATTTTTGGAAAGTCACGGACAAACGGGACATTATGTAATGTAACTGTCTTAACTATAATAGAGTACAGCCACGTTGTTTAAAATAAATGATAAAAGTTCGGTGTAACAGTAGGTATAAACGTACTATTCGGTATACAGTATATCTTTTTATTCAACTAAAGGTAGTGGCCATTTCAAGGTAAAACAGAAAAAAACTCTTTCTACGGAGACTTCTTACAGAATTCTTGCAGTACGGAAAACATATTAAATTAGTAGACCGTTAAAATACTCTTGTGTTTAAACGACGATGGGGCAGACCTGCCCATTATTTCCGAGTGTTTGATCTCGTAGTACGGACTGTTGACGGCTTTCTCCTCCTCCAGCGTCGCCGGCAATGTCTCCGCTGCGTATCTATCCACAGACTTCTTTTTGTTGGCATCTGAAGATTTCTGCACAAGGAATCATTTATTATTTTTTTAATGCACGTTTAAATACCGCACATTACATCTTGACAGCAGTTAGTAAATTTATAGCATTTCATTTTTGAGTCCACGCGTGTTTGTAATGATTTGTTATGTTTGATCAAGGTATTTTTAGAGAATATAGTTTCATTGGCTCTCGGTTAAGAAAAGAGAAAAACCGGAGGAACCGAAATAAATATGGTATTCTTCTTGAATAAATCTTTCTCAAAAATGTGCAGGATTATATTTTGAATATTAGAATATTTGAGTGTGGATATTTAAGTGTATGACGCGAGGCATTCCTCATTGTGAGAATTCCTATCATACAGAAAATAGCCAATCAAACTATTGATTCGATAATTTATTCAAATTTATCAGGCTTTAACGCACCTTTCAGGGTCTGGTTTGTTATCGAGTACAATTTTTTTTAGTTCATTGTTCCTAACAACATAGTTGCGGATCCGTCGTAGGTGACAGATATAATAAAAGAAAAAATAACTAGCAAGACCTCCTTTTGACTATCAAGGTACCTTGAAAAAAGTCTACCCATTAATAAAAAAAATGTACACCTGTAAATTTGAATAAAATTATTTTCTTTGTGCCATTTCCTACTCTAGAGTCGTGTTTACCTAGGTACGCACCGCTGGCTAGTTAACACTCAGGCGGTAACATCAAAATGCGGCTTTTAAATATTTTTTGGAAGAGCGTGCGAGATGTATATTAAGTTATTCGAGTCTATTATTAGTGCCGGAGGCAGCACCCGGGTGACACAGAGAGCACGACATTTTCGAGGAAACTCGTCCGAACCGAAATAGTCACTCGTCGGAATTTCGAAACGAGTCGTTCAATTTAAAATAGGATAATTAATTTCAGAATGACCATTTGTAATCATTTGACACGGTTGAACGATCGGGCAGTCCGTTTTCAATTAAGGATTCCCAAGTTCTCTAGTCCCATTTTAAAATTGGTCGAAAACATTATAATGTCTAGAATGAAAGTGTTCTACAAGGATTCGAAATGTCACCATTCGTGTTCTGTCTCATCCTGATTATTTCGTTTGTGATTAGCACTTGATAATATTCTGCCGAACCCGGTAACAGTTAATAAAGCGGTAATTAAGTGGTTTTTTAATTTTTTTGTTATCAGCATGTTTCATCGATGCACACATTAAGTATTTTTAAAATTGTAATAATTACTAATTTTGAAACAATTTGTGGATGAAAGAAATAGTATATGCTTAAAGGCCAAATTAAAGTTTTCAACTATAGTATCTGTCTTTTAGTCATTCACTTTTAAGGCGCTTGGTTACATTGACACGTAGAAACATAAACTAGTGTCTTTTAAATTAGTATTGTAATTTTCAACACAGATATTGCTCAGATCCCTCCACAAATTAAATGGTATGATAATTCTCATTTTCACAGTACGGTATCTTACCAAACATGGTTTTTTTCAATTTGGTAGCCAAACTTTCGAATAGGTAATAGAACCAAAAAAATAACTCAAGACGTGAAGGAAACAGAATGAGCATTTTTCTGGCCTATCTTATAGAAATCAGGCCGGTCAATTCGAGGGAAACGCAATTTTTCAGAACCCGTTATTTTGAATAGAGGTCAAGAGATTGTGTATACAACAGAAGTTGTAGCGATCACGTTTACCCGCTGTCTTTTGCAAAATTTTCAAATAACACTTTAAAATTATACAGCGCCACTAGTTTAGCCGCAGCCGTTCATCAGGCCGTCATCAACACTAACGTTTCACTGAGTTTCAGTAGCAAAAAAAAATACTTTTTTTCAGTATAAAAGTGCATTATATACTTCGCTGGCGTATAAGTAAACATTCTCAGAGGGGGACAGAGGACGATCTCACACACACCTACACAAATTCTTATTAGGTGATTCCTGAATTCAGCTCGAGTCTAACACTGTGAGCTAGTTAAGAACAAATTATGGTTGGACTGTCTGGATTATGGTTGGATTATCTTGTAGAAAATGACAAAGATTATAATTGTAATACTTAAGAATATAATTTAATTTAAAAATTAGTCCATCTGTCATAAATTAATATATGCTATTATTCAAACACAATACTCTAACAGCTTCTAGATACTCCACAGATATCTGGAATATTTTGATTACAAAATGTCTCAGGTATTTTGAATATCAAACTTCCCTCCCTCTCTATTATAAAGTAGACGATATTTGAAGGATCGATAGCAACGGTGTTGATATAAATTCCCTATAAGAGCTCAGGTTAATATAATAAATTTGATTCAGATAAAATTATTCTGATATGATATCTGTATAATACCGGAAATATCTGCCGAGTGTATTTATGATAATACTCCGCAAAAACATTCTTGATCTTGTCCAACCTTAAGATTATGAGCTGCTTATTATACTACTATGAATAATTTTACAATATTCATTTTTCCAATTAAATAAATCTGTAATACACAATAATATGCCAGAAATGTGTAATTTTCACAATAATCAGACAATTGACTCACAAAATCCAATCGGCGCACTCTATAACTCCAGTATACTATACGTATAGTGATTCACATTAATAATACACACTCATATATTGAATATTTTTGCAATATACGTTATTTTGTTTGGTGAATCATCATCTGGACTGACCTCTGACTAATCATTATATTTATTTTTTCTCAGAGAGGTATTTACAGTAATTTTCTGCATGGATTGAAATTATTCGTATTTTTTCAGCTGTTAAACATTTGCACCTGTCCCATCTTAATAATTTCAATCGCTTCATATTTTAGATAGTTTCTGTCGTATCAAAAGAAATTTATGGAATTTACGCCATAGTTACTATTAATGAACAGTGCTGTTATGAATGACAGTGCTGCAATGAAATCCTGCATAGAAAATATTAAGGCTGTAACTGTATTCTATCTACACCAGAGGTATGTATGATGAATGTTACTTTCTCACTATAGACAGTATTATTCGGTTAATATTGTAAATAAAGAGTTCTAAGCGTTTGGTATCGGGCGTGCTATCAGTGTACTGGTAGGATCGCTCATCGTCCTAAGTGATACATCCCTAATTGGAATAGAATACATTGTTGGTGGGTTATAGGCATACTATAATCTGTTTCGTTCATTAATACCACAACTATAGGCAAGTGGGATAACTTGTTTGATAATTAAAAGAAGCCATTTTTTCATAGGCTTCTGTACCCACGAGGGGTCATTGGTAACATTTACATTCTCCGGAATCCATTTATATATTATTAACTTTCTCGGCTTTTTTCTTTTAAAAATCATAATTGGCCGTTTGTATACTCAGCGACATCGTGGTAGTCCTATACTCCTGGATTAATTTAGACAGACGTTTCTATAAAACGTGCACCAGAGAGTTCTTCAGTATTATTTTTAATGAAAATGTCCTCCTACTGCTACCTCGAGTTTGATTTTTAATGTGGCGTTCAATGACAGTAACTCAAACTTTCTGAATAAGGTTAAAAGAGATGGATAGTATTCAAAATGTAAAAGCAGTATGTGACGTAATAATATTGTAAACAACGTATTGTCACAATCGTAGCACGACCGGAACGTCAAGTATCTTGGACAACTAAAGCAAGGCGGACTACTCACTCTGCGGTGGTGTTTCCTTCCCATCTTGAACTCACGTACGAAACAGAACGGTAACAAACGCCTGAATAACCAGCTTATATCAGAATAGGAGTTGACACTAAGAAAAGACAAGGCTGATGTTGGAGTAGAGATAAAGAATGAGAGGGATCCGGCAAGGTACTGACGGATCTGTCCCTGCAGGGCCCCCACCCTCCCCCTCACCCGAGGTGGGGAAGGAGGAACCTCATTCTCCCCTTGTGTCCGCATCGTATTAATTGATTAACCGATCTATAAATACATTAACGGGGTCTAATTTTAATAATAGACGGCTCTAGTGGCCGTATTGATCCCCAGCGGCCGGTTTCTCGGCCGCAGTGCTATTGTATTATTTGTAGAGAGTTCGGGTAGTCGTCGACAATAAAAACTAATAACAACAGCACAATCCCAGGAGTAATGAAATAATGCATTTAGTTTGGAATGCCTGTTCGGTGATCCGCGAGGAATTGGAATACCATAGTTCTGTCGATCTCCTTTCACTGGTTTCATATTTTGTTAGACAGGTTTCGGCTGTTCACAATCTTCACTAGATTTATCGCCAGTTGTTAGGTTTGGAGAATCCTGTTTGCCTCGCCGCTTCAATTTTACTGTCAAGTGTCAGTCTAGCAAAAGACCAAACCAGCGAGATGAGAAGGAAGATCCGAATGTTCGGGTAAATAATTAATTTTAAACCCCTCGTTTAAAATATAATATAAAATCGACCTTTATAATGTGCTAAGGAGGAGTCCGCATCGTTGCAGAATGTTTAGAACAGGGTTATTGCAATGAATTTTTGTTTTCATGCAACATTCATGCACATTGTTTTTAAAAAAACAATCCTCAACGTCAGCTAACAAACATTCCAGCATGCAGAACTCGCTGTCTATTCTAGCAGCACACAATGTAATATATACATTTCATAGGTAGGGGTTTCTATTCTTGGGTCTGGTAGTGTCACTAACCACTTTTGAAAATAAAAATTGTAGTTTAAGCTTTGCACGCTTGATGTGTGAATTTTGAATTAAGACAATCGAATTCTGTAAACAGATAAGTAAGATATATTGTAGTTAATCTTAAGTTAGTTAGTCTTTAATCTAGTATAGAATGATATAAAATATATAGAAAAGCAAACTTTGGCACCACTATATAAAACTAAAACCTGCTACATCTCTCCACTAATGCCACAAATTTCGAGAACACAGAAAGAGACATATATTGCGAACATGAGTCCAGTGCCAAAACGAGTTTGTTTTAATTAAGGCAACCGGGTCCTGGCTACAAATCAAATTAATGTTTGTGTACTCCTGAATCTCCATATATATATATATATATATATATATATATATATATATATATATATATATATATATATACTATGAACTGGAAATATAAGTCTTTATTAATTCGTTGTGTTTTCGTTCCTGTTTATTTGCTGTCACAAATACACTAACTGGTCTATAACTTTATTTGAATTACTGGTATACTCGAGGATTAGGTTACTTACAATGGTAATAAACTGTATAATAAAATAATCAAACATTATAAATAATAATGGGTGTTTAATTCCAATCTAACTAGAAACTTAAGGGAAACCAGGTGGCGATCGTCTGGATTAGCCCGGTGGATGTGAATGTAAAGTTTCATAACGAGGACTATCATTGAGGATATATTACAATTTACGAAAACAGATCAGAAGTGCATGTTTCAGAAAGTTCTTGATCATTAAAAATTTAATTGAAATCTGATAGATTGCCTGAGATTCCTCAACTGTTTAAAGAACAAAAATAAACATATGAAAAATATAGACTTAACAGAAGGAAAGTAAATTAGACTTTGGGATTGGGGGATAGTTCTGAGTGTAAATAGAACATATTTGTTGCAATTTTCTTAATATCGAAATTTCAATTGCATTCATTGTTTTATCAGTAACTACAATACCTATAGGCACAGCAATTCAAAATCAAATAAGAAGCAACGAATAGATGCTAATTAAATTACAATTTTCTTTTTAAACATGTTTTCTGGATAATATGGTTTGTGGATTAGAAACAGAAAGAAAACATGAAGAACTTATTTATGAAGATAAATTGTCCAAACATACAATTTAAGGCGTATGGAAACCTACCAGTGGGCATGTGGATTCAGTTTTAAAAGAATATTATTATGTTTCGCAGGCTGATTTTACTGTTTCATTTGTATATAGTGCTGTTTAGGCTAAGGGTAAACAAACAAGAAACGTTTTGGCAACCGTGATTTACCCCAGGAAAATATCTGAATGCCCGTGTTCCAAAATGTGTGTTAAATTCGGTAAGACATTCAGTAAGGTTTTGTATTAATACATTACTCGCTTTGAGTTCAAGTTAGCAGAAAAGGCTGAATTAATTTAAGATTATGTAGTATGGACTCCAGATCCTCATAAGTGGTGCTGAGGACATTTTACATTGAAGCCTTTGTATTATATTACCTATTTAATAAAAGGTGCTCAGTTAATTTCTTCCTTACTTCTTGGTTTTATTACTTTCTTGCCTCAATGAGAAAAGGACTCATAAGAACCCTATTCTTACGATACTGCTCCCCTAGCGCCATTTTACTGAACCGTTTTTGCATTCTCGCTATCATCAGTAAATTACCCACTTGGATGAAGCATTCTGCATGTCTGCAGTGTTATTGTCCCTCGCAGACGTGGCTATAAATATTTCATAATACAGGAATACCGCAACTTCGGCAGCTTCAACTGTTGTAAATTGTCTTCCACGGAATCACCCATGGTCTTTTGTCTTTTGGCGCTCCATTTGTGTAGATCATTAACGGACTATTTTTAAAAACAAATGTGCCCGTGAGGCATGTGGGAGAGATTGGTGGCGCCTTGAGAAGGAAATTTGAAAGGACAGAACTGGGACACAATGTGAGTAGGGGAAATATAACAGGCCAACTGGGCAAGCGATATATCCAAAAATCAAGCCTGCACTGTGGTAAATAGTTAAATATTGAAACCCACACACAGATATATATATATATATATATATATCGACACGTTAACAATAATTAGCTTCAGCCATTTTCGACTATTTATCCAGCAAAAAAATTAATCATTTGTAACCCCATTTTCCGAATTTCAGCCAGTTAGATCTCTTTGTTACACATTTATCTATAAGACATACGACCGGGTCTATATATAAATGAATCTCAAGCTGATAACTGCATAACAATAGAATTTCTATAATGCCAGCTTGTAATTATGGATACTTATGACGTACGACCATATTGTCTGGCTGTAGTATAATTTACTTCCCTGAATTCCAGGATTCTGTATGCGTTTTCAGATTTTTATCATCTTATTAATGGCTGGTGTGGGTTTAAAATACTCATTTTATTTTTTGGTCATGGGGTGGATTTCTTATTTTTGCCAGGACGCCTTCACGCGTGTCCTGTTTTCTTTAGTGTGTAACACAATAAGTAGAAACCCACAAATAGAATTTGAAAATTAATTCAGAAAGTGATACTTCATTTAGTCACCTTGCAGACCGCTTTTTGTCACCTATAGGGGACCGCTTCTTAAATGAACGCTAGTGACGGCGGCCAGATCAGCTTCGTGTGAGCTTTCGTCCGACTTTTACCCGGACAAAGTTGAGCTTGCGTCGGGGCGCCTGTGAGTGCGGCGTGGGACCGATCATCGTGCACTGTGGTGTCTCTGTTATATTGGCAAATGGCCAAGATTCTAGTGGAAATAGTTGGCAGCGAGACTTGTTCCCCTCGGCGGGCGATCCAACTATCCTCAGTAAGAACACACAAAACTCTCTTGCTGGACATTAGGACATCTTTATCCCACTTTCAGAGTACGGCGGTCTGAACAAACGAAAATTATAGACGACCCGCGTTATTACTACCGCCAAAAAATTATGATATACCCTCACAGTATACAATTTTAGTTGCTTGATATTAGGAAATGTAACAATAGTTCAATCGTACGATTTATTATTTAATTCAGTCGCACCATTTTACTTTATTTCGTATCCAATAAAAACCAACCAGGATTTTATCCTGTTGTTTTGTTATCACGTAACATTTCTATTGGGGAGTTCACTTTTCTTAGTCCATTGCCCCGGCTTTTTTAAGTTCATTCAGTCATCTGGTTTGCCTGAGTAAACGGTTCCCTCTTATACTACTAGTTGACTAGTTCTTAAAATGAGCGACTGACATAATTGATTGCCTCTTCATCGTGATTTTCAGGAGAACAATCGCATATTTCAGGAAACCCGATAATCAAAATTGTCGAATAAAAATCTTCATGTTTCCGGGATAAAAATACGGCGAATTTGTGATGAATGCGGGTTTTATGATAATGACGTCATATTAACTAATAATAATGTACACAGTTTCGCTACAAACACCATGATAATGAAAGAACGCTGGGTTTTTCCTCGTACTATGTTGCTAATAGCTTCAAACTAGTTAATTCCACATGTTACATAAATTGCTGCGTTTTTTGTATTTCTTGTTATTAATTATTATTTAATTCTTTTTTGTTTATTTATTTTGTAATTATTTATATATTGACTTCATAGTTTGGTATATGTTACCCCTTGAGTACTACTTAACATTTGCCTGTCTTACATTTGAATATAATCTGGGAAATTTGAACCACTCTGAACGGTTTCAGGACTGGAGAAAGGCCAAGCCAAACCACAAAGTGGAAATGGACCTGAAAAAAACTAGTGCTGCGAATTTGTGAGTGTTATCCTCATTTGTCGTGTTCCTCCTCATCTCATGAACACCTGCAGCTTCAATTAAATCCTTTCCAGCCCCAGCAACACTCACGCAACGGCGGTATAAACAAAATGAAAAAGTCTGCAGAAAAAAAATTAATAATAATAATAATAATAATTTTAATAATAATAATAATAATAATTTTAATAATAATAATAATTTTAATAATAATAATAATTTTAATAATAATAATAATATGTTATGTAATAATGCAGAGAATGTTAAACATGAACATTCCACACTATCTCCATGGTTAGCTTAAGCATTTCAACAACGTCTCCTCTTTAATCTTTAGTCGATCATTAACAATTAGTCTGAGGGCTGTAATAATTCAACGGACTGCCGCCAGAGTTCCGCACGTACCAGCACACCTGCTCATGTGCAGGTTGGACAGATGTCCACATCCCCTTCAATGGGTGCGCCACCAATCTCCTGTTACAACCTTCCGCTTCCGACTGATCTCCTGATACCGTGCCGCCCGTCTGGAGGTGTCGCCCACACTTATCTCCCTTATCTCCAACTCGTTCTTTCTGCCTCCACCATATCAACGCCAGATGGCACACCAGTAGTACCTGTGTTGCAGAAAGTTAACATTTTAATACTTTAATAACGGATTTAAAAACGTGGATAACACACTTTATATAATTAGGATGTAAACTGGATTTATTAATTTTTTTATACCTGAAAAGGATTAACAAATAGACAAAATCGACAAATTATCATTAAGTTCCGGTGGAATTGCATAATTCTTGTAAACGCCTATTGTCAAATTCTCGGCCTCTGTCTAATATTAATAATTTGGGGTACCCACGAAGACTAAAACGATCTAATAAGACCTCAATAATTGAGGCTGCGGTCTTATTTTTAACTTGTCCTACGTACGCTAGGCGTGTGTACTCATCTATTGTCGTGAAGTACTCGCTTTGTTCGTTGTTGTTGTTTGTGGGAAGAATCTCGGCTAGCAGGGGTTGACTCGGGGCTAGTATTTTTCATGTGTTTGGAAACCACCTGAGCGAGGATGATTGCATGGGAACAAATAAGTCTCAACAATAGGAGGATTTAATGACATCCCGCCTTCCTGTATATAGAGGATACCGAGTTGGTCCACTTATCAATCGGAACCTAATTAGTTCCGAAACGTTTGATGCAGACGACATCCCCCGGGAGGGCCCCGGGAAAAGGGTAATAACCACTGAAGCGACTGAAGCTCCCTCAGCTGGTTTCGAAACAGAAAAAATCTAGAATAAATAAATTTTATCTACACGAATTTATTAAAAAAATTTAGAAATCCATCAGGCGCTTCTCGGTTCGAGGCGAATCACTCCCCGATTCATGCACCACGTCTTTCACGTTGCAAATCAAATAAAAAATATATATTCCCACAGTGTTTGATAATTACATAATTACTTTGTAATACCATCACTCTAGGGATCTTGTGTCGTCAATCGCCGATTTGGAGGTCGGGATCGGTGTTACTTTAATACCAGATCACAGTCAGATCGCAAAATATATGAGGAAGTTAATAATTGCAGGTATTGTGATAATCGTGCTACTTTTACATATTTACCCACCCTGATACTAGTAATTTGTATAGCTAAATAATGTAACATAAAGTAAATTCGAATCCATGTTTTGTCTCCCACAATATATTTATCATTTTAATGAATTACATCCAAGTTATCGCGAGGGAGTCGCGAAGTCGGTTAATCTTCTGCAGGAAAATCCTGACATCGGAATACAAAACACGGCTAAATTAATTTAATGCACATGACTATACTCCTCAAACGTCCGCTAGGATACCTCCGTTACTACGTTCTCGAAATAGGCCAGAAAGAGCGGTCTGTTTTTGTATCGGTCTATAAATAAGCGGTGAAAGAGAAGGCGGACGAAGGGGGGTGCCTGGCATCGCATCGTTTCTCGATGGGCATTGTGTCCGGCGTGCCAGTTTTTGTCGTGGCACCGCTTCCAAAAACACGCTCCTGTTTCCTCTCTCTTCCTTTCTCCTATCAATGATTAATCGTCTTGGCCTCTTCCGTCCCGTCTGACTCATCTCAGTGACAAGAGATTGTACTTATCTCTTCTTTCGGTTTTTTCCATTGTTGCTGTTTCGAGTGTGTTATGTATGTATCTGGTACCTGTTTCTATAAAGATCTATAAAGTCTCTATAAAGATCTTTGGGAGGTGAAAGATCCTGTTTTTTTGTCTTCGTCGCATTGAGTAAGTTAACCACTTATCAACTTAACCCCCGCAGATTATTATTTTGAATA
The DNA here is from genome assembly GCA_019843655.1 of Lethocerus indicus. NCBI lineage: Eukaryota > Metazoa > Arthropoda > Insecta > Hemiptera > Belostomatidae > Lethocerus > Lethocerus indicus. Next base: position 23,785,643 of record JACDQD010000003.1, on the reverse strand, counting down.
TATACCTGTATGTGTTAAATGTGTTAATACGCAACCTAAATATAAGTAAGTCCGGCCGGTCGGAAGCCCTGTAAAACTTGAAATCGTTTCTGGCTCATTTTATACAACAAATAGCTTCAGGGTAGGAATACATTCACAGAATAAAAAACAAGTATTGTCCTTCTTAATTTCATCCTAAGTATCGTTCCAAGTATCTTAAGTATCTTTCCGTTCGTTTTCAAATTACGCGCGGGCTACATATACAAAAATACTTCAGCTTATTAGTTAAAGTAGTACCTTCAGTTTTTTACAGATTCACAAAGATTTCACGGAGATATTGGCTCTCCAAAAAATACCCATAATGTATACAAACACTACTTATTGTATACGTCACTGGCTCCTACCATGTTATTGCCCAATAATGCACAATTCTCTAGGAAAAGAATTACAAAATCAGGTTAATGATAACATAGTACGTGTCCCTATGCACGAAGTTGTATTCAGCGAATTCAGTAAAATTTCGTAAGCCTTGTATCGTTACGCTCCTATAATTTAATATGATTTAAACAAATATTGTGGGAAAGTAGTTTCCTCTAGATTGAATTTTTTCTCAAATCAAATCGTTGTTCATCAAATTGTTTCATTTTTCATAGAAATTATTCTCATTTCTTTTCCTAGAACGTGGTAAAGGTTTTTGTATAGCAGTACAGGGAGTTCAAACGGGAATGAAAGGAAAAAAATTACATTTTCAGCCATTTCCAGGAATTGTTCGAATTGTTCAAGTCGTTGAATACGATTGTAAACAATAGGGTTCCTGACTAATGTGTATTCAACTGACTACGAAAACATAGTGTGTCATCTATCCATGAGAGCTGCTTCGGCCTTTCAATCACATAAAAAACATATAAAATATTATGACAATTTACAGATACACTACTATGAGTAGTATGTAGAGATACGCCGATTAGAGTCATTGCAGTCATTGCACACAGTGCTTACATTAATTTCGTATGAAAACTTGAAAATTCAGTTTTCATGTTATTAAATAGTCTTTTATGATTAACTGTGTGCATTGAAACTGTTAAAACAAGTTATTGAAACAACAATTTTTTTCTAATATACTCATTTACTATAATTTTTTTTACTGAGCATTACTAAGAGCACCCATTAAGTGAATTGTTTTTTTATATATTGTAGGTTCCCTTCACTTTCTTAAAATAATTATATTGATTTAAATTTCAGTAGTTGTTTTTGTCGCGAGATGTCTCATATTTTACGGTAAGAATAGAATTTCTTTATAATAAGCGTCTCCCAAGTCTAAAGATCAGACCTATTCGTAATCAAATGCGAATTACTTTAGAATCCATATTTTTCTTGGTCAGAATTAAATTGCAGGCGCTACATTTCGAATAATTAATTGCTTCATACAAATTGCATTCCTTGCTTCAGTTAGTTAAGATCAATGTTTGGTTATGACTCATTTTGGTCTGGCTCAGCTTGAAAGTGATTGTAATCTGTAAATGGATCCTTTTAATAATGTTGCGCCCACCCCCAGTTGTCTAAAACTATCGGTGTTGTTCTAGCGTTTATTATTGGTCAGGTAGGTCGAGATAAGTTCATGACTGGGTGGTTGCCAACTATTCACTGTGGACCAAGGAACGGTCGCGTCCGATCTTTACTATTCACTATGTTCTTTTCTTTACTACCCTTATTACAATATTCTTAACATTACCTCGGAATAGGATTTTGCTGTGGCCAGGCTTCGATTATGTGGCCTTAAATAATACGATAAACTTACACGCATTTTTCATTCTATAAATGAGCACTATATTTTTTATATTATACATATTGCGTATGGAGTGTATATATTCCGGATCAATATCCGGATAAACACTTTTCTACACCAAGGTGGATTCTCGTGGAAGTAGTTGAAATCAACCTGAATTCCATTATGTAAGTCCATATCTAGCTTTTGATAGTTTCGTTATGGAACACCCCTCGTCCACACTATCGATCTTATTTAGGGCGTATTTTCCAGTTTATAGTGGATTAAAAGGTGGTACGTATGTCAACAGGGATTGAGTAGCTGAGTCAGGCGGATCATGTCCATTACGTGTGAAGGCGTCAATCCGGTCGACAAGTCGGCCGACGAAAGCGGCGGCGGCGGCGGCGGCGGCGGAGGTGTCTGCAGCGTCTGCGGAGTGTCCAGCACTCAAAAGTGCACCGGCTGCTGGCAAGCGTTTTATTGCAGCAGACAACACCAGAAACAACACTGGCGCAAACACAAGACAACGTGTCGTCCATTTAGAGTACGTACGGAGGGGTAACCATCCCTACTGAACAATCCAATACACAATCCTTGTCATATCCCGCATGTTTTGTCCAGGGCTGGGTGGGTTTCGATACCTTACTGTTAGTAATACAATCAGGTCATACCCGATGAGTTTCCGATGTACCTGATAGTAGTGCCACTGTATCTGTCACACGGTAATTTACCATAATGTAGGCATTTAGCCTAATGTGTTGGAGACCCCAGATGCTAGAATCTTGATTTCGAATCAACCAAAAATTACACTTCATTCGAAGTCCGCAGGACACCCACTCGGTTTATCGAAAAGTTATTTTTCGTGTGCAGAAAATAATGATATTACCGACTTGTATTGTGTGCAGATAGCGGTGGACGATGAATTCGGTCGTTACGTGTTGGCGACTAGGAAGATCAGCCGGGGTGAGGTGGTGCTGAAGGAAGATCCGCTTTTAGTGGGGCCATCGCAGACGACACCGCCCGTCTGCCTCGGCTGCCACAACCTCCTCGAAGAAGACAATCTCGTCAATTGCGAACTCTGCGGCTGGCCGATGTGCTCTGCCGAATGTGCACAGAACCCGCATCATGTGCCCGAGTGCAAGTGGGCACAAGAGAAGAGGAAGACCAAGGTTGATAAAGTAGCGCCATTTTGGTTCAGCTACAATTTCTTCCACCAACATTAATACAATAGTTTTCTCGATCTTCTTCTGTCGCAAGTTTGGTCTTTTGCTAGACCTGTTTCAACCGCTCACCATGTTCAGTAGCTGTGTCTGTCAGTGTGGTGGTGAGACTCAGACACTCAGGATGCTTGTGGGGCATCCTGCTTGCACGGTCACTTCACTTCTGTCGTGGACACTTGTTTTGCTGATATTCTCAGTATAATTATTAGAGTATAATTATAGAGTATACTAATTATTATCATAACATGATAATTTCTAATAGGTTTTAATAAGGTCTCTATTTTATCTATATTTTTAGTGAAAAGTTGGTCTATTTGAAATACTGACATTTTCATGGTTTAACGTAAAAATAAAACATTTTTATAATCAAAATTCTTTCCAAGAGACCTCGGCGAATACCCAGGAAATATCAATGAGACGCTTATTCGTTCTTATTAAATATTTATTTTAAAATGTAAATTTAGTTTAATCTCGAAATCATAAATCTTCGGTTAATTTCAGGTTAAAATCAGTCAACTGGGGACGCCTCATCCGACCTACGGGTGCGTGATGCCCATCAGATATTGCTACATGAAATACAACAACCCGAAAGTATTCACTAAACTCAATTCACTGGAATGTCACCGCGCCCAGAGAATGAACACCGCTAAGTACCAAGCAGACAAGTTCGGTATCCAACAGCTACTGAGGAGATTTTACTACTTGACCGAAGAGGAGTTCAGCGATCAAGAGCTGCTGGACATTTGCGGAGTAATACAGGTAGCGCGACTACTGTACTATGAAGATTCAAAATATGAAATACTTTTTTCTATTCTAATTTTGTATAGATTATTTAGGAATCCATTCGCGAATAATGTAATTCTGTGTATCTCTAATACGAAGTGGCATGTTTATAAGTTATATTACACAGCAGAGTGATATAATAATTCTGACATCTTATGGCCATAACATTGACAGGTCTATATATGGGATGTACCAAGTTGATCTACTCTTCTGTCGGACCCTGATGAACAAACCGGTAAGAGTAAGAGAGTGGAGCTCGCTCGAGTGGTTTCCGAACATAGGAAAAATCTCGGACTATCAGGGGATCAACCCCTGAAAACCGAGGTTCTTCCTACAGTATACACTTACGCGATCCGACCGGAAGTTAGTTAGTATAATTCAAGTACTGGTCATTAATGACAATGGTCATTAATGTTGTCTGTGTCTGCCAACTTCCCTGATGATTGTTTTGCGCGAAGGTGAACGGGCACGAGATGCCGTTGAGCGATCCCGGTCAGATCAGCATCTACCACATGGGCTCGATGTGGGAGCACAGCTGTTTGCCGAACTGTAGCAAGAGTTTCAGCTCCTCGGGGGCGATCATATTCAGGGCGGCCGTCGACATCCAGCCCGGCGATCACCTCTCCATCTGCTACACGGATCCCATGTGGCCTACGCCGGTTAGGCGACGACACCTCGAAGAAACAAAGTTCTTCTCTTGTCGTTGCTCGAGGTGCTTGGATCCGACCGAAATGGGCACTTATTTCTCCGCTGTTCGCTGCCTGGCCGCCAAGTATAAACAGATGTCTATTTTGCTGTATTATTATAACATGTTGGAGCATAACTCGTGCTAGCCTACCTACCATTACAAGACAATGGACCCTTGGAATACTTTTTTTAGTTCATTCCCTCGTCTGGTTGGTATCAATGAAACGTACAGAAGCTTTACTGAGCCTAATAGTCAACACTTTACCTAGGAGGGTGGTGCCCTACTAGTGGGCGTATTAACTATATAGAGGTAGTAGAGCAGTCATAAGTATGTGATGCAACCGAATCTGACAAAATAGACCAAGTCTCCTCGGTCTATAGCCCACATACACGTCGAAAAGTGCCATCACCGGGTGGTTTTATTATCGGGAGAAGCAAAAGACACAAAAACTTCCCTCAATTATACCTATAACTACAAAGGTTGATTGTACAATAAATAAATAATTTTAAAATTTCACACACGACAAAGTCGCATTGCTTTGGAGGAACCTGATTGGTAATAGGCGACGCCCTTTAACAGCCAGGACCGCTAGTCGGAATAACAGTAGAAAAATAAATAGTATTAATAGCTATAAATAATATATGTTGGTACTTGCAAAAGTCTAAAAAATGTAAGGAGCTTTTAGACCTCATGAAAAGTTCATTCGTGAACTTCTGTTAATTCCTCTTGTAGTATTTTCATCGCTCGTTATCGATACCTATTTTTTGTCTGGCTATATTTAATTTAATTTTTATAATCATAATGGTACAGGGACTGCAACGGTATGATGTTGCCGACAAGTTTCATGGAGGAAAAGGATTCTTGGGAATGCAACGAGTGCGGAGGTAGCGTGCCGACGGTCCAGGTGGTGGCGTCAGTAAGCGAGGCCGCCCAACTGATGTCGGACAAGGGGAGCGTCGACTCCTGCCGCCGGCTGCTGATCGACCCGACCGGCGGAGCCCTCACCCTCGGTGGCGGTCTACTCCACCCCAACAACCACCTTGTCGTTGAGGTCGCTCTCGCCCTCTCCCAGCTCTACGGACAAACCACTCCCCTTCAGTCTATCTCGGACGATTGGCTGGAGCACAAGATCGACCTGTGCCGTAAACTTATCGACTTGACTGAAGTTTTAGTGCGGGGTAATTATGATTTGTATATTATAGTCCAATTAATCTCTTCCACTTGTAAAATTATTACACCTAATTACAGTCCAGAATGGCATTTTTATCCCGAGGGTCGATTTCCGATTGAGTTAAATTGTAAACCATTAATATGTCCCAAGGCAAACTCTTTAAGAAATGGACTAAATAAAGGAAAAATACCTGGTGTATATTTATTTAAATCGTATATTTTAATTACATTATTTTTTACATATAAAATGGATTACATAAAAATAAATGGTTTCCGCGATCAGAATTTAAATTGTGTGGGAAGAACTTCGGTTAGCAGGGGGTAGACCTACAGCTAGTCCGGGATTTTTCCTGTGTTTGGAAACCACCGAAATTTAGTTAGTGATAATACATAAAAAAATCTTTTGTAGCTTCAGCAAATAAACAACAATGGTTTTAGATATCGAAGATTTTTCAAATGCGCACACGTTCTTAACACGAATAATTTTTAAACCCGGGGGGAGTGCAACCCGAGGGTCCCCTGTATACCGGATCGTATGTGGACAATTACACGAAGAAAATCATTGTCCAATGTTACTGAAGATTAAACGTGTGTCTTCTCGTCCACTTCATTGTTAACGCACTAGGATGTCACTTAATCCCTTAAAGCCTTATTTACTTAGATAAATTTATTAATATTTTGAAAGGGCTTTGTTGTCTCATCAGGCGAATGCAGGTTGCGGGGCGGGCTCATGTTCGAGCTACACGCTGCTGTGGCTGAACTGGGCCGGAGGCAAGCCGCCATAGGTCTAATTGACCCTTCCCAACTTTACGATCTGCTTTTGGCAAGTATCATAAATATGGATCATTGTATCACACCTCGTATTGACACGTTGTAACCATGTGACATCTAATTGTAACTGTTATACAGTACCTTATTGCATCCTATAATAAAACAAAAGACTACTTTTCTAATTTCAAGTACCAAGGTTTCCTCTGGTGGAATAATATAAAATCTAATATTACTTTATTATAAATATTATTAAAACATTTGGATCTCATTATAAGCCAAGAATTGTACTTCTGCGAATAATTTTAAGAATGAAACAAAGTTTCATTGCTTACGAAAACATGTAGTTAGTAATAATAACGAGCTGTTATATTGCCACTAGAGAAACAATACACAAACGTAGATTTTAATGTTTCCCTCGTTTTTTTCTTCTAGGAGTCCAAAACGTACTTGGAAGGTGCAACAAACCTATTAAAGTTCGAACCGGAAGTGATTCCCGAGGGTAAGATGGCGATACAGGCCAAAGAAAATCTGAAGGATTTGGAAAAAGTTCTCCGGAGCATTCAGATATCATCCATCACAATCAAATAATAAATAACCCCTGTCAGATAAACTTTATAAAGAGCTAGGGTTATGATTATTTTAGCACAGACATCTTCATTCTTCATGAAGATTAAGGTAATCGGACGTACTAATACTATATATAGGAGAGGAAGAACACAGAATTAGGTAATGACAGTCGATGAATTGAGAATAAATTAAGCGGCCTTGATTGGATTAATTATATTCATTATACAAGAAACAGAACAATAAATAAATCGTTTTGATTATTTCTGTTACCTCATTAAATTAAAATTGAAAATAACAGTAATAATAATAATTTTTTATTATGTTATTTTAAATCATAACCCGTTCACTATATAACTGTTTTTGGTTTTTATCTGAGCTCTAATCTTTTTGGAAGCAAAACAAGTAACTAAAAATATATGTTAAATGGATTAAACATAAATGACTATATATTCCATAAAGTAAATGTATTATATCGTTATCATCATATGTTTGTGTGGTCATGTGCCATTGTGCATCTGGAGGAATTCTTTTGCATCTGTTATCGCAATTTCAACGAGGTCTTTCTGAAAAATACAAGAAGTCATAATCAGTCTAAAAGCTGTCAGATGCAGATATAAAATTCTGTGTATAAATTTTGGCCATTCTTATGAAGAAACAGAACGTTTTCAAATAACGTAGTTTCCAGTCGTGAAAAAACGAGTCAATACGAGTTTTTTATAATTTTTTCCATGACTATTGTAATACGTTTCTCTACTTTGGATCTTTTGTGGGGCTCCAATCGAATGCTGTTGACGATGCGACTGCACCTTATTTCCTTTTCATGGTCAGGCAGCTCCTTTACAATATCTACTGCTGAACTACCGGAATGCACGAGGTCCTTACTATTTAGATGAGTGGGGGCGCTCTTGCAACTGACCATGTTTAGCTGTTGCTCTTCTTTTCTTCTTTTAGCCTCTTCCTGTCCTTAACAAAAGAGTGTTTGTCAAAAATAGAACCCGTGAAAAAGCACTATGTGTTATCAAAGGTTACCCTAAAAAACCTGTAAAGGTTTCAAAAAAATAGTAGTATACAGTATATTTTCCCTTTTGATTTTCCGATATTACAGGACCTATTTTATGAAACTAATTTGTGTTGGCATTGCCTGCTAATCTACTGCATGCTGAATTCTAGGTGGTGGTCGAAGACTTCCTAATATCAGGGACAATACATTACATATTTACAGTAGCCTTCAGCTGGACATAGTCGAATAGGGTCACACAAACAGCGCAACTTTAAAAATGGCGATAAATATATTATAAACAATGGTATGGATGCCAACCTGTATTTAAATAACAAAAGGTGTTCCGTGTCGTGTACTCACCGGTAGGCCAGTTTTGGAGGAGGAACCGATACTAGTGTCCTCTAACAGTTTTTTTTCTTTGGCTTCCATTTCCATTTGCCAAAGACCCACATCTCGGATGAAGTCATTCAATTCTTCGGCATTGTCCCGGCACTGTTTTTGGAAAACACATGAATCCATTCTTCAAATATGAATTTTTTAATTACTAAATATTGAGCTTCAACACGACCTTCTAAACATTAAGGCTAGAAGTACTCGATATACAGCTGACACGAGGTCGTTTCCATGGGTGATGTTTCAACATGCTTGGATTCGATCGTCGCCTTGGTCTTTGATTTGAGACAAACTTATTATCTGAAGGGATACTAGAAAATTTTTCCCTTAAGCTTCACCTTCCGCTTTAGGTGTAATAATAATAAGAGAATTATAACATTAACAAAACCAAGCCCAAAAACGAATACGTGCTAAACATATTAACAGATTTATTTCTTTTCTCCCTTTTTATTGTTGCAACAGTAAACAAGATACAATGAGCAACATTGATGCAATCATTAACTACAGTGGACAACAATGGGGAGAAACCCACTGGTTTAAAAAACTAGAATCAAATTTTGATCAATATGTCAATACGAATCATTAAAATCTAAGCAAGCTAATAACATAAAATAAAATCTTCAATGTAATAGAAAGAATATGTAATTGATTTGATGTTTTGAATGTAATAATACAAATAAAATTTTAATACCTATTTTATCCACATATATTTCTAAAGATATCCAAATCAGATCACTTCTCGGAGACCTGCCGATAAAATTTATAAATATAACTATATCTATAAATACCCAGTGTGATCCAGGTTAAAACACAACTATTCACTGCTATATATTATAAAAATATCGCAAGAATTATTTATTTGGTCACTTCGTTATTTTTATACAACCAATTTACAAATAGAGCTCATGGTAAATAAATGTCTATACATCCTCTTATATTAATTTTCGGACTAATTTCAACATCACAATGACATTAATTCTTTGGCAGCAATTTTCACCTCAATCGCTGCCCTAATGTCTGGTTGGCAGCAAGAGGTTGAAAAGCAGCAGCAGCTCGAATTGTAGCTTGAACTGCAGTTGCAGCTAGATTTGGAGCTTGGACTACAGGTGCAGAAGGAATTGGAGATGGAGTTGTGGCTGGAGCTATAGGATCCACAGTATTATCCCCACTACTACCAAATGAATTGGCAACCCAGACTGATAAACAAAAAAAGGCAAATATTAGCAAATGAAGGGATAGGTCCCATAACCCTGGGCAGAATGGTCGTAGGAGTTCTTAATTAGTACTTCTGTATGATTGGGTCCTAATTAAGAGGTGTATCCTACCTCCTTATGAGGAGAAATTACAACCTAGGGGTGAATCCATTTAGTAGTGTACTCATACAGTTATGCACCTACTACTTCAACATTTAACTACAATTTTCAGTATACAGATTTGCAGTCAAATATGACATAGAAAAGTGCAAGTCTATACCTCTGGCAAGAGGCAACCCGCTCAAACAAGTTCCTGGATGATAATATTAATGTAATTTGGTTAATGAGGAATGAAGAATTCAATTCCCAAGACCACACAACACCTCACTTGATTAATTAATCAATAAATAGCCCTTAGAATACCAAGCATTGTGTACCTTATATAATAATAATGCTATGCCAGCAAGGAATTTTAGGAGTATTATGCAATCTTGTAGGCATTCTACAGAAGATTTTAATTCGAACTGAAATGTTCAAACTAATTATTAATTATTTATGCAGACTTTTAACATGTACACATTCAGATAAAAAAGTAAGCAAAAATTGTATTGTTATGTATTTCAAAATATTGAATGGTCACCATACTTACTGACTGCAATCATCAATACAAAAAGGATAATAACTCCAATAATGACCATCATCTGGAAAATAAAAACTGCAATATATTGTACCATATAGTAAAAAAACTGACTAAAAATCATTAGAAGGTAAATATCTATTATTTAATAAGGAAAATAATTTAATCTCTTACACTTCTAAAGAGTAAAAAATTATGTCACAGTATATAATAAAAATACATACAACATTAATAATTATTCAAACATAAAATGTTGACCTTAAGGTTTTTCCACCACATTTTCCTTTTCAGTTTGCATGACTGTTTCTCAAATTGCATAGCTCCACTTTGAAGTATATCTGTCAAAGGGGAATTTACAATTAACGAAAAATAAAGACACAGATTCGTTAAAAAATAATATTTTATTTGCATATAACAAAATCTAAATAGAATGAACTAATTTATCCATTCATATTTCTGACACAAACATATTACTATTTCAGTTTAAATTTCAAATAGAAATTTTAAGATTTTTGTGTTATAAACAAAAATATGTAATCTTTTTAGTTTAGGATTCTGTTATTTATTTTTTCTAAAATCAAGAGTTTCAAAGACAAATTAATTATCCATTATTTTACACAGATCAATTAATTTTTATTACAGATCAGACTTTCATTAAAACTTGCGTCACTCGTTCAACCTTTAACTTTAGATAACTCTATTTGAAAGAAGACTCACATATTGGATAGATTTGCAGGATAACACAATCCTGAACAAGTGAAATGAAGAATATAAAATGGCGTATAAAGAGACCGTAACATTTACAGAAACACATGCAAATGAAACATTCATGACTTTAGAACTCTTAAAAAAATTAATTAATTATTCTATTTAACAATAATTACAAAGTACAATAAGTACAAAGACAACTCTGTCCAAATATCTATGTATAGAATTCATTGTTATTATGTTTATTTTTTAATACAGAGAATCTTCCACCAGGCCAAAGTATTTATATATATATACATATGCATAGTAACCATTTACATTTATATTTATGTTTCAACTAAATAAACAGTACAATCAATTACCACATTGACTGGTACTTGTTTTATATATACTGTATTAAGAATTATTTAAGAGTAGACTTAAATAGTAGACTTACCTGCTCTATTGTCCAATTCAGACAGTTTTGCATCCCTTTCTAAGACTTTTTGATAGTTCTGTTTCATTATTTCAATGACCTGCAAGGAAATTAACTATAGTTTTTTGTTGACGGTTGTAGTATGTTTAGGTTTATATGATTGCAAAAGGTACACTTTCAGACATTGAATTAAATAAAGTATTCATTATTGTCCTTAACTAATATAAACTTCTAAATACATAATGATTTGGAAGGAAATAATAAGTCTTTATCTCTTAGATATTACATCAACATACATGGATTTATGCATTAGAAGTGTAAAAGAATGATCTATGATCATAAAAAATGTTCAATATAATATTATTTCAAGATTTATATTTGATAATAAGATATTTGCCAAAAAATTAAAATTAGCCATTCTGTTTGAGATGTGGCCCTCTAAAGTCTAAATCTGATACTGATAAAGATGAAGACATTGAGACATGGCCCCAGGTTGGTTCCATGAGGACAAGACAAAACAAATGTCTAAGCCATTGTGCTTAAGAAGTTAATAGATTAAAACAATATACTTCAATGTAATGGGTTTCTATAAGATATATGTGGACAATCATATACTCAAATCAAATGTATCTACCCTGAGTGCCACAGACCTCACAGGTATTTATTTAGTGTTTAACAAAAATATTGAACACCACTACGATCCATGTTCTAGGTGTCTGCTGGGCCATACCAAACCACAATGCTAATTAACCATCTATTAAAGGTGAATTAAAGAAGAAGTCTCAAAAGTGGTTGCTAACATCACCAGGCCACAAAATTCATCTAATGGAAATCAGAATTGAAAGATTATTTATTAAGTTGATAGAAAAACTACTGGAATCATTGTAGTACAATTCATAATAAGAAATTGATATGATACGAAAATATAATTGCCATAGAAATATTTTTAACCAGGGTAGTGAAAATAATAGTGAAATTTCAATTTCAAAAATGCATTGAACTTGTTAATATTGATTTGTACTCTAAAATAACTTGAATCAAATTGAAAGTCAATTAATTTGTTTGATTGCTAATAAGAAACAAGAACTCTTGCTTAACTGTTACCGTCTTTGAAATTACTGATATTTCTCTAGTAAAATAACATTGTATTGATCAGGCAAGATGCTTCCTTGATGTACAAGTGCTAATATTTGTTAACTTATCCACTGAATTATTTTAAGTCCAGCACACAAATATACTATTATCATACTAACAGTACAATACAATCTATGCTTTACAATCACTACATGTAAAAATATATTTTAAAGGAGACTACTGTTATTACTGTTGCAGTTATTAAGAGTATCAATCTAAGCAGAATTTATCTGCAATGCTCTGTTTGCTTTCGTCAATTACATCCATGTGGAACAAATTAGAAATTTAAAGTTTGACCCTATCCAACCTAGGAGGCGTGGCACCTTGGGGAGGTAGGTTTTACATAAAAATTTTATTTTAATGCATGGTCAAAGTAGTCATAGTGAGCTTACTATATATAATGAACCTATTCTTTGAGTAGGGTACTTCAGTTAGTATTATATATAATAGTTGTAATAAATATTAAATACTTCATCAACATGAGCTTTAGTTTGCTGTAATCTAGTTGGCTGTGTTGAACCTCCAGGCCCATAGAAGAAATCATCACTTGTGCTTTCAGTCATCACTGTTACCCAATAAATAAAGATAAGTTATCATAAAAAAAACATATATATATAAATAAATGTTATATAGAGTGGAATCTAGTAGCAGTTAATGAATTAGTACAGTCAAGTTTTACTTTGGTATTGACAAAGACTTGTGCCAACACCAAATTTTTGACTGGTATAAATATGAGTGCAATGAATAATCTATGCCACATTTTATGAGTATGTATGAATGTGGCTCTCTCTCTCTCTCTCTCTCTCTCTCTCTCTCTCTCTCTCTCTCTCTCTCTATATATATATATATATATATATATATATATATATATATATATATATATATATAACAAATAAATCATTAAAAACAATGTAAAACTACTTAAGTTGACATCCAAATATGTAAACTCCTATTGAATCTACATTATTCTCACAAACACACACTCATATTAGAAGTAAAAATTATAGAATGTTCACAGGTAAGTATACTAACCTAACTTATTGTACATATTTCTAAAACACACAGAAGAGATTAATTGGATTAAAACTATGGAAATGAATAATGTTACATATAAAATGGTATATCTCTTACTTTTGTGTCACAATAAGTTATATAAATTGGAGATAAAGAATTCTGATTCTGTAAAGGTAATATTATCCAACTGATGGTGCACAGTATACACACCTGTTAAGTCATGTCACTCCAACATTATCAGTCCATTATCTTGAGATTATAAACACTTGAAATGTTCACAAATAATATAGAAAATAAAGGTTTCTTTTTTCATTATATATATATATATATATATATATATATATATATATATATATATATAATTTTATCTTAACATAATTAAATACGGGTTCAGACACTTTTAAATTCTGTAGGGCATTGTCCATATTTGTATGCGACCAGATAGATCACTGTATAGAAGACTAGTAGTCCTCAGTTTAGAAATTAGTAGTTTATTAGTTTAGAAGTGAATAACACATCTAATGTGTTCGCGACTGTAGGGTCCATTTAATGTGTCAATAAACTGAAATAGGGTATATAATTTTGGACATAGCAGTTTCGAATTTATTATCTTCTTATATTCAATAAGGTATTGTACCTAATGCACTAGTATGTCTTATGAAATTCCCTTTCCACCCTTGTAAAAAATAGAATAAAAATATACCTATACATTCTATAAACGTAGTTATTATTTATACCTGCCCCAGCGAAACTTATACACTATATATGTTGTTTGTTTTTGAACGAATCCAAATGAAGGAAATCGAAAAAATAACTCTTCACAAAGTGTCAGATTTAAGTAGCCCACTGCCAGGTCCATTTCCAAGAATCACTGACCTTCAATCAGTAAGATTGATTCAAATGAATAGATTAATCGATCCATTGTTTACTATGATACTTGTTTCTGCAACTGAAAGTGATAGTAAGGTTTTCAGCACGTCGTGTTCCGTGCGTCAGCAGTAAATAGATGCCCGAAATTCCATAAGACTGCATTCCTGAACTTTATTTTCATTTGATTTATTGGAGTCATGTCAATCTGAAGACATTATTTAACGAACATAAAAACAATAATGGACGTTCTTTTCACACGCCATAAGTGGGGAGAAATAGGATTCATTGTTGAATGATAGAATATCAAAGAAACCATGACATAAGGTAATACTTATTTTTCGGACGATAAGGAAATCACTTCATTCCCCGATAAAAACAGATATCACAGCGATCGTTTTTAAATATTTTTAACGCAATTAAAATATTTAAAATAGGCCAATATTTAATTATTAGCCAAGAAACACTACGAAGAAAATAATTTGTCGAAGGACAAGATAAGGTTTGAGAAAGCGATCCATTTAGCGCATCTAAATATTTAGACGATATTATTGCTTAAAAGAGATTGTACTTCTTGAAAAATGCTGTTATTGGCAGTATACATCAGAGAAATACTATCATAATGTTATTATTCAATGTGGACTATATTATCATATTTGTTATTTTCCAAAATTCCAGTTTTCCAGAATTTATGCAACTTATTGAGCATGAATCTAAAAGATCAAACTGAACCTATGATATAAAATATTGATTATACTTTTAAAGTACTTCTAAAAGCATATAACTTTTGCTTATTCTGTAAAGTATAGAATTTATACTTTACATTTAATTCCAAGAAGTTATTAATGTGTAGGTATTTTAAAAATGGATTGCCTTTGTTTCACTCATTACAGAATACTTGGCCTACATACCTCTGTAACTCCAATAAATGAACTGATGACTAAAATTTCCTAATGTGTGTGTTTGTGTGTGTATGGCTATGTGTGGATTAAAAATCCAAAGAATTTAAGAAAGGGGCATTGTTCATTGTAATTGTAAATAGGTATACAGTCAGTATTTCTACTTCCATTTTAACTTAATTAAGTGGATTAACGTATTTATAAACGCCTTCAACAGTATTGTTTGCTTAATTTATGACATAAAAGAAAGACATGCTTATTTTCCAGTTTGTTCATTCTAACATAATACCCTTACTTCTATTGTTTTGAGTGAAACTTGAAAAATATCATAATAAAATAAAATGGTTGAAAGGTTCGAATTGTCTTATCTATATATTGAAAACCAGATCATGATAATAAATAAATAAAATGAAATCTGTTAATACTTTTTCTATTTTAATATATTGTAATTTTCTTTTATGACAGAATTAACATTTGTAAAGATGACGTACATATTAATAAAATAAAGTAAATTTGCCTTTATTCAAATGTTGAATAAGAAAAATGGATTGGGCGTGAAACAGACTATATTTTTATACTCAATACCTGGATGAATGAGGATTATGGGTAGGGACTTTGTAGTTATGTAAGAGGATTATGTTTGGATGTCGTTTGCATATTGATTTATGTGTTGATAGTTTTATGTATTTCGGAATATTTGTCTACAGATGCTGTTAATACCATCGAGGAACTCTTTCTGTATCTTAATACTTCAAAAAATGTTGAATAACTTCTATAGGTATATTCAATACTTAACCAAATTCTGAAAAACCACAAATTCTACTTACAGTAGTTTGTTTAAATGGTGTATTACCATATCAATGAAATTGCCGCGAAAACATTAATTAAAGTAGTTAATGTACATTGAGAAGGGTTCATGTGTCTAGGTAAACGAAAGTTATTTTATGTAAAATATAAATATAGAATAGTTGAGTTTACACGCGTATTTGGATTTCAGTACATTAAAACGTAAAAGACCAGCGCGAATATATATTTCTGAATATTTTTAAACGCGTATTCCATTTGTCTATAGGTCCTACGTATCTTACCTCTATATTTACCCATTATTTGAGATTATACTATTGGTAATTATTAGAGAATCCATTTACTGAGTACATACTCCAATGGACCGCTAGTTTATCTAATATTATCTTTCTCCCGGACTGGAGGTATAGGAATGATCAAATTGACAATTAACGAGAAGTGGAACCCAAAAGGGAGATTGAGAGAGAGAGAGAAAGAGAGAGAGGCAATAGTAATGCGTGTTGTCAGATAAAATGTAGGGTGACGTCACGGGTTTAGATTGGTGCCCCACTGGACAGTGTGTGTTGTGGTCGGTGCGACTCTTCAATTTTGTTTAACGCTGATTTGTTCCTGCCATTACGACACATCTCAACAAGTAAGCCTCGTATTTGTAACGGTTTTTTACCGCATTATTTTCCAATCTAATCTTTTCCCCTCTCAGTTCAAGGCGCTCCATCATGTACAAAAGGTTAGGTTAGTATCCTGTCCCTTAACAAATAGCCTCTTTTCGGTTGTCGCATCGTAACCTAACGTATGTAATCATCATATGGGTAGGCTCTAAGTATGCGCTTAACTTGTTTCATAATATTACTGCCAATTCAAATATTAGTGCCTTAAATGTGAATTGAGCGACCATCATGTTTAGGTTGAATAGGGAAATGAAATACAGTGCAGGTAAACCGGAATCTGTTGGCCTGCATCATACATTTCTGAATATTAAAATAAATAATATTGAAATGCAATTTTGGTGCCTCAAACTGCTAATTACACACCCTAATTGCATATTGTGCAGCAAGTTACTCCACACAACTTCAAATTCCTCTGTGAAATGATAACATTTGGAAATTATACCAAACTATATAATAACTTTTCATATTATTTTATAGTGTCATATGTTTAAATATAAATTTCATGTAATATAGTGCATTTTACATTTTTAATTACAGAAATTATTCATCCTTTTCTGAAAAAAATCATTTATTGAATTTGTGTTATTGAAACATTGTTGTACAGCCAATAATCAAATAAAGAAGAGAAAATAATGTGTATTCGTTATTCACCTGCCTTTTAAAATGGTCCTATGATTTAACATTTTAATACATTTCAGTTTCAAAATATTCTGTATGGGAATTATCATTGTTTGTTTTATTCTTAAGGTTATAAAGACTATGACCTAGCTGATGATGTCATATCCTTGTTTCATTCTGTTATTATTCAATACATATACATTTTGTGAATTCCAAAATGAATCACTATTTAGAGCTGACCCTTGTTATACTATTCATATAGTTTAAATGTGATTTTGTTGAGGGAAAGTTGACAGCATAAATTTTGGCTTGATTATCTATCACAGGTACAATATTATTAATTTATGATGAAGAACTGAATGAAGGGGTGTTCTCACCAATTACATTTTCTGAAAAACCCTCCAAAATCCCAAATTATTGATATTTAATAAATAAATCTAAATCATTATTTCAATTATCAATTTCAGAGGATAGTTTAGAATCCTTAGCATTTTGAGATATTCACTTAAACCTCATTGATATATACAAAATTGGATTTAGCTGAAAATGAACAGGGTTTCTTACACTTCTTGAAATTAACATTGAAACCATAATGTACTGTTCTTCAGTTTTATGGTCATCATAATGATAATCATGTGTTTCATAATAAGTGTTTCATGGTGGTCATTTTGATATAATATACGCTTGATGTTATCACAAATCAGATGATAGGTCCACTCTTTCAGAAAAATCAGAGTGAACCCTTTCTGATGCTTATCATTAACCAAATGCAATACCTCCATAACAAAAATATAGGATACTAAATGACTGTTATAATAAGCCTGTGAACCAGATTTATAAATTACGGTAAAATTATTTGGATATTATATAATTGGGTAGGAATATGTATAGAATAGTAATGTTTTGTTGTATGTGTAGCAAAGGATATGGAAGGGAATGGAGGTTATTCTGGAGAAGGCGGTAAAGCGGGAGGATCCTCAACTCAGAATTCAGCAGCACAGAAGAAAATACAACAAACGCAGGCACAAGTTGAAGAGGTATAATAAGCTCATTCGATATGGAACATGCATTCCTTATATGTGTTTACTTCTATATGTGTTTCATTAATAGACTTAGTTGGTAATATTATTATAAGTATTTTTATGTTATCTTACTTATACATATGAAAATTTATTACTTCTTTAATAATTGTTCAAAATTGTATTTTGTTTGCCAACTCATTGCATTGAAAGGGATGATTAGTCAATGATTAGACTCTTGAAGTAAGTATGCCCTCTTTTTGTATAAAATGTAAACTTTTGAATTTCTGGTGGATTTAGATTTGTGAATTTATATTTATTTAATTTTATCAGCCATTTTGTTTAAATTAGATCATATTTTTGAAGCCAAATTAAATATTAATATTTTAGTATTTTTGTAACTTCTGAGGACAATTATATCTAATGACAGATCAGAATTTTAATTACTAATTCAAACGGGTTTAGAAATGCCTTCTATGTTTTCAAATGCTCCAAGTGAAGCTGTTAGTTTCTTGAAACAAACATTGCTTGAATTATTTCATGAAATAAAAAAAGTTAAAATAAAAAAAATGGTCATGCCCTTCATAATGTAAATCAATTTTAGACTGAAGACACAGAAGAAAACTGCTGTAGAGTTCATATATGAACAGTTTTTCCAGTGTTATTATATGTACTTTTTTCTAATAAATATGATAGAAATGCCCAGATAATTGTGCTTTTACAAGAATTATTTGTTACTGCTTCCATTAATGTTTTTTATGAACATGAGATGAAAAGGAGTGGGTATGTTTATTTATAATATGGATTTTGCTGTAGGTAGTTGGAATAATGAGAGTGAATGTTGAGAAAGTCCTTGAAAGGGATCAGAAACTTTCAGAATTGGACAATAGAGCAGGTAATACAATGTATTATTTACTACAAATATATTTATTAATGTTCAAATATATGAAAGGAGATTCATGTGTACTAGAAATGATTATTTACTTCAGTGTTCAAATGTTGCCATGTTATTCATTAATATTTTTAATTCTTTGCTGATATAAATATATGAAAGCATGATCACATTTATCAGATATGAGTTTATCAAAGTTTTCCTATATACGTTTACAGTTTGTAAAAAAAGTCATTTCCAAAACGTATATAGGAAAACTATTTCCAAAAGAGGAAAGGTTTGTGAACACTGCGATATGACTATGCTAATAATGTCTATTTGTGAAGAACAATATCTGTTGAGAAATGACATAAATTGCATGTTTTATTTTATATATATATATATATATATATATATATATATATATATATATAATTATAAATTGATTTTGAGAAACTATTTGTGCCTTATCCACAATAACTTGTTTTAGATGCTCTTCAACAGGGAGCATCACAGTTCGAACAGCAAGCGGGCAAACTGAAGAGAAAGATGTGGTGGAAAAATCTTAAGGTAAATAATAATAGATTAGGTGAATTTATGTATAGATTAATTAGATCTCCCAGGATATATTAATTTTCTAATATACCGTTAAAGTTAACATAAATATTCATGGTATATTTATAGAATTGACATTCATATGTCAATTAAACTTACATTTTATGCATTTTTCAGATGATGATCATAATGGGGTTGATTGGAGGTATATTACTTCTGATTATAATCAGTAAGTATAATTTTATTTTGACTTCAAGTTGGAGTGTTATATTTAAATGTATTAGATAGGTGTTGTACTGGATGAGTGTCCTATTTCATGGGATTTCCTGTTATCTAATGCAGCTCTTCAACTGCAGATTTAATAGGGTTATACATCATAGAGGCCTGTGGCAAATATTTAAATTATATGTGTTTTTAAGGTTTGTATGTTTTTATTTTCCAAAAAAGCCTATCAGGATGAAAGGTGTTGAAGAAGTAAGTGAATACTATTTCAAATCCAATATAATATTAATATATATAAGATATTTAGTGATAATTCATTTAATTAATTTTGTATTTTCAGTATGGATAGCAAATTCATTTAGTGGGGAAGGTGACCATAACAACAATCCTGCACCGACTGATGCACCCCATTGATGTACCCATTATGTATATAATAGGATGTCATTATTACAAACCCATGTTATGTTTACAGTCTTTTAAATAAAAAGGGATCAACTATTTTATTCTTTTAGCATTGTTTAATAAATTTAATTTACATGAGTTAATGTAGATTCCCATAGCAAACATCAAAACAAAATTAATTCGTAACTAAACATGTTCCTTCAACTGTTACAGCTGTTGGGAAAACATATGATTAAGAGACCTAAAACATTATTATTTTACATATACTATAATTGCATTACTATTAACTTAATTCTCATATATTTAAGCCTAGAGGTTAAAGAATCCACACATCCAACTTTCAAATACTTTGCTATTGCATTAACCCTTTTATATAAATGTTATTAAATAACAAGTGTAAATTACATAATAAATACCTTTTATTTTTTCAATTTGGTGATGAAAATAATTTTAATGAATATAAACTAGTGAAAATATGAACCAATAAAATGATTTTCAATTCTTAATTTTTAGGGGATTATAAGGAGAAAGATAGGATTTTTAGTATATAGAATTACTAGTATTACCATAAAAAAGCAGGTAAAAATGTTTCATAGCTTAACCAAAACTTGTGACTACCAAATTTAAATGTAAAAATGATATAAATTTGAAATATTAGCACACAGTGTATATTTGTTTTCATTATTGCTTCTTTTTAGGAGGACTATTTAATTTTAATTACAATAATTGTGTAGTAGAAATATTTAAGAGCTGGGACACCTTGCATTATTAAGAAATTTAAATAATATTTTGGAGAATATTATGACTACATATATAGTTACTTTCCCAAAAAAGTAAGGAAAATGTTGTCAGTTTTGACAGAAGAGTTAACTCAAACTGATTTTGAGTTTGAATTATCCTAAAGTAATAACATGTACTTAATGGAGGAAGCTTTCAGTTTGTGTTATAAAAAAAATATTTTATTTTAAATATTATTACATTATTTTGGTAAAAGCAAAATTGGGAAAATCAAACCATAGCAACATTCTTATTGTATAATAATGCTATATTTATGACATGACTGGAAAAAATATAAAAAAGAAAATGTATAATTTTGCCATATAATGTAATGAATTTGATGATTTAAGCAAAATATTTAGATATGACTTCTACTTCCTACATATATGTTTGTCCACATATTTACATTGTTTTACATGCATCTGGCTCCAAGTACATGTATTGCTCGACTTTTTGATTCCTGTTGTATCTTAATTTTTGTTGCATGTTTGTATTGTCTGTTTTCCTAGTTCTTGAAACACATTTCTGTTTTATACATGTATTATTATTATATTCATGTAGCACTTTTGCAAGGTACTACTTGTTGAACGCAAATGTTTTAGGTGTTTAAAAATATAATGAAAAAGGTTAAGGTACACTTAATTATTTGTAATATATGGAGTCAACTAATCTAAAAAATTATGAACTTTGAGATATAAGTTAAATTTTTTCATAAATGACATTATTGTTATTACTGCTATTAATATTTATTATTACTATTATTATTAAGTATTATTATTAATAAAATGAACTTATTTTATGGAGAGTATGTATAATGTGTATAGGTATATAAAATAAAAGAGTATGCAAATGTTTTAAGTTTGTTTTAAACAATCAAAATCCTTTAGAACCAAATTTTGTAGATCAATGACTTGCAGACCAATGTTGAAAAAAGATAGTGAGTATGGTTTGAAGTGATTAATTTACATCCATCACAGGCCTACGATATGAGAGGAGATTTCCCTTAATTTTGCTTGTGCTCATTCATATGCATTCTGTGGCATTCATGAAAAAGTTCCCCATCTCGCAAAAACATTTTTTTAAATTTTACTTACTTTTAATTTTAGTTTGTTGTTAAAATTATCTTGTAGTGAAAGGAGTATGGATTTTGGAGCAAAAATATAAAAACATTATGATGGCATTTAATATTAAATATACCCATATTACTCATACATAGATAATGAACTGGCTTTGGTTTAGCAATGAACATTTCAACAATGAAATTTACACGCACACATAGACACAAACATGCTTATGCTCATAACATCATAAAACAAACTCTTTACAAACAGACATACCTATATAACACATGTAAATGTATTATATATAGCAACCTGAATGTTTAAATAAGGAAATTTTCTTGGATTGGAGTTAGTAGAATATAATTATTTTGGAATTTAACATAAAAATTAATCAACAAATTTAATTTAAGTGTGTATTACGTTTTTATTACACTGTTTATACAATAAGAATAATTCTTCAACTATATAAATAACACAACGTAAACAATCAACAAGATATATATATATATATATATATATATATATATATATATATATATATATATATATATATATATATATATATATTTATGTCTAATTTCTAAATTATTTCTGTAAATACAATTTTTTGTTTTTCAGTTGTTTTAACCTATAAAGTATATATATTTTTAAAACTTTTACAACTATTAATACTCATTCATATAATACATAGTTCATTTTTTCTTCTTTTATATTAAGCGTTAATAAATTAATTATTATACAAACCATTAGGCAAAAGTGTACATTTATTATTCTAAATATCTAAAATTAAAAGTACGTTTTTCCTTTAATAATTTCCAACAACGTTTATTTTTACAATTTTCAAGAATGTTCTTTTGGTTAACACGCTAACTCCAAATGAATTTACAAATTTTCTCTTGTTTCCGAACTTCTTGGCATAACTTTTACTTTGCCTGTAGAGGCAAAAGTATTCGCAGTAGTAGTTGCAGACACTCTGATGTTCCTCTTTCGATGTCATACAGATCCCGCGACATTGTTGTTGCATTTGAAATCACGGAACTGGTAGGAAGGAAATAGATCAAGGGAGACCAAGGAACATCTGCTTTAATTTGTTTAATATTATTTAAGTGTCTACACTTAAACTTGAAATTGAACCCGACGTTTTGTTGTAAAATGACATTATTTGCCTTGTTCTGAAAACAATGAAGTCAATTAGAATAGCGCGTGTATTTACATGAATAAAAAATCATTGTGTATACATTCTATATTTATTAGGAAGAAAACAAAAACCGGACAGAGGTAATGGATATTAGATTTTTGTTTTGCAAAAATGAATGCAGTAATAATATGGAAAAAATTGTTAATACAATTCATTTTCTGCTATACAGTTTGCATTGATATAGTTTTCAAATGTGAATAGCAAGTTGACAAAATGTTGTTTTATATATATGTATATGTACATACACATAGATATAATAAACAATAATTAAGAGTGTAAAAAAATTGCAGAGGATTCGATTGAATTTAACGCTCGACATTTACCAATGCAAGTGTGTTGTTTTATTAAAGGATATTTCACTATAAATTTCATTGGATAGATTTTAAATTGAATGGATACATAACAGTACGAAACCACGAAAATATAAATTAAAACCAAAGAACCAATTCACATTTTCATGCTTATGTATTATGTTATCTATCCTCAAGTAAAGATTTCAAGTCACAGTAAATACATGTGTAGGTGCAATTCATGAGGCACTGAGATTATTTTAAATCTGAAACATAGATTGCATTTTTAATAAAGCACATCGTGAAGCTAACCGACTTAACTGATCTATTTCATTCCAACATAAGTATTCTTCAACTAATGCAAAAGTAATAAAAATGTTATAAATTAATTTAAATACATTTATAATATCGCTTAATTACGAATAAACGATTAAATAATTGGAAAAATCAATTATATAAATTGTTTCGTGTCAATGAATGGCGTGCGGAGAAGTTCGATGTCGATGTATTTCACATTTTTTTTTATAATTTTTCTCACTATTAGTATTAAAGTATTTCGCATTTATGACGAGCCGACGCAGAAAAGAGGCACGCATCACAATAAATGGACGCACAGACGAATATACAATGTACGTTTTTTTTCTGTAGGACAATATCTCTAGTAGTGGCCGAGCACACCAAAGCGAACCATCCGTTACCACTCCCGGTATATTCTTTCTTCTCGCAGAACAGGTTTCTTTCACTTGAAGTTCAATGTATTTTAATAATTGGCTGTCATACTTTTGGTACCGACCTCCGGCAATACATGGTTCGATCTATTTTAAATCGTTTATTCTAAATGAATGCTGTAGATTTGACGAATATCCAATTTTATTTCAATTAGATGTACTTCAGCGAACAGTACTTTACCGCAGTTTAGTATCCAACTTTCGTTAACACGATATTGAACAATCCTATCTGTAGCCAAGCCAAACTCATTTCCCCGGTCTTTCAGCCGTCCTTATAATGCTCGTGTTCGCTTTTATTTTTCCGTCATCGAAAATCCAAGATTGAGAACGGACGGGAACCGATGTGCCTAGCCTGGGATGAGAAGAAAGGCGTTTGTTTTAACGATCACGATGACACAATAAGGGAAAGGAACGATATCGCACGAGGCAAATAAAAAATCGCGTTAGAGAGATATTCAGTAGCGTGTAGTGAGTCTCCTAGTAGAAATCGGGGGTAGATCACCGGTGCTTCTAAGCACCGTCCTCTTCATCGGTAATTTTCGACAGAAGGTATATTTGTTTTTACCGCAATTTTACTTAAAACTTTTAATATATCCGATAAAACGCAAGGAATTCTGAAAATTATTTGTAGCCATAAACGAAGTTTGCTCAATCGCTTTTTCTCTTTTCGTTCGCCAAAGATTCGCCCAATCGTGAGGACCAAAATGACGAATTCAAAACAGTGCAACAATACATGAGAGCAACCGCGGGTGGACTAATTCGGAATTTATATAAAATATGGGCGCCGAAATAAAAAGTTATAATCCTACTGGTAACTGTAACCTGAAATTACTTTTGTCCGTCGAAGGATCGACCGGTGAAGGAGCTAATTGCCCAGCTAGCAATCCGCCCCCGGTTTTAAAATAGATTTTCCAATTTAGATTACAAGAAGCGAGTTTTTTAAATTGTTTTATTTCGTTAGTCACTTACTTTTTGTTAAAGTAATAAGAAAGAAGAGAAACGGTAGGAGGGAGTAGGTAGTAGGTATGTTAGTGAGTGGGTTAAGAAGTGTGGAGTTGTGGGGGTCTACTTGGGCTTGGCGTCGGGCGGTGGGGACTTGTTGAGTGGCTGATGGGGTGCCGGCTGGGGTGCTGGGGCGATAGCCCCACCTCCCGGGACCGCCGCCCCCCCTGGGACAGCCGCACCTGGGGCCGCCCCGGGCATCATCCCTCCGCCCATCTGCATGTACGGCACTTGCGGCGGCACTTCCTGCTTGTCCGGCATGAACTTGGCTGGAACACAGAAAACAACAACCCGACTCACCTTCACGTTCATTTCTTCCGCTTCACTTCTACGTTGTCTCACTTTCGATGGGGCCTTAAAGTAAGGATATACTGTTACGATCTTGAATCGTACGAATCGGCTCTTAGATTAATATTAAATTATTTTCCCCAGTTTCTTCGTATAATAATACGCTAATAAGCGTTTAATATTCTAGGTCAGGGATTCCCAACCTTGTGCACGCGGAGTCAAAATGTCAAAAGACAGGAAATAGTGAAAAATTCGCTAAATTGGCAACACTCCTCACAGTTCATCCCCACCCCACCTAAATATGGTAATAATAAATCTAAATAAATATATATTGTAGTTTTCGGATCTTCTGTCTCCTCTCGGTGAGTTACTCTGGCACATGGGATTCTTATGGGCCATCCCATGTGCCAGAATACTCACCACCATTCCAGACGCAGTGACTGAGTATGGCGAGCAGCCGCATGGGTTTAGCAAAAGACCAAACCAGCGAGAGAAGACAGTTGAGAAAAATGCAGTATTCCAAACCCTCGCACAAACATAACAGTTATTCCAAACTAAATAAATATTTTAATAACTTAAAATAATTATCAATAATCATAGGTTCTATTGTATATTTATTCATTTATAAGAAACGTACGTACATAATACATAAATTATTTTGTTCTTTCAAATCCGGCTTGCGTTCCCCACTATTTTTCTCGATCAGATTTCAGGTTGGGAATCCGTGATCTAGATTACCCCAGCTTTAATTAACCCTTGTTAATACTGTCGTGCCTTCAGAGAGACTTCCCGCGTATTTGAATACTAGGTTTAATCTCAGCCCTCCTTCCAAGCAACCGGGTATATGTCGGAAATACATTCATAGACTAATCTATGCTTGCTCCGATAAACGCGCAACGATAACTCCGGTGTGGACACAATGTAAAAATTGTTATTAATTGTTATGAATAAGGTGTGACATGTATGGTTCGATGCAGATAAATTACGATTTCATTCGATTCGTATCTCATTTAGCCGATCCTGAAACATAGGACTACAATTATAGTGATTACAATTTACCGAATCGATAAATTTTACAATTGTATGACTACTATTTCAGTAACAAAAATATAGGCGACAGTTATATAGAATAGAAGCTGTCACGCGGCAATATTCTCATATTTCCAATATTCTCTCTGTTTGATTTGAGTAAGACACAGATCTTAGTGAATTTTGAGTAGATAATATAGGCCTTTGAGAGTTAAATAGCCCAGCGAATAGCGCTCCCCTCTAATGGTTATGAAATTTTATTTCGGCTGAAAATTGCATTTCTTGGATATAAACTTCGATTAAGGTAATGGTTTCCAAACTTTATGCGGTCCTACCTCAATTTTTAGAAAATAATTTGCGTATCTCCTTCGTTATTTTAAAGTTAAGTGCGAAATATACGTATATATACAGGTTGTGTAGTTTCACATGTATAAATTTATTGATGAGATCATTTAAAATTTTAGTGTTGAACCTCAATTGTTGACACATTTGACTAGTAATAAAAAATATATTTTTAAATGTCTCTATTTATTTATAAAGTGAATATTATTAAGAGAAAATGAATGAAAAAATGTCACTTAAAAGTGTCAACAGTAAAATTCTTACCTCAAACAAACCTTTTCTTCTTTAATTTGTACAAATTATATTCTAATTTTATGTAGGGATACGGCAAACAGGAAGTAAGAAGAACTGTTGTGAGTGAACACTTTGTGTAATAACGATAGTAGCAATTTGTTGGATATTCTCTTAACATTATGTCCCAAATGAACAATGGATTGTTTCTTTTATTGAAATTTAAAAAAATATTTCTTACTTAATATTTAAATATGTTCCTTACTAGATTCATAAAACCCCCCAATAGGACTTGGAAAAGGCCAAAATACTAAAAAAAAACAAAACAAAAACACGTAAAAACATTACAAAGAAATTCAAGTTAACGAATGTGGTATTTGTTCGTAATTTACTTTATGAAATAATGAATGGAGTGTATATTCAAATAAATACTAAAGACTAACTAAAAAAATGTTCAAAAAATGTCCATTTGCCATATCCATTTTCCTGTAAACTCAAATGTTTCAGAACAAAGTATTACCAAAACTGACAATTTAAAATAATACAAGGAAATACGAAGGAAGATCCAATCATTGGAATATAATGGCAAAATATTTCTTCCTTATTTATTAATTTCAATCATATTTCAAAACTAATTATGGATAAGTTTGATTGTCAGTATTTGGCAATGTGTGACAGAAGATATATCTGAAATAAATAATAATAATACCGTAGATTTCGTGCTGTTTCCTCTCGCTGGTTTGGACTTTTCCTAGACCGGTTTCGGCTGCTCACCATCTTCAGTAGTTGTGTTCACTGTCATTTGTACTATAGTGGTTGTCTGTTTCCTCTGTGTGTGTGTGTGTGTGTCTTGTTCGTGTTTTGTGTTATTAGGAATGTTCTTTGTCTTCTTGGATTGGGACGGATTTGTTAATCGGCTAAAGTCTTTCTTCGATTACAATTTGTTTGGGGGGGCAGTAGTTTTAGCGGGGTGAATATGGAATCACTTTAAGGAATTTATTTTCTCATTTATTATATTCCTTTGTTTGTTCTTGAAAATTTCCATGTGTTTATCACATCCATTTCTTTTCTGCCTCGGCGTATTAGTTTAGCTAATATACCTTAGTGTGTATTAGTTAAACAAATTAGTTTAATTGATACACCCGGGTAAGAAAGGTAAAGAGATGGATGTGATAGAAAACATGCAAATTTTCAAGAACAAACAAAGGGATTTATTAAATGAGAAAATAAATCCCCACAAGCATCCAATGTACTTAAGTGCCTAACACCGCTGCTGAAGATGGCGAGCACCCGAAACCAGTCTAGGAAAAGACCAACAAGCGAGAAGAGACAGAACACGTAGTCTACAGTACTCCAACCCGTTGCAGACCACAAAACAGGTATACGAAACTAATAATTATAATATTTCAAAGGATGCAACCAAAAATAAATGCATAAAAAAGGTGCCATTGCTCATTCTGTGAGAGATGTGAATGTGAATATGATGGCATGTCAAATGTTGTAATTCAAATGATATTGTTTCTATACTAGAATTGGGAGTTTTAAAAACAAAGGAATTAGTAAAATATTTAGCAAATTTCTATGTGTATATTGTATTGTCATTCCAACTAAAGAGCAGGCACTTTTAGGTGGTTAAACTACAATAAGTCTAAATTTTTATAGGACTCATTTTTATAAAAAAAAAACTAAGTTCTATCTACTTGAGAGGATTACTGGACTTTCATTACAACGCCAATTTTTTAATTTTCAAAACAGTTTATTTCAAAGAAAGAAAACATTACTATAAATACATAATTTTGTTCTATTTTTTTGTTTCTTTTGTCATTTCAATTATGCAAATTATTGACTTTTATATGCAATTGTTGGGACATGTACACACGCTATGTATGAATAGGCCTTTTTAAATGTTTAAAAGTTCAAAAAAATCGCTTTATAATTCTATCTACCCTCGGTTACTTATAAATTTCCTTGTTGTGATTGTATAAATTAAGAAACAGTAGGACTAGAAACACACAAAGAAAATTTTGTTCCAATAAAAAATACAAATTAGTCGTATACTAACAAATTATTAGATAATATTAGAGCACAAGTAAAATAAAACAATCCTTTAAAAGACAAAAGATATTCTACTTTTTGCTTTCTAAAAAGCAAATGTGTCATGAAATATACAGACTGGGCCTCCTTCATGCACACTGTCTCAATTATTTAATCAAATCTAAGGTAGTTCTCTTAATCCTCTTCATGGTCTTATAGTGTTCTATTTTGAAAGACTAATTGTACTGAGGTCATAACTGCTTCCATTATTCTATTTTTTACCAAATAATTAAAATGATCACCAATATTATTTTTGTGTTAGTCTAAAACAGAAACATATTTTAGAGAATATTTACGTATCTTTGTCCAAAGTAATATTGAAATATTTTTTATTTTCTTAAATACTTTGATTGTGTGAACTTGATTTTCGGAAAAGCAACATTCTTTGCTTAACGATTTCTTATTTTCTCCCTGATCACAGAAATGGTGTGTCACTCATTTCTACCGCAGGGTTTTTAGTGTGACGCGATTTTCACAAGCCGCAGTTCTTAAACATTATTTATTGATTCCGTGTTCAATAACATAATTTAATTAAAATTCATATTAACATTTTATTCAAATCTACAGAATACAAATAATTAGAATTTAGTATGTATGATTTAATTGTTTAAAAATGAAGTAAATTCATTTTATTTCTGGAAATTCGTTCATGTCACCTGATTTGATCACGTCTATTATATATTGTTTTATCAAAATGCAAGGAAATGTCTATTTTTTGTCATATAATAAAGTATTTAATATATAATTATTTAATATTTATTAAAATTAATTTATTATTAATATATTAAAAAGTGCTAAGTATCTTCTAATTAAAATGAAAACAAAAGTATATCCTAGAAATGCCAAATGTGTATAAATAGAACATAAGAAACAGGAATAACCTCCAATCCAAGTTAAAATATAAGATAGAATTTTTTAAACCACATTGAACCATGAAGGATTTTTGAACATTCATCAATTATAGTAGTAAATTGACTCCAGGGATTAACTTTTGCTATTAATTCGAAGTTTGTTCATGACAACATTCGATTAAGAAAAACTAATCTATTGCTAAATTTCTCATTATTGGCAGAACTGCTTTAATTATGTGGTGGCCACCCTGTATATTCTTTATACTTGAGTGATGCAAAATGTGAAAATAAGAATAAAAAATAATATAAAAATGGAAAAAAGGACAAAAATTGTTCAAACTACCAAATTTGGCTTACAGCATATTATTATCGGGTGCTCTCTATAAATATATAGTATTTGAAACATGACTTACAATATTAAAATATATAACGTTACAATTTGCATAGTACTTTTAATAAATTTTCAATCTAACAATCTGAAATGCTGATTATATAAAATGTAACAAACTTCTTGCTAACATCTGCCCATAATATTAAAAAAAATAAATAAAAAAATTGAACATGCAATTTTATATTACGTATTATAGCTGAAATAGTAATTTGCTTAAGTGGTAAACAAATGTTATATATAAAATAGTAATGCAAAGTTTAAAAAAAGCAAAATGCAGCAGTAAATATCTGACTTGGCTCATGATCAAATGCTTTGTAGACAAGCGAAAAATCGAAAATATGAAAATGTTTGAAGTAATTGTGACATGCATATTAATTTGATTGACGTTTTATGATTCTGCATCGTCGTATTGTCCTTTCGGTATTTATTATGTATTTCCGTTTGTAAATGTATGCCTTTGATTTAAGTTTGAAAGCACAATTTAACATTTTGTAAAAAATGATGGCGATTTATGTCCGAGCAAATCTATAAAAGTTGCTTTGGACTCACTACCATAATAAATTCTGAAATAAATTGGAGTAACATGGCGTTAATCAGTGGATTTTAACGCGGAAACTAAAATATTAGTTTCCCCTCTGTTTCCAAGAAATATCAATTTTGAAAGTACGACAAATACCAATACAATACGTCCTGACATAAGGACTACATGCAGCTGAATTAATTCGATATATACGCATGAAATAATTCGCATTCGGATTACTAAGCTCATATCTCTATACTACATGAGTTTCTTTCAATTAATCATACTTCGTGAAAATATCAATGCTATCTTGTAATACGGTAATAAAAAAACCTTATAAAAAGAGGCCGGGATTTTCTACTACAGAAGGAAAGTTTTGCTAAATGACAGATTTAGTGGTGATTGAGACGTCCTCTACATTGCGTTGGTTAATGTTTTTAAAGTTATCATAAATAAGATAGCTTAAGCAACTCTTAAAGTGGACGTCCAATAATCTCTCCTTCCTTAATATCCCATGGAACACTTGCTGAATCTATAAGAAAGGATTGCGTTATCGAATCAGCGAAGCTAACGCAATCCGGAACTAAACAGTAAACGACGTATCACAGGAATAGAAGATGTTTCTTCTTCTGTCCTTCTATATTCCTATATTACCTACATATTCTAAGTTTAATAGAATATTGAACCCCGCTAATGGATCAAGATATCCCCCAAACAGTCCTATGTACGCTTGCTGGACTCCTTTAACAGTAAAGCCACATATTAATCATGACATTAAAAGAAAAAACAAACTATTGACAATACCATGTAATGTAACAGTTTAACGAATGTTTGGATATGATTTTAAGATATGGTTAGTTCATGCCGTTTTCTAAAATAAGAGTTGTATCGTTGGAAGTAAACAACCATCCTACTATTAGTAACGATAAAATATTTCTAACAAGGAAGACACAAGGTAAGGCATTACCATGATTGATGCCTACGTCAGTACTAAGAAACCGTTAATACATAACCTACTTGCTCTTACAATTCGAGAAATTTTGCCTGTGATATATACACATATACTTGTTGGAAGTTTTATAAACCCTATCTACATTGACTTGATATATTATTATATATAGAAAATCACTATGAGAGAAGGTAAAAAAATTCAACTTCCTTTCTAACTATGGAAATACGTCTCCTTCCCTAAGCTGCAGGGTAGCCAACCGCAGAAACAGAAAAAATAGGGAAAAATAATTAAAATGTCATGCTCCCTTTAAAGCAGTTGAAATCCGTAAAAAAGGTTGTTTACTTTAAGTATATTCTTTTTTGCATAATTTTTGTGATGCTTGCAAAATTTAAAAAACTTTTTAAACTTTATTTAATGCTATAAAATTGAATTCTCATACATTCCATTTTTATTTTCTTTTAAAAAAAACTAGTGGTATGTGTGTGTATAGTAACACTCCACGTGCTGATGATATATTCTATAAAAGATCGACATACTCTTCAAATTAAATGATCATATTATTCATAATTGCTAATAATTTTGAAATGCACTGACAAGTTTATCATTACTTGTGTTTTAATTTAACTGCATCAATATTTTGATAGTACTTATTAATTTTGCATAAATTCTTTAACCGGATATATTGCCTCTCCTATATTGAGGGAGAAAACAGTCGCAGTGTACGTCTAAGTATCTTCTCGTTAATTTACCTCACAATATTCAGAGTTTTATCTACAAAAACTAAAAGTTTGAATGATGCATAAAAGTGTATAAGGAGACATTTATTCAAATAGATTTTGCGGATTACTGTGAACCAAAACAACTCCAGGATTGAAAACCCGTTGTATTGATATCTGTTGTCGATGTTATATTTGTAACAATTGATTGCACATAGTTTTGAAAAGTTTTCCACAGCCTAATATTCGAGCTAATCGAGATTAATGTGTTCAATGCATTCAAATGACCTCTATCTTTATATAAGCATGAAAGATATACGTCTGTAATAATTTATAATGATATAACATTACAGAGAAAAGTAGAAATGTATATAAGTTCGCTTGATTTTTTCATTGTTCAAAAGGAACAATGTCGAGGAGAGGGAACGTAAGAATTGAGAAAAACTAATCTTACCGTCATGTTTTAACATTCAAAATTAATCACGATACACTCATAGAGGAATTTGTAAAACGACGTTTTTTCAGAAATAATTATTGCAGTTAGAGTAGAATGTTCAAATTTACTGCTCATTTGCGTGATAAAAATTACGCAACCAAACTTTTGAATAAAATGAAATTTGTGTTATCATATTAGCTATTGACAATAGGCTATGATGCCTACTGCCATTTGATATTTGCATTGTAAAAGAAAATTTTCATTAGTGTGTACTTAAGGTAACTTTATGGATGCTATCGCATAATCCAATTATTACATGATGGACATTGGTTTTTGTATTATACTTATTGTTAAATAATTAACACTGCAATTAATTATATGAGAAATTTATAGTTGAGGTTCTTTTCTTAGCTATAATCAGTAAAAAAGTCCATTAATAAAACCATTAAGGACCACGTCCAAATATCTGAATTTATAATATGTACTTGCTAATAATTGTATACCTAAAAATTCCACAAACTGATTACTTTTCCAGAATATTCTATTCAAATTAACTTTATCATATATCATAATAATAAATCATAATGAAAGTTCCCCTCAAAGCAATCATTGCAACTTTGATGTTTTTTTCTCTTATCCTAACACCAATATATATATATATATATATATATATATATATATATATATATATATATATATATATAACATTCAATATATTTATATTATCTATTAACATACTTAAAAAGTGCCAACTATTAAAGAACTATTACAAATTAATTCCAACAATAATCTTTCTTTAAATATATAGTAACAAGATATGAACAACTTAAAACTAAACTGCACAGATTTATAACGGTTATTAGAATTTTATCACTAACATATCGCATGGTTTTTATTCTGACTTGAAGAAATAAAAGGTCATAAGCCTCAGAATAACGCAATTATATCTGTATCTACTATTGGTTGTTATTACTGTGCCCTAAGTATTGAGAGTGTTATTTCCAGTATTTCTGCTTTAATATGTACATACGTGCTTCCAAACTCAATCCTTATTGCAAACAAATAACCCGTCCTTTATTTTAAATCGTTGTACCCAATTTATGTTGTTTGTAACTTCTTTTTCAGAGTATAGTGAGTATAAAAATCAAATTTTTATTTACTGTTTCATAATTGAAACCCCTCTTTTAATTTCCTATTTAACCCATTTTAATATTAATATATTATAAGTATAATTAATAATTAACATAATAAATATTAAATATAATGAGTTAAAAGAGGTGACAACTCAAATGACAAAGGATGTGAGTATGTGATTCATAAATGCATAAGCGAAAAACAAACTTTTTGCTTTTTTTAACTTTAAGATTTTGGTCTTTATAGAGAAGTGAAGTGAATTCTGAGTCGTTTTTAGTTAAACTTACCAACAAGGATGGCCAATATTACCAATCCGATTACACCCATTATAATCATCATCTGAAATCAAAATTAAAAAACATCATTAATTTGCAAGATTTCAATATTGTTGAAGAAAGGTTTTAGCAGAATTTCAATAAAATTTCCTAAAATTCATGGTAATTTAATGATTTCATCTATATTTAAAAAATATCAGTTCAACATAAAATAAAATTAGCGTGATGACTAGAAATACTTAGAGGATATACTATGTAGGTTTATCATGGTTTTAAAATATTATTGGTAAATGTATAACATTAACCTCACAAATATGTGATGTAAAACAAATATTAATAAAATGTCTTGATAATTCTTCATCATATTTTCACAAGACATGAAAAAATGAAGTAGGGCTGTCTATACCTCTTAATCTAACTTCTATTCTTTTTTATTCTATTCTATCTAAAAAATTACCTTTAAGTTCTGTAACCAAAATTTTCTCTTTAGTTTGCCTGCTTGCTGTTCGAATTGGGATGCACCCTGCTGTAATGCATCTGGAGACATCATAAATATTATTTTTATTATTAATGTACAAAATTGTTACTGTGTACAAGGATATAGCAACATCATTAAATATATCAAATCTTGTATAATTTTGTCATTTTTAGTTTACTATTCAAATTAAATTATTGTTGACAAGATCAATGATCAGTATACAAATTTATATTATTGGTGCATAAATTCTGAAATTGATTAACTTTAATTCACAAAGTTATGTAGAAAGTTGGGTTAGGTGATTATGCAGTATAATTTAATCTGTATAGTATAATATATCGATTATAATTTATCAGCAACATTCTCCCATGACCTGTCTCACAGTCCATTTCACTACTGGGGACATGAATAAACTTACAATTATAACAAGCAAATGAACGAATTCGATTGAGTTGAATTTGGTGTTATAACTGAGATATCAACTTATTTAACCTTATTAAAATAATTTCTTTTTTACAAGTTAAAACGTGCATAAAATGTTATTCGAAAATATGAATGGCTCAGTTCATATTCAGTTTTATATTACCTGCTCTGTCGTCTAGTTCTGATAATTTCTGATCTCTTTCCAATACTTTTTCCACATTCGTCTTCATAATGTCAACTACCTGCAATTTGAAGAAAAATCAATTACCATCTGAATCGTAATTCTAGCTTTTAAAAATGATTATTAAGAATTTTTCCAAACAGGAAAAACCATTCGATGTTTTAATGTATAAATGAATTCGCTCTAAAGCCAATTCATTAAGTCTTATTATAAGATAAGAATAAGTACTCTCTGGGTTTTACTCGAATATAGCACAGCCTTTAAACTTAATATATGAAATCCATACGAATAGAGAAAAGTAATAATTTTTTATTTATAACTACTGCCTTATTAATAAACGTCATACTTTAAAAATATAATGAAATATTATTCTTAGACCAATGAAGTGGTTTCATTTTTCATGAAAAAGTCCGATAAGTTATATAAATAAACGGACGTTATAGGTAAATCTTATTTTTAACGCAATCTATTTTTTCAGTTGTCTCAAGATGAATGTTTTTGATATATATATATTGTTTTTATATAAGTTTTTCGGGTAAATTAAACACATTATAAATGATTATTTGGCGATTGAGAACATGGTCTACGTGAAGCGAAATTCTCGACTGAACTTTCGAATGAATTTAATCAGAGGATAGACGTCCTTTTAGGATGTTTATTTTCGTTATAAACATCTTCTGTTCTTTGATATCATCTTGAAAATTTGCAAAATGGAGTACGAAAAGAGGTTAACCTCGCGATACGTTTAGACGGACCGGGCGACCGTTCACGCCGACTTGACCCGTGCACATTAGGAAAGTGCTCGGTAAACATTTGTAAATATCGAGTGAATTTCACGCCATCTCATTGCGACAAGTATTGCTTTGGAAGCGGGAATAACATTGACGTTATGTTTGGTATGAATGAGTCGGAACTAGTGGAGACTCGGACAGATCAATACTATCCAGTTGAGCCCATTACTGGGGCCACCCCCACTTCTTACTCACTCGAAAAACACTTTCGGTTGATTTAAAACACTAATGCTCTCCTCCTACACGGTTTTTGAAGTAGTAAAAATTGAGCTGAAATCAAAGGGTGTCAAGAACTATAGAGATTGTGAAAATCGAGTAAGACCAAATGAAAATTAACATCACAGTTTGATAAAATATTTTACCGCTTTCGTTAACTTCTATTCATATTTCAGTTTATTCCCTATTATAATATATTTTAAAAATGAACAACTTATTACCATTATATTCCAGAATTATAGACGTTATAGAATTAGTAATTAACACAAAATCACAATTGGAAGAGGGAGGTCAACGAATATATGTTATATGTAAAACTTGAGTCCCAGGCTGTACTATCCCTACAGATCAAGGGGACAAGTATGCGGTGTTCATCGCAGAAACGGAGCTCATCTCAATTCGTATTTTTAGACCGTCAATCTTGCGTTAATTTTCAGGATTATCATGGCCTTCTTCCTGACTATTTTCACCGATGTATCCTTCATTTCCTGTCACGTAAGCCTCCGTATAAATACAACTTGCAGATTTTAAATGCTCTAAGACAATATTTAATGGTTTCTTTAAATGTTTTGTAATGTTTTAGGCTAATGTTGTAAAGTCTCGACAGTGGCAAAAACAACTTAAATGTTAAGACCTCGTTCCGCTGGATTGAACACAGATTTCAATAATTTGAAACCGTAATTAGCACAAAAATTATTTCCGCTGAAGTCCCAGAACGGGAGAGTGGAATCGGATAATGAAGCGATATTCCAAAAATACGAATATTCCATATTCTTCTGGTTGCGTGGGTGGTGTGCCAAACCCTCTTCCCACTCTCCCACAAAAGGATCATTCAATGGCAAACATACCATCTGGAAATTACGAAAGATGGCCTTTATTTTTCAACTCAGAGGAGGCTCAATTGGTCCTGAACCACAAAATTCAATTTATAAAATATCTTTTTGGGGCTTATACGGGGATTTACGAGGGTTGGTGGAAGTATCAAAGATATCATTGCCTGTCACCTCTCACGTTTTTGGCCCATTGATAAATCGGTTTCGGCATAACGCCATCGTCAGTACAGTCGTAAATCCAGGGGTTAGTTAGAAATACAAACAAAAGATAATGCATACCGTTGGACGCTGCTATTAGGCGCCTTCCGTTTACAAAAGAATATGAAACGAGTCGCAATTTTGCTAACCATGTCACCAAAAATAAATATCATTTTGACTCTGGCATTATACCAAAACCGGTCAATCGATGGGCAAAAATGCGAGTTGTAACAGACAGTTATAAATTTGATCAATTTATTTTGCTTAGACTCTAATCACAGTAGCCTCTTTCATAAATGCCAGGCCTGCGGGCGCATAGCATAGCTCATTTAGAAAACGTTATAGAAGGTTATAAGAAATGATGGTTCTTTTGGTAGGAGGTTTCGACAGGGTGTGGCACTGTGGACTACTGGTGAAACTCAAGAGAATCCTTCCTCCGACATACTACATAATCCTTAATTCCTACTTGAGGAACAGGCACATTTGTTTTTTTCAAGGTCTATTCCTATCGGTTTCATTTCCTCTACTACGGGTGTTCCACAAGGTAGCGCCCTGGGTCCTTCCCTTTATTCCAATATTCTCAACATCCTCACGCCTTCTTTGCTTCTTATGCAGATGACAAAGTCGTACTGTCTACTAACTCTGATCCTTATTTAGCATCACATTCCCTACCAGAACACCCCTCCCTCATAAAAACTGGTCCAGGAAATTAACGATTAAATTCAGTATGCCATAAAAGGACACGGTACTTTTACTCTGAGAAGAGCAACTTGTCCTCCTGTTTTCCTGAAAGGTCCCAAGTTCCTACTGAAAACCAAGTCCGGTACTTGGGACTGCACTTAGATAGAAGATTGACATGGAACCCACATACTAGAATCAAACGAAACAGAAGAAACGAAAGGACGTTACACAAAGCTACCAAGACTATTTGACTACAGATCAAAACTCACCACCAAATCACTCACCATCAAATTATTAATTTGCAACTGCGTACTGAAACCTATCTGGGTCTAAGAAATCGACCTGTGGGAATCCACCAAGTCGTCTAACTCATAGAATCCAATCATGCTAATCCATAATCCTTCGAATAATCACTAACGCCCCTCCATATATCCCTAACCATGCAATCCATAATGAGCTAAAATAAAAAATTCGATTCATTCAGGAATTAGCAGCTTCCCGGTATAAATCCTTCCACTCCAAATTATCCCATCATTCTAATCCCTTAATGCCAATAACTTTCCTCGCTTCACCTTCCTGAAAATCTCGAGCGTCCCCTCAAGCGGAGATGGACGCGTGATCACCTTAACACGTGAGAAATAGTAAGGGTGGGAGTACTATCACTGGGTGGCCTTCTCCCTTTAGGAGTTCAGTGAGTGATATTGTAGAGCACTATCACTAGATACAATAAAAAAATTGTAACTTTAAAAAAATAAATGAAAACATCTTTGAAGGTTCATTTGAAGGTACGTTTGAAGATATATTTGAAGGTAAATTTTATTACCTCGTCGACTTGTGCTTGTGTCTGTTGAAGCCGCTTCTGTGCAGCTATTTGCTGTGGTGTTCTCGGTCCTCCAACGATTCCTTCATCGCCTGCTCCGGGAGCCACCCCCGCCCCCGCCCCGCCGGCACCCAGACCCGCCCCTTCCGTCGCCCTGAAACATAAATTAGGATTAAATCTCAATTTAAATGAACGTATAAATTGATTGCTTAATTAATTATAGCTTAAAAGGCCTTTTTAGATTTAATA
The DNA here is from genome assembly GCA_019843655.1 of Lethocerus indicus. Taxonomy (NCBI): domain Eukaryota; kingdom Metazoa; phylum Arthropoda; class Insecta; order Hemiptera; family Belostomatidae; genus Lethocerus; species Lethocerus indicus. Next base: position 23,746,096 of record JACDQD010000003.1, on the reverse strand, counting down.
TATTAATTCTCTGGTGGTGTTCGTCTGCCTGTTGGTCTGTCCGTGAGATAATATAGCGATTAAAGAAAAGAAATATCGAATGAAACTATTAGTAACTGTACTTCCCCTATCGAGAATGTATTTCCCTCGGTACGCAGGCAAGTGGGATATTATCCTGACGCGGAATGTATATTCCGTACTGAATTATGAATATATTAATTATATTTTTTAATGTATTGATTTAATTATATAATATTTATTGTCAAATTGTTGAAAAGATTCCTTATATTTCTTTATTTTAATGATTTGAATGTGTTTCTAAAGAGTGAAAAATAATTTTCTTCGAGGCTAACTGATTGAAAGCGGACTAAATCAAATTCCCAGTGTATACTAAGCCTCAAATTGGGGTAATACAGCGTTCTTACAAAGAAAAGTTAAAGTAATTTACATGAATTATTCATTTGGATATGAACAATAGGGAATAGAGAGATTACGGGGCACCAAATCGGCAATCCAACCTGTACGTCAGTCTGCCGGGTTTAGTATCACGAAGTGCCGTATCAACGGTTTCAACAACCGCCTGTAATGGTCATAGTGCGGACTGTGGTACCCTTGCAAATATTTTCGTCGGACGCTTACTGAGGTTGAGTTAAGAAATGCAAGGATCCTCTTTTCATGTCAGAGGAACATTTTGGTTTGTATATCAGCTCTGATTTACAACCAGGGTAGTCAAGGTTTAAGAGTTAAATTTAAAATTGACTTGTAAGTGTATGTGTGTGTCGGTGTTTGTAACGTCAGAGGGAACCCCTATTATGAAATTAACATATTACATAAAGCCCAGCCAGTATTGTATATAATTGAATCCAGAATTACGTAAACCAGTACGCTCAGCCGTTTGTTTAAATTAGACATATTTTTGGCGACCGAGAGCCCCCATACCAATCATCAAAATTTACTACCACAGCATTTTGAAATTATTTTCGTCCGACCTTTTTTTGAATCAATGAAATGATTTTTTCGGCCGACTGAGCAAAAATTTGATCTCGCTTAAGTGATAAATAAAAGTAATTAAATATATGAAAAAAGGTTTTGCTGTCGCCCAATAATAACATTCTCGCGATATTTTATAGATACTAGCCGATTTCTGTAAGCAAGTTGTCTCAATAAATGTTTCGTTGCTCCATTCATGTTAGGAACGATTTTTTATACGAAACCCATTAATTGTACGAAATATATATCGAAATCATTTATGAGATATAAGTTTAAAAAATTCCGAATATTTTTGTAGAAACATGTTCGTCCTATCAAACAACCTGAACCGATTAAACTTTTTCCGGCGTGGAGTGCCTAGGAGCGTTCGGAAATAATTCAGGTCTGGACTCTCAGCAGTATTCGATTAGAAACAGTTAGGTAGATAGACTGGCAAGTTCAATCTAAAACTCAATTCAGCTGGCAATGAGCTGTTGCATCATGGTATAAATTTACAGTTGAAATTTCTAATTGGGGAAATTACTCAACTGTGCATCACCTTAGTTACTGAGGTATGTAAAAATTACAAATGCATTATTTTTCTTCATCAAACTTATGGAAATTTATAGATTATAAATATGAAATAAAATGTGATAAATGTTTAATGGAAGGCCCGACATTTTTGATTCGTCTTAAAAGAGCAATGTGGAAAATGAGGAGGCAGCACCGAGTCACCCTATTGATTTGTAGTTCCCTTTATTTATAAATGCAGTGGGGAGAATCACGATGGTGGCGAGGGTACGAAACACGCCAACTAACTACAATTGTTTTGTTATTTGAAAGTTCTTGGGCTTTTTTCCCTTCAGGTTTCTGACAGTGAAAAATAACTTCGCAAACATTATTACCGAGTGGAGCGATGGCCTAGGTCAACGTTATAACCCTAATCCACGATTTCCTGGTTCTTATAACAATTCCATTCTCATCTTCGATTTTATTTTAATTTTCGAGGATATTATTTAAATAAAAATTCATGTATAATTGTCATGACGGAATTTCGTGAAATACAAATAGATGCTTTAAATTCAATATAGATCCAAGGGGTATTCGTTCTGAACACGATTCCAGTTGATTTTCCCAACACGTGAAATCATAAATCAACTATTTTTTCACCTTCGAATTATGCTATAGTGTATGCAGCTTTTTGTAATTTTTTTGTAAGCGGCCCCAATAGCATAGGTGCTTCAACTTCTCAAGCCTATCATGCCGATTATCTCTTCCGGAAGGGCCACTCGTTAATTTTCTCAGGATGTACTTGCAGAAGATTCATGTCACCGCACTATCTATTAATTCGGTCTAACTAAGCGCAATAACAATTTATTCTCTGTAAACCTGAACAATGTATTACTGTCTTTAAACGTTCATGTATAATGTATAGCGCATTATTATGGCGACAAGATGATACTTGGTACTTGGTCGTGACTGCTGCTAATGCCACTACTTTAAATATTTAGACAGAAGATTGACCGTCACGGTACCGTAATATCTATAACTTGGTATTTTCTAGTCTCTGTAAACCTGAACCACGCCTGGCATGAGGGGGCAACGCAATAGAATTTGCAATGAGAGCTGTTGTGCGCGAGGGTGCAGAGGTTTTACTTCTGCATCAGTCAACAACTGCAAGAACGAATAATATCTACTGGGCTCTATCCCGGATCCGACAACACATCCTAAAATTTCGTCGACAGTGCGTGCCGTAAGAAGAAACTTGTGACCAGCACTTCGTCCACCATTTTCACTGAGCAGTAAACTTTTCAGTGATTAAATGGAGAAAAGTAATAATATTTCCATACGATAATATTCGCAGACCACACAAAAGGTACTTAGACGTAACTTGCAATCATACCTTCACATATTCCCAATCATTTATAGAAAATCAACATTAACATATAAACCTCCGAAATCTGTAAACATCTGTAGTAACTATAATATTAAATTTGATAAGTAAATAATCACAAAAATAAGTGATGACAATTACTACGCCGATATCATTGGCCTAACTGTTATCTAGCGTAAGTGAATGTTAACAGACGATGATAACAATGTTGAAAAATACATAAAATAAAAAGGTTGAAACAAGTTAAGCGATGAACAAGACAAGACGTGGACTGTAGAGGTACACTACTGTGTTTATGGGAACGGGCTCCACTCGGGTCAACGTGAACAGCTCGAGAGATCGATCTTGAAAAATCGTCTCGTTAGCCTGCCAACAAATTGACAATATATAAAGCTCCACCGACGTGGACATACGGTATCGAACTGTAGGGATCCATCAAGATTCCAGAGAGATTCCAATCTTACACTCCGAAAGTGTTACTAAATCGGTATCCAAAATTTGTCTTGTGCTTCTCGTGATGCAGATCTTTTATAACATTGTTTATCAATTATATATGTGCCTGCAAATAACAAATTAAATGTCAAATTCAAGACATGGCAAATACCCGCTGGTGTACACTTCAACATGAAACATATCTTTATAATAAAACCCTTAATATTTAATAGAAAATAACAAAGATAACCACTATTGAAGTGTGTATAAATATATTTCTTGGTCCCTCAATGTATAGGTTGATTAAAACTAGGTTCGTAAACGTATATAGAGCGGGAAACTCAGTTGTAAATATATTCCTACAAATATCCGAACAGGTAATTCGATGGAGCATCGGCCTCAAAATTAGTTTCATAAGTAAATGAGCGAAGGTGAAGGGGAAACCCTTCCACTGGAGCTCAGGTGGTTTCCAAAGACAGGTAACATTCTGGACTAGCAGGGGGTTACCTAGCCCTGATAACCGAGGTTCTTTCAACACTATTACGCTATCCCACCGGCAGTTAGTGATAATTTAATTTCGTAAGTATTCCAGAATGTTTCAATACTTTAGTATAACCTGGTATTTGGACGAGAAAGATCAAATAAAACTCCTTGTAGGTGAGTACAGTCGAATATAAAAAACAGTTCGGAGTGCAATTGAGAAGACGGAGAAGGTCTGACGTCGGTTGGAGTCGATTTTGACGGACCCTCGAGACCAAAGCGGGCCCGAATGTTTTATTTTTGGACTATCCAATAGTGTCGATTTTTATGAAATTGAGATTGCCTCGCCGCCGGCAATATTGAATTTATTGCTCCGATTACGGCTTATCTGATGGACATTTACCAAGGGTAGGAAAGAAAAGGGGATCGTTACAATTATCTAGGTTTGGCACTCGATTTCAATTTTCACTCTAGAACATAGTTATTTTCTGTACTGACATATTTTCTCAAATGTTTAAGTATAAAAGTCCCGCGATTTTCCGATTGTTATTGTAGTAACGGAGGAAAAATATATTTTTCACACTGGCTACATTTTAGATTCATGAATTCATTCTTTTGCTCGTTCCTTAACTCAACGAGTCAAGTCAAATATTTATATATTTCTTTTAAAGATGCAGAAAGGTGTAACTCTATTATTTATTACCGTCTTTAAGCGTTCATTTAGAATAGAATATGTGCAATATTATGGTGACAAGATGATAGTTCTTGGGTCACGAGTGCTGCTCACCCCACTACATTAAATTTTCCGGTTAGGATTTTATAGGAAAGGGATTTAAACTTATTGCTTAGGGGTAGATATATAGAGCTTCTACATACGATGTGCTTCGAATAAGTCTTGATATTCCGAGTTTTGTCGCGACACGCTATCGATTTTCAAAGAAATCGGGTCACAGGGTAAGACTGATACACCCTTATAGTTCTTTTTCCCTCAAGAAACTTTCCTAATTTTTGTACGGAAGTAAAGAGTATTTAAGACGTATAGATTACCAAAAAAAAATATGGTTAATTCTCCTTAGGTAAATTGCAATCATTATTCAACTTTCCTGAGCGAAACGTATAGATCATACAGAAATATAGTTTTTGACAGCCTCATCCTAGTTAAGGATTTTACGATGAAGGGTAACATCATATATTGACCTAATTTCAAATCTTGTGACTTCATAATTCATTCATAATTTTCAGAAAAGAAAAGAATCGGAGGGAAAACTCAGTGGCACAGAAACATGCGTATTACCATACGTTCACCTAATGTTATAGCACAAAAAAGGGGGTACAATCAGAGCTTGCACGTTACTTTTGTATGTTAATATCTAATATACAAAAGGAGAGTTACATGTGGTAGGCAGTAGCTAAATGAAGAGCATAAGGGGGAATTGTTTTTCTTTTTCTTTTTTTTTAGTTCAGTACTAGGTGGTATGTATGAAAGTTTTGCTCTTAATACTGCCTGGTCACTTCTTCTTTATCCTTCTTGAACGTCTTTTTCCTTCTTTGTCCTTTATTCCTATTCATCGGGCGCTTAATCCATTTACAAGCAAAGCACGCTATCCTTGTCCTACCAAGGGAAGCGTTCGCATTGTCCACTGACAGTGAGTGAACGTCCTACGTTCCTTGTAGACGGAAACCAGGGAGAATAACGGACCGAGACATGTACTAATATATATGATTCCATTTCTATTCTATATTATTATTAAGTTTAACACTTTGCTAAAACCTTCAGTATGTGTGAAAGTCGAACAGGGAAAATGAGGTAATAACCTTAAGGAAGTGGGAAAAGTGTAGGATGATGATAAAACTAGAGTACCCACTCTAGTTCAAGCACAGTGAGACGAAAGTAAAATAAGTGTAATAACAGCAGTGTTATTGTCACATAAGTGATGCACTTCACAGAAAATAAAGGCACAGATCAAAAGGCGACAGCTTATTCATTTTTATAAAGGGCCTTTGAATTCATTCATAGGTCGTTGAATTCAAAACTGGTCTTTGAATGAGGAAACAAAATGAATTGGAAATATGACAAGTACAGACTATAATTATAATTAAAATTTAGAATTAGATTTTATTGTTTACATTATTTAAAAGTAGAAGTTTTAATTTTATATAATACATTAATTATTAAGGAAATAATTTTTCGTTGTATTTATACTGCTAAGACTAGTGTTAAGTAACACATCGTGTGTAATTGGAACGCCTAATTGTAATCATCCCACATATATGTAATTTTCTGATATACATAGGTCAATAATTGTCTAATAAAAAAATGGCTATCTCAACCCTCTTCCAATAAAATTATATGAAGTAATTTTATGTTCCTCACCAAAATATGTCAACTAATATTGTACCTGTTATGTAAATACAGATGATTATAAAATAGTAAATCTTGTTGAACGTACGGCCTGGCATTGCGAGAATCCATAAAAGATCACCGCGCGTGAAAAATCCACGTGGTATAATTTTTTAAGTTTTGAATTTTTGAACTATAACCCGATTGGATGGGAGTTGGGGAGGTCGGCTGTCAATAGTAGTACCACTGGGACCCATAAGCTGTGGTTTCCAGTTTGGATTAAGTCCAAACGGCACAACCTTTATTGATTTTACGCCACACGTTTGAGTCCTCGATGTACCTAGGGGCAATTCAATAGCGGATTCGAAAATTACAAATTTAAAAATGTAGTTTGCACACATTTTCGTAGAAGGAAGGCGTGACACTGACCGGTATAATCTTCGTTATTTTAAGTGAATTACAAATTAACGAATATATTGAATACCTATCTAACTTCGTACAAATAAAAAATAAAATCTCTGTCCTGATTTGGGAATCTCTGTCCTCTTTATTTCGTTTATAACCTAGGTTTTACTTATAAAATATTAATAATATTTTTTGTGCATATTAAAGGTTTTTCTCACAGGAAACCGCAATACTGACTTTTTCAATATTATGTGTACAGTTTAATCAATTGAAGAAAAAATTTTGGTTTTGTGGGGGACCGCCCTATTTCAGGATTTTAGCTGCAGTTCTTGAAGGAAATTATTTTTCTTAAATTTATATATTTGACGCAAAAGCGTGTTTTGTATTACTTGTGACTATTCTGAATTTCGAAAAGTTTCTACAAAATTATTTGTTATACAGGATTATTTTTTTTATATTAAATTATAGGCCTCTATTAAAAAATATATTTTGTTTGTCTATTCCTTAAGAGTATGTAGAAATGGTAGAATGGTAGAAATGGAAACTTTTGATTTGACTGATCAAAATTTAATAATACAAGAAAAGTTTTAATAGGTCTCCTTCTCACATGTTTTATGAAGTCAATAGCGCATATATATTATTTATTAATATATTAATATATTATTTATTTTAGGGTTACATTAGAGTAATTAGCGTCATTTTCTCGTATGAATATTATCGATATATTAAAATTTATTTGGACATTTCAGTGAAATGAGAGCTATGAAACACAAAATAAACAATACATGAAGCGCAAAACGGCGGAAGTCAAAATGCGCTTTATAAATAGAGAGAGAGAAAAAAGAAATTATTCAGTAAATATCCAGCAATTCTCTGTTTCATAGATCTGCTATGCAAAGGAGTAAGCGCATCATGCCACACGTAGTTTTCTATTGAAACTGTCCATTGACAACTCTTTCAGTATTTGAAATTATGAAGGAAGTGGAATAAGGACTTCCTTCATCAGCCTGTTAATTGGCTTGTTAAGGGTCCTAAGGTTTTATATTCCCAATTACTGTCTTCCCTCCTGTTCTTCGTTACGGAATTTTAAATTTGAAATTGTGATGGAAGACAGTTTTCATAGAACAAACCTTCTTCATTGAAACGGTTCTTCGTAGCTGTAATGTATAATTTAATCCTTGATATTGTGAAGTACGATCTCCCATTGAAAAAACCCTTTCCTGTTTCTAATTTCAGTTAACCAAATTTAGTAGAAGTATTTACCTGTAATACAGCATATCCTACCTCTTACTATCCACATTTTTGTTTCGGAATTTTATTATTAAAATGCAGTTCAACGTAGCTGATTCTTTATTCTGAAAGCTAATGATCATTTATATTAATTGTGGTATTTCATTTGCATTTATTTCAACATTTCTGTGGTTCTGGAAACTTCCAGATCACAAGATTCATGTTAAATTTATCACTTAAATTATTCCACAGATATGTGATTCATAAACGTTAACTTACTTCGTTTTTCTTCCAAGTTTTTCTTTCGAAGTATTCCTAAGTAGTGTGGGTTATAACAAACCTCTCTAACGTATCAGCACCATCTTTATCATTTGAAAATTAAATACAAGAATAATTGGAATAGAATAAAAGATACCACGAATTAAAAGATATATACCATTTCATATTTGGCGGAAAACATTCAAGCACGTAATTAGCTATTTAATTTACGAAAAATTAGATAACAGCCATTTATTCTATTGTAATAAAGTATAATTTTCATTAGTCATTTCTAAGATATACAGATGAGAGTTACAAGTTGAACAGCCCGGTGAATGTATGTAAGGCACTCTGCCGTCTGAAGATAAATTGTACTCAATTTTTGTAAGTTTCTTCGACTAATAAATGACTTTTCTATTATCGGAATAGAACAAAAAATGTGAGGCCGGGGGCCATTATTGTGCTTCACTCCGCCCCCATTTTCTTCCCCCAGAGTTCAATATTTCCTTAACGCGTTCCACCCACAACATCGATCCAAATACTAAGATTCAGATCCTAGTATCCAGTATCCTAGTATTAAGGGCCTAGTATCAGTGCCAATACTATTGTATCGTCCACGCCCGGCTAAATTTACAACCGCCATTTCCGATCTTTCGAAATCCGCGTACAAGAAATAACAAATAGTTTCGATCGTATGCGATTTGTAAGGAAGTACCGAAATGTGAGGTTCGTCAAGGTGTGGGGGATGGAGAAGTTATATGTATATCTATATGTATATATATATATATATATATATATATATATATATATATATATATATATATATATATATATATATGTGTGTGTGTGTGTGTGTGTGTGTGTGTGTGTGTGTGTAGATGGGCGGGTTAATGGCGGAGCACCGCCCACACGTACACACACTCCACTCACACCCACGCGCACCGCTGATATCGATTCGTAGTTACCGAACCTCCTCAATCGGTGAAATGTACATTTCTATAGTGGTGAAGCTGGATGGAATCTTCCGGGACAAATGTCCGGTGGGATATTTGTTCAATAAATAGAACCTTATATGATTTATTTAAGGTTAAAAGGATAAAATTAAGGAATCACTTACATTTTGAAATAGGAAAGCGGCGAGACCTCAGGAGGCGAAAGATTTAACGTCAACCAACGGCCTAGGAACCCGGGTAAAACTGGAGGCGACCGACCGAGTCACTAGACCGGTATCTGGGCGTGTAGAGGGGGCGGTTGTTGTGGCGCCCTGGAAATAGACTGGTGAGAATGGTCTGGCGAAGGATCCCTCCGGGAACTGTAGTGTGAGAGCGTGCCCTGGGTGCCCGGTCCTCTCTAGTCTGCTCGGCTGCGCCACCCCTCCGCGATTATTATCGACCCTCTGGGCGGGGGTGGGGGGCGGGGGCGTCGGTGGCGGCGGCCCCGGCATTGATCGCGTCTGGGGGCGCATGACCGCCCCCGGCCACCGCCTCCTACATCGCCTCCTCCCCCGCCTGGCACCCGCCCTCCGATACCCGCCGGCTTTCTCGGCACCCCTTTCAAATTCGTTCAAACTGGATACACTGTTGTAAACTCCGACGAATTAAATATTTTAGAATACCCGTGAACTTTTTGCGCGGAATTAAAGCTCAAAGATTTAAGACTTATGGAATAAGAAAAGTATGGTAAATACCTCTATAAATATTCCCATTAAGAAAAACTGAAATGCGGCGATTATTCATATTTTAGTTTCATGAGTGAAACTTTGTATAGACAATTCCAAAACATAGTTTACGATAGCCCCATCCTATCGTGTGACATCATTCACAAAATAATAGAATCGGAAGAAAAATTCAATGTCACAGAAACATGCATATTACCTGACGTTTACTGACTTTTATAGCACAAAATCAGAGCTGTTTAATATCTAATACAATGCAATACATCACTATACAATAGAGTGCAATAATAATAATAATATCTACATAGACAGAGTCACTGATGTCGTTTTCCTCTTCTCCAATTGAAAAAAAACTATAGGATGCGGCGAAATAATTAAAAATTTTATTCACACCCCCAAATTTTCTCCACATCTATAAAAAGATTGTGTTGTTATTTAAGGGCACATTTAGCGACTAGGCTGTTATGCTCTTAACAAAAAATTTGAAAAAACCTTTTTTAAAATCTGAAAAATTACAATGTTATTCACATCTATTCATCGTTGCTCGCTATTACGGAACAAGCGGAAACAAAACGTACAATCTAGAACATTTAAGGAAAATGTATTATATTATTATTGATAATCTTCTAATACATTTTTACATTTTGTTATAATTTTCCTCTCAAAGACTGGGAGTTAGCAATCAGTCAGTAATAAACTAGCATAGTATGTAAGTAAGTTGCTGATACAGTATAGTTTGCCTATTATCTTGCTGTCGGTATCCGTGGCAAAAATGTAAAAGAGAAACTATCTGAAAACCAAAAAGAAGATTGGAAATAATGTTGAATTGATTGTACGTTTAAAATAATATAAAATTCTGTTGTTGAAACCGGCGGTTTGTTTGTTCACTGTCCGGCACGTGCCCCTTTCCCATTAAAAATCTCTCTGCGTGCCGCTCATGACTGGCATTCCCTACTTAGTTTGTACACGACCACCGCCCAACTCAGTTTTAAATTTCTTTTCTTCTGTACTTGATGGACTTACTCAGTTGCAAACAAAAGTGTTACAAACATATATTACCTCCGTGCTAACTGTCTCTCACAGTTTATTGTTTATTATTACCAGGTTATTGTCTGAGTTGTTTTTGTATATTTCCAAGTTTTTAAGAATGTTTGGTTCTAGGCTTAAAAATTGGGCAAAATGGACAAAATTAATATTTGTTAGTAACAGTTCGTACCAATATTGCTGATATGCGCATTACATACAAACTTTTAAAATAACACAAAAAGAACAATAATGCAAAAAATACAATAAAACTTGTATTTTAATTGTAACAATAATCGTTTCCTAATGAGGTGAATTCCACAATTAATTTATTTGTATTTATTAAGAATATTTTATAAAATAGCATTAAGCGAAATATTGCACAACCATTTATGACATAAATAATGTTGACTGTCAATTAGTCCTGATCATTGTGGAAATTAAATATCTTGGGGAATATATGTAGCAAATGTTTCGGCGTACCAAATGGCTCATAAGTTTTAGTAGAACCATGGTTCGAACCTTCACCTTAAATAATATATTTATATTAATTTTTTTAAAGTACTATATATTTGTCCATGAAACGTAAAACAAAAAACATAATTCTTAAATTACATTAAACATAATAATAATCCGTTCATTGCATTAATGGCCATGAAAAATACGAATCAATGTACAAGATGATGTACCAATCAAAGGACAAGTTTGGAAAAAGCATATTAATTTTGAAAAAAAATGGTTTTAACTAATTACATATGGTAATACCATATTTCAATAAACGTACCTGTTGTTCATTGAGCCTAAATTAAGCGGTGGTGATTAGGAGAATGGACATTGTAATGGACAACATTTATTGTACAATATTTGCGTGTTTATATATATATATATATATATATATATATATATATATATATATATATATGTATAAACGAAACTGACAGGTCTTCACAAGCTTTTAACAGCTGCAGCAGATAACACTATGAGCCCATTTGAGATGTCAGATGTCAGATAACGAGACAAGAAGTTTCACTTGTCATGTATGCACGGTATAAGAACGGCATTTAGAACGGCACTTAATGCATACATGCAAACATGTTAACTGGCAATATGCAGAATAGGAATACTTTGGAAGAGATATTGATCACTATATCGAGATGGAATTCGACTTCAGTTGGAAATAAAGGAAATAAAAAAAACTATTAATTTAAAATCCCCTGTGAGGTATTGGAAAGAATATCGACACTCTTCTTTCTTCACTTGCCTGTTTGGTCCTAGGCTAAAATTTATTAGATTATTCTATTGTCAGTATCATTATTGAATATCAGGGAATATGAAAATATCAATATTCCCATTGATCCGTCGCGGTGCCGGAAATAGAGCCATCTGTTACAGGTGACCTCCACCAGTGCCTGTTCGGGAAAGCCTGTAAAAGGGTGGATGAAGGAATAAAGGAGAGATGAGAGGAAAGAAGACATCTGAGAGATGTCGGAGGTATCCGACAAATGGTGGGTAACGTACCTATATGTGCCCAGTGCGACCTCATAGTAAGAGGGCACGCATCGCATAGTGCTTATGATCATATACCATTCAGAGTGTGCTTACGGGGACGTAGAAGGCCGCTTCTGCTAAGGTGGTTTGCTCAGAAACGAGGAAAGGTACCCTGAACAAAGATTCGCGGTGGGGGGGGGGATGTGTTATATACATAAATATAACATTCATACTAGCACATTACTGCGGTAATAGATAAGTATATATGTGTGGCTTATGTACGTTCATTTCCAACATTATCATTGGTACTAGTTTATGTATGGAATGGGCATTGGAGAACATGACGTTACGATAAAATTTTTAGGATTTTCTGGCCTACACAACGAACAAGGTTCTAGTAGATCATGTCAGGTGGGAGGCCACTGCTTATCTACGTGCTAATATTTTTCACTGGTAATGCTGTTTTCTACATAATTTCTCGAAAATTTACTGTTCCCCCTCCCCACTTGGCAGTCATTATTTGTATATGTCTGCACAGTGCTCGTATAGCTTATATATATAAGGACGTGACTGCGGGACGTCCGAACACTTTTTTCAAATATCCCTCAGGATCGGCGGCCTGAAGACCTTATCATAATCTCACAATAACACCAGGTAAATGTATATTTTATGCAATATTTTAATCTCTCATTACAGTGCTCACCGACTACTTGAGTTTCGCTTAAAATTGTATTGCCGCGTGTATTGTGTTGGCATAGTCCTAGAGTAACATAAATATACCCGACATTGTATATAAATTACCCCCACATAATGAACAGGGACCGGAAATGTTACAGCTTACAGCTTACTAACCGTGGTAATCCTTTCATCATCTAGACATCGCTGTAACCTTATCGATTATAGATGGCTTAGAAAGCATACTAAACTGTTAACCAAAATTTTGGACTGACGGTGGGCAGAAACCAAAATATTTCCAACCCCAGAGCGAACAATCAGGAAGGCAAAGAAAATCATATTAAGGGAAAAGTCTTATATTAGCAGACTTCTCGCTGCATTTCCTTATCGCTACCTTATTGAGACAAACAAAGTAATAATCTCTGAACTTTAGGCTCTAATTTACTCTTAGACTGACCTTCACCCATAACTTCATTCACAAGAACTTTACTTTAGAATACTTATTATTAACGATTATTTCTTATATTTATTACTTATGGTTTATATTTATTATATGTTATAGAAATTAATTTCAATATACTTACTTCGAATTACGGTTCTCTTAAGGTTGTTCACAACAGAGGAACAGTTTGATCAAAATATATTGATTTTTCCAACCAAATTTATAAATTCTTTTCGGTGTAATAGTAATTATTAATCATACACACCAGTTCAATGAAAAATTATTATAAAAATTATCAGTACAAGAATTCATTAAAATCCCCATGTCAATGAACACGAATAGAAATATTTTTCAGTATTTTATATAATGCTGTGCGTTCTTTAACATTTGTGATTTTGCATTAAATATTTTAATAAATATAATAATTGGTTGCTGACGCATACCTGACGCGTGTTACGCTAGCAACTTGTCTCATCTTCTTAGTAGTCTTGAAATATGCACTACTACCTTCTGTTTTTAAAAATAAAAAGAATACAAATAAATGAAACCGTGACTGCGTCGACGTTGCAGGGCCCATAAGTGAAAATGGGGTCTACCGAGTTCAAGAATGAAGCTGTCGAGACGCGGGAAGAGGGGCCCGTCAACGGGAATAGGAGGATAGCAGAAGAAGAGATCGTAATAGCCGGCATGAGTGGCAAGTTCCCGGAGAGCGACAACGTTGAGGAGTTCTGGCAGAATTTGATTACAGGCAATGATATGATTACATCAGACGACAGGCGCTGGGATAAAGGTATTTTTCGTCAAACAAAATGTTCTCCTGGAGGCGAGTCATAACAACTTGTATTTAATAGTAACACACGATTACAATCGTTTAAATGAAAACTAAAACTTATTTAACGCGACAAGTTTCAGTCTCAGGTACACTTTTCGCATCGTTTTTCTAATTCGATGGATTGCAATCGCAAAATAGTTGAATCGATAAAAATGATACGGTCGGTGAGAGCTAAGTAGTCTGTTGAATGGGCAATGTCGTTAGCAATCGGAACGCTGTTAAGTTGTCTGGTCTAGGGTATCCAGGGCACAGGGATGAATGCGAAGGGTTGAATAAAAGGGTCTGGACGGCTTGGACCCTTGCCAACAGTAGTAGACAAAGGTCACACATTATAGTTCCACATTTATCAGTTGATAATACAATTGGGAAAATAATAATTTTGAAGATGCTAAGGAAGTTTGAACCCAACAGGGTTCCTTGACGTAAAATAAAACACACAGAAATAAATTTCATTTCTATATCTCGAGCTACCCAAGGGTATATGTCACTAGGAATACAGAAACTATTGACCTGAATTGACCTGAACCTAATTCAATTATTGAAATTCACGAATTCGTACATGGCAAAGCTATGTACGTCATACGTCGAACGACGTATTTTATGATTTGAATTAGAAATTGTGACATTCTTTTGACGATAGCAGTAACTAAGAGAGGTTAAAATAAAATCAGTAAAAATTATGCATGAATATTCTTCCAATAAGGAATTTGAATTTAGAAAAAATCCAAGACAGTAAAAAATTTAGTTTATGGAGATTTTTATGCAGTTTAAAACTCTAGATGTACGAACCTAGACTACACGAACAGTATTCATAAACACTACATAAACACGACTACTTCATGAACAGTATTCGTTTATATTCGTAATATTTTAGAGGGTAGGAATTGAACATTAAAACCTATGGAAAGCATTGTATAGAGCTTTTAAGTCCACTCTATAGACGTATAACATAAATTTCATTAAATAAAGAAGTAATCTGTTATATAAATAAAAATTCTATTGTTTCTCGCATACTGTACATAAATCTGAGAGAACACTTCTCTTAACATGTAATAGTGTACCACTGAAAAACACACTGTTAAGGAAAGAATTAAAATATATAGTCATACCCATTTTTTTATCGCTGCACAACAACCTTGCAGGTCTTCCAATTTTTTTATGTTAGTCATCCTTCGCAGGCGTGTTGGGCGATGTACCTTGGATGACCGGGAAGCTGAAGGATATCGAAAGTTTCGACGCCACATTCTTCGGTGTCCACCCAAAGCAGGCCGAAGTGATGGACCCACAGCATAGGTTACTCCTGGAGCTGACACACGAGGCCATTCTAGACGCAGGTAATAATAATACTCAAAGCGTATCGACGTTCATGGGCCGTACTTAAATTTTAGGTATGTCGGTTCATAATTAAAATAGCAACCGTTTATTTTTTATGTATCAGCTAAAATACCTCGTGGTTTATTTGAAGGAACAAGACAACTTCGGTGCCTCCAGGAGCACTAGTCGTCGTCGCTGTGGTTTCTCTATTTTTTCCAACTCACTTTCAGGGGAAAAAACGGTTATAGGCAAAAACAGGGGTTGCAGTAGGTGCAACAGAACAGAAAACTAGGGTGCCCTACCCAACTATTTGCCGTGCCCCTTTTAACCTTCCTGCTAATGCGTACCTAATTTGTGGTAATGCTATCCGGGAATCATTAATGATTAGTCCTACTTACAGAAAGGGAAACAATGACGATGGGCACTTCATAAAAAATATAAGTCAAAACTCAATGGCTAAGATTTCGTCCTAGAAAATTATTTCCTTAATGAGGGTGTTCATTATGGAAGTTATTGTCAAATGGGCGTCAATATAGAAGCCAAAAAAACTTCGACAGACTGCTTCTTTGCCCATCTCCGTTCTCGACTGTAGTAAACATTTGACTTTTTCGCAGGATTTAACCCTCAGGAATTATCGGGGACCGATACGGCTGTGTTCGTCGGTCAAACTTTCGGAGAACTTCATGACTTAGAAGTTGGGGAAGCGAGCGGTTATCACCTCTTGGGCAACCTCAGGGCATTGCTCCCGAACAGGATATCCTACGCATTCAATCTCAAAGGTGAGCAAAACAACTAACAATTAACTAATAATTATATAAGCGTTACGATAATAATCCCCATCTTCGGTAGCTTTGGCCGTCAGAATGGTGGTGAGTCACTCTGGCATATTGAATCCTTGTGGGGGGACATCCTGTCTTCTAGGTCACTTCACTGACACCGACTGAGTGAGTCATCGCCATTCTGATGGATACAGCTACTGAACATGGGGAGCAGCCGAAACCGGTCTAGCAAGAGACCAAACCTGCGAGAAGACACAAAATCGAGAAAACTACGGTATTCTATTCCAAACCTTCGCAGACCAAATACCACGGGTATTCGGAACTATTTATTTATTTATTATTAATGATGTTTATCTATGTGTGAGCTTAGGTCCGAGTTATTGTCTGGACACGGCTTGTTCGAGCGGGCTGGTGGCTATGGACCAGGCGGCGGCTGCAATTTCCAGCGGCCAATGTCAAGCGGCTATAGTTGCAGCTACAAACCTTTTGCTCGATCCGACAACTTCATTTCAATTCAACAAACTCAGCGTCCTAAGCCCCGTCGGGCTGTGTAGGGCATTTGACGCACAAGGTAACATTGACACCATTAGATTTCTCATTATTTTTCGCCCTAATAAGAATGAACTACTCCAAATCCGTCATACATCTACTCACCCTATTCAAAATGTTTACCAGCGTGGCACTGTTCACAACAGTTATTTCGCTTCATTAAAATGATTAATAATATACGTACGCCGTGCTGATTCTCCAGAAAATCTAGTTAAATTTGAAATAGGTTTTTATCTTCACTTAAAGCATCTGTAAGAATTAAAAATACAACACAAAATATAATGAAGAGTAAATATTCGTCTAACAATAATTGTATTATTAGTTCATCATCTTATATGTGCGTAATATATTAGTACGCTTAAACACAGGCATGGGTTACGTGAGGAGTGAAGCGGCTGTGGTGATGGTGCTGATGAAGCGTTCGACGGCCAGAAGATGTTACGCGAGCATTGTCAACTGCAGCTCGAACAACGATGGTTACAAGTCCCAAGGGATCACCTACCCGTCCGGGGACGTTCAGAAAGAACTTATACAGAGCGTATTTAAAGCGATCAAATTGCGACCACAGCAGATAACCTACGTTGAAGCCCATGGCACTGGCACTAAGGTCTGTTAACGTAGGAACGTAAGGATCAGAATATTCTGATCCTTATAAGTTATATGATTTACGTGATTTTTTTATACAATTCAAATGTAAAGAATGTTTGTTACCCGTCTAATGAACGGGCAATAGGATCATCTTTATTACAGGGCCGATATTTCTTTTATTTCTGTACCGGATTTTTTCTCTATGCCCCAATAACCATGTATCCGACATATTTGTACTTTGTTTGACTTGTGTATATTGCAAGAAATATCCTCTACAAAATAAAAACGAATTAGGGATTAATGTTTAGGCCGGGGACCCGCAAGAGCTCGGCTCAGTGGCGGACATATTCTGCGAGGGGAGGAAGAACGGGATGTTGTTTGTGGGCTCAGTCAAATCTAACATGGGCCACGCTGAGGCCTCTTCGGCACTGTGCTCAGTCGTTAAAGTTTTGGCCGCCATGGAAAATGAAATGTTACCTGCTAACTTGCACTACGAACAGCCTAATCCAAATATACCTTCTCTCCACGATGGAAGAATACAGGTCAATTTTCTTCAAACTGATTTACTAACCTCAATGTTTAGTGAAATTTATTGTTGGTGTCAGTTAATTTCGGAACACTCATTTAGAATTCAGGAAATTATTATGTAAGTGTTTCAGTATTTTAAATGGTCCATTCAAAATTACCCTCAAAATAATTTCCATTAATATTATAAGTAAGATAATGAAAATATACATTTATTGTTCTTTAATTTAAATGATGTGAGAAATTCTGGGAAATGAGTTCCTAGGGTCAAAATTGTATTACTGTAATCTTCCAAACAGATTATTGGCCAGCATACTTACTATACATATATTGATTTTGACTCAAGGTTGTGGACAAAAACATACCATGGAGTGGAGATTATGCAGCAATCAACTCTTTTGGTATTGGTGGTGCCAATGCTCACTTGGTTCTCAAGAGGAACCAGAAGAGCAAAGATCGAATTTCTGGACAAAATATAAGACTTCCAAGGATTATAGTGGTTTCAGCCAGAACTAGACAGGCAACTGAACATTTCATAAATAAGGTAAAATAATCAAGCATTTATGCCTTTTTTATGTCTAAGTATAGTGGCACTCAAATACTCAACAAAGTGCATAACAGATGTAGAAGTGTGAGTATACTATATAAGGAACAAGAAAAAATAATTCAACATTAGATGCCTGTGTAAAGTAGTGTTACAATAGTTTGCATCCAAGTACCATTGATGAATTTATGATGGGGATTTACCAAGATATTGCTATGTTCATTTAAATTCTAAATTTTTTTTATTGATTGATACATTCAAAATTATTTATACCTTTAACTGTGAAATGTGAGCATGTTTATAATAAACTAATCCTAAAACTCTTATTTCCTATCATTACATTGTAAACTTTCACATTAGTCATATAATGGAAGTTATGAAACATTCTCTTCATATTTCAGATATTGGATAAGGATATTGACAATGAGTTGTGTGCACTTTTATATAAGATAAATGCAACACATATAGCTGGCTACAATTTCAGAGGGTACACTATAATAAATAGAGGTACACAGGGAAAAATTCAGATTGAAGTAAGCCTACTTCCATATTAGTTTTCATGTTTTTGTTATTAACAATAGTGTATTTCAGAGGAAGAATTGTCATATTTTCAATATTTTGAATGTATATTATTTTTAATAGTAACCAAGATAAATATTTAAGTGAATTACAAATATCACTTGTGATATAATTTGTTTTATCATAATACTTGTAAATTACTTTTTAAATTACAAGTTGCTATTGTTAGCTTGTATAGCCTGTTGCTATAATAACTTACAATCAAAACTTAAATGTGTAAACACTAATAATAAATGGATAGATTAATGGGCCAATAAATCTATGAGTAAATAAAAATCTAAGATGGGGACAATATCAACCATATATGCCTAATGAAATATCAAGATTTAAATTTAAAATTATCAATATAATTGATTTATAATTTATTTCCCCGGTGGCAGGAAATGGATAACATCGGAAAAAGAGAAGTCTGGTGGGTATTTTCTGGAATGGGGAGTCAATGGTGTGGGATGGGGAAGAACCTAATGTCACTGAGACATTTCTCTGATGCCATTGAAGTGTGTGCTAATGCCTTGGCACCTCATGGTGTTGATCTCATCCATCTCATATCTAGTCCTACGGAAGAGGCATTCAGCCAAATTGTTAATTGTTTTGTTGCCATCGCTGCAATACAGGTTATGCATAAAATTAATCCTAGTTAAAACTTCATTATGTCATTCCAACCTTAACCCTTACATGCATAGTGTTCCACATTTGACACTCAATTTGCTGTCAGACTTCAAATCCCATCTGTTCAGAGTTTACTGTTCTTTTTCATTTCAGAATTTTGTTTCCAGATAAAGGCCAGATACTTCTTTATACAAATAAGATAACACATCTAAATCTCCCATATAAGGGATGATGTTTATTTTTAAGTGAATTTTAAGCTAGATGAGTTAAATATTTAGCAAGACATTTTCTGTTGGTGAAAAATATAGGTCACCAACACATACATACATATTGACTAGGAAAAGTATGTATAGTTTTAAACATTTTCACTATTGCTTCAAATTCTATTTATGAATTTCTGTCTATAATATTGTCTAAAAGGTCTCTCACACATAACTATTATTATTTAAAATAAGATAACAAAAATATATTATATTCCAAAACAATTAAGACCCTCTGGCATCTACATATTGCATTCTACATTTATACACGATAATAGAAAGAAGTACTAAAATACAATAATAGTGGTTACAGAATAATTGCTCCCTCAATGATGGAAGTTATATGTTAGCCTTTACAGGAATCAACAGAATATTAAAATGATTTTATTAAATTAAGGAAATTAATTGGTATCATTAATATTGCACAATTATTAATGATAAAATAATACTCCTTATTACCAAGAGACAGCTGTAGGTTATTGTTCCAATTCATTATATCTCATCACAGAAGACTATTAGTTTTCCGATATACTGATTACAAGAATTTGATTCGTTTAGATATGTATCAGTTTTGAAGACAGACTGTTGGTATTTCACATTTTTACAGTTTTATATACCTAATATATATATATATATATATATATATATATATATATATATATATGTCAAGTTAACAAGGACTTTATTTTGCCTGTGAAATGATGTATTTTCAATATATTAGTAATTACAGTCTATGAAGTTGGTTGAATTTGACAATTTTGCTTTTTCCCTATAAATCAGAAAAATGCGTGTATATAAAATGTTAAATTATGTGAAGATATTTGCAGATTGGTCTTGTTGATGTGATGAGAGCAGTAGGAGTGGAACCTGATGGTATATTTGGCCATTCTGCGGGAGAACTAGGTTGTGCCTATGCTGATGGAACTTTGACTAGAGAACAAACCATCCTTGCTGCCTACCTTAGAGGAGTAGCTGTGCAACAGACAAAATTGCAACTGGGAGCAATGGCATCCATTGGTCAGTTTGGAATAACTGGAATATTGAATGAGTTTGTGGTGATACTGTTCATCTTAATTAGTACTATAAATTCACAATATTTTAGATGGAAGGGTAAGGGCATGCACCACCAAAAACTGAGCAGTATATGCTCATATAATGGAGCTCATGGAACTAATAAGGGTGTTAGTTTACTGTAGATAGAAAAATGGTACAAAACTATCCTTAAAACAGCAATTAGCCTTTTGTATCAAATTCAGTACTGGGTTGAATAACAATGTAAAATATCAATTAAATTATCTATTAATTACATAAAATAAAAAAGCTTATAGACATTATATGGTTTGTATTACAAAGGTCTGCCAGTTTCCAACTTAAGTAGACATTTCTTAGGCTTATTATTAAAGACTATTTATTTGTATTATAGTTTATTGGTATGAGTGCTTTATAATTAAAAATTAAGTCTTTAAATTGAACTGTTGTCAAAATTATAATTAAATAATTATAATGAAAGTAATTTTCAAAAGTATTTAACATAAAAATTGTTGCTGCATGGTTGTTAAGGGCTTTCATGGGAGGAGGCAGTGAAAAGATGTCCCAGTGATATTCAGGCAGCTTGCCATAACAGTGCCAGCAATGTCACTATCTCAGGGCCACCCCAGTCCATCCAAGAGTTCATGGACAAAATGAAAAAAGAAGGAGTTTTTGCAAAAGCTGTACAGTCTAATAACATTGCCTTCCATTCAAAGTATATAGCCCCAGCTGGCCCTATACTCAGACAAAACTTGAACAAGGTAAAAAAGCAAATTTTCATGTCTAGACTAAAAACAAAGTTGGACTTAAAGGTTAAATATTATATTTTATAGGTAGGATCAGGTTTTATAATATTTTAATTGACTTTACAGCTGATAGGGGAAGGGAAACCTAGGAGCAAACGATGGTTGAGCAGTTCTGTGCCTGAATCATGTTGGGAGAGCAAATTGGCTTATCATTCTTCATGTGACTACCATGTGAATAACCTCCTATCTCCGGTGTTGTTCAAACAATGCATGGACAAAGTCCCCAAGAATGCAATTCTGGTAGAAGTGTCTCCACACTCACTCCTCCTGTCCCTACTTAGGAGAGAGAACAGTTCAAAGAACTGCCAAGCTGTAGGACTCATTGATAAAAATTCAGAGGATACTCTCCAGCATTTCATTGACACTTTGGGCAGGTTTGTTGAGGAGACATTTTTGAGATTTCATGATAGTTTACAAAAATTTGTAACCACTATGTGTTCAAATGTCACAACTAAAAATGATAAAAATATAGATAAAACAGTGATAAATATTTCTGTCCTCCCTATCAACAACCAATTACAGTGGCATGTAAGTTAATAAATTTACCCTCCACAGTAACACATAATGTCACACATTAACACATGTGTGAGAATGCACATACATAGTGAATAACATGGATTTCTTATTGAAAAAAATTAAAATAATTATTATTAAATATTAATAATAAAAAACACTATTATTACTAGTGCTACTACTGATAAGGGGGCTTGCATATGGTAACAAATGTGAACGATATTCTTTAATGTACGGCAATGGATTTGGTGAAGGTTACACTCCAGGAAAGAAGATATCTGATCTAATAAATATTGCAGTGCCCCTGATTATATGCTGAAAAATATTAAATATATTTATTATTAACAGATATAAAAAGAAAATACTAGTAATATAATGAAAATAAATAGTAATAACTGTAATATATTGTTATTTAACCTTGTTAAATATGTAATTAAATGCCCAGTTAGTGCATGCTATATTTTTATTTATTTGTCATTTTTCCAGACTTTATAACATGGGTATCAATATGGATCTGTCAAAATTATACAGTCCTGTCAGTTTCCCAGTAAGTCGTGGGACAACCATGATATCACCAATGGTCAAATGGGACCACTCTGCAAAGTGGAAAGTCCCTCGCTATCCTCAGGTATTTGCAACTTCATAAAATTTTGAAATGTTATTCATTTACCTCATGTAATAGTGAAAATGAGACCTAGACACCTAATGTGAATGTAGATGCACGTTTCACACCAGTTGAGAAAGAATGCTACTGCTGAAACTAGTATAGATTCTGCATGCTTATGTATACTTTATGAGCAATAAAATAAAATAATTAAATGGGTTCACCAATATGGTTCTTTAATCTGTTACATTGAAAGTCCAGTTGGCCATGAGCTCACTACAACATATTACCTAACAACACCTCAGATAGTAACGGACTGATTGTTCTGGAAATAGTCATTAAAATTTAAGTTAATATAAGTTTCTGTACTGCCCTAGATATGAAAAGATAATGCAAGCATGCATGCCTGCGCAGGCAGGAGTTGAAGAATTTCTTAAATATTCAAGGTTATACCAATAGTATGTATTAATATTCACAGTGATATATTGTTTGTTTGATTAGGATTTTATTGGAACAAACGATGGGTCAATGAGTTTTGAGGTTGATATTAAGAAAGAATCATACCTTTTGGGTCATGTCATTGATGGAAGAGCTCTTTATCCAGCCACTGGTTATATAGTACGTACAGCAAATTATATTAATTTTTCAGTGTCATCTAATATTGACATTTGTTGTGTAATATACTAATAATATTTTACTGACACCATAGATAGAAAATTATATCCATAAAATAAATAATACTGAACATTTGAATAATAATTGTAATTATTTATAAATGTTGTTTACATTTACAATTTACAAAAATGTATACCTGTACAGTAGCTAATAGCAGTAAAGAAATTTGTTTACATGTTTAGAATTATACACTAAAATTACAGTAAGTATATTTTAATCAAAATACAATTATACTGTATTTAAACATTAATGTATAAACACAGTGTGTATCATTAGTGTATGTATGATTGTTATAATATTGTGTGTGTGAGTAATAATAATATTGTGTCAATCCTCTATTTATTTTTATTTGAGAAAACAAATGGAATGTCTTTCATAGCAAAGTTTGAATATAAAACCTAAATTTGGCATTATTTGTAAACTTTATTTGTACAGTGTTTGGTATGGAAGGCATTTGCAAAGAAAATGGGAAAACCTTGGGAAGAAACAGCAGTTAAACTGTATAACATCCAATTCCATTATGCTACAGTTCTACCAACAGAAGGTAAATGCACATTTTATTCAGTTATAATTACACAATTATGAACAGTATTGTCACAATTTGAAAATAAAAGTTAGTTTAACTAAATTTAATTGAGATAAAAAAATTAAAGTTTTTTTAAATTATGTTAAAAGTGTGTTAATTATACAGAAATGTATACAAATTATGAAAAAAATATTGAAAAAATAATCTCATTCACAAGCTTCACTACATTATATGAATTATCACAATTTGGATAAATATTGTAAACTAATAGTTACTTCATCAATTTGTGAGTGTTCTAGTATATAACATAACATTTTGTATTATGAATTCAAATCTTTGCTACTTAGACATTTTATTTTGTAGCACCCATAATAGATGTAGATAATTATACGCCAAGTATTCTATTCTACTTTACTGGTTCACAAAACAAAACTTACCTGTCACCAAAAATGAGTGACCCATATCCAAATGATAATGTTTTATATTCACACAATGTTGAGGAATAATATTCTGTTATTGCCAAATAAATAAAATCGTTTATCTGCTTTAAAATGTAAAAAGTCAGTGAACCAATTAATAAAATAAATTTCTGATTACAGGAACTATCAAATTATTGGTCAATATTTTTGAGGGGTCAGGAAAGTTTGAAGTGTTCAATGAGGCAAAGACTGTAGTTGTGACAGGGAACATAACAGCAATAGCAGAAAATAGTGATGAAAAGATGAAAATAATGAATGACAAAATTATGAAAAGTAATGAAGAAAGCAACACATTCAGCAATATTTGTCTGAACAAGAATGAAATATATAAAGAGCTGAGGCTCAGGGGCTACCATTACAATGGCTTCTTCAGAGCTGTCACACAATTCAATTTAAATGGTAATATTGATCTTTGTAACAAAGAGTTCATTTTTCATTTAATTTCCTCCCTTAGAATAATTAATACACATATGTTGTTATATGTATTTTTATAACATATATTAAAAAAATAGTATAAACAAGTTCAGAATCATGTCTGGAATAATAAATTATTGGTTCACAAATTGGTTGATGTTACATCTTGGAGGATATAAGGAAACAAATATAAAAACAAAGCAGGAGGAGGATTAGTTGTTTTTAATATAACAAATTGAAAGATAGTGATCACATGACATCCAATAACTAACTCAAAGCATCAGTTTTTGGGATTATACATTTTTAGCATTCGGTATTGTTTAAGTGTTTAACAATCTGGGGAGTTTCTCCCCCATTATTACTCATTGTTAATGTTGCTTGAACATCAATGTTGCTTTTTGTAACTTACCGTTGTAATAATAAAACAGGGAAAAAATGTCTTCAGTGTCATATGTTTAGAATAAATTGAGTTATAAGTCAATCATTTTCAGAACGAATTAGTAATATAATTCAGGCTATAACATTTGCAACAAGGAAATTAATAAGCTAGAAAGTGGCTTCATTAAAAAATTAGAACACATACCAGTTGCCGTAATGCGAGGGTAAAATATAGAATTCTGTAATATCAAATATAAGCAAATAAAACTACCATTTAAATAGTTACTCAGTTTTAACTATTGTTAACTGTAAAACAACCCTTTGCTTCATTTAAGTAAGCAATATTATTCATTTACCTTTAAATATAAAAAATGGCTAGAAGCTAGTTTATACTAAAAACAATTATATGCTTTTACTTGAGTACTGTCTACAGAACCCCCTTACAGACCTATTATTACATTTCAAATGAATTACTGTTTGTTGAAGGTACAAATGGAAGTGTTGAATGGAAAAATAATTGGGTGAGTCTGTTGGACAGTCTGCTACAGTTCACTATCATATCAGAAAATTCAAGACTTCTACGAATTCCCACAATGATACAGTCTGTTATCATCAATCCTCATCTACACTATGCTAACATTAAAAACCAAGGTATTTTACTATAAAACATATCACATAATATTAAAAATAATAAATATGATAAAGCACATTATATTGTGTGTTTAATTCTAATCATGGGCCCTAGTGATATTGAATTCCAAAGTGTATGCAATGACAGTATTCCCAAACAAATGTTACACTCATCTTTCTAAAAGGACTTAATTCTTTATATTAGAAATCCTATGTTTTTATGTATTTTGTTTAAGATGACTTAAATGTAAGATATAATAAGAAGACTGATATAATTCAGTGTGGTGGAGTTATTATAAAAAATATGACAACATCATCCATAAATAAAAAGCCAATTCAGAATGTGGATAAACCAAAACTTGAAAAGTATGTATTTGTACCCTACATTACTTCAAAGGTAAGTTCTGATTTATTCTTGTTCTGTTCTTTGGTGTATTCTACCTGCTATATTTACTACAATTAGGTATTCTTCTTTAAATTTGAGTAACCTTTAAATGTGTAAATGTAAAGTACTTTAATATTAAAATGTATTTGCATTTCAGATCATGGATCGAACAGATGTATTAACAGTGATGTTGGGGATCATTTTTGAAAATTTCTCAGTTAATAAATTTACGGTATTAGAAGTTCTTCACAAAGCAAGTGACAATCAGCTGCTGTCATTTGAAGTATTAGATTTGATTAGGGAAGAACCAACCAAATCTGTAAATATTAATCACTCTATAAATAACATATTTTATATTTTTCTTTTACGCAATGAATATTTGCAATAACCAACTAAAACTATAAACAAAAAAATCATATCACTACGTGGAATAAACTATAGTAGCAGAAATATTTACAATTGCATTTTACTTATCATGTGTCAGTTATCTAAGCTTTTATTAGTATTGGTTTTCAACTAATAATAACCCCCAGTACAACACCAAATATATGAAATTACTTATTTACTTGCACAATTTACCCTGTATGTAATTTGCTGCTGTAATTTTAGTGCATCTATGTGTTGCAATGATCTTACAAAAAACTTTTAAAGATATGAATCATGGGAGTACTGTAATACTGAAAGGAATTACTAATATATACTGAATGATAATTCAACATGACTAAAAGCATCAATTGTTTTTGCAAAGCATCAAAATGCCTTTTGTATACTATCTCTGATTTCAAATTGAATAAGTTAATTTAGTATTCTTTAATATTTTATTATATTCCACATAATTGTGCCAGCATGTTATTTTTATATGATTTTTATAGCCCCAAGCAATTGTGGTTGCTGATAGTGGAAGGTTTGTGGAAAATGAAAAATCAAACTTGGACAAATTAAATATTCAAATTGACACTAGACCACTGAGTGAAATTATTAACAAGACTTATCACTTTGTGGTTGGCCATAATTTGCTGGAAAATAAAGAAGTAATTCATTCCCTTCTGAATGGAATGAGTGAACAATGTTTTGTATTGACCGAAGAGAATACAGAAAACAACGCTTCAAACAGCTTCAGCGACTTAATAATCATAGCAAAGTACAGGACACATGAAAAGAGTTATCTTCTCCTTAGAAAAGTAAATAATGTTCCTCTTTTCATTATATTTTATTAAAAATATACATCTGGTGCATGATTATTTGGGGATTCATTGTTTCAAAATGTTAAAATATAACATCCATAAGGAGGACACTTTGAACCAAATCAGCAAGTGCATTTTCATCAGGCTTTACATTTGAGTAATATTTACCAAATTATTATTATTAAAAAAAATGCAGTACCATATGTAATCTTAATAAGAAAATGTCATTTTGATCAAATATTAACTTGTGCTGCTAAGTATTATACTCAGGGTAAGACATTGCTAACTTATATTATCCTGAAACAAATCTGTTTATAACATTTTTCAAAACTCTAGCAAACTTAAGCTGAAATTAAATAATTTTAAGTTTTCCTCTTAAGGTGGAAGATCAGGATGTAAACAAATAATTATAAGAAAGGTATAATAATAAGGATATAAGGAAATAAATATTTCTAAAGGTTTTAATTCTTCTGATTTACAGTGAATAATATAATGTGAATTTTTCCAGGCAAAGAAACAGCAAGCACAGGAGATAAAAATGTTAAAAGTGAATCGAACAGATTTCAAATGGCTTAATCAATTACAAGAGGAAGTCAGTAAGGGGCGTAAAGAAGGACCACACAATAAAATTGTGCTTTGTAACTGGAGTCCGAATGGTAAACTACAAGCTATTGATACTCACTGTGGCCTCCTTGGATTGTTCAAATGTCTCAGGCTAGAGCTAATGGAAGAACACCAAATCAGGTAAGGGTAGAAAACTTTTAAAATAACTATTTAACACACACTTTAGAAGAATTTGTGAGCCTTTTTAGTGGTACATATAATATTCAGGAAATAAATTGTACAAAAGAGGAGCTCTAACACTTTGAATTTTGGAGCATTAGGATTTCCTGCCAAACCTTGTACATATGTGAATGCTCGCATTGTTTTACCTAAGATCCTATTTAAACCTAGATTTGCAAATCTAAAACTATGTACTAAATATTTTGGTTTTTATAAAAATATTTGTTAGTTCATTTCTAATTATGTATTGGCATGGCATATTTATTTATTACACTATTCCGTACTGAAAAATTATCAACAAATTATGAAATGTTGAACTGCTTGATTTAACTATTATCTGTACGCTTACATTACCTTGTAGAATATTCTCTATTACTAAGAAGAGTCTATATTTTTTTACAATATTGCAATTAAAGAAATTTAATTATGTCAAGTATACTTGTTAAGATTTCATATTTATGAAAATTATTTCATTCAGAACAGAAACATTATTGTTGTTCTAAACTTTTGCAGGTGTGTCTTTGTAGCTGATAAAAGTTCAAAACTTTCTGAGAAAGTCGTGAATACTCAT
Organism: Lethocerus indicus; assembly: GCA_019843655.1. Lineage (NCBI taxonomy): Eukaryota > Metazoa > Arthropoda > Insecta > Hemiptera > Belostomatidae > Lethocerus > Lethocerus indicus. Next base: position 23,717,249 of record JACDQD010000003.1, on the reverse strand, counting down.
TTGAATGAAAAAGATTTAGTCGTAAATGTTCTCAAAGATAACACATGGGGAAGTTACCGGTTTTTGAAATTAAAGAATTCAAGGGTTTTTGTGGAACCTGAACATGCATTTGCCAACATTCTCAATAGAGGAGATCTGTCCACACTTTCATGGATTCAAAACACACCTCCACCAAATGTGTAAGGGATTTAAAAATTTTAATTTACTTGTTTAAGTATGCAAGAGCTTGGAGTATCATCATTCAGTTGTCTCCACTCAACTATTTGGTTTTAAGCTGGACCAGTTTTGATTTCTTGCCATCAGTGACATTCTTGTTGGCTACTAATGAAGCACTGTGTTTGTACTTTTGAACAATGACAGTGCAGTGATGAATGGAGACAGAAAATTACAAGTGATGAGTTTTAAAAATATTAATCTACGTTAATTTTAATGAAAATGATATGAACTCGCAAATATAAAATTTGATTTGTTTGTTTGTTGGTTGGGACGTATTAAAATTATAGAGAAGATATTGTGTAATACATGTTTACTCTTATTGGTGACATCATTCCTTTAGTGAAAACATGATTACATATATATATATACACACACCAGAACACTCATAGCACAACGATTTTTTTTTACACATACTTTACATATCCTTTTCTTTTTACATATCTTTTTAATTTGTTATAATATATATGTGTGTAACATTTGCAGAAGCGGATCAAATAGTAAAAAAGTATGTAATGTTTATTACTCAGCATTGAACTTCAGAGATGTTATGCTTGCCAGTGGCAAGTTAGCCATCAGTGCCATACCTGGACATAAAAACAAGGTAATTATATATTTGTATTTATGTATGTTTTTTTATATTAGTCTAATTTATAGCTTTTGGGAAATTTTTATTTGCCCAATATAACAATAATAAATGTATATAGACATTTATTACAACCTGGCCAACTGCCATGAATTAGACAATATTAGCTATATAGACAAAAATTAATCAATTTAGGAACAGTATGTTAAAATATAATTTTATAGTCCCAAATTGCTATTTCCAAGAAAACCTCGTGCCTCAGATATTTCTTTACCTAAAAATAAGTAAATGAAAAAGAAGTGGAAAGTTACAAGGGAATAAGAAAGCATTATTTTGGCTAGCAATAGAAAAATACATTGTCTCTTATGAAAAGATGTATGCAAATTTAATGTACAATAACTAAACATTTTTTTTGGCACCATACTGTGACATTTTCATTGATGTTAAAACAAATTTATGAGGATATCGTATCTTCTAAAAATATTTGTCTGCAGTAAGTAATTAATTGTTATTTTGTAATAATATGTGTGTTCTCATTACTTTTGTATGCTCATACAGGAATGTTTTCTTGGCCTGGAATTTTCTGGAAAGGACAGCCATAATGGTAACAGAGTCATGGGTTTGCTTAATGGATATGGCCTGGCCACTTGGGTCCAGCCTCAGGAACTATTTTTATGGAAAGTTCCAGACCATTGGAGCCTCAGTCAAGCTGCTACTGTTCCTATGGCTTATTACACTGTAAACAAATAATTATAATTAATTGTTACAATTATAATAGTTATCCTTGCAACAATCATGCAATGCAGGAAGCATACATGGAAATCAGACTTTTTTCTTGGAAGCAAGTCACAGTTATTAAATATTAACTAGATTCAAAATTATTCACTTGAAATGTATTTTCATGATCACTAGTTATAACAGGAAGTGGTTCACTGAAATAACCATTCATAGTCATAAATTTACATAATGTAAATTTAGAACAAAAATTAATTAGGTGTGATGTTTTTGATGGACTGACTGCACCCTCCATAATTTGATGTGCATTATATTCATGACCATCATGACACTTTCAAGACGGCAGGTTAAAATAATGTAATATGTAGTAAACTGTTGTATCTATTGAGAGTTATTAGTATAATTTATTTAAGTGTGGCTAATATTGGTCCTTTGGTACAAGTTAAATTTGATTGCAAAATAAAGTGCAAAGGAAAGAACGTTCTTACAAATATATTACTCTGGTAAAATACTACTAGTAAATATACTAATGTATTTTTTGTTATTTCAATTAATCTATTGTATACTTTAAGTATTTTTTACAATTTTAGAGTCAACTGTTTATACTTTCAGAACTCATAATTTTAGAACTCTGTGTGTACTGTGCTTATTGCTTTTGTGCTTGTTGCAGAGTTATTACTCTCTGGTTGTACGAGGTGGGCTAAGGAAAGGACACAGTGTTCTGATTCATTCAGGTGCGGGGGCAGTTGGCCAGGCTGCAATCAGAATCTGTTTAGAAATGGAAACAACTGTGTTTACTACAGTGGGAACAAAAGAAAAAATTGACTTCATCAAACAACAGTTTCCACAAGTCAGCTTCCTTACAAATCAAATAGATCCTAATAACCCAAATGCAAAAAAAGTACATTAGAAATTATTAATGGACCTTTAAACCAGATACTGTTCTTCATTAATATGGTACAATTTCTAGTTCCTAGAATATTTTCCTAGAATATTCTAGTTCCTTTAGGTATTGATAGTTGACATGAATTATCTTAAAGATACACCCTGATCGACAACAGAATGATAATAACTTTTTTTATTTCCTTTATTTACAATTAACACATTGTACAATTAACTAGTTATAGTTATTAGTACAATGGTTGAATGTATTGTTTTGTGTGTGGATGGACAAAAAGTGATAAAAGAAACCACCCAATGGTGACATGAGAATGAATGATAATAATAAATTTTTTTTTCTGTTCTTTGTCAAAATGACTTATAGTTATCCCAATTCATAAAAGCTTTTCTCAATTTTGCAGTTGGATGAAAAACATATCGGAAATTCAAGAGACACCAGTTTTGAAAATATGATAATGGAAAGTACTGAAGGGCGAGGAGTTGATCTGGTCCTGAATTCACTAGCAGAAGAGAAACTTGAAGCTTCCTTGAAATGCCTGGCCAAAAATGGCAAGTTTTTGGAAATAGGGAAATATGATCTGGCCAGAAATACACCTCTTGGTAAAGTATTATTAGCATATTAATATTAATACAATAACACTATATATTTATAACAGTTATTTTCTCAATTATATTCTCAATTGTTATAAAGGGAAATTTATGAACTGGCTTCGGTTGCTTGGGTTTTAATTATGAGAATATTAAACAGGTATGTCATTGTTATTGAAAAATGTAAGCATTGAGGGTATTCTGGTGGACGCCCTTTTTGAAGAAGATGAAAGTACCCTGCATGACAGGCAGCAGACATGGCAGCTTATGAACCAGGGAATACAGTCAGGTGTTGTCACTCCTCTTAATAATACCATATTTGAAATGAATCAATTGGAACAATCTTTTAGGTATATTATTTATTGTCTTTCTACCTAAACTTTCCATTATATCTGTAGTACATATTAATTAATAAACAAATAAAAATCAATGCCAGTAAAGTATTAAAGCGTTATATCGGGTCTGTAACCATTAGTGGGATTTTTAATGGAATGATTGCCTGTCACCAGAATCCTTTGATAATCAGTAAAATATATTCATAAACAACTTCTTGAAAGTAACATTTAAATAAAACAATATGATTGCAAAAATAGCATAAGTATAATACTAACCTTAAAATTTTACAGGTACATTGCATCTGGTAAACATATTGGTAAAGTATTATTGAAGATTAGAGAAGAAAATGATAATAACGTTCTCCCCTCATTGTTATTAAAAATTCTTCCAACAACATATTTTCACCCAAATAAATCATGCATTGTTACAGGTAATTTTATTATATTACTTGTATACCATTTTGAGTTTTTTCTTGTTCCATTTTTGTTTTAAGAAATTATTTGGAACATAGGAGTATATTGAAGTTTTTTTTAATATAAACCTTTTTTTATATCCGATCATATAATTTCATATCATTTGAAATAGTTCTTCTAAATGTTTCTAAGAAATTTTTTACCTTAAAAATTAGAAAAATGACATCTGAATACATTTTTTAATAAAATTAATTTGATAGAAATTAATGTTGTAATGAATGAATGTACACCATTTTCTAGATTTACTTATTAGTCACAAGTAAATTAATTTATTTGCAGTTAGTTGTTTCAATTAAATTCAGAATGCATTTTATTTTTGCACCTGCTTTTGCAACTGTTGCATCTTATATACACATATAAAAATCTTACATGACATCATGGATAGAAAAAAATATGATATATTCGTATTTTAATTGTGATTGTAATTTGAACAGGGGGTATGGGTGGTGTTGGTTTGGAATTGACAAGATGGCTGGTTGAGAGGGGTGCTTGCCACATAGTTTTGACCAGCAGAACAAAGTACAGGACACCATATCAAATGATGACACTCGATAGGATAATTAAGAGCTCAGCAAATAATGCATCACCAGTAGAAATTAAAGTGTACACAGAGAATGTAACAAGCAGTCAAACTGCTGTAGCTTTGTTGGCATTTGCCCATCAAATGGCACCAATAGGAAGCATCTTCAATTTATCTGCTGTAGGTGATTAGTTATAATTACTGGTATTTGTATATTCTAAAGAAATGAAGTTTTCCTCCCTAATGAAAATTAATATGAAGGAATTTGAAAATTTAAAAATGTTTACAATGGATTTTCATGTTTAAGTGTAAATCTGAAGGTTAGTGGATAAAACATAAATTGTACAAACACAGATTTTAAGAGACACTAATTTAATGTGGTCTATCTTGATTTTTTATTGGCTTGCCACTCAAATTGCGGGTATAAAATTAAAATTAAGTGAATACTAAGTTGTTTTAAAGTCACACTAAGCATTCAAACTATTTTTGTGTAGGTATTCAACATATACTCGATTTATATATAAATTATCTACTTTAATTATTTTGTTATATTCCCAACTATCAATTTATAGAATATGTTTTTGTTTAGAGTATTTTTTATAATTTTATTTAATGCACATGATTTATGAATATTTTAACATATCAACATTGAAATCTGTACATCATCTATCTTGATGTATATTCATGCAGGTGATAGTCGATAGATTGCTAGACAATCAAACAGTTGAACATTTCAAAAAAGTAACTGATGCAAAAGTGGGGGTTTTGGATTCAATGGATAAAGCTTTGAGGTCTAACATTCAATATACACGAGATTTGGACCATTTTGTGGCCTTCTCATCGGTGGTGAGTGGGCGTGGTAACCAAGGCCAGTCAAATTATGGTATGGCAAATTCAGCTATAGAGCATTTGTGCCAGGATAGAAGAAGGGATGGCTTACCAGCAGTAAGTATGCTTTCTTTTTAAAGTGTCCACTCTTTTCTTCTATTCTACTCGATAGTAGAACAGTTCAAGATAGTGACATGATAGTAAAAGTATTCTACTTTTATTTTATTTAACCATTTTTTCATAAAGATTTCAAGTAATAAAAATTAGTGAGGAGTGTGTCTGAACTGCAATATGTTTATGAACATATTTATGACATTTTTTGTAGCGCATTTAATCTGAGTGACTTTTCTAACAATTGCATAATAAACCTGAATATAATATTAAAATTATAGTACAAGTATTGTAGTAGATATATTACAATTTAAGTACCATAGGATGTTTGATATTTGAAGTATTTTTAGTCATTTAATAATTTGGTATTGATAAATTGACATGCCCCACAGGTATGTATACAATGGGGTGCTATAGCAGATGTGGGTCTAGTGGCCAGCCTGTTGTCATCAAAATCTGATCAGGGAAAGGATACTAAGAAAATTGAAGTTGCTGGTACCCTGCCACAGAGTATTGAAACATTATTCTCAACTTTGGACTTTTTCCTCTGTATCAGCAACAAAAACAAAAGTGAGAACATAGTAATAAGACAATTCTATTGTTCTATTTTATACATGTTCCATCAACTCTCATTTATTTTAATTAAATTGATTCAAATAAGTTGAAACATCTGAAGGCTTCAAAGGTAGAATGCTTATGACTCCATGATTAATTTATTATTTTGTTAAAAACCTTGGTAAATCTTTATAAATATAAAGCCCTTACTTACCTGTTAACTATCCAAGATTAAGTCAATTATCGAAAAAATTGAAAGCTACACATATTTATAAAGAAATGTAAATATGAGACAAAAAAATGATATTTACTAACTCTGCATAGCTAGGCTAATACATCCTTTCCTCAGTAAGTGTAAATAACACATTTCAAATTCTCCGATTATGTTTTTAGTTCCTTATAATTAGTAGTAATTTCAGAGTTTGAATGTTGTTATTTCCATAAGAACGTAGCCTCAAGTAACTGACTCCACCTATATTTATTTCCTGTATATTGCATTTATATTACATATTAGACATTGGATGAAACTTGAAATATATAGATGACACATCTACGAATTAAGTGGCATATTAACTATAAATTGGATTATGTGTACAATATTTTGAATTATGTTCTATGTTTCATAAACTAGGTTGTACCAGTGGTACAGATAACAATTTAGAATTTGAAAATGACACTGCTGTTTTGTCATCTATAGTTGTGTCTCCTCCAAGAGACCAAAATTCAGTATCATTTGGAAATGTGCAAGATTCAAAAGAGGAGGGGATGGCTGTTCAGCAAGTTGCCAACATCATAGGTAATTACCACTATTTAATACTTAATTAAATATTAAATCAAATAATTTAAGTTAACTCTGAAGCTGAGACATTTCTTGGAGCCCTATTTATTTAATTAATAGTTTCTAAATAGATAATATATTAATATTGTTATTTCTAATCTAGTATCATACTAAAAGTAGTATTCCAAAAACAGGACTGAAATCAGTGGAGAGTATAAGTGGGACACTCACTCTTTCTGAACTTGGTATGGACAGCTTGATGGGATCTGAAATAAAGGAAGTTCTAGAGAGAAATCACAGCATACATTTAAGTCCTATTCAAATAAGGCAGTTGACATTTAACAAGCTCAAATCAATGACATCTTCAACAGCTACTGATGACAAGAACACTCATAACCAGGAGATAATTGATTTTTCAGTGAGTAACTAGATCATTTCAGCCACCTATCACATTTATGAAGAAGTGAAATAACCCTAATAATTTGAATGTTACACACAATAATTTTCCTTTTTATTTGTATTTATTATGTGTTTGGTTCAGGGTGAAAGTAATCATGATGGAAAATTTTTGATGCCTACGTCAGTACTGGTTAGAATGAAAGAACCAATGGTGAACAACAATGAAAAAGTATTCATGGTCCATTCTGTGGAAGGTTTTGTCGACAACCTGCAGACTGTTGTAGATCATATGGCTAGCAATTTTGCCATTTGGGGACTGCAATGCACAAGCCAGGTGCCATTGGATTCAATGCATGCACTGGCTTCTCACTATGTGAAGGTAGATTCATTCAATATGTAGAGACAATATTCAATATTTCACAACTAACTCAACACGTTATAAGTGAGTTTGTTGACAATATTGCTAGTTTAAGCCAAATTTGAGAATAAAAATATATATATATATATATATATATATATACAAATTAAATTATTTTAGATCATTTTTAAATGTATTGTAATTTGGTCTTATGCTTCCTTTACACCTGGTTTTTGAGTATAATGAGCTAATAATTCACATACATGTCTTAAAAATAGGCATGTTTCCTATTCATTCCAACTATTATTTTTACTTTACAAAATACCCTTGTTGAACCATGTTCACACAAGATTAATTATATTTTATAATTTTCTAAATTTTTGTTGTTAATTTTAGATTTCCTTTAAAATTATTTAATGATGGAGTTGTTTTCATGCTTCTTAACATTTGAATTATGTTTTATCATTTGTAGTAATAAATAAATGTAATATTTAATTTGAGATCTTAGTAAGAATATTAAAAACAAGGGGCGAGATTTGCTTAATTAATGCTATTACTAAAGGGCAATTTTATGTTACTTTTATCTATTGGGAAAATTAATATTTATAATTTTCAATTACGTTAATTGATCCATAAGGGCAAAATATAAAAGAGAACACATAATGAAGTTATTTTCCTGTTTGTCTCATGGTAATTGTTATTTTAGAACATACATTAAATTTAGAATATAAATTTAATTGTCTTAATATGATTTAATTGTTTATTGTCCTAATACTTTTATATTTAAAATCTTGGAATTACTAAAATTAGTCTTTGGTCCTTGTAGGAAATAATGACCATTCAGAATTCAGGCCCATACAGACTTTGTGGTTATTCTTATGGGGCTTGTATTGTTTTTGAAATGGGCCTTATATTAGAAGCCAAGGGACAAAAAGTGAGTTGCATACTCCTCGATGGTTCACCCACCTTTGTTGCAAACCATCTAAATCACTACAGAAAGACAAAGAATATTGACCAGGACTATGATGCTTTCACAATGGCATATTTCTGTACATTGTTCACCAACTCTGAATTTGACAAGGTATCTTTTAATCACTTTGGAGAATTATTTCAATCAGAAATTAAATAATGAACTTAATACATCAATTTAATAAGGAAGGAATAATTCATTAAAACTTTATATCCTTTGTGTTTTAACATTTATAACATTCATATTTTATATGTTTTTTCAGAATTTTTATAGTGCTATTAACTTTCTCGCTGTCATGTACTGACATTTTATATTTGTTGAATTAATAATAACCTAAGTATATATGCATATAAACCACCATTAAAAATATACACATGTAATGTTAATACAAAAATGTTTGAATCCCAACGAAGAACTTGGAACATTTCCTATTATGCAGCATGCTTTGAATTCAAAAAGTTTTAAAGTATTTGATACAACAGCCTTGATGACATACGTCAAAAAATCATGTAATTTTATCATTTACAATTTTCTGTTTTGTCCAAAAGGAATTAAAGCTCATTGTGGGGAAAGAGGCCAGGTTGAAGATGTGTTGTCAATTGATAAATAAAAACAACAGTGGAGAAAGGAAATGTCAAGTTAGTGAGGAAGAGGTAAAGGAAAGTCACCGAATCTTTTGTGAAAAGCTGAAAGTGGCATATGAGTACAAGCCACCTAAAAAATTCAAAGGGCAACTTGTACTTATCAAAGCACAAGAATCTTATGTTGAAATGGCACCTGATTACAATTTGAAGCAGGTAGTGCTATCAGTTTCTCATTAATACACTGAACCATAATATTAACAACAAATTAAAAGTAAAACCTACATACTCTTACCTTCTAAGTAAAATGTACACATTTACAGTAATACTTAATATGCTTTATCCTTTGTAGGTATTAGAGTTAATATTGCTCAATAATGAAATTCATATGGAAACAATGTTCGGCAAAATCATTTTTGCCAACTTTGTTTTATTTATTTTTTGGTTAATTAATTTCTATTTGAAATGAATGAAAAAATTTATGTTCACAATGTAGTACAATGACAGCACACATTTTAAAGGATTCCATTTAAATGGTCATTGTTAACCTTGTCTTAAACAAATTACTACTAATTAATTGAATACATACTTATTTTACAGATGTGTTCTGAGGAAATAAAGATTATAATGGTGAAAGGCAATCACAGGAGCATACTGAATGGGGAGTCAGCCTTTGAGATTGCCAAAATTATTGGCAATACTTTTAAGAAAGAATGAACCTGTCTAAATTATTATGTTATATCAACAGATTGATAAATAAAAATGTTTTAATGTAGCTGTGTTAGATTTATGATTATTTCCGCTTGGAACATTCGTTATTATCGTATTGATACTGAAAAATCCGGTTGAAAGGAATAAAATATTATAACAGAATCATTAGAGAATCTGTAGAAATATATAGTTCAAAAACTACTGGAATAGGACACATGCCATTTACTGGAATTCATGTCATTACCTGAACAAAGTTCATTCATAAACTTCTGGGAACCTTTTTTGATAAGTTTCGAAATATTGGTATAAGTGCCTTTTTCAGGTCAAGAACCCAGAATGATATTCATTTTTTCTGGTTACAGAAGAATATCCAATTCCTAGGAAGGTATTAAATAACTTAATCTCTATTAGTGAAAAGTTCGGGTTAGACGGCTACTCTAGTGCCTGGTGATTTTTATCTCCGCACAATGATAGCTTATTTTATAAATAAATTCAATACAATATCTATTCTACTGAGAAATTTTCATTCCAACATATGTTCTACCAAGAAAGTTTCATTCTAATGTATCCTCTACCGAGAAATATTGATTCCATTATTTGCTCTGCCGAGAAATTTTCATTCTAATACGTTTTTTATCAAGAACTATGTTAAAGTTGTTTATAGTTAAATATTCTTTCACTCCACAGTCTTATTAATTCTTTTGTTTTTATTATTATTTGTGGTAAATAAATTTACAAACTTTCAACTTCTGTTAGATCTGATATTTTCGGTGTACCGAGGTGTATGTTCTGTAGAACACATTGGAAGAGTACACCAATTAATGCGCTCATTTTAGAGGTTATTGTAATTAACTAATTAGTTGCAAATGTAGGGAAAGGAACTAAACAAAATCTAGAACATTATTTTATTATATTGTTGGCCAACCTGTTATGTAGATTGACACAAGTCCCGCCTTGTTCTATATGCAGGAGAACGTCTGTTAAATGTGTTAAGGAGTATCTTTCGATCAAACTTTACATAATTTGATAGCGAATGTCAAGTAAGTTAGGATTATTTTCATATTTTCTAAGAGACAGCGTATCGGATTGTAACGTGATGATCTATTTTAATTGCTTTCGTCGTCCTGACTCTGTTATGTAACATTTTTCCTTTCCTATGATCACCCGCTAATTCTAATGACATTGAAAAACATGTTATATAATAGAAAAAAGTCTATCGTATTAAATTATTATAATTGTGTTAGTTAAAGCTGTTTTAGTTAATTTCTGTGGTTAGTTGTTTTTAATACTAGTATAAAGCATTGTATTTAATATATTTTGGAATGACTGAAGACATTAGTAATAGAAAACATGCTCTTAAACATCTTTTTAGACAGTTACATTTTGTATTGGCTGCTCATTAATGTCCTTGTGACCAGCAAGAAATGTGACATAGATTTATTATACTTGAATGTTAGATAAATTGCTTTATTTTCTGTCAATGAACATTTAATCAAGTAACAGAAGATAGGATTCAGGACCAATCATTGTAACACGCACTGAATGTATTCATATAGAACCTTTATTAGGGATCAGGTTATATGGTATTTCCGTTTAATAAAAGGATGATATTCAGGTCAGCGTAATTTATTACTGTTCTCCATAATTCTGTTAATAATAAAGTATGTATACTTTTTGAGACTGGCCTGTAGTGCTTTATTGATTTTCAATTATAGTTGTTCCAGGGAGTTAGTTATCTATCTTTTCATTATAACAGATAACAAGATATGTGATAAGCATGTTATTACACAAATAGTTTGATGTAAATTTTTATACCTTTTAATATATTATATTTTAAGTTATGTAAAAGCAGTGAACAAATATCCATGTGTATTTTATCAACCTGCTTCAGGATAATATTCTCAATATGATTTCATCCAGATGTGAATACAAATTATGCAACTGTAAACATGTTTAGTGAACCGCAGAAATTAGTAAAAATGTGTATAACAGGTATTGTAGAACAAAAGTTTTGTTATTTATAAACAAATACTCTACTATCCATTCTTTAATTTTTTTCAGGTTGTCTGCCAACTTTTGATGATGACTGAGTAGATTCACAATGGATTTTGATTTGAATTTCAACGCAATGAACCAGATGAAAGTTAGCATATTATATTATAATAGTTTGCGTTTTCATATTATCTTTCATTACATTCATAATTATCTTTATAATTATAAATTTATTATGTGCCATTACATAAATCATTTTAATTAAAAGTGACCTGCGAAATCAGTTTTAGATTGTAATGAGGAAGGAGTTGTTTTTGTGTAATTTAATACTAATGACATATGGCCTTAATTAAATTGAACTTTTAATAACATAAACAATGTGGGTGTCATTGAGCCATGTTTTTATTTTCAGTAATACAAACATTAATTTATTATGATTTTATTATTTTTTATCAGCAGTGTGTATTGATGTAGTATGATGGAATACCTTTTCAAATAATTTGTATTATTTAAGGCAATAACGAAAATTAAATTGCTCTTTTTACTCTTGTACTGTCAAATCAATAGAGGTAATTAATATTCAGCAGTATAATTAAGCATGCATGAAACACTACACAACATGTCTACAATCACTTATGTTTCTTGCCATTCATTTAATGTAACTTTGACTGATTTTAAATATTGATTGATTAATTAATATTTACATTAATAAATTCTTGTAGGACAAATGGATAAACTGGGCTATATTCTAACAGCACAAACATTTATTACAACATTTACCCACCTATTTATTTCTGTTTTGTCAGTTATTAAAACTTTGTATTGACTTGTTTTTTCAGGTGGTTTTCATCATCCATTTGATACTAGCCACATGGTAAGGAAAAAATGTTAAATTAAATATGAATATGTGGTTGTTCAATTTCAGATACTGGATATTTGCCAGTTTCAGTTACAAATGGAAATGATAAGTTTTAAATTATCATTTTGATAGTTTATTAAGAGATTAGTTATTCTTTATTAATTTTGGTGCATGATATTTTAATTGGTAACCAAGTAAAAAGAAACTAGTGGAATAGTTAAAAAGTTGTTATGTATGTTTATATAGGGGCATTCAAGGCTTCTGGAGTCCTGATTCATATTTCTTTTATAACTTGATCTTGATAGCAACATTGATTTGGAGCATTCACTCAAAGGATAATCCGGAACCTCTTCAGATAGTAAGCAAAATTAATTCATCATATTGAAAAATACCAAAAAAAATCAAATTTCTTGAAACATCAATTGATGTTTTATATCTCACTTCTTAGGGTGATTTTCAAAATTAATTATTTTGTTCATTATAGGCAATAGGTATCAATGTTGTGTCAATTTTGCTGGACATCATTGTTTTAGCGACCTACTTCCCATCTTCAACTAGTATGTATCTCGTTTGAAATTTCTCTCTGATTAATTATTAAGAGTTTAGATGCAAACAATAATTGTGTATTAACATATTTATCATTTAAATGTACTTCTGATAATCTTTGCCTGTTTGTATTGATGCAGAAATTCAAATTTATATTCCATTTATAATATATAATTGTAACATATGATACAATTACTGACTAATTATAAATATATTTTCTTTTTATATTATTTTTTACATTACAACTTTTTGTATTATTGTTTATATTACAGCATTGTAATTTACGCTGTACATAGATAAATAAAAGAATCAAAGTTATCCATGCAATGTTGATAGAAATATGTGATAAATGCAGACAATAAACATTGTTCAATTTGTGTTTTTAGGTAGCAGTGAGAGGTTCAGTGCTGGTATGGCCATATTGCACTTGGTAGCACGCCCTGTCACCACTTTCTTTATGTCTAAAAATTGTTCGCAGAGGTTTGGCATTGAGGTTGACAATTTTCCAAATATATTCAGTAAGTTTATTTCTTGTTTTTCCCACAAGTGTCATTGTCTTTAACATTTATCAATCTTACTAACTCTATATGTTTAGCACATAATGCAGAGATATTACTTATTTTTTTAAATGTAATATTTATTAAAATAAGGACATTATTACAATTGAAATATTAAAATGTATTTCTGGAAAGATTCAGTGTTTTGTTAACTCCTTAAATCTGATGACACCTTCTTCAAAATGCGTGTATGTAACTATCGCATGTTGTAGATGGCCCTGGACCTTCAGGCCCAAGCAGTGAAGGAGGTAGTGGACAGGGGAAATCACGATATGAGTTCATAGACAGCAGTACTCCAATAGCTAGGACTTAAATGCAATCTTGAATGTGAATCATTATTCATTGCTGTCACTAAACTGTCTGAAATATTGGGTAAGTTATTTTAAATTTTACTGTAAAATCTTTTTTTTATAATCCTTGATTGCCACAACTTTATGGAAACAATAAGTGCCATTAATGCTATTGAGACAAAATAAGATAACAACAAAGGAGAAACCTACTCACTGGCAAATTTAAAAATGTGAAAAAAGTATAAATTTAAAATAGTTTTTCTATGTAACTATTGAGTGATTTAAGGTCATTAAATTTACCTCCTGAGCATAATGATAACTAATTATCATTTATTTTGCAAAATCACAGTTATTATAAGTCAATACTAAGTATCAATACTAGTATCAGGTAATATTTATATTTTTAAAAGACAACCCACCACCATTAATCTCATAACAGCTGTACTGTTTTCATTATTCAGAGGATTTTATTTCTTAATAATCAGTCATCAAATTATATGCGCAACCTGTGATTTATATTGATTCCATTATTGGTAACTCCTTTCAACTGGTGGCTTTCACTCGTTTCATGGCTGGTACTATGCTATTTTCAAAAAACTTATAGAGTTGTTCACACTTTTCTTTAGTGTCCACATCTTTGGATGAGCCCCAGATGATCACTCCATTTGCACCATGTTTTTTGGGCACAAGCAAGTTGTTCAACATATCCGCCTGTTGACAGCAAAAAATATGTATGTGTGAAACTGGTAAATTGTCGAGAAGGATTTTAATTATTGACATGAAGGTGATAAATATTTCTCTTAGCTACTCTTTAAATCTAGACCAAAATTGTATTTTTACTCATCTTTTACAAGATTTATATTTAATTTTTTTAATATATTAATTTGTTTTTGTTAGTAATTCAGGCAGTATAAAACAAAAATTATTTACTTCTGAAAAAATTAATTCCATTTTTTAAGATTATATTAATAATTAAAGTTAGAAGAACTGATTTTTTGTTTTTAATGAGTATTATCTGATTAGATTTTATCACCTTAATATGTAATAACATTCAAACAAGTCATCAGTACAACCATTGTTAGTTGTGTTTCGTTTGTTTCTGCAGCTTTAATTTTGTTTTTTACAGATTTTTGTTTTGTTAAATTAAAATTAAATTGGAGATCATTGTTTAGCATATATATTATATTTTATAGTTTTCTATTCAATTTTGTGACTACTTATTTGTAATTAGGGCAAAGGGAATATATTCTTTATGTTAATACATTTCATGATATCAAAATGTATAGCCTATAAAAGTTTATATGTAATAAATAACTATATAATAATAATTATTATTATGATGAATTAATATTTATAAGCTTATTCATTACAATATTCATCGGCCTTTGATCTGTGTTAAGCAATTTTTATTTATCATTGCAATTTACCAACAAAAAATTATCATGAATACCTGCACATTAGGCAAAAAAAAATTTTATACAAATGGTCTTTCGTTATATAGTGCATTACATATTCATTCTTATAGGTGGCCAAACCTCCAAATATTCTTTTTTTTTGCTTTTTCTTGGCTATGAACATTTTTACAAAGTGAGATACAATAACAATAAATTTATTTCACAACACTTTGATTAAAAAATAAAAGTTGCCTAGGTTGTGTGTGTAAATATTAGTTTCCATGTGCTATATTTTTATCATTTGAATTTCAGGATGTAATACGTTTATTATTATTTTGTCTATTGTTGTAAGGAGGATTGCTTTTATTGCACTGATTATTTATTCTGATGTGTGTGCATATATATATATATATATACACACACACACACATATATGTCACACTTTGTATTACACTGTTTGGGAGTATTCTTTGTTTTTAAGAAAGAGAAAAAAATATATTTTTTGTTTGAGTTGTACTTTTATAGTTTCCTTCAGTACCCCACCCAATAGCTGAACACCTCAGAAAAATTGGACAGAAAACCATAAGTTTTTCGCATGTACAAATTTAAATATTATAGTTTAAAAACACGCAATTGTCAGTTGGAAATAATTTAATGAACTGTCATTAACAATTTACTTCTTTAAACTTAGGCCATAATCGGCCTCTTCCGTTGTTGAATATTTTTGTCACTTCGTTCTGAAAAAATATAGTGTTAAACATAATGACTAGCAGGACTTACCTTTGATATAAACTCGTGATCACTGTCGCGATACTTGAACCATGTGTATGCATACACTGGTAATTTGGTAGCGTTTTTTCTAGCTATCCTCACACCCTCTTTGACGCGATTTTCGATCAGTTCAGCTCTCATTCTCTCGGACATTCCCACTTTGTCGAAGTATACTGAAGGGTAGAGCGCCTTACCTACTTTGTACATCCATGTCGATCTAAATCAAAACATGTCATGTAATTATTTGTATAGGCATTGTTTTGAAATAGTCAATTATTCAAAAATAATTCGAAATAAGTATAAACGTACACACAAGAAAAGAAATGTCTGTCTTAGGGTGTGTTTCGGGAAAAACTCAGGACAGGAAAAGAAATGAGATCGTGGGGTCCAAAATGCAAGTTTCATTGACAATAGTCTGAAGAAAATGACATGTGAAAATAACTTGAGGTATATATGGAGATTGTGTATTTATTGAAGTCTAGGTAAATTAGTAGTAGTACTTAATATAAGTTTGTTACCGTGCCAAAATAAAATGGAAAAAATTATTCTCTCCAGGACCGCCTCAGTAGAGCACTGTCACTACATACAATAAAAAAATTGTAGTTGTGACTATAAAAATAAGTGAAAACAAAGAATCGTGAGGTAAATGTCAACTAATAGAAATAATGTTCAAAGACAACAAAAAACTAAAAACATTTGGTGTTTACTGGATTTCTATATGGGTTTACGAATGCATCTCAGTTAAATAATGTACAGTATATAATTTTATTTAATGAGTGTGCCCTTACATATCGTTATCATTCTCGACTCTTTCGCTACACTCCTTTCTTTCATTGGTAGGAGCGAAGTTGAAACACTGGGGGAACCCGTAGAATCCCCATTTGGCTTCGGGCCTCTCCTCGAGAGCAATTTCCAAAGTCCTTTTAAATAAAGGAAAAGTAATCGCGTTCCACCTTCGCTCGGCCTAAAACAAATAAGAAAAAAAGAATTCAATTGGATATGCATAAAATACACGCGTTTTTTAACATCAAAATTAGCAGTTTTGTACTGTAGAATTTAGTCCAAAAAGTGTTATTACACTTACTGAAAAATCAGGGCTTAAATCTCACCGCAAAATGAGCGCTAGAAAGCGGTTATTTTGATATATCAAACATTTTCGCGTATTTGTCCCATACTCTGTCTAAAGTAGTCCCCAGGCGAGATACACTTGCCCCATACGCAAACACACTTTCATCTGTATATGTGACATATATATATATATATATATATATATATATATATATATATATATATATATATACCGATATATAACATCATTACTATTATACTTTGACTGACCTCCTTGAAGATTTGGTGTTCTTCCCAGTCAGGATGTTCGAGTCTGACGATATCCTTGGACATTGTTCTATAGACATTCAACGTTGCCCAGTTTTCCCTGAAGACCGGCCTCCAGTATTCAAAATCAATGACTGCTATACCTATAGTAAAAAAAAATATTATTTTATATACAGCATGCGGGGCCTATCGTACCATTTGGAGTGTGCTTGCGGGGAAGAGGAGTGGTATCATTTCCTGCGGGACTCCTCGCTCTACGACGAGGCCACCAGATATACCTGACGTCGGTGACCGTCGAAAACCTCTTTGAGATAGCGAGGAGTGCGACAAAGATTCGCGGGAAGAAATTAACGGCGGTAATGGGTCCATGATGAGGGGGAACAATTCAATTCAGAACGAAGGATTAATAAACTAGTCACCGGGCAGTCTTGAGAACAGAACTCTATCTCATGACAATCTTGAATTGTTTCTTGTTCTCTCAGGGAATAACAAACTGCTGCGGAATGAATTATCAGTATGGTACCGATACCACTTGGAAAGGCGTAGTATTTGGTATATAATTTATCCTCTAAAATTTTAGATTCATTTAGTATTCATTTTCTTTTTTAGCAAAAGAAGGATGAGAAAGATTTAAATTACCATCGAATTTTCTGTTGGGTATATATTTGGTGATATTCTCCCTCAGTATTCGCTCGTGATGTTTAAAGTTGCCAAACTGCGGTAGACCTCCGTTGACGTACTCAGAACCATTAAGGAAAGGGAACTTGCCCGGGTCGTACATTATCACGATTTTGTCGCCTTTGAACCTGTCACCGGTATTCTGAACTATGCCATTCTTTGCCACATTCGAGAATTCAATGTTGTGCTTGTGACACAGCTCAGTTGGAACTTGCCAGTACACCTTGAACTCATGCGAAGGCGCCGGATATTTTTGAGACGCACCACCATTGTCACTACAAGCGTACAGATGTACGATAGATAATATGGAATTATTAAGAATTTTTGTTTAGTTTAATTCATTTTTGTAGAATTAGTTTTAATTTAACTTTGCTTGGTTAAAAATCCACCAGTCCGTCCGTTGATATAACAAGGTTAACATTTCAATTCAGTGATTTGGCTATACGTAGTAATTGAATATATTAGTTCAGGAGTTAATAAACCAGTAGCCAGGCAGTATTGAGAGCGAAACATTCACATATGCCACTCAAAATAGAGAATAAACTAAAAAAATCCTATTCTAATTAATTTATATTTTTGCGCTAGTTTAAAAATATGACCAGTCCTAACATAATTGAATAGTAATTTGAATTAGTACTCAAGAGCACACAATAGAGATTAAAAAATATGGAAATTAAACTCACTGAGGATAGGCTGATGTTCCATATAGAACAATTAAAAAAGATAAAGCCAAACAATTTGGTGGCAACATCATTACAGGGAGCCTTTCGCTGACTGATTAGAAATCTGTCAGCGACATTTATGTGTATATATATATACATCGGTTTAAACTTTTAATGACTCGTACACAAGTGTGCCAATAATACGAACATATGAAAATAGTAATTTTAATCAAGGGGTTAATTAAAGTAGCAATTGTTTTCCTTATAACACCAATCACCCACATGTTTGTAGGTGACTACTATTATTATGACAGCGTATTAATCTGACTGCTTCAATAATACCAAATTAGCTCTAAGTAAATTCATAAATCAAAAAGAGTATTTTAAACGGTTCAGCTGAACTTACTAGTAAAATATTTTCTAATTGTCATTAAGGGGTTTTAACAGACATTTATAAAAGTCGCTGAAAGATTTCTAACTAGTTACCGAAAGGTTCCCAGTAATGATGTTACCCCCAAAGCGTTTGACTTTTTCTTTGTTAATTTTCCTATATGGAACAGCAGCCTATTCTCAGTGAGTTTAATTTCCATATTTTTCAATCTCTATTGTGTGCTTTCTTTCGTATATTTCAGAACTAACTCTATCTTTACCACAAATGGCATTTACACAATTTTCAAATAGTTACACATTTATATATGATACTACATTCATTTCAATTGAAATTCATATTCGCGTAATAAAAGCTGCCCGAAAAAAAAACCGTTTTCGTTCTATGAAATATCTGTTTATAAATTATGCCAAACATACTTATCATATTTCAATATGAATATAAGATACAAAAATGTATACCGTCGATGGACTTCCAATGACATTTTTTTAGATAGCAGTCTGGAGGTCCTCAACGGTTTTAAACAGCACATCCGATTTGGTATAAATAAATATCTTGTGGAAAAATATGTTGGTTTGTTACGTAAATTAAAATGATTTAAGACAACTTATATGGGTAGTAGGCTTTGGCCATATTTTTAAACAAGTGCGAAGGTAGAAATACGAAAAAAATAGAAAATGATGAACTGAACGGGAAATATGTTTCTGATTGCGGACAAATTAGAAAATAATTTACAAGTAATCCTTGTTGCATCAGTAGCGATCCGGATGTGGTGTTATAGAAAAATAATTACATATTTATTGATATGTACAATACATATTTGTACCGAGTAATTTTTTAATAGAAACCTTTACATAGTTAAGGTGTTATCTGCACACTTGCGTAAATTTACTATGCGATTACACAATACGGAATATAACAAGTATGAATAAGCAATTCTACAGCAATGCAATCAGTATTAACGAATAGAGAGTCTAAGCTAAAAGGGACACAGCCTAGGAGGAGGTAAAGAAACATCTTACTCCGTGAAGCCGGTTCCACATAGGTTTTATGTATATGTATATATATTTGTGTGCGTGTAATTTAAACTAGAATCTTAGTTTAAGAACTAAGATTCTTTACTAGAACTTGAATTTTAGAAAATTGTCCTTTCTGTTCTTCTTTGGTCTGAATGATTCTAAACTCTCTCTTCAAAGAAAATGATTTTTGAAAGTTTGAAACTATTATTAACTTCAAACAACTTCAATGAGTTGGACAACATACATAAATTTCATACCGTACGTGGTGTAACAACATTAATTTATTGTATGATATATTGCTATTAAAATTATTAACTTTCTAAAACTTGCTTTAATGTTTCCTATGTGAGATTATTTTGTATTGAATAAATATTTACTTACCATAATGTTTATTTTGTCTGACACATTGAATTGTCTGGCATATCACTCGTGTTTTAACTGCTTTGTATTTATTTTAGATTTACTGGCGCTTTTTAGCTTCAGTAATGAATTGTGTACAGAGTAAATTACAAACCTTATCATCGACAGATGTGTGTACCCGCTACTGCTGGTGTTTTTTCAGTGACAGTAACGGCGTCGCTAAAAGATCGTTGCCGGAGTCCGAGTTCAAGGTCTACTGGCATGTCCCAACTCAGATGTGCCGGAAGCATAAAATTGACTTCTCTACAGTGACTAAGTACGGGATAATTCAAAATAAGGGGGACAGTTTCAGAGGCGACAAGATCGTGATAATGTACGAACCGGGCAAGTTCCCCTACCTTAGTGGTTCTGACTACGTCAACGGCGGTCTGCCCCACTTCGGCAACTTAACCCACCATTTGGATATATTCGCACAGAACGTCACCACTTATATTCCCGACAAAAATTTTGAGGGTAATTTTCCCCCATATGTGTTTTGCAGTTTACGAAAGGATGAATACACTTAGTTTTTGTATCCTAGGGATTATAGGGATACACATATTATATAGCATATTATATTACATAGCACGCACAGACTTTCCACTTTGCATCTCTGATTTTAGTGAATATATTACCATTTTTGAATAAATTGTTGTCCTATATTTTCTGTCATTGCTGCAATACATCCTAATTTAAAATTTTGCTTATAGGGTAGTTATTTTTTTACCCGCCTCCTATTAAAGTTTTGTCTGGTGTACTGGTACGTATATTGTTATAAGAGTCCCTCACACAGTTCGTGGGTGCTCGCATTATTTGAACTCTATATAGAGAACCATTAATAAACAACACCACTCTCAGGTACCATGGTAATTACGGTAAAACGTGGGTACCTCAGGTACCGTCCCCAAGAAGGTTTCAGGTCAGAAAGGTTAACCGCGCTGTGATCCTTTCATATGAGGATATATGGTATACATAGAAATCAGAATTACTAGCTGCGATAGACGAAAAGTCTAGGATACGCAAAACAGAATAGAATTAATCAAAAAAATCGTTTGGTGTTGTAAAAGAGCAGATAGTATGAGCAAATGTAATTATGGTTTACACACAAGGACAGAATTGGTGAAGAATAATAGGTTCTAATAGGGGAAAATGCCGTGAGAAGCTTGAGAATTATGGAAATTTCCATCTTTCCTTATCATACTTTAGTGGTTATATAATGGAACATTACTCTCTATATAAACTTCCTTTGTACCATGTACATTCTCTAGGTTTGGCGGTCATCGATTTCGAGCGCTGGAGACCTATCTTCAGTCAGAATTTGGCTTCTCTGGATGTTTACAGAGAAAAGTCCATGGAAATGGTGAAGAAGCAACACCCTAATTGGAATGATGAAGACATTTTCACGGAGGTTAGCCGGTAATAAATTATGATAATAATAGTAAGTGAGGTAGGCTTAGCTATCGACAATGATTTCGGATTGGTTCAATATTAAGTCAGGGTAATGCATGTTGTAATAATGTCTTTAGTTTATAATCTATCTATGCTAACTAGTTTCAAATCTATTCTAAAGAATAACATCATAATGGCCAGCTTTAAAACTACATTAATTAAAGAAAAACTGCAATACATATAAGTTGAGTAGTTTTTTGTTCAACTTATATTCTGTGAATGAACCTAGGATGTAAATTTTAGGAGTCCTTCAAATAGAACCAAGCTATTTTATTTTTGTTTTCTTTAGGCCGAGCGGAGATGGGAAGCGGCCGCCTTACCGTTCTTCGAAAAGACACTGGAAAAGGCTCGTAAGTTAAGGTCAAAAGCGCAGTGGGGATTCTACGAATTCCCGCTTTGTTATAATTTTTCACCGAACAACCAAAACACGAATTGCATTGACAATGCTGAAAGCGACAACGATAGGTGAGTGGCGAATCTCCGGTAATTCTGGCAAATTACTTTGACATGTAAAAGTCAAATCAAAATTTGACATTTTATGTTACTAGACGTGAAAACAGATTATATTTTCTAGGCGCACAATTTGTCAACAGTCAAAAAACTACAGTAGGCATTTCTCCCTCACTGAGACATTTCTCGTTACTTCCTTATGAAAATAAAACAATTTTAGTGATATCAGTGCCCTTCATCCCTTGGGTTAGTATAATGAAACTTTGTCACAATCCGGCGGGCTTTAACACTTCATAGAGTTTTATAGTGGTCTGTTATCTAAACCACTCTGTTTTAATTTTTGTGATAGGGGGTAAATGAATGATAAAAAACATCGTACCAATGTCAACCACGACAACCATACGTCTATGTATTGAATTGATGTTTTATTCGGGTGTCAGAGATATATAACGTTTATAACAGTTCACAGATTATATCTCATTAACTATGCTATGAAATGAGAAGGATTCAATTTATGGACCACTGTACATTTAATACGATCGACACGACAATCAACTATAATCCAAAAAATACATGGATATGCTGTCAGTATTGCAAAACGTTTTCGCGGAAATCATATTTTTGCAAAATCATTGCGGAATCTTAGTTGTTACATCAGTTGGACAGGAACCCCCTATTAGATCCAATTAGAAATAATAGGATACTGAGCGCTTCCCTGTTTTGTTAGGTCGAAGTGGATGTACGAGACAGGGAATGCAATTTACCCGTCGGTGTATTTCAACGATGCGGGAATGAATGAAACTATGAGGGCCGGATTGATCCAGGCCCGCGTTGAAGAAGGCCTCAGGATAGCCAAGAAAACAAATTTACCTTTATACGTGTACACCTGGTTTAAGTATGAAGACTCCTGGGATTTCATCACGAAGGTTAGTCTGTACGAGTCTCAAGTTATCACCAAAAAATCTTGTATTTATAAGATATTTTATAACAATCGTTCTCACTCGTTGGCCGTTCATTTAAAGCTCTTCTGAAATACTAATAGGGTGTATAATATATATCAATATAATATCCAATGGTACTTTTAATAGAGTGTACTCACTTCAGTTCATCTGTCAAAAAAATCATAGTCTTGTGACCTTCGGTGTCCACCGACCGATCCCATCAGGAGACTCCCGAGTTGTATTGGTGTTTGCGTGCACTGCCCCAGCCAGAAAAAAATTAATGTATGACAGGAGAGTGAGAAAGTGAAAATTTAGTTTCTCTTCTGGGCATGATTCCCGCTTTGAATCACTGGTGTAAATTAGTCAACTACAAACGACGTAGTAGTACAAACGGGGCAGGTTAGGAAAAAATCTAATATGTCTCCAATTCCGTGTACAGTATTATATTATAACAGTATTACATTATCTTCGTTTACGAATGCGGTTTAATATTTAAGTTAATTCTTCGTTGTTGACAGATGGACATGTGGAACAACCTCCATGTGCCAAAGAAATACGGTGCGAACGGAGTTATCATCTGGGGCTCATCAAAAGATGTGGCCACTAAAGAAAAGTGTGAACAACTCTATGAGTTCTTCGAAAAGAACATTGTGCCGGTATTGGAAAATCTAAACAAATCCAATTAAAATAACTACGAAGGCTGTCATAAATGTTAATGATTTTTTGAAATATTTACATCTTAGAAACTCATAATTAACAATTGGCAGTTAGGATACGAGTGAAATAAAAGCATAATTGGATTGAAAGCGAGTATTTAATTTTATGTTCACACACACACACACACACACACACACACACACACACACACACACTAGGGGCATCGCCCTCACCCCAGGACGACTTCCTTCCCTTGCTCTGCTGCTTTTACTTCAGGAAAAAAATTAGGATTTTCTACGGAAAAAGAATGTACTTACAAAACTTACAGAAGTATAATAGAATAAGTATAGTGTTATCAAATATTACGCTGTTGGTCTTAGTTATTGTTTTTGTTTTAATTAGTTGTTTTATATTATCTTGGCAAACCAAAGAGATTGTCTTTATTTGACTGTTCCGTTTTAATAAATATATAACGAAAAAAGCACTTTTCTATGTATTTATCGTAACATAATGTGAAACTAACTGCACGTAGGCAGTTCTAACACACAGAAAAACGATTAAATAAATAAATGGCCAAATACTTTGGGGCATCTTTTTAGTATGTCAACTAGTGAAAACCAGTATAACTGATATACATGTATAATTACAAGTTTTAAAACTAAAATGAGATCTGCAAGTGTTCTCATGCGTATATAAAAAGGTAAACGGCCAATTAATATTGCAATTGCTTCCAATGACATTGTACTGAAGGCTACTGTTAATATAGCGATGATTATTATCTCAGTAATTTTCATGTAAATACTAATTATTTTCGAATTCGCTGCAACCTGACATATAGCATCGAATTAACATCATATCAATTAACACTAAGTAAATTTACTCATGATAATGAATCTCCGGAAAACATTTTCAACTTAATTGTCAAGGGAAGCGTTTTTATTGAATAGACGCCCAATTTTTTTGTAGTTGACTAATTTACACCAGTGATTCAAAGCGGGAATCATGCCCAGAAGATAAACTAAATTTTCACTTTCTCACTCTCCTGTCTTATTCATCCCCCCCCCCGGAAACCCTATTCATCACTCCCTCTTTCCCGATTTCTCCCTCCCTTTCAAAAAAGGCAGCCGCACTGACATCCTTTCTTCTGTAAACGAAAGGCTTTTAGATTATAGAAATTACTCAGGAGTGGTCATAAACGAAAAACTATTATATGCTATGCCAAACAGAATTGAGTGAACCAACAAAATCTCTCTTAATAAATAAATTAAAAGAACTCTCTTTTGTATACAAATATACGAAATCGAGTAAAAACCATATTGACGCATAAATTCAATTGGTATTTTTAATTAACTTCACCATTATTTCAGATCATCACTTCAGATTTGACTGTATTTTGTACATATGTTGTTTTTTGTTGATTGTATGTATAACCTGAATGTATGTTGGCTAGACTGGTATGAAAAGGCGCATTCTAATCTTAACGGCCGTTTAGAGCTTATGGTAATATCAGTTATTTTAATATATCTTGGCGTTAAATTAGTTACTGCAAAATGGCTCTCAGTCGACTTGAAGAAATATCCGTCATACAGAACCAAGGAAGCATACAGCTCAATAATGGAATAGACAGTGAGAATTCAATTATCATGAAGAAAATTAAAACGAAATTAAAATATTTACGTTTGATAACAGGACGTAAATATTTTGCCGATTTGATATTGAAATTAGGTAAGTATAAATTATTTCCTGTGCATTTTGTAAAAGCAATTCGATTGTAGGTGATGGTAAATAATTGGAAATAGTTAATTTCCGCCAAGAGGTTTCCTTAATTGTTATATGTAAAATCTATAAAGTAAAATAATTCTCTACCCCTGTAACATTTTGGGTTCACAAAATTCCTGAAAAGTGAAAACTGACAGAGCAAATAGGGCTAGATATAAAAAAAATAGATGTAGACAATAAGATTGTAATATAAATGTACAAATATTTAAAAGCATTTAGCTGCTGAAGCAGTTGTTAAGTAGTACACATGGATGTGTAAAATGCTATTGGTTAAATATTTGGTAAGGGATTACATTACTCTGGTGCTAACTGTAATAGAATTCAAATTTTCTTTAGAGAAAGTTGGTTTACTAGCTCCCTGATTTTTAATTTAAACTATAAGCTTATGATGGTAACCAGTTAAAAGCACCTTTATGTTTCTTAAACGAATTTAATAATTACAGTATTTTATCCATTAATTTTTAACATTTTATTTTTATTATTCATTTTCAGCTCCTCCTAAGCGCAATTTGGACAGTATGGTTTTGAAACAAAATCATCACGAAGTAATGAGATATTTTGTTGATAAGTCCCTTGAAGTTTCCCTGCGACACCATCTGTATAAATATGGACTTGAATGTTTGTACATTAAGAATATGATGTCAGAACTATCCCTGAACAAGTATTTATACGGAAAACACTTGTAAGTAATTAATTTTGTGGTATTCCTACATATGCTGTACCCAGAAATTATCATTCCAATAATGAATTGAATTATGTATGTATTGGATGAAATTGAATTAATTGGCATTAGTGTTACATTCCTTACCAGGAACTTAAAGAGTTAAATGAGTTTCTTACTTAAATGAGAAAAGCGCAAGCTAAACATTTATTATGATATTAATGATTGCTTGTCACCTCTCAATTGATTTGCTCTACTGGCAGTGGAAAACAATGATCTTCCATAAGAATACGTTGAAATTTTTAACATGAGTTGATTGATATTCTCCTTCTTTTAGTTACAAGTATATCATTTAGCTGTTCTGCACTGACAAAAGCAATATATATTTTTTACAGTGAGAGCTAAACTGATCCTAAATCTTCTTCTTTAGTGTTCAAACATTTTCTTTTACAGGATGTTCAAAAACAAATTGGAAGGTATTGTTGGTAACGCATACAATGTAACAGAATCTAACAACAAATACCTCGATCTCTATTCTAATTCGATAGATCAAAAGTTGACATTGGTTCACACTCAGATAGATTTCGAAACCAAGTCTGAAGACCTTTTGAAGGAAGAAAAGTCCCACACTGAAAACACTTTGGATTCAGTACAGTATGTTTATATATACTTATTTATTAATTTGGACATTAGTCCATTTTTTAGTTAAGTGGAAAATCTACAACTTACTTAATATCTGTTATATTTAGTTCATTTATTGCATTTCTAAAAGAAGTTGTATTTTGAAAGTTTTCCAACAGGAATCCTAATTTTTAATATTTTGTCTATATTTGTAATTTATTTATGACAATTTAATTTTTATTTAAGAATATATTGGCACATCACAAAAGTGAAATGTTTAATTGTTATTGTATTTTATTTTTTATGTAATAATTTATTATTAGATACCCATTAATTTTAATACTCCTTTGCAGGAAAATGAAGAAACAACAACTAATAGATAACATATTATTTTTATGTGAAACAATCAACTCTTTGGTTGTGGGGCATCAGACTGATTTGAAGAAATATGAAGAACTCCGTGACATTGTTCGTTATGTCAATGAAGTTCCACATATTATCTATGATTATCAATAATAAGGTATTTTGAGGTACTTCATTTCTCTACTTCCTTCTATTTTTTAATTATATTTATAAACAATGATGCCAATGTAATTATTTATAGCGTATATTTTATATTTATATTATTTAAAAAAATATAATTTAAAAAACCTGGTCAGAAGGCTTAGTTTCTAAAGGCCTTGATCCAATGTGACTGCTAGTGTTGGTATTTCAATTTTCTGTGTGGTCATAACAAATCCTTATCCTGGGTGTTAAGGCATAATTACATGGGATTGATTTTCATTTGAAGTTCATTTTACTAAATTTAATAAAAGGGGAAAAAATTATAACAACTTATTAAGTAGCTTGTTATTCATTTCCTGGCTTCCCCAGAGGTAATTGTTTTTTTTTGTAATTACAAAAAGGGAAAGGATTCATTCATAAGTCATTGGTATTTAAGAAATGATTGACAGTACAAATCGAAAACACCTTTTATTCATCCCAGCAGTAAAAGAAGAAGTAATGTTACAACTTCAGAACATGATAATTCATTGTCCTTTTACAATAATCTCATGACCATATCACTTTAGCCAAACAATATGTCAAGTGAAGATATGTCTGAAGTGCAACCAAAATATTTATGATACAGGCAGAAGGAATATTGTACAAAAATTAAAATACACAAAAAACTGTCCATTTGTACATATAAAAAATTCTAAGTTGACATTTATAAAATCTTAAAATAGTTTGTATGATTACATAAGTAATAATCATATAAGGCCTTAAAATGATCTTATTTTAAATCATTTCATATTGCCTATTCACACACCAGCACACATTTTTTATTTGGGTTCAATTTATTTCCTCTGTATATAATGGAGAATAAGATTCTCTACTAAAACTGAACATTCTTACACGATTATCATTGAGACAAAGAATAATCAACTTTTCATTATATCCCAGTTCAATTGACTTGGAACACACCCTTTAACTTTCAGATATGTTGAAAGCCATTCATGATTATTATATTTGAAACATTCACACACAACATGGTAATGTTATTTGTATAAGTAAAACATTTAACATGCTATTTGAAAAAGATACTACATTATCAGAAATTCAATGCTTTTTCATGTTATAAATTGGGTAATATAAATTTTATAACCTGCAAGCAGCCTATAAAAGAATAAGCAGCCTAGAATAAGTTTTATATTTTAAGAGAGATTAAAAGCATTATAAGGATAAAAAGTACCTGTCTTTACTTTTAATTACTTGGCTATCAAGTGAACTGAAATTATTTTAAATAGGAGCTGAGTTTAGCTAATTAGACTCAACTCAGAATGTATATTAATAGATAAATTAATATTATTTACTTTAATTTAAATTTTTTGAGGGTCTAAAGAAAACAGTTATCTTCTGCCTCCATTTGGTCCTAGTTTAATACTCGCGGTATAAACAAGTGGAGGTAGGTGATGGCAAGATTGATGATATTCTTTTTCATAATATACATTTAAAACCTAAATGCTCAAATTGGTTTCGGCTTTCATTCCTGAAAAATACAGCTGAAAACATGTTACTATATGAAGCAATAGAGAAATTATTAGGCTCATAAAACAACTTCTACAAAAAACTACATATACCACTCATAAAAAGACAATAAAAAGTGGGCTTATTATCTAAGGATTGCTATGACAGACAAGATTTCAATAAATATAATGATTGAAAACTAGAATTAAATAGTAATATGAGCATTCTTTAAAGGTAATACGAATTGACAATAATCTGGTTTAAATGTAGTCCTCTATTTTTTCTTTCATCATCTTATGGGTTCTTTTTCATTTTCAAAAATGTCATGAATTTTATTCCTCAGTAAACTTGGGGCTCTAAGGCAGCAAAATAAAATTCTGTTTTTCAAGATATGAATGGAATAGATAAATTCATTTTTCAGTACTTCATAAGATATTTATCTATCAAAGAAATAAACATAGAGATTGATTTGAGGTAAATCAATAGACTTTTCTGACTTCTAGGACACAGAAAAAGTAAATTAACAAATTTTCATAAATTCCTTACTTATGTGTAGGAATGCCTTACTTCCTATGTACATGTAAGACATGTTAACAAAAGTTTATGAAATGAAAAAGAGTGGGTACTGCACTACTTAAGTTTAAAAAGAGGTCCATTGTTATTTCATGGAAACTGTAAAACATGCAATTATGTATTCTTCTTCTACTTAAAATTTGACAATTAGAAAACTAACATTATTTATTATGGCTGAATTAAAAAGTGAAACACATATCTTACCATATACACTGAGCTGCATTAAATATGATATGCAAATATCAAATCTGAATATGATTTTCTTTTTTAAGAAAATATGTTATGGAATAAAAGTATATTTAGAACACCTTGCATAATATTACATACCAAATAAATATACCTCCTAAATGAAAAAAAAAAAAATATTAAAATATCTTGAAATTAAAGGTCACCATTCACCTTAATCATTGAGAAAATAAATTATACTGTCTTATTGATTGAATGTTTAATTTCTCATAACAACTCCATTAACATTTTTGTTTCTATATTATTCTATAAGTATGCTAAATAACAAGAAAACTAAAAAATATTTCAGACTCAAATGCATGTAAGTAATAAAAAATGAAAATTAGTCTTACTAGGGTCAGCAGGACACTTCTTTTATATATATATATATATATATATATATATATATATATATATATATACACACATATATAATAATTGATTTTTAGGTACAATGTCTTTCCTGTTGGATATCTTGATTGTTGCAACCGTAGTGACAGACAGACTAGATTATACATTTATGCCAAATTCTGTTTCACCTGCACAAATAAATATAAATGTTGGAAATAGTGTGCAACCACATTTATTTTGAAATGGGAATCACATTAAATGTGGGATAACAATTAAACCAATAATGACCCTCACCTCCTATCTGTATATAAAAATAAGAATAGATACTTGAAGAATGTACCTGAAATGGTGAATGGTCTACGGACGTTCTGCATTTCATCTAAATGTTCTCCTCTTGTTTCACCTTGTTGCTGTTGGCACCATTGGGGTGGTTGTTACCTTCGCCTGAAGATGGCCAGAACATGCGTGGCAGATCCGGACCAAAATACATTTTAGAATTGTTAGAGATGGCCTCAGCTTTCTTCAGTTCAAGATATGCAGGGGTCAACAGAAGGGCATTTGCTTCTGCCCGTTTCTCTGCTGAGTAGTATTCAGCATCTGATCGACTCTTCTGTCTTGCAACATGCATCAAGTCTATACAAGGACAAAAAATCGAGTATTATGTATCTGAGTAGAAGTATTTCAAATTTCCATTGCAAATTTGAAAGTGCACTAAATCTAATCATTCATTATTTCACAATAAAAAAGAAAAGATTAGATCATCATTAATAAAGACATTCAAGTAACACAAATATTACAATTTAATTTTATATATAATAATTTTATAAATAATAAGCTGCACTTATTTCGACTCCACATCACCATCAGTAATATAAAAAAGTGAAATCCTTACTTTGTTTTGACAATATTTCACTTTTGTTTATCTCTCAGCTCTTCAAAACCTGCCAATAAATCTTTATGTTTTAACTGTTCCTTCTGTCACCACAGTCGATATATTATTAACAGAATGTTACTGATAATGGTGAAGAGCTGAACCTGGACCAGCTCAAGACCAAATAAGCAACTAGAGACGGAAGATAGCAAGGAGAATGATACACTAAACTTTCACTAAGTACAGCTCTTAAATTAATATTTTGTTTAATAAACAATCTGCTAAATAACATTCGGAAAGTTTAAATATAGTAATATGTGAGTAATGAGTGCTTAATAGCCAATAAGCTCCTTGTGCTGCATAAATAGCGCAGAAACACTAAAGCTCATCATTAATTTTAAAAATTATTATAAAAATATAATTTCCATAAAGTAATTGGCAAATAATGTGTTAATTTCTGTTGCACTTTCAAGTTAAATTAAACAAATGGCTTGTAAAATCTAAATATTTGATATTCAGAATTAGTAGAATGTATATTCCTCAATCTGATCACCATTAATTTGGATCAAAGACTTACTGATTTCCCCATGGTGTCTACAATTAACTGTATTATCAGAAATTATTCAAGCATTATTACCGTCAATTTCTGACATCCTCTTCAGTGATTCCTTTTCCATAATTTTCTGTTCATACTGAATTTTGGATACTTGGGCGACTTTCTCTGCTTCTATGATCGCTTTTTTCCTCTCAGTTTCAGCATCTTTTTCTACAACCTTCTGGTGTTCACGTGCTATCAACAGTTTCGTCTTTTCATTCTCCCTGACCAAACATTATTTCAGTTCATTTTTATTAATGGTTTATTTATTCTCTATTTAATAGACAACAATAATAAAAGAAAATAAAAATAATATTGTAATTTGGTTAAAAAAGAATGAAATACTACGACTTACATAAGCTCATAATTTTTCCTTATTGTTTCAGGTATCTTAGGTTTGGTAACTCTAACAGCCTGAATGCTTAATCCAGGTGCCATAACATTCAGGTCTCTCTGCAGAGCTGATTTCAAATTTTCATCAATCTGGTCAAAAAGATCTATATACACCTAGAAGCAAACAAGCATAAAATAATAAAATACAAACATCATATGTATGAGTGTATCCACACAAAATAGCCACTATATTTAAATATATAAAAGATTCCAAAAATTCAATCAACATAAACCAAATGAAATGTTAAAAATAATGCAGCTTTATTTACTCAAACCTGTGTTTTGTTTATTTAAAAATGATTAAACATAGTTGTAGAAAAAATTTAAAAAATAGACAAAATATGATATATTCATTTGAATTTTTGTTATATTTTTTTTTCATTTATATTACTTAGCCCTACAATTTTTTGTAATTTTGTATTCTACCTTTTCATGTTTTAAGCCTACTACAATTCCTTACCTCATGCAGATTATGTACACTGCAAAATTGGTTCAGTTCATGATGGACCTTGTTAAATATCAAAGTTTTATCATAGTCCGCTGTATAGTTCTTTACAATGTCATAAACTGAAACAGCAAAAAATTGTAAAGAACATTTCTATGTACATTTTCTACACTACCTACTTTTATAGCTATTTTTTCTCTATCATAAGTTTCTTCAGTAAGCTTTGACAGACTCACAGGGGGTCAAATGGAACTCCTGATAACATTTCTCAGAGTAATTATTCCTATTTTGTAAAACCATTTCGAACAGAAATATTTCTGAACATTCTATCTCAGAAAAATTGAACCTCATTGGATAGTCTGTAGATTAAGGGAGTGCTACCTATTTGTGCTTTATTGTCCAAACATAAATATTATATCTAAAATATTATATATATTTATTATAAAAAATATTAACAAACACCATCAAGACCCTTTTTAATTTAAACATTAAATATAGTAATACAAATTACCACTGTCTGGGCTCAAATGGTTAACTACTTCAATTCTGTCAAAATAAATCATTACTCCTCCGCTTGTACCACATGGTACATTTTTGACTTCATCTGTCTGCAATGTCACCTGAAATATAAATATCAGCTGTAGAAATTATAAAAAAAAATGGAAATTAGCCCACTTCTTGGTTTCCCCTAATACATGTGAGAATTTAAGTGACATTAATCCCCCCCCCCATATTTTTAGAAAGAGTAATACATCAGTCCCAGAACAACAATAGCTGTGGAGTGAAAAAATACATCACATTGCAGTATTGTTTGATTCCACTACAGTACCACTAGAATGTCTGCAGAGATGGAGTAAACAAATAAAGATAATTTTTTTTACTAAAAAGTATTTTTCTCATAGAACATTTCGTTATTCTATTATTGAATTTTCAGGAATAGAACTCTTTCCATGATACAAAAATTATTTTTAAGGGATACTTACTGTAACAATAATGCGACCAATATATACATGAATCTAAAATTGTGGAATATCAAATTGGTATTATTTGTTCCATATAAGTTGGTATAAGTTGTATCTTTTGCTCATAAATAGGATTAATATTGTCAACATTGGGCTCTTCTGTTTCATAAATAGAGTACAAAGTTATTAACTGGGTGGCAAAAGGTTGCTAACGTGTTTTATATTGCAATAAATGCAGGATATATCTGGTGCACTCATACCTGAACAGCTCTGTAGTTGGTAATAAGAGGTATCATCATGTGGAAACCAGGATGACTTGTCTGAGACAATAATGCACCCCCCTGAAATGATTACTGACAAGTTTAGATACATTTAAATCACATTTTACAGGATTTTAACACATGATATGGTCAAATACTTCATACGATTTCTAAATGATTTATTACCTAAATTAAATGTTTTATTATTATTATTTATTTGTTTTACCCACTGCTTATATGGTTCAATTAGGCTACTACGGTATGTTATGCACTTGTGGGTTAGGGTTAGATTATTGCTACCACAGGAGATGTACACAATCCATCTCCTTAACTTAATCTATCTTATCCTTTAAATTTAAATTGGCACCACCTCAGCTCGGAAGTGCAAGCTAGCTCTAACCCCAGAGCCACCATGGCCTTTTCTTATTATTTAAACTCTTCTTTTTCATGTATCAGACACAGTTCTAAACATAAGTTACTGGCAAAGTTAGTTTATTTTGTAGAAATGTAATCTAACAAAAATAAATAGAGACAAACAAAACTGGTAAATTTCTGTTTCTGTATACATTACATAAAAGCTATCAAATGAATCTCATAAAACATATTGTTGTTTATTTTCAATCATATTAATATTATAAAGTGAAAGATAAGACATAATAATAATAAACATTTAATTAAATAAATAGTTATTTCAAAGTGATTACCCTGTAATAAACACCAACATGGCCTTCTTCAATTTTGTGGACTGAAAAATTAGCCATGATTGCCAAAAATATGAAGATGCCAGCAGCTACAGCAGTTGCTTCAACCATTTTTCAATCTTTTTTTTTAACTTTGGAAGTTCCTTATTGCAGTAGCCTACAAACAAACACAGTAAAACATATAAACTGATATTATATTCAATAACAAATAAAGTCCCCTAAAGGATTTTTCAGGTGCCAAAAGTTAACTTTAAATTTTCAGTATGGTAGCTCATCAGTTCAAAGATGGGGGTATTCAAGACATATTAAAAGAGATAGAAGGTATGAAGTTTCACCTAGATTCATACAATCATTTAGAAAAATAAATTTCTCTAGTAAATTCCATCATATATGAAATGTTTTCACTTTTCTGGGACTGATGGTCTAAGCTACTCTATAAACTGTAGTCTAACAGCTTTCCCTAAATATTAGCTAAACATGTGTAGCCCACATGTAACATGTAAGGAGGTTTCATGGTACTGAAACTTGAAATTATCAAACTTATCCAAAGTATTTCCATTAACATGCCCTATCCAAAAATTTAGTTAACTATTTACTTTTTTAAAATTCTGATTTAAAGCCCCACTAGATTCACGCATTAAATTCACGTAGTACATTATTCATACTAATTTTCACCGGGCTATGACATTTGACTTAGGTGTGATAATTGTCACAGTATAAAGTTTTAATCAAATTATACGCAATCCTGCTGCACGAATTTCTAGTTGAAGGGGGAGGGACCCCCAGGATTTATGTACTAGTTTTGAAAAAAACGTGCAAACTAGCACTTCACTTTATGTTGGCATCAAATAAAACTTTCAGCAAAAAGTAAAAGTACTTTCTTGTATGTTCTATACCTTCGAGAAAATTGTATTAGTTACACATATAATGTAGAGAGAGAACACCTATGTAAACATACTAAAATGTAAGAATTAAAAGATAAGAGACTTGGGGAGGGTCGTTAGAGAAGTTTCATCATGTTCGACAACATTGCCAAAACTAACACACCTAAACTAGTACTTTCAGGTGTATAGCAATAATGCTATATATATATATATATATATATATATATATATATATATATATAAAGAAAATTATTGTGTGAAAAGCATTTTACCTTTGAAGCATTGAGTCTTGCAATTTTTCTTTGAAAACCCTGTTGAGCTAATTTTTGGTTGAACCCTTCTTTTTTTAGTTTAGAATACCTGTTTTCACAATTTCACTCGAAACATACGGATTCTTTTTTTAGTTTCGTACACATCAAAATTCAATTTGCTCCGCAGATGTTCTATAGGCGCCTGATTTAAATCAGGAGGGACTTCTTCATTTGCCGAGTTCTTTACGAACCAACTGGCGTTTTGTTGGCCGCATTCTTGGGGTCATTATTATCCTGTTGCAAAAAGGAATGCTTTGCTCAGACCTAATTTAACGTCAGTACTTGATAATAAATATTTGTATACTCATCTTCTTTGAAAATTCATTTTTAAAATGAAACTTTCGAATCCAGAGATAGACTAGCATACCAGACAACACCTGTAATAAAAACACCCCGCCATATTTGACGGCTGGTTGTATTCTGAGCTTGACAAAGTGTTGTTGCCACCAAAAACATTAGCGAAGATACCCCGTGGCCCCAGAAGTAACAACACTAATATGCAGCAGTTAATATGTAGCTTATCAAATTTTCACACATTACCTATAACATGCATGAATTCAAATGTTATTCATTGTACAAGTTTAAGTTTTTATTTATCCAGTATCATGAAAATAGTGTGTTACAGCCTCCTCTTAAGCTTAAAATGTATGGTGTGAAAGTAAAAGATCATGGAGACATTTCTGTGTCAAAAAAACATGACGTTAACAGTTTTGTAAGAAATAATTTATTTGTGATCCTCAAACTGTGTGGAAATGTAATAATTTTTGTAATAATGCATTAATTGGTATCAGTCTAAAAGTAGAATTCAATGACCACTCTTAGGAAATATCCTTATGGTGAGAATTATATGTTGAATGTATTTAATTCAGTTGCAATATGTTACCATTTAACATTTAGGATTATTTGACAGTAACAGCAAGTGAATAGATTGGCGTATAACCACAAAATAAAACAAAGTGAAATAAATAAATTGTATTTCATTCATTAAAAGTTGTATTTACATTACATAATCTCAATAAAATTAATTATAAATAGGCACAAGTATATATATATATATATATATATATATATATATATATATATATATATATATATATATATATATTTTAACTACAAATATATTATACAAAAGGACTAAGAAAAAAGAATACTACCGTAATTCTGACAACATATCTCTTTCCTGTCCTAAATTTTATCTTAATAACAGATAATACTTTTTTCTAACTTTCTCCACAATTTTGTCACTTTCCCACCTTCCCAATTTGACTAGCAACATAATTACACAAAAAATTATTAATTAATATTAATTAAATTTTAATGTTGACACAGAGTAGGAAAACTGGTGGTTTGAAACAATAATACAAATTACTTTTAACCCATTAACAATATAAATTACTGAGCACAACAATGCAAATAATTTTTAGCAAAAAATGTATGTAATAAATTAGGTGATGTTCTCTCAAGTTTGCATTTAATATAGAAAAATAATAAATACACTATAGAAACAATTTAATTATTTTAAAATGAATTTTAATCATTTTAGAATTAATAATTTTTTTAATTTCCATATCAAACAAGTTGTATGTCGTTTATGTATCTCATAAATGTCAATATATCATTAAACTATAATTTTAATAAAAATTTAAATGAAGAAAGACTGAAATATCTTCTGTCTGATGTCATTGTTTTATTATAAAACTAAGAAATGGCAAACAATAATTCGTCATCATCAACACTGGTACTCTCAACATAGCACGGGCAATTATTATTATGGCTGCTATTAATATCAGAACAAAAGAAAATTTCCTTCCTAATTAATTATAGTCTGATTATCCTAAAAATACAAATAAAACCAGTCATATTTCTTATACTAAATTCAAATGCCCTCTACAGTTTTGTTATACCTTTTAAATGTCTACTGTAGTATGAACAGTAATAATATGATTACCACTGTTGAAATAAACTGTAAAACTACACCTTCATTAAAGTTCCATTTGCCTAAGGGTGTGAAGTAACTGATCATGCTGTAAATAGACAACTTACTTTGCACATTATGTATTAGCACCAAAATCAAACTGAGGTTTCAAATTGAAGGATTTATTAAACATGCTGCTTTTTAGGTAAGGTAAGATGAGAAAAAATGGCTGGTTTCTTATAGTTTTATGGTGAACTGATAATATAGGGACACTTTATATGAATGAATTAAAAATTCAATACTTATTGGAGTTAACTTGGTTTGTTAAGTTTCCAAGTCTCATCTGGCATTGTTAAACCAATTACCATTATAAAATTGCTTTTTAAATGTTTTTTGTGTCCAGCTTAATTAAATACTGGATGTATATAACCAAAAATATGTTTTATAATATTCAAAATTGTTACCCAGTATCACAATTATTTCAATAATGGCACATTCAGTCAATTATATGTAATAGTCAACAACAGAAATATTCATAGAAGAGCCTATTTTGAATCTCCACATACTACCTCTAAGTTAAAAGTACGGGAAACATTTGTTTAAATCATCTAGCAAGTGTGAGTTGTCTTTCTTCAAAACACATTTTTGGTTTAAAGCTGAATTCATACTGGTGAATTGGCCCCAGTGGCTGTCTGTGTTGTTGGCGTAGTGTTATTGTTATTATTATTGTTGTTTTTCTGTTGTTTTGACGTCGGTGATGATTCAATTTGATTCAAAAGAGGTTCAGTCATTGATGAGCTGCCCCCTAGCTGCTGTTGCTGCAACTGCTGCTCCTGTTCTTGTTGCTGCATTGAGAAGTGTCCAGCATTTGCATCTTCTATAGCTTTCCTCAACTAATTCAAAATAAGAATATGAGATGATGAAAAATGAAAAGGAATTTAAATTGTGTAATTACAAAAATAGTTTTTCAAATCTAGTATAGTAGTAGTAATCTAGATTTATAATATAATATAGCATGCAGGTTTTATTTACTGTATAGAAAAAACACATAGCTGTAATTTGATTCTGCCTTGCAAATATATTGTGTTCTGACGGGGGCATATTTGTCAAAGGCTGGAATGGAACCAGCAATATACTTTTACATAATGGGCTATACTAACTGCTCAGTCACTGTGGCCCCTAACAAAATCTTATAAATAAAAATTAGATGATATATAAAAGAGAAATACCAATGATAGTCTTTTTCCAGCAAGAATATCAAGGGTAAAAGTGATCACCTGGAGTTTGATTAATGTTATATGATAACAAAATAAAACTGACCTCTTTAAGTGCTACAACTCCAATCAGCTTGCCTATGGCAGTGACATATGCATGGTTGACTCCAACAAGTGAGAATATTGAGTGTACTTTTAGGAGTGATGTCCTGCCTACCAGCTGAAAAGGAGCTGGGTCAACGTGGCATTCAGCAAAACTCACCGCCTGCTCATCTCTTCCTCTTCCCATTGCTTCTGGTCCTCAGGTGACATGTCTATTACA
Source organism: Lethocerus indicus (assembly GCA_019843655.1). Taxonomy (NCBI): domain Eukaryota; kingdom Metazoa; phylum Arthropoda; class Insecta; order Hemiptera; family Belostomatidae; genus Lethocerus; species Lethocerus indicus. The sequence continues at coordinate 23,678,130 of JACDQD010000003.1, read as the reverse complement.
CGCTCCCTAGGCTAGAAAATAACAAATATTTTTTTAAAATGTATGTAGTCCATACAAAACAATGAGGAAGTAATAGATAACTAATTCAATACATACCTATATTACAATTTTATTCCCCCAGACCTTAATAAATGTTATATTTATTAAGTTATTCATATTATTATTAATAATAGATATTCTAATAATAATTAGGTAGGCTACGCTGATAATATGAATACATTTGCTCCAAATTATAGAACTACAGTATATCTTCTTTATTTATATATTAAGAAAACCATCAAGGTTGTCTTTTTTGGACCCTTGTTTCCATCTTGCCACTAATGACTAAAACATACTTTTTAGGCTCTAACTGTATATCCCCAAACATTAAAAGTGTAGTAGATTCATAAAATGCCATAATTTCATTTAAACTGAAGAAATTTTTTTAATTGTAATTCAAAATATTATGCAATTTATAACCCTCTCCTTTTTTGACAAAATGAATACATAGCAATGAAATACACGAAAATTACATGTAATTGTACATAACATATTGTGAAAGCTCTGGATAAATTTAGAAAAACTGATTGTTTATCTGTCATTAAAGAAGGCTAAAAAGATAATACGTTGCCTACTGCTATGAAAAAAAATTCAATCAAATTTAACACACCAAAGAAACAGGAAATACTCCTATGCTGTTAAATAAACTTCCAAAGGTAAAATTCACTGCAAACAGCAAACTGTTAGATAAAAATAAAAACATGTACGGTTATAAGTAAGTAATAAGTATAGAATAGAACAAAGAAGTATAAAACCAAAATTGTATCAGTTCATAGTATTTTAGTTTGTACATTCAAAATTACAATAATAAATCATTTATAAACCTCACTGTTGTGTTCTGACTTCCGATGTAGCAAAGGAAGAAGATTATTGAAAGAGAAACGCTCTGGCCTCAGACTGGCCACCCACTCTGGCTGAACCCAAATGAATTTATAAAAATTTGTTTATTTCTTTTATGCACAGTTACTTTAAAAAATAAGAAGTAACCATGTAATTAATGCTGTTTATTCAGTATACACATGAACAGTCAATCAGAATAGGAAAAGCGATACATACAAGCTGCACTTTCTTGTAGGGTCCTGGGCTGGCGGGTAATGATGAACATATTGAAGGTTGTACATTTCGGTGTTGTGTTGTGAATAATAGTGGTTGGTTAGGAGATGGGACCTGAAGTGTGTTGGGGCTGCTGGGGATAGGTGTAGGGCCATTGTCGCCAACTACACCTGAGCCCCCACCCTCTACCACAGGTCCACTTGGCTCAACATCCTGCAGTGTTGTTGACTTGTGGAATATAGCTTCAAATGCCATCCGTATCCTACTCAAACAAAACAAAAATCAAATATCATTTTAAAAGAGAGGAAATGTATCCAGAATATAATAATTGATCACTGAACTCATTACATCGCACATGACTGTAAGTGAATATTTAAATTTTTTATTTGAATAAATACATCCAATATTGTGCCATATGCATATTTAATACAAAACATTCAGTTTACTAAGTGCTTTTATTCATTCAGACAAACAGAGCTAATATTCAAGATAAGTGACGAATTTGGCAAGACAGGAAAAACAGTTATTCCACACACTACATTAGCATTGTAGATAATTCTACAGGAGGAAAGTTCTATTTCAATATATTTTCAATGTTTGACTAGCTATTAAGCAATGAGATCTTGTGTCAGGTGCTATTTCTATAAAAATATATAGCTCAATTAAGAATAAATATTGTTTTTCTTCTTCTGTTTTTTGCTGCTTCCATCAGTGTTTCAAAGCTATAGTGATTTTATGGGCTCAATTACTATGTAATCATGGGCCCTCTTGTCCTGCTTTTTGAGTGAATTTGTCTAATTTATAGTGATTGTTGTTATCAGTACATTAACAATAAGTTTAAACTTACAATTTTGCCATGAGTATACAATTCAAATGATAGGGTTTAACTGACAAAATTCCAATTGAATTAATTCGAATGTAAATACATGCTTACCTGCTTTCTGCACCGGTCACTGTTGTGTAGGGAGTGACACTGGGTGTATGAAGTGGGCTGTAGTTCCTCAAATTGAAAGAATTAGTCTTTTTCAATATTGATTTCTTTGGCTGTCCACCAAAAACTGGATAATGAGGCTGAAAATAGAATAAAGACAGTATATAATATAATTAAATAAATGTTATTTACTATGTCATCTTAATTTCATTTATAGTAATTTAAAGGTTGTTTTAAATTGTTTCTTTTAAGGTGTTTTCTTATGATGAGTAAGTAATAGAAGATAATTTCTGATATTTGTTTGGGGGATGAAAATCATAAATAGATGATTAAGTGTATGTAAGTCCCTCACTCCTTCCTGATGGAATGGTACTGATGGTGAGAAGCCAACATTTGTGTGCCATGAGACCAATAATAGGAGTAGATAATAAAAGACACTTTTATGTAACACAGAACTATAATGTACTTCAGTTGAATGAGTTTTATATAAAACCTGCAATGCTGTTGTGTTGTGGAGATTGTCAGCAGCACTGTTTGATTGCTGCCTGAGTCTAAGTATGTCCGGTGCTGGCACCACTTCAAACCTTGATGGTCTCCTTGCAGCAGCTGCAAGAGCTTCCATTTCTTTCTTCTTCTTTTCCATTTCTTCCTTCGCCCTGTCAATATAAATGACTAATAATGAGTTACAAATACATATTTTAGATACATAAATGCAAATGATGTATAGTAGAATTCATAGTGCATAAATTCAGATGCTGCTTATCCACAATGCAATGAGAAACAAGAAAAGGTCTACGCTTACAATCAGTGTGCCTTCTACAATATCAATCAATTTTCCAGGTGGATGTAAGGGATTTGAATATACTTTACTTTCAAAAAAAAATTTCAAACACTATATAAATTATAGGACTAAAAACAATGAATACTATTTTAATAAAAAACAGTATCATGAAGCTATAATAAATTAAGCTTCCTCAACTTTCAAGTTTAATATTAATTTAAAAGATATTATTCTAAACATTACACTTTTGTGTGTACCTTTCTTGAGCCTCTTTTTGCCACCTAGCAACAACCTCCAGTCTCCTTTCTCTGCCAACATGTCGTTCTATTGTCTTGATCAGTTCAATCCTTTGAATGGACCCCAGGAGAATCATACTTTCTTAAATTAAAAATATTATAAATATTACATTTTTCTGAAAATTATATAATATGAATAAATAAAATAACATTCACAGTTATGCAACAAAATGTAAAATTATAGGAAAACATGGTTGAAACTTAGGTAAAGAATTAGTATAAAATGATAGTTATACTGCATTCTACAACAGAATTACTGATTATAGTATAAAAATGTTTTCTCTAACTAATAAGTCTCTATTGTAAAGGTTTATTTAGCATGCACTTAATAATTACATTGAAACAATAGAACATTCAACAAAATATTCAATTTTATATTGAAAAAATGTATATGAATACATTACACAGTGATAATTTTAGAAAATATTTAAAAAAAAACTTAAATGTAATTAAGTGTGCACAGACTGGAAACTTTCCCAAAACCTTTTAGTGAAGAAAATTGTACTCAATAAATTCTTCAAGAGTCTTGCAAATAACATTTTCTAATTTACCTGGATTTTCAACAAGAGGGAAACTCCTTATGTTTTTATTTTCCTTGAGGACATTTTTCAATTCAAGATAGCTCATGTTGTGCCAAATGAACTTGACATCTCGTACCATGAAGTCTTCAACATATACATTGTATATACCTGCCAGTTATTCACACATGTTAATATTAAGCATTTATTTTATGCCAGAGATGGACTTATGAACCTTAGAATAAATAAACAAATATATTTTTCTTAGAGCCTTGTTGTTTTACAAAAAAGTAATTTCAAATTCTTCAATGGTTATAGAACTGAAACCATCTGTATAACGTTTCAAGAAATTAGAATATAAATTAAGAAGATATCTGGTTCAATTTAAAAATTTATATGAATGTTTGTTTTAAACAATTTCAAATAAATTAATTTGTGAATTTTTTACAGAGCATATTATATAATCTTTTCTTTGGAGGTTATATTTCATTTTATTTTTTGAAATTAATTTATTTTCCACAGTTCATTGCATAAATCCATATCGGAATTCTACAAGGCAAAACGCTAGGTATACATCTACATCAAGTAGTATCAATAACAAATAGATAAACAGATTAAATATATATAAATAAAATTTAATTGATTTTATTAATTATTTTTAATAAAGTGTTATATGTTTACCTGAGCTGGATGGTAACAGGTCAGGGAGATAGGGCAATTTTTTAATCAATATAATACTGTCATACAATGAAGGCTGAAGCAAAGAAGCTATTGCATTTGCTATTAGCACTGCAATCTACAAGAAAAATAACACTTTAATAAAATACATCTTTTTTTGATAAATTATAATTTATATTTAAAATATTAATTAAATAACATATCGAATGGAAGCATTCAAAGTTATAAATTCTTCACTGACAGAATTTCTAAAAGACAAAAGAAATATTGAAATTATATCTCTTCTTATTATGGACTTCAATGTATAGGATTTGGAATACATATTACACTAATAATCAACAACATAATGGGAATAGTCAGCACTTTCTGAGATGTTTAAAAATTCCAAATGATGTAGCCCACATTGATCTCATTCTAAATGGACAACAAATATATATCTTATGGTAACAATTTTTTTTCTTTTTCACACTAAAAATTAATTAAGAAAAAGGAATTCAATGAATGCTTTTATGAGCATATGTATGAGACTTTAATTTCACATACTATCCAAAGAGAAAAAATGAATCCGTTAAAAAAGTAAAACAAACAACTACTTACCATAATGGGTATGATATGTGTAATTTGCCCAGTCATTTCAAATACAATGACTGACACTGATATAGTGTGTGTAACTGCACCTGAGAAAGCAGCAGCTCCAACAGTTGCATAACCCCCTAAAAAAATAAAGGTTCAAACAAATTATTTCCTGAAAGAAAGTAGAACAAACAAGATAATTTTGTTTTCTTACATTTGTAAATTAGAGTAAAAATAATATATTATTATATATAAAACATTATAAACCAATATACACAACCGTTTTGATCCATCAACTTTGTACATTTTTTTTGTATCTTAGGATCTTCAGTTTCACCACTAAAAATACTTACCCTTTATGATTTTGACCTTTTGATCAAATGTTTCTAAAAACTTAGTATATAATTACACAGTGTATAAATAAGAAGAACACACTTACAATAGATTTACATTAGATTTATAATTTTTACAGTCGTATAAAGAAATGAAATTTTATATTTAATACTGGCTTAGAATTACATCTTTGCTAATTCCAAATTCTTATAAAACTTAATGTTATTTTTATATAATAAAAAATGTAATTTTTATTTAAAAGATGGGTACTTTAATGGGTACAAAAGTAATGTATTTAAGGTAAAATACTGATACCTGGTATGATAGGGGTGGTGAACTGGCTGTGGTGAATGCCCTGTGGGAATACAACATGCATAAGTTCACCAGCAACTCTACCCATTGCAGCACCTATTTTGAAGACAGGAATGAAACTTCCTGAGGGCACAGGAATTGTTGAAGCCACAATTGAAAATACAAACTGCAACAAAACATAAAACAGGAGATAAACAAAGGCTATATTTCTATTTGGATTAATTTCTAACTATTATTCTAGCAACTTTTTCTCATAATACAAAGGCTTTTGAGTTGTTCACAGAGCTAGTGTAAGACCAAACAAAACCCTAAGGTGGCGTCATTTGAATACCTTTCCTTCATTGAATATCATATTTAAAAAAAAAATCATTAATATCATCAACTGACACATCATAAACATTAAAATTATGTTCTAAAAAACAAACTCCCCAAACATAGTGGTATTAACATAAATATAAGATTAGTAGGACATGTTAATAGTATTAAGAGGTATTAAGAGGTATTAAGAGGTATTAAGAGGTATTAAGAGGTATTAAGAGGTATTAAGAGGTATTAAGAGGTATTAAGAGGTATTAAGAGGTATTAAGAGGTATTAAGAGGTATTAAGAGGTATTAAGAGGTATTAAGAGGTATTAAGAGGTATTAAGAGGTATTAAGAGGTATTAAGAGGTATTAAGAGGTATTAAGAGGTATTAAGAGGTATTAAGAGGTATTAAGAGGTATTAAGAGGTATTAAGAGGTATTAAGAGGTATTAAGAGGTATTAAGAGGTATTAAGAGGTATTAAGAGGTATTAATAAGATTAATAACCTTTTGTCATAGTTGATCAATAAAAATTAATTTTAAAACTAAATAATTAGTTAGAAAACTAATTATAAAAGAGTTAGAGTTGAAATAGTTTATATGGTTAAAATATAGAATAGTGCACAGTAAATCCATATGTAGGTAAACTTACTGTGAACAATGTAAATCCTGCAAGGCTAACAAAAGGATCGGTGTTCTCAGTTTTCCAGTGTCTCAAAACTTCAGCCTCTTCAACAGTGAAATTATCCTTTTTCCATGTAAAGTTGCTGAACAAACCAGCCACCTGTTAACATACCCACATATATCAATTCAATTTAACAACTCTTGGATCAATAAAAGTTTCAAGGATTATCACCTGATTTCAAGCTGCAGTATTTTTTAACCCTCATTATGAATAATAAATGTAATTTATTAATGCAGTGGCAATACCAGTAATGCACACTTTATTCTTTGATTATTCAACCAAGGTAGAAGTAATTTATTTGGTTTCATTTCACAATGTATTAATATATTTATTATTTAACACTCTGTTTACCTGTCTGTCAACTAGGACAATGATATGTATTCCAGCTCCACTATGTATAATTTCAATTTTCGGCTTATAATTATTGAGGGTAATATGAGAATGAAACATAGAGAGAACAATTACGATGACATAAAAATTAAATAACCTGATCGTGAGTGTTCAAATCTCCCGCCATATACATGCCCAATCCAAGTGGAAAAGAGACAGAAGAGGCCAGAATAACAACAATGCCTGGATATAAGAAACGACTGCAACATACATTGCATCGTGATTAGTAAAGTAGATTTGTTCATTGAAAACAAATTATAGAGATGTAGTATTAAAATTATTTGAAAGTTATGAATAATACTAGAACTAGATAATAAGTATCTACTAGTTGAATGATAAGAATAAAATATCAAAATATTGCCAGTATATCGATGACTGGAAAATGTAATTATTTTTTATGGGTTGGAGAAGAACTCTGAACTATTTTAGTGGTATAAAACAATATCCGTAATACTGCATTGGCAAAAAAATGAAGTTTTAGATTGTGTTTATAAGTAAATAAGTGGGTAATACTGAGGTACTTCTTCTGAAGGAAGGCGTTCATTTTCTTGTTCCTTCTCATGAAGAGGACGTACTGGCGATGGGACCACACGTACAGAGCACCGCCCAACCCGCACACAACTCTGAAACAACCATTTTTCATACAAACACAACAAAGTAGAAATAAATAGGTAAATAAATATAATATCCATATTAGAAAATTATAAATTTACGTAAGCTGAAAATATATTTTATTATCAATAAAGTCTGGTTTAAAAGTAAACTCTAAATAGATTTCATAAGTAATAGAGTCAATTAATTTTCTGAATTCGGCAAACCACGAACCCATTAAAATAAAGAGAATCGCCACAAATAGTGAAGTGGGGATTCGGCGAATAGTAAAGTTGTAGTCTGGCTCCCTCTGGGGCTTTACCTCACAATAATTATGATGTTAAGTTGAAACTTATAAAACCAAAATAACTATGAAACTTATGGAAGTTTTGTATTATGATCTTCATAATTTATTGATCACATAACTTTCGCGACTGAGCGTTTTCACTAATACTAATTATCGTATTCCAACTGATTATGAAAGTTCACAAGTGAACTTCTATTAATCCAGATGATTTAGAATCATCATCATAATGATAAGTTCTGTACAGAATCGGTAGCCATTTTTCAAATATTTATATCTCTAGATATAATGCAAGGGGGATATATGATTTTATGTTGAATAAATTACATACCCCATAAGACTAAATACAACAAGTTCCTGAGGATCGAAAGGGAATTCCATAGTGAAGTTGGTCTGGAAATAAGCCTTCACTGTATCTAGAAAAACAACAAAACAAACATGAATTCTCAAATAAAGCTATTCAATTAAAAATTGTATTTATTTAAAATTTGTACATTTACAAGTCAACTAATCTCTTAAATAGTCACATTTACTGCTATTTTGGATCCATTAAAGTAATTGTTTTTACTAAAATCGACTCAGATAATACTTTCAGGTATTTCGAAATGTCTCATCGTATTTGGAACTATAATTCCACCTGAATGCCAATCTAGTTTATAAAAACGTTACATCTTTCTGAATCTCATTACTTACCAGGTCGCATTTTAACGCTAAAAACATAATCATTCTTTTAATCTTCTGTCTCCTCCACCTACCGAGAGCCCAAGCCGGTCTAGTATAGGGCCGAATTAGCGAATGGAAACAGAAGATAACAAGAATTAAAGACGATAAGATTAAAAACGATTTAATTTAATTATACGAGAGCTTAAAAAACGAGCCATTTATACAACTGGAATATGCGAATATTCAGTTCCTGGAATTCATAGTCGATTATAGAGTGGGGACAAATAATTACAAGAAATATTGCAAACCCTCGCGGATAAACATATATGCATGTTAAGGTCAAAAATAGTAGTACTTAACTCATTAGTAATTTAAATTGTGTAAAATTTGTTTACGGCACTTACCTTCTTTGTGGAACCATACAGCCAACAGCCTAAAGACGGTGGCTCCGCAAACAGCAGTGAAGAACCCACGCCAGTAGTTGCGTATAGCGAAATAGGCAGTTGTTACTTCGATGCTAAATAAAACACCTTTTGAAAATTTCAACAATCAGAAAACAATGTCTCATCCCACAAAAGTATTGTATTTTGTATCAGAAAGAACAAAGAAATTATAGTAAATCCATTATACATTCTAGAACGCCGTATCAGAATCTATTTTACATAACTTGGAATGCCAATTTAACTGTGATATGCCAAAGTATATAAATATGTGTGAACGTTCATGAAACTACAAACTACTATAATTAATAGTTATGGAGATCTATTTATAATAATAAATAAATATTGAGTATATTGAAAAGTAATGGCCTTACATCTATTTAGACAAAACAAAGAAATTTTGAGGGGGAATAGACAGTAATTCTAATTTTGTTTGTTATTTTAATATAAAATAGAAGTAAACTACACTATGTTCAAACACAGTGAGTAATAAATCCCACTCCTCAATTACAATAACAATCGTTATTGTTGTTGCTGTAAAGTTGTACAAGTATTGATTCCATTATCTATTTTATTGTTACATCGAACATTTTGTTGCTGCATTCAAGGGATTAATCAATAATCCCAGGGAAAATTGTCGCTTGCAAAATTAATGAAGGATAAAAAATGTCGGGTACGATATTTCTCTGCGCAACTGTAATGTGCAGTTGAACATTCTAAATAAATAATGTTTTTTCTTATTTACCAAATAAACGTAGAGAAAGTACTTAGATACTAAATTCTTCAATATGACTTATATCAACCGGCTGTAAAGAAACTCAACTCTTACTAATATTTCATTTAAGTGAAAGGATTCAATTTTTAACTATATTTTACCTCCGATAGGCGCTCCGAAACAGGAGGCGACTCCGACTGCGCAAGCGGCGGCCAACATTTCGCTGTTTCTCGACTCGTTCTCATAGATACCCTGGAAGGAGGTGACCAGCTTGGAGAGAAGGGTAGCCGCTATACTAGCTATGTGAACGAAAGGGCCCTGGGAGCAAACGCACGATTCAGAATTCATTAACAACCAGACAAAAACTTGGACAAAGAATCACCACGCGAGAGCCAACCGTAGCAGGCGTTTCTGCCTTCCAGAGTAATAAATATGTTTGTAATACATTTAAGTTATTATAAAGTAGAAGTCTATAAGTGAGTAACGATTATAAAGTCGTCTTCTTCTATCTAAGATGTATGTGTAAGTATGGGGATTGAATATGGCTTTAATCAAGAGGGGCCAAAGAGGTCCAGCTATTATAACTTTGTTAATTTTCTGAAACTTAGATCCATTCTCGGTTACCACTATTTTAAAAAATCTTCTGAAACACCTGCTTTTGTTACAATAGCCTCTTCACTTGAATTTGGAAGCCTTTTAACCTAATATTTTATCGATTACGTCGTATACAAGGTGATCCCAAATTAAATCAAAACTTCGGTAGTGTATAGAGGATCGAAAAATTAATATAAATAGTCCTTTGAAAATTTGCTCGTTTTGAGGAACATTGCCAGAACAGCCCAATAAAGGTAAAGAGTGTAATCGAATATACAGCATATTATCGTGAAAAAACCACTTGAACGTTTCTGATAAATAACCGATGAATTCAGTAGAAAGGAATGTAAACATAAATAAACCAAACTAAACCAACTCAGAACCAGTAAGCGGCATATTGTTACACATGTAATTCATTCCAAGTTACATGTTATGTCCCGTATGTATTCGAATGTTGGATATATTGATATGGTTTTCGTGTACTGTTTCTTGGTAGGTTTACTTTAGTTTGTTTATGATTACATTCCATTCCCCGTCTGTTATTAGCTAAGAAGCTTTCAAGTGGTTTATCGCAATAACATTTCGCGTATTAGATGGCACTCATTTACCCTCATTGGACAGTTTTTGCAAGATTCTCCAAAGCAAAAACGATCTAATCTTCAATGGTCTTTAGTTTTAGTTTTTCCTGTATACGCATCGAGGTTTTAACGTTTAATTTCAAGACACCCTGTATATTGACTACGCAATATGATACCAACTGATGTGTTCATGTTAGGTTCTATTCCTTTTGAAGAAGGTACAATATGCATGGAGGTTAAGTTACAAACTATGGCCGATGATCTAGTTCTTTACTATTTAAATGTCCCGCTTAAGACAAAGTTAAATACATTGAAAAATATAGTTTCGATATTAAACTTGGCATCTGGGAAATTATGTATCGAACATAACAAAACAGAAACCATTCCTATCAGTAAGAAACTCACCTCAGTAAGAGTGCAGGTAGGATGCAACAAACACTTTTAAATGTTCTACTGACCTACTGACGGAAAAAAGTAATAATGGCAGGAAGTCAAAACTGGTCTAGATTGGGCGAAATCAGTGAGGGGGAGACAAAAGATTATAAAGAACGATGTCGAGCTCTCTTAAACGTATATTATTTACTAAGGTTCCCAGATTTGTCAATTAGTTTGGGAAAAAAAGATTAAATTACATTTTTAATCAACCAATTTTATTGATGTCGAATGGAAAAGAGATTAAGTATTGCCGAAACAAACGAGGTTTGTGAGTGTAATAAAGGGGAATAGAGCGACGCTTATTTGATCTCTCTTGTTTTTCTCTTTTTAACGACTTTAGTGCCTCAAGTATGAAATTGTACAGCGTAGAGCGGCACATTTCAACAGAATATCCATTTCAGAAATACGACAGAAAAAAGGTATTTCCCAACAATAACAAACGTTGTCGGAGTCGGCCGGTTTAATCTTTTTATGATGGCTCTTTGTTTTAAACGAGTGACAATTTTTGTTTAGTCTTTACAACTTAATTACAGTCAGGCTTTAAATACCGAGTTATTTCCCATTAATGTCGCCGTTTCTATCTCGCAGGAATAGATTTTTAATTCGTCCATTCGGTGTTTGGGTTACATTAAATTAGTAAAATAATAGTGCATAAAATATCCGTATAGAACTTGGTTTTCTCATAAACAATATTTTTCCGGAAAGGTACACAGACTTCCCTAATAATAAAATACACTTTATAAAATGAAATACATAACACATTTATTTTCAATATAGAAATAGTATGTTGTCGAACATTATGACATCAGTTACTAACAGTAAAGCTTAAATAAGCTTATTTTTTATTTTTTAGATCCTTTCGTGATCAAATGAAGTTGGTAATTGAATGAAAATGTCAGTCCACCACAGGAATTCGAAAACGGGTAGCGGACCACAACCGCCCATAGTAGTAGGTTCCAGGAAAGGTAAATTTGAAGAGAATTCTTCTGAAGCGATTAAGGTCCGGCGGTTAATTAATTTATAACTAACAAACTGAATGAATAAAAATAATATAATGGTAAACGCTTTAACATATCTAATGACATATCTATGATCTGGATAGATCGCTGAATTAAATTTAACAACTCCAACACGGAATTTCAAATAAGCATTCACGCATAAAGGCTGGTGCTATTATTATAGTGTTAAGTATTTAATTTCTTAATGCGGGCGCAAGAGATATCCAGAAATGGTTTGCACGACTCGTAAACTGCCACAAATTGCCACTTTGATGCAAAGAAGTCATGCAAGAAGGTCTTTCTTTCCGGAAAGGTTCAGCATACTCGATTTCGTCATGGACAGACAAACTAGAGTTTTAAGTAATTAAATAAGCGCCTCGAACTCACCTCTTTGCCGAGTGGTAGCCCACTGCCCAGTGTGGCCGTGAGCCCTATGACTTTGGCAACTAGAGTTCTGAACGTGAGATACTCTTTAAGGGCCACTCCACGCAAGATCGTCTTCATCTCCGGGATGCCCGAACCTACACAAACACTCGATTATCAGTCTCGGTCACCTTGAAGATCACTAAATGACGCATTTAATTTGAGCGCATTTTTGCCCGGAGCCAGTAATTTTTAAACGGTTCTAAATAAATCAACGGGGGATCCGACACGGTTCGGTCATAACACAACCAAGACGATCTGCCTGTCACCTCTTGCTTCTTTGGTCTTAGGTGAGACGGGCTTCCGTATCTCGTTGCCGCTAATAGTTTTCTAGAAGTACGGTGAGGTCACACGTGCACTGTATACTTTCACTGACTATGCATAACTATGCATAACAGTAGCAAAGATAATAACTATTATCTACTATAATTATTATTAGGTAATATTATTCAGTTTTATTTTACGCTGTTTATTTACACTAAATCTCCTTTAAACGTTGTATCTATTAAAAGGCGGTGTACGCAAACACTGCGATAACTATTCATGGCCCGTTTTAATGGATTCTTCAAAGCTGTGAGATCTAACTAAACTCACTAAATTCTATAAAATCAATATTGGTGCTGGCTATCTATTTGAAAAAACTTATCAAAAGATTTCTCAACACGTGCTATGGTTTGTTTGTGTCAATAATTGTATCGAACCAAATAAATGCACACACATGCCATAACTTCGATATCGTCCTACAGTTGTTTTAGTCACAATTTAGTCCATATTTCGTAACAGATCGAATGCAGCATGAAAACATGTATGAACTGGACAATCGTAAAGAAAATATTGTAACATTTGGACGCCGTATCTCCCTTATAGATATTCTTTTGAATAAGATACGAAAGGTATTCGGAAACTGATTTGGGAAGGAAAATAATATTAAATAAAGGTTTTAGGCTCAAAAGTGGTAGGAAATTCGCAAACTTTCTGTTTTCTTCAGGCTACAGATATATAAATAAGTACGTAATGGTGCAGATCAGAAAACACTCGAAGTAACAATTTACCTTACTACAGAAACTACCAATGTTTTTGACATTGATCCGTTTCCAAGATATGAAATGATGTTATGTTGTAATGAAATGTTTTTCGCCGACATGACACATTTTTAATTTTCCCCACAATCGGACGACTCAAATGTGGCAGCCACCTCTTCACAATGACTTTAGGTTTCGGCGGCATAAGTATGACGGGTAACGGGTCCATATTAACTTATGTGTTAATTTGGAATTTTATTTTCGGATTAGGTTTTTCGCTTATTGCTAAAAATTAGATTTGTCAAGCTACGCGGACTTATTATAAACTGCACTTAGCGTTACTGAGATAAAAACAGCTGTCTGTAGAGTGTGAAAGTATTATTTTATAATTAAGTGAATTAAATGCTTTTATATCGATATACAGTTCTTTCAATTTATGCCTACTTTTTACAGAATATAGTTAATATTTGTAGCATATTTAATATACTTTTGATTCACTTCAGTTTATCTAATTAATGTAAAATAGTTAAAACCAAGCGTTGTCAATAGTTACCTATTGACTGAGGCGCTATTATGTGAACGAATCCGGCTGAGAATAGAATGAGAGATACGGGTAGTGAGACCCAAGCGAAATATTGGGCCACCGGGTGACTTGTCAAGTCCCTGTACAGCCAAATTCTACCTGTAACAAAAAATTGTATACTTTTTGGATTCAATTTCTTGTGTTGCTATTACAATGTAGAAGTATATTAATATTATCATAGGTGAATATTAATATATTCCTGATTTTTGCCCATGTTCACACAGGTATATATAAACCGAAACATCATTGACTCACTTACCAACATTACTGAGCTCCGCTGAGAAAATGAGTTAAGAAAAAAATAAGAAAGTAATATAAATTGTATTGTTAGTTAGTATGAATGGAAGGCACCTAGTTACTCAAAAACGCGGTCACAGGTAAGTTATAAACTTTTACCTTATAACTAATCCCTGTATAAGTTAGTTAGTTACCGACGATGGCCTTACGCAGAAACCGGACTACCAATGGACCAAAAACGCGAGTGGCGATAAAAAAATTATTCTTTTGATAATATCACTGACCATCACAGACCACTTTATAGCTATTAGAAATATATTCTTCACTATTGATTCAAATAGGGGAAATCTGGAAAAACAACAAAAATTGTAATAATAAAAATATTTTATAACAAATGATATTTTCGATTTTAAAGTAAGAGACTCAAGTCAGTTTTAACCCCCTGAAATTTACTCAAATTTGTACAATTTCTAGAACAATTAGCAGACATTTCTTCTCGCATACTGCGAGTTTAACGTATGAAGAAATTCGAATAGACTTCTCCCTCACTTAAGTTGAGTTATGACTTTTGTCTACTTACTTGCAATATGAAACCCTAATGATTTTCGCTTCTATAATTAAAAATATCCATTACATGATTAATGTTATGTAAAGACTGCATTTTCATACGAGCGATAAATTTAATATTTAACTAATACTGTTGAATCATGTAGTAATATGCAGACGGGAACTAAAACAGGAAGGTTGGTAGTTCTGAGACGCAGCGCTAGATGGCGGATGCTTTAGTTAAATGTATAGGTAAACGGCAGGTGTTAGGAAAACGAAAAATATTGAAATTCCTATCAGGGCTGTATTTACCGGAGCGGTTTATTCAATTTTAATGATTAGATTTCAATTTACCTAGTACGTATTGTCACTTACACAATGTTTCTGTATACTTTTCGTTTATTATTACTAATGTTTTCACCTTACCACGCGTCTAATAATCTTACAATTTGTTTAATGAATTTCGTTTATGTCCACAACTGCGGGGAAATATATGTAATGAATTTCATATAAAGCCGCACCAGATATTTATATATATATATATATATATATATATATATATATATATATATATATGTATATGGTCCCCATGGTGTTATAATTGTACACAGAACAATACAAACAATTTTGTTTCCTAATGTTACTGGTTGTCGTCGATTAAATGTCAAATAGAGTTATTAAAACGCTACATAAGTTCTCAATATTCTTTTTTTATGGTAATAAGGTCAAATTTCCTTACGAATATTTGGTTAACTGACCTCCAAAATTTACGAGTTTCAAACACAGAGGATTTTAGATTCTTGTAAACAAGGTCCCAGGGCGATTGATTGATGATACTAACTCTCGTAAATCTAGTAACCTTTCCATTAAACAAACGGACTGGACTAACGGACAAAACTTGATCAGTGCGTTGATCATTTCACTGGTAGCTTGGACAATAACCCTAATACCCAATTTTACACAGCCCTACATACTGAGAATGTTTATCTTCATATCATACAATTCAGTGTGAACCATTTCCTTTCATTCGCTGAACTATCCTGATACCAATAAATAGAAACGCGACCAGCCACTTGAAAAACATAAACATGCCGATGTACTTCCATGTGATACCGATGGAATTAATGGTTTCTTGACGTCAGGGTTACTATTGATATATTCTATCAGCAATAGTACGCAACAGATAAAACATTTTTTCATCACCCTATACCGTAGGCTTCGACTTCTCAAGATCGTCAGTAAATTCCGACAAAGTAGGGTAGTTGCAGTGCAGTCACGATGCTACGCCCAAGAGATTATGCTCACTTACATTTGTACCAATTGAATTCAGCAACAAATATTCTGAATCCCGGCAACAATATTTTGGTTGAGGAGGACGCCGAGTCTACTCTTCACTCGGATCCCGATCATGGAACCAGTAAGAATTCCGAAACATCTGAAGCACACATTACCCAGGAGAGCCCCAGGGAAAGGGCTCTACAGGAGCTCGCTCAGATAGTTTCCAAACAGAGGATAAATCCTTGCTAACCGTGGTAATTCAAGATCTGGACGCGGAAACCTTCGCACATTAATATTTTGGTTATAACAAAGTGCATTAAGGATATGATTGTTCTACGTCTCAACGGTTTAAAACGTACACCGCTAGCCAATGACGCATCGCTATCACCAGTTCATGTTCAGGTTTTTTTACTTTCAATTTCGAGGAAAGACCCGAAACTGGTAATTCGGGTAAACTTACCCTTATTGCAGACAGAAATGCCATGGTCCATGAGAAAGCTTATGAATGCCATGATGACTCCGAGGAGGGCGAGGAAGACCCAGTCCTCGCCGAGCCGGGCGAAGGTGTGCCGCCAGAGGAAGCCGACAACTTTGCGGAACTTGGCCGGGCAGCGGCCCCTGTACTTGCCGCCCATCAGCTGTTCGTCCGAGGCGCCCCCAACTGCACCACCCCCTTCCTCGCGCCGACGCTTCTTTTCCAACTTTCGAGCCTCCTCTTTCGCCCATGCTCCGAGCTCCTTTGTGTACCGCCCGTACATCTG
The DNA here is from genome assembly GCA_019843655.1 of Lethocerus indicus. Lineage (NCBI taxonomy): Eukaryota > Metazoa > Arthropoda > Insecta > Hemiptera > Belostomatidae > Lethocerus > Lethocerus indicus. The sequence continues at coordinate 23,661,071 of JACDQD010000003.1, read as the reverse complement.
AAACACATAATAATCAAAAATTAAATGCCTTATTTTTCATAGCTATATTCGCATTATTGTTTTTAGCAAATTCAGAATATCCTAAGAATTCTATTGAATAATAGTTTTTATTTTTCGGATGTGTTATTGCAGCATATAAGGAAATTTCAATTCGATGTCACGGATAAGGATGAGGAATAAAATATTTAGCATGGTTCTTGTGCTCTACCGGTAGTTTGGTCTTTTTTATCGGTTTCAGCTGCTTGCCATCTCAAGTAGATTAAGTGGTGAGCCACTTAGGCAAGTGGAAAGAAAACGACCAAACCAGTGAGCGGAGGCAGAAGATCATAAATACCATGGTTCCAAACTCTCGCAGACCACCAAATAGATATTCCAATTTACAAAAATTAACATATACATGGTAAATAAATCACTGATAAAGGCGAAATTTCATCATTTGTCTGGGTTTATTTGAGCAAACATTGCTTCATGCAATAATATTATACAATATTTTTATTTCAGCATCCCCTAATAATACGATGACCCACTTCCTTTTGACCCACTCAGCACCACTCTTACTATTATCAACCAAAATATCACAAATCGCTCTAAGATTTTTAGTTAATATAACCATATGTGCTTTTATATCAGGGGCTAATAAGTCACGTTCAAGTACAGGCAAATTCATAAAGGCCGACACCTTGAGTACGGAAAGTTTACTAGGGGAATGATTTATAAACAGGGGCGACATGGAGACTCTCGCTGCTGAACTGTATAATAATAAAGGTGAAACACGTATCGTTCAAATTACAATTTCTAAAATCCTTGGATGAATTCCAAACGGCGGTGTGTATACCAATCCCAATGTCCGTTTTAAATTAAAAATCTGGGTTAAGGGTGTCGTGTCTCGATTCACGGATATTTTTTCTCCTGGATAGACGAGGCAAATGGAAGGATGTAAATAGTAATAAAGTATTAAGACTAAGACGAGGTGAGCTTGAATCCTCAATAGGTTCGTATAAGTCATTAAGTTAACCAATCCGACTGCAGTCACCTTGTGTAACTGTTGGCCGTTAATCCAGTACACTCATCTAGCCAACTGTGCTTCTACTTCTTTGGCATCTTTGATGACCTTAACATTGAAGACATCACATTTAACCTTTGAGTGCTCGTTCAAGAACTATCAAGAGAACACCTTAGCGAAGAATAGTTAGCAAATGCAATTACTATAGTGTAGGAAGTAAGATTTCTGTGAGAGGAAATAAAGTAATCGGAAATAAACATGTTTCCATAATAGCATTTTTCAACTGTGCTAATACAAAAGGACAAATATATGGGATAAGCAAGTACTAGATATGCAAGACACCAGGATTATTCAGTGGCTGTAAATAATGCTTAGTCCAACAGAGCCTCTTTGTAAGTTCCTTCGCAAACAGAAAAGGATGGAATTATGGTACTTTTAAAGTGATGGCAATGTACAGGAACTAGGAATGTACGAGAGGCTATGCGACATTCATTGGCTGGAGACACTGGTGTCCCGTTACAACAGATCTATAGTCTCTGGTGTTAACTCTGTTCAGAGAACCAGCAGTAGGTATTTGCGCACACATTAAGAGAGTAAAGGAATTCGTGGCCACTATTCCGTAAGGTTGAATCAGACGAAACTGCTGACTGTTGATACTTTTAGGTTGTAACGGCTGTCCACACTAAGTTCGCCCAGATTTATTATTTCCCGTCGGACTAGGGTACCAGGAAAATATATCTAAACACAAATATTTTCGATGGGTTTACTAGTGTTAGCCCAATCCAAGGCGTTGGAAGAAAATAAAAAACTATATATCCCCGTCCGTTCATCCCGGTTTATGGCGGACAAAATAACTCGAGAATCAGAAACAAGCGTCCGCATGCAATAATTTGTCATCATTTGTGCAATATTCTTTCTCCACCTGCTGATTTGAACATATGCTAGACCAGTATCGGCTTCTCAACTCCTAAGGAGGTGTTTCAATTTTTTACTCATTGTTTACCGGGATACTAAAATTTGGCGCTAATATAACAACTGATGTGCTGTGATTGCTCCATTGCTGCTTGAATGAGAGTTAATAGTTTTTCCATTGTAATATTCGAAATAAGAGTGGAGGCCGGAACAATTATCGTTCTACTCTCCAGATTAATTTAACACGGTGATGATCATGATCTCACCCACAATCTAATGGCCACTTCAATGAATAGGCCGATTATCTCTTAAAACCTTTATAGAAATTAAACTTAGAAATAATTACTTACCTAATATAGAATGTTATTATTAATAACAATAATATTATTAATTACAAATGAAATGTATAACAAATTAATCGTATGATTCTAAATGTCTGTTTGAACATAAATAAAGAATAAAAAGAGAGTAATTTTAGTGTTTATTGTAAACTATAGAGCGGGGAACACTGGAATGTATATCACATCTCTCACTGAGTAAGGACAATAAGTAGGACCGTCTGAGCCGTTTAACGAGTACAAATCAAATGCTTCCTGTCATGTATGGACTATACATCGGACAGACAGACTCAATTAATCGCCCCATTTTAATTGTAAATCACAACGGTTATCGTTCCTTCTGAAACCGTGCGTATCAAAACGGTCGAGAATGGTTATGTAAGCCTTTCCTCAATTAAAATTGGTTGCAGTTTCTTATTGCGTCCCAGGGTGTGGAAGAACATTCAGTTTTGTTGTTCGGGTCCCATGGATCAGACAAAAAAATATTAAAATACTGGGTTTGTACGCAGTACAAACTGCGTGTGTATATGGTACGTAGTAACTACCTATGTATAGTAGTATTTATAGAAATTTTGAAACCACAGAAACACCATTATTTCTATGAAATTGTCTGCGATATAATTACTCTTACGATCTTCTCATTACCATTACGTAAATTAGTGGGACGCCTACGATTTTCGATGTAGCGTCCTGTCTGGGCTACCGTTTCATTGTTACCGTAGTAGTTTTATATTGACCCACTATATTACCCAGAATGCTACCAGAGCCAGAAAGTAACTAGGACTACGACTGGTGACAGAGGATTTCAAGGGAGATGATAGTTCTTATCACCCTGGACGTCCAAACAAGTATCCTAGGCGTTCTGTGATTATGTAAATCGGAGACTGGAATATCATGTATATGCATGCCATTCAAATTTAATTGATGTAATTTAAGTTTGAGAGATTAATGTGAGGTGCGTTCCGTCCTACTACATGAATTAAACACTCACAAATTTTAATGTACATCAGGTTCACTTTTGTTGCGCTAATCAATCAAAGAATTAACCTCTGAGAAATATTAAAATTATTATATTCTTCCCTAACATATTTAAAAAACAACGCTACGAATATGGGGTATTGTCCACTGACCATTATAAAAACACGAACTGGGCGTAATGTCTACAAACATTTATCAGTATGTGGTACCAAAATGCCCCAAGGAATACCACGCTTAATTTAGATTCTATATTAGTATAAATCATAAAACATTAGTAATAAAACATTTGCATATTTTTTATGGAAATATTTTATTATTTATTTAATAAATTTGAATTCTTTGTAGTTTTGAGTTATTACTAATATTAATTATTTATTCGTAGATTTTAATTCGTGGTGTTTGTAATCTTCATTAACATAGAATTTATAAAGTATATTTGCACCCAAGAGATCAGGTAGTATTCAGAGTAGTCGTCAATATTTCCACATATGCCACCGAAAAGAGAGAATGAACTGAAGGAAAAAGAATATTACCCAAGGGCTTCCAGTTAAGGTTGTGGTAGAACAAGGCACTAAAATGACTGAAGTAGGTGTACCAATGATGTCCTAGAGAAAGGTATAATTACTTAACATTATTCAAGATGGAGAATGGTGTGCCCGCCTATTAAGTACCTCAATATCAGTAATAGGGGCGACGTTATATAGACCTGGAGGATGTTGATTGAGCGAAGTAGACAAGTTTGGGTATGTCGGCTAGATAAAAAAGAATAAGGCAGACAGCCTAAAAATCAGTCTAAACTATCGAAGCAGGTAAGAAATCACGAACCTCAATTTACTGCCTCATCTTTCGAGGGTACCTACAGGTACCCCCAGGTTATTTTTCCAAAACACTATAGCGCTAAACTCTGTGCAGAACTTAACGTTCTAAACGTGTTTAGTCAAAATAGAAGCTAAAATTACTATACGACTAGAAGATAGGGTTACTATACAGTTAGAAGAAAGGTATAACCAATTCTGATTCACGGCGCCACGAATTTCGCTCAGCAACTAAATTTTATATCATAGAGCGATGAATGTTGGAAGAAGCAAATAAACAACGCGTTATAAGGTGCTAGCAATAAATAGCGTCTCACAAGTTGTTTAATAAAAAAGAAAAGGACTAATAAATCTAATGCCAAAGTTCTGTAAATTACATCAGAATTTATAAATTAATGAGTTTATTCCAAAGCATCAGAAACTGCTCCCATTGCTAAATCGTGCAATGAATTATTGATGTTTTCATGTAACAACACATACAAAGATAATTTTTTCTAAACAGTCGACAAATAAAGTATTTCAAATCTAGTCCCTTCAATTCCACTATCAATATTGGCGGCATGTCGGCACCCCGTCAAAGAGTTTATTAACGGGCTCAATTGGGAGAGGGAGTTCCCAATTGTATTATAAAATATAAGGATATGGAAATAAATAAGCAGACAGTTATAGATACCACTTTGTGTATACCAGTAAACGTTTAGTAACGTTTAACAACATAAAGTAGAGGAGGGATGGGGTATACTTACAGCGGTCTGGACATATCCGAAGGGGTCTTCGTTGGGCGGGGGGCATGGGTAGAAGGATACGGCGGCTGTGGCCTGTGAGGATGGCTGGGGTCCGCCCCCGGGAGCCAGCTCCAACCCTAGGCCGAGCCCGACGGTCCCCCTGCGGACGCCGCCCCCACCACCACCTCCCCTATACTCCGCCAGCAGCTTACCGAAATCTTCCCATTCCGAGTCGTCGCCCCATATCCCCTCCTCATACTCCTCTTCCATCATTTCAAATACCTTTTTTCCCTTTTATAGCCTGAATTCAGCAGGGGGCTCAAAAGTAAATACACTATACTGATATAGTAGTTCTTTTAAGTATCAGGACTTCGTATTAGAGCTCACTTGTAGTACGTAATAAGTAGTTGTGAAGTAAGCAATGAATCGTGAACTGGAAATATCGTCTTATAATCGGAAATAGGTCTCTATCGTCCTATTTCACGTGACGACAATACTTATCCGAAACTGAGTATAATATTCTTCTCTTGTATCTTATTTTGTACTGTATCATTTACAGTACTTCCTTCTTGAGACAGCCAGTATGTTCATTACCACTATACCCCTTGCAGCGTAGAGTATTTATTGGTGATAAGCTGAATTTTGTCCTAATAGTCTCGGTGAAGATAAATTCAATGCTTACTAGCTGAAAAGAACAGTAAATGTTTCTTGTTTCCACAGTGTAGTGTATTTGATTAATTACCAAATGTCTCATGCATTCTCACATATCTTCATTTATACCTTACCTACTTTTATACCTTATTTTGGCTGTTTACTTAATGTTCGTGGCCCTTTATCTTATAGATGCTGATCTCTTTTATTATTTCTGCTTTAAAGACATTCGTGTTTTAACATTTTCATGTCTTCATAAATGTCCGCTTCGTAATTCTTTCTCTATGGATAAAATAATCCTTTTTCTGATTGAGAAGGCGATTATTCGCACTCTAGTATTCTAGCTTCCCTAATTGATTACTCCAAACCTTCTCTTATCAAATTCATTGGGTCCAATTAATACAATCTAGTTAATCTCGTATCTGCATATGAGTACTCTCATTAATTTATAAACATCCTAATACATTTAACTGTTGATAATTGTTCGCATTCCTGATTTGCCAGCAATCGGTTACGTTTCATCCAAAGCGTCCACCCGGGGTCCACGCCTGGCAATCCCTTGTTGTGTTGAACTTACAGCTGTTTGTTTCCTTTGACCCTGCACAAACAGTTGCATTCCCGCACTAGCTCCACCTTCCTAATTTGTTTAACGAGGAATGTGAACCCAAAAATATCGAACGATATGATATTTTTTTTATACAGCGTTTCTGGTAAAATTTCTTTCGTTAGACAAAATATAAATGATTATGCCACTCGAAACTGATATAACATTCAGCGCCCTGAGGTTGATAGGTTTTGGCGATCTACGAATGAATAAATGAATGACCCTAAACTGTCCCATCAATATAGTACCGCTCAATGAATACCACCGTACCCCCCATTCCACTCTGTTTTCCCCTTCCCCTAAGCTGAATCTATGCAACCCTAAATAGTAACTTCTATAAGCTCTGCGGATTATTAACAGACAATATATGTGCGGTATAACAATGCTGGAAAAAGGAGCGGGGATTTTACTATTTTGACTAAAAATTTGGCATTGGTTGTGCCACAATCTTGAAACCCGCTCGTATATCCTGCAGAAACTATTTCCGGAAATTTTTTGGAGAAATTTTAATAATTGCTCGATGTGAGACTAGATTTTAGGTAGATCAGATACCTATCAAGAGATCTAATCCTAAACAAGCTATGTCGTACATGAGGCCGTTAAAATGATACGAACCATCTTAGCTTTCTGGTACTAAACTGTTTACGCATAGTTATTCAACTATTTCGTACGTTTATACCGAATTCAGATCCTTACGCGTACAAACGGTGAGGTGATAATGCAACTTCTAAATTTGAACTGTCGCTTATTCATTAAAGTTATATATTTTTAGTACTACAATTAGTTAACTGAGAGTGTGACATATATAAACAAAAGAATGTTAGTAAGATAATAAACGAAGTGTAGGACAATTTTGGGATCACTTTCTTCGTTAAAAACAAAATTGATATTAAAAAAAGAACTACATTAATGAGTGATAGAACGCTGGTCGACTACCAAAGACGTAGAAACTCTGGCACACAACACCTATAACACTGCGACGAACTCATAGAAGAAACAAAGACCGATAAAACACAATCGCGGCACGAAGAGGAGAGTTCTCGGTATGAGAATGATCCACTGAAGAGTAGACCAAAGACACAAGGGAACGTCGTGTAGGGGAGCACTGGCAATTTTCTCATGAAACAAACCCCACCAGGGAACACGGCCCACAATTGGATAATAAAAGGAAATGACGACCAGCGGAATAACTAGAGTATAGGCCGAAGACCCACGGCCCTCTCTCTCTCCCTCTATACCACTAAATTACTAGATTTTTTATGCACACCATTCCTTAATGTGTATTTTGAAGACAATTCCAAATTAAATAAATTTATAAACGTATTCTTTAAATGGAACATCAATAACACACCAACAGAACCGAATACTGCCTTTCATCGCCATCAGAAACATGCAAGCCAATGCTATCATAACACACGGAAAAAGTACATTTTTCACTCCTTACAGTAATCTTTCCGTAAAGGTGACTGGCGAATTTTATTGACCAAAACAACCGCGACAAGGTTGAAAAGTCACTATCAACTAATGAATTGAGAAACAATGAATGATGCTGACTGTATATTAATAATACAAGACCATAAGGTAAATAAAATGTAGGTTAATTTATTACAAAAATTATTTTAAAGCATTATACAATCTGTTAGAATCACGAAAATACTTCTTCAATTTACTATTTAATAATGGACATTTTTAATTCCGTCATTAAATAAGTGAGGTGCCTGTGTGAGCACACTACATGTACTGTCAGTATCTCGATAGCAAGGTAGTATCATGACTCTGATATTCTGTCTCCACTTGCCTATTTGGTTTAACCGATTAGTTAGACGAGTTCCGGCTAAGTTAATCCCAATCTCTGATAACATACCGACATGGATTGAACTAAATAGTACCGACTGTTCAGTTTTTATGGAAAAAATACATTTTATACTGACAAATATATATTTCAAATGCTCCCAGTTTGTCTGTTTGTTTTGCAATATAAACAGTATAGAAAAATTAAGGTCAGAAATCCGGACCACAGAAAAATGTCATGTTATTATGTTACAGGTAACTAGGTTGACTGCTATTAAGAAGACGGAGAGCGCGAATTACGTGCAACAATATACTTAGGGGCTATAATTGAAGGGTTCATGTTGGAGCCACATTTTATCATAAGGCGTAATTATGTCCCTGTCCAGGCAGAGGATTCCATATCATTAATCTATTAAGTATATTAACACCTAGTAACAATAGAGTTAAAATATATAACGCAGGAATATATTTAATATTGGACTAAATTATACACGACAACAGTCCTTATATTTTAATGTAAGAATATCAATCAAGCACAAATTAAAAATCCCGTAAAAGCAGAAAACCTGCTAACAGAGTTTCTTCCCACAGTATTATGCGATCCTACTGGATGTTAGCGATAGGCTTATATCTGATGTTGGTTGCATTTTATCCTAATTTTATGTTGGAAGGTTCAACGACTGATGGCACTTGTTATCAACTAGTTTTATGAGTAGAATATTAAACCAGTACCAGTACATTATACAGGCTGATCTGTTTAATATTGTAGGCGTTGTCATGTTCTGAGGTCGTCACGCGTCTTATATTGTTCTCTGGTCCCAATTATTGTTTCATGCCCGTTCAATTTGGCACAAACGAGATCTATTCCTCTGGCGGCGCTACTTGTCGAATATTAATGAAAAATAATTAATCCAATCGGGAATAAATAACTTTTCAAGGTGTTGGACAGATACAGTCTCTTCGGTGTCAGAATATAACTGCGACGACTCAGGTATCTTCAAACTTAAGTGCCGGACAGAAAACTTTATATTTTGCCTGCATGTCAGTTAGTACATCAGTGCATTAGTGTGAGTTGGTTAGTGCATTTATTAATAGTTATGCATAGGTTAACCTATTAGGGATTTAAATAGTAACGCACTAACAATGATTTTCGGTACTATAGTTTAAAAAAGTATAAATTTAATTATCCTTTCTTGAATTTCATAAAGTAAAATATACCCAAATACATAATCATTCAAAATGTCACAATATTTTTAAGGAAAATTTCGCAATGTACAGCCGTTAAGAACGGCATGTAATAAATAATTTAATTACCCGTCTAACATCAAGACTCGTATGCTCGTCAAAACGCGCTTAAATGTTGTCTCTCATTAATTCACATTATATTATATTATTATATTGTATCTTCAAAAATAAAAAAAACAAGGCATTAATATAACAAACTTACCGATTTGTACTGGAAGTGCCGGGGCAGGGAACTATGCCTAGATGCATAGTTGACTTCCCATATGCATCCGCCGCCTCTGAATGAGCCCTGCATCGGGTGGATGCGACACAAAACTCACATACACAAAAACAATCCGTATGCCGAACACGGGACCATCTGTCTAAGTGTTAACTTGGTGCAAGCATTTCATCCACTGAAGTCGCAATCGCGTTTATTAAATCCTCCCAGATAACTATAATTCAATAAAGCCCATGGACTATTATCCGAAAAAATAAATACGAGCCCAGCACATCGGTTACCAGAATAAACATTATAAACTCCACTTACCATGATTTAAAATTACCCATCAACATTGCTAAACGTCAAAAGTTAAGAGGCTTTATTCGTTAATGTTCATTCTCTCTGGCTAATATTTATTATATAGTATATATGAAAATAAGTTTATAGAGTTTATTAATTGATTTATCAAATACTATTGGTTATCGGCTTCATCATGCTGTATAACTCCAATCGGAAAAATATTAAAACAAAATTCAGTGACTGGAAATATTAAGTACACGAATGCTCGGATTGTTTTATACTTTGCCATAGATCAATCATATTGACTCAACGCATACATCGACGATGGCAAAACAGAATAATAACAGTAAAAACATTAAAAGATTTTACTGACAGTTACAGTGGATGTCGCATTAAAGGTTATTTTAATTAGGCCAATAGCTAAATGAGAACACTCGAATACTCCAGGCTAAAAGCAATGTCACCGCGCTTTAATACGACCGGCACTGATATTTCATACTGTCAGATTTGTAGGACTTGAGCTTAGTAAAGCGATTGCAAGCGATTGATTAAAATGTTATGCGATTAAATATTACACAATCGGATTGTTTATCCGATTTAATGTAAGTCAAATATTTCTAGTTTTTGTATTTCCGCTAGTATTTCTATTAGTTTTTTGCCTTCAAGGAAATTATTACGCATCTAAATTGCCAATTATGAACACCAAACGTAGAAAAACTAAAATGCTTGATGTGTTTTAACGTATTTAAAATGTTGATAAGTGTAAAGGAGCTAAGTGTACCATAATGACAACACCTTGCCTTATACTGTTATAAAGAAAAAGAAAAAATATTGCATCTTTATACAACTGAAATTGAAGTGAAAAGGTAATTAAATCCACTATCATACCTCTTTATAGCTAGGTTATATAGAAGCAGCTTATATAGAAAGATAAAAAGTATGAATTTACCATTAATGGTACGAAATATTGAATTAATTTAATATGCACAAAAGTACAAAATAAGGTGCTAACAGCACAACCCAAATGTTGTGAATGACATGGGATACTGTATTCGGATTTCGACATGCAGTTCCTCTCATGGGTCATAGATTATATTCTATTAACATACAAATACAATACTATTGATGATGATCAGAAGGCAAAACAGGTCTGTTCCAATCCCAACAAGCTGGAATAGCTTGGAATGGGAACAGAGGAAATGCTAAACTTGATGTGAACTAAGACGAAATGATATGATTAAAGTGATTATATATAATAATAATGCATATTTTCCTTATTAGATAATGATCAAGTAACAAAATATGAAAAAAATTGAGTCTCCAAAATGTTGAACAGAAAATAACAGTTTAATCTGTTGGGGTCCCAACAGGTGGGGGGCTCGACATGTCCCACAACTCTGTAATTAAACCGGCGACAAGATGTTATCTTCAACTATAATAACACAGATTGAACCGATTTACGACAGCAGTTCAGTCTGTTTTAATACATAATACATGTTTATATATCACGTAGAACCCATTGTTTCACAAGTATTGCACTTGTTGAACATTCACTTATGGAAATGTAAACACGTAAGTGCATTACATTATTTGTTCTGAACGTTGTTCAGGGAGAGTCGGCAGGGATTTCCTACTATATTAATAATTTTTTTAAATTTGAAAGGTATTAATTCAATTTTTCCTTAGATGTCTAAGATTTTTTTTAATACGACAAAATGTTCCGTATTTTGGAGAGTGGGTAACATTTTTTCTTTTGCGCACAGAAAATGTGGGTCTAGATGTAGACTATCATAACGGTCCAGAACCTAATGGGTTGGCAAAAACCAGCACTAATTCACTAATTAAAAATGGAAGACGATGATCGAATCGGTCAAGAATGATTCAAAACCGCTGCTGAAATAGAAACACTTCCTAACCAACACAAAAAGAACCAAATTTACCACGAAAGTTTCATGTAAGATCCGTTAGGGGGCGACTGATGACATGCTCGGGGCAGATAAATTAGTCACGTTCATTCAATAATGTTAGCGTTAACAGCGGATAGCAGTCGTTATACTACTACAAACGAATCGAATTGTTGCTGTACATAATGGGTATCGCAATTTTATATTGTAGTTTCTAGTATTGTAATTGTAAATAAATAGCACTGTTATTATTTTTCTTCCAGTGTCGAAAACTTGAATGTACTCAAAGTGCTTAGTGATGGAGGACTTCCACATTTTCTGTATAGTCACTTAATTTCTATAATAATAAGTTACAATGGCATTTATTCGTCTCTGATTTAACACTATCCAAGGGGATATGACGTTGATTTTTCTTTATTTTATATAGGTTATTTTTCTGTTTAGGTTTGCCCACAAACAAAGTTCATCTCTCCATATTATTCTGACATCCTAATTAACTAATAACAACTAAAGGAAATGTTACGTTTTCACTCTAACCTCTTGTAATCATTCCAACCAAGGGAAGGACTTCTCATCCGCCATTGTGACATAACCATGCATAAAATTACGATAAAGTGATCTCCCTGATATATATTTCCAGTGCCGACAAAGTACTCTAAAAGAAATTCCACTTTCTCTATTTATGACTTCGATGAGCAAATTTTTTCTGGTCAGATGAAGAAGAATTGAGTATTTTATTAATCCGTAATAAATTAGACACTACGATTTACCACGATATAATTCTAAAACTTTGTCACTAAGTACCGTTTTTATAGCTAACCAGTCGAAGGCTGATTATAACAAATCACAAAAGCGAACTTCTAAATCGGACACGGTTAAGAATTTTAGGAGGATTTTATACCATTTAGATTATTTACGGTTCCCCGATACTAAAACCATTCAGTACATAACAGCGTTCTTATACATACGAGTCCCTGTATAAATATAACGAGAAATATGAATTACCCTTATCGGAAAATGAACCATTAAAAAATGTCCGTAATCGCCAAAAAGCTCTTCCTTTTGCATGTTATTATGCAACGATCTCATGCGCTCGAGACATATGTACCTTTGTCCCGCGAAGGCGGGGGCCTTTCCTGGAGAACAAAGGACAAAATATATACCATCAGTTCATACATCATGATAATTCTGTATTCACTATATTAGGGGGAAAAATATTGGTTGTGGAACTTTTGCTTGAACGTATATCGAACATTGATCCTCCGTGTTTTTCTCATAGGTACGATAAACAGACTAGTAAACAAACCAACATGTAAACAGCCTATTCCAAGATACTACCGCGGGTAATATTCATACGGCTCTCAATATGTTCGACTGTTTAACCAAGAAGTCAAAACTGCAAAAAGCCTTCATACCGCATGCAGATCTTTCTGGATACGCCCGTGACTAACCACACAAACCACCAAGGTACTAGAATTTTATAAGTGAAAATTACGATAACATCTAATTACTGACATCTAAAGCTACGATTTTTCTTACACGCGAGGAACAAAATAAATGGTGGACGGCTAGTGGCAAGTAAGGGGACGATCGAGTGATATTTCAATGAATTTGATTACACTAGTAGACACAACAGTTGATATTTCAACTCTTCGGTGGGAAATGATTGCACATTTACACACAGAAGAATGTAATGAAACAACGCTGTTGAATGTACATGATCACACACTTCCTACGTTCATGAAGCAAGAAATTTTTAGTTAAGTTTTTCTATAGTCGGTGTTCGTTAAACATCAGAAAGAGAACTACCTGCGTAACTTCTATTAAAATTAGAGGTAACTAAATAACAGATTTTTGCTTAATATAATAAACGGTAATACATAACTCCGTACTCGTCCTGCAATTATATTCTGTTTGTTCTGTAATTAAATTAGACTAATCTAATATTTACAAAACAGAAGGGCGATCTAAAGAAACAGGTTTAAATTTTCATATAGAAGATTCCTTATATGCTTATTCAAGTATATACCGGGGTATATCAAAACACTAAAAGACCTAATTCAGTACAGGGCGATGTATAACAAAGAGGTTCTGGACGGTATATATTAACACACTTGCACAGAATCGGTCTTACGTTACGTAATATAGGCGGACACGAGACAGAGCGGCGCGCACATACACAAACATATGAAGTGGTTTACGCACTAACTAACTGAACGTTAAGTTTATTGCTGTAGGTCCGTCTATCAGAAGGGAAACAAACACACAGACTCGGTTAAATGCAGTCGTAGTTTAGCCGTTCTAATTGGCTATTCGATTAGCCCGAGCCCCATCACAATTGGCTCTCGGTCGATTACGATATTCCCTCTTCTTTCATGTTGATGATGACGATGGTTCCCCTTCCACAAGATAAATAATTAACGACTTTTAAACGGTGGTCACGCCAATTTTTTATTATTTTTTTTTCTTTTTCTCGGTTGTCCACAGTCGTCTCAGTGTTCAGGACGAAGGCTCGGGGAAAAGGAGACCGAGTCGAAGTTAAGCGCCGAGGATCACGCAACATCCGAACGACTGTAAACAGGATCGTTAAGGTTTCAACAAAGATAAAGCTGGCTTTGAATTCATTGCGAAATGGAAGAAGGCCGTGTGGTTAACCCGGGTAAATATAAAATTTAAGAAAGCTACTGTTGAACAATAAGAATAGCTAAAATTAAAAAAATTAATTTGTCACATTGAAACATGTTCGTTAAATATTTTCGTCAGTACAAAATTTCCCCATATTCAATACATAATACAACAAGTATAGTCTGCTCCTTTAACCATAATGACTTTTCTTGATTTCATATACACTACATTGATATTAACAATATTCTGATTAAAATACGAAAAATCTTGATATGGTAAAATATAAATATGCAGTTAATAATTAAGAATGAACCCGAGCGTTATTTCCTCACTATTAGGAGTTTTAATTTGTTTTAATTAACTTAAAACAATGTTAAACCTCTGGTAAAATGTATTCGTAGTTTTCCTTTTGCCTTAAATGTAAAATAATCATAAATCCTGTGTGTATACTGTATACACCATTTAAAATATTTTAAATGTATTCTGAAGTTTTAGGAGCATTAAATACGATAAAAGATATTGGTCTGTACTATTAATATGAGTGGATTTGATGTTGACCCGGAATGCGAAAATTGGCGCTGGCTTTCCAGTAATAATTGCGGACCGACCCCAATAGCCCTATATGAAGAGCGAGTTCGAAATTGCCAAGTAGTCTCAAAATGAAATCACTCACAATTTTTCACAAAAACCTGATCTGTCTGCAAATCACTTGCTTACTGAATTTCGGATTTAGTCATAACAAATTGTTTAGGTATTACCATCTGGTTGGTTGGTCATAAAAATACACACCTTTGTAAAAACACTTTCTAAAAACCTTTTCATAATATTATTTCGAGATGCAGAAACCTCAAATTTTCATTATAAACATATTTCCAAAACAAAACAAAACTGAGAATATGATCATGACCATCACCAAATACCCTCTCGGTTTCAATTACCCCACCATGTTCAATTATAAGCAGTAATTCACTACGACTCCTAATATATTAATTGAAGAGAAATACACGTGTCTTAAACAAATGTAAAATATCTGGAGTTTGAGCATTCAAATATATCACGATTTAGTTACTAGTCTATACAACTAATAGAATGGAACTACATACATGAAAACTAGCAGTGGATAGATATCGTCAATGGTTTGAACGTATATTTTATACTGTGTAGTAACAGAGACAGGAAAAAATATATAGGACAGGGTACTAACACTGTGTTAGGTGACTCTGGACCGAACGGAGCCTGATTAATATAATTATGAGTATAATGGATGGAAAATTTATCGGTTTTTGAACTAGTCATTAAATATCCTCTGGTTCAATTCAAATACTAATGAATATAAATTACTCTAACCTGTTTTAATCAGTTCGAGCCAACGGCACTTAGCCTCAGCGTCGTTCCATCCTGCCACATCCTAGGATAATACATCACCACTTGATTGGGCCGTTATCCGTCTATAAATGTCTGGAGAAACATTTCCCACTAATATTAATTTACCGATCATATTTTCGGACAAACCAAGAAACTGCACCTTATCAACTGGTTTGATACATTAGGACAAATTGACACTGATGAGTACTATCTATAATATTAAATTGGTGTATATACATAAAACTGTATGCTGAAAGTAAAAGGTAACTGTAACAATTTATAGTGGTGAGACCAGTTTGAATTTGAAGCCACTATCGCTAATAGGCATTGATTAACGAGAAGGACCGCGAATTAACAATAGATTAACGAGATCATCGATCAAAATCAAAATAATAAAGTCAATTGGGGAACGAAGATAATTGGCTTGGTTACAGGCAGCGCGCAGAACGTGCAATTTCAAGCAGGAGCGCGTGCAAATGAGACTGAACCTCATTTGGGAGCCTAGTCACAATTCTTCATTACTAACTGTATTAATCAAAATATTATAGCAACACTAAAATTATATCTTGAACGTATAAACCCTTTAGATATAAATACAATGCAAATGTAACAATATCTCGAATAACTTGGACCTGCTCAAACTTGCTCAATATTGGAAGCAATGAATATAATGCAATCATTTAAATCACCTAGTAGGTATAATATATCGACATCGTCAAACTGATTATATGTTTATATTTCTGCTTGATCTACCTTTAAGTCCAACATTGAAAATGACGTACGTTTTTATTAACTAATTAGTAATATCTTAATTAAATCTATGACGAGTAAATGTAAACTAGTGAGTTTAGTATAATTTATCATTATTAAAAGTCAAAATAGTCCAAGCTCCCAAATGTAGACAATAAAATAATAATTACTGATCATATATCATATATAATTTAAGAAATTAAATTATTTCAAATGTTTCTTTAATGTGGTACGAAAATCCTATTGGTTATGTACCTTTCTGAATGTAAACTAATGAAACTGAAAAATACGTTCTGCGGAGTCACCAGATTTGACTGGATATTTTAAACACTGGCGAATAATTGTATTATGTAATCAGTGCTCACGTTTACAATTACCTTTCAGCCTGTCACTTACAAAACCGCAGCCTATTAATACAAACAACAACAATGCTTTTACCTGTAAGGCATTCCACGTCCGAACGGAACAATAACAATGCCCAAAACGCCATTTAAAAAAATTGGTTCAGTAGTATCCTTTCTGTTACATTTTGGTTCATGTGTATACATATTTATGTGTATCCGTATATATATATATATATATATATATATATATATATATATATAAAAGTTAAATGTATGTACGTACATGCTTGTCAAGTAAAGGGTTCTATACAGTTCGACGTATCCGCATTTTCATGCCAAATTTTTTTGGCATATTGTTAGCCACCCTTATATGCACCATCTCTGCACTATTATGGTCTGAATCGTGTTAATATCTGGTGATATTCCAAACTCACGCCAAACAATTCCACAATGTCACAGTGTCCTTATTTCAAATAAACGCATGAGCATTGCTGAAACGTTTGAAGCGTGAAGAGCCCATGATGTCGTTTATCTTGAGAAAGAGATGCTATTACAATAATTATCGCAAACTGCAACGCGTTTAAAATGTGAGTAAACTTATTAATTTTGGGGTATGTTCTCTGATAATTTTTTTCGTTAATGATTTGGGGTATCACATTTAAACCGGAATAAGACCTCATAATGGTTGATGACCAGAGATTTAGATTGAATTGCGAGAAGGTGAGGGTGCGTTCGTTGGCCTTGGTAGTCTCTCATGGCCGCCGTTAGTCACGGCCAGGAACCCCGACAATGTGCCCATCTTTTTCTCCCTAGGGCACGTGTCTTCGACAACAATGTCCCAACCTGAGCACAATGCCTCCATTATAATGTATACCACCTTCTTAAAATCATCCAATGTATTTCAATGTCTTCGTTGTGCAACGCTAGGGGTCCCAGTAATTCAGCGAACAATTTCCGAAGATTACTAAAAAATCTAATAATAATTAGATAATAATAATAATATTATTATTATTATTATATATACGCATAATTGTTATATAACAAAACATTACCAAACATGTCAACTGATGGTACCGTTAAGAAACTGAAAGCATCGTTTACTCTCGACGAATTAGATTAGCATTGTCAACTGGATAATGGTTTTAATCAATGCGTATGTTCAAATGATATCTAGAATTTTAACATGTTTGGATGTTAACATGTTCTAACTAGGTTCTAACATGTTCTAACTTGCTTCTATTAATAAGGACACTTTAATAATTTCTAATAGCTACCAATACCCATACACTCCAATTTAAGCTAAGTAGATATTAATGTTTTTAAAGAGTCAATACTTGAATTTTCACCACGTCCATCCGACTATGTATAGTGCAGGTATATTGCCATTGGAGGTGTAGTGGTATAATTGGAGGCCGGCTAGCGGGAACCCATCACCACATTGAACTAAGCTACCTGAGGTCACCTCTCGGACATACCACACCGCTACCAAGCCCAGCTTCGGGTCGGGTCCGTTCCGGATTGCCGAGTCTCCTGCCTCATTCTATGACATTATTTTAGTTTTCCAAAAGTCCATATGACGGATCAAGTAGTCCTCGTTTCAACAAGATAAATGAAGAACGCGGAATGATATCAACAAAAAATAAGATATTTTCATAAATTTATTTATTTATTATCTTTAATACATTATTAAAGAGGATCTAAAAGTAAATAAACCTAACCAAAGTTACTAGGATCAAACTGTTTTGCTCCTACGTAACTGATTAAATGGGTCCCCACCAAATTCACCCATTAATTACACCCACTCCTTATAGACAGTTATCTTCAACTTTATGTATCCAAAACTGCCCTCCACAAAAAACTACAAAATCTTCGTGAAGTTACGAACTTATCCACAAATTCCTTGTCACGCAATAAAACGCCAAAGTGTAAACGCTTGCTTCCTATCCAGATGATTAGACCTAAGTAAAAGTGCCCTTTCACACATATGACTAGGATCATTAATGAAATGAAGAATTTTCTTAAAAGCTTACATGAGTAATAAAATTACAATTTATTAGTTAAAACATTGATATGCTGACAATTCGTATTAGAACAGTTATTTAGACAAGTAAAAACGTTGGGTAGTTACTGCTAATCAACGAAGGAATAGAGAACGCTACTGACAAGTAGCAGCAATTCGGTGGCAGAAAGTCGATTGAAGTTTGGCCCATTTCAGTTGTAGTTGTAGAATTCTGGGAATGATTTGAGTAAATAAAATCAATTATATATATATATATATATATATATATATATATATATATATATATATATATAGGTCAAGGTTCCTGCATATTTTAAAATCAATTTAATTTAAAATGCCGTTCCAGATATAGATGATGTCGTAACAAGGTAATGACATATTTCGCGGGTAGTATGCGCGAATGGATGTATAAGGAATATTATAAGGTATAATGTATATAAATGGTTGTGCAAATAAGTCATGGGGTTTGAATAGACACTTAATATGCTCAAGAGTACTTCTGATTCCAATGAAGTTAACATCGCTGCCAACTTTACAAGGGTAGCATTCGCGACCATGACTTAGATTTCGTGAATCGCAGGGAATGCTTTTTCGTTAAATGTAATACGCACAGATATGTTTTCAAAATACGACCGTTTGAAACTTCGACACAGAATATTTGGAATATATGGTACATATATTTAAACGACTCGAAGTTTTAAAACGTCAGGACGAGTTAATAGAGTTCGAACTGATGATAAGACACAATTAAAGATCAGCCAAAAAATATATATAATATAGCCGTAGTAATATATTCCGTGTTGATTCCTAAATTATTGCAGGTTTAGTCCGATAGTTTTATAATTTAAGAATTGTTTAACTATTGTATTTGTATCCAGTATGTTAGGTTGATGTAACGCAAACCTCAAGGAGATTATTGTTATTTTGTAATTAGGTTCGATAACATGTACTTTTGGCGCTAATTAATACATTGTAAACAGATGTCCTGGTGTTCATACCGATGGAGATGTCTTGAAACGTCATTGAAATCAGAAGGTCGACATTCGCAGATCAAGGTGGGCCAACATGCCAAGAAATCACAGTGCTTTCTAAATTACTTCAAAGCTCGAAAAATATCTTCGAACAATTTTAGTCTCGGAGCTTATGGGTCTTATTAACATAAGGTCGTGCTAGTATTATGAATTACCTAGGAAAATAATTATTAAATAACTGTATGTTTAATTATTATATATATATATATATATATATATATATATATATATATATATATATATAACGCAGCACTTCATGAATTGTTGGCACCCAGTTATTTGTAACATTTTTTAATGTAACGTTTCTTTTTCCATAAAGTAATGTGAACTACGTTTTTTAAGATGATACTAGGTTATCAAAAACGATGTAAAACTAATAACTAAAATAAACTAGTAAAAACCTAATTAAACAATATGATGTCATTCATTCTACATTATAATTTAAATTTACTTGACAAAACTGTTCCGGCAAAATTCAACCTCGTATTACCGAACAGTAAAACGCAGGAATATTAATCAATTTTTTCAAACAAGACCTCAACAACATCTCAATTAGAATAGTCCGCCCTGGGAGGCACTAATGCTTTATTTTAAAAAACTAATGTTCATACTGTAACGTCTACAAAGAAATATACTTCAGATGTCATGTTCTTCTGTCTCCTCTCGCTCAAGATACAAATTTGTAAAGTTCGTATTAAAATAAACACGCACGTAATAGGTACTCTTTGATATTATAAATTGAGAATGAACCTAATAATTACTTCAGAGACAATCTGCATTTAATGAAGCATGAAGCGTATGTTCCTTCCTGCAATGGTCATATTTTACAGCTTCCATTTTAAAGTTTCGAATTTCGACACTAGTTTTATGGTACCTGCCTGTAAGGGGCGGTCATCTTCGTCGCTGCCGGTATCAGAACTTTCGTAGAAGTAATGATCCATATGTATCGTGTCCGGTACTTGGGGTGTACCACCGCGGCAGAAGCTCGGGCGGAAAAATTACACTTTGCGGAGACAAAAGCAGAGCCACGTGCGAGAAGCGGACTAAGGGACGCATTATGCCTACCTCCCCGAAACCCCCTTCCCGTATTGTGCGACCCTCGACTATTTTTACTTAAATATTTAAATATAGAGGAGCGCACGCCGCCTTACATTTATTTTTTTTTAAATATTTCTCCCACCGAAGTTTTGACAAACATTCAAGACCGGGACTACAATGTAAAACACGTCTGTCCTCGCCTACTCCTCGGCGAGGGGAGAGATTATACGATGTTTATTTTTAAATGGTTCATTATTGCTTATGGCGCCCCATGGCCCCGATCCAACGCCTGTGATACAATAAAAGGAATAGCGAAAAACATTAGACGCTGCGTTAGACGCCGAGGTGGAGACGTGCTCTCAGCATAATATATGCCATGGTCGGCTCTATAAATACAATACAATCGCGGATATAATGCGCGATTCCGATTGCAGTTGCCGATCAGATAACTAGTAGTATATATACTACTCTAGATTATCCGGCTTTCTTTTAGACAAAAGTTTTCCGGAAAATGGCGTAATATTTTTGATATAATCAAAAACAAACAAAAGAGATTTGTTTGTTGGTTTTACATTACTATAATGAGAATAAAAATATTTATCCTGTTTTTATTTCTGTCTAATTTGAAAGCAAGTTGAGGTAGATATGTTTGCATATCTAGCTAGGTTTGACAACGCATACAGCAAGAGAGAAATTTTAAATTGTACTACAATAGTTGTATCAATTTTGGCTTTAATATTTCCTGAGGATTTAAGAATATATCTGAATTATTTAAATGAAAGGGTTTGTTTGTTCTAGTCTGAAAATCTCAAACATTACTGGACTCATTCGAGTAAAACATTTTGCAAAAGGTTTCTTATGGATCCTGACTATAGACAATAGTTTATTTATATAAACTAAAATATTTATTTATGAATACAAAATTCAGTATCCTAAACTCATCAGTAATGATCAGGAAACATCTATACATTTAAAATTCATGTAACACTCTGATAAGCGACTATTCGATCCCGACTACGACATTTTGACCCATTAGATCATATATTAAATGCATTAAACCAGTGAAAAGTATTAAAATGTACCTAATTTTATAAGTGACCAATGTTATAAGTTTCTTCAGATTCACCCTTCAAAAAAGGGCGAAAATATCTGACATAAAAAGCTGAAATAGATCCTTGCTAACCAAACGAGTGGATACGTTTAGTATCCTCATTCGAACCCCATATACTTCAGAAGAAAAACCAAATTTCAAATCAGATCAATAAGAATTTTGTCAATAGAGATAGACAACACACGCTGACACTATCACTAAGCACTTAGGTTGCCATTGTACTCAGAGTATTTTTTTGTGGATAAGAGCAGTTGGAGACCTCTGATGTTATTTGCGTGTCATATTGTATATTTGTTCAAGACTACGAGTGTATCTCAGAAACAATAGGATAAACCAACATGATATGGAATATTTATTGTTTTATCGCATATAAACTAACATCGGTATTTATCACCCCCTTGATGATCTCTTTCATCACCTAGAAATATTAATAATGGATTAATAAATTAATTACCTTTCTGGAAGTAATTACCTTTCAACCGGAACTTATTTCATAAGCTTCGGCCCAGTGTTATTTTGAAGTCTATGAAACACTAATGGGGTAGATTACCCGTTTACCGGTAGGTTGCCGTACTTAAAATGGTTACAATAATATTGATAAGCTAAATATACCTTTCCAATACGAATAACAATAACGTTTTTTCTACCAACGAACAAATTATTTTTCTAGGCAATGTCTTAATAAATATTGAGCTGATTTTATTAATTAATATTCGCAAATAAATCTATGGTAATATGACTGCAATTTAGACCAAAAATAATGAAATTATTTCAGAACATTTAAAATATGATATGGGTCCTAGGATTTTCTTTCTTTCACCATTAATACCAGTTTCCCAAAAACAATCAACACTGACCAGTCTGACATTTGGTGTGGAGCAATGCTTCCAGACAAAATATTCGTATTCGGAAATCCAGTCAAATAATATTCCACGCCAAACTGCCTTCAAATCTTAATCCCATTATGAAGAAACCAACCTCCCGCCTATCTCTGATAATCCTACTCGCCCACTGACGAAAGTGTGACCTCATGACCCCCTCCAATTGTAACGAATCATTATTGCAATTAGAAACAATGAAGAGTGTTCAATCCTCACTGAATAGATTCCCTTCCGAAATTTTATATGCCCATATAAAATCTATCTTACAATAGAGACAAAATAGGAAACAAATTCAATAAGAATAACACTCTGCAAAATAATAGCACCAAGCGCATAACGATACAAGCATAATTGCGCTATAGAAGCACAGAGGAAAAAAATAATAGCATCAGTTTTTTACGTAATAAGAAATGTAACTAACGAGAAATATTAAAATAATACAGTCAATAGTGAGTATTATAAAATGTAACAAACACAGAATTAAAAGGATGTTTTATACATCCATTCAAACATGTGTAGTTTCATACTTTTGTTTCCAATAAACTTAAAATGCTTTTTCATTTCACCGAAATGTAATCCCATTTTTTATAAATGTTTTTCGTTAAATTACAAGTAAGGTAACTAAGGTAATTAAGGTCTCATAGCAATATTAAAATAATATCCTGCATGTGTGAACTGATTAAAAAGAATGACTGAATTTTGAAGGAGAAATTGTAAATACAGTGGAGAGTGGATGGATTATCTGAGCGAGAAGAGCGTGACGCTAGCGGGAAGGTCAGTTAGGTATCCCCACCACAAATCAGTTGGGACAGTTTCAACATATAATTGAAGCTAAAACAGCTGTTTTATAGCCGCGCCTGGGAGGTTATACAACAATCTGATTAATGGAACAGTCGCACGCTGCCCGCCATCTACCAGCCGCCGTCTACAACTATCGCCAACGACTATTTGAAATAATGCAACACCCGGTCTGTTAATAACTGTTCCATATTATAAATTTACATTAATACTTGGGAGAGGGTGCAGGATGTAAACACTACATGATATAACAAAAGTAAGAGGGACCAGAAAGTTAAGTATGCACGTGTATAATAAATAATGCTCATATTTGTTTTACATTGAAACCTATCAATAAATATACATCTAAGTTAATGGTTACAGTTAGATGTTGCTCATTATAAACCAGCAAATTTCGGGATATCATGACCTGCGGAAACTACTGGAACCGCACATCTATTAAAGTATATCCGGTGCTTCCATATACACTTCCTATCATAAATTATAATGGCATTTAAATTACATTCACTTGAGGCATTCGGAACATGATTCAGTTCTGAGCGAGAGGTTGACGAGCCAGTCGCCAGGCAGTATTGAGAGCAGAACTCTCGCAAATGCCGACCAGAATGCAGTATCAAATAAAGATAAAAATTCGGAATATGCGGTCGGTGAGCGTACTTGGATCACAGTTTATCACTGTGCTATCCATAAGCGTGCTGTGTTTTTATCAAAGTAATAATATTACCATAATCTGGTTGTGTTAAACATCTAGTTCCGTTCGGACATTAATATTGTTGACAAGTTTAAAATAATAATGACTCTAAGTATTCACCGAAATCTTTGATCACTCTGTCTCTATTGACGATATAAAACTAAACAGATTGGACAAGCGAAATGGCGAAGTCATCATATTTATAACTCAGTATCAAACCAAGGATTTCAGTATATAGTAAAGTAATATATAGCCTAGTAATAAGCAGTTGCAGGTGTACACGCTTGCACATAAGAATGAACGGTAAGATTTTAAGTAGACAACCTCATTATATTTCTCTTTGTTTTACATACTATTTCCCATTCCTTTATTTTTTATGTTGACACAGGGGTCAGTCGGACAGACTGGGGCAATAACACATATTGTGTCCGATAACGCTCACTTCCACGCCAGAACATCTTTTTATCTTTCCCGGGGATTGAAAGTATGAAATATCGCCATTTTGGTCAAGCCGTGCCTTAAGTGATGCGAGTTTCTTTGGATCCAACACGGAAAAATAATCTTATCGATTGCGATGACCATATAATGGGTCTGACACGAAAAATTAATCTTATCGATTGCGATGACCATATAAGTCAGACACAAGGTAAATTTTGCCATGCACTTTTATGAACGTGTATATATAATAACCTAACCACTGACACACTTTTTAAATAGAATTTTAGAAAATATGATTTTGTACATTCTAGATCCTTGACATGGCTTAACAATTGACAGGATTTTCTGATCTTTAGCCTTTAGTACCGAGCACCTATTACTTTCCTAGATTTTCATTATTTCCTGGTACTGATACCATGAATCATTTTTTTAATTATCTTGTGTTCTATAATATCCATAAATACGAAAATCAGTCGTTGGGACTTTTTTATTTGCAGTTACTAAACAATTGGAGGTGATATTCTTGAATTTTAACTTACAAGACTTGATTTCCAGTAGGTTATTACGATTAATATATATTTTCCCATTACTACAGCACAATATAGTCAATGAAAATGTATACACTCAACTAATACCGTTGAATGTAATTGATTATCATTTCATCATTCATAGAAATTAACTAGAAAAAACGCAGGTGGTGTAATAAACCAGTTATTACACTGTTACGACGCACTGCACAGAGGGCGGTGTAGCGTTGCGGTATGTGGCGACAACACTAACAAAACAAACTGCGTAAAATAGGTCAAGCTCTTAGTTAGTAAAGTAAACGTTTTTACTCACATATGTATAGCATTTTTCTAATCATATTTTGAGAAAAATTAAAGTAAAGACTTGTATCGCACCATAACTAAACTAGCGAAAACAATCACAGAGATGGAATCATTTGCATTATATAATTCTGGAACTTATGTTCTCAAATGACTAATGACTTTATATTTGTACAATATATTACCTGAGAATGAAGAGCGGGAGGCCGAAAGTTGTTTCTTAATGACAGGATTATATGTCTTGAATAATGAATTATCCCCTATTAAACTGCCAGGCAAAAGATGATTCGTTATCTATGAACATCAAAGGGATGTTTACAAGCAGGCCTTTTGCCAAAACTACACTTCAAACATAAACCGTTCCCAACGTAATACCGTTGATAATTCAAAAGTAGAGATCATTTCTAAGTTTCGAAATACATGTTATAGTCACTATTTTCTTTATATTTGTCAATACATTAAAGCATGGTTATTAATGGTTATTTTTTGTTATATTTATCAATGACCAATTCTAGAATGGTTTGGAATGGTCCTATGCTAGAAATTAGCAAGTTTAAATGTTGTGGGACAGTAGTTGGGCTCGCACCCAAATCATTATACAAAACACTTCTTCAAAGGTGTTTTTATTTTATTTCGTTTTTCCAACGGCGAGAACTGCATTGTTGTTAGCCGATGATGAAACCAAGGGTCAAATTTAATATACGTGGGCGAAAGCCAAATATAATATAGGTGGGCGAAAGCAAAATTTAAAATCTGTGCAGACTATTGAAAATGAAAATATTGTGTAATTCCAAAACTGCCAACAAATTACTGGAGCTTATATTTAAGACTGTATGGGAAAGCCACGTGCAGACCATGATCCACCGTAGAAACCAATATACATATCGCTCACTAATCTTCTCACTGAATGCCACTAAAGAAGGCGAAAATCCTAAACCGATCTGGAGTAGGACCAAATAAATGAGTGCAGACAGAAGATCTTAACAATGATTGGATATAAAATCTTTCTGATACTATACATCTTAGTGCCACGGCACTAAGATATATAGCATAAATATTTACAGTAATGGCCGCCAATAATTTTAGATCAAGCGCCAATATATCTTTGAGAATAAATACCGCGCACGAGAATAAATTATGGTCCGTTAACCCACTTATTTCTAATACTAAAAACAGATATTGTATTGCCTACTTTGAAAAAACGCCCATGAATAAAGTTACTGTGAGCATGTGCTCTTAAACTTTATCTTCTATTAAGTTCTTAAGCAGGCAAATGTCTAATAACGTAAGTGATATTCTTTTTTTCTAATATGGAAGTATGTTTCATAATCTCTCGTGTTGTTACCACATACAACGCAGTTATCATTGTTAAACATAAAACTTAATTCATGTAGTCTTGTGTGCAGCTGAACATTTTAATATGGCCTATAGTATGCTGTATTAAACACCCCTTAAAATAAGATAATAATCTCGGAAATACGGGGGACGCAGTGATATAATAAATTGGAATGAATGCATACTTGTAAATCGACATCAATCAATTCTCAATGGTCCTATATAGAATGGGACGTGATGAAATAATTATTGCTGCATCTAAGTCAATTAATTCGAAGCACAATCAAAGAAGAATAGGTTACACGCAAGCTGTTAGACAATGGAGGTTTTATTGCAGAGGTGTCTATGTATGTGTTTGTACGCCTTTTCGTTTACGCGCGTGAAAGTAGTTAATACGAAGTTACCAATCAAACCAGGGCTGAACACAAACAGCTATTAAAGTCAGCAGCTCAAGATCCAGCACTATTTGTGTATATTATGCTTGAACACCTGATTTATGTTTCTGTATAAGTTGTATATATAATATATCTCTATATATCCTAATAAACACAACATGTTGATGTACTAATGTACAAGGAGACTCAATTGTCATTTGAAACAAAGCATCAATTGGAGAAATCGCAGCGGCTAACAATGACGCTCCAGCGTAACACACCCCCCTTACTGATAAGTCATAGACAACCCGAACGAACCTTAATATAAAATCTCGCCTAATTAATGCTTATTAATATCTGTGTTCCATTAAGGAACATTATTGGTATAGGTTTAGATTTCCCGGGTTCGCTATGTGCACCTTAAAATAATTAAAAATATATTTTATTAAAATATTTGGTTTAGCCTAATAACAATATACTTCTCTCACCCTTAGAGTTTAAGTGTTATTTCATATTGGTAGTTACTAAAAAAATGGTGTTGGGATTGGATTTTTTAAAAATTGTCTTCTACCGATACATATTACATATAATAAGAAATGTGCTTGGGTTTCATCATTTTAAGTCAATTATAAAGAAAATAACATATACTATGAGATGTGTTAATGTAAATTTCATTTAATTTACAGTTTCTTTAAGTTTCCTTCCAGTTTCATTATATAAATAAATGAAGAGTTGCTTTAACCATATACTTTTCAATAGCTTATAAAAGGAAATCACAAATTAAATTAAAAATTATGCCTTAATTTAAATAATCTTAATGATGAGTCACACTCAGAAATCAACAAACATCTGGTATTCAAGGTCAGACGCCGTGTGGCCCGCACATAACTCTATACCGGTGTACGAGCATGACACGCTGAGTTTCAGATGACCGCGACGTTATGCGGTGAGCATAACAACCAAAACAATCTGGCAACGCCCAGTCATCCCGCCTTTCCACTGGCTGCACAAACTCAGACTGCACACAAGTCTACTTCAGTACACGTGACCACTGTCCGGACGGAAATACCGGAAATATTGTACTAACGGTTGCCCAATTTGTACTGTGTTAATTGCCAAATCCCACAAAAATCGCGAATCCCAGTTCGTTGGCTGCACCTGCACTTGCACCGATAAACTAGCGCCCCCCTGAGTGTCGTGCGAAAATGTACTTAACTAATGTTCGTTGGGTGCACTTGCATCGGTTAATAAGATTACTAAAAATAACCCTTTTTCAATAAACTTTGGATCGACAGGAAAACTTTTATGATCGTAAATACACAATACCAGATAGGTATCCTGTCGTAAATTTGGAAGTCAGAAGCTAATAGTTGTGGCTAGTTGTGTGATGAAATATATATTTGACCGAAAATGCGACAAAGACTTAAGCCGATTAACAAAATCCCTCCCAACCCAAATAAGACAAACAACATACCCCAAAAACACAATAACAAGACACACACAAGATATACACACGTACAAGTGACAGTGGCGGTGCAGTGAGGATGCCCAAAAAACATCCAAAGTGACTAACACCGCTACTGAAGATGACGAGCAGCTGAAACCGGTCTAGCTAAGGACCAAGCCAGCGAGATGAGACAGAAACACACGAAATCTACTATATTATTTTATATAATAATTATACATGGTAAGGTTCTAGACTATTTATGTGCAAATATACTAGCGCAAAAAAAAGTATATATATATATATATATATATATATATATATATATACATATTTACGGCTTTACATGTTTGTTTTGAATATAGACTTGATTTCAATTTACCAGTTTGTTAGCTTTGTGACGTCAATATGTAAATAAAACAAGTCCGGGCGTAGCAAACAAGAAGGTTGGAAATCAGCATTTCGCTATAACTGATGTTATAAGCGACCGGTGAAGCAAGAAAGATCAAGTTCTAGCACAGTTGGCTTATTACTGGATAAAGTAATCCACAACTGTTAACTTAAACCTACGCATTTTTGTAAATATCCATTAACCAGTGTCTATTGATATTTATTAAATCAGACTATCCTTATTAACAGTTTGTGTGTTGCAAGAAATAATTTAGTTAACAATTGTTCCTTTCAGTGCAAGCGTCAATAAACTCACAAAAAACTGTTCCATTTATTCAGGAGCATACAGGTTGTACCGATTTTAGTTCTTCGCACACAATCTTTGAACTGATTGATTATTACGATCTAGATACACATCGCCACACGCAACGTGAGTGTCGTAACAATATGAACATTTTTGGTTAAGCAGTGGCTGTCTAAACAAATGTACGAAGTTATTCAAAATGTCGAGTAAGCAGAAAAAGGGGAAGAACAGGAAATGAGGAGGGTGGAGAAATATTCAGGGTAGATTGTGACGATAATGCAAACCCGACAGCTGCCAGGAAATAACCCGTAAATGCTCAATGTCCGTTCGATGTCGACTAAGAACAAGGTAATTTTGTAGAGTTCCGTTTCTTCTTCTTCGTCTTAAACTTCTTAAAATTTTACAATATAAATTTATGATTAATTACTTCCGAATTACTTTTAAAATGATGTATCGGCGTCGACAAATTAAAACACTCAGACACAGCTTTATTTAGACACAGTAATAATACTTCACACTGACATTTGAGAATTTGTTTTACTGACCTATATTGTATACAGTAAATCACGCAATACTCACGCATCATTCATCTAAACGTCCACATTTCCAATAGTACTTATTAATTTTACTTTTTAATTAATTATAGCCTATAATGGCGACAAGCCAATTGCGCTATTTAAGCACTAACAGAAAAAAAATTAATTATGCCAGTCTATTAATTAATGTAATTTCGTTACTTGGTCAATACTTATACTCTTCAAGATAACACACAATGTTTGTTTCCGTTAATAATAGTACTATGATCTTAATAAATAAATGAATCATAGAAACTCATTTACCTAAGCAACAACAGAATACAATTTCAGCATATAAAGCATATATATAAAGCATTTAATATATAAGTATCTGTCATCCGCACATACTTTCATCGATAAGCCATTCACGTGCACCACCACAGAAGTCTTCAGGGCAAGCAGGTGTTGGCTGCTAATAGTGTTAGTAGAATATTGGTTTTCATAATACAAGTTACCAGTTTTAATATACAAATTGAATATGAAATTACACGGTTCAATCAAAGTGTCAAGCACCGGATGAATTGCCTTGTTGCGTACCTACACACGCAAGCGCAGGACCGTTTACTTTATCCAAACTACATTTTTTACTTCCACTATTTGTTGTTTCACAACCTACTCTGTTATTTGGAACAGGGAGCAACACATAAGAGGTTTGCGAAAATTATATGGAGCAATTTCGGCTAATAAATGGAGGAGGGAGGAGACTCCGTCCCAATTTGACAGCAGCTAATTTTCTTTGAGTTTTCTAAATCAGAACTTGACTTTATCCACGCAGTCCACCGCCTCGCCATTTGCTGAAATTCTGACTCTACGCCATCTTACATTGCAGAACAAAGGAGAAAAAATCACTATCTACAGTTAGAACCAGGGAACTTCAAATTACGGGGAAAAACTAGAATCCAGTATTCTTCCTTTCAATGAGCTTGGCAGTAAAGTAAATGATTAATTGTTTCACATGCTTTTGTAATGATTTGTGGAAATGGATAATCACTACCAGCTGTTATGCTGAAAAATTGTTTGTAAAAAGTTTTTCTAAAAATTTCATTCACAACAAAATCAAAATCCCATTAAGAAAAATCACTAAAATAAACCTTTTCTGAAAAAGGACGTTTCGAATAGTTGTTACCAGTAATTCTGACTTTCCCAAACGAAGTAGCCACAAAACATTCAACCACATTGTCATTCATAGAATTGTAATTTAATTTGAATGTTCAACATTGTCAACACTCAAATAGCTTGGCGACTTCCTGTGCTGCAATTTTGGTATAGAACAATATATAATTGATGATATATGTATGACTGACAGTGTGCTATAAGTGTACATATGTATATATATATATATATATATATATATATATATATATATATATGACAGGTATTACGGCTTATGAATATGCGAATGTCGCTACGTGGGAAAGGAAAAAAGCTTTCATTAATCAAGTAATTCGAGACAACACATGTTTAACTCCTATCGCAACAGGATTTATACCAACAATAGCAGATAACAAGTGCTACATGTGCTATAGCGAAGGGACAGCGGTCAGGTGTCTCATTCGACCCCGATGTGTATAGATAACAGTTCCGATAACACAAATAACCTTGTGAAATCGACAGTTCAAATTCTTCTTTTAACAGACCACTTAGTTTATTATAGAATAATCAACCAAAACAAAACCACTCGATATAACTGTCTATAACTGTGGTGTGTGATTCTGATGTCACGTAGGGATTCATTTCAGTTAAAAACGGTCCCCAGAAATATTTTTTTAACAATTATATATGTCAGTAATAATAAGGCACAAATATAAAACGATATATTTAAAGTTTGGGGCTGTGGTACAATTAAACGTTTCAGGTCAGGTAACTTCGAAATAACGAAATTTTCATTTGGATCTTTTTTCGCTTCCTCAGCCCGTTATACTGAAGATCCGTGAATGAAATAAATACATTATGATGTGTATGTCTATACTATATTTGATCCCATACGACACTTATTAAGGAGGTTTGCAAGAATCAGTCGAACAAAAATTATTTAAATCTCTCTAATGGCAATAGTCATAGAAGTGACATCTCGTTTTATACATCTGTTTTATAATACAGATACATGTGGGGCGGACGTTAATTCATATTAGCGTGTTAGAGATTAACAATCATAAAGTTATAAAGTTAGAGAAAATCGAAATATCAGATAGTAAACAAAGCGTTTGCAGACTGCGAACCTCCATAAGCTTTGGGACGGGTACAGGAAAATACTGACCTACTCCTGAACGGACAGATACAACTCTGGAGGGGCAGCGTCACTGATAACGGGTAATGAAACGCTGTCCGCGCTCGTATGTGCGTCATATCACGAGAAAGTCACAGGCACACTGTTATCTTGTCTGACTTGTACTAATATTATTCACACAGCATAACGGCTGTCTGAGCCGTCTTGAAACCGATGCAATAAATTAAAGAGAAAACTGTGAGTATATGTTCCGATACAATTATCTATAATCAAACAATGTTTTACCCAGCGCAAAATAAACCTGTTCTTTCCTTCTCGGATGTCGACGATCTTCCTTCCTCGTTACGAACACAGATTCAAATATTCTTATTGTGAAAAGATAGATTCGGTAACTCAAAGACTAATTGAAATAATTAACGAAAATTTGGCCAGGAGGCTTAAGGTAACATACCGTTGTATAACCTTTAGATAATATGAGGAAATGATGTAGTGTCGACCTGTAAGCAGGCAGAATCTCAATCAATAAATCTAAAATCGCAACACAGAGCCTAATGCATAAATACCCCCCGTTATGAAAAAGTAATGGCGTTTTCGAATTACTTTTTTTAAGGGATTTACACATTATGCGTTTTTCCATCATATTTTTTTATTTTTGACTGAAGAGGTTGAAACGGACGGCATGGGTGCATGTTATTATTGTAAATGATATGATGTCAAATATTATTGATCTATGTTCGTACAGTTATATTTTTACCGTCCAATCTATGAAGCACACGGCGATGTCAGTTTGTGACAATTGCTTCTCTCAGGTTGGTTATATAAATAGCTAGAGCTTTTTTTGTTACCCCCAAAACCAGTTCGTATGATGATTCAGATCAGACTATTTTAAACGAAACGTACGTCGGATTTTCGAATCGTACAAACCCTAACAATCCAAATATCCGGGTGAATACAGTACCTAAAACAATGGTAATAGGACAATAAAATTCTTCCATCATAATGAAAAAAGGTGTCTCCCCGTATCCCTTTGAATAACCTTAGATGAAAATACAAGGCGCTGAACAATGGACGCACTCCTGCCGGTATTTAACAAGCAAACAAAAATTAATAAGCTGTAAAAATCCGTACAACAGCAATTCTTGAATAACAGCCTAATGATGTGTCCATTTTTTGCAAGGCCGGATTTGCATATAAGCTAAACAATCCAATTTTCTTTTCCCTTTCAAATTTAGAAAAAATCGCTAATAATATAGATTCATTTATACATTTATATTTATTAGTATGAAATTGTTTTTACTAAAATAGACTACAATCGTGTAATGTTCGTCAGATGGAGAAGAGAATCAGAAAACATTACCGAATTGCATTTCAACAATAAAATTCACTGTCCCAAAAATGATAACTTATTATCGTACACCGTTTTTTACGAGTAAAATATTTCCGGAACACACGAATTTGGAATTTCTGGGCGATAGACTAAATCTGTCGGATGTAATCACGTGAAAAGAAACAATTTATTAAAATAGTAATTAGCGCAAGTGGGTTCTGTATGATATAACATACTATTTTATACCAATTCAGACTGAAGCTGGAATTTTAAAAACGTACTGTTTTAAATGGCTTAAAACCGGCTTGTACCGGTAACATCTAAACCAAAAAGAGGAGAAGGATCTTTCGATCCGTCAGCATAGGCGATGCCGTATAACCCAGTTTAGGTTCACATATAAAAGGACATGTTTAAGCGTAAATATCATTCCAACGTTTCAGTTATTTACAGGTTTCTCGTCAACAGCACCAATTATTCTTATGACCAAGCTGAGCAATAAAGCTCTAAATCCTCAAAAGAGCAGCATAAAAGCAAGATATATAAGATATCAGTTTGGCGGTTAACGGTATTTACATCGAGCTTATCTCTATGTCGGTGTTGTCTGTGATGATAAGGCTCGCTTCCCAAAAGATGTCGATTGGAGATAATATATTAGAATACAGAAATGCTGATACTAAATTAAATATCAATATTTATGCTGGACAGATATAAATCGTCTAAATGAATTTATGTTTATGTGTGGTTTTTAAGCACGCCCGAAAGCTTTTTCTATGTACATACTTGTAACAAAATGGATGTAGACAGCCAGAGAAATATCCTACCACAATTAAATTCTAATAAAATAATAAACTCTAAGTCATGTATTTTTTTATTTACGAGTAAACAATTCTTTATTATTAGTTCTAAAATGAAACATCGAATTCTCCAGATCGAATTTGGTTTTTAATATTAAATGCAGGGATAGAAGCTATCGGAACAATAAGACAACAGAACGTTTGAGCTTTACTAGGTGATTAGTAATTAATTATTGTTATTAATACATTAATTATCAGGATTAAAACATTATTAGATAATCGTAAAATAAATGGACAACCGGAATTTCTTCACTTCAATGAAATCATACAATAAATTACATATTAATTAAAATACTAATTCACTTTCGTCCTGGAAGGATTCAAGGGATAATTATGAGCTATCTTAATGACATAATAATGTTTCTGAATAATCGAAGAATTATATTCACAAGAAATAAAAATCTTACATCACATTTTCTTACATTTTCGTTGAACACAAGACAACGTGTTTTCTCACAATATAATCCACATATCCATATTTATGCGAAATGGAATTTACTTACCCGTCTTTACTACCATTACAATACTACCCAAATCAAGTCACAGTAACAATGAAAAAGGTTTATGATTATTTTTGGACTCCATCCGAAGTGTAATGTTTATCTAATCTAAATTTCGCAGTAAATGTGACTAATATTAACAAAGCTATGTATTTTCGGTGATAGATGGATATATTTAGATGAAATAGATTACATAATGATCCACCCTTCCCTATGAGTACAAATATAATTTTACCCTATTGAAGTTAGACGGGATAAATTGTTTCTTTTGATTCGCTTTATAGTCTGGCGACCTCAAGGCTTTGGCTCCTCGAAGCGTGGACGGTACACCTCACCGAATGCGCACGACAAACAAATGTGTAAATCGAATTAGAGGCGGTTACCGACAAACAACAGCACTAATTGAACCGGCCTCGGTACAAAGAACGCTCCACTAACTTCAAAGCTAACCTGTTTGACAAATTCATGCGGAATGTGTATGTATTATGGAGGTAAAAGACCGTAAAATCGGAGTCTAATTGCCCGTATTGTCCTATTAATATTAGACTATTGCTTTTAACGACAGAGAATAACTAATCATTTCCAGTTGTATGTACAAATGACAATGCATGTACATGAAGGTAGACATTTATGCAGAAGACGGTTCTACTTAGTCTAATATCAATAATCTTGCATGTTAATCCTTTCCTCCCACTTACCCCTCCCATGGTATTTATTGAGCTCACTTGTACCCAATGGACTCTCGAATAATCGAATAACCCCGGTTTTCATCGAGCTCCTCTGGAACAATGGCTATAGGAGCTAATAGGGCAGAAAAGGAATTGATACTCATACAATGAAAATGTACACATAAGTTTAATTACTGTTTTAGAGTCACGCGAGGTTCCGCTGGCGATCAATGCTATCACTGGTAAAAGTACTGCTAAAATATATTTCATTGATAGAAAATAAATAGTTGTGGTTAATACAGCAGTATTTGGAATACTAAAGCTTGGTTGTATTATGCATATGAAATAAGAATAATGGTTAATTCATAACCTAAACATGCCCCAATTACTCAGACACTCAGAGCAATAAATGTTTATAAAGAAAAATAATAACCAAAACTCGAGTAATCTTTTCATATCTAGAGTTTTTTTCTGAATTATGAACGCTGCAGGCAACTCCTATAACAGTATTCTACTCATCATAATGATTACACAACGGAAGTGAAGTCAAGCGCATTTCCAGTTTCTCTTATCCATTAAGAACAAAATCCTAAAACACGAACAAGAGTAAATAACCATAATGTTAGTACCAATACTCGAATTTAACATCACGCTTATTTTTATCAAAAATATAAATATTATAAAACAACTCATAGTTTAATTTTTGAATTTAATTCAAACTAAAAATGCAGTTTGTGTGCATCGAACTAAACACGTTAAGGTAAAAAAAGATAGAAAAAAAGGACTCGAGACTCGGAGGCAATTTGTTCTTTTTTTTACTTTAATCAACAAAACATAGTCATAAACTCTCATTTTAAAATTGGAGTTGAAATGAAAAAATCTTACAAACGGCATAAGAAATCGCCCTTAGCTTTTTCATATTTATATTTCCTATGATCTGTTCCAGTATACACATAAATTTCAAATTAAAATTTAATACCCATTTTAAATAAATAAAATATTATTTAGCTGCAACCAACAGCCTTCAAAAGAAAAATCAATCGAATATCTATAGATAATTGTGTGGCCAACACTTGAAATGACAACAGGCATATCATAATAGCCAGTTAATACAATAAAATAAAACTCGAGCCGCCTACTTCAAACAGGAGATAAGACTACGAATAATTATATTTCTCCGTCTGTATTAATCTCAAGCGCATTACTTTAAAAAATGTGCTGGCTATAAGGTTCATGAAGGAATTCACTCAAAAGAAAATTACAAAGAAAAATTCAAAGGTATGAAAATACACGACTTTGATGAATCATCGATCAGTCCTTCGTCCTGGTAATATTTTATCAGGTAACTTTATACAATTCCACTCAACTCCAAACAGTCATTATTTCCGAAGTGACTCCCGTAAGTTATAGTTATACTACGGCCCAACCAAGGCTAGAGAATAAGTTTCAATTAACCCGTTTAATTTACATAATCTTAATGTTCCCGAGATCGCCAACTCTTCTAATGTAGCGCGCTTAGTTTCTGCACTCGAAATTCGAATCGGTTATTGCATATTGTTTCATTTTTGCACTCAGATTATTGCATTTTTACTTTTTCAATTATGCAAATATGATAATAGAATATTATGCTGCATGATGTCACAGAGCCATATGTTTCACACACGATCTGAGGAAATATTCTAAGCCACACAATTCGTACCAATTTTCGTTCATAACATATCTGAGCCAAAGATTCTTTCCTGATTTGTACGCCTCTTATAAAGAATTATCAGGATATAAAACAAAATAGCGAATAATGTATACGAGGACACCTGTACAACACAGACACCTGTGAGCGAGCTGAAGAAACTCATAAATAGATGGGGAGGTGGTTATTGAAATTAATGCGGTGCATTACGATGTAATCGTATCCTGTAAGTTAACATCAAATAGTGTCTGAATATCTTATACCCGGAACCAAGGCCTTTGATTCATAACTTTTGTACCTCCGGTCTAGGAGAGTAAGGGATTTGGGACCCCCACTTCTGTAATTATGTCTACTGTTTATGGGGACTCTACTTTTTATTACGCCCGCCGTATAGTTGCTTAAGACAGACAAACATACATATATTTGCGTTTCCATGTTATGGTTCGACAGATTGACTGGTCACCTATGAAAACGACGCTAACCAAAGGAGAAGCGACGACGACTTCCCGTCCACCCTTCCACCGTGTAGTGTGTCCCTATCAACTCATGGAAATACCGAAGTTAACCTGTTCTCCGAATGGTGCTGAGGACGACGAAAAGCTGACACCGAATCAGCCAGAGACGAAAAGAGCGCTGGAAAACAGAAAATCACTACGACGGATTGCTATTAACGATTACATTAATCAGGTATTATAACGTTCTGAGTAAACTTCATCATGCGATGATAATAATTTTTTTATTTGTAGTAATAATATGAAATTGACCCTAAGAATTTGTTAGAACTGTGAATAACGGTATTAATTTGAACGAATGTATTTAGTAATTACGATTACTGCTCTTACACTATTTAATTATTATTAATATTAACTACTATTACCCCATCAAGTCATTAAGTTATTTTTTGCGTGTATAATAAAGAACTGACAAGTCTAGATAGCTAAGCCAGAGGAAAATAGATAAACCGGTACGTATCGCAGGTACCGGAACGCTTATTGATAGAAATAAAATATCTTCCTACGTAGAAATAATGTAGTATTATTGTATGGACACTGTTACAATTTTTCAGAGCGATAACTCTTTCGGTTCTGCGACATGATCATTGGAAGAAAGGAGTATGTTATTAATGTCATTTTCTTACCAATGGTTCGTGTCGACGGAACATCCGTGGTTGCGTACACTTTAGCACTTTCAGTTATAACGAATGGGACTATACAGGATCACAGAAATCACTCATTCTATTGTTCATCGAGGAACTAAAAGAAATGAACAATCATTTTGCGGACAAAACATGGCTGGCAGACAAAAAAAGGCGGAGACTAAAACCGCGTTCCGCGCCACGGTCAACCGTAAGTATACGACTCCTTTTGAATTCCTCCTTGACATTATCCATTAGGAAATAGTTTACGAAATACGTTCTTCGAGTACAGGCTTATATGTTTTTTTTGTAGAATATCAATTGAAATTAGGAAGGTGGACAATAAATATTACAAATTTGAACTGACTACGAGAGGACCTCACATTGCACTCCAGTGCAATGAGTGGAATTCATGCGACAATACCTTTGTAGTCTTACACGGACAGATTTTGCGAAACATCTATATTAAAAAATGGAACTGGCATTTCAATTATCCAAAATTAACTTTAGCTTTTGTATATATCTTGCCACAACAATACTACCAAAAATACGAAACATTTTCGCAGTACTGATAACAGGAAAGTTTCTGTTCTTAGGAATATCATTACTCTTGCGATATTCTGTTTTTACCCGCTGATGTGGTCTTATGCTAGACCGGTTATGGCTTCTCACTATGGTCAGTAGCATTCCATCAGTAAATTAGTAAGTCATCTAGGCATGTCGGTGGTCGCCGAAGCATCACGTTAGCGTGACACTGGTGGCATAACACCAAATCGGCGAGTGAAGTTCCCAAGACCACCAACCAATTCAAAAGAGGATTCCAAACCATCCGCAGACCACCCAAAAGGTATCCTAAGTTATTAATTACACTCAAAAAGAGTGAAAATGAGGTCACATATTCATTGAGCAATCGGAAGGATGCACTGATTTATGCAATTGAGTTTGAATTTATATAAATCAAACAGTGAAGAAACACAATGAAAGAAAATGACTACTAAAAACAGTTGACAATTTGTCAGCGATCAACTGGCGTAAATGTGTCACAGTATTACTAACAAAATGCTAATGTCAGACTTCAATTCCGGTATTAAACAAAACCAAAGCGAACGGACACGGTTTTATTTAACAATTTGAATTGAAAATCAAGCCTTATTGCAACATCTCTCCTAAGGTCCGCTGCCCAACTAAGCCTTGTGGTTTCCTGGAAATATTTAAGCATGACAAACAAGAAAAACAAGGAGTGTTTCGTAAACCATTCAATTAAACCAAGCAAACCAAGCATATTAGACCGCCATTTCGCGTCTCATTAATTTTGGCGTTACAATAGACGATATATTTATTTTTTATAATTATTAAAAAAATATCCAGCTATCTTAAAACACAATAAATTACTTACTAGGAGTCAATATTTTGGTAAATTAGTAGAATATTTAACTCATTCACTATAGCTTTCAATACCTTTCCTAACTGGAATTTCAGGTGGTATTCAAAGATACGCGTATCATTTTTATTTAATATGAGTATTACATAAGTA
Organism: Lethocerus indicus; assembly: GCA_019843655.1. Lineage (NCBI taxonomy): Eukaryota > Metazoa > Arthropoda > Insecta > Hemiptera > Belostomatidae > Lethocerus > Lethocerus indicus. The sequence goes on along the minus strand of JACDQD010000003.1, from coordinate 23,621,330 downwards.
CGCTAAAATGTGCCGGGTGCCTTTCAGAGAAATATTCAATGTGATACCTTTTAAATATATATTTGAAGTATTTGCAACTATATATATATGGTAAAATGGCAAAACCGGTATAGTATAAGATCAAATTAGGGAGTGGACAGACGATTGCAAATATGATGAGTATTGTCGCTATTTTTTCAGAAAATAAACCCAAAAAGTATACCGAAATTCATAATCATTCGTTGTGACGTCAGCCACAATTAAATTGTTTTCAACAGACATGGTAGATAGGTTTGGTCAAATAATTTGGTACCTCTTTTATACTTTTTTATAATTCATTTTTTCACTAGTATTTAATGTGGTATCAGGCTTAGAGTTGCTTATTGAATAATACGCCGGATAAATTTATGTGCACTGGTTTTTATGACAAAAGAGCGATTTATAAACGCTCAATTTCAAAAAATTTAAAATTACACCATAAGGTACTTAAAGTGCCTTTTCTTAAGCCTTATTATATAATACCTGAATGCAATGAAATGCATTCTTGCGTGCAATCTTTAAATCGTGTTCAGCAGTGGTATGACGAGTTGGAGCAATCGGCCCGATCTTAAAACCAAAATAAAAATTTAAAATTTCGCGAATAAAATGAAGATTTCACAAATGTTTTCGTGATTATAAGATCCTATGTATTATTTATTTAGTGCCAACGATTAAATATAATTTCATTGTCACGCAAATTTATACGTTTAATATATAAAATAGAACTAATAGGAAAGTTACTGAGCAAACAATGTTTAGTTTGCCTTCCATGCATTCCTCTCTGCGTCTTCCATTAAATTTTTTTCCAGGAGTAAGAGCGTCCCAAAATGACTGTCTCAACAGAAATATCTGAGGAAAGGGTGAAAGAACTACAATAACTCGCAATGTCTAATGATCTACATGTGATTTTGGGAACTATCCAGAATATCTCATATTCTTATTCTCCTTAAATGATATAACAAGGGATGACTGTCGAACTGTTTATAGTAGTGTATTATGAATAATGAAATATAAAATTCCAATTTCTTCTTGTTATCAGTTTTCTTCAACCGGTAGCAGTTATTCCTTCCCAACTTATTAATAAAAAGAGTCATCAAAATCAAGATGTCGCAAGATTGTCATTGAAAATATCCTTCGAGGACTCAAAATATTACGACAAATAATAATCTCAGAATAATACGACGAAGCATTCACATACTATTAGCGGAAATCAGAAGTAAACTATGGGTATGTTGTTTTCCAATGAATGAAAAATGTATGTAAAAAAAATCGTTGGTTTTTTATCCCTGTCCAATAGTGTACATAAACAGAAGTGTTATCACATGATAAGATTTTGGACGATTCTATCCACATTTACCGTCTTCGTTCTGAATTTTGAATACTTCCTAGCTAACTTTCCATTTTCTTTTCACAAAGTTTTGCGCAATGGGATTTTCTCGTCCCATTCAATAAGACACCAATAGAGAATGAGGAAATAAATTTGCTTATGATAAAATAAAATAATTTTATTTCCCAACGTCATCGTAATATTAACAGTTGCGTGTTTAATAACAAATCGATTACATGTAAATTTCGTTAAATAAGATAAATCCTCAAACGAAATGTGAAACGAAATCGTCAAACAACAGCAGAGAATAATACAACCGTTAGTGTACATATTACTTCACTAGTGTCGCATTCACAAATTACACACATTGGTTATATTTTCTACTACAACATAAATCATACTGAGTGCAAGACTAAATAATTGACTGTAAAGTGGTGCTTACCAAAGTGTGCTCGTAAGCGTGCTGATCCTGTTGTATCCTCGACATGTCCGGATCCCGATCGTAATACAGAAGTAAATAAGTTTTGTTTTGTAAAAATTAAGATAAACGCGGAATAAAGGTTCTGATGGACGCCAGCCTGTAGCTTTCAGTCGTAGTCTTAACGAGGTAAAGTTTGGTGCATGTAAAAGTAAGCGAATACGCTTTTAACACCGCAAACAATCGCACTTTCGTCCGTACCGATACTTTCGTTGTGCAACGAAAATGATAGAATGATGCAACTTAGATTGTACCTAAGTTATAAAATGGAAGTACGATCGGGAAACCAGATTTAATGTTGAACGATAACCAGACACTCACGTACCGGCGTTTAAACGAACACTGAACGCTGGACAGATGTAGCCTGCCTTATAACAGACTTCCCCACCAACTTAACAACATAGGTTGTACTTCAGCGCTCATATCAAGTGCATTCCAAATCAATTTTCAATGTTTTATGTTAGGTTCCCAGAACTAAAATTATATTGCCTTTTGTTATTAAATAATTATTACAAAAATGTAATAATTTATTACTATTGGCATCATTGATAAGTGTACCCAATAAGTAAATTTTTCCTGCCTAAACAATACTACACGAACTAGTTCTAATAAATAAATATAAAATTTAGGTAGTAATTTTAAACATTGTTCACAACTATAACAGCGTGAGCATAATATATATCTCCACAATTATTGGGAACTTAGATCATTATGGCAACTTGATAAAACAAACTGGCCACTTCATAAAACATATTAAAAGCACATATTTCGCATTCAACAATGGTGTTCTTAACTATTTCAATCTAATATTTTAATAATGTTAAATGGCAATTAAAGGTTTTCAAAGAAGTTAAGCTATAGTATAGACTGTTATTTCTATCAATTACATATATGTATTATGTGTGGAAAATATATGAAAAGTTTTAAATATTAATTGGTTGTTAACCCTATAGATCTAAAAAAAGTTTTCCTCAATTTTTAAATGTGGGTATTTAAGTTATTCAAATTTATAATTGGTGGAAATAGAATGAAATGTTCCAACTGCTGGAATACAAATTATTCAAATCACACTAATTAGAAATTATGAATACATACATTAACATTTTTCCCTTATAAATTATATTTAAAAAAGCATCAATTTTAGTTAAGTGATTAATGATCAAATGATTAATTTTGATGTTAAAAATAATCCCAAATATTAATATAATTATTTATAGCTTACATCTGTTAACTACACTACTAGCTTCATTTGTACCAGAAAGACTATTCAGTAATTTCAGCAATCAAGTGTACGTTCTAAAATATAATGGTTAATTTTGAAAATAAAGTTAATATATTTCATTTTATAGAATAAACAATTTAGAGAGACTGAATTCCCAAGTAGAGAGATTATTATTCATTAATTGAATTCTTTCATTCAATGAAAGAAATTTTTCATTTTATTAAGGAAATTTACTGAATTATAAATTAGTGTTGTTAGTACAACAATGCGTGAATTAAAATTGTAGAATGTTAAAAAGATACATACGTAAGAAAAGACTCAAGGAAATCAAAGACAACAATACATAGAACAGTACCTTTTACTTTAAATATTTTCCTCTTTCTCACATTCAATTTATTAATGACCATTTTCCAAAAACAAATGAAAGTTAAAATTTTAAAATTAAAAACGTAAAACATTTCCTTTCAAAACATAAATTCATAAAATACATTCTGTCATATTATCTCCTTAAATTAGTGTAAAAAATAAGACAACCTTTCACTTGTATAACATAAAATATACAATAAATTAACAATACAGATAGGAAAATGAAATAGGTCACTTCTTGTGTACAAATATTCATACTTCTGTTGTAATTTTTGTACCAAATCAAGTTAGGGTAAAAGAAAAGAATTGGTCCCATAATACATAACTATATCTTCCTTCTGAAGTGCCTTTCATTGTAACCAAAGTAAATTAACATATCAGGAACATTATATGAGAATTCTTATGATTATGTCCCTCTTAACTTTCATTCAAATAATTAATTAGTTTTATAATTGCAGATTTCTGATTATTTCTGCTTTGATTTCTGATTTTTTTTTAAACAGAGACAAAGAACTATAATGTACAAATGGTATATATTAGGTTTGATATCAATAAAACTGACACAGAGATGACAGCCAACACAACTTATATTTTATGATAAAATTAAATTTTGCCAACTGCTAACATTTGGTACCATTCTGATGTTAAGAACTGTATCTATTGAAAATAAATATGAAAAGTGGAATGATCTAACTCCATATTCATCAAAAGAGTACGGTCAGTTATAACTTTTGTAAGTTTTTTACTGTAACAGTTTGAAAATTTGTTGAATAAAAGAGTTCAACCTAACTTAGCAATGAACATGATTAAATGCAGGATTAGGTGTTAAATAATTTAACAGTAGATAATAAAATTTTTCAAGTAAGCAAAGTTGAATCTTCAAATAACATATAATAAGTAATACACAATGTCCCCCTTCACTACCTCCGGGCAATTACAAAAAATAATTAAATCATTAATCATTTATTATATTAATGAGATATATTCTCCTATTCAATCAAGAATTCGTTAATTCACATATGTAAATTGGAAAATCAAGTGAAACCAATAAATGGCTCCAAAGTTGGTTAAATAAATTTCATTATAAAAGTTTTAGTATGAGGTATGGGAATGTGTGATGCATTAATGAGTTCAACTTTACATAAAAACACAAAATGATGAGTCGTGTTTCCACTCAACATTGAAAGTTTTATGCATTTTATCTGTAAGGAGAGAAACCTGACTAGAAAAAAGGAAATAATATAGGCTAATATTCACAGTAGGACATGTGCAGCATAAATATGAATTTTATGATGTTTTGAAGAAATAAGAAATATGAGAAAGAACCTAAACATTACAATAAGGCACCATGTATATATATTTTGTTACATAAATCTATACATGTAAATGATCCTTGAATAAACAACAAAGTAACACTGAGTTATGCTCAATTGGGATTTTGATTAATAAGAGGTATCTTATAATCTTTGTCCTCAAAAATACAATACACTGCTGACCTTAAATAGTACAAAACTATTTATTTTAAGAAAATATAGTATTAATAAGGTGTGTGTGTGTGTGTGTGTGTGTTGAGAGAGACTTTGAAGATAACTCAATGTTGCTTTTATATGTATATATGTATATATATATATATATATATATATATATATATATATATATATATATATATACATATATACATACATATATATCAGGGCTTTAACTTCAAGGCTAATTCATAGTTTCAGTCATGATTCAGTGCACTTTATTTACATTATTTATTGCAATATTTAAATAGAATGTATAAAAACATTCATAAATGAACATGTAAATTAATCAGATCTGAATTCTGACTAAATCTATGAATGTAGTCTCTGAAAACAGGTTATCTTCTTGTTTTTTCAAAACAAGTGTTACGACCCGATTGAAAGTTCAAATGCAATTTTAGTTATGCACATGCCCATAAAAATCATGCTTAACAATATTAGTAATTATCAACTGAAATATAATTATTATAATAACATAATTTATTAACAGTTACAATAGTTTTGTTTTTTATATATTAATAGGAAAATGTATCTATTTCTGTAAATAGAAAAAACCTAATGAAGAAATATAAAGTATATCTAAAAGATGTGAACATAAAGTCTTAATAAACCAAATTTTTAAAAAATGCCAACAAATGGCTAAAAAATTTAAAATAGATTAGTTATTTACTTTTTCATTCATTATTTATTGTATCAAATTAGGAATTTTAGATTCTATAAATCCCAGAACTACTGCAAAGAGTAAATTATGAATTAAAAAGGTTGAGAATTTGCACTCTCAATATTTTTATTTGAAAAAGGTATCAGTCATTTGAAATTTAATGTATGTGAAAAATATAAAAATGATTTTAGGACACTTGTGAGGATATAAAGAACTATCAATCAGGTCAAAATAAACTAGATAATTAAAAACTAAATCTGAATCACAGACAACATACTTACATTAATAATTAATATTCTATAATAATTAAATATTCAAAAATGAACATTTCATTCATAGCATAAAAATCCTGTCTTGCAGTCTAAAGTTTTAACATCACCTCTCATAAAGTTACATAATATACCTCCTAAGTTTTAAAATTTCAGTTTTTTGGTACATATATGATACTGTAGTTCATGGAAAAATAACTTTTCTTAAATCCTATTCTCACCATGGAAAGATAACTGACAGACAAAAGGCAGTTTCATGTTTCCAATAAATGTTTCAGCATTCATTCACTCCCATTGTGTATTTTCCGTTACCACCATGCGTCCTACAAAATATTAAAAGCCAAAAAGAAATAATAATGCAGAAAACAATTCAAAATATTTTTAAGGGTATTTTAAAAATATTAATTTTATTTCATATTCATTTCAAAATAGTTTTTATTCTACACTTCAAACATTTATAATTTTAATTTTTCTGTAGTTCATTATACAAAAAAACTATTCTTCCTTAATGAGAAAAAATATAGACAGGTTCTGTGCCGATAAGAAATGGAAAATGTGGCTAAAACATACTTTGATAAAAAGTATGTACTAGTTTCATTCCATGCTAGTTGTAATCCATTACAACATTGCATTTAATGTAATTTAGTCAGTGGCTTCCACATGAAATAAGTTTCAAAATTATAATTTAAAAAGTAAACATGAAATTGGAAATATTATTAATTAAATAAAAATTTTAGTATTCAAGCACACAAAATTTTGTATTTTCAGTCACTACCGTACTAGAAACATATGCACAATGTTGTAATTGTCACTCAAGTGTATATGAAATTAACAAAAAGGCAATCAGATACAATACAAATAAACCAGGGGAGGAAAGGTATATATCACTTTGTAAGGTATTCATCTTGGAGTAAATATGTGCAGCCAAACACAAATGTAAAATTATCACATAAGATAAGGTTTTGGACCCTGGTTAATCTGTATTGAACCTGCTTGTATTTTAGAGACAGCTTAAAGCATGTAAAGAGTCACAATAAGTTAAGACAAGCTTAATTGGAATACATTCTAGAAAAATATCTGACTAAGTAGATGATTAGAAAAGCATACAGACCAAAAAGAAACACAATCCATCACCAATGTGTTTTAATTAAAGCCGTAATGAAAAACTGAAGAATACATTTCACATATACTATAAATGGTTACAACAATTAAAATTGTTGTAGCTGTTATTTTGCATACTAAAATCAAATGGTGTAATGAACCAAATGTATTTTTAATTTAATGGTTCAATAAATAATTAGAATTCGAAGTAAAAATAGTCAAATCATAGCTAATGGTTTGATAAAGGATAAAGGTGTCATTATTAAAATTATGACAACAATGGTTCTTACCTTATAAAAATTGCATAAATAGTGCAAATTACACACAAATGTGTGTTCAATGGCCAGAGAAATACAAAAACAGAAGGACCCAATTGGGTTACAATGTTCAGCTTTAACATAATTTTTTACTATATCTAATAAAACAAGCAATATTAAATTAGAGTTCAACATTGTACTTTAATTTAATAAAAACTTTTTTGAATATAATTTAAAATACATTTTTTTTAAATGTGAGATATATTTTATACATTAATCAATATTCAGTTAAGTTTAATAAACTTAATAACTTAATAATGATGAATAGGCATTGGTATAATTCAAATTATCATAATAATCATATTGTGGAAACTCAATGATAACAGCAGACTATCATTAAAAATGGTAGTTTTAACTGTGTAAAACAACAGTATAGTTTAGAAGTATGAGGAATATTGTAAATCACTATAGGTTCATGTTTTATAATATACCCAACAGGTGAGTTGTGTTTCTAATTGAATTCAAATTAAATAAAAAGAAATAGAATGTTAGGATAACTGAAGATGATGGAAGTAGACGTACCCTAAATTGGGGCAAGAAGGCATGTAGCACAGTCTGAGTGCAACAATAGAGATGCAGACAGTTGTATTGATTGTAGTTGTGACAGACAGAAGTACAATTGATTTTGTTTAACATTTAATGCAAGAAGCAGAGGAATAGCACAGCATAATATCTTGTTTGTTTCTTACATTCACACATAAATGTGCGTTGTGATTATGCATGCACTTGCATCAATCACTACTATGAACGCACGTCTTCTGTCACTTCATCAGTGCTACTGAACAAACAGACAAACAATCTATTTAGACAACAAATTCATTGTTTTGTTTATGTAATAATATTGAGACTTGTTTTCAGTTTTCTTATAAAATAGGTTTGGTTTCAATCTTTAAACAGAATATAGCTTAAATTTCGAATCCCTGACCTGAACAGTTACAAAGAAGGAAAATTACAGACACTTCTGAAATAAAAAACTTCTGGAATCTTTCATGTGTCATACCCAAGAAAAGGTAAAAGAGATGGTAATAGTTCATAAAAATTGGTAACATGATAACATTGGTTACATTAATTATTCAAATCATGAATTGTTTATTCGCACAATCTCTTCCATGATATTTACTTCAGCACATTATTTAATATACAATTTTTACATAATAATAGAACTGTTTGGTCTTTTACTTGGATATTAAATTGACTATTCTCAAATTAAATAGTTATAAGTGGGTTTAAAAGCATTATCAGCCACAATAACACTGATGGTTGTTTTTCAAATTAACACTTTCTTCCTTACTTCGTTATAGGAATTATCACCTATGAATGTTAGAAGTATGAATGAACTTGTTCACCCTCACAAAGCCCAACTTTAGATTCTGTTATCTAGGCTGGATTGTGTCACAAGGCATGATGAGAATTTCTCACACAGTGGTAATAAAATTATTTGTATTACTATTGCCAAAAGCACCTGGTAGCTAATTCACAAAAAATATGAAAAAACCAATTAAATGTCGACAAATTCAAATAATATTTGTTTACCATGCAAATGTGCCTTTGCCATTATGTAAGTAGAGTAATATCTCATCACTCAATCAACAATGATTGAGATCACATCAATGAACAAAAATTGTAGAGGTCCAGATTAAAGCCACAAAGCATAACACTCTTAAGTTGCATATGACTGATTATGAATTTTTATAACTATTATGTATTTGCAACTGGTAGATTGTCATTAATGCTTTAAAATTTTCCCACTATATAAGCAAAATCTAGGGGGACAGTTGGCAAAAAAGCATGTAGGAATCACTAAAACAGGACAAAATGTACTAGAACAGACACAAATTCAAAATAGGAAGAGATATTTTGTTAAACCCGCAGTTACTATTAGTACATAAACACTATTACAAATTAGTAGGCAATACTAATAGGCAAACAAGAAACAATTCTTAATAGTATTCTGTTTTCTAGTAAGCAATGTAAAGAATCTCTATATCCAATTAAACTTGTTTTATATAAATAATGTGGAGTTGTATTGTGTACTGAAACTCACTGGACCAAGGAGAGCTAGATATTCTACAGTTACTAATATGTTTTAAAGATTAAAAATGTAATTTAATGGTGAAATGTTAGAGGGTTAATCCACCAAAACAATATTATATGAATAACTACCACATTTTGGACAATGGTAATAGTAACAATGTAAAATCACCCAAAAATACAATTGGTATGTTTTCAATATTAATTGCAACAAAACTTATACTGACCAATGAATAAATGAGAAATACATGCAAATGAATGTGAGATTGATATCATATATTGCCAGGTCGTTGGAGCCACTATTGTTAAAACAATAATTTTTGTATTATACGTTTATGTACATAATCTATTATCTGCAAATATTATATAATAACAGGATGATTATTTAATCAGTGTTAATAATTCAAAAGCATTTCACATAGAAGCTGCATCAACAATTATAACTCAACTAAACCACAGGCCAAACTGTTTAACAATAATCATGCTAGGCAATCATCAAACAGACATAAGAATACTAATACCCAAATAAGTATCAATAACATTTATCAACTTTTTTTGCTAATTGTTTCTTTGTGTCAAATGAGTTGAAATAATGGGAACATAATTCTATTTATTTAAATTTGCCTGCTTACAAAGAAACATACTTTCTCTGATAAAATATTTACATCTATTTCCTCTAATATTTTTCCAGAATAATTTTAACCAATCTAGATATAACAACTTTTCCTTGAGTGCATTAGTCTGTTATAAATCTATTAGCTCCTTATAACTTTTAATCCATGTTTTCTGGTGAATAAAAAATAAAATACTTGTCACTAACCTTGATTCGGGTGTTTCGTACTCCCTATCCAGGTGAAAGTCAAACATTGACCCACCCAACAGATATTTCTTCATTAACTATAAACAAAAAAAAAAGAAGACATTAGATACAATAAGGAAATACAACTTTATTGATACAATTTTAAATCCTGCAATGTGTGAATATTTATTAGAATTTTTATATCAAATAATCCTCTTTACTTAAGATATGAATTTACCCTTATGACTTCTACAATAAGTAGAACTGACAAAATAGAATTTTTTAATTTATTACAGTGATCTTGAGACATTCACATGTGAAAATATAATTCACCCAAATAAATGTATGTACAAAAACAAACACCATAAAAATATTTGAATTAAGTCTGAAATATCAGACTTCCAAGAACCCAAAACACAAATTAATAAACCAACATAACCCAAAATATACATTAATAAATGTTTTCAGTGCATGAATATTTTGTACATCCCAGAAATATAAAATTAAAATGTATTGATGTAGTGTCCTATCTAGAACCTTCTGCTTCATTTATAGATTGAGTTCCTAATTAATAAACAGCAAAATTCAATATCAGTCTTATTCAATATTATGCAATATTCAATACACCATATGTAATTCTTGATTTACATAGCTACATGTTCCAACTGAAATAAACTCCTTTGTAAAATTTAGGTATGAAATGGGTTCTATCTTTTGCTATTACACTTTTATGCATTCTTTAAATATAGCTATTAACAAAAGCCATAATAAAATAGATTCTCATGATATGGCAATACAAGCACATACTTTACATAAACAGATTATTTATCAAAAAATTATTATTTATGAAAAAATCATATTATAAAAATTCAATCAATTATGATGTAAGAAATATTGCAATCGTGACATTATGATGATAAATAGCACCATACTTACAGGATGGGAATTGATAAAGCTATCTGGGCTAGACATGCTGGCTGCAGTATGAAATATGAGATATATGACCATGATAATGTATATGACACTGTATATCGCCAACCCTATCCACTCCCATACTGATTCTATACCAGTGGCTCCACTCACAACGAATGTTATGTTGATCAGAATCACCACAGCTGATAGCAATGAACAAACAATCTTGTTGCAACTGAAACAGATTGTCATAGGTACAGTCAAGAGCAGTGAAGTAATATTAGTAGAATTCTCCTTTGATAACAAATAATACACATTCAAACACCAATTGGATATCAGGGATAATGAACTGTAGCTATCCATCAAATATCACAAACTAAACCCAACAAAAAATGCATAATTATTACTGAATGTGTCCATATGCATTCCATTCCTATGAAATTACAAGCACAATATTATAATACAGAAGGGAATGTGCTATTTCTTACATCAAGGTAAGAATTAACAAATTACATGCATTGAATATGTATTTTTCCCATACAACAGTTTTATGTGCATATATATAAATAAGATGTAAGCTATTATTTTGCTACTATTTTTAAACAGTTTAATTATGAAATATAGTATTGTTACTGCACTGCTTACAGGCCATTGGCAAAATCACCCATGATGCGAGGGTCACTTGTAAAGGCAAGCGTGGGCAAAGTAGCAAATGGAAGCTGAAGGCTCATTACTGCATTAAGTAAGTCATTCATGCCACTCAGATCCTCGATGCGACTGAAGAAAGCCACATAAAATGTTGGCAAGATGGCCACCAACCGTGTGAACACCACACGCTTCCAGCGACTCCACTGAAGGTTCAGGAAACCCTGTAAACACAATAGCAAAGATAATTAAATGAACTGTTACAATGTTCAGGTTTTTCCTAATGATAATGTTGAATCATTTCCCTAATCTAAAATTCCTACAGTCTATTTTAATAAACTTAATAACCCATGTTTTATATCAATAATAAAATGAAAAATGAATAGTTATTGGTATAATTAAAACTATCAGAATGTCCATATTGTGGAATAATAATAATTTAAACAAATTGAATAGTATACCTCCATGGTAAATTGACCTGCATAACATCCTGTCATTGTACTGCTCTGACCAGCAGCCAATATTCCAATAGCCCAAATGTACATGGCAGCTAACCCAAACTGACAGCCCAAGAATACACCACCAGAATAAATGTCCACATCTATTGGTCCTGTATCACTCTGCAATGAAGTATTTTATTGTTACAATGTAAAATATATCAAAACTCTAATGTGATTTACTTACTATCACCATAGGGATTTCAATATAAATAATAATAATCCGCGTATTTCAGCATCAGGCACAATTGCGCATAAAATAAATACTGTAAACAAAATATAAATATCAACAACCTACATGCAATACTAACATTATTTTTCTATTGAGTTAGATCATAGATTACTACATATTATACATTGTTAAATATAAATCAGCATATTCTTCCAGTTATTCCAGATGTAGTAATAGGATAGTTATGAAGGTAACCATCATTAAAACAATATTATAATACACATAAATTTGAGCACAATTATTAATTTACTATTGTATCATCAACATAACAGCATACAAGAAATTTTATTTGTGAATCTAAAATAACTAGAAGAAATATAAATAAATTAATAAAACATTAAGTGATGTACGAACCTTATTGAATATGTCAGCATGTGAATTGTGATGATCCACACAAACTTCATACTAAAAGAAAACAGAAGCATAAAATAATTATATATATTTAATAATCATCATATTTATAATTCATTATATATTTCAACATTTTAGAATATCTTATATGATATAATGTAATAATACCTTGCCATAATTTTTCCTGCAGTAAATTATTACAACTTAATTTTTCTGCAGCATATTTTATATTTTTCCATAGAAAATTTAAATGTTCTAAATTAATAGTAACAATCTTAATAGTGATCAACTTACCACATCTTTATTTGATTTTTGATACAGGCCATGGGCAAACACTGACACAACAAAAACATTAATGATGAAAGAGATAAATAAGGCTATACACGCCTCAATGAAAAAATAAAAATTGGCATCTTTCACCTTCTCCCTTTTGCTTCGGTCCACATCACGAGACTAAAAAAAATAATTAAAAAAGTTGTTAAAACTGGCAATCAGATATAGAGCTGTCAAAAAGTTTCAAGCTGTAAGCAATAACACAATATGGCAAATAAAATATTCCTGAAACTTTCTAAAATGAAATTATAGAAAATATATTTAGGGCTGTATTAACATACGTAATTATAAAAGAGATTAACGAATTCCAAGGAAAAAATAGAAACAATTCAACAATAGGCAAAGAGAAACAAGAAATTATCGAACATTAATCTAGATAAATTGTAATAAAAAAACTTGAAATTTAAAAATTAAAGAGGTTTGTTTAACAGAAAATTAATAAACAAAGTTTGATGAATTCATGATTAAACAAATTCATGTTTAAACAATACCGTCATAAGTCTAAAAATCTGTCTCTTTGTTTTAAAACATCTCAGATTCATGTTTGCTTGGTTTTCTTCTTTTATAAAAAGGCTCCAAACTCAAGATATGTTTTTCTTGTTCATAAAATCAATTACCTTTTATTTATCTTATTTTATTATCTTACTCATTTAAAGTGGCATACATGGGGGGAGGCACGTAAGCAGGACTCTCGAAGTGGATTATATGAAAAGAAAGTCAAATAAAAAACAAATGTGTACACAGTCCCATTGACTCTCAAGGTTACAATTTGTTAATGAAGTTCAACTCGTATTTAAAAAAGATACAATAATCAGATAATGTTTCATTAATATCAAATGAAACACCCCACAGTGATGACATATCATAATAAAATGACCCGCACAAAGTTTTCTTGACAGTATTCAATATTTCAAGGAAAATATTTTTTAACTCCATCAGAAAAAAATATTTATGTAACAGCCATAATAATGCAAGAAGCCAATTAAGCAAAATAACTGTCATTTTAAACATACTGACTGATTAAATTTTACTGTTACAATTCAGTGCGTGTATGAAATCTGAGAGTAGAAGAGGGATTTATTTTCATCTCAGCCTATACATTATGATATTCAGATAAACTAATTTTACTGAGTTTAAAGGAGTTTTATGTTCCTTTTATTTAATCAGTTATGAATTCTAGTGACATGTAGTTCCATTTTTTTATTTACCATCAATAAAAAAAGATTCACACAAATAATACAAAATATTAATTTTGATTAAAAAGGACTATTAAAACAAAAATGCTTTTTGTTAATGCATGGCCAAAATTAGATGAGAAATATGTCTTGAGGTACAAAACTGAATTTAAATTAGCTAGCAGAAAAAAAATGTTAAACATTAAGTATATACATAATAATAGTCACCTTAACAAGGCCAGAGTGCAAATATAAATTATGGGGCATAATGACTGCTCCTACAATCCCAATTGCCTGCAAAAGAACCCCACGATCACAACCATCACACCATGGCAAGGCTAGACCCGTGAATAAGGCACCTGCATCTGGTTTCACCACAAAAAACTGGACAACAAGAAAGAGAATAAATAGTTGCTGCAATAGAAATAATACAAATACACAAGATATGCATCCCATTTTTATTCAAACTATAATAAAGAAAAAGTGAAAAAAAACATTCCACTAAATGGTAAAAAATATATTTTTGTTTCTAAATGTGAAATTAACAACAATTGATATATTACCTCATAACCAAAGGCAAATGCCATAATTGTGATAAGAAGTCCAAAGAGTAACTCTAATTTTCTCAGTCCATATTTATCCAAAAGTAAAAATGTGAAAGTATCTAAAATTGTAATTAAAACTCCACCCCACAGTGGTATCCTAAAATAAATAATAAAACAATTATTTAAACACCTTAAGGGTCCTACAATATTTGAGAAATTATCATTATAAGTTTGTTCTGGGATTAAACCTCTTACTAACAAAGGCAGTAATCAAAACCTAAAAGTAGTAATTACAATAATTCTTTGTTCAGGTATATAACAAACATGATCTGAAACAAACACAGTAATAATAATGTAATTTGCAGATATACATTCATCAATATACTAATATGGAATACATACAGACAGCAGTATATTTACACATGCAAGAGGAAAAATATCTGTAGCAATAAAGATAAATTCCCTCAATGATAAAGAAACCCGAATTAGGCAAAGTGTGAATTAAATGTAGTTCAACGTAATCTACAACCATAAGTTAGATAGATAGAGACAGATAGATGAGTAGATATGTAAATTTGTAGGTGTGTAGATATTTATAAGTTGCAAATAAATCACATCTCATACATTGATATTCTGTATTTCTATATTACCACAGATTAACTATGTCCATTTCACAGAAACAAGATTGTAGTTCAAATTTGAATTGAATGCAGGCTTTCATTACTCCACTCCCTCTTAAAGAATATTTAATGAATAGCAGGAAGATATTTTTTTATGTGGCTTATGTAGTACAATTAGGCTGTTGTAGCCTCTTATAAGCTTATGATTAGGCTAGTTATGGTAAGTGACTACAACTAAACATAGGGGTCTAGATTAATCCCAGACTTGGGATTAGACAACTGAATTGAGGTCATTAAAGCACCTAGCTTGGATCTATTTTAATTTATGGGCATTACAAAGAGCTGTTTAGTATACAGTTATTACAGGTTTATATATATATATATATATATATATATATATATATATAAAATAAGTTTTGTTTAAACAGATCAACACAAACTGAAATATAAAATAACAAATAAATTAGAAATAAATATTTTACACAGAATTCTGGGAACCAATAATTTATGCAATATATCAATTCTACTTACACTTTATTAGAAAGGAGATAAATTGCAATGGCTGTGCCTATGACTTCTTGCATGTCCGAGCCAATGATTGCCACTTCCATCATGAGCCAGAGAAATACTCTGGGTATTGTCTTATATTGGCGGTAACAAAGTTCTGCAAGATGAAGCCCAGTTACAACACCCAATCGGGCAGAAAGCCGTTGCATCACCAAACCCAACACAGTGGCCCACATCAGCACCCATAGCAACTATAACAATAAGAAATTCTTAATAAAACCACACAATGTCTCTAAACCCACACATTAAAAATTAAGTAAGAAAACATAATGTGTACTACGTGTAGTAAAAAACAGTACAATATTATTATACAGAATGATCAAACTATTCAAATTGCCAGAAATTTCAGTGTTTAATGCCAATTTTAACTACTGCATCCTCAATATTGCCCAAATGACCTGTTTAAACTTCATATATCTGAATATTAATTGGAGTTTGAATATTACAACCTGAAGTTATAACTGATCAATAAGTCTGGAGTAAAATTGAAATGTATAATAAATAACCTTGAGAAAGAATTCTATACAGAGTGCAGAAACCACAATACAAAGACATTAATTACAGGTCTCTATGCTTGTTACATAAACAGTTCTTCTTTATGCCAATTTCCTGATAAGTTTCTCAATTTCCAATTTCCCTACCTTATTTTTGTCTTTTGATGTATTTTTGCGGTTTATGGAAGAGGAAAATGGAAAGAGATAATAATACACCTAGACAAATTAAAATACACTAGAACACTCAAGGTATATTCTTATTCTACAGAAACCATAAATCTCTTTCCATAGAAATACATACTTATTTCCTTCAGTGCAGGCATAAAATATTTTCTAAGCATATCAGCCTAAAATATTATTATGGTTCTGAAATACATAAAAGAACATGTAAAACTTAAAATTGGTTTTTATACTGAACCAATCAGTAGAGTGGTAGGTAAAACTTCATTTTTTGTCTCATTCAACACCATAAATAACACAGTTATATAAATTATTTATTTTATGCAATAATATATCCCTTATTAATATACAAGTGAATTATGTATTTCTCAAATTCCAAAAAATTAAAAATAAACAAAAGGAAGCAAAAATATCTCTTTGTTTCATTATTTTCCACTCTTTAATCCTTTTATAACTCAGCAATAATCAAACATCATGATTTATTTTTTTTAAATTATAATAAACAAATAAACCAAATACTTTTCTGTAGAAAATTTAAATGAAAAATCATAATCGTTGTCAAATGCAAATTCAAAAGGGCACAAAGGTCCTAGAACCCAGCATACATTAGACATCTTGTTAAACGATATAAGAATACTAACTTTTTTTGCTATTTAAGTTTTGAATAATGACACTAACCATCGCACATCTATCCCTAATTCAATGGACTAATGTCTTGAAAACACTCAATTTTTTAAATTGTACTCACCTTGTATCTGGCAGCAGTTCCTGATTGTAGATCTGATTCAATGTTACCTGGATCCAAGTATGCTATACTCATCAGAAAACCAGGGCCTGTGAAAGCCCATAGCTTACGGAAACTGAATTTGGTCTGTAAAATTGGAAGAAATATAAATTATTTAGAACTTATATTAAAATATGCAGCATTATGCTAAATTAAAATATCAGTCCATAAAGGGTAATTTTAATTTATTTGATAATTTTCCATCAAGTGGTAACACAATTCAATTGAAGTATCAATTGTAATTATGATAAATGTATATCAAATGGATCTTAAAATAAATACTTCTGCCAAAGTAAACAGGAATGTTTATAAGCAATATGGGAAACTAAAACAAAAAAAGATAATCACTGCTATTTTGTCTCATTAACATGAGCTGTTAACATATAATTAACAAAGTCTTAATCCTGAAGCAGTAAAAACAAATAAACAACTCTGACATGAAACAATTCTGATAACATTATACAAATACATGCTCTTCTACAGTACATAAAAACATGCATGATTTTTTATCTTTTGAGAGTGGTTTTCTAATATTCTATTATGGGGGATATAATAGAATATTTTAAAATTAGTCAATCACATAAGCAATAAAGAATTATTAGTATGATGTAAAAAAATGGTATTTATTATTTATGAATAACAACACAAGTTTTCAAATAAAATGAATAAAATTTCAGATAAAAATTCATTTTTATCTTATAACAAACATAAGTGAAAAGGTCAAAATTGATAAAAGCGTTATTTCATTAAATAATAATTAAGCTGAAGAAATTGTAAACGGTTCATTGAATGATTATGTGCAAAAATACACTTTATCTTAACCATGTTTATTTGCTTATCCAATTGCTACAAATATTTGTTTGGTTCATGATATCTCTTATACTGATTATTTTGGATCAGGGATCATATTTCATATAATCGACTTACGATGATCAGTATCAGTTTACACTTCAATTCCAGAACGGTTACACCCCTTATGGAAACAATGTTACTAGAAGTTTAAATTTATGTTGCTTCAGTACTTATATAGACAGTATTTTCGTTGTTATGTGCTTTGTGATCACAGGGGCAAATTATCGATCACTGTCCCTATTAACGAACAAACTTAAAAGCTAACTTCCATGTCAGACAGTAATTTCAAACCACCGACATCAGGTTTTCCAGGTGTACGCCCCAACACCCTGAGCCACCGCAGTCCCGAAAGTTGAAACTTTTATTTTCTGGTCAAATATGCTATAGCACTTAATTTGAGACTCTACTAATAAGCAACCAGAAGTATTATTATGAGTAATCATAAAATTATTTGTGATGTATTACATGAGGAACCAATTATAAATCACGCATACTAATTGATATGTCAGTGAATACATTGGTTATTAGTTACACCTATTTTTAGACAGAAAGTTGAATATGAACTTACAGAATCTGAATCTGGAATAAGTATTTTCCTTTCCAATTGTTCTGGTTCTCTGTTAGCCAAAGTTGTATTTTCATTGGGCAAATGTGAACCCATATTGTTCTGATGACAATTACTGTGAGTTTGATAGTGGTTGTTCTGTGTCTTTTCATTCCCACTATCTCCTTCTGCATAATCCATCATAGGCTGAAAGGAAATACACTATAATACTATTGCTACTATTAATCTAAAGATATTGGGGGGTTCCAGAGCATTTTTAATATTTATCACAGAAAAATATTTTACAGGGAGACTTTGTGTGTGTTATAATAATATAAAAAGATACTTCTTCTTCTTGGTACATAAAATATTATAAAATGTTGATTGTTTGATTTGGTATCTCTGGATGTTCTGAAGACTACTTATATTCCATAATTACTCCACAACATCCATCCATGTTCCATTATATCCACAAAAAAGTAACAAATTGAACATATTGAAAGAAATTCAGTCACAAATTAAACATGCATGCAATGACTCACAGAAATTATTTTCTATTATTATTTTGTATATTACATTTTTTCATTCATAATTTCTACAACATTCATCGTCCTGTATGTTAGGTATGTACAAACTATATACTGCACACTGATTCCATTAAATTTAATTTAAAAACAAAATAAAATTAGTTTTGTTTTTTACTTGTTCCACCCCTTAAATAAATGAGGAACTTAAATGTTTTTAGATGAATGAACAGGGTTGTTTTTACTGCATGGGTATTCAAATAAACTGTATAATACATTCAGTCTTTTTGATTAAAAAATAAATGTATAACATATCTACACTGTAACATTGAGCAATGCAATTGTACATTACATGACATGCATAAGATATTTGGCGATTTGTTTATTTGCTTAAACATTAATAAAATGATGACATTTCTTCTCAATCTCATACACATTATTGCTGTCAAGTTATCACCACCAATAATACACCCAAACATAAATAAAAAATATATTATGGAAAATCATTGAACTATTCAGTTGATTTAAGAAAAATATTTAGATGTATACATATTTTTGTGCAATTTCTATAAATTATTTAAAAATAATCTTACCAAATGTTATTAGAACATAGGAAAGGAAATTGCCAAATTGTTTTGAGCCTGCTCACTATTGTGGTTAGCACTTCTAGACACCAAATAACGCACAATACAAAGTAAAACCTATTTGGGGGTTTCCCCACTGAATCCCATTGCCCCCACTGCTTCTCCAAAACAGCTCTGATGTCAATTTATAAACAAGTTTTAATTTATTAAATTGCATGGGGGAAACTTGGCCACAGAGGACTGATATTTTATTTCTTGATAATCCTTCTGTAATTTAAACTCTCCCCTATGCTGATACTGAGTGAAACTTTGATAGATACCAAATAAGGAAAATATAACCAGTCAAAAGAAATACTAATCTCATTTTGCAAGTTCTATCTGAACATACAAAAATTAAATCTTTTACGGAAAATATTAAAATATTCACTTATCTAAAGCCCAACTGTATAAACACAAATGAGTTTTAAATTCTGCTAAAATAAAATCATACAATGGTCAGTCAGTAAAGTTACAGCACAAACTAGTTTAATATTCAATTTGAACTAATGAGTATGAAACCTAAAAGAGTAACAGGTTAATCAATCAGTTCAGTCTATCTAGAGTATTCTAACTTAAGCTGAATTATTTGAAAAAGAATCATTGAAATTTATGAGATGTATACAATGAGTTCAGCGCACATGTTATATATAAATTAATTTCTTGAGAATGGAACCCATGCCGCCATCAGTTTTAATGATTTGATGAATGTAAACCTCTAGCCATTAAAGTGTTAATTACATATCATAAGTATGATAAAAAAATGCATGAATAAGAATGCTGATAAATATATATTACACTTAAAACTGCATTTCCTTTTGCAATTTAATTGACATAAACACATTAGTTTACATTACAGTGTTTATCTACCATTTTACAAATTGATAATACATCAATCAAAAAATTTCAACAACTCACACAATCAAAATTCCTAAGTACCAGAAAATTTTCAGTCGAGCACAAATTTGAATTGAAGAATAAGAGTTACAATTACTTTGGATTTGTAATAGAAATTTCTTAAATTTTATGCAATATGCATTACACTGTAGAAAGTGATAAATGGAGTAATGCTAATAATTCAAAAAATGAAAAAGTAATAGTTCAGGATATTAGAATCATAGAAAATATATATATCCCACATTAACAACAATATACTTCTATAGCTAAGACTTAATTCAACAGTTATTGAGTTTATTGCTTTTTTAAAACCATAAAAGAAAATCAACATCTTGAAATGTGCATATTTATGCATTAATGCCAGACATTTATCAAACCTGATATGAGACGATATCTACAAATACAACTGATTTAAACAAATAAAATAAGAAAAATGACTTAGTTGACTAATCTTAAAATACTCTTTTATTAAAAAAAAAAACAAAATATTAGTTGAGCAGTGAACAGCAGCACGTGTCGAAATTTCAATGATGCTCGTTCAAATCCATTTGATAAGACATTTGAAATTTATTTATCTTATTGCAAGCTTAGCTCTTTTTGTCATCTGAATGATTTGCAAACCTGTAGGCGAAATGTAAAACATAACCCACTAAGGTCTCTCAAAAAAAGTAATAAAAATAATTTTGCATGAATTATAATCAGCAAACTAAGTGATATTATAATTCTGATAAACAATAACAATATTACAACTCTATTTTAAGGTAATTTAAATAATTTCTAATATATAAATGTTTGATATTTAACCTTCTAGATAGTGTGTTAAGAATTATATGTATTAAGAATTAAACACTTTGTAATTAAAATTATAATTTTCATAATTTGGAAACAATAATCGCTGTAAGAGCACATGTGTTAGAAGGTACTAAGATATCTTTATTAATTCACTAACATAAACAATTAGTATTCTATGAATAATTCAATATCAATTAGATTCATGTTTAATATCCATCTGTAAATACCCTTCACTTAGTCATACAGTAAACTAAAGTATAAAAATTGAAAACGTACATATGGCTACCAACTAGATAACTTATGCTTATGAATAGAAATATTTCATTTCAATGTAATAATGCTGTTAAAATGGGAATAAAGCTCAACTTAGAAAACTAGTGTTTAATTCATACAGTTAATATTCTTTAAGAAAAGGATAAAGCAAGCAAAATACTGAAGAAAATATCAATGTGCATAGCATTATAATTTCAAACACATTGAAAGATTAGCATACAGACTCAAATATTCAGGTTCCAATGTATTAAGTCAATACATTTTACAATCAGTACATTGAACAGTAAACACTGTCTATTTAAAACAAGAAGACAATGCTTGTTTTGAGTAATGATGGGTTAGCAATATCAGAAAATTACAGGTACTGAGGAATTAAATCCCTACTCACCAAAAGCATGTACTGAACAGAAGTCATCACTTCTAATACACCACATCTGACGGTATTTTTTGTTAAATTTCGATATATATATAAACAAACACCGGGGACTGATTTAAAAACAAATGAAAAGGAGGTTTTGCCGGGTGGAAACTTGGGTTATCACCGTCACCCACTAACGTCTCAATATGCGTTAACATCCTAATCATATCATACACTCACTAATTGCAATTGTCTGCCTCCCGAATCCTGCCCGGGCTATTGGGGCAAAATGTGATCTAAAAAAGGCGGAAATACATTAAAACAACACTAAATACTAAGCGAACATTACGTATCCATGTCAGACACTAACCAGTTCTAATCAGCTGTGACAGACACGTCGCCTAATCGCTGACAGTTTCATTTAAACAAAACTTTATATTATTTCATTTTTTCCTGTTCTTTACATAATTGTTATGCAACTATCCCCGCTCCATCGAACATTTATTAACTAATTCAAGGGCGTATTTGAGAAGCCAATTGACGAGGCTTCACCTGCGCTAAGTAACCGGTATTCGACTGACAGACATTACATTACTCATTTACGACTTATATAATTTTAAATTTCTAGGCTAAAAATGGACTTAATTTTATTAAAATTGATTGTATTGGTAGGTGTGATAGTATACTGGGAACTCAAGATAATTCTACAACAGACAAAGCTGATGTAGAAACGTATTACCTTCGTAGGCATTACCTAATTGAAATTTAGTTTCATACAATATAATTCATTATTTACATAAAAGAAAACAAATATTTCTTCACCTTGTATCATATTAAAAACAAGATTTCATTAATTATATCGAAGCCTGCTATATAACACAACAGAGTATAATCAGAATTACTAACTTTTGTATCTGGATACTTTAATAATCATTATAATAAAAAATAAAACATTTTTGTATTCCTCGCTTATATAGCACAATTAATAAAACAATGTGTTTAGAAACACTAAAAAATAATAAACGGGATAAAAAAATGGGCTCGCTATTTAATGAACTATCATGCATAAATGTCTTCAACTTTTTGATTGTTTTCCAGGTCAATGTTGGATGTCAGTTATTACAATACTATACTATGTACTCTAATAAAGAATCACGGCTAGAAAATTAAATTAATTAGGCGATCAAATTAAATTAGTAATACAACAAGACCTAAAATTTCTGAAAAAACATTCTTTTTTTCGAAAAATGATGTTAGTTTGATCGGCGAATGTAAACTATATGCGGGTACAGGTTACTGAAAAACAATACTTTTGTTTGGTAAAATAATGCAATAAACAAATCAAAATTGGCGGTTCTATATTTGGGCGGTATTCAGATAATTATTTTTAGTTTCAGTTTTCGCATCAACGCAATGTCGGCAGAGGAATGAATCGGTCTAACATTTCTTGTCTCAAAACGCGTAAACAGGGAATCTGGAAATTGCGAATTTTCACGTTTGTGTGTTAAGTTCCATATTCTAAATGCTACACAATAATGACAGTTTAAACAAAATATATTCTTTTATTTAATAAACTCAGTTTCATTTCCCTATGAAATACTCACTGAAACGTTGTTGCTCAGTAGTTGTTAAAAGAAAAGAGAGCTCACTTTTAAAACTGTCTGTGGTATTCACATTTTTCCAGTCCGTCTTAAACGGCCGCTAAAGATAACCCGTACGTGATAACTCGCGTGGAGCTAATCTTAAAGTTCTTTTAAACATTACTTCACACATTGTTAATGCGCAGAGACAAAACATAAGCTGTGAACAAGATCTCAAAACAAGTAGGGGAAGTATATAGAGAATGGTTGGACCGAATATCCTGCTCATTGAACCGTTTTACGGAGGTTCGCACAAAGTGCTGATTGACCTTATAAGAAAAGGTGAAAATGTTTGTTCTAAAAGTGCTATTGTCGATACAAAAGAAACTGATTTACTACCTTGCATTTGATGGTTTTCTAAGGTGGTCGGATGTTAGAGGCATATCCGTGGACTTACGTTATTGTGTGGAGTAAGGTATCTTATACGTACATATGCCAAAATCACAGTGTTCAATACCGTTATGACCTTTACAGACCTTACTTCCTGATTCCCTCACCGATGTTATTTTAGACAATTAATAACACTATTATTGTTCTTAGGATACCTCCTTTCATGTGGTTACAGTTTTTAAACAATTTTCATTCATGCCCATTATGGACCTTAAAACTTAGTAAAATT
Organism: Lethocerus indicus; assembly: GCA_019843655.1. Classification (NCBI taxonomy): domain Eukaryota; kingdom Metazoa; phylum Arthropoda; class Insecta; order Hemiptera; family Belostomatidae; genus Lethocerus; species Lethocerus indicus. Next base: position 23,596,761 of record JACDQD010000003.1, on the reverse strand, counting down.
GGAAATAAAAATATTTGAAACATTAAATGATAAGTTGAACACTCCCTTGGAGATGCTATGATTTAAAACATCAGAAGTACTCTGAGAAGGGATAATTGATAATAAAAATAAAACAGTGACTGCATTTTTCATTTAGATTTCCTATTGCGCTATATAAATACAGTCAATCATCATCATTTAGATTTGATCATTGATATTTAAATGCTACTCAATATTTAGAAACAGTATCACTTTATAAAATGTGCATGAAGTATTATTATATAAATGTATGCAATTTCATGTTTGAAACATATTAAGAAAATTGTATAATAAAAAGAAATTTACCTGTATTAGGTGTCTAGGTGTTGCCTTCTGGATTACAGTTAAATAAGGGCTTTGTATTTCATAGCATCATATTTATAGTTGTATTGGAAGGAAAAAAGTGGCACATCGTTGGGCACCATTTAAAAAGATAATATTAAAGCTGATTTCACATAATTCACATTCAAATTGTACGATCGTTCAGGTATCTCAAAGAGATCAACCGCTCGTTCATTCCATTCTTTTGTTTTTTGCAAGGTGAAAATATTTTAAAATTAAGATTACACAATAAAGCTCTTATAAATGAATATCTTTATAGGTTTGGCGCAGATATACAATATAGATGAAGAAATATGTATCATAACTATGAGTGCTAAAAAGTGGCATTGGAGAGCCAGAACATCGGCACTGTATGTTGCCGAACAGATACCACAAGAACATAATTTTCGGTAAATGTGTACAGTTTGGAAATTATTATTTAATTCATAATATTTTCCTAACTTTTTTGGAAAATAAGTAAAAAACATGTACACTATCTGATATAAAATCAAATAATTTTTAATTATCATTAATAATATTTTTAATTTTTAACCCAATTTTTAATAATATATATCTATAGATTTAATAGAGATTGGATAGAGTCTATAGTTTTATTGTAAACTAACCCTGTTCATTTAATTTCTTGAGTCAGTTTTTAAAATGTTGGCCTCAAATATTTTTATTAAAATTGTGTCACAGAATTTGTGGTATAAGTGATATTTTGGCTCCATTTATTTCTATTTAAACATTGTAATATTTTTGAAAGTTTTATTGGTCTAAAGTGTTATTCTTTATAATATTAATTATAATTACTAATTATAAGCAGTGTTGCAATAATGCTTCAGATAATCCATCTGGATAGTTAATGTTTATGAAATTAGTTTTTAATCTTTTGTATGCCATACACTGTATCCCCTTCTTGCAATATTATGTGTTATTGTTAACCAATATGAATTTGTAATAGATAATAATTATGTGAACACAAATTGTGATTATTTCTAGTGTTCTCTTTGCAAGTTCAGTACTGAATCTTGCTGAACTGTTGGGACTGAGGCCAGATCTGTATAAAACCAAGAAAATAATATATTTTCATGAAAACCAATTGGTTTATCCAGTGAGGCAGTACAAGGACAGAGATTTCCAGTATGGTTACAATCAGATATTGACATGGTGCGTTGCATTTTGTTTGTACTCATATATGATAGACAATCTTAGCTGTACAGCGAAACAAATTTCAATTGCCCTTTTGAAATTTCATTAGGAGAAATATTCTATTTATAACAACATACAATTATTTCTAACACAAATAGTTTTTGATGTGCTTACCTGAAATATAATAATAGTAGCATAATAAATCCTGCAATAAATCTTGTTCCTTTGTATTCTTGGCCAGGGTGTACCATTTGGAATAGTTAATTTTTTCTACCCAGTTACCAGTAGTTTTATTCGCAAAATCTGAATAGGGAGCCTACAGTGGGCATTTGGACTATAAAAAACAAAATCAAGGCTTCTAGCCATTTGATAGTGGTTAGGAGTCCTCATTAATGTTTACTTTATTCATTGTTTTAGTGTTATGTAATAACAAGACAACCAACAATAAAAAAAGCTGAGTTAGTTTTGTTGCAGATATCATTCTCTTCAATTCAGAATTCAACAAAACATCATTTTTGGATTCCATGAAGAAGTTTTTTGATGTGCAGCCTGATTACAGACCAAAGAAGCTCAAAGAGAAGATAGAAGCAAAATGCAATGTGATGTATTTTCCTGTTTCCATCCCGACTATTAATTTAAATGAAATGCCATTAAGAGATTATTCAGGCAGTCTTCACATTGTATGGCCACATCGATGGTAACTAACATAATTCATAACAGTAATTATTGGTACTTTATCAGTTGAAGAGAATGTCTTTAAAATGTCAGTCTTATGAAAAAATGAATGGGATCCCAGATCTATTAAAATTGTATCTTTAAATTATTGAATCCATAAACAATTTTAAAAGATTTTAGTCCCTTTAAAAAAAATGATGAATTGTTCCCTATCATCAGAAAAACAAACTAACTAATAACATGATACAAAATTTTCATTTGTCTCAGGGAACATGATAAGGATCCATGCGGTTTTTTGGAACTTATCTGTAGGCTTGGAGAAGACCCAGAATGCGACTTCCAGGTGTCAATGGTTGGTGAGCAATTTACTGTCATGGCACAAGAATTGATAAACTTCAAGCAAGATGAGAAATTGAGCAAGAGGATAGTCAATTGGGGTTATCTTGCCACTGATCAGTACTATAAGCTACTATCTCAAGCACACGTAGTTGTTTCAACTGCCAAACATGAATTCTTCGGTGTAGCTATGTATGACCTGCTGACATATTAATAATTACATAATAATTTTTGGCCTAAATACCCAGGCTACACAACTGTTTTACATACAAGAATTGAATCTCAACCAGCAGCAGTGGTTTAAATCAAATGGTTTAAAATGTATACCTTTAGCTTTAGACACTGTAGGTTGAAAAATATGGAAAAATAATTTGAATCTATGTCTTAACATAATCATTTGAAATAAGTAGAGATAATATCAAGTTTGTGGATTAATACAAAATTATCATTATTTACTTTCTTATTAAAAAAAGACATCCAAATTTTATATAGTCAGGCTGTGTTAACTACATTTGTAACTGTTAAACTGTTGAGACCATTGGTAATGCTTGCAAGAATATATATATATTGTAATAACTGTTTCAGGCTAGAAGCTACGAAGCTGGGGTGTTATCCATTATGTCCAAGTCGACTTGTCTATTCAGAAATATATCCCAAAGAATGTATCTACTTAGATAAACAACACCTGATGTCCCGTCTAAAAGACTTCTCAAAAGATATGGAATCATTAAAAACGAGAGTTACAAATTTAAAAATGGACTTCACAAAATTCAATCATGAAACATTACTTCCTAAATACATGGAGTTATTCAGATAATTGTAAGGGATTTTAAGTGTTCTATTTTCAATAAAATTTTCCCTGTATTTATTTCAGACATTTATTAATTAAAATATATAATGGAAAAAAAATCAAACCAATCACAGTTGACTTTGGTACCAACCTTCAATTACTCCTTATCGTAAACCAACTATATTTTTATATGGGGATCAGCACAAATAATTCCATTTTATAACATGAAGAATTTTATTGGTAGCCAAATAATGGTAGTTATTTGGAGGCCAACATGAACTTACATGAAAAAAAAGATTCTTCATAAATACTACAATTACAATGTGTTTTAAGTTCATGTTAATATATCAGTGGCCATACAGAAAGGATGAAGCTTGAAGAAATCTTGAAAATGTGTTTTTGTTTATTTTAATAATTTTCTCCTTGTATATTTTCTATTATTTTGTTATTAAATATTAATTTGATATACCTGTTTCATGGTCTGCGAGGGGTTGGAATACTGTAGGTTCGTGATGTTTCTGTCTCCTCTCGCTGGTTTGGTCTTTTGCTAGACCGGTTTCGGTTACTCACCATCTTCAGTAGCGGTGTTAGTCACTGTTGGCATTTTGGATGTTTTTCAGGCATCCTCACTGCACTGTCACTTTCACTTGTACAGTACAAGTAACATCCCGAAAAACATCCAAAGGGCCAACAGTAATTAACACCACTACTGAAGATGGCGAGCAGCCGAACCCGGTCTAGCAAAAGACCAAACCAGCGAGAGGAGACAGAAACATCACAAACCTACATTAAATATTAACTCAAATGCCCAGTCTTTGTAATCACTTAAATAATAAAAAGTTACAAGTTTTTCCCATGGAATAATTATGCATACAGGAAAAGAAGCCCAAGTTGTATCCCATTTCTATACAGATATCTTCAAGCCAGAATTTCACACTGAGCATTGTACATTGAGCATTTTGTACTGAGCATTGTACACATAGAGACTGACTTCAGAAAATTTTCTATAAATTATGTCTAAATAGATAGGTAATATAAATTTGTCCTATACAAGTATTTAAGCAGGTAATAGAATTACATAATGCAAAACAATGTTACCTACAGTTATAGAAATTTCATTATTTTATATATTTATGTACTTCTAAAAGCTGGATTTTGGGATAATTACAATAAGGAAGCAAACATTTTTGTTTATTTTTTGTTTTATTATAGAAGTATAAAACAAAATGGTGTTGGTTAACAAAAGAAAAACTAATATATCTATTAGTTTTACAGCAAACTCAAAGAAATATATGTACATAATAAAGCCATATAATAAGTCAACTTAATAAGTCTCCAATATGAAAGTAACATTAATAAAACAATAAGTCCATTTTAAAATAAAGGTAAAAAATAATTCACTTTTGTAATAAAATAGTTTCATTAACTGATGACAACTTGAAAATGTAATTTTTTTCATGACCAGATTAAAATTGCTCATTTTCATATCAGAATTTACCTTCCTTTATTTATAACAATTCCTTTGGCTATGTCATGTCTTTTAAACTATTTGAAAGTTCTTACTTAAAACAAGTTTCCAATTTTACAGCAGAACATTTCTGAATCCTACACCTCGCACCATAATAGGTTAGCACAAGAAGAACCCATTTTATATCTTGTGGAATACAAATAATTGTATTTAAGCGACATGAAATTATAATAAAGTAAATAATATAATCATATTACTGAGTAAGGTAACCATCCTTTGCTTTAATGGAATCACAATTTAATTGACAACTACAGTTTTCAAGGAAAATAAAAACCTATCTTAAAATGTATTCTTATTTTAATCAACCTCATATTTTCATTAATTCTAGTGGCAGATAATGTTACACAGAATGAATAGTAACAGGATAAAACAAAAAATATGTTTATCACTATGTGTTTTAAATGTAATATTTATATAATGAACATTTTATTCATTGTAAAATACTGTGAATGTAAAAATGTGATAACACAAACACAAGTTAATAATAGAGATCAAATTGAAAATTATTTATACATATAGCATTTTCTTGTTAGCTAATGAAAAAATATATTACAGCTGTATACACAACTTGCATTAAATATTGAATTCTAGAATACTTTAAAATAGGCTTTATTAATCCATTGAGATTGCATTTATAATTTATTTTAAAGTATTATCAAATTTAAGTTTAATAAAAAACAATATTAATTCATAAAAATAATAATATAATTAAATAACAGCTCAACATTTATCACAGCTAAATTGAAGGTTAGTAAATTAAGTATAAAAAGAGAAAGTAACTCCAACATAATTGTATGTAGAAAGAATGAGATAAATATTAGAATCAAATTGTCTTTTCAAATTTGACAATTATGACATGAAACATATGGTAATATTGTATTAAACATGAGTTACTTTGTTTATATACAAATAGTAAATATTTTACTTTGAAAAAATGAACTCATAATTAACAAAAACATCAATTACTTTCAGAAATATGCCAAAAGATGTAACAGGGACATACTTTCCAGAATAAAAGAAAGCAAAGTTACTTTTTTAGTTCTTAGAGTTTGAATCAACATTTTTAAATATGTTCAGTAAAAATATAATAATTCTATTGTAAAAAATAAAGAAACATTTCTCAGTTTAAGAACATTAATACTTATGGTAGAATATATAAAAAAAGAGGCAAATCTGAATGCCTATTAAAATGATTAAAAATAAAAATGACTTACAAAATTAAATTTCTATTGTTCACTCAACAACCTCAAATCTGATATTTTGATTAACTTCGATTAACAATCACACAAGAAAACAAAACTATTAAATTAAATTTGAAAAACAATCACAAAATGAAGTTATGAAGATTCATATGTAGTATTTTTTTAACCAGAGATGCTTAAAAACCATTAAAATGTTCAGAATATAATTTTTGATACTATTAATAATAATAAAAAGTATATTTATGATAGAAAAAAGAATTGACATTTCTTTAAATTAAATACCACAACAAAAATATAAGTATATGTCTTGCCTTAATCTTTTCATACATGTCAAAATCAATACCTCCTTTTTCACCATTCTTCTTCTTCTTCCAATTCTTGAGGTTGATTATAATTGCTTCCAAATGAACAATTCTTGTCTGACTGCACAACAAAAATCCATAAAAATTAAAAACAGATTATACTAAATATTAAGTACATACTTTCAAATAAGATGATAATCAGAGTCCATAATGTTTTATTGATTTTACTTATTATAATTTGGTGTTACACCAAGTGTAACTGCAAGAATGTTTGCTCAATGACTGCACCTATTCTGGCTTTTAGTCATTATTGTTTATTTTGGAACTGAAAAACTCATAGAGCATGTGTTCAGCTTGAATACTCAAGTCATTCAATTTAAGTCTTCTTTCGTGTAATACTTTACCACTATACTATAAGGTATTCAGACATCCAAGTGAATTTATACCTAAATTTCTAAGAGGACTGTGATAGGTTCTTTTAAATATTGAATAAAAGGAAGGAGTATATCATACAAATATTAGAAATTAATTGATTATTAATGTATTATTATAATACACAATAAGCCTTTTGCTAAAACAGATATATTCAATTGTCATTTACCTTTCGGACATCATAGTTAGAGTCATTTCTCGATGATGAATAAAAATTACCACCAGTGGTAACATCACTCATTAAAAATGGAGGTACATTTTGTTCAGCCTTGAACATAAAAAATAAATATAAATTGTTATTATAATATATATATATATATATATATATATATATATATATATATATATATATATATTTATATGTATGTATATATATAATATAAATATATAATGTATATTATAAAATGTAATAACCTGTTGTAATATTTTGACTAAACCAGCAACAATAGCTTGGTCTTTCTGGCTGTCGTAGAATGAAGTAGCTTTACCACGGTTGCCAACACGGCCTGTCCGACCAATTCGATGGACATATTCATCAATACTGCTTGGCAAATCATAATTTATTACATGGGCCACATTTTTAATATCTGAAATTTCAAAATAAATATAATGAAATCTTAATAATAATACATATGGTTTAAGAATATCTTGTAAATAAGATCCTTTAAACGACGTAGTTAATTGAACAATCCAGCTACCCAATTTTCACGGCCGGAAAGAGCTTGTGACAACACCAAAATGGAAAGATTAGCTTCCACATAGCTGATCACTTGAAAACAATGATTTAAAACTGACCTAGACCTCTTGCAGCAACAGCTGTGGCAACAAGTATCGGCATCCGGCCTGATTTGAAGTCAGCTAATACCTGTTCCCTTTGGCTTTGGAGTCGGTCACCATGGATACTCGTAGTTGGGAAGTCATTCTCTGATAAGTAAGCTGCCAAGAAATCAGCATTCCGTTTTGTCTCAACAAATACCAAGGTGCGTTCTTTGCCTGGATTACATAATGTTGGGTTAGGTTATTACTAGGAATACCATTTATATTAGTAAATGTATAATGCTTGTTACTTTAGCTATGTAATTTTTCAGTTTGGTTCATTACTAGATGTTATGACATCATCGACTCATGACATACTATGAGATCACTTTAAATTTTCAAATGTAAAATGTATTCTCATAATTTATCAGAAATAACAAATTAAATGTTGAATATCCGTTAGCAGAATAAGTTCTCAATCAATATCAAATTTTAAAAATATATCTTACTAACCCTCATTTTCTGTTAGAATTTCAACAAGTTTATTCCTCTTATTGAATTTTCCTACTTCATAAATTCTTTGTTCAACATCAGTACAAGCACCTCCAACAATTCCAACCGTAAGGAACAAATAATTGCATAAATATTTAGCAGCCAATCGTTGTATTTCTTCTGGGAATGTTGCTGAAAACATCATAGTCTGTCTCTTCCCCTGAGGACAAAAAAAAATAATACAAAAAGTAATACAATACACTGACTTCACTTCAGTGGTTCAGGGCATGTGGTGTGTACCTGTAAAGCCAGAGGTTGGTGGTTTGAATCCACCCAGGTGAATGATAAGCCTGCCATTTGTCATGGATGTTAGTTTGTAAGCTAGTGCATAAGTAGGGACAGATTGTAACCCCCCCTTTGATCACAAATAGGGCACGTAACAGGCAACTCCTAATTGTGCCCTGTCAAAAAGATATATGTGATTTGTTCTTAACGCATTAAATAATAATACAATATGATCAACTTTAGGAAATTTTATTTTTTCATCTTAAATTCGAAGAATATATGTTATTTCCTTTGGGTGACCACAGATTTGGGGCCCCTCTAATTTAGTAGCATTCATAATTGAAAGCAATGCAATATTGCAGTTGGACGTTAAGGGAAATTAATTTAATGCGGTGATTTGTTCTGCACTCAAACTCAAAAGCCAAGTAATCTTTCCATAGACCCCATTTTAAGAACCCATTATTAATAAAAATATACTTACAACCGGGACCATAGTTTCATGTTCCAAAATATTTTCAACAGATGGCAAAAAGCCCATGTCCAACATGCGATCAGCTTCATCTAGGACGAAGAATTTAACTGATGAAAAACTCACATAACCTTTCTCGACAAAGTGGATCAGTCTCCCAGGTGTTGCTACTAACAGGTTACAACCCTATTTTAACACAAAATAACAATAATTTAATACACTATATGATATACAAAAGTTGAAAAATACTCCCCTAAGTATTGAATAAGTTTTATATACAAAAAGACACCATGATCTATTGACACATGTACTGTGCTAAGTAAAAACAAAATTATGAATTGGATCACAGCATCATACATGAGGATTTATTAATGTTATAATATCTAAGGTGAATATAACTTAATCAAAAATTACATTGTTAAGTTAATATTCAGACAATAGTTCAGGTCAACAATAACAAAGAATTTTGCAATAAATGTATTTTAGATCTCCATAAATGACTTCCAAGAGTTTTGTAAAATTTATACAAAATGAAATCACACATTATTTACTTTGTAGACATAAAGAGTTGCATTACTTCATCGGAGTTTAAATTATAATATGGTTTATGTTTAAATTGACTTGCATCTCTTTATTTTAAGCTCAATTTAACTTAGTTTAAAATATAACAGCCTAAATATGAGAATCATTGTAAGAAACAAAAAAGGAACTCCCAATGCTAGCAGTATTAATGGTTAAGATTACCTTTAATCACTGCACTATAATGCAGTAATACATTATACTTAAATCTTTTGTTAGTGAAATATAATTAAAACCTTTATTTAAAATTCAATAAATTAACTAAATCACTTGCCAATAGCCTCTGGGCCTGGAGGTATACAGTGGTCCCACCATAGACAACACATGATTTGATACGCGAATTGTGAGAGAACTTCCTGGATTCATAGTATATCTGCAGAGTGAGTTCCCTTGTAGGACTCACTATTACAACTTGAGGCCTTGCAGTGTATCCATTTTCATCAACCCCATCTTCATATTTAAAGCTGTCCATTTCCGTCATCAATGTGTTGATAATGGGTATCAAGAATGCAGCCTACAAACATAACATTATACATAACTTACTTCTTGTCCAGTATTTATCACATACACTAAACATCATAATTACAGGATTTTTGTATATAAAAATTATAGTGTTGATAAACAATTTTTTAATACAAAAAATATATGTTAAAACATCCTCACACATGATAAAATTACTCAACAACTTGATTATAATAGCAGAAATACAATCAATACATTCATCATGAATTCTAAAAAAAAACTTTAATTTTCATTCTAGAAAAAAAAGTTTTGTAAAATTAGGATAGTTATGGTTCCCAATACTAAATATGAAAAAACAATTACTGCTTTTTTTAAATTTCCAAATACTAACAGCAAATGGTAAATAACCCAAACAATAAATGTCAGCAAAAGCCTGGTGGGCACACACTTTTTCACAATTTAGTTTTTCTTTATGAAACTTGATTCCTGTAGTACATAAAACGTAATGCAAAATGTTATAATTGTTTAAATAAAGAAAAAGGTAATCAACTGCACATACATCACCAATCTTTGAACACATAAGTTTATGTATAATGTTTCCTTTTGAAAAGATGGTCTGAAATATGTTTTAAATATTTGGTTTCTGTGGCACCTTTGGGAATACTCACAGTTTTACCAGAACCTGTTTGCGCACACGCCATCAAATCCCTGCCATCAGCTATTATGGGTATGGACTGTTTCTGCACAGGGGTAGGTTTTTTGTAGCCACACTTCATCACATTCTGCAAAATAAGATCTCGTAGACCACAGTCCTCAAAACTGTTAATAGGCGCAGGAACACTCTCACCAGTGACCTAAAATGTCAGAATACACTGTTGCTGGTTCACTTCCCTTTAAAATAAATTAACAAAATTCTATTCCCCAACTACTGAACTAGGCATTGTTCTAAATTGTTTCTGTGTTGCAAAGAACATACAAAGAATGCACCAAACTACTAAGTTATAAAATTTGGTCCATTTTTTAGTTTTGTTACTTTACAGTTAAGAAAAAAATAGGTACATAACATATGAAGAATAGTATTGGTTTTACTAATCATAAGTCTATATTATATACCTTAATGTGTATTTTGTCATATTTATCAAAATGGATCCCGGAGGATATGCCACCCGAAAAAACTTCTTTTTCATCATTGGAAGGCTCTGGTGGGATATACTTCTCCTTTAGCTTTGGTTTATCATCCAAACTTCTGACCCCTCCACCAAACTTGTCATCCTCTCCATACCTGACATTTCCACCAGCCCTCTCATATGTAGCAGGTCTTCTACCTCTGCCAAAGCCACCACGTGGAGGAGATGGTGAACCTTCTTCCCAATCACTGCCATCTGAATAAAAAGAATCAAATCATATAGGTCTGAGTTACAATAAAGTTTCAAATAAAGACATGTTAATTGGACTGCAGAGTGAAAGTGGTTAACTGAAGAATTCCTTCAGTTTTGGTTTCACAATAAATGGCGCACTCGTTTTGTCTATTACCTTTTTATCGCTTCAACCAGTTGTTTAAATTTGATAAGGAAGACGTATATTTGCGTTTTGTTCATATTGTTCAACAGATTGACTGGTAAATGAGTCAATGAAGATGAGTTAAAATAAAACAATCGGACAAAGGAAGAACCCTAGTGGAGTGCAGTGATTGTCACTTCTATAAAGTCCTGAAGGTACTGAAGTTAAAAAAAATAAAGTTGATTGTTTAACTGGCAACTAATCCATTTGTGAACGATGGTTTTTAACTGCCCACTATTGATTTCAAACACAAGTGGTTTATTGTCACATAGGAAATTCTAAGTTGCAAGTACCATTACTGGTTTTAACATATTTATACAAAGGAATGTGCAAGGAAAATTTGATTACAAATTCCAAACTCAAAAAGCAATGTAAAGCATAAAATTATGAAGTTAATTTTTAATTTTACCTTACGGCGCATATCGGGGAAACCACAATTGCACCAAATAAATGAGGAAAAAATTACCTGACATAATTGAAGGTGTTTCGTTGGGTCGATAACTTAAATAACGAAAGCAATAAAAATTGCAAATAAATCTGATATGCTATAAATCTACAAACCCCACAAAAACAATAAAAAAAAAGAACGCTAAAAGAAAGCCGACAAAGCTACAAGTTAACCGCGAAAAGGAAATAAGAACTAGCTTCCCAACGGAAGTTTAACTTATCAGTTACAACAACTGGTAAATATTGTTATTTTAATTTAATTTCTTCGAACTCGCGTAATGTGAAAAAATCCATTAAATGTATTAAACCTCAAGTTAGTTATTATTCTCAATTTAATTATTATATATCAGAATAGCTTGTACACTGGAATTTTAAGTTACAGAAATCTATGACCACAAAAAAATAAACAGAAACAAAAAATTAATTTCAGCAGTAGATTTTTTTTGTAATTGTAGTTGTGAAATTTAAATGAGTTGTTTTAAAATAAATCAATCTGATACTATCGGTATACCACTGGATATATAGCCGTGATTTATACCTTGGGAATAACGAAATCATGGGGACCGAAATATAAAACATTAACGAACATTAAAGACAGAAATATGGCAGGATTTCGCGTTAAACGATGAATGCCAAGTTTTTGATGTCATAATAACAGTTGATGTTAAGAATTTATACTCGTAAGTACATTTAAGTATGTACCATCCAATCTGCTCCTCAGAAATAAGAAATCTTTTCGCTATCATTAAGCTGTTTTTTCGTGTTAAAAGAAAACAATTGTATGGAATTTCATAGTATTTTGTTAGGACCATAATATTATTTTGTGTTGAAAAATTTTTCACGTTAAATGATTTCAACTATAGATAATATACTATTTCTATGAATGTTAACAATTTTATTGCTTTTACTTTGTGTTTGACGATTACTAGAGTACTACCACAATGAGTCAAGTAATAGGATTAGATTCTTGGGTTATTAAGTTGTACAAGATTATTTCAATAGTTGGGAAATATCAAATGTGAAGCCTGTTGGTCTGATTCCGATTATGGTATTCTGGACAAAAGTGTATGAAATAAACTTACTTTTTTGTGTCATGCTAAAACTGCCTTCTCATTCACAACTAACAATGATCATATTCTGCTTTTTATAAGAAATATCAGATTAGTATTGATAAATGTAGTTATTCACACCAAATTTACGTGAAATCACACTTATTAAATTAAATGCTAAATGTTAAATTAAATTATGCTTTATTAAATTAAAAATTATACATATACACAAATTTGCTCCTTTAATAAAAAATCAGTCAATCTTCAAAGAAAATAGTTTTCAATACTATTTTTGAGACATTGCTGATCCTTAAATATTATTAGAATACATTTTCAATAAGTAAGAGATCATAAAAAAATATAGTAAAACAGTAATAAAAATTCATTTTGTACTTTGCTTATAAATTTTTAATTATAAAATACATATTGAATCATCATCACGTATTTATACTAACATTTACACATCTTTTACAATGGACATTAACCTGTTTTGAACATTGAAAGCAGGAGTCAAAACATCCCTTTATCATTATACAATAATAATAATACTTCCATTGCTTCTGTCAAATTTTATTCAGAAAGACATCTAATAATCAAACAAATAATTTAAGAATTAAGGAGTAGCTAAAGAAACATATTCTTCTTATGTTGTTATGTGGTATGGATATCAGAAATATAGACTGTTTAATTGCAATTCAAATATAATAATTCTATGGTGTAAATGATAATTATTGCAGAATAGAAATTTATTTCTGGTGTGATTAACACCATATTATGATGAATGATGTTTTTACAGAGAATAAGTAGAGATCTTATTAATAACAGAGTGTATCCCTTTGGGATGACACTTCTACACGCATAATATTCATGGAATGAAATTAATTTTTTTTTAAATTCACCGATAATAAAAACTGATTATGTTCAATCATATTATATTTTACAAAGGTATAATTAAACTAGCTTCTTCTGTAAATTAGTTAATTTTATGGCATTAGTTAATTTTACTGCCCAGTCAAACAATTGGTTATTCTAATCAGAGATAGTGGTGAATCTCTTGTGCTATATTCAAGTGATTATATAAATTGTTAAAAGAAAATTTAAACATTAAAAAGTGTAACAAAAAAAAGGGTGATATAAACATAGAACTTTCCTTAAATATTTCAATCTTAATGAGTGAGTTGTAAAAATATTTTATACAACATTCATCATCTGTAATAATTCTTTTCTGTATGAATTTGTTTTCACACTGAAAGAATCAAAGTATATATATTTTTGTTTACATGTTGCAGGGCAGAAAATTGATTCCATTTCATTCAATGTGAAAAGGTTTAAAAAAATTCATTGATCATTAGTGACTGTCCATAAACTGAATTTCTGAAAGCAGAAGTATGGTATCAGGCAGTGGTCGGGGCTGTGGAGAAAGAACAGTCAATGTTTGATTATCAACATCAACATTTGTCCTGAAACAAATTAAAAACTGTTAATGTACTTAATACAAGGAATTTCTGTATTCCTATTATATATAGGAAATATTTATGGGATATTTTTTATATCCTTACAAATGAATATGTCCACAGTTGCAAATTGTGCTATATAAGCAACAAAGAAAACAAATATAAACAGCAAGAAAAATTAAATACATTTAAAATTAAATTATTATTATTCATACATGTTATATTTTACTCAATGTGTCCGTTGTTACTACTAAAATAAATACAGCATTAAACTGTACATGTAGATTATTCATAGATCATTTAGTGTATTTCTATCAAATCACGATCATAATGCCACCCTATAATATGATAAAGAATTCAGAGGCTTTGAAATGAGGGCCACCTGCTCACTGAATGCTCAATGTACTTACATTTTTATACCCGATATTATTTTTATACCTGCATAAATTTTAATTACACAAGATAATAGTTATTAGACATTGGGGCATTCTAAAAAAATGGTTGACTAGATTAACATTTAAATAAATATAAACACATAACCACTCTTGTAATTTCTTGTAATAACATAATTATTGAAATATAAAAAAACATGAGTACTTATTGGAAAATATGTCCAATTTGAATACTTACACACAAATGTATCCTGCAATATTGGTTTGTATAACATCATCTTCAATGGAAGTTGCAAAACTTACTGCCAGCAAGTGATGAAGTAGGTTGGGCCCTAATATTACAAAGTATTCAAATTATTAATAATATGTTATAATTATATTAGACCCTAGCAGTGATTAATATTGGGAATGATGGCTGTTACAATTATTATTGTTGTTGTTTGCTAAACTGTTAGAAGAACACACATTTAGAGAAATGTTATAATAAATAAGTATAAGTATAAACAAAGTAAAATAAAGTTGAGAATTAGAAACTTGGGTCTTCATCCAAAATGCAAGGTCAACTTACAAAAAGCAGTTATCTATTATGTGAGCTTTCTCTATACTATGACAACACTCAACCTACGCAGCTGTCATAAAGCTGCTTGATTAATTAGGTAAAATAAGAAGAACCACTGAGCCTTACTAAGAACTACCCAGGATATGTTCTTTTTGTGCGTAAGGTAAATACATACAAGAAAATATATCGCTGCTAATGTTCTCTAAATTATATAAATTAATAAGTTACAATATAGTATGTATACCTGGCTGTACAGGTACAAGCTTGGTCATATGATCTTCAGCCTTCATCCCTAATGGCATACATGAATCAGGAAGAGGAGGTGCACCCACTTTGTAAATCTTAACATCTGACCATTTCACATCGAAACTGTGTGGATGCAGAGGTGCCCTTCCACCATAGAAATACTGCCTAACCTTGCTGTCTCGAACTTCACTCCTATACCTCTTTGTCCTCTCTACTACCTATACCAAATAAGACACAACTAGGACAAATTAATTTGAATAGACAGAAATGAAAGAGAATTACTGTTCTTTTTCATTAAAAAATAATTCAATAATAAATTAGATTGAGAGATTGATGGGGCGCAATTTATCTAACTATTTTTCTTTTAGTTACAATCAAAACAATCAAACATATTAGTGACTCGCATGTTGCCTATCATGTCATTCACCCATATATTATTCTTTTGTTCCTTGACTCCAACTGCTTAGGTTATAATAAGCCCTTTATCTTAGGGAATATCCAATTATCCCAATAGTGGATAGAGGTCCCCATGCCATGTTGTATCAACTAATGTAATGATTTGCACCCAAATATTTCTGATAATGAGCCAATAACCTCATTCACCTAAGCAATTTTAATATTATTATTCTATACATAGTCCTATATTGCTTTTGGTAATTTATTTTGAGTGGGGCACCCATTGTACATTTTTTCCTAATTCATTAATTGGTTAACCAACACAATACACTATTATGGAAGGGAGTTACCATTTAAGTACAGCACTTCCTTGTAGGACATAGTATAAACAAAGCACAGGAATTAAACCCACAACCATCAGAAAAAGTTCCAATGGAGCACATCAACCAACACTAAAATATCGCACACCTATGCATATATATTTATAAGGATGATTAAACAATGAAGCTCAGATTAACAACAATTATATTACACAATTCAGTCAAATTACAATAATGAAGTAATCTCATAGTTAAACCATTTTATATTTTCCAACATAAATGATAAAAAAATTAATAAAAATGTATTAACTATGGAATGTTGTGGACACAAATGAATGATTTTTTATTAAATTGTTCTCAATTATTAATAACTTTGTATTAGGGTAACAGAGTTATCAGAATTTTCCCTCGCTGTTATATAAATTAAATTTGAATTTTACATTAGTAATTAATATCAAAAGTATACTTACACCTCCGCTCTTTGGTAATAGAACGACTTTAACAAAACTGGGCATGTCTCTAACAAGTTCATTATACAGTTTCTCCTGGTCCAAAACAAGAATAATGTCCACTTCAAAAGATTGAGCTGAATGGGTCAACTGCTTATAACCATCACCTTTCACCCAACCACAAGTGTTTATTATTATTCCAGATGTGTTAGCTATAAATCAAAACAATGAATTAATGAAAATATCAATTAATTTCTTAATTACATACAACTCATAATATATGTTTGATGCATCTCATGAAGAATGAATATTATGAAATCAATAATAATTAGCAACAATAATCAGTGACATTATTTAATAAACTAAATAATTCAATATTGTTACTTAACAATAAAGGGTTAATATTCTTAAAGGGAAGAAATGCAAATTACATTAAACACTGTTTAAAAGAAAAAACATTAATTAATACCTTTTTTGTTAGATTGCATTCTCTCAAGTACAACCTCAGCCATTCTGGATACAACCAAATTAAACATCTGCAGATTTTTGGACACAGATGTGTGTCCAAAATTATAGACTAGTGGTGCTTGCTGAGAGAAACTTTCCTCAACTGTTGCAGGTCTCTCAACTAATATAGAGCCTTTAAAATAAAACAACATTAGACAACCGAGCCATCTGTCAATTAAGATATAGACAAATTAAATGGTTCTTATAAATACAATTCATTTATGATATATGATGTTGATATAACAATGACAAACATTTAGATAAAGAGAGAGACTAAACAATCATAATTTTATTAGGCTTTTTATGCTTTTGATTGGTGAAAAATTTCACTACAAATTGGAGAAAAAAGCACAATTTATATTTTTACCAATGTATGTTATAAAAATATTTCAACAATATATTACTATGTGTATATTGTTTTTTACCAATAGATCCAGGTACAGATATTTGTCCTTGCCCTACATCAAGATCGACGAACACTGGGGTCCTACCCATCCTGGCAGCATAGTTGAGTAGAATACGACATAATGTAGACTTTCCTACATCTGTTGGTCCAACAACCATTGTTATAGGTCCACGTTTTACCTCATCATCGTTTTCAGCTTTCACTCTCAACTGTTCAAGACACGCATGACAGTTCAAGTAAAACATCTGGAACAGAAATTTATCAAAGAAGTACAATGACTGAAATATACATAACTGAACATTTCAGCAAAGTAATATACACCAAAAATGGTCTTTTGCTAGACCGGTTTCGGTTACTCACCATCTTCAGTAGCGGTGTTAGTCACTGTTGGCATTTTGGATGTTTTTCAGGCATCCTCACTGCACTGTCACTTTCACTTGTACAGTACAAGTAACATCCCGAAAAACATCCAAAGGGCCAACAGTGATTAACACCACTACTGAAAATGGCTAGCAGCCGAAACCGGTTTAGCAAAAGACCAAACCAGCGAGAGGAGACAGACACACCACAAACCTACGGCATTCAAAAAGTACTTCACTACAAGAATCATTTTCTTTAGATGTTGTTTAGAGATATATGACAAAAAAGGTATTAAACTTCAAGAACGAGCCCTAAATTATTATAATTTTGCCCTCAAACACAAAGTTGACTTTAAATCCTCAGAAAAACTTTAAGTTGACCAAAAAATATTCTCTTATTCAATAATTCTTATTTTATTTGTGTTGCAAAGCATACTATGAAGTGGACAAACTCAATATTAGGGCAAACTAATACTCACTGCAACTAAAATGCTCTTGTTGACTGTTCCCAAAAGAATACTTCCTATACATCAAATTACTATCATTACTCTTGCAATCTTCTGTCTCGAAACATGCATAGTTACAGTTCAGATAGGATATTTCATCATCAACAGACATGCATAGGTGGCTCACTGATGTACTGAAAGAATACAAGAAAAGAAGCTGAAAGCAGTCTATCATTGGACCAAAATCAGCAAATGGAGACAGAAGATCACATAGGTGATGATATTCCAAACATTATTAATAGTAGAATCCTTAGTTTACTGATTGTAATAGCTCAATTCCAGCTAAATTTGTTCATTTGTATACGTATCCAGCTTACCATAGGCGTTTCCCTGGCTATATAGCTGATGTTTTTCTTACCCCTAAGTTCCAGGGTGCATCCTTGCCATGTGAAAACAGCTATCTTAGCTCCAGTTGTAAATGTATATGACTTCCCTTTTACAAGTTCTGTTCCGAATATTTCAGCCAATCCACTTTTCAACTGAATGAAAAAATAAATAAATGTATCAATTATTTTAAAACTGGTTGAAAAAAAAATATTCACAAAATAAATGTTATAAATATAATTGTTTTCCTTCACACAAACTAACAGAAGCCACAAATATAATAAATATTCCAAAGGACATTTATACATAATACTCAAATAATCTCTTTGTTAAAAACATGAAACTTGAAAAAAAAATCATTACTTCCTATTTTTTATTTATTTTGTTATTTACAGATTAATTCATAACTTGTTGAACACTTTTTTATGTCTATTAAACATTTCTTCTGTCTAATTTGAATTAAAACCAACTGGATTATTCTTGGGCTGCAAATTAAGTTTATTTAGGTGACTGAAGTCACTTGAAGTGGGTAGTCTTCAATGAGGGTCCACTCTAGCCCAAAATCTGAAAAAATGTTATTACTACAGTTTTGGATCTGTAGTAATGACATAAACTCTCACTACCACCTAAGTCTATGTTTCACCCAATGATAAACAGTTAATGGTTTTTTTTTAATGTGGGATAACCTTATTCAAGCAGTTCAATATAACCTATCTAATGTGCTTTTAAAAAACATTAAAAAATGTTTGGACTGACCTCCCATGGCCACCTTAACAAAGAAACTTATAGTACACTAAGTTTATAGAACTAGGTAAACATCACAATGCAGGTTTTAAACATCACTATATATAGTTGATAATAAATATAACTCTTCTACTCCAACTAAAATCTACTAAATAACTAGTGTTACATTTCTGTACTTACCTCTAGCACTACAGTTTCATTTTTATTTTCAACCTCAAATCTCAATTCAGCATCGGCTTCCAGCTGAAATTCCTGCACTTCAGTATCTTTGTCTTCCGCCATTCCCTCGCCAGTATCCTTTTGTTTAATTATATAACGTGATTAAATCGGTTTAAACTTTACGTAGAGAAATAACAAGGTAGGTTTTACGAGATAGATTTTGGTTACATTTGCCTTTCACTGCCACCACAAACTGCGACCTATGTTAGGTAAAATATGAAATATTTTCATGTACCATTTTAAATATAAATTAAGAACTTTCATTTACGTTTCAAAAATATAACGAAATCAAAACTCGTTCTCTTTTTCATTTAAACATTACATTTAAATTAGTAACCGTAATTTGCATATTCTTAATGTATTAAATTTAAACAATTTTTTTGAAAGTTTTTATTACAAGACTTTAAATTTTATAAATACTGCAACATTTTATTGGTACAATATGACGTACATTTCTTAAAAGCATTAATATTTGTATTAAACACTTTTAAATGTACTCATTTTTTTAGGTTTTCTCTAAACCTTTAGTTCAACAAAGTGTAGGATGAAGACAAAAATCAACTAAATTCTAGTCAATTTTAAATTAAAATGAAAGCAAATAAAAATAATTATAGTGTTAGACACCTCACATGGAACTCCTACAATGTTACAATGTAACACATAATGTGTGGAGTGACTAATTATTTTTGTTTTAAGAAATAAATTATTTATTAGAAATGTTAAGGCATTTTTCATACTTATTATTTATGCCTACGAGGTAGAGTGACTTTCAAATAACAGTAGGACGCTGTAAGCACAGATCTAGAAGGCAACGTATTTGTATAATCAGTACTACTCGAATATGGGAAAGGTGTTTGTCGTACTAACGAAATAACCAACAATCATTTCTATCCTGATATTTAAGCTTTTGAGAGGTAAGTAATGGACTATAGTACATTGTCGTTGGATTTCCATAGTTTGTTTTTAGAGGATTAGACATTTTGATTTAAAAGTTATACCTGGGGAGTTTTAGTGTGAGGTTCCATTCGAGTTTGACTTCAACTTTTATTTATATATTTAGATTTTTTATGAATTTTCATAAGGGTACCTATTTCTTGGTAATGACAAAATCGTAAGTTTTTTTTCGTGAACGTGGTTCAGGGAAGGTTATGTCAGTTAGGGTAAATGCCCTCCTGAAGGCTGAGATGAATAAAAATAACTCAACGTTGTGCGATGTCGACATACGTCCTAGTGAGAAATTTATACTCTCGACAATCATTCCATTTTGCTTTAGTCATTCTGAAACCTTTACTTGCTACATTGAGTTTGTCACCCACCATCTCTTCTGAGACAGATCTCTGTCAGTGTAAACTGTATAGTGCATTGGAATAATTTGTACAAATGTTAAGTGTATACCTTTACAATGCCATTTTTAATATGCAGACTAGGTATACACATATCTGAAGATACTGTGTCTTCAGATAATGATGACTGCATATATAGGGCATGTGAGCTTTCTGATCTATTGTCTTGCATTTTCTAGTAGTTGTTATTTTGTTAGTTCCCATCTGTTTGTTAATAGGTGTTAAAAATGTTTTGTTGATTCCCAATTCATTGGTGTTTGCTTACAAGTTTTAGTTTTTTCTTCATATTGAATGGAATTTCACTGTAATTTAACAGTTTGAATTGAGTTATCTTTTTTGTGCTAGCGTGTTTATGTTTATGTATAGGTTATGTCTGTTATTACTATACATACTTTTGATATCTATTTCATACCATAAAAATTTTTAATGTTGTGTTTATGTGTACAATTTAGCTTAGTTTCCATGTTGGAGGAACATTCAGTTATACTGTCTGTGTTATTTACTTATTTGTAAAATTAATATAGCCATTTATTTATATTATTATTAATTTATTTTTGGTGCATGCTTGAATTGCTGTTCTCTTCTATTACAGTTATCTGAGGCAAAATTATACAGTTTTTTATATAGCTTATTTGAAACAATTGTAACAGTGTAGTTGCCTTACTTTTTTTCTGATTTTTCGTAACAGCAGAATTATTCTTTTATAGTTGCATATTTGTCAGTAGTCTATAGACAAACAGCGAATTCTTTTTTCTACATAAGTATTCTCTGTTCAAATCAAATGCAATTGATGTGGCTTGTATCATTAATGCTGTG
The DNA here is from genome assembly GCA_019843655.1 of Lethocerus indicus. Classification (NCBI taxonomy): domain Eukaryota; kingdom Metazoa; phylum Arthropoda; class Insecta; order Hemiptera; family Belostomatidae; genus Lethocerus; species Lethocerus indicus. The sequence continues at coordinate 23,574,866 of JACDQD010000003.1, read as the reverse complement.
TGAAGTTAATGGTGCTTATTTTATTCATTGTTTTGAATGAGACTACATATACACATACTGATATTGACAGTTTTTTGCCAGTAAAATTGGAAAGAACATAAGGAAAAAATGAAAATCCATTAAAAAATAATAATTTAAACAATAACGATTTAAATATCTAATGTTTAAACAATAATGATTTAAAAGAATAGGAAAAACTGCCTTGCATATATTGGATGAATTAAGAATTAAAATATTTAAATATGTTTTATTTTAGTTAGGTAAGAATATGCGTTAATAATTTTGGGCTCAATTCAATTAAATAATGAAGGGGCTAATAATGACTAAGTAATAATGATCATATTGGTTTAAAAGACACATTTTTAAATATATGGTAAAGATATTGTAAAAAATTAGGGTCTGTATGTTAGTGTGGGCTTCATTTTTCCCTCTTAAAAATATAACATTAAAGATAATTTGTTGATTTATATTTTTTGTTTGATGCTATACGTCTTTATCTCAATCCAACTCAAATCCTTCTGTCATAGACTTCTTTGGAAAATTGAATGGTAGAACAAGTTATTGGCTGACAGAAGAGAAATAAATAATATAGCTGAAAATAAAATGGGATCTGAAAAGAGTCTATGCAAGTGTGCTCTGTTCAAATATCAGTTATATCTTATATTACTTCACCTTTATTTCTTGTTACAGAATGTCATTGAAACCAAAGAAAGTTGATTTTCAAGAGACGTGGGGAGTTCTTCAAGAAACGGTCAAAGGTGTTATCACTTTAGGAAATGTTCCTCGGTCAACATGGAACGACAGATTCAGGTCTTATTTTAACGTCTTTACAATTTTTTCATAGTCTTAAAATTATGTACTAAACTACAATTAGTTATACATTTCTTATTATTAGATATTAAACTTGTAATTATGTACACTCATTGAAGAGAAGAATACTCATACTAAGGCACATAAAAATATCTGCCTATGTTATTAGTTTATTTCTATTTCAGAATCACTAATTAAAATTTTATTTCATTATTACTTAAAATTAATGATATTTTACATACATAGAAGTTCTCTTCATTATATTATTTAATTTTCTTTCAAAACAAAACCCTTTTTTCCAATAGGCTTATTTAATCTAAATTTGTTTTTATTGTATATATATATATATATATATATATATATATATATATATATAATTTTATGTATGTGTTTATGTATTTAGTTTATTTGCATGCATACAGCTTGTATGTGGTGGGTGGGTGCCTTGTCAAAATTTATTGCACTTTAAGGTATTTTTTTATGTGAATTATAATTTTAGATGCATTTTTTAAATGCATTGTTCTAATAATTATTGCCTTTTATACAAGAGCGACATAACAGTTGTTTTGTTTTATCTTTTATAATGTATTTTTCACTCTGAAGATATAAAGCTTTCGATGTTACCGTACATGCTGTTTTTATGAAAATGTTTTTTATTTGAGTAATTCCTTAATGAAGAAATTTTAATTCATAAGTATTTAGGTATTATAATTCTTCATTGTTTTTATGTAAAATCCTCCTATTTATTTTGTGTGTCAACAAATTTATGTTAGGTACAGTCAAGTCAGTTTTGTGTAAACATTTCCACATACTGAATTACCTAGACTGTCCTTTTATTATGCCCCACCAACTGGGAAAGATTTATGATATAGAATAGGGAAGGGAGTACATGTTAAAATGTGTTACAGTGCGTTCAAGCGGAATGATTACTTCATGACCACATTGATAAAACTTTAATTCTAAATGTAATCTAAAAGAGATATCGATGATTATGTTAATAGATAAGCAAATATTAAATGTTTGATCTTCTTTTAAGTACATGTTGAAATATTTGAGTAAGGGACCTGAATGGCTATAGATGTTTGCCTAATGAGACACTAGTTGGCAGTTTAAATGCATAAGTGAATTAATTTGAAAATGAATTAGCTTGAATATGTTATTTAAAGTTATTTATTTTAATTTACATATCTCAGATGGTTTGAACCACTAACATTATGGGTTCAACCCCCTTTGCAGACATTGCAGTTTGTTCTTTTATTAAGTTTTGTAAAAATTAATAGTAATAGACAATAGTTGTACCATTGCATATTTTAAAGCACATACGAGGCCACAGTAGCCTAATTACATTATATAAGCTTTGGAAAAAAACCTACCAAAAAGTATAATGACCTAATTATGTTTATTGTACTTTTAATGTCAGAAAACAAATAAAAGGTGCATATTGATGAACCTTTGTATTTCACCCTTCAGAAATGTTATAGAAATAAATTTCTCATTTTGTTTATGTTGTTTAATAAATTGTTGAGCATGTTGGTATTTATAGAAATATATTTATGAAGCCAACAAATTGTTTTAGTTGTCAACAAGTAAACATTGTTGTTTACTTTTAAATGAAATATCTAGTGAAATATTGTTTTCTTTAATTGTTTGAAAACTTAGTTTTAAGTCTTGATTTTTCTGCACTATTAACTCAAAACATGTTAAAACCCATTATTTACCCTTTGCCATACCTCCCCTCAAAGATTTTATTTTCAGTTATGTTTTGGTTATTATGAAAGTAATGCAAAAAACAAAAGGAACTATGACTCAAAAATAAAGTCAATTATTTTGAAGTAAACATTTATAGAAATGCATTTCTCATTTTGTTAATGTTGTGTAATAAATTGCAGCATGTTGGTATTTATAGAAGTATATTTATGAAGCCAACGAAAAGTTTTAGTTGTCAACAGGTAAACATTGTTGTTTATTTTTAAATGAAATATTTGGTAAAAATATTGTGCTTACTTTAATTGTTTAAAAACTTAGTTTTAAGTTTTGATTTTTCAGTACTAATATGAAGCTCAAACTATTATTATACTATTAAAGTACATTTATTATTATAATATTTTGTATTATATTCCCCTTTTTTTATTTTTTGGTTTGTTGAGTATTACTGCACTGAGATACAGTTTTCATCTCATTTTTCTCTTTCCTCTTTAGATAAATATGTTTTTTGTACATAGTAACAACATATACTAGTAACAAACATAGTTTGTACATAGTGGTGGAGGCATATGTGAGGGTTAAAAAAGTAAAAAGTGAGTATTAAAGGTTGGACTACTCAGTTTTTCAGATCTAACACAAGGTAGAACATAATTTCTGTAATAATTCATTCAAATAACTGTTTATTGGCTAAGGTTTACAAATACGGGAATTAATATACATGTACAATTTCATTAGTTATTTACATTAATTTATTTCATTAAGTAGATGTCATTCCTTAGTCACTCACTATTTACTTTTTTATCCAACTAATTTATATATTATCCAACAGATGTAAAAAAATTCTTACCCTGGGTATGAAGGCTAAGTAAACTAAGAATCAGGTTAAGCTAGGTTAGATCAAATGTAATGCACTGAGTATGCACATAGTTAATACCTACAAAAGAATTATTTTTTCTTTTTTCAGTGATGTCTATTCACTCTGTGTAGCCTACCCAGAACCTCTAGCAGACAGATTATATCAAGAAACTCGCCAATTCCTTGACAATCATGTCAAATCTCTTCTAGAGAAGGTGAACATTTTTTCATTTACATTGTAGAAAGCAACTCAAAAATCTGTATTTATAGGTTTAATTAATATATGTAAAGTCATTTGTGTATTATAAAACCAGTTATACAATAAGTAGTTAAACAGGCCTCAGTAGCTCAGGCATTGTGCTAGCGCTTAGGGACCCAGAGGTCAGTGGTTCAAATCTGCCCAGGAAGCCTACCATGAATGTTTTTTTGTAAGTTAGTCATAAGTAGGAGATAACTGATAGGAAACATAAGCGCTGACTTGTGATCACAAGTGCATATCAACCACTGGCACACTTGCACTATAAAAATGAAGACAAATAATAGTCCATAAGAGTTGGCCCTCCCTTTAACACTTTAACTATAGATGTTTTAATATATTCTAATGTTTATAATTAACAATTATCTTCATATTTGTGGGAAAGGTTGTAGCGGCAGGTGATACAAATTTATTAAGAAATTATTACCAAGCATGGATGCAATACAGTCAAGGCATCAATTATTTGCATCGTTTGTATTTGTAAGTATCCCCTTTTGAATAGTTTTTTGTGTGTGTTTGTATAAAATCCATATGCAAATATTTTAATTATTAATTTGTTACTTTATTCAATACTTTTTTTATTATTCCAACAGTTAACCTAATAAAATATCTAAACTATTGTATGCATGTATGTTTACTTCAACTAATTCTCATTACATTGGAGAATAGGGCCTTCGCTTCCAATATAATGTGTGGAGATGCCCATACAAAATCGGAGCAAGTTCAGGATAAGGGGTTAATCAAAGAGAGTTTCAAAGTTGTTGATGATTTGAGTCCAGCTCTTTAATGGTTTTATTTTGCATTAACATTTCACCAAACTTAGGCTCAGATCCTGGTGGAGAACTGAATTTTCTATCAATTGCAAATTTCAATTTATTGTGCAGTATTTGTTAATATAAAAAAGTGGATAAAAGTTGTAAAATTGACATGTTATTTTATATTACCATAAAATATCAATTAATCCAGTAACCAATTACAATTAATCAGGTAGAGTAAATGATATATAAAATTTACAGATATTATGATAACATAATTTATTTCAATTAATTTTATTATAGGGGCTGAGGTGGCCTAGTGGTGTACCTTTCAAACCATTGAGACCACTAGCAGTGTGAGTTCATTTCTCGCTACTGACTTAACAAACCTGTGCCCCTGGGTGTTTAAACTATGTTGAGTTAAGAATACATAGTATACATGGCTCATTAAATCATAGAAACAATTGTTTTATTGGGCTGTCTCAGATATTCATTTAATATCCCTTATTTTAATTTTCAGATATTTGAATCAACAGCATATCAAAAAACAAAAACTTTCAGATGCCGATATTATTTATGGTAAACCAACCACCGACTCTGAAGAACAAATGGAAATAGGTGAATTAGGTAAATATTATTAAAAAAAAGCTTGTTGTTAGTGAATAGTTCTAATATATATCAATTTCATTAAATTGTTTCATCTTACACATAGTTTAATAGTATCATATGCTAATGCACAAAAATGCATCTTATGTCTTTGATGTATTAGAGTCTAATAAATCTAACTTAATTTAGCTTCATAGAACTAAGTCATTTCTTTCTCATAATTTTCTATTGTCAGTTCTATTCTCAACTGGTCTGGTTGATTGAAGATGTTTGTTGCTTGCCCACTTTGAAAATTATTGTTTGAATTTAACTCAAGTCTTTACCAGATGATTTGAAAACATCAGACATTAAATTCAACTATGTGATGGTTCCTTCCCTCCCCCACCCATAAAGAGAATAGTAGTCATACCAGCTGTTTTAAAATTCATTCTTAATATTAGGTTTAGAAATTTGGAAGCGGAATATGATAGAACCTTTACGGGAAAGCTTGGTTAAACTGCTCCTTGAGGGAATTCACCAGGACAGGGTTGGTCAGGTTCTATCAACTCCTGCAGACATAATCAAAGGTGTTATACACTCATTTGTCAGTGTACAGGAATACAAGAAAAAGGGTAATCTAGAGGTAAAAATATACAACTTTTATAATTAAATTAAAGGTATTTATGTTAGATAAGACATGATAAGTCATTATGTTGGTTAACAATGACAATAATTGAAAGTACCTATTCTGATAGGACTATGACACAGTGAGACAGTGTTGACAGACCAGTTCTTCAGGATAAGACTTCCTCCTTTATATAATACTTTCCATCACTTTATTATTGTCATTCAACTTTTATAAATTAATAACATTGTAAGATGATATGAGACAAAATAATTTCAATTTTAATGCAATATTATATTATTATATTTTATTTAACAAATACAGTACTCTGCTTAATTACTGGTTTTCTACACCACCTATCCCAGGGAAAGATATATCTGACAAAAAAACAGGTGATTATATCCAAATATAAGCAGCTATCACTCCAAGTCCAGGGATGTGGGTGCTTCTCCTATGATGTGCTTTCTATAGTTCCTTGCAGGGATAACTTGGTCCTGTATGGCCATAAAGAATCCTTCTGTTTCAAGAAACAAACCCAATATAAAAATAATAAAAATTATTATTATTATACTTACTCTTTAAAACAAATTCATTGAAATGTGTGTTGAAAGAAGGATTAAGAGTAGGTATTCAGTAAAGTTTCAAGATTTGCTATAAAGCTAATTATTTAAGCTAGGATTTAATTTTCTTTTTTAGTTGTATCAAAAAACATTTGAGGCTCCATTCTTAGAGGCAACAGGCCAATATTATAGGAGAGAAGCAAGTAAATATCTTCAAGAGTGTGATGTGTCTCAGTACATGGAGCGTGTCACCAAGCGACTTGAGGAAGAATCTAAAAGGAGCAGTCATTTTTTACATCACAGGTTAATCCAGACCTGAATATTTTAATTCCTGCATTATGCAACCATGAAGTTCATAATTTTGTTATTATGGAAATGGCATTAGAATCAACTAGTAGTACTAATCTCTCTGTATATTATATTTAATATTTTTTATTGTTGTTGTTCAGTAGACATAAACTAAAGTTAAAGATTAAAGAATGTAATAATAGCTCAGAAAACAGTTAAAACAAAAATATAGTTTTTATCCTTAAGAAATAGTATTATTCAGATTAGCCTCATTTAATTTTATTATTCCTTCTTCATTAAAAGCATTCCTCCATTAAAAATGTTTAATAGTATTAAATGTAAATTGTATACTAATACTTAAAAATATATATATATATATATATATATATATATATATATATATATATATATATATATATATATATATATATATATATATATAAACCAGTATGTAGTTTTTTTATGTTCACTGTTCTTAATACCTATGTTTTCATTTTAATAGTTCATATGGTGCCGTAAGAGCAAAATGTGAAGAGGAGATGGTTGCCGCCCATCTAGGTTTTCTCCATTCTGAATGCGAAGCAATGGTGGCAGAGGAACGTCGAGCAGACCTTCATAACATGTACCCTCTTCTTCGAGCAGTTTGTGGCGGCGTCAGTGTACTTGTCAATCACATGCTTGAACACATCAAGGCTCAAGGCCTAAGGGCTGTCACTGGGTTGGCTCCTCCACCTGATAACACGCATGCCCAGTTTGTTGAAAGCATGCTCCGAGTACACAAGAAATATAAGGACATGATTATGGAGGTTTTTGTAGGGGATCAGGCCTTCATGGGAGCACTAGACAAGGCGTGTTCCCTTGTTATAAACCACAGGGTCAATCCCAAACAGCCATGTAGATCTCCAGAACTGGTACGTTAACTCTTTAAAGAATAATTAGTTCATATGCACATTTTTATTAGTTTTTATTCAAAAATCTTTTGTTCTCCCAATGAATACTTTAATGAATAGATAGAATAAATAAATAGTAATATAATACTCTAATGAACAGTAAATCCTTAATCTATAGCTTGAATAATAAGAAAAGTGCCCTGATGTATGTTCAATTTTTTCCTTTAATTCATAGAACCATATAGATATTAAAGAATATACTCTCTTGTTGCAGTTGGCGAAATACTGTGATATGTTGTTGAAGAAATCATCAAAAGGAATTACAGAAAGTGAAATAGATGATAAGTTGGCAAATTCTATAACAGTTTTTAAGTACATAGATGACAAGGATGTTTTTCAAAAATTTTATTCAAGGATGTTGGCCAGGAGACTTATACATCAGCAGAGCCAGTCAATGGATGCTGAAGAAACTATGATCAACAGGCTCAAGGTCAGATTGTGAGCTAAGTATTTATTAAAAAGAGTTAATTCATCTTCTATTTTGTAGGTAATTTTTGTTGGCCTGTGTTTGAAAAGAAGTAAACAACAATATTCGATAGATTGATAGTCATGGGGCAATGTAAAAGACCTCTGAATTAAAACTCAAGGCATAGCATTTATAGAAGAAATCAAATTTTATTTTGATTTCACTGTGCACAAATAATCCTATCAAAACATCTAATCAAAATATCTAATTTTTTCTTTTTTTTATCTTATTTTTTCTATTTTTTTTTTACTGTGTGTGTTACACAATCAGAAAACATAGAAAAATGTGCTGCTTAAGGATTTTTAGTGCTCTTTACAATAGTTTTACCAGAAAGCAATGTTCTTGCTTTTAAATGTAGTTTTTAGCAATTAATTTTGTGCTTCTAGTTTGCTAACTAGTCACACTTCTCTCATTCTCTCTATATATTTATATTTGGATAAGTTGCTATTTGTTTTCTCAAGAAAATTCAATTGATTGTTTTAGCAAGCATGCGGATATGAATTCACAAACAAATTGCACAGGATGTTCACAGACATTTCACTGTCAAATGATCTCAACAATAAATTCAATACTTATTTAAAAAATGATGGCATTGATTTAGGAATAAATTTTTCTATTTATGTACTTCAGGTGAGAATCTCCTTTTGTATTTTACTGTATTGTGGTTTTATTGTATGTAGTATTGTGTGTGTGTGTGTGTGTGCGCGTGTGTGCGTGTGTGTGTGTGTGTGTGTGTGTGTGTGTGTACTATCAATGTACGTACTATATTTAAAGAGGTAACTGGAAAGAGTTATCAAAGTGTAAATAATTGGAGTTTTTTAAATACATTAGTATGTATTTTATTCGTATGGCACTTTAATATGTTGCATTTTAGGAAGTTTGGCATTTGTTTCTACCTTAGGTCATTTTTATCTGTAAGTTGTATAAATTTAAAGCTTTTTCATTTAAAAATTATTATCATTCGTGTGAAATTTTGTTTCTTCTTTCCTGATTGATCTAAGACTACTTTTGACTTCTATTGCATCTATGTAATAGATATATTATTATTCATTTCCTGTTCTAGTGAAATCAGTTAGATTCATCATTAGCCAGTCAAATATTACGCTGGTGGCATGTGTTAGTAGCATTGGTGTAAAGTCAAAACCAAAATATCAAATTAAGTATTTCTTATTATTTTAACTTCCTTAGAACTTATTAATTGAGAGTGTGTACAATATCAGTTATTTTTTAACAAAATATAGAAAATAGTGGCAACTATTATGAAGAGGTCAATTCAAGTACCAGTAATTGTTTTGTTGATTAGGCTGGAGCATGGCCATTGGGTCAAACTAACCTGACATCATTTGCTGTTCCTGTGGAACTTGTCAACTCAGTCCAAATGGTAATATGTTTACTAATTTTAATTATTCTTATATTTAACTAAACATGTGCTATTATCACTGTTATTTGTACTTGGGCTGGGAGGAAAAAAAGATAGTCGAATAAATAATTCACCATGTTTAATTAAGGTATAACAGATCTTTAGTATTCTAATTTATTATGTCGCTTTACTACTGATAAGCTACACATAATACCCCTACCCTTGATAATTTAGATCAACAAATTATTTTTTAACACAAACAGTTAATAAGGGAATATTTAGATCTTAGTTAAATTTTACTTGTATAAATAACATTCATAATCTCATCATTTATCTTGAATAAATAACCTTTATCAAGACCGTAGTTTGCTTCTAAGGAAAAATAATCTATTCTCAGGTAGCAATAATGTCCAACAGATTTATTTTTCTTAAAAAGCCTTTAAAATCCCCTTTAATTAATTTACTTAATTTTATTTAACTTTATTAATCTCCATTAATTGTTTACTTGCAGTTCGAAAATTTCTATCACAATCATTTTAGTGGAAGGAAATTGACCTGGCTCCATCATTTGTGTCAAGGTGAAGTACGAGATGTTTTAAAAATTGTAATTGAGTTTTTAATGTATTTTAAGCAGTGTCTATTAGTACAAAAGAACCACCAGGATCCAAATAGAAGATCGCACTTTCTTTCAATTAGAAATGTTGTACTAATTCCTGCTAGAGTATAAGCTATTTACTTGAATTTGTCTTATCAGTCCAGAATGATTGCTTGTATGAATAATTTACTCAATATACCCATGAGAGTATTTTAAAACAACTATATCTGTTTCGATACAAGTGTAAAATTTTTTATTGTCAAGTTTTTGTTTTTAAATAAGTAGATAAACCAGCTGCACTATAAACAGACACAAAAAAAAAGAAAAAAGTAGAATTGTATAAGATCATCTATTTCCTTTAGCAGTGCAGAAAATTGTTCTGTTATTTTTTATAGTAAGTTAAGTCCATCATTCAAAAGCTATTTTGACTTTTTTTCACTTTTTTTTACTTTTTTACAATCAACTACAATGTAGTTTTAGGTACAAATGTTGAACGTATATTTCTCGTGTGAATGTCTCAATAAAAGAAACCACCCAATGATGGCACTTTTGATATTTTGACTGGAGGTTTAATCTGCTGCGGGTGTGAATCATCTGTTTCTTTTAGATGGTTTTGGTTTGATTCTTTTGCTTTAACCTTAGTATAGAACTTATTTGATGTAGGGATGGGGCTTCATAACACATCTTAGGTGCCTGTAAAGATAATTGGGCATCTCTATTTTCTCAATTTGAATTTGATTGTTTGTAAAGGTGAATTGAAACTGGGTTATTTGAAGAAGCCTTATATAGTAACAATGCAGACATTTCAAATGGCCATATTGTTATTATTTGAAGATACTGATAGTCTGAGTTGTTCAGAAGTTCAGACAACACTCCAACTGAACACAGAACAATTCAGCAAACATATGGCCAGTCTCATTGACTGTAAACTACTCACCTCCTCATATGATGTAAGTTATAACTTGCCATATTTTTTAAATTAGTCATGTAAAAAATGATATTGACACATGGTTAATCAATCCTGTTCATTCAGTTTAGAATATATCCACGTTGAACTATGTAAGTCATAATAAATATTGAACTTTCATAATAACTATAAATAAAATAAAGTTTTTGGTTTCTGTAAATCCTGAATTGTATATCATTGTTTATATTTTAAAGATGTGTGCATTATGCTATAATGGTGTGTTTTGTAGGAACAGAGTAATGACACAATACTCAGGTTAAACTTCGACTACAGTAATAAGAGGACACGTCTCCGCATTAGTACCGCACTGCAGAAAGAGAGCCCTCAAGAACTAGAACAAACAGTTACTGCAGTTGATGAGGACAGAAAACTCTACCTCCAGGCTGCCATTGTCAGGATCATGAAGTCGAGAAAATTACTCAAACATAATGCTCTTATACAGGAGGTCAGTAGTCACAACTCAGTGTTGATTTTTACAGAGTACTGTATATATGTTCCCTATTTTATATGGTAAACAAATATGATTGAATTTAATGCCTCAAATCTCATTTTTACATATTAAAATATATTAATTGGGTAAAAAACAGAGTTTGTGATATTGATTTTTGGCCAAGACTAACATCAAAAATATAAACCAACACCTGTATGATATAATTCTAATTAGATGAAGACTTCAGTAGGTAGTTTAATATACCTGTGGTCTGCGAGGGGTTGGAATACCGCAGGTTCGTGATGTTTCTGTCTCCTCTCGCTGGTTTGGTCTTTACAAGCTTTAGTACAAGTGAAAGTAACAGTGCAGTGAGGATGCCTGAAAAACATCCAAAGTGCCAACAGTGACTAACACCGCTACTGAAGATGGCGAGCAGCTGAAACCAGTCTAGCAAAAGACCAAACCAGCGAGAGGAGACAGAAACACCACGAACCTATGGTATTTCAGTAGATGTTGCATTTTGTGCAATATGGTGATTGATTAACCAAATAGTTTTTTTGTATTCTAGTAATCAACATTCTTTTTTAATTTGAGGAAATGAAAAAATACTTTTTAAGGCTGAAACCTCTTCTGTCCATGGATCATAATTTTCTAAGCTAGCAAGAATAGCTGCATTTATTAACTATAATATTTATCACATTTTAAAAATATGAAGTATAATTGTTACCACTTGTAAATTTCATGTGTTTGTACAAATAATTCATACCTTCATTTTTTCATTTCTCTTATACAGGTATTAAGCCAGTCAAAGGCATTTGCGCCTGCGATTGCAATGATCAAGAAGTGCATTGAAGCTCTCATCGACAAACAATATATTGAGCGTACACCCAATTCATCCGACGAATACAGTTACGTAGCATAATCTTTAATTATATCAAAATACCGTGGAAAAAATTAATAACAAATAGTTTACAAAAAAACTGAAAATCACATGAATCTCAGTTAAACCCCGCATAATTGCAGCTAATAAAATTAATGAATTATGTGACATCAAATTGTCATATAAACATGAACGTACATACACCTCGCCACATATATGCTCGTTATATTTATTAAAATTATTAATATTATTGAACAATCATTAATTAATTATGTAAATATTGATTATTATTGTAAGGAGGTCATTTTATGTTTCTCTCTGTAAATTTCATACTAATAAAAAGAAACCAAAAAAAAATTTACATTTGGTTTTGTTGGAAGATATACATTCTTTTTTATTTTAAGCATAATTCTTGTAGTTATGACTTGTTTTTTATAATTATATATGCATATTTGTTACCAGAAATAGAGTTTTTTGTCATTTTATTTGTTTATGTTTATTTATTTTTATATATATTTTGTTATTTTTTTTAAATATGGTATATCAACCTACTCATCACTGAAAAGATTAAGGAAGTCAAGTTTTTAACATGAGAAGTAGGGCTAAAGTTTAGTTAGATATTTCTCTCACCCTCTTCAAATAACTATATGCAAGTGGAATATTTACTAAAGTTGCATATGCAATAATATGGGGACTGACTGTTATGTTTGATTTAAGACTAAGCTAATTTAATCCTGTATGAGGGGATCAATTTAAAGTTTATTTAAAGGTTTATTTGTTTTTAATCCTCCAATATACTGTACATATTGGTATTAAACTACATCTTGTTATATACAAGAACAAATTTAATTCGAGTGGACAATTTATAATCACATTGAACATTTTTGATGGTGATATAGGTGTACAGACAGATACTCTTAGACAGAATTATAGTTGAAAAAGCAAAACAAAACCATTTTATGTTTGTTAAACCTTGAGCCACTGAAGGTAATAGTGAAAATGTGATATCACAATATCATTTTCTGGTATATGCTACATTATATATAAGTGCCCAAGGTACCAAGTTAGTGAATGCAATAGTAGGGTAGTATGATTGATTATATTTTTAGCTCCAACTTTATAATCATAGTTGGCAAAGGCCAACTATTATATTTTCAGTATAAAATATTCTGCCAATTTAAAATAAAAATGAGGTATATGCATAATTGTATACTTTGAAGGTTCCATCTGTTGTCAGTGTGCACTTGGACATAATATTTTCTTCTTGGTATTATAAGTGTTATATGTCAGTTATTAAGCAGTGCTTAAATTAATCATAATGTATCTTAACCTCAGGACATCAAAAAGACTAAGGGCAGTTTTGCAAGTTTTATGCAAAAACAAAACTACCAATTCTTTAGCAAATGGCCTGGTGTGGAATGCACTGAGGAACCTAGTCCACATTAGAAAAGTATTATTATTTTTAGAACAATGTTAACAAAATATTGAATTATCGTGCTTCATATTAAAATTTTATTTTTAATGAACAACAAATTACATTATTTGCAAATAAATATATTAATACCTTTAAAAAGGTAAAGAATATTTAATATCAAAACTAGATGTAGAAGTGGGGAACCCTTGGGTGTGATTGTACCAAAAGTTATAACCATACCATCATACTGTTTCATTCAGAAAAGAATACATATGTACAACAAAAATTCAACATATTGCTCCTTTATTGCTTTTGTTAATCAAATATTATATATGCAAATTGTAGTTTCATTGCAAGGTACTTCAAAAAAGCTCTGATTTACATCACAGGAAGTAAACAAAAAAATACCATGGTTCAGGTTTGTAATTTAAGGAAAATTCAGTCCACTACCAGGATTTAATGGGACCTTCAGGTTAGTGGATGTTAAACTAAGGTATGCCTAATCCTAATCTCTAGTGATTTTGGAGTTATTTTCACTTGTTTAAGCATAACTGCATCAATGGCAGTATGCTCTTTTTGATGTGGAAAAGTAACTCCTATTTGAATTAAAATGAGTCTGCTAATGTTTTATTTCACTGTTCAGAAAAGAGTGAATGTAATAGAGGAAATTGTACTACAATATATAATAAAGCGTTTATATATATATATATATATATATATATATATATATATATATATATATATATATATGGTAGACAAATTATATAGCAAACACAAAATAAAATCTTGTATAGAACCAATGTCTTATAAGACTCTCTTTAGGTAACTATTCAAAAGATCTAAAAGATTTTTGGTTATTTTTATTTAATACTTTTCCTATTGAGGGGATATAAGTATATCAGAGGATGTTTCTTGTTTATTAGTTGAGGTAGAAGGTTTCAAACGTAACAGATCTGGATCAATTTCAGGCGGTGGTTTGCCAAAATTAGTAGGCAGGCTCCAGTCCATGCCGAGAAAAAATGAACTCCCTGAGTCTGGACTGTAACTTCCCACGGGAGTACCTAAGTCAATACATATTTTAATAAGAATAGTGTTCAATTAATGTAGGTACCTGAAATTATTACAAATTGAGGAAATCATTTTACATTTTTAATACATTTTTCATATGTACACTGAGGGCATGTGGCCAATGAGTGGGAAAGAAAGCTCAAGTAGGTATAAGACTCCACATTGAAATTTCTAACTACCTATTCCAAAATAATCTCCCTAAGTTTTTTTTTCTTCAATAATTTTATTGTTTTCAACTTGGGCAAATCATTCAACTTATTTATTCAATCTTTATTCTTTTGTTGAAATTAATTTTTTCTTATTCTGTGAGTTTTGGCTTCATTTTAGTTGGAAAAATATTGGAACCCTGTTATAATAAGGAGCATTCCCTTATAGTAAGGAGCATTAAGAATTTCAGGTCCCTGATATTCCTTATTTTATAAAGTAAGAAGTCGAATCATTCCATCCAAAGTTAAAATACAAAATTGGCCACTATTCTCCCTCAAACCAAGACTTCCTCAAGATGTAATTTTTTGATAATAAAAAATATATTAATAGAAATTTTGCAAAATGGTTACTTTTCTTATAATTTATAAATAATGATTATTGTGGCTATGCTATCAAAGAAGTATTACTTCTCCAGTTCTTGAAATTTGTTTTTGGTAATTTTTTTGATTTTCAACTGTGGCATGGAGTCGAAGGTAAATTATTAAAAAAATATTTTTATATTATTATAACTATAATATTATGACTATAATAATTATACTTACCAGGCAAGTTATTCCCTGTATCCGGTAAAATTGTAGGACTAGAACACACTGAAAAGTAAATAAATAATTTAAGTCCAATTAATAATATGTAATTGTAATATATAAGTACAATAAGAGTTCATAAATGCGAATCTAAGGAATAATTAAGGTTGACAATAAGAATCTCCTGCATGCCATGGACGTTAGATTGTGAAAAAAGTTAATATATTGACCTAATTGCGCAAACGTTTGTGTGATTCTTCACACGTCTGCCTACTATATCCGTATAGTGTATTCTGAGTAATAATAACATCCTTGGCTGTCACTACTATTTAAAAAGCTACAAATTGAAGACGCATTATACTGGTGCTACGAACATGGGTCACGCCAAACCAGAACCACTAAAAAAACTGTCTGCGTAGTTAAAGGTTTAAGAAAAAAATGGTTCCAAGTTATAAACTTAGTTTGTTTACGAACACGGTTGTAATGATATGCCGTTTAGCATAAACCGCATGAACCACCGACATAAAACTCGACTGAAGAAGTTAAAAAGAAATATTACTCGGCAAAGTAAGAAGGCCCAACTGTTGGTGTAGTTGGTGTGGAGGCGCAGGACCGGGTGCGGCGGGATTGCCGTCGGAAGCTGTAGTCGTCACCGAGCTCTGTTCTTGCTCTTGTTTGGCCAGCAACTTCTCCTGCTTCCTCCATTTAGCCCTCCTGTTCTGGAACCACACCTGAAACATAGACAGATATTTTAGATTTCGATTATATATCGGTCGGGTTACACATTAAGGTGTCGCAGTCTCATTTGCTTCCACAGGAAAAAAGTTTCTCTTATAGGATGGATATATTTTGATTCTGAATCCAACGTAAGAACAAATATATGTTTTATGTAAAATATCATCTTTGGTGTAGTATACTTTAAAATAGTAAGTAAATATTTTGAACCATAATTAAATTGAAATATATACAATAATAAATAACATCAAATTGTTAAAAACTGGTTAAAATTTCTCTGCAGCCTCCGCCTCATCCCATCCGACGCCATTATTTCAATGTTAATTTAAATTGAAGATACCCCTGAATGTTATTAAGTAAATATAACGATTGTGGTTGTGATTTTGATTATGTTACGCAATCGGGATGCTAGAAGAATAATCTTGTACTTTCATTGCAAAATGTGTGGCCGCACGTTTTCACCCCAATTCTTAAAATATTCCGATATCTTAATAGTAATTTTAAAAAATACGCAGGATTGGGTAATGTTTTCACTACTCGTTCTTTTTCAGCACTGGGCCTTCAATTTGTAAAATGGTCTCGTGATTTACATTGTAAAAGTTATATTGCTGGGTGAGCCATGCATAGCTTGATGGTACATAGAAAGACGGCAAAATTTTATTAATATAAACGATGCTGGCACTCAGATCGGTAGGTTTAGGTATGAAAAACGTAGGGAAACGTGGGGATATTAGGGATTTGTTCCCATGTAAACATTATTTTAATATTTTTCCCTTTTTAAACATTTTGCGTATAAAAGATAATGTATTGTTTTGCAAATAGCAAGATATTTTATCGTTCTTGTTACTTGTACTCTAGCTTCAGTCAAATCTATCCTGAGAGCGAGCTCTTCTCTGAAGAATACATCCGGATAGTGAGTTTTATGGAAAGCTCTCTCCAATTCTTCAAGCTGGAAATTGCTAAATGTTGTCCTGAAAAATATGACACCTATCATTAATGAGGATGAATTTTTACATCAAGAGCGCAATAGGGTTTTATTTCTAATTACTGACAATGTAGTGACAGCAGAAGTAGAAGAATTAATAAAAAAAATGAAGAAATTATGGGTTACGATAAACTGCCACTGCTAGAACTAAACAAGATTATCTGAAAATGAAAGGGGTCACAACCCTGAAGAGCTATATAACACATCCTCAGTTTTAAACATTTTAAAAAAATTATACCTGTATCTTCTCTGTTTTCTCTTTCCTCCGTGCGAGACGCTGCTCACATAGCTTGAAGAAATGTCCAAACTATTTGCGCTCACCAAACTGTCTTCGACTGGTTCACATTGATAACCTGTCAATAGAACGAATCGTCTAATGTCTTTGCTTATTGCTTATGGCTTATTTCTGGAAATAATTTATGTATTAGTTGCCCTCTATACAATTTTAATAAAATTAAGAGAGAGAGAGAGAGAGAGAGAGAGAGAGAGAGAGAGAGAGAGAGAGAGAGAGAGAGTTATACATTTTAGTAGCCAAGTTATAAATAATATACAATCAAGCCAAAATGTGCAATGCTTAGAACAGTACTAGTGAAATTCATATTTGCGTAGATGGAAAAAACAGGCGAACATTCATTTTCAAAATTATCTCTACAAAATATATAGACAATATCTGTAACAACTGTAGCTTTGAATTTTTCAAATGGCTTATTTATATAAATTGTGGAAAATTAAAATGTTTGAATTATTTAATCCATTTAGTGGTATAATTGACTTTCCGCTATATTAAGGGGGAGACTTTAACTCGTTTCATTATACCTAAAGTGAACAAAATATGGACACGGGAGGGAAAGGTTTAATATCGTTAGATGAGGGTTATGGAGGACCCCGCTAAATTAACTTAGAAGTATTATTAAGTTAAATGAACTTCAATTTTATTTGGTGTCTCTAATATGTTTAGCGCTAATTCAATAACTTCTGGGACCTCAACTTACACAAGTATTTCCCTTCAATGTGTTGTTAACAGTTAAGACATTTTCATTCCAGTTTAGTAAACGCTATAGTTACCACCAGATAGCACTCCACAAGTAATATTTCATTTATTAGAACTTCATTAGTTCGCCGTTTATTTATATTCATTCAAATGTTTCTGTATTTCAAATTATAAATAATACTTCTATGTTGTGCTTTACTGAGTTATGTGATAAGTGTATTGTGACTCAAGTTCCAGCACTGGACCATAAACTACACTTGGGGCAAGTTCCAGCTAAATAACAAACAAAATAAAAAAATAATAAATTTTCAGTAGCATAATACATTTGAGGTAATATTTATATAATTAACTTTGTACATGTGTGTAAACTGAGTTGAACTGAAATTTTTAATATAGGGGAACATTAATAATTAAGGTTGCTTCATAAGACTTCTATACTTTAGTTTGTTTTTAAATTTAAGCTCATAATACTTAACTATAATATTTAAGCAAATCTTGTATGTGAGTTAAAATTAAATATAGTTAAATGTGTAACATAATAAATATATAAAATTATAACATACATGAATACCTAATTCATACAAACCACACTACTTATTTTAAAATTTGTCTGATTTTTTCTGTTCTTTTGAAGGATATATTTTTCTCGATAACAGAATAACATCGGGCCCCCATTTGAGTAATTTGAAGTATAACATTCAAAGAAAATGTATCATCCTACCAGAAAAAGAGCCATGTAAACAAATAGAGTTTAATAAGGTATGCAATTTAATATTGCCATTTTTAATAATTGGTTAAATTTATCAGTATTTTCATTTTATTATTTCTGTCCAAATGTTTAAAAATCATAAGTATCATTTAATTCTCTTTATTTTCCTTACTAAAATATTTTCACTATTAAATTAATTAAAAACAAATGTCTTGCTACATTTATTACATTATTTTGAAATTTAATTTAAAATAACGATATTGAAAATTATTAGAAAAAAACAGACTGAGATAACCTTATTTTATAATTTAATTCTTATAATATTCATATTTGCACTTACTTAATTTGTCTGGTGAGAGAATCCCTGAAAGAAGAGGATCACTGTCAAATTCATTGTCCAGTTCACTCATCGTCAGTACATGAGTAGAATATGCCCTAATTTTTAAAACTTTCACATAAATAACAGTTTTTAAATTGAGGATTATCGGCAATCTTTAAACAAGACCTGACATAAAATTTGAACAAAATACTATGTTATCTGTACAAAACTATGTCCAAGAGAACTATATGGCTTCCAGTGAGAGTTGTGTTGGTTTGAGAGTTTGTGGGGGGGTATATTTAGAGACTGATGTGTAGGACCCAGAGAGGAAGCCTAACAAAAGTTCTAAAAGCTTCACACAGACAACACACATAAGAGTTGCATAAGCCCAATTGATTTTTATTTTACCACCTGGAAACAGGATACTCACTTCTGTGCATTCCACAACTCATACTTCTTACATACCACAGGTTATAATAAGAGTGAGGACATTTATATCAACCCAATAAATATTGGGGCTGTTCCTAGAAGATATTATCTTCTGTATGTATAATATAAGGAAGCTGATATGAAACATTTCCTGGAAAATATGAACTTGAGCTTATAAGCTTGAATAGGCTGCGTTTATATTAAAGCACTAACAACCTACAACTTTACCTGTTTATATACTACCCTTAAGTAGAGCAATATAAAGGATCGTTTTTACTGCTATATTTTCCCCAGTACAAAAACTGCTATACTGTGCACAATATTTCAAAAACTAATTTATTCTTTCCCACATTAAGGAGCTTATTTTCAAAAATACAACCTAACTTGTTTATAAAATGTTTTCATACTTTAAAGTACCTCCTGAAACTACTAAAAGCACCATTTTCTTACTTATTACTTAATCTTTATAATATATAAAAATTAAATAAATAATTCTCATTAAGTAGCATTCTAAAACTTGTATATCTTCAGGTATTGTACAACTAATTGGTACCTCCAGTTAACATTTAATTTGTACTTATGCTTTTTACTTATTGTGCAGCTCATTCAAAACTGTACATTCAAATAGGACTGATATAATTGTTTTCTTATTCCAAGAAACAAAAGGATGAAACATTCTATTTGTAAATCTATGTGGTGACCAGGGAAGATATTTATTCCAACAGGCATTTATTTATGCATTTTTTACAAGATTGTATTTAAGGTGGTCAGAATGGTGTCTCTGTACATTTCTTTTGGCTCTTCACAAGTTAAAAACTGCACTGTAATAAATCATTTATTCAAGTTTCACGTTTTATGAAAATATAACATTCAAAATTTATGAATAAAACAAACATTTACAAAATCATAATGGCATGTCTTTATACAAAAGTTAAAGATATGACATTTTGTACATTTATGTCTAATAGTTATAATAAAATAAAACAAGAGTTGTACTTTTAAAAACTTGCTAATTATTACATCAAAATATATCGATATTATTTTTCAGTTCACAGATTCATTAAATGAGTAAATTGTTTGATATAAAAAGCTAATTTTTTTTACATAGGCAAAATATATAGTTTTACAAGCTGAACACATTTATTATTACAATTATTTAAAATAATTTAATTTGTAAACAAAATACGAATAATAAGGAAATCAAGAAAAGTAATAATAATATCTAATTCATTATTAATAATACTATTATTAATGTAATTAATAATAATTGTTTACAAAAGTACTCCAGAAATAATTAATGTCCACATATCCATTGAGTGTACAGGATATTTTGTACAAAATATTGTACAAATAACTGAAAACAACAAAGGCAATGTTGGCCTTTAAAAGAGCTATAAACAAACTCCCAGTGTCTGAGACACACCTTATAACTACTCGACAACCCTATAATAATTATTATCGATAGTTCATAATGAAAATGTTGAGTGACTTATAACAAAAAATGAAGTGTTATATACAAAACTTGTCTGAAGCATGATCTCACAATTTATGCAGGTACTTGTTATTTGTAAACTTGTATAGTGAACAAAATGTTAATAAACTTTATTATTAGCTTACTTCATGTTCAGCCTACCAAGATTAATAAACCAAGGTCTGGTATAGGTGAATGGATTGATTGTGTTTAAAACTCTAATGTATGGACAGGGTTTCCTGCAACATACTTTATATGTTATTATTAATCTATGTAAAAAAAGACAAGGTCAAATAACTCACTTTTTGTTGAAGCATGCACCATTTTAACAAATAAAAACATAAAAGTAACCATATTACAAATGAATTACATTTACCTATTTCATCCATTTTATCAATGTAATAGTTCAGAGGTTTCTTAAATTAAAGTTACAAACACTGTGTTGCATGTTATACAAACATTGAATACAAGCATGATTCTTTGCAGAATATAATGCATCGTTACATAGGTGATTATGTTTTAATTACAACTTAATTTCAATTTTAATAATTTAATATCAATTATTACAAACATTTTATGATATAAATGTTCTTAAATTCTTTACTAATTAAAATTACATGTGCTTTTTAATAAATTCCATCCTATTGCATGAAGAAATGTTATTGCTCTTAAAAGTGTATTAAAAATAAAGTATGCAATTGGGACCATAGCCTAGATTATGCCAAATAGTTTTCTTTTATTTCGATGTTTAAGGAATGTTACAGAACTTAATTCATTTGTTCATGACATTTTTATTGTTCACAAAATTCATATAATTCAAAATC
Organism: Lethocerus indicus; assembly: GCA_019843655.1. Lineage (NCBI taxonomy): Eukaryota > Metazoa > Arthropoda > Insecta > Hemiptera > Belostomatidae > Lethocerus > Lethocerus indicus. The sequence continues at coordinate 23,553,104 of JACDQD010000003.1, read as the reverse complement.
AATTAATTTGATTAAAGTAATAATGTGTTAATAATTTTCATAATGCCACCCATATTTTCTTACCTAATTATGAATAGTCATAAATATTAGTGAGATAATATAAAAATCAGATTTGTATTCAACTTAAAAATAAATTAAGACAAAGCCAGTGAACATTTTTGACTAGATATATATGAAACTAATATACAATTTATGTACAATATATTTGTAAAAGCTATTTTCTGATGTGTTTATATTTTTCAGATTTCTTTTTATTCTTAATTTCTAGTTTTATTGCAAAGTACAAAAATATATATTTCCATGTTCTACAGTTCATTAGATACTTAGCCTGGCTTTTATTTAATCAGTTGATAGGCTAACAATTCCAATCAATCAAATATGTTTCTTGTTCATTTATATAAAGTTGTGTCATACCAATGATAAACAATAATGTTATACATTATAATTATTTCTGATAACAATTATATCAAATATAATCCTTATTATGGATGGATGTATCCATGATTGTGGGCATAAAGTGTTTAAATTTAAGCATTCCTGTGGGAATATAACATTATATTGGGGAGCAAAGTACCATCCAAAAATTCCTGATCAGAACTGAATAATTTATAAAGTAAATAAATGTACTTTGAAAACCAAATTAAAGGATGAGGAAGATAATACCACATTCTATATGGTCTCTAGATGTGGAGAATTCCCCAGGTTAGTGTAAAGCTACCTTATATATCACAGCTGATTAATAGTCAAATAGCTGACAAATATTTCAAAATCAGTCATATCTGCAACAAAAATTACCGTTTGCTTAAGACCAAACATTAGTTATAATTGTTGGACCTACTGTTCAGAAGTAACATGTAAATATTACCAAATATTAAACTTTACAATAGCTGTCCTGTTTAACTGAAAACAAATTTTAAGTAACAAATGTACCTTTGCAAGTTTTAATGACATAATACAAAGTGTTTAAACCACTGACATTTATATTATTAAATGTAATATTATTCATTCATGCATTATTTTTGTAATATAAAAATAGTACATTATATTAATATTAAGTATTAATATTTTGTATATTGTGGCATAACTGGATATCCAGTATTATTTGTCAGGAATTCAAAATGATCTTATTTTCCTCCTAAATTGGCCTTAGTAATTTAGGGAAATTTTCAGATGAAATTATTCTCATAAAAAAATGTATCTTATATTAAAGCATGAATAATAATTCTAACATACTTTCTACTTGAATATGAAAAATGATTTTTTACAGCATTTATATGCCATGCAATTGAGCCCAATGCTGATATGCATGGGAATATGAGAAATGTGATCACGGTCCTAAAATCAAACCAATTGTAAACAATATTAATGTCCTTTAACATAAGAACACTCAGAATACTTAAAATTATTTAATTAATCAAATATGTTGCATTGTATATTACAAATACAGTAATGAACATTAAAGATCCATTCTTAAATCAGTTACTAATAATTTATCTGACTTGAAAGTTCCTCCCGTAAATTGTGCTGATTTATTTAGGACTTTTATTTTTAAAAATAACTGTCTCTTTTAAAAATAGTCTTTTAAAATCATCATTTAAAAAATGCTGAAGATATAAACTGTTTAATTAAGAAAAAATTAGTTTTCTTTGCTCCTCAATGTCTAATAGTTATTTAGAATTTTTTCTTTATTTAAATATGACAAATTAATTGCACATAAAACAATTTAAATACTAATACAAATGATTGCTTCGTGCATTTGCATGCAGCTGCAGTTAAGATGTCTACTATACATCTATCGTTAAATATATTACGTATTCTTCTTATCAGCCCTATCATATACCAATCTTAGCTCTTCTAGTTATAATTTTTTCCTCTTCTAATAACAATACCCAACTTTGTTTCTGCTATTGTATATGCGCATTCATCAAATAGCTATATTCTAAATACAGTGCACAATTGTGAATATGTGGTTTCCATTTATTATATTATATATGCACAATATAATTTATTATTCGGGTGCATATTACACACTGTAAACCATGATGGATACATTCGTAAGCTTCTTCGTCTGTACACTCTTGAATTTCTTCACTTGGTTTCAACTCATTTGACATCCCTCTTTTTCCACTTTAACAAATGTAAAGTGCCAAAGATAATTGATTAAAATCATCAGGACAGCACAACATATATCCCTACTATTGTCGATCTGTTGCATACATAAAATATTATGTAACATAACTTCATACGTAGTACAATCTCAGTTTTGAAGTAGACACGAGGAGTTGGTCATCAAAAAAACTTGTTTCTATCAGAATATTACCACTGCAACATATTAAGAAATAATCAAAATTACTTACAAAAATTTAAATCTCCAAAGGTTCGTATATTTTACATAATACAATTATCATGGTCTTAATGTTTATATAAAACAAACAAAAATCATCTGCCATACATCAAGTGTTTGTTAGTAATATGATAATCTCCTGTTTATTTATGCATCATGTAATATAAATTAGTATTTTGGAAATAAATTCACAAGGATAGTTAACACATTTGGATTATAGATCTATTGGGAGTTCTGGATATGAAACTAACTCATTTGACTTTTGTAGTTAATAGAATAGTGTGTCCAGTGAGGTTAGAACCTCTTATCTTTACATGATGATACTGATACTCATATCATTAGCATCGTACTTGGCTTACCTTAACTCAATGAAAGCTGGAATGGACTTCCCTATATTTGAAACTACTAATACTTAGAGTTGTTTATGGCTTAAATTTGTGATTGGGAATTTATTGGGGAGTTGACATTTTATAACAGACATCACCTACAAAAATAAATTACCAGTAAGAATTACTGAATTATAATTAGATACACTCACTTGAGAACATTGGCAGGCATCATCTGTGACTCTGGAGCTGCTTCAATGAGTGATTGCCATGTATTAGTTGAATTAGGTATTACAAAGCCAAATTCAAAAAACCATTCTTCCATCAGTCTACCCTGAAAAAATCCACACTATTAGAATAGTAGAAACACAAAAATGTTATATTATTAATAATAGTGGATAAGATAAATTCCAAAATATAGGTTAGATCAAAATCATGACATTTCCTCTTAAGAAATTAATTAACCTGGAAATTCAACAGAGAAAATCATTTCTATTAAAATAATCCAATTTATCAAATCTCATAAAAATAATGAGTAATCATTTCCCATCAAATCTGGAGTCAGCAATTCATTGTCATATTTCAAAACATATTTTTTAACTATTATAAGTTTAAGTTTAAATTTACTGTAGGGGCCCCCTACAGCATATTAAACTTATAATACAAATAAAAATTTGTATGTGAAAATGTATTTGATCAGTTACTCTAATAAAAGTATATCCTAGAAAAACATGCCAGTAATGTAAATACTAAGATACAATGAGATATAATATTTCTCAGAACCAAATTTTTAAAACCTGACAAAAAAAGTTTGTGGATTTTAAAATTTTTATTTAATATTACCTTGAAGAGTATTTTTTGCTGCAGCCTAAACTTCTCCATAGGTTCAACAGAAGAAAAGTTTATCTCTCTTGAGACTGCTCTACATTTCAGTATCTGTTTTGGAACTCTGGCCTCATGTTCAACATCTGGAACAGAACTGTATAACAAACACATGTTAAGATTTCCTCTAAATAACTGCAAATGTTTTAAGTCATTGTAACAAAGAATTTCCCCATAAAAATTGTCTGCATATTCCTTATCAGATCATGGTAAAAGCCATATATTCAGTCAAATTTACAATTAAAGAGAAACTGTTATCAGTATACGCAGTTATAAAGAACAACCTTCTTATGTTTATCAATGAAGCACCTCCACAGAAAATATCTTTCTTTAAAAAGGAATCACTTGCATGGTATATTAAAATTATTTTACTGTATAAAACAAGAGGGTAATTAGTTAACATTTAATAACTACTTGCACTTACAGATCTTCATTTCCTTGCCAGAGTATTTTGCCAGAGTCAGCATCTCTGAGGTTCATCCAATTACTTTTTAATGTTAAAGAACATACACAGTGCACTTACACACTGACACTCCTTGGAAATCTCCATTAGAAAAAACATAATTATGACTATAGAAAAGTTCGATTTGAAATGCAGTAGTTAATTACAGAATACAAACAGTACACTTTCTACAGAAAAATAGAAAAATTTACTCACATTTACCACCGTATAATAGCACATAAACGTAGAAAAGGACATAAACGTCTAAATAAAATTGTACTTTGTGAAGATAAATTTTTCTTAGCATGGGACCTTTTTTTTCGAAGAACATATGTATATTCACAACACAATAAAAAATAGAATACAAACTGACATGCGGTAATTACAACATTCGAGTGTCATATTTAATATAAGCCTACCTTAATTGGCCTAGTGCACTTAATTTGTGCCAGGTGAAAAACAAACAATCGATAAATAAAGACAATTCAAGAATAAAAATGAAAGGATACACTTGAAAACCGCTGAGGATATCTTTGGCTCGTTGTTCGCCTTCCTCTGGTGTCAAACTGGTCATTTTCACAGCAAAGAAAATTATAGTTCAGATATAAACTGCGGAATTCAAACGTCAAGAAACTCACGACACTAACGTACCAACGAATGCTCCATTTCATAGCCTTTTAGATTTCATCTAATCATACAAGTCGTTCACAACCGACACATACAATTCAACATAGGAAATAATTAAGTAATTACCTATTAAGAAATCAAAATTCAATTTTTAATACTTAGGTAAATTATACCCCTTTATAATAAAAAATTGAATAAACCTTGTTGTTTTCAAAACCTTGCAAATATAATAAAATAATATATAATTATAATTAGTAATTATTATTTATCATATTTAAATTTTACTAGTAATACCAAGTAATATTACGCTTCACAAAAACGTATTAACTGAAACAGATGTTTATTAAATTAAACATATTATCATAAATTCATACGTAGTTTGTGAATATGAAAAAGTTAACTTACTTTCTAAAATGCCTAAGTGTTACTGTAAAATGCTTCAACTTTGTTTAAGTAACACATACATTATAAAAGAATCAGGTAAATTGTGGTAAAACGCATAATTAAAAAAGGTCGGTTTTATTTCACACTGTAGGAAAATGTACGCAGTATATCATAAATTGTTATTATTTAAATAACAAATTAGGTGTGAAATTTATATCCTTTTTCACAAAGGCTAATATATCCTTTTTATTTAGATTAAAAGTGTAAATGATCATATTACTGTAAAGTTTGTAAATTAAGACATATATACATGATTACATATCGTAAACATTTAAAAACCCATATTGAATAATATAAATTGTGTAATGTATATTTGTTATTAGAACCAAGAGTATGAGTCGTCCTCATAAATACACAATTGTTTTTCCTGTATTTATACTTAATGTTGTTACTTTCATCATATTCTTGTTTATTAAACAAATCTATTTAGTGTAGAATATAAATTTGTGTCTTGATTATAATGTTCATCTCATGTTTAAAATTCAATAATTGGACCAACGTTATAAACATATATTCCAAAAAGATTAACCGGACCATTAAAATGTATTCAAAATAATATAGTTTGTAATCATTTTAGTTGTTTTAGTAGATTTGGTGATCTGGTAATGTGAATATCCATTTGCTTAATGTATCAAATTTTCCTGTTCCAAAAAATATGGTCACAAAGCTTCAGTATTTGAATTACAGATATAGTTTGTATATTTCGTCGAATATAATGTTGTTAGTTTTTTTGAGTACTGTAAAAATTTCGTCCTGGATTGAACGTGTAAAGGACCGCGCTCAGCCATATGATCCAGTCAATAATTTTAAGTAGGTCAGAAGCCAAATAAACAAATAGTAAAGGAAGAGAGGGGGGTTTGTATTATTGGTGGCCGGACCCCCGAACCCTTCCCGCTTTTTAAAAGCTAGAAATATTAAAAATATGATGTCCCGCTTTTTGTACTGTTGGAAATCTATACTATCCGGTGTTAGTCTAGTTTAGTATATCGTGTTCAAGTTGAAAATGTTGGGCGGAGGAGTGTACGACGGGGAGCAAGCTCAGCAGAGCGAGCAGGCGAGCAGGAACCCTCTACTTTGTTATATCTGCAAGGACTATTATACGGAGCCCTGCATCCTGACTTGCTATCACACTTTCTGCGCTCGATGCCTTCAGGGCAAAGCCCATGACAGCAAAGTGTCGTGTCCCATCTGCGGGTAAAATAACCTTTGTTTATTGATAGATGCCTCTCCCCATTGGAATTTTCACTCTTACCTTACATTTTCCTTTACAGTTATATCAGTCTATTTGAACCTGGGTCACCGGTTACACTAAAGTTAAGCCAAAATGAAGTAAGAACAATCTAAGGTTCTACTGAACCTAAAAGGATACAGCAGAGAATACTTCCTTTTTTATTGAACTGTTTTTGCTATTTGGACTAATTTAATATCTGCTAAGCTTCTTATTTCAGTTCATTATTGAGATGTAGATCAAAGGCCATTAGGTTGTACTTACTGAGGGAGGGCAATAATTCTGTAAGTCACAAACATATATTAATAGAGGTTACTGTTCCTCAAATGACCAAATAGAAATACAGTTAAGTGCCTGGGACTATTTTATTTCTACAAGGTAGCCTTCTAGTTTTATAAGAGCTAACATATTTATGATTCTAATAATATTTTTTTGTGATCGATTTTTGTATTGTTGAGTTAAAACTGTAATTGAGGGGTCGATTCTCAGGAGAATGGTAAAAATGCTACACTAAGTGTTTAAGCTGGTTAGCCTAAGAGATATGTTCAGGTTTAAATGAGTTTGGTGCATATGATATGCCATAGCTTATAAACCCTGATAAAAAATGTTACAAATTGATTTTTTTATTATCATATAAGGGACCTTGCCTTTGAGTTTTATGGATATTATTTTAAACATCTGAATAAATAGATCAATATTCTTTCTAAGCTTTATTTCTGCAGTTATTTATTTCTGTACTTTTCATATCTTATTCAATTTTGCAGCTGATACTGCAATTTTGTCTTTTAACATTCCCTTATCTTTTCACCAGTCTTTTAACCAAATTGTATTTAGCATGTTTTACTATATTACGTACGAACTATTCGTGAAGTTTCATTAATAAGCATGTGTTGTCAACCATAGATGAAATTAAACTTATTAAACTAATTCTGTACCTAGTCTAACACTAATTTGGAAGAGCTTAGTATATTTGGAAAGCTATACTAAGGTAAAGGCATTAATGTGAAATGAAAATCTTACTTTTTGTTACCATTGCTTCTGATATATTTTTAAAATAATTAGGGTGTATGTATTTTATGTCTAATGTATTTCAATTCTCTCTGTGGTAGTTTCTTATATAATAATATAATACTGCCAACAGTTTTTATTTGCAGAGAAAGCAAATGTTACATTTTTTTGTATCTTAATTTTTTTATATATAAATTGATTAAACTATTTGTTCAAACTTATTCTGCTTATAGTATTACTCTCTCATTTCATTCATTAAAAAAATGTGCTTTTTACAAAGCTCAATTATTTATTTTTAATTTAATTTGACTCACGTTAAAGGCATTGAAATCACATTGAATGTTTGCATTAACCCTCCTATAAATGATCAATTTCAGCATTTTCATATTCATACTCCTTTTCTATTTTTAAGAGATAATCTATATTTGGAATGTCAGTATTGTATTTTTTCTATGAACAATTAAATTATTGTATATTTAATTAAATAAATTTATTTTACTTTATTGTGTTAGGCTGTCAAATAATAAAATTTGTCATTAATTAATTGCAATATACTTAAGTAGTATCTATTGAAAATAATGTATAATACATTTTGTGGTGATTATGACTGTCTATATTTCTGTATTCAGAATATACCAGGAGTACATTATTGTTTACAGTTCAAACACTCTGTTGAAAGATGGTTGTACGATTCCTCCGCCCGACACTCTGGTCAGACATCTCATAGATTTGGCAAATACAGACAATCCGCCATGTTCAAATTGTGACAAAAGAGATCGCCCTTCTATGTATTTCTGCAGCACTTGTGGTGAATTTATTATTCATACTTTTATGATTATTGTTATCTAAAATGCTATGGTATAACTTAATGTTCGGTATCAAATATATTTCAATGTGTTGAGGGGTTTTTAAAATCTTTAATTTATAAATAACCACAATTATAGTACTCATAGTGCAACGAATTTCTCATAGAGCAGATATCTTGACCAAACTAAAGCAAAATGTGGTATTTACATTTACTTTAATTTTATTATAAATACTAATAATAAGTAAGTGGTTGAATTCTGTGAAGTGCAATAAAGACATGTAAACTGACATTCTTTGCTGTACTTGGGAATAAATAACAGAAAAAGAAACAAATCATTTCATGTTTTTATCAAAAAATAGTTTTTATTGTGTACGGTTAGGTTTTAAATATATAATAACATAATGTAGTTAACACTACATATTTGATTTGTTTTCCATTTCATCTTTCCTTCCTTTAATGTAATAACATGCTATTTTTTTTATTTATAGGTCTATTTTTTGTTACTATATTTGTTTAAAACTTTTGTCATTTTGTTTTTCTTCAGGTGCATGACATCTTTTCAGGCAGGATTGAATTGAATTTTACAAGGTCCATTATTTCGTTTTCATGTTGATTTTACTTATATTTAAATTTTTTATGTTATTATTTCCATTAAATATTGCTGTTAGAGTATTTTAAAAGAAATGGTGTCATAATTTTTAAATTAATTATTGTTATATTTTACTATATTTTTATATTGAGATAGTGATTTGATTTTGTGCAGGGCAAGCTTTGTGCACACAATGTAGGGAAAATACTCATAGAGCAAAAATGTTTTCAACTCATGAAATAGTTCACATGTCAAAGTGTTCGAAGGATGGCCACCGAAGGGTGAGATGTTTATTATTAAACTCCATTATTATACCCTTATGTTTATAACAACTTCTGTTATTTCATCCATGTTATTAAAATGGCTTTAATTCAATGAGATTGGTTTTTCATTGATTTTCAGTTAATATAACTGAGGTTAAGTTGTTTGAAGAACTAAAATCATTTTTTTTCAACTTTTATTTAAAAAAATTCTATTCGTACAATAAAATATATATTCTCTTTTTGTGTGTGTATAGTGTGCTGCTCATGGGGAACAGTACATAATGTTCTCGAATTCCCAAAGGAACATGTTATGTGTAAATTGCTTTCGGGACACACCAGCTGATGCTCGACTTCATTGTGTTGATATTGACACTGCTTATACTCAGGGCTGCAAGAATCTCGAAAGAGCCATTCTGGTACATATATGTTAGATATGTGTATTTTTAAATACACATATATATTTCTTTATAATTAATAACAGCAATGTAAAAACAAATTGCTTATTATCTATTTTTATGATCAGTGACGATAAGTGATAATCCGTAGATCAAAATATATTTTATAGAGGGAGAGAGGGAAGGAGATAAATATATTTTTGAATGTAATTTTGATGGAAGAAAATAATTATAATAATAATTATTATTATTACTTCATTCAATTTTATTATATATTTTGCAGTATTCAACAATATAATTTTGAAAACAATATTGTTCCTTATTTTCTGTACAGGCAGTTAGAGAAGTACAGGGTCTTGTTAGATCTGGCATTGTAGCTTGTAGGAGCTTGTTAGATGAGTTACATCACAATACAAACACTGAAAAAGCAACAATACATTCATTTTGTCAGGGTATGCAAGATGCAATTGCCAAAACACAATCAAATATGCTTCTTGAAGTACAGAGGTAAGTATTTTTTGTGTTCTCATAATTAGGAACTGACAGAATATTTACACTAAATTCTTATTTGAATTATCTATATTTCTAACTGGTATGTGACAGATATTTTTGCATTTTGTAATTATATTTATATGACTTTTTTATTTATTATTATACAATGAATCTTTTTGGTCTATGGATGAATTATCATAAGGTATATTATTTTTAAATGATAATGAATTTCTGAAATCAACTGTGTATAATTTAGAAAGTTAGCTAAATTTTGAATAAGATATATGAATGGATAGTTTTGTCGTAGTGTGTAGTATTTATCTCTGTAATAATAATTTGATTCTATTATTTATAACAAAATTTTTTAATACTCATATTTCAGACAGTATGAGAGTAAAGAGAGAGTTTTGCACTCACAGTTGGTAGGGCTGAGTGGAGTTCTACCTATTCTCCAATCACACCTCCATCTCTGTCACACTTTTTCTACTATGGCTACCAAATTCCAGTTTCTTGACCTTGCCTATCCAATGATTGATAGGCTAACTTTGGTTTCTCAACTATCCCAGCCTCTCAGGTGTCTATTATTAAATCATTCTTTTCCTTTTTTAAGTAAAAAGAGACACCACTTTATGTGCTCTCTGAAAATAACTAAAATGTAACATATAGATATTATTATACAGTTCTAGATAGTTGGTTTTGTTCTAGTGAAATGTTAGTATTATTTTGTATTAATGCACTTGATTTTTGCCAATAGGCCTTTGCACTCAAGCCAGATTCGAACCAATTACAAGTCTGAGTTTGCCAATAGTTTGGAACCCTGGATTGGTAAGTGATCAGTTAAATATCCATCTCATAAAAAATTGATTTGGTCCAATGTTAAAACCAAGGATGAAACATTATTTATGTTAAATTTATCTGTATTAATATTAAACTATTACTTACTACCTATAATGTATTATCAACATACAGATGTATAACTTGTTCTGTGTATAATTTGTATGGCAGTTATTCATTTTCATATTATTCAACTCAGATTGATATATTTAAATATATGCTTTGAAAAGCATTGTCTTAAAATAACTTTCTTTCATTTTAAATCATTAATAGACACCACAAATCAATGAACTTATAGCTTCCTTAATTAATATAGTGTAGTTCTTAAATAACTAATTATAACATGTTTACTCACAGAAAATATTGACCTGTAATTGAGTGCTGTTACTTTAGTATTTTCTTTATTCAGTTTCAAATTTAATCTTGCTCACGTTCATGTAAATGATTTGTTCAAATGTTTCTTTTGATAGAAAATTATACTTTTTAGAACTTTACAAGCAACAAAAAGTATAGATCTAATAGAGGGTAACCCAGAGAAATTGAATTTTTTAATTAGATCAGTGGTCGCATGACATTATCAATTAAATATTTGTATTCTTATTATGACAGGAACCAACCAAAAGTGTAGTTCCTTTTATGTTTCAAATTAATTGTATTATAACACTATTATGTAAAACTAGATTAATTGCAAACAGTATTGTCACATTTTTCTCACTCACTTACATCAAAATCATATATTTTTAAAAATAATTATCAGCCCAACGTGCGCCTGCCCCTGGGTGCCTGTCTATGACATCACTTCCATGTCTGTCTTAATTTCTCAATTAATTTTTAATAGATGATCCTTCAGTTTCTTGGACCATTTTTCAGCTGAGTGCTCTATTTAGACTTTTTTGACTGAAACCGATAATTTTAATAGAAATTTGAAGCGAGGCTGAAATGTAATGAAATATTCATTTCATTCATAATTTTTGGTTTATATTTTTTGTTGGTGTAGGTTCATATGATCAGTCTAATCGTGAAGGTAGTGGTGCAGGTGGTGAATCTGGGGGAGGAGGCAGTGGGGCTGGGGGTGGGGCTACTCAGAAGAAGCAGGCCCCTGCCAAACTAAAGCCCCTTGATGATGGACAATTCTCCACGCATTGTCGCACATTTGAAACGCAGATGAAGGTCATACAAACAACCGTCTCTATGTATCATAACCTCGTTAAGGTATCATACGTGCCTCTCCTAATGTCCCCCCTGTCCGAGCATGTCATCCTCTCACCTTTCGTCTTGTATAATAATTTAAAAAGTCTCAAAGGGAGGGTACAAATATGGATGCCACACTTCAAACGTATTTGTGGCTTTATATCTGTCTCTGCTAATCTAGTTTTGGTGAGCCCCATCAGATATTTCTGTTCTTAAATAATATTTCCACCACTGATATCTGTGCAGTCCATGTCAGTAGGAAAATTTATGACATATTACGTCTTAACTATTACTTTTTCAGAACTATATTAACAGGAAATTTTGGAACCTGTCTTTATTTTGCTGTAATATCATGTTGGCTTCCTTTATAGCAGTTTAAAAATAATGTAGTATATCGGTTTATTAAAATAATATTATTGTTAATAAAAATGTTATTTGACTTGACAGTAAATAGTTGTTTTTGCAGGAAGTGGGTGCCGAGGTGTGTTTGGTACGTGAGCGACTGAGCCAGCTGCAGAGGGATGTGGCTCTCTTGAAAAGGGCTAGTGTTCAGCCTTTGGCTAAGAGGCACTCCAGTATAGCAAGAGACTGTGAAAGGCTTGATTCTACCCTTCACCAGTACCATGCACAGCTTGATGCACTGAGGGCAACTTTTGAGTGCCTGTGGCAAGACCAACTTAGGAGGATCAGGCTTGAACAGGACATCTTCCAATCACAGGTATGACTTTGACCATTTTGTATGTTGTGTAAAGCTCAAAAAGGTCTGTCTATACTCAACCTTTGAAAGAGAGGCACTTAGGGGAGATAAAGGAGAAGGGGTAATTATAATTTTCCCATCAATAAAAATATTATTTACATTTGTAAATCTAAATTTGTAAGTCTCTATTATTACATTTGTAACAATTTTGCATTATGTACTATCTTCTACAGTCTGTTCTTTCTAATAATAGGGAAAACCTTTTAATGCCCAGAATTCGCCCATAGTTCGCATATATAGGCTATTATTAATTAAACTCTTTGATTCATTGTTAAATACTCTTGACTCTAATCCTCTTATATATCACATACTCACACATGCACACAGAGTGTATATATAAACACAGTAATTTTGATTATACTGTAAGGCCATTCCATTATCAATTAGTATTAAAATAGTTCTTTTCGAAATAAATGTAATAATCACTTTTAACCTTTGAGAAAGTAATGTAATTATGTAGAAAGCTAGACTCTTGTTTTTTCATTGAATAGTAGTTTATTTTATTTTACTATACTTTTTAGTTTGTATTAAAGTACTGAAAGAATTATTTTCTTCAGAATAATAAGTGTATAGTTCTCTGTGAAAAACCCTCTACTGGCAATATAGAAAACAAAGTTTTCAAGCCATTATGAAAATTGTGACAAATTCACCTAAGTATTGAAATGAATTCATTGAATTATGGCTTTTAAAGTTTTTATTACAAGTGAATTATTAGTTTTTGCTCCAAATAACAAGTGCCTTCAAGGTAAGTGACATATTGTCATTGTGATTTAAATATGAGTACCAAATTTTATGCTTTGAAAATTATTTTTATTTTAATTGTGCATGCTGTGTTTATATGATATTATATTTTGTGCAGATAGGGGAAGTGGTTCGAGTGCGTTGCGAAGTTAAACAGTTGGCAACTGTGGCCCAAGAGTTGGAGCCTTGTGTGAAAAGGCTGTCACAAACTACAGCGGACAATATGGCCAACTTAAATTCTTTGATTGACCAAATAGCCAACATGAATGCCGGCGATCAGTCGTCAGTATAAATAATTATGGAATAATATGTGTAAAAGAAAGAAAGTTCCACTATGAAATCATTATTGTAGGAGTGTTTCTTTAAAGATGTATTCAGGGTGATTATGGAAGATTGTGCAGTTGACTAACAAGGGACTGAAGTATTAACATTTTAAATTGGTAGTTTTTAGTTTCAAACAGTTATAGGGCGGGAAGAACCCGCTTTGAACTTTGGTGCAGCAAAATGAACATTTTGTTTCAAAGTAATTGTGTCAGTATGCCAATCAGTAGTCAATGGGTTGTAGACTGTATTATAACTATAATAAATTATAAGTACTCTTATGAAGCATTGTATTACAGCATTTAATTATTGTGTATGACAGCAGAGTATTTGCATTCACTTTGGTCACAAAAAGTGGTGGATCCACTGCTGGAATAAAAAATAGAAAATTACTTTCTTGTTTGTTTTTAAGTCAGAAATGCACTTTGATTCTGATTCACCCTGTATATGTTTTGTTGTTTTTATTTTTAGAAATTATTTGGAGTCTATTTATATTTTTTTCTTTTTGAATGTATAGTTTTTATTCCCATTTAATTCAAAATGTAGCAATAAGTAAATTATTTTTCTGGGACATTACAGATTCTTCTTGGAACAAGTTCAAAAAGGAACTCTTGAAAAGGGGACTCATGCTAAAGGTATTAAACTCATTAATTTTATAGAAAATAATGCCACATGATAGATAATTGAATGTTTTACCTGATGTGTTTCCTAGGTAATGCAATGTTACCTGAAAAGTATTTAGTAAAAATGAATATGCTGTAATTTTCCATTCTATGTATTATGTATAGGTAACATTTTACTGATATAACTTAGTGCTTGGACTGTTGAATAGATTGTGTGCTATAAATTATTTGTGATAACAGTTTGACAGTTTTTGAAATCTGAAATAATCAAATGTAGGCCTATAAAATAAATGAAACACTCAGATTGAAGAAACAAAATAAAATAAACATTTAATTAAAAAGTAAATTATTACTTGTTTAGATTTTTTAGACAAGTACTTTACAAGATTTTAAATTGTAAGTAGACAAGAGATTGTTTAGTCTCCTTAGAATACTTCACATTAAGGATATAATAAATACTCATATTAAGTGCGCATTAAAACATTACCCACAATGTAGAGAATGACAGTATGATTATTGTATCATCAATTCCTGGTATGCAACACATTATCACATACTTATTTTCATCTTCAACACCATTGGGTAAATGTAAAAGTAATTATGTTAAAAGGAAATTTATCACCCTATATTTGTTTTTATTTTCTATCTGATATTGTATATATAAGTCCTTGTCTGATAAATTTAATTTAATGAAGAAATTGAGTGTACATTTCTTGTCAATAAATGAACTAATGCTTAATTAAGATATCGTGTTATGATTAAAAATATAAATCTTTCAGTAATAACATTAAAGATCTTTTACTTTTTAATTTTATTATTAGTGACATCCTAAGTATTACTGATTGTGCTAATGAATTTATTTTGTTGTGAAAAGTAGAGGCATTTATAGAATCATTTTTATTTCAGATATTGGTTCTTTGGAGCACTACCCGAGAGGCACATCCGATCATAGGATCAAGGGTGTACTCAGTCATATTATTGACAAGGTAAAAACACAACTGCAAAGATTTAACTGTTTTATTTAAATGTTTTATATGTATGGTAACTACTACTGTTATTATTTTACTCTTAGCATTATTTTGTATAATTTTTTTAATAAAAATTATTGTGTTGCAGCAAAAGTAGAAAGTTTTTTGTGAGTTGTGCTATATTTCTTTCTTTTTGCTCTCGCTTTTTTTGTGTTGCACATTTTTTATGAATTTAACTATTTCCCTGATTATTCAAGGAGTTTAAATAGGCTCTACTTAATGTTGATTATTGTTATTGTGAATTGGTGAACCAACTAATTGTTCACATGTTTGTTCAGGGAATATATTGATTTTTACCTTTTTGTTATCATCATATTTAACACATTGGGAATATGGCATAATATATCCATGAAGCTCAATGAACCAGTGGAATTTTGTTGACGTAAGCACAGTTTATAATGGTAGACATTTTTTAATTGTAAATAATGTATGGAATACTAACATTAATTTAAGAACATTTTTGATCAACCTGAAGGAGTGAACCAACTTATTTTTCCAAATAAATTATTGAGAAGAATTAAAATATTATTGGTGGGGGGTGCATGAAAGTTTAAATCCTCATCACTCGTAAAATTTTCTATTTCTGTTCGCATGTTTGGTCCTAGCCTCATATTAACTGGTTGCGCTACTGGACACAATTTTTAAGATATATATGATGAAAAAAGTGAAGCCAATGAGTAGTGGCCTGCCAGCCTCTGCCCTCAGCATACAACTAAATACTTTATTGGATATTTAAAAATTTAAGCCTTCAATTGTAAACATAATTCAAAAGTTATTTAATTTTGTTTTATTTTATTTTATTTATACATATCATTTCAAAATTTTTTGTTAATATTTTGCATGGTTATGGCTTTTCCTCTATAATCAAAATGAAAGGAATACAGTTTATAAAGGAGTATGTGTTTGGGGAAGTGGTTAAGTTTTTGTTTCTTACACATTGCACCAATCAGTGTTTGTATTTGTTTTTATAGATGTGACTGAAAAGAATCATTTGCATAATTAACTTGATGGTTTGTGTTTTACTTAACGTATGATAATTAAGTGATTATCTATTTGTTATTTATTTAAGTTAAATGTGTTTAGCGTACTGTTACAGTTATTTTATTATATTAATGCATCTCTTATTTGTATTTACAGTTTCTTAGGTGTGTTATTGTGTTAAAGTGTACAGTGTTACAGGTGTAATTATTCTTTAAATGTATTATTAATATAGTTTTAATATCTTACTGGCTGTTGGAGTTTTTTTATATCTATTTATAAAGTCTTTGTAAAGTGGGTGGAAAATGTATTTGAAATTTGATTAATAAACTTACAAAAAAGAGGATTATAAAAAATTAAGTTATTATTTGATGAAACTGAATTGGCAATGACTTTTTTCTCAATATATGAACCCCCCTCTTTACATCCAACTTAGAGACATATTCAGTATTGTAGTCAAGTAATTTATTTACACTCAGGGCACTGCAAAATATAAAACTCCAAAATTTAACTAGAAATAAGCCAAAATAATACTGCTCAACTGTAATACTGCATTTCCAAAAATACAATATGTTGTACTCAACATTTCTTTTTCATAAACTTCATAAATTATATTTCTTAAAACTTGAATAACTAGTTCTTTGTTCATATAAGATTTTAATGTGAATTTTTTTGACTTATTAGTAAAAATAAGTTAATAGATTAAGAGCTTGAACTATGTCTTACTAGAAAAATATCATATATAAATTAGTTAAAGTTATACACACATTATGACTGGAGAAATATTTAAATCAAAAGTAACATAAATGCTAGTATAAATTAAATGAATATTTTAGATTGTAAAAGCAGGGTCTGTCTTCTCCTATAGGTTGTCCTGTCTTTCCTATCCAAGACTAAGTTGTCTCAGTTATAAATACCTTTGTTTTTAAGTTCTTTAAAATTGTCTATATTATTGGGAAGTGAAGTATGTATTGTAGTTATTGTGTATCTTACTAGGTTTATTTGGCAAAGCAGAATGTCTGCTGAAGAAATTTTGGCACTCTAAACTTGTTATAATTGATGATATTGATATAATTTAGCAATTGCGAAGACTCCTATATCAAATGTGTAATTTGTATATATAAATATCTTTAAAAATGTTTGGTACTAACTGGGTATATAGAATGGAACTTAATTGAAATAATGTACCCAACTTGTAACTAACAATCTATCTATCTAGATAGCATTTTTTTAAATGTCATTGAAATAAACTTTAAAAAAAAAATTGGGAATATTAATATTTTGTGAGAACAGCTCATATAATACTGCTATTAGATGTTACAAATCTTTTTAATCCCAAATTTCTTAATATAACTATTTGTTCAGTACAAATATCATATAGAAAATAAATGAGTTTCTGTTGCAGTATGTTAAAAAAAACTGCTGTTCAGAAAATGTACTGCTGATAAAATTTCATTTTTTTTTGTAGGTACGCACGAAAGATGACAGGAAGAAATCACCTGTTCAAGAGGATGGAACTGTGACGAGAGGTGGAGGAGTCATCAGGGGAGGAGAACCTGTTGTTGTTAAACCTACTAAAGACACTTGCCCTATTGCTACTCCTAATCTTACTGAAAGACCAAAGTTGGCCTCTGCTCCAGGTAAATTATGTTGAACATTTATTAAATTTCAGCTTTTGTGATGTTGCAAAAATAAATAAATAATAAAATATGAAAATTGGGTAAATGTAATACTTTGATTATATTTGATTATAAATCTATGTATTATATTTGATTATTACTATGAACATATTTGATTATAAAAATGTTTGTACTGGAATCTAAATCAGTACTGCTGGCAGTACACACATTCTGTTTTAAAAGAAGAGCTAATTAGATTAAATATATATGGAAAACTACTTTGGTCTAATAAATTTCTTTAGTTTTCCTTATATCCTTATGTTTTTTCATTCTAGGTTCTTTTTGTGCTGTCAAATCAGATGTCCCAGCAGGGAAAGCCTGTTCGATGTACCATGGTATTAGTACTAAAAGCTTACAGCAGGCTGTTTTGCAGGTAGAGATAATTCATCAATTTTTTTATGTTTAAGCACACCTGTTTAGATGACATTAAAAAGTTTTTAAAGTAAGGAGTAGTAAATCAAGTAAAACTAATCCTATTTATTTTAAATAACATTAAGAAAGCTTTTTTATTTCTCATAGAAAAATCTGATTGTTTTAAAGATTTGGTGAATGATGGTTAGCCTGACATTTGCCTTGGATACAGGCTAACTGTAAGCTAGTCCATAAGTAGGGACAGCGATTGTAAGTTGCCCCTGCGGTCACAAAAAAGCGCACAATGGCTAGAAGCCAATTGCGCTATATAAGCACTGAGGACAAGAAAACTTGTTTTAGCATGAAAATACTAGGGAAATATTACTTTCTTTGAAACATGAGTATTTTCAACACACATTTATGACTTGCATATTGCTAGACTGTTTTTTAGCATGGATTACGGTATTACATCATTCTGACAAAACAATTAATCACAATAAATATGCATTGAATACCTCTTAATGCATAGCTAAATATTCGGAAAAACACTTCCCTGAATATAAGTTTGTATTGAAACATCAGCATTTTATCTAGAAGGTAGAAACCTTGGGGTTTTCATTACTCCTTGAGGTTAGGAAGTATACATTTTGTATGCCTATTAGAATACTGTTTTTTTCTGCTGTTGCCAGTGTCATGTATATATCCTTATAGAGTCAAGTTGGGAGTGGTGGAGGAGTTGGTGATGAAGGAATAGTAGGAATGCTCATGAAAAAGCAAGGTAGCAAAGATAACCTGGTTGATGCTACATCTGAACACCAGAACAAACAGAAAACAAAGAAGGGCAGGAGCAAAGAATATCCAGGTATAATCATCTATCATAACATTGAAATAACATTTTTTAAACTTTAATATTAACATTAATAAATTCTATCGTTTAATATCAGGATAAAAATATACAGTAAATTTACTGTAATAAGTTTATAAGAAACATTAAAGTGTGTTTATTTATTTAATAGCTTATATTTTAGAAATAAAGGGGTGTTCTTTGGTGGTAGTTACTTGAATAGGATGGGGACATTTGATTGCCAATTCAACTCTTTTTTTAAACCATTACGTTCATGCAGATTCACTTCTTCTAGTGAGAAGACTGTTAAGAACAAGTTAAATACTAGTATTTATGCGTACAGACACAGGGACATTTTACATTATCCTCATTTTCTTAAACACTGCATACCACAGTTTCAAGGATTATATAAGCATTATTATTTGTGGACTATATTATAGAAAGATATAGTTGAATAAAAATCTCAGTGAGCTCTTATTTATTCCATATGTTTTATATATATATATATATATATATGTGTGTGTGTGTGTGTGTGTGTGTGTGTGTGTGTGTGTGGGTGTGTGTTTATTAGTTAATTAAAGCTTTAATATTGTCTGAGTATTAATTTTTCTCTAGTTCACTGTTTTATAGTGATTTATTATGTTTATTAGATGAGGATAGTGATTATCAACATATTTCTGAAGCTACTACTGTTCACACAACAAGAGCACATGTGCACAAATCTGCCACTCCGCCTGCTGTCTACCCACACTCTGACACTGAGGACTCTGTCTTCTATCCAGACACACCAAGCTCTGGGTAATGATACCATCAACTTCATTCACCATGAATCTCTTTATTATAAACATTAAACTGTTTTCATTAAAGTTGAGTAAAACTGTTACAAATTTATTTGTATTCAGGCGTAGGTCATCGACAGACTTGATGGACCGAAGGAAAACACTTGTTGTTGTGATTGGTCATGGTAAGGGTGGTGGTGGGGGCAGTGGGAAAATGGGGAAGGGTAGTGGTGGTGGAGGGCGACTCATGCAAAAGCAGAGATCTTGGGAAACGTTCCCTCCTAAGCGTAGGAACTATCATCACCAGTCACAATCATTATCATCCACCTCAGTGGCCACATCCAAGTTCTGTCGGGATCCAGATTCATTCAGGGGTGCATTTGATCTCAATGGACTCAAGAAGGTAATATTCTTTTTGTATCACAACACCTTATTCAATTTAAGGGGAACTGTTTTTATAACAATTTTAATTGCTCAGTTTTTTATTAATTGATAGATTCTGGTAGTAAAACTGCATTCAAAGAAAAGTATTTTTAGTATAATTAGAGTAATACACTGATGTCTAACATAAGATTAGAACTCATAGTTTAAATGACAACTTAATATAATGCCCAATATTTACAGATATGCGTCTTTATGCAGTTTTATACACAATCAAAAAGAAATATAATATATAATCATTCATTAAAAGTTGGTTCTCTCTTCTTGATTACTGAAAAAATAATATTATATTCAGTAATGATAATAATAATATTATGAAATACTTCCTCTAGTTTTTCATAATATTATTAATTCAACTAATTTTTTTTATATTATATTGGTAGTCAAAATATATAGTAGTAAATTTTACATATTTCAGTTTGAAAAGGGAGAATGTTAATTATGAAAAGAATTGGTTGTTTAATTTAGGTTACTGCCAAAAGTGTGGTGTTAGCACTGACTTTATTTGGAAAATGTAAAAGTTTGTAGATACAGGTTATTGTGTGCAAAGATTTGCACAGATAAAATGGGAATTTCAAATATAGGAAAACCAGGGTAAAATTTGGCCAAAGACAGGTTCCAAATTGAATAGAACTTTGCCAGTGACAATAACCCACCTTTAAACTAAATTATTAATTTTTTATCCCTATATCTTGTCATTATTTAACTGCAGTACATCTCTAAGTGTTAACACTCATTGGTCTGGTATTAGGATGCTATAACAGTGTCATAATGTAGGACCTATGTATTATTGGCATAACTTCCTCTTCCCTTACTTGTCTGTAGGCTGACAGTTTTGAGGGTCATGAAGAGGCCGTAAGGACACTTGTAGCAGCTGTCCAGGAGACACGCACCCTAAGGAAACCAAAAACTCAGGGAGGAAGTGGTGGTGGAGGGAGCAGCGCTGGGAATGCCGCCCTGCAGGATTCGGCAGGCTCTGCATAACTAGTCGTCACAACCAGAAGAACGGCTATCACCAGGGTATCAACTGCAAGGAAGCTCATGGTGATACTGGACACACACTCACTCACTACAAATCAATCATTAGAGTCTAATAGGAAGAAGAAAAAGAAGAGGATTAGTGTGCAACAGTTATATGCGGCTCATTTTGATTAATTTATTATAACTATAAAACATGAAAATTGATGACTATATGAGCTTAATTGGAGGGTTATTAAGAGAAATAATTTTAAGAAGGTCCCAGGGATAATAATAGTATTTCTTCATAAAATTGAATTATCACAATCCAGCACTAACATCCGGTACTGTGATTTTTGGAAAATACTCTACGAAACACAAATTTTTGGTAAATATAATTATAATATTCACAACCAACAAAATGAAAATTCATACAGTAAACTACTGACAAGATATTAATTGAACTAACAAGACAGAATTCTGGAGTATGAGAATATATTGAGTTTTACCTCATAAGCCATATATTTAAAATTTTCATTTAATATCATTCCCCTGATTAAGGTTCACTTAAATTTATGTGGAATATCTTTCAATAAAATTTATTCTGTATTATTTATACTATTACAGAATTAGATTGCCTAATCATGGTTTGCATCTAGAACCTATAGTATATAGTCAATGGACAATGTGAATTCCATTGACATTTTTACATGTTAGAAGCAGTTTTGATTACTGTATAGATCATATCCCTCTCTTAATGTTGATATGCTGAAACTTTCTTTTCATTTCTAGTTAGCTTATGTAGCCTAAATTGCTCATTTCTTAAAGCACTGTAATAATCTATTCTGTTGTAATTCTATCCCCAAAAGTGCCTTCTATTAAGTTGTGGACTCCTTTATGTGGATTGATGAAGTTTCATTCTTTTTTTCTCTTCAGGCTATCCACAAACATTGTTGTTAACTCACATGAGTAATCTCCGGTTCTCTGTCGTTTATCATACACATTTGAAGCGATAGATTTCAAAGAATGTTGTCTTACATGTGTTTCTCCCTGAATGTTGCATCAGCAGCATATTTCACTCCTATTCAGATAGACATGAGTATTATGGGACAGTTATTGTTATATAAATTCTTATAAGTTATTTATACTACATTACATATACATACATTATACATTCATTATGTTATACTTACTGTTACCTTATTTTTAGTAACTATATTTTATTTTCAGACTTATTTTTTATTTTCCTGCATTGTTTTGTACTATTATAATGTGTAGTAATATGCATGAACTGTTCACAGTGCAAAAGTTACATAATATATGCAAAGGAAAACAAGTTGCACACAGAACTGACAAGAGTTGGAACAACTACATGACAATAGAAAGAAGGACCAGCAGTTAATCATAGTTCTATTGTATGATGTGTTGCCAGTATTAGACTGAACTCTGTGTGACAACATGTTTGATAATCTTCACTACAACATATAATATCAGGTATAAATTATATAAGATTTCTTAATTTTTTTAAATTTGCTTAGTATGATAAAACCTTGAATGAATCACATAACTGTCATTCTAATGATAGGATAATCTTATCTTTCATTAGAAGTAGTGCAATCATAAAGATAGATTTAATGGTACTATCAAATATGAAGAACAGAAAATAATAGCTTTAATATTTAAGAATCATTTCAATGTTTTTTAACGTTACATTAATGGGGTTTGGATTCTAATTTAGGTATGTATTTTTAAGAAAAAATTACTGAATGTCTTTATTCCATTAATCATTTGATGCTGATAGTTTATAATAGATAAACCACTATATTCCAATTTTAACCTTGTACCCAGAGTAGGTTGCAATTTTTGTTGCTTCCAAATATGTTCAAAATTGCTCCTTCCTTGATTTGTTTTAGGATAAACACAATACTCTTCTGATTTAGTTTCATCTCACTCATTTCTATTTGCTACCAAACCCAATAGGAAACAGCAAATAGAGGAAGTTATAAACCTTTGTTGCTAATTGAAATGTATTATTATTATTGTTAACAATATTAAGTTAAAAATTTCATTTTTATGAGCAGTGTTGTATATGGACAAAGTCATTTCTTGATTTGAATGCAACACCATTGAACCACAAAGATGCCTTTGCATCCACCTAACCAGATACCAATATAAAGAACAGATATAATTAAGATGTCTTCTTAGTTGCCAAATAACAAATTTGGATGGCTCTGTTGTATGCAACACGGTGAACATTCATGTTCGTGAACATGTGTCAAAACACATGTTTTTGATAGTCTTCATTATAATATCAATGGTTGATCAATTGGTGATTCAGAAAGTTCACAATGTATATGTATAATAGTGGTACACACTCAAAAATAAATAATATAGGAATAAAAACAATTTTTCTTTATAAAGAAGTAAACAAAAACTGTGGCTCAACGTAAATTCAGTGTTAATTATAAATTCATAATTAGTGTTTTTGTAATTGTTTTCGATTTTACAAACAGAATTTAGTGTAGTCAAAAAGTTCCAATTCTTCATATTACACTAGTCTAATGTGATTACCATTTTTTCTATAATACTACTACCAGCTTGTCTTCATTTCAAGGAAATGGACAAGTCTTTACAAATAGACCTGTAGGTGAAAAAATATACTTATGTATATGGTAAAATAGAAGTGATTAGGACTGATATTGTATGCCCCAGGCCAGTTGGAAACCCTATAATAAACTTATTTAAATAACTGGCTCAGGCAAGTACCATTGACTGCTAGCACTCATTATACTATTCAGAGCTAACAAAATAAATTTATGTTCATGTACAAAACACATCATGAGTTGTACATTAGGAACACCTGCTTATTGAACACATGTCTATTTTGCAATTAGGCTGTTAATTGCGACATTAACAGTAAATCCAGATTTTTTCATGAGTAGTCTGCATCTGGATACCAGCGTAAAGAATTGAAAAAGTTCAGAACTTCCTGCTTTTGGCTGGTACTGTAACTTCTGTTGGGTTTTAGCCTTTTCAAAGCACCTTCTAAATCTAAGATTCAGCCTGCCAACTATTCTTGCTCACTCCAAAGTTGCACCCAACTTGAAGAATTTGGAGTCAACGATCAGTTGACTGACTCCAGTCAGGTTCAGCCTGACAAAAATAAGCCTTGATATCTTAATGTCTGACCAAATTTGATTCTTTGAAGTTGGCATGTATGCATCTATTCTTCGGTTCCCTCAAGGTTTCTCATTCCCTGACAGCCCAAGGATTGTATGGAGAATTTTTCGTTTTGTCTATTCAAGGTGCCAATTTTTCGAAGCCATAGGTAACCACCAATCAGATCAGGGGCTTATCAAGGCTTATTTTGGTCTCTCTAGATAAAGATAAATTGTCAAATCTAAAAAGACAAATCTAACAGCAAGAGACATGCGAGCATATCGAAAACATTTGCTCAATTGTCTATCTTCTTTTGAAAATCATAAATGATGTAACCATTAATGAGATTGGAACTTTTTGACCTAACTTTGATTTTTATTTTAAATAGCTAGTTGTAAAGTAATATCCATTGTTTTTAATATATATATATATATATATATATATATATATATATATATATATATATATATATAATATTAATTCTCTTAAGAGAGTATGACTATGACAAAAATCATTTTGTTAAATATACCAATAATTGAAGGTTATTATTATTATAATCACAATTATATTATGAAACATTAATGTATCGGCTGTTCAGTAGGATATTAACAATTTTTAAAATAAAAATCAAATATTATAAAAAAATTTTCACTTTACAGATTTTATTACAACTATTTATTGTTGTAATAAAATGAGAAGAAAAATATTATTAGCAATTATAATATAAAATGAAAATTAAACCAAATTCTAGTTAGTTGTAAAGTAAAAAGATATTAAGGTGAAAATGGAGTAAAGGATGCGTTTATACTTTTGCGAGTACTATTTGTTTTGGTTTAAAAGGAAACCAATGAAGCCAGTGGGGGCAAAATAGATTTAAAATGATAAAATTAATTACTTTTCTCAAAAGAGTACCTGACACACAGGGTCGGACATATTTCTTTTGAATAATGTTCTTTGTACAGTACAATCATATTGTTTTTCTCCTTCCCAATGTAGTATATTACTGGATTTTTTGTGCTGCTCATATTCATGCTATATTCTGTACCTCAGATAATTTAATAACATTAATTTATAGTGTGGTTACCAAGACAGAAAGTTTGTTTTCTTTAATAGGTTATGATTACATTAATTTCGTACATATAATATTTATGTTGACTGCATGTATAATGTTATCCTTAGTGAATAATTAAGGTAACCAGATACCAAAGATGTAAGACTTGATAAAAAAGAATGCTAACTTGATTATTATATATTTTATTTGATCATATAGCATATTCGTTTCTTCATGTAAATGAATTTAAAGTTCTCACTTTGAATTTAATCAGTGAAGTTCAAAAAGTTTCAATACAGTATATTCTCTGTTGTACATTTTTTTGTTTCCTGTCACTTGTTTGATCTGGGGGACAGGCCATTTTCAGTTTCTTGGTTATTGTCAACATTCAGTTAATATTAAATTACAACATTATCACTTTTTGGTCATCAAGATAATACTGACACTATACTTTTACCGTGGTATTGAATTAATAGCATTTATCAATGGTTAAGTTACAGTGCTTAAAGGATATTAAATAGATAAGGTGTTAATCAAATGTCAAAAAACAGGAAATAGTGATTCCCAAGATAGAACAAGTGAGGGTTTTGAAAGTCACACTGAGACACTATTTTAAACTTATCAAAGTGAATAGTGAGAAAGAACCTGAGTAATAAATGCGATCAAGTGTTTTTACTTTATAGACCTAAATCCGCTCCAATGACAGGTTAGGCTGTTTTCTCGATTGAAATTCTTCCAATCTGCTGTTGCAGACATTTTGTGACTGTTTCTAGTTCCATCACAAGCTACGACTGAAAAGCAGTCACTTATTAATACCCTGAAGAGCTAGGTTAGGTTTGGATCTCATTCGGTAAAAGGCGGGGATAGGTTTAGATCTCATTGGTTAAATCAGAACACTGCAAATCCAAAGGGGATTAAAGATAGTTAATGGTTAATCTTCTCGTTGATGGCACTAGGAACAATCACGAAATGTCTGAAACAGCCAGACCGAAGAATTCCAATTTGAGCTTACAGCCCAACCTGTCACTGGAGTGGACTTAGGTGGAAGTCTACAAATTAGACACTCGATCGACACTTACCAGTGTTGCTCAGGCTCTATCCCAGATTACGCATATTAGCAGAAGAGTATTTGGTAACGTGTTAATTTTTGTTCGCGGACACCTCCACTAGCTTATTAAAAAGCAAATTAAAAAAAAATAAATGTGACAGTAAATCGAAAAGTAATTTAAATGGTATAATTGTGGGTCTCAGTGTATTTAGTTTGGTGTTTTCTGGTAACCGAGGTTTAAACACACTATTTTATTAGTACCAAATATGAAAGTACAGTGTTGTACTACCCCACTATTGTGATGGTACATTAGAACAGTGTGATAGCTACAATAGATTTTCTTTGCCTTAAACTTTAGAGCAGTGTTTCTCCAGCTTTCCTGTAATATATTAATCCTTCATTTTGACTTTCATGTTCATTTTGGAATTCATTTAGTTATTAATTTAGCTATTTTCAGTTTGATGTACAAACAAGAAATGGCATACAACTTCATATATTATTTAAAAGAACACAAAGTTGCTTGTACTTGTTTTATATTTAAAAAGAATTGGTATCTCATAAGGTAAATTGTATCTATGAATTTATTAAATTAAATTATTTATGTACATCTTAAATTCATAAGAATTCAAAAGGTTTGTAAGAAAGGTGCTTGACTTTAATATTTCTTAATCTTTATCAAATTCACTGCTCTAGAAAATTTATATTCTTATTTATTAAAGCTTTGTAAGTTTTTTACTTTTAAGAAAATACCTTGAATTATTTTCCTTTAAAACAGTGTTTTTGCTATGTTAAAAATCTACGTTACAGAGTCTTTGTTGGTTTTTTGGTTTTTATACCACAAACAATTTCATTGTTACATTTTTGTACGTAGTTTATATTATATCTATAATGTACTATTAGTGTTTAAAAAAAAGAACAGAAGCCTAGGGAAAAGCTTTTGCCATGCGTATTTGAATTATACAAGTAATTTAAAAGGTGAATCTGGAGGGGGGGTTGTAAGGAGTTTAATTTTTCAGCTCAATACATTTTAAAATAATAAAAATTGTAGTAAAAGATAATCTAGAAATTATACTAATGAGCTAATGTTACAATTAGATTTAAATTTATGTACATACATACATATTATTTATGTATTAATGTACATAAAAACAAATATAGGTTAATTTACCTGCCATATTCATTATGAAGAAAACTAATAAAATACTGCCATATTTAAATATATATATATATATATATATATATATATATATATATATATATATATATATATATATATAGTATATAACCTTAATAACATTTCATTTGTATAACTTCTGATATAATTTAATTGTTTTATAATGTTCATAATGTTCTTTATTGTTTTATAATTCCCCAAAATTTATTTTTTATTTTTTTTTTAATAGAAATAATGATTCCCTTTTTAAAATAAAGAAAAAGTTGTGTTGTGGCGACAGATTTAATGATTTCAAATTTAAAACACATGTCGGTCTCTGTACTGTGATCTTTTTAATTATTATATAAACAAAATCATGTTGAATGATGAAAGCCAAATTAAATGTTAGTGATAAAATAATTAAGAAGAAAATACAAAATGTTATATAAACAGAAAATGTTATTTTTTTTAAATGGAGTTTTAATGGTGCAAAACCTTGTAATTTAAAAAAAAATTTGTGAAAAATGCTGATGCAGTAGTCTCCAAAATGTATCTATCAAAAAGATATTAGGGAAATTACCTTCCAGGAATATCGGGTAAATTATTTGCCTCCTTTGTTTTATTCTCTTTTGTCATTGAGTATGGTCTGTCAAAAAAATATTTTTTGTACATTTCTATAAGTTTTGCAACATGAGAACTCAAAGTAACCCAATTTCCTTTCTATAAAATATTACAGTTTGTTTTCTTTGAATTACTATTATACGTAACAGTATAAGTAAAAGGTATAAGTATAAGTAAAAGGTGAGTGTAAGTTAGAAAGGAAGCGCACAAGATGGAAGTAGACGATATGATAATTTTAATGTGGTGAACAAAACGAAACAAGAACAAAACCTGTGTCAAGTGTTCAGAATATTACTATTTGTAAGTATTGGATGACTTTGTAACACACATAATTAATTTCAGTAATTGCATTTTGTAAAACTAGAGGTGATGTCAATAAGCAGTTGTTAAAATTATATACCAGTTATATAATACCAGTGGACAAATGTGTCCCATTAATAAATTCAGTGAAATAATTGCAAGAAAAATTTTTATTACAGAAGAATACATTATTATCTGCTTTCCACTTATTCAGGTACTGAAGGAAAGAAACCTAGTAGTAGTTGGTAGGTTACTAAACATGAGTTTTTGATTTTTAGTCTTCCACCAAAATCCAGTAAAAGGTTGAACTATCGTTCCGACGAACTTTCTTCGATTAGGTCCCCGCCTTTTACCGAATGAGATCCAAACCTAACCTAGCTCTTCAGGGTATTAATAAGTGACTACTTTTCAGTCGTAGCTTGTGATGGAACTAGAAACAGTCACAAAATGTCTGCAACAGCAGATTGGAAGAATTTCAATCGAGAAAACAGCCTCTCTCTCTCTCTATACCTAATATACTTCCGTTATTTTACTATTCTTTTCTGTATTGTGGTGCTAATAACAGAGCACCTCCTCCAATTGGATCAAGATAACATTATTGTAAATCAAGAGATCTGAAATTGATAGTCAAAAAAATATTAATCTGGCATTTAATAAAAAAAAATGGAATGGGTATCATGTGGACAAATGAAAAGGCTAACAAAAATTACAAGGGGAGAAATGATTCTCCCTGGTCAACTGGTTTAATTAACAGTTGACATTGCAAATCAACAATAAAATGGAATAACGGAATTTACATTAAAATATATATCATAATGAAAATTATTTTTTACTTCTAATTTTGCCAAATCGGAGCGCAAAAACGTTCTCGTGTATGGGAATCATGGATTGGAAGGATAAAAAGAAATAATAAAAATAAAATTAACTGTCAACACTTCATACAATACATTTTTCTCTCTTCATTTATGAACAAATAACACATTATTGAACTAATTTTTAATATAATACTGTTTGAAAATAGTAAAATCAGCAAAGTTGTTTTATGTAATAGAGAGAAGAACACAGATTATTTTAATCTTTGTTTTATACAATTTGTGTTCAGTCAGAATAATTTAAAAGGAAAATGAGACTAAATTTTACATAATTTCTATCTAACAATATTATAATTAAATATATTAATATATATTATATAAATTATTTGGCACATTTACAATGAAGAAAACAAACACTAAAAGGAAGAAAATAACTCCATTTTTGATCTTATGGAGCTTCATTTGCAATTCTAGCTAATCATATTATTTCACATATACAATAATAGGTACTTCAGTAATTGTGTTTATGTGCTCTCTTTATGTATTAAGTGTGGCACACTAAACTTATCTCAATAATAACAATTCAAAAGACTTGAAAAAAGTGCGAAAACTCTCTAATACTTAAATAGAAACTTGTTTTCCTTTATTTTCTTATATGTACAAATTATTAAAATTATATAATACAAAGTGCAAGGCCAAAAATTCCCACTTAATTTTTTTTGTCACATTTACATTTGCGAGAAATGTCGTCAGATTGTCAGTATTATGCAGTGTGCTTAATGACTACCTGAAACAATAATGCACAAATTCACATTATTATTATTAGCAATTGTAAAAATAATTTTATTTAAAAAACACATGCATGAATTAAAATTAAAGGTTTAAAAGAGTCTAACTCCTGGTAGTGAGTTGATGGGGAAAAAGTATTAATTTTGATTGTTATTCTCTTAAAATATAGTTCATTCATGATAAAATAGTTCAACATAAAACAGTTTACATTCAAAGGACTTAGAAGGTTTATAGGATAAAATTACCTAATTTCGATTGTGTCATATGTATGATCAGTGCTGTTTTTGTCTCTCTCCCACTCTAAAAAACAGAAAATTATGCCGTTTGCATCCTTTCCTGTTGATGTGATGTAGTCGATGTTGCTGTAGTAGCTAATGCTGTTGAATTAGCAACATTTGTCATACTATTACTATCACTTTGACTACTATTGCTGCTGTTGTTATTGTTATTGTGAATTGTTGTGTCTGAAGATGAAGACATATCCATCCAGTGTTCTTTGTTTTTCCTGACACCTTCAACAAGAGGAACCAAAGTATCTGACAGCTCAGCAAATGCCTATGAACAAATTACAAACAGATTTGACATTTTAAGATTTAAACTTTTTTTGTATATGTTCTAGAATAATATCGACACATAAATGGAAAATATAATACATGTATAATTTATCTGAAATCTCAAGAAGCATGCATTTATAGCATAAAAATAACATTTGTGACAAAATTCACAATGCCACATTTAAATGGCATAATTTTCAAAATACAAGTAATGGGTGTTATGTCTTTACTGTTTCTTATACAATTTCTTCTTGTAACATTTTTCACATTGGTCTATATAAATTTGACACTATTATTTTGGCTTACAAAAGTAAAAGATGGCTGATAAGGATAATGAACATTAAGTATGTTGGTTTGAAATTCTAATGTATTTACCTCATATATTGGAAGGCATATGGAATCAATAAATCCAACTTGCATGATTGGAAGCTCTGCCTCCTTTTCCCTGTTCATTATGTCCTGTTTACAAACACAAACAACAATGACAGAAGTCTAGTAAATGCTGTATATCATCATAAGTTATAAGCATTGAAATGAAATGCAACAGATGTTAGAAGTTCACCTCTGATGGATAAGACTAACTTTACATTTAATTGTTCAGCAGATAATTAATTACAGAATTTAAAGAAACTAAATTATTACTATGAAATTTATAGTAATTTCAATTTAACAATTATGATATTTTAATTTGGAATGAGTGTTACTTACAATTGGAGTTATTTTCAGTTCATTTCTTTCAAGATCACCTTGCTCAAAAAATTCACTCGAGACTAGATCAGCAACCTGAAAAATTTTGAAATGATACTTCAAAATTGTTATTTCTGTAGAAACTTACAAACATTATTTTTAAGTTTCTAACTGATGTGTATTATTAACAATAATAAAAATATTTGAAGTAACCAAAAGTTATTTGAAATGGTCAATAGAATTATAATTTGAATATATTTCATGTAATCACAATATTATAAATCAATTTTTTTATATAAGACATAAAGAGATTGTAAAACATTGAAAAAAATTAAGGGTTCAGAGGTTTGTATATCAAATTCAAATTTACAATTAGAGATCTATGAACAGGATATAATTCTGGAGGAGATAGTATTGAAAAGTCATCATGAAATGTTTTTCTCTGTAATTGTAAATTTGAATTTGATTATCAATTAACACAATAATGTATTACTATATGAACTAGGCGTGAAATGAATGGAGACTGAGGAACAATACACAATACCCTTTTTTCAATGTGCCACGGTTTGGTGATAGCCGCCAGGTCACACACTGTCATTGTCATCGCCCTCAACAACTCCTTGTTCTCTTCTCTCTCCCAACAGTATGTTCCAGATCTCACCAATGCCAGAAATGCTCCTCGTTTCCTGCATTAGAATGGTGACTTTAAATATTTTTAGATTTCAAATCTGAAGCTAGAAAATTAATCTAACCAAAAATTATGAAAAAGACCAACACAAAAGTATAAAAAGATCATATTATACAATTAATGGTTACCTGAAGTAGACTGCAAGGTCCGTAGACAATATAGCATCTTCGAGCACTTTGATCACCCTAGAATATTCATCAGGTGAAAGGTTACCGAGAATCTGGTTACCCTGTACATAATAAATATTTTTAGAAGTTAACATCTTTAACATGGCTAATTGATTTAATTTTTTTGTAATACTGTTATTTCCTATCTACAATGTATTAACACATTAATTCAGTGACAATCATAAAATGTTACATTACACAGAGCTTGTATTTGAACTAATAATATAAATAAGTTGACTATTTTTTAGAAATGTTTATTTTACAGATGAAGAACCAGTTTAACTTTGTTAAGTAGCTTGTAATAACATTCAAAGTTTAATTATTCACCCCCTTCATAATGTATTAATCTATGACTGCAATGTAAATAATGGGAAAAAAATAATTCTCCAGATACTAGATTATCAACTAAAAAACCAACTTGGAAAATTCAGTTCCATATTTTTTTTATTCCCAACACTATAGTATTATTTATAATGCTAATGAATAAGAACATATTTATAATAATTCATAAATTATGCATGAATATTCTTAAGGAGTGAGTTTAAGGAAGTATACCTGACTGTTAAGTATCATGAGACACTGATCAAAATGATGATGTTCCATTGTCGAAGTGGAATACAGTTGTGCCAGTGGAGAGGACTTTCTAACACACAATTTATTATTAACATTTATTACTATGAAAACAAAATATTTAAAATAAAAATTATACTTCTGCTTTGAAATTGAAAAAATAGCATTTGGTGTGCCACTGGGATTTACTTTAGTTATCTGTTCCATAACAACAGGCTTAAGAGAAAACTTGGAAATCGTCAGTGGTCAATTGCCACACATATGCTTCTCTTAACATATAATTAGATATGAAAATTACATTTTTATTGAAGACCAAACAATGCCAAAAATAAGGTCTGTATATGGGTACTGCATTGGGGAGGTATATAGTGAATGATTAGAATGGTATTTAGATATTTTCCTTTTTATAATAACATAGGCAATCTAGGATTTTGAATAAAGTAACTCATGGTGTGATTATCTTGAACTGATGACTGATAACTGAAATTAATCAATGAACAACAGCTTTAAACTCTAATAAATTAAAAAAATGGATGCTTACTTAATTTGAAAAGAATTGTTGGTTCCCCTGTGATCAAGATCATGGCAAAGACAAGCGATTATGAGCGCCAAGCATTCAATATCTCCAAAAATTTTCCACCACTGAGTTGCCTACACATAACAAATAAAATAAATTCCAATCTAAATATAGCCAGTACATTATTCCTGTACCCAAGAGTTTGAGAGAGTTAAATTGTAAAAGGAGCTGTTGTTAGTTAGTTTCCTATTCCTTATTAGTACCATTAATTGTATTGGACCTTATACTAAAGATATCTCAGGATAACATACTGAGGACATATCTCAAGAGACATCTAAATAAGCTCAAAAACTAAATGTAATTATAAGCACTTAATGACAATATAGCAGCCAGAAATCAAATGCCTCAGAAGGCATATTACCAAATTCTATCTAAGAATCATGTATTAAATAATTCTTATAATAATGTAACTTCAATATATTAAAATTAATTATTAATAATTGGATTAATTTTTATAAGAAAAGACATTACAGACATTACAGACTTACAGTAATTATAGAAAACATCATTTGTGCAACATTAAAGGCATGCCGCCAGTTGTGGTAGGTGACATTGCGATAATTTTTTTTGACACTAAGTAACCATCGGCATAATACTTCATAATCAATGTTAAATCTTTTCACAAAATCCAAATCGATGAACATTCTCAAACAAGCCTGTAAATATACAAATAATTAAGAATCTACATTCAAGTTTTAGATTTAACTATGCACAAATTAACACAATGAAATAATAATAAAAAATTTTATCTTACCGTTAAAGTATCATCATCATTCATGTGAATGTCATCAAAATCAAAATCATGAAGTCGAAGCTTTTTAGACGAAGGAACTCCCAGTGTCTAAAAAGAAGTTTGAAATTATGAAAAAAACATGGAGTATTTTTATATTTTATTTTTAATTTTATTTTCTATTTTCTTCTCCCGTTTATTTGTCAGTAGCAATCTGTTAATAATAAAGTGAGGTACTTACACATGTCAGCTACTGATGTAACACATTTTTAAGAATGATGATGGCACTATATTATTATGATTTTCTAGTACCTCAATATGTTATTAATGTAGAAGTCAAAATTGGTCTAGCTTAAGACTATAGTTAAGTGGCGACAGATTGAAAGAGTGATGAAATTATTTCATAATTTTCTCACTTCAAACATAATAAATTATGATAAAAATGATAAAACTATGTGATTTATTAAAAGCAACTGCTATCTCACTTTAAGTCTTTGTGCATCCTCCAGAGTGGCAGAAGCATGGTAACTGAGGACTTCAAGGGTAACACTCTGTTTTGCCATTGCTATCACAGCTTTCTCATACCTGTTATCAAAATATACAGTTATAAACCATTTTTTAATTTATTAATCTCCAAAAAAATGAATGTTCACAAATAACCAAATTAACAGCATCATTCTGATACATTTTAATTATATTTATAAAATTTTCAGAATAACAATATTAATAATTTTATAAGAAAAACATATTTAATATTTTATAGTTTAATGTGTTCTAGGTTAATGTTTTACTGAAGAATAGTTTGTATTAAGTATGTAAGTGGATGTTTTTTAACTGCATTTATAAGTCCAATGAGGCCTCATTATGTCTGTTAAGTGAATTAAATAACTTCTTGATTTTCCAAATGGTTTTTAATCATTTGACAATTAGATACATTATGGTATACTTACATGTGCGTATTGTGTATTCCCATACCACAGAATATTGCGAAGGCTTCTACAAAATTTTCATCATTCTTCGTGAATGCAAGGTTATCAAATTTGTTAATGAGCTGGAAAAAAAGATAAGAAACATTATGAAGTAATTATTTATTATTGACTCACTTTAATCCTGTAAATCTACATCTGATGTTTGAATGACAAAGTAAGTTTCTACCACAGTGTCATTTAAGAAAATCATTGACATGCTAACAAATAATACTATTCACCTTTAATCCAAATTTGTGAAATAAATAATTCTTCTTTACAAGATATTATTAATACAATTTATTTAAAATTACCTGTATAACTCCAATTATTTCTCCTGAGGAATTTTTAATAGGCATACATAATATACTTCTGTGCCTGAAGCCTGTACCTTCATCCACACTAGGATCGAATCTCACATCATCATAGGCATTCACTATGTTCACCGTCTACCAATAAACATAATAATTAATAACAGTAAACTCATAACAAACCTAACACAAGAGGAAATGGAATGTACATGAAAGAATGTAATAAATTTATTTAATAAATTTCTTAATTAATTACTAATCCCAATTAAGCTTACAAAAAATAAATTTTAAACAAAATTATAAACATCATTAATGATCCTTATATCTAGTAAAAGTCGTAGAATAAGGAAAAATAAAGAAATTCAAAGAAAGAAGGTAAATGAAAGAATATGCCAATAATAGCAGAGTTCAAGAGAAAATTCAGATAACAGGAGCTTCATAATCCTCTACATACCTCACCTGTAGTCGCTACGTAAGCTGTGATACCAACATTGATGGGGAACCGGCTCTCAAATGGACTGCAACAAACGAATA
This sequence comes from Lethocerus indicus, assembly GCA_019843655.1. Classification (NCBI taxonomy): domain Eukaryota; kingdom Metazoa; phylum Arthropoda; class Insecta; order Hemiptera; family Belostomatidae; genus Lethocerus; species Lethocerus indicus. The sequence continues at coordinate 23,517,016 of JACDQD010000003.1, read as the reverse complement.
TTCCCAAATTACCTTCCAAAAAAATTGGATCCTTGAAATCATAAATGACAGAATAACTGAACATTCTGTTTTTGTATCAGTTTCTGTTCAAATGAACATATTGGAGGTTAGGTTATTTGTATTTACCAAACTTTAAAATAAATTCTGATACTTAAAAAAGAAGAACAATTTAGAAAGCACTTATTTATTGCCTATGAACAATAAACAAAGCACAGTAAACACAAAAAATATTAGAATTATTTAGAATATGTGTTCAAGAATTCTGACAATTTTTGCTTTTATTGGAAAATTAAATATACTCCATGTAAGGGTTAGATATAAAATTTGGGATTTAGATTACATAAACTCATTCGTTTGTTTTTGTATAAATAATTCAATCATCCAAAAAGATTTTTACAATTACAATTTTTATTATGCCATATTTTCAATCTGTTTGTTTTTCTTCTATTATATAGCACAAGGAGATATCCTGTGATCTGTTATGTGATTTTTGTTTTAAATTTAGATGTTCATTGTTAGTTCTGTTTCTTTTATGAACGTTAGTAGCTGATCTATTGTCTCTGAGTTACTTTGTAATATCTTTCCCAGGGTTTTATGTTTCAGTTTTTTACTGGGTATGTTCTACTGTTATGTATTTGTTACATTGTTCGCATAAAAGTTTATTATTGTTCAATAGTACGTACAGGTGTGTCAGATCCTGATCTCAGTCTATTTAGGATAACTTCTTGGTGTCTGGTTAGATGCACTGAAAATATCCTGTTTTTTCATTATTGTCATTGCTGGATAGTGGTATGATGAGTAATTATTTTTTAAGCTTTTCCAGCTAATTTTTTGTATGTATTCAATGATGTTACTGTTGGGTCTATTACAGTGTCAATTATTTGTGTTATATAGGTTGTTTGTTTATCATTGATTATTGTCATTTTTGAGCTTGGGTTGTGGAGAAGCTATACTCATAATTTACAATTTTTCCTTAACTGTCAATACGAACAAGAAATTATCAAAATAGTTTGAACATTTACTACAATTTAAGAAAAACATGCAAGAACAAGAAAAAAGGAATCCTTAGACAAAAAAAAAGAAAGCCAACCTTATATATAGTAGTATTATCACATCACATCCAAACTGTGTTAAATTTTTACAAATGGAGTAGCATATTTTTAATGAAGCCCATGAAATAATTATTGAATTATTGAGATTAGATTCATTGGAATCTACTCTATTACTCATTCCCATTAGTCAATGCAACACTGGATATATTATTTACATGCTGTATATCTGTCTTTTTTATAGATTATGTAACTGAATTCTCAAAGAATTTATTTAAAGATGTCTTCTAATTTAATTGTATCTATGATACTCAATAATTTGTAAATCTGACGTTTCAAAACTATTCTAAACAGACCTAGTTTTAAATACCCTCTAAAAATGTTTCATCTGAACAATTTGTTAAAATTCCCATTTGATATTCAATCATTAGTATAATGGAACTAAATGTGTAGAATAGAACTAAACAGTAGAACTAAAGTTTGAGGTATCTATTAATTAATACAGAAGTGATAACAAATAAAAATCATAAAAAGGGAATTTCTATGAGAATTAGAAAATCAATTTCTCTTCAAAGCAACCTATGTGTCTGAATTCTAATCTGCACTCCTAAATACCACAATGGCCAAAACCCAAAACCAACTTCAATTTCCACTAGCAGTAGAAACCAGCACCCATGATAATAATACATTACACCTTTAGGTATCAATTTTTTTTAGTATTTATAAATTACTTGACATAATCATGCAGAAAAAAAGCAGTGTAAGACAATAGAATTAAATAACAGTTAGATACTGTATTATTAAACGCAGGCAATCATTAATTTAATTAAGTACAACAATAGTTCAGTAAATGTAATATCGCTAAGTGTAGAAGAGCACTTCAATTAACTAATTACATTTTGTTGGTGTGTCACCTTGTTCTCTCCTGGTTGTCACCCGATGATCCGTCGGTAGAACTTGAGCCTGAGCCTTCAGATACCAAATCATTCGCTTCAAAATCAAAGACTCTTGAAAAACTGCCCATGTTGGCTTTGTGCAGGAGAAGTACCTGTTTTTCACAATTAAAAATTAATTAATCTCTTAAAATTGCATTACTTTTTGTTATAAGATTGCTAAACCAGTTAAATACATAGAATTAATATACAAACATCTAATTATAAACAAATAAATTCTCGAGTTCTATCTTTAAACAATATTATGGAGATATATTGTAATTTCCAATGAAATTCAACATGAAATAGATGAGGTAAAAAACATTTGATTCGCTGAAGTTAGCTTTAGGTTATTACTTTTAGTGAAAATATTACCTGCACTCTTTGACACTGAATGAGGGATTGTGTGTGCGTTAATATCCTGAAAACCATGTGCTCAATTGTGCTCTGCTCTTCAAAAATCATCCTTGCCAAGTCCAGTAAAACCTACATTTTTACGACAAATAATTAAATTTAAAGATTTAATAGAACACTATCCATTTTAAGTAATATAGTGAGACTTGGATTCACATAATCGCATTTAAGATTTGAAGTGTATGGTTTTATGATAATTCAAATTATTGTTACACAATTTTATGATGGGAGCTTCTGCTGAAACATACCCTCCAATAACATTTGGTATTAATTTTTAGGCTTAGTTTTTCTGAGATATAAATACTGCCATTTATAGGAAAGAAGTAAATGATATTTCCATTGAACTAGAACCTGAGAGAAACATTTCAACAAAGATTTCATTTTACATCATGAAAATTTAATAAAATAAAATTTCAAAATTCAATTCCTGCTTACCTGATTTCTTTTGACTTCTAACTGACTCTTTTCAAAGAGCTGAGCATTGCGGAGACCTATGCCACAAAACTGAAGGTAACTTGAAAATATCTTTTCATCGTTTGTATTGAAACAGGACTCACCTTGCTTATTTATTACCTGTAATATACCATAAGAAGTCAGAACAAAGTCATAACTATTTTATAATGCTGATCGGAGAATGTGTACAAAATGTGTTCAAATTTAAACATTTTAATTATATAAGACCTTCAAACATTTAAAAGAGAAATTGATAAAAATTATAGTTTTAGTTTAACTAATGTAAATAAAAAGTTATTACTTAGGAATTTCACTCATATTGAAACTTGTCTTACTTAATGTAAATGTAGAAATATAGTAAAAAATAAAAACAAATCAATAAATCTCACCTGTGCAACTCCAATAACATCTCCATTGATATCTTTGATGGGCATACAAAGAAGTGAGCGTGTTTTATAACCCGTTCTAGCATCCACATCATGATTGAACCTTTCATCCTTAAAATAGATGTTTTCCAATTTTCATCAGTGTTTATAATATAATTGAAATTATAAAAATCATAAATAATGTTAGTTACAAATATAATTAAATATTTCCCTTATGCATGTCTACTCATTAATAACATTTTTTATTTTAACTTTTCAATTTAAACATTAATTATGCATTAATGAGAGATATGTAAAACTGAAATAATCACCTTATATGCATCGGGTATGTTGACCGGTTCACCAGTTTCGGCCACAAAACCAACTATACCAGTTCCCCACGGGATCCTGATTTCTTCTTTGCACTCCATCTCTGCCAAAGTTGACCTCGAGCATACGTCAAACAATTTGGAAACTAGACATCTAGGAGAAAAAGAATGATGAATGGATTTTAAATATTTTTCCCAATTTGTGTTAGGGCTGACAGGATGGATAAATTTTATTCTATTATGCATTAGAATTATAAACAGTAAACAGTAGAAAGTGGGATAATTTAAGAATATAAAGAGGATGTATAAAATAATACTATTCCATAATTTAAAACAAACTAATATTTCCTATATGGTCTTTTTTTGACATTTATATGGAAATAAAAGATCAATTTCTGTTCAAAAAACTCTTTGTCTGGATACTAATATTAGTCAACAAAAGTTTGATTTATCTATTCATTAATCCTGAAGTAATAACAAATGAATACCATAAAAAGGGTAATTTCTATGAGAATAAAGAATCAGTTTCTATTCAAAAAACCCTTTGAATACTAACATTAGTTTTCATTCTTAGATATCACAATGGTCCAAATCCAAAAATGACTTCCTTTCTAGAAGAAACCATCATGCATAACAGTAATATATTACACCGTTGGATATACATTTTTTAATATTTATAAATTGCTCAAAATAGCATGCAGAAAAAAGGCATATCACAAATTAAAGACAAACTAATATTTCCTATGTGGCCTTTCTTAATAGACTCTTACCTGGAGTGACAACCAGAAGGGTGGGGAGTGGGTGGTGGCGTAGGAGGTGTACCTGGCCTGAGGCAGCCTACAGGTGTAATGCGGCCCTCTGGTACTGCCCCCGACTCCTCTTCTTCCTCCGCCCCCAACACTGCCCCCTGTGGCCATGGTCTATCACCCTGCACAAGGAACAGTGATCCCCTGTCCGCGTGCAGCAGAGTGCTCACATTCTGCAGGATCTTGTGGCATAGCGACTTTACATCCAGCTCATTGCAGATGTCTTTTACCTGTGCACAAGTGACATGCAATATCATTCATATCATATTCATGCATTTGAAACATGAAATTAGAAATAACATTAATATATGTTAATACAATAAAAAATAACAGGTAAATGTACTAGCATCATTTGATGTAGAAATGCATACACGGTGAATCAAGGAAATTTTACATTTATTTTATCCAGGATGTTCATTTCCTTATGAAATTCTAATTTGGAATTTATTCTGTTGGAAATATCCCAATTCACAAATGTAGACAATTGAGGCCTCTTGTCTGAGAATGCAAATTACAGTAATATTTGGAGATTAAAATGCATTGGTTTGGAGAATTCTATATTTACCTATCTGCCCTTCATTTGTGACAGTTTTAATTAGTCAGGCCTTAATAAATGTTTCGCGATATAAAACAGTATCGCTATTCAAAGGTAAGTACAATATATAAACAATTATTATTTTGTAGATAAATAATAAAATAGTGATAGAATTAAAATTCCATTTTATTGTCCCTCCTAGTTTTAATATCTATTAAAAATCACAATAAATATTAAACACCTTCTCAGAAACACATAAATTTGAACATTTAGAAATAATATTTTTAAGAGATTCTCCCTAATGAATTCGAAAAAAAGAGGAAACTATATAGCATTAAAATATAATTTCGTTAAAACAGCTTAACATAACTTAACTTCGGGTCTCAACAACTTAATTTCGGGTCTGTTTACGTCTGGATCTATTTGTAAGAATGAAATAACGTAAATAACGATGTAGTCGCATCCGCTTATTTATAGTAACCTAACCTCAACAGTATGCCATTTAACTCCAAAGCATTTGTCATTAACGTCGTGCAGAAATAGTCCTCCAGGTCGATCGTGGCTGATTTATTTATTTTAAATCTTTCCTCTATTTAATATTTGAGAAAATTATTGATATGTCATGGGACTATTGAATACTGGCCTTTCCGATAAACTAGTAAACATATACAATATTTTTTGACATGAAATCTCAAACAACCATAATAAAATTATGATCAATTCATTAGTAATATTGGTAATCAATTATATGAAATAAATTAGCGAATATGGAAACAACCTGAGCGAGCTCCAGTGTAAGGGTGCTTGCCATTCTCTTTGAGGCCCTTCCGGTTCTACAGAGTGTCAACACCTGCTAAGCGAGGTTCTTCCCATTGTATTATGCGATCCCACCAGAAGTTCATTAATGATGATTATGTGAAATATTAGGCGAGGGATGTAGGCATTTGTTTTTATTTTGAACGTTACTTACCAGTTCGAAAATTAGTTCTTTCTCGTCGAGGTTCCTGAGGTCATGTCTGGACCTCCTAGTGGAGGTGGATTCGTTAAGGTGTGAGGGGGTGAGAGGGGGCTGGGGAACCGAGAGGAACGTCGGGGTCCCGTCGACTGTGGTCACCATTGGCTTGAGGAGGCCCCCGCGCTCGAATTCGTGGGCGGAAATTTTGCGTACCGGGGTGGCGGCCCCTGAGCTGCTTGCCCTCGAACAGGCACCGCCCCCGCCCCCGCTACCGGTAACGCCGCCGCCCCCGGCATCGCCACCCCCGCTCGCACCCAAAGAAGGAGAGGCGTGAGTCACCAGCCAGGAGTCCACCATCTGCCGCGTCGCCTTCCTAAACGACAATATCGCACCGTAAATTATCAATGTTTATGAACGGCCGACTGTAAAACAACCCGTTGCCCATTTTAGTACTGTTAATACATTAATCGGGATTTTTTCCTTTCTTTCAGCGAGCAAGAATAATAAATGATCACGAGGGCAAATAATTGAATGCTGCGATTGACCAGGTGGAAGATCGTTTTGAAGAAAGTATTCTCTGCAGCCAGGAGTCCACCATCTGCCGCATCGCCTTCCTAAATCCTACAGTAATGAACTGAAGACCCATTGAGACATCTTCTTGTTGCTCGGAATTTCGTTCGTACAGTGCATAAACAGTTTTGAAACTACAAATGCTTCATATTTAATGAGTTTGCCAAATCAGTTCTCTGCAAAATCCCAGGCAAAAAATTACGTATTTTTTCCTCCTTGTCGCTTTTTTTACATCGGATAGATGGCTTTCTGTATTTAAAAACTAAAATCATACCGGGACAATTGCTATTTAAAAAAAAACAAACAAAGGAGAAATAAAAGAAAATTAACCGGGATATAAATTTATAGCTGACAATATGGCGACCGGTGTACACGCCCGCATTACAAGAGTACAAGGAGTACAGACGAAATTTGTTTCCTACCACTGATAGTAACAGACAATGAAGCGGGATCAACCAACGGCAGGAACCCGGTTAACTCAACGCAAATGCCCTACAACAGTTTGCGTCATGGTTGAAAACGTGTATTTAATTATATCACTTAACATCTGTTCAGTTTTCGATTCAAGATTTATTAAAATGGAGGTATTTAACTTTCATATTAAAAATACGATTAAAAATTAGCTCAATGATTAGACAGGTGAGTCCGCAAGGTTCTAAATTCTAGTAAATGTTTGAAAGTGTAAGAAAGATTTTACCCATTCAATGTCTTCACAATAAACCACTACTTGTTACCACCAAGTATGTATATATACACACATATATATATATATATATATATATATATATATATATATAAAACTTTCATAAAATTTATCCCCATAAATACACAGACAATTTTTTATGAATGCCTCATTGAGCCAAACTCTGTTTGTTGAACATCGTCAAGAAGTGATCGCCAGTATATATCGTATTAATTTCGCAAACGTGAGTTTTCTCGATCTCCTATCTCCGCTCGCTGGTTTCGTCTTTTCCTAAACGGGTTTTGTCTGCTCGTCATTTTCAGTAGCTTTTCACACACCTGTCACTCTGCACAGTAAGAATGCAGAGAGAGAGAGAGATGCCTCGCAGGCAATCCTGTAATTCCAACCTAAATACGAAAAGTTACTGAAATCGAAGAGCAGCCTAGACCGGTTTAGGAAAAACCAGCGAAAGAAAGAAAGCGAGAAAGAAAAAGCACCGTATTCGTAAAAAGAAATACAAATATTAAATACTATAAATACAACATAAAAGACTATAGTATACAACACTGATCATAGAGAAATTAAATATAAAAAAAGTTATTGAGATCATAGAATTTCACTCCAAATTTTAGTACATTGGAAATTTTGTTCTGGAAAAATAATAAAGTGTGTACACGTATGTTCAAACAAATGTGAAGAAATTACGCCAATCTTTCATCGGGAATAAATGCAAATTATAAATAAATAACTGCGCTTGTGGAACGAAGATGAAACCTGTGGTTAAAACCAAACTCTGCTGGAACTCACAAATTCGATACTTGACCCGACGGGTTGTTTACAAAAATGAATATGAAGGCTTATCCACAACATAATAGCGACTATTAACTGAGTAAACCCGCTCTTTATATAACCATGTTTTGCTTTCTTTCTTTGACTTTGCAAGTAGAACTCTACTCCATTAAAGTTTCTAATTTATGTGCTAATGCACGTTATTATATATTTCCTGTTGGCGCAACCAGTATATGAGGTTATTAGTTCTTTTTTTTTAATAAAATCAATTTTATTTATTCAGCTGGAGCATAAAAATTAATTCGTCGATACAGTACATGGAAGGAAGCATAACTGAAGTGACGATTAGATTAACGTGTAAATGACACTGACTGGTACTAAATGACCGCGCGACACAATAAGCGATGTTCACATTAATTGATCTCAATTTGTCAACACAATTCGTGTGAAGAAGAGTTTTTATAAAGATTTTTATCTAATTATCAAACTGGGAGACTTATGAGAATCAAAGGCGTAATTGTAGTTGTGTTGCCATTGGCTAAATGATTTCGTGGAGGGGGGATCAATTAAATCTCATTAAAATTGTCTCATTGTTTTTAGACAAACTTAATTACAAAGATGACCGACAATTTTCCAACCGTTACTTCTTTCAACCAATTACAGTCATATAACCTGGACGTAAGTCCACAAATTAAGTTTTGGACCCGACAGAATGTTGGATAATAATTGTTCAATAGAAATTCAACAGTTCTAATCTTTTAAATTTCCTTTTGGGAAAACAAAAAGTAATTAATTAATATTTTATGAATGTATTTACAAATTTACAAATTTGTTCACATTCTATTTACTAATGCTTTTCGACCAATGCTTCATAAATAATCTTACTTATGAGCTGCATGTAGATTTTCTTTTCTGGCTGGACTGAGTGATAACACTGAATAAAATAGTAATCGCAATAGTAATAGTAATGACTGCGTCTCATTGTTTGTTTGCGTCTCATTTTGATATTTCATGATTTGTTAATCAAATAAACCATATAATAATAATCAATAATAAATGTTCCGATCTTTTCGAATCAAGATCCAAACGGAATGGGTTCAGGTCGAAAAATCCCTTAATGATAATGGTTAGAGTTCCGTCATTCTCGTTTGTGTTTCAACTGGTTTCTAAACTGTGTTCAATTGTGCGCTACTGTGAATCATTGTTCGTGAGTAACACGATGAGTATCTCCTTGTGTCGACACGAAGTATAAATACGCCTATGCAATAACTAATGACGTACCATTTTCAATCACCAATGTCTACGATTGCTAAAGTAAATTGCTCAAGTTGAATCAATTGAACATATTTAAGAAATAAAGGCCCTTTCTTCAGACGGAAAAGGTTACGTCTGTTATTTATTACTCCGTAATAAGCGACCATTTATAGCCTGTCTTATTTTTAAAAGATCCACTTTAAAAATAATCATTCTAAGAAATAAGTTTAATGCGGCAATATTTCACTATTGCTTCCCAACCAGAGAGGGTGTACCTGGGATGTATCGTATTATAATCAAAATTTTATTTTTTTCCAATGATATTTTCATTATGTTTACTTATCGTTATATGACTATTAATTTGGAGTATTCATATGCTTGTACATCTTCATTGAGGTGCTTTTTATTTCTTTTAAAAAGATATACATTTCACGAATAAGGAATTAATAATATGTTCCTGGTGAGTTCATAGAATGAGAATAAGGAAATTTAAAAGGGAAAACAAAGATGAGAATGTGAAAAAAGAAATCTAGGGCAGAACAGTGGTACCCTACACTTCTTTATTAGGAGCAGAAAGGACAATATATGTTATTTGATTGATAAAAAAGATTGCCGCGCATACACAGAATATGAAATAATTCAAATTTCGAGAACGGGTTGTCCTGCGTAACTATGCATTAATTTTCTGGATCATTTATCACCAAAGGTCGGTTTAATACCGATGAATCGGAAAATAAATATTTATTCTGAGAAGCGTCCAAAAGTGTGAACGACTATTATCGTCTTATTGTCGGTATCCTATTCCTGGCGGGAGGATTAAAAAACAATTCACAACCAAATACACTTCAGTATTTCGATGATTGAAAATAAAATATACGCGATGACCTCAAAAAAACTCAGCCCTAGTGATACATAGCAGGAACCATCTACGCATCTGGAGCAACACCGGTATAATGTTCTATACAACATATTTTCTGATACCTCGCATTACAACAGTGGTGTCCAACTCGCATGTAGCCCGTGAAGATACTGACGTTGACAAATACGTTATTATTATTTATTATGACATATTCGGTAACCCACCCGAAGCTTCCCGTTTTTATCGAATGTAATCCTACGGATTTTGGGAATTGAAAATTGACCTTATGAAGTAATCGTGGACAAACTCCTGGTGTTCGTCGAGCCAGGCCTCCATCCTGGCGTGTTCCTCGTCGTACCATCCTGTGGGGGACTCTCTGCTGCTGGGCGTCGTGGACCTCTTGTGGTGGTGGTGGTGGGTGTGGGAGTGGTGGGCATGATGGGTGTTGTGGTGGTGGTGGGGTGGGGGCGGCGGGGGCGGCGGCCCCCCAGTCGAGCCCGAACCCCCGCCCCCGCCCCCGCCCCCCCCGACACAGCCCCACGTCTCCGCCGTCATCTTCTTCCACGATCCCTCCTCACCGCCGGACGACCGCCCACACCTCACATGTAAACCTGTAAACGACAAAAGCAATTTCCTATTATCAGATAAAAACAGGGTTTCCCATGGTATATAATTAAAATGCTAATGGTGCTTGGGGAGGGACAGTAACAACTATGGAAAAATCTAATAGAAAAAAATAAGAATAGAAACACTATTGAACAAGTGACTTATACTCATTATTAGTGCGGTAACTAAATTTAAACGGATTCCGTTTTTGGACTAAATTTAGGACCCAAAATTATGTTAAGGAAATATTTAGCGTAGCGTTTCTGTTATAGTTAGTGTTGTTAGAGATTAATTGAAATGTCTGTAGTGTCTTTGGAGTCTGAAATACCCTTTGTGGTGTCCCTAATGAACGAGTATCGGCCAAAGGCGATTCTGATGGACTGGGAATACCATGCAATAACGAAATGAAATCGCCGAGTTAATAATTAAGATGAATGATTTTCCCCGTGTGGAAATAAACTGAATCGGAATCATTCCACCGAAGTGTTAGTGACGTACGTTCATTATGGTCTAAATTAAATCTAAAATCAATTTCCTGATATCCAGTTCTCATTAATTATGATAAACCCGGAAAGTACATTTTCATAGCATTGTACCCTTGCAATGAATACGATAATATGAATATTTAGTGGATTAATAAATAATTTATTAATGCCTTGTCCACATCCACATTCCGGAGAAATATCTCAACATAGCAAAGCCATATATGTGTACAGGTCGAATCTTCTGAGAACCTTCAGCGGTACTAATTAAAAATGTAATAAAATACTATTAGTTGAATTAAGTTTGGGGATTGCAGAAATAGGAAAGGGGGACTGTAACGGGTCGTCGTGTTGTTCATATTATGTGAGTGTTATCAGTGGGTTGGATGTTATCTCAAGCAGGCCACCCCAGTGATATGCCTATATCAAACGACGCCACAATAACAGCCAATAGACCCACCCGTACAAGCGTACACACTCGCAAATATCTGTCGTTTACAACAAGTTTTCATCCAGTATGCATCCCCACTTCCTACGGAAAATAGATTTGAGCAAAACTGAGTATACACGAGTGTATCACGACATTCACGATGCATTAAGGATAGGAGAACAACATGTTTGATTTTTTTTCAAATAAATGCTTCTGTATCTGACGCCAGACGACAGTAATTACAGAACAATAAAGAAGGGTCATTCGCAGAATGGACTATGGATGAAATAGCCACACGCACAACTACCAAATCCAATCATAAACTGATGAAAACTGAAATGCGAACAGAAAACTAACAGAAACTATTCACATACACGATGATGAATGAGATGATTGAATTTATGTTATTATCATTGTGGGATACTTAGTCGTAGGTGTTTTGCCAATCTTACTACCCGCCTGCTCCACCTACGTTAAATCGAGATATGCAGATCTAATAAAAATTTTCCACCAAATATAAAAATGTACAAGTATGCATTAAGTGAATCAGGCAATATATATGGATACAAGATTCAAAATGAGAAGAAAAATAAGGGACTGACATTGCTGGTCAGTAGAAAATGGAAGTGGGTCTCCGAGCAATACCCAGTCTTATCAATGGAGTATTGATAAAGCGCGTTTGTCTTAAACTGATTAGTGAAATAACAGTCCTACATTATTTTAAAGCATACAATTAACAAGAAAAAACACCGTAAATTCAGCTTCATATTAACGCGACTCGTGTAATGTTTAATTACTACTCTAACGAAACAATCAATCTACGTCAATAGTAAACGTTTTTAATGTCTCCCGCTTGTCTGTTTTACTCGTTTCACTTTTGTTAAACCTATTACCGCAATGACACTAATTAGTACGGCTTATCGTCCGCATATATTCCTAACGGTTGGAAGCGTGGGAACTTGAATTTGAACGTATTTGCAATTATATTAAAAAATTGTTATCGCGTTAAAAACTGGAAATAGTATTATCTCAAATCGTGGGTAGTTTATCTTGATTTAATGTAATACTACACGAAGTTAAGAGAAAAAACAAAAGGAATCAATGACTATTAAAACTGGATATTATTTATGTTTCAACTAAGACTTTTCTCTCCAAGCCTTATGAATTAAGGCCATAACAGTTAAGCTGTAAAATTACAGATTTTATGAAGAAACAATTTTTATAAACAAAATTCATCACATGTAAGGATGGATCTAAATAATAACCAAAACGCAGTGGGTTACCCAATTCTCTGGTACAAGTCAATTCGAGTTTAGTTGCTAATGTGCAATATAAAATAACCAGTGCTAACATTTGTTAAAGGTTTGCGCACACTAATGCCAAAAACTATTTTTACGACAGTTTGTCCATTAGGTTTGTCTTTTCTGAGTTTCATTTCGCATAGATTGATTGTAAATTAAATAAAAAAAAAACACATTCGCATCATTCAATACCCCGTTGAGAATAGAACAGAGATAGGCGAAGCGCCAAAAAAATGACATGGATTTACGGTCTATCATGCATATGGATGATTAACCAATTCCGTTTCCACGGAAATGGAGGAAACGAAGATATTAACCCAAACATCCACACAGCTATGTAAAGTAGTTACTGGGGGCTGCTCTTGTTCCAATGTTTCCCCTTTGCCACGGTAACGAAGAACAATGTACGATTTTATTAATTTGGGCAATCTTGGTGAAACTGTCCAATACAGAATGATTATTAGCCTCGCTTATACTCAATCAATATCGGTACTATAATAATTAATATGACGTTCCAGACGGTGTCGTATGGAAATGTACGGGATCTCATAATTTCCGTCAGGAAATTTAAGCACTGGTAAATTGTTTACAATAGGGTAAAACAGGTTTCGTCCTATTAACAAGCATGCAATGAATAGAAATATTAAAATGTATTTATTCACATAAATGTCAAAAGACATTTATATAGAGCATTTATTGTCTTTTTCGATAATTGTACACATATGTCTGACAACTTCACTTTAACAGTGACAACGGTCTGACGAGTTAACATAACATAACGACATAACTATAGTATTTAGTTCTGGCATGTTTTGTTGGAGAGCACAAACGTTTTTCCCTCGAAAAACTATTTTCAGTTGGGCTGAAGTATAGAATATAGCGGCAGACATTTAACCAATCGTAGATTTTAAAAATTGAGACAGAAGTGTATAATTCGCGGCAAGAACTACTTGCCTGATGAAATAAGTCAATCGGTGTGGCTTGAAGCATGATTCGTTTCACAATTGGTGTGAGAATGCCTTCTCGTTGTAGGCCTTGAGACCAGTTGTGTGCGCGCGTGTGCGTGCGTAACCGTGCCGTGTGGGCATTTGAACCTGGCGCCACACAACCTTCGCACCTGGCGCCAGTCTACAAGTAGCACTACTCACTGGTGTAGTACGCCCGGCTCTCGCAATTCGCGCCTTTCTAAAAACTGTGACTCCAACAACAATCGACCAAGGGAATTAGCGCGCACCATTCTGAGTCCATATTTGCTGTTGGCTTAGAGACGGGAATTAACCTAAAGAAAAGAATTTAAAGATTTTTTGGAGGAGTCCTCCTGTATGGATATTAGTTACTTTCTTCCGTAAACACCGCTTCCCATTCCCACTGAAAGTGCGAATTATATAAGGCAGCAAATTTTAATATGGGGGATGCTTATATATAATGAAACAATTGATAGAATATCCACGAAACGTAGGGACAAACTCTAAAGCTAATCCAATCTATATCAATATAATCAATGTATATATATATATATATATATATATATATATATATATATATATATATATATATATATATATAAATGCAGAAAGGTCCCCCTTATATGTAAATTGAAATGCAAACAGAAACTATTCACATACACGATGATGAATGAGGTGATTAAATTTATGTTATTATCATTGTGGGATATTATTAGTCGTAGGTGTTTTGCCAATCTTACTACCCGCCTGCTTCACCTATGTTAAATCGAGATATGCAGATCTAATAAAAATTTTATATTTATTTTATTTTAAATATTTTATTTTTATATTTAACTTTACATATTATTTCTACATTATAGTTAAATTGAAAGAAAAAATCAATTATTTGCAAGTTGTTATTTAAACAAAACTTCGCGAATAGTTCGAATCGCAGCGGGGAATTTGCCTTTGATTTAAAATTTTATTCATAAAAACGTTTATGCCCATAAAAACGCTGCAATTGTTATCAAATGTTATACAAACGATTTCATATTTATATTATACATATTCATATACAGATAAGTATGGCAGTCTGAAGTATTAACACATAAGGGTATATAGACAATTAATATACAGGATGTGATGTGATATCTTGACGTCATGCAACATGCAGACATGCACATTAGTAACACGGATGGAAAGCAGGCAGGGGATCACGACGTGTGAGGCACTGTGTAGCAGGCGACGGACGTCACATACCGATCTGTAGTAACTCTAAGTAGGGGCAAAATAAATAAATCGTGAAATTACTCTCATCGTATTAGAATGACAATAGATGGAATCCAACCTACTGTGAAACTAACTTCGAATGGAGTGACGGAACACTTACGCACGCAGTATCCAAACAAGGTGTTCGAAAAAATATACTTCCCAAAATTATTTTTGGGGAATATTAATTCGAAAGTGTATTCGGACTGTTAATACTATTCATTCAAATCGCATCTTTCGAATTTAGAAGTGGTTAGTTTTGTTTCACTTTTTCATTAGCTAACTGTTAGAAATTATCAAGTAGTCCCACAAATCTGTCAAACACTTTAATCGCCGGAGTAGGGACGATGTATTTAAAAAAGTCAATGATGACCGTTATTCGCTCGGGTTAAACTCATACTTTACGCACGTTGTTGAAATATTTTTTCTATCAAAAGTTAATTTGTAATATTATTAGTCTACTAAGCTGAAGGTTTCATCTATCTTAGTGATCTTGATATTAAAATAGAGAGAAAGAGATTAACGCATTTGCTGATAGTAACAGCTATTTTACAACTCATGTTTACACAATAATTTCAATACAAAGTTAATTAATCAATTAATTATTAATTTATTAAAAAGAGCTAGTTAATTTATTAATTTGATATGCACAATATATAACAAGTTACAAATCAGAAACATGGATCTGTACGCATATGCTGTGAATATACTTTTTATTAGATATTAACGAGCTAAGGAAAGCTACGTGTATTAAGCTCTGTCCAAGCTGGCTTAATCTAAACACCCAGTAATAACGAATCCTCATCGATTTAATGATTGAAGACTCACATCTTTCGTCACTGAGCCGCCACAGTCCTAGTTGAATAATTAATTGTTTTAAAGATTCTGATGGAACGCTGTGTGTCTATAGATGAACGATGAGAGTATTAGAAAAATAATATAGTAGAATTGTACACAATTAGAAATCTATTCTAATAAATTAAACTTGAACCTCGCATCCTGTCAGCGCTTTTAATATGCAAATAAGACCTCGGTCGGAATCATGCAACCGAGTTCGCATAATTGCAGTTGAGCACGCACCTGCAATTACATAATTTTAATTCTACTATTCCACATAAATACTCCAACTGACAACTAGATACTACGAATTACGTAACATCAAAATTCGCGTTTTTTCATGTTAGGCATTTAACTAGGTTCTTCGTCGTTACACTATTTACGTGCCTGTGATTACTAAAGAATGTAGTAAGCATTCGCAGAGTGTTGTCAGATTTAGCTTTTGCCATACAAATGTACATAACTGAATGTACAACAGACACATGAGACAAAAAAGACCATACCCATATCTGCTTGTATAAAAGCTCTATTAAAGCTCCGTTTACATTAGAGCAAGGATATTACTTCTTGAATCGATACGAAAACGATCATTTTCTGTTGCAATGCCTAATAACGTCCAAATATAATTGTAGTTAGTAAATAATAAGTAATATTACTTAAAAAAATCTACAGCAGGTACGTACAGAAATCCCGAATAAGATCGGCATGTATTGTTTTCTATTATTTCTGACGTTAAACATAAAATTAAGAGAACATTAACTATTTCCTACCATACGTACATTTCCTCGCCGAAGCCCCCAGGTCGTCTGATATTTCACGTAACAATCCTATGGAATATCTCCACATTCAACTCGATTATAATTCGCGAATATTTGAATAAAACCAATAATTAAACAGAGCCGACTGTGCCACCGCCGGCAGGACACTGATGAGTATAAGACGGAGTGACAGACAAACAACACTGGGGCATCTCCAAATACGACTTTAACTCGGGAGGATGTTAGGACAATAGACAGTTAAAAAAACAGACTCAGTCATATTGAACAGGCGGGTATCGCCGACAGAATTTAGAATCGCGCCTATCGCCAAATCGCCGGCCACCTCTACACTTAGATGAGCGTTCAGTCCTTATCCAGTTGGCCCGCCGAGAGGGAATTTAAACTGAACATCTAAATTAAAGATGTAGGGATGACTGGTGCAACAAAAAAAAACAATTATGCCGGGTTAAACCCGGCAATACAAACTGGAGTGACCATAATTAAATTAGAAGCTAGTGAACCGTTTCGTAAATGTTCAAGAGCAACCCGTCAGTTTAACATCAAAAATGGTTATATAACAATAAAAGATTTGTAAATTTCTAACCGTACGATTTAACTGCACGATACCTTTAGAACTCATAAGCATTGATGTTATGCGCACATCATTAATGCCTCAGGAATTTGTGGAATTGTTTCTTTCTTCGTCGAGTTATAGTTATAATACGTTTCCCATCCGTTAGTTCCGGTTTTCCGAAAATGTCTACTACTCCTTTTTTTGGCTGCGATATTCAACTTAAGGTAAAACGTGAAGAAATGGGGGATAAAAAGTACCTAATGAGTTTTCGTCGTCTTAATCTGCTGAACACGTTGAAGATTAGTCGGGCGTGACAGTTTTTTATAAATACTTCCTTAGAAAAAAACTGACGAGTTGATGAATTGAATTAACGCATCGTGCAACGCAATGTCTGTAAATTTTTACTTGTTCGAATTAAAACCTTCTGTATTGTAATTTGGTCATCACCAAGCACTCCGATCTTCTGAAGATTATAAAGAAACAACAAATTTGGGAATAGCCATGCTGTTAATGTATGGCAGACAGGACGTTTGTCGTACTGAGTACCGCGTGGCAAGCTTCCCAGAAATGTGTCATCGACCGTCTTCGCGGTAAACTGGAAATGACAAAATTTCTATACGTAGAAAGTGATCGTAGGATTCGGTCGCGAGAGCTACCAAGAAACCTATGTGACCCACATTCTTGATGTCCGTACAGCCAAAAGCAAGAAATGCTCTGGGACTGACCTTCGCTGTCGAGTCCAGATATTCCAAATGGGACCAACGGTTTCAGGGAGATTTCATGTATTTGGTGTTTAACAGAGCCCAGATAAGTAGGTATTCGTCAATCCCATCAACGAAGGATGAAATTACTGTCCTTGACAATTTTTAAAGCCATTGTTTATGTTTAGGCGCGCATTCATATAAAAAAGACTAAGCGCTTTCAAATGAAATATTTCACCATAATTATATACTATACTAATATGTGGCTGGTTAATTTTCAAAATAAAGTTAATGATCATTTTTTCCCCCTAATTTTAATGAAAAAACCCACCTTTTATTCAACGCTGAGCGATACTATTTCTTGAAAAAAGGAAACAATTCATTTAAGGGAAAATTAAATCGTTATTTATTGCAAAATTCCAAAAATGAAATAAAATCAATGCTCTGAGTCAATAATTAATGACTGAACTGAGCCTCTTTTGCTTTTGCAAACAATCGGGAGGCCAATCATGCCAACTCAAAAGTAATATTATTTGTAATAGGATAATATTGTTAAAATTAGTATGCAACTACATACTAATAATAGTGACGAAAAGTGTCAGGACCTCAAATATTTAATTGGAGCATTGTGGCAATATGTTTTTGAGCTACCTATTTTCATACAGTAATCGATGTTTTTGTTACATTTTTGTTTAATATGAAATAATTGTATGAAATAATTTATTATGTACGTACGTCATAAAAAACATACTAATAAAATCTAATTTTATGTTCGCGGCCGCTAGTTGGACAGCCATGTTGTGAAGTATATAATCGAAAGACTTGTGGATTACTAACGACAAATGTAATTCTGTTTCTCCCCACAGAAATTAAAATATTCGTCACTGAATGTTAATGAAAATGAAAATTGCATCGAGGAAGTTGTGCCATTATCTCGATGTATAATATGAAAAAAAAATATTTTGAATCACCTTCAGGAGCGTAGTAGTAGTCGTGGCTCTAACCTTGAGCCAATGTCTACGTCCCACTGGCTCACCGTGTGTATCCGAATGTGTGGTGTGTACATCAGTCAGTTGGAAAACAGAATGTTCGATACACAGAGAATAAACTTACTGAACGCAATAATTGTACACTCATAAAACCAAAGCTGGTACATATACCGCTTGCAAATCGAATTCACAATGAAGAACCATTTACTTGAGATTTATTTACTTCTGACCTGTGGTTAGCTTTTGAGCATTAGAACTGAATGAAAAATCTACACCGATATACAATTGTATATACCAACAGTTAACGTAAGGGTGAGCTAAAGCTAAATTAATCATTCAGGGAGATGTTTTTTTAAGGACACTGAAACGTCATGGCGCTAATCGAAGCCGATACTTACATTTGAAAGGATACCATCATGAATTGTGATAGATGTGATTGATTCATTTGAACGAATAACAGCACTTTGGATGTTATACATTCTTTTAGTTCTTTTAATTGATTACTACTAATGGTCTAATCTTATATCCTTATACTTCAAAGAGACCTTCCTGAAATTACAGAAAACAAATATCTCTTTTTTTCTTCTGACATGATGAAGACCATAAGAAAATGTCCATTTTCATCCATCTCCTCCTTCTTCACTGCTAGCAGTGTAATACGTACATTTATTTATGAGTCTTTCACAGGATGACTATTTGAAAATATTGAAATTTGGAATTCACAGAAAAGTAACAAATACACCGCCGACTTCCCGCAATTTGGCAATTTCGGGCAACATATTTTTGTGACTATTATGGGGAAACTGCACAGAAGAATCGCCTATACAAAGGTTATCCAAATCCCTACGTCACCATAGTACAAACTATTTCAAAAGAAAAAAATCGATAAGTAAGGTATAATTTAAGAGCGAATATTGAAGACTGATTGGTGTATTCAGAAAAAGGTGGTGACCCCTCCAGGTCAGATTTCTTCAGTTTCAAACTCTTTCCCACACACGGCACTCTCAATAATAATATGAGATAACATTGAACTTTTAACTGTTTGTCAGTATTTCCCTCAACAGAGGCGGTGAAGCCTTGACATTTTGAAAGAATATTTTCACACCGCTTACCTATTTTTTCCGTTTTTTTTTTCGAAAGTCGAAACAAAAAATCAAACGAAAAAATTTAAATGAAATACGAAGGCGACCTAACCCCCGTCCCTTCCAATTAATTCTTGGAGACTGATTTAATTAGTAATTATACTGGTATAATTGTTAGGGCTAAAAATATTTGGAGCATATTTCATTCAACTTTTTAATGTCTATATGCACCTACGGAACTGTAAAAGTGCCACCACTGGGTGACTTCTTTTATCTTGCCAGCCACGTCAACAGAACAAATTTAGAATATTATTTTTCGAACGCAAGTTTATTTCATAAAAATGCTGGGCGAATACAGAGAAAACATTCCCAGCGCGCCAGTATGTCATGTAAGTGGTACAGCCACTACTTCAAGTTATTTTATTAACTTAATAAACATGTCAAGAAACAGACGCTCGAGGGTAGCGATATTTCCTTAAAATGATACAATCTGTGACCACAATTATAAAAATGTGAATTTGTGTTATAACAAACTGATTATATCACACTGCTTTCTGGAGTGTAATATACAAATATTACTGTCTGTATTTGAATTTATGCCGTTAACAATAAGAGTAATATCACTTTCGTATCTTGATCAAAGAAGCCAAGGTACTTCTCGTCCCAGTCAGCAGCGAGTAAGAGTGCGAATAGGATGTTCCATCGGACACCGACATGCATAGGGTGCATCACTAATTTACTGAACTAATGCTACTGACGATAACCGTCTAGCCGATGACCTGTTTAGCATACTATCAAAACAAGAAAATGTGATGCTACTCCAAATCCTCGCAACAAGTTTCTTAAATGTAATAAGATCATTGGGCCCGTTTAAATTATTCGGACAGAGTTGATAAAACAACTAAACCGTCAAGTGGCGACCATGGAAGAAAGAACGACGTAACAAATGTAGCCGGTGGGGGTAGGAGCGAGGTTGGCTGAGGAAGGTTAACGGTCGGTACGCATCGCCCAGTCAGTTCAGGCCGAAGAGCGGAGTAGCCTAATCACAGGCTGCCACAGCCGCCGGCACCTTGCCCCACTTACTAATCGCCTTTTTACTTTCTTCATACTTCCTAGCACAGAAACCACTGAAAGATCAGATCTGGTTGACTTTCATTACTCAACGCGACTCAGTGCCCTCAAGTATTGTTCGCAGTGCCTCTTTCATAGATGTGAATAACATGATGGTAGACTTGAATGCTAGAAGAGATGGTGTAACTTGTGTGGCTGGGTATGTAGTTTTACAACAGACCCGAAAGGGTCGATCTAAAATAGGTGATAGAAGCAAAGTATGACAGAAATACACTTAGGAAAAATGATATTTTCCACTCTGAGGATTGCAGGTTATTACATAATAATGAGTAGAACGGTATGTTGAAATTTTTTTCGGATGCACGCGATTCGTGACCAGCAAACATTGCGCTTTTGGCAATACAGTTGGTACAGTTACATCTTAAAAGTTTTAGTTGCCCTATCATCTGCTGTTATCGAAGATAAAACTACGTTACGGGATGTTATGCTATATTAAAACCAACAAATAAATGAAGTATTACATAATTTATCCAGGGTCTGAAAATACAATGTTTCAAGTACATTCTACTTCTGATTACCATTAGATGCCAAAACAAGTCCTGATTGAGTAGCATTAATGCAAAACTTAACAATTTTTTTATAAAATAATAAATGCGGCGCATAACAGAAACGTTTTCTACATTTCAGATATTGCAAGAACATGTGTCCAAGGTATGTATTTTTAAATGGGTGGGAAACATTTCCCCGCCTTCTCTGCGTGCCTTTCTGTGAGAGAGCACAAAATAAGGGGAGGGAATCTCTAAATAAACAACCTCAGCTTATTTATAAATTAGTTCTGCAAGGAAATATTTTGTAACTTATTTATCAATGTGAATTCTTAGTAACATTAACATGGTTCTTAAAGATTTTATTTTTATTAACATGAATTAATTTCACTTCTGCGGCTGCGTTTTTCATTATCATAAAACCATCAAAGTAAAAAAAATGGATAAAATAAAACCCACGTCAAAAACAATATAAAAAAATATAATTCCGTGGCGCCACTGGAGTGGCTAGAATGGTTCACTTGGCGCCACTACGCTCCGTAAGGAACTGCTGTCTTTAGTTCCTGACCTTTAAGGAGGAATTCTTTAATGCTGCCATATCCGCAACAGATGTGAATTGGAGCAATGAAAATTAGATTTCTACGCTATCCAAAATTAGATTTCTACGCTATCCATTTGGATTGCAATATTTCTGAATGGCAGGAAAATATTCAAACGTCTTAGGACAACTAAATAATATTATTAACTTTTGGAAGTTGCGGGTGACGCAATAAAATCGCACACAACGTTATGGCGCTTAAACAGGCCGTGGAAACATTGGTTCTACAAACCTGATGAAATCAAAATAAAACACGTTAAAGTTGATATCGAGTTATTTTGTTCATTGAGAGATGGATAGATATTTCGGTACTCTGTAATAGTTCATTTTCTTAAACTCCCTACACGTAAGGCGACATTTGAAAATCTTCATCAATTTTAACTGAAAAACTAGGAGCTCGCAATGAAATGCCGATATTCCAAATTTCAATACAGGTGCCGGTAAGGTTTCGATTTATACCTGATTCCAAAATATCGGTGCTGCTGTGCGGACGAGGGATGGCCCTGGCGATAACATCTTTCTTCTGGCGATAGCATCCGTTCTTGAAGCGTCTGTTGGTCTTATGATGGAGGTGACCGACCGTAATCGCGTCCTTGTCCCGAAGGAGACCCTTGAGCTTCTTCCTATCGGTCCCGTTGGAAGAGGAGTCGCGGCGCCTCCTCACCCGCTCTACCAGTGCCGCGCACTTGAGCGACAATCCCCGCAAATCAAATCCCATGAGTCCGCCGCGATCCACCACCAGTAAACAATCCGAGCTCATATCAAGCACTGAACTGCGGACGGGAGCGCGCCGCACGTTATTACATAACACCGAGAGACGGCGGGGACGGACAGACGGACGCCGAGTGTATCGTGTCTGGAGTCGAACTGAGAGGGAGAGAGGGAGGAGAGGGAGAGGGAAAGAGACTGGAATGTGGCCGAGGGAATGGAGGGGATGGGCGGGAGGCCGGCCCACAGGAGGCTCAGCCCAAAGAAACAGGAAAATTGTTGATGACGCACCAATTAATTATCTCCTATCTCTTTCTATCTCTCTTTCTCCCTCCCTATATCCCTCTCTCTCACTCCTTCCTTCCCAACTCCCCTTATCTCGCAGCCTATCACCTCTCTATCGCTCCGCGCCGATGTAGAGAGAAGCGTAGTCGGTTACGACGAAAACCGCAGGGGAAGGACGAACGCGTTAATCTGGTACGATGACAGGACTAAGCCTAAGCGATCCTTTCCAGGTAATTCGTCCTGCCCATACTTGCATACCTAGACATAAGATGACGCCCGACGGTACAACACAGGCACGCACATACGTTGGACACAGCTTACGGGGTGACCATACATTGAAATATGTACTAGAGTGCTATGTTTGTAATTGCGAATGTATTAGGAAACGTTTATTAGAGAAAAAAGGCTAGAAGCCTTTACTGAACCTAATGTAATAAGTTGGTATGGAACATGGTACTTACCCATTGCATATCACGTTCTTGCGGTGTGATACATGACACAATTACGAAAATGATGATGAAACCAACCCAACAGGCTCGTATGACAAACTTAAAGCGGTGCCCAACTTTCATCCTCGGTATAAATTCTTTCACGGCCGGTCAATATAAAATAAGGTGCAATTAATGTCTTAATCGTTCAACTAATATTCTTAATTCGATAATCCTGTTGACTCGATTAATTTATTAGAGTAAAATAATCATCCACTGCCAACATGTGGAAAAAAAATGGTCGCAACATGTGAGTGACTAGACACATCTGGTCGCCTAATCGAGTAAGTAAATATCTTACAAGAGACCGCCTTTCCTCACAAGAATTAATATATTAATGAAATCCTCTTGAAATAATTCCGGCTTTATAATTCATTCAATTAATCAGTAAATACGTGGTGGCCGTTCTCTACAGTCATTGGTATGATTATCATCCACAATGGACTGGAACCTGTAGCATCCCTCTTTACTTACGAACATCAAGGCTTACTTAAGTAATCCAGACTTGCTGAACTCACTGCATCTAATTACATCGAACAATGATGGAAGCTAAGCATGACAGAAAATGTGGTGTAACGCACGACAATATACTAGGAAACATTTAAATTATATGCATTTATATCCAATATTTATTTACTTTGATTCACATGTGCCCTTGACCGCTTAGTAGCATGACGATGCTACGTTTTAGAGATATTAGTGTACCGTTCCGAGAACTAAACAACAGATCAGTCTTCAAGGAACTTATGTCCCAAATTACTTCCTGGAGATAATCATGACATTTTTTCTTTTTTGACAACGCAAAGAGGTAATTTGTAGCCAATGATAACAACCTTACCAATGGTTATATCATTTTTCATACCCCACTACTTTATTACGTGACCTGATATACGTTCAAGATCAAATTTCTACTCGAGAAGGTCTTGTGAACGCATGGTTATTATAAAAACTACCCATTGCGAATTTAAACCCTCAAATATTAAATTTCCTCTAAAGCATTTATCACTTTTATAAAGCTGACGACACTAGGAACAGATCATCATGGCATAATATATAGCTACAACACATTTATACCATTGGTATGAACATGTATCTTGTTACTATAAATCGTAATGATTTTATAATTCCTTCATTGCCACTACAGATCCTTGTCTGCAACATAACCATTCGGATCGCTGAGCATAAGTTTGATTCATTTATGACAAATTCTTTTTACAGTTTCATTGCGTGTTTCTCATATTAATCTCACAAGGCAGGAATATATGGAAACAGAATATGTCATTTCAACTCACAGTGTTGCAGTCCTGGTAATGCAGAAGCTAAACTATTGCATATCATATTGCATTCATATATCCACCGTATTCATATATATTAAATAATTGTCAATTATAACCTTGAAATGTTCTCAAAATTACTGTCTTCTTCCGTGATGGAAAGGATAAAATGTGAACAGTGGGAGAGGAAAGATATCAAAGTATTAGGCTACAAGAGTTTAATTTCCATACCCGCTTCGTAATCCAATTTTCTCGGAAGTTCACATAATACGAGAGAGTGCGGGATGCCAGTGTTTGTGCAGTATGTTAATCCGTCGATACGAGATAGTACGTGTATGTGTATGCGTCCATGTGTGTATGTGACTAATGGACCCGAGTATGTCACCGGGGTGTCATCTCTGACTCAGACGTCGGGAGGAGATGCAGTGCAGGGGGCGTGCCGTTCAATGAATGAACGGGATGAATGAGCGGATGAATGGTGAGAGCAGACGACCCACACAAACGCGACACTCGCACGTACGCAACACACACTAATTCATCGGCCACTTCCCTCCCGTCCTCCTGTTTTTTTTTACGTAACGTTAGTTCACAGAACAAAGAGAAACCCCGTTTAACGGTGCTCTATTAAACTAACCATTTCAAATTAATAGTTCAGGTATCCTTTTCATTAAACTAAAAGTATATAATAAACGATATAAATATAATTAAAAGGAGCCAAACACCCAAATCCTAAAACCTTAACCAAATACCTAAATCTATGTTGCAATATCTTTGCTATTAATATGTTTTTCATCACATAAAAGACGAACAATTTCAGTAAATGCTCCAGCAACTACAGCACACAACAATCACAAAATTGAACTCCCAAAAGAGAAGAACTCTTCATTTACAAAAAGAAACATTTCCGAAAACTGTATAGAATGAAAATTACTGCAAATAATGGAACAAATTAAGATAAATCGAGAATGAATAATGGAGGTTTTGACTCGAATCGAATTGCGCAAATTATGGGAAGGTCTTCGAACTTAAGACGATTGAAAGTTCTCGGTAAAGATGTAACCAGTAACATAAGATAAGTTGAAGGAGGCATGCAGTTGCGACAAATTCTGAGGAGGCAGGAAACTCAGAAGTCAAGTCATCATCTCTTTCCTGGAACAGTCCCAACACACTAAAACCAAGAGTTCTCAACATCGGTTACTCTTATCCTCGTAATCTTGTCTCTGCTGCCTTAACCATAATGTCCATAATAATTATAATATGACGAGGAAGTTATTGCCTATGTCACATCAAGAAGGGCGGTGATTAGAAGGACTACATAAATTACATTTAACAAATACTTTCCCTATACAGAATTATCTCTTTATCCGCGACCCGTAATTATGTTTTAGGGATTGGCATTGTGATTTGGTTGTTAAATACTAAAATATGAAGTCGCAAATATTTATTGGAAAACATCACATTTTTTTTCAATTTTACTTATATAGTGCAATTGGTACCTTATGGCCAGTTACGCGCTTTCTTTATATATTTCAAGTTCACAAATATAATATTATTATATACAATCAAGACTACTACATAATAATGATCTTACTATATATAATGAATCCTATATGCAGAATGTACTTGGTTCATGCCGTCATTTGAAAATCTACCCGATAACAAATTTAAACTAACAGCTCACGGTTTAAAAATAGATAGAATCTGAGAGATTGATACGTTTAAAAGCGTTCTGGATCCTAGAAAGCCCGTTTAAAACAGAATCTGAGTCCCCGGAGAAACATCTACGGACATTAATTTGCTCTTAAAGCTACGACAGATATTTATGTTCCCATTTTAATACTAAACCAAAAGCATAACTACTCAGTTTATATATTATCAGCAAAACATACAGATTATGAGATAGTATAAATCGTTGATATTTGAATGCGTAGGCAAAAGAATTTTTACATATCGGTTGACGTTTCGGTATGTCCGTTCCCATTATACTCCGCAACGTGTTTCTAGCTTATTTCAGTAAAATATCTTACCAATATCTTTAGTTCCTCAGATTTAAATAGCTAAAAAACTGATAATGAGGTGTATCTATAAAGGAGAGCTTTTTCTATTAAACCGATACTCTATAGGATTTTATTTGAATTAGAAAATATGAATTGAAATAATAATATTAATTTAGAAATAGTCTTTCAGAAGCTAGGATATAATAATTCACAGTGGCAGAAAAATCTCTTCTACAGAACATAGAAGTGTGCTAACACTTCTGACTGATTGAATGACTTCGATTCAATATTACCATCAAAACTAGTACCACAAAATATCATCACCGGAAGCAACCCCGAAAAGAGAACCTGATACTGATTAGAAAGGAAATTGACTGATTAGTGGGAAAGAGTGGCTCATAAATGTCAACTGACAATCTATAAATGAAAGTAAATTTCATCAATTTTTGGAGGTTATCTTACTCTTTTTTTATGCTCATATAATTTGACGTTCATTTAATTCCTGCTTTATTTTAATTGAGATTAGAGAGTAGACGTATGAACGAGCTGTCTTCCTTTTTTCTATGGGGTAAATGGGGCTGAATTCAAACGATTTGTATTTCTCTGAAACTGATTCTGACCTGCCTTAGAATAAGAAGACCTAGTGCGGCTATCAACCTTCCCTATCTGGGCTCGGTATAATCTCATTGATGTCTTCCGTTTTGAAAAACAATAACGTTAACGCTTGGGTGGCGTGCTGGTCGGACGTGCAATCAACAGAGATGACTCAGTGGCGAAGTCACGTAAAGGTCGAGGTCGGAACGGGGACCGAACTATACGTTCACCTCTGACCCTACACGCCACGCAAATGCACCGGATCGATTTTAAATTGCAACAATAAGAAAATCAACTCGGGCTTTCCCTTTTGCCACGTCGCGAGCTTACAGAAGGGAGTTTGCAGGGGAGAGTTCGGCCGGCATACACCCGCTTTTGTCTTCAGTTCAACATACTGTATGCAAAGACTTTGTTATCTAGCAGAACGCGATATATAATTATGTCCTGAAAAGTTTAAATTAAAAGTAAATTTGATATGGTGAAAAAGACCTTAAAATTTCAAACTTAAGCAAACCATTAATCCTGAACATATTGATCAAAATAACACCACCCCACTGCATGATCTTTGTTTCGTCATATATTTAGCCAACTGTAATTCTCCGATGTAGTAACAGTCGAAATAAATAAACAATTTTTCAGTTGATATTTTTAATTGAAGGAAAATGCGGTTAGCCACAATGATTTTGATTCTTGCTACAAGTCAAAATCTCTAGTATCCAAATACAATGACATTATGTTCCGGGAAAAGGAGTAATGGAAGGGAAATTCCGAAGTGACCAGTGATCGAGGCGCGGCACGGCGTCAACGCGTCGATCCGGGTTCGAAACTCTAAGGTGGATCGAATTTTCCTTTCATTACGGATTTGTGGATGTGCTCCATAATGCATCGATAATAATAAATTCGGGAGATATGACAATACTGTCAGTCGGTATATAGACATTATTCATTCATTCAACTACAGGCGGCATAAATGAAATGTGTAGTTGTATTTGTCATACAAAGTTTAGAACTCATCTCTGGATAAACCATTAGTGCGTTTTGGCGGTATAGATTCGACTAAGACTCCAGTTTATTTGAAACCGCAGAGTTCTGAAAAAAACCCGGCGATTAGATGTGAAAAAATGTTGGGATCTCCAACAAAGAACCGATACCACTGAATATCGATGGGAGAACACGGAGGTTAATTGATGAAAGCGTGGGCGCCTACTGGGGAAGAAGTATGATTGGGCGCGTTTACTGGGGACTCCCAGAGGAGCCGCGCATTCTAATAGGACTTTCCTATGTGACACATGAAAAGAATAGAAAATCCAGCAAGATATGCACCAAAAAATCTACTGCAATCAACATTTTTACAACCAAAGAAGTATCTAATGAACGCATTCGCCCAACACAAATATAAGCATCTTAAGCCCAAGAGAAAGGTTTTCACCGATTCCAGTATGAATATAGACACTACGTACTTGTTATCATGCTTCCTGCATTAGTATACATTTATAGTAGTTAAATAAATAATTAACTAGAAAAAACAAAACAATTCTTACAGTGTAATTTAATCTCTACATATATTTTAAGCATTCATTATATACACAAGCATACACAAACACGAAACTAACATTAACATTTATAGTTTATGATATATTTAATACATCATTTAGGAAGAGGTACAAGATCCGCACCTAATATATTATTTTCAAATGACAACCAAAAATATTGTAGTTTCATATCAAGGACCATTAGTTAATTTTTGTGAAAATTATTTAGCTTTGTGATTGCAATTTATAATTGTATGGCTTACTCCTAGTCGTCATATCCGCAGGTCCATTTTGAGTTCATGAAGGCGCGTTCACTGACTAGTTTTATCTATTCCTTAAAGATAGTCGAAATGTTCATTGTATACCCGTAAATCACAGTAAAGCTGCGTAAATTACAGGCGGAAGCAATAATACCAGTACGTCTAAGACAAAAAGTAAAACGCATTCTCCAACATTTGTCAGTCGATTAAAGACGGATAAGGAAGTCACAGTTGAAGCGCTGTTAAAATGAGACTTCTCTGACGTCAATCGGTTCGCCAGGTGGAAAAACGGATGCAAGATATCACTGGTCTTTTCGACGGTGGATTTCCACACCACTGAAAACATGTAACCGGCTGAAAATTTTAAAGGATGAGGAAAGTCATTCTGAAAGACAAGAGAGAAGGCTGTCTCAAATTAGGCGTTTCAAATCTAAACATCCTGTGTACCTTATTAAAAGTAACATTTTTCATATTAAGTACTGTTAAAAATTAAATAACAGGCGTATTAAGATGTAGAACGAACTAGTACATCCTTAAAATATTACACTATCATTCAATTCCAGGCTAAGTACAAGAAGATCCAGAAAATCCTAACTGGCACTAAAGAACTTTTCCTTTACTAATAATTCGTTTAAAGTTGATTTTCTTTCAACTTTAAGTGCCCAAACTAGAAGTCTTATCTTAAAACAATTAAGAGTGTATTGTTGAGGGGCCCGCGAAAGTTCAGTTTAATAATAATTTTCACATATTATTTTTG
This sequence comes from Lethocerus indicus, assembly GCA_019843655.1. Taxonomy (NCBI): domain Eukaryota; kingdom Metazoa; phylum Arthropoda; class Insecta; order Hemiptera; family Belostomatidae; genus Lethocerus; species Lethocerus indicus. The sequence continues at coordinate 23,486,942 of JACDQD010000003.1, read as the reverse complement.
TGCAGTGCAAAATTATAAATAGATGTATTAAATTGCCTGAGAACCGTGAGAAGTAAATGTACGAAGCACTCGTAACTTGAAATTAAATGCATAAATACAGTCCTGTACCGCACCGATAAAAGGAAGAATGATCTCAGCGTACATAATGATAAATGGTGAGTAACTAGTACTAACACCATTTCTGTAGGAAGCTCTCTCCTCGTTTTCTGCAGAGCCGAATTTTGTGCCAAGCTTTCCCACAGCCAATTTTGGTGGCCAGAGTGGTTTGGACCCCACCTTCGGGATTAATATGGAAAACCTTTGAGGATTCCAGACAAAAAAAAGACACTTGGGCCTCTTCGCCATAACGGGAAATGCTCAAACGCGAGCGAACAAGGTCAACGAACAAAACAAGGGTTCATTTGAAAAAGGAACTAACGTCTCTTCCCACTATCAAAAGCATCGCCCTACCAAAAACCAATATGGAGATACTAGCATCTAACGATTCATTTCACAGATCACTTGATTCCCGACTTTTAACTTTGTTACTGAATCTAAAAAAATAAATCAATTTACTTGATAGTCATTAAAAATATAATAGATAAAAACAAGTTACATGAAAAAGAGACTGAGCAATACTCCTGGAACTATGGTCTCATGAACATCGACCGATTTCATCGCCGAACACAATGTTACTTAATCATTCTGTTGTGGGTGTTTCGAAATTATTTGAGCCAGAAGTCCCTCTGAAGAATTATTTTAGCTCTCTTCAGGCACTTACCGGGCGAGTTTTTTTACAGTGAGTTTTTTATCCAACGAATAGTTGGATACTGTTGTATGTTCGTTTCAGAGATGACACCCTCTGTGAACTTCACTTTTCCAGTCACCAGGCAGTGTTGAAAGCAGAACTCTCACACATGCCAACCAGAAGAAAGAATCAAGTATTAAAAAAAGTACTTTTCTTTCAGATAGGAAAGTAAAGGAATAGGAATGCAGGAGGAAGAAGAACGAGCTTCTTCTGCTCATGAGAAAAGGAGAAGAGGACTGAGAGGAAGAAATCTCAAGAATACATAGGAATGGTTTTTTCAGCCCAGATCTATTCTGAGGTTTGGATCGAGGGTTTTTCCACTCGTGTAACCGTTAAGAGCGTTCCAATATCCGAGAGGAGAGCCAAGTGTATGACATCAGGCAGCACAGAGGAAGTTTCTACCACGTATGCCATGCTATGCTATTGAGTCATGCAGGGAGTACGGGCGGGGGATGGGTCTTCGGAAAACTATAACTTCTGCTATTTTCAGTCTCAGAAGAAATAATGTTATTTTTTATGGTTTCTTTTCTAATATAGTGTATAAACTATACGTATGATACTAATTATTTTTAAGGTGAGGACAAATAAAACGAATTCATTAATGAATATTAAAAACACCTTAATGGGCAATCATCCGTTAATTCCCAACATGTACTTCTGCCAATAATGGGTTGAGAAAAAAATATGATATATTACGACTGTCATCATAAGTTTTAAAGGCTAAAATAATAAGATTAAGATAAGTGGTAACAGCTTATTGGAAATCAAACAATAGTATTTTATTTCGTTAATTATGTACTTGACAGAGTGGTGATGTTATTTCGCTAATCTGCCCAAAGAAACTGCTTATTTCATATATACGTTTTTGTTATCGTTTGAGGACAGATAAGAACGTGTACGCGGTCCGACAAAATGAAAGAAGACGGTAATGAGATATTTTGTTTTTTTTAATCACTTACAAGTATTTTTATCTGTGGTCCTCCGGTATTTGGAACTCTTACACTAGAATAGTTACTGAGGTTGGCGAGGAAACGAAACTGGTCTTAACACCAAAACATAAAACTAAAGAAGCTACTTTATTAAGCGGTAGGTTCGTGGTGTTCCTGGTTCCTCTCGCTGGTTTGGTCTTTTGCTAGACCGGTTTCGGCTGCTCGCCATCTTCAGTAGCGGTGTTAGTCCCTGTTGACACTTTGGATGTTTTTCGGGCATCCTCACTGCACTGTCACTTTCAGTTTCAACAGTGACTAACACCGCTACTGAAGATGGCGAACAGCCGAAACCGGTCTAGCAAAAGACCAAACCAGCGAGAGGAGACAGAAACACCACAAACCTACGGTATTCCAACCCCTCGCAGACCACAAAACAGGTATGTTAAACTACCTTATTATACATTATCTATATCTACATTGTCTATATTGTACTAAAATCTCCTTTCTGATCTACTTCAATATTTCTCAAGGTTAGATTTGGGTGCATTTATATTATAATAGAAGGAATCAATCTTTGCTGAACTATGCAATATGATATGAAGGGATTTGTAGACATACCTGTAGACTGGTGCATCTCCACAGCTCAGAATGACCACTACCGGTTCTCCTTTTACCGATCATCGCTGACATAAACCAATTATATTGGCTAATTGTTTAATTTATCAATTAAAAACAATTAACCGTCTGATCAATTTAATTGAGTAATTAGTTCGCTAATGCAGCGAACCTCCCACCAGTCCTAATAGTAGTGTTCATAGTTCCCCATCGCCCTATTGACTCGCTAGTCGCAGTTCTAAACGAGAAATAAAATGCATTGGCCGCATTTTAATCGGTACGATTTATTAAAACATTACTACCGAAATACTGACTGTTACTGACGATTCTGTATCTAGATAATAAATTAAAATTTTACCTAGGTTTGTTCATAGTTACTGAATAATCACACGTCATACGTGCATTATAGAGCACAGGTAGTTTGTCAAATGAAGTTCTTGAGAAAATGTACATATTAAATTACTGAGATCAATCACATATCAACAGTTCGTTAAACGCTTGAATTATCAAGTTCACATATATTTTCAAATGTACAATTAAGCAAAAATAATTAAATGCGTATGAAACAGCGAAGGACATTTGTTTTTTCTCTGAAGAAACGTATCTTTAAACGAGAAACTCTTTCAAATGTGCATTATTATTGTTTTTATTATTTGTTTATAATGGCCACTCTAGAGAACAGTCGTATTTTCTCGAGAGCGATCTGCCACATTAATTAAATTCCCGCAACGATTAGAGTCAATTATATATACTAAATACAATTCGCAAAAAAATCAATCAATCGCAAGACTGATAAGCAGAAGTGTTTTAAGCAATAACGGGCAAATATGATATAATCCTCGCTGAATGTGAATATTTGTCACTAACAGAATACAATTTTTTTAAATGGAAAAGAAATATAGTTGAGAAACAGTAGTGTCGTACGAATTTCTGTCTTCCTTATTTCTAGCGCATCAACAGGTATAAAATCGTAATATAAGAATATGATTAAAACTGATCCGACCACATATCTGGCGATCACCTTAAGATAAGCTCAGTAGAATAATTGTCTGTTTTTAATTACTTTTCTCGTTTGAAGGAAACCCGCTTTGTTGTAGATATACATATCATTCTACTGGACAATGTCGAACAAATATAATAAATCTATTATAATCATTCATCTAATGTAATGAATTTCTATTCAGCACAAAATATATTACTTTGACTATTCTACCGACTTAATAATTATATCAACAGAACAAAACATCGGAAAATGAAATGTCGAAACGTATTCATTTATTGAAAAAATAAATCCCCTTTCTTCCAAAACAGTAAATATTATTAAAATTTAATATATTAATATTTGTTAAAGGAAAGGAGTGGAACATTAAACAATTGGCTATTAATCGAATCCAGAGTTAGGAGTAGCCCAACTAGGAAGGCTAGACTGAGAGTCGACCTCATGTGGATTAAGTAATATGGGAATCATTATAGATTTCAGTAAAAACTGAGTGATACGCATAATTCAGAGTGAACATATGTTCGGAAATAGAGTGATCTACATCTACACAGCACATCTACATGCAGCTTTGCCGGCAAACGTTCTTGCATTATCTATCAACTTACGGGTGCACGGATTCCATCTGGAACAGTCCAATCTGAGGTTGCACTTCTTCTTCTTTTTAAGCATCGTTTGGTCGGCCATGAACTTGGTCAATTTAAGATTTACAAATTTTAAACATCTAATGACCGGAATACCGTTTGATTCGTTTTCCAGCGTACAATTCATGAGTATATAATAATTTTGCAATAAATAACGCACAAAAGTAATTATTTACTAAGAACATCACAAACAATAATGGTTATCAACACACACGCGTCTCCTCCGTCTCGATACCGAAAATTAAAACCGACTGTCGACTCATATTCTTCGCAAGGCTCGACCCTCCGATGAGTGGATCTGCACAATAATCGTTCGATAATTTCCGCCGATATAAATAATACTCAAAGAAGAGATATTTTATTAATTACCGGAATGAATAAAAAATGCGGACGGACCTGAAGAACACTCGAGATTGCGTCGAATTTTATCCTTTATTTTATTTTTTTTATTGCCCAGTAAGCATTCATTATGCACGATACGAACTCAGATAAGATTAAAAATTTCAATTAACGCCAACCCATTTGGGCAAAATTGATGGGACATACTATTTACGGATAACATTAGGATAAGTAAAATTTGGAACCCGGGTTACTAGAAAGATTCAAATTCTTCCATTCAATCTTAAGTAAAGAAACGACTGATCAAAACATTGATACTCGGTTCAAAACAAATTAAGACCCCTCATACATACATCGTTATATAGATCCCTCGTACATATTAGTGTTTACTACTGTTAGCAGTAGTATCAGTTATGTAACTATAATACACCTAGAATATTTACAATATACTGTACAACACATATACTGTAATATATACTACTAGACTATATAAAGTTACTATAATATTCCTGAACGATTTATCCTGAGATCTAATTTCAACCCGGATTACGGTGATATTTTGGGGCAAAATATTATATTGTAGCTGTTCTGCAACTTTTGGTAAAAATTCAGAAAATGATGACTAGGTACTTCCTATATGAGATTGTACATAAAAATTATAGAATGATAAATAAACTAAATGAAATAATCATTGTAAAAGCTTTCATGAAACTGACGCATGTCTATTCTATCGACACCTCCCTGCATAACATTTTCTTATTGCATTTAAGATGCATTCTGGTTTTAGTATTTCTTTTTCTCCACGTGTATTAATTTTTCGTTGATTATTGATTTGAATTGTATATTCGGGAGACCGAGGCGGGCCCTGCTGGACACAAACATGGCATTGATAGACATCTGGGTCACCGGGGAAAACGAATAGAGTATATGAAGTATATAGAATTGAAGGGAGTGTAAACATTTAAATCGGCAAAGTGCACGTGTTAAAACAGACTGGGAATACATGACTCACCCGAGTTCAATTTTTGAATCAATCACATCAAAACGAGTGGTTTTTTCAGAAAACGGAAATAACAGCTAATAATAATCTTGGGGAAAGAGTTTCAGAATAATTTTTAGCGATAAATCATCTTCTTCAAATCATCATTATTTTAGGAAGAAATGAAATGTAATTAATTTTTTCCATCCGGGATAGAAACTACGCAACAAAGTACAATATTTTTTTGTTCCAAAGAAAAGAAAGAAATTCTGAAGAAAGAAATGTGAAAATAAATCAGGTGAGTTCATACCTAAGGTTCCTATTCAAGTAATTCAAGTTCGCAAATGTTTATATTAAGATGACATTTTTAATTAATCATTGATGATTTCAATTATGTACATTACAACTCTCCGACTTGAGACCAATACATGTTAAATTTAAGGGTAGAACTGAAATATCGTCTGTTTATAATATTTTCGTTATCTGAGCAGTAAAGAAAAAGAGTGAATATGATTTAATTTGCGTCTGAAAAAATCATTATTCAATATGTACGAAATTCTCATAATTTATTCATTAGAAACTAAGTCTATTTTATTATAATAATTTAATTAAAAGTCTAATTGAATGGTAAACTATTTTTTTTTCAAATGGAGCGTTTATGGTATTACTGAAATATATGCACCAGTATGTGTTAATTAAACAAATGGACTGAAGATAACTGTAATGACGTACAATAAGTTACGCGACAATTAGGAAGGATATCAGCAACCTACGTCTACCTGTAAGAAGGTATTTAACGCGACAAATTCGACAATTACGTATTAATGATACGGATTAAAAATGGCAAGTGTCAAAATGGCAGATAGGCTGCCAACAACTCAACACTGCGGATTTGGCACGAGTATTAGGCGACGGCTATTCGCGCTATAGTTTCAAGATGATACCTGTTTGGTGCCTCCGAGCGATCATTCAACCGACTCCTGGCAGATTTATCCTTATACTACACCCTGTTTCGGTTTCTCACCATCAGTTTGCTCCTCCGTCCTTCCGAGTAGCTTGCAACCAATATGCTTAAGTGGCCTACTGCTGTCGGAATGCTACAGAAAATCGCGAGAAGCCGTAACCGGTCTAGAATCAGTGAGAGGAGACAGAGGATCGGCGGTAACCGCAAATGGGGAAGTCCCACAGACAGAGGGAGGGAACGTCAGTGGAAAGGCGGCGTCTCGTTTAATGGAAGGAAATAATCGCTTGACACTAGGCCTCTTAACCGTTATTAATCCCCCGAGGTGACATCACAACCCGCCGGGGGTGGGATATCATCACATCCTACTCTCGCATCGTCACTGAATTAATCCCTCAAAATCGACGCAAACCCGGCACCCCTTTAGAGTTGAGTCAATCGAGCTTAGAGGATTGCTTTAATGCATTTTAAGTTATTAATGGACCGAATCTTTTGTCAACAACAGCTGTCCCAAAGACGGACATATTGATATTTTATTTTAATGAACGCGAATGTGCAATTTCATACCTATCTACTCATTACATACCACTTTTCTACATGTGTTTATCCTAGGACACTACAAACAGATATTGTGAGGAGTAAACTCCAAACATTTAGTAGACACGCCAATCGTGTCTACAGACCTATGTACAGCTTCATAAAGGCATGAATATTCCTTTCATTAAAGATAAGGTTTCCCGATATAAATCACTCCACTCCAAAGATTTACGATGAAAGTTCAAATCTTACTATAGGCAAGTAACATGCAAATAAATATTTATCTCATTTGCTATTTATTTTGCGTCCGAAATATACGTGCATGTCGGATGCCTAAGAAATATCCTGTCGCAACTATGACTGCACTGTAACCTAGAAATACCATCACAGTAACTGTGCTGACAGGATCTTTCACAGGCGGCCGAAGTAATTAATTATCTATATTACTGACAAAATGCTACTGATGATGGCGAAAAACCGAAAACGGAAATGGTTAATGTCACACAGCCAAATGGAGACAGAATTCTGAACTTTATTTTAAACTTGCGCCGAACCCGAATAATTTAATGTAAGCTATAATTTATGATAGGAACCAAGTTAAACATGGTCACATTTAACATGTGATACACACGTTCAATGGCTGAATAGTTCATAGTCTACTAGATTTAAGGAATCATACGATTGTTCTCTTTCCAATTTTTCTGTACTAATATTGTTAAAATAAATATGGAAATTTGACAGATGAGTCAGTGAGGAATTGGACTACACATTGCGTTCAAAAATAATTTTCTGAATATTCGCAACAGCCACTAAAATATTATCCACGTCACAACCACATTAACTACCAAACCTAAGATTTGTCAAGTATTAATATTCTGATCAATGATATTAAAATATGAAAATAAAAATGAAGAAACAAGCCAAAAAACAATATTATTCACGAGGGTTTATTATAAATAACACACCGTGTTCCTCTTGGTCTTGGTTGATAGCGATGGTGTACATAGACTGCGATCTCATATTTCAAACGAGAATAAGAGCGACTGCCAGATTCCGGGAACATTCTGCGTGGGAGTGTTGCACTAATTGAATCGTTTAATTAGTTAGTTAGGAAGGCAGATTTCGGAGCAAAAGAAAAACTTTTTTTGAATGACTTCCTTTCTGGCGTTCGTCCGTACGTAAAGAGTTGGCGCCGTTCACTGAGCGCGCGGGTGGTGAAAAGACTATGTACAATTTCACCATCGAGTGTATTTATATTTAGCTTTGGCTTATTACTCGTTGCGATGTCAACACCGCATTAATGTAACCCCAGGAAAAGGAGAAGGGGTAAATATTAAGATATCCTGAGCGTTGAAAACAGTTCTACTGTCCCGTGTCCACATCCTTTGAATCTACATCTTTACTTTCAAATATATTATTTAAAATAATATCTTAATAAGTGAAATTAAGTAAATGAAATAAACGTCTCATTTGTGCTCATATATAAAATGCATTTCGTTTATATTACGGAGATATTTCCTATGCGTACAATTTATTCTTAAATATTTTGTTTGTCCTGACTGATTCGATATCCGATTTAATATTCTATTCTGAAAATACTGGAATTTCATTTCACTGAAACGGGATTCGAACAAACTTTCAATGTTTGAAAATGTTTGTTTTTCAAGGAATCATATTTTACTATTTTCCCATGGATAAATAGGTAAAAACATCACGAAGTATTATAGATTTAGAGTAAAAGATTAAACTTTTTAGAATTCTTCTACTCCGAAAGCTCGACTCTAAGCACTTAAAGCATTTATTATAATCCTATTGTCTTCATTCCTTATTTAGTTGGAAACATTAAAGGCAATAACGAAACACGATACTGATTAATATCATCTTTCAAACCAGTGCACAGTTTTAATTGAAAAAAATGTTCAGCCACAAACAATTTATGGATGGTCCCCTCCCATCACTTAATGCTGATAATAAAAATGACTACCTTTTCGTAATTCGTCAGCAGATCTCCACATGTTGGGGCGATCCCTCCCGAGTTCAAAGCACCACTCCAGTCAACATTCGGTTGAACGAATTATATATAACTTGGTTGAATAGTAAGTCAACAGCTTAGAAGCTTACAGAGATCAACAAAGCACTAAACGTTTTCCGTATCACTAGTCATCATTACAAATATAAACCTATAACCTGAACGAAGGTTGGACGGATATAATTTTTTTTCAGAAATTCAGGACAAAGTTGACTCGTTAAACTCGGTTACCCAAGAGTTTAAAACAAACCCAATAGACAAGTCGGAGATGTTTCGTGAATGGCTTGTCTTTATAATCTGGACCCAAAAGCATGATTGCGCAATTCCGACAAATGATAATAATAAATGAATATCACAAGAACAGATATAAAACATGTTTACTTGTTTATTGTAATGAATATTCTTTTCCTTAATAAACATTTCAGGTCATTTATCTTAATAATAATCAAAAAGCAATGTAACTAATAACTTTACTATGGTCATCAATAGTAAACCATGAATTTTTCGTTTATTCTATAATAACATACAGTGACCAGTGAACAAAAATAAAGAAATTATATTTTCTTCTCAAGTAAAACTTGATTTGCAAATAACAGCTCCACATTATTAATTCCGCGTATCTGGGTCAACACATATTAAAAACTATAGATACATGTAATATTATACTAAACATACCCCAAACTATGACTGGCGAACCGATGACATTGAAAAAAAATTACATGGAATCTGGTTAAAATTCACTGATATGTGAAAGATATTGAAGATATTGAGTAGAAACGTTGTCGTAATTTCAGCACCGGTATTTTCAAATTAATTTAATCTTATATTAATTAGTATATATGCCACATAATAACATTTATAAACATTGAAAGACCTGAACAAGGGTAAAGTGCCCTTCCTCGGTTAAGGAATAAGCAGTTTTATATGCAATTTCGTGGGATTGGTAGATAGGTGGTTGATTCAGTCTCCACCCCGGAAATAGAATGCGTATGAGGAAAATACTATCGAACTATCGAACCTCATTCCAACACGAAATATATTTTATTAAAGTTCTACAAAGAATGACGGGTAAATTAACCGCTCTGGCAAATGCCCCTAATTGAGAAGCGTCGGAGTAAAACGGAGCGGGAGAGACCCAGATTCGCGCGCATAGACAAGGGCTATGTGCCGACCTAGTTAGGCCGCTAATTAAGTCCCATTTGTCAACTCGCCCAACGGTCAATACTGTCAAATTAAGCCCAATTGAGAAAGTTGACACCAATCGATATATACGAAGTATCGATATTGTCCGGCACAATATGACCTAGATACTTTAAAATGATAAGACCAAGAGTCCCAAGCGCCGGCCTCATCGAAAGAATAATTTCTATCACTATAATCAGTGATAGTTTTTATAGATGATCGAATATATTGGGCTATTCCATGCAGGGGCCGCGATGACTTTTCAATGATAAGGAGGCTATGTTGACGAATACAGCCATTGCAATTAGTGAACGAATTACATTAATTAAATATAAAAATAAATTGAAATAGATTTCCCATCAAGTAGAGAAAAGCTAGAGCTACTGTGCACTATACTATAACTTGGAACTGTTGAAGGTAGTAGACACCATAGTATTAACAAAACAAAAAAGGTTAGTAGTTTAGGTTAATGAGTACCCTGCAATATGTAAATATTACCTTTCAACGGAACTTCTTTAAGCCACTTCTTAAATGAAGGAACATGGTATATAACTTTGAGTTTTACAAATGAAAGGGAAGAGTGAAATATGAAATAGACGTATTGACCCTTGAATGAAATCGTTTCCGTTATTATAAGCAATGGGTAGTTATACACTATAAGAACATTTAATTACACACTCTCAGACATCCCTTAGAACAACTGACGACTATCATCGTGTAAAAGGATTCAAAAGTTTCGTGGTAACTAAGAGTAATATACCGTAGGTTTGTGGTGTTTCTGACTCCTCTCGCTGGTTTGGTCTTTTGCTAGACCGGTTTCGGCTGCTCACCACCTTCAGTAGCGGTGTTAGTCACTGTTGAAACTGAAAGCGACAGTGCAGTGAGGATGCCCGAAAAACATCCAAAGTGTCAACAGGGATTGGAAACCAGCGAGAGGAAACAGAAACACCACAAACCTACGGTATTCCAACCCCCGGTATGTTAAACTAAGAGTAATATATTTTTTCCTGCTCATTCATCAAGCACAATAAATACCCATTTTATTAGAGGTGGAAAATGTAATACTCGCTAACTATTAAAACTGTTCTTAACCCGTCTTTAAATAGCAGCTAAGTAGACAAGAACAAATCGGAGGACTGGCTAAAAAATCTTGCCAGTTTATCATTGGGGATATCTCTTGTAATATTTCGAGAGCACAACTTGCCAAAATAAAAAAAAGTTAGAGGAAATTAATCAGAGTTTAGAATTACACGAGTACAACTAGGTCCTACTTAATAACACCAATTCACTTGTTCATGCTAAAATGTAACTATGTACATAACTTTAATTTAACTGAATTTAACTCTCTCGAAATTGGCACGAATAAATTTATTAGTGCTGAAAGTACAGTTCATCGATCCCAATAAGGACGCGAATTCGGTAAAGCATTCAAATGTTTGACCGCCAGGTTTTAATATTTCCAGTTGGTATATTTATACTCAACTGACCTGTCATCGGCAAGAGGCTACAGTATTAAATTTATAACTTTTAATAGCGGGGAGGGGGTGGGGCAATACACCATTTCTTCTCATAAAACTGAGGTAAATCCTCACCAATAAATGGACTGGTTTCCATATAGGAAAAGCAATTAACCAACTGGCTAGAAACAGATACACACATGCTGGGAATAATTTAGTCGTTTATTCCTTAACCCCTTCTATAGTGGCAACTCGTGGGGTTAATAGTCTAGGATTATTGTGAAAATGCCAACTGACCTTGTTGTCTGCGGGTGGACCAGACTACAGGTGGGGAGGGGGTGTTGTATCGCTTAGTATCCGCCAGCTTGTGCTAACTCGTTACACCTAAACAACAGATACAAATACAATCTTATTATTAACAATTAAATATTAATGTTATCATTATTGATAATAATATTCTACTATAAAATAACAAAATAAACGGATGAATAATGCATACTGTGTATGTATACACTTATGTATTGTGTGTGTATTTAATGGCACTATGTGATACATAATAATTTTGTACAGATTATGCACATTTATACATACAAATTTACACTGCATAAAAACATTTTACAGAACGTAAGCAAATAGTGAATGTAATTATAGTACTATTATAATTATTAGGTTGATACTGACTTTTATATGTTTTTAATAATAATTGCCTAGCTAATTATCGTTATTTTTGCACATGGAGTCGAAAGACAAGCTACTACATTGTTATTGTATATATTTATTTATTCTGTAAAACTATGTGTATAACACACTGTATAATATGGTTAAATAAAATTGACGAATATAAAATAAATTAGAATAAAAAATAGGATTTGTTGATCAGCATAACTTATGTCAGTAGTAATGAAATTCAATCCCTGAGCTGTCTAAAAATCTAAGAGACTTTCCTGTACTCTAGAACGTTATGAAACACGACAGTATTAGACAAATGCACCATTCTTGTACCTCTTTTGTTAACGAAGAGAGCGATTCGATACCTAGTTGGTAACTAGACAATTTTGCACAAGGGTGAATCGACCCTCTATTTTACGCTAACGATATTGACACGAGAACGATTCTCTTTGAGACCGAGTACGATTGAGTAAAATCGCGGCGATTATCAGCACACGCCGTACACATTCTCGCAGATATAGTGTACAAGTGAATACGTCACTCGGGTCGGTTCAACAGCCTTTAAACAATGGCCAACGGTTATGAACTAGAACAATATTATAGATATTAATGCTAATATATGCTGGGCCTCAACTCGCTACTTATTTATTAGCTCCACTTTTTACTGCGACAAAAAACTAACTTTGCATATCAACAGCAAAAATTATATGGCCATTACATCTAATTATACCTTGTGTAATTTAATTAATTTATGTAATTCTTAACTTCACTTCCGCTCATTTCTGTATCGTGTCGAATATAACTACCTTCAGAGCGGGTGGCACGAAGATCTTTCAATAGATCTTTCACTCAGTCATTTATTTCGGTTACTAAACGGTAGATACGTTTTGACCAGAATAAAATTAAAGGAGGGCATGGCCAAGCTGTAACAGAGCTGCTGTTACTGCTACTTAAATACCTAACTCGTTGAACCTACATTTCTTGAAGGAACACACTTTGATTCAACAAAAATATATTATAACAGAAAGATTACAGTTAGAATTACGGAAGGGATATATAACTATTTTATTATGTATTTGTTTTTTTTCAATGATTCTTACATTGGGCAATTGGAACCTTGTGCCAGTCATGTGCTTAAGTATTTTATTGTATAATGTGTGTATATAACTCCATTCAGGCACAGTTATCTATGATTTTATTTTCCTGGATTCTTGAAAACTTGTCAGTTTATTTCTGTAGCTATCACTGACCGTGTACTGACAGTGTGATTTACTTATGATAGCCACCCCGATGTATTTCACTATGCACTGTCTCTACTTTCGAATTTTTAATTGTTTTGGTAAGTGCAAGTTTTTTCAATTTTCTGTCTCCACTCGCTGGTGTGACCTTTTGCCAGACCGGTTTCTGCTGCTCGCCTCTGGGACATCCCGTCTATAATATTACATATTATTAACAGTCGTTAATAATCTACCCTTCAAAAGATGAAACGCCGGAACTATAAAAACATCGTTAAACCGAAAGGGCGGAAAGATATTTTTTAATGAATGAACTAATTTTCTCATTAAATGTTGCTTAATATAGTGCGTACAAATCGTAAAATTCACTGGACTAGTTATTGTAATATAAAAATCCTTTTTAAATATGTTTCACATAAATCCTTCCTGTCAATTACTGTGTTTAAGATAAGATTTGCAATAAAATTTGAAAAACATTTTCTTACAAACACAGAGTAAGAGATATCGCAATACGGACACACAAAAAATAAAATACAAAACTGTGTATATTATTAAACACTGTTCGATATTATACAGAATGTAAACTTGCTGTGAACTAAGTTGGGATTGGAACCCGTAGCGGGGACGCTACAGTAAGTAAAATAAACGCGAGAAAATTTAAGTTTCCTCAGTATTTCCGACCGTATTCTTATATCGCAAAAACCGAAAAGAAAGTGTCCTTCTTCGAAGAAGCTTTCTTCAATGAGCTCTACGCTCCCTTCGGCGCTGTTTATACAGTCAATCCTTAGTGTTAATTTATAACAATATTTTTAGGAGTAGGGTAAAAAATGAACAAACAAACCAAAAGAAATGAACAACATTATTCCTAATTGTTTGCATTACATATGACTTTAGGAGATTTAGGATGCTTTAATACATTTTTTGTGTATTATTGCTAACACTGCGTTAATTCAGCATTAAACAATAATTTCTCTCAAATATTTTCTTTGGAACTTCTGTGACAAACATTTTTCTTATCGAACTCGTAATTATTATGAAATTATTCTCATGACGAACGGTCACTCTCCACACCAGTCAAACATTCTACTACGGTCACTAGTTCACTAGTACAAAATAGTAAATTAATAATGACCGAATATTTAGGCAATAAGTCGATTTATTGAAACAAAAGAAAAATTTTCCTTATAACGAATTTTTAATTGTTCCGACATTCTCTCTATAACGGTATCCTACTGAATTAAGATGTACGATACATCGCTGTACAGACACGTCCGCACTAGAGGAAACGGAACTGTCGAGATGTACTCTTTGAATCCACTCCAAAGCCAAACCCAACGCCGCGCTCTCATCGATACTTCGATCAAATGACTCAAAATAAATGTCTTGAATATGATACGGTTTCAGGGATATATGCAAAGCACGAAATTGGTTTTGTAACAGTGTTTAACTGTAGGTTAGATAAATATTTGTATGATTTGATTACATGAAAATTGATCTATTAGATACCAATAGGTTGTACTCCAGGAAAGGCTTCACAGTCAAACAAGGAAATAGAAAAGCACTCAGAAAAACTAGGTTTTACCGTATGAGTTCTTAAACACATATTAGGTTAAACATACTTTATCACGACCTTATAGCAGTCACGACGCCGATGAAATATTCCGAGAAATTATTATTACAAATTATATTTACTATTACTTTATATATGTAACAACTCCAGGATATTTCTTTGCAGATACATCCCAATACTACCAGTTGCCTACAATGGAAGTGGTCTAGAAACCACTGCACTGCCTTAGAGTACAGTGTTAAATAACCGGTGCTCACATGATAATGTATCGTTTAAACATGTTTTTATGAATAGTAATACTAAAGTAATTATTAGTATCATTAGACCGAACATCCACTTCAGACATTACTTAAATAGTTTTGTACTTGCATTTAAATTTAAGCTGATAATTGCGTTTCTCTCCAAAAGGACAATTCCGCATTAACTGGATTAAGGAGAAAGCATAAAATAACATAAATAAACATATAAGTGTAGAACAGAAGTAAAAAAGAAGACTCGAATTTTTTACCACTTCAACAACAACAGAAAATAATTACGCAACTAATATTTAATGGTTTCATATTTTTGCATAAATGTGTCATCCAGGAACAACCGCAAAAATTAAGAATACGAATAAGACTGCAATAACTATATAACAATAAAGTCTCGCGCCAGTAGCAATCTTCCAAACAGTATAAAAAAAATCCCCTAGAATCCTAAAATAAACTCGAGAAATAAAACTCAGCTGTTGAATAACAAGAATTAGTACAAGTCAACACTGATTACACCTTAAACGAAATATGTTTCAACATGTCTCGAATATTCTGTTTGTCAAACAGCCATAGCGAATGTGATTCACCGTGCAATGATTTCACATGCATGACTCCTATTTAGATATTTTGCGATCCTTGGTGAAACTGTTACATTGTCAATCCATTTCATTGTACGATTACAGTTTCCCAGATCTTTATTGTGAGTAATGCGGCAAAATACCCATATGGCCAGAAAAATAGGAAAAATGAGTGTCCTTTTTATAGACAAGACGTAATTGCAGTGTTTTTATGAAAAGATCTCTTTTCCTTGCTTAACTAGCTTTATGATCGGTCTATATATTATTCTTACATACCGATTCTACACGACTTTAAATGAAACAAGGAAACAAATTTAAAAAAGACAACTTACTGTAAGATGAAGTCCGCCGCCCGTTGCGATTCGGTTATTACTAATAAACCAGAATGTTATTTGGCAGATATATATATATATATATATATATATATATATATATATATATTTATATATACATTATAGTTAGGCATTTTTCTGCGGTAAATGTGGTCGGATAGACGGTTTTATAGCGATAAATTAACCACAGTCACTGCAGAAGTATTAAAGCTTTTTTATAACCTTAAAAATAGTTTTGTCAATGAAAGCTACATCAGCATTAACATCGACACAATATGGAAAGTTCATTTTTTCCGATGATTTTGGTCAAGGAATTACAGAAACAAAATAAATGGTTAGTAATATTCTAGAAAGTAATATGACAATTCACATCCGGGCAAATGTCCCTTGAATAAACATTGCATAGTTTTCCTGAATGCTAATAGATTCTTGGTGTATATTGCAGACATAATGCGATGCACAAACATCGACAAGGGATCTGGAAGACTAATACATCTCTTTGTTACACAAATAAATTTTCAACTAGCCGATACATTTCTGCTAGCCGCATTTAAAATATAAACTGTAACGCTTTCCCTGTATTATACTAGCAAACCGACAAAAAATGTCGGAATGAAAATCGGAATCCTGAAGATCCTCAATTAATTTTTTTGTTTAATTGATTGCGGCATGAAAGATATCAAAGAGAGGCACCAGTGTAAAGAAAATCACTACTACAAGATAGAATGTCTGGATTTTTCCTTATTACACTCATATTTTGGAGTTAGTTCTGTTATTCCAAGAAGAGATTATAATAAGTTCCCCCATATCCAACGGAGTATTCATTGGGTTTCCCAGATTCTTGGTAGTTACTCCCACTTAAACAAAGAATTGTAGATTGTATTTTACAGAAAATTAAGATTTGTTAAAAACGTATAGGAAGATTTACATAATTTTTATGTCATGAAAAATGTAAACTATTTGTGGGATGTCTCAGTTATAATAATTATCTAGATTATATTTTTTTAATAAATAATAAAAACGAAAAACAAGCACAAAGAGAATCTCCAAGTTACAGGAAGAAAGGCCACGTTCCAGTTAAATCACTCCATTTGCATATTGGGTATTGGGGACTCCCCACTCTAAATCCTGATAAAGTTTCAATGCCGACAGGGCAGAATTCATACTACGGTTCCTTGCGAATATTATTCTTCGAAATCCGAATTAAAAATATAAGTAAAAAAAATCAGAAATCCGGAAAGAAATAAGTAATACAATTTCAGAGGAGTGCGAGTGTTCCTTTGATAGTGCCTTAGGGATATAAAATTAGCGATAAAGAAAAATCAGCCTAGCTAGAAACAACGTCAGCTCAATGTTCGAAGGAGTCTAGGGTGGTCATCATTAAAAGTGTGGGTACACAAGAAGCCAAACTAAACTTTGATGACGTTATTAGAGACAGAAGACATTGTACTCACATACCAGGAATTCATATTAGTTCTAAACAAATAAACCGGTGGTTTGATGTGCAAAATAAAATCAAGATTATTCAATACAAAAGAGAAGAATACTTCTAATTTAAGCATATGAAGTTTGATTTTATTACATATCATCGCTAATAGGTCGATAAAGTAAATCCGAAACTAAATAGAAAATTGAACTTTATTCTGTAAGTAATTAATCGCTGAAGGTATAATTAAAATTATCATAAAAATAAATAATTTTATTCTCCGTAATCTGTTATTTTTCCATGACTTTAATTGAGTATCTAATGACAGTAGATGTGGGAATGAATTATTAAACGTTTTTGCTAGTTTTTTTAGATTCCAGGGAACATGATAACTGATGTGAAATGGGATTCCAAATCATTAGCTGTTCCATTTAATTAGAAACAGCTTTCAATCATTGATTTCGATGAAATTTTAATATTTATGTCAATAGTCCATGGTGCAGCCACGGGAAATTTCTAGACCTGAGAGATAAGCGGTATGTCTAGATAGCTTGCGGTTGATGAAAAAAAGAATGGCGCCAAATTTTTCACTATTTTGTGTTCGCGACTGTCACCACACTGCGGCCGAATCTTTATCTCCACCTATCGTTATTATCCCAACAAAACTGATAGCTGGGTGCGCGCGTATACATGTGAGCACCCGTCCGTGATACAATATGGGTCATACGATAACAATGACCCACATGATAACATTGTTGTTGCCCCCTGGTATCATGGAGGAGTCGTATTCTATTAAAACGTATCGGAAAGTTACAAATCCCAATTATATCGCAAGCCATTCGGTTTAGCGAATTAATGAACGTGATAATTTACTGAAGATTTAGTTTTTTCATTCTTTACATAGTTTATACCGTGAGGGGTGCCTACACAATACACAAGCACGTACTCTATGACTAATGTATGTTTGATGATATATTCTTTGTAGGCATTAGAGGTAAATTAATAATTACTTAATGTGGCGAAATCCCATTATTATAACGGTGTGACAATTGGGGTTTAAAGAAATGAGTAGGGAACGGAGGAATAAAAGCAAAACTGTATTCAAATAGAAGTCGGACTGCTGGGTTTACACTAACTGCGGAGTGCTTTACGCTCCAATTTAGGAGCAGTACAGAGTGGTGTTTCGTAGTATGATATAGGAATCCGATATTAGACAGAAATGATGTGCAAAGCGCGGTTCCCAAACTCTCTTCTTTGGTGAGTTAACCTTACGAGTATTTTTTTATTGTTTATAAATATAATTTTGTAATAATATTTTCAGTGCTCCATAACATCGAAAATTCATGAAAAGTATGTGGCTATATAACAGATAAACTTGCCCATCAACTGGATGTTATGATGTTTTGTGCTAGTACAGTTATAGTAAATCGTTATTTATTTAAACATAATATGGATTAATTTGAGCTGCAGTATTTGGTGTTAATAATAATAATAATAATACAGTATGCAACACAGTCCCGGAAGACGTTTGTACATACGTAATGTGGCACATCTGGTGCACGGACTAACATCCAGTATACACAACTCGAAATAGGAAACCCGTTTCCATGCCCCATCTCCACAACACGCAATCGCGGCTGAAATGATTGTTTAAATTGGGGAGAAAGAATACACAGCAACAATCCTCACAACACCGTGAGGTCTAAATATATCCTTGAAATTACGCTTCAGGCTTAAGGTCTACCCAAAGTACTAGTTTCTCATCATGTCGAAACAAAAATATATGTGTGGTGTCAGTATGTAGTATTAGCACATACATTTCTTGTGTATTGATAGTGCTCATAGGATGCTTCATTCAGTCAGTGGATACGCAAGAACATTTCTATATTATTAATTGAATATTAGTGGCAATGGCAAGAACAGAAAAAAGTTTTATCCAAAAAGCCCAAAAAGACATTAACGTTCAGTCATGATCTTTAACCAGATGAGATTGGCTGAAATTATTAAAACAACATGTTACCCACAAAGGACTCAATGATGATATACTGTGGGTGATATTAATGCTCAAAAAACAAAATAACCGTATCCTGTACTGGATGAACGGCCACAAATTGCTTTAATTATTATTATGCCGATGTGATCATCGAGTTTTCATTATTTTCGATGAGTTAGTTGGCGAGAGGGGTTTTATTCTGAATGGAAACTAAGAGAAATTCGGGTCAGATGAAAAGTGAAAATTCCTTTTATATAAGACAGACCAAGTCTAGAAAGTGTGAAACCATTTTAGTTGGGGGGAATTTGTTGCTACTTCTCTCCATTGTCTGTAGGAAATAAGAGATAAGAAATTCAACCGGATAAATTTTCCCAGCAGAAACATAAACAAAACAGTATACCTTTTTGAGATTCGAATGTATTACAGACACATGCATGCAAATGTAGTTCATTGTGTTCTCTAACACCTCCATACGGTGATTCTGGCTAAGTATCACAAAAACTATTTCCTTAAACTGTGTTCATTGTATGCTGAAATCAATACGCAAATATGTTTAGAAATATGCAATGTCCGTGTACGTAATGTCCATTGTAATTTAATTACAACGGATATTAATCTCAGTACTGTCACAGAAAACAATTATTTCGTTTTCGTTTATTATTACAATATATCACACACATAGGAATAAGAACAATATATCGGGGTAATAAACCTCCGAACATGATTAAGGTAAATCGTATTTTTTGTAAATAAAAATTATTTTATTGATATACCTATAAAAATAGAACCTTGTATCTATAATTGACAGATTTAATAAGCTAAGAAATCCGTTACCAAAATGTGTAATTCTTTAATCCTAACATAACTAAACTAACATTGTGTAAACCTGCTTGCCAAATCCGTGCTGATTAGAAACGTTATCGAACTGAATCACTCCTTTCTCGTGTATTTGAATGACAAGGTATCCGGGAGTGGGTAATTACCGTCTGACAAAAACGCCCCAGTACCCGCATGAGTGCTTAAAGGACATCCTACGAAAAGGGCCGAGGGAAAGGAATAAGCGGGAAAGAAACTTAAGATATGAAGTGGAAGTGGAGGGCGCTGCCAAAACGGCAAGGACGAATTCCAAACAGCTTGTCCTCTTATTTCTTCTTTTTCATTTCTTATTTTAAATCCTTTTATTTGAAACTTGAAGAAGAAGGTCGTAAAATCGGGGTGACGTCACTATAACACACGCGTCATTACTCCGCTTCCTCTTCATTTCAAGTCATTCATTTCGCCATTTTTCTAGGTTACTTAGTAAAATATAAATATTACGAGTTTTTTTTTGATACAGTTGATTCAAAACCTTAATACGGGTTAATAAAAATTTACGTTGCAGAGAACTTAAAGAACATCACAAATTATGTTTTATATCAATACTAACTCGTTGGTTTCTTCCTACGATTACTATTCGTTATACCTAGATTCATGAATTTCTCTATATTAATAACAAAATCTTACAATAAAAGGTATGATACAAGAGATAGTCAGGTAGTGGTAATCGTATGCTAATGCAGAAACCTTAATGCTAATGCTTGACCTCCCAAAAAGGTAAAAATGCTAAATTGTTCTATTAGGTAAGTTCCCAGCATAGGAACGCTGTTATAAATGTTCATAATAATCTCTGATTAAAATAAAGACGATTTTATAAAACAGTAATAATTCACACTATAGTTAGTGTAGCTGTCACAGCTCTGTTTATATACATTATGTATTTTTAGATAATTCAACTATTTGACGGATATTAAATATGTTAGCGAAAAAAACAATTTTTGGTCCTGGGATAGGTGGTGTTGAAAATTGGAGAAAGCCGATAATAATAATAATAATCTGTTTTAGGACCGCCACAACAATCAACGCCGATGGGCTGGGAATTGATAGGGGAAGAGGACGACTGAACTAACAGGCATTGTGGTGGCCAACGGGCAATCTTGGGTGTAAATCCTGAAAAAATGAATAACTAGTAGCTCGCAAAAGAAACAAGAGGCACGTGGTCTCTCCCAGTCAGTGAAGATAATACCTTTAGCCATCTCTGAGGCTGGAGTTGTACCATACACCCTGTACCAACTACAGGATCTAAGTGAAGATGAATTGCTGTCGTTTCCACTGAAGGTGGTATTAATGGATATGTAACGTGCGTAGTAGTACGACGTTGCTTATCACAGGAAGCCGTATACTTGCGATAATGTTCGATATTTATTATATCGAATGTATTATATTGTCGCACGTTACTCTGACTCTGGTACAGGTTGGTCTACCTGTGTTACCGACACCGCTTTACGAGCTTTAGAACTCGAGCTAATATATTCAGACCGGTCATTTGTGCAACTCTACTCAGCTGTGAAAATATTGTCGCCGACTATATAAAGGTAGAAAAAAGCAAGGGAGGGACAATGGGGCAGGGTTTTGGGACGGCTGTGTCTCAGTTGCCAAAACGACAAGGCCGAATTCCGATGGCATAGTTTTATTTCCTGCACCCAGCGACAGTCAGAAGGACGACGCGGCCACTCGCCTACAGGCATCATCACAATTAATAACTTTATTGTTATTCGATATCTCTCCACACACACACACACACCAGTCAAAGCTCAGTCAAATTGTGTTCGTTTATATTACATACATTTAGGCAAGCGGTTCTCAGCATGAAATTTGGAAGGCTGGAAGTAAGATATAATTATATCAATTTTTCTAGTGCCCATAATAATTAGTACAAAACTAATTATTGATCACACAGTGAACATTTGTTGCAATAACTATTAATGATGTCCAAGTAGTGATTGGCCAAAATTTGTGTCCAAGAGAAAATTCCCAAGAATGAATTTCGTTTTCGTCATATGTTATCATAAGTAAGCGGTTGTATCAGCAATCATTCAAATCATGAATAACTAAATGATTAGGGTTAATTGGATTTCGCTTAAAATTGTGATACAATAATAATGTATAGCCGGACTTACGAACAGGTATTTTTCGCACACTACTGGCGAATCGAATGCAAACTTTAATATGTATAATATAACCGTAACCGCAACGAACTTGGATGGCAAAGTGGAGGCGCTTGAGACTAAATACTAATGTTAGATAAAACATAACCGTAACAGAAAAGCTCTGACACAATATTTTTCGAGGAAGGTTTTCCCCATCAATGGAAAGTGACTGATAAATGCGCATAAATCTAAAGCTCTTCGGTGACCGTGAGAGCGTTCAGCGCGATTAGCAGTCGACGAATATGCACGTTCCAGAGACTTCAGGAGTCAGAAAAGCGAAACTAAATACGAAATTTAGAGCAAAGGTTGATGCCCACGAATTTTCTAGTTAGTGACATGTTAACATTTCTTTCCTCTTCCAAAAGTGAATATAATTTAATATTTTAAACAATGGATAACATGAAAATAATGTAAACCGCAGAACTACTTTTACGAGAACCTTTTTCTGTATGTCAGAACGAAAGCATAGATCTTTCGGTTCGTTTTAAAATAATTACGTTTTGACAAGATCGAATTTTTACTGTTTCAAAATTTCCAACATAGTACAACACGGCCTAGAAAATAAGGAGCGGGCACAGTTTGTAATAATACGGCAATTTGTAGACCCAACCTACACTTATGGCATATCGTCGTACAGTAATCTGTCTCTAACATCATCTCTTGAAAGTACTTTACAAATTCCGTCAAAACCCAACAGTTTAAACAGGGTCCATTACCTCGTTACTACAGAGCGTCAACAGTTTTCCAACATGAGCTAGCCATTTACCAATTTTCGGGACCGGTCTCTCCCAAAGAGAGAACTCATTCGTTTTTAGTTTGACCCATTATTAATTCAGACTAGACCTGAAGATAGCCTACAGCGTTACGTATACGCACAATATTTATTCTAACATCGGTAAATTAGTGAATAATAATAGATAGTAACATATCTTAAACAAAATTTCATTTTAGACTAGTTTAACATACCTATTTTGCGGTCTGCGAGGGGTTGGAATACCGTATATTTCGTATGTTTTTCTCCTCTCGCTGGTTTGGTCAAAAAGACCATAGGAGACAAAAACATACAAAATCTACGGTATTCACTTTAGACTATTCTTTTGTCTAATAACACAATAATAGGTAAAATGTTTGCTATTATCCCCCAGCTCAAGTTGCAAATTAATATTTTGTTCGTAAGTGATAGTATAAAGTAAAATAGTATACATAAAAGATAAAAGTGCATATTTCAATACGGTATAGGACATATATGGATCCTGTGGTAAAATTAGGAAGTGGAAGAAGGTTGCGTTTGACCAATGAGAGAAGATCGTAATAGCGAATTAACGAGCCGGCAAATTTTCGTTGAACAATACCAATGTTGTAAACAGAGGATGCAATAACGGCATTGTTAAAGGTGGTAATTTGCCTCCTCAACGTGCAATTATGTTTTCAACAGTTTAATTGGAAACGTCCGCCCCCCCCACACTTACGTACTACCACACTTCTACCGTCCCCTGACCATTCAACACACCACCCCCCACGTCTACCTTCAAGGAACACAGGCAGCCACGCATACAACCTCAATAATGGCGGCATTCACTTCTCTCGAGTGATAAGATCTATGCTTGAAACTATTAACACGAACGTAACCGTGATATTTACGAGTTGGGTTTCACTAAAGTGCGATTTATCGAATATTGCGCGACATATTCCGTTAACCGAGGCGAAATAATTTTGTTTCCTATTTAAATGTGAATAAATACAGAAATTAAACAAAACACTCTGTCTCTGCTACAATTGAGAAACTATACTAATATTGAGAAGATATTTATGGAAACATTTTCTGAATTGAAGCATACACCGAACACAAAGTTATTTAACCTTCAATATAATTTGCATTTATATACTATACGGAATACTATTTATAATACTGAATGTTTGAAAGCAGTTAGGACTCAATAGTTAGGGCGTACAAATCATTTAAATAAGGATAACAATTTGTAATAGCCAGTCTTGACGCATCTCTTATATACCTCATTTTATTCTTCAAAAATTTAAATGGTTCCATTCAAGCTTATATACTGAAGTAAGCCATGCAGTACGTTCTTGCAAACAATCATACTCAGTAAAAAATATGTACAACAGTAGAAGAAAAGTAAAATAGTAAATAAAATGGATAAAGAAAACATGCATGCGACTGTTTTATTTAAACGGGGTGAGTTATTCAGAGTGTATCAATATCACTTTCACGGTTGAATAAAAACTTATCTACTGAAGAATTCAATGTGAAAACATTCTTGCAAACACCGCAAACAGTTAGCCGGGGGTTTCTACCTAACTGTCTGCATGTACTCAAGTCCAAGCTGAAATAGCACGCGGGTGAGCTCCTGGAACCGTGTCAATCCGCGGAAAAACTGTATCAAGCAAAATGTTTACCTCGGTACAATGAACTGTGTCCAAATTCCCTGGGAGGAAATAATTTTGTTAATAATAATAATTTTGTCCGACATACAGCAACGCGAGAGTCAACGGAAAAACGGTGACTCTATTGTGCGTCATACGTATCGTGTGGGCGTCACGCCGATATCGGTACAGTGAGATATAATTATCTTGGTGGATGCCTGTTTGAAATAGTACAAAAACCCACTCTTCTCCCAGTTTGGAATGGAAGTTATATTACGAGTTTTTTCTGACCGTGATTCACCTGGGATGTGGTGTTAAACGAAATCAATCCAACCTTATACGGGTGCGTTAACAACTACTATTCCCATAAATCATCCTCGTTTCTATGCTTCTAACTTATTCCTTCATGCCACACAAATACTTGTTTTAGAAATAGTCTTTTTCGATATGATATACCAAACACAATAATCTACATATATTTATTATAAATCTGAACATAAATTCACGCGTGTATAATGTACTATCCGTACGCTTTTTATGTTTTTGTCCTTTTAATTCTTAGTTAAAAAATGCCGAAAATAAACTAATCACATTCCTGGAAGTTGTTACTATTCACTGTGAGAAAGAATATACTCAGACATTTATTTATAATTTTGTTTAATAGAACTAGCTGGGTTGTAAGTTAGGATTGGTAAAGTTTAGAAAGCCAGTAATGTTATATACTAGTATTAAATTGAACATTATAATTTTTGCAATAATTCTGCAAATTATTTACAACTTGAAATGGATAAGGAACATGTATGATACAAGACGAATTCCGCTTTCCTTAAAGTGGGCATGACAAACATCACAAATTGAGGATTAAATATGTATCTTGAGTTATATATGTATCTATACGTATAGCAAAAATAAATAAAAACAGCCTAAATAAAATAAACCTATAACCAGCTGAAACAGAAATAACGAGAAAGGTGGGAGAATGGAAGTATATTACTAAGTGGATAAATGACTGGTGTCAACGAATTCCTTCAATTCGGGTTATGGACGAACAAATTGGGGGGATCAGCTGTTTTCTAGTAGATTCCGTCACTCAAGGCATTAAGAATGGGGCCATCGCTGACTAAACTAGGCATCGGACTATTCACCCGAACAGCTTTCTCCATAGTACGAATTCGGCTATAGAGTTGCAGACTAGGTCTTGGTTTATACCTATAGTACAAACTAAAATCCAACAAACCTAAATAAATGTGCTATCGCATGCAAGAGAAATAAAAGTTATCTGCTGTATTACAGGCAGAATTCAATGAAAAATGGTTTCTGTCCTATAGTTTCGGGATCAACTTTAGATTTCTTAACTACCTATCTATTTAAATCTAGCTAATAATTTACCCTTATTTCAGGATAAGACAATTTTTCTGAGAAGGTGGCTTAGAAAAATCGAGAGGCGAAATTCGCAGAAACTAAGAAAAATAATATATCAACGGCTACACAAACATGTGATTAATATAAAGAAAAAATATTATGTATAAAGAATGCAATAACCAAATAGTTGGTACGGAAAATGAAAGGATAAAAGTTTTGTGTAAAAAATGTTTGCGGGAAAACATGGAAGGGTAAAGGGAGACAAAGGAAGCGATAGTTGGACAATGTCGAGGAGTTGAAAGATGTTGAGGGAGATGGGGATAGGCTTAGAGGTGAGTCCAGAGAATATTGGAGAGGTTTTGTGAAGGATGCCAGGCCCTCTATATAAAGTTATATATAGAAACCTATATCAACTTTATGTAGAGAGTATTGCATATAGAGTATTAATACAGTTTCCTTGAGACCAGTAGAGAAATAACATTTACGGTAAAATTAGCCTGGTTTTTGGTAAAATTGTTTAACATTTTTCCATCCAGAATGTAAAATTCATCGGGCCACCCCGGTATCTGTACCAAATTATTTGTTTGATTACTATGTAGGTCATATTTAATCAGCATTATACATGCTGGCCCAGGCGTTTAATTTGTCAAAGGAAGCAAAGTAGCTAATTGCGGTATCTTTGTCCGAGGAAGTGAAACAATTAGAGAGATATGGCGAACAAAAGTGGTCTTTAGTTAGTGGATTTTAGGCAACCATTTTATTTGCTTACATAAAAAAACGATACCGAAGATTTTCTCTAAATATATGAACAACAATAACATTAATATGCAAACATGCAATAAAAAAACAAATAATTCAATATATATCTTAATGATCTCGACTCTGTCCTATTTAAAGGACTCAAAATTCGCCTGTTTGACTGTATGACTCCGATTTTCTGGCAAAACATGGCGAAAGCAGGGCAACATTTCATCGACCATTAATTATCAACCGTTGTAATTTTCTGCTATTATATTTTTCGGACATTATTATTTTCGAATTAAAACACCTTAATATTTTATTAGAGAGTCTTACGCTAAAGATATGTTGCCAAAGTCGCATGGTATAAACTAGCAGCAGAACGAATATTTTCCATTGTGACTAAAGGTTTTTCTGTCCTTCGTTTGTTAATAGCATGACAACATAACTCGTAAATCCGTGTTAACTAATCAGCGCACCTTGTGCCTCGACACGTTCCGACTTGCATCACTTGAATCAACTTTTCTGGTTTTCTGTGTTACAATATTTCAATTATCGCCTAACAGACATTCACTATGGACCAGGTGTCATATTTTATCAAAAAATAATTATTTTGGTGTTTTAATTGCGGTGCTTAAACCATTTTCTAACTGTGAATATTACAAAACAAAGTGCGAAAATATTGCTTAATAACCATCATCATTACTGTTATTATACTTAAAAAAGAGTAGCAAATATTATTATAATATTACAATTTAAATATATTCCCCAAGACTAGCGTATCTACGAATAAAAGAGCACTTTTTTTACCAACTTTATCGGTTATTCCCTTTAGAATACATATTCATACTTGTTACACCCATGTGTACTATACTTGTTTCCATTCTGATAGTACGTTCTCTAGGACATTAATTAGTGACGATAACATAAAGTTTTTACAACAAAAGAAGAAATATTTACCGATATAAAAGAATTTAATGTCTTTAAGGGTGAGTATCAACAATACTGCAGAGCTATTTCTTGCCAATAAGCTGGACGGATAAATCTGTTGACGTTCAATAATGACAGATTCCCCCTATGAACATAACTAGGATCAATTGGGTCGTTTGTTTGGTCTGACAATTGACAAAATTCTCAACTGTTCAAGTTGTTAACACTAATCTGAGGCGTAGTTTGCAACGCGACGAAATATCAAACCTCCGTTTGGAATTAAACACCCGCGGCGTCTATTTGTCCAGCCCGATTCAGAGAAACATCGTTAGCCAATATTGTTTTTATACAGAATAATTATAATTCTCTAACAATAGACTAAACTCTATATCTGTACTAATATATAATAAATTACTCTAAAAAATGCGGTAATAAAAAAGGTTCGCTTCAAGAAAAAGTTGAAAACTACGTTTTCATAAATCAGCGGGAAAAATAAAATGGGGTCTATAACATGAAGCAATCAAATACTCCGAGCTCTTAATAGGCCAGTAAGTAAGTGACCCACGGCACAAAGACAGCACTGTTTCCAATAATGAACAAAACATCTCAACTGAGTATCGAATGCCCCAATCCGAAATATAAAAAGAACCGTCTTAAATTATGAGCCCCGAAATCAGAAAATAAAATACTGAGAACAACAGAAGAAGTCAAACAAACTTTACAAATCTATAGTTGAATTTACAGATACTGAGTGACCTTACACACACAAAGATGCCAGTACGATTAGATATTTTCCTCCCGGAATCCGAAATAAATGAATACCAAAGTACTAAATAAAAGTATAAATAATAAATTATATTAACATTACAAAGACAAACGAAAAGTATCGCTAAAATATAATGC
Source organism: Lethocerus indicus (assembly GCA_019843655.1). Lineage (NCBI taxonomy): Eukaryota > Metazoa > Arthropoda > Insecta > Hemiptera > Belostomatidae > Lethocerus > Lethocerus indicus. The sequence continues at coordinate 23,458,091 of JACDQD010000003.1, read as the reverse complement.
TTATATACCAGATCCTACTGCAGCCAGCTCTTTATCTGCGTCACACCTCAGTATGAGAATCCAAGAACACCGCTGAATCCAAACTTAGCCCAGCTAGGAACTGAACAAATACACCTTTGAGAAATTGTCCGAGTCTACCTCAATGGAAGGACGAATCTATTCTACACCGCAGAACGCCTAGACCTAATCTATTCCTAGACATAAATTTATTTTTAGACTTTCGTCATTCCCCTATTAAAAATATTAACAAAAAAGGCAGAAGGACAACTTTCGAACCATAGAACTGTTCGGCCAACCTGTTTAATTTTATAAATGGAGCGTTGAATTTTGAATTATCAATTAAGTACCAAGTTAGGCCGTCACCAAGTTAGGTTCAAATTCTCACCAATGTGGTGAAAAAGTTAATATAACTACAATATGCTCAATAACGTTTAACCACTAGTATAAGAGTATCCTTAACACCACTATCCTATCGGCCTCAACACGTGCTCAAAGATGCACGTATTTAGCGCAGCCCTAATAGAAGATTCGATGTTTTCCATGTCCTCTTTTCTCTCCTCTCATGGAACACAGCCAGGAAGTCTAACCTAAACACATTGATCGAAATATTATCGGGAGACAGTAAGATTTAGTACCGACAGAGAACAGGCTACCAAACATGAGAGGGGAAGGCATACGAGTTAAAATCCGAACACAAATAGTGCCGTTGAGAAAACAAGGCTTCCCAACTGCGAAAACACACTCACCAGCCTTCCCATTAGGTAGCACCTTGTTTCCAGAGAACAAACAACAGCTCTGTCCCCAGCCTAGTACGACTTTCAAATACACTAGGATACCCGTCATCGAGTTGTAATCAAAAGAACAATCCAATCTTTTCCTCAACCTAGAGTGGAGATAATAATTTAATTAGTTAAAGCGCAGTGACAATGCAAACAGGATACCCTACAGGCAAGCTATATGCACACGACGAAAATGCTACTGAGGATAGCGAAAGCCGAAACCGGTCAAGAAAAAGACCAGACCAGCGAACGGAGAAAGTTTCACAATTTTGTTCATAACAACCTTTATTGCGATTGGTTAAAAATACAAACAATGGCTACTCTGATAGTAGTTTGGAATTCCCAATCAATCAATTGTTTCTTATCGAACCCAAGTGAAAAGTTGCTTTTACTAACTCTAGGCGCATAAACACATCAAACCTCGACATTCTCAGTATCTATTGATTTATCGGTAAATAGCCCAACTGAAATATTTTGCAATGTATATATTGCATCCCTTTAGGATAAAGTTAGAATGTTGGTTCGATCGTGTGGTCTATTGGTCTATGAAGCGTAAGCGTTGGGGCCGACGGGAAATGCACTAATCAACGGTTTCCGTTATTGTTACTTCCTCTAGAACATCATCCTCCTCCAGGTCCACGTCATACGGTATATTCAACTCTTACAGCTCTTTTCCTTTTCCCTGTTTACTCATTAGTTCCCCTTCAATTAACAAGACTGTTTCCGACAAACGCTATATTATTCACTGTCCAGTTGTTTTGAATGAAAATTCAGTATCTCAGTTCAGTATTTTCGCATTTTTAGTTTTTTAGCGGAAACGGTTCCGCAATTGCGGAGAACGTGAAACAAAAACGATATTAGAAATCACGAAAAAAACCTGAAAACAATTTTGTCGATTCCTTCAGTAAATTTTACTTCTATTAATAGCAACACATTTTGTTATACCTAGGTAAGGGCTTATAATATTGAGTTCACGGAAGCCTGATTAATTCTAAAGTTGGGAGGATATTTTATGTTATAAATTTATAATATGGAGAGGCTTCGGAGATTACAAAACTTGCATATGTTATCTATGTATATTCTAATGCATCTAAACTACAGTAAAACAAGAATTTATGGGTTGTTTGGGTCACAATCTAAGAAAAAGTTAATTAGGAAGGGGATATTATACAGTATATATTAACTAAAATAAAGTAAAGAACTATCGGTATACTCGACGTATATAGTTATCTATGCAGGGAATATTGACTGACTTTATCGGAGTGAGATATGGCGTTTTATGAGCCTTGAACAGGAACAACATTTATAATTCAACCCCCCTGTGCACTACCTATAATAAATTCAATCGATGTTCTATTTTAACACGTCCTCATTAACACATACATATGTAGGTAATTGTTACCTATTCCGGATAGTTAATTTATGTGCGCCTCAACAGACACCGCCTCAATCGTAACCAATTTTTACTAAACTAGGAATGTTTTCGCATAAAGAAATCAAATAAATTGCAGCATAATTCAATATGAATTCGAAAAAATTCAGTGCTAAAATTAATAATTTCAAAAAGGCGATGGCCGAAAATGAATTTTCAGAAATAAGATGAGGCTCACCTACATTTGACCGACGAGAGTTCGAAAAAATAATTTTAAAAAACCCGGGTCAAACAACCGAACGGAGGGGCAAAAACAAATAAATATGACCGGCCAGACGGGGGCGACGTATTTCTGAACAAGTTCCAAAAACCGGTAACCCCTTTTCTGCTTTTACTTTTTCGATTTTTTTCTTTTCTTATATTCGATTTTCTGCCCTTTTTAAGTGTCGCAGTGCGGGCTTTCCGCGCCTGATTTACGAGTTCAGTGGGCGAATAAATGGATATATATATATATATATATATATATATTCAATATATGAAATTCCATATATTCATCTTGAAAGCTTGGTAGAATTCCTAGATTCGGGTCTTCTATTTGGGTCAAAAGTTCCCAATTCGGACTAATAATTTTTAGACTGTCTAGTACTGGCGGTGCCTGACTGGTCTAATGACAATAAAACACCTAAAATGTACGGTATAAAATTATTATCGAGAGGAAACTGTCGAGGTAAAACCATCTCCTTTCTACCAGGATTTTGTTTCTTATGGATTTTTATAACGAATGTCACAAAATGTAATGTAACAACCTTAATATGCATCTGATAGAAAAAGTTTTTGGTCCAAAGGAAATTCCTGTCTCGGCAGTAAATCTTCAATAACAGCCTTTGCATTGTAATCTCTAATATGAGTGCCCAATGAGGTGAAATATTCATAATTAATTGTTTTCTTTTTTTATTATTATACTTCTACTACGATAATTCAATTATTAAGAGTGTTCTGATCTAGATTAATCTAAGGACAACACAAGCCCCTAGGTACATATCACAACGCATCTACATAATAATAGCAGGAATATATGGAATTCCAATATATGGAAGCTCATGAATGCATGAATGACGTTTCTCGCCTAAGTACCAAATTGCGCAAGCTGTTGTAGAAAGTTAACATCCCTTTTCATTTAAGTATCATTAATATGAGAATGGACAACATACATGCGTTAGTGAACATCTTCGTGTCGGCGATTCAAAGAGGTTCAAAAATTAAAAGAAGAGCACCAGAAAAACGGGGCATTTATAAAACCACCTTATATTATTATAGTATGACCCAGTGAACCAGTGAATGAGCGTTCCTAGCAAGCATTTATGAATAATGGCCAGGTTGCGAAATTCAAGGTAGGAATTATTTCCCTCGTCCACGATTTAACTCGCCAGTCAGCAGTATGAAACTAATAATAAAAACATCTTCTAGATACATGACAGGCACAGAAATATAAAATTGAAAGTCATCCATAAAAAAATACGTAGAAATATGTACAGAACAAGAGTACATACCTCTTTTATTTATGGAATTTGTATGTACTATTTATGTTTTACCATATTTCTCACATTTAAACTTAATAAATTGTACAATTTGATCATTTGAATCGAAGAAATTCACGTAAATGCAGTCCCACGCATATATTGTGCATAGAGACCTGAAATGTCAGTAAACTCTTTATATGATACAAGTGGCATAATAGAGTGTAATAATAACAGATAGAAGTTATAAGCTAGATTGAGGAATTCGCACGAGTTTCACGAACTGATGGAAATAAAAGGTTAATAGAACATTCGAGGTACTATACATATAAAGTAAATACATATATAGAAAATACGCAAGAAGCGCTTAATAGGGCCGCTCTGTTAGAGAAGAGGAGTTCTGCGTTTGAGACGAATCCAAAATTAACTATTGAGGATATCTTCGGACATCAAATTATACACGCATATACATTCCTTGGTGCTGGTATGTCTCTTCTCACTCAGCGGTTCTAATTTTAGACCTATTTCAAATCGTGCTACACCAAAGCGATGTGGATATATATCACAGAACAACTGTACTCATTTTTGACTCCGTAATTCGAATTTCAAGTATTCGTTTTGCATAACAAAGAATGCACCAATACTGTGAAAATACTAAGTTGACTAAGTAAACGGTAGGGACACATGAATAGATTATACTGCAAATAAAATTCCAGCAATTCCCATCTAATTTTCGAAAATTAGGCGTTCACCGTCGCTGAACAAAAATACCCAAACATAATTACTACCAAGACGCCAGAATTATTATACCCAGTGTAACACGCATTCGATTTTTTTAAATCCAGCGTATAAAAATGAATTGTCCATACGAATATAAGTTTATTGTCCAAAACATTTCGAGTATGGAATTTCATTTGCTCTTTAAAGAGAAACAGCAAAAGGATTGCAGTGATACACAATAAAGGAATGATACATTATGACGTTATTTCTTCACACCGTTCTCTATCTTTGAGTACTAATACTAATATTTTGAAACAACTATTCATTAAATCGCGTTGTTATTTTATCAAATAAGTATTAGAAAACATGTTCATCTCATTATTGTCCAATAAGATATCATGAACAGCAGTTTCTGTCCCTAATGTGGGGGGAGAAACAAGGAAGTGTCTTGTTGGCTACTGCCCAGTCAATATCAACTATGTAAATCCTCGTCTCTTTCTTCGCCGCAATATATATTATTCTGTTGTAAGAAATAAGGGTAAGTTATTTGATTACTTTAACACCATCCTTCTTATACCAAAATATACCAATGGATTGAGTACAAGTGCCACAATTCAAATAAGCTAACCCGTCAATATACAACCGTATTTAATAGCGTACCTTTGTGATATTATCAATTTTCTGCCGATATTCCATGCCTAAACCAATTAAGGAAACCTAGTGGGGCAGCAGGAGAGAATGAGGCATCAAGCAGAATAAGGGAAAAGTTCCAAAATTAGTAGATGGCGATATAGGAAGAGAGCATCTAGCCATCCAACACATACTGGACTAATTGCAGTATTGTCGTTCCCTTCATAGTAATACGACATCCTTTTGTTTCGTACATCTGTGGTACGTCTGTCATAAATCTGTTTAATGTTGGCCACCGGTTGATATCCAAATTAAGCAGTAGGGAACATGTTCTCAAATCCGTCCAATGTGCGACAGTAACGTCGAGTAGCGAACATCCAGGCGAAGTTCCCCTTTCGCTTGTATACTTTCACCCCTCTGGCCTCAATCCTCATCCGCAGTGTACACTCTTTCTGCTTCCGTCTGACCTCGAAAACTCGAGCGTAACCCCCGCCTCAAACTACGAGGGTGATCGGTACCCGCGGGCCCGATTACGATAGTTCGTAGCGGCACGGAGAATTCCTGCAATTAAAAATGTTTCCGACCTCGAATTTGTATCGAACATACGTTCTGGGGGGAGGGTGGGGGTTGTCAAGACCGATAAGGCCGTTCGACTCTGGGTAAGAAGCACACTTAAAATTCACCTTCCGAAGTAATAGTTTATTATTTACGTAAGTCTAGAATTCGACTGGATAAAGTGACTCTTAGTAGAATCTTCTTCTTTATTCCAGAGACCTCTAAGGATGTGTCTTTTACAAAGGAATAATTCTTAGGTAATCAAGATGAGGCAAGTTGTGATAACCGATTCCAAAAATGAATTTATGTCACGTGTATAGTAAGTTTAGTTATTTCGATCTTCTGTATCCTCTCGCTGGTTTGTCTATTCTAGACCTGTTTCAGTTGCTTGCAATAAGCTGCTTCACCCGGGCATATCGGTTACCTGGGGGCATCCTGTCTAACAGTTCACTCTTAGTGAACTTTTACTGCCCGGTGACTCTGCGATTGTCTCAGTGTCCTGGCTGACAACTGTATCGCATTTATTAATAATAAATCATTTAATCATATTTTTAAACGGGCAATAAGAAGAGAAAACAGGTATTCCAAAATATTTTTAATCTTTCATAAGACGGTTGTTCACCTGAAAGTCATTTATTTGCAAGCTGTATACAGACAATACGGTCGTAGGTTTAAAATCACTACGATCTAATCTATGATCATAAGCAGTATAACTGTCTTACCATTTAACCACAAAATAAACCGCAGCGCTAAATTTGATCCAAAATATAAAATTATGCATTAGTTTGATCCAATCGTAATTAAGAATTTCAGTAAAAAAGTTGCATATATTATCAAGCGCCTATCTATCTAATAAAATGTTAGTAACTGCATTCAAATATTGCAGACACATGGTATCATTCCTCACTGTAATTGACAACACTTCTCTGTTCGTTGTTCAATCGCTTATCTCGAGAAAGAATACTGCTCAGGAAAATGTAAATTAAATTCTGAGAGGCCCGGTTAAAACTTAATGTAATCGAAACTCTGTCATATATAATTCATTAATTTTATACTGCCATACAATTTGTAATCAGAAGTTTAAAAAGCCATGTTCACAGATTGAGGTTCAGGAGTGAATTTCGGTAATTAAGTGGGAAATGAGACAAAGCTACAAAGAACATTTTCACTTTGGAGCTCACGCCACCTGAGGAAGGCTCTCCTTATAGTTGAAGATCACGAAGGGAGAGAGCTCCCGAAGAAGTCACGAAATTCACCAGTTGGAACAACATAGCACGCTTTCTTCTTCAACCTCAGTAATGCAACTTATAGGTCCAAGATCAATATCCGAGGATGTAAATCCACCTAACAATTACTATGATTATGTATGACTTCGGGCCGTATTCGATACAATAGTTAGTTCTGCCTGCTGAGTTAGGAGAATCCTTAGTGGTGCTATATATTATTCAATAAATATAATCTCTATTTTATACGAGCATTTTTAAAATCAAGGATGATTTCTACAAATTTGCCATCAAAGTAACACGAAGCTGTATTATTTAATATATATATAAAATACCAACTCATTTTTTCTCGTTTCTTCGGTTATTTACCTCTTGCAAGGATGTCAAGAATCCCAAAAGGGTCAACCCAGTTGTTACTCGAAGTAGACCAGGCTACTGGCTACTACGTACTATTAGGATATTAGGATGCGAGATATTAGAGAAAGAGAATAAAACCAGTGGCAGGAGGCAAGGTGAAGGGTGAGATAGTAAAAATAGCCCTCTCTCCCTCCTACTCGCAGACTCATTCTCTCTTTTCTCAGGCAGCGCCGTCATCCGAACCGTTCTGGCCTAGGTTTGCCAACAGGCCCGGGAACAGTTGGAACAGCCCCATTGTCGTCTATCAGTCATGAACACGGGTTGCAAAACATATTGAATAAACAGTAAGCGTATTATCAATTTCATATAAACGAGCTTTATACTCCCCATTTATTTTCAGAATGAAAATTTACAATTAAATATACTATTCAAAAGAAAATAGCGATTTTGAGAAATAAGTCTGAAAGGAATTGTATTAGAATTTAATTTGTATTTTCCAAAGCAAAAACTGAACAATATTCTTTATACCAAAAGTTGTTCAATTATGAGGAGTATATTCAAAGTAATTTTGGCTTTGGGGACACAGGGATCATTAATTATGCTTAGTTGTTTCAGTTTTTTTTGCAATACATCCTTGGTGCAACGGAGAATAAATTACTTAATCTCCAAATCGAAAATAACAATAACATTTAATATTTTCCCGATCGGAATATTATTTTTTATCTTGGTATAATCTGGCGAGGCTACAATATTTTTCAGTCAAGGAAAATTTTAGAATTATTCCGATTCTGAAATGTACTTTGGCAAAAATATATCAATCTGACCCCAGCGTCTCTTGCGTATCCGTTATATTGTATTTTCATTGTAATTTAATCACCTGTAAAACCGAACGATCAGAGTTGTCGCTGGGTTAAGAACTTAAACCCTTTGTGTGAATAGAGATGACAATAGTACAATTATGGAGTTATTTATTGTCGTTTCGGTCCCTGAATTATAAAAAAAAGACCGAAGGCCGGTTACAATTTTCGATAGTACAAAAGAGGTCTGTTGGGGTCGCTCAAACCTTAAGACGGACGGCCCTCTAAATTATCGCACGATAGGAACTGCTTCACACGGGAAGGCCAAATCGATTACAATAACTTTAACTCATATTCACGCGCACACACACACACACACACACATACATCTTAATTAGCGATAACAACAGCAATGCATACAATTGGTTGCGTTTCTGATATTGTCTTTCATGCTAATACTAACGTAATTCTTACTTTCCTGAAGTGAAATAAGTGCCACGGGGTCACTGAATTTTGCTTAGGTTAAAAAATCGAATGGGGAAATATAATTCTATGAGTAAAATACATTCTTTCAATAATAATACTGTATTCAGCTCGAATTATGAGGCAAACTGTCGCATTGTTACCTTTTCCAAACGCATTATACAATACACTTTAATTTGAATATGGTATGAACTGAATGGGTGGTATAAATGGTATGGATCACTAAAACATAAATATTGTATTACTGAACTATTTCATTTCGCATTTACAGCGCAGCTTCTTTTACATTTCCCAGTATTCTGCTTCTCATTCACACCTTTTCTGTTACTTATCACGCCTGTTCCATTACATCATTTATAGCTGTCTTCACTTCCCATTCATCAGTAATCTTATTCCTATACGTCTGTGTTTCAATCTCCCCCCTTAAAATTGTTTTTAGGATGTAATCTTCGAATTTAACGCCTGAATCATCGACAACACTGTTTCTTTTATTCATTTCAACCGTGCATTGTAGCACGACTTCCCCCTTTTCTAGATATACATCCAGAGGTTTCCGTCCCTCGTAAGTTTACCATCATATCTTAGTTGGTTAATTCTTCTGGATATCCCCTTTCATTCCTTCGCATTTTTTAATCCTATTCCATCCAATGTTACTGTGGCTAAAAACTATCTTCATTTTTACTTTCAACCTCACATCGAATTTCTTGTACTACAGTCTGGTACCTCATGCTTTGTTGGCCAATAATACCCTTTTCTCCGCTATCTCAAAGACGATTCCCTCTACTATTCCCTAAGATTTTAACGTTTCTGAACGTTTAAGAAACAAGGTTTTTAAACTTCTGATCTTAAAGGCAAACGCATACAGACAGCCACAAATACATACAATACAGGGAGGGGAAGGAGGGATAGATGAAGAAGAAGGAAAGAGAATACGGGAGAGGAGGAGGGAGGGAGAGATTTCCTGGCGGTCGACGACGCTGTGGCGCGTCACTTCGATGCACGTACGGCCACGCGCGAACCCGCACGCCATATACATACACACACGCGCATGAACACAGACAAAAACTCACATACACTCACGCACACGTACTAACACATACACAAAGAACACGCTCACACGCGCCACTGCCCCCTTCCCCTCACGCACACAGTGCCACGACCCTGACGTAACCAGCCGGTGAAACCCGAGGAGACGATCCGACACGCACACACAAACACCATGCGTGCATCCATGTATCTCATACAATACGTAGTACGTATACGTATATAACAGGTGTCGGAATATAGTTTAGTCACTACATAAACACCGAAGTTCACTTTATACTTAGAGTTCAAGTTCGAGTACTGCCAATCGAAAATAATGTAGGTATTTTCCAATTTGAAACCTTCACGAGATAAAAATACATTACTAACGATCGCTTCGGCCCGAAGGTTAGGCCCGTGATAGATAAACCATAAACAAAGTTAAATACATGAAATAGGAGAGAATAAGATTGACAATCGACTCTTCGTACAGTCGAATTAGTCTACGCCAACCGGTTAAACATGGAATAAACGAAAAAGAGGTCAATTATTTAAACTTATCTATGTTCTCATTTTACCTAACACCGGAAGGAAGACATCGGACTTTTTACCAAACTGGTTTATAATCCAGGAAAAACAACGTTCCATAATATCCTAAGTAACTCACAAACCCCGCTCCATTTCTCATAAATACATAGACTACCGTCCCAATGAAATAAAATAAAATAAATAATTTCGACTTACATAATTGACGATTTAAACCTCCCCCCCGAAAACTCTCCTTCTCCTTCTTCCTCCCGAATTTCCGTCTGGCTCCCAGATCAGGATCGGTCGGCGGGTTATCCCACACTTTTATTATTAGTCCCCCGGATAATCACTAGTGGAAAGGGGACCGGGACCGATGAGCAAGGCCCATCACGAGGGACCGAGACACCGATTCAGACACACAGACAGACAGACAAACACACTCTCCTCTCTACCGCCCGAGCGGTTCGCACTTGGACCGGTCGTCACACGGCCTTAAGACCACTCGTCGACAATAACGGCCAATCGACACGAGAGAGAGTCGGCAAGGGATGAGCGAGAGAGACGCAGAGTGAACTGCGTCAAGTCCGATAGGGTTCTGAAACAGGCCGACAACAACCGGGGACAGAGTGCGTGACGAACCGCCACTCACCACTAGCGCCATCTCTCCGCCGACTGGACCAGTCTCTCCTCACTGATATCCAGTATTAAAAATGTCCAGAGTCGGCGGCAAGCCCCTTCCTTATTTCCACTCTTGTCCACACTGCAAACCGTTACTGAGCACACGTACTTCGGTATCACTCCAATCGACCCGAATACGATATTTACGCTTTAATCATCTATGGTACCAAAACATTAATCATTAATAAAACACAAACTATATACCCGAAAATACTAAGGAAAATAACCAACGCACCCTACTATGCCTCCAATCTCACCCTACATACAGATATTGAAGTTCTTTTTGTCGGGGAACACCCATTCCCGAATTACACGCAATCCTACTGCTATAGTCCAAACCTTACTTTATCCTGACATCCCAAACGATAATTACGGACGCATGAAAGGGAAGTGGCCACTTGATTTAATAATACCACGAAAATAAATAAAATTAAAAAGATGGGGAAAGCCAGTGGAGTTGTCCTCAATTATCCAACAAAATCTCCACCAAACCAACAAAATATACACCAACAAAATCTACGGACTATAGTGATCTAGAAGATATTGAATGGCGAAACAGAAAGTAAACGATGGAAGCGAATATATACTCTTATTTATAACACAACGTCATATTTTTATAATAAAGTTACTACAATTAATGACATATTGCATACAAGCGTTATTCAACCTTAATGAGTCCGAATCATGGAGCAATAACGACCGTAGTTTATTGTAAACAATTGCTCAAATGGATCAAACTAATCAAAAAGAAATTTAATACAATGATGCATCACAAGTGATGTTATCACAAGAAAATCTGAATATTATAAAAAGTAGAACATTTTCTATAGGATGGGGGATACAATTTTTTGCTCCAATAAGTTTCACTAGTGCATAACGCCGGCAATATCGATATGTTGAAGGATAGCTTAACATTCAAAAAGTTTTGTATTTATTCTAATTAAATATATTGTTGACTCAAAGATAAAACAGACCATTTAACCGTTGAAGCTGTAGAACTGAAGGTGACACGACAGAAAGAAATGTTTCCTACAATTGTGCAGAAATTAAGGAAATGCACTTATTGGAATAAATGAAGGTAACTGTAATCAAAACTGTAAATGAGTATCAAAGCAGAATTGTCACTAACTGGCTTCAAGTAAGATCGCGTAATATTGTGGGAAGAAAGCATAATGTTCATTAAATGTATCGTTTAAACAGCTAGCACACGTACAAATAAAATTATAAGGACTGCTACTAAAAGTAAATACAATAATAACTCATTTGTTAAATTTCCGATTTTTTAAGGAATTAATTCAAAGTTTTAAGTTATCTTTATGTGGCGCAAACATAAAATAAACGCTATAAATTACTTCTACCTTAAATTCCCTATGTTGTACAAAAATTGACTGTACTTTTTTCCAGAAACAGAATGCTTGCCATCCCACATCCTCAAACTTCTTTTTCAGCATCAGAAATATGATGCCGTTCTTTAGCAGTCTGAAGTATCGTTAACCTGTTTCTAAATGTTCAATCTCAACGCCTGCACTATAAAACTCTGCGGGCCGATTCCGTTACTTTCTGTGAAAAAAAGATTCTTCGCTTGGGTTGGTACTTCGAGAATGAAATTACGATTCGGTGTCGTCTCAGTTTGACCGTTTTACTCTAAACGTTTGTCATGTATCACCACGCAGAAAGAATGCGCACATTCACATTCAAACATATTTCTAAATGATTCACCGACATATTCCTCGTAAATCACCGAGATCAGAACAAAACTATGATTAAAGTGTGTAAAGGCCAGTTTTAAGGTAAATTTAAAACGTTATTACTGTTGTAACTTTTGCCACATTCTGTCCCCACTCAGTTATTTGGCCCTATGCTAGCCGGTTTTTGTTTCTCTCTCTCGTCAGTAGCATTCCGCTAATATATAAGAGAGGCCTATACCGCAAAAGCATCCTTTCTGCGACAATTTAAATTTTTACAATAATTATAACAAAATTCTGTATCGGTACAGATAGTATGCATTACTATAAGGCCAAATTAGCCATACCTCTAGTCCAACACATGAGGCAACTTGTTTTGCATTAGGCTACATTCGGTAAACATCATTCATAATAAATTCATATAGAAAGCAGGATTAAAGCAACTAACGATTCTGAACTATATTTTTTAAAATATTTAATGCTCAATTACTATTATAAGAACCATTCCTTGAAACCAATATCATTTCTGAGTGCAGACAACCCACTAAGAATTCGATTATTATAATCATTTTTTAATGCTTCGTTAACAGGAGAAAGTTTTATAGAATAATGTTCATATTTAATACGGTCGATGAACAGAACAGTTAATAATTAGAGCGGTTTGGTTAGAGATAAAAAGGAACAAATTTATGACATACGAGATAATAGGGTACTCGATAGTGACACTTTAAAGTGTATAATCATTGTAGCCCGCAATAATGATTATCCAGTCTGTCCGCCTGTCAGTGTTCATAAGCCAGATCGTGATCAATGTTCTCTGATACGATCCGTTCAGATACGGTGAAATACCAAGTTAGAAAAAATCATTAAAAAAAATTGATAATCCAACAGAATCGAACAATGGGTGTAAACCAATTGCCTATAAGTTAATAATAACTAATAATGATAATTAATAGTAATCTCGACATTAAAAGAAAGGTACTTATTGTAATGTTAACAATATTCCCATAATGTTGAGAAAGTAACTAGACTTTTACTTTGAATCTGATGATTGAGGCAATTACAGCGTGACATATCAAACGAAACAATTAAAGGGCTGGTGTTGGCACATTAATATTTTATATTTTTTTAGTTTCAATTCGGTATTAAACAAACCGGTATTATTTATGGTTACAATGTCAGGGAGTCTAGGTCATTTAATGCAACTAGAAAGAATAATCTGGAGTGTTACAACAATCAGTAAAATGGCACAGAAGAACTGGAGTAATTCTTTACTTTATAATTGTGGCAATAAAGAAATAGAGAACCCCAAATACATCATAATTTGTTCATGACAAAGAGGCTGTGTATCCTATAACAAACAAATTAAAGCCCTCGAGATTTCTCTATATGACAAAATACTGGTTTTATAACAAAAAACAAATGGAGGTGAAAATAAAACGTAGTAATGCCACTATTCCTAATTCTCTCTTCCTTTCATAACAGTGGCTATTTCTATGCAGAACACAAGCAAGAACGTTGTTAATCAAGGAACGAATTCGTTGTCGCAGTTCAAACTGGTCGTTGGTGACGCAAATAGGTTATCACCGAAACAAAAAGTAGATTACACATTTCAGTGAAGGGACACGGTCGATAATTAAATCCCATTTTATCTTAATTAAATCCTTGTTCAAACAACTAACACAAAGTTTAAAGCTCACAGACTTAGAAATGTGACTTTGCCCCAGTAATGTTTCCTAAAGCTTGATTTTATTCTTAGAAATACTACTACGGTAGTCGCGATAACTTTTGCACAGATTTTTCGCACGACAAAAGAAGGAAAATAAATGAGGAATAGGATTCCATTCCAAGCATGTACATTTTTGTACGGTGTTCCGCATATAAATAATTCAAATCTACACGAATTATATGGACATTTTAATGCCATACGTAAGTCATTACCGAGAAAAAAGATGTTTTTGGTGAAACCACTTATTAGCCCTGACAAATTTTCTTTAATATTGTATTTCACGGTTTAAAAAATGCAAATTGCAATAGACTCTGAGGTAGATGCAGGAAATATTTTTATCCCACAAATATTTAACCAGAATATCGGTTTTCTTAAATAACAGAATGCTGCTACTTATTCTTATGCTACGAGATACATACATGCTAAGTTTCTCACTACACAAGTGAGAAACTTAACTATAAAAAGCAACTGCAAAATGATCTCAATTACTATGGCACGTGAGAAAGGTGTATGACCGGACGGTGATGAATTATACCTGGAAAATAATAACGCTTGCATAACGAGTAATAAAATGAATAGCAAAAGGGTTCGCCGATTGCGAAAAATCAATCAACATATTTTAATTGACTCAAAGAAAATGACGAGGTAACCAGTGCATATCACGCTAGCATAATTTAGTTGCGATTTGATCGCTTAAATGTTAGTTCGGTGGCAGTTCCCATGCTCTCCATACAGGCGACATGTAAAACACGTAGTTTTCAATATTTCCTACCATTCAAGCAAATGCAGTCCAAGAAATGTAGAATATATGTCAAATTCCAATCATCTCCAGGAGAAAAACATTCGCGAACGCCTATTCCGAATACCCAGTTATAAATACGGTTGGATTTTGTTGTAAGAAGCTTTTTTGAAGATGGCGCCCAAACTCTTGGAATATTATGCCGCTGAGCTAGGTTCTCGGACCTTTCATACGCCACATACACCACACATACATTGCACCATGACATTATTAGGTACAGTAATATTTATTGTAGCTTATAAATAAATTCCACTCATAAACAAACAAGTCCAATTAATTAGGAGGTAAACTTTAACGGGTTTACACGTTTACGGAATATTGTAATATTCCCAACCCGTGCAATGCTCGACCATTCGGTTACATGCCACAGTATTTTACACTAAGAGTCACATTTAAAAAAACGCTAAAGCGCAACACGTAAAAACGTTAAAGTATAACAATTTAGTAGTACATTAATAACAACTGTTCGCTTCAAACCTAATATCAACTTATCGTGGTTTCGATAGAAAATACAGCCAATCTTCTATAATGCTGTTGGAAGAGAAGGACTTCTCATTTCCAATAGAATTGTGCTATATTTGTTCATTTTGGTATATGATTGTATTATTGGATAAGTCGTAAGATCGCCTGAACATTAGATTGAGAACATCAAACGACCTATCCGATGATCCTGAAATGGGAGTCCCAACTTGTCCCAACAGTATTTCTGTCTAAATGTAGAACATTTAAACAAAGTGTGCCTTATAGAGATCACCATATTTCATCTGAAATTGGCATTCGTTAATGCCTCCTCAAGCTACTCCGAGGTTCAAACCCTCTTGTCGAAGGTTTTAAATTAACATTTCATAAAATTACACTGCAACCAACCAATGCTGGAGAGGAGCCACAGTTGGGAAAAGACTTCGTAATTGTCCATTAATTACGGTGATGTGACAAAAAAATGTTTATAGACACTAACTCAAATAGAATATGGATTACGAAATTTGGAAGTCGAGGTTGTGCTCCAACCTCGGAGCGTAGAGTCGGCGTATTGAAATTTGACGAAAATTAATACAGAAACCTGATTTGCCACTAGAATCACGATACGTTTTATTTTCACTACATTTTTTATTTTGCCCAAGTAGAGTTAACTTTACAACGATGTATTGAAAAACTCGAGGAAGACAAGACGAGGACATTTTGAGAATGACTTCACAATGGCGCAACGTATCTAAAAACAGTATAGTCGGTAAGTAACGACATTAAAGTAATATAATATTTTGTGGAATTAGAGTCGAAAAGATCTAATCACGCCAAATGGCGGTATACATAATGAGAACAAAGTTGATCAATATCAAAATTTTAAATTCTGAATCTAAATTCAGTTTTCTGTCGTTACTTTATATTTTCCATGAAAAAACTAAATTATAGTTAACAATTTGTGCCCATATTATTTCTTAAATTACTGTGATCCTTATTCCTCTTACTGAGGCAAACGTCTTTATTTAAGGTAACGCTAATTAAAAAAAAAATATTACTCACCTTGGGTGTTAAAACCAGACCTGTGGTCAGGTCGAATAGCCGGGCTGAGAGTTTCGAAGCGGAGAATGCACGTCAGAAGTTTATAATTGCTCAAACTGTTTCCAACTGAGACCGAGTTCTGTCGTTCGATCCGTGTTGATAACGGTCTCGCGCACCTGCGCGCAAACCGTATCTAGAACCATTATCGCACGATTATTGAATAGCCGAGTTGTTTATTGAAACATAGTCGCATCGTTCTCGTAATTAAAAATAAATGACAACAGCATAATAACAATAAACACACAACAGAAAAAACCTCTCAGTTAACACAAATATGTAATCTACGCAGTCTGACCATTTTTTATTGTCCCCGTCGAAATTTCCCACTTTCCTTCCCTCTTGTTACCACCGGCTAATAAAAATATATCACTCACAATTTTTTATTATTAGATATTGGAAGGTAAGCATGTTTTCGAAGAATTTTCTTACCACGAGTTCTCGTAGATGTATTTTATTAGAAATCTTATAGCTATTTATTAATCATTACCTATACTAGAGAGAGTGGTATAGACTTTCGACGATGACCAGCTTGAAGTGATACAAATCTCTTTTAAAGAGACAGTTGCAAAGAAATTTTTTTAAATGACTGTTATTATTTGAACTATAAGCAACATTTATTAAACATTTTCTAGTTTTGTCTATTTCCAACTATAATAAATATTGATTATTTATATTTTAAATTAACATATCCAGTACCAGCAATGGTTTTTGGTACGTTTGCTGAGAAGGGGTCGTTAGAAAATGGTATGAAAAAAAAGCTGATTGTTTAGTAAAGTATGTATCAGTGTAAATTACTAACTGGTAACCTATTTTTATTAGCGATATTATCAGTTGTACTACTCAGTCAAATTGTAACTCCTGTATCTTCAATACAGTCGGTTTAGACATCGTTACCTAATGATTATCACTCTATTTAATGCAACTAGCATAATTTAGGAATTAAGTAATAAATATGCATTACACTCAACTTGCGCTTCAAATATTGCATTTTTTGTAACTACAGCGTTATTGATTATTCACTAGTTTCTAGAAATTGTGTTCCAGTTCAAAGAACAACAGAATAGCCAACAATTAGTAGTCTAATTAAATCAACGAAATTAACTGTACCTTTATGAATTAAATTAAAATAATTTCAATGTCTAGGATTATATTGTATTGCCAATTTTATTTATACGTGTTTTCATTTTATTATTTTTTAACTTGTTTCGTTTAAAATAACAAATATAAAATTAGTTCTACAAGGGCATTAACAACTAACTCAGGTTTAAACAAATGTCAAGATAGACTTATTAAAATACATTTTAATCACCATATTACCGAATCCTTACTTTTTAAATACATCATGCTACGAATCATACATGACGTATTTTGCTTCATAAAATAATTATATATTTATGATATAAAGGCAAATGTGCGATATAACCATTCAAACATATCAAACGAATGTGATGGTACTGCTGCTTGTTTAATTAGTACTATCTACTCCAGATAAAATATAAAGACGCCATTTAAAGCTTAAAATCAGTCTGTGTTTACGTTCTAAAAATAATGCTAGGCTTCCTAATATAAATAAACAAAACGCAGCGACATACGTGCGAAAAAGGTCAAGATTGTTTGATCGGGCTGTATAAGAAATTGTTTCCCCTTCCACTGTTGGCTGTGTCTAGAGTCAGTCAGTGTTGACAAGGTTATGCGTGATTCCGAGTGTCCGTCGCATTTTTTGTACTTCGGCCAATTATTCCGTCGCTCATTCGGCGTTTCCGCACCGAAATTCCGGTTTTACCCTTAGATTTAAAAATTTATTCTGGATAAATTCTTTTGTTCGTTCGATTCAAGTCCTGATGCGGTTGCTGGTATTGTTCGGTAGGCGTGGTAGTTGAACGCCTTTTTCGGTGAAGACCCTGTTCCGTTGTTTATATAGAAAATTAAGGTGAGAACTGTGGTCATGGAGGTAGCCAGCGAATTTATGCCGCAGGGAAGGTGAGAAATTTGTTTTAAATGACTTGACTATGGTATATAATTCCGTACACTACGGCCGGAGCTTTTCTTCTCAGTCCACTAGAATTAACCGCGAGTGAAAGTGTGTTATTTTTCATGACTTATATTTATAACAGTTAGAAATATACTGTTAATAGAGAATACTGTTAGAAATATATAGTTAATAATACTGTGTATTATAGTTATATTTTTTATTATTGTTGTGTTATGTTTTATTTTTTGTTTCCAATATTGCACTGTTGGAAATCATAATAAGCATATTACTTTGGTATTTGATTATTCAAAGGTTTGTTTCAGTTAAAAAGCAAAATATCTCCTTGTACAGAAAAAATTGAGATCATATAGTCCATCGATGAAAAAAGTCCAAATGGCAAATTTTACCCTTTTTTGGGCTTATCTGTTTATTTATTTGGTGTATTCATGAAATGGGATCTATAATACACAGAACCGATTCATAGTGTTTAATGAATTGTGAGTTGTCACTGTGATCAGCTGAGTGTCTTGTCTCATTGTAATCATTTAGACTCTGTTCTTTAAACAGTGCATGTGGGACGATTCTGTGTACAGGCCAGAGTGCAAATAATAATTGGATTTTCAAAGAATATGATTTGGAAAACTGGATAGTAGTATTTTTCAGCTGTACATGAAATGTACGAGAGTTCCAGATTTGACATTGAATAAAGGTCAGGACCAGAAATAACCTTAAGTAAGTCAGTAATAAGTAATGTTTTCATTGTGTTAATAGTATCTGAAGATAGTGATGTAGATCATTGTGGTTACGATTAAGACTAACTATGAGCTTTTCCTTTGGTTTATAATTTACTTATGCATATTTATTATTTTTGTAATAACTGATTAATTCAAATTAGGCTTTCAGTGGGTTTATGAAAATTTTTTTATTAGTTTATTTATAAGTTTAAAAGTAATAAAATGGTGCAACAACTAGAATACCATATTTTTAGTTTTTTTTTATTTGAAATCGTTATTAGACATTTGATATTAAAACAAAATCATGTTTATAAAGCATTGATGTAAGATATTGGTTACAATTTTTATAGTTAATTGGAATGAATTATAAGAATAAGCAGAGTTCAAGATGGGTGAGTGTAGATATTGTTTTGTTTACACTGTATTATACAATTCCAAGGAACCATTCTCTGATACATTATTATAAAATGAATTAATTCATTTTTGAGGTAAATAAAAATTGGAACATAATCATAGGACATACTCATTTGTGATTAGTCTGATTATGTTAAAATATGTTTCATTTTTCTATGAATATATTTAATGTGATCATAAATTCATAAATCTCTTGACAGAATAAATGACATTAAATGTAATTTTTAAATTTTAAAATTTACTTTACGTGTACATTTTTCATCACCATTTATCTTTGGAGTGCAGGAGAGAATGAGTGAGTATGTGTGTGTGTGTATCTGTGTTTACACAGGGACACCCATATCCGTGTATACATCTAGATGTACATATACAAAAAAATGTAAGAAAAGCTATTTTTTCGTTTTCACTTTCAGTATGAATTTATACTGTAATAGTGTGAGTTATGTCTCACATATAAGAAGTATAGTAATTATTATTTCAATCATTACTGTAAATTTCACGTGTTTCTAACTACATCAAGATTATAAAGGAATGACTCCAAACTCAACTTCCAAGTCGCTTAATTATGTGAAGCGTACAGAATATATATTTTACTGATTTTATTCAGGAATTTGTATATTTTTATAAATTGCTCATAGGTATTCATTGTTTATTACCCATCTATTGTATTAACAGTCATCTTAAATATAAAACCAAGTTAAATTGTATAATAATTTACAATTTTCTTTGTATTGTTTCAGCTGTGGTATGATGCGATATGCAAGTCAGAATTCATTGGATGAGAGCTCTCAGAAGCAGTTGTCTAGGCCGAACGCAAAAGATAAACCCCCTTACCGCAACCACCATCACACCATGAGAGCATTTGATGTTTTCAATATGATGAGGAAGTAAGTCATGTTTAATTAGCCATTAGTTCATTAATTATTTATTCTCAATTTTTAGCTCATGACAGAAAATTATATGTTTGGTTAAATAAAAAATAGTATTGTTGATTTTTTTTCTTAATTTTCTCTGCATGATCAACTTAAATACCCACACAAGTTTATTGATAGTAATAAAATTATTTTTTCCTGATATCTTACTAATAAAATAATGTAAAAAACAATATAGTAGAATCTTTAGAAATTGGTTCATCTATGGAAACAATGTCTACATGATAATTGGATTACTAACTCATTTTAAGTTCTATTCATATAATCATATGATGTGATGCATGTAATGTTAAAAATCTATTTGATATATAATGAATTATTAAATCTATGTACTTGCAACTTTAACATTGTGAATCAGACATTGTTCTTATTTGTGTATTTAGTGATTGTTCTTATATTCTACCCAGTCTTATTTATATAAGAGAGTAGTTGAAGGTTCTGTTTTTTTAATTGTTTCTATTGTTTTGCTGTGCAGACAGCATTTGTTGTGTGATGTACGACTGATAGCTGAAAATGTAGAGATTGCTGCTCATAAAATGGTGTTGGCTGCCTGCTCACCTTACTTCCATGCCATGTTCACCAGTTTTGAGGAGAGTCGCCAAGAGAGGATAGTACTCCAGGGGGTTGACTCTTATGCCCTTCAGCTCCTAGTAGACTATGTGTACACCTCAGAGGTGCATGTCACTGAAGAAAATGTCCAGGTGTGCCCTCCATTATCCCTTCATTTTTATATCCTATGTTCAACAAAGGATATAAGGATGTTCAACATGGACTTTAAATAAAAATCATTAAGTTCCATACTTTCTTTATTCTGTTTGTGCAATATGTTTATTTGTATAATAATTATTGGGAAGGCATACAAGCAGTAAGGAGAGGTTTGTTTTTTGAAAACAGGTCTCCCCCTAAAAGAACCGCCCACAACCTGCTTTTAAAGAAAAATATGAAAATAGCAGTTTTAAAATTATTATATGTTATCTTCTAAATGCTGCTAATATATGTTTAAACATAAAGAATGTATAGTGAAGATACATTTATGCCATGTGTCTCTTTTTTCTAATAAAAGAAATGTATTGAAATTAACTTCACTTTTCTCAAAACATAAGAAGCCAATTATTTATATTTGTTTCTGTTTAGATTAACTTTTTTTATGTATCTTAATCAAAATTGGTGTGAGATTAAGTACATGTACAGTGTGGCATCAAGAACATGAAATTCTTATCTTGTTCAATAGGTGTTGTTACCCGCTGCAAATCTTCTCCAGTTGTCTGATGTGAGGGATGCCTGTTGTGACTTTCTTCAGAGCCAGTTACATCCTACAAATTGTCTTGGAATTAGGGCATTTGCTGATCTTCATGGCTGTATTGAACTTTTGACTAATGCAGAGACATTCATTGAACAGCATTTCTCGTAAGTTTTAAGATGTTGCTTTTGTATAACTGATGCACTTATGAAAAATTGTACCATAGTTCTTTCAATCTTCTGTCTCCTCTTGCTGGTTTGGTCTTTTGCTAGACCGGTTTCGGCTCCTCGTTATCTTCAGTAGCTTTTTCGTCAGTAGGGTGGTGAGTCACTTGGGCATTTTGGTTGCGGGGCATCCTGTTTGCGCTAACTCGGCACTGTCACTGCACTTTCACTGTGGACTACATTCGAGAGGCCTAAATCAGTCAGCAAAGCGGGAAGAGACAGAAGATCAAAAGAACTATGGTATTCTAAACCCTCGCAGACCACCAAACAGGTATTCTGAAGAAATGTACCTTCATTTTCTTGTTTTTTTCATTATTCCCAAATGTGCTTCATTTTTGAATTGTATATATGTATAAGAGAATAATACCACTCTCTCAAAAGGTTCTTTTGGTTAACAGTATAATATTAATATTACTGGCTGATGCTACTTACAATACATGAAAGGAAATATGAAAGTAATTATTTATAGTTACTCAGAAAATCATTTTTTGATTAAAAAGGGTATTAAATATTTATTAAATCAAAATAAATGTAAAATGTGTGTAGTAATACATTTTAAATAATTATTAAGTGTTAATTATGTTCTAAGTGAGTATAGAGTGTACCATGTTTTTCCTTTAGTTTCATACTGACTCATGAATGCATTCATATGATGTATAATTATTCGTTGTTTTTCTCGAAATATTTCTGCAGGGAAGTTGTGGAGTGTGAAGAATTTTTGGCCCTGTCCCCACAACAAGTCTGCAAATTGATCTGTAGTGATCGCCTATCAGTACAGTCTGAAGAGAAGGTATTTTTTCTTTTTAATAATTTTGCGTTTTATAATAAAAGACAACAACTTTTTAATAATTTCATGTTTATATGAACAATGCATAAAAGCACTTGGGGCTAATTGTGCTATAAATAATGTTGCAAAAAGGATTATGAAATATGTCAGGGGTAACATTTGTTTCTTCAAAGAACGTATGTTCTATATGATTCTATATAATGTAATTATAATATAATTATATTCTATTTAATATAATAAAATAATAATATAATATTATACTACTTGTAAATAATAATATAATACAAAAAACTTTTTACAGAATGGTTCTTAGTGTGTATTTTTCTGGGTTTACATAATTGAAATGGTTTGATCTTAAGGGTAAGATTTTTAAAATTTAAAGTTTCAGAATTTATGAGATTACAAATTGAATTTTCTCTGCAGCATATTAACATAAATTCAAAATTGAAATGTTATGATAAATTGTTCCTTTTAGTATGACAGTCTGTATATGACCATTAACAAATTGTGCATACATTACATATGAATTAGATTATTATTTCTGTTTTCCATATATAGGAAATCAGATTTGCATGAATTTTATTTGCCATATGGTAGTGTATATAATCCTAAATACTTAAAAATCGTAAATTTGTATAACTGTGTCAAGGCCCATTTTTACAATGCACTTGATATAGAAAAAAAGGTTAACAGTTCAGTAGTGCCGAATTTGTGCTAGATGTTTGATGCCTGTGTTGCAATTAATGTTCTTGATATAATACACCAGCAAAAAATAAGCCTGAGTTTGTATGCCGTTTGTATAATACACACTTACATAATTATTTAATCATGTTACTAATTCATAATGGTAAGAAAAAATGCCAATATATTTCATCAAATTTCCTGCTATAGCTGAATATATATTCAATAGCATGACAATGCTTCTTCCTATAGAAAGTAGACTAATCAACTTTCTTCATAAAGGCCTCAGTGGATAGAATGCATTTTATAAAAACTGCAGTTTTTTTTTTCAAGACATGTATAATAAAGTAGAGATAAGCAAGTTTATTATAAGATATTGCTGGCAATGGGAGTCCAATTTCCCCTATAGATGTAAAAAATACCATAATTTGGGTTGGTTTAAGCTGAGTTAGTTTAAGAAGTAGAATAAGCCTAGGTTTAGATAAACATTAGACATAATTCTTAAAACTTTAAGAAAGACAACAAAAGTATAATTGAAAATTATTTGGTAAAAGTTCTGTTCTAAGATAGTTTAAATACTTATTTTTGTCTGTCTAACTAATTTTGGATAATATACACCAGAATTCCTTGTCATAAGAACATCTTGTAGGTCATTATTCATTGATCTCTCATCAAGATGTAATGGTTAAGGAAGCAGAATAAAAAGGGCATTAAAAGAATATCTATTTTATGATTTGTTTTTAGGAACTTTTAGCACCATTAGCTTAATGTTGTTAAAATTACATTACTGCAATACTTAAATGTATTGTACAATAAAAAACTTTCATTTTTAATTTGTTTGCATATTTTCATTGTGCAATTTCATTTTTATTGTTGCACTTAAAAATAGATAAGTGTTATGAAAATCATAGAACACAACACCAAATTATATATAACAGTTGATAATAAGAACAGTTGGTATTAAAAGTCAATTATTAGTATTAGCTAAAGCCTTCCAGTGTGGTTAAATTTAAATCAGTTGTATATCTAAATTTAAATCATTTCCTACAGATTTTACTTGATTTTTAAATAGATACATTTTTCTTAATATTACTTTTCAATATGCTTTAGGTTTTCGAATGTGTTGTGAGCTGGGTAAATCATGATTTAGAAACAAGACATTGCCATTTGGCAGAACTCATGGAGTATGTAAGACTGCCTCTCCTACCACAGGATTACCTTGTACAGAGGGTTGAAGAAGAACCACTTCTAAAAACTAATCTACAATGTAAATATGTATTTTATATTTGTTATAATTATATATCTATATTTATTTAATATTTGAGATGTATGTATATAACCTTATATTTGCAGTGATTGTTCTTGCATTCGTCTGTGCAAAGACTTTCCAATTTGCATAGAACTAGGAAAGTATCCTAAAAGTAACAGTAACATTATTAATTTGAAAGAAATTGAAACGATAATAACTTTTAAGCCAATCTTAATTTTTATTACTTTATCTCTCATTTCTCATGTCCAGGGTTCATGTGTATGAGATTGTGTGTTATTAAATGCTTGCCAGGTGTGAAATAGACAAATGATTTTATATTTTATAGAGGTTTGACCCACATACTCTATATTTATTGCTGTTATTACATTTGGAGTCTATATACATTAGATAAATAAAGACAATTCTTTCAATATCATCGTTGTTGAATCTGTCACCTGATGTATGTATTCTTCTAAAACACATTTATTTCATGATCCAGGCAAGGACTACCTGATTGAAGCTTTGAAATATCACCTGCTAAAGGGTGATCA
The DNA here is from genome assembly GCA_019843655.1 of Lethocerus indicus. Classification (NCBI taxonomy): domain Eukaryota; kingdom Metazoa; phylum Arthropoda; class Insecta; order Hemiptera; family Belostomatidae; genus Lethocerus; species Lethocerus indicus. The sequence goes on along the minus strand of JACDQD010000003.1, from coordinate 23,432,872 downwards.
AAGGATATTGTTTAAGACACCAAGAACCAAGCCTAGACAACCACTTGGACTCCCCAAAGTAAGCAGAGTTTATTAAATAGTTAAATAAGTTACATAAAAGTGTTTGATGAAAACTGGAAATTGATCCGAGAATATTTTTCTACTGGAGGAAGGTATTGTGATGTTTGCAGGTTATGCTGGTGGTCGGGGGTCAGGCTCCGAAAGCTATCCGAAGTGTTGAGTGCTACGACTTTACTACCGAGACTTGGACAAATGTTGCCGAAATGCCTGGCAGAAGGTTAGCAAAGAACAGTAATAATCATAAACCAGTGCGATTAATTAAATAAATAACAAATCATTTATATTTAATTATTTTCTAAACTATAGTATTAAATATGAATATTAGTTAATTTACTTATTGATAGCTTAAAGTAAGAAGAGTACAATTGTACATGTTAATACTATGAAAAGACAAACACTTACTCAATATGCATATAAAATTTAAATTAAAAAAGTGGGAAAACTAAGTCTACTTGAATTCTTCACCTTCAGTTATACATTCTAGGTGAACTTTATGAAGAGATTAATAAGATCTTTATATTCTGTTTACATTGGGCATGTAGTTATTGATGGAAAAGAATACAACTCACGTTAAATAACAATTCTAGAAAAAAGATAAAATGTGCTAGTCTTAAACCTTTTGTAGTAAAATGATCACTCTTAGCTGAATCAAATTTGTTTTGTTAGTCTGTTTAAATTTTTGTTTCCTTATATAATTTTTGTAAAGTGGTTCATGATTAATGAAATAAAGTTTTGTTTTATAATTATGATTAGACTCATAACCATAATTTTTAATTCATTATATTCTAAGGATTAATTATATAAATGTTAAGAACTATAAAAATACAAACATTTATGATAGGTAATTATAAAGTCTGGTAATTATCTTGAAATGTTATAAATGAAAATAATAATTATAAAGGTACTGTAAGGAAAGTATTAACAAGATGCAAAAACTAAAAAATGATATAAGTTGAACAGTTTGCATCCTTAAACTCAAATTAAAATTTTATTTTGCTCATTTGAAAGTTAAGGTTAGAAATAAATAAAAGTAAGAAAATTTTTAAAACTGATTTAAGCAATTAATTTCATGGGAGAAATCTTGTTTGGCAGATATGAACATTTGTATAAAAGCAATGGTTTAAAATTATTATTCAGATTTGGTTTCAAAGCAGAAGAATAGCTAAAAAGTATGGGAAACTGCACCACTCACTGTATATATGCACAATTCACTTTACAAATAGAAAAATATATCTCGGAATCATGGCAGTGGTTTATTATGTGTATTTTGTGTTAATACTTATAATCTAATACCATGTGAATATATGAGAAATTGGAGAATGATTCAACATCAGTGAAGTGAAGAAGTTTATAAATGATCCATTTTTTCATAATTTCAGGAAATGTAATTCTTATAATCACTGCTCATCTGTTTTATTTTGACTTCTTGCATGTGTCAACTGAATTTACAAAAATGTTTTAGCAGCCAAAAGGAAAGTTCTAAGAAAGCCCGGAGAGAAACATTTTTTTATTGTTTCTTTAATGAGTAAAACATGTAATAATTATTTACATTTATTTTTAAATTTAGGTTGTGAGCAGTATCCATAAATATTTTGATATTAGTTTTGTTGCTGTCTAAGGATAATTTTAATCAGTTATATTTACTATAGGTCCGTGCATTTTAAGGGTGTAGAAATGTTTAATCAATATAATATATTGTGTAATTAAAATGTGGATTATAAGAAAGCAGACTAGAGAGTAACTACAACACATATACACCCAATTGGGTGTATCCTTATCCTCTTTGGTCTGAAGTAATCGTAATTAATCTACTGTTTTGCAGTAGGTCCTCTGATACTAGCAAATTTAATTCAATTTGTAATAGATCATAGTTTAATTTGTACATGAATTTAGCAACATGGTTTAATATAGTTTTATTATTCATACAATAGTATATAATGAGATTATATATATTATAAAAACATTATATACTATAATTATTATAATATAAAATATTGTTAATAGTGATTATCTTTGATTTAACATAGACGTCATATATCCTTTTTTAATGTGCATAGCTTTTACTGTAATGTATTCTTACAATCAATTACTGTTGGAAGTATATGAATTGCTGATCGAGTTGCACTATTGTTAAAATTAGTGCTAAGGCAATTAGAATCTTTGCCTTGCTTTGAATAAATCAAATATATCTGAATAGATTTCTATTTTCTATATATAAATTGTAATGAGAATAAAGTCAATATTATTTAATTATGATCGGTTTAGGTGTCGTGCGGGTCTTGTTGTGCTCGGGGGGAAGGTTTATGCAGTGGGAGGTTTCAACGGTTCACTTCGGGTGAGGACAGTCGATGTCTACGATGTGGCCACAGACCAGTGGAACACCTGCTCAGGCATGGAGGCCAGGAGATCAACTCTAGGAGTCGCTGTACTCAACAATTGCATCTACGCTGTAAGTTTATTTAGCAGTAACTTTAGTTCCTAGCTATTGTGAACACTACTCGCTCAGGCTTGGAGGTTAAGTCAATCTTGATACTCTAATACAGGAGGGTTAGAAATGGTATTTATATTTAGGGTAGTAGATGTCACTATTAAATTTATTTTATATAGGTGGGAGGTTTCGATGGGTCGACAGGTTTGAGCAGCGCAGAAATGTATGATCCTCGTACTCACGAATGGAAGATGATAACTTCAATGTCAACACGTCGAAGCAGTGTAGGCGTCGGAGTTGTACATAATCTTCTATATGCTGTTAGTAATTACTGTTATTTAATGTTATGAGTAAAAAGGTTCTTTCCAAATGGTTAAACTGCATTAATGAAAATACATCAGTTAAATTAAAATTATTAAACCAGCACTAACCCATTTTTGTTATTTTAAATCTGTGTATAAATTTTTTATTTAAAACTGCACAAACCTGATTGAAATACTGTAATGATTGTAATATGTAGGTTGGTGGTTATGATGGAGCATCTAGACAATGTTTAAGTTCAGTGGAATGTTATTGCTCAGAGACTGATACCTGGACACCTGTGGCTGATATGACTGCCAGGAGAAGTGGTGCAGGTCAGTTATTTATTTTATAAACATTTATTCCATTTAATCTTCATTAAACAACAATATGTAGACAACTCTACGTATAATCGTGGAACAGTTTACTAAGTTACAGTCCTCACCTTTGTTGACTGACAATACAATATATGAACTCTTTAATAATATATCACATCATATCTTTCATAATATTTTATAAAATATCTATGTTGCCATTACAGTTTAAATGTTGATGTATGTTAGGAGTTGGAGTGTTAGATTGTATCTTGTATGCTGTGGGGGGTCATGACGGGCCTCTAGTCAGAAAATCTGTGGAGGCCTACAATCCTGATAACAACAGGTGGACCCCAGTAGCTGATATGACACTTTGCAGACGTAATGCAGGTGAATAACACTGCAAGAGTTCCTAAATCAGTTGCTCATTTGGGATTATGGTCCTAATGTCAAACAGGATACAGTTACTTATACACTTGTTACATTTGTGTACAGGTGTTGTGGCACTGAATGGTCACTTGTATGTTGTGGGTGGAGATGATGGTACTTCAAACCTAGCATCAGTTGAGGTTTACAACCCTAAAACCAACATGTGGTCTATGTTACCAACCACAATGAGCATTGGCCGCAGCTATGCTGGAGTTGTCATCATAGACAAACCCCTTATCACATGATCTCTCGAAAGGTTGGCTAGTTCATTTCATTAAATTAAAGAATTAGAATATACTGGTGCCGCACACACAGGTCATGCCAAACCAAAGCCAGTCTACTTGCTTTGTGCAGTTAAATGGTTAATAATATGAACATAAATCATGATATGTATAATATAACAAAATGAATTAAAATGTTCAGAAATTAAAGGAGTATTTAGTATTTTTATTAATGATAAAATATTTTAGTAATTGTTTTTAGTGTTTACAAATGTGAAATATAATTTAACATCTGTTTGCAGATTCACAGTCTCTGACAACAAGAAGGTGGTGATACATTGTTGTTCCTAATTGTTAAATATTCAAATAATTTACCTCTAAAACTCAATGTATTCTATAAATCATAAATTGACTATAATTGTTCTGTGTGAAGAGTTAAGAAGAAAGAAAACATTTGTATTTTGTCTCTGACATTGTCTGATTAGTTCCATCAGAGCTAGGCAATGAAAATGTGCACCAACAAGCATCATCATCAACAACATGGACTCAATTTGGAAAATTATTGAGATTTGTAAAAAAAGTAATAGTCTTTATTGCCATTTATTTGTTTTGTTCAAAGAAGCAAAAACCTGTGCTGTGTTTGAACATCTTTAATTAATGGGATATAAAACTGTAGAATCCCTATTTTTGGGCTGTGTCTATTACAAAAAGAAAAAAGGAATTTGTTGTTTATACATTTTAGCTTTAATGTCGTTATGTACGTTATGCCTTGAATAATGAAATTTTTCTCTAAGGATAAGTGATATTCAAATGGATGATGTTATGATGATGACTTATATATATTTTATTAGTATACATAAATCGATTTATTTTATGAAATTAAGAATTGAATATTAAATAACATCTAAAGTTTGTGTATATATGTCTACTGAAAATTTCAGAAATCTATCGCAGGCATACCTTAAGTTTGTGTTTTAAATAAATTGAATTTAATAATATATAAGTACTAATAATAATTATTAATTTCATTGACTCAATCAAATGCTAACATTGTTGAAAAAAGTCTTATTATATGAAGGTCATCTAAAATTTCATCATCTAGCTCTAAGGTTCTCCATTAAGGATACATAAAATAAAAAAATATTGAGATAGTTTTACATTAACAAAAGAGACTTCGGCAATGAGAAATGGGCTATCAGGTGCATCATGATTATACTTACATTATAGCCTCTGTTATGATGTTTTCTTTAATTTGTGATTTCTGATTACTTAGTGAGGCATAACGTATAAACTTCAGTCATATATTCAATATCTATATACTAAATATATTGTATACAATGTATGTGTATATTTTTTCATCTGTGTGTATGTAAATATATGTATATTAAAAAGATAAAATTTAGCAAATATAGCTACACCAAAAAAATAAAGTAAAAAACTAAAGCATTTGTGTATTAATTACTATTTGTTAACATTGATATTACAAAAACAAAGCAAAAGTGAGACATTTTTTATGTGTTAAGAACGTGTATGTAAGATTATTTAATCAATTTTGTTTTGGTACATTCGTCCAAATTTAATAATTGTATTATTTTTGTATGCATTGTAAACTTTTTAGATGGTCAGATAAAAGCAAGGAAATTGATTAAAATTGATAAAAAATAATTTATGTCTGAATTTATTATCCAGTGAATTTCTGTTGTATTTTTCATGTATATTAAGTAATATTATTTAGTAATCCTTTTTAGTAAAATTATTATTAATTACAAATATTTTGAATATAAAAAGGTAAATATTTTTTTCATTATAGAAGCATATATTTTTTATTCTTAAAAGTGTTTATTATTTGATAAATGTTAAAGTTTATACTTATGAAAGCTGATTACTGTTCATCACAATAAATGTCATTCATGCTCAGTTGTACATAATTTAAAGTAGGAAGGATAATGAAAAATTTATAGGAATATAATGGAGTGAGGATATTGTACTTTTAAAACATTAAGAGTTGTGTAAAAACCTTTAAAAACGTGAAATATTTGAATGCCGATTGTTTATCAGCTTGAGAAATAATTAAAATTCAAACCTTAAAGAAGTAAATCATTACTGCAGCTGAATTGCAAATATTTATTTTTTTTTGTTATTTTTTTATTAGTCATTTTTAGGCATTCACTTTAACAATAAAAATAGAAGAAAATATTTGCCTAATCTAATTTAACAACTGAAGTTCAATTTTTACAATAATAACTAGGAATATTGCATATATATTCAAGACATAAATTATTTGTCGGCTGTGTATGTTTAACTTGTATCTTGAGTTAAACAGATCTTATCTTGTTTAACAGTTAAACACAAATTAAAAAAATATGTTAATGTAACCTGTACAAAACCTTCATGTATGATTCATATTACCATTGATGTATGATATCCATTGTGATTTTTGTTCATTTCAGAAAATATACTTGTAAAAAAATTAATTATTTAATCTGATCTTATTTCTTAAAAACAAATTTATTAGAAACTTGAACGATGAAAGTATTAAATACATGTAGTTTTTCTATTGTAACAATTTTTAATTTATTGTTTTTTAATTATTTCCTAGTAATTTCAAAATAGTTAAAGAAAGATCAAATAGTTTATTAAAATTATAGAAGATGCCAAACAGACGAGAGAATGGTATAAAAAACAATCATTATTCACTTCCTACAGAGACTGTCTATGAACAGCACTGTGGCTGAAAGGAAGTTTTCAGGCTTATTTAAATATGTTCCTTCATATATTCACTCATACTTGTACAGACTCATACATGAACAACCACTGGTAAGGATTGTGGAAAATAAATACACAAAGTGCATAATTAGTCTTTAACGAAAAATTAAATTTTATTGCAACATTTAACTTTTTATAGAATCTGTATTATATATTAAATTAAAGAATTAACCAACAATAACATACCTATGTTAGCTAAATAACTTTACTAAATTATTTATTGTTTAAATCATTACAATATTAATAATATTAATTTACTACGAAATATGTTGTTAACTACGTATTACAAAAAAACAACACAGCCTAACATAAAGCCTCTTAGTACGAAGAATTATACATTTAAAGGTAACGTGTTGTCTGTTTGATTACAAGTACAAAGTTTCTATTCGAAATAACTTACTTTTTACGTCCTTTGGTAAACATATGTTTGATTTTGTTTTCTACAAATAATTTTCCTTAATCGGAAAATATCAACTATATAAATGAGCTGCAGATTCGGATTAATTTTGAAATTTAAAACTGTTGTATTATTTTCCTCAGACATATGTTAGGGTAAAAATCTTAGATAAAATTGTCACCAACCCATTCCCAGTTATCAAATTACGTTATATATTTGTTTTGAAATAAATATATACACAAAATAATAAATTTTTATTTGACTAAGTATTTAAAAAATATAATTTCTCTTTCTCAGACGTTGATAAATAACTAAATGATTTTATTTAATTTTTGCGTTTTTTTGTACCCTGTTAACTTGCGTATGTTGGGGGTGAAAATATTTTGTTTGGTCAAACATAAAAGTGAAATTTTTGAGAGATAGTTTCTTTCGAAACTTGTTTCATTTCTATTCCACAAAACATTTTCCCATTCTCAAATGTTCCTACTATATAAATCAACCCTGTAATGGTGAAGTCAGTCGAACTTTGACCGCGCGATTGCTTCAATATTCGGTTTTTACATTTTAACTTACTATATTTTCATTACAGTGGGGACAATTTTTCACTCAATTTTATTCCTCGCCTGCATAAATGATAACACTGGGCGCGTCCAGTGGCCGCTGTAAGCATTCGGAATAAAAAAACTCGATGGCCTTGTTGTAAGTCTTCTGTAATCTGATATCAAGAAAAAAACATCTAAATCAAGACTTCGAGGATTAATTTAAGAAATAACAATTGTAAGAACTGGGTTTTTTAAATGTTGTCCATTTTATATTCCCAACAACTGTTCTGCCTAATTATGTTTTCATAATAAGGATCCTGCATTACTAATTTATCTTAGTAAGTAGTAGTAGATAAAAGTTATGATGTTATTACTTCAAATCCTTCTGGTTCAACCAATGAAATTTTCTCATTTTCGCGGCCGCTCTGACAAAAATCGTTCAGCCAATGTATTTCTTAAAACAAGAAACGGTATCTTGGATAAAATATTCGGAGACCTACAAAACACTACTATGTAAAAATTGTCAGATCATAAGAAATTTTTTGATTTGTTCAATGCGTACTTCTTGTTACTTTACAGTTTGGATAACATATTTTTGAACATTTTAGCGCCGGTTTAATCGCGCGCATGGTGTAAGGTTGTATCGGTGTCGTGGTGGTGTGTGGGATGGTAAGTGATTTCCGAACCTTCGACGGCCGGTTTCAAATGATGATCCTCCATGTCCAGAGTCGGATTCGGAAAATCGTCCGGAGTCAAAACCTGCAATCAAACAAAATATTAGATCTGCTTTAGTTTCCCAAAGTATACCAGATCTGAAAACAAGTATTCGTATTTCATTTCAATTTAGATTAAAAATTCTGATCTTGCGCCTTAAGCACTCAGAACGGTGCTTTTTCGGTTTTATAGATACGTCATGCTTCATAATAACATATATTGTTAGATAAGCCAAAAGCTTTTTGAATGTTTTAAAACTTCTTATGTGGGACAAAAATATCTCAAATTATAAAATAGGCATTGTAAAATCAATTTCTGTAAGTAATTTCAAAACGAGAGGTTCTACGATTAGAATATTATATTATCCTTCTGACTCTAATTGTTCAGTCGGCAATTGTGTATTGTATTTAATTTGAGCACTGATTTTGTGTTTGTTTCGTGTACATATTTAATCAGAAAATAAGACAAAGTCACCATTGAGTGGTGGGGCCCGTGGACGTGATGGTGGTGGTGGTGGTGGGTGTGGTGCCGGCTAGGCGGAGGCAAGTCCTGGTGATGGTGTTCCTGTCTTCGTCGTTCGTCCAGTTTCTTTAGGAATGCTGACATCTTCAGTTTCAAGTGCTCGTCCACCTGAAAAATCAACGACAACCCGTGGTTACCGAGTTATACTTAACTCGTTACCTAGGTCTTCTAACGGTACAGAAAAAAGGGAGGACTTTTGTGGCTCGGACAAAAAACGCAATGCAATCACTGTGGATGTTAACACCCGGAGATATTTTTGGCGGGCATAGAGTAGCCAAGTAATATTTCTGAGTAAGTGTTAAGGTTGTGTTACATGCACTCTAACACTCTAGACCAAACATAAAATACCCTCGTACATATAAAACTTACCTCGTGATCTAAATGATCCACTTTGTTGTAATCGACCGAGCGATCCATCTGCGATAAGATGTCATTGAGGGAAACGTCGTCATCCCCGCTGGTTCCCAAGTATTTTAGTAAGTTAGACAGACTAAGAACACGACAAAACCGACAATTATTAAAATGCATTTTGATTTTAATATTACTTAAATTCACTTAAGAAACATTTAAAACTGAGAGCCCACCTTAGAGCACCGGATACTTCATGATATACAGGGGAAATTTCTACAATGCAGGCGTTTCAGGAAAACGCATATTTTCCTTGTATTTGATCGATTATTAGCCCACATAAGCGATAAAACGCTTCCTCAATCTCAAGTTACGATTTCGCAATTAAAAGTCGGGCTATTAATACGGGGTCTGAATTTAGAAAAATAATAATAGGGCACTAGGTCCTATAATGCTGATATGATCCGGCATCTGTGGCGTGAATACCTCTAGACTAGACTAGAATAACTTTAAACAAAGTTTAGAAACCGAAACGAAAGCTTATAGCGAAAATACTGCCTAACACTTTAAAACTTACTTTTCGTGCTTTGCACTGTCAGTGGATTCGAGGTTGATGAGTTGAGCGACCTCAATTGGATGGTGGTGTCCGTCTCCGGGCGAGTGGGCATGGTGTTGGTGTCCGTGTTCCTCCGCGCTACTTATCCCGTCCTCCTGTTCCCCATTGTTATTCTCGTTCTGATTTCTCGCGCATGACATGCAGCTGCACTCTTCGATAATCTCGACTCTCTTCACCAGTGTACCCCCCTCGATTTCTTTAGAATTGCATTTCAGTGTCACCTGTAATATTTTCGTTTCCCGTCAACGTTACAAAGGCCTCACTATGATTCGTTAATAGTTTCATCGGAAGCGAGACGGGAATGTCGCGTAGTATGACATAATGAAATAAAAAAATTTACTTTTCGCGGAACCTACTGCGTGATACTGTAACACTGCAGGTCCCATAAACTGTTTCTTCCAACTATTACTGCTCGTTAAAATTCCTATTAATGAGCTATTGTAAGGAGACAGTTCTAATACTTACTGCAGTGTAAAATAATTAAAAATGTATAGAATGTTACGAGACTCGGAATTACTTGACCAATGAATAATGCAATTTATTCCTCCTGGATCTTCCCGTTAGGAACTAAATCTCTAGCGGTTCAAACTTCCATGCCCCTCACAGTGGATCTTCATCATGATGCTTTGGCCTTCGTTTTCGAGTGAAATCCTCCTACCCTTTGCGGGAACGTAGAGGCGTTTGCCAATTCAGCGTGTTAGTATCGAATAAATTCCTAACACCAGGTTAGGACAATTAGAATTTTTCTGGCCTCCTCACAGAGGGGTCATTTCCGCAAAACATGATTTCAGGCTTTGTCATTCACGCATGCCTACTCCGAGTGGTCTCATAGCTTGATCCTAGAGCAAATTCGCCTTGAGTGGTCCGTTTCCCGTGACAGGTTTGTTTATTCCTCTTGTTGGCATGCGTGAAAGTTTTACTGTCGATACAGTCGGGCGACCGACTTAATAATGTGTCTGGGATGAAGGAGTAATATTTATGGGTAATATTCTGAAATACTAAACTGCGCCTCACTCACCGGTCTCCAAGTGACGTGCAACGGCTGGCACGAGTCGCAGTAGGGTTTTACTTGGCCGGGCGAAGTTGGCTGTGTCCTGGGTATTGTGTAGCTGAAGCAGCCGCCGACGCATACGTTGTTGTCCACCTCAACTGAAGTGCAGCCGATGGCACCGACCACTTGCTTGATCGGCGTTGTCTTACACCAGGAATGTTTGTCGGGATACAGAACTATGTTGTGCACCTAACACGAGATAACAAACCGGTCATAAAACCTCAATCCGACACCTCTACCAACACCAGAAATCACCGCGACCACCGCTCGATGGTAGAGGTCTATCAAATATGGTTTCCGTTCTCGTACCACAATCGGTTACCGTCCAAAATAGTCTCACGTTGAATTTTGTTTGTCGACTTTAAGACATAAGCTCCAATCCGTGATATGGATAAAATATAATAAATAAAAATTAATAATTAAAACAGTAATTAATTAATTATTAAAAATATATTATTAAAGTAAGACGATTTTCAGTAAGAAACTGTAATGTACGACCAAATACTCGATTATTCAAAATTATACCTAAACTGTATTGAATTTTCCAATTTTCTTATCAACAGAAGAATATCTGATTGGGTAGTAACCCAAAAGAATATTTCTCAAAACTTTTCTTGTAATCAATTTTCTGGCCCTCCTATTTTCTTGTAGCTTAGTAGCTATTGTTAATGATGACAACAAATATGTAAAATACGCCATTCCTGTTGTCACGTTAGGACCGTGGATAAGTACCTTGTGCTCCCTGTAAGCCATGCACAGGACCGCCGGTAACCAGAGATAACCCAACAGTCTTGTTATCATTTTGTTTTATTCCAACGTTTATCTGAAACAAAAAAGTAAAATTATTTATAAATATATAATTTCTGTGAACCTCAGAAATATTTACAGTACTATCATGTTACTTAAATATGATAGTGATTCTAACTAATTTGCATTATGAATCAGAATATAATCAAACACTACAAACAGGTTACATAATCCAGTGTACATCTGGTCAATTCTTCTAATGGTGATTTACGCTTCTGTGGGATCATTAATTTCGACTAGACTATACAATGCTGTAACTACATTAGCGTTAGTAGATTAAAATCATTATCGATTTCGTTTGTATATCATTTTAACAGGATGTCGTGCTTCAAGGATGATACGAGTCAGTGCTGGAGGACTCAAAATGGAATCCTTTCAGCAAATAAAAAACGAGTACGAACTAAGTTTATTTGTATTGCCTATTTTCTTTTGTACACTTCATTAGTCGATCCTCTCATTGATGTTTTAGAACCACTTTTCGTATGGAAATGACAATTCCTCTTTCGAGGGCTCAGAGACAAAGCCGTAGCCACGTTGAAATCAAAATGAAACATTATGAAATTTGGGAATAACGACATTGAAAATATATTTGAAAAATGAGGATCAAATTCATCTATTTTGATTCAACTATTCCTCCGCCATTCAACAATTTTTCTGAAAAATATTTTTTCTTTAATATTTTTGATTGAATACTGAAAATTTTGTAGATTTCGTTACTGTTCCTCTCGCTGGTTTGGTCTTTTGCTATGAGACTAAAACACACAAAATCTAAGGTATGCCAACCACTCGCAGACCACAAAACAGGTATTCTAAACTGAAAACATTGTTTTTTCAAAACTCAAAAAACATTCTTTTAGTAAGCCGAGAGGCAATCCTATCTGCAAGGTTCTGGTCTTGAGGGCTGCTTCCACCAAAATGTTGCGAGTTTTTTCAAATATATGGAATATTGTATACATATATTATATATATGGAATATAGAATATTCGAAATTCCATTGTATAGGTTGCCATACCGACTCTGCCTCATACCAAGTAAGTATACTTGCAAAGGTCGTAGGTGGTATTTGTCGTGTTATGCAACAGATATATCTCGAGATAGTATTGCAATTTACAAGTGCACGTTTGACCAGCTAGACGATGATACGGCGTGATTCAAGGCCGACCACAGTTTCGCACACATACACACACCCATATTGGTATCAGAGTCGACATTTGATATATTCGATAGTGAGATTACTTCACGAGGGGCTAGAGCACCGGCCCGATACCCAGTCAACAATTGCGTTCTAAATCAACGACCGGCTGACAAGTGTGGCGGCCATTGCTTCCAGCCTCCCATTTTTCAATTTTGTCTTTTTATCCTTTCATCGTTACTCTCCCCTAGTCTAATTATAATTACCGCCAGGGACCCTAAGCGGTCCGGAAGGTATACAAAACATCATAAGACACAATGTGGAGAATTCACTGAAACTCAGTTCATTGAAATTCTTACATCAGAAGCAAATACACAACACAAAAATAACTCGATTGAAATAATGAATATAATTATTCGAAAGGTCGTCCCTTAGGATTATCGACTTTATGGGATACCAGTTGTCGGACGGAAGATCGTTTCAACTTGTAATCGTCTCTCTCTCTCTCTCTCTCTCTCTCTCTCTCTCTCTCTCTCTCTCTCTGTGTGTGTGTGTGTGTGTGTGTGTGTGTGTGTGTGTGTGTGTGTGTGTGTGTGTGTGTGTGTACTTGAAGACCACAGGGCCACGAGGATCTTTCAGAGTTAATAACTTATGATTCCAATGAACTACTTGTACAATTTCAAAAGTTTATAAAACATATACAGAAAAATACGCACCTACATACCGCTAGGGACTTGATTACATTCGACAAAAAATTGAAATTGAGAGTTTAAGTAAACCTAATTTTGTTAATAATTGATCTACCGGCCATAAATTTAAAATAACAGCGCGTTATTTCGTAAATATAAATTGACATATCTTATTCCAATAAATGCATTTTATTTCTCCTTATGTTTATTATATAATATATTTATTAGTCTGTTCTGATATACGATCACTACACAGTTGATAGTTGAAAAAAAAACTCCATTGAAGAAAATCCATTGTATGAACAATGGATGTTATAATGGATTAATATATAATTATGCACCATAAAGGAAACTATATAATGAGTTATGCATGCTAGCCTCTTCCTGTATAATAATACTATTTATATGACAACAAAACTCCGAATGTTTCAATTAACCGCTGATAAATACATATTTCCTTTTCGCAATAAAAATAGATTAATAAAGGAAGGAGGTTAGCACATTCTCGAGGGCAGTAAACACAAATTTTTTGTTTTTGTGCTCGCCATCTGATAAAAATCTTTATCGCTGGTGAACTCCGAACTATGACAAAAAGCGTACTATTTAAAACGCACCGGATTCTAGATTGCGTAGCGACCACTACTCGGTCCTACTGCCGGCGACAGTTATGAGCGTATGTGGCAATTTTCGATTTCACTCTGCCCAAACGTTTCAATACAAGCTATTTCAATTCTAGTACAACAGATCTATTACGATCCAGATTCTCTCCGAGCATTTTTAAGATAATCGAGAAAAGTTATTTGTTACGTGTTCCATCTGGTGGTAGGTAAATTTTAAGAGGATCCCTAGGAAAATGATTTAACTAATTATTAAACAGGAGAATAAAATTCGTTGAGTAATTGCTATAAGTAATGTATGGCAGTAAAAATGCGAATCGAAGCTCGAATTTCAATCTTCTCCAAATTAAAGAAAATTATATTTCATTATTTAAAAATATACTCTACTTCCACAAAAATAGTTTAAAAAAATTTAAGTGGGCAATTTAAATTGAATTAAAAAGTAAGTATTAAAAACTTTTCCTTTTGCTTTCTGGCATTCATTTTAAACACATGCATACAAATTTGGGACGCCCACAATCACACAATTTGTTGCACTCTACTAGATTATTTGCTAAAGTTGTAAATATCCTTAGTGTGAACATTTTAAAATTGTAACAAACTGTGTAGGTCCCCTCAGATATTTTGAATTAGTTCTTGTTTCAAGCCTGTCAGATATTTACACAGTCTTTCGCGGCGAAGATGGTTATGGCCAGAGCAATTAGCTGGGGCGGGGGCAGGACCTTGAGAAGCGTGTTTCAAGTTGGCCGCTTACCGGCTTTGTCTGGCATTAAGTGTACACGGTTTTGTCGTGTCGCGCGCGTACGGTTCTGCGAAAGGTGAATGTCGTACAAGTTGGGAGGGCGCGGGTACGGGTGCTGGTTTGGACCGCTGACTAAATATGGCGAGGGGGTATCATCCGGACAAGTCTTCATAGTTCATCGACTCCTTTCCTTCTTCGTCCGTGCCACTTCTCGGTTTCATTCTGGTCCCGCCGTAAAGGCACACGGGTCGGCAGTCGTTTCCGTCAGATCAGAATTAGTGCTTCAAAAGCTCAATTCAAATTCTGGAAACAACACAGAACGGCCTAATTTATTTACTTTATAATCAATTTGTATTCATAAAGAAACGCAGTATTTTTTTATTGGACCACATAAGGGGTTCGCCCTATTGAAGCATTATTACTGTCATCACTCGCAGTTTATATGTAATTCCGTACGAACCCTGTTGCATGCGCCATTATAGAGTCGATTCATCATTATGCTTATTTTAATACTCTTACGCCCCTTGAACCGACCGAACAATTACAAGACAACAGGCTAATAGTACGCTGACCGGTGATAAAATCGGCCGTTTCCCGGAACTGCCCTGGGCTGTGACAAACCACCTATGTTCATTTCACAGTTAAAGTGTTGTTGAGGTTTTATGAGTCCTCTCTCTTCCTATATGGCGTTCCCAATAGTAAATTACACCATTAATCAGGAAAGGAAACTAAATAGCGAGTATTAGATGGCCTCTAAGCTGCTATTAACTAGTGAGATCGCGCCAAGAATTACAAATACAGTGGTCCCATTGTTCCGGCCCCGACTAATTAATTCTGATTAGGTAGACTTGATATTGAACAAAGTATTCAATCCGGTATTGTTTCGCCAGCCCAGTCACCTGAATCGAATCTACAATTGAGCTTCTTGCTTAACCGCTCTCTTCATCTTCCACTTGGGCCAGTCACTTTTATTTCGCACTCGGAAGTTTAAAACTGTACTCATATTTGATTTTACAAGTTCACACGTTCGGCAATTCGGAACATTAAATTTTGGCTCCTCGTGGAATTTGACGGTGTGACAAGAGTGTTTAATAATATAAATGACATGGTCCCCAAGAAATGACCATGCGGTTTCTTACAGAGACCGAATAAATATCAAAAGAACAGCAACAATTACCTTCTCTTAAGGGAAAATATTAAAATGTATAATTATATTTAAGTAGATAATGATGGATATATAACAGTAGATAATTAGATTATCGTTAATACTAAAAGACTCAGTAATCGTTGTTGTCGTTAGTCCAGCAATTTTCATATTTTAAATCGACAAAACTGCTTAAGCGCCTAAAGAACTCTGACATTTATATAATTACAATAGGCATGGCCTATGATCCTGAACTCGAGCTGTTAAAAAGTGCAACCACGAGCCGGAACGGCGTCCATGCGTGAAGCGGCGTTTCCGCTGCCTCTTCAAAATCCTCCTATTCTGCAAAAGGTTTACAATAATTTTACCGTTTATCATGAACCTAAACGTTAACAATGTAATTGATCATTGGATCGTTAAGTGCAGTTAATCTACAATTGCCCAATTTTATAGTAGTTTGGCCTACACATTTAGAGATACTAGTTCAAAAATATTTGTTGAGTCAAAATGAAATTAAACTGTTGAATTTTCAAGTAAAATTCATTTAGTGATTTAAAAAAGTTAGTATCTTACAAAGCGAATATTTTCGTCTTACAAATATCTTTCTCCATTTGGAGGAGCTGTCCATCACTCCGATGTTCACCCGTTCCCGTTTTCCGGAACATTTAATTCGGGTGTACGGATATGTAAATGTTATAAATAAACAGTAGATAGCCATCATAATGAAGTTAGTTGGTTTAACGAAAATACGTTAATCTTTATGTTTACAATACGACGACTCGATAAGGATGGAATTCAAATTGAAATCGGAATTGTCAATCGATAATCAAAATATGCCAGAGGGCCAGTTCGGGGGTCATCTGATCCCTGGCAAAATCTAATACGAATTTAGAAATGTTTCAAGTGTTAAACACGGACAAACGGAATTGGAAATAGACTTTGCAGTCCAGGCGTAGCGCCATTATCGAGGCATCTGAAGGCGTTAAAGTCCCCGGTAAAAGAGAGGGGACCGTCGGGCCGAGAAGAGAAAGCAGGAGCCCTTGAGTTATTTTTTATGAGAAGGTTCGAGACCGGCGGATGCACGGGGTGTCTACCGCGACTTTAGACTGAATCTAACGCTATTAGATTTAGATTAGAGAAAGTACACGAGATCAGAGGAGGGGGCAGCGGCAGTGGGGAGAAAGTAAGGAATATAAATTAAGGGTTGAGCCTGTAATTAGCCCATACCGTCCCCAGCTGTTGACAATCAAACCCATAGACCTCACCTACTTTCTCCACCTAGTCCCCATCCATGATCCTCGTCCTACCGTACTCCTCTTATGATAATAAGCAGAGGTACACACATTTTTATGTTTTTGTGCATGAAGGTGATTTATTTTACTTTAGATTTTATTTTTATTATGTTAATGTCCTACCTAATGGTCTTATCATAAGGTTTTAATACTTCAAATTGGTATAGAACGAGTATTTAAATGAGACAAGACCACGTGAGTTCTCCAGTTCTAAGTGATTCGCAGTATTAGCTGAGGATGTAAGATACCAATCTAATCAGGTGACATCAATAATTTATTAACACACACACACCATATATATATATATATATGTATATATGTGTGTGTATTTGTTAATTATCTATTTTTTCTGTAGTGAATAAGCGCGTGGTCTGCTACTGCGAATCGAAATACTTGGACGTTTTAGCTGTAGCAAAACACAGAGGCCAAGCAGGAGGTTTTAGTAAGTATACCAAAGAATCCGACACTACCCAGTGAGGTGATAAGGTGCTTCTAAAACGTCTCCCTTGTATAAAAAATAAAAAATGTGATCACTGTGATCCTTAGACTGCGAATAGGAAATATAGTCTAACTTCCTGATATCTGGTCGTTGTCTACTGTATGTATAATTACCTGAAAGAAAACTCGTACTCGAAGAAAAGATGAATGTCATTTATTCTGAACTCAATAAATCTAGAATGTTAATCATAGATTACGGATCACTGCATTAGTGAGTTAGTGACACTGGAACTTTGTTTTATTTTTCGGGTAATCTTTTTTCGTGTACTTCTATAGAGTTCAAAATTCTGTTTGTCATGAACACAATTAAATTTAAAGCACTGCGCAAATCAAAAGGACTATGACACAAGACAACTGATACCATTGAAATCAAATCGCCAATATAGCATCAGAAATATATTGAAGAATGTTCGCGTTGGCTAGAACGAAGGGGTCGGTAACCGAGCTGCACTACAGCTGTAATCAAATCTGTATATATATATATATATATATATATATATATATATATATATAAGAGTTGATGAATTTTTACATAGCATTGAAGGTGGTATTCTTAAGTCTAATACTGTGTAAGCATCTTGTATGCTGGATTTTCATAAAACCAATTTAATCACTGAAATGAATTAAGAATAATACGTAGATCGAGTTTGATATATCGGAATCGGTACCCCAGACAATTTCAGTATCCCAGTCTTCTGGATTGTGTAAAAAACGGATATTGAAAATTATCAAATTCTTCCCGGTTATTAGTTATTCCGACTCATCTGAGTAAATTATCGTTAAATATATAGTAAAAAATGGAGGAAGAGATGCTAGAGGAGAAATCCGTTATATTAAGATGGAAGGGATGTGGAGGAGGTCATGAGACATGACGTCACACCAACTCTGACTTAGCATTTCTCACATCTTAAAATTTAACAGGTCTTTAACGGCCACTTAGATACCGATGTTTCGTTTTTGTAATAGTAGCTATATCAGGTTGCTATTTCTAGACCTGTATTTGCATTAGTTCGCTTGGTTGAAACATCAAATAATATGGTTTAATTATTCGTACAAAGATGGCAAAAATACGTCTTGTATTTAATTTTTAAAAACGGGGAAAATTAATATGATTTTAAAAATTGCATGAAAGGATTTAGTGTACCATCGTATTCGGATTGACATGACGTATTGACATGACTACATGGTTTGGAGGTATACATTTCTTCTAATCGGTGTATTAGAATCTAGGTAGTAGGAATAATGAATTTTCAGTTTTCGAAATATGGCCACCCTCCAGTGATTTTGCCGCATACATACTTCTGTGTTAAACCCTTCAGTCATCCATATTTCTCGACAGTCTACTGAAATAAATAAATAAATATATACATATATATAAATTTTCCCCGAACATATGTTGTACAAGAAGTTGGGAAATGAAAACATACTTCCACTTGGACTCATGTTTGACGTATGGAACTCGTTTCCAACAATTGATTGGTTTGTGTAATATATAATTTTTGGGAATATTGAATATTCAGATTTCACTCATATTTCAGATTCTCAGACCATCAGTCTTACCTTGACGCTAATAAATAATTCAATAATGATCGTAAATGCATAATGATATATAGACATGGCCACACATTTCTGGTATATACACTTGAAATAATTAAGTGTTGTTATACGAATAATGCGTACTTTGGATTTTTGAAGTATAGTAACTATTTTACATATATGTATATATACATGTGAGTGTGTGAAAATCAAATTTTCAACAATATATTTTTTCAAAATATCTTATTCAAAATAATTATTGTTAACAATATCGTGGGACACTGGCAGCATGCAAAACTAGCTAACATCTGTTATAAAATAGAATCAATTGTATTTCAGTTTTACTTGATATATACTATTATTTTAACGAATTTGCTCAAACTGTCGTTTCACTAACATATATATCGCTCACTCCTAAATGAATGTTTCAGTATTTAGTATAGTCCCAACTTTGATCCCTGTAATTATTCCAAAAACTAGAATATTTCCAATTTCCAACAACAATTCACCATCAAACTTGAAAGAAGTTTCAATTCAGAAAATTCAATTTTTATTAGTTTTACCACTAATATTAATTGTCCAGTTGAGATGTCCAGGAAAACATTTCGGACGGGGTTGAGTCAGAAAACCATGCTATCTGTGTTCGATTGAGAAATATGTTTTAAGAAATGAAAACCATTAAGTGAATTTTCAGAGGTTTCAATGTTGCTGTCTTCATAAAGAATTGTCGTTTTAAATTCAAGCCAATGAATGCTATAAGGAACGGAGAGAAACATTTTGATTTCACCGTTAAATAGGGTCGCGGTGAGTAGCTTCCGGTTTACTGAATGTCACATCGGGCCACCTTGAAATCGCACCGCCACTCCGTCATAATGTTCCTGCCTTGAAGAACATGATTTAAATTAGACTCTGAATTTCCAAATAAATGGAATAGTCCGATGTTGAGGTTGTTGATTGATCTGGCGTTGGTATTAAATTATACGCACGATATGTTCCTTATTGGAACTGTCAGTTGAGCGATCTTACGTATCCGTTTTGATTGTTCGTGATTATTGACGAGATCAAACGTGCACCACCGACTCAGCACCATGTGGGCTTTCAGATCCCTAAAGAATGGACCATTAAGTTGCGGCCGGGGGCGGCATAAATTATTAGACAAACCAGTCATAGACTTCTATCATCAAACTGTGTCTTGTCCCTTTGTACTCTTCTCCACGGTTTTTTACGAGGATATCTCTAATATGTAAAACTGTACGTGTACGCCGCTGAAAATTCTTACTCAAACATCAAAATATCATATTCTGCACTGATATGGGAATTGAATCGTGCCATCTGGTAAATATACTTTCTTGGGAAAGAATTGATAGTTAAAATGTGACGTGTTGCACTCGTGCCCCACAAAAAACTATAATAAAGTCTTAAAAACTATAATAATTTTTGGATACCACACAGTACGACACAAAACAGTAGGAACAGCTGTTCTACTGACCCAGAAAGGAGTGAAAATGTTCAATAAATACAATTATAGTATTCAAAAGTAATACTAAAGTCTAAGAATGACCGTCGGGTATGAAGATAATTCTTCATAGGTTGTGCACTACTTTTAAAGGTACATTTAAATAGGTCCTATGCATACGAATGTACAGCCCGAGGCTCATTTTCGGGCCTTAAAAAGAGACCCGTGCAAAACATGTGTGAGAACAGATGACGTAAACAAAGCCGTAAAAAGACACGAATCTTAAGCGGCCCTGTATTAAGAGGCACAGTCACTGTCGTCCGAATCACACGACGAAATCTTCCGAACGAAATTAACCAAAGTAGAATCCAGCGAACAGTCAATTTAAACGAATTATTATTTAAATGAATATTTCGAGATTTGTCGACTAGCATCGCGGACATTTTAAGCCTTATAGTTACTGACCTCAAATCAAGGTAATCCTGAGTGGAACGACAACACCGTTTCACAGTTACACAGATTTTCACTGAACGGGGTATTTAAAAATTTGTTCGCCGACGGAAACACTCTCCGAACTATCGACAGGAGGCGTCGAATAGGGGACACTGCTGTTTGGGGGGCGCTATTGTCACTGGAGCTCCGTCACCAGGAACGCGGTGCCGTCTCCGGAGGAACTGTCCTGAAGCGTAAAACTTTAAATGGAGCGAGCAGATGTAGCACGTATCAAAGATGCCTGTCGAGTGTGACCTCCATGCCGTAGCCCGAGGGGCCGCCGCCACTGCTCTCTCTCCCACCATATTTATCATTCTCCCACTCCACTCTCCTCGGAGAAAGATCAGGTTATCTATCCCTCCTACTCGGTTCCCTCGTCAACCGCGCTCCCGTTCTCATCAATTCAATCTGGGAGTCTGTTCTTTTTAATTTTTTTGTTGTCACCCAACCATCGACCTATCCTCTACACTGTATAAACAATGAACGCGACGTTATTAATATGTCTTTATAGAAAAGAAGTACGAATATCTAAGTCAATGACAACACATATATTAAGGTGACAATATGCATTCATGGGCGTCATTGCAGAAAAGCACACGTTAGATGTGATTATTTCATTTACGTAACTTCCCGAAGATAATTCTGTATCTAAAACATATAAGTGACAGTTAATTTTGGGAAAAATGACACGCCTGTCTTGGGTACTTCTGGTTGCAGATTAGGTTCTAGGCCGCGGCTAATTGCTCTGTGTAGTAAGATTGGCAGCTCTGGCGTTACGCATAGGAAAAACAGGCGCCAGCCTATAGCGCCATATTTATGGAAGAAATATTAAAGTCGTAAAAAAACATTTTCAGAAATAGTTGTAAAAATGTACACGTCGTATTGTGGATGCCATCATTTTTTTCAGTTTCGGCTTTCGCCACCATATTTATTCGCTACCACTTTATGAACGTAGTCATACTGACATAGCACAATGGATGTAATAAGTTCCGCAAGTATTTGAAATATTTTCTTGCGATGTTCTACCTACCATCGTCCATTTGGCCACAGTGTAATTATGCTAGTAGTATTCTCTATGGTACTGCTCGAAGTTTGGACGATGAACTGCTGAAATTTGCCTAAATTAGGGCCAAATAGGCAGACGGAAACGAGAAATAGCAGAGCTATGTTCTAAATTCTGTGTTAATACATAAAGCACATCAAGCTAATGGGCTGTCCCATATTTTAGAACCTGAACTCATTTTTTATTGTACACAACAACCGTTAAATCTAAGCTTTGCAATTCAATACTCGATGGTCCTCGATTTATTTCGTATCGCACTGTAGGTAAGGTATCGTATAAGCTCATAAAATGATAAATGAGTACCTCAAGAACGGAAGTAGAGGCTGGGCGCATTGGCGGGTAATCTATCAGACTTGCCATCCACCCGTCCAACTACCCGATTTGAGCATGAGCTTGTTGTTCTCGGTAACAGGATACAGATCGCTCAATCCTCATTAGCACAGGCAAATGCTGATAAGGCTATCCCTCAATACACCAGACACTTTCTGTTTTCTTCTTATACTATCCTTATATACACCGAACACCTTCCGTTTTCCAGTTATATTAACTCTGAAAACTCCCAACGCCTCATGTTATGTTGGCATGTAATTGAAAATGATGGTTTATATTTAAATATTTTGTTCTTTTTATAGATGTATACGACTTAACGTTTTGTGTAAGAAAAATATTGTTAATATGTATTTACGGATAGACTATGTTATGTGAAGTAGTAAAGTATAATTTCTAATGTACTGTTTCTGCGTGAAATAGTTCTATTTATTTTTGTCCGTTAATAAAATATTGGGGTTAGGTAAAACATTTCGTGTTACATTTTCAATTTCGTTTCTGAAATGGCTATGAGTGTGAGTTACGTGTATGCTAATTTCAGTCCATAGTTTATGCGCCATAGTCACGACAACGATTACTCAACCTACACTTGGCTCTGGTTTACAATCTAAATTTTTTCGTTTCTTACGTTTCAGACAGGTTTTTAGATGCTCGATTTCTTGAAATGAAACATATAAACTTGTTTTTCCAAAGCTCTACTATATCTGCGCCCGTCCCGAAGGGCTTCAACCAGGCGTAAGGGCGCAGTAACCAGTATTCCCACGCCTATTACCTTTTTCATGCGTCCAACATTCATGTAGTTGGTGGTCTAACCATTAGTGCGAGAAATATAAATTTCTAGCCGCATTCTTCAAACATAATATTTCTATATTATTTCTATATCTGCCCCCAATTCAAACTAACAAATTAAGCAATATTTATTATAATAAAACGTTAATTAGTCATAATAACGTCCCTAAATTATTGTTTGAAATTGTAAGCATTAATATATATTTAACTTTATATTATAGACCCGTACCCTGGGTTTCGGGCTTCTCCTCCGAATCGCAAAAAACTGACCCCGGACATCTGTGTTCGGATCTCCAAGAATGAGTGGGGATTAAAGAGTAGAGGATTTCTTAGAAATAATTAACTTTCATATTCGGTAAAATATAATTATTCATGACACAGTCTATTACATTTTCATTTTGTGCGGATATCTTCGAAAACTTCCAAATAAATATTAGCTCCTTTGAACATTTAACACTACAGAGTATATTAAGAACTACCTATACCTAGAACCTACCTATACCTATACCTAGAAGAACTAACTATAAGAACTATAAATAGATTCATACCATCATAGATTAAATATATTCACAGGTGAGATGCAACACAATCACTTGTTAACTTCTATCTTCGATTTGATCTTCTTCCTGTACAGGTAATGCCGGTCGATCAGTCAATATTAATCGATTATGTTAATAATGCTAATTTAATATCAATGTTTCAAAATGTTACGTAAGCCGAAATATTTCAGTTAACGTGTGTTTAAAATGTGAATACAATAATATGGATAAGTCTTCCGGTAATTTAACTCTTATTTCGTTAGGATATGCAGGGGGCTGATTCGCTAGAGTATGGACTATTAATTATCTCTTGTTATTGTTTACACTCTCGCTTGACTATCTAACAGGTGAAAGATTGGTTTCTGCTTGCCACTACTAATACGGTGAAAACCTTTTCTTGGTGAACTGTCACTATAGTACTATAGTAATTTTTACTGAAGACTACTTGCGTAATTACCATCCTGTTTTATTAAGGCGCCGATACGAATCTAGCATTAAACAAGAGAGAAAAAAATGACGCGAATAACATTATTTCTTTCTTATTTTAGAGTGGAATTTTCAGTTATGCTACAACTGATTTCCAAATTTAAATCGATATCTCTAGTTTTTAAATTACATACGACAAGTCACTGATGAAAGCATCACTCACGATAGGATTTCTAGAAGCAAAATAGCCAAACTGATGGGAACCCCAAAGGCGATGTGTATGGTAAGTGCAGGGCTGAAATCCTGGAAACTAACACTTGAGTAGCTGCTCCTTTTCGACTGGCACACCGGTCTTTCGTGAATGCTCTGCTTCTTTATTCTGTTCAGGAGTCCAACTTCTTTCTGCCAGCTAAGTCTACAAAGTGAAATAATTACGGAATTAAGTGCTGACGAATAGTCCGAGGTGGAGCTCTCTATAAAATTCCGCAAACTATTTTAATGATTTAAAGACAATGAAGAATATGGATAAGAATTTGTGTACACGATTAAATAAATATAATTAAGGGATATCTATGTCTAAGCGATGGGAATTTCTAAAAATACTTAGGTGTTTTGACATTGATCTTATACATTAAATAAACTTCAAGGGAACCTTGATTAGATGTAAGTAGATGGGATACTGATAATTCAGATATGAACATTGTATAGATTACCTTTGAGCTACTATCTCTCTGATGCCGGAATTTTTGACAACGGCCATCGTTAATCGTGGAATTATGAACAATTGCAGTTCGGCCAGACCGCACTTCTCCTCTTCGTTAAAAGTCTCGCTGATCTTCTCGTAAGCCGAATTCGCTTCCACCTGTAATTAAATTCAGCCATTAATTAATTCATTTAGTGCTTTATATACTTCCTGAATATACTTAGTAAATATTAAGGAAGTCGATGGGCTTGACTTGACACTGACGAGAAAAGCAATTTTTCCTAATCTTATGAGCTGGACTCCTTCCGTTATTGAGCAGTAGGCTTTCTCTCGCTGTGGACCCACTTTGAAGCTGTAAAGTCTCAGCGTGTCTTCGTCCGTCGATTCCTGCCATAAAATACATATAACCCATGTCAATTCCACTCCTATAAATTATAAATTCATTAAATACAATGAAAATTAGAACACGAACTATTATTCATATTAGAATATATTCGACGTAATAATAAAATAACATAAATAAAAAATCACGTAACGAATAATAAAGTTAATTAGCGAATAAAATAAATTTATGGGGATACCTCTTACGGCCGGACATCTTTTTTTTATACCGTTCGTCGTGTATATACCTTGAAATAGATGTTATTATAACTCATGTTCTGCATTCGGAACTCGAGGGGGCTGTGGGAAACGTCGGTGATGGTGTGAAGTACGGGGGAGGTGGACTGGAGCAGGGCGACGATGGCGGCGGCGTACGAAGTATAGAGAAATTGACAGGCCAGAGAGAAGATCATCACTGCCGTCCTCGTCGACATTGAAGTCGGGCACAAGTTGACGCCTGAAGTTTTTCAATCCAACAATCGAGTTTTGTTATTTTTAGATGTCCGTGTACTTAAAAATATTTACATATAACATAACGTCATTCATTTAGACCGGAGTTTTATTTAGTTTGAAGTAAGCGTATTAATAGAACCCCAGAAAAAACGCTGTTAAGCAGAAACAACAGGGAGTATTAGAAAATATAGGTAGATCACAATCAATGCTGCGTCTATATTTTATCATCGACATTTCAACATTTACGATATTAACGCCTATAATTGTTGTCTTATTTAACTAAATATTATATTAAAATATTTATTCCAACCCTTGGCGAATTTATTAATGTTAGTTTTCGCATACACCCATAAAATAGCGGTATCTAGTTCAGGTTTTAAAGATATTTCGACACTGATTAAATGTATACATTCAGCTACCTATATATTTTACATTCAAATATAATAATTATACTAACTAAAATAAAATTATTGAAAATTAAAATTTAACATTTTCGTTGTTAACCAAAATGGTCAAATCTAAGTGAAATGTTGACAGATTTCAGATGAGATGGATGAACGAGATGGAAAGTGTGCAGAACTTTCTAAACGGTTACTATGGGATTAGGTTAGTGGATATTTACGTCACATGACTGATTTATATAACCTACTCATGTTTGTGTTAAACATGTTTTTGAAATGCCAATAAAAACCACCAGAAATGAGTTTATATCGTTGAAGCAATGATCCAATGGGAATTGTCTGTTTCCGTTGAAGAAATCATCCGAAATGACATCCAACCAGAATGTTGTCTGGTCTTACCCTGTTGGCAAACTATACCGACGAGGAGTGCCAGGAGGTCGGTATGGGAGGGCGGACTTTTCACAGTCCGTGAAAAGAGTCTAAGGTTGGGTTGTCCGGCGGCGAGGCCAAGGAACACCAGAGCCCCAACCATCGTACCGACGAAACAGTACCAGACGCCTCGCGAGAACGGCAGCCCGAATATGTTCGTGACGCTCGACAGCGGCGGCTGCCTGAACATTACCATCGACCTGCATCATAAATTAGTTTATGGGAACAGTCAGACGGCAAATCGATACGAACCATTCAAACTAACTTGAATGGGGGACAGGGACAGGGTGCTTTACTCGGAAATGAGGTAAAGTGTCCCTAACGAAAATTCACGGGCAGAAACCAACAGCATGATGAAGAGAAATGTCGTAGATCAGAATTAAAGTTTAAAGAACCAGTCGCCAGGCTGTTTTGAGAACAAAATTTTCACTCATGCTCACCAGAAGAGAGAATCGTGTAAATAAATATATATTAAATGCTGAAACGTACATATCCTGAACTTACTTGATCTGAAACGTTTCTACTGTGTAGTCCACTAGAAGCATGCGGTCGGCTCTCGTAAATATTCCGGTGGCAGCCATGTCAATCTCTTTTTTTTGCAACTGGCCCATAAGACCACTGAAACTTCCGTTTTTCATCCAACCGTAATCATTCACTATCGTCAGTTTGTACCTATAAAGAAAAGTATGTACGGGCAGTAGTATTAATAATATTCGGAAAAATTACTTCTACAACTCTACCAATATTCATAGTTTTGGCATTAAACTGAAATGTAACACAAAGTACGGGAACAAACCTGAAATTCAATTGCTCTGAAAGTATTTTCATGATCATGTGGTGCATTAATGCCCATACATCCATCTTAAGGAGCTCGCGTCTGCTACTCGTCAGTAGCTTCCAGTCCGTAGTCCTAATCTATAAAGCGGGGGCCAAAACAACAAAATTAATAATTGTTCATCAAATATACAAGGACGAAGTCGCTATACTTCGAGGTTTATGATATTCGAGCGCAGCAGCTCCTGACAGGGTGGGACTTGTTCGATATGTCTGACCATTAGCTTTCTTATTGTACAACTAGCTTGCTCATTCCCTGACTAGGACAGCCAGCGAGCTGAAAGCATCTTGAATTGCCGGGACATTGGCTCTTAAATGTGTTTGTTTGTGGCTCAAATTGAGCCGAACTCAATAATAAACAACAAAATTTAGTTTCTAGCGGAGGATAGTTAGCTAAATATAAGAAAGGCACTTTTCCGAATAGCTTGATCGGATAATTTACTGAAACTTACAACCGTGGAAGTGCGAAGAATGGTCCCCTCGAGATCGGTCCTTTGTGGCCAGCCGGCCAGTAGGGTGCCGTCTGGTAGAGGAATTGACCTGAGGGGTGAGTGGGGCGAGGCCCGGTAGAGGTGATGGAAGCGGGTACCGAGAGAGTCGAGCCGGGCCAAGCTCGAGTCGGGGCTGGGCCAGGCCGAACCGAGCGCCCGCTCCGCCTCAACATCACTCAACCCGCAAACAGGCCGCCCCCTGCACCTCACCAGAAGCCAGTCGATACCGCTGGCCAGCAGTCCCGACTTCCAGATCTGTCCATACCCAAACCTCCTCTTACGGGGCCGAACGCATTACGCGCATAGATACAAATTATGTGATTCGACACAGTGTATACATAATACGCCGTACGAAAGAGGGAAACACAAGTGTCATAAGTCACTTGACCGAAAGCTTTTAAAAAGCGAAATATTTTAACTAGCGCTATAACTTTGTAATTCCAATATGAAGAATAAACATTAAACCGTGGTTCATACATTTATGAACTCTCTTTTCACAATTACGAATATGTTATTCTCACTGACGTAACGAATCGTCGAATTAGCCCGAGGGCAGGAGACGTCTACAACTCCGCCTGACCTCCCCTGGCGGACTCCCGTAAGTGCCTTCACGTCGAAAGAAATTAATACTCCGCGCTTCGCCATCAGTTTGACCAAATCCACTTTCATATCTGAAATATCGTACATTTTTAAAAATTCGATATTCTTATAAAAATTATAAGTGATACTGAAATGGGATACTGTGGCAACAGTGTCCATAAACAGGTATCGCTTTTCCATAATTTACCAGCACCGTGTTTCAATTAAAAAAAAAATACATTTCATATATAACATTGATTATTTTCAACTGTGAGGGTACAATTACTATTATTACGTTATGCTCGAAATTCTCAGCATTTCAACCGGTATTAGCCATATATATACGTTACGGAGGTTTATCCTATATCCTTTCTAAGAAGGACACAACTCGGGATTGTACCAATTATATAATTTAATTGTTGTGCCGTCGTGTTCTGCGAAATCTGGGGCTGGGCGCTTACCTAATGTCCAGCACGAGAGAACCGTGACCGAGCCAATATATTTCTTCACAAAAACGCCGGTATAAAATCCAACGCGTGATTAGCAGCGGCTGCTTGCATTTGAAATGTGTGCATTAGAATCTGTTGGAGCACAAGTAACAGTATCGGTCTGGGAGCCATTTCTATTACTACGGTCCGATTTCATCCTTTCTCTATTCCCATCTACCTTTTGAGAATGATAAATGTGTTTACCTTCCATGGTCCTACATGCAAAGACGGATAGTATTCCGACTCCACAATTCTATTCCTTTGTATGAGAACCCGATCAATGTTTCCAGCGGCCCTCTTGGCATTGCGATTGTCTACCGTGTTGTCTTTATTAATAATGTAGGCATAAAGTGTACGTCATATGACATCAAGTCGCTAACTGTCCAGATTGCTTTATATTGACCGAACATTGAGCCAAGGCCTTATGCCATAACCGTCACATAGAAACGTCAAATTAATAGAACATTACTAAGCATTCTCCGGATGTAATATACATTTCATGAAATAGATTCATTTATTCGTTGGATACTATTCAGACACGAACTGCACTGTATTTACGATTTTATTTATTCAACAATTCTATGGGTACTTCTCCAGGAGTTAACTTCCAGCTAAATTTTAAATTGCTAACAGACATGAAGCTTGCTCATCACGGAATCGGATGAGACAGTAATCACCATTTAACTTATTAATTTACATTTATAACTAACTGGTGCCTACTTAGTTACTAAGAAAGTTTGTTAGTTCGAATAATGATGGGGCGGAATTGGGGATCGATCTTTAACTATACGGGAGATAATTTCGGGGTGGTTAAATTTACTCGATCCCTGTTCATTTGGCTGTCCATTTTCGCTGACTAGATGTTCACTGGCGGTCATATGGCAGAGCCGATACCGGAGGCAGAGTTCCAGGAGATCAACAGCGTCTTCTGGAAAGTTATGGGACATTCTGGCCTAGAGCTATTCCTTGACGATGGACCGGCGTCACCGACTGTCAGAGAATCCGTTACCAGGAAGATACGAAAGGGCGTATACTTCTTTCTTTTGGCAGTATTACCCGTCTTTTTCATTTCCCAGGTATAGACTGAGCGAAAGAGACATATTTAATTACAAATCAGTAAGCAATATTAGCCCTTTAACTGATATCTTCTACCTCAAAGGAGAACAGATAATGAATAATCCTAAAATTCTTCACTAACTTTTAATTTACTGCACTGAATAGAGTAGAAATGTCGGTATCTTGCGAAATGGCGTCAGCTGTAGATCGGCAAGACAGGCATAACACGTAATATATGTTAATTACTTTTAATGAACAATGATGGCCCTTTGCATGTTTCTCATCCAATAAGTTTAAAGCGGCCGGACACTCTCCGAACCCTAGACGCTTCTACAGCAATACTTTTAAGCTCCCATACATTTTTTATTTCTTCTCTCTTCGGGTTGGAATGTGTGAATCCTTTACTCTCTAAGCTGCCTGGTGATCGGTTCATTAAATTTTCATTCTGAATCGATTCGTTCCTCCTCATCGTGGGTCCATTCTAGCCGTAGGTTTCTTCCCACGAATCCTCGTCAGGAATACTCCTTTAAATTATAGGTATTCCCTTTAGGTATAGTGTCATACCTATAAAAAAAGTTTCTATCCAGCCGATTTTTATTTTTCAGGTCTCCTGTCTGTTACTGGGAGGAGCGAAGGGACACGATTTCTCGATGATGCTCGAGAATTTGTGTATAGCATTTAACTGCGCTTTGGGGTTCACCAAGTGTGTTTATTTCAACATGCGTGTTAGCGAGGTACGGGATCTGTGCCTGCGGTTCGACGAATTGTGCAGTGTCCGAGGTCGGCCGATAGAGGCGGCAGCCACGCTCAGGTCTACTGCCCACCACCTGCTCAGGTGGGTGCGCCTCTGCTACAACCTGGTCTACGCCATGTTCCTCTCCTGGATCTGCATGCCCATCGTAAACTACATCGGCTCGCCCTCGGCGGACGGTATCTCCGGCCGTATCATGTCCGGCTGCTACTGGTCGGTCTTGGACGTGAGCCGCTCCCCCGGTTACTGGCTGGCCCTTCTTCTCGAAGGGCTCACCTCCGTCGCCGGCCTCACCTTCCTCCTCCCTGTCGACATGTTCTTCACTGCGGTCAGCGTCATGACCTCCGCCCAGCTCAGGTTCCTCGCCAAATCACTTAACCTCCCGGACAGGCCCCCGCCTCCCCCCTCTGAATTTGTCCGCGAACATGTTCGACTCGTCCGGTGAGTCCGTCGCACGGGCGATTGATTTTCAGGAATTTCTTGTTTATTACTTGTAAGCGTGAATAATATATCTATTCTTACTGTCCCTTTATCTTAGAAGGCATATTTAAGAAATATTTTATTCTTGCGCAAGATTATGCAAGGACATCGAACGACTCTGGTCTCCTTTACTTGGTCTACAACTGCTTTGCTCTCTGTTCTCATTGTGCGCAGCTACACTCATCCTAGCTACGGTGGGTAATGCACATTTTTAAATCGAGACAATATAGTTTTCACAAATCTGGTTATAAAGAAACGTGTAAACGTTGATAATATATTTAGAAACTAACCTGTATTCTTATTAACTAATTCTTATTAATGAATCAAATCTAATATTATATAATATAATATATCAAAATATAAGTACTACAGTGTAGAATAAAATGTTCACCATTTCCTAAATTAAATGAATACTGAGTGAATGCTGTTAATGGTCTGTGACCACGGTATTTATTATACCATGACATTTATGAAAATAATTTCTTTGTTATTTTTATTACGATATGAAAAATGTAGTTTAATAATCTGTCTTAGGGAAGTGACTCGTTCTATGAATACCTATATCAGTACTTCATCAGCCAAATGAAATATTTCACCTTCTTAGTACTGCTGCTTCTTCAATTGTTGACGTACTGCGCTGTTTCAAACAAAATAACTGAGGCGGTATTTTATATTTAATTTATTTTTTAATTGTTTTCTCCCTAAAATCCCAGTTATTGGGAAAGCTTAAAGCTCTTCAGTGAAAGGTCAATGCGATAGTTACTGTATGAACTGCGGTTGATAATACAGCCAAATTATTTTATAATTGGATGTTTGTGGTACGCAGAACGAGTATATGCGATGGTGCGCCTACGACAGTCACTGGTACTCCAACGGCCCCGAGGTCTTTCGGGGGCGTAGCGTGCTCATGACAAGCATGATGGCCGCGTACGCGACAAAGGCTGCCACATTCACGGCCCAGAAACTCATCCAGATCAATCTCGCCACCTTCATAGATGTAAGAAAATGTTGCAAGTGTGGTTCAAATTTAGGTTTGGTGAACACTGACTCCTCCAATAAAAACTAAAGGCCTATTGGGATTTTTCCAACAGCTTGGTATTAAGAGTGGCTATATCCACTATGAAGCCAAATTAAGCACTGGCTAAACGTTGTAGGTTGAGTATATGATTCAATTAAACTAGCCGAAATACCTGTTTTTCTTTGTGCGCTTTTGTTTAAAAAGGAGAGTAAAAACAGGTCCCAAACACAAATTTCTTAAGTTAATCAGTAGGACTCAAGGAAAACTCACGGAGTTGAGTAAAGCAGAATGTGTGTTCGTGTACTTGTGTGTTTATTACTATTATTACGATATTAAAACAGAAAGTTGCGCATTTAGATTTTTACTTATTATATTTAAATATGCTTCGAATGTAGTCAGATAGTTTAGATGTTTGTCACTAGATAGAGATATCAAACAGGTTTAACTTATGACACATTCTAGCGGTGATCACTTAAACTAAGACAGAGATTAAAAAGGTGTATTTTAGAGTTATAATCGCTTTTTTTGTGGAAATAATGTCCGAATTTGGTGATATGCTTAGGAAATTTTGAGTATCTTTTTTTCTATTTATCGATTGTATTGTTTTAAATTGTTCCGATAGTTTCCTTCTGGTTTTGGCCTATGGAAACTTTATTGCACATATTGCATTCAGTACTATATACGCCGATATTTTCTGATTTATTTTCTGTGTTCGTTGTTCACGTTGTAGGCTATTTGGAAATTGAGTTTTTTTACGTATGTTCACTTCATAGCTAAAAAATATTGATCAAATGTCTTCTTTGTGTAACCTAATTGTTCTAAAACTATAATTTGATCTAATAAGTTTATGTATTTATAGGAAACGATAACAACACTATGTCCGCATAAAGATTTCATAAAATTAATGTAACAACCATTGCGGTGGTGGTTTTATTCATGATTACAATAATGGTTCACGTATTATCTAACTTTCAGGTCTTGCGCCTCTCATATTCCTACTTCACTTTCTTACGGCAATTCAGCGGTCGAATACCACAACACCCTGATACAGTGGATGATGACTATTAAAATTATTGAAGCACTAATAAGTTTAATGCTTCACATTACTTTCTTAATCATTAGGATGGTACCACTGATTAGTAATTTAAAATTCAGCTAAACAAATAAATGACCTTTTTTAACTGTACGTAGAAATATATAAATTTTATATTGTTTAATAATTCTTATGAAAAAGTTCACTTCAGTACCGAGCTCACTGATAATTCTAACCGTTTAATTTCCCTTCAACAGATATATACTTATTGCAAAATGATGTGGTCGTTATTTCTTATTACCCATGTTGTACCCCATATCCTTGTCCAGTCTGCAGACTGCGTTCAACTCTTCTTCGTTACAATTAATACCGCATATTTGTGAATATTACTAGCTGTACAACCCTCAGGGCCCCTCTATAACACATTCAGGTAAGCGTGCGAGACTCTCGAGACTCTCTAGAAATGCTCTAGCCTTTTTTATAACATAGGTAATGTATGAAGGGTTCAAGTACAATTCATTTTTCTTTAACTCCTGAAAAATAAACGATTCATAGATTCAACTTGAATGATATATAGTCAAGTCATAACAGAAGGTAAAACACTGGCGTAAATCTTGCAGCCACCTAGTACTATCATTACTGAGAACGTTACTGGCATATTGATTAATGCGATATATGAATCTTAATCTAGAAAAAAATAGTAATTTTTAGAAATTCCGCACGAATTATCGTTTATTTTTTTGCTTTTTGATTATCAACAATAAATACACGTGTTTAGTCATATGATGCAGAGCGTTCGCTAAGAGAAATATCTATATTACATAAGAATTAAGTCTGTGTAAATTATGAGTACTAACCCTGAAACACCGGTTTGGATAGGTACCTAAATTCACGTATGGCTTCCAGCTCTTTGCTTTATGATTATTTTTCGATTATAGAAATAAATTCTATTTCAGAAAAACCGGTCCAAGAAGGAAATGGTAGTAGGAAATGGAGGAAAATTCATCTATGCTGGATCCTTCAATTTTTAATCATCACCTGCATCATAATAGTCATCAGTGTAATCGGTGAGGTTTCAGGAACAAAATCCTGGAATAAGGCTTCTTCTAAACTTCGAAAGATATTAACGGGAAGGTGATACAAATGAGGGTACACAGAATTAATTGTGAAAGATGATTTTATTCATGATCGTTCCATGATAAATGAAGGATGGTACACTCGATGCCTATTATACGGGTATGCTTATTCCGAAACATGCGTGGGATATGAGGCATGATATGTGATGGAGCGTCCGACTTTCCAATCGATCGTAAATTTTAATTGATTTATTATGTCAGAGAATATAGTCATTATTAATATTCTGGAGACAGTATATCTTTATATTTATTTATATAGTCATTTAATATATATATATATATATATATATATATATATATATATATATATATATATATATGTGTGTGTGTGTGTGTGTATAGTAGATTGTTTAATCTCCATCCTTCGGCGCGTTTCCTCCCTTCAGTGTTGAGCGCACTCGATTTTAAATACATACACAGAATGTTTGTGTATTTTAACAACACGTATGCAGGATATATGTGATATATCATCGTTTCTATTCTCGATTGAACCTGCCCTCGAGGAAAAAGTTAAAAAATACGTCTTTAAATACAGCTGCAATTAATTCTAACAACTGTAACTAATGATTTCCCATTTTGGGGTCGATAATTTAGTTGTTGAAAGGTATTGGAATTCGGAAGGGAACAAATCAGGAATAGTTATAACCGACTTCATGGGTAGGAAGTGCGGCTACGATCCTGGAGTGAAAAACAAACCCTACGTTTACTTTTACAATGTTTCGAAATGCAGTTCCATCAGGTCTATTATTCAGGACTCCTGCGACACCACCAAGGTATGTTACTCCGAAATATTTATTGTGTGGATCTATTCATAATATCCTTTTATTTTAGCAGCCGCCAATAATAAATATTGGGAACAGGGTTACAACAATAATTGTAACGATCGTCTGCCCCATAAATTTTTCAAATCTCACTTTTTAATTTCGTTCCGGTTTGTGCATAGAGTTGTACTAATAAATACAATTCTATAAATTAATAAATAGTAAAATATTACAATAACTATAAATCTCGTAAATGCAGACTCACTTAATATAGCACAGATTATTAAATTACTGTATTCAGGAATAAATAGAGACGGCCTTCACTAACATTCATTATATTAGTAAAAATTTTTATTCATTTACATAGTGGAAACATAAATATACTGATTCATCTGCAATATTTAGGTTTGTGTGAAAACTTGTCCCAATAAGACTATTTTAATGTCGGATCTGTGGGACATGGAGGGAGAATTGGATTGGGTTATTTGTAAGGATAGAGAGAGAGTAGAGAACGAAATGGTGTACGACATACTTGTACAAAATGGGTCTTGTGCACCATACGTCCTACAGTGTAAAGCATGTGAGTTTCCAGTTCGAATAAGTTATTAAACCGTTCTATGAACACACAATATCAATATCCAATCACTTATTAATGTTGATTATGATGTTTGGCTCAGTTTACGAGTACTGCCTCCCTGTTGAAGTTATAATGGAATTCGGAATCACCACGTACCTATGGAGGACACCGACTATACCCACTGAATTCGACTCGGACTACTGGAAATCCCAAGCGTTTGCACACCTACCTGTACATAACTTAAACAGTTCTTATCGCTATATATATATATATATATATATATATATATATATATATATATATATATATATACTTTAGATTTTAAGGAACGTTCAAATCCGATCTGAAATATATTCCGTAAGGTTTCCAAGCCGTATACCATGGGCAATAAACAAAATAATTTGCTTTTAATTATAAAAACAATCGACTGAACCACCCAGACAGATTTTAATGGTAGTCTTCAAGCCCGGAGTTGAAACTAAAAATTCGAATTGAAAACAAATTCCAAACATAAAACAAATAAACAATCAAGATTTGCTTAGTCTGCATTGTATAATTTACATCTGCAAATTAAAAAACAATTTAAACATGAAACATCAACAGCTTATAAAGTACATTTTGAGAGCATACCATTCGAATACCTCGTACAGCGATCAGCGTTACACTAGATGTACTAATAAAATGATTTAAAAACTATGTTTCATTTACTGAATATAACTAAATGTATGCAAGCCACAGTGGTAAGAAAGTTTGAAATGCACCAGTGGCTACGACAGCTGCAGCTTTCTGTTTCGATACTGAAGCTCTGGTTGATTGCCGCCGTCGCCTGTACCCTGGTCATCACCGCCACCTTCGTGTTCCTCCTCCACAGATTCGTCTCCACAGCCGTCTGGATTTCCCTCTACACTTTTCTGGCATTTATATACCTCTGTAAGAATTCAGGTTTACTCATTATTCGATAGGTTTATACACACACACACACACACACACACACACACACACACACAATTATTGCACTTGAGAAATATGCTATTTTAAATTAGCATGTCGTATCATCGAATTTGCTTGTATGATGGAATTGGTAATCTTTTCCTTGCTTTCAGTCACCGGTTTTTCTCTCTACGTCGTCTGTTATTTGTCAATTATCGGGGACATGGTGTTAAACGCATCGCAGGTACCTGTAATAATAGAATATACAGTATTTAACATCCTGATCTGGACATTGTTTTTGATTTGGTCATCGTCCCTTACCTTAGTAGTCACGTGCTTCGTCTGCACGCTCTCTCACAAGATTCCACAAGGCATCGAAATACTCAAGTACGCCATTAAGTAAGTCAACTAACATGTTCTTTTGAAAATTGTTTTATATATAATATATATCTCTTATGTACATCAGCTATATAAGTACGGATTTAAACGCAGTCTTTATAAAAATAAAGTTGAGAAATCTATCAAACAAAATCAATGATGTCTTAAATATATAATATTAACTGGGATAATATTTCAGATGGTTTATAACAGTCTTCGTTAACCTGACTAGTCGTATTGGCTAGTTCAACATAGTAACACTACATAACATACAGTGTTTTAATAGAAGATATATTTTTAATAATAAAAATAATATCGTAAAAAATAAAACATTTAGATAAAATGCATATCATGGCTAACACGGTTCATATCCATATACAAATTCAATCTTAATTAGATTAGGTATAAAATAAATAACATATCGTTAACTATAAAATATTCTCGGACACCAAAATAGGAAGTATTCGGCCAAATCAATACTTTCCAATATAAATACCTATTGCCTTCGTCGATCGACGATTTGCCTTTTATATGGTACATTCAGTTACCTACGGAGCTACACTTAGTTTGTGGAATCCCAGAAATGAAACAATTGAACCAAGTCCATTTACAGGAACCTTTAACAGTTTGAGTAGAATTTACTGCTGTAAGACCTAAATAGAGGCGGTATGGATTTAGGGCTGTGGAGAGCGTGAGGTGCGCTTTGCTGTATCCGCTTGTGCCGCTGACGCTCGGGGTGGTGTTGATGGGCTGGGGCTATTACGCCGTACTTTGGATATGGCTGTCCGCCGAACAAACCAACGTGTTCGATGACACTGCAGGGTACTGTAACTGTTCAGGCTACTACCAGGTAATTTAGATATTTCAAAACGTTTACTCTTCCATAAATGTCCATAAATACTCTTCCATATGAGCTATTTTTTAGAAGCTCATATTATCATTCCAATTCCAGGTAAATCCCGGGATATTTCACTCTTTCACTATCCATTTTTCATCTCCACAAAAATTGATTTAAGATAAAGCATAATGACCGCAAACACCGTACCGATTTAGAGTTTCAAGAATGTTTAAGTGCCGATGGAATAGTTTGCGGGCAGTAATATTGCTCTGTTTCGGGTTTTCGCTATCACCAGTAGTTGATATATTTAAGTAGGTGTTCCTTGTGTTGGTAGAACGGGGACGCGTGCACGATGGAGAAGATGAAGCAGATGTGTAGGAAGGGTAGTACGAATGAAATGTGCGAGGAGGGATGCTACAGGGTGGGGGCGGTGCTGGGACCTTGGGAGGCGGTACTTATCACCGGCCACATAACCCTCATACTCTGGCTCCTCTGGTTCGTCAAGGGCTTCTCGGATATGGTCCTCGGTAGCTTGTTCGTCACCTGGTACACAACCTCCAACAACTACAGAATCCCCAGTTCGGTAATAATTAAGTGCGCCGCAGGTGTCAGGTTGGTTTCTATTGTTGGAAACAGATTTCAATAAATGATTTACGGAATTATTGACATTTTGGTTTCTCATTTTTTTTACAAATATTGTTACCGCTGATTTGTGTCAATGAGTGACGCGAAAACAAGAAATAATTCGCAGTTTCCCCATTTTCTGTAATAAATTTGCTGTTCAACTTCAATAAATTGAAATACCACATATTGCCCTCTTCAATAAGAGGGCAGTATGTGTGTTTCAACTGTGTACGTGTGAAGTAAATACATAAAGCATGATCCAAAACATGTAGACGGACTTGTTTTGTATATACACTCATTTGCAATTGAGTTTAAACATAGAATACAAAATATAGAAAATCCATTGCACAATCGATTCTAAACTACATATTTTGGTTTATAATTATCGGTGTACAATCATTACATTAATTTATTTCATCAGTATCCAGTCACTGTCTATAAATTGGTTATATTCAATTTTGACAAAATGTGATCCCTTTATTTAATCTACCATTCATACCGCAGATACCACATGGGAGCGATTACTTTGGGCTCCACGGTGATGTTATTCATCGGTAGTATGCAAATTTTTATGCAGATGGCTCTCAACTTCCTGCTCTATAGGTATTTATAATTGGGAAAAAAGAAATTTATACGCTTAATACGGAAAAGATCAATTTTTATCTTTATCGTCAACGAACACATTTTGTTACCGTATAATATTTATGAACCAAATGAATATCTTTATAAGAAACTAATTTTTAAAAAGTTTAAAGAATGCTGTTTATAGCTTTCCTTTTTTTGGCGTAAAATAAACGTAGACTGGACATGAAACAGTTCTTCCGAAAGTACTGAAGCATCTATAGGTGGAGCGCGGAAGATAACATATTTTTATTTTTTTAAATAACAGGTACGAGTTAAAGCAGACCACGAGCTCTGGGGCACATCGCTGTCTCTTATTCGTGAGAAAAGTGACCCTGCACACTACCTACCTCAATTATATAATGTGCATGATCAAGAAATGCGGTTACTTCCAAGCCGGAAAACACGTCTACCAACTCACCACAATCACTACCAACGATATCAATCTCATAAATTTGGTAGGTTATAAATCTCGAAAAATCGGACAACAAAATAATCAATCCTTTAAGGTCCTCAACAGTCAGTTGGCGATCTTCTAGGTGTGCTCTAATAAGTAAAGACTATTTTAATCCTTAAACTGACTAATTTAGTTTTTAAATTTCAATGCTGAACGTTTGTATATTTTTTTCAGATGCTTTATTATAGCCTCGGAATAGACAATATGTGGTATAGTCCTTATTTCTAACATTCTTCAAAGAAATATTCAATGATTGGTACTTGTATAACTGGTAGTGTCAAAACATTTTACTCCGAACTTAATTTGTACCGTTTACTGCAGTTTGTCGAAATGCTGCTGTTCGTTTACAAGATGACAGCCGTTACTGTGATTATGGCCACAGCTTTGGCGATGTACTTCAATCCGCTTGTATTCCTGACTCCCCACGAGGAGACCAAGTTCGATTTGAATTTCGTCATGAGGCACCCGATGTTGATCCTTATTTTTCTCCTGTCTTTTATTTATTTCACGACCAGTTTTTACATCAACGTGTACGGCATCAGTGTCAACGCTGTATTCATATCCTACGGTGAGTAGTTATCAGCGATCCGGATTTAGAATTATAGCGTTGTTGACTCACAGTTTCATATACAACCGTTAGTTGCTTACGAACATTAATTTTTCCTGTGACGTCCAAACATTTCTAACTAATTTGAATATGTACAATAAATCATCTTAGATATATTAGATTGCCCAGCTCAACTGGAAAGAATAATCTAGGGTACCGTAGATTTAGTGTGTTTCTGTCTCCTCTCGCTGGCTTGGTCTTTTGCTAGACCGGTTTCGGCTGCCCGCCATCTTCAGTAGCGGTGTTAGTCACTTTTGACACTTTGGATGTTTTTTGGGCATCCTCAGCGCACTGTCACTATCACTTGT
The DNA here is from genome assembly GCA_019843655.1 of Lethocerus indicus. NCBI lineage: Eukaryota > Metazoa > Arthropoda > Insecta > Hemiptera > Belostomatidae > Lethocerus > Lethocerus indicus. Next base: position 23,392,281 of record JACDQD010000003.1, on the reverse strand, counting down.
ACTGCGTGTCAGTTGGGCGCAATGAGGTAAATTATCGTAGATGTAGTGTGTTTCTATCTGTAGGTGCAACCAACGAACTTTAGTTAAGTACATTTCCGCACCATCCTCAGGGGGCGCTAGTTTATCGGTGCAAGTACACCCAACGAACTTTAGTTCAGTACATTCCCGCACCACCCTCAGGGGGCGCTAGTTTATCGGTGCAAGTACACCCAACGAACTTTAGTTCAGTACATTTCCGCACCACCCTCAGGGGGGCGCTAGTTAATCGGTGCAAGTTAACCCAATGAACTTTAATTAAGTACTCGCAGGCCACAAAACAGATATTCTAAACTAATAATCTAGGGATTAATTTTGTGAAGCTCATGACTATTGATAGTTTCAGACGGTTATGAATCCGGAAAAGCGAAGTACTTTACGTCAAGGGAAATATCCCTTTACGTCGACCGTCCAAAAGCACCTTCAGGTTCAGAATTTGTTCTCAACGAAATATGATTTGCTCGAAGTATTCCTTATATTCTTTTAGCTGCTATGAATTATTAAATGACAAGGAAGTTACGTGTACATTGATGATAGTTTCTTCTGAATTGCTATAATTGGACGAACATGTGTTAACAATTATAAAATAAGAGTGACCAAAAGGGTTAACTTTTGAAATGTGTCAAAATGGTAAAGAGTCAAAATGTCCTTAGCTGCATGACTTATACAATTGTTCTTAATAATACGGTATGTTTCATGCCAGGGAGTCTAAAACATCCCCTGCAGCTGTGAGAAGTGTTACATCAACGAAATTAACTGATCATAAAAGAAATCTAAATCTAAATCAGCCAACTAAATAAACTATCGTCATTGTACATTTTCATTTGTTAATTTGTCATAGAAAGAAATGAGTTTTTCTAGCGCACCAGAAATTAGGGACAATTTTGACATAACAGAGACTGATTCAATTCAATAGTACGTTACCATATTAATCAAAATTGTATAGTTCGTTAAGAAAGTTATTCAATCAAGAATATATTCGTCTTCATATTTTTTGTAATGCATTCATATTGAAAGGGTTAGAAAGCAACCCGTACCTGAGGAAGGAGTACAGAGAATTCGATATTCTACAAAACTAAAACTATACTAAATAATGTTTCAATATATAATTTTAATAATGCTGCTGTATATTTTCTTTTTTTTAATACATTTGATTTAATCTAGAGATTATGATGTACTTGTTCTTTCAATAGTCTTTTTATTGTTTCTGATTATAGCATAAACTTTACAATGGATACAGTATTTTATTCTGTTTGTACAAGTAATTTATTTTTAATTGTCAAATGGGATATTCACCATATTGAATGCACAACTCGCATTCAACTAAACTTGCATTTAGTGAAATAAATACTTTTTATATAAATTCTTTTATCTATATTTTTTTCGGCCGTTTTTCCGAAGTCTTTTCAGCCGAGAAATTTCAGAGCTCATTGTGGACCGACAACATGAATGTTATTACAAAATAAATTGTAATACACGTGGTAAAAGTTCAAATGAAAAATAATGAAATAACCATGTACGTAAGGAAATATTTACTTAATTTGTGGAGTAAAATGTTACTGATTTTATAAATGCAATTATTTATTTCTTATATTCCAATGCCCATTGTTAAAACCAAAATCAGGTGTCCTTAACGTTTTATTTTTTGTTTTGTGACAATTGAATGTCAAACTATTGTCATGTGTTTTAACATACGGCACGGAGCTCTCTGTGAACGGGAAGTGAAATTTTCACTTTGGAGTATCAATTTTGTTGAAAAATGATCAGTAATAGTGAAACACCAGCGTGGACGAGTAAGTCACATCCACCGGTGACCGATAATTGCACTATGTTCACATTTCAATTGCGGTAACTAATTGGTCCACATGATTTCAGGACCGGGCCGGCAAGATGGTCGCAAAATGATGGCCAATCCATGCTGGATTGTTCAATTTTTGCTCATCATCTCCTTCGTCATGGCCGTATCCCTCATCGGTGAGTGTTTGGGCCGATTTCGTCAGTGGTGAAATGGTCCTTGAGTGTAAAGTGTAAATTTTTGAAAATTATTCCTTCCTTAATACAGAAAATGTTATGGAAGTGTGTTGACTGTTTTCTGTCGGCACGATTGATTCTCATGATTTCATTTTTTGGGGCGGGGGGCGGGGGGGGCGATGATTCAGTTTTTTCCAGGCTCGGGAGAGATGCGGACAAAGCGGGAATCGTTGTGACCGATTACATGGGCAGGAAATGCGGCTACGATCCTGGCGTCGAAGATAAACCCTACATCTACTTTTACAACATATCCAAATGCAATAGTGCCAGGGCTGTTATACAGGACTCCTGCGACACCACGAAGGTCGCTGTATTACTCATTTGCAATATCTACTAACTATCCTTTGGTTTTAGTAGCCGCCTACAATAAATATAAATATTTCAACGGTGAACCCGATAGCCTGGATCTGCTATATAATAGACATTCTATAAATAATGGAATTACATTCGTTGAAATTTATGCGTAATAATAAATACTTATTTTAATTTCATAAATGTTGAATGGCGTATATATGTCATTCGTAACAAAAATATATAAAGTGAAATTATTAAAATAATACAAGTTTCCTTCAGGTTTGTTTGTCGGTGTGTCCTAATATAACCATTCGAACGACGGACGGTTTCGAATGGGCAATCTGCAGAGACAGGGAAAAGGTGGAGAACGTGCACGAGTTCATGCGGCTCACGAAGAATGAATCTTGCGCACCGTATGCACTTAAGTCTAAACCATGTGAGTTTCCAGTTTGGATAATTTTCAAATAGTTCTGCGAGAATAAATCCTCACAAGCTTGCTGGCTTCTTAACGCCGAGTGTGATATATGTTTGGCACAGTTTACGAGTACTGCCTGCCGGTGGAAGTTCTGGAATACGAGGCCGCGTCGTGGGACGTGGAAATACACACTAAACCGACCCAATATCAGACGGCCGATTGGAAATCACAGGCGTCATCACACTTGCCTGTATTATACAAGTTATATTAAAACGTATATAAAACATAAGAGTCAAATTCACCGTTCCCTCTCAGTTCTACGTATTCTAGTAGTAATTGTTCGTTGCCGTACTACCATACTAATATGCGATTGATCATTTTAAAGACGATCGAGGTATTTAATAATAATGTTTTAATAATAAGGTTGGCTGTAAAAACTTGGCTAGAAAACAATGTAGAATGAAAAATTGCATGCTTTAAACATCGATTTTGATGACATATCGTATTTGAGTGTTGTAGCACAAAAATTCAATGAATACTGCGATTTTTGGAAAAATATATGACCAACTCCAATATGTTAACCAACTCACTTATAAACGATGTCGTATAGGTGTTAAAACAGTTTGAAATGTGATAGTGGATACGACAGCTGCAGATTTCTGGGTCGATGCTGAAGCTCTGGTTGGCTACCGCCAGTTCCTGTACGTTGGTCATCACTGCCGTTTTCGTGTTTCTACTCCACAAATTCGTCACCGCCGCCGTCTGGATCTCCCTCTGCATTCTTTTGGCATTTCTTTACGTCTGTAAGACAAGAGTATACTTATTATAAAGCTAAAAACAGTGATCGTCCTCCACGAAATTGAAAAAATATATGAATCCTCTGCACGATTTTTTGTAAATTCGCCTTAGCGTCGATTTATTGAGCGACAATATTTGTTTCAATATATAACGGTGCAGTTTTTGGTTAATAACAATACTTTTGGTTTGAAACAAAGGATTCGAAAGATTTAATTTTTATAAGATGAAATTGCATAAATGATTTTCAAAATCTGTTAAGAATATACTGTCATTGTCTCAGTTTATGATGTATTTATGATGGCATTATTAATGGTAATTATTAGTATGGCATATTTTGAATTTTTTGCACATTGTTTGTATTTGTTTTCTTTTCAGTCGCATTTCTTTCTCTATTTGTCGTTAGTTATTTGTCATTTATGGGTGACATGGTGTTGAACATATCTCAACTACCTGTGACGATTCATTACACTGGTTACAACGTTTTGATCTGGGCCTTGTTCTTTCTCTGGTCCTTTTCACTCGTCGTGGTAACGACCTGCTTCGTCTGCACGCTCTCCCACAAGATTCCCCAAGCTATCGACATTCTCCGGTACGCCATTAAGTAAGTCGGTCGATGAATACAATTAAAATATATTTATCAAAAACTACGCTCCCCATATTCCTTGCACCCGTCCTTGCCATATCGATTACGATGAATGTTGATCCGATCGACTGAATACTCTCGGTACTTCGGCCGAAAGGCCGAAACTCTTCTTTGAAAGGTGTTTCAGTATTTAATAATTAAATACTATTTAAATTATCACTTCAGACCAAGTGAAGATTCATTTGTTGACCACCTCCAATTCTGGGAGTTTTCCTGTGTTTGGAAACCACCTGAGCGAGCTCCAGTGGAAGGGTTTTTACCCTAGAAGGCCGTGCCTAGTTCTTATGAACATAGTCTGTAGAATCCGATGATGGGAGCACGTCGACGCTTTAATTTAACGTTCGAATACAGTTTACTACCAGACAATACAATCTACAAACTGATCGTTCGAATTCAGATCTGTCGGGAGCGTGAGATGCGCTTTGCTGTTTCCACTGATGCCGCTGATGCTCGGGTTCCTGCTAATGGGCTGGGGATATGTAGTTTCCGTATGGATAACCCTTTCTGCGGAAGAAGTGCGAGTCTTCGACGACTCTAACGGACAATGCAACTGTTCCATCTTCTACCAGGTATACTTCAAGAGAGTGAGAATGACCTGAATTGGGCAGTAATTAATATTGCTCTGTTTCGGGATTTTGCGATCATCAGTAGTTGATGACATTTAAGTAGTTGTTGGTTGTGTCAGTAGAGAGGGGACAGGTGCACGGTGGAGATGGTGAAGCAGGTATGCCGGAAGGGTAGGACGAATGAAGTATGCGATGAGGGATGTTATCGGATTGGGGTGGTGCTCGGTTATAGAGAGACGGTAATTCTGGCAGCCCATACAGCTCTCGTTATCTGGCTCCTGTGGTTCGTCAAGGGCTACTCGGATATGGTCCTAGGTGGCTCGTTCGTCGCATGGTATACCACTGCCTACAACTACAGGATACCCTGTTCGGTGATCGCCAAAGAGTGCAATGCGGGCTTCAGGTTTGTTTGTTCACAATTTTATTTCGCCTAACATGTTTAATTGTTAATCTTTTTCGCGGTCACCAACTCTTTGATATTACAGGTACCATTTGGGAACGCTGGCATTGGGTTCGACTGTGATGCTATTCATCGGTAATTTGCAGATCTTCATTCAGATGGCTCTCAACTTCATGCTGTATAGGTATTTATAATTTATAAAAAAATAAAATTAAAACTGATGCTTTTCAATATTGACCAATTGCTTCGTAAACTAAACATAAAACGCATTCGTCGCTATGAAACTGTAGCTTCATTGCTGTTTTCTGCTGAAAACGAACCGTCAGCACGAATCATCCAAATAAAACTCTTACAGAATCTCTTTTTAAAAATAAATAGCAATATATTGAATACAACAGAGGTAGGCTACTATTGTTACTCTGGCAACAAACTTCCCTTACGTCTAGGCTTCATATGTGCATACCAAATTAGGTTCATATTAATTTACTCCCAGAAGGAGTATAGAATGAAAGTACAAATGGCTGTTTCTATATTATATTTTGTCTCTGCATATACTGATATCGGCGAGGAGGGACATTACATATACTGTTACCTTTTAAACAAACAGGTACGAGTTCAGGCAGTACACGAGACCCTTGGTTCACCGCTGTCTTCAGATCGTGCGAAAATTGACTCTGCACACAACCTACCTCACATACATAATGTGCATGATTAAGAAATGCGGTTACTTCCAGGGCGTAAAACACGTCTACCGGCTCATCTCAATCACTACTGATGATATCAGTCTCATAAACCTGGTATTTAAAAACAAAAAATAGTTCAACAATCTTGTAGGTTGACAGTCTTGTAGGTCTACAATTTTAAAAGTGCTAATTAAGGTGGCGTATAAAAACTGTACATTTTGAGTCAAACCCAAAAAACAAAAAGGTGCCACTCTCGTACAAAAGGGAACAGAGTATTGCTTCGAATAACGGTTACAAAGAAATAAATTTACAAACTTACATTTTATTTAAAAGTTTTAAACTTAAATTTACGATTTGGACATGATTCAGTTGTGAAAGCAGAAACGAACTAATTATTACAAAAGTATATACATGAAAATACATTAAATAGTAATTGTATTTAGTATTAATATAATAACATAAATACTTTAGTTATTTAGTTAGTACTAACATAAATATGTAAGTAAAATGAGGAGTCAATTGTGTGAAATTTGATAGAAATTTTGAGCAAAGAAAAAACACTCAAATAAATCAGTATTTAGTGTATTGGTAACACTCTGGAAAGCAAAGTCAGCCCATTACACCATATATTACAGTAAATGACACATACTGATATAAAGATAGTATTACTGAAACATATTTGACGATATCAATTTCTGTGATGAGTTTCTAAACTTACATAAATTCAATTACGGGCTAGAGAACGTGTACTGCTGTTCCAGTTGGTTGAAATGCTTCTGTTCGTTTACAAGATGACAATCGTTATTGTGACTATTACGATAGCTCTGGCGATGTACATCAATCCCCTTGTATTCCTGACTGCCGAGATGGGGGATACGAATTTCGCGATGACCCACCCCATGTTGACACTTGTATGTCTCCTGTTTTTCGTCTATTTCACGGCCAGTTATTACATCAACGTGTACGCAATCAGCGTCAACGCCGTGTACATATCCTACAGTGAGTACCGATTGTCGTTTGCAATTCTCGATCTAGGAGATTAGGACTTTATTTTAAAATTCATTTATTCGATTGTAAATTCGAATTTGAATAAGCGAGTCAATCGCAAATAATTTCAGAACACTATAGAAGTGAATAACAAACCTTAATGCAACAGAAAGGCGAACTGAAGTTTTGCAATATAACTGCTGAAATATCCGATACAGCAATGGCTTTTCTAGTTCGTTATCACTTGAAGTTGTTAGTTTTTAATTTGACTGGCTTAAGTACTACATATGTGACTATGTGGCTAATAAAGCTCATTATAGTTTCAGACAGTTATGAATCCGGAGGAAGAAATTATTTAACTACGAGGACAATATCGCTGCACGTGAAACACCCGAGAGCACCATCAGGTTCAGAATTTGCCCTCAACGAAATATAATATGTGCGAAATATTATTTAGTCAGTAATAATTATGTTAATTTCTTATACGAAAACGAACTCGCGCGTAGATTCGTGACACATAAATATAATACTAATGATTTATATAGTAAAGAATGTATTTAATTTATCTATATAATAATAATAATATTAACAATAATAATATAATAATAATTATTATTATTATCACCGACAGGTATGTATCGGAGAGCAGTGGGCTAGGGGAGACAGTCGGGGCAACGGAGACTAGAAGAGGAGAAATCTGAATTCGGCGAATTTTCCAGGGAACAACAGAGGTCAGGTAGAGGTCACTGAGACAGAAGGTCGTTCTATCAGTTACTCTGTAGAGGGCGTGAGGTGGCCGGCTTCTACTTTGATCAGATCAACCTTTACTGTTCCTTGGAAAATGCTACCGAAACCAAAGTTCTCCTGTCGACATGAATATGTCTTCACGCCCCATCAATGATCCATCCTCGAACTCTCTTAAACTAATATTTGTGTTTTGTATCCTTCCTACAACAGTAAGATTTGTGTACCGATTTATTCTAATGAATCACGTTGTTTTGATATCATGAGTTATATACACTGCGTATAGTTGTATACATGTTTATTGTTATCTTCAATAAAACAAAGTTAACGGAAAACAATGTGGATATTAATTCGAAGAATGGGAAAGGTAAACAAACTAGCTCATGTCAGGTTATACTATCAGCTGTATTGGCGTTAGATTTGAACTGTTTCGACAGGATGAGCTTTCGTCATTATACAGTTTAACGTGTCATTTTATCTTGTTCATCACTTTTCTAACTCATCAGAAATTACAACATTGCCATATCAGTGTCCGATCGCACTCGATAATATCCAGTACCGGTGCTCCTGTTGAAAGTTGCATCATACTTTAAAAAATTCTTAATCAATTCACATGGATGTCTCCACAGAAGACAGGGGTAAGTTTTTATCTTATTTAAATTTATTTACAGAGTAAAACAAACTGTTTCTTTACTCGGATATAAAGAACTTGCTCTTCAAAAAATCTGAAACTTTTCTTTAATTATAGATGTGATTTACAGAAAGATAGTTTTCACTCTTGAGACTATTACTTTTATTATACTTGTGATGTCATCGCTTTAATTAATATATTCCTAATGAATCGGATTTCAGCCATCTAAATTATTCAATTTTGGATGTGTTATTTCAGTTATTCATTTTATTCAGTTCCATTTTTCTATGTAAATACCTTGAAATAACTATATATTGTTACAGTTTCATATCCTGATAGCCTTGTGCACATGTATTTGTTTGGGTATACTTCTCTTCATTGTATATAGTTGATTTGTAATTATGACTAAGCAGTTGTATATTTCATTTGCTACTATAACAAAAATTTTCTTATCAGTTCATTCTCTTTATTTACTTGGCTGATACTTATATTTACCAAACAAATTGGTCATATCTTTTGTAGATAATGTTATAATCATTCTGACAACTGCTAATTTATATATTAAAATAAAAGTCATTCGAAGTTAATTACTGAGCCTATACTTCTTGCAGATGAAAAGGATTAATAAAATAAGGATATCGTTCTCATTATTATTGTGATTATTAAACAAGTAAATTTATAACTTTCTGCAGGACATAGAGATTTAGAAGTATAGGAATAATATATCAATGGTTTAATGGAATTGATATACAATTTCTCATACTTAATTTCAAATACTTCATTTATTACATAAATAATTTATTCACAGATGCAAGAGAAGGGAGTTTGCAGAAGAAAACAGCTTGCGTGAAATGGTTGAAAATACAGTTAAAAGAGCGAATTCCAATAACAGACTGGTTTCCAAAATACAACTGGAAAGAAGATTTTGTGTTTGACTTGCTGTCTGGAATAACTACTGCTTTCATCCATGTTCCTCAGGGTTTGGCATTTGGTATGCTGGCAAATGTTGAACCGATCCTTGGGCTGTACACAGCTTGTTTCTCAACATTAGTCTACACTCTCCTGGGGACAGCTCAGCTCAGCTCATTTGGCCCTGTTGCTGTTGCTTCCATGCTTGTTGGTGAAGCTGTCGCCTCCAATTATGATGGCCAATATACCCACAACCAAATAGCCACGGCCCTCACTTTCAACATTGGTGTAATCTATGTGCTAGCATTTGCCCTCCGTTTGGGCATTCTAGCCTCAATTTTCAACAAGCCATTCACGTCTGGTTTCATCACCGGTTGTGCTATACATATAGTGTTCAAAACACTAAAAATGCTCTTCGGCCTAAATATCAAAACTGAATATGGACTATTGAATCTATTTAAAAATATGTACAATCTTTTCTCTCATATTACTGAAGTCAACATGGCCACACTCATCTTGTCTACAATTGTTATGACAATCTTAATTTTGAACAATACGGTAGTCAAACCACTGGTTAAGAAATGCACAAGTGTCATATTACCTATAGAAGCAATAGTCATGGTTATGTCTATTATGCTATCATATTGGTTAAATTTTGTAGATATGGGTATCACTGTGGTGGGTAATGTCCCAACCGGTTTTCCTGAAATGAAAAATCCTGTGATGGAGGTCTCTATGAAGCTTTGGGCACCAGCTGTTGTAGTTGCCACCATCAACTATTCCACAACCACTTCCATGACAATCATGTTCAATAAACGCTTGAAACCCAACCAAGAACTATTGGCCCTCGGTGTATCCAATCTACTGTGTTGTAATTTGCAGTGCATTAGCATTGGTAACTCTATGATGAGAACTGTTATTGCTGTTAGCACTGGTACCAGGACTCTGATGTCCAGCATTGTATCATGCATCATTCTTTTCATTGCTATATTGTTTGTAAGTACATTTCCTTATACATAATATCATTGAATAATGACATGAATTATTGAAAAATAGTTCATATATATATATATATATATATATATATATATATATATTTATATATTGTATTTTTTGTTTAAGGCTGGACCATTGTTTTCACCATTGCCCAATTGTGTTTTGGGGTGCATTGTTATGATAGGAGTCATGCTACTGCTGATTGGTCAAGTGAAAGCTATTCCAGCCATCTTCAAGTCATCTGCTGAGGATGCTTTCATCTGGGCTGTCACACTGATATGTGTTTTGTTAGCAAACATAGATTATGGACTTATAGCAGGCACTGTGCTCTCTATGAGAAAAATCCTCAGCCAGAAAGAAAAAGAAAAACACAAAAATGAAAATGAAAAGGAAGAAGAACAAGATGAAAATCTTGTACCTTTAAGGCCCTCAACTGATAAAAGTGCAGTATGATTTGTAAGTAAAGCCAGCAAACATAATTTCCAATTAGTAGTTTAATTCATGTATAACTAAAAATTTGTATGTTGACATTTATTTAACCATGTTGTTTACGTTGTTTTGTATTTTGTTTTCTCTGGTGCTCATTTCTCCTTATTAGTTAAGTATTAGAAATAGTTCTTTTTAGTATATTTGTGCAGGCTACACTATACGATTCCAAATACACAAAAATAGTATTCCAAAAACTATTAAAGAATTTCATGATACTCCAGCATTAAAACTATATGTTCTAAACTTGGTAACTTCTGACATACAAATGAATTAAAACTTGAACAAACAAGGAATATTTTATTTTGTGTGGTTTATGAATTAGTTAAGTTAGGTCAGATGAAGAAAACAATGATCTAATGGATATACAGAAAGCTTGAATGTTCAGTAAATTCTTAAGTGATTAGTGATCTCTGTTCCAATTTTTATATTTAATGTTATGTTTTATAACACTTGAACCATGACTAATAAATTATTATTTTAAATACTATTTGAAGTAAGTACCACAATGTAATGTAATACCTTTAAAAATGTTTTAGTTTAAAAAAGTAATCTTTACACATCTTGATGTTTACATGTTTTTTTTAAATTAATGCAGTTATTAATCCAAAGATTGCTATATTTACATGGAATTGATTTAATGAAAATGATATATTAATGTAATATAATGAGTACATGAAATAATGTAATAGTTCCTTTCTAATTATTATTAAAAAATAGCTGATTGTGTTCAGAATGGGTAATTGTTAAGGAGCTTTGCTCAGATAATTTTCATTATAGTCCTCAAGTTTGTTCCTTTAATAAGGCATAATTTTACTTATATCATATCTCTCCATTTTGAACAGTTCATTTCCAGTCATCATTTGTTACATATTTCGTGCTTTGTTTAATGCTCATCTCCACTGTCTTTCCATATCATTTGAAAGTTACTTATGTGAAGTATTATTGTTGAAACAACAAAGTTATTGTTATTTTAAAATATTTTTAAATTATGTACTCAGTTCTCTGTTAGGTATTGAAAGTGACAAGTGGTAATTTATTGTCAGAATCACTATGTAATATAACATTATGTGATATATTTTCAAATTAAGTTTTAGTATTATATACTTAATTTTTCAAAACGTACTTATCTATCATTGGACAATAATTTAAAAAATATGATGCTGACAAAATTAGTAATTTAATATTATATATTCAGAAGTTTTGGTTACAAATATTTCTATGTGTATATAATATAGCAATACAAATAAATATAATAGCAATATAAAATATTTTATTTATTGATTGCAAGTATTAAATATGTTTTATTGAAACACTGCCAACTTAGCCAATCATAAAGAAATAAACCTGCAAATATTTATTATTTGACAGTATTAATTACTTTGCCTTCATATGTTTTATATTTACTGGAGTTTGGCTCAAATGCATTGTATTTATGGAAGTCATGACTATAGAATAACTAAAAACGTGTGGAAAATAATTCCAGTATTATTTAGTGAAATTGTATGTACTTATGTTGTTGAGGCTGTACATAAGAGAAAATATTGTTTTCCAAACTATATTCAAACAAAATATATTTTTATGGTATCCACATATTTGAATGTGTGTATTTTTGTAATTATTTAGCACAAATTAGGATGACCAAGACTAAAAACTAATGAAATAAGAAGTCAAATTCTGCATAGAAGTTTCCTCAGAACATATGAGTTCATTATGAGTGGATTATGTTTTAATAAATGTGCCTTTTCAATAAAACTCCTCAGAATTTACCAATTGCATCAGTAAATATTTTAATTGAATGTTAAGGATGTGTAAATGTATATGCATAAATGAAATATATCTTGAAATATATATTGTATACCTTGAAATAGATCTAATTTAATTGTATTTTAATGTACTTGTATATTATGTTTTAGAATATAACTCATTACTTCATTGGGAAGAAACTTCTAGCTTTGTTTATTTATTATTTCAAGTGTATGCCATATGAAATCAATGCTGTGAAATTATGTAATAAAAATATTAATTTATTGAGTTCTTTTCTGGAAACCGTTGATTATTTTGTGTATGTTGTTAGTAGATGAAAATTTAGACGACTTATTTTTGTGTACATTTTAATGGTCAATATGACGAGGAAGATGTACTTATTGTTTAAATAAAAAAAATTTGTAAAAAATGATAACATATTTCAGATGTATTTTAAATTTATCCCTTTACTAATAGACATTTAATTTAGACATTTCATATTTAATCGAAATTTGTACTTTAAAGTAGATTCTAATAACTGTTTAGGGGAGGGGGTAGTTGGGTTTCCTATGTTTATATTCGATATCTCGATTCTTCTCTGCCGGTTAATCTATCAACCTGTCTTTGTGTAACCTCTAGTTGCTTTCAAGTCTGCCTTCTTGGAGTTTTGTTGGTGCAATATCGAGATGTCAGCTTATTTTCTGAGCAAGCGTTTGATAGTGTTCAAAGTCCTGAAATTGTGTTATAGACGACGCCCCAACAGAAAATATAGCGTCGATAAAAGACCTGTTGGAGCCAGAATCCTAGGAATAGAAACCAGCTGCGATGACACCGGTTGCGCTGTTGTCGATCACACTGGGACGATACTGGGAGAAAGTTTGAATTCACAACTGCGATTACACATGCAGTAAGTAACTAAATTTTCATATACAACAAAAGTTTCAGAGTGTAAAATACAGGCGAAGTCCTAGTAGTACTTCATCATTTAGGTTAATGAGTATTAAGAACTTAAGAAATGTATTTGATTTGTTAGGCATGGCGGTATTTTGCCCCCCATTGCTTGTGAACTTCACAAGGAAAACATTGAAGGTGTTGTGAAGAATGCACTTGAGAAATCTGGATTGAATATAACTGAACTAGATGCGATTGCAGTGACAGTAAAGCCTGGGCTTGCCATGTCTTTGTCTGTGGGAACCAACTATGCCAAAATGTTGTCAGCTACCTCTGGGAAACCACTTATTCCTATCCATCACATGGAAGCACACGCTTTAACTGCTAGAATGATCAATAAGGTAAAGAGATATGATTGGTACACACAATTATTTATCAGAGCATATAAAAGGAGGAAAGTACCATAAATTTCCATGGAGATCACATTTCTTAGTTTGTGTCCCTTCACTTTATGCCCCTTTCTATGGTACAGAAACAATATTCTGAAGTGCTTATGTCTATCCTAATTGACTCTAAGGAAGTTTATCTTTCAGCTAAGAATTATGTCTGTATCATTAGCACTGTCAGATCAATGATCTAATCTATGATTGACACCCTGTATGAAGTTTTAAATTTTGTTAAGGTTGACTTTCCATTTATGGTGCTATTGGTTTCTGGAGGACACTGTTTGCTGGCTGTAGCTCAAGATATTGATAAGTTTTTACTTCTTGGCAAATCATTGGATGATGCACCAGGAGAAGCTTTGGATAAGGTAATATTTTATTAATTTCCTTTATCCTGTTCCACAATTATAATATAGATAATTTATTTTTAATTTAAGATACCTGATTCGGGATGTGTAAGGGTTAGGAATGTCATCATCAGATTTTAACTCATTTGAATTTTATCATGCCTAACATGTATGAGAATGTACTTGTTTGGTTAAGTATTTTAGTTCTTACCCCATGGATTACAGTAATAAAATTGAGTATCATTTTGTTGGGATAGATCATATCAATTAATTTACTGAAATCCTTAGAAATATAAATTAACTAAAATCCAATTAAGATATATAGATATATTTATTTCTGTAGTGCTATTGTATATTGTTTTTGTTGTTATTACATTTGGTAGGTTAAATAATTCTAAATTATCAGTTTAATTAGTAATATTTCTAGTTTTGCTACTTACTAAAAACATTTTACTAGAAATCACAAATTAAACACTAATTGTTTTAGATAGCCCGTAGGCTTAAGCTAAATAATATGGCTGAGTTTGAAGGTATGAGTGGAGGTAGGGCTGTGGAACTGGCAGCGAAGAGAGGTGATTGGGCCAGATATGATGTAGCTGAACCACTTTTACAAAGTAGGGATTGTGACTTCAGCTTTGCTGGTGTCAAAAACTCAACTAGAACTATCATCATTAATGAAGAAGAGAAGTGTGGTATTGATTCATATAGATTGTATTAATTAAATATTAACTTATTTCATAATATTATTAGTGAAAAATCTGTAATTGTGAGGTCTTTAAAAACAATTACATTCTGTTAGCTGTTTTTATAAGTGCATTATGCTTTGGAGTTTTATACATTTTAATATACATCACTGTTCTAATTTCAGATGTGATGGGTGATGAAATTATTCCTGGTGTATTTGACTTGTGTTCTAGTGTTCAACTATCAGTTGCTAAACACTTGGCAAGGCGTCTTCTTCGTGCTATATTTTATTCAACCAAAGTTAGTAACCTTCTGCCTGAAAAAAATGCGACACTGGTAAGAGTATAATAGTCTAAAAACCATATATGATAGCTTTTTAATTATTGGATCAAGTAAGAATTTTTGCTTGGTTTCTTCCTTTCTCTCTCTAAGTACCCCAGTATTAAACTGATAAATATTAAAGCTCTTCAAGAATATAGTGGTTATAAAAACTATTAATAAGTTGGTTCTACAGAGAAAAAATACAATGTAGATGAAAAGTAATCATAGTATATGCCATGCATCCAACAAATGCCTCTGTTTGGATTCATTGGGCTACTTAATATTTTATAGAAAGCAGTATTCTAGGACACTGCCTACTTGTTATGAAATGGAATTGTATTGTTTTATCCCTGATTTAATTCTCCTGCAGTAGATCTCATTCTAAAATTAGATATTTATTTACTGGTTGAAAAGCTAAATGCAATTTACACTATGAATATAGATAATACAGATATTTTTTCAAATATTAAGCATTTAGTTACACTTGAAGCATGAAAATATAAGAATTAATTTAAAAATTTATAATTTAATATACATTATGGTTTTCAGTATTAAGTCACTTTGCACCTACTATATCCTCTATAATATTTATGTAGCTATTAATACATAAATTAATATATTTCATATACTGTTTATTTCTAAGATAATACTGCATTATTTATACTATAAATTGTTCTGTTGGAATATATAGGTAGTGTCTGGTGGTGTGGCCTCTAACATGTTCATTCGCCGTCTCCTTGAACTGATTTGCGGTCATTATGATATGCATTTGGTTGCACCTCCTCCTAAACTATGCACTGACAATGGAGCAATGATAGCCTGGAATGGGGTTGAACGCTGGATAGCTAACAAGGGCATAATTCAATCCACAGATCTTCACCTTGTTGATATTGAGCCAAAGTATACCATATGCGAAATCATAAATAATTTATATGAAAATAGATTTTGATATGGATTAGATGTCAGTTTGTGATAATTGAAAATTGTATAGAGTAAGGCAAAACTGTGAAGTTGAAAAGTAGTAGTCACTTTAAAAGACAAAATGTGATGTGTAATACATCACAGTTTTGTATAATACTTACCAGCATTTATCTTCATGAAAGCTAGGCATTTATATTAATTTGCATTTTGTTTTGCAGGTGTCCATTCGGTGAGGATGTGAGGGAATCATTGAAAAAGGCTAATATTAAATCATTGCCAATGCCTTCAATGAAAGAGATTAATCAATATTTTGCAAAAGTTGATACCATGGTGAATTAGAAATAGTAATTATTCCTGTGAATTTGTCATGTACTTAGGACTATTTTTATTTTATTGAAGTTGTTATGCATTGTTTGAAATTGTGGCTAGTTTGATTAAATTATACTTCCATTTCTTATATATAGTACTTAAAATTAAAATGTATTAAGAATAGGTGTCCATTTTTCCATCATTGAATCCATTTTTGAAATTCATTGAAAGTACAAATATATATCTAAACTAATATAAGCATTGTAGAAACATTGATATTATGAAGAGGACAAATAAAGTTTGAAACAAATTAAGCAATAGAATGGTAAATTAATTATAATACTTCATTCCATTAATGGATCCAGATTGATAAGCTCTGGTTTAAGAAATAATCCTGTTTAATAAGGTTTTGTTTAATGGAGTATGCCTCTGCCAACTGGGTAGAATACTATATCTTAAACTGTACACAATAAGTGCTACTATGATATATATAAGTGAATTTAATATATTTGTTATTTTATCAGGCCACAACATTTTTCCATAGTCTGGAACTGAATCAGGAACACCAAGTTCTTATTAACCTTCTATTTTTATACATTATATTGAATTTTAAATGTTCCTTCCTTATCATGTGTTTCTTATAATGTTTAATTGTCAATTTCAGGCATACTTCACTAGTGCAATTGTAAATTATGTGATTGTAACTAATAAAATAAAATTTTATAAAACCTAAATGTCCAGTACTGATTAAAGATAGATCAATTTTCAGCAATAAGTAACCAATTATTTATATTATTCAGATTAAAAATTTGTCTATACTTTAATATAGATTCAGTTAAATTTCATTTCTTCTTATACATGTGTTTATTTCACTATTAACACTTCTAAGAAATGAACCCAGTAAAAGTTTTTAGAACAAAATAATATATAATAAAATAATGTACGATAAATATAATTCATGTTATCTCTTTAATCAACAAATTAAGACCAATAACTAAAGAAAGTATATAGTTTAATAATAAATAAATAAATATATATATATATATATATATATATATATATATATATATACATGCATACTATTAAACTTGAGCTAGAGTGCAGGTCGAAATTTATAAGGGGACGGAATAACCAAATAAGTGGGAAGAGCAACGTATGGCGAAAGCATGTCGAGAGTTGCTAGGGTGGCTTGTTGAATGAAATACGTCGGCTGAATTAATGTAAATGGTATTGCTGGGGGGTAGTTAACATTAAAACGGCAGTTAACGCCTGGCTGCCTTCTCTCAGAAACTGCATTCCGGGATTCCAATGTAACGCATAGGTCGCGTGCATTCGCCCGTCAGCTTGAATTTCATCACCTTCGGCAATTGGTTTTATCGTACATTTTATTTTGTACTATTTTATTTCCTACTTCGAGCACACAATAATTCTCAAAACATTTTTTCCGGCGAATTACATCATTTTTCCTAAAGGAACACAAACTGCGGCGTTTAATGTTAGCAGGCTTAACAAATTAACTGGCCAGAAAAATATGAAAGTTACGGTTTCATATTCCCGTAATTTTATATTAAAAATATTATTCCTTTATAACATATTATTAGAGCCAACGAAATATTTGCTTCTCGTATAGTGGATAAAGTACTCGAGGCAATTTTTTTCAATTTCACAAATATCAAGAGCACGGGAAACCGTAAAAGTTTGGGAACGGCTGTATTCTACGATTGAGCGTTGTAAATACTAGGAAAAAGAAAAAGTGGTTGTGAATTTTAGGCTATCTTTATATATTCAGGGTTATTCAATAGTCGGAGAGTGTGAATTAAAATGAACAGTGTTCAATAATAAATGAAGAAATACAAGTTTTGAAATATGTAGAAAAGGAAAGGAAATAAATAATAGAGCGATACTTTAAAACTGTCTTCCCTTTCTTAAGGTTCAGAAGTTGGTATATTTGTCAGGTCGGAGTGTCTCGTTTGCCCAAGTTGAAAGTTGTGTCGGCTGCCATTAGCCACAGTCTTCTCCCCCCCTCGCCTTTACACTCCCGCTGACTGTTAATTTAGAAATTACGGTTCTCATTTGGGGCGGCCCCTACTATAAAGTTGGTTGGCCAACATTTTTTGAGTTTCCAAGTGAACTTAATTTCTTTGACGGCTTTTCTAATGCGACATCCGACGTTTCCAGAGAAAAACAAGACCATGACAGCCACTTTTTCGTGTAATAATTTCTTGTAGAACGATAGTATCCAAGATACGATCAATAAAACGTGAATTATAAAAATGAATATATCAGGTTCCATTGTTCACTAGGGATCCTACGATCACAATATGATTGAGTACTAAACCCTTGGGAATGGAACTAGCAATGTTTCCGGAAGTTAGTAGGGGAAATATGTCCAGGAGCCAGTGTGGGGACCACCCGCCGGGAAAGCAGTTATTGGGGTTTGGTTGTTTCTGTTTCTTATAGCGTTCTACGCAGTAGATAACCAATTCACCGATATCCGAGCGCTGGAATTAACCTTTTAGCAGTTAGTAATAAATAATTATTTTCCCCTAGTTCATTGGCTGGGGGCCGAGTTTTCGCTTTTATCCGCACATAATGTATTAAATGGTTGAATTTTAATGCTGCATTTACTGAATGCATGTGTTATAGTTATGAACATAGGTTAAACTGTGGCTTGTCTCCCGTAACCTTAAACGCGACTACTGCTCCACATACACCTAATATCACCCTAGCCTAGACCGACCGGTAGTGCTGAAGAGAGCGACAATAGTAATATGAACGTCGAAATTTGTTTGAAAAGCTTATGAAAGGACAAATGTATAAAGGATTCATATATATATATATACATATATATGAAGGGATTGAACATCTATTTTATTCATAATATAATTTGATTACCTTATTGACTATAACACATTCTCTTAAATACCGATGCATATTATTTATAATAAATATTGTCATATAATATAATATTTGTCTCTCTCGTGTTCATTTATTTATACGAGTAAGCACTTATAACAAACGGTACACAATAAACATTGAGTAGCAGTCGTATACAAACTTGTGTATACAACAAACGGTGATTAAATTGATGCACATAGAGTCATATAATTATTTCTGTTAATACTAATAATGATTGTAACGGGCAATCTGATTGGTGCCCCGGAGGAGGTACGAGAAAGACAATGGCTGTGGTTGGCTCCCTCTCTCCTCCAATGGGCAGGCACTCTTATAACAACGGCGTCATCGCCTCCTATTACTAAAGACGTCCCGGCGTCAGACTGTCATTACACATATTTAATAACATTATGTAGCTGTCATTGGAGTATAAAACAATTTATTCGAGCTCGTTTTCATGCACATTTATCAGGGAGAAGTGTTTATAGTAATTAATATAAGAATAATAAATGTTATAACTGAATAGCATTAAAATTACAAATTTAATCCTGCGTTGGTCAAAACTGCGCGAAAGCTGTAAATGAGTCAGTGTTGCACAGGACGCCGGTCTTTACTAAACTTAGCATTTATGCTTAGCTGACTACAGGTTCAATTAACAATTATTAGTTTCATTGTTTGTTTTGTTTTCTGTGGCACAATCGACAACAATAAACAGCGATAACAGAGACAACAACAATGGGGACACCCGGATCCGCACGCACGTCAACCCTCTCTTTCCCTTTCTCTCGAATCTTTTCTTCTCTTTTTTCACGCATGAGTCAGTTGAGAATAGTTCTACTTTACGCTTCCAGTAAAACTACAATATTAACAAAGCCCGCGTTTTTATTATTACAAAATTGGAAAGGGTCTTCCAACCGGGCCTCTTGGTAAGAGAGATTGGAGCGGACGAGGGTGCGCCGGGCGGACCCGACAAAATTGCTGACACGGCGAAATATGGCCGTTTAATCCCGCCGTGTCCATTGATCACTATTCACGCGACCTAAATTAATAATAAATATTCCTCCTAACCTATGAGATAATTCTGTATAACATAACGAAGAGACTGGCTCCGTCCGACCAACGAAGCGAATGCCCTCGTTTCGTTTTTTTTTACTTAGTGACTTACTTAATTTGTACGTAGACAACTTTTAAAGCTACACCAAAACTGCGATTTCTTTCTTTTTAAATACTATAACAAATATATTATTTTCTTAAATTATTTATACTATCTCAAACGTCGACGAACTCACGGATGGATTTACCGAAGCTTCTTGCCGACGACAATTTTTACAATAAAACTCGATGTAGGTATTTTTAATGTTTTGAAGCATTTCATAATATTTACGACGCGCCTCTCAGATACTCCGCGGGGGTTTTCGGATCGGCCGATAGTCCGGCCGCCCTGCAATTTCCTCAGCCACAAATATCCAATAGTTAATTATATAAATTTTAACTGTCAGCGACAGGCAAATATAGGGGGTTCGCTACAGAACCTGCCCTCACGTCGAATAAATACACATATTCACAAATAGACCGAGCGTACTCGGTACGATTAATCTACCGCTACGATCATTACACATAGACTTGTATTCACGTATATAAACTACGGTTTGACATTTACAAAAATATAAAATAAATAATAAATAAAAAACGTACACTATTATACGACTGGCTGTAGTACAATATTAAAAATGTGGAGCAACACTTTTTTAAGTTTTATGGTTTTTTTAAGTACTCAGACTAGCCATTCGAGTCAGACATTTGCCGGAGGAGGGTTCATGGCGACGACGACCCCGTAGCCGCCTGTGTCCGAGTTGATGGCCGCCCTCTCGTTGGATTCCTCAGGTTTCATTATAGTCTGCAATCTCTACAAAAGAGGTACAAAACGCAAAATTACATTACACTGTCTCAGTTAACAATCGTCACAAATGTTCAACTGAAATAGACATTGAGCCATTAATTTTGGCCATGGCGTTATTGGCCACCCTTGAGTGTTGTAACCCCGAGGGAAAGGGAATTTGTGGAGCATTAGGTATAACAGTGAAACTATAAATGCATGTGATAAATGGCTTTTTTGAAATTTCGATACTGTCGCGAGTAAAACTGAATACGGTCTGTTGATTATGTTATTGGTCCATCTCGTCACTGTGGTAAGTCATTCTTTTACTCTGAATATGGCGTGATCCATATTATGATGAGGCGAAAATTTAGTTCTTTAATTTTCTGGGAATTCAAGACCGGGCTAAATCTTGAATTATGGAGAGATAGGGATCTAATTGCCTGCACTAAAAGCCAGAAATGATACTTAAAGGAAGTCATTTGACGACGGTGAAACCGGCTTACTTAAATGTATTTTATAATCTGAAAGGAAGACGTCTATGTAATCAGGGATTTTTTATTACACAGAGGCCATTTCCCGTTAAAAAAACTGCTCATTTCCCTAGATGTATTAAGCCTTCGCGTAGAGTGTATTTTGGCGAATTAAATATTGAACACAGGCGCATAAAGGGCAAATCACAAATCATTCAAAAAATTCTAAAATCAAAAGAAGACAAAAAATATCTAACTAGGCCGTATCTTACCTGCATCAAAGTCCCTTTCGTGATAATCAGCTTGTAAATGAAGAAGAGGGGTATACAGGAGAGGGAAGAGGCCGTCAGCAGCCACCCAACGCAGATGCTCCACTTGGGGTACTTGTAGTCGCCTTCGAGCATCTCTTCGTAGTTCAGCAGCGAAAATACAAAGATCATCTGCAACAGCGAGAGCTCTGTCATCAGTCAGTTAGTCTCGTATTCAGTTCTGCCAGATAATATTCGGGGCTTATTCTGTCCATGTTTCACTTTTACAAAATTGAATTTTAGGCACTCATGAATTTTTGCTAAAATGTTTTACACGATTCAATTTCCGGAAAGCTTAGAAGAACGATAGACATTCTTTTCCAACATTGTAACAGAGTTTTATAAGAAATGAATAGAACATTATAGAGAGCACTGTTTAGCTTCGGGAAATTCATTACTCTAGATCACCCGTTTTGTGCGGATCGACATAACAGTTAGCCCGACATAGCTGAACGAATCTGAGAACGATTTCATAGAACAATAGAACACGTTTTTGTATGTCATCCTTAGTTTCCGAGATATCGGACTGTGTACAAGACGTCTAATATGATATGTGCGGTCTGTTTACCAGAAGAAATAACGGGCTGATGTAGTTCCATGTGAGTCTCCAGAATATGCCCGGTCGGTGTCCGAGCATACACTCGATGTCGCTGGAGAAACGGTCGACACCGTATAGCCAGCAGACCCCGGCAGCCTCTACGAACACTACGAACAGGATAGCCAGACCGGGGCCGTACACGTTCAGCAGGTTCACCAGGTATACGCCCCCCTAAAATTTAATCAAAAGCCAAATAATAGAAGAGTTCACTAGGCTTAATTTACCAAATACAAAACACGAGTGGCCACATTAAACCATTGCTCGGTGCTGTGGAGGCTTACAGCTTACTTAAGATATATAAAATGTTCCTATAAATAAACGATAAAATTGCAATACCGAGTTATTAATGAGATTAAATGAGGATTGAGCATTAAGGCTGATTCGATTACCGGATAATTAGACTCAAGCCACCGATTAATAGGGGCCAAGGGGGGAGGTCGGTCGGTCTGAGAGTGGCAGCCCTCCACTGGACAAGAGAAAGGTTTTAGGAGGAATCGGCCCTGTTGACTGATAAGAGATCAGACCGAGGAGGCAGAGGGCCCAGATAAGAGGCACCCTAAGTATCCACCGACCGGTCATGGAACATTCATGATGCCCGCCCGCCCCCCCTCGGCAATCACTTAAACCTTCACTTCAACTTGACTTTATTTGACTTGAGATCGCACCCTCCCATTCCCCTCACCTCGGCACCTCAACTTTACCGCCCATCCCCTCGAATCCTTTACTCAAATATAAGTCGGGGCGCGCCAAATATTCTCTTTCGCTTAGGAATGTTTAACTTCCTTCAATGTACTGTAATTGATTTTTAAACGGGGGTTTAGGGTCATACCATAACTTAATTTTTATTTTTGACGGCAGTACTTGAAACATTTTTGGAATAATTGAGAATAATTTAACTTTTAGATGGTCTTGTTACACACACGCACATTCATACACACACACACACATAATAAATTTTTTACAGATAATTCACTATAACAATTGTGTCCCTACTTGTGATATAAACCAAGGTTTTTTCTGATTAAGATGCTGATGGAAAAATAAATGAATTTTGGATACAATACGTCGGGGTCACAGAAAATCCTCGTGTTATGATTTATTTTAATTATTTTTACTCGACAGCAGTGTAACTGTCTAACTAGTGTAACCGATCGCAGATTGATTTTTCCGTGAAACTTTCGTTTGAAAACGTATTTTTTAGCCCATTAACTATTAAACTACTTACTCTTGAATTGTTAAATAATATTTTTAATTTGTAACTTATAGTATCCGTTCTCTTTATTAGGTGTCTTACGCGTGTTACAACTTTCTTTTCGTAATTAAGGCGTTCTACCAAAAAGGCGCGTCTAATACTAAACCGCAATAATGTGTCAGGCTGGCTTAGTATCAGCCCCGTGTCTTCGTCTTCAACTAATGAGATTTCATACGAAATTTTTCGTACGATAAATTCATTACAATAATAACATATAGATAAAAATAATGATAAGGTGCATAGGATTCTTATCCAGTACCTCTGCTACTAAATTCTAGTTCTAGTAAATAATAATTCCCTGAAATAGATCCCCTGGATGGTATGTCTGTAAGATCGATTTAGCCATTCGGCTGATGTCGGGATCGATCTTTTTTTAGAAATTTTTACTCAATGATTTTCTTATTCCTGCGAGAATTAATCCAAATAACTTAGTTACTTGTCTCCTACTTATAACAAATGTAGAAATGCCTGTCGATTTCCTGCCACATAGTGGATTCGATTAATGTCAATAGAAGAAGTACATACGAAGTAAAATATTAAACGGGAATCCTGTCTAACATTCCTACCTGATGTTTAATATTATAATAACATTTAGTATTTTACTCCTTATTTGCTTCTACTGGCATTATTCGAATCCACTGCAGCAACTACGTAGGAGGCAATCAACAGGTATTAGGAGAGGCACCTGTTGTCTGCATGCCGGTGCCCCGAGAGATAATTTCTCTTACCCTTAATTTTTGGGGTTATTGTGATTGAAATATTAAAATGTTTCGTCAAATATAACGATGCTGATATTTTCCAATAACCGAGCGTGGCTCTGGTTAAGTAATTTTTTCAAAATTAACAGACGGTGGAATTAAGAGTTCTTTAAAGTATATTTCTTAATGTATGAATACGCAGATCGAATAGATATTTGCCGTCGTAAGTAGATTGTGGAGCGCATTGTATTAATTTATTTACAGGAAGAAGATTCAACGAGTACACTCTTTGTACACATCATGAGACAACCGTAAACCGAATCGTTGTGAAAAGTCAACTAGATTAAGCAATGATATAAAATAAAGATAGTAAAACACCACAGTGTATGTCCCCGCGTTCACTCAGAGCTCACAGATCCCGGCAGCCGTGGTCTAGATTTTGATGAAGTAAAGATTTTCCGAAACGAGAGAACAAAAAGGGAAACGTAGGTGTGCCCAGTTCCAACTTGCTTACAACTGCGAATCGATCTCTGTCGTTAGTAGTTCGATTTTTAATTGCTGAAAAGTCAGTGCCACCCGGTTTCAGGCCCGGACATTATTAATTCGAACATTTAAGACGGTTGGATAACAAGGAAGACGAGGGGCGGTGGGCGAAAGAAAAAAAGTTGCGTCGTTAAAAGTATCGGGGCTAAGTCATAGCGAGTAGGCACGGCCGTCCTCAGGCCGTAAAGTTGTAGACGAGGAGGCGGAGCAGGAGGAGAGGGAGGAGGAGGAGGAGGAGGAGGAGGAGGAGGAGGAGGAGGAGGAGGAGCAGCAGGAAAGTTTATCAGAACGGGAGGAAGAAGAGTTGATAAGTTTGAATTTCGGTCCGAGTTGTCGGCCACACTCAACCGCCATTATTTACTCTTCAATTCAAAATGGAACAGCGTCTTCGTTTCTTTTTATGGCCCGAGGCTAATTTCATTGAACCGCTCCTCGGGGGAAGAATTAATGAACCCCTTTTCGCGCAAAGTATTGGAGGCTCATCGAAGAACTATTATACACTGAAGAAACATTTTATACTTCAAACGGATCAACACTTTTAAAGCATTCATGAATACAAGGTTTTGATTTCCGAAATGTGGCAACCGTTTCAATGATGAAACGAACTTATAGATTACATTACATATTATATAGCACTCCTGATCCAAATCACTATTTTAGAATACAAATTGATAGGAGTTATTATATACTTTTGGGGGAATAAAAACCTGTAATTTGTGTTCTGAACCGGCCTGCCAATAGAAAATTTCCAGAATATATATAAAAGAAATTCGTAAGTAACATTGCATTATTAGAATAATGCATTGTAATTTTTTATACATTTTAAAATGTTTTAAAAATCGAACTGGTGTACTTTTCAATGTTCCCTTTTTGAAAATATCATATATACAAATATGTAATTAAGTTCCGCCCTGATTTTACCTCTTGTTTAATAACCTGCTAATGACACATGCAAAATAGAGTTTATTATTTAAAATTATATTTATTTAAACTAATTGACTAAATATAAGTTACCTTGTTCAGAATACCTTTCTTTTGGTCTATTTCGTGTTTTTCTGTACATTGTGACAGTACAAGTGACAGTGACAGTGCAGTGAGGATGCCAGAAAAACATCCAAAGTGCCAATAGTGACTAACACCGCTACTGAAGATGGCGGGCTGCCGAAACCGGTTTAGGAAAAGACCATACTAGCGAGAGGAGACAGAAACACACGAAATCTACGATAATTTACCTCATTGCACCCAACAAAACGAATATAGTTAAACAATATAATATATACTGCAACGATACATCATGGTGGGATCTTAGAACGTTTCATCTCTTCTAAAGTGTGTAATATATTTCTTTGTTAAATGTAACTGTCCATCAGCGGTTGGAGTTTCCCTAAAATTGCTGTAAACGGTAATAGGTGGTATGTAACTCACATATGTTGTAGTGGGGAGTGCGCATATGTAAATGAAGACGAGCAGTGCTGCGACAAACAGTTCCCTGTTCCTGCCGAGAAAGCGCGGGTACTCATCGCACAGAGCTGTAATCATCGCCTCCAGACCACCAAACGTGCTGTCCAATCCTGTTAAAACACTTACGCCAATTACTGTCTGCATTGTCCCTTTAAATTCCCACTCTAAAATCGCGTTTCTTAATTTAACGATGAAGTAAATTATGCACATTCAACAACAACAACATTTGTCTGATAAAGGCAGGTTTCGTTTTGGAATCTGTAAAGGGTTTATCAAATCGGGCAGTCAGGAAACGTTTTTGGAATGGTGTTTATTGATTCCTCTACGTTATACGTTCTCACTGGAACAACCATCACATAGGACTCTGTCCGCTTTTATTGCTATAGGGTGTATTTTTTTTTCTTGTACTACGTATTTGGTCATTGGTCATTCGCTAAAAACTGTAGTTTTTGTTCGAATCCGACGATGAGAATTCTCATTTAATTCCTATTTTGTCGTTTGTATATTTGTACCTCGACGTTAAAACGAAACTCGGGATATTATTTAGAATCCATGGTGGTGTGTTTTTGAATTACTCGATCATTTTTGAGTCGAATCAACGGTGCAGTTCGGCGTCTTTGTGTAGTACAGAAAATTCTAGAATTACCGTCGCCATAATTTGTTCTCTCGGAAGAACAGGGTGTTTGGAGAGAGCGTTGAAGACCGAGGTGGGCCGTTGGGAGAACGAGGCTGACCGGACCGGGTTAATAAAGTTAAGAGACAGACGGGGTGGCAAAGGTGGCTCCGTTGTCCTGGAGAAGGGAGAACTACCCTTATCAGTATTAATTATACGTAGGCGGAGATAATGTTCAGAGCATTACTGAAGGAGAAGGGTGGGATCAAACTGCGGGCGCTTCTCCCATCCTCCCTCGCTGTGCCTATTGTTCAACTTCCCACCCACCAGGGCAAAATTATGTTCTTGGCTTCAGCGACAATCGCAAGAAAGTATTCGCCGAAAGATATCGGTCCTTTCTGTTTATCTACTCAACTGAAACGGAACACTGACTAAAACCGTTGGCGACTTATATCGGGCCTTCTTTCTCGATAACACTTATATACGTATATCTGCAAACGAACATCGTATAAACTGGCAGGAACTCGGGTAATTTTCTGTCCAACCGCATTATAAATATATTTTTAGGATTTTTACCTGATGGCATTTTATTAAGATCACTATGTTTAATAATAACCAATTTATTAAGATACTTGCCTAGTGTGATCAGCATGAGGAAGAAAATAATTGACCAGAACACAGAACCGGTCATAGTGGCTATAGCTTCCGGATATACAATGAACACTAGTCCCGGACCTGTGATGAAATAAAATATTAATCTTATATACCAATGAATATATACACTTCACTTCATAGTATTATGTCATGAAACAATAAACATCAACGAATCTCTTAGAACTAATACACCCAGACAAGAAAGGCAAAGAGATGAACGTAATAGAAAACACGACATTTTTCAAGAAGAAACAAAGGAATATAATAAATTAGAAAATAAATTCCTAAATGCTTCATCTTTAAATGAGTAAGCGTGTAAAGAAAATGTTTTTATTTCGATGCATTTTGTGGAAAATTTCAGGAAATCAAGGCATTCTTGAATATTTAGTACAGTTTCCTTTTCTGCAATAAGTATCAGAACATTGTAAAATATAATATATTGTAATAGTTACCTTCGAGTCCGACCTGATCGACGCTCTTGTTTTGTACGTGGGCCATGTAGCCCAGCACAGAGAATATAACAAATCCGGCCAGAAAACTCGTCAGGCAATTTATCGAACTCGTCAGTATTGCATCCCTGTCAAAATAAGGAGTGAAACAAAACTTTTACTATAGGTTTACAATGGGAATATAACATTTTAGTAATTATTTAATTTTTTTTTTATTTGTTTCTCTCTTTCGGTTTACATGCGTGAAGGGAATAGGGGCATGCGGGGGGGGGACCAGCCGATGTATCAGCAGCAATACGTCGCACATAATAAAAATCTTTACTTATTCCTCTCAGTACATTTTGCTTGTCTTTGGCCAATACAGTGTAATATTTGTTATCCATTCAATTATACTTCTGCCAATTAGAGGGTCCAGTGGGGATGGCCACACTTGAGGGTCAAAGAAAAATATCTTTCGATGTTTCATACATATGTGCATATGTATACATACATGGGGAATCCCAGAAGTAAACTTGTATTTGAGGAGGCGTTTTTCTCGGAATACGCTATTCTCTGTTTTGAAACTTTGGTTTTGTTGAAGCCTATAATTCATGTAATTAATTGTAGTGAATCCATATTACTCCCGGAATAGGACGTCACCAAGAATTGTCCTAAACATATTCCTGCTCCATGCGGAGTGCTAAAAATCTGAACGCTTTAAATAGAAAAATTTCCGAAATATAGTGAAATGATTTCGTATTCTTTCAAAATAATCTTTGGTGTTTGTACAATCACAGAACTAAGATATTGATAGTAACCTTTCATTCGAAGGCTTAGTTTACTATTCAAGTGTTTATTTAATGTAGGTACTTCGAGATAAGGAAAAAATGGCAAAACATTTATTAATCAGCGACAAAGATTTGCTTGTAATGATTATTCTTGCAATTTCTCAAAGCACGATTTTACTTTTTCAATCAAAGTGTTGTCTTCTATTGCTTCACTTTAAAACGTACCTGTAACAGTTGTTGTGAAACTTGTTGTAGCTGGACAACGCGAGGAGAGTTCCGAATCCCGGCCCAAGAGAGAAAAAGATCTGTGAGGCGGCGTCTATCCATACCTGCGAATTGAAATTTGCAGCGTTATTGCCTTAATCGTCTCCATCGACGTTGCTCTGAATTCTGTCTTGTCGCGAAAATGATAATTTACTTTAGAGTTCTGCAGTTTATGCCACTGGGGTGTTAGGTAGTAGCGTATTCCTTCCACGGCTCCCGGCAGAGAAACACCCCTGATGAGCAGGATGAACAGTACGATGTAGGGCGCCAGTGCAGTTACCCAAACAGCCTGGCCAAGGACGAAAATACATACGTAACATATTTGATAAGTTGTAAAAGACAGGCCAAAGACATATAAATATGCGCTATTTTTATTTTTAACATATAACGATAATTTATTCCGAAAATTCAAAATAATTTCATATTGCGCCCGTGTGATATTCAAATTACTATCCTACGTGCCTAGTGTCACACATTTAACACGAACGCCTACACGTGGTATCCCAGTGAGTAAAAATAATTAGATATCGTTGTAATAAAGTTATTGGTTCCAGGAAAATCGAAGACATTAATTTCAAGATTCAGTCGCCAGTAAATCGGTGGAGGAATTCTTTCTTGGGCCGCAATAACAAAATATTCCTCTTTGATATATTCTTTTTGTGGTATTTGTAGCAGTCTACACAGTACTAACAGTACGGTACTAACAGTACCGCGAGTCTAATTTTCGGAATATGGATCCGACGCATTCCAAACTAGTTATCATCTGATTTCGGGGACAATGTTAACCGCCTTATTTCTTCTGTTATGACTTGGCACAGGCAAGGCAATGTTTTCATAAGACGAACAAGGTAAATTATGGCTCGGGTGGTGGGACCGCTAACCCCAAGTATAAATTGGGTCGATGTTTAAAGTGTTAAGTGTTGAGTGCCGCGGTGGGCAAATCGCTCGTCACGGTAAACAAACGGGAAAGAGCTATCGAGGACAAGGGAGAGGGCGAAAGTTGTTTTTAGCCTTTTTTCTGGCCAAATATTTGTGATAGGCTCCCGGATTGAGTGGTTGTGTACTCTAGTTCACCCTGATTGGCTTTATGCAGGCAAAACGCATTCTTTATTCCTCCGGAACAAACAAAGAGGGGTTTCCTCTTCTTTTTATTCGGCCTTATTTCACACGAATGTAACGGATGGGGCTGATTTTTTTAAGGTGAAGGGATAATGAGTTAGAATATATGAACACTACTCTTCCACACCGATGGTTTCCTAACCTAAGCTCGTCGGCAGGGATTACTCGATGACTAGCAAATTGACCTTGACCAGGACGAATAATATAATATTTCTGAATAGAAAAGCCTTAGGAGTGCTTATATTGCGATGCCGCCCAACCGAATTGACTGTACAGATGACACATGTGCCTCGTCTGTTATAAAAAATGAATGTGGAATGCGAGTTAGAAAATCTTTATTTGGCCTTATATTGTGAATATGCTATGTGGCGGCTGAATCCAATTTATAAATAAGGAGCTAAAGAAAGTAGCATTCTTGAAGATAGTTTAGTTCACGAATTTACCCTAAGAATAATGTAGGAACTATTGTCTTACATCGTGCGTGGTTTATTCCCTCTATATATCCTGTATTAATTGGTAGTTGTCTTGCTAATGTATTAATAAAAAGGCAGTGTGTTAACATATATTTATTTTCCTTAAATAGAATCTTCGTAAATGTGAGTTCATTTTGAATAAAAAGTAATAAACATACCTTTCCAGTACTTTTGACACCTTTCCACAACGAGAAGTACACTAGAATGAAGACGGCTAGGACGCAAAGGGCAAGCGACCACTTGACCGCACCCATCCTGTCCAAACCGTCCGACCTTTGTTGTTCCAGTACGCTGCGCCTATTAGTTTATAAACAAACCACTTAATCATTCTCTTCTTCGCTTTTAATCTTTAATTGTCTTCCATATTAATTCATCAGATTCTCAATCATAATTGAATGTTTCGTTGAACGCGGATTCGAGACAGTTTTCTAAAACCTTCATTTCGTTTCCTTTTGGATATCTTCACTGTATAGTAGTACAGAGTATTCGTAAAGTATCTGCCATCGGTGACAGTAGACAAAAATGTCTAAGTCAGTAAGATAACAACTCACTGGAAGAACTCGGTGGCGGGACTGACTGAGTTGTTTTTTGGCGGTGAAAATATGGGCGTGCAGTTGGGTGTATTCCAGGGGTTGTTGCAGCTTGTCCAGGGCAGTTCGGACCTGAAGCTGGCTATAAGGTAATAGACGGCCCATCCTATTACCGTGTTGTAGTACATACCCATGTAGATGTCCAGCAGGCAGATCGCGTACCCGACACCTGCAAAAACGCATAAACCGCCGGGTCAGTGAGTGTAGGTCTGAACCAAACCGGTATAATAAAACGCTTACAACAGTGCTTACGCGGACGGAATATTTCAGATGGACGAAATCACGGGGGATCGACATAGGTCACTTAGAGGACACCCAAACACACGGTTGGTCAATGGAGTGTTATAATTCATAAATTATTCTAATTGTACAGTAGCATTACGGTCGTGTTATTATGCATGCTATTGTTATTTTTTGTGTGGTTAGGATTGTAATGTTTAATTTCTAACATGACATACCTATTTTTCGTTAATATGGCAATTCAAATTTGTTACAATGAAATACTATTATATTAAAAGTTTGACCTTCCCCATCTGGAACGTAATGAAATTAATAAATATTAGTTTTCAAATGTTT
Source organism: Lethocerus indicus (assembly GCA_019843655.1). Taxonomy (NCBI): domain Eukaryota; kingdom Metazoa; phylum Arthropoda; class Insecta; order Hemiptera; family Belostomatidae; genus Lethocerus; species Lethocerus indicus. Next base: position 23,360,391 of record JACDQD010000003.1, on the reverse strand, counting down.
GGCACGGCAAAAAATATTCGCGACCCCCCGCCTAGTAGTTAAAGCAGCGTGGCGTAATCATTAACAAAATGCGTTAAACTTATCAAAGCCTTCTGAGTAAGAGCATTTCTGGAGTAAAGCTTGCTTTTATTTTCCAAATATAGTCGACGTCTAATTAATTTCTATAATGCCCCAATATAACGCTTGTTCAGTTCTGAAAACACCGTCACGCCGAACAGACACGATACAATTTCGTTAATTACAGAGGCCGGAGTTCCGGGCGAACAAAAACCGTTGTTTTCGTCCGAGAAAGGCCGTGTAAAATTAATTAATCACTTAGACGCTCAATCGGCAATTTGTCGTGAAGGAGGGAGGAGGGAGAACTCAAGTGTGAAAGCGCCGAGGGATTGAGAGTGGTACGACTTACAAAGAGAAGGAGAGGGCTGTACTGGGACAGACCGGGAGTGTATATTACTAGTATCACCGGGACCGGAGTATTTTGGATGGAAGAGGGGTGGGGAGAGAGAGCTTTGACTTGCTAAAAGTGTGAGGGGCTAACCCCTCCATCCCTCTCTCCCGGCCACACAGAAGCGGCGGAGAAAAGTTTATGAGCGCGTCTGTAGAATAAACAAAAGGGGACGAGCCCGAGGATTGGAGAGAGAGAGAGAGAGAGAGAGAGAGAGAGAGAGAGAGAGAGAGAGAGAGAGAGAGAGAGAGAGAGAGAGAGAGAGAGAGAGAGAGAGAGAGAGAGAGAGAGAGAGAGAGAGAGAGAGAGAGGAGAGAGAGAGAGAGAGAGAGAGAGAGAGAGAGAGAGAGAGAGAGAGAGAGAGAGCGAGAGAGAGAGAGAGAGAGAGAGAGAGGGAGGGAGGGAGCAGCGAAAGATTGATAAAAGGGGGGCGGTATCATTACATATTGGTGCTCGCTCATTGGAAGTTGGCCTGAAGAGGGGTGAAGGGGGTGTAATAATTTGTGAGATGTGTTGACATTTGTGATTGGAACAGCTATAGTGACGGAACCTTGGAGAAGTGAGTGGAGAGGTGGCCCTCACACCCTCACCCGTAGTAATACATCCTCCTTATTCACTCGATCCGCCTATACGAAAAAAATATGTACGAAGAGTTCTTGGTTACCGATCTGTGGGCAGTATGTTATATATCCGGTTCTCGTGTTAACATAACTCTGGAACGGGAATGTAATTTATTTTACATTAACATCAGTAGTTTAGTAGTGTTCCTTCTTTTCTTTTCACCGCCTGACTTCTGGCTTTCGCTCATATCCGATGACGTGTGTTCTTAGGGAAAAAATAGACGAGGAGAATTTTGTGAACTACTTTCTGAACGGAGAGGAACAAATTGAAATCTGTTACTCAATCGGTTATATAATTGTATGTTGTATTTGTAATAACATAAAAAACGATTGCAGGTAATTAAAATTTACAACTCTCTTAATGTTCACTTCCAGTACTATAAATTACTCGTTATATTGATGCATACTGATGAATGAATTAATAAGGATACGGTAAATGTCACTATTATATCCCATTAGCATTGTAGAAGTAGGATTCTTTTGATTTTATCAATTTAATATTCTCCATAACATAAGATATTCACATTAACAGAGTTGCAAATTTTAATTACCTGCAATCGTTTTTTATGTTATTACAAATACAACATACAATTATATAACCGATGGAGTAACAGATTTCAATTTGTTCCTCTCCGTTCAGAAAGTAGTTGACAAAATTCTCCTCGTCTATTTTTTCCCCCTAAGAACACACGTCATCGGATATGTGCGAAAGCCAGAAGTCAGGCGGTGAAAAGAAAATAAGGAACACAGATATGGACGCCACACATTTGAAAAGTGTGCGAAGAACGAGGCGAGTATAGGAAGTAGGCAGTCGGCTATTGGCAAAATCAGTTGGGGGTGGGGTGGGGTGTAAAACTCTGGTAATGAAGAGATGTCGGAAGGCGGGCGCTCTCTTGGGCGACAATTCTTGAGACGTGAGCGGCGACTAGTGCCGCCCCCGGGGCCAATTGATCACGATCGGCACCTCGATCAGATCACCGCCTCTCACTTCAGCCCACCTACCCAACCTGCCTCGGAGTCATCGTCCCCATGACAAATTGTGTACCCATTCGGGATATGTGTCCCGTTTCAAACTAATAACAGCCTCAGCCCGAGAAAGGAATCGGGAAGGAGATTTCCAGTATTTCGAAAGGTACCGGTATTTGGTCCAACTGATCGATCAAAAATGATATTTCACTGTACAACTATAAATTGTGAAATCATTCGTAGGGAGTATTTAGAGGAGTTAGGATAGAATAATCGAAAAATTACTACGGACCGAGGTAAGCGTAGTATAATCAAATATTATTTGAAATGAAGTCGCAAAATAATTCTGAATCGGTCAAGAGTAATTTACAGGAGGAGTGCTCCGAGATTTTGTAATGTACTCAATTAACAACATATAGATGCGAGATATACCACGAGCATGTGCTAACACCGTATTCACGTTGATGAGATCGCTATATTTTGTGAATACGAAATAATAGATACTTATACATCACCTCAATAGTTATTAGCGCAAAGACTAACGATGTCAACCGTTCGACACTATAAAATTTGAAGCTATTATCTTTACAGTCAAGCGACCTCATAGCCCCCAAATATAAGGTTTGATTCATGTGGGATGGGAAACATATATTTGAAAATAAATGAAAACGCACATTCGAAACTTGCCCCTGCTTCCTGAAGTTAACAAAAAGTCAAAATCAAACTTATTGTGCGGCCTCTTCGTTTTATTGAAAAAACATTGTTACGTACTTTAATCACGATAAGTTACTGTTAACTGTCCACCATAGTTAGAGTCAGTGATTGTTAGTAACTGGATTTTGACAAACGAATGGCTTCGGCAAATCCAAGCAGATATCGTGTGAAGTGGTTGGTCTATTTAAAAAAACGGGGTTCTAAATTTAAACTTGTGAGATCTAGGAATAGAAATAAAACCGAGGAGAGATACTCGAGTGGTCAAATCCTAGGGCTAAGTGGTTAACGAGGTTTAATGGTCCAAATTCGTCTTCTCGTATTGGACGGATCCCTGAGCAATTACCCAACACTGATTTTATAAATGACCCTGTACGGATTTGAACTGTAACGCCCTTCTCCCTTTCGGTTTGCACAATATAGACTGCCGACCATTTACAATTAGGAATATATATCTGACGGATTTCTACCAAACACAGTGAAAATACCGTGAATACTTTGTGTACCATATATACAGTTCTGTCCATGAAATAATGTGTACGCAAAAATAAATTGAAAAATCATTTGTTGTGAAAAATGAAATTTCAGGGTCAACAGAAAATTAAAAAAATGATTGATTCTTCATCGTGTATTTGCATTAATAAACCATTATTACATACAATACACACTGTACGGAACTATAATATTATTTGAAAAAAGTTAATTTATGAATAATTAAAGAATATAAAGGTCGGTACATAACCGGCATAAACCATTTCATGAACTTGAATTAACTTTAACGGCTATCGGTGCAAATATCATGGTCTGTATGTTATCACAGTGGGTTCTTTTATGCAGGATAAGTTTGAGACAGTCCAATTTTTAATTGTAACTTCATGCAACTGAAGTTCTATCGGGGAAAGAGAAAAGTGTTAAAATAGGGTCTCAAACCTAATAACGACACTGATTGTAGTCGGAGTCAAATCTCTTCCTCCAGTTATCGTTCCGCAAGCGCTCGGATAGCAACCTACCCCTTCCCGTATAACCCGGTTCAGATTCATCTCTTCTAATCCGATTGTGTCCTCCTACTGTATTAGCTTTCTCCCTCCATCCCGCTGGTTTCACTCTCTCCCTCCCTCCCTCTCTCTCTCTCCGTCTCCCCCCTCCCTCCGTCTCTCTCCCTCTCACTCCCTCGGTCGCTTCCTCACTCGGATAGTATGAATGGCTTGTAATTGCAGGCTATTCAAAGCTGAGTCGGTCCCCCCTTGGCGTCGCATAGGGTCCTAACCAGACACCGGTGGCCGAAAGGGTGGAAGACTACCTTGTGGAGGGAGGCATTGCGTATGGGCAATGGGAACCGGAAAAATTCGAGAAAAAGTAGATCGGTTTGAATCAGTTTCGTCCTCATCTTTGTACGAAAAAGTACCATTTTTCTTCCCGATGAATGGAATACATGATTTCCTCTGTCACCCGTAAGAATCTACTAAAGTGGTTATCAGTAGATTTTTAGCTAGACCAATTTTTGATTTTCACTCATAGTCAGTATGATAAAATGAAATCTCATTGCCGTTGAAAAGATAACTCAATCTAAAATGTGAAAAATGAAAGGATTCTATAATCCTACTTGAAATTCACAATGACACCGTCTAATCTACATTATCTGTCTTCAGATAAATTTTGTATTTATTAATTAATTAAATTATGCAAGCTTCAAATCAGATTTATAGCGCAATAAAAATTAATTTCTCATTTAATACAGAAAATGTAACGCGGTTCACAATATGATAAAGCAGTGTGTGTACACATATACACACATTAATATAATATATATTTATATATATATATATATATATATATATATATATATATATATTTATGTCTGCATGTTCAAATCTGAGAAAAAGACATGGATAATTCAATTTAGATTCAGTCAATACCATCATTTCAGTTGGAACGGGACACGCGATACTGTCCAGTGAATATGCCACACTGACCCTATTATTGATTAATGCAAATCCTTTTTGAGACGAAGCCCGGAGCCAGAAAAAAAACTTACAATAAGTCCGGCGAACATATACAATCACGAACAGCCACCTTTTATGGGATCTAAGATCGAAGAAAATATAGGTTCAATTTTTGTAATTATAGTCTATAAAAACCACATAAGCATTCCATAGTAGCTTAGGATGTTCATTAATTTAGGTTTATAGCTGGCTGGTACATTAAAAAAAAGAATTTTTATTCAAACACAACAACCTGTTGTGATTACTACACTAATTACAGCGGATGAAAGCTTAACAATAACGGATTACTCTATTCTTTTTGTTTCTACTTGAACAATATAAATGTATTGATTTACCTTTGAGAGCTGGGCATATCCTTTTCCAGATTGTGAGACATCCGCACCTGTGGTACTGACCCAAAGCCAGTTCCATGTAGAAGAGCGGCAGTCCACCGAATATCAGCATCACGCAGTAAGGTATCAGGAAGGCACCTTCAACACACCAAGTTGTTAGATATGGTACTTACAGACTCAATTTTAGTTACTATAAAATCATATAATGCGCGAAATGGAAATGTAACTATCCTTCGCGGAGGTCTCTGTGATAATTTTAAGTCATAAGCTCATTATTGTTTTTGTTTCCCCTCGGTTTGATATTCCGAATCACCACTAACACAAATACCTACATATACCATTAACTATTTTAAATTTTCCTATTTTTGTTAATTATTTTTTTTTATAAATTAATTCTGAAGATAATTTGGGTTTTATTCTTATGTTATCGTGGCTTAGTTACGATGAGATCATGGAATACAGTCCCTCGACAACACTTTTGCCGCTAAATAATGAAAAATTATCTCGTCTATTTAGCTATGCTTAAAGATACTCAAAATATGCCTTTTGTTTGAACTTCCCTGTTTTTAAAAATAGAAATTCCAAGCTAATGTGCTCTAGTATACTAAACTCGTATGGGAAAATCCTTAACAGTAACCATCAAGCACTAAAGGGGAGACCTCGGCCTCGTAACCTCTTTTGATCGTGACTAATCTTAAACGTAATCAATAATCAGATACCGATACAGTCTGTGGATGGCTTCACTCGTCAAAACTGTCATGTTAAAGTAACCGTGTAACGCAATCGCTAGATGAAAGGACCCGCTATTCGTTTAAAATCATTTGTAGGTGATATTTCCGTAAATCACGGATGCTAACACCGCTGTTTTAATTTTCCATTCTCGGAATATGTTCCTGTGCTAAAACTGTTTAGGTTCACTCATTCCAAAATACATAGTTTGTGCGCACTAGTGAATAACTACAATAGTTAGCGTATCGCGGTTTAAAGCCGGACGCCGTGGTTGGGAACATGTACAAACAGTTTTCGGCTAATGACCGGCCGATTTCGTGTTTGGGTTAACAAAAATGGGTAATATTTAGGTAATACGGCGGCGAAGGGCGGAGGTATCAATCAAACCGAGGGGAAACAACTTCCTGGCACCGACAGCGGACTCGGTGGTCTTTTCCAATCCTGGAGATTGTGATGAGGCGGGCGTCGAAGTGGCCGGGATGGGGGACGGAAATGGAAAAGTGGGAAAGGGAGGAAACCTGCCTAGCTTCCCCCCTACCGCCCTTCATATTTATCATTCAGCTGTTCTACATTTGTTTTTCGCCCCGGGTCAGAAAACGACAGCTAATGTCATTCGCGTTGTGACATTTTAATAAAAACCGAAGCCCCCGGAGTTCGACAGAAGTTTAGGAAAATACTCGAAGAGCGGCCCTTGAAAACGAAGTCTAAACTTTTCTGACCGGGCGGGATACGTGACCCTATTGACCGCCGGCAATGGCCACCGCATTCTAACAAAGTTTGGAAGCCGCAGTTTAGCCACCCTGTCCCATAATTGTTCAAAAAATATTTAACCGAAACCCGATTTCAAAATTATCCAAATTTCTCAATTATAATCGTCATCTTAGAGGACGTTTCAAAAGGACGGAAGTAGTGTGTCTAATTGGGTGACAATTTTGCTGTTCTTGTTATGTTGGGGCGTAACACTTACCTCCTCCGTTCTGATAGCAGATATAGGGGAAGCGCCATACGTTGCCCAGATCTACAGCGAACCCTATGACGGCCAGTAGGAACTCTACTTTCTTACTCCACGTGTCCCTGTGGTGATGGTGTAGGTTGTGATGGAGGTGGTGGTGGTTCTGCTTCATGACAGCCACGCTTCCTCCTTCATCCTCTTCCTCTTGTTCGCTCGTCATACCCACCTAGAAACGTTGTAACCTATTAAGAAAACCCTTCCTGAAACTATTAAACTGACAACAATTTGCCTGTTTTGGAGGCGAATGTGAAAGAAGGTAAACCATGGAAGTGTAGAAAATGATAACCTTAATCGATGGATTTATTAGCGGAGTTTTAGATATTGCGGTAGTCTATTTTCCATATAATTTTAGACCTTTCTTGTTCTCCCGCGTTTACTCTAAAATCAAATACACTAAATGCTATTTATTTTATATTAGTATAATAGTTAACATTCTTTTCAGATTAGTAATTTTTGTGTAATCGAATCATTTGATGGAAAGTGTAAATTTATAGATTTTGGAACATTATGCGATAATAAGTTTTTCACACCTGTATCTTTCGCCCATTTTATAAACAGAGGAAAAAGACACCAAGAGAGAAAGGCACCACGTTCGAATATAAGAAAAAAATGCTCTGAAAAGACAACAAAATCTGGAAATAGACAAATGAGAACAACAATGACATACCGATTAAGGCGAGCTACGAATTCGGAAAGCGATTTCTAAATGGTTTTAAGTATCGCAGGGATTATTCATAGAGCTAAAAGGTCACGTGTCGAGAACCTGTATAGTGAGGTATCAACCTAGGATGACTGTTCCACGGACAGGCAGTCATGCCGCTATGCCGTAAACAATGAGATCCTAGTTTATTTCTTGCCGGGCGTTTATTTTCGAACGCGCATGAAAGAACAGTGACGCGCCAGGTCCAAAATAGAGAGAGTTCATTATACTGACAGATTACTTTGTAGAAATATTTCTCTCTACATATATTTTCAGTTCATAAAAGTACCAATATGATGGAAAATAGATCATAAATAGTAGATTAAATATTTCAGTACTAAAATATGATTTTAGGGAATCTGGGCTCAGGGTGTACTCTTCTCCTGTCAAATCAATCACAATCGAATAGAAGTAAATAAAATTATTTTTAAACAACTATACATATATATATATATATATATATATATATATATATATATATATATATATAAAACTGAAATAAATGTGTAGTAAGATGGGTATTATCGCTTGCGATTCTGAGAAACACTGTTCAAGCCAGTAATTACCGGCATCCGGAAACATATCACCCAAAAATCCAATGAGACTATTTTGTTCTTAAACTGTACTTTGTTCGGGAGGGCGCAATGAGTATGTACCTGTTATGCGGTATGAGACTATTTATTCTCCTGTTGCGCGAACCGTAAAGCAGTTCGGAGGGCCATCGGGAGAGGGAATCGGCAATGACCGACCGAGAAAGAGATTGATGGCGAGGGCCGGACCGAGAGACGTCGAGATAACAAAAGATGTAGTAGCTCAAGTTTGTTGATGAACTTATTATGGAGTTGGAGGAGTAACGGAGGGACGGGGCCGATAGGGGGCCCACTAAGAGGATTATTATTCAACAGCTGGGTTCCTCCCTCTGGCTCAGCACTCCAAGTTCAAACAAACAAACAATTTCAATAGCAAGAATTAGCAACAACCGTCCGCGGGCTAAACGAAAGGGGTGTGGTTGCACGAGCCGTGTAATAGGCCAAGTCAAATTTAATGGCCGTAATAGATTTCATTTGTAGAAGTGAACGTAATTGTCGAGCACAGAGGTAAATAACTCGAGGGGTTTCGCAAATTCACATCTTTTCTAACTGAAACTATCCACCTTAATCCCTTGCTCAGAAAACGGTCATAGACTTAAAGTTATGTGAGCGGATGCTACTAAAATTTGAAAGGCCATAACGACTATCTCAAATTTATATGCATTTTTAAGAACTCATTAATGTCAGTTTTAAATACGGAGCACCCACAATTATTGTTGTGAGGAAATATTGTCTAATAGAATGAGGGAAAGATAAATCTTGGAGTGAGTGTAAATCTGATAGAAAATCCGGTAAGAGGTGTCCTCCGTAAAAGATGAAGTCGAAGACGATTGTGACTTTGTGAGAAATAAATTTTTTTATTATATATAACAAACAAAAACCTATGTTTTCTTCTGTATCTATACATAAATATTATCTAAAAATAGCATACTTCTCTGTTGTGTGTAATAGCATTAGATGACATGTCCATGCTGGTGGTCTGTGAATGTGAGTGACCGGAATCATTTACCGCGAAGACAGAACTGTTTACAGCCGACCGTCCCTAATATGACTGGCATACAAACGCTAAAGAAGCGACACTACAGACAGTCACGCCAAACAATTATTACCGATAAACGGGAAGATGATAGCGTGCCGGCGGGAAAGTGACGACACTTAAACATTATCGATTGCAGGGGGATTATGACGATTTATAATTTTGAATTCCCATTGAGATCCGCTATCTCGGAATCTCCTTAATCGCCGTCACGTTTTGAATCGGGCGGTCGAAATATAATGATCGATGACGTCTAGAACGGAAAACGGGGACCATCCACTCAAGATGTCCGGATCTATGTTCAAGAGCCCAGTGTAAGACCGCAGTTTGAGTGGTTACCTCATCCAAGACACAATGACCTGACAGACGAATCCGTTTTTATAGAAACCTGTCCTGTGACAAATGCTTCTGCGCACCTCGTGTTGTAGTTATAAAATTATTATTTTATTTCATTTCTAAATTCGGAACGTATATATTATTATAGGATTATAACACACACAAGTATGGGAGCAATTTAAGGTATGAACTAGTTTGTCAACGAAAATTAGAAATAAAGAAATTACGCGCGTTCGGTTTTGCAAACAAACTTTCAGTTGACGAAATCGGTTCCAGTAGATTATACCTCTCCATAAGCATGGATAATCTTCGATATTTTCTATTTATATCGCGTTTTAATGAAAAGAAGCTCAATCGGGAGTCGTCTGTGTTGAAAATTGGGCCGGTTGAAAGAGCGGCGGTGAAATGGCTCCTTTGTGAAGGATATCCCGCGGGATCGGAGGCATTAAGGTGGCAAATACTGGGCCAGAAGATGGGACCTACTAAAGAGACATTAAGGGGACACAGACAGTCTCTCAAGCGGGACGGGCGCCACTCCCCGGGGAGGCACCGCATCGTTTACAACAATCGCCAGTTCATTGTTACACAATCTATCCAACGCACAATCTGTACGGCCCCCCAATTTCGATTACTGATAATAATACTCATCACACACTCACACACGCACGCACGCACTCTAGGTTTCTGTGATGTCGGAACCTTCAGCGACGTCCGTGTCAAGTCCGAGGAACCGTATATTCTACGAGACAGTGGTCAAAGTAAACGCTTTTAATCCCGGGATAAACCGAGTGCGCCCAACTGACCAAGATTGATCCTGTGAGAGTTTCGGGATGAAATGTCTGTACGGTGAAAAGCTATAAATACGAGTATATGTCCCTTTAATAAGGGAAGAAAGCACGGATGCTCGGAGACTAAATACAACGATATGCGCGGTTAGTAACAATTTCACCTGCTGCAATATTCGTATATATCTATATACAAATATCTACATATATTTATGTCACAGTACGGGTCAGCATTTTAAATAAGCATTATTCATTTTTATAAAATCAATGAATAGACAAAATTCAGTAGTTGATTTATAGTTATTACCTACACCAACTATTCGACACAACTAGTCCAAATTATTAAATTTCTGCAACCATCCTTCCGCATAAAATACAATCTTGTACTTCGTGTTGACTCCAAAACAAAATCAACATTGTTCTTCCGTTGTTTTCATAAGAAAAATCGAATTAACAAACAGACGCTAGATTCGATTTGAGATAATGGAATTAAATTCGCTTCAAAAGAAGTGCTAGCCCAGTCTAGTGCTAGCGCACCGAGGTGAGTTATCGTTGGGCACTTTGTTTACAGATAAATAAAGGAGATATTGACAATAATAAGTGGAACGGTTGATGCGACGTCACAGATTTGACACGTCATCGCCTACTTGAGAGCTGTCCTCTCAATTCGTTGTCCAGTTTTCAGTCGAAACTTATACTGTTTTTCTCTCGAAGAATGATGACCGCTCTACGCTGGGAAATAAGGTAGTGCTAATTCAAATATTGTTCTTATTATTTGAACAAATAAGGCAGTGCTAATTCCAATATGGTGACTCCTGGATATTATCTGAAATATGACTGCCAGGCTGGGTTGTAATGCGTTGAGTAAACACACCGTGAAGCCGGAGCCCACTCCGAGGCAAAATATTGCATGTCCAATAAGGTAGTAGTACATTTCAAATTGATTGATTTTCGATCAAATAAAATTGGATTGGATAAAATAAATTGATGCGATTTTTAGCTGGAGCCAACGATACAGCGGGGTAGGTACTGAAATGGAGGAATATAATGCACACATATTACTCCTCCATACACACACACACACATATATAGTCCTCCCATAGATGTTTCATAGCAATGAGAAAACAATTTTAATCCAGTGAAAATCATTCACAAAACAAAATACATAACGTGTGAGTAGAGTATTTATTGGTATCTTCAAACTTCTATATAATATAACTAATATAACTTCTATAATTTCTAAATAAGTTTACTATATAATATATAGCATATGTAGTATAGTGTAACTTCTTGTATTTGTTTTTTTAACTACATCTACGTTATCTTTATTCAGTTCCGTGTTTGTAGTTATAGTCGTTTCGTCAGTTCTAATTGAATTAATCTCATCATGTGTTTCAATGTGTGTTAAGAGATTGAGGAAATTTAGTGAATATCGCTGTATAATGAATAATTGGACTTACAGAAGCACAAAAAGTGTTCAACTGAGGCTAAAACTAAAGGCTGCGTAGATTAAATAAAAATAAATAACCGACATGAAATAGTCACAGAGCGTCGTCCATGAAAAAAAGATACGTTATTTACATTGCTTTTATTCAATGTTTTTGCAAAATGTAGCCCCCCGATAGCTTATCCGTCTGGCGAATATCTTCGCAGTCTAGTGCACTGAATATATGATTAGCTGACTTCAAAATGTTTATACAGCTAGATATATGCTTATCCGTTTACCCTATACAATCTCCCTTGTGCGATTTAATGCCCACCTAACGTTAATCAAATCTTCTATTTATCCGTGGGCTCAATTTTCACTACTGGAATACGTACATACATATACGCGAATAAGAAACATACATATATCAATAATCATTCGTCGTTATTTGTCAATAATTTCGTGGACATCTGAAGTTGAAAAAATCAGAAAACTGTATCTACGCCATTTTTTTAATCATAGTTAAAGGTTAGTTATGGAGGCAGGAATACATTTAAAAGAATTTAGAAAGTGTATGGATTTATAAATGGATTCGATGGAATATGAGATATTGTCTTAGTTCTCTGTTAAAATACATCAATATTGGTGAATAAATAAAGTTAAAATTTATTAGTAAAGAATTACAATAAACAATAAAAAAACTTTCATTTGATTATAAAATTGAGTCACTAGTTGAATTTAACTAAATAGAATTTTCCAAATATAAAAGAACATTGATTTGCGATAGTGAAAAACAATTATAAAACAAGATAAGATAAGTAATTAGGAAAAACAGAGAATTTGTTCGAATCCGCCAAACACACTTGAAGTAATAATGAGTAGTTGGTAAACGTTCATTACCTCGGTAGGGAACAATACGATTCACAAATGACAAATGTCTAAATTATGTCGATTTCGTGTTCTTCTGTCTCCTCTCGCTGGTTTGGTCTTTTGAAAGACCGGTTTCGGCTGCTCGCCATCTTCACTAGCAGTATGTGTCCTCGTGGATATATAAGTGTGTGTGTGTGTGTGTGTATGTGTGTTTTATTTAAACCTAAAGAAGGTATTTTTTATTATACTATCTAAGCGCCAAATGCTAATTGTATAATTAAACCAATTTTGACGATTGCTAGTTAAATTGAATAAAAAGTCTTCGAGTGTGTGTGTGTGTGTGTGTGTGTGTGTGTGTGTGTGTGTGTGTGTGTGTGTGTGTGTGTGTGTGATAATCACTCGCCGTTTCATCGGTAATATGCGTGATAAACTGTCTTTTACCGTGACGTTAAAGTAAAATCCATGTTTGAATAAATTTGATTATAACGGAAGGCGACCATGCGTTGTCAATCTTGGGCCACTTTCTAAAATTCACTCATGGACTAATATTGACGCGTCAGGAAAGGTTCATGGATATTCGCATTAAAATTTGATTTACTGCTCTGTTTTACTCGTGTTTTAATGTATTGTGAATATCGCGTGTAGGTATTTACTCGAATGCCGCCTATTTCGAATTTATGCAATATATATGTTGTTTTATAGTTTTTTTTCATGTGAAGCCTTAGGTTTAACCTGAAAATACGGGTAATTAAGCTTATTCATGTAAATATTAATTGTAGTATGTCTATATTACTATTTCAAACAAATAAGAAAATAAATGTACGCAATCTTATTTGTAACCAACCATGCGTTTCGTCAAATAATATGGACGGGATATACACCTCGATTTTTGCCGTAAATGAAGTATTATATTGCTTCGAAATCAATGTGGACCCGTAATAAACTGTATTAGTTATTTTCCTGTTATGAACTGAAATGAATAGATTAAATTAACCCAAATTGTTGAGTTTACAAGTGCGGATTCATAAATGTGCATTACGTTCGATATTCATTATAACCCAACCTTAGTGTTCAAAATTCACCCGTACATATTTTACCGAAACTCTTTCTCAAAGTACACTTTTCATATTTTCTTTTCGAATTAGATTTGTCTACTTCATGGAACGAATTGAATAAACTTGGAATCATACCGAATTAAACACACCGATTCGTTTCCCGAGTTTAAAGATAATTACGCGTAATAAATACGCAAGGAAACAAATTAAACATATTCCCATAGTTTTATGAACGCAGGTATTGCAGATGGGTGTCAGATCAATCAAATCTCGGATTTATAACTGCATTCGAATAAGTACAATGATTTTTCACTATTTTACTTTACCACAAGGAGTTGTGTTACAATTTCTTAATTCTTACTGACGTCAGTGTTAATATGCAGGAGATATCCCGCCGTGTTTATAGGGACACTTCCGTTTAATTAATCTCCGTAAATTTTGCTGAAACTCTTTTGCAAAACAAATTCTTCACGACCCTCGAAATAAGTATCCCGAAGGAGAGTGGGGCCACTTGTTGCGTTAGTCGAAATTAAATCTTATCTCGGGTCCCGGGACTCCCTTTTATTATCTTCCAGTGGTGGCTAAGTTGCCAAATTTGCAAGATGCGCAACGTTCAGTCGGTCGGCAGCCGGTTAAACGGCCGTATTTCAACGACTCACATAATGTTCTAGTAATAGCAACAATCCTGTTAAGTCGGAACAGCCTTTTAGTTTAAATAGCTTCGTGCAGACAACTAATTGAAGCTTTGGTGCGGGAGGGATCGCTGACGTAGTCATATTGTCTGCCCGACAGGGCCCTCTGTATTTGTGCCAAACCCCTCCCCCCTCTGTAAAGTATTAATTGAGAAGTCACCCTCTTGTAAATGCCATCCCGGTTCACCTCACAGGTCTCACACGTTAACGGCTTTTTAATGCTACCCTTTTCAATATTTCCCCTCCGGAATTGGAAAACAGAAGACTCAAACTAGACAATTTCCCCGCCGTCCAATTGATGTTGGGATCGATCGAATCCGCCGCGAATATTTTGTTCCGTTTACTCCACCTGTGCCCCTATGAAGCAGGTCCCAACCGAATTTTGTAAGTGTTTTATGATGTTATTTGAGATACGTTCCTAATCAGTATCACTCGCAAATTGACTGAAAAAGTAATCGGTGGACGGGAATCGAATTATAGACATTTTAGCGGAACCTTTTTGAGCCACTTTTACCAATCTGGCTCGTAGATAAATCCAGAAATTTACAAAATTAAATATCTTCCAAATGATAAATAGATATAAGGTCACCCAAATATAATAAGCGTTGAGAAATGTACACAAATACCAATCTTTACATAAATATACAGGAACCTGCGAGCCGGTTGTTTAAACAGATATTATGTCAGAAATTTAAACATATGAATACGTTTTTAAGATTTGCTTAGTTCGGATAGTAAGGGCGGAGCAAGCCTAGGTTTCTTCTCTCTGCGATCGATTAATTTCAGTTAAAGAGTTCAAGTTTTAAGCCTGAGGTATTTCCTGGGATTTTCACTTGTTTTCTTTTAGGGTCAAGTACCTTTTTGTCTCAATTTCCATTGATTGAGTTTGAAGTAGTCTGTTTGCCCGGTGACATTGTGATTCAGCAGGAGTGGACAGAATGTTTTTTCAACTGCGTAAACAGCTCAGTATAATGAAGGGAAGAAGCCGAAATTGGTCTAGGATCAAATAAACGAGAGGTGACACGCGAGCTGTGTAAATGTTTCTCGCATCTAATCTATTGGGACTATCCTGTTCCTACTTTTACCGAACCTCTGTTGGAGGTACAATAACTAATAATAATACAAATTCGTTGTTATTTTCCTTCGGTATTCGTCCGGCGCGTCAAATCGGAGCATAAAGTATCGAAATAAAGTATTGAAATTTGCGGTCACCTTGCGTTAGGGGCTTATTGCCTCAATTATGGACCGGTGCGGGAACAGGATCTGAAATACTGTATTTTGGAGCCAAGAATGATTAGTCCCCGTGGGTTCAAACTGGCACCACTGCAGATAATACCACGGGGACGTCTCTGCCCCATTAGGCTCCTGTCCACTGGGTTCGAGTTTGACAAAAATTTAGAGGTTTTATACCTCCACTCTAGGGAGGAGTAAAAATAAAAATAAATTATTTTAGCCTGGGCGGGAGAGGGGAAACCTGGTTGAAGAAACTAAAAACTAATCCGGAGTCATTCATTATTATCCGGAAAAATAAAAAGTCTGCAACTGTTAAATCTCGAATCCTGTTTGACGTCTACCTAGGTAAAAAATACGACAAACCAAGTCACACAATGATATTCAATGATGACGATCGCATATAAAATCAATGTTAGCATATAAGGTAAAGTCGCTCTTAATAAACTTAATTTATAAGAAAACTTCAAAACTATTTAATTTAGGCGTTTAAAAGCTGTAACTCAAAAGACGTGTTCTCACTAAATTACGCGCATGTAAGAGGGGGAACATTTCTCCGTTCTCAAGACACGCATGATCTATTCTCTAGTTAATAAAAAATACAGACTGTCACAACAAGCCCGCTGTCATATTTCTTTTTTGTGTCCTTTATCTCATAAACAAACGCTGGAAATAAAAGATCATTTTGTGTCTATCACTGACAGTACCAAAAGGTTTTGCAGTGACAACGTTATTTGTACACGAAATATGATTGAGCATATTTGGTCTTACGAAGCTCTGTACAAATAAGTTGTAACGATGATACAAATTTATAATTCGAATCTATTTTTCGATGAAAAATTATATTATTAGATTTCGGGTAAGGTGAGGATACAAAAATCTGTATTGCACTGTATAACTGAGATTATAAAATGTGCGTTTTATTTCTGCGGTAAACGATTTAATACAACCACGTAAAGTCATAAAAAAGGTGGGATACTCGAAAATTTAATAATTTAATTAAGCTGGGTAAATTTGATAAAAAACGGCTGTCATAAAATAGAATATCATCTCAGAAATTTGTTCTCTCTAAACGGTTTCAGGAATAGAAATCTCTCGATCGTAGACCAGGATGGATCAGTGGCTAAATGTGGAATGTGGGATACATCGAAATGCCAGTATTTAATATACAGTTTAGAATATATAGGGTTCAAAAAATACAGAGCGGGCCACGAGTCGAGGACCACCGATATGTAAATAACAATAACGATAATAAGTAATTACCTGTTCAGTTATACTATAGCTGGGCTGTACGCCGTAGTTTAGTGTGGCTGGGTGGTGGTGGTGGTGGGGTTGGGGGTGTCGTGTTATGGTGTTGTGTGGGTGTGTGTGAGAGTGTGCGTGCGTGTGCGTGCGTGTGCGTGGCGGTTGGTTGTTGGTGGTTGGTGCTTGGTGCTTGGTGCTTGGTTGGGCTGCTCGCAGTGATTGTGCGGTGGGCCTGCCACTCGGTGCCGCCTCCACGGCACCCGCCCCCACCCCTGGCCGCCCCCACTACTACCACCCCTGCGCCTCCTCTTCTCAAATCAAAGATTACTTCCTATTCGTCCGATTTATACCTTCTAAGGCCGGTGGAAAAATAAATCGTACGATAAGACCAAAACGTCAACAATAAAACAGTAACACATTACTGCTTTTTGCGTAACCCGACGGGTTTAATAAAACTTAATCTAATAAATAGTATAATAAAGTTAATGTTAATAATAATATCAAGATCAATGAGCGAAGGTTTCCTCGAATTATCACATCCGGTGGGATCGCGGAATAATGTACGAAGAACCTCGGATAGCGAACTTTAACCCCCTACTATTCGCGGTTATTTCCTGTGTTTGGAAACCACCCGAGCGTGCTCCCGGGTGTTGTCTGCATCCGACGTTTCGGGACACTTACAGGTTCCATCATACAGGGCCCATCATCGGGGTACAATCGAAATGTAGATCACCTTGGGGTCTTTATATACATGAAGATAGAGTGTCGTTATTCCTCTTAGGATTATTGCTTATTTCTTCCCGTATTACTGGGTACCATTCTCTACATATGATGTACCCAATATCCCTTTTGAAGTTGTTTTTTGAATTCCTACTTTCAAAATCCAGAGTAAACATTTCTGATAAAGGCTATACGTAATTTTCGAAAGCGTTTTGAATCATTCTGCAAGTTGAGGTTTTGGCTACTACACATTTAATGACATAGAGTTGATTCTCGTTACTTTATTTAAATATCATGACTGCTGAAATCTTTACATTGTGTAAGTGGTAATTTATCGACTTATTCCTCCCACGGACCTTAATATTACGAATGGTCTGTAACAGACCTACGGTTAATTCGTTTGTGTCGTGTCCGAATGGGAACCGGGAGCGCCTAAACATCAAAACGAATCAATACCTATTAGGGTGTTATTAATATATTCTACCCGGGGACTGTATATATGAACTTAAAAGCAAAAAATGTTTGCATGGCATTTGTTTAGTAGTTCGGACGATGTATATGTTAGATATTATTAATGATCTGTGTTTTAGTATTTTATCCGAAATGGGAGACATGCGATATTTAGTCATTTTTAAGCGTCGTATTCTGTACTCCCGTCCAAAATGTGAAGCGTATTAAACAACTATCATTTTAATGAGAAACACTTTATCTTCCATGTATATATGATTTATATATATCTAAAATATTATACATTGTACAAAATGTAAGTTATACTTTAGAGATACTCGTTATGAAACCGACAATTAGGTTACTAAATTGAAAATTAA
Organism: Lethocerus indicus; assembly: GCA_019843655.1. Classification (NCBI taxonomy): domain Eukaryota; kingdom Metazoa; phylum Arthropoda; class Insecta; order Hemiptera; family Belostomatidae; genus Lethocerus; species Lethocerus indicus. Next base: position 23,342,061 of record JACDQD010000003.1, on the reverse strand, counting down.
TCGTAAATTCCAATATATATATATATATATATATATATATATATATATATATATATATAACAAAGATTAATTTTTCAAGTTCAAAAGCATTAAGTCCGAGATGCTTCTTATTGACACACAGCATTCAAACTTATTTTAACGAAAGGAGGATTCCGATTTCTGTTATTAGAGGGTGTACTCTTGGTCGGTTATGATAAGAGATCATGTTGGAGACAATATTTTATATTTGAAATTGCAACAAATTCACCACTAGGAATCTAGTTGAGTATTTGCTGTAGTAATTTAACAGAAATATTGATTTACCGTTATTTTTAGCGTGGTTCCAATCAAATCAACACGGCGACTCAGTCCGCTAAACCCGCAACACATCCGTATGTTGCGGGACGTATTACAATGTGAAATGAGTACAACCCGTACTCCTTATATCCAACGAACTAATTATAAAAACAGATTCATATCTTCCAATGCAAAGGTAATAAACAATTAAAAGGCCGCCCCCACGCCACCCCCTCTCTCTCTCTCTCTCTCTCTCTCTCCCTTTCTGAAGAAATTATTAATGTGCGGCCATTAGTATAGGCCTACGATACGCCAAACATAATTGAATTGAAAATCTCGCTCTCTCTCTCTCTCTCTCTCTCTCTCTCTCTCTCTATATATATATATATATATATATATATATATATATATATATAATTATTGAATAGCATAAACCGGGGATGAGAAGGGGTAGAAGAGAAGAACGGAGGGAGACACGCACGACTGTTGAGACCTGAGTAGAAAGCTAACAGAGATAAGGCTAATGGTTACATCAGACTGCCTCCTCAGAGGGGTCAGATAATTACGGACACTGAAAGTAAATTTATCACAAACACGCGTTAGAACTCGCAGAACTAACAAAGCCAGAAGATAATGTTAATTGAAATCGTATCAATATGTAAACTGATCTATTTCTGTAATATAATGTTCCAGGCGTTGTAGTCGTCGGATTATCTTAATCTAAGGACCCAATTACATTTTTTCTATTTCTGTTTGGGACTGCATTATAGCGGTGAATATAATAATTGTAAAACAACACTGAACAGTCGTTATATATCACGACGGAATCTTCATAAATGATAAGGGACCTAATACTTGCCCTGTAGGTTCCCGAGAGTAGCATACTATCAGAACTAAACGTTACGGCGCTGTGTTCGTAGTGTTTAATAGTTATATTTCCAGTCAACGCCACCTATCCAACCTAAGTTGGACCTATCCAACCTACTCTAATAACGTTTATTTTTAAAAATCTGAAAATTGTCCAGATCCACGACTTTCACCTAGTGGTGAGAGTGGGAGCGTGTGTGAGTGAGGCTGTTGTGCGGTGGGTGGCACGTCGAGCTCTCGGTCGACATTACAACCCGGGGGGTTCGGCCCAGCCTCACAATCGCACCCCTACACACAGCATCCCCGTGCCCACTTAACAGTCAAATGTTTGCGCTGTCTGTCGTCGAGTGTTTGAGAGCGTGAGGGCAAAAAGGGACGCTCTACTCTTCCTAAACTGACCCCCTTCCCTTCCCCTCACTCCTATACACTCCAAAATCCTCCCCTTCTTTCCGACCATTAGGATAATTATAATTGATAACCTCGTTTAGTAACTGAAACCAATGCGATTGCTTCTACCACTGGAGAGTCTGCCTGTTTCTACTAAATAACACTGTGGTATTAAGATACAATGTTCTATTGAACGTATATCTACGGGCAAATTAAATGTTTTACCCAAATTGTTTCAACTCTAAAAGGTTTATAATTTTCTCGTTTAAACCTGTCCCCGCAAGTTCAGGCGTCGAGACACTATGTGAGCCCGAGACACTATTGCGGTATCACTTTACAGCGCTAAGACAATTCGCAGGGAGGGTGTTTTCGCAGCTATCCAAAATCTCCGGCCGTGCGCATTAACGTTTCCCCTTTATGTGGTTTCCGGTCTCCTTGCGGCGGGATGGAGATGGACCGCTTTCCACCTTTTCGACCAAAAGTATCCCGAAAAATTCCCCGATTCGTGGGGAGAAACTGTTAGAATGAGCCGACGATGAAGAGAAATAAATAACTTCGGAAGCCAATATTAAAGAACCGGGCAGTATTGGAAGCAAAACTTTCACACATCCCACCAAGACGAGAGAATGAACTAATGACAATAAAAAAACTGCTTTAATTATAAGCCTAACCTCGGAATATAAACACTTATTAAACTGTACCATATGTATGGTTATCTAACAGTAGATATTCTCGCGTATTATGGTCATTAGTTAATTAATAACACGTACCCAATGCTCTGCTTCAAATGTTTACTCGAGTCGATTTTTAAGTAGTGTGTTTTCAACGTAGTGAAAATCTCTCTTGTCATTTAAAATTTTGTTCTGTGTTCTCAGAATATTGCAATGTTGTTTCCCCGCCGGGAGCATGACTTCAAAAATGTAATTTGGGGATAAAAGAGTTCATCCTTTTAGCAGTGTAAAGGTTATTTCCGAATTATCTTCCCGGTGCCTTCTTCTATTTTGCCGAGTCGGTTTTTCACAGCATCAATCACGGTAAAACTATCTTTTAGAGGGTCTTTCCAATTTAGACGTCTGAAGGACATTCTGAAAGTCAGGTTCCAATTTATTATTGCTCTTATTTCTCGAATAGAAGGTCCCAGTCTACGTTCAACCCGAATGATTATTAGCCGACATTCTTCCATCGGGCCGGTTGTATGGCCGTAATATCAAACAAATTGTTTTCTTTTTTCCTGAATTGTAAATTAAATTAAACGTACAAATGAGCTACAATCTTCGAATTTTTTAAAGACATTTGTATCTGTAGGAAATCGGAATATACAATAATGATTTCTAAACGAAGAAGAACATTGTATAGCAGTACTGGGGCTGCTAAATGACAAGTAAATAAATAATCGTGATTTAACTCAATTCACATTTCAGTTCACCTTACGAATTTAATCATACTTTTAAAAACAACAACAAAATTTAAAATATTTAAGATCCCCTGCATTGTATACGCTTTATTTCGGAAGTAATTCCAGGTCGGCGTTTTCAATTTGTGCCGGCTCTTATCGGTTTCAAACAGGGACGGATTAAAGCTGGTTAGCGAACACCTATATTTTCCGCCATAGTTAAATTCCAAAAATTTATAGCGGCCTGTGATTGTTCAATTGGTTTGATGACGAATATATATTGACAGTAAAGCAGCGACGGTTCGTCTTCCTGTACAATTTTTCATGCATAACATTCATACATAAGTTTGTCGCGTTAGAGGAATCGGAAACTTTTACTGTGTCTATACAATTACTTTTCGCTTATTGGGTAGTTAAAACACGGAAAATTGCGTACAAACATTTCTTATATTCCTAGTATTGTGTTATTTTATTGTACATTAATTAAACGCGAGAGTATGTCGCATACTTCGAGTGCTTTTAAAAATATTTCGTGGTTGAATTCTTGTATGCAAGTACACTCCAAGCGTCATAATATTCATCTTCATAATATTAGCCTGTAAAGCGTTTGGTGGAATGTATTTTTAACGTATGTTGGTTAGCACTTTCAAGTTAATGAACAGGCAGAAAAGGCGGTAAAGGGCCGATGTTTAAGTCGGTTATTCACAGAGTCGCGACGTCTAACGTATTCTATTAGCCGTGAAATAGAGCTGAACACGGAGGTCGCTCGTGGATATAATAGTAAACTGTAGCTTTCCTTTATAATAATAGTATTGAATTTTTCCAATGTAATTTCAGACTTTGACTACGATATATATGCGACTTCGGTGACATCACAGGTAATGTATACCGGCTACATCTTCATTGAAGCCGGAGGTATATCACATATTTTTCTTAAGGTATAGCGCAATAGCTTTAATTTAACTTACTTACACATATTAAGTTACATTTACATTTAGTATTAACGGGTTTTGTACGATTGTTCCCTAAATTGGGTCCTATAACCGAAAGTTAATTTATATAATAAAAGTCCATATCGCATAATTGTCTCTTGAAACTCACTTAAGCGAAGTGATTTCCTTCCAGGTGGAATAGGAACCTATGACTAGTGGATGGACGGGCCCGGTGCACAATCGAAACCGAAGTGGGAATTGTATTTCTTAATACAATTCAGAGGCACAGGTTGGAGTCGTGAGACTGGCGTACGACTGGTCCCACCTCGTCCCCAAGCCGGCCGACACTACACCAACTAGGTTAATGGCACGAACACGATCGTTTTTCATCCATAACGGGTTTCCGGCGCGGTTGTAATTACCAAGTTATACAATAGTACATTCGACCTTCACTTGTACTCGGTTAATTGAGTTGGTGCCGACTCGAAGTTTCTCCGACAATCATTAAAGTTCTATTAGCCATCTTGTATTTTATAGTTGCATACTTGTTGAATACCCATTTCCGAAATCTCCATAATTAAATGAATATCTCGGAGCCCCCCTCCCCATATATTTTCTATAGCGTAGCCGACGCCGAACCGAATATTTTCGAGGTAAAGACAGTGCGACTCGCTCTTTTACCGAAAGCCTATTCGAATAGTGTGTACGTAGTTCGGACCTAGTGCCGCATCTCGACGGAAAACCGGGTCGGTGTCGGTTGGCCGCGAAAGGAAAATAGAAAATTAAACGAGTGCAACTTGCCGGAGGAGGGAGAGGAAGATAGCGGAAAAAAGAAAACTGGGGAAAGAAAGGGGTTAGCGGGCGAAGATTAACGGGCGGCCGTCCGGGCAACCCTCCGCCCTGCAACAGTACTGCATAATTCAACAGCCAATTCAATTATATAGATGGTCGGCCTCATATAATCAACACACGAGGACCAACAATATATACCCAACACCCTTGCACGGGCTACGTCCCACTCTCTCTTTACTGGAGGGACAAAACGAAAAAACCTAAACGCCATTTAAATATCTCTGGAGTTCCAGATTTGATCGAGATTGACGACACAATACACAATTTAGACCTAATTTAAAGTAAGTGACATTTTCGGAAGGATGTGACAAATTCTCCTTTGTTATCTGATTTTCAATCGCGCCATTAAAACGCACACAATACTGAAGCGTTTGAAAAATTATGAATGACAGGAACTTGAAAATTTTCCAGTGTTTGTTGAATATTCAATGAATATTTTAGACAATTGCCAACGTACCTATAATAATTATTGAAGGTCTAGGGACTACTGAGGATGAAATGGTCATTATTTCCTCTCCTATTTGTTCTCAAATATGCTTTATTCTGTGTATATTTGAAACTTGTATTACTCATCAAAGTGTTAACTATGTTATGGTAAGAAACCCCTTATTGAAATTTAATCTGGTCAAAAGTTGAAATACTTTGTATCAACTGTAGCCCCTAAGTTTCGAATAAGGCCGCAACGAGCAGCACACGACAATGGTGGAATTTGAATTATATTGGCATTCGTATTTGGTAGCTACATTGCCAACATATAAACATTAATTTCTAAAATACTGTCATATTTGAAATGACAACTGCAAAATGCATACTGCTTATTTTGATCGTTTTGTATATTTACATGTGCGAAGGTGCAGTACAGATTTATTTTATATAGTTGTTTAATGTGGTTGTAGTTTAACAACATATCTTTTAAACCTTTAAGGATGGAAAAATATGAGAAAAGAAAAAAATCACTCAATAATATCTCCTCAATGTTTATTATAAATAATGGTCCAATTTCGCAATATTGTTGTTTTCAATCATAAATTAAACAACTACCAGTTTCTCCACTACTTGGGCGGTAGATCTGTGGTTACAGCAATAGAAAAGGTGAAATTGAGAAAAAAGAAATTGAGAAAAAAACAATATTCCAAAAAACATAACAATATTATAATACTAGCTGAAGTACCCGGCCTTGCTCGGGGATTCACATCAACAAGGAAGCAGAATTGTAATTAAGGATATGTTTAATGCAGTACTTGAGGGTACACTACATTCGTAGTTCTACCTTTCTCTGCATTCATATTTTACTATTTATTGCTTCTATCTTAATGCATACATAGTTTATAATCTTGAATGGAATGGCGAAATAGTCGTAAATATGTTTGAGAAAAGGCAACATTATTATAAGATATCTGTTGGCGGTTCTTTTTATTTAATGTGACGCTAAACGTTTAATTAACTTACGATATAAATATTATTAGATAGGAATTGCTTTTATGACGAAGCAATTAGCTCATGCTAAAAATATCTGAGCAAGGGAAACATTAATGTATGATATCTGTTGGGTGCTTTTATATGTGTTCAGAACAGCTTTAATGTAAATTATTAAATTATAATATTTAAATAACTGAAAGGGAAACAATAACGTAAAATATCTGTTGGCTGCTTTTTAATAACATGACAAACTATACTTTTAATTACTACTTATGACCTCGTGACTTAGGAATATGTCGCGAAACGTGTGTGTGGGTTAGCTGTATACGTGCTCTAAATTTGGTGAGAATCGGAGCAGCCGTTCACGTTGTACAGCGTAGAGGTCACTGCTGACCTTGGACCTGACCCCGTGACTTGGGAACATGTCGCTAAACTTGCGTGTGTTAGCTGTATACGTGCTGTAAATTTGGTGGAAATTGGTTCAGCCGTTAGGAAATGCATAACGAACACACACAAAGACAAACGCCATTTGACAAATGTATATAGAATAGACAAGTTAAGAAAGGTCTAAAAAGAAGGGTTTTAAGTAGGAAAATTCCCCCTTTTAAGTAGGATACTCCCGCGTATCCGGGAGCTAGTAGTTCCTAAAATCACCACCAGGGGGCTGCACTGTACGGGAAGTATAGATACTGGCTCTAGTAGTTCCAGAAATCACCACCAGGCACGAGCGTACATACGCACGGTACATAGGCACGGAAATGCATAGCGAACAAGCATACACACAGACAACAGACACCACTAGTATGGAAGATAATGTCTGAGCGGTGTTGTTGGCTCGGTTCAAACGTTGTTGAAATGAATATTGTCACATTAGCTCCCTGATCGGTTTTACGAGCACACTAAAAAAGGTTTTTAATGTGCGAGTCAAAATATAAAGCCGTCTATATAAAAACTAACCCGAAATCCTAGCTGTGAAGGAGCTAGTTAATTTATTATATTATAGGAAGACGTTAAAAATATTGTTTTTGTACTAGGTGAAAGGCGTCAAAGGCGTGGCTTCATATCTCGGTGGGGGGGGGGTGGCCGAATAGCGGGAACCTCTATGCCGCTTACAAACAGAGAGTTGACACTGAGGTTGCCTCGACTATCGGTGGTTATCGGTGGTGTGGCGAGGGTTCGGTGTCGAAGACGAGGATGCGGATTCCGAGGGGGAATCCAGCATGTGCCCGGGGTACTTGTCTCGCGTCCTGAGGAAGAAGGTGGTCGGCGGCCTGCTCCTGGTTCTACTGGTCCTCTATTGTCTGCTCAGGGTTGCCTACCAGAGTTCCTCCAGAAAATTGGACTCGGTCGACAGCGTACCGCTCAGAAATCTCGAATCCTTCCTCTGGCACACCGGCCAGGAGGAAGAAACGAATGCCACCAGCAGGCTCGTTACCTGCAGGAACTCCGTTCAGGGGAAACTCCTTATGGTCGATGACAGAGGTAGGCTTCTCCTCTTAGGACGATTACATTAATAATATTTTGTCATTGATTATTTGTTGATACGGGAGCTTGAGGTTAGAAACATACCCAAGTGAAAAGCAGTAGAGGGAAAGTGATCTTCTTTCGAAATGCTAGATACCATGTTGATCTATCCCTAGCAGCCAAAACACTAATCACTGTTATACATCACGCCCAGCCTAAATTTTGGTGTGTGGTAATTGATTGTTCAAGTCAGTTGATGTAAACATCATTGGTAATACTAAAGAAACAAATATGTGGAACTTTTGTTTGAACACAAGTTCAACAGGAAAGAAATATAGGAAAGAACTTTTGATAGAAGTTTCTATCAATATGGATTGTATATTACAGAGCAAAAAATGAACTGAAGCAGTTGGGTATGAGTGCATACCTTATAACTATGTTAAGAGGAACCTGCTGTGCTGAATTATATAATTACAAACTAACAATTACAGTGAGACTACCATAGATTATAATGATGTTATCCAAAAATCATCGCTAGGATTTTTAATATTGCAAATCTGAAAGGAAAGGAGGAGTTCTTTTGAGAAAGTACTATGGCTGTCATTATTTTAAAATTATAATTTAAAATATCCCTTTTTCAACATATTCCTGTACATAATATTAAACATTTGATATGTATAATTAGAGCTAATGTAATAAACATGAAAACTAATTATTTCCATTTATGGTGAAAATCTGACAAATATTTAATTTTTTTAGGCTATGTGTGTTCCCGTTTCAATATCCTGGCATCAGGTTGTTGTGATAAGACAGCGACAAGTGTTGTCAGGTATTCTTGCAACACTTGCAATTCCAACGGCTGTTGCAGCATTTATGAATACTGCATCTCATGTTGCCTCAATCCTGACAAGGTACTGTACTTTAATTGGTTAGGGAATATTCCTTAGCGCTGGGTAAATAATATAATATTTGGGGCAATCTTTGTGTCAGTGTTCTAGGAGAATAATAGAAACTTTTCAGACATAAAAGTCTTTAGATTTTGTCCTGTGCTAGTCATCAGACCCTCAGAAAGAAGGGATATATCCAAAAAAGTGTTTTGCTACTTTGCTTTGCCAGTTATGTAACCGTTTGTCTCATTGAGTGGCATAACATAGGATCTAGTTTGTTCTACTTTTATCTATCAACTTAAATCATCATCTTATAACGGACATATTTATATGAAAATAATAATTCCTAATAGTAGCATTTAATAATAGGCACTGTTTTATTATTTTCTTAAGTGTTTCAGGTTTTGTTTTTAGAACTTCTGGGATTACTTTCAGTAAAAAATATTAGTATATTCCTCAGTATTACTGAGCTTAATAATTAGTTTTGAGGAATCAGTAATCTGGATATAATTTCTTATGAAAGTGAAGAAATCACATATTAAATAGTCACACTAGGTCATATCCCGGCAGATGTCAATAAATCCCCCTAAGTCAGTTTCTTTAATATTGTTACAGAAAGAGTTGTTGCAGGCAGTGTTGAGTCGAGCTCCTGCAGCATTCCATGTTGTTTTTGCATCAGTGAGTGATCATTACGAGTTATGTCTGGCCAAGTGCAGGACAAGCTCACTTAGCGTTCATCACGAGAATTCTTACAGGGACCCTCTGGCAAAACACTGCTACAGTGACACTCTACCACCACCAGACAATCATCCCACTTGAGAGAACTTCAGCTCTTAGCTTAATCCTCAGTCTACAGTGTTGGCAGAGTAAATGTCCCATTTATATATTGGGCTGTGGGGCTCCCAATGGAAAGATGTAGCAGTATGCAATTTTATATTTTCGCAGTTTAGAAAAATTAAAAGTTCAGGGTTTTGATAACTTTCTAGGATATTCAGAGTACCAAACAGAACAGATGATTGTACTGTTATTGTTTCTTGTAAAGGTGATCTCATCTGTTTGGTTCTATTGAAATGTATGTATTATTTTTTCTTTGAACAAAGTAGAAGAGAGGGGAGTCTGCAGGACTCATATAGTAGATTAAGGGTTAACCTAATTAGTCAGTTTAGGTAGTTGAATTTAAATTTTGATATTGCTCTCTTTAAAGTGAAAAATTTGATAAATAATTGTGGGCCAATTATGTTGTCTTCCCGTTTGAGATGTCAGTCTATATTGCTTTATTTATTTTTGAGCTCTTGCTTTTTAAAATGTTAATGTACTTAAGTACAAACAATTTTTTACATTTGACATATCAAATGTATAGTTATTTTTATGTTATAGTTAGTATTAGTTTTTTGTACTTGTTAGGTACATAATCGTAGTAGGTTAACACCTTTACTAGAAAATGAGAAGGACTGTATGAAACTATTTTTACTGAACTAAAAAAAATTAAATTTTGGCTCTTTCTTTTTTTGATTTAAACATCCAAATTTTTATTTTATAATTTCAAGCTTATCTTTATATATATTAATTATCTGGCATTATGTTTTCAATGACATTACATAGCAGGTAAAAGAATGTTCTGAGAAATTTCAAAATGCAAAATATAAATAATTATAGAAGTTTATTTTCTCCATTTTACTGAAATGATTTTATTCTTATTATATATTTAGCTTTAAGATAATCTAGTGGCTACATATTATGTTCAGTCTCCATAATCTCTAGTATTTTTGTTAGTTTATTTAATAATATTATTCATGATATTAATTTTTGCTTGAAGAAGTAACATGTGCTCATTTTGTTCCCTACTTTTGTATATAATTTTTCATTTATGGTTAATTTGTTTTAACTAATTATTTGTCATTGAATTTATCATGTCCTATTTGCGTAACATTTTACCGGTTATTACACAGAATTAACAGACTTTTCTAATGTCACAATTGTTCGCATTCATCCTGTTCTCATTTTTCTCTGTTTAACTGTTTTCTCCTATTATACTCTTTTGCAGGGAAGCCAAGGCAGAATTATTTAGATCAGAAAAACATTGTTATTACTGTTACAGTTAACCTGAGGTTTATGTATTTGTTTAATTCTTCAAGGAGGAACTTTAATTTGAGAAAACTAAAGATGGAATTAGGTGTCTTATCTGGAGAAAATAAATTATTGTATTTATGCCACACATTGGATTAAAACATAAAACAGAAGCTTTTAATTCGGCCTATTAAATGCTAATAGTAATATATAATTTAGCTTAATGTTCAAGGTATAATTTATAAATCAGATATGATTTTTCTTCAAAATCCAATTCACATGCATTAATTTAAAGTAAAATACTCTTATTAACATTGCTATTGATATATAAAACATTATATCATTCAGTGATTATAAATTCACTTCCATTCGCATTCACTTTTGTTTAATTAATTTATCATGTCAAAATCCTTAAAGGTCCATCATTTTTCTATACTGACCAGATTTAATTTGTACAACAATCTTAGATATGGAGTCTTTGGGTATATATCACAATGAACATTGAAACAAAACCCAAAAAGAAGTTGAAGGCATATTATAACTTACATGAATCAATGAAATGAGATATTGATGATTATTTTTCTCCTTGTATTTTATTAGCTATAGCCTAATAATTGCTTTATGGTCAGCGATGGTTGGTTTGATGAAATGACTCATCTAAAATTTATTTCATGAGGGAAATTACTTTTTCTATAGTAAAAAGGCCATAGCTTGATGTTCTCTTAATAATTGTTTATATTAATTGATTTTTCATGTTAAGTAATAAATCATGTCCATAATTTAGAGTTAATATATTATTACTTTTAATTTTATTTTATTAAGGGAACATCAAACTAAACTTTTATTGTGTGTCTAAAGTTTCTCTTAGGAGTTAGCATATAATTATCTTATTAATTCATAACATTACAAGTAGAATCTACAGGATTTATCATACATACAATAAATAATTGGCTTGTACATTTCAAATGTGTATGATTTATCTTTATGCTACTAAAATCTAGCTAACTTTTTATTACAAGCTTTTTTTTATTATTATCATTTTACTGATCTCTTTTAACCATAATTTCTTCAACTACTGTAGCATAAGCAGAATATATAACATTTTAATCATACCCACTTCAAATTGATGCAAGCTTACTCATAACTGAGATGTTAAAACAATTCCTCTTTTAATTGTTTAAGGAAATAAAAAAGTTACAAATAATGATGTTTAATCAGTTTGTCATATTTGCTTTATTTCGCTTTCATTTTTAATATCTCAAACGGTGGTAATTTTGATTATAAATGTGAAAATTCAAGTCATACAGTCATATTCTTACATTTTTTAATGTTTACAAATGTTTGCAAATGTTATGTATTGTCATTATTAACATCTTCATGTACAATATTGAATAATAGGTGAAACAATATTTGTTATTGAATTGTTCATTATACATTAATCTCTAATAATTTTATCTTAATTGGACAGGTAATGAGATGTCTGTGATAATTTCATCAATATTACTAAACAGAAAATAATGGATCCCAGTGATTAAGTTATTAATATATAATGACCTGTATGTAAAGAGGTTTTCTAGCACTATTGTGATATTAGGTACTTTATATGAACTTAAAGATGTACATAAATTATCTCAGAGTATTAAAACTCCCCATAGAGATTTGAATGAATAAAAAAATAAAGATTTATTTTTATTACTAAGATTGTGTATTTTTGTAATATCCTTTTGTATCATATTTAATTAGATTTGTTAACATTTGTTATTGGTATACTTGTAACAGTACTATTAATTCATATTCAGTGGAAAACAGGAAGGACCCCGGAACAAATTGAAATTAATAACACAATCGCATAGACAAAAAAGACAAAACATTTAATTATCCTATGTACAAATTTTTATTACAGTGGATGAATGACATTTAAATTATTAATAAATAATTTAAAATATATATATATATATATATATATATATATATATATATATATACATGTACATACATACATGTCTCAGTAAGTCTGTTTTGGTTTTCCTGACAATTGGAATATTTAATATAAATGGAAAATAGTCAAAAAACATCATTAATTCCTTCTTTTTCTCAATCTTTCATAGCTAAGTTAAGAATTCCAAAATCTACCAAGTGCTCTGATATAAAATGAGGAGGAATTGTTGTAAGTCTTTTAAATTACACTAATTAAATTATATCAGAGTGTGCAATGGAATTCAATACTGATGCAAACATATTGAAAAATTATCCAAATTACTAACTGTAATATTACTAATCTAAGTTTGCCTAATATGAAATAGTAATTTTGCTTACTAACTGTAACTTTTTCATAGGACTGCCCAGAAATAAATAAGATCAACATCTAACTCAATTATGACAGAATGTTTATGAAAATGAATCATAAATCATTACACTTTTATTTTCATAAACTGTGAAGATTTTATGTCCTGTCCAAAATGTAACTAAAATCTAGACAGAATAAGTGTATCATATCACAATGAAGGCTTGAAAGACTGACATTCCTTATAGATTTATCAGAATGTTACTCCAGAGAAAACAAGGAATGATTAAGATGATAAAAGCCCATGTTTGAAGGAAAACTATACAACTAACAGTTAAAAACTGTTCTCAAGATATCAAGCTTGTTATTAATAATAAAATTAAATATAGGTGGGTATATATGTAGTCACAATACATACTCCCATAACAGTTTCTGTGCAGACATGAAGAAATAAGTCATATAACTCGAATTCTTAAAATCTCAATAAATAATCGTGACAAAAATCTTTTAATGCTTAGACTTTGAAAATTTTATCCTTCAGCAAACTTACAAATAGGCAGATACTTAATTAAACTTAGGAAAACATAGGCAAATATATACAACAAAACAACGATAGACCACCTATGGTTCAAGATTCATTATGGTTCTTGGCAAAATACAATTAATTAACTTTGCAGTAAACCAAACTTGCCAGACATTCCAGGTAAATGCTGTATGGAATATCTTTCAGTACTGTACAGCACTTGTCTCCTTTAAAATTTCAAATGATGAATGAATATATTTATTATCTCCCTTACATTGTCAGTGAGTTTATTTCATAACGAAATGTATTAAAATTATAATTAGCCAATTATAATAATTATTATCTTAACAGTACCAATTATCTTAGAATTTTGATATATTAAGAAAAGTAAAAAATAGAAGGAAATTATAAAACCAACAAAAATAAAAGGGTTTATTACTGTGAACGTAAGAAATGAATTATTTACCAGAAAATTAAAAGTTTGATTTTAATTGCCACAAACAAATTGATCATGCTAATTCATTTTAGCACCAAAATAGCCATCCATAGAAATCAATGTATTGCTTCTTATATAAAATGGGCAATACATTTAATCATTAGAATGTTAAATCACTGATGATAATTTAATTATATGGTGTCTTGAAAAAAAAAGTATAAGGGAGCAACAGACCACAACTCCCTAATTTCCAAATAAACTAAATATACAGAGGTTGTTTAAAACCAATATTTACATTCAGAGACATAAAGGTTGACAATTTTTATATGTTATCTGTATTTTTTGTCACTAAAACATCAGGCTGTTTTCTGAAGTAGTAGTACTAAAGGATGATATTGATGTGCGTGGCAGAAGGTCCTGTTTAGAGTTCATCCCTCAACAATGTGTATCTGTTTTTTGAGGGCCCCAATTTCTTAAAGGTTGATTCAGGTGGAGTCGTAGACTGTGATGCAGATTTATCTGATATCTCGTTGGTGGCAGGGTCAGGGCCATAGTGGAATTCGCGATGAAGTTTACCCGAATACAAGTCCTGAATGAAAGCACGCAATTTTCCAGGTACTTCCATATCATGGATGTCTGGAAACAGGTACATATGCCGAAAACTGTCGATAGCTATGAGGGGAAGGTCCTCAACACCTTTGCCCAGGTGGTGGAGAGGATGAGCAAATCTCTCACCATCAGCTGTCAAGAAGTTAATATTTTCTGAAATGGTGCAAACACAAATTAATTAGTCAGAGCCTTATTTATTCTAGATTGAAATTTAATTTCAAGTCCAGCTTAAATTTATTCTTTGCATGAAGAGGAAATTTTAGAATGGAATGAATTTTAAAGCCTGAAATAATTGTTTCTTACATTGTCATTGAATATGACATATCTCCTGATTTTAATTCTGGAGATGCTCACCTGATGAGTTCAGTTGTGCAAAATAAAATTAGACTTATACTTAAAATTTATTTATTTAAATCAATATGATTACTTATTTCTGAACTAATTATTGATGATTTTAGTTGTGTTCTTAAAACAAAGTCTTACGTTTCTCGGAGATGAGCTGTTCAGCAACTATATCTTTGAACTTCTTGACAATGCTGTCATCACCAGGTCTGTGGAATAATATAAGAAAAGGGAGTCCCTCCTCTGTGAGCTCTTCGGCATTTTCGAATGTGATTTCCCTAACTAATGGAACACATTTCTGGGCCATCCATACACTCACTTCGTCAAAGTTTAACAAAGATCCATTGAATGTCTCATCCCTTTCATTCGACAAAGCAACATCTGGACGGAACACCACTATAGGCTCTGATGGGGGATGCATAGTTCTAACAACATCCCTGGTAAACAATTTAAATACTATTATCAGTACTCTTATGAATTACTTTCTCAGTGGAGAGTAAGTATTAATATGACTACAATTCAAGCAAACTTTAGAACATTAAAACTGCATAAATCAAAACATACTAAAATTGTCTACACTGATCATAATTATTTAAACCATGCATCATATTGGTTTTTATGGTGGTTTATGACAAAAAATATTCCTTTTTTATAATTATCAAATATTAGTAAGATCTTAGAAATTATATTGTCACCAACCTAATAAAAATGTTAAGCACTAGAAGTATATTGTCTACCTAAATATGCTTACCCAAAGCCAACGTGGAACTGGCAGTCATCTTTCAAATTTGAAGCAGCTCTTCTGAAAGTATTGTATTCAGGTACATCCTTTCTATCAAAGAATCCAATAATAATCCTTTTCTTAGTCTGAAAAACAAGTTAATATACAGAATGGATTTTTTTTAACCTATTAGTATCTTTAAGTTTAGGAAGTACTCCCAAATATGAATCTTTTATATCTACAGTGAGAACCGAATTTGCACCACCCATATAAAATATAAAAAATACACTCACATCAAGTTTTTTGAGATCACTCAACTCTTTGAACTCCTGTATGGGATCTTCGAGCTGTTTTTTCACAAACTCCACGAATGCTTCAACTGACCTTTTCCCCCTGTACTCCCTTTTGGCAGGCTGACCATTACGAATCACTTTCAAAGTAGGATACTTGGTAATGTGGAATCGTGATGCTATTGAACCTATGAATAATTTCAAAGTATAAAATAACTCAGCATGTTAGTATTAAACAACCAAAATAAAAATTGTAGATTTTAGATATTAAAGATTTTAAATTAGGTTAAAGATATTAAATGTTCTTACAAAATTTTATATAATTAGTAAAAATATCTCAAAATTCAGAGATAGTTTATAATTTCTGAATAATTAGTTTAAAATATTAAAATGTTTTTAGTGCATCTAATATTTCAAAAAATTATAGGGTAATGAAAAAAGGCTCTTTCACCCAAGATATTTTCTTATGATATGGTTTCACAGTTGTATAAATCTGCAAATATAAAAAATGTTAAAAAGAATTACTTTATATGTATGTGTCTATAGGTACACTCAAACATAATTTTTATATTTATCTAAAACATAATTTATTATAAAAACATAATTTTTATTTTTATCAGTGTTAGGATGTGTATGCCACGTTCAATGGGTTACTATTGTGCACGTTAGATATGCATACTCCAAACAAAAAAAGGTTCTTATCTAATCACAAACCAGATTAACGATTCAATGGGATTTTTACCTTATTTAAAGGTTTTTATTTTAAACAGCATATGCTATATCATTCTATTACCAAAAATAGAATATGATAATTCCAAAAGTCTCAGACAGATTCATTCATTTTCTTCAATACATGGCAGTACAAACATGGGTTTAACCTAACTTATCCTACACCCATGGCACAAATTCACTTTAAGTTCTAAGGAAATAAATAATTTGATAAAGGATGTTTTGAACTCTATAAAAAATCAAATTACAAATTTCTTGAATTAAATAACAAACCACCGCTTTAAGACTGATTGGAAATATACCTTCTCTGTCACAATCCACTTTTCCCATGACAACCTGACCAGGTGTTGGGAATTCGGCAGCAACTTTGTCCGCTGCCTCATCAAAAATCGGAGCCAGCATATTGCTGAATCTACACCAATCGGCATAGAAATTAATGAATACAAGTTCATTGGACGCTGCAAAAGGAGATAAAACCAATTATTGAACCGTAAACCAATCTGAACAAACATGCTTCTATATTCGTGTGGTGTCAATTTATGAGCATTTTGGAAATACTCTTGAAATAATAAATAAACAAACACAATCTTTATCAAAGTCTTCCAAGTAAAATTTGAAAGTGAATTACATATTTCCATAAGGGTAATCCACTACTCTGTTTTACAAAATAAAAAAAATGATCATCAAAATAAAATGATAGCCAAAACTGTGTTATTCTTAAGAGGGCTCAATGTTACTTATGGGGCAAACAACAACTAAATTCCAACTAAACTAACAATAAAGTAGCCAGAATAATTAAAACTCATACTGTCATTACAAATGATAGTTGGGTGAAATCAATTTCTATTTTATAGTAATATAGGCTTACAATTATTCGCTTACATCCAAAGATAGGAAACCTGTTATGTATTTTATAAAATATACACTACATTAACAGTAGTGATGAGATTCATTACAAATCTGTGAACACCAAATATAAACTATGTCAATCATTGTATAAGTTTGTTAATCAAAGCCAAGTATTATGTTAGACCGACTCTGATGAAGGCTGTATAAGTAAAGACAATATTGATAACAGGGAATAAAAGTTATATATCAAATATATACATATTGGAAGAGCTAATTGGAAACACTCACCTAGCGTACTATCAATAATAGAATTACTTAACGTAACAGCACCGCTGTCTGTAGGGCTGTAGCAAATATAGGAGATCTGAAATTTGACAGAAACATATTACACATCAACCTGAATAACGAACCGAAATACACTGGGAAAATAAGATCCATTGAAAAACACACCGACAATAAGATGAAATGATACTTACAAATAAGTGTAAGAATATCGTGAATCTATAAGCTTTGGCGGATTCAATAAAATTCATTCTAAGGTAGGTATTTAAAAATACTAAGATTAGGTTAATAATAGTATGTACTGCCAACACAGGCAGATACCCTCAGACTATGGAAACTAGAATTCACGGTCGCCAGCACAACAATATCAAATTACCCCGAAACAATCAATTGATACAAATAAATCATTGTATTAAATATTACACACTCCAACATTTTACTTTTTATCAGTATTTTAGTTTATCTTTCCCACTTAATTTTTACTCAAAAACATATTAGCTACTCCTCATTTTTACAATGTATAATATGATGTTTTATTGGGAATATTATTTTTTCAGAATAAAAGTATTGAATTAGTAAATTCCTCCCTAATTAAAAAAAACAGGTACTCGTTAATCATTGGTTAATTATGTAACATACTTATTTGCTAAATATTTATTATTATATATAAACATTTGTATATATAATTCTTAATAAGTGACACATAGGACAGATTCATAGGACTAGTAACAGTCCATATAGTTCCACGAATAGCAAAAATAAACGTCAAACCGATATGAAATTTATGCTAGTTATTGCTCATGTTTTCATGGCTATTCTTCCCGCCAACAAGCTCTAACGGATAACTGTTATTCTAGGCTTGCGACTTTTCATTAACCTAAGTTCTAGTCTGGCGATTTTTTCACCATGGACGATTTATTTTCCACAATTATAAATTTTTTTCCTGATTTAACAATCACTTTGAGTGATCTTCAGGATCCCAAACCTGCCTTCGTGCAATATTTCTATGAACGAGTACTTATCGAATTCTGCGTTGACACTGACAACCTTAAAAAGGTAAATCTCGTAAAATACTTTATTTAACAGTATTTTAAATCAATTCTGATCAATTAGAATCAATTGATTCTAATCAATTCTTTTTTATCTTTTCCAGCCCCATTTTAGGCAGTCTCAACATCCTTTATTGCCGCAAAAAAATTTGCTTATGGGTATCAAATATTGCTTTCCATTCATAGATATTGGGCTGTTCGATCTTTTAAATCCTGGTAATTATAAAGCCCATTGCTATAATTGATTATTTATGTATTGTCACTGAAGTAACCTCATTTGTACAAGAACATATTTCTTTTAAGTACCCCAGAAAACTATTATCCATATGAAGAAAGTTATGGAATTTTTATATTTCTGCGACTCTAAAACAGAAGAGCTCAATAGCGAAGCAAATCATTTATTGAAATCATATCATGATTTGAAAATTCTTCAAGGAGAAAAAGAGTTATCCAATCAAAGGAAAAATATGTTAGCCCTTGAGAAAAATAAAATACATCAAAAAATGGAGGAGGTATGATAACAAAATGTTATGGCCATCCTTGTAAATAAAATGAAATTTTGAGTTAGTTTAATATATAGTGTTACTATTTTTTATTGAAGGAAATATTGTTTAACATAAATTTCCTACATTAAGTATAATTTGAAGTGAATTCAAGATATTTATTTAGTTTATTTTATTGTTATGTTTGCAGCTGGATGTGGTTTTGAAGGAAAAACAGCTACAATTTCAAGAAATAAGTCAAAAGAAAAATATGTTAATTAATCAAAGAGATGAAGTTAAAGCAATAGTACAACAAAAAGAAGAAGAGGTTGAAAATATTTTAGGGAGTATCAAAACTGTATGTCTATCAAATTACATTTTGTTTGTATAAAATCTTTTTTTAATTTGCATTTTCATATAAAGACAAGTAATTATTTTATGGAATATAAGAAAACGACATTGATTCAGTGCTATTGTGACATTGATCCAGCATAATGCACAGATTATGGCACAACTTTAAACCTAATTATTATAGCATTGGTTCTTGCATGTGAAAGACTTGAATAATATATCCATATTTATACCTTCTTACTCTCTAAATATGATTGCAAAATAAATATGTAATTAACAGATGACAATGATTGGATTATAGATTATTATTCCTGTTTCAGATTGAATCAGAAATTGAACAGATACGCAATCAGTTCATTGGCAAGAAAGATAAAATTGAGCCTGAAGAAATAGATAAATTGTTAAATAAAAAAAATATGGCAGAAGAGGATAAAGCTAAACTTTGGGATAAGATTAAAAAGAAAAGAGATGTGAAAGCACAGTTTCAAAGGGTTATGGATGTCGTGGGTGAAAAATTTGCCGAATTAGAAGGAATTCAAGAAATTTTTGTTAAGTATAGGTTGGAATTTGCTTCTTCTTTCTTACAGGGAATAGTTTCTACATTTTTTGATTCACTAATTTGCATATCAAATTTTATCGTTTTGTTTAATTCTCACTGACAAATACTTTCAAGTGGTTATTTACCACTGACAATAAGTAACAACCTTTTGTAAATACTATTCAAATTCGTATTATAATTTATATTACTGTCTGTTTATCTATATTTAATATGTGGCATGGGTTTTAAACAATCCAATATTGCCACCACCAACTTGTTTCCACTCTATTTACCTAACAGGATAATTTATGCATGAATAATACACATTTTGATGTTCCCATTTAGTTGATGAAATATGAATTAATAATCAAATTATGTTGCGTTTAGTCAGCTAAACAATGAAAAATTGTCCATGGAAAAAC
Source organism: Lethocerus indicus (assembly GCA_019843655.1). Classification (NCBI taxonomy): domain Eukaryota; kingdom Metazoa; phylum Arthropoda; class Insecta; order Hemiptera; family Belostomatidae; genus Lethocerus; species Lethocerus indicus. The sequence continues at coordinate 23,321,610 of JACDQD010000003.1, read as the reverse complement.
ATTTGCAACAACTAAGAGCTGAAATTGAATCTTTGTCTAAGAAACTTGAAAGTAATGAATGTGAAGAACAGGAAAATGTAGCTCCCGAAGTAGCAGCAGCAGCAGAATCTAAAATAAAGCTTATTCAAGAAACAGTAGCAGAAAAACAGAAGTAAGTTGTGGCATAATATATATAAATAATATATAATGTATCAATGGTCATATATATATATATATATATATATATATATATATATATATATATATATATAAGGTATACAATAATAATGTGCAATATACAATAATATATAATGCAGCTGTATCAATGTATTTTCATCTTTGAGTACCATAATTTATATAATGTATTTTGTGTTTAAAATAAATTATTATGAAGTAAAAGGAATTACATTTTTATTAGGGCTTATACTGATATGGTTGGAGAAGTGAAACAGGTGAAAAAAGAAATATCCAAGTACTCACAAGCCTCAGTGTCATATGATGAACAGATAAGTAACATGATGATGGACTATAAATCAGTAGTTGATGCGGTTAATAGGGGAAAAGAATTCAATAATAAAAAGGTGTGTATTTATAATTTTGTATGTTTCTAAAAGTATATGCACTCATTTAATTTTGAAGAATATTTGGCTCAATGACTAAATGTGCATCTTGAACAAGTGAGATAATTGAAAATTCGATTTTCACTGCAGACATAAAAAATCTGTACTCTGGATGTTTAAACAAAGATTAAGAAAAAATATTTGGAGATTGTCTATTTTATGATGCTTATATATAAACTTTTTTTAGCGTGGTGATATTGCAAGGACTAAAATGCAACTTAGAAATTGTTTAGCGCTGATATCAAATATGAATACTGAAGCAGTAAAAAAGCCTGAAAACTGATAAGATATTGTTAATTTTATCCAGCAACTAATGAAAATAAAAGTATATTATTATTTATACACGATTACAGTCGTAGGTTATATAATGTGGTATGTGTATATATATATATATATATATATATATATATATATATATATATATATATATATAATGTATGTACATAACTCATGTTATGCAGTAGTGGCCAAATTATATACACACTATTTTTTGTACATGTTAGCTTCTATGGAAAATAAGAACTTCAAACTCCTCTACAAAACCAAACTATACTGAAACCATACAATTTGTGTGCAATTACTTATTCCTAAATGGGTTCTTCAATTGTTTATACTTGTTTCACTTTAACTTTTAACGGAAATAAGAATACCCTCCAAGCCCAAAAAGCACATATTGACCTAGGCACACTTGCACTATATAAAGACAGATAAAAGAAATTTAAAAAATTTTAATTGGTCAACAATTAACATTAATTTTAATGAAATTATTGTGTGTGACTTACATGAAGATTTCCTAGCACTGATTCTAGTCCTGACATAAGGTTGCCAAGAGATGCAGCCAAACCCTATTGTAAGCTTTTTAGCTAAGATAGAAAGGATGCAGGATTAGATATGCATGATAGATTACCTTACTGCTTGAAGTGATGCATAAAACTTCTTTCACCTTAAGCTTTTAAAATATTTTAAATTCAAGAATTTGTTTAATTTTTAATATATAGTTTGGCTTAATAAATGACGTTGATATTTTAATTGTCCAATATTTAAAAATAAATCAGTGTGCTAATACTTTGTGCTTGCCTAATTTGTACCAAGAAATTCATTGTCCTTATGTTTATCAAGCATTTCAGTTTATTATGGTAGAAACTACATTCTAATTCATAATAAATTACGGTGATAAATAATAGATACTAAGTGTGTATACAAGATGAACACGTACATATGTTTATATAAACATCAAATTTGTATAATGACTACTTTGCATATTATATAGTGTTGTGATCCACATTATTTATTTAATAAAAAAGTTATATTGTTTTTCTAGTTTTATTCATATTAGTCTATAACAGCTTTCGTACTTAATTAAGAATTAATTATTGGTCATGCTTAATTGGCTTAATGAAAGATGATACAGAGTTTCTTATGGTCTAAAAGATTCAGAATTATTGAGATTCCTTAATGATTTTCCCAGTTGAAACATGTCCTATTATCGTATTGTTATATAAAGCCTAATGGCAAAATGAATATTATCCATTCACATCCATCTTTTTACTAGTATATTACGCATGAGAGAATATAAGTTAATTTTGGAATATTATTATTGTACTAATGTAACTAAAATTGATAGTGAATTTATTTGAAACCTATTAACTGATATTCTAAATCATACCTCATCATTTATGCCTTTTATAAAATGTCATTACCTCAAATTTAGTGCATTAACATTCTATGTACAAAACCATAATGCAAACCTTATGATTAATACTTAAACTTCAGCTCCACTTTAATTAAAATATAATGAAATGCTGGGACATAAATATATCGAACCAATGTATTTGAATCCTCATTAAAAGGTTATCTGTTTCTAAGGGAACAACTTCCTGAATTGTTTTATTTCTAAAAATAAAATAAGTACCACAATTGGAGCAATTAAAAATTGTCAAAATAAGTAATCAAATATTAAGCTAATATGTAATAAATAATAAAACCAAAACATTAATTAAAAAAAAACAAGAGCCGGCCATAATAACACTAAGTTAACCGAATCACTGATTTATTTTGATTATTAGATAAACATTTAAAAGGTTCAACATAATATACTGTTTGTCTGTTCTTCGTTTTTATTTCTTCTGAAATGATTACACTAGATTCAGCGAATCATTTACAATCTAATGGTTAATCATAAGTGAACGTGAATTATAATTCGGCAGTATTAGATGCCAGATGAACGAGCCTTAACGTACTTTTGATTATTGGATAACATTCAGAAGGTTTTAATGAGTATAATGGAGGTTACTAACTTGTTTCTCTGTACCTTCGAATAGTCACGTGTGTTGGTAATGTTATTAAGGGACTCAGCTACTGTAACATTTCCTGAAATATAACTTTCTGATTACATATTATATCGACGTTGCCATTCACATCATATTAAATTAAAATTAGTTTATTTTAAGTGAATGAATGAAACATTTGTGCATTATTGAAAATACAGATATCGAAATATAATGGAGTTACTACTATTAAACGAAGAGAAATCACTGTGGAATCTTCAGCGTCTGCTCATTCCTAATTCCTGTGAAAATGTGTCCTACGGAAAATACGGGTTTGTCACTATTGGAGAATATGAAAGATATTTATGTCGAATTTATCCGAATAAAGCTCTTCATGACGGTTATTGCGTCTTAGATAAAACTGTTAGGATTAATGTTACAGGAAGAGATACTTATGAAAAATCTGACAGATTATTGTTGCGTGATATCGAAATAATACCTCAGGTAAATTGCATAAAAACCTTAAGGATATCTATTGTATTTGATAATCCACAGGAGACTATTAGATGGAAATCGAATTTGGATTCTCTTGGTGCATCAATCAAAGAGCTATTGCAATTATTTGTAATGGCGAACAATTGTGTTATTACCGTGAATCATTTGGATTGTGCAGAAACTTTAATGATTGTTTACATTATAGTGCATAATGTAGGGAATATTGATGCAGGAAGGGTTGTTGATTCAACAAGAATAAAAGTTGAATCAGTTATGAGTTATGTAAAATATAAACAAATGGAACAGAGAGAACAACTATCAAAAATAATAACACTTATGGATCCATACAACAAACTGACTTCAATTCTTAAATGTGGGCAAAAACTGGCTTTATTAAATGAGAAGTCATCAATACCACTTTCTAATCAGGTAAACAAGTTTTAATAGATTAAATGCAATAAAAATCTGGGATTCTTATAGATGAGCAAAGGTTTCCATGGCGAGAACTTGAATTGTCACTGACTGGTTTCTGGTAAGATCATGTGATGTGTGGGGAATATTGGTTGGGAAGGGTTGAGCCCCAGCTGTTCCAGGATTTTTCCTGTGTTTGAAAACCACCTGAGTTGGCTCCATTGGAAGAATTTTTGCCTATTTCTTCTGGGTCCCTCTTGAGTGTTGTCGGCTTCCTGGAAATAGATAGTCGACAATCACTTGCTCTGAGGTACTGTGTCAATATTGGCCACGAACCCCCCTTGCTCTTAGAGATACCATGTGTCTAATGGCTCTTTTAAGATTTCTTAGAATATTTGAGTTCTGTAAAAAATGATCCTGTCAAAAGCCCTGTCAACTGATATTCTTCTCACAACATCATGTAATCTTACCAGAACCTAGTCAGTGACAATTCACTGTACGTATGGGTAAAAAACAAACAAAACACAAAAAAAATAAAATGTCTAATTGCTTGTTTAGGTTTTACTTCTTGGTCCCAGTGGATCTGGTAAAAGAACTCTAGTGAGAAAAGTAGCTTCGGACTGCGGTATTGTAGTAATAACATTGGATGGATCTGAAGCTACAAGACCACATCATGGAGACACCGAATCATACTTGAGGGATAGATTTAATCTAGCAATTCTTCATGTTCGGGCAAGTAACAGAGGTAATTTCAGTAATAAACATTTGATATTTTTGTTCATTGTCAGCAATCCTTGTTGACAAAATTTGTTCTGAAGGCATAATAGTATATTGAGGAATGTAAAGCAAATCATCATATGGAAAAATGAATGAATTAATCTATAAATCTCCATAGATTGAAAATAAATGCTATTTTCTTACCTGCAGTAAAATAAGCATACCTTATTAAAATAAATATAGCCAAAGAGCTTAACTTATGAAAACCATTAAGTGTTTTATTGTTCAATCAAGAAAAAAATAATGATTTGCCTGTTATGAGGAGAAAAAATAGATTTATTTTATAAATAAATAAATAAATAAATATAATATATATATATATATATATATATATATATATATATATATATATATGTACTCCCACTGTACATATTCCCTTATTACAAATTATATCAAGAGTAGTTTTAGGTGAGTGACCACAATTAAAAGGATCCACAGCTATTATATCGTGATTTTGTTATACAGGTCAATGCATATTGCTTATACAAAATCTGGAAGTGCTCTGCAATAAACCCGGGAGAGTAATGGCCAGTCTTATTTCCCTTTTGGACTCTGTTAAAGGTCATCCTAGTTTAACTATCATTGCAACCAGTAACAAACCTCATTTAATACATCAGGCCATTAGGTCTTCTAGTCGTTTTCATACTCAGGTACTGATGATGAATGTGGTGATGGTGAATGAATTTGAAATATCAGTATTGATTCATCAATTATAAATTTAAATAAATTATTTCAGTTTCAGCTGCTAGTAGAAATTAATGAGCCTGTGATATATTTAGTGCACTGCTTAATTATTTAAGATAGTAGCTGTCTATTTGTGCTATATAAGAGTGCTATATTTTGAAAGTTTACCTGCTCACTCAGGATGATATTTCTCTAAATGAGTGGAATATGCACAGATTGAATTTAAATAAATATTCCCGTTATAAATGTCAGTTACACTCTGTCAGTTTGATATGATATAGTAAGCCCTAAAGTAAACCCTAAAGTATTACTGAAAATGTATTCTCATTTGCTGTTAAATTGTTTTTTCTAATGGAAATAAATTGAATTTAGATTTATATTGGGATTCCGACAGAACAAGAAAGGATTCAAATACTGAAACACTTAATGTCTGATTTCAACCTCAAAAATGAAGCTCTAATTAATATTGCTATTCGTACCCCAGGATTTATATTGGCTGATCTTGTACTTCTTATTCAGAATCTGTATAGGCAAATGATTAAATTGAAGAATGTGAATAGTGATAGGTAAGTTGTTCCTAAGTATGAGGGAATAATCAGTATATGTATCTCTGGACTGTATTCTGTCCAATTTTTATAATTTTTATTTCTGGCATAATTGTATAGCTGTGTCAAATTTTCCATTCTAAATAATCTGATAGAAAAAAATTACTACAGTTAAGGTAGAATTATAATTGAGAAGTAGTATGTTTCATACAGCTTAACAAAATTACATTTATGTCAAAAAAATGTTCATATTTCTGCAGTAATATTCCATATATAAGATTATTATTATATTTATAGGATATTACTATTCTATAAATAAAATTCTATAAATATACATACTTCAGATTAATGATGTAGGTTCAGTGAAGAGGAATTAATGTTAATGCTACATAAGAGTTTGACCATAATGGAGCCAAGTACATTAAGAGGAGAATTAGGTGTCATTCATGACTCAAAGAACAAAGTTAATGAAATTGGAGGCCTTGAAGGTGTTAAACTTACATTGCAGCAAGCTATACTTTGGCCACTTTTAAAGCCAAAAGCTTTTAAAACTTTAAATATAAAACAATCTTCTGGTAGGTTAAAATATATTTGACTTATATGAAATGAATGGCTGAATTCATTTGTAGTGCTAACAATTTATTATTATTAATTTGATACTGTTAAGTTGTACTTAATTAATAAAGTTGGAATATTCATTGAAAAGTATCTTTCTTATTTGTAATGGTGCATGGTTAATACAATTTTAATTTTTGTAGGTGTGTTACTGTATGGACCTCCAGGTTGTGCTAAAACTAGTTTAGTTCGCAATATTGCTGCTTCATGTAAATGTACATTTTTGGCTGTATCAGCTGCTGACCTTTATTCACCTTATGTGGGTGATGCAGAAAAGACTATAACTAATCTTTTCCAAAGGGCCAGAGCTGCTGCTCCAACAATATTGTTCATTGATGAAATAGGTATATTGAAATATTTTTCTGTTCAAACAAATCTTTTAATTTATACTGTATTCATGTATAACCACTTCCTTCTAGATGCATTGGTGGGATGTAGAGAAGGAATTGGTTCTCAGGAAAGAGTATTATCATCTTTTCTAACTGAAATGGATGGAGTTGGATATAAGCTAGAATTGGAACATGGAACTGTAAGTAGCTGTGTAGCTTGATTTTTCTAGCAATTCTTTTAAATGTGTTAACTGACAATTAATTATATTTTATATTATTGTATTGGATTGGAAGGTAGTTTATAGTTCTTTTATTATTGATATTTTAATTTACTATGATTGTTATTATGTGTATAATGCATATATATATATATATATATATATATATATATATATATAATATTAGTCATTTATGTTTATGTTCTTGCAGGGTGAACCAGATAACAGAGTATTTGTTGTTGCTGCTACCAATCGACCTAACGTATTAGATTCAGCATTATTGAGGCCTGGAAGACTTGATCGCTTAATTTATGTCCCTGCTCCCAGTGTTAATGAAAGATTAGATATTCTGATGAAATTAACTGAAAGGTGGCTGTCAAACTTATTTGATATAAGAATATGATTTAAATTAGAAGTTGTTAATTTAGGTTATTCATGTTACATGTGAAGTTTTTATATATATATTTAAATTAATTATAGGATGCCTCTAGATGCTGATGTGGATCTCGGGATGATATCAGAAAGTACAAAGTTATATTCAGGTGCAGATTTGAAAAATTTATGCAGAGAGGTATGTGAATATTTAAATTGAGTATGAGGAACAATTAAAGCACATTAAATTAGTTTTTGATCAGTTGCATTATTTTTGATATAACAAGTGGTATATACTTTTACACTTGACTTGAATTTTGCTTGGAGTTATCAAATGTTTTTCCTAATTTTATTTAAACATTTTGAAGCATTTATAATTCTTTTTTTTTGAGGCTGCTTTGTGTGCATTAACAGAAGAAGGGATGTTGGCAAACAAAATAAAACATTGTCATTGGGTTAATGCACTTGAAGAAATTCATCCCTCATTGACAAATAACCAAGTGAAATGGTATGATGAATTTAGCTTCAGTAATTGAATTAGTTGAACAATTACAACTAGAGTTCAATATTATTTTGGTGTAAAATAAGATGTATTTATGTAATTTTTATGTAAATATATATTAAGTATAATGTAATATATATAATAATTTTGTAATTTGTATTTATGAAAATCTATTTAATTAATTAAGTTGCATTTGTATACTGTATGAGTATACCTTGTCTATTTTTTATATTCATGAAATACAATGTAAATATTTTATGTAATAAGAATAATAAAGTATAGTTTTCCTCTGATATATACCTTAAATTTATTTGATAATTGAAATCATAATCAAGGAGGCGCTGGTTTCAGCAAGTCATGTAAACAGCTGAGTTATAGGTTAGACTATCGTGTGGATTTCGAGATTTTGGAAATTTGATGTGCATTCTGGTATTTCCATAATTGTCAAATGTTTCGGCTTTCTCAATGAACCAAGGTATAATTCTTTATTGTTATTTTATGTGTTAAGCTTTGTGGTAGATATTCATTCAATTAATGAGTATAAAGAATTACATTATTATTATTCCAATTATAAATTATAAGGTAATGTGACAAATTGAAATGATTTTGCCCGTTTTTTTATAATCCTTTTTACCATTTTATAATTTACTTTTGTATATTAGGGTCATTGTACACAATGTACCTGCATGTTTCATGAGTAGTTGTAAACAATTTCTGTTATTTTAATGGGTTTGAAAAATTTGATTTCCACACCCAGGTTTCATTCTCGGTTTAATTAATTTTTACATTCATTAGTTCAAACAAATGAGGATATGTGTTAATAGTTGCATAAACAAAGTTGGTGTTATAACCCCTGAGTATAATTTCCTTAAAAAATCAGTAGCATTTTGATATTGTGCCCACCATTTATTTTATATTTCATATTTTATAAATGTGTAACTGTAAAAATCATTAAAATAATGTTGTGTATTCTTATAACAATTACTGCTTTCACACGCACACACACAGTTTCACTTAAAAATTAGGTTACTTCCATAATGTATGATAAACAAAATTGCTGATTGTTCTTTAATGTGTAGGTTGATGACAGGCTTTCTGTTCCCTTTTATTTCTGCATTAAGCTGCACATATGGTTGTTTCCTTGCAGATTTGTTAATGCTTGTTTTCTGTTATAAGCTGCAACCAATTTTTACCCCTATGATGACATTTTGAATGTTTAATGTTTAAAAATGAACAGACAAATATTTCACACACACACACACACACACACACACACACACACACACACACACACACACACACACACACACACACGCACACTCACATCTGTACAGACGTAGTCAGGAAAAAGATGTTGCCCAAATTAAATGGGATAAGCTCCATATTAAATTGGAACATGGATGTAAAGAATGTAGGCTTTGATAAGAGGATTTGAAACGTTAATGGTCTTAATTCTGCTCCAGACTTCCGTGTTACAAAGCTTTTAATGTGTTACCACGGAATATTTTGAATCGCGTCGCGTGTTTATTTCAGTCATCTTGTACATCGTTATGTCACAGAAGGAATTCGTTTCTGTAAGAAACGATAACTGGTTGATTAACAAACATCAAGTACGGCACAGGAACGATACAACGAATCGTTTACGAAGTACGAGTCGTTACGAGGGAACGAAGTGTTACATGCAATGACTCTTGTAACAAGAAAGGAAAACTACTGGCAATACTTTTATGTATTGTTTTTTAATTCTTTGCTTTTATTTTACAATCACGTAGTCTCTTTCCATTGCTTATTATAGTTATTAGTAAGCAATCTATTTCGTGTTCGCTAAGGATTGGCCTATAGTAGACAATTTGGAAAACAAAAATAGTTTTCCACTTCGCTTCGCTGACCTCTATCTTACAAGAAGCAGGCTTAATTAAATATATATATATATATATATATATATATATATATATAAGTAGTAGTAAATTATTTTTCACCGTTCTTTTTAAGCTCAATTAATAAAATCAATAAATAATAGCTATTGATTAAAGGTTATCGGGTAACTCGTTATGTACCATCATTAGTTGGTACAAAGAGTTATGACACTGAAAAATGGTTCTTGGTGCAGTCAGTTTCTCCACAGTGTACGTTATTTTGCGGAATAATAATGGACGAAACCGTTACGACGTACGGCAATTATTTCCCCATCGCACTAAAGGGAACTTGGGAAATATTCGACCTCCAGTTTCAGCAATTTTGGGGTGAAAAGTAATATCCCATCGTGTATGTCGTATAGTGCTTAAACATACTATTATATTGACTTTTATCACACTATCATCTTCTGTACTATGGTTATTCAAAATTAAAAATAACAGCTGTTTCTTAAATAGGTATATTCATATTGTGGAGTAATTGAAAATTTTTATAATTATCGGAACACCATACGTGCCGTATCGTGTAAGGACGGTTTTTTAAAGAAAGATTTATTGAGCCAATTTTTTACGTTTTTTCTAATTAATTGATGTAGTTATTTTATTTAAATTATGCCAAGCCAGTTTGTATTGGGTTATATGGAATATATCCGAGCTTTATTTATAATTTGAAATTCATTAACCAAAAATTAAATAAAATGACTTGAATCTTATAAAATTACCAAAGGTATGCTTGAAATATTTTCTTGGGGGGAAAAATGATCCAGTTTGTGTAAATGAATATAGGTGGTGTATTTTCAGTGCACTGGTGATTTTACACACCTGAATAAATAATTACGACAATCAGCTATAGCTTATTTGTTTTGTATGGTATCTCTCTAGTATTGTTGCACATAAATTGTATTAAATATGCGGACGGCCTTGAAAAGTGGCAATCAGAGCATAGGATATCGATAGCGGTAGAATGAACTCATCATTTTAGGTGAAAGCGTTACTAATTTCCTCTCGCATGCATTATTGCGAATTAATTTTCAACGGCTTTGTGAATCCACAAACTCGTACAATTAGATTTCTACCATTGTAATCCAAACAATATGTTTTAATGGTTTTAATTTTGCCTATCTTTCTTCCTTTCTTACCATTAAAAATATAGTTTGTAGTAACATTTATCTATCGATGGTGTATGATTTGTTATTTATTTTGCTGGCGACTAGAAACTCAAAACACTACAGTTTCGCTTTCTCGTTCCGAGAGCTCAATCTCTTGTTTTCACTTTTCTTTTCTGTTTAAATCTCATTTCTCTTGTACATGGGACCATTTCCGTTTGTGTCTATTAAAAATACTCGATATATAGCAAACTGTGCTGTATTGGTCCTTTAAGTAAAATGGAAGGGGGCGGCCCCTCATTGGAAATGAACTTTTTGGTAATGATCGAATTTAAATTTACTACTGTATATGTGCTCTATCCGGACTGTTCTTTTATGCCATTTATCTTTAATGTCTCTTGATTAGTGTCATAGATAAGTTTGGATTGAGCTGGCATAAATTGGCTTATATGTCATAACAATCTAGCTTGTCTGCCGTTACATGGACAGATATTTAGTAGATAAATAGCTTGGATAAAGCCAATAATGTTTGCGTTATCCCTGCTGGATGCGTCAATTAGTTTATGTTTCAAACTTTACTGGCATTCATTACAATTCCTAACCGCAAAGTTTTTTCCTATCTGACGCATATTGGAGAATCGCGTACGATTAGTATCGGACTATGTGTTTATAAGATCTAATCCTTTTACGGTTTGAAAATAATTTTCAATTGTTTTGCACCTGATAAAACATAAGGTAAATGTTGGAAGGTTACGTTTTTGATGCTACCTTGTAAGAAAATAATATGTTATGTACCCGACGTGCAGTTACCGACGTACAGTTACGTGTACAAAAAAACATTTTAACAAACAAAGTATATCTAAAAGAACAAGGCTTTACTTTATTAACCCCTAGTTACATTGCATTCATCTATAATAGAATATATTTCACTCCATTGATAACATGGTGTGTTATTGGAAATAGAATGTGTAGACTATATTGGAATTATTAATATATGGAAACACGTGGGCAGTATTCCTCGAAATAAAATATATGTGCAGTACATATAATAACATAATTTTCATCTCGCATTGTTGAATTGTAAGTTATAAAACGTTGATAGAAATGCTTTCCCGTTTCCGGGATAACAGTGTCCCATTTTAATACAAATTTTTTCTCTCAAAACAGATTTGACAGGGATTTCTAAAGAGTTATGTGTTAACAGGATTAATTTCTGTCAGGAACAGTTTAAATTTAAATAGAAGTGCACCCATTATACGCATGTTATCCCAAGCTGCGTAGTTAGGGCACAAACCTTTTTTTTTACTTTTAACATGCTTATGTCTAATCATCGTTAATATTCGTGTATACTAAAATACACAAAACAGTGCTTACTCCATGTACACTAAAATAAAAATGTCAGGAATAGGGATTACATGTATTTACTGATTCTATTTGGAATGGCATATGAAATTTAAATATGCAACTGGAATTAGTTAATAATAAAATTAGTTAAAAAAGAAACATTTTTAGTTTGAAATAATTCACACTCCCTAATATTTTCGTAGGAACTTTGGTATATATTTATTATATTACAACACACTTATTATATTTTTAATTGCGCAAAAATAGGAAGAATAAAATTGCTGAAAGTAAATTGTACGATTAATGTTAATTCCTAGACTTTCCCTTATTTAATGGGAGGAACTATTAGATCGTTAGTAAATATTTTTTAACTGTCCATAATATTTCGTCGCGAATTTCTGCGTTACCTGCTAAAACGTTACTTTCAAACATCGTTTAACCGAATGTCGCAGTAAGGAGCTAATGGATTAAACCTAACAAAAAATCATACTGAAAAAATAGGTAGTCACCCGATGAACCATTTTCTACGTTCTAATGAACAACTGCACGCTATTTTTATTCAATCGCTTTAAAATATCTGTATTATGAGGCGTTTGTGGGTGGGACGGGAGTGGGGTTTGGGGGGTGGGGAGGGGTGAGCGTAGAGTTTGGGAGGGGGACTACTGTCTGGGAGCGTTGTGTTTAGTTAGGCTGCGCAAATCGATACGCTCAGTGAGTGAGCAGCGGTAAGCCAGTCCGGTCTGGAGGTTCAGTCCAGTTGCCGAAGAATCAGAGCGTACAGAGCGGAGTGTCTGTAGTAGGGGAGAGCGAGACGGAAGGGGAGTGCGGATCATTGTCATCGGTGTGGCTGGCAGTGGTGACGATGTGGTGACAAGAATGAAATGACGGGCCAGGGATGCTGCTCTGTACAGAGCAGGCTGACGCCGCCCGAACACCGCAAGTGGAGGCGCCTCCACGGACTCCAACTCCCGCTCCACCCCCAACAGCTCCTCGGATGGATCCTGCTCCTCCTCTTCGGGGCAGTCACCTTCCTCCTGATAATACCTTCTCTGACCCCCTCGCTATGGGCCCCCCTCTTCGCCGTCCTCGTCAGTCTCTTTATACTTCATGTCTTCTCTCACTTGACCGCCCTCCTCCTCGATCCCGCCGATGTTGAACTCCGCAAGCTCAAAGTCACATCCACGGCCGTTCCGGAATTCGACAGGACTAAACACGCTCACGTCATCGAGAACGGTCGTTGCCATCTGTGTAACATCGAGACATCCGGTCCGAGGACTAAGCACTGTAGTGTCTGCAACAAATGTGTCGGTAGGTTCGACCATCACTGTAAGTGGTTGAACCATTGTATCGGAGGTAGGAACTATGTGGCATTTTTGGTGTGCGTGGTGACGGCGGTGCTCGCGTGCCTAGTCATAGTGATTCTTTCGGTCGCCGTCCTAGTTCTCTATCATACCGACCAGACTTGGTTGGCCATCTGGTATTACTCGCCGTTCGACGGCAGCGAGTACGAGCCCCATTCGGTGAATATGTTCGCACTGAACGATAAAGTCTTCCTGTTAATTATCGTGGTCGTGGGGCTGCTCGCGGCGGTGGCCGCGGGTCTTCTCACCCACTTGTGCCTCTTCCACGCCTACATTTCCTTTCGCGGAATAACCACTTACGAATACATTAGAAATTATCGCCAGATGACGTCCGAAGCCAAACGGAATTCGTCCTCGGTCCCACCGAGCTCCAGTTCTTCCGAGCCAATTTTTACTATACAGACCGATTATCGAGGAAATAGAACCGGGAGCACGAATCGTAGCGACGACCCTGCGGCCGGGTATTGCTCAAACAGGAATGAATTATCCTACGGTAAGAAGTCGATGTCCTCTACACCGACCGAGGACGAATCCGCCAAAACTTCCTACGTTCCCGGTGAAGATGTCGGTTACAATAGGTCTTGTTGGAAGTTCTTCAGACCGTCCCACCGGCGTAGCATGGTCATCAGTGCCGGCAGAGAAATGAAGTCCGAAAGCAGAGATACTTTTTCGACCGCCGTTTCTTCGCCAGGATCGGAGAATCAATGTTCTTACGACCAGTTACCCCCTCTCAAGAGGAATAATACTTTTCCCGTCGAAAGGAAACTCATCGTTTCGAGCGATCAGAGTAAAACTGTAACGAGACAAACCGCTCCCAATCTAGTAGTTCGAAAATCGTGTCCGGGATGTCGATATTGTAAAATGTTGAAAGCCGACCCCACTCTGAAGGAACAGATAGACGCTTACAAGAGGAAATCGGCTCGTAGAAAACTTAAGCGACAATCCACGGGCTTGTGGTTTCGAAGCGTATGTTCGAATCCCGAGGCGAGGGCCACCCCTCCGGTACGAAGGAACCAAGTACGGCCGACGAGAGCGATAACAGTTTCCAAGTCGGTGGGAAACTTCCAGAGTTCGACGTTCATACCGTTGAGGGAACCGAGCAAGAGGCCGGAGAGGAGCAGTTCTTTGACTGCGCTGCCGGCTCTGCCGCCACCGACTAGGCGCCAGGTCCAGAGCGTGTCTCTGAAAGAGCTGAGCGAGGTGTTGGCCGCGGTCCAGCAGCCGAGGCTCCAGAAGAGGCCTATGATCGCGCCCCGCAGGAGGCACCACCTCCCCAGGAAGAACAACCCGATGTCGCCGACATTGTCGCCCATCCATGAATCCGGTCTCTCCAACCCCTCTACCCCTCACATGGCCGACAAGGCAGCTCGCCCGCGCCAAGCCCACTGGCTCCCCCCGGCCGACTCGCCCCTCGTCACTTCCGTCTCGCTACTTTCTAAGTGATTCTATTTTCCAGAGTAATGCGAATTATTTAGTTTTTTAATTGCCTCACTAATCCGTCGAAACACCGAAAGAGATGACTGTATTAAGAGAAGATTATTTATTTAATACCCGATAGAAAGGGGTGAACCATATAGTGGAATACTCGTGTGCCTAAGAAGAATTGCCGTTACCTTAATGTACTTACTAGAAAATATCAAAAGGTCTGAGGCTAAAGTGTAGCTATTTTTTCCGAAAATCACGATTTGTTTTTGTAAAACGATTGTTTCCCTGCGGAGGAATCGATATGGTTATCTACCGCACCCCACTGGCCTCTTTGTTCACCTGGCTGGCTGAAATCTTCTTTATCAGGTAACGAATTTACTTGCCTCAATAATCGATATCTATATAACCGCTATGCGTAATAATTACTGTTTTGTTCAATTTTACCCATTGTTGGACTCAAACTTTTAACCGTTATTGATATTTTACATTATTTTTATACATTAGGTATCATTCTAATGTCTTTTCACTCTAGGTTTACAGGTAATTTGATTATCGCACAAAACTAATAAGAGGACAGTTCGCAAATTGAGTTTGTTGTGCGTAGCGAATTGTTGACACTCGACCTTCACGTTCATTTGTTCTCTTGAATGTGTGCTAAATAAATTTCGCGCTTATTTTCTCTCGGAATATGTGAAGTTACCCGGTTTAAACTGAAACGTTATTTATTCGGATTCTAAATTCATACTACTATTACTCTCCACACTGTTATGAGCATATGTTCCCTAACAGATTTTCCATTTACGAATATTTTTCTGTAATAGTTCGATAAATTTACTACTCTTTTTTTCTCATTTCAACAACATATGCGATTATTTTCAGTATACGTAAAACTTTTTAAAATAAAACCTAGCGTCCTGTATAATTTATCAATAAATTATATTCGCTGTTGTATTTTCTGCCACATTCTGCTGTATTTTCTTACTGGGTGAAAATCCTGGTTTCTGACATTAGAAAACGTCCCGATCCTCTGTTGGCAGTACAAGACATGATTGAAAACTGGGAAGTTGGTGTCGTTGCGTGAGTTAGAAGCTGAAAGTTGTAAACCCTGTTTTGAGGTGATAATAAGAATAACTCTGGACTCTAATATTTTGCAGTAGTATTCGATAAAAAGTTAATTTTAAGCGCGGGATTATTGAAAATAGTAAGCCAGTTGCACTTGAAGATTTACTATTTATTATTTGTATACAAATATAACGATATTAATTTTTTAATATTGACAATTAATTCTATTTAAATAAGATTAGTATTTTTAGAATTTATTCATAAAGAAATGTATTAGAGAGAAAGCCAATTTGTTAGGTAGGTGGTATTTAAAGTAGCCATACATATTGAAACTGTGAGAATAGCCAAGGACAATAAAAAAAGTGAAATGTTAAAGAAAGGACTACCGTGCTTTTGCTGCAGTTGCTACGCCGGCAGTGATTAAGAACGTTATCACACTTAACCTTGGTTCAATAAACTGTCGGCGTTATGCCCAGTGAAATAAGTTTTTTCGGTCATTATTGCTCCATGTGTGGCGATGCGTTAGAATATACCTATATTACTTTAGCAATATGGCTATTGTCAATGAACAATAAGTTTGTCTAATTTCGCCCAAAATGTCTACGCAGTTTTCTAGTTTAAAAGAAAATTCATTGTGGGTCACAATAATAAAAGTAATTGTGTTATATTTTGAATCTCTAATGTTATTTAGTCTGCTAGTAACAGTTGAGCTGGTAATCAATTCCGTGGATATTTTTGAAGTCTTGCGTGTGCGCGTTAAAGAACTTTGCACACTACCTTTTTTTAGACTATTACAGACTAATCTCTAAGGGTCATCGGTATTATATTGTTGATTTATCTTTGCTTGTAGACTGGTATTTAACTTTAACGCGGTTATTCCTATTTCAGACTTTTTATCCTATAGGATATTTTGTAAAACACTTGTAGACGAATACATATTCTGAGAGTATAAATATTTAGTCTTTTGACGAAACATTCTGATGGTGTTACTGGATGTTGGGATAATATACGAATTAATCACGGTTTGGCGTACTACACGCATTTTTAACGCGATATAAAATTTAACGAATTAGCTCCAACGGTTTTATTTTATAGCCGAGCTAATTCTGCCGGTGAATCAATTTACGGAAGTTATTAGTCGCTTCTGAAATTCAAAATTTTACTCGGTTGTTAAAAAATCAGACGATCGCAAAGCATCGCCGATATTCAATGCAGATCGTAGGACGGTTTTGTACAGAATTACTGTCCTAATATACAGTTGAATAAAACATGACGGATATCGATCCTGAGGAGCGGTGTTCCATTGTCGAGGATGCCTCCCAGAAGGGTTGCTCATATGGCTAGGAGGGGCGCTTACGTCCCGCTCCCCCCTCTTAACTAATAGAGTTTTCCGTTTTCGGGCCCCCGGAGAGTTTTGTCCGAGTTTTTTTGCCGACGGAATTGCCCAGCTCGAGCAAATGGCCGCTGGGACTTGGCCGCCGCTTGATTTGCATTTTTCATTCGTCGGCGGTACGCGGCATACCCGTCGATATGGGATCCCCTTTGGGCTTCAGTAGGCCGCTTTGCATTTCTTATTCCTCCACACTGATGTTCTGTCCTGTCTGCGGACTTTATTCTACCCGGTCTCGCTTCTCATTTCGTTTGAACCTCGAAATGGCTCAATATCAGATGGGCGAACCCATGCAATCTGTTGAATTTAATATCGTATATGAATAACCTGTGTAGCTGTGAACGCGGGTGCCTGTGAGGGTTATGATGTGACTTCTGCATAATTCCATATTATATATATATATATATATATATATATATATATATATATATAATTCTTGGTATTTTCTCTGTCCTCTCGCTCGTTTGATCGAATTTGTTAACATTCATAGATAATCTAGGTAGGTCCACACCTAGTGTGGTGAGGATGAGTTCGTTATTCATCCTTATGATTCCTATCTTCTACCTTTGATATAGCTGGGAAAAGCACACTTTTGATGTATCACTGGCGGCTGCAGTACTTGTTTAATAAAAAAAAATGTGTACTTTAATTTAAACTTTGAATCGATTGGTACGCCAAACGTTGGTAGGTCATCGTTGAGAGCGGCAGAATTAGCACTTATTAGTTAGCACTCGTCCCCGTGGAGCATATTTAACATATCATGCCACTCTTTATCCTTTATATCACATAAACTGACCACGATACTCATAAAGAATTGATAAAATAACGGAAACTGATAAACAACTTATAAACTAAAGTAAAATAGGCTGGTGGATTTGTAGTTCCTATCTATCAGTAAATTATTTGAATTTCATATAATCACTAGATTCATTGATTCCGTCGTGGAAAAATGCAGATAAGACAAACTTTGCCATTAAGCATTTTTTAATGAGGTATTAAACTACACATTTTCAGCCACACTAGTGAAATATCTGAAAAATCCCCGGAATTCACTTACACGTTTGGTAATTGAATAGATCTGGTGTTATACTTAGTATTGAACAGTATTGTAAAATAATAATAACTATTGTAAATAAATAAACGGATATTTTTCAATTTTAGAATTGGATAAATTTAGTCATTTTAGAGTTAAATAATTCTGGGACTATTTCATTTCATTAGATCCTGAATACTTGCTAAATTTACATTCTTGATGTTTCAGGGGTGATGCTAAACAATTCACGGTACACTACCGTTAGGAACTAATTAAAATCAAAATCAAAGTTGGGCTATAGCCAGAGCTATCAAAGTTCACATAAACAAGTAGGACATATATGAGCAGTGGAATTAACGGCCAGAACTTCAGTATTCATATTCATAGCATTTTATGTTTTCAAGTCTTCCCGTAGGGCAAATTTCCTTGGCGTGTTATTCAAATTCCCCTTATATTTGCGCATAATAGCAACTTGATATATATTTTTATATATATAGATATATATTTTATGTTTGTTTCATTAAAGTATATTATTTCGTTGTTGTTATTATTCCTCATCAAACATTTTTATTTTTTCGTTCCCGTAAGACATTTTTAACTCTTTTCAGTCTTTAAAATTTTATTTGTAAATTTAAATATTTTGGATTAATTATTCTAATGGCTTGTCGTGCAAAAAAGATGAATAAACATTTTGTATTACCGTATTTTAATGTAAAGTACCCATTAATTTGTGAGTGTTAATTTCGCACTTATTACCTCAGGTTTTATTAATTATACTTTTATACGAGTTTTAATGCGAATGTGAAAATGCTTAATTTAAATTGTACTCTTGTAGTGGAATCTGTGGAGGGAAGTAAAATGATGTAACATGAATTATAGTATAAAGACAAATAATGTTCATAATTTTTGGAATGGTATACTGTGAATAGAGTAATGGAGTCGTTAGGAGAAATTTAGGGCACAATGATAAATGTCGAAGGGAAAATGTATTACATGTCGGCAGTAGAAATGGATAATAAGAACAAAATTTCTCAGGAACATGAATTTGTATCTGATATAATTTCTTCGTATACTCTTATACTTTCTAACCTGTTTTTGTTGGCAACCACTAGTTGACCTGTCTTACGGGTTGGAATGGAGAAAGGTTACTATAATTCTCGAAGATGACACGAATTAAGGTACTTTATTAAAGGCACATAAATTAGACCAAAGCACATATTTTATTAATATCATCGATGGAATAAGTTTAGAGATTTTTATATTACGAAATGATTTCTTTATTCCATAAATGGTGCAAGGAATTTTCTAACCTAGGCGTTTTACATTACATTTTCTTGTACACCATATATGACTAAAATTACGCTAACGATGTGATAATCTTACACTGGGAACAGTGGAAGTACCATCTACAGTTTCGTTTGCTACATTTTATCATTTCCTTTTTCCCTGACGTATTTGCTGTAAATATCAAGACGGTTCAATAATAGTTATCGTATTATCTTAGATAGTGTAAGAAATTTTAGTTTTTTTGGTTATTGTTAGCGAACATTCAAATTGTGTACCAGGCTATGGAGAGTACGCTGGTCAATTAACAGTAGCTTGTAGTGTAGAAATTCAGCCTTGTCAGAGACGATATTTGAACTTCTAGAGACAAGGATTACTCTTTGTGTGTGGCTATTGCGTGCTAGAAATCGCAATAATTACGTAAGATTAAAACTCCTAATTAATTGCAGATTACTAACTTCATGCTGTAATTTTATTTGAACTCATTCTGTTAAAATTGCACAGTATCAGTGACGTAAACGTTTTATAATTGTGTTCACATTTTTTAAAAATATAGTGTGGAAAATCTTATTTTCCAATTTATTTCTCATGATAAATACTAATTGAATATATCAAATAACAGATAACACAATATATAACTTCCGATGTATAAAGTGTGTGCGATTTTGCAATTGATTTAAGAAATGTTAGTTTTAATTTCAGTACTTTTCGAGCTCATTTTTGCTTTCATTGTTCATTTCTGTCTGTAGTGCAGACTTTAGCAAGGAAATTATAAATATATTCTATTTCTCGAATACTGGTAAAATAATGCTGGTGGAATTATCGGCCTTTATAGGCTAATTAGATGATATTTGCCATTTTTTCGCCACTCGCGGAAATGGCCTTTTTTATGTAATCGACTGGAATAACAAGGTTCTTGCATGGAATCTGGAAGTTAAGATTGTAATCGCTTATTGCAGGAGAAGAATTTTAATCAATTCCTGGTTGTGTTAATAGTGTTAATCAGTCACACCGGGTGCATTTCACCGTTTTTTGAAACCGGGCATGCTGGTAGATTGTTCCTTGAAACAGAACTTTGATTTCAAATATTTATCTATATGAAAAGATTCCTTACAAAATAATGTAATCGGCATCCTTGGTCCTTGGTTAGTATATCTGACCAAATCTAATGTAACTTGTAAATTTGGGTGGTCAGTGCGCTAACTTGAAAATCCCGGGTTCGAATCCCGGTGACTGAAACCATTTTCCTTCCCATATAATTACAACGATGGTTTATAATCGGCGATAATAAAACGGTTTATTATCTATATAAAGGTAATTTACTTTTATTTCACTCATCTCTGGGCTTCTGTGCACCAACTGTCTCCGATGTAGTAATTTTACGGCGTAATTTTTGTGTGAGCCGCTCATTAATGCCCGCTGTCGACTCTTAAAACGAGGCGGGGTAAATGGTAGATGACTAATTATATTCTTCCTGCGCAATTCCTGGCTCTCGACAGCGTTGTAAAGGGCGGGCGGCCCCTTCCCTGCAATTAAAAACATTCGGCCGGGATTATTTTTTTGGCGCATACGGGGGTCGTGAACCGCTCGGCTTATTGCGTGCATCTTCCTAGGCTTGGCGAACGCTAACGGGTGTGAGCCGGTTAGCCATTGTTATTTACGTCCTTTCCGGTAAACAGACGGAAGGGCGGATTATATCTTGGCCGGTGGTTTATCGACTCATGGTAAATGTAAATACTCATACAGTCTTTTGGGGCATAGTTCCGACTGGCGTAATCGCGACCCATAACATTTAGGTCGCGGATTGTATATAGCTTCTAAAATACTGTAAAGAGCTTATAAAATACTATTCGGTTTAAAAGTATGATCGACGATGTCAGTCACTTTGTCGCAATTTACTTTGGAGCCACTAATCACACGCGGATAAACACTACGTTTTATACTTCTGAACAAAAGTTATGGGAACAATATTCTCTTTCACAATTTTATTACCAATCCAATGTTACCAACCCCCGCAGTCCTCTATGAAGTTCGAGAGAAGTCTATGAGCGGATACGTTTGAATTATGTTATTCAATTAAACACTCAACACATCTGGGTCACTCGTCGTCGCAAGGTAGTTGCGCCTTCCAAAGGTTTCTAATTCCGTCGGTAATTCCGGATTTTGCGGATTGGACAGTGTGTGGGCGGTTTTAATTTGGGTCGAGGGGGGGGGTCGGTGGTCGGTCGGGCTGTGCTATTGAGCCCGGTGGTTTGGGGCAGGTGTACACGCCGGGAATATATTAGACTACGGCCCTATGTTCATTGCCAACGGGGGCAGAAAGCTTTCCAAGGCCCGCCGTAACAGGAAATAAAATTCCGGGTTACGGCCCGTTTCTGAGAACAATTCGCCGCCCGTCTCATTTAACCCGGGACTCTTTCCGCTTTGTGCCGCCGTAGCCCCAGACAATTTACCGGGGAATGCCTTTACTCTCTCCCCATTGTCAGGAAGACCTTAAAATAAAGGCAGTGCACGCGAGTAATAGGATAAGCGGGACAGTGGCCCGGCAATGAACGAGGTGAATATAAATGTTATTTTAGATTTTATTTTCCGACAGTAGTCATACGCACACGTGTCCTGGACCGATGAATCTCGTCGAATTTTACTCAAAGCTATGTTAGCCAAAGAAGGAGGGTCAATTTATTTTATATTAACCAAAATGAACAAATCACGGACAATCATGGAATAATATCACCGCTATAGTACGGGAATACACAACACCTGTATTGATACTATAATACAATACCCCTGGTGACGGCGTCAGTTGTGAAGGATGGTTCGAGGGATTAAAATAGAAAGAAACGGACGAAATACAAGTTGTATGCTTTATTGAAGTACAATTCACATATTTTATGTACAACACAGTACGAAATTTTCTCGGACCAACACCTGAGTTTCTTGCTCGTGTCCCCTCACGTAGACAATTAATTTTATATTTCTCGAATAATTTTCAGTTTTTGTACTACTTATAACAACTTAAATTTACCCTATTGCATTGGCGCCATTCTCTTCGGTCTAGGTTTCACCCTATTTATCGTGGTAACGGAAGCTGCGGGCCTTATTCACGGTAGCGGAGATACATACTGGGTTCAGACACGGCCGGGCAACCAGAACGTCCCCACTTACACCCATTTGGGTCGCAGACCATTCGGACAATAAAACTAGAGGTACACGCGCTTCATTTGTGATAATACTATCACACGTGTTTTTTATTGCGATCTTTGTCACAAAACAACCTGCGGCAGTTCATTAAAATTGACCTAGCTCACCATGGAATTTTCTCTGGTGGGACAAATTCATTACGGCGAGTAGTACTGAATTCGAAAAATTCAGGACGCCGTGTGGTTACCGCGGCAACCTTTTTCATATGTGTAACGGTTCAAAATTGTCGGGTCGGATGGAAGGGCGTTTGTGGGCGGAGAGGGATTGGCTTGTGTACAGCTCTGTGTGCCAGGATCTGATCCACTTGGCAAAGGATCTGGTCGAGGACTCCGGCCCTCCGCTCTGCCTCGAGTGCATCGTCCTCTCCACTTTCACCGTACTCATAATCCTCATTCTTATTGTTGTCACTTCTGGAAAGACCGAAGAATAGAAAGGACCTTACTGCGGAACTCTGTAGCCGACTCTAACCCGAGTCTCGGTCGGATGGACATAGGACGAGTGGACTCAGCGTTGAGCTGACTTTCAATACAAATTGTAATCAAATTAAATTATTAATGGTAATATTTTGATATAACGTCCCTGATACGGCCCCGAAAATCCTGTGATTATGTATTTTAAGACATTTTTTAAGAATGTTCGTTTTTGGATACATCCGATAATTATTACTACGATAGTTATTGTAATCTGTCAACTCAATGAGTACAGTGTTCTTAAGCATTTGCCTGATGGTTCGTTCATAATTAAGTTCAGGTCGTACAAAACGAATATAAATCTTAGAATTACAACAGTGTAATAATATTGCTGGCATGAAAACAATAGCATTAAATAACAAGATATTGCTTTCTCTTGGAGTTCCAGATGATGCGCTCCAGTATAGTTTCTCTCTTCCTGTATGAAAATACCGAATTGTGAAACCGTTACCGCAAAATAGGGGGATAATGTGTACAAGTTAATCGATTTTTTTATTTTTATTTATAAATGCGTTCTTTATTGCGCTCAAAAAGGAGGTGAAACATAATTTAAAATTCAATATTCTCTTTGGAGACCCTTTGTCTCTCGGCATTTTGATAAACCGGTTTCAAATGCTAGACATCTTCAGTAGTTTTGTGTAGCTTGGTCACATAGGCACGTTGGTTGTATGTTTGCATTGTCACTTTATTTTCACTGAACTGATGGAAAGTAAATCAGATAGCAAGCAGCCGAAACAAGCGATATACTGTTGGCGTTTAGTATTAGAATAAATCGGTGATCCTCTAACGTGAATTCGCCTAAGAATTTTTACCCTCACGCTTTCCCCTGAACTCTGGGTTCTGTGTATCGAAGAAACGATTAGGGTCATCACATCCCTAAGGGACGAATTTTTTTACGGTTTCTTTCAAGTCGATTGGTTTTCCCTTATGGCCTTATTTTTCTTATCGTCCATTATCCCAAACCGACTTTCCCCATTTCCGCTACGCCGGAAATAATTGGTGATTTTTAAAATTGCCGTTCGCGTGCTCCGGTTCATCTGGGTTAACGTGCCGCATTGTTGGAATTTACTGACAGTGTTGTGCGATACTACTATCCAAGGCCAATCGGTTAAGGCATTTTATGACCAGTTTACTTACCCCGTAAATTAGTTTCTCTATTCTTTGTTTAATACATTTCTTTCGACAACTCCTGTATATTGTATACAATTTCAGTTCTCTCTCTTTATTTTTTCGAATTTCTAGTTGGTAGCAATTGAGGCTAGCTATTTCGAATGGTCAAAAATTCAATGAAGGCTGAGAAAATAATACTGAGAGGGCCGGAGAAAATGATAGGGGACAGTGAAAGCCATGTTTACATCAATTACTCTCCTATAGGAGTGTACCTCGTGTAAGTCATAATACTTATCTGTCGCACCTTTGTTTGGAAATAACAAGTACCCACAGAATTAGTGCTGATGATTGTTGCCTCATATTTTCAGTATTGCAGCGTATTACAGGAATTACTCCCGTTTTACTGGTAGTAATGTATGCATTAGGACGTCGCTCCTACGCAACTTTTGAACAAGATGCCCAATTCCTGACAAGAACTACGTTTTGAACCCGGCCGGGTCGTCACCGGTGGTAATTGGTCGAGAACTACAAGGGGCCGTCTTTTATAATGGAAACCGGGCATTCACCTTTTGTTAAGACTTAATATAAAATGCAAACGTTTTTCACGCCGCCCCGTTATAACTGTTGCCGGCTCCGGGCCGGAGAGCGCTAGGAAGTAATTCGGCCCCGGTGGCGGGGGAGTCTCGATTTTGTTATTTTTTTCAACTTGTGCGTAATAAATTACATCACAATTTACTCAAATATTTGATTTCACTCCTCCCAATTAGTCGGGATATCACGCGCTGATTACTCGGTTTTGGAAGGATTTCACTTTCGTGCGATTAGGCAGTCGGAATTGCGTAGGTGGAGAGAAAATCCGTCTGTTTTTTTAGTATTTATAAAATGCACGTCGCTGAGTCCATTAGTGTAGGAGTGTGGATACCGAGGGAAGAAAGTGTTGCACTAATATGACGGTAGCTTGTTAGCCGGAGCTGTGGCATCCCTCCCGGCGGACCGGGGTAGTACCCCGGTAATGAACCCTCAGATCCGGCCCTGTGTTTTTTCTTCCTTTTATTGCCGCGAGCGAATACTAATGATCCGGGTTTATTGTTTCTGTGGAGATAAATAACGAATTCGCCTCAGAGTTGGCGGTAATCACCTTCCGTCTTTTTGTTTCCGAAATTATTTTTCTTCGCTCCCGAATACAAGTCCCCATTCTAGCGCACCCAAAGATTCCGTTCAAGGCTTAGAAATTCGTAGGGTGGAAGGACATTAACCACCCCTTTCAACCTATTCTTTGCGATTTTTGGAGCATAATTATTTCGTCGATGTGGTAATAGAGTATTGTAGGGAAAAAATACCCGGTTCTCAAACATTTTCGTATATATATTTCTGTAAATGACAATATTACCGGTGTATTATTGTCAATAAATACATCGTGTTATATGTTTGCGTTCAAACGGTGGAATATAATTTCATTCATTTAGTTTAAAATAGTTACTTTTCGCGTATTTGCCCCCCCCCCTCAGGGACACCGGGGTGTACTAGTTTGGGTTTAGCAGTCTCTCGGGGCCCAGCTCTCATTATCTGCACCCTAGACTCTCTCCAGAACAATTACACGCCGACATATAACACTGACACGCCTCACAAGTACTAAGGCATTGATAGTACTCAGATGGGGGCCGCTGTGCAGAAGACGTTCGAGAAATCAGATAGATAGAAAATCGTCCAGACAATGTTACTCCTTCCGGGGTGGGCTATATTTTGTTGTAGTATTTTCTATTAAATTGTGCCGTTATATAATTGAGTAATACTACTGGAGCGAACAAACAAAAATAAAACATATGTAATTGCCAATTATTTATTCTTGGTTACGGAAAACGAACCGAAATTTGGTATTTTAACGAGACCTGAAAGCTCGTCTCCATATTTTATCGACCCGCTTAGATTGTCCAACCGGCGACAAAGAAGAAGAAATTGAAGCCAAATTAGTCTTCCTTCGAATCGGCCGACCCCGAAGGTCGTGCCAAATTGCGACGACGTTTTAGCGCCGTGTCACGTCAACCGGTGGACGGAGAAATGTTTACCGAGCACGCTTCTGTGGATTGTGACCGCTTTTAATGGCCTGGGCTCAGCGTGAAATACTTTTTGTCCCGTGCCGGATTTTGCGACTCACCGGAAAGAGGCCGTCCGTCGTCCATATTCTGAGTACAGAAATAATCCGCCGAGGTCAAGCGGATATATAAAGATGGGGTGTATTTAAAATGCTTATGATATTCAAATTTGTGGGGGCCCTCATTCGAAAAATAACACCGGTTTCCTCGTATTTTCTATATTCTCGAATTTTATCTTTCATTTGTTTGATACACAACTATAAAAATACTTATATGCTCTTGCTTGGATACTTATGACAAGTCTTAATCGGTAGTCGTTACACTTTCTGACTGAAACCGACACCAGTCTAGGATGGGGCAAAGAAGCGGGAGGATACAGACAAACCTATGTTTGATAAGATTTAATTTTTTGTTTACATCTCATGACAGTAGCCTTCTTCGTGACATTGAATTTTGAGCTGTAAAACATTTAAATGCTGCAACACCTCTTACGAATGCTTTTATATTTAAATTCTGTTTTAAATGTTTTGACGGTATATTAGTTTGTGTTAATTATATATACACGACCCCAATTGAATCCGTAGAGATTATGGATTCACAATGGAGTCACATACATATTATTTCTTCGCCATGTTCTCGAATTTTATTTCGCCTTATAATTCTTATTGAGTCGAGTTCTCGGTAAATTCAAATTTGCGATCTAAAACAAGGGCAGTTACTGATGTTATTAAAACTATTAGAAGTCATATCATATATGTAGTAAAACTTACTCTGACTGAAAATGTCCATTGTTCTTCACGCTGTCGAAGTTAATTGTTATTATTAATGTAACAGTGACTGAACCATGTTCGCAACTAATTGCGATCATCACTGAACGTCCCTAAACCCGTTACAACCTTAGTTTTACAATGATTTTGAGAAAGAGTGGAATTATGTACGTTTTCTCAGTAGATTTAGACACAGAACGTCATGTACATACGTAAACTTATTTTTAGACTCTGGAATATTATGGAATTAGATTTTTCAGAGTTAAATAACATTAATTAATTATCTAATTATGATTGAACAACAAATAAAATCCTACAATGTTTTTCAGTCGTTACGATTATCGATAATTTTAAGCCTTGAGAATGTTTCCAAGATGTCAATATTTGCGCAACTTTTATCGCATTCAAGATAATGAAGTTAATAGTCCATATTACACAGTTTCATTCTTGGTTTTTGAGTAATTCGACTGCCTGATTTAATCCCATTACAGAAGCAAATTTCCAATGCTACCCGCCTATCTATAGTGTCCATTTTACATTTTGGATATCATTAGTTAAAGTTATTAATCCAGTACTCCTTTATAAAGATAACCGATAGTGAGTGATAAGTATCTATGTTATTCAAACGTTACAACTGTAAATTGTTTTTTATTTTATTTTATTCGAAGCAACGATCGCATGTGTGTATCAGTCTTCGTTCACCGTCGTTGAATGACCGCTATACTGGGGTCTATTATAGCAACCTCGGCCCTGTTTTCATATTTCTAATTGATATTATTTCAGGCCGATTACTATTGTTTGCATGGGAAAAACAAAAATGGTTACAGGACGCTCTAACGTCGGTTGTGCCCGCCTCGAAATTGGTGTGAATTTTGCTCGCGTTCCCGTGTAGTTGTCGATGCCGAAAATTCTCGCCTTTATATTGCGTAAAATTGCATTTATTCCTGATCGTGATATGTGTAAAATATAAAATTTGTACTCTCATTTGATAACGTTCGTGCGATCATCTAAATAAGATAAGCGTGGTAAATTGTGGGTAATATGTTTATATTGAGAGGCCAGCTGATTAAACTAATCTGATAAAGGGTTCCTGTCTACGAGCCTTTTCTTGCTCTTGTAAGAATACTTCATGCGATTCTGAGCTTATTGCTGTTTGTCAGCGTCCAGTTTTATATATAAGAGCTCCAGAGCTACTTGTTCCATGTAATAGTTGCTTCTTTACCTTTATTGTAGGCCGGCCGCTCGTTGTTGACTTCCTTAAACCATTTGTACCGGGGCTTCGTGATTAGGTTTTTCTGCTACATCGTTGAGAGGAATTAGGCCACGATTCAAGGGATACAATAAAACAACTTAAAATGAAAAATGTGTTTTAATTTATGTAGTTACTAGTTGTATATATGTCTAAATATAAAAAAATATATAAAATTGGATTTAAGTTTATGAATGTTGTTTATAAACATTTATAAAGGAAACATATATCAGTTATTCAATAAAATGAAATAAGTATGTTAATTGCTAATTAATTAAATTAGTTAATTGTTAATTTCGACTAAAATTAATTTATTTTTGTGAAACTAGCGCCCCCTGAGTGTGGTGCGGAAATGTACTTAACTAAAGTTCGTTGGGTTTACCTGCCCCGTACTGTGGTACAAAAGTATATAGGATATATATATATATATATATATATATATATATATATAAAACAATTACAGCCATGTTTAACATTTTCTATATTTAACCATTGGACATGTAATTACATGTAACAGAGCAGTTGATTATAATATATATATATATATATATATATATATATATATATATATATATATACATATAATATACATATAATACAAAAAATCAATGAATATGTATTTGTTAAAATTTGTAATTGATTATTTTAATTAATAAGCGGCTACCGTAAACAATTTTCCATATAAAAATGTCATTAATGGAAAAAGTTTCACCAAAATCATTCGTTGAGTGCACTTGCACCGAGACGCTAGTGCCCCTTGAGGGTGGTGCGGCAATGCACTTAACTAAAGTTCGTTGTGTTTACCTGTACCGATAAACTAGCGCCCATTGAGGGTGGTGCGGCAATGTACTTAACTAAAGTTCGTTGGGTACACGTGCACCAATAAACTAGCGTCCCTTGAGGGTGGTGCGGCAATGCACTTAACTAAAGTTCGTTGCGTTTACCTGTACTGATAAACTAGCGCCCCTTGAGGGTGGTGCGGCAATGTACTTAACTAAAGTTCGTTGGGTACACTTGCACCGAGACGCTAGCGCCCCTTGAGGGTGGTGCGGCAATGCACTTAACTAAAGTTCGTTGCGTTTACCTGTACTGATAAACTAGCGCCCCTTGAGGGTGGTGCGGCAATGTACTTAACTAAAGTTCGTTGGGTACACTTGCACCGAGACGCTAGCGCCCCTTGAGGGTGGTGCGGCAATGCACTTAACTAAAGTTCGTTGCGTTTACCTGTACCGATAAACTAGCGCCCCTTGAGTGTGGTGCGGCAATGTACTTAACTAAAGTTCGTTGGGTACACTTACACCCCGAGACGCTAGCGCCCCTTGAGGGTGGTGCGGCAATGCACTTAACTAAAGTTCGTTGCGTTTACCTGTACTGATAAACTAGCGCCCCTTGAGGGTGGTGCGGCAATGTACTTAACTAAAGTTCGTTGGGTACACTTGCACCGAGACGCTAGCGCCCCTTGAGGGTGGTGCGGCAATGCACTTAACTAAAGATCGTTGCGTTTACCTGTACCGATAAACTAGCGCCCCTTGAGGGTGGTGCGGCAATGCACTTAACTAAAGTTCGTTGCGTTTACCTGTACCGATAAACTAGCGCCCATTGAGGGTGGTGCGGCAATATACTTAACTAAATTTCGTTGGGTACACGTGCACCGATTAACTAGCGCCCCCCTGTGTGTGGTGCGGAAATGTATTTAACTAAAGTTCGTTGGGTGCACTTTCACTGATAAACTAGCGCCCCCCCCTGAGTGTGGAGCGATAATGATCTTAATTAAAGTATAGTCAGTTAAAGTACTGTCAGTACAAGTGACAGTGACAGTACAGTGAGGATGCCCAAAAAACATCCGAAGTGCTAATGTGACTAACACCGGTACTGAAATGGCGAGCAGCCGAAACCGGTCTACCGAAAGACCCAACTAGCGAGAGGAGACAGACACACAAAATCTACGGTATGTTGTGTGTGTGTTGGACCGTTGAGAATATGGCAGGAAATTGGAATGTCCTGTGTTGGCAACTACAAGAGCCATGGAAGAGCTGAAGTGTCTCTGGTAATTCCCGGGGTCCTGAAGAATTTAAGTGCCCTTTTATGCCGTATTTGGGAAAGGACACGACGTATTTTCAAGCACTAATAAAATTACTGTGAAAATAGCCGCAGACAAGAAACAGACATTCAAAAGAACAGTGTCTCATCGGAAGCATGACCAAGATGAAAAGGAAAACCTACAAATCGGAAAATGAGATTACGTTGTAATTACAGCAGCAATTGGTAAAAACCTTTCCATATAATGATTTCAAAGTGCAACATAACGAGATTATTATAAAAAAAAATGGAAAAGAGATAAGGGTTGTGCAGTCCATCTCTGCAACGCAAATGCTTATTTCTGGATGGGTAATTGGGTTGATAGCGTTGTTTCATAGGTGCGTCCAAGCATGCAGGAACACCCACTTGTTTTCACCGCGCTTTCTGTTATACCTATACTTGTTTCAAGCTTCACCTTTGTATCATACTTACCACGTTTCCCTTTATTCTTCGGCCTGTTCGTTCCGCGCTACTATCCCAAAAGCCTATATCGATAGCCCGTGATAATTGACCAATGCGGTACAGATTGATTCAATTTTCATACTGGGATGCGATTCATTAGCCGATATCCTGAGCTGTATATCTTTGAGCTAGATATGCATTTCGTGAATCGAACTCCCAATGTTAATGACGTCTTCGTACGTCAGTGCTGTATAACGATATTCCTTGCTTGGTTTTTGATACGTGAAAAATGTTTGACGTCAAATGTTTCTTTTTAATCGATCGAGTAATTTGGAATGCCCGCGATACCATAGTTGAAATATAAATTTATTATTTCATCAACTATTAAACAGTGTTCGTCTGGTACCGAAACATCTTTTTTCCAGTAATTTAATTATATCCTGCGGCCTATTTATTATTCTGTAGGTCACGATAATTGCGTTTCGTATTCGCAATAAGGACTTCGTTGCCCCGTGTTTCCAAGATTAACGTCTGGCTTGTGATTGAATAATCGGTGGTGTGACTATGAGCGATGATGGTACGCTAAACAGTCATCCGAATCTGGCAGGTCTTCTGCAACTCTCGTTTTCAATATCATGCTTAATTATATAGCTAAAATACTTTCTAAGTAATAGCTCTCTCTCTGTCTCTATCTATCTATCTCTCTGTAGTGCATGCCACCGAACAGCAAACCACCAGGACTTGCAGGATTTAACTACATGTTCCAGGATACTTTTTTTACGTAATGAGAAACGTTTACGTTTTTTTACGAAAAGAATTACCGAATGGTTGCTGAAAGCTTCCTTTCAGTTTAGTAGCAACGTTGTATTAAACTACTCCGGTCCTTGAGTTCCGGAACCCTTCAAACGCCGAGCTACCCATTTGTACCACTGATGCCGTTCGCATTGACTGAGAAATCTACCAATTTACCGCGTTTGCATTATTCCGCCCGAGTTCAGAGTGTTCCTCAACCGAGAAATATCCGAAGGAGTGGAGATTAGAAGCGGTCGGGCGGGCATTGGGTTCGGAAATTAAATTGCGCTCGTATACAGGGGTGGCAATTCTTGTGGGGGCAAATCGACTGGGGCCCGGTAGTGCATGGCTAACGAACAATTTTCGCCTCCGCCCCAGATTGATCCTATATTGAATCACCTCACCGCCCGCCGACTCCGCTTATGATTGGATGGATTTACTCCCAATTTCCTGAACCGGCCATGGTCCATTTCATTAATGTCACGATTCCGATTGTGATTAATATCTCGGAGTACACCGAGTTCCACTAGCCAATGCTTAATTAAACATTGTTATTTGCGTGCATATCGAATCGGATAGGTATTTTTAGCGACTAATGACTAATGTTTATAATGTCGGTATTTACATAACCTATTCAGGGTAAGTCTTAATTAGGCAAATGATTAATTATTTTATTTATAATAAAATAGATGGAATGGAATATATTAAGATCTTTTTACTTAAATCGTACAATTGTAGTGTTTTTATATCCAAATTGTAAATGTTTATTTTATTTTCTATACATTCTCGATATCCGATAGATTCATCGAAGACGTATTACTCCCATATTGTCAGTGTTGCGGTGCATGTTCTGATTAATTGAATGGCTGTTGCTAGTAAAATAGACGAACTCCTTTACAATCAATAGTTGCCAATATATTGGCAATTTTACCGTGATGGGTGAAAGCATTGACAAAACCGGATGACGTGGCTCTTCGATATCCGATATTTTCCTACTCTGTATAATAGTCCCTATTCCGAAACGATATTTACACTCCAAAACGAACGATAACGTTGTTACCGAAATTTAAGTTTGCTTTAAATATCGTTTGAAAGATAGTGGTACGTTTTGTGACTGTCCTAATATTTGGTCGGAATAGATTGTTGATATGAACTTCGCATCAATGACTCATGTTTTTAGTCTTCTTAACTTACAGACCTATTTGTATGTTGGTAATAGATTTAAATTGGTATCTCTGTGCTTCGATTGAGCGCCATGAAGAATATTAAACCTTTATTTAACTGTTTAATGTTATAACTTTAAATGGCGGAAAAATATTCTAAAAATATTTGCGCAGCAGTTGTTATTTGTCCTAATAATTTCGAAGGAAAAAAGATTAAAGTCATAAACGTCCCATTCGTCTCATAATCTTGGCTTTTTTATTCCGTAATAAAACATAATGAGACACTAAAAATTCCATTTTCATTTGTATGATTCCTTATAAAATTAGCCTTAAGCTACGTACTATTCAAACTGTCTAGGTGAGGTTAATGAACTACTAGGTTTTTCCATCGATTGTGACCTGTGTCTCACGAATTCCTTCGCAAATTGTACCTCGCAATTTTAAAAATTTTTGCCTGTTGGGCCTGTTCCGGACTTCTAAAAATAGGGTTTCTTCCTTCGTGCACCGCACCAAATCGTAACGACTTGACGGTTGATTGTCATGAATATTTCATGAGGTTAACCTTGTTATTGACCGTCACCGGAACGGCGGGCGAGCCCAGGCTAAGGTTTTATCGCTTGGGACACGGGATGGCGGTTAATTGCTCGCGCAACGCCGATTTTAAACGGTCCCACGTTGAAACGACATCTTCGAGTGGTAGGACTGCGCTGATTGTTTTTTTCTAATTCTCTTATCTCGTACATTCGCCGTATTGTTCTTATTGTGTTCAACGAGCGGATGGATACCAACTCGCTGTCTGCCTGAAACCGCCGATAGATATCTGTTATTTAACTGACAAATTTGGGAAGGACTGTTACATTGTCGTGGAGAAAGTCCGGCTCATATACTTCCGACATTTCGATTAATTGGGCCTCGAATCCCAAACCGGATATGAACCGACTTAATTCCGCTCGTAATACACACAAAAGCTTCCATAACAATGTGAGTCCCTGTAATAACGCAATCTAAATGGATGTAATTTGGAAGGAATGAATATTTTAATGGGATTAAGCGTATTGTTTTAATGACAGTCTTAATGAGGTTTAGACTTTCAGATTTACAATTGTTGTCGGAAGCCTGATTAAATTATGTTTATTCCTGCATAATTATTTATCGTAATACATAACTTAAAGCAACAGATACCTATCATAAATATTGATAGTATAATTGATAGTTTTGGTCAGCAGTCGTCCGATAAATCTAATTAATAGGATAATACTATGATGGAATCACAGATTTCGATTTACTCATACCAACATTCTGTTTCTTAGGGAAGTTGTAGAAACGGTAAATTTTTTGTTTGACTTATAATATTTTGTACAGCGCAATTGTTTGTCAAAATTGATAAATATTTGGAGATATTAACTTCCTATCACTCTGCACATACACTGCTGTATATATAGTATATATCGACTCATGACAGTCGATATATTCTTTCATTTAGAACGTGAGTCACATTTCGCTGCCCTGTCCATCGATTCAAAAGTGATTGATATTTCTCAAGTTTTAAATTTATAAGAGTTATAATTTATATTATTAATTAGGTTTGATATTATATAATAATAATTGATGTCTAAAAATATGGGGGAACCCGTGAGAGGGAAAAGAACCATCCTCGTTGCGAATAATTTCAAAATATGTTATCAGGCCAATCCAAGCTTTCAAGGTATATATTTATCGTTATTGATTTTCAGTGAATTACAGGCGCCGAGTTGTATCAGCTCTTACTGCCGTACTTATATCAACTCTGTTTCACACTTTTCTCATATATGTTTTTATGTGCGTAAACATTGTGCCGTTTTAAGTTATAAGTAATGGTTCTTCTCGCATCAAGGTCCACATGGATTTATCGCTGGCGCTACTGTACCGTCGTTACATTATTTATTTATTTATTACGCCTCTCTTCAGCATATTTCTTCTGCAATAACGCGTAAATGTGTCGCAGTTTCCCAAAATTCCGACGGAACTCTCTGAATATCGACTGTAATATTCGTAATTTTTTATGCAAGGAAAGCTTTTCCGTTTAATATTTTGTGGGACAAAACAAAAACATGTGTACGCCGCGATGTTAGCGTTTTTAGAACGATTTTAAAATTCCATTAATCCAGCTATAGTGGCCGTCTTGTCGACAGGGGACTGGTCATTGAGTCAGCACGTTCCGTGTTCAGAATTGGATACCAGAATTGAGTAGGAGGGCTCTGGGAATCGGTTTTGGGGGCGGAGCTCTCATTGTCGGGTTATAAAGGCGACGCGCGGTCTGTAGCCCGCGTTGGTTTAGGGGGCAATGTTTCACTTAATATCGATCCCCGAGTGGTGGCCCGGTTGCCGCCCCCGGCAACCCCCTTTCCCCTACCCTTTGTCCCACTCATTGTCAGTGGTTACTCTCTTCGGCCCTGTTTCACCACCTTCGATGTTCGCATCGGAATCGCCCGCTCGGCCGACGGTTGATCGATTGCTCCCTCTCGGCCCACTTTTCCCCTTCTCGACCCCAATTCGGAAGCCCTTCGTTTAGTCGAAAATAGGAAATTCGACGTTACTCAACCCGCTTCTAATTAAATTTTATAACATCCGCTCTTTGGAAAGTGCAGTGTGGACTTTCGATGCCATTTTCCAAGGGAGTAATAATACCGGCGAAGAGTTTTATTTAATCTTGTTCATTATTCTCGTAGTACAATACTCTTGTTAGCCTGTGGTGTTGAAATACTCATCTGGTTTAAGTACATTTTATATAGAAATAAACCGGCCATCTTCAACATCGATATTGTTAATAACAGGAACGTGTCAGAATACCTGTTTTGTGGTCTGCGAGGGGTTGGAATACCGTAGATTTCGTGTGTTTCTGTCTCCTGTCGCTGGTTTGGTCTTTCGCTAGACCGGTTTCGGCTGAACGCCATCTTCGGTAGCGGTGTTAGTCACTTTGGGAGTTTGGATGTTTTTTGGGCACCCTCACTGCTCTGTCACTGTCACTTGTACTGTGGTGATTATCAGTTTGTCGTGAGTATATATGTATATATATCTTGTTATTGTGTTTTTGGGGGATGTAGTTTGTCTTATTTTGGTTGGGAGGGATTTTGTTAATCGGCTTAAGTTTTTATCGGACTATCGGTCAAATATGTATCACACAACCGGTCACAACTATTAGGTCCTGACTACCAAATATATGACAGGAAACCCATCAGGTATTTACGATCATAAAAGTTTTCCTGTTGATCTAAAATTTATTGAAAAACGTTTACTTTTAGCAAGCTAGTTAATCGGTGCAAGTGCACCCGTCATACTTTAGTTGAGTGCATCCCCGAGCCACCCTGAGGGGGCCGCTAGCGTGCGGTGCACGTGTACTCGAAGAACTTCGGTTGAATGCATCCCCGCGCCACTCTCAGGGGGCCGCTAACGTCGCGATTAAATTAATACGGTAATTTAAGGGCATATGAACGCGGTTTTATCCTTTTCTGACCTTGTTTTTCGGCGTTTTCAATGGTTTATAAACGATTTTATTCGTCTGTATTTTTATTTTTAAGCGTATGAGACGCTGTAATGAGCCTTTTTAGCATTTTCAAGCATATACAAAGGCGTTTTTATGGATTTTGTAGATTTAATTGCGTTTATAATAGTGTTTTAGGCGTTTGAATGGTTTATAAACGATTTTATTCAGTGAACTCAATGAATCCTTAAATTAATACACCCAGGCAAAGAGATGGGTATAATAGAGATGGAGATTTATAGAACAAACAAAGCAACATAATAAACTTAAAAATATATTCCTAAAGTGATGCTATATTCGGCCTGCTAATACTAAATAAACTCACCCGCCCCCCTCTTTTTTGACTGATAATCCGATAAAGACTTAAACCGATTAATAAAATCCCTGCCAACCCAAATAAGGCAAACAACATCCCGAAAAACATAATAAAAACACATATACACTCAGGACAAACAGACAACCACCAGTGTACAAGTGGTAGTGACAGTGCAGTGAGGATACCCAAAAATGATCCAAAGTGACTAGTCCCGCTACTGAAGATGCCGAGCAGCCGAAACTGGTTTAGCAAAAGACCAAACCAGCGAGAGGAGACAGAAACGCACGAACGTTTCAGTTGTTTAGGGAGAATAATACACAGATCTAACAAGGAAGATCCGTATATAATCTTATTCCGATGTACCCGGATGATTTGATGGACAAACGTTTGATGAAAAACGTGGTTGTGTTGTTTCGCCATGTCTGGCTGCAGATGTTTATCAAAGGTACAATTACCTCTTCCTGATTACGTTGAAATAGTGCAACTATTGTAGTAAGGATTCGTGAAGCGTTATCTTTCATGAACCCGAGCCTCTTACTATTCGCAAAGTTTACAAAACAACTTATTCTTGCATATTCTCTTCGTCAGCGTTGCAAAAACCTGAGGGTGGTTGGTTATGCCATAGATTTCACAACTGCCGGGTAAAATAATGGTTATAGTCCCCAACAGTTACAATGCCCACAATAACGTCGGATAAGTAGGAGTAGGTTTGTCAGATGACACATTTCCTGAATTAATCTGATTTGTACTGATTTCATTGTGTTGAAATGAGTCACACGTATATCGAACTAATAATATGCAATACCAAATAATTAATTTCTAATATCCAATATTTATTCGTAGTAGAGAGCACTGAATTTCTGTGTAAAGTAAGATAATTTAAGTGTAGCGCTTTTGGATATTTGAAAAAATTTCCACTAATTTTAAAGCTGGTATGTTTACATTTTACAACGTTTATTAAGAGAAATTTAATTTTATATCATCATTCTGGAGAAAGGATAGGTACCCCTTAAAATGGGTGAAAGTAAATTGAAAGAAGTAAACATTTCAGGTAAAATGTTTATTTGTGTTTATATTAATTTATTAAATTCTTTGGAAACATTGATGTTTTAAATAAGAGGTAGAATATTTTCTCAGTGCTCTTAATTAATTTTAAGTATTTAGAATCAATGGAGCCTCGATTATCCAACAAAAATGACCTCGACAAAGTCTATTTCCGAATAACCATGATGATGGTTGCGCTTCAGTTACTCATTTATTTAAAATTTACTCTTTTCATAAGCAAGCTCAATACAACTTAGTTAAACAAAGTTCTTATATTATAGCTAAAGTTCTTGCAGCTATAAAGCTGTATAAGCAAAAGGTGATTTTGTGCACTGTTTAATATGTGGGCTGTTTTCCGGCGGCTCATATCATAGAATGGTCAAAAAGAATCTGTTTAATACATCGAATATTCAAGAGGCAACCTACTAATGTCAAAACCATAAAGCGAGGGGGCCAAAACCATCGTTGCCATGACAGTAATTACCCAGAAGTGTTCACGCCTGAGCTGTTAATTTTACAGGTGGATATATGAAGAATTTCTGATCCTCTCCGGCGTTACCAATAACCGTTCTCGAAAATAGTCAATATAAGGAAAATATGGAACGAAATAATCACACGATGACGCCTATGAGCATACAATTTGGTCGTACCATATTTTATGGTAGGAATACTGAAAGCCATCTTCTGATGCTAATTCATGTTTTCAGTCCTGAAAAGATTGGGATAAGAAACGGTGTTGTACTGCTAAACGGTTTTAGTCGGAAACGGGTTATCTACGTTCAGTTTACCCTGTTCCTGTTTTTGTTGTTT
The DNA here is from genome assembly GCA_019843655.1 of Lethocerus indicus. NCBI lineage: Eukaryota > Metazoa > Arthropoda > Insecta > Hemiptera > Belostomatidae > Lethocerus > Lethocerus indicus. The sequence continues at coordinate 23,282,862 of JACDQD010000003.1, read as the reverse complement.
GTTTTGTTGAGACTAGTCGTTTGTTGCAATGGCGTGTTTGGAGAGCGGCTAAATATTCAAACTCTAGCTGGCAGGGTCACAGTCGGCAACCATCGTTCACGCCTCGCACTTAATATCTGGCCGTTAAAAAATAATTATATTTTTTGTTGCCGCCGAATGCATAATTTCAGAAGTACCCAGAAGCAATCAAGCTCACAAACAATTAAAAGTGTTTATCTCTTTTGTGAATAACGACGCGTTTAAAACTTAACGGACTTTTTAGTTAATGTCAATCGTTAAAATAGAGGCAAGTTAGTTCGGTTACTTTTGTTGAGGCTCTTTATCTGATAGGAAACTGGGGTACGGCCCTGAAGTGTCCTGAGTACCCATCTTTCGTGTTTATTTGGCATATAAAGAATGCGATCGGCCAGTGGGAATCGATAAATGCATTAACCTATTTTTCTAGTTTCTCTCATAGACTAAACACTTATTTTCGTTTAATATTTTACTATCGTTGGAATTGAATTCAGCATTGGATGTTTTTTCTGTGCATTCTATATTGGTTAGACGTTAATGAACTTTTATTGGCCATGCTTCACAACCGGATAATAACCTTAGTTGCTACCGGCCTTGTAGATACAGACTTCAGTTATCACTCGAATATCCTTACTAGTGCAAAGTTTCTTGAATTTCTTCATTAGCGATATTAAATTATAGGAAATTTTCATATATTTTAACGGCATTAACCAATAAATGGTTGCAATAAAATATACAAGTCTACCTGTACTGTGAGGCTGTATAGGAAATGAGGGAGGTTAGAAGGTCTGTAATTAAGGGATTCGTGTCCTGATTCGTGTGTGAGACTTGTATCGGTTGAGGACTTAATGGTCCCTTCTATTTAAACAGTAATTTGTAAACGATGAGGTCAGTGGCACCGCTGGAAGGGCTCTATTGACCTTTACCCTTTGCAAACTTTACTTTGCCAGAATAGAACGGTAGAAGAACCGCCCGGATACACACTTTCGTGTTTTATTTAAAAATACCTACCATAAAATGAAAAAATAATATTCTGCTTAAATTTCATTCTGGTTAATACTAAAATAACGTTTTTATTTTATGGGCCTTTCAACCATTCGATGTTCTAATTGATTAATATTCAATATAAGGAACTAGATTAACCTGACGCCAACATTGTTGGCAGCAAATAGTATCACAAAGTGTACTATCAATATGGAAAAGTGTTTGCTTTTTTCATTTTCATTGATCCAATATGTTTTCTGTGTTCTGAAATGCTAGTTCTTTGAACCACTTGTCTCGTTTTTTTCCCCAAATCAGTACCAAATGTCGTGCTGCTGCTAAAAAATGCATGCGTTGCTGAATATCCGAATGCGAATCAGGAACGAGGCGGACTGGTTACCGGAGTCCGTTTGCTAGTCAACCACCGGTGTAATAATAATGCTCCCGACCCACTCTCTTGGTTCGCCATGCACTAGAAATTGTGAAATCACATTGTCCTCTTCGTCGGCGTTTTCGTAACCATATCGTAATATTCATCAGACTCTGGATTGCTGCTTACTCTGCTCATATCTGTGTAGATAGGGTAAACACCCTCCCCGACCGAGATTTTCTAATTTCTCAACTTTTTCGTTCAGAACATGCATTATTTGTTGTTTTTTACTCCTTCTCAAACATAATTGTCTAATGTATCAAACTTAAAAAAATTATTATAGAGTTTAAACAATTTGGGCAGAATAGAAGAAACAAATTTTATGATAATTTCAGTAGTTCTGCAAACTAGGTTCTTATAACATTATCCTTTCCTTTATTAGAACAAATTTGAGAAAATTAAATTGAAAGAAAACATTTGATTAATGAAATTAAGGAAAGCACTGTTTCTATACTTTGTTTTACCTAATTAGGATACTTATTTCCATGCAGGAAAAAAAGTTTGTCAATTAGTATTATCCTAATTATTGACACTGTCAAATTAAAAATCCTTTTATTTAATGAAGTAAATTATATTGTAATGTTATTTTGTCCGTGTATAAATTCAGTGATGTTGGAATAGAGATTGTTTATTACGCGAATGTAGGGTTGAGTCAACCATGATACCTTTATTCCTATATTTGACTAATCCTGCAGCTGAATATCATTATATACTTCAGCGTATTTGTCCCTGTTATGGCGGAATTATTTTGCCCTTTGTATCGTTTGAGTCAGATAGTTCTACTTTATTTTTATTCTATTATCCTTATAAATAATGTCTTCGAAGAAATAGCACCTCGTGTGTGTCCTATCTCTGGCTAGACTTTGTACAGCTCAAAATGTATCCCATTGTTTCACGTATAGATGGTGTTTGAATACCGGCGATGTTTTATTTTCTGATAAAAACTAGATGATACCATTGAAACCAGTAAATCTCGAAACTTGAAATAAAAATTGGGCGTGAGATTTACACTTCGTTTGGATTTTGAAGCATAGTACAATAAATTTGAAATTCTGGTTCTTGAAAAAATATATTTCGGACACTTCTGTGCAATACTGTTAGCTTATAACTAGATAGTTTTCATGATGTCAATGTCTTTGCTTAAAACGCCTTAGATATTTAACGTCAACGCTAGTAACACATGTTATGTTTCTTCCATTTTGTATTTTAAATGGCATTAATAGACCACCCAAATAATAATTACACCGTAGAGAACTTTATTGAAAGTCGAATTTTTGCATAAGAGAGAAAGTCATGCTAAATTTTCCTGGTTAGAAAGCATTCTAAGTTGGTTCGCTAGAGCTTACTCGTTTTCACTGACAGTCGAAGCAAACGAGTGCCGGTGTAGAAATAGTTAATAAGACTTAAGCTAATACGTTCTCATGTTGTAAATTTAAAATCAAATTATTCCATCAAATTAAATACATTTTTAATTTACAATAGTTACATTATGCTCCAGAACACACAAACATACGAAACAATTATACACCTACACGGAAACTAAACACACCCTTCAGAAGTGCTAAGGCATTAATTAACAGTACACACTTCAGACTCTCGTGCTCGATAGGGTCTTGAGATGCTGCGAAGATACAATTAATGAGCGGCCATAGGTGAAAGCATGCCAACGAGAATAGAATGAATAATAAATAAAATCTTCTGTAAGTTAAAAATAGTCTCACAATATCAACTATTTCCCTCACATAATTTAATCGCAGGGAACGATTCTTAAATTTATTATTGTTATTCTTCTATTTTCGTAACCCTTGTACGGAGTCGACTAAAGCAGTCCACTGGTCGAATAACTTAGTCCAAACGCAGAGGTTGTCCATATGGACCAATTTTAATTTTACCCATATTCCAGTGACATGTCCGCAGAGTGTTTTAGCGTAAGAGTACTACTCCTTCGCGAGAGAGAACTTTAATCGTGTGGTCGGTGTCTCTATATCGGCGGTATATGTTTCGTTTAGGTGTGGCTCCCTTTTGTCACGCTATGCTGCTCACCCTATTCTGGTCACCGACGTTATCAGAAATACATCAGTCTACATCCTGCTCTGAATATTTGGTTTATATATATATATATATATATATATATATATATATATATACATACATTCCGATAGTATTATACTGCATTCAGCCTAACCTAACCAATTTCTCTACATTGTTACTGGGTTTACCTGTCGCGTAAAAACAGAAGTGAACTAAACCCTTTGACTATGACCAAATGCCGGCTGAAGAAATGAACGGACTTTCGGGACCATAAAGAACAATAAAGATGCTGAACCAGAGAAAATATATACATATACTTCAAGAACCCAAAACACGAGAGTAACTGTGAAGTTACAGTTCTGACGTTATTTTAGCTTAATCGGCAGACCCTACTGCATTACTAGAGTGCAGAGGTTCTGACGATAGGAAATAGAAGCCGATACCTGTATAGTTCGGTGATGTTGAAAGCGTAGTGTATGTTGTAGTCGCACTAAGGTCGGTATTTAAGTTGTAAACCGGCGTATATGCTGCCAGGAATGGTGATTAATATGCTTTTGTTTATTCAAGGTAATAAGGCTGTTAAAGGAAGGAATATTTTAAGATTTTTTTTAGGCTTCTACCGCAATTATTCTGTTACGGATTTGAGGGTTTACTGGAGGGTGAAGGACAGGGGAATGATTTGTTGGAGGCCGTTCGGTTCAGTTCGTCCCCGTAACAATCGGTTTGTTTGATAACAATGACCGCAAAACCTTTCTGAACAATTTCAGGAGACTGTTTTGAAATGTATGGACTAACTATAATAATTCCGTTAGCTGTTATTAATCACAGTTCTACGACCATATTTTTAAGTTTGTACCGGAAATTGTTAGGTTGATCGAATTTGTTATGATTTGTTATGATGTATTGAAATTTAATTTCGGAACACCCTGTATATCTGAAAAGAGGCTTTAACTGGCGCCCCTGTTTTAGTCAGCGCCATATTGTTGAAATAACTGAATACTGAAGGTAACCGCGTTCTTCAGTATGGAGTAAATATTATTGGGACCGTTGGATACCTTTGACCAATTGTGTAGAATACTCTAATATATTTTCTATTTCAGATGACCGAAAATGTGTGGGAAAAACTTGGCAAACCGCGTCTGGTGGTTGCACCAATGGTTGACGCCAGCGAATTAGCCTGGAGAATGCTTTGCAGAGCCCACAAAGCACAACTTTGTTACTCTCCAATGTTCCATAGTTCGGTTTTTACCAAAGATCCAAAATATCGAAAAGAAGCCCTGGCTACTTGTCCCGAAGATAGACCCCTCATTATACAGGTAAGACGGTCCTTTTGCTTTCTGATTTTCTGTTGTCATGATTTCATCATGCTCTCATTTATTGTGAGATTAGTGGAGTTGAAGTTAATGTTCGCTACTGTAAACAATTCTGCAGTGCATACGTAATGTAAACATTACATTAATGCATACGTTAGTTTTTTGTTAACCTATTGCAATATATAAGAAACATTTAAAAAATTATAGTTAATTTATTCTTGGGGAAGGTTATTTTTGTCAATTTATGCACTTTTTTGATGCACCACTCATTGCTAAGGTTCTGGAACACTTTTGCCCTTTCTTTTTCATAATAGAAGACACATTATTGTAATTTCCTAACCTTGTTCCATGCGCATATTTTGTTTCAGTTTTGTGGTAATAAGGCTGATGTTTTGGTGGAAGCAGCTAAATTAGCAGAACCATTCTGTGATGCAATTGACATCAATCTAGGGTGTCCTCAGGCTATTGCTAAACGTGGACGTTATGGAGCATTTTTGCAAGATGACTGGGAATTACTTTCTGAAATAGGTAAATTGAAAATAGCAAATTTTCCATTGAATTTCTTGTAGTAATGTTTATTAGGTTAAGTATATTAAATCATTTCTATAAAGGGTTGCATAGTCTGAAATTCTTCAGTTTTATAGTGTCTACAATGAGCCAGAAGCTGAATGTTCCTGTCACATGCAAGGTTCGGGTTTTTGAAAGTATCCCTCAAACTGTTGCTTATGCAAAAATGTTGGAAGCTGCTGGGTGTAAAATGTTGACTGTTCATGGTCGAACTAGAGAACAGAAAGGTCCACTGACTGGTATTGCAAGTTGGAAACACATCAAAGCTGTCAGGTGAACTTTGCTCTGTATTAATCATTAGAATAATGATTCAACAAATTAAAGTACCTGGAATGTTTAAGAATGCAGAATGTTAATATAAATAGAATATAATAATAAAAACTATTATTAATTATAAAAACTATAATATTTTTAAATAAACTTGTTGGATAATTAAAATAATTTGGTTCATTTCTGAATAATTCTATTTAAAAATAATTTAATTGGTGATTGTTATTATTTATCTGAATGTATGTTTTGTTTACCAATTTTATATTATAACAAGAATCAATAGTTCATATTTTATTAACTATTACAGGGATAATGTTAATATCCCAGTTCTGGCAAATGGAAATATTCAGTGCCTGGCAGATTTAGAACGTTGCCTGGAAGAAACAGGGTGTAATGGAGTAATGAGTGCTGAAGGCAATTTGTACAATCCATTCTTGTTTGAAGGGGTCAATCCCCCATCTTGGGAACCAGCTCTTGAATATTTGGACCTTGTAGAAAAATTCCCTTGTCCAACCTCCTACATAAGAGGTCACCTCTTCAAAATTTTTCAGCAACTGTATGTATTATACTTAATAAACAAGGATATATGTGTAAATGATTTTATTTATCACTATAAAATAATAATTTTGAAACAATACAGTTTAGGTTTGAAAGATAACTATGACTTGAGGGAAGAGATGGCCAAAGCATCTAAATTAGAAGATTTCAGAAATACAGTTTTAAAACTGAAAGTGAAATACATTCAATTTCATGAGGGTATTCAACTTTGGGTAGAAGAAAAGACAGGTTTGTTGTATTAGTTTTAAGCTTAATTATTAAGTTTCTTTAATTGTTTCTGTAAATGCTAGAAATATATTTAAAATTAAAAGTACACGATATTGTTCTATATTTACAGTAAATATAGAAGAGATGTAATATCAGTAATAGTTTATGCTCTCGAATAATTTTAATGTTAATTCTAATTTACTGGGAAAAATGTCCTTTTAATGTTCCTATACCAATGTTACCTAACCATTCTTAGTATTAATGTTGAAATATTTTTATGACATTATTTTCTTAAACATGTGTCATTTATAGTGTCAAAATAATTGTTAAAATAAATACCTCATGGGCCAGAATGCATGTAAAAATCTCAGATCTACTATGTACATTCATAGAAAGTAAATATTTATATATTGTGAGTGGCTCAGGGTGTTGAACTTGAACCTTGGGACCCAGAGGTTTGTCCCAAAGCCCTGCCCCTCCTGTTGGAAGTTTGAATCCATCCATATGCCATGGATATTAGTCTGTGAGTTGGAGCATTGTTTAAAGACAACATAAGTCACTCACCCCATATCACTCACTCATATTGGTGACTGGTACAGTTGCATTCAAAGCAAATACTGAGAAAACAAAATATACCTAATGGGTTAATTTCATATCATGCCTTTCAACAAATGAATTTTTCTATATTGTCTATAGTATACTACCATTGAATCTGACAATATAATATTAATTGTATTGAATGAAAATTAATCAATGAATTCATTATAGATTTAAATCTCCATTTACCACCATGGCTGTGTCAGTCTTATGTACGAATGGCTCCAGAAGAACACTTGAAGAGAATGGAGGCATTAAACCAAAAGTGCAATTCTGATTTGGAAAAAGAGGTAAATACTGGCACTTATGTAATTTTGTGGATAGTAATTGATGTACCAGGTCTACTATACATTCTTGGAATGGACAAATGATAACAAATTGTTTTATTTTCTAATTTGACTGAATTCATCCATATAATAATTATTGACTGTAGCAGTCATTAATTCATTTTCATTCATTAATCATGTAATATTTGTGTAGAATTTGAATGGTACGGAGTCAAAAAAAAGAGCAAGAGACATTAGTAATGAACAAGGATTGTCCAAAAAGAAACTGAAAAAACTTCAACGCCATCCAACAGCAAACCCACATTGCAGGCGTGTTTTTGAAAAGTGCTCCCTGTGTCCTAATCCAGTGGTACAGATTTGAATATAATATTTTTTGTTTTTATTAAATTTTATTACTTTATTTAATATTGTAAGTAGTATTTTAAATTAATGGCATTCAAATTTCTTTTCAGGGGCTTAAGTGTGAATTTGCATTGTGTAAAATATGTTGCCGGAAAAAGTGTTATTCTGAAGAAATGGACTGCCCTGGCCACAGGCTTCGAATGAACAAGACTAAAAGATGATGGAAAACATAGGTAACGGAACAAATCACCTAGGTACTTTCTGCTCTGCAGTCAGAGTCGATTATTCTTGGCAAATTCCCCTTCAATACTAAAAAGAATAAATTAAAACATTAAAAATTTCTGGAACTATTCATTTGAATTGCAGAATTTACCACATCACATTCTATATATATTATAAAGCAGTTACTCAAAATTTACTACTTTTATATAACCATACCTGTATTTATCAATAAATTTTATGAGCAATTTTATCATAAGATGACCAGTTGATTGACTTGCTCAAATGTCATTTTTACTGCTGAATTTATTTTATCTCATTGGAATGAAATATGTTTTATCTCAACTTGATACATTGATAAAATCCTGCTAAATAATGAGGCCTTAATTTTATGAGGATATTTTTGAATGATTGATTTTATTTTTACATCCATTAATGGTGTATTTATTGTGTGTATAATATACTGCATTTGTATTAATGGCAGTATGAATAATTTTTGTGTTGTCATATAATAATGTAAGCTTGTAACAGTCTCATGTAAATGTTTTGATATGTACTTTTTCTGTGAACAAAATATAATATATTTTGATTTCTTATAATTTTTCTTATGAAATCAAATAGAAAAACTGTGTGAATTTAACTAAAGAATATACACAGATCTGAATGTTTCAAAAATATTTCAGTGAAAGAGTGCATTAATCATAAAAACATATTATGTAATTATTTATGGAATTAACATGATATTTCTATCATATTTGACTGATTCAATGTTTGCTGAAGTATATAATAGTAGGGGGTATATCCATGAATTCTTATGAGAATATATTCCACATTATGATGGATAATATTTGAAAAATACAAAAAATTGAAGTTACCGCTGACTAATGATTTTGTTATTTTTCAATGTAGATTCTTGTGTTGAACATATCAGTATGTAATGGAATTGAATATAGCATTGTACATCTTTTTAAGAAAACAGTATTAATAGCAGTGGTAATTTATAAATATGACATGTGATACTATAGGATCATTTCATACAAATATGTAATGAAATGGAAATACATTTTATGTTGCTTCTTGAGTGTTTTTATACATCTTGTTAAATTCTGTAAAAATTGTTCCTGTGAGATCAAAATGTTTACTCCGGCATAGATTTATCCCATAGATATCTGTTTAGATAGCGTGTCATATTATGGTAAATTGAGGCCATGTGCCCTTATTAATTGTAGTACAATTATAATTAACGTAATAGCTTTCTTAATATGGGCTATAATTAATGTTATATTTCAAGTGACAATGATTTTAATTGTGACCTTTTCATTAATTATTTGGGTTATTAAAAAATGACAATAAATTTTACTGGATTATAATGAGAAATTATTTATCATTGGATAATTTTATGTACATTTAGTACTTGAATATTTTTTTGTAAGAAGTGTTGATATATACTGTTGAATAAAAGTGTGTATAAATATTATACTTAACATAAGGAAAATAATTATTATTTATTTATTTTTATGGTAGAATTTATTAAAATAAATTTCTTGTTGTAATTTTATGTTAACCTTCCCCCCATTCCATAATATAAAAAAATAGCCTCTTCCAAATGTCTATTGTTACTTCAGTTAGGCACTGAGAGGTCTCGTTAATATTGCCTTATGAATCATATTAGCATTATCATCGTTACATATCAATCCATCCATCCAAAATACCATCTCTATCACTATAACAGGCTCAGTGAACAGAATGGCCAAGTGATTATCATAAACTTCTAACTGAAGGATAAGAATAGTAAAATAAATAAATCACTGACCGAAAGTATATTGAACAAATCAAAATATAACATCTACTGCACTATTAGAAATAAATACAACAGTGAAGATTCATGAGTGTATCTCAATACAGAATTTAGATTAATCTATACAGTTAATGTATTTATATATTTCGGATATTCTACAGAAAAAAAAATAAAGATAAACCTGAAAGCAAAATATAATTAAGGAACTGTAGAAATTTATGAGGCAATATAGGGACTATAAAATTAATATTTGTTTTTAGCCTAATCTATATTATAATAGCCCAACGTGCGTCCGTACGTTTTTGCCTGTCAGTGACATTACTGCCATGGCCGTCTATATTTCTCGATTTTATTCAAACAATAAAAACTTGGCGCGCTGCATTCCAACACACTTCAGTAAGCTTCGGCATATTTCGTTATATTTCGGAATCTCGCTTCAAATTTTTATTAAAATGCCCGGTTTTTGTCGAAAAAGGTTAAATAGAGCACTCATTCAGTTGAAAAATAATCCAAGAAGCTTAAAGATGCTTTATTAATAATTAATCGAGAAATCCAGAAGGCCATGGAAGAACGTCAAAGACAGGCACACGTTGGGTTGATAATTATTTAAAAATATACATGATTTTGGTGGAACTAAGTAAGAAAAATGTGACTTTTTTCGATGTTATTGAACAATGCTTTATTTTTTATTTCTACGATCACTAATTATTAAAATAGTGATTATTTTATCTGTCTATTGGTTTTCGGTTTTCTTTCTACCAATGCCATAACAAAAAGAATAGGAAAAACATGAAATAGTAATTTTTAATAAGACTTATTTACAACAAATTTAAGTCACATTCTGTTTTACTAAGATGCAATACATGTAGCAAATAAAGTTTATTTAAAAAGCATTGTTATGTTGGCATGTCTGCGGCATCAACTGAGGAGGTAGCAAGAGAAAAGGTTTGATTGTTTACAGTTGTGAGGCATGGAGGAAGGAGAGAACGGAAATTCGAATGTTAATAATGATACTACTGAAGACAGTAATTTGGGCTATGATTTATTCCCCGAGAGAAAAGGAAAATTTACGACGAGTTTATCGCGAATTTTAATGGGTTATGAGGGAATGGAAGAAATTGACAGAATGAAATGCGAGAGAAATGTCTACAACTGTTTTAAAAAAAGTAAGTAATTTTTGTTGTAATATTATTCAGTAGGTCCTTCACTCAGAAGTAAATTGATGATTTTTTAACAGTCCTTTGTATAAATGTTAGTCTCATAATGTCTAAAAATATCGTAGAATTAATTCAATGTTTTTTTGAGTAATTCATCCTTTATTTTAAGGTAAACTGGTACAGTTAATGCAAGGAGCTCTTAAATCATCAGGATGGTCAGTATTCTGTATTTTCATTAATGTCTGTGGTGGTAAGTGAGGTCTTATTGGTTTTGATCCAATATTATATATTTTTTTAAATTGTTTGTATCATTTTAGTGAAATTGATTTGAAGAGACATGTAGTATGTGAAGTTTGTGATTCATCAGTGAGTGGTGGTTATGACCCTCAACTTAATCAGGTAATTTTTTACTTTGTGTAATTTATATTTACTAACCCACACTAGGAGATTTCGATTACAATTAACATATTGAAATTTGCATTTCTAGTAAATAAAGTTAAGATAGGGCAAAAAAAAAATCTGACCATAAAAGTCAGAAGAATTATATTATTTGCTCTTTATAATTTTCCTATGTGGGTAATTTTTATTAATTTTGAAAAAATGGGATGCTAATTTATCATATTTATTTATTTATATTTATTTTTTGTTTTTAGATTGTTATTTGCCAGAATAACTGCCGCAGTGAAAATCTGATTCAAGGGGTTCTGACTCATGAAATGATACACATGTTCGATTATTGTAGACACAAAATGGACTTTAGAAACCTGGAACATTTGGCATGCACTGAGATCAGGGCCTCTAATCTCACGCATTGTAGTTTTATTAGTGCTATGCTTCAGGGTGATGTCACACCAGCCAATTTCAAAGCCCGCCATCAGGTATTATATTTTTTTTATAGTCTTAATAATGAATTTTCCACTTTACCATTGTATTTGAATAGATGACTAATTGTCATCTCAAATCTATGCATATAAAATAATAATATGTGTGAGTGTGCTTCCTTATGCATTTAGGATTGAAATTTGGCACTCACTTGAATAGTTTGGTAAACCAAAGTGTGGGATTCTCATATATAATTTGTTATAGACATATATGACATAAAGTCCTTGCCACTGCTTGATTTCTTATGAAACAACTAAAAGTTATTTTATGTAATGTATGCAGTGCATCTAAGGGAATACATATTCCCCTAAGAAATCTTTCTGCCCCAAGACCCTGGTGTGTCTTGAAGATCAGTCCATACATAATATATTAATACATATACATTAATAAAGAGAACAAATGAACAAAAAATTGTGGTTTTCACTAAAACATTTCAACTGTTTAATTTCTCAGTGTTGTACAGTTTAAAAATATTTGAAATGTTTTACTGACTTGTATTGAGTTTTAACATGGTTATAAGCCAAGATGCTTTGAGCCAAATGTGTAATTTGTAACATTTTCTACTGCCTCATGATAATATTTCTTGTGAATTTTGTTTAGCTATGACTTTTTTTCCAGGAATGTGTTAAATCTAAAGCTATAAAATCAGTTCTGGCTGTAAGAAATGTGACTTACTATGAAGCAAAGGCTGCTGTGGACAAAGTATTTTCTAAATGTTATGCAGATTTGGAGCCGATCGGTCGGAGGATAAAGCCCAACTCAAATGATGCAGCTAGAGCTCATGCAGAAAGCTATTTATATGGATATGTTTAAATGAATTTTTTTGCGTATGGTTGTTAAATATAATCATATGAATTATAAATGTTATTAATCAGTTGGTTAGTAGTGGAATATAGGATATTCCTGTACTTGGTATCCTGTAGGTTGGCCTACAGGAACTCAAGTAACAAATGCCTTCAGAAATGTTAGCCCAAACAGACAACTTCAATCGACTTGAGGTTTTCTCTTTTACCGTTATCTCTTCGGAGTTCTGTAGTTTATTATTTGGTATGGAATGGAGTGTAGTTATATTTGTTAATTATTTTTAGTTCATTCTCTTTTCTGGCTGGCATTTGTGAGGATTTTGCTGTCAGCACTGCCTGCCAACTGGTCCTTTAACCTTTAATTCATTTGTAATATTAATTTTCAACATTTAACTGTTCAAACCTAAAAGTTGTCCTTTCATTTTGTCATTATAAGGATATTAATGAAATTAATATATTAAGATATTTTGATATATTTTCAGTAATTTAATTAAATAACAAGTATGTTGTTTTGATTATAAATATAAATTGTATACATATGTACAAAGTAGAAATGTTAACTACCTAAGAGAATGATAAAAATATTGTTTTGATTAATGATGGCAATATTTTCTGATTATCCTATCAATAGTACATCTTCCATTGATTACCACCTAGTACAGAAACAAACATGCAAATACTCATATACAAATATATTTGTATATTTTTCTTATTGGCTAACTTATATTGTATGAAATAATTGTCACAACCTTATGAACTTATTTAATGTGATAAACTTTATCAAGCGATAAAAGATCTGTATTTTTTTTCTATAAACTTGAAGGGCCCTTTCTAGCCCTGAATCATGCACCATAAGATCAAGAAATTGTTTGTAAAATGTGTTAATTGAATGTTAGTGCTAATTTAATTTTTTTTCTAATATCCTTACTGTTTAGGTGTTAATTGAACGTATCTATTTTTCTGAATATAGTTTGGAAAACAATTTTTAATACTTCATACTGTCAGTACAACATTGACAGTTTACAATTAATGATAAGAAAAATAATTCAACACATAATATATTGTAAATTTTCCTTGTTCCATCTATTAGTATAATTGGAAGTAAAATTGATTATGAGTCTTATACCAAATTTAGGGCTTTCTGATTATTCCACACCAAACATAATTATAAACATCAACTTATTAATTTAACAATATGTAGGCCTTACTTTATATTTACACGGGATGGTTAAAATGAAGAAGCACATTGGACGGCTGTATTATCACATTACTTATGCGTAAGATATAAACAATAAATGTCCTCATTTAATTCACTTATTGTCACTTAGGAGAATAATCACTAATATCCACTTTTAACTATAACAAGGAGAATGTTCCATTCCATTTCAACTGTTTTTCAATTCACTAGGCAGTCTATTGCTAGACCAAATATTGATAAACAATAATAAATTCTACAGTTAAGTGGTTACATTGAGTGACAAATTTACTGATCATATCCCAGCTGGCATAAATTATCATTATATACACTTTGTACTTATTAAAATTTGGCACTTAATATCAAAAACAATTTTCCAATAGTACAGTAACTTTATGGTTACATTTTAATATTGACTTGAAGGCACTTAAATCTATATAAGAAGAATTAAAAAATGGAATGATTTGTAAGTATTCTAATAATTTAATAAAAGTCATTATAACACCTTATTAAGTGCTTTAGTGTACCTAGGATTTAAATGTGGATGTACCAATGATAAGTGGTGTTAAGCGTAAACTATTAACTTCAAAATGTATAGTCTAGATTAAATATAAAGGTAAAAATACAAATTCCCTGATTAAGAAGCAAATTGAATGAAATGAAATATAAATATCACTGAATGAAAAATGATAAGAATAATGGATTGTCCATAATTGTATTCACCAGTCACTATAAGTCAAGGGACATTAAGGAAATGGTGAATTAAAAATTCTTATTATAGCTATAATCCATATTGGAGGAATCATTAAAGTTCCTTGAACGGAGAGTGGTACTCATTTAAATAGTGTACACACGCCCAACAGATTTTGGTCATACAGCTGCACTTTTTCTTGACTCACTGATGTATGAAATCCAGTATGTTATTGTAAATAGGATAAAACACAATGGAAACAATGCAAGAGACACTTGGTCTATAGTTCCTCTTTGGGAACCCACATATAAAATCACATGTTGTGTAAGTAACTGAAATTTCCGTCTTCCTTGACCTGTTCCTGTTTCTGCTCCCCTTCCTGCTTCTGTATTTACATCAGACTGAAACATTTAATACTCTAATTAAAAATAAATCTACTAAAAAATTAAACATATGGTCTATTGAAAGGTTTTTACTCTCTCTAGACCTGTGTCAGATGTCATACACTGATAGTAATGGATATCTGAAGGTCAGTCTAAAAGCAGACTGCACTAGCTGGAACAAATGTAAAGTCAGTAATTTAAATTACTAAAAAATAAAATAGAAGTATTAAAATAGTACTTAATATAATTGTTAATGTGTATAAATGTGTAAAAAAACAATTTAAAAAAATAAAATACAGTTCAAAATATTGTAATAATTTAATGTGTTAATGCTTCAGACTAAAGACTTTAATTATGTAGATTGATAGTTTGTAATTATCTTATAAGCCTCATAGAGTTTGTTTGTGGTTTTATTCTTGCAGTGGCTTTGATGTATGTCGTAAATAATTTTATATTTGGACATGGTTATTGAATTTCAACGAATTAATTTACGTGACATAAGCCAAAATAGTAATAAATAATGAGGATATTTTAATAAAAATTGGCAAAATAAGAAATTTTTCATTCTAAGTTCCTTCAAGAGTCAAACTTCAACCATGTCTTATTTTTTTTAAGAGAGGAAAGGAATGAAACAAAATTTTGTTTGCATATTATCAAAGTTCAACTGTGCACTGTGCAAGAATTGTTTAAATTAATCATTTTGCGAACAATACTAACTCTGTGAGATTCGTCATTTTGTGTTGATGTTCCTTTGTGGTCATTTGAATTATGGTGTCCGTCTTGAGGAAGTACCTTAGAATGGTGGAACAAACGGCCAATTCGTTCTGGATTCACGTGGCTGTTTCCCAGGCTGTGATCCAACTCGGGCGTTTTATGCCTCCAGTGTTTGTCGTAACGGATTCCAAACAGAACTATGAAGTATTCCAGGAGCGCGAAGAACACGAAGAGGGTACACGATATGAGCCAAACCTCGATGCATTTAAGCTCCAATGCATTCGGGGAGTTGTTCCTGCAAGAAGCGAGTTTGATTTTGTTGCGGTTCATTTATTATTTTACCTTTTTTTCTGAGATATTAATTAGTATAATAATGACGTGTACCGGATAATCTAAAATTGCTGAAATTATAATTTAAAAACTGAAGTTGGTTGTCCCCGTTGACCCTTCTTGGGTTGGGACACAAAGATACAGATTACGCTGTTTTTTAATTTCATACTGTCAACTAAAAACTAACCATATGCATTATTTATGCCCGCCGATTTTTGTAGTACCTGATTGTGTCAAACATAGTGACGAGCGAGAGCAAAGTGGTTACTAACAGAACCATTCTGCCCGGTACGACTTCAGGCATTACGACGAAGCTTCCCCAAGACATAATCACGAACAGCGTGCTCGGAAGGTAACTCTCGAACAAGTGGCTTCTGATTTCCCTGCTCATCGTTATCAACAGACGGGCGGTGGAATGGTTTCCTGAAACCGTGATATTTTGCGATAAACAGTAATCGAACCGCTACTTATCCTTTTGACTGTAAGCCAGATAGTCGGAATGATATCTACCTTCACCGTAGAATATAATATGCATTTCTTCTTCAGCTGCGAAAGACACGACGTATTTAGGTAGCCGATAACCGTCACCCCCGAAATCACTCGGGAAGCTCAACGGTGGGTCATCCCTCCAGCGGAATTTCATATCCGCTATTGTATACTTATCTGAAAACAATCGACAATGGATTTATAATCGCCTTGTACACCACAACTTGTGCCGACAGATAGATAATGCTCTTACAACTGCTGAAGTCCACAGCACATTTCTGGACGTCCAACGGGTATAGGACGAAGTCCATATCACATTTGATTATCACAGTTGCCCTAGAACAGATAAATTGAAATAATAACCCAGGACTCCAATAACTGGACACTCTTTATAATTACATATTTGGTTCCAACGACCAGCACACGAGGGCTGTGATTTTATATATATATATATATATATATATATATATATATATAACGTCGTTGTAAAAATGGTAAAGTATGGATTATGTGGACAGACTTGATAGTTTTTTTTTATAAGTATTTTAATTTATAAACTGCTTTAATAAAAAACGTAGTTAACTAGATTGACATTTAAAAAAGGCGTAACACGAGCACTAAGCACAATTTCTAAATAAGCGTTTTCAGAATTATAATTATTTTAAAGTTATCAACCTGAAACTCGACTTAATACCTAATAAATATTTCACAATTTTAATAATCGATAAAAAAACGTATAATTCCCTCCGCGGAATTTGTCTCCTCCGTTGTAATTATAGCGGGATTGTAAGAGGTCAAGGACCCTGCGTTAAAAATGCGCTATTTTGAATTGTCCATTACCCAATGCTGATTCGCATTGTGTGGTTGCGGTAGAGTCTGACGGACGTCATCTCTTGAAATAGGGAAAGCACTTTCATCTCTCTCAGCTGCCTGATGTAGACGTCGGGAACCCAAAATTTCTGATCTTTCTCCCAGTTGAGTTCGAGGTGTTCCGAGTCGTCCAGGTCGGCGGTTATGTTGATCCTCGGATCTTCCCAGTACACCTGGAGGAAAACCTCGAGAGATATTTCCTGAAACAGTGCGTTTTCTTGTCTGTCACATCTGTTGGGTATATTAAATAATGTGATGTCGTTTACTACTCGACAAGTATTAGCAGATAATGTATATAACTATTGGTTAATGGTGTAGGTGGATGTAACTCTTGTCCGAAATGAACTGGGTATCCCTCGCTTTATCATTATCGGGTTGATAGTATTCCGGAGATAGATTTTATATTGGCTCAATAATGCATGAGGGGGGAGGGTATGGGGGGCAGTTATCTGGGTTAATAGCTTGAAAATTCATGGAATACCGCTGGCGGAAGCAACAAGTCCGAACGATTGACTATGTTTCGAAATTGGAACGTAATGTGTGTGCAGTAGCACGTGACCCTGGGCTCTTGCCCCATTTTCTGGTGGTGGAAATTTTTGAACTTGTTATTTCGTGTCGGCCATTATCATCTTTTCTGATAATGTCCTTTTCATTTACCAATCTTTATTTTATAACCTTGAAATAAATAGAATTTTGTACAACGGTCGTATGGACTGCAAATTAAATGACCGACTAACTTTAACCGTTAACGTATCTATTTCGTAAAATATCGGTAATTAACTTTAAAATTATTAACCGACTGCGAAGTGAATAGAATTGTTATATTTGAGCGGTTTGTTGAGAAAGGAGGTAAAAAACGATTTGGGCGGGCTATCAATTTGTCAGGGTCTTATTGAGGTTGTCTCGGGAGTTTAGAGCTCAATCCTCTATCCCGAGCCAGTATTAATCCACTCGGATTGATCTCTTTGTCACCAAACACTAAAACTACCCTCCGACACTCTTGTGTCTTTGTCGGCTCCAATAATTCACCGGCTCCACAAACAACGCTCTTATTTTCTAACGTGGTCTTGATTCTGAGGGCATAAAACCGTAACGAATGGTTTTATTTACTTGTCACCTGAAGAGCTTAATCTCTTCGCGTGGAAATTGTTCCGCGATTTTCTTCCCAAATATCTCTGGGCGAAAGAATATCTTGCGTCGGATTCAGCGAATTGTAATTTCATTTCAATGACTCTAATAATTTGTACTTATTCACATGACCAGAGCTGAGACTGGCTGAGTGAATAAATAGAAATTAAATATTAAAGGATATAGAATTGATCAGCATAGGAAATAAATTTGTCAATAATAATGAATATGTGTTAGCTCCGGGACAAGTGTTCAATAATGCTCAGCTTAAGTATGAAGGAAAGTACAAAACATCCGATATTTGAATATTTAAAGAACCCTTGGAAGCCTAGTTATATAAACTTGCGCTTAAGATAAAGAGAGAGTGTAGGTGGATATTATATTTACCTCTTTGTTTTCATCCACTGCTGAAACTCTACTGATGAAAAGTGAAATTGCCACGTCCATGTTTTTAACTGGAAAAATAACAAATATAATAATAATAAGAAAAAACCTATAATAATAATAGCTTTAAGTGGCAAGTACAATTACAAATGTAGAACGGGATGTATCTAATACCAACCTCAACGATGGTATAACATTGTTGGCGGTGTACTATTATATAGAACGAACGACTCAAGGTAATATCATCACCCAGTTTTATTTACGTTAAACGTCATATTTCTTTCCTATATACACCTTTTTTTCAAAATTAATTCTTCGGAATTTCATCCAATATACGAGGTAGTATCGAAGACAAAATGACGTATGCAAATATTGATTCGGACTTGTATGCATCTCACAGTTTTTATTGCATTATTTAATTTAAATCCGGTGCTGGACCGCGGTTTTCGCAATGGTCGCTTCGATGTACCACCATGACCCCCCACCACAAACCCGGCCTCAATACCCCAACTTAATCGATGGCCTAATGTTTACTACACTTTTAGTTTATAAACGGGCCAGACGCTGGCAATGCGACTGATACACATTAATGGACGCTTCCTGAATCCTGGTAGAGTGTACCACCACTGTACGAATGTATAGAATGTTTTCCAACTCGTTTGAGCACGGTAAATCGGTTCCGCATCATCCAAGTGACTCTCAGACCGACTTTCTCGCAGCGAAGATTGTAATTAATGGAAATGAATCTGGCGATTTTTAAAATCAATAATCATTATTAGAAAAATTATTTTTTGAGCCACAATTTGACAGTTTATTTTATTAAGATTTTTATAGTGATTCTTGTTAGTTTAAATAGGGGTGTTGGACAACTAATTTCAAAATGAGTAATTTACCCTTACACATAGGGTTGTTACAAGTCGTTAAAATAGGTTATAAGCGATTTGTACAGGATTGGAAACGCAGGGTTTAAACGTAGGTTTAGTTTCAGTGCAGGGAGGCAATCGGTGGCCGGACCCTAATTATCCTGATAATTTCCGATACAAATCAGAAACTCTAATTTGAATGCTCCGGGGCGGGCCGGCCTAATCTCCAACTTTAACGCGGGGTTCCGCTCCCTCCTAATAAAGTTATATTTCCAGATCTTCTCTACTGGATCCAGAGCCTTACCTGCCGAAAGGACGCGCTGGCATACAAATTATGATTTTTATCATTATTGCTCTTTTGGAGTCATATTGCGGTTTTCCGTATAACGTTTTGAGTACGGTATATTTTTCTGAAAAATATTTTCCCGAAATCGGATACATTTGGAATACCTAGTCTTGGTACCCGTATAAATCGCCACGAAATAAATTTTGACCGCAGTCCTAGCGGTACATCCACGCTCTTACCGATTAGTGCCTCACCGATTTACTTGCCCAATCGCAAGAATATTGCACGAATGGTGATAAATATTAATAATTGTTGTTAATGGTATTGTATCAGTTAAACTAGAACGGCGCTGATAACATTTTCTTGTTAAATAAAAAAAATAGTAACCTACAAGTGCCATTCAGTGACGACGTTATGAATTGGCTTTTTTGAATGTTTCATCGTCCGAAGGTGAGTGGACCGGTGCATTAAGGGTAAGGGCTGTCGGGGCTTAAGTGGAACACTCGGGCCCGGCTTTCCTACGGTTTCTCCCGGCCTTTATTTATGCGACACGGATTGTCGATTTTGACTGGAGCCTGAATAACCGAGATTCGATTCCTTGCGGGATAGGCCAAGCCGAAAGGTAGAGTGCCCGGTGGAAAACCTTGTTTTACGGCTCCTGAATAGGTTTGTGGTTGAATGTTCTTAAATGGAATTCTCCTGTGACGATTTGATAAAAAAACCGTTATGCAGGGTTATTGTATTTTATTTATGTAGGGAAAGTGTTCTTTGAACAAAAAAATTGGCTAAAAGGAACGCTCCTTGGTCTAATGTCTCGACAAATTTTCAGTAGTGTTCTGTCAGTAGATCAGTGAGGCATAAATTAGGCTCTACACTGTTGTGTATCGATAATACTTACCTATATCTGAATATAACAGACTCAATCTTGGTGAAGGAATTAAAATACAACAGAACCATAAACGCAGAAACAGTAACAATGTAATAATACTCCCCCTCCTATATGCTTCTATATTTCTGGACCAAATTGGACATTAGAACATAATTATAATAACATAACTACAACATAACTATATAAATACTCCAGAAATTAATTGAAGACAATTGCACGAAAGGTGGTAATTATTGATAATAATTGTCCTATAACCCGCTACAGTAGAGTAGAATTAGAAACGGCGCTGAAACTAGACCCGCACAACAGTCGTGCCGACAAGTACAGTATCACGCGCCTTATAGAATAATTAAATTATATAGGGTTAGCTCACATGCATTTTATGCGTATTTTATTATACCTAATGTAATATATCTTTATATTAGATGATAAATTGAATTAAAGTTCGGTGTCTACTATTTATAAAAAAATGAGGGAATTAAATGAATCATAATTCTTGAACGTTTAGAAGAAAAGTTCTCCCTCGAGGAAGCAAATCTGCCGATTATTATCTAATAATTAATACCCAATATTTGTGTTTGCGGTACTTGCATCCTCAGGTGCTCCATGTTGCGGTTTGGAGCCAGGTCGGTTCGGACTTAGTGGGCTTTAAAGACAATTTTCCGGCGGCCATAGCATTAATCTCCTGCCTCGCTTACATCAACATCAACTGCGGGATTACTTCGGATAGTGAGAGAGCCCACTGCGCTTCACACGATCGCCTCTATAGATTAAGCTTAAAAAACCGTCTCGGGTAAAATATAAATGAGGTTAAATATAGTTATAAAATAATTATCGGAGTAAATATTGGAGAATGAATTCCAGATTCACAACGAGTGATTTGTGAAAATCCCACTAAAATCCCCATATACGGGCAATATGTTTCTATAAATTATTTGACAAGGAACCGAGATCTTTTGAAATATGTACACGAATGAACGGTATACGGCAACTTAAATAATGCACTATCGTTCCAGTATTATGTTTTCATCCAGAAATGTATTTTCGATATGTTAGTAAAAGTGTCAATATATGTTTAAGCTACTGTAATACATACACGACAAACAAATTGAATAAAAGTGTATGTACTTTCAAATTTTCAATCTGTTAGCAATTATAACTGCAAATTGTCGGTAGAGTTTGAGTTGGAGATTTTCCTTTTCAAATGACTGAATAATTTTTTTCTATACTAATTTTGGACCACTAGTTAGGAAAGAATGTTGAGTTCCAGATTCGGTAAGAAACTGGATCTAGTCATAGAGCCAGGCATCCTATATCGATCCGGCCAGGAAGTCCCTTGCTTTCCACTGCTGCCGCTGTTGACCCCGCACACTACCATTTCTATCCCTGAAGAAAAATTCTAACGCTAGATTAACTATAAAACGGGTAATTGTTTTCAAACTGTTAATAACGTATCCCCTCTCATGTTCCGGTTCAATCATCTCTAACATTTTGCAATTCCACATTTTTCTTTGATCTGAGACTGAGAGAAGGAGGCAACGTTATAATCCTTGAAGGGTTTTGTGATAAATTAGTCATGAAAAACGATAAGCAATCCAGGAGGAAAAGCAATAAGGGCACTTGACTGCTTGAATTGAACTGATACCCCAATATTGACCGGATTTTTTTTTTTGCGAAGCCATTTAGAAGCAGAATATTGAAATCGAATCCCGCGGAATGTTTTCGAGGAAGGACTGTAATTTCCTTTCTCATATGAGTTTTTCTCTCGCAATAATATTCCATTATTTCAAGAAATCGTTTGTTTCAATTTCACGTATTCGTATCAGGATAACGCATGTCTTCCATTGATGGAAGAATATGATAACGTAAAGTAGTTCTCGAACTATGGAATAATTCGTTGTTTTTATGAATCGTACCGACGCAAAAAATAGTTTCCACTTGAATATAACGTCACGTGAAAAGTATATTGATAAGAAAAAGAACCTTTCAGTTTCAAATTGAACCAATACTTACGGTATTGATCTTGTACTTGTAATTTAAAATTATGATTAAAATTAACATACTGAGCCTAAATTATAATTGTAGAAACGACTATTTTCCTCTAGTTTGATATTAATTTGTATGTTGGAGATTTTATTATAATCGGGTGAAGGTACATTTAGCGGCGGTTGTACTTGTTGCTGGTGGCACCTGTAGAAAGGCCTCTCTATCTTCACCACTGTTAGAAGTTCGGAACTCCTGTTGCCTCAATTGGACTCTAACTAACATTCCCGCCCTCACAGAAAGAGGCCAACTTGATTCGGTTTGAAAACAGTGGCCGATGCTAAAGTGTTTCCAGTCCTTTCTCATTCTGTGGTCATTTTCCCTACACAGAAAAATGGTAACCAAGTTTTGAACACGCGTATTGGAAATATTTTCTATTACTCGCCGCCAAATTGCTATTGATGTCTCAGAGCTCGTTTAATTTGCACTGGGCGATGGGGCCTGTTATATTCTGTGACGAAGGAAAATTTAAAATTTTAAGCGAAGCCCTCGCTTAAAAATCGACAAGACGGATCGACCCTCGAAAACCGTTGGGAAAATGAATCAGCAGCTAAGAGAACAACTCTTTGGACAAATCATCTAACGTATGCCATATTTTAGATGTCAATACAGCCTATTCATAACTTTCGTCCATTCCATGTTATAGTGTTTTCAAGTGGGAAATTCCGTTTTTTCGGATAACAGATAATACAAAGTAGTTCGTATCAACATTTCATATTCGAATCAATTTTCAGTACAGGAATTAACGCTACAGTATGGAGAAAAATCATAAATCTCCCACTTATAATTCACCTAACCAATGAGAATGTTATTAAGAACTATTTATTATTTAGTGAAGAATGAATTTGACAACTAGTGGTGTAAATGTCTGCAGATGAAATTATTTGTAATAACTCGTGTACCTAACCACCGGTATTATTCTGGGGTAACCATGAAAAGCGAATACATTTATTTCAGTTCGCTGTGAAATTCATTTTATTCGAACTCAAGCAAATACAAAATATAACGAGTTTTATCAAATTTACTGTAATTCACCTCTATATTTTTAACCATATATGTTTTCCTTATCTTCAATTCTCAATTAGTCAAGCCTAAATTGTGTTAGAGACATTTAAACGACCTTATCATAATAAGGATAATTATATGGCCTGCATTATTTCGATTAAGTCATGCGACCGTCCGAGGGGCAGGTGTTCATATTTTATATTTAATTGAAGCGAACAAATTTCAAATTACGAGCTTAATTTGATAAGAGTTGGAAAGAGTAATTGCAAAACTTTTTCACAAGTCACCATAGTTTTTTGCAATAATTATGAAATATCGCATGGAAAGATTCTCTCATTGTCTGAACCAGCAAGTGTGGCTTATGCTGATATATTTTGGATTGAAAGTGTTATTTCAGAATTATTTCTCACAAAATCAAACGTTCAAGAAGGCTACTTTCTCTTCTTTTGCTAATATCTCCATATCGTACAAACTGCTTGAGAATATAAACTGGTTTATCCTAGTCCTCTAAAAATGGCCAAATATACAAATTTTATGGCATAACATATTTTCAAAATTTGTTTATACCATGTGGGGTGAAATATTAAGAAGAGGTATTCCTGTATCTCAGCCCATTTAAAAATCGATTGATAGGTTGTTTTAAAACGAATTTTAAACCACTGTAATTGGAACTCCCCAGTTCTAGTATTTATACGGGAACTAGTTTCTTTTGCTCAATTGTTTTGTTTTCCTTGTTCTTTGAAATTGAATCTCAGAGGGAAATTGAATACAAAGAAAATATCTGGAAGTTCTGCTTAAATTAACAGGATTTAAATGTGTATTGATGTTCAGTGTTGTATCGGCAAATAATACTATATATTTAACCAAGGATTGTGACATTTACAATAGTTATAAATTATATGAATTTGGTAAAAATTGTCAATAGTAATTTAACTAAAAGATATTAATCCCCCTGATCCCAAATGTCTAGATTAGTAAGGATTTTATAAGTTAAATATTCAACCCGATTTTAGCCTCGATTTATGGAATTCAGTGGAGGCTTTTATAAGAAACGCTTTGTACTAATAAAGACGTCCTTTTGAAAAAAAAATCCGAAGGGCCGAGAGAGCTCAATTAGCTTCTCATAAGTGTTTTACAACTTTTCTGATTGTATTTGCTCATATAATAAGGCCTGGAAAAGAAAACTTTTCGTCGGGCGGCGATATTAAGCGCGAAAAATTACTTTTAATAATTTTTTTCTCACTGATCGCCCCACTCCCTAGTATAGCGGGCGTCACTTTAAACGGAATATCCTCCTGCGAATTTTATCTGGGACGGATCTTTTAAATATGACGATAGAAGAGGCGGTCTCTATTTCCAAGGTATTAAACACACACGGAGCAGTGATTACAAAATTTAGAGCAATTTCGAAAAAATGTAGTATTATTTTTTCCTCCGTTTATCTGAAATCGCCAATGTAAAAGAAATGACGAATTACCTTGTACAAACTACAAACGGTAGGTATTTGATAAAAATTCGCTGAAAAAAATTTTCTTCTTCGGAAACTAAATTGTTCGGTGATATTTAAATGGTGCAGGCCGGGATACTATCGTAGCATCGGTGTCGCTAGTTTCGTGTGACAAAGGAGGAGGTGATGTGCATAAATAGAGTGATCGACATAGGACGTGGGACGGGTGGGCTGTTGATAGCACGGAAGGACGGTGGAGATTGATCATAGAAGGGTGAAGGACGGGCTCGAGCGGGCAGGTTCAAAGAAGGAGATAAGGTGCATTATTTATAACTTATAATTGTATAGAGTCGATTTTCGTCAAACGGGGCCCGATGAGAGGGCAGAACAACAAACGGCGGTCGGGGTGTCGTCACGTCCCTATTGGGAATTAGTAATGGCCTAATTTGGGCCGTTGGGGGATGGGGGTGTTCCCCGATAAGGTAATTGTGTCTTCTAGTCGGACACTCCTCGGTCAGAGACGCTAGGCTGGCGGCCGCCGCCCATTTAATTAGAGGAAGGACATGGGCGGGGCCTCTCACGCGCCCATTTAGCCGGCCACCAACCCTCCTCCCAAGCCCTCTCCCCCTCACGGCACTTGCGACGCGAATTTGCATCCCAATTACTTTCGACACTCTCTAACCTAATTTGAGTGTGACACCGGGCCGTGGCCGGTATCGCTTAGAGCGGCACAGTCTGTCGGCGGTGGCGGAGAGCCGGGATTGGATTAGGCGGTGTCCGCCCCATAAATCTGGCTCCCGGAATAAATTATCCCCGGGGTCCTCCTCGGTTGTGTGCCGGGATCGATGCTACCCCTCCCGTCCACCCCCGCGCTCTTTCGTGCCCTCTCCCGCGTTTAGCATAAAATCGAAGAGGATATTTGCGTTTTAAGTTCCACTTTTATTTTCTTCGCCGGACTATTGCTTTCCTAAAGAATCGATATCGATTTTTGTAACATCTTAACATTCTTCCCCTTCAAATTGGAACGAGCCGTTCGTCATTTATTCTTTCTGAGAATCTTTTCTTTTAGAATTTTCTGAAAAGTAAGACACAAATTTGTTCGATACCGAAACTGCGTGAATTTTATTTTCCGCCATAACCTGTATCTTCCCTCATTGTTTAATATTTAGTTCAGTCAATTTGTTGTATCTTTTATTTATTTGTATCTTGTATTTATTTGTTATTTACTTTTATATTAACCGTCTCGCCACCGTGACGGCCATTGGAGCCATCGCGACAAGAAATGCCAATGAGCTATATATCCAATGAAATATGTAGAAGCGTAGTTCACAATGTTATAAATGTCCCAATTTTTTGTTTAGTACTTTGTCCGTTGATGCAACTGGGAGTGGTGAGAAAGGCGAGAAACGCCTCATTGAAAACGGTATAGCGGGATCGAAATTATTTTGAGAAACTCGTGTGGAATAAATTGTTGGTATGGTTGACACAGTGGTGTGCTAAGATTAATCTACGTCGGTCGGGAGGTGATGGAGGTCGGGCCGGTAGGTGTGCCTAGAAGGGGGGGCCCCGCCAAATTGATTTATCGTGAAACGGCTAACAGGATTTACTCGACGTACAACTGTTAATTTTATTGCCGGCTGGTCCTGATTATATTTGTCGGTAATTCGGTTTGCCGCCCCCGCCCCCGCCCCGGCTCCTCCTCCCCATCGAACGCTGACGCCTCACTTCTTTTAAGAGATTCGTTCGAGTTATCGACATTTCACTGCTGGCGTAGCTATATTTCGTTCTGCACCGGTCCGGTTGTCCATAATTTTAAATTAAATTATGCGTTAATAATTGGTAATGAATAGTTAAATGTTGTTTTGTAACAATGGGCCCAGCTGTGTATAAATATTTTTAGAGAGAATTCTTCCAGGCACTATTGATTATTCCAGGCACATCATATTAATTGCGAGTATAAATTCAATTCAGAACCGGGCGTATTCAATTTAAAATTAACGATATTAGGCATAGGCCCGACGTTGCCAATCCATAGATGCAACGTTTCATATTTTTATCCGGCTTATAATTAGAGGTGAACATTTTTAAATGGGGCATATTTAGAGGAAGCTCGGTGGGCGGACAATAAGGCCTTTTTTGCAGTTGCCACGTGTTCGGCCAATCGTATAATTCCGCCGCTCGCTCCGTCCACGAATTGAAACGTGACGGCTTTCCACCGGCTATACGAGTTTACAGCACTGGGCTCCCTTTTTGAAAACAGACGGGACAACCTAAATTAAAATACGGATTTGTTATTCTTTCGTTGACGGCCGAGGGGCAACAATGGTTATTCCTGAAATCCTCGGCATTTTATCATACACGCCAACATAAACACAATTATTCGTATATTATTTAATGTTTATATAATATTTCTTCTAGTGGATCTACACGTTTTATACTGGAGTGCACACCACGTATTATAATTGTCCCACCGATTTCTGGTCCGCCCTCAACCTTAACTCCTATTCCATTATATTATTCTTCAGGAATACAATGGAAGGTACAAAACAAGATACCGCGATCGAAGTGGAACATTTATTTAGCGCAATTTCCAAATAATATGTACTCAAAATATATAAAGATGATTTGAAACTTTGAGAAGTTTAGTTGAATATTATTACTGCTAAATTATTTCCGGCGATAGAGGAGGTATCGATTTGTCGGCAAGGAAGTTACAAATAACATTAACATTCGTTTAGAGTATTATTACAATATCTGCAGAACTAATTTTATTGGGACAACGGTTTGTATTTGCATTTCGGATATGTCTCTTGAATATACCTGTCTAGATTAAAATAAATATCCCAGAATTTGGATGATTTAAGATTGTTTAAAAAAGGTGATTTCTCCATTAAAACTACTTCAGGCCAATAGGGGGAGTTGGCAAATTTGAATTTCTCGAAAGGTTTACGGGTTATTTCCAGGAGCAATGGACTCGTCGAGAGGTCGGGGGCCGTTCAACACGATTTAGTGCTCGGCACAAAACCAGTCTTCGCAAAGCCGGGAATAGAACCGACAATTAAGGATTTCTACAGCTTTCCTCGCTTTTTCCAAGTTGCAGAAAATTCTCCTTAACTATATCTCTTCCCCAGGTTATTTCACCCCCCTCTCTCTTACTCCCTCCCTCTCTCTCACTCCCTCCTCTCTCTCTCTCTCTCTCTCTGTCTCTGGGCTTTTCAATTAATGCAATAGCGGTTTAATTAAGGCGCCGGCTCGGTCCCGGGTCAATCGGACCTGACTCTGACAGTAGCTCCTGCCATTAGTGGCCTGCACCTAGGGCAAATCACCTACAGCGCGGTTTGTATCGTCCTAATCGCTCGTTACTGCGTCCAACCTTATGCCGCAATGAATCGCATCCCGGAAATTTTACGGTATATTCAAGATTGAATAGAAGAGTGAAGAACAGTAACGTTGATTAACTAAATTAAATAACTAAATATTTCTTGACAATACTCAAATATCAATATTCTCAAGATATGTGGTTTTTGTTAAGGATTCATATAATATTTTCTTAAAGCGTTGGATTCTTCCTGGAGAGTCGATTGTGTAATCGGAGTGACATTCTTCCACTAGGCATGATTAAGTCAAAACCAGTTTAGCGTAATAATCTGAATAATTGGCTTACGATTATTTATATTGCAAGGGGGTCCGTCAAATTCTTTCGATTGGAAATGTTGGTGGCCCGCACTGTGGTTACAGCTCGATAATTATTTCTCAAGTGGAATATCACAGAACTCCTAACCCCTCGCTCCAACCGCGTCAATATTTATCCTCCGAATTATATTTACTCGGTTTCCGATATTGTTTAAATATTTATCTTATCAACGTTTAAATGGGACCGGGCCGTCGGGCGTTGGGGATTCGCGGGGATCGTTGGGCTGAAAAGAGAGGCGCGTTGGGGGAACAATTACGACGGAGGAAAACTTAAAGGTCAAGAGAGTGGCCAGAACCCGCCTAGGACAACTTTTATTCATTTCCAGTTGGGTCTTGCACCCCGGTACGAGTTTCAGTCAGGACTTCAGGATCATACATAAAATAGAAATAGCTATAGTGTTTAATTGACGAATCCGATATTAACGTGGCGTGTCGAATTAAGCTCCCGTTGTACTTAATAAACATGAAATAATCTGAAGAATAAGAGAAACATTATGCTTGAAAGGCCGGGCGAAGTGTAGCTTTTGTACCTTGTGAGCAGTTTTAAAATATTTTACATTTCTGAGACCTGTGCTACTGATCGTGCCACTAAATATTATTCTCTGCACCTGCCAGTGATTGTCTGTTTTAATGCAATAACATTAATCAACAAATTACAATCGATATTAAACTCATATTTGATGAAGTTTGGTTATTGACCTGACTGTTCCCATAGCGTGATCCCAATAGGTTTGAATGGAGCGAGTACAAGCCTTCACGACAGTACCGTTAAAATTATATTTTTCCTAATACTGATCTTATTACATCATTTGAAATTACTTAATTTTTTCTTTAATTAAGAGTTAATTACTTATCGAGCATGTTAACTAAAAACCATATGTAACTGTTTTACATTTGTTCCCTAATCCTGGTTACCGTAAGCAGTCGGTTATATGTTAACACAGGCCGGGGACTGAATCATAATATAATATTTGCAAGATATAAGAAATAATATTATTCTGCATTATACAAATACTGACGAGGATTTGGAATATGAACTGCGTAACGTTTGGCCTATTTGAGTGGAAACAATAAGACTGCGTGTTTCTTTGAGTCATTGGTGAATATTTTTTCGAATTTGCGGTAAATATCAAATGGGAGGACGGTTATTTTGAATCCTTGAATCCTCAACGCCTTTAAGGCGTTCATAAGATTCTTCGGTCGTCGCGTGAGCGTGGACTACATCCAGAAATTATGAAATGCCGACTCACCGAGATATTAAGTCCAATTAAGCCCCAAAAAAACTATAGCTTCAAAATGTTTCACGATCATTACCCCATGAGTGGAACAGTGGAGGGGGAGGGGTGACACGTTCCTGGAAAACGCGTGTTGGAATATGCCGAGGAATCGATGCTGTTGCCTCCAGATGTACTACCGAGGTTTTCGCTTCAATATTTTTCCCATTTATTCCGTAAGACTGACATGGAACCCACATACAAGACTGAAACGTACAGAAACGAAACGACGCTACAAATTACTACTAAGACTCCTCGACTACAGATCAAAACTATCACTCTCGAACAAACTATTAATTTACAACTGCGTACTGAAACCTATCTGGGCCTACGGAATCGAACTGTGGGGATCCACCAAGCCGTCTAATTCTTATAGACTCCAATCCTTGCAATCCATAATCCTTCGAAAAATTACCAACGCCCCACCATATGTCTCTAACAGAATAATTCACAATGACCTAAAAGTCCCATTCGTTCGAGAATTAGCAGCTTCCCGGTATAAATCCTTCCATTCCAAACTATCCCTTCATTCCAATCCCTTAATTCGACAACTTTCCTCGCTTCACCTTCCCGAAAATCCCGTGCGTCGCCTAAAGCGGAAATGGCCACGCGATTTCTTTACCACCCATCATTAGGTGGCTTCTCCTTCGAGAGTTCAGTGAGTGAGTGTTAAGTAAGAGCACTGTCACTACATACAATCTAAAAAAAAAGTAGTTGTGACTATAACAATAAATGAAAAAAAAATATTCCGTAGTAGTTAACTCGTAAATACCAGTTGTTTTTTTTAAGTAAATATATTTTATGCAAAGGCTAAAACGTATAATCGACTTGATAACAGAATGCAAATTAGACGGACAAAAAGTGTGCCGGGATTATAGGGGCCGGTGCCGGGGCCCTAACCGGACCGGATCCGTTTGACCCAGTTAGTTTTGGAGATGCGGAGTCCGATATATAAATGGGGGATGAAAACGGCCTAGGTTGCGTGAAATCCTTCCCCCGATTCCATCACGGCCCCGGTTTCCGCGTACCAAGGCTACCGGCAATTTCTTCGCAATCGACCTGCATCTACGCCGTTCTACATTGGCACCTTATTTACCCATTGCTCCCATTCCACTTAGTTATTACGAAGTTAATGTACGACGCGACCTTAACTACGAGAATGTCGATCGTGCTGAGAACAGAATTGGCTATTCAGAACTCGCATGAATAGCATATATAAATTGTCCAATATATATAGTGGGGTGGACTAATAAACACGAATCGAATTATCACGGAATTCGGTTCGGTAGTTTATTCCGGAACAATCGCTTCCTGGGCAGTTGTACTCACCTTTAGAACAAATGAAGTTCCCTAACTTGGAATTCGGTCGTACTATACTATATAGGGTGTGCAACCACCGTGGGTAAGGGTAAGGGAACACGCTTCGAGAACACGGTAGCGATATATGGCGGTATGGCGGAGGATTAATGAGCGGGTCGGATGGCGGACTATGCGGTCCGCCCTGTCGGGGGAGACTTGCCCCGCGGGGCAAGTTGAGACCGATTGATCGTTCCAAAACAAGTTAATACCGGGCTCGAAAAATGACCTATTCCGATTTCTGCCGGATTTGCCGCTCGTATCATTCGACCCCTCTACGCCGGTCAAATTACCGAAATTACTAGCAGAACGATGTAGCGTACGCTTGAAATACGTTCTTCGTGTTCGATCTAATATGCTATAATAATCCGTGCCTATTACATTGTTGTCTGTCAATTAAAATCAGTATTTTATTAAATCTGTGAAATTTATGCTCCGCGTAAAATAAAGTTGGTCTATTGATTTCGGTATAAAGGAATATTTTATTTTTATTATTCGGCAGAACTGACGTGACCTGTTTAAATGAACCATCTAGACCAGTACACGTGTCGTCATCCTATCGTCCTATAAGCCTGCTCCCGGTCCTAGGGAAAACTTTAGGAAAACTCCTTCTCCTTCGTATTTACCCTATCCTAAACTTCCCTAACAATCTCACTGACCACTAGTTTGGATTCCGAGCCCAACATTCGACCATCCAACAATGTCATCGCATTGTAGACACCTCGATTGCTTTGAGAAAAAACAATACTGTTCAGCAGTTTTTTTGGGCGAGGCACAAGCCTTTGACCGGGTGTGGCATGAAGGACTACTCTGGAAATTGAAAAATATTCAATATATTACCTCATCCGAAAGTTCTATCTCTCCGATCGTTATTCCCAAATTAGCCAGGGCTCTGAATTGTCATCTCACTTCCGAATCGGAGTCCCCCAGGGGAGTATTCTCGGTCCGATCTTATACTCGGTATACACGGCCGATATCCCACAACATCCCTCCACTATTCTAGCATCATTTGCAGATGACCAAGCTAACCTTTCATCAGATCCAAGTCCTATTACCGCTTCCTACAACCTACAGAATCACTTGAACCTGATCCAAACATGATTAAAGGGATGGTAGGATAAAAATAAACCTCAACAAGTGTGTACTTCACGTTCTCACTTAGACGATGCACTTGTCCCCCAATATCCCTACACCACTATACTTAAACCGATCTGGACATACGGACTCGGACTGTGGGGTTCTGCCAAACCGACAAATATCCAAAAAATCCAAACCTTACAATCGAAAATATTAAGGACAATATCCAACGCGAAATTGATGTATTCGTGGATATATTGCAGAGGCGATCGATATTGCTTTATGTTGTTCAAAACTGGGAATTATTATAACAGAGAACATTTATACATATTTAAACATATTATTTATACATATTTAAAAATGTAAATGAAAGGTTGCTTCCAACCGTTCAAATCTCCGACGCAAATGAAGTACAACAGTTGATACGCTTTCTTAGAGCGAGGTCAATGCCGAGTAATTGTATTTCTTATCTATCGTCTGGTTAATGTTAATATAGCGTTTATAGAAGGGAAATTAGGCCAAGGTCTCTTCCACTCCCAGCCGAGACGCCGGAGGGCGGACAAACGGTTTTTTTTTCAACTTTTAACTATTGCGAATTTCCATTAAAATGAATTCAGGGTTCGATCGGAATGGACTTTTTAGAGAAGCGCCTCCGAGGTGAATTGACTCGAATGCAACACGGAGTTTGGGATGTAATTGGTGCTGGTGGGAATGCCCCAAGCGAGTGAGAGAGATATTGGGGACATGCCGTGTACTCGGGCAAATTAACTTCCCCTGTATCTGCTTAACCTGAATCCTGTAGGGGCTCCTCTGGCTTATTCGCGGGGGAACGGTCAATTATTTTAACACGAATTTGTTCGCCCAAGAAACAACCACAATCGTGACATATAGCGACCGATTTCGAGTACACTGTTCACCCGTAGGGTTGCGCTATACAATAGCTCCAATTAGTTAAGAACGTCTAAATGAGGTTCAATCCCGGTAGTTATTTTAATTATCAATGTTGAACTAATCAAATTCGCTGGTTAACTGGTTATTTATAAGGAGACTATTAACACGCATTTAATTAATTCTACGAAATACGTGAAAAATGTTAGCTATAGTTTTGGAAGCATAAGTTTGAAAATTGATTGAAATATATGTATTCTAATTCCTCCTAACAGGTATTCCATACTATTAACTCGTTAATTTAGAGAAATTCTCACATCTTATATCGGGTTGATTACATAACCGTAATAGGACACGAGATTGCGCATTAAATGCTCCATGGGGCAATGACAAAGTCGGTGAATCGAGGCGGAAAAAATGCCGGGAAAAGATCAGAGCTACGAAATCGGAGATGGAGCGGTCAAGGAGCCGGCTCACGAAAATTGGGTCGGAAAAATAATACAATTATCGTGCGGGAGGGGGAGGGGGAGCGGCATTGAGGGGTCAAAGGTCAGGCCGCTCTATGCGGCCCCCGCACGCCACCTCCCGTGACCCGGCTCCGCCCACTATGCAACTTGTCGCAATCCTCCACCCTCCACCCTCCACCCTCCTCCCTCCGCCCACCACCCTCCTCCCACCAACACGCCAACACACCGCCGGCTACTCGATAAGTAACCCCCCGACCCCGTCCACTCCGAGACACCGGACCCCTACCACCAAAACAGTCCACCACGGCATCTCCTCAGGCTTGGTTTTCTCTCAAGGACGCGTTTCGTTCCTTTCCTTTTCCCTCTCCTTCGGCTAGGGACATACAACGAGGTTTGAGGCTAAGAAACTATACCCGCCGCTTGTGTCATTCACATATTTACTAATGTAGTTTTGCAGGATACGCCGTCTGCCTGCATTAGGCCCCACTCGATAACAACCTAATTGCGTGAGTAGGTTTTTGCGTTATCTGCCCGCCGCAATGGGAATAAACCGGTCCTTCTGAGACCGAGCAATTAAACGAGCAGAGGCTTGAACGCAAAAAATGAGAGTGGTGAGATACTCATGATCCGTGAGCAGAAACGTATAAATGAGATATAGAAGAGAATGAAAAAATCGCACGTAATTAATCATGATCCGTGAGAAGAAACAAAGTTTCTGGTGTGTCTTTAAAAATCTATCGCTTTTCTACCTACGGTGGATTATGTTTTATCGCCACCGATATGATAAGGGCGAATCGATACACAACTGAAACGGCAACACAGTAAAGTCAGCTGCCGATGAAGCCTGTTGCCGTTACTGTTGTGGTGTTCTCACGTGTTTGTATCTTTTTATTGTTTCAAATGTGTATCAGTGTTTTGTATTGCTGCAGTATCAGGGTACTGATTGTACCTACAGAATTATTCGGAATCGGCGGACACGCGTAAATATCTTATCCGTTTAATTTATATATTGAGTCGCTCTTGATGACGAAACGGAATCTGCCGTAAATAGGAGATTGGAAATGCATTCTTTATCGTGAGTTATGCTTATCATACTATTACACAAATCATATACTCCGTAACGAGTAATCCACGTAAGTCCACCACAGATACCGTCTATGGAGGATCAGATCAGTTCGAATACAAGAATCTACCATAAATAGTATACAACGTCAGAAACGGTTGTGTCACATGAACTTCATTAGCCCTCATAAAGCACAGGCCATGCCTGTTCGCGCCAATTATCTAATAATTGGGATCCCTTTTTCACTCTGTTTCTCAGCCCCCCCCCCTATTTCCTCGCTACTTGCCGTCGTGCCCTGTTATCTCTTAAACCCTTTTTATATTTTTAGCTCCCGGTCCCTTTGTCCTCCCCGAAAATGCCCTTACCGATGCTTTTACACTTGGATTCCTATTCCTATTTAGTTGAGCCCAGTTTGATTAATCGTATAAATTGTACTAAGCGCCCGCTGAAGAGAGAGTTAATATTTCGATGGTGAAATAAGTTTCTCTTTCGGGTTTGGATAAGACGGAGTATCTACGTACACGTGGAAATAAATTTACTCCACAGCGAATTTATTTGAAAATCATTTAAATAATTTATGAAAAGGAGATCACTAAATTCTGTAGGTGAATTTAAAATTAACTTAACGATTAAAACCTTAAAAAGTCAATCAATACATGTTTTCCAATTTTAATTCGTTGATAAATTGAACCCGATAGTATTAGTACTATAATAGCGACTAAGCTAGCAAGATGTGAAAATCGCAAGAGTTATGAACATAAACTGTTAATTACAAGATAAAAATATTAAATTAGAATTGCGGTACAGCTATTTGAATGTACTAGAGCCGTCTGCCACGGTACATATTTCGCTGATTACTCGCTGAACGCTAATTTTAGCTGTATCCAGCTTAGGGAGAGGGGTCCCAGCAATGTTAATATTGCAAGATACGCGGGTGATATTGCTCTATACTCGTCGTGAAAGATACACGCGACGGTAATAAATAATAATGTCAACCCGATATACAATAATATCCGTCACACTATTAACAAGTGGAACATTAAAATGAACAACGAAAAATCGAATCTTTTCCCGGATTGAATGGTTTCTATTAGATTGAGTTCTAGATGGCCAAAATCGCATTCATATGCGCTTAAATTATCATGTCAGCTTAACTTCGTTGGGTGTACATGCACCGCGACGCTAGCACCCTCCTGAGGGTGGTGCGGGGATGAACTCAACTAAAGTTCGTTGGGTGCACGTGTACTCGACGCTAGCGCCCCACTGGGGGTGGCGCGGGGATGCACTCAACTAAAGTTCGTTGGGTGCACGTGTACTCGACGCTGGCGCCCCACTGGGGGTGGCGCGGGGATGCACTCAACTAAAGTTCGTTGGGTGCACGTGTACTCGACGCTGGCGCCCCACTGGGGGTGGCGCGGGGATGCACTCAACTAAAGTTCGTTGGGTGCACGTGTACTCGACGCTGGCGCCCCACTGGGGGTGGCGCGGGGATGCACTCAACTAAAGTTCGTTGGGTACACGTGTACTCGACGCTGGCGCCCCACTGGGGGTGGCGCGGGGATGCACTCAACTAAAGTTCGTTGGGTGCACGTGTACTCGACGCTGGCGCCCCACTGGGGGTGGCGCGGGGATGCACTCAACTAAAGTTCGTTGGGTGCACGTGTACTCGACGCTAGCGCCCCACTGGGGTGGCGCGGGATGCACTCAACTAAAGTTCGTTGGGTGCACGTGTACTCGACGCTAGCGCCCCACTGGGGGTGGCGCGGGGATGCACTCAACTAAAGTTCGTTGGGTGCACGTGTACTCGACGCTGGCGCCCCACTGGGGTGGCGCGGGGATGCACTCAACTAAAGTTCGTTGGGTGCACGTGTACTCGACGCTGGCGCCCCACTGGGGGTCGCGCGGGGATGCACTCAACTAAAGTTCGTTGGGTGCACGTGGACCGCGACGCTAGCGCCACCAGAAGCACTTAACTAAATTTCGACATATTAATGATTGACAAAATTTCACTGAAAAATTATTTTAATTTGACATTGGACTCAAAAAATTGAACCAAGGCATATTTTGAAATAAATTAGTGTAATTACTTCATTTCCATGTAATTTGTTTTGTTAAAAAGGCCCAACCAGCGAGAGGAGACAGAAACTCACGAAATCTACGGTATGAAGAAAAGTTGATCCGCCACCTAATCTGCTCTAGCCAGTAGTCTTAAGAGACTGATTTATCCTAAGATCTGTCTTATATCCGCTCTTTAAACGGGATTCAGTTGTTCAGGTACAAACAACTCAACTTCTAAGTTGTTAAACTTCATAAGTGTCGAATGTACTATGAAATTAGTGAGCTCGACTCCTTTAATCAGTTTAAATTTGTATTTGAAGGAAAATTCTGGAGTTAGAGTTCCCACATAGCTCAGGGGTTAGACGGAAAAGGCTAAACACATTGGACCCGAATTGCGATTCTTCATGAGACAGATCTTCATAAATTATAATTTTCAAGAAAATAAACGAGGGGGCACACGAAACCCAGGATATATTACATTCAGAGCGATTGTTACAAGGCTTGAATATTGCGTACAGAACAATTCCAAACAGTGAAAACCCGGTCCTGTGCAACAACGCTTTCTGGCGATCTTCAATAGCAAAACATCCAGTATAAATAAGCAAAAACGCGGGAACAGAACCATCAAAAGAGTGATACATATCCCCCATACCCCTTACGGATTATAATTATAAAAAAAAGATATATATCCTATTCAAACTAGAGGGACTTCGAAATTAGTAAGCATTAAAGGTAGTAAGTATAAGTGAATAAGTATACATATAATACACAGGGATAATATACAGGGAATAATGATAATAGTAATGAATATTACCAGCGGAAGAAGGGAAAAATCGTCTGAATATTTTCATTGTCCGGAGACTCGTTATAACCGCGACAGTCGCGTGTTTGTTTAACGTGACCCGTCGAATCACGCTTTGCCATTTTCTTTTCTAATAGTCATTACCCAGAGAGCACTTGCTCACCAATTGATACGAGTGGATGTATTCAACTCCCGAACCCTTCAACTGATTTCAGTTAATTACGTAATTTTGTTATCCTTAAGGTCGGAAATAATAAGATGACTTGTGGAATGCGGCGTTTATAAAATAAGAGGATAACATAAAGTCAATTTCTGAGAGGTCTCGGTATTTTAACTACCCACACTTAATATGGTGGTTCTTCTAAAACGCCGTCTTATCGTCGCATCAGATAAAGGCCTTCGAGTTACGGTCGGGTAAATCAGATGCCCTTTGACTGTAAAAACCAGGCAGTAGCTTGGCGGAATCTTCGTGGAAAATATATGTGCCGGTTGCAATTCAGTCACCCGGCATTTCTGTTTCTCGAGAGTAATTTATCTGGCCCATGAGTTTGAATATTTCAAAACGCGCCTTGCGAGGTTAAAAAGAAAACTCAAAGCGCCCCACATAGTTTGGATAACCGGAAATATCCGCCCGCAACAAGACTTTGGCAACAACAAGAAGCTGTACATAAGCTATCTGGGTAGTTGAATTTCTCAAATGGGACTTTGGGTAGAAACTACTTACTTGGTGGCACGTTTTTGTTGTAGTCCGGGCCCACAGTGTATAGTTCCTTCCCCTGAGCAGCGTACAGGATACTGAAATAACAACGCAAAATCCAGTATGATATTTCTCATCCCTCGATCGATAAAAGTATTCCAATGATACGAGTATCTATTACAGTACAGTTATTAGGATTTTATTTATAGGATAAGCCGTTGTACGGGTGTACGCCAAAAATATTTGCTTATCTTCAAAAAATACAACATCCTGGTTCGGTATTTAATTGCCAGTTGTTTTATTATGCTCTCAAAAAAAGTAAAATGTTGCAGAGAAGTTTTGAAAAAAATACGAAAAATATTGACTTTTCATGCGAGGTGGACTAGTCGTTGACCCCTGCTACCGTTTATTTCTCCTTTCATAATTGGAACGCCTGGCCTTACTGAAAGTATTGAGCACGATTTACGAAAACAATACTTTTCATGCGGCTGAGCAGAAATTGATTCCGGAATTTACTTAAAAGTAAAACCAAAAAATAAAAGAGGTGAAGAGGACTAACCTGGGTTGCGACATGCCTGTAGGTAGGTGCACAGATATAATAGATAATATAGAGATATAATGGACATATAAGGCGCAGGTGACCAGCGAATCCCTGCTAACAGAAAGGTAAGACCAAAATATACTTATAGTCATGTAAATGTTTGGCTTCAATTAAGTAGAAAACAATGTTGTTGAGCGTAGAGGAAAAAAGCGGATTCGGCGCTTTTAACGTGTTCTGTGCGTCGCGGGCCTCACGCACTCCCGCCGCCTCACATGCCTAAGCGTGTGCCTTTCGCATCGACATCGATTAGGGAATATGAATGTACCGCTCGTTCCATGGCAAGTAGAACGTTGCTAAAGCTAAAAATCAAAAGCGTGCGTGCGCACTCTGAAACACCGTCGGCCAACTTCCAGTACGTACCGTCTGGCTGCGATGGAAACCCGGAACAAACCCATTGGGACCCTATTTCGTCGCTGTCTCTAAAGTCCCGACGTAATTATGTCGAAACCAAGCGATAATATTGTATACACACCAAGGGCGTAAACTACACATTATCAGCTAACATATCGGCTGGTTAGTCGTAAAATACTATAATGAAATGATGTGGTACACTTCGAGGCCGTGTTTGATCAAGTCGATGTTTGACCCATAGTTTATAAAAATTTTATAATATTCCTAACATATTCAATAGTACTCATGCCAGTTTCATTCAGAATGAAATTACATTTGGGGGGACATTTGGTCTAGTGGGTCGGGTATTTTCATCGATGCCATTCAAACTAATCATGCCATCTAAAGGTATGCACTTGCAGAGACAGTCCAACATGCGGGACGGTTCCCGCAGCAGTCGCCCTCCACTTAGGGGGGGTGCAATACGCGCGTTGCACCTCTAACAGATGCCAGATTGGAAAATATACACTTAACAGAAATCGTGTTCTCATGGTTGTAATTGGCATGCACGCATACACACTCTATGAACACGAGTTATAATGACTAAGGCAGACAGTCGAATATCAATCTAAAAGTTTAGACATTCTCCGAAAGTTTAAGCAGTTTTAACTACAATATTTACACTGTGATTCTGGAGGGAAATACTGGAACATATTTAAATATGTTTAAACATGAAAATGAAATTTTTAAAAAGTTATAAATTAAAAACGTAACTACAATTCCAGTGTTAACCGAACGCAGTTATATTGGGAATAATCGCGCCTACCGAAATCATCGAGAGCTATCAAATTAACTGTATTAAGTCTATGCCCCGGTTTACATCGACGTCGTTAAATCGGGGTTTTATCGGAGTGATCAATCAGTGAAAGCCTGTTGACAGAATCACCCCTTTACAAACACGTCAACCGCTCGATTGGTTTACCTTTCAGGAACATTTAATACACCATTGTCCTTCGGTTTATGTACCGTCCCGACCGTAAGAATTGTTCGATTAAACTGTATTTTTCAAGAAAAACATATTTCAGAGCGATAAAAAGACAAATCATTTACGTGAATCATTGTACGATAGTTTATTTTACCAGGACATTTGGACATGATGACTTCGACTGTAGATTTACTAGTGATGAATGAATTAGAGTGCCCGATATTTGCGTCCGATACAATTCAGTTTTCCAAGGTATTCAAAGCCGGAGGTAATCGGTTTTATGAATTTAGTTTTTTTTCAAATAAAAACTGTCGCTGTCGGTTCTTTAATAAATACTCTTGCCAGATGTCAGAAATGTCAATTTAGGCCTATAATTGTACCTTCCATACAAACTGAATGGTTTAAAAATGTGACCAAAAGTGGAAGAGGAAAACCAGCCGCTTCTATATATTTATATAATATATTATGGGAAGAAATAATTTGTTTCAAACTTGCTTGATTTCAGAAGAACGTTACTGATGTTAATTGTTTTATTCTCCAGCTAGGGTTTAACGCAATAGTGGAACGTTATCCAACGCATTTAAACTAACGTCATTCAAAACCCGCTAAAGTGGTCTTTATTTAGAATTAATTACATGAAGTAAACCGCTAAATCAATATTTTCTCTCCACCACTGAAAGTATCTACGCATAGACACGCGGGTAGGCATTATTCCTGATATTCGCTATGAATAAGACCCTAATGTCGTTTTGATAAAACCATGCAATCGACCACTTTCTTGACAGAACTGATTTCGCAATATTCCCAACGGCTTAAAAGCGGTTAAAAATTCTGCCATTTGGTATTCGCGGTGGGGCCGCGCTCTGATTATAAGAAAATCTATTCGGGCAATATCCGGGCAGAAACGGGCCAAGGATTTCAGGGGTATTTCGGTTTCAACCGGAACTCCATCACGGAATCAATCCTCCTTCCGCTATTGATTCGGCAAAGAAACCTCCGAGCCGGTCAGGAGGATCCCCTATTGAAATTGAGGCCTTCTGCAGTCTATTCGCGGCTCTTTCACTCCTCCCTTCCTCCAACTATGTTCCACTCGTACGGATAAAATGAATAATTTGTCTGTAGCCAGCTTCGTTTCATGCAGTGTAATTATTAGGTTGGCATTCCAGGCGTACGAAATTAATAAAAGTTGTGTACACTATTTTTTTCTGCGTACGACAAAAGGTTTCAGAAAAGCTGGAGCCCAGTCCCGGCAACCAATGAATTGTTATTGGCCTAGTATCACGGAAGAAACCGATTGTTTGTAGCTTAAAATCGGCCAAAATACTCCGATATTTTATCGGAATCGATCCAAACGTTCATTTTTTGCTATACACTCACCGCGGTGGACGGGCATTTATATATAGTCCAAGTCCTTCATGTAGTACAGTAATGTACATGCAGGACCTATTTTTAATCCTACTGTTCTTAATTTATTTAAGCTCAATGAGTTCGAATCCAGGTATCAGACAGAATTGCACATTTGTAGTAAACAATTTTTAGATTGAAATGCACTATATGGTGCGCTCTCGATGTCCTATGGGTCTGTGTATGCATGTGTGTGTATTTGAGGGTTTAAAGATATCTCAGATTAATCCGTAAAATTGGCCCACAAGCTACTTGCCGTTATTAGAAGGATAAAATGACTTCGTTCTGTTTGAGACGCTTGCTTTTAAGATGATTTTTATAATACAAGTTATTATCGCAAGATATTACTCTTGCGGATAAAATCAGTCTATATTCTATCTATATTCAGCAAATGGAATGTCATATTACCTAACCTGGCAAAACGTAATAATCACGTGACATAACATCTTTCGTTTAGATCCCCCAAACATGTGGCAAATATTGTACAGACAAGCCTAATAAAATCCACCTGGATTACACATATTTATTATACAGAATGGATAGTCTCATTCATATCTACAGTTTAATAGATGAATATTTGTGTGTCTCCGTCCCAGATTTCAGTTAGTGGTGCTAATTCACTAATGAACAATTAGACGTTACCCCACCCTCCAGGTCCGAACCGTTGTTCCTTCGGTCGGCCACGGTAATAAATGCAAATGGCTACGAATAAGAGAGGCTAACAGGGCGGCGGTTCAATATAAGGGGATACGGCCTTGGGATTTGCATAAGCCGTTTCTTTCCTGCCCCAATGAAATGTGAGTAAAAAACAAACGTAAAACACCAGTCGTTAAAATAAAGCAATATACGATTACTCCCTGAATCCTATCGGAAAACCTGGAAGACATTTCGATGAAATCATCGGATTGATTCTTCTATATCATTTTTTTTCTTTATTATACGTACTGATTTTATTGTATAAGGAACTCGTAGCACTCATTGGACAGTGTGCACCCATTAATTACATCTGCAATCCTTGTCCTTAACATAATTTATTGTTGGTATTGTTATATTTATTATACCATTGAATGATCAGTAGGAAGAAGTGAATTCTTGAAAAAATCCACCTTCAGCAACCTTAATCCACCTTAACCCCCCTCAATCCGCCTTAATCCTCCTTAATTTGGCTTTAGTGTAATTCTCTTGTTTACATTTTTGGATATTGTTTGCTAGGTCACTTGATTTAATGGGAATTATTAGTGTAGAATAATAATGACTTTCAACTAATAAATGCAGTATATCAGAATGCATTAACAACCCTGAAATGCGATTATGTAGCGCCAAATTTTGGTTCAAACAGGAAGAGCTGACGTCTCATTGCAAGAGCAACAGTATTTGTAAACAGTTCAAATAATTAAAGTCGCAATTTTGTAACTTGGCATAATTCGTAAGTAAATATTGACCGATTATTAAAATCGCTATCTCTTTTTTCCAATCTAGTACGTTTTCTTTGTTATCTCGCGCACGCCCGATCGATAACTCCACAGGCGCTTGGCAGAAAAAAATTATAGGGTCACTGCAACATCCGTAACCCCAATTCGTTTGGAATAACCGGGGTAATTGCGTATCTCACAAATAGAACTGTCGAACGAACAGTGTTTACTTTATTCCGCATTGTAACATTGAGCTGGATATCAATAACGTGGCTCTCTCCTACCGAATAGCGGCCGTCCGCATGGGGCACGAGAGGTGCACTGATCTATGTAGAACAATAAACACCAACATACAACGCCATAGAACATCTCAACCGAGTAGTAAGGCATTGGCAGTACTTGGGCTGCCGTCCCTCAGGAGCGTCGTGCCCAGAATGCAATCCTCATCCCTTCTTATTACACAAGAGATTTATGGCCTCGAGACGTCTAGAAATAAGGAATAATGAGGGGCCACAGGTTGAAAGCTAAACGGAATGGAAAAAAATCAAATTCTTTAAAATAAATCGTCGGGGGTTTGACCGCCGAAGATTTCTTCACAGAAAAACAAGGTGCCTTCGCTGAATAATGATATACTGTTGGGAAATTGATAATAATATGGAGGGGTTACCGGTGTTCGGATTAATCTTCGGCTTGGCGGCATATCCCACAGCAGGACTCCAATTGGGAGTCGACCTTCTGTTGTCCTTAATAAGCTCCGCTTCCAATTTGCCCTCCGACAATGGAACCCGTCCA
This sequence comes from Lethocerus indicus, assembly GCA_019843655.1. Taxonomy (NCBI): domain Eukaryota; kingdom Metazoa; phylum Arthropoda; class Insecta; order Hemiptera; family Belostomatidae; genus Lethocerus; species Lethocerus indicus. Next base: position 23,238,792 of record JACDQD010000003.1, on the reverse strand, counting down.
TTTATCCCTTGGCCCCTCCGTAATATTGCTGGTTAATTTATAAGAGTTACACTTCGATAACTCCTCATAGGGCTCAAACATGGATGTACAGACTGGCAGGAAACAATTTCGAATCATTAATTGAATTAATTTCGAATATTGTTTGTCGCGGGAAAAATCTTAGAATCCTAATAAAACGATTGCACGCAAAACGTTCGTTACAACGTTGTTTTGATGACAAATTCTGTGACAAATTGATAGTGGGACAACCGATTACTGTACAAATAATATTGTGATAATGAAACCATTATTAGAAAATTAACTGTCAACTATTGAGAGACAATTTGGAATTAATTTATATCTAGATATACAAATCTTTATTGTTATGTTTAACTTTCACTACGAAATAGACTGGAACATAAAAATACTAACTGGACGATTACCAACGCAAGAAATCACTGCCATCACTGCATTTTATACATTTTGTAAAATTGGAATTGTATTTTAACAACTTTCCAAGATATTAAATCAATCGCTGACAATGATAAATAGTTAGGTGACGCACAGCCGGCGTTGAGTATTTTATAATTTAAACAGAGAAAATTTGCATCTCGTACTAACAACTTTCCATTGTATGCATTTGCATTCATTAAGTCCGCAAGAATAGTTCCTCCGTCTCAGTATTTTTTCTTTTCGGGTGCGTGAATAAAGCGATAACCATAGACGACGTGGCGGACACGGCAAAGGAAGGGGCCATCGCCTGATTTGGATTTTTTACTGTTCAAGAAAAAGTTCTTCCGCAATTTTTCAAGCTCTGTTCCCAGTATTTACCACCGCTGAAAATACTACTGTAGTGTATTTGACGCTCTACGTTGCAAGTCCGTTCCCAAGCATTTTTTAGTCGCTGACCGAAGGGTAGCGCATTTTGTATGCCAAGCCTCGAATGTTCCTTCCAAAATGTGATATATATATATATATATATATATATATATATATACATCATTTATTGTTATACAGAAAAATTCTTTTTGACATTAAGTTCAGAAACCTTTTGGTTTCTGTGGAACAGTCTAATGAATATATATCTCGTTTCTTTGTCACGTTAATAGCCTGTTTTTCCTTTTACAGAAGCTAGTTTCTTTTCCTTTTTTTAAATTTCAATTGAAAAGGACCCAAGATAAAGGGACATGCTGAATTAATGCACGCCGCGATTAAAACCGATCCTACAACCGTCAGAACTGTCAGAGATATACATTGGCAGTCGCACGAGTGTCATTGTTTGTCTATCGTGTGTTATACGTTTGCGGAATAATTATTACTGTTGATTATCCACTTGTAACAGCCCCCAGTGCGACAGTTTCAAACAGTATACAGTGTTATTTTAACCTGTTTAAATTATATTGGATGTGTTCAATCATGTATGTAATAATGAGATTAGGACAGAGAATAATCTGACTATTATATAATTGGGAAATAGTACATTAACTGCCGCGATTATGATTAAAAGAATTGCGCTATTAATATCAAGCGGTTAAATGGCTCCGAGGGAACCAAATAACCGGTACTAGATTTTTTGCGTAGTATTCGAGAATTTGCATTTCTCAATAAATGTCTCATAGCGTGAATCCAGCTGCAATAGCAAAAATTGGTGTTCTGGAATTGATATATTCGGCGTGAAACAGTGAACTGTACAGCAATTGTGCAAGAAAGTACGAGGTTACGTGTGTGACCCGAGTTCGCGGTGCGCAATCGAAAAAAGCTCCAAGTGTCTCGTGTGCAACAAGCAAAGTCGAAACTCGATTACATTTAGACGTCCGGCCGACCAGCAAAGGTGCAGTGAGGTAGAGTACTTAAAGTCGTTGCGACTAATACCTGAGTACACTGATAGTGATAGGACAGTTCATGTCCCCGCCGTACGACAGAGGTGGGGGTGGGGGGTTTAGTAGGGGCAGGGAGATCGAGGGCTGTCCGCCTTTGGGGATATCTACCGGATACGACTAATAATATCTATAATACTCCGGGTGATAGTGTGGCAGCCGCCGTGCTCGGGCGCCGCCTCCAGCACCACTCGACGCTGCGTCTGGCCCCCCGCCCCCGCTGCCGCCCCCACCGCCGCCCACACAGCCGCCAGCCTGCGCGCGCCGCACAGCCCCCGGCCCAACTGCCCTCATACGCGCCAGTATTTTTAACCAGAAATAACCCTACCCCGAGGCCCCCCGGACGACGCCTTGCCCCAGGTCAATAAACAACTGGATGAAGCCCGACCGGACAAAGCACCCCGGCCACTTTATTAACGCTACCACCATATTTATGAACTCTCTTCACCCGCCACCTCCTCCCAAATTAACTACGGCCGCCGCAAGTTTCGATACCGGGTTTTTTTATTGACTAAGATTAACTCTGTCAACGTCCCCATTCTTGACTTATATTAACTAACAAAAGTATATATGGAACATAACGTTAGTTTGCCAAAAAATTGTAACGTTCCCACACGTCCATTTTGTTCAAGAAAAAACATTGGCACTATTTATTTCTCAGTGGGACTTGTGTCCAACAACCGCCGCGTTCAATCTTCGCCTCGTCATAGCCGTGGCAGCCCTCAATTTCGTCACTCGTCCCTCGCGACAAGTTACTAATTATCCGACAAGACGGTCTCTCAATAACTGGTTATTTGAGAAAGGGACCATCGAGGAGCCGGTTACGTACAGTAGGTATGAAGGGAGGCTAACACTAGCGTGCGACGCGCTCTCTTAATTAAGAGGGCTGCTGTCCGCCTGTGCGCACGTCGCAGAGGCGTAAACGAAACGATGAACACAGTGGGGCGGCAGGCAGTTCTAATTTCGTTGGTTATGCGGAGGGGGCGGCCGCCTAATCGCCCTACTCAAATATTACACCGGAGGGCCTCAGGCCCGGCCTTAATTTTGTCCCCCATCCACCGACGAGATTGCCACCATTTTTGACAGTTTGGTTTAATTGACCGAAATCAATTAAAAATGTAGTCGTCCCCACTTTCATTTATTTTTTTATCAAATATTTAACTCCGTTAGGTTGGGTAAATTGCCATTCCCCTACACTGGCGTTATACCTTGAGTCACGTAATTTTGTAAGGGGCGCGTGGGCTATAATTTACGAAAGTGTAACTGGAATTTAATCGAGTTATTTAAATTACAAACATTTTCGCTTTATACTATCTGTGTGTACAATAACACTATATAAGTTCTTCTACCGTGTGAACAGGTTTAATGTCTAAAATATTCGAATGGGAATTTCGGACAGTTCTTCTGACCAAAGTGCTATTTCCGTTTCGAAAAAATGGAAGCGGTGAATCACATTGTACAAAGAAACGATACAGTTATCGGGTAATTGTTTAAGGTCGTTTAAAACGATATAGTTGGAAACCCGATATCATTTAATAGATTTATTCGGGAACATAACATTCCGAAGAAAATAAAAGATTTGAGGGTGGCACAAGGAGAAAGCTGTACCCAAATAAATAAAACATATAATATGAATATGTTATTTACTACAGCAACAAATTAACTGTGCAGCAGTAAATGAAGATATGGATATTTTAGTCTAAGAACAAAGTCTGCTTAGGAAAGCGTAGAGTTTAAAGCCAAGTTAAATTCGAACTCCTGTTGCTTAAGAAGTCTTAAACTATAAGCTAAAATCCATCTTTGGATATTCACTCTACTTTAAACTTCTGAATAGTTAAAGTTTTCATTATGAATACTTTTAACAAATATACTATAGATGCCGAAATCCTAGCAAATAATGTATTATTTATAACTCTGAATGGAACGAGTCCAGTGAAGAAGTCCAAGTCTTCCTTCAGCTGGCGGACCGATTTGATTTTTTGTTCGAACTTCAACTACAAACTTAAATTGATTATATTCATTTATGTATGGAGTTATAAGCAGAGAACTCTCATTAGGATTCAACACTGAAAATAATCTCGCACCAACATTAATACCTATTGACTATATATTATGACGAGTATCTGTATTCACATGCGAGTTACACTTTTATTTGGTATTTCCTAATTGAAGGATCATTTATAAAAGAAAATTTGTTATTTTGCATAAAGGGACAACTCTAATTTCATTTTTACTGAATTTAAACTGAATTTAAAAACTTTATGAAATAGGAATTTTTGCCAGAATCTGTTATCATTAGCCATCAGTATTGACATCATCAGTAAGTAAATACTGTTCGCTGCATCTTTCTTACTATTATATTAAATCAATCCTTTGTATAAAAATAATAATAAAATGTGCATTAATATCTATAGGTCTTTACTTAAAAGAGGCAAAACAATTCTTATGGAAGTCAAAGTCTCAAATCTTAAAGTAATCTTCGAAACGGCCGCATTTATTGCTTCTTTGTTTAAATAGGAAAATATTTTGAAATGACTAAAGTTTACATGTCAATAATGCATTTAAGTGTTGTATTAGTATCTATTATTATGCAAATAATATAATTGTTAATTAATATAAATTAGAACACACAATAAAGATCCAATTCAGATATTCAGAAGGACTTCTTCTTGGAAGTAGATAAAAAGATAATAGATAATAAATGAAGAAGATAACAAGATTTTGATCAGAATTTCTTTATAGGAACCAGAATGTTAACCTGGAATCAACTTTATAAACATTTATATGACATTCATAAAGATTTATATTTATATGAGGAGGATTGAAGGGCAGGTGAGAGTTTGGAAATTAGATTGGGCGATGTTGGTGCTTGTTCTGAATGTCTTACTTTTTGGAGATTAACTTTGACAAGACGGTTGATAAATGAAGACAAACGACGAAGAGCGGATATGAGCTGTTGGCACACGAACCTACTTCCAGATAGCCTAATGTGAAATTTAAACTTTGCGACTCCACTTTTAGTAATAATTGCACTAAGACACCTATGTTTTTCTTCAATAACACTATTGTTTTGGGTTGGTTAACCTTTACGTTCCGCGTGAGCAATGTCCATTGGTAAAATATAATTCTGACTTCAAAATGGATATTATTGGAATATTTTCTAATTGAGGGTCTAGAAGACAAATTTGAATGGATAAATTAGTATTTAGAGGGCGTACCAGGTTATTTCCTTCCCTTTACAAATTAGTCCGCTGATGCTGCAAATTATAAAAGCTTACTTAACGACGCAGTTCCTCTTTCCCTGCAGAGCTTAATGTCACTTACAGCCATTTACAGTTTACTGATTTTTGAACCTAATGAAAAATAATGTTCATTACACAATATTTAGAGTATTTTCATTTGAAAGTCAAATACATTGCCGTTCACAGATCATAACGGATCTAACATTAAACGAATTCAAATAATTCCATTAAGCACTAGTTTGTAAATAGTGAGTGTAAATAGTAAAAAATATTAAATTCATATCTGACCTTTTTTAACTCCAGTTCTGAATTTTTTCAGTTTGCCACGATTTTAACAATAATAGAGTATTATAATTCCCATTTAACTATTATAATCTCTCTTATTCTTCTGTACCCATATGTTAATCAGGATGAGCCGACCTTCAAGTCTGTATAAGTTTAAACCTGGCCGAAATTCGGCTTGAGCCGAGGTTGAGGCTAATAGGAGGGATGTAGCGCCCGATAATAACCAACAAGGGTCTTGTATTAGGCAGATTAAAGGTGTTAGACCACCTCTGTAATTAATTAATAATACTCCTTTATCACTGGCCACGGCCCAATTAGCTAATTTCCCAAGTAAGTCTAATCAACCATGGTTCATCCTTGTGAGAGGTTACCGTAAAATTAAAAGGATCGTCCTAAGGATGCTTATATCGATTCTGTAGTAGGAACGAAGTCTCGGTCGTGTTGACCGGACAGTAATGAAAAATAAACCCAGACTGACATATTTTTCACCTGAAGATGAATTGGAAAGAAATTCAATGAATTGTGTGAATCTAATCCAAATGCGGATTTTCGACATCACCCATTTATTAGTATACAACTAATAGTTGTACACTATGCATTCATAATTTATTAGACCAGAGTAATATGACCTGCCGATAGTGCAATGCTACTTCCGAACATCCACGCCTACACACTGTCCCTTATAACAAGTACAAAAAATAAATCAAAGAAGTAAACGATTTATGATCCCAAGAACAATTAATTATTCCCGTTTTAAATTAGAAAAATATAAAGAAAAACCAATTATGAGAATTTTTGAATTATTTGTAAGATATGTCTGAGTCAAAACTTTAAAGTCCTTCCAGACGTGTCACGTCTGACATTAATATGAAATATAGTTTCTCAGATAGGAAACAATCCGTCTTTTCCACATGAAGGTAAACTACAGAATTACGAATGAATTTTATTACGTAATAGAAAATATCGCTAGTCTAAATGCAATGATCAAGGACACGTCATAACCTCTCTACCTGGAATAGATAATGAAATTATTGTAAAACGAGAGGGTTCAGATCAAATTGTGTTTCCTTGTCTAATCTCCTTTATTTAGAATTACCAAATTATACAAATTTTGGCTCACGGTTTCTCTAAATTACTGACTAAACCGTCGAAAGTGTTAAAGAAAGATAAATAAATAGTAGATGAAATATGATATATATATATATATATATATATATATATATATATATATATTTATTAGTTTACATTATCGTTTTATTGATTTATAGTTTTTATTTTTTTAATGGAAGAAAATATAGACCAAAGATATTTTAATTAAAGAGAATCCAAAAAAGAAAAGAAAATTGGCGGAGCAATTGCGGAAGAAGAAACGGAGTAGGGAAGGAGTTCTTAAGTAAATTGTGTTATCGTATTAATCAGTCAAGAAGATTAGCCCACTCCAATCTCTCTAATTTTCAATGGGCTTGTAATTACACTCCGCTACAGTGAATACTCGTCTTGAGTTCAGTACCAAGAACAAGACTTTGTTAGCTTATCTTCCAGACGGGGATTAAAGAAGGATAAATTAAAGGAAAATTTTTATTGTCAAAGTAAACTAAAGGTACCATTTATTCACTATTACCTATTACAATGCTGAGACAACCCACCCTATTGCAGAAGGTATTATTTATGTTATAGTTCGTCCAATCTCGATGCGCACGTTTCAGAATGTTTAATAAATGACTTAATGTTAGTTTTAAAAACGAGCTGTATAATAGGTCTCGTATATATAGTATATCGCATTGTGTTATTTGTCATGAACAACAGGGCACTTAGGCATGATGCCACCACCATTACCGATGAAATCTCGAGTTATGCGCAGGGTTTATATGGCGGACATGACCCGAGGGCTTGTATAATTACAATGCGAGCGAGATCTAATCAGATTCAACTGTTGCTACCAGCTCTATACAAGAGTTGCATCCAGTGAAATTAGGTGATGTTTAGCAAACTGTATAACTTTTCAAATGAGTTGTTCCCCGATAGCCCACGATTGAACTATGATTTTGATTCAAGTAAATGAGATGGAAACAGTATAATTATTGCAAATGGATTCAATTACTGCATGTTTGGATAGGTCGGGTACCGACTATTGAATTAGTATTAATGCTTTATACGTTGTTGTTGCTTTGATTTACTAAAGTTCCTCCTATCCACTCTCTATTAGGTGTATTAAGTATATTATTACCAGAAATATGGAATGCGTTAACCTTCTCACGATTTGGTTGGAAATTAAAAGGTAATCGGCATTATTTTTTTGTTCTAATTTCAAAAATTCGGACTGATATTTCGATATACGAATTGATATTTCGTTAATTTCAAACTGGTATATAATGCAAATTATATCATGTCATGTATATGGAAAATTATTGAGGACTTTCATAGTAAGAGGAAGCTCAAATAGGAACGGGGATTTGTTTACACATAGCACAATGTAATTTTAGTCCCCGCTTAGTGAAATGCACTTACACATGGAGTTCGTAACCTCATTGCCACTGACCAGGAGGTGCCATTTATGCTGAGCAGTGTATCCATTCGGGAACTGACTTCCCTTTTCTCCGAAAAAGGTACAATCTCGAACAGTACTCGAAGCACGGGCAATATTGTAGTCTCAAATAACCCTTCCGTTCGAGATCGATGTTTTTAGTAAGTAAAACATTTTCGTTCAATGTTAACTGGCACGCAATTGAACCTCCCTTATTGATTTTTCACCCAATTAACACTATTAGCTAAATTTTTCTTAGGTGTATGAATCACCGGTGCAGGCTGGTTCTATCTTTTAGACTAAGATAATAATCCGCATTAAATGATCAACTCATGATGAGATACATTTTAATATTGGAACGGACGTATTTGTACACTATACGGTAACGAATTGGAACGGTGGCATGGTGGAGAGGGGGCGTTTAATTAAATGAAAGTGTTTTGGGCTGGCGTGAGGAGGGGCCGAGCTAAGGCTCCTACTTAATCCTCTCTATAGTTCCTCCACTGGCAATCATCCTGTTTTCTCCTGTTACCCCAATGGCGGTCACTTGATCCCCCGAAAACCAATTTACCTCGCAAATTACATTAAGCCGAACTCTGTAGGTGTGTCTGAATAAATTTGAGGTTTTCCTGCTGCTGTGAGTATAAACAGGCCTTTATTCGATACCGGGAAATTAGTATCGGATATCCATGACTCGTGTGTCTTAATTATGTTTTGGGTTTAGCAAAAGCTACACATATTCCTGTAACAACACAGCTTGTTAGACAACACAGCTTAACCGATCCCTGTGGCAGGCACAACTCTACCTTTTCCCTGGTTCTTGTTCTATTGCCGAAAATTTTTGGAGCCGTCTAACGGTAGGTGTCTAGAGGAAGAGTCTAACGGTTCCAAATTTGGGTTTAGCACCTCGAGATCAACCGACGCATTGCGTAAAACACGTAGTGACATAACTGGATCGTGGCACTACACAACAGCCTACTTCACAGATATTGTACTTACATAAAGTATTGCGTATTAGCTCTATTTACTGTAAACTAAAATCCTTATTGTGAAGTACGAAAATAAGATAACATGTCGATATTGGTGTCCATGTGGATGCGTTAATATTCTATTTTATTGTTGAATAAATGTAAAAGAAAAGATAAGCAAGGTTTATCTTGGGTAATATTTGCGCGACTTTATTATTTCCTGAAGAATTAATTTCTTTGAACCAAAGCCGAATCGAGTTAAATCCCATTACATGCTAACTTTCAGCTATTCAAAAATCCTGAGGTTCGATCCGTTATTTTCGGAGCACGAAGCTAGATTGCCTTTAGAAATAAAAGATGGAAGCATTTCTCAAACCGGGTCAGTTATTCTTGAAAAAATGTAAATTATTCCCTAGGGAATTTGGCATGCTTCTGCGGGCTGAAGGGGTTACTTACACGGTGGGCACAATGGGGTGGGGTGTGGTGTACTTCATGCATTAACTAGTGTTGTTGAAGAGGTTAATTGACTAAGTTTGGTAGGACCAAGTTCCACCGCGTGAATTTCAGTCATCAATCAAATTCTCCCCCTTTTGACGAGTAATTAAATATTCGAACGATTTAATCTAGTAAGAAACTCGCTTCCAAGGATGTCTAATAGAATAAAAGGTGTCCTATTGTGTACTGCACGCAGTAAGTGAAAAGTGACGACCTTTTAAACTTAATACTTAATACTTATCCAGACGTTAAATATAAATTTCTTCGAGATCATTGAGCAGAATAATATGTAGTGACAAGGTTATGAATATGGAGATGAACCTTATCGAACCAGAGCGGCTCGAGGTCGAAAATGCGTTATCCCAATACCGGGGCTGCTAGGTCACCGCAGTAGGAAATAAAGTGAAATCTGCATAATTAAATATATAAAGTAATCAATTTTTCTAATGGTTGTTTAAGACATTATAAAAGAAGAGATGCGGTGTGTATAATTTTCTCATTAGTTGAAATATTCTTTTATTCGAAATAGTACACGAGGAAAGAATTTCGTGTCGTATATCAATTATTAGTACAGCGTTATATCAGCAGAATTATATTTATTGATAACATTTAAAGATCCCACTGTTACTGTAACAGCCTGTAATTTACTAGTGGAGTGCTACTGAAGACGGCGAGACGCCGAAACCTGTCTACCATTGGACCAAATCAGCGAGTTGAGACAGAAGCGTCTTCCTTTCCAAAAGGAAGAATCACGATTAAGCCTCCAAGCTGAGCTACTGTTCCCGGTCAGTAGATGTTGTTTGAGGTCGTTGTTTGTGGTTTCAAAACGTAGGCAGGTATTAGGCCGACTTCGGCTGGGTGCACACGGATTACTGAGGGCCGATTAGGCGCAAAATCAGCGCGCCCGGGCCTCTTTTGTATCGATCGAAAGCCCCGCGAACTGTTAATCGCAAATTTTGAAACCGCGGAACTCCGCAATAATCCGGTCGGCGGTTTATCCACGGCGAAGAGGTGTAATTGGTCGGTGGCGACACTGTCTGAGGAGGCGGGGCGCATCCAGCAGATAGCTCCGGGTGCGAATCGCTTGCGGCCCGATAATTTAAAGGAAATTGTTCGCACGGAAAATTAATTAGGTCGCACCACCCACAACAATCCGCCCCCCCCCGCCCCTCTGGTTTAATAAATTTGAACGTGAGAGCGGCTAATTTAACTGGGTGGGTCGGCGGCGTATTTAATTAATCGGCGGTAACGAGGAACACAAACAGTCGGCCAGAACCTCTTCCAACCCTCCCCCTTCCAACCCCTTCTAGGGGCCGACCCTCGCTCAAATCATCCTCCGGGGGCTGTCCTTATTCTTATTTTAGTCCCACATTACAAACTTGCAGTCCTACTCGCAGGGCAATGATCTTGTGATAAAAATCGAACTATGTTCGGGGATTTTGAATTTACATGTGGTCCGTTCATTTTTCATATTGAAACGTACAACTATAAGAACAGTGTGGTGAGAATTGAGCACACGAACTTTATGTTATCAAATATTATAATTCAATTAGACTGCTTGCAGCGTAAAATAAATCCCAACATTCCAATAGCATCTAAACTTAATTTTTTATCTACGTTATTCCTCCTTTTATTTCGTATTAGACGTAAACTTGAGTATATACTATTTCACACTTGACTACTCGATCTTCAGCTAGACTAGTGATCTGACATATCCTGCCAGCATTGCCACTGAGAAATTTGCTTATTATTATTTCTTTTGCGACGAGTTTTTATGCCAGCTGCGATAATAGAGCTAGGGGCCTGAAGTCAGCGGACACGCTTGGTGTCCGTAATAATTAAAGGAGACAAAGAATACTTTGTACCACTGTTTTAAATACGAAGTAAGCGGAAGGGGCTGTTTAAGGCGGCGTTATCTCGGCAAGAGCCGCCCCAGTTGCCTCCGGTTTGAGCCGCCACGTCACTCAGCCAAAACCACTTTTCTTATTTAAACGCAAAATTGCTTTTCAGTTTTAAAGTTTCCCCTCCCCCGCATCCACAACTCTTGTATTTTTTTGCACTGCACAATTTCCACCTAAAATAAAACTCGGAGAGGGCTCTTTCCCCGGCAGAAAGTAACTCGAAATTTAATGCGGCGCGTAGGCCCTAAAAGACTCGGTTGAAAAATTTTTTAGAGAAAATACAACAGAGAATCATTATTTTCTTTGTAAGTATGATCCTTTACAATTCCCCTTACTTAGTTCATAATTTTCCCTCATACAGTTTTAACTTGTTGAGATCATGAAAAATATTAAGATTCGGGATTCTACCTCACGGTTATGGTTCTGATAGCATATAAGTTAATAATTTTGAAGCACATTTTATAGTTTTATTTGAGTATTTTTAATTAAGTGGGTTTTGCGTTTCTACCTGATTTCAGAGAGTTTTTTTATACCGTCTTGGACTAGAAGTACAAATTTATAAGGGTACGTCGTCTTCGTGCTAATAATAGCCGGAAAAAATAAGATAGACAAAAAATAATTAAAATGATTATCGAATGAATTTAGTTTTCGTTTCTTCTGCGGCCATCGTTTTTGTATTAAAATATACTATTGTTTTATACATTCTTTCATGGAACCTGAATTATATTTGTCTGAGTTACCTAGTCATCGAATTAAGTTTATTAAGAGGCGGTTAATTTTTAAGGTTCAATAAATAGTATTAGTCATCTTAATATTTTTTCTGTTAGCAAAAATAGGAAGAGGGGCGTATGGTCCGACAAAAAAACCTCTAGAAGGAAGGTCAGAAGGGGCTGCGAATAGAGCCGAATTACACCAGTTGTTGAATAATAATGCGTGGCGGCACGCTAGGGGCGACCTGTGACGCAAGGCCACGGCGAACCGGCCAGCCTTGACCGCTTAATGCTCAGCCTCGGAAACCCTTCGATTTAAGGCCAAGTCCGACCCCTCCCCACTCACCGGCCGAGTTACGGTGAAAACAGTAACAGGGATCGCAGCACTATTCCAAACCCTTGTTGCGCCGGGCACTTGGTCATCGCCCAACCTGCCTATGGACTACTCGCGCCGTGTCCATTTCAGTGGCCGCAATCTGGCCGTATTTGGTGGCCCTCTCCTTCCCCCGCCCCCCACGACAATCCTATCTTATACCCCAGAGATCGGTGGCCGACACGCAAAGCGGAATCGTAAGAGTTTGTTACTGAGATCAAATCCTTGTTGAATTTATAAGTGAAAAAAATAAATAATTTAATATACCTGTTTTGTGGTCTGCGAGGGGTTGGAATACTGTAGGTTCGTGATGTTTCTGTCTCCTCTCGCTGGTTTGGTCTTTTGCTAGACCGGTTTCGGCTGCTCGCCATCTTCAGTAGCGGTGTTAGTCACTTCCGCACATTGGATGATTTTCGGGCATCCTCACTGCACTGCCACTTGGGCTCTGCACTCAGACAGTACATGTGAAAGTGACAGTGCAGTCAGGATGCCCAAAAAACATCCACAGTGCTAACAGTGACTAACACCGCTACTGAAGATGGCGAGTAGCCGAAACCGGTCTAGGAAAAGACCGAACCAGCGAGAGGAGACAGAAACATCACGAACCTACAGTAAAAAAATAAACTCTGGCGCATAATTAAGTTTGCCCTTTAAGGCAACGTCCAGTACGTTACCTAAAGGTCCGACTGAATTTTAGAGAATTCGGAATATTAATAGGAATTAATTTTAGGGAAACGTGAAGGATAAGTGTTAGAACGATTAAATCACGATAACGAATAATTCTTCTCCTCCAAGAATTATACTTCATGCATACTTGTGATTCGATACAATGTCTCATTTAAGACCGTAAATACGCTACTTCACGTAGGTCCTATCGCCGTCGTCAGATAGCGCGTACATCGTTACTCAAAGATTATTATATATAGTGCAACTAATTTATTTCGTAAATTCAATTTTAGGACCAATTCAATTTAGGATTCAATTCGTAAGACCATTTTTCATTAGTCATAGTTGTCTACTGTAAAATTACGACCAGGTTCCCGCCATTAGTTAGCTATTAATTGGTTTATTGACTGGTAAGGATATCGTTATTGAAGGATGCGTCATTTAGTATTCTCTTCTATATTATGATATTTGATTTTGACTATTCTGTACAATGTTATCATTGTGTGTATTTATATAACGACATGTGATAGGGGTGTCTAACGTGATAGCAGTATTAATATTAGTAGAAATATGGCGCATGATTTTTTTGGGATTTCTTATTCCAACACAGTACAAGTGACAGTGCAGTGATGATGCCCAAAAATCATCCAATGTGCCGAAGTGACTAACACCGCTACTGAAGATGGCGAGCAGCCGAAACCGGTCTAGCAAAAGGCCGAACCAGCGAGAGGAGACAGAAACACACGAAATCTACGATATTTAATTTATATTCTGTAGACTTGTACAAGACTTGTATTGTACATTTAGGTGTAAGGATGGTACAGTATGCGGGCGGGGTACCATGACGACCACTATCTAAAAGACGTGAGAGATAAATGTGGACACAAAGCACTCCCAACTCCCTCTCTGTTGTGTTGTGTGGGGAGGAGTACACGTCGAAAATTTTAATCTTCTTATCCATTCTAAAATACCATCTTGATATTCTATTTTGCGAAGTAGACTTTATCTTCCGGTATAATCCTCAGCCACTAAATTATGAGCTCCATAGTTTACATTCATCGGTTTATACCTCAACACGAGCAACAGTTTTCCACCCTGGTTTACTAAGAATTTACGAGGTGATTTAATTCCCTCGGTATCGGCGGCATCGATGAAACTAGAATCTATGCCACTAGGGCTCAAGTACGGACACATTTTTTCTAATAGTCTATCCCGGTATTTAAATGGTAACGAGTCTGGGCTGAATGATGGTTCTGAAATAATTTAGTTGAGGATTAATCTTGAGGCGCTGCCATGGTTAAAAGTGAGTGATGGCGGGAATGGTTACTGAGATTTATCGGGACGAGTAGGTAGGGCCGGCCGGCCGGTACTGAATTATGAATGAGTGAACAGGATCCTCGATTCATCTGAGCAAGATAAATTGTGATGTCGGCCCAAAATATCACACTCGACTTTCTGCCACATTCTCCAATCTCATACACTGTTTGACACTTTGACACCTTTTTTCTGTATTTGACAAAAGGACATTATTCGTTTGTAATAATAGGCCAAATCATTTTTCAATTCATATTTCCCGGTAGGACTGGGGCTCTATGTGTTTATTGCATTGCTGCGACTATTATCTCTGATATTTTTTAATATAAAAATATTAAATGAGTGGAATCTACTGAGCACGTGAACCTGTTCAGAACAGGAGGAAATTAAAAGGAAACTGGTGGAAATTAAGAAAATATAATATTTTTTCCAAATTATTAAGACTACTTTTAATATAATGCTACTGCTCGTTGCTGGAATACGAGTTTAGTTGAGACGTTGGTTGACTAGCGGTAGTCGTAGCAATGGTAGAATAAAAAAAATCGGCGGTGTTTTGCTAGTGACATAATCTTATTACGTAGTCTCAGGACTACGTATTTATATCTGAATGTTTCTGGTTTTGTAGGTCTAATGAGATTGCGAAATGACAAAATTTATTTCAAAACCTTCATTAAACAACGGCACACAGTTTCATTACAGGTCACTTCAAAAATTGACACGTTGCCAGATTGCCATTTTATTTTAAACATAAAATACACATTCACACACACAAGACACTTTATAAAAATGAACTTAAATTGTATATAAACGGGTCAGTATGTTTATATTCCCTAAATGTTTACATAACCAGTTTCATTGAGTTGTTATTTTACCACTGAAATAAAAATCGGTCTGCTGAAAATTGCTAATTATTTGCGGAGAAGAAGGAATAAAGTATTGCCCTAACCTATCTAACTAATTAAAATGCTACATGATCAGTTAATTGACCTTAGGCTTAAAGCGTTGGGCCCACGCCCCAATACAGGACGCTATACAGGAGGTTATACACGGCCGAGAACACTGGCAAGTGTTTAACGGGCACGCAACTTAGTAAGTTGCCATCGACCGTTCCCCTCCATCTCCATCCCTCCCTCACGCCCACCTCCAATCGTCCAGCATTTCTGCACACTCAAATATAAGCAAGGACTATACAGCTACTATTAATAGTAGAAGGGGTTGGTAGAGTGGTAGTTCAGGTGTAGTAGTTATTCACATTTACTGCCACAGGTGTTCAACCGACTTCATGCCTTCGACCCCCTGCCCACTTCCAACTGCACTCCTTGTGTTCGACTATCAATAGAATATTGAGTTGACTAAAAAATAGGATCCTTACCGGGGAAGATAAATCGGAAATTACTTTATGAATGGTTTATCACCATTTTGTTATTATATTATTATTTTATGTTTATTATATTATGGAATCACAGTAGGGTACAGTCAAAATATATACACCGAGGGTTGAAATAAAATCGAACATGTGCTACAATATTTTCTGTCTTCGCGCTTCATTTTCGTCATTTACCTTGGAAGCTTAGTGGAATGTGATGATGCGATACACTTGTAGATATTTCAAATTGTAAAATAATAATTTAAAATTAATGTTAATTTTACTAAAATTAAATCTAATATTTACAGCTATTATTAATATTTCTCATTGAATCTTAATGTATAACATAATATTTATTTTGCCTTTATATTATTTTAAATATTGTATCGCTGTATTATATAACTCGATACATTCGCATAGACTTTATCCCTATAAAAAGTATATGAATACGATATTGCAGGAAGCATATCCGATTATTGTTGACTTGTCTAATACAACGAATTTTTATTTTACCTCTAAAAATCACGATTACACAACAAATTATGGCCGACCTTTATGAACTCACAAGGTGGGAACACTTTTGAAAAAGTGTTTAAGGTAAAGTGTCAAGCGAAGTGCTTTAGATTGCAATCACTCTGCGGACATGTTACATTATTTCAAGACGTTTATCGGGCCCCATGGATCTGATTATCAGAATTTTCAGCTACGTTTTGTTGTAATTTAAGTAGTCAGTTATTTATATTTAATTTTACAGAGATTATATCTGAATAACTCCGAGTAGACGATAGGAATTGTACAAAGTAAAAGAATATATTTTTTTACAATAAAGGACGTCGGAAAGTCTACAACTGTAGCTAAATGGCGAATTTTTTTTAAACTCCTGTAAACGCGATATACTATCGGCCAATTGTTCTCACTTCTAACACATATGGCATTCTACTGTACGAATTTAATCTATTATCTTACTAGATTGATATTTCAATCGGGAACTGAACAAGGAGTGTGCCAAAGTTATTTGAGATCACATTTAATCGAACGTCATAAAAAGATCCGAAAGTATTTTCAAGTAAAATTTTTTTCTATTTGAACAGTGACGAGAATTTTCGGCGGAAAATAACCGGAGCGTATAATGTGGCCGGGCGGAGACTGCGTTTGGACCGCAACATATGCAATGTCATGCATTATTGATGAGAGCAATTATGGGCCCATTGCGCTACGGGGCCGACCCATTAGGTACAATTTCGGTGAATCGGAAGAGGACGGGGCTCGGTGGAGCGTATCGGGAAAAATTATATCCCGCGGTTAAATATTGGCACAACCCAATTTCAATAGGCGAGCGACAGCTGTTGAGGAGCCTCGATTAAATCCAACATGGGTTTATTCGACGGTTGGCCTGTTCACGCTAATTGATTACTTGAAGTTTTATACTTGTCCTGACATCAAACTACATTATCGGTTCACGTCGAAGGTTGTCCAGTTTGGCTGTTCTCATTTTTTTCTTCTATTTTTACTTCTACAGTTAATGCAGGAGCAGTGCTGTGCTGCACGGAGCGTGCTTATAAAGCGGTCTGATACCGCTGATAGCGTTATCGGTTCTTGTTTATTGACGGGGGATGGTTACTTTACGGGAAGGGCCCTCTCACGATCCATCAATAAGTGTTGCCTTGTTCGTCTGAATCGGGGCTAGGATTAATTTCCATAAATAATGTAATTAATCGCAATAATCGTCTTTATTGCTCTACTAATAATCGTCATATTCGGAATGATTTTTTAGTTGTGTATTTTTAAGACTCGTAGTCTCTCATAATTCATATTTGGAGGCTCTCGATCATTCTATCGCTGAGTATAATGAATGGAGTTCATGTCAGGCTTTTCTATTTATATTGTCAATGTTTACGGCGTAAGTGATTCTGCAGTGAAATGTAATAATTCAGAATCTCCCTATCGAAGTAAGAATAATTAATTCGTTTAAAATAACGGCACGAAGTTAATTCATCCTCAACTGTTGATTTCTGGATTGGAGATTTACTGTTGTGTACTCTGGCTAGCTGCGATCCAGTGAAACAAACACTGGTCGACCCAGTTTTGAACCGGTGCTGAGAGTGGGGGCGTAAACAAGATTTTCCCCAGTAAACCGGCGAGCGAGTCTCCTTCCAATCGTATTTAATGCCTTACCGGCGGGCTATTCGGCACCAGCCCAGCGCCTACCGAAAACAGTTTTTCATCTCTCGGCAAAAATCTCTCATTCCCCGACAACGACTCGAGGTATCGCTAATGGCCCAGAAAGTTTTCCCGCAGGTTTAATTCAGCATTAAAAAAAAATGAATAAACGGCGCGCCATTACAACTTGGGCATGTGTTCAGACTGCGAGAATTCGAAAGGTGGATACAGAAGTTTCACTCTCGAAGTGTTTTCCTTTTTCGCAATAAAGTATGTGGAATTTTGGTTAAGTGAACTATTTATGCGAATCGTTACAAATTTCCCGTACCATGTGATCATCCTTTTCCGCTCGAAAAATTGTGATCAGTTGACAAATAGTTATGGATCTGGTTTTGATAAACTTGGTCGGCCGATTAGTCAATTAGTGGTTGTAATAGCTCGCATTACGTGAAAAAGTATTTAAAATACTGGAAGATGATAATAATAATTAAGTGTAAGAAATAGGAAGGAGTCTATATTCTCGGAACAGTCGCGTTTAAATGATGTGGAGGAACAATATTAAAATAAAATTTTATTATATTTAAACAAATATTTAAGTACAAGATTTTTAAAAAATCAACGTCTGTATCATCGTGATTACATATTTGAATAGAGCATGTTTGTTGAGCAATATTTTATTTGTTCCTGTATTCTAACTGGGTCAGAATATTTAAATGTGCTGGCTGCGTTATACGATTCTGATGTGTGAAAGTCGATAACTTACAATAAACGCATACTAAAATTGTTACAAAAAGCCGTGCCAATTCGGTGCTGCCAATCCAAAACCAGAGCCAGGAGTTCAGTCCTCGTTTTGGGGGAGTCGCAGAATGCTTTTGAGTAAATGAGGCGGTTGAGTCATATTGGGGGAGTTGATGCATTGGCTAGGCGGGGTTAGGCCCCCCTCCCCTATAATTATGACGCAACAATGGCCCGAATGATTGCTCTCCTCACGGAGCCTCCAGGAATATTCCAAGAGCCAGTACCGAAACACCAAACCCAAGAGAAACCCCCTACTTCTCATAAAACCGTCTATAACATGTTGTGTGACTTGAAAAACTCTTAATTACATTATTTTTTATTTCATTAAACAGGTAATAATAATCAGCTATGTAGGTATCGTCTAAATTATTATGGTTAAATCCTGAATGATAAATCCTGAACAGTTCTCAGTGAAGTGGATATTGAAAAAAATTGGTTGGTGCACGGCTCTAATACTAGACCCGCACAATCGCTATGTATTCCGGCTTAGTATCAGCAGTAGTGCTACACTCCCGTCATAAGAGATTACCATTTTAATTATTTTATGTGTACAGTAAGTTTGACTTATCCAGTCAAACAATTTCAGTGAATTTGATTTCGAAAGATAAATTTAATTCTAATCGAGAATAAAATATTAGGTTAATAGTCACTCCATCTTGAGTAAACCCAAGACCGTCTGGTGAATTTACGAATGCGTAACCAATTTATGAGTTTCTATGCTCATCAAGATCGATTACGATGTTCTTTTATTAAATAAGTTATTACAGTTACACTACGGACGAGCATAGGAAGAATTTCAGTGAACCATATGATCCTGTCCATTGAACTGTAAGTTATCTCTTCTGGAAGTGAGTGGATACTGTAAAATATGTTGGACTGAACCCCACGATAAATCAGTATATTATTTGTTCCTAATGAAAATATAAAAGCGTAAATAAAATACAATAACCTATCACGTTTCGTCTGTGTATAATTAGCGAGCAGGTATAATGAGCCATCGGCAGGATCGTCCCGATTGAGCACTCCTGTTCGGAAATTGACGTCCCTTCTCGCCGTTCAGCGTACTTTCCCCTCGATTTAAAACCGGATTTAAATGAGCGGCTCTCAAATAATTTGCACCCATGCGTTACATTAATTTTTCAACCCATATTCTCGGAGTATCCGTAAACGTAAAATTGTGAACTTCGAGAGATGACTCAGAATCGTGTCTGCACTCTTAGTTGGAATAAATATAGCGAGTTTTATAACACAGCTACGACATTGCTGATATTCAGAAATATCACAGACTGTGTGTCTGTAGATATATTAATAAGGTACGTTTGAAATATAGTTTGTAGTGGATATATAAGTGGGTGTAATGTGGACGTTAGTGATGGTTCACCGGATTGTAAACAAGAGAGGCGAGGTCTGTTGGCGGGGAGGTCGCCGTTGGTTGTATCGATATAATCGATGTGTGTATAAGGCCCCTGCTCGCTCGCTCCCTCCCTCCCTCCCTCCCTCCGCACCCCCGCGGTGGGGGTTTCGGCGCATGTCAGTTGGTGCTGTTTTAGCTGTCTGGCTGGCGGGTGGGCACCACCCGCACGCAGTCCCTCCTCTGTCTCCTCTTCACGCTCCTGCCGCTCTCACCTGTTGCTCGCACGTAAGTCCATCACTCACAGTATCTTCTCTATAAGATTATTTGCTGGCTATTGCTGGAATCGACCGCTTTATATTCGGCCCTGCCTCATTGTCCATTCGGATGATGGTCGCATGAGATGACCCATTTACGGGCCAACTTCCCGCCCCCGGGCGGACACCTGTTGGGCAAATAGCGTTTCAGTATTCCTACGGTTTTAATTCAACGATTTCTAAAACCACCATATTGGTCTCTAATATAATCTTTCGGTATATATGTAATTTGATAAATAAGATGATGAAGATAATGAATCGAAATGTATTTTATATCTGAGTCAATAAGTAAACAGGATTAATGCTGAGTATTTCTTCTTGACCACAATCTTGGGAAAAAGTTATTGGAGAAATAAAAACATTAATTTGACTATATCAAATAAATATTTTCAACACTCTTGCGGAATGTATTTTGCGCACGGAAACCGATTGTTACAATCGCACGCAAATGTAATTTAACTGAAAGACTGTATGAAATTTAAATAAATTGTTAGGTACAGAACGTCTAGTTGCAAGTTGAACGGCAAACGCATTTTTGTTCGAATTGAAGAAATGTATCTATCGAATGATCGGTTAATTGTGTCCATTGACTACCCAGCGTCCAAAGACCGTCCGTTCCAATCCGAGATGTGACGTCTATTGATTTGACGTTGAAGTCGCGGTGACGAATCTCTTCAACACCACTCAAACATATACAAGGCATGATAACAAAAAGTTATCTTGATGAAAAGTTAAGTTTCGCCCGAATAAAGTGCAATGTATTTTGAATACATTTAAACTGACAATCAATAATAAAGATACCATTTATTTGAGTTAAATCGCTATTAGTACACTTCCAACACATCGTTTTTCGCTTTAACATCTTATAGTTTTGTCGTTTAATATCCGGTAACTTGATATTTTATATGCACTTTATAAGTTATATAGAATTATTATTTATTTTATATATTTGCCTATATTGAAACCTGACTACTTAGGAACACCTAGAAAATAATTTACTGCCAAATAAAAATGATTGAAAATGATCTTGCATCATAATTTTCAATCTCTATTCTGCCTATCCGACGATTTCGCTGGTTCTGTCGAAACTACGAATCAATTCAAAAAGATTCAATTTAATGTTGAGGTAAGGTGAAATCCCGGCCTCTTCAGATATTGATACCAAGATCCGGGGCAAATTAATAACGGGGTATTCAGTATTCATTTTTCTTCTTTCCCTCCTGCCCACGCCGTGTCAATAATATCCAGTCAAATATGTATATTAGAATGACATTCTCCATAATTTAGAGTTTCTGTCTTACATTTGGTATGGAAAATTTTTCTTCGAGAGATACCATTTTCTGTTTTACAAGGTTTAAAATAAATGTCAGGGGTTAATATTTTTAAATAGTAAAAACATTGCCTGATACCGATACTAAATCGTGTAATCATTTATAATTAGTATATGTCAATATTTACTAATATCCTAATTATGTGTTCGTTTTAACGATAAAGTTGAAAAATGATTCAACAACTTGTTTTTGCGTATATTGCGTACAATTATCATTGGGTAACACAATATGGTGATAATATATTTCACATTATCCTTGATCCGGGGTATCGGAAATTTTTCAGGTTATATGCCAGTTATTCATTTAACTGTAACCGTTTGCCAGTTTCAAAATTTATGAAATAGTACCGGTTTTCAATTGGATTGAATGAAATAACATTATAATGGAAACAGTGTTCGGGGAACCGGGAGCAGTGAGAGCCGACATAGAAATATTACTAAAAATACCCATGAAAATTAAGAGTAATTATAGTGATATAGTTATTAATATAGATACTTGAACACAATAATATCATAATTTGTGTATTTTAAATGTATTTACCGTTTTTTATTTTGAATACATAATCTGTCATTCCCTTTTTGAGCACGAAACAGCATGTTAATGCGATTTATAGATATATAGATTTATCGTTATATATAAATTCTGTATGTCACTATTGTGCAACAGTGTTAACAGTATTGTGCAAATAATACACACGAATGGTGGTTCTAATTGAGCCTTTAATATATATTATATGGAGCTGGAATTAGTTGATAATCCACAGAATGACAGAACAACTCGGATTTCATCGTTATCTTATGCTTTATAAATTAGGTTCCAATTAACTGATTAGAGTTGCACACAACTGTATCGTTTTATGTTAATCGGTCCAGTGAATATTCGTTAGGCTGTTTGTCCATTCCTCTGCGAGAACATTCCCTGGACTGCACGGAAGAAATGGCAGGTAAAGTAAATGGAAGGGAGTAGTAGACAGCCAAGAGAAAGAGGATTTGAAATAAATAAATGTCAGCCCATTTCGTTAATGGTTTTCTTCAGTCTACTTGTTGTGTTTTGGAAGGGGCCGACCCCCGGCTATGCGTTTACATTAGGTTTCGACCCTACAACTGCTAGCACCACTCTCACATTACGTGAGATTGATGATAATCATATATTTCTTACATCCGAACACACGCCTATATACCTCAAACATTGCGTCATCTTATATCCATGAGGAAACTATTACCCACTATAACATAATCCCTAGTATCAGTGGATTAGGGTATTATTCTTCCTTAATGTCGGATAAATTTATCAAATATGACGTCATAATGGGAAATCATTTTTTGTATTATGATATTGATAATTTCAATTTCAAATACATTATTGCGTGCTATACGCGATAGAGAATGCGATACAACAGAAAAGAGGTAAAATAGTGACGAAATCGGACTAGTGGGGCACGATGGCGACGCACTCTACCATCCAGTGCCGCTGTCTACATTCTGCAAACAGATTTTACAAAGAACTGGTGATATTTACTTATTGAGGGGTTTTCTACTGAAATATATAAGTGCAAACTTATGAATTGCATTACAAGTTCCAATATCCAGTGCAATACATAGTGCCAACAGCTTACTTCTGGCCACCGATATGCTTTTTACCACTAAATATTTAATAAAGAATTGCAACTGAATGAGACGATAAAGTGGAAACAAGTAAATATTATTTTAATAACCATACCGTAATAGGTAGAAATGAATATCCTGCCGAAAGTAAAATAAATTTATAACCCAAACAATATCAAATATTTTTGGCCCTAAAAAGAGACACTCATAACAGTTTCAGGTTCTTTATACGCCTCACTGTTTAATGTGTACGAGTATTAATATCCATACATAATTATAACTTTATGTGGAGGTCCGCGCAGTTGAATATTTTGTCTTTGGATTTGGATTTTGAATTCAGTTTTGTGCCACACCCGTGAAATATATAGGGCAAACTGTCCAGTGACCGGCGATTTTGGAGCCCACTTTACGAGTAATTACAGGAATAAAGTCCAGTGGAGGGCCCCAGGGCGGCCGCCCACTTAGACTCTCCCACTCAGTCATTTTCCCCACCTGCTCATTAACCTACAATCGCTTATTGTCTTACATAGCCCGTGGAATCGTGTCGGCCGCCGGTTTAACACAATGGAAAATGCCTGCATTAATTACAAAACCTCAATTTCTATTGGATGCCAACGAACTGGATGTTCATTTTGACCACAGAAGGCCACACGGATGCATAAATTATATAAATCCTTCAATCTATAGAAGTTTCCGGATTTAATCCTGTATTATCCTGTATTCAAATTTACAGTTAATTAAATCGAGTCCCAGGACTCGAACCATGAGGGAAATCAAAGAGGAATGATGTGATAATTTCTCTGTTATTATTGTTCTGTTATCATTCTATAATTGTCTGTAGTGCACGTTTATTATGACGGAAGTTGTGGCTTATACTTTATCAGAATATTTATTCTGAGGAGGGAGGTTATTTCGTATTTGAGTTGCTACGGACTCTACTCGTTAGAATTATCTAGCACGGAATACAAAATAAATAAATAAATAAATAAATTGTATTACAAGGAGATGATATCGAATTCGTCCTATTTACATTGCAGCGCCTGTCGGTGAGCTCAATGCCAAATCGATGGTTACGCAGATGCCTGTTCAACGTTTACCTTAGGGGTAGAAAAACATGGCATTGTCCTATATGGGGTCGTCCCTCTTATCCACGCCCCACTTCAAACTCTCAATCGGTGTTGTGAGACATATTTCCCTACTTGCTGGTTAAAAATGTTTTGCTGAATCTATGTCTCCATCCCAGACGTTTTCTACAAAAGAATTAACGCAAATATTGAGCCAAGCCCTCCTAATAGACCACCCCTATTCCGAAGAAATTAGAAAACCAAATTATACCTTAGTGCTTGGCCTGTTTTAGAAATTCTGCGACATTTTCATCATTAAATGGCACTGGCGACCAATCCGATCTAAGTGCAAAAAGTAATAATATTTACTGGATATTATAATCTAGGTGCATTTTGGTAAATAGAGGCATATAGATTAATTATATTGTTTTGCCATCGAGAACTGAAAACAATGAGTCAGTGGGTATAACCTGGGCTTTAAGTTAACTGTCTACTTTCAAAAGATTATTGGTTTAATTACACTTCAAAATTATAAAAGGTATACGTAGTACTAATCGAAATGTTTATAAATCGACTCATAATGAAATGGAATGTATTAATTGTTCCTCCGAGAATAATGTATTTGTTCCTCTTATCAAAGGATCTCTAGATGTTGAAGTTTCTGCTTTAAATATGAATTTATAATTTTAAGAATTAAGTTTGGTAAAAAGAGTGTGGTGTTTGATGTTTTAGCTTCATTTCCTAGCAGCCGTTACAGCCGAAAATTAAAGCTTTAATTACAAGGTTCAACTGGGCGAGCCAATTTAATTTTCTTTGCCCACGAATAAACCTTTTTGCGGAGTCTTTGAAATGAGCTTTACCCCGGCGTATAGAGAATTTTTTGAAATCCGAAAATAAGTCGATCCCCCATTTATTCCAGAACCCACAACATATTTATGATTTTTAGCCTATTTAAATTTCTATTTAATCTGAAATATTGATTAAATGGCTTGTCTTAAGTGATGATAATACTTGAACTTCTGTGAGACTTTACTGTTCCAGTAGTAATTGTTACTGCACATTTATGTAAAGGTAAGTTGTATTAAGTACAAACATTGAAATTACAGAGTAATTATCGCAAATGCTTTATGTTCTTTAATAATGGAGAATTCAAAATAATTGAGTTTTGTTTGTGCTTTCTCATTTAATTGTGGTCAGAATTCTAAATTTTGGCCGATTATCATTGGTCCTTTCTATAGATATAAGTCAGATCTCAGAACAGTTCCATTCAAATGCAAATAGTTATTTTTGGAGGGAGAGAGATAATAAGGGGACCGTCCATCGGGTCATTTATCGGAAGTAGATTAAGTTATTTCCTTGGAGATTGAAGAGAAAAATTGTGGTTCAAATAGTCCATTAATTCGCTGTCTTAAATAAAATTCTATATAAATTAACCCGGTAAAATCCTGTTAATGATTGGTTGTGCTTAATAAGTTATTTCGATGCTACTAACAGGCCTAGCAGTACAATACAATTTACTGATTACAGCGAAATTATAGACAATGAGATTCCGGGTATAATCAGAATTGTTGTTATGCTAAAATTTGAGGATTCCTACTGCCTTATAGGTAAGTACGCAAAATAAATATTCAATTGTACGGATAGAAAATAGTGTATTGTTTCTACGCCGGAACTCGTATTTTTATAACGAACGTCCTAAAAAAGGGTATTTCCTTTTGCGCTAAAAGAATAACGTGTTAACGTAAAATAAGTAAAATGATAATAAGGAGAAATTCAATGTATTGTACCTCAGAATGTTAGATACTTGTTACTTATATTTATTATAACTTATTTTGATACTTATTTTCAGTACTTTCTGAAAAATAACATTCCCTCATTAACAGCAGTGTTGGATCATTTGGATTATGACAACCAGAACCTTTCATTATTGATCATTAACAATAATTTTAAATTAGATTTGATTAATTTTCGGTTTTCGAAACGGTCTAACAAACTGTTGACGAGATCACCGATCACCAATTAGCCGGCCCAATTTGGCATGTGTCACCATTCCCTTTTTTCCTGTTATAAATTTTATTCTTGAAACCAGTCCTCAACACTACCCAATTAATGTGGGTTCATTAAGGCCCTTGACGCTAACCCGCAGTACGG
The DNA here is from genome assembly GCA_019843655.1 of Lethocerus indicus. Taxonomy (NCBI): domain Eukaryota; kingdom Metazoa; phylum Arthropoda; class Insecta; order Hemiptera; family Belostomatidae; genus Lethocerus; species Lethocerus indicus. The sequence goes on along the minus strand of JACDQD010000003.1, from coordinate 23,212,316 downwards.
TTGTATAACGAGCGTAGTATCAGCGCCGTGTTTACTTTTCTCGGTAACAATGCGGTTGCACGACACCAAAGGGGCAGTAAATTGAATTCAATTTGCCTTTTTCGCCGTCACCGTAACTTACCAGAGGTAGACTGCCTGAAATTGATGATGGCTCAATGTATCAAAAATATAGTATATCTGATAAACACGCACGCATTAAACATTTAGCAGTTTTAGAACTCACAATGTTAATACAAAACGGGAAATATATTAACGAACTCTTGAGGTAAATTGAGAGGAAAATTAAAATAGCCAGTTGACATTGCGAAAACGCGTTTCACATTTTCTTCCCTTCCCACGGATCATAGTTTTAGTTCATGCTAGGTGGCACGTGTGAAAGCTCTGCTCTCAACTCTGCTACCGGTTCTTATCCTCAACTTCAGAACTGATTTATTCATCATTGTGGCCTCGTCCTTCTTCGTTAGGGATAATTTCCCTCCGTGGACTCCTTCAGACCGCAGAGGTATTCAGTTTAGAAATTATTCACAGTGTTTTGAAGCCAGTTGAGATGTTGAGAGTGTTTTGAGGGGACCAGTTTTTGTACGCTCACGTTGGACAAACAGAGCGGGGCGATGGCCGCCCCCCTACGACGCCTCCGACCGGAGCCAATAATTAGGTGGGGCGTTATCGCATAATAACTTGGGACATGACGTGGACTGGCTGGCGGGCATATGGCCCCAGTCGGCCTTTCAGATAAAGGAAATCGAACTAGTAAATACAACGGCGGGCGAGGGCCGGTCACGCGATATAACGTATATATAACTCGTTACCGCTGTATTTCCGTGGAGGAATATTTTTACGACTATGAACTGAATTCGAATCTCTCAATATAAGATAGTTCAGGACCAAATCAGAGGGTAGAAATAGAAGATGGTATCAATGATAATATTTGAAAAAATTTTCGTTAAATACCTGAAGGAATTGTATATCATTATGGGTTATGGGATCGGTGACTGCAGTAGAATTTAAAATTTTTGTAAAGGGTCCTCAAACACATTAGATCATTGTTGAGTGTTCCGTCAGTAACATTCAGTCGTATCCCAATCAGGTACGTAAATTAACATTTAACTTGAGGAATGTAAATACGGACAATACTAAGTTATAAATTGCAGTTAAATAGCTTTTTCTTCTCTCCGAGAGGCAGAAAGTCATGAGAACATTAATGCCCCCGGTGGGTAGTTGAAAAGTTGTGTAGCGGTGTTTACTTACTCCTTTGGTGTGTCGACTCGGGATGCAGACTGAGAAAAAAGGGGGAGGATCAAAGGGCCGTCGTCCCGGCAATACAGCCATGCTCCCGGCTCTTCGGGACCTCGTTTAATTTTTATATCTCTTCTCCTCCCCGCGCTTTTATTAAGTGAACGCCGATTTTTCCCCGATTTTCCTTTCCTTTTTTTGCCTTTTTCTCCAATTTCGGGCCGAGGAAAAGGCAACAGTAATAATCTCGGTCGCAAAAAAAACTGTTCGCTGCTTCATGACATTCTGACTTCGATTGTAAACGATTTGACCCACTAACCAAACTGAGTTCGTTAACTAAACTCAGTTAAATTTGTATTACGAATGTGTGATTAAGCCTTTGTTAATATTAACTGCATTTATTATTCAAAAGTTATACTGATACTAATTTATGGATTACGGTGGCATTCGAAATAGGATTTTTAGCTAAGAATGTTGTGTCCATTATATTTAACGAACCTTATCCCCTTACCCTTTAACTAACCATATATATTAGGTTTTTTCATTTATTTTTATTTTCGCTATTACAATTTTCTTACCTGTTCTTACCTCTTATATGATTATGGGTTCGATGCCCTAGGAGCTTAGAATTTTTTTGCTATTCTAGCCAAAACTTTGTATTGGGCAATAGCGTATGGAAGAATATATTATTCGGATTCTAAGCAACGAATGCCTGCTTTAAAAAATCAGTGTCGGTATTGTTTAATAGCGAAAATCAGCAATAAAACAATGAAGACTTTGAATCTTAACCGGGAATTCAAAAACACAAGGCGAATACAACCACACGGTAGTTACGTTTCGGGGTTCTGATATTTCCCATTTCGGTTTTATTTGATCCAATTTGAGGAAGTGGTTTCGAGTAAGGCGGGCTCGCACATTTAGGCCTATGCAAGATGACGTTTTTAAATCTAACGTCGCGGTACTCGAATGTTAAATAAAATTCAATTCACTTTCGCGGTCGGCCTTTGTGCCAGGCTAAATGAAGTTTTCAATCAATTTTCCAGAGTGACTGATGCTCCATTTGCCAGAATAAAATAATTATTTTTACTACCCTTCATCGTTTACATAGGGTGGATATTAGTCTTTAGTCTATTGGGCTAAAGGCGGACTCTGCGCGTCTAAATTAAACTCCTTTCGCCCAAAAATAGGATTTCCGCTTACCCGTCAAACGTTGCACACATTGTTATCTGGTTGGGATACTTCCATAGTGAGATAAACGCTGATGTCACCAGATTAAAGTGGGCGGACTTTCCGTTAGAATAATAATAAAACTTGACAAAGAAGTATATGAATCACACGTTCATGTATAAACATTCGGATTAACATTCGTTTATTAATAACATTAGTTTTATTGTCCATTTAGTTGCCTAATGTTGATTATACTACAGCGTGTAGAACCAGATTATCGATAATTTGTTATTAAGTTTTAAAATAATAAACTCAGTAATATGTTGATTACATGAGGCATCGATGGCAGTTGGTTTGTGAAGATTGTGATCCTGGGGGAGACAAGGGGCATAGCGAGGTATTTGATCCTATACGGGATCGGTCGCAGCTAAGTTGAATAAAATATTAGACCAAATCAAAGTTCGGGGGCAGGAATTCGTGAGAGTGGGAGTATCATCACTCCAAAAAGCTCCCGTATTTTCATGGAAATATTCAAGTAACTGCGTACAACCTACAAATTTTATTGAAATGTAGCGCAAAGGATTATCGATCCTGCGACTGACATATGTGATGCATTTTATTACGCGTTATTAGTTTCATTATATACCATATATTCCTGGTGATATATAAGATAGAGTAATATGCCAGTGAGTAATGTATTTGTATGAATACTGAAACGTGTGCGATCATTCATTTATTCAACGGAAATTATTTGAATTATTTGAAAGTATCGGGGCCGTTTATGTCGCCCCGTGGAAATAAATTATGCTCACCCGGCGTTTAATTATGAAGGGAAATTGAGAGGTCGAGTGGAGGGGTGGGGTAGGTGCCCCGTTCGCCCACTCAAAATAGAAAAGTAGCATCCATCGATCCCGTAATTTCTGGGCCTGTGTCGAGTGTCAGCTCCGAACTAGGGCCGTTGGCACGTGCCAACTCAATCACTTCTTCCCTGAACCCAGCCCAACACTCACCCTCCAACCCCCTACAATCATCCCATACGGCCGCCCACCTCCATCGATCCACAAAATGCCCGGCATATTTACGAATATTCCCTGACATTTATTAGCTCGCTAAAATATAGTATTAATTATTTTACCATAAAATACCACATCACACGAAATTGAATTTAACTACCACCTAAAAGAATTCGAGATATTGCTGGTTTTTACATTATTTAAGACTGGATATACTACCATTTCTGGAAATGAAATCGAATATCAGAATCGATCATAAATTATGTAGGTCATAATTATTCATGTAACGAACATAGAACAACCCGAAAATCTAACTCAGACTATAAATACGTAATACAATATTATTTTTAATTTTCAGTACATTTCAACTTTTGCAGTAGAAAGAGGTACACACTTATTGTGTAGAAGTGAGTTTTTGGTAGTAATATATGTTAAGAACGTCTCGGCGGTGGTTTTCGGTGGTAGATAGGCTAACGGAGAGAGTAATAGAACAGAAATAATGTCTAGACAGCAACTAGCCGGGGCTGAAAGTGTTGGGCTCTCCTTTATATTACTGAGGGAGGCGACACAGGTGTCCGGTAATAATAATGCCCTCTCTTTGACTGGTGACTTACGCCCCTATTGACCCGTCAGATGCCCCTTTCAGGTTCGGGTACAGGTTCAGGTTCTCAACCATCATCCATACTGTTCCCTTGTCCCTTTATCGGTACTATTGGTAACTTTATATATATATATATATATATATATATATATATATATATATATAAAGTTATTAGAGGCTGAGAAAGTAACGTTTCTCGTTGCCATTTTATTATACCCTTTTATTATATCTGGAGGGATAGGTCCACCGAGCGAGGGCTCGGCAGTGCTTCCTCTCGGCTTCTCGTAATAAAATCCGATCTTGTATCATTTTGTCTTGCTGAATTATATGCGTTCTTTTCAAATTTAATTCCTTTCTCGCCGATAATAACACACAGACAAACACACACACACACATTCCATACATGTCACAATAACCTGACGTATTCACAACTTTCATGGATTGGACGGCATACAAATTCTTCTGTGCTTCGCTTGGTTTTTTTCAATATTTTCGATACAGTCGACTGGATGCGCGTCGTGGGACTATGTGCCCACTTGGGATCTGAAACCCTCCGCTAGTCCGGTTCCGAAGAATTCCTTTTAGTGATCGCTCGTCTGTTCAACCACGCCCCGTTTCATAATTGTGAAAATGTTTTGTGCTCCTGTGAAAACTTCTCCCCATTTATAAAACACTTCAAAGTGTCTGATATATCCACCGAAGCGTTAACAAAAACTATATAATTTAAATTTAGCATTAATTAGAATGTCTTCTAGTCTGTTTTTCAAGGTACACTTTTTGTAGCCGAATTTCGATGTTTCTTTATAAATTACCTTATCTGTCTTGTGTTTCTGACTCTACAAGTTTCAACTCATAATATGTGTTCTCATGAGTCCTTCTCCTTGTAGGTAGTGAACATAGTACATTATTTGTATTTTTAATTCTATTTATAACAGCGTGACTAATCAGGAAATGTAGTTTTCCAAAGCTCGTTTATTGCGCCGAATCTTTTCCGGACGCCAATGGTCATTACATAAAACGAAGGTATCGTCCGTTGAATATATCTTATTTTTTTTATACTCGAGGTTCTGTGTCTTTTGCCCGGCGTCAAACGAAATATTTCATCAAAGCGGACAGGGTCTGTTGCATTATGCAGTAAGTGGAGGCAGCCTAAATATTAACATTCACTCGTGTTTTTATTTCGATCAACGTTTGCAATTCGAAAAGCCTTTCTCGTTTTGTACCACTTGACCGTATTTCTACATGGGCTAAGTGTTTTATACATTTCTTACTATTGTAATTACACATCTTCAGTGTTATCGTGGATTAACCACTGAACTGTGAAGAAATAAACAGTTCATTAACATTGTATAATACTATTTTAATGCATATATTTAATTTTTTTGCATTACATATGCATCGAATTAAAAAGATATAATTTTGAATTTAAAATATATAAGTTTCTTAACAGTTCAGCTTGTATAACAAATCGGATCTAGCTCCAATGAAAGTATTACAGGTATAACCCGCTAAAATTTGTCTGAATTTTATTTCCGAAAATTAACCATCTCTCGGCAGTATCTGATTTATATTATTATCTGATTGCTTTGGACTGCAATATTCGTGCAATCGGAAAGAAAACGGGGTCGAATGATACTGTACTCATGACAGTCGTGCAGTGCGGGTCAGTATCGTAAGCGCCGTATTTTAGTCCTAATTTAAATACGAAGTCGCCGAAAGAGATGGCGCTCGCGGTGTTTCTATGTGACACCCGGTACTTTATACGGTTAATTATATTGTCGTTATCTTCTGTTTTTATCCAATTGTTCGGGTTTGTGTTAAATCTTTTCCCACCATTGCTACTGTAGGTAATATTCTGGTATTGTAACGAGTAAATAATATAAACAGTCACGGTTTCACTGGGTAACTCAAATCAAAGATAAAGAACAGGGAATAATTTAATCATTGATTATTTCCTATCCCTATGACAAACTTGTACGCTCTCTAAGGGGAATGTAAGAGGTCTCAAAGTTACTATCCTTTCTATGGCTTCGGACCTGGCTTTGGTCTAATGTATCTTCTGTTACCATACTTCTCTCGCTAAACCTCTTTCTTCTGTTTTCCCTTCTCCAAAAGACCTCGGGCGTCCATTCTTGGTTTTGCTCCCTTCATCTCTCTCTCAGCTTCCTAATATCACATCACATTATCGTCAGCTGCCGAATAAAACATCTCTAAAACCGTTTACCCTGGGACTGGGTCGAGTGAAGGGGTGCGACGCGTAGACATCACCTGTTGTTGGTCGGGACCGAATGGCATCTGGCCGTTGAAGTTGGTTCCACCCACACGGCCACCACAAACGACACATTCTTCAAAGTGCACTTGGTCAAATGAAAATGAAAAACTCGGTTCAATTCGGAAACTCACGCTTTAATTTTATTATTCGAGGGAATATTGAAGGCGAGGAAAGTAAAAGAACACAAAATTTGAGATAAATGTAAATATCCAAATATTATTAGATTTAAATGTTATTTTTTCGAAATAATTCGCCGGGTCGAAACCAGTACCAGTCGATATCAGTCCTCACTGCTAGCACATTAGGCTTCGTGAATGCATTCGATTTTATGGTGATTCCTTAAATGATTTCCACGGTGTTATTTTTGTTTAACTTCCATTTTATATATCAGATGTTCTACGTTTACCGTTTCATTTTTAGTAGCTTGTGTGCCATTACAGCGCTAATCGTTTATATAAATTACTTTCCAGGTCAGCAATTAAAGCCGGTTTACTGATACCGCTAGTAAAATTGTCGCACTCATCGTAGGAGAAAATTAACGGCCGCATTTCGTTTCATTACAGCTGAGGACGGTTAAGGAAGTCCAATTAACGCGCGTACCCGCGCTTTATCCCCGGCGGCTTCCTCCGCCGCGTTTTACACAGCCGGTTTACATTCGAGAGGAGTCATTTGCATAACGCTCGTCGATGCAATTACGCGGGTAAATTCCCCCGGGTATCCGTTTTTGAGCCATCGGGCTGTGGCCCACCGTTGCCGCCGGCCTACCACCTCGACTCCCCTACCTGCCGTTCTATCAAACCGTTTTCAACAACGGCATTAGTCCCGCCTCGTCTCGCTTTTCCCAATTCCATTTTATTCCCACGCCTAGTTCCCAGACTGTTTTCCACAGTTCCCCCAAGTTGTTTACTGACTGGCGATGTCCTATTGCGAAACTAGAAGTTTGAATCAATTGCGGGCGATTTATTTTATAAAATAAAATGAATTCTCAGTGGTTGTTTGTTCATCGTTTGGCGTTAGACAACCAATTTTTATATTCTTAGATATATCATCGCTGCTTGTATTAAACTCTATTCGGTATATAATCGGTATATATAATAATTTATTCGGTATTTTTGTAATATGTAAATTGTGTTCGTATTGTAACCAGACCAATAAATGAAGGGGCAGAGCGAGAGAGAGAGAGAGAGTTTGGCGTGGTATTATATAAGGCAGATTCGTGCCCGCGTCAATAAGCTTTTGAGCGTAGCATAAAGCACTATTTATGCATTATTTATGCTGCGCACTTGGGCTGGCGTTGATTTTGGGCGGAATACCGAAAGCAGTTTGCGTATCGACGACCGCCTACCTAATCAGCTTAAAACACCAGCGGATCCATTAGCAGCGGATAATAAAATTTCACAGCAATTACCTCCATCGGTATGTTTGGCCCTTTCAGGAATTAATGCCTGCGCTGGAATCGGGAAACTCAATTTAATTTTAGGGGCGACGACTTCGGGACGTCTGTTCAACTGTTAGTTCCCTGAATAAATGAATTTGAATACAGTCGACAGTTTATCGATTTAAGTCTGACTAAAACGGGCTTACCTCAATTCCCCTAAGTGAGGGTTCAAAGTCGAGCTCGGTGTTAACGCCCTCTAAGCTCCAAGGAAATGTGGTGAATTTAAAACACATTATCCCTTAATACTTTTACGATTATAATTGTGCCAGTCTTTTATTTTTTCCCGCCTTATGATTTTCACTTTATTGTAATAATAAGTAATCTTACAAGTATATTTTCTCACATTTGGGCACCGAGTAGCAGAAACGAGCGCATTTTATATTATCCACTGCCACACTGAAATAAAATAATGCGGGAAATTGCGCAAATGATATAATTTGTTTAGGATAGACAATACTAATTTTGACCACAATAGCTGAATAGTCTCGTTTTTGTTTAACCAAGGTCTGACCGATCGAGCGACACTAATATCACGCAAAATATAATAGGAATAATGCGATTTCGTATGAATCGTGTATAAAACGAACATCCATCAATGTTGGCGGTAAAAGAGAGCACCCTGGAGCTTGAAAAAAGTTGTACCGATAAGGGAGTTCTACTGAGTTGTACTCTAAATGTTTGTTCGCTCAGTAACTTTTTCTGTCTGCGGAGGGCCGTATACATTTTATACTCCGAATAAAGTATCCTTTCTAAAATTGCCTAAATTTATTTTTATGGCATCTCTTTTATAGATCCCATTAAATAAAAAAGTTGGTTCCTCGGTTTACTCCTTTCAGAATTCACACAAGTTTATTTAACGCCGTATAATTTTTAAATTACGCCGATATATCATTTAGCTTCAGCGTCATTTTCTATGCAAACAAGTAAAACCAGAATACCAGTGCCACATACTGAATAAGTACCAAAATTATGATTCGAGATATGATTATTGGCTGATAATGGTACGCAGGAAGTCATATATATTGGACACCGCGGTTTCCATAGCTCAGCCGGCGTTTTATTAAGTGGATACACAAATTATTTCTATATAATTTCTACTCCACCCCCTTGTAGACGCAAACAAAATATTGGATTTTATTGACACTTCAAGACTGGTACGCATAATGAAATTGGTAAAGCACGAATTAACAATACTGCAAGGCGACGCCATTCACAAGGTAAATTTTTCGAAGAATAAATAGTTGGCTAATTTAATTAACTTCACCAGCGGTGGAATAAGAGGAGCGTAGAGAGGGGGCATCAATCCGTCGGCGTTTAATGGGCCGCCAGCGCCTAACCTAATTTGAACGCCATTCAGTTGCAAACGGCCCGAATCCAGGGGGAGTTTGTCTTCGGCAAATAAACCTAAACCCGGTCGCCCACGCCCCGGTCCCCCAAATATCATTTCGAGAGCGACCTCGCCTTTCCCTTTGGTCCCCTCATGTCGGCGTTATTAGATCCCGCAAGACAGTCCAACAGTACACAACGCGCTGTGCAATATTACACCCGCGTGAACAAAAAATAAACCTTACAGATTGAATTGAAAATGAGTAAAACGCCCGTGTATTTTGTAGAATATCTTGAAAAACTAAATAATGAAAAGAAACATACATACAAATATGTATAACCGGAAATACTGATTTAATTTTCGCAAATTGTACATTATTTTGATGTAGCTCTTGGCTACAATTTCCTATTCTCGCTATTAAAGTGAATATATTATTATCTATATAACTAATTATACTATTATCAAGTGAATAATTATTATTAGTGGGTTATTCGTGGGCTGAAGTGGCGTCGGTATTGCGGTAACCGTGCCCAAAGTTCAAATCCTGAAATCACCGAATCCTAAACGACATTCTATCAAAGGGCATTACTCCGTCTCCGAACACTGCGGGGTACAAAGGAGGACTTCAAAGTATTAAACACGCCAATGGCCACTATTATTAATTACTCGAAATGTTCGGACCCACGCTAAAGTATACTTGGACCCGATTATCGAATATATATATTATCTTTGGTCCGTAAGCGGCGAGAACCACTTACGGGAATAAAGCATATTGTATATTCCGCTGAGTATTTCTATGTATTGGTTAAACCTTTGTTAAATTTAATTTATTCGTACGGACGACACGCTCAAAGGTGCAACAAGTAAGTTAACGTGACGTACTCGTTTTAGGGCGAACATACAAAGATTGGAAATTATAATGAAATCGATACTGGAAGAAGAATGAGATTATAAATATAGGAATTGATTAGACATCATGGTCAAGGCGCTAACGTAATAGAGGCGTGGTTTTGTTAAACCTATTTATTCCATTCATTTTAAAACACGCTTTTCACGACCGATCTTTTTAATTTCTTTTAATTATCCTATATAGTATTAATAGTTTTCGTATATATACATCCTGAACGGTTAAATATTCATGTTTCGGCCTTATTTGCCGAAGGTTTTCTACTGAGTTCAGAAGACTCGACACGCCGAGAGATGAAAACAGGGGCCTGATGCCGGTTCGGCTAAGTGTCGCCCCAGGGGATTATAGCTGAATGCAGCGTAATAAGACGGGCAAGGATTGCAAAGAAACATCGTACACTAGGACGTATGAGCGAAAGCGAGCGGGCCGCCAAAACATAAATAGGGGGAATGCAAAAATACGGTTTAAGAAAATTATAATAAAACTAAAATTATAGTACTAATACATACAAAATAAAACTTATTTTAAGGAACGAATAAATTCGTTAATTATTTATTAATAATTAGTCGTTTTACTTTGTCGTACCACAAAGTTCTATCCAGACAATAAAACTGTTTAGTATTTTGCTAGACCATTATAATTCCTTATTCGCAGCTCAATTTTTTGAGCTCATGTTATTGGTGTTAGTGGGATGGAGGGCGTTGATAGTAGGGCAACTGTGGACAAAATAGCCGTAACGTCCGGGAAATTGGATTGTGATTGGTTCCTGATTGAGGGTGTACGGCCACGGCCCGTCATAGCGCTAACGTCCATTTAGAAATTGCCTTCTTCCTCAGATTTACTCGAGTCCTAAGTAGCTTGTAATAGTTACAATATTATTTCCTACATCATAATCATCATTCATATATTTCGTATGTAACTCAATCATTTATGAATAAAAAGTGATACATTTTTGAATATAAGTTAATACACGCACCCGTAATCTACAGCATCGCTTACATAATAATTGAGCATGCGCATAATTATCGTTTTATTTGTTTTAACTTATTTTTGTTGGGTGGGGGGGATGCATAAAAATCCCAAAGATATTTCGGACATGACTACCTTGAACTAATAAAGAAATTTATGAATATTTGAGTGCAATAATAGTCATTTTTGCAATATTCATTTCGTTTTTCAGCCATTTATTTTTTCATTGGTTTTATTCCAACATTCAAGTAACAAGTTTAAAAAAAATACTCATAATTCGATAAAATATTCTATGTTTATATTAAAAATTATATCGATAATTTTTACGATCATAATAGTTTTCTTGTTCATCCATAATTTATTGAACAAAGTTTACTTTTAGTAATTTAGTTAATCACACGGTGCACTAGCACCGATACAATAGCGCCCCCTGAGGGTGGTGCGGATATGTACTTAAGTAAAGGTCGTTGTGTGCACTTGCACCGATAAATTAGCGCCCTCTGAGTGTGGTGCGGAAATGTACTTAACTAAAGCTCGTTGGGTGCACTTGCACCGATTAACTAGATTACTAAAAATAAACTTTTTTCAATAAATTTTTGATATTCTATTGAAATTTTGATATATTATTTTTAAAATAATTGATTGATATTTTTTATTCAATTTGATTAATTTTTAATTATTTTTATTACTTCTACATTTAATTTAAAACAAAGGCAACTGTTCAAATGATTATTTACCATGGCGTATTTAATTTTCCAAGCAATGTATAGGATATAACACAGGGTTATAAAACTCGTTTCCCTATCGCCCGTAGTAAGCCATTTCCTCGCAATATCGAAGTTATATCTGAGCTTTTAATATGCTGCGCTCCTATATTCATGTAAATTTGATTCGGCAATCCGAATATAGTCGATTTGATATGCATTTACTGCACCAATATCAACGCTGGGAATGCGGTATTTTATACCTACTGTCCGCCCAGCTTCATTTTTGTCTGGTACCAGAAAAGCGGTAGAAAGATCTAGTAGGTGTAGCAACGATAAAGAATTAAACATCGAACGTTTCAATTATCGATTTCATCAATCATTCTTGGAAATTCTGTGATTCAATCAATGAAACTTGCGATTACCTAAAACCACGTTATGCGTTCTTGCTGAATAATTCAGTGTCAAAGTAAATAAATATTTTCCACAACTTAAATTGTTGAACTTATAAACTCTTTTCGAAGCATATTTAATTGCTTAACATTTACTTAAAACAATTTTGCTTTAGATCCTGCCTTAGGGAAGAATATTAGTGTGCCAAAACTTTTCGTTTCCGGGCCTGCTAATTACTAATCAACATATTGAGATTCGCCTTCTTATTCGAACCGCAGCCACTAAACGGCGATTAATCACCGTTCTAAAACTCTCGTTTTCTTATCTCTTAATGGTTTCAAGACAAATTGAACTTAATTCGAATTTGAAATTATCTCAGACGCTGAAACCTAAAATAAAAGTAGAAGTGAAACATTTGATAGACAATTCTGATAAAAAATGAAATATAACTCACCAATCTTTAGAGAAATTAGACTTTCACATTTGCAAATATCCAATATTAGATGAAATCACCTCTTCCATCGGGGAAAGAAATTTATTCACAATTTCCGTTTCGGAAACTACTGGATTGGTTACTTTAAGTTAACAATACAAATGAAAATAAACCAAAGAATTATATTATTACGTTCGTACGTTTATTTTAAAAAGCTCTTTTATTATTACCATAGTATCCAGAAACTGTAATATGTATGTGCGGGATATTGTAGAAAAATAATTATTCTAGGGTCGGTGTAGAATCTGGGCCGGTGTAAAGTGTGTCCATCGCCATCATGTGGGTTATAATAAAAGGGGAAAAGTGCTTTTGGGTGCTCGGCAACGATCTCCCACAGGCCGGACACATTTTTCACTGCCCAGGGCCTACCTGATGTCCCTTACCATAGGGTCCTTTATAACGAAGTGAATGAGGCGCCTTAGTAACCTCTCCTTCACTGATACTGCACTACTATAAGGGGCGGAATTAATCTAAGCCAACATGCTTGGCATGAGACGTGCTTGAGAACAATGCTTTCCCGAAGCATTGTCCATTTTATCATTTAAAAAGAGTGCTAAGGTTAAGATACGTATTTATCGTAGAATCTTTTAAAAATAGAAAATGGAGAACAGTAGTGGAAAGTAATTAAAAAAATAATATTAAAAGGAAACAGGCAGGTTGCCTATTGGGTGTTCATACCTAACAATTATGAGATATTACGAATTATAAGGTGAAATTTTACCGTTAATTATTCAAAGTTTGGTCGCATTTTTAAGAAACAATTCGCAGTTTCTTCGCCTCATCCACCAAATGTTCTTCGGGCGATTATTCTTTATTCCTCCTCCCCGCCTCGAATTCCCTCCAATCCCATTTTCTCGGGTGGACATTCACTGTAGTGAAGCTGGAATTCACTCTGAGGAAAGGACTCGCCCACTTTAATATTACATAAGTTTACCGAGTGGCGGGAGCGTTTTACTTGACCCAAAAGAGTAGTGCGGAGGGCTGGTCGTCTCTTGATATGAAGTTAGGACACTTGAACGAACTTTACGCAGCGGTCAAAATCAAGGAGCCGAATCAGAAGTTAAATTAGTTTTCAACATATTGCTACAGTCGGACTAAAACTCGGCTAATTATTTGAAGCTGGTTTAAAATGATTTATCGACTTCGGCTATAATTTAAATATGACTGCGACAGATGGATAAAGACATACAGAACTTAGTTTCGAGGGATAAGAAAACAGGTGTTTTGTAAAATGTCATAGTTTTATTAACTGAGTCAAAGCATTTACAGTGAAAACTTTTAGTCTGAAATGAGTACCAGCTGAAAATTGAGTTTAATTGAGAATGAATTAGTATAGGAAAGATTCTTAAGAAGTGGAGGTGGGGAGTGTTTTTTAATTTGAAGACCTATAGACATATGACCGCTCGTGGCGTATTCTCGTGACCCACTCTAATGATGTACAGCGTTAAAAAAAATTCTAGCTACTTCACTTTCAATTTTCTTGCTGCAGTATTGAATCTATACAATTAATTCCTTCTGTTTAGAGTCTAGCCCCTCTTATTCGCCACCAATTTTTGATACGAAATTGGATTTGAGAAAAGGAACGACCCAATCTTTTAGCGAGATAAGGTAATCTTATTTATTCCGCTTATCCCCAGAGCAAGGCGCCTCTCTCCATTGAAAATAACGTATTCAATTAAGTTGACTTTTTTGTGAAGAGGAGGAGACTAAGATGGGACAGTGCCTCTCTGAATCGTATCCCACATCAATCTATCTCAACACTCGATATTATTACGGCCTTAATTGCTGAGAAAAAAACAACAGCCACTGGTATTATTTTGCATGAATAAAACATTTCTAGAATTTGGTATAATTTTCCCTAATTGAGAATAGGTTGTCGTCACTTTGTTTAAACTTTTAATTTAAATCTAAATTTTAATTTAAACTAAAAATTGGAATGAATTTCATTTTCGCCTATTGTGGATCTTTAATTTTGAACTATATTACCTGTCATATCTTAAGTACATATGACCGATGAGCATTTGAAGGGGAAAGGGTTGCATCAAGCCTATTAAACTCTGCATTAATTATTAACCCAATCGCCTTGCCGATAGTTCCATATGGCAAAAACGACCGATTTTGCGACAAGGGGCCGCAGTGGTTGTCGCTTAATGTGACTTGAGGAATATCGAGCGAGCCCGGGTAATGGAAAGCCGGGCTCATTAGCGAGACGGAAATATAAAACGGCCGGCATAGTTGCCGGACATTCATAATGAACCGTTGGCCGTTGGTAGGGGAAAAAAGAGGTAAAATCTGGCGTTGTCAGTTGGCATAATCGTATCGCAACCCTGCCTGGCTAAATACACCAACAAAATAGACCAGCGTTGCACCGGACAATGTGTTTTTCAGAGGTGGTGACATTTTTGCGAACATCGTTTAACACAACCCTGAACCGATTACCTTGTTCATCCCAAGTTAAAAATAAAACTCTCCCAATATGTCAATCCTTAGCAACTATTATCTAAATGTGAATTAACAACAATTAAATCTATTTAGAATTGTATTTTTATCACAATACAATTAGCAATACAATTTTGACTGGAATATTTATACATTTATTTTAGTTTTAATCGACTTTGGGCACTTAATTTCTGGTCATGTGCAGGGTAAGAAAACTGCAGAGTTGGTTCTAAAAATTGTTTTATATTCCCCTTGGAATATGGCCATTTTCTAGGCAGTCGTACAGCTTCGTTGGTTTAATACCGTTGACGTGTATAAAATGTGGGCAAGCGGTAACGGATACTTATTCGCTCCCGCATGCGGTTTTTATGAACTCGGGTTATGCGAAAGGCGGGTTTTTTAAGGTAAATTTTACGGTAACAAATACGCGTTTCGCCTCGAATATGGTGTTGAATTTCCTCCCTCGAATGACTTACAATGCTTTCTCAGCTTAGCTAGCGCTCCAAAATTTACGCTGAACCAGCGTTATGTTTGTTGATTTTAAACCTCATTTAAATATCAGTATTTACGTTGAAATAATTCGTTTAGGTTTGGTACTATTTTAAGTTTATATTTTAAAAATCATCCGAGTTAATTAAAAATTTAAAAATACGTCAATGCGTGTGTCGAGAAAACCGCAGAATGTATCATTATTAATTTTGTATGCCTGCCAGCGAAATGTCATGCTGACGAGCCTTAAGTAATGAGTCTCAGATTTAATTAGGGCCGTATAAATACTGTTTACACAGTGATGCCCATAAATCACCATTTGTTAGTGTTACCGGAAGTCTACACCACAATTCAACTAGGACATAACAAATTTCGCTCTCCGTATATAACTGCAAATTTGGTTTACAAGAACAATATTAGCGCAGCCTAATCGAAGTTAATTTCGCTATCGCCAACCGTGCTCTTTATGCTAATAAATCTTCTATTGAGGTTACAGCCATGTCTGAATTGAATCAATGCAGTGACTCCACAGAGAAAGATACTCAGTTATGTTGCAGGGTGCCGAAAGTGAATTATCTACGCGTTGAATTATTATATTTACCGGTATTCGAATTCAAATGAGTACTCTTAATTGATTCAGTACTTCCAACGAATCTGAAAACCATAAGTTGTATACATTTCTGAATTTCTACATTCTGATATATATATATATATATATATATATATATATATATATATATATATATATATATATAAGGGAATCAGTGCCAGCGGCGGAGGCTGGTGTTGTGCTGCCAATCGATCAACAGCCTCTCTCTGCCTCTCCCACCCCCTCTGTTGGCTCAGGAATTATTCATAGCCACGATCTATTGCACTGGAGATCTTTCTGAAGATCGCAATGGTCGAAGGACTGAATTTAGAGTTTGTGAAAGTGTCGGATTTTGCACGTGGATAAGAAATCACATTGTAAGGTCTGTTTATGAAATCAAAAGAGGAAGTTCTGAGGCTGACCGGACTTTTTACATTTATGAATTTCGACTGAATTTAATACGTGTCACGCCATGTCTGTAGCTTTAATAGACAGAGAACCCTCCTCCCCACACCACCCGATAGCATGGGCCTGACTGTAACAGAAAATGTGACGTGAGTAGAATAACAGTCTACATGCAATTGAAGTAGTGAAGCCTTCAGAAAGTAGTTAGGCATGGGAGCAACCAAATTATTAACTTATACTGAGAATATCCAATTGGCGTTAGAAATATTTCCGAAAGAAAATTGTAATATACCGGGCGGTAATTTTAGGGATAAATGGGAACGTTGATGACAGCACTCGATGAGGCGAAGAATAGAGAAGCCCGTTGAACGAGTGGGGAGATGAAGGCAATGTTTATATAACTTATAGAACGAATGTTCTAACGCCAGCCTTTACTGTTGTCGACTCAACCGTGAAATACTCTGCCCTATACTTCCATTCTTATAACAATACTGACCCTCCTCCTCACAATGACTCCAGCCATACACACTCATAACACCACCCCTATTTTATATATATATATATATATATATATATATATATATATATCCCCATATAGGAAAGGCTGGGAACTCTGGTAGGGCGCAATCTCCCGCAAAGTAGTATATATTGGCCGCGCCCGAAATGGAATCCCCCGCCTCTATGCGTGGGATCAACGTCAGCTACAGGTTCTATGGTGAAAGTTGTTTAATGAAAACATTAATAGCGGGCTCTGTTAAATTCCGCGGAAAATCGGGAATACGTTTAATTCATCGGTATTTCTAAACTTGGAAACGACAGTCCAAGGATTATAGAAGTAAATATATATATTTTTAAACTAGTACTTGTAAACTGAGCACACCCTAAGAATTGTGTATTACAGACTGTTCATAATAAATTATAATGAAATAATATAGGGTGTATTAAAGGTAAGGGTGGTTTTTTAATGTTAGAATAGCCCTTACCTCTGAGAGTCTTAGGTCACTGAACCGGAGGTTCTGAAAGTATTTGCCTATGTGTGTTAATAATACCACTTCGGATCTAAGGACACGCAAAGGGCTTTGTGCGCCCACGTTTTCCCGACTCGTCCTACCACTTCTAGATCTCACTGAGCTGCAACCACAATTTTCAATTAAAATTTAGTTAGTGCGCCCGACAGACCAAGGGTATAGTGGTATTGTCGATTGGTAATCGGGAGGAGGCTGGTGGTGTGGGCCGCCACGCCCAAGAAGTGGGAGAGCTGTTCACTGTCAAGGCCGACCGGGACCACACCCGCCAATTAATTTCAGCAAGGACTCCTCCCGACAAAAAGGCGGTTACAGCTCAAAAAGCGAAAACAAAAAGCAAAAATGGCTTAACACGAAAAAAAAGAAGACGGAACCGAGAGACCTTGTACCGGCCAACGGTGTGGGGTCTGACCGCCGACCGTCCGACCAGCCAGACTCTCAGTTATGTTGTGCACACGAACATCATGTGCATGGTCTTTCGCTACCAAAACGTTTATAGATGGATAAGAAAAAACAGTGGAAAGCAGTCCAGTGGATTCTCTGTACTACTAGGAAAAAAATTATCTTCAATTCATATAAGACAATGTACGGTTATAAATACCGATACCATGTAGTGGCATGTAATTACAAACTTCCAGCTTTTAGGCCGCTAGTATTTTACAACTCGTGAAATGTTCCTCGAAAATTTCAAATTTAATGCGCAAATAGTATTCAAATTAATTTATACTATGTAAAGCTGAGGTCTAATTAAAAAGAAATTGTTCGATACCACCGAACGAACTTTGTTAGTAGGTTAGTATAGTAAATCACAATCAAGATATAGTGACTTCCGGCTCGGAGTTCAGGACGAAATGGGTTTTACATATCGGTGATGGAAAGGGGGGAGTTTCCTTGGGTGTAGGATTGGGGGAAAGCATCATCTGTTCCGTGCCCGAACATCGAAGGCGGGTGAAAAACGCAAGTCACGAACTGTGTCAGAACTAAAAGCGCCCTAAGGCTCAAAGGAAAATCCTTGGCATGTTCGATGAAAGGCCGATAACAAAAACCACCGCCCTGTTTCTTCTTACTCCCTTCTTCACCTTTCAAGCACTTACTAATAAATGAAAATCCAACATAGTTTCCGTACCTGCAAGACATCTATGTATAAATGGATGTTGTTACCAACTGTTTTTCGACATGTCACTACTCAATTGTATAGTAGTGTTATGAGTATGTATATACGTATCTACACTTGCTGCCTTTGTTAAATGAAATCAATCGAAGAAAATAAACCGTAGATTTCGTGTGTTTCTGTCTCCTCTCGCTGGTTTGGTCTTTTGCTAGACCGGTTTCGGCTGCTCGCCATCTTCAGTAGCGGTGTTAGTCACTTTTGGCACTTTGAATGCTTTTCGGGCACTGTCACTGTCACTGTCATTACTGACGGACACATTGAAACACACGAAATCTACGGTATTCCGACCCCTCGCAGACCACAAAACAGATATGTTGAAGAAAATAAAATTTATTTTTACGTATATTCTAGTTTACGTCAATTTACTAGACTATGTCAAAATCCAGGGACATATGCGTAAAATTTACGAGCAGTGCGGAACCTGTCGCGTGGAAATATTTTCAGAAAAGGAAAAAATATGAAATTTGTGCGGGGCGGATACAGCTCCTTCGTTTATTAAATGCCATCTTTAATTCATGTCACGCCAACCAAGGTCTATTTCTGGATTTGCGTGTCCTTAATTTAATGGACCTCCTGTTTGCTAATCGCCGGCCCAATATAGGTGGGCGTACAGATTGACAAATGCATCCGCCTGTTCAATATTCATTTGTACCGACAACCACCAAGTCAAATTAACTATTGATTCAAGACGTTGGCAATTAATCGCGAATACGTTATTTAATTTGCCGCAGAAAATTATATTCAAAAAGAATATTTCGATTGACTTAACTACCTATTTCTATACTCTTAATTCCAGAAGTGATGAAACGACGAAATTTGAACCTGAATTACGATTTCGTTGGGATCAGCTATCTTGACCTTCGCCAAGGTAAAATCTTCTAGCTTTATGGTTAGTCACTTATTGTCGTTTACCTGTATGAGTTTTGATCTTACAATTTCAATGCGGCACCAATCTATTCCAATAGGGAATTGAGAAAGAACGGTTTTCTCGGTCCACTAAGTGGCAGTGTGCTGATCCCGGGCTTGTTGGACTGCTCAAGAGGCAGACCACTTGACGTGGCCAGTCGTAAAACTCAGAGCCACTCCGCTCCCTACATCATAAATAATACCGCCCACTCGCTCTTCCAATAAAACAAGCCCGGCCCTTACAAAATCTTAAGCAACGAACCCTCTTAAAACACTTCAAACCGTCAAGAGGAAAATGATTGCGAATGTGAAGGCGGAGCGGAGAGTGTTAATACCTTGTAGATGAATATTTTCGGGAAATTTTAGGGATTAGGTGTTTTATAATGCCTGCGCTATGCCAACGAAATAAGTTTCCATATATTGGGAGAAAGAATAAAACATTAATAATTTTTATTTGTTCCGTCATCACGAAATCAAGACAAAAAGGGTATTTCGTGCTTACGGTTTCTTCTGGTTTTTCCGTCTCCGATTTTCGGAGTAACACCGAACGTACATTAATTTGTGTATTAAAAGTATATATATGCATTGATATTATGATTTTACTAATGATTTGTATATTCCTGATTCTGTCGAAACGCAAAAAAATAACTTTTTCATAGTAGAATAATACGTGAAACTGGAGCAATATAACAAGAGGTTTAAAGAAATACAAGAAATAATTGGTAGTTCGTAGAATCGTGCGAAATGCAATTCTTTAATACTTTCAATAAAGGTTTCGAGGAGGGCAACCACCCGATGACCCTAACGCATCGATTCTTCAGAATTGGACCTTATTCGACACCTCGTCGCAAATAATATGAACTGGGCGTAAAGGGAACAGCGCGTGGACAGCACGGTCGTCTTCCTCTCGCTGATTAGACCAATCAAGTTTGGAAGCGTCTGGGCGTGAACTAGGAGGCGGTAGGAGTAGGAGGCACATAAATTTCCCCTCGGGGCACACAACCCTACATTCAACGATGGACCTATAACCAATAGTATGAGTTTGATACTAAATAATACTTAGTCATTTATATTTAGTAGTGGTATAAATTCATTTTTCTATGAAAGGCGAACCCCTTGGTATTTGATTATTCAATTTTTTGTCAGGTTTTGAATATAGATATAAAATAGTTAACAAGTTTTGAATTAACCATCGTTAATCCCCCGAATATCATTTGTTTATCATTTCTCTACTTTATGAAGATAGTTAGTTGAGTCAAATGTTATGGACCGCTGGTGTATGACGGTTGAAATTATCCAAGTAAAGCGTACTTTGTTAGGCCCCATATTTTCTTTTAACTTTACTTGAAATCATGGTAATAATAAGCTTAATGTATGATTCTTCTTTTCACTATCAGTGGGTATGATCTCGAAGTAGCAAAAAAAGCTAAAGTATAATAGAAACCCAGGAAGTTCTCATTTTCTTTTCACCAAGGGAGACGGAATTATGCTTACTTCATCTTATGAATTGGATTTGGAATGGATTGGACTCGAAATGAATTCGTCTAATCAGAATGTGTCACTTGGCGTTTTTTTTTCAATATTAGGATAAACCCCGGTATGATTTCAGTTTCTAACCTCGAGCTGACCTTTATTTCGCACTCGGACACTCCAAAAGAACGATGCCGAAGTAAAGGAAATGATTCCGAAGGGCGAGCGATCGGGAAATCAGTCAATCTAACAAATCAAGTTCCTTTCAGCGGAACCATAAGATCCGGAGACGACTGCGGAGAATGAAATGAGGGAAAAAATGATTGGTCCTTATCAGGAGGCGAGCGGTGTCATTCTTACATTCAACATCTTAAAAGAACAACTTCACACAAATCCGGTTTATTGACCTCCGCTATTCAATTAATTTCAGCTTCTAAGGTCATATGACTCAGAGTTACAAGCCTTGAAGGAATGAGGAAATGTGAATTCAGTTATCGATTAACTGTTGCTGGCATGACAGCTCTTGATAAGATAATCGGTTTTTGAGCGAATATGGATTTATATAACTTGGGGTTATTAAAATCTACAATGTACTACATGATTCTTATACTGCTGACTTATAGCAACTATTTGGCTCCTGTCAAAATCAAAAAGAAGACACATAGGCTAAAAAATGAAAATATTGACGTTTTTATTCTCAATAGGGGCAGACAATATTTGCGAATTACTTTTTTTCGAATAACCTACTAAAATAAAAAAAAAATTCACACCACGGTAGCGTCATGAATTTCATTCAAGATAAACGAAAATTTAACCGACCGCATGTAGTATTATGTTTATTATATTACATGAAGCCGTGTTTAAATATTTTCCCGTATATATAAAATTCTGGGAATAATTTCAATCTCATATAATATCTATTGATTGAATAATAATTACGTATGATTATACTTCATCTAACGTTACTAATAATGAAAGTATACTGGTAGATTATAATAAGGTATTTCGAAATTTTCATTTCCTTAAACTAGCGCTAAACGCATTCGTTTATTGCATTCATTCTAGAACCGTGCGAAATTCCCTGTCCCTGACATTTTTAATTGCAGCCTGAAAAGGCTAGAGTTATAAAAATTACAGCGTCGTCGTTAACAAAATTGTCTAGTAAAGAGGTGAAGCGGTCTGGTGAGGGTGACGGTGACGTGAGTATGGTTGAAAAACAGTGCTGAAGTTAGCACCTGGGCTCCGGCCGGGTCGTTAGCGGCAAAATGCTCGTCTTCCCTCCAACCCTCCACTTTTTCCTCACTATTCCCACTTCTCTTATTCCCCGGCTCTTTCTCTCTCTCTCTCTCCCTATCATTGTCCCGACACTCTCCCCAGCCTGCCTAGCTTTCATTCTTTCCGCCCCCAACCCCTCTCGGCCTTGGGTCCCACTTACAAATGATTCCAGTTATGAGTGTTCTTAGGTGGCGGGGGCCGATTTTTGAAAAACCTCTTAACGAGGATCCGCGGAGTCGGCGTACTGGGGGCGGAGGGGGGCCTAACCGCCTGCCTCTAATGAAGGCAGCATTTTTCTTTCTCCGATTTAAAAATTCAGCGTAGAATACGAAGGGAGAAAATAATAAATTGCCGTTTATTTGCCGTGTTCTCATGCAGAGTAATTTTGTCTTACTGTCCCGCATCCTAATTGACCACTAATGTGACATTCGTCCTGTTTGCAGGATATATCGTGCGATGTGTCCCTACAAAAAAATTTCAACACAGCCACTTACACTTAAACTTAATTTTGGCGAGCGCCAAATGCTCGGAATCTGAATATTTCGAATAGTCTAGATCGATTATTAGCCACTAAAATATTGAAATTGGCCGTTGTCGATTAGACGCCTTCAAATATTAATTGCGATTCCAAACCGAACAATCGGAGCTCACTCGAAAACCTGGCATTCAGGCCTCATCGCATGATTCGATATTGTTTAAGGCGGTGTCGTCTTGTACAGACAAAGATCGGGTTCTGACAAAAGATAACAGCCGGGGGCCGGGACCTCTCCACTCCTTTCATTATACCGCTTATTGTTCACCGACCGACGACTCTTTGTGCCCTCCGAGAAATGTTACCACCGTTATCGTCTATTCTGCTTATGACTCCAGAATTGTATCTGGACCCGCTTTGCGTTTCTCAACGGAGTAGGTGCAACTCTGCTTCTACATTAGAAATAATAGTAAGCGAGGTTAGACATTTTTAACAGTAGAATCATTTTAATAACTCATATATACCCGGACCAATATATTGTTCACTAATTTATCCTTCGATACGAATGTGTTCATTACGCTGTTCTAATTGTAACATTAGTATTCAACTTAATTTATTTTATTTAACAGATACACATAAAAAGAATTGCTTAATATTAGCATTTACATATTAAATCTATACATTCGAGCGCAATAACTTTAATTAAAGACAACTATTACCATACTGTATTTAAAATTGGTGTCCCAAATGATTATTTCTATTGTTAATATAATCTTTATCGCGTGCTATTACTGTAATTGTCTTCCGGGTTTAATATCACTGAGACGCTTCAGTTTTTATACTGGATCTTCGAGAAATATTTTTGATGGAGTCGTGTTTTTATGTCCGGGCGTTGACAGTAGTTCAAACTTTTAGGATTAGGTCCGCTATAAAGATTTTTTTATATTCCTTTTTTCATTTCGTTGTATTTCCCGAAGTAAAATTCTTACGCGAATTAAATAGGAATCATCAACGAGGAGGACTATTGAGTCATTAAAAGTGCCCAAATATATTTACTATACGGTACGTATTTACGATTTTTTTTCAAAATCGCAAATTTGAATTAGATACCAGAGGAGTCAAAACAACAGAAGGGGGCATACAAAAGATAATTGTTTCCTATTCGTGTGCCGCTCTTACAAATTGAATCAATAATTCATTCATCAGTTGTCTCAAGTTGCCATGTTTTCTTTATGAAGTCTAAGAACGGACGGAACGGAACTAATAAACGATTTCTGAGATTGGAAATGGCGTGTTTCATTGTTGCAAGCACGTTGAAAGTAATTTTGTGGCATCCGTCGAGGAGTCGTCCCTGTTGTAGTCTGAGTGGAGGAATAAGCTCGGCAACAGGTTGTACCTCCACGACTCCATTGTTATTTATTAAACAGAGGTAGAGCGGAAACGAAAGGGTAATAAATCCCGACACAAGGAATCCCTCCGACGTCTGCTGTTTAAATATACCTTCGCTCCGTAGATGATTTAACAGTGTTTAATGTGTTTCAGTTCGCTGTGTTAATATTTATCAATTTTACATTTTGTATTTACAAAAATTTCGTTTTTATAATTGAACATAAGGTCATCAGGTTAAAACCAACAAAACCCTTTAATACAATTAATTACACTGAAACACCTCTTTAGCAATAATGTTGACGAAAAATTAATTTTATCTAAAATTAAAATGAAAATTTTCATTATAGGATGGTCGATGGCAGTCTTAATTTGGTGAGTACATTATGGTTGATAATATTAAATCATTGGTTCGATTTTGTATCCCCTTCTCCTGTTCCTGTGTGCGTGTTTTAGTTATTTTACGCAAAAAACAAACCTGGGTTGTTTATAAAATAAACCTGAAACAACCGATTGGCACTTATTTCAGATATCGTGAAATGAACGTACCGGTTGCGGAAGTTTCAGAATACCGAGGTGAATACCGGGTCGGTTCGATAAATTTTATCGATGTCGTTTCTGTAATTCATTATACGTGGGGTTGGTGTATTGTGGAAGCGTGAACGGAAATAGGTGCGCTTTTGAGAATGGGAAGATGAAAGGTGTGGGAGTGCAGGCGGTGCATCGGGTCGGCCATCGATCGTTTCGGAGTTAGGTAGTAGTTGTGGCTGGGAGCCGGGAGCCGGCAGGTAAGTGGGCTCGTTCAACAGGTTAACCGAGGGGAGCGGTATTCCCTTCCTCTTCCTCTACCTCCGCCCCGGATTATCGACCCATCCCCGATATCTCTCCTCTCTTTTCCCCTTTTCTCGCCCTCCCTTCTCTCCATTTCTACGTCTATCCCGGAACGGGCCAATCTTGCCCGCCTTCTCTTTCACACCCGACACTACAGCTCGCTTTTCCTTTCTCCATCCGTACTCCCTTATTCCCCTCTCAGTATTTATGTTTCCACCCGCGATCTTTAAGACTCTTTCATTTTCTATAATTCGCCATTTCTTGTCGACCCTAAGGCATTTGATTGAACGGCTCGCCGAACGCTACCCCGTCTTCAGTACCCTATTCAGTCCTAATATAGTCTCGGTTTCTCGACATTGTACTTATTCTGAATTCTAACATGTACTTATTATTCTTACACTGAATTAATTAAGCTCGCATTAACGATAATATCAATACTGACAGAGATGACAGAACGCCTAGCGACATGCAAACACCGATATTGTAAATGTATTGAATGAAAACAAATATTGCCTATTTCGTGAAAAAACAGTATAGCAAAATACCAAACCAACGAAAGGAGACAAAAGAACGCGAAATCTACAATATGGTTTGACCGAATTATCCGGACCAAATATAAAAAAATTATAATATTATTATTATTAATATTATATTATTATTAATGAAAGAGATATGGCGAGAGTTCATAAAGAGTTTCAATATTTCCATAAGTCTGAGGCATTTGGAAGTTAGCATCTTCCTTTTCTTACATATTTATATCTCATGTTATCCAGCCATTCTTCTGTTTTCCCCTACGATCCATTTCTCTCTCCCTCTCTCTCTCTGCCGCCTAGCAGACATATCACGGCCTTCTTCAATCTCTTTCTGCTTATCGCCGCCTTCCCTCTTATCGTATCCCCAGATTTATGTGTCCAGCTTTCTCATGCTTCCCGCAAAAGACTCTACCAGATATCAAGTATTATATATTGTACTAAATAAAAAGATCATTTGTTGCTTCAAACTGGAATGTTGGCCTTAAGGTATTAAATATTCTTTTTTAGATACTTCTTCTTGTTTTCATAAACTGAAACTTATATACGCAACCCTTAATTATGATTATTATCATTTCTATTTATCAATTTTATCAAGGATTTCTCTGGTTTTCCTATATACAGGTGGTGAAAATATTAGGTAGGCACTATGTAATTAAAAGAGTGTAATATAATGAGCAAGTCCCAGGAGTGTTGCTATCACTGTATGCATTAATAAAGTGTTTGTATTCACTGAATGGAATTTCTGTGTTTACATAAAAACGTTTGTGTTAAACAGAGAATACATTGTTCAAATAAATTACATTAGTACATTTCGATTCCCGAACAAAATTTTTCTCCACCTGTGAGTTGATTCGTAATTAAAGCTAAAAACAGGGAAACTGTTTTGTGGCGTTGTTGTGGCCTCTTCGACGAGTTTAATCTTGTCCTCGCCGAAAACACATTATGCCGGGCTCAGTGTATACTAAATCAGGGGAACACAAAACCTCAGCCAGTGGGAGCCTCTGATTTGAATAAGAAGCTTACTCAGTGTCGGTAATATGTGAAAGCACAGTTCTTCCCCTATTGGCGGCAAGAATTCTTCGATAATTATCCGGACTATTTGTGGAATAAAATTGAATTTTATTCATATCCTTCTTGTATTTTACACATACGTATAAATTATAACGTAATGATGTTGCATCACCATTATTTGCAACTGGATAAAAATCGATAGATTAAATAAATAACAATGAAAAAACTGGTAGCAATGGATTAACAAAAGGATGTGCTTAGTGTTATTGTGTACGTTTCTGATTAGGGACGGCCTAGAACGTTTAAAATACTTCACGCTGGCAGTAACCACTCTAAGATTCTAGAATATTTAAATCCTTCACTCGATATTAAATTATTCGTCACTGGATATGAAGACAGATTATTAAAATGATTTCGTAGCCGATTTCCTATTTTCGTCGAAGATCCAGTTTTGTGAGTTCGAATTTTCAATTGGTCCGACTTTCATTTCCGTCAAGCTGTGTGTTTCGGTGATGCAAGGAGGAGGGGAATAGTCTGTACTCTTCGGTGAGGGAGTCGGGGGTTGGGGGCCAAATAAAGTGACAATGTGCGGCGACTCCTCTCCCTGAATTTATCGCCCTTCGGTGGGAAGACAATTAACGAAGGTTGGTGAGGGGTGGGGGTGTATTTTTCATCGCCCCGGGCCGGAGAGGTAGCCCGAGAAGAATGAGCGAGGAGTTCGGGGGTTGGTGATAGTTATAGGGAGAGGGGAGGGGGCCACTGCTTTTTCATTTGGGGCCCTCGGTCCCCGATTCACCGAAAGGAAAGTGTAATAAAGCCTCGCTGTCCCATTTATCATTCTAACTTGCGCTCTTTTAGACGCCGCGCCCAACTTCCCAACCGCCAGAAGGAAAGGACTCATTGTCCTTCCTCTACTCCTTCCTCCTCCATTATAAGTACAGATAACAATGAGCCAGTCTAGTTCATCCCCGAAACGATACAAGAAATCCCGAAAAAGATTTCAGAGTCTAGTATTCCGACTGGAAAATGTATTAATAGAAAACTCTGCGTTCTAAGTAGCTACGAAACTATATTTTTTTATTTTAAATTGAACCCGGCCGAAATGTGTATTGCACTCCGGACCTCACTTCCTGGCCAACGTAATATATGAGTATTGCGATGTCGATAAGTTAACTCCATCCTAAGTCTATTTGTAGTTAAAAAATACTGGTTCTGTCTTTTTATCATCGCCAGTAACATTCCGTTTGTAATACACCTGAAGCATCCTGCCAATCACTATTAGTTATAACAGGTTAGTCCCATCAGGATGCTTCATCGGCGCTACTACCGATGATGAAAAGCCGAAATCGAGAAATAATACACACATTTGTAGGTTTTCGGAAAATATCCTTTGTCAATATTTATTAATAATATTCCATTTACAATGTTTATCAATTGTCTATGTTATAATTATTACAGATTCGATAGATTGTTTTTAAAAACCCCTTACTAACTTAATACCGTCAATGGTGTGCAGATGAGTATTTCATTATGTATTTTAGCTGGATGACAAACGATATTTATTATTTGAAATATGTTGGAAGTAGAACATAAATCAAAATAAAGAAATGTTATCATGTGATTGAGGATACAAAAAATTGTCATAAAATTGAAAATGAAATTCGCTCCGGGCGAAATGATTACTTAGCAGTTCGCATTAAATACGCGACCCATTAATGGTTTAGTGGGAAGCTAATTTCGAGCTTAATATCCGCCGGTACCGGTTGTTATCCAAGACCGGTTTATTTGATCATGAATCATTAATAATTTGCAATCAGGCGGTCGGTGCTCCGGCTTAGCTGTTTTTGTCCCCTCGGGAGTTTGCCCGTCGTGAATTATTCGTCCCGACTGGAGATGCTTAACGGCGCCACTTTATTCCCTGACTTTATTCGTTGCCGATTGCCTTTCCGGTCTTTCGAATGGGCAGTCGAATGAATCGTCGAGCGGAACCTAGGCCTTAATGGCCTGTCGTTTTCTGTGCGATCGGTTACTCCGGATTTGAACACTTGACTACTCTTTCTTATTTCCTAATTTATTGGGATTGTAATCTCCTGAGTGGGATGCTTAACTGTTATATTTTGCAAAATCTATTTTGCAAAGTTCGGGAATCCGTAAGTGTCTTGAAAGTCGGGAAATGTTTAATCTGCAATATTAAGCAAAATAGAGAGCACATTTAATTCTTTTAATCAGTAATTAAATGTCTCACATCGAAATTGACTAAATTATCACCAATTTTACGTGAATATGCCCCTCAGGCGTACATGTAATTATATCTAGAAATCAATAGGTTCAGATTTTCAATCAATTTTCATGAAGTATCTTCTGAAAACGTAATCCGCCCGTTTCGTTTCTTCCTTTCGTTAGAATTCTTTCTTTTTTCGGGTTGCGGATTTAATTTTTTGCGTCGTATCATTTCCGAAACTGTATTTGGGGGGAAAATGGGTCGTCCGTTATAGGTTTTCATTGTGGAGGGGGACGGGGAAGTCTTTTCCTCGGGAATCCTTTCGGGCGGTTCGGGCACCGGGGGGATTCAGGACTCTCCACCTTAGCTCTAAAAAACATGAAGGAGTTAGTGCGATTGGGCGAGAGAGACCGGGAGAGGAAAAGAGATAGAGAGATCGTAAGTGGAAGAGAATACTGTCTGATGATACATATCGGCTGAGCTTCAAGTCCACCACCGGTGGACTTCACCGATACTTTATTCACCCGGCTTCGTCTATCAGTTAAACCTCCTGTGTGGTGAATGATCTATAAAAAAAAGTCTTTTACCTGAAAATCTATAACGGCAAATAATTGTTAAGTTGGATATTGTGTATGTTTTGTGATTGTGAGTTGGTGATTGTGATTTGTCGATACTTTACGCATTAATGCTCACATAACAGTTTAATTCCAACTGTGAAGTTTCATTACATTGTGAATCATGCGCACTGACTGCTAGCCGGAATATAAGCGAGAATGTATTATCACGCAATCACTGAATTTATTTATCGAAACAAATAATGTCGTAAATCGCATTTCGGTTACAGACCGAAATCTGTGGGACAAATGTTCGAACACTGTAACGTTCGAACGTAGTTTTCACTGCGAATTGGGAAATCGGGGAGTGGGGCGGAAAGGACACCAATATATTGAGGCAACTTAGGAAGTCTCTACGCTCAGTTTGGGCGTGTTAGAGGAATAAGGATCGGAGTAGAAAAAGGAGAGCGATATAGACGGGATAAGGGGAAGAGGAGGAGGGATGAGAATCGACTGATACTACATATAGGCCCGGTTCAAGAGCGATTTGCCACGAGCTCCCACAGGGGGACTTCACCAGATACTTTATTCCGCCGGCTTCGTTTTTCAACACCCCCTCAGCGGACACAAGATAAATTCGAAACTCGGATAATCCCGGCGTTAGACTTAAGAGTTGTTGCTATCAGTCAATGATGGAAAAATGTGCGGAAGAATTTTTCGATTGAATTGAGCCCTGTATTAAAAAAAACGTTTAAGTAAAAACTAGTAATGGTTTCTCGTCATCTGACTTGATTTCCAGATACAATAATAAATTACTAAACAACAAAATTGTTTGGTTCCTGGAGGAGTAAAGCGTTTTTTATCTGTTTTCTATACCTTTAATACAGCCTATTAATTTTATTATTAGTAAATGTGAGACTCTGAATTTAATGCTAATTTACTATATCCCATCATGAAGTGCTGTGCCCAAGGCGAGGGAGTGAATATTTTTTCTGGGAATGAACCAGTAGTAAGGAGGTATCACAATGCACCAAACGGTAGAAGCTTCTATCCCCAACCCGCCATCTCTTAGGCGGCTGTCTTATGCCCCAATAACCTCACGCGCGTGAGACAAAGCTATACAAGACTTCAAAGTTTGTTGTGTTTGTTGACAGGCACTTGCAAGCCGTATAACCAGGAAAGTTTTAAAAGTGGAGAAAGTCATAGTATAAATGATAATTATTGATCCTTGAGTTGGCATGCCAATTTCGTCCTAAGTCCGGGTTTACGATCTGTGCCCGGCCTCCAGTCTTCCTTTCACTCTGCCTCTCACCGACTAGTCGAGTTCGTAAATGCGCATTTCAGGTTTAGTTATTAGTTATTCCCCGGTGGGGAGTTAGTGACTAGTGCCATTCAGTTCCGTTTAGTGCTATATCGAGGCGAGAAATGGATCGAAGAAATCGCGGGAGGACTGTGGCCCTAATGGTAACGGTTTTGATTATTAAAACTTACGATAATAGCGTCTTTCGACTCACAGTATATAGTCGGGGAGAATTGCATTAGCTTCTGGACCGAGGAAGATATTAAAATGTATGTATGTATGTTTATACTAATGACCAGTTGTGTGTTATGGAATCGGTTCTTATTTAAAGCTGGGATAATTTCTTTGGTACAACTGAAGGTAAAGGGATTGTTTAATGCAAAGAAATTAAATATATAATATAATAAATAAATATAACCAATTCTTTAATCGGAATAACTGAGAATATGACCAACTCCTAATAATTTGTTAAGTAAAACCGTTTTTGGATTTGATTTTAGCAGTTATTTATTATGTAGGGGAGTTACTCGGAGAACTGAGATAAAAATAAAGGGAGTTAAAAAGCCAGCTCAATTAAGCGCTATATTAGCAATGCAAAATTTACTTTGTGAAATTTTTATGCTTTGTAAATAAAAAAAGGCTGTGTAAATAAAAATTTAATTAAGGGATATCGTTCCTCGGCAGTTTAAACTCCGAGAGATAATGTTTACGGACATATTTTTCTTTACTGATATTGGACGGAGTTTCCCCGCAGTACAAAGCTTGAAATATATTGCACTATTGCGTCAGACGTCACAGGTTTTCCTAGTCGGATTGACATTTAATTCCACTTTTATTGTTAGCTTAGTTTTATGAAGTAGAACCTTTCCACCAAATAAACGAGAATTTAACTTAGAGAAGGTATAAAATTATAAAACAAAGAAATATATAAAAAATAACACTTAACAATAAATATATATGCAAACAAAGTAATGTTTTTTATAATATAACAGATATAGTTATTACCCAACACAGGTTCATCACTCTAGTGGTGCAAGATGAGATGTACTTGCTATCGGTACCGTTTCCGTGTATTTAAGAACCTCAAGCAGTATGTTCCTGGCGGGGAACATATTTCCTGTGGGAGAGGTCCCCTTTAGTGGGAGGACATAAGGAAAGGCGCGTGTGAAAAGAAAGCCCGCTTTCTGGAAGACGGAAGGGAGAAGGTAATAGGGCCAGCTCTTTCTCCGAATCGCTGTCTGCGACTCACATTTGGGATCTTTGGCTTAAACTCCAGGGGCCGGGGGTAGGTGAGGTTTTTCACTTTGTGCTCGGTGCCCCTTTCGTTAGCGAGAGCGTTCCCAATTTCGTATAAATTCTTGGGGAGTTACGAGAGTTTTTAAGTCTTTTACTTTTTTTCAGTTCTACATGTGCTTGACAAAGGGAAAACATCTGATGGTATTTGAGTTGATTTACTTATAACTTTACTTCATAGCTCTTAGGGGCAAACCAGAACAGTTTTTACAGCCTGAAGCAATCTGTAAGAAAACGGTAAATCATGCAACACATCACTCTCCCCCTTTTGTTTAACATTTGTAAATACAAATATATATATATATATATATATATATATATATATATATATATATATTGTAATGAAATCACGACGTGCCACCTACAAGGGCGATAATTAGAATGGGTTTAATGGATTTCTCACGGCGTTAGAGAAACGGGTTTTGCCTCGGTTTCAATGGGTTTTCTCCGGCTTAGTGGTTTATAATGATTAATTCATCGGGTTAATTTAGGAGGAATAATGGTCGGATTGTCTGGTGTTGCTCGAGTGTTGTCGGAGGCTGTGGGTGCAGGCGGGGCCGGCGGGTGGTGATTTGCATGCTAAACTACTTTTATGCGCGGCCACATCCAGCCGACCATCATCCGTTTAAAATTCACACTAGAAACTCTCCGGCCAACTCTCCAAAAAGGGGTTTCGAGTGCGAGCCAAAAATAAAATTGGCATGCCTTTTCGACAGAAATCATGTCCAGAGGTCAAATAGCTCTCTTCCATTCTTCCGCTGAATTGCCGACAGTCAAATGGCTCTGAGACCGTCACGGCACAATCTTCGTTTACTTCTAAAATTTATATAATACTAAATCCAATTATCAATATTCCTGATTAAAATTAATTACAGATCAAGGTATTTCGATTCAGTGGTAAGCAGAATGAATGAATGAAGGCCCGAATATTCAATCTATAAAGACGCGATTATTAAAATGATGATGCGAGTAGAAGATCCGAGCAACAAGCTCAGAGCCTGTATTGCTTTTCTGACTTAATTTAATTTTTCCAAGATTGGCTCGTTTCCCGTATAGCGGCAAAAGCTTTGGCTCATCGACCGACTCCGTGGGCGTTGTGCGAGGGCACTGGAGGGAAAACCGGATTCCGTCGGAAATTAAAATTTCGCGTTTCGCCGAGCGCTCCAAAAAACGAATTATCAGACCGGCATCCGACCGAACCTGCCCGGAGTAGGTCACCCGAGCTTTAACTGGCCCAAACCAAAGCTCGCAACCCCCACAACTTGGCTTCCTTTCCAATTATACGATAATCGTCTAATATAGCTTTCCGAATAAAAGAAAAACTTATACCTGCTTTAAATAAGTTCTAAGCCACCTATTCCCCTCGCTTGTCAACCTCGCGTAGCTGGGCTGGAGGATTTATTTCGAAAAACAATAATTCAAGTTCGATAGTAGAAAACGACCTCCAAGCTCATAGCTTAACCAATGGCAATAAGAACAAAACGACGAATTCAGTATTTAATCGCATATTGTACTATGCCTCCTCTGTAAGGACTACCAGAATGCTCACTTTAGGCACTACACTCTGAAGTATTATATTTACCTCCAGCAGTTCGATACGAAATAAACATCATTTTAGAAAATGGAATAAGCTTCGCATACAAGATATCTCAAGAAATGAATTTGTCTAAACGTTTACTGTATTACTATACAACTTTTTTTACGGGATAGGAGAAATTATGTAAATATCGCAGTCTGGTCTTAAACAGAACAAAAAAAACAAAGAAGTAGTAAAACAGCGTAAAAATTGTGAAATTGTCTGAAACTGTAACCAGCTTTTTCGGTCACGTTCCGAGCGTTCTCCAGGCACGGGAGGAAGCGGAAATGAGAGCTCGGGGGTAGAAGAAGGCCCCTAAGACGGTCCGCCTGCAAATATCGCTTTATCGTCCCCCTTTGTATTTGGTAGGGGATTTCCTTTTGGACCCAAAGGAGGAGGAGGAGGAGCAACCCCCCGAGAATGGTGCTACCTTACGCGACAGTAACCTGAGCCGGGATCCCATTGTCCCCAGAACCCCACAGAGAGCTCTGAGACCACTCTGAAATAGCACCGGTGTCGGACTTTACAGCCCAGTCAGTAAAACTTTTTGAAACTCCCGAAAAGAATATTTATACCTCAACTCTGCCATTGTTATCACAGAATTCGAAGTTATATTGCAGTTTTGAAATTCAAAACGATGTTTCCTGTTTTAACACTTATATTATATTCTCCGACCGAATATAAGTTATTTCGGCGAGAAAGAAATTACACTTTTTCAAAAATCGAATATAAATCAGTAACACAAAATGATACAAGATACCGCGAGAAGGCTGGAGCCATCGCTCGGTGGGCCTATCCCCTCCCCGACAAGGGATAGAAGAGATAAAACGTTCAAAATCATTGGCTTAACCACTTATGTACGTTATACTGTCATAATAAATCGTTTACTATTTTTGAACAATCTATTACCGGAACGTTTGAACAATCGCAATTTCCCGTTTTGAAATTAGCGCCACCATCGAAGCACGTAATAGATGAAACTAACTCGAC
Organism: Lethocerus indicus; assembly: GCA_019843655.1. Lineage (NCBI taxonomy): Eukaryota > Metazoa > Arthropoda > Insecta > Hemiptera > Belostomatidae > Lethocerus > Lethocerus indicus. Next base: position 23,177,863 of record JACDQD010000003.1, on the reverse strand, counting down.
GTGTGTGAACAGTGTTTTCAAATATGAGGGGCTCTCCGGCCAAATCGGGAGCCCCCGTTCCGGGCGTAAATACCGGTCCCTACCAATATAAGGGTGATGCGGGGGGTGGGCGGGAGAGAGAGAGAGAGAGAGAGGGAGAGAGCGAGGCTTACACGGTGGGACCAATCGAAAAATAATTGGACCGGGGGAGCCCCCTGGGCTAAACGCGCGCACCATGTTTATTTCCTCCCGCGGGCCGGTCGCAAGGCGGGATTAAAACGCCCGTTTGTAAAACGGGCCCCCATTCAAATCCCGGGGTTAGAGAGAAAAGGCCCCGGCATTAATTACTCTACACCGAACCCGATGGCCGGTATAGACTAAAACCAATTATTATTAATACCGATTCAGTTTCGTTTTACGAGGCGGTCGGATCGGGAGAATTTCGACCAGTTATGTATGAATGACGGAAATAGCGAGTAGTCGAAAGTTTGCTTCGCTTGTTCAAATCGGATGAGTCAGTCGGGCATGGGATTTTGAAATTCTGTTTCTATGCGATATTAACAAGCGGTATTCATGTTGTTGGCCTTAATATTTTCTGCCCAACAGATGTACCAAAAGTTAATCGTTGTTGGAAATGGAATAATAAACCGTCGCGTTTAGCTCTTGGAATATATTGCACTGTAGTTAGGCGTAGCGATAGAGTATTAACTTTTACAAACTATAATACATCAATTCTATCTTTCAAATTAAACAAAGTTAGGGAATGTCTTTATTTCTACATTTTAATACTGAATAATCTAACCTGCGTTCTATTTCATAAATAAATAATTATACCAAAACACTGGATATATAAAATAAAATATACTAAGGTTATTCCGACCATTAGTTACCACCCGTTGATTTAGTCAATCGGATTATGTTTGATCGTGGCATAGTTTATCAAAATTGAAACGTGTGATTGTTTAAAACACATCTATTTCAAATAATATTTTTCGTGCTGGCATGGTTTTTTAATTCGACTCATTGTCAGTCTCGACTTACGATTCGGATTTCAGATGAAAAGAATTTCCGACTCCCTTTAGAATCGGGCCTGGGTAATGAACATTAGAAAAGAAGATTATTGGGCATTAGGGGGCACAATGGTACGAAATGCTCGGCAGAGGTCCGGGCCTTGGACTCGGAGAATACCCAGCTAATAAGAGCAGCTTTCAAAACCGCCAAAGGGGGAAAAACCCCTCCTGAGAATCACCCACATCTCTCTTTGGTCGAGGGCGATCATATAGTCCTGTGACTACGGTCAGTTATAATTTGGCAACGCATTCATATCTGTCTTGTAAAAGTCAAATATATGTCATAATACATGGCAATGTATAATAATGTCAGTAAATTAAAGTAAACCAAATAAATCAAATTTCATGTATTTAAATGTATATATTGTATATCATACATTGCTTGTAATTTAATTTCATATATTGAGGTTTGCCTGATTGAGTGAGTGTATTTTCTAGCAAATAATTCAACGCCATTATACAATTAAATATACATTAAATACATACTATTTGTACAATTTAAGTTATATACAACATATTACTTCATTTAATTCTCGTTACACAGATGTGTTCCGTAACCTAATCCCGCATTACAGAAGGAAATCAAATGAAATTAATACCTACTGAATTCACAAAATCGGGCGATTTTTAAAGGTGAATATATGGGTGGGTATATGCACGGTTTTCCCGTTTCTCTCTGTCGGGTATGGTCAGTGTTCATTTATATGGATTATGTAGGATGGGGAGACAAAGGATAGGGTGATTGGTTCGACATCCCCCTCCCAGGAAAGTCCCCGACTGAAGGGCAATTTATATCACTCTTCTTGGGAAAACTCTCTCTCTCTCTCTCTTCCTACCCGATTGATAGTGTCGGCTCATCTAATTGTATCAGTCGGTATCCTGGGTTCTATAACAAAAAATCTATAAAACTTGAGCTCTGTAGACATTATCATAACCCGATACATATAGCTATAATGCAGTTACGGATTTTGTTATTGTTCTCTAGGAATCCAAAAATAAGCGATGTTATCAAGGAGACTTATATTTATTCTCCTTTGTAAAAAAATGGCCGATATTACAATAATAATATTCGTATATATTTATTTTGCGTTAGGTGATTACATTTTTAATATTAAGTCGAAGAAGACGTTTTATATTTAGCGGTGTACTGCCTTTACGAACACTGTGGATTGTTAGGCTATTCCGTTGCCCCTCGGGCACCCCAGTCCTCATATTTAACGGTAACATATTATCATCATGGATTGACAAAACTCATTTATCATGACAGTTGAAAAAAATTTATCATTAGCTTAAAGTGAGAAGAGTATTTTATATTCATAAAAATATTTGGCCAACACCATCACTTGAAAACTGGAGTCCTGTTTTCATTATCCGCTTTCATTTAACCCACACTCAAGTCCTTTCTATATTCAATGGAAGGATGGAAGAAGGTTTTTATAAGCCCCAGAGAATGATTTCCTTTTCTAATAGGATTATAAGCGAGTGGGAGTTCACAACACAGAGAATTTTTCATTTCCTTCTAAATCTCCCAGGATCAGAATTTAATCCCATAGCTAGTTAGCCTTACCCATCCTATCCATTCTCGAATGTTCATATCTACCCGAAAAAATCAACCTCATTCACGTTTCTGCGTTTGTTTTTTAATATTTCCGAAATATTTTGAAACTTGGTGAAATATACCACAACCAAAGCATGAATTTGTGTTGATAGCAATTGTACCTTCAGGGACCATGAATGGGATCTAGCAAGCTCATAATCCAACATGTTCTTAATCAAACGTTGTACGATTTTATTTTTTTATTCCTGAAGATTTCTAAATTACGTTTATTAAAAACTTTCACCAATTCAAAAAGTGTTTCGATCTGTTCCCTAATTGCGGGCGGGCTGCCTATACATTTTGAATTTGGGAATTGTCTGGTTGAAATTCATAGCGTCCTGGACCACTAATAGTTTCTCTCTAACGGAAGATGATATGTTGCAGGTGTTATGGGAGAATGAAGGGCAGACACCAGTTCAAGAGGCGGTTCAGCCTCCAGCCCTCCTCCTTGCTCAGGGAGATACCTGAAAACAACCATCACCGCAGCCACAACCACAGGTTAGTCCACCTCTCCACCGAGCCCGTCTCTCTCATTGTAAATTACAGTTACTCTATCTAGAGCCCTAATTCGTATAGATTATGCAGCCGCTTATTTCTCGAGCAACTGAACTGTCTATTTTTATATAACAAATAATAAATTAATAAACTATTTTATTCCTAAAACTGACATCGAGATAAAATAGCCAGGCAGTCTCCCGGCGATTGATTCGTCCACAGCGAAATGTTGTACTTGGACGACTCACCGGTTACACCATATGGTGGAGCTCCAACAAGTGAATACCAAGTATGCAGTTTAATATTCATTTTAATGCGCCTAGTACTTACTCCGTCCGACTATTATTATTATATATCATCGACATGAAGCAAATCACGTTTTGTGACAAACCAATAGCGATTTCAATTTATTTTCCGTTCGATAGTTATCAGAATACAGAGTAAAAAAATGAATATTGTATAACAAGAATTTCAAAATTCGGAAAAAAGGTGAGGCATTTTTCTCATCTTGGTACGCTCCGATTTGCATAAAAATACTAATATCGTGACCATGTAAGGCTTATCCGGTTCGAATTTGGAGGCTTAACGAAAGTATTGGATATTTCCTTATTTGATTACATATGGGAGAGCATTGAAACCCAGCAAGGGGTGGGAAAAGCCGATTGGAGCAGCCATTTTCCACGGGGTCTTTGGGGAGGGGTGTCTGAAGCCTTTCACGGCACTGGCCAATTTTCAGAAAGATTGAACTCACTCCGTTCTCCCTCTCTCTCTCTCCTTCCACTCACTCTCTTTCTCTCTCTCTCTCTCTCCCCTCTCCCTCTCCCCCTCCATTTCACTAACGATATAGCCGTGAAAATTCATACGCACGAATTTTCCCCGGAAGTTAGTTTGTAATCGGCGCCCTCGCCCCCGTCACTTTACCATATTTTAATTTTCCTTCGGCGGACGTGTATTAGACGGGCCCCCGGCTCATAGTTGACAGCACACGTGAGCATATTTGACTGCTCGACTTGGAACTTGGCAGTTTAAAATCATTCAGACGTTTGGGCTAAAATGCGTTACGGATTAATACAAGACATTGCCGTGCATTTATTTAGTCACATCTTACATTTCGTTTTGTATAATGAAATCATACGCAGTACTGAAGTATTACAATCATTGAAACATTAAAAAAAACCGACTGTATCATAACTTCCGCCAGATTACAGCTGTAAAATATCACAATGCTTAATAAATTAGGTGTTGGAAAAATGCAAAATAAAACGATATTGTATTTCAACAACAATAAATGGCAATAAAATATGTTATTTTTAAAAGCAAACTTAAAACAATACGTTATCCGGCTTAAAACGGATCTAAAACCATTAGCACTGACTATAAATTCCTGAGTATACTTTAGTATCCTGGTGGCAGCAAATTGATGAAAACGTGCATTAAAATTGGGTAATCGCCTATCTCGCGATCATTAAACCGAGGAGCAGAAATTGTTTATCGAGCAAGGCTATGAGTGCGCGCGATAATAACGTATTCTGCCTTAATTGTCGGTGTTAATGAACACGGCAAAGCGTGATGTCCCACAAAGTACTACGCCGAATCACCATCATTATCTGATGAGCATGATATACTCCCTGTTAATTAATCAGTTTCGTATTTATCAGTTGTTGTATTTTTTCAACTAGGATGAAATATTTGCACTTAATCGGTCGGTAGAGTTGCTTAATGAAAACGATAGGTAAATCATAGGCCAGGAAGAAAATGCGCAAAATAGAAACTTTCGGTTAGTTCCTTTTTTTATTTCACTTCTTCGACTGGTGAAAATTTGTTGTCACACTGCCTGGCGATTTGTTAATTAAAAGAGAGTGCGGATTTTGTAAAGGCACATACCCCCCGAACAGAATGTCCAATTTCAGTTGTATAGATCATATGATAGTGAAGCCTCACACCCACCATATCAAGGGATGAACGAAATCTTCCCGTCTAGAGAGCTCCATTGCTGATATTGACAAAGTAACCGACAATATTGTACGTGAACTTTGTATAGGTGTGACCCCGACATTATCCTCATTTGTAGAATCGAGTTGTGAGAAGTTGGGCATTGGCCGAAGCGGTACGAAGAGGCGATTTCGATTAGGACATTATTTAAATCTTTCGATTACACCCACTGTTCTTGCCTCTTTGGATGTTTTAATAACGAATGGAGCAGTCCCTTTGTATCGGGGCTTTTTGTACGGCCGGCTGCTAATTACTCGGTGTTCCCGCCCGCGGGCACCCGCCCGCACAATGAACTCATTCTTATTGTATCAAAAGGGTTGTCAACTGAGCCCCTCATCCAATTTCACTAAATTTATATTACTTTTTTGGACTAAATCAATCACATCTGTGACTACAATAGATGTATAAATGATTCACATACTTATCCCAATATATAATAAATGAACATGAATTGTTTGTATAAATAAATGCAAAATAGCGAAATTTTATCGAATGAAATTATTTTGTACACTAGATAAAAAACTACAACAAATGATACATTAAATAATAGAAAGGAACTTTATTAATTCGCATTCATCATTCTTTCGATCTTCTTCACTCCCTGATTTGGCGTCTCACCATTTTCAGTACGAATGATACCTCCATCAATCGATTAATAATAAATTTAAAAAATCGATGCAAATATCTCAAGAGCAGCAGAAAACTGTTTCAGAGTACAAACAGTTACAAATTATGAAACAAAAGAAATTAGACTCCATAGCTTATAGGCCGAGAGGCGACTAAACACGACCTGAAAAACCTAGTTTGATAAAAATGCTGATTTGGGCGATGAACTAAATGTCCCCGATTTTTTGTGGCGTTATCATAGTCTGGAAATTTAGGTCTTTTCCCTTTGCCCGTACCGGACACCGCATAACTCGCCCTGAGCTTTTCCGGGTGCCGGGCGTTTATCGAGCGGTTAGAACAATTAATCAGTACGTGGGTGGTTGGGTTAAGAGGGGCGGTTGGGGGAGGGGCGGTTGGGGGCTTATCCTCCCCAACCCGTCCGGACCGATAATAAAGAGTTCCATCAATCAATAGCCTTCACTCAGAGAGGCGGCTCCACCGCCCTATCTCCGCTGCCGTACAATGTCGCCCATCAGTCATATTTTTAGTGTAACAATAATTCCGCGCAGAGAACATGCCGGCTGGGGGAGCGATATTTACACCGACTGGACCATGAAACGATCGGAAAGTGGGGTGTAGCCCAGCGAAAGGACGAATTAAATAATACAAGTACTCCCGTATGGTATTAGTCCAATAGTTAATTTACAGCTTTTCAATTATAACAATTCTAGAAGTCCATTTAAAATCCCCTACTAAGCATTGGAATTAAAAAATAATTCTAATTAAAGGAAGTGAACCCCTTTCAACAAGGTTAACAAATAAATAAGCATTTGCTCCATTCGTGATTATTTTCGTTTAATTCATCATTAAGTAATGAATTAGTGTGATTCCTCTTACTGAAATAATAATGCCGAAATATAAACTTACTGCCATTGTAAAATAAAAGATAAAATAAGTGTTTCAAAACAACTGTCATTCACGAATGGAGGTAAAATATCCATTTCATATGAAATAAGAAATATGATATAGTAAAATATCAAATTCCATTTTAATAAATGTATAACCCCAAAAACAGCGCTTTTACTAACATCCATTGGCGCCTCGAGATTAGTATATCAAAATTTATTTGATATCTTAAGCTCGGCACATAATTATTCCGCCTATAAAGCACAAGTGCAAGGGGGTTGAGAGGACGGGAGGAGGGTTACTCGGTCTTATGACTTTCATCCCTTAATTGGTGAATTCATCCTTTGAAAATCACCTTCCGCTTCAGAGGGTACATCTATGAAGCGAATACTTTGTAAGACATTCTGCCGAGCCCCCTAGAATATTGGATGCTGGAGCAACACAGAGCGATGCGGTTACAGACAACCCAATAACCCCCTTTAAAAGGATTAAAGGCTCTTCAGAAATTGCTAGTAGACTTTTGAGAAATGTGAAAGAACAAGTTCCGACAAAAAGACCAATGACTCACATACATAATTCTAATTCAATCGAGTTTTCTAATTTCGGACTTGGACCATAATTGCAGCACTTGTAATAGGTCGTATATTACAAAACTTTTAATCCATCTTTTAATTTGTTCTTTTGTCGCATGAGGGCAGAGTATCTGTAAAATGGGAAAGTGTACATCCTGCTCTACCTTTCTACTGCACCTTATTTAATGACCGGCCATCCACGAAGCTGTATGTTTTAATTAATAGCAAACACTTCTTAGTATACATCCCCTTGCAAAAAAAAAATCACGGCGTTTATCCAACGAGAATAATGCTCGAAAAGAAGGGGCCGAAACAGATGCATTTTATTTCGCCGGTGCTTCAACAGGAAAGCACTCAGAACTTAAGCCAATACCCTTTCGGAAGCATTACTTATGCATCGGGATCCCTCGGGGCTTCATCTCCAGCGCCATTACGCCACGGTACCGGCCCATCGCTCCCATCCCCGCGACCATTGAACGCTCCCTGAGCCTTGTCAGATTCCGCCGGATAATCCATTCGGCCTTGTCCTAGCATTAGCGAGGATAGAGTTTGCAGGATGGAATTATCGACTTTCAATATCTTTCACGATGCGCTTAATAATAATGGTCAGATAAGTTGGAACAGTTTCGACTCACTTGCCAACTTGACGATTAAACAACAGAAAGGGGTACGAATTGAAATAAAAATAAGCAAAATATTTAAAACGAAAACAACTAAACACTACTGTCAACCAATCGGGGCATTTTACTTTTGCAATTTGAGTCTGAAGAAATAATATTTAAAAAATGTTTGATCAATATTCCCGTAATTCCTTTTAACTAAAGTAGTATATTTTTAATTCACTCAACGTTAGCTGTTACTCTTCTGGCCCTATTACAGCCGTCCTTAGTCCGCATTAAACGACTCCGGACAAGACAGTAGCAAATTTGGTCTGGTATTAGTACAATTTGGTCTGGTATTAGTACAATTTGGTCTGGTATTAGTACAATTTGGTCTGGTATTAGTACAATTTGGTCTGGTATTAGTACAATTTGGTCTGGTATTAGTACAATTTGTTCTGGCCTTAGTCTAATTTGTTCTGGCTTTAGTCTAATTTGTTCTCGCCTTAATCTAGTTTCCTGGTTCGGGTTCCTCTATTGCGGTCGGTTGTTAAAGTGTCGAGAGAATTGTGGGGTATCTCTCTCTCTCTCGTTACATGTGGCGTCAAGATGCCCTGTTAACGACCGGTCCGATGCCAGGCTAAAGGTGAAGTTCAGCTTCCGGGAAGGGCCATCAATCATCCCCAATGAGCCTGAAAGGACGCTAATCCCTTGATTTCATTCGCTGTTTTGATTCATTCAGAATGACTTCTGATTGAGTAATGGTTAGGGCACACTCGGGTGTATGCGAATACATTATATTAATTAATTAAATTACGAAAATGGGTATTTTCAAAACAAAAATAAGAAGACAGCCCTACTACTGCCCTCCTCAGAAAATGCCATAACATAAATTATGTACACAATTTTATATATATATATTTATACCATTGAATATGCGAAAAAAATTGAAGAAAAATAACCAACCGTATAATTTCTTCCAGAAATGAATATAGGAAAAATAAAAAAAGATAAATTAAGATAAATTTAAATACATACGATCAAGATCTACCATACTTATAGTGGTACTTAATCTTGGGATACCGTGCGTATTTATTTTAATAACAATTATGTGATTCGAATTAGGAGTTGGGTATTTCAGCTGTTATTTCGGGGGTCGGTTAGAATCCAGTTATTCGATGCCCACCTGTTGCTTACTGCGGATAGAGTTTCCTGTGACCTAATGTCGTGCTCTTGATATATTTAAGATCTCTGCGACTTAGTTTAATTAGTTTTATTTATCGCCGGTTTAATTATCCTGAATTCAAGTCGGACGTGCACTGGTGTTTGCGGTGGGGCCGTCGAGTATTTATAAAAGAGATAATATTTCAAAACAGAAAACAAGAAGTCAATAAATTGCCTATTTTTGGTTTGGCAGAAACAGAATGATGAGCTCTTTTCCTGTACGAGGAGAACACGCAACGGGAGGAGAACTCCCATTGAATAAGATATAAGTGGAGGGTGTTCACAATAAACGTGTAGGTCGGGGTCAAATGTATCTATGGGGTCTACAACTTATCTATGGGGACGCCCCTTACAAACCAGTACTACAATGGTGCTAGTTCAATGAACGACCCGTCGTCAATATACAACAAATTTTAAAAAAATTAGCAATTAATCTTAATTTATAAAAACATATTATTGGTATTAACGATGTATTTGTATTTCATTTTTATTATAAATTAATCTAGTATAAAAAATGTGTATATATTGTATTTACAGTTTTTTCTCAATTTATAACTAATTGTTAAAGAATTGTATGACCTGACATCTGATGCTGCTTAATTTTTTTTACCGAAATATGATGAAAATAACCGGTCATTAGTTAATGAAACACACATTTGTGTGTTAAAGTTGTGTGTGAAAAATACACATTTAAGGCCACATGTGGCCTTCATACACACAAATGTCACTTCATACGTTTCAAAATCCATGTCGCTCTCCACGAACGAATTGTCCATGCGAGCGTTCTGAAAAAAAGGAAAAGAGGAGAGTAAACCCGTCGGGGCAAAAAACATTCAACGCGGCCTGAAAAAATAATTCGTTTCGGAGTCGGACATTTTTTGTGCCGCTCTAAATTTCAGATGGTCAGGTGCATCGGACAGTTTCTCTGTGACCGGTTTTTCGATTTTGGCGTTGTGGCTCAATTATGCAAGATGAAAATTCAGTAACCCTTAGATTGGGACTAATTTCGATTCCACGACGCTATGCCGAAACAAGTATCTTCTTCATACAACTAAAACGTATGTTATTGAATGTTATGCTATATGTGTCGAAATATCACTCGATATATCGACATAATAATGTCAACTAATACAATTTTTTGGCAGACATATAGGTATATTGGGTTGAGTAATTAAGCAGGACGGATAACCTTACTGTTCATTAAAACTTTATTTATAGACATTAACACATATAGAAAGCGGTTGGGGAGTGGTAAGAGCGGTGTGCGGGCTGTTGGGCGGGGGTCGGTCTGTTGGGCTTCCTTAGTCAGTATACGACGGACCTGTAGTTGTACGGATATACACCGGTGTATAGTGCCGGTACGACGGTGGCACTGCCCGTGTAGCTGGTGGGCAGGTAAGCGCCGGAGGAGTAGACGCCGGCGTAGCCGCTCCTCAACGGGTAGGGGCCCACAAACACGTCCTTCTTCACGCGATCACTGTCAGCTGCCATCGCGCAGACAAAGCACAAAGCCAGGAATAACTGCAAAATGCCAAATAAATCTATATAGTAGGTTCGTATTCAATGAGGTCATATAACAAATTCTATATAAATGGTCAAACGATGTAAATTCTGACATTGAATTAATATTTGTGTTTGACATTACTATCGGCAAAGTAAGTATCAAAGTTGCGACTATAAAGTATACATACTCCATTGCGCAGTGTTCGGAAATCACAGGCAATAGCCATTACAAACTTTCTATAAGAATTAACTAAAGATAGTTCGGTATAAATTGTTTGATCGACTTAAAAATTTAAGATTTAAACCTCCGATAGATTGACTAAGTTACATACTAAACTTATACCTATAAATACTTACACTTTAAGTTTTAGTAAGGGAATGATAAAAATAAGAATGCTTGCCATAGAGGAAGGAAATGAAAAATGTTAGACGTTCACGGACCAAATAGATATTTGTCAATTCATTAGAAGTATTTGTATTCTATTTATAGTCAGTCAGTGAATTTTTTTCTCCTCCAATAATCCAACTACTTAAGTATTTGCATCCGATAACAGTATTTTCCCATATGCAAATTGTAACTTTGTGGATTATTTTGGCCGGGGATTGTTTGCGCTCGGGGGAGTAGGAGATATGGGTTAGAGGGGCCTGCGGATGATTAGGACGGTGCCAGCTAACGAATGCCGGTTGGTCCATTAAGGAAAAGGAGGCTGGCTGTCGGCGGTGGTGCCAGATATTAGCATTACTGACTAGCCTTTGAAAGGGATAGGAGGGCGGCGTAACACACGATTCAATAATGAGCGGGCGGTGGGCCGCCCACCCAAACTACTGCACCTTTGATCGTGAGTTTTGATCTCTACTAATGCCGCCCTCCCTTGGTAAACTGATATTGTCGCCCAGTTGTATGTTAAATTTCCATCCGGCGGTGCTGGGGAGGGGTTGGATATTATCGAAACAAAGTTTTCTGATGGAAACAGTTTCGGATTTAAATTAGTCTAATATATTAGGCTAAGGAAAATGTAATATCTCGGATATTTATATTTAGCTTACAATTAAAGAGGGATTTAATAGTTATTCCTATCGAGGTTTTATTATGAATTTAAGAAATACGACGTTTATCCTAAAAGGATCTATAGGCGACATATGAACGACGCAGGAGTTTTTAAATGGGCAGGTTGAAAAAGTGGATAGATAATTCTTCAAAAGAAACTGGAAGCGAAGAAACTAAGACCTTTCCTAGAGGAAAATGTATTACGATCTAAAAATAAAGCCGAAAGAGAATAGATCCAAGTTGAATAGATGCCAGGGCATCGCTGACAGCTCCGGAAATAAGATATTTATACAGGTTATAATTACGATACTGGTTAATTAACCAATGTAACATTTAGCTGGAAGAAATTCTTGAAAATTAGTTCCAGGATCGTGCATAATTAAATAATTTAGAGGCACAAGTTTCTTTTTTCTTTGTATTCGTAACGAGCCCGAGACATTCGTTAAGGCCCGCCGGGTGGGCGGAACGTTTATAGAAGGAAAAAACTTTCCGCCGGAATAAATTTCTGTTGCTCCATGGAGCTTGTATTTTTTTGTCAGGAAATAAACCTCGCGTGCCCCTGGGTAGACGCGCCAATGAAATTCAGTTCCAATCAGTGGTCCTATTCTTTCTTGTTCGCCCTGCGAGCAAGCGAGGTGAAACAAATCCGGTTCCACCATTTAGGAGAAAATAGAAGACGCGAATTCGTAACTTAATTCCAATAACATATGTATGTACGCATCGAAAACACTATTTTTTAGTGTCAATTAGGCACACTTACTTATTTCACAAAATGTAACGTTAAATTTTCAATGAAAGTAAAGTTTTACTTATTTTGGTTTCAAGGCACATGATAACATCGCATTTACAGTTCGCCTAAATTAATCGCGATATTGCGTGTCGAATTATGATTGCTACTCTACCATTATATCTCATAACAATCATTGGCAATAGGTCTTCTAATTTCATTCTAATCAATATTTCTAGTTACCCGGTTAGAGCAGCAAATGCCTAATGAGTATATTATGATTTATACAATATATATATACATATATTCTGATACAGAAATGACAATAGTTATTAGGCATGTTCTTTTATCTCCATATTTTATATGTCAGATTATCCAACCAATAATTTTCTAATTGTTTATTAAGATGTTAGGATCTACAATATTGTATATATCCTGACCGTAATAACTCACCTCATGAAAAAATAATGCATCGTATATCGAATTTTCGACAAATAAATTGAAGTCTTACCAGATATTTGAAGGCGGCCATTGCTGTGGTTGTCAGTCTGACTTGGAAACTCAGGAAGAACTGATGCCGTATTCGGGTATACCTGCGGCTTATATACATTGACGAAAGTGAAAATGAACACCGTCCCGCAAGGAGGCCCACTACTGGTGCGGTCGCGGCCAAAATAAAACGTAATTGATTCCTGCTCCGAATTCAATGTTAGCGGTTTGGCAGTTCGTCTGCTGCTACATAATACGCTCTTTGTTCAGTCATCAGTGGCCGGTTCCTACAAACCCCGACCCTGAAATTTAAGGTAAAATTAAAATTTGTCATACATCCTGATTTTCCATAGGATATGTATTTCGAAGAAACTGGAGAAGTTGTCTCGGTCTGACAATGAAATACCTTGTTATTTCGGAATGGACAAATCGATAGATGGATAGAATAAAGGACATGATTGCCGCCGTTGAAAGAAGCCTTTCCGATGCCAAAACAAACAAGAAACGTTTGTTCTAAAATAGCTTTGAAAATCTGTAGTACTATCCAAATAATATTCTTGGAACAAGTTCATACCATTCTTCTTGTTCGTCCCAGTTTTCTCCTTGTTATTTAACGATAACAGTGCACACATTGATAATGCCGTTCGAGCGATACCAGCATATAAAATAATTTATTTATAACATTGCACAGATTATTTTAATTTATGATTTCGCGTTAATTTCATTATTCTGTAAGAGAACTTCTAATAAGGAACAGTAATATTTCTCTCGGGTTATATAACCCATGTTTGTTTAATTCAATTATTTTAAAATAAGGAAAAAGTATGATGTAAAAGGTTCGGTTTTCCTTCAATACTTTTTTACGATCAAATAATGTGATCCTCTTGTGCCCAGATCCAGGGTCTTATTTCTGTTGTCCTACCTGTCCGGCTGTCCACTTTCATTACACGTCTCTATCCAATTTGTCTTACATCTCTTTAATTGCTTTAATCATCCTTTCTCTTTCAAAGCCTACTTTGTAGTGCTTCCTCGTCTGTTAACTTTGGACCTTAAATTAGGTTCATGTCGTAATGGACGATTCACCTCCACCACCCTCCACCCCCACCCACCGGAGACGGTCTGTGTTTTAGTCAAAGTGAACCTACTTCAATTAACAATATAATTAATATCGTGTCCGCCGTGCTCTCTTTTCTCTCCTTTCGCGGTCTAACATCTAAAATTGGTCCGTCTTTCAATAACGCAAATGAATTCCATGAACGAACTGAGCGGTAGTGGTAGTACTAGTGCTGCTCCCTCAACTATAGAATGTTTTTTCCTTCGTTGTGGTGGGTGGTGGCGACTTCCCGGGTCATATTTTCGGAACGCGAATGAGACACAACAAAATGAAATCTAATTTCAACCAAATGGAGGGTGGTACACCATTCGTACACCAATTTAAAACAAAGCAGAAGTACAGGACTAACAAGAAATCCGGTTCTTTTGTCAACTTTAATTTCGATATCTATCTACGACAGTTGTCGAATTGTATTGTGCCTCTTATCAATAGCAATTTATCGGCGTGACCCTCAGGCCAAGGCCCGGCCCCGTGACTTGTTGAAACCTAAAGTGGTAGGAAAAAGAATTAATTGTTTTCATAGATTTCGTCCTTCATGGCAAATTTCTCCTGCGGAGTAATTGTGAGTTCAAGTGAATTTTCAAGAATAAACAAGATTTTTCAATTTTTTTTATCAAATGAACTAGCCAAGATGAAATTCTGTCAGTAATAGGGAATACTTTCATTAGAGCAATAAATTGATTCCCTCTCAGTCTTCTAAAGGCAGACACTGTCTCTGTGCTTTACTTAGCGCTTAATTTGTGACTATTAGTATAATTATTATTAGATTTATTTGTCGCTTAAGAATGACTTTACTCGAGCCACTTCGTACTGTAATCGGAGGGTGGCATAATTTAAGGAAATCGTTTTGACTGATTCCCGATTCGTGGACGTATAAGAGTGAGTCTCTATCCGGACTGAAACAGTTGGGCGACTGTAACCCGTTGTCGAATGTATGGCCGACAGTTTCCAATTGGGAAGTGACTATCTGAGGGGGGGTTGGACTTGCTCGAAGTGGGTAGGCCGACAAATGGTGGGTGCTGGGTGCTGGGTGCTGGCGCCCCCGACCGGGTGCTCCTAACTACATTATGAGACCGGGGATCAGACGGCGGCTGTTGTCAATTAAAGCCGTACTCACCAGCCGAGCGTTCCAACTTTACTCGGGCTAAATTTGAAACCCGCCCCAACTTTGTTGTTGCTCCGCTGTGAACCCGTTAATATAATTCAACCCCTAAAATAAATAAATACCGCTTCTATTATATAATATTTCAATAAATAAATAATTTTAATATACTACACTTGTTTCGGCGGGCACTCAATTCGTCCCATTTGGGACACTTTAATTTATTGCGGAGGCATTGCATTTCGAAATCTATTCCCCCAGTAATTCATATAAAAGAGGAACATATTTCAAAATTATTTTTTCACAAAATTGAATATTCATTTTTAGTGAATTTCACTTTCCTTGCTTCCGACGACAAAGCTGTACTCTCTACAAACTCAGATCCTTACTTAGCATCACATTCCCTGCAAAAACACCTCTCCCACATAGAAAGTTGGTCCAGGAAATGGAGGATTAAGTTCAATTGCCAAAAAAGTCTTCACGTTACTTTTACTTTGAGAAGAGCTTGTCCTCCCGTTTTCCTGAACCGGTCCCAAATTCTTATTGAAAATCAAGTGCGGTACCTGGGACTACTCTTAGACAGAAGACTGACATGGAACCCACATACAAGACTGAAACGTACAGAAACGAAACGACGCTACAAAAGACTCCTCGGCTACAGATCAAAACTATCACTCTCGAACAAATTATTAATTTACAACTGCGTACTGAAACCTATCTGGGCCTACGGAATCGAACTGTGGGGGTCCACCAAGCCGTCTAATTCTTACAGACTCTAATCCTTGCAATCCATAATCCTTCGAAAAATTACCAACGCCCCACCGTATGTCTCTAACAGAATAATTCACAATGACCTAAAAGTCCCATTCGTTCGAGAATTAGAAGCTTCCCGGTATAAATCCTTCCATTACAAACTATCCCTTCATTCCAATCTCTTAATACGACAACTTTCCTCGCTTCACCTTCCCGAAAATTCCGTGCGTCGCCTAAAGCGGAAATGGCCACGCGATTTCCTTACAACCTGAGGGAGTAAGGGCAGGAGCGGGAGTACCATCACTTCGAGAGTTCAGTGAGTGAGTGTTATGTAAGAGCACTGTCACTAGATACAATCTATAAAAAAAATTGTAGTTGTGACTATAACAATAAATGAGAAAAAAAAGTGAATTTCAAGGGGCAAAACTTCAAATTATCGCGAAGTGACTTGTTAGTAGGGTTAAATCAATGAAGAGTCCCACAATACTGGAACCACTCCACCCGATGGATAGTTCCGACGGAGTTCTCTCTCTGAATAAATAAAACGTCGATATTGCCGAGCGAGCAATTGGGAACCCGGTCGAGTTGGTGTGGTTGGGCGGGGGCGGGAGAGCGTCATGCTGATTTCAGATTTGGGTTTGGGGCAACGTGCCGCCATTGCCGCACCAGGTGCTCTTTCCGCCCGATTGTTGCTTTTGATCGGCCTCCACATCGGCCCGATATTGCGGCCGGTTCAGCCGCCCCCTACCTACCGCTACAGCCCTATTAGACACCCTCCTATTGGACAGGGTTTTCTTTTAGCACCCTCTCAAACTGTTGCCTTCTATTCGAAAGCGAAGGAGCGAAATAATAAATAAATATCCGAAATAGGAGGGTTGACTTATTAGAAATTGATGCACAGGCCTACCTAATTCTTAAATGCTTTCATGAATACTACGACTTTCATTTATTGTTTAGTATACTTTTGCTCCTTCGCAATCTATTCGTTATCAAGTTTACGTTATTTATTTTGTTCTTTTACAATGATTGACCTTTTTCAATGTTTTCTATGCAGTTTCATTGGGTCCTGGCCCGCTACATTTGTATCATACATCTACTTTTCAGCACATTGGGATGTGTGCTTTTGTTTTTAGCTTTACATGGAAATATCGTCATATCATAATCTTTGTATTATAATTATATATATGAATTAACCGTATAATGTTTTAAAATAAAACGGAATATTGTTGTCCCGTACCGCTTAAAATCAAACGATAGAATCTTTTAAGGAAGACTGGTTTAGAAGAGGACTGGGATAATGGGATTCAGTGGAGTCTGAGATGGGAGAGAGAAGGAAGGGTACGGTGTCCAGGATCGGACAATGCGAGTAGACACCCTGTGAAACAAAATACCCCAAATTCAATTGGGCGGATAACAGGCCAGATTGGATTGGGCCCGCTTTCCAATCCGACGGACTACCGGAGATTCTTTATTCAATACAGGCCCCCTGAGATGTTTCCTCTAAAATGTTTTGTCGTCGAATCCTGTTATTACGATCGTTCGGCTATCAGAGTTATTCAGTTCGACGAGATATCGCAACCGGTAGTATTTGTATTTCGAACTGTAGTATAACGGTAGTGAGAGACCGCCCTACCATCACCTGCTACTCCCGGTCGTACGACCTCGTTCGAAACACCCTCCTTTCTAATAGCACAGGTACAAATTACGTTTTTATTACATTATTTAGTTTTAGTAGAACTAAGTTTAAGATTCTATACATATTCCAATTTTTTGTGAAGCATTATTCATCCTAAATATGGAATGATTGTTGTAAGCCATTAAATTGCTTTTTTGTATTTATTACTCTTGTTCTTGGTGTTCACTTAACATAAAGTAATTCGAGAATACAGCCTTAACCAGGTATAGTATCGGGTTTAGCGACAAAAACAGGGTTAAGCGTAAAAGCGTCAATGTTCGGCTTCGCCGAGAGAATCGCTATGATATCGGTGTGAATCCATCCGTAATGAAACAATGCCCGCTGGCCGGCCCCTAACGTCTTACAGAATGTGTTAATTAGCCCGGGCCCCTAAAACCTGTCAGCTCGGCCGCTGCGGCTACATTGTTTACTCCTACTTTGGTCGTTGTGTCTTCTCATTGTCGCATACAAATGGATTTCTATTGTTCCACCGTACCGGTAAATTGTCTGGTTTGTCGCCCGCCACTTCTTGCGTTTGAGGTCGCGTAGTTTTGATCAATGTGCGCTGTTTAAATGGCCTTAATTAATTCTAAAGTTCCGGCCGTCCATGTTATCTACGGTTACGTTATAAGATGAAATGGGATTGTTCGGACAATATTAATGACAATTGCATGCGTTTAACTGTACACGTATCATTTCTCTATGATTAAACTCCGCTCATTCACATTATTCTTAATTGGTAATGGTCAGAAAAGCCCTGAAATAATATAGAACTATATAACGTAATTTCCATATATATAAACACATTTATAAAACTGCTTCTTTGAAGTTACATTTTTCCGAGTTTGGGATTACCTAAAGTTTCTAACATCATCACTCGCTCGAATAAATCAAGGTATTCAATAAAATAAAGCATAAATTGAGAGGTATAGTAAGTTAGTAATATTATATTTTTCCAAGAGCTGTACAGAACGGTATTTTATGGCGGGATAGGAAGTTGGATTGAACGAAAGTGATTTGTCACCAACGGTAAGGCTACCGCTTAGTAGACGACGTGCCTACCGGCGAAGGGGTAGTTGTAGCCGTACTGGGCGTAGGGGTAGGCACCGTAGTTGTAGTTGTAGGGGTGGGCACCGTAGTAGCCGGTGTAGGGGTAAGCTGCGTAGTGGTTGGGGAAGGCCCCTGTGTACGCCGGCACTATACCGGCCTTGGCTTCGTACTTGCCCGGGTAGTATTTTCCGTCATCCACCGGTACAGCTCCTACTCCGTGGTAGCCCAACGGGAATCCACCGACAACTACGCCCTTCTTCACTCTGTCCACCTCTTCTACGGCCAGGGCGCAAGCGATGGCGACGGCAACGAAAACCTGCAATAGTAGATATTAACTAAATAAACCGCTCATCATAATTTGGCCGAATACATTTATGTGGTTCCCCCCTATTTTTTGACTTTGTGGTTTTAACATCAATACCTTTTACAGTTCAATTCTATATTAATACTAGTGAGTGTGAAAGATTATCTTCATTCAAATTGAAAAAATTTATCGTGTGAATTGGGGATAACCATAGAACTTGATCTAGATCGTGTTGCTGTATAGAACATCTGTTGTGCATAATATTCTAAAATATAGTATTTATCTCTTTATTTTATACGATGTTATCAATGGGACTTGTATCACCAAATACAGTATGACTAACATTGTAAATTACAGATATCATACACGCTTTAAAATTTTATAGTATATCGTTTATAACTATATTATTGACTGTAATAGTGTAGTAGTGTGTAGTCAGGTTTCTAGTCACAAACATCCCCTACTATTATTATGTTATTTCTTATTATTAAGAAGTTATTTCGGATTCTTACTCCGAAATAAAAAGTAACTCTTATTGAAATAAGAAGTTTTTCAGATTCACGTGTATATTGTACGTGTATAGTTAATTTGCATTGAACATTAATATGTTATCCTGAGTTTTCATATTCTCACAGTGAAATATCCTTTTGAATTACTCTAACGACTAAGAATGGGAATAAGATGCCTCATTTCCTGGGAGAGGCAACTTTCGTCAAATTCTGATACTCACGAAAGCCTTCATGCTGACCGAGTTTGTCGTTCGTTCGTTCTGTTAACTCTGGAAGGGCGGATGTTCACTGGGTGAGATTGGCCTGTATATATACGCGGCGGGGCTCAAATGTCAACCGGTGCCGGGAAGATCCCATTGGCGGAGGTCCCATTGTTGTGTTGAAAACCCGAAATAAAAAGATATCTCTCGGAGTCCTTCGACACCGCCGGATCCTCCGAATATTTTCTCACTACGAGCCATTAATCTCGGCGGTGTCTTCGCAACCTTTTGCTCCAATTCCGGGTGGTTGAATTCCAAGGTCGGTGTTTGACATTTGGAAATGGCCGCGTCGAATTTATTCCTCGAAAGGCTAAAGCTAAAGGCGAGCGTGGTGTCATCCTCGACAGCGAATGTAATTTGGAACGAAATTCCAGGCATTTTCGGCATCCCAGAAATCGGTACGTTCCACAGAGCTGTCCTTTAACAAAGGGACATTTTTATTGAATTAAATGTCTGAACATGGTGACAATGGTTATCGCATTCTTAACATTTTTATTTTATCTTAAGTTGAAACGCAATAATGTGCTTTTTGTAAGTCATGTTAAATCCCCTTTAACTGCACAATATTAGATAGCTGATCTTTTTTTGAAGTATATTTAATTTCGCGTGTTTATTTTAAATTCCCTACGCTCACCTGATAATTTCAATTAATTTGTCGTTGAATGATAATTCAGTTCGCTATCGGAATTTAAAATCATTGCAAGTAGAATTAATATAAACTCGTTAGTGTATTAGTCAGGTAGTTGGTTTCATTACACCTTCATTCCGATTTGTGCGCAGATGTGTACACAAAACGGCTATAGCCGAAGTCCCCAAACGAAATGGCTAGACGTCGGCTTATAATGACAATTGCATTGTTCTGTTACAAAGAGCACAGTTGAAGTAAGAGAGGACCGTAGGACGTCGGTGGCCGAGTCCGAGATAGACGTTAATTTATTTAAGTGACACACTGAATTTCGTTTCCACCGCAAATTTAAATTGCTTGCCGTCTTTCACAATTTCATTTAAACAGTTCAATACCTAGTAGAATTCATGATAATGGACTAACAAAATACAACAATCGTTAGCTTAGGTAGGAAGCTTTAATTATTTGTTATTCAAAGTTGGATATATCTGGATTAAATCAGTTATAATTTTAATTAAGTAATGGGTTAATGTATGTTGTGCAATGATTCACTGAACCATATGTACATAGCTGTCTATAATGAAAAGACATCATTTCGTTGTTTTATGACTACGTGAAAACGTATATGATCTCTATGAATTTGCCCAACATATCGATGAAAATATACTGCACTGTTTAGGTTTACTCATTGTGTTGAAAATAGTAAATTACCAAAGGCAAATTTAATGTAGCGGTCTCCCTCTTGAGAACTTAACTCGCAATATTGGAGTAGTCAATGTGCCCCGACCAGGGACCATGTTTTCCCTTTGGAGGTACCCCCTGTTTCATGCAGATCCAATAGACGGTTGGATGCATGGTGAATTTCCGTTTTCACTCTTTCGTTGTTAATTCCTAAAATCGAATAATTTAGGATTTATATTATTGACAATATTAAAAACAACATCTGAGGAATCCTCATTAATGAATATGAGTACGAACACAGTTTCTCACCATCGTCCGTCCGTGTAGTCTGTGTTATTGTAGTTTACATTCCGCATAAAACTTATTCGCGAGCCGGAAATTTTGGAAAATATAGAAAAATGAACAATTTAAAATAGTAGCGTTTGCTTAGTGAATGAAACAAGTAACAACTTCTGATTAGTTTGGTATAACGTAACAACTGACCAAGGCTTTGATTATTTGCCGGTAACAAACCAGATGAAAATATGAGATGCTGGTCTGCCTATATAAGCGCAAACTAAGTATTCTGAACCAAATTAAAATAAGTATCATACTTTGATGTTTAGTCAACGGGCATTTATATTTTAGTAATGGTTCATTGAATCCCTTTGACTTTAGGTACCCCAATGGAGGATTTGCCTTAAACAAAACATAAATTATTGGGCCGTAAAATACCAATGTTTTCTCTCAATTATATATTCCAGTTTAATTGGATCCTTTAGAGTGATATTTAACGCCGTTGCATAAAATTAATTCGTTAATATATGCATTATTGGTTCTCTGTTTATTCCAGTCGAATCTCAGTTTTCTGTTAATTCCTTGAAATTCCATTCATGTTTAAATTGAGAAATTCAATTATAATTCAAGAAATAGGAATATATTTTCTGGGTTCTTTAACTCCTTGTTTCGCCTCTATACCAACATAAGGAGTATTCGGTTATTATTGGTGTGGTTCGGAGAAGATTCGACATACAACGTGGAATAAAATAGCGGAAAACAATTATAAGATAGTCGGGTATATGTGATTAGGATTGAAAACAACAAGATATTTGTTTGGTTGTAAATGTTTATTATGGCCGAAATATCATACTGGTAATAGTAAATAATTTAAATTTAGCGTGCTATGGATGGAGACGGAGTGTGGAGTGTCGGTGGAGCGTTTAAACGACGACGGTCTTGGCGGCGAAGGGGTAGTTGTATCCGTAGTGGGCATAAGGGTAGGCGCCGTAGTTGTAGGCGTAGGGGTAGGCACCGTAGTTGTAGGCGTAGGGGTAGGCACCGTAGTTGTAGGCGTAGGGGTGGGCACCGGCGGTGTAGGTGGTTACGGCGGGTACAACGGTCTTGGCGGTGTTGTCGTACTTGCCCTCGTAGTAGAGACCGTCGTCGTAGCCGACCCTGACGGCGGGGTAGCCGAAGGGGAAGGTGCCTACCACTACGTCCTTCTTCACCTTGGTGGGCTCATCGGCGGCCATGACGCAGGCGACGGCCAGAGCGAGGACAACCTACGAATAAAAGATATTCACCATTAATGTTTGGAATGATAAAGTAATCAATACAGATGGAAGCATCGCTATGCAGTACTTGGGGAATTATACCCTCGAAATATATTTTCAATGTTCCTACCACCTGCATGTAGCAGGTGACAAAATCTTTGGGTAAGAATAAGAACTTTGAATCTTCATTAAGGACTTTCAGGTTAATTCGATAGAAATTTCAATTGGATTGAAAATTCTACAGGATCGTGTTCCGCTGTGATAACCAATTATTTTTACTTCAGCGTCCTTATTTGTGACAAAAACATGGGTAATACTATACTGAATACTTACGAAGACCTTCATGTTGTACGGGGTTGTGGGGAATTCTGTGTCTCTGGAGGAACAGATGTCGTTAGCCGGGAGCCGGGCGACTTTTATAGTAGATTTTCGGTTCACGCCCATCGCCACACCTCCGCCTTCTATTGGTTCCAAATTTACATCCAAGGTCGGCCGAAAACCGGCCTTTTCGTCCTCCTTTGTTGTGCTAACCGATAAATTGTTGTAACCGGCCGGTTTTTCCGTTGAATCTATTGTTTCTCATTGCCAGCCGCCGAAAGAGTTATGCCTCAAAACGTTTGTCCGAGGCTGTAGTAACGTGGATATAGTAATAGTACATGCTGCAAGTATATGGAGTAACCCCTATGAAATAGTGTGATTGGTTAGCTACAGTCTGCAGTTATTAATGATATTTGTACCATTTTTATAAATTAATAAGGAAACAAATACGTATTGTCTATGAAAAAAGTGAGTTTTAATTAATGTAGCGTGGAAGTATTTTTTCGATCCTGATTTACTTGATGTGCTAGTCATGTGCTAGGCATTTCATCATTTTTACTAGTCATTATGGCAGTATCCTTATTGTTACTGTCAGAAAAGGGTCTAACATAGAACCTAACTAGCGAGCGGAGATAGAAGATTAAAACAGCAATACAATACAAAAAACAAAAATCGGTATAATTTAGCAAATACTTGTGCGTTTGCTAACTATTGTTGTTCTTTGATAATTAATAGGAAATGTATTTCGCGCATATTAAACTGTCTATTCAAGGTAAATAGTAGATACATAATACATACATACATTATATACAATACATACATTCAAGTTCTATTACTAACTTCATAATAAAACCACTAGTTACGTATCATGTACTTTACACAGATGTATACAATCTCACGCTACACTCTTATTGCAGCATTTTTTTTGGTTTCTTAGATTAATAAATAATAATGCTGTGTAGCTTATTATGTAATGTTAAATAATAATGATGTGTGCGGCGAATTAACTCATTACTGCAATTACCCCTTCTTCTGTACCTGTAATGAAATATGATTTTTGTGTAGAAATTGTTTTTGCAATAGACACTGCACTAGCGTTTTCTTCAGAGGAGTTTTCAGGGTACAAGTGATAATCCATTAAAGATAAATGTTGGTATTGGTTGAAGGTCTAAGAAATAAACTTTTGGACACAATTCAATTCATACAACCTCATCTCTTGTCTATATTGTATCTAAACTTTATGGTGGTATTTTCTTCGTAGTTGCATTATATATTTTAATTAAATGTCAATAAATCTATAAGGTCTCATTTAAAGATAACAGTAATAAAATCGAATATTCACTGCTTTTTATATTGGGGGACGTGATGATTTTTCCCCTCTGAAACCGCATTGTGAACTCAATGGATCATGTGCCATATTGGGAGGACTGCCTTTCGTCCACGCTTCTGCAACTGCGGTACCACAGAACCAGGAAATCCTCACCGTCCGTTTGTTGAGGGTGTCTCCCTGGTACCAACAGAGTACCACCGCACTTTGTCACGTCTTGACAGACTCTAAATGTTAGACACGTAAGCAGCTCATGTGCTAGAGAAAATTAATTAGATGCAATTAAATTATAGTTCCAAACACGATCCCTTTATTCAAACCAGATTGCAATCTTTTAGTAAGGTAAGGCGTATAACGTGGAGACCATAATTGCGCCTAGAATAAATAGAGAAAAATATCTTCTAGTACTTCAACTCTTTCAACTATTATAAGACAAGATTATATAGCTAAACTAATTTATTGATGCCACAATCGAGTCTAAGTAATTAAGCAATATTACTTAGAAAAACAAAAAGATATTGATGATGTTTATTATAGCCAAAAAATAATTCTGGGAATGATAAAACATTTAAATTAAACGGGGTATAGAAAGGAGCGGTGTGCATTTATTGTATCTTGCGCTCCATAATTCAAATGTTGCCGCATTCTCTGTATACCAAGTATGCTAATGAGTTCAGCGCCCTAGCAAAATAGTTTCCTCTACTCTTCAGATGATTGTACTGATTGTGATAACGAGCCCAACCTGCAATTATTTGTTGCCTTTATTGTATCCTGGGAACGATGGAACGATCTTCATGAAGAGACGTCAAATTTCATTCGGTACTGTTTTAAGTACACCATGAAATAAATTAGGAAACCATGATCGCTTTATACGAAGTATTCTAAATTAGATTAGCATTTTAGTAAAACTTTTTCAGTTTATTTTTTTTTCTATCAGTTTTCATATTGCAGACAAGTCGAGTCTATGTGATTAGGAAGGATTGAAAACAACAAGATATTTGGTTGGTTGTAAATGTTTATTATGGCCGAAATATAATACTGGTAAAATTAATTCGTTAATATATGGATTATTGGTTCTCTGTTTATTCCAGTCGAATCTCAGTTCTCTGTTAATTCCTTGAAATTCCATTCATGTTTAAATTGAGAAATTCAATTATAATTCAAGAAATAGGAATATATTTTCTGGGTTCTTTAACTCCTTGTTTCGCCTCTATACCAACTTAAGGAGTATTCGGTTATTATTGGTGTGGTTCGGAGTAGATTCGACATACAACGTGGAATAAAATAGTGGAAAACAATTGTAAGATAGTCGGGTCTATGTGATTAGGAAAGATTGAAAACAACAAGATATTTGTTTGGTTGTAAATGTTTATTATGGCCGAAATATCATACTGGTAATAGTAAATAATTTAAATTTAGCGTGCTATGGATGGAGACGGAGTGTGGAGTGTCGGTGGAGCGTTTAAACGACGACGGTCTTGGCGGCGAAGGGGTAGTTGTATCCGTAGTGGGCATAAGGGTAGGCGCCGTAGTTGTAGGCGTAGGGGTAGGCACCGTAGTTGTAGGCGTAGGGGTAGGCACCGTAGTTGTAGGCGTAGGGGTGGGCACCGGCGGTGTAGGTGGTTACGGCGGGTACAACGGTCTTGGCGGTGTTGTCGTACTTGCCCTCGTAGTAGAGACCGTCGTCGTAGCCGACCCTGACGGCGGGTAGCCGAAGGGGAAGGTGCCTACCACTACGTCCTTCTTCACCTTGGTGGGCTCATCGGCGGCCATGACGCAGGCGACGGCCAGAGCGAGGACAACCTACGAATAAAAGATATTCACCATTAATATTTGGAATGATAAAGCAATTTATATTAAATGAAATTTCGTTCCGGTACTAGTAAACCTCGGAGAAAAACTTTTAATAGTGTACAATATTACTGTAAATTACAGACTCCTTTCCACTATCAAATTATAATTTTTCGTATTAAAATTTATACTTACGAAAACCTTCATGTTGAGAATAGTGGGGTTTTGAGCGTTCTGTTGCTTGGAATGAACAGATGACGCTACGGTAGACGTTGGGTCTTATATAGTCCGAGGCGGCACACGCCCATTTCCTTACCGGCCTCCCCATTGGTCCAAAATTTAACAGTCGGCCGTTAAAATTCAAAAAACCGGATCTTAATTTTGGCTTCTCTTTTTTTTATTCCAACGAATTCGAGCGAAACCGAAAAATTTCAACTGAGGCTAATTATACTTTATACTCTGCTTCATCGCAAGAAAACTATTATGCCGCCGGCAAATAATTTCACCTACGGTACTGGGTTAGAAGAGCTGGAGATTCAGGTGCGTAATTTTATGTGTTAGATGTAAAATACTACTTAAAATGTAAGTACTCTATCATAAAATAGCCACTAGACTTATTTAAGGACACAAGAATTTCAAAGAAGAAAAGGCTATATATACTTGTTGATAGGTGGAAGATTTTAGAATAATGTATATTCTAAACATTTTGTTACATTATACGTAATAATGTAACCATTCGTTATTATGTAATTGGTAACAATTATATACCGTTTGTACATAATCAGTTTATTCAAGAAATGAATGAATGTTAGCGTAAAAGGCAGACTATAATGCGGAAAGTACGCCTACTTAATTGGCGAGCGGATTTGCCTATTGCTAACTTTCTAGCCATCCATTTGTTTATTTATTCTTTTCTCCCACACAAAATTATATTTTGGCGAATATATTCTAGTAGATGTGCCGATGCAATAAGGGAAATAATAAAGGGGGGGAGCATTGTAAAAGCCGCGAGGCTTTTTCCGAAATCCTGACCCCACATCAGTGGCTTCGTGCGTTAAAATCCGCAATGTCGGACTGGTTCCTTCGACGAGTTGCTGAAACTGTTGTACGAGTCCCTGCCGCGTTCTCCGAATTAAGACGCTATATCTCTAACTTTCCGAGTACACGGAGCAAGGTGGGTTGGCGTTCGGGCGAGTTGACAGGCGAACTCTATTGTGTCGCCGTCTTCTTGTCCCTGTCACCCGGAACAATACGTCGAATATTGACGTTGGGACGGCCGCCCTAATGACGGTAATAAATCAACGGAGACGATTCGAGTTTGAAATAAGGAACGCGATCGCTATGTGCGTAATCCTGGCTACGTTAGTACTGATAACAGAAACTGTTATGTTATTTCCTACTGACATTGTTTTCAGCCGTGTGAGCGTTCGAGGGATAATAATCGCGCTAAGAGATTTAATATAAATCTCATAAGGGCGTTCGTTCAACCCGAGTAAAGAAATGTTCAATGTCGCGGTCCGACCTTGTGGGCGCGCAGCGGGAATTGTTGGCCTGCAGTGCCCGCCCAACCCTCTCTTATTATCTAACGTAATCCCGGCTAATATCGGCGTTCCCCCGCCGGCTCTGTTTCCGGGGGCGAGCACTGATTCGGATCAATCGCGAGGATCAGAGGATTGGCCCCAATGTAAACACTAATCGGCTGTTCGCTGTTCGCCCGGCGGTAACCGACATTATACAGATCCGTACCCGATTCATCACGCCGATACCTAGCGATTCATTAACACCTAAACGATGCCGTTGAAACTAATCCCACTAATGATATTTGATCACTCGTGGCCGTGCCCCTGACCGTTTTCAGATTTTCGGTGCGTAATTTGTGCACTCTAATACACTACAATTTATATACTCTAATAAATAATACACTCTCATGTTCCGATGTAAGCTGATACTGTAAACTATATAGAATGGATCAAATATATTAAGCGTTTTTTATAATGACTTGAAATTGCCATTTAGGCCTCAACGTACTTTTTTCTGCAAGTAATACAATGCTAGTTCTGTGTGTCGAATATACATCCTGTTACTATTCCGAGGTCCTATACTAGGCCGTTTCGGGGTGATTTACATGTAGTCAATATATTTCCAATTAAAATTATTCGGATCATTCCGATTCTTCTAATACGGTTTTATAAAACAGAAATATATACAGCACAAATCATTAATATCTAATTTAATTCTCTTGTTAACAACAAATAAATCCTGTTTAATTATATTATGACTAGTACTGTCTAGGATGGTAAATACACACCACACGTTTGTTATTAAAATTTTGAATTCATTTTCAAATATTTCATTTGCATGATGCTGTAACGAAATGATACTTAAGCGTTAAAATATAGTCATCTACCGCAGGTACATATTATAGATTCTTTTTATGATAAGAATATATTTTTTTCACAATGAGAATAGATCATTATGAAAATTCAAAACAAATAATTTATAATTAATAAATAACATCAAGTATTTCTTTTCATTCATGCTTTAATTAATAATATAAAGATCGGGTTTTCGATTTATATTCATCTCAACGTTACGATCATTATATGAATATTGATTTATTTTTGTCAGTCCGATACATATATCTTATATATGATCTGCTGATACGTTCAATCTTTTACAGGTAATGGTGTATGATCGGGAAAAGTCGGGGGATAAAAATATGGATTAGATGTAAGAACATATTTGAAGAATCAGAACGGTCGTAGGTAGAGTAATCCACAAATAATTGTGGTGGAGAGGAGTTATACTTAAAATTAATATTTTTTATAATATAAAAATTGAATGAATCTATTTAGGTTGTTTAGGAAGTTCATGGTTTATAGTGGCTATAAAAAATAAGAGAATATTTAGTTTTATAAGAGCGGTTTATTGAAATTGAAGAGTCCGAAAGTAATAAATAGAGGCTGAATTTGAAGTAAAGGAAGAGAGGTGTTTAGTACCACCAGCCGGACCTAGCTCCCCAGAGGTGGTTGCCCCAGTGGTTGTAGGCGTAGGGGTAGGCGGAGTAGGCGTAGGGGTAGGCAGAGTGGGCGTAGGGGTAGCCGGCGTAGCCGAAAGTGGGCACTTCATATTTGCCGGGGTAGTAGGAGCCATCGTCGTTGCCGTCCTGGTCAATGCCCAAAACGCGGACACCGTTGATAATAGCGTCCTTCTTTACCTCTGTTCCTCGGCGGCCATCACGCAAGCCAGGGCAAGGGCGAGAACAATCTAATAGAAAGAAAGAAGAATTTACATTTTACATGAGAAAAAATTAATATGTATCGCCGAGTATCAACCGATTCCGTACTATAATAAATTTGTTCAACTTTAGCGCGAAGTAAACACAAAGTGGACGTTTGGATTGAGGAAAATACTTACGAAAACCTTCATGTTGATTGTTGGTTAAGCGTTCTGTTACACTGCGAGAACAGATGCCGATTGGGGACAGTGGGCCGGCTTTTATACGGGCGGCCGCGACCAACGCCCAATTCTCCGCCACCAATTGGATCACATTTATAATAGCTTTGTCGAATCTAACACAGGTGACGTCGAACACGGCCTTGGCGGGTATTTTTAGGACAGATCCTGATGTTGCCGGGCAGGATAGACTTAGGATATAGTGTGAACAAAGAAAACCTTTTATTCAGAGTTATTACAGCCAAAGAATCTTCTTTTATATCGAATGATACACTGTAAACTCATGAATGCTATATCGTTTCTAGCAGGATTTCAAGGACATCGCTCGTATGAAATTTTAATTGGTCTTAAGAAATGCGGAAAAGTGGATGTGCACTGGACATGCGCTGAATTCCCATTGTAATATACTGAAGTAGTCCAACTTGTCGAAGAACATCGTGTCCCTATCATTGTACTTGTTTGCATTACTGTGGAGTCTAATGCGGACCATTATTGCCGGACACTGACCTATTTCACGGTGGATTGTAGCAGAAAGTCGCTGCGGTGATATTTCATTACTCAACAACGCAATGCATTCTCCACTCTCAATGCACCCCAAGAAATCAATATACACACTACCTAAATATTAGTTTACAAAGAAAAAACCTCTGCACTGCGTTCCATTAATAATAAATTCTCTGGTATATTTTGTGGAAATTTGTCCAGAAACGTGGAAAGTCATTTGTAAGTTTTAAAAATTAATTTAATTCATGAAAACGTTAGAAATATTAAGTCGTACTTCAATATTAAAGTATTATAATATTGATAATAAATACTTAAAAGTAAATAATGGAGTTTTGTAAGAGTTTTCTCTTGAACAGTCGTTTCCCCTGCAATTTCTGTAAAATTTATAATCGGAATTCTCGTCGGTTGAATGTATATGCATGTTATGTTTAACTCACCATTGTTGCCTACGTAGTTAACTTCAAAACAAACCCTGCTGATTCGCAGTTGCCATCGGCGATGAAGGTTTCACTATAGGGGAACAGGCTACCTAAGTTTGAGGCCTGTAATATGCACGTAAGGTGTTGGAAATTAAGCGATCTACGTTTAATGGTTCCGTGCGTTATTATTTCTGTTGTTGCCTCTGTGTGTACCAGAGCCATACTATTACAGCATTGAGTCTTTAGCTACTTGTTTGTATCATCCAGCACTAGTTGGGTACATGGAGTAATGATGCCTAGGTTTTGAAACTGGCATTTGCACTCATTTCTTCATATCTCAAAGAACCATACTATTATAAAAGAGGAACAGTAAAATGGGAACGACCCCAAATATTTACTGTTATTACAACGAATGCATTCCATAATAAAATGCATTAGTTTGTGTAACCGGGTTGTGAGTTAATAATCTCATAATTACAATCTTGAACGGTTTTTAGAATTAATGAAAAACGAAACTTGGTGCTTTGTAAATTAATTCATAGACGTTGGCAATATGTCCTTTTTGTTCTTTTGTTGTAAAAGAACAAAACAAAGAACAAAGAAAAGCTTTGTAAAACAAGTTTTTTATAAATAAAATTGACACTCAAAGCTCATATTAACAAAAGCCTGTTCAGTGGCGTAGTGAGGGGGAGGTTCACGATTGGATATAGGGAAATAAAGTTGATGAGTTTCAATGGAAATTAATTTGATAAATTAAAATTAATATTATGTTACTTGAGAACTTAATAGTAAAAAGAGTTGGAAGATTACTGTTATGTCCGCTGTGTTGAGGGTTAGTATAACTGGAAAACGGATGGCGTTCCGTATAAGCGGGTATTTTAATAGTTTTTAGGAGAAGATTCCTGATAAAACAGTATTGTCCCTGGGTAGTTTTGTCATTAATTTTTCTCATTCTATTCTCTCATTTTGGGAATTATTGTTTAGGTTCTAGGATTGTAATTTGTATCATTGGTATAACGAATAAACAAAACAATAAATTTTAGAAGAAGAGCAGTTTATTGAAACCGAAGAAGAAGAGTCCGAAAGTAATAAATAGAGGCTGACTGTTGAAGTGGGAAGGAAGAGAGGTGTTTAGTACCACCAGCCGGACCTAGCTCCCCAGAGGTGGCTGCCCCAGTGGTTGTAGGCGTAGGGGTAGGCGGAGTAGGCGTAGGGGTAGGCAGAGTGGGCGTAGGGGTAGCCGGTGTAGCCGAAAGTGGGCACTTCATATTTGCCGGGGTAGTAGGAGCCATCG
This sequence comes from Lethocerus indicus, assembly GCA_019843655.1. NCBI lineage: Eukaryota > Metazoa > Arthropoda > Insecta > Hemiptera > Belostomatidae > Lethocerus > Lethocerus indicus. The sequence continues at coordinate 23,146,342 of JACDQD010000003.1, read as the reverse complement.
TCGTTGCCGTCCTGGTCAATGCCCAAAACGCGGACACCGTTGATAATAGCGTCCTTCTTTACCCTCTGTTCCTCGGCGGCCAGCACGCAAGCCAGGGCAAGGGCGAGAACAATCTGATAGAAAGAAAGAAGATATTTTTACATGAGAGCATAAAAACATCGACCAAAAACAACGTCCGGAAATATTGTTTTTTCTGCACTAGGACGAAGTGAACCATTGGAAAATATTATATACTACAGTGGTATATTAAGGTTAAAGCAATAAGAAATTTTAGTTAATTATTCTTCAACTTCACAACTCCGTGGTGGATAGGACGATTCAAGTAGTGTGTACAATTCTTCCCATTTAAACTTATATACCCCCATATTACTATGGGGGAAAATTCGGTCGGTATGGACACTTACGAAAACCTTCATGTCGATTGTTTGATGAGAGCTGTGTGCGGTCGAGCAACAGATGGTGTTGTCGGTGGCCGTCTTGCTTATATAGCGGGCGGAAGTGGTATACGCCCAACCCCGCCCCCCGGCCGCCCAATCGGCCACCCGAATAGTTGGCAGGGTCGCAATTTGGCTCATATCAAATAAAAGACCGGTCTACAACATAAAAGAAGAAGAAAACTAACCGGCCGCCCTTGTTTTTAAGGTGCCGCTCGTCCGGGACAATAACATTATCGCTCGAACCGTGAAACACACCCTTACTGGACACGCTAAATCATCATTTGTACAAGCGGGAACTTTGCACCGTCCAATTATTCATTTTTATTCGTACAAACTGGAATCATAATTAACTGAGTGCACCGTTTTTTTTTCTTTTACGAACGATTGCATAATGTTTAACACTCTGGTATAACTCTTGGTAACAGCCTGGCGTAATTAGGCTACAATAGAAAACCCGAGTACATGAATTCCAGGTCAAATGACACTGCACAAAGAATAAAATAAAAAATTTCCCTCAACCTATTTATTTCGGACTGAAAACTTTTAAATGCCATTTAAAAAAGAGGAAGAAGTCTGCCCTACTGTAGCAAGCGTTTCTATTTTAAAGTCAGCGGTAAATGCAGTCGTGTCAGTGACTAAAACATTCTTCTTTCATTGAAAATTGTATTCAATCGTAATTAACCAGTATTATTGCAGTTACATTCAAAATATGAAAACGTTAATTAATCGCCATTTCTTTCCATAGGGGTACGTGGTTTGTTTTAGAATAAGTTTCACCCGAACTCATATATAACTTCGTATAAGCTTTTATAAGTCGGTTGCGACAGAATGAAGGCAGCAAATACAGTTTAAACAGGAGAGTAATTTAAACCAGATGAAGTGGTAACATCTGAATCATTCTCTGAAGTTATCTCCGTTTAATTAAATTGTCGAGGGAACGTCTGGCCGATGAACTGGTGGGGATTGGAACGTGATTTGTAAACTAATATTTGCTTGCCATTTACTCGGGAGAAGTACTCCGCTATGCAAAGAGAGAACATTACTGGGGGGATGACTCGAACGTCTGCCGGCTTTTCCATTCATCGCTCTGGGCGCATTTTTCCACGTTCAACCTTTTGAATGCTGAAATATTAATGGAGTGCTTTCACAGCCACCAGCCGACCGTTTGATTTATTCTGGTTTCTCCAAAAGTAACGCCCTAATTTAAATAATATCTCCGCAATCGTTTTTAATGGCCGGAGTCGATAATTAGTTTTAACGCCATGTCCGGCTTATTATTCAAATAGAGCATATCGGCATATGTGAGAACGGCAATGAATAGTAATATAGTTCCGAAACTTATGATAATGAAAACACAAGTTTCAGTTAGTGAACATAAAATAGCCCGCCGTTTTATTCATAAATATAAATATATCTGTGACTCCAATAATGGTCTCAACATCTTCAAATGCTACTCTACTGCCCACCTAGGAAAGCTTAATTGATTATCTTCTCGGTAATCTTATTACATTTTTCTTTAGATTATTGAGGTTACTGCGGATGAACGGAGTTCCATCATCCAGTAGGCTTAATTTTGGTACATTTTATTCAGTTTATTTTATTAAAACAAATTTTTTAATTAAATACAATTTAATGATTTTCAACAAAGCCGTCTTGAGTGTCTTATATAATGGACAAGTATTCAAGGTTTTCTAGTGCTGCAGGCCAGTGTAGCAGCCTTCGGGCAGTCAAAAGGTAATCGCCGGTTTTACGCTTCTGGTCTTTTTTGCGATCCCGACTCAGATCTCACAAATAAAAGACAGTGAAATCATATTTCTAAAGTATATTCACATATTTTATATAACAGTTGGATGCCGGTTTCTTTATTAATCAAGAATTTCAGAGATCTCAGTTTCTTAGTGACCGTATCAATGATGAACTTTCTTTAATTAACACATAAATAAACAATCAATTAACATATAAACGCACCTACGTAGATTTAACTTAATAAAATGAATGAAAAAACTTATCTATAAGAAAATACATTCAGCACAATGATTATAGTGAGACGAAAAAGCCGTCTGAATTAAAAAAAATAATATAATAATAATACCCATAAAGAAACGATGTCTTGACTGAAACATTGTCGAGGCAGACATGTGGGTAGTATGCATATATGTGCCCATAATTATGAAAGTGGTCTAAGTCAATTCAACCTTTAAATATAACATTTTCATACGAAATTCACACAAAATTTCATATTCATAGTAAACTTCCATTAATCGAGACTAATAAAATTCTAAATTAAAATGTTGCATAATATAAAAATATTTGATAATTTATTCGAAAGCAATTCATTAAATATCTCGAAACCAGAAATGTATGACTTAGACCACTTTCATAATTATGGGCACATATATTTTGTTAGAGGTGATACAGTCAAAATGATTTTATATCGAGGCATTTTCCTAATGTTTTTGTTTGTTTAGCATCAGATAATAATGCGCAGTTTAATAAATGGACAATATTATTCACGGTCTATAGTAATTATAGGGTATTACTTAGGTATTTTAGTACATTACACATAAATAATTTTGTTTTTTATAATTACGTCAGCACAGCTTGTATTATTGGAAGCAGAATATTTTGTGGCCTATTCATAATCGATGAAGTCTAGAAACAGAATTCATAGCATGAAAATAAGTAGTCGTTTTTCCGATCTACTGAGGGATAAACTGAAATCGTCAATTAACGTGACGTTTAATTCCTTTTAATTGATTTAATTCCTTACACAACTCGAAACCTAATCTTCGCTTTCTCCGAGTACCATAACAAACAGGTGGTATTAATAAGTAAATGGGATAAAACGGAGAATAAGATTGAATAGACGGATGAAAATATCATTCGAGGGAAAAATAATTAACTACCACAAGGATTTTAAGTGTAGAAAATAGGTGTATTTTTAAAGAAGAAACCTAAAGAGAGATAAATGAATTTACAGGAAGATTTGGAAAGGGGGAAAGATAAGTCTACCAGCCCCACCAAGCAGACCTGGCGGCCCAGAGGTTGTTGCCCCAGTAGTTGCCCCAGTGGTTGCCCCAGGCGTAGGGCCAAGCACCGGAGTACGGGTGCCAGGTACCGATGTACTTTCCGGGGTAGTAGGAACCGTCGTCGAAGCCGTTCTGGTCGATGCCCAGAACGCGGACTCCGTTGATGATGGCGTCCTTCTTCACCCTCTGTTCGGCGGCCATTACGCAGGCCAGAGCAAGGACCAGGACAATCTAAATCAAATAGAACGGTCGTTACATTTTTACATCGCCGAAGAGCGTATTTTTAAAAATGTTGTAAATAGCTAGATTGGGAGTCATATATAAAATATCCAATTATGAAATTTTAATTTAGATGATGTGGATGTCCCTTTTTGAGGGCAGAAATGTTGTAGAAGTTATTTAAACATTATTTATATTAAGTTTGATATGTGGTTAAGGAACGTCGAGTTGATTAAATTAATAGTAAATCTGATTTATGAGTTTATAAATGATCAGTATATGTAGTTAAAAGTCATGATGCAGATTACAATCTATACTGGAGATTACAGAATAAAAAGTAAGGGCACATTGTTTTCACTGTTTATCGTGGTTACCACTCGGACCATATAGAGAAAGTCCAGAACGAGGAATGCGGTCTGAATAATGAACGCGAGGGGACATAATGTTTTCCCGTACGTGTGACTCTGATACTTACGAAGAGCTTCATGTTTCAAGAGTGTTGTTAATAGTTCTGTCGCACTGATTGAACAGATGACTTGTGAGCCGACCGTTGACGTTTATATAGGCCGCGGTGCCGGCACACGCCCCGCTCTCCTCCCGCCAAAACAAACAGACCCGGAACCGCGATTTAAAAATGATAATAATTCGTAGCCACCGGCTGTAAGAAAAAAACAGGCGTGAATACATTAACGAAGGCGTATATATCGTCCGCTTATATAACAATTGAATCTATGTTTACCTAACTTACATTTTACAAGGTTTACAAGATATTCTATGTAAATTAGATAAACTAGCCCCCATTGCAAATAGAAGGTTGCATTAAACACGACAACTAAACAGATAATTCGGGAACAGTAAATGTAGTCATCCGGTGGGCATGTGGTATTAATATTATCAATATAAATTCTAATTTTGTCCTTAAAATATTACTGAGTTAAGATGTTAAGATATTGAGCTATACAAGTATTTTTTGGGTAACTTTAATAACGACATTCAGCTCATATATTTTAGAAACATTCCTTCTTGAATCATAAAAGAACCGAAAGTTTAATTATGAGTGATTAAATTAATTTATGCAATAAGTTTATATCAATCGATCCCTTTTTTGATTAAGGGATATACGGGAAATGAAAACGTAAACGAAATTTTTAAATATGACAATCGGAGAAGATAATAGGCTCATAACAATCATCTGGAATCCGGATGCGGGACGGTGGGGGCAATGGCTCTTGGCAGCTTTCCACCGACCCACCGAGACGAATGATTACTTCAAATTCTGACATGTTTATATGTCTAATTTTGATTGAGGGATCCAATATTTCAGATACCATTCTACTTGAATTAAATAGAGGCATTTGCCAATATTGTAAATCCCAGCATAAAATTATCAGTTCAAATGACATTAAATAATGTTCCGGCATCATCCCAGAGGTACAGTGTACTCGTATGTACAGTATTTCGTATAATTTGCCATTACTGTTCCGCGGGTGGCAATTAATCAAACAATTATGAATGAAGGTCGTACGGCCTAAAATTGGGGGCTGGTTTACGCATGCATATGACAAAGACTGGTACGGTCAAAACATTGGGCGTTGGTCACGTTGGAAGTATAAAAGTCGGCTTACGACCGGCAAACATTATCTGTTCTCTCTTTGACACAGAACTACCAACACAACCTTTCAACATGAAAGTATTGGTAAGTCCTTTTCAGTAACCTTTGACGTTTCACCCATTCCACTCCCCGTAATAAAGCCTTTTCGAGTAATCCTCAAAAGCCGAATATCGTAACCGATCACGGGTTATTAAACTAGGATTCGCCAGATATCAAGTGTAACTCGGCATCCTTTTATAGTTAATAACATTCCCCTAATTTTTAATTCTCCACTTCCCTCACGTTTGGAAGTGGTCCTACACAGCTTACACTAATGCCTAAACGCAGAAGGTAATACGAATAAATAATTATTACATATATTATAAATCCGGCCGTCTATAATTATGTATTAAGGAGGCTGCTCTAGTTTCAGGCTAAATTTTGCCTCCTTACTTACCACTGGGGGAAATTAATTGCGATCTTGTGAATTTCTGTTTCCCTTCTTTGGTCTTTCTGGTTTCTGATCCTAGCCGTCGTATGTAATGTTCGACTATTAACGCCGTAAAGTCAGGACGGCCGTTACATCGTGTTAGTACCACCACGAAACTGATATTAATCGAATTATACGCGGCGCTGGCGTGAACCAGAAACCGGTCTAAACACAAACCAACTCGCGGTAATATTATATCACTCACAGTTGAGTTCCATAAACTTTAAATTGAACTGAATTGGGCCATTCTAAAACAATGCACCAAATTTAAAGTCTTAGATACTACCTTTGCAGAAAAGCGTATCTAATGATATAAAAATAGACATATTAAACAATTTGATAACATAAAAAACTCACCCGAACCACACTATATCGGTAAGCTCTCCGTCCCTTCTCATGAAAGGCTGGAACATGAAATACTTCTACATTGAGGGGAACGCAAAAATCTTTCGAACCACCCTATAATCTACCTTCCGTTCATAACACATCGTTCTCAACGGCCGTGTGTCATTAATTTCTACTCTTAATTATAGTTAAGAGCAAAGACATTTAATAAGGTTCTTTTTCCCTCCGAACAGCTGATTCTTGTTGTGGCTCTGGCCTGCGTAATGGCCGCCGAACAGAGGGTGAAGAAGGACGCCATCATCAACGGAGTCCGCGTTCTGGGCATCGACCAGAACGGCTTCGACGACGGTTCCTACTACCCCGGAAAGTACGTCGATACCTGGCACCCGTACTCCGGTGCTTGGCCCTACGCCTGGGGCAACCACTGGGGCAACTACTGGGGCAACAACCTCTGGGCCGCCAGGTCTGCTTGGTGGGGCTGGTAGACTTATCTTTCCCCCTTTCCAAATCTTCCTGTAAATTCATTTATCTCTCTTTAGGTTTCTTCTTTAAAAATACACCTATTTTCTACACTTAAAATCCTTGTGGTAGTTAATTATTTTTCCCTCGAATGATATTTTCATCCGTCTATGCAATCTTATTCTCCCGTTTTATCCCATTTACTTATTAATACCACCTGTTTGTTATGGTACTCGGAGAAAGCGAAGATTGGGTTTCGAGTTGTGTAAGGAATTAAATCAATTAAAAGGAATTAAACGTCACGTTAATTGACGATTTCAGTATATCCCTCAGTAGATCGGAAAAACGACTACTTATTTTCATGCTATGAATTCTGTTTCTAGACTTCATCGATTATGAATAGGCCACAAAATATTCTGCTTCCAATAATACAAGCTTTGCTGACGTAATTATAAAAAACAAAATTATTTATGTGTAATGTACTAAAATACCTAAGTACCCTATAAGATGTCGGAATTACTATAGACCGTGAATAATATTGTCCGTTTAGTAAACTGCGCATTATTATCTGATGCTAAACAAACAAAAATTGTACTTACGACTAGATATATTGTAAATATCCCGTATTTCACACTTTTTCTGAACTATGAGCAACAATGAAATATATAGATAGAATTATCATACCTCCTTTTTAAGTGAAGTTCACATTAAGATAATACTGTAATTTTTGGTTAATCTTTAACCCCTATATCGACTGAATATATTTGTGTCTCACAGTTATAAACATTTTCGGACATTCACTTAATTCTCGTGATAAATGCTGGTAAGAATTTAATTCCTAGTTATTACAAATTAATTGGAAACCAACGGGACGTATCGGCAAGCGGATATGTAAAGCAAAAATAGAAAAGATAAATCAATTTTATAGCATGAAAATAGTCCCCTATGTCCGTTTAGGTGGGTTGAAAGTACTAAGGAAAGTAAATTCCTACCATAGAGTCCTGCTGGAATATTATTAAGGTACTAATAATGGTAGTAATACGGTTTCTTTTTTTTATTTTATTTTTATTACGTTTTCTCCCAACATAATAGTATGTTACACCGGTATATTTACACCGATATGCGCTCTAATATAATTCAAGAGATCACTCGGGCCAAATCTCCAATATGAGTGTACATTTCAGACCATCGCGGTGATCACTATCTAGACGAGTTCAATATCTCCATACCAGTGGTAACAGCATTCCAAGTGATAGTGTATATTTATTGCTGTGAAATGACTGAACCAAAATTACCTACTGATTACAGCCATTACAGTTTACTCAAAATCGTACATATCGGATGTACACATATGTTGTAATATATGTGGAAATTCCTAATAAATTTGGCAACATAATGTTTAAGGTAAAACATATGTTTCATGGTTTAGTAGATTGGAGCTAAACTCCTAATTAATTACACTTTTAAAATCCGTACATTCATTCGATGGTGGAATTATCTGGACACGAAAAAGTTTATTGTCTAGATATGTTCTATTCGTAGTTGTGACTTAGATATGTTCTAGGCTGTTTTCTTACAAACCAAAATAATGAGACATAGGACCCGTCGACAGGTAAATGACTGAACGGTGCGTTTGAGTATATAAAATATTGCGTTTATTTTAGAATTTTAAGCCGTACAAAAATATAAAAAAAATTATTGACAATCGGGTTCCGGAACACATTAGGGCGAGGGAAATTTACAAGAGGGCAGTCGGTGCGGGTTGTGGTTTACCAGCCCCACCAGGACCTGGCGCCCCACGCCCAGGGGTTGTGGCCCCAGTGGTTGTTGGCCCAACCGCCCCAGTGGTGGGGCCAGGCGGCGTACGGTTGCCAGACGGGGTCGTACTTGCCGGGGTGCCACGAGCCGTCGTCGGCGGCGAGCGCGCAAACGGCCATAGCCAGCAGGAGGAAAACCTGAGACAGTAATTAAAAGGAATTTTAATTTTTCTCCCACGATGTTGTAAAATATGTCAAAAAATTCTGTTACCCGTGCAGAGGCTGATATAGAACCACTTCCTGTAAAATGTTTAATTATATGCACAAGAAATAGAAATAAAGAACTGTCCTCAAGTAAGGAATTAGTCGAACCATAAAACAATTACAATAGTGGCCAATCGTTATTATTAACCCTTTGCACTCGTATGTCGCCATATAGGCGACATAATACATTTTGTCGGTACCATACATTACAAAATTATAAAATATAATGTTTAATTTTTTGAAATGGCTTACTTATGTATATTTAGCTTCAATCAATTTAGTAATAAATAGATGTATTTGAATAGGCACTGTTATATAAGGATTTTATTCACACACAGAATTTTATGTTCGAATCTGTATTTTTAGATTATTTTTTTTAAATCGGTTTCTTACTATTTTGTATCAACTACATTATTTTTTTATTTTTTCTATATAATTCTTAAAAATAAAAGTTATTCTAATACATACAGTACAGATTTTTACTTTCCCTGGCCAACCTGATCTTAAATCAAAAAATAATTAAAAAATTCGTATCTTTTTTTTAAATATGTGTTGTTACGAAATATGTTACTATAAAAATGTTTTTGTTTTGATAGAATGTGAACAAAAAATCCGAGTCGATAGATAACTTACTTAAATATTAATACGAGTACTGTGTAATACAGTTAATATACGAGTGCAAAGTGTTAACAATGTTACACAGGTACTTCATGAATCTGAATCTCAAATTGAATTGACAATTGTAATCATAGAGTATCGCTAAAAAATGAGAATCCAATTTATCGCAATGAACGTTTTTGTTTCCCATGTTTTTAACGTTAAATTAATAGAACTGTTCCGCATATGTTATGCAACGGTTTTAGTGTCCTTGGTGACAATCTAAGTTGCATCCGTCTGTGGGCGTACGCAGGTTTCAAACGATAAATGATTAATAATAAAATATTTAAAAGCGGTATTTATTTCGTGAAAAATATTTCGATTTAGTTTTGAAATTTAAAATATTTAAAATTTATTTTAACTGAAGCCGAAAAGGAAAATTTACGGAAGAGGATTTGCATACAATAATTTTTTCTACAGCTGTTATTTTTTTAAACAGATGAACCACTAAGTGATAGGATATTATCTTTTGATTGACTGTAAATTGTAAATATATTTTGTTACAATTATAGTAAGTCAACAGATAACCGTGCTACTATGATTTGAATCCACTTGAAGGAAAAGTAGAAGAGAAAGAGGTACTTACGAAAACCTTCATGTTTTCAAAGTGTGTTGAGCTTTCTGTCGGACTGAGTGAACAGATGCAGTAGGCGTCCTGGGGCTGGGTTTATATAGACCGCGTAGCGTACACGCCCTCCTCCGGCCTCTCCAATAAAAAATGCGATTCCGGAACAAACAGCAACCTTGTTTACGTCTGGCTGTCGCATATTAAAACGCCGGGAGACAATTATTTTTCACTCCCCCATAAAGGGCGTTTATTTGTTTATTTTGATAATCGTTTCATTAAAACAAGAAAAATCTGCAGTTCATAAACTGTGATTCAAGTTCAAACTAGCTGGAATTTCCAAATTTTAATACACTGCTAAATGAAATTCCGAAGATACCACCAAATCTCACATTGAATACAGCAGCTGGATATTAACGCCTTAATATGTAATGGTAAAATGCGGTGTTATATAAACGTCGAGGCATTTATTTACAATTTACACCAGTATAACAAGTATTCGAAAGGAACCCAAGAACATGTAAATTAATTTTGAATGACCCACTAAATTAAGCACAGATACGTATTTAAATGTTGATAGGAATTAGCTAACAATAACTCTGAACTCAATTTACCAAAAGCCGAATTGTACTTTTTTATACTTCTGTTTATTATTTAAGGTTTATTATTTAATATTAAGGGAAAAGTTTTATAATGGCCGAATGCTGAGAACATATAGGACATGCTGTCTTATACATTTAGGACTCTTAAATTATATTTTGGAATCGTACATTAAACAATTGCTCAGGCGTTTTCAAAAACAGCTACACTCGTATTAATCTATCGTAATAAGATCAATTACCGATTCTAAAAGTTATATCGGATTAAATGGATCTTATTGTAAGGACTTATTTAAATTATAATTTTATTAATTATATAATTATAATTTATTATTGTAATATAAAATCGATATATATATATATATATATATATATATATATATATATATATATTTATAAAATGTATTTATGAAATATTAGAATTATATTTCGAAAATAATACGAGTAATCAGTTTGATTCTGTTAGAAATTTGATTGATACTATTATTGTCAATAAATTGGGTGTAAATTAAACGAATAAGGCAACTAATTGAATTCTTTATTATTGAAGAGCAACTCTCCTTATTTTAACCAGACACTTGGCATTGAACTGAGCAGTTTGCAGATTCTTGGCCATGGTGGAGAAAGTGATCAATGTGCCTCACGTTTTCACGGGCGCCCACCTCAGTTCTTGTTTTTATTTTTCCAGGAGGGGGATTTAAAATGGCAGTCAGAAAACAATAATATTTTCACAGAAATGGGAAACCGTTTTCGTGTTTTTTTTATTTGTTACTTGAGCTGTTCTTGGTACGAATTGCAATCTTATGCACATTGCACATTATTATTTAAGTCTCCTTATAAATCATCTTGGAATTTCAGAGAAATTTTTTGTGAAGACTGTGTGGCTAGTAAATTTCCTTATTCCTAGGTCTACACGGTATAAACTACAGTTTTAGCTGGTTAGACTACGAGAAATTCCTACGATGCACTTATTCGTCCGGAAGCATTTACCCGCTTCTCCTGTACGCTCCTGCAAATGTTATTGTGGACACTTTGAAGAGGCGGCAGAAATGATTTTACTGATTACTTAGTTTGAATTTGTGTATAAATTTTAATTATAGAAATTTGATTATTGCCTTCAAAATTAATTGGAAAGTGATCGTTCTATTGGGCTAATAAAGAATCTTTTTGAGATAATGAGCTGCACTCAAACAACAAGGGATTATATTTTAGTGTCTATCAAGTCATGTCTGACAGAAATACGCGCGAATGCTCAGACTTCGTTCACGCTAAACAAATATCCTGTTCTTATACTAGATAAATTATGAGAAACAATACAATTCACGCCAGAGGGAATATGTACGAATTTATATCATAATAAACACCAAGACATAACAAAACATTGTTAGGAGAGAAGTGAATAAAAAATAGAAAACTGGTTAGATGTAAAGATCGTGTTTATTTCACAAATTTAAGCCATAACAAAAAGAACAACAATAACAAATAGGTGGTTGTCGGGTAACAAGTTCAGGTAGCGGAAACATTCGTCCATTTATTTACAATGGTTCGTTCTGGAAGCCGGTTACCATCCCCACCAGCCGGTCCTGGCTGCCCAGAGGTTGTTACCCCAGTGGTTGCCCCAGTGGTTACCCCAGTGGCCGCCCCAGGCGTAGGGCCATGCGCCGGAGTAAGCGTGCCAAGCGCCGTCGTACTTGACCGGGTTCCAGGAACCGTCGTCGCCCCACCAGAGGACGTCCTTCTTCACCCTCTGCTCTTCGGCGGCCATCACGCAGGCCAAAGCGAGGACGAGAAAAATCTGTAACAGAGTTTCAGGCTGTGAGAACCATTCCATAAATGCAGTGTGTACAGAGAGGGAGAGAGGAAGGGTAGCGCGTATTAACGGATGATTTGTTTAAATTATGAATTTCTTATTCGAAAACACTCAAATAGATAGGAATGAATTGTTAAATTATTCGCAAACAATTGGTGGACGTACATGGCATGTATGGTAAATGCTACGGATGATAGTACTCGTATATCGAATCAACAATTCGACTTAGCCAACGGACGGGGCTGATTTTAGCATTGTCAAGTTAATTAATAAAATTAAATGGTTTCTACGAAAATATCAGGAATGGTACTTACGAACACCTTCATTTTTGGTTGCTTGTTAAATCGTTCCGTTGCACTGAGTGAACAGATAAAGTTCGGTCCTACTTGGTTTGATTATATACTCTGGGTCCAGTCTCACGCCCTCCCCCTACCCCAACATACAGGATCATGCCGGAAACGACAACACCCTGTATGTTTACATCTTACCGTATGTTGACCATGGGACGAAATTACTTTCCAGATGATGCAATATGTTCCCAATGTTAGTAGACTTCAAAGAGAATTATTCCTTATAAAAAATTTTATAAAGCAAGAGGTATAATGAAAAATATATTATCCGAAGTATTTCTTCGCGTTGTTATAACATAGTGAGGTATTTGAATAAATATCATACGGTTATTTTATGGACAGTATTATATGGTTGTGAAACGTATATTTAATTGTCGTAAAAATATGTAATTGCAATGGGATCCAGATTTTGCAGGGAACAGACTACATTATGTACCTCCTGGAACCGATCTGTACTACAATCTATATCAAAGTATATATATCTAAAAGCCAATTATCTCTCATTGAGAAAGAATTAACCACTGAACGGACCAGTCAGAAAACATCAACAGAACTGAGAACGTTACGTGACGTCCAGTCGGTGAACTTCACAACGATTCTTACAGGCCTATTTCTTAAAGATTCATTTCTTTCCACCGTTTTTTCCGTTATGTTACCTTTCATACCTCTATTATATATACAGATTATTTTTGGTTTAGGAAGACAATTGTTTAGTTTGAGGTTTTATTTTTATTCGTTCTTCGTAAGGTTATAAACTTTTAACTTGAATATTGATTTCGATATATATCTCCATTTCTGTCCATACCCACATTTATGAATAGCACTGCCTCGCTTTAGTCTCATTTGTGGACCAGCTACGTACAGCACATTTTTAACAACTGGTTACGGTTTGCACCATGATTCCGTGTGGTAACACGGTCGAATACAGAGCTCATTCGTCGTACCAAATACCCGCGCAAAATTAAATCCAAACTGCAGCTGAAATATACACCCAACATCCTGTAGTGTATCTTAATGGCGTGTTGATTTCAATAACAATACAATAACAATATGTGATTCCTGTCCTGAAAAATATCAGGTCTGGAGAACTAGTCATTGATAGTGAATGTAGAAGCCTTAATCCGACCATTTATAATAATTTCATCCATTCATAACTGCTATCAATGGCAAGTACCCAATGCTTTAAACCTATTAATGGGATATATTCTCTGTTTGAATTTGTTTATATTCACGATAGTTCTGTTTTCTCATCGAAAACAGCGTGATTAAATATAAATTAATCTCTAATTCCGTATGCAAAGCTTTAACAGCATCAGGTGAAAATTGCAAGGAGCCTGTAGGTATCTTAATTAACTTAATTTTGTAGTATTGAATCTGGCTTAAGAATATATTACTTATCGGTTTTATTCTGTATACCTTTGTTTAGAAATATATTAATGTGATGGAACTCTCATCAATTTGCTATAATCCACCAGATAAGTTTCATACATCCTCCGGAATGAGACGAAGAGATGAATTTATTATGTTATGCTCGCATTGTTCTTAGTTTCAGGAGGGGTCCAGCATTTTTCAGGTACCTGTTATATTTAACAGGCTTTCTATAAATTTAAATATGTATTGATGTTTGAAACTGTTATGAGAACCAGTACTAGACACCGAATATTTAATTCCATGTAAAATCATTATATATCCCCACAAACACAGCTCATTACCACGAAACACTAGTCCAATTTAAATGTAAAATACGCTACAATGAATATGTAACGCATTTGGGTATAAGAATAGTTATTTGTCAAATATCTATTAATTAGCGAAAAATTTATAATAATTCATACTATTATTTTTACAAATAATGACCGGGCAGTCAAGACCGTCCAATCACCCACTGCGACTATATGGTTTATATTTCATATAATAGTTGTATTACCCCAGTATAATCAAATTCAAAGATAATCCTTGATATATTGCAGAGGAAAATAAATATTAACGCTTTTGGGTAAACAAATATTTATTTCATAAATTTCTTAAACAAAAACAACAGAGAGAATAGAGGATTTTGTTGTTGGGAAAGTGTAGAAGGGGTTGGTTGTATTTGAAGAGCGGTGAAACTGGGGTGTCATTTACCAGCCCCACCAGGACCTGGCGCCCCATGCCCAGGGGTTGTGAGCCCAGTTGTTGGCCCAACCGCCCCATTGGTGGGGCCAGGCGGCGTACCCATGCCAGACGGGCTCGTACTTGCCGGGCTGCCAAGAGCCGTCGTCTTCGGCCATCGCGAAGGCCGCCAAAGCCAGGACGAGCAGGATCTGCAATATACAGAAATTAGACGTTTTCAAGTAAACCATATTCTCAGAGTACCCCAACCAATAACAATTTGAATCTTAATAATACGATAATAGTCTTGAAAAGAATATCGTCCACTTAAATCGTATACTTACAAAGACCTTCATGTTTTGAGAGTGTTGTTAACAGTTCTGTCTAACTGACCGAACACATGCTGCCCGGTGGGAGATGGTTTGTTTATATACCTTGCGGCTGGGCACACACCCAACTCCCCACCCCAATGAAAACATGCCGGAACTGACAACACCCTTGTTTTTATCGTGTGGGACACGCCAACGTTATCCTACATGTAATTCACGAAGATGTAATATCGTACATTAAACAATTAATGGATATTTTCCCCTATCGCATAATGCACTCAGTGATTGCGCGAAACAAATGAAATAGAAATGTGCCTTTAATCATTAATGCCTGAGGAAATGAATGAAATAATTTTCATCGAATAAACGCAAAAGGTTGTAGTGTCTTATAAACTTGATCAGTTGAATTATTAAACAACTTGATTTATTATTTACGTTGCATTTATTTGTCGCTTAGTTATTCATTCTTTCGATCTTTCATTGTTGGATACTTGAATAATTGAATGATTTAATACATTTTTAAGAGACTATAGTAGACGTATATTGAAAATAACGTACGAAGAGTCGTAAGGCATGAAATGTCCACATTTCACTATTATTGAAAATGTATTCCTACAAAGATCCTGTCTTCTTCGACGAGGACACTGAAGTCATTTGCCCATTAACCAAAATACGGTAATCAGTTTTAAAAACAATCCGGAGCGGCATATTAACGTTTCATTTTCTCTACTTTCCCTAAATGGCCCATGTATAAGTTCCTGTTGGGGGATGGATTTAATGTGTCAAATGCGCTTTATACCAAGAAAAGTTCTGACCACATTGGCTCAACAATTCGCAATACATTGCTGAGGGAAAGCGCTAGACATTAATTGCACTAATTATTGCAACTGCAATAATGCAACTCCTTACTAATATAGCAGTTGTTTCCATTCGAGCTTAAACGTTTATTAATAGATACTGATTTGCTGTATTATTTGTTTATTGTTCACGACGTAATACGAATTGACTAATTATTTTTGCTGTTCCATATATGTTGCATGTTCAATATATACTGTTTATTAAATTCGTGTGCAGACATATTTGGACTTGGCCTATTTCAATTATTTAACAGATTAAGCAGGATAAATAATTCAAAGTTTACTTTTTCTTCAAGCCATTCTTAATCTTTTTTGAAGCGTGGCCCTCCTTGATTCATACCTGAAATGCCCGGATCCACTCCGCCGATGACATATAGATACTTTTATATTAAATGTATTTAAATATTTACTAACATATAAAATATATTTTTCATCTAATTGTTGTTAATTCTGTTCTAGCTTCTGTTAAATACAATATATAGTTTCAAAAAGAACAAAGCACACAAAACCTTTTTCTCCATTTGCTTTTATTTATTTTCTAACAAGAAACATTGTTATGTTGGACGAATAAGCCCAGTATTCAGTCCCCATTAAGATTCTATAATAGTTTTATATAGCCTTCTATGTTGTCGTGGCCTCCTTTGGTATCCTCGGTGCCCCGTTATGATTGAACACGGTAACAATGATGAACTGACTACTGATATCAGTTCTTTCAAGAATTTTTCTTTATACTCTAAGCTATCACTGAATTTCATTGATATACATTTAGGGAGTGAGCATGCTACTTCCTAATAATACGACAAAATTAATAAAAATATATTAATATATAACACATATGAACTTTTCATAGTCTACGGTATATTTAAAAGAATTTTATTACCATTAAATATTTTGTGGATAATTTAGGGACCAGAAAATAGAAGTAAATTTTCATAGAACCATGTAGAACTGACCCATGTAGGAAATATCATTAATGTCAGTGATCAAAACATTCATCAATTTCCAATAATCTACAGGGGTATCTAAACCACAAAGACTTCGAGCAAGTTATTGATGATATGTTCTACATTTTTATATTCCAGATCATAATCTAATTCAAAAGCAATCCTTGATATGCTACGGAGGAAAATAAATATTAAACGCTTTTGGGTATAAAAATATTTATTTCATAAACTTCTTAAACAAAAACAGCAGAGAGAATAGAGAATTTTGTTGTTGGGAAAGTGTAGAAGGGGTTGGTTGTATTTGAAGAGCGGTGAAACTGGGGTGTTATTTATTTACCAGCCCCACCAGGACCTGGCGCCCCATGCCCAGGGGTTGTGAGCCCAGTTGTTGGCCCAACCGCCCCAGTGGTGGGGCCAGGCGGCGTACCCATGCCAGACGGGCTCGTACTTGCCGGGCTGCCAAGAGCCGTCGTCTTCGGCCATCGCGAAGGCCGCCAAAGCCAGGACGAGCAGGATCTGCAATATACAGAAATTAGACGTTTTCAAGTAAACCATATTCTCAGAGTACCCCGACCAATAACAATTTGAATCTTAATAATACGATAATAGTCTTGAAAAGAATAGCGTCCACTTAAATCGTATACTTACAAAGACCTTCATGTTTTGAGAGTGTTGTTAACAGTTCTGTCTAACTGACCGAACGCATGCTGCCCGGTGGGAGATGGTTTGTTTATATACCCTGTGGCTGGGTACACGCCCTACTCCCCACGCCAATGAAAACATGCCGGAACTGACAACGCCTGTGTTTGCGTCTTATCTGAACCTAGTCATATTTTCTTCAATGTAAAAAATCAAAACATTGAGTTGTAATGTTTTTGGTATTACAGTAAATCGTTTTTATTGTATATTCTACAACTTTATGGCGTTTCATCGTTAAACAACACGAGCTTTGTCAATTCTCAAACAATGTCTGAATTTTATGTATAAAAAACGTTATAATTATTCTTATATAATATTGTTTCGTGTTGGATTTTTCAATCATTCCTGCAAATAAACTCCTAAAATGATCTGATATTGTCTAGTGTCACATAGGGGGTAACACCCATTTATCCATTTAAGTATTTAAATAGAAGTTATAGTATGTATATGATGTATATGTGAATTCTGAGGTTCTAATTTAGAATATCAGTGTAAGGATTTTTTATCGCTTATTCGTCGCGTTTCATTCCATTTTATATTTAAAGTCATTGCAAGCATAAGATCAATCATTCCATAAAAAGACTTTTCTTGAATAACATTAAAAAATGGAGTAATAAATAATTTAAGGATGAAAAAATATATAAATGAATACATGAATTTATTTACATCTTAGAGTCCGAAAGTGAAGAACTCAAATATTAACTGAAATGCTTTGAAAAATGCATATATTTCGGGAAAATTATATTTTTTTAACTCTTAAACAACTTCCGTTAATTGAAAATTAGATCAAATAGAATATCATTTTTTTTTCATCGCACAAGGAAACAAACAATTAGATTGTTTACATTTTTCTTCCGTTATATATAGTAATACAAAGAATTTTAATTACTAACCTTTCAAGAAAACATCGCCTGATTTTTAACCTTGTGCTTGGCATTGAGTGACCAGTTTGCAGATTCTCGCATGGAGAAAGTAATCGTACGGGTTCAAATGCGTCCGACAAAAATATGTTCAAGGAAATGGGAGCAGTACCTTAACTGAGTTGCAAAAAATACATATGGTGTTCCTCGTTTAATTTTTAGCAATTACTCCTCTTATTTTCTGGCAGTATTCTTTTTGGTTTCTCTTGCAGTATCTATACACTCGCTAGTTCTATACATCTTATTTTTAAGTGCTTATGACACAAGAATATAATAACATGGCGCGAATTCACTTTTTTATATATTTTCATATATACATCGATAACAAATTTTATTTCCATTATAAAATTAGTAAAATGGAGAAAACATAGGAATGGATTTCGGGATGCAAACCTGGAGTGGAATCACTACTAGTGATCAGATAGGAATAGTATCAACCATCTCAGCAGGCTAAACGCCATTCTCAAAGGCTGCTCCAGCTACTACGGACGGTCAAACTTTGGTGTACTCCTGATATCTTAGTGTTATATCTTTTGGCACAGAGTCAGATGCGATAGCAAAGGGGTTTGCTATCGGTGGGATCCAGTATTAAATGGCACCATATTTGGCAGCAGCATATATAGGTAAAGGACACTGTGACATTTGTGAATGTATAACCAGGAGTAAGTGGAAGTATTATGTTAAAAACAGAAATTTATTTTTCTTCATATCATTCAATCAGAGAAGAATAATATCTAATTGAATAATATCTGTTCATATGCTTCAGCCGTTCTTGACCCTCAATTGAAATTCATCTCTAAGCAATAAAAATACTCTGCACAATGAACGTAGTAGGGGAAATTCGAAGCGAGATTAAAGCGTACTTTACCAATTGGAGAAAACTGAAGTTAGAACCAATCACCTAGGTTACAATACGTATAAACAACATGCCGCTGGTATGGCACGTTGCCAGGATGACAAAAGATAGGCAAGGATAACAGGGTAGGCTAGAGCCGACGGAATAAGGCATCGAAACCGTTATAGAAGAACAAGGCGAGAAGATTTTAATGCTACTAAGCTTAAAGCAAAGAAAAGAGTTGGGGTGGAGTAATATTTGCAAGTTAGCCTAGAGTGACTAGGCCTAAGAAGATGGGTACTGAGTCTTCAGAAAAATTAATAAATAATAACGTTGGGTCTCATATCAAATATTTATTCGCCATTCATAAGTTTAATACGCGATTGGTAGTGAAGCCGCCCACGTTATTTCTAGCCATTTTCGGGCAGTAGTTCTTAAGGAATGAACCACTGAAATCAGTTGATACTTATTTTTTACTAAAAATATCTGTAGTTATTTGTTCTCTACGATATTCCTTGCAAATTCTGTATATGTTATTGGATGAAACCATTCTACATTACAAATACAAATCTAAAAATACTGCTGTCCTATAAATGAATAAAATACACAAAATCAGATAGAGGGAAATGAATAAAAAATAGGAAACCCGTTAAAGATAAAGATTGTATTTATTTTAAAAGTTTAAGTCATAACAAGAAATTCATAATAACAATAACAAACAGGTTGGTGTCGGATTACATATTATTTACAATGGTTCGGTCGGGAAGCCGGTTACCATCCCCACCAGCCGGTCCTAGCTGCCCAGAGGTTGTTACCCCAGTGGTTGCCCCAGTGGTTACCCCAGTGGCCGCCCCAGGCGTAGGGCCATGCGCCGGAATAAGCGTGCCAAGCGCCGTCGTACTTGACCGGGTTCCAGGAACCGTCGTCGCCCCACCAGAGGACGTCCTTCTTCACCCTCTGCTCTTCGGCGGCCATCACGCAGGCCAAAGCGAGGACGAGAAAATCTGAGAAAAATTTAAAATTACAATATGATTCATACATCATTGAAGACGTATTTATGTTCGGAATATATTTTAAGTTACTTTTTCTCATGGGTCAGAAATTGTTATTGTATTAGATATCGCACATAGGACTGCAAAAATGGAAGAGACCTAAAACAGTTCTCTCTCACAGGTTATTAAGATGCATTGGTACTTACAAAGAGCTTCATGTTTTGAAATTGGTTACCGTTGTGCAGTACTGACTGAGTTCGACTTCGGTCGCTTATATACCGCGCTCACGACCCCCTCCCACCACCGCACAAAAAGCAATGCGGAACCGATAGAACCCGGTTTTCATCTTTCCAATTTTAAGCCATGTGATCAAAATTACTGTACACAATAATTGCGTGTACACATTATGTAATATCTTTATTGTGAAAGGTATTTTAATTTCCAACAGAACTACCCGATATTTGCAATAGCTGAACTTTACAGCAAATCTGAATTGTATTGAATATACTGAAGTTTACAAGTTCCTCTCATCAATTCCACAGTTTTAAGGATATACATTTCTTCAAATATAAAGCGGTGAGATGGCCATATAAACTTCGGAAGGTGAAACAATGGAATGCGAATTCATTTTGACAATCGTGATTCCGTTTTAATTTAGTCGACCGGGATTCGAAATCCTGCGGTGGACTGTGGATAAAAATCATGCGGGCTTATATAATATCTATTATTCTCAGATATATCAATGCACTGAGATATACAATTAATACTGTGCAGGGTAATCACTGGAAACATAAAACTATCGGTAAGTTAATCCATAGTATTTATTATCCAGCATAGTACATTTTTCAGAGGATGTATTGTTGCATTGTTGTGAATGTATACAATGGGTATGACATATAATTTTATTTCAGCTAAAATATCGGGTTCTTTTACGTAAATTAAATTCAATTTATTCATCCAAATTGTTCATAATATTGGTATAAAAATTATACCCATAATTTATAATGTTAATACCGGCGAGGCAAAGTTATGTTGGAGGAAGCAGTAAAGCTTTAATTTTTATGTCCAGAAGGTCAGAAATTAGGGACCGGCTTGTTTCAACATTAACCGGCGAAACTTTGGAGGTAAACAATCAGGGCGTTGGTGCCTTTCGGGGCGGTATAAAAGGCGGCCTCCAAACGGAACATATCATCTGTTCACTCAGAGACACAGAACAATTAACACTGCAGACATGAAACTCCTGGTAAGTCGCCGAGACCGCACGATACCACGATTTTTATCGATATGCTTATGCTACTTTAAAAATATCGTTACGACTCTAATCAATAATTTTGGTACTTGAAATTGAACAGCTGTTTGTCGCCCTGGCGATTGCCTGCGTTATGGCCGCAGAACAGAGGGTGAAGAAGGACGTGGTTATCAACGGTGTTCACTGGTGGGGCAACGACAACGGTTACTGGCACCCCGGCAAGTACGAGGGCTGGCGGACTTACTCCGCGGCCCTGCCCTACGCCTGGGGCTCCCATTGGGCCAATAACTGGGGATCCAACCCCTGGGGCGCTAGAGCCTGGTGGGGATGGTAAATGACCGTTCCCTCTACACACTCCTCCTCGTCAATTCAGTGTTTTTATCTCCGTCATAATTTCCCAAATTTACCCGATAATAATCCTCAATGCAAAACATCGCTATTGAAATGTTTAATGTAAATAAAATCGTTAATATACCTAATAATATATTTTTATTTATTGACCTCTATAGTTATTGCTAAGTTTCTAAATTAGTTATTTAAAACACAACTTAGAGTGGTTATAACTTCTATTAGATTTTGATCATTGAAATTAGTAATTATTGGAGAAATGAGAAGTAGATACTTTTTCTTATGCATAGGACTTTTTCCAAGCACGTTGTCAATAAAGGACCTGTTTGGCCTCTGTGTTGTTACAGCTGATAACACATAACAAATACATGTAATCAATTATTCATATCATCTGAGTAGATTGACTTCTGAACTTAAGATAATTTGATCCTAGGGTGCATGGGGTAGCTTTAAATGTAGAGCAGTAACATTCAAACGCCGCATCAACCACAACCGGCCGCTGAATAAAGAAAAATTAGGACCAACCTGTAGTCAATTACACTACTTATCTACGGGCCAAGGGTTGGGTAATTAACAACTCCCTTTTATGATCCTTTGCAGCCACTGTCTCAATCAGTAACTTCAAACTGAATCCTAATGCACCAATAAAGCATTGAAAAACGTAAGAGAAGAGCAGAGGACGAAATAATTGAATGGCCTAACAAGATAGATTTTCCCTACTCTGATTCTACTCTATACAACTACTAACAGACAATGTACTTGGTTCACTAAGATTGACAGGGCGAGAAAGTGAAGAAAATACTTAATGACACTTGATCACGTAATAATGACACATAATTCATAACTCTTGAAACTAATTGGTTTGAAGGTAGACTGATTTTATTTTATCGCCAACATCTGACGATGATAATTGGGTCGAAGCAGAGAATGTCAAGCCATAACTCGAACAGAATTTCAACCAATGCGAATAAAAACTTTCAGGTATTATAGTCGGGAGACATTGACCATGCACATAGTTGCATTTTTTGACGTACAAGATATATTAAACGAATGGCGCGAATGGTTACTAGGGGTATCAAAAAGGTAATGCGTACAGAGCATAGTTGAAAAGAAATCCAGTATTTACTGAAACATATATTTAGAGAATATTTTCTTATCTTTCTTACAGATGCCAGTAAAGCTATCTGTTACTTCTCTGGTTCTGTTCGATAGCACCTCAGCGAAATACATAATTATTAATACAATATTAACTCTCCTGTGAAATTTGAAAGGCCACTATATCAACATCGGCTTTCCGGTCTAACTAATCGGTCCAAATCCTGTTCATTTTACGACATTCTTTTCTGCTTCGACCCAATTATCAGGCAAAGAAGAACAACTTCAATTCTGAAACTCAACCTTGAGTAGCTGTTCTTATTGTTCAGCGAGCAGTACCGTTAGATATGCATATTTTGGCGTCCAGGTACTAAACATAGGGCAGGGCCTACATCGATCCCGTGCGTATCGTCTTTCGTATTCAAAGATAATAATCAGAGATCAAAGGTTTAATAATAAATAATAGTTTTAGGTAAGGTAAATATTTTATTTGCTTTAAACATTTAGAGTATAACAAATATAAAGAATTTTTATGGTTCCGGAACATTTAACAAAAGAAAAATTTACAAGGGATAAATTGAGAGAATGTCGAGGGTTCTGTTAATTACCATCCCCACCAGCCGGACCTGGCGGCCCAGAGGTTGTTTCCCCAGTGGTTGCCCCAGTGGTTACCCCAGTGGCCGCCCCAGGCGTAGGGCCAGGCGCCGGAGTAAGCGTGCCAACCGTCGTACTTGACCGGGTTCCAGGAACCGTCGTCGCCCCACCAGTGGACGTCCTTCTTCACCCTCTGCTCTTCGGCGGCCATCACGCAGGCCAAAGCGAAGAGAAGTACGATCTGCACAAAACGAAAAGACGCTAAATTAGAGAAACGTTTCAATAAACTGACCCTCAAAAAACCCTCAAAAGTAGGTTCAGTCTCCCGAACCACGTGGTTGGGAAAAGACATATTTTAACAGACAGAACTCATCAGTTCCAGACAATTCCGCCATTGTCTTAGTGAGGATTTAGCCTTCAATTTTTTCCATTCCTTCGAGAAACTTTACTTTACTTATAATATTTAATACATTATTTACAATATTACTGATGATATCGATAGCATCGGCCCCCAGGGTTAAGATTCAATTTACCCTGCAAATGTATGGCCTCCTCCCTGAGGATAGAAATAATAAAAAATTTACGTGGGAGAGCGAAGCAAATTAAGCATTCAATATCAGCTTTGCTTTTAGACCCTTTTAATATTCATTTGTGACCCCCCGATGCGATTCTGATGGGTAGAGCAAACGCCGGGACCAAATAGGTTTCGAAGCTAATTAGGACTTGGATAAAATGAAACCCGACTCGTCGAAATTTACTTACCAAGTATTTCATATTTGTAAGAGTTCTGTTCAACGGACTGAACGGATGAATTGAGGTCGGACTTGTTTGCTTATATACCCGCACGTCGAAAAGCGTACCCTCCCTCCACCGATAATACAAAAACATGCCGGAACCGGCAACACCCGTGTTTATTATTTTTCGTATTTACTGCCCCACTGGTGGACGGGCGTGGCCACAACAATTTACCGAATAGACGGCATTTATTTTTGTACTTATTTTACGGTCACTTATTTTAAACTCAAACTTTATACGAATAATTAATTGTCCATTAACCGTTAAGTGTGACGGAATGGAAAGTATCGAATATTCAAACTTTTATGTTAATCTTCATTCAATACTTATTAATAAATTATTTAACGATTGAATCAATTCAATTCCCTATTCATATCTGTCTGTGAAAGTTAGAATTTACTTTTAATTATCCAGTGAAGTTTCTTTTAAGGTAGTCCCCCCCCCCCGTGTGTTTTAGTTTATTTGACAATCGATTAGTTTATATCCTTGATCCTTGAAGATAGAAAGATCATTGAAATTTCGAAATATCAGTGACAACACTAGATAGATGCATATAATTTCAGAAAGGCCTTGACACAAGTCCAATTGCATACATTAAATCGTGAGATGCTTGTATACATTAAGCCATCAGATGTTGGCATCTTACAAGCATCCTTGAAGATCAAAGCTACACTGACGACGGTTCGATCTCCTTCTCAAGTTGAGTTCGATGTATTTGGATCGTGATAAGATATTTTCATTATGATTGGGCTACTGAAATTATTGGGGAATTTTAGAGGTAATCGTACGAATTAAAATAACATAGAAGGTCAAATTGTCCGAGTTGGGTGAAAGGCAAACGCAGATTCTGAGGCAAGCGGAAGGCGAAATTCGGGCGTTGGTCTTATTTCAAGGGGATATAAAAGGGGTTCTAAAACACAACACCGTATCTGTTCATACGTTGACACAGAAGAATCAACACATTCTCTCAACATGAAATTCTTGGTAAGTATCATTACTGGTCGCGTCAATGAGGGCTGATTAAATTGTGCAATTATGGAGTGAGCCACATAAGTGGATTTTTTAAGTTTACAGTCCTGCGTGTATTTAGCAAATGAAAATAATAATCACAACTATTATGAACCGTGTCGTGTTAAATAATATATGAAAGACAGCTAATATTTAAACACGATGTTTAAATTTTTATAAGTAAATTTTCGGATGATTGAGATTAAATAATTCATTCGCGGCCAGCTCCTGGGGTTTGGTATGAGCTTATTTATCTGCTACTTAGCCCTTCGAATTAAACAAATAATAGAGCACTGAATATTTTACATGTCAATTTAAACTTTAACACGTGATGTTCACACATTCTGTCATCAATACTAAAAATATATCTCTAACTACGAAGAATGGCCAAACTGTAAAACTCATCCTACTGAGCGCGAACTTGCCGCAACATATTAACAACGTCTATCGTTGAACAGCTCTTCCTTGCTCTTGCCATCGCCTGCGTGATGGCCGCCGAGGAGCAGAGGGTGAAGAAGGACGTCCACTGGTGGGGCGACGACGGTTCCTGGAACCCGGTCAAGTACGACGGCGCTTGGCAAGCATACTCCGGCGCTTGGCCATACGCCTGGGGCGGCCACTGGGGTAACCACTGGGGCAACCACTGGGGTAACAACCTCTGGGCAGCCAGGACCGGCTGGTGGGGTTGGTAATTACCAGAATTGATCCCTCCTCTCAATTTATCCCTTATAAATTTTCCTTTTTATAAATTTCCCTTGTTATGTGTTCCGGAACAAAGCTTCCTATAAATTCTCTATATTTGTTATGCTCTAAATTTTTAAAGCAAATAAAATATTTACCTCACCTAAAAGTATTATTATTTAGTAAACCTTTGATCTCTGTTTAATATTCATATATTTATATACTGTAATCGTCGTTTGAATTAGGACGAAGCTTATACGGAGCTTTGTAACATCAGCTCTTATGTAATAAGGGCCCCGTGATAATGAAATTTTGGCCTGCATAATTAAATGATGACAAATAGTTTCGAAAACCAATGTGCTCTATCAGCACGTTCGGCTATTCACCAGGACCTATTCTAAAGTTTATGAGGCATAAATATTTGTCTAAATCGACAGCAGTCCTTTGCGGTTAAGTGAATCCAACAATTGGGAAAAGGTGGGTTTTACTCACTGGGATAAACCGAATCAGATATTGTTGTGTATTAAGAGTAATAATACTTAATCCAACCTGAAACATATAAGAAATAATATTTTCGAACAAAAATATTGCTCTTAAAACGATATTTACGATGCGTTCTTTCTTGTCACCTTAAATTTGATTGAATATTACCTATTCCCTTACAATTATAGAAATTCCGTCAAAATGGAGTATGGAAATAACTTAGCGTTAATGCGAAGATTAAGAGGAGTTAACCAGGAATCTTAAAACTTCTTTCGCAACTTCAGAAGTTGCGAATTATTCAGACTAGTTCAGTAATGCGGAAATAAAATATTCTGCTATTAATTCTGCTATTAAATATTATTTCATAAAGAAATTTTATCTTTATATAAATATTATATTCCAATCCGCTTTTGCAAAAATGAAGAGACAGGTATATATGGGATACTTGAATATAGATCAAATTGCTACAATATAAAGTAATTTAGAAAACTAAATTACTGAAACATATTAAGGCTTAAATTTTACACAGAATTCATAAGAAATTACATCTGCTCTGTGAAAACCAGACGGACATTTAGCGCACTCTCTTATTGAAATACTGTATCTCATGTTTGCTCTCGGTAGGAATTATATTTCTCATTATATATTGCGAATTAAATAATTGGTAAAAGATATTCATGTTTACAAGTCAATTATTTCCTACAGAACGCGTTAATTCAGAAAATTACCCATTAAAATTTTAACCAATTATATTTTTAAATCATAAATTAAATATGCATTTGGCTTAAATAAAAATTGAGTATTATATTTATTCGCATTTTTCACAACCCGTATTACCAGATGGAATCTTATCTGACCAAACGGTCTCTGTTGAGTATGGTCTTCCATACTCATTTTTTAATTACTTTTAAAATGAAAAAGACAGATGAAATTTGCTTGTAGCATTTGTTATTTTAGCGGATTATTTATGAAATATTTAATTTTCACTTATTGATTTACTCTATATATATACAGTATGTAGCTTATTCGTTAACTAAAATAACACTCTTGGCATTTTCGAAAGCTTCCCGGTTATTTGTCATTTTTAAGTTATATATACGGCGTAACTAAAGCATATCCTTAAAATAACTCAGTAGTTTCATGAATTCGGATCTTGAACAATCTTATAAAAGGGGCTCTGGAAGATTAAAGTAAAAATCAATTCTAGACGTCAAGAAACTGAAACAATCATATTCATCCAAACTTAAATAAAAAAAAACAAAAACAGTTATGCAGTAAATAAAACAATGACTAGATTTCCGTCTCGATTACTTTGAGCGAATGGCATCGGCTATATATTAATTGATGTGTACTTGTAACTCGTCCTTTTTATTTCTATTGAAACCGCCCGTTTTTGTCTAATACACCTTCGTCACCCGGTAGGTGTGTCGCATTGTTCCCGTCCCCTCCAGTCAAGGAGAATCGAATAAGAAGAGTTCGGATTCGGAATTAACATATGGGGCAAGCCTTGTTTACTTTGACCAAGGACGCGACCTCGCGATGAATACAACATAATCCTTTAGTTTTATTTTGCGTTAATCGATTCCAAAAATATGGTCCAATGGGGGCCCGGGCGCAGGAGGGCGTGTGCCGGTCAGACACCGGTATAAAACCGGCGCCCCGGGCTCCCGTCCTCATCTGTACAGCCAGTGCGACAGAAATCCAACAAACACTTACAACATGAAGGCCTTCGTAAGTATTCGCGTTTTAAATTGCCCGTACTGTTATTGGCTAAATATGTCGACGACACGCCTTTACGTCCACTTATTTATCGGTGTGTGAGGGGGTTAGAATTATCTACTCTGGTGCGAGTCGGTCCCACCTCGCTTATTTGATCCTTAGTTCCTCGCAGCGGACCAAGGAACTGACGCATGTCCGTGTATCTATCTAAATACTATTATATTTAGATACTGTGGTATCAGAGAGCTGGTGTACGATAGGCCAGAACAAGCTAAAGGAGTCAGATAATCGCCCAAGTGAAAATAGACTAGTATAATATTGGAAAGATTTATTATAATTACGAATAATAATATTTAGTGTTATGTCTAATGTTGATGACCGATAATAATAATAATTACTGACATTATAGCTTGGCATTGTGAAGAGAATTCCCTCGGTACTGCCTGACTTCACACTTACAATATTATCGTAACTTTATTTTCTCTAAAAATGGAAAAACCCTTGAGCCAGACGTTATATTGGAATGTATTCTTATTCGTCCTCATCTCTCTTCTTAAGGCTTTGTCATAAGACAGAAGATAGAAGACATTCTTCTTCTCAAAGACGGCTTTCCACTTGAGCAATCGAAGCATCCAACTATTCGTTCAATTGACCATTTGTCCGTGTCCGCTATGAAAAAAAACCGCCCGACAGAAGCCTTAGAAGCCCCGATTAAAATAAGATAAGCTTTCAGAAAAGCTTCAAACGCCCGCCACTGAAGCTAATCCCTTCCAGCGTCTTAGCCTTCGGTTATATATTCCGTGGCTTAATTGTTTTCCAAATATAAATTGCGATTGTCACTCTACTGTAATTTGCCTATTGCGGACAGATCATCCTTGCTGTCGCCATCGCCTGCGTCATGGCCGCTGAAGAGACCGAGACTACGAAAACTGAGAAGGTATTCGTGGGCTACCCGTTCGGAGTGAACACGCTGGCGGTGGCCAAGGGTGCGGTGGTTCCCGCAGTGACCGCCTACACCGCTGGCTTCCCCTATGGATACAACCACTTCGGCTACCCCTACAGCTACGGCTACGGCGCCTACCCCTACCACCACTTCGGTTACCATCACGTTGTCGTTTAAACCCACGATTTTCACTTCTCTGTTATCCCCTCGACTCTATTCTACTAGTGTATATATAGAACTTCCCATGGGTTGTTTTGGTTAAATAAATTTTGTTTATTCTTACACAATACCGAGGAACTTATCATTACCTACTTTGACTACTATATAAGCGAGAATAGATTCGTTCCTACGGATCTGGTCTAGAGTACGAAATAACCTAGACTGTTACAACAAGAAAATATATAGATATCGTAAAAACATAATTACATCCCTGAAACAAATATAAAAACATTTATATATAAATTTGTTGACGTTTTGAGTCAATACTGTGGCCAAATACCAGTTTGCCGAAAAATATATTACTGTTTTATGAGTGCCACATAAATAGTGCAACTGAGTTCTCGTCCTAAACCAACTTTTATTCCTTCGATTATATTGATCTTTGAGTGTGGACACTTTCTTGACATCCATTTGAACTTCCCGCAAATTTGATGAAGTCTGGAAAATAAGTAGAAGTTCAGATAATTTGTGTTTTTGAAGTGTTAACTAATGCTAAGTTAGGGCGTTCTACAAATTACTCGATACTTTCCATTTGTGTCACTTGCTATACAACACGCTGTCATTTTATAAACTCTACTTTTTCATGAACGTATTAATACATATTACATTATTAAGCTATGTGTATAATTAAATGATAGATAGATAGATAGATATGGAAATGGTATTCGGGAAGTAATAGTTTAATTATATTAACATTTCTTCTACTGCTGTTCACGTATTACCCCAGAGAGAGGGTATGTTATCGCCAACATTCAGAATAACATATTTTATTAAATATAATTCACCACACTTCAAATATCATATTATTTTGTTTGTGTTCGTGCACGGTTTTCAGTATTTGTATTTGTGTGCCAAATATACGGGAAATTTAATTCGTAGACTAAAGATAAATATGTATCTATACCAATTAGCTACACCGCCACTGCAATGTATGTTTCATAGCAGTGTATTCTATGTGGAATGTCGTGGATATTTTATAGGAAAAATGAATCGATATAATACTGGCGTCAGAATAACTTGGGGGTAAATGGAATCCTTACGTATACAATTCAGTCAGGATGAATGCCCCCTTTAAAAATAAATGTAAACTGAAACTGATTTATTTATGTGCGATTTATAATCATTTTTTTTTATAACTGTTTTATTTTTGCACAATCAACCTATACAGTTAAATTGATACAATTATTTCGGCGTGTTTGAAACCACCCAATGATGGCGCTGATGTTTTAAAATGTGAGGTGATCTAGTGGCGTTTAAGCCGTCGTGGTGGGATAGTGGATGGGTAAAAGATTTATAATCATAAAAGATATATTTTTAATGTTGGATAATAACGAATTTTTAATATTAACATGAGAGGTAAAACCGGTCTGGTCCCATATCACTCAAGAACAGGAGTGCGGAAATTTGAGTATTCAAATGTTGTTAAAAATGTTGGAAAGGAACACTATTATGTCGGGATACAACTGGGTGGAAGTATATGGAAAGAAATAATAATACAGGCAGGTTGTGGGTGGAAAACTTTATTCTATCAGCATCACAGAACAGATAATCGGAGGGAGATGAACATTGATTTTAAACAGGGTACGGTGTCACGGCAGAGAGCAGAGGTGTTGCGACCATTTAGTAGACGATGGTCCTACCGGCGACTGTGGGGTAGTGGCTGTATCCGTAGCCGTAGTGGTTGTAGGGGTAGGCTCCGTAGGCGTAGGGGTAGGCACCGTAGTTGTAGCCGTAGGGGTAGGCGCCGGCGGTGTAGGCGGTCACTCCGGGTACGACAGACCTGGCGACGCCGAAACCGTAGGGGTAGGTTCCAAGGAGGAGGTCCCTCTTTTCCTTGGTCTCTTCAGCGGCCATGGCGCAGGCGAAGAGAGCGAGGGCGACGAAAAACTATAACCGAAAGAAAGAACATTAATTACCGAATTGTTTTATAAATCTTGTGCATAGTAGCGGATATTTCATGGTTATATGTGTGGAATATTGGAAAATTTTCAATAACATTCTTGATTAATCTCTGTTTTGCGCAGAATGAGCATCTCAGTGATGCTTATCGCTGATAATCCTACCAATATCAATAATTGTAAAACGAATAGTTCTTAATGAAATTTTAGAGTTATTGAATGCACTACACAAAGCGAAACAGTACTTACGATAGCCTTCATGTCGAGTGATTGGTTTGAGCGTTCTGTAGGACTGATCGAACAGATGCCTGTTGGAGGGTAATGCCGGATTTTATACCCGGCGTAGGTGCCCACGCCCAACTCAGTCATGCGCTCCGATTGGTCGAGAGCGATAGGTATTGTCCGAATTAATAATTATCAAAGAAAACCTGTCCAACTACCGCCTCTTCTGTTCACTCGCTGCCCGCGTGCTGCGTCATAGGTGGAACAAATGGACGCAGGTGTGGAGGATATGAGAAATATTTATTTTTGTTACTTACATACAAACAACTCAATATTATACTCTATTCTGTAATCTACGACCGATTGAATAGAGATTGATCGCTACAGAAATACTGTACGTTATTAAAATTCCTTTCCATCTACGTTTGCATAAACGTCATTATTCGTTAGTTAAAAAAATAAACAAACTATATTAATAAATGTTATAATTTATCTATGATTATTTTTAATCTAAGAATTATCGAATGCCACTACTTACACGATCGATGGGAACTAGTACCTATTTGCAGCGATGAAATAATGAACAATCTTGTTCACCCATAAATGAATGGGTGAAATACGATTTTTTATTATATGTAACCATATATAGTCAGAATAAGCCATAAAGATAATTAAAGAAAACTATAAATGTAATTGATATTGACAGAAAATAACGGATACTCGATTCGGTTACCAGTCGAGTGAAATTTGGTAGGATATTTCACTTAGATTGATGCTATTTGTTTCACTAAACCCGAGAAACTTCCGCCTATCTATGTATGAGTGAACTGTGATTCACAAAAACTAATCACCAAAAACAATTGGCAATGACTGATTAATGAAAGTTGCAATGTGCGCGACATATTGAGGATACGTAAATTGTCCTACTCGCTTTTTCTGGATAACATATCATTATTATTTTTAAGATACTAGTTATCTTGTAAGATTAATTCAATTTGCATGGCATATATTAGATTTTCGCATATGGTTTTCGGTCACGAATCCCAACTTCTCGGCGTCTCAATACCACGCACTCAATGAGGTCGTATTGGCTACCATCTTCTGGATATTTCTCAGAAGTAGTCCTGCTGTTTGTTCCGTTAATGGAGTGTAGAAGGGGGTGTTGGTTAGTTTCAGATGTCTGTGTGTAATTGTTCTGCACGCAGGGTGCGATATTGTGAGGGGGGCCGTTGTTGTGGTGCAGAACTCGTACACAAGAACACCCACCACTGTAATACCCTGTGGAAAGTGAGGAGAGAGACAGAGAACAATTTTTTGTAGATTTCGCGTGTTTCTGTCTTCTCTCGCTGGTTTGGTTTTTTGCTAGACCGGTTTCGGCTGCTCACCATCTTCAGTAGCGGTGTTAGTCACTTTTGGCACTTTGGATGTTTCTCGGACATCCTCACTGCACTGTCACTGTCAGTTGTAAGAGTTCAACAACAACAAAAGTAAGTATACAAGAGACAGAAACACCACAAACCTACTTTATTCCAACTCCTCGCAGACCACAAAAATGTTAAACATTTTTTGAATTCATTCATTTTCTACTTGGCGTGTCTCAGGCTAAGACGTAGGCGTAAGGGCGCTTGTTGATTGTGTTTTCTTGCACCTCAAGACTTTGCATATAAATAATAATGGATTTTCAGCAGGCCATCCCAGGGACGGTAACTCTGGGGTGTGTATGATTAGTATCTTAGTACTAATAATCTTAGTACTGGAGAGGGTTGTTTCCAGTGTTATTTGTTGTCGCGTAATTGCTCTGTATGTTGAAACAGTTAATGTAACCAGAGCCTTTGTTACCTCCTATGAGGTTAATTGGCATTATGGATGAATGAGTTCAGCTTTATACACTAAGATCGTAGTTCCTTAGATTATCTTCAGATGAACATAGTACTGAGGAGACATTCTGGTCCACTGCTTAAATCTTGGTTTCCCATTATTCCCTTTATTATGAACTCATAAAGTTGGCTTAGCCGTATATTATGGAATTAATTATTAACATTTATTATTAATACGAGTAAAATATGAAATAAATGGGTCCTGATGTAAGTCACTATTATCACTAGTTATTTCATGTATCCTTATCACCTCCACGGGCCTCAAGTAACTATCTTGTGCCTAAAGTATGCAATTTGGTTAAGTACTTTATGCTACTTTCCAGATAATTTACCTTTTCATTGTACAGCTGTGCTAGCATATATAGTGATAACACTATCACTAGAGACACTATTTGTTTAATTTACAATGCAATATTTCTGTATGTAAGGTTTAGTGCTCCTAGGCATTTCGATGTAAGAGTAATTCGACTTTTAAGTATTTTTATGGAGTATTAAGTACCTGCTATCATTGGCATTCAAAATTTAATGGTGACCAACCTTTCCTCATCAAATAATGTATAACCCGCAAAATTATTTCAACAAACAATAACGTTGATAAGAAGGAAAACGCAAGGGTTTGTAGTATACGGAAAGTTGAATCCGTAAATGACATCAGTATTTCGGAAAAATAATGTCAAGAAAGGTATAATTCTCAACACTAGTGACATTCAGCAATGTTGAGTGCGTTCAATTAATAAAATATAAATAGTGTGTGAAGTACAGTTTATTCAGACAGAACGGTAGCCAAACATGTATAAATAGAATTTTTACATTAAGAGTTGTAGATAGTTTTTAGAAGTATGGAGGGACTGCTTAGTAGACGATGGTCTTGCCGGCGACGGTGGGGTAGTGGGTGTATCCGTAGCCGTAGTAGTTGTAGGGGTAGGCTCCGTAGGCGTAGGGGTAGGCACCGTAGTTGTAGGCGTAGGGGTAGGCACCGGCGGTGTAGGCGGTCACTCCGGGTACGACGGACCTGGCTACTCCGAAACCGTAGGGGTAGGTTCCAAGGAGGAGGTCCCTCTTTTCCTTGGTCTCCTCAGCGGCCATGGCGCAGGCGAAGAGGGCGAGGGCGACGAAAAGCTGCGGGTGAAAATGAGAAAATTACCAAACATGCTTTTATAAAACTTCCATCATTGGAGTCACAAAGGTATTTTGTTGTCATCGATACGAGGAAGAGAGCAAGGTGCTGAATACGTGTAAGATACTTACGATGGTCTTCATTTTGGAAGGTTGTGTTGATAGTTCTGTTCTGAATGAGCAGATGACTTGTAGTCGGTAACGCGGGTCTATATACCCGCCGCGGTGCCCACGCCCAACTATAACGAGCGTTCTGATTGGTCCGCTCCCTTTTAAAAATAATACAAAATCTATTGGGCGCTGCCTCAGTCATCGTCCTAATTTCCTTTTTTTTTCAAAGTCCCAGAACTGAAAATTTACATGCTATTAATATTTATAATCCTTCATAATTTGACGCAACTTTGCCAAAACAAACGCAACTTTGCCACAACAAACGCAACTATTAAGAACTTTTTCATTTCCGGAAGGCCAAACTTTAAACTAATTTTTCTATATAATGACAATGAAAATATTACAGTCGTACATCGCGTCCGAAAGCCATAATGCCCCACTCATTTCCTTGTAAGAATTATGATTGACGAATGTTTACACAAGGCATGATACCATTGCAACATTCTGTACGAAAGATTTTTTATGCACATAAGGAAACATCAAATTCGACTAGATTTTAATTTAACAAGTCATTTTAATCTGATATTAAGAGTACGTAAAAAATTACAGTCATTGGAAATGCTAGGAAATAAATAATAATAAATAAAAATATTGCATGCTAGAAATAATAATCAGGAATGTCGTTGATGTCTTCGCCAGTCAAATTCTGTGATTTGCCAAAATTGAAACAGGTAGGAGATAATGCGTGATATTACTGCATGTCTAGGAATAGAACAGGTTAACCAAGTAAGAAAATATGTATACGGAACGTTTTGTTATTAATTCTACACACTTGTATATAGAACTCAATGAATATTATATCCACTATGAAATTTTTAGCGTACAGTGTTAATAAATGTGACAGTTACTATGCCACAAATATTATTTAATTGTTCATATGTATTTGTGCAGGAACATATTCCATTGTTGAATTGTATACGTGATTAAGGAATAAAACTCCATATGTCTTGAAAGGATATATTTTCTATACGGCCTTACTGAAAAGTGAGTAATAACCTCACATACACAACTAGAGTGTACAGAAGATATATTGAAAACTCTGTCACTCACTAATTGTAGTGGCCCGCTGTCTGAAGGTAATTTTTCGTAATATGACTTTAATATTATTATGCTAATAAATATTATTATTTCATTAAATAAGCTTACGACGCGAGTGAAGATCATATCATATCGCGGGCAATATTTAACAGGTTAAATACTAAAATGGCAGTCATTATTTTAAGTTCTATATAAGTATTACATTGATGATAAATCTGAGGTATTTAAAACCCGAGTAATAAAGATTATTTACTGTAAATGTATCAATTTATTAATCCTAATATTTATGTACTCGGTAAGTTTTTCAATTTGTAATCGCCAATATTATTAAGTATTTCAACGTAAATGAACGTATTTATCTATTTCATTTAACGTTGGAAACATTTGCGAATGTTCCTTTTCCTACCTTAATACAGATGGGTCCAAAAAAATGTATCCACTGTTTAACAGTCCATAACTTGCAAACTAATTGACGGAGTTGTCTGATTTTTGGTGAAAGTGTAGCTTAAAGTCCAACTTAAAGATATCACTGTAGGTGTTCGAAATGGTCACCATTAACATCCACACACAAACGATGCCGCCGAACTGCAGCACGAACTACTGACTGCAACGTGTTCAGTCGGATATTTGCACATGAATGTACGATGGATTCTCGAAGTTCATCCAATGTGCGTGGCTTTTGTCGATAAACGACGTCCTTCAGTGTTCCCCACAGGTAAAAGTCCAGAGAAGTTTGGGGAACGTGGTGCGACGAATCGTTAAACGTGTCGGTGGCTCTGTTTGATACTCATTTCGCCATTGCCGTTGAACCTCATTAATGTTTTCGTACTTAAAATACCACTTCAAAACTGACTTCCTTTCATCGAATGTAAGCCTTGCGCCAGCCATGTTTACTCGAGCAACAAAGGTACCACTAACAACAAAACACTGACTATCTGGCGACTGTCATCTGACAAAAGAAAACATCGCTTGTATGGCGATTTCCGGAACTACAAACTATAACACTACCAAAAATGAGACAACTCCGCCAATTAGTTTGCAAGTTATGGACTTTTAAACAGTGGATACATTTTTTTGGACCCCTCTGTATATATAATGATTTTTTCCTTCATCGCTTTTCCACGCCACCGTAAAAACAGTGTTTGCCACTGCCTAAATTTCGGCGGTTTCCATGAAAGCACGCTCTACTCCATTGCCATGTGTCACGCACAGCGGTTTGCCCGCAATGACCGAGGCTGTGTGAACATATAATCTTATATGCTGGTATGTGTTTTAAAAAAGGGATTAGGGTCTGTATATTCGGAAACAAATTTGTTACTCAGTATCAACGAATTATTTTTTCCTCATCAAGAGTTGGTAAGATACATATTAATATGGGTCTAAATTAGAGAATAACTGAATACTGAAGTCATATAAATATAACTAACATTAAGAGATCTAGGACTAGGAAAATAAAATTTGGGTGAAACACTAAAGTAATGAAAGTGTGATGAATGTAATGACAGTAATAATGGCCATATTGTAATAAAAGTTCTTTCTACTCAGATTCTGGATCAATAATAAGACATAAATAGCGTAGGACGGATATTTTATTTACAAGATCTCGAAAGTAATTCATTCTTATTATAAAAATAGATTTATTTCGAGTTGGATCGAAGTCGAGAGGATCGGCGGAGCAGCTTTAGTAGACTACGGTGCTACCGTGGACGGGGTAGTTGTATCCGTAGTAGCTGTAGGGGTAGGCTCCGTAGGCGTAGCCGTAGTGGTGGGCACCGTAGTTGTAGGCGTAGGGGTAGGCGGCGGCGCTGTAGGCGGTCACTCCGGGTACGACGGATCTGGCTACTCCGAAACCGTAGGGGAAGGTTCCAAGGAGGAGGTCTCTCTTCTCCTTGGTCTCCTCAGCGGCCATGGCGCAGGCGAAGAGGGCGAGGGCGACGAAAAACTGAGGAAAGTAATGAAGCCGTTAGAAAATGATCTAGCGAAAGATAGCTGCTGAGGCTTTTCCTGGAGATCTCGTTAAGGGTGAAGTAAATGGGTATTGGTATTTCAAATTACAACTCGGAATCATAACAATAGTGGGCCAAAAATTAGGACCGGATGGAACAAACCGGTTTTAGAAAATGATAGCAACACTTACGATGGCCTTCATGTTGATAGGTTGTGTTGAGAGTTCTGTTGTGCTGAATGAACAGATGATTAGTGGCCAGAATCGCGGGCTTATATACCAGCCGAACGTGCCAACGCCCAAACTTAAGTCACGTTTTGGTTGGTCCCTCTGGGGCATTCAATTTAAATATAATTTGGCGCCCGGAGTCTTTTGTTCTTGTTTGTATTAATTTATTCCTATTTTTGATCATTGTGCTTGTCTCTTAATCGCATCTCTGGTTCTCGCCCTATTTGTCCTGCCCTGAAAATGGATTCTCATCGGTACTATTCAAAATATATATAACATTGAATGAAATATGAGGACGTGGATAGAAATAAATATTCACGAGCTACAATTTCATATCCCAGCTAATTTTGTCCAACAAAATAGATAGGTTAGTCAGTTTTGAATAGTCAATTATTAATAGTTCCGACTGTTATAATAACAGACACTACTTGATTTGGAGTATCACAAAAACTTCTCAACGTACTTGGATAAGTCCAAATATTGGAGCTCAAATTTACCATCTAAATATATAACATTGCCTGTTTCAAATCATTGGAATAAATTGTTCCCGCTTAAGTGAATAATGTTGGATGAGCCTGGATGTTTCCTTGGGTATTTCAGTAACGTCATAGACACATCCTCATTTTTTTTTAATGTATTAATGCTCTTTATGTCTTATCAATTGGTAGAAGACTAAACCATACAGGCATTACGAATACGTTGATAGTAGCACAAAGAAAGCGGTATATCACAAATTTTATTTAAGGATGTAATGAGATGATGGATCCTATTTGATAATATAATTTCTCATTTCAATTGGATTTAGTGGCCGGTGCAGTTTTAAATATAGGAATGAAAGTCGGGTAATTATTTAATGCAGAATAATCGCAATTATTTAACATTCATTTAGCTAACGGCCATGGAAGTTGATTTCATTAAACTAGTTCTTCGTGTGAAGTGTATAGATGGTTAGGAATACCATGAATCATGTGATATTCAATCTCCATCCAGCGGTTTCAGCTTTTTTCAAGAGCGGTTTCGGCTGGTCATCATCTTCTGTAGCTTCCCAGAAGAATCTGCTCACTTTGTACAGCAGAGTTTCCATGATTGCAATATGTTGCCAAGTGAAATGTTATAGTTCCAACGTTCTTCACTAACGTAAAATATCTTATTCATATTTAAAGATTTACAAATTATCTTAGTTTTTATTCTGTAATATTTGCGACACGAACACGATAGAATCGCTTCGTAAACGGTATATTGCAGTACATAAATCGTGTTTTTATACTGAAACATACGCAATCTCATGGGTTTGAATTCCGGGTTTTCATTAAATGAAGAAACAAATATAATTAACACCGTACAAATAGTGTACAATAATATTATTATTTCTAGGACGCTTCCTGCTAACGTTATAGCCAGGTCTTAATAACGAATTCGTTTTTTTAACTTGTTCTCCAAGTATTCCATTCCGACTTTTGTCACCATATGTGGGCATCAATCTGATACCTGTCCGCTTGCACCTCGAACCAGTCAGTACAAAAATAAAAATTTTCAGACCTATAATTCATGTGCGAACACTGGTCACTTAATGGCAATACCGAAATTGGATGTAGCATAAAGATTATACGGTGCCCATATAGATTATACTGAAAATATGTCATTTTATTACTCTTAATATTTATGTACTCGTTAAGTTTTACAGTTTCTTGTCGCCTTGACAACATTAAATATTACAGTATTTCCTCGAAAATAAACGTATTGTTCTATTTCATTTAATTTAATAAAGCATATGAACATATGCGAATGCTAATATATATAACGTTGTTAACCATTGTTGGTTTTCCTTCAAAATTACGATTCCATACATGCACGCCCTACTCAACTGCCAGTACAGCACCTGCCACTTATACCTTGCCCGCGACAACCAAAGCTGTGTGTGTGTGAATTTTTTTATAAATTTTACTAACATTTCCAGGACGACAGTTGCAGGACAAATCAAGGAGATAGTATAACAATGTTTGGGTGAAACACTATAGTAATGTATGTTGCCCATTGTAAATGTATTGCAATTATAATAACCATTCTTTTTTGGGATTGAGGTTCAATAATAAGACATATATATAGTGTAGGACGAATGTTTTATTTACGCGAAATCGAGAGCGGTTGCCGAATTCGTAAAAATAGAATTCCTGCGAATCGGGCTAGAACGGAGTTGACGGGCACGGCGGTGGGACGACTTAGTAGACTACGGTGCTACCGTGGACGGGGTAGTTGTATCCGTAGTAGCTGTAGGGGTAGGCTCCGTAGGCGTAGCCGTAGTGGTGGGCACCGTAGTTGTAGGCGTAGGGGTAGGCGGCGGCGCTGTAGGCGGTCACTCCGGGTACCACGGACCTGGCTACTCCGAAACCGTAGGGGTAGGTTCCAAGGAGGAGGTCCCTCTTTTCCTTGGTCTCCTCAGCGGCCATGGCGCAGGCGAAGAGGGCGAGGGCGACGAAAAGCTGCGGGACATAAGAAAAACATTCAAATAAATATTTAAAATAAGTGTTTCAAAACGGCTTAAAATAACGTCCACTACATTAGACAAAGACCTTTCTGATGTTTTTGAAATCAGAAGGACTTCAATTTCAGTTTCCAGGAGCCAATTTTATGTTGCGGAACAATTAGAGCCAAATAAAATGTCAAAATTTAAGTTTAAATTACCACTTTTGATAATCGTTAAAAAATATTTAAAAACGTCGGCCAATACTTACGAAAGCCTTCATGTTTATTGATTGTGTTGAGAGTTCTGTTGCGCTGAATGAACAGATGCCTACTGCTCCGAATCAGGGGCTTATATACCCGCCGAATTGGCCAACGCCCAACTATAAGTCACCTTCCAGTTGCTCCTACTAGGCCCGTCAATTTAAATTAAATCATTGGCTCGACGAACTGTTTGCCTTTTGATGTTTTCATATTTTTGTAATGAGGTCACCAGATTTTATATCCAATTGCCGAGAATCAACTCAAGGCGATAAGTGAATACAATGAGAATTTTACGGTTGTCCATAACTCATCAAATATATTAATCTACACAGTTATACTTGGTTGTAATTTTTATTTCCTCACTGGTACGTATGGTATGATAATTTAATTTTGTAGGTTTTAAAGCGCCATGAGTACTTTTTATTTGTTTTTACCGTTGTTTATGCAGCGCAATAAGGATGTGATCTTTTATGCTCTTTCGCCTAAGCTGTTTCCTAAGAGCTTATCGGTTTAACTCCTCGACTTTTCTAACCCACATGTATTTCTGCTTATGTATTGTTCTTTTTATAGAATAATACGATCATCATGATGTTTAGTCAATTTATATTTCTGTGATCTCTTGAACTGCAGGTTTACTAGATTTCACGAATGAATTAAATATAGGTAAACTCCTTATATCACGGAACACATTCTTCTATTCAATTTGAACTTAAGTCAGTAGAAATTCTTTAGGTAAATTGTATCAAAGTCGTGTTTTAGAAAATTTCTGATTTCTGAGAACTGAAACGATATTGGAATAGTATTCAACTATACAACACCAGAAATAACTCGAATTACAATAGAACGCCTTCAGTATTGAATTGACTTATGCCATACTGTGAACTCAGTAGCCTAGTAAAAATAAATAATTATTATTAAATTTTTAAAATTTTAATTATTTATTGTAATTATTCTACCATTGGTTTAATGATTAATTGAAAACAATTACCTATTGGCTGTGTTAATTACGGTGTAATTTATTCGGCAATTAAATTGGAAATATTGTCAGCGATATATATATATATATATATATATATATATATATATATATATATATATATATATATATATATATATTCAATATTTAATACTGTAATCGTATTTCCCGGAAACGAAAAATAAAATCATAACCGGATAAATTAATTATTAATTGAAAGGGAGATCCGACTCCTGTTGGCGGAATTACAAATAAACCTCAATATTGAGGGAATATATTTTATCAATCAATTTCAATCTGGAGTATTGTTTCTATTTACGAGACGTACTCAATAAATAAATTAAACAGAGTAAAGATACATACTATCCTAGTAATTATTTTTTCAGTATTCGACGTAATATAAACTTGATGGAAACACCGTAATTGATCGCTGCAATAGGTCATATTGGATTATATTGATTAAGGTGATTAAGAACAATATGTCGAAAGAGGTAAATATTGTCTGTAACAAAGTTTATTTTTACGATAAGGTCAGCTGAACATAAGGTGTAAATTTGACGTGAGTATTAGCTAGTTTCGGAAGGTACGGGTCATGCTCAGTAGACGACGGCGCTGCTATGGACAGGGTATCCGTAGGGGTAGGCTCCGTAGGCGTAGGGGTAGGCACCGTAGTTGTAGGCGTAGGGGTAGGCGCCGGCGGTGTAGGCGGTCACTGCGGGTACCACCGACCCGGCTACGCCCAAACCGTAGGGGTAGGTTCCAAGGAGGAGGTCCCTCTTTTCCTTGGTCTCTTCAGCGGCCATGGCGCAGGCGAAGAGAACGAGGGCGACGAAAAGCTGCGGGACATAAAATTAAGTTCTTAATACGATAATTTTTATACGAAAAATATTTTATGACATATAATAAATATATGAATAAAATATACTAACATTTTAATCTCGTCCATCATTTACTACCCAAAGCTAGGACTGCGATAGTAAACATACTTAAGGAATGTATGAAAAAATGAAATTTGGGAAAAATGAATTACACTTACGATGGCCTTCATGTTGATTAGTTGTGTTGATGGTTCTAGAGAACTGAATACACAGATGAGTTCTGCCCGGTAACGTTGACTTATATACCCGGGCGGGAGGCCCCACACCTGGTTGTACCGCGCATTCTGATTGGCCCAGAGCTCACGGTATTGTTGCCCTTTTAATTGAAAGAAGTCTGTTGTTGTCTCGTTCTTCTTTATCTTGTGTAGTGTACGATGGAAATGATCTTTTCAAACAATCAATGCGCATTTACTTAAATTCTATTTGCGTTTATTCCCGAACTAACGAAATAATTTTCGAAGATTTTCTAGTACATGATAATAAAAGTACTGTGATATAAAATCATATATCACATAGAATATTTGTTGGATTGTTGGAGTCGATGGTTAGAAGGTATGTATTCTGTTCGCAATAAATAATAAGGAATAACGTTGGTGAATATTGTATTTACATTCCATATTTCGATTTTTAAATTCTAATAACTAAAATAAATTTGTATCAGATTACGCAGCTCGCGTGCAATTTATAATCAATTACAATCTAACAACACAATGGAAGTAGATTTTTAATAAATACACAATACTTTAGTACATAAAAACGAATTGAAATTTCGGTAACTTATTATTTCACGATTAATAACCTTGAATTTTTCGGATGTATATACAGGATGAAGGCCAAATCTACAGTCCAAATACACTTTCAGGGTTTAGATGAATGCGATATTTCGTACCTTGACATTTTGCGCATAAAGACACATTCTATTGTTCCCTTTATCCTACATGTGAATACATTTTGGTTGGTAATATAAATTTAAAATTAAAACTGAACTCATATCCGTTAAATTCTTCAGGCGCTAATCATTTATTTGTATTTGTAAGATTGTCCCATATGATTTTTTTTTAACTTTATTTATTGTACAATCAACTAAATATTAGTTATAGGTACAATGGCGGTTTGTTTGACTAGTTTGACTTGTTTCGCTCGATAAAGACGCCATCCAGTGATGGTACTTTATGACTGTAACTGAATACATTTTGTTTTTCTGAATTGTGAATAACTAATTCATTGTTTGCGAAGAATGTTGAACTAATTGCTATCATAACTGTCATTTCTTAAGTTGTTGAATAATTACGATATACCCCGATCTGATGATTCAATTTTAGAACTTGCAATGATAATTTGATCACGCCTTACACTCCGACTGTCTTGATGATGGTTTTTAATAAAAATACTTGGTATTAGAGACAAGTGCATTTACTTTCATATTCTGTACCCATTAAGAATTAATCTTCAGTGTCTCATATTAATGCTTCTTTGTACAATACATTTGTGGTACAACTCTCGAATGTGCTGAAATAAATATGCACTTAGGGTTACCTTTCCTTGAAGGAGCAACTCATGTCTTATGGTTCTAACTGTAGGTCGGCAACTGTAACTGAGTGTCCCCGTGCTTTATTTAATGACACGACGAACGCCAGCGTTACGTGGAACTGTAGTCTGTTGAATTCAAGGTATATCACCGGGAATATGTGGTATTTTAGGAATGAAAACATCTTCTACTATCGCACAGCCCATTAGAACTATCGACTATTAAGTTGATTTTTTACAACTTAATCTATTTCCATTGCATAGCTTCGGTGGATCGAGGTATCGAAGAAGTATGATAGATGACTAGATTTTCAGCTGATATATAATTGAAAAATTCCATTGGATAAAATAAGGCTAGAGA
Organism: Lethocerus indicus; assembly: GCA_019843655.1. Taxonomy (NCBI): domain Eukaryota; kingdom Metazoa; phylum Arthropoda; class Insecta; order Hemiptera; family Belostomatidae; genus Lethocerus; species Lethocerus indicus. The sequence continues at coordinate 23,102,008 of JACDQD010000003.1, read as the reverse complement.
ACGGTGTCAGCAAACTTAAAATTTTTCAATTCCCCAGCAATATTTTGACGATAGCAGAGAATATAGTGACACAGGTTTGAGTGGATTAAGGTTGAGGTAAATTATAACTAATATATAAGATAGAACGAACACTTTATTTACGCGATATCGAGAGCGGTCTCTGAATTCATAAAATTGAATTTCTGCTAATCCTGTTGGAACGGAGTTACGGGCGCGGTGGGACGATTTAGTAGACTACGGTGCTACCGTGGACGGGGTAGTTGTATCCGTAGTATCCGTAGGGGTGGGCTCCGTAGGCGTAGGGGTAGGCACCGTAGTTGTAGGCGTAGGGGTAGGCGCCGGCGGTGTAGGCGGTCACTCCGGGTACCACGGATCTGGCTACTCCGAAACCGTAGGGGTAGGTTCCAAGGAGGAGGTCCCTCTTTTCCTTGGTCTCCTCAGCGGCCATGGCGCAGGCGAAGAGGGCGAGGGCGACGACAAACTGTCAACAGAACAATAATAAACTTTACTATGCGTACGATATTCGATATATATGCGATTTGAACAGTCGATGAATGCCGGATGTGGTAGGAATTATTGCTACAGTTATGTGTGAAATACAATCAAATGATATATTAAATAAATGTATAGTCCCTTTAATTTAAATGACGAAGACCGAGATGCAATAACAAAAGTACATCGAATAAATGGAAAAAATATTAATATTAAGAGTCATTTTTACAAATAAAAACATATAGATATGAATGAATAGAAAAATACGATATGTCATTTTAAATCGATTTGAAATGTAGTACGTACGATGGCCTTCATGTTGATTAGGTGTAGGAGAGTTCTGCACTGGATGGACAGATGACTGTTGGTGCAAGTCGGGGCGTTATATACCCACTGGAAATGCCAACGCCCAACAGTAAGACCCCCTCTGATTGGCCCTTTACAGTTTAACCAGAGTCTCTCAGCCTTTGTCTTCCGTCCGACTTTTTTATTTATTTCCCCGCAACCTAACACTCGCGTCTTTCCTATATTGTGTCCTTCTTGTTCTTTATATTGAACGATATCCGTAAGAATATTTATCCTTTCTGGGACTTACGGACAATTCTGTGTCGAATTAGATCGATTATAATTTTACAAATACACTTTACGGGGAATAAAATTTTACAATTCCTTCTCTATTGTTCCCATTAGACGACATATACAGGCATTTAAAATGTACGATGTTGCTGACATATCTATTTACATAAGACCGCCACAAACCCCTGTTTTCCTGAACATAATGCCTGAATTTATTTTTTACATTTTCATTTAGGAGCTACGAAAAAGTTTCTAAATATAATTCAATTTGATATTCGTGGATGGATGGTACCACTGAAGTATTATTATTGCGGAGGAGTACAAGGTATATGATTATATGCGATTTCGATGTAATATTGTTTGCTTTTTTTATGAATCAACGTATATTTAAAATGTATGCAGTTATAAACATTTTGCAATAACTAATTGTGAATTTGGGAATATTAGAATGAACTATTATAAAATTCTATTACTATTACTAATTATTTCATAGGATTATATACTAATAATAATAAAGTTAGGTATCATCATTGGCAATTATTTAAATTTCACTTATGGTATAATTGAGTATAGTGTAAACTTGTGTATTTTATAATTATTATTGTATCTATTCTGCCGTTGTATATAATACTGATATATCAGTGAGTGTGTGAGTGATAATAACTTTTTAAGAAGTGGAGGTTTTCTCATTTTTCCTCCAAGAAACCTATTAGGTGATTCGGAATATCATATCTGTTGAAGATCTCTGTCTCCACTTGACGATTTGGTTTCATTTTAGACTGGTTTCGGCTTTTCACCATCGTCGAAGACTGGCATCAGTAAATGTATTGACATGCACGTCGGTTGCCATTGTGTTAAAAACATTCAGACAGTATTCATTCCATTTTGCTTGGCGTGTCCTAGTCTACCGCCAAGAGCATTCATGAATATTTATTCCAGCGTCTCAAACTACAAATTTAAATGACAAATTTTCATTGCGGCTGAAAACCTTCTACAAAATCTTATTTTGTAAGTAATACATAATAATTTCACACATTCCGACTCTAAGACTAATTTTGCTTGGACATTATAAAGGAGTGAAGATAGATAGGGAAAATATTGAACTGGCGACATCCGATTCTTTTGTCAATTAATCATTATACTGAATACTCCAAAACTTCAAGTATAATAATAATTTATGGGATAGCATTCCTTGTACAACACTGTGGAGTATAGTAGAAATATGGCTAGTGGAAAAGGGGATATGTGGCCGGTGCTAGGAGGTGGGAGCCCATTGCCGGGGCTACGCTCCCATTTCATTTGTCCAGCCAGGATAAAAATACAGCGACTGGTTCAGGGGCTACGAGATATCATATTAACTCTTCTAATTCACTATACTCTATGAAGAGTATACTCGTGTAATACAGTGGAAAGAAGGTTTCGTATTCCTACCTATCCGAGATTTGTCCTGTTTTTGGAGAATACTGGAGCCAGTTTCAGTTGAACGGTTTATTCCCTTTCCCCTGCAGCTCTCCTGTCATAACAGAAGTTCAAGTATTATTTGATATCGGCTCCAAATGGGATTGAAGAAATGTTTGTCCGTAACGTACTTTTCCTATCGATATTCGACCGGTTTCTTAGTAATAGGGAAATAATGGTTATCTAAACTCATTCCCACATTAAGCATTTATTCTGGAAATATTCAACTATCATATCGAACGTTCGTACATGGAGTTTATGGTTATATAATTTGTATTTTAATTAAATAGTTATGATCAAACACAATGAACCCTTTGTTAGGTGCGATCATTTTGCCAAGTTGGGTTTTTGCCTTTCCTAGATGATTCCATGGTATTGGTCGTATTCTCTTTGTCCGTTTAGTCACTTAATAAATGTTTTTCCTCCAAAGACTATTGCCTGAATCGGTGTTCTTGGAGGTGTGCCAACTGGAGTAATACATTTGTTCCGCTTGGCTCTGAATTACGCTGCTTGTGGCCGGCATTAATCTCCGCGGTCGTGAGTTGCCGAATTGGTATCTAACGATAGAACCGTGTCGTTTACCAGGCGAAAAAGGATTGGAATAAATAAATGTCATAACGAAATACCACTTCTTAACAAATGAGCAAGGCCAGAACCAATTTTCGGTCATGTCCGACTCATCGGTCTCATAACTAAAGTTCTCGTGTCAAGATGCCGACGTATAATCAGAAAAGGAATGTTCATCTGTACAGCACTCTTTCCCTCGTATTTCATTATAATTATTTTTAGAGTGCAACAGAATTTGTTGTTTTTAAACCTATTGTGACGTTAGGGTTGAATTCGGAAATAGTAAAAAGGCTTTTATTGTTGGGAACATCATTTATTTAGACGGAAATAATTAACGGGGGCCATAAATAATAGAATTTTGAAAAATTGTGCCGGAGCTGGAAAAGAATATTGCCGAGAGACTCCTTAGTAGACGATGGTCCTACCAGCGATGGCGGGGTAGTTGTATCCGTAGTATCCGTAGGGGTGGGCTCCGTAGGCGTAGGGGTAGGCACCGTAGTTGTAGCCGTAGGGGTAGGCGCCGGCGGTGTAGGCGGTCACTCCGGGTACGACGGACCTGGCTACTCCTAAACCGTAGGGGTAGGTTCCAAGGAGGAGGTCCCTCTTTTCCTTGGTCTCCTCAGCGGCCATGGCGCAGGCGAAGAGGGCGAGGGCGACGAAAAGCTGAGTGAGAAGGTATGCATTATAATACTTTAAGTGCTGCTCAACACATTGCAACAAACCATGATATGCATCTTTTTGCATAAGTATAAGTATTGAACGAAAATGGAGGGACATGAAGAAGCTTCGATAAACCTAACTGGACTATACAATACAGATATACATTACATTACGTATTTTTAAACGTGTGTCATATCAGTATCTAAACCCAAGTAATGAAATACAGGTAAATATTATTTTTCGGTAAGTCCTAGACTCTTAGTGCTATGATGAAAGTTTTAGAACCATTTGGTGCAAAAAAATGTTTCTGATTATATAAAAATTGTAAGGAATTTTAATAATAGTGAGAATTTTGTCCATTTTATAATAAATAATTTTGTTATCCAAAATAACTTATACTCACGATGGCCTTCATGTTGATTGGTGTTTTGGTGGTTATGTTGCACTGAGTGAACAGATGCCTGCCCGTCCTTAATGCGGCATTATATACCCAGCGAGTGCCCCCACACCCAGTTGTAAAGGCGATTCTGATTGGTCCGATACTGCCGATATTGTTGCGCTTTGAATCGAGGAACAACCGTTGGGCGGTGTCTTTCTCTTAGTCATTATCTTAGCCGGGAGCCGAATCGACAATTTCACGTATCATTACTGCTCCTGAAAACTCCAAATTAGGTCCTGGATGGACTTTTCGTCCATCATTTCCTGATTAGTGCTCACTAAAAGGTTAGCATTACAAAAATGAGGAGGAATTAATAGCTCCAAACAGAATTCCTTCTGTTATTTTGATTTCCTACAATACTCATTGAAACGGATCTAGAATGTGTGTGGGTAATAAAATTAGTCATAAATTTTAATATCCGAAACAAGTTAATGTGCTAAATATATTAATGTACCACCGTTTATTCTAAATGCTATTCAAATGTTAACATTTTTTATGTTGTTGATTTACCTTGAAGTGCATCATAAATACGGTTGTTTGCACTACCTCATGATCTCTTTAAAAAAACATGCTTGAATTATGGAATACACTCACATGTAAGTACATGCATTGTAAAGTAATTAAGCAGTTACTAGTAGTGCTATAACTATTCATAGGATGTAGAGCGAAACAAAATAAATTGAATTTTCCGGATTCTATTCATAATTTATAATTTTCTAATTTGACACGACAGTCTCGAAATATATAAAATTGAACAACCAAATTTATTTTACTTTTATTTTTTTATTAGTATATCTTGTTATTACTATGGTGTGCCTCTCCTGATGTATCTTTTACAGGAACAATGGAAAATGTATGTTTTATACGTATTTTTATATTTCACCCTTATAATGTTAGACATGTGTAATGAGACCGGTGTTTTATTTTTTGTTTTCTATTTATTGTGCAATCAATCTTTATAGTACTATTGCGGAATGTTTATTTTTGGTTTCATGTAAGAGTCAATATTTAAAACTTTTAATGTCGTACAGGACGAGCCAAATTTACCGGGAAACTCAGGGTATGGTTTATTATAACCAAATAAACATAATTTTTTAAGAGCTAACAAATTTAATTAATTTTATTTAACTGAATTGTATAATCATCACTGATCATTCATATCTATAATAAGGGTCTATATGGGCCTTTCATTCATATTTCTAAAAACATGATGTACGTCATTCTATTCAAAATAATTGATAAATGTTCTCTCTGGACACCAGTTTAAGGTTTTTATTTCATTTTGCTCTCATATCTGTGCTACACAGACCAGCTGTGTTTACCTATAGATATAGCCTCATTCTCAATTTCTTTCCGTAAAAATATTTATTATTATAGTCGACAGATTGGCAATGGATGGATCCTGTTCCTGGCATAAGGCCTATTAATTGTGCAATTAATAAACGGCCGATTTTTATTGATTTCGAAATTATGCATGGGCTGAATGATATAAATAGAGCCCATTCATTTTCCAAACGAAGGTGTATAGTTGATAATACTTGCAAACATTCATAGACAACGTGCCGAAAAGGTCGTTAAACCGAGTTATTCCTTGAGATACTAATTTCCGAATCACCCCCGATGCATAGTGAATTCTATTACGAAATTTGACTGGAGATTATGCCAGGGTATCTGGTTGGAACTGACTGGTTTTCTCACAGCCCGTTTAAACTCCTGATTATTCATTTATCTAACTATATTTTACTTATCATAAAAGAGTATTATTACGTGAAATTCCTTGAGAAACCCAGTGGGGTTACCTTATTCTCTATTTTTAACTAGTGCTACTTTGACGTCAATGTCATTGATTGTATTTTATAGTTGTGACACTAAAGGAGTTTTCTTTAAAATATTTTTTCAAATATTCACCACCAGTTTTTTTGTTGTTTGATTTTATAGATGAAGATGTTTTTAAAATTAAATATACATTTAAAGAAATAATATTTAGTTTCGAATATTAGAGTTTATGAGATGGATGGTGTTGCAATAGGATAAGAGATAACAAACTTTTTTAGTGTGTAAGGGGGATTTTATTTAGACGGAGTCAAATAGCTGTGGCCCAAATCGTATAAATAGAATTTAGAGTTGTGACGGGGAAAGCTCGGGGACTGCTCAGTAGACGATGGTCCTGCCGGCGACTGTGGGGTAGTGGCTGTATCCGTAGCCGTAGTGGTTGTAGGGGTAGGCTCCGTAGGCGTAGGGGTAGGCACCGTAGTTGTAGCCGTAGGGGTAGGCGCCGGCGGTGTAGGCGGTCACTCCGGGTACGACGGACCTGGCTACTCCGAAACCGTAGGGGTAGTTTCCAAGGAGGAGGTCCCTCTTTTCCTTGGTCTCTTCAGCGGCCATGGCGCAGGCGAAGAGAGCGAGGGCTACGAAAAACTGTGAAATAAAATTAAAATTAATACCGACCGATGAGATACATACTATTTATAACAGTTCTTATTAAGTTTCAACACTATACTCGGGAAAATATTTCAATTAAGTACTCCACATCGAATCCAAGTATTAGTCTTCGGCTTATGGGCAAATCATAAATATTTTAAATCATATAATTTCCATATTCCAAAATTAAAGTGAATGTTTACTAACCAGAGTCTTCATGTTGGGAGTTAGTGTGAATCGTTCAGTTGCACTGATCGAACAGATGAAGCGGACAGCGGCCGGCGCTGATTATATACCGCGCGCTGAGTTTGGGCGGGGCTCACGCCCCTGGATCTTGGGCCCTGGTCGATGACTCATTAAAACGTATTGTCCAATTCGAATTGAAAGACAAACCAGTCCTGCTCCAGTCGAGATCGTGTCCTTGATCTTCAGGACCGATCTCATTCGACCGTGCCTCTCGAGCCGTGACGGTCGCCGCTTATCGGGAGCTATCTACAGTCGGAGGAGGACTGTATTGTTCCTTCCATTTCTCATTTTGGCCCGACGATCCAGTAATTAAGAGAACATAGCCTTTGCGTGGTACTTACTGATTCTGAATTTCTGATACGGAAGTTGTGACATTGACCCTTCCCGAACTTTAGTTAAGTATCATACATTTCCGCACCACACTCAGTGGACGCTAGTTTATCGGTGCAAGTGCACTCAACGAACCATTTTTGTGAACTAGCGCCCCCCTGAGTATGGTGCGGAGATGTACTTAAATAAAGTTCGTTGGGTGCACTTGCACCGATAAACTAGCGCCCCTAAGAGTGTGGTGTGGAAATGTACTTACCTAAAGTTTAATATACCTGTTTTGGGGTTGGAATTCCGTAGGTTCGTGGTGTTTCTGTCACCATCACCCCCACCCCTCATATCCGACAATCTGACGCACACTTAAGCGGATTAAAAGACCGAAACCGGTCTAGCAAAAGACCAAACCAGCGAGAGGAGACAGAAACACCACGAACGTACGGTACTTACCTAAAGTTCGTTGGGTGTACTTGCACAGATTAAGTGGATTACTAAAAATAAACTTTTTTCAATTTTGGATCAACGGGAAAACTTTTATGATCGTAAACACACCACAAAACATGTATTCTAAAGCAGGGATTCTTGAATTTTATGTATGAGTTGTTGTATTGGATGAATGAACTCGGTGATTCGGTTGTAGTTTGAGTTGGAGCTAGGAAACTGGCGTCGAAATCGAGCTTCGGTGAACGCCCTGTCCACTCTCCTAGAACGAACAATTAGGAGTTCAAGTTCATGTTTGCAGCATTCTCTAAATGATCGTCTGTTTCTATAATTGAATATTCTAAGACATACCAACGCTGTATTCAGTTTTGGGCAGGAATCAAAACTGAATTTGGGCCACTCAGAATTTATCACTGAGGAAATTTTGTTTCCAGTATTACTCCCAAGCGCTATTTAATTACGCACGCTTTTAATGCTATACATACACTCTAATTATGTACCACCGATAAATGTAAAGAGAACGTACAGTAAATGACAGTTTTACTGTATTGGTTGCTCTATTGAGATTTGACTTGTGTTGGTTGTGACGTTATGATTTCGCCCAACGATAGTTCCATCGCTCTTCAGAACAGTTTAAATGCCTCATTGCATTTTTATACTACAATAATAATACATCGACACGTTCTCGACACATGTTTTTCACCGCTGTTTCTGTCAATTGCAGTACAACATTATTTTTACTCCATTCATTGGAGTACTCCAGTACTCCAATTTTTCACTTTTTCTTTATTTCGCTATCTAGTTCATTGCCGTGTATGTCATATCAATTGCTAAGATTTGGCTATTTGATTACTAATTGTTAATCACTAGAGCAATATATTTTCTTCGAGGGTATATATTTGTTATACTCCACGTCTATATTTCTTTTCCATATTGAGGACAAAATAAACTCTATAAACTTAATATCTCCCTGAATGTTCTACTATTTTCGAACTCTTAATCATACATGAACATTTATCTCAATGAGGGTATGGAGGGAAATTATACGTCTTATGTTCTATAATTAATAAACAATTTAAGCCCATTTAATATGAAACACGTGAAAGTGTTCCTACGAAATTCTTTATTTTCTTTCTTCCGTGTACTATTCAATTGCAATATAGCCATCATATTGTGATCGTATATTAATTCACGTATAAGAAATACGAAGATATACATCGATAGAAATAAACTATCTATATTATCTATATTTTTGTCGTCTCTAGTTTCTATTAATGTGTCTATTATTTCTATTTGTCTATTTTATCTCTCTATTTTGGTTAGAGTACAACCTTTTAAAAAATTGTCATTATTGAAGTATCTAAAATTATAATGAGGTAAGGACAACATAAAATCAGAGTGATCGAAATAATAAGATGTTTGAGTATTTGTTGGAGGTAATCTTTATTCAGACTGAATCACAGATCAAAACATGGTATAAATAGAAATTTGGAAAGTGTGAAATATGCCGGGCGGAAATATAGGGACGGAAGTTGTCCGGGGAGTGATTAGTAGGCGACGTGACCGGCGGCGAAGGGGTAGTTGTATCCGTGGTGGGCGTAGGGGTAAGCGCCGTAGTTGTAGGCGTAGGGGTAGCCGGCATAGTTGTAGGCTCCGTAGTTGTAGGCGTAGGGGTAGGCGCCGGCGGTGTAGCCGGTCACTCCGGGTACGACAGACCTGGCGACGCCGCCGTACGGGTAGCCCAGGACGACGCCCCTCTTCTCCTTGGTTTCTTCAGCGGCCATCGCGCAGGCCAACAGAGCGAGGGCAACGAAAAGCTGTGGTGGAAAACGCCTAATTAGTTTTGTCGTATTTAATTGACCTCTAAAGAAGAGCGTTTCGAGAGATTAAAATTGAATGGGAAATTCGGTCAAAATAAACGCTTTTCGGAACCTATTTTTGCAGGAAATAAAAACTAAACTATTAGATTAACATTTATCTAAATTTTATACGGTCTAAAATTGGCGTAAACGGGTTCCTGTGCTTATAGCCGTTTTCTTTGAAAACGTTCCTGGCACAATCATTGAATTGAGACACTACTCATTGCATGTAGAGGGGTCGTCGCATTAAAGCGAAATGTTGAGAAAATTTTAAAATACATTGCGAAATTGGGCAGACTATAGGAACAACGAGACTTGATACTGACCAGAGTCTTCATGTTGAGTTGAGGATGTGTTGAGCGTTCTGTTTCACTGGTTGAACAGATGACTCCGTGAGGAACCGGCACCAGTTATATACCGGCCATTGTCCAATTTCACACCACCGAAACCAGTTCTCCCTTCCTTCGGCCTTGATCTTAAACGTCGGGGAGAAGTTCACCTGCGGCCGTTTTTTCGGCAGGAAGGATTCGGCCCCTAGAAGGCTGGTATAACGACCGCACTCTGCCCACAGAGCGGAGCTATTTTTTGCGGTCTACCAAAGTATTTTTGCAGAAAAATCGTACCTCAGTTTGTATCGAGACAATTTACTTAGCTTCCCACACATTCGGTAACCTAGCGTTACGTTCAAATAGACACAGCCAATGCTTACCTTTACCCAAGTAATAACGAAAGATGAATGATTTATTCATTCGTTATCTTTTTCTTAAACTGATAACAAAATGTACAGATATTAGTTTTTAAATGTGATTTTGCTTTAACGTTAGAATTCATATCGTTATAGTATTTTTTTATAAAACTGGAACCAGTTTTAATAATCAAAGAGAATGGCGGATGATTATAGAGTTACTCTACACAAATAAAGGTATTAATATCATCACGATTTAATTGCCGAAACCAGAACGGCCTTCCCTGGGGCCGTGTGACAAACCTCCTTCTATTTTTGATCTTTGGTTCAAATTTGACATTGAGAATAACATTCACTTCGGTTAAATTAGATTTTGAACATATAGGGGTATATAAGTATTCCTAGGATCACCGAAATCCACCGTCCGAATAATTATATAAGGCTTTGAGCTATAATCGTATATAATAGCTCAAAGAGTGAAAAAGTATAGAGGAACAAGAAGTATACGTTTAAATGTGACAATCTGAAAAATTGTTTTCTGACTGAAACGTACTTTTATCGGGCCCCGAACAATATACAAGTCCTCTAACATCCTTCTATCACGATAAATGAAATGGCGTTACATATATATTTTTACCATGTTTCGGTTAGACGTTTATATTGAAAAAAGAAAATAGTTGTTTAAATTACTATATTATACAATGGTTTTCACGATATTATAGAGAAGACACGTATTCCGGTTCATGAAAATTGTCTATTTGGTTTACTTAACGGAATGCCAAAGGGTTAAAAAGTAATTCAGGTTTGAAAACGGGACAACCCTGTTGTTTATTAACTCGCAGGTAGCCAATTGACTCTCGGCAATCGATGTACGGACTAACAGAGTGAGGGCCAATGATTGATGACGGGGGTTGGACGTGTGGATGGTTGGGAATGTCCCATTTTAGGAATGGGGGTGGGTGGGGGTGGCCCTGTTCGAAATCGAATCAACCAAACGATACAGCGAGCCGCGCCTCACTCAGTACGGGCCTCCAACGGATTAGATTATGATGTGAGCCGGCTTAATTGAGACGCCCGATTGATCGGACCGACAAAGGGACTGGTGACGATTGGGCGCCAATCAAGGCCCCCTCGAGTTCAATCCCAAAATCGCCCGGTTAAGAAATCATCTTAAATTATAATACTGCCTATAATTTTCCCTCAAATATCACATCTCAGAATTTTCAGAACCGCTTTTTCTACGTTTCAATGAACGGTTCATACGACGACGAAAAGCCGAAACCTGCCAAAAATTCGAGAACAAACAAACGGGATGAGACATTGATGGTAGGTAAACATTTGACTGTCTAGAACATATTTAAACGGATTGTTGTTAGCTGTTTCGATTTTTCATAATATCTGTTATAAATTATAATAAATATTTATGGCTATTTTAGTGAGCACCTCAATTGTCAAAGGTTATGGGGCATTCATAACTGACATAAAAACATGAAGGGAAAAATTATGTTTGTAAAATCCTAAATTACAAATTATTCTATAGTAATGAACAATAACATAAACGTTTCTTATTATTTAAGTGGAAATCATTTCCAAACATATTTTTACAGAATCGCATTATATGTCGTTTCGCCCAAATCATCTAAATTCGATTTTTAGAAGATAATTCATGAGTTAGTAACATTAATTTGCTTCATAAAAATGTATCCTGTATTAAAGGGGTAAGAAAATATTCTTCTGTGTGTAAAAATAAAGCGGCTTGGAGATAAGTTGGCCTTAAAAGTACCCCACGAGTGCTGCCGCAGTTCACCTCTGAGTGGAATGTTATCTCTTACTAAAAACAATATCGCAGCCCTTTTCTTTCGCAGCCTCTCATCTTGGGTCAGAAGTAATGGAAACTGAAAATTTACGTCTGAAAGCTTGTAAATAAATGGAACGGGGCCCACTTTACCGGTTTCTCGACATTTTTCCGTCGCGCCAGATGTAAGAGCCTGGTGAAACGTTGAATTGAGAGCACAGTGCTCTTGACAGTAGATAGAGCCGTGAGTGTAAATAGGAACTGTTGGCCACGGTTCAAGGCAATGAAAGGTTCACCGACCTTCACGAACGCAAAGCGTACGATGGCCTTTCCTCAGTCTGACGTAGCTGTGTTTCTATCAAGGTACAAACGCTAGTAAGCGGCGACTGATTGGAATGGAATTCAACGTACGTGGAACTGAATTATACACTACTATAGTCTGGAAATGTGTAACCACTGAATGACAAAATCTATTCATCGTTACCAAGATAACCTTACAAATTGATAACAATATGCAGATCATTATGTTCTACTCAATAATTGTCGTGGGATGGAGACTACGCTTTCGAAATAGTAATGTTATTAGGGTAAATGAAGTAAAGGCTTACATTTCTGTTGAACCAATCTATAAATATTTGGATAAAGTAAGGAAAAAAAAAAGAAAATGTTTAAACATGTTTACAAATTCGAAATCAGTCAGAGTTTTCTTAATTGCCAGTCAAACCAATATAGGTTATCTTTGGTTTTGCATATTAGAGCGGCGGCACAGATTACACGCTTGTGGAATCCCATCTCTGGAGCATTGCCAAGTGGATTGCCTTATAGAGGCAACAATCGACCGAGTTAATAAAGTATGAACTTGAATGCCAATTAAAACAGATTTAAATATACATTTGTGTCATTTAAGATAATATTGTTAATTAGATTTGATCGTCCTTTTGAATGGAGTTGGAAAAACTTTTGTCAGTTTAAAGAAGCGTCAATTATATTTCTTGTCCTAAGAACTTTATTGGCACGATCATTCACTTTGAACGGACAGCCGTTCCTCTTGACAGATGCAGTATGAAGGGCCAATTGATTAGGCAACATTTCTCAACTACGATTATAATCTGCTTTTCTGCTTTTGACAGGTACAAACTGCCAGGGATGTCCGACCCATTACGCCTTTGGGATCACTCATAACCGATCAGTAATGTCACTAAAATATTCGGCACGATATTTTAAACGAAATTAGGCTCCTTAAACATAAAATGATAACATCAAATGAAAGAAACTGTTCAGATCAATGTGTTTCACTAGATTTTTCTTTTCATTGCTACAGCATTGGAAAATATGTCTGAAATCATGCCAGACGACATTAGGTTGTCGGCGAAATACCATGGATCCCTTCTGGTGTTGCAGCGTCGTGTTGGGGGTAAAACCGAGGATTTGTGGTGATTGTTCTTTGGTTAATGTGGATTGTATATACATTTTACATAATGGAAAGTTGGTAAGCGGTAATCCCTTCAATCAGACCAACAACAGTGTGCCCAAGTAAAGCCTCGAGCTAGCCCATTATGTAAAATGTATATAGGTATAAGGTAGGTAATCCGATATCCTTTTTCGCCTTTATCCATAAACTACTGTAGTCCAGTAAATCAGATCAGTTACAGTTAAATGTTCACATGCGGAATGGATATATTTATTTTTCGACTCAGTTTCCTACAAGATCCTTTTTACCGAATGAGGAACATAGTATTGAATAAAAATGAAATAAAATAGTTGCGTTCTACCGAGAACTGTTGAACTCTTCTTATTAAAAAAATATAAATGGTATTTAAAACCTTGGTTAACCTATTGACTTCTTTCTGAAATATTTAAAAACTCTAAAATCACCATTTATATTGATATCATAAACATAAGTAATTCTATATTGCCGATGTTAAAACGTAATGTTTGCATATAATAAACATTTAGAGACCATGCTCAACATAATACTACTGCTACTTATTGATAATCGGTTATAATGGAGTAAGTATATAGAACAACCTGTATTTAATTAAGTGATTTATTGACTATAAAAATTTCAGAGAAACTGGAAAACGAAAGGTTGACATTTTTACAAAAGGCAGAATTCCTCGATTTGAAGCGTCGAATGAAAAATTAGTAGACGATGTGCCTGCTTCCGGCGAAGGGATAGTTGTAACCGTAGTGGTGGTAGGGGTAGGCGCCGTAATGGTAGGGGTAGCCGCCGTAGCTGTAGGGGTAGCCGCCGTAGCTGTAGGGGTAGGCGCCTGTGTACGGAATGATGGAGCTCTTCTCGTACTTGCCGGGGTAGTACTTGCCGTCGTCGATTCCGATGGCGTGGATGCCGGGGATCACAGGCAGAACTCCGCTCACCTCCTTCTTCACTGGTTCATCAACGGCCACGGCGCAAGCCACAGCCAGAGCGAGGAAAAACTGTATACGAAAAATAAAATATCGCTTATTAATATCACTCATTCTAACAAAAACGGACACAGAATCTAGGATGGAATTTATCAGAAAGTTCTAGTACTGTTCCACACACTATAACACAAAATAAATATATACGGGATAATGTTCTGCAGGTAGTATGTGATAGAATACGACATTTGTTAGAATGGTAGGTGTATTTAGATGTTAAAAGCAATCAGACTATTACTAGTAATAATTGCACGGGAATTAAAATAACAAGTATTACTCATTTAATTGTAAACCACACCAGAATAATGTGGAAACATTAAATCAGAGAGGCAATCGTATTATTTGGATACTCACGATGGCTTTCATGATGTCTGGAGACGGTTTACCAACTGAGGGAGAACAGCAGATGAGACGCCGGTAGATGGGCCCAGTTTATATAGCGGGCTTGGGGCGTTCTCCGCCCTCGCGGTCCGGTCCCCTGATTGGGCGGACCCCCCCGACGGGGGACGGGTTGTCATCACAATGTCCATGTAGGAATCTCCCGTCCTCATAAAAAAAGAAAAGTAAATCCGAGGAGCGGATGAAAATCGAAAGGAAAATGCGGTAGGCCGGACGATTCGTCCTTGGGGTTTGACCAAGTTTTTCAGACCGGCCTGTACAGTTATCTTGAAGGTTGAGGTCGCATCTCTATATTCGATATGGGAGACGACATTTTTCCGCGGGGCCTAAATATGTCGCGAAATTCCGATTAATATTAAAAATCTGCGTTTAATCGCAAAGTATTGTTCAATTCGGTGGTTATCTGTATGTAAGTCCGGTGAATATTTTGTCTCAAGGATTCTGCAGAAGTTTAAGTGCATCACATAATCCGCGAGTGCAATCATCCCGGAATGACGGTATGTATTACAATATTGAGTTTTTTATTTAGATAAAGGTAATGAAATTCGTGCTCACTAAAGCACCTTCAGCAATGGCTTTTTCTATTATCAGTTGCAATCCATTTTATCATGCAAACACAAGTACAATAACATGAATATAATACCATTCGTGCGCGGTTTTGTCTCCTTCTGCTTGTCTAGCACTACTCCTCTGCCGATTAACTGTTTGCTATAGTGGTAGCGGCATAAACATAAATTCAACCCTTATTATTACTGGACATCGTCACGTCAACTACCAGTCACAGTTTTAGTGTAGACTAGACACGGGCGATATCAATAGTGCTCTAACATAGAATCGTTAGGAAAGTAGACAGAAAATCGCACGAGTGAAGTCCGAACAAATAGTACCGCCATTTATAAGCAATTGTAGCCCTTATCTGTTTCTTTTCGAACCATGTTGAATATTTTGGTGTACATTGAAATTTTCATTTTAAATCAGCGCTGTCCGCGACCATCCGTTCAAGCAGGGATTGATATTTATAAATTCGTCATATAATGAGACGCATAAGAGAATGCTCGCCGTTGCATTGTTCCGTTCAGGAATTAGTAGAATATAGTATACATTAAGTGAGGATGATCAATTTGAGTTTCTTGTAGATTTATTCCCTGTCAGATGAAATTAAACTTCGAGGTATCCATTGACTCGCTCCGGAAACAAGAATGAAACGGGGCCTAGCCGATTCCTCCTTAAAGCCAGTATAAAGTCTGGATTTATCTTTCCTCTTCGAGTTTCGAGTGAAGGTAAACTTGGTTGAAGTTAGGGCAATTTTAAATCATAATTGAATCCCAACCCTCCCGCAGTCCCCGAGCCACCCCCCCCCGCCCTGAGGCCCGCAGTTGATTAAACATTGTCTCTCGAGTTTATAGGGAAATGTTTTTGTTCTCGGAGACCCGAAGAGCGTCCCCGGCGAAGAATTTCCCCGGAATCATTCATTAAACACGCCACTCCGGCGCGCTTTTATAGAGTTTTATGAATGGTATAACACCCGGACAATGTTGTTTCTGAAGTTAGAAAATAAATTAATTTCTCTCAGAGCAAAGGAAAGTTTAGACTTATTTGGAATTGAATCGTACTTTACATTACTTCTGAAATTCAATGATAAAATTTTACTTTAAAACTAATTTACTAGGCCCATTTCTTCAAAGTTTAGTTAATTGGTCATAAATCTCTTAAGATAATTTTGCCCAATTGAAATTGAGTATTTCTAATAAACACTACAAGACGAGTTTTGTTCTATTGAACAAAATATAAGTAAGCTTTAATTTTTTTCTAAGTTTGCCTCAAAACTAACGCCTTTTCTTATCTGCATATGAAAAGAAATTAAACATCCAAGTGTCAGTGATGAAGAAAATGGTTCTTTGCTCCTTTTGTTCTTGCAGTCATAAAACTTTCTTGTACTCTTAGTAAGTTTTTATAATCCTGGTTGTTCCACCAAATCAGTAAGGAACGGGCGCCACGTTTTGCACCGGTATTTGGTCCTTGAGCAGCAGTCAAACGAGGATACATTATCGACGCCTACGCACTGCCTGCAAGCCCCCTCACATGATATTTATCCCAACTCCGAAAATGGGAAATACTGCACATAACTCCAGGCAACTTTAGCGAGATATTTGAAAAAGCGTTATTGAACACCCTGTCATCGTAAAAGGTTTTACGATAAGTGTTTCCAAATAGCGTACAGTCATAATACGTTTTTTCGTCGTTAACCAATGTATTTGGTAGAGGCAGTGGTGGTAACGCTATTTAGAACACTTTCCTAAAATTGAAGGTTTTGCATTCTGGAAAGGTTATAATTTCAATTATGAGAAATCAATGTCGAGTACGGTCATTCATATAAATGACTCAAGTTTTTTTAAAATTAAAGAGTTTTTCTCAATCCGTCAAATAAACATTGTTCCATTACTTAAAACCTCTAGAACCGTATGTTATGATCCAAAATAAACATTGGTGTTATTTAATTGTTGAATTGTCAGTTGTTTATATTACACGGGAGATATATAAATAAAATTAAGGGCTTAAATATTTCAGTCTTAAATTTTATTAAGGTCCTTTTAATAATTAAAATGGAATACTTGTACGATGCATATTCAACTGTGTGAATATGTTATATCTAACAAATGTCTCTTCAATTTCATTCAAATCTATATATATATATATATATATATATATATATATATATATATATATATATATATTAATGCTTTTTATCTCTAAGAATATTTTATACCCACGGGCTATTTTTATACGGGTTTATTTTTCTTTAGGGGTTTAATTAACCCCTCGCAGACCACAAAACAGGTATGTTAAACAAATATTTTATCTATTTTCGACCAGCAATCCTACAGACAAAATATTATAGGAATGATTACATTCCGACCATGAATATATGTTTTAACGAATATCAGTAGTACGATAATGTATATCATACTTAGAGTGGGTGCGGGTTCTCGTTTTTAATAGAAACACCAGTTTAGTTTCAAAATTATTTATGTAGTTTGGAAAAACGGTACACGCGTAACGGAAAAATGGTGGTGGGCATCCGAAAGTGTAAAAATACAGATTTTCAATTACAGAGGGAGAGTGGCAGTTCAATAGACGACGCGGCCGCCGATGGCATGGTTGTAGTTGTGGGGGTAGGAACCGTAGCTGTAGGGGTAGGATCCGTAGCTGTAGGGGTATGATCCGTAGCTGTAGGGGTAGGATCCGTAGCTGTAGGGGTAGGCGCCGTAGTTGTAGGGGTAGTGGTGGAGGCCAGAAGTGGGGATGATGCCTGAAGTTCTGGCGTAGGAGAGTCCGTGCGCTCCGTAGGGATATCCACCCACGACAACGTCCTTCTTTACCCTTTCCGCGTCTTCAGCGGCCATCGCACAAGCCAAGACTACAGCCAGGAATACCTAGACGGGAAATATGAATTAAATTTGATTTATTTTAAGTGCCTGAAATAATATGAGACGTCTATTTCACTTGGCCACTCGTTCTTACAAATAATTCTCGCACCACACATATTTATCCTATTTGCTAGGTTTACAGTAGAACATATTATTAAGTATCCTTTAATGTTACATAATTACCACGTGGCTAATAATGGATTATACGGCCTTCATATCTTCCTCCTCTATGATCTCAGTTGTTTCGAATCATTTTATTAGTTTCGGTTCGGAACAATAACAGTACAAAAAAAGTACCTACAGACACATTAAAAAGGTATCCGCAGGGAGGATGCAATTAATTTTCTAATAAAGTTAAATACATTAAAAAAATATAATATCATACTTTAACATTTCACGTACAATACAATTAGAAGAAATGAACACATGAACGTAATAAATAGAAATCTAATGAAACAAATATTTAATATCTGTAAGATGGTGTAACGCATTAAGTAGAACTGTACCACGAAAGTGTGGATAGAAAAATAAAAAACCTAAAGCTCAAATATTTTTGATCAAACATAGGATTGGTTAGGCTTTCGTGGAATCCGCAACTTTCAAATAACCAAATGAGTGAATTAAACAATGTTCAAATACTCACGAAAGTTTTCATGTTGTTGGTTGTGGTGTTGCTTCTGCGATTCGAGAACAACTGGTGATGGTACCGTGACAAAATCCGTTGTTATATACTATACCGCACAGTGGCGGAAACCCCCTCCCAACCCCTCACAACCGTTTCCCATTGGTCGAAAATTATACTAAGGTAACTGCCGCGGAATCTTCACGAGGAATAAACAAAAAAGAGGGAATAAAAAATGTGGCCTAAAGCCGTTGAGATCGTCCTTGCGTTAACATTTAGTGTGGTATTCAGTGTCATATACCAATCCCCAAAATGTCGCGACTCTGACGAATTTCGTTCGGAAGTATGTATTATTATATATATATATATATATATATATATATTATATAATTATTATATATATTATATTATTATATATAAAGCGGTCGTACAACGTATAAATGCCTCAATTTCATTGCCTTTAAAATAATACACATGAATGCTTATATTTAACGCCTAAAATAATATCCCCTGCTTACTCCAAAACAGACCCAAAGTATAAACGAATTTATAATCCGCGAATATATCTCTAATAAGAGTCCCCTAATTGAATCTGATTGAAAATGTAACCACTGGTAGCAAGTGGGAGGAAAATTCACTCGGTTATTAATCACTTGGCGATAATATTGTAGGTAGAAAAAATAATTCAAGATTATTAATACTAAATATAATATAATACTAAATTACTCAGTTACCAAAGTATTATTTAAATGCATAAAAAAATATTATGTTAGCAGAAAAGACTTTTGTATAACTGAGATTTGGCCTCCAGCAGTACAACCATGTTGGGTAGCGTAGGAAATAATACCAACAAAACGAGAATACTTGATGAAACGAATAATCCCCTAGAACTAGACTAGACTGAAGAACAATTAAGAACTTAATAACTAGAAATTTGATTAAATTCTCTCTCTTATCGTAACGATCCATTGTATTTATTTCGGAAAATTCATGCTACTTAATTAAGTAGTATAGTAAAATCATTGGCGAAACTCACTCTTCTCTTAAAAATTGTGTTACATAAATTTGAATTCAAAATTAAATGGACTGATTCTTAAAGATCAAGTTCCCGGATATAGAATTGTGTTTTTACTCGAGTTGAGGACCTTTTATTTCCTTTTTTTATGTTCCACTAACATTTCATTTTGGGGTAAATTTCTCGTTTTTCCCGGTTGAAATGATTATGACTGCCGTCAGATCGAAGGTTGCAACAACCGGTTTTACATTATGTTCATCCAACACTTCCGGTTGGACAGAATAAGAGAAAGTCACCAATATTTTTTCAGGCGTGCTGGATATTCCAATAACGCATATAAGAATGATAATTATAAATTATCCTACTAAAATTAAGTTATCAAAAATTGCTATCCCCTTAAGGTATTTCGGGACCCTCTCTATTAATACTGCCCTGAGGGATTTCCACGGTACGAAAGTAAAAACATTGCAGAAAATTGATACCAGAATGGATTTCTTAATTCGTACGCTCTATAATATCGCTGTAGGGAGAATAACAAGCCAAGCGTATTTCTAATTCTGGAATGAAATTTAAATTTACGACAATTTATATATATTTAAAAAAGGGTTAGCTCTGATATTTCTTCACTGGCTTTTTTCAACTTGAAAATCCTGAAGGGCTTCCCAGAAAAGAAGGAAGTAATCTGGAAAACTGGTCCGCTGTTACTTCCAGCGGGTGATTTCCTTAGGGTCGTAAAATCGGTCGAGCGCACTCGAAGCCTCCTGGCTGTATCATCTCCATGAAATTGGGTTAGCATCGAATCATAAATAATTCAAAAATGAAATCCTCCATTCTTCAATCCCTCAAAGCTCCGGGCGCGCAATATAAGGTGGCGTATTCACATAACAAAAATTCTCCATTTTCTAGTTTTTGCACTTTAATATTATGCGTGATGAATATAAATAAGTTTTCAATTAACTATCAACTTTGCCAGCCTCAATTAAACTTAACATATTCCAATTAGCTTAATATCGCACTGGTTTATTTAAAACACAGTGTCCCTTAGACAAATGCAATGAAGGCTCATCTTTCCTGTCCTCGAGGATCACATATTCACTGATTTCAGATTCTATCAAAAATCATGTTTTAACAATTTTTTGATAAGGATCCCGACAGCTTTCGGCGACCCGATTTTTTTCTACAATCAACCATTTGATGTTAGTAACTGTAAAATATAATTAATATTTTTATTCTTTATGATAATTAAACCAAAGTAAAATAAAAATAAAATTAACCTAAGGACAACATTTTATAATAAACTCGATTAAGAATAAAACTCCACAAATGTCATTCGGTATGATATAAAATAATATCGTGAGCGAATACGGGTTCCAACAAAGCATGAGATAAAAGGTACAAATTCGGTCAATTTGTTCAAAGTAAAAAAATCAGATGACACGAGAAAAATGATTTCGCGAAAAGAATGGGAGAGATTCTTAGGGCATGGAAGAAAATAAAGACGTATTGGTGGGCTATGATATGAACGTGTACCGCCGCCAATGTTTGCACCGAGGGATTTAGCACAGAGTCTAGGCTGAAATGAATTTTCTCTCAGCCTCCCTGGTTCGTGCCAGGAAGTGTATTCCCTTGAAAATTAGTTTCTCATCAAGGTGTCATAACTTCAATGTTCAATAACAAATTTTGGCTATTTGTTGTTAACAGTCATTAATTATAATTTAGCAAGAATTTAGCACTAGATATCACATCGTCTTTTGATCGGAATCAGCGGAATCCTCATTTTTCTAGTCATTCGATAAAGCCATCTAGGACTCTCTTTGCTTTCTGTTTTACGAACTACATACTTTGCTTCGTGAATTTTTAAGGAAAATCATATTTATACTATGTAATTGTACATTAAAATTTAAGATGTTGCATCGTTAATTGATAAAGATTAAGATGATGGATGTGACCAAACTAAATTAGTACAGGGAATAGTGACAACACATAAGCTTGGATTGAATTTCATTTATTTGAGTATAATCACAGATTGGAAACAGATCTTATAGAGGGGGGTTGAGCGAGGAAGGGGTGTGTGTGAAGGGTGGATCCGATCGGACTGTCATTTAGTAGACGACGTGCCTACCGGCGAAGGGGTAGTTGTAGCCGTACTGGGCGTAGGGGTAGGCACCGTAGTTGTAGTTGTAGGGGTGAGCACCGTAGTAGCCGGTGTAGGGGTAAGCTGCGTAGTGGTTGGGGAAGGCCCCTGTGTACGCCGGCACTATACCGGCCTTGGCTTCGTACTTGCCCGGGTAGTATTTTCCGTCATCCACCGGTACAGCTCCTACTCCGTGGTAGCCCAACGGGAATCCACCGACAACTACGTCCTTCTTCACTCTGTCCACCTCTTCTACGGCCAGGGCGCAAGCGATGGCGACGGCAACGAAAACCTGTGTCAGCAGAAGTTGATTAATGTTTTTTTTATTAATTCATAACAGGTTATCAGTACCAAAATGCATAGTAAGATAAGTCAGTAAGTATTCTACATCATTTATTTTAGCGTTTCAATTGAAGTTTGTATTAAAAAAGTAATACGAAAAGAGGAAAAAATAATTCATTACAACTAGTGTCAGGAAAATTAATATACGTTCAAAGTAACACTGGTAATAGTGGAAATCCTTTTGCTGAAAAACAGTATGTATGTAATTATTGAAATAAAATTACGCGGCATGTTCAATAATCTAATAAATTAGTTTTTCCTCCGAACAACGGACTAGTGGTAGTACTTACGAAAGCCTTCATGCTGGATGGAGTTGTTGGTGGTTGGTATTCTGCGGTTGAGGAACAGATGATGAGGAGAGGTAGGTCTCCGGTTTTATAGCTGGAGACCGAAACCCGGCCCCAACCCCCCTCGCCGGCCGTATCCCTCGGGAACGCTCTGGCGCCCGCACGCTCAGCACTATGCCACGCGCAAACACCGAATCGCAGGGTCCGCGTCAACGACCCCGAGGGTTTTGCCCTTGAAAGAGTATACCCGAAATATTGGCGATCGGCGACGTTTTTCGAGAACATTCCTCGCATTTCGGTTTACTGCCCAGTTACAGCCGGGGGATGGCAAATTTAACTTCTCAACATGCCGGTGGTTCGGCACACTCAAAACCCCTCAAAATCTATTCTGGAGCCATGCTTTTAGTGATCTCTTTAATATATTTAAAATATATTTAAATGTATTCGTCCATGAGTTCACTTTATTATTTGTCAGTTATTGAATTGAATAATGTGTATAGTATGATTTATTTAGTCTTGTCCTAGTAATGCTTCTAAATATTATATACAATGGGGGTAATTTATGCAGAATTAAATGTAAATTAAAATCCAGGTCCTGGGCTAAAACTGCTACAGAAATTGTCATAAAACCATCGTTAAAGATTACAATTAACTGCGTTATTCAGACAGGTGTATAAACTATGTATTATTAACGTTAAATGATTTTGTTCACACCATTCCTCTTTTTCGGTACTAATTTCAAAACGAATTCCGATGAAATGAAATAAGCAAGTGATGTCAGCGTAATACGACAGGTAGAAAATTGCTCAGAGTAAAAGGTCTGGGAGGGGAAATTGCTGGGTCAGGATTACTTCTGTGTTCAGCCTCTATCGTCTTCCCGAGAATTTAAGTGCCAGTTAATGAAAAGAAAAAAATCTAGAGACGACCATTAGTAAAATGGAAGTTTTAGCGGACCGTTTTCACCGAGGTACAGCGCGTATTACTCAACAAAATGCACTCACTTTTCAGGCATGCTCGGGTTGTTTTATTTGTGCGCACAATATATGTCCCCGTCAAAATATTATTTGGCTCCGTGGAGGACAATCCTGTAAACGCAAAATGCGTAATACGTACATTTTTTAGAATATATTGTTTAATTTTAAGAGCAATAGCTTTTGTTCCGGACCTCACCTCAGACAAAGCACTGCATAACACCTTAATAAATATTTCGTTTTAACGTTTTTTTTTAGCGTCATTCCTTAGACCAAATTCTTGCCACCGTCACTCACCACACATGCGCGAATGCCACTCTAATTTACTGAAAGGATTCTACTGGCAATGGGAGAAACCGAAACCGGTATAGTACCCAATACAATCAGCGAGTGGAAACAGTAGTTCGAAGGAACGATATTTCACGTCCTCTAGGACCTTCAAACCAATATCTTTCTATTTTACTTATGGCTGCTATCTCCAGGCGGGTCCATGAAATATTTAATTTATCCTTTATACGAGAGATGAAAGTGAGGAGACTATTAGATTTTTTACGTCCAGAAAAGAAAGTTTGCTTTTATGTGGAAAATAGGATTAATCGTATTTGACCATAAAACGGTTTATATTTTCTCAACTATATACCTAATCCCATGAGGAACCTATCCTAACTTTATTTGCCAACCTAAGGGATTTTATTTTCTCATTTGAGGAAGTGGCGAAGGCAGAAGGCAGACTTTTCATAATGAGCCGCTGTGCATCACGGAGAATGCTAATGTTAACTGCTTTGAAAACTTTTAATGATGAAAGCGACTCCCAATTAAACGTAACATTTTTTCCGTAAGTAAACTTCTTCAGATAATCAGTCATTTTGAATAAAAGTAGTAATTGGGAGGCTGACAATATAAATTATGCTGAATTTCAGTGGTGCAAATTTAATTTATTCGGCAAAATAGAAGCAAGCAAAAGAAATGTGGTAATAATATAAGCCTTCTCCATATTTGCTTCATTCCTGTTTCATTACGATGTTTGAATTACCCCCCCCCCAGTCTTGTTTCTGAATTTATGTTGTCCAGTACGGTATAAAACAAATATTTCTTATATTATCTGGGATATCGTAAAGGTGTACGTTAATCTACCGAATATTAATTTCATGTTGTATTTTTTGCGGTCATGAAGAACAAAGAGGAGGGGAGTGTTACTCCCGAGGGAGCCGAGCCCAGAGGTCGGGGACGACCTCAAAGCAAGCACCGGTTTCTGCTGATTAAATAACTTCCCTTTTCTGTCAAAGAAAGATAAATATTTCTGAATTTACACTTGAAACTACATAAATAACAAAGAATCATATGAAAGAATTTAATGATTTCCCGTTGAGTGAATATGTTAGGATTAATTCTGAGAGCAAAAGTTTCATCTTTAGTTTTCATTAATGTGGAATTCTTTATTGACATTACACGCCATCCTTATGTGGTGCTCTAGTTGATAAATTTTAACAGAAAATTTTTTAAACGGGGAAAGAACGCATAATCGTAAAATTATAGATGACCTCACTCGAAAATGTGGTGTGTACACGAATCGTACATATACATGTTTTCGTACGTGTATATAAATTCATAATAATATGAATATATCCATGATTTCCGATTTGTAGACACAGTTTCAGTGTTCCTATGTAGGTTGGTATTTTGTTTCACGATTTCAGAGCGGTTGAAAAGGCCAAGATCGAGGTTAGAGGCCGGCCCCGAAAAGTCCAAGATGGATGGTCCCGAGAGCCAAATACCGAAAGGTCACCGGACGGCTAAAAAAACTAAAACACGAATTAATGTCTTGTGGGGAAATTTCGCGGGTCATAAATTCTTAATATACAAAAATTATTTTATTTCCGCGGCGTAATAAGTTAGTGTCAGAGCCCATAATTTTGGAGAACTTCATAATTTGTAACACGATATGAATGTCGGTCCTTTGGATTTGCCTAAGACACATAATAAAGCTTGAAACACCGGTTATTCGACATCAATTTTTTATTGTCCCTCTGATATTGTATTAACGCTTTGTATGAAATAAATACAATGTCGCTTAAATAAAAAGAAAAATTTTATAATATTAGTTTAGATATTATAAATTTATTCGTTATTTACTTTACCGAGTCTGTTCATTATAATATATAATATAATATAAAAAAGTGAGGCTGATTATAGAAACGAAAAGAGAGGGGGATAAAAAAAGATAAGTGACTTAGTGTTCTTTTTCTGCCGCTCATTGTTCTCTCCAGGCCTCCAGGCCACTCCTTTTCAGTCTCCTCACTCCAACTTACCGAATAAGTAGCACCAAGCTCAGATTTGAATAGGGAATCAGGATGGATGGACTGATATTTAAGAATTCAATTGGTTTATTTTTACTGTGTTCATGTGCCAGAGGGTGGGGAATTCTTTTTGAGCAGACGAAAACATCTATTACAGTTTTAGATTTCGGGACATGTTTCATAATTATGAGAGTTATACAGAAATATAATATTGATCGTTCGCCATCTACTAATTATAGAAATTACGGCCCGAATGAAATAACGTAGTACAGGCGTTATGAATGTGGGCGAAAACAAATAAGGGCGGAAGGTAAATAGCATGTTTATCGGGGCAGAATGACCGATTGGGCAGGTTAAGCGTCCGGTGATCAGAGAGTACCGGGGGAGAATGAAAATTCGAGATAACCCGCCCAACAATAAACAATCGATTCGGGGCTGGACCAGTGAAAGCAGGTAAAGCGGATTTGAGCTTTCGCTCTGAACATTTTAGAACTTATCTCGAACTGGAAGCGGGCCAAAAAATAGCCCTCCAGAAGCTCACACCGGTAGGTTCGAGAATTTCCGATCATTTACATTTCTTTATCTAAGAGGGAAAAAATACGAAATCCTCCCTTTGTTTTGGCGGTACTCGAACCTCTCCGGTTCATCAATTCTTCAACCTTCTCAGCGTAATATGATCATATAATTATACGTTTAAATTCATAGTTGTACCGCAACTACAACTGACGTGAAATTGTTGCAGGCTGGGAGAGACCGATTTCTGCTTGTATAATAAAGAGATTGGAATTTCCCTGATTATCCACCTCCGTTTGAATCAAAATATGGCCACTTATATACAAACAGAGGCGCGCACGCGAGCGACAGTACATATGTTGTAATATATACTAATATTCATACACAGCGGTTAACTTCGTTTCGATAGAATGCCCAAATGCTCTTTTTATGTCCAAAATTTACCTCCTTAATGCTAATAAGCCCGAACTGTATCAATTTTCTTTATTTTAAAGGATTCCCTGTTAACTTTCATTTTTTCATATTCCGGACGCTATCGTGTTTATCTTCCCGAAGGAAACTCCCATTAATAACAATTAACCCGCCCGTCTGTTTCCTGCCAGCTGCGGCCTCGCGGGACTCCGACCGTCCGTTGTTGGAAAAAAAGTAGCAGAAAAAAATAACGTAAGATTTGCACATTTATTATTCATTCAACGCCGCGGGAAATTAACACTGTCCATATTAAACGAAATTATAACTTCTGCGAAACAAAAACAACTGGAACAATTATTCGACAAAGCGTATAAAATATTTTGGTTATCTCGAGTTTTGCCAAGGCTATCTGCGTAGAAATGTCTATAAAATTTACATGGTAGTTTTGTATTTAATACCCTTTCGTATAATTATTTCTATTAATAACCGTGGGAAGAAGAGCTCTAGTGGAGTCTTTTTTGTTATAGAGGGAATGTTAACCGCCCTCTACATTGCCCTCTACATTGCACTTTAAGCATATGTCACGGTCACGCATCTCGTACTATGAATTGCGCGCGTTGCGTAACGACCCAATTTTTCGTCCCGGACCCGAAATCGGATCTTTGATTTCTGGCACGGAAAAACTGCGAGGTAACATAATATCCCTCCGGGATTTCATATACCAACCGTGTTCAGACCATTATCCGTTTTTGATTTTGTCGGTTGTAAAAAAAAAAACCGGCCCCCGGACCAGCGGCCAAGGTCGGTGGTGATGACCACGCGCAGGCACCGTGCTCGGCCCCCACGCCCTTATTCACCCATCCCCAAGGAAACCCTACCGGGAAACTCATGCGCCAAATTTCAAATACTTTTATTTCAAATACTATTACCCAATCCAATGGAAATCCTTTTTTGTAAGCTGTCGACCAGAACTGTGCAAACAAACAAATTTTCCCTCGGGAGCCTTCGAAATTCATAAACGCAGCAGACTCCGTCCTAACATACCGAATACATAAGACAATTTACGATCTCCACAACTATGAAGTACAAAGAAATAATGACTGCCAATGTGGCTAAACTGAGGTCTAACGTGATAGAGTAAGTTGAAAGAGAGGCACTTTTAAGAAGTAACGAAAAGGGGGTACCCGGAGATAGTGTTAGTGAGCCGAGGTAGTACAAAAAAGTAAAGTGCAAAAAGTACGAAGTACAAGTGCCAAAGGTAAACAATCCAAAGCTAAGGGGATTGCGGCGGTGCTTCAGACGCTTGAACAGCGTATTCATCGCGGATCCTTCATTACCGGACCGGTTAATCAACTAAATACACTCCGCGTATAAGTTTGGACAATAAAAACTTATAAATCGAGTTACATCCCAGTTGGTTGAAGCTAGACCTGAAGGGAGGGCCGAGACTAGTCGGGGCGTATTATGTCAACAGAAAATCGGGGCTGAAGAAGATTTAACGGAGTTAACTAAACCGAGTTATAATAGTTGGTCTTCCGCATTAGAGGCAACGTCACCGGCCATGAGAGCCCGGCATTGAACCTGACCGCCTGTTAACTCATAAATGCCGCTCGAAATGGCAACGCTCTGGTTAATTAGGAAACCCAAAGGCGGCTGTTTTTTGCCGCCTGAACCATTAGGAATTATGTACGAAAAAGGTTATCTTTCCTGTACCATTTTTTTGGATATTATGACTAACTGCAATACAATAGGATGAAAAAATTACTCAAATAAAATTTGACGATTTTTAAATTTTCTTATAATTATTGACGTATGCACTTTAAAAGCGACATAATGCAATATTGCTTTCTAGCTTTGTGTCATTAAACTGAATATTCTGTTAGTAATAACATTTTTGATACTATTAAATTTTTAAATCCAGGTTTATCAAATTACTTTTGATCTGCAGTTGGAGTTATCAAAAATAATTCAGGAGGAAATAGGATGAAATTTCGTCAAAGATTTTCCCCTGTTCTGGCTAACATCAGTCAAATGAATATCTACTCGTGCGGATAAGTTTCTGCCCCATTATCTCGCGGGTGTCTTTGCGAATTAGGGTGAGCAGTTTCAGAATCCCTTTCGACTATCATACAAAATCGGAACGATTCGAATATTTCGACAGATAAGTTCCCGTACAAAACATCCTTAGTTTTGACACAAGTTGCATCCCCAACCGGGAAATTCTCCGACAAAAAGACGGAATATCTCTGTTCTGATTAACTTTAAACCGAGAGATATTCTACAAACGAAGTGAACCCTTTGACGATAGTTTTCTGCTACTACCTATTTGTATTATAATTGGTCCACGGTGGGCCCGAAATAACCGGGTAGCGTGTTTCATTCAGTCATTTATTTCTATTCATTAAATTAAACGTTTCAGTTGTACTAAAGTTTAAAATAACTTTATGTACATGAGACGCGGAACTATTTCTGTCTGCCGTAATCCATTGATGTCCGTTTCATTTGTCTAAAACACGAAGGTATTCGTCGCACTACTTTTAAAACTTTGACGATGTTAAACTTTTCCTAGTTTGATTGTTAAATAAATTCCGGTTTGAATTCAATTGAGGATATCAGAAATCGTGTAATGCAATTTAAGAAATTCAAGCTTCGAAATCTACCATTATTTATATTAATAATTCCTGGTAATAATCATTCGGATGTATGTGAAATATTACTTCAAGGTGTATTACAGTATAGGGTGAATATGTTACACGTCCTACTTTTTTTTCATTCACAATCCTTCTTGATATATCAATATACAGCTTAAACCATCTTCGTTACGCCGTAATTTCAAGCGAAATTACGGTCCAGCCCGATGTTTCACTGAGACAATAAAACGAAAGAAAATTGATTTTCGTCTGCGATCACTTTGCGCAACGGAGGGACGTCTGGCCGGCAAAAAAAAGGACTAGAGCCAGAGCCGTTTTCAGGACCGGGCAGCCTTGGTTGTGTCGAATGGGCAAAAAATACAGGATTTAATAACAGGAGCAGGACTCCCCTAAACACGTGCTCCCCTCCGCGGGGACATTCCCGACCGTTCTCACCCCCCCCCCCCCTATCTGTCCCGCAGCATTTGCATTTCGGGTTAAACCCGAAAGCCGGGATAAACTCGAAGGCAAAGGACGTGATTCAAATGTCCCGTCCCTTCAACCTCCACCGGAGGTAGGTTAGGTACGCAGGTGTTGCCACCTGTTCGGGTTTTGATGGCTTATGTCCGGGTCCCACCGATATTTATCCCGGTTCGCCAGAAATTTAATAAAGAACTTATTTCCCAATTGCTAACAAACATTAACCTACAGAGCTAATAAGGCCAGTGGTTGAGGAACGACGATTGTTGTTTACTGCAACTGCTAAGGCGAAACTACCAACCTATGTTGAGAATACCGGCTTTGTGGTCTGCGAGGGGTTGGAATACCGTAGATTTCGTGTTCTTCTGTCACCTCTCGCTGGTTTTGTCTTTTGCTAGACCGGATTCGGCTGCTCGCCATCAGTAGCGGTGTTAGTCACAACAGGTGACAGTGCAAAGAGGATGCCCAAAAAGAGACCAAACTGACTAACACCGCTACTGAAGATGGCCAGCAGCCGAATCCGATCTAGCGAAAGAACAAACCAGCGAGAGGTGACAGACTAACACGAAATCTACGGTATGCTATACTAATCTTTGAAGCTTGTAAGGAATATAATATCATTTTAATACTTATGGAGCGGATGACAAAAATACGCACATTTATTTTGGACTACCTGTTTGGTGGTGACGACACAGACATATACAATATTTATTTTACATCAGAATGATATTTTGATGCCTGAGATATGAACACTAGCGGCATCTGTTAATATATCCCGTAAGCCCGAATGGGGGCGATGAAGGAAACCGGAGAGTAAACTGTGTATTATGACAGCGTTTTATCACCAATTATATCCAACTATCTTTCCGAAAGGTTTACTCTCAACACAGCCTCTAACGTCGCATCCTGAATTAATTTGCTCTTCTTCATCGTGGGCTCATTCTTACCGTTGGTTCCTGACCGCGAATCTTCGTTATTGGCACTTTTCTTCAAGACCGTTCTTTAGGTGTTCTTCGTACAGCTCCCTTATCCTTTTTGTTTCATATTCGGGTTCGAGTTCCGCGTAATTTTTCTGGACTCAATTTTTCTTCTGTCGCGATCGAGGCGTGGCCGCTGTCAAGTTCAAGTTTTCGTTCAAGTAGGCGTCTGGGTGGGATCCGGCGGACCTGTTTTGGAGGGGCGGGCGGGGCAAGGCCTACCGGTGTCCTGACCTTGCCCTTGATCGAGCCCCCCTTGATCGCTCCCCCCGGCGTCCTTCCTCTAAACCGACAGCCACGACGCTCGCCCTAGTCCCGCAAGCTGTTTCTCGAATGTTCCGGCACGGATGTAGCCAAAACCTGGGGCTGAGCATTTACAATATAAATTTATTCCAAGTTGATGCACTTTTTTGAATATTTCTGGATCCAACGGTTTCAATGAATTTGAATTGAAATGAGTAGATTTTGTGGCTAATAATATAATATAACCTATGTCCACAAAATATTCCCCGTGATTAATAATATCAGCATGACGTTCTATTACTCTTCTGTTCGTAATTTGTATTTATAATTTACTCTTTGCTATTCAGATATGAAATTATAAATTTAATATAGTAAGTAAATTCGCATACACTCGTGCAAAATACTTTGACTAATTTTTTTTACTCTCTAAAATAAAAGAAACACAAACTGCCGTAATTACTAAAACTGGTTATTCGGTTTTATAACTGAGGCAACTGGGAAAAAATCACTCAGTAGGGACCGCACCCCCCTTAAAATTAAAATGTAATTTTTAATTTATATCGCTATGGCCATAGCAATTTATGCTTCTAACTCCTACGCAGCTTTGGTTGCAGGCATGATATTAAGTAACTGTAATTTATACTTTATTTTATTTTTAAAAAGACGAAGTTTTAAAATTGGCTTCCATAATTCATCAATATTTCCCATCGTACCTGTTCAATTCTATCGACAAAACTGATGAAAACTAATAACAAACTTTATGTTAATATTGGAAATTACAGAACAGAGAAAACACCAGCAATTTTACGTAAAGTTACATCTGTAATACTTTGTACTCATTTCTACTTTTTACACACTCAATAATTATATTTAATTAGATCAGACTGTTTGCAGTTTTAAATTCTTCCTTAAGGAAAGGCCACACGTAATTACAGTTTTATTAATGAGCTCTTATTGTAAGTCTTATAGGATAAATAAGTTTATTTTTAATGTCCGGAATCGAATGGGACCTAAACGTGAGGACATTTTTTGTATTTGCAAATGTCAAAGTAAAAGGTCGCTTGGATTATAAGACTATTTCACGTCCTTTTTAATTACGTCCAAAAAAACGTCAAATTATGCCCTAATTAATATGATTTCAATAATTTGGTCGGTATTAATTAAGGAAACAGTCTTCACCTGCTTATTGAACAGACAGCGAGTAGATGTAAAAAAGGCTGCATTCTTCATTTGCTACATTCTTCATACAAATTTCGTAATCAGATACATTGGACCGTGTAAAGAATTACATTTCTGAGTTTGGTGTATTGAAAATAACACAACTGAAGATAGCGTTTATTACAAAAACCATACACAGTATAAAAACCGAGATACAGTTACCGCTCGTGTACATTATCCTGTTATTTTATAAGAGAATAAAAGGCGCTGTGTTTGGCGCTTTTTAGGGTGGACATTGTGTCACTTCTATTATTCTTTTTGATTAAACTGACATGCAACTACCAAAGAATGGGTAATGAATTGCAGGTCTTTTCTTTCGCGGGTTTGTAAAGAGGATTACCTCGGATTTTCGTTTGTATTTAAACGGACGCGTTTGTTTTTATTTTCCACAATTCCGATTTACTATTATTTTTTTGTGAACGTCTGTATCACGTTTTTAAATCTGCAAAGCAACATCCTTGGCGATAGGTTTAAGTACATCGAGAGAAAAGAATAGTAACATTTAAAAAATAGAAGCATATTCTCCTAGTGAAATAAAAATATTAATAAAAATCCACCCTCTCATTTTACCCAGATATATGCGCACCGACCTGCACCTTCGCTTATTTCTTTTGAATCTGTTTGTACTCATAATACCGTTAATTAATAGTTTCTTTAGTTCCTTCGTGATCCAAAATTGTAACAGAAAATGTTAATTCAACAAGGTAAGATACAAAGTCAGATTATGCACAGCGCGTGTTGGCACATGAGCGTGCTAGCAAGAGTGAATACCACTGATACCGTATTACTCATGTCATTATCGTGACACAATTACTGCTACATTTTGCAGTATAACTGCGCGTGCAGAATTTACTGAGTTTCATGTACGAAATTGTCGATAGGTCGGAGAGTCACAAGGAGTCTGACAGCGAGGAAGACGGAGGCGCGAAAGTAGGAAGCGGCGGAGGCGGCTCCGGGAGTACCGGGGGCGAGATCAGGTACAAGATAGTGGTGATGGGAGCGGCAAAGGTGGGCAAGTCCTCTATCATATCTCAGTTCTTGTACGGGACATTCTCGCCCAAGTACAAGCGGACCGTGGAGGAGATGCACCACGGCGAGTTCGGCGTCAACGGCGTCCACCTGACTCTGGACATCCTCGACACTTCGGGCTCCTTCGAGTTCCCCGCCATGAGGGCGCTCAACATCTCGTCGGCCGACGCTTTCGTCCTCGTCTATTCGGTAGTGGACGCCGACACTTTCGAGGAGGCCAGGATCATCAGGGATCAGATACTGGAGACCAAAGGCAACGTCCCCGCTCCTATCGTCGTCGTCGGAAATAAAATCGATCTGGCGGACGACCAGACAAGACAGGTGACTGGATATTCAATAGGAGTTTCATTATTGTAACCATTATCCGGATTTGTGTGTTATTTATAATTAGAACAGCAATTAATACATCTCAGTAATGGTTAAAGTCTTCTTTCCTGCCTCTACTGCGGTATGACTTTACCGGTTTCTTAAAAATAAATATAACTGCCTTCGTCGAATGAACTCACCGACTAATCTTTACCGTACAGGTATCTTCCGACATGACCGAATCTGTGGTGACTGTCGACTGGGAGAACGGATTCGTGGAAACTTCGGCAAAGGACAACATAAACGTGACGCAGGTTTTCAAGGAGCTATTGTCGCAGGCGAAAATCAAATACAACCTGAGCCCGGCTCTGAGGCGGAGGAGACGGCAGTCGCTGCCTCCGCCGGCCCCCGGCACCCCGACGGCCTCTCCCCACCCGGCCATACCGTCGGCGGCACAGCTCGCCCACCTCCAGAGCATCCGCGAGAGGCACACAAGCTCCGGCAGCAAGCGCAACTCCTGCGCCATCTCCTAAACTTATTTTTCCTCCCGATATTCGATTAATCCCGTCCCCTTCCCTTGGGTAGTAGACGACAGCGTGGCCTGACATTTCAACCCTGACGATGATGGGCCGATAAGAGACCTTTTTATTTTCCTAATTAGACGTTAGAAAACTTTTATATTTTCGAATCGTACATAACCAGTTTATTAAGGATTTCGAACCCCGGGACTGTACCTGTAAGTTGTACAAATGATGTTTGAGATAAACACCTATTGAATAGAGCTACAGATGATGTTTCATCTACCCCATTGTGAAACTGAATTCGAATGTTGCGTACATTTTGTTATAGTATCGTGTTAATTAATTTTCAATCAGAAATTTGAAAGCACCGAGAGTTGGGCCATGCTGTGGAGGAGATTCATTGGGAGTATAATTGCATAGTGCTGAAAGTGTGTATTACTTTTTCCTTCCCTCTCTAACAGAAAAGGCTTTATGTTCTTTTCTACGATTTTATGTATACACTTTCTTTTAGGAACATAAGTGCACGAATAATAAGACCATTTATACTTTTTATTTGTTTACTTATTATTAACATAGATGATATGCAATACCGTATTTTCTAATTTTACCTTTTTTTTCATTACCCTGCATATGTACTCCATAATGTTGATCCTGACACCATTTATTGGCTTTTGATAACTACTGGATATATTAATTATAATAGCTATGGATTGAATATTACTTGAGAGAGATCTTTTTATTCTTAGTCAATTTCCTACATGTTAAAATTTCAGTACTGTAAATCAATGAGTGTCTATATAAAATATTACATTATCCCCCTTTCCAAGTATGAAACTAGATACTGCATATATATATACATATATATTGATACTAAATATATTACATAATCAATAAATAAAATGAATATAGGCTCCTATCTATTTCATATAGCATGGTTCTTGACCAAAGAGTTTTTAAGTGATTGGATATTTACTACTATGATAATGAGTCATTAATGAGCATTATAATAAACCCATCAAGGAATTGGAATATAACTGACTAAAGTCTATTTTGATACTTCTGTGTTTACTACCCTCTATATTTGTATTAATGTGTGTTAGTCAATCCAGTCAATTTTCACTAGTCTAGACAAAATGATCTTTATTTTACTGATATTTAGTTTTTATTTGTTTAAAATTTATACAGTTCTTTCACATGCTATAATTGTACAACAACATATATATAAGCATTAATGAATGTATGCAAAGTCAAAATAATAAAGTGAATAAATTAACAGTTTTAATTGTAGAGAAATTAGAATTCAATATCGTAATAATTTGAATAATGTATAAAGTAACTAAATGTGTAACTGTCTTCCTAATGTCTTACTAATTAGTTTTGTGTATGAAAATGCATTGACAGACAAGTTGCTATATGTCTAAATCTATTTCATTAATTATGTTTTGCATTGTGAAGATTATCAATTTAAAATGTAATAAAAAAAACAATTAACTGCAGGGTAAAATTGCAACTCATATTTCATTTTGTACAACATTATATTAAATATAAAAGCATAGTCACTGTAACAAGATTAAGAAACGTTTATAGTCATAATTTTTTAAAGTGGATAAAAATTCCTTGCATGAATTACTCTTGAATATTCATGAAAAATCATATTTTTCTGATTGCTATATAAAATTTGTCAATTTTCATCCGATGTTAAATTTACTAAGACACAAAAAATAGAAATAATAACATGTATTTTTTATAACATCTGACTCATTTGAGTAACTAAAACAAGAAAAGTACTGAGGAATTTTTAGTATAGCTAAAGAAACAGCACTAGTGTATAAAATATACATTATATATTTTGTCTTGTAGCATCTTATATAATACTTACATAGATAAATGGTCCAATTACCAAATATTGTACATATTCTACTGTACTGATTCTAATGTGAAATTGACTGTTAAGTGTAAAAACTCTGCTTATACAATTAAAGAGTATAAAAATAAATAAAATATTCACTACATATGTCAATATTCCTAGAATCCTTCAATTTTATGTAGTATTGGGCATGAATTTAATTTTTACAAAAATATATTTACACCCTGCATTAATGGAAATATACGTGAGGAGTATCAGAAATATAATAGGACAACATAAAACCTACAAACAAAATAAATATAAATATCAAAATAGGAATTTGATTTAACAAATACATATTTTTATTCCTATACCAGAACACTTCTATATAAGCAAATATTATTAAATATTCTAGTTTAATATCAATCAAATTAATAATTAATTTTTAAATGTTATTCATTTATCTAAATAGTAGAAGATAATCAAATAAAATCATATTTACAATTCAAAGATGGAATGTATTAGTATGAATTCTTGATTTAGTTTAGATGTATAGAACTAAGATTTAATTCAACATTAAATTTAAATTATTTCAGAAAGGGAAATTCTCCAGAAGGAAAAAGTACCATGTACATATGCCAATTTAGATATAATTATGTTGCAACATTGTTACTAGTACAATGCACTGTTTAGATAATTGTATTACAACTGATCAATTTTATTTATAATAATTATTTTGCAATGCTTATATCAAACCATATATATTATTAATTGTACTGATATGACACTATTTATTATCACATCAGATTTTAAAAAATTCAATAGCTGCAATAAAATCATTAAATAACCTAGCTTCGACTAGAAATGTTGTAAAATTAGGTGTAAAATAAGTAATGTAAATTATATAAATAATAATTATAAATGATTTTTTAAATTTTACAAAATATCATTACTATCTGTTTAAAAAACATGGCCCATTTTGGGCTGGTAATATCGTATCATATATGTGTACAAATTGTTCCATTTATATATAATTCTAATAAATAAATAACATAAGTTTAAAATATCAATTTCTACACATATGTAGCACTCAAAAGATGAAAATATAATAATCAATGAATCAACAAATTATTTTGGAATACACTGATGACACTTTTTAAATGCATTACAACCCTGTAACAAGCAAGTCATTAGAGGTAGTTTCATAAAATAATACAACTGATGAAATCAAGATGTCTCATAATAATTAAATATTTTAATTTGTTGTTCATTCGGATTATCAGTATTTACTATATATACATATGCATATATATACATGTATAGTATATATAGTATATAGTATATACATACATTTACAAATTCTAAAATAGAATTAGGATTCACATAATACCATACTCATTGTAGGATTCCTTTACCTCAATATTGATACTAATGGAGAAGTTCAGCACGGGTAATATAAGTTTTTCCCCAACTGTGCTAATAATGAATAATTTGGTATCATTTTAATTAAATAAATCAAATTTTTCTGAACTCATGCTGAAGTTTCTTGTACATCTGTCTTTTGTTTATCTGATTTGTTGTCTTCTGGATTATCCCAAGGTTGGCATTTACTTGTTGCAAATACTAGGTATATAATATTACAAATTATATAAACTCCAGCTGAAGCAAAAAATACTTGTCTCCAGGCTTCTTGAGTGGGCTGAAATTAGAAATGATTATATTTTAGCAATAAAAATATGTTTTTTGGAAGTAAGCAGATCCATATAAATAACAGCATAAAAATTAAATTAAAATTAAAATTTATAATATTATATTGTATTATATAATTTATAATATTATATTTAATTTAAAAAAAATTTAAAGTTTAGTAATTAAATAATTAAATTTTACTGTAGGTTCGTAATGTTTCTGCCTCCTCTCGCTTGTTTGGTCTTTTGCTAGCCCGGTTTCGGCTGCTCGCCATCTTCAGTAGCGGTGTTAGTCACTGTTAGCACTTTGGATGTTTTTCGGGCATCCTCACTGCACTGTTACTTTCACTTGTACTGTAGTGTTTGTCAGTTTGTCAGTTGTATATGTACGCATTCTGTTATTGTTATTGGGGAATTACGTTTGTCTTCAGATTTTGTTAATCCGTTTTCTAAGTGTGAGTTAGAATGTCGGAAGGGGGGGGGGTGTGGTTGGTTGGGCGGGTGTGATCCTTTAATAGGATTATAACAGAATAGGACAATAACAGAATGCATATCTACAACTGACAAACACTACAGTACAAGTGAAAATAACAGTGCAGTGAGGATGCCCAAAAAACATCCAAAGAGCTAACAGTGACTAACACCGCTACTGAAGATGGCGAGCAGCCGAAACCGGGCTAGCAAAAGACCAAACCAGCGAGAGGAGACAGAAACACCACGAACCTACGGTATTCCAAGCCCTCGCAGACCACAAAACAGGTATATTAAACTAATTAAATTTTACATACCCTTCCATGAATTATATAGCCTGCAGTTATTGGTGCCAAGAGGCCTGCCATATTTGCAGTAAAATTTGTGAAAGACATGAGAATACCAGCAAATCGAGGAGAGAGATCAAGATGATTCACTTTAAATCCTGAGTATATACCTCCATTCAATCCCACACCCAATGATAGAATTGCTACTGTCAAGTAAGGATTACATCCAGTATATGAAGCACATATCAGGGCTATTGCAGGACCGAAATGACCTGTAAAAAATTGGAAAATGTTCTATAAGTTTAGTGTATTATATATAAATGTTGGAGTAATAACAATATTAACTGTTCTGTTCCATTACAAATGGTATATATTAATAAATTAATACCATTAATGCCATTTGGGTACCATTGGGTTAGCTTACAACCCACACTATAATCTAAAGAATAATCAACCAGGAAACCTCATAATGTTAGACAGAATATGTCTATTATATTGGTATATTAATTAAATACAACATTCATAGACTACAATTGATTTTGAACAGAACTTACCAAAACCATTTGCCACTTTTCGAATGACAGTTCGAGAATATTTCCCTGATGATATTAACCAGTCAGCAACACAGCTTGAGCCCATTGAAAATATCCACATGGCAAGATAAGGTAAAGCAGACAACAGTCCATTCTACATAATCAAAATTGAAATGCTTATAATCCATGTTACAATTTTTACATACTGAGTAAATTTTATGGTGATATTATTTACGTACATGTATTATGAGTCAAACTCAATAATTACCTCCTTAATGTTGAACCTCAAAACCTGTTTCATAAACGTAGGTAATTCTGTCATAAGTGTTTCATAACCATAATTTTGACCAATATGTGCAATAAGTATGGCCCAGAATGGCATGGACTTGAGAATTGACTTCCACGGCACAGGAGGTGACTGGAATTGAAAAAAAGAAATGATTATTTAATTGTTTATTTGGGTTAATCAATAATTTGAAATTAATAATTAATAATGATTTCTACTTGAGTTTATGATCTCCTCTCATTGAAAAATTGAAATTTGTAATTGAAGACAAGTTCGGGACCGTCACCTGGACTCAAACCCGGCGTTAAGTCCGCGACACTTTAATTAGGGCATCTTGGCAATTGTATTTGGGAACGGCGGCCTTATAACTGCACTTTTCAGATTGGAAGCAATTCTCCAGTAACAAACTACCTAACATACATTTAGGTCACCGCTTCCAATTACAATTGCGCCGTATGTAATGTATGGGCGAGATACCAACGCGTAATTAGAGCAGGAAGATGCAATTTTCCTTCAATTACAAATTTCAACTGGTTCTTTAAATAAAAGAATTTAATTAAAATATTTTTCATTTCTATTGTTGGTTGTGAATTCTGAAGTCAACTTACTGTAACTCCGGCCTCTCCCCATACTGTACTTATAATATATTTCCTTTCATCCTCATTTATATTTGGGTGAGCATCTGGATCTTCATAAACAATGAAAAGGAATGCTACTGACCAAATGGCGCTTATGATACCGAAAAAGTAAAAAATCAAGGGCCATCCGCCAAAGATGTCCAAGTCTGATAATATTCCACTCAAAGGCATAGAGATAACTGTACCAAACTGTGCACCTAGAAAGAGAAAAAGCCACAATTAAAATAGACTCTGAGTGATAAAAAAAATTTCGTTATTGAAAATTACAACTGTTATATGAAGGCGTATCTATATTATAATTATGCAAGAAACGCTAAATTGTACATTTAAATTCTGAAAGAATTTGAAATATTTGAAATCTGTCATTTATAACAAGAGCTTATAAGTTACATTTAGGACTAAATGTATATTCTGTATTTATATTATTTTTCCTTATAAATAATGAAACAAATTATGCACTTCATGACAATTAAATTCATGACATGTTTATTAGAAGCCTTTATTTGGAACATGAAAATGAATATTCCTACCTGCATAAACTAATGCTGCCATTCTACTTCTTTCATTCGGTGGTATCCATTTGGCCAACATTGCATGTGTACAGGGCACAATAGGTCCCTGAAAAATATATTAGACATTAAAACAAATGGAAATGAATACAACGAAAGTATATCAGTTGGTTTAGCTGGAACGCATTACAGTACGATATTTTACGACATTCATTTTTGTTGAGCTCTTGTTGCTTTTACAATCCAAATATAGTGAAATATCTGTTATTTTTTCATTTGGCATTTATAATTGCTTTTTTACCTCTCCAAGGCCCTGCATAAATCGTACGAAAATAAGGGCCCACATGCCACCGTAATCGGCTGCAAAGGGCACTATCAAACCGAAGATCGAATTGAGAAGCATCCCTCCTCCGAGGAAGACCTTGGCGCCATATTTTTTCGCGAGGATTCCAAAAGGTATCTGCGTTACTACATATCCATAGAAGAATGAGCTGAGTATGTACCCCTGCTGCGTCGTACTCCATAAGAATATTCCATCTTTATGTACCTTAAAAATTCAAAACAACGCATTAACCCAACAAAGATAAAGGTTTCAGTAAACATAATTAAATTATTAAAAACAGAGTTTTTATTTTTACGAAAGTACTGAAATAAATAAATGCAATTAAAGTACAGCTATATAATTGCGCGCAGTAAACAAAATAAAAAAACAAAAATGATATAATAGTGCATACGAATGTATATACTGACATTCACTAATTTTATAAATCGCGAGCACGCGATAGTATAAAATGTACTAAATATATTTCCAGTGGAAACCTTATGACGATAGTGAATAGCCGAAACCGGTCTAACTTCAGACCTAGGATTGATGAGTATATTATTTTTTTACCTCATGCTCGATGGTAGTATTTGATTTGGCGAGAGGTATGTCTCCGCATTCGTCAGTGACTATTGTCGGGTCCTTGGGCAGAGCAGTCTGGTTGACCATCGCCACTATCGCAACCGACATGTTTGTCCTCATTGTGTAGGCGTTTGCCATGCCCAAGCAAAGCATTATAGTCACAACATGCCTTGTGCCGAAACATCCTGAAACATCACATATGCCCATTGAACAACTAATTTTCAGTGCCATTCATTAGAAAAACAATTAGGTTGATTAATAAAATATGTAACTGGAGGAGAATTTTGACGTTCCAAAATTAAATGCAATGGCCGGTCATATAACTCCCGCTAATCTCAACTGAAAGAGTATAACAAGTACAGGGTCAAACCCACAAGTAAAATCTCTTCCCAAACCCAAATCGAAAGTCTCTTGTGAGTGTGTGTGCCAAAGAGTGGGCGTGAGCGTAACTGGAAGACTGTAAATCTTGCGGGATTTGTGATGTAAACACTTTTTCATCAATTATGTTATTATTAGGCATAAGCCTTGACTATCCTTTGCCAAATAATAATATAAACTAACAATTTACATACATTCCCGGAGGTGTATCGAATTTTCCATCAATTATTTTCAAATCTTGTATTTTATTATTTGATAGAAATAACACTGAATATATAGTAAATAATCTTGTGTCGGTAATATGTATATGTATAATAATAAAACATATCGAACATTAGTACAAATTTAATTGAAACACCATTAATTAAAAACAAGAGAAACTGGAATTATTCAAGAACAAGAAACTAGTTGATAACCAAATATACTGCCCCTGATAAGAATACATTTTATGATATTTGCTCTAATTTGATTTATTGCTTTTTAACCGTTGCCGTTTAACATTTCATTTCTCTGGACGTCAGCGCTTATACTGCGTTGACAAATTAGCAAAATACAGTCGGCGCCTGGGGTCATATTTATGGGACAGTTGGAGTTAACATTAAATACT
Organism: Lethocerus indicus; assembly: GCA_019843655.1. Classification (NCBI taxonomy): domain Eukaryota; kingdom Metazoa; phylum Arthropoda; class Insecta; order Hemiptera; family Belostomatidae; genus Lethocerus; species Lethocerus indicus. The sequence goes on along the minus strand of JACDQD010000003.1, from coordinate 23,059,651 downwards.
CGCGAATGTGGCCTCTTTCGTAACATACTGCTTTGTTTACAATACTGGTTCTGTAGTCTGCCAGGGATTGGAATATCGTACATTTCCTTTGTTTCTGTCTCCTCTCGCTGTTTTAATCTTTTGCCAGACCTGTTTCGGCTGCTCGTTATTGTGTTTTTGGGGGATGTTGTTTGTCTTATTTAGGTTGGGAGGGATTTTGATAATCGGCTTGTCTTTTCGGATATATATATATATATATATATATATATATATATATATATATATATATATATATATATATTTGGTCACACAACTGGTTACAACTATTAGGTTCTGACTTCCAAATATATGACAGGAAACCTATCTGGTATTGTGTATTTACGATCATAAAACTTTTCTTGAATTTATTGAAAAAGTTTATTTTTAGTAATCTAGTTAATCGGTGCAAATGCACCCAACGCACTTTAGTTAAGTATATTTCCGCACCACCCTCAGGGGGCGCTAGTCTATCTGTCCAAGTGTACCCAACGAACTTTAGTTAAGTACATTTCCGCACCACACTCAGGGGGGAGCTAGTTTATCGGTGCAAGTGCACCCAACGAACATTAGTTAAGTACATTTCCGCACCACTCTCAGGGGGCGCTAGTCTATCTGTCCAAGTGCACCCAACGAACTTTAGTTAAGTACATTTCCGCACCACTCTCAGGGGGCGCTAGTCTATCTGTCCAAGTGCACCCAACGAACTTTAGTTAAGTACATTTCCGCACCACACTCAGGGGGGCGCTAGTTTATCGGTGCAAGTGCACCCAACGAACTTTAGTTAAGTACATTTCCGCACCACTCTCAGGGGGCGCTAGTCTATCTGTCCAAGTGCACCCAACGAACTTTAGTTAAGTACATTTCCGCACCACACTCAGGGGGGCGCTAGTTTATCGGTGCAAGTGCACCCAACGAACTTTAGTTAAGTACATTTCCGCACCACACTAAAGGGGCGCTCGTTTCAGAAAAACCGTTCGTTGAGTGCACTTGCACCAATAAATTAGCGCCCCGTAAGTGTGGTGCGGAAATATACTTAATTAAAGTTCGTTTGGTGCACTTTACCTGACTAAATATTCACTGAATGTTTGTCTCGGACGGACATGGCTAATCAGAGTGATTAAATAAATCTACCCTTCGCCAATAACTTCTGTAATCTAATTCACTATTTCTATACCGTAAATAAATGGTGTGATAAGGTAGAGTATCTACACTATCAGTAAATCAAAACAACGTAATACATTCTCATGTACCAAATTTACGTGCAACGGTCCTAAGATTATCGTGGAGATATTTTGAGTACCGTGCACGAGTACATTCCCCTTGGAATGCGATATTAAATAAGGACGTACTTATAAGAATTAGATATGAAAGGCCGAGATTTCGAGGCCTCGGTTGTTCCGTCCCCGGCCAAGGAAGAGGAAACAGCCGGCCGACGCGGACAGAATCACAATCCGTGGCAATGACCCAAACCAAATACGTTTCACACCCAAACTGACCATCGAACATTTATTACATTAATAAAGAGGGACACGTCAAGAACAGTAACAGTTCAGCAACCAAAATTGCCGATATGAACAAAATCCGCTCGAGCGAAACCCTAATCCAATTACCTTGCGACACTTCACGCCGACAGAAGTTTTCATAACGCGTAATTATATCCTTTAAAATTATTTTTATTTAAAGCTAATAGAACAAAAATAATTATGCGGCAATCCATATGTGCATATGTGTGTGCGGTAATTCCATACAATTATTGAATTTTAATGGGTGTACGGGTTACTGATTTCTAATTCAGGTGGACAACCTAATTTTATTATTGATCATAATAATTAAAACGATATGTGAACATCTATTTAGGTATATGATCGTTCCTCATTGAAACACTTCGTTCCTTTAAATTATACATGTATTTGATTTTTCTGATAAATGCTGTTTAAATGGAAATCAGGTCCAATGTGCCAGTTGAAAATGTATGATAAATGCGAATAAAACATAATAACATTGATAACAAATGATAATAACCTTAAAATAATATCATTTTAACTGATTTAATTCTTTCTCTTAGTGAATAAATAATTTTTGTTTGGTTGTTAAACATTGTAATACTTCATTACTATTATTCGACACTAGAAAAAGGTATATCTCAAACGCTGATCTCAAATGAACATTCAGTAGTTCACTTATGTAATTCATTATGTAAGTCGTTAAAACGAGCCTTTCTTGATAAGGAATTGTAGAGTCTTGAGTTGATTGCGGATTATGGTTGTAAATATTATTCAACGGACCTACTGTGCGGCCCGCTCATTAAGGATGCTCCTTTGAAGTTGAAGTACATTTTTTGAATTCATAAATCTCGGCATCGTGAATGATTAGAAACAATATAATCACGCAAAATCATATTAATATATCGTATATTTAGCTTACATGGGGAAAGAAATAGCCCATTATTTACAAAAGAGGCACGTAATTCTTTTTCTCCCGAAGGGATTTGTATTTTGTTACTGGGCAAACAAATTTCTGTATGCATAGCAACAGGTAACAAGAGCGATAAGCTGAATAACAGAGAGAGACAAAACAGAAAACTTAAATAATACAAAAGGCATCAGTGGCCTTTGCTGTGACTGCGTACCATACGTGAAAGGTCGACCAGTTAATTAAAAATTTGTCGTAAGCATAATCGTAAAACGCAACCTTTCCCCGGATTTTAAATTTAAAATAACGATTACCTTTTACTTTTATCTTCTATTAACCGTAAATTATAAGAATTAGTAAAGCGAGCGATATAGTATAATATCATTTCATTTTCTCTCGAAAATATAAAAAATATCACTTACTGTTGCATTGCATCAGATGAACTAAATATGGGTGGTTAAAATATGGAATTTATAACACTATGTATGCAATATATTATTATAATATTAATGTAAGATTTGTAATATATCTATATATGATATCCCTGAATTATTATAAATACTTTGAAGATACTCAAAGTGAGATACTGTTAAATAGCACAACACGAAAAAGGAGTACAGAGTTTTAAGTTTGTTTATAATTGTTCCTTAATTATAATTCTTGTTACCAATCGGGGAACAATTGTTTTAATTATAAGACTTAGTATCTGATTTATCACCGGCACTTAATATTATCAAATTTTAAATCACTCGTGTCCACGCGAATAGATAACGCTGACAAAACTTTTGGTGGCGTTATCCGATAGTGGCTGAAAGTACACTTGAAAATTGGAAAATTGGTCTACTGACGCAAATTTGATTTGAGTGTTAAAACAATTCAAAACGTCGGCTCCTTTCAGAATTTCAATGTTATCTCCCTTTTACCTTAATCTGGCTGTTGTACTCTCGCTATCAATTCACTATCAACAACACGTGCGGCGGCTCATCTGTACTTTGGGCCTATTCTAAGCAACGCAGGGCTAAATGTATATTTATTCTGGAATTTCATTATTTAATAAAAGTTGACCGAACGTACGAAATAACGCCGTGGACACTAAAGCCAGTGTAATTTGGACACATCGAAATTTAAATAAATGCACTTCGATTTCGTGTGTAGCAATTTAATTAATGAATTTTTAATCGTAGATAAAAAACAATACCAATTGATATTCAAGCGGTTAATATGCATTGCCAGTGTTCAAATATCGGTTCCATAGAGCAATGATCATTTGTCAGAATTCCTAAATCAAAATTTTTAAAATATTATTGCAGTTTTTTCCCTCGTGTTCGGAACTGCTGAACTTGTTTGTTCGAACAAGTGAGATAAGATATAATCAAATAATTAAAATATTCTAGAGATAGGCAACACCTACTATAACACGACGGACTATGGCCGGCACTATTTTAGCACTATTAGTACTTCGACATTTTTGGAGGTTTCTAAAAGCCTCTTACGAGGTAAAAAGAGCAAACGGAAGATAAGTTCAGTGACCCGGTAATACTGGAGTTCTCCTGAAAACAAATAGGTTTTTTCCATTGTAGGAGGGCAATCATTAGAATATTGGTTGGCCCGTTGTCCCACACGTTCCTCAGCTATTCACACGACAAGCTTAAAATAATTACAAAGAAGTAAATTTTTAACTTATTATATATACTCCACACTGTAAAATCTAAAGTTTCTTTTCAGCAGTATGTTGTTGTGTTGCCAGTTGTTTAATAGTTCTGGGTGCATTGAAACTCCGAACTACGTTACATCCGGGGACAACCAGATAACAAACAGTTATAAGGTTAACTTGGCTTACGCCCAACATGAAATAATAAGCAAATATTTAAACATTGATGGACCATCTAATTAGGCTTACTTATCGTTAGTTAAACAATGTTTTTTTATTATTAAAAAATCTACTCGTTGTATCTTATATTGCATCCTTGTAGTCTATATCAATATAATTTTAAATTTCACAATTAAAAATAAATGCCAGCAACGCTGAAGTAGACCGTGTAATTGGATTTAATGTAAATCAATTCAATGACCGCATAATAATGCCGTACGGCCTCGGTATTCCAAATCTTCGCGGACCCCCAACAGGTACCTTAAATTAAAACAACCTCTCTTCTAGGTTTGTTGCCTAAAAATTCGTCAGTGTAACGCGGGCGAGAGTTTGGAATTCACTTTCATAATTTAAACAGAAAACCTGTTTCTCCCCAATGGAATTCAACGCGTGTCTGGTATTGACCGAATCTCAAGCGGTCCATATTGTTTTCGTTTCTGTCCAATTAGCAGCAGGCCAAATCGGAATCGTGAGCGTGATCGGATCGCGTGAGCGGCCCGCTATCGGATGATGGGGCAACCCGATTTCCGGCCGCGGCGACTGCGAGAGACAAGAACGGGAGGCTGTTCCCGGACGACGGGAAAGGTTTGTAAACAGCAACGAGGTCTTTGCCGCGACCTTTATCTGGGCGGCGTTATCTGGCTGGGTCGCGGCCGGCTATAACTCGTGACGCTCTGTGGCGTCGCGACGTCACTGGATTTATGAATCAGATAGCGAAACCTCTATTCGCTACACTGTAGCAGATTGGCCGCGTAGGGGGATAGCATTTTAAATTATTTCGATTGGGGAGTAAAGTGGATATAATTCAACGGCGGGATAAATTCTTGTCATAATGAACTAGTGTAAATGTTCCCGGTTTAATATAGTAAAAGGCAATTTTAATAGGATATCCTGCCTTACTTCAAACATGTCAAAAATGTTACTCCTTGGTACCATTTTAAATTTGACAGTACATATTACTCCTTTCATAATTTCCCTCGTGGCCGAACACCTTTTAATCCGTCAGGAAGCATACACTAGCTGACAGAGGTCGTATAGTGTTTTATGGTGAATAAATTTTTGACGTTCTGAAATGTATATGTGTTGTCATTGTAGTGGTCTTCTATAATAACCGAATCGCCAGAATTTTTAAAATACTGTCGATTTAAACCGTGGCAGCAGCCTACAAAAATATTTGGGACAGTTCCTCGCCGCGTCGCGAATGACCGATATCATAAAATACGGTAGTTTTCTAATAGAGCCATACCGCTTCTCTAATGCAAGTTAATGCAATGACTGTTGCTGCAGCCCACGGATTATTGTTGCGCGATCGGCCGTTAAATGTTGAACGAGCTACAGAGCCGATGGTAATGAATGGAGCGATGATCTAGTATCTCCGTGCTTCGAATCCTAACCTCCATTATCTGCCCGCTATCGGCTGGATCGGTATCACGAGTGGGCCTCACGATGAAAACGTGATTCGTAAATAGAGGGAAGTGTCATTTTTTCGTTCCGATTTTTTGTTGACCAAGGTCTCCCAGGCGACCATTCCTTTTCTGATCGAAGGGCTATGTCAAACCCAAAGGTATAGGTCCAAAATTTATTTATATATACCACAGAGGAAGATATTCAAAAGGGTTTTCTGATTATTGTTAGGTTTCGACACTTCGTATTTAGTGTTCGGTTAGTGGCTGAATTATGAGTTTCCGACTCGTTCTAATTTTTCTCTTACTTCCCTTTTAAAATAAGAAAGTGTGTGAGAATATCACACTCTCGCTAATAACTGTGGTAATAAACCAATATTGGTTTCTAGAGCTTAGGACCAAATAAGTGAGAGGAGGAAAAATTCGCGACGGTAAATAATAACTAAGAATAATAGATTTAATAATAAATAAATGCGTGTCTTCTTGCCGGATTATATTTTAGGGAGGAGTAAAATTTGTTATAAATATTTAACGGTTGTCATCAATAAATGGATGATAGCTGGTGTCGATGGAATATAGAGGGAATATATAGACCTGTTTTGGCGTCTGGCTCGTGCTTTTCCTGTATGCCCGGCTGATTCCAGACGAGGACGTGCTTCCCCTTGGTCTTCTCGCTAGATCCGCGTGCCATAGTTTCGGGCTGCGACTGAGAGGCGGTAGCTGGCGGCTGGCTATAGACTGAGCCCGACGGTTGGACCACGCCTCCTCGGCTCTCCCTCCTTATCTTGGGGCGCTATATACCGCCGGCCTCCCCCCACGAATCGCCCGCCGCTCTTATCGCCACCGCTTCACTTAGGGCCCTCGGAGATAGTTTCTAATTGAACCAACCGGCTGGTGCAAAGGTCGAACTCTTGTCTACTCGTTTTCTCTCTCTCTCTCCCTCTCCCTCTGTCAGGCAGCTCGCTTTTTAATATGCTACAACGAATACTTCGGTTTTTTGTTTGTCCCATAATTCCTCGGCGCCGGTACATTTCGTGGCTCGGTACATTTAGTGTTTTCCAAACATCTGTACACGCCGACAAATGTCCCTCCACGATAAACGAGTTAGGAAAAGCATTTCAGAAACATGTATATTATTTCCGCAGTATAACAACAGTTTTTCTACGGAGTACAGAAATTGGTGTTCAGCCCTAGATTCCGTTCCCACTGAAATATTCATCCCGACGCCTTAATACTGCAGTCTGAATACTAGTAGACTCCCAGTCAAGCGGGAATCTCACCCCGGCAGGTAACGCCAGTGTCAGGATGTGGATTACCGCTGGGAACTCTAATTGGTTGTCGCCTCATGTTAATCCAACCGTCGTGAAATTCGCTCCCTGCTGAATGCCCATTCAATCTTCGCGTAGCGCGCCGACTTTCCCGGGTATTAATAGATGCAAATGAAGAGCGACGGTGCTACCTCGAATTAATAATGTACCGCGGCGGTAGACTGTCATCGAAATTTCGGTCGCACGATTGCAGTTAAAGCGCGCCATTTTTTTAATTATATAACACATGTAAACAAACAAGCCGCCACAATTAAATTCTTCACAATTTACTTGATTTCGATTTATATTGCCCTATTTTTATCATTACACAGTTCCAGGAGACGCGAATGAAGAATTCAATTCAAGACTTCATTCTCCGAGAGTATTGAATAACAGATATTTTTTCGACTGATAAACATGTTTTTCCCACCGCTAAATATAATATTTGACTAAACTGTCTGTACAGTGCGTTATGCGCGTTTATCTGTTGTTGTGTTTTTCTTTTTATAATTTTTTAATGCTCATAAATAACGGACGGTATTAAGTTCGCCCGTTTCATACCGGCAGAGAAACACAGACAATCGCCTATTCAAATACAGACAACTGAAAGATACTGGCGAGCGTATGTGAAACGGGCGTTTGACGAAAATGTGGGAAGCTATTCGACGTCCAAGAGAATGCAATTCTTCAAACAAGATAAGATTTGTCCGCAGGCCGCATCGTTCGACCGCCACTCGTGAGAAAATGGATAGAGGAAAATATCCGAAATAATATACTGGTATAATTACCGTTCCAGCGTGTTCTGTACATTACTTGAAATGCCCTGTCGCTATTAATACATATTACTTTTAAGATTTATTAAATTGCGCACATTATTTCACCAGTAATAAGTTTACCAGTTATTCAAGGATTTTTACCAGTTTGGGATACTAGATGCATTTCTGTTTATGCCCAAAATATTTTCTGACAAAAACTGAACAAATCTCAGTGCATGATCTTATATGCCCGCCACTTGAATTCTAATGAATAGGAGTATACAGTGCGCTTATTAGGTACTTATATCACGAGTTCTGAAAGCACGCCAACAACTTAACGCGTCATATGGGTTACTCGTGTAACGCATAATTATTAAGCGGACAATCATTCTGACAGAGTTCAAACGTGATGGGCGATATTTTTCTGCGAAATCATCCGCACTGGTGAAAATGTGATTGAATATCGTTCGCAACCAGCGATCTTTATTGCGTGTGCCAACTGCTTTAAAATTAGAAAAATCTTCAATTAAAAAAAAATCGCCTTTTTGCTAAAAAGACCTTGAGCTCTAGGCGACAGCAAACAGTATTTGAAATAACAACGTCTAGTTTCGGAGCAGAACGCCGACTGAGTGTCGCTGCGGGTCAACTGTGGAACAGCAGAAAAGGCTATGATAATACTCTAAGGACGTTCCGCCACGAGATTGAACTATATGTGAATTACCTAAAAAAACGGAGCAAAAATAATAACAGCAAAACAAAATACAGTTAATATTTTCCCATCTCAGAACATATTTGTTTAATCTTCACATTCTAATTAAGGCATTAAAGAACTCTGTGCGTGCTGCATGGTGACAAACTGCGATAGGATCGTAATGGCGTTATACTTAGAATCCTCTTTGGAAAGTTTTCGTGGACTATGAAAATCCAATTGAAATTATTATGCAAGGTCCATTCAATTTTTATGTTATAGTATTTTTCTCAGTCTGATTAATAATTGTGCACCTATTGAGTGTCATTCGTCGAAGTCTCGTGAATCCTGATCCTTTATTTCCACTCTCAAGAACCTTAAATAAATCCCTAAACGAAACTGTCGAATAATATACAGAATAATTAAATAGTCGCTCGCGAATAATTTGTTTAGAATTTAAACACGTTAAATGTTAGATTAAAACGTTTAAGGTTGTGCCCCCATTTTAAATTGAAATGCTTACTTTGGGCGGATGTTTATTTTATCCAAATTTTAAAAGCTACATTAAGAGAGATATTAAGGCGAACTAAAAAACTATACGAATTGGACAAAACGCCAGAGGATATTTTGGGGCCGAGCCTTTTGGGCGCCGATAAGGGCAAGCATAAATCCTGAACAAGAACAATGGGTGCGAAATCCCACTGACCGTGAATCTGAAGTTTCGCCGACCCTCTCCACCGCCGTTTTGTTTGAAAGTAATTAAAACTGAAAATGTTTAACCGAAGAAAATAACCGTACGAGTAATGAAGCTCCGTTACGTGAACACCTGCTGTCCGGGCAGTACACGAGCGCGTCCTCCGCAAACAGCATATTGATAATTCTGATAAGGCCGCCAGCCAACGGCCAGGTTCCCAACCGAGATTTCAATATTAAAAATGTATAATACAATATAATAGTAATAATCGATTATTTGCTTTCGTCCAACAGCCGCTGGAACGCTCGATGACGTTTTATTGCTCTGTTCATCGGAAAAGTAGTTACATAAAATCGTTGGCCGTTAAGCCCTTTATTTGCCTGGATTAATAATATCTCACGGCAGGGATTTGAGACAACTCGCACAATCGTCTGATAATATACTACGGTCGCACTCCACGGCGCGTGTTTAATATTTGGTTTTAATTAAATTAAGTGGCAAATCTAATACAAATTAATCACTCTCAAGGTCTCAGCTTAATCTTAATATGTAAGTACAACTTCTCTTCCCTATCATCAAGACCGAATATTATTTTGTGGGGTAAAAAAAAGAAAATCGGTCACTTTTCCTTAGGGTCTGGATATGTTATGACATTATTGTGCGCACGAATGTTTCGGACATCTCTAATCAACTACGAATACGAATATCATCGAACGTATTTTGGATGTATTGGTAATATTTCAATGAAATACAGTATATCACACATGATATCTATTTATCTGCAGGTTTTTAATGGTGTTGTATTTAATTACGTATATTTACGAGGTACGAGTTTGTACGAAGTTATAATAGGTAAATATTGAAGGCTCGTAACTGCTCAAAGAATCATATAAACTCCTAGTCTCCTCTACTCAGAAATGACAATAATTAAAGGATCAAATGAAACTTGCCGTGTTTTCCTTATTCTTTTCCTTTATCTGTTATTTTAACTCTTTGCTATCGGACTATTGACGTCAGCCAAGAATTACTTGTTACTAAACTCGTGTTGCAACAAACTCCGTACTATTTGCTCCAAGTCAAAGAGACGCCCCATATTCGCTCTGTGTAGTAAAGAATAATTAAACACGAGATAAATTTAAGTGCACAGGCCCGATAAGTAATATTTCAATATCAAAACAGTTAAAAAATGCATAATAATCTGACACAATATTGCAACCTCCCAGTTTTAAATTATTATAATTTTAAAATAAGGTTCATAATCAGCAAAAGAAAAATATTTGATTCAATTGAGGAATTAAAAAGAATGGAATTTTAATTCCAGCTGAAAATGTACACTCTTATACTATGGAAGTACATTCCGAAGATATTTTTATTGAATCTGGGTCAAAGCGTCAATCTCGCCTCAGTTTTCGTCGTGGTCGAGGTCGACCGGCTGTACAGCCCCAAGTTAAATTCCTAATAGTAGCAGGTACTTTATTACACCGTCCACAGGCTTCACGACTGTTACTTCACGACTGTTACCGTTAACAATTTTAGTAACATCTCTCAAAATTGACGAGCGATCAGTCTATGTTTTTCCACAACAGAGTAATTGCAACCTGTGTTACGTTCATGATAAAGTTGTGTTTTTATTTGGGTAATTAAAATGAAGATGTCACGCGTGTGTAATGACACGATTCATAATGACGACTATAACATAGTGTTTGCTGGTTTAAGTAATCTCGGTAATATCACTCAGATGAGCGACATGGGCCATCGGGGTGGGGGCATGGTGCTTTCAGCTGAGATCGACAGATTGCGCTTCTGCTCAAACGAAAATAATGGGTGCTTCATACTCCATAAAATAATATTTTGTTAAATGATTATTATACATTAAATTATTTCACAAAAAGTAAATAATACTTTATATAAATTAAAAACCAATGTTGACAGAAGATGTTTTCAAGAAATTTCTTTATAAAATAGTTCGTTCTGTATTTCTTTACAGTCTGTAAAACTGTTACTTGTTACTGGGCTGACAACCTAATAATATTCAATATATTTATAATTAAAATAACAAATCATATTCAAACGACAAATAAAAAAAAATTAATTGGTACTCTTCTAAATTCATTCACGTATTATTTACTACTGCAATCTCTGAATATGTTCCATACTGTCATACTATATATTTTTTTCATCTAGTTTTTAAATTTTTTTGAATAATTATTTTTAGATTTGTTCAATCATTTTCAAGTCCAACAGTAATTGAAAGTATTGCGAATATATTGAATTTCAAATAGTTGGTGCTCAAGATCTCTGCTCCTGTAAACCTTACACTACTGTCACTACCAAATTCAGTACCATCCCATTAATAATAATGTCAATTATGTATAGGTAGTCAAGTAGGCTTCAAGCATCTCGAATACGCTGGCAAGTAGCATAGCATTTCAGCCGTCAGTTAACCATTTATAGAAGGAAAGTACAATCTCAAGCATATAATGCTCTGTGTAACAGTGTTACGCCACTTAGACAATACTTGGAAAGCAGTTATTGCCAGACCATTTTTCCAGGTCATTAACGCCCCCGAGATTACTGCACGATTAGTCTGTTTAACGGGTGAAATAATTACGCCTTAAACGCAAACAATTAAGTCGTCTAAAGACAGCACAAATGGGTAGAATGAAAAGTTTTTACTACACGTGAATATAAAGTAGTTGCATTAACCCATTCAAAACTAATTTGACGAGCGATAAATAAAATACACTTAAAATATTTAAATAAGAATAATTACGTTTTCCCACCCACAGAGGTACAACAAATTTCCTTATTTAATTAGAATCATCGTAACCGTTACAAAAAGAAATGTACTCTACGTTTCCATAGTCTAATCAATTTCAAGAAAAGGGAGAGGAATTTAGAGCATATATATAATTGTAATATGTATGTACTGTACTGATGCTACTGTCCGACAACAGGCAGTAAACACCCTAGCTGAAATTCAGACCTTATAAAATAGCAGCAGAAAAAGACAATCGGTCGTTCTGAATTTTAATTCCCTTGGCGTAGCTTGTATTTGTCATTGCGCGTTTTACATAATGGAGATTGTGCTCGATCCCGGTGGCTTGGTTCCAGGTGGTTGGACAGGGGGCCTTTGGCGAGATTTGTCCCGCCTTGAACGGGGGCCCAATTACCGGAAGGATGTCGGCAGCGATCTTGAAGAGTCGCCTCCAGTTCGCCTTGGATAACCGTCCGCCAACCTTCGGCCGTTTCCCAAATCCAGTTCGTCTCCTCTCGGGATCCCGCCGATTGTATTTAACCGACTGCGGTTATGACCGAAAACCGAATGCTCTCCGCCACAGGACGATCGGTTCCAGAGTTTCGTAACGGCATGACTCACCTCAGAAAACGTCCTCAGATAGCGCTTGGTTACATTCGTTTTACATGGAAATTGACATGAACTATTAATACTTGTAGAGGTTTTAAGAGTCGTTACAATAATGACAATAGAGCGGGTAGGATAACCTCTAGAATCGGAGATTAGCTTTAGAGTGAATCAGTGAATGGGGAAAGAAAATTACATAAAAATAATATTACGGGTAGTAGATTAATTAATAATTTATTAGTTTTATGAAAGTATCGTCATCCTTCGACCTGCTTATTTTTTTGGCTATAAATTATTATTGTCCCAACACGAAAAATATTATGAGCGCCAAAGACTACTGTTCAACAGCGAGGGAGTTATGTTTAGAAGTTATAAGACGTTATACGCGACCCCAATACATTGGTGATTTATCGAAGCGACCCAAATTGTTTGATTCGTTGTATTTTCTTTCCCGCGGTGTTTTTCGGGCACGACGCCATTTAGCACGCTTGGATTAGACCAATTGTAGCATTAGCCGTGGGGCGATGCTCGTCGAAGTCTAAAGTTTAGATATGGACGAATTTAATTTTAACCTAGGAATCAGGGCATACGTGGGCTCCACAATGATACCTGTTAATATACACTTTAGAGATAAGGCGGAGATATTTTCCTTCAGTTAACCTTCCAGTTAACGGCTTTTAAACCCATCAGGAATGTAGGATATACAGTAACTGTAAGTCGTAGGAAATTCCCACTCAGACTAACGAACAATAATAAATTTTTATTTGCAGGGAGAGGGGTCCCACAAGACCAACATAACCAAAAAAAATTAAAGGTCAAAGAAAAACAGGAACAATAAGACAGGACTCTGCCTTACTACGTTTGGAATTTCACAGTCGACTCCCGTCTCCAAATCCCATAAAAATAAATGGGGAAGCATACAAATGACAACTAGAACTAGACTTTTTACTTACATTTTATTCGTTTATTATCTGTACTGTGGTCAAATTCATTTAAAATTCAATGACACATTACTATGTCGAACATCATGCAATAGTCACTAGAGAGAGAGAGAGACCTGATAATTGAAATGTGTTTAAACTTACTATTTTATTCTGTAATAATATTACTGTCACACTACTAACTATTTCAGAAACTAAATTACATTTTATAATTTAAAGTAACCTATTATTTTTTCATGATATATAAATTCGCTTGTTAGAATAAACATCAACAAAAATGAATAATTATTAATAACGATTCTAGGAGGATGGCGGGCTCACTTCTTGACGCCTGTCACCGACAGATGCTGAGAGAACTCGGCGAAAAATGGCCGCCATTCACACAATAACGGCTAATTAACTGAAATAATTCGTTCCTCGAAATAGACTGTCCGTGATTCTCGGATCGTTTACACCGCCCAATTTTATTTAGGGTATAAAAAATAAAAATATTAAAACCGACCCATTTCATTTTACATAAAAATTTTATACGTAATCAGATGATACTCTAGCAATTTTCATCTCATGCGAAGCCGTAAAACGTTACCACTTTTTTTCGGTGATGCATCCCATAACTCTGAGGTATTCGGCGCTGAGCGCATTACACTGTGATTCATTCCTGAAAATTAGTTTTGGTTTCCCATTGCCAACGCAGGAGGAAGGTTGACGTCGGATTGCGCAATAACGCAAGTGAACGCGGCGTTTCGACACGGGTTCATTTATCAAACTGTTTTATCCAAACACTATTGAAACGGCCGAGAGCGGCGTCGCAGTTTTTCCCCCAGGGAAAGAACCTTGAGCGTCCCATTAATGTCACTACCGTGGTTACAAACTGGGTAGTAACACGATATCACGTTTACATACATAAATCAATGAACACTATCTTTTTTTACGTATTATTAATTATTGAGTCAATAGAAAATAATAAAAACTCTTATTGTGCATTGGCAAATATTTGTGGTGTTGAGTGTAAAGACATTGTTAATATGATCTTTGCCCAGGTGTTTCTCTGCTACGAACGAAGCGACATAGAGAAAGTACCACAGCCTCACATTAATTCCTTAACACTCACGTTAATGAAAGAATGCTGTCGGGAAAATAAGTAGATCGTCAGAGAGCTCAAATACATCGGTAACATCATTTTCGCTTATTCATTTTCGGCGCCTCGCTCATGTCAGTAGCATTCCGTTAGTACTAACGTAATGACACACACATGTCGGGGGGCAATCGCCGCATCTACGCAATACCTGACTTTCGAATTCAGTCTTGTAATTCATTAACACTTTCCTCTTACTAGGGGGAAAAACATTTTCTCAATAGAGAAATAGGGTCATGGATATCCTCGACTTACATTTGTTCCCAGTACAGATTAAACTATGCCTAAATGTCATTCTACAAAGCTGTTATGAGTGTGTAAATTTAGATATTGTAGTTTGCACTGTACTCTTGCAGATTAAATCTACTAATAATATAGCAAGTAAAAATGAAAGTGCACAAGTAGACGGTGTTTAATGTAAAAATTACTCGAGAAACCAAATTATTGATCCCATGTATATAGAATTTTGAATAATTATTAGCAACGTACATTTAGTGAGCAAACTCACTAAAATCCGCTTTAAAACCTCAGTTGAATAGGAACCGATAGACATTTAGGACAAGCGTCACATTGGAGTAAATTCAATGTTGAATAATTATGCGGCCTTCAATATCCGGGAACTCAATAGGTTGTGTTATACAAAGCCGACGGGACGCCATTACAGGGACAAACAGAGAGATCTTTATTTCCCGGCGAATGGAACTCGCAGTGGAGCCTGCAGGCCGAGGCTCTCGTTTGACCCCCCCGTTAACTGCCAGCCGGTATGGAAACTGCTCAATGGCTAGGAAACGGTATTGCGCCGGCCTAGTAGAGAAGAAAAACGTACAGGATTTCTCTCTTTTGTCCTCTTCTTATCGGGTCATTTGCTTCTGTTTTGGTCGGATCATCTCGACAGAAATACGAGATGCCCCAGTACCTCGAACGTTTAACGATAACATACATTGGTTCGTTCTCCGGTATCGTCGGAAAAAAAGAAATGAACGGATGGATAGATAATATTCATACTGGTTCAGAACCCCAATGAAGATAACTTGTTTATTGACTTATTTATTTAAAAATACCTCCTAACTCACAGGGTTTCACAAAGTAGTACATTTGTTGCACATATTCTTGATGTTTAAACATCCAGGACAGTATTTATATTCTGGTATGTTAGCGTATGAATGTACGAGTGAAAAAATCAAATGTAATGAAATCTGTTCGAAATAATCTTCCGTTTTCCCCTTCCAGTTCCCTACATTCGGAGGTGTTTTAAGAGAAAGCGGTCTTTTACAAAAAAGCTTATGGTATGGGAAACATCGCCGACGTCATTCGATTAGGATTGAGGTTGAGCACTGTCCTACACTAGAAAGGAGGAGAAGGGTGAGCAGTTTCACCGGACAAAAAGTTATGTATCGCCTCTTTTTTACAGTAGAAATAGCGGACGCCGTCAGCCTAGGAATATCGATCAGGGTCCCTTTGACATTTGGCATTATCGTAGATTCAAACGAGGAAAATTGCCTTTCTGCAAACTTGCGGTTCGTCGGAGTCCATTTATAAGTCGGCCATATATTTTGTATGGCAAGAGTTGCTACCCGGTTTTCCCTAACCGGTTCCCCCTCGGGGTATTTCCCCCTCGGTTGTATTTCAAAAATGCAAATGGACTCCTCCGGCTTGCTCATCTAAAGGATACGACCTCGGTGAACACTCCTTTGGAGCTTGCTTACCTAAGCAATGTGGGCGAGTGACACTAGGCTTGTTCGAGTCATATTGAAGCGACCATGAAACGGTTGAAGGAATGGAGGTTATCTACTGGAACATTGTCGCGATACGGGTTAAAGCGAGGTTCTTCGGTAGAAATTCATTTTTTCGCGAACCAATATACGAACCGCTTATTTCGGAAGGCATATTGGTATTAATATACGTTCTTATTATTCTCAGTGTGGAAATAGCGCATTGTATACAATTGGATGAAGCGGTTTAATATTTAAGGGAAAGGATAGCGAGTATATGACCCCTACCCACGTTAGCAAGAAGTCGAAACTGATGGGTACGCATTATAGGTAAATTTATCGTAAGTACAAAGAACGATATTTTATGCTACGTTACAGAAGAATACTGTACTTTCATCTAAGTACAATGAAATATTGTGCATTTTTATATAGGTACCGATAATCTTGTACGAAATAAATCACCTGAAGGCCTACGATGATCTTCCAGTCGACCTTACCTGTGAAGCATCCGACAGCACGATACTTTGAAGGCGTGAGAAAATAAACTTAACCGACTTAAAAATTAAGGAGTGGGGATTTAAGTGGTACAAGCCGGGAATCATATTTAATAAAGACGTGGCAACGTCGGTCCGTGCCAAAAAAGGGAGTACAGATGCTCAGTGCACCGTGGAGGAGAAAGTCTGTAACGCGGTCATTAGACGGACCATTATTCTTAGCGAAATTGTTGCCGCAGTCTCCTCGCACGCATTCCCATACACCACGCCCCACCTATTCTTCCTCCCCACTCTTCATTGATCCTGGATTAGACCGTTTTCGGCTTTTGGTCGTCATTAGAAAATCGAATCGGCCCTGCATGAAGTATTGGCCGGCACCCCATTGAATTGTTGTTACTGCACCACCCGTAGGACCCTTCGAGCCGATGGGATTTTTTGGCAGAAAGAAGGAAAATTAACATTAGATGTAACGACGATTTAAGAAACGCCTGTTTGTCACAATGTTGAAAATTAAACCGGTACTTCTGACCGCCATTAGGAATACGTCCAAGGGCGGTCAGAGAAGCGTGTCGGTTTACGACCGACCCTCATAAACGTTATAAAAATGCATAGTCGGCTGAGTATTTTCTAAAACTGTCCTGCTTCGAGTTTTTATAAATAGCGAGCGAAGTCTATTATCGGAGCTGGGCCCTCTCTCGGACCCAATTGTGAGCTCGGAACATGATTAGTGACGTCGAAAACTTAAACAGCGCCCGTTTTAAAGTTTTTCATTTTGAAGTTAATAACATTTTCTAGGCTACTCAAAAAACTTTCCTAATACATATAATAGTATATAAATGACGCCGATGTAATTATAACAGATGGTGATATGACTTACTGTACATAAAGGGTTTTAAATTAATCGCATTTGTAAAGGCCGAAATTAAAAATGGAAATTAAATTTCTTAGGCTAATGTATAAAACGTTAGCTATGAGAGATAATATGATCGACAATCTCTCTAATCCCACGCGTTGCACCTGTTTCGGCTTCTCGCCGAAATAATTCAATTTTAGCTTGTCATTTGATTAAACATTCATGTTAGCTTATTTCAGGGCCCACCCGTTCTACTATTACGCAATGGGTTTGCAGTTATTTGTTGAAATCGTCGTAACTGTACGTCTGCAGAAGGAAAAGAATTTACAGCCGGCCTCAGTTCAACCGCTAGTCGAGTCAGATGTCTAATGGCCGCCGGGGGATTCCCCCATCGCTGACCCCGCGGAGAAACTAATACTTGCGGGTCCGATTTCAAATTGCACTCGATCAATTATCCATGCCGGCATCATTCAGGAGAGAATCAAATTGGTTGGCGGTTGCGGTCCACCAACAACGAACCTCTGGCCCTGTACAGGTCCCGGATGTCTCATTCCCCGCCGTTAGGGGTCATCATGAATGTTACCCGAAATCGAATATTCGTGCAAACCTCCCGTGAAAACTTGGTAATAGTGTTTCTAGCAAGTCCTAACAATTGATCAGTATTGCAAGGCAGCATTTAAAAAAATTGAGAAACACGATAGGACAGCTTGGATTATAAGATCGGTGCGGAATGAATTTTTCGATTCTCTTGAAGACCTAGATATAGACTTAGATATATACCGTTGCTTACATTTAGTGTTCTTTTATATAAGTTTCTAGTGATAGAATTTTTAAAATAATTCCAATAAAAATGGATAAATATGTAATCTAAAATGTGTTGCAACTTTTAATATTATTGCTGCACGGTTTCGTTCACCGGTGATCGTGGCCGTACGGATAATATTCTGTTTTGGGTACCAGCCAAATACGAGTTACTTATTAATTCTGTTTTCTGTTGGCTTCGAGTTTTAGTCATTGATTATTTGAAAAATAATTAAAGAAAAGAATTAACAAAGGATCCGTGCTGTCATTAAACAGTGGGTAATTAGTATGTTGACGGTTTCCTGCGCTCTCGGCCGGAACGGATATTCCACTATTCTTGAACTTGAAAACTGAATTTAGTATCCCCCTTACAACCTCCAGAAACAAATTATTTGATCCATTAATGTTATTCTCTCTAATAATTACAGCATTATAATTATAAAAAACCATGTTTTACTCGCTTTTTACGTAGCGTTTATGTCTTTAAAAACCTTAAATCAAACCTGTCGATCTGCTCATAGACCGAGATTGTACACAAATGCGAACATAAGAACAAGTCAAAAGTTCCCGCGTTATTCAATTAAATATGAAGACACACGGCAATGGTTTAATTACTTCTTCCTAACCAGGGAAATAATAAAAAAAATCGAGGCCGACAGTTTACATTATGCGCGGAGTACGAATGCAGTTAACGCAACAGGAAATCACAATGACGGGTTTTTTATGTAAAGTTAAATATAAATTATTCTCTCTTCTTGAGCCCACATGAACATCCTACAATCTAGTTTTGAGTCGAACACATTTCCTTCAAACAAAAATACTGGGACTTATACTGCTAGAATATTAATTTCAATCGATGAAAAATAAATATTTAATATATATGTATATTTAAGACGAGAAAATTGTTTAAGTTGTGCCAACAGGGATCCTTTCATAGCAAGCAAAATTACAAAGAAACACAACAGGATGTACAGCTCACTGATTGTGCAATAATTGTCTTATATTAATGAAATCAAGATAAAAAACTTGGACAAAAATGCTAGGGGGTACACACTGAGCGTAATATACTAAATATGAAAATTCATGTGCAGATACGTACACAGACAAAGAGAAAGGTATTGAAAGCACCTTTCAAGTTTTCTGCCGTGAATGTATGCTAAGTGAAGTCGATGGTCGCGTACGCCGATTCGGAGATAATAATTGTCTCCGACAGATAGCGACAATTCGACCGTAACGGTTCGTTACACGCTCGGTTGAAACTTTTCACCAACCTTATCTGACAGGCCCAATATTTAGTCTTGAAATACGCTAGGGCCCTCCTTCTGTTTTAGTCGTTATTTACTTTTTTTCTTTACAAATCCCCCGGTTGACAGTCTTAAATTATTGGCGTCAATGGGATTGAAAAAACGATGTTTCTCCGCTGAAAAATGCCTTCTTCCTCCGGCCGTTCCCCCGCCATCGACGTCCCCTAAATCGCTTTTGTCAGTTGCCCCGTGATCTTCCGGATTAATTAAAAATTATCAGCTCCCTTTCTAAACTCTGTACCCTACACATGTTCATTACTATGCTAAATCCCTCGTCAATGTCAGTAAGTCTAAGAGTAACTTTCACTCGGTAGTTAGGTACAATTTTATGTACATATACAGATTCGTATCAAGGCAACCGGCAATTTCTTCCATAAATTATAAAAGATTAGTATTAATTTGTTGGGATTTGTAATAGACAAAAATTGGGGTTATATACCTCAAAATCATCACAATGGTGCATTCTACCGGGAGGTAGATTTTTCGGCGGCGGATCGAATTTTCCTCAATTACAAATTTGAACCGATAAAGCGAGTGGTGCTCCAGTAGAGTAACTAGATTGAACATAATTTGTATTTATCTTTTTTGAACCGCATATCGCCTCAATATATTCCAGTCATTAATTGGCGCAATGGCGAAAAAAGACCTTGGCGGCTACACCGCGAGTGTCCCAGATAAAAAAATCCCCGAATATTCCTGTCGGCGCGATATTTTTCCTGCTGCTTTTTGCAACAACTTTCGGCGCAGTCCGAAACCGGCCGAGGCGGCATTTAAGAGTTGAAGGTTTTCACTTTTATTGTTATCGGTCCCAGTTCCACGCCCTTGCTCCGTTCCTTTTCGCACGTGGCTCGAGTGGCTTCTAACGCGAAAATTGCCGACCCTACTTTCGAACTCTGCACGAAATTGGACGTGGGAGTCGAAAGTCCATTCAACTCCGGTAATTACAAACGGCCAGTATTCTCGCATTTACAATGCACGAATGTCCCTTTTGTCGATAAATGTTGCGTTCGATTAAATGACTGTTAAAATATCGGACCCGTCACGATTCGAAGCTACCTGGAATAGTTAAACTAATTTATTGGCAGTAATAATTTTAACAACTTGAGCCTTTCCTTCATCGGTACCAATATAAAAAAATCGAAATCTAAATCGATTTTACATCAAATAAATTTGAGTTGCAAGAGAAATGGATAACAATGGATGGGAGAGTATTAACCGACTCTCCGGAGAGATGTAATTGTGATTGTGCGATGAGAGGGAGAGCTCCGTTTGAAGTAGGCCACTAAGTGAGCCCTCCTTGATAAGGAAGTGACCAGGCAATAAACCGCATGGGAGTACACATAGCCCCAAACGGCTATCCTAGACCTTATCATTCGTCTCCTCGCTGAACGGGGAACGAATGCAAGTTTTGGGTGGCTTAAATTCACGCGAATATATTTAACATTCCAAACAAATAATCTCTCGGGCTCAAAGTAGTCTGGGTTGGGCTAAATCATATTTCGAAACCGCAGTTTTTGTTTTAGAGACACCGTGGTGCCTCCAGTAAAATTTCTCTAGTGAAATAGGATTGCTAAGATGGCAGTCAAATATAGATTGATAAACTCAAGATTTAAGGAAAATAACATCCTCGGGGGGCGCCAGTTTATCGGTGCAAGTGCGACCAACGAACTTTAGTTAAGTACATTTCCGCACCACCCTCAGGGGGCGCTAGTTTATCAGTCCAAGTGCGACCAACGAACTTTAGTTAAGTACATTTCCGCACCACCCTCAGGGGGGCGCTCGTTTATCAGTCCAAGTGCGACCAACGAACTTTAGTTAAGTACATTTCCGCACCACCCTCAGGGGGGCGCTCGTTTATCAGTCCAAGTGCGACCAACGAACTTTAGTTAAGTACATTTCCGCACCACCCTCAGGGGCGCTCGTTTATCAGTCCAAGTGCGACCAACGAACTTTAGTTAAGTACATTTCCGCACCACCCTCAGGGGGGCGCTCGTTTATCAGTCCAAGTGCGACCAACGAACTTTAGTTAAGTACATTTCCGCACCACCCTCAGGGGGCGCTAGTTTATCAGTCCAAGTGCGACCAACGAACTTTAGTTAAGTACATTTCCGCACCACCCTCAGGGGGGCGCTCGTTTATCAGTCCAAGTGCGACCAACGAACTTTAGTTAAGTACATTTCCGCACCACCCTCAGGGGGCGCTAGTTTATCAGTCCAAGTGCGACCAACGAACTTTAGTTAAGTACATTTCCGCACCACCCTCAGGGGGGCGCTCGTTTATCAGTCCAAGTGCGACCAACGAACTTTAGTTAAGTACATTTCCGCACCACCCTCAGGGGGGCGCTCGTTTCATTAAAAATCGATCGTTGAGTGCACTGATAAATACGGTATCTCAAAATATTGTAACGAAGAAGTTACAAAATTGAAACGATTTTTGATTTGATGTCTTGTCTGAGTGCCCACTGAAGCTGATATTACTGGCATTCTGACTTTGGGAAAGGAGTAATTATAAGCCATCTTTAGTTCAGACGTCGAATATTAATTGACGTCGTTATTAGTCGGCCGAAGTGTAATATTAAGGCCGGGTGTCCGTGGACGATCAGTAAGATTGTCCCTCTGACTAATGGTCCACCCGTCGTACTCCTCTAATTAACGGTTGTACCTGAGATAATTCCAGTCCGGGTCAGAAGGTTATTACGTTGGGGAGAGGAGGCCGTGTTCTTGAATGTCTCGGTGGCCCACAGCCGGCCCTACTCGCGTGGCCCCCACCGGCCGTTTGTTTTCTATAAATAAATAGTGTCAAAAACCAATGGCGGGGAGGGGGGAAGCCGCAGTTTATTTATATAGACCGTTAACGCACAATGCGGGGTTGGCCTCTTCGGGAAACTATTATGAGAGAGTCAATCCAACTTAAAATACTATATTCAAAATTGTGGCAATTATTTAAATTTGATTTTTAAAGTTAACAACATTACTATTTTGTCTGCTTATGTCGCCTGTAAGAAATAAATTAAGTCTACATCCGTGTATAGGTTCTTTACAATGGAGTTTGGCAAATATATATGCGAGTATCCAAAGTTAATGACTTTATACTTATGTTTCGGACATATTATTACTGAAACAGATCAATATATATCCTCGTCTTAAGCATATCCGAGATTGAAAAGTCCGATGAACTAATTCTTTTGGCAGTAAGCTTCGAACATTCGTAGGGATGTTCGTTCAAAATACCGTGCCAATAATGTTGTATTATTCGTTCATTGCAAAGATTTGCGTTTCCATCGGGTTAGGTATACCAAAAATGACTGCGGATGGAATTAGATAACTCTTCAGTAGAAGTAGGTAATTGTTTAAATTTCTGTAGACACTGTTTTAAACGATAATACTGAATGAATTGCAACTTTAATTCTACCGACTGTGTAACTGGGAGATTGCCCAATGGCAATGAACTTGTACCTTGGGCGGTTGGCCTTGGACAATTCCGTAATTCGCAGAAATCTTCGCGGACAAGATCGCGCCTATTCCTCATTGAATTAAAGAGGATAAAGCCGATTTAATAAGTAACGTAAATAGGTACAATAAACGTCAACGTCTGTATAGTACAGGTGTTGGAGCAGACTAAGGTGTCAAAGAATTCAAACCAATCATACATCCGTCTGTAGGACCCATCCAGAATGTCATATTAAGTTGCGGCTCAAATCGTTCTGGAATATACTATCATTTTGCTTTATTTATAGTATTACTATAATTTATAAAAGACGGGGAAAATACTCATTCGTGAATTAGAGTTACTGTAACTTGGTAAATTTTTACCCATCTTCAGCTTTATAATTGATCGAGGACAGACCGGATCTCTGAAAAAACTACGGAAATTGTTAAGGAGTTTTTTTAATCACCCTATGTCCTCCAATCACCCAATCCCGTTCAATGTTCAACGCGGACTGTAATTGCGTCATTGAACGGAAAGTGCTCAATTCGACAATAGGGAAGATAATGAGAGCCGGTGTCGCCGCCGGTAATTGTGCTCACTGTGGGAAAGTCCGGCGTCACGAATCAAGCAGAAAATAGACGCAGGTAAATAGGGGATGAAAGTTTGCGCATATTTCATGCGGGGGCTGGGAGAAGAATATTTGCATTGTCGATGGGTGCGAACTCCGTCGTTAGAGTTCCCTTGTTCGGCGTAAACCTTTCCGTTATTACTTATTCTATTATTTTTTTTTTCATCGCGACCGGTTACAGCAGGTGCAGACCGTTCACTGCACATAGTATAGACTATGCAGCATTAACCCACAAATAACTCAAGAGGCAGATAAGTAATAACGCCCAGTCGATACTCCAATGAATACGATAATTACGGTTTAAACAATAAAATTTACATTTTACGTATTAGGTTTAATTTTGAAATATTATTCGTCACTTTTGTTATTGCAGACGGTTATTATAATTGCTATTCTTAGAAATCTTGAACGGAACAGACACAAATATACCCCATATTATAAAACAATTGTTTGCAATGTGATAAGCTTATCGCATTTTTGAATACCCGAGTTACTAATTTTTTTAAAGCCTGTACCGAATATATTTCCGGATAGATTATTTTTAGAACTGTGACCGAACAGACTAAATTGCAATCTAATCTAAATTTACATTCAGATAAGAGAAGTGATGGTTTTGGTAGTCTTCGGTACGTCGATTGCTGAATCATTAGCCTGGCAGCTGATAAGTGGGCTCAGTTTCGGGTTTTAAAGCGAAAAGCGATTACAATCAGTGTTTTAATTATTCCACCGAGTAATTTCTTTTCGGCTGCTTTATGTTTATACAGAGCAACGATCTTACCACTTTTGGTAATCCACGGT
The DNA here is from genome assembly GCA_019843655.1 of Lethocerus indicus. NCBI lineage: Eukaryota > Metazoa > Arthropoda > Insecta > Hemiptera > Belostomatidae > Lethocerus > Lethocerus indicus. The sequence continues at coordinate 23,035,045 of JACDQD010000003.1, read as the reverse complement.
TTACGTGATTTATTTAATAATCTATCTCACTCTGCAAACTTTTTACACTTCTGTGAGTGTGAAATCATGATAGGAGCGACAAATGCCACGATTTTAGGGGAAATGATTCATAAATGACAATTACCAGTCATGCTGGTGTTTTTTAATTCTAATAGACCGTTATCAGACACGAAAGCAACAAGAGGTGTAATCTACTAACAGTCGCGCTGAATCATTTTATTAAGAAGCACGTGTTCAGGCTTCGGTGCGGTTGCCAGAATAAACAAGAATTACAAGGAGAACTGAAATATTTTCAGTGTTTTCGTAAGGTAAGTCAACTGTTCCATATTCAGGTTTTGTTTATAAGCAGGAAATGTAAGGTTACGTAAACTCTGATAACCGGAACCCGTTCCTTGAAAACCAACTGGGTCGAGTAAATTACGAACGAGTATTACACCAGTGTTGATAATAAATAGGATTGACACATTCTTTGGCATCTTTTGTTTTTAGTAAATTCGCATTCGCTTCATTTAGTCCATACATTATATACTAGACTTTATCCCTATTTCAATTTAATCGTGTTATAACAGAAATGACCGTATTAATTGTGTATTCGTAAGAGGTATTTTGAATTTATGTTTTTGATGTAAATATTATCCTATACATCAAAAGTATTCCCCCTCGAATACCGTATTTAGGATTATTGTGTTCTTAAATTTATATATTAATTTTTGGGTTGAGGCATTTTACGGAGATAAGTAAAAAACCCGTTGGTTCACACGTTGGTATGTATTATTTATAAAATACAACGATGTATAAATAATCGGCGCGTGTGCCCAATGCTTTTAAAAACTCCAAAGGCGCGGGCCAAAGTTAGAACAGGTTTAGCGCCGCAATACATTGTGTTAGTATGGAATAGCAAATATTATCAAACCTGCAATTATTAAGAGGTTAATATCGTCACGCTGTTACAATCCACGCTTATTACATCCAAACGCTATTTAATCGTACATGCGCCAATCTAAGTATTTTAGATAGACGTCGACAACTCATGCCCATGTATGACACTGCAATTTTAGTCCGTGGACAAATTTTAGAACGCTGTCATCACTGGTTGAGCAATACGAGAGTTATGTAGAATGTAGTTAAGCATGCAGAAAGACTTTTCAAGCAGCCGACATGAAAGAAAAATAAATTTAAATGCTTACGAGCTCGCCGCAATTGGTATTTAATTTTTCCTGTAAATTGAACAGAATAATTAGCGCCGTATGTTCCGTTTTATTCAATTCCTTCATCTAATATAACAGTCATACAGTGTAACGCACGTTTCCACTTAGCTAGCTCTCCTATATATGTATTAAATTTAATACAAATAGAAAAAGTAATAATATTATTCGACCAATGGATTATGTCATTTATATCCATTCCTGTAAAACTGGTTCGAAATGGTTTGTTTTCACGAAACAATTTTTTTATCGATACACCTCAAATAGATAAGCGGGTTCGATGGAGAACCGGGCGGATCCGTCAGGTTTTATTAACTGTCGGCGAAGCGCTCATATCGAACGATACGTACGTTCGGGAGGTTTTTTCTGAATTATAAATGAACCACGGTGAAATGTCAAAAGGGGACGTACATTACTTCAGTTAACTCCAGCATCCTGCGTCGATCAATGGCGGGTGTCTCCCCTCATTGGGTTAAAAGACGCGATTAAAGAATTCACGGACGTTTATCTAATCAAGGGACAACGCGTTACGAAGTTAAGATAGAGCGCATCCAGGACCGGCCCGAACTGGGCCTACCTAGTTGTACCCCGGGTTTTAAAAATTACAATCGGGAGATAACTGTTGGTTAGATAGAAAATCGCGTAGACGCGAAAAGCAGTCTGCGGTCTTATTATTTGTCTTAGGATAAACCGGTTTTTGTTTCTCGCCTCCGGCCACCTCTGGTGGGGCACTGACAGTCCAGACAGGGTTATCCATGTGCAACATTGATTTTTAAATTCATTTGATAGTTGAGGGCGTATCTTTGCGCGAAATTAATCGGGGCTATTTCCGTGAATCGGATAGTCAGTGTTAAAGGCCGCGTGACAACCCGTCGTGTCTGTTGAGAATTGTGCAGTTAACTGACCTTTCGGCTTGTCCGGCTGTGTTAGCTGTTTGGTGGAGTCCGTCGTCTCCGCGGGCCCCATCTCTAGCGTTGGGGGGGGTCTCGAGCAGGCGGCGTCTCTCTCTCTCTCTCTCTCTCTCTCTCTCTCTCTCCACTGCTCGATCGTCTGTCGTGGAATGAACCCGCCCGACACTTGGCCGCCTACTCCCTCTCGGACGGCCACTCGCCGTTCACACCGGCTCTCTCCCTCCCCCGTCCCAGGCCTCTCCCTTCCATCACCCTCCACCTCCCTAGAACAACCCCCCCCCCACCATTATCGCCGTCCTACCACAACCTAATGTAGTTTGAGTCATACCTGATTGATTTCCTGTCATTCCCAACTTCCCGGGCAAATTTATTATTTTACCATTCCCTAATATTTCAGTTCCAACTGCTATCGTTGAAGTATTTAAAAATCAATTTATCAGAAATAAACTAACGTTATTTAACATTACTGGTCCCAAGTTAGCCAAGACTCTGAATTTTCTCAGTCTCCCTCTGAACAGTCTCCCAGGGGAGTATCCTCGGTCCGATTCTATACTCTGTCACACACTCCCTCCACTATATTAGCGTCATTTGCAGATGACAAAGCTATCCTTTCATCAGATCCAAGTCCTATTACCGCTTCCTACAACCTGCAGAATCACTTGAACCTGATCCAAACATGATTAAAAAGATGGAGAATAAAAATAACGTCCAAGTCACGTTCTCACTTAGACGAGGCACTTGTCCCCCAGTATCCCTATTCGAAACACCCCTACCCACGGCGGATAAGGTAAAATACCCGGGCCTCTATATAGACAAAAGACTGACATGGAATCAACAGGTAAAACTAAAAAGACTGGAAGTTAACAGACGATACAAGTTACTACATAGATTACTAGACAATAGATCAAAATTAAGCTTAAACGACAAATTATTATTGTACAACACTATAGTTAAACCGATCTGGACATACGGACTCGGACTGTGGGGTTCGGCCAAACCGACAAATATCCACAAAATCCAAACCTTACAGTCGAAAATATTAAGGACAATATCCAACGCACCCTACTATGTCTCCGACCTCACCCTACACACAGATCTTAAAGTCCCGTTTGTCCGAGCCTTACAACGATACAGCAATTTCCACTCACGACTCAGCCATCCACTAGTCCAAACCCTACTATCTCCCGACATCCCAATCGTCCCTTACAGGCGCCTGAAAAGGAAGTGGCCACGCGACCTAAATGTTTAAAATAATTTAAAAAAAGTTAAAAATTTAAAAAAGGGGGAAACCAGTCGGTTTCTCCTCTAATTGTTGTCTATTGTAGTTATTGCCCATATCAATGTTGCTTGTTGTATCGTTTTACAGTTGTAACAATAAAAGAGAGAAAAAAAAACATTACTGGATCGAGTGGTCTGTTTAATTTGAATGATACAATTGAGAAACAAAAATAATATCTATCTTTTATTTTTTTTTTATTCTCTCTTCTGGTTGGTATGTATGAGTTCAGCTCTCAGAACTGGCGGGTGACTGACCGGCCTCTGTTTATTCCCGCCAATCTTCTTCAGCGATAGTCGTCTGGTCTGCGATGGTTTCGACCGCTCGCCACCTTCAGTAGCTGTGTTCGTCAGTATGGTGGTGGGTTTGAGTTACCCCGGCACAAGGGATGCCCGCGGGTCGTCCCGACTGGACAGATAATTGGGAAAAATACGGTAGAAATAATACTCCAGGACGAATTTCCGGGTCTCTCCGATTTATTCCCCAGACGACAGGCTTAGAGTATGAGTTTTAGGTGCGCTCACCTGTCCAATAACAGGGAATCTTTCAGTTCAACCCGCAGGTGCATCGGTGTAATAAGGGCACCGACTGCAGCCTGCTTATAGAACAATTACGCACCAAAATATAACAGTACACACAGGGCTACCACCTATAAGAAGGGCCTTGTCGCAGAAATCAGGATTGACGAGCGGTCATAGGAAATAAAGACAATAATTTTCTATTATCCTATTTTCCTAGGTTTATAGTCAATGTAGTATAAGTAATCTACCATCTCTATGGACCCAACATTTCCCGTTTTTCTAGAAAGTTATTGGTAATTAATCGTACAATAAAACGCTTGAAATTACCGCTTTCCCTGTTTAATGCTGCACCCACGTTATTGCCTCCGTATTTACAAACAACTCCTACAATAAACATGACACAGTATACATGCACCTGTGTTGTATCAACGCATTAAAGGCCAACAGTCAATGTTCACTCAATACAGCGGAACGTTCTCGTCAAAAACGTTCAACATGGAAGACATTGTAAGTTACTTTTTCTAATCTATTAAATACGTAGATTCAAATCCATAATAACAAGTTATATCGAAAATTTGATGTATTTATTTCTAATCTTAATGTAATTAACAGTCAATAATTAGTGGCACAGCCGTTGTAACAGCCCTTTCCTATTACATGACATAATTAATAGATTTATGTACGATTAAATAAAACCTATATATGTGAAAGGTGAGCATGTGGCCATCTTTAATAAAAAATTAAATATATTTATTAGCCAAGCTAAAGTTTATGTTACATAAAGAGCAAATAGGTATTTATTTTCTAATTTCCGTTCGATAATTGAAATATTCATTATTACTTGATTGGCTGAAAAAATGTACGACAGGAACGCATTCGGTACCTGTAATTCATTTTATTACATATTCAATGAACTTATATGAAATAACACTTGTTTATTTATTTTAAGAAACGATTTTTATAAATGAATAAAGGTTTCGTCCACGGAAATTAATTCTTAAGATACAGGGTCAAACAAGGTTTCTTTTGCAGTGAATTTCTTTTTATACAGCCTTGAATAGTAGTATATACTAATGTTCACTGAATTTTCAATAGCATTTATAAAGCACGTGGCAAAATATATTGTACTGTAGAGCAGGGGATGAGTAGTGAGAAATGTCATACCATACCTAAGGTAAAAAATAAAACGACGTAGCACTTACGTACCCACTAACTAAAAAAAATTACTTGTTTTTTCAAACCGGTTCAAGTTTCGAGTCACCGGTCACTTATTCTATATGGTAATTAAAACGGAATTGATTAGATGCCATAAATTACCCGATTGGAGGTTTACAGTGGACAAGTTATTTCCGATGAGCAAAATTAACCGTTTAATGAGTCCAATACAGTGTACCGGAGCAATTAACTGTTAATTGCAACAAACTACGGATTAGAATTTGCGTAGCGCAAGGCCATAGAAGATAACGGGTACAAACTTTGTTTGTAACGAAAATTATGTTTTTTCTTTCACTAGTTTTGTTCTGTTATTTTTCAATTTATAATCTGGCGTCAATGGTCCACTAGGTTCATAGATCTGAATAGTGTGATTAATTTTAGTTTTAGAAATTTGAGGAAACTTTGGTAAAGATCAACCTTTTTTTGTCACGAACGTACTTACAGAAACAAGTACTTAAAAGAATGTTTCTTAAAAAACATAAGGAAAGCTTGTTTCATGTTTTTCTGAGTGATTTATCAACCGGAACCCCCAGTGATAAGTCACACAAACGTAGGAAGGTATTCAAATTTAATCATTCAAGTGGTTAAGAACAAATGTGGTGACAATTAGGTAACTTCCTAAGGAATTCTTCTTTTATCGAAGAAGAGTCCTTCGCTTCTTTGTCGGGGTTATTTATTAGAGTGTAAAGCACATTTGTATATTAGACTAAGAAGGAAGCAGGAAGTACATCGCCATCTTCTCAGTTTACCTAAACGAGACTCCAATTTTTCCAGGACGCGCCTATACAATTAATTCCTTTTATTACTAATCTCCATAGATAGATGGTTTGTATATTTAGAATGTTTCAAATTTCGCGCCTTGTATGTTTAGAAAATAAAATTAGATTAGAGTGGACGTTCCATCATAAACAAGCACAAATTTACAGTTTTCAAAATTTATTGTGATAACACGTAATTAATGTTGAAGAAAAAATTAAATTAACGCAACGCCTTCGATTTAAGAAAATATTTTCAGTGAGTGCTGCTCCCCATACCGCAACATGTCATGAACGAACCTCGGTGAATCACCTCAGAAACGTTCCCCGTTCGTTACGATATTTCAGAGAGCTCACGAATCACGATATTATTCATCCGGAATTTTCTATTATGAATGTTGGTCGAATTGTATTTGTTATTTAGCGTTTCCTCGGTTTAAAGCCCTTAGCATATAACGATCGGTTAATAACTACAAATTTTTGGAGCACATAAACTTTTTTAATATAATTCTTCAAAACTGATTTCATTCACTCCAAAAATAGGTACACATAGACTTCTTTTAATTAACAATAAGAAAAAACTAGTTTCGTGAACTCAGGTTGCATCCTTGTCCAGTAGTATATTACATACAAATATTCTGGTATTTCATGATCGGCAAACAATTCATTGCTTGCGACTCACAAAATCTGTTTAATAAACACTTTTGGAATTGTTTTCTTCTTTTGAATGGCCATGGCATATGCACGCCGAAAGGAATGCAGACGAAATAAGGTCTTGGTATATTAAGTTGCTTCTGTATCGCGATTATTATGTAATTGCTTTAGAAAGTTTCAGTCCGCTCGACAACTGGTTGCTGGAAAATAGGGAATGTTCATTTATTATATAAGCCTTTAATTTGTATTTACCATTTTAGAGTTCTGGGATCCGAAATTCCAACATGAGAAAACAGTATCCGATATAATTCAATCATCTTTTATTTTTGTTTTAGTGTTGTATCTATAGAATAAGAATGCCTTCGTCAAATATAACAGATAGACCGACAGATAAACACACTGCAAACCTATTATGCATTGATAAAACTAAATATTATTCAGTTAGGTTCTAACCCATGTCTCTTTTCTTAGGTATTAACCCAATTCTCCTTGCTTAGTTTCTAACCCAACACTCCTTTGGTAGATATTACCAAAAGACTGAATGCGACTCAAACGAAATATTAGAGCAATTCTAGATTAGTGCATACATTCTTGAATGTTTTTATTAGCTATCTAACCATTTGGTTTGTTAAAAATGTTCGAATCTTAACTCATGCTGTACCGAGGGGCGATTTTCATCGTGTTGTTGGCAGCTCTGCCGGAAGGTAAAACAGCTGATTTAAAATGTTAGAACTGTTACGTTTCATTTGACAATTATGTTTGAGGTTTTTTCTACATGACGACGGCGTGAGGACGACTGGTTTAACGCTCATGTAAATTTACCAAGTCTAGTGATACAATTCGGATTCCTGGTGTGGGATGGGAGGGATAGCGAATTTACCATAAGTGAACGGTACCTTTCAACTGTTAAACCTATCGGCTGCGTACAATCAATTTTCAATCGTTGAGAAAGACCACAATGGCTGGAAGAGACCGGAACAATAAACACGATGACGACCACAGTGTTGAGGTATTAGATTAAACATATTGGCCAAATAAATGATATGTGTATGTAGTATCAGATACGTTTACCACTCATTTGAAGAACCTCAAAGGAATCATTGTATTCTCCATTGATACAGAAGACATTTTACGGAACTTACTCTTTCTGGCTTTTAATTTGTCTTGACATTTGTGGCTACATTTTGAAATTTTCAAGTAAAAAACCATTAAATGTATTTGAATGGATTTGATTTAACAATAGCTTTGGAACTTCCATAGAAGAGTATTTTAATGTAAACATTAATATATTCTGTCTGAGGGTGGCATGAAGTAAGAATGAACATTGTATAAAAGCTAATTAATACTATTTGACCAGCCAAATCACATTTCATTTGTTATATTCTAATCTTATTAATTTTGTTTTCCTATTAAACCAGAAGATTTACACTTTTGGATATAATATTTTTTTTTAGGATATGTCTAGACTATTTGTATTAAAGCATAGAAATGTTTGATAAAATCATTTATAAATAAATGCAAATTAATGTTAAAATTAAAATATTTAGTATTATTGTGTTTTATATTTTTACTTAAGATAACTGATTCTAATTTATTTATAGATTTTGTCAAAACTTTTTCATTACCATTCAGCTCATTGTCTTGTATAGCAATTGTTTGTCAGTCATACATTCTTACAACCATATGTTGTTATTTTCGGTTGCAAAATGAATTTTCGTACTTACAATTAAGAAAAGTCGTAATTCAAAATTTAAAAAGTGCAGCCTGCAGCAATTTTTTGAGCAGACTAATTCCCAAATATGGATGGAATTCAGTTCTATCAAAATCTGGCTAGCGAAGTAATGATTTTTTATATGTCTATTTTCATATTTTGTAACAGAGTTCCCATACCCATAGTCAGAATACCACGAAAGGTTCATTAGTCAATGGGAGACAAAATGTCAGGCAAGTGATAAAGTCAATAATTGTTTGTTTTAATACATAAAACTGGTTATTGTGTTTTTCAGTCGCTGGCAGAGGTATTCCGGTGCTTTATCTGTATGGAAAAACTTAGGGACGCCCACCTGTGCCCCCACTGTTCAAAGCTGTGTTGCTACGTGTGCATCAGGAGGTGGCTGACTGAGCAGAGGTCCCAGTGTCCCCATTGCAGGGCATCACTCCACCTCCACGAGCTTGTCAACTGTCGCTGGGTTGAGGATGTCACACAGCAGCTTGACACACTACAGGCGGTCGGATCCTCCACCAGGCATGATGAAAATGAAAGAGACAGGTTATCCTACACATTAAATACCTGTAGGGCCAGAATTTATCATTACTTTATGCATTACCCAACTTTTGTGATGGTAGGAATTTGGTAACTATCCTCCATATATTGTAGTATAAGCATTAGAGTCCTTGTCTCTTATGAGGAACATATTCAACGGGTATTCTTTGAGGAAGTATTAAATGCTGCATTTTGTTCATACATTATTAGCCTGTGGATGGCTTATACTAATGCTATTGTAGGTGTACTATACATGAGGAGAAGTTGTCAGTGTATTGCTGGACATGCCGCAAGACTATATGCCACCAGTGTGCACTGTGGGGTGGAACTCACTCAGGACATATTTTCAAACCGCTTGAAGAGGTTTATGAACAACACTCAAATCAGGTTAAAGATGAGGTCTCTCAGTTGCGTAGGAGACTCATGGAACTGTTTAGTCTCATCCAAGATGTTGTGAGTGGAACTGATTTTGTATTGTTTTTTTTCAGTATGTATCGAGATTACTGATGAGTATTATTTTCAGGAGCGCAATGTGGAAGTTGTAAGGGGTGCAAAAGATGAACGTGTAAGAGAAATCAGGAATGCTGTTGAGCTGATGATAGCTCGGCTTGATGCCCAGCTGAAAAATAAACTTCTGACTTTGATGGGTCAGAAGAATGCATTGACACAAGAAACTGAACAGTTGGAATCATTACTTCAAGAGGTTGAGCATCAATTGCATACGAGAACTCGATCTGAGTTGATTGCCCACTCTGGAGAAATATTAAGAATGATTCATCAACTTAGAAAGAAACCAATGTCAAGTTTTGTGACTGTTACTGTGCCTGCTGATTTTCAGAGGTAAATTCATCATCATAGTTATTAATAATATTAGTCAAATTATGGTATTGTACTTCAATATGTTCCACAGTAGTTTGGATTAAAATTGATTATAATTTATGTTTGTTTACTTGGCTGTCTGTCCAGGCATAGCAGCACTAAAAAATTGTATTGAATACTAATTTTAGAAATCTAAAAAGTCAGTCTTACTCTGAAATTGTCTTTGGCTAATATAAAACAGACTTCATTATACAAAATATTTAACAAAAACATTGCAAATTTATGAAGGATCAAAATCCAGATTTTTTATGTGTGGCCAAGTGGGTTATAGAATAAATTATTCACAAAAGTAAATTTCCTCTAATTTGTTCCTACATTTATACAATACAATTTTTTTAATATTTGAGTTAATCAGAATGCATTTTTATTGTCTTTTTTTAGTGAAATTGTGCCAGGGTATGACACTGGAACATTTATAATGCAGCAGTTCACTCAACTACAACACAAGGCTGATCCAGTATATTCCCCTCCACTTCATATAAATGGTCTTTGTTGGAGACTCAAAGTTTATCCTGATGGCAATGGAGTTGTACGAGGAAACTACCTATCAGTATTTCTAGAGCTCACTGCCGGTTTGCCAGATCCATCAAAGCAAGTATTCTCCATTAATTATGTATTTAAATTTTACAATTTATTATAAATTATATATATTTTGGTTTTATTATTATCATCTGAAGTATAGATAATTTTGTTCTCTCTAGGTTTTTATATCATAATTTTCTTTGTAACAAATAATCATTACTTATTGTTTTTAGTTTGATTTCTAGGTATGAATATCGGGTGGAAATGGTCCATCAGGGCACACGTAATGCTAGTAAAAATATAGTCAGAGAATTCGCATCAGACTTTGAAATTGGAGAATGTTGGGGTTATAACCGATTTTTTAGAATTGATCTCCTTGCTAGTGAAGGTTATTTGAATACAGACAATGATACATTAATTCTCAAGTAAGTAACATGAAATTATGTTTATGTATTTAATTCTTATGTGTGTAGTGCATAATAGAATGAATACTCTATCTATATAATACAGAATAGTCAGTGTTAAATTGTCATACTTGATTTAAAAACAGTTGGCATTATAAAAACAGTAAAATACAATTTCTAACAGAAATATATCTTGGTAAAATCATTAGTTCTAATTTATACTGATTCATGAACTGACTGTTCAGGTTTCAAGTAAGAGCACCAACATTCTATCAACGATGCAGGGATCAGCAATGGTACATTGGTCACTTATTGAATGTTCAGACACAACAAGCAGCACAAATAAATGAGCTCAAAGATGTAAACAAGTTGTAAAATTACCTTCTGTTTATTTTCTGACTATCAGTTTGTTGAATTGCCTAATTATTTTTTTCCTTTTCTTAGAGATTGGCACAGACTACATGTAATATGCTGAATGCTGTCAGAGGAGTGGCTACTTCAGGGGCAATCAACAGTTCAGAAGTTCCTTCTGTTACGACACCTACATCTGTTAGGTACATTATTAAAGAGAAAAATATTATAAATTAAAATTAAAAACAGCTTTGAAATATAATACAATGATATAATACAATTTAATGGAATATCATCATTTTACAATCTTCTGTTTCCACTCAGTTATTGTCTCATTCTAAACTGGTTTTGGATTTTTACTACTTTCAGTACCATTCACTGTGATGTGATTTTATGGCACAGTAAAAGTGCAGTGATAGTTCTAACATATGACAAAATTTAAAAAAAATAGCATTACAGTTTGATAATTGACATTTGCAGAATAAAATGAATGGGCATGTATACTGTACTGTTATTCTACAATATATTTAATTTTCAGGAGTTTCGAAAGAATAAGCATACCTGAACAGGGTAGTGGTGGCTGCAGTGTGAGTAATTCTCAATTGTCAACTGCATGTAACAATATTACAAAAGTGTCTAGTCGTGGAAAACGTACCTCAAGTACTTCAGCAATGCCTGGAAACAATTTGGTGTCACCAAATGGTGCAATAAATATTACAGACTCTGAGGTACTGACAAAGTTTTGATTTCTGATATAATAATTGTAGTTTCTAATATTTGTATTAAGTCAGTATGTGTATTTGTTTAACACCAAATTAATTTTTATATCCCAGTTGTTTAGTTTATTAGCAGATATTTTTATAGCTAAATATGTATATTATATTGTTTCTCTATCACTCCTATCATTATGTGGTTGGTTATGTAGTTGGATTGAAGCAGTTTAAATACCTGTTCTATCTGTTCTATAATGCAGATGTTAGAACTAAAATTTTTATTGTGATACATATTGTGTTTGTCTTTCCTACATATAACTATTTTAATTAGAAATTGAAAAATATTTTGTTCCCAGGAGAGTGATTGTGAAGTTGAAAATGTTGTCAGTTGTTGTTCCCAACATCCAGAAGAAAATAGTAATGATGAAAATGATATTGATGATGAAACAACTTCAGGTAGTTTTATTTTCAAAACCATTTGTTACTTGGAATGTGGGAAGAATTATCTAAATTTTTCATCCTGTTACATTACGTGGTGCATTAACAACTAGCTTTTTCAATTCCTGGATTACTAACATATTGGTATCAAGTCTTAAGGTGGTACAAATAATTAGAAGCTGTTCACAGAATTTCGTTTTCTAGTTCTTGGTTTTGAAGATACTGGAAGTTCAAATGAAAGTGACTTATTGCTAACTTGGGGGGATGCTGACAGTATTGAAGATCCTGTTAATGAAAATGAACTTCCAATAAAACAAGACTCCCAATCATTGCCTTCATGTTCGTGATATTCTTCCTTTTTCCTTAATCACCTAAGTACAAATATAGTACTAAATCCTAAAGTAGTTCCATCATAAGTTCCTTTACTTTTATGAATAAAATTCTGTTTTGAGTCGTGTAGTTATATTTTTTTTACTTTTATAGATAGTGTATACAAATTAATTTCTGTTAGTTTCTATTTACTGAAACAAATTTATTACTTCCTGTATATAAATAAGTTAATCTATAATAATTTGCATATAATGAGTTATTATTATGCAATATTAATATTTACACTAATTTCTGTTATTCCATAATTTAGGAAAAATAAACTTCTGAAGTACTGCATAACTATGTGTAATCCTGTCTCATGTGCCACAGTATAACATACTATGATATAAAAACAAATTATTTCTTATTATCTATTAGTAAGAAGTAATTTAATAGGGGGATTTTTTATCTGTGCAGTATGAGTTGTATTTAACTGAACATGAAGACCACACGATAGATAATTATTACATTTTAAAAAGGAGTTTTAAATTATCTATATCAATACTATTTTGTATTGATATTCTCTTCAATAAAGACTCTGGTAATGTTTCTGGTAATTACAACTAAAATGAAATATTCAACTTTAGTCCACGGATCTCTTGCCTCCATGGAAATTGAGTCCATATACACACAAACAAGTACATATATGTCCATGTAATTCACAATCATCCCCATTCTTTTTTTAGGTACTTTTAGTTTCTTATAAATGAGTACAGATACATTATATCTTCTATAATGTCTAAGAATAAGCAAAATCACAGTAGTTCATAGTAGCTACTAAAATGTTAAATTTATATAAAATGTTAGCTATTTATATTGCCTGATTTATTTATTTTTTAAATATCACATGAATAATGTTTATTGACTTATTTATTAATTATGTGACAATTACCCTTAGTAATTCTTGTTTAATTAGATGCAAATTGACAATAGCAAATAAGACAGTAGTCCTTGGGAAACAAAGTTTCACGCAAAGTTCTTCTCCTGAAGAAAATTTAATATTTAGATTTTATATGTTCTTAGTATTCCTCCCTTAATATATAAATAAATAAATAAACATACATATATATGCATAAATATGTACTTTTAATGATATGCATGATATTATTTCTAGGTGATAATGATATTGAATGTACTATGGCTCAACGCTTGTTTGGAAGAGAGACTTCAGGAAATAATTTAAGGTATTTTTTATTCCATTTGTTTTGTTCTTTTAATTCACTATTTTCAGTATTTTTGATATCAATGTTATATCATTCTTATCAATAATACTTAACATGAATACAGTACATGTATTTTATCATTTGACATTTTTTCACTGTAAAAAGCATCAATACATTCACAGTCTACAATCATTGTATATATTTCAATTATTTTCTGTAATTGTTTTAGTAATATTAATTTACAAAATTTGGAAGATGAGATCATGTTGATGCGGCTGTTTGACATGCAGGATCCAACCAGTTTCTTTCTGCATGATAGTACTCAATATTCACCATATCCTCAGCAAGGTATGGGTTTATTTGATTAGGAAGTAAGTCAGTTCAATTCACAGTATCTTAAGCACATTATTTTGCTCATTTTGTTGTCACTTGTAATGATGACAAAACAAATGGACTACAAAAAAATTGAATTTTGGAAAATATAAATAAAAGTATTATATTTTGTCAATTTTCAATTTATGTCTGAGACTTTTTTTTATATGACAGTACCATTATTGTGAAAACAGAACAGTTTAACATATAATTATTTAAAACTGATAATATTTCATTACTGTGTTTTTTTCTAATAAAGCTTTCATGGTAGTAGGATCTTTCATTGTGCTCTTATAATTTGCAGGATCTAGGAACCTTCCAGAAATAGTTACTAGGCCAAGTAGGGACATGTCTTCACTGATATTAGATTCCACCAGTGACAATGTTAGTTCCATACCAAGGTATTTATTTATTTGTCACTACTCCACTATTTATTTAATGTCTTACTATGTTAGGCATCCCCAAATTATATTTACAAAATATATTTCAGTAGTATTTCGGCTGGAGGTGAAGATGGTACTTCAAGTAATTCAGTGAATGAACAACTTTCTCCACCCAAAGGTATTCATTACTATTCTATTTCATTTATCAAACAACAAATCCCTTTACTACTTTGGCATGCATAGGTTATAATTTATGAAATATGTAGTAATTAATTTTATAATAGCAATAGTAAACTTGTTATAACATTTTTCTTCAATTTGTATGATTTTATTTCGATCCTTATTTTTGTAGTAACCTTAGGTTGGCACATGTTAAATCAAGTTCCAAAAAAGCACCGTTCTCCTGGTTCTCCAAATTCTACAAACCATTCATCTAATTGCATCAAACAAAAACATCTGAGAGTATGTACTTCTTTTTATTGGCACCCTTATTTATTCATTATAATTTTTCATCCAATATAAATTAATTTTTCTTTTTTGTAGGAGTTTGAAAACTTTCTTCGATCAATAAATCTTGATACACCCATAGCGCAGTATGGGTAAGTAGGTTGTATGCAACCAAATTAGTTACTTGACATTTTCCTGGTACTTCAAAATATGTCTTGAAGAGTATAATGGTGAAAGCATAATTTGCCTATATAAGTACTGATAAAAAAAAGTCTTGTTTCATGTTTTAGTGGGAATGGAGATACCAGTGCATCAGGGGTAGAGGTTCCATCCGCGAGTTCACCAATGCATGGTGTTTCCAATTCTGGGCCTGTTCACACGCCATTGGCACATCATAAAGATCGTATGAGTTCATAAATATTAAGTGATATGCTTCTGATAATTATATTGTTACATCATATGAAAAAAAAATTGAATCTTTTTTCCTGATAGGTGGACGGTCTGGTAGATATAAACCAGAAAAAGATAAACCATTACACAGAAAGAATGACAGGTTTGTATAATTAATTGAATTAATATTAATTCAATTTTGTATTTTATTGTAATTTCATTTTTTATATTCCTTTTTTATTGTAATATATTTCCATTTTTTTTAATTGATTTTGTTTATTTGTAGTTCACCTGATGATCGAGGGTCCAATTCAGTTTAGTGAAATGCAAAACCAACATTTGTTATATTTTGAACGCACAAATGTGTCCAGTATATTTTCTTACATTATGTAAATTTTGAATTTGATATGTGCATTTTATAATACCATTTGATATTGTTTTAAATTGTCATCTATTTCAATATGGACATAGTTATCATAGATTTTAATAATAATGACCATATTGATAGTGTACATAGATCCAGGAATTCCAGTCTAGATGTTTTCTAATTATTCTAAAAATTTTCTAAAATTATTTATTCAGTTTCAACTTATAATTTTTGTGCTGTGATTTTGCAAGATTACATTCTTTACTTTTACTGAGTAGTATTATAGATTTAACCATTTGAATTATTGTATTGTATAATGATGTGTGACATTCCGAAAATCCAAGCTATATGATTTCACAAAACATTGGCATGTTATTTATTTATTATTAAGGTGTAAATATTCATTTCTCCAATAGAACTTGTTTTGGTATTTACTACTTATATATGTTACTTTTTTTAGACTTGCTTCCAAAGCTTTATTGAGATCCATGGATCTGTAGTAGATTTCATCAGTCAATTATTGAAATCATTAATTTTTCCCATTCCAGTACTTTGTTTTGTATTAATTATCTGGTACCAGATTTTGTGTTATATATGTAGAAGCTGCACTTTATATTAAATTAAATTTTTTTCAGTATTTAAGTTGTGTTGAAATGTGTGTTACTATTATTATAAGGAAATAAATGAATTAGTAAGGTTCAATCAATCTCATTTTTTTCCCCAACCATATTGGCCTAATAAATATATGTTAAAAATATGTTTCCCGAATTTATAACTTTAGATCTGTAACTGGTTTAATGCAGATTTATTCACTCCAAATATGTTAGTCTATTAGGTTTAGTGGCAAAATTCATGTAAGAAGAGGGTAGAAAAACAAAGATTGGAATCATGCCTACCTCTGAAGGTTCAGTTGGCTTAGCACACAGTATGCTGTAGTTAATAAATGATGCTTGAAATTATTGACGAGATTATTGCTTGATTATTGATTCAAATTATCCACAGGCATTTCAGTATTGATTAGATTATTTTGTGTGATACCGTAACGTTTAGCGTCACAAGCTTGTTCCAAAAAGCCGGTTGCGGAACAGAAATAATAAGAAATGGAAAATTACTAGTTAAAATTTTTTGTTATTATTTAATTCGTTCGAGCGTATTAAAAATTATCGATTAAGACGTTGAAAGTATTCAGCACAGTCGAGGACACAATCTTCCTTGAACGTCATGGATCTTACAGAAAATAAACGAGTCACGTGACTATTGTACATCACCTTTGGGTCAAGGACGAACTATTTTTATAGTTCTTCTGAACTGTTATTGCTGGCTTGCCTTCAAGAAAGGTTTTTAGATTTGACATACCTATTTCGAAACTAAATTATGCCTCCAGTTTGCTTCGTAGTATGAATAAAACATAGCTTTTTCAATTTTTGTTTTTGCTGTTCACTTCTCATTCTTCTTTATAAACCGGAAAATGAGCATTAAATTGTCGGACCAAATAGGCGAGTGATGATGTCCAGGGCTATTTCAGATAATAAAATGAACTGCAATGCATCCGTTAAAGTACCACGATCGCATGACTTCTTCACATTATCGTGATGCAAGAAGAAACGCTTACCCAAAACTAATGCAATAGACTTCTCACTGGCGGAAGTGTCTCTCAGCTCTACCTCTGAGTAATTGTTATAATAATTTCCATATAGGCTATTGTTTTGTTTAATCGTCAGTGAAGAAGGTACGTATAAAATGGCACACTAGATGTAAAACCTAGGCTCAAAGCAATAGAACGTATATTAAATGCCTCTTCTAGAACGGCGTTTAGGTTCGGCAAACCAGCACGACGTTTGTCTAGTTAGGCACCAATATTGGCTCCAGAAATGTAAGAAGAATGTTTGCTTTTATGTTGTATGAGCAGATAATCAATTTTCGATTAATATATTTTTAATTTGTAATTAATTGTCCCATTTTGAATTTTTCTTAAAAACCGTCATCAATTATAATTGGAAGTTCTAAAACTTTCAAGCCGGGAATACCAGCTAGTTTTCATAATAACCAACGAGCAATATGCGAAATATATAAATTATAACGCTATATAAATTTTTAAATTGGCGTCCGTTCAAGAAACTGGTTGTTAAATTGGGAATTGGTCGTCGCATGGAAGTTGCCGATTTTAACGCAGTCGTAAAATTTTGTTGGCACTGTTTTATATTGTCGTCTATTTGGCCAGCCGAGAATCAAATAGGAATTCGAAACAAACTCCACCGGGTTCATACTGTGCATTTGTATAGCATACGTTAGCCTCGTTTTTATAATATATTTTAAAAACTTAATCATGAACTGCAGTATTATTTACAGTATTCGTAGCACCAGGAATATGCATGTGATTTCGAAGAACTGCTTGAATTATTGCTAACGCGATCACAGGTTTTTCGATACTTGTCCAACTACTGGGGAAAGCAAGATAAACAACGCGGGGACATTAGTGACAATTCTAATAGTAGTGATCATTTTAGTTTTAAAAACTTAGAGACTTCTAAGATGGGCAGTGATCCCACCCTTCCTCTGCCTCTCTGGCCCACTCCCAATGCTCCGAGATGCCTCGGCGGAGTGAAAGGAAATGAATGTTACTTCGAGAAAGGTATTATTGAGAAATAACGGCGACTGTGTAAACAGTCCCACCCCCCGGGGTCTGAATTTGTCACCGCCACTCTGTTATTGCTGTCCCGAAGCTCCATTTTCGTTTTGAGGCGGGTTGAAGTCTCGCCGGCCGGACAATATGGCGGACTCCACTTCTCTCTCTCACTTTCTCCCTCTCCCTCTTCACACACACACACACACACACACGATCGGCGAACGTGTGGGACGGCCATTGAGAGCGGCTGTCACATTTGGGCCGATGATGAATGCCGGGCCGGCATCTCGGGAGAAAACGTCCCCCCTCCTGTCCTATCTGATGTCCCTCGACTCGCACCCTTCATTGTGTCCACCGTCGTTTAAATCCCCACTCCGTCAATAGGGACGGCAGTTGGGGACAGGGAAGGGAAATAAGAAATCAGAGTGTTTGTATTCGGGACGCTGGGACGTATGCTAAATAAGTCGAGACCTGTTGTCGCTCGCACATTCCTTTCCGAAGCCTTGTGCCTTTTGCTTTCTTAGCCGCCATTTATGTTCATTTTACTGACCGTCTCTAGAGCTCTTTGAACCGAAGACGAATCGACTGGCTGTTCAATACTGGGAAAGAAATTTAAAGTGTGACATAATGACATTTACTGTAATGAAAAGTATTTAGTTTACCGAATCAAAAAATATTCGGAATTTGTATTCAGGGCCTGCAATAGGTAGACAAGAATTAAACAATTAATAAGTTATAATAATGTTCCCAAGGCCGAATGATTTAGTTCGATTCCCAATTTTTTTCATCACTTTTGGATTCTTCTTCTTCCACACACTGATTTCGTCCGCGCATTCGCGAACTCCCCAAGCCTTTCTTCAGCGAGTAAATCTTATAATTGTTATCCGAACGCCATACTCTACTAGTGGTCCGAACGGGGTATCGCTATTTGGTTTGCTCGGAATGGAAGTTAATCAAAACCTCTGTCCTCCTGGGACGTTGGGAGCTCAGTTGTCTCAGCGCCCCAATGCGACCGGCCATCTGTCCCCCCCCCCTATAGTGTCCCCTTCAGACATCTCCTGTCTCTTTCCCTTTGTCCCTCTGACTCCTTGTTTGTTCTGATGCTCAGGCCTTTGAACGACAGACCCCGTCGAATTGACACCGGCACGCTCTCTCTCTTACGGCATGGCTTTTTCTCCACTCGACCCTCGGTCCCCGAAATTTCGGGTTCGCGTTTCAATGCAGGTACTCGACAAACGATCCTCTTCCTGTTCGCTCCAATTGGTCGGAGCTCGTGGTCGTGTAAGCGTTCGACGTCGTAAAAATGTTTAAACTATCCTGAGTTCAGTACGTATTTATATGCTTCGCGGACCTTTTTGAGAGTTAGGAAGTACTCCTAGTCATATTCGCTCCTCTCCTATGCAATAATTTTCAAGATAGCATCACTTATTTTACCATTCCAAACAAGGGATATGAAAAACAGACAACAGTAACGCTGTAGTGACTGTGCTGAGAGCCTCTCTTTGACAATCAGCGTGACTAAAATTAGCGTAAATGTATTAACAATTCGACGATAGTTCAGAAATCCTTATTTACGATTTGGTTTCAATATAAGCGTAATATTTTATTGATGAATGTTGATTCGACATTCTCATTTCAAGAAACAAATAAAATTAATCGTAATCAGTTCATTTATTTATTAACCGTGAGAACAGAGTAATCCCCAGTTTTCAGTCATTAAAAAAAGCTTTTCTTGTTCACAATCGATCGGTCCTTTATTAAAGGGCCGAGTGGACGGGAAGGGGGTAGCCTGAGGAGTGAAAGGGGATTTAATGAAGTAGTTTGACTATGGACCGCGTGTGGGTGGGGGCGGGCGCTATATTGGACACGCGCTGGACCCCTCGGGACTGCCTAACACATCGCCGCATCCCCGTAGAAAACTCTCGACTGTCGTTTTAATGAAAACCTCTTTCCCTATATCTCGTCCGAACCGGATCACTTCCGGCGTGACGCCTCCCAACAGCGTGAGACGGGGACAAAGAAGGACCACGGTTCGCCGTTTCTCTTAAGGCCGCTCCCCCGTCACATAGTCCCCGTCCTCTCTCGATTCAACGGAGGCGTCGGAGTGGAACTTCGCAACCAATAAGGAACACTTCCTTAATTACGCCCGTTCTGGCGTAAACTACGTAAGTAGAGATTTCAAAAACTTCCCGGAAAATAGTTATTGTTCTTAAACCGAACGCTATAATATACTAGCGTGATAATCGATTGATACGCTCGTAAACTTGTTCAGCCAGAGTCGAATTGGCGTCTGTTAGTCCTCATTGTCCAAGTCGCTTCTATCCCAGGGGAATGGTTGAAATAAATCCCCCGTAAAATAAATTCCAGTTCCTTTTGTATTTTTTTTTAATTGGGTTCGCATTACGCCATAATATCTGTGCTCGACTGGGTATCGTAGAAAGATCTTTTACATTCGACTCTCGTGAAAGGGAAAAAACTCGGCTTTTCCGTTGACGTGTCGAAATCTCCAATTGGGAGAGCTCGGTCCGGAGGCACGTTCACAAAGGGGTGTAATAGCCCCGCGGACCGGTTCGAGCCGGGCGGCGGACCTCCTCCCGGTTAATGAAGTAGTTTGACTGTAGACCGCATGTACTCCGGCCGGGCATTGGGAAGGGGGGCACGGGTGTCTCTAATATATTAGTGGGGGGCGGGCGGGCGTGAGCGCGGGGAAGGGGAAGGAGGGCAGATAAAAGTCCGTGACTCCGTGGGGCGGCGGGTAGGGGGATGAGGAGTGAGGAGGGCCCTGGGGCCTAGGGGATGAGGGATGGAGGGGTGGAGGGGTGGAGGGGCGAGGGGGAGCAATTTGTCCGGGGACGTTGAATAGGGAGGGATTATCTGCGGTCGGTGGGTGTTGTGCTGCGCCCCGTGTATTTGTAGGCAGGGCTCGGTCACAATGGGGGGGCCAGCTGGCCAGAGCCAGTGGGACGCCCGCCATTTTAGACCCGGCCCGCATTAAATATCCCAGTCCGCATTTCGCCCCGTATCCCTTCCATCCCTCGTTTATATGACTCAATAGAGAAACCTTTGAAGCCCTAAACACAGATTCGTGCTCGAAATTATATCGTACCTTCAGTAGACGGCATTTAAAGTTAAGTAACTTAATTGTCGTACTCGTAATAAACTTTCGAAGATGGGAAATTATGGAGTTTAATTGCTATTGATTAGCCTCACTTTTGTTTAGAGAAAGCGTCAAGATATTTTTTGGGGATCCGCGATAGATTCCAATGCCAGTTTTCTCGTCCTAAACTAAATTGGTCTGACATTTCGCCGTAGCCGAGCGTATCAGGCAAAAGAACCGAATGTCGGGTTTCTCTTTTTCGCAGAGTCCGAGCAAATAAATAATACTCACACTCTCTCCCTCGTATGATCGCTAGACCGGTTTTGGCCTTAGGCCTGCCGTGGTAGCGACATTTCTTCGTGTTCTCAATTCTATGTACATGATAATATCAGTTTGTGAATTGTAATTATTCTTGATACTGTATTTCCTGTAGATACTGAGTGGTTCGATTATAACAAATAATACGGGAATGATGAGTAAGTAATAATGTTAATACACACATTAGAAAGGTTTATGTGCCGGATAGAGAAGAGTAAATACAATATTGTGTGTGACCGTGATTTTTGGGTTGTGGGGCGCAGGTGGGGTACCCGTAGGAATCGGAAAGAGGATCCCCCCGGCCGGAGAAGGCTCTCTATTGTCCGAGTACTTAACAGCTAGTTTTGAACATGTTGTTGGTCCGTCTTTGACTGACATTTTCGACTAATTGGTGCCAACTTCAAAAGGGGCGGCGCGGCGTCCCACTCGTTCGCCCGCTACCTGTGCCCCAGTTTCTTATCCCGACAACAAAAGTGCCCGCGCATTTCGCGGTTATAATGGGGCCTCCCCCGACTTCAATGGGCGTTTACTGCCTCTCCCATTCTTCCCGGTGAAAGAACGAGATAGAAAGGAGAATTCGAGGCGGCGTCCCAAATCCGAGGTGCCGAGGGAATTTCCTCCAATTAGCTTTCACGGACTTTATCGTGCCGACTTTTCGTATTTACATTGCCGGTTAAATGGGTCACCCGTTATTTTATTCTACCCGGTTAACCGTGGTTAATTTCAGTCCGTCGGATTTCCACGAATTCCGCTAGTAATAATAATTATCGATAATTCATTTTACATAGTAAAATATATTGTTTATTCGGAAGACGCACATTAATCATGAAGGTTCCGAATACTATCATGACGATTTTCTGAGTCCTGCGGATAATTGTAGTACAGACGTCGAAGCCAAACACCAACGAAATTCCCAATCGAAACTTTCTCGTAAATAAAGTGAACGAACGGTAGTGAGGATGGTGAGAACCCAGGCCGCAAATGGGACATAATGTAGATGTTAATATTGGACTGCTGCGAAGGGTTTAAATTGGTTCCCAGTCGCAGGAGGGCAGAATACGGGGCAGATTTTCTATTCAGCGCCGGCTCTAGCCACATTTCTATTGGGGAGCGGGTATTTCTTCCTCGGACATGTCTGAGGTGCCGACGTCTTTAGGGCGGAGGCTCGTTCCCCGGTCGGGTTCAATTTTGAGGGAATTTTCTGTAAAAACTTTAACGCCCGATTGAGCGCCCATCTGCCTACGGTTGTAGGCATCTGGCTGGGCCGTATCCTCGGGTTGGATCGCGGGCTCACGTGGCCGGTGGCCGGTGACTGCTACCGTCACGACGGCTCTAACGTTTCAGATCCTGGTTCTTGCCCTCGGACGAAGGACAAACTCACTCGATCGGTTTTTACCGCCTCGCGTTACGCGCTCGGGGCCAGAATTCCGAGAGTTCAGTTGGCGCTTTTTAACTCGTTCGCTACCAGGGTCTTCTGGAGAAAACATCCACCATAGCCCAACATTTTTTTCGTGATTTTATGAAATCAATTGGAATAGATTCTACGTATGTGTATTTAGAACAGTCCAAAAAAGTAAAATAAGTATTCTTTTAAACTGACAAAATATGTGACGCTGGGCTATAGATAAAAACTAAACGCCGTAGCCCACGTGTCACATTAAATTAGAAGAAATTGATTATAAGCCAAAAGAAATATAAATACAATTTATCAATATGAAATTCATTTTATTTTGTACGATCTTTTCCTTTTTAAACATAACTTATTGCCTGTTAATTTCACAAACCCTGCTAAACCGACCTATTCAACTGTCATAAAGACTCTAAATAATCTAATGCGAGAGCAGACCAAGTACAGACCATACATTTTACAGTTTTAGAACTAAAAAATGTTGTTCAATACTCAACATGTTCAAACATGCCTTTGTAAATTGTGCAAAAATACCTGTCACATATGTGTGACGTTGGGCTGTGGTAAAAAAAAGCCGTGTCACATATATTTGACGGTTGGTAGCGAACGAGTTAAATGCCTTCGATTGGGAATAACATTATTTTATTTCTTCAACTCCGAGGTTTATTACAAATATTACAGATGCAGTTCTGCATCATTGTCTGTAGTGATCCACCACCATTTTGTACAAATACTCGTTTAAAACAATATATTAAATACATCGAATCTATTTACAATAACACACAAATAAAAACGGTAATAACCTTAGAGTATTTACAGATAATAAAAAAACAATTATGTTTCCTATGATTATTGTAAGTGTTTTGCAGAAATATTTTGTAGAACGTCGATTACAAATTCCATTTTAATGAAGGCCGGTCCGACGACCCGAATTTATCTGAATATCGTTACCTAAAGTCACAACCGGTTTTAACCAGTAATTCAAGTGTTCAGATTAGATGGAATGAGAACCTCGCGGAATGACCCGCCCGAAGGCCGCGAAAAGCATTCTCCTCCGTTCCCCAACAGCCCAGGAAATGTTTATGGGCTAGTGAACACCTCTGAGGGACGGTAATGGCCCTACATGCTAATGTGGCGGGCGGCCGCCGCGCTAATGGTTAAGTTCTAATGATAGTTGAGCCCAGCGTCGGTGCGGATGTGGGAATAATGACGCGGTGGGGGAAGGGGAGGGGGGAGCGGAGGGGACTTAGTGACGGCGTTGTGAGCCCTCATATGTTAATATGGTAATCCCCGGTCGAGGGAGAGAGAGAGAGAGAGGGAGAGATAGACGGTAAGAGGGGAAGCATAGGGGAGGGATGGAGAGAGGGATCTAAAACACAATGGTGTAAGTGTCTGAATATGGGTGATCGGTGCGGGGAGCGGGGGCTATGGAGGTATCAAACTGTAAATGTATCACCAGCTGGGCGTTTGGCTTAACCCTAGGATATTAGCGCGCCTTGAAAATATCCCGCGCCCGGTAGTAGCGTATAATATATTGAAAGGGTCAAATATCCCACTTGAGAGGCAATCGTGAGAGGAGTGTCCTCGCCACCCGGCGCCCGTAACGCCAATGAATAAATCAGTTTCATGTGACGTTAACTCGCGCCATAAGGCTCTAAACTATCTATTCTAGTCAATTAAAAAAAATTAATAATAACCATAAGTCTTTATTCGCTAAAAATAATCTATTTGAAATACACGACACGGCACGATTCCAGTTTGTGATTCGAACAATAACATTACAGTGCACACTTATTGCAAATTATTGTATTTGCACATGAATAGAATACACTCGTTTGTGGTCCTGCGATAGATTGTGATCACCACTGCGATATGCTATCGCCACTAGCTTACGGCTGAATGGGGAGTAGAGAAAAAATATCTGACGAGTGATGATAAATTATTTATTTCTCCTGCAAAGTTGGAATTGAATAAATGGATAACCTACCACGAACGCCTAGCCGCCACTCTCTGTTCTCGTCGTATTTACGCCTCATTTCCTATACTCCAGCTAACATGAGTTTAGGAGTACGGCTCGGAACAGTTAGGATAATCTAAGCCTCAATTGGTCAAATCCGGGCCAGGAGCTTAAGTTCAGTCCTAATTCGGGTTATTTTGATGGGAAAAACCGATAGAAATATAGGTACGGTTAACGGAATATTCTTTCACACTAGCCTCATCGGAAACTTGTTAATAGTTGTCGCTCAGATGGTGGAGAGTGTCTACTGCAAATTATGTTTGCACGGTAAGATCATATGGGACATTATGGTTTTATTATTGCTGCATTTGTTGATGTTGTACTTTCTTCTACGAAGTTTCCAATACTTACCTAAGGATTAGTGCAGTGAACGAAAACACAGGAGTAACTAACTCTGTATCTAAAAATGCCTGAATATTTATGGTTATATTTATAGCCGAAGGTTTAGCGCTATTAAGGCCGTTAACGTTCCCGGTAGGTTAGATCACTTTATCGCCTCTGGTTAAGTGGCTCCCATATGTTATGGTCGCGTCAGAAGACGGATCCTCTTCCAGCTTTTAATGTTTCATTCGGATGCATGTTTTGTTAAATTCGTGGAATAAATTGTACAATTAAAGGTCTCCAGTTATCTATTTATCACGGATGTTAGTTTAAATGTCTGGCCAATGAATATTCTCGTATTCGCAGAGTCCACAAACATTAGTGTAATATATTGAATATAAATTAGACCTGTATACGAGTATTAAACTAGCGTACGAGTTCAAAGAAAATATTCGTTGTCCTCAATAAAATTACTAATTCACCTACCGTCAAAGCCGAACCAGGCCGACAACAGGGAAAAAAATAATACCTCTAGGACACCCTGGACACGAAAGTAGAAATATTCCTATAATTCTATAATGAAAGTATAATTATCAGAAAATTGTTTTAGGACAAATCGCAACATACAATTTATGACGAATATTTCCATACGAGTGGTTTCTTGAGCAGCGTTCTTTTAATTTTCGTCCTTTCAGTATTGTAAGCATGTCACAGGTGACTCGAGCTAAATTCAAATACTAAAGCCGAACGGCGGTCTTTCATCGAAGCAACGACAATTGTAAAACAATACTGTGCGTGCACATATCGGAAGCGGCGAACCGACCGCTTACTGTTGCAGGATGTAAATGCGATATAAATTACGATTTGAAGGGGGAGCCGGGCAGGTGAAACGGGACCGGCGACTAATTCCCACCATGCGATCGGTAAAAGGTAATGTTTCGATCGGAACTCTTGAAACAATAATGGGGGGGGAGGGGAGTTCGGTAATATTGCTCGAGGGCCATGTGATACAGTTGCCTGGGTGTACACAGTGAACACTGTAAGAGGGCAACAAGCCGTAACAACGGCCGGTAAACAGACCCGCCGTATACGCCAAACAAACTGCCAGAGCTCGCCGGCCCGCTAACCCTGGAACAATGGGCCGTCCAACCGTAATACAAAAACCACACGCGGCACTCGGTTTTGAAAGAAAGAATGAACTGTAACACGTTTGAGAGTACTCGAAATTAACAAACGCCCGCTGCTTTCGTCGCCGGAGAACCGCTTAACAAAGGTTTCATAAAATAAAAACGGCCCTAAATAAAGAGCTGTTTCTTTCGACCCCCCTAACACCATACGTCTCACGATAAATCAATGTCGTATTAGCTTATGAAAATGTTATTAATACAAACTATTTTTCAAATTTCAAAAGAATTGCAATTTGATGCTAGGAGTATATTAAAGAATTATGAGAAATTGAAATTTTATTTATTTACATTATCTAAGTTTTCGTAATCATCCTTAGTTAAGTATTAACAATATCGGAGGTTCATTAAAAATAAAAAATGCAATTATAATTCCGACAGTCCTACCGAATTAGAAACACCACCTGGGATACGCAAGTAAGTGTTATTAACAAGGTTGATTGAGAAAAAGGAATGTTTTTTAAATAATTTTTATTAAATAATTATAAAAATAATTTGTATTAAATAAATTACATGTTTCAAATCCTATCGTGCATTCATATAACTCCTATTCGCAGAAATCGCAACCGATCAGAATGATTTACCCTATACCCGTGTGGAGGTATAAGTTTCAATAAATCATACCAAACACTAAACGGTCCTATTTGGGTTCCCTCGGTCGGAAAAGTGGCCCTAGAAATTATGCGGGCCTTAGACTACCCTTCGATACCCTGGGGCAGTTTCTCGGGGGGACATTGCCGGGAGACTTGAACGGTCGGTCAGAACAGAGGTCTGTTCCTGTGGGAATGCGAAGTAGTTCGTAATGAGAAAATACGGCATCATTACACATCAGTATCACGCGTTTGATACCTGTTGCCCGATAAGGTCGGCGGAGAGGCCCGCCAGTTATTCGCGTAGTTTCGCTCGGGTTGTTCGCAGCGGGGAGTCAGTTGTCCCCGCCGAGCCCCCCCCCAGTCCCCGGCCCATAAATATTTATGAACCGTTGACTCCAAAGCTAAGGTATCGGTTAATTATTCCTTTTTTTCACAGTGCACCCCTTTACTCGCATTCAGAATATTTCGGATGGTAAAAAAGAAAAATTGCAGTCATGTTGAAGATACATATAATAGCCAGAACCTCTTGCTTGGACACGGTAAGATAGCCTTAATTATTTCCTGGTAACAGCAGCACACGATCTAGTCAATCGGCAGAAAATCTCATATTATATAATACTTAAAGTATTATGCCTTTAAATATAATGTTGAAACCTAGTTTAATAAATGGATTACTTTTAGTTCTGAAAATATTATGAGAAATACTTGAGCCTCTGAAAGCTTACTACCCGTTCAACAGGCCTGTAGATACCGCCCAGAGTGCAATCAAGAATAGAAAGGATTGGTAGAATTAAACGCACTGTATAAAGGGAAGTCTAAATGCCAATGCTCGAAGTTTACTGGGGTAGTAATAGAATCGCGTGGGAAGAGTCTAACTGTTACATTATACGGTATGAGTATGAATGTAGAAAACACAATAATGTGGGTCACTACAACTCGTAGGGGGGAAGGGGGAAGAAAACCTTCGCTATTCCAAACCGACTATTAAATAGCCCCCGTTCCGATTGGAGTTAACTGGGTCGTAGCGTCTGGAGAGCTTTGGCCAGCGGGGTGCGTGTTTGGGGTGTGGGCGCGTCCGGGCGTCGTGTCGCCCGATGCGGGCCTCTGGCTCTCTCACGGCGGGCAACTGCGCCACTCGAGACGGCACCACCACCACCACACAACAAACAATGCACCGTTTCGCCTTTACAAGCCGGCCTACACCGCGTTTTTTCTTCTCCCGTCCGGTCTCCACTCCGAAGAAAAGAGAAAGAGACCTTTGTTGGAAACCGTCCGTGAGCAGCTCCACCGGAGATTCCTCTGGCCGTTCGAGTTTTAAAAAATCATCCGGGTAAAAAATAATATGGGTCATAAAAAAATATTATGAGTCCCATTTCAAAAGTGTTCCGCCCCTCTCCGTATTTGTACAGAGATTCAATAACTTACCTGACCCTTCAGCTTGTTCTGGTCCCCCTTCCGTAGGGTGCGTCCAGAACTTTTGGAGCACACTATTGCCACGGCCGAAATAGAAAAATCTTTAGCAATCTAAGATAAGACTGAAGCTATTTATTGAACAAAGAATTTCGTGAAATTATATGAACTATTACGCTTCCAATTATTAGGCCAGATATTTATGTCATTGTTTTTACATTTCAATGTCCGTTAGTGAATTCTATCCAACACCCTCAAGGAAAACATTCTGAATTTGAATGAGGGCCTTACGTCTCGAAATGACTCAATTTTAGTGGTGATTTTCATGGCCGGTTGGATGGAGCGCGGGGCGGGGGGTTAGGGGCGGTGCGATTTAAAGGGAGAGAGAGGCTTTTAGCTTTTTGCCGGCTTCATTGTGGCGCGGTCCGAGCCCGAGTCAGGCGGGGCCCGCTCCTCCTCGGAGTTCATCCGGCCGAGAGAGAGAGAGAGTTCATTCAAATGACGGCCGTCACAAAAGCTGCCGCCGCCCCGGGACCAGTAAATAGACCTCCCCTACCTCTTTATCCTCCCTTTCTCACTCCTTCGACGTCGCACCCCCCCTCCCTACCACCGTATCCCCCTCCCTTCATCACCCGTATCCCTAGCCGGAAGGGCCTTACAGATTAGGATAGCTGTATGTAACATCTGAATGTGAACGGGCACCCCGGTGCGAAGGAATTTCAGAGGCTATGTTCAAGTATAATTGTCACTATAACTCCGAGTGAAGTGATTGAATAATTATTATATAAGAATAAAAAAGGGTACAAAACCAGTGTCAGTCTTTTTCGGCTATCCGCAGCCTACTCCCAGGATCACATCGTGCCGTTTGAGACATCCTACAGGAGTACTGTACCCTTCGTACTGAACAATTACGCGGCGACATGCAACACTAAGTAAACCCTTCAATGTACGAAGGCATGAACCGAACGGAATCTTTTCTGCTTTAAAGGGAAATTCTGAGTGCTGAAGAGCTCTGCAGGCAGAATGTTTTTCACTCAGATTTGGTATCTTTGGTCCAATCGACCGTTAAGCGTTTTTTACTCAGCGCGAGTGCCTAAGAAGTAGAAAAGGCAACCGGCTCCACGTGCTCAGGCCCGTCCGGGGTTATAATCGTATAACTGAAACTATTATATGCTGTATGTAAATTATTGCAAACCCTGTCGCATTATGCGTAGTTATTGTATTATTTAAAGGAGGAGATATGATTTGAAGGCCGGCCAAACATGCCAAACAGAAAGGAAACGTGGGCAGTAAAACAACATTGGAGTGTACTAACATAAGAAGTACATATATCCATCGTAGTACATTTATGTATTTAAGAAGTACATAAGAAGTAGATCGGTTTTCCGAAGTCGGGCTAAATAATGTCCCGGTTACAATGAAAACTGGATCGGCTTCCGTTGGTATTATAAAAAACTTGTAACTTGACGTCCCAAGTTAAATTCGAATTGGAAAAAAATAATTACCGGTACCTTCTTACTGGGATTTCAGCGCTTGTAAACAGGAAACGTTTTGAAAAGAGTCGGGATTTCCACCCCTCAAGGGGGGAAGCTTGGAGGTCCCATACAAGTCAGCCGCCATTGTCCAAAGTAATTGTAAAGCCTCTGAGAATTCTCATTCTTAATTAATTTTCATCTTTGTTCCATCTTCATGTCTACTAGTCGCTTTTCATGAAATATTTTCCGTAATAATCTTCTTCTCTTCTCATATTTCATATACACTATTGAGCAATGGAACCGATTTTCGGTTTTGATATTGTCTCCGAGGTTCCTCCTTGTTTAATTCAACAATTTTTTTAAATCTTCCTCTATCACAAGAAGTTATAACTTGGAAAGATGTATGGTGTTTCAGTCAACATTAACTTGAACCCACGAGGGTTAAAAATATTATAGTTTTTATATTGGATAGTATATTAATATTTTCCACTATCAAAGTTGGTACGCACGCTTCACAAAATGGCATTTATTTCCACATATTTTATTTTTATATTTACACTTAGGCACTTTGGATGTTTTTTGGGCATCCTCAACGAACGATTTTTGTGAAACTAGCGCCCCCCTGAGTGTGGTGCGGATATGCACTTAACTATAGTTCGTTGGGTGCACGTGCACCGATAAACTAGCGCCCTCTGAGTGTGGTGCGGCAATGTACTTAACTAAAGTTCGTTGGGTCCACTTGCAACGATAAACTAGCGACCCCTGAGGGTGGTGCGGAAATGTACTTAACTAAAGTTCGTTGGGTCCACTTGCAACGATAAACTAGCGACCCCTGAGGGTGGTGCGGAAATGTACTTAACTAAAGTTCGTTGGGTCCACTTGGAACGACAAACTAGCGACCCCTGAGGGTGGTGCGGAAATGTACTTAACTAAAGTTCGTTGGGTCCACTTGTAACGATAAACTAGCGACCCCTGAGGGTGGTGCGGAAATGTACTTAACTAAAGTTCGTTGGGTGCACTTGCACCAATTAACTAGATCATTAACGTAAATACGCAATTCCAGATGGGATTCCTGTCATATATTTCGAAGACAACAATTAGGTTCTACATTTGTGACCAGTTGTGTGATCAAATATATACTTGCCCAATAATCTGACAAAGGCCGATGAATGAAAGTGAGAGTAAACATTTTATATGCATAGGGAAAAGTTTTAAGAAAGAAAATAATTCTCTCGAATGTAAAAAGAAGTCGACAAAATTGGCAGGACCCATTTCTCTCTCATAACACCAAACAGCCTTTTCCCCGGGTATGTAACCGTTTTCTTAGGCGGGGACCGGGCTAAATCAAATCGCGGCGACCTTGTTTGCCGTAATTCGAGCTGGTTCAAGCTTAGGCTAGGGGTGCGGGGGCTGGTCTCGTTACCCTTTTGTCGGCGTACCCTTAAGTCCTCTCAGTGAGTGGAGTGAGTCGTCCATCTGGACGGGTCATTAGGCCGGTTACCTGGGGCCGCACCTTCAAAAAGAGACCGCTGTCTCTGACTTTACCGCTATATACCTTGTCCGCTCTATACCTAAAACGGGAATTCCGGCCGATTTCGCGCCCACAACTACCCCCTTATAGTTTGCACAAGCCGAACTTTGTACAAAAATTACCGATTTAGCGAGTAATCGGAAATAATAAACGTGAATTCCGATAATTAAATTGTATTGTCAAGAAACTTATTTCAACATTACCCCCCTCTGGGGGGGGTTCTATAATAATCAGATGATTCTCTATTTACTTATATTTAACATGCTCGTTATATAATAGTTTATAATCTCGACTCTTTAGAAATTTTTGATTCTTGATTTACATCATTGAAAGTGGTCCTCATGAAATATATTAATAATTAAGTTTTTTTTCATTTAATATTTACTTATATATTATAACACGCGTGATGCATGATGGCTGGCAAAGGTTAAACATTTCAATTACTTTCAGATATATGTGTGGATTCCTGCCGTAGTTATATCATTGAATGAAGACGATTTACACTTGAGGTACGAACAGAACCGGTCTAGTTTAGTTTCGCTTATTTTGATCAATACATTTTTATTTTTCTACCGGCCGAAGCAGGTGAAAAACAGGTGAACGTTATGTGATGAACAGGTTCTGTATAGACTAGTACATTTTACAGTGGTCAGATTAAGAAAACGCATTCATTCCACTATGGAGTCGACAAATCGAAAGAATAACGAATTGTTAAAACTAGATAAATCTTGGAACTCGCAAGGTTTTCAAGGCATATTTATTCTCAGTGTTATAAACACGGTCATAGCATTATTCTTGGGCGGTATGTTAGCATTCATAAATAGTAATGTCATATTATCAGTGAGCATTTCGCTACTGCGTGTCTCATTTCCGTTATGTGTAAATAAGGCCTCTTAAGTTTAAGGATGTTAAGAGCCCCCCTTAAGCTAAACTTCAGTTTCTTATCCCAAAGCCGACTCACGTAACATTACCTGATCACAAGTAATGGCCCACCTAATAACTAAAAGTGTATTCAGCTCTTCGTAAATATGAAAAGCTGGATTAGAGGATACCGACTGGTTATAAAGGTCCTACCGCCCAAAGGTAAAATAAGGGCAGCCTGAACCCCAGCCATTAGTACTATCCCATTAGTTCACCAAGTTATGGATATTCACAAGCTTCGCTGTTTGGATAAAACAGCAAAATGGGTTTATGGTAAATGTGAGAATATTCGTCTCTCGCCATTAATGTCAAGTGAAAAATTTAAAGTATGTTGAATTCACCGTAAATTAATTAACTTTAATTAATTAGTGAATAGAGGGTGTAGTTAGTAAACAAACAAAATATTTGGATTAATTTTGTAGTTTTGTATAAAAGGGAGATAAAAAAAAATAGTTAGAATTACACTGATAAAATATATTTATTTTAAAATATACTTCCAGAATATTCTCTAGATTATTTCGACTATAAAATTTCAAGAATATATAAACTGTTCTATTAAACATTGTACCCAAAATATGCAATAGAAGGCACAATTTTTTACTGTAATACTCATAAAACTAGGGTTATATTTGTAATACTAGCTCTTTAATCAATTATATTTGTACAAAATAATATTTACATAAATCACAGTCTATATTTATTATAATAACATGTTGCTAACGACATGTGACTAAAATTAAGGAGGAACACATCGGTGCTTCAAATGTATTTTCATGTGAAAAATAAAAAAGTAAAAAAACGCATATCTATATACATTAATTACAATCTATATATATACATATTTTACATGTACATTGGATGTACACAATCCTTAATATATATGAATTTTTTAATTTCATTATTACACTTTACTTCCTTTTATTAATATAAACTCCATCTAAGGCATAAGTTCATAGAAATATAAATGTATTCCATTATCTTTCTGTTGCTTCTATCTAGAATCATTGTGCTTGCTGCCCAAATTCCGTTTTACATATGAACCAACTCTCATCAATCAAGTTACGTCGTTTCGATAGTAATTTAATACTGTCTGCGTTTTAATAGCTCATCCCAATCGAAATACATTCATACATTTGTAGAAATATTTTAATGTTTTAATAATACTTAACTCCTCTAATCTAAAATATGTTTATTTCCGATTTAAATAATATTTTTGGAATTGTTATTTGTTTGAGGGGGTGTGGGAGATGACTGTGGAAAAGGTATATCGTAGAAGGAGCTCTGAGCTCTTCTAGGCACGTTGCGGGTTGCGGGGGTCACGGTTCAGATATCTCTGTTCGATTTGTACATATCGCTGATGATCCTCTGGATGGGTATCGGGCCGATGGTGCGCCTGAAGAAGAGTTCTTCGATGGTGTTGGAAGAGACGGCCCTGAGAGCGGGCAGCAGGAGGAGGACTTTGCCGAAGCGGAACGGCTGGTCGGGGTAGGCGGTCGATATGTACTTGCTCAGAGTCACCTGGGTGTGGTCCTGAAGACTGGCCACGCCGGCAACGTCCACCAGACTGTTTCCTTCACCTTCCAGAGCTGCAAGAAGGACAAGAATTATTCGATGGTCCGCAAAGTGTGGCGATATTTCAATTATGCTACAACCAGGCTAATAATGCCTTACGAAATATCATACTGGTGGTTTGAATGAGTTCAAACAGGAGATTGAAATGTGTATGGGCATAACTCTCTCTGCTCTTAATAGCTGGAATCCCTACTCTCGGCCGTTGGATCCGAACTATAATAAATTTATGGAATCTAAGTTTTACGATATTCTTATTCAAAACGATATTTTTTAAGGGTTTTACCATTTAAAATTTAGTGTGACTTTAGAATAATTATATTTGAGTCCTTGAAACGTCAATTGGAACCTGCCTCCGGACGAAATATATGCATTTAGTTATATACTCGAATAAATTTCCAGTTGTAGGAAGCGATTACTTTTTAAATTTAGTTTGCATAATCACGCAGCTGTTGATTGGCTTTTTATCGAACATAGGACTGTAGAAACGGAGCTAAACCGGAGTGGGTTTTTAACGGCTTCACCGTGGGAACATTGTAGGCAGCCAATTAATAATTTACTGGTAAGCCGAAGTGAAGCCCGATTTTATCTTAGAATACATCGAAAGCGATATTTAGAGAGAGTCCTCCACCTGTAAACCGGCGCGTGATTTACGCACGCTGTCAATATGACCGACGTCAACTATCCCATAATCGGGGAGCGGTTTTGGCAAATTTCCATACAGGTTCTTGTCGAAGCTACCGAACTGCCGTCGAAGGTTAAATCACCGAATATTATCTCACTGACGCGTCGCTTTTAATTCAATTTTCGAAAACGCGGGCCCAGTGACGTAATTATGGCGTAATTCATGCAAATTTAATAGGTCAAAAATCGGGCAACCTCTAATTTTAGGACATTTCAGTGTGGATTTCCAAATTGTTAGCACTCTATCGGGCGTTTGTTGCAGGACCAAATTAGCAAATTGAGAATATGGAAATTGATACCCTCGGTATGTGAAGATGAGGGGACGGATCGAGCTTTGCCATAATACCAGAAATCAGACTCCCGTAAAAGAGCCTTAATTTTGTAATTTTTTTTGCTCGACCAGAAGGTCAGTCGCAAATCGACACCGGCATCATCGTGGGCGGCTTTTAAAGGACGTGAAATCCCTGGATTTCCTCTCTTGGCTTATTGCCGGCCCCTCGTTGACCCAATAAAGAATTGCCACTGCCATAAAGTGATTACCGAAGGCCGAAGGTAATTACCCGCGGGATACGCTCGTCGACGCCAATCGTAGGCGTCGAGATGCATACCGCCTGTCGGACCCGCGACAGAGACGAAAGAGCGGGGAGTGTTAGCCGAAGAATAATTAAAAAACGCGTGGGATATATTAAGGAAACGTTGTGATCGATGTCCCAGCCCGAGTGACTCATTAGCCCGCCGAATGAGACGGCCGATGAGTCTCGCCTAATTATAGCAGGCGGATCCTGAAGAACACTCGGTCAACTTAATCGATATTCATTAAATCTCGGCACAACTGTTTCCTCTATTGTATGAGAATCAGGTTGTGATGAATTCATAGGAAAATAAATTCGACCGAGCGGCTTAGCCTATTAAGGCAGCGAGTTTTCATCAGGAAATTAGAAATAATTTAAGAATATTACTACATCTTTAATTTCGAGTTTCCCGGGAAGGTATTTCTCAAAATTATCATATCGACTAAATAAATTAAATAAAAGTGAATAAAGCGTGTGTTCCGCGTTGGAGTTACTCCTGTTTTACGACCTATATATGCAGGAATGCCCACCAGTTTTGAAGAGGAGTATGGCTCGGAGGCAGGCGAATTCGTGGTGGTCGAGGTGAAGGGCCCTGAGCTTGGCGAGGGTCTCCTGGAATGTGGATGCCTCGCGGAGGAGGTGCGTGGGGGAGGAGGCGATGGCCGGCAGGCCCGGGTGTGCCGAGCCCGCGCCCGGGACAGGCCCCGCCGCCCCAGCCGCCGCCACCAGCCCGCTCAGCTCCAGCGGAGGTAGCAACTGGGCGCACCCGAGCAGGAACAGCTCCTCCAGCTCTCTTCCAGCAAAGTCAACTGTTGGACACGGATTTTAAGATATTTACATTTTGAGGTAGAAAAAAAATCTAATTCTAATACTTCAGGTTTATTAGAAAAGGTCAATTTAATATATAGACAAAGAATGTTTTCAAAGCGCTATACTCTAAATAAGTTATTATAAAAAATTTTTTTACCTGATCTTTCATGGGGAGACTCGTGAAAGCGGGAACGTTCTTGGCCCAGCGTACGTTCATGAAAAGAAGCCTGGCGGCCGACTCGCAAACGGCCTCGACGTTCGTCAACGCGCTCAGCACAGCCATCTGAAAAAGACAGGAGTTACGTTAATATATTGTTTTCTTTTTTAAGGACTAACTTAAATGCGGTCAGTTTCGTAATAGTGTAGATTACGCACCTTGTGTACTGGAGGCGGCGGGTAGATGTAAGTGGGCGGGGGGATTTCCAGCTTGACCGGGGGCGGCGGTTGTTGAGCCCCGGGCGAGGCCGACAGAGGAGATTGCGGCTTGGAGCTGACGGCCAAGTCGAGGGCGGGCCCCGGGGGCGGCCCCACCAAAGAGGGTACGCAGACCGAGGGTCCGCCGGACCCTTCGCAGTCCTTCATGTACAAAGCCATTTGCCGTCTCAGAGTAGAATTCCGAGGGCCTCTCTCATGCTGGACCGCTGTTAAAAATAATATTCTAGTAAAAACACCAGAAAACTAAAAGTAAAAACAGAGAAAATATTTAATCTCACTTTTACTTTATTGAACCAATATTTATTGGTCAATTTAATACCAAAAATTTAAAACATGGACCAGAAATATGTAAGTTCAAATATATACCTTTAATGTTATCTCGTAGAAAATGTTCTCGAATGTTTTCATTTAAGAATATCGCACTAGTTTGATGTGATCATAAAATCAAATAGCTATGATAATTTTCAAAACAACGAATTCGAATTGAATCAAAATTGATTAAAACAAATTGGATGGACATGAAACATTACAAAATATTAATATCGGGTTTATACCGCGGATTACAATGTGTCGTAATCTCGTCCAAATTTCCGTCTATTCAGTTAGAAAAAGATTCCAGATTGTTGGAGGGGGATGGAAGTTTCTAGTGGAAGCCGGTATGAAGTGCACGTTACTAATTAGAGCGGCGCATTCCGCGGATAATCAGAGTGCGTAGTCACCGCCGCTACCGTGAGTTATAACGCGGTTCCCTCCTTCCATCCCCCCCTGCCATTAATTGGCAGCGGGGAAGCCTCCCATTATTGGAATTCTTTCGGGCGCTTACAACGTTTATGGAATTCCAGCCGGCCAATATAGCGCAGAGTTGATTTGTCCGTGTCCTAGGCTGGAAAGGGGTGTTTGAGTTATGCGACAATAACGGGCTTATTATCGGCGGCCCGTCATCTCTCGGCGTGCCATCTGTCCCCGCCCCTTAATGTATTCAACGCCCCCGGTTCGAGTTTATGACGTTTATCGATCGCGTTATCCCCGCCCCAACTGAAGTTTGGAACTAGAAATATTATTTTCCGCGCCGAAGAGCCTACCAAATAAACGTGATACCACTGAGCATTATATCCTGAAGAAATAAAAGACAAAAGGAAGTAACAATAGTAATTCGAAAGCCATGATGTCGCAGGAATCAGATCATCTCTAAAGTTATCGAAACAGTTAACAAAAGCTCCTAATATATATCGAGTCGGTGTTATATTTCCAATTTTTCGAATAAATTATTCAGTCTACCGGTTATTTAGTTGTTTTTACCCATTATAATTCTAATAATTGGCAGGTTCTTTGTCGAAATTGTCCGCAGAAACATTTAAGTAATGCATATCACTGTCTCCTGAAATTGACGTCCCTGAAAATTATCGTCGGGTGCAGTTAATAAGTGCCGCGTTGCCTTCCGTAGCGTGTTAACCGAAAGAAATTATTCGTGGATTTAATTGAACACCGCCTCATGAATAATGCAGACCGCTAAATTACATCCTCCAGTTTCATTTGCAAATTTTTTTTATTGCCATAATATTTTAATTACACGACAATATCAGTTTTAGTACCATACCCACGAGTGCCCTAATTCATTTCCTACGGATTGCTGCTGACACGGGCAGAAAGAAAGACGGAATCGGTATATGAAGGGCGATGAATATGTGAGTGGATTCTGAGTATTAAACGAAACAGTCAAACTGAAAACTAATCTTGGGTTGATTCAACAATCTGAACTTCTTGAAAATTCTTCTTGTTATATCCGTTAATGCGATGACTTTATTCTTTTAGCGAAATAAAAATTGATCGATAAAACTTGTAATTTCTGTTCGGGGGCTCTCGCGACGGCAAAGATCCATCTGGACAGGCAGTGGGATCTCGGGCGGGAAATCGTTTGCATTAATTTTATCGCCCGACTATTTTCCCCCATTCGAATTTCACCGACTTGAATTTCTGGCGAAGGACGCTCGGTGTATTAATAAATGCAGAGACGCAGGTTTTCATTCACGTCGAGACCGCGTGACACATTCCTCGGCCGCGGCCACTGTCAAGGTGGACTCCCTCCACGCCCGCCCCCAGAGCCCATCGAAATTGAACTGGAAAAATTTCCGGAGCAAAGAAATTCCAGGAAATCGTAAACCTGCAGACTCAAATCCTCCTTATTTTATTGGATATTTCTACGCACGATTCAACAAGGATAGAGCTAGGCCAATCTACTGTCCTGCTGCAAGGGCCCTGGAGGACTTGTGGTTTAGTGGAAATTAACAAAAAAAAGAAGAAATTGTTTCCGATTTTCTATTTTCCAGGAATGTGTATTTCTACTGCAAATATTACAGTTACCCCGCTATAATGGACATGAATTTATTTATTTAACCAGCGCAGGTGAATGACTACCGAAAACAGCATAAAAACCCAATTCGCTTCTTCGTACTCTCTGGTTTCAGTTAGTAACTTAAATTGGCGCACTACGTTTTACGTTGGACAGGAACTAAAACTAGTGTGGATATTGTGGAGCCATTTGATATAGTTTTTATTTTCCTATAATTCATTTCTAAGCCGCCTTTTCGGGCTCATGAAAGCCGTAGGTTTTTTCAGTCACGTGGGCACTTAGGCCGGGATCCAGCTTACCGAAGCATTTTAATCTACCGTTTCGAAGAAGGATTAAACCAGGTACGAGGAGGAGGGGCCGCCGAAAGCGGATCGAAACGGGAAAGTCTGTTGCCTGAATAAAATCTCAGTTCGCCCACCGCTAAAAAATGGGCTACAGCCAGTTTTTGAAAAAAAAAGTGCGATGTTTAGACAGGGACTGCACCTTTATTTTTCAATATCGGTACGATCTTCGAGGGACTGCCTGTATCTCGAGT
This sequence comes from Lethocerus indicus, assembly GCA_019843655.1. Lineage (NCBI taxonomy): Eukaryota > Metazoa > Arthropoda > Insecta > Hemiptera > Belostomatidae > Lethocerus > Lethocerus indicus. The sequence continues at coordinate 22,995,591 of JACDQD010000003.1, read as the reverse complement.
ATATTGAGAAATTCGATATCGCCGGTGACACTAATGAAACTAATTTATTAATTGAAATGGGGGATTGACGTTTTCTGAAAAGTTACCTTCTTTGTTCATGCCCGCCTCGATACACTTGTTGAGTCTGCAAGCTCTGCACTGGTTCCTGTGCGTCTTGTCTACAACGCAACTCCCTTCGCTCTTCGCTTTACAAACGTACTGCCTGTTACGCCTGATTGAACGCTGCAATAACAATATATTTTCTATAAATTTAATAATTCTCGGAACACACCAATAGATAACTCACTATTGATTAAACATGAGCGACTGTAAATTGCCATTGCGAGCAAATGTAATTGGCCAAATTGCATGCAAATCTAAATAAGAAACATCTACAAGACACAGTTCTCAACTCACCTTAAAAAATCCTGCACACCTGAAACAAAAATAAAACGTATTTTAATTTATATATAATGGTTAGGAAATAAGTAAGAAATAGGGATGCGCATAAAATTCTTTATTTTTACTTTGATATATTTTCCAACAGTAATTAAATACATCTGTTGAAATATGTCATTAGTTAATATTAATTAATAGTATTATTAAAAACAATTATGCATTTGCTGTTTTGTGCATCCAGTGTAAGCGTTAATAAATTGCATTACAACTTGACTTTGCGGAGTATAAATTAAATTTTAGGAATTATAAACATAAGTTTGGATTTGGTAACGTACCCGTCACAGGCGAAGATGCCGTAATGTTTGCCAGAAGAATGGTCCTGGCACACTTTACAAGGGATGTCGTAAAGGATTCGACCTGGAACGAAAAATTAAAATTAAATTGGTATTATATTTCAGTAATACGCGGTGTATTTTTTGCATTCGACGTTAGCTTAAGGAAAGAAATTAAACGGTGACGTCATAACAGAGTCTCCCATTGTCCATTGTTTGAATGTGCGCTCTCTTAGTGAACGATTCGAAGTGAAGGGCTAAAATGGTGTCTCACCTTCTTCGTGACATCATGACCCCGGTCATGGCTATTAGTTGAACGGCTAAACGAGGGTGTAATTGTTATTTTTGTAGATCCTTATTTGTGAGTCATATCGCTATCGTCATTAAGAGTGAAGGACTTGGTAAATGTTGGTAAAAGTATGAGAATCTATCTGGGAATTGGAGTATTACCACCATGAGAATACTCCAAAAAAAACGCGAAAGTCAGTGTTTCATTAAAAATAAATTAACAATTTCTACAATAACCGATGGGACGGCCCAACCCCTTGTCTGTTGCAGGTGACGCTATAATTATCAGTAACTAGCCGGGTATATGTTTTCCCTCCGGGGGTTGTTACCAACACAGCAGGTGACGACGATGTAACAATTCCGGTAGCGCGTCCTATTAATGCAGGCTGTCGAATAACGCCCATTTACTTTTGAATCAAATCAACCAGTGGGTGCGATTCGAACGGCCGTGGTTGTACACTGAAGAATAGTGTAGGAAAATTACTCACATCGGTTTTCGTATAAAACGAAATCGGTTTCAAGAATTTACTTGCCTTTTTTTGTTAAGGTTGGAAACAAACATTTAAAAAAAAGTATGCGGACTATTATCGTATTGCAATACGTTTAGCCATTTCTTTGGAAATTAGATTATTTTCACGGCATACTGAGGAAATACTGAGGTTTTACCTCATGTTATCTGAAAGTCATGACGCGCCCGATTCAAAGAAACGAGAAAGTACTTTAGGTTGATACTGCTTGAGGACAGGAAAGGGGGAATAAACAGAATTGGGGACGCCGTCGAGAAGTCGATTCGTTGGGGTTGAAACGATTTATTCCCCCCGCGGGAGTTCGACCCGTGTTTTTGTGGGCCGACTCTTTTCCATTTACTTTTTTTTTCTGACTCGTCGGACAATAGCGCAGACCCGTCCCGCTCTGTGGAGGCCATCAGGCGTGATGCGACGGTCGGACAGAGAGAGAGAGAGAGAGAGTGAGCAATGGGGGAAAGAGTGAGAGTGGAAAAGAGACGGGTGAAATTGGGATGGGGAGTGGGATCCTTTTATTCGTGGGGCCGGTGGGGGCATATCGGAGCCCCGAGGCGGCCGCCCAATCCGAGCATCCCTACCCGATACCAGTACAATATGGCTGTCCCTTCTCACAGTCCAATGGGAGACACATCTGTCCCCGCTCACCAGTCGCTTTCATCGGGGTCCTCTTCAGCTATTATAATTTTGTCCGCCACTCGAAATCGTTTAAGAGCGTTTAAAAGAAATTTTCGCCAATAATAATACGGGCACCGTATTACACGGAAGAGATTTCGGACAATTCCGCTTATATAAAGAGGAATCAAATATTCCTCTTTTAGTGGGGGAGGAATTAAATACGGAAATAAATATTTAAATTCCAACATTTGAGGGAGGGAGTTTCCCCCATTGCGGTGTTCAGAAAATTAAAATGAAGTCTCGTCTATTTGTGCCGTGCGCCTGTACATTTTAAGACTGACTTGCAAAGTATAGCAATGGCTTTCGGTAGGGATTTCGGAGCGGACTCGGAAAACATGAAATCCGGTCGGCTTTCTTAAGATCCGGGAGGCGGATTGATTTTGAATCGAAGCCGGTTTTCCCGACGGTCCGTTAAGAGGGACTGGCTTAAACTGTGCCATTTAAGCGGCGGGTTTCGGCCCGTTTGAGCGGCCCGGAGAGCTCCCGTCCTCGCTAAGCCCGGCCCAGGTAGGGGGCCAGCCGATGCGGACTAATATGCTCCCCCCGCACAGAGTAGAGCCTCCGTCCAGTAGCGAGTCGGCATTGTTGTGACGGTTAACTCCCCCATCTCTACGTCATCCGGATTTAGTCGCCGTTTAACATTCCGGCTGTCCGCTCTTTTTTTTGTGGACCGCGGCCTCGATTGTCATTCCTTATCCCTATAACTTTATTTACCGAACTAGCCCGTCGTCAGAGTGTGACCGAGGATTACTGAATTTTCAGTTAAAATGCATCCAAACAACTAAACGCGTTTACAAATTAAAACAATACTGAATGGGTACCGCATCAATCTTCTAATTTGATATATGTACCGCGACATAATGGATTTAATTGGCCACGATCGATGAATGATACTATACGGTTCACAGGGCCCTAAAGGGGACTCGAAATGAACGTAGGAACAATTTAAAAGGACGATTCGCGGGGGTCGGTCGGAAGGTGAAATACTCGGGCGGTAGGTGGCATTCTAATGAAAGGGGGCTGGTGGGGGAGCGTGTATTGTCGCGGATGTGGGTCTCCGAGTATGTTGGACCTGCAGTTTCCGGCCTCCGATTGTACTTTAGGGGCCGATAAAAGAAGAGGAAGCGACAAGTGCCGGCCCCGGCGGTGGCCATTGTCGGCGGTCCAACCACCCGCCGTGATCAACCCATATACATATACCGGGGACCTGCATCCTCGACAACGTGTTTTATTTGTTGGACTTAATATCGAATCGTCCTATTCGCTCGTGCGTAACTACGCACTCGAATCAATCCGCCCCAGGAGAATGTCCGGGACAGGCACCATCTACCAGGTGAAGGGGCGATTCCATTAGATAACAAAAAGCGCTAATGATCAAACACGCGTTGATCTAATATCGCGCTACGTACAAACATGAATACGATTCAAATTATAATTTAACGATATCATAAATATTAATTGTTTATTTGCTGTAGGCGCGTTAAAACCCACTACCTCATAATGAGAGGAATTTTTCCGGTCCTTTTATACTTTCCGTATTCGTGATGTGAATTATAGTGTTTACGTTCTTTACCTGCAGTAAATGTTATATCTACTTTAACTACTAATTATTGTATAATTTTAATAAACGAAAAAGGAAGAAACGATGGAAGAGCACAGGGGGTAGGGGGCAGGCCATTGCGTATTAAAAGCGGCACCTACCCCCGGGCGGACGCGAGCATTTCAATTACGTATGCTAAACGGGACGCTCGCTTAAATCCAGTTTGGGCATTGTCAGCGAGTTATAAGTAGTTTGTCGGGGTCGTCCCTAATATGATTACTCCGGTTATTACGAATCCCGTCATCGACAGATGACGCGTCGCTCTCCCCGCGTACCGTCCACACCCCCTCAAATCGCAAACTGCAATTGACAGTCGTTTTTTTACCCCTAAGCGGAGCTAAACCGCCCTGAGTATGATGAAGACTAAGGACAAAGACCGGTTAGTTCGTAGTGACAAAAATACTGGTTGCAATTTATGTATTTTCATCCGCAACATTTAAATTGATCGACGCCGAAGAACGACAGATAAAAGGACGGTATTGTTATTAATAAAGAAAAAAATTCGCGTCAATAATTTCTACGATGCCTGTCAGCGGATTTCCTCGAACATAAAATTAACCCTTTGCACTCGTATGTCGCCATATAGGCGGCATAATACATTTTGTCGGTATCATACATTACAAAATTATAAAATATAATGTTTAATTTTTTGAAATGGCTTACTAGCCATGGTTTATGGTTTATTTAACTTCAATCAATTTAGTAATAAATATATGTATTTGAGTAGGCATTGTTATATAAGGATTTTATTCACACAGAATTTTATGTTCGAATCTGTATTTTTAGATTTTTTCAAATCAATTTCACATTCGTTATCTTTTTTACATGTCGGTTTCTTCCTATTTCGTATTAACTACATTATTTTTTCATTCTTTTTATATAATTCTTAAAAATAAAAGTTATTCTAATACATACAATACAGATTTTTACCTGATCTCTCAACCTGATCTCTAAATAAAAAAATTCGTAATTTTTTTTAGTAAATATATATGTTGTTACGAAAAATGTTACTATAAAAATATTTTTGTTTCAATAGAATGTGGAAAAAAAATTCCGAGTCGATATATAACTTACTTAAATATTAATACGAGTACAGTGTACAATTAATATATGAGTGCAAAGGGTTAATTTACAGTTTGTACGAAATGTTAATAATCTGATCAGTCGTGTCACTGGAGCTCTTCTCGAAAGGAATTTCATTCGGGTTTGTACCTGCAGGAAGTATAGCCGGTGTGCGATACCGGACAGGATAGCCCGAGGGTGTAATCGGCGCTGATCTGGGCACCCGGTGTGACGACAGATGCGGGCGTCCCTCCCGGATTTTGAAACGCTTCCGATTTCGGACTCGAAATAGGTATAGGCGGCTTGGTGGAGGAGGAGGGGCAGGTAAGTAACGCCGATCCGCGGCATCCTCCCATATGACGCGACCGATTCCCACGGCGAGCCCTCAATTGGGGTCCCTGGACGCCAGTTGCTGATAACCATAGCTCACGCGGTTCCCATTTCCCGTGTCCGATTGACCAGATGGATGGATCATCCCGTGAATTGTTTATGGATAGGAGCTATCATTAAGCGAAGCTGCACGCAACCGGTAAAAGGGGTTTTTTAACAGAAACTACATTTAAACTGATTTAGTTGATAATTTTCAAATTTTTCGTCGGATTACTTAATCGCGTTTATTCCGATTTTTAAATACTCGATATAAAATACTAAGCATAATAACTCTCGCCGTGTACTGTAATAATTAAATCAATTATTAATATAAAATTAAATTTTTTTATATTCCTACTGCATCAAGTCCTAGGAATAACCAGTTCCAAGCTGTGTTATTGACTAGATTATAGACACATTCATGCATTTTAATGTGATATTAGTTTGCGTCGATATGAATACGAATGAAAAATAAATAGTTTTAAATAGTACCAAAAAATCAATGAACTGTATATATAAGGTCTAAATATGTTAAACATGTTACTAAAAACGTTTGGGGTGTGAACGTGTCCTTTGTTAGTGGGAAAAATATTACCCCCATTTTCCCCTCGAGTACCTGCCGAGAATATGGGCAATTACGACAAACGGTTACAATTAATTATCATCATCGGTCGAAAGAGAACCATATGGGGGTCACCTCGCGTCCGCCACCTGAATTAGCCCCCGACGCTTTCCTGTAACCGCGATGATGAGCCCCCCTCAGCCCCCTCAGCCATATGGCGTTCGGAATGCTCATAGTTCACCTCTATGTCGTGTCCGAGCCAGGTTTGTGACCCTAGGACGGGTATTGTTCCCATGTACATTAATTCGCCGTGGGAGGGGCGGAAGCTCAGACCCCTCTGTTTCGGGCTATCATCGATAATGGATAATATTTTGTGGCCTTCCCTGTCAATCAGGGGAGAGTCTTCCCTCCTTGCCAAAGAAAAAATGGACAATTCTACCTTTTAAAATGTACCCGTACTTCCGGAGGCAAATTGAATAATAAGAACATTACTTCTATTCTAAGAATATAGTTATGATTGCAATAGATTCTGTAGTCTTAATTTATTAACTAATAGCGTTTGTACTATACTGATCCCGTTAAGTCACAGAGAACGATCTTCTCTGTGATGTTCTGTAGCGTACGGAATATAATCTCTTATCTTCAGAACTAAAATAGCATTCTCACGGAAGTGTGAATTTTAAAGTGGCCACAAAGTTATAAAGGGTAACCGAGTTCTGACAGATTTACAGTTACAGATCGGAGAATTTTGGGTTTATTTTGTGACTCTACTGCGCCCCACACATCTGTCTATATAAACAAATTAGTCACTGCGCACGAGGTTCATCTGTCTCCCACTCGATCGTTGCCTTATGTCAGAATCTTACTAAAGTAAATAACTATAGCGTATTCATTAGGGAAGAAATTGTAAAATGTTTTCAGAGCAATAACTATTTATATCTTTCGTAAATAAAATAACATTTTCATTTCTAATTCGCCGCAAATTTTTATATAAACGTCTCCTGGCGAGGGCTGTTGAAATGAATCCCATGATCAGTACAATTCGACACAAAGATAAATTTGTATAGTTAATAAGTAGTAATAATGTTTCCTAAATCGAAATACTCTTTGTGTTACATCAATAGGAACTAGGAATTAATTTAATCAATAATATGGTCATAACGTACATATAATTACTGACGGAGTCTCATTCCCACCGATATCCAAATATTCTTGTTTTATACTATTATTATTATTTTCTTTGCATTATTGCGTTAAAATCACAAATTACGAAATGTCTACAAGCGCTAATTATGCAAACATTAGACCGACTGACAAATTAAACATGCCGTAGATGAATGAAACCGGCGAAATTATAATATGATTATGACTGCGATTACTGAAATGAATAAATTCTTGATTTATACAATTTCAATTAGTTTGTCAATTGAACGAATAATCTAGTTTTGTTATTGGAAGAAATAAAATTAAATATTATCACGTTTACCGATCTTTAGACTCCCAGAATACCTAATGTGCATTTGCACTGTGTGTAGTGACAATTTGTCACGGGCTTGACATATAATACTCAATTTTAGCGGTACTAAATGAATAGCGCGTTGACAGTTATAATTTCTCCTTACAAATTTAGATACATTACTGTTGCAATAAGAAAATTCTAATAGGTTAACATTATGACTCTTGTACAAGACTTAATACAGATATAGAAATAATTTCAGGCGCGTTCGTACGTGAACGATTAAGGATCGAATAAGAGATTTATCAGAACTTTTCCTTAATTTATCACTGGGCTATCACTAATACTAATATTGTTATTTTTCTCGTTCGCCTTATTTTGAATAAGTAACCTTAAAAATGCTATAATACTAAAATTACTCACTGGATGTGGGCTGGAGCTTCTGCTGCACACTCAGATGGTCCATCGCACGGAACATCCTACCACGAACAACGTTGAACGATGAGAGAATGGAGAACAAAATAAGAGAGATCTGGAGGGTAAGACAGAGCGTCCCGTACTGACTTATTGCTGTAATGACTTAGACGGTGGGACTAAACAAACTGACTGGGGTTGCCGGGGAGGAGTCACCCTCTCTGGAGCAGCCCCCGAACGGCGGCCGCCGATTGGTCCGCTCCCGGTACCGCCCTCCGAACCGCTTCCCCAATCGCCGTGTTTTCCGCCCGATTGCTCACCCTCCACTCTCCCCACCCGTTAAAGTCCCCGTCTATCCCTTCCATCCCCCTCCTTTTCAACCCTTAACGATAATTCCTTAATATTTTGACTCCTTTTGACTCTCTCTTTTCCTCGGAGCTATTGAAAATGCCCGACTTTTTTTTTATACATCCAGTGAGGAAAAGAAGCGGATAACGAAGTTGGACAATATTCGGCGAAACCAGGTACCTTTCCTTCCGCTTATTAAATTATACCGATTATTCCAATATGCAGGTGTTTCTACCTTAAATATTTTCGTAATAAGCGACGGCGAAATTCCCGGCCGTCAGACAACAATTATAGTATTAAGAAAATTCGGAAACGCAATAACAGTTTAAATGATAGTTTCAGAAACTAACTAATCGTTTCTAATATTCTATCGTAATTAATATTATCTAAGGGACCATATTATTGTATTAACAATTATCTTTAAGCCAACGATTAAACTGTTTATGGAATTAAAGTCTCTTTAAATCCTACAACTGAAATGTAACTCGATGCTTAAAATTATAACAAAAATTCGTTTTTTTTCCAATAAATGCTGAATTTGTTTTTTTCACTAAACCCCCGGACCTAAAAGTACGATCGACGCACGGATGCGCAAAAATTTCAAAATATCAAATTCGTCCTTACTAATGGTTTTTCACTGAAGACGTTTCTCCGATTGGAATTATTTTTACAATAATTGTTAAAATAATTTTTTCAGTTTTCTGCTATCAGTCGCTGTTTTCGTCCTACGCTCCAGATTTCGATTTGGATGGTTATCTTCATGAAATTGGTGAGGAACGGATATCGGTTATCGGTGGGGGCATTATGGTTTTTCCTTTCACTTCATTGTTACTGTTAACGTAGGAAATTTTTAAATTGATTTCAACAGACATTTTCTGGCCTGCTATTATACGGACATATGAATGATATATTTCGGTGAATTTCACTCAAATGAATAAGTTTGAAAAACTATTCTTGAAAATGTGGACTAAAACCGATATTCTTTGTATTGGCAGAATTTGGAACTATAGACCTCTTCGGAAGACGTAGTGGGTACGTAAGTGTTTCCGTTGGGGCGAGAGGGTGTCTCTTTTTGATAGCGTCCAATACGAGGCCTCTCATCGGCGACAGAAGATGGCCCTCGAATGACAGGGCGGAGTGTGGGAAGCGGCGTTGTAACATTTTCGTAGTGATTGTGTGAGGAACGGGAGCAGCGCGGGGACCCCCGCAGGGCCGGGGGCCACTCGAGCCACCCCTCCCTACAACCGACTACTTAAGCGCGGCTTTTGTCACTGTCGCGAAATCACACCGGTGTTTAACTTCCCACCGAATTAAAAATCAGATCACCGGCATTTACCGGGGAAGGTGTGAGCGCCCCAAAATCAGGAAACACTTTTGGACATTCGTAGGGAACAAAAAATTGGGGTATCCCAAAAATGGGACTACGAATCGATCCTGGAGGTGGGTTAAATTTTAGCATCTTCTAACATAATATATGATTATTTTTTACGTGACAATGCGAAACTTCTCAGGTTTCGGGAAATTCATACTCTCGTTCTGAAACCGCAGGTGACATATCAACAACCAAATCATTCGGGAACAATTAGATATGGAAGATTCTGATTCTAAACCTAATTTATTTATTCTTCCAATGAAATTTGTTCACTTTATTATTTTCAAGTGTAATATTTAAATTATGTGTTACTCCGAAATTTAATAGTGCAATTTACAACCACACGAACTGAAATCGGTCCTACCAATCTAATGATTAACACATGACACGGTTCCGTGGTTTCGCGGGTGGACTAAATGGGGGATTAGCCGGATTCATAAGGCCACTTATCGCGGTGATCTACAACCGTATTCATCGCTACCCGACCTGGCTATTATAGCTTGTGTTCCATCGCCCGCAGTTGTTCGAATGATGCCGGGGAGTGAGGGGGAAGGGGATCATCCCGTTGATAATAATCGCCGCCAAACATTCGATCTAAATCGGAGCGGATTATGATTTTAAATGCCCCTCATCGCTCAGATCGTTGTCGGGGTCCGGGTGAACGGGCAGCGTTTGAAAATCAGACCGACTATCGTCCCCGTAGTCAAAGGGGTGTCCCCATTGTAGGGCTAGGTAGGCAAAATCGATACCCCGCTGACGAAATGAATGAAATATCACAACGGTATGGTGCAATTCATCAGCGGCAATTTACAAAGAACGGAATGGTAAAAATTATTCGACGTTTACTCTCGCCTGTTTCCTGTTTTCATCGTTCCACTACCGCCAGTAGCGTTCAACCTGTTATAGAAGAGACCACTATTTCAACTGGAGCCATGGAATTATTAAGTGTTGCTGTCTATAATGAAGGGGAGGTTGTAATAAATCGCGAACAAACCGACTCCCGCGGGGAGGCTTGTTTGTAGTTGGAGGGAGCCGGGAGTACCGCCCCCTCGGTTATGTACCTTTTGTGGGGCACAGCTGACCGCATTGCTACTAATATTACTGGGGGGGAGGGCTCTCTATACTCGGGTGTACACAGCGGGAAGCTCAAAGCATATGCCACTGCCAATAACCTTACGGACCTTATGTTTCGATTATTAATTCCCCGTGGTGTTGTAGTCATGAGCGTTTAGTCGAGACGACCAAGCAATCACGAAACGTGCTCTATTGGTTATAAATCGTTATATAAAATTGAGAACGATAATTTTTCAATTATATCTAGTGTAAATACGGTTAATCTGACCGATTGCTTGTACACATTTCCCAGTGTTATAGTAAATTTCTTAGGTGCAACATTTATAATTTCACTTTTGTTTGGAACATCTAGATTCGGGTGATCACCGTTAGACACTTATTAACCGGTTTCGGTAATCGTCTTCAGTAACAATAGCTGCGAACATAGCTATTAGGGAGGTGGTACGCCTATGCTCTGGCTATAAGCAGCTACCCGGGTACGAATGTTTGAAAATATCAATGTATATCAGTTGCATTTATCGCGACGTTCAATAGATATAAAAATATATGATAATATGCTCGAAAATATAGGATTGTGGAAACATGCATTTATTTCATTCCTAGAATCACGTTATACAGTTATATGACCAAGGAACATAACATTCTCCACGATCTTTTATCTAATTCAATATCGCGATTCTATGCGGTGCACATAAGGAAACCGCGTGTTTTAATAATCTAATTGAGGTATGCTATTTACGACCACGTTCACCTTTCCTCGCTTCATTTAATCACTTATTTTCAACAGCGATTAAGTTTGTGATTTATTTTTTAAATATTTCTGAATTGGTACTGCAACGAGGGGAATGAGATGACTGATAATGCGCCGAATCAGTAACGTAAGCACAGTTCCTTATATTGGGTCTTCAGTTTTAGGATCGTTGCCCAACCCTTGATTGACATTTGAATCGGGCTCTCGAGGACAACGCGATAGCCCGTATAGCCCAAGGCGAAACCGGTTCCCCCTTTCTTTTTTTAACTCCCCCCTCGGATGTGTTTTGATTTACGCTAAGAAGTCCCGAGGACTGAGTTCAGGTTCGGTGGTAGGCCGGAGGATCGTAAGGCATAAAGGGAACTTGTATACCTGAAGTCGGAGATTACACCGGATTTAATGCTCAGGAAACCCATCGCTAATGACGGTGCCGCTTTTTCAACTACTCTCCTTATTAGAGCGGCCTTACCTGCAACCAACTGTTACCGTTCAAAGACTTACCTCTTCAAAGATTAATTCCAGTTCAGTTATGTATCCTTAGGACTGAGCAGTTACTGAAAACTGCCTAATTTTTTTGGCAAGTGTTATGGGAATTGAACCTTTAAGAGTCTTACCTGCAAGAATTTATTTATACTAATAACGAGGTATATATACGTAGAAAAAATGTATTTCATCGCTTTTATGATTACTTTCTCCGATTCCTACTTTTCCTTAAGCGAAACAGTACCGACAGGATACTTCATCACACAGCCGGCGGGTCTTCACTAAACCGATGTTCTACGTTAGGACTTTACAAACGGAGACAGAAGATCACGAACATGATTTCGTGATCGTGGTTAAAGCCTAATTTAATTGCAAATACAAGAGTACCAATAAAAGTGCGTCTCTCTATACTTTTGTTCAAATGTACGCGCTACGGTTATACAGTAAAATTTAGAATAATCTAAGTGTAAGTAACTTGCACTATCACCTCATGAAGATCTGCTATTGGTTCATTCTGAGGCGGATTTTACGCAGTTGTCAGCGTAGTCTAACGGTTATTATTACTTAACGGTCGTGCGGGTTATCCCGCTGACATCTTTCTCGTTCAAATCATTAGCCCGGGGTCCAGTTGTTGCGGCTAGCCCTTAAGTACCGTAGCCGGTGTTAGGCCAGCCTGCCTGGCGGTCCTCCCTCTCCCAATCGGATTGGACATTTCACCGTCGAAACGTGGAATTCCCGGGGGTTAACCGCAAATCTAAGCCCACTTAGAAACCGCGCGACAAACAATGCAATTAGTCCGACAATTCGATTATGATTGGTACCGTTATGAGACAAGGAATATTAAAAAAAAGATTAGGTTTATAAAATAAACTAAATGTTTTATTGGTTCCGATAAATTGATCACGTTACAAATCGTTAGTTACTAAAGCGATTAAAAATAAATCGGAAGTACCTTTTAATAGGCTTACAAAAAAATAGAGTACGCTCAGTCCTGATGGAGCCGATGCAGACCGGAGGGATGAAATGAGCTAATCGATTATATTTATTTTATTTGTTTACTTACAAGCTATAATATACACCGTAAGCCGTTCGCTACCCGCGGTGTTATACTTAGTTTTACTTCAAAACGTGTTGGGTCGGCAACTAAGTCATTGCGGGTTTCGTCGCTAGATGGTGATGGCGTTATTTGTATTTTTACGCATGTTTACATCTTCAAACCTATAGAGTATTCTGAAATGATTATCACATGCCAACTATTCGTCGTGCGTACCAAAAAATGCACGACATAAGGGTGGAAACGCCCGAAGATGAGAAGAATCCGCAATTATTTAGTTGCCGACCCAATATAATCCACTAATGTAAAACCAACATCGTAATATTCTTTCGTGAAATTTAGAAATATCCCTGAATATATATGTGTTTGTGTGTGTAAAGGAATATTTTCTCAATATCATACGTTGGAATTGTCTTGAGTTCAGAAATAGCGATATATAGCGCGTGTACCTTTTTTTCCTTCGCGTTTCTTGCGATCACCAGTAGTGTATGACACATTATCGTCGGTTACTACCACGAAGTATCCGCCTGCTTGTCGGTAGCAATATATTCAAAAAACAAAAATCGCCGTTCTGACGCTACGTGCATTTTGGCCATGTATGGTCCAGATGCGGAATACGGTAGATGGCTGTAGAATAGGAGTAATGAGGACACCGTACGAAAAAAGATATTTGGTGTCCATTGTTAACATATATCCCAGGTGGCTCGGCAGACAACGGCTCAGGTACTTCCATACTTAAAACCAAAGTGACGTGGTACAGAGTTTTAGCCGCGCTTTTAAACAATGAAATATAATCGAGGACGCCGAAGGAGATGAACAGAAATTTCCAGTAATGTCGAGCCAAAAAATAACAAACAAACTGATGTCATATAACGATAATATTTAATGTCGATATCGCCTTAATGATAAAATTTAATGCCGATCTTGAGTGACTGTATTAATATGTTAATGGTCCGTTAATGGAAAATTTCACCGTATAGTCAATCGTAAATATGCGCGTATATCGTTACTGGAATGAGTATACCAGTACAGTAGTTATTAGACTCAATGGCCACTGGTTGACTTTCTCAATAGCGGCCCTAAATACGGTAGGGTAAATACCCCTCCCTTTCATAAGCCGGATAACAGCCTCTTCAGACAATGTTGGCCGCAGGATCCCGAGGGATTCCCCCGATGCAATCTCGTGATGAAACTGAAGCGTTGACTTTAGCGGAGGGTTTCCCACTGGATTTTCCGTTCGTGCGGTCCACTTATAAAATAAGCCAACGAAGGAATTGGAGCTCAACTCTCGGTAAGGAACTGAAGCCGTTATTTGAGCTCTAATATTATGCTTCGTCTCGAAAAAAAATTACATAAATTTAATAATATTCTTAATTCGACCGTATTCCAGATCTAGACTAATTTTTTGCCGCCATTATAAATAATTACCCGTACAATTAGTTTTAATACTAATTAGTTTCACTATAATAAAATGTATCCTCAACAGAATACATCCATATTTACGAAGTAGTAAACAATGGATTTGAAAATGGGGCACAGAACTGTCGGAGGAACTATCTGCCGAAACCCAAAGTGAAACAGAATATGAAAATTATAAGCTGGAAATTCTTTCCGCAAGACCCGCATATGGTGCGAATACCTTAAGAAGCAAAGTTCTTTCTTAGGAAATATATAATGTACCATATGCCGTTGGCTGCAAGCTGGAACCCGCACAGGCGTATAAGGTACCCGCAATTCAAAAGGAGAAAATTACATTATTTTCAGAGAAAATTTTAATGTCGGAATTTATTTTCACAACGATAAATGCAGTAATCTGGTTGGCTAATGCAATACACATAATGATATCGAGAAAGGAATATTTCTTCTTACATTGCATTGAGATTTTGAAAAATATCTCGAGTGTCCTTATGAAAAAATACAGGATACTATCAGGATGTAATAATTATTATAAATTTGTTATTAATTGCTAATGCAAATAAAAAGTACGGTTTTCTGAACACAATTTCCTGCTTTCTATTAAACTAATTTTTTCCCAAAAACAATCCATTAGTAATAAAGCGATTAAGTATTTGTTTAGAGGTTTGCAATAGTTCGGAATAACCAACTCAAACTGGCAGTTGAAGGGGTCATTGGCACGTTAGGAAAACATTTAAATTATTACCCTTTATTATGTCGGTATTATATCGGTTGCAGGTATCGTACGCAAGAGCGTACCGGTTCGTGGTCCTTCTGGACCTTTTCAAGATGCCATGTTAAGAAAAAGAGCATCAAATTAGGGGGCGGGGGCGGGTACCACCCTCGGTACTGCTGGTAGCATTATTTTATCCCCCGAGTTATAAGAGTTTATCTCCTCAACGGTCGTCTCCGAAGGTTCCCACAGGAGAGGGAGAAAGAGAGACGGGCGTGAGAGAAAGCGCGAGTGAGACAGAGAAGAAAGAAAGGAGGAGGCTCCGGAGTGGATGAATGGGGGAAGAGGCTCGACGGGCGGAAGTGCTCGAGTTTCACCTGATGGTAATCGGGCGGTGGGGCCATTGTAAGTGGCCACGCCTCCTACACGTCTTCGTCTTCCACATCTTCATCTTCTGCTCCTCGAAGGAAGTCGGTGTCAGAGGGGCCCCCATTGTCCCCCCGTTCGACCTTGCCCCTCGAGCCGGTGACTGTGAGAATCGTCGCAGTCTTACCGCTCTCTCTTCTTAGGGTACTTGTTGAGCGGCCAACTACATTCCCATTATCAAACGTACGTTATGGCTTTACAAGTGTAATAGTATGCATATGGGCGGTACCTGTTCTGTCAGCGGCAGTATCCTGTCTTTAACCGGTGACACCGACCGCCTCTCTAAGGAACCCTATTTTTTGTACGGTGGATCGTTATAGATTTCCCAACGGAAATTCGTAGAGCCCCGTATATTTCTGAGCTATTTTAGTGTTAGCTAACAATAACGGTGCAATCTCTGGTGATACTCTACTGCCGTTGGTTTATTTACATAATTCCAACGGTTTCTTCCTGGGACTTTAAAATCCCTTCTTTAGTGCTAAAATAATTATCGTGAAAGACATTTATGGATTCTAATAACTTAAAACTGTCAGCGTAGTGGACAGTTTTTTCATTTAAAAAAATTATTTTCAAGATTTCGCAATATTACAACCATTCCGCACCCGCCTGCTTACTACGGGCATCTTTCGCCGTGCTTATTGGGATTTCTGGCAATATTTTTCTCCTGACACAGAAAGTTTTAAATGCAATCTTTAACTACCCACCAAATCTATAACAATCACTTTTAAATATTGTTT
Source organism: Lethocerus indicus (assembly GCA_019843655.1). Classification (NCBI taxonomy): domain Eukaryota; kingdom Metazoa; phylum Arthropoda; class Insecta; order Hemiptera; family Belostomatidae; genus Lethocerus; species Lethocerus indicus. The sequence goes on along the minus strand of JACDQD010000003.1, from coordinate 22,979,558 downwards.
TACGATATGTTACTACTTATTTTCTGTGACCCCTTAGGGATTGAGATTCTACAGACAGTGGTGGATTGTTGAAACCTGCATGCCCGAGACCAAAATTCAGAGACGAGCGATAGAAAATCACTAACCGATACACCCATCTACCCAATTGGTCTTATTCTGAGTACAACATTACACCCCGGACAAAATGCCGCCTTCGCTTCAACCCTCCGGCATTCCTTTTTAATTGAATTGGCGGGGGCGGATCCATTCAATGGAAGACCCGCCACCTAGACAAAAAAGAGAAGAGACGGGATATAAAAAACCCCCAAAAAAATCTTTAAGATTATGTTGTATTCGACGAGGCGTGATACTGGAGGCTAGATGGAGATACTCGGGATTACGAGAGCGGTGCACGGCCAATATGCATGACAATAATGGCACCGTTTGCCCGCCGCCGCCATTATACCTCCTGGTACACCCACCCACCGCTACCTCTTCCTACTGGTAGGTTCCCACAACTCTCCCAACCGTCTCCACCACGCCTGCACTACTTAATTGAATCTCAATCGTCATCAATAATTAGTGTTAACACAATCACTTAATACGGCTTTAAAATCCAGGAATGGGCATCCAAATTTTGAGCGGTTTTGTTTCTCGAGAACTCTCTGCAGTTTCGTCTCTTTCGTTATCTCTTTTGGTGACCATGTTCGAACTCTCTAGAATACCAGGCGACTGATCCTTTAACCTTTAACACTGAAAAATTTATTTATGTGTCATTGGCACATTCTAGCCGTTGGTTTCTGCCCGCGAATCGTCGTTAGGGGCACGTCTTACTCATTTCCGAGCGAAGCAGCCTATTCCTATCGCACCACGTTGTGTCGTCTATTGACAGTGGGAGAGGGAAAACCTTAATCCAATTGACCCGATATATACCCATTGTCCCGATAAGGATAGTCGACCACGGAGCAATTCAATGAAGGACACTGTGACAGTGGCACTGTTACAGACCACAGTAACAGTGTAGACAGGTTGCATAAACTGCATAATCCCTCACTGGTCTACTGGAGGAAGGCTTTCAACATTTGTTCCTAGAACAAATTGCCAATATATTAAATTATATTTAACCTAAGGGCTGTATTTATATTCATTTTAAAGTTTTTCCTGGGTAAAAAAGTAATCTACTTTCCTCGACTTTTAAAGAATAAAAAAGTTTTTGAAATGAATCGTTTATAACTTTATAAATGTTTATACGAAATAGTCTTTAGATTGTTTTACAGTTATTTCTTACGCGAGGCTTTTACCTACGTTTTAAAGTAAAATATTTCTTTCACCAATTGTACCCCATTCATGGACATTCGGTAACTGGATATTTAATTCGGCACTGCGGTAAATCGGTGGTAAACTGGTTGGAAGTAATGCGCCGGAGTTAAAATGAAAAATCTGGCGGTGCAGTCAAGCGGCGTGCGGACAAAGGATTTTCCAAAACAGACACCCAACACGGACCGAATCCGAGATCCACATCTCTCGGTTAAATTGAGTACATCCTGAATGGCGGCCCGGGTATTGTGTAGCGGCGGTGGCTGTATTTTTTTTCCTACCGGCGGGTGAATAGAAAGAGCGAGAGAGAGAGAGAGAGAGAGAGAGAGAGTGAGATGGAAGGAGCGAGGGAGGGAGAGAGAGAGTGGGGGAGGGCGGGGGAGTGAGCCGGCGAGTTAATCGAGGATGTGGACGGCAGGTTGTTTGGCCGCCCTTTGTAAGGGCTGGGCTTCCCACAGCCGGGGCAAAAACGGCCAGCCTCCAGCCAGCATGGCCGTCCTCCACTAGCTAAGGAACGTGGAAAAAAAGGTGCCAAAAGCGAAGAATCTGGATAATGGAAGTACCGTACTATTTTTCTTCATCGATTCAACTTGTCACATGTAATAGGAATTCCTTTGGTACCAACTGCCGTCATAACTGTTCAACTAGTTTCTCAGATACTTCATAAGCATTGTACAAACATTTAAACGTAGAAAATCAGCCGAGATAAAGAGAGGTGAAGCAGTACATTTTAGCCATTACAAATGAAATGAATATTCTCTTATGGCTCCTATACTCTGGCAAATGATGATAATTATGATTGAGTTTTAAAAATTTGTGAAAATTATTATACGGCGGACCGTATATTTATTTACAGTGATGTACAGCCCTTTTACCGATTTTTATATACACTCGGTATGACGTGGATTTATATAGCCGAGTGTTGTTTATGAGGAATTCCAGTGACACGGCCGCGGGCGTGACACTTCCATAATGTCATGCGTTCAAAAACCGGATGCCGATAATGTTTATTTTTTTTTTGGAGAGAACCAGGATAATCTTAAATCTGGAAGAGAATGCAGGTGTGTACAGGTTACAGCCTCCGGAATCTCGGAGTGAGGTTGCGCCGAGTTTAATATTACGGCGTTATTCTTCAGCCGTCAAGTCCCTGCCGCATTCCACGTTAGTTTTCTTATCACTCTCCCAGGTGGTGCGGCCGCGCAATCCGCCTCAGTCACTTATTTACCATAAGTTACCACTGAACTTAAATTACTAAACGCATTAGAAACTAACATAAGTTACTTATTTACCATTTTCCGTAATGCCCGGACTAGGGGTCGTGGTGTTGTGGAAGTAACAGAAATTGCCGAGAAATTTAAAACGTGTTACTATTCTATAAAAATAATCATACATATTGTCAATATTAGAGCTCAACATAGGGACTTATGTTATTCTAGTACAACTGTTTGTTAGAAAATATTAATTTCACAAGCAATTTCATCATGCGCTATTCATCAGCGGGTATGGTCTTTATACGATAATATTTATTATCGTGCAGTGCATAAATTTTGATTACGATATTTGTCGTAAAAACATTGGACATTTTATCGGAAGAAGGTTTACCCGTTGCTCCAACTCCAATTGCATTTTTTATTGTAATATAGACGAAAAATGGTAAAATTAACAACAAAATTTAATTAATATACTTTTTTTATATTATACTGGAAATCTTACACTTTAGTTATTCCTTAACCATCGTGGTTTAGGTTCGTCTAAAACCATTTCTTTCATAAGTACGCCATCTGGCGAAGGGTAAACTCACTACCAAGGGTTTGACGGTCCTACTGACGACCCTTACAAGAGGAGGTTACGTTTAGCATACCATTAATCATCTCTAAGAAAAAATAAACTTCTCCAGTTCCTTTTTTCAGAGCAGAAAATAATGAGTTTATTACTATGCTCGAGCGCCTTGGACCTTTGCCAGTAAACGGCGCCGAAAAAGGTGACGAAAACTGAACCGCTTATAATTACGAACGCTCTACGAATTTTAATATCGTTACGCCGGTGTTTCATTATGGGCGCTAATAGCTCGGTAACGCGCGTCGACATTATGTGGGACGGTCCCGATTTTATGAGGTTTAAAATTCAAATCGTATACCCGAGCAGAATTTCATCCTATAATTCCCGCAATCCTGACTCTGAAACTCGACATATATATATGGAGACAAAAAAGATGGTGGATTCGTGTGCTAAAAGAATCAAGAGAAGCGTATAATTTGTAATTCATCTTTGTTCCATGTAATAGATCCCATTGTCTACGACTAGGTTGTAAACTTTTAAGAAGGGCATTACAACAATGGGATTGTTTATTTAGATATTAAAATAATTTATATACGTAATGTAACAACATGTATAAATGAATATAAACACATGCTATTCAAATTACAAATATACTAATTTGAAATTTTAGGAATAGTAATTACATTACTTTATAAAATTATAAATGTAAAATAATTGTTATATTTTTCTACGTCGTCGCTGGATTATTGAGTTATTATTTCTTGCGTAATTCTCAATTAAAATTACCCGGAATATTATTTTCATATGTCACAAAATTAATACAGGTAATTTAAAACCAAGTTTAATTTCGACGTAGGTAGTCGAATGCCAGTGGGTTATCCTGCCTCCACTTTTATAATAAAGATATACTTCTAATTTATTAGAAATCATAGAAACTGTGCCGTTGACAAATACGTTATATAAAAGATATATTCCGCAGTGCGGAAATAAAGAAATGTTACTTAATTACTTCCAACTCCGGTAAGAAACAGGAAGGTGTTAGAAACTCGACGGAAACATCTGTTACTACGTCTGATAAGCAGTGACTGTTACAATAATGCCTTGAAATTGTTTTTATAAACGCTCTACACTCTCAGGAATGCGTTGGAGGAAGTTAACACCCCTGTCACCTTGAAGCGCAATTAAAGGCGCTGTCCGATGCCCAACCCGCATTACAGGTCTGCCCGTAACAAAGTGTATAACCTTTACATTGCCAGGGGCAATTCCCTTCAATGATTATGTACGAAAAAATTACAGAGGATTTACTGAAATCAGGTATAAACTATGTATGATAAACTTTAACATCCAATTTATGTTCTCTATTAATGACCCTATATGTCATTATTACATTGTTTTATTTTACGTACGAAGGCAGTATAAACCTCGTTCCAGCAAATATAGTAATCTCAGTTGAAAATTGACTTTCGATACTAAATTTTAAATCACACAGAATCATCATAAATCGTATTTTTTATTTATTTCCCCTTTTTATTTATAACGTTTATTCCCTCCCGTTTTGATTTGCGACTGTTGTCCATCGAGATCGGCGAGTCTAACGAGTTGAAAATCAAATATTGTATTTTTAGATTTTTTCCTTTATCCAATGCGAGTCAATTCTGGTGAAGTGGTTAACTCTGATTTATATTATAGAATGAGCTCGCTTTACTCGCCAGAGGCAAAACTGTTATGGTCCAGCGGCCGTCACGAAACTCTTCTGTTCTACTGTTTCCTTTATCTCTTTCCTCGTTAAATTAGGAGCTAACCTAAATAAAATATATAGCAGCAATTCTATAACTCACCCATGCTCCTATAAGATTGTAAAATCAGATATATTCCGATGTTAATGATATTAAATTAGTTATGACATAAAAATTATACTAGTACTATTATAATAATGTACAGGTAACAATACCTGTTTAGGCTGCATACAATAATTCAAAGATGAAGAAACAGAGGGAAGGCAAATGGACTTCATTGTACGAAAAAAGATAGGGTGAAGAATATTATTTATTAATAGTGCCCAAGAATATGCAGGTCTGGTTTTTTCACCCCAGATCAATTCCAATGGTTTCAAATTCAGTTATCTCAATACAAAATTATTAGGCTAATTAGCTAATCTGCGTGTGATATATATAATAGCCTCATCGTTGATGTTGTAATCAATTACATCGGCGTGGGCATTATTCATAATACCTCTAACGGGTATGAAAGCGGTGTCCACTTCTAAGCGTACGGGCTTGTAATTGCGAATCGGACGGGCTGGCAACCCGCTATTCGATCACCGCTCGAGCAACGGGTCCCTACGCCGGGCCTTATAATTCCACCGATCTGTCTGTTCCTTATACAATATTTTATTTTGCACGGCTCACGAGAACTCGCGTTACGCAACGGACTCATTGGGACAGGTTTCCTTCGACGTTCGGTGCGACCGTGAACTTGTTTGTTAAACTGTCTTCTACGCTCGCGGAGTAGAAAACAAAAAAAGGGAGAATGAAACTCTGTAGTTCGGTGGGCCGTGTGATTCGTTTTTGCAGAGCGCGAAACCCTATACAGCCGTCTGCGGGTTTGTTTAACCCGAATTAAAAAAATACTTCGGGACGAGGATTTAAAGAGGCACGTGCCACCGAAAAGCGGTTACGTATAAAACGCGCGTGCTCGTTTCTGACCGGTCCTCGCTCCCTCATTAGTATGACAAACCGGATTTTAGCTTCTCGCCACCGTCAGTAACATCCTGACAGCGAGACTGCGAAACTATAGATCAAGCGAAACTATTTCGTTAGCCTGGTATTGGACCGGGCCTAGAAAAAAGTGTCGATTCCACGACAACAGAGCTGCTCTTAGTTGGAGAATGATTGGATAATTAGAATCGAATCTCGGGTGTCGAGTAACCGAGTATAAACCGGCGGCTCAAATTATCTTGTAAAACCTTGTTCTTTACTGGTTCGTGAGGAATCCGCGCTAGCCCCATTTGGCCGGCATGTGGCCCCTTATCGGGAGGCCTTAATTGCGTCTCCGGACATCCAATAGGCAATTAACGTCGAGAATTGAAACCGGCTTACCACTCTGCAATCTTCACAGATTTTCTCAACTGGCTCGCGCGTAGTTTAAAATATTGTTTAATATACCTGTTTTGTGGTCTGCGAGGGGTTGGAATACTGTAGGTTCGTGATGTTTCTGTCTACTCTCGCTGGTTTGGTCTTTTGCTAGACCGGTTTCGGCTGCTCGCCATCTTCAGTAGCGGTGTTAGTCACTGTTAGCACTTTGGATGTTTTTTGGACATCCTCACTGCACTGTCACTTTCACATGTACTGTCGTAGATTTCGGGTGTTTCTGTCTCCTCTCGCTGGTTTGGTCTTTTGCTAGACCGGAAAAAAAACCACCACAGTACATGTGAAAGTGACAGTGCAGTGAGGATGCCCAAAAAACATCCAAAGTGCTAACAGTGACTAACACCGCTACTGAAGATGGCGAGCAGCCGAAACCGGTCTAGCAAAAGACCAAACCAGCGAGAGGAGACAGAAACTTCACGAACCTATTTAAAACAGTACTTAAAATATTGGTATTATTTAATTCGTTTTTATGTTTTGTACTATTTATTACCGGTGTTCACTAAGTTGATTACTTTTGAAGGCATTAATACCAAAATTGTATCGGCATCAAGAAGGAGTGCGCTGTCCTTTCACAAAGACAGTTTAGAACGTCCACTGTAATTATGAATTAGCCAATGTAAACATCTTTTCTCCAAATGTACAATAGTACGTATTGTAATGGTACAAAAGTGGAACAAAATCGGAATGCAACATAAATACAAAATACTCATAAAAAGCCGAAACCTGCCTAGTTTAAGCCAGAGTGAGGCAGAAAATAGCACAAACGATGATGATATAATGTCTAAATCTAAACATACATACTTTCTAGGGTCATTCTTTTTCTCGTGTCGCAAGTATCTATTATTCTGGGTTGTATATCGATCTCACTGTACTGTCGATAGTAACAGTTGAGGTAGAGAGTAACACAAATGATTACGATCGGACCTCCGATAGTTGCAGTAAAAGGAGTTAACGTTGGAGCTACGTGTTACGGTCTCTCGTAGATTAGGCGCCTCATTACACGATATTGTATTTATCTTTACCAGTTATCCTCAGATATCTGTGTATCGCTGTCGGGTAGTCAAATATTCAGCGATTGGTGGTTACGCTGTGAGTGGTAAAAGGCCGGCATTTATGGGGGGCCCCTACCTATATATCAGTTCGAGGGGGGTACGTGCTCGCAATGCTCAAACACTCGCCTTGTGGGAACTCCCCTCGCTGAACTTTACTTAACGACGCCGAGGAAGCGGGGTTCCTCGCCACCACCCAATATTTCATATCTCACCTTCCAGGCAATTACTTGCGTTCACTCAAGGTCGCCTGAGAGGATTACGTTATTTTTTTCGATTTTTGCGCGACTCCAAATTGATGTAACTCAATCGCAACGAGGTATGTAATATCTTATAAGCAACTTTATAAGATTCTATGGGTTGATACATTGTGCTGGACATTTCACTGCAGCTGATTTATTAATCTCGAATTTTCTAGACAACTTTAGTCAATACAGACGCGTATTATTTGCTGCATAAGCGCTCTATATTATTTCAAATTATAGCGCCTCTTGGATGTTTATAATATGTTGAAGGAAAGTACAGGAAATTTTCATTTCAATTGAATGTAAATTTATTTATGTAAAAACGTACATTTTAATACCATCTCGACCTAAATGAACCATCAGAAACAAATAAATGTTTCGCATTCCAATAGGATGGAATAAGTTGTATATTTACAGTGAACATATATATTATGAGTCATTCACATTGCGTAAAGTGTACTTCCACATTTGAATAAAATGCAAATATTGAAAAATGTACAATTCGATTTAACTTATACAGGGTCATTGTGGAGTGTCACCAATCGAGGTCAGGCTGAAACCGCTGTAACGTATGAATGCTGTTTAGAAAAACAGCTAAGGATAAAAGAAGAAGAACGAGTCCGCATATAAAAACCGTGTAATGATTCGTTTAGTCGTACTGGAATTCGTAATAAAATGTATGTTGTATTTGACGAGTTGTGAAATATTATTCCGTATAACGCATCGTTATATTATTACGTTCCTAATATATTCTTTGTAATTCCTAAGGTTCTGTTTATTTTGGAACACCTTTTTTATGGTTTGCGAGAGGCTGGAATACAGTAGATTTCATGTGTTTCTATCTCCTTTCGCTGGTCTGGTCTTTTGCTAGACCGGTGCTTAACTAAAGTTCGTTGGGTGCACTTGCACCGATAACCACCACAGTACAAGTGACAGAGACCTTGCTGTGAGGATGCCCAAAAACATCCAAAGTGCCAAAGTGACTAACACCGCTACTGACGATGGCGAGCAGCCGAAAACAGTCTAACAAAAGAACAAACCAGCGAGAGGAGACAGAAACACACGAAATGTACGGTATTCTAACCCCTCGCAGACCACAAAACAGATATTCTAAATTTAGTGAGATGGTATAGAGGATGTCATACAATTTCGTGAATTACATGACAGAAAGATATATAATATAACAATTATGATTAGTTACCCATTATAAAATCATAAGAATAAATTATAAGAATAAAATATGTGGAAATAATTGCCATTTTGTGAAGAGTGTGTACTAACATAGATAGTGGAAAATATTAATAAACTTTCCAAAAAAAACTACTATTCGAAATGGTTAAATGGGTCAGAGTTCAACTTTATGGAGACAGTTTGAAGAGTCGGATAATGAATTGTGTGCTGCTTCAAATCGTTTATTTGCGGCAGGAGGCCCCTTGTTTCTGCTAAAATAATAAGGCATTAAGGCAGTTGGAGTAGGCGACATGTGGTAGGCAAACTGCATGTTAATAATTCGTCGAATCCCGCACAACTCCGGGCCAAAGTTCAACCGGATTAATCTCGGGACAGTAAATTTGTGGCGTACATTATGGACGAGCCAGACAAAGAAAATGTAAGAAGAGTGCTAATAACGTGGGGGCCTGCGGTCCCGATCCCGGATTCTGGTTTCCGTTTTCCAACATTCCGCAATATGGCCACAATGACCGTCAGGGAATTTCGTTATTAACAATATAATCGTTAAGAATTAGTAAACATATTAAATGTTATTGATTCAAAATAGTAATTTAGCTCAGGTAAATTTCAAATAATTTGCATTCAGAATTTGTTGAGGTTTCTGTCCGCTGATTTCAAGCATTATGAGAGTGTTTTTTTTGAGTCCAGGGTGTAGGCAGCAAGGTTTTGCCTCGTATATTTCTTCTTCAATAATATTAAAAAACAGATCGTATTATTTGTTTTATTTCGTGGTCTAAGTGCCATCAGAATTATGGTAATTCTTGAATTTCGTATTGATCATTTTGTATTACTATAAATTTTATACTAATAAAAAACATTTCATTCTTGTCGTTATTAGTAGTGGAATAAAATCCCCAGTAATTTTTGAAATTGTAATCGGAAATTGAGGACTGTTATTTCTTCCAAATTTACTTAATCTCTTCCAAATTCTAGCACATAAGCGGCTTATGATTTTATTTTCATAAATGAAAGGAAACGCGAGATTAGCGTTGGACAGCTCTGTGAACGAAAAACGAATTAAATTTATCCGGCGAAAAAACTGCAGAAACGCGACCAAGAAATACTGGTTTGGAAGGAAGTGCGCACTTGAGTTGAGCTATAGCCGCCAACGCCGAATCCGGCAATTCCCAACAAGCAATTACACTGGCAATTGCATCATACTATCTTATCTGATATTCTCGACCGTCATTCATAATTTGTAACTGAGGGTATATCTCTGAAATAATTTCCGTGTGATAAGGTAAGTGTTCAATTCGGTTTAGTATGACCCATTTTAGGAACTGTTCAAAACCGAGAGGTTCTTTTAATAACAGTAACTGTAGTCGAAGGCGAATCTTCAACTAATTCCTCTCGCATTTTAATTGTTGTGAACATATATTTGTCTTTGTTACAAGGGTCAATTCAAAAGATCAGGGCAAGAATAGGTTTGTATTTAAATAGAACCTTCTTTAAAATGTTGGTTTCAATATAAAGAAAAATATGAATGTTTCGAATCTTAAATTCGTGGTCGCTTTTAAGTTAAACATCGTAATGAAAGGAATTCAATATTTTTCTTTCTCTCTCCTAGACTCTTGATTGGCACTATCGCAAACACTTCAGGCGCCAAACCCTTTAATATTTCGCTATATAACAGAAATAATGGGAAGGATAACGTTTTATTCTCTGCTCGTTTGCCTTTCCAAATTACACGGTCATCGCGCGTAATAGAAATGGAGATGGTCGAATTTTTATTTTTATTTTGAATATAATTTGCCAGGTATGATGATGAGTCACGTATGCGCCACTCGACCTTTCCTGCGGTATCCTTGGTCGGAATTTTTGATCATCATTTTCTGCTCCCATAAAATCACTTCTTAGAAACGCCCAACCGCACGGCGTATTTTCCTGTTCTTTGTTTCTAGTTCTTCAGAACCACTTCAGAACGACTTCCGAATTAAATAATTTTAACGATTAACACAATTTTTTAAGGTAATCTCTAAGATATATTTGCTAAATGCTCAGACGCATAGAATATACGATATCAGTAATGAAATATTTTGTGCATCAATTCAGTGAAACGATTTAATTTTTAACAAAAGAACTGTTGAATTTTAAGAAATACCATTTGAAAACGAGTAAGAAACAGAAACTGGCGCACTGATCGAGAAATGGCCGAACAACACCAACCGCGCATATACCGTTAATGTAATCTTCAAACTGAGCCGGTGAAAGAATGTAATAGCCGACCGGGTACAGTGTTTAACTACGCCGCTCTCCTATTAGGTTTCGGTTTACGTCTTGCCCACGAGCGGCGATAGCGGACGGAAAAAAATATATAGATCGCATAGTATTCAAATTAGACCGACTTGGTGTTCGATAGATAGACAGATAGTCTTCTATTATTCAATTTAACAGCCTCTCTACTCGGAAGGCCAATTTTTTCTTCTGAGAGGGCTGCAGCTTGTAATTTACGAAGTATTCTATATTACTATCATGTAAGTCTTGAGATCGAATTGCGACTAGTTTATTGTTAATTATAGGTTAAATTAACACTGAAATAAAAAGTGCGTGGTGTCGATTTTCCACCGGGTGAATTATTCATTATTCATGTCTATTATATATTATGTAAGTTGGATGTGTTATATATGTGTGTTTAGCTCGGGTAATGCTTTTGTCAAATAAAAATACACCGATGGATAAAAATAGGAGAAAAAATTGTTATTTGTTTATTGAGATTAAAATTGATTCGGGCCTTAATGCGGTAATTGGAGATCGGCTCATAAAACGAAGATCGGCCTGTAATTTGAATTACTCACGGTCGATCGAACACAAATTAGCAGACCATTTTTCACTCTGAGTCGGTGGAACCGCTGGGCGAATTCAGTGGGCTCGGATTACCCGTTCATCCGCACGTTTCCTTTCACGTAGAGGGTTTTTCCGGGGGTCTGTGTAATTTTCCCCGCCCGCTCCGGATATCCCGTCTGAAACTTGAATTTTGACCATCTATTCCTAATGTACAGTCTACAGAAAACAAATTGCGAACAGTTCAGAATAGCATACTGAACCTTCTGAAAATTAGCGCCCGAGTAGAAACATAAAGTAATGTTATGTAACAAGAACGGAAAGGTCAATTGAGGTTACCCCTGCGCGAGGTTTCTCCCACCGTCGGTAGACAACGCGAACTGCTCCACTTGGCGGTACTGAGATAAGGTTCTTTAATCAGAAACAAGGAGAGGAACCCTAACGAAGAGATTGCGGGGAGGCTCCAATGTAAAGGGGCTCGGGGGCCCACGATGAAGGGGTAATAAATTAGTTCGGACATTAAGTTTGAGAACCAATCGCTAGGCAGTATGCAAGCAAAACTTTCACTCATGTTAACGAGCCGAGTGAATGAAAAAATAAAAAACTAACCACATATGTATGATTCCCCTATTCGTATGGTTATGTAATTCCGAAATAACTTGTACATTTTTTCAAAAAATATACGTTTTTTCATGATTTATGCTCTTTTCTATGTGTTAGTGGTGATATTCTAGACCGGGTTCGGCTTCTCGCCTGTTGACGACTGTTACTAGCATAGGAACAGTCTAACATGGTACCAAGCCAGCGAAAGAAGACAGGAGTGATGCCTCAAATTCGGTATCTTATATTGTTTATTCGCTCTTGCACTAAGCGTGTCTGAGAACTTTCGAGAGTAATTTGTGGCCGGATGAAGTTACCGAGATTTTTCCCGTTCGACCTCTCAACAATTTCTTGAAATACGGCGCGTGTCTGTTGATTTGCGATTATTTGCGGCGGGTCGGGGGTGGGGGGTTCGGCATGAGAACTAGCGAGCAGGCTAAAAGGGAGCACGAGGTGACTGCGTGTAACTGAGCACGGCTCGCTCTCTGTCTCTGTCCCTGTCCCTCCCGGTCCCCGTGCCAATAGCTCCGTCTCTCTCTACTCTCCGGCAGTCGGCTAAGTAAGGTCAGTCAGGGCGTGGTCCCCGAAGCGACCTTCAGAGGCCGAGTTGTGGCTCCACCCTCTCCCCTCTACCTCGCCCTCACTTCCTCCGAGTTTATTAATACTCTTCGGCTCCTATCGAAGCTCATCCACTTTACGGAATTGATTTAAACCGCTGTGCCCCACGGACGGCCAATCGGCTAAATACTTAAAATATACTCATTTTCAATTCGAGGAAAAGTAATTTGGATAGATCCCATGACCCGTTCCGTACCAGGATGAACATGAGCGAATATCAATTTTCTCAATCTAATGGCTTATCGTGGACGATGCTCCTTTAAGATTGCGTACTGGCTGCGTATAAGGGGGTCGAAGCTGTGAAAAGTATTACTATGAGACAACGGTATCAGGAAAATATTGGTCAGTACAGGAGCGGTTGGCGCCGTCGTCAATCCTGGGTTCAACAACTTGCGAAGTCGAGAATAAACCAGTTTTGCCGGGTTATGAGATCGGGCCTCATCCTCTCAACCACTTGGAACCAGGTCTCAACCCACCCAGATGCTTGATTGAGCTTCAACAGCTGATCCTAAGCTCGGGAATATGGTGCTTCGTTTTATACTTGCCGGGCATAAAATACCTGGCAGGTATTATTTTTTAATAAAGTGACGATGATAATTCCTTAAACTTTAGTCCTTGCTAAAAAAAGATTTGGAATTTTCTTGTCATCAATTTCTTCCTTCCGACCATTGTAACATTTCACCCGATTGGCCCCTAGATTAATTACATTGGGTTAAATAAAAGTAGAAATTGAACGTTCTTTTTACATAACCAATTATACGTTAATTTATTCTTTTTCTTATTTCTCGTCTATTATTTTATTTTAAGCTGTATTATTACCTGAGTGCATAGTCGTCATAATTGTGATTTAGCATGAACAGAAGAGAGGTATAAATGTGGAAAAAGTATATTTTATTTAGCCACTGGGCAGGAAAATATTCACTCGGAAATTGGTCTAAGATGTAGAAAGTGCTTCTATTAAACTTATGGAGTAGTGCCTACACTGTCGGGGAATCAAGGTCTCCGAGAGTTTCAGTTCATTGTCAAGAACGATAAATATTATTTCAAGTATGTTGCCAAGTGTGAGCCTACTTTAAGATTAAGTACATAATTTCCCCGAAACTACGTCAGAAGGGAACTTTCCAGAGTTTAAGTTCACTCACCTCGGGCGTGCCCGTAGGCGAGATCCCACTAAAGATGGCAGCCTGCCGAAAACTGGTTTGAAATATACGACAAAGACCCGAATTGGATTTGGGGGGTCCGATTGCACCTGTAGCTCGTCGCCAGTAATTAAATTCTATTCGGACGTTATTGGTGAAATTAACACGTTTCCTGTACATGTTAGGGCCAAAGAAGGAAACTAATTGAAATAAATGTATAAGACTAAACCTGTTAAAGAGTGTCCTTTCCTCCTTGTTTTAAATTTTCTCTTATTTCGCTTTTCAGATTTTCTTTGAGATCGATCTAAATATCCTGCAAAGAATGACTCTTTCCAACAGAACCGTTCGTTTTATTTCTCGCATAAAGTTCACATTTGACGCAGTTTAAGGCCCGATTTAAATATATGTTAAATAGTACAGTACACCTTGTCGATTGAATTCTATATAACCGCTGTTACGTTTATCTTATTTCTATCAAGGAACACCAGCACTTAGATCTATAATCGAAGTAGGATTTTCTTTGCCAAACCGATTTGTAAGGGGTTAGCGAAATTAAATTACAACACGAGCTATAAGAAGGGATTGACTGGGGCGGCGAGGGTGACTGGGGCTTCCAGTTTTGGAAGGGCCTAGGTCATAATTTCAGGACCGCTCCTTTGGACGCGCCGTGACTAATCGAAATCGTCAGATCGGACGATCGACATCTCGGCCTTTACGCCTCTCCTCGATTTTTAAGTTCATTAACATAGGTCGGCCGGATAAACCAGTTTCTAAGCGCAATTGGAAAACCCGCTCCCAGTGAAATCATCAGTGGGCGCCCACCACTATTGTGACCAGCTGATGAGTTGAACGGATTTTAATGAGTTTGTACAGCTACTGGATATTTCGATTGGACGTACAATCACTCTAGTATTAGAAAACCAGCCTATCAACTCTCAGACTAAAACAAAAATTCCGATTAGATCGCACTCGGACATCGAACAACCAATACCCATTGTTAAAAGAAAATTAAATATACTTAATGATAGTGTGTGACACTAATAACACATTATACACGCAACGAATTTCAATATACGATTGATATCTTCGTACGAGTTCCCTGTCTAATAGTTAAGTTCACGATCGTAATTTAATTACCAGTGTTAAATGATTATCTATATTATAATCGAAATTTCTGTTTATTATTGTTGACGAACGCTCGTTCTTCATTTATAGTACAAGTTATTTAAGGCTCCCCTATTGTCATACCACCGGCGTCATATTTGTTAGATTTTTTAAATGAAATAAAGAAGAATAGAATGCCTTGTAACATTTCTTGACCCCTCTAATTAGTGTGAACTTAAGAAGGAATGCGTCCGTTCGGCGTAACAAAGAACAACAGATCGCGATCCCAGTCATCGAATCAATTATCGTGTTAATATAATACGGTGCCGTTAGCGGCCTCGTGGAAACTTCACTCTCTAGTTTCGTTGATCCGCTATCGGAGCTGCGTTTCAAAATTGCCATAGAATTCTTTTATATCTGAATATTAACCGCGCTCACGATTCGAATTGTACCTGTAATTATTAACATCCTGGAAAAGAATTGGTCGATGATATCACTATAAAAGTATAATAACGTAAAATCGACACTTCGGGAATGAAAAGAAGCCAATGGTCATGAAAAATTCTAAGTTGAATTTTCACTTTATTTAATTTTATTTCATTTAAGAAATACATATTTTGATATAATCTTATTTTATAAATGAATTTTTCATTCACTACTTATTTAATATAACTAATTCTTGATATCTTCATAAATATTACTTGAATATACATTTTGTACTACAAAATCATTTGTCTTAATATTGTTTTGTTGGCTCAAGGAAGTTGAAACCAGAAAGCTGCGGTTGTAAAAAAATGAGCGGCTTCACGTTGACATTTATTAACAATAAATGCTGGCAATGCCTATGCAGTCATCCACGACATGAATTATACCCGGAGTGAACTCATAAACGCGATTTGACATTTACCGACATTCGATACCCGGACAGTATATAATTACGAGGTTCAGTTACCAACGGCCACTCGGCTGCGGCCACCACTGGCGAATGGTTTACGCATAATTTAGCTCTTTCTGGCCATGGACAAAAAATGGTAATTACACACCCCAAATAGAGAAAAATATTGGAGTACCCTTTTCTGTACACGTAATAAACAAGACAAGCTAATGTCTGCTGATTGTTGTATCTGTATGAACCCGATTTGGATCATTAGTTGTTCTATCGTTTATTTTCGGTGAGATTACACTTAAAAGAAAAACAAATATAATATTTTTTATTATTATAATTTTCACTATCCGGAATGAATCTGTTCCTGTGACGTAGTAGTGTAACAGGAGGAAAGGAAGCTAGATATGGTCAATTAAATATTCATGCTATTCCCTCCGCAACGAGATAGGCTGTGGTCGGGTTACAAGCGGCGGCGCTATTTCGCCCACGAGTCTTGTTACCGTTCGTTCGTTTGTTTGTTTGTTTGTTTGCTCAAACCCAAGCTGCTGTCACTCGTGCGCTCGTCGGTCGACACAATATCCCGTTCAACTCAAACATGCCAATGCCTTCTATAATTTCAATCAGTTCTGTTTAATCTGTATCGATGAGGCTCAACAGCGCTTTATTCCTCCGGTTGGATATCACCGGTTGTCGAAATATTTCAAGTTTAATATCTACGTTTTTGGCTGTTGAAAACTATTCTATAATGGCGTATAAATCGTACAGATTTGGATATACAGGATTCTTAGTATTAAAATCCGTCACCGGGACTACGCCATCTGTTGCGGTTTAAGTTCAAGGCTAAGTCGCGTGGGGGGTAGTCAGTACCAATGTATGCGATTGAATATCGGAGATACTAATCCGCGTTTAAGCGAATGTGTGGACTCGCACACGTCTACTAACGTACGCAGAGGCAAGGGATCGCGTGCTGGGCCTCGACCTCTCCCACGCCCACGTTTGGCACCGCGGTTTGAATCCCACGCGGCACCATTTCTAGGACTCCCAACTTGGGTTATTCCAGTTTTTTGCCAGTCTTTTTAAACGTATGGGATAAAAGGAATATTCGAGGGATTACATGTGTCAATGCTACGAATTTCAATATGGGATTTTGAAGGGGTGTTATTTGTTTAAGATTATTTACAAGTGATTACAGGCAGCTTTGTTTCACAACGCGTTATTGCTTGTAGCGCGGATTGGGAAGGGGGCATGGTTCAGAGGTCATTGGATGCCAACTTTCAAGGATAAGGAAACATCCAGGACAAATATATTTCCTTGTAAATAAGAATGGGGCTGAGCCTTATTCAGAAATTAAATATGAGGGAATATTTAACATTCAATATCATTTATCTTCACTTTTATTTAATATCAATAAACAGTAAAAAATAACCACGATAATCAATTCTGAAATGTGTAAACTGGGTGGTTATTTTCTAAAAGGTATATCGCTGATTTGTTATCGTATTCTGTTGGATAACCAAGAAGATCCTTGTGTTCTTGTGTGCAGAAGGGATTCATTGTATCCCTTTCCGAAACTTCTGCTTAAACTTTCATTTAATTATAAATGATGATTGCTATATTCCTGTTGAATACTTTCTGCGTTACAGTCGTTAAGTAGCGAATGTTGTCCAATTCGGCACTGATGATATTGAACCCGATTGACGGAGCAGTATTAGCCTGTAAATCTGATTAGATTGTCAGATCGAAGCTGGTTGACTGGGCAGATTATTGAAGTTGGACGGACGAAAAGACTGTTTGGATTTATTGAGCCCGGGGCTGGACTGGAGATCGTGGTCCGTGGGTGAGAGTGATGGCTCCAGACGCCCGCCGACCACATCCCCCGCCCCGACCGCACAATTTATTACCCAGCGTCACTATGATTTACACCTCAATATGTATACCCCTTGTGTTACAATATATCATGACCGGTGCCAAGTACTTCCCTACGACCGATGCCTTTGTAAACTCGCGAGGTTCAGTTTCTGATTGCCTGAATTGTGTCGCCTTATGAAAATCCAACGGCACAGATCGTCACTTCTTTATATACACCTAGTGATATTAGCGGTAAATGGAATATATTGTTCATTCCTTACTCCTGGACACATAACTTATGAGTACGTCGTACCTGCTTATTACCTAAGGACACGACAGAAATATCCAGAGGAGAAAATACTGTTTATGTTTAAGTTCGTCTCTCAAAAGTCTGATATGAAGGGGCACCGCGGAAGGTTTTTTATATATAATCGCTGTGTACGTAATTATAATTATTGCTGGAATGAAATCTATTGATCACCTTGAGTATAACTATTGAAAATAACTGGATTACTATTCGATAATACAAGAATGAGTTTTAGAAATACGAATATAAGGAGTATAAATTTAATCCGTCCGATCTTTTTAACTACATGTGTTCACCTCTACATCTGGCAGAGACCGCAGCTAAATCAGCAAAGTCATTTTCCGTACATGTAAAGGAATATTTATTGCAAACAGGACTCAAGGTAATTGCGGCGGCTCACTCGGTTCCTCGCGGCAGAATAAAATACAGAAAATACGTGCGTTAGATAAAATATTTATCTCATCTTCCCCTCTAAAAGTCGTTACGAGCCGACAAAGCGTCACGATAAATTGCTCGTTACGGACTCTGTTTTCGATTTACAAATTGTTTCATTTGTGTTTGCACATATACTTAGTAGATTGAGCTCGGGGAAAGTACACCGGGATCGGGTGGAAGACAACCGTCGGTATATAATGACGGTGTGTCGAAGTGAGATGTTATGAAATGTGAAGGTCGGGCTCTTGTGCGCAGCTGTAAAATCAGATGCTTATAAAATCGGAACATTTTACAAAAGCTTTTTTGATTTAGATTAGCCCGTGGGTTCCTAATCTCCTGATTACCGCCGTCTATTTTTAAAATATTTTATACATAATTTCAGGTCTGATTAAATACAGTAAAAAGGATAGTGGTTGGAATGTTTCACTAACTCTTGTATAGTAAATCCTCGCAGCCAAAAATATGTTTCTGCTTTATAAATAATGATATAAAATAGGCAATAGTCATATCAATAAGTTTATTTTTTTTACCTTTAACAAAGTACCAATAAGTATGTAATATTCGTAATTATCTTGTCGGTCTTACGATCTGCTGTCCATTCCTATTCTGATTCTTCTTCTTCTGATTCTAATTATTTGGAAAGTCGTGGACATTTCCATGTTTTCTGAGATTTCAGAGCGTATTTTTGAGGCTGGGTGGGAGGGCCGAAGATCAGTATTTAAAATGGTGGGGGCGGCGTGAAGGTTGGAGGCTGGGTGTGGTCGAAGAGCGGTTGTTGCGGGCAGATCCGCTCCCAATAAACAGCCGGGCCGACACCTCTTCACCTTTCGGCCTTGATCTCACCCGGGGCCGGCCTCAAAAGGAGACGTCCGAGTGGGCTATTCCGACGAAATGTATAAATAAAAAATAGGACAAAAAAGTGACCGCCTCCCCGTTGTCCGTCCTACGGTGTACGGTGCGGAATAGCCCTCGTAAATATCCCGACCCCAATAAAAAAAAACCTATGGTGACGGTGAAATATAAAACCGGGTTATTTCTTATCGCTAACAAGGCTATTTAATGGCTGCGTTCTGACTAATTCATAGAAATACGATAAAATTAATATCGTTATCTGCGCCGCACATCTAATTCCAGTTCCTACTATTTCGTAGGTTGACACCACTTTCATAGTAGTTTTTCATGTTTTTTATTAAACATTTCTAAGATGAAATCTTAGGAAAAGATCTAAGAAAAAAAATTACTTATTTCGTCTAGTTTTACAGTTGTTTAATTTAAATATAAATTCTTCTTCTGCGTCCAGTCTCTGGTTTTATCATTAGTCTAAAGCATTAACTAGTTCGGTTTCGGCTTCACTGCGCATTTTCTTTTACTTAAAACGCAGTGCAGATGGCCCACCGGCAAACAACATACTTAAGTGCCTTACTAATCTACCGAATGATCCAACATTAGATCAAATCGCAAAAATAAAGCCATTCCAGATTCTTGCGGACCACCAGCAGCTTTCAAAAGTAATTTGACATAAGCCATTTTTTGTGTCCAATTTAACTTTCAAGCTTGTAACATAGGGCTGGGAACTAAAAATAATCTTGAGGTCGTTCACCCTTCCCGAATCCAACTGCTAAGGTGACACAATAACGATTGGAATACGCGGCGCTAAATAACACTCCCCGTGTAATAATAAACCTTATAGAATAGTATTCTTTTAGGTCTAGACAAGCCTATCAGGAGATGGGGGTCCATATATTCGCGGATTAGTAGATACCAGTCTCTCTCTCCCTCTCTCTCTCTCTCTCTCTCTCTCTCTCTCTCTCTCTCTCTTTCTTTCTCTGTTAGTTATATTTGGAATAGCTCCGGGGTCCGTGCCCTTTTAATGCCCTCAGACACGCCAGGGCCAATGTCGGCCCAAGGACACTGCCGCCCCCTCCGCCTTACCAACTATGTTTTCCTTCTATTAACAACTTTATTGGATCTATTTATTGCACTCCTCCCGTGTTTGGCTCCGAGCTCGGAGGGGGAGACGTCATAAAATTTATTGCCGTTAGCCCAACGCTTGCGTGCCTGGGCATCGGCCGTGCATCGGCTTGTATTGCACCGAAACGATATCCGGACTGTAAAACCGTATTGCGGTAATAAGTTGAGCCATAAATCCGCCGGTTTACAAGACGGTGTTTAGATGATAACATCGGGCAAGATTATATATTTATTTATCCAGTCTGATCGTTCCCCCGGAGCTATAAAGTGAAAAAAGTGGTAGAAAGAAGAGGACGAGAAAATGAAATATATTCGTGCAATTATCGGAAATCGGAATACAGGTTTCAACTTTTCAACGATATGAATAACGACATATCAATACTAAGTAATATAATAAATTATTTACGCATTTTGGCGGAGAGCGACAATGATCACACACAGACGGTGAGTACCAGAAACCGTTCTAGTTTAGGGTATTAAAAGGGAGCGAAATCAGATCAGTTCAATACCGTATTATTTTTTTTTAATTCAATGCCTGAGTTCTATTATTCTAGTTCAAACAACAGTCACATAAGGCGGCAGTTACTAAGTTTCAGTGGCTATAAATTACAGGAGCGGCGGTAACGAGGTTAGCCCGCATCCCGAATGGACAGTAGCATTGGTTTGACCTGATATAGAAGCGTCCTTGGCTCAGAAGTAGGGTGGAATCATATAAAAGACATGTAGGGAATTTAAATTACAGCATGCCTGAACTCCTTCATCCGACTTAATTAAAAGATAATTTGTCTGACAAGACTCAGTCTCAGGGCGTTTCCGCATAATTTCTTATGCATATGTAGATTCTAATTACCACCGATATTATTAATTACTTTCCAATCAAACGAGGAAAAGAGTGTGAACAACATTTATGCTGTTGCAATTGACAAATAATTTCACAAACAAATTCACAAATAATTTCTTATTATTTTTATTAAATATTTTATTCTAGGTTCTCTTTCTATTTATTTAAGTTCTCCACGATTCTGGTGGTTTTCGGACCTATCTATTACCAAGTATCTCGTTACGTCCGATATTTTGCAATAATATCGTTTACTAGGATAGTTCCGATTCCACCGGAAGTCGGATTGCGGGCAAAACTCAAGAAAGAGTTTCGACTCTTATTTTCTTTAGAAAGAACTCCTACAAGGGAATATTATCGTTAGTGGTAATACGCGGCACCGTTGCCAAAGAAAAGGCTTGGATATGGTAGCTCTAAGTGATAAGAGAGCGAGATTTTTACAAATATTTCGCCCATGAATAGGAAGCCCTCGATACCAAGAGCCGAGGAGGAATCCGGCCTAGGTGTTTCGCGGCGAAGATGTCCAGCTAAAAATAGCTAGATAAGGGAAGCGGGCGTGAGTCACTGGCTGGAGGACGGGTTTGCGGCTTAGAGGCAACGCACCATAGGCAGGAGGCGCCAGCACCAAAGTTCAATACACTTACCCAGGACACGCCGCCATTTATAACCTATCTATCTAGCCACACACTTCCCCTACTGGAAGGCTCCGTTTTAATGGGCCCCGACTCTGACCTCAGCTCGTGTTTCAACTGGGATAAGCCATTTTTGGTAGACTGCATATCTGACAAGACGGGATCCGCGGGGGCAATGGTCGCCTAGAACATCGTCCTCAGCTCCGGTCCGGATTAAAAGCTCCTAAATCTCATAGCACTCTTACTAATCTCACCAGTACACTATCTGCCTTGCACTTTAATGACCTTTACCCCTTTTTCGATTTCGAATAATCCTTATAATTCTTGCCTGACCTCATGACGAAAGGCGAATAATTTCGTACATGCATCAGTACATGCATGCCTTCTATATCATTCAGTATATTTTAAATTATTACAGCAGATATATAGAAAGGGAGAGGTATTACATGATGTAGAATTTCTATAGTATTCTTCTGTATAAGCATTAAATCTAGAGAATAATGCCATTATGCTATTAACGACTTGCTAACGACATTTCATTTAAAACAAAACGTGGAAAGCTTAAACTGGAGAATAACGAATCCCCATCGCGTGTAGGTGGCAATATTTAAATTTCTTGGTAGTGAAACCGATGAGAATACTGTATGTTTCTACTGTGACTGTCGCCCACTGTTCAAACTTAGGTGACTAACCTTATAAAACTACATTGCGTTTAATCTGTAAATTACCAGGCACCTCCTTATAGCTCGGTTCCCATGAGAAAACATTCATGATTCAGACTCCATCTCCCAATTGGGTATATTGTAATTATTTTTTCTCCATTTTTAATTGTTGTCCGAGTACATGAAATTTTACCCACATATTAAATTAAATACATGAATTAAAGAATCAAATTTAAAAGACTCCTCCTCTGGATTCCAGGCTTGCTTTAGCTTTATTTATGTAATGGAAGAAGATATATTACGTCGATAGTTCAACGAACCCTGTAATGATATATTTATTTCGATTCAAGCAAATCAGTACACCGATAAAAAATATAGATCCACAATTTTAGAAAATTTGGAAGAGGAATCCAATACTCAAAACAACAGTGGAAACAACTGCATTATTGTAGCTACAATAAACGCTTATATTACAAAATTAACTTTCATTAATGTATTACAATCAGTTAGCATTGGTTTATACAGTTTTCGACGCCTCGAAATTTAAATATATCAATCCACCAAAGATCCGGGTTTCACATTTTCCTTTAATAATACTACAAGATGAGCTTGAAATCAAATTAGATTTTTTTGTCAGCAGATTTAATCGACTGCCCAAATGGTTCAGATCTGTCAAATGAGCTGGGATTTGTTAATTCATTTATTGTACGTATTTAAAAAGAATGAAATGAAACGAAGGAATTCA
Organism: Lethocerus indicus; assembly: GCA_019843655.1. Lineage (NCBI taxonomy): Eukaryota > Metazoa > Arthropoda > Insecta > Hemiptera > Belostomatidae > Lethocerus > Lethocerus indicus. The sequence continues at coordinate 22,956,244 of JACDQD010000003.1, read as the reverse complement.
TTTGGATTAAATTGGATTGTACCCAGTAATTGGCGTTTTTTATACTGGGCTTTGTGATAGGGAGACACGCGCCTTCCTTATGCTAGGTAACGGAGCCGACCTTTCCATTCCTTTCTCGCCTATTTGCATGTCCTTGTTTACTCCCAGACCTATTAAATTTGGTTGTTATAAACAGTTCTAGAAACTATTCGTTGTTCTAACAGTTTTATAACTGTCCTTTTAATTTTATTGTATTCTAACCAGAGTTCTGACATTCTACGCTGATAGTCCCATTATCGCTATTGTAACACTCGTTCAGTTTATTTATAAATCATTTCGCACGAATATCTTGCTTACATAAAAATTATAGTCGGGTAGCGTTAAATTTATGCCCGTTCACAAAATGTAAACGTGATTTCATGATTAGAATTTTAAATTATTGTATGAAATTATGGTTAGTTATATTTGATTTATATGGAACGCAATTTTTATTAGTAATCTGTATTTCACATGATATTATATTCTGGTTAATTTAATAAGGATTGGCGTTTTAAAAATAAAATATATTGCATTCTGCGACTTAGGGGAGTAATATAGTACACCACTGATACCATTGCGTGACTGCTGCATGTATGGGATTAGAATGAGGAAATAATGTTTCGAAGAGACCTCGACTGAGAAGTACAGACTAAGACATACTTACGGCGTACTACAGAAGAAATATATAGTCAATTTAGCCGGACCACATTCTATAATCGTAAACAAAAAAGAGGACTGTATACGTGATTTTCATTACATGTCCTGAACCGTAGATTTCGGGTGTTTCTGTCTCCTCTCGCTGGTTTGGTCTTTTGCTAGACCGTTTTCGGCTGCTCGCCATCTTCAGTAGCGGTGTTAGTCACTTTTGGCTCTTTGGATGTTTTCTGGGCATCCTCACTGCACTGTCACTGTCACTTGTGTTGTGGTGGTTTTTGTTTCTGGTGTGTATATGTATGTGCCTTTTTATTGTTTTTTTGGGGGATGTTGTTTGTCTGATTTGGGTTGGGAGGGATTTTATTGAGGGAATTTATTGAAAAAAGTTTATTTTTAATAATCTGGTTAATCGGTGCCAGTGGACCCAACGAACTTTAGTTAAGTACATTTCCGCACCACACTCAGGGGGGCGCGAGTTTCAAAAATCGTTCGTTGAGGATGCCCAAAAAACATCCAAAGTGCCAAAAGTGCAGCCGAAACCGGTCTAGCAAAAGACCAAACCAGCGAGAGGAGACAGAGCCCACAAAACAGGTATTTTATACTATATCTGTAAGCCTTATTTCACACTTCCTTAACATGGACAATTAATGCCATACTACATATGAAAACTATAAACTATGAATTATATTCTAATGTAATTCAGTTACATTTATCAAATGAAAACAGGAGTTGGCTGAGGTATACTATGCTAGAGTATTTACATTGTCTCCTGAGAGCATATAATGGGGAAATTAGAAGATGGGTTTTGTTTGACGCTCTAAGTTAGGTTTTGATATTGCAAGTCTGCATCACAGTGCGAATGAATCTGGAACTGGACCGATCGCAGTTTGTTGGTGAGAGTTGTAGTATCCCGGCGTGATCTCAAAGCGACGCAACTCTGACTGCGGGGTCAACAAAGATGTCAGCCCCGGCAACACGACTCCGCTTTCATTTCCGCTCAATAACAATGTTTTAGGCCGGCGGTTACGTTTCAGAACTTAGCAGAGTTCCTTGTCGGGACATTGTTTCGAAAGGCCGGAAAATTGCAAAGCGACAATCGTGGGAATCGTTCGGACGGCCTTTCGACTGTGATCTGGGGGGGGATCCGAGAATATTAAAAGCCGTTTTAATGTTTTGAAATTATATATATTAATTTTTATCTAAGAATTAACATACGCTATATAATAAAGCAATATGCCTCATGAAGTGTATAAATATTTTCTACGCATTCAAGCGAAGGCAACCTACGCCCGTCACTTTTTTCGGTTGAGAAAACCATATTATATATAAATTTTATAGTTGAATCATGCTGCGATTCGATTTTTTCACTTGCCGCGCTATCGAACAATGTTCATATATCTCGGTGTAAACGGTCAGAGTTCGGAACTTGAAGGACGGGCGTGTCCATGCCCCGTGATCTTTTCTCCCCCTACTTGATTATTAGCCCCTGCTTTGTCCGAGCCACAGATTTGGCCCAAGTTCCAAGGCCGACTCTATTTACGCGTCGCCGCTTGCTCGAAACAGACCTATACAACTTTCATAATGCTTCGTACATTTTAGACTCCTCTAGGATATAATACTCCGGTATTGCCGCAAATTAAGCGGCTTATCCATGTTTGCTTCTAACTACCCGCGATTAGAATTTGCGCTTTCTGTAAGTTAGCGATTTTTCTCAAATGCGTACTATCGAACGCCATCGCCTGACTGCTGTAGGCAAGGCGTTTTGTTAAAATTCTGATTGTTATTAGAGGAAGTAAGAATACGACGGTGTTCAAAAATCGGACGTGCGTTAATCACTTTCACAGAGAGTCAAACAGGATAAAACAGAAACGGAATGCTTTATCCTGGCCTTATAAGGAGAGACGCGACACTGCCAGGAGATTAACATAAATAGTAGATTATGAACTGCGGTAAAGACAACTTGTTTGTTCGATGTGCATCGCGAATGAACTTGAATTAATTTCAAGCAGAAACGACCTTGCGACTGGAAAAATGGAACGAGACTTGGGGAAAGGGACAATTAAATTTTTTGCAAAATAAATTCTAAGCGGAGTTAACAATTTAAATATTCATTGTGGCTGTGAGAACGCATTGTCAATTACTGGTGGAATGGTCGTATAAACAAAAATATTTAACTGAAGTTAATGGTTGACTCTAGATAACACAAAAGAATAACTATTCTATCGAATTGGCGATGAATGAAGAAATTAGATGGAAAGAAGACTAGATAAATAAAATATGAGATATTAAATTCGTAAGTCCAAGAATAAAATAATATGTGGTATACAAAACTATCATATATACATATGTATAATAGTGGAATCGAAATAAAACAAAACACTGCTGTTAACCAAATGCTTATTCCCAAACCAAAGACTGTACAAAATTTACAAAATACAGTGGCACATATTCCATATATTTCCTTCTGTAAACAGAAAAATTATGTTACCACAAATATTACACTATAATGTATATTCCATGTTTTTTTCTTACTTCCTCCGAAGTGCGATTACATTTCATCTTCGAGTCACCATGGTGCCGTCGAAAGTTAACAATAAAACAACTGTGGTCATTGAAAACAAAATTGTAAAATAAATCGCATAACATTTTTATTAAAAAATATTTTTACACTCGCTCAATAATACTTATAATACATTCACTTAATTATCACAAGAAACGTGTATGATATATAAAAATTCATGCATTGAGAATCTGAGTCAACAGTAAATTAAATGACTAATCCTAGAATCATGAATAAGTGTTTCTATTATCATTTGAGCAATAATCATTGTTAATGTTTTTGTCTATTATAAATATCGGTTATTATGTTTCAATTGAATACATTAAAATATAGGTATACTCTCCTGTATTATCCGAAACGATATCAATTAACATGACGCTGTCCTTCATTATGATTGGGTTTGAGTTATTTGAATCTAAGCGTGACTCATATTGTCATGATTGATTCACTGTCGAGATCTGATTAGGGAAGTATGTATGGGCAACTGGTGTTGTGTCTGTCTATGAGGGCACGACGGAGGTCACAGTTTTACCACCGGGCATCGAAAAGCGTTTCACTCGTAATCTCAGTCCGTTGTATGATACGATATTGGAGCTGAGACGGTGAGACGAAGCATATATTTGATTTGATGATTGCTTGAATGGACAACATAAAGTACATTGTCGGAAGACTATCCGATATTAATCTGCAACGAACCAGGGCAATGAAAATTTAAAAAAATATATTTTTATGTCATTTTATCAGCATAATAAATATTAATTGATTTGATTCCGGTTCTTTTCTATGGAAAATAAAGAAATTCTGCGTTGAATGAAAAATTTCAAAAAAATATTTGACAACCTTATCCATGTCTTGTACTTCAGATGTAATGTACCATCTTTATCTGTTCGGCCGCTAAGCTCTAATTCAATGCTGGCACTGAGGGGTAAAAGTTAGTTTTTATGTGCCACAACTTAAGCCATTAATACGGTATATCATATATGAATAGGATATAAATATCCAATTAATGAATCTAATCAATGTATGAAATTTTGACTATTTTATAATCTTGCGAGGTTTTAATAATTTGATTCGGTTAAAATAATTCCATATTGGCGGTCCGGAGTAGATTTAAATGGTGATTACTTGACCGCTTGGTGGACATCAGGACCGGTTACTGAGCGGGTTTCCATATATAGCGGAATTTATGAGACGGGCCCAACACTTTTAACCCTCAATGCCATTACTTCTAGTACAAAAGCGTATTACTGTTATCGCTTGTTAATGTAATTATTAATAGTTGGTATTACGCGCGAAGCATCATTAGGCGGGTAAAGGACTGGGGATACGGCGACAAGTCCTCGAGGGACATGAAGGTCGCGTTAAGGGCTCGGACGAAACATACTTATTGTTTATATACAATCGCTTGATATTTACAAAAAAAGTTATGTTCTATTTTTTTAGATCCTATGGAAATTGGAAAATAAAACAATTTTGGGCAATTTGATCGCGATGTTAGTCAGGAACTTAGCCCGATCTTCATGAGAACCGCGAACGAATCCGAGGGTGTCATCATCGTATCCCCCCGAACCTACCCGCCACATTTTCTTCTATCATCCCTTTCTCAAACCTTTTTTTAATTATCTCTCCAAAATTAATTGGGAAATATCGGGAATTAAGTGCGGATGCTTCGTTATTATTCTACGATAATTTACAATCTACCGGGTGTTTAGTCTTCTGCTAGAATGGTTCCAAAGATTCGTTGCCTTCCGTTAACTTCCCTATTGGAAAATATCGAAACATGATCGGTTAAGTGTTATAACTTCTTTTTAATAAATAATAAGATTCAATTATGAATGAGTATATTGTAGTTAATTTTAATCAAATAATAATCAGGCTGAGATGAATTTTTATAGAAGTAATAGGCAGTTGTGCGTTGATAAACTAATGTAATGTTGGTTTTACTATCATGTTCGAATCTTTTCATGTATTTTTTAAAATGTGTTAAATCGGATTGTATGTAGCATTTAAAAATACTTTGGTCTTACAGTTTAACTTTTCTAAATGTATAATATAAGAAACAATCCATAACTATTCTACGATTAGTGACCAAAGGGTTACAATAACAATCACAATTTCGTAATGGAAAATCTTGATGTAATCTCGAACACTGGGTCACAGGGCAGCACCGTAGTCTGATTTAGAATCGACACAGACATTGTTATTTCAAAGTGTTACATTTCATTTGTATGGACATAGTTCTAACAGAAAACTTGATAAGACCAGATATATGCATATCGTAGTTATATAAACATATATAATAAGTTAAAATTTATCTTATCTTAGCCTATAACAAAAGGTACGGTTTATGTACCGTTGAGGTGACCGGAGATCATTTAATTAATTTTTATACGTTCAAAATTGTCCTTATTTTTGCAGAGTCGTTAAATTAAATAGCAAAGAGCACATTTAGTTATTTATCCAAACGATAATCGAAGGAATTTCAATATTCGAACATAATGAATATAAATTGAATAATAATAGGATTTTGACAACTACTAATTTATGAGACCTTTACATTATTTGCATTTATAATTTAATTACTTTAAACAGATTTATAAAACAGAAAACTTTAGAAGATAAGATTTAACGTGTTAATTAATTCTGAATCATATTATCATAGTAGTTCATGTTATCATAGCACCCGAACTTGTGAACGTTTTATCAACTATGGAGCAACATTCTCTGGAATTGGTACCTTCGTGAATGATCCCCGCCGTTCGCAACTGCAGCTAATTCTAATATCATCATGCCTTACGATATCTCTGCGCTGAACAAATATCGAAGGACCAGAATAGTTGAGTAATAATATATAATCAGAAATCATTTAAAATGTATTACGAATTCGTATTTTCTCTCTATTAATTATTTTATCAAGTGTATAACCAACAAAAGTAACTTTTTAAAATAAATATATTTGTCGATTTACCACGCTAATCGCTGTAAGGTGTATTAAATGATCTCCAGTAATGTCCTCGTTTTCTGCATTTATAATAAGGTGTTTCATTAATTATTATCGTTCTCATTTCAGGGACGAAAGTACACACAAGGGTAGGGGGTCTTAGTAGTACATAGGAACTAGTGAGTGTCGTGTGTCTAATTGGGTTACTTGAGAGATAAAAATTTGACCAAGGCCTGATAAATCAATCCACGATTAACTCCACTATCCGCGGTATACCGGACACCCCTAAGGCTCCCGTCGTCGTGGGAGACAACACCGTATTCCCCGACGATGAAACCGTCCGGAGTCTGTTCCTCGACACGATATTTCCTATAGTTCCTACCCTCAACCACATAACTGAACTTGTGTTTTTTCGCCGCTTCTTTCCTTTTATTCTCTTCCGACGTTACCGACGTTTCCGGTTCGGTGGCAGTTTGTACACCGTGGGCCCTTCCGTTGGTGACCACGCTCACGGCTTCGTCCACTTCGTAATTCTGCTCGGGGCGCCCGTAGACGCCTTCGGAAACTTCGTAGTTGCGCTCGGTTTTCTTTTCCTCGTCTTTCCTTTTCTCGGCGCCCTCTTTGTCCTGCCGGTTGTAGCTGGGCGGCTCCCTGTAGAACTGTACGCGGCTTCCCGACGTCGCCGAAGAAACGCTCGTCTGATAGCTGATCGGTGACTTCTGCGGATCGGTCTCTCCAGTATAAGTGCTCACTCCTTCGGCCTGCCCGTATCCCTTATCGTTCTTCTCCTGATCTTTTCCCTCTTCCTTGACCGTTTCTTCCGCCCTACTCCTGTAGGACTGGGAGGCTTCCGCGACGCTATCCTGTACAGGTCCGCGTTGGTATTTGTTCTGTCTTCCTTCGACCCTGAAAACGGTGTGTTCCTCCGAGTAGGTGACGACTTTGTGTTCGTCCGCCGGAGGATGATAGCTGACGGTCCTGGACGATTCGTCGACTCCGAAATGACTCCTCTGTACCGCCGTCAAGGTGGGTTGATCCTGGGTGGTGAGCACCGCCTGCCTCTGAGCCGTCACTGGTTTGCTTCTCACTACCGAAGAAGATACCCTGACGGAGACTACTTGGGAAGGCGTCGGCTCCGTGGCGTCCTCCCGCTCTTCGGTTCCCTGCCCATCCGTCGTTACCGTCGTGATTTCCTCTTGGGCGGTCGTCGGCCCTCCTGTCGTCTCCTCTTCGGCGCTACTCACGCTGCTGCCCAATATGGGATAGTCCTTGTCGAATTCGATGTCGGTTAGTTTGAACTCGGGGTGTTCGAATTGATTTTCGTCGTGGGGTATTTCCCTGTATAAAACGTCGTTGCTGTCCGGGAAATAACTGTCCGTGGTGGAGGTGAGACGGTTGTGTCCAGTAACGTGGGTGTCGCCGTGGCGGTTGGAGTTGCTCTTCATAAACACTGCTAAGAAATCCGACCCGGTGAGGAGGTCGCTTTGGTGGTGGTTCCTGATTGGCGACCCGCTCGCCAAGCTCACCAAAACCACTAACACCTGCAACACCATCAGACCCAACAATTACAAACTGATATATCGAAAACCCAGAATAATTATTATTAATTGCGTACGCCCCGATATCATCGACAATTATAGAAAGGTAACTTAAACTACAATCCGATTCTTTAAAATGAACTTTTTTAAAAGCTCTTCGGTCGGCTTTTCGGGGATACTGTAGGGACGAAATATGAGCCGGAATGGGATATCGAATGGTTGAAAAACCGTTGTTCCAAACCAGAATGGCTGCGCCGCAGTACATTTTTTTGGCCCGTTCTATTACCTGCACTGTGCGGAAAGACTCGGAGTGTTAGCCTTGGGCCGAAGGCCGGACACTCGCCGTGTTCTGTTGTCTTATGTTGGTCACACTTATTGCCAAGTTCTTGGTTATTACTGTAGGCTTCAGAAATTATACAAAGCGGGGGATCGAAGAATAATTCCGTAATTATCATTATGGTATTTCTACAGTCATTTTATTATTATCATCCCCCCAGGACGTATTCAGCCCGCCTAAGGGCCTAAGTAGCAAGAAAGACCATCTTAAGTAATAAGTACTAGTATGGTGGTATACGACTACGTTCAATTTATCCTGTTTAATTTGCATTTATGGTAATCGATTCTTATATACTATATGTATATATAAAAATTCTAAAAAGTTTATAGCGTCATTTACTGCGAAGTAACGCATTTTTATGAGCCTTTTTAATAATTTACTGCATGCGGTGCTTCACCTACCGTCCAAAAAGAATGGAAAGAAGGAGAATGCGCGATAAATACACTTATTTATTCACTAATAAATAAAGGCTTCCCACTTGTCGGAAGCATTACTCACTACCGTTATTTGAAGTAATAAAATCGTATATAAAATAGAACAGGACGAAGCGCCCATTGAAGAATACGCGTTAATTCTTATAATTCAAGGGCGACAAAAGAATGCCGGGTGGTGAAAGATGCACAGCTCAAAGTCGCCTTGACTTCTAAACCCTATCCTCGCTCCGACCCCGAGCTAGGATATAGAAATACTGTCTACCCGGTCTGAGCTATGGGCGGTTTTCATGCCTCCGTTTTGAGTTTTTCCTTTCTTTTTCCTCTTTTTTTTTATTATTCAGAAACCGCATTGGAGGACCTTGGCAAAGGGAGAAAGGTGCCTTGGCCCCCCCCCCTCCACTCTACCACTCCGGGACTCGCGTTAGACGATTTGCAACAATATCGCCGCCGAGGGTCAAAGAAAGGACTGGCGGGTGGACGGGGCGGGGGAGCGGTCGGTGTGTGCATTCTTTGTGAGCCGCAAATTAGCGCTAATGGCCGACGGATTTATTTCAACCCGGCCGATCCGCCCTCAGCCGCTCGCGGAAGTATCGCTTTTCTCGGTGGACTACAATTCGAAGCGATTTCGCTCGGGTTTCAAAAGTCAAATTGACGCATTGTCCATTCGATACGCAATTGTATTTTAGTCCAAACACGCCGCTAAATGGCTGTACTGGCATATTCGATACGGACTTCCTTCCTGGACACACGCAAAGCACAATGCAAGGTTGACATAATTCGATAAACAGGCTCACTGAGACTGCGTGAGATAGAACTCTTGATTTCTATGTGACTGTACTGTATTTTAAGTATGAAATGATTCATAAATTAGTGCCACGATACGATACAATTTGAGGTGTATATTTGAGATTATAGTGCTTTAGGAAAAACAAAGTTATAATATTATGTGGTAAGTGGCAATCATTATATATGTTCATATATTTTTGGACAAATACAATTCGTATAATATTCATAAATGAAATATTGTTGGGAGAGCCAATTTAGAGCTTCGTACTAACTACATAGCTCACTAATCCTTAGGCTTCCTTAGGTGTCTGAATGTTTGCACGTTCAGACTGCGTTGAAGTTTTATTTTTTGGTGAAATAACTGGGAAGAACAGATTATTTAAAATGCTCTCGTTCGATAGGTGGACGAACCAAAACGGGTGAGTCGCCTACATAGTTCAATTGGTTGCCGAACAATGGCCTGCGGGACCGTTAGAGGCTGCCAGTGTGGGAGTACGGCCGGCCCACGGAAGCAATCTTAATTTCAAACTAATTCCGACCTTCCTTTCCCCTTATACCGCCGCTACAATTCGTTTTACCGAACGGTCAATCGACCAACGGCGCCCGTACAATTACGCGACGACGTACACGTCCGCTAAGTGGAACAGAAACGCGTAGGCCCTAACCGTTCGCCGGCTTTACGACAGTTTCACGAGGGAATTAGTGTAATAATGAATTATTAATGAGGGTAAATTATAATTATTATTTATTGTAACCGAATATTTTTTTCGCTTCGATTGTTTGTAGCTTCAGATCATATCTGATTGGGCAGTTGGGCTGCAAATTTCTATTACAGACTTGTAATCGGCTAATCTTCCTCTGACGCGGAGGTTTTTGTAGTTGAAACGCTTATAACGTCTCCGGGCGAGCTGGAGGGAAGATCTGATATTCGCTATTGTGTTCCCGGTTAGTTTCCATTTGGGAAATAAATCAGCCGGCAGCCGAGATGCTAGAGCGGTTCGGAGGTTCAAATTGAGAGAGAAGGTGTTTTGAAGGGGGGCCTGAAGATAGTGATGGGACGGTATCTGCTTCCTTTCGTTTCTCCCTTCGACTAATTATCATATCGCACGGCCGGTCGCCCAATCTCGGGATTTCCCCCGTTATAACCGAGCCCGTCCTATCACCGGCGCTCCTGTACCGAGCCTTGAACTTAGTCTTTCGAGCCGGCCGATCCGCCAAAATAATTCCGAATATTTTAGAACACTCTTTGGCTCTTTCTTCGCCGTTACACTCTCCCATATTTTTATATCTATCATTTACAATAAATTAACGATGGATGAACACGAGAAACGGTTGCGGCTGCACAAATCTTGAAATCAAGCTGACTTTTCCAGTTCAGGAATTGGCAGTTACTGATTTTGATTTAAGTAAGTTGCTGAAAACAGATGATCGGCGCGGTCTGTTTTCCGACCACCCCGAACAAGCCAAACAGGTTCCACCAGTCCTTTCGGCGCGACAGAACCCTCCAAACTTTAAACCCGTTCTCCCGTACAACGTCTAAAATCAATTGTCGGGCTATTTGCATCTTAATTGTCGACAACCTTTCTAACGAATTTCGGAATGTATTCCCCCATAAATAAAAGCTGCAGACGTAAATTTCCCCCAAAAAGGAGGTTTATTTTTGAAACTCCGATCCAGAATACATGTTCTGGAACGATAAAACCGAGTCTTATAATAATTTAAAATCGAAATGAAGGTATTAAGAAGGCAAGATTAATTATAGAACTATTATAATAGATAACTCATTTATTATTACATTCTGGTTTGTCTTGATCATCTACTAAATAATTATAATGACGTTATTAATTTAATTATTGGTAAGTTTTCAATATGAACGAGTTATGAAATATCAATTTTCCTATCAGATTGAATACAACTCCTATAATTTATTTGATCTCAAAATATGTTTCTGATTTCCTTTGCATATCTATTATTCCGATTTTAAATTAAATCTGCCTATATTATGAATATATTATGTATCTTAATATTACAATAAATCGTTGCATGTTTGCGGTAGCTGAATTAAGAAACGATTAAAGGCCTGCGAAATTTTGTTCGGCAGAAAAACAGTCTAAAGTGGGCATTTATCTATTTTTTTAATTCCACATAGACTCAAGTCTGTATCCACCACACAGTACGGTTGCGTTTAAAAATGTTTCGACTAATGCGATTGAAATAGACAAAATCAGAAAGGAATTCTGTGGCGTTTGAATATAATTTGAAAGCCGGCGGAGTGAATTTCCTCCGCTATCCGGTATCTAACGAACCGATTCGAAGACTATACATATGGAAAGGCGCCGCATTAATAGCTCTTCAAATTCAGATTATCCCGAGAATTAAACGTTTCCGGAAGGACCATCCTCGTTTCCAACAGACGACTTAATGGATTGCCCATCAGAAAACAAATCCCGCCTTCTAAATCTCAAACGGGGGATATATTTTAAGTTTAGAAACGATGGGGGCGATTGTTATTGCCACATTGGCCCAATCAGCATGTTTTATGGTGACAGCGGGATGAATCGTCAATTTGATCACCACATAAATTTTCTTCTTAGAGATAATTGAGGAGGGATAGTTGGGTACCAGGAGTCATCAGTTTAGTCCTTCTTCGTACAGTTCATTGACCTATAACGACTGCATACAATAGTTGTCATACGAAAGTCGGTCATTAAACACTCTGACATTGAGTCCCGCACTCAGTATATTTATTTACAGGAGAATGGCTGGAAACGTACATTTATGATGTCAGACATAAACCAAGAGGTATGCTTTTTTAAAATAATCTTTGAGCAAAATTATATTAAGGACATTATCTTGATTTAAAACTGTTGTAATCGACAAAACCTACACTATTAACCGTTACTGCAACAATAGCGATGTTTGAATACCCGAATTCCCGATTATAACCCCTCTTAATCCCAATTTTAACATTTGAAAAATCAGCTATACTATTGTAAAATTATCAAGAACACTGTCAAAATTGTTATAACTATCGACTACAGTACAATTTTTACTGGTTGGGAATGGAAATGTCTCGGATTATTTCTGAAAAACCTAGATGCAAGAATTATATCAACTTTTGTCATACTCTGAATCGGCGTAAGATTGATGCCGCAATAACGGAAAGGGACTCGACAGTTTAATAAAGGAATGTTAAAAATAGCCCAGCTGTTAGCGCTGACGGCATAATTAATCAGGTAAGCCAGGCTATATTGATCCCTGCGACATTTGACCTATTATTGGTTACGACACATTTAATACTTTTAGTTGCCGTTCTGTTGGAAACTAGAAGTTTTACACTAATGGGAGTAACTACATTTATCCAAAAATGATATAAATTGATAATAATATCAATTATGTTAGCTCTACATTTTCCGGAAAATTGTTATATGATTAGATTTTTATTAGTTACAGTATCCCGAGTAAATCTTTTGTGATTGATCGTGTTTTCAACGGATATATACAAAAAAATTAGAAGAATAAAGATATTCCAAATTCTGTCAAACGTTCAATATAAGAACGAGTCCCTCTGACTATATCAATGTGCAATGAGTGACCCTTCCAAATAATTGCTACTTGACTTGCACTAGCGGCCGAGTAAGGGCGTTCGGAACCTGATTTTAATTTTCCATTCACCTAAACAAGTTCATTGCAAAAGTTATTTTCACTTTCTTCTATTTCACGATATATTGAAATGTCGTTTTTCCCGGATTCCTTGAATTGCTCTGCATACAAAATTAATATATGTTAACAATAATATTATTCGGTAGCTGTTTCTGAAATAGAATTGCAGGGGTGTTGGAGAGGGCGATGGCCCCGGAGACGACTCTCCAGTCGTTTTCTGTTCCTCATTTTCGTAAAACCGCCGGCGCTCGATAGCTATCGTACGCTTAGGAATTCCCGTCAGGCGACAGTGTTTAATTTCTGGTCTCCCGGCCCGAGCGATTGGCTGCGACGTGCCCTGAACGCGAACTGCGGAACCCCGCCCGTGGAGGAAGTCGGCTCCTCCCCCACCGTATCGTTATGTGACACAGTTGCCGCGTTCCAGTTCCTCCCTTCTCGTCTTACCATAGCATTCAGGCAATTGGACACGTTAACATCAGTTGTCGCAAACCGGCTCTTATCGCCACTAAATGAAATAATCATTTTCGATAAACCCCCCCTCATTAAAATTCTTATTTTCGCATAACAAACTTTTTCGGATAAAGGAAAACTCTAGTTAGAATGAACCCATAAGAATAATGAGTAACAAGTTTGAATTAAAAACAATGCATAGATATTACTCCAATACATAAAGGAACATAAATACCCATAATTTTTTTTAACTGTAATGCATAATAAAACAATCGATGAACTAATATTTAAAAGTCAATATATTTTTTAGTTCGTATTTATTTCAACATCATTTATCTATTTATTTTCTTCTTCGTTTTGATTTTCGTTTTAGTGACTAGTCTTTAATGTAATCCAAATACATAGTAAAGCGGTTCACTCATCAACTCGGTTATTGCTATAAAAACTAATGCAGTAATTGCAGGACTCTACTCAGACTCTACGACCTCATTTTAAAAAAAAACAAATTTTTAATTATGAATCCTTCTTGAGGTAATTTGAAAGGAAGTGTTACAAACCTAACCGCATGAGCAATTAAGACGCAATTAAACGTTATTATGTTCATTAATTTAAAAAAATATTTCCTTTAATCGGATTCACCACTCTCGTTAACGGTCGCCGTGTTTCAATTTCCATTATATGTACGGTTATTTTCAAGGGCGGTCGGGATCGCCAAGGGTATGATAAACACGTAATTTGCTCGTATTATGGAAATTATTTTCTCATGTTCTGTAGAAACAGTTTCAACTACCACTACTTTCCGTCTCGAAAGTGTATTCCACTGTTAACTTTTTCAACATACTTGGTTCCTGCCACATCTATGCATACGAAGGACAATAGTTCGAATTGTGATTTCCTAATTTATGACGGTATTTAGATTTCAAATATTGGATAAAATAGTGCTAAAGAAAATACAGAAAAAGGCCAGAAACAAATAATTTGTATTCCAGAAACGATAAATGGTTGTTGGCAGTGAAAGGTTTGTTGGCAATCAATCTGGTAAATGAGTGCGCCATTTCGCCAACAGATGGCGTAATGTTCCTCTATTTTACAAAAAATGTGCTTTTTTTTTTTAATCTTATCGTTTTCATATTAAATTACAATGCTATAAACTTTGGCGGGAGGAGGGGATTCGAGAGTGTCGGGAACATCATCACTCAAGCGATATTCTGGTCAATTTGTTATCGTTAGTGATAGCAGCCGATACCGCTCTAAGCTCAGTATCTAATTGGCGATTCGGAGGCAGGAAACAAATGATTGATAATGTTAGATCATAGGTATGAGTCACGTATGTTCTATATTAAGCTCGGACATTGGTATGTTGAGAGAAATTAATGTTTTCGTGAGTTAGTCATCGTTTGAAATTCCAATACCGACATTTCCCTGGATCCTGGCAACAGACAGGCGGAAAAAAACGCCGTTTCGTCCGGGATGACGCAACGCCCGCGCACTAATTTACGCCCCACCACCTGTAAACAATTTTTTTGGTGTTTCGAAAAATGATCGGACAAAAACATTTTCAGTTTTTGCCTGTCGATTGAGGGGCAGGCCGATAAAACAGCTGAGCGGCTGCTATTAAGGTCAAGGATGGGGTGACCTTGCCAAGGTCAGGGCGTGGTCAAACCTCCCCCCCTCGGCCCTACACAACTTCCCGTCTGTTTTCCACTGATATATCCCTGACTGCTATCATACCGTCCTCGAGGAGCGGCTAATTGCACGTCCATTACAACATCTTCTACTGACCGATACCAACCAGCTGGTGGAATCTCGTGTCCTCGCTTTCCTTATTCATCAAGATATATTCAAGCCAATTCTGAATATAAGCTTATCACGCTTATTGCTCACAGTATATATATTTGCAATTATGGCATAACATGGAGACCGAAGCTGTTAATAAAGTTAAGTCCATTTATTTCACCATTCAAGTACTCCTGTTGTACCTTCACCTCCTGAACGATCCCAAAGTCTTGTTGTTAGAAGAACAAGAAGATATGTATATCTGATTTCATGGAAGCGTCGCATTTAATTCCTCCCATAGGATTTTACTTCGACAACAGTAGGAGTACTAATATGAGCTTAGTAATAGATAATGGAGTGAATAAGTAATGAAATCGAAATAGAAATCACCAGTGGAATGTTACATGGCGGCGAAGGATGCAAATTTCCTTTATTTTCAATTGTTTTTTATTACTTCTCCGGTAAGTTGCGAGGAGAGGATCATCGTTGGACGATACCGCAAGCGCCGTTTACGACTCGGTAGTGTGAATGATCGAAATCGTTTGCATCGCATTACTACAGACAATTGTTTCCTTGCGGTGTTTCGTGCTTAGTTAACCCCCCTTCAGCTTAGCCTGTTCAGTAATTAGTTTTAAATCCCACGCGCGATACTCCGACAGAGCCGGTCGCTTAGTGTAAATATCACTGCATTTAATTAAGGCCTACTATTAATTTTCTCCGAGAAATGAAAACTCAGTGTGGGATTGGTTTGCCTATTGCCAAGGCCGATGTTGAGACGCTTTGGCGCTCGGTGTTGTTCTCAAATGTTCCAGTGCTTTCTAAACATTGAAATTATCGTTTAGTAACTGATCTGTAACAGATAAATATCATCCACTCGCAGTTTGATCATTATTGTGTAATGTAACGTTACCTATTAAATAGGTCAACCATAGATCTCCGTGGGTTTATATGACCTAGTTCATATCCCATTAATGGCATATACAGCCTCGGCGTTATACAGGTTCGGGATGGAAATAAATATTAATACATCCTCCGTGTTTTGAATGTTTTCTTATCGACGCAATAGCTTCTCAAATTTAATAGGAATCCCATTACTATTGCCTGTTATTTATTTTACATGCAATTGAATAACCTTTCGAAGATTTGGCCAACGCACTAGACGGAGTTTTTTCTGTTTTTCAGAAGTGAAACAAACCATTAATGGGAATAGATCTGAACTGAAAAACGACGAATTTTCAACGCCGCATTGCATTGAATCGCTTTGCATTGAAACGGCACTTTATACTGGGGGGACGGCATTGAGATATTTATTACGCAAATCCTACGGAAAGCTGAGATCGAAATTTTTCACGATCGCACAAGAAGTTACGAAATATAGAAAATGTTGAGCGGCTGTAATTTAAAACAGAATTCGAAACAGGATTCTGATACCTCACGCGTCAAACAGGAAGCCAGAAAATAATGGAACGCCTAGACAAACCGGAGTGCGTGGAAGATTAATGAGTCAATTGTTTGCAAACATAAACGATGTCGTACAAAAGTAACCAGAAATGACTAGTAGTGATGAATGTTGTCCATAAAAATCTCCACACCTGCGGACGATTTGATTGAAACATACATTTGGTTGTTTCATTACGTCTTTTTACATTGACAGTGGTCATCTTTATTCATAAACATGGGACATCATTGTTCATTCATGGTTTCTACTGTAAGTGCATACTGTGTCAGCTACAGAACTTATGCATTGTCACTTCTATTTAAAGGAAATCTAGTGGAAACAAATTTTGGAACACTCACTCCCAAAAACTCAGTATCTCTAGATTGCCAATACTGAAATTGGAATTTAAATTTTATATTATAATTAATTATGTCCGCCGAATAATTGTAAAAACAGCTCCTAGTTGATTATAATATGAAGTACTTTTATCGTGGAATTCTTATCTCGTTATATTTAAGATTGTTAGTATTAAATAATAATATTGCTAGTTGTGTGACAAGTTTATAATTTTGCGACACGTAAATTGAATTCGAGGTCAATTAATTTAAGGCCTTGACCCCGGATCTGAACTTGGCGCAAAAAATAAGGCGAAAATATGTTATTTACGACAAAAGATCTCATTAGTTTTGACATGAAAAGGGGCGGGTTAGTGGCGCGTCGATGGTACGTGCGACCGAGCCGGATCTCTCGCCTGGAAAGGTCAACGCCGACAGGAAACAGGAGCAAATGAAACAAAACGAGTAGTCATTTTTTTTCTTTTAGACTATTAATTTCGTTACATTTTATACAATGGGACACGCCCACCGGGGCTCTAGCCGTATCCTGTTTGCGCTAGGAAACCGCCCACTGTGTCTTTAACAGCGTTTCCGACTCCGGCGGGATCTCGTATCGGGAATTCGCCTATTTCCGGCCGGAAATGGCGCCTCCAGACAACGGAACGGTGGTTAAGGAACTGGGGAGGGATAACGAACCGACAATGAGCGCACCAACAGCTTCACGGTACCTGTTGTTGTGTTCTCCAAACTCCGAAGGAGAAATGAATCAACCTGGTCCTAACTGGATTGGCAGTACCTGGTAGCCTAAACTTAGACGCGATAGATGAACGACTACACTTCTTAATAAATCATTAAATATTTTCAAAATTCAATCGGTCGATAACTACTATTGATTTTACATTACTGTATGTAGGTATATTCTAGTTAGATGTGATTGATTACTTTTACCAAGCTGAGGTCGGAAACAGTGAGGTCACTGTCTTAATTCGTAACGTACGTAGGAAGGCCGTTCGTTTACGCTTTTACGGTCACTATTCGGCAATGCAAAAGTCAAGGCCGGTTTTAGCCAATAGTTCAATTCCTTCCTGCTGGGCTCATAGTAATAATAGTGTTCAAGAAAATTCACGTTTCCAAGACACATGCCGAAGCGGCTTTTATAACGCTTGTAGGTACAATTTGAAATAATCAGTCATGGAAGTCACTCTAGATTAAGAAACACGGGCAGGTATATTTCCTTTAAGCTATGAGCTTATAGGAATATAATTCACTATTCACCATGAATAATAAAAAATATTTTTCTCAACTTGTTTAATATACTCTGAACATTATCGCATTCTTTATATATGAGGAGGACATTATCTGGAACGTTAACTTTTGGGTATTGACTTCGTACCGAAATGTTGCAGGTTAAAATGTTTGACCAGCATCGAAAATCTCCTATGTTCAGAATTATAGATCTATTCCTAACAGTATGAATACGGCCGCAATTATGACCTTGGCATCGGCGACAGAGGCATAAAAATGTGTATCGAAGGGATTTCACATTAAATTTTCACTGTTCAGTGACCGAACCATGCAGAGTCGAGAGAAAATTGATCGCGAAACGAAATTGGGTCCAAGGACCCAACACGATGTGACGGATCGGCGACAGCCCTGCCTTAAACGGGCTTCAACTGATAGTGTTATGAAATTCGCATTTCGCTATAAACGCAAAGAAAAAAAATTGGATTTAAAACAATCAACCTACCGGGTGCAACTAACGGGTGTATGTTAATATGATTGAAGCAGGAAATGTAAACAATGAAACAGCTTAATGTTTGGATTGCATTGTTGTCTTGTTCAACAATTAATTACTGTCAGGCTCGTGTCAACCAGCAACAATAATTATTTCCTTCTTGACAACTCGTTACGTTTAGAGTTACAGTTCCAGACGTCTAAAATTCCGTTCAATTTCCGTTTAATAATCACTGTACCTATTATTAAATTACTTCAGACAATAAATTATTATATTAAACATTTCAGATGACAATTTTATTTTCATTCAATTTTAATTATAACACAAATTCTTATACAACTCCATAAATGCATATAATGTTATAAGAAACAGATGTTAATAGTTTAATTGTGATTTTAATGATAATAGTGCACTTTATTCCTAGTTCATTCGCTCGACATTTGGGTATTAATGGAAGGTTTTCTCTCTTGCTGGGGCCTGGGACTCATGGTTGCCCTCCCATGCGAATCATCGTCAAAGATAGTCTTCCTAGTTTCCGACCAAAGCACTCAACTATATCCCATTCTGTTTTGCTGGTCCTAGGGTTTTGCCTACGGCCGCACATTGGCCCGTTCATGATCCAGATGTCTATTTACGATTTCATCGCTACGATCAAGTTCGCCTCTGATGTTTTAGAGGCGGAATGACTTTCTCGTTACGGTATATCCTTGACCCGCTTAACTTTAATATCGGTGGACTGATAGGCGGTTCTGGTAACGCGATTATACTGTTCAGGACACAGAATCGCCGTCGTTACGGCAAAAGTGGCCCGATAAGGCAAATAAAAAACAAGTGGCCATTTCCGCCGACATTTACCCAAGGCACAACCTCCAAGAATGAATGGATCCAAATACCTTACTAATTAGTTTCATTCCTTTATGTAGACTGACAGTCGTCCCATGAACGAGTCGGGGCAAGTGGTAAACAGCATTCGCGGTTTCGTGCTGTATCGATACGATCTGCGAACGGAAAATACCCGTCTATACCCTAATTATATATCAATACGTTGATTGTAATTTATTGTAATTATTGCGCAGGATTTAGGAATAAAATGACAAGGATGGGAAACCTTACTTTATATTGTTGTCCTTATTAACCTCAGTATAGCAAATTTATCAGTTAATCAATGATATAAAATAAAAATCCTGTTGTTAAGAAATATCAGTTATGAGTATTAATTATTTGGAATATTAAGTATGTACACGTTCGCATACATACGTTCTTAACATTAACTTTTATGATATTACTTATAAGTCTTGTTCCAACAGTCTGTTGATAATTTTCAAGTTATATAACAACCGGAGGGGATTTAGGGTTCGTAAAAATAAAAAAAAATTACGATTCCGGAAGTACCGATTCGGACAGCGTAACTGGGTTATGTAAAATTTTAGTACAGAAAAGGTTTCCAGGATGTCAGGTGTTTCAGCGTTATTCAGATCTAATTCAAAGGTAGGGTGAGGTGACGTGGGCTCGGTACCGGGGAGAGATAGAGGCCGGTACGGCCTGGTAATTTCTGCATAGTGACATTTCCAGTATGCAACTGAAGGCAACCCTCGAACCACGCATCATGACTCTCTGGTCACGGAACCTTAATTTCTTTATCCTCCCGCTTCGAATTCCAATCGGTTTCTCATAGAACAACTATTTCCTTTCGAATTTCACCCTCTCCTCATTGCAGAAATTGATTTGCGATTTCGACAATGCACACGCCCCGTATCCAGATCTGGAAAGCTTTTGTCGATTCACGGTCGCCCAATCACCCGCCCGTTTCACAACCTCAGACCGACGTCCGCTCAATATTAATGACTCAATTTAATCATCGCTGCAAGTAGAATGATTTCCCGGGTGCAAGTTTAATGGCCGTCCATTGTAACCGCAACATTACGGCCGTACGCTTCTGCTTCGGCATTACCGGTCGCGCTTAATGCCACGCGCCCAGAGAAGAACTACTTTGAAAGTATGAGCGGGTGAAAGGAGTAACACATTTTCTTTGTTTGGAGGACGAAATAATTTTTTGTAATCTCATTTCCGTTCGGAATTCCGGTTTTGTGGCAGCGGCGGTGCAGTTAATTACATAGATAAGACGTCGACTGATTGCAACTCGAAACAAGTTTCTATAAAATATTATATGAATTATACGCGCGAAATGTATTTGCATTGAATGTGTCCTGTGATATTTTAATTGAAGTTAACTGACAAGAGGGAGTTTTCCCGGAAGGTTCTGGTTATTAATAGCGTCCAACATTTCTCCATGGCGGATAAGTAAAAGGAAGTGACCCTTAGTCGTCACCTACGAAATACGTCACCGTATTTACCGCCTCGGTTTTAAACTTCCCGGAATTACGTCGATACGGAGCAGGCTGGAAAATTCTTTACCTCGGCCAGACGACGGTTCGCAAGTTGAACCAAGACATTACGAACAATAGGCCGGGCCGATGCCGGATTTTGTGAAATTATTTAAATGACCGCCGGGTGGTTGTCCCTCGACCGTACCGCTAAGGTTATAGAATGGTAATTGGCGCGACGGGATTGTTCACATTCCCGAGTCGTTATTCAGGATGTGATGTGGGTCGGGTCGCACTGCCCGGCGCCGTCACGACCGCCAGGGGTCAACAATTTAAGCCCTACGCTCACCGACCGGATTTCGGCCCCATCCCATCCTTCGGCCATGCCGAGTACACGGCATGTTAGTTAACCATCAGCTTAACTAAGGAATCTGTCGTAAAGCGAGAAGAACACAATATATGCATTCTCCCTCTTCCAATAACTACTATCAATTATCAGAAACAGGTTCAGATATGCAAGAGGGTTTAAGTCGCCTCAACATAACTTATTTTGCCTAATATTTATTTGTAAGTTATGTGTATCAAAAAAACGAATTGACGTTTCTCCTCTCCAAGGCGAACGACGGATTAAAGAATTGCAACCTTTTTTTCCGTTTCGAGATTCGTATCGAGTTGGGTATCGCGAATATACAAGGCCCGACTGACCAGAGCAAATCGAATTATATCTTATCGTCTACATCCTTATACGAAACAGGAATATCTCCCGCGGATGTAAGTCTACTGCAGTATGTATTTCCTAATATTGTCCCAGTTTTTACGTGAGCCAATATTCCGTCGCTTAATCGGGGCGTTTCGGTCTAAATACGATATCTCACGGGATATTTTACACCGAAGTGTAATTAACATTTCAATTACGACGGAGAATATGGCTGGCTTCTCCCAATACCTTGTATATTCGCTAATTACTCCAGCTAATGATGAGTACATATTATATAAAAATATAAATTAATTACCAAGTATATTAATATACATGTATATTATTGACAGTCGTTGTTTCATATATTTTATCGGGCCTTAGCAATCATACAGAACTCGAATACGACCGCCTTGCGAAACTCAACGGAGTATGTTTTTTGTTCACTCAAACCGCAGTGGCTAATCCCATTAAGAACACCGCTAATCGGACAATCGGATTGCTAATTTGGAATCTTGGTCTCAAGTTGCCACACGGCCCTCCCTCTCTCGCATTAAGATTGTTATCGATCGGTCCATTAGGAACCCTTTCCCCGGTACGCTTTGCAGAGGCAGTTGTGAACGCGTTGAAATTGTAATTTTGCAATAATTACTGAAGGCATCGCATGCAAACAAATGTAAACTTGCGATTCTATTCGCCGTTCGGGCCACATATCTACGTTTCTTTTTCAATGTAAATCGCAAACAATGCAGCCATCAGTTTGCAGCCTTCACTTCAAGGAGGCTAACATGTGCAAAACAAACAATGCGCATGTCTTTAATTACAAATTATTTTCGCATTTAAGTCACTTGGTATTCAGAGTAGAACAAATACAAACATTGACCGGATCACCTGTAAATCAGAAAAATGCGTTATTGTGCGGCGAATACATAATTTATGGCTCGGACACATTATATAAATCGATGCGCGAACGCTGTCTCGCTATTTACGGGGCTAGACGTGAGAGGCAAGCCTCAGTTCCGAACTCGTAAAGACGGAGTCGGCACTCCGATTGCAAATTGTCGACTCTGCAGTCCGGCTACATTAGCGGGCAATTATTTAAAAGTAATGGCCTCTAATAGCGTTTAATAATTGCGGAGAACGCCGAGGTCGCGCTGCGTGACGTACCGGGAATAAGACATTATCGGTTGGGAGTGTCGCGCCCGATTTCATTTACCCACCGGCCTAATCCTAATAGCAATCAGCTTCTTCGCAATTTGACTTCTGAATCACTATTTAGATTATACTGAAGTGGAGACAAGACGCCGGTATAGCTATCTGAATGGCGAGGGAGTTTCGAAATCTGTCAGGACCTTTGCCTGAAAGGATTTGACTACATTAGTTTCCGCTCACGAGCGCATTTGTGCTATACCAACGAGCGTTCTCTCTCTCTCTATTATCTCGATGATAATTAAAATCGTGTTTGTCCTTTATGAGTGTGAGATTGCGATTAAAACTGAGTTGCTAAAACACTTTGCCCATTGATTGAAACAAGGAAGGGTATTAATACCTGAACTTTCGCCTATCAATAGGAGGACATGCGGTATTTTTCCCAAATAACGGCAAATAAAGTGTCGAGAGTTTGAAGTTTTTGCTTCACCTGAAGGACCATATTTCCTAATTTTTTTCTGTAAAGGTAATACCGGTAATAATATTGTCTACTTCA
This sequence comes from Lethocerus indicus, assembly GCA_019843655.1. NCBI lineage: Eukaryota > Metazoa > Arthropoda > Insecta > Hemiptera > Belostomatidae > Lethocerus > Lethocerus indicus. Next base: position 22,932,856 of record JACDQD010000003.1, on the reverse strand, counting down.
GCATCGGTAACACGTTTCAGTGAAAATCCCTTCACCCTCCCGTTCGAGTCCTGTTCAGAGTTAGTCACCAGGTTATTTCTGAGTGTTACTGAGACACCCACTTTCTGTGGGACCCTGAGATTAGCCACGGTCTGGGCCAGAGCCCTTTGCACTTTTACTTCCTTTTACTCGGGTTAAATCATCAATTTCATTAAATCGTCGAATTTCGTTTCTTCTTCATGAAAACCAGAAGTGTTTCCCAGGGTCGGTCAGATTTTTAAAGAAGGCTAACTGCGAATGCATAATGGGGGCTAAATTACTGATGCAACAGCTGAATTTAAACCGAGGTAAAAAAAATTACAAAATACACGATTAATAACAGAAAATTAAAGAAGTTATAGCACACGAATCAATAGCAGACATGACTGAAACTTAAGAATATATGCCAGTATAGTATTGCTTTCTGTTTACATAAATATCGTAAGGATTTCATGACGAGATTGTCTGTCGTAACTATAACATTCATTAAGGCATCAGTGTGCGCCCTAATAGGCTTAAAACGCACATAAAAAATATAGGAAACGTTGGTAAGGTGTCGCCCACCCTAATGCCTATTCCACTTTGTAGAAGGTCCAAGTGTATTGCCATAGCCTATTCCTCCAAATAATACCTCCGTTCTGAAGCATTTGGTCATTTGTCTGTGGTCGTTGGGTGAATTCCTACACTTTTCTAAAAAATCATAACCTCGTTTCTCGACATATCTCAGTGGCCTTGGTATTTACGTCCTGATCCATCGTTGAATTCGTTCCTGATATAATTTTTTTCTCTTTTCCACACGATTTCAACGGCCGTGTTTTCTCTTTATCTAGTCGAGCAGTGATGCACATTGTGCAACTCCTTGACCTTGAAGTAGATTGGCCGATTTAAAAAAGAACATGGCAGCAAGGATGAAGTGGGCCAATTTTGAAAAATCTCAAGCGGGACTTTGGATAGGAAATATTGAATTCGTGATTTCCATTTGGGTAATTTTCAACAGGAACACGCGTTTTGTTCTCGAGCAGTCATTATCTGAGCGATGGACGTAACCCTATTCAGGAACACGGGGGTTTGCTTTATTTTCTCTTTTAAACATTTTTCAGGAATGTGATCTAAGCGGTATACTTTATTATAGCAATTTTAAAAATAATCGAAAACTCGAGTCAAGACACGTTAAAACCTGAATCCTAACAGATTTTCATAGCCGGAAGTGATTCCCACATAGCCCTATTTTACTTTTGTTTTAGAGCAATAGGTTTTGCCGATAAAACCCTTCGGTGTTTTGTGTTCTCGCCTGTACAGAAGTACTTCACTCAACGGTGAAATTGTGCAACAAAAAATTAGTAACGAAAAATGTAATTTAAATTGTAATATGTACCGGATTTATCCATCAATAAATAGGAATGAAAATGTCCGAACGGGGTGCCTATCGATACGGTATGTGAGAGGACGTGGCTAAAAGATGCGAGGTGAAAGTCAGGGATATCACCGCTTGGCGTTAGTCCTTGCACGCGCTTCTAGGTGAGTCAACATGAATAATCGGGCAACTTTATAATTATGCGGGAGACCGCTGTCATTTTCTCATTAGCATCAGTAGGTTAGAATCGAATTAGGCTTAATGAAAACATTATCATCAATCTTACGGCGTTTCGTACCCCACTGATTTGGTCCTACGCCAGACCGGTTTAGGTTTCTCGCAATAGTAAGTAGCATTCAGTCAGTAAATTAGTGAGCCTCACATACTTCTTGACGGAGTGCAGAAGACAGCATGGGTGAATACTAAGCCCTCGCGTTACTCCAAAATATTCATATCAAATAGTACATTTTCCAGAAATATCTATAAGTGAATGGAATCTACGAAATTATTGTCATTTTTTCCAAGTATGTTAAATGAATAATTGACATGTGATCTTTCGTTTCATTTTGCAGTCCTAGTCCGAATCGAGACCGGTAGCCGCTAGTGGTATTACAAATAATACAATTAAGTAACACGGATAAAGCTGTCGGAAACACGAATCACTGTCTGCACCTCTTTCGTCGGTAACCTTATTTCTCCTCATCATTGCGAAACCCGTCCATTCTCGGAATAAATATTCAGCAGGGGAGGTGTATAAAAGACAAGGATTATAAGTTTGTGTTCGAAAACGGTTAACGAATGTCTACTGCGACCTTCGTGTCCACGTCATTTTGATACAGCGACTGACAGGTTAAGTTCTTTTTTCGCATTCCAACTCCATCATCTTGGAAATTGGAAATACAACGGAGGACGTGTTAAATGCGACCCTGGGGCAACAAAAATGCATGAGCGAGGTCTTGCCCATTTCCCATAATTCCAGTAATAAAGGCAAAGGATCAGGCACGCCCAGGCACAGAGCCCGTCATTCTAAACGATGACATCGCCTGTGAACTATTAGGATCTACCGGGCATAATTGTTCACCCTTGATTATTGCATTCCCACGGGAAACTTAATGATAAGTATGTAATAAAACTAAAAATAGACGCAGTACTCATTTATTGCCAATTCCGAGCCAAGGTTCATTAAGTTAAAACGACCGCAATAAAATAATAAGTGTAATCAAATTTACTTTAATTTCTTTCTTTTTTATTATAATATATTTTTATTTTAACGTATGAACGTAGATAAAAAAATAAAAACGCGTTACAAAATATGTACTTTTTGATCTTTGGTTACTCAATGTTAAGTTCAGAACCGAAACATTAATTTCCCTTTCTATGCACTAGAAATATTTTACAATGCCACAAACACTTGGCTTGGCTAGGATTTGCGAGCTCGCCTGTGTAAAATAACGACTGCAGGTAATGGTTATGTTACGACACGGGCCCTTTCCGAGGCGTTTATCACATTAGGATTCTGTAACATCGGCATTTGGCCATTTGGAAATCAGAAGTCGGGTGGAGCGGGAAGGAGCTGCATCATCGACATCGACAAGTCAAGGCCGGCCCTCGCTCCACCTCTCCAACTTCTCTCGAATAGTTTGTTTATAGTTTTTCCCATCGGCCTTAACAATATTTCACCCCGGCGGCTCTCGTTTATTTTTTCCTTCGCGTCGTTAAGTGATGATTTAATGCGGAGCTGGAATTTTCCGGTTATTGAAGGGGTTAAGAGTTCGTGAGTGCGCGGGGAATTCTAATGCGGAGACCGCATCGGGTCACACCGGCGAACCTATACATCCTGTTTGTCACAGTCCTCGCTCTGAGGATCAAGTAAAATAAAATACACGGGATAATTTGTGGCAAACTTTCTACGAAATAGACCGGAGTAATTTCAATGATCTAAATTAAATATTTAGTGTCGCCTTGATTAATTGCATGGGTTCTAAAACGCAGCGCTTCGACAGACGCGTGGCAAGAATATTTCCATTTGCAGTCCAGAGGATTGATCAATTTAAAGAAGACATTTTTACGCCATTTTTTCACGAACCTATTGCATATTTATAGCAATTTTGATTCCCGACAAGATTAAAGCTATGCAGTTATTCGAATGTGCGACTCCTGCACACGGCCCGTCATTATCTATATTCTGTATTCCTTGCGAGAACGCATCTTCGAATCACCAATCGGCGTACTATTGTGATTTATTCGAATGTAACGGTGGATTGTAGTTGTACACGAGACATGTAATTTCGTGGGTAATTGCATAACGGGCGAACCTCTTGCTTACATAACTTCGGGAGGCTGGGGATTTATTGAGAAAAATTGTCTAACGCCGAAGCGCATGTGTTACTTTTATAATGGATGACATTAAATAATAACCAATTTTCTTAGTTTGTTACTAGGACGTTCGTCAATTCGTATATAGTGCAGCTGGTTCATGTTAAATATCATATTTTTTGCAATTATTTTTGAACTAATTAAAACTATATTTAATATATTTTATGGGATATATATTTACCATTAAGAACACTGTCACTTTTTATTCTTGCGAAAATAATTCGACTTTACATCACCTAAATTAAATTTAAATAATACGCAGAAAAAATTACAATACTATATATAAATATGAAATATAATATTTTAAAAATAAATATCGAAGTCGATCATTGTGAATAACCTTAAATTTATTTGTCAGAGTTAATATATATGCAAATATTTAGTTGCCATCGTGCATCAATATACAAATAATTATTTTCTGTACATATTTATTTTCACTTCCTCTGTTTCGGGGATGTGCACCGGCAAGGATCTTCCTAGTAAGATTTGGGACCTTAAAGGTGATCATCAAAGTTTACATGCGTATGAAGTCAGTGTCGCGGAAGTTGATACACCCGGCGTCGCCTGAGGGCCAAAGCGTCCTTGTGGTTTTGTGGTGATGGGAGAGGGTTGGTTGGGGGGGAAGGGTGGGAGGAGCCGCCGCCCCCGCCGCTTTGAAAGTACCAGAACTGGGCCAACAGCTGGTTCAATCCCACCACCGCCGAGCACATGACCTGGGGCCCGACCAACTCCCCCACTTAGTCCAAACTTGCGCTACTCGAAAGTGAGAGCACTTTCAATGAATAATGGATAAACGAGCCCGGTCAACGCTCCCCACTTTCAGCAAAATAAAAAACCAAAATTCCATAAGAATCGATGATGATGCAGGCGAAGAAGAGTGCGAGAGGTGAAGCGGAAATTGGAAAAGGTGCAGGCCCTACTATAAAAGGGTGTATCTGACAAGTACAACCTGGAAAGTGCCATTGCTTCCAAATTTCACGATTCCGGCGAATTGTGACGTCGCGACATAAACGATCGGGTAAAAAGAAAAAATGAACTGGACACTGGCAAAGCGAGGTATGCGCCATTTGGTTTCACGCTCTGAATACGGAGTTACGGCGAAACGAAAATGTGATTTTTAATTTCCACACAGGCCCTCATCTGGGTTCCGAGACTTTTTGAGAGGACCCGGAAGCAAACGATGTGCGGGCGCGCATCTCCCAACGGGAAATAGACGAGCTTCACTCATTGGAGAAACGAGGGGGGGTTGTTAAAATACAAAATAAAAGCGATGCCGTTAAAAGGCCCACGATTGGGCGGTATTGGTCAAGGAGAAATCTAGAAACTAGTGTTACGCGCGTGGCACGGGCAAATGGCAAACGGCCTACATTCGGGTTCAGATCGTATCTTGCGGCGGGGGGGGCCTCCACAATTCCGTATCGGCCGACTTCCACTCTACCGAACTTAGCCTCCGTAATAATCGATATAATCAATGAATAATAAGTTCATTGAAAAACCGAAGAAAAAGCTTTGAACCGTTGTCCATAATTTAAAATAACGGTAGAAATATTTCAGTTTTACAATGTTTTCCTGACATACTTAACCAGGGTCAGACAAAGCCAAGTTTGATTTCCGGGTAGTATAATCGCATACCGGTGTGGACTAGGAGCCCGTAATCATTCGTAAATACCTTTTAAACGCACTGTGCTTAAGGCTCACCACTATTAGACTAGACCTCCAATCAAGTGGGGGCGTTTACTTCTGCGTATCCATTTGCTGTCCGAACCCGCTAACTACCACGATACTGTATATATAACTCAGAGTTACGTATTTATTGACTTCATACTATGTTATACTAATTTTCTGATCTTAAGAATCGACCTAGTAACCGACTATATATTAGGGGGTCGGTTTTTCATCACGCTTTGATATTATCAAAAGAATAGTTATCCGTAGAAAATGTACATTCTGCGAATGTATCATTGCGATGTTAGTTCGTCACGTCATCTTATTCAGCTTAGTGTCGGGACCCCATTCGTAGATTTTTTATTTTATTTTTTGAACCGAACTGAAATTTTGTGTTTTAAATATGCAAATTCGAAGGACGGATTCCTGTACTCAAAACTGGTCGCTCACAAGGAAATGTTGTCCGATTTCTTTGGGTTCCTTTTGGAATAAACTAAACGCCACGGTCACAATTTGAAAAATTTTGTGTTCGATTTACTTGTTTTTTCCCTCCGCTCGTTGATTGCTTCTGGTGGGGCTCAATCGCGGACAAAATTAATTCCTTTTTCAGAGCCAAGAGAGGCGTCAATTTCGCGACACCCACTGCCGGACTGAAACCGAGAGAAATGGGCGGCTGATTATGCTACCGTTCCCTTATCACGAATTACGTGTCTGAAATCATTAAAATGACACCTGTTCATTTGGCGTAAACCAAAAGTTCGGATGTTGGGCAACTCATTTTTCGGTTCCAGCGGTTGCAATCGGCGGAAGAAGTTTCAGAAACATAAAATACGACTCGGCGTATCTGATTTTGGGCACTTTTATTACTGAAGTCGACAGAAGTAATGAACATTGATGTTACACCAGAGCCGTGATGTTGCGAAGGCGGGCATAGCTCTGGAGCAGTCAGCTGTTGCCTCGTATCGGGAGGGGGACAAACATCCCATTGAGAAACTTCCTTCTTAGGCCAATTTAAATTAATTTTATTCCTCGTTAATGACTTCATATTGAGTTATCGAATATTTAGTTTTTTAAAAATGACTTTCTATATTATTGCTCCAGATTCCTACACCGTCTACATTCGGCTGGTCGGTGTTGAAGGGCGCGACCGAGCTAAATCTTTTCTTCTGTAATTTCTTCCTATGAGAAATTCTTTTTCGAGATATCTCAGGAACTACACGATACCGGTTCGGTCACGCCTCGCCCATTATTTCCAATACTGTCGGTGGAAAATATGGCGTTCGGGACTTCTGCGGGAGCAGATTGAAGTCATATCATTCCGGATTTGAGAAAGTCTCAAACAAATCATGATATTATTGGCGAGAAACGTGGTGTCAGTTCTGTCGTAAGTTTATTGAATAATAAATAACGTACTACAATACTACCATTTCGACAAATATTTACTTTCCGTAAGTGATTAATCAAATTCAGAAATTGTATATAAGTCTCTCATATTGGTGTATACCTTTCCTACGATCGGTTTAATAGTTCCACCTCTTATTTACTTTAGCTGTTACGGAATATGGGATACAAGATGAAATAAAATAAACCAAAGTAATTGCATTTCATCAACGTAATTGGTGAATTGCGTTAAAGAATCAATTTTATATTATTGCATACACAATTACATGTTTAGTGTACAGAAGTGGTCAATTGAAATTTCACAACACTAATTGTATCCTACGATCAAAATTCTGTGTTAATTAGGAATGCCACCCCTTTGAGCAATTTTTACACGCCCTATTAAACTAGAAGACTAAACTGCTGCCTAAAAGGTTTTTTCAAAGCCTTCCTTTGATTGTAATTGATCAATTAGTGCAATTGCTGGTATTAATTACTGGTGGGAGGTGAGAGGCCACGTTTTCGCGTGTCCTATACACACGGGCTGTAGACAGTTCGAAACCGACAAGTATTGTACAGGATCTAATTGCGAGGTAATGTTTCTTGGGAAGGGAAGGAATTTTTAAGGATCAATTCGATTTAACATTTATTCGAAGGGGCGAAACCTTCGTGCGTAGAACCGGCTAGGAACACATACCTCTTGCAGTACGTTCTCTGAAAGTGTCGTGGGCCTTGGAATACTCGGTTAACTGCCTTGACTTAATGCCCCGATCGCATTTAAACTACAGTTCTAGGTGTACGTTCCCTCCCTAATGATAAAACCGGAATTTGGACCCGGTTTTACAAGCTAGCTCACCGTATTTTCCTTCAATTACAAACACGTCAGTAACTTTCCTACTCATATTTATGCATATATGCCCAATAAATCTATTTGTAAAAGAACGATAAAACTATTTCGAAATTAAAAGAAAACTACTAGCACTCTGAAGAATCTTAAGAAATTTCGAAAGGGTGGGAAACATTCTGACGACTTAGTACACACTACAGTATCAATTGTCAGACAATCGAGACAATTTTTAATGAGGTTATTTATACTCTTATCAGTTTTATTAATGAGGATAAAGCTCGTTATATCACAATAGTATTTATTTATTATATATACGTGTATGAAATCGATTGTACTTGTACGAAACACTTTTTTCATAATAAAAGTTGTTTAACAACCGGGAAACAAAATATCGCCGAGAGCTCGCGAAGTGAAAATGCTGCCAAGGATACACGGCTGTTTAAAATTGCTAATCAATTTCTGAACCGTTCCAATAATTAACAATGTCGGGCACAACAGCGCTCTCAACGCGCCGCCAGACTCCCCTCTTGTCTCCTTTCCACAGTGCATTTCAGGAATTATTTCTTATATCGTGGAAAAATTTAATCATTTAAGAATTAATAAACAACAGCCTATGACGGTCATGGGTTTTACTAATGGTAAATGTTCAGGATAGTGCTGGTTTCTTGCGGAACACTATTCTAAACGTCTGTTTAAATATTCTTCGTGAAAGTAAAAAACTGAACTTATTCAAATTTGAAATCAAATGACAATCAATTTGGTCAGCCATCTGTGCTTTGTTGCTCGGAGCGGGGTTCTCTAATCACTAAGACGGCCTAAACAATGAAAAATTAAATATTTGCAAATACCATACAATAATGAAATTGATTATCTCTTATAAAATTTAACGTCTTAACTGTAAACTCATTGCCAGAATAAGTCCCGTAGTTGACACAGTGGGTTCAATTTCACAAGTGGACCCGTACCATATCCAGGAGGAACAAATTTGTATGTAGAACATGAAATTACCTTTTTTCAATTCAACGACTGCATTTTGTTTGTTGCGCCGAGCCAATCAAGCGGCGCCAAATATCCTGGCACCGGTCCTGCGGACTATGTCATTAATTGGGATTGGCTCTCTAAAATTCTTACGCGTGTCCGATTATACTTTGAACTGCGGTCAAGCCCTTCCCCTCCCAGTAATGACCGCTGGGAGTTGATACAGGATCCGATTCTATTATTAGTTTCTAGGCGGTGCGCCGGCCTCTATACCGTTAGAGGAGAACGATCCTACAAACCTGTTCTTCTTCACAATTATATCCGGTGGCCGACCCCACCGTTATCCGACTGTCGACCCCTAGCACGGAATACGGGCAAATCTACCGTTCGTATATTAACTCCCGGCTCACCTTATCAATATAAAAGCCATCCATTCACTTGTGTTTCCATTATTAAGCATAAAGGATAATGTTTTAGTAACGAAACAGTATCAATATTCCAATTTTAAATGTATTTTACATTATAACTACATTATTATATGTAGTATTACATGTAATATATATTAGTTACCGTCAAAGATATTCAGTTGCCAATGTAGTGTATTACTCATGTTACCGCTACAGCTACGCTGCATTCGTAACATCATCAACACTGGTAACAAATATGTGCAATCAATTTAATTTCTCAGCCTTAGCAAATATCGTCGTGCATAGAAAAGTGGTGGAAACCAATAGAAAGAAGCTGGATGGATTATTTTGTCAAAAAATTGGGTTAGTTTTAATTTAAAAACATAATTTCCATGAAGATCTTAAAGAGTGTTCTCAGTGTGATGTATTACGATGGGTTGTATTTGCATTACCAAATTTATGAGCTCAGTAGCTAAACAGACTACATAAATTAATTTAGGAAGCATTGTATTTCATCCGCTCGTACGTGCCGCTTGATTTATGCCGACGAATCTGATTATTCATCGATGGTAATGATATTAGGAACACGGGTGTTCGCACAAATTAGACACAAATATCCCGCCTTAATTCTACTGCCCTTGAATTTGGCAGACATTTATTTGTGTCTGTTAGAATCACTTACGTTCGAGAAATTCGAGCCTCGAGAGTCTCTCGGTGTTTTACCGGATTTCCGACTTTTAAAGGGGTTTACCTCCATAGAATGTTTTCGCGTTAGACATGTACGAGTGTTTACAATGGCAGGCGGGTCAGATACCGCGGTGTAAGATATGGGGCAAAGACCTTGTTAGACGGCCGCCTTGGCAATGCCCTCACACGAGGTGGCGCCGGCGCGACCATATCGGTTGCCCTGTAATTGTCCCGTCTGCGGTTTTTATTTGCGGATCCCCGCCGGACATCTAACAGTCTCAACGCCTATTATTACGGTCGTCTCGTACAATAGGCGACGCCTCTCTAGGCCAGTTCAAATATTAGGGACACTGCAAGTCGTCCCTGTCAATGGAAGAACAGTGAAGAAGTGTATCCTTCTGGACAGGAACCGGAACAACGGCATTGTGACAAACAGTTCCAGAGATGCCTAACTGGTCGACATCGCAAAGTTTACACTTTATAGTATACAGAAAGAATCGAAGACACAACCTCAATTATCATTAACGAAGATTACTATTATTACTACTCATCCGACCGTCGTAGAGAATTCCGGAGGTTCGATGAAATCACCCGAACACTTATTACAATTACATTCCCCTCTATTCAGTGTTACTGCCGTTGTTGTGTCTGTACGAGCGTGAACTGTTAGGTGCAAATGTTAGAAGCGTGCTCGTTTCTGTCGGGGCGAAGGTTGCAATCCGTTGTCAATTAAAGTGGCGGAGAGCCGAGAGAATTTTTCAGCTATGAAGGATTTGAGATCTATGATAGGATTTCAGATATAAACCTATAATTGTTTAAATATTGAATTGCTAAGAAACGTCCAACAACCCGACTGTTGTAAATGCTGTATCGAATCGTAAAATTCGAAATTTAAAATACCAAAAAGAAGGATATATTTTCATCGAGTTATCTGGGTATTAATTGTAGTTGTAATGGTAGAAATAAAAAGCATTCGTCCTTAGCATTCACCCTAATATGAGTAGTTTCATTGATTAAACTTTCTTTCATTTATTGAAGTTTTTTTGAGAGCTTTATTATTACAAATTACGGATTAATACAGTTCTAATTTTTTATAGCGTCGCTAAAATTATCCACCACCATTTTATAATGAACTAAAGTTTAAACTACTCATTTAAAATACATCAAAATATAACTAGAATAAACAAAAAAAGTGTTATTTCTTTACTAGCGTACCGCAATATGCTGGCAGAAGGTTATATTTTCGAGATAAACCCGGACAAGAATTTAAAGAAAAAAGTGTTGGGTCGAGACGTTGCAAATAGCCGGGTGATCTGATGGAGGAAGGACACGAGTCCACGGAGAAAGTTATCACCTTGACAGCGGCTGCCCGCTTTGCCAATGTCCAATAACATAGAGTTTGAGATTTTCTTACAGCGCGTATTAATCGGACTACTGCAGATCACATTATACACAGGGCGTTTGCTATTCTCTAACCGTACTGAAAATTGCCTCGAAAGGGACCAATTCATCGAACTATCATCAGCATCGTGGACCACGTACAGTTGACTGTAATCAGTATCTACTGGTACACAAGAAGGTTGCGTACGACTTACAGGGTTCGAGGAATTAATCGAATTATGTTTAATTATTTATTATGTGTAGCCTACTCGAAGTGATGTCGGTTATATTTGCACTACGCAGAAGATATTATGCAATATCGGCCGTTAGTCCGTAGATATCGCAATGAGCGCTGTAAATAAAAATGACAAACGTTTGTCGAGGGCGAATTTAGGTTTAAGTTCAGAGCCATTGATAAAGTTCAGGGAATGGCCTGGGGCGGCGTGTCACGCTTCAGCGCCCCCAACGTGTTTACTGGCCGGCCACGAAATCTATCTTGAAACGCTCTTTTATGAAACCAATCCGGCGTGGAATTTAACGTTGGTAACTGGCGGTAGGAATCGGTTCGACTGTTCGTTGAAGAAATTGGACCGAAATGCTCGTGTGTATTCGCGGGTACTCTCCGAATGAACGACGCCGCGCTGTCGGGATTGTGAACAGCGGTGTAGCAGATATCGGCCCGAAGTGTGTAGGATTTAACTTTCGAAATGTCTAAAATGTGAAAGGTAAAACCGGCGAGCCGTTTCAATCTTTATATCCCGTTGATATAATTAGACCGGGCGTTTCGGTTCTGGCGCCGCGAAGGGAGCGTGCACGTGACCCTCATAAAACACGTCCAATTGAACATAAACGTAAGTTGATAAGGGTTTCAGTATTACATTATGTTAGAAAACGGAACGTGAATCCTCGTCTTATGTACTCAATGACGGTCATGAAAATAGCGCAATGCGCAAGGTATGAATTACGTCAGTATCGAAAATAACGCTAATCAATTAGGACTGAATAAATTAGGTGCCTAATCTGTGGTAATAATAACAACCTGAAATTCAGACATAGGTAACCTTAAGTAAAGGTGATTTAGAATATTGCAGTCTCAAATGTATGCCACAACACGGCATAAGGAAGGACAAGATCCGTATGAGCTTCACAAATGAGGTTAAGGTTTTAGAATATACCTTTTAGAAGTTCGCGGTATAATTTCCAAAGTGGGTCTAATATTTCTATGTATTATATGTAAATAGATATGTTGTTAGTGGAAGCATGTAGTAAGAAAATTTAAACATGTGTGATAATAAAATTCTCTTACGAATTTTTCGCATACCTACTAATGGTCAATGACGTCCCTACATTTTGTGAATAAATACAGAAATAAGATTAGATCTAAACTCCATTTTAATGTCGAGATTCATGGCCAGCAGCGATGGGATGTAACCAACCAATTATAGAATAACAGCGTTTATTTTAATGAAAAAAAAAATTATGCAATTTTCAGATGATGGAACCCTTGAGCGGCATCGTGACCCATCTGTATGTATCTTACCTTTCGTAACAGTTTTTTGTATCCTTCTCTTTCCAATTCGTTGTTCCGTCGAACCTCTTTGTCCGTTCTTCCCTGTCATATCTCCGGAATTCCTCGACTATTCCGTTCGCCATTTCCACCGCCGAGTATTTATTGTTTCATCCTTCGACGATTTTCTAGCCCCCACTTGCGATAGCCGTTCTTTGCATAGTCCGCCTGCAAGCGGACTCATACAAATGCCAATTTGTTTATTATAAAAACCAACTCACGCGAGACTCGAAAAAAGTAAGCGGACCGTATCCGAACACGGGATTGCTTAAAATTCAATAACACTTTATTTTATTTATTGCCGTCAACTGGCGACATAACAAATTGGACAGTGATTGATTCGACGTGGGGCCGCTCACGAACTGTATGTGAGATACCCTCAAGTCTCAAGGCAGATTCAAAGGGTAATTGCATGAGTCGAATTCAACGCTTAACGATACAAAAAGGCCATTAAAACCAATTAAACTTATGGCATAACATTACAGAAATGAAATTCTGAAATGATTTTCAGGATACATTCGTCTCATATCAATTGAACGTGTAAATCGATTGTCAGAATCAGAATCGGGCATAAATAATGATGAGTAATGTCGGCATCTCATTTTTATTCCTCTTCAAAATGACAGTGCGCTTTCACAAATGGCTTACCCGACTGGATAATAATTGTCCTTGAATTTTATAGTGTACTGAAAAAGTAATGATTGTCTTTATTCACTTCTTTATTTACGAATGTACTCATTTCGGTTCACCTTATAGGGGTTCAATTTGGGCGCCTCCTCCAACGAACATATTAGTTCGGTGGTCTGATTTAGCATAACCGGCCTAATGTCGCGATTACATTATTTATGAGCGCTATCTGGACACGAAAGGACGCAGTAAAATATTATTTTTCGTTACTTCTTTTAAGAAAGTTTCAAATAGTTGGCTTACAGTTCTGTCCCGTATCTATGGATGAATGTGTACAAACCGGAGTGTTAGGTTTTCACGAACAACATTTCTGAATTATTTGGGCCGAAACCATTCTGGCGTACCCTTGTTTGGAGAAATTGGCGTCTTAGAAAAGGAAGGACGGGCCACAAGACCGCAGTAAATACAATCAACCGGACAAAGTAGAGTCATTGATTATCCCAATTACGTTGGGTACAAGCGGCTTAATTCGAGGGTTCGGCGATGAACGCCGGACTCGAAATAACCCGTATCCCTTAACCTCAATAATGATACGACCCGAACTGATCGTAATGGTCATTGTGTCAGTCATTACGGGATCAACAGGAGTTTAAGGTTTCCAATTCGTTTAAGTGGCACAGAGTGTCGTCACCCACCTCCTCGGGTGTGTGATACAATGAAGAGTTTTTACAAAGTTTAAAAATATCCTCTTGATAATACCATTTTCTTATGGGCTTATATATTATTCGACTTTCCACATCGTTCCGGAATACACTTACATTAGATCATGAGGAGTCTAAGACATTTCATAGGGGCGAGCGGGCGAGTGGGCGGTGTAGGGTAACCCCTCGTGATGCAACCGTCAAGTAACGTCCTTGCAATGCCAGAAGTAAAAGCCAAAGCAGATACAACATTTCCAAGGAATAGTCATGTCTGCTTGAATGAATCGCGTTTAAATGAAGTCAGCGGAAAGGTTAATTTAAGTAAACGGATACTCAATAACTTGGATTATAAATGATGATTATAAATTAAAACAATTATTGGCAAAAAATCAAGTAGGAATAAAGTGTTTCATTAAAACATTAAAGTATGTTTAAGTAACAATTTGTTGTTAGACATAATGTAGTCAGTATTGTCTGTGAAATGAATGAACAAAAATATTTATTTACCATTAATGCATTTTTACTCGCCAAATTCGGAATCATTACAGTATTTGTCATTATTGTGATCGATTGTGCACGTTGTGTGATATATATCGTTAAACGTTGATTAAACTGCAAGATCCATTCCTGGTTCCGATGTTATGAACCGGGGATGGAACGATGGATAATCGTGCATAATGGCAAAAAACGTTAATTTTTATGCTTCCCAGAAAGCAACGGTTGTCTATAGGTCAAAGGATAAACCAGGTACAGTCTGTTTCTTGCACTAATGAACCGTACCCTTTCGAAAGACTATTACTATATTCGATTTTCACGGTAACAATACTGTCCGAGGTCGGAGTTAGGTTTCATGAATGGAGAATATACGTATCCTGCCCTTAGAGTCTAATGGAACGCATCAGTTCTTATACCGAACAAAATTTAAGCCAGAAATTGTATTGGACATTTTTAAAAGTAACGTGAATGTACGTACTGAGCTATATGGGAAAAGATAAAAGGTCAAAGCTGACTCAAATAACTATATAAACATATATCATTAATAACCATTCTGATTTTTTTGTTAATCAGATCAGGACAGGACAGACGATGGAAGGTCGAAGGGAAAGAATTAAGACGACTAACGAATGGTAAAGTTTTTCGTTCGAGGCGTTACAACAGATAGAAACAAATGTTAACACATGGCCAACCATCCAGCCAGTGGCTAAACGGACGACCGTTGTGAAACCGGTAACCGCAGCCAACACCTTTCCACCGTCTGACATTATTCTTACAGAAAAAGAATACCGTTTCAACGAAACCGATCCAGAATTTAAATGTGGCCTACTAATTTAAATTTCAGTAGGCAGTTATTCAAATATTTGAAATTTAGAATCTTCAAAGTATATTGATATGGTATGAAAACTTTAAATTAATGTTTTATAATTTTGTGTCGATGTTAATACCGTTAACAACTTTTTAATAAAGGGCGATTGTTACAAAAATGATTGTATTAGATATTCTTAATAAATAAAAGCTTAAATATTTTCAGCATCACTTCATTTAAAATGAGGGTGGCCTTTTAAAATGTTGTTGCTATTGTAAAACAGAGATGCCAATGGGGTGTTGACTTATCATAACAAACGATGAATAGGCTGTAAGTCTAAGTTGTTTGCACTAATGATTTCCTTTTGAGTGCGGTTAGCCACATTTCGCAACTAAGTTTGGGGAACCTTGGATCAAGTCCAGTATTGAAAGCAACGACACATAAAAAAAATGTCCTTTCACACAGAAGATAAAGGTAAACGGAGTTAAATTCGTCTATTATCTTACTAAATTAGCTGGCGTGGGCAAACGGTGGTCCTAATTCACGAAACCGGGGCTGGCCGGCATTGTCAGCTGGAATTAGCATACAATGTCAATGGCGGGGACGTTTATTCGGTGCGAGAGCGACAATGACTCGGCCGGGCAGACAGGCGGTGTAAACCCGCCCTTCCTGGAATAACAATGTCGAGGGCGAACCGGCACCATTATGATGGACGGTTAGCTTGCGAAAATCCTCGGAGCCGGCTCCATTAATTGAATACCATTGTTCCAAAGGCGTCCCAATATGAGATACGCGATCGCCTAATTAATAATGTAATTTTCGATCGGACAAAAAAAATTGATTTAATTACGAGTTAACCGAGCCGGGCGACATCGTGCCAACTTGGGTGGGATGGATTTCTCCACCTTCGCAGCGGTGGAATGTTCTATGCGCAAATGTGTGAATCGAGGCTCACGTGTGATGTTAGCGTATCACGCCTAATCCAACTTGTCTTAGTTTTATTGTCATACAAAATGAAAAAAAGACTCTCGTGGAAATGATAATTTCTTTCTACATCGACTCGTACAATCGCACGAAGTGTTATAGGAACAAATAAGGACTGGTGTCTGTCACACCGCTCCCGTTTAACGCACTCTTCGTTTCCACACAAACGTGACACGTCGCTCAGTGTTATTTTGTTTGGGGGAGGCCGCCAAAGCACCAACTCGGACTCCGCGTTTTGAGAGGCGTGTCGAGGAAAGAGCGATTTCGCAACACCCGGGCCGGGCACCGGTTTTATTCGGCGTGTTTATTTTCTTTCATTTTTCTCAATATACGGCCCTTCTTGTTTGCCACCGCGAGTTTCGCGCGCACTCCGAATGTGGAGCGTGTCCGCCGATAAGGCGTCGGCGGTGTCAGGGCCGACTTTGCCTAGATTAGACGGGGACGAGAAGATAACGTCAGATCCGCGATATGACACGAAGTAGGTTGATGTATCGCCAAATAACGTGGGGTAAAAATCTGTGTACCCGAACACAATACGGGACAGACACAACAATAAGTGCAGAGGGAGGGGCCGGTATTGTTAATAATATTGCAAGATCTCGCCGAGGCTCTTATTTCCATGGAACTGGGTCACTGGGTAGTAACACGGCGGGACCCACCTACAAGCTGACCGCTCGTGTTCCACCAATCATCTCATACTGCAAACTCGAAAAATATTTTGCCCTGAAAACAACGTTTCCTGCGCTAAAACCGTACTTTATTTGATTGAAAGGACACTAGAACTGCCAATGGACGTTCATTCGATGTCTCCGATAAATGTTCGGACACTTTGTTACTTTAGAATTCACTAATCCATCGTGACCCAATTGAAATTAGGTCCGAAAATATTTCGAAACGTCGAGCCTGTCAAATATTGCGCAAGCGTATCCGATAGGCAAATGCGGCGATGACATATGATTTTTTTTCGCACAAAGCGGCTTCAAATTGCGATGAAGAGCGATTGCTTCATAATTGCTAAAGAATGGCCGGGTCTTAATAGTAACTCGCTGTGACATGTTTGACTCGGAGTACTACCTCAGTAAAAAAACAAGATAAAAAAAACAAACAAACAAAAAATGCAATCTAATTCAATTGTCTGATATTGCACAATGAACGGTTCCGAATCCGAGTAAGATGACTAACAGTATAATTGTGTTGAATCTTGTAACTCGATGAAGATGGCCGTGAACGATAGACAATTTCGTTCGGTAGATCGCTGTTCCGTTTTTGCATAATTCGACTAATTTACAAGTCCCGAAATTGTATTGTACCTTCATGATGCGTTGATTAGGTGGTGGCGGAAGAGAAATTAATAACCGGAATTTCCCCAACCGCTATGACGATACGTTTTCGCACACGCTCAATATTCAAATGCGGAGCGAACGCGCTTTTCCTGAATTCTTTGGAATCGGATAAATATTTCAAAATAATTCCTGGGTGACGGGCCGGCCAAGAAAACCGGGTAATTGCTCCACATTTGCAATCGGAGCGGCGGCGGTTGCCAGCCGAGTAATTGGCATCGGCCTAACCAGAGCCGGCGGCCAACTTTAGGTGACTACCGCCTCGACAGAACTGAACGCACCCGACGGACCTATGAATAACGTATTTTTACGCCTAACGTCTCACGTACGAAAACGCCGTGCGAAAAAAAAGCAATATAACGCCTTTTCCATTTCGAAAATCACGAGGTGATTTACAGCTATGAGATATAATGAAAGACGGTGTTCGGAACTCGATAATTTATATGTGATTAATTATTATATTAAATGCAACGGTAATACATCTGAATAATGAATGTAAAGCTTGAATCTCGCCTATAAATCACGATAAGTACAGGTATTCGTTTCAAACGTTTTTAATCCAAATCATTTCTCGCAATGAAAATTATTTAGATAATTTCATTTACCTATAATGAGTAAATTTATTATTAGAATAATTGAATATTCGTGTAAAGTGTAATAGTAAGCCGTTTTCATCATGATACCGTTGCATTAATGGTACTGCCTGACATTTTTTCGTATAGAATCATAATTATATTACGATTAAATGAGATCAAATCAATTCTCTTAACAAATATTACGATGAGATGATGTTATATCTTTAAGTGCTATTATCTTTTAACGGGCGTTAAACTGCTGTCTCATTTAACCGTGGTCTCTCCTTGGGCGAGTTCAGTCGTATTAGCACAGTCTCATTGTCGCTAATAATAGGGTAGATGAATTAGGGCGACTGGCCTAAGTGTGAACGATGGTCCCTCTCCACAACCAGGAGAGTCATCGTTGTAGAAACGCTCGGGTCCAGACGGTAATGCGATAATAATTGCCGCCATCTGATATCCGTGTTGTTTGCATCGTTACAGTGCCAAGGGCACGAAGAGAAAACCATTTTTCGAGATTATAATTCCATAACAAACAATTACAGAAACGGAGCGACCGCCGACTTGGGTTCCCGTTGGGTTTCCTCCCTACTAATGTGGCTTAGTCTTCGGTCGGCTGGGACGGACGTTGCGGTTGCCTAATTTCGACTAACGAGGCGGTTTCTTGAACTAGAGAAAGAATAGTTTTTTCATGGATGACCTAGAGGTTTGAAGAAAGGTTGAAAAAGAAAATCAATTCGTTATCCATTTAAAACGAATTGTTGCAACTAAATATTTAAATTTTTTTAATTCATTAAATGATTTCGCGACTTATTTTATTTGGGGGGGGGGGACAAGGTAACATACTTAATTTGGGCGATAATGCAGTTTCAATTTATTTCTACATTTTCGCATTATCATGTTATTACTGTATTTTTAATCTACAAATTGTAACTGAAATCGATATTTACTGAATTTCCTGTTTGGTCAGATGACCATCTGCCATGACCGTTGACATCATTACAGAAATCAAACCAAAATTGAAAAATTCTTGAGTACGCCCCTAATAGAATTGCTATATAAGCGCGTATATAAAGCAGAATTTATACGAAGGAGTACTTGAGTTATTGCTGCGTAATTGTGGGAGTCACATTGGTGGACACGTGCAGCTCTGATGGTACCGCTAAACCGCAGAGAGGGTGGAGCGGGGTTTCCGCCCAAGACGACCGATCTTTGTTGGACCGATTGCATTCTGGTGCAATCAAATCGCGCTACTCATTTAAAATTATCATTCCGATGACAATGACTAACGATATTGAAATATTCGTTCCATGACGTTGGTAATGAGTCCATCCGTCGTAATAAATAATACAACAGTTCCTAAGAATTCCGTTTAGAAGGATGTTTTTCGTTTTTCAATTGTAGCACATACAAAAATCTTTAAGTGGTCTTAATGGTCTTTCATATCTATGATGTTGCACTAAAAAAATCGAAGTTGCCCTTGAGTCTCAGAATTTTATTATTAACTCTCCTTCTCTAGGATCGCAATATTATGAAAGTGCCTATAAGAAAGTATAGATAATGAGAATTACAGCCCATTAATTGCCTTTAATCCCTCGATTAGTTACTGGAATCAGGGTTTAAAGTTAACAGGGGTTAATCCGTTGAGAATCTAACTGGCATGTCGGCAGAGAAAGTCATCATTAGGCGGAAGGGTTGGCTAATTAATGGTTTATAGATCACATTGGCGGACACGTGCTCCCTCCTCCGACGGGCTCCCGACACCGCCGCTACTGCTACGGATTGAATTTTTATAAGATACATATAATTATTATAGAAGCAAGTTGGCAGCTCGAACTGCGGTCGTTGGGAGGATAATTTTCATCGGGGAGATTGCGAAGTCCGACAGGAGACAGTGGGATACATAAAGGTCAGCTCGGGTCTTGTTCAAGAAGGAGGGGAAACCAACGCTGATTGCAAGCTATTGCCTACAGCTAAAGGCCTTTCTATAAAGCCAATTTGTTTAGAACACAGAACTCGAGAAGATATCTATTTGACCTTAGTAAATTTCATTGTACTTCCCAAATGAAACCATCGGCATCTATAAATGGTAAATACCAATATAAGGACTGGCAGGCATCTGATAGATAAGGCAAATCAAAAGCAGTAAAATTAAATAATAATTCGTATAACATTTAAGAAAAATTACTTTGCTAATAATTACTTTTATGTTCATTTGATTGTTTCAAAACATCTTATTTTTCTAATTAGATAATAAGAAAGGCGAGGAAAATAAGGCAAGGTATATTAATTATAAATACGTAGCTAAAAAAAATATTTCTTGCCCCATTATTTAATATTTTACATCTCCAACAAAGTCGTACCCTTAGGATTTAGTGACCTGGAAATAAACACGCGATTTTACCTCCTTTTTGTTTTTTCAAAAACCATAATGTTAGAATATGGTATTCTAATTGTTTAATTACTAAATTTTTTACGTATTTTAGAGTAGTGTGCCTACAGTTCAGGAAACGGTCTTAACCTAAGCTATTATTGTTCTGGAGTATTAATAATTTCACATTACCATTGGAAGTAAAGAAGGCATGATAGTTTATCTTTGTTTCTAAATTAGTACGGAGGCATTTGTTAAAACGCTCGAGATGACTTATGCCCTCGGTAATGGCTCTGAAGCAAACCCAAAACCAGTAGCCGATTCTTAAAACCGCAGGAATTCAAATGATCAACACAATGCTCCATTCATCCAACAGTTGAGCAAGAACCCGTCGAAGAAGGAAAAACTATTCCATCAACCGACGACGTCGACCTTTCTATCTGGACTGAACATTTTTTAACGCGGATATTGCCTCAGAATATAACAAACTGCGCTGCTTTTAATTCGAAAAAATTGTTCATTTAAATAAAGAAATATTACGTTCCATAAAGCTTTTCCGATATCTGATTTTTTCCCGAGAAAACCTTGATTCTGTAATGAATACCTGAGAACTTTCTTGATACCGAGTTTCTTCCTTGATCAGTAAACAATTAGGAAATATTGTGCTCTCCTTAGCTCTCGTGAATGTTGTATTTGATTAATTACGGATACATAATGCACTTTTATTCCCAAAACAAGAGAATTATTGAATAAGTCATTTACAGAACATTGCACATCATTTTTACATGACCGAGAGATAATTAGGGCGATAGTGCAAGGATGTTGTACATTCCCCTAATCCCATTTCCGGGAGGGGGCACATGTAGAGTGATCTTGTGTCCTTCTATAGAAATTATATTGAAGTGACAATCGAAAAGTACGAGAGAAGCCTAATTATCAAATTTACTGTTGTTCAAGTTTATTGACGAATGACGCAGCATGCCAGGAACCGTCCTTGATTTTTTTCCTGTTCTAAAGCCCTCGCCCGCCTTCCGCTGTAAGCTCAAGTCACCAAATCGGTCTTTACATCTTATAGGTTGACGCTGGGATAAACATTCTTATGCTAATTTTAATGGTATTAGTGCCTTTGGGGAGAAAAAATTGCCAACCGCCTTTCCGCTTATCTTTGGGCGTATAGCGGGATTTAATTTAGCATTCGCCTCGAATGATAGTCACTAAATCGCCTCCGTGATATAAACACCATTATAGCACAAGAACCGTTTATAGGAGCACCGGAAGTGACCAATTAGATGTTAAATTAACGCGAAAATTGAAAAATGACCGATTTGAACGAATTCAACGCGCCACGAGGTGTCAGTTTGTCAACGTGTTAGGAAATAAATCCAGGTACATTCGCAGAAGTAATTAATGACACAGGTCATTCGTCCAGTTTTCCTCATTGTCGCATTAGATGTGCCCTTGTGCAGCGAGGAAATTATTATTCGTTTAATGAAGTAGTAAAACAATGAGGTACACATGTCTGTTGTGACGTTACTGTCTGTAGGTAGGTAATAGGTCCATCGAATTGCGCAACTAACCTAAAACCGAGCTACCCCACTCAGAAATCGCGGGCCCAGTCATTATTTGTGGTATTTCTTTTAATAAAAGACCTTTCTGAACTCTTGAGGAAATATTTTCCGGCCGGCTTTTAGTAATCAGGATTACAAAAAGTGACGATTGAGAGCGAAGAGTCCGTCGTCTCCGGAAAGTCCGTTGTTGGTCATTTGGGACCGATGCAATAGTTACGAAGTGTCTCAGTGGCCTAAAAATCGAGCAAATTAAAAATTTGCCAGAAACGAAAGTTCTACTGTGCGACTGGAGTGACCGGTGGCAGGGAGAGTTGTCTTCAAGGACTGTTGTGCCGCCCTATTCAACGTTCTACATTCCCCGACGGTGGACACCGGTGAACGTGCATCTAAAATGTTTATACCTGCTCCATTTCGAGAATTAAAACTGTAGCGAATGCCTGGGAAAGAAACTAAACCGGCACTAAAATCTACGTCACGGGGCGGTTAACGAGCCGGCCGGAATTTTTGAATAGGTTGCGTAATTGAGAAATGAAAGGTAGTTCTGTCGCGAAATTAATTTTTATTTGGCGTCTCTTCACCTTAGAAAAAGCTCTTCGTGCGAAAAAAACAACAAGTATTAAGCAATCATATAAATGATTGCAGTTTGGTTAGGAGTATTCAGCCTTTAAATTGTACACTCGATGGCACAAACTAGCCCTTGAGAGTGAGACAGTCTTGGGGGAGCTGGAGTACAATGGACATCATTAACTCGTCCATTGCAGTCTATTGAGAAGGGGAGCGGTAACTGGATAAAGGTACGAGGGCGTCCTTCGGATTCGAACGCAGGTGCGTAACACGGTGGCGATCGTTTGAAGAAAATTAACAGAAGGAAAAAGCGACTGACCAATAAAGTATCTATTGTGTCAGTGGAACACCTGTAAATGGCTCAACTATCTATTTCCTTAGATAGGATGCCTGGGGAACCTTATTTCTACAAGGGCGGATTCATTAAAATCTTACGGCCGCGATTCGAACGGAATTTTTAATCGGCTTATGATCCCAACTGTTGACAATGCAGAGCTCGAAGGAGATTAATGTCTCTGAGGATCGGTTAACTTGTGTTTTTCCCAGGTGCCGAGGAACTACTTCTGACATGACTTCATCACTAAGCAATGGGGCTTAACTAACTTAACAAAAATTTATCCTAATGTTGACATTGTATAATCAGTAACTGCCCGAATTAAGTTTGATCTTAAAAATTAATTAAAAAGTGCAGGTGCTAATGGAGCATGGGATTAACAATCGATTACTTAGTTCCCTTCTCTTTTTCTATCATCCTGCCTCATCTGTAGAAAGGATGCTACATTCGAGCGTGATAAAGAGATTTTACTGTCACCCGTCAGTGTAACAACACGATCGGTTCAACAACTTTATTATGTACCGTGTCTTACTCAACAACAATAACAGGTCACGTCAAACGAATGAGTTATTACACATTTATTACCAGCTCTTCGATCATTCTCCCTCAATTCGTCTAGAACAGTAGTAACACGGTGAAATCATGAATTCGTATGAAAATATACACAGATAATAATACTACCTCACCTTCCGTAATAAGAAAATTTTATCTTAAGAGAAATGGCAAGCAAAGATATCCAGATCAAATTGGATTACGGTGTATAGAAAAGAAATACTCAATGAGAAAAGTTGATTACAAATGAGTAAATCACATTAAAGTTCAAACCATGGGAAATTCTAAAGACAGTCCCTTATCAGGGCCTTTATCAGAAGCGATGACAGAAATCATTATTTTCGAGGAAGCTTAGCGATCCCAATGGAACTCGAGCCATGAAAGCCTTCGTTCTTTCATGGTTGGGGGGAGTTTTATATTTGGCAACGGTATCGATACCGTCGTAGCCGGTGGACTGTGGCGTTTTCAGTTCTTGAGCAACCGCTAGTGTCCGTCATGGGAAAACACAACGGCCGGGCCACACGTGATTCGGGGACCTTGCTCTCCAGACGGCGACAGGAGGATTCCTACTGTAAACGTACTCGTCCGTACACAGCGGTTGGGAAATGGCCGAGGGTGGCGACAACAATTTCTGGACGCAATAGAGAGTTTTCACCGAACAGTGACCGCAGTGAATTTGGGTGCAAAAAGGGCCTCAGTGCGGTTTCAGTTTCGTCCGATTCCCTTCAAACAGAACGGCTATAATGAAATATGGACCTTCTAATTTGTCAACTGTGTTCCTAAACCCTGACAGTGTATACTGTATTGATGGAATATCATCTGAGATTGCCGAGTGGTAAAATACTTCCAGCCCTAAGCGTCAGCAGCGTTTCGCAGAACTTCCATGTTCGAAACTCGCTAATCCAGTTCTTGGCGGGGATAAACGCGATGCAAAACGCAATACCGTTTTTTTCATCGGTCAATGTCGCGTCCCCCATAAGGTTAACTGATTAGTTTCACAATATTCCCGTGTTATTGGCTCGACGGGCCCCGAGAGTCACAGCCGACTGTTTCTCCGAAACGCGTCGCGTCCGCGTTCCAACCCGGGCCGGTTGGACATGAGGGCGTGGGAAGTCACCAACCTTGCGGGTCTACGCCACCGGGATAACGGTTCGCCCGGCTGTAGGATCCTTGAAATGAATCATCCTCATTCAAATCAGAGTTTATCCCCGCTCGAATCAGACCCTAGTAAAGACAGTTAGTACGGAAATATTTCGCATCGATTAATTTTAAATACTGTCCGCGGTGGGAATCTAATTCTCAACGTTGATGTGCCCTCACCTAAATATTTAAAGTTGGTATTGACAGAAACTAAAAATCTGTTACAATTAGAACAAACCGGAATTTTAAAAGAAAATATAGTCCGCCTATATTTGTGGTGTGGTACCGGCAGCTAGAATCCACTAATATTAACCGTTTTGCTACACGTTCTGAACAACATAATGCGAAGAATCGTCGACAAATACTGACAAGACGACGAGAAGTAAACAAATAAATTTAAGTGAACGGCTCAAAAATGTTTACTGTGGGAATTAACTTTCGAGTTTTATAGTGATAAATAATAACGACTTCGAAGCGAATCCTTTAGAAAATCAGGAACAGGCATTTGTACGGTCCTACATTATGTTAGCTTGTTATATGTTATCTCGAATAGCATAAAAAACTGACATTAGAACGAGCAAAAAACCCGTTGGCTCTGTAGTCATAATGGGTCCCTATAGAAAACCCCAGCCACGCATTCCTTAGGAGGGGGAGAGAACCATGTAATCGGCCGTGGCAACGAATCACAGAATACGGCCTATATTAAAGAGCAACGACAGAGACTAAAAAGATTTTACGTATTAATGTAATAACTGTGGACCACTATTATTGCTTATTGATTTTTTTGATGTAAATATTACATCGAAAATGTGTTATCAAAAAACTCCCAGAATATAGCATCGTAGGAAAGTATTAAAAGTTGACTCAGCACAATTTTACGTTCTTGTAGTTTAGAGCAATAAACAGAAATAACTTTATTCCGTTTATTTTTGTCTTAGATGTCAATTTCGTGATGTTGACAGATGTAAACTACTGTCAGATGTTAATTGATATGCCCGAAATTTAGTGTTAGAATACAAATGAGAAATAATAAAAACAAAGTACTAGAAAAAATAATAACTGGTAAAAGATAATGGTTTTAGAGATTTTTACCTGATCGCGCAACATATCATTATTGTTTTTAAATATTAAAATTATACAAGATAATAAGTAACGCAGGAAATAAAGCAAGGCTATTAATGTGGCGGTGTAATTACGGGGACATTTATTATTAACAACAAAATGTATGAAGGCTAAAAAATCATAAACGTCAACGGAAATCATTTCGAGCAGATCAGCTCGTTTATCATCATTCATTTATTCCAAATTTTTTCCTCAAACAAGCCAATTTACTGCAATGAAAGTATACCCGTTTCATAAATAATATTTGCACCAATATTATCCCACGCTCATCTGGGCATTGTTTTTATTCCAGAGATAAAAAATAAAAAGGTAACCAAAGATGGATTGTCGCAATCAGTGCCCCGTAAGGTTACACTATTACCGAGGGGGTCCTGCATTATGCAAGACAACGCGCAGTGATTGTTGGCGCCAGCTGGCACTATATTTCTTTATTTTGCCGCTCAATTTCTCCAATTACGGCCAGCCCAATTCGAATTTGAATTATCCGTATCCGCGATTCCTGTATCGCTACGTTCGGGCATTTCTTCGCATTCGGACATGACCCAGAATCGAACAATTAATCGTATGCAGACATTTTTCCCAACGGCTCAACACGCTTTAAACTCCTGTCACTGGAGTCACACGGCCAATCGCGGGTTCGAAAAATCGGAAACTTTCTACCGAACATTTTTCGACCTACTAAATTCGATGTAATGGTATATTTCGCACGTTTTACTTTCTTTCTGAGCAAAGTAAGATGGGAGTGAATTGAGTTGAGACAGGAGTGAGTCACGGGGGATGAGGTTGGGACCGCCGCGAGTCTGCGATCACGAACTAGTACGAACCGCCGTGTATGATCACCGAAGGTTACATATTTTCGCGGCGGTTAGCATTTCAATAGGTTCCTACGTCCCTCTATATTTCTGGCCCCCATTCTCGTTTCCTCTCTCTTTCTCTCGGCCTATCTTTCCCCATCTTCTGTCCCCCCTTCCTCAAACCCCCTCCCTCTCTCCCTCTTTCTCTCTGTCTCTCTCTCTCTTGTGACCCCGACAAGTTGTGCAGTGCTAACCAATAGCCGAACTTCGATAGACAATCGGGTTGAGTCAGACTGGTCGGTCCGTGAGAGTTTGGAATTTAAGTCTGAAGATGACGAGATGGGATGAACTTTCGAATCATTCCTGAATGATTCTAGCACTATTCTAGGAATTTTTCGATACCAATTTTTCCCATTCAAGCAATGCTATTGTATCTTATTGCTATATATAATGCAGTAGAAGCTAAAACCTTAAAATAAAACCTTGAACTTTGATAATTGATATATGCATTTATAATCGTTGCTCTTAAAGAGAAGTAAATTTTTTAATGGGAGAGTCAGGATTGTGGTGCACTTTTCATTTCTACCGAGTTCCCATATACAGAATATGTTATTGAATAACTGGGTAGAGCGTAAGCAAAAAAAAGGGCTGCTACAATAAGACAGCTTGGAAACATCTGAAGAGTTTTATAAATAGGTGCCATGGGGTTGGAGTGTGTGTGGTACATTTAAAGTACGTCATATCAATTGAGACCCAATATGTCAGTTACAATCTTAACGTGTAATTTACGCAGAGGACAGTCGGTATTGTTCCCACAGCTATAGCACACTCGGTCGTGCCAGTATAAAAAATGAAAGGGATTCGAAACCGGTACAGGGACATTATAGTCGAGCCGAGGCGTTACACGCGTAAAATAAAGAGGTTTCATGGTGCGAAATCTAATATATTTCCAATCGGCGAGATAAATATATTTCGAGAGCGGTTTAACCCTTTCGCTACTACGGGTGACTATAGCCACCCGCCGGAAAACGCCGCTTATACACGAACGCCGCATCTCTTACAGAAATGGAGCCAAAAATCAAGGCAGATGCTATCAATTCCAAGTGCTATTGCAATATTTATTTCATTCGACAGTGTTTTGTCATTGGCCTCTGGCACTCAAATGTATAATAATAGTTAGTCGTAATTTGGATTTATATAAATATTGAAAATTGTGGTATAATCATTTTAAATTACAAAGTAAAATTATAATGTTACAAAGTCGTTTTTGAGACAAAAGCCTTGGCTCCGAATGTTAAAGACTGTGCGCGCTTAGTGTACGCACTTTCGGCACGGTGGTCCGTTCCACGCAAGCCACTCCGAAAGGGTTAAAGGTTTAGAAAAGGGTGCGGAAAGTATGGGGGAGGTCGGAATCAGCTGATGGGTCGTAAGGCGACGGCGGCTGCTGACCTCAATGCCCACTGACTAGTTTCGTCTTCACTCGTCAACTCCGATTTGTGTGACATAAGATCTGGGACTCGCTCGAATGCAGTTACGCCATTATTGGTCATTTCGAGACGAAAACGTTCAATTTAACATAATCGCTGTTATCGAATGCGCGGTGAACATAAACGGGACGATATTGGGGGATTTCTGTGCAGTCTCCAACATAATTAATAACCACCTAATCGATGGAACAAATTGAAATCACTCACTGACATAGTCCTTTTAGTCCCTTAAAATATAATTGAATTCGGAAAACTGGCGCATTGCTAAAGTGGCGGAGTTGCTAAAGTGAAGTTACAATATTGTGTGGAATTAGCAAGATCAGAGGCTTATTATTTGTATTGTAAATTCTGAAATTGTGACAACGTGAAATATTACTGCGTGTCCACCTCCTACGGAGAGTTTTTTCGTCATATTTTTTGCAACGATAGTGTTGGTAAGTTCTCAAATCTATCTCTGTGCAGTGATATTCGACTTTCGACCAATTGCAACAGATGAGACGTGACAACCGATTCGAAAAAGGAGTTGATCCCGATTATGTAATTTTAAAGAGATTTATTTCTGTCAAAAATCCACCCGGGACGAACGGAATTATACCGGGGAGAACGCGAAAGTGCATTCAAAAAACGAGTGGGGTTACGCCATGTGACTCCTTTGAGGGTCATGAGACCTGAGAGGAATAAATCCCGAAAGGTCATCGGGCTTTGTCGCCTTAACCTGTCTGACTCAGCCGGACAGCCGTTTTGACATCTGTGTCATAGACGAATTTGCATAACTTGCAGACCGAGCTCGCAACATTCCAGGGCTTCTTTTCCGATTAATATTCGCGGTCGGACACAGTTCAATATCCGAGACTTATAAACCATATAGTGTGAAAACCAAACGAGGCGTAGATTGAATTTAATGTCGGAAATCCCTCGCGTGGATTATTTAAAACTTGAGTCAATGTTTCCGCGACCAGAATTTGAATTTTCACTGACCGGGGAGGGGGGGATTTTAGTAAAAACCTGAAATTCATTAAACTAGCCGCAGAAATTTGGGAAAATTATTTCATCGAGGCCTTCAGGAAATTTAGGAACGCCATGTCAAAAGTCGTAAGCACGGCGATTACAGGAACGGCTAGTGTGTAGTGGCTTCAAGAGCTATTCAGACCCGAGAGGTCAAACAGGTTCATCGTGGAGGGCCTTGAAAAGAACGCCTAAATTGACTCACAGGAAATGTGCGATTCGCCAGAAGCCACGCCCCGTATGGAATTAACTCGGAGTCCTCCCTATATGGAAAGAAGCAGTTTCTTTCTTCTGTTCCTTTTTCCCCGGCGTTGGGCCGCCGGCATTAGCGCTCTGCCGGCTCTATCTGCCCACTTGGCGAGGGAAAAACGATGAGTCCGTGTCGTAAAATGCAACGACGTGGTAATTCTCGCGGGGCCTCCAACTACCGGCCGGTAAAGTACGCCATCCCCAAGACAGGACTTCAGGCCATCCTGTCGGTTAATCTTTTCCGACTACCGGCTCCTGCCTAATAACTGGCAATATGCAATCAAGTCCTGTTACAAATTCTCTCAAAGGAAGTTTCTATTTTTTGAATTATATAAAACTTAAACATTTCCCCTGAGCGAGGTCTGCGAAAAATATCTAAAATTAAATCCTAACGTCACGAAATTCTATTTTTTGCAATAAACAGAAGTTATTTCGCCAGGACCAGTGTCTCTTATTATTTGACTATATTCGCCTTGAAATATAAATATATTAAATCTCAAAAATGATAATATAGTAATAAAATTATTAGAAAATAGATGATTATTTAGTCCAAATAGGTAGGAGGTTGGCGTTGAGACGCGGTCAGTGCAACGTGTCCCGTTTCAAGCTGACCCAAATGTTGGACGGCGTCCCGTTGCCTCACCCCGGTTCAGTCTCACCCTTTGTGGGCCGCTCTCACGCAACCCGGCTCACGACCGGCCAACCCCCACCGAACCTTACTTACCACCTTCCAGACGGCCATGTTATATAAAACCGAGCGTGAAGTGTCGATACCGCGAGGGAATAATGAATAATGTCAGCTATCGGTGCATTTCCCACGGGCCCCGATCAAAAGTCACTCCGGTGGTATTATTTCGGAAATACTAAACGCTTGAAAATTGTTCAGGATTGTTCGAATACATTACATTTTAATCTTTCTGAACATTCGACCGGGGACAAATGCCCGTATAAAAATAATAAAGAATAATAATACTGGCTAAAACGCTAGGCCTAATGCGTAGGCGTAGGAGGGACAATAGAGCGTGAAAAGGGATCGACCACTAAAAATTTGTGGTATAGCGATAAGACTCGCGTAATCGAAATTATATTGACGGTTTTAAAAATGATTATTATGGAATGTAAAATTTAATGAAAACGTTTTCTGTTGCTGCTGCCTTTGACGTTTGTAGTCGAGAAAATATTTGTTTTTTTTCAGTGCCCGCATTTTTCATTCTTTGCTTCATCTTCTTTTCTGCCTTCTGTCCGATTGTCCAAAATGAATTGGAATGAATGGAAAATTCAGATTTTAATACAATTAAAACAAAGTAAAGCGGTTTAAAGTATCCGGCTCAAGGGTAGAAACGCACGAGGCAACCTTCAGAATACTAGGGGGGCGATTAAAGAACCTGAATGTCTACTTTGAATTACGTAAAATGTATCTGTGTATTTATTAATTTCCGACAAGAGCGTTCACTACACGTTCGATTAAATGGAGACAAACAATTTGAACTCGATTAAACGATTAAAAGTGTCTTTACAAATAAAGCAATTTAATATCAAAAAATAAAGCTTGAATATCTGCAATTATCCGAAGTCATCCTGGTTTTTAAAGGGTGAAATGAACTCCTGATGATTATGCAAGTGAGAAAAGTAAAAGTACATTTAAGATCATCTGAAGTTTGCATATTGTGTTTTCTCCAAAGCCTGACTGACCAAAGGAAGACATGACCAATTTTCGGATTTATAGTTGATACTTAGGTTTGACAGAATTACATAGGTATAGCTTTTATATGCTTTGCCATTTTGTTGGATTGATTCAGTAGTATAAATAATATTTCATTGGACCGGAACGGAACTATTCTGGTTTCTACATTAAGCAGTTGACCAGAATTGTACGAAGAATTTTTAAACAAGATAACAAAATACACATACTATTTTAAACTACAGTCGAACAAAATTCTAAAGGAACTTTCAACGTTGCTCAACACGAAAAGCGTGGCCCGTAAGGTCATATCGTGACATGTGATATACACAGACCGTCTCTGTCTTATATCACATATAAAAATACTGGCAGGCAGTTTTATACCTCTGAATTTGAAGTGTATATTACTTGTCATGTAAATAATTAATAAACTAAGCTTAGTTTAACTTAGAACCGTAACAACAATAGTTATAAATAATAATACCCGAAATTGTGATAGTGATAAGAATTAGGGTATCATAATATATTTAATCATGGTGTAATTCGTACGTTCTTTAGAGAATAAATATTATCGATTCAAATTTGTGCCTTTACAAAAATTGGCAAATGTTGTTTCAGTGAATTCTGTTTCAGCTGCAACACTCGATCGGACTGTGATAAAGGTGTCAGAAATAAAATGTCCTTATTTTTTTTCGCTGTTTGAACCACAATAAATATAAACAATTATATATTACATGCATATTACTATTACATATTGAGGAAAAATTTTTATACTTCTAAAGGTTGAACATCCACCCCATTCAAAAATGTTGTCTTATGGGAGCAATTTATTGAAACGTGAAATAGAAATATATATAAAAATTTGTAGAAAATATATTTCAATAAGAAATTGTCAAAATACCTGTGACCGGTAAGGTATGTGTTAAATTAAAAACTCTTCAACAAAAGTGATCCCTTATAATTTATATAGATTTTAAAATAAAATTTAAATACGGTGCGAAGGAATAAGGTTATTCGGATACTAATAGAAGGCAAAGCGGGTATTTACCAGTATTATATTGGTCATGGTCAGTAGTATGGCGGCATGGCAGAGGAGAGAGGCGCACACTTACACGGTAGGAGCACTAACACTGGACTGGCGACGGGGTCCCAGTTCAGAGCAGACCAACGGCCACAGCCACAGCCACCACCACAGCTACGGCTCCACCACCACGGCTACAGCTCCACCACCACCGCCACCCCACCTAGCAGCCACCCAAACAGCACACAGTCTCCAAACAGCCGAACAAGTACTCAACAGGCAAGCGATAGACTAGATTCTAGCGTTGTTGTATTATCTATCGCCTCCACCGGGCTGTCCAATATAAAACTATGCTATTTCTCAACACTCCTTTTAAGCCGTTGTAAAGAGAGACAATTTTGGTAACTAACGTTACACTCGGTGATCATGAAATTCTCTTAGAAACTTCCCACAAATTTTGACTTCGACCACTTACTTGAATACTAGTTTCGATTAATGGAAAGGTTTTTATAAATAAAACACAGTCACAGATTTTTTTAAATGCCTTTTTAAGTTTGTATCGTGTTGTAATTACACGCAATAGATCATTACGAAGAAATTAGCGTTCGGATGATTGGCACGTGATCAAGCAATCGGGGGCTACTCTAAAGAGCAGTAAAGGAAAAATATCGCAAATATAATGCAGGTTATATTTTCCCTACCCTATGAAATTTCAATAAAAATATACTGTTTCATATGTGCCGACTGAACACTGAAATATTTGAAGGGCTCGGTTGCAATAGCGATCACCTTGGCGTTTTCCCGATCCGGTTAACGACCCAACGACTTGAGGTCGATATTTTTCAATTATTAATAAACCGGCGATTACAAAATCTCACATTTTATTGTCTCGAAAGCAACGTGTAGCAGAACGCAGGTGGTGGTTAAACTCGAGCCATTTCCACGCCATCCCCACGGTAACCTTCGAGTCAAACAGCCGAGAACGGCTATCAACAGGTCTCGGAACAAAAGAAAAGAGTACCGTATGAAATTATTGTTTTTCGACGCTCGGATCTATAATGGCAGGGTTTGATTCGTATAATTAATCAATAACGCGCCATTGTTTTACCAATGTAATTACAGAAAACTGAATATTCATTCTAATCGCATCATCTAAATCAGCGCCTCCTCGTTTTGATGTTTACGATCCGGATTCTAACGATAACGATTAATGGCCTTTTTAATTATTGTTTGCAGTTATGATTCGTCAGTTATTTTCTTGTCAAATCGGACTATAACTCCAGTGTGCGACGGCCGTAAAATTCATTTCAGCGTGTCGAATGAGGGCCATGTCATAGTTTTTCATGGATCTTTCGTCCGTCTGACATTTCAATTTTGCCACTCGTTTTATTTACCCCGACATTTATTTCGTATTGACCTTCTAGCTTAGAAGAGTCGTCAGAATTATATGTTCTCGGAAATCTATCGTACCCAACGCCCAACGGTTTCCGCCTTTGTGGCAATCCCGACATCTGGGTTTAGTCATTTGTCCCAACCTTTCCCAGCTTCCCTCTATGTTCCGAAGTATGTAGCGGATTCCGAATTATTTTTCTCCAGTGACACCATCCAGGTAAAATGAAGATTTCAGAAATATTCTAGGGATGATGTCTAAGTTCTAATAATATACTTATCTATCTATATTCTAATCCGCCTGCGTGTAGTTTGTTCGCACGTTACACTTGAAGTCACCATGTAAAAAGCCGAACTGATAACCATTTTCGGTTGCTGATTTTTAATATAGATTTGTGTTTTTTAATACATTTTTAAATCAATACAGTCTATTTTATTCTACCATTTCACCGTGGTTCATTTTAATGTGTTGAATTTCGATGGATACCGTTAGTAAATTAATCATATCCGCTATTGCGTATTGTCCGACTCTTTTCGACCGTGAAATTATAACTGGTTCTGTTATAGGTGAGTCTTCCGAGAACGGAGATTCACTTTATTCCTAGTCGTTCCATTTTGAAACCGGGGATTATCCTTAATTAGTCACGCCGCTTGGTCGCATTCCCGTGTCCTTTGCTCTAGCTACGCGTCCCTGAAATTCGGCCGGTTTCGTATTCGCTCTTCCGGGTGTCCGGGAACTCGTTGGGTTTACGCAATTGGCGGATTGAAAAAAAAATAACCGTTTCACACAACTTCGCCTTATATTGTTGCATCATCCAAATATTTTGAACCAGAATGAGAATTGGGGAGTTAACCTTTGTCCGACCTCACTTAACAGTTGTATGTATAAATGAAATCGTTTCGTC
Organism: Lethocerus indicus; assembly: GCA_019843655.1. Classification (NCBI taxonomy): domain Eukaryota; kingdom Metazoa; phylum Arthropoda; class Insecta; order Hemiptera; family Belostomatidae; genus Lethocerus; species Lethocerus indicus. Next base: position 22,898,485 of record JACDQD010000003.1, on the reverse strand, counting down.
CGGTTCGGCGTGCCTCAATATTCCAGATATTCTATTTTCAACCTCGATCTAAAGTTTTCATCGCTTTCCTTCTTACTTTGATCAGTTTCATTCTGCCGACGGATAACGCGAACCTCGTGAAAGTAAAGTTGAAGGAGCGACATACATATTATTTTCATATTTATGTTCGGCAGGTGCATTGTTAGCCAATCTCCTCGTGTCTCTTCATCATCTCATTCATTCGCGGAATTAGGTGTACGATAATGTCCGGGTACGGGACACTGGTGAGGTTTTTCCACCACACGCGGGTCGGCCCACGCAACCGTCTGGGCCCGCTTCGACCGATTAAGTTTTTTGTGTATCGAGTTATTAAATTTCAATGCCTTCCGCGAGTCAGATTATGGCCATATTTGGCGTAATGTTTACTAAAATCATTATTGCATTCAAATTGTCTTTGAATATTATCAAGTTAGTAGGGACAGTTAAAATATTTTGTTTCACAATAATAGGAACTTCCTGATTATTATATTTAAGGTTTAACGAAATTACGAAGCTTTTTGGGCCATGACATGCCCGCTGTGAACGAACGTTGTGCATTTGAAAATGCCCGCAGAGTCGGAGTCTCGTTTCCCGAACGTAACGTCCAATTAGGAACTCGCCGATATATTAATTTGTGTCGGGGGGACGGAATCGTGACGCTTCGGTTCAAGGATGCGAAATGAGACGTTGTAATTCTAAGTCGGGCGGGAACACTGGGGTATCAGACCCGCTCTACCCGAAACGTCGAGCTCTCATGACCTTTACGGGCGTCGATTTGTTTAATAATTGCAAAGTTGTAAGAGAAAAGGTATTTTCCATACGACTGGTAGACGAGTATAAATTTGTTTTACTGCATATTCCCAACAGTGCGGAGGATATTTCTATTCTCTGAAACATGGGCTGTCTTTAAACTCGTCTGGGGCGGTTAGTTAGTTTCGGTTCTTGTGTTTCATCTTTTGCTGGGTGAAGTTTTTGGTATGCATTCTTTAAGTTGCACTAAAATGAGAACAATAGAGTTATATATATATATATATATATATATACGTATTTTTAAACATATATATAACATATAAGAGTGTAGTAAATTGAATGTTACCAATTATCAGGAAATGATTACTGGCACATATTTTGTTAATATATAAAGTTCGATAATTCAAGAGCTGTTTACATTATTTTGATAATTATTGTATGCGTAGTATAATTTTATGCACCTGATATATGAGATTTGTTCTTCATGTGTAACAAAGCATGTTAAATACTCATCTCAGTTTTAGAAATTATTATAATTATTTCGAAGTATCTAGAAATCCTTTGAAGATGAATTTTCGTTTCTCTAATATTATTTTGTTAGTTATTTTTAGTTATTTTTCGAGATCCAAATTTCACTATTTCTTCTAATTATGTTCGAAATCACGGATAAGTGTGGCTACCATTCGGATGGCTCCACAAAGATTGCTGTTTTTTCAGTCGTCCAAGCAGTTCGCTCTGACTTTATTGCAGTATTACCGAAATTCTCCGAATGGCTGTATCCGAATGGGCCTAAAATTATTTTCCCCGGTTTAATTTCAGAGCGAGCCCGGTTGTCTATTTTTTTGCCATTAAAATGCCTCTACCCGGCCGTCTTGACATTTGGTCGAAATGGCCTGGACAGTCCTTCGGGCGCGCCGCCCTCTGGAAAATTGGTACCTACAGGTACAAATGAGAACATACGATCGTGGCTTATTTACAGAATATTTCGGTCGAATAATCATACTGCTGAAACCTCGTCTTTACGATAAGACTCATCTCAACACAAAGAAGTTGAAAATGCTCATCCGTATATCAGGAATTCTGCCAGTTTATATTTATTACAATGTAACATCAATTATGAACCTAAATAAATTTAAATATAACAAACTGCCTTTATTTTAAAATAAAGTAATCTACTCTATTGTAAATACCATATTTAGAATATGAACGGTTTTTATTTATAGTATTTGTTTGGGGGTTCCGGTGGTTTTAAGAATATTTCACTTCACCGTTATCCAAATATAGAACTGTTATAGTATAGCTAACGGGTACTATATATAGTTTGCTGATTTCTGTTAATAGTCGAAATCAATCCAGCTTAAAACCAAACAACTGAATGGAGACAGAAAATCCTTTGGGTAATTTACCAACAATTGCCAGGACATAGTCGAGATCGTTTGCGACGTACATTAAAACGTTGAAATTACGTTGTAGCATCAAACTTACACGTGGCGTTAGTCGATGGAGCATGTTTCAGGCACAATTACTGCACTGTTACACTGAGTAATAATACACTGTTTAACCACTACTGAACTCGGCAAGAAGCTAAAATCGTGCCAATCCTAGAAGGAACAAGCCCGGTGAGAGGATAGAACGCACTGGCAATCATATCCCGGCCCTCGGCTTCCCCTCCGCGCTATCCTTTTAATATTGTGAAGGTAAATTAGTGATACACGGGCGATTAATGCAAAAATTAATGATACAATTATTTTTCAGGAAATGCCGATATCACACTTCTTGGTTATAGTCTGGCGGGGTCCTTAATGAATATTAACAGGCGCGAATGTTAAAGACATCCTGTGACCTGAGTGCTCGTCATTGAAAACGTGCATCAAATTAAACATCTTTATGATCGTTCGGCAAGGAAGTAATAAATTTCTTTGGTAATTATCTGGCGAAATTAGTCATATGCTACGTATTATGGCCTAAATGAATGGCCTATCCTTACTTATCCTTAATGTTTTTCTTTAAAAATCACCATTGTACGTACCTTATTAATTAAATAATAATTATATTTTGTTTAATACATTTATATTGGAACGAAATTTCATTAGGGAAAAATTGTAACATGAATTTCTGCCGGGTTCGTGCTTTTTCATTCATACTTTTCATTTGGTATTATTGTTTTGTTCATATTTTTGTCCTTTGTGACTCCCGAACAAATGCTGAAGGAATAATTGAAATTTTGGCCGCTTACCCAAAAATATTTACCTAATCAAGCGCCTCATACAGGCCTTAAAGGCATTTAGAATTAAATGTTTTAGCGAAGATGATTTCTTCTAGCGACGCACCTTAATGTAATATTATACTTTATGCAAAATAGTTCGATGAACCGGTAGAAAAAATATCGTTGACCGCAACCTTCCAATAGTTTTTTACCCGAAGGGTTCTCATCGGGAGTTTCGTATCACAGCCGAGCCGTTATTACATAAGCCTGCGTGTAGTGCGTACTGAACAGTAATCGGTGTTAAGATCGATGTTAAGAACGTTCATGATTTGCCAAATTCAATTCCTTCCATCCACCGTCACCGTGTGCTTGACGCGTCCGACATTCGCGTAGAATAAGTCCAGTTGAATTTGCAACGGCCCCGTGGCTAGTGGGGAACTCTGTTCGAGTTTCTTTTTGGTTTTTCATTTCTTTTTTCGTTTCTCAATTTCCTTTTTCTCTCTTTGCGCCGAACGGACATTTAAAATTATACCGGTCGAACGAGCCTCGGTTTATAGGCGCAAGGACGCGGCCTTTGCGACCGGCAGAGATAATTGGTCCCGGCTACGCATTTGTCAGTACGCCGTCCAGAGCGCGTCCAAATCACTCCCCCGTAACTATTAAGATTTGTTCTTCTCGCATTACTTCACTGTATTGTCAAAAAATATGTTCAGTCAATAATACATTCTGGCGACCGCCCATTATCATTATTCTCGCAAATTATAAAAAAATTAAATCCGAGTAAGTAACTAGAGGCGGAATGTAAGATCCGTCGAGCAGCTTCCTCTTCTTATTAGCACTTTCGCCGTGATAAGCAAAGTTAATAACCAGTTCTTAGATTAGGAACATAGATATTTTTTAACAATAGTAGGGAGTGCTGTCTCAACATCATTTTCGACTTTCAATATACTTTGAATCCATTTCGAATAGATAACCTATGGTAGTGGCTTAAAAAATATGTCATATGTTTTCAGAATTCAGTATTAAGAAATGAAAGTGGAGTAATGTTTCAGAGAATAGGGCTCTTCGCCTATGGCTCGCATGACCCCCCATTTCTCCCGAGGGTTTCCAGCATTCATGAGACGTCCCCTTCCTATGGGGATTATTTTTCCATAAGAATCTGTTCATAAGAATACGTTTAAATGTATGACTGTGAACGGTTAATCCCGGAAAAATCATGGAATCAATCAATTATCAATAAAATGGTTTTATTTAGTTATTTATTCCAACCGAACACGTATAAATTGCACTATAGCGCGTGAAGCGGAAAATATATGTATTCCAACGCCAATACGTCAATGCATGATTATTTTCTTCTTGCGTTATTACTTTCTCTTGCATCATGCATCTCAGCCAGTTCCATCTTACTAATTACACCCGATAATTGGAGCCGCCGGTTTTTCTGATATGTCTGGCAAGGCGCATAGGAAATAGGTTTTGTATCGGTACGAGTACTATACGTCCGAGGGGCGGGCGCGTTCTCAAATGAGATGCAAATAATTCTGAACAGTTACTAGCGAGGTTTCAGTTTTATTTTTCGACGCGAAAAACGGGGTGAGGGGGCGTTTGCTCTGGGGAAAAAAACCCAACGGAATAGTTTCTGAGGTCGGGAATGGGAACGATCAAGGTCCCCCCCACGGCGTTACCACAGCCGTCTCGATATGCAGCCCCACGTTTACAGACAATGCCCCAATACCACGGAACCACTCGACTTTATCCCCGTCCTTTCGCTAAAATTTAATTTATAGGCGTTACCGATTGCCAATATCCGTGATGACTGACAACAGAAGCGAAACCAATGAACACATCTAATTTTCAATTTCAACCCATTTGTATTTCACTGTTGAGAAATTTATCATTTCTTTTGTCGGATCCAAAACTCTAGTACAAATAAAACTTTTACAACTGTACAATTCACACCGCAACAAAACTGGACCACAGATTTTACTAAGATAATATAGGAAGGTACTGGTTTTATTTCTATGGCTGTTGGTAAAACGGAATTCGTGGTTTTTCCATATCTGTGGCAGAACAAATTCGGAATGTGTTTAGCGAGTGATAGATGGTCGTTTCCTGTCGAAACGGAAAGAAGCCGGAGACCAATTAGGCGTAACAGCGCCGCCGCCGTCTCGCTGATAGCACCGTTGACCCGCATCACTCGGGGCTCTTGACACTGATTAAGCAGTGGTGCGCGGCCCGTGGGAATTGTCCTTTGACTCGCTTTCACAACCGGGGTCGTTTCTACCTGGAAGCGAAATTATGATAGGCGACGATTTTCGCGTCCGCGCCACACTCGAAGGTTTCATCGGACGGGCGGGTGTACGAAGTAGTGGCGGCTTATTTCCAAAGTTCCCATCGGCCGGCAATAGCTTACCCCCTCATCACGAGGAGCTTCTCCATTGTTAGACCCTCCAGATAGACACGCCGGTAAGGGATTTCTTACCACATCCTCCCTCGACCGACCTGGAAGACCGCCATTGGCGAATACATTTCTTCGAACAATTAAAATTTTTATTTTCGATTCGTCCAAATAATTATCTTAAAATTCGACCTACGACATAATATTTGGTACAGTCTATTGCAATCCCCTCAGCATGCACTAACTGCACCATACGTAGAGAACAATTATATACCGTCGTGTAACACTAAACAAAGCCTTTCACTAGTAAAAACGCAATATTATTACAAGACAAATATTTTCTAATAAAGTACGCATGTAAGGGCTACCCGCTCTGAAAAAATTCCTGTCCGGAAAAATTATTAATGAGCGACCATAGGCGAGCGTATGGGTCACACTAAACAGAAAAAAATGAATAATCAGAAATTCGAAATAGCATTTTTTTATTTAGCAATAATATTTAAAGCAAAACGAAAAAAGTCTGTTCAAAAATGGCGTGGTTCCATAATAAATGTTTTCATGAACTCCGGCAGTTATAATTTGAGTTAATTTGTAATATTTTTAACAAAGAATTTAACTGTACATTAACACGAGCATCCAGTTCCTATATAACCGTTGGTATTCCTCGGGCGATTTTAATATAGCATAATTTAGTAATACTTTAATAGCATGATCCACGCAACACAGCTTCCCATGGATGCTTAGCCTTATTAAACCCACGACTAATGCATTCATTAGGAATTATAATTTAACAATTCTTCCAATTATCAACAATACTGTTATGTATCTTAATATTCAAGGAAAAATCATTTTCCTTATGTTTCGTGGAAATGGGCATAGAGTCACGTTTCTGCCTACGACATAATTCGTAATGAAAAATACATTAATTTAAGCTTATATATATGTTGATTAAAACAATATTTTACAAAAAGTTATTACTCTGAAAACACTACAGTCATATATTATTAGTTGATTAATGAATCAGTCGGAAATGAGTTTTCAATTTATTAAGGCGTCGGATATAATTTTTATGATGTATTTATTAATTATACGTTATTAAAAAATACCGCTTCTGTTTTATTCGTGAATATTAAGGACCCGGGCCCCCGCACCAGATGGACTGATTTGATGTATTGGTCGATTAACATTCCGCACTCGAATATTTTCGAGCTATAGGCCGGCAAAAAAACTTGGAAAAAATTAAACAAAATAAGTCTGTAGGAATTTACGGTTGCGTACGCGTAAAATGCAGCCACGGGCTCGGCGCGTGATCCTCCCAGCTCAATAGTGTCACGCCTTCCGTTTATACGTCCTTCGGATAATTACGCCGAGGAAAAATAAAGTTTCGTTACAATTACGCGATTCAAGCCGTTACTTCAAACAGGTATAGATGAACGAATCGGCTTTTTGCATTTGCTTCTACACCCAAGAATTAAGTTGAATTTGAAGTTGATAAATTCACTCGTATGAATTGAATGTTTCCAGTAATTCATATTATCTGGTGGTACCTTTCCTTAATACCTCTCCTTGTAAGTGAACTGAGTCGCTTGTATTTAATTTGTAATTAAAATCTGATAACGAATTTCCTGCTTCAAACCGGTGTTATATTTATTTACTAATGTACAGAGTGCATAGTGCAAGGTAAAATTTTCTCCTTATCCCTCTGGCAATTGCTTCAACCGGCCTCTATATCCTCGAGTGGGATAGGTTTTAGCGTCGAATCGGCAGTTCCTTGACGCGTAGCTCATTTCGTTTCCATTTTGTTCGACTGTCCCGCTCCTGAGCGCTCATTTGTTTCTTTCAAAATCTGGAACGGTTACTTCATTATTATTTGAAAGTGTGTCCTTCGCCAGAGCCCGGCGGTTGACCCAAGTGCACGCACCCGCACCCCCCGGCCACGACCACACGTTCGTGTCTGTCTCGTTAGACCTCCTCTATTATTGATATTTTTTTCGTACAAAATTCTTCAACCTTATAAAAGGTATAGGCCCCCACTTGAATTATAAATGACCTCGTAAGGGCGTGACAAACTTCATGCCTCGGCGTTTTTGTTCATGCAACATCGTCGTATTCAGAATTTGAAACTATTCTGTAACTAATAGGATAAAAACGAATATCCACACACACTCTCTCTCTCTCTCTCTCTCTCTCTCTCTCTCTCTCTCTCTTTCTAGTTGTCGGCTTGAATGTTGGCTTTGAGAATTATGATGCATGCATCCGATAGTGAGATATGCCAATGCTAAAGTTTATGCCTTTCTAATTTACAAACACGGATATTATGAATGATTTTCAGTAATTTACTTTTCCTAGAATACATGAAGAAGGATTGTTGTCTTTTGGTTGTGAAAATATAATTGTTCACGGTGTGAACCTCATTGTCAATAAGATGTGGCTCAAAATTTATTTTGAGAAATAAAATTAAAATTTATTTCAATTTACCCACTTACCTACATAATAATGAAAAATGTATCTATATTATACATTATACTCTATTAAATTTATTTATTTTATCCTTTCTTATATTTCATTTTTTATGAAAAAATAAATAGTATTTGCGAATTTCAAAGATTTATGAAAAAATACCTAAGGGAGTTATGAACGCTTAAATGGTAACTTTTCATATTTCCCCCGTCAGAATAATGTGGTGTAATGAATGAACGTGTCGTTCGTTGCCCCATCGACCCGAATGTAATGTCGGATGTTTCGACAATCGATGCCGTTGCAAAAACCGAAGGTGGCCCGACACAGTAATGAACACATTCCGCACACAAAACCGACCTTGACTTTTTAAAATTGGAAGACAACACTAATTAATTGTGCATTCTTCAATATATTATGTTTTAATATTGACAATCTTGCTTGATCAGGGATTTAATACGTGGTTTTCGAAATAAAAGGGCGTTTTACGGCGATATTAATTCCGAGTGTGTGTCAATAAAAAATTCACGCTCTGGATATCACGACTACATCGGCTGTTACCGTTATTATGTGCATAATAATTCCTCTTTTCCGGCCGTACGCAATTTTTTAATTTAATCTTTGCGAAGGACAGACCGTTTCGGGTTAATTGAAACCGATAACAAAATACAAATTACGCTCAAAGGGCTTTCGTACCGAATCCTCGTGCTTGACAGTGACTGCATTCTTGAACAAGGCCGTTTGTAACGAGAAGCCGATGGGGCTAATTATAATGAGAAAGATATATATCATTAATTTCATCTCGGCAAATAATTGCTCGGGGAGTTTCACAAGATATTTGCATTCGTGGCACGTCATTATCCGAGATCTAGACAGTGGAAAACGTATGCAATTTAACTTTGACAATTATTATTTTAATTTATTTAAAGTATTTCTGAATGTCATCGCATGGGATCGTATCTAGAATCAAGTCTATTCCGCGCTAAGCTCGTCAATAACGTAAGGTAGCTTTAAGATATTTACGCGTATGAAGTCCGTAAATTAACTGAATATTCGAAGAGAGTTTGTAATATCCATCACCTTTGTAACTTTCTGTCCCACTAGCCTATTTGACCTTAATCTAGGCCTATATCGGCCTTTCCCTAGCGTCAGTAATACGGTCTGTAAAAAACTAGTTGGTCGACAGCCTAGGTGTTAAAATATATGCACGTCCCCGAGAAGGTCTTTCTAATGTATGTCACTATTCTAATAGCGCAGTGAGAAGCGGAAGGCGGTATGGCTAAATATCATATCAGTCACATGATTACATTCGTATAAAGAGGGGTCCAAAAAAATGTATCCACTGTTTAACAGTCCATAACTTGCAAACTAATTGACGGAGTTGTCTCATGTTTGGTGAAAGTGTAGCTTAAAGTCCAACTTAAGGATATCACTGTAGGTGTTCGAAATGGTCACCATTAACATCCACACACAAACGATGCCGCCGAACTGCAGCACGGACTACTGACTGCAACGTGTTCAGTTGGATATTTGCACATGAATGTACGATGGATTCTCGAAGTTCATCCAATGTGCGTGGCTTTTGTAGATAAACGACGTCCTTTAGTGTTCCCCACAGGTAAAAGTCCAGAGGAGTTAAGTCTGGGGAACGTGGTGGAAACTCTACAGCACCTCTACGGCCTATCCATCTTCCTGGTAGATTTTCGTAGAGATAAGCCCTAACACGCTTGTATGGCGATTGCCGGAAATACAAACTATAGCACTACCAAAAATGAGACAACTCCGTCAATTAGTTTGCAAGTTATGGACTTTTAAACAGTGGATACATTTTTTTTGTACCCCTCTGTATTTCTTATTTCACTGTGATAGGGTACCTGTGATATAAAGACGACTGCTTTTATTACATTACTGCTGGGTTTTGTCGAGTCTAACATTTTCTGTGGCTAAATACTGACGTAAGCGGGGTTTTTTTTTCAAACAGGAGAGCGCATTCTTTTACGTGAAATACGTGATTTGCGTTAGGTGAGCCGCGGGTTGACTCGAATCGGGTCAGAACGACCCCTCCTAGAGGAGTCGGTTTCGTCGATGGCGCCACTACTGGTGGCTCTCTGTTGTCCTCCAGACGGGGGGGGGGCGGACCTCCAAGGTTCCCGGTTGACCCCGCGCTATCTCTCTATCGGCACTCTGGCCGTATTAAGATTATAACGCATATCCGGTGGTGGTATCGTTTCGAAACGGGGGAAACTTGTGGGAAAACAATTTGACCGGTCATCGTAAAAATCGGTCCCAGCGTATATGATTCTGAAATGCGGACACGTGCCCTAAGCCCGACCCTCGCCAAAGCGAACGATGAATGCCTGAAGGCTTACCGCCGGAGTAGATTTTTAATTCGATTCCCATCACGAATTGCCTATATTAGCCACCTCTTCGGTCCGACGCCGTATCGTTTAGAGCCCTAATTATTAACATTACGCATAAACACCGAATGTTACTCGAAGGAAAGCCCCAATCAAGTATGAATATAATTCGTGGTATCGATAATTAAAATCAAGGATTTTATATGTAATATTTATTATTAATTCAAATTAAACTTGACAATGAAAACTTGTAGATGGCTTTGTTTTATATTTGAAAATCTCTGAGGAAATATTGATTATTAATATATTGAGGCTACACCGATTCATTCCATGTGATATCTCTCGTTAAATTATATTAATGCCTATATTTTAGAGATAATGACTATCATGGGGTGAGAAAGGTTATAAAAATACGAAATGTTAACAGCCGTCTGTTTTCAATTCAGTATTTATGTATTTTTCTTTCTTTCTCTAACTGCTACACGCATACAGGGTGTTGAAACAGAAGTTGCAACGCCAATTAATATGTCCGTAACGGAAGTTTGTTTATCTGATTTCTTTTGGTGGCATAAAAATACTCTCCCAAGTCCGGGAATATAAGTAAAATCTGCAATAGTATCCGCAATTGGCTCGTACAAATTAGTGACACTATTTTTGTATTCCCGAGATTGTTTCCGAGACAGAATGGTTATCCAAGGTTCTCTGTTATTTATTTTTTATTTCCATAGTAGTAGTCCCTTTCATTGGCTTTGTTCCATATACCCTTACTTTTTTTCTCATTCCCATAGCCGATAGGATAGGTATAGGTATAACTTATTGAGAAATTAATCCAATTGAAAATTGCTGGACTGCTGAGAAAAAAATCATTGAGTGGAATGACCATCCAAATTTTGAAATAGTTAATGACATTGGAGGAGGCTTCTGCCCACAGTACGGATTAGCTGCTGATTCGTAGGAATATTGTGAATGTGACGATATTGTTTGAGGAATGGCCGTTCATCAATTTTCATATATTTAATGAGTTATACAATCTGCATAATATATGTAACCATAGCCAATGTTAATCTTAACTAATTTACACCCATCCTATACTTCCGTATAGGAAATTATGAAGACCCGAGGCCGTTTTTCTCCCGAACGGGGACTATTATTATTATTCTCCCAGGCTCATTTTAATCAGCGCACGTTATTTACTCTAGGCATTGCTGAGAAAAGGGCGGTAAACGGATGTGTTCACGGCGATTTTAAAATTGCAGTTTTCCTTCCAGTTTCAGGGTTAATAAAATGCATTCCGGCGTGCGATTTTTTTTTAATCCGTATATAATTTTCTTGTTCCCTCATATTACTTCCTTCTTCAATTAGAATTTGACGTAATATCCTGTTTGATCTGTAAAATATGAACATGTTGCATAAGAGATCATTCCATTCAGATTACACTTGACCATATACATTACCCAATTAATTAATATTTACTGTCTACAGGTAAAACAGCCTGTTGATCGCGTCTAATTTTCTATGAAATAGTGCAGTACATTCGCTCATCGAAGCTGCCTAGGTTTTACTAATGGATATTACCGAAGATGGTTAAATGTTGAAACCGGTTTAACACCGGGCTAGCAATTGGTGATAGACAGTGGCAAGAGTTCTGGCATTCTAAACGTTCCCAGACAAAGAGCTAAAAGGACTCAGAACATTAAGCCAAAAATACAATTGTAAACTATAAAATAAAAGCGCCGTTATCAGGTTTCTTAGATTATCCTTATTTTGATATTTCCTTATCCTTAGTTATTTCATGAAGTATTTAAACGAAAAACATAGTGAAAGTGGAAATGTTGACACGCCATAATTATTACAATATATTATTAAATTCCTTAAGCTGTTTCTTTTACTTAGCACAGTGTCTTTCCTTTACAGGGTTTACGATTTCTCAAACATCCAGAATATAATCCAATAATCGGATAATAAATCGATCTGATTTCAAATGTAAAAGCTCCTTACGACTTACTGAGTACTAACAATTTATGCTCTTAGCACTGTTAAATCTTGTTCGCTCGATTAAATTCCTTTGTAAATTCCTGAATCAAGGACTTAAATCACACAGGTTGAAAATATGTTGGCAGTATAAAAAAATACATTTTTTTATCCACCATTTCATAACAATTTAAATACGGAACAGATAATTCGTTTAATTTGAAATACAGACCAGGCAACAGAGAGGCGATAAGGAAATGTTGACAAGATATGTTTCAAGGCAGTAATGCACAGGCTGGGCGTTCGTAATTTTGCGTCCTCCCCTCATGGTAATAATTGGGACGTTAGGCCCCCGGAATTACCGTATTTTTTAATTACTTTATAATCAATAATATATATTAATAAAATAGAAAAAATAACCTCTACAATTTCGTCATCATTGTACTGTGTTCCAATATTTTCAGTTACTTTGTTAATTAATGATATTTATATAAAAAAACTTTAATCTTTTAAAATATTATAGATATATTCTGGGAACTACACCGAGCCGTATTTATAATTTTTAGTGAAGGAGGCAAGATAGAGGTTTCGAGATTATTAGGTTTATTAGATTGTGTAATCTACTAACAAAACTAAATTTTCTTTAACTCTCTATGTACATTAAAACTGACTTAATTGAAACTTGTAATCAATGAGGTGGTCACCAGTAATCTTAGGAATGCCTTGTATCTCTGTCTTGTTGAATATACAGGGGGGTCCAAAAAAATGTATCCACTGTTTAAAAGTCCATTACTTGCAAACTAACTGACGGAGTTGTCTCATTTTTGGTAGTGTTATAGTTTTCTAGTTCCGGCAATCGCCATACAAGCGTTGTATTGCGTTTTTTGTTTTGTCAGATGACAGTGTTTTGTTGTTAGTTGTACCTTGTTACTCGAATAAAAGTGGCTGGCGCAAGGCTTACATTCGATAAAAGGAAGTCAGTTTTGAAGTGGTATTTTAAGTACGAAAACATTAATGAGGTTCAACAGCAATGGCGAAACGAGTATCAAACAGAGCCAATATCCGACTGAACACGTTGCCGTCAGTAGTACGTGCTGTAGTTCGGCGGCATCGTTTGTGTGTGGATGTTAATGGTGACCATTTCGAACACCTACACTGATATCTTTAAGTTGGACTTTAGGCTACACTTTCACTAAAAATGAGACAACTCCGTCAATTAGTTTGCAAGTTATGGACTGTCAAACAGTGGATACATTTTTTGGACCCTCTGTATTATAACAATTGGGAGACACGAGTAATAAGCACATCTGAGAGTGTTTGCAATGAGGGTAGTCGGGCTGTATAATAGTGGCGGAACTACAAAATTGAGTTGTAATAGATTGAGAAGTGGGCAACGGTCTAGTTACGACAGTGGGGCGTCGCGCGTGAAGTGAAATACATTTCCGTCGCCGCGTCCAGAAACGGTTTAAACCCGAGTTTCTTGTAAAGAAATTCTAGGCTTTTGGCCGCCGGACGAATGCAAAACGAATTCTAGCGGGGGTTTAGTCCGCTTTCGCCGTCTGTGTATTGGGCAATTGAACCGGGCCCGGGCTCATCCCAGATGCGTGGCACGGCCTCCTCTCTGGCCCTCCGCCTACCACAACCACAACCACAACCGCAACCACTATAATCCACTTTTGGAGAACGCACACCGCTTCTCTCGTTTTATTACCGCTGCGCTTCTGAGCCCCGTCCAAATTCTTCTACCCCTTAATAGAGTCTCCCTGCCGGAACCTATTTGAAATAAGCCACCCGAGAGGCTTCTTCTTACTTTCCTTATCGTAACTAGTGTCTTACTCGAACTACAACCGTAATCGAATCGGACTGTCGTTAACTATCGTGTATGCGGAGTGTGTAACCGACTGCAGCAATGAGCCCACCATAGTGGAGGAATTAATTAGTTCAGAAATATAGGTTAGAAAACCAGTCGCCAGACAGTATTCAGAGCGAAACATTCGGACATGCTTACGAAAAGAGAGAATGAATAAAAATATATTATACGCAGACTATAAAATAACGATTTTCAATCTAATTTAATTTTAAGAAATGACAAAAATCCACACGAGCAAACAGGTTTGCTCTGGTATTTCATTTAACGATAACTCAAAGGGATCCTGATAAATTTCTTTTTGATACAATTCTAGGGATGATTTTCTGTTTTTATGAAATGCAGCGAATACAGGATCAGGCGCTATTTGGAATCGATATTGTCCATTTATAATTTACCAGTTATTTCCCCTTAAATCTTTCGTCTATTCCTGGCCCTAATGCTTGTGAACATTTCCAATTTGGATCAGATAGTACGTATAGCGGTTACTATAATAATTGGTACATATAAAAATTGGACATGAATCCGAACTTTATAATAATAAGAGGGAATAAACACAACAGCGGTATATCGTTTATTCTCCGCACTGAATCGCTTACTCTCGTGCAGCTGTCGTTCACTAGACCAACTAGCGGTTTTTCACTGTATGTATTATTAAAAGTGGCTAAAATTTATTTATTTACTGAATATACCATTAGTTCGGTATTTATTCCTGTATTCATTCTTTTATTGCCACTAATATTTATGAACTTTAAAATGAATGTTTTATAAGAAAAAATTGCATGTATGTTCGACAATCTTATCAACAAAAGCTAAATTGTACAGTAATAATATAAATCTGAAATAAATAAAGCTCCCGACTTCAAATGACAATTTTTTCACTCTTTCCAAGAAATCTGGAAAGGTCTGGCGAGGACCTTACTCGTGGGGCGTATAACTTAACGCATCCGATAGTCTTCCCATCAATCGTTTCACGGTTAGTCATGTCCTCTCAAATTCCGTCCTCCAAAATAGAGCGACCAAACAAAACGCGGAGCCAATGCCCAATTCCGAGGGGGCGAGGTGACTTTCGCGGACGTGATAAGGCCGTAAAGATGGCCGCAAAGGCTGGAGAAATAGATCTGAAGATCGTATCGACTGATTGAATGAATCGGCTGACCAGGAGCGGTTTTTTATTCCCTTTGAAGTTACTCTTCCGGAAGGAGGATTAGTCCTCATTCCTCCCTTAATCTCAGGCTTTCCTCGTCATTATCTTCCACCAGTTCCCGGACGGTGTTCACCAGAGTTGAAATCATTTTTGAGGATGGCAAGCCGTCCTACAAAAGCACGAATCTCAATGCCCAATTCTAGAGTGGCCCCGAGGTTACTCTAAATTTGAGGGACGTGCAAAGGCTGTTAAGCTAAAACTCGTATCTCAGGAGGAAATCGAAGATCATATCGATGATCATTGAATCGAACGACGAGCGCGATCCTTGCCTCTGACCCTTGACTGAGAACGCTGTATTATTTATTTATGGCTGGTCACTCCTGTTTTATATAGCGGCTATAGCGGTCTATCTCCTATTCGGAGCGCGTTGCCCGTCCCAACTAAAGAAGCGACACGGGACACGCTAAGGAAATCGCGGATTTGGCAAGGGGGAAAGACCTCGGGGCTCTAGCGTAAGAGGCCCTTATTTCCGAGGCCGCGAATTCGCCAAACTTCGGAATCGCCGCCGCTCCATTGGCAGAAAAATTGAGGCTTTTTTTCGCTCCTCTGAGGCCGCCCAAACTAATTGGGCGAAGCCGGGCACGTACCCAGGTTTATTTTGGGGAACGGCTCATACAGCCGCCAGACTTTCCCGACTTGCGAAACCCTATAAAGTGTTTCTCAGTTTGGTTTCCGCGCTGGGATACGCGCTTCTGAATGTCCTTCGGCTTTCTACAAAGGGTACAAGAACGAGTGGCTAACTCTCCAGACATAAATAACATACATATATGTCCTCATGACCCAGACCGGTAGTCTTCACTCTTTGCCAAACGAGCTCCGATCACTTCAATAATTAAATAGCGCACTGAAAGTTATTCCGCGATCTATTAAAATATAGTATTATAATTTATGTTAGGAATTTATAAATCTGAGGCACGGATTTAAATTATCCCGCCTAGCATACTTTTGTCTCATATCTTAAGAATACTTAATCGAGAAAAAATTTATATTTCTACTGATTTCAACGTCTTGGCATTTTCCTGACTTAGTGGCCCATCCTTCGATAAAACCATCTTCCACTTGATCCCTTAAAAGCACTAAAATGATCCTGCGTATTCCTTACGATTCAATCAGTTCTAAATGTCAACGTAAATTTCAGTGCATTCTTATGTAAAATACAGCTGGGTACTCGGACAAATGACGGAGACAGAAAGTTATTCGGTCCCACCGGAGTACGGTATAAAACAGGGAACCAGAATTTGTTTTCGTTTTTTTGTCTCCTCAATCTTATAAGTTTGGCGAGGTGAACACCTTTTTTTACAACGGCCGAATGCCCGAACCAGAGACCATTTTGGACTTGGTCTAACCGACACTACCCACCAAATTTTATTATTTTAAGGACCATATCGCGGACATGATTTATTACAGCGCAACTAGATACTATAGATTCTTCCCTCTGAAAACAAGAAACGGATCTCGGCCTTGTACCGCCCACGCGGTCTCACCAAAATGTAATAACATTATTTAGCTCGATTTGAAGGAATTTCGAGGTACAATGATAAAGTTGTAACGGTACATACATTCATTTCGAAAATGCATATTGTGCATCTTATTCAGCTTTATATTTATGAAAAATTAGCTATTCAGTACCAGAAGTATAAAATATTGAACCAAGAAACTGGTTCTCGTCGAGATGTGAAATTAATAACTGTATACGTCTAAACATTTCTTGCAGATTAATCAGACTAATATTATGATACTAGTTTCTTCAGAGACATGCACGGACGCTGAAGGAGCAATCAATAACGGTATTGAGTTATCGACAATACGGTTCATTTGGGGCTAGCAAATTGCTTTGTTAAATGATTTGAAATCAAGTACATAAATAATTTACATGTGAATCAGCCCAGACTGAAGGCGGAGAAGCATGCGCGATCTACTATCTGTTTTAGTAAACTTACTCCAGTGAGTGTATATCTTATACATCAGTGAGTTCTCTGAATAAAGGATAGGTAGAGACACCAGTTCTATCGTACACATTTTATCTTAATCCCAGGAGGTTGCAAATTACTCATTTTACGTGTAATAGTAATTAAAAATAACTGACTCCATTTGACAATTAAGGCATATTAATTAATTTAAACATGAAAATATTCAAACACAGAGAATGTTGTGTACCAAACAATCTAAACAACAATATCTATTAAAATCATAAACGATTACACAGTTAGTCAAGTGATTTAAAGATTTTATAATCCTTTCTATAAATTACTATAAATTAGTTCCAATGCCCTTCCTTGCTCTAGTCAGTAACTCTTACTTTAGGCTTTTTTCAAAATACTTAGCCTAATTCAGATCTTATAAATGTGTTATTGTGTGTTTCTAACGAACTGAAAGTAAATGTTTAGTAAAACTTATATCAACTAAATGCACTAGATTATAGATATAATTATTTAAAAATAAATAGATACATGCGTGACGTATTAATACGAATTTAATGATTCTTAGGAAAGAATAAATAAGACATGGGTGCATTATTTGGTTTCTAAAAGTAGGTGTAATAAACTCACACCCATATATATATATATATATATATATATATATATATATATATATATATATATATATATTCCATCCTCTTATATTTCTTGTTCAAGAGATATAAATTATCACGACAATTGGGAAATATTTGTAATATTTCTTATGTCCCTAGTTGCCCTCTAGGTCTAGCATGCATACCTGCCATAACGAAAACCTGGTAAATACAAAAAACCGAATATCAATGAAAATAAAGTAGGACAATGAGCAAAATCGGCTAAATTCTGCTGCAGAACGGGTACAAACGTTTGTGATATAATATATTCTACACGATTGATATATATTCGTGTTGTTCGTAATATTATTTTGGAGAATTTCATAATAAATAGGGCTGCAGTAAATTAGCTTTAGAAAAGTGATGATAAAATTATTCTAACACGGTGTATAGATTTGGCGTCAGGTTGAATGTACACTTAATCAATTTATGAACATTGTAGGCACTAGACATTTTTAATCGAACCCGACACTGGGCGAGTTAAGTGAATATCCCGGTGAAGAATGCTCCTCAACGTTCCTTGATGTGCGCTTAAAGGGCGTGAGCTCTTGTTGCATTACTTGGTCGAAGAAAAAGTAGACTGGCCTTGGTTCAACAATGGCTTATTATTACCGATAGGTTTTCTCAACAGCTGGGAAGAGGCGAGCAACAGATCCGGGTTATAGACCTACACTCGCATTTTTCGTCTCTTACCCTATACCGGAACTCTATCAACTTTTCCCAATCTAACCATTAAATTATTACATATTTTCATTGTTGTATCATTGCTTATTGCTCCAATAATATCGATATCAATTAATTCGTAATAATAATTATCATTTTAACCATTATATTATGAGTCAAACTTTATATTAAAGTTACATTAGAGTATTAAAACTCTACTATATATTTTTGTAGTCGATTTTGTAACTACCACTCAATAACAAATCGCGGGCAAAGTTTATCAACACACAGAAAGGACAGAAATAAAAACAATTATAAACCATCAACACACAATATTCAACAACAATGAACAACAATTGAAATGTTAACCCTTCAGAAAGAAATGACATTTAAATATTTTAATTTGCCACATCTATAAACTATGAAATTTGTCTCCTACCGTGGTACCAACGGTCATGGTTCTGCACTGTTTACGTTGTGTACCAATAGGTGTCGTTGCTAACCGCATATTTAAGCCGGTTTCGCGCTTAAAAACGGCGTTTTTGGACCGATTTTGGGCCTAAAAACCGCATCTCTGGGCTCATTTTGGGCCTAAAAACAGAATTGGTTGGCTACTTTGCGCTTAAACCCGCATTTCTCATCCGATTTTGCGCCTAAACACCGAATTTTTGGGTCGATTTTGCCCCCAACAACCACATTTTTGGGCTGATTTTGCGCTTAAAAACCGCATTTTTGGGCTATTTTGCGTTTAAAAACAGCATTTTTGGACGGATTGTGGGCCTAAAAACCATATCTTTGGGCTCATTACGAGTTTAAAAACCGCATTTTGGGCCTAAAAACCGCATTTTTGGTGACCTTATACTCGGTGACCCTGTCGCACCCCCGACCCAGTTGAATGTAACTTATTGATAACACATAACTAGTATATATATTTAATCTGAATAGTAGAATTTCAGTTTTTGTTTTAGTATGCGAGTGTGATTTAAACTAATTTCACCTATGGGAGGATCAGGATAAGGTAAGGTTAAGGATATGAGAATACCTGAAGGAAATGGTTCATGACTCCCTCGAGGTTTCAACATTTCCACGAAACAAATGTTACAATGCATCCGCCTTGTAAATGTCAAATGTATTCGTGCATTAATATGGATGCTTTTGTACAATCTAATCGGCAACAATCTTCCCACCTGGACAAATTCGCTTGTAGCGTTCGAATCTGCAATTTTGATTTCGCTTCGGTTAATTCGGGCGTTGTACTTGTCGGACATATTTAATGCAGTTAGCGGCAGCTGGGTTAACGAAATCGAGGGAATCCTAATGAATTGCGTTCTCTTGACATAGATGAGATTTTGGCACGCGTCCGTCGATCGAGAAGGCCGTTGGGCCCTGGCGCAAGCACAAGCCTGGCCTATCTGGGTCGATAGTGAGACACAACTCGATTAAACACAACTAACGACAAGACGCACGGTACCGGATCGATTTTAAAACGCCAGAACCGGCAATAGCCGCACGTTACATTTGCACGTTGCCGCATTACTTACTCGACTCTCTTAAAACCTTGAAGTGGCCTACTCGTGCTTCAGAATTCTTCGCCGACGAAAGTAATGATAGTGGCTCAGTTAAACGGTCCAATAATTATTTACCAACTAAGTTATTAGTTAACATTTAAAACAGGCCAGAAACATCATAAGATTGAATAGCAAGAATTTAAATTATATATGTTGGTCAGTGAAGATAATTCCAAAGCTCTCCAGGAAGACTGTTAAATATATGATACCTGTCTAGCGTAGGAGCAAATCGAGTGGAAACAGAACATGATATTCCAGACTCTCTTAGATCAGGTACAATTACTGTTCTACACCGAGTAAAAAGGTCGGCTGTTTGTTTACCTCCTAAAACACCGAATTCGACATTCCTGAATATGCTCTGTTTAATTTCGTTCACGCTTAGCTTCGAGGTCAAACTGACGGTTATTTCTCGTATCCCTACCGCTTTTAAATGTCCCGTGGATTTTTCTAAATTATTGAAGTCACATTTTCTGCAATAAAACGGACATTGTATCATTCGAATGAAATGGTTCACTAGAAAACCGAAATTTTTAACCTATTGTGTGAATGGGATATGCTTTGCAGAAAAATTTCAGAAAGCATTATTATTAAATTTAAAAGTAAATTCGACATATATTTCTACATTATCTCTCTATTCTTTAATAAATGCGTTATTTATGAACATTTGTTGTACATAATAATTTAGAAACATCAGTAAATTACTTTGAATTATATATATATATATATATATATATATATATATTGACTCAGAGATATAAAAATATATATATATATATATATATATATATATATATATATATATATATATAATGACTAAGAGATATAAAAGATCGAAGGGGGTCTTAATTTGCGCGTGCTTCGATATACGGCGGAAACTGTCCGCTTGCCGTTCCAAAATTATTGCCGCGCTTTTTTTTCTTAATTTCCTGCTTTTGCGTCGGCAGTGTCCTTCGTCTGTCGCTCCACTATCAACTTACGATTTTCTGAAATCGCCCGAGCGGAGATCCGAATTAATAATTGTTGCAAGTGAAAGTAATCCAGAATGCTCCGGAGGGCGAGTTCCGAAATTCAATTAGCTGCCGTATTAGCCTAGGCGTCTAGTCAGGAAGCGGTGGATATGAGGTCGACCGGTGATGATAAAACAGAGGTGATGGGACGGACGGCAGGTTGTTGTCGGTAAGGTCATCGGCGGTGTCCTCTAGCCCACTCGGAACACAGCAAACTGTAACATTCCAATACGGGCTGTTCTACCAGTCAATGAATGCGTGCCGGTCTCTGTGTGTGTCCCTTTTATAACGGTCCACGCAACAACCATACTTCCCGCACGCATATCTACCTCCGTTTTGAAATAAAGAGTGTACAAATATTTCTCAAAATCTCCTCAACATTTCCGTATATCACACGGATTTATAATTAGACCTTACAGTTCATTTCACGTCCTTTACACTTGTGATCACATTTAATTTATATGCCATCATTCTCGCAATCTTCGTCACACTGTTTCGGCTAGGGTGACATTACGTAATTCAGAGATCTAATATTCCAAGTGATATGACAGGCCAACATTTGTATTTGCTTTTATGGTAGAATTATGTATATCGTGGAAACCGAATTTCCGGTTCTGGGACTCCAGGCAGTTCCTTATCTACGAAATTTTTGAACGAACTTCTCTTTTTCACCCGTTGCCAATAGAAACGTCAGTAACAACCGCCAATTGGTAATTGCCACGTTGCTTTCTCCGGTGAGAATTTCTGTATTTGTTTTCCAAATGCTTCTTCCTTTTTGGCCCCATAGTTTTATCATTCTAGACACACTAATTTGTGGCTTTATTTTCACGTTTTACAAGGAATAATGTACAAACTTTCTGGGGGAAATAATGTTCTTGTTTTGATATTAGTCATGATAATATAATTAGTCATGATGTACTTGTATGACTCATTTCCTTTCTGTGTATCAAGTCCAACGCCTTTGGTTAAACGGGGTGACCTATGTAACAACACCACGCCCTATCGGTTACTGTGTACCAACTCACAGGAGCAGTGTACATTCCCGGTTGCTAACGTGAAAACATTATTACATTGACCGGAAATATCAGAATTCCGGTGGTTTTCATTTCGCCCCATAACTTGATAAAAACAACTCGAGTTAAGAAAGTCCTCAAAATCTTCTATGGAAAAAAGGTTGATTTCGAAATATTTCAATATTAATAAAACACGATCCTACTAAATAAATGAGTCCTCATGAATTATATATGAAAATCGTGAAAATGTTGTTCTAAAATTTCAAGAGGAACTATGAAACACGTCCGGCCTAGTTTCAAAACAAGGTTTCAGACGACTATTGAAGTAATCTGTTTGCATGAGGTTAGGTCCGATTTCGACGCCTTCAAGTTAACCAATTTTCGGACTCATTGGAACAACTCAACACGCTCATCAGAACCAAAAGTATATCTGATATTACAATAAACATCATGACCGGATATCGTCTGATATTTTCTCCTAGAAAACTAAAATTTATACGGCCTAAAAGTTCATTTTTACCGACATTATGACCTAAAAGCAAGCACGTTGTGACTGTTAGCCATCGACATTCGAATTAAATTGCGGTTACGGTCAAAGGGATTGAAAAATAGGCGCGCCCACGTTTTATCAATGAGCTTGCTGGCAACAGCTCCCAGTCCAGCCTAACAAACGTGTTATTAATTTGAGAAGTATACGAACCGGTCGAACATCGAAAATTGCAGTTATAATTACGTTGTAATTTTGAGGGCTACATCTAGAAATAACGCCACTTAAACATACATGTGTACACATACATTTTAGTTAAAATTTTCTTTACATTTACCGAAGTAAACCCCGCCTCAATTTTTTAGATTTTAGATTTAATTCGTGATTTTAGATTTAAGCAGACCGGAATGTATATTTAGAGCTGACGACAGATTGTGGCAATGCGTTTTCAATTAAGGCTGAATACGATATACGTGGCAATCGGACGACGATTTCGCCATCCGAATGTATTCGATGTATTGTACACGTCCCAGTGCCGGCTTTCATGATGCAACGCCCTCGGAGGTTTTCCAATAGCGTTGTTACCTCCGCAACTGCCATTAACGGCCCGATTAAATGTCCACGTAGCAATTTCTACGTGGAAAATTACCCCCGAAGTATACACTCTTGGGTTTTTTGGCCAAAGTTTCGGTTTCTTATTCTAGAAAACGGTGACGTTAATGTTGTTATCGTGGAGGTTTGGAGTAGGGGTCAGTATTGAGATTGGAAATCCCAATCCGATTTTCGAAATAGCATCGGTCGTACTGCCGCTAAAAGTGCTATATTTTCTACCTCCCTTAAATGTTATTTCCATTTCTATTTAGGGACAGTTTTGCGGGCAGTTCATCGAGTTGTTTGGAATTTTTTTTTGTGCGTACCATATTTTGGAAGGGAAAGAGAAGTTGGGTAGTATTTCTATTTGAAGGACCTTCGCTATGCCGGAGGTTTGTTGAACGAGGAGGGTACGGTAGGTGGGACGTTCGCCCCACCAGCCGGGCAAGTCTATATAACCGGGGCCCCGGCCCACACCCCGCTACTACACAACCACGGCCACTAAACCGTTCACCGTTATGAGGTCCCTATTCACTGTAAGTACTGAACTCCTTATCGCTATTCTACTATCAATGATAAACCTTCGTATCGCCTAAGGGGGAATACAGCATTCCCACACAGTGTTGTGACATTTAATTTACCACTTAATTTTCCATAGATCAGAAATCAGCGCCTGTTATCATTAATTGTATCTAATGTTTTAGATTATCCTGTCAAGAGCCCTTGCCTATCATCCCAATGAATGTAGTTTTTCCATTTCAAATTACTTCTTATTTTTCTCCATATTTGACGAAAATATTCCATCATTCTTATTTTCTATTCTTGAATAAATTACATTTCATTAAATTTTTTTTCAAGCTGGGTTTTTGACGAAATCACTAAAAATTTAGTTTTTATCATCTCCGATAGAAATCGGACAGTAAGTAATTGTTTCTACAAATAAGCTCACAAGCCAAGCGCATATTGGCAAATGCACAATTGCTCTATATAAATGGAGAAGAAAAAATCTCGCAAACAGTTTTTAAGTAAGTGCTTTCATATTGTGATTCATTAAATGATATAAAAGATTCGGTTCTTTTCCCAGTCAACTTCAGCTTATAGGACTGGATTCCTCGAAAAAAATCACGAATTTAATTACCGTAAATTTCAATTTAAAAGTATAAGTATTGTTTATTTTTTCGCAAAGTTGTATTCACTCCATGAAGGTTTTGTCATACTAGAGAAAGTGGAATACACATAACTCAAGAAATTTATTATAATACATATTTACTACAGTAGATAAATTATAATAAAACAACCAGGTTTTCAGGAAGTGAACGTTCGTTTAGTACGAGACACCCTCCTTTCAATTCAAGTGTTTATGGTTAACCCAAGGCAAGAATGAATCACGCCGACGGTTACAAATTTTATAATTATTTCCGTTACAGATTACATAACAAGGACAAAGTTTTACTCTGTTAAAAATTATAGCGTTCAGATCGTAATTGTACGTGATTACTCCCAGTTGAATATATTTTTTGTCATGTTGAATGATTCTGAAACTTAAAGTGTTATTCTCAGAATTATTTTCTATTGTTGTCTGTCAATGGTTTATTACGTTTATTAACAGCTAAAACTAATATCGATCATTCAAAATATTTACCTCATTCTTCAATGAATGTGAAAATATAATTCTATTCGTAACCTATAAAATTGCATCCGCATAGCAGGCAAAACACAATTTTTTGACCAAATGATGAATGAAGTCATGTGTAATACACCTAGAAAACTATTCTTTATCTTAATTACAAATTCTATTTAGAAAGATGATCTTTTCGAATGAAAACCATAAAATAAGATTTTTTCTGAATTATTACAATTAGTTATTTATTTTAATGATGTACGTAGGAATTTGTATAAAATTAATCCTAAGACCGGCTGATTTATGACATAATATTCTAGAAACTTTAGAATTACAGGCGGCCAATAGAATAATTCATATACTAATGTAGAGCACATACACAATATAAATATTCATAAAAGATATTGAGAAAAAAGTTACGTCGGAAATAGGTCCGGCTAACCGTCTCCTTCATTAAGGTTTCCGCGAATTGGTCTCGCAAGCCGGTAGTCGCTACGTATTTGTCGAAGTGAAAGTGAATTGCTATTGTGGAATTATCGCAACGGTTTCAACCGCTAACGACCAATTGTCCCGCCGAGGTTCGGTACCGTTTCGGAAAAAAGAAACCCCCTCGGTCCTCGGGCTGCATACAAATGGGGGAGGGGCCCGAGCCAATTTCGAAGGCGGCGGGAAAAACCAGAAGAGGACCGCGAGGTGGGCTTTCACTTTCTTCGGTCGGAAGCGGGTACGGCCCCGGCATCGGTTCGGCAGCGATGCGGCCCGCCATTTCTCTTCCGGCTTCAGCGGCCTTCCACGAAGAACGCACGCATTAAATACTAGTTCTTCTGGGGGCGGGGCCTCTCAATGTTAAACGCTCCCGACAACAATAAGTCGGCGACGGCCGGTTCGACCGGTATGTTGATATACCCGCGTGCCCGCCACTGTTCGCGCTCCGTTTAATCCCTTTCGAAAACATAAAGTAATTACATAATTGCTGGAAATGAGCATTCCCGAACCCGTGTATTGATAAAGGCGCGTGCACTATCGGTCCATTGAATAATAACACTCCATTGGATTCAAAACGCGATTGTTAAGACATTTATTAAGTATCGACGAAAGACTTTAACGTACTGTATTTAAGTTCGTAAGATTCCACTTTAGGGAATAACAAAAAAATTTAACTACTGATATATAATATTAATACTGAAAGAAGTTGTGAACAAAAGCGATACATTCATTTCTCAAAAGCTTTAATTTTTTTATCTACAGTTTGCTACTTTAGTAAAATAAGATCATAAATTCTGTTATGCCACTGCTTATATTTTAATAAATATATATCCGTATATATTAGGTGTTTACAAAATGTGTTTAAATATTTAATCGCATCGTTTCATTCATGTTATTCTTTTTTAATCACTAGTTAACTCATCATTTAATCTAGAACAGTAAATGGGGTCTTTGTAATTGTCTTTCAAGGCTAATCGGTGCAAAGTTTTCCTTCCTTTTCCTTTTGTACAAAACTTGAAAGTGACTTGGATGTAGTGGGGGCGTGGGGCAGACGCGAGTGTAAGGCGGAATAGCATAAACGAAGCGCCGCGATTTCATTCCCACGCTCCTATTCAGTAAAAACCACAAAAATGGCCGCAGGATACTCCCGTAATCGTATATGAATAGTCAGTCGACAATTCGCCATTGGTTAGTGCGTGTCCGAGTTTATACTGTGAACTGATGACTTTGTGAAATGATCGAGACATGAAATGTATCGTCGTCTCTCGAGTTTTTGAATTTCAAACCAAATTTTAGGAATTAGCCGTCAGAATTTTCGAATCATATTACTCTATATCTCGGATTATAACTCAAATGAATGTGTAAAAATGAATATGATCCGAGACGTCAGGAATGCGGGCCTCTTTCTCTTGCATTCCTTCCTCGTGGATCGACCTTGCGTCCGTTCACGTGATTTCCAAGTGGACCTAATTTGTGTTTTTTTATCCTTAAACCATAATGATGCGTAATGGGAGGGTTATGCGTTGCATAACGCGTTGTGGGCTGTTCGGTGGCACCAAACTATCCCGGTCTTTTCTCTCCTTTTGTTTGCAATCGTTCCGGCTTCAAGGTCCCCAACCGCCCGCCTAAATCATGCACGCTTTAACTTTTGCACTGCTGCAGTCGCTTCTCTTTATTTTAGGATTATCCTTATACACTCGTCCACGACATAATCACATAAGACAAAACTTAATTCATCGAGGGGCATTTATTCCACAAACACGCCTTTCGATAATTTAGGAAAGGTTTAATTTAACTTTATACTTCGTAGTTACGTTAACAGACGTAGTGCAACAATCCGAATGTTATAGAATCTTAATGGTACCTAATATTTTCATTCAACCCCCGATTATACTTTCAATTATTTTTTTTTATTGTTTCCAACATGGTGTGGCGAATAAGGCGCGCAAAAATAATTATCAATATTCGAAGGCCAGATCGTTCTACATATTTTCAATCTCGAAATACAAAATGCATTAGCATATTAATAAAACATAAACAACTTTCCAATTTCTTGTTGCAGCCGCTGGCAGCTTGCCTGCTATTAGGCTCGGCTTGGGCACAGCAGTACACGACCCCGGTGCCCATTCTGAAACAGATCAACCGCCACAACGACGACGGCTCCTACTCGTACGGGTACGAGGCGGCCGACGGAACCTTCAAAATCGAGACCAAATACCCGACGGGCGAGGTGTACGGCAAGTACGGGTACATCGACGACGCCGGTAGCGTGAGGGAGGTCGAATACGGAGCGTCGAAGAGAGGATTCGAGCCGGCCGGCAACGACATCAACGTGGCGCCGCCCACGCTCACCGTCGAGCCCCAGAACAGGTACGCCGGCCCCGAGCCGTACGACGACGGCCAATACAGGGAGGACCCGAGCATCTACCACAAGAACCCCGAATACAACAGGCCCAGGCAGCAGGCCTACAGCCCTCCGCCCCAACAGCCCGTCTACAACCCCCGCCCCAACAGCCCGCCTACAACCCCCGCCCCAACAGCCCGCCTACAACCCCCTCAGCAACGCCAACAGTACTACAACCCCCTCAGCAGCAGCAGCAGTACTACAACCCCCTCAGCAACAGCAGCAGTACTACTCCCAGCCCAGGGCCAATTTCAACCCCAACGATTTCCTGAACCCCGCCCAACTGGCCACCCACCCCTCCGTCAGCAACGTCGACATATTCGGTGGCTCGTACAGCGTCAGCTACAAGAAGTAATAGTCTCTATACCTCCAGTACTCCCCCAGAGTTTTCCCGGCATTCGATCGAGCCAATAATAAGGTTGGGAACAAATATAAATTAAAAAATTATTTCACGATGGTGCTAAAATATTCTAACACTAGGAGGTAAGTTAATTCGGTTTTACGAATTATTGAGGCCAAGAAAAATTCTAATTTTCGGTTTTTTATAATGTTCTATTCTATAAATAAAAATAATAACCTTAGGTTTCTTCCATATTATTTTCCGCCCTCCGTTCTGAAAACCGGGGAACTCGTATCCAGTCCTTGTATATAATTGTATTCTAAGAGAGAAAATCCCAAAAAAATCTTTATACTAAGTATTAATAAGGGTTGAGTAAAATTGTACACGTGGAAATGTGCAATTGTATTATGTTTGTGTTTTAATGTAGTAGGCTTTGCTCAGGCTGTAATTTAATTTTAAATAAATTTATCTTTTTATAATTTCTTTTAATTTTTAGATTTCACCCCTAAATCTGACCTTTTCACTGAAAATGAAATCATAATACTACCTCGTGTGTTTTTCTATTATATAACCAAAAAAAATTCAAATTTAATAGCAAATTTCCAGATGAAGGAAATTCGCTTCATTCTCCAATTAAAACATTAACAACCTTATTACGATCTGATGAGAAATTGTTAAAATAAATGTAATTCGTAAAAATCTGAAGCAGCCGCTACAAACTGTAGACGTATTCGTTGGTACTATTTACTAATTAGGGCATTTACCCCATCATTACTGACAACAATGCAAAATCGTGTTTTTATGAACTTGGGGTAAACAATTTTAATTATATATCAGGCCAAGGATCCAAAATGCAATCGGAGTTCTTCATCAATTTAAATAGAATACCGATATGCTTGAGAAAAAGAATGCGTTACCAGTTAAAAAACTATTTTTAATTTAATTTTTTGTAGTTAATTTTATCTAACATATCCACGTTTTCTGGTACATTAACTTTATATTTATATAGGGTGTGTAGAAAGGTACACAGATGTGTGACTTGCTGAATGAAGTGAACGTGTGGAACGTTATATTTAATTTATATTAATTTTCAATACAAAAAACAAGCCAAATAAACATGTACATAATTAGCGTACAAATCAATGATAAGGAAAGTTACGCAGGTAACAGTTCGAACCGTCTGCCTATATGACACAACCTTCGATTAACCGCCCTCTCTTAATGAATTCCTCCGGTCGCCCTTGGTGGATTTCCCCAAACCACAAAATTAATATTTCCTCCTTCCTTGTTGTGGGACGAACACATGCCTGCTAACAAGAAATAAATTCATTCCCTACTAATTCATTGGAACCAACGAGAACACGTACAACCTATACTAGTATAACTACCCCTGAATAGGTGTTTATACATTTCACCTTAATAGCCCGTTTAATTGTTGTATTTAATTTGTTTTGAAATCTATGAGACGTTGGCAACGATCCTCCGTAGGAAAGTAGAATTCCGGTGAAAAACATTGGAGCAAAGTAGATAAACAAGGTCGCCTTCTATGAGAATTCATTAACGGAAAGTTACGGTCATGTCCGGAATGCGTTGGCCAATGTGATCGCTTGGCCTTCACTATTGGGTTTTTTTACTGTTCCTACAAGCCTCTACTTGGAGGAGAGTGCCTTAACAAAGTCTTTATTGCTTGATTTGCCGCAATAAGTCGGAAAACTTTCATTTATACAAGTGAATTTACGAACACAATTAGTAGCCCTTCCGTCGCATTTAGTTTCAGGAAGGCGTAGTGATGTTATCCCCCCCCCCGTCAATGAGCAATATTATATTGTCTGTAAATGAGGTAGTGAGTCGGTGAGGAGGTATGCGGTAGTGGGACCTTAGGGTCAACCAAAGGAGGGGCCACAGCCACAGCTCGGCCACAGAGCAAGGTCTCCCTCAGCTTTCCCACTCAAAACAACGCCTCTTCATCTCGGCAGTGTATTCCCATACAACGCCCGTTCAACGCTAGAAAAGCTTTTCTTGACCACAGGAAATTGATACCTAATTTCGTGTACTTCAAGTTAAATTGAATGACAGGAGGAAATTTGGGAACAATCGAGACGAACACGTGTAATTGAACTTTGAGATTCTTTGAGAGAGAATAGACGACATTTTGCAACGAGGATTTGAAAACTCTTTGCTGTCAGATACGTAGAGTATCACTAGTGTGGGAAATAATATAAAATTGAGCCAAATGTTTTAATTTTTCATGTGTCCTCTCACTGATATGTTCTTGGTAGACCGGTTCTGGTTCTAAAAATCAGTCAGTGGGATTTCCGCTAAAAATTAATGATTTACTTACGCATGCCTGCACGGTCATTGACACTAATTGTAGACTCACTTCATCAAGCATACAATTCTCAATTTTATCCTATCGCTTAATGCTTTGTCACTACTTATTTAGCTATATGACTGGTAGACATCTCCCTCATAGTCATTTTGTTGAATTTTCTAAATTCCTTTAATCCTTCATCGTTACTTCATCGGTTTCACAGTTCTGGGAAGCCGAACCCCGTTTTACCGCCCCAAATTAGAATTTTGTCATTCACTTTCCACCGAATGATGAAAGGCGTGTTGGGCCGATTGGTTAGCCGCTCCAGGGCGTCCTTGCATTCCTGGTGTCCTGGACCTCTTAGTTGGCCACAAACAAAAAAGAAACTATTACTGAGTCACCGCACGTCCATCTGGAATGTAACATTTTAAAAAATATAATATCTGGACACGAAGTTGCCACACGACGGCTCACATACTCGTCGGTGCGTACAATCGGGGACATTATCCTCGCATTATTTCCTCGTATTAAGATTTCAGTCGGTGTACTGATTAACGACGGAGTTATTTGAGACATTTCGAAATATAATTGGTTTACAAACCGAATCGAATAACAACCGGATTGAGGTATTGAGTGACAAGAAGAAAACTGAGCTAAACTAAAACGGTTTGAGTGGGCCGGGTAACTAGGAGTTGTAGAAGGTCCGCGAAAGTCCTTGAAATAATAATCAGTGTTAAATAACTCCCTTTTGGCCACTTACCAGGCTCTTATACAGTTATGATAATTCTAGATCCATTTATGCGAATCCGTCGGTGTTGGTGGTCGCCACTGCCTTGGCCAACGTTTATAGGCCGGAGGCCGAGCCCTCCGCCACGCTCAACCATCTCCTTTTTCTCCCCTAGTTACCCGGCAGACATTACTGCCCCGTAGCAGCATCGGTTTCAACGGCCTTGGCAATTTTCATGCTTCAAATACCGAAAAAATTGGTCGTTTCTTATAGCAGGGTCACGGAAAATCGGGACTTGAAGATCTGGATGTAGGGTGAGTTTGGAGACATAGCAGGGTGCGATGTGACGTAAAATGAAAAGACCTCTTTTTTTGAATGAATTCCTTCTCTTATACATAATTATATCAAAATAAATAATTATACCTCGGTCTTGTTTGTGTAAGATAATAATTCTTTTTTAACTGCATTTATTTGCCGCGCAACTGTGCTCGATGCCAATATACGATCAATTTTCCAACTTACAAACTAACATCCATGGCAAACCATTCACCTTGGATTCGAAGTGACCGAGGCAACCAGTGTAATAATTTAGATGTATCGCGAAACGCGGTACATTTTGACTACACCTCTGGGCTAAGTTAATCCGCGGATGTACAGAATCAATTCAAATGATACAATGAATAATGAAAGCCACAGGAAGCGAAAGTTAGTACAATACGAATAGTTCTGGCCTGTCGTCCGATAATGCTCCACTTTCTAAGGTGATTTCCATAAAGCAGGAGAAGTGTTAATAGCCTGGGGCCGGAAGCCGGGGCCATCAGACTCCTAATGTTAGTTGGGAGCACGCCGGGAATACGGATGGCAGCCAAATCGCTCCCAGAATCCTCAATCGTTTCGACCGACGCTTTCCTTCGTTCCGCTCCTCTTCCTCTCCGCGTTGCGCAACAGGCTCCCCCAGGGTTTCTTTTCACCGGGCTTATCTGTATGTAAGACGTTTATATAGATCGGCCAACATATTGTAATCCGAGAGCGTGACATTTATTATTCAACTGACGGACCGCTCCGGTCAATGCCTTTCTTCGAACGCCGAGGCACATTGACCAATATACAGACGAGAAAATGGACTATTATTATTCTTTCGAATCCACACGCCGTATATTAATAAGAATTTTAATTACCAATCCCACTAACTGCCACTGACCAGAAGAAAGGCCTGAAAGAAATATGCCCGGGAATGGCAGAATGGCCGAACATATCCAAACATTAAGAATGGACCGAGTACGATGGAAGATTATTTCTGAGGATGCTGTCCATACCCCGCAAGGGTGAAAAGGACGCTAAAATAACAAAAGGTGGGGGAATGAACTAAAAAAAATTAAAACTTCATTTGACGAATTACCTAAGTATACATAAATAAAAAGGAATAACAAAATAGTTAATCCTTATTCTAAAACGCGGTGGAACTTCAAGCAAATGGTTCCTCAGTATATGTTACAAATAAAGAACTTAATTTCAGAACAACTGGTTCGGTTACTGAGTCTATGAGTGCACACAGTACAATTTTGATATTAAAATCAACTCAAAATGACATCCCTGTGACAGTATACAATGTTTTTCAGCACTAGTACACCGTGCGGAGGTAAAGGTAACTACCAGATAGCAAGATATATAAGCATATAGAAATTTTAAGTTTAGGGAGTTAAGATTAAAACCGAACCATTAGTATCGCAGTTAAATGAAAACCAAACTTGCGCAGACTAATTTGAAACATCAGACACTGTATAATCTCTTTTCTCGCCATTTGCAAATACGAACACTGACCGGACTGACGACATTGAGACGCTATCTGTCAGCCAACACTGGAACATTCTCCTTGCTGAAGTCGAATTCGCAAGTGGGAAATTTTGACGGACCGCCAATTTCGTATTTATTCATTACGAATGTACAACTCAACGATTTATTGTATTGTACATTATTTTGAAGCTCATGCCCTAGGGAAATTTGAAAGAAATATGAATCCTAGAATCGTCTAGTTATAATATACAAGTGATTTAACTTGTTAGAATGAATGATAGATAAATGAAAACAAATATACTTCATATAATAATTCTATCGTGGATTTCGAACTTTAGTTAGGTACATTTCCGCACCACCCTCAGGGGGCGCCGGTTTATCGGTGAAAGTGCACCCAACGAACTTTAGTTAAGTACATTTCCGCACCGCGCTCAGGAGGCGCTAGTTTATCGGTGCAAGTTCGCCCAACGAACTTTTAGTTAAGTACATTTCCACACCACCCTCAGGGTAGCGCTAGTTTCACAAAAATCGTTCGTTGGATGCACTTGCACCGATAAAAAACGACAGTACAAATGACAGTGACAGTGCAATGAGGATGCCCAAAAAAGATCCAAAGAGCCAAAGTAAGTAACACCGCTACTGAAGATGGCGAGCAGCCGAAACCGGTCTAGTAAAATACCAAACCAGCGAGCGGGACAGAAACACACGAAATCTACGGTATTCCAACCCCTCGCAGACCACAAAACAGATATTCTAAAATAATTTTATTTATTCGTGAATAAGTTTAGGTAAATAATGCGAGTATGCTACTTTCAATTATATTATATTGCCTGACGCTTATTTGCCTCCCTAGACGTCAAAACCTCCCTTATACCTGTTGACTCGCTGATTGTGGAATCGATGAATGGAATGGCAGATCAAAATAGAAGCTCGATTATCGGTCTTCAGTTCGTGACCGGTAGTTTACTACTGTGTTCAATTATTTCAAGGGTATCAGAGTAATCGGAGTTTGTTACTTTGAATTGATAACTTAGTATGCGCCGGTCATACAAGGTAGCTATTTCGGCAGGTAACTATTATTTTTTTATCTGTTCCAGTTCTACATAATTAGTACTATTTTATTAATTAATTTTGATTGCTTCATTCACACATATAGACCAAGTAAATCCCCCCCTCCGGTTGAAGACTTTAGAATCGACCTTCTCAAGTACGGAACATTTTTTCGACGGTAACCGCGGAAGCGTCCTGGTCCCCAGGAGGCGGCCCTGATTCTAAGGTGTGGGCGCGTACGCGCGGTCCTGTCGTCCACCTTGGCAGGGCACTTCCTCCCGTGTCTCAACCTCTACGGTAACGTTTGTCCCACAGCGATCCTCAACTTCTGGGTTCTCAATATGGTAATTCCGTATCCAAAAAACCGGACCTAAACAGAGTTACAGTTAGATCGGCCGCGAAGTTTGGACCATATTCAGTATCGTGAGGGCAAATAAATAACGTTTGTCCTGGAGGATTCATTAAATTATTTTTGGAAGAAATTTATAACATTAACGTTTTCTGTTTTGTACAGTTTTGCGCAAAATGTACAAACAAATTATCCCTTTTATTATTAAAAATAATTTCTATTAAAGCGTCTATTTTTTACCATCCCATGTATTCCATGTATTCCTCTCCTAGACTACATCTACAGTACCCAAAATTATATTGAAAATTCTGGTACTAAACTGATCCCCATCCATCCAAATTATCCAAAATCTCATTTTAGAAGTTATGGAGAGTGAAATAGTTATATATAACTATGTATACATAGTTATATTTAAAACCATACGTATTAATGAAATAATGAGAGCAAAATGGTTCCAATTTGATGTTCACATGTGAAAATGTAGTCTCAGTCTGCGTGTGGCATTCTTTGGCACTATTTAAATACCTCCAGAGGACTGCAGTTGTCCCTGAAAAGAGGAAAGTGAATGTCGAACCACGTGTACTATTATTGTCAGTAGCATACAAAGCATTGGAAACATGGTGGGGATATTTAGAAAGTTTAAAATTTTTTTCATCGGTCTTTTTCTACTTTTTCCAAAACAGCGCCAATTACTTACCACATATCCGGCCGATATGGATCTCACAAAAACATATCCCGTATGTGAATTATCCAAATTATTATTGTACTAACTTCCAGTATATGAATAATTGAATCAAATTTAACTATTAAAAAATATCATACATTATTTTTTATATTAGCCACCTCTGTGCATGAATATTTTAAATAACTCGTTGGAAATTGACGGCGGTCATATGGAGGCTGGACAATCTCATGTATCTGTAATTCGAACATAACCTCTTCTTCTGGGAAAGTTTCGAAACGCATTTCGAGTGGCCTTTCAAAGCCCCGGAGCTGAAAATAACTCCTATCTAAAGTCCAAGCTTTGCCATTTGGGTGCCTTGCAAAATTCTACTCCCCATGGCTCTCGAGTCCGGTTGTCAATATCAGTATCATCAATATCTTATCACAAGTCGTCAAAAAAACTACGTTAAACTATTTCCTCTAATCTTGACAATGACCTGCATACCTGTATATGCATTTCAACGTGCAGATGCCTGGCATTCATATACCTGCTCTTCCAAAAAACGACACCGGAATTATCTGTTATTATTACATCCTCTTATAATTTTTTTTCTCTTTTGAATATACTTTTTTTAGTACATCAACTAACCATTATGAGGCATCCATTGTTATTATGACATATATAAATTAAATAAATACGATATTACAAATTATGTAATATTATTAAATATGTAAATATTTGAAATTCCACTGGAGTCGTCTTACTGTTTGTTACACAATATGAATGCATTCCCTACGTGGTTTTCTAAAAATTGGCATTACATTTTAATTTGCAATGTTTGAAGAATTCGAAACTAGAACTCATTTTGTGTTCTTCGTCCCAAACAACCACTCTTATGAATTAAACAATTCAATACGTCCACGAAAGGAATTAGCCATTTGCCTTCGCACCCCGGAATCTTAATTACTCCGAGGATCTATTTTCTAGTCAAGTCTTTGAACCCGTTCTCAAACTTTCCATCCTTATGCGCAGGCAGTCCTCCTGCCAAACACTCGGATGATATTTTCGTTTGATATAGTTAACAGAAACAGCTTTCTCTTATCTCCCGAGCTCCGGTTCCATTTCAGTGATTGTCGAATGTTAACGATCGGCAAACTGCCGATAGTCCTACACTGTATTCACGACGATGTATGTCTTTCTTTCTGAAATTGCCGGGTTCGATTTTGGCGGCATGACACACTGGCAGTGACCTTGTTTCATTGCATGCTACATATTTACTTTCACCGTCCGACCTGTAATTCCATGGCCGACGAAGGACGACGAAGTGTAAAACTATGATATCAATCCCGTTATGCGGCCTGACATCGCTGTTCATAAACGCCGACGGGTATCAAAGCTCGACTGTCCAAAGCCGGGATTATAATAAAGAATAGAAAAGGAAAAGAGATTTTCTCTTTGTAAACTCGTATCGAGCAGAGCAGTGAAAAAGAAATCACCGGCCGTCCATCCTTGCTGCAGTAGTTTCGCTCGGCCATTAAAATCGGTTCTTCAAGGACTGTTGAACCACCTGAGCAAATTGCTTCCCGATGGCTTCCCTGTTTGTCGAACTGTCCACCTGCCTGCAATTCCCGGACGGGAGAGATTGCTCAAGGGATAGATATTATAAAGGCTAATGAAGCGGTGATGAAGATGCGCAGGCATGTGTCAAGGCTGCTTCGGTCGGTTCGGGAGAGGAGCATGTTATTCAAACGTTCAGTTAGCCCTTTCCATTGTCCCCGTGGCAGCCCGCTGTGTTTCAGTCTCACTAAATAAATCTGTGACAAAACACCGCGCACAGGATGTTCTTACAAAGTGTGGTGTAGTGATAATGAAAGAATATGTGACAATTTAGACTGAGGGATATGATTTATAAACCGCCGTGAACGAACTGCGTGAGTATTCCGTCCTCTAAAATTGGAACTGTGTAACTTTCATATTCTTATTCTAATGGGTGTTCACGAATCTTTATTATACAATGAAATGCAGATAAAACGATTCTGAAATATAAAGATAAAAATACAAAGAATCAGATAGTGTCTTATATTTCGGACACCTCGATTAGCATCATCCATCAGTACTAAAGTAAGGAAAGAATATCGATTACAGACGATGAAATGCCATTATAAATGCACTGTCACCGTCCAAATGAAAAATACAGGTAATTTAGGTAAAAATAGATAACATATCTCATTAATTCCTGAAACATCTCGACTAATTTTTGTAACTTATCTTAAGGCAAGCGCTAATGAGAACTCGGATTTCCTAGTAATTAGCCAATACAATTTGGTGTATTCCTTATATATTTTGGTTGCATTTGGTATACATTTTGGTGTATTTGGGATCAGAGAGATAACTACAATAAAATATACCGCTTAACCTTACAATTTCTTGAACTATTTACAACGATATTTAAGTTCCTAATTTTAATTATCCATTTCTGATATTTCTTCAGTCGATGCTTATTACACCCTCCATACCGTTGTGTGCTGGTATACGAAACTATGCATTAGTCATCACTCTCGGAATTCGATCAGAGCGTCCGTTTCAGTATCGGACCGTTTTTCCCTGATAAAGTTTGCGTGTATAAATTCTAGCCTTGACATTAGGAGAGCGGGCGGGCATTCCCTGGTGAGGTTGGCGGGCACACGCACGCTCTCCAATAGCCCGACAGTCAAATGTCAGGAGACACCGCCGCGATAAGTGCGAAATGTCCGGCTTTACGCCGGCCCAAACAAAGCCCAACCGGCGGAGTGAAAACTGGGACCACTGCCGGCAGTCTGAATTTCACGCGCTCAATCTCGCCCCCACCGCCATCTCTCACGCCCAACCTGTCTGACCTTAAGAGTATTGATTTTAAGCGTGTTGCAACAATGAAAAGGTCCGAGGTTTGAGATTACTGGATCGTAGCCATTTCCAGGCCCCCGGGGGCCATGTGCGGCTTTCCCACGACTCCCTGTACGCGCACTTGGCCCGATGATCCCCCTTTAAATGGCGCATGAAAAAACTTTAGTTGCAGCGAAGTCCACGGAATTATTTTCGTGAAGGCCCCTTAACGACCTTTAATTGGGTCAACCGAAATTTTTGAGCACAAAGAGGTTTACGTACGAATTTTTAAAAAGTATTTCGAACGAATTTCCATTGCACGTGTGCCATGCAGTGGAAATCTGGGGGTGGGATTTGGAGAAGGACTCGCATAATAAAAAGCGGTCGAATTGGGAAGTCCAACAAAAGCGGTACGGACGCCAGTCCTGTTATTCTTTTCTCTTTTTTCGCCT
Organism: Lethocerus indicus; assembly: GCA_019843655.1. Lineage (NCBI taxonomy): Eukaryota > Metazoa > Arthropoda > Insecta > Hemiptera > Belostomatidae > Lethocerus > Lethocerus indicus. The sequence continues at coordinate 22,860,293 of JACDQD010000003.1, read as the reverse complement.
CACCACTCGGCCAATTTATATTATACTTTCACTTTCCAAAGTAATAGCTTTATACAGAACGGAACAGTATATTTTAACCTCGGTGGCCCCGGTTAACAAAATCAGAGAAATCACACGTTAATTCGAATGTAATTTTTCACCGAGGAAAAAGTTACAGCAGTTTTTCTAAATTCTTTAGGGGCCAATTCATATGTGTCAACGGCTCAGCTGGAAATTCTACTGTTCGCCGTTAGTGACCACTTTCCAGGCTGACTGAGGGCGGGTTTTCTATTCCAGTTTTGAAGGATCGCGCCATCGGCGAATGGAAAGTGCGCAGCCGGCCGGTTGAACTTGTCCCCCCCTCGCACTTTAATCGGCCTTGATACTCAACCAGATTTGCATACTGTAGACATTGATATTTGTACTCAAGTCGGTTTGGCAGAGTGTTTCAACGATGATACCGGTCCCTTCTTAATTTATGATTCCATAATCCCCCTGTCCGCCGCTGATTCTGAGTTTCGATATTCGGTGTTGGCAAACCTCCAACGGTTAGGGAATATGTGTAATGTTTCTGTCGTTGATTCTGAATTTTTCTTTGAATCCCGAAATTTACTGAATCACTCCCGGATGTACAGGCTGCAACTCTGAAGGTTACAGTATAATGAAATTGCTCTCGTTTTGTTAAGTATTATTTGATTTATTCCAGGCACATTAAACAAAAGTTTTTACTATTAGAACAAACTGCTTACTATGTTGACATAAAAACTATGATATGCAAGCAAAATCAACGAATACAATACCCTAAGGTAATTTCGAATTTTTCCAATATCCAAAGGATTCAAACCTCCCCCTCCCAATATTCCCAATGTTCCCCCGACATTGACGCGATGTTGGTCATTTAATTAATTCAAATTTGAATTTGTGTCAGAACTGTGTCAGGGTCGTGCCACAGACCAGACGTCCTCCCGGGCGTTCGATTTCGTTCGGAGCCGGTTCTACCCAGAATTCCGTCAGCTTCTACCCTGATTTCCGGGCCGAGTTTCAAACGGCGGGTTCGAATTTCACCAATCGATTGCCCATAATACCGCAAACTAATAAGCGAATTACAGCGCTACGATTCGAAGAGAAATTTTCAACTAGAGTCTAGTCCGCGCGAACGATTTTCCGCACCCAACTCCCGTAATTCTCGAAGAATGCGGAGGAGAGATGAAAAAATACTCGAAAGACGTATCGGACTTGGAGAAGTTGGAACTATAGATAAATTCCGAAGTGTGTTGAGGTTTTCAGTTTTACACGACATTTTATCCACAGAGCATGAATGAAAAGTTGAACCATTGAACTTTCGCGGCAGTGAAAGTTAGGTCGAATAGATGCATCTCGTACCACTTCTTCAACGGCAACCTGTTCCTTTACCGAACAAAATCGTTGTTCACTCGTCTACTACAAGAACACTCACTACTTGGGCACATTTTGTGGGTACTCCTTTAACATAAAATTCTGCTATTGTTTTTCACCTGTTAGTACATAGACGACAGGTTCCCACGGCGTTTCCTTGAAAACATAATGTCTTCTGGAGCGATTCAGATTCAAAGTTGCCAAAGGTACCGGTATAGGCGCTGGTGTACTCAATCAGTTGAAAATGTTTCGGTATCATCCAAGATTGGAAGAATGTATTATATTACTAAGCTTAGGATTTTTCGGTAATATAGGGACCACTCCTTTCACTAAGTTTAATATTTTTCAATGCCATCCTGACTTGATCGGATATTGGAATTTTCATGACAATTTGTGTAACTGAAGTATGAAACGGGGATAAAACTATTTTATTCTCCGTGTATGTTTCACTAGGATAGAATTAAAAGTGCGATAATCACTATTATATGTTATTCTAAGCTTGTTCTTAACCATCACTTACCGGCATGTCCAGTTCCTGACCTGTGGCCGCCACCCAACTGGCTGAACGGTGCAGGGAGACAGTATCGGAGGTTTCATCACCTCAATTTGGAACCTTTTCAAAACGGACACGTTCTTAAAACGTCGATTGAGCCGTCGGGTCTTTCCCATAATCCGACGAGAACAATGCGTGGCCCGGGGGACTTCCTATCAACTCCGAATCGAAATTACAATTGGAACCAGCCAACATTGCCAAGTTCGTGTTACGACCCGTTTGACCCATAGTCCGTGCTGTTTATTATTTGAGCGTAGCATAACTGAAGCACTGAAATAATGAAGTGTAAATCAATCAGGTTTGGTTTACGGCTCCAACAGTCGAGATCTGAAAATGGACAACACATTTGGTTGAAAACATTAAATTGCCTCCAAGTATTTCCTAATCCAGAAAGCATAAGAATTTCTTACGACCGTTTTCAGCGTAATCGTAGAGTAAGCACAATTTACCCTCCTGCTCCAAAACAGAACTTATCCATAGTATACTACTGGTCAGTGAATATTCGTTATGATCAGTAATGTTTTGCTAAACAAATTTTTAGTATTGCCAATGCTCAACCATAAAGCTCGTATACCCCACTATCTCTCAGCTAGCTATTGAGCGACAAATTCGCTGGCCAAGCTGAGAAAATGATCGTGCGCATTTTTACCCGCGCAGTGTACAAGCGGGCATATATTAATTAGCAGCGACCCAATATAATTCCGTGGACGGGCCTGCGTAATAAATGGCTCGCCGCTGTTACACTTTGAACATTTATGGGAACAGAAAATTTTCGAAGCAGTGATTGGGACTTAAAGGTGGCGTGGGAAGAGGTGCCAGGCGCCTTATATCGCTCGGGAACAACATAATAGGGAATAACAAACGAGCTTATCCGGGTCGCTGCAATCAGTAGGGAAAATAGGAAAAGATCATAAATTTGCGAAACCGCTGGTTCAAAAATTAAGACCTGCAATGAATTAAAAGCGATTTTTCATTATCTAGTGTGTTTTCTGTTAGTCCCATCAATTACTAGACACAATATATTAATCTTTATATTTGTTAGTGGATGTTATTTTCATTTTATCGAAGAATTCGCTGTTTTGCTACGTATAAGCCAATTCTTCATTAGTAAGGAACAAACAAATTTAAATAAGTTTTTTAGTCATTATTCATCGTTTATGAGACGTATTTGTTTCATATGTTAACGGTCATTGGATTAAAACTGTACACCCTAGAAAATATTTTAGATCAAACTTATCTCTTCAAAATATAAATTTATATTCATATAGTTATATGTGTCAATATGTGCCAATTAGTTCAAAAGTAAGTTGATCAAAGCCTTTAAATCTACTCTTTCGAAACAGAAATTACGGAATAAACCAGACGAGGTCGACCCGATCGGTACCGTTATCGTGCTTCCTATTCTTAAGTTCACCGCTTTTGTTTCCGCACATCCAATTGCGCTTCAAGTCAAGCTGGAGCAAGACACGGTCGCGGACTGAGTATGTCATAACTATAAATGTGCTTTGAAATATAGTTATGAAAATTAAAATAACTTATGTTAACGAAGACCCGATTCCGGGTGTGATAATTGGACTGACTGAGTCAGACACTGAGTGTGGCCTTAAGCGGGGAAAAAAATGTCGGCTCCGACCTCTCCAGGGTTAATAATCGGGAGGCCGAAACAACATTTAAGGATTCAAAATATGCAGTCTAATATATATTGCTGTTAAATTATTCAATAAATATATTTTCAGTTAAATGCCTTGACCTCAGCGACTGTGACGGTTCCCTCAATACAAAAGTAAAAATTCATTGAATTGATATAATTAGAAACGACTTATTAAGGGACCAATTCGCATTATTTATTCCCGCTTTTTATTGCATATTATTTTAGTTATGGATGATTGGAAACAGTATTACATATAAAAATATATATATTTCCAAGTCAACTTCAACTTCAACCCCAGAGTTAGTACGAGGTACACAATTTATGTTGTAATAGGAAGGTATTAAATGTAGTAGACATAAATGCTGAATAATATTTCTTTTAATTCAAATATTAATTTTGCGTGCTATCGCCTACCGCAGATTTCGTCGTAATGTTTTATTCTGCCATTCCAAATGTTCCTCCATACCAATTTTAACCTCTCCAGTTCGATGAATCCTTCCATTGCATCCGGTTAAATACGTGTTCTCCGAATCCGGCGAGTTTTTGTTCAGTTTACATTTGAACGCACTTTTAGAATTAGTATGGTAAAATTCGATATATAAGCTAAAAGATTGGCAAACGCCCAATATATTCATGGTTACAATTCAAATGTACAGAAGAACAATTGAATAATTCGTTCAATTGCAATATACTAAACATGGTAACTTATTGAGTATTTGCTTTCAAATGTTTTATTGTCATTAGAATGTATTAGCATAAATATTAATAGTTCCTCGTTACAACAAATATCATATTTTCTAATTACGTCAAACTTTCAAATTAATTGTTTCTGAATAAAACGGTATTTTCTCGTCGATTTTATCAATCTGTGCTTGAATTTTATTGTTTTATACTCAATGTCTAACTAATTTAGAATTGGATAATTTGATATTTTGGACAGACGCCGAAATAGCGATCCAATTTTTGTGGCAGGTTCTTCTTTCCAACGCATCTTCTCCCCGGCTACCGGCCGATTTACTATAGTCATACACGGGAGTGTCGAAACCCCTTTCATAATTGGACATGGACACCGGTAGATAATTTTTGGGGGACACAAAGGAGCGTAAGGCAAAGGGGATGGGTGGGGATTGTTGAGGGATCCGAGCTGGATGGAGGGGTGCCTGGAAGGGGTGGGGGGTGATCGCTTATAAAACAGGCCCTAGGCCTCAACGCTGGCTCCAGTCTATAGTACAACATGACACCCTACACAACTATAACAGTGAGTATTCAATTCCATTCCATTTCTAGCCCACTAACAGTCGACTAATACGTCGCATGCCAACCACCAGATCGGATAACCGATCAAATTTAACACAGGTCACGAACCAAACGCGGATTTTCGTTGGATCTAATTTGGAGATACTTCCATATATGATATATAAACAAGAAATATTTTCAATAAGCTTCACTGTAAGAATTAAATCTGATAATAACTGACTTCAGTTGCAGGCGTTTACAAAATCCAAATTCTCTTTTTTCTGTTATACCTTTACAAAAACAAAAACGAAAATCTGTTTTTGGTTCGATATGTGTATGATAGTTTGTACTGAGGAAATAGATTGGAATGCGAATTTTAAATGGAGTTAAGTAAGTAACACCATAGGATAAAAACGAGGTAATAAAGCCATCAATAAAAAATAAACTTAAAATTAAATTAATGCATGCTTATTTTAGAATGTGCTATAACTTTAGTGTGCATTAAACTATTAGTACTGATTCATAAACTAAAAGGCTGGGAAATGAACTTTTGACATTTAACAAGACAATTGCGGCCGCGGTTAATGTATGGAATAAAAACATGGAATTAAATACAAGAGCTGTATCCGATATATTTAGGTAAAATTTAATTCAAAATATGAGGTAAAATCACTGTTCATTTATTATTTAAGTATATAAATAGATGATTACATGACAAGTGAAAGTGTGAGGTCGGTACGCCCTCAATTAAGTACTGGCGAATTAATCTTGAGCTCAATTCTTCATGATTATGATATTTAATGTTTGACTACAAGAGACTAGGTTAGTACTAGTTTATTTGTAGACTAGACGACTAAAACTTATTTTAATGTGATCAGATAATGTTATCAGCTCTTGTGATGTTCGCATTCTGTTTACTATCACGCAGCCACTGTAAATATATACCTGGTGTGATAAGGTAATATCAAATTCGCAAATACAGGATCATTTGATAGAGTAAAATATCAGGGTCATTTAAAGCTTGGTGTTGGTTTGAAACTTACCAGTCGAAGAAATAAACAAATAACGGGCTTAACTTTGCCTGATCGAGAGATGCCGTAACAAAGCTGAAAGGTAAAAGGTGGACGGGATCTGAGCCAAAACGTGACAAGCCGTTGGCTCACGCTCACTTTCAAAATTATATTACTCCTCTATCAACACGTACACAATCCAGGGAATGTTAACCCGCCCCATTATAGGAATCCAACTTGAACTCATGCTGACTCTCGTGAATTAATTTTCAAAACCCTATGCGATTTTCTCACTGTTTTTAACTTCTCGTCCTCATCAGCAGTATTTAAGATTACTCTCATTTATGACGTTACTAAAGATGCCAACAGCTTTCGGACAACTCAAATTTTTCAAACATATTCCAATACTAAAAAGTCTTCGGTATTAATGTATATATTTTGCGTTGTTATAATTTCTGTCAGAAATAGATAAAAGTGTACTGATTATGGCGAGAACCCGAACAGAAGGTCGGTAAAATTCCATACCATGTACCGCCCAGAAATATTTTAAATCGCTTTTAACAGGTATTGGTAACAGATATATACCAAATTAACCATTTTGTATATACTTTCATGCATGGTATCCACTCAATATTGAACAGTGGGCCTATTTGTTCTGGGGCAAAAGTAACAAAGTAGCTCCCTAGCTATTCACATCTAAGAGAAATAAACGTTTGCATTAAAATAATCACTGTGGTTAGGAACTGCTTTTAAAATGGAAATGGAACAACTTTTCGTGAGGGTCGAATCATTTCTGTGAAAGGTCATATGAAATTTTATTAAGGAACGAATTTCTAGAAGAGATTACTGATGGTCTACAAGTTGTTCTTGCTTATTATTAGTCCAGTTTTGTACCGCGTCTATTTTTGTAGAACAAAGCGAGGTATTTATTTCTAATTGTATCGGGTCTACCTAGCGCGTGATACGTGTAGAGGCCACCTGGTGCTGCGGTGGCCGTGTGTCCTTGCCACGCCTAACCCACAAGGATCTTTCCCTTTTGCTCCCGGTCCAGGAAAAAGGTCCAGAAACGGCTACCACGTGACGTCTGACCCGTGACCGCCCCTGTATTCCTCACTTTACGCTGGCATCATGCCCAAATATTAAATTCCGACAATTATTCACAACAATCAGATTCTATTCTCATACATCCATTTCCCCCAGACCGAGAGCGAGGAGCACTTCATATTCTACGATGTTGAAGTGGGATAGCTACGTTTCGCATATCTCTTTGTAATTATGTCAATTATGTGCACTTTCATGGGTGTATTCAGCCAAACGTGAAAATTATTCAACTAACACATCCTTTAAAGGCCCGGACAATTTTCTCACTCTGACCGTTTATCATCCACGACAAATATTTTGATTAAACAAAGCACATTATTATATGTTCGGTCAGATTATTTAGAACTGCTGTTAATTGGGCACAATAAAAGCCGGTTAACCATTTTCAGTATTTACGAATATTTGGACCACGTGTTCCCACGCATAAATGTCTCACCCGATCATTCTGTCGACGATATCAAGGACTAGAGCTTAAAAGGAGAAGCTAATTTTAGCCTCGGTTTCTTTTTATTATCTTGAGCCTATAGGACCCCCAGCAAGTGGGAGGATATTATGGTTTGATATGAGAGACCACGGTACAGCGAGGCGGAGGATGAGCGTAAAACTAAAATATTTGCATTATGCCCGGACAGTATGCAGTTAACTTTAGTTCCCGGAGCGAAAAACCGTTAGGCAAGTATGTAATGAGGAAAATGGCGTACCGACCCACCGGAGAAGTTTATTTCCAACTGGAATGCACTATTCGTGATACCATTAGTACGTGACCGCGGAATTCCAGTCGTACCGAATCAATTTCGGTTTCGCAAGACATTTTTGAACATGAAATGGATTTCGAAACGTTCGCGGAGAGAGAGAGAAAAAAAAGAATCCATTTCAGGAAGCCAGATAATTATTGACAGCGAAAGACCGAGACAAGTGAAAGTCATGTTCCTTGTGCCCGACATTGACTCCAACCGGTATCAACCAACGGCATAGTCCTGTAATTCAGGGCACAATTTTGCCATCTCGGGGCCGCGAGTAAATTGCGTCGAAACTTGGACGAAGGCGACATTGTTAAAATACCGGTAGGTAAACTACTCAAGGTTGGGAGATGTTCTGAAAACGGGATTGCGAGACAGAATTTCCTAAATTTCGAATTTACTGATTTCTGATAGAAATCGTTAATACGATTTGTTATTACAGGATAAATTTGGTTATTACAGATTGGTAGTTTTGATATTTTCCACGATTCTTCATTTCTTGCAGACCCCCGTCAGTCAGTTGAAAATTCCTTTAAAAATAAAATGGAGCAAAGTCCGTTCTTTTTGCGCCCTATTTCCTGATCGGGACCTTCAAAACTTGGGTTCGCTCTGAATGGAGAGAAACAAGTCACTAGCTCGTGTTAAATCATTATCACCGTAGGCCCACTATCAATCTTGTGTTATAACAATCGCAAATCATAATGGAATAATCCCTGTTCCGTGTCTGTTGACAATGAAAGGACACGCGGCTGATCCTCTCTCCGGCGCCTAATCCGGCCGTCCGTATAACCGTCCGTGTGACCCAGATTTTTGCTTTCTTACGAAATGGCCGAATAGAACATAAGACGGACCGGCGGTTAGATAATTACCTTCTGGAGACGTTCAACTTATTTTTTACCACCGAGTCGGTCTATTAACTTTGCCAACCGTCCGAATTTTCGGTGTTTAGCCCCCGCATCAGAATACAAGCCATTCCGCCAGCGGGTATTTTCACTTCGAGCTAATTCACTGAAACGCAGTGGTCGTATAATAAAAGCGGCGTTGTAGGAGTGAAGTCACGTGGGGTCCGCTGGGCGAGGTGGGTTACGCTGGTACAGTTACATGACCCTGAGACCGTGGACCGGTTTCTCCTCATAAGATATCATTCGGGTTCGCTATTCCGCTCTTTCCTCTATTATGTCACGGGAAGATCTTACTTTCCCTTATAAACCCCCACTTAGACTCGTTGCTCTTTAAATTATATCGTTCAAAATCTATTCAAACACTACAGAAATAATATTCGCTGGTAGAGAAATAACAATATTATATATCGTATAAAAATAATTTCGAACTAAAATAGCGATTACATAATTCCTTGCTTCACATATTTGCTAGAATCTACACAATGATTAACTAGTTAGCGCAATCTAAAATAACGATTATCCCATAATATAGTACGTTAAAAAATTATATTAATTAAAAACAGCGAGTTTATCTTTCAATTACATCACCTTGAGGTAAGCATTATTTTTCTCCGACGTTGATGGACGATTTTATTCGAACGGCGTTCCTTGTAGGCAAGACCCGCAATACTCCAAGGTCAAGGGAAAAAGACTACCCGTGTCGCCGTCCTCTTCACGTTCTTCCAATAGTTTATATAGGAAAAGTATTTAGTGTTGCACTACGAAAATATTCCACAACCATATATATATTCCATAAATGAATGAATAAATAAATATTCGTATAAATAATGAGTATATAACAAATGACACACCTACCGTCAATTTCCGAATGCAGTGTAAGGCTATACTTTCACTTCTACTATAAATGACCTTCCTGCAGCTGCAATAGTTCACCCAGTAAGAGTTGACAACATGACAGAAATTTATTTATTCGCAGGTAGCACTTATGTCAACATTTCTGTTAATTCGAACATAATGTTCAAATTCAGATCCCATTAAAATGCTAATTTAAATAAGTTTTTGAAGTTTTATTAGAATTTTATTCATTTTAGTCATTTTAGTCATTACTTTATATGGTTAAGGACTCCTGATCTCGAAGCCAGTAATCATCACATATTAAGAATTTTCTAGCCACGATTTATATAATGATTACTTTATTTAATTTTTTTTATGTTCCTCAGATAGGATTACTAGTCTGTCTAGCGAGCTCTGGACTGAGTCAGAGGCAGAACTACGTGGACGACAACTACGAATACGAGGAGGCGCCCCTGCCGCCCCCAAGATCAGCCCCGAGGGCCATCAGCCGCCCCTCATACAGCTCACAGGCTGCTGCCCCCCGCCCAACACCTGTTCCCATTCTGAAACAGATAAACAGGTTCGTATTTCTCGTCTCGTACAACGATATTATTGTACAATGAACGTATACACCATAGGTAAAATTGTTTGTACTAAAGGATAATAATTAAAGTAATAATACCTCATGTGGCACAATATACAATTTGTGCAGCAAAACATACGTGTCCACATTACCCACGCAACACGCGTAATTTGTGCGACTTTTTCTCTGACGGGATTTTTATATACTTTCGTAATTCTTCTTCAGAAGTGTTGAAATATACTTGAATGTTCTATGGCCTTGGTGGCTGCTTTTAACTAAGCATGATCATGGTGGGTCAAGGTTACGAACCAGGAACTGTCCAGTCGGTTCTAACATCTACAAATAGCCATTTACGTAAGATATGCGACACGCAATACTTCCTTCATCGTTTCTTGATATGCACAATAGATATGTGACTGCTAAATTGCATTTTCAATTAAATATATAAGACAATTGTTAAGGACTCGCTCACACGTCATATGTTGTGTTATTCGCACAAATCCTGCTGAATTTTATTCAGCGAATGTTAGGATATGTGTAGATAGTAACCCGTGAGAAATTGTTGAATCGATTCAAAAACTTGTGAATAACGCACCGTTACCTTAGATAGTTGCATTGCCATATATTTAGAAGGTGTGGCGCGATATAGGCGTGTCCCGGATGTGTTTAGCATTGCAAATTCTCTACCGCCTATTTTGCCATTGACTTCTAGCCTTTGAAATAGTTCCAAGTAAAAGTGGATTTTTCAAGAATTCGTACGTGTCATAAATTTAAAGTTTATTTAATTACTTAACATACACGAATTTATAATTCTTCATTCTATAATTCTGCGTACAGGCACAATGAGGACGGATCTTACACGTACGGTTACGAAGGCGCCGACGGCAGTTTCAAGATCGAGACGAAACTGCCGACCGGAGAAGTGATGGGCAAGTACGGATACGTCGACGACGTCGGTAAAGTGAGAGTGGTAGAGTACGGAGCTAACAGGTACGGGTTCCAGCCGGCCGGAGAGGGCATCACCGTGGCACCACCCACACTCGTCGACGAGTCAACCACCAAGAAGGGACAACAGGCGACATACATAGACGACGGCCAGTACTACGAGGAGGAGCCTCTGCCGCCACCCAGGCCGGTAGCCAGGCCCGCCCCAGACCCGCCCCCAGGCCGGCACCCAGGCCCGCCCCAGACCCGCCCCAGAACCCGAGCCCGTCTACGTGCCGGCCCCTCCCCGCCCCCGCACCCAGGCCTCAGCCGAGGCCGCCCCAGGATCCAGCAGGCCCCAGCCCGGCACCGGCCCGCCCCATCTTCTCTAACGCCGCCCCCGCTCCCTGCTCCCCACCGCCCGCTCCTCTCCAACGCCCCGTCCACCGGCCCGCCCCCTCCGCCCCGCCCCCAGCCCGTCTACCAGCCCGCCCCCGTCTACGAGGAGCCCCCGCCCCGCCCCGTCCAGCAGGCCCACAGACACTCCAGCAGCGCTGGCGGCGCGGTGGCGGCATCCTCGACCAGCTCGAGAGGGACTACGCCCTTCCCAGAGCGGATCCAGCGTTTCCGACATCAGGTTCGGATCCTTTTAGGCTAAATTCCGAACGGTTTCCCAATGAGTTAATTTAAGTACGCTCGTCCGGTTTCGCCTCGGATCGGATTCCTAGATGGCCTCGGTGGAAGTATAGAAATTCGAGCCTCGGGGGTTGGAGGTGGGAATGGAGACGGTGATGGAGGCGGGGCCGGGCCGAGCGCGCTTTAATTTTAATTATTTATTTTTCAACCCAACCTCGACTGCCCCAAATTTCGTCGGCCACACTCGGAAGGCTCTATCAACCTACAAGCGACAATCCACGCGCCAGACGCTCAACTACTCCGACTATTTCTGCGTGATTTATTTTTTTAATGTCATTTTTGAAGTGTTGTGTTGTGTAGGTAAATCAATAAAATTGACTTTAAATAATGTTACTATAAAATAAACAAATATGACGTTAACATTTGCTTTCCTTTTTTAAAACCCCGTTAAAATATGAATGCTCGTACCTAGCTATAAGGTGTGCACGATCTCTGTATTAAGATAAACGAAGCACTAACTGTGAAATTACTCGAGGGAACCGCTTACAATTTGACGTGATATTGAAAGGCAAGATGTACTTCTAATTAGGGTGATATCGTGTGCACGCGATTATTTAATTTCTGAACATCCGACGAAACGCCTACTGATGTGGACATGGGATAGGACTATAAGTCCACCATTATATACCCATAATTAAAAACCATTAATCGGTTCGAAAAAACACTAGAAGTCAATGAAGAGCCTCACAATACAAGAGTAAAATGTTATAGTCAAGTATTTAAACCCGAGTGTGGAAAATGGGCCAGATGTAGTTCGGTAAATGGGAAGGCAGAGCGATATTTTGACCTTGACTCGACTTTATATTTTTATTTGTCCTACGGTTTCTTAAGGCCTTGACAGTCTTAAACGGGACAAACGAAGGCCTTTGAGCGGGTTCTCGGCTTACTATGACCGACGTTTTTCAAATTATACCTGCCCGCTGTACGCCAGCGTTTCTTTCCTCACGGACTTAACAACTTATAAGAATGTTATTTAATTTTATTATGATGTTCGAATTTTCCGCGTTCATCCCAAGTCTACTCCGTAGAGTATAACTATACTCAAAATGCGCGTAATTTTAATTTTAATGTACGCAAAATAAAAAGTCTAAAACAAAAGGGAAAACATTCTACTGCTTTGTTTGAGAGGAACAAATACAACGAAATCAAGGTGAGCTCTCTAAATAAGGAGAACTACGCAAAAAATGAACCAACAATTAATTTATCATAGTGTTACGGATTTACAATAATTATCAAGGCAAAAAGATCAGGCGAAAAGTAGTGAAGAAATTGTGCATAAGGCGGAAACCCAAACTGGGGCTGAAGCTGGTTTCAAATATCAACAGTGCAATTAAAATATTAACCGAAAATAATTATTGGGCACATAGGGAACATTATTTTTTATGTTGCCAATAATTACTTCGCACATTTTGCTACCTAATACTGTGGCACCAGTATAGATATAGATCTATAGAGTAGGAAACGAACGTGTTTCAAATGAATTAGAAAGCACTGAACGCGCTATAAACAATGGGGTGTTTCTCCTAATAAATTAAGCCTGGTTTAACGCAAGAGTAATATACGGTCCAGCGACAGATGCGAACGTTCGATGAATCCAAGTCGACGGATCGGAATATTTCACTTTGCGGTGGCAATCGACCTTATTCTCACGATAGTAGATTCTAATTCTCAGTGATTATGCTCGAATTTATCCAGTAATTTATATTACAGAGTAAGAGACCCCGCAAATGTGGGAATTCCTCTCACACGTCTGTAACTGGAGCGTGATTTGGAAATCGCGGTAAAAGATTATTTATTATAAGTAGTACTGGTGCATTCGGCAAGCTTATTGTTGTAGAAATATCAATAGGAAAAGAAAAATGATCTACTTTGGCCCCTCCACAGTTCTCTTTCCTTAGACTATAGGTTTATGTATGTTACGTTATGATACTGAAACTATTATAAGCTTGTAATAGTTAAGCTTATAATCCAGCCTACTTTAGGACCACAACCCTTTTATAGATTAGATATGCTATAAATACAAGTTCACAACATAACAGAGTATTCGGTCCACCAGCGTACTGAAAAAAAGGGAAAGGGATACCTAGAATGACGCCACCGCATGCCAGGCCTCAAGGGGTGCTCACAGCCTCGCATATAATTAATAACAATGCAATTGAGTGCTGTGAATTGAGTAGTATAAACTACTACTGATTATGGGTACAATAATTTAGTCAAAAACAAAGTAAATGGGCGAGGGAAAAAAATAACCGGGATAAATCTAGTCAGATATTTGTACACTTATTTTGTATGAAATAATCAGTAATTGAGATGAGAAATTCGATTTGTTATAATGGGACCTTTATACCCCATGTTTGAATATAGACTAATAATTATTCAGTTCAATGAGTAATAAATGTTCTTACCATTCCATACTGCAAAACCTAAGGCCTGAAATATAGTAACACCAATATTTACTATATTCGTATCCATTATATATTCTTAATTTTCCGATATATATATATATATATATATATATATATATATATATATATATATATTCTTTAAACCAGTTTTCTTCATAACATTATAGAAAATCATGCATGGTGGACTGAGAGAGTTGTAAATGCATAAAACAAAAGATACCAATTTTTTTTAAATAAAGACGTCTTATAACCCAATTTACAATTCCTGCACTATCCTAATATAAAAACAGCCCAGAAGTAAAATCCATACATAGTACCATGAGTATAAGCATGTTATATGTTATATTTAATGAATATACGAATTAATTTTTAAATAATAGTACTAATGTAAATGGTTCATATAACAAGGTTATTTTTTATGTTACATTCTCATCAACTGCTTGTTTGGATCCCATTGAACAAGTCATTAACAATATTATATTACAATTAAATGTTCTCTTATTCCGTTTGAAAGAATCGGTTTTTAATTTAATACCAAAGAATTAATTCTTGTTTATAGTTTCACTAATTTCGATACACATCACCTACTTCAGTATGTTTACAATAGATGGCAGTGCATGGTATACTAGTGCTGCTACCTTCTGGTAGAATCGTGAGTAGTATATATATGAAATAGTATTGCATGAAAGTATACATTTTATGATGTATGTTGTTTATGTGTTTGTTCCTTGCTTGAATACGAAATAAGTGCAAACTAATGCAGTACCGAAGGCATTGTTTATCATTTAGAACAGTTCTTTCCTATAGTGTCCAGAAAGTATATTCCTATAATTAATTTCGTTACTATTCGAAAGTAAAGTAAATACAGTATTATCTGTTAGATTACGAGAGATGATCGTAATTTAGTGAGGCTTAACGGATATTATTCAATTAAATAAATTATCGAACATTTTAAAACTGGAGCCAAAACCGGTTTAGGTTCCACATAAGTGTATGTTGAAGGAGGATAGCATTTTCACATGCATTTCGGTTCGGTGTTTTGAATATTGAGATAGTCTTCGAGGCTACATTTTTTTAATAATGTAAATTTAATAACGTCAAAAGGTTTCAACAGTACAATCACAAAATTTTGTAGTTCCTCCCGTGGCCATTTCGAATCCTGTTATTTCTTGATCATCAGGTGTCAGAAATGACTAAGTAGGTTTATTATACAGCAAATCAAATATCAGTGGTTCTGAGGATCAATTAGAGGGGCGATTGAAGCGGGGCGTGATGCTCTGTTCCCATGAATTGTTCCAGGGACAATTGTCCGTTGTCGGACTGTGGCCGAGCGTTAACGACCGGGGCCCGGATTTTCTCCTGTCAGTCTGCAGCGAAGAAAGCGGTTCCGAGTGATCTTGAGCGAGCCGTACAACACGTCACTTTCCAGTTTTCAATTAGACCCCTCCCTCCCACCGCCGCCGTCCCCAGATCCATCTCCTCGCCGACTTAATGGGGTGAAATGTAGACTCGGATCCGCTTGTAACTGTCCCGCGAGTCCGAGCATTACTACCTTCCGACGGTATTACGGTCTATCCATTGGCTCGATACGTTTTAGTAATCGCCTCACTGCTTCCTCTTTTCTACACCTCTTCTCGGCTGTTTGAGCGCACTAAACGGTTTCAGAAGTTGGAAGTTCCCAGTTCCAAACAGTTAGACGAAATAGATCCGGATTGGGTTAAAATGCAGAATAGGGGCCCCCACTGATAAGCGAGGTTATATATCGATATCTGTTTCATTCGATATCGTGACGTACGCTGTAGGCGACTGTATTTATTATTATTGTTATTTTGCTTATAGAAGCATGACATCTTTTGTGGGTATGGAAAGGTTGTCTGTATTTTTTCACGAGTTTGAGGCATGAGTGTCCGGAAAGAGTGATTGAGATATGTATGAATCTTGGATTGGTCGCCAGAGAATATGTGTCCTGAATGTGGAAAGAATATGTCTCTCAGACCAGGTAATTTATTGGAAGAAACCAGTTGATATTAGCTAAATAAAAAAATTGAACACCAGTCTTGCCCTATTGTCCTCAATCTCCTTAGCCCTCTAGGTCCATCGTTCTTACTTTTACCTACCTGTAATTTTCTACCCGAGAGCAAAATACAATGAGTGTACGATTCGTTCACCGCTCGTTCAGCCAGGAAAGACACCGCCCAGTAAATGCCGTAAAAATAATAAAATAAATAAAAATGTGGGATCAGTTCCAACTGAACAGTCCAATGTAAATATCTCGAGTTTAAAACATGAATTTCGGAATGTTGTTGTTTACCTTTATCATGCGCTGTTATTATTTGTTAAAATAAATTGCACACTAATATAAGTTGCATTCGCCCGATGCCGTATTCTAATTATTTTATGAATCGGCAAGAATGACACATATATATACGGCACTTTCCTGTAATAAAACTGGTCTCGACCGAGGAGAGCTTGTGCCACTTACTTTTAATTTGTTTTCCAACAAATACCTTCTTAAGACAATCGTCCCAAAAAAAAGGAAGAACGAAAATAACTCCCAGTTGGCAACATCAGATGTTGGGACAGAGCCGGCCGGCGTCGTGGGAAGCCCGGCTAATAGCCGAACAATTGTGCGAAGACATTCGACATGTTGTAAACCAGCATTCATTAATACTTTCAGAAATTAAAAGAATGAAAGTTTACTGCTTCTACTACTTCTTTGAAATTCGCGACTTCTCCAATTTCACAAAGGATTTATAGGAGAAATCGTGAAGCGGTTAGTAGAAGGAATCCTTTAATTGACTGCTACACTACCTGGAAATGGAAACAAATACAGATAAATGAATTACATAAACCGTGTTTTATGTGTAATGTAATATATCCAAATTAAACATTCTATTTACGTCTATTAAATTTCTTGGTATTAAAATGATATATATATTAATCATTAAAATGATTATTTAATCAGTAAAATGTTAATAATCAGAACAATAAATTGTTTCTGTTTTTTATTGCTTTTCCGTTAAACAATAACGACATTAACTCCTCGTAAATGATCACAAAACTAGTGTACTTAACGTTAACATGAAGAATTCCTTCGATAGAATGTGACACATTATCCCCCACCAGCGTACAAAAGGAATACAGGTGAAGTTGCGCATTAGTTAGAAATTTTACACTCTTTATCCGGACTGACCTAGGCTTAGAAATGCAAACCCGTTTCGCCAGCTCAGGTCTTCACCGAGGATCAGATATCATTTGACCCATATGTGCATCACGATAGCATGAGTTTTGTTTTTAAATTGTTCAACTGCATTTTATCTGAATGCAGATAGAAAACAGCGCTCCTGCCTTAACCATTAATAATATAGAACAGTCTTAAATTTGGTAAATTTTTACTAGGCTAAGCCAGAAGCGTACTAAGAAAATAATTCAACATTTTAAATATTTCTGTACTCTTTAATTTTAGAACGAAGTCTGTTTATAGTGTTTATTCATTCAATGCTCTCGAGTGCAGTATGATCTCACAAAGAGCCCGAAACCAAAATGGGCCTTCATTGATAATCTGATCCTGCGCAAATCAGACGGTCATAAAAACAGTCGGTGGGGGCCCATTACAGTAATGGTAAACACTGAAATGAGTTATGGACGGTGGTACCAGATCGGGCCTACTTCAGATTGTAGTTGTTATTTACTTATCGGCGAATCCGGGTCAAGTCGAGACCCGCAGCCTCGCCCAAATAAGCGAATTATCCATTTTCATCCCGAACACCTTTCGCGCCTTTTGAGTCCTTGATTTTGATCGCTGAATCTTTTCGAACCTCTTATTACGTCGTTTTCTCCCAATATGTTTACGCATCAAGCCTGTAACCAATCTTCTGCACTATGGATTTGCCCGGGATAAGAATCTAGTGATAGATATATACAGACTAACCAAGAACCAAAGAAAGACGCTAAGAATCATTGAGATTATCCACGCCAGGAAATCATTCCGAAGAAGCCGCTCGAGAGAAGAAATTTCTTTTCGGCTTTCTAGAAAAGAATATTTGTCCATTCCTAGGCGGCGGGAGCGCATGAATGTTTTATGAAGACTGCATGCGTAATTAATAAATTGCATTGTTTGCAGTAGGCATTACCTCTTCAAGAGGAAGGCCAAGAACCGTGTGATAGGCGTCAGGAGGATAATTTATTGTTTATATTTTCTGTATTGTTTCACTGTTTTAAATGCAACCCAAGGAAATTAGTCAACACGGACTTAAATAGCTACCGTATATATTCTGGAAGTAACAATAATATTTCGATGGTAGATTTAAAATATACGAAATATAAATTTGTTCGAAGAAGCATTGATTCGGATTCGTATTTCGAGAAGTGTTTATGTCAAAAATATGGTCACAAAATTAACTAATATTTAATTCGTGTGTATTTCTGTATAAATATTGAAACTATTTAATCATCTATCATTAAACTTTCATACCGTAATAATTAAATTAAGCGATTGCAATGATTTAATGCTTTAATTTAACCGAATAAACAGTTTGTAGAGGTACCATCTTTCTAAAAGAAGGAAAGTATATTTGGAAGGAGGGTGGGTACACATAAACTTTTTATGAAGTAAGACAAAACTGAGTTCGTATTTAGTAGAGGCCGGACTCAATGCAACTGTATTATTTTCAATAAGTCCATGCCCGTCATTCATTACCTTCCAAAACGTCAAATCCGATTATAGAAATTCCTCCTTCTACAATCGTTTAAATGATTTGCCAAAACTCTAAAGCGAATAAATCACAGGGCCACATTGTTAGTTGAAATTCAATCCGAACGAAAATAGATTGTTAGTAAAGCTTATCCCTGTGAGAAATAGTCACGGACAATTCGTCCACAGTGAAAGTGTAAAGGCGATATCACGCTCTTAATAATTAATTTAGAAAGGAATTTGGGCCCGGGCTTTCTCCTCTGTTTTTTAAGCCCTAAAACAAACCGCAGTTCATAATGTGGTCTAATTAGCTTCGATTTATACGGGGACTAGAGAACAGGAGGCAACATCGGGCTAATTCGATAATTTTATTGAAGGCTGTTCTCCATGTATCTCTCTTACAAAACTGATCACACTATGTTATATAAATAACCGATTAGTTCCGCTAATCAGCGCCCATATTCCAGTACCGCACGCACAGAATTGCGTATCCTTTTAACTATCAGGCGTCGAATCTCAAATTACAGTGTATACAGCGAATGTCCGTTGAACATAAACGAACCGACGGTTAAATTAATTCTATAATGATCCAACAGTGAGCATCGTTGAGCACGCTACCCGCTTGCATTAATGGGTCGCATCACTTCGTTATTTAAAACTTAATCATACTTCATACCATGTAATTCAACAAAGGTTCGTTTAAAAATACTGTAATTCGCATTCGGTAATTTATTTCAATATTAAATTAGGATTGTTCAAACAGTTACATAGAGAGAATTCCGGGCCTATACCGCCGTCCTTCAGTGGCAACAATGACATTGACCATGTTTTCCGGTCCATCACATCATTCTTGTGACACAATTAGCCCGACTCTTGCCCGACAAAATTAAAATCGCGGTGGCAGTTCTGTAGAATTCTTTTTCACGAAACATCCAATCGTTCGATGCCCGCTACGAGGGTTTTATAAATACAGGTAGAGGATAATTGTACTGAGTGGGTCTAATAATAATCTTCTATAATGACAGAACACATGTTCCGTAACTTCGTTTTTAACACTGGGTTCCTGTATCGTCATACATAAACGAAGTTCACCACACTTTTCCATAATTACTTCAGCGAACCAGTTGCAATTATTGAGGTTTCGAGATAGATAAAAAATAACCTGGTAATATTATAAAATATCTGAGAAAAGTTCCTTTCGTGCCGGATAAGAGTACCTCTCTGTCCCGCAAAGAATACCGGGCCGTCGATAATTTCCAAGGTAATCTTCCTGCGCTTTTCCATTTTTAATTGCTCGCTGACTAAAATATATAAGAAACCCACGGTATAATTGCACCGATTAGATCAATGGATCGAATTTGCATCGCTGGATTTAGCTTTCTCCGGCCGAGTTCCTATTTTTGAAAGAAACAATGGTTTTTCTGTTCCCCAATAATGGTTTTAGCTTTCCCAATAATTTTACCGATAAGTTTCCCGAACACTTCCCGGCGTTATGTGACGTATTTCAGTGCATCATATATAATGTTCACCTGGAAACAAGTATTGAAATTTTTAGAGAGTGTGTTTTTTCGAGTCAACTATAATCAATGAAGTACACCAAATTGATCGATGTTAATAAGTATTTCACATTAAAGGAATCTACTGCTGATAACGTTGTAAAAAAATAGTGCGATTACAATCATAATTATCCCAACAAAGAAATCGAACATTCGTACACCCTTATTAATTTTACATGGTAAATTGGGCTGTAGACGATATCGGTAGCCGTGTCTGCGATATTATCTAGGGATGCGAAAATACAACGGGGTCAACGGGCCCGACTTCATCATAGACGTGACTTAAGTCTGTCGGGCATTCGGATCACGAACGAGCGCCGACAGATATGCATACAATGGCCCACGTTATATGACTAATTGTCAGAACGTCAGCGTACATTTTTTTTCCCTTTGCCGGCCCGTTATATAAGCCTGTTCGTTTGCGCAACTAGACGCGCGGTTCTGGAAGACTCCCGGTGAATATTTTATGCCCAAATGGCCTATTGAGCGCTAGACCCCCGCCCCGTGAATACCGGCCAGTGAACGAACGCCCTCTTGCGTCCGTCTTACTCCATTGTCCTCAATTCGTGTACGCTCGCGAAAATCCGGCTATAATAATTTTATAATCACTCCTGCTCTGGGGACACCGCGGCACAATCGACACTAACCGCACTCTCCATTCAGAACGATTCTGACATTACAGAAATAAAACACTCCTTACATATACTAAGGCATTGACCAAAATAAAGTACGCACCTTAAGGGCGTTATCCTAGCCATCAGATGGGCCACTCTACCAGGAATAACTTGAGGAAAGTCTGAGAACCAAAAAACTGAATGGAATTAATATAAAATTTTAAAATCCACTTGGTCAGATTTGTAATTTTTCCTTAAAGAAAGAATGAGCTAACATATTTTTTTGTTTTATATCCGGAAATCGGCCTGTTATACATTTTATTATCGAGGTTGTGAATTGATTAAAACCCGAAACGCGCTTTCTCCAAACCGCAATTCAAACAGAAAATAATTGAATACTTAATTGATTAAATTGTATGTCTAAATTAGTTAAATCTGCGATAAAAAAATATATCCTGCAGATATTGCGTTCCACTTAATTGGCAGAACGTGGGCACAGTTGAACAGGGAAGTACTTCGTTCTGGAACAAAGGTTGAGAAATCATTAATGAGGGAATGATCCCCCCTTTGGTCCTGAGTTTAATCGACGGTATTATCCGTGCACACGCATAATCTGGAAGAATTCCATTTTGAAGCCCATACATGGTACCCATTTCACCTTCGTATTCACGGCACATAATTTTATTTCTTTTATATAATAATTTCTTACGTACATTTTTAAAAATAATGACTGCTTCACGGCGTTTGGTACAGGGTCATACATAAATGAACTTTTATATTAAATAAATAATTTTTAAATTCTATTATGTGCACCGACATGTGTATCTCGGTTCTTCACTTCTACAGAAATCATAGAACCCCTGAACTTTTGGATATAATTGTTTGAAAGGAACTTCCAATTTATCGAAGGACGCTGTAATCATTTAGCCTGCCTTGACATTAAAGTTTCATTGTCCTTATAAGTTCTTCAAAGTTTCTATTAATTTTAAGTATAAAGGAACAATGGGTGGATTTATAGAACTCTGAGAATTCGATTTCCGTTTTTGCAATATTTGAATTGAGTTCGACCTCCTATGTGCAATCAGTTTAACGTGAGATTGAGCATTTGGAAAATATAAATAAAAAAATATGTACAATGAAATACAATCAATTACTCCTGGTGAAACTCGAAGTGAAGGAAGTAACTCAGATTTCCGTTGGATTTGTCAACTGACCGCTTGTATAATTGTCTAAGAGCCGGACGTGAAGGTTCGGTTGCATATTGAGAAAATTGCCTGCTATCTATTTCATGAGGAGCAGACCATTAAAAAGTGCATATACAGTCGGTCATTTGCCTGGGGAAGTATCCCTTTCCCCAGACGGAAACTGATAATTTACCAGTAGCTGTGACGGAAGAGGTTAGTTGAAGCATGAATTGGACACAGTTAGCCATTCTTCATGTCTACTTCTATCTTCTTGTAACTAATAAGGGGCAAAGGTTTGGAATATGATAAATTTTGCTATATTTTGTTCCCTTCTTTATTTCGCTGATTTTTTCCTACGTATTTCCACTCCAATGGAGCATCCTGTCTGGTCCAGCAAGGAACCAAGCACATGTCTCTAGGAGAGGTTAAATCGATTGAAAAATGCTTTCACGCTCCTTTTAATGCGAATTCTTTCGACTCTATTATTAAGAATTTACAACGGTATCTGTGTCTCGTGCAGTTGCATCGACAGATGTCAAGTGTGCTTTACCTTTCACGCAAGTGAAAATACTTTCTTCCGTACGAATAAATGTCCCACATTTTACAAATTGGAATTGCCCATATTGCGTCGAGTAATGCTGTGTAAAATGGTGTTCGAAGCAAGCTCCCTTAATTTCCATGTACTGACTTCTTGACCCAGCCATTCGGGAGCGAAAAGTTCACATCGGAAACTCGCATTTGTTTGGGGACACACCTGAAAAAATAAGGCCCAAAGTAGGTCTCGCTTATAGTATCCCATCGGAACTCCTTTTCATCATATGACTAATGACATTCCGATATAATCAATCATTTAAAATGTCGGCGTGGAAACAATCTCGCAGGAGAGTACGACCTTGCCTCTGGAAATGTGGGCGAACTGTTTGGAGCGGGCGGGGAAGGCGGCTCTGACGCAAGTCGGAATTTGCAGCTGGGGACCACACGAGGCGTTACGCTTATGACCAATTTCGAAACGAAATTATTTCGGACGCGGAACAAAAAGCTGGAATGACGTTGGGCAACGATCACCGAAGGGTGATCGGGAAAGAAATTTAAGTACACGACCGGATAGTCTAAAATGTTAAATTTCAGACAGAATGAAAATTTGCTCCTTCACCTAGATTCGAAGTCGGACCCAGCCCATCACCGTGGGATTTCAAGATTTCAAACAAGTTTTATTTCATTAAATACAAATGATACATCGATGAGACAAAATAAAAATGGTGAATCCTACATGCATACCGGCCTATTGGCCTTACTACACATATATACTTAAATATTATGGTACATTGATCGTGAATATTTAACAATTTTGTATTGATAATCGGGAAAATATACAATAAAAACCAGAGAACTTAAGCTACACTCACTACACTCACTCGCACAGACACACACATTCACTCACGCACTTTGCACTGCACTTTGCACTTGCCACTTGGGTTCACAACACTGCTCGCGAAACTCGGTGTCGGTGCACTGATCACTGGGGCACTGGTGACAGTATAAGACCGGTCGTATAGCGCGTTAGCACTATACAATATAGGCACTTTAACTGGCACATTCACAGTTTTCACTACACTGTTTCACTTTCACTTTGGTTGGGGGGGTCTTCTAGCTCGGCGTGAGGACCCACCTCCCTGTGGTACGTCTTTTGGGTGGCCAGTGGGGTTTTTGGGGTAGCTGGGAGGAAGTTGCCAGGGGATTTGGAGTTTGTCTCTGTGTTTAGTCGTTATTTTGTCTATTATTTCGTCCAGTTTAGGTATCTGGGCATTTGTTCTGAGTGCTTTGTAGTTTTTTCATGTGTGTGTTGGCTGCGTTACGCCAAACGGTACACGCGTAAAGTAGGGAGGGCTTGATTATTGTTTTTTGGTCAGTTTCGACCTCTCATTGAGCACCTTTGACTTAAGATGACAGTAGAGTCTGCTTTTGGCCTGCTGGTTTACAGCCTGTATATGAGTTGACCACAGCAACTTTTCGTCTATTTGCAGTCCGAGGTATTTGACCGATTTCTTTAGGGGCACGTCTGTGTTCCGGATTCGGAGTACTGTCGGTTTGTTTTTCGTCGTCCGCGGGTTCGTAAAAGAATTGCTTCAGTTTTCGACGCGTTAGTCTTTATTTTCCACAATTCTAGTTTAATTGTTATTTTCAGTACCGCGTTCTTCAGTCTGTCTAGCAATTTCTTCGGCGATAGGCTCGAGGAGTAAAGGGCCAGATCATAGGCGAATGCCGCTAATTTGACTCCTTTCGGGATATCGGAGATGAGGTCGGCGGTGTATAGGTTGAATAGGGTGGGGGAGAGGACGGATCCTTGGGGGACATCACCGTGGGGTTTTATGCTTAGGTTGGTTAAGCTCAGATTATAATATTTAGGCAACCAAGCTATTTAATTAGACCATATATGGTTAAGCCCTTAATACAACAAACGTTAGTAAAAAGTTATTATGCTATTCACATAGATATTACGTATGAAATCAATGGTGTAACTCCTCGATCCATATAATATCTGAATTATCTAAAACCATTCTATATTATCAATTCTCAGTTCACTGGTCTGACCTCTAAGTAATGAATTTTGTAATTCAATTGCATAAGGAGAAACGTGACGCAAGTCAATGAACTGTACAGATTCAGGAACAGAGGGGTGCTTGCTTCATTGCTATCAACTGTTTCCTCAATCTTTAGATAAATAAAGAAACCAAAATTGATTCAAGATTACTTGATTTTGGTCGTGGCCTACATTTCATAATATGTATTAACACTGAAATTGATCGAGCAACCTACTTACTGAAGATGGTAATTTACAAATAGTACCTAAGAAACTATCGTTGTTTATCGGTGAAAGTGCGCCTCCCTGAAGGTCGAATATATATTTGGTCATAATTATTATATTCTGACTTCCAAATATATGACAGGAAACCTATCTGGTATTGTGTATTTACGATCATAAAAGTTTTCCTTTTATTTTTAGTAATATAAAATAAGGTAATAATAAAGTAAAAATATAAGTAATTTATTTTTAGTAATATATTATAGTTAATCGGTGCAAGTGCACCGAACTCACTCAACGAACCATTTTTGTGAAACTAGCGCCCCCCTATGTGTGGTGCGGAAATGTACTTAACAAAAGTTAGTTGGGTGCACTTGCACCCAATAATAAATCTACACACTAATAAAACTACTTTATTTAATTTTGTCATAGGAGAGTCCATAAGCCGAAAACCAACTAACTTTAAAGAAATTAAACGAAATAAGTAAACAGAACAATAGCAAATGTATTAACGAATTTTCCTTAGTGAAAATATTTATGCAAGGAAAATATGTCAATAAATTAAATTATATAGTTTCAATTGTGAGAAGGATCCGAAAGTTACATATTCTCCCTGTACATACATCAGACGTATATTACACGTCTTAAACGTACAAAAACGACGCGTGTCTTATAACAATGCGCAGGACCTATCTGTGATCGCAGGTGAGAAAACTGCACTTTCTATAGCCTCAACTGTCTTTATTGCTTATCCTCTCAACTCGAGCAGTGAAAGGTCTCGAATGAAGTGAGAAGAAAGAAAGAAAGAAAGACCATTTCAGAAAGAAAGCTCATATTTATGGCGATACACGTCGTTCTGTACAATGCTTAGGAAAAAAGCTAAAGGGTTGTTAATAAATGGCACCGTCCATTCGGTTAATAATTTACAGATTCTCAGCTCCTGTATGTAGTGTGTGGGCTTCCTTGCACCTCTAATTCATTTAGTATAGCTGATTTAATGATAATAGTATTTATGCTATTGTACTTTTTTCATAAGACTAACGAATTAGAAATAGTTCGTTTGGCACGTGCAATTCCAATATTATTTTATCCGGAATAATGAAATTGTTTTTTGACAGAATTGAAGTAGGTATTCGGAATAAATTCAGGACAATTTATACTTTACGAACATTTTTTATGTTTCAATTGTCAATTTAATGACCCATTGACTCTCTCGGTATGAAATTCACTGACATCCTATCAACTAGTTCTATTCTGCGGACGCATTTTCGACAACGATAAGAAAAGATGTTGAAAGAACTGCACTGTCACTTTCAAATGGCCGAAAAACATCCAAAGTGCCAACAGTGACTAACACCGCTACTGACGATGGCGAGCAGCCGAAACCGGGCTAGCAAAAGACCAAACCAGCGAGAGGAGACAGAAACACCACGAACCTACGGTATTCCAACCCGTCGCAGGCCGCAAAACAAGTATGTTAAACTGATGTTGAAAGAAGTTTGAACCATTTCTCGGATGAACAGTGCAGTGATGTGATTGTAGTAGTTTTTTATTCGATTTCGTCTAGGATAGGAAAACGACAGGCGACAGACGACGTGAAACCACGCGAGTTGTGCAACCGGCTGCCATTCCCGTATTTACTAGTCCTGCATTCACTTTCCGGAACGGTGGACGGGCTAAATACACTCCGGGATCGTAGAAAATGTTTCCCCGGGGAATACACCCGGGCTAGGTTCCGTTCAAAGGGTCCGGTCCCAATCAAAAGCGGGGTCCTAATTGTACAGCGAGCGCGGTGTAGCAATTGGATATCACGACCGTTCCCTTCTACCCGAGATTTTTACGTTTCACTCGGGGGGTTCAAAAGGCGTTGCCTCTGAGTTTATAAAACGTTCGCCTCTCTCCCATTCTATCCGGCTGTCGCCATCGTCATTATATTCCCAGGGCCTTCACTCCGCCTTACCGTCCTTCTATAAAACGCCGGCCCGTCCCACCCAGTTTCTTCCTATTTCAAAACTCCACTGACTATTCATATATTGTCCGGCAAACTCTGCAAACCGGACCTGGAACAGAATCGAGAAAGTAATGATTAAAGGATGCAACACTTGCTTCACATGCAACACTTCTCTGTTATTCAGATGGTTCATTCGTTCGTGTTCAGTTAGTTCATTCGTTCGTCTGTCGGTCATGAGAAAGAGTTTTACTCTCAATATTGACCGGCATCAACTCACACATAGTCACAAATTATGTTCATTAGTAATCGGTCGACTTCAATTCCTATACTCCCTTATATACCAACGATCGCGGTAAAATGGAAAGTTTGTAAAAATACTTTATAAAAAAAACCATTACTGAACTATTGGAATTTGATCAGGTATATTGAGATTGTAATTATTAATATTATCCTAACGTAAACGATCTCCCGTGATGACTTCATTGCTAGTATTCGTTATGCGTTATTAACGTCTGGAGTTTAATAGATTCTGGCGCTAAAATGAGATTAGAGAAGTCCCCTATTAGGCCACGTAGAGTTGGAGTCCCGAGTGCGACCTGGAAAGTCCTTTCACTGACCGCCTTCTAACTGCCCGCTCTTTATATTACCATTTCGGAGGCATTTTTTCCCCTACTCACTTCGGAAATTCGGACACAGTGAATGGGGCAAGAAAAAATGACAGGCATTAGGCCTAAAAAGAAAGTGAGGCCAATACCGAAGACATATTTTCTATTAAATTACTGCGAAGGTGTTTCAAATGCGTATTCGTACTCTGTCTGTATATTAACCCATTTGTTTACCACTATGTTACAGTAGTGGCGGCTAATATTAATATTATGTTACTTAACATGGTGTTATCTGATGTTATTTATTACACAATGGCTCATAATACCTCATAATAATTTTAATTAAACATCACTGGCTAGCAATAATAAGTTTATTTTAATTCATTTATTATTAAAATAATCGTGGTTATTATTTTGTGGCTTCTACCCGTGGAACCGGACGTCGACGGTAGCTCAACCTTGAGTTGGGTTGAGTCACGCCAAAGTCCGAATATAGCGGCCACGAGTGGCCTTCTCAAGGAAACTTAATACAAGACCGCATTACTTTTTATTTCCACCCCATAGATTGCCACTATCGTGGCTGATTCATGATTCGCAGAAGTCAATATGGAAAATTTGATGGCGTCCCAACCGTTTCCGATGGTTTCGAAATGGCGTCAAGGCACGTTCACAATAACGCAATCGAGTTCCCGTCATCGATTTTCCTACGAAATTACATTTTTCTGGGTTTCCATGTCAACCTAACGAGTTTAAACCAAGTTAAATCAAATTCATATAATTATAACTTCAGTCCTAAATACGCTTTCCAATTATATCATATTTTAAGAAATTAAAATTTGACGAATCAAGCTGCTACAAGTGTTTACATTTCGTCTCTGATATACTTGGTATTTAATGGCCTTTTTGTTTGTTAATCTTTTATTCTCTTAAGATATTCAATTAATAATTCCTAACAAATATTTAAAATATTGCCCATATTGTAACAATATTTCATTGCCATTTCGCAGCTCTTTGTAAAACGGTCATTTTTCTTTTCCGTCGAAAACGTAGGCCGAAAATCTTCACGGTTTCAACACCCAATCGACGATGGTTATAACTGACACAGCATATCCGTTGTTCTTTAACCGATTATTCAATGAATCATGGAAGAGGAACAAAGAATAAGGAGCCGTGACTAACTTTTGGACGGGTAGTACGTGATTTCTGGACCCAAACGATGATTTGGCGGCGTTCAGAACACGTCTTCCGCCTGCATCGAATCGATTTCCTGAAAATTAAACTAGCCGGACGTTTATGCCAAGGCTACACCGATCAAGATAGATTATCTATAAACCGGAGGTCACGGATCAGATATTCCTTCTAACATTCTGAATTATGAAATTAAAAAATAGGATAATACAAGTAATATAGTATATACACCTTATAACATAATGGATCTAATGTGCGGTAATACTACACAAAATATTGAGCAAACAGATCAATTTATGACTCAGTCCGAAAGAAATAATGGAGACTGAACGTCCACATGAAGGTATACAGAAGGAGTTGACCCGTCGCGGTGACGGCGTGATTTATTCTACACCGCATTGAACTCGTGCATTCGTGTAAACGGATTTTAAATAACTAAAAAAGCTAAACGAAAAGTAATGTTTCTCTGCGTCACGACTTCCTTACAATGTTGAGTCACAACATTTAGTTTACACGCCCTTGACAGTCCGGATAGAAGTGTAATAATTGCCAGTCGTGTGGGTTTTCATTTTTTTCAAAGCTGGTTATAAAACCATCTGTTCTCATCCAAACTAACCTGATAACTGAGTAACACTTTCAGCGTTTCGATTTGTTTGGTTATTTAGGCACAACTTAACAATTCCACCAAAGAGAAGTCCATA
Organism: Lethocerus indicus; assembly: GCA_019843655.1. Classification (NCBI taxonomy): domain Eukaryota; kingdom Metazoa; phylum Arthropoda; class Insecta; order Hemiptera; family Belostomatidae; genus Lethocerus; species Lethocerus indicus. The sequence goes on along the minus strand of JACDQD010000003.1, from coordinate 22,830,989 downwards.
AAACGTCATAAAAACATGAAAAATTACCTGCATGTTACATGGACAAAAGCAAGAAAAAATAATGGTAACTAATAAATTAAAGCTTATATTATTATAAGTCTCGTAATGTACTACAATCAGATTTTTTAGTTGTTTATCTTACAGTGTAATGACTGAAACAGTCCGAAAATATGAATGTTCCATTGTTCCGATTCTTCCACAAGAATAGCAATAAATTCAAAACCCATGGGACTCTCAATCGTATTCCTATGGGATACAATATCCCCTATAACTTCTCACAACGCTCAGCCCTTGCCCGCTAGAAATCCGCCTCCTTTCCGAGAAGGTTGCAAAACGACGCGCGTCAACAAAAAGCGATTGTTCCAATTGAGCCCAATTGTTTTACATTCGGTGGCCCGGCATCACAGCTCACAGCTACTATACTATACACAAAATAGAAGACTAATTTAATATTTTAGGTAATATAATTTTAAATGTATGTATTCCATATCAATAATAACAGAACAAACTCCACATACGTCTCAAGCACAGTCAAATTTCTCAAATTTGAACAGTTGTTTTTCTTCCCATGAAGCTTGCAATTAATATATCGTGTTGCTGGCCGGTATGCATAACGGGTTACAAAATCTGCCCGATCGCAATAATTTGGTCGAATGCCAGTACATTGGGCAATGTCCAGTTATTCAATGGTTATAATATAGCCTTCCATTTAGGTACAATCTGCTTAATTGGGCGTGATACGAACTACCTGCAACGAGCAATAGCTTTAAATTTTTTTGGAAACCATTATTCAATCCTGATAACAGTTTTTTTAATGATATTTGTCATCATAATGAAGTAGTATTAACAATGAGGCTGATACCATTAAAAAAATATACACACGCATGGCTCATTCCAATAATTGCCTCTCAAAGGTCATCCAGTTATAGATAAGGAACGTATTCGTCACAAAGCCGTATTACGCCGTTACTAACAGAACTGAAGTCTAATATGTTGTTCATCTTGTAATAAGTGCAGAGAACATTTTCGACGGCATTACACACAAGCTTGCAAGTTTGTGCGAAATGAGCGTGTTATTTTCACTTGTGGGCCGGTGCGTGTCCGTAATTGGGTTTCATGTTCATGTTATATCACGACCGTTGATAATTCGCCCGGTCTTTAAGGCCTCGCCGGAGGGAACGTTGCCGTGGGACTGGGCACCGTTATATTGCCGATGGAAATCATAAGTAGACCCCCTCTCATTTGTTTCAGAAACTGATTGAATGGGAGCATTTAGCACTAGGCTGATGGTGCGAGCATTCAAGATACACGGAGCTCCTAGAGCCACTGGACTAGGGCAACGGCGGGACAGGTCCAGTTTATAATCTAGATCTAATCTGGAGCGTCCATATCTATGTTGTCGCAGTGAGGCGGTGTTAATGGGGCACAAAGTGAAGAATGACCTTCATTTTAAGTACAACGGAGCGATGGAGTGTGTGTGTGACGAAATACAGCTGCGTACGTTACAAAGGCCGGCAATCAAGACCGACTCAGGTCATAATTATGATCGAAATGACATTCACTATCCGGGACAGTGACACTCAGAAAGGTGCTGTCAGAATTTAATTGGCCCAGCGTTGACGATTCGGGACACTATCCCGTCTGCAGTTGCACTCTTATTTCTCTTCTTACAAATGCATAATTCCGCCATTTCAATATCACTATTGTTCTACATTTTATTTCCTGCGAGCGTAATAACACAATTAATTCATTTGATTTTATATAACTCAAAAAAAATCAACGGTGGGTAATTTTTTTTATTATAATTCGTAATCTTTCACAATAGCAGTGTTGTGAAAGCATTTTTCTGAGATACAGAAATAAAGAAATAATCGATAATAGTGGATGACGTGAACTCTATTTCAAGTTTGAATTTAGCCTATTCTGCAACTATTCAGTTATTTGCTTCCCTTTTTTATGCGTGAATTAAACTTAACCTATGGAATGTTGATGAAATGACTACTTTTTTGCGGCTAACAGATAAAAAGTATTTACTCTGCACAATCAATATTCCATGCGGAAGTAATCAAGACCTATGTAACTGCACCTAGAAGAAATTATGACATAATAAGTACATTAATTGCGAAAGAGGTTTACTTTACTCATATTGTAGCAAATTGCGTTGCAATAGTGTTTTTAACTTGTAGGCGTTTTTTATAAGTTGTTTCTTTGCCGGTTATCTTTGAGACCGCGTTCACGGGACTCGAGGAATCGGATACCTTTCACTGATGTTTATTAAAACTGGACAGATACATCGAGAGGCAAACGTCATTAACGATCGTTAGGCTCCGGTCGGTCACGAAAAATAACGCAATTCCTGTTCTGATGGAAACTGTAAAATCAAAATCGACAAGAACATGATATCGATGTATTTTCAAGACAACACTGCAATTCACATAGCAATATCAAGCTATTGATTAGCTACCACCCCCTTGATTAATCTATTGTTAGAATTAATTTAAATTTACTGGTTTACGATATCGTTTTGTTTATTCTAAGGAAACAAATAATTTTTCGATCGGAGAATTCAATAGCCAAATAACCAGGAAATAATAATGAGAAATAAATTCAATCGTCATATCAAATTTATCATTTAAATTTAAATATGGGCCGACCATAGACACTATATAACGCGGCATGAAAGTCTGATGAAACTGTCCTCACAGCTAACAATCTTCATTATTGGCGGCACTTGCGCACCAGTGACTCAGCGACAGTTTCTGTCCTGAACTGTCCAGAGTTAAGAATAAATCCACCAGGTACCGTTCCGCCAATATTGATTTCTTTCACAATTCTCGTTGACGAAATTTAGGCGTCCGGCGTTTGTTCGAACGTCCCAGGGCTGTTGCGTTAGACCCGTCCGCAGTCGAGGGGGCCTCCTGAATCTAAAGCGCCCGCCGCAAGTATTCATAAGCCGTCGTGATTTCATATCTGCGAGAGCTGGCCGACTAGAACCGCGGTTGGGAATAGACGACTGGGGAGTTGCCAATTCTGTTTGCATTAAATATACATGTTTACCAGTTCCAGCAGTTCAGGTCCTCGATTTTGTATTGAAAACGTCCGAGGCCCCGCCTGCTCATGCATCTCACGAATTCGGAGACTGACGATCCGACTTAAATCTGGGCTTTGGGCAGTGCTGCGACAGCCTTATTTTCGGATTGTGACACGATTCCGCACATTGAGAATTCGGGCCGAAACTGATATTCATCTCAAAATGTATTGCCAAAGAATTGGGCCCACCGATTGACCCGGTCTTGGCGACCTCTCGTCGGTGGAACACGGGCGTGTCGATTAAATTCAGACCTTAAATTATGAAATAATAAAAAGTACGGCGTACTAAATCAACGGAGAATTCAAAGAACGAGCAGTATAAATTAATATCATCATTAACACTGAAACTAATAGCTGTTAATAACATTTCTACGTTTCTATCGTTTAATTCCAATTCACGATCTTTATTTTTATTTCGGTGTAAACATGGCAAACGTGAAAAACGATGTTTCAAAAAAAGTTTGTAAATACAACTTTGTTTAAATAAACCATATCGGTGGAGCCGAACAGGGTCGTGAAAAGCTGGCCACGCCTATTGCGGTCCGGGATTTTGGCTGAACGGTTGGACCACCCCTAGGAATTTCGCAAATCCGATTGTCAATGCAGGCTGTCAACGAACGGCCGTTCTCCCCGTTCGACCGCCTCCAAACGAGGATGGGCGGCGCCGGTTGCGACAACGCGCCTACACCATCGCCTTGTCGCAACGGCCCTAAACAGCGGCCTCCCTGTCTCCGCCACTTTGAATTTTAAGCCGCCCGAATGAATCACCGACCTCTCGCTCCGCTGTATCGGACTTGCCAACACGGACTGTCAATCATAATAGGATCGTGTCCTGAAAGAAGTCGAGAGAAGCGCCCGTCCAATCGCTACTTCACTGTAGTTGCACCAACATTGCGACATCCGTGAATTTTCAGCCTGCGCCCACTGGAATAAGTAACAGTACAGTTCTCGCCTAATAACGTGAATAATTATAATATTCACGGCCGCTATAAGAATTTACACTATATATAATAAGTGAGGGTGAAGGTGAATACCTCTAAGTCTACTCACGTCACCTTCACACTACGGCGACAACCCTGTCCTCCTGTTCAATTCAACAATGCTCCTATTCCCACCAAACAGCAGGCTCGCTACCTGGGACTCTACATAGACAAAAGACTCACGTGGAACCCCCATACGCGTCTCAAAAGAACAGATCTCAATTGCAAATTTGGACCTCTTTTGAAAAGGACATCAAAACTTTCAATAGACAACAAACTGAGAATATACAAATCCATTTTAAAACCGACATGGACTTACGGAATAGAACTATGGGGTTCCGCCAAGAAATCCAACATCTCCCGCATCCAGAGATTCCAGTCAAAAGTCCTTCCTACCATCCTTAATGCTCCCTGGTATGTTTCTAAACTAACAATCCATAATGACCTCAACATACCGACAGCCGACGAAGTCGCAAAATCACGCTTCCTTAAATTCCATTCCCGCCTCTCTCCACATCCAAATCCACTCGTTCAGTCCCTTTCCTCCTTTACCCATCCATTATCACCCCCGCGTCGGCTCAAACGCCACTGGCCCAGAGATCTTAGTCCGAAGCCGTAAACTGCTCATGTGAAAAAAGTGCCTTCATTGGGTGGTCTCTTTTATCGAGATATTCACGTGAAAAGAAAACACTCGACACTTGTACCAATAACTTTATGTAGTTGATTGTACAAAAATAAAAAAGGTTAAAAAAAATATATAAGTACGTATTCAGTTAACAGATGAAAGGTAGAGGTTTCCACAGAAGGCGTGGTCGAATACATTTCTGTGTCTTATATATTTTCCTGAATTATTCGTTTTAACGTATTATGATGTGAGCCTGAGTTTCAATTCTAGAATTAATCCGCCGATACTCTACCATATTGATACTCTTGTAGGCTTAAAGAAATCTTCGGTTTATTCCGCGATAGTGTCACTGTAAAACCGGCTATTTGTATTTTTCACTGTACTAACTAACTGTATATTTCAGTTTACCTACTCATTCGAGGTAATATTTATTTCTTAATAATTTTCGTCCTCTCCAACTATCCTTAACTACTTTTGTCGCGACAATAGCGTCTAATTTGAACCCGCCGCCCTTAATTTGGTACTATTATTTGTCAACAATCAATTTCTCCGATTCATCGCCATTCGATCACGATTCACGTCGTTAGTCTAATTACAGTATGCGCCCATGCGTTATACGGACCGAGGCTTTCTTCTGTGACATGCTGACGGACGTGACACTGGCATCGGCCATTTGTGTCAGAATCGACCGAAGGGCGTCCCTGCACCGTTCGAACCGCTTTGACGCGTTTCGAATATTAACAAAGTGAGCTCTCAAATGAAAAGATTCGCCCGGGTGAAAGTGTAGCATCCCCAATTTGGTAGAGTCTCCATATGGAAATCGTAGGGTTGACTTTCTTTCTGACTATTACGATCGAAATATTAATCGTATAATTACGTGGGAATACAATTTAATTAACGAATAAGATTTGAAGTCGGCCTAAAGTGGAGATTGGAAGGTAATATTCCAGAAACAGTAGGGTGAAGTCGCTTCAACAGTGTCATTTATATTGGCATCGTTTTATTTAAAAAAATATATTTCCAATCTATCATATTCTCTGAATTAGAAACCACAGGAATATATTAATTAAAAATTATCCGAAGAATAATGAGTGCGATGGCTGTTATCGCATTATAAGGAGGAGGGATTCGACGCAAGACTATGTGTAATATAAGAAGGTATTGTATTGCCGAAGTATTCAAACTACGAGGAAGACAGTGTGAGGTCCACACAAAATATGTGACCGGCGGGGACAATAGTGAAAATAATGCCCGGAAGAACGGAGGAAACCGGGGTTATAGAAGTGTGCTAATTCTTTTTATGAAACAACTCCATATGACCCTAATTAAATAAGACATTAAATAAGCGACACAATCTCTGTTGCGTAATAAAACTGATTAACTGCTCGCAACAGCTAGTTAAATTAAATGATAGGCCCTTAGATGATTTTCACCATTCAGTTACATAGTTCATTAAATATTGTTTATTGCGGTCAATTTTGTTACCTTTTAAATGGTAAAATATGAAAGTGTCCCACCCGATCCCATTTCATATTCAATCGATCATCCTATTCATCTTTATCGATATCGCGATCTCACCTGTTGAAACTTGCAAACAGCGTAGGTTTGATTAAACGATTAAGATTTAATGAACTTTCACTAGTCAGATAGCTGCGAGGTGTTCAGCGGTATGGGCGGATTCACTCGGTACTGATGAAGTAGGATATGAGTTATAACCTCTCGGTTATAACCCGGACGGGCTGGAATTAGCAAATTGCAAAACCCCGTCCCAACAATTTGTATTGAATGGATGCGATGGAAAATTCAGGGTGGGGCCCAGGGCTTGCCAACTGTGGGGGCCTCGGTTGGCACCATGAAAGTGAAATCAATATGGCATTTCTGGCTGCATTAGTCGCTTCGGCGTCGGAATAAGATATTAAACGCTTGTTATAGCGAGCGTTTGCCTTCCTCGGACCGATAATCTATCCTATTAGTTAAAATTCTAACCTCCGAAAGCAAAACTAGGCTGACTATTTCGTCCTACTAGATTAAATGTCGTAAACCTTAAACTTATCACAATCATAATTGGCTATTAATTGAGGATGCCGAAATAACGAATCTTATTGAATTAGAATCGATTTCAAATTCTTCGAAGTTTTTCATTTACTTAAAACCATTTACTTTTCAAAAACAATTTCGACATAGAATGTACCTCTCAAGTCGAATGGACGCAGAAATTAAATTGAACTGATTAATTTTATTTGTCAGCGTTCTATTAAAACAAAGCCCATTTGGGAACTCCACTTTTAATTTCATAATTACTGGATGAATAAGGGGGCAACGAAAGACAATATCGAAAAGGAAAACATTATTCGCTTATTTTTAGCCTTGAAATAATAACCGATAAATGATAATTTCGATCGAATAGTTGAAAAAATTCGAATTCCCTTTGCTCTTTCGTGATTGTTTCAATAAACATTTCCGTCATTATTTCATGAGTCACTGTGCCGGCATTGGCCTCAGGTTTCCCAGGGTCTTCAGCGCCTATCGATTTAGCCGGTTGAGTAAAAACATCAAATGAAATCTTAATACATCTAAAACTAAAAATAATCTGCATTAGCTGAATACATTAGTCATTCAACGAACGATTTTTTTGTGAAAGTACCACCCCCCTTAGGGTGGTGCGGAAATGTACTTAACTAAAGATCGTTGGGTGCACTTGCACCGATAAACTAGCACCCGATAGTGACTAATACCGCTACTGAAGATGGCGAGCAGCCGAAACCGGTCTAGCAAAAGACCAAACGAGCGAGAGGAGACGGAAACACACGACATCTACGGTATCAAATTAAATCTTAATACAGATAAAACTAAAAATAATCTGCACTAGCTGAATACATTAGTCACTCTTTTTGAGAAGTGGCTGGCATGACAGTTAAACACTGTAAAAATGCAAGTAGACATCCAAACTGGTACGTAATATTCATCCTTATACATGTGTGTTAATGAGTTCGAAAAAAGGTGGAAGAAGTAAAACGAAAAATTGTAAAACCTTAATAGAACCAATTCAGATTCATTCATACAATGAATTGGGCAAATGTTTAGTTTCCTAGGGTAAAAGTTCATGAAACACCTCATTTAAGAAATTTAAGGAATTCGCAACCGCTAAACCCAAGGATCATAAATAAACCCATAGAATTGTCCATAGAATTTCACAGAAAGAATTTTTAGGAATTGGGTTTCTTGTTCAGAACACCATAAATTATTTAATTGGTCGTAAACCAGAATGATACTGATCTAAAAATAAGGTCACTAATTAAAATCGCGGTTCAGGAGAGGGTTGTTGCCAATAAAATATCTGCACGAACATAAATCGTAAAATATTTTCCCAGGCTCATTGTTCCATCAGAAAAATATTATATAAGGCATCAACTAGAACTTTAATTTTTATAATTAATGTAGTTTTCAAAACCAAATTAGAATACTAAGACTAGTTACCAAAACCGTTCTTAGGCATAATATAAATATATCAGCAGATGCATTATTATTTCCCAAGGGGGTAAATAAGACACCGCTCCCAATACTGATTCTACGACTCATTTAGGATAATTTGAAAATTTAAATTTGTTAATACTCCATCACAATTTAAATAGTTCTGCAAGCGTGGGTGAAGTCATGGAGTCGCATCTCAGGGGTTCTCAAGAGCAGATAGCGTAGATAGGAATGAAAACTTTTACTGCTTCGAGAAAGGGATCTCTCATTGTCTCAGGCGGACTAGTTTTTATTGTTATTTACTTTCTTAAATCTTGTTCTGTGCGATATTTCGTTTCCAAATGCAATTGATGTGTTCAATTGAAATTAAATTGAATAATAATTGGCGTAGCACGGTAAAAACAATGTTTTAAATACTGATTATTTAACCCCATGTTATGATAGTGGTGTTGGCGTTCTCACCTTATTATTGAATTTCCACCCTATTATTTCTAGCAATTTTCCGAAGCGTGCTTTTACTTAGTCCAACAAAGCGTGTAATTGTTACCGGCCAACTGTTTTGCGTTGTTTTTTGTTTGATTAATTGGACATTTACGAACACCTCGATTTTCAGACGTCCAATTAGGCGGTCTAACGGCGGATGAAACTTTCGGTCTTTACTTTCCATTAAATAAGTTTTGAATACCCAGAATTTAAAATCGAACGGGAAACCCTCTGCTCGCAGGCTGTAAGAACTAGAAGCAGGTCAGACCGAACTCTTCGGAGTTTCCAACCTTTAATTGCCGCAACTCGAGTTTTCCCTGCTAAGCGTGCCAAATTGGCGCCTGTCTAGTGGTTATCTTGAAGACGGTAATTCACTGATGAGAGAAAGGACAGGTTTAGTATCTACAGATGAGCCATTGGTTCCGGTCGGATTGAACCTATTTCTCGCATTGAAATTGTACCAATAACTCATCGGCATAAATGGAGTAATAATGTACATTATTTCTTAGCATGCGCTTAACGGGCGGCATGGGCTTATTCTTCAGTGGCCTTCTCAATATCCCATTTACTGTCCCTGATCAACCAATACAAAAAGTGTATTTAAATATTTAGAAAGCTACAAGGGTATATATATTTTATTTATTTTGAAATCCTTTTATAATGGCGTGAGAAATGTATAATTGTATTTGCTCCAATAGAGCTGAAAGCTGATTTGCGATATCCTTTCAATTATTTTACATATTTAGGATAACATTATATATAATAAACATTACTTAACTTACGATTAGGCTAAAAGAGACGTCGGTATAATCTGTTATATAAAAAACAGATTCATTAATTTGTAGAAAGTATCAATAAAAGTGAAGTACTTGGAAATATTAGGCAACTTCTATACGGGCACTGAAGTATGCCGGCGTGTGAACTCAATCGTTTGTAGCGAACGGACAGCCGGTCGAATTTATGACCACAACGTTTACATTTTTTTTAGCTGTAGTCAATGCTCGATCTGAACGTTCGATTACCGCAATGAGTGATGGGGTAAATCCGTAGCCGGGGGCCTAGCGGCTGTCAGATCCCAACTTCGCTAGTCCCATTTAGGGGGAGCGGTGCGGTCTCTGTGCGTGCTCGGAGGTAGAAGAGGAAATGGAGTGGAAGGCCGGGCAGGGGGGCGTGGGCTCGAGAGGAAGAGAAAGGGAGAGCGCCTATTAAAGTCTGCCTCTGTGTCCCAGTCTGAGCCCCATTATATATGTGGGAAACTTCGCATTTGTAATAGATTCCGGCAACGAAAACGACCTTGCGCCGGGGACAGGCGAAAGACGAACGGGATTTCGCAAAAATCAGAAAGGGACTTCACCTGGGAACCTGCTTACCAGCAGGGAGGGGAGTCGAGCAAAGCCGTGCGATATAAGTAGTAGTTTAAAAACTTAAAACCTAATAGCTGAGGGGAGAAGGTCGTTTACCATCAAAAAAATTCCTTAAGTTGCCGGTGATAATATAGTGAAACTTTAATGATACGAAAAAGCTGAAGCGATTAAACTAATTGACCGAGTTAATTCGATTAAATGAGTATATTCGGACAAAATATACGCAACAGTTATACCTATAATAGCAATAAAGTGACGGCACTATAAAATCATTATTTAGTGATAGTGTCACCATTCGAACTGATCTCGAAAAAGATTTTTGGACATTATGAAAACGCCGTGAATCAGCAAACCGTATTGTGAAAAATTTTATTTCTGTTCGGTTTATCTAATTAAAAGTGATACACGCGAGTGGGTGATATTGCAGGTTTCTCATAGAAAGAGGTTTGCGCAACTCTGTCTTCTTTTGAGGGGAGACAGCAGAGATAGATGGAAGTCAATTTGAAAAGAGGTAGCTTAGCCGAGGAAATAAAAAATTAGAAAGGAAATCATTATGAAAGATCAAGGTTTTTGTAACAGCTCGACACTTGGCCAGGTGAAGTTAGACAAAATTGTTCCCTAACAATTGCTCCTGTACAACTCTCTTCGAGAATCGGGCCCCTTTCGCCTGTAGTAACAGCCTTTTGAGGTGCCTATTGTCGAATTTAAGACTCGTTTACGTGGAAATTACTTTGTAAAACGTATTTGGTTTTAAAATACTAAACGAATAATGAGATAAAACACAAAATAACAAGATCGACGGATAGAAACTTCATTCTCAGTCAACGAAAGGGAAAGAAAATGTCAATGCACTTTGATTAATTAATTCTGCTCATTATCCTCGGAATCGTGTCGAGCAATCGGTTTAAAATCCGGGAATTGGGTTACCCAACAATTTCGAGTTTCTCTAACCGGACCCAAGGTCTAGATGCGGATCGCAGCCAGAATTCCTGCGAAACACTCGACTTTGGCTCAACGCTACGTCGCCCCACTTGGAGTTTCCCTCGTAGACCCGGCCCCGTGACACCACTCCGCCACATGTCCAACTCGTTTTCACTGTCCGCTTCACAAAAGGAAAACAAAAGTTCGACGAAAGTGAAAACCGGAACGGAAGAGAACACGAGCAAGGGCCCAGATAGGAAATGCCGGAAACCGAGGCGCTGTTACTTCTCTCTTATAGGCCATTTGGAAATGGGAGTTGTTTTATGTACAATCTCATCCAGTGTGCATTTTCCTCAGAGGAAGCGGTAAATATACGGTCGTGTGAATCGACAATGAACACAACAAAAAAGATAAAATATGAAAAAAATAAATACGACACAATGCGACTCAATGACTGATGGGGTGCAGCTCACCGGCGATCAGTGGACAACGCTTTCTGTGTAATCACTTAGAGCGCCAATCGACAAACAGATCCAATAGTATAATGAGACAGGCTCTTGTTCGGAGAAATGCCCGACGAAAAAAAGGAGTGTCAAAGAAGTTGTGCAAGAACTTTTGTGAAGGTGTTACCGTGAGCACGCATTCCAGCGACTGGACGGCAGGGGGGGTCCTTCCGAAACGCGACCACCGCTTTCTAAATCCCGCCCATTCACAAGACCCGCTAAATCGTCTATTCGAAACGCCAACAACTCGGAGATAATGAATGTAATTGGTTTCGACGACACTGATTGACGGTGCACTACTTCAAACAAGAGATAAGAACCTTGATAACGATTGTTCCATACCTTGCTCTACTAAAGCGGGAACTTTCACGGCCAAGAGGAAATCTGTGTGAAATTTTGTCACAGTACAGAGAAAACTTACTACTGCAAATCTGAAAATACTATAACTCAAAGCGCTGTTATAATTTTCTTATAGCGTTCTCTAAGAAAACGTAGGCAGGTACTCGAACCAAATAATGAGGGGCGAAGAATTGAAATGGGTCACACTACGAGCCATAATCAGTGGGCAAATTGCCGGACGGTGTTTTGGCCCATACACGAAATTAATACATCGAGTTTGAACAAGGGGCAGGATCACTTTCGAAAGCCGAGCTCTAACCTTTAAACAACCTTAACCGGATAAAATGCAATACCTGGCGCTCTGTCTTTCTTATTTTGGCACTCGCTCGATATTTAATGCCCTCATTTGCGATCCGACCTTTCTTAGTGTCATCAGGGCCCGTCTCCGGAACCCGGACAGAGTTCTCAAGGAAAACTGGATCATCGATTTGTCGAGGACGAACAGGATGGGTTGCTCCCAAAAAAATGTCTTAACATAAATATTCTAAGCGGGATGTTACTTTAAAAAAGGCCACACTCTGCTCAAATTTATTCGTAACCAAATATGATTTTCAAAAAGTCCTGGTAATCTCAATAAATGAAATTAAACAAATATTAATTAGAGTATACTTGATAAATATACAGCGGTATTATATAATACATAAAATGTAATTTTGGTAATTTTATTAAGCGAATTATCGGCAGAAAAGGAGCATTTGTTACTATCCTAAAAGGATGTAAGAAGCCATCTGTGAGCATGAGACCACTCCTTCATTATTGCCTAAACCTTGAGCTGTTATTTTAAACCCAGACGTTTTGAATAATGAAACCACAAAAAGATAATAACTTACTACGAGTTACGTAGTTCTATTCATCCTTTTCTTCGTGCATTAATTATGAGGATCAACGTTCAAGGCCGGGGACCTATTTGTAATTTTTACGGACCACTTATATTCGGTCACATATTAGGTTGCATAACGTGTCCTGTTACACTGTTTTGTGCAATAATTGCGATATGTCCGATAAAATGACGCTATTAATGTTCTAATGATTGAGCTATTGCTGACAATTAATTGTGAGTACAATAATTGTTAGTTTTAATGACCGGGAATAGAAATAAACATAGAACCGGCTGAGCTGCATATTTTTCATCAGTGTGCATTACTGTCCTAGATCGGTTTCGACATCGCGGCTTTGAACCTTAAAATCATTCAAAAAATCAGAATTTAAATCTTAACATTGTTTTCTTATTATTCTGTAGCCATAATAATCAAGATTCTGGGCAGAACGCATGAAAATTTCTCGGTAGAGCATAAATTTATATCACACATACATCAATCAACTCAGCTCGTTGACATTGCCGTAATACCTCTCCCCCAGGGCAAATTGCGAAGTTTTATTTATCCGTTCTGTTCTCATTACACCTATTGTTGTTTGATAAAGAGGCTTTAATGTATCACACATAATACACATAATAAATCACAGGAAACGTTTCGGAAAATGCTACGCCTATATCCGGAATATTCGAACGGCCTTCTCAACGTCTTTTCACCGGGTTTCGAAAATATGCGGCAACGCCAACGACCCCAAAGGTATACGCATTGTTCCGCGCCGGTCGATGGCCCAACCGAGACATTTTTTTCACACCGCCTACGACACGGGGTTCCATTTTTCTTCTTACCCCGGGCCCCGGGCTGTTATCGCGATGGAGAACCCCCCCCCCCTCCGCGCCCATCTACTGCATTTTATCATCTATACGCCGTCTTACTGATTTCTGCGGCAATTGCACAACAGCAAATGCCGTCTGTCGGGTATACGGTCAGATCGACTCCTCCCGAACAGGGCGGTATTGCGTAAGGCCCCGTCGCGACGCTTAGCTTCCTGAAAGCGCCCCTCGCCAGTGCCCGTACCGTGCTCCAGACCGGAACCGGACGTTGACGTCTTCCTATAGAATTTCTCATGTCGCCAGATTTCCTAGCCTGACGACAGCGTGAGTTTCCCGCCAGTTACCTCAAAACGGTTCCAGCTCAAACGTTGCTAGTTGAAAACGAGGAAATTCGTTTATAATAATACAGGAAACTGCGGCATTACTCGTTACACCCAGTAATAGAAGCACATACATCATTTTACCTTGTCAATTCTCTACAGAGCTTTCAGCTTAATTTTTTTTTTCGTTCGCCAACTTGTTGAGTAGTGATTTGGGCAAGGTGCTCGGGGCAATTCTGCCTGGTGCGATTGAATCTTGACTTTCTTCATCTTGGTTCTTCTCGGTATCAACTCCCTGAAACGTGAAATTTATAAATACCATTCTGGAAAGACGCCTGTAATGAGTAATCATCGTTATTGGAGGTGCAACTGACAATTCGGCTTGGTCAGATAGCAAGTGTCCAAATTGTTAGTAAGAACGGGAGGTGCCCAGTGAGAAAGGTGCAGTGTTACGGGTGTAATGATATATCTCGGGGTAATTTTAGGAGCCGTCGTCTGGAAACGGTCGGCTGGCGGTCGGCGGGGTGTCGGCTTGCCGGCTCGTATTGTTCATCCTTCGCATTTCAACTGCTCGCCTTATTACGGGACCGCAACTCTACAACTCGATACCCCCATTCTCCAGTTTCATGGGATGTACGCGAAACAGCGGTACAGTACGCTTCCTTATTCAATGAGCACACTGAGTACAAACGCGACGAGGAGAATCGTCGAATTTACACAATGAATGTAATGTGTTTCGCAGCAATAAAGAAAAAAGTGTCAACTGAAACTAGATGATATCTACATTAGGTCAAATTCCACTTTTCTATAGGTTTACCGACGCTTCTATTTCAAATAAAAAACTGATTAGTTTAGAATACCATGTGTAGGTTAGAATACTATGTGGTCTGCAAGGGGTCGGAATACAGTAGATTTCGTGTGTTTGCGTCTCATCTCGCTGATTTGGTCTCTTGCTAGACCGTTTACGGGTGCTCGCCATCTTCAGTAGCGCTGTTTGTAACTCTGGCACTTTGGATGTTTTTCGGGCATCCTCACTGCACTCTCACTGTTACTGTCACTTGTCCTGTCGTTGTTTATCGGTTCAAGTGCACCCAACGAACGATTTTTGTGAACCTAGCGCCCCCCTGAGGGTGGTGCGGAAATGTACTTAATTTAAGTTCGTTGGGTGCATTTGCACCGATTAACTAGATTACTAAAAATAAACTTTTTTCAATAAATTTTGGATCAACAGGAAAACTTTTATGATCGTAAATACCCAATACCAGATAGGTGCTTGTCATATATTCGGAAGTCAGAACATAATAGTTGTGACCAGTTGTGCGATCAAATATATTTGACCCTCAGAGGGGAGCTAGTTTCGCAAAAATCATTCATTGGGTGCACTTGCACCGATAAACAACGACGCAGCCGAAACCGGTCTAGCAAAAGACCAAACCAGCGAGAGGAGACAGAAACACATGAAATCTACGGTAAAAAATTGATTATTACTTTATTCCTTCCAAATATATATATAATGATTGCTATGAAATAAAATATAGACAGGTTCGTTCCACCGACCACAGATTATGAGGCATTTAAAATGATACAATCATTCACAATGAGCTCCCGAATGGAAATCCTTCTCAGGGTTACTTCACTTTCCTAATCCGTAGGAAGGAACAATAAAGAATACTTATAAAGTAATTACAGCGTTTAATGCGAGGGAGCATCGGTTGCAGGTATTTACGCCGGAGGGGAAGACATTCATCAGGACTACTGTTGATGGATTAAATGGAAATATAAAAAGTTGACCATTAAAATCGTTTTCGCACGGCCGGCAAGGGCGTTACAGTATAACGATTTCCCTGAGAAATTCGGAGCTCTTCTATTTGCATGTCGCTCCCCCAGTATAATAACGGGTTTCGACATTCTTCGCAGAAGCCGACACGACGGACTACTAATCTGAAACGGTTCTTCGTGTTCTACGATTCCGAAAGTGAGAGAATATTTCGCAATCGGTATTTATTTTTAGACATTTAATTGTTGGACCTGGTTTCATGTTACGCTAAACAATTTTCTAGAAATGTTTCGCAACGGTTCACTGTTGAATTTTGTTTCTAAAGCGTTAATTTGAACTCTTTTCTTTGTAAAATATTTCTTAATGGCCACTTCCTTAAAGTGTATTCGAGATAGGATTTTATTGTTTCAGTTATTTGATATTAATTAATGCGGCAGAGTTGAAACAATTGGAAACTACGCCGAGAGAATATGTTCTTAAAAATATTAAAATAAGCCCGAATCATTTTCGGCAATATGTTACTTTGTTTAAGTGCATTAACATTATTAGGGTAAGGCACGTGGCATCTTGGTTGCCGGTGGGGCAACCTACCTGCATTCTGGCTGCACTGCTACTATGTTACTACACAAGAATCCGAGAATAATGGTTCCAAAAACCTCGCGGACAGCGTTGATACCCCAACATGAGTAAGTGCCTACAAAGACTACTGAAGGCCGCGAAGAGCATAACACCAAATCAGCAAGTGGAAACAAATGATCGCAAGGATGATGAACTTTTATTATTGAACATTATTCACTTATGGACAAATTGAAATTCAATTGATTGTTCAACTGAAATATTGAGTTGAGGACAAATTCACATCGTGTGGTCAATTTGCCACGCCTAGGTATAGCCGATGCTATTCTAGTTGGTGACGTTCAATGAAAACATCAATGTAGGATGTCGTGATACCTGCAACGCCCACCTGCACAGTCCGCTATTCACTAAACTTTCAGCTCTGGCCGAAAGCTGAATATTAATTAAATGAGAATGTTAAACGATTGTATGATAATTCGGTTCCATCGGGGTGAAAGCGTTCCATTTTAAGAGTTCCACAGTCGTCCTGAGATAAGGTTCAAATAATTACCGGTGGTAAATTTACGGTTCACACTGTAAAATCGGATTTGCTAACCCAATATCGAATTATAATTGCCTCGTAAGGATTAAACTCAGAATGCTCTTATCTAATACAGTATTACTTAAAATTCGTGCCTGAAAAATTAAATACTCCTTTGGCAACTTTGGGAAAATAGTAGGAACAAATGTTTTCTATGAAAAATAAATATAAATTTCATATAAAAATTATTTTGTACTCTTAAGTGTATTCTTGCATTAGTCGCGTTATTTCAGCCATCGAGAAAACTGATAGGAATTAGAGTTCGAGGTAATCCCATCAAACAGAGAAAGAGTATACATTTTCATTCCTGAAGTGGTTATAACTCTTCTTGTTATACTTTTCACACACTTTCACAAAAGCCGGTCTGACAATATTTAGTTTCCCCAATTGTGTTACATCTCTCTCAGTCCGTTGGTAATCGTTTAGCGTGTTCTGCCAACACGCAACTGATGGCGGGGCAAGTGAAAAATGCATAAACTCTTAAATAAATGTAGTATTTAATATACGAGTTCTAAATTAATATACGAGTAAACCAGCACGAGCGGTTGGATTATGTCTGGCAAATATTTTAAAAATGTAAATTAATTATACGAATACTAAAAAATAACTGATTTTGGTTTGCTGTTTGTAATTAGCTGGCTAAATTAAACGCGCATTCTGGAAACTTCATTATTTCTTTTGGCAGAGGTCCTTTTTCCTGAATAAATAAACGACGAGACTGGAATAGGACGTTTTGCTCGGAAACGAGGAAAACCCAGACGAATATTCTCTGGGAGAAACTAACGGCAAGAATGGCCCCACAATGTGGAGGAAATGAATTAGTTCGGAAAATTATTTTAATACTATTCACTATTACTTAAATCATTAATAGATATAAATAAAATCAGTTATAAACTGTAATCAATACCGTAAATTATTAATACGGGAAAGAAATTATCATTCTAAGATAGCAATTAAAAATATAATAAGCACAGATAATAGTGTCATGGCATTTCAATTATCTCAAGACACCGCCTGTGTTGTACACATCTCTCGTTAGATCCTTAGTTGTTATCCTTTAGAAAGTAGGATCTATTGACTGGGTATACGCAGGAAGGGCTCTCACGACCAGCTATCCTTTGGCCCCCTTCTCGGAACCGACCGGCGTGTATCGAAAACATAGGAAAAGGTCAGGGACGCGGACCCCGCCCCGCCACGCCCCCGGGGTCGCCCCATAGTCACTGAATCCCCTTTCGAAAAGTCAGAGTTCAAACACATGCTACTCAACATCCCACGGCTCGAACCGGGTCATGGCTCAACCGCGCCCGTTCCGCCGTTGAACTCAAACAGCGATTGTTAGCCCGAACCGTTCATTCAGCTTCCAGTCATAGCCCCTCATGACCAGAAGAAATCAGTTCAGAACATTACTTATCGAAAATAAAAAAACTTTTGAATTGAAAGAACACTATTGTAAAATATTTGTCATCATCAGTTTCGCGATCTTCTGTCTCCGGACCGTCGGCTGGTTCGTTCAACAGTTTTGGTTTCTAGCTATCGGAAATCGATGGCACAAGGCTCGACACGATCCTACTTGAGGTTAAACGGAAGTTCGCGAGAGCAATAACCCTCGCGTTACTTATCAAGATTCTGGCAGAACGGAGACCAGAAGCAAGCCACAATTCGTCGTATTACCTGGAATAGGTTTATGCACAGCCACAGGCTAAAAGTGTTACTGTTAAGATACATTCCCGATGTTTGAAACTAGATAAGTGCTTGCCTCACATTTTGAAACAGATTGCCCTAATTTAAAATAGAATGTTCGCATTTTCTGCTTATTAATATGACAACCGAGAGCACTTACTAGGATAATAACCCACTGAACAGTAAATGTTTTCAGGGTCCCAGGAAATATCGGGTTAAAAGATAAAATCGAGGCGATTAATCTCGCAGTAGAAAGGACAAACGTATCCCGTTAGAAGAGCTCAACAAATACATTATATTTATGGTAGCCATTTATAATAATCGTTTTCAAGTTTCGGCTTTCAATTGCGAAACCACTTTTCAACGCTTTCTCAGAGTTAACCAGTGTGCTAATTTTCCATAACTGGTCAAGACGAATTGGTCCTGTTACATTAGGCGGGATAATAATTTCAGAAAGAAACCGCTTACCGTGATGGGCAGCAACCATGAAAAAGTGTAACTGCCCAGCCACAGATTACGAATTAAGCGTCGCGCATGAAACTTATTGTATAATTCATGGAATATGTCTATTCACGATGAATACCGACAGCATAAAGCGTTTTTAATTTATAGACTGGGGTCGTAACTAGCATCCACTCGCAACCATTATGACTTTATAGCTTACTGATAGTGGCGGAACACCGAAGCTAGTTTAGCTTCAGAACAAATAATTAATACTTTTCTGTGCCTGCTAAACACGGCCATGATCTAAAAAAGCTCTATTCTATAGGATACAGTGTGTGAAAGAGGTGTTGTAAACGGACAACCTTCGAAGCGAGCTTTCCAAATTAGGATTTCCATTGCAGAAAACAGTACTTAAAACATTAATAAATAGGTATTTTACGCAGAAAACCTATGATAACAAATACCTATAAATATTAAATGTTTGCATTTGTTAACAGATATGTGAAAAGAAGGTTGTCTTAATGCAACAAGTGATACGCATATTTAATTGATTGATCCAATATTTCTTGAGATGTAGTGTGAATGAGGAAAATATCACCCGAACTTTGGATTTAGTTACTTCGAAATAATAATTCATTCACGCGTAACAGAGGCAGCATAGAAATTAAAGAATTTCAGCCATCGCCGAGGCTTCGATTTTTGAATAGGGCAACTGGTCGGGGATGTGTACCGCGTTTTGAAGGCGGAAATGATGCGAGGTTAATGAAGGTGTGTGATATTGAAATGATCGGGCTGGTGAACATTGCCCAAGAGGTGGGCCCCCCGCCGCACAACCCGTGTGGAAGGGATAGAAGAAACTCTCACCTGGGTTGGCTGAGGTTATAAAGCTACCCGCACCGGCTCCCGCTTACACATTGTTTACAGTGCAGTGCCACAGTGCCCGTTGCCGAGATGAAGCTCATCCTTATAGCCGTAAGTACAAGTTTCTCTTTAAACCGCAATTATGTTTCGATTTCAGAACCTCGGGTCGGGACGGTCGGCGTTAAACGTCAGTGGATAGCAACATCATTTGGCCAAATTGAAAAAAAAAATGTTTTGGGGAAACGAATTTGGGGATGCTGCATTTAATGATTTCACGGTAAACGTCTAGGGCGTAAATACAACGATATTTACGGAGGTACTATAACACATGTACCCAAATATTTTTTCTTATTTACTTCAGTTATTTATTCACCCATTACAGAATAAAAGAATTGAATTTAATTAACCACATTTAACTATACATTCACAATTTGTGTTCCTCTTTTTTCTCCATCTTAAATAGTTATTTTAGAAAAAACCAAAATTGGGAAACATGAACAGTTCGCCTTGGAGCTCATCATAGTCTCTGGACAGTTAGCAATTTTTTAACTTTTTACAATATTTTTATTTCAATCTGAACGTTTCCCTAAATTGACAGCCCTGAACCTAAGTAACCGAACAGCTGTTGGTGCAACTTGTTGCGTTGTGTCAGATAAGTTGGTCACCCTACTTAGAGTAAAAGTGAGCAAAATTAAGCCGTGAGTATGAGAAAGTGGAGCGTAAATTCTCATAATTGATACCCCCGTTTTTTGTCCTCAGTCACCCTTTCTAGTTTTCGATCGATCATTATCAATCAACGCATAATCGCTAGCCGGGGTAGTGATCTTCCCTCATAAATTGCGGATATCCCACCTCGAACTCCTCAGTAATACCTTGACATACGATGCTCAAGAAATTATTCGCATTAGCCCACAGGAGTCATTCGATCAGCCGATGTACGCAATGCTCAATACGGAAAAAAACGGACCCTTTCAGTTCCCGCTACTCAGTTGACTCACTATTATCGTCGTATCAAGTATAATTGCAACTTGAAGGCTGCACTGTTTTTATGGCCGGCCGCCGCATTCTAATGGAAATAGCTACAGATACATATCGGCGTACGTCACTGGCCTTTTATATCATCTCAACCCCATATCTTCATCTTTTTAGTTCAAAATGGGTATTATCCAACGTTAAATTGGTTTCTCAATTAAAAGAACAAGAATAAAAAAGCTTATTGCTTTCGATCAATTAAAAAGTTTCAAATGTTTTACAATATTCAATCTATTATAGTTCTAATAAGAAGGCAGGTTTACAAATGTATCAATCCTTCTTAGTCATTTATTAAAATCATGCGAAAAAGTACACAGGAGGTTGAATTTCTTGTTACATAATCATGCGTTCCCAATATTCTGAATCATAAAAGCCCGACTGTACTCAATCAAGAATGATATGATTTCGTTTGCCTGTTTAACATTATTATTCTATGCTCCGGTGAGTAGCATGCGAAGTTAATCATCTATTGAAATGGAACACCGGCAGTCATTGCGCCAAGTTCCTTCCGCGAGTGGCAACAACAGTGTTTTACACGCTTAAGTGTAACGAAACAGCAAACTGGCCATTTGCCTAACCGTTAGTATCGTATCTTTTATAAATCCTCATAACTGCCCAAATATACACAAAATAAATAAAATATAGCGATAATCTATACTGAAGTTGAATTTCATATGGTCGATCGTCCCTGGATTAAATTATCTTTGTCATTCATGACACTTTGTTTTATTATTATAACGTTTCAAATCTCTGGTATTCCTGTTCTGTCCACCTTACTCGAAATAATGAAGTCGTATAATCAAGTGGCGGAACTGAGGTTTCTCGACACAAAAATATATGACCAGCACCTCATAAAATGAACACATGGAGCCAAATCATCATGCGGACTTCCTCGAAGGGTAGTATAATCACTCGTGCGAGTTTCTTTCTCGCATATATGTAATATATGAACTGTGACACGGGCCGTGTCAAGCTTTCGCCGGACAGTTTCACCCCGGGCTCGGTCAAAACTCGAGCGCGTGAAAGTCTCTCGGCCGATATTCAAATTCAGGTTGGTGTCCGTTCGAAAGCGTTTCCTGACGCCGCCAACGCGTACTTCCGCCCCCGGCCCGCCTCTAATTTCATATCATAAGGAAATTATTTTTTTGTGGTCCGTCCGTTCCCTTGGCCACTGCCCATTGCGAAAAAGATGCTATAAATATTCGGTTGGTTGAACGTATTGTCCAAAGTGCAATATACTAAGTAAAATAAATTTCAACGAATAAAACATTCTAATAAATACAAAAAAAGGACTTTGTTTTCACTATTACTCCTCGACGTTTCTACAGGAAAGGAACGAAATCCGGTAGTTCATTGCCAGTAGTCGTGAGAAAGTTTGTAAATCCGTTGATTTGCACAATCAGACTTTCCCAAATATCATAAATCGGTCGCGACTATTGTTGAGAACCAGTTGCAGACAGCCTTTCAACATCTCAAAATCAACAGTTTCCTTCTCAGTTTAATTAGTATTCCTCGACTATTTTTGTGATGATAAAAGAAAATATTTCGACCGACAACTGGCCTTGTCCAGTGTCTAATTCTGTATGTCCGATGGAACAGAAAGGTTGCCCACGTTCAATTCGTTCGTCCGTATTCGCGGGAAATTAAAGTCCTTGGATGGCCATAAACGGAGCTGAGAGGCTTACGTGATTTGAATAGGCCTACGATCAATGTCGTACAATTCGCTCCCGCTGAAATCTGCCGGAACAGGCAAATTTTTAGCGCACGAGGAACTCGAGTGTCGTGACGTCACATTATGGGGTTTACAAATGGAAAAATCGTGCTACAACCTTAGCTATATAGGTAGAAATAACCTGTACAAACTGCAATTACATTTATGAAGATTAATTATATCTAATGACGGACAGTGACTAATGCGGCTTTCCGCCGTGATAGGTAATTCCCCGCGACGAAACAAATTGAATGTATTTTGATTATTTTCGCAATAGTCAGAATAAGATGATTAAAATCGCCGAATAAATCTCAGTGTTTTCGTCTGCTACACGTTGCTCTCCTTAAACACATGGACGTCAAATTTCCAGTGGCTAGCGAGCCACTCAGCCTTGAATTTATACGCAGTATTGAGTTTAAATGCTACGGAAAAAAAGATCGAAAAGAAGAATGGCGGATGATTTATGATAAGGTAGGAAGGGACAGCTGAAGGTCGGGGAGGTACGCATTGAATACTTGGCGGTGTCACCGGGGCGTTACGGTTCCTTCGTGTCGCTGTCGCCGGTTACAGTTACGCAACGGTCTCGATTTCATCCGATCGGACTGGTCGATTATCGGATCCCGGATAGCGTTAGGGCGCCTATAATAAAGTTTTAGTTTTATAACATCGGGCTAAGAGTCGTATGGCCGAGCGAAACCTACGGAGAAGGACGATTGAGGAGGCTAGCCCATTTGATGGACTATACCGCCGAAGGAAAAGAATAAATGAAAAACTTCCGCCAGTATAAATTCATTTTATTTGAAACATTTCAGGAATGTAAATGTAAATTCTTCAATGTAAATCCTCTTTTTTCATTAGCGCCTACAAACATCTCTGGTCTGACCACTTACCATACTTCATTTTTTCTGCTCCTTGGATCTTCAGGCGAAACTGGAAGCTCCAAACTGCTTTTTATTTTCGCGTACTTAGGTTCGTTGAATCATCTGACGGTTGTATGTCTTTATTTCAACTATAAAAAACCGGGTAATACAAGTGCTTGTAAACAGGAATTGTAAATTAAACACGATTACGATAAACCGGTACAATGATAATAACGAATCGGTGAATATTAAAAACGTTATTTTCTGGTATGAAAATAATTACGTGGAAAGCGTTTCAAAAGGATTCTCGAAACCAATCCCAGGATCTATAATTTCAGCGCAGACTGGCCTCCTTTCTTTTCCCTAATCTATGATCCTTTCGGATCAATTTTAAAGTGAGAATTTCAACATTACTCCCGTTTTTTTAACTCTAATGGCTGAACCAATTACAGGTATCCTCAGTTTATTCATTCTCTGTCGTACATTATTGATTTTGAAACTGGAACTTCGATCCCGGCAAAATAGTAAACCCTACAACTTTCCCGCTGAATGCCAGTATTAGACTTCCAAAATAAATCTACCGTTTCCTTTTAAGTCCAGTCTCGGTTCGCTCCCATTCGCCCCCGCGCAGGTTCTAAGTCACGAAGCGTTACGTTCCTCGCGTTACCTTCCCGGTTACGCAACCGGTATATACAACAGAGTGTAACGAGGAGACGCCCCTATTAGGTGGCCCGTAGATGTTTGTCACGTCTGAGCTCTGACCGGGTCACTTTCGGTTTCACCCCGCTTTTACGAATTCTTCCATTCCCGTATCCCCGTTTTGCAAGTCCTTAAACATTGAAGAATACTATTTTCACTTTGAGACAAAGGGGGAGTATTATTAGTTCGTAAATAAAATCGTAGAAGTATATCATCATTTACATTTCAATCATTCTCGAAAGGAAATAAGTCATTTAGATTCTAAAAACACATCTACCGTGGATTATTATCATAATGCAAGTTATTAGGACAATGGTCTAGGTTTTAAAATAATCCAATAAAAAATAACTGCAACAACGAAATAGATGGATAGGTATCATTCTAATACATGCGAATACATAAATTATTACGTCGATCCTTTCATATAAAGTAATTTCCTGTAATCGTTCATTTATGTTCTCATTTACGGATGTAGGAATCGTTCAGGTGTAGATGGAATGTAGACATGGTGTGTTGGCTAGTCAACACGCCCTTCTATTCTGGATGGCCTTGTCTTCGCTGAATTGTTCCAACTCTTTTATAATTTAAATTGAAACATCACATTTATAAAAAACAATAATCAGTATTCTTAATCCAATTTACTATTGACAATCACACCAGTTGAACAGCATTCATTACCATCATGAATATAAATACCCACCACTATACCTTCCCAGTATCAGTACCATCAATTCACCTCCAGGTTTTGAGAAAGTTAGAACTTACGAAAAATAATTATTCGTGTCCAAGCTATGCGTTTTTATTTATATTCCAACTTAAATGTCTTACAAAGTCACTTTGGCACTTGGATTTTTTTTGGGTATCCCCGCTGCACTG
Source organism: Lethocerus indicus (assembly GCA_019843655.1). NCBI lineage: Eukaryota > Metazoa > Arthropoda > Insecta > Hemiptera > Belostomatidae > Lethocerus > Lethocerus indicus. Next base: position 22,806,092 of record JACDQD010000003.1, on the reverse strand, counting down.
TCACTGTCACATGTACTGTCGTTGTTTATCGATGCACGTGCACCCAACGAACGATTTTTGTGAAAATAGCGCCCCCCTGAGGGTGGTGCGGAGATATACTTAACTCAAGTTCGTTGGGTGCACTTGCACCGATTAATTAGATTACTAAAAGTATACTTTTATCAATAAATTTTGGATCAACAGGACAACGTTTATGATCGTAAATACACAATACCAGTTTTCCTGTCATATATTTCCAAGTCAAGGCATTATAGTTGTGACCAGTTGTGTGATCAAATATATATCGTTCATCATATATTACAAAAATCGTTCGTTGGGTGCACTTGCACCGATAAATAACGACAGTACAAGTGACAGTGACAGTCCCAAAAAAGATCCAAAGTGCCAAAGTGACTAACACCACTACTGAAGATGGTGAGCAGCCGAAACCGGTTCGGCAAAAGACCAAACCAGCGAGAAGACAGAGAAACACACTACATCTACGACATTTACAAAACATAAACCTTGATCCGGTCACGTTATGCATAGTTTTAATAGGGTTAGAGATAAATGATATAAGAAGGGTGCGGGAAATAACCTCGACATGCTTAATGAAGCAAAAGAGAGCGTAACGCGCAATACCTGCCACTCGATTCAATATTTCATTTTCGTTGCCCAACTTTTAATAGTTGATCAACAACCTGGATTTTAAATATGCCATGTCCAAAGATACGTTATACTGGTAACTTATAAATATATGAAGCTGTTACACGGATGTCATTCCCTCGACTTTATTATCTTACACTTGATAAGGAAATGACATCTCAATCAAATATAAATTTCCTCCAAATGTAGCTTATAATATTTTATCTCAATTCAAAAACTCCGAATAAAGTAAAAGTGTTGTAAAAGTATCAGAGAAAGAGAGTGAAATATTTATTCTTCTTCTCCATCTTGGAAGACAGAACAACAAACTTACCATGACGATCCGGCCTTGTTGGCCGTGTGGGTTTCTCTCGGCGGGATGAGCCTGAGCCAAGAAACGGGTTGGGGACCAGTTGGCAACCGGTCATGAAAGTTGCGTCTTAGGCTGCCCCCCGGCAAAGCCCCGTCTCAACTGTTGTAACAGAAAAACCGCTTGCAAAAGCCGCCTCCTCCCTACGCTACCGGCATACGCCAAACGCCGCTCGCCTACTTTACCCGCGTACCGTTCTCTTCTAAACTGTCTATTATTGTTAGTACCGTAACATAAAACACACTGCCTGTCCCCTGACCCCCTAATACTTTCGATTGCACGGGTTTCTTCGATCACGTATATTTCATGTACACGTTCATGAAAAGACAATCAAAGCCGAATCACTTTGCAACTAACCGATTTTAGATAAGCGGTATTGTTTAAATCTTATATGTAAACAAGCAAATGGATTTATCGATCGATGGAGATTGAAAAAAGAAATTGACCGTGAGAAAAGAGCGTTATTTCCAGACGTGTCTTGAACCCGTGATATATCAACGTTGACTATCTCAAAATCGTTGGTTCGATTATCACGCATGGCCTTTCAGAAAATTTGGCATCCGGTCGGTGGGCCGTGTGCCCACCTTAGGCAAGGTAGGTGCCACAAAATGTTGGGGCGTGGCCGATTGCTCAATTCGGACACGCGCCTCTGTGCCCTCGGTTTTTTTTGCAGGACCACCTAATCACAGTGGACCTACCTTCGAGAAATTTGGCAGCCGTCGGGGACACGACGAATGGAAGCGACCGGGGAAAGCTTGGAAAAGCGCGGTAATGGCACTCGCGCGTACTTTGAATTCGATCTTCACCAATTCGCGGATACACTCTGAATCACATATTCGATCAAAAGCCGTGATATCTAGTTCTCCCAACCTAAGCACTTATCACTTTTTATGTTACTGGCAATAGTAACAGTTTAGGTTTGAAGGTATTTTCACCAGACTATTTTTAAACCCAAATTTCTCTCCACTCTCCTATTTGAGCGATTTCAGCATGAATAATGCTCAATGATCAAATCACGGGTGAGCGTTATATTTGCAAGATGCGTTCAGCATTTGCCCGTTAGTAGGGAGATTTGTTAGGCAACGGCCACCCCGTCTCGCCGGCCGGTAAATTTATGTTAGAAAATCGTGAAAGTTTATTTTTAAATCGAGGATATTCTTCGACTTTATAGATCTTACAACAAACCGTACAGGGTTTTCCCTTCACTCGAGAAGGGAAACGAACGGGGCCGGGAATCGTACGAGCGGTTTATTTAATTATGCGCCAATAACGGCTCGAGTTACAAAACAACCGCGGCCGAACGGAGAGCCCAGACGTTTCAACATTTTCTGTAGATGCGGTCTAACAAACTGCCCATAAAGTTGATTGCACCCCATTATAAGTTGCAGCGCTGCAGAGACATATATCAACGTATATCATTTATTGACCTATAATACGCCTTTCTTGGGTTCAGGAACTTGACAAGTAGGAAACGACGTTAATGACGACTGTGTGCCAGCGGTAATTTAAAAGTGGAATCCATCCTCAATCAGGAAAGACGAGATAAAATACAGAGAGCTCTATTAAATTCATTACGCTGCTGACCGTTCTCGGAAGCTTCCTCAATTAATTGCAAGGCGACGAATCGTTTTTCAGGGCACGACGCTCTATTAGCGGTCTTCAGGAACTACAGCCGAGCACAAGAAGGACGAATGTCGACAACAGGAAAAGGTTCCGTTATAGGGAATAACAGAGAACAACGGATGTGGGCAATCTGCGCCCAGACTTCCGGCCAGAGCCGTGACTCAATCACGAAAATAAACGGCGATTTTATTTGTATTACACCGACCGTCATCGTGTCTCACGTCCTTACGGTCCCGCCTTACCGATCCAGCATATCCGCTTCTCAATATTCGCATGCTGACGAAGCATCGACAGCAGCGGTAACTACTTTCGAACTCTGAGGTTTCCCGCAAAGAGTACCTCTGTCCTTAATCGAAACCACTGTGACAGTGCACTAACATAACACGCTACCATTTCGTGGCCGAGAACGTCTGCGTCGAACTCTAGTTAGACCTTTTTTGTGTTAAACCTCTTTACCGTATGAAAGACCACGAAATTTATCCACATTATCGTTAAATTCGGTAGGAACGAATTGTAGTAGCACGTTCTGAACTAAATACCAAGTTCTCCTTCAGGAAATTTAACAAGTAATCTTCAACATCTATAATTCACTGTTTTTACCCGATTTTTCTCATTTAAACTATCTTAGATTAATTGCACAGTATTTGTATTTTAAAGCGCCAACCGATAGTTGTAATTCTTCTGGTTGGTTTTCAATTCCACATTGAAAGTAGTAGTACAAACATACGTATACTAGTGAAACAGTGGGCCAATGTCAAGGGCGCGGAGGTCGTGACCAGGATGAGCCGTGGGTGGAGGAAGAGCCACTGAAGGCCAATGAAAGTAGACCGGACCAGCCTCTTCTTCTAGTAACCATAAACAGAAATCTGTCAGACAAAACAGTGGATATATTCAAGATTAATTATGTTCACTAGGAGCCTTAAAGTCAGTCAATTTTCACACTGAGCGCTCCAATATTTTTTCCAGGACATATAACCCCTTGTTCTGTGTTGGTTCTGGTTAAACTAATAATATTAAGATTTTGTGATTTCGCGATTACCTATTCGGTTGGAAACAGAGGTATGAACGATTCGGTAAAACAACCCGCGTTATTTTTCACAAATCATACTGAATAAAGCCGTAATGGTAATGAGTTTTTTTAGCCAGTGAAAACCGATGCTTGGTATTATTAAGTTCTACCTGTTTCAGGCCTTTCACTGTAATGTATAGATACGTCTTCAGATAATAATGCAGTATATAAGTAGTGATAGAAAGCGAGGAATGGTTACTGCTAAGCAGAAAGAAAAAATAAATTTTCACCTCTGAAGCAACCTGAATTAAGCCCTCCAACAAGTCCTGCAACTTTCGACTCGTTGGCCTGGATAGGTGACTTGCGAATGAATACTCGCCTTGTACTTTGCGTGGGAGAATTCAGATTTCTGGGGAAATTATGAGAAATTCTATTCTGTCGATATTTAATCGGATATATCAGAAACAAATCTTCCCATGACAAATAGACATCAAGGGAATAGAGTGGAAACCTATTGCAGCAATTAGCGATTTCGTAGTGATTTAACCTTCGTGAAAAATCACAGTTAAAGTTATAATTACTATTTTTTGTGTACAGTCGATATGAAATATCCATTAATAGCCATTTAATATAAATGGATATTAAAGAAATTCAGGGTCTCATTAAATAAAATAATGAAAACCGAATTTAGACCTACGGTCTCAGTAATATGAGACCATGTAACTCCGCTGCGATTGTAGACTTATATTGAAGTGAAACAGCGCTCAAGATATATTTTCCAACAATAAGTCCTCCCTTTTTATTCGGTCATTCGATGCAATAACACCGACAGATGGTGTGTTAGTTCCGTCTTGTTATATCACTGGATTTATTTGACGGTATACTGAGGGAATTAGACGGCTCGAAGTTTCACATCCCTGCCCGAGGCATTCGTGCTGCGCCGAGTCGGAGGTTGCACAAGATCGGTGCCCGGTCGGGAAGGCCTGGAAGATCGGGGACCAAATCCCGGAGACATGAATCCCAGAAAGAAAGAACTTGTTTAGTTGCGAAACATCAGTTCAATCGTCTTCCCAATAAGTACAGGCGACTGCGGCGGTTTCCCTCTCAGGCCTGCTAATGAAAGGGTACGATCCGGAGACTCGTCTTCTCTTTTTTCCACTGACGTTGTGGAGAAAGAAAATTAAAAAAATACAGATTATTAACTTCAATAGTTTTAATTACAAAGGGTATACACATTATAAATTAATTTATAGAGGAAGAAATTGATATCGAGATTAGTTTTTTTAATTATTAAAGGATTCGAAATATTTGCGTTAAAATATAACCTGTATTGTTGAGGAATATGCTACCAACATTGCTTTTCATTACGTCGTTTTAATAATTCGTACCTAATCCTGTCAAACGAAAGTTACCCCATTACCCGCGGAATTGAATCTAGTCCTATGTAGAGATGTTTATTTTTGCTCTTCGCGTTCAGTATATTGATCTAATTAAACGTATTTTGATCTTAGATCACAACTAAATTGAAGGAAAAATACTTCTGATACTAAATATTTACTCTTTAAAATTCGTAAAAGGAGACTTGAGTTCGAAGGCCGTTACGCAATTCCTTTTTCGCTTTAAACTGTCGGTCATAGACCTCTCGCTGTTTGAACTGGCGCCCCATTCGGTAAGCACCATTCTTCATTCGCTCACTAAAATAAATTGCAGGATCCAATCGACGTTGCATTTGTACAGAGAGTTCGTTTTTACCCATTGAAGTTAATTGGTCCGTAATAGTTCCTGTTCGGTGAGCGGGTGGCACTTTACCCGAGTATCGGGAACATCACAGAGGACTAGTCTATAAGAAACATCCGGAAGTTTCTAGGACGGCTTCTTTTAAATGGCGGAAACATGAAAGCGTTACAAGTTCTATCTAGCTAAATTGGAACGTAATTATTTATAATTTAAGACCGACTTCGATTAGCACCTGGGCGCCCCAGGCGAAATTGAAATGGTAGAGTGACTTTAACAACTAGATAATTATATACTTGAGACAAATTTTTAATTATAACGAATTATCAATAATCCGTTAGCAACTAACAGATGTCGGAATGCTTTATCAATATGTGTGAAAAGTGTATCTAGTTGAAATTAATTTGAACTTTTGATTTGAAAATAAAAGAATAACAAACTTCTAAGATTCACAAGAAATTAAGAAAAAAACTGTAGAAATAATAACTGTTGATAGCTCCAGCTGCACATAAATGCATGTAAGTGGAGTTATATAATGGATAAGGAAATTCTGTGTGGTAAATGGGTCTACTTATATTATCAGACAGGTCCCTGAACATCCGGACACCAACTTCCTGAAGACGTATTAGTTTCTACAGTCTTTAACTAATGCAAATGGTCAGTTTTCTTTACGAAATGGGTAAATCTCGGAGGAACAGTAGACTATTTTAAGGTTACTTCAAACAAATTGACTGGAGCTAACAGGATTTCTTACTTTCAGGGTTTTTAATACTGCCGTTCGTACTGGTGACAATAAATTGTCTTGGTGTCCTATTCATTTTTATCCTAGCTGGGATTGGATTCATATAAATGTTTAATAATAGTTTCCGTTAAATTTTGCTTTTGTCGGAATTTTCGGTGAAACTGTAGGTTCCATCTGTCCGGCGTACATCAAGGGGAGAAAGTCGCGTTCCGGAATATTCCGATTGTTTCGACAGTGGGCCAATTTCGTCGGCCAGGGAGCGTTCTTGCGGTCGTTGCGGCTTTGTTTGCTTCAAGGCTATGTTTACTTTTTTTCAGCGTTGGAAAAAAAGCAACACGGCGTTTCGATTTTACACGGGGTCCCTTAGGCGCAGGTTCCTCTTTCCCCCCTGTCGCGTACCGATAGTTTTATGGGCCACACTTTCTTTCGCTGCGATGACAACGAAATAAGAGTTTGTCCGTCCATAACTAGTTCACTGCTTCTGTTTTTTTAACTGAAAACAAAAATTATTTCAATTAGTATAATTCGATTACTGGAGTAAGTATAGAGTAAATTATCCTCACTGTGGCGCAAAGAGCAGTGCTTTCAACACTCGAACATCTATTAATTCAATGACAATCAAGCTAAAATCACGTCGAAATCCAATCTACCTATCCGTAACTAAGTGGTCAAAATAGACTTAAAAATAAAAGCGTGTCATGCCTGAACTAAAAATGCCCAAAAATATTAACGAGCCTTTCGGTATTATCTGGAGTGGACAGGCGACGAAATGTTATTACATAAATCGAGTTGGAAGAAAGTGAAAATATGTGCCGGTGAACGACCTTAATGAGGCCGACCTAGCCGGCACCCGGTTGGCTCGACAACCATTTATAAACGGCTGTTATATGATGAACCTGTTATTCGGAGTTGTATCACCTACTTTCGTTTTTAGGCGTTCCGGAACGCTAATAAGTATAAAAACAAGAAACAGAAATGGAAATTAAATCACATCTGAAGTCCGAAAGCACGTTTTCCAGTATTTTTTTAAACTGCAAATAACAAATTTGAAATAATTATAACGAAGATACCACCTTTTTCTTTGGCTATCGTGAAGTTCATTATCACTTCTCGACCGCCCAATTTCAGTCCACTTTTTTGGAGGTGGTTAATCCGCATTACATAGGTGTTCTCATACTTTTTCAACTTGTATTTGGCACCTTCGATCTTGAAGCTCGTCGACCTTAAGTTACAATTCTTCGCCGCTCGAGTACCTCAACTATTCATAAGTACATTATCGACAAAGCGCTATTGTGATTTTTTTTTAACTTTTTTATTTTGCACAATCAACTTTTACAGTTATAGGTGCAATTGATACATGTATATTTTTCACGTGTTTGTCTCGATAAAGAAACCACCCAATGATGGCGCTTTTGACATGATTTAACTACTGCCCGAGGTGATCTCTGGACCAGTGGCGTTTAAGCCGTCGTCGTGGGGATAGTGGACGGGTAAAAGAGGAAAGGGACTGAACGAGTGGATTAGGATGAACCATAGGATAGGATTAGTGTGGAACTTCAGGAACCGGGATTTTGCGACTTCGTCGACTGTTGGTATGTTGGTGAATTGTGTGGTTAGAAACATACCAGGGAGCATTAAGGATGGTACGAAGGACTTTCGATTGGAATCTCTGGATGCGAGTGATGTTGGATGTCTTGGTGGAACCCCATAGCTCAATACCATATGCCCATGTCGGTTTGAGTATTGCTTTGTATATTGTTAGTTTGTTACTTAAGGTCAATTGCGATGTCCGTTTTAGTTACGGCCTTAAGAGTCCAAATTTTCTGTTTAAGTCGGTTCTTTTGAGTCGGGTGTGGGGATTCCACGTAACTCGTTTGTCGAGGTGGAGCCCAAGATAGCGAATCTGCTGTAGGGTATTGTGATTTAATGTAATATAATTATTTTCCCTAATAAGCATTATTTGCCTTACTTAAACCGTAATGTGGGCGTTGTAAAAATGGTATCATTTAACGTTATACGCCGTCGTCTTTGTGAAAGTTATTTAAGAATTAAATATAATTCAGGGCCTGCAATAATGCCAACCTTCCCGCATTATAAGTGTTTTCCTCCCGCACCACTGACTCAATTGAAAGAGTCCAATCGGCTGTTTGACCGTTGGCAACGGTACATGGGATTAGTCCAAATAACAGAGGAAGGTGAGGATGGACCCGAGCCACGAGTTCCGCTACCCGCCCCCGGTGAAATCACATTCCGTTCTCCACGTGTCCTGGTACCCGTCAGATCGCCGGCGGACACAACAGCTCAAACCCAGAAGTGAACACTTCCTGGTTTTGAAACTTCGACTTCGCCGTTTGTTCCGCAGTACGTGGAAATTAACAGTGCTTCTTCAAGTTGTGAGCATTTCCCACGGTATACGGGAAAATGCTTCCTCGTAAATTAATTCTCATTTCTCATCAAAATCGGCCGATCGGTTCTACCGGTTCTGTACGAACTGAACAGTCTCGTCATTAGTTGAATTTATTTGTTACTGAGTTCTGCGATATCAACACTTCTGGACATATTTTTCACGTTTCTGGTCCTACATTATCGACCAAAGTATGGTCCATGATATGGTACCATCGTAGAACCAATCAATTTACATAAGCGAATATTACGAAAAAAATTACACCGTCTTAAGCTAGGTTTACAAACCTTGTCAAATTAACCTGCTTCAATTTAGTTTTCCGGTAGAGCTGGCGTGTTATTGAGTTTATTGTTTTGGCTGCATTATTAGTAGATCCAGTCCAAATCAAACCAAAATAATTTGTTTTTAATTTTTCTTAATTTGTCCGGCCCTTGAAATAAATATGAGGAAACTTAAGCGCATACTACAATTTATACTTCTAAGTTGTTTGTAACAAAATTGAATAGAACTGGATGGACACGTAACTAAAATACTTACCAACCTTTTAGTTATAATCATCTTGGAGATTTTACTCAACTAAATGTATAAATTATTCAGATCACTTCTATCGAACATTAGCCATTTATTAGAACACTGCATTTTGAGACCTACAGGGCAATCTGCGGTTCAAATACGCTCTTGTAACATGGACTTTAGTTGGGAATTTAGTTTGTCACGTAGCGTTCTCTTACCAATCAATCACTTACCACAAACCCGCAAAAGACAGAGGCGCCTGAAAAAGCCTCTTGCGCTGTATAAGCTGATATTTAAAAAACGCCGTAGCAGAAAACGTGACCATCGGATCTTGGGCAAAACTGTCGCCCTGTGTCCAGTTTCGCTAAGTGGACGAAATCAACAATTTCACTTCCTCGAAAAAAGTGAAAGCAACGCTCCGGGAGCGAATGACGATAGCTGGGGTCCCCGATCGAAATGAATTTAGATCGTTTCTGTCACGAGTTTGATTGCGTAAGGCACATATTAATTTTTGGGGGCGTTATCTTTGAATGAAAGCTTCTGCGCGTTATCTGAGCTTTCCCGCTCAGATGCGGGACAGATGCGGCTGATGGGGCGAGAATAGATTGAAGAACAGAACTGGTGCACTGAATGGCCGACTTAGAAAGTGAAGTTGCTGATAGTTTTTAATTGTTGACTCAAGTCGGGCGACACAATACAACCTGGCGACGGTTATATTGTGAAGTCTGTCATTAGTCGTAGACTTCCTCGTTCGGATAATGACCCAGTAACGGCACATAACGTGAAAGTCAAATTGCTCCTCTTGCTGGATGTGGGCTGGAACAATTCCACCCCACGAGGAGCCCATGGGAGGAGCTCGTGACGTTAAATTAACTCAAATCCACTGGCATGCCGCAACCGTCCGCCGTTTTAATTTACCCCAGTATTAGAACAGTTACATAATCCTAACTGCGGTATAATATTTCTTGTTACTGTATTAATTATTGTATAATCACATAAAAATCCTACTGAAAGCTATTTATACGAACGACTATAAATCAAAGTCAGAATTAATGGTAACGATATTTCACGCAAGATAATATTAGATTAAAACAATAATTGTTAGTAAATATTAGGTATAAATATTAAGAATAATTGGGGTAAAAATGTATAGATAGATAGATATATACATAAGAACTGCGTACATCATTTTCAAGAACTAGTCCAATTGGAAAAAGTTAATAATTATTTAATCGTCGGTCATGGGCCTTCCAAACCGGAGGAAGACTTCGTGTAAGGGAGGAGTCGTGTGAAAATTCCTGTGTGAAATGAATGCTCGTGTTTATTAAAAATTGAGACCACCGTTTAAACGGCCAATTATTTACGTTTCGAAATTCAATGCGGACTTGTCGAAATGAAGGCCCGTTCATTGAAGGCAACTTTAAATAGTGTTACCTCTCCTCTATTGTTTTAATTATAAGACACCATTTGAATCGGTTAAACCGAGTCCAACTTTCGCAAGCTTTAAATCATGATAAGAGGGAATATGTTTATTTTTAGTTATAATCAATGAAAGTTAACCTAAAAACACTGTGCCCTTTTGAAAAGAGTTGTGGCAATACTGTAGTAAGACAAACCGTACTGTCTTCTTTCAAAAGAAAATAATTAATAGCTCCGAATAAAAGTGTATTTGTCAATAAGAACAGAATGATCATGAGATAACCGGAACAGTAAGTACTGCCTTATTGTGAACGCAAAACGAGTAGTTCGAAAGTAAGGCGATGAGCCGAAACCGGTCTCGGGGTAAGGCCGTAGAAGACGCAGTGGATAGAAAATACCAATCCGTACCAGTAGGGAGTGAATACAAATAGTGGAGTGGCCGGTACCTGTCGCGGTCGGAGCAGTCAAGGTAATATCTATCGAAGCCCCCATTACGCCAATTCCAGCCTTTTATTTGCTCCGGGTGAAAAAATCGCCAACCGACTCAGCCGCAGGCTCCGCACAGAAGCGTTCGACAATGATCCCGTTGCGTCACATGGTACAGACGCATTGTGCAATTTGGGGCCTTACCGATATAATGGAGCTATGCGAAAACAGATGGAGGAATATGCAAAAACAATAATTACCACCTTCCAAATTGCCGAGCGATTCTTTTTTCGAGGAAGAATCCCCCTCGGATTCGTTAACCGAACAAAAGACAAAGGGTTTACGCAACGGGATTTTATTAAAAATAATTACCCAATAGTTTATCTATCGTGGGACGGATAGAGTAGCGGGCTTAATGTGGGAAGCACGCGCCCCACGCACACGTGAATAGTCACCCTCAGTTTACGCATTAGTATAACTTTCTTATACACCTGTGGGAATACCTTCACGTCAGAGGGATTCCTGGTTAACATTTTAAACTGCACGTTACGTTAGTTCAGCGGTATTGTTCCATTGGAAAAAAAGTACTCTTCAAATGATATTTCAATCCTGAAACTGCGTTTTAGTCGTTGCGCCTGGATAATGCTACAATTGCTCCGTACATTGAGAAATCATCCAAGCTCCATTTTATATATACTTATTTTATACGTTTTGGCTACTCGATTTGATTATATTTGCTTACGCGTAGAATTCGGTGGTTTCCAATTATTTCCCTTGATTGGAATTTGTTTTCAACTTTCGCTGTTTAATGAATTCGATGCATCGATTGGGCATTTCTCCTGCAGGGTGCGACCATAATCCGGACTATTTGTGGCCGGCGAGAGGAGATTGTGTCACGTCTCGAGGGTCCCCGAATCGGAGATTGAACGGTTGGGCGTCGTTCAGGAGAAAGCTGGAAGCGATCCTGCGGGGTGAGCCGCGTTATAGTATAATTGAGGTCGAGGGGGGGAGGGATGGGGGCTGGATTTTTATTATTATAACTTGAACAGAACCCAATGGAGTGAGAACCTCCCACGGTTCCGGCGCGGTCTTTTGTTACTGGCAGCGTGTGCCGGTTGCGCAACGCTCCCCGTGTTTTTCTTGGAAGGCATCGGCTTTTGTTCCAACGAGAGATTGCCGGAAAAATCGCGAGCTCTAAACAGAAAAGCTTCCCTTCCTGGATAAGAACAGGCTACGATCAATGGACTTCCATCATAGCCAATGACATTTGGTCGCTAAACCCAGAGTTTCACGCCTGTAGCTAGAGTCCTGAACCTTCTCAACAGTGAGTTTGTTCACTGGCAGACGCGGGTTGTTTTTTTACATATTTTTCAGATCAGATAATCGATTCTCTGTGGTTGTATTACGATTAATATGTATCACGATTGCAGATGTATTACGATGTCTTCGATATCTTTTCATCGACATATTTTCTCTATCGGTCCATGCAATAGAAATTCCTTGAGGTCCCTCCCTGTTCCTGTCAATATAGCCTCACAATTATGTATATCCCTACACACATATTATATCCGAATATCAAGCGATATACATTTTAAGTAATCGTATTTCATCGTAAACGACTTCATAAAATTACATAAAATTTTCGTGCAGAACCAAATTATAACTGAAATCTGCAAATAAGTCATATAAGACATTAATTAAGTTTATTACGGTTTGTGCGCGTTTGCTGGTGCAAGAAGGACAACACGAAAACTGGGAATAAATAAGCTACAAAAAACGAGGGAGCAAACATAAACAATAAGGCGCAATACAACAAGGGCACAGGTAAAATGTAGTCTGGGAACGCTAAATAATTTATGGATATTTTCTCATATTACATAATCATTTAATCGTGTTTATAAATTCAATTTGTACCAAACAACATTGAATTTGGAAATTGCAACGAAACGGAGTGAATTGGGTATCCCATCTGAAATAAACCAATTTAATCTGCGCATTTTTCATCGGACAAAAATGCAGTCGAAACTCCGCTGTTGGACCGTTTCATAAAGCGATACAAAGGCGGGTAAGGCCTAGTTCGCCTTGAGAGAGGCCCGGATTGGGTCTCGGCCCACTTAACAGTTTCCCCCCAACATTACGTCCAATCTGTTTGTAAACAATTTAACGGCGTCAATCCAATAGACAACCGGTTTCGATGAACTCGAATACGGATATCTCGAATTCCTTTCGGTTAATTGAGGCCGCGAATTCAGGTCAAACGGCTCTCTTCTTATCCTACCATATCAAATCAATGCGATACACGCGTGTATATATATATATATATATATATATATATATATATATATATATATCCAGTCCAGTACTTCTGTTTTCACCACACCATCGCCCACTTAATTAATTTTGTTTAAGTGAAGAATCAGGATGCATGATTGGGACTGTAAGTTGGCTGATCGAAGACTTCTTATTTCAAATGTCTTGTGATTTCCGAAAGGCTGTGTGTAACCTAAGCGCCTTGGGTAACTATTACGCTGAAAAGGGTAGGAAGCACGAAGTGGCTATAAACAGGAACGATTTGCTTAGAATACAGCCACGGGTATCTCAGTTCCTGGATTCACTCTGTATTTTATCCATTCATAGTGCATAAAATTGTAAAAAACATTATGTGCCCTATTAACGTTGTACTGTTGGCTTCAGTGATTGCTTCCGCTAGATCAGAAAAGGAGATTGAAAACGTTCTCAGAGAATACAAGCAGGAAGCTCACATGAGGTCAGTTCCCTGAAGGCATCCACGAGGTCGTGTTAGTTCCCGTCCTGCAATGAGTCCGGAAAACTCCGTGAATCGGTCGCAGAATCGAATTTCTAATTATTAATTCATGAATGAATGTAACAAGACAAAGACTTTTTTGTTTGAGAAGATATCAGGTTCTTTTCAGTTCTTTCTTTCGCTTCTATGGATTGTATTACAGCCGGAAATCTTAAGTGACAATCGACATTAGTATAACTAATCAATGCATCCCTTGTTAATTTCCCCCTAAAAGGTTAAATTTGTAAATATAGCTATGGCGAAACTATTAGCAAGCGTGTCGAATCATGCGGTCGTAGTTCAACAATGCAGCGGTTCAAATTCATCGGCCCTGAGCCAACAACCCGAGAAATCAATTGAGGCCGTTTCTTGAATGGTCGACGGTCTTTAGACCGTTTCTAATGATAAGAGACCGTTAAGAAATAACGTGCATCGACCATACAGACATTACTTCGTGTGCTACAATATTAATATTCCCTGTGCTTCCAAAAGCAGATGCTGAATACATATCGAACAAATTTTATATATTGCTATTATGTTGCCAGCACAAAAATCTATAACGTTTGACATTAGATTTTATATAAATCATTTTGCTATATAAAATACAACCTTCATAGTACATATATCGTGTTGGTTTAATTCTGACTCAAAGGACTTACTTATTTTGGACTGAAACAACTTTCAGATTGCAAGTGCGTGTTACGATATCTGCGAATTTTAAAATTAATTCAAAATCAGACAGCATATCTGAAACAGGTTCATCTCTGAGAAAGACAAGTTTATGGCCTGGAAATTTCAGATCTCTACAATGGCGGTTGCGTCAATATGCCATGACGCCCCATAGACAATATCCCATTAAGTAGTTTTCCCAGAAAAAGCTCTTATGTCCATGTTGTGGTTATTTCCTTGTTGTTCTTCGGTTTATGCGAAAAAGCCAGTGAAACGAATGTATATATAACCAGATCATCAACTGCTGTAGATTCCAGGCTAATCAACTCTTACGGACATTCTTTTTACTTCCTAGTGGAGCATGCGGACCTAAGGAAACGTTGAGTTTTGAAATGAAATATTTCATTATTCATCAAAGCAACCAGCTTTGGGTAAAATAAACGATTATATATGGTAGATTGCGTTTTACACTTTTAATATTTGCATATTAACCCAGAATCGTCGATCCGTACATTCGAAAACTACATCACGGTATAAATAATTATAACATTACATTTTACGCTATAAGTAGGTACGTTATACATCTCAATACACTTAAGAAAATAATTACTAAGCGCACAACAAAAAGCACAATCCGTCCGTAGACAGTGGGGATAATTTTAGGTGCAGTTTTGTAGACTGCCTCAGTCACAGTTATTACTGTAAACAATTTCAAGGTTAAGGTTGCGGCGCAATCCTTTCAGGAATTATAGGCGTGACTGTGGCCAATAGATGGACCTCACCAGTCCCACGGTAATGGCCTAGTATTCTAATATTATTTAAAATTTAAAAACGCGTAATTCTATTTCGAAGATAAATAAAGCGTACTTTAATTTAATCGGCGTCGATATGCCTGTTTCAGTTGGGAGGGCTGGTAGTAATGGCGAGCAGTAGGAGGATCAGAGTGAGACCGGTGGGTGCGGTGGACGGACTGGAGAACGCGCCCCAACAAGTGGAATACTACGCCGAACAAGAGGAAGACCAAGGACCGATACTGGTCTCCAGGCAGGACACTTACGGAAGAGCCACCGGCCAGTCTAGGGTCCAGCCTAAGCTCAAGCCGGAAGCGGCCAGAACACCACCAGTACAGACCATTCGCAATTACAACAAGTTGAACGACGACGGATCATTCACGTTCGGTTACGAAGCGGCCGACGGGAGTTTCAAAGAAGAGACCAGAGGCACCGACTGTGTCGTCAGGGGAAAATACGGTTATATCGATCCCGACGGCAATAAACGAGAATTTACCTACGTGTCGGGTAACCCCTGCGATCCGAACGGCGTAAACAGGGAAGAGGAAGAGGAAGCGCCCGAAGCGGACAGCGGTGAAGAGAACATCCCCAGAGGACCGATAAGGCCGCTCAGACCGCTGCTGAAGACCACCCTGCCCCAGCCCAGACCGACCACCACCGTCTTCCAGCAGGAGTACAACCAGGCCGAAGACGAAGAAGAAGAACGACAGGAGATAGATACTCATACCCCCAGGCCCCAGCTCCAACATCAGACCAGACCCCCCTTCAAGCAATACATCCCGAATTTCGCCCAGCTCGAGGAAGAGCTGAGACCTCACGTAATAGCCGCCACGCAGAGGGCCCCGACTAAGACCGTACTTCTGACAACGCGACCCCAACCCACCTCGGTGACCATTACGCCCCGCCCGCCCCCCGTCCAGCTGCCCGCTACCACTTACCGCCCCCAGCTAATACAGCTCACATCGCCCACCACCAAGATCAGGCCGTCCCCGACCCTCACTACCACCGTGTCTCCGTTGAATTTCGAACAGGAACTTAAGAATTTCCAACTGGAAAACAACGTAGTGTCTACTCCGCGCCCGGAACTCCCGAGAAAGCCCAGCGGTGCCGCCCCCAACCAGCCGGTTTACACCTCCGAACTCGTATTCGATCCGTCCACTGGCCAATACAACACCGTCGTCTACCAGCAGCTGCCCCAGACGACGGGAGACATCAACCTGAGGGGAAGGCTGCAGCCTTACGTGGCGCCGCAAACCTTCTTCCAGCCGGCCACCAGGCAGGCGTATATCGCGGCCCCCCCGACCACGGCCCGCCCCGCCTACCCCACACAACAGCAGCTCTTCAGGCAGCAGCAGGCCGCTCTAGTGCAGCAGTCCCAGCAGCTATTCGCCGCCCAGCAGCAGAAGAAGTTCCAGCAAAAGCCGCAGGCCCTCCACCAAGCGTTGCTCCAGCAGGCGCCGCAGAGGTTCACGCCCACGCCCAAACCCTTCGCCCCGGCTTCACAGCCCATCTATTACGTCGCCGCTCCCAACTCCGATAGGGGAGGTTTCGCGTCCGGACAGATCGACGCTTTTCTCAGAGGCCACAGTATCGCCATCTAAGCGACAGACCGCGACGGGCGCGACGCAAACCTACTTTAAATTGTCCATCGCTTCGTGAAAAAAACAATCGAACGCCGTTCGTTATAATATCGAAAGATAGTCTTATTTATTCCATTTTTAACAATAACATAATTTAATGAATTTTCAAATTTCTTCCCGTTTTCGGAAAGCGAGGGTTGTACGTAGGGCTCGCATTGTACGCAGGAGAGATCTCGGCTTGAAATTACAAGTGCCAACACTTATAAAAGGCGCATAATTGGGAAAACGAGAAAGAAGTAATTTGAATGAATTTCTTAAGTTGTCAGTGTGTCGACCTTATATTGACTTACTTATTTTCCAACTTCATACCTGTCGAAATGTATAAAAAGAAAATTTAGTTTGTTTTTGTGTTCAGAGGACAAAATCAATATGTCGCACTTAATCTTAGTTAAGTTAATATTAATTTTCGTCCGACAGGCATTTGGCGCCTATGTAAAAAATAAATTTAATTTTTATCGAGTGAAAAATTTAGTTTGTAAAGCCAAACGGTCATTTAGGTTTTTACTGCTGTCTACCAATAGGATTAGAAAGGAAACTCGTGACGCGAGAAAATAGAAGGAGGGAGACTTTATAAGTGACACGCTCACGTAACTCGTCCACGTCTCCCTCAGTTCGCAGTACACAAAATCTCGGTTCGCACATTTCCCTTTCTAACGACAAAAAAATATCGTTCAATATCGACCTCTGGAAATTATCGAAAAATCTGTATAAATTAAATTTACAGCTTCGTTTCTAGGACACTAGTCTAGCTTTGATCGCGCCCCAATCCACTACTCCGGCCTGATGCCATTTAACAAATTTGTTTCTAATTTATTTTATTGTCTATAGTTCGGTTCATGTAAGGCATCTACCTGAAGGTACTCTTAGCATAGGTTTTCTTAGTATTATTAGCGATTATTCCTCTAACTTTTGTAAGTATAAGCTCATTTTATATGTTATAATTATAATTATTATTTTTATTATTCTGTAGTTATAATTGTCATTTTTTCACAATGTAATATTTTTGTATACAATTTTCCGTGTGCAGTTGTGTTTTATAATAAACGTCTTCGCATTTATTTTTAAATCCTCGGTTAATTGTTTAAAATAAATCCCATGCAATTTTGCGAGGAACCCCGCCGTCGCGTTTTTCCCATTATTGTCGGATCAATTGCGCGGTTGTGCAAGCGGAGGAGAAATTTGTCCTGATCGTTATCTCACGCAACCCGATCCTAATTTCATCAATGTGGTCGCACGCGTGTTCCGAAAATAAGGCGAAAACGTTTGGTTCTCACACGTCCGTCGAAATACCCGAGTACAGGAACTTGATAGAACCAATCCAAGAGGTATTGTTTAATTGACTACAGCCGACCACAAGTATAAACTTGTCAAGGGTTCAGGTGAATTTGATACTATAAAAATAAGGCTTAAAACAAGGCTAATAATCAGTTTTCACCAGGATTCAGTCCAAGTGTTTCCCTGACTCATGTAGTAAATAAATTTCACTTAAATTAGCAATAATTAAAATATACCGAACCGCAGCAATCATATTTTTAGATTATAAGGACAAAGACGCCTATATTCTTCATCCGTAATTTAAACTATAGTTTTTTCAATACTAAATTTAAAATGACCTAAAAATCCGATTACTAGCATGAATATAACAAAAAAAATTAATTAATTTTGGCCTTCCTGACCGACAAAAACCTCTTTCCCATCCATAGAATACTTTCTCTTCAAGGATATTTTCCAGGGGAAAGTAAAAACAAAAAAAATATTGAAATCGGACGCGACAGGAAGTACGCTAGACTCGACGAACTCAACGGCGTGAAAGTGTGAATAAAACTATCCTTGCCAAAACATCTTGTGAAAGTCAGAACCCGTCCCTTATTGAAATCAAAACCTTGGCAACATTTTTAAAACATTAAACGCATGGATATTGCCGACCATTGACTCCAACAGTCACGGTTAATTCGATTGACTGTCTGCAGAAAGCAATAAGGATTTTGTCTCTTGATTTCTTGAAAAGTACAAGCGTAAATAATAAAATATACACGTTAATATTATACAGGTCCAGTAGTTTCCAGGGTCTTGTATTTATTCACACACTATATCAAATGTTTCAAAGTAAATCATACTCACTTACATTGGAAATTCGTTACTTGTGAGAGAATCCAGACAGCGTACTATAGGACCGCCCAAGGTAAGGTGAGCCAAGCGGTTGAAATATGCGATGCGGATAATGTTATGTTTCAACCAGGGGACTGAGGGGTTTGAAATTCAGTTTGTTAGAATAAGAAAAGTAGGGGGCAATAAGAAGGAAAACCGGAGGCACAACGCTCGGATTTGATAATGAACTTAAGCGTTTAGAAGACTGGTTTATGGTTTGGAAAGTTGTACAGGAAGATTTATGCAACAAATTTCTGTTATGAGATTATTGCGCAATGCTAACATGCCCCTAGGTGGGCGGCACCGATTATAAAATCCAGCTATTGGAGTGACATGAAAGTTCACGACTGGAACATAGATTATACCATTAACGAAAAATAAATCGGGGAATTCCTTAATTGTGAGAATATGAAATATCTATATGAATTGACTGGAATAAAACATAGTTCTTTGAACATAGAATTTTGAACTAATGGTTTGAGAGGAGGATTAAAAGAAGATTTTTTGCAATACTGGGATGGGAGGTCAATAAGACAGGCAAGAGATAAGAAGGGTACTTTGAGAGTTATAACTTCAAGTATTTACCTCATGCTACACATTATGCCTGCTAATTGTAAAATTTAACGGGGATATGTGTTCGTCTTATCCTCCTAAAGACGTTCTCATTTCAATCTTAAGCAATTTTTTCGGATATAATGGGATTGGGCAGGCACTTAGGACCGCATGAAAAAGGTAAAAGATTTTACCACGGAGATGAATTAAAGATGGCATTGTGCAACTTGCGTGATTTCACACGTAGACAAACGTGCATCCGTCACGCCCTGTGGTTTCTTGGATATCTTGTAAATTAAAGTTCATTTTGCCATCAGAAAATAATTTTAATGTTCTTTTTTCAAATTTATCTCAAAAGGATTAAGATGGACTAATCCACCTTAATCTCTCTTTATTTATTTAGTTATTTTAATGGAAATAGTTCTAAAAAATAATACACCTTCAATGACATCAGAAGTCACTCGTAGAAATATGAGAATACGGCGCTACCTGATACTAAACCTGCCACCTTTCCAGGTTTGCCAGGTACTGCCTAATGCGCTAATAACAGCCCCATTAGCTGCCATCACAATTTATATCATATTGTAATAACAATACAACACTCTTTAACATTGCAAAGTCTGTTTTGTAATACAGTGAAGTCATAATGGATGGAGATTCAAGTTTACTAAACCGTCTTTATCCAGTTTGAATTTTACCTCAATTTAGTTTTCCATATTTGCACCAATTACTATTAGCATATTTGTACAATATTCCAATTCTGTTCCATCTGATTTTCAACTTACATAACATGCATTAATGATGTGATATGCACTAGCACACACTTAAGTTTAATGAAACAGAGGCCATAATATGGCGGGTTATCTGAGGTTTATCTACATACAATATCCACATATAGATTAGTTCCAAAGGGAGTATTATGTTCTGTATTATGTTATGTATTTTAGTTTTCTTTGCTTATGCATGTGAAATTGCGTATGATTTAATCACCACCAGTATAATTAAATAAAAAATATTTATTTATAACACTTCTATACAAAAGTTGATATGTCAGAAACAATCTATACAATTCTATTGGATAATTTTCAAGTGGCTTACAGTATAAGAGTAGTAAAATAAATTAATGACTCAGAAATAAAGAAATTCATTACTGTTTTAAGAATGATAAACTGCGGGCACTAAATACAAATATAATTTATCATCACACTTCGTATTAATGGTATATATCTTTTGGTTTCATACTCTAAATACTTAAAAAACATTATTATAAAAAAGAATTGCATTCCATATGTACATTTGAATTTTCATTGAACCTGGCACTTAGTACCTGAAATAGGTAATTCACTCTAAATTAACACCATCCTAACATAAACTAAGAACATTTTTGTTCATAATAAGAACAGAAATATACATATATTCTTCTGAGGATTTTCACACAGAGTTGTACGAACCTCTATCCAAGCTCTTTACATGTAAAGAAACCATATTAATCATTCAAAGGTAACATATATAAAAATTAGAAATATATTCTAAAATTACTATGTATGCATTAAACTATAAGTAACATAAATAATAATTTACAAAGAAAACAATTATTTATTATTATATACTTAATTCTTTAAAAAGTGAAACCTTACTGAAATAATTTTTGAATTACAAAATGACTTGTTTAACTTATTACACAAAATCTGTGCACATACTCTATCTGAATATAATCCTGACAAATTTTTAATGAACCAGTACATACATTAAATATATTAAATGTTGTATGAGAGCTGGAGAATTCCAATTCTTATTTTGTACCAAGTGAAAAATTAAAAACAGAATTAAAGCTTACAAAATATTTTGTAGGATACCCCTATTGTGACCAATGTAGATACTATAGGGTTTAAACTTACAACAATATAAACAAAAAAAATGTAAACATCTGTCAATTGAACAGGTTGCGACCAAAAGCTTACTACAGTAATGATCCTGTAGAAGTATGATCTTAATGTAAAGTTTATCTTATTACAAAAACCAATAAATTGAAAAGTACTTTAAAGCATGACATTTCCTTTAGCCTGTGGAGCCTGAATCCTATATGAATGTGATACTTTTCTATACACAGAAAAGTATCATTAGATTAATAATATAGAATGCACACAGCTGTCAAGGTTCCACACATTAAATTAATAAGAGTATTAACACACATAATTATAATAAATTATAAGTAAAGAACTGCAGATCATTGTTTATTCCACGATGACTCATTCTCAGATTAACAATCCTTGGTAAAGTTCATTTCACAAGTTCATTTGTGAAAATATATAACGGGTTTAGATATGAAACACCTTACACATTGGCGTGATTCTCCAGCAAATTATTTAATCCGCAGGATACAGGAATTCAGGAATGTTTTAAAAATGTTGACACTCCTTTTAGCGAATTTCACTTTGCTCTAAAGTCATCCACAGAATTCTTTGACCACTTATTTGTGCCGAACCACTGTGGTGAAATACCCTGCGTACGAAAGAAACATAATCAATGAATTTGAAAATATGAGCCTTAAATCTAAAATTGTTGTCTCTAGATAAATGGTGTTTGGGTTAATTAATTCAAACTTGAAAACACAGAATCCCCCCCCCCCCAGATAAAACCCTGTCTATCATATACACCTTCATTAATGTTCATTCAACTTCAACAATTTGATAACTTCTATAATAAAAAAAGATCATGTCGAACTGAATATTGGTAAATCTTCAATAGATAAAGAATATTACCATTTGTTTGTGTACCTTGTTTTTAATGAATATTTTAAAAAGGGTTTTAAGGCTGTCCCTGTACGTTTGCCTTAATTATACCAATATATTAGGAAATGATTTTTAAATCCGCACAATATACAATAACACAAGGCAGCAAAGCTTCCAAATACCAGGTAGCGAGAGGTGATATATTTGGGAGAAAGAGAGAGCGAGGTGGTGCACACCTTTTGTTAGGCTTGATAGTTATTTTGGGGATCTGTATACTCCTCGTATTCCTCGTCTCCTCCGTCGTCATAGTCTGTGTCACCAGTCGACTCGCCGGATGAGGCAGCCGGCGCAGCGGTTGTTAATGAGTCATGGAACTCCTGCATGCAACACACACACAACACACACGACAGTGTCTTCATGTTAAACAGACATGCCCACAATGAAATGGTTAGTCGAAGTAATATCTACAGGCGGAGAAATAATTGTTGACTAAACTAATAATGGGCAAAATTTCTATCCCTAAAATATCCACTTGTCATTGAGACAATGGACACAGAATATCAGACATCATATTGTACAAACCCATTTGTAACCATAATTATTCTTTAATATCTGCTGACCATTATTTCCATTGTTTTTCTACCACACAAACTTTTAAATTTTATTATTATGGTGGTTAAAAATATAAATGTGTGATATGAAGACTCACTCAAAGTTGTTTACGTTATTTATATTATTATGAATATATTATTTTACTAACAGCAGCACTCTTAGTATCCAAACTTTTGTTGAATCTAGTTAACTAAAGTTAACAAGAACTGAAATTTGGATCCTTAGATAAATAATTATACAAACAGAATATTCATTTAAAACCCATTTAAAAAATTCCTAGTTAAAATATTTTTTTATACCAAAAATATTTGTATTTTCTGTGAGTAGTATTATAAATGTCAGCATAAATATAGGATTGTACATGTAAACCCTACAAATATACTAGTAATAATAATGAATACATAAAAAAATGTACACATACAAGAGACAAAGGTTAAGAAATGGATATAGTAGAACTGGAATAATTAAAGACATAAGCACTAGGTTAATGGTTAATTCACCCTTCATTTAAAATTATAATGAATATATGATGGGAAAACTGCTTAATTCCCTTTAAGTCAGATTGTACCGTGGCTTTATGAAATATAATTATGAATTATTTATTTGAGTAAAATCCCTGTTAACAGCATGTGAAATTATATAATGTGTGTTATTTAATATTCAAAGCAAAAATAAAAAGCACATATAACAAGAATGTAACTGATTAAGATTAGTAAAACAGTAAAATAGTAAAACTGAAAAAAATAAAAAGATCTAAAGCTTCTGGAAAAATAATCTCCCAGAAAAGAATACATCAAAGAACAGAGATATGTAACTCAAAGAAAAAAATGATCTGTATTATATTGGCATAATATATTCATTTACTATTTCTGAGAAAAGCTAAGCTGAAAATATTACAAAGGAATATACTTTAATACTGCCACCAAAGATCAGCCATAATATAGAGTCATTTATTTAGCAATAAGATCTTAACACAATATAATATTAACACCTCCACCACATTTTTGTACACTATACACCTACATGCATATTATAATAAAAAGATAAGAAAATAAAAAATAAAAAATACGAAAATGAAAATGAAGACTTCCATAATTAATACTAGATAGTTCTGATTAATACTAGAGTACTTATGGTATAGTCAAGAGTAGACACAGTTATTATAGACTCCTGTTTTATAAACAATATTATACATAGAACTTTTTAAGGTTGTACAGAATTTTCACACGGGAGGTATCTGATAACCATAAAAACTGACAAAATCCAGGGAACATAATAACTGAATGTCCCTTGAAAACTTTAGTACTTTTCTAATGGAAAGGCAGAAGCAGTTTTATATACACAGGAACAGTTAGTTTTATTAGAACTAAATGTTTCTTTAATTGTATTTTTATTTTTTTTTTAAATGAACTGGTACTGGTGTGCGTATTTAAGTAATATTCCTAGGGTTGAACTAATTCTTTTTAATTAGTGTAATAATAAAATAAACACAAATAAAAAAATAACTTTAAATTTCATTACTAAATGTTGTGCATAAAAATCTATGCAATTAATTCCATAATTCATTCACTAAATTGCCATCAAATATGGATGTAACTAATGCATATTTTTAAACTGTAGAATTCTTTAAATTTGAACAATTCTTAAATGTTGCAGCACTTGAACTTAAATTTGATATTAGGAATGAAAATTAACCTTTGGTGGTCTCCATCCACATCCTGGAAGTGGTAAGCCATCTACACCAATCGGACATGGTGCATCCAGGCCAGGTACACCTTGATCACCTTTGTCTCCCCTGTCCCCTTTCCTTCCACGTTTCCCAATCGGACCCTTCAAACATATGGAGAGTCATTTAAATTTTATATTATGTTTTTAATTACTTTATTTCATTACAAACTAATTGTTACATTTGAAGACAATTAGAGTTTGACAAAGGAGAAGAGGTCAAGGGGCAAAATATTGTAGACAACTCACCGGTTCACCTTTAAGGCCTCTTTCACCTTTTGGCCCCTGGAATAAATAATAATGTAAAAGCATTTAATTTTGAAAAAAAAACTAAGACATTTTTGAGAATGTAGTACATCAAATTTCAGTAACACTAAAAATGCATATTAATAAATTTAACAAGTTAAGTTAACCTTTATATAAGAGATAACTACCCACATCTGGACAGATATGAAAGAGGCATATGCTTTGGGTTTTATAAGGAATGTAAAAAAATAAAGAAGGCATTTAAAGACAGGAAAATGGAAACCAGCATTTCTCTAGTAGTTTGAAATAACATATTAAAGTCAATTGTTTGAAATATCACAAATTAATTTTTACATTAATTATCTGATTGTTATTGCTTTATTATCTCAATATATGAATGTTTTAGTCAAAATAAAAACAAATGTATAATTTAAAACATTCTACACATTAGAAATACTGGCTTTTATCAGCATTATCTAATTACGGAAAAAGTCATACTAAATATTAAAGTAAAAACCAGACAATGGCATGCATCAAGTTAGCATTCTAATAACAGTTAAATTTTAATGCATCAAGCAAACTGTTTTTAATATTAAGACATGCAGTGTTAGAATAGATATGTTTATTGTATAGAGTGCAAACCATACATATTTAAAAAAATAAGCCACAATAATAAATGATTCAAAGCACTACAATAAAGATTACTACACCTGCTATACAAAATGTTAGTAACTTCTAAGTATAAATTGAAATTTGTTTGAAATTTAAATAGGTATAAACTAAAAAATTGACTCATGCTATACATTTAGTGAGATGTGGTGCCCAAAATTAGCATTCACCTTTTTGTTATTTTTGTAAGATATAAGTGTATATAAAGCAAGCTTATAATAAAATATAAAATCAGTTGCTGTTGAAATATTTGTCTAGACTTTAAATTAAGGGGGTATACAAGGCAAAGTAATTAGTACTAAAGTCAAATAACTACCTCAGTACCAGGAATTCCATCTGTTCCCTAAAATAAACAAAAATTATAGTTCATTACAATAATCTAAATTATTTAAAAATGTAAATACCCTTAATTAATTGATTAATTTGTTATATATTTAGTAAGAAAAACGTTGGTTATACCGCTTACAACCCATGCTTTTCAAATTGTTAGACAATATTGGAGTTACATACAGGTAAACCAGGATCACCCCTTTCTCCTTTTGCTCCAGGCTCTCCTTGTCCTCCCTACACAGAACCATCAACAATTAGAATATATTCAACAAGTTAATGTTAAATTTAACTCATAAGATTTAACATTTACCTTCATGCCATCCAACCCTGGTGGTCCCTGAAAAAAAGGTTCTGATCAGGCTTTAAATTGAAAACATAACCAAACGTTGTAGAAACATATATTTACAATTTAAAATAAATACAATATTTAATTATTATTTCTTTCAATTTAGAACACTAGCAAAATTGAAGCATATAAGCTAAAAGTTTAATTTAAAATTTCATTAAGATATTTTTTTGAATCACGAAACTGGGTGCTTCATAAAAACAAATGTAAGAAGTATTGCAAATAATAAATATGCAGTTAATTAAGTACAAATATATTATAAATAAAAAAATGGGTAATGTTTCATTAATGGAAACATTTTTTTACATGCATACTTTTGTACTTCAAAAATATATATATTGCAGTAATAATAAATTAATCAAAACATAAAACCATTTTCTTTAACATGCATTAAGAAGGAATGAAATATAATTACAACAAATTCATTTTTGATGTACATGTGTGCTAAAATTCAACACAAATCTGTCAGATATAATAAATACTTCATGGCATGCATTAGTCTTAATTACTGGCATGTGAAATTAATCATGCTTATCTTTAATTGAACAATTTATTGCAAAAACTCTTGAATTTGTAAAAATTCTTCATGCACTTATTATATATTGAAAAAAGGCATTCAGTATCATGATAGAATGCAAAAGTCAAACAAGTTAAATATTCTGTGCTATAGTCTACAGCAGTATGTGCTTTTCCATTAATATATAAAAATATGTTATAAATATACCTTTCTCTCAATGGCGTCAACTAAATAAAAGAATGGGTTAAGACATCATTCAATTCAAATAATGAAAAAATATATAAATATCTTTAAGTAATATAATATGTATTCCTTCTGCAATTCTAAACTCTGAAGAAAATTAATTTTCTGTTACATAGTAAGGTTTTCTATTTCAATATATAGAATAAATTATAAAATTCATGCATAACATGGAAATTACACATTGATAAGCAACACAAATTTTATTCACAATAATATCTAAATTTATTTCCACATTAAATGCTAACCACATACATAGTAATATATGTTAATGACATATGGCAGTTTTTACTATTTGACACAATAATTTACAAAGACTCATTTTTATAACAATACAATAACAATAATCAATATATTACAATATTATTTCGGTCCATTACATACACTTGCACAAGTCCTGGGTACCTAAACAATTGACTAATTGTGTGAAGTACAGCTTCAAAATTTCACCACTTGAAAACTTTATTTTCTATTAAACAAACTCAATGTAGAAAAATAGATTTTCATTTGAGACCACAAGGGACAATAAAATGGAATGTTTCTTACTCTGGAAATTTTACACAAAATATTTTGATACTAATGAGACATTCTGATTGCTTCATTTCACCAGGAAAAAGCTTTTACCATTCTTCAATAATAGTTTTATAGTGACATATAACCTAAGTATTTATAATACTCATGAATAACTTATTAATTCATTCATATATAATAATTCGTATTCTTAAAGAGCCTAAACTAATTAAGCTTAAATGGTAAATTTAATGTTAGGTTTAATTAAAGGGGTTATATTTAGTCCATAATAACTTCATTCATTGAATTTATAGTGGTTTAATTATAGTGGTTAAAATAAAACATGTTCCATTCCAATATATTATTGGAGTCTTTCAAAGAATGCAATTATTATACAAGCATTTTTGATTTTATTGATAAATATTTTTGTAAGTCTAAGAAGAGATTTTATTTCAAAACTAAAATGAATACTCAAAACAAGAATTTAAATCTATTAATTAAAATACAAGGTTCTTAGATGGTACCAATCACAAAAAAAATAATTTAGAGAAACAACCCATATCAGTATAACCACATACTAACTATGAATTTAAGTAGCTTAAGAATTTAATTCAGTTATGGGTACTAATATTATTTTTAATGAATTCTGCAGAAAAATGCAATTCCAGTGAAGTTTTTTTTATACCATTTTTGTACTTTTGAACACAAAAATGTCTCATTTGAGCCACCAGTGTAAACATTTTATTAAGTAGATAAATTCTACAGAGTCTATTATGGTAATAAGATTAATAAGTTAAATTCTAATTTAAAAATTAAGTAAGCCTTGGTATACCTTGATTTAATTTAAACTTACTAACATAAGAGGTCAATAAAATTGAAAAGTACTGCAAATTGTTATGTCAATCATACCAATAAACTCTTCAAGTGGCATAATTTATGCCAGCACTTTATGTGCTGTTGTACAAATATTAATAATAATGCTTATGTTAATGTCACAATTTAAAAAAGGGGAACAAAACATCTTGAATTGTTATATGCATTCATATGTTTCCTATAAAATAGTTGCACATGACCAGAAAACAATTGTTATCTTAAAATGCATTCCTAAATGATGTATATGAAATTAATTATAATTATTATTTGTAATTATACAAATGTATAAATTGTACCATTATAAAATTACTATGTACATACTAAAAATTTTACAGTGGATGGATCTTTAACATTTGGAATAACACAAACTTGGAACTGGGAACTCATATAAGTACACAATATACGGTTATAATTCCATATTTTGTGACAAATATAATGATTGGGAGATCTAAAAATTGGACGTAAAATGAATGCTTTCTTAAGTTGACACATTGACTAGTGTCAGGCCCTAAACTATCGAAATTATCACTTCTTGCCATAAATTTGAATTATGGCAGCAAAGGTAGAAAGCAATAACTCAGAAACCATTTAGCAGTGCAAAAAATATATATCACTATTGGATTTTTCATACATTACTTAAAAGGCCCAAAGAATCTATAGAAACAAAATGGACTCATAGTATACATCAATATAGTGTGGAAATATCACTGTTGAAAATGAGCATTCTAACAAATCAATTCATTGAAAAACCAATGACTACAAAAGTATTCCAGTTATAATAATTATGTTATCAAATCACTCTATTACATTCATCTATCATGTGCTTAAATCATTAGTGATTCAAATAAATGGTGTAAATAAATTTTTTATTCACACCTTTCTGAACTGGACTATATATAACTTAATGCTTGTAACACTATATCATAATATTATATATATATATATATATATATATATATATATATATATATATATATATATATATGTATATAAAGAAAAGTTTATGGGCGTTGAAAGAGTGCTCATTCTGTACAGCAAAAATTGGGACATAATGCTCTCCTTAAAATTCTTTGAGCATTTGACAGTCACATAACTCCAACAGTTGACAGGATTCTGAGCATGATTTCTCATTGTTTTATATTTAAATAAAAGAAATTTTATTAATTGCCATAAATACTTGATAAAATGAGAATATACAACTAATAAGAGAGCAGCATATTTACCTAATACACTGTATCCAATTTTCATACCTTCCGCACTTGTGCATGAATTGATGATCAAAAATATACTGAACATAAAAAAATATCGAACTCTTCCTAAATTCAGTCTTTTAGAGGAAATGAACTTTTCCATAGTACAACTGAGACTTTTATGAGTACATGGTTTTTACCTGGAAAACATCACAATGACATTCAATGCCTCAAAACTTTTTTCTTTTAGTCCCTTATCAACAAGTGAAATATTGACAATTTAACTAATGCACTTAACAGTAAGCCAAACATTTTACAAACAATTAGTATACTAGTCAAAGGATGATATGAAAAAATTTGAAAGCAAGCATAAATAAAAAATTCATGACTCTTGAATAAAATAAAATGCTGAAGTTATAAAGGTTACCTATAATTAGCATTATCCACATGTAATTACACCTATAATCCACTTTCACTTCTCATTTGTACATTTATTCATAAAAAACCCCGATTAGAATTGAAAAAAATATTAAATTAGAAAATAGCCTTAGCCTAATAATTATGTTTATGTACATATACAGGAAATTTTAGTTAGTGGCCTATAATGTTAGAGTTTTCTTTGTGAAGGAGCACACTTTTAAATTTTGGCCATGTTAGTCAGTTAGTGAGATGCCAGCTGTTAAGCTCAGGAGTACATCGGCCTTACCATCAACCCAGGTTTGCCTATATCTCCAGGTCTTCCCGCTTCTCCCCTTAATCCCATGGGACCCTGCAATAAATTATTATAGGAAATAAGTTTAAAATGGACATGAAATAAAATAAAACTGTATGCAATAATTATTGATTACTTATCTAAACAATGAACATTGATTAACAATTTTCTTTAAATTATTTATGTTTCAACCTACCACATTTTATTTTGAAATTAAGATTCAAGAAATACTTACAGGAAGTCCCATTGGTCCAGGATCTCCTTTTGAACCTTTTTCACCCTACACAAAAACAACTGTATCAGTCAAATTTATATATCTACAAGTTTATTTCACCCAAAAATTTCAGTGTTACTTTTAAACCATTCTAATTTACAATTTTATTATAACTACCAATTGCTAATGAGTGTTAAGGTTATGCTTAAAAAAAATTTTTGTACAGAAAAAATAATCTGTTTTATAAAATAAAAGGAAATCCCGAGAACTCATTACCTGCTCTCCTTTGGCCCCATCCATTCCTTTTTCCCCTTTGATGCCTGGTGGGCCTTGAAGTCCAGGCACGCCTTGTGGACCTGGCGGCCCAGGTGGACCCATTATCTACAACAAAATATAATTTTCAAACACACTGGTGCAACCACTTAGTGAATGTAACAAAATGTATTTTATAATACTCTAAACACCAGATTAAATATTACCTGAGGTATGATCAATCGGTGAAGTAATTCTAATTAAACAATTTTACTTACTGCATCACCATTAGCTGCGTCAAACGTCCCATCACCCTGAAAAATTTTTGAATAAATAAATGATTTTAAGAAAAATTAAATGTAAAGTAAATACATTAATAAATAATTAAATAGATAAATATGTATTTAAATGAATAAAATTCAAACCATTTACCAAAAGTGTTGATGTGCCCACTGAATGTCATGTTACAGAATACATTCATAAATCATTAAAGTATTAATTTTAAACAATGCATATGTATTACATTTATTCACTACATAATGTGTTTAAAAGGTCTGCATTTTTATATCCTTTTCATGTTACAATGAAAATTGAAAATTGGAGCAAGATTTGGAAAATATATATAATACATACAAATTTAAAAATATCACTAACAAGTTAATTAAATTACAACTGAATTAATGTTAAGATAAAATTTAGACACTCACCTGTCTTCTCCTGAGTTTCTTGTATTTCTGGAGTTCAGAGTAGCCCAAGCCAGAGGTGGAAAAGAAAAAAGGTGTTAAAAGTCAGAAATTTTAAACATTTTGAAAATATAAGTTAATTTATATCACACGGAGTGTTCAAACAATATAATTAATGCCAAATATTTAGAATATTAAATGTAATACTAGATAAATAATTTGTTTCATAATATATCATATAAATGAGTGAATTAATGTAAGTGATCATCATATCATGTGTAGATTATCCTATACATAAAATTAGAATGTTTGCTTACTCTAAAACTTAATAGTAGTGCAAAATATTTACCGACTCTCCTTTATCGCCTTTCTCTCCTTTCTGCCCGGGATAACCCTAAAATGCAATTATAATAAATTCATCCATTAGTTATTTCATATATTAATAACTATTTTACTACATATGAATGTTGCATATAAAATAGTGGCTATGCTTCCTCCATGTAGCAACCAAAACACAAAAATACAAAGCACTAAAATATTGTTGTCAAAGAGTATACACCTGAAAAGATATTTTCCAACATAAAACAATGTGTTTAGATCAAAATCATGGTAGAGTTTGCCAGAAATTCCGTAGTATTATCAAGGTTTTCAAGAAGCCTTGAAAATTGAGCCTTGTGGTAATTGAGAATTGGAACTATATGGAAATGTGGAATGATGGGGACAGTATTTCAGTAAAGATTTCATAAGTGGAGGATGTAGAACATTCAGGCCCACCTAGAATCATGCATAAAACAATGTGCCACAAAACCATAATTGATTCTTCATCAGCAATAAGGTGCTCCTGTTGACAACAACAAAAATGGTTCCACTGTTGGTACCCAGTGTATTCCAGGAGTGTAGCAGAAAATTATAAATATGATCACAGATTATGTTGAATGAGTGTACACTTATAATCTTTTGCAAATAAATATTTTGTCACAAACTGATATATAGCCACAATTTTACATCCAACCCTCATTTATTTTGTGAGGTGTAACCTTCTTGCAAGATGTAAATAATACTTCAGAAATGAGTCTTACTTTTACAGGCAAATATACCAGCTCAATTTGCGGTATTCAAAGTGCAACTATTTAAATATTATAATTACCGGAGGGCCTGGTAATCCTGGAGGGCCCATGAGACCAGGAGGTCCGATGTCTCCATAGTCTCCTTTCTCTCCTTTTGGCCCGTAGTGTCCCTTTAAGAAAGCAAAGCATTAAGTTATTGAGCATT
This sequence comes from Lethocerus indicus, assembly GCA_019843655.1. Lineage (NCBI taxonomy): Eukaryota > Metazoa > Arthropoda > Insecta > Hemiptera > Belostomatidae > Lethocerus > Lethocerus indicus. The sequence continues at coordinate 22,773,502 of JACDQD010000003.1, read as the reverse complement.
AATAATCAGCATTAATAATTCAGTTCAGAGAAAAACACTGTCCCTCTTAAGTTAGTTACGAAAGAACGACTACAAAAGAACTCGTAGAGGAGGCGTTTATGGAGCGGTGAGTGGGGCCGCGACTCTATGCGGCCATTGGCTCTGCAATACATTTTTATATGTAACCTTTGGCGACGTAACTAGCGATTGGTGTGTATTACGCTAGAGTTGTGCATTTTTTTCAGGTCGGATACGAATTTTTCAATTCTCTCCTATTTTCACGATTCTTGCGTTTACTACGGCGTCCTCGTAAGTATCTTATACATGGCGGAAAATACCTAATATAAAACAGACTAAAAATAGTCTTGTATAAAACCAAGCTTGTATAACACGCGCGTTTTTTTTTTTAGGGAAGAGGGAACTAGTTCCATTTTAATTAGTAAATAAATATATTTTAGCATTTAGGGGGTACACTATCACAATTTCAATCTCGGAGGTATGGTTAACTCGTCCGCCATTTGTTTGATTTTACCAATAATTAAATTGCATAATATTGTATATGGAGTTCCAGCAGTTTATATCATGTTTTTTAAACTGTTTTATATATTGTAACAAGAATACTTTCAATAATCATAAATGGTTTGGATATGTTATAATAATTTAGGTAACGACGCATGCAATAATAATGTAAAAGTAATCAATTTAAGTTACTTCATTGTAAATCCAATAAAAAGAAAATTAAGTACAAATAAATTTATGAAATCAGCACTGAATTTTTTAGTACGTGTAATTTAAGTAAAATACTCATTCTTACTGGAAGTCCAGGTGGCCCTTGTGGTCCAGTTTCTCCATTCAAACCAGGTTCACCTGGTGGACCAGGTGGGCCCATTTCACCTTTACTGCCTGTAAATTAAATAATTCATTAGTGTACTATCAATTTTAATGAACTGGATACATTTAAAAATAAATATCAAAATAATTTAAATAAAATATTTTTTAACTGGAATAAATTCTAAATAATCAGTGAAAATACATCCAAATTTGAAGAAAACTGATGTAAATACAATCCACTTACACATTATTAGGTGACCATCTAACTTTCATTTAACAAAATTTATCATACTTACTATTGATAATACTTTTAATATCTCCCAAACTTTTCTCATAATTTAATTCTTCTTCTCTATATCTTTTTTATATTTTCTATGTAATACCAAAGGTATTGTGTTAAATTAATTTATTGAAAATCTATATAAAAATATCAGTTAACTGTTGTACTTAGTACTGAAGTATTTGAATGATATAAACAAATATTCAGTTCGTAATGGAAGTTGGGGGTCCTAATTGCCCAGTTTCTTCATTACTTTAATGATAAATCTATTAAATGATTTTTTTATTTTACACTAGATAATTTTCTATAAAATAGCTAATTAAAAAAAATTATTTCCATTTTAGCTTGAAAAATTTAATTTATAAAAGAAGATTTAGTTAAACAATTACAATTAAATTATATCTTATTTAGAAACAAGGAGGATTAGGAAGTTATTAGATCACCTATATAACATGTAAAGTATGAAAGAATAAAAATAAACCATAAGTTTGTGTATGTTACATTGCAAAAAAAGTTACCTTTATTATAACACCATCCTTGGATTTCTAGCTTTGGAAATAATAATGGTAACAACAAGAAAAATTATAACAGCCAACAATATTATGAACAATTCAGGGTAGAATCCAACTTCTTATGTCCTAAAAACTAAAGGTAAAAAACACACAATTAACTTCTGGAAGCAGTCAATGGAAGTGAATATTTAATTGCTTGTGAACAGTTTTATTATTTAGTAGGTCAAAACATTTCTTCTGGAAATAAACTTGCACTATGTTATTGTGGACAACCCCTGTTTGAAATCAGTTTTAGTAGCATCAAACAAATTCTATTTCAAGCTGTTAATGGGTTAATACTTTCATTTTTAGTTTTGATGTTACTCTACCTGTAGACCCAAACATTCCTTTTTCTCCCTTCTCCCCCTTCAGTCCCCTTTCCCCTGGCTCCCCTTTCTCACCTGGAAATCCAGGCAAGCCCCTTGAATTTGCTCCCCCAGCTATGCCCTGTGTAATAGAAATTACATTATTGATTGACTAAAGTAGAATTAAAATTTTAAAATCTACCTTCAACCAATTAAATTGTATATTTCAACACAATTGACCACCATAAAAGTGGAAAAAAGAAGAAATTAAAGAATGAAATTATCAATGAGAAACTGGAGGAATAAAGAGGTTCACTTTCTAAGCAATTTAATTTCATTATTAATGAATATAAAAGCTGTTACAATTATCCAGACTCTGGATACATACTGGACTCTGGACATGGAAAATATCCATTACATATTTGATGCATTGATAGGATTTTATGGTAGATTTATCATATGCAGAATTTATTTATAGTGGTAGAATTTGGATAAATCCAGTTGGTATTTGGTATTTATATTAAGATGATACTTTATTAAATTCCACATTTAACATCACTTCAGCTTCTACTACTTTTATTGGTCTACACAACTGAGGGAATTTTACTATCTATTATATTATTTTTTCTAAACAGAAGGATAATATGATAGATATATCATTAAATTTCTTTAAAGCTAAACATTAAGGGTAAAATTTTGTGTACAAATTGTACAAAATGTGTAATGTTTAAAATGATTAGAGTTTAAAATGAAAATGGGATTAAGTTCTGAAAATCTACATCAATTTAATTCTTTAATATTTGCCATTCAATTGAATTCTGTTTATACTGCAGATTACATTCTTATGCAAGATTAATAATGAAATTACTGAGGTCAGGTTACTAATATTACAGGTCTCATTTAATAATTCAAGCATTTAAAAATTTTATAAGCCACAATATAATAATTATTTATTTACTCTAGCTTGTAGTAATAATGAAAAGTAATTATCAATACCATACTAATAATTACCTAATACTATTTCATTATTATCAATAAAATTACCTATTAGTTTATTAGTCCACCCACAAAAATGTTATTAGCAAAAGAACAACAATAATGAATGAATTCAGCAAGAAACCAAATCCAGCCTTACCTTATAGTGGTCTCCAAATGGCCCAATGAGTGTGCCCATCACACATAGATGTGATTTGAACATTTATACTACTTGTTAATAAATTACACAGAGGCCAAATTATAATACAATAAATATATACAGAAAAGTTAACTGCTCATCAAGAAAATATTAATAAAGCATCAGAGAATTAAATATATTTCTATTAGTCATCAGTTCAAGAAAAATGTTTGTATTAACAATTCAGATCTCATTTTTCTAATATCATAGCATTTTAAGATCACAACTAATTTATTTAATTATAGAACAATGACCAAAAATATCCCAAGTTGAGCAGTTATTGCAAATAATCTACACAAGCCACACCTACATACATAAAAAATAATGAAAAAATTAGATCTTTAGTCTACTTTACATAATAATTTAACTTAATAAAAAAAAGTGGAAATTAGGTCCAACAGACTCTGTATGAGTAGTTACTTTGTTAATTTCTAAATTAAAGGAGGAATGGTTAGAGCATTTAGTAATTACAATGAAAGTGTTCACACAAAAGTATGTTGGACCTGAAATTACAGAAATAAACTACACTGTTGTGTATTGTAGGTTTTAGTAGTGTTAAGAATGAGAATTAAAATGATCAATATCTACATAATTTAATTCATTACCAAGTATATTTGCATAAATAGTGGGGTTAGATTGTTATCTACAATACCCAACAGTTACAACATATATATAAGTATATACATTTAGAAAAATAAGTGTAATAAAACAAAAATTATCATAGAACAAGTAATTACAAGTTAAAAAAAAAAATAAATAAATAATATTCATTAATCAAGGGAAGCAAATAGGTCATGCCATGCTGTGTCATGTTCCCAAACTGTTTCTATAACGAATGTACACACACAGTGGTTCGTGCACTAGTCAAAATCAAAATGGCGTGCAAAAATCCTGAAGAGACAATTTTGAAGAGTCATGCTATCTTACCCTCTTTCCTCGCTTTCCTCTGGCCCCTTTCTCACCGGGCAGTCCAGGAGGTCCAGTCGGGCCTATGTCTCCCTTTTCACCTCTTACACCTTCAGGTCCTTAGACAAACACATTACCACTAACGCTGTCCAAACTAAATCCCTCTTACTTAACTTATCACTGAAGGGCCTTTTACTTTCAATTCTTTTATTTAAGTACGGAATGAAAAAGAAAAGAAAAAAGTAACCGAAGTTTGACAAATGGAAATGAAGTGAAATATAATTCGGGCAAGATAAGTATTCACTTCCATGACGTGCTTGAAGTAAAGGAAGAGGAAACTGACCTGGTGGCCCTGGTGGTCCTGGAGGGCCTTCGATGATGCCCGTCGGGAACTGGTCGCCCTTCAGTGTAGTCGTAAGACCTCGCTCGCCCTTATCTCCCTTGTCGCCCTACAACATTATGTACAATCTTTCGAACATTTATTATCAAACGTACAGCGAAATACTATACTATTCCAACGATGAAGTGACAGAATAAAGCCGCCACTCTTACATAGAGGTGCTGGATTAGTGGAGATTTTAATTTAATCATACGTAAGTTAGACATCTCTAGACAATGACTTCGAAAAACCCATAATAAACCTGGATCTGGAGGAGGTTCATTTTAAAAGATTACTCTAATATTAGTACACATTTTTGAATAGAATTATAAGAGCAATTATTGTGTTTTCGTTTTTTATGATTTGCTTAGCGTAGAATATAGTTTTTTTAGTTTAGTTGTTATTCTAGTTTTCCTTTAGGTTGTTAAGTGGTAGAGCTGCCACCCTGAAACCTCTTGGGTACCAAACCTTTTTCAGTTTTGTAAAGGAACCTTAATCGGGTCAATAACCACGGGATGGGTATTGTTGCGTAGCGTTGGTGGCTATAATTATACTTGGAAAATCGGGATATCCGTGGAAATGAATATTTAGGTGAGTAAGGAAATGAAAAAATGATTCTTAGGAAACTTATCTTCCTTGAAGGAAATAATTTAAACCAAAACTATTGTAAGTAACTAACTTTTCTTGGGTTGTCGGTTAAAACCTTTTGTGGTGGGCTTAGGGAAATCTTTCACTTTAGACCTTGAATCGTTAAACATTTTAATCGGGAATTATTAAAAGTGTGAAGTTTAAGTTGGCCTATACTTACCCTGAGTCCAGGTACTCCCGGTTCGCCTTGGGGTCCGGGCGGTCCGACCGGTCCCGGCGATCCCTTCTCTCCTGGAGGTCCTTGGTCTCCCGGCACTCCCTGTCTTCCGTCGTGTCCTGGCAATCCTTCGGGTCCCTGAGGACCCGGAGGTCCCGGCGGACCCGGTTCACCTGGTTCTCCCTTCATGCCAGAAAAAATATGTTTTATTTCGCTTCGATTCGTCCGGTATTATTACATGCACGTGAGGTGTTTCACCCCACTCGGCAATAAGAGAATAATAATTTGACGAAAAAGAGTCATGCCAATTCCAAAATAAATTCAATTATATACAATAATAGCTTTTACATCGATCAACAATTAACGGACAAGAAATAAAGAGTCAACTGAAGTGTAGCAATAAATAAAGGATGATTTAAGAAACATTTAATAACAGATATTTTGAAATATCGCAATACTATTTCATAATGCCATTACGTTAATAACCATCAATGATTTAAAATTGACTACTAAGAATAACTACGGTCAGCACAAAATTGTTTACTAGTTATATTACTAGTATATAAAATCAGATATGACAGCTATCTCTTCGATAAATTGGTAATGATTCAATCGAAAATTGCGTAAAATCAAAATAAAATTAGCATTAAGCACATATATGGGTGATCGTATGAATATAATATAAAGCTACAGGACATGTACACAATTGTAGCATGCAATCATGCATGAAATATAACTACACAAGCATGGTAAGTAAAAGAATAAATTTAAAAAAAGGGTCAAATTTTTACTAAGATTTACATGAATTAGTATGTCTGTTAAATGAAAATAACTAATGTACACTATCGAAGTAAAATAGTTCGTTAATAATAGTTAATAGTTATAACAACAAATTATTTACGGAAAATACAGAAAAGTAATAGAATGATATTTTTATATTACCTACAGTGAAATGCAATGGAATAGCTTCAATTAACGTATTTGATAATTCCGGTTTATTATAAAATAACGTTCTTACAGCAGATTTAAAAAAGCTGAAACTGCTTTAATTGCCTTAATTAATAGAAATCTCACAGGTTAAAAATAAAGAGAAAATAACTAAAAAAATAAATCGAATGAATTATAAAATGAATAATTTGAAATAAATAATGATAACTGTAAAATTAGGGTTTATAAGTGGATGAGTTTAGTTTAGGGACTGTGAGATAAACTAATTTATTTCAATGAACTTACTTTGAGCATAATCACGCTCTGCGCTGAAATGTTATGCCCTTGTTCTTGCAGTCCCTAGAACCATTATGAAAACAATAGAAAAATAAATAAGAAAATAAATGAAAAAAGAATTACTAATAAATTAGATCAAACAAAATCAGAATACGATGACAAAATCGAAGGCTTTTTTAAACACCAAAAGCATGCATTGCTCCAGCTAACTAAACAAATTACAATCCAGGCTGCTCCACATCCCATATCTTCCACCAATAGCTACTGAGACCATATCCATCTAAAAATAACTCTTTTAGATTAGACAAATGTAACAGGAAAAAATAAATAATAAGGAACGAAATATAACAGTCAGGCAGCACTCGTTCTAAACAAAAAAAAACCACCAAAAATTCCAAGAATGACGGACTGTACTGTTCTCACTATTAACATAGCTCACTTGCCTGACGTCCCAGACATTTATTTCATCCCAAAAATAACATTTTCATTCTCATTTTTTTACAACTCCTTCCACACTCTCAACAATAAAAAATAAGTATAATATTATTTTTAACTTTCTAATATTAGTAGTCACGTATGATTTACGTGTAATTATCTCAATGTTTTTGGCATTAGGTTTGAGCAGAATCTGTATAGTTGTTTATGGCCACATTTTTTCCGTTTTTGTACGGCGCAATTTTAAACAAAATAAACGCGAATGGTCACGAATGGTAGAAATGTCCCCCACCGGATTGACATTAAATGCTCCCGATTTTTGTTGACGCTTATGCGCAAACTTGTCCTTTACCGGAATTGGACCGGACATCAGCGTGTGACCAATACGCAAGCGGCGAGCGCAATTCGAAGCGTTCCGCGTAACGAAAAATCTGTACGCAATCCGGTTTAAATCGGTCTGGTTTTTTCGGATACGTGACGGGCGCTCTGCGGGCCCCCCCAATAAATTTATATTGATGCCATCAACTGGTCTCGTGGACGTCCGCCGTCGACGTGACCACACCAAGCCATCCTATCATATCCACCCCACATTGCCGCTACAGCCGCTGTGATTTACATCGGACAAACAAAGTGGCCTACTGATTAGGTGGGACGGGGAAAGCGTCCTCATTGGGCTCGCTTCCTCATCTCGCTCGATCATCCAGTCACCCCATAATACTCCTATATCCGTCGAGCCACTGTCGCATTTCCCCCACTGCCACTTTCATCAACCTATTTTTAATTCTCACCACCGAGTGTCGTAGCGTCAGTAATATATTCAGAGTAATTAACCAGCGACTGTGGTTTCATCAGCAGCCGAAATGCAAACATATCTCAACATATTTCTGCCAAAGGCAGAGAAAAGGTGAAACAAGTCCCTGAAATGTACGGATGCGTAAATCAGACATTTTAGCATTAACTGGACTGAAACTATGAATTATAGCAATTAAAGAGATTTTTTTTTATTCGAACAAATGATCCTAACATTATTCGTTAAACCGATAGCGAAAAATAAGTTGCAATGTAATAGTTTTCTGCCCTTAGAATACATATACTATCCGATTCATATACTGCTTAAGATGGCTCGTTGTTTTAGACAGTAGAGACGATTGGAAACGCGCCCAATTATCTCCAGAGTAATGTTTAGATGGGGCAGTCTTAACTTGCGAGCGCTACCTCCATTCAACGGCTGTATAATTGCCAATTATCGACCAACAAATTAAAGCCTTTTATTTGGAATTTAAATTGCTCCGATCACATTATCGGCGACCTCTGCGGCACATGCACAATTTTATAAATTATTCCCCACGCAATGAAACGTTCTCCGATTTTACGCTTGCGGAGTGTAGCGACAAATAACGGTCGGTAATGAACCCCCGGTCAAACTGCCTGTCAAACTTCGAAATCTTGCAGCTAATTAATTTTAAATTAAAGTCCGTCGGCTTTTCCTGCCAGTGAATGTAACTTTTTATGACATTTGTCCGACCGCGGCGACCCATTGGGCCACCTACAGAATTTATAAACTTTTGTGAGAAAACTTTCCAGACCAGATTATCGTGTTTGAACAGAGGGAAACTGGAATTAATTAGAGAGCTTTCATTATTTTTTGAAAAGAACAAGAATTCTTAAAAAACGAAGTTTAATGAGAGAGAGAGATAGATTTATGGCGGAAAAAGGGAGTAAATTCGTATCTGAAAGAAATTAGCTTTGTCTTATTGAAATATATAAAATTAAAATATTTTAATTTTTTAAATGCGTTTAACGTGACTGCGTTGTGTATGAGACCACGTTTATTTTCCTAAACTGAAATAAAATAAGTTCGTATTAAATATTCATCAAAGGATTTATAATATTAATAAGTAGATTTTTCTAAATATGAATAATTCTAAGTATGAATAATATGCTGTGCAATACAAAAAGAATATCGTGAACTGAAACACACTAGAGAAAAGTTAAGAAAAATCTAATTTTTAATGAGTCTAATAAATACACGAGTGAGTTTGAGCGTACGTGGTGCAATCAGTTTTACTGAACCAGCGGGTCGAAATTCTTTTCAACTGTCATACGACAGAAAAAAGCGCCTAAAAATGCAATATTTTTAATTGATTTATGTGAGAATCCTTTTCCATATGCGTGTTTCTATTGTTCGGTGCGAGTGGTCCGCTTCTAGAATGCAAATGTCCGATTCCCATTAAACGTCACAAGATTCGTGAACTCAGTATGTTCGGTATTCGAAAAGTCGATGAAAATTATCCAACAAAAAATTTGATAATATTACTTGTGCGCGGTGGAATAATTAAATACCGGTTTGTACCACAAAATTAATTTTAAAACTTTAATTTTTTTCTAAATTGCTCATATAGAAGGTGGTAAGCAAAATCGGATATTTTGAAATCCTGAATATTGAACACTCGTGTGCTTAGTTAGTTCTATAGTTATTAATTATCTTAGCCTCCTGATTATGGAGCCGTTTCGCGGCTCTCGCCAACAAAATTTTGTCCCGCCGGCTCAGGAGGGAGAACAGGGAAACGCGCCATGTCTAAGAAGTGAACGAACAGCACAGTTCCATCATAACCCGGACGGGAGGAGAAGGAGGTCGATGAATGACAAACAGTAGGAATGAAAGTGAGATGATAGATACATAGAGACGAATGAGGGATATATTTGAGGCTGGCTCCGTGAGGTGAGTATTGGTTTACCTTGACGGCAACGATCTCTGCGTAGCCGAGGGTTCCTCCGCGCAGCGTTGTCACTGAACGCTTCAATCCCTGCACATTCACACAAAAACGGACTGCTCACTACGACTGTACAATGTGTTAACACGCTAGACACCTCCATGTCATGTCTCACATAAGATAGCACGCCGAGGAAGGTAACAACAGGTTACTTCAATAAAATTATTCGCGGTAATTAACAACTGAATGAAAGGAAAGACTTCATCATCCTAGTATCTGAGTAGATAGCGATTGCGTAGTGACAGCTATATGAAAGAGGAAATCTAACAGACTTTCTGACTCAGGAAAATGAACCTAGTTATTATAATTTTGCCGAAACTCAGCCTCAACAAGTTCAACGCTATCCCCTAACACAATTAACATTTAGAAAAATTAATTTGTCTCGTACCTATCCGTAAACACGGCTTGAATGATTAAAATAAACGTATATGTTAAAAAAATACTTACATCTTTTCCGTACGGCCATTAGGCGTTTGCCGGCAATGCGGCGCTACATTGCGGCTAACCCGCAATACATTAGTTTGACAGGTTTAGTATCACTAAACGCAGTTACCTTTCACGGCGTTCCGGGAATGAATTTTACTGTAATTCCCGGCCCGTGGCGGGCATAATATTTTTGTGGAAATATAGGACACCGTTTTTCTCAGGTGAACCGCCGACTCGGTCGACCGGAGAATTTTTCTCTCGTACGACCGAGAATTCAATACGGCCACTCGAGTCTAAATGAACACAAATGACTTCCAAAACTCTTTGCAGCCGTAAATCAACATTAAGGGAAGAAATCCTTCTCTGTAACTCATTTTGATTTCGGTTCCCTTGGGAACCGAACCGGAACACCGTTTAAAATTGAAATGCTTGAATTAAATTGAAGCTGTTATTTGTGAAAGCTGCCAAATTCAATAACAGCGGATTCAACATTTTCCAATAGTGGCTGCTTATAATATTATACTAGGCCTTATTTAATATTTAACTAACGTCAAAACTGACCAAAACTTTCACTACATGGGTAGAAGGAATTATTCCAGAGGTACATGAGTAATCAAACGAAGTGCCAACATTAAGTGCGAGTAAATAGCAAACCAAATCAGTTTTACAAGAACCGCAATTGAATTACATTATCTTTCGAAGCTCTATTTTTTAATCCTTATGCATAACAAACAAATGTAATCGTATCAGAGCTACCTATCAACACTCCTCCTTCTTGCTCTTCTTGTTTTCTGGGATTATGCCAAAAGTGTTATATCATAAAGAAGAGTACGAACTGCAATTCCTCTACATTATTATTGTTTAATAAAGTGACAATAATCAGAACAAATTCTCCCCTTTCATCAGTGGCCGAATCATTTCCACTCGATAAATCTATAAGGATGAAAAGTTAAAGAACAAACAGACCTATCGTTCGATAGGTGGGTGATGAGTGGCAGTAGAAACATCCATCGCTATCGAAAAGTTCGATCAAAGAAGCGGTACAATATGTCTAGGAGAAAAACCAGCCGCTGATTTCAGTCAATTTAAATTCGATCAACAGAGGATCGTCATAGGGAATAAATGGTGGCCGGGTGGTTATAGGGACACAGCCGGCGCCCTCAGCATCGGCTAAACGACGCACCCGCCCCCACTGCCGACATATTGGCAACTTGCCCACAGATTGTACACACGAGGGCGGCGATCCCTCATCAAAAGCCCGCAGAACACCGCATATGTATGAGAGAACGAGCGACATCTGTTGTTCGCGACCCGCCACCGCTCCTATATTTACGACCCAAGTTCGATAGGCATTGTTAACACATTCAGTACCTCGGTAGACGAAGCCCCTTGCTCGGCTGTCATCAGAGCACAAGACACTGCCTACATCTTATTTGCATACTATAAAGCCGACTAATTTTAGTCTTTTAGTTTAGTTTTAGTGGATAAGTGTCATAACACGAGTAGGATGACTAACAAAAACTGATTCACGAAAGCCTTATACCGATAGTTGACGATTTTTACCTCTTTTTATTACCTATTATTTTTACAACTTTAAGAACAATATTCTTGAGAATAACATCAGTTAAACAGTTAAACTTTTCCAACATAAAAATAAGTATTTCATTCCTCGGGATAAATCTATCTTTTCGGGGGTGCAATATAAGGCGGAATCAAAAAGTTGCGGAATTACCGGGTAAAAGGGAATACCGTTAAAAGTCCATACGACAAAACCTCGGCAAAGCAATAAATCCCGAGACGAGCCAGTACAAAGCTTCCCCACCCCCTCAAGGAGGGTTTCGTCCAACTCAAAAACAATTCAATTCTAAACTTCTACTAAACTGGCCTTATTTGAAACGTATTTTCTTCATAAGCCCCCGCCTCGGCAGAACTGTCCGGAGCGCAAACCCGGCAGGCGGAAGGCGGAAAGTTCCAACAGCGGAATCAGAATGGGATTTCTTTCACTGCCCAGAGAAAGACCATCACCAACCTCGGCCATTCCAGAATTTGTGCCTTCCCAATCTAAAACTGGACTTCATTACTTGAAATGAGCGCAACTTCTGAAACCCCAACGAGAGAATTGGGACAAGCGTTGAGGAAGAAGACAACTATTGTGAATGGTCAGAGTGGACTAGGAAACTTTATTAAAATACAAACCTAAGGAACGATTTAACTACCGCAATACCTCGGAATAAAACCAACAGGTCGAAATAAAACATTTATTATTACTTATTGCCAACTGTTTCTGCCGCGAGAGACAATTTATTTAACGGATAATAAAAGGAACAGGATATACATTTATATGTCATACATATACAATACGCTGTATCCAACACTACGGTATAAAGCCGAGATTTGACTGGCACGAAGTAAACTTGTACCAGTTTCGGATTGGAATTACATATTTGCAGGCCAATCTGGCCGAGGGTAGGCCGGGAGACTTCCCGGGTCGGCTCCCCGATAAAATTGAGGCCCGTCCCCCGCTGACCGTACCGTCGGCCGTAATCCGGAGTTTTTATGCGACAAGCGGAGTTTTACGATCCCGGAAGGTCCGCTTCGAGGGGGGGGGACCTTTAATGGCGGACCCTCGCGAAACGGGATAAAAGGGAGTTTGCTCCACGAATCGTGTTCCGCTGTGAATGCGGAATTGGATTCAGGACACAGCCCAGAACCAAACTGCTATAACCACTGTCCACCATTAAACCGACAAATTATCAATTAAATTCTGCAGTATTTTTGGAGGGCTTAATTTCAAAATCGTAAAAGAAAGGCGGATCTATTCCATTGTACAAATTAAGTCCAATTGCAGGAAATATTTCTAACTACTATTTTTTACAGCATTTGATGAATGAAAATTATATTTACAGCAAAAACTAATTGGCTTACTCTGAGATCCACGTGTCTTTCTACAGATATTACGTTCAGTATGTAAACGTTTTTTCTAACTCTGTACAAAGAAAATTACATACGATTTGAATTAACTTGCATAGGCTTAACTAGAATAGTCGTCTGGAATTCTGCCAGCGGACACCTAGATGTACTCGACTCGCGTCTATTTCAAGAAATTGAATAAATAAAAAGAAAGAAGTTCCCATACCTAGTTCATTTAATTCAAAGTCTAATTCTGCATCCAACATCGTCGTATACTTACTGAACTTACAACTGAATATAAATCCAGACAGTTCGGAAAGTTAAGGGGCAAGCAAAATATTTTGCCGGCAGCTTAAGCGGCCGATATTACCAGAGTGGGGTTACCCCCCTATAGGGTTTTATTACCCGCCATAAATTACGGTGTCTCGAATTTATTGCGCAAGTAATTCCTCCGGTATAGTGATATTGTCGACAGCATAAGGCCGCAAGCCGGGACGTAAACGAGTATTTGTCGCCTTCCAGTCTCAATTTTGCGGGAAAGTTTGCCGCAATTGAGGAAATTTGTTCGAAATATTTTTGAATGAATTGATTACACCCGGTTTCTTCTAACTCAAAGAGTATTGGAGTCTTTGTTGAAATTAGAGGAATTTCACCGAAGTTTTGGGGATATTTTCGCATAGTACCTGTGCAACATCTTCGTGAATTACTTTTCGCAGGATAGATGTCTTCTAAATTTCGATTTAAAGATGAAGAGTTGTGCACTTCGAATGCAGCCGCTATGAATAGGCGATCGGAGAGAAGGAATAAGTCTAAGAAGATGTTCCGTCCGTTCGGTGGCCGGTAATTGAGAAGGTGAAAGGTTGTCACTGGGAATCAGGTTTCTTATGACCAGCCGAACTTGGTCAATAGCCTCAGCGGCAGATTGGTCTTTAATCGGGCAAGACTGAGGCCCCCCTTTCCACGATGAAACCAATTTCTTACCCCACAAATTCAACCTCGGCGGGGCCCCCTCTAATCAACTTCGGGTGAAAGTCGCAATTGTGTACAGAACAATCCGCACTCATTACCCCTTTTTCCTTTTTTTCAATTTATATGATGTCGTTACCGGAAACGAAAATTGCCTTTCGTGATTCGCTAAGACTAGTCAAAGTCTTGAATGAATGAGAATACAACTCGGCTACCAACAAAGGCAATGACGATCAAAAATATCATCTTTGTTAAGTGATTTTAAATAGTATCCTGCGCTGGAATATTTGGTTATGAACTGATTACAAAATAACTTGAGTCACATTCGGTCACATTCAGTCATATTGGTAAAATTTACAGATCCAGGATGTGTTGGGTTAGAACTTAAGAAAGAACTGTTGGGTTAATACCTAAGAAAAAAGTCTTGTGTTTGAACCTGAGAAAGGATAGAGAATCCTGCTCATTGAATGAGCAGGCAAGCTGCAAGCTAGTTTTCGATTATATCCGGACGATCTTAATATTTCTGAAACATAACTCACTTGTTTTTGCCAATAGTACAATATTTTAATATTGTTATGAACCATATTCCTGATCCTAGTCAAGAAAGAAGATCCAACCGACCACCAATCTTTTCCTCTCTCATAATAAAACCAGTGCAATCAATTCTGTCGTTCCGCAGTCCAAAAAAGCTTGATTACTGACCCCTATTCAAAGACAGAAGCCAATATTTCATCGGGCTCTTAGAAAAATGTATTTTTCCTCAGAAACCCCAAAGGATCGCCGCCTGCCTCGATTCCCTTTGGGGAGGGAGCAATTCCTTTGAATTTTAATTAAACGACTACGAAGAAATTCCAGACAAGAAAAAACTGCGCAAAATGCGATAAAGTCGATGAGGCATTTTTACCCCTAACACAGAGACACAAAGCGATGATTGCATAAATAATCTAAAAATAAAGGTGAACAAAGATACAATATTCTTACATTAATTTAATTATAACATAATTATAATTTAAATTTTCAAATTATCAATGGGTATACATTTATTTTACGAAACAGGATATATATGGTACATTAAACTCAGTCTTCTAACAGAAATAAAAACATAAATATTAGTCACACTCGAGTGATGTTAATATATAATTAATACTACTATAGTAAATGTGAACGCTTAAGAGATTTAAAATGAGTTAAATAAATTTAAAACGTTACCTTGACCGCCGCGTAAACGTCGAAACCTGGATTTCCAAGTTCACCCTTCTGTCCCTTCTCACCGGGCCTTCCCTGTTTCACAGATAATTCACAACACAAATGTATAAGATTATTGAGTTGTACACAGTCTATTAAAGATAACATATTAGGTTCAGCGGACGATGTCTTCTTGCATATACATGGTGTAGGTAGTTAAAGCTAATGACTACTCTGGTCACGGAAATAGATCGATAAAAGAAAAGTGGACGTAATCTGAGAATTACAGCGTCCCTTAAAGCAAAACTGTTCATTGGTCAACGGCTAAACTGAGTTTATCTAGCGATAAAGGGGACCCTCCTAAATCCCTCTTAAATTCTTTATCTATGTCGGGGTGGGTATTAGAAGTGGGCGACTTTCGGGGGAAGGGCCCCCATCCAAAAGTACCCGCGTAAAGCGCTCTAATGAATAGATTTCACATTTCTTTTAAACTCTATTTACAAAAGTAACAGAATCCACTAAAACGTTACGTCCATATCATTCTGCACCTTGTTAATTTACTATCGTTATTGTACAATATTACAATAAAATAAAAGCTGATATAGAGACGTTCGGATACTTACCGGATCTCCCTTGGGTCCGTCCAGGCCGATGGGACCCTAAGAAAGAAGCAGGGGATTCGTTAGTAACAAATCACACACAAGAGAAAAAGAAAACAGACACAGAAATCTTTGTTTAATAACTACACATAAATCGTTTCGATTAAAAAAGCTGCTGTTCGCTTCAAGTTCTGAACGTAGCAATGTAAAATGCTTTAATATTCATTAAATCGGATGTTGACTATGCAGCCGTGACATGTAAACACAGCTTTGAAGGTTTTAAAACTCATACAGCGCAACCTTACTTTTACATAACGCACACATCACTCCTAGAAGGAAGTGCGTTTAGCTAAAACGATTGTCAGAGGACGTGCATGTTCCTTGATACGGATCAGATCAAAGGTCCGAGTCAATTCCTTGTTCAGTCTTTATGGCTTTTATGATAAATGGACGTTATAACAGCGCCGTAACACCATTGTCTTAGAGGGTATAGCGTGCGAGTTGGGTGGTCTCACCCGATAATATACTCATTAGGGCGAATGTTTTACGATCGGTTTTGTTAGAGGCGAAACAGCAGCTCATTAAAATCATACCGCTAAAGAAAATATTATAATGCGACTACCAATATGATTGCCACAAATATTGCGAAGAAAACGCTAATACTATTAGTAAATATTATTTATTAATTATTGATACTACGATGAATATTTTCCGTCACCAAATTAAACTTCTTTCCGAATACTTGTGATACTTTATTAGTCTATATATATATGTATATACACATACTCATGCAAATTAATGACGAAACACGAAAGCGGACGCCGACAAATAGAGAGAGCTAAAAAACAACAAAAAGAAAGGAACGGGATGAACAGAAGTGCGTTGGACAATTAACAACGATCATGCATGGACTGGGATCGAGTGTTGTGTTGGGAGGCCAACAGGGCGGAACGGCTGTACGGAGCCGGAGCACGAACAAAAAAGTGTTCAGTGCCAGTGTTCAGTGCCGGTGTCCACCGCCGCCGGCTACCAATCACCAATCAGCTGCGGTCGCCCCGCCGGAAAAATGTGCGACCAACAGGCCCCTCTAATCACCAACGGGAGAGTGCAAAAAATATCGGAAATTCCCTATTAATTTAGCCCTCCGATGAAGTGGGCAAAAATTATTAGGAAATTAAAAAGAAATACCTTCGGTCATTTACTATTATATCAGTTTATTGACTCCAGTAGACACCGGGTTAACAATTTTATTCCTCAGGATATTTCTGTCTTTTCATTCAGTAGCAACGGGCAAAGGATCGGCTTCTCACCGTCATCAGAATCGTTCTGTCAATAATGCAGCCAAAGTTTTTCCTTGTGAATGAAGGTTTGATTTATGAATGGATACGATCGGCTCGTAACAGAACGCGAAACTATTTGAAAGGTAATGTCTTAACTTATAAATTATGCTATTTGTCAGTCATGAACGAGTTAGAAAAAACGACTTAAAAATTGATTATTCTCGAAATTACCACCTAAAATTAAACGACCTCCTCCCACTTGATATGATAGTTTGTTTCGCGTTTGGGGCGTAATAATATAATTCCAATTAGGAATTCAACTGCCGCATAAAGAAGGGCTCCATTTAATATTTTATCATT
This sequence comes from Lethocerus indicus, assembly GCA_019843655.1. Lineage (NCBI taxonomy): Eukaryota > Metazoa > Arthropoda > Insecta > Hemiptera > Belostomatidae > Lethocerus > Lethocerus indicus. Next base: position 22,756,133 of record JACDQD010000003.1, on the reverse strand, counting down.
TAGAAACTATTGAATCTGTAAAATTGCAAAAGATGGCTCCGTGATAAAGTTTCACCAACAGACGCGAGAATATTTAATTCGTTTAATAATTTTATCGATAGTTTTCTACGAATACAAACATTTAATTGCTCCTCGAATGATTAAACTAGAAGCCGGTCATCATTAATAGAGTCAAGCGCCCTCAATAAATATTTTAATTGGAATGGGGCCGGGGCCGGTTGCTCATTTTGACCGTGAGAAGAAAACGAGCGGCTCCATCTAGGAGCGCCATTCCAACACTCCATTTCTGCAGGGAATGTCTGCTCATAGTTCAAAGGAACTTTTATTCCGTTCATTCGCCGGTTAGTTTAATCGTTCAATTTAGACCGGGCCCGACGTGTTACGAATACGCGATTCGGTTGCGTCCAATCTTCGGGTCGACGGAGTTCTCACCGGACTTTGGGCCTCTTCCAATTTCGAGGGTCCACCCTAGATTTCTATGCCCTAATTGCGATGTCCCGAGCTAAATAATACTGGCAGGTGGGATTCGAAAGGAACTTCAGTAATCGTCAAGAAACCGAACTTCCTCGTGAGTCGAAATTAGCAAAAAATGTACAATGTTCTAATTCCCCCATTTGATCGGGGCCTGACCTACAGGCGAATCAGAAACACACACTCGAATGAGAAAAACATCCTACGATAAAATGTGTAATTTCATGCGGGAGGATGAAGGGTGGGGGGGGATATTGGTTATAAAAGCTCATATTGGGTCTGAGAGCGGGAGCTGAGAACGTTGCCATTTAGGCCGGCCTAGACGTGTTGCGAATAAAGAGGGTGAGACGGGAGAGAGGAGCGATGCCGCCCCCCGCCTCCGACACGTGGACCGCCTCCTTTATACGCCACTTTGCTAATCATACCACGGAAAAGCCAAAGAAATAACCGTTGAATTTAAATATTCTGCGCTCGAGAATGTTACCCGTAGCGACGGGCACTTCAATAAGTCGGGCGCCAACTCCTTAATTGATTAAACCGAGTGTGTGTGGTATACCGCGGCAATACTTTTCTATTATTTCTCTTTGAAGTCGATTTGTGATTGAAGCAACAAAATATATTAATTTCAGTGATATCTTACAAGACCAATATAATATTAATGAATATGTATTTCAGTTCTTCTTGCATAAGGCAAAATTGTATAAAATCAGGTAACATATGTTGGGTTGATATAATAAATAGAATAAAGAAGGTGTTCAATGAATTTAGGAATAGCATAACTTGACAATAACAGGTGTTTAACATAGTATAACTAGAAAACAGAAGGCGTTCACTGCACCTCTGATGCGAGAACATAGAAAATTGAAGTCGTTGAAGTCGTATTAGGTCTTTCAATTAGAAAATGTGAAAACACATTCACTAGTGTTCAAGTGAAAACAATATTTTATCTTTAATTTCTTCGGTGCAGGACATTCGTTCTGCAATAAGCTCAAATCTTCAATATGTTGCATGAAATATATTTTTTCTTATTACTTATACAACGGTCATCAATTAACTTTTACCTCGCGTTATCCTAAACGCTTAGATCGGGTTAAGACAATGTAGAATGTAAATATGACGTAGAAAAAGAAATTAAATTCAACGCAATTAGTTGTAAGGACCTTAAAATAGTCCCAGCGGCTTTTTTAAATGTACGTATCGGAATTTCAAATAGTGACGTTGGCGAGGGCAGCTCTGCTAATGGAGGCGACGGACTTATAAAGCATTCAGCCCTCGTCGTAGGTCTATGTTAATTGAACGCTTAACTCGGCTATGGAGATAGCATGACAATGAGGCCTCCGGCCGACTACCGTGGGCTTTCCTCTCCGGTCATAGATCAGGCTGGGCCCCCCCCCCAATATCCCATCCGGGGAGTGTTTACCGATTTGACGGTGAACCGGCCGACGGATGTGACGAATCCAATTTCCTCCGTTTCGTTTCTGCGAGGACGTACCGCCTCTCTATTACAGATTTACGACCATCACAAGATGTCAATATTAAACCAAGAAAATGAGAAATGACTCATAAATACTTTCCCTTAGTAAGTTGAAAGAAACCTAGGCCTACCTACCCACAAATAAAAAAAAATATAATACTTCGAAACTGTTATAAGCAAAAAAGCAGCCTAAAAAAATTATTTGAAATATATTGAGGACAATTATGTGAACACTGAATGTTTCTGTGATTGCCATCTGTATTATATTGGTATACTATCTAATTAAATATAAATTATATACTTGGATAATTAAAATAAATCTATAAAAGTTAAGTTAAGAAGTTTGTTAAGCATAAGTTTAGTTATGTTTCAGTTTATAAAACCTTACCAAAAGGTCAATCCATTATTTGCATCTTAATTATTAACAGCGTAATATTTTGGCTGATAAAATAAAAACCTCGCAGTATCTTCCAGAAACACGAGACCGTGTTATAAGTTTTGGAGCTGCCTTTATAACGCCAACGCCATAAATACTTTCTAATAATGAAGAGGGCGGAGGAAAACCTCGATTGCCAGGAGCCCATTTTCTTTCGTTCGATCGTTCTTCTGCCCACTTTCCGATGATAAACGGGTATAAAACCCGAAAAAATTCATGTAGTTATTTCAACCCCGCTCGTCGGCGTTCGGTTCCCGATAACGTTTAGAAATAGGTATGTAACAATAAAATATATACACGAATATAATAATAATGTATACAGAGTGGCCGATTGATGAGTGGAACAACGCCGGTAGAAGGGAACGGATTTGAATTAAACTGGAGTAAAAGCAAAGATTTACCCCGTTCGTTGGCTTTCGGCGACGGCACATTCCGGCCCCGCGACGCTCTCGTCCGATGCCTTTTGCATTGGAAATAACTCCCCCCCACTATTCGGAGCCGGCAACGTCCTAGAGAGAGAGTTGAAATCTGAATATTTGCTATTTTCAGGATACGGGAAGGAATGATAATCTAACGCTAGACACGGTAGAATATCAATTGTGCAGTTTCCACCTACAGAACTACTGCAAACAATTCGACTATATTACTTACATAAACATATATATACATAAACGAAATATATTACACAGATCAAACGGAATTCCATTTCAAGAAACGATTTGAGCAAACATACGAATGAGCAGAAATTACTTAATTGTATACCTGTAGGTCTGATAAGGGACACCAAAGATACCTTAACCTACTGGCAAAATAGAACAACGCCGAGGAATAAATCAGTATCCAAAACTAATGTTAAGCATGTTTTTTATCATCCCATATTAACTGATATAAGATTATACAACGCACGTACTATTTAGGTAAGATTATTAGTATATATACGAACCGTTAATTGCTTTCTTTAAGAAACTGATAGAGAAACGGGTCGGAAACGATAAATTAGGGCCGGTAAATTAGCGGACGCTGAAGAAAGAAAGAGAAAGAGGGACACGGAGGAAAAAAGAGGCGCAATAAATTGCTGAGAATAAGTGCGCGCCCCGAGTGTTGAGGTTCGTTTACTACCTCAGCCAGAGAGCACAACGTTCAAATATTTTTACCGCAGTTACATTCTCCGGGACTCGTAAATATACCGGGTCCTTTTAGAAAAGTAAGCATTAGCCGAATTCAACCTACATCAGTCCATGTTTTGGAAAAGCCTACCCCGGCATCCGTCAAAATTAAAACAGTGTTCGTTGAAATTTACTGCAAATGCGGTAGTGTTAACGAAAAAACTAATAACAGTCAATTTCTGAGCACGTATAATACTCCCTCGTCGATTTATAATCGACGCCTTTAAATTGGCCATCTTTTTTATTCTCTTTTATCTCTTTATTTTACTCACTTCCCCTCATCTTTTGACGTGTAAGGACTAGTAGGTCTGTGAGACTTCAAAATTTAATTCAAAGCAAATGGCAACGTTGTAGCCTAAAACGGAAGAAGGGAATATGAATATTAAACGTTGAACTGCGTAGAAAATATTATTGAGGATAATATTTCACTGTATATGTCACTATATTTGCACTATGAGTTCATTAATTTATACGATATAGAATGGATACACCACACGTGAATATTAAAATACAAGAAATCCATCCCAAAAGAGAAGGTACAAATACCGAAGTCCTAATTTTTTATTTTCTACTGAAATCAAGTGAACAAAAGGAAACTCGTAATCCATGAAACACCACCCGGATGATAATAAGTGAAAATAATAATGTTCGAAAGAACGTCTTTTACGGCGGAATTTTAAATCGCTGGCATTAAACATTCCATTGCTCTTTAGTACGTATCTATCATCAGTAAATTATTTTCAAACCAATCAGATTGAATACAATTTAGAATAATTAGTTGTCAGCACCGAGCGTTAGTCTCATGTGTAAGTCAATTCCACCACCTTCGAAAAATTCTGAAGAAGTCTTACCACGACACCTCGGTCTCCTTTAAGTCCAGTAACACCCTGTAATCATAATTTACAATTCAATTTCCACACACTAGCACATTGAAGACAGAGAAAAGGAATTCGTGAGCAATGCAGTGTTAATGGACTTAACGCGTTGCGACTAAGAGAACAGAGCTGTGTTAAAAACTTTTGTGAGTCGACTGGGAGATTTAGAAATAGTGTCACACCAACCAATTATCTAATAAGCTAATAAATTATGGTGTTAATGAAATAATACCTAATTTAGATTTTTATTAATGGAAACAGGGCAGGATTGCGTATATTAACTAATATTTATTTATAACTAAAGTTCGTTGGGTGCACGTGCACCGATAAACTAGCACCCCCTGAGAGTGGTGCGGAAATGTACGTAACTAAAGTTGTTGGGTGCACTTGCACCGATTACCTAGATTACTAAAAATAAACTTTTTTTAATAAATTTTGGATAAATTTGGTCCACAATCGGAATTCGAACAAAGGGCAACCCATTAACGCAGGACTTGTCTACCTTTCCGGCTGAACTGAAATGTATGTGCCATAATTAAATGCTAAAATAATAAAGGGAATACAATTGTAAAAATTAAAAGGTCATTTCTGCTAATCAGGGGTATTCTTGCAAGGAACGGTCGTTTTGTTAATTAAGGGACCTGCAGTCGCACATTTTAATTACACTCATTAGCAACAAGTGGACATTTACTAGCACGTTAGATACGCTTAACTGCGAATTTTCGGGAAAATCCTAAACTTAGGAACACTAGAACCTGTGAATTATCTTAAAATTAAGACAAATGACTAAAACGTTAGCAAGACAAAAACACACATTATATACACCATTGTTACGAAAAACACGGTTAGTCACATTAGTTACAGGAAACGGATTAGTCGGTAATTAGTCAATTCCACCACCAGTGAAAAATGTTCGGTGTGGTCTTACCAGAAAACCACGGTCTCCTTTTGATCCTTTATCGCCCTGTAATCATAATTTAAAGTTTAATTTTGTAAGACAACAAGGTGAATGTTCTTAAGCTGTACGCGGTCTCCTTAACGCTTAGGTTTACGTCATCTCCGGGGACATAGAAAAGGGATCGAGTTGATTAAATTTGGGCTACATGGTTTATATCTGTCAAACATAAAATGTATAAATAGATTTTTTACTAGGTTCTCAAAGTAATAAATTGACTATCTCCTTAGTACTATTTTAATTACTGATGAAATATTCCCACAAATAGCTAAATTGTTTTGACTATAAAAACACTGCAAATTTTAATTTCCAATTCTACAGTTTTATTAAAATTTTATTCTATTTGATTTATGTGATTATTCATATATATAGTAGCCAGAATTATATTTTTTAATGACTAAACTTGTTCATGACGAAGATCCGCAGCAAATAGAATTGTAAGTGCCATAATGTAAAACACCCCAACAACCGAAAGGTCTACTGTACAGATCCGAGAATCCAAATCCAAATCTAGATATATGTCTTACAGTCTAACATGCATAATTCGTGCTTCATCGCTGGACTAGCACCAGAGTCAACTGGACTATCTATCTAAAAGCGGAGACTATATCTAAAAATGATTAGGTACTAAATTTTAAACTAAAAAAAAAATAAATAAAATACCGGAAACCCATTCTTCCCAGGCGGACCAATGGGGCCCTGAAAAACAAAGAAACAACAAAAACAAAGTCAGAAACAATAGAAAAAAATAACTACACAAATATAATGTAAAAATAAGCTTTATACATTGGTCGTTTATACATTGTATTTCTATAATGAAATTCTACTTTGTAATCTCCACTTAATCTTAGTAAATAAGAAATTCTTATACAATTTCATTCCAATGTAAAATACTAAATAAAATTAAATACTATTTACAAATACGTTCGAAATTTACATTTCATATTAGTACAAAGAACAAATGCAAAATGTGAAATATGAAAAGTGGTGCAATAAAAAACGTAACGAATAAAAAGCAAATGTTCGTAGTAAAAATCACACAGACACTAATTTAAACGCAGTACGGAGTTTATAAATAACATTTAATAATTCCACTCCTAGAAATATTTTGGATATATAATAGCGGCTAGATTTCAACTAGTCATTTAGGTTTCGCAGAGGCTATTTCAAGACTCGCTTTCATACCATGTAATGGTCTTGTTCAATAGACCGCTCAGTTACAAATACCAAGACCACTGCAAAATATATAATATTATATATATATATATATATATATATATATATATATATATATATATATATAATAAGCGTTTGATCCGGTATTAGTAATATAATGAGGAAGGAGGGGGTCTAATAGGCAGAGATCTGAACATAAAGGAGGGAAGAGGGCTTGATATGGTTAATTCCTGGTTTGGCTCATTAGTTAAATGGGTAAACCGGGGAAATTGGAGGGGGGGAGATCAGGACCATGTCTAAACTGAAGTGAAATCGATAAAATGCCTTCGAGTTCTAACCCGCCTCAGACATCAAATGTTATCTCGCCCGATACCGAGCTACGCTCACGAACTATGCGGCTCCAAACAACGGCGATTTGATCGGATCACGTCCCCAATCGTACAGATAGAGTTAACGGAGTTGATATAATGTTATTCCAGATTACCGCCTTCTCAGATTTTATCCACTTCATTATTGTATGACGTCGTCGACTCGTTTCGCAGTTCAATTTCCACGCACCGACGGGCTCTGAGCCCGATAACGAGAACGCGACCGCTCGATCGCTTCACCGAATCTCGTGCACAATCTCAATCGCCGGTTAAATTTAAAAACAAGCAACATTGTGCACACCTGCATAACATCACTGGCTTGAATTGTACACAACGGTCAAAGAATTATTTTTAAAGGGTAAGTTTTAAAGTTAGTAATTTGAATTATTTCCGTCCCGATCGTATGAAAATGAAGTGACTGTGTACTCGTAGACACAACTTCGAGATGACACCTGAGTAACTTTTTATTTTACTAACGTGCGTCTAAGGAATGAAAAATAGAAATATTAATGGGATCGAGAATAATAAAAATTATATAAATCGACGGATTTACAAAGTTAGAGTTTGTAAGGTTATAGTTATAAATAAGGGGGGTCCATTAAAACTGCGGTCCGGTGATCGGAATTGGGGACGGTAAATTACAGTGATCTATCGTTGAATTTGGGAGGCGTAAGCTACCTCCAAACCGGTCCAATCGTTCCCTTCACGGCACTCCAACATTTCAGTCTCCCTAAGACGACCAGAGCTCCGACAGTTGAGATCCGAACCAGAACCCCGACTGCTAGTTCAATCCCAGTTAGAACATGAAGAAAACGGCGTAGCATTTACCGGTGACAAAAGTAGATCCCAGATATACTAGATGAACAAATCGTGACGTCAAACTAACGGCAACGAGAGGACATCACCGTCAAGATCAACCATGCACCTTAGAGTGCATGGTTATAAACGTGACAAAGTTTCTCTGAGTATTAACCCTGAAAAATCGAACAGTCAAAATGATTTTACTCCGTACTGCGTTAATCTAAATATCTCTCTCATGCACTTCTGCCCAGAATTACTTAGTAATTATTTCAAGCTGGGAATTCGAAAGTAAAGGTTATAGGGACCGGAATATGATTGTTCTTGAATAGTTCTTGTGTATTCTGGAATCCATGGTTATATCTGAAAATGTTAATACGTTATTTTTATTGAAGTTATTCAGCCTGCGTGATTTACTGTTTCAGGAAATCGAGGTGGGTATTTTTAACGAAGTGGAAGGGTGAGTGTTTGAATATTTTACTTTGATGCCATAAAACTGAATAGGCAATCGGTACAGACGATTGCCAGAAAAAGGTAGGGTTGAACGGAAATTTCACGGTGCCATGAATCTGGAAATGCAAAAAATGTCCGGTACCACCGGCCGGACATTAGCTCCGGACGAATAATTCATTTATTATTCATGCATGAGAGAGATCAAAGAAAAATTGATAATTATATATATTTTTTTAAATACACTCTACCTATCTAAGGAATGCATTCCGTAATAATAAGTTCAACATTGTTAGTTTAATGCTGACTATTACATTACATGAGAATACATACAGAGCTTAATTGTACCTGGAGATAAGAATGAAGCGTCAAGCCCATAGCTAGTTAATTGACTACGGAAGACTAAATAATTATGTTTAATACTTACAGCTGCGCCAGGTTCCCCTGCATCACCTTTCTTCCCCCTTTTCCCCCTCTTGCCTGGAGGTCCTGGAGGCCCTGAAATAATAATAATAGTAATAACAAACTTGTGTTTACTTAGGACTAAAAAGTGCATAAGTACACTGGACTTGTACTGAAGTTACTGTACTATTGACAGGTGGACCCTGGATTTGGAGTTACTTAGCAGCAGTGCTTAGCCGCGATGCGGTTTTATATTTGGATATAAATATATATCACCTATTCCCTTGTCAGAGACAGCCCGGGGATAGGTGGTGTTAAAATCCGATAAAAATGTAAGCCGAGTATTTTATTCGTTAAATAATAAAAAAACTTAATAGTTGATAATAACAAATTAGTGCGAATGATGAATTTAGCTATGATTATATGTTTAGAAAGGAACCTAGTATATAAAACAATGTAATTTGGCCCCGAGGTTTGTTGAATATCGAAAACTGAATTATCTTCATAAACACAGGTGCATCTTGATGAAATAAGCGACAAAATTGTAGTTAAACGACACTGCTGAAGAACACTCTCTATTTCTGTATAAATTTCATATCTCCTAAATAACTTAAAAGAAAAACGAAATAAAGAAAAAACGTAAGACTCGGTGCTGTATTTATACTAGAGGGTCCGAGAGGAAGTTTCAAGTATTGAAAACGAGCTCCGAATGTAGTTAGAGGGAAAATTCAAAGCGAGCTCTAGTGGAAAGTAAAATAGAACTCTTCGGGTACAACTCAGAGGCTCCCAGCCCCCGCTTTTCCTTCAATCTCCGTGTTCTAATGTCGCTAGGAAAATTCGAATATGGCCAAGTTTCCAATTCCTTTATGCAAATAAGAGGGAAGGGAGAAAATTCGAAGAGGAGTCGAAGTTGAGGGACGGCCGGTGTTTGTTCAGCCCGAGGGTGAGAGGGAAGAATGGCGAAAACGACAGACGGGGGAGAAAAAAAGAAACAACTCCTCCCGGAGGGAACAGATAATTTCCACTTTAAACTTCAGCTTCAAATTAATTTAGCAAACATTCTTGACCCGATGAGGTTTCGGAAAATATTTTTAAAATGGTTTTAAAGCGATTCTCGCCGAAGGAGAAAGGCGTATTGTAGAGAGATTATGTGGTTGCGGTTTTATTTCGGCACTTAATCGATCGCCAAATTGGAAAAGTTTAGAATCGATGAACCGACACCAGAAAAGAACAACCTAACAAATAAAAAGAACTACTTAAGAAGAACCACTTTAAATTACGTAACAATAATATCATTACTAATTTCTTCACACTCGGTAGAGAATAAATTATTCGTAAATAAATTCTTGTGGTTACTGTGATCCAGTACAAATATAACTCTTGTGGCTTTAAATGAGGACTTTGAGTGAAATTCAGATTAATTTTGCGAACGGACATTTCAAAATGTCGACAGAATTAATCATGGGCCTAATGGCTTATTTTCAATCGTTGCGTGTTGAGGAGGCAAATCATTTTCGGCCGTTTTTAACACGTGTTCCCAACATCAGATACATTGCGGCAACAGACTCGTTAACCATAACCCGGCGGGGGATAACTGATAAGGTTATCGCTGGCCGGCCGGGACCGCCCTCCACCCCCACTGCTCTTATGACCCGTGCACCGCACTGCACCACCTCATTTTTCATTCCTCTCACGGCGCCCCCTTTATTGCTTCCTTCCAGCTGTGGGAGTTCACAGAAGTAAACGCACGTTTCGCCGTGAGACGCACACACAGAAAAACACACGCCCCCCACCCCCACGGAATCTTTATCGTCGTTGAACCGACCATTACGACAGGACTCGAGCTAAATCTATCGGCCGGAAGTATGTATTTTGCCGCCGGTCAGGAAAATGCGAAGAAAAGGGAGCACAAGGAATAAGAATGGACTCCTCCGTTAGTTCAATGAGAAGAATATGCTGGACTGTTTTTTTTTCATCCCGTACCAATTCCCGTTCACGATTTGGATGGAGGAGTGTTAAATTCCCGAGAAAGCTTACAGCATCGAAATTTCCACAGAAATACTCAGGCTTGTGCCATAAATAATCTAACGAGAGTAAAATAATTTTATTTTGTCTCTCGGTTTTATTCCGAAGTGAAAAAGTATACTGGCAGTTCTACATCTTTTGATGTAACGAAGTTTGGTTCTTTCTTACGGATAGACAAACACCACTATATCAAATAATATGTTAATAAACCATCGAGTAATTGGGAAATATGCCGCGTCGTTCCTTTAAGTAAATGATGGTAATCGGGTCGTAATTAAAATTAATATAAGTAACCAGAACTGAATTAAACTTAACAGATTAAAGTTAGTTAACCTCCTCGGAATGGAAACGGCCAATATAGTTAGTTTGACTGGGAAGGGGTTAGGTAGGGGCCGTGTTATTGGTCTGGGCTCCAAGTTGAGCAAGCGAGACTTCGTTTGGGGTCGGGTAGCGGCCCCGGGGGGCAGGAGGCGACCCTCCTCCACCGGCGGCCTTTAATATCAAGTCCCCGGCTCTCCCAATCAGTATTCCTAACGCAAACACCGGTCTCGGGAGGAAGCAGGCCCGTGCCGACCACCGGCCCCTATCTCGGCCAGCCTGTCTCTCCCCGGCGCGATGCTTTATCAAATATAATGGTTTCGGCATTGTCTACGGAAACGACCGGCGGCCGACCCCGCCACTGTGGACGGGGAGGGCGCCATTGCCATAGAAACGCGATTGAACTCAACTTGTCACAATTGTAGACTGCGCCGGCACATTGCCGTCTGATAATGTCGACGTGCCGTCTACTGGCGTAAGCCAAACATTTTTGGAAATCGGAATTAAAATAACTGGGAAAATGTGAAAAATCACTTTCCGAAAGGAGCGAAATGAGTTATAGTTGACCGGATATGAATGATCGGGATCGTAGATATAAACAAAATAACAATCTCTTCACAAAACTAAGGAAGGGGAAACCCAAACCACAAAAGAAACAACAGGTAACAAGAAACAAAACTATCATACCAAATAAAATAACAAAGAAAGAGAATTTTACTTGCAAATTAATTTTTCTTTCAGATCCTATAGGACAATAAAATTGATATATTTTTTTTATTCCATTAAAGTCCATTTAATAAATATACATTTACGTATGTTTTCATACATGTATATATATATATATATATATATATATACACATATATGTACATTATTATCGTCCGAGGTGGCAATAAAAGGAAATAAAAACTGATAAAGAGACAAAGTTCAACTGGTAAATGAGTACCATTCACACAAAATTTTAAATGAAATTCAGTACCACAGAGCATAATTAATAAATTTAACTTTCATTTTCATTAATGAATTATAATAATTCATTTAAATGAAATAAAAATAATTTCCAACACTCGTATCTTCAGTATATCCGAGACTTATAAACATCAGCAGAAAAACGAGAAAACAGATGGAATTTAACCTGCTCATTACCCAGGTTCAACGGATAAAACTAAATCAAAGCGAAAATCGGCCACGCGGTATAATTGAAACGAAAGGAAAATTAAATTGCGGTACTAATATGAAGCAAATATTTATCGTTCTAATATTTCCTTTACGAAAAGTTAATTAAATTTTCAGTTTTAGAATGTAAATTGCCGTTGACCGAACAAATGTTTAATCATGTGTCAGAGGCGAGATATTATAACGTAAAATGTCACGAAATGGAGATCAACCAGCAACTGACAATATTCATAATAAATACGAATGTAGATGCCAATGTTAATTATCAACCAGATCAAAACATTCTACCTACAATTTATTAGTTCATTAATTAAAAACTATATTAATTCATTAGGTTATAATTGTTATAAAAACATAAGTTATAGTGCAATAAATGGCTGTTAATTATACAATTTTAATAATGTAAATTGAACAAAAACAAAAACAGATGACAAAAATAAAATATAACTAGTTGTAATTTAAGTTTTACAATAAAATCGTATCAACCCCAGGATTGGAATCGAATTTCCACTAGGCAGAGTGTCGACCAATGAGTCACAATTACAATATGTACAATTACAGTAAACTTTATTTAGATAAATTATTATATTATGTTTTCATATACAATATGTAATATTTGTAAAAATTCCTGCTCGTAGGTCTTTCTATGTTTTTATTCATTGTATAAACATAGAATGTATTTTTTCTATTATGGCGGCAGCACTGCTCCTGACCGCATTTGAATACGGGGACAGAAATAGCAGCAAAAAGAATTTAAAAATAAAATTGGGCATATCTCGTCAAGGCTGCAAGTTAAGCCGATTAAGGTTCGTTAGAGAATACCGTCGACTGAAAGTTGAAATAAAAAACACGAAATGACAAGTTGTTTTCAGAACACTTGGATACGTCAGTTTTTTCGGATAAATTCATCACTATCTTTGTTATAATGTCCTTTTCTGTGTTACCTGAAAACAATGGAAAATAAATTGAATATCGATTCAATATAGATTGTAGCCCAACATTAAAATACATTAATGCATTCAAAAATTAAATGTTTGAAAAATACCGTACATTTCGTGTCTTTCTGTAGCAAAAGACCAAACCAACGAGAGGAGACAGAAACACACGAAATCTACGGTATTCCAACCACTCGCAGACCACAAAACAGATATTCTAAATTAGTTTGAAAAACAGTTCCTGAGAACCAAATTGCTCGTTTAATAATGGTACACTCTGTGGTGTACCTGTGTATTGTGAAGTCTGGTTTCCAATTCGTCTAAATATGTTATAAACTATTATAGAATTTTTAATGGCGTCTATTCCAAAATGCTCAGCGAAACTGACATAACCGCTAACACTGTATTTTATTTTTGTTTCTACGGGCCTTCAAAAAGTTCAAATGTGCAGCCTCGAAAACGAACCAATAATTTTGAATGCGTCGATTTTTACGACTCTGTAAAAACGACAGGCCCGCTTTTAATTTGCGAGCTCCCCGACCAATTGACTTTTATGGCAATTGCCATTTTTGGTGCCCATCACCGCCCTTACCCCCAATTCAACAAAAAACAAGCAAAAACCGACCGGTGTATGACGGCCCTCGAAATATTTTTCCATTCAAACTTTCGAAATTCCGAGAGGTGTAAAGCGAAACAACATTTTAGAAAGGGGGAGTGGAGGAAGGGAACAAAAAAATAAAATTGTCCCCCCGACAAAAAATTAACGAGTCACACTGCAACTTCACTTTCTGTGGTACACATTGCCGCGAGCAGTCTGGTGAAAAGTGAAATATAAACATCAATGAATAGCTATGCACTTAACGGAGAGTAAAAAATAAATATATAGTTCATTAATGTGGCTTGGACCACTTCATGTTGGAGTAACATCCTAAATTATGCAGGAGTGAATGCCATAAGTTAATGAGAAACTAACATTTTATTAATGTATTTAAACAATAGTTATTACGTCTAAATATTTCATTTATTTACACATAGGTCAGCTGAAATTTATCCTATTTTAATACTGTATATTTCCGGAGATAAAAATCCACCACCGGGATCCGGACCCCATAATTGAATTTTCCTTCGACTGGAACGTCTAACTGATGAAACGAGAGGAGCTCGCAAACCTCAGTACTCTCTCAGGTATAATAATTCCCTGTTCTTTTCGAATATACTTCATTATCTGTTCAGCATATTTCGTTTCCTCTCTCTCTTTCTCTCTCTCTCTCTCTCTGGACTCGATCGAGTATTCCGTCCCTAATGCCCTACGCCTAATAGCGTAGTCCATTTGTCAAATCCGATGTATAGGGTATACTCACGCGGCGAACGTTAGTTGCTAAATAATTGACGCGATCAGGGAGGACACTTAGCAACGGCAAAAGTTCATTGAGAAATACAATAGGCGGGCGCTTTGAGCTTGCCGCCCGGATGATTAAAGTCTCATCAGGGCGACGGGCCGGCTCCAAAGTATTCGGAACTGAACGGAAGCCAATTTGTGCCGAGAAATTGAATTTTAAGCCGCCGGATAATTAAATTAGGATCTTATTCTCGAATGTGGTTGGGCGAGAGAAACATCATTTGTAAGCAAGACACACTACTAATTATAGAGCGTAATGTAGTCCTGGTAATTAATTGTAGACATAAATAATATATCTATTATCATGGCACAACAGGAGGTATACCAGCTGGCATTAAGTAGATGCAATCAAGAATATTAACTTTACAGTGTCACTTCTATTTGGAGAAAATCGAAAAATTTGTGGGTCCGCGTTTTATTGGGTGTGCGGTGAAAAAACGACACATTCCCGTACAAGACAGAAAAACAAACGGATACTACATTCCATATCGCCGGTATACGCCAAATTGACTGAAATAGAAACGATTGTGCTACAAAGGAGACAGAATCCAGGGGCCCCACAACTGTTCGCGTTTCAAACATTTATTTCCGAGTTTAGCACGAGTAATAACCCGATATATACCATACGCCCTACAACTGTGTCGGGTGACCAGTGTCACCGCCTTTGTTCTTGTGAGGGTTGTACCGGATTGTGTTATATATTGGCGTCCGATTGTTCTGCATTTATGGTGCAGTTGTGAGCTGGGATTGTCGGGTTCATCGCCGGTGCACCTCTCCGGTATCCCCCTGCGGAGAGCGTCATCACCAACAGCTCAAAATGATACAAATATCGATCATAAAAATATGTATAATGAATAAATTAATGTAAATTTCATCAATGCACGCTTCAGTCGATACCGCCTAACGTTTCCAATCGCAACGTAACTGCGATATAATAAATTCACACTACGATTATGCAGAAGGGTCCGTACCCATTCATCGCGTGGGGACAATTTAAAAGCCATCAGGACCGAAATGTGGCATCTGGCATATAGCACTAGCGGCGGAGGGAGGGGGATTCAGCAGAAAAATCAAATAATTTCGTCAGGCAAATTATACAACAATTTAGAAGATAGGACAGGGAGAGAGTGAGAGAGAGAGAGAGAGAGAAATTAGAGAGAGGGGGAGAGTGGGTTATTGCCGGGCGGCTTAGGTCGAATAATCTGAGGGCTGGGCCGGAGGGGTTGGGGCTGATTAATTAACAAGGGGGAGCTGGTAATGCCGCACGGCCAGCGGGGACCTGACACGACAGCGTGAAATTACAACATTCACTTATAGCGGCCGGCAGGGAGCAGGCACTAACCGGGAAGAGGAACACGGCAGACGAAGAGAGATGATGCCGACGCGGAAGACAGATGGAGAGCGAGCGGCTTAAAAAGTTAAAAAGGTGAACTGCACCATAACGGTGACAGTGAAAAAGTAATCGTAAATAATTTCAAATATATCATACGAGTCCGTTAAGATCATACATCACGTACCTATTATACTACAAAAACAACCTTATTCCCTGACTTTTAAATGCCTCGTGACCCACTATTAACTAAACTTTTTCAATTTATTCAGTTTTGCTCTCACACTGCCAGGCGACTGCCCACTGTTTACGGTGTATAATTAATATTTATTTATACTTTATCCATATTTATTATTCACTATTATCTAAATTATTTTGTTTGTACGCCAAAACGTAATTCCGTAACTGTGTAAAATTTTCGCTAGTTATTCGTACTGCCGGCAAGTATCATAAACCTTCCTGCGGGATTCTGTTGAATAGAAGCCGGCTTATGCGCGGCGGTATATACGTCGTCAGCTCGGCGAACAATGCCGGTCGGACTTTTTCAATTTCAGCGTTTTATACAGCCGTACTTCGACTCATAATACAGTCGCTCCATTCGTCCAGGAGGGACAGGGTGGCGCAGAGTCGAAAGCGAGTCGGAGAGGGATGGACCCGATAGGACGGCCCCCGTCCTAATAGGATTAAGCCAGATCCTAAACCTGGAGCGGTCGTTCCACCCCCTCCAACCGACCGCCCTTGCTACGACAACTTGATGAGCGAAATTTAATAAGCTCAGAGGTCCGGCGAGAGGAAACCGCTCTCTCTAATCCGCTTAACGCGACAAGTATATATTTATTCAATTTTCGTTACTATACAGTCGCTTTCGCCGTTTCCTACCGCCACTCCGTACGTACCCGGCCTTAATTTAAACGATTATTGACGCGGGTTGTGTTAAGAATGTCAACTACAAGGCCCTCTCGCGTGTATTAAAACGTGGTCCCTATGTGACCACTGGGGGACTTTGTTTCGAATATTATTAACGCGTTTTGGACTTCAGAAGTTAAAACCAACAAACTACCGTAGCACCCGAAAATAACTTAATAATAAAAATATTCACAACCCGATAACAATTGAAATAATTGATTCTATGAAACTCTAACGAATGGACTCGGCATATTCAAAATTTAATTAACTGTCTAGCCCTCGTAAGTATACCCATTTATCCACTAACAACCTAAGAATCGTTCCGCCGAATGCCCAACGCTTTCGAGATAACTATCGAATACATCCGGGGTCTTAAGGGTCTTCATTAAAGGGAGAGAGAAACGGCGGTGCGGTGGAGCGGAGGTACGCGTGGGCGTGCGATGAACCCAACAGAGGGACCCGTCCAAACGAGGCAGGACCAAATTCAATAAACAAACCCTCCCGGCCCAACTTAAGTAGCTGATTTACTTCTGTCCCCCTCAAGAAAGAAAAAACAAACCGAGGATAAAGGGAAAAAAACGCGTATACATAACAGGATATAATGAGGAGTACCCTCGGCAGGGGAGTGTTCTTAGTCCAGCACACGATCACGCTCGAGATGCCGGCAGAATCCCGGACCCCGGAAGGTAGATACTAAATTACTAAATATCAATTACTAATCGATTTTAATAATATGTATTACTTATTACTGATAATTTTGACTAAATTACTTAAACAATAAAATCAGTCGAAATGATATCGAATTGTTGTTATTTTTAGTCATTGAAAAGGTTGGGGGATCAGGACGTTGAAGGTGCTCAGAAAAGTATACCGAAAATCACTCAGATCTTTCCCCATGTCATGCACGGATACGGGAACACAAATTGAATACAACGCCAATGCCGTTTTTCAGTTGCAGTAATCTCGCAGTCCATTCTAGGCAGAACATTAAAGTGCTATTGACTGATAAATCCTGGACGGACTTTCCTTTCTGGGGGCGGGCCGAGCTCATCGGTCCCTCGGGTATTGTTGACTACTTGCCGAGGGGGGGCGACTTTGTTTATAGAGCCGCTAACTACCGACTCCTAACAGAAACTTAAAAGGGGGACCTCCACTTCGTAAATTGCCTTCACTTTACTTCCTCAGTATTAGGCGGGGGGGAACAATAAACTGGGGGATTAGCACAACTTTATACTTTTTTCACATTTCGTCACGCCTCTATTATATTTGCCTAAATATTCTTGACCTGATTATCATCTCCGGGGAGGTAATGAACATCATTATAATATAATATGAAATGTCTTATTAATAAAAGGCTGAACCTAGATCAGAAAACGAAAACTCACGAAAACGCGAAATATTATGCTTCTCAAGACACCTACACAGATTTATTCCTTGAAACGAACTATTTACTTCTTCCGCTCCTATTAGATTGAAGTGTACGCTGTACGAATTCGAAAACTGGTCGATGTCTAGAGCTGGTCGAATAGAAAGAAGTAAGTAACTACCCGTGATTGTAACCGGAGACACCGATTTCTGAACGTGTCGGTGAATAGAGAGGCGTGGGGGGAGAAATAAATGGGGAAGGCGATTTTGAATTAGGGCAGTGAAAAGGGCACACGTGCCACCTAAGCTCCTTACGGCCCGCGTTTTGCATTTGAAAAAAGGTCTCGCCTCGGAGCCCTGAAAGGGGCGCGTCGTGATTCTCCCCGCCGTTCAATAAGGAGAGTCCGAGCAGGTTTCTTTCTCGGGGAAAAATAATTTTCGAGTCTTACAATCATCCACTCGTTCAAAAACCCATTCGATTGAATATTGCGCCGTAAATCACCGGCCGGTGGCCTCTTCGACAATGGGCCCACACGCGGCCCCTTACCACACCAGTTTATGCTCAGCCGGAGATGAGCCTCGGGTCGTATTTCAAAATACACTTCGGAAACACGACCGTAAACCGTGCTCCCTCCACTTCCAATTTGCGCTTCGAAATAATTCGACACATTACACGATGTATAAACGCAAATATAATTATACGACATTCTAAATTAGGAATGAGGGCTAGTTACATCCTAGTATTTAGCCAATCATTTTACATAAAGTTTACAGTAATGTAAAGGAATTGTTCAACAGTACTACGCAAGATGTTTTTGTGCGAACTAAGAGCAGCAATCGGTTGGATAGACTCGTACGAATGCTGAACGTGTATTGCTCGATGAGGAGTGGCCTACGTTATAGTTAATTAAAAATTTGAAATTCAAAATGGATTCGAGAATCATAATATAAATATAGAAGTCGTTTTTATTGTACTTTAAGCCACGACTACAATACCTTTAATTATATTATGTTAATGGAGAATCAACCCATTGGCACTCCTGAAATCAAATGGTATTTCCTCTTAAGGGGGTCCTCAGGAGGTTATTTAGGGGAAAACTATTTTTGGGGTCAGGTTTAAATAGTTTTAAGGAATAAGAATTAGGAGCCTGATAACAGTTTTTCAGAAATTTCATCACTCCCGCATGCATTATACTGCTTCGAACGTACATTGAAAAATTCGCGCGTACCTATTAACGGTGGGTTATTGAGGGTCCGAGGTTCTGGGGGAATTGAGTGCTAGCCGGGCCCTGAGGCGAGGGCGGCATTTGCATCGGGCCCGTGTTCTTATTGCGTTCGAATTGAGTTGGGGGCCCTCATAAATCAAAAGGCCGTAAATTTCGTTTTCCTCGGCATATCGGGCGGCCGAGAGGGACGGTAACAAGTTTGGCACTAGTTCGGCGGCGGCACCACGCTTCGCGCCACCGCCACCGCCAACGCCCCGCTTTAAACCGGCTCCAATTAGAGCCGCCCTCCGCCTCCACGCCAAAGATTTATGGCCGGACTCCGATAGCTGAACAAATAATTGTCGGTCTAAACCGGAAAAGTTCGGGGACACTCCTAATTGGTTTTGGATTCCGGGCGAACTTATAGTTTATATCGAATTAGGCGCCCGGTCCATTATTGCAGTTTATTCATTTAAAACGTTCCACTTACTTTCCCCTCCAGTTCTTCATTTTGTTAATTGGTGTTGCTATGGAAGAAGTGAAAACAATACGTATTAATAACCTAAGCACATTTAGAGATTGCATAACAAGTTTTAGGGAACTGATTGAATTATTGCTAATATTTCTCATATACTACGCGACTCAAAAGAACAGACCTCAATCGCAAATTTGGACTGCTGAGATCTCTTTTCAAAAAGACATCAAAACTTACAATAGACAACAAACTGATAATATACAAATCCATTTTAAAACCGACATGGACTTACGGAATAGAGCTATGGGGTTCCGCCAAGAAATCCAACATCGCCCGCATCCAGAGATTCCAGTCAGAAGTCCTTCTTACCATCCTTAATGCTCCCTGGTATGTTTCTAACAGAACAATCCATAATGACCTCAAGATAACAACAGTCGACGACGAAGTCGCAAAATCACGCTTCCTTAAATTCCATTCCCGCCTCTCTCCACATCCAAACCCACTCGTTCAGTCCCTTTCCTCCTTTACCCATCCATTATCACCCCCGCGTCGGCTCAAACGCCACTGGCCCAGAGATCTTCTTAGTCCGAAGCTGTAAACTGTTCATGTGAAAAAAGTGCCATCATTGGGTTGTATCTTTTATCGAGACATTCACGTGAAAAAAAACACTCAACATTTGTACCAATAACTATATGTAGTTGATTGTACAAAAATAAAAAAAAGGTTAAAAAAAATTTCTCATATACGTTGAATCCATAATTAAAAAGAAGATACAATTACGTTATCATGATTCAGCTCTGCGTTTGTAGTAATAATTGTTTAGTTAGATTAGTGTTAGAAAGAAAATTTATTAATTCCTTTAAGTACTACAGTTTAAAAAGTTTTATCACACCAACTTGGACTGTATTCTTTACGTTATCGAGACAGAACTGATCGCAATCAAAGGAAATAATGATAATAGTTATCCATGCTGATTAAGTGTCTCCAGATAATTTAACCCTTCGAGTGGCTCAGAACTGTTACCACAAGGTTCTAAGACAATTATTGCCTTGGAAAACCGAAGACCCGGGGGGTGAGGGGGTCAAATTCGACCGCTAATTCCATCTTTCAATTACAGCCCCGTCAACAAAATTACTGGAGTCAACATTGTTTTGGATTAAGCGAGCGACTCCCCGCCCGGGTTCTTCGCATAGGCCGGGCGGAATTGAGTGGAGGGAGGTGGGACATTTCGGGCGAATTAAGATAACAAAAGCCGGGTCCAAAGCCGGCCTCCAGCCCGCCGCCCCTTATCGCCGGCCCGCCGAGTAACCTCCCCCTGCCCCTTTAACACTTAACAACACTGTTGGCAACTATAATGAGCGCGCCAGGCTGGTTGCCATGTTGTTTCAGGAGATGGCTTAGTTAGTAAAACAAACGGCGCGAGCCGGTTACGAAAGGGACGGTCACGAGGGGAGAAAGATTAAGACTTATTACAAAGGGATTGAACATTAGGGTGAAACCATCGAATTACATCCAGTTTTCTCTTTTTGAATAAGCACGAGGCATCAAAGCTTTGTTCGCTTAATTAATCCATTTAGAGGGGCCCTTCTCATGTTGTATTCGATAATATCAACTTGTGGATCTAAATATTCAGTATGGTGTCCATTAAAGTCTCCATTAAACGCTGAGTTATTTTTTTATAATAATATACCTGGCCATACAATGTGCCCCAGACATTTCATATAATTAACGTTCAAAATCAGAAGGCACAAAATAAAAGTAAAAGAAGAAAATTTCACTAAAATTAAATAAAACAACTTCGTCCAATTATGAATTTAATAGAACAATATTTTAAGGCTAGTTGCACCTTTCCTTAATAATAAAGGAGTCAAATTATTTCGTAATATATTTCAGATATTCTCGGTACGGAAATGTAAAGACTTGTGTAAAGAGTGTAAAGATACAAATCATTTATTAACCTTCTCAGTTACACAACGCTAAGATTCGCATTTATCCCGGTATTCAGGAGTTGGACTATGTAAGTCCCGGAATAGAGTATTGCAGGAAGGCCGTAAGTAAGTTAGCTGAATGGGGCACAAAGGACATCTCGGTCATCAAGAAACTTGCGACCGGGGACCGCCAGGAAGGAAACCGGCTGAATCTAGGACAGCGCGGATGAACCCAATGAACTACTGATACTCGAGTCAGAATATAACAAGGCACAAAGGGAATACCAAATCTCAAAGGATTCTCGCCATAACATTTCAATATTGAAATCGGTAAGAAACACCACGCTCACGTTCCTAATACATAAAAGGAAGAATGAATAATAAAGGTTATGTTGAATAAATAAAGCGAGGGACGAAAAATGTAGAATTAAATATAGATTGCAATTCCCAGCAATTTTCATAGTAAAAAGAAACAAATATTCACTGCACGCCTAATGAAATACCATAATAATAAAAATAAACGAAGAAATGATTTTCTGATGGCAAAGGATGTTTTAACTGCAAGTACCATTTAGGGCTTAGAGGAATAAGATCGAGGCAGGCCTCTGCCTCTCGGGCCGGGGACAAATCCAAGGGTAGAGAGGATTTGCATAATGCTAATGCGCTGGATCTTAACACACATGTCTCTCACTGCCTGGCTCTATCTCCCTCTCTCCTCGGCTCACTTCACTCCTTCCTGCCCCCGACGGACTCCCCCTCCGACTAACGACAGTTTAATATGAGGCCCACTCCATCACTAGAAGAGCGGGCGGGGGGGGTTGGGGGTGGCCGGCCGCAAGAAGACGGCCACGCTCGGAGGAGAGCTCTTACGGAGGAGGAGCCGGAAATAAATGAAGCCTCCACCTGACAACCGGCCCAACAACCGAGAGCGCTTGACAAATGGTCGCGGAGAGACAAGCCGCCCCAGAATATTTTGACCGATTACCTGGGACAAAGCAAATATCCCAGTGACGGTTGAAAATGCGAAGCGGGTTCGAACGCGAACGGCTTTTCTAGACGTACATCTCCTTACCAAAGGAATCTGCCCTTTCCACGTTTCAGTGTGTACGCCATTTCAACCCAGTTCAACTTGAGTCAATTCGTCACTATAACGCAATCTTAAACAAATCGTTGCTGATACCAAACGTCTTCTTGGTGCAACCGCTCTTCCAGTAAATCATCTGAATGTATTGTATAATAAACGCCCATACAAAATTCAAACCAGAAACAGACACGATGAAACTTTTTTTTTGGTTTACTTCTCACTTTATTAATAAAGTGAATGATGAACATTTTTAATGATATTTCTCAGTTTGATACAAAAGTTCCTTTGAATCAAGTACAATTCCCTTATATTTAACCGGCACACACTCATCTTTGGATGAATACCACAACACAACTGTTGTTCTAAAATACAGAATAATCCAAGATGAGTTCGACAATCAAGCTACGTTATCAGTTGTCACCGACCCTCAACAAAGTCCAAGAATTCGATCAAAGCCAGTTATTGAAAAACGCTCGAAATGCTCTGAAGGGCGTCCTGAAAGGAGGATTATTAACGAGCTACTGGTCGAAGATAACGAGCGAGAAGGCGGCAAATATAAGTGGGCGCGGGCAAGGTTTTCGGACCCGTGCAGCGCCCCTAACCGGGTTAAAACCTTTAAAAAGCTCGACAACCCCCTCCGGGCATCAAGCGCAGGGGGAACTCAAGTGCACAAAGAACACCGACTAATGCCCGAGATAATCCGACATCCTCATAAATTGCATTTGGTGTGGCACGACCCGACCATCAAATATTTATTCTATTCTGACTCCCCCTTCTGGGAGTCCCATCGGCGTCTGTTATGAACGTCGTAAAATATTTGGGGCCATATGCGTTCAGAAAGCTGACGGGCTTCTAGCGCTCAAGTGCCTTCCAGCAGAAATTGATATTCATCCCCTGTTAAACTGATTTCATCACTCCCGATTTTGTAAATACACTAGTGAAAAGTTGTGGCATTAATTGCATTGACAGGTATAAACAGTTTGTTTAAGGTAATATTATATAAAACAATATTTTAGAATTGTTACTGGGTGGTCGTAAATTTCGAACGTCCACAAAACAATCTTTGTTTAAATTCTTCAATATCTTTATAAAAGGTACAACTTCATCGAGTATTTAAAAAGAGAAAACATAGGAAATGATACGAATACTAAAATCTAGTAGGAACTGTACGATTGTAACGTTTAGAGGAAACGTCAGCTATAATGCTTTTATTATAAACATTCCTTGATTTTACTGACCGGAGCAGGTCAAGTTAGTTGGCCCAAATAAATTTTGTAAATAAAATAAAGTTAGTCCTAAATTATGAATCTAAGAAATTTAGTTCGACTTTATAGTGTAAGTTTTGATAGACTTAGTTTATCGAAGAACTAGTTAGGTTTTAATAGGAATACTAAGTGTCAGCGTTTGCCACCAGCTATCAGAAGAAATCCCGAATACCGTTAAATAAAGGCAACCGTCAAGTGCTTGTATTTGATTAAACTATAGGTTCCCAAACAAATACAAATGTAAGACTTAAAATTCATTTGTTCCAAGTGTACTTCATGAAATTTTAACGCCAAGGACACCTGTATACATATTTTGTATATAATGGTGTGTGTGTGTGTGTGTGTGTGTGTGTGTGTGTGTGTTGTGTAAACACTTCAATGGGGGTAGGAGAGAGTAGTATAAAAAAATCGTGAAAAGCCGGCAGCACGTGGCAGTTAGAACCAGGGAGGCCTTCTATTCCCCGAAGACTGGGGCTGATACTTAATTCGAAACGTCGAAAGTCCCCTCTCCCAAATGGAGTTTCCCTCCGGGGGAATGAAGTTGTGTAAACGGCCTCCGGGAGCAAGCCCGTATCGACTCCTACCCGCACTCACGGCACAACTGGTGCGATCGCAATGGATCAAACGCTCCCGAATTTACATTCAACGACGGAATTATATCGGAGAGTAATGGTGAACGGTCGATATATCTGACAGTACTGTAACATAGGGTGATATTATTTTAACCTTTAATTTAAAATTAAAAAATACGATTTTGTATTGTCCTATAATAAGGATTGTGAGAAATGTACATTTCCTAAATGACATCATTTTATATAGCTTCCTTGCTATATAAAAAAACGTACCTACGTAATCTAGACAATGAATGCTTCAGATTCTAAAGGCTGGTGGTTAAATTTCATCTCACGTACAATATAAGGCGGTTAACCGGTTGCTTTGGCACCGGTCCATGAAAGGTGTGCGGACATGAATTCTCTCTCACTACCCTACGAGGGATGTTTTCTACTACTGATACTAGCAAATGGATTATACTTGATAAATACGATGCTATCGCACCGACACGGATGAGGGTGAAAAGGAATGAGAGGAATAGTGCCCATGAGCTTGGTTTTCAGTGAGTAAAGACCGGTTTGTCCGGTACAGCGGGTCTATTCAGATTTACGATTCGCAACAAGATGTTTTCAACTCCCGCAACCAAACAGAAGGATCAAATTGATTCTGGAGAAGATATTGTGAATTGTATTCAAGTTTACAATGTCAGGCAAAACTGAGGAGATTGCTTCCCATAAAACATGGAGTTGTATAGAGTAACGGAGCAATAACATAAAACATGTAATAAAGTTATAGAAAGTAAGGATGATGTTATGAGGCTTTGAAAATTTAATGTTCGTTTCGTATCGCCAACCATCATCAAGTCTGGTATTCGCAATTTATTCCGGACAGAGTAAAAGATATGGACGAGAGGACGTAATCCTGTCTGCGTTGGTGAATAAAGTTTGACGCTTATAATACACATAATATTATACAAAGGCCACGGCAGTTTCAAGGGCCAGAATAAACGTTCTCAACGAGGCGTCCCTATTTCCAAAGTCGTCGAGCATATTACCTCGGATCCGAGGACTATTAGATGAAGTGGTTTAACGCTAAGTGTCTGGGGCCGGGCTCCGAAATGCTGTAGGACGATCGAAGGGGGGGGGAGTGGGCTTATGTAGGGAACTGTGTAAACACGAGAGACTAATGGAATTCTGGGAGAGACAGAGGTTAATAGTCATTGTTTGTTCAGGATCCCTCCCCGACCACGGCTTTCCCTGTGGAAAGAGACTCCCGCCGAATTGGGCATTAGGCAATAAAATCATCGCGCACTGCATATATTAGACAGCCCGTGGATTTAAACTCTAATGAAGAAGTATCAGAGCTATCAGAGAAGTATCGCAGCGCTAAATTCAATTAATTACGTTTTGAGAGAAACGGGGATTTCAAATATCAATATATCCATATATATAATTCAATATTAAAAAAAGTAAAAAATCAGTTACGTCTAATATCCCGATACACCACGATAGATATTTCTATAATATAATATCAATAATTACATAAACTAACAATGGAGTAAAAATATAAAAGAAGAAATATAGACTTAGATAGAGCACAGTTCACTCTCTGAAACAAAAATTAGTAACCGTCCAAAGAAATGAATAATAAATGAATAAGTCCAGACAATTTTTCCCAACATTAATTAACTAATTAGTGTCTCTGTTCATTATTAAGTAGCAGAAAGCAGCGTATTTGGTCCTCAGTTCGGCTCCTGAACTCTTGCCTTGTAATACGGCGCTGTCAATGCGCTGTACGACAGTGCACAATGTTATCCCAAACCTCCACTAACTCTCAAACGAATACACGAAATAATTGTTGGATAATTTGCACGCTCCGTATTACGATAGGCCGTACGAGAAATCGATTTAATCAGACGGTTAACTGTGATATATCTATCGTCCTTCTCCGACTGGCGGCTTCCGCACTTCGGCGCCGGAAGTAATCGCATTATCGAGACTCCAACCAGCCGGCCCCCCCCCCCACCCCTATAAAACACTGGTCGCGGAGATTTTTATCGGCCCCATTCTGAAATATCCGGGCGTTTGAAAAGGGCCGTGGATCGATAAACCATTTAATATTTCGAGGCTTCCGCGGTTGGTTTTTAAAAGGTTTCCGCCGGCGGGGTTTTATCGTCCCGGGGCCTTTCCCTCGTTTCCTGTTCTGTCTGTCTCAACGAATGACACGGTTACCTATACAGCTCTTGTTCATACCTTTCCTCCGATACAATTATGGAATGACATTTCGACAAATGTTAATATATTTAGAGTCACTTGAATTTATTGCTAAGCATACGTTCATAGCAATAGCTAGTTAAACTGAGTTTGAAAACGAAATTGTAACTATTAAATAATTACTTTTCTGTTAACAAACAGCACTATTGCTAGATCGAGAGTATTCGATCTACATAAAACGAAGAACAATCAATTTAATGTTTGACATAAAAGCGAAATAAGTATTTCAGTAATCCTAGCAGTATAATTTGATAACAGATCAATTTTAAAGAATACGTCATTTTATTTCCGTGACGCGTTTTTACTGTAATCGGATACGTGGATCTTATCAAAATCTCCAGTGTGCGGAAACCGCTAAATTGTACGAACAATTATGCAGTCTGAATTGTTCGGGTGTCAAAAATATAAATCGACCTAATTCGGCATTAGCCAAACTTAATTAAACAGCGATCCGGTGAATCGCACCGGGTGAGTTTTGTAGGTTGGTTAACATAACATTGAATCGGGCTGTTCCCATGCATTCGACTGGATGCTGCAATACCTACTGTTAGGTGCAGAGGGCGGGGTGGAAGGGGTTTCAAATCAGAGGCGCATATTGGGCAACCCCTATGGAAATTACCAATTTGCCAATACAATACTATTACATTAACCCTCGGAGCGGGGGGATGTGTGCGCGGTTCTCCGGCCTAGATCAAACATGTACAATAAACTAATGCAAACAGTGGTTGGACACGAAATTCAAACGAAACGGATAGGCCGGTACGTTTAACGGAAATCCGTTTACTGACACGGCCAAAAATTTCAGCCTAAAAATTTCGTTTGATCCCCAACAAACAGAGCTGTTTTAGCTTTGAAATTAAGCGGGCTTACTGAGTTAGATTTAGTTTAAAATTATGTAAATTAGTACGATTAATGCAAATTTCGTGTCGGAAGGGGTTTTGTCGGCGGGCCGGCGTTAGCGGCCACCATTCTGGAACCTCTGGGAGGCCACCCTAAAAAATCTCTCTCCATTGGTAGAGCCTTCAAAAATCGTTTGGTAAGGTAAAGGATATGTATATGGTAAAGGAATACATATATATGTATTTAATAATCATATTGTTAGTGATAACAAAGCACTACTAAATTGTGCCGATTTTTTCTAAATTAAAAAAAAGCTTATGGTGATCTTGTGTTTTGTTTTTTAAATCCTCACGTAATCCTCCCAACTGCCTAGCTGACTTAAGAAACACTTCCCTTATCTCGAACTTTGTCTCAGTGTTTTCAGTGGAAAACACCACTGAACTCCTCTGGTACATTTTGGATAATATGAAAGTATGAGGAATTTAAATTTTTGTTAAGCGCAGTGCAATTTCAAGCGCTTGTTGCTACAGCCTAAATTATTTTTCGAACATAAATGTTTATGCAAATTATATAAATACTTTAAGTTAAATTTCTGTTCTACAATAATATATGTATATAAGTAGTTCATTGCATTGGATGGAAGGAAGGATACGAGATCTTTTTCTAGCTAGAAAAATCCATTACAGTTTCATTAACGACAGAAACCGTTAGGAGCACTGGAGAGCCACTCGAAAGATAAACGGCCCTCGAGTTAAATAGAGAATTAACAAGACCACACACACCATAAAACCCCGGCTCCCAGGAGCGTCGCCCTATATTCAAATGGCTGCGATTAAAAAAGACGTTTCACCCCCACGACTTCCTTTTTCTTAAGACTGTGGGATAGAAAGGGGCAGAGGGAGAGACAAAGAGCCAGAGGATCCATCAATAAACGCCTTCCCGAATTTACGGAGGACCCGATTCAAAAAATTCCGAGCGCCATATGTTTGCCGCAGGTTAAATAAAGAAGGGAAAACGGTGGGGTGGCCCGTCGTTTTTTAAAGGAATCCCATTGAAACTAACTGCCCACTTACGTCAATCCCGCTTCCAGAGGTTTAAGGATAAATGGGCGGCTTTAAGGTTCGAGGAAAAGGAACCGTGAATAGGCCGCACACGCAGTTGCGCCCTACTCCCATGGGGTACAATTTTAAATCCGGGCACACTAACAAGCACTCCGATAATACACTCTATTCAAATCTAATTAACCCACCTTTCATTTCGGGAACACTGTCCCACAACCTCTGTCAAAACTTCAAACCCCCAAACTGAAACCCACTTCAAAAGCACTCACATTACTCGGGACACCTACGAAGAGAGGTCTGTGACGGTGTCAGGTTTCTAACGCCATGACGAGCCGTAGTATAACAACATTTTAAAATTCGGACCATATCTATATGGTTAAATTATATTTATATTATATACGCGTGCTTTTCATTCGCTATAAATTTCAATAAACACGGAGACATTTTTTTACCCCTTTTTACTTAACAGTAACCGAAAGTTATACATTCCTATACAAGGAAGGAGAGGGAAGGGGCTGTGTATATATTACAAAAGGGTAACGACTAAAATATAGGCAGCCACCAGACAAGAATAAGAAATAGACGGTCTTTTCGAGTCGGTGGTAAGAGAAAGAGAAAAAATAAAGGAGGGGAAAAGAAAAAAAGTTTTTCACGGGCGGAAAGTATTATTGGTCCGCTGGGCGATATAAAATCGTTTTATGGTAACGTTGGTGGGGGTAGGGGTGGGGGCTGGTTAAACCCCATGGGGTCGGCGGTGGGGGCTACCTTCTTATAAAACAGTAGCCCCTTCGACCAGCCCAAACGCCGTGGATATACTGGTCCCGAGAGTACAAATAAGAATTCCGATATGGGCTAGCTAAATATTTTAATTTAAAAAATTCGGACGATATCAAAAATAATAGGAACCATAACTCAACGAATCAAGGAAAAAAGAATTCAATTATAGACAAAAGTGCGACAAGAGAGAATTGTGAAAAATGTAAACTCATTATTAGACTACCTTTGGTAGCTCTATATATGCTCTGAAATTGCAGATCTAGAAGTTCTCCTTTCTTCCCATTTGTACAGTACAGAATAAGGAATGAAATGAAAAGGGAGACATCAAAGCTAAAAAGCCGCCAGATGACTTATTCTCTGGTATGGTACCACAATTAGGATAGAAAATAAGATCTGATTTGATAACCTGGATACATTTTACGCAGAGAGAAGTTACTGGATTAACTTCGGGATCTTTTACTCAATCATATATACGCAAAATATAAATAAAACTGCCTCTTCCTTCAGGTTTCCATGGCATTCCTTAAAGACGCAAGGGTTCCATTAATGCTTTCCTCGCAATCACTTATCAGAAGAGAGTTTCCTGACAATACCCGATTCCTGAGAGATAAAACATACCCAAAGGTCGGAGGTTTATAAAATTAAAGGGTTCTTTTGGCCCACTTTTGGGAGAGCCGC
Organism: Lethocerus indicus; assembly: GCA_019843655.1. Classification (NCBI taxonomy): domain Eukaryota; kingdom Metazoa; phylum Arthropoda; class Insecta; order Hemiptera; family Belostomatidae; genus Lethocerus; species Lethocerus indicus. The sequence goes on along the minus strand of JACDQD010000003.1, from coordinate 22,725,970 downwards.
CCTGAGGGTAAGAGGGCTCAAAGATTGGCTCATTATCGGTAATTGCTTCGCTTATTTATCGGACTTATCGCTGTTTTAACGACGTCCTGCCCCGACAACACAATTTAACGGCAAAAATAATTTGCCATTCTGATTTTTTCAATGCCTCTTCGGGAAATCCCCTTCTAACAGTTCGTTAAAAAAAATGGAATTCACAGACAATGCATCGTGTATTAATATATTCATTAATATTTCTAATCTCAATGAAATTGTGACCTATCAGAAGCCAATATCCCTAAGCACAACACGCTGCACTAACCCACCTACAATGGCAATAACCCAAAGCAGGTCTAGGTTATAACTAAATTAGACGAAGATATTTCGACCCATGCCTACGAGAGAGCGACTGAAGTATAGCATAATACAATAATCAAAAATTCAGTCAATTCAGTAGTGGATGAAAGTCCAAATAACCGGAGCCTCAATAGATTCGAGAACTCAAATATTATGACGGAAACAATACTTTTTATTTGCACTATTCTTTTTTCTGTTTTGGAGTGGCGAGGGGCAAGGAAATATCTACCCACGTATGATATGGGGATTGAAGGCGGTGGGGGAAGGATGGACCCAGCCCAATTTGCGATCCCTAACGATGCTTTCCGACCCGGCCTAACGGTCCGTGCCCGCAAAATTCGCCCATATTTCTTTCTTGCCGACCCCCCGTCACACAACCGATCGCTCTCCTCCTGCCAATTTATTGTAAAATTAGCCACCGCCCTCGTATTCTCTTCCGTTTTAAACTGATACCGGGCGATTACACGGGCGGATGGAAGCGGGCGTATCCCGTTCGGACTGCATAATTTTGCCCGGTAATTGGCCGCCGCACGGGTAATTATTACAACAGGCTGCATCGCGCCGACCGAATTGCGGTATTGATAATCCAAGTTCAATCGAGTTCGTCGATTCAATAAAACAGAGCACGGTTGATTGGACGCTATAACCGGTTCAGATTTCACTCTGAAAAGAACGTAGTAATAGTTTTTCGTCGTTCACCAGCCGATGAAGTATATTGTCACCACTATTAATTCACTGTACGCTTCAAGATACATCTCAGTGCAGACTTGATGCTGTCAACGCCGGTCGATTAATGTTGGAAATGTCACGATGATCCTACCATTTAAAATTGTAATTTGAGTCTTTGGTCGCATTAGTAATCCTATTCTGGTCACTCTTTTCCATCACCTTTGTCGATTTGTAGCCATCCGATTTTTATTTTTCAGAAAAGCTCCGGAAATATTTTCCAGACGTGTAAGGCAGTAAGCACATTAGGCCGGGGCATATACCTCTCAATGTGTCGCTCGCACGAAGCAATATTATTTCTGTTAAAACCGGAGTTCTGAGGAAGGAAAAAATAGGAGAAAGGGGGGGGGGTCTTTACAACGGAAAAATAAATGGATATCGGCGTATCGAAGCGAAAAACAGGTTTAGGGATTGGGGCAGGGGTTCTAAGACAAACGGCCCCCTTTTGGTTTTTTGCGACTCTATCTCGTTAACGGGCGTCGCTCCACCACAGCCGACTCCGATGGCAAAAACAGAAACCTACACGGGGAAGAATTCTTTTTTTTGCTTTCTAGTGTTGTCTCGGCCGGAACTTTTATAAGGGAAAATGAGAGAGGTCGCAGAAATTACGATTTACACCCGAGGACCCCCAAAAGGGAGACAAACGATTACGGCGGCTGCTGTTTCCTCTAGTTTCATTCAGACATGGCCGTTTCACACTTTATTTTTGGACCGTAGCAGAACTGCCCGCTGACACCCGCAATATTCTCAGTTGCAATAAAATTTCATTTATTACCTCGGAGGCATTCGAAATATCTAAAATATGGCATTGGCTACGTTCCCTTAGTTGTAACGAACAAGCGATAAGTGTTATAAAGAACTGGACAGACCCTTGATAAGTATAATCACTTAGCAGTGAATTATTTAATGGTAAAGAACAAAATAAAAAATGGTAATTATTGAAATTCTTTATTTTTAAAAACTTCGCTTAAATAAACCTATTACGAATGAAAATGAATAATAAATTCAATTTCATATTTTTCTAAATCTGTCCTCCGTCCTTGCCATAACGCCACAGCTTTACATGTGGTAACGCCCATATCAATTTGTTTGCTGTCTTTATAGTAAATTTAGTATTTCATACAAGTTTATATTTGCCATTAATTCTTTTACAGCCACTCAACTAAAGTCAGTTTGGTAGTTACTGAATTGTTTAGTTAGCGTTACCCCATTTACATTCAACGTACGAGCAGACGCTGGAAAACTGGACAGGCCGAAACTAAAGCCTTCAACATTTGCTGTTTCAGCCACTCTAGTAGTCGACGAACCCGTTGGTAGTTCTCATCAACTGTAATGGCGTTTTAATTGCTCGGTTCGGCGGGAGCGCGGGGTATCATCATTACCGCTATTAACAGTATCAATGACTGTCATGAAACCAAGTCCTTGGGTGCTAATGGAGGCACCGAAACGGCTAAGAATGATTTGGCTCTGTCGGTGGCAATTACTCGCCATCTATTACTCACGCGAAGATTCTAACACCTTAGCGATTTACATCGGAGTTCTACGAGGTTTAATTTAATAATAAATTTATCATTCGGTAACTGATGACCCCAACCTAAAAACATGAGACACCAACTGTATTCAAAACCTTCTTATCCGGAGCGGAATGAAGAACTAGTCAATTTTCAAAACAGACACTAACGCCCGGCATAAAGTAGGGTCATTTAAATACAACTATCGGATATAACAACGTTTAAGCGTTAAACCTAATTTAGCTGCGGGCGTTCCAAACATACTGGACTTGGGGGGTACTATTTCGGTTCTGAGGTCTGACTGCGGGTCATAAAGAGCGACCTGTTCGGCGGGTCCGCACTGTCGACTTTTATTGCCGCCTCGTGTCGGACAGAACGTGAGAGAGCCGCGTCTCCCTCCGGCCCGGATTTGGCGCCGGACCAACCGGCATAACCCAGTCTCCGACAGTACCGCTAGTGGCGCCCCAGTCTTAAATGCACAGCCCCGCACTCAGCGTATACGGCCGTGGGGAGTTCTCCAATCGAAACGGTTTCAGGAGGACCATTCATCTCCCGTTTTATTCCGACAATTGACCGTATTGCACGGCAACTGCCCAATATCAAGAACGGTGATCTAACTAACCCATCACGAATCATCACACGGTGGGCTGGATTGGAAATGGCGGTCGGAATGTTTGAGGCAGGTTGAATAATCCGTTATTACAACGTTTCTTCAGCAGTACAAAATCATACGGATGCTGACAATGGATTCAAAGTGTCGATCGAGCGTGTGAAGCGGCATTAGCGGAGGGACGAAGAATTAAACAAAAGAAATCGTTTAAAGGAAAGAAAACATACGTGGTGCATATCGCTGGTTAACGCATTAGATCAGTTTCAGTGACCGATTAATTTAATTACTAATGGACGAATCGTAGGTGGTCCCCACTAATTGTGCTACTATTTGTATTTCAGCTAGCCCGACTGCCCAGCACTACCCTCCTCCTCCTCCTATAATCCATACCGACTGGCGGAATGCTGTCGGAATTCTGGCCCGGGGCGGAACACGAATTCACCGGAGCGGGAAATGCCGTTTGTGGTTTGGCGGGTGCGAACAGGCGCTGGTTTGGCGGGGGAGTAGGGAGACTTTTATTAGTTGTGGCTCGGGGGGCGAGTTGTGTCGGCGCTGCTGAAACACGCCGCTTTGGCCGCACTCCAGTCGCCCCCAACTGGCGGACCGACTTTAATCGGGAACAGCTAGAAAGTAGGTGAGTTAAAAGCGGAGAATTGTGTGTGTAGAGAGAGAGAAAGAGCGGGCGGATGGGGGAAGTCGCAGTGAATCAGGACCTTCATTCCAGCCGGAGAAAAATAAAAAGGGACAGATGAAGGGAATGAAAACAGAAGTTGAATAAGCAAAGAACAAAAGCGATGGAAATAACGAACCGGCGGTCTGACCGCGACAGTAAAATTGCAGTGACAAAATACCCCGCAGGCGACCGGCATGCGGGGGGCTGTGCGAGCTAAGTTACTATCTCACCGGCTAACTGACGTAAAACAGCAAACAGAGACAGACCAAAAGAATCGTGGTAACTTGGCCGAGATACAATACACGCTTTTTTTTCTTTTCTTTTCAACAATAATATTGTCAAACAATCTTTATTTTCGGTGTCAATAATACTGTACGCGATCGTTAAACGTTAAAGGTCACGAAATATATCTGAACACGTTTTAATTGTGTTAAACAGTAGAACATATATAAATGCAATATTTATTAAGAATATATAATTACTTTCCTATCCAATAAGATAGCAAAAAGGAAGATGCGAATTTTAAAATCATTAGGTCGTAAGTTGCTTACTCCCGTTGGACGGGTTTTATCGAACAGAATTTAATTAAAAGAACCAGAAACTCATTCTAACCCGAAGTTCTATTTATACAAGTTCCGATGCGACGGATAAAATGTTCATGTTCCTTTAAACCGTCGATAAGAGTCAATGTCTCAATCCAAATCGAGATCGTTCGACGGCCAACTGTTATAACTCACCATCCGCTGAGAAGGATTGACACAACAGTAAGAAGGGGAAGGCAAACCGACCACTCGTGTAAGCAGATTTCCCGCAGTCGGAGGAGGGTTTAGGAGGGGTGTTATAAATAAAAGCCGGTCGTCGTAAAATAAACTAGAGATTCAGCCCGGGCGGGAAAGGGCGGCGAGTGTCCTTCCTCTCTTCGGGAAATGAAGAGTCGACCCTCGGTCTCGGTTTTACGACGGGCCCTTCGCGATACCTCACCGGCTGAATTACATTACATCCAACCCCGAGGCACGATCGGTTGGCGTCATCATAGTACTCTACCTCGGTAAGACAACTTTGTCGGCACGTCTCTGAGGAGATAAAGCAGCTCTATGGCCGCTTGCGTACCCCGGTAATATTTGTAAAGTCATCCATAAGCACATCATCATCTATCGCGCACTGATATTTATAATTGGCGGATTGTAAACTAATTTATATTGTGTAATAAATATAGGGTTTAATATAACAAATAAAATAAATAAGTAATACAAATAAAATTGAATAAAAATTGGGCTGTTACGGCCGTTAAAAAAAGGCGTATCCGTTAAGGTATTAATCTCGTGACCTAGGATTGATAGACATAGTCTAAATATTTTAATCTCCACTATATGGAAGGGACTCAAACATTTTATCGATCTAGTTAAATGATTGGTACATACATTGAATGACGCGATAAATTAAATATAACATTATATAACGTAGCATAGCGCACAAAATGTTTCCAATGAACGAATTGATTCATACTGTGGAGAAGGCGCGAATTATTTTGTTTTTAGTCGTGGCGTAATTGACTGCGAAACAAATTAGCTTCACTGAGTCTCTATTAAAAAGTAAAAAAAAAACCGCCTAGCCGCGGCCCACTCGCCACGTACATATTTATAGTTCATTTGCATGTTTATGCCGCATTAATGTTGGGTGGGGTGGGGGCGGCTCGGTTTTTCGTCGGGCGTCTCGCCTCTTAATATGCTTTAAAACCCCCCGCGGCGCCTCGGGCCACGCTTCCTCATCGCCCCTCCAAACGCCGAAAAACCTTTGAATACATTCAAAAAATCATGTTTATTCATGCGAGCTAATAGGGGTGACATCCGCCCCTGCGGAGCCGCCGCGACCTCCGCCGCCGTTTAATATAATGCAGTTTTGAGGAAGATATACGCCTTCTTGTAAGCCGGGGCCGTCGATATTTTAATATATTTATCTGCAGTCAAGGCATAGCTTGAACGCTCGTGATATGAATCACGAAAATGTTCACCTTCCCGGATGGAAGGTTCACGTTTACCTCCAAATACGAACGTTCACCAGGATACAAATAACCAAAACATATGAACACGAATTTTTTGACATAACCACAGGCTGCCATTTCATTTCTCCGCACTCATTTTTACCTGTCTTTTTTTAAATTTCCCGTAACTAAAAATTTACTGTCACAGTATTTGTTATAAAAGGTATGTGCCAGTTCTGGTCAAGATGAATCATGCTTTTGGTATACCATATACAAATACGCCACTTGTTACAGATTTGATTTTTATCATTCATTCATCATTTGTATCATGTTCTTTTCATTCTAATGATACTGCAAATAATTTATGAAATACAAACTGAAATAACTGAAGGAGTGATAGGCTCTACAAAACTCACTCAACTACATCCATCAATGACACTGACTGCAGGCAAAAACGCGATCGAAATTGAAAGACGGCCGTCTTTTACTTTTAATAAAATGCGATTCGTTACCAGAGTTTAATATAAGAGAAATATGGACTGTCATTCATTCGTGAGGGAAAATCGATCAATAACCTGCACTCTAAAGGAAGGATAACGGCCGATCAATGGCAATTCACAGAGATCAGGCATTACGAATTGGGTAGACGATCATACAGAACTCTATATTGAATTAATTTATCTCAAATTCAATGCTTTAGGTTTACATTACATTCTATGAATTAATTTCTCGCTCTATATGAGGACAAACATTTTCAAATGGAATTCAAAGTTTGAAAGGACTACCATTTTAAATTTTAATATGTCTTCTTTAAAATATTTAATTACGCCAGTAAAATAATCAAAACGAACCCTATCCCTTTCACCAGTAAGTTACTTGCCCTGATTAAAAAGCAGAAATATACCACTGTAAAACATAAAAATGAATTAATACATCAAAAGGTTAGACAAAATGTCATCAGTTGGTGCTCGTAAATTAAAACTTTCCTTCCGAAATAATTAATTACTACCTAATTGAAATTGCTTTTAATTTGTAATGGACAATTCCTTTCTTTAAAAACCATAATTATTTTAAAATAATACGTTTAGTTTTAACTAAACCCGTAGCCGATATGTTAAAATCAGACAATGAGAAAATAGGACAAGGAGAAACAGATAGATGCCAGTAAAAATAATTTAGAGCGTCATTGCTATAGTGGTGGCGAAAACTGTTAGATTCCGGCCGTGCCCTATCTCTTTAAACGCCGTTGAACAGCCGGCGTACCGCAAACCGTAATAACGCTTTTTCGCTTATTTCCGCGAGCGAACAAAAAAAAAGCCACCACTTAAAAGCTGTTGGGAGTCTCTTAAATGCCGGACTTTATTAAAACGGACGACACCTACATTAGGTTTGTTTTCCGTGGGGGGGACGGGGGAGATACCGCCGGATAAAAATCCGTTCTAAATTAAAAACTTGGGAGTTCATTTACATTTTTATCTTTCGGGGAGAACGAGTTTTAATTGCCGATTCAAGCGGGCGGTGAGCGGTAGACCCTCGCAGGACTCAGCCCCGGCCCCACCGTCCGACAGCCGCGAGGGGGAGGACCTAACAAAAAATAAATGGGAGACCTACTTTCTGGATAGGCCCAGAAAGAATCGTAATTAAAGATTTACGTCCTTCTGCGATAAATTGTTTATCGAAAAAGAGAGAGAAATGACTCCAACACTCGTTACATAAATACATATTACTAAAAGCATCTGAGCAATGAACTAGACTACAGTAATTTTGATTTATTAATTTTTATGATCAATTTTCTATTATTTTTTACTGTCCCCTGTTATATTTGCAGACGAATTTGTTCTATGCGCCCATTAACGGATACTACAGCGTTTTGTTCAGACAAGTGCAATAGACATGGACATCCATATTATTCCAAGTAGTATACACTAGTAGTATATACAACATTAAAGCGCTGGCAGTGCGGTTCATTTTTTTTCGTGTTTCTGTTCCATTCTCTTAAAACTAGAAAAAAAAATAGGGCCATTTCATTATAACTGTACGAGTACTGATAATAATTCAAACACTAAGATTAGGAAGAGCACTGACAAACCTGTTCTCCTTTTGACAATGATTTGACGGAAACAAATATTAACATAATTTCTGGATTTATGACTGACAGAAAAAATTTCACGACAGTTAGATCCAATTAGATCCCGAATACCAAATGTGTACATCGGGTGGATAATTGAAAGGTTAATAGGTCTAATTAAAATTATAAATGATATAAAGAAAGTTCCATTTCAAACTGACTGATAATGTTCTTTTTTACTGTGGGGTTTTTCGCAGAAGCAGTTGTTTTGTAGTGAGCCGAGGTACACATTGTACTTATGTGTTCTGCTTTAGCCGAGTTCCAATGCAGCCGGTGTTTGCAGCTCACAAAGCTGCCGTTGACGGGGAATGCACTCATGGGACGGTGGCTCCATTTTATACCCCTTTGTCTCTCCACTTTCATGCGCCCTTTCCGTCGACCCCTTTTTTTCCCCTACCTCCGGAGTTGGAACCCAGAAATGTTCAGGCTCTTTGGACCCCCGATAGTTCAAAAAGGGATTAGATACAATACTTTTCGGGCCTTAATTGTCAGTTATTGAACTGTAAACATTTTCCCCCTCTTTAATACACTCCGAATATCTTAAATTATATCGAGGAATCTTATTTAATAAACATATTACCGTAATACATTTCCATTAATATGTTGATATACCTTTACCTCTTTGTAATATGCTAAAGTGACCAGTTTTTCCGTTCACTGATTCCGATAATTCCGCAAATAGAAATAACCAGTATTATTTATCATATTATAAAATATATAGTTGTATATTTAATAATTAAATATATATTCCGAAATATATACCTCGGCTAATAGGATAAGGGATTTAATTCTGGGCCTACTAATGCCCCAACCACTCTAAACGTTTCTGTAATATAAGTAGGTGTAAAGTTGTTTTATTGAATGACAGCCGCAACACCGCTTATGGACTGAGATAAGATCACAGGGATGCCAGGGGCCTTTGTATGCGCATGCTTTGGCGGGTGCGAGCGTGTGCGATAACTCCGGTAGGACCGGCTGTAATTAAATGCGGCAGACAAAGGGTCGCCTCCTCCTCTTCCTCCTCCACCTCATCCTACGGGGTCACCTCCCTACAGTACAGTCCGCGCCCCTACCAACCTATATTCCAGACCCGACCTCTTCCACTTCCACCCTCCCGTTTCGATTTACAACTTTATGGCTTCAGTTAATTCAGTTTCTGACGCGGCTTTTCGGTACCACACGGGAGACCTGATTTTATATTATTAATATTAAGTTTCAATTGAGTTTTATTTTCAATTGAGTCTGCGGTTTCTGAGTTGCACTCGATAATTGTACAAACTCAAATTGACATTCATAGTCGACCCAATGTTATGATGAAAACACAACCCCTAACCTCCCAAATCACCAGATCTTTTGGCAACTAGTTTGTATAGCTGAATTATTAAAATTAAGTACACTCTAATACTTTCTCCACATTACAGTATTGAACCTACCGCACATGATCTTCCTTCCCAGTATTGCCATAACCTAAGGTGGTATTGTGTATATTTCTATGAGTACATTACAGTTTCCATTATTCAATTTTGCTTTGACGTCCAATCCAAAACACAAAACGTGAACTACGGGCGTGAACTTAAGACGAAAGAATGGGAAAGTGCACCTAAATTCCGATGCCATGAATAATGGAGTGGCAGTGTTTACATTATTCAGCTCTCCCTTCTGGAGGGCCATAACTTGGCTGTTTTAATGCCAGATCTTGCGGCCGTTTCCAATGGCAAAAAAATGTAATGTACAATTTTAGTAAACCTGTTATTAGGAGCATGCCAACTGTTACTGTGGGACACTCCGGAGAAATATACAAAACGCAAAAATGTGTTAGTTAAGCAATCCACCTATCCAAAATAATAAACTACGATGTCTATATGTTCAAAATACTTCCTGTTCACAATAGAAATTCAAACCCAGTCAACACGTTTCGTGTGCCCAAGTGTTATATTGCGACTGCAATGCTATCATTTTTTGTAATCTCAAATTGCATATAACACAAAACGCATTCCTACCGAAACATGAAACTGTAGTATTTAAATTGTGCAACTGGGAAAGTTAAGCATTCTTTCTGAAATGGAGACTAACATAATTAAAATTAAGAGGAAACGTATTAATAATTGAAAAGTAAGGGAATAAAGAAAAAATTCGCTCTTGCAAAAAAAGTGTTACCCTAATTCTGTTCTGAAGACACGTTAGTTACTGTACATATAGACCTCTAACCCTGCAATATTTTATATGTCCTCGCGCGTCGTATTTTATTTATATTTTCGGAACAAATATTAGACGCGTGTAAAGCGCTTTGCAATAAATCCTTGGAATACGAGGCACTAGAATTTATATTTCACAGCGCGATAGGGTAGGGGGTTTTGAATTTTACATTCGGAAATATCGCATTGGATCACTTCTTTGCCGCGGTCCGGTGTCCTCGCAACGGAAGGAACACCGGAAAAACCGGACCCGACGTTTCGTTTAGATTTATGGGGACCTAATTCATCGGCCTACACGGCTCCCGCTATCGTTTAGACTAGGAACGGTAGCGTACCTTGTGGCTCGAGACGGGGGAGAGATAGCATCGACATGACAGCCGACTCCCGAGCCTAGTCCCTCGTATTTATAATTAAACCCGGTAGGCCGCCGCTCCGACTCCATTCCGTTTCGACCGATAGGTTGGCGCGCGTTTTAACCTCTGGACATGTGGAATATAAGTGGTACTTGGGACGCCTAAAAGTGTCAGTCCGGCTTAAAAAGATCCATATATTTCAATCGAAACATATTCGTCCGATTTTCTCATATCACTTATATTTTCGTATTATAGGCAGGCTACAGTTTGTCACCACCGTATTCTATTGAGGCCTCCCACTCAGTCTGCTTCTGTGATTCCACTGATAAATGTGTTTCGTTTTTCGTTACTTGAATATCAACATCAATAAGAATCGTTTTCTTTTTTGTATTATATTTAATAATTTGGCTTCTAAGCAGGTTTCTAAAAAACTCTGAATATGCCGTGGTCTGATACGCAGGTATGTCAAATTTACATTGTTATACCTTATCCAAAGTAGAAACAAAATTTATTTCTTGGTTAGATGACTTGCTTATGGCCTTAGTGATTATAAATTTTTCTGTATGTAATTCCCGCCTGTTGTATCCGTTAAATTTTTAATAAATGTTCCATTCTAATAAGGAATTCATTATTGCACGAATAATTCACGAATAAATAATACAATATATTATCACTTATGTGATATAAATAATGCTATAAATCACGGAACTATTGTTAATACTATCACAATCGATCATGGGAACAGCTAATTATTTTAATCCATTCCTAATGAGTAAATTGGAGTTTAAGCGCTCCTCTCCTGATCTATTCTAATTAGTAACCGAAAGAAAATTCGTGCCACCATCGAGATTCAAACCAGGGTCGTTAACGCCGCGGGGAAATTGATCACGAGAGGAGCTCGTAAACCCCAGTTTATTCATTAGATTTCAATTCGACAGTTTGTTTCTTAACAATTTCTTCATATCTAAAGTTTATAACTGCACAACAAGAGGGAGATCATTCAACAAGAGGATTATCAACGGTCTCCATGAGAACTTTCAGGTGATTTTTTTTATAATGTATAGGTGTACCTATTGGAAAACCCAAAGTACCCTCACCCAACGTCACAAGTTTAATTTAATGTGCTGTGTACCTTCATAGGTCAAGTATGCACAAAGTTAGTAGTGTATACAAAGTTTCAGGTAAAATATCTTATGTACTCTATGACAACAGCCTATACCGTACTAGTAGTACTGAATTTGGTACCTAATTAGGACAGTATATGGGAACAATCTTATTATTAAAATAAATATAGCGAGGGAAATGAATCAAGATATACGGCTGTACAGAACATAAAATATTTACTGGGAGCACACTCCTTTTGTATTCAAACACGGTCCAATAAATATTTGGCGTACAGGCTTTATTTCTCCATAACGGCGTATTGCAATTTTAAGGGTTACGCTTAGAAGGTCGAAATGTAATACAAGCGGATAATTTTCACAGCGTTTGCCGAGCTGAATGGAAACAAATAATAAGGACACTTAACTGCCGAGAGATGGAAGCGCGGGACTTCCATCTAGGTTGTGCCGCCGTATAAATCGGATCATATTAATTTGTACCGCGATGTAAATTATTCTCAAATCGATCGCTTGAAATATTAAAATGGCCCCCTCAACAGTTTAAATGGGTCGAGCCGGTGTTTGTCTATTAGCGGCCCCTACCGCCACCGCTGCAGTTTGTCCTCTGTCTCCGCAGAGTGGAATCGATAACTAATTAATCGAACAATAGTTAGTCGCTCCCGGCAGCACAAACTATGGACCCGTTGTTCCTGGCTAGCGCTTTTTGAGTCGTGCAGTGTCATGAGGATAGTTTTCGACAAAGTTCTTACATTTGGTCAACCACCAGCGTCACCCGTATCGTTACATAGGTTGAATGGATATGATTTATTTATATAAACGTTAGTAGATGGATAAGAACATTGTTTACGAAACCATAAACTGGAGGACAGCAACAATACAGCTATGATCTTAGTGTTACGCGCTAAAACACTGACGTTAATATTGCATTTATACGAAAACTGATCCCATCGAAGTCACTGCTAAAAAGCTTGGAAGGAGGTTTACTATAATTCACACGTTGAACGTGGAGTTAAACGCGAAATCTTCAACAAATAATAAGGGTTTCATATGTTTAACATAATCGTGGCGGCGAATGAAAAATGCCAACTGCTAATAAATAATTTAATGTAATTAATCTCTGACAAAAATTCTGTTTCGATATTGGCGAGAAGTCAAGTGTCGGGTGAGAAGGGGAGAGTATCGAAGGCGTCAGGTGGGCCGAGTACTGTTACTGGGAATGGGACTCCGAGCTATTAATTGTGGTCAATTGACAGAATCGAACCAGAAGAAAGATACCCGCCTCTGGAAAGAAACCGACGGAGGTCGACACACCTTATCATCCGTTTCTTCTATCCCCCCCTCCCCCTAGTCTCCCTTATACAGTAGTGTATCCAACATCCGATGGTCGATACAACATCCGATTTCACATCGTATCCAGCACATCTATTTCCGAATCACTTTCCCTTCCTGGCAAAGCCAAAATGAAGTTGTTCTATGCTTTACAGAACTGAATCCTTCATAAGATTATTGGGGGCGTATTCAACAGTTCGGAGACAACTCCTTTAACATACTGGACACCATCAAACAGTTAATGATACCACTTGCGCAAACTTTCAATCGGTACTAATAATCGGAAATACTAATCGGTAATACTTTCTCCTTCCCAAGTATTTGTGAATAATTATTATGTCATCGGTGATATTGATTATCACACTCCTATTGTAAATGTTCACCGAACCATTGAAAATCTCTCCGAGGAAACCAACATAACTCCTACTCGAATCATTACATAAAATGTTACTATTTATCGTTTTCCTGTACAACAAAAATACAAAAAACCTCTCCCAAAATATAAAAAGGAAATATAAAGATATTTCGTGACAGTCCTCTCTAAAATATCCTAAACTACCTACGTCTCTAAGCCAGGGTGTTGTCACACATCCGAGCAAGTAATCTTTAAAACACCAGGAGATGGAACAGTAGAGAACACACCTAAATCCTGAATATCACAACATTCAGCGATCCTGAGGTGCACGTTATCGCCTCCACGTTTCGCTCCAGCATATCCGAAAGTGGCGGCTCCGCACCGCTGAAATCCCGAAGAAAAAAGAAACCCGGATCCCCCGACATTCCGATGCTAATGCCGCCCTCCGGGCAAGGAGCCTTCGCCCCCGCCTTAAGACCGGAGCGCAAAACTATTAAGACTCATTTACAAACATGTATTCACGACAATCAAGGGGCTGGGGAGGCGGACGAGGGTTACAGGGTTCGATATTAACGGGGTGGGTCTTTGCAGGCTAAGGGATGCGGGGAGCCGCCACTAGTCATAGCGGGCGGAGGAGGCCGGTGATTAGCATATGACAAGCGGGCTGTGCACGCCTACCGGCTGCTCTCCCACCCTACAGACCTCCCCCTAACAGAACCGCCTCTAATTGCTGTTGGCAAATAAAGTCACGAACACCACCGCTCAATTAAAATAACGCCAATAAACGTCTCGTTATCAAAATCGGCGATCTTAATTCCGAGGAATCATTTCCGAATTAATATTCAAATAGGCTTCGGTGAGGATCCGGGGAACGGACTGTTAATTAGTATTAGGACCGATCGTTGTACTCAGACCCGACGCAGCAAATATTAATAATGAATTATAAACCCCGTCGAATGGCTATATAACAGAAAGCTATTAAATTAATACGCGATAATTCGGCGACATATTACAGCATCACCAATGCTAACAAAATACACACACGCTTTCAACTCGGATCGATATTTCCGTCACCACCACCGATCACAAATTCTTTATCAGTTCAATCTCTTGTTTCGTTGGCGTCAGTGCGAGTTTTGCTTTCATGCTGGTCTGCGAATCAAGAAGGGAAATCCGTTTTTTTTTTTTTTTAGATAAAGACGTTAACACTTCATTATAAAGGCGCAGGACCGACTGGAAGCCCCCGAGATTGACTGCAATAAGTGGGGAAAATGGTCTCTCGAGGCGGCATTTTATTAAACGAGGGGGCGAAATTAAATCGGCAGTTTTTGCCCGGGCGGGCCGTTATTAACTGGCGTGCTTCTCCACGATTCAACTGCGGATTTGAATCGGCATAAACGGCCGTGGAAAATAAGAATATTCCCCCTATTCTCACCCCCCCCCCTTCACCACAGCCACCACCAAGGGCTCTAGACAATCCTATTTGTTCGGATCCTTCCCCTCCCCCACCACCAACTACATATTTCTGCATCGTTATACAAGGTCGAGAGGCTACAGTCAAGTTCCACAAAAAGGAATATTATGGTCTTATGCCCAATTACCCGCCCACTCTGAATTTCGCCTCTGCCCCCTCAACCGCTATCTCAACGTGCGGGCTTACCCGCTCCCCCTCAGAAGGAGATTTTCTGCCCGATCCTTCCTGAATTCAAATTAGACGCGATTCCTTCACAACGATTTAACTTGTTCAGCATATACGCTTTATAATTTAACCGCTTTAATGGAACACGTCAAGGAATCACTTTTCGGTTGTTGACCTCGTAGAGAAGCCCTGAGTGCGCTCCTCTCACATCATAAATTTGCAAACACATTATCAATATCAATATTTATTATACGACCTCATGGTTCACGTTGCGAATATGTCTGATTTCAGTACCATGTGAAATTGTAATTTTTGTTGGAATGTTCAGCTGGTTTAAATAACGGTACAGTCAAGTGGGTCTATAGTTAAAAAAATATGCGCATACGTGTTTTCCGATGAGTTCTTCACTAAAAAAGACAACAAATCGGCTCCTTCTCAATTTTCACCATAAATCAACGAAACTGGAGCCGGCACAAATTTCCATCCGTCATTTAATCGTCGAGTCAGGACGCGATCACAAAGTTAAGTCGATAATCGAGAAATCCCCTTTTCGAATTCGGTGGAATCGGAAAGAGGAAGTCAGTGGGCGCTCTGCGGCCTTGTTGACAATTCTATTGTTTATAGTGCAAACATTGGGCTTTGAATAGTCCGGAGGATTCCGAGTCCGAAAGTAAACCGGCTACATCGATAGGCAAACACAGCTGGTACGGAAACCGGGGTTCTCCATTTTCATATGTAACGCCCCCAGCTGTTCGTCCGCCTTTATTTCAATTCCCGAAGGATTAAGCAGCCCCATTCTTTGTTCAACTGACACTATCCGGGACCATAGTTCCGAGTTTTCAACTGTGAGCCGAAACTCTAACACAGGAGCGATTAACGCTAACCCTCCCCACAGCCTCGATATCTCATCTTCCGGTGACACAATACTGTGCAAACGCTTTAAGTAAATAAAAGCTAGTTAATTGCTTTTAAATTCGCATCTTCTCTCGCACGATATATATTTTTAAAGACACTTTTGGAAGGAGGGGTGAGTTAGAATTGCAAAATGCGTGCCATTTTCCCCCTACTTGGTCATACGATAGACTGTCGACTTCTCGACATCGTCCATTACATCGATAATATAGAATGCCATTAAATACTTGGTTAGCAGTCCTTTCACAACTAAGACTCCACGGTTAAAATCGCCCTATAATAAGAGGAAATTATAAAATTCGTAGAAAGTCCCAGGAACGATTCAATTTATATTTTATAAGTTCTTACTGGAGGGCGATAATTTATTCCGTCCCCATTATATTCGTATTATAAATAGAGTAACAAGAAGTGAAATGATTATTTTTTTTAATCCCCTCTCTGAAGGCGTCACAGTCGAGGATCGATAAACGCCAATTTTCTACTAAAACCTATTCTGACTCGATAATTTTTGTCGATATGTAGCATTCGAATCCAAAAAACGACACCCATCGTGTCCGCTCGTCCATTACAAATCCGGACGAGAGAGAGTGCTAATTACAATAGCGCTGAACGAATAAACAAATCGCTCGCTTTTTCTTTGTCCAGCGAGGCAATTGAATGTACTTCGCTGTTTGCATATTTGATTCGATCGGGAATTGAATCGACGATCGACGCTCAGAGAAACAAGTATGAAGCTCAAAGCGAAAAACAAAATTAATTTTGAATTGAACACCAAAATATAATATCCTATGGGCCGCCGCCAGATGCGGATAAATTTCGTTTATATTGATACTGAAAGCTACTCAGAAACAAATCTGCGCACGCCTTCCCCGAACGCTTCCACAGTCTGTCCCAATTACTCTCTAATTGTACATTAAACGTTTCTCTTTAAAATTCGAAATGTGATGGTTATTAAATTAACACAAATGTTACATTCTAGAATCGAAATTCTTAACTCAATTCGTCTTTCATGTTGATAGAAAATCACCTTGAAGCAAGCTTACTTGGATCTTGAGTAGATGACCGCTTACATACCTGGAAAAAGTATATAATAATATAGTTAAAGATAATATTCCACTAAACATATAAAGATTATTAAGCGTCGAGTAGGACTTTAAAACAGAATGGCGGTGAAATTGCCACCCATTATATTAATTTATTTTCAATTTTGACCATTGGAAAGTATGACACTGGGCAATCGAACAGATCTATCGAACAATTTATTTCTTAAGTACATAGTTTTGTACGTTATTACACCTGACACTGAAAATGGCTTCATTTCCTGGTGTTAATTTTAAGCTCCAATTGTTAATTTGTAAGTTAATGCCCAGAGAAATTATATTCCAACCCTCGTGTACACGCGGTGGATATTGATTTTAATGAATACCTTTCCGTAATAGGAGACTGTTAATAGTTAGTTTTTACTTTCGGAAATATTCAAATCCATATTTCCGACACAGCAATGTTCCGAAATTAGGAACTGCAAAATTGTCATGGCCCCAGGGCAGCAAATGGGGAGCGGTAACGACCATACGAGTCTCCGGGTTTGGCGGTAGGCCTCAGACTGACAAACGTACCACGGCTCATTAAACGTAGCGTTTACGCGTTAACCACTTCGAGAGGCGTGTAAAATAACATAGGCCAGAACCGCGCAAAAGGGGCTTTTGTCCCCCGAGGCGGCGCACATCGCTCGCCCCTGACGATTTGCCGATTGACAAGGACCACATGCACCGCCGAAAGGGCCCGCTCTCCCACCCGACGCTCTCATAATATTTACCCCCGTCTCGATCTCATACAATATTAATGAGAGAGGACCGCGTTTTTGTTCTCGCAACAAACGCACCTACCGCTCTGCAAACACGACCCCCCCCCCCACCATAACAATACTGGCGTAACCACCAGCGGCCCTCGTATCTCCTTTATCCCTCTGTCTACGTATTCATATATGTGCCTTGGAATTATTTCTCCAACTTATCGCGAAACTACGGTCCTACGGTTCGACATTTCTTTTAGTTTGCTGCCGATTCCCCCCTGCCCGCCCCAAACCTACTCCCCTTCCCCTTCCACGGGGTCTCCTTCCCGCACGTGATATGCGCCGCCATTCCGCGAGACGACGCGCCCCCATCCGGCCACTCTTCTTATTACACTCTCCGCCTTCCATTTCCCTTTATTACTTCCCATCCATTTAAGAGCGTAAGAGCGTTCTGCACGACACACCCGACCGTTCTTCCGCGCTGTCATCCCGCTTTCCCGGTCCTCACTTTATTCCCACCTCTCTTCCGCGGCATAAAGTACCAAGTGATTCCAATACCGGTAATTACGGGTACATTATCAAATCGCTGTATGTTGCGCCCGTATGATCGAAAGTATGGTATGAGACGTTTCCGCACGGAAATGAAACAAATAGGAATAACCAGAAGGTGGGGTGTAGCTGAAACGGTAATTTGAGACGAGAAATCTTCGAGATCTTAATACTTGTTGAGACCTAAAGATCGTTAAAAGCGTGGTTTGTTACACCAAGTCAGGCGAAATGGAGGCACCCGGGATTTGACGGGGGGGGGGATGCGAAACAGAATAAAATAAAATATACAGCGGAGACGAGATTAGCCGAACACAAAAGAAAAATTGCTAGTTCACCGAATCAATTCGGAGCGGCTCTAAAAGCTCCAACGGCCCGCGACCTCCGAAAGGCCCATCAATTCGACTCTTCGAAGGGACTTTAAACAATTAATTATTTGCCGGGGAGCCAACGACCCGTGAAGCGCGCCCATCCCCCGATAGGAGCGCTAAACACCGGCCGGGATTAGGCGGGGCGCCGGGACGGAAAGAGGAGACCGACCGAGGGAGGAAGAGAATTAAGTGCGGGAAGGGAGATAAAGAGGAAACGGACGGAGAGTGAGGGGAGGCGACGCCAAATCGGACGGATGGAATGAATGGAGCGGGGGGCAGGAGAAACAAGGTCGGTACTCGCACCGGTATTGGTACCCTGCCCGCCAGCATGAAAGGAGGGGCATCAACAAA
Source organism: Lethocerus indicus (assembly GCA_019843655.1). Classification (NCBI taxonomy): domain Eukaryota; kingdom Metazoa; phylum Arthropoda; class Insecta; order Hemiptera; family Belostomatidae; genus Lethocerus; species Lethocerus indicus. The sequence continues at coordinate 22,707,044 of JACDQD010000003.1, read as the reverse complement.
GGAAATTGTTAGGAAACGCAATTATAAAACGGGTAAATATTTCCCAATTACCGACAGATTATCATTCCGCATTTCATGTTGCCAGGCGGACCGACTGTTCTGCGTTTCGTTACATCCAAGGGTTCAAAAGAAAATATCAAACATTCTACTACGAAAGGATTCGTTTTAATTGAAAAATGAGGGATGATAATTATGAACCACATGACAGTAAATTAGAGAGTACACGAAAAAATCAATAACAGCTCTTGAGTGTAACTTTTTGAAATATAATATTTCAGTTTGTAAGAAATTAAGAGTCAATAACATAGTTTAGTTCACATTATACAACAGATTGCGGGAATAAAAATTAATGCCTTTAAAACCTTCCAAATGTCCACAATTTTTCACTCTTCAATATAAGTTCACTGCGAAGGACACCGGAGCCCCCAAAACGATTCGAGAGGACTGGGGGAGAAATTATTGGAAAGCACTCACAGAAAAACATCGAGATTGGAACCGTTCGAAAGTACCGCCGATGTCAGCTCATGGCTTAATTTAACGAAGGAAATGAATTTAAGCCCTTTCCCCCCCATCCCAACGAATTTAATGGGCGTTAAATTCGGCAATTCGGGGAGCGGCCGACAAGCCGGGTTCGCCTCTTTATTAATAGAGGTCTCCTTCCATACGTTCAGTCTGTCTCTGAAGTCGGTGCAATTTGTATGACTTTGAATGATATTCCTTGGCCGACTTTGTTTTTTTGGGGGGTTTACTATTTTTCAAGGCTCAGGGAGTCACCCATTACAATTAGAGGCTTGGCATAACTGGCAGTGATTTGGAGTGATGGGGTGTTTAATTGAACGTTATTTAACAGTTGAATTTTACATCTTTAAGAAGAATAATCAAATGGGAAAAATGTCGTAGTTCTAATTTCATTAATGGGCTTATTTATCTAAACACTAATTAAACATATTTTATGATTCATAAGTTTTTATGCTATCACTCTAGAGACTGGCGTGCACATAAAAGAAGGTTGGAAATACGACATTACACTCAATAGGTAGTACAGGTGTGTTTAAGTACTGGCAGGTGCTCCACACCCCACCGTATACACCTCGTTTTGCCACTCCACCCTCTCCATTTTCAAGTGCCAAGTCAGCGGTTACTTCCCCCGTGTTTTTACGTTATTGCAAGCGCTTACGGCGATTCCTTCAGTTGGGAGAGTGATTCCTTCTATTCCATTTATTTCCGGTAGAAGATGAAAGGAACGATCGTTTGCTAAATCCGCGCGGACAATCTAACAGTTAATTGATTGCAGCAAATCTGACAAACTATAGAAAATTGGGATCAGAAATGTGTTCATTAAACATAAAATCAAGAATCAAACATTAATATCATGAGAAATCGTTACGGACGAGTAGGTAGAGATAAACGATTTTACGGAAATTAATATTCCAAATCCTTATAATTTAATATTTTAAATATGCGCATATTATTCAGATCGACAATTGTTACAATATTTTTAACTGCACGTATATCCTCAAACACGGAATCCTTCTTTTTAGAACAATGCTTGTGTAAGTAGCCTACGTTTTATGGGTCGAAAAAAAAGGTGGGTCTTCCAGTGGAGCAGGGCTGACGAGAGCCCTCGGTACCGGAAGGCCGCGGTCGCTCTAAACAGCGGAAAGTGGAAGGGAGGGCGGGCCCACTGAAGATAATTACGGCCTATTTCTCGTGTCGGGTACTCCTCGGGCCCGGGCCCAACTTAAGGCCGTGGGGAAAGGGTAGCGAGGCGTGGGGCCCGCCCCCGACCCATCTACCCCCTAAATTATCGGCGCCCAATTAGCGTTTATGCAGTTAATTAAGTCAAATTAGATCCAGCCAGCCAAGTTTGCCCCCCCCCCACTTCCAACCCTCGAACTGGTACAAATCACTGAAGACTACGCGGGGATATAGAATTTTGGTGGGGAAGCTGAATGTCGAATTGTGGGGGGTGGGACGCCTATTAATAACCTCCTGATACACGTGCCGCCACTCCCCAATACGGAGAGATCGCCCACGACAGTTTTGTTAGAGAACTAATTCAATCCGAAATGAACTAATTAATCTTCCACCTTGCCTCATAATAACTGCAGTTATTAGTGAAATAGGACCAAGTGGCCTTCGCAGTGCTACAGTGTACCCATTTTTGTCTTTACAGAGTCTTCATTTTATACGAATTATTCGCAGAAATAAGAAATTGGGTCTGTTTTATTGGACATTTTTGTGTTTATCATAGTGGTGGTTTAAACTCGGTATAATTAAATTCCACAAACTAATAAATTAAATGGAGTATAATCAATTGGAACACCGATTTTTTCATCGCGTTCACGGTATTGGCCATATATAAAGATATAATATCATGAAACATTCAGTGGATTGTGTTTGATCACTCGTGATAAATATTTTCAATTATTTCGATTCAAGGGTGTGTTTAAATTATACCTGCACTCATTCAGGGGGATATTAAACCTTTCAAATCGCTCTGAAAAGCTAGAATGTATATATACCCCGTTAAAACCGACTAATGGAAAACCACCGATAAACGAAAGAAATGAGTTAATATTTGTATATCGAATGAATAGGCTTTGTATCCTGTCTTTTTGGAGGGCCGACCGGAAACTTCAAATATTACTAATAAACGTGGGAAACGGCTAAAAAATAGCGGAAAAATCTTGTCACGACCGGACCGGCCTGCCAAATCCCGGCAGGCGATGATGCCGCCGCTTTTGTTCCGTTTTTGGTCAAATTGAAACGCGCTCTCCGCCCGCTCTATATTAGCATTCATTCGGGGAGAGTCGGCCGAGAGAAATCGAATTTGTATGCCGAGCTCGAACCGGTTGGATTTACCCGGGCGACCGGAGCGTGCGAACATTCCGCTGCGGCAACTTCCCCGAGAACCTCACACCGACGGATCGCCCTCATCCCAGCAGTTACGTACTTTTAAGGGTAGCTGTTAAACAGAACGCAGCTAACGATAGTCGGCGCGGGGAATGGACGACAAACTTTTCAATCAGCAGTATAAAATCCCAATTTACAGTCAAAATAATATTTATATTGTGACAGAAACTCATTCCGTGCAGAAGTTCAGTTTTCTTAGTTTAAAATGCGGTGGGTTTAAAATCATTGACGATTACCAATGAATTTAAACCAGAATTCAATTGTAACGATTAACAAACAATACCCAATTATCTAATTGCTAACGGAAAAACTAATTGACCGACAAAACTTACCAAGGCCTCCAATGAGTTTAATTAAAACTGAATTACATTTTAATTTCCCCTTCCCGCGAGTGTACCGAGCCGGAGCAACACGTGCTGCTCTTAATATATTGAACACGTGCAACATCGGATAACACTAATATCTAATATTCTTTGCGCGCGATTCAATTTAAAATTGCCTAATGAGTGTATTCGAAAATTAAAAGTGTTAATTATAACTCGCGGAAGTTCAATTATCGTTGACGAAAAATGAAATAATTCGATTCGACTTATTCAAGCACCGTTATTCATTGTTTTAATTGACATCACCGACTGTTCATTTTACGGTGTATAATACAATTACAATTTCCAGCCATTGCTTAATAAAACAATACATTTGTATAAATCAAATTTTCATTTCATAAAGTGCAATCGACAAATGTTTTGTTGGATAGCATTACCCCACACCTCCTGGCTACCGGATGATGATAATCTCGGAGTGGCCGACTCTTCGCAAAAACCTTTTCACTTAATTGATATTTTCCATTCCCCGTTTCTTAACGGAGAAAACAGTTCCATTAAAATAACCAGTGGCGGCGGGTTTTTCTTTACTTTGAATCATTTTAAAAACAAGAAATAGAATGCGGCAAAGGATTAGGCGAATTTACCTCAATTACAGGTTTGGCTAACGGCCGTTTTCAGGATCGATAACGTTTGTATGTCAGAAGTCTGTATGACCGATTAAAAATACGATTAAGATAAATTAAAAATTTCTGGATGGCCGTCCTTTCTCGAACTCTGGACAAGCGGTTTCTATTCCTTAGCTCCCATTAATTGCTCCTTATCCAGGACCTACTTTCATATTATTTCCATTTTATCGGGGAGCTGTTAGTATATGAATCACCGAATCGATATGAGGCACAATTCATATTAGCAATTGAATATTTCGTGGTCCACCGCCAGGTGGAATCCGGTAAAAGCAACTGTAATTTCCGAGATTAAAAACTATATTTATATATTATATTTCTGTAAATGCGTTAATGAGAATAAATAAATTATTCCTTATCAGTTAATTGTTTCCTCTCGTTTCTCTCCAATTATATATTTTATTTTTCTTATTCTGAAACGGAGCAATGTGATGCACGAAGCTTTGGCCGCATATTATATTTCGTAATATAGCACTAAGATATTCTAGTCAGGAAAAAACCAAACATTGCCTCTAATTGAAACAGGATGCAACATTGCATATGCAGACATGCGTATGCTGGGATATAAAGATATTTTTAATGACGGTAGAATATTCGACAATAATCTCATTATAGCGTGAAAAATAAGCACCAGTTACGTGTGTAGAGTGGGTACAATGAGAGAGAAATGGAGAGTGAGCGAGAGAGAGAATGAGGTGGGGTGGTGCATATAGCTTGGGTGAGTGAGCCTCTGTATCGGTGGTCGGGCGTATATACAGGTTAATGCTTGGCTCCAATAACCGTTTGCCTCATAGGGCTGGCGCCCAATATAAGGGACACAAAAACAGAGAAAACCCTTTCGACCCAACGAAAAACCTGCGGACCTAATGGATTCGGCCTTTTTCCGTTGGCGCTTAACAGAGTGGACCGCATAATGCCCGCGGCAATCCAACGGAATAGACTGAATTACCTTATTGTGCGTTTGTACAAAGCAAAAGCGGTTGAACAAATTCGACGAAGCCCACTACCCTATCTGCGGTCTAACAGACTTACATCAACGGAAGCATCATAATTAACTAAATAATAAAATTGGCAGACACCTGATTTTGTTTTAGCGTTATACATAAAACGATCTTACATAACCAACGTAAACATTACTACCGAATGGTAACACCAATAAAAGAATGCCTATGAATACATATTTGAAATAACAAATCTACAAATGCAGTTGTTATTTACTGCATACGAATGTTTATGACGTTACTTAAAATTAAAGTTGTTTCAATGTTGCGGCTGCTATTACGCGAGTTATTTTGACAAATTACACCGTTTAGGAGGGACCAGTTAATCATCAATTTCGGTGATGGTGTGCTTACAGTTCGCGTGTTTCCTCTGTAGTACTAGTAATTGAGAACGACACCAAGGATAATTATAATGCCACAAGTCACATTTTGAACATTAAAAATAATTATAAGCGTTTATTTTGGGAAGCTTAATTCCTAATTAATAGCATACATTTTTTGTATCCGATGTGGGCGATGTTTAATAACGGCAAACATTAGTTTTACTTATGAAAGAATATGTGCGGTTATTTACAAATAATACGATTTCAATATAACTAGATATCATATATATATAAATATATACATATATGCCGACCCATCGGAGGCGTAGTCATAAATGGCACGAAAGATATATGTAAGATAATCCATATAAGAAAATCAGAAAAAAATACCAATAAATTAGAAAGAAGAAAACGGGGCCGGCGCATACTAAACCATCATAACGTTGTATACCGGGTTAATCTACCCTCGGCGCCGTACTACAAATATTTCGAAATTTAACATGGAAATGTGCACAATTTTATGCGACGCATCATTTTATATAATTTGCCCACGCTAGAACATAACAAATTGATAGTTAGCGTCGCACTTTTCTGAATACAATTAAAAAGAAACGACATGAACACACAATTTCGTAACCCGGTTTTAAATTATGCGGGACTAATTCTTTTTTGCCCCCTTCTATTTTCGCTTCCCTCACTGTTCACCGGAAATACAGAAAATCACCGGGGGGAAATTCAATGGACCGTCGTCCGCCCAAACAACAATCTATATGTAAATCGGTGCCCCGGTTCCGCTCTAACGAAAATTACAAATCCGCTAGGACGCGGACCCAATTTCCAGTTTTCCAAGACTGTTGATTCGCAACCAAATTCGCCACCGGTTGAGGGGGCCGAGGGAGTTTCCAGTGCGAATAATAAAACCGGCAGTCGAACGACTTTGCCCCGGCAGCCTATACCGTTTTGCAACTGGCAAGCCGTTTGGGATAAACACGACAGGAGTTAGGAGTAAAAACAAGAATATTGGGAAATGATATTGACGGAGCTATTAACTGTAAATCAAATTTAATAGTTCACAGTTTCATTCCGCCAGTAATAACCAGGGCTGTCAGTGAAGCGATTGAAAATTAGCTGGTATTGGATAGATTATTGGTGCGCATTAATGAAGGATTAGAGTTTGCACATAGGAATGTAAATAGCTTACTGATATCACGCAATTCATTATCGTATTTGCAGTAAACATATAATTTCTACTAAATCATAAACACTGATTTACACGGTGACTGATGGATCTAGCGAAACAACTAGGTCAGAAGGTAAATAATAGTCATGTACGTATATAGTTAATAATAAAATAATTAAAAGGTAAAATACAAAAAAGTTTAAAGTAAAATAATAAGTATTATTTACAAAATAGAGAGAAAACTCGGAACGAATAAAATATTATAACGGGGAATGCAAAATTTTGTTTAACCGCTTACCTACAGTAATCCTTTTTTCTTACCTTCAATAAAGGTAATATATTTGAACTTTGTAGGAGTTTTTAAATCGCTAAGACATATTTTTAATTACATCGTTTTTCTTTACAAACGGAAATGTTCTACATTGGGCCGGTTAGTTCGATTAACTTCATAACCTGTGTGCAATGTAACGGACGAAGGTTGTTTTCGCGGGATCGTTTATCCAAAAACGCTCCGTTAACACCGCGTTTCATTTTCCGTAGTTGTACCGGCGTTCGGAAGAAAAAGAAGAAAAATCCAATCGCGTCCCTTTCATTTGGGCCTCGGCCTCTAATGGATTTTCAACTGTCCCCCCACTCACTGGGCAATCGCCGGCCTCCCACACCGCACACATATGCCGTCCACCCCCCGCCCGCCCGTTAACTTCCATTGCGACCAATTTAAATTGGAAAAAAAAAGTCGCGGAATATCAAATATCTCCGTCCGGAATTGATTGCACCCGGCCGCCTTTTTCGGGTCGCCGTTACGCCCGCCGATCACAAGACGAATTAAACGCGGGCTTTCGTCCGTGTCCTCTATAAACAAATTGTAACGGGTAAACGGTGCAATGCGCTAACCGATAATAATTAAGCGATCGCTGCCGAAAATGACCCCTATAATATACTGAAAAAGTTCTGGATTCAATTTCTGGAACGCATTAATCCGTCTTTCGTCTTTAATAGACGAAATGACCGAATGGCTCGGCTTTATTTCGAATACCACCAGCTGTCTCTAGCGGTGGACAGAGAATAATGGCGGGAGTCCACAAATCGAAGTGATTAAACACGATTGACAGTATTATCGGGATCTGGTTTCCGGGGGCCTACTTCACCGAAACTGACACCAAAGCGAATCTCAGACTCGGATATGAAGGTTCCCCTTCGGTGACGTCGGCCCGGCATCTGCTTTATGCCGATTGGGAAGGGGAAAGGGAAAGGGAAGGGCTGCGTGCAGTGGCTAGAGCGGTGCTGTCATCGGGCAGGCCAAAGGGCAATATCGCCGGCTCCAATATCGGCCACTCCCGTGAGTAATAGCCGCCCAACCCTGTGATAATAGCCTCGGCTCCCTCGATACTGTTTAGGCGGTAATTTACCGGTTCATTGGACGTCGCCTCCGACCGAAGATTTACCGATCTGTCCCCACTGCACAGTTACTCTCACTTGAGCCTGAACTTAAAAATAAACCTTGTAAAATTGCAACTTTTTTTACTCGGCGCACTCTTGTCGTAATTAAAAAGATACTCAACCGGAAAATAAAAATGACTGCGGGTTGTCAACAGATCTGGCACTAATCTAAGTAATACAACGAAAGGAAACATTCCTGTCCGGATCCCGGCCTAATTCCACTCACTGAGATTATAGTATTGCGCTACATTTATTTCAGGGATTACATGGACAAAAAACGAATATATCAAAATGAATTGACTACTGAGTTCTGACTGAGTTATTTGGACGCTCACTTGGGACAGGTTATAATAACGCAATATAAAACCTTGGAAATGTAGATCTAAAAGGCCATTGATTCGATCTTTTACTCCGACCGTATGAAATGTGCAAGTCAGATTGAATTCAGACCGCTCACCGGCCCATTTAATTAATGGGATCGGCGGGGTTCACATTCGAGGTAATATTAATACTGTTATTAGCATCCTGGGATATATTCTCCAGACTAGTTCCGCACTGAAACTGACTGTTTGCATGTCAGCAGAATTACACTGAAAAGCATTGGACACAAAAATTAAAACACGGATGGGCGTATCAAGTAGTGAGTGTTCCTCGCATATTTAAAATAAGGAATATATTTTTAAAAATCTCTTTCTTCTTTCCCATTGGTCAAGGTGCAATATAACGTAACTGTAAAAAATTTAATAAACGTAATCGAATAAAAACAAGAAGGCATGAAGATGCATTTTTAATGGAGCACGGCGAGCGAGTGCATTCACTCCTGCTCGAATCTACCATTCGTCAAACGTAACCCGTTTCTCGGCCCGAAGAACAAAAAAAAATAAGATCTAGAGATTCCGAGAGATAAGTTGAGCTGAAGTTTATGTTTGGCCGAGACAGCTCGGTACGTGACGGCGTTACGGGAACGCCGGGATAAAATAATATCTCCTAGCCGGCAGCAAACCAGTTAGACGTCAACCGTAAAAACACCCTCTTCATTACGCCCAGCTTTATTCCATTTTTTTTACATATTTTCACCCGGCTTATTTTTTCGCATTATTTCATTTTTTCGTGACGATCACACTAGGAATTTCACACTTTTACTTTAAATGGTACATCTAAAAATAAGGAAGGGAGGGAAAAGGGCAGAGAAAATATTAAAAGGCTTTTCAAACACGGAAGGGGGGAAAGAGATCCTTTCTTGATTTACAGGACCGCGGAAAGATATACGCCGTTTGGAGTTCCGGGAAAGGAAGAGGGCGCCGTGATATTTTTAGGAAGCGCCAGCTGTGTTGTGTTTACCTTTCATGGAGGCTTTAAAGGAATATTTTAAAGGGGGTCAAGAGAACGACATATATATATATATATATATATATATATATATATATATATATAAACACACGTTGATTTAGTTATAAGTACATTAGACAATAGAAAGGCTCATAACGGGATAACATTAATTTCGCCTAATATAAATATTGAAAAAAGGATAGAACGATAATGTAGCGGACAGTAACTTCCGGTTAATGAATGTACCGATTTCGAATGCGTCATATTATGTGTTGATAATGTGAGTATTTGAAGAATAACTAACGATTCAGAAAACATTTCGAAATTTTGAAGTGTAAATAATGTGTTTTGGGGAAAAACCAGGAAAGTAGTGGAAAGCAGTGTCCGAGCCCGTATGGCAGGCGAGTATTCTAATTTTTATATTGTTATTACATATAATTGTTAATACGCGGAGGCGTATTAATATCATTAATACGAATTTTTCACACTTTTCCCGTGTAACCAAGTAAAAGATATAAGAAATAACATAGAGTAAATATTGTATACGGCCCACTCGTAGCAACAAAGCGTTCTCGGTGCGGATTATACAATTGACAGAATGATCTATGGAAAGACCGAGAGGCAGGGACGTTCGGTTAGCGAACAGGTAAAGGGAAATAAAGCGCCGAGACGCATGAATAAAGTGGCATAGATTGATATGCAGATAGAGATCCGTAGATCGAACGGCCGAGGTGGGCGATTGCTGACGTTTAATCTGGCCTAATGGCGTTTGTTCCCGGAGCCACTTTGCATCCCCACGGGGGTGTCTGAGGCAGGCGGAAGAGAGGCAGAGCGTGGGAGGGTGACTGAACCTAACGCTAATGCATATTGCATAGGGAGGTTATCAGAAATGCAACCTTGACTCTGACCTCCAAGGGCGGACGGGGCGCGCGCGTAAAAACCCACTGAGAGGAACCCCAGATGTGCAAATATAATGAAAACGGCGATGACTTATTCAGGGCAGACAAGTCGGAGCGGCACAAAGTCACTTCCGCGTTACCCCATCGCGGCCGGCTTAAATATTTAGTGCGCGTCTCTGGTTCCGAAACTCTAAACAAATCCCTACACTCCCGATATCCTAATTCTGGTAACCGTAAGTGCAATGAAGGGAGTCGAATTCAGCCCCCGCTTCAGATCTCTTCCCGATTATATTAGTTGTCAATTAAATAGCACTTAACTCACAGAATATAAGTACAGACTTAATATACAAGAAGAAGAAGAAGAAGAAGAATAAAGAGAAGAAGAAGAAGAAGAGATTTCGGAAGAAGTATAAATATTTCTTGATTTGTCCGGTTATTAGAAACAAGGGAATCCAGAACAACAATTCTTCGGAATACCGTGTAATTTTGCAGATCACCGCGAATCGATTTTAAACTTCCGTATCGTGGTAAATTGATACGAGGGAATAGTTATAGCGAAGTACACACTTAGGCAAATTATTAAACTAGGTTTAAAAAAATATTCAAATTTCATCTATTCACGTCATACGACAAATGGAATCATAAAAGCACCGCAAGAAATCGTTTCCCCCCTTTCTTTGTGGCCACATTTTTCTACCCATTTGCGTTCACCGATCCGTTACAATAGAAATGACTCCTCCCGTAGAGAACCTCTGATCTTGATCTGTAAAAATGACTCAGGGTGAACCGTCAGAAAAAGAGAGGAAACGCGGGAGGGGTTAGTCGTAGATGGAGTGCGTCTGAGGGAGGCCCCACTAAGAAGTGGAAGGGGGGACGGCGCAGTCTTCATTAGGGTTCACGTGCTGTTTTCTGATATATATATATATATATATATATATATATATATATATATATACACAGTATCGGACCCCCGGTGCTGTATATACAGACTGTAGAGGGCAATTAGAGAACAAGGAAGGGAGAAGAAAGGGGTTGGCGCTGGCTGACTGTCGGTCGGTTCCCCGTTGATTGATACGGCCGTGTCAGCGGCACTGCGTACTGCGGCGCTAATACCGCTTGCGATTCATAAGTCGGTGGCAAAACCCGAGCCTCCTACATAATACCCTTCAGCAACAGAGCTGGAACTCGTCTTTTTATCTCCCCCTTACCACTTATCGAGGCAAGCAAGAAAATTAGTTCGATGGGCAATAAAGCGTAAACGACGGCGGCCGCCTCCTCGTGACGAGGAGCAACGGACGGATTGTTCGGGAATCAGAATTAGATTCACGCTAAAAAAAATAGATCTTTAAAATAAAATTTCAGAAAATTAGAGAATAGCAATCATTTGTTTCCGAACTAGGAGACTATTATGATCGAAAAATTAATACACAGGGATATAATCTATAATCAATTATGGGACAACAATGGGATTGAGTCGGATTTAGTATAGAAGTGTAAAAGTATAGAGAACTAAAAGACTTAATTTTAAAAAGGCATTCATATGAAACTATACAGAAATAGAAGAAGTACGCAGGATAAGATAAGACAATTTTACTATGTCACGTAACTAGTCTAATTAGAAACAAGAGCTATAATCTATCGCTAACGGTGCAGAAATTATAATAAAACAGTCTCACAATTCAAGCTAAAAATCATCACGGGGTCGAAAAAATGGAATTATTTCCCCTGGCAGATTGTTTTTACTTTATATTAGTTTTGATTTAATTAACTAGACCCTCGGGCTAAGGAAATTGATTCGAGACAAAAACTGTGTAGTGGGTCAAGCGTGGAAACCTGTGCTTGGCCGGCATCCTCGCCTGGATTTGATGCAAATTCCGTTCGGCCATTGTTTTCTCCGTATCCGGCGGCGTCCGCCCATCCCCTAATTGGCCGACCATAAATAAAGCGGAAGGAGTAAAAGGATGAAAAAAAATTAACCCGGTCTCTGTTCGGGTATGTTTTTCGCCGTCGGGGGATATAAAGCCAAAGGATAATGAAAAAAGATAACCTAGTAATTACACCCCAGGAAGGATATATATCCTTGGATAGTCCACGGAAATATCTTAGTAGTTCTGAACTGGGAAATATGAACTTCTGGCACGAAGGCCGCTAGCAGCAGTACAACGGAATCAACAAGAAAGCTCCTTCTTCTAGCACAATGATTCCACTAAATTCCTTCACTCGTTGATTCGATTTGTCCCAGTTTTTCGTTATAAGAACCGAATAATAAATGATAGCACATAAAGGGACAAGTAGTATCAGGAAAAATTTTGTAAATTGGGACGCATAATCAGGATTAAATTCCACGCTGGCCCCGCTAAAACTCTTCTTTGATTAAAACCTACACTACTGCAGCACCAAAACTTAATTCCTAAAGCCATGTAAATACTCTAGACGGGTGATTAGCATAGAACTACCCAAAATCCCATGAGCACATTTTAGTGGCCCGTTACAACAGTCAAATAGTATCCTTGGGAAATTCAGCCGACACGAGGACTAATTGAAATCTAAGGAGTACAAAAATATTTGGTGCAGCGTATGTCTGAATGTCAACAATAAAAATTAATACATCTAACAATGATGATCTAATAATGTGGCAAGAAATGAAAAATAATTCTGTCCAGCAATGAATTTCAAATGAGAATTGGGTGATTCATTAGATTGTAAGTTCACGGATCTCTATCGTGACAGAAGTCATAAAATTCCCGAACTCTTTTACCGTGTGACCTTCCACCACGGTTACACTGCGTGTGATCGATAGAAACGGAATTGATTTACATTTTGCGTATTTTACGTATCTTAGAAGGAAAACGCCGAAATAAATTTGGCAAAATGTTCGCGCTGGTCAAGTTTAACAAAACACTAGTAGTCTATTAATGGCAATACTGCAATGTATTATTTCATAATAAAAACCAAAACCTCGGTTGAAAAATTCAACTATTTAGTTCGTACGTCGCTTCGGAATAAGACTCCACACGCTATTGCATATTTTAAATTTCAATCAGATACCAGATGGGCGGATAACAAAGTCTATCTCCGAAACGCTTTCTGGTTCAAATCCAATTCCTGATCTCATTCAAATAAATCGCATGAGCCAGCGAAAAAAGAGGGGATGGTGGGGATGTGGGAAACGATTTTTCTAAAAAAAAAATAATAAAGCTGTTTTCCCCTTTATTTCGGCCCCTCCCCGATAATCCCGGCCGGCTCGAAAGTCGCGAACTTGGGCCGGGGACAAGGCGCGAATCCCCGAACAACTCGATTTTCTCAATTTCGGTTCAATCGGAGCGCTCATAACGCGATTATCGAGGAGAACGGTGCCCTTTTCTCGGCCGAGGATTAAATCCGATTGTCCCATCCCCCCGCCACCATTCTTATAATCCGACAACGGGTATAATGAAGGACTTCTACCGTTCAGGTCTGCTACCGTCACCTTTATTGGTGGAGGCTAACCGGAGCATGTGACGCTACACGGCGGTCAGTGTTTATGAGCTTAGAAACTGAAGGATATTATTGATGAGTGAACCGAAAATACAACCAACGTGAAAGATGCGAGTTTCGAGTCAGAAACGAACTAAATTTGCTCGCAATAGCGTCATCGAATAATAAACATTTCGGACCGACGGCCCATACCGGATTCCCGTAATTTGCCAGCGAGCGGATAAAGTTGGTCCCGGCCGCTAATTAAAACACGCTGTTCAGGAGAACGGTCATTTTACGCGTACCGGCCAAACAGCGACCCCGTTCTGTAACGGAATTCGATCGTTTGTTCGTATCTATCGTTCCGTTTACCGAATTAACCTCATCTCGGAGCGGCTGGTTATTAACGAGAAAAAATGGAATGGCGACAAAACTGTAGAGTATGTGTTGGTGAGGCAATCAAATTCTGGGGAGGTTTTGATTCATACCTCAGTATTGGGCAGATCGAATTGAGTTCCCTACGTAAAGATGAGAGTTCTATATTTTATTTTATAGCTATTTTTATTTGCATAAGACATTCTTTTCACAATTATTTTATACAAGATTAAGAAATATTAGTAATAAACGTTTGGATGAATCTGGCACCAAATCTAGATATAACATTTCTTCACAAAATTTTCAAACAAGTAGATTCTCCTTTTCACGAAGTTTTGTTACAGCCGTTTATATCATCTTGATTCATACTTAGGGCGGACGTAAATTAGATAGTCTTTTGAACGGGAACTGGTAGAATCTAAATAGGGGCCACAAAAGGACAAGAGTCGGGGACAAGCACCGTCGGCTTTTTGAAAACGTCTCAATATAGTTAAGATCGTCCCCGTGTAAAGAGAGATTTATTGTTATACCCCTCCCTTCATTTCGACTCCCATTCTCGAGATTCTCGAATCTCCCAAGACTCCTTCTTTTTCTTTACCGGCCCATCGGTTAACGGTTAACGGGTTCCTTCTGCTTTCGGAAAGCCGGCTTAAGTCGGCTTAAATTAGACGCCGTCAGGATTCCTAAGGTGCCCGACAGGGGAAAAATAAACTTCGGGGAATTAAGTGTAAACCCTCTGTTGCTAACGAATTCTACCCTCGGGCTATGACATACAAATGAACGTTGTTCAACTATAACGGAATTTCGACTAAGTGATTTATTTTAACTGAGCGCTCGACTTTATACCTTTTTTAAACCATTTATTAATTGCCTATTGATAGCCTATTAGTCTATCTGATGCTTATATAATGCCTATTGGCCTGTAAGAGTCTATCCGAAATTAATTGTGCCCGGTATTTGTGATTAATCTCTGAGAAACGCGATATTTCATTCGATATTTAGTTTCAGAATTGTTCATTCATTCTTGCCTGCATGAACCTTAACTCTTTTGATCAAATAGAGTGAGAGCTTGATAATTGTAGTAGTAGAAGAATTTTTAAAAGGAAGGGGTCAAAAATTCCGCATAGCTATTTTTAAGCTAACTGCAGGACAGCGTTTTACCCAGAGCTGAAACCATTTACATTTTGTTATTATTATTATTACAAGTAGTTGTGATATTTCCCTACCGTTACTGTATCCCTTCTACTTTTCAAGCTTCACATTTTTTCATGGTCAGAACCGGCGCTCGAGTTAATATAAAATGCACAATGCTTTCCTCCTCGGTTGCATGATCGGTGTGCATTGGGGTCCCCTGGTGTATACCTGCATTATCGACCACAGCGGATCACCGACCACAACACCGAAAAGCAATACGGCGGAAATTTACAACTCGAGGGCCGTCCGTTCCGATAATATTAATTCCCCCCGGTCACATTCACATCATCGTCACCGGCATTTTAATGCCCGGCCACCAGTCCCCCATGACCGCCGCTTCGGTAACGGCAGCTTATCTCAAATTACCTTATAACCTAGAATTTATGATCGATGAGCCGTGAGGGAAGGGAGTTACTTGCGGCGCATACCTGCAGTGCAAAAATGTCTAATGCTTTATCAAAAGCATAGACACTGAATAATGTTTCGCAACAATCAGAATACCAAGTTACACATATATGCATTCCGAACCACAATTCCCACAACTGGTTCAAAGAATCACATACCGTACATGTAGACAAACTGCCACGATACGGAATACATATATGTGCATATATGTATATTCATTTATTTATACACACCCGCAGGAGTTTAAGTCTGTATAAGTTTACTAAGAAAATTGATACAAGAAGACAAACAACCGGGGCTACGAAGGAATTTCGGTCGGGGCAGGAGGGAATAAGGAAGCAAATGCCCCGTGGTGATATTGCAATTACTTTTCGCTCGATACCCACTCCCCTTCGTCTCCTTCGCCTTCCCGATATTCCTTCATATCTTCCCAATTTGGGGATACGCACCCCCCCTCCCACTCGTATCCCGTTACAGGAAAAATTCCCCGCCATCCAACGCATCATTATCAGCTGTTACTAATATTCCATTTTCACGTCAGCCTTCCCGGAGGGTGGAGACAGCGTCAAACATGATCGTCCCTATATTGATATAAGATAGGGAGAACGTCCTCCGACAAATATTTGACGGCAAGGGAACAGGCGAACCCCGGGCTCTTAGAAACGTACGCTTCTTAAACCAATACTTCCGAAATTATATTACAAAGGCAGTTCCTGTAACTGTTTTCTTCTAAAAAACAATAAAAACAAAATGAACAGTAAAAATAATAAACACTGAGCCTAACACGAACATTCCACTCACCGGAATTCTTTATTGATTAAACTTATGTTAAAAATGAATATTAACATAATAGGCATTCCTAGAGTACTCTACACCCACTATATTATATGTCCAGTTAGGAGAAAGAATCTTCCAGAACCGAATACAAAATTAGGGCTGATGTAAATGACCTCATTACTAAGAAAATCGGAGGATGAAGGCCTTTTCTGATTTATAGATTCATGCTAGTCTATAAAATAAACGTCTCAGGGAATTATTTGTTTTTCTGAAAAATGTAACTTATTTAGGACACTGTTTTCAATTAAATTATACTCAACTCACGAGCATTGTAGTCAAGAAATGAAAAACTAAAAGGAATGTGCGAGGTAAGTCAGGGAAATGTAAAATTTCTCCGTGTCTATCCATTTTCTCCGGTCGCGGATCGGACTGACCCGGTATTTACAAAGTCAAATGAGCCGCGTCGCCGGCCGACAACGGTCCAACACAGGTCTCGCCAGTAGGCGCCCGCCCTCTTAGAAAGACGCCTAAATGATTAGGCGAGAAATTCCGGCATGCCGGCGTCTTCTTGAATATTCAGGGCCCGCTCCGAGCCGGGTAACAGCGAACGAAGGTATCGAAGACAAAGGTTGTGGCGGACACTAATGAGAGCCGGCTAACCAGTAGGGCCATCAATCACTCATCGCCAATATCATACCGATCATTCTCGGTTTTTTGTCCGACTCCGTCCAGTTCGTTCGCAGGAGGACCCGAACCGGATTCCGAAAGTTAACAAGACTCCGGTCCCAAATTAGGAATTTTTTTTCTGGAGTGAAAAACAATTGTTGTTCCTCCGTAAATGGCCCGTTTACTGTAGGAATGAAAAGGGAATGAAACAGAAGCAATGAAGAAAACAGGGAGCTTTTTAATTATCCCCTTATTTACTAGTTATGTCAACAAATAAAGAATCTAAACACGTTATTATATTTTTATTGTATCCCCCATCGCTCATTCTTTGTTCTGAAACATAAATCAAATTTTCAATTAACCGAAAATCGTTCAAATCGGACCCAAGCCAAGATTATATTAGCAGAGGTGTAATTATTATTACTGCGATGAAGGGTTTTTTATTTATTTCAAATTTGAAAAATAAATTCTTCTTAAATTCCTACATTAACATATTTCTAATTTCAATCTCCTAAGCCTATTATCTGGCTTCGGATATGTTAGTTCTGAATTTTATAGTTTGCATGAAAGCAGTAAGGAATAGAAACATTTAGTTTTTTCAGTCTGTACGTCGCGGGCCTCATGTGGCCTGATTGTATCTCTTATCAGATAATTATATATATCCTTGTGTTGAAGTGCGAGAAGATTTAAACTTGTGTTCAACCGATTATTGAATAATTAGAAACTACTCATCGCCAGCCTCTCCGTGCTATTAACGGAATGCTACCGACGTTCAGAGCATCGCATGATATTCAGGACTGTTATAGATCTCTCGACAAAAACTTTGTTACAACAAATTATCACTAACACAAAAGGAGTAACGGAATCGGGAATTTTCTGAAAATAAAATTAATCTCCTAGTTAACGGACTAGCGCGGCCCGTTTCATCAAAAATCTTCAACACGGAAATTCCACCGATTATTAAAGATTCCCGTGGAATTCATCTATCTTACATGCGGATCGACTCTATCGGTCCGAGCCAATCAAACATAATTATAGAGTTTCAGAACCTGAAAACTGGCCATTAATTGGAAAACGGTCTTTTACAGCTCAAAATCGCCGCCCGTACATTTTCGATCACGTTTTCCTGACGTCGACGAGAAAATAAATTCCGTAATGAAAAGCGGTCTATTTTAATTAAGGAGAGTAATTAAAGCGGTGATTTTTATGCGCGGTCACGTCTCTCAATTCAGAGATTGATTCAGGATACAGGCGCGGGCGGAAAGCGCCCCCGGAATTGTTTTAATTAATAAACAGCTCTTTCGCAGGTAATTTTCCACATTTCATTCCACCTCACAGAAGGAAAATGCAACAATAGTTCGCGTCAGATAACTATTTACCGTAAAAACGGGAAGCGGGTCAATTAACCACATGGAAGCATCAACATTCTCGTCCATTCATTGACGACATATCGCTGCCAAAACCCGAATGTAATCGCGACTTACATTCTTGCTATTCAGCTCAGGCAACGGGGGAGTTAAACTCGTGATGAATGAAACTTCTTTCATTCACTGTACAGAATTCACATAACAGAGTTGCGTACACATACGAATGAAGCGAGGAATATTTAAGTTGTTGAAATTAAAAAAGTAGATGACCCGCATAAAAAAATGTTAATTTGAAATTTTAATTGTGAGTCACATAACAGAAGTGACAAGATGTACAAAAAATTATACATCAAATTTTATTTAGTTAATTACGGTCAATGTGTGTATTCCATCGGAAGATTGAACAATTTCTTCAAATTAACGACCAGGTACTGAGATGTTTCACAAAGTCAACGAAATACGGTGTAGGAAAAGGGCCCTGAGAGGGCAGCGGGTTGCCTGAAGGGCATCGAACGCGTATCTTAATGGGATTTTTTTTCCTCTACCCCGCCGAGGACAGAGAGAAGGAGCGGGGCTATACGATTCTTATGTAAAGCCGCGGGGGTCGTTAGTGCTGGGCTACGAAAAGGACCCCCGACTGATGCCAAATACCGAAAATATTCCCGCCTCGGACATTATCATACGGTATGCTGCTCTTCACTGAGGTTACCCGAAAACACCTAGGACAGTACGAAGGTCGCTTAGGAACGTTTAGTCGCAAACGGGTCTGAATTGAACGGCGCGATTTGTAAAATAAAAACATTCCTTGCGCGATCAAAAAATTTCATATAATATTAATAAAATATATTTTAACACACTTCATTGCCCGCCTATAGCGGAACTACCTTTCCGCTAACAGTTTATTAGATCGTATTTTTAGATATTTTCACGGACCGTGTTTTTAGTGACACTGCGATTTACAAAAAAATGCATTATCAACCTATCCACACACACGATAGTCTCGCCAATCCGTAAAATTGAGTTTTTAAATTCCGCTCGCGTCCGTTCGCGTGGACACATCGTCATGAATAATCTATCTCTGCCGGCCGTTTCCCTGTATCTCGCGCTCAGCAAGTCACTTTATAGTTTACACAGTAAAACCATCGCATTATTTTACGTTCACGATATGACTGTGGTGGATTGCATACAAATTTTCAATAAAACGCCCCTAAAGCAATGATAACAATTATACGAAGATCTTTCTTCAAGTTTTTAAATAAAAATAATTGATCCTGTCCTTCCCCACAATCGACACTAGCTGAATATACACTGGGAATGAGACATTTAACCGTAAAATAATGAAAAAGGTAAATTATATTCCTTCTTATATTTCTATACCTGTAAGTTCTAAGGTATTACCTTAACATTTGATTGTAAAATAGCGGATATAGACCGGAGAGGGTCCGGTTTGCCATAAGTGGGCCTACATGGATGACAAGCGTTTCGGTTCACGCGATCCCCCTATCACCGAGTGAACGAGGTCAGCACAAAATTCATTATCGCCGAGCTGGTCCATTACCCTCACTTAATGGCGGGTTAATGTTATGGGGTGAATAATTTCATTGACATTTTTTTCACCCTTGGCCACATACCCTCACCGAATACCAAACGACGAGTGTTCGTTTCGTATTATCAAGGTACCATGCTATATACTGTATATACAGCTGATGAATGGACGATTCTAGCTGAATACCGGCCGATGTACCCTAATTAATACGCCTGAAATGTATACGGGAGATACACTGGTTCTGAAAGACCTATTTCACTAACGAGGGAGTAACGGGCTATCGTGGTGAAAATAATTACTAAAATACTTACACCCATTTAACTAAAATATGCATACAATTAATAAGCGAATGAATATTCTCCCTTACGATCATTATTTAAACAAGCCTACACAGTTATATTAACAAAAATTTAATCGGTAGATCATATGCGTAAGAATTCTGCTAATACTAAACACTTTTTTTTATAGAACTGACAGGAGTACGGATGGTACATTACAATCCCTTGTGGGTCCTGCCAACGGCTTACCACGCTCGTGTAATTATAATACCGTTACCGGTTCGATAAAAAAAGGGTCTTTTCTTTCTCGGCAGGATTTCGGTCCGGCGATAACTCGAATGCGGAGGAAATTTAGATAGTGCGGGCAGTAGATAAACCGCGCTAACACGGCGCAAGATATGCATATGCTCCGGTCGAACAGCCATTGCGTAAACTCAAATATAGGAGTTTCGGAGTTCGCTTACAACTAGTAAAGCGAACGAAACAGAGTGTGGCTAGTTTGCGGGGTACCGAGAATGGGGCGGGGGAAGGGGGTTAGCAGCCGCAGCTCAGGTCTGTTCCAAATAGTTATGACGATAATAATCGTAAATCGTCGCCATTCAGATGGGAAAGGGCGCCGCCGGTCTCAGTCTCTGGTAGCGGCTTCCAGCCACGTTCAAGCAGCCCACTCGCTCCGGGGACCTAGCCAACATTCAAGTGGTTTAATGGGCCCGTAATTGACGAAACCCTTAACTCGACTTGTACTATTCACTGCCTTTTTTATTAATTTTAACCCGATAAGAAAGGGCACCGCTATCGGTATACGATTACTAAATCACCAAATCCGAAATCGATGCATTCGCATCGTGAACATTATAAAAATGCAAAAAAAAAATTAGGCCCTCCTGCTCATTCGGTCCCACCGTATCGGATTCGATAAAGTCTTACAGCCATTTTCAGTAGCACGCCCATCTATCAAATATCCGGTTTATCTATCAAATAAACATCAACCAAAATAAAATAAAATCACTTGGAAAGTATTGAGCATAGTTAAGGATCGACCAATTAAATCGAGCCTACATTCACTGCAATCTCTCATAAATAACTAAATTTCCCGGTACAATTTTCTCAAGAAAATTGTATTATATTATTAAGGAAAATACATAGCCGGGGGTTCAATGAATTCCAGACAAAGACCTTTAATAACGATGAAAGGAAATAAAAAACGATAATTATCGTGGAAATTTTTAACGAAAAAATATCTCTTCTCCCATAAAGGGGGGAGGGCTTACTTTAAATCCAATTAAAATAACAAAAGCCGACCGATGCATAAAACATAGCGGTGTACATCATTCATCATTAACGTCACGCACTCACTGTCGATCCCGGCGAGTTGAAAACTGCTGTTTGAAAGGCGTTTGGAAAAGTGGGGAAAAATGGAAGAAAATTGAAATGAATTTAAGAAAATAAATTCTGAGAAAAAACAGTTTTTTTAAAAATTATTTCACTACTTATTTTCCACAAGAATAGGGCATAATCCTTTGTTAAATTAAAAAGCCAGTAAAAAAGATTTAACACACACTTCTGACAGAAATAAATATGGTTTCAATAATCTTTCTTTGAATTACGCGACACCAGCACCAACCAGTAATTGTCTTCACTTATAATCAATCAGGTTTTCGATGTAATAGACTCAGAGTGGTTATGAAAACAAAACCTTCAAATTTAAATTGAATAACTTTGGACAACTTCTATTAGAAGAATCTTCTTTACATAAATTAATATTAAAACTGAACAAAACATTTTATTCTTTTTTATGACATCAGAGCTATTTATAAAAAAAATAACCTGATATTGCAAACAAGAGGGCGGGAGGTCGAAGATAATTAACACGAAATTCTAAGCACAAAGGGTGAAGGAGGAATTTAAAATAATTGATTCTTGCCCGCTTAATTGTTTACCAACTGCACACTTATTAAGCAAATATCGTGACCTTATTGTTGTGCAACGTATTTATAATCAGAATAACTCGATTATTAGTCTATAATTAGAGTAGAACAACAGATTTTTACAAGTAATCATTATTATAATTCTCTTAATTTTCCACATTTAGTTAAGCTGCAATTCAGAATTAACTATATACCCGTTATTTCGGCACATTAAACGTTCATAAGTTAATCAGTTTTATTAAACATGCATTTGTGTGCGAGATTGATTGAAGAAAGACGCCTTTATTGAGTGGAAATATCTAATAATCTCAGCGGCGTTTTAGTACACATTCACAAAATGGGACAATAAGTTCATAGGACTAAAATAAACTAAAAATTGTGGTTTATCCTTATGAATTAGAATTTTGTATCCGGAAGAATAGTGTGGTAGCGGTCTCCAATTTATCCTCAACCCCGGAGAAGTTTCTCATTTCCGTAGCGATTACATTCCACGAATTCCAGATATTCCGAGCGCAGGATATGGAACACCGCCAATTGAACTTACAGTTATCGACGAATAAAATTACTCGATACCAGTTCGCCGATATTAAACCCTCGACATTTAGTGACCACCCTCTGAGGTTGGGTCACCGCGAAAGTGCGGAATGCGCTTTGAGAGATGGTATCAATCCAATCGCCGGATTGCTATGATGA
The DNA here is from genome assembly GCA_019843655.1 of Lethocerus indicus. NCBI lineage: Eukaryota > Metazoa > Arthropoda > Insecta > Hemiptera > Belostomatidae > Lethocerus > Lethocerus indicus. The sequence continues at coordinate 22,684,265 of JACDQD010000003.1, read as the reverse complement.
AATAAACGTCAGTGTTGGCCAAGGGCGGGCGCGATAATCGACGCGTGTTTTTCTTTCGAGAAAATGAGAACACACTCCGCAGCTTCAATATTTTACCGCCCATCAAAGAGATTGGGCCCACCGCGTTCCATTTAAAACATTCAACACAACATTCAACTCGGCGTTACATTTCTCGAACCGTTCCGTCGCTACATTAACCGTTTTAGTGCTAAGCAGTTTTTGCAAGAATGCAAGAATTGCTGTACATATTTTGATTTCTCTAAACGAAAAAATAATGTCAAATAAAACACTCTCATTTAGACAATTATCAATCAATTTAAATATTTCTTTTTGTAATATAAAGAACAACTTTGTTGTTGATTGTGATTGTGAATAAGAAAAAATAAACATAAACTTTTTGAAAATTAAACAAAGTTTATTGATCTTCTCTTATAATCAGCGCGTAAAGGATCATTTTGATTAGGGGAAGATCACTGACTCTTACATGAAAAATGTATGTATAACAATAATGTTTTGCCGCACAAATATCGTGAAGGCCTTTGTTACAGCGAGTGCAAATAAGGCGGGATCGCTTGTTCCCACTCCTTCTGTTGCTAGACACCGCAAATTATGTCCCGGTAATTTTTCAAGCGCAAATTTTTTGGTTGATGAAGATCGTTGTGTTGACACGCTATTTTTATGATTCATCCACTCCTTTTCGATATCGTCAATAATTTTCGATGTGTATTTGAGCCGGGTCATTTTTTTTCGGTAGTGTTGGAAACATACAAAATATGAGTTCAGCACCATTCTTCCAAATAAGTTGAATACTACTTTTTTCCAATATTTTAGGGTTCTTCGCTCGTCTAAATACGCGTATAACATTTTGTCGCACTCGTCCACACTTCCCATGTATTTTTTTTCTTTTATGAAACTCGCGCAGCGTCGGTTTCGAGACAAACGATTGCATTCCATTCAAAAATTCATTATTTTCACGTATACAAAAGTATCTGTCTTTTAAGGAAAATTAGAAGCATATCGTTCCAAACTAAATTTTGGTTCGTCGTTTTCCATCTTTTGTCATGAGTAGAATTTAAGTTGAAAAGTACAGTTCGGATCTTCCAACGTAATTACCGAACGCATCGTGCAGTCGTCCGGAACGTATTTCGACAATAGAGCCGGCGGAGGTGGCCATCAATCCGGCATCCGACCGGCGTCTCATTAACACTTCCTCGAGATAACGAATCCGAGAGTGAGCCGAACGGGGTGAAGCGTCGGAGGAGGAACGGACCGAAAGCAAATAGGTGAGAAGGAGGCGGACCCAATTAGAGGTTGGGGGGAACACCTGTTGTTGTCGTTGTTTGGTGCCGCGATTAATAGCGACCCCCGCGCCTCACCCTCCATCAGGATCTGTCGGCGTTACACGAGCGATCGGTCTCGGTCGACCGCCGGATCAAACCCGCTTACCCATCAACCCCGCCCACATAACAAACGGCACAGTGCATCTGTCTAAAAAACAGGATTGGTCGTCCAGGTCCCGTAGTACCACGACATCACTACGCTTTACTAAACGATGGGGAGACGAATGGAACAAACAAAACCCACAAATAAAGAGAAGCGAGAAAAACACACTAGGCCAAGAATTCTATTTCAATTTCATCATTGTCTTAAAAATCATGGGTTCTGAACCGTAAAACAATAATATTCAACGATTGAGATTTCATTAATTAAAATTAAAATACACAAATATTAATACTTGGTACAAAGCGCTGATACAAATGAATTAGTCTTTATTAAGTATATTCATCGTAAAATTATTATTGTTACACAGAAACGACTTGCAAATTACAATGTAGTAATGTTCATTGTTGTATATATAAAACGCGAGTTATAATTTTTTTTTTATTTATGAAATACTTCGCGCGGTGTCGGAGAAAATATGTTTGACACACTGGCACGTAGAGAAACGAGTAAAAGTGAACACCTGTTTATTAATTTAGAGGATAACTGAGGAAGGGTCACAACGGCCTCCAATGGTGGAGCAAGAAATGCGAGGGGGGCAAAGTAATGGTAGGAACGAGTCATACGGGGCAACGGATGAATATTACATTCAGAGAGAGTCTAATAGCAGCAGTAAAAGGGGTTGAATCGTAAAGCATTCAAGAAGTAAGTCTCCATTCCCCTGTCCTCGAGAAAGATGCGAGTTATTCCTCAGAGATAATCAATATTCAGATATTTCGTGTAATAACCTTAACGCATACATGAATAAATATAATGAATAAAGTAAATCAATTATTATTTATATTTTTAAAACATTTCATTGTAACTACAATATTAGTTCGGCGGGGCGAACTTATTCATTTGTAGAATTGTAAGTTTACACTACAAGGATACCTGTTTTAAGGCAAAGAGGCGATTAGATTTTGTGCAATCATAAGCACATGTCTATTTGTTTATATTTTAGCACCAAAAAATCCTGATATAAATTACATAACACAGAGGTGAAAATATATTTCACAATATTCCTTTATTTACACAAAGTATACTTCGTACTGCTTTGCACTCCTTTGTTGGTTCTTGTTTAATTTTCCATAGGAAGGCCTAATATCACATACATGAAAATAGTGTCTGACCCCAAATACCGATGACTTCGGGATTCCCTTTAATTACTCCCCTTCCAGGAACTACTACTTTCATCGTATTTGGGTATCTCATCGCTTGTATTTTCAAGCGGCTTAAAACTGCACTTTAGATACGAAGCAATTGTTTCGGAACAAAGTACGGTACCGAATTCTAGAGAGGCAATTTTCCTACAATAACAAATTTGAGCCGATTAAACGAGTTCATACACTATTCATTAACCGTCCAGTAGTAATGATTCCCACGGCAGAAATGTGTGTGATACGATGCCAGGCACTGAATAAAAACATTATCACTATCCCATATCCTTCTCTATATTTCACACAATTTATGCAAACAAAATGTTTTATTCGTATATTACTGGCGGGGAAAACTGCACCCCCAGTACAGCTGCGTGTAGAATTCGTTTGAAAGTTGTTTTGCAAACTAAATTTCATTGTCCGGGGCTTCGTTTAATTTAATGACCAGAGCCCGGCGCTAATTCAATACCCGGTGGGGCTTCAATTCGGTGGGAACCTTCACCACCAACTGCTAATAAAACGAATTCACAGCTAATTCGTTTACAGACTAGGACGAGGAATATCGAACAGTGGTATATTGAATTCAAATTCACGTCCCTGTCTCGCTAAATGGGCGTACATGTTTCGATGGAAAGTGAATAAGGAATATGGAAATCATTATTGAGAACAACGTTGAAACAGTGAATACAAACTGAATATATAATGTTTTTGCTATTCACTGTGAACAAAAAATTATCTATTCATATCGGAAATGTATAATCTACTGTCCTAGAATTTTCTTCTAGGGCCACAAACGATGAATCATTACACCTATTTGACTGGGCAGATACGATTCTGAATACAAATATTTTATATCATTGGAATATATATTGTTGTTGCAGTGAAGATTCAAAACTGTTAATTTCGGAAAATAATTATGAAAATTAAAGTAATATTCGAATACTTTCGAAATATTTGCAGAGACTTGACGGGCTGTTACTTGTTCACTCACTTAACTGATTGAGTTTAATCTACACACCAATGAAACCGCAATATGACGTGATGGTATAGAGGGAGTATCATCGACTATCGCAAAGTTTGGGTGCCTCGGTGTGAGTGGTACCGCACGCATTTTTGAAACCAAACTTGGTTTCTTCATAGCGTATCTAGTCAGAAGGCCGGATGGGCGCGTTTAAGTGGCTGCGACATCTGTCCAACATTATTTTGGGAAGCCTGAGTAATAGCTGATGCAAGAATACATACCAGCAAAATGATTATCCGAAACCGCGGCCGATTTTTTCGCCGTTTTCGGATCATGTACGGTGTTTCGTTTCTGGGGAAAATTTCAGGGCAAGTGAGATCAGCGCATTTATTTTCCTCGCTGAGATTGTGTGAGAGCTTCTGGAAGCACATTATCCGACTTCAAAGCGCATAGGCGACGAGGAAATAGTCGCGCTGCAAAACCGGAGGGGTTTCTGAAACGCTGCGTCATATTTCACTGACGCAAGATTCGAATTCATGTCGGGCAAATTGGATCAGGGGCCACGAAAATCGGATCGCCTTCTAGGGCTGAGAGGAACCTAAGGATTACTGGAAATTGCTCGTCTCCCATTTCAGGGAGAATTCACAGATTATGATGCCTAAGAGAGATATACCTAATAGACAATGAAATAACTCGATAGATTATCCTATTAATGAGTGGTGTATTTATTATGATAAATCCGCGAATTTTGAGAGACTATTGACCCCGCTATTTATCCAGAATCCTTAACTCTCTTGCTGGTATGCAGTAGTACCGTAACAGGAATATTGATAATTCGTTACAGTGGGAGTTACTTGAGGAAGATGTACGGACGAACGAGCATTATACCGCCCATCATCGAACAATGAACCGGTCGTGCACCAGTAGTTAAGTTCAACTCAGAATGAAGTTTGAGCGGCCACGCTTAACCGCTCAACCTTAAAACTTAGTCCTTAACGACCTGTGAAATTCGTACAAAATTTCACGATTCAAATACTCAAATACGATGCATAAATATTAGCGTAAAACAAGACTAACGTGAAATAATTTCATTTATTGTGTAATTTGTACATAAAAAAAGGTATGTTGATTAATTATAACATATCTAGACAATAATATTTACCTGACATTATACACAGTAAAATTGAGAGTTAGATCAAAGAGCCGTTCAGTTATTAAATGTCTGTTATATGACGTTTTGTGTGTCTTGTTAAGTAAGTTAAACCTTAGGCCTATTAGTAAAATTTACAAGTCAAGCAAAAATAATGCTCCCAGCATTCAACGAAAGTCTTGCATTGTAATATATTATAAAGGCGGGAGCGAGCAGCGACGATAAAAATAATAAATGTTGTACATCTATAAATACAAAGTTGGCACTGGGAGAGCAATTATTGTTGAAAAAAATTAGAACAAAGGAGTCATATATTTCGTTCCATAAATAAATAGCTAGAAATAGATACGGATGACATGCAGACGGAGTTATGTGGTTGTCCGAGTATAGTAGATTATGCAGATAAAACGCCCAACTGAAAGAAAACTTGATTTGAAAAGCGAAAAATAATATCGGTTTCGCTTATTACAAATAGACTTTCCCGAGTTCTCGAAAGATCGGAGTGCAGTCCTTGAGAACCAGCTTAAATCAAATGCAAGAAAAATGGAAGATCTCCTCTAATCCCGGTCATCAGACAAAATGAAATCCACGAAAAAAGGTTACAGTGTTCTAAAATTACTTGACTTTCTGAGTAATCCGTTGTAAATTTGTCTGAGGGGATTTGGCCAACGCGGGAGGTAGGGAAATAAGGGGTGGGGTTATAATAACGGAAATTGCTTAAATTATTTATACGGCGGAGAGAAGAGAGAGAGGGGTAAAAAATAGTAGAAATTGTGGTCTTCGTGGGCACGAGAGAAAGAAAAAAAATTCAGGCGCGAACGGCCGAGCCCGCAACGCACATTTTCATATTGCTGTTGGAGTGTGATCTGCTTCCGACGTTTCGGATCTCTTGCAGATTTGGCCATCAGGGACCCCACGTTAATTGCAATTGATATTAATAGGAAATAATTTCGGCCAATAAAATGAAGATATGAACGGAAATGTGGACTGTTGACTGTCCATGAACATCATATATGCTATATAAATCATATTGCGCTTTTAATTATAAATATATTATGTGTACATCTTAATTTTGGAGCGCAGTACATGTCTGGGATACGCTAAAAAATAGAGAAATAATGACGGGGCAACTCACGCGCGGTTATGAAAGTATGGTACGGAAATAGAAACAGTGCAGTTTAAAATACCAAATGGGAAGTCGGCTTTGTACTGGGGAAAGTTAAGCCGCCGGTGCGTTCGCTCAACCTGTCGAGTCTGGCGGTTAGCTATCGCCCGAAGCTTCGGCCCCGTCGCCTTAAAAAGCTTAAACGACGCTCAGTGCTCTGAAAGCGGAAACTGGAATAGATTGAAAAGAGAGGGGCCGGAGATTTGCAGATGTGTGACAGATGGCTGGAGCATAGACAACCCCTCCGGTGGTGGCGGCCGGCTTTGAGGTGGCCCCCTCAATATGCCGCCCACTCCCCCAACGCTTTCTTCTGTTTTCCAATAAATCTCGAACCGGAAATCTCATCCCCCTTACACAATCGCGCCCCTCCACCGGAGATAAAACACTCCGATCGCCGATATCCGCGACAGTATTGTCCCGAGACTAATTCAACCCCCTATTGACTTCGATTGAAGATTGATCGCGAGCTTTGCAGCTCGATCACAAGTAAACTGTTATGCTTCGCCAACCCCGGTAACCCTGTCGACTACGAACGACATCCTACGGATCGTTTGCACAACCGGAATGTAAATTCCCCGTATACTGAGGCCACATTGATTATACAACCAATTGGTTGCTGTCTAACAAACCAGCGGGGCACTCCGGCTTGAGACCCCTCCCGAATTTTATCTAAGTTTTATAAAATCATAATATCTTTAAACGCTCAGCGACACTTTGGAATAGACATAGCGTCAACCGAATACAAAATGTTGCGCTATTAATGAAATAAAAAGAGTGTATTAAAATATGGGCACTGTGGGAAATAAATCGTACAGTCGGCAATTTGGCACACACCAACTAAGGAAGGGAGCCATTCCATAACCGGGAGACGCCTATACCTCTAATAAATATAGCCATAAATCATCTGGCGTAACAGTATAATCGGACCTCGGCTCGAAAGGCATTAATAACTTTCGGAATATAACCAAAAAACTCCCAAAGGCTAACACCTCTTGTAAAGGGGCGATGACTCAGTAGATTCGGACTAATTGGGCGACAGACTGATCTCAGACGGCGTTCAAAAGCGAGTGGGAACACTTGAAACCAAAATAGACAGCGGCGGGAATTATTTCTGCCCTAAGTTCAGGTGGTCATATGCGCTGCAGTTATTCTCGTTTTCTTTTTCTAAGCAGCCTGCCAATTTCAGAGAGGAGTCCACCGCCACATATTAGTCCAGTCCTACCGTCTGGGCTAAAATTAGACCCGACATTACGGCTGGCAGACAGATCTGGTCTTTAACAATAAACGATAAATATAGCGACATTGCCAATGCAGCGGCCACGCTTCGCCAAGATTGATGGCCTCCGCGAGGCCCAATCACGACTTCAACATTTAGCAACGCACTAACTAAACCTTCAGATTAGATGAAAAAATCTTTCTGACTGAAACTTTTACAATCCGAGTTCAATTACTTCATACTTATTGCAACGAATATTGTAAAAAGACCCTCTGTGATACGAGGCGGCATTAATAAATTTCAAAACAGTATGGCTTATTGTACCGATGCAACACCGAGTAATAGCGTGACGGCTGAAAAATTAAATATCCTGCCTATTTTCCACGGGGTGTTTCCTTCTTTACTTTCCATCCTCGGTCCTGTCCAAATTGCCGAATAAGGCAAGCGAGTTGAAGCAGTAAGAGAAAAAGCGGTGGGCGATATTTTTCTTGATAACTCTGGAGGAGTGTTCCGGAGGGCACTAAATAGCGCGAGGGGGTTTCCCCATTAAGAGATTAAAGTTTTTGGCGGGAAAATGGGGAGGTGTTCAACTTTATTCCCCAGAGCCACTCCGGCAGGCTCCAAAGTAAGAGAGAGCCCCTCCTTCTGTAATAGGCAAGTTAAGTTGTTTTAAACCGAATTAAGAAAATAAGAACTAATATATTTAGAGGACTCCACGCTAACTTGACTTAACAAGAAAAAAAAATGACTCCGGAATTAAAGGTAGGAACAAAGTTTAATCTTGATTATAAAACTCGAACTTAACTCATTAAAATTCGCATAATTCGTAAGAATGAAGCACCCAATACAGACATCTACTAATACAAATATCGGATGAATATCCATACATATACATCTAAATATGCGTAAATATGATTAGGCAATACGCATAAATATATAAGCAAATATATTAACCTAATATACAGAACAATTCAACAAAATGTATGCGCTACGTGTAATCCACTCCTGAGTGTAGGTCCTTTTAAATAGAAAGATTTTATTTAGAAAGAGATTTTACTTCTATACACAATATACCCAATATAAGTAATTAATCCCAAGATTCGCATTATTGGGTAGTCATCTACAATAAAATAGCCCAACGTGACTGTCTGTATGTACTTATCTGTGATGTCACCTCGATTTCGTACAAACAATAAAAACTTGGCGCGTTGCTTCTCATACACAGATAGAATATGAAAACCTGTTGCTCACAATGCAAGCAATATAAACAAATATTCAAGTCGTATATATATTTTAAAACAATTTCTACTACGGAAACATTGTTAGGAACAAATAAAGCGAAACTCAAGTCGTTACAGTATATAACTAAGGATATTGAAAATGTTTTTTCTAGTAAAACATAATCGTGTGGATATTAATTTCTTTTTAAAACGATAGAACACATATCATAACGTTTCTATAACCACAACCAGGAGAAGGAAAATTTGGGACCAAATAGAAGGTATTTAAGTGTACAGTGCATCTGGAAAAGAAAAGGTAAACGAAAAATGTATTCCGAGTTGTTTTAATGAAATGCAACGCACTTGGGAGACTCACTCAAATACGTGACTACAGTGGCGACTGCATTAAAGATCTAAAGTTCTGGACTCTGGGTATACTCTAGTGGGGCCTACTGTGGAACGAAATAAAATACTGTATACATTTCGGAACTGGGGGGTTTACCTGCCCGAAGGAAATACAGCATTCAAACGACTGTGCATTGCATATGCATGACGCGGGGAAGAAGATCGTACGGCCACGAAGGAATATCTGGAGCGGCGGAAAAATTCCAGGAGGCAAAAAGTCGGATAATTCCATTTTTCCCTAGTTATTCACCTCAGCTGTGACAATTCGGTCAGATGACTCTAACTTAATTTCTTCCGGGGTTGGTGGAAAAGAGAGAGAGAGAGAGCGGGGTGAAGAGGGAGAGAGGGAGTAAGTGAGTGTTTCTTCCATCCCACTCGTTCTTTAACTTTCCCTCTATTTCCATTTTATTCCCTCTGTCTTTCGCTGCCTTCCTTCCTCACTCAAATACAATTTTGAGCCGGGAGCGATGTAAAGCCGTGACCCGTCAAAACCCGCCAATTGAATTTGTAGCGCAGCAAAGCGGGTGGGGCGGAACTTGGACCGTCACGAGGTTTCTGGAAAACTGACTTTTATAACAGAGGAACGGTTCTCACCACTAAATCGGACGTTATCAAAAGGGACCATCCCAACGGTGAGACGCTCGAGTGAAAAACGTTTCAAACGGACGTTGGAAATCGGAGCACATAAGCAGAAATGGTTGAATGCCGGAACAATATGCATTGACCGGACGTTTATCTAAATATAAATTAAATGCCATGTCATTGTATGAAATCTGCTGGGTTTTTACTGGAATACTGCATAATGATAGAAGGAAAAGAATGGTGGAAATTAGCCGTGCTTCGTATGAGCCATTCTATTATTTTGGCGTATACCTGGTCAGAATAAATACAAAGTAAAAGATAGACGAAAGTTTCACGTGTAATCGACACTTTTCAGTTTAAAACAAAGGTATGATATAAACGGCGGTTCGGGCTAATGGGATTTTCGCAATCACCCCAGAGAATGTATTTTGCGATACGTTCCAACATATCAGGCTGGAATAATGGATTTTCACGTCTACATGTTCAAATGTGTTCATGTCTCTCTCCGGCTTCGTCTGATCTAAATTCGTCACGAATAGATTCGTTTTATGCCGCATAATTTCTTCGTTGAGCAAACTACGGGGCACGCGCTTCTCGAGGACATAGGTGCTCCTGTCTGTCAATATGAATTGGGACGTCACTAGCGGAGCCAGGGAAGTGCATGCCAAAATATTGACCTCGGACGAGCGATATCCACTGAGGCCACTGGGAGAGAGCAGATCGCGTGGATCGCCTAGCAACGGAAAAGAACAAGGGGCCCCACGGGGAGGAGGATTGTAGTAGACCGCGCAGTTGCGCGAAAACAGAGAGACGTACGCACACGTGCACACGAACTCCGGTGGATCAAAGGGAATCTATAACTGGAGAATACTTTCTCTACACCCCCGGCATTCCGGCGAGGGGACGGAATATAAGACGGCGCGTGAATCTCATATCCGCACTGAAAGAGAGAGGGGCTCCCACCCCACAAAAGAAAACTAAGTCTCAAGAATTACTTCACTCAGAATTTCTATTTCCGCTCAAATCATAAATGCACTCTAGTAAATATCCAGAAATTTGAACAAGCGGCTGCTCTCTAAGTATAAGTAATGTCGGTAGATGTATAAGGTATCCGATCTTATATCGTTAGCTCCGTCATCTACACAGCGTATTTTACTAGGAAAGCGATAAACCGAATCAGAGTTTTATTATTACAACGAAATTATGACGGAGTATTCAAATTTTTTGGAACAGAATATATAAACTTAATACTGATGTTTTAATATGGTTACGAATAACTCGTCAGATAACTAGGCGTAATCGCTTAGCAAGTAACTTGAGGGCCACACGGCCTGGATGCTCACTCAGGACTCTACCTGCGCCATTTCATCTCAACCCACCCTCATTATGCTGAGAATTCACCACTTTAAGACGGTTATATTGCTGCACTTTATATTGCAGTTGCAAAAAAGCTATTCTTGAGACGAACTACCGAATTGGAACTTTAATTTTTTTTATCTCTCAGGTATTCAAATTAAAATTTTCTGAGAGTTAAAGAACCCCTCAGTGAACTTTTTATTCGTCTGAAAAATTTGAGTTTGCAATTCAATAGCGGAGAGGGTGTATAAAGCTCCAGGCATACCGCACTAGAAAATAGAAAAACTTTTCACGTAAAAAAAAGGGTTTCTGGTTAAAATTTGAAACATTCGAAATCTTACCTTTCCTACTTGCTTTCTAGTGACTGTCATAGTCGCAGACGCTATATTTCAGGGCCAATGATGCTGTACTGTATATTCTGGGACCAATTTTAAGGTCACGTCACATAACCGAACGAGTATACCTAATACGCGACGGTGACCTAATAACAATTATAACATATTTACTGCACACTACGGACTGCACATTTGTATTTGGGAAACTTTCGAAACGCACTACTAATCGACTGTGTGACGTGGCAGACCGAATTGGAAATGTACCAATGTTCCGGTTAGGAAACCCCATCACCGCCCCATCGGTGCCCAGTGTGGCCGCCTGTAATCGAACTCCATTACGACTATGGAGTGGGCAATTATGTCGTCAAACAAAGACAAGGATAATTATGCCGCCCGGCTACGGGGCCCATTATTAATGGGTTTTTCCGGCCAACAAGTCGTCCGCGACGTCACGCAAGCGCTACCCCCGATGGGGTGGCGATCCCTCTGTGTGTGTGTACGTGTGAGCCCTAAATAAATGGGACGGATTAAATATAGATTTTCGAACCCGCGTGTTTTGTTATCGACAAACGGCTTAGAAACCGTTATTAATGTTTCGACCGATTACGCACACCTGAAGCGTCAACTTGACGACAAAGCTCGAAAAGATTATCCCTATGCGGGACTTGTGCACCAACTAGTACATCGATGATGTCTTACACACGGATACTTCTCTATGTCTTAAGGGTTTTTTTTTTTAATTATGCATGTAACTCAGTCTCATTGAGGTATATACAAAGATGGCGTAGCGACACTGATGGTTCATCGATAACCGACACCCGAAAAACTTGACGATGAAGAAATGACTGACGATGGTGAAACATCAAGTTCTTAATACGCACAATATTAATTTCAAACAGGGCCGTAACTAAATTGGACGTGTGAATAATAACGAGGTCAAATATCGTCTGAACAACTGGAACAGATTAACGCAATCGAATGAAGAGGACGGTGAGACGTATTGAAGTTAAAGTGGACTGGAGCGGTCTGTGGAATTAGCGGGGACGGCGTTTGAGGAGCTCCGACCGATATCTAGTCCTTGTTGGAGAGAGCTTCAGTTAGGAGCGCCCTCCCAACCCCAAGCCTGAATTAAATCCTCCTTCATTACAAATTACTGGACACTAAGCTCCTTCCACGCTGAGGAAAATGAACACTGATCATTATCGGTTTAATTACGAGGGTTTTGTACTAAAATATATAATTTACAAATGCAATGTCGATATCTAACTTTGCATAGTTTAATTTTGCATTTCCTTAAATTTTAAGACATAAAACATTTTGGCCGCCCAATATGTAGAACAGAAATACTACGAAAATAAATTTAAAATGGCCTTAACTTCAATTAAACTAATTATACATATAAGGGCCTTACTGCTTAAAAAAATTTTGGACAATAATGACAGTTCTCTTAACTTAAGATTACTTGTATAAACAGACAATCCACTACATCACCCGACTCACAATATGTCTATATTCAGTCATTTTAATAATTTCCCATTTATTGCGGAAAGTGCCCATTTATATTAGACACATAAAAGTAAATAAGAGTTTCATTTATACCGCGAGAACGTTTTATGGTGAATAAATTGCACGCTATAGGCAAGAACATAGATAGCGCATTAGAAGCGGAAACGATGAGACCGAGTAACGCGTCATCGGGAAATGTAGCGAAAGAGATTGCGACCCCGGACTTAGAAAACGGAGTGGGGGTGAAATAAATAATATTATACACCTCGATGGAAATAAATTATAACGTATAGCGGAATCGCAACTCTGAGGTTATAAATATCTAACAGGTGGACTCCTACAGGAATCTGTAGCCTTCGTATATTTTTGATTGTAGGTAACTCAATTGAACAATTGGAATTATTTAACAAATTCTATAAAACTACTGAAGCCGTCATTGTAACAAACAACTAAATTATTGGCAACGGAATATGATACCACTGCGGTGTTATTAGTTTTCCATTTCAAACATTCACGATTCAAAAATTTTTAAATATTGGGTCGGCAACTAAATAATTGCGGATTCTTCTCATCTTTGGGCGTGTCCACCCTTATGTCGTGCATTTTTTGGTACGCACGACGAATAGTTGGCATGTAATAAAAATTTTAGAATACTCTATTGGTTTCACGATGTAAACATGCGTAAAAATACAAATAACGCCATATCCATCTAGCGACGAACCCCGCAATGACTTAGTTGCCGACCCAATAGTTAATTTAACTCGGAAAATTAAATTACAGTCTATAAAACATTTCGCGAGGTTGAATTATTCGTTTCTAATTTAATTTTAATTATTAATAAAATAAATATAACGTTTTCCTAGTGTTTATAATAGCGAATCTGTAGCCATTAGGCAAAGGCTTAATACCGTTTGATCAGGGTTTCAGTAACCATTTCTTCATTCGACTCCGACAAGGACCACCCGGAATTATCAAAGTAAGACTCGATGAAATAAATTGTTTAGACGGCACCAACAGAACCAATTACTAAGAACAACAATTCAAGCTGTTCAAGTCGTTCCTCCTTTACAAATACTATTATATTTATAGACAACGGGGCGGGGCGGGGGGCTGGTTATTTTTTATTTTGGTCCGCCTCACGCCAACTACTCGTTTTTATTATGGTAGGGCGGCCCGGAGAGAGGCACCGATGAATAATCCAATTTGCCCTCGAACGAGACCGACGCTCTAATAATTTAAGGACTCGTAAATGAAATTAAGTAGCCATTCATGGGGCCAGAAGAGGGCCCTTTGAGAAGTGAAATGGGAGGGCGGGGAGGAGGGAAGAATGGTGGATGGGGGGGAAACTATAATTCTAGAAAACCCCGGCGACCCTGTTTTTTTCCCTGTCTATTTCCGTAAATTGATAAACCGGCAGAGTTTCTATCCACCCGTTAACCAAACTGCTTCGGCCATACTTTTACATCGACCATATTTCTAATTCTAGCTAACAGCAGCTAAAAATTAAAACTTGTAAATTGCAATGGTCATGGTGAACTGTAATAATTTCAGACTATTTTAAAAATTGCAAACATGTTCTTTATTCGACCGGATGTTTGTATTCGGATATTTATTTCGGCGTAATTAAGAAAATTATATGAGGGTGGCAAAAGGTCGGGGAAACCGATGTCTGCCGGGAGGCGAAAGCAATTAGGCCGTGTCGTGAACTAACCCCCGTCGGCTCTTCCGTTATCCGTCCTCTTCGCCGGCCAATATATATGGTTGGACTCGAAGAAAGGTAACTCCGATTTCATGCCGCTCCCGGAAGAACTAGCCCATAGAACACGGGGCGAAACTAAACTACTCCGCTTGGGAAAATACCGGCCATTAATCATCGGGTTAGCCGTTCGGTTATCGCCGGTGAGCGCCCAACACAAACTACCATTCGGAATAAATATTCTCCCTCGGGTAAGAAAGCCATGCGAGGGGCGGGGGTTGAGACGACACCCGGTGAGATTTATCATTCTAACGGGACTCGCGTTAAAGAAAACCTGATAACACGTGTGAACAGATTTATGGACATTTAAAAACACGCATAATTCTGGGCGCACTTAGCCGAAAACGGGCCCGCCTTTTGGCAACGGCCGTCGTAAATCTTGCCGAGGTAAATTTACTAGCGGATAGATTTTGCGGTTAACTCGAGATATTGGCACCCCGCGGGGGTGGACACATTCCGGGTTAAAATTGAGTACGCGAAGCTTCCAACTAAAATTGTTAGACTATATGAACATTTCTCATAAAGGCGACGTTCTCATAACGGATTCGACACCAACTCAATATAGAAATTTTAATTTACAACAAAATTAATATAAATACTCCTATTGAGGATCTAAACTTGATGAAATTCCATCTATTTAAAGTACGCGAAGAGATAAAAAACCTGGCTGTAATAAAATTCATTCTCTCAACCATGTTATATTTACCTGATTTATAAGCCACATAGAATATTGCGTTTATTTTATTTATAGATTTATTTATTCATTCCTTTCTTTTTCATTTTACATTTTTATATAGACATACAGAATATTTTTATCCAGCTTTCATTAGATCGATGTAACATATATTCCCTGTCCGCAAACCTGTATTACTTTTGTTCATAAAAAAACTGGGACAATGCGGCGAAGGAGAGAGATTATGTCTTCAGCGCCATTTTCCGTCTTTATATATGAAATTGATGCAATACTAAAACAATTCAATTAAACAACAAGAGGAAACTTTCCAATTATCAACGTATATATTCGAAAAACCATTATTTTTTATTGAATACTTCTTTTATTGAAAGATCTTATTAGCGAGAGATCGTATTTTCGGCGGAGCCGAATCAAAAAAAAATGATCTAAGGAAATCTTATATTTTTCTAAAGAAAATGAGGCATCCAATCCTAAACCCAGAACCACCAAATATGATACGAAATGTCATTTTTAACGGTATTTTCCCTCCCTTTTATGCGCTATGGAAACCTTATTACTATCCAGCGAGATGGCCCTGCGGCATAAAGGATTACGAGGGGATTTGTACCGGTGTGTGTCACGGATATATCCTGATATTGGCATTCATACATTTCCTCCTGAAAACGAAGGAAACAATATTTGTAGAATATAAAAGGTGATCATGCTCCAATATTTCGATACGATGTGCCATTAAGATAATACCCGATTATCAAGTGAACTTCCTTTGCTGGATTAACGATTACAGCAACAATATTATAGACATTACTTTACTACTACGGATGTACTAAAGTAACGCGGATAACATAAATATATTATTTATTTAAACCCACTAATCGAAAGCAATAGAGTTCATTTGTTAACGAATAAACAGTGTCTCTTGTCTTTGTTCAGGAAGGGTTGGTTGTGAACAGAACGAAAAACATTAGTTTCCTCCCAACAATAACATTAATTCCTTACATAATTGGGGAGCCACTCAACGGCTCAATCGGACTAAGCGTAAAACAAACATTTGAGATGAAACGGTTAATTTCACCCTATTTGCATTGGGCAATCTTCAAAGGGCGGAATCAATTTATTTCAAATTAAGACAAATAATTAAGTATTCAGGACGTTCTAATCAGTGGCGGGAGGAAACGCGTTTGATGTCTGCTCTTGAACGAAGTTATTTGAAACAATATGTGAAGCGCATTGTATGACCACAATTGGATTCCGGTTTAGTTGAACCCTAAAAAATGAAAATTTAATTAAATGTGAAATCAATTATCATAACATTGAATTCCACCGCCAACCGGTAAGACATATGGCTACGATAGTAATAGAATAGTAAATTTTAAACATGCGTACGTTCATCACAATGTTGTACAATGAAACAACAAATATATAACACTCCCCAAACACACGCTCTCCATAAAATCTCCATAGCTAAATCGAGAGCCTTTAATATATATGAATACTACTGAAGATATTGACCCCAGCCACAGACGGAACACTAATCGGAGAGTGTATTATTTCGAACTCTATTCAATCTTAAGCTAAATTTTTAATTTCCATACTGCAGAGTTTCCAATGAAACTATACATTTGATGCACGTGCCTGAAATATTTGAAGGTTTCAATATTGCACGTTCGCACGCTTTAATCATATTGTGTCAACAAAATAAACAGTTAAGGTCTGAAGTGACAAGACTAGTTTCTAGAGAGCAAACAGGTCGTAAAGGTGTACGCGAGTTTAGTGTCGGCCCCGGCGGGTAATGTGGGGGCGAGTCTCAGCTAACGAGCCGGCCGGAAGGGCCCGCTAGCCCAATTTAATTTAGCCCCCCCGTCCGGCAAAGGGAAAGGATTTCACGAGCCCACTTCTCCAGGAGCAAACTCCCCGCCATCGCAGATTGGCGTTTAATCTGCGTTATTACCGACGGTAATAATTAGACGGACGGAATCGGAGAGCGCCTCAATCGACACAACTATCACGAACAAGGTAGGTTAGAGGAAACTAGCACGAATTACCTCAGCTACAACCGCGGTCCTTACGCTAAGCAGATGAAACTCTCCTTCGCCTGACACCAACTACTTACATCCTAACCCTTCACGCGTGCACGGTATACAAGTATATCATGAAAGAATATTTGCGTACAGTTAACGTGGGGGGAGAAAATAAGACACAAATGATGTTTTATGCCCTCCTAATTGCAATTGCGAATAAAACTTGGTCGATACTAAATCGCCATTTTCTCATTTGGCCCATGAGACGCACAAGAGCACAATGCGGGAACGAAACGTAAGCAGGCGGGGAGGACGGGTAACGGTTCCGGGGCCTCGCGAGGCCGCCTAACCGGATGAACTAACAAATTAGCGCCCGGGAAATTGGACACATTGTTTTATAATGGGGTTCCTCCTTCCCTAATCCGGTTAAGCCGCTCCAATCGCGTTGACTCCAATTTCCACCGAATTTCCCTCCAATCCCGGCGTAACCTGTTTTCTATCGCCGGGGTCGAGAAAACGCTAGATAATTAGCCGTCAGGGGAAATTCATAAACCTGGTCGATGAAAGTTCGACCTGGAGAAACTTCAGGAATTGCAAGTACGTATTCTATAAACGGGGATAATTTATCAAGTTGAACGTGTACATTAATAAACGTCCTATTTGAAGGAAGGGATTTCGCTCGAACTAACCGCAAAACTGGAGCAGCTACACTAGATAAAAAAAATTTAATTGAATTATTCTGAAAACATTAAACTTTTTCCAGGCAAAAAACCCACACCAGACTAGCCGTTTCATTTTTAAACGGCAATTAATTAAACTGACAAGTAACCTGATATACTCGTCTTGAGAAAAATAAACATGTTGCGATGTACAGACAGAATATCTCAGGCAAAACAAAAGAGAATTCAATACGGTAATAAAAACCGATTACATTACAGGCGGCATTGAATACAGTCATCAGGTACATGACGCCACGCTCATTGCAATCCTCTGTTGGTGCGTCACCATTCAAGATATTCGCTACGGCAACGACTTATTAAACAGTTAATACATTTCAGAAGTTTTCTACCATCCGGACGAGAATCGGCCGGCCGGTCCATTGGAAACACGGACTGTCCAACCGGTGTAATTTATTCACGTTCGAAATCTCATAACTCATAGGCTTTCTCCGTTTCCGTTCTCTAATTCTCTCACGCTCTCTCGCTCCCGCCCTTTGTTCTCCGCTTACCCTTATGCCTACCCGACACTTCCCCATTCTCCCCCTCGCCTAATTAACGTACTAACGGACGGACCCGGTGATAAACGCCGCGTACGTTGGTCGAAGACAACGCTTAAGACCGGATTTACACCTCCGGTCTTGGCGGCCCCAAGCGGTTTTCAAGGGGTTAAGGAGTTTCGACCTACCTGTAGATCTTCTGGCCGGACAGATCGTTAAAAGAAAATAATCAATTACAATTTTCAATTCTTTATACATAAAAAAAACCTGTTTATTGGATGATTGTCCTCATTATTTCTGACAGGGGTCGAAATGGCATTGATTCCAAATTATTCTTCTTTCTGGAACCTCTTTACACAGTTTAATAGTTATTTCTGATAAATTTTCATATAACGGTAATTCATTTTATAAGACTGCGCATAATCTTTACAATTGATTACTAATTTTTTTTATATTCACAGAATGTAGAACTAAAAGGTATTGGACTCCGAGTTCGAACGAGAACACGAGATAAGATTCAGTCTTGCAATTTACACGTCCGGTTACGGTAAAAGCATCGGAGCGGAATCGGTGTAAAGGGAGACGCATATATTAAATTGTCCAACAGACACATAGATAATATATATATATATATACAATATATAAACATATAACGAGAAAGAATGAGAGATTGAATGGGGGCGGTAAGGGAGCTAATGGGCTTTGTATAGTGGGCGGGATTTGTTGATGGCGACCGCCATCAGCGTCCGAAGAGGAGGAAGTCAAAAATGAACCAGGAATGGATCTCTATTATCTAGGCTGGGACCCGACAATGGGCCCTCCCCTTTATTCCCTTTCTTTCTCACACTCGGCAATCCCTCTCGTTCCCCGATGAAAAAGAGAATCCTCGGCCGACTCCACGAGAGAAAGGAGGAGGAAAACGGCCTAAAGGGCAAGAAGAGATTTAGCCGGGGAAGTATAACCCCGGTGATAACACGAACACGCAGAGGTGAAATCGTAATGGATCCATTCTACTTTTGGGTTTCAGCCTAACTCTATCACAGAAATTCCTTCTTTTTCCATTTTCGTCGGTCCTCCAAGTAATTCTGGCGTTATAAAACCAAAGTCTCTATATGATTTTCTACGGAATTTACATCTGCCTCAGCCGATCATGAAAAATGATACTCTAGAAGATATGGTCGGGACCGCAGGTAAAAGGGAATACCAACGGGAGAAAATTTCAGGACCTAGTTCTATCGTTGAGCGAACATAATAATATTGAATCCAAGATCTTCATCCAATTTATGTGTTGAATTTTAGATTTTGTATTGTCCCATTGTTATAATTATTGGAACACATTACATTTTTATAAATACTTATGACAAACGACGTATATATAAAGGCGAGTGAAACATCAGCAAAAGAGTTTTACCGTCGAGTGATCGCTCTTCCGTTAATAACGATACGGCTAGAAAAAATCCGCTACCCCAATCGCCTTATCAGTTGTGGATCTACATTACTAAATTTACTTTTCCCCTTTTTTCTTATTCTACCTCTCATCTCATTTTCTTCGCGGCTTTCTCCCTCCTCGGTCTGGGTAATAAAACGGGGAAAGCCGGTGAATTGTGTTACGAGCTTTGTGGACTTGGGGTTGGGGTCCGGGGAACACGCCACCTACTCCTTCACCTGGCGTTAGGAAGACGTGAAACATAACCGAGTACACACGCTCACTCGCCCAGGGAACCTGTTTAGGAACCTCGGCAACCTCTCCTTACCCCGGCTCTTATTCTAAACCTCACTACAAAGCTCTCTGCCTTAGACTATTTAAATTTAGAAATGCCCGAGTTAATTAACTTCAAAAGGAGTCGCTAAACCCAACAGGGATAAGAGTAATTTAAACTAGTCCCCCTCAACATTTTTTAACGGGTTACATAAGAATTTAATTTGCTGGGGGGGTGGAGGATCTTCATTTTTTAAAATCGTATGTGACAAGCGAATGTAAAATAAAACAGAAGAATTTGAGGAAAGAATTAAACTTTTTCTGAACAATTCCCAACCGAACTTTCTGCCAATGCCGCTAAACAAAAGTTATCCCCGTTGATTCCATTATTACAATCGGAAGTGGGGCGGATGAAAGTTGGTGAGAGAAAAATCGAACTTGGCTAAATGAGCAATCGCGTTTCGGGCCCTGAGTTTTAGGACTTCTCGTGTTCGAATTTCGAGCTTTTATCGAATTAGCTATCTGTCTACTGACCGCTGATAGACACAGTCCGTTGAGAGGATAAATGAAAAATGATGATACTGAATTAACTTACTATCTTCTGAGCGGCATCATACTGAGTTAAACATACCTGAAACAAAAAAAATAAATTTAATATAAAACATAACAGTGGTTTTGATTATTAAGTTTAAGAAATGGAAAAAAATTGAGAACGTAACCTCAAATGACGCACTGAATTTAGGATAATGTATTCCAATAATTATTGGTCGCTTTAAAACACAGTCTGATTCTTCAATTATTGTGATATGACTTTAAAAATGTGAAGGACAGACGGGTATAAAACAGTCCACGTTAGGTAATTCTTAAAATAGTAAATTAAATAGAGTGTTATACGGGCTATCAATTCGGATTGAGTGTCTTTAAGGATAACGAATACGAAACAAAAATGTTGCCTCGGCGGTTTCAGGTTTTATTATTAGATGCCCAGAAGCGGCGATACGGGAACCCAACAGCTCTCGGTCTAGGGAGCCAGACTAGCCAAACTAAATTTAGATTTACTAATGTTAGAAATACTTTTATTCACAGTTTGAACCGCCGAGAAACACCATTATGACAGGTGATTTCATTCGGGGTGCCATTTGAGACTTCGGGAAATATTTTTTACAGCTAATTAACCAATTAGCAGCAATACATCAGTACCCGGGGGTAAACAGATAAACTTTACAATACTCCTCAGAAATCTGTTCCACTAATTTGACCAAGAGCAACATTTGTAAAGCCCGAAACGTGTCATTCG
Organism: Lethocerus indicus; assembly: GCA_019843655.1. Lineage (NCBI taxonomy): Eukaryota > Metazoa > Arthropoda > Insecta > Hemiptera > Belostomatidae > Lethocerus > Lethocerus indicus. The sequence continues at coordinate 22,663,050 of JACDQD010000003.1, read as the reverse complement.
TCCCCTTTTATAATTTTATGGCAGCTACGGTGGAAGAAAACGTAATATTAAAGTACCATTTGACGACTCAACTCGCAGTTTCTCCAGCAATATTAATCGGCGCGGCGCTCCTGTCACCACCGCCGGCTTGAAAAAACGCGAAACAACAAAAATTAACTGCGGTAATAAAAATTACGCGCAATAATTTTCAGGGCGTTAACGGGTCCCCGGGCCAACAATCGAAGTATTTCATTTCTTCCCTCGGTTTCCGTTGGAAAAAAATACGTAGCACACAATTCAAGATTGGGTTTTTACGATCACGATTTCGCGCGATAACATCTTTTGAGATGCAGAAGTTTCCTTCCCCCTCCCCCCCCCGGTATCCTTTTTTTTATATTTCCCATAAAGGGCCGACCGAGTTTTACGAGCAGATGTTCATCGTCGTATGCCGTGGGGCGAGTCGAAAGTTGGCCGTAACATTTGTTTCTCGAGCTGACAAATTAACGACAGATGGCCGACTCCGGAGGCGCCGCAAGCTAATAAGTAATAAATCGTCATTTTATCACCTTTCCTCAAGACGCCGCCCTACACTCAAGAAAGTTGAAATCAAGACGGCCGACACATAACCGTCGGGTAGATTTTTTTCAAGTGATTGCAATCCATCGCCGGCAGAAACTGGCAGATAACCCAAAGAGGTTATCAAATTGAATAATGTTTGCTATTTATTTACTCTTCCTTAATAATTTAATATTCGTATTCATTTACTTGGGCGAGTATTATAACGAATTTAGTTGTACTTGACTGAATTTACGACCAAAGGTTTTGGCACATTCATTCAATTGGCATTTCCTACGTCCCGACCTCACTGATGGTAACGAAACATGAAGTGCGGGGTTTCTTTCTCTCTTTTTGCCGTATCGAAGAAGAGCAGCTGAAGCCTGCCGCGTCAATATGTCGGTTTGACTCCCTCGTTGCCATCTCAGATTTCTGTCCAATAGGTGACTCACCAATGCTGAAAATAACCGGTTTCTAAGTACGGCGAATCATCAACTGGGATCTAAGTCAGTCACTGCAAAATAATAGTCCCTTCCTCTGTACAATAAAGCATTACCCGATCTTAAATCCGAACAGATTTATTTAGTTATATTTTAGTTTATTTCAGTTCCGTATGTCTCATCAGGGCGTAGATTAAGATAAAAGCAAACGGTACCTTTACACTTCACACAAGCGTAATGTGAATATACTGAATAGTTAACAATCATTAGGCGGAAAATGTAAATGGATTTTTTTAAAGAATATGTCATTTTCACTCTAATAATATTGGAGCTCGACAGTGCTTCTAAGAAATCCACGTTCCTATCTATGAAATATTTAATTTAATGGCTAAAACACAAAAACCAGCAAATTTCTCGCAGTTTTAATAATCAGCACTGTGATTCAGTTGGAAGTAGTTTCATGTAGAACTTACGAAATCATTAGTCAATGATAACACTTTATTATCGAAACATAAAGGAAATAATAAACATAAATTTGCACTGTACACCGACATTTAGAATGTTCACAATAATCTTTCATAAGCAAAAGGCAATGTTCAATCCACTTAACAATCTCTGTAACAGTATACGATAATTAAGCCGATATTTATTTTATTGAATTCTCAATATAACGCACCTTGCTCCCACTAATTAACTTCGCCGAGTTCCCGGGAATTGTAAAAACCAATTTTGCAGAATTAAGCAAAAATCAAATCCCGATTTCGCTCCAACGAGGTCCAGGAGGTTTTAGAAAAAAACGGGCGCGTGGGAAATATCGATTATTCATTTTTAAATACACAGGCACACGAGGATGTTCATTCCGATCAGGAGGATGTTTACCGATTGAGAGAAAGAGGACGGAGGGATGAGGGAGAATGTGGGGTAACGAGGGCGAGCACCCTGTCTGCGTCTTGTAGAGAAATGCCCGACACTTTTTACCGAAACCGACACTCATTCTTCTCACTCGAGTAAGCCACACGACCCAACACTGCATATCCGTTTTAACCGGTGAACCGTTTAAATAAACCTATTTAACTCCATAAGTAAATACCAGACCGAAACTGCCGATAGGACGCCCCAATCACTAATTTAGTGATGGCAATTTGCGCCATAACTAACTTAACTTCGGAATCCGAAAAGAAGTGGCACGGGGTAAATCGCGAGCCGCCTACAAATTACAGGGCAGGTTGGGGTGAGGGGGGCTTCGGTCCCGTAAGGCGGGAAGGAGCACGCTCCGACTCCGGCGCCCAATTAATCTTTTAACGCCCGAATTCAATGGGGACCTCCCCTGGAGCCCCATAAAATTTATCGACGGAACCAGCATGTAAACCCATTGTTGTTTGCCCCGGGGACCCCCCATTAGCGGATTGTTTGTCCCGGCCACGGACCGAATTTAAGTCACGAGAACGGAGGCATTATTTTCGAAGTCGGATCCCGGCTACTTTGGATTCATTGTAGGGGCTAAGTCGAGAAATTGCCCTTCCGAAGGCGGTGTAAATGTGGGTTATTACGCGCTAGTACTATTACTATAATACTTCTCAATGTTATTAACATTTCCAAATCAACAATAAAGATTCTAGTAATAATTTGCTAGTTAGAGCGCATCTGACTAGTATCCGATAATTAATTTAGATTTTTAGAAATGTAGTTATCACTTTCCTTCCGAAATTCAAGCTCGTTAATTTGAAAGGCCCAAATATTAATTACCCCCCAAGCGTTAAGTTTAATTCCAAACAAGGAAACTTGTCTGCCGATATTTCTGTGAGCGTCGATTTCTGATGTACTTCGAATAGCGAAACCGAGTTGGACGGCTTCGTAAAATGAAGGTGGCGGTGGAATCAGGGTTGGCAGAGGGCTAATTAGATTAGAAGTGGGCTCGGCGAAGGGAATATAGACCACACCCCGTCCGATCTGCTTTGTGGTCCGGGCCTTCCCCTTCCTCCTCCCGTCAATACCGGGGCCACTATTACAGTAACCGTGATAGCGGAGGGGCCCTCCACTCCAGAAGTGATTTTCCGTGTCGAGTGCCTCTAGATAGTAATACCCGCTCCGTGTGTCGGAACACAAAGAATAGAAGAAAAAAAACAACAACAGCGGTATAATGCCTATAGTGGTCCTAATGGGGCCCCGCCGCCACCACTCCCCCACGTCTTTCGTTAACCGATACCCAAATTGTCTATCACTCGGCAGGAGAGTCACGAACCCGCCCGTGATCCCATTTCGACGGCTTAGTGTACGTGCTCCTACCGAAAATTAGTTCCCAATCCTTCGGCCTACCAAAATAAACTTTAAGTCCAACGCGATGCGTACAATAACCGAATATAGCAGTCGTTTTCAGGTCACGTCGACAGAAAATATATAGTTTATATTATTAATCATGTTTGCGATCATATGGCCAACAGGTACGAAAACTGTTAAATAATTAAATTTTTAAATCATTCTTCATTAAAAATCAGAGAACCTTAGTGTATAACACGGATCTATCGTTAATTCCGTTGTCATTGTACTATTATTTTAATGCTTATTTTATTTTAATACAACAGCTAGTAATAAATATAACCGGAAGCCAAGTTTGTTACTAAATTCATTCAACCGATTGGCTTTATCCTTTTTTCGTAAGGTCCGATGTGGAAACTGACGTTTCAGCTAATTAACGGCTCACAACAGGCCGCCAGGATATGAATAATAAATTTTTGTAAGCTCATAAAAATGTACGACAAACATACTAACGGCACCCAACGACAACGGTCCACATTATTCTTCGTTAGGGGATAATTAATGTGCGCGAAAACACGTGTTAGGTGAGAGTGTGAGCCCCGGCCAGAGCATCCCCGACGGTATTAATAGTCCGTATATATTATAACATCCATTGCGGACAGATGTTCCTTCCCGTCATCTAACTGGGACTAACTCGGGACAAATTAACTAAATTATTTTTTCTTAATAACCAAAACATTTTTCATAAGAAGCAACTTGGAAGGGAGTCCTCCGGGGGTTTAAACGAGCCGTGCTGTGTAAATGAGACGAGTCATAAATTTACACGGGAGCGTCACGAATTTCAGGCCTTGTCGGATGGAAAACTGTGGCCCTACAAGTTGTGAGTACAACACGGCGCCTATTTAGAATACACGCCCCATCAATTCCTAAATCCCGCCGGTTATTTAATATAATACATCGCCGCGAGAGAGAGAGAGCTCGGGCAGAAATTAAACTTCCTGATAACAAACCTGGAATTAAACCTGTTCGAAATCTTTCAAGGCAACACAAGTTGTTTCTTGAAAACATGTAAATCTTATACAGAATTATTATAGTCCCATTTAACATGTGTTCATAGAGGGGTTTAGATATTTTATTGAAATCATACTCAGCTTTTAGACAGGTACAGGATTAAGGAAACTACAATTCAAATCCTACCAACCAAAATGGGTTATTTATTTCCATCACATGTATTTTGTAACATCTTCCATAAGATTTAAAAATCTAATTTATATTCACATAATCCAAGTTTAAAATGTAATGACTAATAAAGTAGTGTTAAATATTCAATATTTTTACCGAACTATAATGTGGCATAATGATTTCTTATAATAGTTTCGTTATATGTAGTATACATTTATTAATATTATATATTTTAGTATTTATACTACTACTATTATTGCTTTTGTACACTCACACACGCACTGTGTGTCAGAAGGTTGAATAATATCCAGCCTAACAGAGAAATTGCCGCAACAGAGAAACGTTTAGTTTAATATTATAGTGGAGTCTGTAGGAGTTGAGGGTGGTCCGACGGACAATAGGGTGGGTGGGCGGACACCCCCCGCAGGGCCCGGTAAAAGCCCACTCGATCACACCCCGGGCGGGAGCCGCATTTTTAAACGAATTTATTTAATAATATAGACCCAGGCCGGACACGAACCGCTCACCGACCGGGGAGGTCTAGATATATCGACGAGGAAATCGTACTCCGGGAAAATATTAAGAGATGATGGCCAAACTCGGTTTACAAAATACTAACTAACAATACGGCTTGGACGGATAAGGCGAAATGCAAAGTAGTCAGACCTCCGACCTGGCAGGTTTTAATCGACAGAAGAATTAAGAATCACTTGACAGATTATATCACTGACCGCAGGTGCTATAAATATTAAAGTTATTGGATTGGCCGCGGAATGTCTGAGTTCAGATTTGGAATCATCTTCGCGTTCAGCACAGGACGATTATCGAGTTGCGTAATTTCGGTAAACAAATAAAGATGGTGTTAGCGGTATCCCTACACAAGACGCTCCCACAAACGTCTTCCCCGAAAAAAACCTTTTAAATTACAATTTATGGAAAAGTAGATAATATTTTCCCAGCGAAAGCTATAAGTCTGCTCCGTTTATTCGAATTCCGATAAATTAAGAAATTTTAAGTGGATCCGAGTACGAAAGAAGAAAACAAGTTGCTCTGGACTTATTCCAACAATTTAGGCCAATATTATTCGGTAAATGGTTAGCTATCGGGTTTTTCTTTTATTTCAGGAGCTGAAATCTAGAATGAAATAGAAGTAGACACTATTCCACGAACAAACAAATTTAATTTAGTGACTGAAAGTTCTTTTGTCACAATCGTAAGTATTATAAATCTACCGTGAGCATTTGTTATCGGGCGTGGAACAAGATAGCCGGCGCCATAACAACGAATAGGGTGGGAAAAGTCTAAATTTGGGGCGGGGGGAAATGACTGAAGTAGGAAAACTGATGAGAATTTGTTGGTTAAGGACGAAAGGTAGGCGTCGAACTAACTGAAACGAAGTTAAGGCCGGATGGGATTATAGGAGAGTCAGAGTTTCAGACATTTACACCAAATCGGGTCAACACCCACTCAAGTTCAGGGAGAGGGCACTATATATAAGATATATCTCAGAAATAAATCGGATATACATTTTACAATCTGCACGAGTGCCTTCCTCCGAACCTTTATAGTGGCTATTTGTCAAATAGAAAGGGTGTAAACAAGAATTTGAAATGATTCTGTCACATTTATTTCAGATATATACCGCTCTTAGTTCTAGAACAGCGTGCAATTTTCTGGGATGTATAAGGGAAAATAAATATTCTCGACGATGAAAAAATCTTTTACAGGTTTTCTCGAGGAGGCAAAAGATGTTAGATATACATCCGAAGCTATTAACTATATAACGCATATTAAGAAAATTATAAAAATGTAAATACCAAAAAGAATTAGAGAAGGAAATCAATCTTATACAAATTAATATTACAAAAAGGAATGATACCTGTTTAGGGGTATTTTTCAGGATATAGGAATCATACGTTTGTAACGTAATTTATCCTAATGGAGGAAGTAAAAGTTATATGACTACAGTTTATTATACTTACAAACGAAAGAGACAAGAAAGCACGTACAATTACATCGTATCAGAAAAATTCGTGACTGAATTTATCCATTTCATTCTCAGCAGCCTATCGCGGATTGGCCCCTTTATAAAACGAAAGTAATGTCGTGCACTTACTTCATTCGCGTATCAGGCAATGAGACGGATACGAGAGTTTAGAAGATACAATGAATCGACCCGGCGTTAACGCCTTTCTCCTTCTTCTAGCTTGAAAAACTCATAAGAGGAAATTCTTTCCAAGAGTGAAAGGCCTCTAACGCAAGTAAACGGCTCAATCGGATTTAGTGTCTGAATCAGATATTGCATATCAGAAGTAAGCGGCGGATACAATATCTGGAATTTTACTTTTTTTGCGACTAAGATTTCCTGGTCACGAGCGCCCACTGCCCGCCCGCTAGAAGGACGCGGTGAAAACAACGATCTGGCGTCGATTAAAAAACCCAAGGTTTTTTCCCCGCTTTCCGAGAACAAACAAGCCTCGGGCATTTAGGACATGCTCTAAATCGCTAAACACCAGTTTCTATTAAAACACTTACACCTCAATTTGCATCTCGCATTAAAACACAACGACGTAATGACGGAGACCGCCATTTATCTGGATCTGGGAATTTAATGCCTATAATTTCGAGCAGTAATTGTTTAGTAATACGTGCTGTAATCAATCGTGCTATCTGAGAAACGCCAACCTATACAAACGGCTGTATTTATCATCCACGGTCATTTACACTTTAGCCCTTTAGCTATTTTACTTAATTGTTGATTTATTTAAAATCATGAAGTCTCAGAGAGAAATAATGAACAGGAGTTTAAAGTCCACTTATATCAAAATATTTGGAATAATTAGAGACTGAAAGAATTATTTTCCAATATAGTAGTATGGATGGTTGTAAATTGTAAATGAAATTCCCTTCCCGTTTTACATCCCTCCTACTCATCACTAATATGCACTAATGCATTTAAAAATTTCTGTTTAAATATAATTAAACGTCGTTAACTCTTGAAAACTCCGTACAAAAATAAATGTATCGGTGGTATTCCATCGCTCTTATGAATTCGTCGTTCGGGTGGACGAGTCGGGCTAAAAATTGGGTCGCCAGTCGATGCGACAACCTGTGAAGCCACTAACAAGCTTCAACTTTCGCTGTTCAGACAGGGCGAGAGAGCAACACCGATATGACGGTAGGGAGAGAGAGAGAGAGAGAGAGAGAGGGATAGGTGTAGGACACCAGTAGTGGTACAAACAACAATGAGCCAGAACATAACCGCACCGGGGGTTAATTGGGGCGTAGATTCATCGGCCGTCTGTTAACAGGCCGGCGTTTGATCGCGATCGAATTATTCGCAAAGGGTTTTTAAAACAATCTCTTCTCCCGAATACGGCTAACAGAAGAGTACCGAGATAAAACTCTGTAGCGATAAATTCCCATCATTCATGGATTAACCGAAACCGATATTAAAGCTCCGGACCGGTTCGCAAACCGAATATACCGCAGAAATACATTTTCCAAGAACTGGAACGGCGGAAAGCTCACTTTTATTTGTTCTTAAAGGATGAGTAAAACTGTTGTGAACGTTATTTATCGATAATGCAGGCAGGGCCGCCAGTGGCAGACGGCCGAGAGAAGGAGTCTTTATAGTGCCCGAGCGCTACACGCCCCGAACCCGACCCCCCGCCCCGCCAGCCCTTCTTCTTCGAGACACATAACCGCTGCCAAACCTAGAACACATTAAGGAGAATTATAAGCCGACCCGAAGAAATCAATTCGGGGCCGGCATTTTTTAGAAACCGAATAAACGCCAGGCTGAATTTCACTGTTCGGCGCCTTTGAATCCAAATAATTTCTGGAGCCTCTAATAGATGCTTCAGGCAGTGTTTCTAGATTGAATGATTAATATTCGAAAAATGTGGTTCTGGAACCATAGTATAATTCAAATTTAGTGACACTCAGTCAAAATATCAAATATTCGGATACCCAAGGAGTAAACACGGAAATTCTTATTCTTACAAAGTTTTTTGTTGATCAAATTTTCTTCATCAATCTTACTACCATATTCATTTTATACATCTATTTCCAGTAGCAAGACCGCGCATTCTAATTCCTCCAAAAAAATAGCCAGCTTATCAAACACCGGTCAGCGAATCTTCATCGATAAATAATGTTTTATCACCCGTTTGATCCTCACAGCGTTATTGTTAAATTGGCAGTGGCGACTCGAAAACACATATATTTTTCTCGAATACGCGAAGAGGAAACAGGATTCGCAATTAGGTCATTCCTGTTTTTCCGAAACAGATTGCCATCGCGATTCTCAATTTCCTCCCGAGTTCTACTTCTGTAAACACGGTCGAATCAAAACAACCTCCCGCGATTGAGTTCTCAATATCTCTTAGGTTTACCGCCGATAGCGAGGCCACAATTCAAGAACGGCGTAAACATGTTAATGCGCGCGCGTTTATATTTCAAGCCTTGAATTTTCCCTTACCCGGATAGGAGGGTAAAAGAATAAACTGGTAAGGGACTTATGAAAGTGGTGACAAAACCATGAGATAGGACCAAACAGCAGAGTGGACCGAGAGGTAGAATGATACAATTTATTTTTTCTAAGACTATTATACGGAACCAAATTTATTTGTTATAACTCTCTATGTACATTAATGGACTTTATGACCAAGAAAATCCCGTTTGGAATGCAACTGAAATTAAAACTGAAAGTTACCTTGAGTTGGGGCGTCTCGGTTTTAAAATACAATAGGCCTTACAATATTCTATTCTGAAAGACCAAACGGGTCTATCACGCAAGCAAATCAGCCAGCGAAAACAGAAGATTACAAAGATACCGCAAAAAATACAATTAAAATACTGAACCAATAAAAACATTGTTTATAAGAAAATTAACAATAGTTTTTCGAGGTTTCTAAAGTGGTCGTGAGGACGCTGACAATAAGATCAATTAAAAAATAAATTAAAGGAGGCCATAAAAATCGAACTGAGGGTGTCATATAAGTGAAAAATAACTCGCACCCTTCTGACTCCGTTGAGCTAGACGGAAAGGTGACTCAGAGCCGGCGCCACTACGACTTATTAGTAACGATGTTAATCTCCCGTTGGAGCCAACTCTTAACGAGAGACCGAATGTGGTCAGACACAATGGTGTCGAGCAACAACAGTAATAAAAATAGTAGCTGCCATTGTGAGCGTGCCCCTCGTACAGAGCGGTTATATTTCATTTCCAAAGAGCCGAATATATTTCCCGTAACGCCCCAGAGACAACTCTTTCATTTATCAACGAACCGGCCCCCACCACTTCCACTATTCGAGAAGGGCCCTGTAAATCACCCCAACAACACATTCTTAGTATTTACTAAAGGCCGATGAAAACTTAGTTCAAGGCCTCGCCGATTTGAGAAATTAATGTAATAAAAAGTAACGTAATAATCTAATATATTCGCACAGTTATCAGTAATTTTGGAGTGGGTGGGGGAGCGAGTCCAGGAATATATTCTATATATTCATCCGTGAGCTCCGTTCCCCGTGTCACTTGTTCGGCTTCGGCTTTTCGCCTCCCCCAGTAACATTCCGTTAATGATATACCGCGCGATACTATTCAGAGAGGCTACAGACGAAGCAGCTTTGTCCGTATATTCTCAAAGTTTAGTAGTTCCTAAGAGTTATGTAGTTATTAAGGTTCACTCAACAGAGAATGCCTTAAAATCGGGGATGGTATAATTAAATCTAGGATGATGTTGATATATCGCGTAAAATCGTGTTTAATATTAAGCGCCTACCCATAGAAAATCTAAAATTAAACCAAATGAGACAAAAGCAGTAACATTGAAACTCAGCCCAAACAATGATTAAATTCGTGATAAAAATAAGGAACGGATATATTAAAATGGTCAACAATATACAGAAGGCATAATCGCGTTTGCTTTACTGTACACCTGTGAGGCAATAATGCAATAATGTTCCAACTCCTTTAATTATATAACTGGTCATATAATAATTTGTATCAACCCGCAGGAATTTACCCAACATTCAGAAGTTATTCTGTTCACGTGCTCAGGACTAATAGAATTTCATTCTAATAAGAAACAAATATAACTGAACATGAATGCCCGATTATATTGGGCAAAATTCGACCATTCTTTGAGCGGAAGGAAATTACTCCGATAAATCAGTGAGGTTCCCTTCTTTTTAGCATGGTAGGTGAGCCTGCCCCCGGGGGCAATGTCGTGGCTCCGGGTCCTCCAAATATTTTCCTTTAACAGCGTCATAAATCCTTTGCCGGTGCCAAGATGGGGCGGGCCGAGTGGATCGAAAAAATTCCTATCGTAATTTAGTCAATTAAAATAAGCCTGAAATCCGATCGATCGTCTTCCACCCTCCCCCGAGTGAGGTTGGGTGGGTTTAAGGCAACAAATGGATATCAAGTGGATAATTCATACCGTCGAATTAGATGGATTATAAAAATTTAGCAATCTTTTAAAGATAAGGTTGGGTAACACAATTAATAGCAACGAAGAAGAATGCAGGATTTGGTATTATTAGTTTGCCTCATATTATGAAATGCGGAATTTAGATTTCACCACTACCATCTTATAATGCAGCAAGTAAAAGTAGTCAGACACGATAAATAGGCCAATACATGAAAAATATTTAAATTAATAAAACTAAAAATATTACCTGAAATATTATTTCATTATTATTACATTATTCGCCATATTTTTCTCAAGTAAACTACAAAATATTCGATTATTCCTCAGCGTTATTATACTAATAATATCGTAGTTGAATTTAAAACGACAGATTAGAATGCGGATATCGATAATCAACATTTTGCCAGGACTGACCTTTTTAGTTCGAGCTCATTCGATGCCAGTAAACATGTTTGCGCATAGCTTGCGTAATTTGAAAGCTGAAATAGCTGTACATTTTATAGCCAGACGCAGATTTACAGGCTACTAATGTATAAACTTATTCACGCAAACAGAATCAGCATACTGAAATTGAAATTATGGCATTTTGAAAAGACCGCGTTTAATTATTAGTAATGATGGATGGTAGTAGATGTTGATGGTGCCAAAACTAAATGGGTACATATCGCCAATAAAACCAAATCCGATTCGTGATAATTATTTTACCAATATGTTCAACACTATTTAAATAATTTAATCATTTTCATATAACATCAAGCTACCGTAATGTATATCTGGTTGGTTATTGCATTTTATTATGTAAATTGTTTAGACAAACATTTCGTAAGCCTAACACAGAAATTCCATCTATGCAATCGGTGAAAGAATTAATTGAATAACGATACTAATATTCAACAGTTCAGGCGGCTGGGTGTTCCCCCACAGACGTCAATTCCAGTTCAAATAATCGTCCTCAGGTTCAATACGACTTCGGGAAAATATCCGCCCCAGGACGAAGGAATTGGAGTCTGAAAATGAAAGAGGGGCGCGGCGAACAAAGATAAAGAATTTTCGAGTAAGAGGAGAATGATTGTAGAAGGAAGCGTCCAATAAAGTATGTAAATCAGTCGGACCCCTCAATAGAAAAGGTCCGCTCTCCCGGAGCCCTGATCAAGCATAATTCCTCTGAGACATTTGGGATCTAATCAAATTCTGAAGCCGCCCGGAGAACAAGTTCAGACCTCTATAGTCCAGGCATATTTAAGTTATCCGGACGGACTTCTTCGGAGAAATTGAAAACGACAAATCAAACAATTAAACATGCATCGAGTCCTTTGGAACAATTGGAAAATGTCACCAAAACAGAGCTGATACATTGTTTTGCTACAAATAAATTAGGAAAGGTATCACCTAACGAATATTCAAGTGGAAGAGCGAACGGTAAACATGAGCCGATAATGAAGAAATCATTTAGTTCAGAACCAGTCTAGCCGAATAAGTCGAATAGTCGCCTGGCAGTATGAGAGGAAATCGTCCATCTATGGCACCCGGACTGGAGAATAAACTAAACATCCCACCACAAATACATCACCATGATACAATATAAAATATAAAAAATATATCCGCTGTACAATCATCTTTCAATTAATTCATCTCAACAAGCTCGAACAGAAATATAGTATTATTACCGATATATTAAAATCCGCGGTAGGGCTACTCTTGTAAAAACAATTTTCCCTCCCACAAAATAGTACTCTGCAATCGAGAGAATGCGGGAATTGTCGAAGTATATGAGATGGGGATTCTCAGACGTCCGAACTGGAGTGCAATGCAAACACTTTTCGTCATATATGGCGGCAGCAGTAATGATTCTGAATCCAATACAGTTTGCAATAACTATTGGAACTGGTACTCGGTCGACGAGCAAATTATATTTCAACATTTAATCCCCGCAAATATGCTAGTTGTAATTCAATAAAAAGTATTTTTTCCGAGAATAAATTCACCTTTTATTCCATGCCGTTTGATTGTGGGATTGAAACCTTTATGTACCCGACCAGAGGTGAATATATACGTTGAAATAAGGTTCAGGGCTGGTTCTGTGTTATATGTTAATTGAAAATTTAAATCAGATATGTTATTTATTATGCAAGCGAAATACATTTTTTCTTGGAGTAAATAAACAAACGGCCTCCTCGCATACCTTGTTCAGCAACACGTCTGCGACCCTAAGTAACTTCCCACCGGGAACAAACAAACGGAAGTTAATTCCGTTAATGTAAATTATTCCTAGGCCCTAAACGCCGGCGTTTTATTCATTTATTTCCGCCGGGGGATAACTCTGGGCCATCTGGTGTCTTTGAAAATTTTCGCGTACTTAAGCTGAATATTAAAGCGGTGTAAAATGTAAATGCCTAGTCTTGGAGAGGGTCGGGTAGGCCCTCAAGGCGGAGGAGTTGTCCGATTTTGCAATTTAAATAAGACGTTAACACCCGCAGAAGCCGCATGACATGACCTGCCTTGAGGATAAATGAAAGATTTTTTTTTCCTTTAGGCCGAATTCTAATTTTATTATTGGAAGTATTATTTCAGAGGACTTTCGACTCCATTTAAATATCGCAAATTAAAGCGAAATGAAATTATTTTTCTAAACACTTCATTATTTAACTGCTCGGACAATACTTTGAAAAAGGAAACGAAGGACAATTGGAGGATGGTTGTTGTGTCTTAATATTTTATTTAAATAAAATATTCGCTGTTATAATTATTTTCCAGGAGATTACAGTTATTAAGTTTGATTATTAAAGACATGTATAGTAGATGTAGGAATTTAATTATACAGACCTCACAATTTTGATATAACAGTGTGAATAACATTTCACAGAACCCCATTGTCATTTATGTTATGCAATAACTGGCAGCAACTAATTGGAAATTAATAAAAAAGTTCGTGACTGAGTCCTTTTTTCTAATACTTTATCGTCCATATATTTTGACCAAAACTAAGTATCGAAAAATGTTTATAATTAAGGGGACACAGACGTTACTGTGTAGGTAGGTTGTGTATAAAACCGGGGCTCGCAGCTCCTCCATTCCGGTTAATACAAAGTTGCCAGTCCGCGCTATTCCCTCGTATTCTCATCACATTCGGTTCCGGGGCAAAATTAAAAACCACGGAGTGGTTAAACCGTAGAAGTGGGGAAACGAGCGATGGCTAAACGTCAGCAACTTTCATTTGTTCGCGGAGGGACACTCCCCCGCAGTTCGGTCGCGAGGGGGTGTTAAACGCCCGGGGGCACACATGTCGCCCCGGACCCCGGAGGGGAACTCCCGAGGAAAACCCAACGTAAGACAAATTGGCGATGGAATCTTCAATATAAAAAGGAGGAGGGACTGAAGAGGGGGAGAAGACGTGCTGGTGGGCAATAAATTAGGAGAAAGAGAGAGAAGGGAGCCGAGCAAAGATTCGACCTATTACCAGCCCGCGGCGACAAAAATTAACATGGCCACACGACGAATTCCAGTACACCAAGTTCCAAACCAGACCCCAAATGAGTCAAACACACAGCTCGGAAATTCACATATTTTTTATGGAAATCTAAGAATTATTTTCTGGCTGGAAAATTCAAAGAGTTTAAAACTTTAAACGCTACTAGAGATATGAAAGTAAATAGTCTTGGGATTTTTACGGATCATGATAAACTAAAAGGTAAACATCGCCAATTTATCTTAAATATCCTGAAGGTATTCAAACATGAAATCGCACGCTCTAATCGGATTTAGTTGAGTCCATAGCGAACAGCACCAGATTGCACAAAAATACCGAGTCGCTCTTGGGCGGAGTAAGAAGGAAAGGGAGGGAAAAGGGAAAAAAGGAGGAGGGTTAGGTATAGAAGTGCGTGCAGGCGAGACAGAGACGGAGATAGGGTTGGGTTACACGAGATGTAGTGGGAGAGGAAAGTAAAGCAAATTACCCCCACCGCCCCAACACTCGAAACTCTTCCCGATGTTCTTCCATCTCTCTCCCCCTCGTCCCGTCTTCCTATCGGTCCCTCCCACTCCCTCTCACTCTCCAAAACCCTCATCACCTTCCCGAATAAATCCGTCCTCCTCAAACGCCCCCCCTCCGCAGGCGAACCCCCCGCCGGCCTATCATTCTCATCCCCTTCTGTTCCAGACATTTATATGCATAAGGATCCTTTTAAGGGGCCCCTCGTACTACAGTTTCGAGGGGTAAGGTTTCTGAAGCGGGGAATCCACTTTGGTATAGATAATTCCTTATAACGTTTATTTCACGCTGCGGCGGATCCTCTCCCGTATTTATACTGAGAATTTACTTGTTTTCGGGTCTCTTCCGAGCTTTAAGTTTCGTCACCGAAACTGCGCCGAAACAATCTCCAATAATTGACACCCGCTGTTCGTTACTAGAATATCGATTAGTCTGATTAACCGACTGAATTTCGCAATATGTTTTTAAGCTTTTATTTATTTCACGAGCAATATTTCAATAGGGCTTCGTAACGTTGGCCTCTCATTCTTCTGACTGACGCGTGATGAATCAAACTTTTTCTTTACAGAAAAAGCACAACAATCATTGCAGTTCCATACCATATTTCATTGTCCCTGAATATTCTTCTGCGCTGGAACAATGCCCCTTCAACTCCTGCACGGGGAAAATAAAACCGGAATCGAGTGGGGGATCGAGTGTAATCATTCAGTGTCATTTTTATCGCGGAGTGAGCGGAGGCCTCCCTCCACAGGCCCATTACCCGATGTTGTTGGCAACGGATGAAAGAACAGTATTTGGACGAATTTCCTTACAGTATTGACTCGAGGGACTTTTGTGTCTTACAGGACGGCGCCTCTTACCCTGGCCGGGACGAGTCCAAAGGATCCAATATAATGAATGGAATCTCTCGCTTTGACATCCGATCCGGATGGAGATCAATCCGTAACCATCTTTGAAACCGATCTCGACAGAACTTGAGGACATTCCACCCTTTGGGTAGATTTTTTAAAGGAATTTTGTACCAAGTGCCCTTATTCGTTTAGATAAAATTATAAATTCTACATCAACGACATAAAAATTAATATTTGGCTTATTAGTCAAAAAACAAAAAACGCAAAAGCAAATAAAAATGTAAAAATCATTCCTTTTCAAAATACTGTCGCGTTACAACCAAAAAATTAATTAATCCCGTACAAATAGAAAATAAAAGTAAGAGCTTAATATTCTCCACGTTTGCCTCATTGATGTATTTGCCTCATATATTTCAATTCAAAATAATAACAATCCCTTATTTAAATAAGGCACTTGATAATATATTAAACAACAAATAGTCATTTTGTATTATTCAATGCGAAAATTGGGCAGAAATACCTGCCACTGTTCCTAAGGTCAGAAAGAATGCATGGGATTATACATTTTTAAAAAGGATTTTAAAAAATAAACTTGATGTGTTTATTATCACAAAATTAACGGTTAAACATGTACATGCCTACAGACACGTAATTCAGTATTTATGACTAATTTTAGTATATATTCGGACCTTCTGCTCACCAAAAACCATACAGGGTGGATATATATACCCATTCAAAGCAAGAGTGAGGTTATTACATTATGTAAATGGTTACATGGAATTCTGGAATGGTTCACATTTTCTCCCATGCTCTCTTCTCTCGCCCTCCTTTATTCAAGTTTAATACTGTATGTGCTAGGGATGTATCCTTCAATGAGCTGACATCAATAAGTATTTATAACTACCGAAATGTTACTGGTATTGGTAACTGGCGGTAGCCAGAGACGAACACCGGCCTAGATTAGAACTGAGCAAGGTAGAGGAAACAGAAAAAATTTGAAAACCACCGTCGTCCGTTATCAAACGCACAGGGAGAGTCCCAATAAAAAGTTCCGTGTACCGTATCTCGGCAAAAGTTTGGACCAACAACATCGGGGGAGAGAAATTAGATGAGGAGGCGGAGGGCGGGGGGCCGCGGCCCAGCCAGAAGAACTTGGAGCGTTTCCGAACAGCTTTTTCGTCAGCGCCGAACGGCAATCTCCGCTCGGGTGTATCTCTTCCCATCCTCACCGAGGCCTCCTTTCTCCGTCCCCTTCCCTCCCTCCGCCTATTTCCATGAATACCTAATGCGTCCACACTTAGAGAGAGAGAGAGAGAGAGAGAGATAAACGCCGCGCAATCGGAGAGAAAGAGGATCAGAAGAGATAAAGGCGGGATAATTGTGTTGTAGGCGCCGAGGAGAGGAGCACCGTACAGTTAGGAGACAATCCTGTTCGACAATTTAACGGGATCCGTGAAAGCGTCTTCCTCTCCTATCTATGGGATAATGACACAAACAGGAAAAATATACCGTACGCTGTTCGATGGACGAACATGACGGTGATCGGTCGACGAACCCGCTAAGGAATTTCCCCTATTGATAGTTAATACCAATTTATAAAGTGCTCACTATTTTATATAACGGGCCTAGAGTTGTGGAATTCGCAGACACCATACCTCGAGAATAGGAAATATTAACTAATTAAGGTCGTCTTCAAATCGGAAGCAAAGTCAGTAAATTAATTCGAGATTATTAATTAAATACCACCCCTGAAAGTAACTGAGAGTCACTGTTGAACACTAAACGGCATTTTGAATATGGCGATGCAGAGGCAATGATGCCGATGCAGAAAGGGTACACTGCAAAATAATAAATGGATAATACATTTTATTTATTGTTCAAATGCTAATCAAATAAACCGCTATTAGTCCGAACATTACTCGCGGTTCGATTTGTAAACTTATGAATTTTGACACTTTTTTAACATTATGTCGCTACAAGGCTTGAGTGAAATTTAATTTTAATGTCTATAAAATTTAACTTGTCCACCTGTAAGCAAAACGAATATGAATTGCTAGTGAAGTTAAATTTATATTTTAAACCAGGCATGCCAAGGAGAATTACCGCAGCCGCCGTGATATTAAAACAATTAAGTAGCAAATTTCCCTGCGACCTTAATTGTTTAGGGATTATAGCGACGAAATAAATTGATGCGGGCGCCGATCTGAATTACCGGCACGGCATAATCGTATTTTCGTTACGCAAGAAAATAATATTTTCCTTGTTTGGGGTTATATTACAAATTGTCGTACCCATTAAACTCCAGGATTTAAATGACTATGATATATTATGAAAATAATCAATATATACGAGTGTACCTACCGCGTGTAATACTACTTATTAAAATCAATGAACTTTATAATACAATATAAAATAAGTACTTTCTCCTGTCATTATGATTTATCCATATTTCTCCAAATGAGAACAGACATAAATCCAAACTGTATAATTATAAATTCACGTTATCCCCGATTGAATGGGGCCCTCTTAATCCGATTAAGAGGTCTAATGGAATGTGTGGATGAGGATTGTCAATAAAGATACAATCGTACGTATTACATATTTCAATTTTGTTGGTACTCATCGGGGACCAATCGATTTCCCAAGCAGAACGTGAATAATTTAAATTACAAATTCTTGGTACCTCTCATGAGTATTTCGGCTTATAGAATACTAGAAAACTTGTAGAACAGAACAATATCGTCGCTGGTTTATTTATTGTATTAAATTAATTCTATATTGTTGATCATTGATATTTTAATATTGAAAACACCGTTTCTATACTAGGGAGGAGAGGAAAACTGACAAAAATAAAAGTAATAATGTTATACTACCTGTAGTCTACTTTACCACGTTCAAAAAAGAATCCTCCCATTCAACATTAAAGACCATTCGGAAAAACGAAGCCTGGAAAGGGAAGCCGAAGGTCCTCAAAGTTTCGGACAAAGTTGATATTTCACGTCTCCACTTACAAAATGGAGAGGAGATATTCAAAACCATTTCTTTTTTTTTCCCTCGTCCACTTTTATATAACGAATGGCCCGGTTGTGAACAATGGTGAAACTCGGGAGTCCACAAAGGTTTATACAACGCTCTCGAGTCGTCCCGCCCCACGGCCATTTCACTTTACATATTACCGGCTCAAACAAGCTCCGCTCTGTGCCCAGCTAATATTTCAGATGGCGAATCTCCGTTTCTTCAAACATTTTTTTCATTATTTTTTTTTCATCCCCGAAAAGTCTTTGGGGGACACTTTTAAAAGGTTTCAATGTCAGATGCCTTAGAATTGTCCCGTCTCCCTCGGATGACAAATTGAAGGGGAATTAAGGACGGAACAACTTGGAGAAGAAAATATGGGCCTTAAGTAACAATTATATTATCCCCCCTCTTTTGAGGTGTCCCTTGTGGATTACCTTTCAGTCACAAGGGTATAATCAAGTTAAGCCTTAAATCATTTTTGTCTAACTTACCATTTTTTTACCGGCATTCAATTTATTAGGGTGTACATATGTCGCTCAGTTTTGATAATTAGGGTAAAATGAGGTCAGAGGTTATTAGTCCAAAAATGACTGCAAGTTCATGGTTTGATCGGGACGTGAACTCTGTACTCAATAAAATACGTGGCAGATTCTTAACCGTTGTTTTTTAGAAACCTTGAACACAGAACCGGTGAAGATTTCAGACTAACACAAGCGAGTGGTGACAAAGCATTTCGATTGTAATTGAGTGATGTGATTTATTCCTGTCCAGGGGAGATTCCCTTCACTTATACTTGAACTTAAGTTAATCGCCTTATAAGTCCTTCAAGTACTTAAGAGTTTCTTTGCCTGAATTTGAAGTGAAGACTTCTAAAGGTATTTTAGTTCCCCGAGCGAACAGCGACTAAGAGTCAATCACCTACGCAATGACTCGGCAAGAAGAGTTGAGCTTGTACGACCACGAAAAGGAAGGAGCCTTTGACCAACAACGTCTGGAAATAGATGTTCCACTCTTGGCGACCGAACCTCCTTCGAGGTTTAATAAGACAAGACGGACGAGGGGCCAGGCTGAAAAATGGTAAGTGAAAAACATCACCATCCGTTTTAGGCGGCTTCAATATAAATATACTTTCGTTAAAATTGGGACACACTCCGTAAGTTAATGAAACTGGGACTCGGAAAGAGGGGAACAAATTATCGACTCGTCAAACGATTTGTAGTCGCGGGCGTTCCACCGAGTTCCCCAGGGCGACCACGATAAATTCGGTCCAAGGTTGGGAGGGGGGCGAGAGGCCAATAAAGCCCGGAAACAAATAGGCGAGACTGAGCGGTGAAAACAAGCTCTTATTTACCGGGGCCGTCTCAGCGGCCGAGCAATAGTAGGCCCCACGCCGAGCCCCCTATTCAGCTAGATAGATGGCAGCTGCTACCTTCACAGGCACACTCCATCCAGTTTCAGCCAAACTATATTTCACACAAGTAACTTTACATACAACAAATTAAGTCTAATAATCAATCTAACCGCCCGATATAGAAATAAATGCGAAATATCAAACACAGAGACTTCTGAACCCCTACACCCCTACCCATAGTCTGAGATGGTTTCAAATTCCGTAGTTTTCTCGACCTTCTGTCTCTTCGGCTTGGTCTTTTGTTATAGCAGAGACAAAAGATGGAGAAAATTGCATATACAATTGCTTCGAAACTTCGTGATGAAATGAAAATAACTTAATGGGGCAGAACTTAAATACGAATTGGACTAAAAAACGAGTAAGAGTCGTCACACGCCTGATACGCGGGATAAAACAAAAATAAAAAACTACACAGTGAAAAATAAATGGGCTCCGGGAACGATAACATTTTGCCAAGCTATTATAGCTGCGCGGCGGCGTTGTTTCTGGCTAACGGTTTTATAATTGATATACGCGCAATAAATGCAAATTAAAAACCGCTTGTTTATTGGCGAGCCGACAGATCACTAACACCCGTTCGAAATTGGCTCTAGATCGTTTATCAAACGCTCGTAATAACAGGAACCCGAGCATTGTAGCAGTGAGAGGGGCGCTGTCTCCGGGAGGGAATATTAAGGGAATTTACATTATTAGGCAATCGGATTTATCTAGATTATGCCTTTCTTCGGAATAATTTCAACCGATTCGGAAATATAGCTTAGTAATTTATAGAAATAATACTGTCCCTTTCCTTCGCGGGGATAAGTCCTCCCCTTCTGCTGTAAACGCCTTCCCTTTGAAAGAAACTCCGGCTTCGTTTTAATAGCCCTCGGTGATAAAAGCTGGAGAGGGAGAGAGAGAGAGAGAGAGAGAGAGAGAGAGAGAGAGAGAGAGAGAGAGAGAGAGAGGAGGAGGGAGGAGGTGGAAACAAATGGCCACTTTAGCGATAAAGTGTTCCCGAAGCTATTAAACGTTGACTAATTTTAATGTAGCGGCCCCAATTAAAGGTCCTGTCGAGGCTTTTAGTTCCTTGTCGTGACGGAAGAAGACGACCCCCCCTCGGCCGCTCGTCATAATACTGGAAACTTGTTTGGAAAGCCCCGAGGGAGAGACCATCCTTGGTAAAAGGCGTTATTGAGATAGAAAAAAAATTTCTACAAAGGGACCCTCCTCCGAATTAGTCTGGCAAAATGGGAAGAAAAAACGAAAAAATAAAATATCGTAATATCTTTATTCCCTTCTCGGTTTGTTGCCGGTGCTCATAATTTCTCATGATGAAATGAGCCTGAGACACTTTTCTTACCCATTATCACAATAAACGTATTTCGTTGTGCGGTACACCTAGGTCATTTTAACTCAATACTAGCAAATAGTCATATCCCAAACAAGGATCTGAGGAAACAAAGTCAAGTTTTGTAACCAGGTTAATACGGATGGATGAATGATTAGATTTTCGAAAGGGGCATGCCATGATATCTGATCAATCGGTCGACTGAGAGGAAGGTATTAATCTTTAAGCGGGTGACCTTTCCAGTAGACCCCTAAGGACGCTTAACAAACATTATTAGGGATAATTATACAATAAAGTCGCCGAGTCATCGCAGGCATATCTGGCCTACGAAGATTACCCGGACACGAGGTCCGATGCGTATCAGAACATCAAAGCCTTCCCAACGCTCGCCGTACTGCAGTCACCCTGTGATACTTCGCATCTATTATCGTTCGGCTATAATTTACTATTAATTAAAAGTTTAAGTCTAACATCACGAATTATTTATGGTTTATTCGCACAATATATCTACGCGTTCCGTCCTTACTCGATGAGTATGAAATTCTTTCCAATCGAAAAATCTTCCACAGATTGTTGAAACATACAGAATCGTCAGATTAAATGCAATAAAAAAACTGTGTAAAATTAGAGAACTGGACATTGGAAATACAATTACAATTTTACTGTTCATACCGTTGAGATCCGTGAGTGAAAACGGAACGGGGAATAAATAATTAGAATGTTAGCACACTGACGTAAGATAAATACGGTTCTTTTGGCATGAACTGACAAATGCTTCACGATCGAGCGGTAGGGCTCCGGTCCCACTCGAAGGGCCGATAACGGCAAGGTCCATTACGGGCTACGGGAAGGGCACAAAGGAAAATAACAAGAGAGAAGAAAGTCGGGGAGGAGGACAACAAATAGCGGGAATTCGAGTCCGGCTCGTTAAACGGCCTCATCTGCCGAGGGGCGGGGGAGGGGGCGACTGCTCCTGCGGGGCATTAGGACCCCGGTGCCGTGGACAGGGGCAGGGAGGGACAGCTAACAGGGTATGGGGGAAGGAAGGAAGATGAGAAAAACGCAGACGACTACAGAACGGGCGGGCGTGTGGGGGAGCCCGACAAAAGGACCGGCGTCGGCACAACTCCACGATACCAATGCGTCGCTGATTACGTCCAATGAAACTCCGCAAAGAAGTACAACGCACAATAGCCTTCTTCATTTCTACCCCTTTGCCGTCTCTACACAACTGAATCTATGTTCGTTAATCCCGACGACGTTACAAGTCATGATGTCTATGGTTTTGGAACGTAACTTTCGTAATATAAATTTCGTTTTAATCCACATAAAATCAACCGTATATCAACTAACTGTTGTTTTTCCTGGACACAATTTATAGTTGACATCGTTCCTAATACTGATAGTGGGTAAACGTGATATCCAAAGTTAATATTGTCCACACTGAGTCATAAATGCAGTGGAACACCGAACACTTTAGTGACGGGGGACAATTTCTGTAGAAGCAGAAGATGAACACTTGGGCTTACCCGAGGAGCATTTGGAGCGGGCGACGCTCGAGTTCGGGGACACTAACCAAACCGCTTTCCAGGCTTAATAGTTCGACTAGGCTTAGCGTAATTGCGGACAGACTTAACTTACTGCTTCGGAGTCTAATATAAGAGGAGGACGATTTAAAATGGGATTTAAAGCACTATAGAACAGCCAGTAGGCCCAGAAAGATCGGTTGACATGTTATAATGGCTGGCACTGATTTATTGTATTTGTCGATGGGTTAAATTTTCGGCCCGGCAACGGCTTTCTCCACTTATCTATCGTCCGGATCAATAATTGGCGGAGTTTGCTTTCATTTCAATCCACTTTCGATGGGCGCTTTCACGTGCGGCCGAGATTCTATCTGGCAAACAACGGAAGCAGTGTTCGTGCCGGATTCCTTAACCGTTCGGCAACAGGTAAACGTTCTGCGGTCTTTCACCACCAGATAATGGTAGCGCAATAGTTATATAAGATTAATTCTCCGGTAATATTGCATTAGGAAATCGGTATCGCAAAACAGAAGATTATTTATGCGATTGCTTCAAGAAAATACAAGGGAGCAATTATTGCATGGCTTATTGACCGAGTTTGATCGACAGGACAAAAGAATCATACTTACTAATAAAGGTCCTGCGATTTTCTATCTTTCGATTGTTTCTTCATAACTTAGACCTTTCGGTTTCTTAGTATCGTTAATAGTATTACATCATTCATTGGGCAATATAACGTGGAACCGGCTGCTGGTGAAGCATCCTCTTAGTACTGACACTGCACTATCACTGTTAGTAACAATGGGTAGCACTTTTTCGGAACACATTTAGAACAACAAACCGCAGCTATGTAATAATTGCCTCATAGATTCGTTAGTCAGATTTTCTGCTTCTGACAACAAATAAAATGTAACCGACAGAAGGTCGAAAACGATGAAAATAAACGGACCTGAAATGTTGATTAAGTATGACAATGAAATATAATCCTTGATGTAGCTCATTAGTACTCTAACGAATTACACTGGTTATTACAGTTTTGTTTAGATAATAAGGGAGATTATTAAATTCCAGTTCGTATTATTGTATGTACATTCTCAACATTGTTGATGCGGCTAACTGAAACTGATGGTCCCACGGAGACTAGCTCATTTACCGGTCCTCCGATCGACGACTATTGAACAAGATTAAGGATAACAAAACAGGATTCGTTTGAAGGACTGCATTATGACATATTTAAACTGGTGAAGATAGTTTCGTAACAAGCTAGGGATTACAGACCGGCCGGGGAATGTGGTCACTGACAGCGCGCTCGGCTCGTCGACCGAGAGGGCAACGCACTGAAGAATGCCCGAGTTGCTACCCGTGTGTGTGTTTTTACTGTCTCAGCATGTATATTTTACTTTTTCCGACAGTAACATTAATTACGACCGGCGTTTGTCCCGTTCCTTTGGAGTCATAATTATATCTTTCGGACGCGGGAGAGAATGCGACAGGGTAGTGGGAAAAAAAATTGACTTACAGTAGCCGAAATAAACGCGCAATAAAGTCGATGTAGCGAACTGACTCATAAATAAAATGTTCAATGTTTGCGAAACTGAGAGAGAATTTCAGCTATCGTTTTTACGGTTCGTGGATATTTGTACAGTGGAGAGATTAACTAAAATGTAGCTATTATATGTAGCCGTAAAAACGGCGTTTGAAATCATAACCTCTTTTCAGTCCAATGAAACAACAGACACAGTACTATTTTCAGTTCAGGAAAATCGTTTCTAGAAGAGTGAGTGCGTAAAATGGGTCCGTACTCGGTGATCAGCAACAACTAAAAACCTTTCAAATAATGACTGGCACTGTTCTAACACTCTGAGACGAGAATTAGTGTAGTGGCGGGGGAGGGGGTAGAGGAAATAGAGCAAACGCATTTGAAACGCAAGACAAATCACTTGAAACTCAAGTGGGACCTCTTTGGACCATTGAAGGAGTCTGTTGAAGACGAAGGTTTTATATATCTGTATATATAATCTGTATTCTTGGCACAGCTATAATTCAGTGCAGGAAGTGTACAGGAAAATAGGGAAAGAAGTAATAAATTATTTGTAAATTATATTTATGAAAATAAATTGCATTTTTCCTGCCACGTAGTTTGTTTGAGGCATATTTACAGAAAACTGCCGATTCTCCACATTTTAACATAATACCTCCCTTTCATAATTAATCGCGATTTAAAATACAAACCTAAGAGTAGGGGAACTGACAAATAGTGGTCGAAAGTACTTTTCTCAAAAGAGTATCGGTACATAATTTAAGATGAGGAATTTCGGGGGCCGAATCGGGGCTCGACGACCGGATAAATAGCGGAGAATCCGAAAGTTTAGGGGGGAGGGGGGGACGAGCGGCAATTGAATTATCTCGAGGCCGTAAATAGCCGCGGGGGCGAGCGAAACATGTTCATTAATATTCATAATTGCGCCTCTGCCCAATGAATTCGCTTACCTGCTTGGTTCACCGGGCTCCGATCCCGTCCCCTTTGTAAAACCGCCGTTTTCCACAGTACCCTATCTACACGGAATATATTTCTTAACGGTACAATAGAAAATCGTTACCGCAGTAAGGGATGAGACCCTAAGGAGAAACAAATAGTACAGAAGGGTAGCGCGCCTTAAAATATCGTAGGTGCTATCGAGGTATAAATAAACGGTAAAGCCCTGAAATTTCGAGGGTGTGCCCAAAGTCTGGCACTAAACCAATAACGATCCTAAACGAAAAGGATATTCCCGAAAAAAGAAAGAATTTTGTTAAGAAGAATACTACAAATAAAATGTATAAAATTATCAAAGTTTACACGAGGAATGGGTGGGAGGAGTTGTTTAGGACATCAGCCGACTCTCTTATCCTGTAATCTTCGCCCTGAGACTGAATTTTAACTATTGCGCTATATTTAATCTCTGAAAGAAGCTAAAACATGGGACATGATAATATGAACAGGATATTTGGGGACATCCGATCTCGATATTTAGTGTCTCACTCGATATTTCCGTCTGTTCGGTAATTTTTTACGCAATATTTTCATCCGCATCGAAAAATACCAAAGAATACCGTTACCGATAAAATTGAACCTTGTGTACTGTAAAAACATTTTACGATTGACAAAACACGATACCGAATGCGTAAGGATCTTAACCGGTAAAAATCACTGTTAATACTAACATCCGTGAAACAATTGATTAACATAGACTTATGAGGGAAAAAGGATGCGGAGACAAGGAGTGACATGAAATATTACACCGGTACATAGGAAATGACAGGTCACGTTTCAGGATGAGCTCAAAGTAAAGGATCTTCCAATTTGTAGGAGGGACACATAAGGAGGGACGCGGCCTCCGGTCCCGAACTGCAGACCGTCGAAATAAATCTTCGCAACTAGAGCCCTACACTATCACGACAACGTCAGAGAAGATTCCGAAAACTCCAGCGAACTTCAAAACGAAATTGTTCAAAATTGGGAGCTCGTTTTCGAGGCTCGGAAAATAAAAAAAGTTGGGTCATAAATTAAAACTGAAAGTTTGGGGGACCGGACGAGAGGCATGGCCTACACGGCCGCCTTATAAAGATAAATTCAACCCGGAGAGCCGGCCAGAGAGAAGTGTCCGCGTCCCGAACCAAATCCGAAATTTATAACCCCAACTTTTAATACGGGAGCTCGGTGGCCATCCGGAAACTTTTATAAATTGTGCGACTTTTCAACAAATTATTACAAGGGGGAGTCGGTCTTAAACCTATTCGCCTCGGTCCAGTGAAAGGTGAATTGGTCTATAATAAATAATTTCAGCTCCCTTTCTCCGATAACGGTGAAAGCCATGGTTTCGTTGGGAAACTTGATTCAGAACGGGACGCCGAATCATAATAATAATGGGTCTATTCTTCATACGACCTCGTATGATTCTTTTGGAGTACAACATTTAAACGGACTAGGCATATCTCAAGGGTTGACACGAATATTTCAATTTCAGTGCCCCATCTTTAATTTCAAAGCACCTCTGGGAATGTGTCTGATTTCGTAAGGTGCGGATAGGAGCAAGACTCGCCGAACTAAAGATAAATGTCTCTAAACAGCGCCGAATTGAAGAAAGCACGAGGGGAGCAAATAAGGGAGTAGGGATGCGGGCCCTCAAGCTCGGCATCGTTCGGATATCAAACCGGCTTTAGCGTCCCTTATCCAATGCGGGACTGATTTACGGCTAACCCAACCGAGGAGAGGACATCTGTCCCGCGGTCAATGGGGGGCCTCTTATTTCTCGTGTACTATATAATAAATATAATCGTAACATCAATACAAAGCCACTTTGGGGTAATATACCATTATTAAAAGGTGTATTATATCTTGTGACATGATTATAGAACAAACAAGATACGCCTAACCACAAATTTTCTAACTAGTGAAATCTGGCCTTCCGTTCCGTTATTCGATCCAGTGATCATACATAGAATCAAATAGCGATCTTATTTATTTTCAGCGGAAAAACAGTGGAATTTTAATATCTCCACGAACACAAATGACGTTTAATAATACGAATTAAACTCCCGTAGACTTAAATCTGTAAATCCTAATAATAGGAGTCTATCTTGAAAGGAAAGACGTAGAGCTGAAAGTAGTAGAGCTGGTTCCCCAAAATAGGTATAACTATGTCTCGGATAGTGAGCGTCGCGCTCTGAACCTCAACTCTAACATAAGTTCTGTACCGAGTACATTTCAGCACCTCGGGAGGAGCCGCCATTACGGAAAATTGCATGTTCATAGCTTCCTCAATGTCGGCCGGCAATAATAGCAGTCTCCACATTCAAACTTGGATAGGTTTTCTAGCCGTGTATCTCTCGCTCTCTCCCGCAGCCGCCTCAGCGGGCCCCAACAATTACATCGTCGAGCCTTGGACATTTAAACCCTCGCTCTGAACCGTAGCAATTATTCCCGAGGCGCGGCAAAATTCCCGGGTGGAGTACTACGCAGTATCGACGCGGGGCCTTCCCAAATGTCAGACATTAAGATTTAATGTCACACGGTGCGAACAGTTAGAACTCTGAGAAGAACGTTAAAAAAATATGGTTTTAGTTGATTGATATATTCTGTTGTCCAAAAATCCATGAGGATTTCGAACATCATCGCCCACTTCATTTTATCTCGGCTTTGAATGTTTCATCAGCGATTTATAGAACCAATTACATTATACTATATTTGATGTAACTTACTACTATGTGAATAAATGGAACAGGCACGATAACACTCATAACAAAAGAAAATGTCATTTTTACCCCAAATTTCTATTTCAATTAATGCCCACGTTAATGGACGCAGAGACTGTGTTTATTCCTCATCAATTACGAATCCGGCATCTGTTTTCATTGCAGCTATCGACCTTATTTTCAAGCACCATCTTCCTTCGTCAACTTGGTTGAAGTGTACGGTTTTGCCCGTCCCCACTTTTGTTTCTGAGGCGTTACAGTATCCGGGTATCACAGAACGGATCACGGTGGAACTCTTAAATTGGTTTCAGTTTACTTTGCCACAGACGAGGCGCCGATAATAATTCGGCGGTAACTTGGAGCGATTGAAGCCTTTCTCGGTTGGGGACTCCAAAGCGGTGAAAGCCCGTCCATTGTTTGTGTCTGAATTAATCCGCGGCTTTGGGCGCGCCTTTTGAACGGCCCTCCGGTATTTGTAGGCCCGTTTCCTATTTGGGAACGATTTCAATCATTACCATTATTGCGATTCCGATTGCTGAAAGTAGATTATATCCACTTTGTGCAATGCAACTCCCTTCGTCTTGCGTAAATTGTTTTTTGCGAAAGAATGGTCTCATTTTTCGCTGGCACTGTTAATAGATACCACCTTCTTATGGGCATTGATATGGATTCCCCGAACGCATTATGCATTGTGTAAGAGAAATTCGGTGCATATTTTACCTAACACCTCATTCCGGGTATCGCACCTCCTGAAAATGTGGTAAGATCATTTATCAATATCGATATCAATGCAATGGAACGCAATTTTTTGCGACTGTGTTTTAGAACACCTGCGTGATCGGTTACTTTTTTCTTAGGTTGGAAACAATAATTCTGCCTAATGGTGTTGACCTTTCCAAGACCGGATTCTCCAAGGAATACGCCGGTACCACTCTGAGTGGAGACGCGGCATTATTATAGCGGCCCGTACGCTTTTTCTTAAATTGCAGTTTGTTCCTACGCCTAAAATGCGACTCTATCGAGCCATTCATTGGTTAATGCGAATTTTTATGTAAAACTGACGGATAAACTAAATTTGTGTGCTCCAAACAGACTATAATTAACCGAGTGAATTATGCAGTGTGATTAGTACGGGCAAAATGAGGTTCCGGGATTGTGTATCGTTGTGTTAAATTTCGGACGTGGAAACCGTTGCCAAGGAAAACGGTAATGACGGATAAATTAATTAACAAATTTCTACGGCCTCATATTTGGGAATAGTTTGATATTCAGATGAAGACAGCACGGCGGGTGAAATTGGATTTTGCCAAATTTATAAGTGGACGCTACATTTCTGCCCGGACTTCCCGGACGCTCCTGCTTAATTAATTGCAGATTATAATTAAAATATGCCAGCCGATATTGCATTAGTCCGCGCTCTCTCCAATTTGACTCGCCCAATACATTTGTCATCATAATCCTGCCCGTTTTGAGTTTACGCCCCGACCCAGTAAATTATTTCCATAATTTCGCACGGACGTCATTTCTATCACCGCCATAGTTTCACCACCACACTGTATGTAGAGCAGGAAAAGAGACCAATCCACTACAGGAGATTGAGTAAGGAGATAAAAGGATGGATGAGGAACCGGAGAAACCGGGGGTACGAATAAACCCACGATGGAGAGGAGCAAATTAGGTTATAATTTAAGGCTAACCAGTCGCCAGACAGTATTGAGAGTAAAGCTTGCACTCAGAAAAGAGAATTAACTAAAAAAAACTACCGACGTAATGTTCTTGTTGGTTTTATAACCCTTCATAACCTCAAATTACAGCATTTTCGGCACATTCGTTTACAAACGATACGACCCAACAAATGTCAGGTCGTTTATTGAACCGGTTTCCAATCGTAACTCACAATATAACCGAATGAGGGCAATTTAACAGTGAAATATTATTCTAAAAATAATTAAATTTTGAAAGCAAACCGCTGACAATTTCTAATTAATTTCTTATTGATTCGGTTATCGTTGGCGAAAATAAATATGAAGATGCGATAAATACTCAAAAAGATGATCGCGTCTTTTAAAATCAACAGTGGGTTGTGGAACGAAAAAGAAACTGTGTAGGGCACGGTCAGGTACAGGCAATTACGGGCGATATTAAACTCCGGACGTGTTTTATTAAGAAAATGACGCGTATCCTTCATCCTGAACCCCGTGCATTGTTTCTCCGACGGATGCAAGACAATGACAGGAGATGGGATAATTAATTAGTACTACCACGGGTGAAGAGTAAGAAATGCAGCGATTGCTTTGGACTAGAGTTGTAATAGATAACTCCACCTTTTGTCCTTGGTATAATGCTCGCATGTACAATTATGTTGCGGGAATTCAATGCCGAGATAAGGTAGAGAGCTGAGACAGATTAAAGCAGAACGGGCTTACATAAGTGGACAACCGGATTCGGTCGAAGACATGCAACTGTTGCACAGTTCAATTTGAAATTAATCATACTTTCACGGCCTTTTACGGTCTAATCTTATTAAACATATAAATTCATTGCGACAAACTCACAAATATTTTTGGAAACTAGTCTCAATGTATAAAGGATCATATAAAGGTTTAATTTTGCTTCAATACTTTATCGTCCTCGATAAATAATTTCACTGAACAGATGCACAATTTTGATAGTCCCACATAATCTTATAAAAACAATACACTGGAATCTCTAATTATTTTTTTTATAAATGAAATGTGACATTTTACCCTTTCACATGAAACGGTATAATTCTGTCCCTTCGACTAATAAACTCAGAACAGTTTGATCTATTAAATTAACCGGATATTGTTGTTGGAAGTGTTGCGAAGGTAACACTAAAACCACATTTCACTTGTTTCCAGCGATAACACCGTTCCCTCTCTTCCGTTTAACGGCGGTTGATCGCTCATATTCGGTGCGGTGGCAACGAACCATTGTTTATTGCATTAGTGCACACTAGAGGTTTCTGCATAAAATACAAACACGGGGACGGCCCAACATTAGAACGTCCCCGGCGTACTGTTTATTTAGTCCAACACCCTGTACTGTGCCACCACCACCATCGGTTCCCCGACAGCAATTTCTGAACCCACAAGGGATCACTCGCGTCTACGCATGAAAATAAGTGGATAGAAAATAGACGAAGAGTAAATATTCAGTTATGTAATTAAATTCCGATGAGAGTGGATCTGGAATGAATACGGCGTTACTTCAGATAGTCCTGTTGAGACATTGTTGCACGACGGCACATAGGGCTATAGAAAGTCGGGTCCGGGACACCTGAGGTATTTTTGTTTGTTGCTGGCTTTGAAGTGAGGGCTCCCCCACTGATGTTTGGGGGGGAGCACCGGCCAGGTGGTCGTATATATGAAAACAGGGCCTATTCAGTGGGGGCTCAGGGGGTGGCTCCTCGGTGTTTGGGTCGGAGAGCGTGTTCATTAGCCCCCTTCCTTCAGAGGGGGTTCACTCGGGGCACTGCCACTCTTTTGTTATTTTGACGGCACCGCGTACACACGACCGCCGCCACTTTACGGTACATTAAACCGTCCATCTGCCCCCTTATTATACGACGCTCTCCTCCGTTATTAATTATTATACTTACTTGGGCCAACAATCGGAGGGATCGTCGTTTATTCTGTCCGAGGGGGAGGCCGTTTGTTTGCTAGGCCGAGGCGCCGGATTAACGGAAAAAAAAGACAAGTAAATAGTCACGTTACACTGTTTACTTAGGCAGTAATGAATTTGCAATGATAAATAATCTTTGTTTTTTTATACTGTTTTTACTTGCGGTGTTGAGGAAAGTACAATTCATTAACGATTAATACAATATTAAAACAGGGACCGCGGGGTTAATACCGCCGTTCCGGGGTTGATTCCATTCGAACTAGAGAGGATACCTCATTCTCCGCTTAAGTGAGGAATAATTGCGAGTTTTACCTACAATGCCATTTCTGATGTGTAAATCCTACCCAAGTGATGGATAATCCCACGCGGGATAATTTTTTATTACGAATATCTATCACGTCATCGGAATATTAAAGATATAGTATGAATATAGAAATGGTGGTTCATCATTGTTCAAAATATTTCTTTCAGAGTCTGTGTAGCTGCAGTTTGGAAATAGCGGGCCGTTTATATTCATGCGAATCCTGTACTCTGGGGGCCGCAGTAATCGAGTCCGGTTCGTAACGGTAAACGTGACTGTAAAAGTGACATTCAGAGTCCGTGGGGGGCCTCGAGAATAAAAACAGGCTGTGGAAGCCCCGTGAGATTGAGTTTTCCAAACGCGTACAGCGGTAAGAGAGGGGGGGGGCTGTTTCGAACGAAGTCAAATGGGCGGACTACCTGGACTGGAGCGAAGGCCGATATATATGCGACCGACAATGTATTAAGCGAATGGGCCTTTGTAAAGCCGCCGCGCGCTGCTCGACCACTTATGGGGCACAAACGAGCCCAACAAGAGCTTCAACTCAATCACTTCATTCATTCGCTGAGAAACAGGAAGGCCCCCGTTCCCATCTAACACCTGGCCTCCGGTTAATGGGGCAACAGGACAAGCCAAAAAATATTGCAGCTATACACGGAACAGAAACTGCTTTTTGCAATATACGGTATATAATGTGTAAAATTTATGAATAAATAATAATAGGTCGTAATCAATTCAAATTTGCATATTTATTTTTCGCCGCCTTCTATCGTACATTCTATTTAATACTCTATTAAATATTATAGTCAGTAGAGGGATTAAAAATATATTTTATTCCACCGGAACACTGGTTTAAAATGACAAAATAGGCTTTCCCGAGGACCACCGCCAAAAATTAATATGCTTGTAAAGGAGTTACTGTATCCCGTGTTTAAAAGATCTGCGCTGATCTTGAGTAAGCGGGATTGGCCCTGCGTTTGTAATTAAGCCACGTGTAACTGCCCGAATTACGCATTCCCCGAAATGTAATCGCCTTTATAAAGGGATAGAGAAGGAAGGAGGGGGGGGGGTGTTGGGGGCGCTTTAACGGCCGGCCAATAAAGTTGTGCCCGACCCCGAGCAATTACCAGACCGCTAAGCCACCCCCCCCCCCGACCACACACTATTAATCTGCCCACCGTCGACGAAGGGAACAGCGAGGCGCCGGCACCGCCTCTGTTAAGAATTTGCTCGTCCGACAATGGCGGACCGACTTCACTCTGCCTACCCCACAGGCCGGTGAAGCATTCGCGGCTCAGAAGGCGATAGATTTAGAAAAAAATTTGTATTTCCGAACTATAGAATTCACTGAAAAGCCCAACAATTTAAGGCCAACATCGACATGAAAAGACCACAACTAAACTAATGGGCAGTTCCATTTCTACATTGCTACTTTAGTGTACACGTTATAATTATCTTATATATCAGGAAGGATTCAAAACAAGACCTCGACTCGCTGATGATTTGTGGTGATATAGTTCATCAGGTGGGCCGCCTATCGATACAGCGATGGAAGAAAGCCGGCGTGAAAAGTTAGTCCTAGGGTCCGTCGATAGAGCACAGCCGCCCCAGCGTTAATGGCGGGAGGCTTTTCCGGCACCGTTAAACACAATTATGAGGCTGGGGCCGATGGGAGGCGCGAAAGAATTGTCCCATCCGCATTTGTATTCGGCGAACGGCCGGGGGATAAGGATGAGTAGTGGTAGGGCCGAGGGACGCACAAACCCGACAGGATTTATCAACTCCGGGGATCTCTTCTCTCGACTTGTTAAGCGAGCGCCTCCGCGCCAAAGATAAGGAGAGGACCGCGCGCCCTCCCAGACATCGGTCCCGGCTACTAAAAGCTTCCGTTTACGCATTAAAACTTAAAACGCTCGAGAGGTTTAATAATGCAAAGGATGCGCCGCCGTCTCGCCCTCCAACATTTGAGATAAAGAGACGTCCCAGCGAGGAAAAAAGGTTAACGCCGTTAAACATTAATTCGGGCCCGATTCGTGGGATAAAGTGTATCCAATCTCCAATTTCTGGATTTGCAGTCTAACACGATAGAATAATTGACGACGGATACTTCTTTATTTATTATTTGACGACCCAGTTGAAAACACAAACAATGAGTCGAGATTATAGTTTGAGACAATACCATAAAAATAATATTCGACATGTTTTTTTCGAATTAATAACTACAGAATTTAAATTATTTGAATTATATACGGAGGAATTGTAATAACTTAGACGATCGGTTCAAAAACTTTGACTAAGAAAAATGGAAACATAGTGTAATAATAATTGAGATCGTTATAGTATGTATAGATGTAACTAAAAAAACAGAAACAAACGTTTTTGATCGCAATTGAGTTTAATTCGTCGCTTGAATAAGGAATTTAACTTGCTCTGTCTGCAATTTGCTAGATTTGCGATACTAGATTCCTTCCCAGGCTCCGAAAATAACCTGCGATAAACCTGACCTGTCATTTCAGAGATAGCAAAGTAGTAGCACTCGGCAATTCGCGATCGACATTTACCAGATCTGATAAGTAAATACGCGCGTTCCTGTATTATTCAACAAGTCCCTGAGCGCAACAACCGCGAAAAGTGCTCATTATCTTTCGAATCGAGACCCATTGTCCGATCTTAAAGGTTATTTGAAGATTATTCCGCAATTATCGTCGCTGAGCCATAATACTTTATTCCCGGATTGGGTAAATAATTGACGCTGTCCCAAGCACGTACTTGAACTTAAGTGCGGGAGATTTCAACGGACCCCTTTCCATGTAGACATTACGTAGCTATGATTAAAAGCATTTTTACGTTGTTTCAGAATTAGTTACAAAAATTCCTTGTTATACAAAGGAGAAAATTATTGGATGAACTGAACCACGGTAGGATTATTCGGCAAATAAAACTGTAAGCGGGCAACCGAACGGTGGACGAGAGCGTTAGATAGGTCGAATTGTGTGACCTTTGAAGGTGGACAGTTATATGAGGGCAGTGGATCGGATCCGGCCTAGATGGCTATCTCCAAGTGCCGGCCGCGAAATTCTCTAAGACTTGAAATACCGGTTCTACGAAATTGAGTAACTGGGAATCAGCCAGGTTTATAAAAATTGGAGATGTCTAACAAAGGTACGCCTTTAAGACGGCCGTTACAACGATGGCAAAGAGGTACGTCACAGGAATAAAGAAATAATAAAAAATCTCGGAGAGATCGCATCGACTAAATTATTTCATGCCTCCAGAAACGCGCGTTCATAACGGCAACTACGCTGTAATATAGATAAAGATTTTCTAATTTCACCGAGCACTACCACCCCCATTAAACGGCGGAATATATAGTAATAGGGGAATAGTTAAACCCGTATCCGACCACTGTAAATATTTTAGCAACTGCGAACGAATTCAATATATTTTGGATAAAGGAGAAGAAAGACAAATATACACGAGAGATATGAAACAGTGTTTGCAGTATGTATGTGTTTTAGAGAGAATTTGTCTCTCTGGAGAATATCAAACACATCAAACTCTAAGAAAGATATTAGAAAATGATTGTAAATTTGTTTAAAATTAAAAAATTGGATGGTTTTTTAATCTATCTCGTATTTTGATTTCTCTTTTTGTCATTTAAACATTGTTATATGCATTACATTAAATCCGATTTTATCTAATTGGTTTTCCGTGTTCGTACTAAGTGTCGACATTAGAGAGTTGATGGAATTTGTAGCCTATTTGATCAAATTTGTGGAAATTGGCCGACATTAACTGTACGACCGAACGTGACCAAAACTGACCGAAATGAAACTGAATAAGCCGGATATCGGAATCCACAGGAACCGGCCTGATCCTACCAGAATAAGCCGCCATCGCCTGGAATATACCTGCACGGACCGGAATAAGCAGCAATCTAATGGACCATGCTCTTTCAGAAACGACCGAAAATTTCTACCGTATAATACTACTAACACCGTTTCCCTTTTTTCGTGAGTGTGGCTTGTTCACGAAAACGATTTGAGCAGAATTAAAATTATTCGTCATCGATTGCCACCAATTTCGAGACGGTAGATACGATTCGAGAATAGCCTGCCGAAACAGAAACTGGAACCGAGCAGGACGACAAACCAGTCTAATTACATTACAAGTTATGCATCAGACGGCTTAATATCCAGGAGCAAGTTTCCAGAGGCCGAGACCGATAATGGCCGCCTGATAGAAGTTAACTACATCTTCAATAATTGTAGGCCCCATCGAAACTCTAAACCAATGGGGCGCTCAGCAATACCCGGTTTTCAGGAAGACCCGTACGAAATAAAGTTCTAATATTTTGAGCTACGACAAAATATTAGCAATGAATTTTTTTAAAAGGTTATCCATAAAGCAAAGGGTGTATTTTATATAACTGAAGCAACATAAACATGAAAGACAGCAAGCAAGTAATGAACAATGACTATTAATTAATATAATATAATGAATTGATTATTATCTGGCTTTGGAACATCCCAAACTGTAACCGAAAACCGTGTGTTCTAACTGATCTTAGCGGTAGGTTTTGCCCTCTGCCGTGAGGGTCGACTTAATGGGACTAAATTTATTCCCGTCAAATAGTTTATTTCAAATTAATAACGAAAAATAACAACTGTCCGGGGGTGGTCGGCGCAGCGGGGTACGCCCACGACTACACCGGTGGCCCGTTTTTTGCCCCCATTCTCTGCCTACTCTGGAACCATCCCCCACATCTTGATGGCCGAGAGGAAAGATTTTTATGACTATAATAAACAATTTATTACGTCTGTATGACCCCAAAGGCCGTAAAAAAGGAAGCGTAAGCGTTTTGGGAGCGTCACTAAGGAAATATATTCCCTGGACTCCAAGAGGATTCCAGTATTTCAAATATTGGTTCTTGGATCGGACAAATATTACAGACATTGTTGTAACTTAATTTTTATAATATTTTATCCAAAATAATCCAGTAAATATCAAATTAATTTCCATATTTTTGTCTTGTTGAGTTGAAAGGTAGAATTGTGGAACGAGGAGAAGAAAAGAAGGCCTTGGAGTTTCTTCTTGATTCGTTTAAATAAAGAATAAGATTCAGGCGACCGGAGCGGACTCGTATACGAGACAGACGTCTGAGAACAGGCATTGTGACCAGCCCACTCTCGATTAATAATATGAATAGGAAAATTAGAAGATAGTAGAACCCAAGGGGGAAATACTATGGGTGAGATTTTACGACTGGGCACACCACTAGGAGTTTCATTGAGAGACCAATGTAGACTCCCCTCCTTCTCAATTGACCAAAGCACCCGGCATGAAGAGTTAAATGGACATCGGGTTTATTAAACGGATGAATGAATAATGCTATGAAAAAAATGTGTTGTCGAACCAGGCTTCTAACTCATGTAGGCTGGGCAACAGAAGGCCTGTGAAAGCGGAATTAGAACAAGGCCACATTAATAAATACATTACAAAGGAAACGTTGTCATAATAACGCTCCGTCTTATTATAACAAAGTCAATTACGTTTAAAAAATTTAATTATTTTTCGTTAACTCCAAGTTCAAATTATATATAAAATATATAAAAAATATAAAGTATGGTAGTCAGTCAACTTCACAATGTTCACATTTAAACTGTAGTACAATTACTCACCTTAAGTAATCTGTCTGTTTAAGAAATGAAAACTCGAGATCTATACGTTTTCTCGGTAAGAAAAGACTTTGGGAGTCGGGCACTTTAACTTGATTTTCAATTTAAAAACGAGCACCCCCTTGTTTAATAAGCCGGCGGACAAAGACGATCGGGCTGCATCTGCATGATAAATCTACCTCTTTAAGTGCTTCAAAAGGCCTCCTCACTCTAAAAGCATTAATTCCTCCGAGTCTCCCCTTTCCCTGTTCCCTCCGCGATCCGACGACGAAAAATCACATTTAATTAACGTCTCATTTTAATAATCCGGCTTTAATTAAAGAAAAAATGGTTAGAAGTGGGCGCGTATCCTCCATAAGAAATTCAGACCTGACAGTATTTTCGGTCACTGTATTTTATTAAAAGAAATCCGCGCAGATATTGGCGTTTGCGCTGCAAACAGTAATAGTGCAAAAGCAGACATCCAATAAACATGGTAATAAAGTGTGAGGTTCGAGCACAGACGAAGTATTGGTAAAATGTTTTCAAAGTAGGAGAAAAAGAGTTCGAGAATTTCATTATTCGGCATTAAGATATTGAGCCCCAGGGACGTCGTTACGCTGGAAACACGAGAGGAGGAGGAAGAGACAAGGGATGTAATAAGAGGGGGAAGACGGAAGGAGACAAGAGCGTAAATAATCGTTTCATAAACTTGATTGTCATTCCGGGCGGTGGCCCGGCCGGTGTTAAACTTAATAAGTAAGTAGGGAATAAAACTGTGCCCGTGCTCAGGCGGGAGGCCCACATGACAAATTCCCAGCACTAGGCCCAACTTTATTACCGGCCGCCTCTCCGCCCAAGAGCGACAGCCACCCTTTGTCTTACCCGGCTGCGGAGCCGGCGAAAAATTTAATTAAATTAAGCCGCCGGAGGCCTTTTAATAATCTTAAGATATCGAGAGGAAGAGCCCCTTTTTCAAATTTTTGTTGCTCCTTAACGCTAAAAGCCCTTTCATAATTTACACGGCGGCCCTTCCTTCTCACCCTAATTTCTCTTGATTTATTAAATCGGGTTCGTAAAATATTTAAAATGGTCCGACCAGATTGAGCCAAATAAGACACTCGCCCATTTCAACTTATTTAGAGCCAAATCCTAATAATTTCATAATACTTAACTCAGATTAAAATAAATTCCCGTTTTTAATTTATGTCCGCAGGTATACACAAGGTCATGTGAAGATAACAATGTTTCCATACGAAGATACACAGCGTTCTATAATTCTCCACTCGGAACCATCTGTACTGATAGGTAAGTGAGTGAAGGTAGTAACTAATATACATTGTCGGTAATGGGTTTTTTGTAACATAGAAGATACCGCAAAAAAATATTTGAAAAAACGTATACGTTTTAATTTTTTGTACAAAGAAGCCTATTTCCAAGTATAAAATCTGTTCACCATAAGATTAATTCTATTTTAATTATTATAGTTATCTTTATAAAAGGATACACAATTTAGTGCGATACAAAACGTATCGGGGAATACTCCAGATTCAAAACTTGCGGCAGTCAAAAAAGGCCAACAATTTCAAAAAGCCGGAGGCACCGGCGACAGCAATAAATTTCCAAACGTCAAACAAAGTGAAACAATAGCGGATACAAGTTGGGGAAGCTGACCAGTGGTGAGGGGCGAGGGAGGGAGTGGGTTATTTATCAGCGGTGAGGCCATCGCGGTCCTGCTATCCACAAAAGAGAACTCCGCCTCTACCTTCACCAGCGAAACCCACAGTTTGTTGCCCACAACCGATATCCTCAATCGGCCACATCATAAAGCTCCTATCCCCAAAGGGCATCAAATTAACCCACCTGAATTCAATTTAATTGCTCTATTTCAAACGAAATTTGTCGAAATTTCGACTGGAATCACTTTCGCAACCGGTACAAAACTCCGGGATGAAGTACCCGACCAAGTGTTTACCTTAAATAGGTCTAACATATTAGGATACTCTTCGCCGCGGACCTTTTAAAACAAAAGCTGTAATTAATGTAAGTTCCAGATAGTAAGGCTGCCTGTTGGACGGATAGTAAAGTACCTACTTAGTCAAGCGAAAGTATAGTTCTGGGTTCTGTCCCCACCGGTGGCACGTTGTCTGCATTGCAAATGTATAGATTTGCGAGCATAAAAGAATAACAAATATTGAAGAAATACATCTCCAGAATACACCTACATACATTAACTTATAATACACCTCAAGGCTGCCGTTTCTAAGGAGGGATTTACCCGGAAGGCTGGAGTCAATTAATGCTTCTCATCTTTGGATATGTCGCCCTGAAATTCTGAGTACTATTATACACGAAAGCTTGTTACGCTGAACAGAATGGAATAATTTAAAAAAATTCAGTATTAAATACCTACAGAATAAAATCGTCCATAGTTAAGTATCCACCGAATATATCATGGCTAATGGCCAAATATAATAATAGCACTCTCAAAAGTCTAATAATCTAGCAGAAAACTTTTAACGATATTTTACGATTTCGAGTGGATCTCAAATAACTCCAGAACAGCCTATATTTAGACTAACAGAGATGGTGCCATGGAAAGGAAACCGGGACGATAAGTGGTAAGGAAAAACCGGTGATAAATAAAACCTTACAATTATTTCAGTAAAACTTGCCAAAACCATCAACAGATTGAATTTCCTTCTACTTTCAGAGTATTGGTTTTCCTTTCTCCATTTATTTCCATTGGTTTGGCTTTTTAGTTAAAGTGAGCATGCGGAATTTAATACGGAAACGTCAGTTGGCAAAATTCCATAAGTTTTAGCTTAGTAAAATAATGGAGGGACTCAGTGACTTCAGTTAGGATGTGCAGATTGGCTGAATCGAGTTTAACGCTAAAAAATACATTAGACCTAATAATACATTAATAAAGATCGGGCATAACCAATAACATAATTTTCTAAATTCTGTGCACCTTCGTAGTCCCCCAGGGTAAATTACATATAACGAATTCGTATTCTGTTTAGTCGCGATGGGTTTCAGTATCAGTTCACACAGTTTTATTGTTATAAAATATATCGACGTAGTCATTAGGAATACTATTTTTGTTACTAATTCGTTCATGAAAACATTGGGTAGGTTAATTGGAAGTAACTTTGGCAAGCCCCAGTACGACGAAAAATGCAGATAAATCTGTTTCCAATGTGTACTTCGGGAGAAACAATAAGGAGGAAAGAAGGATAAAAGAGTGGGACATAGGTAATAACTCAATCTTTGGGTAAGCGCTAAAAGCCGACGAGGCTATCGTAAATGTGCCCAAGAAAATCGGGGAGCGTAATAAAATAAGGGGACCGGCGGGGTTCGAATGGATAGAAAATTGCCGGCATTCCTCTCCGCCCTCTAAACGGGCCCTGATTCCCGAGCCCTCCATTTAGAAACCGGCCACCCGAGCTGAATTGGATTAGCGCGAGTCTAACTTATAACTTTACCCAACACTTTCCAACCGAGAGCTGTAACGACGGGTGAAAATAATATTAGAGATGGCCACGAAAGCTACGAGGTACGAGAAAGCTTTCAGTTCGGATTAAATTTCTCACCGATGAAAGATTATTTCCTTTCCACTTTTGATCTCCTTCTTCAATATTCTGAATCACGTCCGATACTAGATCGCGTACTGAACTGAGCATCATTGTAAAAATAAATAGATATTCGATACACGCAAATCATGCTTCCGGGGAGTAAAAGTTTCTACTATTCACTGATAATACACGGATCCATTCTTTGTATAATAAGATTCACGTAATGACCGGAAACGATTGGTCAGTAATCAATTAGTGACCGGACGGAATAATTTCACCGGACAAGGAAACTTTGTACACAGCTTAGAGAGGAGTCGAAAGGGACCGAATGGAAAGGTGACCTGAGCGCATTATTGTCACAGTGTACGGACCTGTTAAAAGCCGAAGTGGGCCATTATAAAGTGGCCCTTTCTGTCTGGCGGTAAAAAGGGACAGTAATAAAACAAGCGCTAAACCGAGGCAGGTAGAGAGGGGACCCACCCAGACCGCGCTAAAGGAGGCCAACAAGCAGTCACCCACGTCAGGTAACCAAATAATGGGAACAAGAAATAAAAACTACAACCTTATTTATATTCTCCGCTCTGAATGGTGTGCGCCTTAATTTAGCTAATTCAAATTGGAAGTGAAAAAGAAATCGACAACAGCCATTAGAAGTAATTGCAAAAAATCTGTCCTTTCCAATCTTCAGAGGAAATACGATTAAATGAGGTTAAAGTGTGACTGAGCAATAGAACAGTGTTTAGAGGGTAACAAATTAAAACTCTCTATTTACTGTGACTGCTTCTTATTTATTTCCTAAATTATATAGACAGACCGGAGGAGGGAAAGAGTGTTGATTCATTCTGATTTCATTTTGTGTTAAATTAAAATTCACGTCAATTATTATAGTTCAAGATAAACCGTAACTCCAACCGGTTTATTTTCTATTGTATTTTAAATTCTATGAATAATCTATCTATCAATAATTTTTAGCGCGTAAGTAATTATTTCATGGGGTAATAATGTATAAAAGTCAACAATTTTTAAATTAATCAGGCGACCGTTATTTGATATTCGCTTCCAGGAAATAACCTAATTAATTGTCCAAATGCTATTCGGGCGCCAGTACCATAAACACCGAACTCTCACGTCAAGCGTGCGGGCACAAACAGGGTTAGCTTTGACCGTTGGGCAGTACAACCCCAGTTTCAAACAAAGCACTGGCAATAGCTAATTCGGCTACCGACGCGCTACATGCGCGCAAACCCGAACCTCCATTAATGTTTACCGAAGGTCTGGTAGCAACACCTGACACTCCGGACAAAGTCCTAGCGGACGAGCAATAAACTGAATGCAAATATGAGGACCAGGGATAAGTCGGGGGATGGTGGCGTAAGGCAACATTTTGGAAACACGCTTCATAAGGCCTGGTTTTCTATTGGAGACATTCCAGCTTAAGATTTATCCAGTTTTTGAGAATATTTTCTCAAACAAATTAACTGGAATTACGACGTTTTTCACTTGGCTTGTTTTAAGCAGTTAGAGCCCCAATTAGAATCTCCACCGCCAACCAGATCGGACTCCAAACAGAAAATCATTCCACGGATTTACGTCAGGAAGTTTCTTCCGATGCGCTTACTGTGAAAAAAACGTTCGGTCTAGGAGGAGAGCATATCGGAATGACGGATTAGGGCGGTAGCTTTCGGCATTTACTAAACGGTGCGCCGGTCTGCGAGGGTAAAAGCTAGCGGCGGATAAGAAGGGCGGCACAGAAGCATCCTCACATTTCAGGCAACGTGCACTTTGGACGGGGGATCTCCAAACCTCGATGAATAGGCATCACGGGCAGGGTGTCGACCCGCCTCCTGGGCCGGGGGTGGCCGCCTTTTGAACTCAGATATTGGTACCGAAACATCATTTCCTGTAAAGTTTTCCCCGAGCCGAAGCAGCGTTTTTCGGTCCCGGGCGTCGATGTAGCGACTTATTTAAGAATGCTGTTGATGTGGCCGCGATTAAGGAGATCCCATTTCAAGCGGGTAGATACGTTCGGAAAATAGGAATGCGGTAAATTGTCGTTTATAAGAAGTTCAATCCAGTCAAAATAAACTTCCAGGCATTCAACCGAGCACCATCAACGTCTTAAATAATGTTTTTCTCCTGGTTTCTGTCCGCTGGAGGACCAATTACTCCCACCTCTGTACTGCAAGAGAGAGGAACGACAGGTTCACTCTCATAACTTTTCTTTCGAAATAATTGAGAAATACGGTAGATTGCGAGAATAATTCCAGTTAACTCGTTCGCTACCAACTGTCACATATATGTGACACAGCATTTTTTTACCACAGCCCAACGTCACACATATGTGACAGATATTTTTGCACAATTTACAAAGGCATGTTTGAACATGTTGAGTATTGAACAAAATGTTAAGTTCTAAAAGTGTAAAATGTATGAAGTTCGTACTCGGTCTGCTCTCGCATTAGATTATTTGTGCCCATAATTATGAAAGTGGTCTAAGTCAATTCAAACTTTAAGTACATTTTCATATGAAATTCACACAAAATTTCATATTCATAGTAAACTTCCATTAATCGAGACTAATAAAATTCTAAATTAAAATGTTGCATAATATAAAAATATTTGTTAATTTATTCGAAAGCAATTCATTAAATATCTCGAAACCAGATGTGTATGACTTAGACCACTTTCATAATTATGGGCACATTTAGAGTCTATAACAGTTGAATAGGTCGTTTCAGCAGGGTTAGTGAAATTAACAAGCAATAAGTTAAATTTAAAAAGGAAAAGATTTTGGGCAGCAAAATTATTAAAATTGTTATGTAAGTAGCTAGATATAAGCGAGCTGTAAAAATTATTATTACATTTAATATTTTTTAACAGAAACATATCTCTCAACAAAATGACGAATTTTCGTAAAATAAAATGAATTTCATATCGATAAATTCTATTTATATTTTTCTGTCTTATAATCAATTTCTTCTAATTTAATGTGACACGTGGGATACAGCGTTTAGTTTTTATCTATAACCCAGCGTCACATATTTGTCTCAGTTTAAGAGAATATTTATTTTACTTTTTTAGACTGTTCTATATACACGCACATCAAATCTATTCCAATTGATTTCATATAATCGCGAAAAAAATCTTGGGCTATGGTGGACGTTTTCTCCAGAAGACCCTGGTAGCGAACTGGTTGATATTATGTTTCCTACGGCGGAATGATTCGGTTTCTAATCG
The DNA here is from genome assembly GCA_019843655.1 of Lethocerus indicus. NCBI lineage: Eukaryota > Metazoa > Arthropoda > Insecta > Hemiptera > Belostomatidae > Lethocerus > Lethocerus indicus. The sequence goes on along the minus strand of JACDQD010000003.1, from coordinate 22,618,424 downwards.
CTCGATTTCTATCCCGGGGACAATAATGCGGCCGGAGGCGGCGCCGACCCGCGTTCCGGTTTCTGCTGCAATTAACGCCTCAAATTGGAGGCCGTCCGTTAACTCGGAGCCCCGACAGGGCCCTACGACCTCTTGGCCACAACTTGCGTTAGCAGTCGGCTGGTGCCGGGACCGAGAGGCCGGTCGTAATGCAATACGACCCCAGCATCCGACATCAGACTCTACAGAATAACCGCAGTTTCCGCATTCCACCCACTGTTTTGTCTAGTCACCCGGCCTTGGCCGGCCATTACTCAAGCCAATCATACATAACATCCACGACAGCTTTTCATATTTCCCAAGTATATAACATAGTGATGTCGAATGATTCTAATCCTACACATTTGAATTTTTTAGAATTGAAGAAAATTCTTAAGATTCAACATTCAACATCCATCTAGATATTATGAATTTTAACCTAAGAATTGAAATAATTATATTTTTTATTGATTACATTGTAAACCCTAAAACAAAAAAAAATGATTAAGCAAACAATATAACTAATTTGTACATAAACAAAGGAATTGAAAATAAGGTGCTGTTTAATTTGGTATCTGGACATAAATAAAAATTTAATTATTCTAAATATGTTCTTCCAATTTTTTGACAGAAAATCAGGTTGTATTACAGCGCAATGTTTTGCCAGCCAAGTGCGACTTCAACCCGTGCAGAATAATTCTAATTAGTTACGCTATTTTCTTATTATAATTTCCAAGGATAAACGTTTTTCCTCGGCCAAAGGCGGACGCTAAATATTACACAGCAATTGAAATTTCATCGCTTCGTTTTTATTCAAGCCGCGACGCAGCTAAAATACAGCCTTCCAGTGTTATTTATACAATACAGCTTCTTTCGTAACTGATAATCGAAAAGGCGACTTACTTTATACTTGACATTCACAATCGGTTTACGTCCGTCGCCAAGAAAACCGTTCCAAGGAATTCTCTACGGACAGGAACACAAACTGACACTTAAAATGAGATTTAATTGTCAGTGTTAATATTAACCACAAAATGGATTATTGTTTCTCTTATATTACATACATGTAACGCATATTATGCAGAAATGGGCTACACATTGTTTCTGCGAAGAAAATTAAAATCGGTAATGAGTTAAACGTAGGGCATTAGGAATTTCAAAGATTCACTTTTATTTCATTTTGTAATTTTCCTGCATATTAATTTTTGCTACTATTTTGCTATTATCTGAAATATAAAATAAGATACATGTATGATATAGATAATTTCTCTGACTGTTTGAGACAAGGGAAGGAACAGATTCATTTCCTCTTTTGACGGTTCAACCGTGAAAGTATTTCACTCTGTTCAACCCGAAGAGAAGCGACCCGCCTGCATTCATTATTAATCGTTGGCCGGCTCAAAGAAGGCCAGAGATTTGCCTTTGTGTTATGGCCAAGGTTTCAAGTGGAGCAGAAGAAAATAATAATTAAATAATACTGTCACATACATGGAGTATCGAAAAGGGGTGACCTACACAAAGTAAGAGGGTTGAAATTTGGCGGACATTTGAGCGAGAGGCGCTTTTTAATTTGAAAATAAGAATTTAATTAACTACATTCCGCCGTAAACTGGTATTTATTTGTCGACATATCCCGTCCGTGGTTTTATTCTCCGAGGAGCGTTCTTTGGAGAGAGTGCGAGACGAGGAACTCAAATATTCTTCTCCACGGTAATTTCCCCCCTGCAGGGTTTATATTAAATTTTGTATTGAATCTTTTTTCTCCGGAAATCCAACATTCCGTGAACAGACCTTGAACTGATTTTACCTTTCAAATGGGAGCGAAATATTCCAGACCGGCTTCTCTCTGCAGAATGTCTGACTTCATTATATTTAAAGAGGACTTCGCATCGAACTAGCGTAATATTACTGCAAAATTGAAAAGTCTATGTTTCCAAATATTATCAACGGTTCAACTACCCGCGGAGAATCGCCATGGAAACGGTTACCAACGTTGCATGTTGTAATATTTCTTTCTGGGACACTGACAACTTATGATTTTATTTTTTATTCGGAACAATATACGTAAAAAGTTATTGAAAACATCATTCGGGTGCAAGTCTCACGGATTCATTAGTGAATTTCAACAGGAACGTAAACGTAGGTAATATTTCTCTTTATTGCTAGTTTTGCTTAAAGTTATACACAGTAATTGGAAATTGTCATCCATTAGAACATTAGCGGACGTTCACACCGAGTTGCTGTTGCGTGTCACAAACAAAATGGATTTAACGTTTCTCTCTTTCATTACCAAATGGAGGATATTGTGTTCTAAAACAATTTTACACTGTCATTGTCGGTTCCGATACGGTCCTATTAGGCTCCAACGCTTGACAGTCGGTCGGGGGAATGATAACAATCTCTCGTATCCAATCCGCCCCATTTCCTACGATTAAATCTATTTTTCGTCCCAAATACCGCACACGGTAGAAAATAGGACCGTCAAAATTCTAGCTGCAACACTTCCAACCTTTTCCCGGTGGGCAGGCCCTTGCCCTAATCCCATCGCTATCTGTTTTCATTAGAGTACCGTTGCCTGAGAGTTCACCTTCTCAGAATTAGGTTTGGCAGTCCGAAAACCCCAATTTTTTTTTCCGGTTCCAAATTATAAGCGGGTTAACTTGATAGGGCTTTCAACGCATCCGGTCTTATACAGTCTTCGCAGAACTCAAGTGCACCTTCTTGGTTCACTAATCCACTACTATGATGTCATATAGGAGACAGACATGATACGTTCATAAGCCGTAACATATAAAGTTAGTTCATTAATTAATGGAACAGTGAGCACGAAACAATTTATTTATCTACTCAAGAATTTGAACCACTAAAGTATAGATCAAAGGATATAGAAATGGCATACTTAAGTTTTTTTATTATTGAAAACATATTTTCACTGTATGTACAATTCCGAAAGTAAGGTGGAAAAAACAAAACCACAAAAAGAGGGACTGACATAAGGGAATACAAAAATGTTCCATTTATCTCTTTCTTGCCGACAGAGGGCGAAATCGTAATATCTTATCTGATAGATTTTATCGTAAAAATACATTAATAAAAATAAAAATGAAGAATGGTGTGGTTTTTTCACTCCCTGGTTGTTCTAATATGGAACTACATTATCATTTGTTTCTGTTTGTAAAGAAGACACATAGTACACGGTGGGCCTCTCACTGTCCGACCTCCACCTCTCTCCATTCATCCGCTGTCAACTCGGCCTACTTTCCTTCCCTCCATATTCATCTCCTTCATCTGTATTATCCTTTTATTGTGTTATCCCGCCCCAACTACCGCCTACAGAAAACGGACAAATAGTTCCGGAGAAAAATTGACCGGGGTGAAGACAGAACATTTCGGACGGTACAAGAACTCTACAAACATTAGTTTTATCCCAAACCCTTAAGGATATATATATAATAAAAAGAATTGTTGTGTAAATAGCAAGTATTATTTTATTAAATTGCCCAAAAAAACTGTTGTAATAACCTTCTAAATATCCAGTGGCCTGGCCATTCGCCCGAATTCCGCCATGGTGACCGGATTCTGTATTCGGAATTCCGAATTCATTCGTCTGGTAATTGCAGTTATAAGCGACCATCATCGCTTTAAATACGGCGTGACAATAACGATTGGCTCGGCATTAACCCGCCGTTCGCCTACGACTTCACATCTTCATTCTGTCTAAGTTTGATGCAGTTAGTGAGACCCCTCCGTCTTTCCCCTGTCTTTCACTCCCCTCGGCAGAATCCCGATCGCCGCCCCATTCCTTCCTTTCCCTCAGCCCTAATACGTCATTTCACGCTCATTTTCTCCCATAATCTGGCCCTTCCACCCTTCAGTCTGCCTTCCGGGGCCTCTCCACTTCCCTTCTGCTCTTCCCCTTCTCCCCAAACACTTTCCTATTAAACTTAAAGCGCAAAGCTCTTTAGAAGTTACTTATACACGAAATTAAACCGATTTCGGTATCGAAGCGGGGGCGTTGAGAAAGAGACAGAGAGAGAGAGAGAGAGGCTCTTCAATCATAATATTTTCGACTGACGCACAGTTCATTTCACTCTGTTAGGGAGGAGCAGCTTTCTGGGTTTTGAAAGAAAACACGGACTTACAAAGGGGAAGCACCGACTCGAAGGACTGTAGTGGATTGGACCCAGTGAATATTTACCTGAAACAAGAGAAAATCGATTAGGCATATAAACATTTATAATAATTTTTATTAGATGTAATGTTGAGGTATAAAAAAGGGTTTCCTTAATTTAATAACAAAGAAGATATATTGTTAGCGATATATTGAAACATTTATTTCCAATGAAACAGAATTAAATGTAAATGTGAATTAAATTTATTCATAGCCTTAATTTATTCGTAAATACATTTCGGGTTGACAAAAATAAAAAATTTAGGGGTGTCGTTAATAAACTGTCGGATGATTTACTTTCGACAGATGAGTCTATTATGAAAATAACCGTAAAAATTCCGGGAAATTCCCCGAGATACTTTCACACAGGCCCGGAGGTGGGCGGTCACGAAAAAATCTTTACAAATGTAACTCCTCCGATGGGCCGGAGGTAGGGGCCGACTCCAGATAAAAACTAATACTTTAGCCGGGGTGGGGTGGGGGCCGTCAATAGATGGGGCCACGGAGTTTTCAGGTAGAAAAACTTTCAGGTAGATGGGGTAAAAAAAGATTTTCGGGGCTGCCACCGTGGAAGGGGGCCGGTTTAAATGTCTTAACCACACCTACCCCGACCGACCGACGCTCTAACAATGCCGTCCCGCCATCGCACACTCTACACCGGCACAGAATTATCCCAGGAGAATTCTGAGACTTTTCGAAATAACTATCTAAATTAGATACAAATAATATCTTATCGGTTCTGCGGGGAGCTGCTATTCTGATTTTTAGTCTGGTCTCTACAGGACGGCATTCGGCTTCTAGCCAACATGACTACCAATCTGGGATAGTAATACTGTACTTCGGTGACAGTGCCAACTCCTCAATCGGAATTCGATATGCGAAATGTCCTCACTCTACTACTAAACGGGTGTCACACGGCTACGTAGAGAGTAATCGGTAACGCCTAGTGTGCTAACGTTTAAAATAAATAACGCCCTGTCTCCTGTTTGGTTTGTTTGCGATTAACTTATTCGGGTTTAAAATAGACCGGTTTCGGCTTTTCTTTTTTCTATAGTAATATTACTTGGCACAGTTATCTTGTATACTTATTTGGTGCTCTTTTAGAACCTGCTCTGAATTTTAGACAAAATAATACATTCTACTATCTTCGCTGTCAGTACTATAATAAATTTAATATACCTGAGGTAATAGGCGCCCCAGTTAGCACTGTCACTAAACCCACACTGAGCTGTGCTAGTACGTATTTGACAATGCCGAGAGGATAATTCATTACCAGCCAGAAATGGATAATTTTCTGTTACAGTAAATGTTATACCTCAATACCCAAATATATGGCTAGCTTAGCATCACACAGTTTGTTTAAGTATTATTTACACAACTCCACGTATTATCAATTATTATACAAATCATCTAATGAAAATAATTTCGTCAATCCTCCCAGATCCGGGAGTGGACTCCGAAAGAGTAAAGTTTAAATGTAGGGCGCGATTCTCCTCTAATAGGTTTTTGCTTCCCTCACACTGTGGAGGGAACGCGGACGTCGAATATTTCAGCGGGGGTTTTCGAAAATATCCACCGCCACCGCGACCCGTTTCAAATTAATGGGGCCCCCACTGGCCAAATGTAAATGAACACGATTTCGCGTATCGGTCCGTTTAGCTCTCATCACACAGCCACCAGCCCCTCTACGGGTGGATGGAGTCCGAATATCGGTATTCGAGCACCTAAATTTGATCACGAGGATTGCAGATGGAGGGAGAACGTAGTCGTCTATGAAGAATGTTATTTGAGCTATTTTTGGGGTTGTTGTTAGTTTTAGTTATTTATTACCGTATCATATTGTTTTTTATTTTTATATTTCAATACAAATTAATAATTTTTACAAGGAATTCATTAATTGAAAATACAGTTTAGAGAGATTTAAAACCCAGATATGTGTTTTTATAACACATTAAATCACTAAATACATATTTTTTTATCTGATTCGCGATTATTTTGCACGCTGCTACAGAAACACATCAAAATCAACTAATAACTATGCACTGAATTAGGGAAAACACCAATTCTCACTCCTTACGACCGTCCTGTGTTGAGATAAAAATTTTAAATCATGTTGGACTTGTCGGCAAAAAAAAAGTAAAATATTATTAAACACAGGAGGGGAACAGTTGTCGAGAATTCCAGTGGCGATCACTTCTATTGTGCCAGAGGTATTCCTTTTTTATGACGAAGAACGTGTCATAAATTTCCTTAGGGAGAAATATACGTTCGTTATTTATGACACTATAAATTCACATACGGCCTTAAAAATATATATAAAAATTCAAATAACACAAAGGCGTCATCGCAATAAAATATTTTATTGTTATTGATATTTTACTCTCTGGGAGACCATAATAATAATTACCGATCCCAGAAACGAGTTCCACTCACAACAGTATTAATTTTTAATAATGACGTATCCCATATTACCGAATTGTTTAATATAACGTATAGCATAAAATTTTTACTAAATATAACAGCTCATTGTCGCCAATATTTATGTCGCTTGAAAATTACCATCCCAGGGCAAAGCTTAAACGTTAAATTGGAATATCATCGTTTTGTTAAGCAAAAACAGTATTTACTGGTGCACCACCCCCTTTTGACGCGGATATAAGCCTCGGAAATATGTAATTATTCTCTCTGATCCTCCGGGGCCGTTTATTTATTTTTTATTCCACGAAAAAGAATTCCCATTAAATAACGATTTCAAAACAGGGGGGCGAGGGGGCCTTAATTCGTAAATGGCTCCAGTATGCTAATCGTTAATAGCGCGAAGGGTTAAAAAAAAACTTATTTATGCAGAAACGCTGACTTTGCGAATTTTTAGAGCTGTCGTCTCGCTTGAATCCTAAATAGAGGAGGCGCCGGAAAAAAAACTGACTCCATTTTGTCACTGAAGATAATGTCATTCAATGTCCAATTATTAGATACGGGAGCAGCTACATGCGAATGAACGTTTGACTCGATTTTAAGTGAAATAATATTTCTAAAAATCCCAGTTACATTAAGGCCATGAAAATTGATAAAAATAATACATAGTTACTGCAGAGTGTGATTCTAGCTTTAGGATTTAGGGCCGGAAATACATCACATTCGTGATTACATTACCTTCGCTATCACGGAAGACAATAAATGAGGAAATTGGCCGCGGTAATAGTAAAAAATCATTTCAGAAACTTAAAACGTATATTTCTAAATATTCATAATTGCTTTTTTACGAGATATATCTTTATCTGTATAAATTTCAGTTACCGGATTTAAATAAATGCACTTATTTAATAGTAGTAATTTTGCTCCATTTAAGGTGAGATCAATCAGTCAACCTGAGTTCCTTCCCTCAGAGGTTTAGGCCGAAACAAAGATTCCGCACGAAGTAAACGGTTTTACCCAAGGAGTATACACATTTTTTATTTCTTTACTTATCGTGAATTCATTTTGATTTTATTTCTTACTCGGGAGATGAACAACTAAACCCCTTAGGCCGTGGGTGTTTAACCATTCATAAGGAGCGGAAAGGGGAGCCGTTGTGAAGAAGGACCGCGACACGGTCGACTGGATCTCCAAAGTGGGACCAGACACACCTAGGTCGCATTATCTACCCCGACCGACCGCTCTTCAACCCTACTTATCGCCCTCCTATACGTTACACATATTCAATGTTACACAAAACGAGGATATATCCAGGTCCGAGCCAAACCCCTCAAATTCTTATTTACTCTAAATTCGGGTGCAATAATAAATGTCATTTTACATTAGTATCGTGCCGGTATACTTTTTGTAACAAGAGTTAAAAGATTAAATAATCCAATCAAAGAATATAGCGTAGAACACAGATGTAATTATTGAAACCTCAACGTGTTCATGACACGTGAAGATTGAATATTTATTTTAAAGTATCAACATTTTCACTACCAGTTACGTGTAAGAAACTGTCAAGTATTTGAAAACAAGAGTGTCTGGGATTCGGTAAGTTGAAGAGAGGCATGATGAAGGGTTGGGGATTCACCCCTGAATCCCCCGGGAATACGGATGGGCACATCCCCGAGTTGATTGCAATGAGCGCAATCAGGGCCCTGGGAGGGGTTGGGGGAGGGTGAACGAAGTCTGGGGATGTATCGCGGTAGACCTATAAAAAGGGGGGACCCGTCTAGAATTACAAATAAGCCACGGGGGCAGGTAATGCCCCCGCTAATACAGTTTGAGCCCCCTTCTCAGCCCCAGTTAGCCCGAAGCCCGAGTGGCCCCGACCCCGCGGTCACCGAGCGACCGTGATAAGTATCATGCCCGCAATATACCGGGACACCAAAAAAAAAAACCCTCCGGTGGTGGGACCCTCGTTCTCCTTTGTTAATAACGTAGAGACTACGGTGGTATTTTTTAATTTAGTGCCGAAAACGGTGTCCGACCAATTAATGCGTGTTATCAAAGGTGACGAACGAACCGGGCAGAATCTTAAAGAATACTACATTAAAACTATTCCAGTATCGAAAGATGCCTTGAACCTTCATGTAGAAAAATTCGTGAACAATTATGTATAGTTTGATTTCATTTCCCCACCAATCATGTAGTGAAACCTGATCCATCACGTAGTAACCTACGGAAAATTAATTGATCCGTCCGCCTATTTTTTGTGCCTCTATTCTCAATTTAAATTTGTCACGTCCTAAAAATATCCTCTTTTAAAGTGAACTGTCGGGAAATATTTCGGAAACAGGAAATCTTCCTAACAAGCGCGACGAGAAATCAGGCATAATTTGAACGCAACGATCGACGGTATAATCATACTGGCGAATAGTGAATAAATAATAACGTCGTTTTTATTTATTTTCGGTATGGTCACCTCAGTTAGCCAACCCTTATTTCTCCAGCCACAAATCATTTAATCCTTAACGAGGCTTCGTAATAAAGGGATAAATTCAAGTTTAGCCTCGCCTTTCCAGGAAGCTCGCCGAGTCGCTAACTCCGAAAGACGCTCGGCTTGAAGCCGCCAAAGTAACAACAAGAGGCGACAAATTCAAAGTAACGGCTAAAGCTCAACCACAGTTTATTATAAACATCAAGACCACTTTGCAAGTATAAGAGGGCTTTTTGTTGCTAACACAAACAACAATGAACTACGGACTTATAGATGGCGGTAGGGGGGAAGAGTTTTGTGTCAATCCAAAAATTTAATTCAAAACCCCCATTCGTTTTAACTTTATAAGTAATCACTTTTACAAAAATATTTAATTGAAACTTTATTTTTTAAAGAAACCGTATACGACGAATATATTATTTTAATGAAAATTCCTGATATCTGAATCCGTCTGAAGAAATGAGGTTGTAAACAGAGATTGACTGAGGGTACGGTACTGTTCTCTTCTTTCGTAAGGACTAGGATCCCATGAATATATGTGAATGCTCATTGGGACGTAATGTTACTATTTAATGAATACTAATTTTGTATAGTTCTAAACTTTTTTACGAACGGCTTGATTCTCCCGGTACAGGGCAAGAGTGCGTGCACGTGTGGTTTCAGGGCATTCAGAGTGTCATTAATTTTCCCAAGGGGGTGGTAACCGTGCGAAGATAAAAAGGGGGCCGGCGGGGAAGTGTGGAGGGGGTGGACGAGGGTCGCCGGGACTTTATCACGATAAGGGGAAGTATCAATCAGGCCCAATGGAGGAGATAACTCTGCGTACCCACGGTCATTCGAGGCCGCCTTTAGGGACCGCGCTTTCGAGAAAGAAGAGTTCATCTAGTCGACTCCGAAAATTGAACTTCTGATGGGTGACGTCTGTAAACCTAATCACACGTGATTTTTCTGTAAAATATCCTCCGATTGACTGTGTCAGAGGACGTTTCGCCAGATTCAAATAAGACGAAGTTCTAATTTCGAAGGAATTACCTTCACCATTTTTTAATCTCCAACGAAAATAACTAAGAATGCAATCACTGGTCGAATTATGTCTTATTTTCACGTACTTGATTCTGATACGTTCATACAATACAGACATCATTAGTCGGGCATATTATACATGGTAGAAATTACCAGCCCCATTCATTGTAGGCCAGTAATTTCTAACTAAATGGAAAAATTCGAGACACAGAACGGGATATAGCGTAAATAATTAGGCTAGGCGGTAACTTTTATTTGAAATAGGCGGGGCCCACTTTGTGCCGTCTCATCGGCCTTAATTGTTTCATTTTTTATTATTCCACGATTGGGAGTGACGAACTAACGAGAGGAGCTGACGTGTGGGCACGATCCTGCCGCCGAGAGCGGTGTAGGCAATCGGTCATAATCACAAGACAGAGAAAGAGAGAGAGCTGCATTCTCGAGACGTCCCATACGTCGCACTAATGGCTTCATATAATATTTTACAAATACAAAGGATCCCTGCCTCCGACGGTGGTGTTAATGCTACAAATAACCTTCTAAACATTCGAATATCACCTTGTCAAAATGTTAATGTCAAATACTTACACGAGAAGGCGAAAATTACGAGTTTTCATGAAAATGGCAATCTGCGGCGAGTTCGAGCGTACGGGTTGAAGGGGAGGATTACATACAGGGACAAAAACCTAACAGGGCTCGATATCGGTGAAACAGGCCCTCCGGTTAACGCAATGACGTTTGATTTCAACATGCAAATGAACTGGAGGGTGGCGGAGGGAGGGGGGATAGAGAGAGAGAGAGAGGGCGGAGAGAGAAACGGATAAACGACTAATTGATTGATGGTCCCTACACCGATATCCCATTGATGACACACACACACACACACACACACACACACACACACACACACACAGTGGGAGTTCGCACGCACACATTAATTAAATTTGTTCCCATCGCGGTCCGTCGAAAAGACCTAATGAATTCAAACATTCCCCGCCCAGAGCTGTCTGTGGTCAGTAGCAGATTTTCCAATGAGCCTGAACACCGCAAGATGATACCATGCCCCAATCTCCCCCACGCAAATTAACTTTACTTGCAGTTTGGTACAAAGGTGTGAAATCAATTTAATGAAGAAATGAACAAATCCTATATTGTACTTTTATCTATTCTCTGCTATTTATTTATTTTCCTTATATTAAAGAGTATATAAAAATAGACTAAATAATCAATTAGTGTTTCACTAGATCACAATAATAGCGATGTAACAATATGGTAATTTCTGGACATTTAAGGATTAGTAGTTATTATTCTAGTAGTTAATAATCCGGGACGGTCACGTCCAAAAAAAAGGAAGGTATACGGGTGAAAATAAAATTTGCATAATTGCTTACAAACGCGGAGAACACGTCAATGGTGATTTTAACCGGCGATTAGCCGAAATAACGAAACATCCTTCAGGTGGGAGGCAGGTTGCCGAAGTTGGGACTGAGTCTGTGTTGACCACAGAGGTTAAATTTCGGCCGACGACCTGCGTGGAATCTACTGCGCCCAACTCGCCGCTCTTAACTCCGGCTAGCGCCCTGTTCCACGCCTAGCCCTAACGCTCCAACAATGTTGCCCTCCCGTTTCGACCGGACCTTTGTCCGAACACGTAAACGAAGTTGTTACTACCGCACCAACGGTTTTACCGACCCAGCGATTATTCGAAACTCCGGGCTTTAAGGATTACCTGGGGGAAAACATGACCGACGGGACTATTGCGAAACGTCGAAGCGATAATAAAATAAAGCAAAAATATAAATGAAATTCATAATAACGAAATGACCAAAGTATCCAGTCGGCTCTAAGGACCTTTTTCAGTAATTACATATTAATTCGAAAAGGAAATAACTATAAAAAAAGTAATACTAAATGGTACTGGGAAGGGGAGAGGGCTGTTACGTCAATACGACAAAGAATCTAATCAAAACGCGCAAATGTCAGCTTGAGTATGATTCTTTGCATAGCAGTAATAAGTATTTACAATATTTCAAATTTATAATTCGAATTATGATATCTGTCCCTTTAAATACACAGTTATAGGGCGCCGATAAAGACAAATACCAACAAACGACGTTTCGGGGCGTGGAACAATATTTCGGAAAAAATAAGCATCTCTGTTATACAATAATTCCTAGGTGTTCGGCCGGCCGATAACATCTCAATCGGTCCGGACCCTCTCGATACAGTCCCTCCCTCCCGACTCGGACGAAAATATCTAGATAAAGTCAAAAGAGCACCGGGGCCCCGTTTGATTTATACGCGGAGTCGGAATATCCGTGGCCCGGAGCGGTAATATATTACTGGAGGAAGGAGAGCCGGAGGGACGAGCGGCGGCTTATCTGGGCCGCCCTCCTCCTACCCGCCCGTTAACACGCGACCACCGTCCCCGGCCCCTTTACAATTAATTTCGTCAGCCGCAACCAGAACAAAGAGAACAAAAAAATCAGATCCGTTACCTCTTGTCGGATACCAATTTGTCGGTCGCCAAAGATTATGGCCGAGCCGAAAATAAAAGGATGGCCGGCCCTTTGTTCGCTGAATCATCCACGCCCAATTTATCACTACTCAATTTCTGAAAAGATAGCCAAAACCGTCGATGCAAGATATGTCTGTCCGATTGGATTTAACTATCGTCCACCAGTCTAAGTAATCCGTATAATAATAATCCGAACACAATCCTCACCACCGGCATACATGGATACTTCGAACTGGAAATTCGGTTACGAAACTAGTGCGACTTCAGATCCCTAAACACAACTGAATTTAAATATTCCGAGCATTTATTTGTTAGAGTGAAAGCACGCCTCTTGCACTAAACTAACGATTTAGCTGTAATCTGCCACCTCGCATTGAAAATTCATCAAACTGAATAAAACCCGACACTGGTTTACAATTCTCAATGTTGTGACCTTTCCTCGATAGAATTCATTTTGATATTTTTATCCAAATCTCTAAATCTAAATGAGAGGTGAGGTACTCGTTCATACGCACCATTAACAAGACCTCTTCGTGCACAGTCGTAACGCCTTGTGGAACTGCATCCAAAACTATAAATAGGGCGGTTAATGACACTTCAAAACAACACATGAAGAATAATTACGCTCGCACCACGAACATGAAAAGATACACACCGAGAATTAAAAATACCACACACATCAAGGCTTTCCAACCGGGACTGTGAGTTAAATAATCGACGAACCGAGAAATAGTTGATCTTGGAAAACCCAAGGCCCATCGTAACCTTTAAATTTAGCTATACATTTATATTTATAATGTTTGCATTACATTTAATCTAAATGTCTTTATGGTTTTCAGAACCAGAAGAAGTAGCTACAATTTTTCCATAAAGCTGTTACGGGAGGTTTAAATATTTACAAGAGATATGGACAGCCAACCGTTAGTAATTTTTCATCAGCTTAGATTAGTACAACAGACTGACCTCGAACTTTCGAGCTGTGGTAATGGGTTCCCTCTTAGGTTTTTTTTCTTCCTGCCCTATAAAATATGAGACCATTATCGCCGTTTGGCGTAATTTTATAACCAATTTGTAGAGTCACAGAAGGCCCAATTATCGAACCGAGGGTGGAAATAAATCAGTTTCTTCTAGAACCGCCGTACGAAGGAAGGAAGGGGGAATGGGAGGGTATCGGGTATCCGTGTAAAAGGGGGGCCCGGGGCTATCTTCATCTTCTATCGGCCAGCCCGCTATCGCTATCCTACTTTCGACATTAGTATTAGTCCGGGGTGTCACCAATGTTATCTTGACTCGTAAATGATTCTTACTGCCGCATTAATTGTATAAGTCATAAGGCCGGTTGCTTTACACAGACATGCTGCGAACGGAACATAATTTCTACAAACATCTTGAACATTGTACCCGGTCACCAAGCACCGAAACTGATTTTATATCTTCAAAATTCTACATCCAATCCTTTTAGTTTAATTAAACCGATCTAAGGTATAAAATGCCACAATGTAATAGCGTGGTACATATTTTCCCACCCATTATGATCCACCTTCATTGAGGTTTGTTCTTCTTTTATGTCTGGTTCATCTTAAAGACCATACAAAACAGGTTTTTTCCATTGCCTACACTACAAAAATAACTGTGTTTTGAGTTTTCTTTACAACCTTGTTTTATTTTTATCATCCCATATTAGTGTTTAATAGCAATTTCTGTCTGTGGTTTTTATAAAAAATATTGCACGATGAATATCAACTGAATTTCAGACATTAAAAAACGCATATTTCTAATAAAGCAAAAATATATTCTCTAATTTTATCAATCGATTTCTTCCGAGCAGGTCCAATTTGATCCACATATCATATAATATAACTGATTTCACTATTTAATATTTGCCATCACTCCTCCTACTGTCGTACTGTGAAGACTGAAACCTGTCGGCGGGCCACCGACAATTCGGTAGTTTTCAAAGCCTTTGTCGAACCTCCGATAAGTATCAGTGGGTGGTCTCCAGTTTTTAGGTTCACGCCTAAGTACACACAGCCGGGGATAGCTATGAATGGAGGGGGTGGGGCCGAGAGATGGGAAGCCGGCGATAAAACTACAGGAGCCGAAAGGACTAGCGGCCGCCGGCCCGCCGCTTTAATAAACCATAACGTTATCTGTTAATGCGGCCATCGGACGCCGACGGGCTGGCGGGTCGTGAAGCCTCACGGCTAAGGCCCAGATTCAGATTTACCTGGGTCCGAGCGGTGCTTCGGCTCGAGTCCAACCGGCCGATTCGAACGGGCGTTAGCACCAAGAAATTCGCTCACGCCCAGATAACCGGCTGTAAAAAAGAAAATCGCTCCCAACAAAACAACAGTATACGGAGAGCCGACCGATAGATGTTGCCAACCTCACCGACACCCTCACATATAAAGGGACTCCCATCTGTGAGATACACAGAAGGTTATTACGAAGGCGAAAAAAATAATAATTTTTATTAAATTCGAATTCCGCTTATATATTACGGACAGGGTAGAAGTGTGTGGTCACGCGTCGGCGATCCAAATACATTTTCACATCACGAAGTTGGGAGGAGCGAAAAAACTGGGCCGAGTCTTCTCATAAGGGGTCATACAATCCCTTATGTGGGAGCGGGGCCAGATATCAATGAGTGGTCTTTAATGTTTACCCGGCTGGGGGGTCGTGCCGTCGCCCAAACGACCGTCTTATCTTATTATTAGTTTCGGCAACGAAATCTGACCACGTCCCGCAGACCCTACGGTCACCGTCTCCTCCCCCTATTCACACAACTTTACCAATAACTTGAGATTTATTAAAAGTTAGGAAAGTTGAAATTTTCTTCTAAGCTCTCGCTATTATTCTTTATACAGTAACGGGCCTGTGATCCTTGACCGCCATTAAATCTAAATTTAATTTTGAACATAGTAGCATTATTATAAATTGTGATCATCGTGTGATCAACTATCGCTATAACATTTAAATGTTCTAATTGCTTCTCAGGAAATTTTATTGAATTCTTTAATGAACCCATACGTGACCATAGTTGTTTTAGTTTCAGAAAAAAATGGACTGTCGTTTGATTTCAAATGCAGAGGAAACCCAAGTTAATAAATGTTATTATTAAAAAGGTATGTCCAATTACGAGGAGTCCTTTTTCTTCTATTTTACAATTTATCCAACGTTGAATGATGGACTGGGCTAACAACCTTTACGAAACTAATGGCACAGACACCGCTTTTTGACGCAAATTTTGAATTATTGAAAATGAAATGGTTTGTTTCGAACGGTACTACAATTAATCTTTTTTTAAAGAAGACCTGCCTCAATTATTATAAATTCAATACGAAGAAAACTGGGTCCGATTTAATATTTATTTTATTCGAAGCGATGACCCGGTGGTACGGTATAAAACGGTAAGAAGAATAATGAGCAGTATAGCTTCTAGGCTTCACGAAATTTTTCGTATTACCCGTATCAAGGGGGAGGCGGCCAAACAGGATACGATACGCCCCCCGGGAGAGAGTCCGGAGATTTAAATCTTCCGTCCCCTGCACTCTGGGACAATCCGCGGTACTCCTTTCTCCCGGGGCCCTGAAACGATGCGAAAGGTGGGACCGGGCACAACCAATGTGTCTTCCGCCGGTGCGGAAATTCCAGCGTAACGCCGCCCCTCACCTGCCCAGCCCACGAGCCGGAAAATTGGGCTCGGAAAATACAAAGCCTCCCTCCCCCAACACACTCGCCTCCAGAACAAGAAAAGATTATCCACCCCTCCCCCGCCGAAAAAGAATAAGGAAAAAACAGTGGGCGCCCTCCTCTTATTTATAGACGCCGGGGCGAAGGGGGACCGTCAAAAGTGCTGGGGGGGGGGCCTGTAACCGACTCGATTCGAAGTGGCTTCTTCACCCTCCCCGCCCCATACCAACGCCCCTTCCGCGCCAATCCGACCGTTCTAATCCAAAATACTACCAAACGGAGTTTGAGTACCCTGCCGAATAATTAAGGGGCGAAACAGCGGGAATATTTCACGTTACGACGAACTTGTATTGAGTTAGACGAGGATACTGTAAAAATATTGATACCTTTACACCCGAATGAATAAACGCAAATATCGGACAGGGATCGAAGGCATTTCAATACTTAAGTGAAAGGTTAACACTGCCATTACTTTCGAATACAAAATGAAAGTTTCGATTAATCACAAATTTAAAACACTATAGGCGTAAAGTATTTTTTAACTTAAAAAGTATAATATGAATTCTCTCATCTCGCTTAAGCTTGTTTTTGAAGTTACATAAAATATTTCAAAGTAATATATTATTGACGGATTTATACATGTACAATAGACAATATATGAACGATGTTTTCCACGTTACGTTAAAAGAATTAGGTAGGCGGAAGGGTATTCTTAGTAGTTCTGGTTTATATACTAATTACCTGAAATCGAAATCATCCCGGATCCAACTGTAAACTGTAAGTACTGTAGCGATATAACTCGATTTTATACGGTGTTTAAAAATGAGGGTAAGATAGAAATATCGGGTTATAGAAAGGCTAGCTTAATGTTAAATGTACCTGTCGGCCATCAAATGCAAGGTAGATGTGACAGCGGAACGTTATTCCTCTAATGTACGCAAGTAGGGTAGGGCGGTTGGCCGAGAACCGGAGAAGCGGGTGGGAGGGACATGGAGCAACATTAGCCGGATTGGGAGAGGGCCCGAATACAGTTAATTTCCGACGGCGGCGTCGCCCAGTAATTGGGTGTAAGATGGGTAAACAAAAAAGGCGGCGGGGATACGTTGTCGAGCGTTTGGCTTTAGGGCTTCGGTCTAGACGCGATCTATTCTGGAACAGACACCGACCGGGCCGGTGGCAAAACGCCCAACAACCAAATATCAGGGACTCTCTCAATGTCGGCACACTCACGACACACAATTCCCATCCCATTTGAAGATTCATATCCCGGCCAAAATACCACCGAAATTCTCACTCATGTCAACCGGAATGAACTAAGAAGGAAAACACCGTTCCCCGAATCATACGATAATAGATAATCCAAACTTAATTTCTACCATGATATGAATATCTTATCCAATATCGAATATACGATCGCAATGAAGGAAAATGTAAAGTATAAAATAAATGTAAACCGATCCTCTCAACTCAGAATTTTGTTTCAATATGTTTTTAAAAGGGGTGCAATTACTTTCTATCGAAATAAGTGCAAAAATCTACAACGTAGTGAACGTGAAACATCGGAAATAACATTTTCTAGCAAGGAAACAATTAATTGCAAATGATTACCACAATTTTAATTAAAATCGACTCGGAATTTAATTTAATTTTAATTAAATCCAGACAACACGGTTATTATTAAACATCAAGCCCACCACCAGAAATCATGGCGGAATACGTACCCCAAATTAAAACAAACATGACATTTTCGCAACGCTTTACTGCAATGTTACCAAATTAACTTAATGGAATTATATATTATATTGAAACTATTACGATCGGTGCCCTGAAGTAAAATGAGATTTCTGTCTGCACTAATGCTTTGGTAATGAGCATATTACACTCCGCGAGTGGGTCACATTCCCCAAAGGAGAGGGCCAAGTAGCAGCCATTTGATACCCTCACATAAATATTTGTAACACTAAGCCAAAAGCCATGTGCTGTTACAAACCTAAAACGTAACTCCACACCTTTAAGCGCGTAATAAGCTGAACTCCATCGATACATGGCCCATTTACCTAAACGATGCCTGCTTATTACCTGACACGAATAAATGACAACTCCTGTATTTATCTGCAGCTTCAGTCGTGTCAGGCCTTTTCAAACTCAATGGAATTATGAAGCGCGCAATAATTAACAGTGAGGGAACTGAACAAACATAAAGAACATCAATTTACTACAGAAACGTTAAGTACCAACTGACTGGGAGCACAAGGGGACTCAGAACCTTATTCAAATAAACGCCTGGAATTTTATTGGCCACGTGCGTTCAAAGAACAAATATAGTTCGGTCTCCTCAGCTCCCTTACACAAGACAATACGATGCCGTAACGATCCATATAGCTCCTATGAATCAGAGTCTACCTTTTTCTATATTTAGAAACAAGTGAGTAACTCGGAATCCAAGCACACGGCTTAAATGCTATCAAATAAAGTATTCCTCCATCCAAATCCTATTAAGAGAAAACATAATATTGTCAATACCGTACCATACACCTAGTGCAGGGATAAGTCCACACCCAGAGTTTTCTACTTTCGATCCTACAGGATAAATATTTTAAATGCAATATTAGCGCATAAAACCAGTGAATTTAACGCTTAACTTAAATATAAATAAAAAGGACCTATAATACAAAAGAAAGAACGGTCCCAACCGATTATCATCCCGGACCGAAAACAGGAATGATAGCGGATAATTCCCGAACCGTTTAGCGGAGGAACCGGTCCGAGCCGGCTCAAGTATAACGAGGCCGATAAAGCGAAGGGAGAAGGCCCCGAAAAAAAAGATGTGGGCGAAAAAAGGAGGAAAAATGGCGAAAGGTAGGAGCGATATAATAAGAGTGGGCGCGGGCGAAGAGTGATAAATGGGTGAGGGCGCGGTGGCGTCATTATCGGCCACGTACCTATCCCTCCCGCGATTGAGACTTCTAGTCCTCCTTTACGGCAACTGTAATTTTCAACCTAAACCGGAATTAACACCCCCTCGGATAATTACCCGGTTAGCCTCCACGATTGTTTTCGATCGAAACCTCCGTGAGCAAGTCCCACGCTTTACTCAAACCTTTGTTTAAAATACCGTAATGTAAATGGCACAGTCAAATAATTTATTCCATTAACACGAGTCTTACGATATTCTGCCTCCGCACACTTGTTTCGCCTTTCACGAAAGACCAAGTAGAATCCTCGGTGGCTTTTAGTATTCGAAAAAAATATGCGACAATAGTGTCGTTCGGTTGTAGCCGACCTCCCCAATGTCCGGCCGCATTTTTTCCCCGCTAATTGAACCAATTTGTCGCACAACGACAACGGGTGAGTGGGCGTTCTGGCAGGGCGAAAGAGCGGTCGCCCGTTAATAATCCTTTCGGCCAACCTCCAGCCCAGCACCCACCACTGCCAGTCAGTTAATGAACCTTTATTTTGCTAATTGTTCTATTAGTCGGAGGCGGCGTGACTCATGTCGGCCAACCCTAAACGGGGCCCGCCAACCCCTTTCGCTCTCCATTCAATAGCAGAATGCCCCGCGGCTCAGTGTACATCACCGGAAATTCAATTCGGCACCACTTTAACGGATATGCAGTCTCGTGTGTTGGTAAGGTGAAATTCGGAGAATTATTAACATTACCGACCGTTATAAATTACCAGGAACTTCGTTAAACGCTTCGACTTAACAATCATTAAATAAACGCGGTCCACTAAAAATTAGACGAGGGTCACGAGGTTTAAAATATTTCCTGTTATTCTAATAAAGTTATGAATGGATTAAAATTACGTTTTTTACGGTAAAAGAATTGCGCTAACTATAGGAGACAAAACATAGAAGCTATTCTCGTGGGGCTATTTTTGTTGGGGCGGAGTAGCTGTCTAAGTGAAATGCACCCCCGCACTCATTAGACTCACGTCTTATCTTCACTTTTGTAACGGCATAA
Organism: Lethocerus indicus; assembly: GCA_019843655.1. Lineage (NCBI taxonomy): Eukaryota > Metazoa > Arthropoda > Insecta > Hemiptera > Belostomatidae > Lethocerus > Lethocerus indicus. The sequence goes on along the minus strand of JACDQD010000003.1, from coordinate 22,598,136 downwards.
CTTTTGTAAATTCTCGCCATTTACTTTGCTAAAGAATGATTTTTCCCCTGCGAGTATTTAGCGACGCCCATATAATTCTCGACCTGGCCGCGACAGTGATAAATTGGAATGGAGAATTTAAAATCTTAGCGAGGGGCGAATTAATCTGTTTTTTTCAATCAGTATGCTCGAGAGAAGGAGAAGATAGTTCATTTTGCGTAGAATACTCTTCTGGAAGCCCATAAAATTTGTTATTGTATGTGTTCACGACCGTGAAAATCATAAAACTCATACATGAAATTATACTTAAATTTGCATAAAAATGGAACCTTAATAAACGTGGAAAGGACATATTTCACTTATAAGGAAAGCCGCCGACGGTCGATTCGGGTTTTATCTAAGCGATTTAGTTCCGTGAGAGTCTAGCGGGTAACAAAGAGATTATAATCGCAACCCATAAAAAATGAGATCGTTTTTATCGGACATTATTGCAATTACATGTGTTCACTAAGGAATACCGCTATAGTTATTACGAATAACCTATCGCGAGCATAGGACCATATGTTGATAACAGTAAAGGTGGTATCAAGTCGAAATAAGTCATAGCACCTGAGGACCAAAGAGGTCATAGAAAAAAACCAATAGATGTTCTCCGATAAAGAATGTGGGCGTGAGGAAGGAGCTACACGGCACTCACTGAAATGAATGCTCCCTCCCCTCCCAGTACGGAATCAGTGAAAATAAATAAAATCGGTGGAAATAGACGGATGAAAGAAAGCGGTTGGTCGTTTAATGGGAGCGCCCGTAGTGCTCGGTAGATTATTTCTGGAACCGCTCCTGTTCTAGAGAGTGGGAGCCCGGGTCGCGGGGGCAGGGACCCAACATCCCTGGCCCCGATCCGTAAATCAATCGGGGGGAACTGTCGTCAAAGCGGTAAAGGGAGAATCATCCGAAACGTCAGTTTCTCCATGTAAAAATAAGAAAAAAAAACGAATAGTCACAGTTGTTTCGGAAATTAGTGGCGGCCCTCGCTCGGAGCCGGGCCTCACCGATGATGGATGGGCCCCGTGCCCGTTCGATGGAACCCCGCCAGTTTATGAAATTGGCCGAAAGAAATGAAGCTTTTTAGCCCCGCCGACGCGGTGAAGGATGATCGGTAAGTATTTCCAGGAGTACACTTTAAAACGCCGGTTTTTTCGTGAAAAATATACTTCCCCCTGTCCGCGACGTCGTTCATCATCGTTTTACATTCGGTTCCCGTCGGACCCGCTGACCCTATTCGATGGTTACGCATATTTAGGCGGGTGATTTATAAGCCGAGATGCTCGTCAGGGCGGGCATTTAAACTTCGTTAACGTCAACTGATTGACTTCTCATTATGTCAATTTGAAATTCTTCACTCGACCATCAACCGCCGCCTTCGTGATATTTCTGACCAAATCTTGTCCCTCCCTCGCTCCTAAAGTGAGTGATGAAGCAGTCGGCTTCATTCGTATTTGAATTAAGTAATACCGAGTGAAGTAACAGATGTATTCATGTAACACCCGCCGAAAGCAATATGTCAACTGAAATTTATGAGAATTCACACTTTTCCGTGATAAGTACGCGTTCAAAATTTCAATTCCCCCCAAACTTCAAATACTTTAATATTAATTATATATTTAATCACTGTAACAGTTGAATATCTATAACATTTAATTTTCCTCTTTAGTGGCATAGTTGTTGAATTTCTAAACAAAACCATTGGAGAGAAGCCACATACTACAGTCCGTTGTTCCTCGAGGTAGAAAAATAGCAGACTGTCGTCGACATTGGTCAGGATGACAAGAGAAATCACCATAGGGCTCCAAGAATAGAAGCCGAGTCAATAAAGACGTAAACAGTAATAGGAAAGGGGCGTTTAAGCTGCATTTGACGGTGCTTTGACTGGAGGGCCGCAGGAGCGGAGTAGTAAAGCGAGATTATTTCAGGAAGCCGGGACAGCGGCGTAGAAGCCCCAGGACCCTTCTGTCCCCCGTACCACGGTCAATTGGTCGTTTTAAATAGTGCGTGGTCCCACGGGGGGGAGCGGCACGTCGGGCCACGTTGCTAGGCAACACAATGCCTAGGAACAGTCCGTGATGTCTCCCCAATGCCGTCTCACGACTACCGTACACGACTGGGCCCATACACGTGGACAAAGAGGAGAGGCAAACACGACCGGTAGATGAATCGCATCCGCCAACACTTTCCTCTAACTCTAACTCTAGCAAACCAATATCTACGTAGAGGCATGTAATGTATCTAGCCTACATACTAAGGACAGCTGCAGTTATCATTTTTAGTGTTTTCCAGTCAGTTTTAAATGTTTCTATGCAGAATCTGACAATCAATATATTCTCAACAGTATAAAATAATGCGACTGCGTAGCGTGTAAAAAACTTCAATACACAGTTTTCTTTACATTATATCACCGTTTTGCTGTTCAGTGCTGTTCGAATACGGTGATATTTAATGACACTGCAAAGTATGTAATACTTGGACGGAAGGTTTTTACTTTTATATATGTCCTTATATACCGTTATTAGCTTCAACTGGTGTTACGTTCTGGTCGTGGTGTGTTGAGAAATAATATTATTTATGAAGGACTGGATCTAAAATATTATTGAACCGTGAAATTTCTAATTTCACTTCGTACGATTATCACATCCCTTCGAAATTCAGCAAACCGAATTGAATCGGTTAATGAAATACGGTTTACTCCTCAATTCGCGCAACCGATCAAATTGCATCGGTCCCTCAGCAGGTTGGGGCGAGCGAGGCGCAGACAGAAACGAAATTTTTTACCCTCTGCGGGGAAAAATTGCTCCTCTGCAGAAAGAGGTTTGAGCGGCGCAGAGTATACCGCCAGCGTATATATACCACCGGCCGGTACCCGACCGCGGCGCTAGGCTCGCTCCAACTACAAACTGAATACAAATGAGACACGGGTCCACACGTCCCACTTCTACCGCCAACTTTCCGACTTATTCAGCATCATCAATCGCAAATATTCTTCATTCGCCTCTATTATTATTCCGGCCGGCTGAACGAAAGGTCGGCTCTTCCAAATTTAAAATAGGTCAGCGCCGAAACTATTGCGATGTCGCCACTAGAAGGCATTTCAGGTTAACAACAACCAGTGTAAATCAAGCCCGATGAGAATGTTCAGCCACCAACATGCACGCAATTGTATGTAGATATACAAAAACTGAATAAATTCACTTTATGCACCGACGTATTTATAAATTAATGTAATAAATCTAATAATTTATTTAACAAAAATGCAACAGCGATAGAAAATATATATCTTTAAGTATTGAATATTGTTAAAAATAATCTTGTATATAAAATATAATAGTATGTTCTATAAAACGTACTCTGGGACACGACACAACCGAATTTAATAGCATTAGCTTGTAGCCCAGACAGATAATTCAGGAAAGGATCTCGAATAGATCGGGAACGTCGGATGGAAATCCCACTACGGAAAATCAGATTTCAATGAACTGGAAATATAATTATGGAGGCGGGTGTTTCGTGGAACAACAAAGCCCCCGGCCCTAAAGGATAGGGGGTGGGAAGGGGCGAGGACCCAATGAACGCCAAACAGACATCGCTAATGACGTTGTCAGGGAAATGTCAAACCGGGGCCGTCGCCCGGGGAAGGCGGGCGGACACTCTCCAAATACGATTATTATTGAAAGCTAACAACGCGATTTGAACACGGTACCAATTCAAACAGTACAGGAAATCCGACAAGGGATTAAATAACCCGGCTCGGGCCAATCGGAAATTAGATTTGATTACTGGCGGACGAACGGATCAACATTGAAATTTGGATAACAAGTAAATGGCCTTATAAATTCATGAATATTCACGCAATACGACTTCGCGTGAAGTATTTGACCGCATCAAACACAAAATGCGTCATCTGTAATCTGCAGTCAATGTACTAAATTTCAAGGGTTCCAAAAAACTGTTCACATTAAGAAACTTGTAATTGTCTTCTTTCGATAAATCACTGATTTCGATTTAAAACTAATAAAAAATCGGAATTATACAATGATAGGAGTCGAACAAAAACAATTTAGTATATATAAAATGAAAGAAATGGGAGAGAGGGAGAGCACTGAGTAAACCTAACAATACAGAAATCCCTATCATACAAATTTTATAATTAGTTAGATATATAAAAATCGTACACTCTCTGATTAATAGGCCTGAGAATTTTAGTTAAATAAACAAAACCTTTAATTTTTACAGCGCGGTTTTGAATCAGTCAAAATTATACAGAAATAGGAGATATTTTTTGCCATTTTAAATTATTAAAACTCCCGGAAAGAAATAATAAGAAACGGAAAAAAATATACGGTCACATAATGGAGCAGGCGACCCCGGGCTAGGCTCGGGTTGACCATGGAAAGAGGGAAACCGTACAATGCACGGTAAAAATTCATGAATCGTCCACTCGATTTACCGTGAAAACTGTTACACGGGCGCCAATGAGTCAACTGAAAGAACGGAAAACCTGTGAATAGGGAAATACGAGGCCGCCCGGTTGAATCATTTTCGGCCGGTGTTGATCGGATACACGTTTTCCGGCCACAATTCATCACACGACGCAGTCACGATACAGTCGGGCTTAAGCCCGGGGGAAGTCGTATATCTATTTATCCCTCGTCCTGGAAATAGATCCAATTTGAATATCTGTCCCTCTTATAAATTGACCGGATGCCATATAACGGAGAATGTGAAGTGGGGATAATTTGTACATCCATGTTGTTCGAGCATTCTTATTTTTCAAAAATAGTTCATTCCAAAGATCTTTTGAATATTCAAGCGTGAAAGGTCAGAAATTAAATTTTAAATGTAACCTGTAGGACCGATATCTTTACGATAATATAAAAGGAACAAATTTGCAGTTGAACCCAAGCCATTTTATGGCAGATATATTCGACTCTCAGATGAATCCATTTCAGCCGGCATTTAAATTTTTTTTGGTTATTAATACAATGAGTGCTAGGGTACACACACTACCTAAGGAAAAATAATAAGAAAAGTTGTGACAAATTACAATGTATAATCTCTTAGAATATGCTGAGATTGGTTGAACACAGAGCTTAGGCTCAGAAGGTGTTGGGACGAAAGCGGTCTCGAAGAGGGAGAAAGGCTGACACGGTCCAATGGACCTCCAAAACCGGGTCCGGGCACACCTCAACGGTCCTATCTCGCCCTATCAACCTCATTCCAACCATTACAACTGACCCTTTAAATAGTTCACAGTCAAAGAGAGTGAGGGAAAGAGAGAGGGAGGGAGAGAGAGAGAGAGAGAGAGAGAGAGAGAGAGAGAGAGAGAGATATTACCAACCCGTTTTCTGTGTTCAAAGCGACCATCGATCTTCCACGGGCGTCTATATCGATCACCGGTCCCGCGCCCATTCGTCCCGGTTTTCATGGTAACATCTCGCCTACGCAATCGGAAAGGTCCAGGAACTTGATCTATGAAATGCGAAACGCTACGGATGTGGTCATTACCTTCCCATAAAATATTAATTAAAAATAATCTACAAAAATTCATTCTTCGTAAAAATGCGTGTGTGACCCTATGTTCGCGCCAACTTTTACCACTCTTTTCTTAATTACAAGTTATATTTGATGCAGCGACGGTGTAACCAACAAACGGTGAAATGAAAAAAAGATTGCAAGATTGCAGGGAATCAACTATATCAATCCTCGGAAATCCTTGTTCAAAGTACTGACTATCATATATTGGTTAATTGTAGTTATTTAAATAAATGTTTATGCCGCTTGTTATTTTCTGCCTCCACTAAGAAAAACGGGAAAAAGGGCGATTTCTTCATTCATAACAGATTGTCCTTCCCTCCTCAAAGCCCCCCGAACTTGGATACCGCTGTATTCATTTTCCACCCTCTCTCGCCCCTTTTCGCAGTAACCGGTAACGATTTCGGGTGAAAAAAGGATCGTTAGTACGTGACTCACATTCTGTTAATGGAAATCCTATGAAGTGTGTCAAAGTTTATACGGAGGGTTGCTTTGACGACTAATTGACCGGTCTGAGGGGAGCGAGGAGGCGACGGGCCCTCTGCTGAATCATACCCGGTCGCCGCCACTTCTAGGCCAATGATACCGTCCCCAGGGGGGGTGGGGGGTGGGCATCGGGTTTGCGTGTCGGTCAGAAAAGTACTCGCTACATTATTCTAACTAGGAACTAGAAACAAAATTCGGGTGTTCTCGAATGATACAAATCGGAACACATTTTGCAGGATAAATTCGGTCAGATAAGAAACTGGGTTTCCTGTATATTGATTTTCCGTACTCCGGGAAAAATTAAACGAGATAAAACCTGGAATAATGAATCAATAAGTTCAGTTTTTATCATCATTGACGGAACGCAAAGAATTTCTGTGACAATAGGATTGAAGACAAGATTTTTTCATTTGTCTACAAGTTTATAGCTATTAATACTAGAATTACAACAGAAAAAATGCTATAATTATCAACAATTTAGGTAGTTTTTCTAATACCACTATAAATTTATTGCAACGGATTTGCAACAGAGCAATAATCTCGAAGGCCCGATACGAAAAATAAGTTAAATAACCGTGACAATTGTGAAAGTTGAAAAAGTGATAAGGAAAGAAGGACCGGAGAGAGATAAGGGAGCGGCGTTGGAAGAACCCGCAATATAATCCGAAACTGAAGGCGAAAGCTTTGACGGTTAAAGGGCGCAAAAGCTGTACGCTCGGAGGGATTTCAGAGGTCAGGCGGACGGGAAAGCGGTCTAGAATTTGTGTCCAAATGTTTTAGGGAGGCTAAGGTGGGGGGGGGGTCCCGGCCGAGGCAAAGGAGGGCCCAAGGGGCGAACTCCAGGAGGCCGCCGATAGACGGGGCTGACACACGAGCCTTTTGACCTTTCACCCCACCCAACCCCCTATTCATGACCCTCTACCTACCGTCATAACCAGGACCAAATAAGTCCCACCGGCACTTTCCCATCGAACAGAATATTAATGTTAACCGTTAGAATACTAAATTAATGACAAACTACGGCAGTTCTTAATTGTAAACATTCTTTATAGAGGGAAACAGGTTTTACACTTTGAGTGCAACAAATTTGCCCTGATGTTCGGACGGGACGAAATCGATTCTAAATGAACAATCAATTTTTTCCACATTTTATATCATTAGGAATAATTCCTTACTGTAAAAGTGTGAGTATTAACACGGCCAGTAACCAGTAACAAACAAAAACACAATAACTATAATTGATGAGAGCGGCTTCTTTTACGTTGCTAGATAGTCAATTCATTTATGGTATATATGTTCGGCTATGCATATAAAACTCTGTACAGTAACCCATTAGGTTGATCTGAACAAACATTCAATACAAGTCACCATGGCTTAGCAACTTACAGTGACGCAAGGAAATATAATGCGCGTCGAAAGTCGAACTTTCCTTCAGGACGAATGAATGGAAATACTTCCTGCGCGGAAAAAAACTGCAACAACAAAATATCCCTCCAATAAACGGCCTCCGACTATATTTCTTTCGGTTTCCTGACTGCGGAAATTCTCACGGTTGGACAAACATATCTAACAAGAGGGGTGAGGGCGCAGGGAGCTCGAGCGATGGTTATTGCCACCGGTGGCACCAATTCAACGCGGTCTTCACCTCAGATAACATTAGGAGGGAGAATATTAATCCGAGCCACTACAATAGACCATTAGAAAACCGACCGCTCAAACAATGCGACAATACAGTTACATATCACACAGTTACCCAGGGCGGCATCTGTCTTCTCCCCCCCCCCTTTATTAACCCCACCAAATTGCTACGACTTCCGATCAGTTTATGCTCCATTATTGGGTATAGTGGAGCGTAAAGTCGAATGTTGGAATCGTGCGATGAAGGAAGTGATTGGGAAAGGTTAATAGAACCAACGCCCTGCAGTCTCACGATAATGTCTCAGTAGGTGTCAAGGCTTTTGTATCGATAATTTATATTAATCTACTATTATTTAAATCGTATCACGAAAAAAATGTATTCGTACAGAAAATCAATACTGCTCAAATGATAAACCAAAGAAACTGCTTTACCCGGTATAATTCTACTGTTCATTTAAAACAAGAATGAATTGAATACATATTTTATCACTTAAAAGCATAGCATATTCATCATTGTCTAAAAAAAAGAAATGAGACTAATAATAATGGAAACACTAAATTTAATGATAAACCATAAAAATTCTTAATTTTCTTAAATAATATAATTTCCTCTATATCTAGATTTTTATGTTTATTTTATATCAGCAGGATCCATTGCTGATTACCACCATTTTTTATCAGCGGAGAAAACTAATCGGAAAAATACTCAATTTCCACTCTACATGACAAAATTCTGCAGTGAACTACAATCTTCACCGCTGAATAGACAAAGTACAGGAAAACATTTCACGCAATGGGTAGAAGAATGGACGGTACAATCTAACTAAAATCAGGGGAAAAACATAGTAGACCCTCATGTTTTTTGACACGAAAGAATTACAATCTTATCTAAGAACCAATATTTCCCTAGCGGTGAACAAACAAACAGAGGCAGCCCCGGTAAATCCCGCCCGGATCCCCAGGGTCGGATTTTCCTGAAAAAGTTGGCCAGGTGAGAAAAATCAGGGGGAAAAAATCCCTCGTCGCACTTTGCGTATATCCACGAGCGGGATTGGGGGCGGGGGCCGTTTGCGTTTTGGGAGCTTCCGTGGAAAGACATTTCTCGCGATACCCGCAGGATAAATCCAGTAAAATAAAATAGCGGAAACGGGCCGGCGACGAGACGGAAGTCGATAATCGGCCATTCAACGAGCGGAACGGACGCAGACAGAAGTCGACCCCTACAGAGCGAGACTCCCCTCGGTCAAACCAATTGTTACGAATTTCCATAGGAACTACACTGAAGTTAACTGAATAAATAAGCAAGTTTAAGAACGACACTGCTCTATCGGCCAAATATATGTTTGAAGAAATCGAAAATCTAAAAGTAAAACATAAAAACAGTGTCCCAGAGAAAAGCATTATATTATTGCGAGTCACAAACTTCGTATGTGGTTCGTGGAGGAAATAAATATTATTCTTACCTCTACGTGATTGATTCCTCTTCAATAATGTTATTAACATTTTATATCAGCAATGTACAGTTTCAATATTTATAATATTGAATATTCAATATACTCGAAAAGAACCCACTCCTATCTTTATTAACTTCTTCTGTCCGAAGAATCACAATCTTATCGCCGAATAATTTTTTTAGATTCCAGACCACTCAATCATTATTTTAGATAAGGAAAATATCGGTAGCTTTTCAATAAAAAGGATAGAGAACAATGACATTGGGACAATACTAGGCTAGTATCATTTTATTGGGTCCTCCCCCTTAACCACTATCAGACCGGCTCTTGAAGCCATCATATTTCCTTTAGTTCCTCTACTTAGAGTAAAGCTTCTTTGGATCGTAAAATGGCCGTATTTTACCGGTTAAAATACAGGGCGATATAATAAAATAACCTGACGCTTATTCCAGAGACCCCGTAAGGCGGTGCTGCGTTAGTCTACCGGTAAGACTCGGATATAAAATTTCAGGAGACTTTCAGGATGTCAAATTTTATTACCGTTTTTTGTCGATGATCCCCCTCCTACCATTGTATAGCTTTCCAGGATTTCGTCCCGTCATATAATAAGTAAGATCGGTAGAATTCCGATAGCGGTATAACATGAAAATAGAAGGATTCTTCCCAATTTTTAGTCTCATTGTACCCCAATACAAGGAAAGGGTATTGAATTTCAATTATATCTTTTTCAAACAACCGGACCTTTTGTATATTAATGATTACATGTACGTATCATATCGCAATTGGGTTACCTTTCTTTTATGATGAAGAAAAAATTAGCTGAAGAAGTAAGTAAATCAAATTATATTAATTTGGCCGAAGCACGAATTGTGCAATAGACGCAAAATCTTGAATTCAATACTCCGAGACTATTTAATCATCAATATTCCGTTCAACAATTCCGCCAAGAATAATAAACTTAAGGCGGAGGCGGTGGGGGAGAGGGGGTCGGCCCGTAAATTTGTCAGGAAAAGGGCTCTTAGCGAGATGAGCATACTTGTAATAGTTGTGAAAGTCGAACTCAAAGTAGTTAGTCGTCCTCCCACTAAAGTTGAACCCGGTCGCTAGGGGTGGGTGGAGGCTTGCCCCCCCCCCCTCACCATCACGAAGGCTAAGCTCTTTCCCCGACTCTTCTTCCAAGTGATTAGGCGGATAAATCATTTTATCGTTAAAACAAAGCTGGGACCGGTGTGGTTTGTGAAAAATATCATCCTTCAGGCTTACAGCTTAAGACCTACGTTATTTTTTTGTGAAAGGTGACGGACGATTTCGCGTTGAATTTCATACCAAAGTGCTCCCGTCCATATTTGTATACTCCTTGGCGAATTGACATAGAATATTTTCTACTAAAGGAATTTAAGTTCTCCACTGCAGGCGTAATGAAGGCGCAAAGTCTGACAACCTTGCAACTTGCAAACAAAATTAGTTTACGCGTTAATTTTAAAGAACCAGGCACCTGGCAGATGGCATTAATGATTCACAGATGCTCTCAGGTCGAGAGGAGAATAATTCCGTGATAATACAATCACGGAAGAACATACTTATTTACCAAAACCCCCTAAATATTCATTATGTCTATTTAAAGTTTAAAATGCGACAGTTTGAATTAATTAGTAGATTGTGTTAATTTGAATTTCTAAACTTTAAGAGCATTTTTCCTCACCCCTTAAGAGAAGAGGAAGATTGAGAGAAGGTATGAGTTGAAGTAATGCAAAATTGAATCGTATATAGACATTTTCAAGGAACAAGCGCTAATAAAGGTGGCTTCGAGGAAAAAGACTCGAGCACTAAAATAATACGGCGAGATAAAGGGAAATTATATCTCCTATTTTCGAGTTATGTAATTATTGCGTCATTTTTATTGTTACTATAAAAACGAAATACACCACAGCCCCACGTAAGGCAGAAAGGGAAGAGCATTATTTTTAAAGAGTATTTGAATTTAGATTACCGATGTTTTGCGGTTCTGCGGTTTAGCTGGTCGGCCTCGCATGATCATAAAAATGAGTTATCTCGCGCTAAAATCCGACGGGGTTATTGACAGTCAAAGGAGAAAAAGGGTAACGAGCCCATCGCGTCTTCACGGCCTTTTAAACTGAAGTCGACGAAACTTTTCAAAGGGCCCGGGCCCCACAGTTCGGCCGGCTTTAATTCAATCGGGGACTCACTTTTTGTATAATCGTATAGTTCGGAAACAACGTTAAAACTCTTCCTCCTTGGCCAACCTCCGCCGTCCCTTCTTCTAAGGGTAAACGACGTAGATAACTCGGCGAGACCGAAATAAAGTTAGGGCCGAGGGTGGAGGTTGAGACTGGGAAAAACTTCAGTGTCGAGCTCCAGTCCTCTATGAATATTAACTTCCGAACTCGTTCCGGATACATATTTTTTTCGGGAACATTTCACCACTAGGCCGGTGCGTCACTGAATATCGCTTTCGTCAATTAAAATCTGGAAATTTTGAAAATTAAACAAAAAGTAATATACCTGTAACAAAATAACTCTTACAAATTCAGGAAATACCGTGCGTTGTATTTCCCATACCTCAGAGCGGTTGTTAGTTCTCTTTTACTTGCACAGGGCCATTTACAGATGTCCACCAATCCCACCAAAAGAAACTTCTTTTGAAGAAATCAAACTGCTGTAAAACAGTTGTCAGGGGCCACAACAGAATGGCCAGTAGTCGTAATAAATTATTCTAATACAAATATGGTATAGATTTCTACGTTGAATGTTATATATCGACATTATATTGTACGGCAGTAATGGATAGGTATTTCAACGTCAAAGGAAGTGTAGACCTAACGGGAATCGGACCTCAACACCTATTATTGGTGACTACCTGCATTGGGGCGAACACGAGGAAGGGGGAAAAATGGATGGCCAAATTTGGCGGCGAAGAGGTATCAGCGGCAAAATATTCGATGGGTTGATGAAACCACTATCCCCGTGGTGCGGTCGTTCAAAGACAGAGGTGTACAATAGGTTTATAATACATCAGCTGATGTGACTAAAATGTTAACCTTAAAAACGATCGACAAGTGCTTTGTAGGAGGGAAACAGACCGGAAAAATAAAGTTGTCGGACCGGTGACTTATAAAGAAATGCGTTGGGACCGATAGTGGAGGTAGGGAGGGACGGCCGGCACGGAAGGAGAGAGTAAATTGGGTAGGACGGAGAGAGAGAGAGAGAGCGAGAGGGCCGCATGTCAATATTAATCAGGGTAGGGTGGAGCGCAGGGCGGCGGCATCCCAAGTAGCGGATCAACGCCAGAGTGATTCCAAACCCGGCCGAAAGTCCCAGCGATATTGTATGCTAATGTGGCCCGACCGTGTCAGCCAAAGGCGAAACACCCGGTTCTGCCAATAATACTTGACAACCGGAACTCCTAACTTTATAACGCCGCCTCCTCCTTCCCAGTCTTTAGGCGGATATTTACGGGGCCTATAGCACCGTCGGCCCTTTTTATTTATGACCGAACAACCTCCCGAAAAGTCTCTACAGCCACGACCCGACGGAGCATGTTCCATGCCGCCATCGCGATCCGTGAATTCATCGCTCTGAAGCCCAATAAAAAACCTATTACGCTATCGTTTTAATGAAAATACGATAGCCGCTTTTAACTTGTGAAACGGTTCAGAAAACACGTTGTAAATATTCAAAGGCGGTTACCACGGTAAAAATATCATTTACCACTCCACCTCTTTAGAAGTCTCCTGAAAGAGTTGTGAACCGAAACATATACCAAAAAACAAAATGCCCGGTGTCACGAAATTCACAGAATAATAAAACTTGAGGGCAACAACTGCTCTATCTGAAATATGAAATCGAGGAATTGTTATCTGGAATACCGTTTCTGAACTAACGTTACTTGAAATAGGACTTCCAGGCAAGTAGGATCCACATATTATTACAGAATTATTAACAACTGAAAAATAAATTCGCTCATATATAATTATAAAACTTTTTAACTCCCCGTTGAAGTATTTCTGCGACTCTATCCAATCGATATAAACAAATCTTTCACCATTTTTTGCCTTAAAGGCTCGCCGAAAAGGTCACTAACGAATCAAGCGGGGGACTACTCGGTGGGACCGAAGCCGAATGAATACATGGGTCGACACCTGTAATCAAATGACCAGGGATCCTGCCAGCTTGAATTAGGCTAATTGGGCGGGCGGAGACCACATCTCGGATTGTGCACTTTGTCCCGTCCAACAGGAACATTATCGCTCCTTTCTCAATTTGGTTCTAAAACGAGGACCACGTTCAAATTCGGAGTAATTTACGGCCGTTCCACGATAGTAACTCTCTCCCTCTCTCTCAGCCAACTGGATGACTGTAATTTCAAAGCGCGCAACTACAGGCATATGGCGTAACGTTTCCAAGATTACGTTAGCTTTGTTGGGTCAACATTTATATCCCTGGTGTTTCATCGGTACAAAACTTATACTGTGGAACGGACGAAGGAATCAGTAGGACAGAAGCCACTTTGTAGAGGAATGTTCAAACTCAGTGGTGCACTCAAGCCTGCGACGGAGGGAGATGCTACCTATAATAATAGCAACAAAAATGCGCGATAGTAATGAAAATATTTAAATTACATACTAGTACTAGTCGCTGAAGAAGCCACCAAATACTATTTTTAACACATTTAATATAGAAATCTGGTTACAAGACTATTTCATGATCTACTTCAACATCTATTTCATGGTGTATTACTTGTTTTATAACAGTTCTAAATTAGCTGAACTGTGGAGCTATTGGTACCACAAAAAATGCATATTTTGTACCTAATGTATTTCGTTTCTGGCGTACAGTTTCCTTTACGAGCCGCGCGGCATTCCAATAATTGTATCCACACACTTATCCTAGAAGAAATGAATATGGATTTAAAAAAAAGAATATAGAGAGAGAGATCGTAGCTCGTAGGTATGAATGTGACACTGGCTGTCCATAGGAATATTCAACGACCGTCTAACGATTACCGTCTCGATAATGAACGGATGGATTGCGCCGGGAAATGTTATTTTTGAATGTCATACAAGGGCGGCGGAGCTCCTTGGTTAGAGAGCTAAGCTCTCATGATTTGTCAGGGGGTACAGTGGGAGGGGGTTGACCCATTTTTCACGTTGCCAAGGCTGACTCGGCCGCGAGACTTCGCCCTCCGAAAGGACATTTTTTATACCCTGTTTTTTGAGGGGACACAAAAACCAAAGAGTGAGGGGAAATGGAAGAAATTAACCTTGGGAGTAAATCAACCGCAAATGAATTACCGCCTTACTAATTCTGCGGTCCCGGGGGGTCATAATATAATAAGGGCAGCTGAGTCCTAGTTCGAACGAATTCCAGACAGCTGTAAGGATAGGTTTGTGTGTGTAGGTACTCCTGCGAGGGTTCCGAATGCACAAATATACGTTTTTGTTGAAGGTGTTAACGAGCTTGCGCTAATTCTATAGAGTTTTTATAAGTATTCGTCCTGATGATTTATTCCCCGTGTTATTGAAATCGCCTGAACACTACATTAACCCTTTGGCCTACACGATATCTGCCAATTGCGCGAGCTATAATACGCAAGAAATTCGGTCGCGCGCCCTGCCATTCAACTGTTCAGCCGTGTACCCGAACTGGAGCAAAGTGTATACTTTTCGTAACATATATATTTCGACGCAACGAAAGGAATTGTGAAATAATAAGCAATGTTTAGGTTCAAACATGGATGTTACGTTACAATCAAAGAAAAGATATTCGATTGCGCTAATTGGTCGGTCTAATAATAACACCCGGCATATTATGCACAAATTCCTCACCACGAGTCTGACTCGTGGCTTTTGTTTATGACACAAATTCTTTACCACGAGTCAGACTCGTTGTTTTCGCTTATGGCACAAATTCTTTACCACGAGTCAGACTCTTTGTTTTCGCTTCTGGCACAAATTCTTTACCACCAGTCAGACTCGTTGTTTTCGCTTATGGCACAAATTCTTTACCACGAGTACCACTCGTTGTGTTCGCTTATGGCTCAAATTCTTTACCAGGAGTCAGACTCGTTGTTTTCGCTTATGGCACAAATTCTTTACCAGGAATCAGACTCGTTGTTTTCGCTTTTGGCACAAATTCTTTATCACCAGTCAGACTCGTGGTTATAGGCCAAAGGGTTAATCGCTAAACGAGGGTAAGCGTGCAAACCCGGTGGTAGATCGGGGCCCCGTAAACCCGCAGTAAGGTAGCGGGCTGGGCAAAATACTGTAGTCGACAAGTTGAGTTGTGCCCGTCCAGTAATAAGTTTGCCGGTGGGACAGAGGTTCTATTGGCCACACAGGGCCCACCACGCTCGGCTGGAGTTAACGCCGGCGGTCAACCCCCGGGTGGAACGGCGCTTTACGCCCGCCCACCGGGGAATATTATTCACCTTCCAGAGTTCCGCAACTCGGCACGGTCCATTATCAGAGCCGGCGCCTAACACACCTTAATAACTCGAAGCCCCCAACACTACCACCACAACAACACCGGCAATAAAAGCCTCCTCCAAAAGTCTAAACATAGCGCTGGAAGTACTGGAGGAGTATGGACGGAGGCGCCGCGCGCTAATTGGGATTAGAGCCTCCGAGTGTGTAGACTCGGATAAGCATGATTAACTCGAGCTCAAATTGAAATCCAGAGCTCGCAACATTTGAAGGGCACTTTCTTCTGTATTTGCGATATACAAAAACTGCATTCGTACAGTAACATATGAAACTTATATTGTTCTAAATTACATAGAGGGGAGGGGTACTGCGTTTTAGAAGGAAAATTTGAATCTATTTGTATGGACATGCTCAGTTTTCAGGGACTGAATACGAATGACACCTTGTTAATTAACCTATTTTGTTCAATTATTGTCCCAAATATACGAAAGAGTAAATGTAAATTTAAAGGAGGAACTTTGAAACTAAATAAGTAATAATTACCTATATTATTAATGAAAATATTATAATTATTGTCATTATAAAATAATTTTACATACCTTTATAGGTTAATTATATTATATTCAACAAACAATTAAATACAAATGTAGTATTTTTAATCCCAAATATCTATGGAAACTATAACTTTATGGACATGCCAAAACTATAACTTAATAATTCTATCGTATTAATAAGTTATCGTGTATATTAAATGAAATGTAATTACTAACTGGGTTATAGTGTCGTGCAGCAATAAAATAACCGAGATTTATCTGATATCGAAGTCTGTCAAACCTGAAATTTCCATTTCTTGCAACAGAAAATTTTGAACCGGCCTTGTCCATCGATCAGATAAGGGAATGAAAACAGGGAAAGAAACATTTGCAACCGACAGATACGGAAGACGTGCGCCTAATGCAACGGTAATGCACAAGGGCACGGGGCAGTGGGAGCAACAGGTGCAAAGAGCCCCCCGGGGCATACAAATCGAGGAATTATTGAAAATGCTCCCGCCAAGTGGATAACAGAACTGATTCGCCCGTCTAGGTCACTGACCAATCGAACTGCTATACGATTATTGCCAAACAGAATTGTCAGACCGTTCGATGACTGAATAAAAAATTTGGATAGCGGTGTACCGGATTTACCGAATGTACAAGCAAAACACGGAGACGAAATAATTTTAATAGGCATCCACTTTCTCATACAAAACATGGGGCTCATGGAGTAGACGAAAATCCGCCCAGAATATATTATGCGGGAAATTTCATTCTAATTACGATATTAACGATGCTTCATCATGTGATGGAGTCTTCTTGTGTATATATTCAGTACAGAATGCAAACTTTACGGGATAGTATTATTGAACATGTTTTTTGACGGCGTAATAACATTTTTCATAAAAAATTGTACACTGGAGACAAGAGTGTAGGACACTGGAATAAAAAAGATATTCCAGGACGAAAGGCGACACGGAGTCGACGAAGCCATATCTCGGTCGGTTCTTTAGAAAAACACCGAACCAAATTTTGAACTCCAACAAAAAAGGGGACGAGACGATAGAAAGCATTATATAGTGGTTTCTAGCCTAGGCGGCGTTGACAGTCCATTAATTATACATTTAATTAATAGGCCCCGTAATGTATGATGTTCCTGCGTAATGTTCCGTGAAGGGGGAAGGGAGGAAGAAAGGTACGGACGGGGAGGGCGTTCCCGTTAGAATATTTGGTACAAGCAGACGTTAACATTTTTTATCCCATAACGGAGAATATGTACTTGGGGAGAGGGCTCTTCAACATAAAGGCAGAAGTATCCCGTTAGGTTAACGCCGCTATAAAGTGAAAACTTCGCCGGGATAATATCCCTCATTCAAAGTTGATGCGCCGGTAATTAGGGCAGATTAATCATTTACGCGAATAATAACAATGAAAGTTTTTCCTTTGAAATGGTAAATTCAGAGAGTAGCTGGCTCTAATGTTTTTAAATGGAAAGGAAAGGGGCGGCCTCTGGGTTTGTATGAGGGTGCCAATCTGTAAATTTATATTGCATTATTGCAAAAGGACTTTGATGGTATCTGACCAGGGATACATTTTCTTCAAACTTTATTTTTATACCCGAATAAAACTGAATAAAGTAGTATTTTTCCTACGCGGAATGAAAATACCCAGAAGAAATGGAGGAACAAAAAACTCTAGGTGCAATATTGGGCTTCTAGGGCGGGATGAATCGTTCGTGGCGGGTTTATGTACAGGTTTATAAAAAAACTGATAAGCCATCTTGTTTTACGTTTTTTATTTTTCTCAACTTGAACTACCTCAAAAATAGTATGATGAAAATTATATTATAATAGCAATGCAAATTAAAAAATAATGAAGAAGAGAAGTTTTATCAATTATTTTCCCTCAATAAATGACCTTAGAAATAGTTAATAGATGTGGCATCATTCCCAGAAAATATCAAGTTTTCCGATACATAAGCGCTAATTCAAACACATGAGAAGAAACACAACTAGAAAATACGTTGCTCATAATGTTTCGAACAAAAATGTGATTGAATTGGCGCTTTATCCACTACACAATTTAATGTCATGTTAAACTAAGTAATAAACCCGGTCTCGATTTTACGGTCTTGAGGTCTGCTAATAAAATTGTATATAACGTTAATCTTACATTTTATACCAAAATTAATCATTTCGTTTGAACAAAATCGGGTACGGTGGTTCCTAAAACGATCTTTTTTTTTTAAATCGATGAAATTCTATTAAAACTCTTTCAGACGTAAGCAATGAAAACACCGGTCGGTAACAAAACAGAAAAAAAGAGATGAAACAGAAATACTCCCGAAGCAGTCCACATTTCCTTCCCTTCCCCCTCGCCTCATCGCAAACGTCCAATTATCCTCCCCGTCTGATTTGGCGCCCCCTCATCCAACCCCGAATGGCCCGGGGGAATTTTTTTTCTCTCCGCGGAAGGGAGAGCCGTTGCGCCCTCGGGGGGCCACGAAGTAGAGGGGATACACGGAACGATATCGGAACAAACCTCGTTCTGATTAGCCCCCGCCGAGACTCGTGTCGCGCCCCTCCCCCCGCCCAACCGCATTATCTAAATTAATAATTTCCCGGAAGCGAGCGGTCGGCGGGGCTTCTTGCGACCGCCGTCCTTGTCAATAAAAACCGGATACACGCTACGCGCAGATCTGTAACCTCTATAGAGTAATACATTTGACGGAACCAGGGAAGTTTCGATGAACAATTCGACAGGAGAATGCTAAACGCATGATCATAAATTGACTGGCCGGATATTTCTAACCGATGATGAGTTTATTGCGTTTATTTCTTCCAATTTATGAAAACTGCTTCGTTGAAATGTACTGTGAACCAAGTGAGCTACTAATTATAATGTACTATATGATTGCTATTTCAGCTTTAGGAATACACAAGTAATTTCTGGGGTAGTTAAAGCGGTCTGGTCTCACGCTAATCAATCAAACCCTGACGCGTCATTCACACCATTCCTATATTTTATATAATAGTTTTAACGAGTGGGAATTACAAGAGAATATCGTTGGTTACATGCGACTAATGTAATTATAAACCGTGTCCCTCAATACATACTCTTAAACGAAAAATTGTAGTACTGAAAATAATTTTTAATTCAGATGTAATTTCAGTGACCTTATATCTCGTACATAATCTAATTTTGATATATTCAAAGTCATTAATTGTAGCATTACTGATTTCAGAAATTTGGCGATTCTAATAAATTATCCTCTAATTTTCCATTAGATAATTCCGAAGAAAATAGATCTAAAACTAAACCAGGGGGAAATTAAAAAAAAACACCGCAAATCAGAAAGTAAAAAGTTACTTTCAAGAAATAAAAAAAATAGGTTCACATCTTTTATACGAACGACAAAGAAAACTACATCTTACAAAAATAATCCTAATCATTCTGCCAACAAATGTTTCAGTAGATGGAAAAGTGTACATTTTAAAATTTGTACGGAAAAAATAATTACGAATAATAAAAATGCCCCGGCGAAATTATCGCTAAGAGTTAGCAAGTGGAAAATAAAAAAAAAACTAAAATTATGGTACAAAATTGTATTCTATTGGCTGGAACGGGTAATTCTGTTAGGATAACAAGATTTTTCAAAGAAAAATATTAAAAGCGAAGCGACGAAGGAAAACTGAAAGGGTAAAAAACAGAAACTGAAATAAATTAAAGTGAATAATAATATTTCCGTTTGAAAATTAAATAAAGGTATGAAAAACAGGGAGGAGAGAAATACATCCCTTGGGTACAATAAAGAGAATTAAGGGTGGAGCTCTATCCTCCACTCGGATGAAATATACAGACAGTGCAGATGGAAAGCGGCCGCAAACCAAAAAAGAAAAATACTTCATTACACTCAGGAATTTTTGTTGACGAGAGCTTATATCATTTTGATTCGGTTTCCGTTCGAATACATCACTGACATCATTTTACATTATTCAGTTAATCTATGTTCACAATCCTGTGAATTTGGTCTAAAATAGCACTAAAAAGATGGTGCAACTTGTGCGAGCATATTTTTTCCTGTTTAAAATGAGAAATATAAATAAGAGCATAGTAAGAACCGGGATATTCATTTATGAAATAGTCATAGTATTTATGAAGGAATAAGGTACTACAACAAATAATCTAATATTATTTTCTCCAGATGTTACGGCAACGAGTACAGGAAAAATATATATCGGACGATCCAATTACGTTTGCTACCGGACTGAAAACAGAATTTATTCACGTCCGTAGACCAAAGAATAATGGCGGACTGATAAATCAAACGGGAACTAATTCGACCGGACGAAACCGGCTCCCCGAGATATTTTAAGAAACAAATTATTCTAAATGAAAGAAATAAAATTCACTCTTACCTAAAGAACATTCACCGGGACGATTGCAATCTCCCAGACAAGGGCAATTTTCAAACTTCATCTATACCTATGAGGTCTAAAATAATCTTAGTGTATTCTTCATTCTCACTTCATAATCCTGGGCTTTTAAGTATGGTATTGTTGTATAGTGTATCTTGTTTGCGTTATGCACATTAGAAATTACGTTGATCAATGGTTTAGATAACCATTATCCTTAGAGTATAATCAGATCAGTAAGTTCCAAACGGTTATTATATAATTCTAATAAACGGATACCCAAGACATACATTCTTTGATCCCTCTTCCCATTACGCTACCTAATTAAATTCTTGTTTGGATGAGCGGGACATCAAACGTAAATTTCGGTTTGCCCGATTATATCGATTGTTGCCGAGCGCCGAACGTCGGCGGTCGCGGTCCCCATCAAGAGGGCCGAACTCCTCTGGGAAGGCACAAAGTAAAGTAAACTACTACCGAGTGGAGAGAAGCGATCAAAGTCGAATGCGGCTGAAAATTGGCAGAGTTTAATTGAATTATAGGGAAACCGAGCGGTTAACCACGGACAGAGGCGGTCGGCGCCGGACCACTCCAAACACGATTCCAATCTGCCTCCGCCGGCCCAACTTTTAACTTTTTAAGAGAACAAACAACAGACAACTTCTTTATCTTCGGCCCGTCACAGAGGGCCGGCAGGAATTTTCGATACGAAAGTTTACTAAAAGGCGCCAATTACTAGCCGAATTAACCGAGCCGGAGCCCCCGGAACTGTTTTCCTTTAATAGCCCGCAACTTATGTGCCCATTTAAGGGCGCAAGCTTAGAATCTTGGACTGCAGCCAATTCTGAACAACTTCACTGAGGCTATGAATCGTGTAAATTAACGGGGCTTGTAAAAGGGCCCGAGGAAACATTCACATTCGTCTTGTCCTAACAAATTACAGAATACCTTTTCTTTCCGAATATGAAATAAGAATTCAGCCACATATTTTCCATAAATGCGAAAGTTCCATAAATATGAGTTCAAAGAAGGACACTAGAAAAGTTGGATTTATATGAGTTAGAAGGGAGATAGCACAGTGTACTTCTTAAACTAAAGTTGGAGTTGGGTACATCATACATGTCACTATAGGAAATATTTTAGTTATAATATGAGGTATCATTCGCTTAAAACACCGATGACAAAAAATCGAGTGTACAATCCATACCACAGAGGCTCCTACAGGGCAAAGTCGGGTTTAGTTATTCGGACGGTAATCTTTTTTTTTTTCTTTAGAAAAGTTCCAATGTCACCAGAGTAAACGAACTCATGTCCCACTGGACGAGGCCAGTGTTTTCACAAAGAATCGTTGTCCCAACACAACTGTCCCAATATTTGATCGGGACGCGTTTTGTGGAAAATCTCCCGGCTCGGACGAGTGTCGAGCTTAAACTCCGCCTATATACCCGCCGGTATTTACTGGCCGTGTCACGGACGACAAAAAATAACATTCGAAATCGGTACACCTCGATAATACAGTAACAGCGTTAGTGGGGCGCAAAAGTCAATTATACGATGGGCAATGCGCCAAAAGAGACAAGCAAAGAATTTCACAATTTAATACGCGACAAGAATCAAAACCCTGTATATATCCGAATGAAAATGTATAAACATGAAATAAATATCAATATAAGTAGAATATAACTAAAAAGATTAATAAATGAAAGATGTTTTATAACGACGAAAATGGCCTAAAAGATACATCCCCGCGGGAATTATGAAATCTGTGGAAGGATCGACCAGGACGAATAAGGCCCGCGAAACAGGAATATATATATTTAATATATTTCTTCTTCCTAATATATTTCTTTTGTTAGGGTCGAGACGCATTGATAAAAGTCAACCCACGTGAAATTAATACCGGGACTTCTTTATTGGCAGTATCGGATGTGGACGGAAATAAGGGAGAAGGTGCTGGACAAACGTGCCCTGTGTCGGTAAGGTTTTGAAATCGGATCCCTTTGACTGAACTGAGTGACACCGCTGCAGGTGTCCCTTCTAATGCTTCCTTCCTTCCTACCGCCTTTTCAAAAAGTTTTATCAGATGGCGCTCTTCTACCACGGCCCAAGGAGGAAAACGGAGATCATTCGGCCAAGAATATTTCAAACCCAAAGGAACCGAATTGTAAGCGAAACTTTTTTTATCAATTAAGAAATGCTATTACAACGTTGTTGTTGGCAAATAGGTTACTCCTTCTTACACTTGAAAGAAAACACGTACAATCTAAAATTCTAAAAATAAATCTTGTTTTTACACTTCCTTCTAATAATACACCGATATAATATATATTTAGATTATTTGTAATCGTAAATATTTTAAGATGCATTACATTTAACTGAGGTAGATGGTTTTGTCTATTTTATTAGAGGCCAGATCTAAAAATAATTATTACACAGCATAGCAAATTATAATATTTCCACTGCATGGACAGTATTAAACCGCTGCCATCTTCAGGCTAATAATGGCAGATGGCAGGAACGCGTTAAATATTTTATCGTAACGCCAATTCAACAATGGATATGAATAACACTTCATGAAATCTACGTAGAAATTTACGGCACGTTTTCAACATTATGTTCGCCCTTATTAGGAAATGTCGTCATATAAATAATAACGGAGGTGAGGCCAGAAATATTAAATAGTGTCTGGGGGGCGTACGCCCACCCAGCCGGAGTCTGGAAACAAATTAGGCCCAAGATTCAGGATACGACGATTACACCATTAGGACACCAGCGGGAATTAGGAAAGCGGTTCCAAAACCCGACTCCAGATTCGGTTTACAGCCCACTTCTTCTTTAGATGGCTCCTCCCTCCGCGTTCAGGATGAAATTAATTCACTTGACTACAGGATGCCGGGAAATGGGCGGCGTCCAAAAAATGTTAACCAATCAGGGCCAATGAGGATATTCATGCACATTCAACGCATCCCGTAAAAGAAATATAAAACAATATTACGATAAAGACTCGGCGTCTTTATCGCATAGCGCACACGCACTACTAAACCCACGACATGGTACCACACCGCTTCCGAAAACATTTTTGGTTTTTCGGCCTCAGTTTATACAGTTTAGTGATACTGCAGGCAGGATGTTCAAAAACTGATCTCTGAGAGTCCTAGTAACAAGCGGCAGGCCAGTAAACAAAAATAAAAAACAATTATCCGATTCATTCCCTAACAACAGTATATTGGTTGAAAACCCACAACCCATTCATTATTAAATGAATAAATCATTACAATACAATTATTTGTATGACCAATTTCAGAATTACTGTTTAAATATATTGAAAGGAAGGTAGAAATACTTTCCCTGGAAATTGCGAATGCGAATTCTATTTAAAATTCTACTAATTAAAACTAGTAGTGCATTCCACTTATCACCGTTGTCGGTTTGTGGTGCGGGGACCGGTTTTCCAAATAAGCTCAAATATAGAAATCTAAATAGAATTCAAACGCGCGCGTTTCAATATGTAAATTGAAATATTGCACGATTCTGTTTGCATAAAAGACCACGATTTAAATAAAATCGTTTATTTGTATTGCCAAACTGGTTTCTACCTGGTTACAACAAGTGGCCGCCAAGTTCGATTTACTTTTTTTCATATCGCTTCGTCCATTTCATCGCGAATGTCGAAGAACGTACGGTTCCCATATTCGAATAATATGGGATGCTGACTGAAGTCCGGTTTTTGTGCACTTAAGCGATTATTGAGATTGATGCAAGAAATATCTGGTATCAAAATTGTATCACCAAATCATCATGAGTCAAATCAATCCTCATAGAGCAATAAAAAAAGGATTTTTTGTTATTGCAATTCTGAAGATAATAAACGGATCACTGGTGTAAATAATAGGAGACCGACAATTTTCTAGAGGCATACGTCCGAACTGAATCTGCTTCTTATACTTTGATTGCTAAGAATTCTGAGTACTAATGACGCTCTAAATTTACTAGTCCCATGAAATATTTCAAATCAAAGAAGAAAATCAACCCATCGAACAATGATTAAGATTTAATTTTAGTTAAGGAAAACCGATTGAGGATAAAATTTCTGTTTTATATTACACTCAGTTTTATAAGGCCAACTTTATCTTGAGACGTGCCCACGTACACAATGACTCTCCCGTTTCGTCCGCCGTGAAGATAGAGGTCGGGAAAGCATAAAAAAGTTGGAAATCCCGGGCCCTCATAAACTGCCCGGTTTTATTTACAAACTCCAATTTTTTAGGATGTCTAAGTATACAACATATACAGAGTACGTATATATATATATATATATATATATATATATATATATACATATCTCCAGGAGTATATACCAAATCTGGGAGTTACCAAATTTCATAACTACTATATTAATAATTAGTTTAGAATACTAGTTTTGTGGTCTGCGAGGGGTTGGAATATTGTAGATTTCGTGTGATTCTGCCTCGTCACACGACAATCTATACTAATAATTATTATACAAAATTAACATTATTATAGTAATTTTACTTATTTAATGAAGTGAATATTCATTTACAACCGTATCTATAATATGAAATCCTTTTCTGTATTTTTGTTTACTTAATCCCTTGAGACACTAATTTGAAACCCTGGCCCAGAATTGCAGTTTAGTGACACACAAATAGCAATTTCGTCAAAGCTAACGAAACTATTTACACAGTAGTCAACATTTATTGAGTAGTCAGCCGTAGTGACGATCCCTCCATCATTCTCAGAACGTATATCGCAAGTGAAAGATAAATATTATGTTGTATAATACCCAAAACGGCTATTAAATATTAGTTTAACGTATTAGATACGTTTGCAATCTGGGGTGTCTCTTCTCCGGCGACCATAAAAATAATACAACACCCGTTGTGAAAACTCGGCCACAATAGAAGAGGAGACTATGTGGGTTAACGCTTATTAAACACTATACATACAGTTCTATGGTGGAGCAATTAAGAGGTTTGTTCATGGCGAGTGATGTGCACGTGCATTGTCCGTGGGCACGTGTACAGATGCACTCGGTTGGGGTACTCGGGAGGGACCCATTGTCGGCCTCCCCCGGGATTATCTGAAGGGACCGCTCCCACTATTCTTTACAGCGCGGGGGTAAAAAAAAACCGAATTAAAAATATCGCGTTGTCCGGTTTCATCCCCCCCACCCCAGTTCTTCTCCCTTTCCGCTACTTAAAGTTTCCTCCATCGTATCGCCCCGAGCCAGCTATCGCGGCAATAACGGGCCCCGACCATTAACGCGCGTCCAGCCCAAAGTTCCGGTTCGGCTTCCATTACCAGACATGAATCAATTTCGACCACAGCGGATTTGACCACCCAGGGCCCGTTCATCATTCTGAACCTAACCCTGTTTGCCCCCCCCGCCACCGCCTCAGCCATCAAATGCTAGAGCGTCCCACCCATTCCTATCCACTTATAAACTGCTTACAGCATTAATGAATTAATGGGCCGGAGAATAATTCTAAATAAAAGGGAGATAAATGAAAGTCAAAAATATCAATCATTCTTTTATAGACGAGTTATTTTCAGAACCCAATTCTACAGTTCGAATTACTGCCGTAGTTAGCATGTCGGAATATGATTTATGATATATACATTAATACAGTGCTAAGAGAATATAATATTGATCACCGAGTTTTCCGAGGTGCTAGCACGCTTAGAACTCGTGATGTGGTCGCTATACTGACCAGTATTTTTCAATGTACCACTGCAATCTAAAAGATTGCTAACAACACCAATTATGCATGGCTGCTCCAATTCAAAGAGTGGCCAAATCAATTCCGCCTAATCATTGACTTGGTATTCCTCTCCAACTTCCGTCCGCTCCAAATCACCTCCCGTTTCCTACTACTCCACGAACAAATTCTTTACCCCCGTCTGGAGGGAAGAACAGTCCGTGCATCCGTGTACCAATTTATAGCGGGGTTTACGCTCCTCAGCCTCATTCCGGCTGCCTCGTCCCATCCGCCGATATAATTGACGAAATACAGACTACCAGGAATCCTTACCTCTCTCTTCCTCCTTTCTCTGCCATGTTATCTCATTATTCCGCTTTTTCAGGCACTCGAAACGCGAAAGACTACTGAAATTTTACGAGAGGAAACTATAAGATAGAGGCGAACTATCACGAGAACATAGGTAGAGAGAATGATTATTTCAGAACCTATTTTATTAATATAATATTATAAATAAATATATATATATATATATATATATATATATATAATAATATTATACACGTTATAATACACTTTCTCAGTATTAAACTACTACGTTTAACTAAATCCTACGTGGTATAAAACGGTAACAGAAAATGAGACACTGCAGCCAATGGACTCTCTTAATCAGTTAAAATTGAAATCGCCGAACAATTTTAATTAACTTCGATTAATTACTTTATGATTAAGTAATTAATTAGCATAATTACTTCTTCCCAAGGCGTAAACTCGTTGGAGCGTTGGAGATACTCGGGTGACGCACAGATTTTTCCTTCATCCACAATTTCAACTGGATAACTCCATCATTACAAAAAATTAGACATAAATACATTTCAATAAAACAGTTACATAGTTTATGATACCGGCCTAGACTTCGATATTTTTAACAAGACTGATATTCAGTCGCGAATTCCTCCTCTTCAAGCAAACCCTCAACACGTGTATAATTCAATGTTTCTTGTCTACCATTCTCTTTAACTGGATTTGTTTCACTTTAACTATATAAAAGGTTTCATATAGTTTAAATGGCCTCACCGCGTACCAAATCATCCGTGCAGTCCTATCACGGATATTAACATAACGAGCATCGAACCGGTTTATGGCCTAGATATGTAGTATAGTAGCGGTGTTTAGACCAGCCCCCAACATCACCGCCTGCGCCCCTTCAACCCCAAACAAGAACGTCCCCCTTTCGGTGCGATGGTGTGGCGGCGGACAATGACTGACGGGAGGGAGGCGGCAAAGCCCCTCCTCGCTAATTGAACTTTATCTCTGCAGCATGACCGGATCCAACGTCCCCTCCCTTTCTCATAGGGCGTCAGATATAAAATCCAACTCACCCAATCCGTCTCAACCAGGAAGAACCAAACTATAGCCTTAACATATTCTAAAATGCCAGTTACATCGCTCTATCTATATACTGATAACAAATAATCTACCAATAGACGATTGGAGAATGTTTTGTGCGCAATTTAAAACGGACATACAATGACATACCCTAGGATATTAATAGAACTGTATAGGGAAATATACGAACAGATATCCCGGGTGATAATAAAAAAATACGTATCAATATATAGTAAGTTAAAAAAAATGTTAGAGCATCATGAAAAAGTTATGACACTACATTATTTATTTATTATGGCAGTACCGCCTGACAACATTAATTTCGATTGTTTAATGAAGTTCAAGTGGCATCCCGCCCAGATTAGTAGTGTCAGTGCAACTGAACTCAATTTAGCGCAACCGGTAATTCACGACAACACATTTCTACCAAGCCTATAAAGCTAGTGTAGCAGCCGAAGTAACCCCTGCAAAACTGAAATATTCATTCGGTGGGTCCCATACCGAGCGTACCAACGCTAACACCTTTAAAATGAAAAAGCGAAAATTCCGCCACCGCAGTTTATTTCGGTATAAAATAGAACACTTTTGTCCTCTCGGCCTTTGTAGCCGGGACAGATTGTGCGACAAAATAAAACGCGTGCCCGGGGGAATCTCAGTAAATAAAAGGTTGCTCTCGACCCAATACAATATCTGATTAAACCGTCCCAGGCTTTGTATGGGGCCGCGAATTCCTCGTTTGGGTCCGTAACGTTCCCGCTATCTTCACATAGAACTCGATCCCCCCTACCCGTTCCCCAGAGAGATGTTTCAGCTTCGGAGGAAGAAGCTTTGGTTTTGGAAACTTGTTCCACAACGAAATATAACTTAATCAAACTAAAAACTTCGGTCAAAAGTTTCCTAATTTACTCTTGCACTCGGCACAAGAAGTAAAGGAATACAAAAGGAACGAGTTTAACAAGTACGTAATTAATTACTTGTCGAACTCCTGTAGGTCCACTTCTCGAAAGGAGAAGAGAGGTCATCCGGAACCAAATATTATCCACATCTAGTCTCACCGGATATTAATACTGAATTAGATAAACTGAAAAACACATTATTACTAGTCGCCGGGTCGATGATTTAAAAAATACAATTGGGGGATTAATCATAACATATAAAAAACAAACCGTAGCATCTAGTTACCGCAAAGATATACATTTATATAAAAATATTCCTGTCAGATTTCATACTTTACAATGTAACGTGATTGTTTGCGTATGTGATTATTCATGTTATTGTGAATCATGTTCTTCACACAGAGTAATGATCGAGAGAAGATACATGGAATTCAAAAGAGGAGCAAACAAAAATATCAAGCAGTTAAAATATCAAACAGTTTCATAAAGATGACTCCCCGTCTTCATTTGCCTCAGAAGGGAGTGGTAGAGGAAACCCAATCTTATCTCAGAGAGATTACTATTATTCTTCGTTTTAACACCCTAATAAAATTTCATAATGGGAAAGTACAACCCGTAATAATAATCGGTTACCAGTTTCTTACTACTCTGTTACATTTATATGTTTACAATAATAAGACATATAATATTAACGAAACTGTCCGGGAGATAGAAAAAACTACTAATAGATTAGACGTAGGGAACTTCCTTCACGACGTAACTTACATGAACAGATATAGCTCAAAATTACCTAATGTGACAATCAATAAATAAAAAGTTGTGTGCATTAAATAATACTAGTTATAACACGTATTAAGAAATGATAGCAACTTCTATTAAACAAAAAAAAGTGGAGCTAACAACTTTAGTTGTTTGATCTGCCTTCAAGAGAAAGTGCGGTAATTATATTTAACCTACTAGAATCTGACTCCTCAAAAATTGAATATACCCTAGAATAAATCCTCCTCTACATCAGAGGGTGGAGAAAATGGTGTAGAAACCACAGACGTGGCCGTATTATCCAGGACCAGTCCTTGATAATGACTGGTTATTGTGGGTGGACGTTATCTTCGGGAAACCGACCCTCCGTAAGCACATGAATGATAATACTGGCAACGGCGGCGTTACCTCGGACGCTATTAACTGATAACTTGCGAGCACCCTGAGTATATATATAGTGTATGTGTGTATATATATATATATACACATAAACAGTTTTATTAATACGGTGTCAATAGATGTAACTTACTAAATGAATAATTCGTTGTATTCATAGGACTACCTTCAACCAAATTTGAGACTGAAAAGGGCTTGAGTTATTACTGAATGCTTTATAAAATAACACACAGCATAATAATTAGAGAAAAATTAAAAGATTCGGATTAGATGGACCAACATGTCAAACGAACCCAGAACGCGGGGCTCGTTAATCGAATATAAACAGTAATCCGGCATAACCGGAATTCGGGCCAAAATGGTATACGGGACGGAATGAACCGTTATCGCCAATATTAGTGATTCCAAGTGGGTTAAACTAGTGCAGGGCAACGCGGTAACTCAGCTCCGGGAGCCAGCCCTAATGTGGGACGGGAGGCAATGAACACGTTCTGACCCCTTCGTCGACGCTCGCTCTAGTTACAGCACTTACTGTACAGTGCCAGTGTACGGTTTCAGTGCAGGCAAACAACAGCGCCAATGCACTATAACTGACGATTGATTGCAATTTAACTGCAGTTGAACAAATTCAAGAAACGGGTTAATGTTTCAAGGAACGAGTAAATTTTACAAATAATACGGTAAAATTTTAAGTTTCTCGTGATATCAGGTGACACGATTAATATTTACCGCTATTTATTCATCAAACTGACCGGATTATTAAGAAAGAAATCCGACTCCCGAACCCAAGAAATCTATTCTCACACATGGCTAAGTGGAGTGCCGGTCGGATCAGATAACGTGATTAATGTGCCTCGCGGGAGGTCCTCAAGTATATTGATGCCGGTGATCTTAAACGGTTCCAGAACTGCGCTCAACGCGTCGGGCGTTTCCACGGTTTGACTTCCTCTCCTCTCGACTAATGGAACTTTCGCTCCGGGTCCTTATTGACGGTCGATAGTGACAAATGACTCAAGGGAGCAGTCTGCTGCTCCGGAGGTTGAAAGAGAACCGTGCACCAGGTGAGAGCCTACCCCGGTTGACCCGCTATTTAATTAAGCCCGGATATATATATTTAACAACACCCGATTCCACGCAGGCCTATCAACTTTCAGTGGCGTCGCAAAACTGAAGACCCATATGAGACGGGAAAAATACTTTAAGCGCGATCCCTCCGCGAACTTTTCCCTTTGGTCAGGTTCGCTGTAAACCTTAAAAGTTTCGTCGCGACCGAACACCTCTTGCATAATGAAGCGCGGACTAGTCTCCGGGGCCCTTCCTTCAAAATCGGGGGCGCGAACATCGAATTAAAAAGAGAAAGAAAGAAAGGCGAAAAGAGGAAGCCTGACATTTGCATCTCCTCACACGAATTCTAGACAAATCAATAAAGCCGAAGAGCAAATAGAGCTTCGAATGCTGTCCGCCCATAAAACCGGATAAGGGGAGCTGAAAATATCCGACCGCGATTGCCGTTTCGGGCGGATTAAACTCCCCCATTATCGGTTATGATAGATGACTGTTTTCCTACATTGATTTATTACTGGTATTAGAGATCACCGGAATTCCGCTCATTCGTTACATACTGCAATCGGAATAATATCTAAACCGGGGAAAGCGTAGTTAATACTTTACCGACGTGCTAAATCCCTCAAATATATGACAAATCGTACAACAAAATGCTACTTCAGTCATGTACGTAACAAATTGTGATATTTTTTAATTTAAAAAATACAATCCCAAACGCATTATGAAGTAAAAGTGCAGTTTACTACTCAGGCTATTCTTTACTCCCTTGTCTTACAAACATATGGGCACAGGGAATTTCAATCGCATCGACACAAAAATACGAACAACAGACAAGCTATAGGCACACCTCTTATTTTCCAAGTTTCTGGTTTTTGATTTATTACAGCTAACTCAATATAAATCATAAATGAAACGAAATTACAAGTTGAAGAGACCGAGTGTATTTCTTTTTTGTACCAGTAATAAATTCAGATTTTAATCGATTGACTACGCGGTGCGCTGTAAGAACCGGCGAGAATTAGTACTGGGCATTTCAAAACTACCATCCGTATAACGCAAGACAAATTTTTCTCAAAGAGCTATTTACCGGTCACAATAAATATGAATGGGCGGCCATTAGTAGTGGGGCCGGTCGCCGCTCACTCCGCTGGGCAGGGCCACCGCAAAGGGCTGAGGGCGCTAATGAGGCCGCCACTCACCCAGTTAATGATCTTCGGTAGTACCTCAATTAACCCTAGGCCCTGGGGATCGGCGCTTTTTTTTCTTTTTTGTAGCGGCCGGCCAAAAACCCCGGATTCCAGGTTTAATATTGTCCGGGCGAATGGGAGATTTATGCCCGGGGTGTATATTGGGCGCGCGTTTCTGAAATATTTAAGACCGGGAAAAAGATAAACTGCTGACAATGTTAGTCTCGGGGGAAAAAAGAATTTAAAAAAATGGTCTCACCGAAAATCAGGAATGGAACTGGAGGAACGACATACCTGGAAAAATAAGAACCATTATTAGAATAAATGCAATTATTGATGATAATACTGGCATTAGAAAATAATATATATTACATTATACACATACTATTATTTCGCTGAAGTTAAGCAATCTAAAAAACCTCGTTAATCTAATAAGTACCGGCATCATCTATGCTAGAGATTATTTCAGCTATTATTTCTATTTTAATGTAATCTGGTTACATAATTTATGGTCGTTGAGACACCTGTTATTTTTGGTGAGCATATTCCAATAGTCAATAAAAATAAAATTTAGCCAACTGTCTTCTACTTTAATTAGTTACATATCCAATATTCAGGACAACTAAAACTGTATTAACCAAGGTCGGTCGAACGCATCATTTACAACGATAGGCTAACAATGCACTAACAGAACAATCTATCATAATGAATTCAAGGATATCGTACTAAGAATAATACCAATTGCTAACGTACATTCATTTGCATCAGCTGATAAAACTGGTACGACGGCCGACCAGTGCATACCAATAGGAGGCGCCACACATTATACATAGATGTGTCATTCATACTTAACAAATTTCTCGTTTTCCATCGCCAGTTCTCCATTTAACCTACACTTGATCTTTTTCATTAAGAATGCGCCCATTTTTAACTCGTTGACGTCAACCGGCAGAAGTCAAGCAAGAGCTCATAGAAGCTATTAGATTCAACTTACTCAATTATAAGTGGACTGCATTGAAAACTGTCCGCTAGTCCCGTTACGCTATACATAACAGAGATACCGAAAAAAGCCAGTTCGATCCGGAGCTTTTCTTTCATCGTTTCTATTCTATTTATGGACGTAAATTCGGCGGCCCTCCTTGTGAGTAACCGACTAGTCGATAAAAACACAACAGGCGATCTACAATATTTTTGTAGATATTAAATTTGGAACATGTTTTATTCAGTATAAGCGTTTGAAGTGTACTATATTCTTCCGGTTATCAGTTAGCTGCTAGAGAGTATCTAGCTGTATTTTATAAGAATATTAATATTTCATTCTGTTTCAGGATATAACACCAATTCGCTTAAGAAAATTACCCCTTTTACTAATTCCGATAAACCGGTCTAATCTGAGACCAAAAAAGCCAAAGGAGGCGGGGTGATTATTTATATATACAAGATACGGGAAATAAATACTTCAAACAAACGATAATAATACGACCCTCGCAAGGAATCCCAGTGATGTCAAACATTAATCAAAGTACACTGCACGCGTTGGCATTTATTAATTAAAAGGACGTTAGAGCATGGCCGTCCTGCATGGCTAGTGAACGTCCAGAGGAGGTGATAAGTTCCATCTGTTTAAAGTACATCAAAGCAAAGAGTGGTAGGAACGGAAACAAAGAAGAAAGAAACAAAGAACCAGATCCTAATTATGCCATCAAGCATACGGTCCCGACTGTTCCGTGTTGAGCTGGCGAGCGCTGTTTCGAGTTCCACAGCTGCCGCTCCAGTTCTGCACCCGAATTTAGCTTCCAACCAAATTGGGTCTGATCCCGTTTGGCCGAAAATTGATTTAATAGATTCGAATAAATCAATTCTTTGATTAAAGAGCTCCCGAGCTTCATTTGCGCGAGTATATTTTCAGCGGGTTCCACAATTAAGTAATTCCACGTCCCAATGATTTTTGACCTACGGAGGTAGGGATTGCGTTTTGACATTACAAAAACTTGCGAACGCTCCGTTGGACAATCTATATACCATCAAAATGCCGATATTCCAAATTCCAATTATGAAAACAAGAATTCAATTTCAGAGTGTAAAATTAATCAAAATTGACAGATGTTATTAATAGAGAGTGGTTTTGTAAAGCTAAACCAGTACTGGTAGGTAATTATCAGAATGGATTATGTATAGTACTGTCTAGGCACACACACAAATAAAGTAATATTTGGTTGTTACACACTTTAAAACTTTCAAAAATAGGTTTGTGCATAGTGCATTAGTGCAGAACACAATGGTCAAAATGTAAGTGGAAACCATTAGACAATTACTAGAATATGTGTATAAGGGATATAACGGCTTCTGTTATTCTGTTTCAGAATATTTTTTAATTAATAATATTTCTTCTTTCCTTAGAGGAACACCGCCGAACTGAATCCTCGTCGGTATTTAAAACGCTTCGTGATTGTGACGGGAATAACTGGAAACGAACTTCCAATTGTGCGCGACCAAAGAGTGGAACATCCCGGGAAATAAAAGGAAGTAACACTTTCGGGTCCATAAAAAGGGGAACATAACCGGCCTATTCTGACAGGTTAATAACAGGGGGACAAACGACGGGGGAGCCACCGGCGCGTAGTGCCTGTTGTCGGGCCGGTACCACCGCTTGAATACAGAGTAGGCCATGTTTAGGGCCTAAAGATATTCAAAACTCCCTTTTATTTCTTTTTTAAAAAAATCTACGCCAAACCACCAAGCCGGATAATAAGTATCGGATTATCAGTGCGGTCTGTCCAGTCGATTATTCACGTTATTTTTTCATATCGATTAGCGGTAAGCCGAAAGGCCGGTTGCACAATCGCGACAGAATTCCGGTCAAGGATAGTCTAATATATTTAAATGAATAGAAACAATAACTTAGCATTAATAATGATAACTTATATATATCTAATAAAAGTACGTTGATGGTGTTCAAGTAAGGAAATGGTAAGGAAACCAATTTCAACAAAAATACCTAATATAGTAAACGTACAATAACCGAACAGGAAAACAGGATGGAAGCAACACTGACAAAATAAAAAAATATTCAGAATAAAATTAAAAATAAACAGTGAGACAACAAGTCCGCGTTAGTAATAATAGGTTCTGATAATCCGTGTTAATTAATGCAGAAATGAAGTATTCAAACTCTATCAGGAACTCGTATTGATTTACGTAACTATTTGATGTTGATAAAGCTGAGTTTATAATTCAACTTCGGTTCTACCACCAAACTTCGCGGACTATAAATTTAGTAATTATTACTTTAAGGGCTGGATCCGTACAGACGCTGACAGATGCCCTACGGTGAAGGCCCCAAAGGCCACCGGTCTGTACTACCTTTATCCAATCATCTTTACGCCGTTTAAGTACTTTCCTTATGAATATCTAGTGGCGAACTTCCTGAATGGGGAAATGCTACGACCAGTGAACTACAAAATGAATATTTTAAAAATAAAATTGTAGGCAAATAAAGTAAAATAGTTTAGAGAAGTGGACCTGTCGAGTGATAAACCAGGAAGAGCAGAAACATGAAATATACAGGTTTAAATAATTAAACTGTTACCGGATTAACTTTACTTTAAGAAGACAGTTAGTTAATGGGATATATTTTCGGTGTAATTACAATGAAAGAAAAAATACCATACCACTGCAAGGTGTGTACAATATTATTCGGTGTTTGGTTTGTTCAAAGCCCGGTAGTAGGCCGACCCACCGGCCCCCCCCCAATGAAAACGTAGGGGTACACCGCGTAATTTGTATGTCGGGTGGAAAGTGAGATTGATGTATCAGGCGGGTGTCACGTTCGGACGTGATCACACCCGATCACGCACAACGGGGCCGAAGCCTCACGCACCGACCGCCTCCCTCAGCCCCTTCATTCTTAAAAACTCTTTTCGCACCTGGATATATCATTGTTGAATTTCTAGAGCAGCCGCGTTTTTGAGAATTGACACTGCCCCGGACCACCAGAAGCAAAATGAAGTAAATAAATATGTCAATTAAGAGTACTAATACGGTATTATTCGGCGACGAATGCAGATAAGAATCGAAATCCCACCACAATCCCATTCACCATGTGCAATGAATCCGAATACACTCATTACGTAAGTGCGCGTAACATTACAGCATCAGAAGAAACTATACTTTGTTCTATTTAAAGTAAATTAAATAAATAGCGTACAACCAACAGACGGAGAATCGATGATTTGAAGATTTTTCTGTTATAATAATTATTCTCGATTACATATCATACAACAATTAATAATCAACCCGCCTATTTTATACACCGCCTGAATCATTTTAAATGGCGTTAATACATTTGTGTACGGCATTCTTTATGTATATATAATTTGAAATTGTTACAAATAATATTTCCAGCATGGTCCGGGTAGTATAAATACTAATTTTTTCTTCTGACTTGAACTTGAATCACTCCAGTTGATTATCGGACGTTAGAGACAACGACATATCCAACAACATATTTCGCCCGAATCGGGCTTAGCGATTAATAAAACGTCCAAAACAGAAATAACGTAAATAGGGGCTCGCGCAAATACATTTCTCTCGTTGTTTGTCTCTCAAAATTGAATACAAATGGAGTCACAGAAGCCAGAGTGACCCAGCGAAGTACTGTAACAGCTAAAGTTCTTGCGCCGTTGAGAACTGAATTCCAGCAATTTTTAACTTTAAAAGCAGCACGGCAACACTTCTCTAATCGAAATATGTTTCCGACAGAAATTTTTATTTACTTTCTACTACTGTTGCTCAACAAGATATTATTCCTACAACCCGCCACAAAGTTAAGTGATGAAGGATGAATACAAGGTTAAAGTCTATATATACAAAGGCTATATATCATTTAATTTTTTATAATCTGCTTACAATGATTAAATTATTGCCAGTGGTAAAGATAATATATATTTATAAGAAATGTTAGGCGACATTGATTCTCTCTATTACATACTTCTACGATAAATAATCAATATTCTACAGAGCCTTTGAATTGGTCTTTAACATTGGAAATTTTTCTATAATTATCGTGTCTGTTAAAAAATTAAGAACGTGCGCACAATGAGTGAATACAAAAATTGAGTGAAAAACGTAGGACCTAAATAAGAAATTCAGACAAGGCAAACATGGCATTATATAAGGCTACCGTTGATATCAATCAAATAGCAATAACGAAGTCCCCTCGGCGTATGCCAAGACACATTTTCCAAACCTTGAAGCGATAAAACCGGAAAATCATGTTTCGGTCAGACCAAACGCGATAACGGTCCCAAATAACAACGCAAGGTATGTAATTTTAATAAATCATTGTAAAAAAAAATTAATAGCCGGAAACCAAAGGTTTCCGTAATGACTATTTAAAAAAGTAATGACTATTTCAATTCGACTTCTCTCTCCTTCACTTGTTGAATGTCAACAAGCACTGTGCTAGATTCGTCCTCAAATTAAGCGCAACCTGACTTTCACTTGAAACGAATGGGACTCGTTTATTATTCGAGGTGACATAATTCAACAAGAAAATTATTTATGAATACAGTTTTTATTCCGTGCTCGAATTACATGAAAACAACCGAGAACGGATGAAACGATCAAGGAATCGAAGCTCCCCAAAAAATAATGAAATACATCCTCCAGATACAATCGGTGTGCCAAATCTTGAGGATGAATACTTAAAAGTACGTAAGTTTAACAGAGAAAATGTCGATTACAATACTGTAATTCAAAAACAACTGTTTTTATTATTAAATCAGATCAGTTTTCCCTAAGAAAAAATTGTAGCCAGTGTGAAACACAATCAAGAAGCTATTCGAAAGTTATTAATAGCAGTGCTGTACATAAATGATGGACGCACAAACCTTTATGTTAATTAAAACCCTATAGAATCGGGACAGTATAAAATATTTTTTGATTGTCGATAAATTCAACTATTAGGTCGCATAGCTCTGACAACATGAATGGCCCGAACAACTTGAAGGAATTCAGAAGCAGGAACATATACTTTTGAAACAGTTAACTGCAGTTTGATTAACTACGGTCCTGTCTATGTTAAACTTCATTAGGACAAAATACCCGGGATAAAATAACCAAAATATTTCAACGTCCATATCCAATTATATAACGTTTCCTAAGGGGGGCAAAAGTTACCTATATTTGAAAAAGGCCAATCGATATTCCCCTCCCGAAGAAAGATTAATCATTTCGGATTCCGGTTATGGAACGGTTTTGGGGCCCGATTATAAATCTGTGGGCTGTGTGTGGTCCTCCGCCGTTCTCCCATTAATGCCCCGGGTCCCGGAATCGGGCCGGCCATTATCTTTTATTGGGATTGAGTCACAATTTAAAAAAAAAAATATGTCAGTAATTTATAGTGTAAGGCCGGAGGGGATGGTTGGCGACGCGATCTAGAGTGCCGATATTCGGACGGATATCCCAGGTGCTCTACCAATTATATCTCTCCGCTCTATCAATTCCTCCTAGCTTTAGTCAATAAATAAACTAATATGTACTATCATTTTCACAGTCTTTTACTAATAATCAAATATTTTATCGCGCTTAACCTTTTCTCGACTTTTGAAAACAAATTTAAATTCATAAATGAGCAAAGTAGAGTCGGGGAAAAGTATTTGAAGGACAGGAATTTTTCTTTAATTACCTTTAGTTAATGTTGACTTCACGCAAGTCCGATTTGGAACATAATAAAAGCCTGGATATTTATTTTATTTCGGGCTATCATACAGAAATTTCTAATCAACATTTTGTTTGAATGTTCTGGCCATTTCAATATCAATTACTGTAATTCAATTCAATCAATCTCCCTACAGTTAAAACGGGGTGGTATCAAACAGGAACATAATAAAAACATTTGAATTAATTGTATGAACACGCACCAAAATCAATTATAATCACACATAGATTAATTTCCACATCTCAATTTTCAATTACGGAAGTCATTGTAAGGTCAGATGAGGCCGTCCATTAATACTGTTTCACATTTATGTTAAAATATGCCAATGAATACAATTGGCAATATTGCATTCTATCCAATATGCCAGCATACCAATAACGCATTCTCATTAACACCCTAGGCCACTGTAATCTCTAATGTTATATATAATTTATGTGATGCCCATCGTCGTGCCAACATCAAATATCGTACCTATTCTTCATTTAGTGTCGCCAAATATTTTCAGAAAAAATATCTGATACTTTTTGAACATATAGAATAGGCATGGAAAAGTTGTACACATAAAACACTTGCTATATCGGGTATTTTAATAATCGCCATTTGGTATTAAACAAGGTTTACGGTCGGATGGATTCGCCAAAACAGCCGCCCGAATAATAAAAGTTACTTATTAAAGAAAATCAACAAAAAATTGGAACTGAAAGGGTTCAAGCGGGTTTCACTTTTTTCTTTTCAAAAAATCAAGGCCAATTAGCAGGAGGATATGCGCTTGGCCCGCAACCAGAAATAATCACCTGCTACCAATGAAAAAAGAGGTCCGAAAAGAGTATAGAGGAACGATGCCGTGTTATAATTTGTACGAATTAAATACGCCAAAAACATTTCTTACAGCCGTATCGAACTCTTTATTGGGTATTTCGTCCAATATAAATGTTGTTTTTTTTTGGGGGCTTCTTACAGGAAAAAAACAATATTTCAATAGTCCATATACGGGAATTGGGATTGGGGAGTTGAAAATATTTGTACATCCTGAATGTTACTCATTCTCTTTAATAAAAACAAAAAAAAACAGTTGTCTTTGCTTTTTCGCATAATCGTTCTCACCCTTTACTCATTTTCACCTGTGAAATAATGGATCAATCCGTTATCACATATCCACTAACCATTTGAAACATGACCGATTAATTATTCGCACATTAATATAAAAAAAAATTCTATATGAAATCTATATGATATTCTATATGAATATAATTCTACTATTCAAATGAAAGACAAAAAAAAACTGTGATGCATATTGCTCTTAACCTGGCAAGTATACAATTGATGTAGCAATCACAATAAAATTTTAATATGACGTTGAATTTATATACAACTGCTATGTATTTTAAACAAATATGGACATCTATAAAAAAACAAATCAAAATAATTTTTCCATTTCACTCAATCGCACTTTGGCCTTAAATAAAGTAATTGTGCCATCATAAATGCATGAAATACATTGATCAAGTCGAATGGGGATAACCAGCAATTTTGTCCCTCCCCGTTTCAATGAATAATTTAGCATAAACACCTTAATACAAACTGTCATTTGTAACGTTAGCGGAATACTGCAATTATTTATCGTCGTAAACCCTTCGAGTGTCGATAATGGTAAGAAGGCAAAGGGATAATTTACAAAGTCAGAGAAAACGCGTTGAAAAACGGAACAAATACATTTGCGACTAACGTGATAATCATACCGCAGCAATGTTAATCTACAAACATTCCTTTTAGGAATTTCGCAGTACTCATGAGTACACAAGGAAGAAATACCAGGATATTATTTGTTAACATAAGAAGTTCCACGAGTTACGGAACCGGTTTGTGAAACTGAAAACGCAATTTCAGCACATGTTTAATCCACTACTTTATGCGCCAGAATGCGATAAATAAACACAAAAATGGGAGATATACCAAATTTGAAAAGTTGTAGTAAACATTAATTATGAAACCTAAATTGCAAGAAACAACATTCTATTATTATAGGTATGATATTGTTTGAGATACAATTGAATAATCCGGATTCAAATCGCTAAATAAATGTATTTATTCCCGTTTACTCGTCTATTGTTTTGCCTCTTACACTACCTTCCAATAGCTCTTACACTACCTCAAAATTAGTGTATTGTATCTCGAGTCAAGCTGAAGGGTGTCAATGGAATTGTATTTAATTATATTCATATTAGAACAAAAGATCTCTAACCGCGTATCCTGTATTCAATGCATTTGACAAAAACGCTGGCAGTCATTTATCTAAAACATTTAATGAACACGGAGCTACGCGACACCTAGTAGTTAAGATAAGTGGAGAGAGCAGAGAATAAGCAACAGAAATTAAACAATGAGAAAACAAACAAGCGATAACATAGTGAAGACAAGTTCCACTACGAGATAATTTCTACAACACGCGGCCCGGTCTAAGGATCTTTTTACCAATATTCTCGGACTCTGTTTAATTTATTAAACACTGTCACCAGCTACTACGTGCAACTTGGAATACTGATTATTGCATTTCTAGGATTAATTTTGGATCTGATAATAATATATATAGTTTATTGATTTTAATGGAACCTTCTTCATTCCCAATAATGTTTTTTTTTGTACTGAAATGAGGATTATTTTATATTCAGCCATTAGAGTGGGCCATAAACCTATGAAGTGCGGAGAAGTTGGCATGAATTTCTGTGCAACCCACAGCAGAGACAACAACACTTACCAGCAGATCTTGTCGTTCCGCTGGAACAAGTTTTAACCGAATTTGACTGCCCATTATCCTGTTATACCCGTGCGGAGTGGAGTGGAAGGCTTCAAGAGCGAAGTCAGTTTATTTCAAGAATCGAGTGTTAAATCGAGTTTTCTCTATGGGGAGAATTATGCTCCACCCCTCACCCTATAGAGTTATAGAGTTATATTCCCTTTTAAGATTCCGCCTGTAACGTCGTTATAGGTCCTCTGTTCCGCACCACGGTTTAAATTGTGCGTCACTTTATTTTCCGGAGATGTTGCGAAATTGACTTCATGAATTAGGACAGAAAGTTTAATATGACGGTTTTAAATAGCTTACTTGTTTGATTTAGAAAGAAATTTCAGAACTCGACACCGAGTGCCAACCGGCACATTAAGAACAACAATAAAAATAGCACAGAAATCCAACAGTTATATCGCCTAAAACACTTCGAGATGCTCCTATTATTATTATGGACCATTTTTTCCATAAAAAACCCGCTCACCCGATCAAAGTTACTAATGTTTCTACCGTAATTTCAATATTCAAACCGACGAGCCCGGGTGGCCCTTCACACAAAGTAACCGAGGACGAGAGATTTTAAAGCGAACTAAATGCATAATGTGTACAATTACGTTTTAGGCGGAACGATTCCGCCCGATGGTTTTGAGAAATTACAGGGTTAGGCGAGAATGAGGAGAGGAAGGCGGAGGTGGAGAAAGCCAGGTAGGAAGTCTCAGAAAAAAATGATAAAGGAAATACGGGTTGTAAAGGGACAACAATTAAAATGCATTCCGCTTGAACAAAACGGTTCTCGAACACCGGATGCCCTATGATCCAAAACCCCGTTCCAAGCGCGGACCCCTACCATGTTATCCGAGTATCTGTAACGGTTTATCAGAGACATTCGTAAGCACGCCGTAAAAATTCCTCTACGTTATCAACTATTGTAGTCCGAAGGTAGTCTCGCCTTGCACAGTATTACATGAAGGCGATAGAAGTCTGCACGAAATGGCCAAACGCGGAGAAGATCCTCAATAAAGGGACTCTGCCAACACAGTCGATATAATAACATCCATGCCAGGATTCAGAATATCATTACTTATTATTCTATCTTCTCTTGCTTACTTAGTCCTAACCTATGCCGGTTTCAGCTCTTTCCCTGCGTCAGTAGCATTCTATATGCAGTAATATTATGCTTAAGTTAGAGGTATGTGGCCTGCTAATAATGCGCCCTGTTAAAACGGTAACGGTAGTGTACCGGTTTGGGATTATTGTCATCAGGATAGTGAAAGTACGTACTGTCAGTACGGCTCGGCGCAGATCTCACTATATTACTAACGAAGCGCTTCTAACGGTGAATTTCTATTGATAATTCTACCGATAAATGAGAGAGGACTCAGCATTGTTCAAAGAAGGAGTATTGCGCAATTTCTAAGAACACGAAGAATTACCAATGAATTTACAGCAGCATGGTAAAGCAAGATTCTCGGCCAGAGGACATTAAGAGGATTTACGATGTCGTCGCAAGAACCTGTGGTCCTGCATAGCGGTTCTGCATTAAATAGCCACTCTTCACACTTAACTGTCTCATTTTCCGTGCCAAAATTTAATTTATAACGCCTGGACGCCGGAAAATTCG
The DNA here is from genome assembly GCA_019843655.1 of Lethocerus indicus. Taxonomy (NCBI): domain Eukaryota; kingdom Metazoa; phylum Arthropoda; class Insecta; order Hemiptera; family Belostomatidae; genus Lethocerus; species Lethocerus indicus. The sequence goes on along the minus strand of JACDQD010000003.1, from coordinate 22,555,063 downwards.
ATAAAACGTTTATAATGCAGATCACGGACTACGGTATCCGAGCGGCGTGCCAAAGCTCAACCATCATTAAGGCATCGGTCGCCGCCCGGGAGGCCGACACTAATTGCAGCTTGACATCAAGCATTTTAGGGTCGTTTGAAGGACTCCCGTGTTTTTCGTCTTTTATTCCCGCCGTTCTATTTCAACGGCGTGACTGAGAACACTGTTATTCATGAAATATCGAACGTGCCAAGCCTCCCGATGGCAGTACCACTGGAAGTGTTACGACACCTTCTACCGCGGGAAGCTCCTAACAATTTAATTTACATCTTGGAAAAATCTAAGGCACTGAGAGCGTACTAGCACAAGGAGCTGTACTATCGAAACCTGTCAAAGGTTAGGACCGATGAGCGCCGTAAATGTGTTCTTATTCCATACTCTCGTGGGGCTTCTGAATATGACGGCTCCTCACAAGTAACTACGTGACAATGATAATACGAATGGAATTCTTCTTGCGATGGGTCAAAGTTGAAACCAAACACAATTATTCAATGACGCTGCAGTATGGCGAAAGAAACCAAGCGTATAATGTAATTTGGTTGAACGTATATTAGCGTTTACTATTTCCGTGCCCAAGTATTGCAAACAGGTAGCAATATCGGAGTGAAACGCAGACTGATCGGACAACAGCAGATAGATACATGGGAAAGTCAGAAATATCGGAGAAAAAATATTGCATTCCTTTCGAATTTGTTAGTGCGCATACATTACCGAGCGGAGAAGACCGCATGGGGTTCAGCGACTACCCGTAGGGGGATCTCGGCAAGAAATCATGTCCCCGCTATCTAGATTACCGGCCGATAATATGCCCGGGTCCGAGCGTCAATAGAAATGCGCCGTCCCGGCCCCCAGAGTCCACAGGAATTTATGCGGCCGGGTGCCGACCATGAATATTTATTGCCGAGAGAAAGAGGCAAGCGGAAATCAATGGGATCGAAACAGAATTGATCATGTTCGGCATTCTTCGTGTCGTCGCCTCTACTCTACGTGGACGGACAGCGATAGGGTCCCAACCGAAAAATGGTGGGGCGGGGGGAAGTAAATTTAAAATAACACTCACTGATGCCAAACAGACGACAGGATGAACTAAAAAACATTTCTTGCATCGTAGAAAGGTCACCTCCACAGAAATCGCTTGAAACTCAATTTCCGGAATAAAATCAACTTAATTTCTCATCAGTGAGTACATATATATGGCATTTAACGAATGCATGTGTACGCGATAAGTTCAGAGATAACGGTTTTATACTAAACTGTATGATCAAATCGAAATTTTTCATATTTCAGTTCCTTGTATTCACCCGCAACGTGCCATGAATTATTATTTTTAATCTCGATTATCTTGTGCCGCATTTTTCTTTATGATTATCAATTAGGGTGATCTACTCGGTTATAAAATATTAACTATGTGTAACAGTAAAGAAATCACACTCAGTTCGCATTTCCGGCACACTAAATACTAATATTCCTACAATCCTGCAGTATTGTTTCAACAAGTATGATCATTTGATTCCAACTAAACTCAATTTATTTTTGTAAACGTAAAATGCGCTGCTTTTATCACATCGTTTATATGGGCGGTGGGGCCTGCTAAGCAGAACTGTTTGGTGACTTCAATAATCCCTTTTTAAATTTAACTTCACAAGAAATTCGTGCCGGGTCGACTTCCATCGGGCTCTTTTATTGCGGTTGAAGCGTCCTATTAACCGGGAGTTAACTTCTAATTAGAGGGCTCAACTATATGGCAGGCAATTAAGTTGAAGACGTCAAAAGGACCGAAAGGCAAATAAAAAGGTACTTGGAGATAAAGCGAAGAATAGATTGCATGCAATTTTATCTGCCTCAGAAAAAGAGACGGTTAATTCGTTAATGAGAACTACAAACGAAGATATTTTTAATCTCGCATCATAAACCTTTCTAGTACACGTTTGAGCTCTGTACAATGAACACATGTACAACGAATGTTACAAACCAATAGACAGAAACTGACTTCAATAACATAGATAAAATGTAATCTCAAGTTCAGCCAATGAAATAAAACTTAACACCTGATTTAAAAACTTCTTGGATCATTAAAAGACAACGCTGATAAACAATTAGTTACAGCGTTTCGGCCGCGTTAGTTACCAGTTATTAGTCAGTTCGGTCTAGGAGCTCCGATTGTTATTGGTAGTACTAATCTTAGTAACTGATAGTTATTACTGAGCCGTGTAATTGAACGCACGTCCGTCGGTATACCAACTGAGAGAAAGTACATAATTATTGACTCAAGATAATACAGGTCAATAGAACCGATTAAAATAAGGGGGCCTTCCTACGTTGTATTAAAAGGGGAATTGAATTACCGACATGATTCTAGTTTGAATGAGATAGAGTATCAACGGAATGTTCCAATGACTTGATCCACAGAAGTACATCAAAATTTTAATGTTGCCTAGGAAAAGTTGATCATTGAATTGTTACCAGTTTACATTTGTACATTGAAACCCGTGTACTAACCAGTTTTCTGTAGATTAGTTTATAAAAGCATTATTACATTGTTTTAATTGATTGCGTATTATATAGTAACAGTATTAGTAGGTGCGCTGCTACATGTCAGAGTGTTTTGATAATACTAGCTGTTAATGTCAATCATTATCAACTACAGATAATGCAGAGGTTAACGTATTATTATCACCAGTCTAATACAACGAGTCGAATCGCTCCTTCGGTTGGACCTAGACTGTTTCGGCTTTTCGCAATTATCTCGATTCGCCAATTAACGAAATAAATGAATTCAGTAAATGGATCTTCAATTGAATCGGTATTCGAAAGGCGATCGGACTGAGGCATTAAGGCCAGTGACACTGAGCGGTAGAGGCGGTAGGCAGTGTACTTAGCAGGCTGTAAAAATCGAGCATCGCAATGATGGATGGCGTTCCGTCACGAAGTCCAGCCGGCCACGTAGCGAAGGGACGAGAACGGAGATATGGAGGTAAGGGGAGAGTGAGAAAGAGAGGGAGATAGCGGTGGAGGGAGGAGGGAGGCGGGAGGAGGGAGCGGGTATTAGCCGGCGGTATTTAGTATGCTGGCTGGCGAGGGGCGCACCGCAGCGCAACCGGTGGCGGAGATTCACTCACTCACCTGAACGTGCCCCCTCACCTAATAGCACCAGCACTTCAACACCGAACAGAGATACCGGTTTATTTTCAACCACCATCATAGACCAAACACCCAAACGCCTACCCCTTTCGAAGGCTCACCCTCTCTCATCACCGCCGCCCGTCTAGTTTCGACTCTAGCAAATAGCAAATGTAAATTTCTCGAATTTAAATTCCAATGTTCATCCACGAGCGCTAATATACGCCCACTGTTTACACGCCCACAAAATTTAATGTTCAGGAAATATCGTGAGTTAATTAGGCATCGTTAATATCTCGCATACTCACCGCAGGTAATTTATATTTATTACTAGATCATAATTAAATTATTTATTGTGGCAATATAAACTTCAGTCTGTATACTACCGACGGACTACCACCACAACTACCGAGTTGTGTAAATCTGAACTAAACAAGAATAATATTAACAACACCGAACAAGTGACATAAAGATAACAATCACGGCTTCTAACACTAAATTCACTGAATCACCAGGCGCCCAAAAATCTATGTTAACTCTCCAACGTCGGTAGCGCATACAGGTTTACATATTAAAACCGTGACTTCGGGTTTTAAGAATTAATGAGAATTTTTTGCGATAATTTAATAAAAATTTTTAATCTAACGTAAATGCCGACTATAAACATTTACGACAATGGTCCGAGCCGGTTATTGGGGTCGGCGAGGGGTTTAATACGAGCGAGATAGCGAGGGGAATGAGGGGGCGGGGACGCTCGGGGCAGATAACTCAGGTTTCATGAAACTTGATAATATTGGTAGCAATTAATTTAAACTTGGTTCAAAGCGTTTAATCGGAGTCAATATCCATACGGCCTAAAGGGTAGTAAAATTAGAGGTAAACTGCTCAACTAATAAAATTATATGTCGCCCCCGAAAACGGTGTTATGAACAGCCAGGCGACGTGCCCCGACCAGCCCCTAAATCCTGTTCCAACCCAAACCAGGACAGAGTCATAAGAAGATATGGTTTCCTGTTGTTTTATCTAGTAATGCTATATAAATTTAATATAATATAGCACACCCATTTATAATAATTACACTTTATTGGCTTCTATCTCGCATAGCATTATTGTCGTAAACAAATCTGGTATTTATGTAGATAGCATATATAATTATAATTTTGAGAAAACCGTGCACTTATCTATGGTTTTTGATTTAATCGTGGTTTATCCATAATTTAAATAGATTAAAAATATGAATTACACGCGTGTACAGTTCTAAATGTAAAATTGTGTCCCAAAAATGATGTGCCATCGAATGTGGGGGAGAGTATTAGTGTCCGAAATCTAGAATTGGATTTTGAGTGAATCGAAAACAACGATTTTCAGCCGCAGACCAACTTGACGGCGATAAACTAAGTACAGGAATTTGATTTATTATCACACACTGACCTCAATAATTGCTTTCTCTGCTCGTGGCATGATCGGCCGCGATCACGAACAATCACACGAAGATTACGACCTCAACCTACTGATTAGGTTCTAATTACAATAAGGAAATTTCGCAGTTTAGTCCTAATACGGTTAAAAATTAGGTCGGAGGTTGTAGATTTACAAGATTGAAAAATACCGGTGAGAGTGGTGTTGACAGTGGCAGTATTTTTAGTTCATTCTCTTTTCTTGGCGACGATTGTGAAAGTTTTGCTCTCAGTGCTGGCTGAACTGTTGGTTCTCTCGTTGTATCGGCCCCACCCCTTTCATATCTCTTGTTGGCTGTCTCTCTCCTTCTGTTACGGCCAATGAAAGACCGCCGCCGCTCTAGGGGTCACGATCCCTCTGGGTGGTCCTTATTATAACGCTTCCAACCACCCCCTTATCCACTTCGCCCTGTCTTAGACGAGCACACACGCAAGGCAACATCCGCCCCGAAAATATCGAATTTAAATCTATAATAAATATAGGAACATTCCCTCTTCCTTTTTTTTTTAACTGTTTTATTTTTGTACAAACAACCTATACAGTTATGGGTGCAATTGATACAAGTGATTATTTCGGCGTGTTAGTCACGACAAAGAAACCACCCAATGATGGCACTTTTGACATGTTTTAAAAAGTGAGGTGATCTCTGGGCCAGTGGCGTTTAAGCCGTCGTGGTGGGGATAGTGGATGGGTAAAAGAAGAAAGGGACTGAACGAGTGGATTTGGATGTGGAGAGAGGCGGGAGTGGAATTTAAGGAAGCGTGATTTTGCGACTTCGTCGACTGTCGGTATGTTGAGGTCATTATGGATTGTTCGGTTAGAAACATACCAGGGAGCATTAAGGATGGTACGAAGGACTTTTGATTGGAATCTCTGGATGCGGGCGATGTTGGATTTCTTAGCGGAACCCCATAGCTCTATTCCGTAAGTCCATGTCGGTTTTAAAATGGTTTTGTAAATTGTAAGTTTGTTGTCTACTGTCAGTTTTGATGTCTTTTTCAATAGAGGTCTCAGCAGTCCAAATTTGCGGTTAAGGTCTGTTCTTTTGAGACGCGTATGGGGATTCCACGTGAGTCTCTTGTCTATGTAGAGTCCCAGGTAGCGAGCCTGCTGTTGGATGGGAATAGGAGCATTGTTGAACTGAACAGGAGGGCAAGGCTGTCGCCGTAGTGTGAAGGTGACGTGAGTAGACTTAGAGCTATTCCCTCTTCCTATATAATAAAAAAATATATTATAAAATATCCTCATCTCACAGTGAAAATATCTTTAGATTACGAACTACTCCTACTATGAAGACGGTATTCCGCAGCAAGATACTTAATCAACTGAACGAAGTGAATTTTCAATTTGGCCGACCAAAGTGCCTAATGCGAAGACATCAGCTACAGTCATGGTTTGCTCTGAATCTCGTTTAATCCGATATACATTAAGAGGGCCTCATTTGTTCTGATAGGCTCCGATGTTTGTCTCGGCAGAGGCAGGAGGAAGGGCCGCCCTAATGACTGCATTAAACCCGTTCGCTTCTTATTAATGTAAATTGTCGGCGTCCCTCCACCACCACCCCCCGCCCCCACCAATCTGTTCCACCTCCTCCACTGTTGTCTCACAAAAAAGAAACGGGCGACGGCCACCGCGCGGCTCCCTTTTGATTAATTACAACCCCAAAGGAACGGTGGAGGGGGGGGGAGAGATAAAAATAATTACAGGAGGCAAGAAGGGAGGGACAGGGCCGCGGGATTAGGACGGTGCGGCCCCGTCAATACCCGCCGCTATGACCCCGGAAAAGATAATATACTTTGTACAATAAAAAGAGACGCCGACGATAGAGAGGACAAAAGATGAGAAAATTCGACAGAAGACAAAAGAAGAGAACGAGTACGTGAACAAAGGACTGGCTAAAACCCTTTATATATATATATATATATATATATATATATATATATATATATATATATACACGCGCACGCAAGCACGCACGCGCTTTAAAATAAGGAGCAGAACCTATTTTTTTATGTAATCTAGTTCAACAATGATACTCCAATCGGGAATGTTACGCTGAAGGAGAACAACATTCTAATTTTATAAGTTGGTGTTTTCTTATTTTATCCCCATAGTCACTAACTGTATTTTGGTATACGTCGTTCCTTGTATATTGACTGAGTTAATTTCCTCTGAAACTAAATTATTCGAATCTAACACTGACGCAAGAAGGTTTAATTCAGTATTAGACAAATGTCATTCGGTTAGGCGTTGATTTAATTTCAATAATTGCCAAATTATTCGGCGATCAGGTCTTCTGGCGTTCTTTATTCCGAAAAATCGCTTCAATTTATAGTCTTTTAATCTTCTAATAGAGTTCAAATTGTACAAAACCGGGGACCTAATAGACTCCCCCCCCCGGTATCAATTATTTGGTATTCGTGGACGCCTATATGGCAGCGGCGGTCCTGAACTGAGGGCGGGAATCCCGACGTTTCTTTTTGTAATTTTCTCGCGCGGATCCTTCCGGGCCAGCCCCCCATTCCCGTCTGTCTGCCCTCGGCACTTTGACTACAAGTCGCCCTTTTTTGAATAGGAAATGAGGACCAAGGTTACCTCACCACAGGTGCTCTGTATAGTTTCATCATGTTATGAGGTTAGACACCCCGCGGACTATATATACTACACACATACACTCCTCTGTATATATATATATATATATATATATATATATATATATATATAATCGAATAATTATTAAAACGTATTAAGAAAAATGTTATAGGGAAGTATAGAAATCATTTTGTTTAAAAACATGGCCGCTTCGGGATTGTTGCCAAATCACTTGTATAACATGATCAGTTTTAATTTTCTTCAGGACACAAAAGATGGGGTAAATCAGTTGGCATTTGCGAGTTCTTTTCTCAATACTGCTTGGCGATTGGCTCGTCAACCTCTCGCTCAGAGAACATCCACCGAAGTATTTTTCGCCCATTATCAATTCGTATTCTGGAGGAATAACGTGTAAAAAATATAGCAGAACGTGTTGTTAACGGAGTAACCGAAGGGAATAAAAAACTGCTTAATTATGAAAATAATGTGTTTCTGGGCCAAGGAAAAAATAAATGTTCTCAAATCAGTCGACCCCCTAATCGACCTTAAGAACCAAAAAACTAGCCAAATTGAAATTTTTTTTAAAAATAAGCTCAGACTCGTTTTAAACCAGGGTCTGATAAACGTCGAGCGTATACAAACGCTGTGGGGTCCACGGCTGAAAATTACCTGAAATCTAGCAGTAATTACATGTAAATGACTGCTTAATTAAATGCAAATTACCCACAGACTCTAAACAGTCTCTGATGAAGTTGATCGGTTTTCATCGTTCAATTCTTCATATATTGAAAATACATTTATGAGATAATTTGATAGTAAAATAGTAAGCTAAAAATAGCTCGGGAAAAAACCGAGTCCATGTACCAGTTAGAGGAGGATTTCCTTCGTGGGCGCGATTTCAATAGAATGGGAAACCTTGTAGGATACAAGGTATGACACCACGTATCTCAACTTAAGTGAGACTCACTGAGGCGACGCTAACTCGGTTGTAAGTACAATCAATTCTTCTCTAATTAAGTTTAGACTCCCTGCTCCAAATTTAACTAAGGTGGAATGTAAATGCTACCGTTTTCGCGAAAGTTACAGTAGTGTCTCAGCAGTACCTCTGCATAGGTTCTCGTAAATGTGTAAGGGAAACTAAGAATGTACTTAAAGCTCTGCCAGTTTACTTGTAGTATTTTCCACAATTCAAAGAAGCGGATAATTTGCCCTGTAATTTAAAAATTACGTCGGTAAATATAATTCATAATAACATGTTAGGTTTATTTTGTGATCTATATAATTTCAATGTATATCCGGAAATATATTTCCATATATTCATCGTATATGTAAGATGATCATAATAAAAAGTGGTGACAGAAAAATTACAAAACTTTACACATTTAAGGCATCCATAGGCCTATACTATTTAAATAAAATAATCACAGCTACGTTCAGCTATATATTATGAAATATAGTAATAAATTAGTAACGAGTATCCGTTATTTTAAGATTACTTCCAGATAATTATAGATATTTATGATTGGAAATTCCATGTTAAATTACAGGATATTATATTTTTTTCTTTTGGTTCATCGCAGTTTTCTTCCGAAGGTTGGCCAACACGATAAAAGGCAAGTCGGACAGAGCTCTTATAATCAAACTAGCCCCGCTCAATCCCTTTCCAAGTAGTGGCTATTCGAAAAAAGAATGAGGTCTCAAATGCCCAACGATTGTAGTATATAGGATGAAATTCGCAGTTTGTGAGAGATGTGAGCGGGTAGGGGTTCAGTGATCACCAAGCAGCAGAATCCTCCCCATCTACCCAACAAACTCGCAAGGGCCCCCGCGGTGCCCTCCGCCTAAGACCTCGTTCTAACCCGGCAAAGCCGTAATCGGAGCTTAGTCCGCGACTTTCTCTTAAGGAGCTTCCGCTTCGACGGGTTGCCCTGTCTCGTCCGACCGACAATTTGCCAACTCCAATTCATTCGGTCCATTCGGCCACGTGCGTTTGGACCCGTCCGACGGTCGAAATAACACGGGCGACATTAATGTCGAATTTAAATGAGGCGGGGGAAACACTTCCGGATCGTGGGGTGGGTGAGATGTTGAGAGGGGGGGGGTGCGGTAATCAATTTGTAATTGGAGTTGGAGGGTCGAGCGCCCAATTCTGTTGATCGTTTCAATTACCGGACACTAGAGACGGGAATGTTACCCCAATGCAACCCCCGCTTCCCTCCGAGTCCGCCCTACCCGCTGTTTACCCTACCCTGAAATAACACGAGTAACCGATGAAAAATGCCCAAGTCCCATCCAAAAAGCGATCTGCCGTTAGCCGTAAAGTGCCTACTCCTAATTTGTCCAGTTGCTCCCCTTTCATGTAAATCTTGATGACAATATCTGATGACTTATGATAAAACAAAGTTAATCCCACAGTAATGAAGTAATTTAAGCATTAATAAACAATCAATAATTAGTACAGAGCGAATATATAATATACATGACTAACACTCCCTTATATATTACTGGTATTCATTTTCGTATTGACTTTAAAGTTAGTTGAAGATTCCCTAGTGTAACTTAGGTGTATCATGGTCTGGTCTGAACTTCGTATTTTGTAATCGATAAATAATATTCTGTACTAGGAATTATCAGGAACTTAAAACATTTTGCAGTTCCGTATAAAGTTCATTGCAGTATAGGATTTTTGCTGTTAACTGAATAGTGACCATTATGAGAATAGCCTGTACTGGAGGAAGAGTCCAGTCCTTGCAATTCCTGTTTTTTCTGTTTTTTAAAATGAAGATTCACTTTCGCTATACATCCCCCAGCAAATCATTCTCATATAAGTCTTTAGATCCTGTTACCGAATACGCCGAAATTTAAATATTCCAACAGCCAAATTACGCAATTTAGTAGAACGGGGTATGGAAACTTCGCGAAACTCGAAGAGTCGCACACGCAAACTCTCTATAAAAGAACTCCGGCCATGCAGGGGGAGGGGGGAGAACCAATTGCTCAAAATTCTGTATAATTTGATATTTAAATTGTTACCCAAATGCGTCGATATACCGGCATAAAAACACGCCCGGCAGAAATTCCACTGCGACAAACGTGTAACAAAGGTGGTAAAAAAGGAATTAATATTTCGCGGACAGAAGTATTTTACCGCCGATATCACCGACATTTGTAACAAAATACATTCTATTAAACTTTCGGGATAACTGTACCAATCCTAATTAGAAAATTTGGAAAGTTTTGAACGATAGTATAGTGGAGTTATGAATGAAAATTGTTGCCGAAACAGCTCATGCTCTACTGGTTGACTGCGAAGGACATGAATCGGTACGTTACCCTCCCATTAAAAGTATTTTTTGCCCTATTTTTAAGTATCGTCACCTTATAAACTCGCAGTTGCGTGTACGGTAATCGACTAGAGGTTGGTGAAATTCTGCTGAAGAGCGGATTGCCGGGGGGCAATCGGGCCTGAGGTTGGGCCACCCCCTCTTACTCTTGGGAGGCAGTATTTGGCGGGGTTGTATCACGCGAGGGCCGGCGGCGTTAAGTACCGCCCAATTGTTACCCTCCCCCCCCGCCTACCGGCAAATCAGAGCTGGAGAAACCGGTCCCGGATTCGAGGAAAATGAAATATGACCTCGTTGTCTTCGTTAGCCGGCCTCCAGCACCGGCCACCGGCCACTTGAGCTGATTTGCGCCGGCGGGTGGGAGTTGACAATACGGGGAACTAACCCCGTTTACGCCGCAATTTACGGCCCTTACTTAGTCAGCGTATATATCGGCGTTCCAGGATTAAACCCGTGGACAAGAACAACGAGAGCTAAATGAAAGAGGAACGCGATATATTTTTATCGATATGTTCTTCCCAAAATAGTACACACTTTTTAGGCGTTTAGTCTTATAGGGCTCTAAAAATTCGAAGTATATGTAGTAAAATGTACCGGAGTACGTCATTGTACTTCACTTATTTAACATGCGTGTGCACGAAGTAATAGTTGTATCTGCGTTATTCCGATGTAAAAATTTTCTTATTGGAAAAAAAATTGTCTGAAATACTGGCACTATATCAGGACGTGCAAGACCAAAACGAAAACTGAAACCTTTCATTAAAGACGTTCAAAACTATAAAAAAATAAAAAAGCAACAACACCCCCATCCCATGGTGTAATTTCTTACCTATTGGACACTCCGATTGAATATAGAAAAGATGCCCAACGGAGCAGATATCTGTGACGTTTAGTATACTATATGGGGCATAAGTTTGTAGTCATCAAATAGTGCGCGGCACAAGTAGGTTTAACGAACTAAACCCACAAAAGCATTCCGTAATTTGATTCTATTGTAGAAGGCGGGTCCTTCAGCGGTTTTACGACACAGTGAGCTTCATTCGTCGTTGTGCGCGCGTCAAAATTCATCGTTCACGTACGCTGGTGGGCAATAGTTGGGGTTAAGAAGGGCCGCGGGGAAAATCCGATAGGGCGTACATGTGGTCGTGTGCGCGGCTGGATGTGCGCCCGCCGGACAGAGACCGAGACAGGACGTCGATGATGGACCTCATCCGGGATGCCACTCATCTACGTGTGAACCCTCCTCAATCTGTGTGACTAGTAGTCACAAATTACTACGAATGGGAGGGACATATCTCTCTCTCCCTCTCTCTCTCTCTCTCTCGCTCTTTCTCTCTCCCTCTCGCTCTCTCTCTCTCTCTCTCTCTCTCTCTCTCTCTCTCTGAGCCCAGCAACCCCACGGCTCCAGATACAGTGGCAATGTCACCGAAAGGGCGTATTGGAAATGCCACAGGACTAATGGAGAAAAAATTCGAAAAACCAATTACATACATGTATCTTAACCCATAAATGACTCGGTTTTTGCCCTGGGGTAAACCCCAGTACATTCTGGGAATTTGTTGTTTTTTACCTAAGGGCTGCTTCCCATTTGATGAACAGTTATGACACAGTGTGTACATATACATATATTTTCGGGACGCCCGACGAAAACCGAGTGCCAAACTCAGGGCGAAGTTTAAACTTCCAATTTAAGCGGTTGAGATTAAAACTTATATTTAAGTTGCAACAGTGAAACACCGGTCTATCCACATCGGTCCCTAGGAAGTAATTTCTCCACCTCGCGGTGTGTTTATCAACCCTTTCTATATACGCACTTGGGTCTGGAATCCCGCTTAGGGAACGCCCACGCGCTTGCGGTGGCTCCACTGTAAATACCGCAGTGAAACGTTTTAGTTGAACTTTGAACCAAACAGTTCGCGACCACCGGTGAAATACACCAAGCGGCAACAAACATTTTCCAAATTAATGACTCAACGTTCTCGACCCGCAGTATGTTCTAATAGAAGTACGCTGTAAGATGGTTGATAAGATACATTTCAGCATGTAAATTTAGCATTGATTGACTGTGAGATTGTTTCTGGAACCATAATGTTTGTAGGTTGAATTCTTGGATCGCATCGAAACACGTCCTACGTATCAGTGAAGTCCTTCAAGAAAGGCCGTTCTAAAATTGAGCAGAGGAGACGACCTTAATAACAGGAAGAGCGGACAGAAATCTGGGACAAGTACATCGCTAAAACACTCTGACTTTATAAAGCCGCAAGATAAGCAGGAAAACTGGTACGAAGAGAAAGGTTCGTTTCCTATTTTCCAGTATTCATTTTTAAAAAAATCAATGCCGAAGTATCTTTATTTTCTTGCACATTATTTGCAAAATGTAACCGCACAATATTAGAAAAACTATTTGTTACCATACATCATTTTGATCCCATTAATCCATTTTCGTACTGCGATAACAGGCCTTTTAGCTTGATGGGTTCTAGCAGTTTCTATGCGACGGCCAGTTTTGGTGTACATCTGGCGATATTTGGGGCATTAATTCTCCCCGCAACTTTGGGACAGATTTCCAGAGATTAGAGCAGTTCACAATGTTCGCAAGGGGGTCCAAACTCCCCCTCTCCAACCATAATATCATAGATACGATTAAGGGACGAGCATTATGGGTCATAATAAATTTTCCCATCGGGAAACATTACAATCAGTGCACGCCCGAGGGATAATATTAGAGGGCAAGCCGTTTATTTCGATACGAGTGTCATTAAGGGTAAATAAAATTCCCTGTAGCAATCCGGTGATTGATCGGCTTCCGATATTTGTTTTAACGGAAGCCCATTATATGATGTCGGTGCCCAATTCTCTTCATATCGTTCAGAAATTCACCTTGATTTATGGACCGAACCGTGTCTTTATCCCGTATCCACTTTCTAACCAAATACCCCAAAGGAATAATATAATGGATGGTTCTGCAGTCCTCGCTGTACTCCTTTTAAAGGTGAATAGTCCGGTAGGATGGATAGATCGAATACAATACGTGTAGCATTAAGGATGCACAAACGGAACCACAAAAAGTCACGCAAATACCATATGAGGTATTATGAATGATGATTCCCATTTCGGCATTCCTTAGAAAAGTCCCATTTTCCGAATAGTCTAACTACAGTCTGCTAATTTAGAAGTTTGTGATACTTTTTTACACTTTAGAAATGGGATTTAAGTCTCGCTGCGAACCTTCTGGTTGGATATCGAATTCAATACGGGTCAACTTATTATGCTGAATACTCACCGTAAATGCGACGGGAAAAAGCCGGAAGAGAAGAGAGGGTTAGAGCAAGGGGGGCTTTTTATAAGTGATTTGCATATTCAACTGAGTACCGTCGCATATTGGATATGAGGGGAGTTTGCGAATGAGGGGAGAATTCATGGCGGGGTCTCGAAAAGAGTATTTAACGCAGTTCAAATCTGATAAAATCAAAAACCTGCACCCGAACCGGAAGCAGGGCTCTTAGGCCTGCAGGCTATGTTTAGTATTCGCTCCAAACCGTATTGGTGCTGTCTATATTACGCTTCAAGACACATTCTTTGAAGATTTAATGTGGACACAGAACAGGGAAGTTCAAATCAAATACCAAGATGATGGGATACGAAACTTCTTTAGCGTCAGGGACTCATCTACGATTCTCCGATATCGGATTTGCAATTATTTTACTTAGCACTCAAATAGAACAAACTGCTGTACGCAGTGCCTAACTTGGGATGAATATCAGAATGCACCTGTTGTAATGTAAGTATATGGCCACTACTATTAATGAAAAATTATCAGAATATATGTACCAACAATTAGTTCTTAAGTATTCCTTACACAGACTTCTAAGCAGATTACATTTTTGCCCAAAAATAGTCAGATTTAACAATATTGTCAAATGCAATACCAGCATTCTAAATGTACTTCATTATAGCAAAACATTTATTACATTTGAATTACTATTTAATCTTTTTTAAACATATTTAGCGTGTTTTAACGACTTAGTATATTCTTCTCCCGTGTCATTTTTGTTCAATTAATGTTACGAAAATTACTTGAAGCATTTGTCATGCCTGTTCATACTACAGGAACGAACACACACGTTGATTAAACTCATTATCTCGATTCCTTATCTTAACCTCCGTCATTATGAAATGAACGAATAAGCTTAAATTTCCGTCAATAAGACAAACCGATCATACTCGAGTGAACGAGTTACAGGGAAATGTCAATTCAAATTTAGATAAGAGACGTAAATCCTGAACTAATGGTACAAAGCTAGTCCGTTCCATCGGCAAACGAGGGTTTTAAACCTCTGGCAATCGTCCAAACACAACAGACGCCGAGCGTTAGATTACCGGGGAAATGAGGAAGGTGGGGGTGAGATCACTTGAACGACAGAAAGGGAGAGAGAGAGAGAAAGAGGGAAAGAGAGTTAAGGGTTGATGAGTAGAGGGACAGAGAGGGGTAATATGGGAGGACCAGACAGAACTATATGGGGGATGATGTTTAGACAACTGTTCCCATACTCAGCTGCCGGGCCTTGGTAAAACCTCAGCACATTCTCGCATAGCTTTAGTCTACAAAACCTAATAGGGTTATACTGAATCCAATGGCAATTTAACACGACTTTAAACAACAAAAATTATATACATCCCAACATCACTTAATTTAGTATGTTAGTTTATATAGATTCCATCTTTGTTGCCATTTCGCTAACTGACAAAAAGTATACTATTTGTCTATTAAAAACTTAAATATCAGCATTGAAAAATGATTAAAACTAATTTTAATATCATATAACATGACAATGAAGTCCCAGACTCAACGGTAATCAAACAAGTATCCAATTTGGACCGGAAAATAGTCAAACGCACACAATTTCGACCAAGGGAGCGCTAGGTGCCTTAAATGCTTGAGATGTTCAGAGAATTCAACGGGTTGTTGGAGCCTCTCCCTCCAGTCAAATTCAATTTGAATAGTTTCCTAATGTGTCAATTACGCGTCTCCTTCCCCCGTCGCCAAACCGATTATCCTACAAACTTGTGACAGCTGCTCTTTGGATCTGGGATTCGATTCTGAGAGCATTCCCGAGCAATGATTCGGGTACAGAAGCTGACCTAATAATGCAATAAACACCCATTCATACAACTGCACTTTCATTTAAAACCTTTATAGGGGGGTCTAGAACGGGGTTCGGAAAACCACCGCGCGAATTCTTTACTGACCAATTAACAAAAAAAATTAGACCACAGTAATGATTTGTACCTGACTAGTTAATTGGTGACCTGAAGACCTAAGGATAGGTGATATTCTAACCTTGGTCGATCACCTATCAGTATCTTAAAGTAACTCTCGGAAATCAACAGACGCGAAGCCGATTCTATCTAGTTTGGGGCCAACCGGGTGTGGAAATTGGACGAGTAATGATGTCCGAAATCCTGGTGAAATAAAATTAAACGAGTAATATTAAACACATATTCGCATAACCTAAGCCATAATTACTCGCTAGACACTCTGTTGCCTTTTGATGATCATTCTCTAGTATAGTAATCTTGGTTGCGAATTTTAATACAACCTTTGATAAAGAAAAAGATTAAAAACTCATAAATTGTCGGCAGGAAGGAAATCGCGGACTACAAAAACCCAGTCGTCGTCGGCGGACGAGGTAATTATGCATAAATCTGGTTTGTCCCGACAGTTCCGGAACCGAGTAAATAATTTATATAAAATAATAAAGAGAAGGACGGACAATACTCCCTTACGCTGAAGGCAAATTACTTCCTTTCCCATACTTGTTACATTAACAGAATAATACTTTTTGAGTAAGGACGACGCATAAATATAAAGGTTGATTATTTCCAGTAATAAACATAGCTCTGGCATTAAACCGTTCATTCCACATGCTAAGTACATATGCCTTTGTATGCTAACAAAATATATAATGAAGTAAGGAAAACTGTGCTATGTAAGGGTTTATATATTATAAGAAATATTTTAAATCCAAACCCAATTTACTATCATTATTTATTATAATTTCACCCGTCACAACGGGCCACAACCAGAATCTACTATTCCGATAGCAGATTTAGAACAGTATCGAAGGAAAAAATGACCAATTACATTCAATCGACCAGCACTATAATTGCAATGGGCTAAAAGTTTCTTTATTATATTTAGCAACAAATAAACATAACCTAAGCATATTAAAAACTGGGATATTTATGTTAGCAGTGCCTCTGATTTTTTTATGGCTAAATTAGAGTGCTGGGGCAGGGGGAGAGAGAAGCCAACTGGGTGTACGTGTCGATGGGCTGGTACACTTCAAACAATTAATTACCACTAGGGCGGGTTCAACGGGTGATTTAATCAGGCACAGTGTTACCTAACATCCTGCACCCAAGCCAGGATATATATATATATATATATATATATATATATATATATATATATATATATACTTATATAAATATATATACATAAAACTTTGGCTGCAAATTGCGACCTGCAAAAGCTTGCATTTTTTTCAATACAACTACACATGATCAACCAGTCAGTATTATTTTTATACAAACAGTTAACTTCGGAACCTTCTGAAACACTCCTTCAAAAGTTAGCTCATATAACGCTGAATGAATACAATTTCATAAGTTTGCAATAGTAAGCAAGGCTGAAGCCGGGTAAAGCCCGAAAAGTCCTACACGTATTTATTATAATATTTTTAAGTTCACCCACTGAAAACTCCTTTTGATTTACAACCCAACCTAATGTTTTGTTTCAACATTGTTAGCCAAGTATAATACTTATCGTAGAACAATATATTTATTGTCTATTTTTATGTCGTTTAAAACAATGTCTTCTCATTATCAAGGAAATGTTTTATATCTAAATGACAAATCACTGGAAACCTATTCTTGTTTACAACGAGCGCACTATTTTGGTTTCCCGAATAATCAATCCAGCCCGTGTTACATTGGAAATCAGCCAATCTGTGCCCGGGGACAGTTGAGGATATGAAGGGGGTCTTACTGCTGTCTTTATGCAGCCGTTAAACGAAAGCGCCCGGAGGAAGTAAGTAGTAAGTACTCGGATCGGAAATTACGACGTGCCGCCGGTGTACCGGCCGAACCGGTGACAATCGGCTTTAATGCTCGATCATCAAGTACAGTAGGCCCCAGTACCGGCCCCGGCTGTGAACCAGTGTCGAATGCCCCGAGAGGCAGATACACTTCAAATAATTAACTGCCACTCGACGTGGAGCTGAGTTTACACGTGTGAACCGCCTTATACCCACCCCAGTCAACACAACCACGTTCCCCTTCAACGCAGCAACCATCTGAATCAATCTAATTAGTAAATTGCTGCTAAATATGCGCCTCCTAATTTAAACAAATTTTTAGATTTCAGGAAATTAATCAACACTGCAAAGAAAAAGCAGGAAATAGGTAGGAAAAGTTTCATAAATTAAATAAGGTCCATAAAACATTCTCTATAATTTGAAATCGAAGATGAATAGATGGAAAGGAACCAAACTATACACTTTTGAAAATCTGTACAATGAAACAATCGGACACTCGAAAAACCGATAAAATCTCCGGCCAAGTCTAAAAAAGGTTCGGGGACCCCCTGTTTTAAACATGACCGCGTTGCGACGGTGGCTTTCCCCCTCGCGGGACAAGTTTTTCATATATATTGCCCTCTAAAAACGCGGACATCAGAGAGGTCGGTACCACGGAGATACTTTCAACGAAAATATCGAGGACAAGGGACGAGGGGAAGCAGAGAGGGGGGAGTGGGGAGCAAAAGGGGCTCTAACATAAAAATGTATTAGATCGAAACGTGTAAAGATTGGACTAGCAGCCTTTCTACCCTCACAACACCAACTGTAATGTCGGCCACAATTCCACCGATCGAAATAAAACGCCCACACTTCGAGTCGGATGTCATTTTTTAATTTTGCTTTATGCGCATAATGCGTTAATTCAACGCGCCAGTCATCTTGAAGGGATGGGCGAAATTACGCCAGCGTTACACAACACAAGTAGTGTCAGTAGGTAGCTATTTTAGTCTCCTGTTTTCGTAAAAACTCAAATAAAATATTCTCAGGAAAAGAAAGAACTCAGACCACGAATGCTGACAGATTTCCTTCACACGGACAGTTAACATCGCTACTGAATATGCAAAAAATCTTTTCTAAAAAAATAAATTTTTTTTTTAGTTCGAGGGATACTAATTGTGAACTAGAGATATTTCGAATAAAACATTACTCGGATGTTCAAAATTTATTCTTGAATTATCAACGGACATACCTAAATTCGGTCGGTGTTGAAAAATTTATCCTTCAGTCCTTTGCAGTTATGGAACCAATAACTTCAATAGACGTGTCGGGATGTGTGCCACAACCGACGAGGGTTTTAACCATGTGGTAGTTGCCCGGTTCAACGGAACAAACTAACTCGAGGCGGCCGGCTTGCCGTTGGCGGGATTCAACGTTTTCGGCCAAACTCTCGATACGCCGCTGGAGCGCCTCCCCGTCCTCCCCGCAGAGGCTCACGCGGACACTGATTTGGGCCCTCTCCAGTGGCAGCTCCCTCTTGAGCAACTCCATCGCCTTTTCCGCCTGGTTCCTTGCAGTCGCCTTCGTGTTCAGCGGGAACTTCGTACGCCTGAGCGTCTCCTCGAGGACGTCCGCGGGAAACGGCCCGTTGGTGAACTTGTGGACGCAACGGCCCGCAATCCTGGCGGCCACGTTCTTCAGGAGCGTCTCCGCCAGCGCCCGCCTCTCCTTTCCGGCCAAGTATATTTCCCCCTTCATCAGTATTTCCTTTGCCGCGGAGATCACATCGTCGGTACCGAACGCGGCGACGAGTTCTTCCCTCTTCGCCTCTTTACCGTCAGAGACGCTGGTGTACACCGTCGGGCACACGAGTACCTTGTTCAGGTCCTCTTCGATCTGGTTCCTGTACGACAAGACCTTATTCCTGAGGCAGAGGATCTCGAATATCTTTCCCGTTCTCATCACGTGAACGACCGCCTCGGGATCTATATTTTCTCCACCACCTTCCATCCCTATTTGAATACCGCATATACTATTCTGTCGAATCATAAATTACAAATCATAGTTTATATTTCTTCTTGTACTTTAAATGAAACTTGAATCTATTTTATTCTAATAACGTATCATTAAAATATTATTGACAAATGCCTATTCTTTAGTAACGCACCCAGGGGTTATGCCCCTTCTACATCTAGTTTTGATATTCCTAATCAATCCCCCCCACACGAATCCCCCGAAAGACCTTAAGAGAAGTGGGAAAGTAGGATCGCATCAGTAGGAATAATGACCCTGTTAAAAATGCTAAAAGCTCTCGGAGATAATAACTCACCTCTAAAATAAAATATCACAAACTTCTAGCCCATTAAGGATACATTATTTTCTTTTAAGACAGCTGTTGTAAACAGGTGAAAATTATTGTCCATTCTACAGCGTTATATAACATCAAGCGGTATTGTTGATGCTTCGAAACTCCAAGTCGTTGTCAGGACCAATAAAATTATTTAAATCATTATTTATGCCGGGTATTCGTGCCGTAAGAAAACTACTTCTAGGAGAAGTGCATTACGATAAATCCAGGAACGTGAGGATCGACGGAAAGCCCTATTGAGTATTGGGAAGTGACGTGACCCGTGAATAGCAATGGGGTCAACCTAAGTGGCTCCCCGGGGCCGACATTGTATACCCAGATAGGGTCGGTGCCGGGTGCGTGAGTGTACCCCCAGTGCGTGCGCGTATCTCAAGTAGAGGAGAGTCTCTCACTCTCACACACACACACACACTCTCTCTCTCTCTCTCTCTCTCTCTCTCTCTCTCTCTCCTCGACTATTCACTTGTAGGTTGGGAGCACTCGAGCCTCGACAGGGATAAGGACAAGCCTTGTTTGGCCCTCGTAACCCTCCCCCTCCCAACCAACACTACCTAGGTCCAGAAAAGGCTGATGGTCGCGTTCAGTGAGCGGCGCGGGTCGTAAAATGTTATTGTTAGAACAGGGCGCCTTGTTCCCTTCGACGAGGAAGTACGAGAGATCCGAAAACGCACAATGGCACTTCGACTGAGGTCGGCGGTACTACGATATGAGGGAACATTTTAATTCATTCAAGCGGTAGAGGTCAGTGTGGTTCCACCACGATTCATGACACACCTCACCTCATACAGGCACGCCTTTCTTACCTAGAGAGATTTTATTCCTCATAAACTTGGTATGGGAAACTACCCGAAGCCACCTCTTATCCTTGTTATGGCACAGTCAAATTTATACTAGTACTCTTAATGAATATGTAACAGGTTATCAACAGTATTTATGTAATGTGTATTATTAGGCATTTTGAAAAATAGTAATATCGTATGAAGAAATTAAAATGGAGTGACTTGTGTATCTCTTTTATTTTTAAGGTAGTGATTTTTTTAATTAGTGAATGTTTTTTTTCATGTTATTTATTTCTATCGCTAGATATTCACAGTAGCGAATACACTAATACAAGCAGGTTTTTTTAATGAATCCAAAGTATTATTATAAACCGAGTTCTACACATAAATGATAGAGATAAAAGTCGTTCTGATAAAAGTAGCGTAGACAAACCCCTCGAAAATATTGTCCGTAGGTCGGTTCGTTACATATTAATGGAGTGGGATAGCCCCACTCAATAGGGGTTGTGGGCGGGTTCCTGTAACCCACCCCGCCCCCCGCTCCAGTTACACAGTTTTTAAATTGCCGGTCCGCTCTGATGTCTCAATAATAGCGCCACTAATAACCGGACTACTCGCTCCGTCCCTCTCTCACACAACTTGATTCAACAAAAAACGCCACCTCCGAACCGTCTGGCGTGTCTTATTTGAATTTCCTGTAATAACTCTCCCGGGCTGTGTTTCTCTCTCGCTTGCCCGTAATTACAGACGTGGCTTTTAATTAACATGGAAAAAATTAGAACGGACTGACCTCCCTCACTTCCGACCCCAGTAGAGAGGCGGGGTCGCAAAGGCACAGTGTTTTTTAACCCTATTTCCGTTAATGAAATAAAACCAAATATGTTTTATGTACAACTCTTGATATTGCTCCGTTCTGATTGTTATGTGCCCCTTGCTATAATAGCGTTGTACCTTCCATACAAAATACAAAAAAATTGTTTTCAATAATAATAAATTAACTCTTCCTACGAATGAAAAAGAAATGTGACAGTTTTCAGCATACTGTTAATTTTTAAATTACACTGTCGGTTGTGTAAACTGTAAAGTGAGTATCCAGAATCCACATATATACTGGATATTTTGTCACAGTGGTAGTGCGAAAAATACCGATTTAATACGCAATATATATGTAATTCGTTGGGCGTTCGGAGATGGTTCCTCGAGGGTGGCCAACCTTGCGTCCCGAGCATTGATAATGTGCCGTGGAGCGTGGCCGGAACGCAGATGAACCTGACACTTTTAATAATTTAATTCGAATCAAACTGAATCATTGGATGTTGGAGGATGGTTGGATGAGGGGCGGGGTGAGAGTTGAAACTCGACGCCACCGGTATTAATTACTGGACGGACACCCGCTCACAGTTTTCGACCGAGGACTTGGTCCGCTCGCCTTCCCACAAGTATCGGAATACTTCACTCACGGCCGGTTCTCTCTTAACATGTGGGCACTATCAAGTTAGGAATATCTAGCCGCCTTCTTACCACAATAATATTTGAAGAATAATCGACTTTAGCATACGTTACTTTACTTACCACTCGGTGATTTCGTCCTACGCTAAACTGGAGTCGGCTTGTACCAGGCTCTATACAAGCATCTATCGACAATACACATTTTTGACGCCTCACTCATTTCCTTATCGAATATTATTTTTTCAAATAAGGAGGTGGAAAACATGTCGCGTGTAAAGAAAAGTCATAAGACTAGGCGAAGTTTCGGTAGGGGGTAACTCTGGGGAGTTTAAGGGAGATCGAAAGTGGGTTTAAAACAAGTTAAAAGCATAAGAACTTAAAAGTCCCAGCGATATAAAGCAAGTCCAGGACGGGGTTTAAAGCTTCGCATAGCCTCTTGATCCTGACTTGAACACCGAGAAGGCGCCTTCGGACTCGAACTTTAATTCGGTCTTTTTTTGATCATTTCCATCCACATTAGCCGCTCAAATCGCCTGTCGCCAATTTGGGGGATGCAGTGATTCAATACAGAAACGGTTATGATGAGATAGAAATCCATCACCTGGTCTCTTTTATATATAAAGTTATTACTTATTATAAGCAGTTAGTAACTTCTGTCACCTTCCCGACATCGTAGCCCCCGGTTGATGGGAGCATATAATATATATGTTATGCAGACGTACAGCAGGTAAATGTAAGTATGCACTGCGGTATAGCATAGCATAATCGAGCGTTCCACTCCACTAAGAGGAAGAAATATTAAAGCGAACTCGATTACCGGTGACACAATCGCTTGGACCGACGGGGCGTTCCGAATTTACATTAACGAATCGTTAATCTTTGGCACATGTCCCATAAGCGGGACGGCGTGGCACTCCTGTTATAATATAATTGCCGGCCTATCGGATAGCGCAAGTTGATTGGGCGCGTATTGTTGAATTACTAATGGCTCGGGGAAGGCTGGGAAGAGGTCGGGTAGGTTAATGGACGGCTCTCCGGCATTGGAGCGCGTTTGCTCCCTGCTACCGTCAGGCACGCTTCCTACCGCCTAATCGGACCAAGAAGATGTGGCAATCCTAAGGATTTTCATTCCTCGAATCCCGCATCAAACCCAGTGCGCACCCGAGTGTCGATGACTTCAACAGAATGGACGACAGCGACCGAGAAGTGTCAACAATGCATTCTTCAGGAGCGTCGACTCATCGTCGTTAACTGCCAATAGGAGACGTACTTACTGTATAATTAATGGACACTTTTCGAACAGTCATTTTTCAACTCTGGAATTTTAAACATGTTCCTAGTTTATCGTCTTAGTTAATATATTATATTCACAAGACGTTCCAGTGTAACCCATAGCAACCGACAATAACTGATTCATGTCGAATCTATCACACATCTTAAAAAAAAAGATTTGGTTCGACAAACATTCTAACGTAAACCCACAGTTCGCTGAAGTTAATATTAAATCTAACATATCTTCTTAAAATAATGTCCATACCTCTAGAAAATCACACCAGTCGTGGTATCGTTCTATATATTGAACTTTATAAGTACTAGCGCCAGAGGAAACATAATGCGTAATCTGTTGTAAATTATAATAACTTTAGTGTGATATTCAATGGCTCCATAGATAATACTGAAACCTTTTTTTTTCTCTCGGTTCCTAAAGAAACTCTTGACGATACGAAGCGTCCGTTTAATTAAAGAATCCAAATAAAGAATCAAGTGTCAGTCGACTTCCATAAATTCATATGAACAGAACAAACCTCATCCAGGAATAAGATGTGTCAATGAATTACGCCGGAATAACAACGTGTCTTGATATATATCGTAGTTGTCACAGAAAGACATTTCCATTTGTATTTATTTGGAACTGGACGGCTTCAATTTACATTTTAATTGTAAAATCACCCATTATGACAACTACTGTAATTACGACTACCCTCGGAACGGATTTGTTCTACTGGAAATTAAGAAGAGCGGTTCGGAAGACTGTTCGGAAACCAAATTACCCACGGATGAAGAAGGTAGGATTCTAAAATGAACTTTGTTGTCGAAGATGACGATCTTTCCTTTATTCATTTCGTAAACTTTTTCCCACGACTGATCCATCGGGATGAATTAGAAATTACGGTGAAAATTACGGGCAGTAACTGCTAACCTGACTTCCTTCCCATTTATATTTTATTTATTATTTCTAACCGGTGAAAAGAAAGAGACGGATAACACATTTTGAAACTACCTCATATACACTCCACAAATAAATTGCCCTGGTTCTATACATATGTGTTGCATGATATCTCTGCCGATTGCTAAGGTAATTGGAAACGAAAAAATACACGTTCTGCAATTTTTGTGTCGCAGAAGTAAGGGCACGTACTGTTCTGCTAGTGAAATTGAGGAAACCAACTTATTATGTCGTGTATAATTTAAATTTAATGTATTTTTTAAATACATACACGTAACAATGCATATTCATTTTCTTTTATTTGTTTACTTGCCTTATTTTGATTATATATAAACATTTCTATAGGTCACTGAAAAATTTAATTCAGCTGATATTCGCCCCATCAGGAATGTGAGTGCATAAAAAATAAAGATAAATAATAAAAAGCCTGGTCCTAGAAATATTCGGATGACCGGCGGAATTGCGACTAAGGAAAGAATTGCTTTCTAAACGGGTGATTTATTCAGTCAGTTGGACCGCAGAGAGAAAGCCGAAGAGGCATAATTCTTTCCTTCCTGCAAGGAGTTGTAGAAGGCAGAGAGGATGGAAAGCGATAAGGTCTGATCAACGGAGGCTCTCTCTCTCTCCCACCACAACTCCACCACTCCCAACACAACAACCGACCTACGACCGGACACGTATTTCGGTCAAAACTGAAACCGCTACTTTAGATAGTATCGTTATTACATGGGCTTTCGTTGGTTAGGTTAAAACAAGTCAAAAAACCTAGGCATTTTTTCCGTAAATAAAGTATACAAATTTGTATTAACAAAACTATAATAACCTCGTTACTCACGTCAATTTCTTGGCATACAAAACGACCTAAGTGACATATAGTATTACATAAGCGACGTTTGTAACTTATACGCTTATAAAATTCAAATAAAGTCACAAAGCCGGCTTCTATTCAGACAGAGCCGTCAGAGGAGTTGACAGAAAGTGAATTTAAGTTGAACTAACAATTGCAAGTCTGGCAAATGGGGCAAGAGTATATGTTAAGAAGTTCCATTAATATTCCATTAATGATCGTTCATTGACGTTCAATCGCGATGCATTATTAATATCAAGGTCCCAGTTCTGGGAAGCTTAATTATTCTACAACGATAATTGAGGACCAACTTGCGATTACGAAGTACAACACACTCTTCCAACAAAATTAATTATGCACAGCGAGACTTAATACACTTAATAGAATAAACTTTATGAATATGCGGAGCTTTCATGGCAGCCAGTCCGGCTGCTGCCAACATCGGGCCATTAGTTAATTCCACACTTATCGGCTGTTTGAAATCACACTCAGGGCCTGAATTCCAGAATTCCGGCCCTGTTTAAACTGTGAAGGCCGAATTCATCTTCATTAAACGTATGCATGAGTGTATATACGATTCGTATTGAATACATGTCTCATTAATGATTACTAACTATGAAATCAAAATGTTTTTAACTTTAACTTGGCACGGTAATGTTGCGGCATGCATATTATAAGACTGAAAATTATCACAAGCACATTCCTTGACATTTCGAGGCTCAAATCATGCGTCAACCATTAGCTCCCAATGGCGAGGACAATATAGAGTAGACTTAATACATGTTTGACCACCATCACGTTAAGTACGCGGATTCTGGGCGTAACGACAAAGCGCACACACTGATTGAAACATCCAGCCAGAATATAGTCGTCCAGTAGGTTTTACAGAGCCTGATTGGAAGCGATACCCGAGACAGGAATATCGTTGTCGTTCCTACAATTGACATATCGCCGTGTATTTACGGGAGGGCGGAGGGTAACAGGGTTGTCTCTTGCGATATTGGGGCCGGAGGGCCCACCCTACAATATGTATTTTCAGGGGGGGGGGGCAAGAGCCCCCTTATATATCGGGGCGGATTTATAACACTTGTGAAGTGGTGCGGGGTGGGGCTGAAAAATGTCTCCCATTTTACACACTGGCCGGGTTCGGTCTCGGTTTTTTTTTTCACGGAGGGCCCCGGTCGTTCCCGACCCTTCGGGGTGGTTCGATACCGGGGAATGGCGCAATTAGGGTTACCCCCCAAACCCGAGACAAGGAGGCCCTCTCGGCTCCCATCAAATACAATACGAAACGGACGAAATTTAGAATTTTTGCCATCCAAAGAAGAAAGATTGATCGCTCGGCAAGTTTGGAGCAACGATATCCTAAATATTCCCGACATTTGAAGTCCGAAAGTTGGAAATCAACTGGACCCAATCACTAGTAATTTAGAAATACCCCTTCTTTTAAAATTATCTCCCCACCTTTATTTGGAAGCGGCGGGTTTAAAAACCGCACTTTTAGATGGAAAATAGTTGTGCAGGAGCAAAATATCAATAATTAATGGTAAATTATTTAAAGGAAATTTCGGTCCGCCACAGAAATTATTATGTTATAAACTCCGATACGTTCGCTAGTATTAGAATACTGTAAAATTTTAAAATACAGTTTTATAATAATAAAGCAAAACGTTTATTTTCAACTTATAAATTGATGTACCCATTAGTATAGAGAATATTAAATGTACGAATATGAACCCCTTATAAAATATGTTTAAGCTAAAATTCAGAATACATTTCAACCATCATGAAACGGACGTTTTAATGAGACATCATGAATTAGCTAACGCTTTTAGGTCAAACTCGTGAATAATGGAATAATGTAAGTCACACACCAAAGAGTCCCTGTTTCAAATATATACTTTCTACTTACTAATGATCATAAATTTCCAATTCAAATAAATTTGCAAGCTATTTATTCTTATTAAAACCGTTGAATCGTGAAAAATATTTATACATAATCTTAAGTTATATCCGCTCCAGTTGAAAATAGGGGATGGATGTTCAAAAGGAGGAGTTTTATTTAATATTCCTAAGAACATTTTCTTTACAAAATTCCACCAAGTGTCAGCCAAAATAGATCTCTGGATATTAAAAGAAATCCGGCCTTAAAATACATCCAAATATTAGCAAACTTCTTTTGTCGGTACTCTGACAAAAGGGTCGGATTTCATTTCTCCCCCTCTCCACGCCACAGCCACTAAAGCCACTCCTGATCGTTTTTAATTAAAATAACTTTCAACTTGGGCAAAGGAAGGGAGGACGGGGGCCGCCGGCATTTAATAAATATCGGCCCATTATTTTCTTAAAACGATTCAAATTTCCATTGTACATTATACAAAGGTAATTAGTATCGGGACGGGGGAGGACAATGGGACGATTGTCGGGAGACGGAATGATAATAGGGACGGTAGAGACGGGACCTAGAGACATTGAAACACCGGGACAATGAGAGAGAGAGAGAGAGAGAGAGAGAGAGAGAGAGAGAGAGAGAGAGAGAGTGAGGGGTGGGGGAGGGATTGCACACACGTCGACAGACATCCCCGTACGAAGGAAAGTTCACGACACGACCGTGGCCTCTCCCCTACCCCCAATCAACCGGATTGGATGATTATACCATTCGCGAAATCCCATTTATGGTTGAATTCTTTTTCGAAATCCCAACTGTCCCGCAGGGACCGAGAAAGGACAGAGCCGAGTGAAAGAAGGTTTATGCGACGGCGGGGGCGGCTTAAATTAGACGTTGGACTGTGAGAAAGCGGATGATTTCGCCTATCCCGCTGTCCTCTGATGGCATTACGGGACACGACTGTCTCTTCTTCTCTGGGTGATTATTCCTCAGTACGTTCAACGACAAATCAGTTTTACTTGATGCACGAATCCATTCCAGCCAGAAAGAACTCCCCTTCGCTGGTGTAGAGAAAAAAATACGAAATTTTATACACATATAAAACTAAAAAAATATTTTAAACCGACTGGACATTTTACAGAAATCCACACTGAATATTAGTTATAAGTTTATATTCTACATGGGTATTATGGTTAGTAGGTTACTCTCCATGTAGTTCTAGTAAATAAAATGTTTTGTATACTGTGAAATAACGCTATATTTCGAGTAATTATCTAATCCGTCAGTTTCTAGAAATTCAAAGAAACGTACGGATGCTTGACAATGTATCCGATGGGGAACAGAGGAAGTTTGAGGCGAGAAAAAAACGGACGAAACGGAGCGTCGGAAACGAGAAGCGGAGCGCGAAATTCAGTAATTGCGATTAAATGCACGACTGGTGCCGGATGCGAATAATCAACAGGCTGCAATCAACGTGGCGGTTGAAACACGACGTTTGAAATATGCGTTACATCTGCGGGCGCTCAAATGCAAGAACGGAGCCGGATCGGAGATGAATTAAACATGTCTTACGAGTGTGCCGACACTATCAAATATAGACCCCTATCCGATCCCGGATTTAAAGACATTGCAATAATTGTTCTGGGCGAATAATATCAGAAAATCTTTTGTTAAGGTTCTCAAATATTTTCCTCACAATCTCTCCTTTATCCCTTACGGGCAAAAAATCAAATGTTACACGAAAGAACTTCCTCTTGAAACATTTTCACTCTCCTAATTCATAAATTACCAACTACGATATTTTGTATTTTACAAGCCCATGTTTCCCTCCGAGTCGAACCAGTTTACGCCTTGGGTATTACACTCTTGCGAGCAAACAATTTATGTGGAGTGTCGTCGCCGCAAGGGGCTGAAGTTTTCCTCCTGATGATTCACGATGAACGTCCGTCAATATACACGTAACACATATAAGTATTCTAAATCATATTTGTGTGTTTTCGAATATTTCACTCGAGCGCAGCGATTTCCGCAACTTTAATTCGCTGAACTCCGATGACTTAAATTATATCCTCATATTACCACCTTTGGGAGAATTTCATAGGCTTCCCTATCGGAATCGGAATCGGTTCCATTTGTGGGGGGGTTGACCCTTTGAATATTGAAAACTTTGAATATTTCATTTTCGGACTCGAGATAGGCAGGTTTTTTTAGCATCGAGGGTTGGACCTGAGGACAGTATGACTGTTGTATTTCATGATTAGAGTGAGATTTTTTTTTTTTACTTGGGACTACGCTCGGACGGAAGACGCAAAAGAGCCTGACCGGTTGGGAAGGAGCTAGTATACAATATTAATTACGTAGCGGAGATTTTAGTAAAACGTCAAGGGTTGACCGGGTGCGGGTTAACGGAGCTAATATTGGAAGTGAGGCCGGCGTGTGAGGGGGTAGAGTGGGCCGAGGAGCACTCGACTAGCGGGAGCTACAATGGCCGGGACAACACCCTCTCGACACCCAGCTCCTCTCCTCCCTTTTAAACCCGCCACCGCCATCTTCAGAGAGAGCTCGGCAAACACCGCCCGGGGTTAATTAACATTCCCCGATTAGGAAAGCTGCACCGCTTCCAAGAACTAATACCACACTGAGAGTTCAAGTAACCAATTCGAGTACATTAAAATGTAATAAAACCGAGCCAGTTGAACGCTGATTATTTGGGAGTTTGAAGATAGCGGGCCACAACATGAATGCGACCAACTCAATGGCCAACGAGGGTTGAAACGCAAGACATTATAAAACACGAGGGAATACCATTCGACCTCTAAAATAAACAAATATTTTAATTCATAATTGAAGTAGAACTAGATAAATTCCCAAAGCGACGCCATATTTGCCCCGCTATCCTACTAAAGAACCTCACCCGCCCAACCACCACCACCCCCCCGACAATCCGACATAGACTTAAGCCCATTAACAAAAATCCCACACACCCCACTCAACACAAACAAGACAAACACGCCCCAAAAGGCAATAACGTGACACGTATATATACACACGACAAATAGACAGCCACCACAGTACACGTGACAGTGACAGTGCAGTAAGGATGCCCGAAAAACATCCAAAGTGCCAAAAGTGACCAACACCGGTACTGAAGATGGCGAACAGCCGAAACCGGTCTAGCAAATAGCAGCGAGAGGAGATAGAAACACACGAAATCTACGCTATTCCAACCCCTCGCGGACCACAACACAGGTATGTTAAACTACAACTAAATAAATAACATGAAAATATTATATAGTGATGCAGTGCAGGTAGATAATATCAATTCAAAATCGGCGGATTTAAACTAGAAAGCAGAAGAAATGAATTTATTTTACTGACTGTCAAAAACCGAAAATTCCACTTTCTGTTCCTCAAAAAGTAACGGCATTTGGGTTACCGGCAACGATTTATATAGACGTTTATATTGACCGTATAATCGAATAATGAAACAATTAAATTAAAACCCCATACACACGGAATTTGTGTTTTATCTGTCGGTAATACGGAGTCGGCACACAGGTTCATGCAAAAAGTCGTGTCTGCTTACCACAGGAGTCACTAATGCATATTCAGCATAGACAATTAATCGGCTTACCTGCAACAGAATAATTAAATCGTGAATGGGAGTGGAAACGAATCGATTGAACAAAATTATTACTGGAGACGATTTTAAGTTCGTATACGAATTTATTTAAATAATTATTCCATATAATCGGAGATTTGCATATTTGCCAAACAAATGAAAAAGAGACACCGGTCATTCTGGAATATCAACATGAAACCGTGTTAAATGAATGTGAATAACCAAGCCGTATTCATACATTTTTTGATATGTCATTTTAAGTAGAAAATCCAAATTCAAACAAATAATATTAAACGTTAAATTCCCAGAATAATGGATAATTTTCTTTTTTTGCAATTATTACATCAAAATCTGATGATGATCCAGAAATAGGGCAAATAAGGAAACGAATAACTCATTCAGTTTTAGTACAACATTTTTTTCTCATCCCTCATTTATTGTTGCAACTGTAAAAAATACAATAAGCAACACTGATACAAGCACTAACCACAATGAACAACAATGAGTACTCAAAAATTCCGAACGCCTTTCTCCTAAGTTGAAATTAAAAACAACTTTGAATCAAGTAAGCACTAATATTATGATGAATCCTTATATATTACAGATAAATACTGTTGTAATCAGAGAATGATGATTTTTAGGTATATATTCTACTTAATTTATTTATATTCCTCCGCAATTTCCGCTTGGGCAGACACATAACCTATTTTTCCTCTTCTTCATTTTGTTTCTATACGTATACAACGAATACTATTTGTAATATTGAATACGTGACAAGAATCACAACTCAGTCCGAACTGCAAATACAACACTTGGAATAGGGTGAATAAATTTCAGTTTTCTATTAGGAGGGATAATGAGTAAGGAAAAAGGAGGACAAAAAGCTGCAATTAATGACGTCGACGGGTGAAGAAAGATTCGGCCGCCCATAACTCCACAGCTATAATAAGTCCTAATTATTAAGCCTGGCTCTAACGAAAAACGAAAATAAACGCATGAACGGAAATAATCGTAACTCACGATAAACAGTATTAGCTTTTAGAGAGACTTCGCGACCCGAATTCTCTAATAGCGGTCCAGTCGTAAATTTATTTTCTCTTTTTTTTATCCGGCCTCTCCGGTTCGGCCACGCGACAATAAATACGTCCTTTTTACAACGCCACCCACCGCCCACTCCTGTCGGTGTTTTCACCGAGGATATCCGATAAATATTATAAGTCCAATTTTTAAACGGGAGCGGACAGGAAAATGTACCGGGGCACAGAATGCCAACCGGAGAGACCCTATTACGGTGTCCTCTCTCAACTACTTTTTCAAGATGTTTACGACGAAAGGTTTCGAAACTTATGTCGGCATGGGACTGTATACCTATGAAATACAAGATAAATACACGCTATTTCCTAAAACCGTGTCTGCATAAACATCCCCCTTACATTAATTCACTTTCCGTTCACTTTTTGTTGCGAGAAAAACAGTAATAAAACCCTAGGAAAAGAAGCAAATACAAAATAATAGAATAAAATCCGCGCCTTAAAATATTTCGCAACAATAAGTAACGACTGTTCTGGACTGTCCATTCCACGAGTAATCACCATTTATATTTTATATAAGGGACGAAATATATTACTGAGCCCTGGAGAAAGGTATGTCTCCCGGGGCTTATTTAGGCTTCTTCTTGAAAAGTGAAAAAAATAGATATATGTTCGAGACAGAATAATTTAAATATTTAATTAAAACCGAGCGGCAGATTCCGAAAAATAAACAAGACGGCTTTTCAAAATCGGGCCCGAGCGCTCATTCGGAAAGTCCCCAATTGTCCTGTCCTCGGTGCGTAATTTAAATGCGGGTCGGTCTCCGGCCTTTTTTCTTCCTGCAGCTAACAAAACTCTCGAAATTCCACACTCTACTCTTTCCTTCGGGCCATAAAAATATATGAGTCGGGTCACATTCGCATTCAGAGTGCTAGGTCCACCCCGACCTATTAAATCAATTGTACTCGGATTAATTATTATTCAATCAGTTGACACCGCGCTCCTGACTTTCCGCCTTATCATATATTTTTTAACTGCTTCTTCGTCGAAGAGATTCCTAACCCTGTAAACCCTCTATTATGTATCATTCCACACACTAAAGGACTAAGGGGTTAATTGAGAGCCAACATTGCACTGAAAATTAAATATCCCCCAATACAAACGAAATATGAATTAGGAGACCTACAACCGACCGGGTTCGATCTGCAACAGGTTGAACATTGTCAAAATAACAATTTTTGTTACAGAATAACGGACAAAGTTTTTCAACAGTCGAATGTGTGAATTCACATGACAACCTGAATGGAGAATTAAAAAAAAAGTGGAATATGTGAATAAAAAGAATCTGACAAAACACATTCGTATACATAAATGGGCGAAGAATGCAGATACGGACACAATATAGATATCCGGAGATCGTTGCCCAAATAGAGGGCCCGGATCGGAGGTGTATTGTCCTGTTTATAGGGACCCCGCATGTCCATATAAGATAGTCCCAGGGGTTCGGCCCGATTTCTGAGATTTCGAGCGATTCCGAACCGGATAAGGAGCGAAAATAAGGTTCGAGTCGGAGCGCCGCATTCCGCATCTAAATTGCCGACAAATAGATGTTGGGCCCTGGAAACAATTAGAGGAGATCCAGCCACCTCCGAGGAACCGGTCCCCGTGTCGAAAACTACCAACAACTCGAACCCAACACGGCCAATTCAATGAATATTCAATTGGGTCGTGAACCTTATTTATTGCGGCCCTGTGCGGTGTTGCCAACGATTTGTTGAATTCCTGTAAACGTCAATTAAGCACCCCATCAAAAATTGTTGTTAGTTTGGTTTTGTTAGTCGCCGACTACCACAGGGATGGTATTCCTACTTTCTAGCTTATGTTGCAATAGACCTAATTAATGTGACCTAATTGAGTCCTATCCTATTTTTAAGTCGGTCCATTTATTAATTATAAAATAATACACGTATTTGTTACAATTGGTTGTAAATACTCAAATTTGAATACGTGAAAACGTTTACTGAACAATAAATGTGGTAAACAAATTAGGACCTATTCGTGCACGTCAGGAAACGGAAAATTGGAAAGGAATAATTACAGTGTAATTATAAGCAATTATTTCTTCAAGCAATAATGCCACCGCAACCCAACACTAACCAATGTTACGAAAACCACATAGCAAGGTGTAATTTCAGTGGTAGGGCCGGATAGACGGAGACCCGTTTGGAAATTAAAATAAAAACAACAGGGGATTGGTCACAAGTGTCGGCATTAACGGCCTGAGGGCGGGTTAAATTATAACGCCGATAAAGTCAACGGGTAAGGAGGCGAAAGCCGTGTATAGAGAGGGGCCTGTTAAAAACTGAATGGAGATTATTAAACTGCCCCCGCTGGAGAGGGCGCGGAGGACGTGAAAACGGCCTCCTGTAAACTCCCTTTCGTACAATACATTTTCTTCCATTTTACTGCGAACCTTTTGTTTCTACTTCTCCTCAGCAGCCATTTAGTGGACGAAAGTCGAATTTTCCACCTGTCCGGGTACATCGAATTAAAACAAATCTGACAGGTCTTTTACTTCTTATTCGATCGGAGAAATCGAACAGTCGATGACCGAACCCGAACAGATTATGCGGCGGTAATGAACCGAGGGTTATAATTCGAACTGAATAGGCATGATTGGTTAGAAAGGGGTAATGTCTACGACCGAAACTTTTAAGCCCGCAGACAGAGCAGAACCAAGCAGAAATGTATCAAACGCACCGACATGGACGAAATTATCCTTTCCCAAATCCAGCTTTTCAAATATTTAAAAACAAATATTTTGATAGTGGATAAAAATACTGGATTTTATTTTTCTCATTTTATAAAAAGAAAAGAAAGAATTTATAAATGAAACAACCTAAGAGTACTTGACTTGAGCCTACTGCTATATGTACGTTAGCCCACCCAAAATAATGTGTAATAAAAAATGTGTAATCAAAAAACAAAAGTTAAATTAAAAATAAAACATATTTATTTTCATTTGATTAGAGCCACTTTGTTGTAGGGCCGTCGAGTCAAGGGACCGACTACCTGCGTCCCGTAATATTTCATCCCGGCAAAGAGATCACGAGAGAACGGTCATCGCTTTGTGTCCCGGCCCCGACTTCTCCTCCACTCTTTTATTTATTTTTTTTCTGTTAGACCTCTGTCTCTGCCTTTTGTGTGGACGTCTCAAAATAAACAGGAGAGGCCCCATCCCCTTCTGGTGGAGCCGGGACCAGCGCTCGGCTCGCGGCCCGGTTTAACTGCACGGAAAAAGGACCTCATAACATAAACCATTATAGCAATGAGAGACAACGGTACGGGAAAAAACTATTTCAAAGGATGATGCAGCTTTAGATTAATGTACATCAGCGTTAGGCGTGCGGACTAGGACCGCAATAAATATAACTTATTATTGTAATAAGTTATATTATATCTACTTTAAAACCTGGAAGTGAGAAAGGCCGGGAGACTTAAGGGGGTCATTAAAATTTTTTTATTCATTTCACCGCTAGAATGTACATCTGAATAATTGGGCATACGTGCTATAAATTTTCAAATGACTGATATAGTGTAAACGGGAACCTGGAAATTGTTTCATTGTCATTTTCATCATCACCTTTCAAAACCTCCCATGATGCGAAATTTATGAAAAAATTAGCTCATTTTATATCAGGACCGGAATACTAATTTAAAGGTAATATTTAAACGTTTTTACTATAGTTGGCCTCGTTTTTTTAGGGAGCTTGCGTCGGAGAGAAATTCTAGAGGGTATAAAGTAGGATTAGGATAGCATTGTACAGCTATTGGGGAACACGGATAGAGGAATTGGACAAGGAACAGGATGAGAATGCTGCCGGCAGTAATTAAGACTGAATAATTGCCCCGTATCGGTGCGGGACAATTAGCGAGCGGTGAGGAGAAGAAGACATCGGGGGGTCTTTGTGCGGGGGCGCCCTCAGGGATGAGAAATGAGGCGGACGGCCCAACCTCCGAATAGTCCATCGGCACACTCGGCAGGCATTTCAACTAGCACCACTCCTCCCCATCCCCTACCTCCTCCTTACAAGAAAGCCGGCCTTTCATTTCCAGTACCACAATAAGACCTCCCCCCCTCACCAATAATTACTCCGCGGCCGGTCACGAAAGCCCCGCTTTCTCCCCACTGTTCGAAACGCCATTAAAGACTTGAATGAGAAGGAGGATTACATTGTGTGTTTACAGATATGTCCGATGTATGTTATCACTCTTGCCTCCAATCGCCTGTTATAGGTATTGTATCGAAAATATACCGGTTTCGTCTTATGGACGACTGACTGCGAACACTGTACCGATATGCTCTGCGCTGTGTATAAGACCTTTACTGTTATGGAAAATGGGACAACTGATGAGTCTCTAAACCCTCGCGAACTGTAACGCGTATGTTTCTATTATAGCTTTAAGGAAATAATTAAAATTTATATTTTAGTACAGTAAAAAACTGTAAAAAAAGTTTGAAAATAATGATTACCTCCTAATCTATCATACATGATAGTTAACTGTAATAAAATTGATCTTCTATTAGAATAAAACAGACTCCAAAATGGGTTCGTTGTCAATAAGTGCGCCTGATGCTTCGGTAATTGTTTTAACTATCACGACTGCGTCATAGAAACATAATCTCCCCGGAATAGCTACGAACCTCCCGAAAACCGAACTTATCATGTGAAGCCACAACCGAGCTGGCGGATGGAAACGAGGCCTTGTATTTCCCAGACATTTTTACAGAGCACGGGAAATTACTCAGCTCTAATTGAACCCCTTCACTGGGAAAACAAGCAGCCCATTTACAGCGATCGAAAAACAACTTAAAAAATTCAAATAATACTCAAACTTCAATCTCTTTACCCATTACACTCTAATTTCATATCATTCTTTTTCATTTCTAACGAGAATACGAAGCAATATTTTAACTCAGTAATTTTATATAGAGATATTTTTAACTCGAGCATACTTTTTAGGAAAATATCCTGAAGAATATAGCATGAAGACGGTGCCGACTATCACCAAGTCACCTCGATAGAATACGTGATTTCCTGGTGATCACATCCACGTTCTCCGTGTAACAAGAAATTCAGAGGTGTGAGTCGCAGCGCGGAATGCTACCAATAATATAGGGCAAATCCGGGTGATCGAAGCCCAGGCACACTAACTCCGTTCCCCGCCCAACTACTATATGTTAATAGGAAACGGCAAAAGGCATACTAATGAAATATAGTGCGATACTATCGCTATCGCCCTGCCCGGGTCGATTCGCGTGCTCAAATCCGACCAGAAAAAGCGAATTATATACCCGGCTAGAAATTTGAATTTAAATTCTCCCCCTTAAGTTTTAGCGAGCGGAGCTAAGAATTCATAGCGAGTAACGCGATAGTATAACTTCTCCAGATAATATTCGAGCCATACGGCAATATATTATTCAGCCCTAGGCGATTTCTTGTTCGAGCTGTCCGCTTATTTGTAATAAAATGCAAAGAATAGAAAATATAATATTTTTATATTATAAGCTAGCTTTGCTTATTTAAAAATAACATGATACGTACGGGCGAGAAGAACTGATGTAATAAGAATATTAAAACATTTATATATCGTTTTCTTGTCGTATTCTGGATGAATAAATAAGTAAAATATTACTTTTTATAACTTTATTACATGCATATAATGATTGGGGTGTTTGTTGAATCGGTACTGTAACCGAATTACCATGATTCTATTGAATTCTATGTATTGAAATATATTAAAATTTATACCTGAAGACTCAGAAATTCTACCACGAACAAATATCCCGTGTTCTGCGGGGCATTGCTGCCGGTACACTACGCGGTCTCGGTTTCGACTCATGATGCAACTTTCCACCTGTCTGGGCGTTATTCTCTAAGCCTTCTCTCTACATTACACCACTCCGCGAGACGCGGCGTCTTTCTGCACCTTACCATATATTCAGAAAGCAGCTCTCGAGGAGAAACCTGAGAAGAATTAGAGCCTACACTGAGGATCCAGTTCGTGAAAGTTCACCAGATTCTCGTCAAGTTGGAGACACGAGTTTAATAAACATTTTTAGACGAATTATGTTTTCGTTAATTGAAAATTATACTTTATATGGACACTGATACCCCAGCTATGCTGGTGCCAAACTGTTAAGAGAATTATGACAAAGACCTGAGGGTTTTTTTAGTTCATTCCCTCTTCTGGGTGGCATGTGTGAACGCTTTGGGACGACAGCCAACAAAACGCAAGAGGAACGTCTACAAACAAAATACAATACAATTTACTGTAACCGATAATTTCGGGGGTCCGTAAATTTAACCGAAACCGTATATATTCTCAGTACAGGATATTGGAGCGGTTTACGGAGGGGTTGTATCCCTCTTTGCGTGGTGGAGGGCGGCGGTCACGTCTGTATAATCCAATAACCAAAATGCTAAGTCGACCGGAAATATGGAAGTTAATTCGATCATCCCCCACCCGCCTCCTTCCCGAGCAAGGGCAACGACCAGACATTAAGCGGTGAAGGGTGAGCGCCAAGACTGACCCCAAAGCCCCGTTTAGGAATGTTCCTATTGGGCTCCAAATTATCATTTAATAGCCTCCATCCCCAGGTCCGTCCTCGGCCGCCGCCTTATTGTGCATATTAATAATCAATCGTGGATAGGGGAAAGACGACAAATAAATCCCGCTTTTCAAGAGCCGAAGACATAAACCCCTGATTCCAATATATTGCATACAAATTGCGACTAAACATCCGTTAGTGTTTCGTAAATACACCATGCAATACATATTTCGCGCTACACATCTTGTCCTGTAATATGATAATAGATCATTTTATTTTAGTTTATTCTCTCGCCTGGCTGCCATGCGTGGAAGTATTTCTTCCAATTCTGCTGCATTAACATTAAATTCTGCACTAATTGAATCGTGGATTCATTCTCGCCGTCGGTTTCGCCTCGCAAATCTTCGATATACTTTACCTCGTTTCCGAGCAAAGCACCCGGTAGTAGAGGGAAAATCTTAATCCACATGTCCGGAAATAGTGGATTGTCGGGAAAAAAGCTCTCCCTGCCAACGCTGTAAAGTAATAGCGTCTCGGGCTCAAGTCCGTTCTGAGGCCTGCTGCTGTCAAAAGAGCTCTTCTAGCTTAGTTGTTATATTGCTAGGTAGTACTGTAGTTCTAGTAATGCTACAAGAACGAATTCACATCTACGTTGAAAGGTTGTCCATCTTCAAAAACCGCAAGATTAATTTAATCACGGATCGAGTAATTCATATACTCCTCTAAATATGTAGAGTCTACATTGGTAGAAGCTATTGGGTCGAAAGAAAGCTGGACACAACTTCGTAGTCCTGGAACTATGTAGGCGAACTGGAATTTTCTACACTATTCCCGCATGAAATATATCGATATTACATGATTAAATGATAATTTAAGCGGCCACTGACCCTGCTAAAATTCAAATAATTTACATTCATCTTTCGGACGAACACTTGCTACATTTATTGGACATTCCATTACTATATATTCACCCCACCCGATGATCAACATACGGTGGGCAGGACGTTATAAATGAGAGACCCGCTGTATAAATACGATAGTAGTCGGACAAGTCGGCTAACCCTGGATTCGAAGCTCGGTTCGACGCGCCTCTAATTAAAGTGTGTTCAGCGCTCGCCGATAAATAAATCCGGATGCCAATTTGAGGGCTCAAAATAAATTTAATATTATCAGTATCGAGAGCTCGTGTCAAGAAGTCGGGGCCGAAAAGAAAGAAAATAGGTTAAACCCAATGAAAAGACAGGGATCGACCCGGAGGAAAACGAGAATGTCAAATGATTATTTTATCGACTAACTCTGGAGGGGAGTTACACCGGTGAACCCGATGAACACGCGATCCGTCGTCCAGAAATTGTTTGTTTGCCGCCCGCAAATTAAGCGACCCCCCGTCGTAAATATTTAATTAATTCTTCGCCTTTCTTTTTTTACCACGATATTACAGACGGGGGAAAACTGGGGGTTTTGTCGATTGCGACCGATTACTCGTGTGGAGAGGAGAGGCGTGAAGGGGAATATTCGCAACATTAAACATTTTAAACGCGAAATATTAAATTCCCAGTGGCATGCATATATAGTGTGAGATATGCAGGAAATATTCATTATTCTTGCGTTCTTCAGTCCCCAGTCGCCAATTTGGTTGGCGAATACAATAATCCTCCATCGAATGATGAAACTAGATATACATTCTAGTGGACGGAGCACCGGCATAATAATAGTCAGACCACTGGTCATATATACATTGTCCTGTGATATGTACTACAAATTAGTACTGCCATGGATTAAAACGCCCAAAAAGAACAGAGAATATGAATATTCAGTTTCTATAAGCGGTAAATTGATATAAATATCCGAGTATTAAAAATCGTTCACAAGTTGATTGGCCCACGCGATGTTTTCAGGGAATATCATAAGCGATATTGAGACACAATTCTCAAAACACACGACAAAAATCAGATATTTACTCAAATTTATAGAACCGGATGCAGAAAATTGTTGGCGAATCCCGGAATATCTGCCGGCTGTCATATAAAACCGGTCCAGGACTACCCACGCTCCCCGTCCTCTCGCTATCCGTGCATCTGAATTCAGTCTCAGGGTCATATCTCAAAATGGGATTTCCGAGTAAGTAATTCGAGAGCGGCATAATGAGCGGTCGGTGAGCTGGCCATATTTTCACAATAACGCAAAAAAAATGTAGCGCGAAAAATTATATTAAATTCCAATTTCACCTCGAGATATTTATAAGTAACCAGCGAATGTGCAATGGGTCAGACGGCTTCGCGTATACTTATAGAAAATATTGTTAAATGAACGACCATTAAAGTTCATTCACGTTTCTTACAGTCATGTCATCCACAATGCCCAAGGAGATTATATTGAACTCAAAGTGAAATGTCCTTATGCATGGCTCGGTGATTATACTTAGTGTTAGAAATAGGCCATAAATTTGTAATACAACCTGGTGTCTGCATCCAGAGTGATGGAACATAAATCATGTAAGACATATGGAGAAGTCAGTACACTTGAGTAACGTAGTAGAAAAACCGGATATCTTATTAACTGTGCCTCTATACCTGTAGCATTGTTAAAACCCGAACAATACAAGAATAGTAACTTCATTTTCCGCAGGGAAGGACCATGTTGGATCACGGTGTTTTCTCAATTTATTTGAATAATCTACATAATACTAATATAATATATACATCGCGTATAGTTGGATACTTTAATAATTATTGCTCGTCATTCAACTATATTCATATCACGCTCTCTTGGTACTTCGTTGTTGAATTCCCTCAGTAACACGTGAATACCATCATTCACTGTTACCGTATAATCATGTATTTTTTGCACCGAATTCTTCTTTCGATATCCAGTAGGACCTTGACTAATACTATTGGGTCCGGTTGTCGAAAAGTAGGGACAGATTCGCGACCCGACCGTGTAATTACTCCGGTGGGATATCATTAAGGACAAGGCGTAAATCTGTTGAAGAATGGCACTAATTGAAAGCCGCCCGAGGCGGGCCGACGCCGATCATTAAAATTACAAACTAGTCTTATTTTCCTCCCGCTTTCCACGTTGTTTTATTTCTTTGAACAGGGCCCAGGGCTCAATTTCTCGGGCAAATTATAAGGCGTCGTCGGCCCCTCGGAGCGAGGTCATTCTCCTCTCCGGTAAACCCGGTAATTTATTTTTTAATTATGTCGACCTGTGGCGAATTAGCGCCGTAATCGCCGGCGTACGAAAATCGCGGCGTATCGCAGTTCCGCAAACTCAATTATTTATTTAACGGTTCCGAGCGACCGCGAAAGGGCAAACCCGAACCGGATGTAAGACCGATGTTTATCTCACTAATACTAGTATAAGGGGCCTCGGTGGCTGGGAAGTGCATCCAAAGAGACTGGGTTCGGTGATTCGAATCCAGCCAGGTGAATGATGTTAAACCTGATATTTGCCCTGGATGTTACCTTGTAACCTAGTCCTTATGTAGGGACAGTGATCGATAAGTCGCCCCTGCGATCACGAAGCGCAAAACGGCGAAAGCTAATTGCGCTACATAAACACTGATAAAAAATGTATATGTGCTCAGGAATCGCACGATCATTCCAAATTAAAGTCGTATAGAGGTGTTTTAATTTATCTAGTATGTTCAAAAACATATTGAAGTACGTTTATGGTATACTCGTGCAATACAATTTTATTCGAGAGGATATCAAATTAATTACAGATTCGCCGAAAGATATTTTTTCTGTTCCATAAATGTAACTACTGGCGTATCGCAGACACTGAAACGCGGCAGCGAAATCGCAGTAACAACGAAAAGTAACAACTTATCTATTTTTCAACAGAGTTGGCGAAAAACTCTGCGAGTAGAGGCGGAAAGCGGGAGGCGGGTAGAGCTTTCCTGGGGCCACTTAGCACAGTTTTAAACTCGGGCACCGGCCGAAGGGACATAAATCTCAATGTTGAGATTTGCCCTCAAGAGCCAGTTTTCAGTTCGGAGAAAAGTCGCCGGGGAGAGGAGGAGGCCCCAGCAAAAATGTAAGAAAAGCTGGAGCTGGGACGGCCGGACAACAAGAAAAACAACTGAAAACACAAAAGTTGAGACCAAAGAACCCGTAAAACGTTCCTGGTTGTGCCTACCCAGCCAACGGTGGGACTACCAATGAAGTTCTGATTTCTTAGCGACGATAACTTAAGTTTTATAAAAGAAATTTTTCGCGTGCTGCCCTGTGAAAGATATATTTTCTTTGTTACATTTTCCTCCAAATTATTTACTCATACGTTTCAGTCGGTTTGAAACTAACAGCGGTTAAACTTCAATTATATCTGCGGAAAATATAAATAAAGCGACGAAAAATGGATCCGAATCCAGCCTTTTCGAGAGGACTATATGTGTTCAAAGTGTCCTGTACATAAAATATTAAAACCGTTAATGTGGCTTAAAGGAGGTAAAATTACCGTATTGTAAAGTAGAAAAATACATACATGTTATTTTATTAACGAGAGCCAATTAGTTTAATTTAATGTTTCTTAACTCGTGGACAGGCAGGGGTAATTAATTGGGCTCACAGAGCAGCAATACTCGGAATACATATTCCCTAAAACAAAACCACGTTTTCCCACTTATAGATAACAGTATATATAATAATTTCAATTCTCCTATAAAACCCAATATTGTCACAGTCGTCCCTCTCTCTCATTGACTGCACCGAGTTTATCTAACGACCCTATAACGTAATACACTACGAGTGTACTTCAATTGCAATATTGAAATACTAAAATTATTATTCCGTCTAGATTTCAAATACATTCTAGCTGACCTTATAATTAATTACTTTACATTGTCACCCTTACAGAGTCGATTACTGGGAGTAATAACTATACGCCTCCATTAATTAGGAGGGTGAGGAATTCCTCCGGAATATCCGACCTATCTGTCTGGACCACCCGGACGTTGAGGTGAAAAAAATCGTTAAAATCGATGCGGGCCCAAAGTCGAGGCCCTGTTAAACAAATTGTGGGCCCATTCCAAATTGTGTACGCCGGAGAGCGGTCGCACGCACGCTCCTAGCCCCCCCACCGGCACTGGCGTGAATACCTCCCCGGCTGGGAATTTATTCAGAGCGGGGGCTTTCTTTTCCCCCGGGGGTGGCGGGGGGCGCTTCCTTTTTTCCTTTCCCGGTCGCTTCACCTTAAGCGCCGTCACCGCCGCCCCCGGCACTTTATTGG
Organism: Lethocerus indicus; assembly: GCA_019843655.1. NCBI lineage: Eukaryota > Metazoa > Arthropoda > Insecta > Hemiptera > Belostomatidae > Lethocerus > Lethocerus indicus. The sequence continues at coordinate 22,511,375 of JACDQD010000003.1, read as the reverse complement.
ACAGTTTTATTGTACCCGCAAATGCCATAACGTAGTGTCTTCTACAAATGCGCGCCCCGACTTTAACCCACAGCCCTCCCCCGCCTAATAACCGGGCTTCTATACCACGTTCGCTTATGTAAGCCCGAACGTGTCCCTATGTGACCAGCCGGTCGGTTTATCGCGTTTCATTTGTACGTTTAATAAAACTTTGTTCAACCACCAAACGCAATAAATCATACATTGTAACATTAATCGAACAAAAAAAGGTACTAAATATGTATTTATTTATAATCGGGTTTACTTGTAGAAACTAATAAATGTAATAAATTTAATAAAGTAATAAAATTGCAATATACAGGAAAGGTATATCAATATTGGACGGTTGAGGACCAACTTTAGAAGACAACAGTGAAACGTTAGAGTCCATTACCTAACAGACCTTACGAACCCAATTCGACAACTCGAATTTTTAAAGGCCGCGGCAATAAATCACTGTCCGCAGTAATTGAGCCGGTAACGTACAGCGAACATAATAATAATAATGATTAGCCAGAAAAAGAATTGGAGTCGGAGCCCCAATTATATTTCAGAAGAGAGCGCTATTAAGAACCGCTATTTCGTTCCGATAAAAAGTCAGCAACATAATGGGTTCGACATACACAAATCAACGCGGTGACTTTCACTTCTTTTAAAACTGGGTCCGGCCCATTCGTCTAGGGAAATGTCCATGTCACGTAAAATAATCCAGCAGTGTTATAACAATTGCAACACCTTCGACGTACATACACAGATCTGTCCTGAATCTAGATTGAATCGGGAACAAACAAGAAAACCTGTAGGCCAATAAACTCTCTGCATTGTGAGGAAACATAAATTAGCAGGGTTGGCGGACAGATTTTAACATTTTCCAAACATTAGATGGAGATTCCTGCAAAACTTGCAAAACGTTCAATGGACGCCCTCAGAATAAAGTAACACCGTCACGGAATTTTCAAACGGACGGACGTCATTTCAACGGAAGAACATTTATAACACAAGGACGAAATCCAACTTGAAACAGGAAAAAAAGACTGAAAGAAATACGAAGCCTAAAGAAAGTTGGCAAGTTTTCACCGAATGTCGCGAACGGGTGGACATCGTTTTTCAATCCCTCGCCGACTACATTTAACTCGGTTTTTCCAATTAGACGGCGGGCAGGGGCGACTTTGGCGCCCTGACAATTAGCCGGGCAAACCGAGTTTTTTTTATCGCTAGGCATTTGGTAACCGGAACAAGTTTATTGTCGTAAAAAAATCGGAAAAACCAATAAACAAGGAAGAGGAGAAGGAGGGAATAAAGAAGAAATGATGAAACGGCAGAATACTTTGAATGGGAAGTGGGTCAAAGCTGTTCGATTTGATTGGAAAACGGGGAAATATGGTCAGGGAAACTCGGTGGACCACACGGTTCCCCAATAGGCGATATATCCTTCTCGTTGCAGGTCGCTGAATATCGTTTATATTCGTAGTCCGAGATTACAGAGGTTACAGATCCGTAACCTGACCGCCGCCATTTTAGCCATTTAATTTCTTTAGACTTATATTACATTTAACGATGAGTAATTGAACGGTCGGCCGCTGTAGTCCGTAATGTAGCGACTTTATGATACACAAGTGCGATGACTAAGCACCGTGGTAATATGACGCGCCCCCAAAATTAAATGGAGAAAAAAATGTTTCGTTATTAATTAAGAATTAGGTAAACGTATTGTTACACCGTAAATATCAACAGAATTAACAGAGAGCCTGCTAAGACGAAAGCCCCAAACTGCGCAATCGCGGACAATTCAACAAAAAGGGCTTGGCTATGGTTTCACACAAATCGCCGGCCAGATCGTAATTTTAAGCGAATTTTAATTTATTTCTGAAATTCTTTTAGACGTAAGCTCATTTTCTAGACTGGAGAACGGCGATGCGAGGTGTTTTATTTCCCTTCGGGGAACACTCGAGCAATCTAAACCTGAGCAAATTGGGTTTCTCCCGGAGCGAATAAATTTCCGAATAAAGTGAGTTACCCGAACTATGAGTACTGACTACTTGGGCATATGCGCAATAAACCGGCCCTCCTGATATTACCGCTTTCCATTAAAGTGAAACGGTTTTACGACCAATCCAGATGTTAGGAACGATCCGTTGCTTCCCATTAACCGGATCCTTCGCCGTTTCTACTCTGGCTTCTGATATCATTACTTAATATTTATGCATCCAATATTTTTTTAAATAATCGACTATAACAGTCAGTTCACTTTTGGATACATTCAAGACTAACTGAAGATAGATTGGTGCCCTTTCATGAAAAACAAATACCAATCAGTATATATTACTCTTCAATAATTGTGTTTACTATGACACTCACCCGAGAACCATTATTACGAAATATGTCAACGACACCTGTTGCAACGAAATTTCAAAATTTAGCATATAACGAATGATCAGACATAACTAATCAAACTAAATTTTAGGGGAACGTATACACTTAGCGCTGAAAAGAAATGAAATGACAATCGGACAGCAATATTTTATCAATAGAGTGTTGTTTAGCGACTAAAGCATGATGGATCTAATGCTGTTGCATAGCTAATGCATGAGACTTAGGGAACGTTTCCTTATTTACAGACAGCTTGTGAGTATGATATTGCACTCCAAAAACGGACGTATCACATTGAAAAAATAATCAGATAAGATATTGCATTTTCCCATAGTATTAATATACAAGCCATCCCAAGTCATACGAAGGATCAGTTTCATAAAATTAAAAATGTTAAACCTTTAGTATACCGCGATTATTTCTTAACACTAAGTTCTTAACAAGAAATAGTGTGTGTATCTATGTACGTTTTGTTCACTTTATTTCAAAAGTAACTTTAAACATCATAAAAATAAATATAAGCATAACATATTACCAGATAAACTACCAGAAATAAAATTATACTTTTTTGAATTATTAATATTTAACTGTATCAGTTTTGTTTCTTTTTGGGAATTAATAAATTTAGCAGTAAAGAAGGGAAGGGCCTGAGGTTTAAGTTGATTTTGCCATTCGACGAAGTGGAACCTCTTTTCAATTGAAATTCCCCTTTGGGAGAGAAAAGGGCGAAGGAGGAGGGGGGCTCTCAATTTGCGTTTTACTTCCAACTCTGTGTCAATTTAAGCCGCCGAGGGAAGTTATTTTTTTCCCCTCCGCCTCGCCTCGCTTCTAATTAAAACTGTTTTATTTAAGACTCGAGTTAACCCCCCCTCCTTCTTAATGGGATAATCAAAGCGGTGCAATGAAATCCGACAATAGAAACCGATATCTTTTAGGAATTTAAAAATGCACTAATACCGAGCGGATATGGCCACCAAGTAATAACACTAATAAATCATAAATGAAATATTTTATAACAGTTTAGCTAAAAAGGGAACAAGTTATTAGGCAGCTTATATTAAATTGTATTTCACATAAAGTACAGGGTCCACATAAGAACTTTCGTTGGCGGTTAATATTTAATTAGAAATTTATCAAGTTCAGATCATCATTTCTTGTTAATTGTTGGTGACATACCAGTTTCATTTTTCCATAATTTTTGCGATCTCCCGCCTCCAGTCGATAATTAAGTCCTAAACTAGACAGGTTACGGTTTCTTGCCAACATCTAGAAATTTAGATCTACTAGGCTGGCGTAAATTGTCAAAGATAGGGATTAAAAAAACGAATGGAGTATTTTTTAATGGGACTTGAGCTGGCTCATTGGCGTGGTACTTCGTGACTGGTCCGATATGATCTAGCCGCGGCATTCCCAGCCTGCCTGCCGGACTTACAGCCAAAGGCAAAACAGAACCAATTCCATTGTCCTTTCCCAAGTTGACGATTCAGGAGTCTTCAATCAGGATATCTTCAATTTGTACTCCATGCTGGCTTCCTAAATATGACCTGTTCATTGCCTAGTTGTTCTCGCGATTAATCTTAAACTTTTCAATGGCATCAAGGGCAATTTGAGGTTTACATATGAAAATCTTTCATCAGAGCCCACACACATGGATTCGAACCCGAACACCAATTAATAGATAGCTAGTCGAGACAAGGAAAAAGGTAAACTATAACGTTATAGAACGTGTACGTTATAAAATAAAAATCTAATACAAACTAGAAAATTCAGAGAGATAATCGGAGTCGACAAAGACCATCAGTTTTTAAAACTCAAAAATATAAATGGTCAATATGTATTCGCTATTTTAATGCTTGTGCAACAAACCTACATTTATTTAATTGATAGAAGACAAAAACGAGTTTAGTTAATTCAGATTCGCAATATCAGGTTAAGAGGCGCTCGGAATTGGCGCCTACGTTGGCTATATTAAATAAATTTAAACGGCGCACTCACATACAACCAGATGGGAAAACTTGGTGTAATTGAGTGGGTTAAGCACGAGAAGGGGGCTAATTTACTTACGAAATTGATAGCTTAATGGGATAGTTAATAGGAGAGAATTAAAGTCAATATACGGCCCTGGGGCAGGTGAAAATATCGCATTCCTCCGACCTCATGAAATTGATTTACAAGTATCATGAGTTACTTATAGCATGGAACTAATAAATAATTATTAACTAATGAATGATAACGCTGCAAAAAAAGGAATAAAAAATGTATGTTCAAAATATAATTTATATGCAGACTGATTGATAGTTATCACCAGAACTGGAATAGCTAATTTCATTTTTTATTGGTGAATATATCTTATTATGACCGTCCTGTTGAACTTAAAAAATCCTTGGATTTTAGTTCAAAATTTCTTACATTTTGTACTAATAATTAATAACTTTGTTGTTGTTGTTGGATGTTTACCTAACAACGGTCGGCATTTTGCGACTAACGATGAACATTGGAGCCAGCTATGTGAGCTAACTTTCAGGGAAATGAAACTAGTATTTCGAATGCAATACACTCAAATCTTCTATATAATTAGCTGTATAATATGCTTGTACATTTACAGAAACTCTAGAAAGAAAGGAGGAGGCAACTAGACCAAATGCAACCCAATTAACATCCGCCCCGTTTCAATGGTAAACGGAATGGAAAGTCATTCCACGTTCTATTGTATGTCTTTGACTAGAGTTAGCAATCGAGGCCATTAGACCAAAGGGAAGGATGACTGGCCGCCTTAAGGAGGGCGCTCTTCGGCCCAAGAGGCTCTCAAACCCAGCTTGGCTGTCCGAAACTATACAGTTTCCATTCAGAGTTCCATTACTTTATCATAAGAACTGAGTCCAAATCTGAATGCTCCTATATATGATACGATGGACAGATAGAATGGTACAAGTTTAGGTTTTGTTCTCGAGACAACCCGTGCAATCTCACCGGACGACGGAGGGCTATAAAACGCGACCCGTTTCCGTCGGAAACATTTTGAACTGCTAGGGACATCCCACCCGTTTCATTGCACTCCGTAGGATCCCAGGCGATATTGGAATGGACAATATTACCGGTACGAACAAAGTCTAAATGGCACGTTATCAAAGTCTATTCTCTGAACGTCATGTCTACGTTCAATTCATAGATTAAATTTTCCTCACTCTAATTCCTTCCTCCTTTTCATCATTCATAACTACCGTCCAATTCTTATAATGTTGTAATTCCACTTCTGGAAAAATGATTCGAGATTATTCGTGCCGAAGAACTCTTAGTTACCGTATAGTAAGGAAGTTATCCTGGTTCTATAATAAGAGCTCTAATCGCGGAAGAAAGGGACAGACCAAGGGCATGTCCAGCAGGGTCGTCTTATCTCATCGATTTGAAAATGACGTATCCCGCCGTAACTGTAGCGGGCCGGCCCTTATAAGTTCCAACAGAGTTAGAAAGTTGGATATGGGTCGTTAAGGGGACCCTGTTCTCCTGTTTGAGCGCGATACCAACTTGTAACAGCACAGTGAAGCGCGCCTAAATGCTCCCCTCCGGCTGGTGTCTTTACCCCACCTTCAGTTTTCAAAGGACAATTCAACATGCTCCCGCTCAGTTTCACAAAGAGCCTATTGCTCTCTCACAATTTCTTCGATCAATTTTTTCTTTTCTATTTAATACAACAATTTTTATTGTTGTATCGTAGAATGCCTATACTCGATTATAATAAATCTAATAAATATTCGAATTTAAATATTTAATTCGTTTAAAACAAAAAATCATATTTGAAAGTCATCTCACAAAACCTAAAACGAATTAAAAAATTATTACAATAAATATTTTCTCTAGATATTAAAATAAAATCTTCAGTCCTAATCCTGTTGTCATTAGTCATCATCATTCATGTTAGCAGCTCACTGTGATACTGCTGGTAATGGTGTTAAGTCTTCCAAATACATTTGATGTTAGCATTTTATTAAGAAAATTAGAATTTCCTTCTATATACACGGCATTACTAATGTATTACGATATAGAGACGGATATATGAGGAATAAATACAGAAATATTAAATGTCCTCACTGACTTTCAGTCGAATGTTGAATATTCGCACCCAAACTGGTTGAGGGTGAAGGTGAAGCCGCGAACGAATGACAATCGCAGATTAATTTGCGGTGGGACCTGCGACCGAAACGCAGACAACTGTGCGCGAGCCTCTCCCTGGCAAGCGACCAACAAAAGAATAAGAGAAAGAGGACAGGCGGTATTTTTTCTGAGAAAGCCGACGCCGACCTCCTCCTTCCGTATAGGAATCGGCCAAGCCGACAAAAACCAGAACTTAAACTTTTTTCGATTATCGGCCGACCAGTATACCAACCACTTGGAAATTATTCGTTTTGTTCGGCCCCGTTTAATTTCATCCTACGACTATACGGAAATAAAAGTAAAAGGGATAAAACTATCGATACCCAATTGTGCGAGGATCGAACGCTTCCAATTGAACAGTCCCTTATACTTTGGGTTCGGACATGAAATTTCTTTCACAAAGCAATACCTTATTAACTGCAGAGGCACTTTTCAGTAATATATACTTGTCCACAGTTACACGGACTTGGACCACCAGAGGCTACATAGTTTCATAAATCCAACTAAACCGTTACAAATTAAAAATGTTCATTATATTCATAAAGTGGAAACTTGAAATGATTTAAGTGTTTCCCAAAGTGATAAATATTAATTTAGATTTAAGCGTGAAATCTATCCCCATATTTATAGGTAAGGTATAAGCTAAAAGAGGCCGATTAGACTCCCAACATTAAAATCAATTCAAAGTCAGGAACGGGATTCTTCAGTGGCGATTGAAAAGGATGACAGCGCGGCGATTAGGAAAAAATGTGGGAGGGGGAGCATTTAGATGCAATAAGCCATCAAAGGGAAGCCGGCCGGCGAGTGTGCCCCATGAATGAAACATAGCGTAAACGGCTCGGAACAAACCGTGGGGGGGAAAAACCGTAGGAATAAAGATAAAAACTGGCCTCTAGCCGGTTTCCGAAAGTGGTGGCCAGACGTCTCTAGCCGTTGTTTTTACAACGAAACCGGTCCCAATATCAACAATGCTCGCGACCATCTTCTGACGGGAATCCAAGCAACAGTCAACATTAAACATCCGGCCGGCATCGCCGCGGGATTAACGTAACGCCCTAAACAATAAATCATTCTGCCAGTCCGACAACGCACTACAGACAGGAGAATTAGACACCCTTGGACGTATTAGACGTTAATGAATAATCGCGTATTCTTCAACGTTAGAGTAACGGGTGAAAATTACTCACACGGAGTGCTAATGTCTGTTCGACTGGGATGAACTAACGTATTACACTAAAGAACACCCAACTAGTGCACTAGTACTACGGTATTAGCAGTACACACCTCTCGGAATGCCGAAATAATTTATCCCATCGAAATAAAAATATAAATTATAATATATAAATTATTATTCTCATCATTAATCTATGAATGAATCAATGGTAACGATAGCATCGTTTACCCATCCTCACGTGGAGGAATTACTTCCACTTAGCTGTTAGGTGTCCAACGTTAGAATACGGCCGTGCAGTAAACAAGTATATAAAATACGCTGTAACGCTTGCTCTTAGGTGACCGCATTTTGTTACACGCGACCGTATTCATGAAAAAAGTCCAGATAGGAAGTGGCCAACAACCGACGCAATTCGAATGTCAAAAAGCAATAAAGATCCCCACGGGGAGATCAACCGACCGTTAAACTGCTGTGGGCTTTTGAAACCGGGCGCGCTCCATTCAACCGCCGAGCCGGTAGTTAATTAGTTGATCGAAGTACATGAATAGGTGAAGCCGTAATCGATCAGACGGCGTTCGGCGTGTCCCGCCCCAAGCCACCAATTGAATTACGGGCGAGTCAATAAATGCCGAACGGGCCTCAGAGAGTCTCGGCGGCCCGCCGGCCCTGCACTCGGTTGACGCGCCGCTGTGATTGGCAACAATGGGCCCGACAATGTCACTCAAACCGGCCATACTGAAGACGCATTATCAGGCCTTAACGACCCTAAACAACCACCCCCCCCCGCCCCCAACCCGGACAATTAACCCATTACTTCCGCCCCGGTCCATTAAGAAAACCTTTTATTTTCGCCGACCGTTTACGACAACAAATCTAAACCAGTTCCGACCGAATCCTTCTTAAATAAGTTCGGCCTTACAATTGCGCATCCCCTCTCGAATGACGGCTCCTATTTCGGGTCTTCCCTTCCAAAATGACAACACTAAGTGACAGTACGGGCAGAATATTTCATTGGCGTTCGACGCACGTTACTACCCATACATTACATTAATAACTAACAATAATAATAATATCCATAATTACATTAATAACGCAGTACAACAAACACAGATCCGAACAATTGAATTCGACCAGTGATAGATTATTAATAATTATTACAATAATTCATGTCCATTCGATTAATTCAATAAGACATGTGGACATATAATTAAGTAATTTAACGAAACATATACACGGACTAATTAGAAATGAGCCACCAATACAACTGTGTTTGTACACGATCCCTAACATAAATGTCGAACTGATAAGTCCACATACTGATATTGAAATAATTTATGTACATAGGAATAGATAAAGCAAGAAGCTATCGCCCAATTTCAACGGAAGGCAGAAATAATGTATTGAACTGTAAATATATCGATAATATTTAATTAAATATAATACGTTGATATAACATTACGAATTTAGAATAAGTGCCCATTACGGAAAGGGATACTTCAATTTGTAACATTGCAAAAATAATTACGTAAATTCATTTCTGAGAAATTGTAATTGAGTAGATTCGAACGGGGGAGGAGGGTAGGCCTCGGGGCATCATCCGTTCGCTTTGAACTACACCCCCACGTTCCCCTGTGACAACTCGAATTTTAAATCCGCGCTCCGACCATTAAAAACGTCAGCACCCAGCGTTACTTCTAATGAAAACAACAACGGCAGCCTGTGGAAAATTGAATAAAATGTTGTTAAATCGGCCCCCCTCGAGCGATACAGAAATTAATTTGAAAACTGCGTTTGAATATCAAATGTCGGAAACGGTTGAACAATTAATTATTGTGAAGCTTGTTATTTGTAAAAAATGGAGCGTACGTTCCCAGAATGTTACGCGCTTAAAATTAATAATCGCTACAACTTTACCAATTCAATCTTTTGTTCTTGCGTTCACTTCGGTGAAAAATAAATTAAAATGAATATTAGGGCTAATTACTTTGAAATTATTTTTTTGTCAAGAACATTGTAGAACAAAAGATTGCAGTATTCCATTCGAAATAATGAATTTTACTGCCTACATATCTTGGTATTCCATACAGTATATGTTAAAACTATCCCTGTATATTTTTGTATTTATTGTGCCATTCGCAAGTACTAAGGCATCGATAGTACACACCTACTCCTACCCTGAAATGAGCTTTCGCAAGAAATTCGACTCACTAAAAGAGTATCTGTAATTTGTGATACTGTGCAGACAGAATCTGATGTGTGGCTACAGGCAAATCGTGGCCCGAAAGGAATGCTACGAATAAAAAGCAAAAAAGAAATAAAGAATTATCAGTTTACACCTCCGATCGTCAACAACAACGTTCCTCCCGACAAAAAAGTTGTTTTCGAACGGCGTCGGGAATCGAGTCGGCCGAGTGTCTGATGCCGTAGAAAGAGAAGAAATCGTTGCAGGAGAAGAGGGGTAAGGGATAAGGGCTGGTCGGGAACGACGGCGAACCGCCCAGACCTTTTAATATTCCCAACGATTTTCTCACGTCCCCCCGACCCCCTAACCCGGACCACCCCCCTCTCCGCGCCGCCATAAAATTCCCACAAAATTGGTAAAGTTTTCAGAGCAGTTTTAGTCCGCGACATAGTTCAAGTTGCCTTGACACTCGAGGTGGAGCGGAAGGGGTGGTGGATCCACGAGGAATCCCAGCCCCTCCCTGCACTACACGATGAAAGCTGCCGCCCGGACCAATTTATTTTTGGAACTCCGTTATTACACAAATTACCGCGTGCACAGAAGGAATTATGCAATATTTTATTAATTCAGTATACCTGATTTGTGCTCTCCGAGGGGTTGGAATAACGTAGATTTCGCGTGTTTCTGTCTCCTCTCGCCGGTTCCGTCTTTTGCTGGAGCGGTTTCACCGCTACGGAAGATGGCGAGCAGCCGAAACCGGTCAAGCAAAAGACTACACCAGCGAGAGGAGACAGAAACACACGAAATCGACGGCAATATTTTATGTTTAAAACTGGACCGAAATATATGCAAAAGATAATGGAAAACTCTAATTTCCTTTATATAACCATTGGACATCTCTGAGGAAAAATCCTGAAGCTAACACGGCGATGACGATAAGTAATATCACATTTAGTTCTAATGAACTTAATGGAATTCATGAGTATAATCAGTCCTCCTTGTGTTTATGCAGTAGCAATTTGAAATTCAGAAAAAGAAAATTCGGTTCGCCGGGAGATTAATATGAAACATTTATATTAAATCCTGCCACTGGCCATACATACACACACACACACACACACATATATACATATATTAAACAGGCAAAATATAAAAAAAGACCGCAAAATGTTTTGCGATTGATTAAATCTTTACTTTAATCCCGGCCAATTTCCGTAGTGGCTAACATTAGACAGAATTAATTGAGATAAGAGATTTATTGTCGATTCATCAAGTTTATAAATTGAGATTGAATCTAAAAGTGGGATAATAAAAGTATAATTAAGGGAAAAACAGATGAAATAAATTTATAACCTGTCAGATAGGTGGTTATTAGTCTTTAATTTAATTAAAATATAAAAAAAATGTCAAGGATTTGAATTAAAAAACTGAAAATGTCCTCAGAAAAAGCGGTATTGAGTTATAAATTATTCATTCTGCATTATAAATCAATTTGCTTTTTTGCTCTAATAGTGATCTTTAGTACACAAAAATAAATAACGGATTTCAGAATTTGTATGTCACTGCTGTTAAACCTGGATCGTGGCCTGTATTGTACTTGTGCTGTTAAACCTAATTCTAACATAATAACAGTGTTATAATACAAGCAGAAAGAACAATGCATGTTCAGTTTCAGTGCGCTGTTCATATAAGCTCAAAGGCTTCTATTTCTTGCCCAAAGAACAATATGTATATATATTTAAATCTAAAATTTCTCTTTCAAAATTCTAAAACCAGTGCAAGAACGCAAATCAGAAAACGTACAACAATAAACTCAATATTTGCATATAAATGATCATTTTATCATTATTAAACGACAGTTTTATCAACAGGATTATATACAACTAAAGGACTACTTAGGATCCTTAGGAACTAAGGATAATTTCGGAAGTAAGCGTATTAGGAAAAGAATGTGAGAATATCTCGGAATGGAATATTTTACTTTTTGTGAACTATTAATACTGTCGTCTTAATTTTGTAATATAAGAGGCAGTAGTTCAAATCAGTTTTAATAAAACTCTTTTTGCCTACCTTTTTAAAAGAAATTAAAACATTATAAAACCTGAAGTATCTTCAAAATCAAAGTATTGTTTAAACATTTTCAATTGTCAGAGTATTGTAGAATAATTGATGTAGTACAACTTTTAACCGGGTGATATTTATACAAATATTATATTGTATTAATACAAATTTGATAATTTCTATAATCTGATTTGGCTGAGGCGCAGTAATGCCAACACTCGGAACAACTGCGTCAATTTTCGAAACAATGTCAGTTACAGAATTATTCTTGACTTTGCCACAAGTGTACATTTTGCTGCCCCATACTACGATTCCGGAGCATGCTATAAATTCCATAAGGCCTGGCTCCTTCGTTCAGGAGACATGCGACGATGATTAAGGTGCGTAGCACTGATAAAACCGGGGAGGAAGGAGTCATGCGGGGAGGAGGCATGTGTACTTCCTTAACCGGTCGTAGCACGCACGGCGACATATGTAGGTGTTTAACAGCCGGATGGGGGGACTGCATTCTCGCTGGCGTTACAAAATAGCCGCCTATCTCCAGCGAACGGACACACTCGCAGGCACGAAACGTACACGGATGCTCCAGTTCGGTTGGCCGAGATCGATCACTACCACGAATCAATAAAATTTAAAAAAGACAATGAAAACAACTACCGACCACTGAGATCGAACAATGTTTTCCGACTCCTACTTGCTCAGGGCGGGGAGATATGTAATATGACAAATGCGAACGGATCGAATAGTTGTGGGCGAACACAAGATAAAAGTCTTCAAAACTGGGCCACTTGATACTGGTAACTAGGGTACGTTTTCATTTCCCCCACAATGCCATATATCCGAAGGGTTTTACTGATTCTGACCAAACCGAAGGGATGTTAAACTTAGCACGCGGTGAATTTGCGTCTTATCTTGATACACTGAGCTTACACTACTTTATAGAATATTAACACGGAAAATCAAGGACAACATTTTATCGTATTAACTGGTAAATACCCATTCATACAGATACACCGATTCAATTATAATTAAATTAATTTGAGAATTATCTATATAATGTTCATTTCAATGCTGGTATAAATGACCGATATCGGTCATAGGGATGAATTTAAACTCTTCACATAAACATTTTCCACTGCCATTTTTTTCATAGGCGTGAAGATGCATGACTAGAAACCAGACTAAATCGTTTATTTGGTATTTTATATTATTTTCTCTGATATAAGAAATTTGAGTACACATACTACAGTGAATTTATGGTATAATGGAATAATTAAAACCCGCTAGCTATTTATGTAAGGTTTATTGGTTAAAGGTTTAATGCATCGTCCCCAACTGTTGGAGACACGTTGGTTTCTGAGTTTACGATGTGGGGCGATAGAAATCTTTGGAAATTCCCATCGGTATAGTGTTGCACTGACCCCCAGACCAGGTAGAAAAATAACTATTGGTGAGGGGTTACTATCAGATGGGACACATTGTTCGGATTGTTTCCACAATACGAATTATCCATTTTAGAGAACGTTCGAAACATTTCTTAATCCTCCGATTTCTCAGTTCCTCGAGTTAAGTGAACATACAGGAAGCGCCCGACAGACAAACCCGAATGCACATTTCCAATATGGAATCCCCTTCGCGAATTACAAATAATACATAGTGATTAAGTCTCCATACTTAATTCCAGGTTTTCCTTCTTGGAAAGTCGCATTGTGCGAATGGAAGGCGACAAACATCGAGGACTTCCGCCGGTTCCGCCATTCCTGCCATCCACTCGCAAAGCCCATTTTCCACGGGAACAACAAAAGGGACAAGGGAGTTTCAAGTAGGCAGGGACTAAGAGGGCGAGGGGTTGGAGTCGGCGTAATCTGGAACCGACTAATGATAAGGCCGTTGACACTGAACAGTCCAATTTAAAACAAGAGTTGTACCGACAATGAGTAATTATCGCGGGCCAACGACAGAGAGAGAGAGAGAGAGAGAGAGAGAGAGAGAGAGAGAGAGAGCCCGAGGGGACGATAGCGAGCCCCAAGTCGGAGGGAACACGAACAAGCGACAAGGGGGATTCTTTTAACTGTCTAATTAAATGGATCTAATCCATCGGTTCTCCAATCCGGTGTTCTCTCCCTTATAGTAACGCCGCCAGCGCGAATTTAGCCCCTCTGTTCCCCTTTACGTTTAATTAAATCGATTTGCATTTGCGTTGGAAAACAAATGGGAGGATTAATTTCGGACTCTTGAAGTGATTTATTAAACTTGGTTCAGAACAAAATAAGGAATCGATTTTACAAAGGTTTATTCCTCAATGTGTCGCTCACAAAAATAAAACATACACCTATTAATGCTACTCCTTGGAAACGGTGCGGAAATCAAATTTCAGAAATATATACAAAGATAATGCACGTGTTATAATAGCTGATGGTACGCAAACGCAAACGCAAATTAATAAATAAATCGAATTGAATATGGATTTTCAAATTATTCTTGTTAGACTTTCCGAATTAAAAGTTCACTGCCTAATTTATAACTATAAATATAAAATACAGACTAAAGCTGACATTTTGACAAATATTGCTACTGACCCTGCCTTCGTTTGTGAAACCTTAAAACAGACAGTCCATAATTTTTCTGCCTAGAAATTAGTAAAGGTTGAAAGGATACGAGGGAAGGCACAAGAACCGATATCGAAAGGACACGGTGATTACTGAAGGAGTAGAGGGGCCACACCAATTGTGTAATTATTCGTTCCAATCGCAGGTAGAGACAGTGAAATCAATACGAACGTTTCTCTCACGCATCTCTTTCTCTTATCTGATCTCACATTCACCATTCGGGGACGCCGCTTAGTTCAAATTATCTACGGCTCGAAGATAACCGACCTCTGACCGTATCTGTTACATCGAGTCGAGAAAGTTCGAATTGACTTCTCGAGCCAGCCCTATACGCAGGAATACAGCTCCAAATTGACCCGTCCAACGAAACGAGGACCAAAATTACTTTGGAGAAGTTACACCGGGTCAACATGGTCAGAGGTCGAAATGTGGTCCTCAAGGTTAAATATTTCTCGACAAAACTTAAAATTCCAATGTTCTTTGATAATTCCCTTAACCTTTATTACTGAATATTATCAACATTCCGACTTTCTCCGCTTGTTCCATTAGTAAATCTGTAGAGACAGTTATGACTACTTCATAGGCAACGAATATGTATATTCACGATGATAATCGCAACACTCGAAGACCTCTCCGTATTTATCTAGAAATACATTCCCAGATATTTCACTTTAATTCAACAGTATTACATTTATATGATACCCACTCGTGTTACCCTATCATATTATTGTTGATCAGAGAAGAATATCTGGGAGAAGGAATAATGCAGAAAATATCGCATAGTATTAGGTCAGCTCAACGACCTCCCAGTCAGTGGGAGATCCCCAAAAAAGTCGCAAGCTCCGACGGAGGCAGATCAAAAGGTAATCAAGGTAACGCCTTTGGGAAAAAGTTGATTCAAAGTAGAAAGGGGCCCTTTTAATCGCCAAATAGAAATCAATCATTATTAAGAGAAAACAAACACTGCTAAACTTCAGATCAAAAATAAAGAGACGATGAAAGCGCGCTACTAATCAGGCGTGTGTTCAGCGAATTAGCCAGGCGCTACCGCCCCATTAATTCTTAAAAAGAGGGGTTTGAGGCGGCGGGGGGGTGGGTACGAGGCCAAAGGGCAGGCCATTAAATCACGCCGGAGACGAGCGAAGGCTTTCACAGTCTGCACTGCCTCAACTTAAGCAACAGCCCACTCGTCATTAACAATTCCGGCCCGTGGATTGGCCCGTCATACGCCATTAAAACAGCCTCACGCAAACCCACTTTCCTTCTTCTCAACCGCATTCCATTGACAGAGATATATTTGTCGCGAGTTGGATTACATCTGAGTATAAGTCTGAAAATATCCCTTTAATTCGTTCCTCCGAATAAACCGAAGGCTTCTACAGATGTACAGTATCTATTGGGGCTACAAAGGAAATAAAACATTAATGGCACACAGATGCTGCAAACGGATAAAACAAATAAGTTCAACGTTACAATTAATGGAATGAAGTGTCTACTAGAACAATAGAGTATAGTACTATGCATAACTGCAGTCTACCCCAAAAGTCCCAAAACCGGACAACTCATAGGGAATGTTTCAACTAAATTAGTTTGCCACACATTATTGGAATAATATTTTAAAACACGAAAATTTATTATCTAGCAGTAACGAGATATTATGTCTATCGGTAAAATGGTCATGTCCAACTCTCAGATACAAGGTCAACAATATCGGCGGAAAATTCCCCCATCCTTGAACTCTCTAAGGTCGAAAGTTTTTACGACTCCCATCCTAAGTTCCTCATGATCTCGATTCGGAAGTTTTTAAACCCGTAAATCAAATAGTAGCCGAAAAAATGTTTTGTTTCTTCAATCTAGGTGTACGGGCGTTACTGCAACCGATCCTTACACTAACTAAATAGGGAAACATAGACAAGGCCAAATTTAGTACTTGAATACGCCAAAAAACAATACCATCTTTTGTCACTCAATCATTTTTCTCTACTCAATCATCTCACCCTAGAAATAGCTGAGAACTTGATTTCGAAGAACGATTAAATCGCTTTTAATCCATGCTATCCTTTCTGGTAATACCAACGACATAGATTGCATTAGGGCAGCATCAAAAGGCACTTACCGAATAAAGGCCGAAGATAAAATCGGTCAACATTAAAGAACGGAAGGGACGGAGTAAGCTATGCGTACCGCATTCAACAAGTTGCAACCCCCGCCCCCGCCCCCATCACCGGGAACCGCAGTAATCACCTTGATACAAGGAAAAAACCTTCAACCCTTTCCTTAAATTGGCCCCTAAACAAATCAAAATTATAAGAGGGCTGAATTCGAGGCAGGAAGTCCATCGCTTATTACGTAAAACTGTGAGCCTGTATAATTCTAGCGGAAGTTTGACGGCCTAGTATGGTGAGGTTCCAGCAATGCACAGGTGTTCCATGTTCAAGAAACGAACATACTGTAGCATGTCATATTATGATGAAGACCCAAAAGGCAAACGAAATTGTATTAAGTGGGGGAAGGGGGATATGCCTGCACTTTACTATTTTTGGTTATTCCAATTAGTCTTCCACACGAATATGTATAAACAAATAAGACGAATATAGGGTCCACTGAATCAATTTCAGTATTCTTTATTGCTGCGTACAGAGTTAAAACAAAAGGAAAAAAAAGATAATTTATTCTACTCGCGGGAATATATTCCTTGGGGTAAGAATCAATTGAGGTACAAAGTGGGACTGGAGGGGATGCCGGGAGGTGGGATTGGGGAGCTGCCAGTGAATTATAAGGGAAAGTTTCATTTTAAAAACGCCGCAACTCCCCCACCTCCGCCAGCCGCCCGACACACACATCGCACTCCGAGGACCGTGAAGGGACCTCCGTTATTTACGGTCGTAATATTAGGAACACGTTTTCTTCATATGTCATATCAAAAACGTTTTTCGGCGGCCCTGCAAAGAGGCAATGATAAAAAAACATTTCCCGACTCGCGTTATTACACGATAAGAACACGTTTTTATGAGATGCACAAGGGTTGAATAAGAAAAGAAGCTCGTGCGATGAGTGGGGGTGGGGTGGGCCCGCACTTTATCCAGTCAATAAGTCGGTTCGAAAGCGGGTAATTTTATAACAGTAAATCTACCGCGAACGGTTCTTAGATCATCCACATCATCTCCTTTTGCCTTAAGTCACACACAACGTTTCAACACCTAACTTCCTAAGTACTCAGTCTGACGTATTTTCTTAGCATGAGAAAGGAAGTATCGAATTGGAAGAGGAAACAAATGAAGCACAGCAGACACAAAGAAATAGAAGCCGATAGACTCCTCTAACAACCTGGTTGGCGTAGTAAGCGCCGTAAGTTCGCCGGGGTATTTCTCGCCGCCATCCGTTTTAACGATAAGGCTAAAACCATTTGCCATTTTGATCAGCGCTTTCCCGAGCGCAAATCTGGGTCGATCGGCAGGAAAAAACACATTTCTCTTTGCCCCCAGAGTAAAGAGAGGCCGGGGGTAGGGGTAGGGCGGTGGTGCCCGCGGGGAATCGTCAACACGACGGAAAATTGTACAGAGCGCCCCCCCCACCCTCCAGTAACAGACCCGAGCGGAGCCGATAAAATTATGCGATACCGACCACAGTGGGCGACATATACCGTGATTGCGTTTGCAATACTGCCGGCAGTAGGGGGAGTTAGGGTTACTGCGCCAAGAGGACACTGCCTGCTCCGGCCGGGCATAACAAACAACGAGGGAAATGAGATCAACATCAGATTTCCCCGCGCCCCTTCAATTATATATACGAATTCTTCTAAAGCCAGCTGTTTTATATTATCAGTGAAAAAGTACAATGTTATGAAATAAAGTGAATTATCATAGAAATTCTATCTAGATAATTCGAATTAATTTTTTTTTAATTAGAACTGGTGAATAAAAATATAATTCTAAATCAATGCGAAAACTGTATCGATATTGCTGTATTTTGATCAACCTTCAAGTTCACAAACCATTACAGTAACCTCAGGAACATCGTCTAGTCTAATGAGGAAAATTCGAGCGTACTTGCCCTCGCCACGGGGAAGAAACCGCCTGCTCCTATCGTGATAACGTCGCTTATTGTTTCGAACACACTGTCTACTTGGCAAATTAATTAGTTAATTAATAAACCGGCGCTCGGGATTTCGAGGAAGTTGACAATAAGGAGTGCTGTCGAATAAAAACAGTATTAGAGCGATGGGACCGTTTGGAACGGAAGAAATTATACCGGGAAGCTGCTAGTTCACGAACGAACGAAACTTTCAAATGGATTGTGCAGTCAGAAGCATAAGGCGGGGCGTCAACGATTTACGAATGAATTGCGAGGATTTAATTTTGTAGGAGTTAGAAGGCTCGGCGGATCGCCCACCCAACTCGATTCCGAATACTTAATATTAAACTTCAGAACGTACTTCATTCGACAATATACCTACATGTACGAATAGAGACGAGTATTTCGCCGGAGTTTTGAAATATTGGGAACCGTTAAAGGTAATTCGGTGAACCTTCTGGACAGAGATTCTACAGCTATAGGCCACGTCCGAGAGTCTACTGGTGTTGGATAGAGAACTCATATGCCGGGTGAGTTGACTCATATAGAGCGGCGATCCGGTCGAGCGTGAGCTGTATTGATTGTGAAGAGTTGTTAGTGTTTGTCTTGCGGGGATGTGGGGGGGGGAGGAGCTGGAGCAAGAACCTGGCCGGTATATAATTCAATTGGGGACTGTGGGGCGCGAGGCCGAGGACCCGGCCCCAGGACGTGACCGACAAACCAACGCCCGCAGGAGCCACACACGTCGCCGGCCACAGCCTAAACAGGAAGCCCCCGATATTGGGACCAAAAGGGATGGCCGAGGTTGAGCATCGTTGGACTCGGATACTCGTAAGGTGAAACCCCCGAAGCGTCTAGATCGAACTATTCTAATTAGTCTAGCTCAGTGGTCGGCAAAGTGCGGCTCCAGAGCCGCATGTGGCTCTTTGGCTCCTTAAGTGCGGCTCTGGCGCAATAATATTTTCATTTAAAAAAAACTTGGTAAGAAAATAATTACATCTTAATTTGATAAATTAAAATTCGTCTATAAATCGAGAACATGTATAATTTTTTGTTTGTTAAAAGATAGGTAACTAAAATGTTATACTGTAAAAATACGTACGAACATCTAGTTTAATTTTATTAGTTTTCGTAAACGTAAAAATGTGATCTTAGTTCCCAACACAAGTGGTCTGCTTTGAATGACCTGGAGAAGGAAGACATGATCATTTTCAACGCTTGGAATAGTATTCCTGACTCGTACGATCAGCTGAAAAAGCTCGCGTTTGCTGTTCTTTCCCTTTTCGGTTCTACATATATATGCGAACAATCTTTTTCAAGCATGAACATTATCAAGAGTAAACTGAGAAGTCGTCTTATTGATGAGAACTTGGAATCATGCCTAAAATTAAAAACAATATACAAACCTGACTTACTCAAACTTTCCAAGGAGATGCAAGCACATTGTTCTCACTAATAAATATTTATTAAGTATGAAATTTAGTTTTATTTAGTGTACCACTTATTTAGTGTAATAAAAGTTTACTAAACAAGCAGATTTGGCTCCCAATTTTTTTTTAAATAGTTGTAATGTTCATATTTGGCTCTTTGGCTAATAAGTTTGCCGACCACTGGTCTAGCTGAATATGCAAATTTACGCCCGAGAGCTGCGGTCCATAACCTCAATACAGTGGCAAAATTTCTAATTCCTTTTCTTCTAATTTTTTCTGTGATGTTGGAACTAAAAACATATTTCTCCTGATCTTATTCTCATTATACATAAACCGTCTGTGTTAGTATCACATAAATTATGGGATAGGATGTTGTTCGCGACATCGCAGAATAAGAAGAGAAATAATATTCCAAACCCATATCCTCCCCGCAAAACCATATATTTATAATACAGATAGGGGGGTAATATTTCTGCGCTAATCTGCCCTGAAGAATGAAAAAAGCCTTAAGCCTTAAGCGAACCTTAAAGCTAAGAAAGTGCAATGCTCAAATCCTTGGAGTTTAAAATCAGTAGCGATATTAAGATCCTTTGTCCTCGTAGATCATTATTATTTATGTTTAATTTCGGGTAGATTATTCAATGTAGACCAAAGCAAAAAAGATAACACCAGCGATATAACTCAAGGTCCGGGAATCATAAAGGTAGTTCAAATGCACATGCACCCATCTTGGGCGGAGCACCGACACAATTTATAAGTGCGCTTGCCGTAAATAACCGGCCGTGAATTTGGGTTGTCAACGAATCGTTTTCAAGTCGAGTTCATTGGAGTTCATTTAAATATACTGGGCGGGTAGAGACGGTGCTAATTGATTTTTCCCATGTTGTTCGTGTAGCCTCCCTTGGGAGGGAGGGAGGTATCGCTGTCGGGCCCTAATGAGACTCAGAAAGAGAAAGAGTCGGTATCTAATTCGGAGCCGGCCCTCTGACTCACCTCTACTCCGGCCCCTTGTTCTTATTTGCTCAAGCCCGCTCCTTCATACGATAGAAAGGGATAGAAACGGGAGTTTAAACATCAGCCGACGGACAACAGGTCCTCAGTTGTAACAGAGCAGTTGCAGACGAGGTTCTTTATCAGGGAGCAGATATAGGCGCGGGAATAATGCGTAATAATTCTAATTAGTACCTGTATTTAGGTATGACGATAGCATTATGCCGACCTGGTCGACCGTAAACCAAAGTGACACTGTTGATAGATAATCAGTCCTTTCATAGTATATATATTCTGTTTGTGAGTATATATAAATCAATACTTTCTAAACTTCTAAATACGTCATCTAGTTCAAGATTATTGAAATGAATGAATAGTCAGGTCGAAAACCCGTTACCGCAAGATTTTATCGGAAATAACGTGCGAGTAATAAACACCGGTTGTAACTATTACTTGCAACGATTCTGATACCCTTTGGGGCTCGATAGGAAATCTGTGGGCATATATTCCGTTCGGGGGTAGAGGAATGACCGACTCCGGTTCTCTCTAAATGAGTCGTGTAATTCGTAATCGGGGTTGTGGGTCACGTCTCCGTGGGCCGTCGGCCTCTCCACTCCGCGGACGGATTCAATTATACGGGCCGGCCCCAGCTCTAAAAACAAATCAACCTTTCCCCTGAGCGCCCCAATCAAAACGCTCCCGGAATACAAACCCAATCCAGAAAGTCCGGTCGTTCTGTTTTTCTGTTTTGTTTTTTATTTCGTTATCCCTTTCACTATTCCAGGGGACTTCCAAAACTCTGGGACGCCCTCCCGATTTTGATTCACAAATTTGCTTCTTCAGGTCGGAAATGTGAACCACCTGACTAACTGGGGTGCTTTCGGCACACTCTTCCACTCCTTACCCTCGGAAATCATTAGCGTTATTTAATTATTATTCCATTAATAAACAAACTTAACATGATTCAAATTTCGCTTATATGATTTTTAATTCATCTACTGTTACGTTGAACCAATTTGCAATTTGTACTTCATACTATGTCGTGTGATTCCGAAATCACCCGAGAAATCGCGGAAGAGTTAGAATAAAATGTTGGCACTGTACAGCAGCAGAAGGCCCAAGCACTCGTAAGAGGAACAAAAAGAGGTCTAATGAACTTCTATTTTCGTTGGTAACATTAAAAGGGTGAGGAGGTTCTCATTTTGGGATAACCGTTTCCCTTGGTTTGCTTTAATACGAAAAAATGTGCAGATTTACGGGCAGAAATGAATTACTGCCCAGCAAAAGGACCGGAGGGCCGTCTATATATATATACTATATTGACTTTTTCACTGGGCAAATGATGGTCGGGATTTAAAGAAGAAAAATGAATGTCGGTCGGTCGGTTCCAGGAATAAACACACACACACGCACATACCGGGGGACAAATTTAAAACGGTGACCGCATCAGCAAATGGGACCTATCTGGTCTTCTACCGTCACTGCTTTGTTCTGTGGCAAACATTGTAGAAAAAACAATAAAAAACAGCCCGACCTCTACAAGGTCCATGCATACTCGATACATATAACATATATAAAAACGTTATATATATGTTTTAGATCGAGCTGTCATATTAATCACGTCTGCGAAGAAAATTTGCATTAATTAAACAAAGAACTGAATTCGGCTAAAATATACGGGTACAAAAATTATAATTACTATTGTTTTTTATCGGTGGAATTTCTTGTCTACTCGTGTGATTCATTTAAGAGAGTGAATAATCCGTTTGTTGAATGGAATAGGATTAAAAATCTGACTATAGTAATTCTTCCGAGAGTGAACCTTATAGATACAGAATGCCACTCTTCTCGGGGACGGCGCATTTTCTGCACCGATTCTAAACAAACAAAAAGGTAAACTGGATAAACAGTGCCCCTGCAAAGGTAGAATCTATTACTCTTCTGACATTGCCTTATCAAAAATAGTATAAACAGTCTTTCACCCCAACTACCGAATAAAGAGCAATCGACATCAAAAGGGCGGCCGCCCGAGATGCTTTAGGGATATGCCGAGGGGGATTGTTCCTCTCCCGGGTATTTATACGATTGAACCCGAGCCACTAAATCTTTACCAGTGGCGGCGGATGGCTCCTCCGAGCTTTCGGCGCTGCGGGGCTTCAAAGAAATGTCGGGTTTTCCAAGAAGTAGAGATAAGGGGAGTCGGCGAAACAGGGCGTCGACTCCGCCAATCGGGGGCACCAGACAACTCCATCCAACGTTAAAAGTTCCTGAACTAAGAAAAAGGGCTGAGCAAACAAAATCATTTCGTTTATTTTATTTGCACTGTACCATTATATTATCATTTATGGAATAAAAAATCGGATTATGCCGGCTTGGAACAGCTGGCTGGTCCGCCAGATTTTTAATTAACTACAATATATAAACCACATCGCAATATTTATCTCTGCGAAGAAAGTAAAAATAATCCACTTACTACCTACGTAAAGGCGATATTACTAGCGTAAAAATAAACGAATCGATAGACTACAAAGGCGTCTAAATTGAATACAACCAGGGCGAAATTCTAGGATCGTTCAAAAGCAGAAATGCAAAACTCGAACAAATAAGCTCTCACATAAGGGGTATCGAATAATCCTTTCCCGACGCTAGGGAAAGGCTCGTCCAACGGCAAGAAGAATCCTCGGCGGGGATAACAACATTCTGGGAGAGACGTCGGCGGGGCATATCGAAGAGCAATATAAAAGGAGATGGCCCCGGGGGCTCAGGAGGGGGCTTCCGATAGGGAGTAGAGCCCGGCCCTATATCGAGAACCGGATTTAATCAAGCGCTCCCCCCGCCGACCATAAGCGCAGACCACACAATACGGCGGACCGGGGGGGTTTAAAGAACGACCACTGCCCCGGGAGCCGGAGGGACGGAAGGAAGCCCGCCCATTTATTGTTTAGCGGCGACATAAGCCCCCGAATATCGGGGCCCGACCCAGCCACGCCAACGCTGCTACCCTGCTATAACCCTAATAAAACAACGATGGCATTGCTCGAATCCGATTCGACAACGAATAACAAAAGGGAAGATAAAAATTAGGGACCGCGCGAAAACCTTCTAAAATTAACCCACCTAGAATTCTTCAATCTGACACCACAAAAATATTTTCATTATAAAATTTAGCGAACAATTTACCTTCAATTCAGGAATCAGATCCATCTCTTCTAAATATATCTCGAATTATATTTTTTATAATTATCAGAAATACAATTCAGGCCCAATCATCGAGAGTTACAATAATAAAAACCCCGAAACAAAAGTGTTATAATGTTATGTGTAATAGGTGTGCATGTAAAGCGCAGTTAATATGAGTTCTTTTGTCCCCTAGGGGGTTTATACCCGTGGACAGAGATGCCGAAGAGACTGGCTGGGATGGACAAGAGAACGAGATAATGCGAACCGCCCACTGTTTGTAAATCAGATCGAACCCGAGGTCCAAAGGTCCGGATAAAATTTGAAAGACGATCATTGTATGTTAATGAGAGTTGGCCAACATAAACCGACCTCAAACCAGACCTGGACGGAGCAGACGTGTCGAAATTCAGAAATACTCGAGGTACCAGTTTTTCATTTTGAATATAATATCCGTTAGAGAAAATAATAAATAAAAATCTGAAGCCTCGACAAGTAATGCATTCGGAACAAGGTGTAAAAAGTATCGCATTCAAAATTCCCTGGCTCCTTAAATTTATTTGTTTATTTAACAAAAGATTCGACTGACTCTAGTCACTGACATCAAAACTGACTGCCTATTCATCAAAATGTTTTTTTAGACTCATGAAATATCTGGTGGAATTCATACTTTTGGACAGTATCAGCACTCGCAACAAAAAAAAAGAAACCGTAGAATAAAGAAGAGTAGAAGGACGAGTTAACCGACCTGTTCTCTGTAGGACACTTACGGCAACCGCCGGTATTTTAAGTACAAAACAAATAATTCTTCGAGGAAAAAACAAGAAAGCTGCTGATATAATTCCGGCGACATTTTTATCTCGCTGACTGAGTCGGGAAATAGGGGGGGGGGAGGAGGAGGGACACAAAAGGAAAAAGGGAGTGGGCGAAGATAGGGGAGAAGAACAGGAACGAGAGACAGTTAAGTTGGCAAGCGTGTCACCGCCACAACGACACCACATCTGACAGTATACATATATATGTATATATATATATATATATATATAAGACCTACCAACCCGGGGTGGTTTATTGTTTAAACAAAAACATGGCAACTTTAATTAACTTGAGATGACAATCTACAGATAGGGAGTCATCTACTTCGGCCATAGCGCGGGCGCTGCTCGGAGGCCCGAACAATGGTCGTTCAACAAATTCATATTGGAAGAAAATGGTTTACTCAACCATGCCTTTACTCTGGTTTATAGAAATGAGTTCACGATAATTCGATATCCAGCCAGATCGGATATCCAGATAAAGGAAGCATAGACCGATCGTTAGGAAGATCGATGATGTTGGGATATTTGATTTATTTAGGCATTGTTACTAGAATGACCAAAGTACTCGGAGAGCGACTGATAGTATTATGTCCGCGCCATAACTGAAAAACATCAAAGGAAGAAAGAGACTGGGAAACCTCGGGGTATTGGGGCGCGGTCGAAATTGGGGGAAAGGTACGATGAAGGAAATGAAAATTAGGGAGAAACAGAACAGCCAGAGAAATAAGAGAGATTGAACAGAAAACCTACCATGTACCGACCAAATTATTGAGATAATTATTTGTCAAACATTATTAATTTACTTGATGATTATCAAAACATAACAATATCCGAAACATAACGGTGGTAGTGTAGTTATATACACACTATGTCATTGACTGTTTTAAAATTTAAAATTCATTTCACGCGATTTCAACTAAAAAAGAGATATATATTACTGTTCAAAAAAACAAGTTTTCACTTCAATTTTAAGAAGCTTCCAAGGGCCAGAAGGCAGATAAGGTTTTCTTTTAATATCCCGACTACAATAAAACTTCGTTTCGTAGTACTAAAAGCTAAAAGCTTTGTCAAGTTTCAACTGTAAATGTTTATATTCTAAATTGAAACAAAGCCGTTAGAAGAAAATTCATACTGAAAAGGATTTTGGAAGGAATTCATACTAAAAAAATTTTATTCATTTTTTATTGTTTAAATAACAAAACGCCCGGTTCATAAGTATTTTACCGAAGGCTTAAACACATTTGATAATAGAGACACTATTATAAAATAGTAAATTGCCCGGCCTAAAACATAGTCAAAATGATCTAACACACTGTCAGAGCACAGTATGATGATGAAGCACTGTCACTCGGTTTCAATCCAACCGAGAGGAAATAGTCACCAAAATTAGTACTTCATGATACGAGTCTTTAGTATTATTATATATTTAATATTATTTATATATTATATATTTAAAACTATTAAAGTTTTAGTATTATGTCCTCAGCACACTAGTGTCATGTTCGCCGGCTGTTCAACCATAGCGAGATTACGGCATAGTAATTACGTAAATTTACTGGTTACAGAAAGGAACTCGAAAAACGAACGTCTGATGAATGAAAACGGGCGGACATGAAATTCATAAATTGTTCCCCAGAAAACTATCCTAGCCGCGGATCGAATATCCGGGATGAACAAAAGAAACAGGGAATAACTCACCGGTGTGGGAAATACGAAATATAACTCAATAAACAAAGAAAGTGACAGACAATCGCGGAGCCGGTAAACTATAAATTTATAACGTCGCCCGCTCACGGCATCCGACGCTCTCCAGTCCGACCGAACAATAACAACAACAATAAATTATTAGTAGAGGTTTTTTTGAAATTTCTGACAGTCTAAAAATAAAATAGTCAACCAATATATAGTGGACGAAATGATACACATAGATGATAAAAATGTTGCAAGAAATCTTTTCATAACTCGTATAAAAAAAGGTTTGATTTTTAATTGTCCTTCTCAGTAAGAAAAGACATTGGCCGCTGATTTTAATTCCCCACTTTCGCTGTTACTGAATTTCGCGCCTAGTAAATACATTGCATACCTCCGTATCACCGGTCTTAGTGCCACCGACGGTGGTGAGAAGAAGGAATTAGCCCAAGTTAAGACCAAAGCGACCATTTCCCCCAGCTCTCGGGGATACCGGGAATAAACTCATCATCACTCACGTCTATAACACCTGAAGCATTATACTTTATTGTACAGCCCGTTTAATACTCTGCGTAAATATACTACAGCAAAAATATATGGACGGAGGAACTTGTGAGAAAAATTAAAACGGAAGTAAGAAGATAAAATTAAGGGTAATACATTTTTCCAGAGCGAAGAAAAGTGAAAGCTAAGCATATATTGGTATGTATGTATGTGAGTATATATATATATATATATATATATATATATATATATATATATATATATATTGTATGCCAATTGAAAGTACGAAACCAGTACTCCGGGGCAGACTAGTCATAGCCAGGAATACAGGATTGCTTTTATCGGAGGCGGCCTCAGCGGGGGATAATGAACGCCCATTCATTAATGCTTCGACCGGCATCGCTTACCGACCGGCTTAACTAGTTTCGGTCAGCCCGTCAATCTACTCCATTGTAAACGTAGCAGGCGATTTAAAGTGCATATTTTCGATATGTCGGCTGTAGTAACAGTTACATTTAGGAATAGCGAATCCGCGATGGTGTTTTGCTCTCGGCCCAGAAACGCAGTGTTCCGCATTGGAAAATACAGGACGGGTCTTACACTTATCAATCTGGTTTTAGACGAATGCAGTATAAATACAACTATAATAGAGAATAAATCGCTATGAAAAACGAACATCTATTTGCGTAAAACTAGTTACGTACTAAATGCATACAAACATAAATATTATCATATCTGTGATATTCTGCCACCTCCCCCTTATCACTTGTTCACCGCCCGGTCCTCGAGTTGAAGGAGGCGTTAGAGAAATCTGAACGTTCTGAATTAAATTTTCTCACTATCCCTACCAGTGTTCTCGAAATATGTGGCATAAAAGTTACAAAATACACTTGTTCCTCTGAATTTGGATAATTCGCATATAATACAATCGGGTAAGTGATACTGAACACGCTCAGAATAAACGATGAAGCTCCGTTAAAGCTAAATATCCCATTCATAACGCCAGTGAGCTGACCTCACTCTATTAAGCCAGCTAAGCCAGTATCTATCAAGTGTCTCGTCCGATTATTGAATGAAACGTTATGCTTGCAGTGCATTTTCGGTGGAATATTATCTAAAAGAAAATAACGACCCCAACCGCTAACTCAATTACATTGATCGTCGGCGAAAGCTCTGGAACGAGGAAGATAAATGAGAGTCTTTCGTATTGAAACGGCATCCCAGCGGTCAATTACATTTGGGCATTATTTCTAATTATAGAAACGATAAGACAAGGAATATTTGGAATTCCGAAGAGAGCGGGCCCCCAAAAATGGGTTCCCTCTCCCCGGAGGTCAAACGTTCGCCGGAGCCGGTTTGAGCTTCTAAATCATACTATTGAACACTTCAATTTGGATCATTCAAATCCGTTTCCGGACTAAAGGGATTTCGCATTCACTTGCCGCAATGTTGTACCGTTTAGAATTTCTTCGGGCCGTTGTTTTCCTTTTGTCCCCACAACAACATCATAAACAACAAACAAAACAACAGAACAAAACGGTCGCTAGCCAGTGAATTTTTAATAATCATAGACGGAGCGAGAAATCTGAAGAGAAATGGGATGATTAAAGGACCAGGGGTAGACCTAAGATGGGCGAGCCTCGTTTGTGGTAGGCGGCGGAGACGACCGTGCAGGCGTAGGCGTTCAACCCCCGGCCTCCCTTCCCTTCACCTATCATTAGACCCAATCAATTCTAATAAATTATCAAATAATAAAGAAAAAGGTTCACCCGACTGTTCCTTGGGAAAGGGACCAACGTTTAGTCGGGAAGAGAAGCAAACATTCCTGAAATCCCTCGTACAATTACATCTAAATTCCTGAATGAATTTATCAAATCATTAATGATGGCGGAAATAGGGCAGCAGCATAGGGCCATATATATTATAAAATATATTTATATTTATAGGGACAAATATTTATAACCTGACAACACTGAGGTAGACAGTTGGACGTCAGTGAGATATTATACAGAGTGCGGTAAATGCAATATGCGCTGTGATTAGACAATAGTGGTACACGAATGTAGTACGTATTATAGCCGGCTACATACCATAGGCAGACGAGGCCAGTATAACGGAGTGTGCACTGTTAATAGCATGTGATAATCTACATATTGACTGGACGTCACTATCTATCTACATGACAGAAATGAATTAATGAATATTTAATCCAATCAACTTGTCCCATTAGGAGGTCACTGAAAGCTCCCTCCCCCCACTCCAACAACGTCGTAAATATCTCGGTTAATTTTTTGACCCGATTCGGTTTTATAAACTATACCATTTTCGAAACTAGAGGCGTCTGACGCCGTCTTTAAATAGTCGACCAGTCGGGATATATCGTGAAATGGTAATTTACCTCCGCGAGGGTGTAATTTAGGAATTCGTGTATATGGACATTTAATTCGTACACTCTCTGGAAACGGTCTTTATAAGATCAAACTACATAAAAGTCGTCCTAATTTAATTGCTATGTTTTAAAACTGCTCCATAACATTAAAAAACTCAACAACTTTTCTGTGTTAACATACCCGATGCAAATGAAACTAATTTAAGCAATATCGTGATGTTGATATTCGATGGTGCACATAACTCACGTCACATCCTGGACATGTTACCGTCACGAAAGATTTATTCCAAACGAAATGCCGGCGGTCCGTAATGTACGTCTGGAAAGTTTCTAATATCGAGCCATGTGAGACTGAACATGTAATTCTTCATTCAGATAACGCCTATCATTCCTCACTCTCAAGGGGCATTTAGATCTTCTTTTTTAAATAATAAAAGAAAAAACAGAATAACTAAGTAGCCCAAGGCGGTACAAGAATCATGCATCAACTCGAGCGACGTCCCAGGAGTCGGTTGACAGGTCGAACTTGGGCACATGTACGGTTCATAAATTAGACTTATATTTTCTTATTTACATATATATATATATATATATATAATGTTCAAACATGTAATATGTGTATTTACTGTTCTTCTGGGTCATAATATTTGTAAATGTAAACACAAACCCGAATTTTTAGAAAATTATTATTCCTACAGATTTTATAACTGTCCTCAAAAATCTATCGCGGATTTCTTAGAACTAATAAAATGTGAAGAATCCAAACATCTGTCTGTACTATATTAACCATGAAATGTGATGCAGAACTAAACTCAAGGCTTTTATTAATGACACTGTCGATATTATCATATCAGAAATGAATAATGAAATAATTACAGAACGAGAACTGATGGGTACAGAGATAGAATTATAACCATCGATTGGTACCTTTAAGATGTTCCGGAGAGATGTTAAACGATGTTGTGGGAGCAAAAGGAGAAGCAAACGTTTTCTGAAAGCGGCGGTAAAAAATACAAATAAAAAGTGATTTCGTCGCCCGAGGCGGTACAAGGAACGTTCGTCAAGCAGTTATGACTCTGACAGCGCATCCCGAAAACCAAACACGGGGGAGTCCCCCTCCCACCACTCTTCAATACACCAATTAAGACATTAAAACTGTTTTTTCTTAGCCCATGCCCTCGGAGGGCCAATAGGCCCGAAGAAACATTAGAGAAAGAGGGACCATTCAGAACTCGAAGAAGGTACTAAATCAACACTCGTTTAGGGCACTTTTATTCGACCGAATAGCTACAATTTTTTGTACTCGCCCAAAACGAAACCGAATCCTAGTGAAATGTGACGCACAAACTACAAACATCGGGTCAATAATAATCTTTCGAAGTTTTTTGAGAAAATTAAAATGTCTCTGAAAGGTTATTCTGAACCGCTCACCGCCAGTGATGAGAACGTCCGAAGCAGCTAGTGCGGCTGCTGAAATAACAAATAACCGGGCGAGCGGAATCAGAAAACGCTGACCGTATTTGGCTCCGTCGGCAAGCCGGGTAATTGCTGTTTAGAGCGTTGCGATGGCTCACGGTTCGGGGCTATGGGGGCGGGGTGGTCGAGCGGCGTCAGCCCATTTTTTCCTCTCCCAACCCCACCGATGTAATGAATTCGTTTCGGGCCCAATATCTTCGCGGGATGCAAATTTCGAGAGATCATGCATATGTATTGAATCATTCGAAAAGCCGAACCCCACCGCGTCATCCCGAACGAACATGCCGGATAAACCGTGTAATGCCCGCGGGACGGTGAAAACGGCGCACGCACCGGTGACCTCCACCGAGTCAAACTCCCGGGCCAAACGAAATTGCGAGTTCCATTTCAATTTTGCGAAAAACTGCACCCGTATGCTCGGAGTGTCTTTAATTAGGCTCAACTAGCTATTTACGCATCGCGGTCGAGCTGAACGGTAGGGAGAGCGGTTGGAGCCGGGCCAGAGGCGGTCGTGGGTGCGGGGCGGGTGGCCCACCCCTGGGCCGCCACGAAAAAACTGCCCGGACGAGTACACCAGATACGGGGCTTAATGAAACGGGCCCTCCTGCGGACAGCCTACAGTAAAAACAGCGCATTTACCATCCCTCACTCATTCACGGCTCGGTCCACCTTGGCGAAGGCCTATATTATTAAACCGGAATCGGCACTCTCAACCGCTTCGATTTTGTCCGAGAGGTTGAGCGGAGTTGCGAGGCTTAAATTTCAAAATGGGGGCCGGTCAACCGGCCGAGCGTGAAACCCGCCGACAGCAGGCAAGCGGGCCCGTTCCCGTTACAAAGACGGTAAGACGTCTGAACGCTAAACTGAGACAACTGAGGCACTAAACCGTTCTGACACATCTATACTTAATAGCAACAGCTAATGGATTATAAACGCGCAATCGCAAAACGATATACCGAAAAGAACGTCTGAATTAAAGGGCCATAAATTTGATGGTGAGCCTAGATTTAGCATAAAGCCCGTGTACCGACATCGGAGGGGCGATGAGACTGGAAACCTTTGCTCGAAGGCTAAGCCCACCGTTAATTGATCGAATGAATCAAAGAGAATGGCTCAAACTGCACTTAAGTTGGTGCATTGAAGGAATTTACTCTTAAGCTTAAAGGATGAAGCGCTGAGCGTTATCCCGTGCCGCTCCTCACGGGCTTTACTATCTCTCCGGGACTGTTGTTAAACTTTAAGACGCGAATAGAACTCGAGTCTAACCGATTATTCAGATCTCTTACTCGCATACACTCGACTGTAATTTACGCTGGAGTTAATAATTGCCTTAATGCTGTTTAAGAAGTCTGAGTACTGGAATGGCCTCCCATTCCCAATACTGAAAATCCCCTCTGCAAAACAAATTTTTCCTCATTCACTTTTTATATGCTATGTATATTTGTAGTAGTAGTAGGGTCGTAGGACCCGAGATAAGCAACATGCAAATATGCTCACTACACGACAACTTCTAAATCAGTGAGATAGATTGATGAAACCGTTATAATGCAGTATTATTTCCAAAATACAGGTTGTTGTCCAGTCCATTCAACTTGTAAATTTGTTGGACGGTAATTACCATGTTATCAATTTAAGGAACCCAAAAGGCATATACGAAAAAAAGCTAAAGTATAAAAAACGAATACCTCAATGAAAAATACGTTCGAATGAGTTTTACACCTTTATTCTACCAGACGTCCCAGATATATTAATCCTTTTTGGAGATAAAAATAAAAAATAAGGAATAGGTTACAAGAAACATAAAAAATCTAATTACAATCATAAAGAAATCGTGTAATACCGGTGCGCAAAATCAGATCAAGGTGAGACAGATTAAAATATCCGCACGATTTTTCTTTTTGACATTATCAGACAGGCGTGTTCAATGTACGTAGAACTCACCGTATCTGAAAGCCGTTGTGTGAACGGCCGTATTTATTTTCCATACCGGGCAAATCGTCTGTTTATTCTAGGATTTTATACCGAGAAATATCAACGAAAGGATCTGTAATAAAATACAAAATGAACACGAACGCGGAACACATCCGGGGGGTGCCAGATTTCAAACTGATTAATCTAAACAAAGCTGATTTTAAATAACCAAGAAGAGTTGACGGGGGAATAGTCGGTCGTTTGGCCATAATTCAATAGAACCTCGAGGTTGCGAGAGCGAACACGACGTCGCGAGCCCTCCGAGAATGGAGGAGAGTACGAGTCGGTTGAAATAGTGGAGGCTCGCATGAGGGAAGCCGTCAAGTGCGGCAGTCATGGCGTTTCGCCCGGGGGCGGCGGCTCGGCCCAAGTGTCTGTTCAGACAATGAGAGTCGTCATTACAGAAACGACAGAAGTCACGTGAGGTACACCCCCCTTTGGCGGCTAAGCCTGTGACCGTGTGGTGGTTTCATTTTAATTTAAAAAATTCAAAATATAATTTAAACGTGTGACTAATCTAAATATCGCCATACATATTACAATTATACATAAATGAGTTATTTATTCTAGTTAGCACTCTAGTTAGTACTAGTTTTATGTAGTTATCTTTCATAAATTGGAAAGTATTGTCTTATATTCAGAGTTTTTTCATAATAACGACAGTAAAGTGAAGTGACAGACAAGATACCCCAAAAGCATCCAATGTGCCAGAGTCGCTCACCACCTTACCTACAGACAAAGCTATTTCGAACTGCCGGAACCGGTCTACCAAAAGACCAAACCGGCGAGAGGAGACACAAGATGAAGAAAACTACAGTATACCAAACGCAGACCAAACAACAGGTATTCCAAACGACTTATTTACTCATCTGGCTCATATTTTAGTTCTGATATTTTCAGGATAAGCACTGTTCCTGGAAGACGTTATGTGTCCATGATCCATTCATCCGGAAGTCTCTAAGCGGAATATAAATTTAGCATTTGTTGGCGAGTATTACCCGTTGCTAAAATAATCTACAGGAAAATTTTATGAAACTAACGTGGCAAATCTGATACCGGGAAATGTATAATATCATTACGACATCCACTACTGTAGATGGCGAGAAGCCAAGACCAGTCTGAAGACATTTACTGCCTGCATCACAATGAATTTTCTTTTACAGTGTCAGTTGTATGACGTTACTCGAAACAATAAATATAAACCTACGTTTGTGCGAAGTCTGCCAGATATTAATTTAAGCGGACCGAGGATGGTGAACAAAATAACCGCCGAATATTTAACCTTTCTGCAGGACTCAATTCGTGAGGTAATAACATCTCCTCATTGAACTCATGAGATAATGTTTCAGTAAAATATATAGCGTGTGTAACGTATATGAGTATTTCTGAAACAGTTTCATGGCGGGGTGGTATACATACGGTATACACATTCTATATATATATATATATATATATATATATATATATATATATATATATATATAGGGTATTTGTCCATTATCCTATTAATATTCAGTCGCACTATAACCTTGTTCTGAGAACGGTTCACAAACCCGGAGATTCAAAGCTACACTACAGAATATATTGGTTTCATTCCCTAATATAGGTTGTAATATAACGCTTCCAAGAGTAATGCGATCGCAAATGTCGCGACCAGTGCAATTATAATTAAGGGAGCACAAATGGTTAGAATATCGAACAATCATCACCGGGCCCGGCACGCGTCTACTGCGTTTTATTAAATGCTGTCACCAAAGTCCGCGCAAACATTGCACTGTTGGACTGAAGAGGTGACTAGTCCATTCATTATTAGGAGGGGCCGGTGGCCCCACGTTAAGAGTACAATGGCGACCGAGCTTGGGGTAGCGCCGTGCCACGCGCCTCTTTTAGGCTTTAAGCAGATTCGAAATTTTAAAGTAAACAGGATTAGCCCTAAGCGTCGAAATAGGAAGCGCCGCCGTCAAATATAAAAATTACAATAACCATCACGCCGGACCATGAATACAAAATTCGTGTTTTATCTTTAAGGTCTAGCATTAGAGAGAAATTCTCGTGAGAAGATCATGACTTTCATGAGGGAGTAATATAATATAATAGAGCCCCGAGCTTGAATGGGGGGGGGGGTCTTAGTCCTTCAACCGGGCGGCTCTTCACGAAGTCTCCATATCAATCTCTCTTAATTCCCCTGGCCTTAATTATGTGCTCTATTAGCGAACCTTTGCAAATTAATTAACCCCACCCCCACCACCTCCCCAGAGCTCAGGCGTAAAGGGAACGCGAGCCGCCGAGCGAAGAGGGGCGAATTGGCGAAATCGATTTGCCCTCTGATCGAAACCCCTGAACTGAAATGCTTCTCGGTTGATGTCTATCGGACGGTTACGGTATCGCCGTAAATCGATCCCAACAAACTTGAAGGTATCGATACTCCATCTCTTCGGTATCACGAAGGCTTTGGTTGAGTGAGTAATGAATCCGGCCTCGAATACCCTTCGGCACACAGACTAAGACTTTGAAAGTCAAAAGCTTTTGTAAGTTGAAAGACAAAAATCAAAAGCTTTAGTTAAACATTAAAAGACTAATTCATCGTACGTTTAATCGTTAATGGTTTTCCTTTTTTTTAATCATTATATGATATTTGAATAAAACTCACATAATTGTTTGCATTTTGCCTGTATAATTCAATGTTTGTTCATTTCAATTTCCTTCTTAGGACCTAATATATCGGGATTATCACCATGAGCAGAGAATAACATGCTCTACATTGTCCCATTTCCAGTACGGCTTGAGTGGAACAGCTACAGTAAATAAAAATAGCGTGAAAAAATCTATGGCGCTGTTTTAACGATTCGTATGTGCTCTGAAATGTGTGATTAAACCGAGTTTGATGTGCCCTTTCTTTTAAGTAAGTTTTTCATACATTCATTTCAACATTTAAATCGATATATTCACTGTTATCACTATGGCTAATTCAACACTCCCAGTACAGTCACCAACGGTCCTATTTTAATTGGCAATTATTAATTGCTTGACGTTAGTATCAGATGAGGTGTTTTTAGACTTGGCAACCATCCATATGCAGTTTTAGCGATTGCGCAGAGAATAGTTAAAAACTTCGAATTTCCTCGCCGAGGGTCCAGAACTTTTAATGACCGTGAACAAAAACAAAGAAAGGACAAAAGGGGGAGGAATAATCATGTAATAGGGGAGAAACCAATTCAGAATTAAGTGTTGTCCGTTGTCGCGTAGGTAGAATGAAATCGTTGAGGACCCGCGTTGAGGATCTCATTACTGTGGTCGAGGACATGACCCAAATCACCATTCTGGAAGCAAATGGACCGAATGAGGAGCCGTTTAGCTGACACGGGTTTTATGTATAAATCAGGCCCTCCCCCTCGAATCGTTGGAAATCATAATCGGCCCCCTTTTTCGAATCAAAAAATAAGTTTTTTTATATTCTTGTAAAACAAATATATATCTTCAATGACGATTTAATAGTCCGACTCGCTGAAATAATAGTCCACTCGTATATAAATGGTGGAATGAAGTGATTGAAGTATCACGTCTTATAATACATGAACAGTCTTATAATTTTGGTGGAAAATTCAATAGTTTGAGTAAAACTACATAATGACATACTTGAAAAGAAATATATATTTCCTGAAGTATTAGCGCCTCCATATGCCATTCGGTGAGGAAATGTATTCACGTGAGGGCAATAGGAAAAAAAATCATGAAATAAAAACTAATACTAATATTATTCAACTACTCCTCAGTTTTTATGCTGTTATAATTTCATAAATTCCAGACTATACTCAGTGACATCCTGTGATTTTAACGACCTGAGGAAATAGCAAACTAAATTACGGATTTATATATATTACATCGTAGTGACAGAAAAGAGATTAATCGATACGACACTCGGGCATAACTCAACCTCTGTTACGATTGTTAGTATTAATGTTTGTAAAAACTGGTGTTAGTAAACAATGAGCAGTAGATAGGAAATTAACATTCCCAAGAAGACATAATTCATTTAGAACTTTCATTTTTTGGCAAAAAATACATACAATCTAAAACTATGTACAGCAAAATGCAAATATGAAAAAGAATATTTTTTATATAATAACGTAGTAAATAAAATAATATATTTTGTAGATGAATGAGTTACCAACTCTACTGCATGTGAGACTACTCTCAGATCCGCAAATAGTCTGAAAAAGCACTATTCTCCATTACTTTTGTCATTTTCTATCTCCACTCGCCGGAAATTGAGTTCTGAGCCTCAGGAAGTAACAATGCATCAGACGACAAGTCTATTCATTTTGGAGATCAACTTTGTAGAACGTCAAAGTGACCAACCGATTCTTAGCCCAAATAATGCGACACTATAAAATCCGGCCAATGGCCCAAAAAGAGATAACGGATATAGTTAATCGCCAAAACTATATAAAGAAAACGTGACATTTTGATCGGTCATTAACGACAGAACGTGTACATGAATAAAACCACATTACAACAGACCATGACGTTAACCATGTCAGAAAAAACGAAAAAGCATATTCACACACAGGAGAACACTCCTGGGAGAAAATCACACGTCACGATATTCCGAATATGGCGATATTTTAACATAATAAATGAAAGCATAAATATCCGAAGTAACAACAACAAATGAGAGAAATATAAAGTTGAAAATTATAGCGCATACTGTTTTCTTTTTTATTGCATAAAAGAGAATAATCAACATTATGGCTAAATTGAAGATCAAGTAAACGAATAGTACGTTGGACAATACAGATTTCTGAATATTGTAACGTCGATGTCCTCGGGTTAAACTAAAGTTTAGATTTAAAAGTAATAAGACAGACCTGGAGGGCAGATGCACTCGTTGTTGACGGCGTCCCTGGGCGGCCTCTCGATTTCCCTGCGGACCCTGAGGACGTTGTGGTCGTAGCCAGGATCGAGGGTGGCCGCGAGGGCCTGGAGCCGCTCTTCGAGGAGACTGACCCTTCCTTCGAGGAGATACCCCCTGTACACGAGGTAGAGGGTGGCCGACGCTAAGAACAGGCTGGACAGCCCCCAGACCAGGCCTCCGGGACCCGATCCTCCCCGCTCCACCATCGCTACCTCCTGCTACACGCTTTGTCCTTTGTTTTTTTTCCCGCGCACTCGACGACAAGTGTTGTCCGCACCGTCTGTCGCCTCGATCCAGAGGGAGGGGGGATCCCTTACATCTCAGACGTCTCTCGGACAGCACCCAACCAAGCGACACATACGGAAAAAAGTACGACTGACCCTCGGTGACGAACTCTACGTCACGGCCTACGCGATTTGTTACCGGCCGAACGTCGGCACAGGACTGGCGGCTGTGTGAACCCTTCTGAACTCCCCCACCACTACTGGTCCCCCCCCAACCCTCTCCCACCAGACCGCCAGCCAAACCGTTTACGACCGCGGCACACTCTACTGTCCAATCCCGCAGTTACCCCAACTTAGAACTCCGGTTACTTCCTGAAGGACTTTCCGCTTGCATAATGTCATCCGCCGAGAAGAATTTTCTGGCTCTCTCAGAACTGGCCGGCGACTCGATCTTGAAATTTCTTCTCCCTGGGCCTTCTCCGTAGGACCTATACCTTCAACGGTTCAGAGACCTCGAGGTTCCTCCACATAAATCTTCGCCGAGGTGACGACTCGCCGTTTTTCCTAACAGGAACAATTCATAAAAGCACATATTTCCTAACCGGGACGAAAAGTATGCTGAGGGTTATTTCACAAATACGACTCGAATTATTTCTTTGTTTCTAGAAATCGCGACGCAGCGAATTAGTGAAATAGTGAATTTCATTTTACGTTACTACACATTTCATCTATTACATACTCTTACTATAAAATATTTTTAGTAAGAATTTATGTAAGAACAATTATGTTCACTGTATTTCCTTCATTTTAGAGAGAGTTCGAATTAGTTATAAAACAGTACCTTATTAAAAATAACGAACGTTATTAAAAAACAGTCTGAAAAATAGGCGATTGGCTCATCGATGTAATAATAATGCTATGTAATAACAATCGGAGTTTCTATCATAAATAACTCACGTCGCCCGTACAATTATTGTCCGCGGAATTTTCTTTTAGCATAAAATATTGTAATCCGAGTCATTTGATGGTTCGGGAGAAACTGTTATTTTAATTCGAGATTTTCGTCTAAATCAGCGATCGCCTTTACGTGATTCGAATTAACCGGTGATACAGTGGGGACTCGGGCAAGAAGTTGACTGCCTCCCCGGCAGCTCTAAAAACTTGGCCATTCGGAAATTGGTTCTATGTTGGGAAGGGGATGGATGGATGGATGGATGGATGGGAGGAGCGGCGGCGGCGGTGGCAGCTTGATTGAGAGGCTCCAACCTCACAAAACAGGACTTTATCACCTCTCACGCTAGTCCTCAAACCTATATTTCACACCTCCTCAAAGAATTTACGGCAATTTCACTTTGACTTTCCTACCGGTCGGTTCGGCCGATCCCGAGCGACGAATTATTATGCGAGCGTATGCCGATTCGTATCGAATATAATATTAAAATATATACGCGGAATTTTTGTAACACCCCTTTCATTTTCCATTTCGGAAGACACACTTTTATTCTTCTCGCAATAAAAACTGAATAAAAAATTTATAACAGAAATATAAAATAGATTTGTCTGTTATAAGTGTTGTCTAACCATCTGCTGACCACTCTTGTACCACGGTCAATTGTCCCTATCTTCTAATTTCTTTTGTTTTTATAGTATTATAAAGAAAAAAAATGAGAAAACACATTTTAGTTTTATTGCGACTTCAGTATCAGCCTGTTATTTTATTTATATTTACAAAACATCTAGTTATCTTGTTTACTGCTTTGAAAAGCCACAAGACGTTCGAATTTTGACCCACTTAATTCAAATAGTAATCGGAAAGAAGCGTTCAATCTCTTTCTGAATACAGTTTGTAGTAGTCGTAAACTAAACTCCGTTTGCAATTCTTGGCACCGAAATGGACTACTGAGACGACAAAAAGATCATTTAATATCTCGCGGGTATTAGTTTCGCGATGGGAATAGTTCTTGCAGCCCATTACGATTAAAATCAATCTACGTCAGATATACGTTTGGATTTGACTACTGTCGTGATTCAAGTGGAGTGAAATATCTACTTACTATTTATATTTTTTTTATTGCGCAATTTTACCTTTTATATGTAAATAAAAAATATTTAGAATCCCCGTTTCTAAATTGATAGTTGTCAGAAAGATTTAATAACGGGAATAATGAAAAGACTTCTCACATTTGCTTTGGTAAAATGTTTTTAATTCCACACACCGACACGCTCAGACCGAATTCAGGTGGAGGTCGCGTTGGCCCGCCTCTGATTAGATTTTAAGTTGGAGCGGAGTTCGTTAATTTCAACATCCCTGTAAGACAACGTGTTTAAGGCGTAAGAGGGAACCTTCCATATTTCTCCTCATTACTCCGACTGTAATAAGTTCTCCTTGAGTTATAACTTGACCCGAGCGCCCCACACACACGCACACACAACTCACCGAGGTTTATACGCCAAGTTAGTTATTCACTAAGGTCGTGTGAGATTCCCAGGTTTCTCTTCAACTATTTACCAGATAATGTAATTTACCTCTGTCGCATTGTTTCGTAAGCCCTCCGGCTATTTCTAAATTTTAATCCGGGCCATCAAACTATAACCTCTAATGATATATTCTTTCGTAATTTCAACAATACGATTTCAGTTTTATTCTCAACTAGTTAGTGCTATTGGTCTGAAGGTTAGAGGGTCTGTGCTGTTTTTGCCGGGTTTTAATATCGGGATAATTGTGATGTCTAGCCAAGAATATGGTATTGTGTCTGTGTTCCATATGTTATTATATAATTTGAGCACTAATTGTGTTTGTTGTTTTCTGTTAAGGCAGCCATCATTTCGTTGCAGATTCCATCTGGGCCTGGTGTTTTACCGTTTTTTAATTCTGAATCGGTTCAGCCGTTTGGAAATGCCTAACGAACACACAACACACACGGACAAACGCCATTTGACATATATTATATAGATATTCGCAGTATTCCTGGATTTCATTTAGTTGTCATTTTTAAACTGGCGGAAATTTATGTTGGCTGTCTAAGTTTATCCAGAGGAAAGAGGAGTAGAATTTTTTTATCTGTGCATTCCGTCGGTAATATGCTACTGTCGGTTTGTCAGCTGTCCGGTGACAGTGCTGACTATGGAGGTCAGGAGCCGGTCTATTATAAGATAGAAAATCGATATAACGTTGACGTAGAACTATTCTCGGTGCTATTAATTACTTTCATTATCCGGAGCCATTACCCTATATAAATATCTTCGTTCCGAGCTCATCCTTCATTGACCGGGTAATCGAGTCGGAATCTTCAGTGTGTCTGAAGGTGGCCGGCGGCGGTGGTGGGCGGTCGCTAACTGGCGAGCAGACGTAGTCCAAATTGGACGTCTCCCGCCGGGAATGTTAATGAGTCCCACGGCCCATGAATGGGAGGAATGGGAGAGCGTGGGCGTACGAGACGCCACCCGGCACGCGTCCCACCAGCGGCACTAAATAATAATTTAATCGAGGAAACAATAAAATTGTTCCGTCCCAGACAGATATGACGGGGCCGTCTGCCCGATCAAAGGCTCCATCCCGAACAGTCTTAACTAGCAGCTCGGGGACCGAAAAGGAAATGTGACCGACGAACCATATTAGTGTTTAACTGTATATGGCAACCGGTAGTCCCCGTCCAACACGCACTGTCTTTATGCCTCGTATAAAAATGTATTTTAAAAACTTGTTTAAATCTTTTTTTTCATTTTCAGTTCGAAACGCTTTCAGATGTGGCCATTCATTTAAAAATAAATCGAACATAATATTCGGAAATTATTACCTCGAGTTATCTGCTTACTTTGACGTTGGCTCTGGCTATTATCACTCAGGTTTCGAAAGCACAAATAAGATGCAAACTAGACGGGTGACACATGATCCTTAGCACTATTAAAGTAATAATGCGCGCATTAATATTACTACTACGAAATTATTTTCATAATACAGTATGATGCGTGTACTGCGTCCTTAAGTGCGATTGCTCTAAATCTACAAATATCCATACTTTATATACTTTGGACATAAAAATAGAATACCCTTCCGTATCTGTCATCCTACAAAATCGTCTCATCTCCATGTCCCGCTTAATTCAATCCATTAATTAATCCGTGGAGCTAATTGTCTATATTTTAATAGGTAACAAAATAACGAGGAGGAAGACGAAAGCAAAATTTTAAATAATAAAATGCTAACAAAAATGTACGTCTCTAAAAGGTAGGCTTAGTTAGAGCCCAGGCTAACCCATGGTCCAATGCTAATTGTTGAAGCGGAGTGAGATACCCTCGATAAGACGTTCTATGCTATTAAAATGTATTACTCCGCGCTCGCTCGGTATTCAGATACTTCTCTAATTCCCGGATGGGTCCCAGTAAGAGTTTCTCCGCTGGCTTTATTTCGGCCCCCCTTTTAACTTATACCATTCTCGGTTATTAAGTTGGCGGGGGGTTGGTTGGGGTGGGGCGGGCGTAATGAAGGGCGCCGGTTAACGGCTGACAATAGCGGGCGGGCCTCCTCTCTCCGGCTCACATGCCCCACACGCCCGATTATCCCCCCTTGGATTCACCTGAG
The DNA here is from genome assembly GCA_019843655.1 of Lethocerus indicus. Lineage (NCBI taxonomy): Eukaryota > Metazoa > Arthropoda > Insecta > Hemiptera > Belostomatidae > Lethocerus > Lethocerus indicus. The sequence continues at coordinate 22,468,570 of JACDQD010000003.1, read as the reverse complement.
CAAGTTTGTCCAGGAATTGAGACTGAAACTTGGCGTTTAAACTCGTCCCCGGGACTGCAGTCTCCGTCGGTGAGGCTCCAATTATTGAAGTTTCCTCTGGACCGTCTTCTCGGCCAACATTCTCCCTTCAATTGACGCCGGAGTTTATACTTTGACAGTCTAAAGAGACTCACATAATCCGGTGGGTATCTTACGGTTTTTTTAGACGAGTAGTAGCATAAAATATACTTTATTCAAAATGAAGAACCTATAATATCAGTACACTTCATTACTTGTGTTCCTAATAAAGACGAACAATTCAATATAGTACGCGTAAGCTTATTAGTAGAAGCCTGCTTCTACCTATTGAATCGTCCTAACTTCCTTCAAAATCAGTCGTGTGAAATTTAAGAATCATTAAATCTATTCAACAAAATCAACGTTAAAATTTCCTTCTATAATAATGTTGCTAATGAAGTAAGTTAATTTTAGAAAGTCATGCACTGTTTTTCCGAGAAAAGTTGCCGAGAGATTTTTGAAAAGTGGACACGGACCGCGGTCTCTCTATTCACGAAAGAGCGGCCTCTTTTTCCGCACTCTTAGAATCATATATAAAACAAAAAAAAACCTTTTGACTTTTACCTCTGGTCCTGTGTTCCTTGACCGCCTTTTTTCTTTTTCTTCTCCTTTTTTGTCGAGAGTGTGTTCTCGTGTTAAGAGCTCGGGCCGGGAGTTTAAAACGCTTTTAGACCTCACACTCGACTTGTTTTTGACGGATACTTCCACTAATGATGGAAACTAACTCGAGGACCCTCGGGGCCCCCTCTGAGTGCTAAGCTCATTCCTACCGCGTCCGCACGAATAATTTACCGGACATTAAAATGGAAATAATACACGCATCGGTAATTATACTCTGGCGACTGTGCAGTCTACATTTGCGGACGTTTTGAAAATGAACTAGGTATTTTATTAAAATCACACACCTCAATTTCGGTAGTCAAATATAATATAGTACAACGTGCTTATACTTTTTGAAGTAATCGAATACCTGATTAATAATAAACTAGCTAATAATAATCCATTCGTTACGTGCCTAACATATTAGAAACTCTAATATTGACATCAGCGGTGTCCGAAGACAGCGATATGCGGCGGTTTGCGCTAAATCAGTGGGCCGACGGTATTGTGGACAGAAATACACGTGTAGAGTCGGCGGCGCCTCTAAATTTAATCCAAAGGGAGAAAATTCTTTTTCTTTTCAAAAAGGTCCAACACCGCCTCCCCTCTCTAGCTCCGGCTCTAGCCTCTCCTTCTGTTTGGACGCATTCCAAGGCTGGCTGTGTTAGTGGCGGCGATCAATCGAAAATGTCCGCCGGAGCGTATAAATCCGTGGAAGGCTCTTTTTTAAAGGGGGCCTCGCGGGGGGAACGCGCGCGCGTCCACCGCTATTTATTGTGGGCGCCACCCTTCCGCCCCTGCCAACTCTGTCTCCAGTCCCAACATCCGGTTCAAAAAGAAGGCGCCCCCTACTCTACTGCGTCCACGTAATGTCCTAAATTACCGACTTAGGCCTACACCTCGATAGGCCCTGCAAGTGCGATGTCGGTAATATTTCACCTGCCGGTTTTAGGACAAGCGCTCCATGTACATCTGTAAAATTTTAACGCGTAGTGGAAATGATTAAAGCGCTCCAAGTAACACCTACTGAGTTGAACGAGCCTACCAGTAACGCGGTATAGTTATCGAATGTTAACTGGATCGATGTAACCGATCGATGTACATAGTTGTAATCGTAAAAATAATTCAAACACTCTGTATAGTCTCAGGCAATTGATATACTTGACCAAAACACTGGTTTTCAATTGTAAAAAGCGAATTATCCGAATAGTTCCGTAGATGCACGATCGTGCAACGACGAGTGAGGAAACTTCGCGGTGGTCCCACTCTAATTGGTCCCCGAGTACAAGTACAGGCATCGCCCCCTTCGCCAAACTGAATAATGATTACAATGGTCCATTATTGGACAAGAGACCACGACTTGCCACGGTAATAATGGTAAGGTCGGCCAATTAAAGATAATCGACGAAACAGACCCAAAAGACTTTCTGAGTCACCGGCGGACCAGGGATTTGTCCGCCTGTTTTAATAAAAGGGGTTTGTGCCTAATCCATTTGAAGAGGAAGAATCAACCTTAACCAAGTGTTATTTCTATCCAAAGCAAAAATTCAAGCGTTCGGTTGACTATACAAACTAAATTTGGAGAAATTTATTGGCTGTTCCTTTTGTGAAATTAGTCGCTCTTCTTTACGGTTGAACCGTATCCGTTGAATCTTTTTTCTCTCTTCCTTATGGAGCATGTATATATATATATATATATATATATATATATATATATATATATATATATGCCTATTATAAAAATAGGATCAAATGTTAGGTTTTAATAATAACATATTGCGTTAACAACATAAGCTAATGATGCTAAATCTATATTTGGGAAGGTATGCGCATTCACCACCATCAATAAGCATGTTAAGTTTGTAGTTCGTTTCAAATAATATTTGTTCAGAGACAACTATAAAAAGGCAATTGTTCGTAATTAGAATTAGAATTTTGTTAGGTTGTGAATCTTCTTCCGTTTCGAAAAACTCACTTATTATTTCTTGTTATTTTTTTTTCGACATGTACAATATTGGACCTAGAATAATGGAACATTGACAGAAATCTAGACCTCTATTATTTTAGAAAAAAATATTTTTGCCAAACGTTTTTTGCCAGAAGATAATTATAGAACAATTGGACGTATTGCTATTAATTTAACCGTTAATATTAATCTTCCTTGAAGAAGGTGGAGGCGGCGGCCCGTGTTTGACCGTTGGGGCGGTGTGCGTGGACGCCGGGCGAGTGTGAGTGCGCACGCGAGCTCCGAACCCCAAATGCAGTTAATTAAGGAGGTTGTATTGCGGAGTCAAAGGTTGTTTCGGGGCCATCATTAAAGGGACAGTAAAGGGATCCATTTACGACGGCCCTTCGCCTCGGCTCCCCCATCAGCCCTAATACACCATGTATTTACCTTCCCGAGGCTAAACACCACTTCGCCTCGATTGTGTCACGGCTCAAATCACTAGTGCACTTTTTACTGTCAATTTTAATTAAAATACTTAGTGTTAAGAATGAAAAAGCTCATTTGATTTGAGTAGTTTTTAGTTTATTATAATTTTAGAGGGATATTATTGTGTTACTAGTTTAGAATACCTGTTTTGTGATCTGCGAGGTGTTGGAATACCGTAGATTTCAATTTTTTCTGTCTCCTCTCGCTGGTTTGGTCCTGTGCTAGACCGGTTTCGGCTGCTCGCCATCTTCAGCAGCGGTGCTAGTCACATTAGCACTTTGGATGTTTTTTGGGCATCCTCACTGCACTCTCACTCTCACTTGTACTGTGGTGGTTGTCTGTTTGTGGTGTGTATATATATGTCATGTTACTGTATTTTTGGGGGATCTTGCTTGTCTTATATGGGTTGGGAGGGAGATTGCTAATCTAGTTAAGGGGTGCTGGTGCACCCAACGAACTTTAGTTCAGTACATTTCCGCACCACCCTCAGGGGGGCGATAGTTTATCGGTAGAAGTACACCAAACGAACTTTAGTTCAGTACATTTCCGCACCACCCTCAGGGGCGCTATCGGTGGGGTGTACAGCGAACTTTAGTTCAGTACATTTCCGTACCACCCTCGTGTATATCCCGGTGGGGTGTACCCAACGAACTTTAGTTCAGTACATTTCCGCACCACCTCAGGGGGCGCCGGGTGGAGGTGTACCCAACGAACTTTAGTTCAGTACATTTCCGCACCACCCTCAGGGGGCGCTAGTTTATCGGTAGAAGTACACCAAACGAACTTTAGTTCAGTACATTTCCGCACCACCCTCAGGGGGCGCTAGTATATCGGTGGGAGTGTACCCAACGAACTTTAGTTCAGTACATTTCCGCACCAACGCTTTAGTTCAGTACATTTCCGCACCACCCTGGGAGTGTACCCAACGAACTTTAGTTCAGTACATTTCCGCACCACCCTCAGGGGCGCTATCGGTGGAGTGTACCCAACGAACTTTAGTTCAGTACATTTCCGCACCACCCACTCGGGGGTACCCAACGAACTTTAGTTCAGTACATTTCCGCACCACCCTCAGGGGGCGCTAGTTTATCGGTGGGAGTGTACCCAACGAACTTTAGTTCAGTACATTTCCGCACCACCCTCAGGGGGCGCTAGTTAATCGGTGGGAGTGTACCCAACGAACTTTAGTTCAGTACATTTCCGCACCACCCTCAGGGGGGCGATAGTTTATCGGTAGAAGTACACCCAACGAACTTTAGTTCAGTACATTTCCGCACCACCCTCAGGGGGCGCTAGTTAATCGGTGGGAGTGTACCCAACGAACTTTAGTTCAGTACATTTCCGCACCACCCTCAGGGGGCGCTAGTTAATCGGTGGGAGTGTACCCAACGAACTTTAGTTCAGTACATTTCCGCACCACCCTCAGGGGGCGCCAGTTAAGTGCACCCAACGAACTTTAGTTCAGTACATTTCCGCACCACCCTCAGGGGGCGCCAGTTTATCGGTGCAAGTGCACCCAACGAACTTTAGTTCAGTACATTTCCGCACCACCCTCAGGGGGCGCTAGTTTATCGGTGCAAGTGCACCCAACGAACTTTAGTTCAGTACATTTCCGCACCACCCTCAGGGGGCGCTAGTTTATCGGTGGGAGTGTACCCAACGAACTTTAGTTCAGTACATTTCCGCACCACCCTCAGGGGGCGCTAGTTTATCGGTGGAGTGTACCCAACGAACTTTAGTTCAGTACATTTCCGCACCACCCTCAGGGGCGCTAGTTTATCGGTGGAGTGTACCCAACGAACTTTAGTTCAGTACATTTCCGCACCACCCTCAGGGGGCGCTAGTTAATCGGTGGGAGTGTACCCAACGAACTTTAGTTCAGTACATTTCCGCACCACCCTCAGGGGGCGCTAGTTATCGGTGGGAGTGTACCCAACGAACTTTAGTTCAGTACATTTCCGCACCACCCTCAGGGGGCGCTAGTTATATCGGTGGGAGTGCACCCAACGAACTTTAGTTCAGTACATTTCCGCACCACCCTCAAGGGGGCGCTAGTTAATTGAATAACTCGGAAAATATATAATATCTATGTTTCTTTTATAAATGTTTATAAACATGAACATTCATAAACTTAAATCCAATGTTATATAATTTTTTATATTTAGAAAACTATTATTAATACATAACTTAACACATTATTCATTTTAAGTTGTTTTATTGTATCCCTTGAACTTTAGTTAAGTACACAGACGCCCTACACTTAGTGGAGCACCTGGAGATTCCAGGTGCAAGGGCACTAATGAACTATAGTTAAGTAGATTTCACAGGTAAGCACATTTTTTTATAACTTACTTGTTTATTTTTATTTTACAATACTAAGTTTTTATTTGTCTATAAATAGCTTCCTCTTTAAATACAAATTATTAGATATAGAAAAATTCTGGATCAACAGGAAAACTTTTATGATCGTAAATGCGCAATCCCGGATGGGTTTCCTGTCATATATTTGGAAGTCAGTTGTGACCTGTTGTGTGATCAAATATATATTTGACCAATAATCCGACAAAGTCTTAACCGATTATCGAAATCCCTCCCAACCTAAATAAGACAAATAACATCCGGAAACGAAATCTACGATATTCTGTTACTTTTAAATTGAAGTAACATTTCTGGGAGAACGTGACAACTGGGCGTATTTAATTGAAGACTTTAATAATCGTTTGTGCCCGGAGTTAGGGAACTAGAGTTGGCCAAATAGGAAGTGCACCGTATTTACAACCTAAAATTGCCCAACTTCGCTCCGCCTCTTAAATAAAAGTCCCGGCACAGTTTTAACTGCAAAAATATACGCTCGGAGCCGATTTAATAGTAACGTAAATTTGTCAGCACGGAGAAACTAGTAACTTAAATCCGATTCAAAACGACCTCGGCGAAATTTGCCGGGAGATTCGAAATAATTTATACTGGGGCACTGCGAATCAGTTCCGCTCGTCTCGGGCGCAATTTTAACCGAGTCGAGTTAATTCAACCGCTGTCAGCCTTTACTTTGGACTTTACTTCTGAGGAAGTATTTATAGCCTCGATAATTTCAGAGTAAAGTTCACTAATAGAGGACTTAGTTTTCATCGCACACTCGGGATTCGGTAATGAATATTTATCGTAGTTTAGTGGAGCCGTAATATACGCAATTAATCACTGACGACATTTTTGCTAATATATTTAATGTCGACGGGAGAACAATTGTGGCCGGTATTCGCTTACTCGGTTTATTCTGAACGGCTCAAATTGTTCTTTATCAATTGCCCGCCCCGCACCATTCAAATCCGGGCAACAGGGACGACCTCTCGGGACAGGTGTCCGGCTTTTCAAAGCCGATAACAGTCGGATCTGTCCGACGCCATTAACACATGCATTTTACAAAATCGGCTTCGATTTTGACAGTGATTGAGATGCTCCAGTCGGCCGGATGATCGCCACCCGAATCTGTATATTGTGTGCGCCGTCGATCTGCAATAGCACCGGGGAGAGATGCTGCAATTGGCACCCGATATTGCCGGCGAGGGGTCCTCGAGTGGCCCTCCGAAACCGTCCCCTATATAAATGTCCACGGAATCGTCCCGGATTCACTGAATTTCAGACGAAATGTTTTTCGCCGCAAAATAATCTAGAAGGAGAGTTCTGACTGTCAATTATGTTCGGCCGGGAATGCCGTTGCGAGCATCAAATAAGTGATGGACCTGTTACCGACCTGATTTCTCATCAGTCACTGTCACAGTGCTACAGGAGAGTTCTCTCGAACCAAAGCATCGAGCATCGAAACTGAGGCCCGATCTAGAACTCCCGTCACTCCTGAGGAACATTCGTGGCGAGTTCCCGGCGGACAAAGAGCCCCACCGGAGTTATCCTGTTAACAGTAACAGTAACACTCATGGTGCAACTTGAAACGGATTAATTACACGATAAATATTGACGTAAAACTATTTAACTTTTACAGCCTCCAACCACCAAGATAGTTTTTATAAGCCGACTTAATTCGACAAACAGCGATACGGCCCCTCTCCGGAATGATGGTAGTTGTCGCGCCACTTTTACAACCCTCTGTTTGCGTTCCCTAATCAGTGAGTTTATTGTCGACCGAAAGGGGGTTGACTTTTAAAAAGTAACTCGGAGATTCCCCGGGGATCTTAAGTTTTTAACAGGATAACCTCTTGATGTTCGGGCTGCGGGGCCTATTTCGGGCCGTCTCCCCCCGAAGTGTTACCGAAGCGTCGGCCGCGTCTCGGGCAAAATCCGATGAATAATTTATGGCTATCGCTTCCCCGGGCATCGTTTTGCGCCCCGGATATAAAGTAACGACGCATATAAAGTGAAACACTGCACGGCCGTTTCTGCCTTCCTATATTCCTGCACAGGTGTGGAATGCTGTCATTCAGAAATACATTTTCGCACTTTGAAATCTTTCCTCAACCCGAGACGAGTTCTTTTTTAGCGACAAATCTAAATTTAATTTATAAAATAAACAATAACCTATTTATATACAGCAATAAAATTTTTTAGAGGATTAGGATTTTGAAATGATTCAAGTACGCTTATAACGAAATGCTCACAACTATTTTAAACGTATTGTATACAATACATATTATTCATAATAAAGCCAGTATCCGATATATTTATGGTGAATAATATTTTCAAACTTTTTAAGCTCGGATGGCAACATGATGATGATTCATCAGCTACAGCACTGTTATGGTCAGTATTTGGTTAAGTGCAGGTGCCCTATTTAGTATTACACCAAAGAGAATTCGCTTACTGAAATTGGCGAACACTCGAAACCGATAAACATAAAATTCTAGTTTCTTTACCGAGAATGGGCCGAGGCTATGGAAATAGATGCCAAATGCGAAACGATGAAAATTCATACCGGTAAGAGAATAGGAGGCCTGGGCTGGAGAAAATGGAGTTGGAATATGCATATTATTGTCTGGGGACGGGTAGAGGCGGTAAAGGGGTGAATCTAATGAATTATTTATCCGTCGTTTCTCCCCCTCCCCAAGTCGTACCGTACAACCACCTACCCCACCGTTTTGACCAATAGGGATCACGCATAGCTTCATCATTCCCAATCGATAGGCTTATGCAGACCATTACGGGCTTATCGTTCTTATGTGTCCTAATAAAGGTGGAGTGAGGGGGAGCGGGAACCCCACTCCCGATGACCAATAGCCAAAGTAGTTTAGCATTGCCCGAAAATACCCTTTCTGCTTGTCAATTGGGGGCTACGTTAAATCCACCAGTTCCGATTGGTTAGATTTACATTTACAGTGCTAATTTGTAATTTATGGCGGAGAGAGAGGGAGGGTGGGAGAGAGGGACATCAACAGTGGAAAGGGGTTTTAGCCGGTCTAGCATAGTACTAAATCGCGAGTGGAGACAGATGATTAGGAATTAGGTTCAATTCCTTTATAAACTATATTAAAGAATTCCTGAATTAAACATTGTTTTCATTTTGGGTCGTTTGGTAGAACACAGTACTACCCTCGGAGCGAACAAAGTACTATTCTTACTCAGTTTTCTAAATTATAAAAGGGCACAGTTGCAGTTTCGAGTCAAGCACCAAAACGCGTAGGGGTCGTCCCGTTTCGGGCTGAGGCTTTATGAAAGAATTACGGAACAATGCCCACTCGCCGCTAAACACAGACTGAAAAATGCCCCCCCCCCCGGGAGTATAATTACACTTGCGAAATTCAAGCGGACTTTTGGAACGCAACAAAAAAAGAAGAAGAAGAAAGAAGCGTTAGTAATATTCCCAGCTGCCGGGGGGAAATCTATTCGCAAAGTCCGCGGATCAAAGCGAGACGCCGGCGGTTTCGTGTTCTCAATTACGGTCTCTTTGTCTCGGGCGAGAAAGAACGAGGCGCTTAGGGTGGGAGTGATAAAAACCCGCAACACATTATGTCGAGGAGCCTGTCTTGCGTTTCGCAACGTTCAACTCAACGCCTGGATTCGCTTCGCCGATGAGACACCGTCGAGGCCGGCCATTGTTCGGCAAAGAAGAATTTTTTTCTTCGCTTTGATTTTTGTACAATCAACTAGGAGTTATAGGAACAAATGCTGTATATGTGTTTTCCTCACGTGAATTTCGCGATAAAATAAACCACCCAATGATGGCACTTTTAAAGATGAACAAGTGATTAAGGTCACAGACTAAGAAGATCCTAGGCCAGTGGCTTTTAAGCCACAGTGGCTTTTAAGGGGAGGATAATGGATGGGTGAAGGAGGAGAGAGACCGAAGGAGCAAATTTGGATGATGAGAAAGGCGGCAAAGAAGAAACGAAGAAAATTTCGGACGGCGATCGACAACCTCGGGCGGAATGTCTGCTGAAATGGAAGTGAAAACTATTTGGTTGTAAAACTCACCGGGGATTACAAACAAGAATGCTAACTCTGAGGCATTCCTCGTGTGGGCTCCAGCCACACGAGTTCTGGGCCGGCTAGCACATGCAAACTACAAGCTATTTGATGTATTGTGAAATAAATTTACTGCGGGGAACTTGGAAGTGGATGTAGATAGATTTTTTGCATTCGTTCTATTCTGTTTAGCATATCTTAGGTACATAAATGACTGCTCTTCAAATCGTTCTTCCATGTAAACCTGTAATAATATGAACCACTAATAAATATGATGCGATCCACATTAATTGTGTATCTAAGTATTCTAACGAATATGCTGAAATTTACAAACTTCTCCTTGTTAATATTGACGCAACGTTTAACCGGACTGAACTGAGCCATCGTTGTTATCTCTCTGCACGTGGACGTATAGATAGGGATAAAAATCTTTATTCACATAAAATTCAGTACTCGAGCGGTGTATATATTAGCCGTATAAACGTTTATATATAAAAACGATTTTTGCAACTAATAAAATCGTATATAGTAATAGACATATGTGAGCTGAGGCTGAGGGGTGTCTGGACCCACAGGAGGAAGTGCACTTTCGGTGGGGTTTAAAGCAGCGTTAATGCCAACACATGCACGCGTATACACAATCATCATCACCATTGCTCCAAGTCAGCTAATCTGGAGAGAATTACTTTGCAATTGGTTCCCAAAGCCTTCTGAGTTCTGTCCTCGTTTAACGAATTTCCATCTTCGGGTTCGAGGATTTGGATATCCAGGATTAGCGGCCCCTGTGAAAGGCGGGCGTCCATTCTCATAATTAGAGGCCGACGAGGGGAAGGGGAATCACCGTTAAAACTACCCATCGGTCCGGTTGCCCCACGTTAGAACTACCTCTGAATGGATGGAAGAGTGGTAGGGGATCGTGCCCGCTCTAGATTGAAGCAATTTTGAAACGGCCCGAGGGCCAGGGCTCTCCCCTACTCTAATGAACCCTATATAACTCTTTCGCAGTCCGAACCCCTCCGTCCAATGCCCCAGGGACGTTTTGTTCGATAAACCGTACCCCATCTACTAATTACCGGGGAATGCGTCGAAATTTCCGCCCTTTGAGTGTCAAATCGGAACTTCCGCTCTGATAAAATTCGTGAATAATATGCCCCATCTTCAAAGAAAACATTCTTCGACTACTACAAAATAAGAAGGTCTCAGATACGTAGCCCGAAATGTTATTAGTAAAGGGTAAAGTAATGGACGTTTTTTCCTTAGTCCTTAGGATCCTTAGGATCATATTTCTTACGATTTTCCAAATTAATGAACAACCGAGTATAATTAAGAAAGTTAATAGTTTACAGTTTTTTAAGATTACCTTAAAACGGCTGAAAAATATTAAGAAATCGCAAGTATGAGTTTTGTTATATCAATCGACACATAACAGATTGGCGAATAGATTATTTACAACGATACATGTTTTAACCTCATAGTACCAGACTACTACCATAGTAGTAGAAAAAGTGGACTACATGAAATTTTAATTATCTTGAATTATTTCTTACACTTGGGCATGATGGTCGTTAAGATATGGGTCATTTGGCTGCTAATTAGGACCACAATCTTGCGCTTTGTGGTCGCGGTGTGCGACAGTTTCCCAAATTATACAACAGTAAGTTAATTTATTAGGAACATCAACATATTCTTAATTATATTGCCTGTATGGTTGTAATGAAAAAGTTAAGTGAGGCTGTTCAATTTATGAGAATTTAAATGCAAGAAGCCGACCGAAATGTAGGCCGTACTATTTGGGTGTGATTTGTATTGAGGACAGATGGGAGTATGATGAGCGCTAATATTATAAATGGCGGGAGCAAGTCGAGAGGGAAGAGGACACTTGATCGGGGCCACATCCGCACCCAACACCCAACCTCATTCGACCTGATTATTCATATTTTACCAATTTATTCTATTTCAGATTTATTGACACCTTGAACAAGCCAAGAGATTCAATTATAACACACAACTGCATAGAGAGGTTATTTGGCATGTGAACTCTGGCTCTATCCGCGTCATCGAGTGCACTGACTTGCCTTTACTACTGACAAGTGAAACCATTATTATCAGTACCCCCCATTGAAACCGCATTTCTGGGCAAATTTTGTGCCTAAAAACAGCATTTTTGGGCCGCATTATTTAACCCCAATAATGGGGTTTTATGCCCCAATATTGGGGTGTTTTGACGAATAATTGGCCCAAAAATGATGTTTTTAGGCTCAAAAATGTGGTTTTTTGACGAAAATTCGGCCAAAAAATGCGGTTCTTAGCCCTAATAATGTGGTTTTTTGACGAAAAATCGGCCCAAAAATGATGTTTTTAGCCCCAAAAATGAGGTTTTTAGGTTCGAAATTGGCCCAAGAATACGATTTTTAGTCCAAAAATGGGGTTATTAGGCGCAAAATCGGCTCAAAAATGCGGTTTATAACTCAGTATATAAGTTATGACCATGGTCAAGAATCCTGTCAAATATAAATACAAAGAATTGCTGGGAGTGTTTGTGTCAGCCTTAGTATAATTTGGAACAATTGAAGTATTGAATGTAACAAATATATTCTACACATTACTGCTGTTATCAACTATTAATGTACACACTTATTTTACTTTATATAACCGTTTACTTTATATAATTATATATAAACTCACTTATTATAAAGTGATTATATAACTTTATGCAATCAATTCTAATATAAAGTTACATTCACTTACCGCGTGGAATTAAAGATTACGCCGGAAATATCTGACGAAAGAAATGAGGTTCAATGAGAGGGACGGAGAAAATGCTCTCGAATCTGCATAGGAATAGATCGGCTTACGGCAACCCCCTATAAGTGGGCGGGTTTACGGCCTGGAAGACTTCAGGGAGAATACTGCAATATTTAAAATGGCCCCACTCGAGCGGATGGAAACTGTAAATGCGGCTAATAAATGTAAAAGCCTACTTCGTTTTTTTCAAAGTAGAAGGCAGTAGGAGGGTCGAATTCGCCTACTTGATATAGATAAATGTGACGGCCGGAGTTGGTAGAGAGATACCGGCCGGTGAAATAGGGGCCATCAGCCGGGCAGAAAGTCCTCCCACTAATCCACGAACAGCGCCTTTAACCTATATGGGGCATATAAATAAAGCTTAACAATTTATTAATTTCATCTTATAACTCATCGCTCACGGTTATTCGGCTGACTGCGGTGAAAAAGGCTGCAAAGAAATGAACTCTTAAAACGTTAATATACGTGGCCCCAATCGCGATGAACCGTTTCACGTGTTCAGAGCCCTTCAACAATAAGGAATCTTAAATCAAGTTGGAAATTGCTTTAGGACCATGGGAATGATCAGGAGCATCCTATACGAGACAAGAAATAATACGAATGTAAAGCTCCCCTTTATTGAAAAGAAGTGGGGAATAATTTTAATCTGATAGCGCGTTCTTCTGTGAAGTATAACAATAATAATAAAACACTAATAAAGTCATGCCGATTGTCTAAATCATTTTTTCTGTGAAAACCGTTAAATATATTGCATATATTTTTTAATTATATAATTATAATATACTAACTCGGCAACAGAGTGGAAATGAAGGATTCCTAAAAGCATTTAAAATTAGCTCAGCTACAAACACTGAGGCCATTAAACAGTATGGACGGATAAACTATGAGGGTTCCCCTTTAACTGGTTAAACCGGTAGTTCACAGATGTAAGTGATTTGGAGGTAATTACAATTTCTGATATTGTGGACCACAGTATCGATTGTGCAGTTGGTGGAATCGTGTTAATTAGGTAAACATCCGTACTGGGGTACTACTGACCGTCGTCGCTTCATTCCTTATGTGTGACTTCGTAATCTTTTAAAACCTGGCTATAGATAGTCGCAAATTATATGTGCGAATTATATTAAAATTGACCACGAATTTTCCTTTGCCGGTGACAAATTTCTAGGAAACGAACCTAGATTTAAAATGTATACAAACGGGACATAAATTAATGTTGATTAAATTACTTAGCTATATACAGTCTTCTGTAAGATATTTACATTTATTACATCACGCATTTTTATATATATTTCAGCATAATTGGCGTATTTAAATTTGCGGGGTCTTATTTATAACAATGTGTACGTATAGAATAAATCGAAAAATAAGAGGTTGCGAAATGAAGCTTACAAACACGGAACCGTTTAAGTTTCTGAATATATGTAATATATATTCCTAATATTTATACAAATTTCTGATTTAAATATAACTGATATTAAAAAGCGACTGGTTAATTTAATTGACTACTTATGGAATTGCGTTCATTTGTGGACAGTGCAAATAGAGAGATGCACAGGTGCACGTGCCGAGAGCCCCATAACAGGCTCAATTATCCTGATTGTAGATGTTCCCCGAACAACAACGCCCACCACCCACCACAGGTCAAATAATAGACAGTTAACGAGGGGCAACAAGAGGTCATATTACAACGAGGGTTCTATGAAAATGTTCTCGACACCCTCAGTAACATTCCGGGCTATTAACCGCGCGTATTAAGATCCTATCGTCGGGAGCACCGTTGCATTACTGATAGTGATCGGCGGTAGTATGGCCGTACAAGAGACAGCGAAATTGTTTTTTTCTAACCCACCTGTATTTATGATACCTATTTAGGGACCCGTGAAGATTTGGAATATATTAACTCTTATAATCTTCAAATCGGTCTCCACTAGCTGGTTTTCCTCCTACGGTTTTGGTTTCTCGCCATCCTTTGTGACATTCCGTCAATAAACTTACTGGCTAATACTTTGTTCTGGTTTGAAGCACGCATTAACGTAGTCATGTTGAGAAAACTAATATTGCAGGCTTTGTGGATAAAAAGATACACTGTAGGGGATCCTATTAAAGTGGTTGTGTGGGAGTAAAGGATAAACTGTGTATCCACTCCCTTTGATTCTTTCATAATTCAATATTTCATGTCATGTACACCTTTACTCATACGGTTCAATTGAATAAATGTAACTGTAAAATCTAGTAATATTATTTTATTTATTGTCCAGTTGACATTTAATTTCTCAAAGCCAAAGGCAAATTTTGGCAACGGAGCAGAAAGGCTGGGTTCTTTAGGCGGTTCAGACCAAGGGCAGTTTTACACCGGGATTAAATTCACTAATTATGTCAACTCTTCAGTTCATCGAATTCGTTATTTTTGGAAAAAAAATTATACGACTTCCTCTTTGAAAATCCAACGTCAGTATATGATAAATTGATCCGGTTTAAGAAATACACCATAAACCAATTTGACGGTCGTTTTCCGCATTTCAGAAACGGATCAAAGGGACTCGACCGAATCATTAATTTCAACTTCTAGGATGACATTTCAGAAAATTAATGCGTCTTACTTATTTAATATTATATACAGGTTTCCACTAACTGATATCTTAAAAGATTTTCCAACATTGAGTGCACTCATACCATTTAAATTTTGTATCCTATACGTCCTTATTGCAGGTGGTAACTCGAAGAGTTCTTATCACCGGAAATTGAGAATTTCTTCAAGCTGATCCGAGTTTTCTGCGTATCCGGCCACCTCACAATGGCCACTCTTGTTGTGCCAGTGTTCCGTTTCACCCTTTCCCCGCTTATCTAAACCGATCGCCCGATAAGAGATTTCGGCTCCAAAAAATGTACAAAAAACTTTACTTTCTGGGCACATGGTCGCTTAAATTGATAACGAGTTATGCTACGATTGAAATGGTTTTATAGGGCTGGCCCCGCCTACTACCGCCATCTGATAACACCTTGAACTAGACTCCTTCAAACTTTTTGTCGATGAAGCATTCTGTCACTGCACCATAAATCATTCTCATACCTTAAACCAGTCTGGTATTTGTTTGGAGGTCAGCTAGGGCTTAGGTTATCATCATTATTGCTGATTCCTAAATCCACTCGTAACGGACTCACTCATTTCCTCAAGAAGCAGGAGAAATTCGCAACGCTTAAAGCTTTTTCAGGGAGGATTTATCTCACTAGTAATATAGTGATGCACATAAGAAATATTCTTTTGAGCACACTTTCTAACTCTTACAGATTACGCTAACATTTCTATATAATTATACCATACTTACGTTTGATTTATTATTCCGGGTGAAGCGCTTGGTGTTTTTTCAACCATAATAAATTTCAAAGCTTACACAGCATACATGTTCCAAAACCCAGTGGGGAGCCATTTATGCACCTTCATATATCTAAGTTATGGCTCTAGTAAATCGGGGAATCAGAACAGCCGCTGAATAACGTGTAAACGGTTTTAACTAAATTACAGGAGGAATTCTGGATTCGAGTCTAAAACAACCGGCAATTAGTTGCACGAGACCCGTGTCGAGATATACAGCCATTCCGATCGGTTATAAGTGAAAACCCCCAGACTTTATTAATGTCCGATTTATCTTAATCCCCGTGTCGTCGAACAACTCAATTTTAATTAAACCTCTCAGGCCGAACTCGAATAAATTGAATTTCGTTCCGCTTGATTATGCAGATTTTTGTTTCTAACACCGGACCAAAACTCCTTGTTATATTTAACCAAGCCCTGTTCCCTCGAATTCTTATCTGGAAGACAATAAATTGACGTCCTGAAATCTAGTTTACCTATTTGCATATCTCTTCACCCATCCCTTCGTTTGTATCATTACTCATAATTGAAAGAATCATCAATAAATAGGCAAAAAAGTAGAATCATCGTGGATTTCCAGACCACTGACTTTAATAAGTGGTTTAATTTTTAATTTAATTTTGTGCGCATAATATAATAGCCTTATACATTTGTATCGAAGTGAAATTCGAGTACGAACAGAACCTTTGTTGAACGTTTAAACAATCAGAAAAAATAGAGGTGGGCTGTTGATTTTTTTGTTTGAGAAAACGTTTCTCTCGAATGTAGGTCTCTAATCGTCAACAAATTAATATCCTGTGTCCAGGATACATATTTTATCCTTCTTGATAAAATATTTCGTCAATGCGTGAATAATTTCGATTCGAAAGAAAACACGACCAATAGTGCTTCCTCGAAACGCTAGAAATGAAATAAATTTAGGACGATTCAGGGTTTGAAAATTTGTCCCATTAGTGAATGTATTACAGATTGATCTTGCAGAAAATTACAATTATTTTTTTGTAAATCTACTTACAAGTCTACTTACTACCGTATTTCAGGATCAGTTGAATCGCGCGAACTTGGGGCGCACGCAAATAACACAAACTGCACGTATTGTGACTTATCAGTAGTCTGTAGTCAGTTATTTTTGTCCAAATTGGCATTTACTGTATATGAACGCAGTAAAGGTGAACGCCCGTATAGGCAACGAGGTATAAAAATGCAGTTGAACGTCCTCAGGCTCAATTAATCGGCTGCAGGGCGCCTCAAAATAGAGTCCTCCCACTCACCTAGGCCGTACCCCCAAAACAAATTTACGCCCCTTAATGAAAAACCGAGTTCTCCGCCCCTTGTTTATGCTCCTGTTGACTTATATGCCGACGGCGGGTCCAGGGGGAGACACCTGGGATGTACCCGGCCGTCCGTCGGAGGCTTCCCCCTAAATGAAATTCCTGGGCGGTCCGAATGCGGTAAACAGCTGGTCAACTGTAATTTCTGTTCCTTTACCCTCTGCCGGAGGCAAAAGGCTGATAAAAGTATGCCGCTCCTGAAAAAGGTAAACCGCGAGCGTTCCTTTCTAATTGAACTTGGTACAAACTGGGCCGAAATTAATTTAGCGGGTGACAACGACAAAGGCTGTCCTATCTTACAGTTAACGACCAGCCCCAAACCTATAGCCACCGACATAACCCAATTTTTATTAGTGACGAGAAAGGATTCGGAATACTATCCAGGTCAATCTCATATAAATAAATTTTAAATATAATAAAAGTGCAGATTCCAATTGATCGAACTAATTTGTCTTTCATTCTTGTGGTTTTTCCCAAATATAAGTTACATGAATACTATGTTTTATACTATGCCTAGTTTAGTATATAATTTATGTAAGATTGCCTACAAGGAAAGAAAATCTCTGATCCGAAAATTACTTGAAAAAACTCGATTTATAATATAAACTAGTGTAATATAATTCTTTCCCCAACTGAACTACAATTCCGGATTTTAATTCCATTATCCGCGCTGGACAACCTAAACCCAAATGCCGACCATGACCATGTGTCTCAAAATAAACTGGGGCAGTAAATAAAAAATACTCCTATTTTCGGAATATTAGAGCGAGTACTCGCAATGTGGTATAGTCGGAAAATCGGTTTACGGCCCCCTGTCAGCCTTCAAACATATAGTGGATCAACTCTTCCATCAATAAGCCCCCTTCTTATTCGCAGGGGGGTATTTATTTTCTCTGAAAATAGTTCTTTTAGCAATATTTCACATCTTTGTACTCGCAACTCAGCACGAGTGAAACATCTATTTTGAGGTTTAACTGAAACGACAGGGATATCATAAAATTTGTTTTACACAGTATTTATAAAGCACAGTGGCACACTAGTGCTTTATGTGACTATCATATTGTATTATAGAGATTTGTTTGTAGTTCCTACAGAGGCCATCTTAATTTCTTATTCTGCTCATGAGTATATAACGGAATTATTAAATAGAAATTTTTCTTCAAATAGAAAAATTTGAACCTTTTTCTGCAACAATAAATAGGCAGATTTTCAATTTATGAGCACAAAATTATTGAAGATAAAATAGATACATTTTTAATATACAGAAAATTATTAAAAATTAAATGAAACTTGAAATTAATCAAATTTACACTATATTTACACTATAGTGTATTTAAAAAAATATGCTAATTGATCAATGAACCAATTTGAATATACAATTTTAAAATAAATTGATAATAAAAAGTTAAACAGTTCTAAAGTACTAGTCAGAGAATATACATATACATATAGGTAATATAGATTATAAAAATAGAGAAAATATCTGTACTAAACGTACAGAACAGGAATAGAAATTTTACAATTAATCAATAACTCCTTTTTTATTTAGTAAAAATATATGTTATAAACTTCACCTTAGAGCAAATTTTTAATTAACAGTTACAAACTGGATAGCATATTATGAAATTTATGCTGATGGAACCTCATTCCATGATATTTCTTAATATTATCTTCAGTTCCAGTATAAATAAGAAACATGTTTATATTTAACAATAACAAATTGCTATAATTATGAATACTTTGGTAAAATACTTAAGTTACAAATATTCTAATAAAATACTTAAGCAATACTGGAATATAAATTTGTCTGCTTTAAGGCTTTCATCTTAGATGCTATAATTTAAGACATAAGCTGACTCTATGAGAGCTACCAAATAATTTCTTGCGAAAGTGTATTTTCGGTACATAAAATATTTAATCATATAATAACAGTTAAAAATCAGTAGGTAAGCAATTTCATCAACAAGGAACACCAGACTTTTTCATTTTGGTGGACTAACTTAACAAAAAAAAATAGTGCCAACTGCTCCCCAAACTCTATCATGAAGCAGGGACTTTGCATTGATCACAGTTCTCCATGTTTGGTTGGAAGTTCTCTATTTGCAAAGTCATCTCAAAGAAATTGAATTTGGCATGAATTTTTCGAGAGGCAATTTTCAAGATATCAGATGAGCTCACTTCAGGGCCTGAAAAATATTACAAATAAAATAATTACTCAACAAAAATTAATACATAAAGTTTAATACATAAAATACATTAAAGTATAAAATGATCTTGGCTCTCACCTATAGCAAGATGGGCTGACAAAGCGGTTTTGTCTAAGCTTAAGGCCCAGATCCTCAAGTTGTGAACTCTGACAACACCTTCAATTGTCATGAAAGTGTTAAGCACATCGTTAAAATCAACATCTCGTGGAATACCTATAAATAAAAGCAAAAGTGAAATGATTTCACAATAAAAATATACTGGCTTAACATACTAGAAAAGAAACAGTTGGGGAATTAGTTAATATATATATATATATATATATATATATATATATATATATATTTCATGACATTAATTTAAATTTCTGGTTAAAGAAAATATAAGGACCATTACCTTCCATGAGAACTATTAATGTATCTTTAATTATTGAAAATGTAGTTAAAAGCACAAGGACAGAAAACATAAATGTGCATATTGGATCAACAATCCTCCACTCAGGCTGAAACAAAAGTATAAAATTGACAAAATTTCAAATTAAGTAATAAACAAATCATAATAAATAATGGTTAATTCTGAGCACCATGATTTTTTTAAACATTAACTGCTGAATTAGAACTGAGTGCTATGCTTAATGTATAAATTAAAACAGAACTTTAAATGATTATTAATTTATTATTTCAGACAGCTTGTTTTACCTTATAATAAATTATTATGGCTGCAACAAGTACTCCTAAACTTTGAAGCAAATCACCCACAACATGGATGAAAGCTGCTCTGACATTAATATTCTTGCTTTCAGGATTGTCTTTGTTAGTATTTTCATGTGTAGAATGATGTGTATGCCCATGCTGATGAAGAGTTAGGCCCATTCTGTATAAGAGTGCACTCTATATTAATATAGTCAATGAATATATTGAATTTATTACAATAAATATCTTCTAAACATAGTAATACATGTATTAATATTTTAATACACCAAACAGAAAAATTATAGCAGCAAAACTAGTGAAAATACAATCTCACTTATTAAAGCTACTCATAATAACTGATGTTCCAATCAACATTAAGAGAGCATTGCACTCACATCAAATTGACAACTACTCCAATTGCTGAGGTAATTAGCATAATGAAAGCATTTATCTCAAAATCCTCATGAATAATTCTTTCCGCTGCCAGATAGACCAGTATACCAGTTACAACCCAAATTGTGAGCACAGAAGTGAGTGCTCCAATGACTTCTGCCCTGTGCCAACCGAATGGCATCAACCTTGACGGCTTCCTTTGAGCAACCCAAAGGGCAAACAGGGAAATCATGAAACTTGCAAAATCAGTCAGCAAATGTGCAGCATCTGTGGCAATTGCCAAACTACCAGACAGGTACCCACCTAGTTAAACAAATTGTAAGTGTTACAAATAATAATTTTGAGTATAATAAAAAACACTGTTTTATTGTTATAAAATATCTAAATAAATGTACTTAAATTCAAATGCATTCCTAGATACAATGAAATAGTAGTGGCACATGTATAAATGTTCCCTTATAATTCATCATTAAAAAGTGTATAATACATGCCGGTTATGATTATTAAAAGAACTGTATCAACTCAAAATTTCACAGGGTGCTTAGGTACAATCTCATAAGCTCTCAAATAGCTAGCATTAATTATTTTCACACCCCTGCAGTTTACTTCCTACACACAGGACACATGTTGATGTTTGTGTGTTTAAACATGACAGACTTAATACAGTCAAATGACCAACTGAAGTGTTACAATCTTAACACGTTTCATGTGACTGATAAGAAGGCAATATAGATGAAATTAATGATTAGTCACAAATCTCCTAAACTGGACAAAATATTACCTCATATATTCAATTCTAAATAATAGTGTTACTTTTAAAATAAATTATTTAAATCTATATTCATTTATACCTAATCAAATAATAAAAACAAATTGTTATCATACTAATGTAAATATAATGTACACAGCTCTCAAGATATTAGATAACAACATTTTTATTACTTTTTAATAACAACAATTATTACTCAGTTGGTAAAGTTCTTAATTGTAAATTACTGAATTTTTAATCAATAAATAAAGTTATGATTTTTAAATCTAATTACAATAAAATATTAATTAACATTATTAATGAGTAAATAAGATCTTAAAATTTACAAAAAATTACTTCAAATATGCACAGCAATGAAATTATTTTTTCATCTATATTAGAACACATTCACAAAACACAAATTAAGTATTATAAATGCTTCTTATGTTTGTATTTATATAAAGAAAATTTTTCATTTAATAAAATTATGTAATTAAAGCTTACTCATATTTTAAGTTTGAAATCTGTTTAAGTATGTTTTGATTAATAATATTTAAAAAATGCTTTTCCTCTAGTGGACTACCTCAACTATCTTCTAATGAGAAACTTTATGTTACTGATATAAATATGATCAACCATTATTAATAAGGTCCATACCGACAATTTCTGCAATCATAAAAAGAACACACAGGATACTAGCTGTGATTAATTTCCGCCGAGCTTTTTTGTCTACAGTATTTACTCTGTCCTGATGACAATGTTCATCAACTAGAAAAAACAAAATAAATAGCCATTTATTAATTAAGTAAATTCAATAATAATATATGCTATATTGAATCGTATTAAAGTCATACTAACCAATAGTAATGGCACCACCTTGAGATGGCCCATTGACAATTGTAGCACAGCAACCACCAGGCTTACCATGAACACAATAAATAACTTTTTGAGATTGTGAGGTGGCTTGATTCATTCCTAAGCTTTCTGGTAATGAACCATAACCTGATCCTCCTCCGGGTATACTGTAATCCATCAATATGACTTTATATCAATGACATTACATTAAGTTTTTTACAATGTTCAAAATAATGGTATCTAACCACAAATTTAATCTAATTATTGTTCAAATACATAGTTTTGTTTTCAAAAGAAAAATTACAGTAATACCTAAGAATATTTAAGAACTGTGATTTAACAGTCAATTACAATTTAAAATTTTAAATAATGAAAATCAACTGAATTAACTTAAGTAATTTATATTTGTGGTAAAGTGATTATTGGTTTGTTTTTGAGATTATTGAAACCAACATTCTAATAATGTGGTATACAAATGTAAAAATGCATGATATATACTGTCCTAAAGGAAATTTTTAAACCCTAAAATAGTATATATTATACATTCTAATATTGTGATTGAATATGTAAATATAATTCCTAAGCAACTGCTTCTGTTACTCCCTCCACATCAGACATTTGTATAAATTGTTACAAGAACATATAGTACAATGGACAAAATAACATTATTTTTGACTTCAAGTCTAAACGAGATTATTTCATTACTAGCTAATTATAACACTAGTAATGATTTGGATTAAAGAGCATACTATTTGAATGCTTTCCCTCACAAATGCAAGTATGGTAATTCTGGAGTTTAACTATTTCTTGCAACTTTCATCCTCATATCTATCACTTCCGCACTGAAGGAAATTAAAAACTTCCTTTTTCCTGATAAGCCAACATCAGAGATTATTACTATGAGTTCTCCCAAGAAGAACTCCAGTTCAGGCACCCTGAATCAGTTAAAGAACCATATATAACAATTTTTGTTTTTCAAAACTATTTATTGTTATTAATTCATATATATTCCTATGGCTCAATAACTTCTGCCTAATGAATTATGAAGTTATATAATATAAAACAAAAAATTGGTATCAAGAAATTCTAAATTACATTTTTCTGATTTATTTAAAGGAATGATTATTTAATCTGTGCTCTTAATGGGGAAATTTAATCAAGGTTTCCTAAGACTTTCTCAAGGTTCTAAAAATAAGATAAGGCCTGAAAAACAAGCTTTTTTAAAAGTTTGAATGGATTAATTTAATCATCCAAAAATAAGAATATTATTCTAGTAGTAATGTCATAATTATGTTAAGCTGATTAAATTAATTAGTAAGAATAGCATTTAATCAACAAATGCCTTCTAAAATAATGTTCCTTTAATTGTCAGAATCTATTAGTAGTTAGCCATGAATTGAATAAATTATAACTGAAAGATAATAAAAATGTCCATAACTAAAACTATAATATTACAGGTTCAAGTTAAATATTTAGTTAGTTTTAGTACATAAAACTACTCAACAAGTTGTAACACAAGTTATAATATAAGTAAGAACCATACAAGTGTAATAAAAGTAACAAATAATAATAATAAAAATAAAGGACACAAAAATAACATTATAAAATGAAATATTTGTAGAAATATCTGCATTACTGGGTTAATACAGGAATCTAAATCTAAAGAAAATTAATATATAAGGATATGATATTATTACTATTATTATAAACAAGGCTACAAACAACTGGGTGTAACACACTCAATAAGCACATGTTCTCCCCAGGATATAGCTAGAGAAATGTTGTATCCTGAATTAATTGAACATGAACTTATTATATTTCAATATTGCAACAACTCAGAAATTAGCATTAAAAGGATATGAAATAAATTTCATTTAAAATCATATCATTTAATAATTGCAATTTTCATTGCAATAATAACAACCCGTCAATAAATACATGTTAATAAAAAGTAAATTTTCAATAATATAACATCAAACTCACAGAAAAGATGTTTCATCAGTAGACATTTTGATATTAAAAATAAATACTTATCAAAATATCAACATGGAAACTTATGCACTCCTGAATTTTAAAATAATACTGATAAATTGCATAATGGAACACAGGGAGAGCACTAAAACAGAGTGTGGAAGTAACTGGATGTAATGTTATGTAATTGATTTTGCTGAGAATGAATGATAAATTATTGATAATTGCTCTGAATTCAATATTTACTTAACCCATCCCACCAACCCAACATTAATGAAAATACTTTTTGAGGAAGTTCCCTCCAACAGTGAATAGGAGAAAGTTATTTAAACCTACTAAAGCTTCATACCACAAAAATAAAAATATAAGAATAAATCCTGAAAAAGAGTGACTTAATTTTCAAATATGGCATACAGACAAGAAAACAACACAATAACCTGGATTTTGAAGAAAAGTCATTAATAAAATATGTGATCATATTAACAAGACTAAAGCAAAGTGCATAACAACATTTCAAATATAATGAGGGAATAATAAACCATATCTTAAACCATCTTAATGCTTCCATAGCATTATATCAAAAGTGTTTTCTATTCCCGCTTAAACCTATGTGCACAGAAAATATATTTACATTTTGATAATTGACCCTAGATAAGAAAAAACCCCAAAAATTGAAACAGGCAAAACAAAATCAACTAAAATAGTTTCATAACAGAAAATCAGAACAATATTTAAATTGAATAATGTAACTTAATTCTATGATTATCTTGATTGTAATTTTAATGAAATATGTATTTTTGTTGCATTAATTTTTTATTACATTGGGGATCTTAATCATAAAAAATTTTACAATTCATGATACAATTAATTAGTCCTAAAATTAAATTTTGATTATAATTATTGATACATTTTTTCTAATGTACTCACTGAAAATTAATTGCCTGGAAAAATTTGAAATGTAAGCATCAGAAATGCATAAGGAAACTTTCAGTAATAATTCAAAAGATACAAAAATAATGATATCTAACATTAATTTCAAATGAAAGACACTTTCTCGGACATAAAACTGTCAGAAAAAAGTAAAAAATCTTCAGTTTGGCACAAGCAACAATTATACTAAATGTATTTATTCATATCTCAACTTAGGAGCTTAAACTATTACACTTCAAATGTAAAGGGCTTGTGTGAGTTGGTTATAAGAAAAACCAAATAATGCATAAAGCTGACATAAAGAAAAAGAACATGTGAATTAAAAAATTACATATGTTATACATTAAAAACTAATGAGAAAATCATCTAATAATTTGCATTCAGATTGACTGATTACTGGGTATCACATGGCAGATTATATTTCAAATATGTTATAAAACACTATACAAAGTTTAAAGAAAAATTATTGGACATACAACCATTTATCTTACCAGTCCTCATTATCCATCATAATATAATGTCCAACACTAGAGTTCTTCCAACAAGTAACTGGTGTTCAACAAATTTATAACCTTTATATACCTTTAATTTCAAAGAAATTGTTTCATAACTATAGTTTTTCAAACTAATACTCCAATTTTAAATATTAATAACCGCAAAAACAACAGCTCCATGAAAATAAAGACACATCATCAGTACCTGCATGACTTATTATGGTAAACGGTCATCTTATTTAGGCTAGAAATGCACTACACAAATGCTGTTGAACTAATTGAATCCAAACTCAAATTAATGGTAATCCAATACTGCCACGCTATATAAATAAACTATCTGTAAAGCTCTGGGTTTTTTACACCCTCCACTGTCAATCAACATAAGGAACTGTCATATTATTTATTACATAATAACTATAAACACCAATCAGAATAGTACTTCTTAACTTCTAATATGGTTACATCATATCCTTGTAATGAATTACTAGTATAATTAGCATTTGATTTCTTGTTAGCTTCTAATAAGGGAAAAGTAATCTGCATTAAATATTACAATTAATTTGTCTGCTATTATTATTCAACCTAATTCTTTACCGAACGATGTATCAAAAAATACTGTACACAATTAGAAGAATAAAGATAGCAGGTTAATAAATCTTTAGTAATACCTTAATCCTTAAAAATAAAACAGTTATAAAACAACATGAAAATAAAAACATACAGAATGAACTATATTGAACTTTATTTACATGTATTAGATAACAGAATTCCTCATAAGAGCATACTAGCAATAAGAGCATATAAAAATCAGGCAGTACATGACTTATTGATGATGTAAAGAAATAAATATATTGTATACAAATATGAAATTGTTCTATACATACTTTACTAACAACAAATAGTCAATGCATAATCATTTAATTTACTGGTGCTGTTATATATAAAATGATCTCAATAAATAAAACCTAAAAAATGAAGATATCAAAAGGAAACAAGAATAAACAAGACTGTAATGTAATGCCACACATGTCAGAGAGTAATCAGCCTACTCATCAAGAATCAATCACTGCATCTCCACTCTCTCAACACAAAATAAAATAACCTAATAAGTTAAAATTAATACAATTCAATATCATTTTTCAATACCATAATGTTAATGATTATTAATATTGTTCATATTATTTAAAATATTATTAACCAGATACCAGACTGTTTTTATGTTACAGAAATTACTAATATAATTCTCAACATATAAAATT
This sequence comes from Lethocerus indicus, assembly GCA_019843655.1. Taxonomy (NCBI): domain Eukaryota; kingdom Metazoa; phylum Arthropoda; class Insecta; order Hemiptera; family Belostomatidae; genus Lethocerus; species Lethocerus indicus. The sequence continues at coordinate 22,442,012 of JACDQD010000003.1, read as the reverse complement.
ATGGTAATTACCTCATTTTCACGTGATGCCTTTGAGTCATCTCATGAATTTCAGAGAAGGATAAATTATGTCCATTGATAAAGGCATTAAAATAAAAGGTTAATTACCTAATTATTAACTAGGAAATAATTCCTAGCACTAGTATATTAAATAATGGTTAGATTAGAATATACATAGATGAAAATAAACCAGAAACCATCAACCAAATTAGAATAGAATAACTGTTACAGCAATTAAAAATGGACAGTAAACAGAACTTCTTTCTGATCTCACCACTTCTTGGCACATGACACTATAAACTGGAAAATTAATGTCCTCTTGAAATAACCTAATGGAAGAAGAAAAGCAAAGGGAAAGCGGATCTGACATTCCAATGCCTATTTCACAAGAACTTTTATAGTTGAATAATTCCAAATGTCTTAATACTTTCGCGGATATAAAATTTAAAAACTAGTACAGCTAATACTTATTAAAATGTTAAAATATAAATTTTCTATTAAAATATAAATAACTTGTTAAGTATAAATAAGGAAATGGAAATTAAGACCAAGTATTCATAAACAAAAAATATCCCAATAACATCTGCAATAAATTAATGATATGAAACCTATATTTGTTATAACTAATATTTTAGTTGAGATAAACAGCCAATTCAGATATGTAATAATTATGTAATGTGTTAATACTAAAAATGAGTTAAGAAACTAATTCAAGGACATAAATTAGAATAGTAATGGGCTTATCAATGTCGATCCCTAAATCAAACTGTCCCATTCATATTGTGCAATAAGTAATTGTTATTTAAATCAGATTCCTCAGTTGCAAGTTAAATAATACTCCTTTGGCAAAGAGGTGGAATAACAACATTTCAGTATGGAAAAATAATAAAACAAACAATAAGTCCTCCTCACACACAATCCAATTTCCCAAAAACTCTTCTATAACTCTTCTACATTTATGTTTATGTTTATATTTACATTCAGAATTTTGGTTTCAACTGTGAAAAATATTTCACTGTCACTTGTAAAAATTTAGTACACAACTAGCAGCAATAACAAAGTATGAATAATGAGAATTCAATCATATAAAGTACAAATGATATACTGTAAACAAGCAATGCAAATTAATGTTACAAATAAGGGTGATGTGAGCTACAGAGGAGTTGAGATAGACACAATACAATAATGAAATTAAATGATTTAATTGTTAAAGTAAATCAATCGGATTTATTTTACCTAGAGGTACTTTCAACTGGAAGGGACTTTGAGCAACATGCACAATGTTCATTGCTAACCTCAGAAGTCAATCCTGGGGCTATGTCAATCGGCCTGCTTTGAACGTTATCGAATTCTTCGTCCCTCAACAAAGGTTCAGTATCGTTGTCACAAAACGATATACTGTAAGTCATCGAACTCTGAGGCACTTGCATTATAGGCGTGGGGATATCCATTTTATTTGAAGCGGAAAATTCGGGACGGCAACAGGAATTGATTACTAAACAATCCTTAAAATGGCACGAATTGCAAACTCAGACATATAAGTTCGCAGTTCTAACATGACAATCCCCACCCCTCTGAATCAGCTGTTTACTTTGCGAAAGTCTGTTATCGAGTTCCCAATCCAATACCCTGTTTATGTGAACGACACAAATTTTCTCTGATTTTAGATATATATTGCATTTTCTGGGGCAAAACATATCTTATTGTACAAAAGGATTGATTTGTCTTTTAAAACGAAGGCGCGAATTTTTTATATTTTTTTCCCAAACGGGCAGACAAATTAATATCTTTCAGTGTTTTGCCCCTCATCATTATTAATGAGTCTCGATATGCTAAATCAGAGATAAGTACACTTAGAAAGCAACAAACAGAAACGATATAGCACTTATCAAAAATAAAATGCATACTTTGATATTTATTTTTAATGACGTATTGTCACAGTACGCACTGTACCTTTTATAAACTGACATAATTAATAGATTTTATAGTTTCTCTGTTGGCTTCTTCAGGGTGTTCAGTGGAAAATACAGGAAAAAATAGCTTGAATACATAATTGGTTAAATCATTGAAAGTGAGAAATGGGACACCTGCCATTATAAATTAGGAGATAGGGTCAGTTAATTAAAAGAGGAACTGAAAGATTGAACATATTTACCGACTAATTTAGGACTGCAAAATATGTTATTTGATGCTCATTTATTTCATTATAAATAAATTAGAATACGCCTAGCAATTTTAATGATGTAAAAACTTGGGCAAAAAGTGAAAAACAAGTAATACTACGTGCTTAAATTGATTTTTTCTGCGGTACTTAAATAGTCCAAAAGAAGTAAAAATGTAATTTAGATTTGTAATTAAAAAGTGATATGTTGCAAAAGGACAGTTAATTACAGGGCTGCCCTTTCATTTCCTTCTTCCTGGTCTGTTCAACCATCTGATGATTCAAGTTCCAACTAATAGGTCCGGTGAATGGGAATATTTGACTTAGTAATGTATTTGAGATTAATATATAATACTATTCACACTTTCGGTTTTCTATGTCAATTTTTTTAACCCCAGGTAGATAGTTTTCGGCTTCTCGCCTTCACCAATAGCATTACGTCAATGATACAGTAAAATAACTAGGCGAGTCGGCTGTCGTAAAGTATCTCCTGACGAAATGACGATTGCAAGAACAAAACCCCCCAAAAAGGACGTGTTTGTCAAGGTAAAGGATACGTCATAGACTGTTTATATGTATTTCTAATCGCATAACAGGTCACAGTCAACTACATAGTGCTATATAAGAAACAAAAAATTGTTGTTCTGTATTCGATGCAGCTGTTGTCATGTTCATTAGCAAATTACATACGGTGGTTTCGTACATTCGAGGACTTTTATTATTTGATGAAAACAAAATTGCGTAAATAACGATTATTTAATCTGACAATACCGCAAAACACTGTTTACCGACTTTATGTAATTCTTAATCGCCCGACACGAGCATTCTGAGGATTCGAATTAACGAGAAATACTTTTTCAAGGAGTTTTACAGGAATTCAATTGACGTGACTTATCTGTTCCCAAGTCATCCATATGTTTGGCACCCGTAATGATAAAGTTGATGTTTTTAGTGTGTTCCGGCTTGTACTCTTCTTGAGAGTTTTGACACGTTAACTTATTTTTTCTCTTTATTTATTTGACCGGCGCAAATTATGGCTTCCCCGTTATGCGCCGGTGACATGTTAACTTCATTTTAATGTTTTTTCAAAAATTAAAACGTTATTGAAAATAAATAGAAGACGCCGCGAACTACTGTTATATATATATACATATTATTCACAATGCAAATTAGAAAATTACAAGGAAACTGAAATTTGAAATGACATAAAGTTTGTCATTGTGACAACTTTTAATTTTATAAAGTAAATAAAGTTAACATTAAATAAGTTGTCTAACCTTTCCGTTAATACAGAATGTGCAGAATAGTAAGTGCGCTTGAATTTAACAAACAATCTTTACCATCCTAATTTTTTTGAAAATATTGCCCTTGAAATTTCAGTCAACACGATTTTAACATCTTGTGTATAAAACAAAGCATAGTGCATAGCTCAATGAGTTAACGCCAGAAGGGAACGAAAAAACGTCAGTATAAGGTGTTTAAAGGACCTTCGGAGGTTGGAACTTCTCGATCATTTGAATTTAACTTTTGTTTTTCATTCTTAAATTACATGCTTTTCGGTCTATCGACATCATCAATAGCATTCTTTCATTAATAAAGTGAGGTTTATAATTCCAAACATAATATAATAATATAAATGAAACCAATACAAAAATTGGGAATGTATTTTTGTAAATGGAAAACTACGTTATGCTATCCTCAGGCTAAAATAAGGCGTGTAAGACTATGAAATTAGGTTCCCATAATGGAAGTTAATAAAAGCATCTGAGTAAACCTTCAAACTCACCTTAGATCAGTCTCTTCTTCATGTGACATCGTTGAACACATAAGTACACAGGATGACGAACTATCGGTAAGTTTACGTATCCCCACCCAGACAGAATTCTAGAGAGAGGAAACCCCTTGAGGGGGATACAGGACCTCGATAGATTTAAGTTTTTAACAGTAACGTACCTTCAACGAAGTGTTTAGCACATTCTATTGCACTTGATGGAACTAGTAAGATTACCGAAACGCCGGAAGCAAACAACACCCCCAAGAGAGCCCCAGAAGAAAAGGACAAAACCCTTCCAATGGAGCCCGTTTAGGTGTTTTCCAAACAATGGAATAAACGTAGTAAATAAACACTATGTTGAAATAAAAAGATTTATTTTCCAATAAAAAAAAAAGGAGCTCCGAATGATAACGCCGCCGTCCACCCCATGCTTCAGATTTATTCTGAAAGCTAAATCACCTGCTTTCACGAGAGCCCCATGCTTAAATATTTTGCATGAAAGGCTTTTGTTTACTATATAATTTCGAATTTATGTAGGCTGAAGTTACATAAGTCTTTACAATGCCCCCCCCCATGTCTGGAAGCAGCCAAAACCCAAGAGGGCCCCTTTCAATGGAGCTCACTCATGTGGTTTCCAAATACAGGAAAAATCCAGCTGGGGATCAACCCCTGCCAACCAATATTCTTTCCACATCACACAATCTTACCAGAAGCAAGTCAGTGATAATTTTATCTTAACTTCACTGACCACTATTAAAGAGACAAATGATTTTCTATGATTAATATCCAAGATATTGTTTTGATCTGCCCAGGCCACTATAGCAAAACTGGGACTTTTAAAGGAGGTAAAATAAATTTAAAATGAAAGGCAGTGAATTTTAATAAATTAAATTAGACAATTTTTACCTGATAGAGGTTTTAAATCTCATACCTGTGTTTCTTTTTCGTAACCACTTAGGAATTTAAATTGTTACTTTTGGGTAATATTCTAACAAACAACTGACTTTTTATATTTTCTTGTATAGAAAATTCTGAAAGTTACAAGATCTGAAATTTTATTACATTTGCTTATTTCAGGATTCAACAAAAAGCTGTTTTATTTCTACCATTTTGTAGTGACAGATGACATGTAAATATAAGCAAATATGTATGTTATATAAATTATAAATTAATGACATTAAATGTATGTTTCATATTCTGCAATGGGAAAAGAAACTATAATTTTCTAGCCTAGATGACCTGTTTATCATAAAATTCAGTTCAACCACACCAGCAGTCTTTTAAATGTTCCATATTTTTGTGATGAAAAAGCAATTTGGGGAAAAATAAATTACTCAACAAATTAATGTAACCAATCAGATTTTATAAACTCAGATCGCTATGATCAGTCCTCTTTATTTATCAACACGAAACATTAATTAAATTTGAGGGTAGAAAAAATTATGTCATTGTAAAGAATTAAATCATTATTTTAAACAAGATTTTGCTTGATTTTTTACATTTGCTTAATTCAGTTGGTAATCTCAAAACTAATAAATCAAAATATTTATAATCATGCAACTTCAGACCATTGTATTGATTCATATACTATCCTATTATCCTCATTTTCACTAGCAATTGCATATGTTTTTCTTGTAGAAGAACCCATCCTGCTATGCATTATGAGGTCAGACGTTTCAATTGGAGTGTCATAATCTCTACAGTGGACAATAATGAAGGAATGGAATTTCACTGGTTCACCTAAAATGTAATACAAATCAGTGCATTTTACATTATATATATATATATATATATATATATATATATATATATATATATATATACATATAAAACATAATAATGTAACACAATAATATAAAATAATGACATATTTTTGAATGAAAACTGCATGAAGAATGCAATACAAAATAATCCCAATAAAGCTTTAAAAAAATGTTGTCACAATAATTTAAAGTTAGAGACAGTAGTTTTTGTAGCATGAAAATATAAAGCCATCATATATAAGATTTATGATAAACTATACTTTAAAAGTTACCTGTTTAACAAGCAGAAATATTAGCTAAATACAGAAGTATTGGCAGTAATAAATTATAATTCAATCAAAAAATATTTCTTTACCTGGATAGACTAAGTAATCACCACCAAATTTTTTTCCAGATGTTAGATAATAGTTTTTTTCCCACAAATCTTTGAAAACTTTGTATCTTAATATTTCTTCCCTAGTTGAGGGGAAATCCCATGCTACAGGGATAAAATCATTTTCCTCATACCACGGGTCCTCTTAAAACAACAAAAAATAGGAATAACATAATATATTAATAAGTTCTTTCATTATTAACCCTTGCAGTCAAAATGTATTGGAGGCCAGCATTTCACATAGATTTCTCTTAGTTACCATGAAGTTATATCAGGAGTGATCTTCGTCTGTAGCCACAGAACTACCTCTCACGCTCTTATTCAGAATTAAATTGGCAATATTGTCATCACACACATTCTATAATATGTACCCACATTATATAAGAATTATGAATTATTAAATAAATATTTATATAAATGAAAATAATCTACAAATAATCCATGACAGAAGTCATTTAAGCATGTATAGAATGGTACCCTGGTAAGTGTTGAACATTTTAAGCACCTGTAAAAGTTTGGAACAATGTTGGACTAACACTATATGCCTTTTCCATTTCACTTCTGAAGATCGCTTCCTTATCAATATTGATTTCTTCATTCAAGTAACTATCTTGAATTAAACCTTTTTTGGCCTGTTTTGACTTTATATTCATTAGTTTACGTTTCTTCCCCTCAACAATTATGTCAATCATAGATAGAACTTGTTTCTTACGTTCTTCCTCATAATGTTCAACCTAAAACAAACAGGGTCAAAATACAAATATTTACTGATACTAAAAAGTTTACTACGAATAACAATTTCATTTGTTAGAATTAATGAACACAACAAGTCAAGTTTCAGTATTTCTTATAAATTTAAAAAGGATTTATATTTATTGTATACTTTTTAATGATAAAGATTAAATGTGTACTTGTTATAAAAATACTACAGTATTTACTGTAATAAAAATACTGTAATAAAATATACCTGCTCCTTGTTAACTTTCTCTACATATTCCACATATTGTTTTTTTATTTTAGGAGATGGAGGGCTTAAAGAGTCCTTCAGGGTTACCAGCTCTGCTATATTCTTCTCAAGTAGCAGTGTTACTTCTTCAGGCATAAACTTCATTGGTAAGCCAGGGCAAATGTGTTGTCTGGGCAAATGTGCAGGGGTTCCTATCAAATTACCAATAATTCGAAACTCTCTCCTCAACCTCAACCAATCTATAACCAAATTTATCAGGTGACAAATGTAAATTAATTTTTATTAGAAATATTTTGGCTATAACTGAATTTAATTTTAGGAAAAGGTTGATTTTGACATAAGCAAGTTATTCGGGTGGACAAACCACTACAAATACAAATAATTTTTGCGGTTTATATAGTGTTGTGGTTTATATTTCACAATTCCGTGAACGAATTTACGTACCGTCCGCATTCCAGACCATCGGGTGACCATTGGACAGGTATATACGTATCTTTCGGTTTTCTGACATAACGAACTGACGATGCCTACAAGTTCACCGTATCAAACGACAACAAAAACATTGTACGATTATATAACCTTCCCACCTTAATAACCTGCTTATTGTGTTGAAGCCAATATTAATTTTCTCAATTGCGTTTATTTATAAAATATTTGCTTTTCACTTGGTTGACGTAATTTTATGTTATTATTATTAACTGACATAATTTTTCAAATATAAATATAAAATAATAATAATTTAAAATAATGTACAAAGAGCTATACCATATTTGTTCGGTGTTAAATTATTGAAATAAAAATTCGCTTTCTTTTATTTATACCAAAATTTCAAATTATTTTTCTTTTATGCCGAAGTTTAATTAATAGTCCTGCGACCTATCGGGATGTTTCTCAAGCTGGAATGAATTTCACGAAATTGTCCGCACTGATTCTGCCACGATCTGCCGGAATTTCGTTCAACTACATACAACCGACAAGTGACAGTAACAAGACCAAGAAGGTATTGAAAGGTTATTGAAAAAGCTCCTTCGTTTAGGCCTATTTAATATAGTTCGTACCAGATTTTCTTGTTTTATTCTGGTGTTAACCCAAATATGATTCCTAGTTGTTGTTACCTGTATAAACCCCCTTCCTATATGCATGAACCAAAGTTTTGAGATGGACCGCATGGCAGTACCTCATTGAATTTCATAGATAACAACTTATTTTGAATAAATTTCATTTATTTAGTGGCGTTTTGTTAATTCTTTGTATAAGCCAGAACTATCTATCAGTATTCAGAAAAGTAATGTGTGCATGTTTTGTATCATTGATTTTCTTTCTTTTGTATCATTGGCCATTTGACATTCATTTGGCTTAAAATTTCACTTGCATGCAAGTTTTTCAGTAAATACAATGTGAATAGCAATTTCAGATAAATATCTAACTATAGAATATTTACAAAGTTTACTTTTTATCATTCCAGTTTTCTTTCATTATAGTGTTACAAAAAAGTTAAATATTACATTCGTTTCTTTAATGATATATTATAAAATGTATGGGATTTATTCTGTGATTAATATTTAAACTGGTTCAAAGAACATCAATTTGTTTTATTATGGTGGCTTTAATATTTTAAAATACTCAAATGATGTTATTGAGTGGTATTTTTATTTTAGGGTTTCGCACGAGGCCTTTACACCAGAAAATACAATAAAAATGATGATTGATCTCTCAGAAAAACACATTGGGTTTATCGGAGCCGGAAATATGGCAAAAGCCATTGGGTTCTCTATCATGAATTCAGGTGCATTATTGAACATCTTGTTGAATTTAAAAATATGTACATTCTAGGAAAGAATATTACTACTTCATTATTTTATTCCTACTCTTAATTATTATTGATTCTGAAAATGGCAGATTCAATTGTATATGGCTCTCAAATTTCATCTAATCATATTTATAAGTGAACTAGGTTAGAAGTTAACTACATTACTAAACCTGTTTTAAACAACTCCATATATATATATATATATATATATATATATATATATATAAAATTGTTATAATATATATAACTACATATATATATATATATATATATATAAATTTTATATATGTGTATATATAAGTATATATATTTTATAAAATTTTTAGAGGTTTTTGCACACATCTAAATTCTTGAATATGTACTGAGCATTCATGTAAAATTACTTTCTTCTGATGTTAAAAAAATATTTTTCTAATTGTATAGTTAAAATGATCAATTAATTCAATTATAAGGCAAAATAAACATGTATTTATGTAAGAAATATATAAATCATTTTTCACAAAGTTAATCTTTTGTGTTGCAGAACTCATCAAACCATCCCAGTTAATGGCAGCGGCTCCAACATTTCGAAATCTAGTTGACTGGAAGGAAAAAGGAGTTAGGGTTACTACTAACAATGGTTAATAGATTTCAGTTCTTTTAAGAATCTTAAGGGATCTATATGCTCTGAAAAAGGAGTATAGTGAAATTGAAGTTATTTATGTTTTTCAGCTTAAAATAATATAAAATATTTAAATAATAAAAGATGAAAATTATCATATTAATGAATAATATAGAATGTGGCATTATTTCAGAAAATGATTTAATTTAAATTGTAAATTTGTAATGAACTCAAATATATAGTATAATTCCAAATGATTTATTTTTAGATGATGTTTTGTCTGAATGTGATGTTGTATTCCTTGCTATGAAGCCCCAGTATTTAGATGAAGCTGTTTCATCATTAAACTCAGGAAAGAACCCAAAAACTAAGTTGTTTATCTCGATTCTGGTTGGTGTAACTATATCAGCTATTACAAAGGTTATTCTTTTTTTCATATTTTTAATTGTACATTTTATGAAAATTTAACCATTGATTAAGACTAGTATAATTATTGAAGTATTTTAATTTTTCAGAAACTTACTACTGCATTAAACTTTGTTGGTTTTGATGTTATAAGAATCATGCCCAACACTCCGATCTCGGTTGGTGCTGGTTGCACAAGTGAGTCATCTTTTGTGAAGTTAGATTATTTTACCCAAATGAGGTTAAAAGAATTATGCTAACTTTAAGATAAAACTTACTTTACGTGTATGTAAATCGATTTTGTTTTATCCTAATTAAATTATTTGATCATAGAGTTTAATGATTATAACCCAAAATTGACATGTGATAATAGCATTGTAAAAATGGCATATAGACATAAAAAATTGAGTGGATTTGTGAGCCTGTTAGTTCTTCATGTGTTGACTAATATAGAGTTTAATGGAATGTTTTAATAATCGTTATCTAACGCTTAATTGATTATACGTTTTTTATCAGCTGAAATACTGTCCTTGTAGTTAGAATAATTAACATTAATTGTTTGGCTTTTTATTAAAAACCTGTTGTGTGTTATTGCATTATTTTGTGTCTGTGCAGTGCTTTGCCATGATGAAGATGCCTTAAGTACACATGTTGAAATAGTTAAATGTTTAATGTCAGCTGGAGGTGCTTGTGAAGTTGTTAATGAGTCTATGCTGAACCCAATATCTGCTATTTGCGGTGCAGGGCCCGCTTATGTAAGTCTCTAGGTTCTATAGTTCTCTTGTTTCATTTTCATGGAATACACTGTTGAGAACACTTTCTTGTTTAGATTTATGTCATGGTTGAAGCCTTGAGTGATGGTGCTGTAAAGATGGGAGTCCCACGTGACTTAGCAATGAGAGTGGTTGCCCAAACAATGCTGGGTGCTAGTCAGATGGTCATCAAGACTGGTAAACATCCTGGACAATTGAAGGATGAGGTCTGTTCCCCTGGGGGTAGTACTATTGCTGGAATACATGCAATGGAACAATCTGGTGTTAGGTAAGCTTCAGTCTTTATACATTAGGTAGCATATAGTCTTTATTATCACTCAAAATATGTTTATTCATTGGTTAATGACTATGGTATATCTTGTAGTACAATAGTTAACACCATATGATATCCTACATTATTTGTGTTGGAATATTTGGTTGGCACTCAAAAATCCATGATATTTGAATTTTTTGTGTGATTTTCCTCAAAGTTGTCTTTAAGTTTCTTAATATACTATATTATTTCTGAGTAATTTATAATTTCTAACTGATGAAGAAGATTAATTCAAGTTGATTTTTTTATGGGGGATTTTGATTTTGTTGTGCCTAAGGTAGTGTCATTTCTAATACATAACTGGACTTCACTAGACTTTAACAGTGCTCATTCTTTGAAATGTAATTCAAGACCATTTTATTAACTGTTTTACCAGGGACTGACTTATTACAAAGAAGTAATATTATTATGTTATTAAGGTTTCATGTGACATAACATGGTATTCTGATACTGTTATAATTATAATCTAAAATTATATACCATATTTTTTTTCAGAAATGGATTAATGAATGCAGTTGTAGCAGCCACCAATAGAGCTGAAGAAATTGCAAGAAAATTTACGTAGCTACCGTTATTGGTGGTGCCCAAATGAATATTAGACTATAAATTGTTTTCATTACACCATTAACGGTTACACGGATTTGGGTATTTTAAACAGTATTATATATTATAATTTTTCCATAGATTGTTTCTATTTGGCTTTTACAGACTACCATAAATTGAACTAGATGGAAAATCTGCAGTAATTGGTGGTCATAAAATGGCTTCATATTTAGAAGGGTTAAGTAATTCACTACTATTGGCCAAAATGTTTCACATTCAGCCTTCAACAATGAGGATAAGTTTACAAGTATAATCCAGATCCAAATTAAGAGTAAAATTTTAAATCCAATCCTATTCTAGGAAGTATGTTTAACTAATGTTTAGACTTTGAAGCTGCCCTTTGAGCTTCTGAATTTTTACACACCATATCCATCCCTTTTCTACTTTTATTAAATAATTTAATTTTGTCTTGTTCCATAAGAAAATTAAATGTGATAAAAATTTAAAAAAATAAAAGTTATATAAAAAGTATTAATTATTTATAGAATTTTGGCTTTTAATACATCCCTGGTATATATCCATGGAGGATAATTTTCTCTAGTCATATCAAAACATCAAATATAATATTGATAATAATAATATTATATAGACAATTTTTCTTCAATCATATTAGGCTTTGATAAAGTAAATAAAGCATTCCCGGTACTCAGGATGATTACAGTTTCCACCCTTCTGGTACAATTAATCTAAATGTTTAAAGTTTAAAAATCTTTGACCTAATACTAGCTAATTAAAAAATGTACTTAAAAAAATGAGTAATTAATTATTGAATTTTTAAAATTAATGTTATGATTTGTATAATTGTATTTATTATTAATAAAGAATTTGGTGAATTATAACATTTATAGGAATAAAGAATATGTAACTGCACAAAATTAATGATAGTTACAATAGGTTGTCTATTGGCTGTATTTAGAGGTCAGTAGGTAGTAATATTCTGCACAGAAAATGAAGTAAAATGGTCTGGCATGATCATTTGCAGTTGTGTTATGCAACTGCAGAGTAGTTTTATTGAAAGGATACGTTAGTAATTCACCAATGTAGTAATAAACCCATGATTTTATTATGTTGTATTATGATTTATTTTGTGTTGATTATAGAGGGTGTCAAAAAATAATCATTCCATTTGTTAAATTGTATCTTTTAAACCAATATAAACAAAGATAAAATTTTTAACTAAATATTAAAGCTTAATGAAATTAAGATCTTCAATCTTAAATTCTGATATTTACACAAGTGATTTTTATAACTACTATGCACATTTTAAACTATTCATTCTCCATGATATGGCTTATTGGAGTAAATACAATTCCTTTAATAAATTTAAATTAATTTATAAAGGTTTTTTAATAAATTTCATCATAATTAATTTGGAAAAGAACAATTGTGGTATTGTTAGAATGTCGCATGAAACAAATGAAATGATTAAGTTTTAGACACTGGTTTCTTTTAACAGTATTATTATAAATTTAAAACTCTAAACTTTGTAATAACAATGTTTAAACATTGACTAATAAATGTAAGAAATTAAAATAATGATTGACACTTTGTTAAAATGAATGCAGTTTAAATATCTTTTTCATTATTATTGTACAAGAAGGAAAGAAAAGGTTTGTTAACAATGTACGGTTTATATTTATTTATAATACAATGATCTGAAAAATTTGAAGGTTAATCACTGTTATCTTTCCCACAGAGAATGGCTATTCTATTGTTTCCCTCCTAGAGAAATTAAAAATATGTGTAAAGTATGTGTGTGTAACATGTTGTCCACTTTGTGTTTACATCCCTAGTTCTAGTGGCAACATTTTGCATTTATACTTCAGGCTGCATTAGTCATTATAACCTTTATGTTAATAAAGACAGAAAAGTTAGCCTTATATGTGTAATGAATGTAGATTAACAAGAGGAGGGGCTATTGCTTATTCCTCACATAGATAATAACAGGACAATGCAAACAGCACAAAAGCTAATGTAGAGATTGTAGGTGAAAATGAAGTTGGTTCACTTTGGTCCCTTCTTGACCAGGAACATTCTGCTATTTTGACCACGTATCAAAAGTGGATGCAGAAACAACAGGCTGGAAACAAATTATATAAAACTAAGCACACAGGAAATATAGCAATTAGTTCAAAAACTTCTATGTCTAGAGTATAATTTGAAGGATAAGTTTAATTTAGAATTACCTGTTTTGTGATCTGGGAGGGGTTACAACGCACGTAGATTTCGTGCGTTTCTGTCACCTCTCGTTGGTTTGGTCTTTTGCTAGACCGGTTTCGGCTGTTCGCCATCTTCAGTAGCGGTGTTAGTCACCTTGAAGGTTTTGTGGGCATCCTCACTGCACTGTCACTTGTAATGTGGTGGTTGTCCGTTTGTCGTGTGTATATATGGGGTCTTGTTATTGTGTTTTTCGGGACGTTGTTTGTCTTCTTTGGGTTGGGAGGGATTTAACTTAATCGATTTAAGTCTATCGGATTATCGGTCGAAAGGGTGAGGTAATTTAGTAGTATTAGCGGGGCGAGTATAGCATCACTTTGGGAATTTATTGTTTCGTTCCTTTTATGTCGCTTTGTTCGATATTCTCTATTACATTCATCTCTTTGCCTTTCTTGCCTGGGTGTATTAATTTTAAATATTCGGTGATGCTCATTGTCTTGTGTGAATAATGTGGTTGGCAAAGTTGGATTCAGTTTTATATTTTATTTCTTTTATCTTCCATTCGGTTTGGTCGATGTATACTCCGTCGCACGATATTTTGTACACTACGCTCTGTTTGTGTTTGTTTTGTTCTCAATACCCAACAACAAAAACTAGCAAAGGTCTAGCAAAAGACCAAACAGGGAGGAGACAGAAACACGAAATCTACCATAAGTTTAATCTCCAAAATTAATAAAGGAGTTGAGGATAAGGAAAAGATATGAAACAGTAGGACAAAATCATACAACTAATTTAGTGTATTACAATTAATTTTTTAAATTTCATTTTGATACGTGAATACAATTTAACAAGGACTAGTTCTTAATTTAATAGAAACAACTTCATGCATACAGTGATGGCTCATAAAAATTGTGTTACTGAATCAGTTCATAATAATATAAAAATATTTTTCTCTTGTGGAACTGTTTCAAAATGTACAAAACATTTGAATATTTGAAGGAAAATATGATTGGTGGTGTCCATCGCCTCAAGAATAAATTAAATCAGAATAAGTTAGGAACATAATTTGCTAAACCTTGCAGAAAATAGTAAGGACTAAAAAAAGACTAGATCAACCACCTTTTACTTAATTAGTTATTCTTAAATGTGTTAAATAAAATATACATACAAATAGGATAGCCAAAGAAATGTCAACATATAAACAAAATATTAGTCTAAAAAATACTACATTAAATTACATAATTTAGTCTATAAGTTCTTAGTCTATTACTTTATAAAAATGTATAAATAATAATAAGGTACTGCCCGAAAGCATATGAGATTACCTCCCTTTGTGAGCCACTGTAAATAAAAATAGCTCTATCTCTTCTTTATGCAGTGTATCCTCTCCTGGAAATTGGCAAACTGCCTTTCAGCAAAATTCATAAAGCTAGTTCAAAATAATGACCATTATACATTTCCAGGAAACAGGTTTAAATCTACAGATACATATCTCCAGCCAAATTAACACACTTCATTATTTACTAAATTTCCAGAATAACATAACTTTAAAAAAATGTAAAATATCATTAATCATTTTCACACCAATTAAAACAAAAAAAAATGTTCAAATGCAACTACTACAGTGTAGTGTAGTTTTATACACTACACATGAATAAACAATAAACCCAGAAATTCAACCAAAATTTGGAATATATCTGTTCTCCCTGAAATCATTAAGTGAATATACAGAAAAAGTAAGTAGTTACAAACTTTTGACTTAGTTACAAAAAAATGTAACTAGAAAAGTTAAGAACTTACAAGGAAAACAGTCAGAATAAATGGTAAGCAGGGAAAACTAAACATTGAAGCCTTTATTATTGTTCAATTTTATTTCAGCAAAGGCATGTGTAAACATAATGCATTTATGTTCCTTAATTTTTTCATTTAACATTCCTGCCTAAAAAAGCTGAAAGCATGAACCAATTTAACAATAAAGGGCTTATCAAATTAATTTGATCCAAACAATTTTATCGGTAAATTATAATCTTAAAAAAACTGAATATATATAAAAATTAAATACTATAAACATTTAAGTCATTCAAAATTTAGTGAAATTCTTAATATTTACCAGGCTGAAAGAGAATTATTCATTGATTATATTTCCTTGAAATAATTGTTAACACTTTTCTAATGTATATGTATTTCAATAAAGATTTGGGACAAAAATTATTACAACAAAATTCAGTCATTAGTCACCAAAAAATTGTTTGGACAATAAATATTAATATTTGAGATCTATAAGCAATTTTAAAATTGTATTCTGTATTTGTTGGGTGTTGGAAGCGATCGGACACCTCCAGGTTTCTGTTGTGGCTGGTCCCTATGGAGAGAACCCTGTCTTCCAGATGGAATCAACCTTAGTTTTGAGTCATGTTTATTCTGTGATGTCTGATCAAAACATCCATAATCAGATAACTTTTTGGGTGGAGGAAGGAAACTCCGTGTTGGAAGTTTAGTGGTTGTTATGTTAGAGATAGATGTAGAACTTTTGGATTCACTCTCAGTTTTGCCAACATCATCTAATCTCCCATAGTGCACATATTTATTTATTGGAGTCATCCGAATTTCAGGGTTAGCAACTTGGGTGTTTCCAAATTCTACTGTTTTTCTGACTGGACTTCTTGGAACTGGTGTGGTACTTCTTTCATGATTTGGCTTCTTCATTTCGGAAGTTGGTTCGTTACTATCAGGACCTCCTCCATTCCCTGAATTCTTGCCTTCTCCATCACTCAGTCTTCCATACTCTCCTAGTTTCCTTGGAGGTCGGGGCAGTATTAATCTACCTGGTGATTCTCTTTGATTTTCCTTTGTTTCTTTCTTCTCGTTATCTTCTTCCATTATCCTCGGATAGTTCCTGCTCTGAATCTGCACTATAGACCTAGAAGGTGATTCCCTGCGAGCACCTTCATTATTATCCCGAATTTTGTTATCATCAGCCAACCTAGCATAACTTCTTGGAGGTAAAGGCATAATGGATCTAGCTGGTGAACCCCTGCGTTTTGGTTCTGAATTATCCATATTAGAATTAACAGATAATTTTCTTTCTTGTTGATTGTCAGTTAACCTACCGTACTCTCCAAGCTTCCTGGAAGCTAATGGTATCATCCTAGAAGGGGATTCCCTTTGTCTTGATGTGTCTGTATTGTCAGAACTGGAGTTGTTTGATGTCTTATTTGTAGTCTCACTGTCACTTAACCTCCCATACTCCCCAAGTTTCCTATCTCTTGAGGCTGCCTTATTTCTTTTAGGTCTAGGAAGTGAGCTGGGTGGAAGACTAGTGCATCTTTCAGCTTGTCTCTGTTGTTGAGAACAAAGCCCCTGCTTCTCTAACAACTCCATATCATCTGGCCTATTCCCTGAACTAGTCACCAACCCCTGTAAGAAACCCCCAGACTCGAACCCACCTACACTCGCCAGTAATGGTTGGGGTATTTTTCCTTTTCTCGACGAAGAGCCTGGATGAGAGAACCCTGGAAAACAGCAAAGCCCTCTCTGAAATCAAACAGAAACAAACCAAATGCTTGCGACGCCCTGAAATTTTGGATTAGTATTGGGTTAAGTGCACAAAACAAAAAAAAAAGGAAAGAAAATCATGCCGCAAGCCAGGTTTGATTCTGGATTTCAAGAGAAACAAAACAGTGTAATGCAAGTGCATCTGTAAAACCTATTGAGCAGCTGTTATTTATTTCTGTAGTATGAAAATTATTTCTAAGCATATTATATTGCCTTCAACTCTTTATATTTGTGACAATTAAAATCTTTAATATACATACAGTATATGTGAACAAATTAACATTTTAAAATAATGAAACTTATCATTTCTAGAGTTTAATTTCACTACACAAAATGTTCAACTCATAATCACAATACTGGTTTCCTTTAGAACTTAAATCTAGGTCAGTAGAATTTAAAAAATAAATTGTCAATGTTTAATCAATTTTTATTTTTTAATGAAAATAGTGAAATTAAACTCTAGTAATAATAAGTGTTACCATTTTAAATTAAAAAATAAAAATGGATTAAACATTGAAAATTTACTATTTAAATTCTATTGACCTAGGTTAATTATCTGAAGTTAACCAGTATTATGAATCGTGAGTTAAATGTTATGTAATCGTGAATGTTAAAAATATTATGTAATTAAACTGCTCAATAGATTTAATTTGAAATATTGTTAATATTGCAAAAAATCTAAACACAAACATTAAAAACTATAATAAATAAATGAACATTTTTATGATAGTGTAGTTAGTTATAGCTTAGCGTAATAATAATGAATTATCATTTTACTATATAATAAAAGCAATTTAAGTGCATATTGAGTGAAATATTTACGCCTAATATATACCTATTTTTTTTTCAAAAGTTTCATTCCAAAGTCACTTCATTTTTTATATAAATGTGAGGAGATATATTAAATTATATCAATGAATCAAATGGTAGAATAGAGTCCCACTGAACTGAATAAGGAGGGATCCATTATGATAAATCAAGTACTAGAGAGAATAGTTTATACTTATTTATAATATTTATACTTATATATCAACTTATTTAGCTGAAAACAATTTAATTTATTTTTAATATTTTTTAAATATTTTTGTAATTAGATTACAATAATATTTATCACAGAAAATATGAGGAATATGACTTCATTAAGATTTATTTCATTTGACATGTAAAGATTTTTGTATTCCATTATTCATTCATGGAACATTGCTAATGATATGAGGCAAATATATCTGGTTTCCTGTTAAATAAACTGCAGAATTCAAAATATAAATACTTTAGAGGTCCAAAAAATGTGGAAACTACAATAATACACTAGAAAAACCATGCAAAAATTTCAAGAAATCCTCACTCTTATTTACCTCAGCCAAAATAACTGACACAAAAAGTAAACTTCTGATCCCCCTTCTGAAATACTATATGAATTTATTCATATATAAAAAAAGCAGCTTTAATAGAAAATGAAATAAAGTATGAATGAAGAAAATGTATGTTAAGAATTTGTTTCTAACACAATAACTCATGATAAAGATAAATTAAAATAATGGAGCATATCATGAACTATTTTTAAGCACACAAAACCTAATTAGACATATAATTAAAATATTAGTACCAATTTTTATGAATGACTGTACCATAAAAATAATTTTTTTTCTAATTTTGGTACTCATAAAATAACTAGGGAATGATCAAACTTATTTTATTACATTTTTCAAATGTTCAAAGTGAAATTAATAAATCAGCAGAAATGAATATATCTACAAAACATGTTTTGAAATAGTATCTTAATTTGACAAATTTAATGAATGAGCTCACTACCAAAAAAATAACTACCCAACAGTTGCATTAACTACCCAATTCAACTCACATTTAAATACCACATTTCAAATAAACTAGTTCTTTCTGTAAGCTCTAACCATTTATTTCTAAAAGTGTCTGTGAAACAAGCCCCATATTTTTAGTGACACATTTCGTGAGACCTAATTTCTTAAATCAGTTGTATTATGTTTATTAAACCAGTACCTTGCTTAAGATTTGAGAATCCAGTTCTTTGAGTTGATCATCCAATGATTTGTGAAAACTTTCTGCAGGTGTTGAAAATTTGTGATGATAAGAATCAGTAGTGCTAGCTGAGTAGGGAGCTTCAGAGCCAAACCCTGTAGAACTTGTCAATGCACTACTGACTGTTGAAAATACACTAGTAGTTGAAACACCACCTAAAAGTAAATATCATGAAATAAAATATTCTATATAGTTAAGTATACATATATTTTTAATGTGCACTTGTTGCAACATTAGCAAGATATTCAATAAGAATAACAAAATAAATTTTAATTATGATTTTTATCTATAAACTTAACAAACCAAGATCATCCCCAGCTAGTACATTGAGATCAGTAGTATTTAAACTTGGATGGTGGCTCAGAGATATGCTGGGATATGAACTAGACACTTCTTTATCCAATGTATGTTTGTTTTGAAGAACCCTGATCATTGCATCACGTTCAGCAAGTTTGCATTCCAGTTCTTTAACTCTGCAAAAAATAAATATTTATTTAAGAGATCCATATTAAATTTTAAGCTAACTGGTATCAACTAACATTGGTTTAACTGTTTCTGACTACAGTCTATTTTTATCTAAATTATATTATGTATGATCAACATAGAACATACTTGGCTTCAAGATCTGTAACTCGTTTCTGGGCAGCATGTACTTCATCCATTTGTCTTATTCGATCTGACCTAGCTTCAGCAATCAGTTTCTCTGTTTCTTGACTAGTCTTCTCCAATGCAGCAATCTTAGCATCCCTTTGAACAAAAAAATATTATTTTGAAAGACACAAATCTGGAACTGTAAGAAAAATGAATGAAAAAATATAGTTTAATAAAACTATAAAAAGCACTAAATAATTATTAGACAACTTACTTTTATCCATTTTCCAAATGGCTTACTAAAATAGAGAAATCACTTATAATAAAGTGCTTGAAAAAATATAAGGTTTCAAAAATTAATTAATTTAAGTAATTTATTTCTTTATATAATATGTAAGAAAAACTCATTACTGCACTTAAATTCATTACATGTACAGAAAAGTGAAGAATTATTAAAACTTAAGCTCATCATCCAATTCGTAGGATCTGAACTACATTAAAATTAATATGGATTAATGTGGCTGATTTGATTGCATCACAGGGGAAATTGAAAGCATTTCAGTTTGTGTGCAATTTCTCAAATTTAATATATATTTTTTACCTTGGTTAATGAAAATATGAAGAATATATATATATATATATATATATATATATATATATAAAATGTGTGTTTTAATAAATATACAGAGCATTCTCACTTTGGTATGCTTGCTGCATCAATAGCTGCTTGCCTTAATTGGCTTTCTTCAAGATACTTCTGCTCCCACTTTGCAACTTCTCCTTCCAGCCTCATGATTTTTTCATCTTTTTCTCGTAATTGACGTTTCAACTCTGGCAAACTCTCCCCATGGTCTCCAATCCCTGTAATTCAGAAACATTTATTCATATAAATGAATTTCATATAGCAATTTGTTGAGTCAATTCAAAGAATTAAAAGTTAATGCCATGTTAAAATAGTATTTGAATGTGATAAATACATAATACTCTTAAAGGAACATTTTCAGCACTTACACTAATAACTACAGCATATGATATAATTTTATAATATATATTAAAAAGATTATTAACTTATAATATTGTGAAAACAAAGTAAAACTGCAGAGACTGCAGTTTATTACTCTCCGAACAGATTCTAGTAAAGATCTAACAAAATAATATTTTGTAAAATCAACCTATGATTTACACATTTTGAAACTTTTTTTATAAATACATTCATATACTAGTGCTGAAGTTTACTGTATTTAGTTTCACTTACTGATTCAAGAGAAAGACAAACTGTTACACTCTGAAGCACACGTATTTCACATCTATTTTACATCATGTTCTACAAAAAGGACATATTTTTTTCTAGATGGGAAATTTGTTTTATACTATCTCTAATCTGTAAAAGTGGATTACTGATAAGACTTCAGGGTATAGAGCCATAAATTAACATTAGATGAATGTGCAATGATGTATTTACAACATAATCCAGTTTATGTGGGCCATTAGAATTTTTGAGGTTTAAAAATGTTGAGAGGAAATGAAAATACAGATAAACAACAACAATAATAATAATAATAATAATTAGATTAATTTGATGATAATAATTAAATTTATAAATAAAGAATATATGGAAGGTACAGTTTTTGTCTGTTATTACCATTAATTTCCTGACTGTTATTGTGTTTCGCCCGTTCATTTTGCAATTCCTGTTCCAACTGAAGCCTTAATTTCCTTTCAGTCTGCTCTCGTCTATCACTAGCAAGTTGCAAAGATGATAATGCTCTTTGCAACTGACCAACCCTTTCAACATGCACTTGTTTCTGCCGGCACTAAAGTTTCAAAGCCAACAGTAATTATTTTGTCATGAGGTGTATAAAAACAATTAATTCCATTCAACTGACTTCATCCAATATATAAAATATTTAGAAATTTAGTGCAAAATATGTACAATTTATACAAATAAAAATACACTAAACATCATCATTATACTAAATTATATATAAGTATTGTGTAAATCTAATAATGATTATATTCTAAATATCTAGCTATTTCAATTATATAGCATACTTCTTCTTCCAGTCGAACAACATTTGCTTGAGCATTTATAAGTGCTGTATCTAAAATATCAATATGGGTCCTTTGCTCTTGAAGAGTTGCTCGCTGGGCAGCTAATTCTATTTCTTGCCTTTCTTTTGCTGCCTGAAGCTCTTTGTCTAAAAATGTTAACATATATATATATATATATATATATATATATATATATATATTTATGCATACATACACATAAATTATAATTTTATTTATCCTCGCTATAACTAAGAGTGTATGGACCAAAATTGTATGCAGACACACACAGATAATCACCACCACCATTATATTACTCACTTTGTGTAACAAGCTGAGCAATAAGAGCTTCCCTTTTTGCGAGGTGGTTTCTTGAATGATCTGGTGAAAGTAGATGAGTAGTGACTAGCCTCTGGTTTGCTTCCTGCAATCTCCTGACTTCTGCCTGAAGCCTAGATATCCTGGCATGTTCCAATCTTTCTCGCCTCTCACAAGTTGCGACTAGTTCTTCATGCGCTCTTGTTACTTTACCAACTTCTTCCTCCAACTGAAATTTTATACTTTTTAATTTATTATTCTATAATTAAATTATTTAAAATGTTTACAATACAGTTTCTTATACACACATATATTTATTACTTGTAATTAATATTTAAAAAAGGGGGAACCAGTGGGTTTCTCCTCCAATTGTTGTTATCAATGTTGCTTATTGTATCATTTTAAAGTTGCAACAATAAAAGAGAGAAAAACAAAATGAATATTTTCCTCATCTTATTTTATGAAAAAGAATAATAATAAATGGTAATGAAACATGACAAAATATTAAGTAGCATATATTTATTTGAAACAAAGCATTACCTTATGCGCTCTAGCAACTTTGTTATAACATGTTTCCAATTCCAATTTCAAACTTTTGTTTTCTTTCATAAGATGATCCACCATTTGTGCACATCTTTGTTGATCTTTCCTGAAGCAATAAATAACTGCATTAAAAAAAATTAGAATTTTTCAGGGCAGTGATCACACTATGATGGATCTGAAATCAAAATTCAACATTAAAAAGATCAAGGCCATTTTGTTTATCCATTGCAGATATGTGAAAGAACAATGTTATAAACATGAGCTGTGCTAGCAAGTTTTGCACATATTAATTTTACAATAATCAAATTTAATCAGTTATCTCTTTCTTACATAAGTATGAAAGGTGAGGTTCGTAATATTTCAGACCAAAAGGAAAAAATGTATACACCAACATTTAAAAAAAATAACTACTCTGAGAAACATAAATAGTAACCTAAAAGTAAAATTTTCTTGAGTGAGTTAATTAGACCTTCTTCAAGACCTTCATGGGATAAAAATAACCTCATTTGACTCATACTCATAATTATAACGTAAAGGGAATACTCATACTTCTTTTTTGTTTTTATCTGATTCTGTTCCTCTCATTGTTTACAACAACACAGTTTAAATTGTCATCATCATCGTGTTTAATATATATTATAAGAAATTACATTACATTAAATTTTCATTAAGTTGGGTTATGCATATGTTCCTAATTTTGTCATAATTCTTTCTGTTGAATAGAAGAAAATATAAACCTTGAATTTCCTAAAGTATGTCGGAGTATAGTTTTCTCACGGTCAGAAAGGGAAAGAGCAGATAAATCAGGTTGAGATTTGCTCAATTTTGCTCTAAATTTTCTTGTCGAATGCCTTCCAGATTTTTCACTCTCTGCACTACTATCCATCCCACTGACTTTCACTTCTTTGGCCAGGTGCTTTAGGACCTATATGATGTAACAAATAATAAAATGTACAATTTCCAAAATTACTGAACTGCTAAATTTTAACAAAAACTGATTATCTACGTTGTCTAAATAAATAATATGTCATAAATAAAATTGATTAAATGATATTCTTTATACGCTGAACTGTCTATTTTGTATAATTAAATAACATTTTATATGACTAATTAAGTAAGCAGATAAGGACTGTTATTAATAATGTAATTTAATATTATATATTTAATGGATTATTTTATATAAAATAGAATAGAATGTTATCACCTGTGATTGACTAAGGTAATCATCTGGAATGTCATTAATTTCTCTAACACTTGGATCTTTTGTCGGAGACTTATATGTTGGGGGAGGAATTTCATGAACCCTGCATTAATAAATAACAGATAAAATATTTTAAAAAATCATGAAATATCATTAACAAAGAGTTTGTGAACAGCAATAATGAAAGAAAAGTACCTTGAATTCCATGAATCTTCATGAATAATAAGCGTATCATAACCTTCTTGGGTAAATTTGTTTTCTTGCCCTTGTGGTTCTTGTCTTGGCATATTCTGAAGCACATAGCGCTCCTCATGGCTTAAATTTTCATTTGAAGTAGATACATCAGTTTCACTACCACTTAGTACACCACCTTCACAGTAATGGTTAATGAATTATCTGTTTCTTCACAACACAATAATTTTTTTAAACTGATCTTAGTTTATAAAAATCTAGAAGTATGAACACCAGACTGAGAGTTACACTTTGAATAGATTCTCAGGATTGAATCTCTGTAAGGACTGAAGGTCATTTTAAATTACGGCGCTAACAATAGGCCACAAATATCAACAGGTGCTATTAGGGTCTTATTAAATAATGAAATTTAAAGAAGTAAATACTGAATATTTCTGTTGGTTTACATTATATACAATTAACTTACTGCATATCAATATAAACTACTCAGTAAGGCTATTAATACATTATCATACATAATCTTGACATGATAAAAACAATATTAAAATGCCAATAAATTACTGAATTTACCTTTTGAACGTTGTTTTGAAGATGAGTAATGTAAAAACCTTCCTTGCTTCTGGACGCTACTCATTTTGGCGTTGGAATCGTTTCGAAATATAATAATCGTTTTAACTCAATAGCAAAGCATCGATCGGTGTCAACTGAAATTAGACACAAATGAGATCAAATGTTATTCCAGCGCATGAAAAATTACCACACTTCTTATCAATGAAATATACTGATAACCTCACATGTTAGATTACAAACACAAATATAAACATCTAATGCCACAATAACTACAAGTCACAAATATTGGTATAACAAAAAAATAACTAAATGAAAATACAAGAATGATGTTCAATGAAAGAATGAACAATGTAAACTGATTCATTATCAATGCCTCCCCCCCCCCCATAAAAGGAAATAGCTGGCATTTGTGACATTCCAAACACATTATCTCCCACCACTCACTGACATTCCAACCAATAATGATCACCTAACCAGAACTAATTGAGACAAGGTTCAACATAACAAATAGCACAGTTTTAAACATTATGAGATACTGTTCTCATTTTTGACACAAGTTTGGTTAATATTATCATGTAAATACAGTTATTACTGAAACTCAAAACAATGAATGTATACATATGTACATAAACATAATTTGTTGTTTAAAAACAAATTAAACCTAGATTTACATTTTTAACCCACAAGATTGACACACTCAGAGGTTCAACAAATAATAATGGCATGTATACATTAAAATGGTATTATAAACAAAAAACCAGTCAATTGAAATTTTAATTTATTAGGACTATTTTTGCTTTTGGCCATTAAAAATAACTATGCAAATCTGTTTAATTTTAATGCAACAAATTTAGTATGATTGACAATCATGTGACTATATTTATATCACTATTGTGACATCTTAAAGATTTTTCTGACAGGACAATGTTAGCATAAGTTATTTCAACTATTTCTTAACAATGAATTCTATGTTTTATACTCTTTTTCAATTAATTTGGTTAATGTAACAGCAGGTTTACTGACAACTAATAATCAGGACTATGAGCTATATTTAACATTTTTTGTAGGAACAGAAATAAAATTCAAAGGTGAATTTTTTTATGAAATTTGTGGATAATCGAAGTTTATAATCAACACTATCACGTCTGGAATGAAGTGTTTAATTCCTGAAAATAACTTTCCGAATAAAATAAACACACGAACTAGGTTTTCTAAGTTAAACGGTTATGAACAGAACATAAGCCCAAATCAGTTTGTCAAATGCAATAATAAATATATAAGATGAAAATCCAGTTGCTGTCACTTGTTGAAATTTAAAGTTTAAAGAAGGAACCAAAAATACATACACAGTTCAACTATCGACACAACAAATTCACTCGTAGGCCATGTTGGAATTGAATAATTTTCACTCATTTCAGAATTGCCAACGTAAAAACATAATATCTAAAAAATATTGTTTCTGTAACTATCAACTCATTTTTCAAAATTTGTTAAAGGCAGATATTATGGAATTATATATTGTCATTTTGAACTAAAATGTTGCAACAACAACAAATAACAATTTACATAAAACACAAAATACTGTCAAATATTGCCGGGAATTTGAGACAATATCATGAGTATTACAATAACTTTTATCACAACTTTGTTAAGGTTAATGAAAATCGAATAAAGTTAAAACCTATAACAGTATGTTTCGTTAGTGTCAATGTTTGTAAATCGAGATGTAAAAGGTTTGTAATCGACAAAACGACGGTAAGTGTTGCAGTTATAGTGTGCAGTTTGTTATAATACATTTTATAACTGGCTGAAATATTAAAAAATAAATAGAAATTATTTTATTTTTGGATTCACTGAATCGTATTTAGAAGGTTATACGTTGAACGAATTTCAGTTTGTTCATACTGATCATGTTTTCGAGAATAAGACATTACATTATATTCTCTTAAAACATATCAGTAGTTTAAACATGGTATTCACTCTTTTAAGTTCACGTGGAATTGAGGGATATTTTAGGAAATGTAGAGGGATATTTAACTCCAGTCTCGAGTGAGGACGGGGATATTTTTTGTTATCTATCAATTAGGGCGCAACACTGAGATTGGAAAAGAGTTCAGTCGTTAGCCATCGCTAGTCGAGGCACACTAGCAAGATGGCGTCCGACTCAAAAGCTCCGCTTCGCCAAGTGAAGCGGGTCCAATTTGGAATATTATCTCCAGATGAAATTGTACGTTTGTGTCTTATTGTTTAAATTAGTGTATTACTTCTGTGGAGTGTAATCTGATAAAAATGGAACTGTTCCTCGTCGTGGAAAGTCATCAATCTTGTTCCTTTGCAAGGTTGCAGCATTCCCGGAACGCAATATTGTGGGGGGAGTGGATAACGTTGTCAAACGAATTTTCTGATTGTTTTCACATTAGTTGGTTCATCTTGAAAATACGTTAAGACGGTTCATTTTGACGTTTAATAATGTAATGCACTGAAATTACGGTGTAATTAAGAATTTTTTAATTTGAGGAAAATGCCACCATCTATTTATAAATTATCAAATCCTTATTCTTTTATTATGGCAAAATTAATGTAGTTCTAACAACCATTTTCATTTTGTAATGTTTAATTTCTATGTTGATTAGCTTTTGATTAATCTGTCTATCCTGAATGATTTACTTTCAGTAATTTGAAGCACAATGCTTTGTACTCTTTCTGTTGTCTCTTGCTGGAGAGCTTTGTATGTAGGGTAATAAAATGTCAGGAGATATGGGAATAGAAGCTGATGTTTTGATTTATATTGAATATTAAATAAATTATTCACGTCACTGAATTATCTTGTATTTTTCCTCAATAGTAGTGTTTTGTTTAAGCTGAATACAAATTAATGCCAGATAATTATATCTATGATTCTGTTATGTGATATTTGTGTACTTTCAATTACAGAAGTTCCAAATGATTTCTTGAACTATTTCAGAAATTTTAAAATTTAACTTAATATTGTTACTTACTGTTACTTGATTAAAATTATTACTGAAGTATTATTTATATGGGGGAATATATATAGATATATATATTTGTTTATTATAAAAATACATTTTTAACTCCTTGTTTATACTACTTAGTATATTCATATTTTATAACGAAGAGCTAATTGTAATTGTAAGTGCTTGTAATTGCATATTAGTAAGAAGAATATTTTTGTTGAATAACTTTTATAATAAATAAATTATTTTGAACATTTGATCATTTCTAGCGACGTATGTCTGCTACTGAGGAGGGAATTCGTTTCCCTGAAACGATGGAAGGTGGAAGACCCAAGCTGGGCGGTCTCATGGACCCTAGGCAAGGTGTTATTGATAGAACATCCAGGTGTCAAACCTGTGCTGGTAATGTTAACTTTTCATTTATTTATTATACAGAAGTAACTTGTATATAAGTTTTCTTGTTGTGTATTTTTACATGATTTTTAATAGTGTGCAGTAAGGTTTATAAATTAGAACAATTATTGTTACTGACCCTTTTGGTGATCAGTTTCTATAATGAATGAATTGAATTAATAATTAATTATTGAATAGTTTTTTGTGAATTCGTAGTACAAAAGGTATCTATTTTGATAGATTTAGATCATTTATAACCTTCTTGTTTCTGTATAGTAAACAACTGCCTATGTTTACCTTTTGTTACGAACCGTCAAAAAGGTTTTTTAATTCCTCTTTTTTATGACTTTAAGAATGCTATTATATTGAATGAAATATTTATTTTTTAAATTTGGTAGATATTTAATAAATAGTATAACTTTAAAAAACCTATTTAGAAATATTCGTGTCCAGATGTGTCCAATCTAGTGTACTTTCCTGCTATGAGTTAGCACCTTCTGGAGTTTTGGCTTTAATAAATTGGATTTTATATTTTTTATCACTTATTATTTTATATTTTGTCCTACAGGAAATGCATTGTAATAAATAAATATTTTTAATATTATATAATTCTAACATAGAAATATTCCTGTCTGTAGCACAGATATGCATATGTATTTTATGAAATGTATGTATTTTGCTTTGGGTAATACTTATGAAAATTAATTAGTACATTTTATTTTGCAGGTAATATGTCTGAGTGTCCTGGGCATTTTGGGCACATAGATTTGGCAAAACCAGTGTATCATGTTGGGTTTATAACAAAGACAATAAAAATTCTCCGTTGTGTGTGTTTCTACTGTTCGAAATTATTAGTCAGCCCTGTAAGTTTCTCTAGAATACTTTGTTCAATTTCTTTATTTATCTATTTTAAGTCTAAAACAAGTATGAAACTTGAATAGAATAATTGTATTGGATATTTTAAATATAGCTTAGTATATATAGGCAATATTGACTCAGAAGTTTTCTCGACTGTTTCAGACGTTATATTGTGTTTATATTGCATGTGTCTTTAGAACAGAACTCATAATTTCTTAATTATTCAATCATGGATGGATTGTCTTATTGATTTTATTTACACCCTCAATTTGTTTTTTATGTTATTTGTGTGATGTCGGGACTTACATTAAATTTTGGCTATGTACATATATAGCCTATAATAGGAACATTTTTTATTTTCATTTTATTTTTTAGAGTCATCCAAAGATTAAAGAAATAGTAATGAAAACAAAAGGTCAACCAAGGAAAAGACTGACTTTTGTGTATGATCTCTGCAAAGGAAAGAATATTTGTGAAGGCGGTGATGAAATGGATATAGCTAAAGAAAATGAAGATACTGCTCAAAATGTATGTTAATCCATTTTATTTTTTATAAAATATCATTTATGTGAAACTAACATGTATTTCAAATAGTTAGCAACAGACTTATATTTAGATGCAGCATTGGTTTGTCAAATATTCATCAAAACTTGATTTATATACAAATATTTTGTAATGAATATATAGATGAACAATATTGAAAATAGATTATAATCTGTAACATGCCATTTGTTGTAATAATTAGGATTGAATAATTATAATACTTTAATTAAATATCTTCAATTTATTGATTTTCAGCCAAGGAAAGCTGGACATGGTGGTTGTGGTCGCTACCAGCCAAACTTAAGAAGAATAGGACTTGAAGTTACAGCTGAGTGGAAACACGTTAATGAGGATGCTCAGGAGAAGAAGATATCACTTTCAGCAGAAAGGGTTTGGGAAATATTGAAGCACATAACCGACGAAGAATGTTTCATTCTTGGAATGGACCCCAAGTATGCTCGACCCGATTGGATGATTGTCACAGTTTTACCTGTTCCTCCTCTAGCTGTAAGACCAGCTGTTGTTATGTATGGATCAGCTAGAAATCAAGTGAGTAACATTATATCTTGTTTACTAGAATATACCTAATTAATTAAATTATTAGTTGTAATTAAGAACAATTGGATTATTTATTGGATTTTATTTTCTGTTGTAAAAAAAAATGTTCTCACTCGAGTGTTAAATTTTCTACCAAGCTATTTATATACCAAAATGTGGTTTTGTACTTCTTGTGTACAATCTATTAATGGAGTTCTTAAAATGATTAGGAATTGTTAATCAAATGCTAGTGAGTATAATTTATGGAGAATTATGTTGTTTACAGATTGATAATTTAATTCTTTGTCTTTTGTAGGACGATTTGACACATAAGCTTTCTGATATAATTAAATGCAACAATGAACTACAGAGGAATGAATCCGCTGGAGCAGCCACACATGTCATTGCAGAAAATATAAAAATGTTGCAATTTCATGTTGCAACATTGGTTGATAATGATATGCCTGGCCTTCCAAGGTGCTTTCTTTTATTTTATTGATACTGTACTGTGATTGAAGGTATTTTATTTTAAAACCTATCATTTTGTATGAGTTTTTTCTAGAACTAATCTCTGTATTTAATTGGTTAAAGTGTGAAACATTATTACACATTTTTAAGCATTATTTGAATATTTTTCTGATATTAGGGCAATGCAGAAATCTGGTAAACCACTGAAGGCTATAAAGGCAAGATTGAAAGGCAAAGAAGGGAGAATTCGAGGTAATCTTATGGGGAAACGAGTTGATTTCTCAGCACGTACCGTCATCACACCAGATCCCAATTTGAGGATTGATCAAGTTGGTGTACCCCGTTCAATTGCTCAAAACATGACATTCCCAGAAATTGTTACACCATTCAATATTGACAAGTAAGCAGCGTTTTTAAATGCTTTCCTTTTTCTTAAAGATGTGCAGTTACAATAAAAAAAAATCATCAGAAATATTGAAATAAATGCATTTACTGTAAATATATATTTTGGGTTTATTATAAATTGATTTTCATGATCCATATTATAATACTGAACCAGCATTTATTTGATACAATTAGTGGGAATAAATTATGTATATATAAATCTTTCGCACATTTATATTTTAAATAATTATATCCATTAATGTAAGTGTACATGTTATCTCAATCTTGACACATTAAAATCCGCATTATTTCAGTTTTCTGATTTGAGTTCAATTTAGTATCATGGTGTATTGTTTTAATGTGTTGAATACTTGATTATTTTTGTAAAATTTAATTACCTTATATTATACATGAAAACTTGCTTCATTTTATTATAATGAATTCATGTTAAACATTATTCACATATCTATGCAGCAGTGTTCTTTTACAATGGATTTAATTATATATTTAAATTTTTTTAATGTTTTTCCAAAGAAGTATACACTTTAATGAAATAATGGTATGTATTTCAGAATGTTAGAATTGGTTAGGAGAGGAAATGCACAGTACCCTGGGGCAAAATATATTGTACGTGACAATGGTGAAAGAATCGATTTAAGGTTTCACCCCAAACCCTCGGACTTGCACTTACAGTGGGGTTACAAGGTAGAAAGACACATTCATGATGGTGATCTGGTTATATTTAACCGTCAGCCCACACTGCACAAAATGTCCATGATGGGCCATAGGGTTAAAGTATTGCCATGGTCAACATTCCGTATGAATCTCAGGTTTGTAGGTTATTATGTAAAAAGTTGTAATACATGTGATACTGGCATACATATTAATAAAACCTTAGTATTTATTCTTTTGTTGAATTTTAGTTACAATGATTTGTTTTTAATTCAATGATACCTATTTTTGTATTGGATTGAAGATGTTCAAGGTGTATCTGTATATGAATAACAGTTATGAGAGATTGAGATATTATTAAGCAATCACCTATCACAGTGTTGTCAGACTTTACTTTAACATAATTACACATTATGTGTGTACTTGTAATAATTCATTATTAGTATTTGTCACATAGCTGCACCTCTCCTTACAACGCTGATTTTGATGGAGATGAAATGAATCTTCATGTGCCACAGTCAATGGAAACAAGGGCAGAAGTAGAGAACATTCATGTGACACCTAGGCAGATTATTACACCTCAGGCTAACAAACCCGTTATGGGTATTGTACAGGATACCCTAACAGCTGTTAGAAAAATGACAAAAAGGGACGTCTTTTTGGATAAGGTAAATCATTTACATTAATAAAATAAAAATGTGATTATAATTTGATAATTTACAAATATTTATTGGTGTTGTTATGGATTCATATTTGAGAACTGAAAATTACTTTCTAACTAAATAAAATTCTTAACACCAATTGTAACTTTATTTACCTAGGTTTTTACAAGCATTGGATCAGTTGAAGGCAAAGTTATTAAATTTGGGGAATATGTGGGGAAATTGTGGACATAGTTGTGCATCATTAAACTAAATTTAATAGGAAAAAATCATTGAAAGTTTATTCTTATTTGTATTATAAAAACTTTATAATCCAAAAGTGTATAGTATTGTTTTAGACCAGTTTAACACAATTAAAAAATATTAGTATTCAGTAATAATTAATTCAGGTTTTTCTTTCAGGAACAAATGATGAATATTCTTATGCATTTACCAGTTTGGGATGGAAAAATGCCCATACCTTGTATTTTGAAACCTAAACCTCTGTGGACAGGTACGCATAATTTTGTTTTCATTTGTTGTTTTGTTTAATTTCAGTATTTTTATATTAAACCTTCCTTATTATCTATTTTTAAAGGTAAGCAAGTCTTTTCCTTGATTATTCCTGGAAATGTAAATATGATCCGGACTCATTCAACACATCCTGATGATGAAGATAATGGACCTTATAAATGGATTTCTCCTGGTGATACAAAGGTATCTGTTTGATTCTTCCATATAAAAAATGCTTGTAGACTAGATGCAGATTTCTGGCAATCCAGTTAATGTATAAATGATTCAGTGATACCTTTATTTTCATTAAATGTTAATTTTTTTTAATATCTAAGGAGAAATTAATTCAATGTAATAACCAGTTAAATATTTTAAGAAAATATGATTACAGTCAGTTATATGAGGACTTATTTTGATATTTCATGCTCATAACTATGCTCAGTGTATACCTTCTTTTCATGTATATCTCTATTTATTCTTTTTGTATTAAAATTAACTTCTTATTATGTTGAATAGGTAATGGTAGAGCATGGTGAATTGGTGATGGGAATCCTTTGTAAAAAGAC
Organism: Lethocerus indicus; assembly: GCA_019843655.1. Taxonomy (NCBI): domain Eukaryota; kingdom Metazoa; phylum Arthropoda; class Insecta; order Hemiptera; family Belostomatidae; genus Lethocerus; species Lethocerus indicus. Next base: position 22,408,689 of record JACDQD010000003.1, on the reverse strand, counting down.
ACTTGGTACATCAGCTGGTTCATTACTTCATATTTGTTTTCTTGAATTGGGACATGAAGAATGTGGTCTTTTCTATGGTAATATTCAAACTGTTGTCAACAACTGGCTTTTGTTGGAAGGTAATGAATGACTTCTTCCATAATTAATATTTATTAATAATTAACAAAATTAACAGTAATCTTTTTTGTTTGAATTTGTATATATACCACAGAATTTTGCTCATTAGGGATTTCATAATTAAGTATAGTATACATCCTAAAGAATCTGCTAAGTGGTTATGATATTTAGAATTTTGAGTTGGTAAGAATGGTAATAATATACATTTACTTATATATATTATTATGTAATATTTAATTTTTATAGGTCACTCTATTGGTATTGGTGACACTATTGCTGATCCTCAAACTTATTTAGAAATTCAGAAGGCAATTAAAAAAGCCAAACAAGATGTAATAGAGGTCATTCAAAAAGCCCACAATATGGATCTTGAGCCAACACCTGGTAATACATTGAGACAGACTTTTGAAAATCAGGTACCATGATGTTTTTGTTGGTTTACATTTTGCTTGTTTATTGCTTGTGTTTTAAGAAGCATAATTGTTATTTTATCTTCTCCTAGGTAAACCGAATCTTGAACGATGCTAGGGACAAAACTGGTGGTTCAGCTAAGAAATCTTTGACAGAATATAATAATCTAAAGGCTATGGTAGTCTCAGGATCAAAGGGTTCAAATATTAATATCTCTCAGGTAAATTTGAAATAAATGCTTAATGATATCAATTAATCTATTAGGTTCAAAATGTTAAATATTGTTTAATTCAGCCATTAAAACAGTGAGAAAAACTGATGTACTTGTCAGTGTACAAATCATGATTTGTGTTTTTTCTGTATTATATTTGCATACAAAGTTATTTATCTAGTTATTTATTCTCTGTATAGGTTATTGCTTGTGTCGGTCAACAAAACGTAGAAGGTAAACGAATTCCATTTGGGTTCCGTAAAAGGACATTACCACATTTCATCAAAGATGATTATGGTCCTGAATCCAGGGGTTTTGTAGAAAATTCGTATCTTGCTGGTTTAACCCCCTCAGAATTCTTCTTTCATGCTATGGGTGGAAGAGAAGGTCTTATTGATACTGCGGTAAAGACAGCTGAAACAGGTTAATAAGTTCAATTCTATAGTGATCTAATAATTACAGTACATTTGCATTTATATACATGTTTAATCTATGATAAAACACCAACCCAAAATGTCTTGATAGCATAGCATATTGTTATTGTGTTTAAATCCATGAAACACATATTTAAATTCAGTTCTAAAATGGACATGTATTTGTATTGAATTCAAAATTTATTAATGCAACATGGTTATAAGATCAGTATAATGAAATTTACTTTCAATCACTTTCAATATTAAATGGTTGGGTGGTTAGCAATTGTAGCGTTGTTTACAAAAATATAATACTGTTCCCTTTGTTTAAAGGTTATATCCAGCGACGTTTGATAAAGGCTATGGAGAGTGTAATGGTCCATTATGATGGCACTGTCCGTAATTCTGTGGGTCAACTTATTCAGTTGCGTTATGGTGAAGACGGCCTTTGTGGAGAAGCTGTAGAATTTCAGAAGATTGCTACTGTTGACCTTTCCAATAGGAAATTTGAAGACCAGTTTAAATTTGATGCATCAAATGAAAGGTTTATATTTTAATAACACTTGAGGGAAATATAAGTCACAATACTATTTCTTAAAACATATGTGTTTTTTAATGTTTTAATATTTTAGTTCACTTTAATTTTGTTCTTCTGTTCTTTGTTTTTGTGTTTAAAACTTCTAATTTATTTTCTTAGATATTTGCGTCGAATCTTCACAGAAGATGTTCTAAAAGAATTGCTTGGGAGTGGTGAGGTGATATCTGAATTAGAACAAGAGTGGGAGCAATTGTGTAGGGACAGAGAGGCCCTCAGGCAAATTTTCCCATCTGGTGAAAACAAAGTTGTACTCCCTTGTAACTTGAAAAGAATGATTTGGAATGTCCAAAAAATTTTTCACATTGACAGGCGTGCTCCCACTGACCTTAGTCCACTCAAAGTTATTCAAGGTAAATCATTTTTACTATTTCTAATTAGATGTTCTGAGTACTAGTGTATGAGTGTTAGTAAGACATTCAAATTATGCTGTTTTATTTAATAAACTCGATTTAATGTCAGTTAAAATTTAGAAAACAACTTAATTACCATAACTACTAATACTACTATTAATATGTTGATTCTATATTAAAAAAAAATTAACAAATATGTGATTAATTTACATATGTCTTAAAGTTATTAATGCTACAAATTTTAACTTCACCAAATTATCAGAAGGTTTTCAAGAAACAAGAAAACTGTATTTTCTGAGACTCATGATTTTAAACAGTACACATTTTTTTTAAAAATCAATGTTTATACTTAACTTTGACACTTAAATAAATATTTTAGGTGTGAAGGAGTTACTTCAGAAATGTATAATAGTTGCTGGAGATGATCATCTCAGCAAACAGGCAAATGAAAACGCTACTCTACTCTTTCAGTGTTTAGTGAGAAGTACATTGTGTACAAAACTTGTTTCGGAAAAATTCCGACTTTCCTCAGAGGCTTTTGAATGGCTTATAGGAGAAATTGAAAACAGATTCAAACAGGCACAGGTAAAAATTGAATGTGGTTGATTATTAAATGAATCTGCACCATCAACTATAATATCCTACTGAAATACTGATAAAAATGGTTTCTCTTTATACTTATTTCATCACCGTAAATTTATATTTTATTATGCATTAGTAATTATTGTGATTTATGCATTACAAAATAAATACTTGCATTGCAGGTTCAACCAGGTGAAATGGTGGGTGCTCTTGCTGCCCAGAGTTTAGGTGAACCTGCTACTCAGATGACATTGAACACTTTCCATTTTGCTGGTGTATCCTCAAAGAACGTAACTCTGGGTGTACCTCGATTGAAGGTTATTATTATGATTCATTTGAAATAACTATTTATTTTTATAAACAAATTGTGTATTTACAGAAGTATTTATGTTTGTTATACCCATAAGTAATGATTTACATTAAATTATTTATTTGTCTATATTTATAAGAATACATTTTTTAAATATTTTTATTTCAGGAAATTATCAACATAAGTAAAAAACCAAAAGCTCCTTCACTTACTGTATTCTTGACTGGTGCAGCAGCTAGAGATGCTGAAAAAGCAAAAAATGTGTTATGTCGTCTTGAGCACACTACTCTTAGGAAGGTATGTTACATACAATGTTTTGACACACATTCATATGGACACATACATACAGATATATATATATATATATATATATATATATATATATATATACATATATAAAAAATATATGTTTTGATTGTAGGTCACAGCCAATACTGCTATTTATTATGATCCTGATCCACAAAATACTGTCATACCTGAAGATCAAGAGTTTGTCAATGTTTATTATGAAATGCCTGATTTTGATCCAACCAGGATATCTCCATGGCTTTTGCGTATTGAATTAGATCGAAAGAGAATGACAGGTAATTGTTTCACTTGTTTTCTGATAACCTTGGCATACTAACCCAGTTATAAATGAGTCAAGGTAACAAATTATAAAAGCCATTTCTTCCTATTAAATTTACTGTTGTCCTTAACTTTATTCATTTATTATCATACTTTCACAAATTAAATTTTTAATAAAATATATATTTAAATATTATAGTAACATTAATATTCTCAAATATAAATGATAGCATGTATTTATTAATATTATAGATGCCATGTCATGATTTAAATATGACAATGCTTTTGTAATTAAAAGTTGATGGAATTTCCTAATCCATTTTATTTATTATTGATTGTCAATTGTGTGATTAGTTTTCCTGGTGTACGCCTCTATAATGATGATATTTTTACTTGATTATTTATATTTTTTAGATAAGAAGTTAACAATGGAGCAGATATCTGAAAAGATAAATGCTGGATTTGGTGATGATCTGAACTGTATATTTAATGATGACAATGCAGAGAAATTGGTACTTCGTATAAGAATCATGAACAGTGGTGATGACGGTAAAATGGCAGATGAAGAAGAATCTGTAGATAAAATGGAAGATGACATGTTCTTGCGTTGTATTGAAGCTAATATGTTGTCAGACATGACACTTCAGGTTTGTGTTAACAAAGTTGATCACTCAGTGTTCCTGTTTCAATTTAGAATGGTCTTAATTATTCAACTTCATGTTTCAGATTTTTTTGTTATTTTACATTTAAATGTATCTTATAACTTTGAAACAACACTAAGAACTTCCTATATTTAATCTTGTTTTTAGGGTATTGAAGCTATTAGCAAAGTATATATGCATTTACCACAAACTGATGCAAAGAAACGTATAATTGTAACAGAGAGTGGTGAGTTCAAAGCCATTGCAGATTGGCTTCTTGAAACTGACGGTACCAGTTTGATGAAAGTTCTCAGTGAACGGGATGTTGATCCTGTTAGGACATTTTCTAATGATATTTGTGAGATTTTTGCTGTAAGTATTCAATTTATGTGCAACACTTTTACTATAACATTTAGCAAGATTATCTCATAATATCAAAGTATATTGTATATACAAGTATACAGTACAAGCTCATTTCACTAGCTCACAAGATCATTTAATATATTGATAAAACATTAATGTTTATTTAATAATTTATAAATAAAATATTAGGCCATAGTTCAGAAAATTCATTTAATTTTGTTTCTATAATGTTTAATTGTATTTCTTTATTTCATGATGATACACCTTGTATTCATTGGGTAGACAAATTTTTCCTTCAATAAATATGACATTTTTTTTCTTTCTTCAGTCTTTTCAGTATGTTGAGAGATTGTTGTTATATTTCTTACATTATTAAAAATAAATTTGCATATTATCTGCAGGTACTTGGTATTGAGGCTGTGCGTAAGTCAGTAGAAAAAGAAATGAATGCTGTGCTGCAGTTCTACGGTTTGTACGTAAACTATCGTCACCTGGCTTTACTTTGTGATGTAATGACAGCTAAAGGACATCTTATGGCCATCACACGTCACGGAATCAATAGACAAGATACAGGAGCACTTATGAGGTATATTCTCTTATTAATCGATATGCATATCTTCCACTCCTGTAAAGAATCATATATAATGAAATATTTTACTTTCTATTTAATCTAATGTATTAATGTATGAATTTATTGACATTTCTGATAAGTTTTGAGTAGTTTTATTTGAATAATAATATTTTAACAGTAAATGAAAATTTTATTTCATGTTATTTTTTATCTGTATTAGTTCTTTTTAGTTATCTGTATTAGTTTTTTTTCTGTACCAGAAAATGGTTTGACCCTATGTTTTCATACTTATATTAATATCACAATGTCAGTCTAGCTGAGATAAATTAATGGTGTTTTCATCAGGTGTTCCTTTGAAGAAACTGTCGATGTTTTGATGGATGCTGCATCACATGCTGAAGTAGATCCAATGAGAGGTGTCTCAGAAAACATCATTATGGGACAGTTACCTCGAATGGGAACAGGTCAGTATTTTTTCAATGCTAAAGTAGATTTTGTTCATTTTTTAGTAGCTCTTGTAATTATAAAAATATTGATTTTTGAATTTTTTTCATTTTACTGCTTTTGATTCAATTATGGCTGGACTTGGAGAATACATGAACTGGGAGAGATGCCTAAGGTCTTAGGCCAACAATCTTGGTATTTGTATATATGATATAAGGGGGATGTTACACACATTTACAATATTTGAAGCCATATTTTATACATAACTATCTACTTTCCAGTTAATTCCTTTACTATAGGAATGCCAGTCACTAGGCAGTATTGGGAATAAAACTTTAACATGTGCCACCCAGAAGAGAGAATGAAAGCAGAAAAAAGAGTGTATATATACGTTTAATTTTATTTTTAGGGTGTTTTGACCTGCTGTTGGATGCGGAGAAATGTAAAGCAGGTATTGAGATCCCTATGGGTGCTGCAAGTATGGGAGGAGGTGCCATGTTTTTTGCAAGTGCAGCAACACCTTCTACATCCCCATCACAGACTCCTTGGGTCAATGCAGCCACTCCAAACTTTGGTTCACAGAGCTCTTGGTCCCCTATCGGTATGTTTTATCGGGTATATTATATTAATGACTTATATCAGTGTGTGGCTAATTAGCCAGTTTATTAACCAATCGTGCTGTCTCCCCTTATTTATAAAATTTACATAATGAACCCTTAAGTTAACACTTACAGAGATGGCAGAATGTTAGTAAAGCCTGATGGAAATCCTTTGTTCCAGTTTAAGTTTTAGCAATTTAAAACTAGTTAATAATAACACAATTTTATAATTCATAGGTAGTGGAAGTACATGGGGAAACTTCTCTCCTTCTGCTACAAGTGATGCTAGTGGGATGTCACCAGGCTACAGCCCAAGTTGGAGCCCACCTCATGGTGGAAGCAGTCCTGGTTCCCCTATGTCGTACATCGGTTCACCGAGTGCCATGTCCCCTAATTACTCTCCAAGCAGTCCTAGGTATGCACCTACATCCCCGAGCTCCACACCCACATCTCCAGCATACGTCGCATCTCCAACTTATTCACCGACTTCTCCAAACTGTGTGTCGGTATCACCTTCTTATTCGCCGACGTCACCTTCTTATTCTCCGACATCACCGTCATATTCTCCGATCATCACCTTCTTATTCATCCTCTCATCACCATCACTCTACTCGTTCTCCTATTCTCCCACATTCTCCCTCTGCACTCTTTTTATTCTCCCTTTCCCCACCTTTCCTCCCCACTTCTTTTCTTCCCAATTATTCACCGACCTCTCCGCACTATTCCCCCTATTCCCAGTCTAGTCCTCAGTATTCACCTTCCAGCTCTAAATATTCCCCCACTTCTCCCACTTATACCCCTTCCAACTATTCTCCGGCATCTCCAGCTTATTCTCCGGCCGGTCCAAATTATTCACCCACATCTCCCACTTATTCTCCTACTACGACATATGATCCTAATGACCCGAGTCATTGAATGTATTATATTTCGTACAATATTATATTTATATTTTTTAAATATATACTGTGGACATGTCAGTGCAAAATTTATTATATATTTACACCATTGAATAAATCTATTGTTGCAAATTAAGACAACATTTGATTAAAATTGTATATAGAAACACAGTTATGTGTGAATTTGTATTATTTTATACTTGTGTATACATACCTCTAGATTGTTATGTTATCCTTTGATTTAATGGGTGGGAAATTTTTAAATATAAGGACACATGTTATAGAGAGAGATCTTTAAGTTATAACAACCATTAAAATGGTTTTATATTGACATAATTCATGGAGCTTATACTTTCTTACTGTGGGTTTATAAACTTGAATATTTATGCCATTAGAATTAAATAATACTATGTATTTTTTAATGCTCTCAACTTTAGTTTATTGATTAGCCTAATGTTATATAAAAATGTGTATTATAAAAAAATAAATGGTTATAGTTTAGTTAAATTTGATTTTTTTTCACACGTCTATTTATTTATTTACTACTTGAAGTACTCTGCCTTGCCTGAAGTTTTACCAGTACCAGATTAAGTAAACTTGATTTTCTCCCACCACATTGATGAAAATAATACTCAATATTATAATATAATACTAAATAATACTAATGTTTTTTCATATCTAACCGGTCTAGAATAACATATGCCTCTTGCTGATCATTTGAAAGAAGTAACCCATTTTACTTTACATACGCGATATATATTTTGTACACATACATACATATGTAGATACATACATTGTACGTATGTGGGATTCGGGAAATATTAAATAAAGAATGTAAAGCCCAACACAACAATATATTTATATTATTTTTCTATAAGTTACAATACACTTAAAATTGTCAGTAACAGAGTTCAACAAAACAGATTGTTTCACAATTTTCATTGTTATATGTCAAAGGTTAACTCTAAACCTAATTATTAGTTTTATTCATTTCATATTTATATTTATATATAATATGTAACATCTGTACAAATACAATATTGCAATGTGTTATAGTCATATGAGTGGACACAAATGTAATACAGGGCCCTGAAAGGGCTAGGAAAGGAAAAGGATTGAGCACTGATCTAGAAAGCTGTTAGCCAAATTGCATTAACAGGTCTTGTTTGAACAGGATGTTTTTTTTTTTATTATTCTGTTGAGCGTATTTATAACATTAACACTTAGATGCACACAGTGTTTATTCATTAATAACTGGAACATTTGTCATATACAAATGTATATATATATATATATATATATATATATATATATATATATATATATATATATATATATATATATATATTTGAAGTTATTTTTGAAGTATTAAATTCAATGTTTTATTTTAAGAGTTTTTCAATTACAAAACATTACTGCATTACATTACGGGTATATCCCTGTAGACAAATTTGATATCCATTAAGAATGAATTATATAGAGGTAAGGACCCGACAGGTGAGATATGTATAACACTTTGTGTCCGCTCTTTAAGTATAATGCTAAATCCGGCAAAATATAATGCCCCCGTTAAAACATCAATTATTTTGTGTTAGTTCAGACGATAACCCACGCAGCGAGCAATCGCAAAACAACTGACCCCACGTATCACTTTCATGCGTCACATCGCACTTCCGAAAACGTATAAAACATTTTTCAACGTATAACCTACATATCTTGAATCGGGTTTTTATAAAATATGTACATTTAGGTACTCTGCAGCGGCCCGGTATTATTGTGAGTCGTGGGGGGAACAACCGAATGTCGCTGGGATGTAAAATACTTTTTTAAATCTTCGGTTTATCAACGATTTAATTATCGATTCCCGGATTTATTCACAACTATCGTTTCTCGTCACGGTATTTCGTACGAGATTATCGGGATGTAAACCAGTTGTAATATCCATAATAGAGGGATCTAGGTAGAACTTAATTCGAATAATGAATATCTAATCGAATCTTGAAAAGTGACACTCGTTTCAATGAGTTCGGCAGTGGTATCGCGAGACCGTTGTGTTCTAATGTGGAAAACGTTTCTGGGAAGTTGAATTGGGGCGAGGCCGGTCGCTTCCGAATCCCCGTCCGGACGGAGGCAATCGGTCGAAACAGATCTGAGGTCCGAACGATTACTTTCCCTCGCGCATAATAAAATCCCTCCTCTTTCTTGGCCGGCCGCTGGAGAGAAGTAAGTAGAAGCGATCCGTCTCCCGTGACCGTTGTCCACCGGCCGGGCATTTGTCAGGCTTCACCCCCGGGGGACCCACTTTTAACTTATTCAAAGCTTCAACGGCCCCCGAGAAAAACGCCGCTCTCTCATTTTTCACGCTCGGATATCCCTACAATTTTTTCCAAGTTTAATTCCCCGAGTGTTTCATTTCTGGGACCGATTTGACCTGGCCTTTTTTTCCTGAACTTTTGACCGAATATAAAATAGAGAAATATCGACGAATACTAATTCAGAAATCTCGAATATGGGATGAAATTGTATTTAATCGATCTCGTGTCGATTTCTCGTCGATTCGAAAGATTTATAACTAGTTCACAATGAATGAATCCGAGTCGATCGAACACTAATCATTACTTTTTTTCTTTATACCACTGCACTACGCTGACCGAGCTAGCGCCGGATTAGAAGAGGACATGGGATCGTTACATATTCGCGGTACGCTTAAGACTCCAATAACGCCAATTTATATACTAGATTAATAACGAAATCTACCCTGTACTCGATAGTACAGAGGGGTCTATCGATTCTCTGGGGTGAGAGAATTATGTAAAAGATATTTAAGACTATACATTCAGTGAATGTCTATCGAGTAAATAATATGATTGTGAATTTACAAATTTAAGTTGGCATTTTTAATTGATTATAGACAGAGACACTTGCCTACCACTGAAAAAATAATTATGTACTGTTGCGACATACGGTCCGCACTACACCGGTATAGGAACGTTTGTCAAGACCGCTGTTAAATTATTCATAGCGCGGGCCGGTGGACAAAAGCCGCAATTTCTTACTCCGTTTTCGTCCCTTTTCTCTAGTTGTACGTCTGGGGAACGTACTCCGGTTTGGAGCGGGCTCCAACCCCGCGTTAACCGCCCCTTAAATCCGTTATCTCCTCTCGCTTGTTATAAGCCGGCGCTTTCTTAAGTGGCATTCCGTTAGGAAGATGTAGTTTAGCGTGTAGTAGGATGCTCCCATGAAGCACCTCGCCGGCTCGACGTCGCGTCGTCATAACTTCCTTCAGTCGTTATTACCCGCAGGAGCTCAATGAACGCTGCCATTCGTTAAGTAGCAAAAATGTAGTGACAGCGATGACAAGATTCTTCATTTCTAGCCGTAATGGATACGAACCTACGGCTGCAAGGCACCAAACATACGAGAGAAAACAGAATATTCGTTTGTTGTTGGAATATTATTTGAAATTCCAGTTGTTCTGTCGCCTTAATATTATCTTCCAGTGTTACTCTGTCGCATGAGTACTTAGTAACATGTGTGGCTTGCGAGTTTTTGAAGTTGAAAATTTCCATTCGATACGATAGACACTAGATCTTGAGAGTGGACCAATTTTTGAAGTGGACCGGAAATTCCCGGCTGAGCCGTCCCGAAACTGAGAAATTCCGAGGTGGAGATTGCATCGCAAATGGCCGGTTGAGGGGAAACTTTTACCCTGAGGTCTTAAAGTTGGGGCTCGGCCCGCCGAGTAAAGAACAGGTGTTCCCCCTTTAAGCCTCCTCGCCACCGCCACCGCCACCGCCCCCGGCCATTTTTATTTGTTTAGACCCTAATCGCCTTAGCCGAGGGTCTCTTTTGCGCTTAATATGTTTGGAAACAACAACGAGGCCCACTTTTGGGTGAGCAGACCAGTGAAGAGGACTTTTCCCAAATCGCGCTTCCGACGACCGATTTAACGGCGATGAAAAATTAACCTTGCGTTGTGTCAGGAAGTAAGCTATAAAATACTTAAGAGTACAGATCTCGGAGGGACGTCTTTAATTGTTAGGAATTGACGATTAAACGTAATTTATATTTTATATTTGTATATTCTAATGTTCGGAACTGAGGATTCAGAAGAAAAGTGCAACAGCGAAGAGCGCATACATATAATGGTAAGAATTGCGATTATAGAAATGGGAAAAATATGTTTTAATTAGCCAGAAATATTACACTTCCATTTACGACATAATCGTGGCACGTAGTACCCCCTACAGAGTTATTTTTATTAAGATAAGTGTAATTTTAAATGTCCCATCTCACTGAGTTGTCCATGTACATACTGTAAAGTATTAAAGCTGTATCCGAAACACAAGGAATGTATGAATATTTTTAGATTCACTTACGAATATTTTTTTAGAACGCGAGTGTTCTACATCCAGACATTTTCGACACCTTAGCAAAGGCGCGGCTTCTGAACCCGGTCCGACACAGGAAATATAATATTGCTTCAACGCTTTTGAGTATTAACCTTTTATCACTGTTCAAGTGTAAACCCCCTGTCGCTCCCTACGAACGCGTCATTACCAGGTTCACGAATATGTGCGAGTCACGTATTCATTTTCAGGTATATATAGTCAGTCCTGCCTGATGACAAAGAATTGAACCTTTCTCCAGCCAGCGAACGTATTCATTTTTATGCTGAATTTCAACTTCCCTGAAATCTGAATTTTCGTCAATAATCAAATCTCGATAATGGGTAATTTAGGCTATAATTAGGGCCGGAGAATGTCTAATGCTCCGATGAAATCATCAATAATACAAATAGCGAAAACGTGGCATGATCTCCGCTAACGGCAATCGGTTTCAAATTGTAACCGTTATGCGGGTAATCACCATCGCGCTTAGAACGAGGGTTTGCTCTGAATCGCTATTGATGAACGATTGTATCGGTATAAATTTATCGACAATTTCGACAATTTGAACTCATTTATTCTTCATCTTTTGAACTGTCGGTTATAGATCCGTACGGAAAGGAGGACTTGATCCTTAAGAATTACTTTGAGAACAGTCTGTCCGCGTACACAGTTGCATGGGCCTCTATTACGAGCCAACGTATTGAGTCCGTTAGAAAAAGTCCACCAATTAGTTTGATCTTTTCTTCCCCGCAGGCCCACAGTGAAGAGTACCGGGTCGGTTACTTATGAGTACGGTAACGAGGTAACGAGAGCCGAACACCGTCGCCATCGGTCCCATTCCGAGTTTTCCGGTTTCTATAGATCCGAATGTCGAATATAAAGAACCCCCCCGAAGAACGCATAGAACGCTCCGAATTCCTTCGCTTATTCCAATAAACCCGGATGAACATTTAATCTACGGGAAGACAAGAGTACAGAAATCGTACAAGGAGAGTACAGCGATTACGGTACCGCCTCTTGGAGACTTGTAGGGTGCTACTCTGCGAATAATTCGAATAAATCGTCCGACGTTCTGGAAGACACCGTTCGAGGGAATCTCTCGGAAAATTCCTCCGTACTTCGGATTATTGGATTAACTTGAAAGAAATTAATAGTTTAGCTACATTAACAAGTATCTATCCCGGAAACATCGGGAAGAAAATTTTGATCGATTTTTCCAAGTCCATCTTCTGTCCGACTCACATTTTCCTACGAAATGTACAAACCCACATGTTTTGAAATGGATTTTATTTAATGAGATTCGCTAATTCGTTGTTTTCCAAATCACGTTGTTATGGCTTGGCGGTAAGGACTCGCCCCGAGAGCCTGGTCTAAGCAGGACAGGAATTGGTTCGGTGCTCGTCTTCAATTCATTGTGGGAGGAAAAATACTTGTCTCGACACGGCGGTACTCGGAGTAGGCCGCAATAAGTTCGGGTACTCGGGAACTCGACTTCGCCCGGCTAACTTAACATTTAGAAAAATTGCTTTACTTACATTCTACCAGTATATTATTCCAAGATATAGATGCTGAGAGGGCGGGGCTAGAGTCTATGTGGCCGCAGCCCCGCCCCGCATTACATTACTTACATAATACGACACGTATTTACAATTACAATTTTTTCATAATTTCCGTTATAAATCTCCATTAAAATTTCAAAATGTACTTATTATAATAATATTTTTTTGTTTCCTGTACACGTTTACATCTCGCTAGAGGGTGATGGATGGGGATTGGGGTGGGAGTGAAGGTTTCTAAAAGTCAATGTGATCTACGCGGTTATACCAGTTTTTATATTCGCGTCGATCGAATTATCGAGTATTTATCGGGAAACCCCGACTGGCAACCACCTGTAGGCGTTGCCTTTTCGAAATACAAAAAAAACACATAGTACATTATCGTATTTTTTTGCTTTCTTGTAACTTGAATTTATGTACAACGTAGATATACGTATATATAGAGAGGGATAGAGAGAGAGGGTTAGGGAGAGGGGGAGAGAAGGTTAGAAAGATAGTTACAGAGAGAGAGAGAGAGAGGGAGGACAGAGAGACAGAAACACAGAGATAGAGAGAAAGAGAGAAAGAGAGGGAGAGAGATAGATAGAAAGAGAGTGAGAGAGAGGGGGGGAATTGACTGAAGATAGAATAAAATAGTGTGGAAAGATTGCGCTTTCTAATTCGAGGGGGAGGATATTCGAGTGTTTCCCTCCAGTTCAGCACCGACCATGAGTGAGGCGCTACCGCGAGCAGAGGGCCCATACTGAACACACTATAAGCAGAATCAGACTGTCGGCCCTTGAGCTCCCCACTCCGCCTCCTGAAACAGACAACAATCCCATTAGTTTGTATATTTTATTCCTTATTTTGCACAATCAATTTTACAGTTATAAGTACAATTGATACATGTATATTTTTCCTCCGTATTTGTCTCCATAAAGAAACCACCCGATGATGGCGCTTTTTGACATGATTTAACTACTGCCCGAGGTGATCTCGGGGCAGGTGGCGTTTAAGCCGTCGTGGTGGGGATAATGGATGGGTAAAAGAGGAAAGGGACTGAACGAGTGGATTAGGATGAGGAGAAAGGCGGGAGTGGAACATCAGGAACCGGAATTTTCTGATTTCGTCGACTGTTGGTATGTTGAGGTCATGGTGGATTGTGTGGTTAGAAACAAACCAGGGAGCATTAAGGATGGTGCGAAGGACTTTTGATTGAAATCTCTGGATGCGAGCGATGACATCTCTATACCGTATGTCGATATCGGTTTGAGTATTGCTTTGTATATTGTCAGTTTGTTATTTAGTCCGTTTTAGTAATGGCCTTAAGAGTCCAAATTTTCTGTTTAAGTCGATTCTTTTGAGTCGGGTATAGGGATATTTTATTCCTTAAATAATTAGCTGCATATTATGAAACAAAATATTACGTAAACTAGCTGGCGAAACAACGCGTCCAGTAGTTGCTGGATAAATACTGCTCATATACGCACACGCATATATTGACATATGATTGAGATATTCTTATTATTTATTTTCTGATTTAAAGAACTAGAAAAAATCAAAATTTTAGATTTCGCGTGTTTCTGTCTCCTCTCGCTGGTTTGGTCTTTTGCTAGACCGGTTTCGGCTCCCGCAATCTTCAGTAGCGGTGTTAGGCAGTTTAGATGTTTTTTGGGCATCTTCACTGCACTCATTGGGTGCACTTGCACCTGGAGACCACCACGTCATCTAAGTGTAGAGCGCCTGTGTACTTAACTAAAGTTCAAGGGATACAATTTAACAACTTAAAATAAAAAATGTGTATTAATTTATGTATTACTAGTTTTCTAAATATAAAACATTATATAAAATTTGATTTATGCTTATGAATGTTCTTATTTATAAACTTTATAAAAGAAACATGGATATTAGATATTTTCAGAGTTATTCAATAAAATGAAATTATGATGTTAAGCAAATTAATATCGACCAAAATTAATTGATTTTTGTGAAATAAACGCCCCCCTGGTACACTTGCACCGATACACTAGCGCCCATTCAGGGTGGTGCGGAAATGTACTGAACTAGAGTTCGTTGGGTACACTTACACCGCAAACTAGCGCCCCTTGAGGGTGGTGCGGCAATGTACTTAACTAAAGTTCGTTGGGTACACTTACACCGATAAATTAGCGCCCCCTGAGGGTGGTGCGGAAATGTACTTAACTAAAGTTCGTTGGGTACACTTGCACCGATAAATTAGCGCCCCTTGAGGGTGGTGCGGAAATGTACTTAACTAAAGTTCGTTGGGTACACTTTCACCGATAAATTAGCGCCCCCTGAGGGTGGTGCGGAAATGTACTTAACTAAAGTTCGTTGGGTACACTTGCACCGATAAATCAGCGCCCCTTGAGGGTGGTGCGGAAATGTACTTAACTAAAGTTCGTTGGGTACACTTTCACCGATAAATTAGCGCCCCCTGAGGGTGGTGCGGAAATGTACTTAACTAAAGTTCGTTGGGTACACTTGCACCGATAAATCAGCGCCCCTTGAGGGTGGTGCGGAAATGTACTTAACTAAAGTTCGTTGGGTACACTTTCACCGATAAATTAGCGCCCCCTGAGGGTGGTGCGGAAATGTACTTAACTAAAGTTCGTTGGGTACACTTTCACCGATAAATTCAGCGCCCCTGAGGGTGGTGCGGAAATGTACTTAACTAAAGTTCGTTGGGTACACTTGCACCGATAAATCAGCGCCCCTTGAGGGTGGTGCGGAAATGTACTTAACTAAAGTTCGTTGGGTACACTTGCACCGATAAATCAGCGCCCCTTGAGGGTGGTGCGGAAATGTACTTAACTAAAGTTCGTTGGGTACACTTGCACCGATAAACTAGCGTCCGCCTGAGTGTGGTTGCGGAAATGTACACGGCGCTAATACTAAACCTGCACAGCTTGTTTGTATTGCGGGTCAAGTATCAAGTGCCGTGTATCCTTATACGAAAATATATGTTGGCATATAACTAGTGCCCTCTGAGTGTGGTTGCGGAAATGTACACGGCGCTAATACTAAACCTGCACAGCTTGCTTGTATTGCGGGTCAAGTATCAAGTGCCGTGTATCCTTATACGAAAATATATGTTTGCATATAACAAGCGCCCTCTGAGTGTGGTGCGGAAATATACTTAACTAGAGTTCGTTTGGCGCTCTTGCACCGATTAACTAGATTACTAAAAACAAACTGAGGTCGGATATAATTAATTTTTATTGTATTTAATACGTAAGGTATTAAAGGAATCGATATTAGTGTAAATTTTCAGGGATAGATTGCCGGCTTATACCTGAAATATCTGGACGGTTTCTAGTCGAAAAATGAAGGATTGTTTCTTGCTTACTCATCCCATCACAGGTATCTTATTTCTCCTTATAAAGCTGGCAAAAGGTCGTTGCGAATAAAATGGAAAAATGGTCGGTGAGCGAACCAATCTGACGGAGTGTTGAGACATAACGCTGTTATATGTCACTAGACGTTATGAAGGTTTCTTTTTCGGGGTAATATATGAACCTGTAGAGTTCTCCACTCCGTCCCTCGCTCCTGAATGTGTCATGCTTTTGCTTGACTTACGCTCCCAAAGACGCCGCGGGCGTATTTCTTATTCTCCAAGCCGGCTATGAAACTATGTAGAAAGATAATACCTTTCGTAGATTAAAAATGTATTGAAGTACGGAGGTATTAAAGGTAGGCTATAATTAAGGCTTTGAAAATTATGATTCGCATTATTAAAGATTCAACTGTCAATCCATTCCTGATGGAAGGGACGATTGCTATATGATCAACATATATTTTGCGAGACTTTAATAACTTCACCCTCTGAACCTTGTTAGGACCTATCTAATGTACTAATAATTGCGTCTGACAAGTAAGTGAAATAATATGTTTTAAAGTTTTACGTAATGAATGTGTGGTATATTAAGAAGGATGCTTTCTCCCCGCACTCCGTTAATAACATCTGCACTCAGTTAGTGTGCTAACTGAGTCCTGGTGTTTCTGCTTGAAAATATCGCTTGTTCAATCCAAGTTTCTTAATGTTAAATGAATGTTATAGGTTTCCGCCTTTGTAAAATATTATTCCTACGAAAACCACCGGTATATTTAGATTCTAATTAAAATGCTTAATTAGAAAAGACGCTGCGCAAGTCGTAGTATTTTCCTACAAGACAAAGTGCGAAACGGACTTGTATGAGGTCGGTGGAGCAGGGTTTTTTTAGCGTGGTTAAATTTTTAAAATTCAAATTAGGCGCGGACTCTCCCAAATCCGGGTGTTCTAATTCGAAATGGGAATGACTGGGCGGGGAAGTGGGAGGTTGGGAATTGATTGGTGCTTACGTGGTTTGGGCGGTCGGTGTTTGCAGTCTACTCCAGGGGGACGGTCGCATAACAGCCAGCATACTTCCCACCACTTACACAACAATCCACCACACACCACTCCATAAATCCCATTACGCGACTTACGGGAAACGGCAGCATAACAGCCTATCTTCCTATGCGACCATTTCATTCCTTTTTTTCTTCCAATTATTTCTTAACATCCGATTGTTAACAGTTATTAAGGATATGAATACGATAGCAACTATAAAACAAATTAATTTGTTATTAATATTTTTAATTATCGTGTCTCGATAATTACAGGAAATCCATTATAGTATACAAATACAAACAATGTATTTTGCTATTGCAATGTTTCATTTCTTCTAGCCTAAAAAAATAATACGATATGTGAATTATCATTCTGGTTCATTCGCTGCCAGAGCGTTGTTATCGCGGTCAAGTATTTTTTTTATAAATAAAATAAAATTTGGTTAAATTATAAAAAGAAACTTAAGATTGTTGCGCGGTAGATATAATATTTGTTCCCGATATTGCTACTAAATATGTCCCGAATTCGGTACAATTCTCGGTGGTATTACAAAATCAGTCGCTTGTTCAATTTTATTTACCAATAACATGAGATGGATTATTGCTTTATTTTATTTGATTTTACTAAATTAAACTTATTTATTACTTTCTTTTTGGATTTTCAACTGCTTTTTCCTATCTATTTACGGCAGCTTTTGTGTAGTTCTTTGCTGACTTGTGAAACATATAATCGTCTAATTATCTACTTGAATCGCTGGCTCTTAACTTGAAGGTCTGAGAGTAAATAAGCCTCTATTTGCAAGCTTTGTGGTGTTCTTAAGTGGTCGGCCTACCGGTGAGGAAACTTGAGTTAATATCTGTATGTGCGTTTGAAGTAACATTGATTTAGCGGAGGTCGGAAGAAGGGACGGGGGAAATGATAATAAGAAAGGATAATGAAGAAAAAAAAGGACTCCGAGTCATTACGGCCGCCCGGCTAACCACCTGTGAATAACCCGGCCCCAGCTCCACCCGCTCTAATGGTTTAACTTGATTTTCCCTGAGAAATATGAATATTATTCCGCTGTCTCATTTTTCTGGAGGGGACACGCTCCCGGCAGTTGTTTCCGTCCTCGTGCAAATTAGGGTCCACCCCAGTGTTAGAACGTAAGAGAAGGCAAAGAAAAACACTATTGGGGCTTACAAATAGCAAAAGAATTATACTTAATAGTGTCTTTAATTGTCGACGAAAGAAGCTCAAAGAGTTGGTTGACGAAAAGCCTTGATTTAGGTATCTCCTCGTCAGTGAGCGAGAGTGAAACGGGCGAAGGTGCTAATGAAGAAAAAATAGGCTCCGGTCATTAGGGGTACTCGGGGGGCAACACCTGCCCCTTTAAATATTATGGGGAGAAGCGAAATTCGGCGAAAATAGTTTCCCGGAATTCGAATTTAGAGAGACTTAACTGGGTTTTAAACGCCGCGATGAAATGCCAATCGGTCTGAAATCGATCGGAATGTGCGCGACGGAGAGCCCACATTTACAGTGAGTGCCTTTCATGCGATCATCATTTAAAAATGCTCAATTAAATAATATCTAGTAATCATAAAATCGTCACATTATATTCAGTTACATCGTGATATATTCAGTCACATCCAGTCATATTCAGTCTTTTGGTAAAATCTCCTGAAGGAGTGTTGGGTTAGAACATAAGGTAGATAATCTATATATTCATTTATATTATATATATGAAGGATAAAAAATGAAGCGCAGGTTTCCACGGTAAGTACATTAGCCAGTAATATTAAATCAGAATTGTCCCCCTAGAAGAGGCTGCTATCAACCCTTCGTTGTCTGAGCTGGACGAACGAAAAGGCCGCGTTGAGAGATTGTGGTAATTTAGCGGTCCCCTGCTCCCACAACCTGAAAATCTGAAAGCTCCTTCCACCCCGAATAGAAATCGACTTGGAAGTAACGGCCCGTCCAATGATGTCTTGTAATACGGCGAGCGTCCTTCATCCCGCCTCTAATAGGGCAGATATTGTAGAGGGGAAGACCCTTCACCGCCGACCGCTCAAATCCAATTTATTACTCCTCTCTCCTCAGCTTATCGCTCTGGTTTCCGGTTGATTCGATAGAGGAAAACGGATATACGCGGTGCTGTTTTAATGGAATCCGCGGGACGAATCCAGTGCGTGTACACCACTTTGAAACGTGAAATGGTGAGGTAATATTTTAAAATTGTTTAACTTTTCAATTTAGGACCTCGAATCCCCAGAAATTGAATACCTCGTCCGAAAAGGTCGCATGGTTATCGGCATAAACATTTTTGGGGCAATTATTATGAGATTGTGAATTTAATACTACAAAACTACTACCACCCATTAATTGCGAATGATGTACCAAAAAATACCAAATTGTATTCAGATAAAGGTCGGAAACATTCCAGACATATCCTTCTACCGACACCATTATTTATATTCAGGCACACAGGAATAGATGTATATAATTAAAGTACCTTAACGTTAAGTCGGTATATGGGGAGGTTTAAGGGAAGCGGGACAAAAAATTAGATATTTTTTATGTCGTTTCGAAAGTGTCCCTCGCGATACTCGTTAAACTGGCTAACTGGCTCCCATTTAGAAGGTACACGTGTTATTAGTGCCCCGCCACCAGCACGGCTCGGCACTAATTACCGGACTGGCGGGGGGGGGGCTGACAAATTATTTGCGCCTTTATTTAACGCTCCTATCACTTTATAAATCCCGACTTGCCACTTAAATATGCTGAAACTCATCCGAGTTCGTGTTATGACTATACGTAAGTATTATCACGCAGTATACTCTTATAGTTTTAACAACTAAGTAAATATTTATGTTAGCTAATATGTATAAAAAAAATATTTACGATTTCTCTTGTGAACATACCGATAGTCAATCGCAGGGAACATTAAAAGGGGAATTTTTGAATATGGGCTCCGATGTTAACGAAAATACCGAAAATTGCAGTATTTTGGTGGAGGGTCGGGACGAGTTTGGAGCAATAATAACGGCAATCGGGTGCAATATTGAGCTGGAATAGTCGGTGAGCGGCGCCATCCGTTTTGAAGGGATGCACAGTGATTATCGTCTGTCATTAATATTCTCGATGGGAATTGGTAACAGGGCCTGGCTGTTAATAATGAGATGGGGGTCGAGCGCCCCCTAACTAACCGGCCGGCAGCCACCACTACCGCACCTTCTATACCCCGACCATATTGTTAAATATGGATTACGATTCCCGCGATACCTTAACGCTAATTGGGCCGTGCAAATATTTCATCATTACCTCGGGGAAGGCGGGTGGTGTTCGCGTGGGTGTTTGCGTCGGTCCCAAAATCTTCCCAAGGGACACTAGCTATTCTTAACCACAAAACAAATTCTTCTAATTAAAGATCGCCCATTCGGCAGACCATGTATTAATAAAAGACAGCAGGCTTATGTAGTCTAATCTATAATATATAATCTATATTTAACGGCTATAAAATTGATCTAATACGTCACTGGGCTTCGAATCTCCTAGTCAACGGATTATCTCGAAAGGCCGCTCGAATTTATTTAGCCTTTTTGGGGCGTAGAAATAGCGAAACTTTTTTGCGGCCTGTAAAAAGGAAGGGATATGTGGCCGGACCGTGACTACAATTTTGCAGTGGGACCGTTTTGAAAAAACCGGTAGTTGGTCCCCCTTTTCGACTTTTACAAGGGATCGGTTCCTAAGTGGTAATGGCCCTAAGCGGTTTACGCTGCTTATCACTAGCGCCAGCGCACGGGAACCCCGGCCCTTTATCCCTGGCAACAGTCCCCAGGTCCTTCTACCTCCAATTCTCGCTCTCCCCTTTATCATTTTAAATCTCTATCACTTTCTCTATTTCTCACATTCACACACACGCACATATTTTTGGCTGTTTTACTCTTCGCTATCGTCGGTAACATTCCATTAGTAATATAGTGAGTTTTACACATCATGTCTGCTCGTAAATGTCTTACTTTTTAATCTACTCCGAACTCCTGACAATTTCGGGTTCGGCTAATAACCCAATACCGGTTCAGAATGCTTCGTCGGCAGCCCAAACTAATGGTGGCTAGAAGACCAATTACCGACTGAAAATGGCAGATGGCTAGATCGATTTCATATATACGAATTATGCGAAATTGTTTAAACTTAATGATATTGAAACTATAAAAATTCCTTCTCAATTGTCTACATTATTGCGAGCTCCCGGAAGCCTCTCTTATATCTTCCTCCTTCATCTCAGGGAAAAGGACGTAAACATGCCGACATTGCCTATACAAAAATTGTCTATACCGGGGTAAGGTGTCAAATTAATTAAAAAAACCAAGAAGAATAGGAGTCTGTGGGTCTGGTAGCGGGTACAAGCGTTCCGGCACATTAGAAAGGCGATTCACACACCAAGTGGCAATCTTTTTACCAATACTCCACCGTCTCTCTCCCACCCGTGGCGGTGCCGCTCTCTCTCTCTCTCTCTCTCTCTCTCTCTCTCTCTCTCTCTCTCTCTCTCTCTCTCTCTCCCTTGCCCTCTTCTCTACCCCATGTCCCCCCGCGGCCTATTCAGACCTCGTAGATTACACTTCTTTGTTCTTCGTACTGTCCCCCAACCTATCTCTCTCGCTCTCTCGTATTCTCTCTTATTTTCGGAGCTTTTTACTTTCCTCAGCCTCTTTTCTTCCTTTTTAAAATCCTTCTTTTATTTCCTTCCACCGGTTTTGTCGCTCTCCCCCCTCCCTCTTCTAATAAACGGCTACATTTCCACTTTGTTGCCTTCCTCCCCTGTCGAGAGAGCATTATCCGGCTTCGGATTGGCCCCTCGGGGCACACCTAACGTACCCTCGGGCTTGCTTTTAAAACTAATAAAACGGCCCTTGATTTTAACGTTTTTGCGTGTAATTCACACCACTTTTGAAATGCATTCACATTAAGGGCTCTGAGAGAATCACTTAAAATCCGTACAAGACAACTTTTGTCTTGTTCACCGTTCTTCCTGTATTATTGGCTTTATATATATATATATATATATATATATATATATATATATATATATATATAATATTATAATGTAATGTAATAATCTATATAATATATGACAAATGGCGTTTTTATGTGTGTGTGTGTGTTCGCTATGCATTTCCAAACAGCTGAACCGATTTCCACCAAACTTTCAGCGTGCATGCATCTCATGTACGGTCAGGTCAAGAAGCACCTTTCCAGGTCACAGGTCAGGTTAAAGGTCGTAATAAAATTCATAATAAAAATTTTTTGTCATTCCATTCAAGATTACAAACTATGTATGCATTAAGATACAAGAAATAAATAGTAAAATATGATTGCAAAGATAATGGTCGTATAGTGATGCCAATGGTACTTATATCTTACATTTTAGTTTATTCAGAGAAAAGTGGATGAATGTAGTGTACCCTCAAGTACTTTAATAAACATATCTTTAACTACAATTCTGCTTTCTTATTGATGTGAACCCCCCGAACAAGGCCGGGTACTTCAGCTAGTGTGTATATAATGCAATAATGAATTTATGGCGTTTATTACTGTCCCAATAATATGTTCGTCATTATGATCGTTGTTTTCTCGAATTATATATTGCTTACCGGGTCGTTCGTAATAAGTAACCGCGTACTGTCATAGTCATAATTGGACTTGTGGGCTTAATTATTGTATTATAATTATTCAGGGAGGGACGAGGAGAGAGTGAGAGCGCAGGCTCGCTAGAAAAAGAGAACGCGAGAGTGAGGAGGAGGAGAGAGAGAGAGGGAAAGAGGAGTTTCCTCGGTCCTCGGTTATATAATTTATGAGTTTCTTGTCGCGCTCAAGCCCCCCAAGTTTGCCCAGTTAATTAGTTGGCCGGAGATGCTGAGCTGGGGCGTATTTTGGACGTAATTTTCACTGTGCACTTGCAAGTTTAAACCTGCCTATGAATCTTTTCCAGGTTGTCCGCGGAGCTAGTCGAGGGGGCGAAATTTTATTGTCATCTACGGATTAGAAGAGAGATGGGTGGGCGGGGGGTGGGAGAGCAATCAGGATTAGACTCCCGGGACAGGAATAAATGGCACCAGTGCCGAATTATCTCCTGGGAAATGCTGAGTTGGCGAGTAAGTGCGTTTGACAGGAACTATACAGTTCCCGTAAGTATTGCGAGACAGTCTAACAACGAATTTTGTTATCCCTATTACTAAATATATACTAGAATGGCTTCATTCTGATTGGAGAAACACCTCGAGACTCAAAACGTAGCAGTTATGGAGAAAATCAAATTATAATTTTTTCACGAGTTACCTTTATAGCATCACAAAATCAATCGATGACGTCAAGTTATTCAATCAAGGGCGTTGCCGGTAAAACCATTGCATAGTACTTAAAATCCTATTAATCATTGCCAAATGATATTTTTCCTGTCTCGTTTACAGCATGAAAGGCAATCATAAAACCAAAAAAATGTGCTGCCTATGAATTTCTTGAAAACTCGATTTCGTTTACATCCCGCTGCCAAGACCCCGCAAATTGTCGAATTTGCGGAAAATGTCCTAATTTAATATATTTTCGACCGGGTTTTTCACTATCCCTTATTATCAAATTTTTCAATGGGTATCTTCGAAACTTGAATGAAATAGTATTAGTATTGCTGATTACAATTAGTTAACGGTAGAAAAAGCCATCCTCTATTCAATGCAGTACAGTTTAATGTTCCATCGGAGAAAGAAGTCTTTCGTGGGAAGGTAGGCCTGAATTCTTCTTCTGGAGAGGAAGTACTGGATAGATCCAGTTTACCTCTACCTCTACTGCCGTCCCTTTAATCTCGGATTATTCTTTGCATCTTTATTTGTCGTTATACGCTCAAGAGGAATAAAGTAGAGACGCGATTTCACGCGACCCGAACACAATTCAGCGCCCCCAACGCGTAACTCCCTTTACTGTTTTTTTTTGGCGGCGGCGGGGTTGGGAAAATATAATTCCTTTCCCATTTTTATTACCCCCGGACACTCGTTGCTTTATCACCCCCGGTGTTTTTTTCGGGGACTATACGTCGGTTATTTTCAAGTCCGAAATAAAGGTTAAGGACCGAATTGCAAAAAAACCTAGAGGAGGAGGAACGTGTCGCGAAAAGGACGATTTTAACGAACTGTGTACTGCATGAGGGTCAGGCGTTTATCACAATATATAATATTAATGTCGGAGGTTTAATAAAATAAGACATAATAAAAATGTCCGTTAATGACCCTACGGCCATCGATGACTCAAGCAGGAGGGCATATATAGTACAGGCGTAATATCGGGGTTCCTCTGCAACTATCTACAACTGTTCTGAAACTGTCTTAACGATTAGAGACGATTACTTGCCAATTTAATTTTTAAATCTCAATTTTATCCACTATTAGGATGTATATCCAGGACCCGCTGCATTATTGTTTCTTACCGAGAATTATACACTTGCAAAAATAAGGCCATATTTATAATCAAAGTTTAGATATTATCCAAAGTATCTAAAATATGAACGCAAGAAACAACTTTTCAAAATGTCATATTTTATATTCGAATCGGTAAGTGACAATTAAATAAAAGACATTGAAAATGCACCCGTCCTCTTATTAATATATAATTTTTATATCAAATGGGGAAGAGGGAAACATATATAGAAAAAACATTCCGTTCTTTTAACTTCTAGGCAGGCTTTACAGCGGATGGCTATCAGAATTCGATCACGTCCCTTCCGAATTAAGGAAACGAATGTACCCTCCGGACGTCGGAATTTCATTTGGCGGCCTTGTCCCCGGCGCTATTTTCGGTTCCCTAATCTAAATGTTTTAAAGACAATTTTGGGAGAATAAGTCGATGGAATCAATTCGGTCCCGGGGGAAAAAGGGGGAGGGGGCGGGGAGGCGAGCGAAGGAATGAGCCGGGTTGACATGTATTATTGCCGGGACGTGACGAAAAGTTGGCCACCTCCTCATTTATAACCGGCCACTCAATCGCTGGCTGTAAAACGGTCTTAAAAAGTCCACTAAGTTCTAATTTTCAAATCGCTTTTCGACCCATTCAATTAATGATTTAACTAATCAATTGGATCCCACCGGAATTTATAAACAAAATAAAAAATATTTTCCACTAAGCTTTGATTAACTACAACATATGAATCAGTATTTTGTCAGCGAAGGAATAAAACAAAATTTATGAACTGAAAACAATTAACAGATTGGACTGGAATTCTCGGAGGGATAACGCATACTAAACGTAACACCCTGTTTAGTACGAACGTTCTACGGGTACCTAGAATAGCAGTCGTCATACCTTGAATTTCATGTCTACAGTTCACCAGCAATACGAGCAAGGTTATTGCAAAGTTCGATAGAATCAAGCGACATTTTCTCACAGAGTTTCCGCAACAGTTTCTAATGTAATGATGTGAGCGAAAGCACCCGATAAAGTAGACGGGCCATCGGTAGAGGAACAGATGTTAATGAACAGGTAGCGTTCTGCCCCAGTGTACAGAAGAACATGCTTCCCGACAGAACCGGCAGCCGACAGCTAACACAGAGCTCTCCCCAACCATTATAATATACGAGTTCGGTTCTTGCCCCGACCGAATAATAATTTACAACTTTCTTATCCCACACAGTTTCGAGTTTCCCTATTAAATTAGGCGAGCGTCCCCATCTGTAAGAGGCCCGGACTGGGGAGAATCCCTAATCAAAACGACTGTGGTATTAGGAAGGGTAGAATAAATCCTTCGACTAGACTATTTCATTTCAATTCAATTCTAAATGTCTCCTGGTGGATCCTGTATAATTATACCCTAGTCCTCGTATGAAGTCTTCATCGTAAGTAGTCCATTCTTCTCCATTTTGCACACCAGGAAAACTTCATAGAAAAAATTCTATAAAACAATCTTCCAGTTGATCGAAAAATTCTGCAAAAAGTATAAAAGCAGTTGATGATTTTTAAAAATCAGCAAAAAAATTCATAGTATCGGGAAAATGTCTCCCGTAAACATTTGTCATTTCAAAATGTTTATGGTTTCACAATATTTTTGTCTCCCTTATTAATGAAGCAAAATTTTAGAACCGGTCCCTAAATGCCGATTAGAGCGGATGATAATGAATACAATTCTATGTTATCCGGTGTTAGAGTCAAATTATAATCTGACTGAGGGGAGTCTGACATAGGCCGGCCAGCATTGGAGCCGACAGCCCCCGCTCCGCTTTTATTGGTTGTCAGGGCCGGTTTGATACAAATGGCAGGGGCGGACAGATAGATTGAAGAGGGGAAGAAATAGTCGCGAGGATACAGTCGGATGAAATGTGAGATTGAAAAGTGAACGATAGATAAGCTATTGCCGGTTACTTTTAGGTCCCTATCATGGCCACGACTTGGAAATGGCTACGGGGGGAGGGGGAGGGTGGTCGCTAGGTTGATGGTAAAGCCTCGGGCAAATGGAAGCCGGAGGGGAAAAACATAATATCTGAATGGCGTCTCCCCGGTTATTTCCCCGAGTTGAGATTGACCTAATTTCCAGAGATCACTATTCTCAGAAGAGGACATTGAGTTTTTTTTTCAAAAAATGAGACATAATCGTTTTTCTAGGAACTATTGAAACGGAAATTGGTTGAATATATCCGCCTTTTAACGCGACAACGTGAATCCAGACTCGTTATTTGGGTTGTTTTTTATGAATGGATTCTTGCACTTCCTCGAGTTTAGTAACGTTGAAATCAAATTATTAGTTTCACGCTAATTTTGCGATATATCTCGTCCAAATATTGTTCTTACAAAAATAAATCCGTTTTCATGTTTAATTGCCGTCAATAAACTTTTTTATATTGAGTATTAATATATTTTAAAAGGTACCAAATTACATGCTAAATTTCCAAAAACTCTGACAAACAAGGCAGAGATTACAATAACGAATGTAGTATACAATAAAAATGCATATATATACACACATATATATGTGAAGTTGATGTAGTGAAATAACCTTGATTATAACTTGATTCTGCATTCAGTTATACGACACGCAGCAATTAATATTTGGAATTGCATGCACGCAATGCTCATATTTCCAATATCCAATATTGGCCTTCCAATCGTTGTATTACCATTATTGGCGTTGGTCCCAGATATAGGGAGAGTATACTTTATTGTTCATTGTAACAACTAAACATTGTTATATAAAAAATGAAAGATTTTCGACATCTATAATTTTCGCCATTGTAATGAAACAATTGTACCGATATTTATTCTATACCGTTTTGTTAATGAATTTAAGAACATAGCGTGTATCAAACATAACCAATCAGACATGTTTCTTTGGGTGTTTTTTTAACGTTGCCAGACATTTACCCAGACCAGTGCAAATAACATAGGCACAAAGTAATTTCTAATTTTCTCCATGCGGTGTAAATTTAATTAAAAAATCTCTGCCCAATACACTCGTTTCAGTTTGAAATATTAATACTAAGGGGTGGATTGTGGGTGGCTTTATTTGAATCTCTTTACTAAATATCGAAATTTAATATATGTTATGTTTCCAATCAATCCAGCCTCGAATTTTTTTATTTTCCGACGGAGTACATATTAACAAGAAATTTTAAGTTCGCCAGACGACTACCTTTAATTAACACAGAAAACCAATTTATGCATTCTATGATGGTTATAATATCAATCAGAACTTTAGAGATCATCTGTACATCGTTGTGAATTAATGGACAGAAGGAGAGCTGGAAGTAAATTTTGTAAATAAAGTTTTATAACTACGTTTGGCTATAACTGTGTTGGGCCAAGCCGTCAAATTTAGTTCAAAGTTTGACCTTTGAGGCACCTTAAGTCCCACCTTTGCTCTATCTCTCTCTCTCTCTCTCTCTCTCTCTCTCTCTCTCTCTCTCTCTCCTGGATAACGTATTACTAAGTTACCACGGATACAAAGTAACTGTCAATATCAGGACTTGGAGCTAATTAACGGTGTTTACAATGTGCCTATAATGTTTATTAGAGCCTGCACTTGTGAAAAGGCTGCTATAATATAAGTTTGTTCGCGATTAATATTAATGAAAATACTTAATTTTGTTTGCCTTGACTAGGGGTCGATACGTTCCAATTTAATCTTGAATACGAATACTATGAAAAAAGACGAAATATCCCGTTTAAAGACATTCTTAAGTTATCGATCATTATTAAAGATATCGTTAATTGTTTGGAGACGTATACACTAGATCGCACTACAATAGAACTTCGTCATGAAGTTAGTGATGCGGGAGGCTCTTTACGTTTTCCCCAAAAGGATTTATGGGTGGCGGATGGGAAGGCAGTGAGATTCGGTGATGGACCAAATAAATGGTCGCGGGGATGAGGATTGGGTGGGACCTGGAGTGGATGAAGAGGTCTCGAACGGGCAACAGTGGAAGGGGGAGGGAGATAAGATAGGCCAGTACATTGTAGGCATTTGATTGCAAATCGTGTATGTTGAACACGTGCTCCTCCTATATTGGTTCTCCTCCTAGGGGTGTCGACTCCTTTCTATACTCCCTCTTATACCCTCACCCCGAACCCTATTCTTGACTTCATTCCCCTCTCGTCCTTTTCGTTAATTTATTATCGATTGCCTTTTCCGGCCAGTGTCGTGGAGATTCTACTTAATCTTCTACTCATTCCCGGCCAACTATTCGGTGCTCTAAACTCGTTTCGCAGGTATCCTACACTCGAGGGGTACAACATTTACTGACTAATAATAGGATAATTAGAATTGTGCAATATTAGAAGTTAGTACTCGGGGGGTTGCCTTTATTGTAAAGCCGGACAGAAGTCCGACAAACTCCATCAGCGGGAGATCACGGCGGAGGTGATGAAACAAAATTGAACGAAAATTAATGAATTAAGGAAACTCGGAACGAAGTTAGCTTAATGGAATATCGCCGAATTATAGGGGGGGCCGGCGGGTCGGGGCGGGGTCCCCCACCAAATTGGTTTTACGAAGTTACCGGCGGCTCCGCTCACTTTTTTGAACTTGGAACCCCGCAAACCTCTTTTTCTTTTAGCAGTTCGCGCTCCGGCCGGCCCCTCTTGCACCAATTTCGGGAGAAAATTAAACCCGGTTGAATTTAATTATGGAATTCGCCGGAAGCGGGGAGCGGGGGCGGTCTTTGATATGGCGGCGGTGGAAAAGTGCGTAACGCGATATCCCTTTGTGCTCTCCCGGAATTATCCTCGCGTTTCAAATACGTCAATTCATCAAAGTATCCCCTCCCCCCGCAGGCGAAACGAATGATTTAGTGGATGAGTAACCGGGGTTGAGCCCGACGGCTCGTAATTGGAAACCGCATTGTTGTCCTTGTCCGCACCGGCTTCATACATTTCACGAGTTTGTTCCTTCCCCTGTTTGTTCTACATTCCAGTTTGTGCAAAGTCAAAATTTGAATTATAGTTTAGGCAATCTTTTTCGCTCTAATCAACATCCGATGTACTTTAATTTCGGACAATTTCTGATTGGAATTAATCGGGCGAAGATGTAGTAGAGTATCGTTGGAGTTTACGTAATATCAGCCACTACTGACTGGTACAGTAGTTTATATTATATACCAACTGCACTTTTACAACTTCGACTTCTACAACTTTCGTTCTAAAGGAAGGACAAAATAATTTCTAGGTGGAGAGAGGTTCTGGTGACGTTTAGAGCTCGCCGCACTGAACTAGAGCGCAGAACGGAACGTGAATTTAGAACTCGGTAAACGAAAAAGCGGTGTTGGAAATTTCGTGGAGACGGTTAAAATTTTGGTTCATACAATCAACGCCGGCTGCTAGGCGGTTTGAATAAAATTGTGTGGCGAATAAAACGGGTGATTACACCAAGGGGGTTAACGGGGGCCGGCCAATTATCCCCCCCTCGCCCAACCACCCCAACGTAATCTGCACTGAGTACTTAGTTTCATTGCGGACAATATAAAAGGGAGGCGCGATTCGGGCCGGAGGGAGTCGGTCATAAAATGTTAATAAATTGATAAACGCTTCGGGGCTCCGGCAATTACTGGTTTGGTTGTGGGCCACTGGGTTGAGGGGGCGGAAGAATTATGGCCGCGAAAAGGGGGAGGGGGTTTCTGAAATTTATTATTGTTCAAAATTACATCAACGACAGGAGGGGGCGGCGAAGGGATGGAGGAACAAGGCCCGCGAGGAAAACGTAATTGAAAAACCGGTCGGATGGAAAAGGCCCGAACGCCTTCCGGTCGACCTATTGGTTTCACCTATTGTCCACAAGTGGGGCTCAATTTATCGAATATCTTTATAAATCCTCACCTATGTTTAATGTTCGACTTCGAATTAAACTCTTGGAATGTAGCGAGGAATTTCAGTTGGAAAAATTGAAAATAATATTTGAATTACATATAACGGAAGAAAACTTATTACCAACACCAATTTTAGATCTACAAAAATGCTCGTATCTCTTGCCCTATTTAGCGGTAATATCAGTGGTGGGAATAAGAGGTAACTAAATAATATGTTTAAAATATCATACATTCGGTGAAAGCGCTCTAAATACATTTAATTGTAGAATTTAACACTTCTGCAATCTTTTCGGCATTTTGATTATGAACAATATTTTACAAATATAATTTTGAATAATTAAAGCAAACACGAATTCAATTATTTGCGGTTCTACCAAAAGTGGAACAATTGAATGTAATTATATATTAATTAGCGTAACGAAACAGAAATTATTATAATTTTGTTTTGAAATTTCAAAAGGATTGGAATTATTCCAATATGGATTGTGACCCAACAAACACTTTACGAAATGCGTATACAACTACATAAATTTGCGACAGGAAAAATTTATTACTTATAATAATTATAATATAAAAGTTATTACTTGTAATAAATAACAAGCTGTTTAGATTCACTTAAATTGTTATGTAATAGGATTTGTTTCCAAATAAATGGATATTTAGAGAATATATAGCTCATTTGTATTATTTCCTTTTATTATTATTGGGTTGCGGATAATTTATATATTATTTCTATTTTAGAACATTAGACACAATTCAGAAACGTAATAAGGAAGAAAACACAAAAGTGGTTTTTATAAAATGTTAAAGCAAAAGGGCATTGCGAAAACCCAGAAATGTCTCCGTTTCCCAGAACCGGTTTCCAATTATTCTGCTTGTAAAATATAGGTGGGGTAAAGGGGAGCGGTTGCCGCGCGGGGCCAAAGCCGAGAGGGTGCCCGATGCCAAAGTGGCATCCGTTCCGGGAGCCAAATTTTTGGTTTATGGTAAACATTATTTCCACAACTTCTACTTTTCCCCTTCGACCGTATATATTGTACCTTTCGTGCTTTTCCCCTGTCTATCGATACTTTGTTGGCCAATCTGCGTTGCCAGTCAAACTATAGTACATATCATACATACACTATACTATATACACTACGTATATTATTTCGTATTAACTCTTGTCACAAGATCACTCTGAAATCAAGAACAGAATCTTAATCCGAATCTTAATTCGTAGGTAAATTCGAATTTAGATCTGTAAATTTAATTTTAAGTGAGAACGAATAACTGACGTAACTATTTAAAATTGAATTTGGAAAATTGAGTTTGGAATTGAAAGAATGTCGAAGAAGATTTAAATACACGTTTCGATAGAAATTTTCATTCTCAATAATTGCTACAGTATTATTCTTTCCCGATCGAATCGGAGAATATTTGTGAAACGCGCTTCTAATAACGACGGGGGTGAAAGGCTGAAGCCGAATCCAATCGGAACCTGTAAGGAAATTAATTACAGCCAATTCTCTCGGCCCAGTTTGTCTCCTTTGATTAAAAAACTTCCTAATTGCTTTCGGCAATAGATTTTGAAATGACAGCTCGCGTATAGAGTACTGAGTGAGTGGCATTCGAGCGGACCCTGAGCCTTTGCCGCAGATTTATTTAATTATCACAGTCGTTAACCCTCGGCACAACCACTGGCCAAATAACCCTGATTACCAATTTCAAAGGAAATCCATACATGTTAAGTTCAAAGAAGGCGCAATAAATATAGCGAATATATTAACCCGATTGAATCCTTTGCCAGGTCTGTATTTTGATTCCGGAAAATTTGACCGGACTATTTGAAAGACAAATTTGTTTGTGGTTTGATGAAGTTAAGTTATTTAATTTGATATATTTATATTACAGGAAAATTTTACTTGGAGAGTTTTTCTTGTTGTGGGCATATTACACGTTTTAATGTTTTTATTTCGTACTATCCTTATACCATAATATGCTAACATAGCCGGCGCACACTTTAAGAGAAACTCGGAAAATCTACGTGTTCCTGTGGTATTTGACCCTTTTATGTGGATATATTCAGTTTCAGGTACTTCGGGACAACGGTCCAAAAAATTAATTTATATTCCGTCGAGATATTCGCGAAGATCTGGGCCATTAATTACAGTATCAATTTGTGGAAAATAAAGACTTTCGTTGGTAGACTAGTGGTTAAGGTAACGATTGTTGCATTATTAATTCGCGTGGGAAGTAGGCGGTGGTAAGAATACGCAGGTAAGTAAGTCCAATTATCGTTGGAGGCCTGCGACCGACATCAGAGGACTCGCGTGCACTCAGACCGAGCAAAATGATCCCATAAAATGTTTAAAGAGAAGCCGGATCCACTCTCGGGGGCCAACCCTTTCGACTCTGGAGGAAGGACAATGGAGCTTTTAACTGTTTTTTCTTTCCCGCCAAACGTCTCTTCCTCCGCCTTTCTTCTTGTTTTCTTTCCTCCGCTTTTACCCGCCTTTCCACTCCGGATATCTGTGTCGCCGGAAGACCAGTCACTTTTAAAAATCTAGACCGAATACATGATGGTACTGCGACTGCTGTTTAATACAAAGACGGCTTCAATATTACCGATTGAATCAAATGAATAGAAGCGGCGTATAACCCCCATATTCAAAATTATCTCTTCAAATCAATTAAACCGGTAAAGTAATTCTAATTATAGTTTCTAATTAAATACTATTGTGGGTTATTCCTCTTGCAGAAGTTAAATATCTGATATCGTGTTATCGTAAATGGTAGGAATTTCTGGAAAGGTCGTGAAAGGTTACTGTGTAGTATCAACAAAGTAGATGTCGATAAAACATGTTGATGCTGAGCATGGATATTCAAGCATGATGAAGCCGAAGGCAGAAGAACGGACTTCTTCTTATAAAAGATAATATGTGATAATGTGTAATTGAACGCAGTGCAGTTCAAGAATATGTATCGCTGATTTTTTCATCCCAGGTGAGTACCTCAACAAATACTATGCCTATGTCATAGGCATAAAACTTTAGTTTATGACAAATAACAGTTTACCAGAAACAGAATGCGTGAAAGTATGACAAATAATGTGCGTTTCACATATTACTCATATACAGGCATGTGCCTGACATAATA
This sequence comes from Lethocerus indicus, assembly GCA_019843655.1. Taxonomy (NCBI): domain Eukaryota; kingdom Metazoa; phylum Arthropoda; class Insecta; order Hemiptera; family Belostomatidae; genus Lethocerus; species Lethocerus indicus. Next base: position 22,374,846 of record JACDQD010000003.1, on the reverse strand, counting down.
TTAAAGAAATAAATGTTTATCTGGTTTCATGTTGAAAACGACCCACCTCTGGGTATGAGAAACTCTTCATAACCACCTCAACTGTAGCCGGTATTGCCGAAAAAATGCGTTAATGTACGGAAGGACAAATTAAACGCCTGGCTCTGTTCAGCAATTCTTATCTCTAATTGTAAAACTGTCTCTCTAACGTACGCCTAGGGAATCAAACTTAAAACTTTCTGATAAAGGATACCTAGAGGTAAAGACCGGTACTTAAAGAACTCTATAAGACTTGTAGCAAAGTCCGACTGGGACCTTAATGATACAAAGTTGAATTTTAGTCTAAGAATAATCTCAGAACTTAGCCTTTGGCAATGTACTAATTGGGACTCAGGGTATTATTTTTTTAATTACTTTTTCAGAGTACGAGTTGACAATTAGCTGTTATTTATATTTAAAAATTACTTTAATTTAAGATATGGAATACAAAAAACTGCTTTCATGTGTTAACTATATAGTGTCATATGCAAACATACATTTTCATATAAGGATACACGGCACTTGATACTTGACCCGCAATACAAACAAGCTGTGCAGGTTTAGTATTAGCGCCGTGTACATTTCCGCAACCTCACTCATGGGGATGCTAGTTTATCGGTGCAAGTGCACCCAACGAACATTAATTAAGTACAATTCAGCATCGCACTCAGGCGGGCGCTAGTTTATCGGTGCAAGTGCATCCAACGAACTTTAGTTAAGTACATTTCCGTACCGCACTCAGGGGGCGCTAGTTTCACAAAAATCAATTAATTTTTATCGAAATTAAATTGCTTATTTCACATTTAACATCCTTATTTCATTTTATTGAATAATTCTGAAAATATCTCATATCTATGTTTATAAGCAAGAACATTCATAAACTTAAATCCAATTTTATATAATTTTTTATATTTAAAACTAGTAATACATAAATTAATACACATTTTTCATTTTAAGTTTTTTTATTGTATCCCTTGAACTTTAGTTAAGTACACAGGCGCTCTACACTTAGAGGACAACGTGGAGGTCTACAGGTGCAAGTGCACCACTGTGTCTAGTGGGTGACTAACACCGCTACTGAAGATGGCGAAGAGCCGACACCAGTCTAGCAAAAGACCAAACCAGTGAGGGGAGACAGAAACACACGAAATCTACAGTATTATTACGACCTATCGTGATTTCAGTTCTGATTTTTTATTTTCATTTTTTCCAGTTGTTTTTCACTTTACCCGTTACATTGTCAGACTGCGCTCAATTATCTTATTCTTGAATTTCTTTGTAGCCAATATTTCAGTTGAACGCTTCATCATACCAGAATTACTAAGAGTCACGTTTCTCAAGCTAGGGTGAGTGTAATCTACCGTACACAATTTTATATCGTGAATGATTTTTGATGAAAATGGGTCACCTGTACCGAGACATTACCGCGCCCGAGACATAATTTGAAAATGGTTGTGAAACTGCCTCGTGTGCTGAAAGTAAAATTATTAGAGTTCCTTATTGGGAGAGGGGAGTGGGTGAGAATTTATTGAAACGGGGAGGGAGGGAGGGGGTGGGCGTTCCTTTCTCAGGTTTAGTTGGGCCTTCTGGGGCCCTTTTAGGACCCCCGAGCCTGATTTACAATGGGACCACGCGCATTCGCTATTGTACCAACTCTAACGCTAATTCTGCACATAAATAATAGAAAGTGGGAAAAAAAGCTCTGCGGTAAAAAGCGCGCCCCGCCCATCGGACGGTTTTGAAATAGATCACGGGACCCGAGAGTTTTTTGGAATGTTCTCCACCGCGGATTTCATGAAGGCAGTTAAGAGTTGAAATTAATGCCCGAATCTGAAGAAAAAGTTCCAATGACTGTAAACTGCCGGCTGCACCTTAACACCAACGCGGCCCGAGAAAATGCCTTTTTTATAACTCGTTCCTTAGAAACGTTTACAGAGCGGAAAAATAATTACTGCCTCCTTAGTGGAAGTTATAAAAATGTATTAGCGCTATAAAACCGATTAATAAAATTATTCATTTAACGCTGCTCTTCGTGTCTCTGGGAGTGCACGAAGCAGGAGCGGTGCTTCGGGAATGTGTATTATGGAATTTTCTTCGGTCAGTAATATAGCAGTAACATTAGTCATAAAGCAATATTTGGCCACATTTTGCAATGAAAAATAATAAATAATGTAGTGAATTAAAAGGGAATCACTCTAATTCAAAGATATTACACATTTCTGGCGAATATATAAAGACACGCATGACCGGAGGAAGAAGGAGCGGGAGGGGATTGATCGGTAGGACAGGAGGTGGCTATATGGGTATTGTATTGTGAGGACTTTGCGGGAGCGGCTGCAATAACGGGGCAACGGGTGATGTCGGACTCCCTGGGCGGAGACCGAGCGCTTTTTGCACCCCCACAACCCCGCACCACCAAATTATTGCCTATAAGTGCCCACATTAATGGGGGGACCGCCACCCCCTTACGAGAAATGGGGACTCCGCATTTAGACCGACGTTGTCTACCGTTACAAGTCGTATACCTTGGAGGCAACCCATAATCATATATTTTACACGTCATTAATACTTTTCGAGTATTAGTTTATACGTGTAGTTATGAGATAATTCTTCGCCTCTAATTTGGAGTACCCGCATTTTTTATGGTAATATGCGTTCATGGATAATTTCATTTTACTCATGCTAGTATTTTTATAGAAGTAGCATTAATTCCTATTTTTGAATTTTTCCTTATGCACGTTATTAGTTTTCGATAGTTATCTATTATTCCTTTATACTATATGTTATGATTTATATATAATATAAATTATAACTATATTGAGAGAGAGAGAGAGAGAGAGAGAGAGAGAGAGAGAGAGAGAGAGAGAGAGAGAGAGAGAGAGAGAGAGAGAGAGAGAGAGAGACTTGACACTAAGAGAGAGAGAGAGAGAGAGAGAGAGAGAGAGAGAGAGAGAGAGAGAGACACCTGTTAGTGCCGCGTAAATTCGGTAGCGCGCTCTTCTCAGTGGCGCTGAGAACAATCGTGGGGTTGGTGGGGAATAGGCCCCTGTTCCCGGACGGAGAGAGAGCTCAATGATTTATAATCTTCTTAGCTCCAGGGGGACGGAGCACCCGGTTTCCGGTTTCAGGACATCCGACATTGTGAGACCGAATAACAATAGGAAGTCCCAGTTTAGTTGGAACTAATTACAACGGAAAAGGACTAAAGTGAATTCGCACCGAATAAACTCCCTCTGCGATTCGACGAGATGTACATTGTCTTGGAGTGCGCTTCATTCGTATAAAGTAACGTTACTAAAACGTTAAAAGACGGCCAGTGAATTTGGCGATAGGCAATCTTTATTGTTTTGGGCTGTCGCCTTCACATTTTGAGCATAGGACGATGTCCTTTGTAAGCAAAAGTGAGTTCTGTCTGAGAGGTAATTTTCACTCTGGTCATTTGTTAGAATTTCAGGAAACAAGGGGTGTATGAAGACGTGGATAGGATAGGAAAAGACAGAGTAGTATGTGTTGCTGTGAGCTAAACGCAGAGGCTTTGGAACGGGGCCGTGTACGGGGGATCGCGTGTTTGTCCGCCTTTAACAAATGTTTCCATGCGACTTCATTAGAATTATCGTCCATCGAAATGTTAAAATTACCTGGCCGGAGTCTCGTGCCATTGATACAATCTATTTGAAAATACTCCATTGAGGAAATTCGTTAAGACAAGGCGCTATTAGCCCGTTTCTTGACTTTATGCGGTCAGTATTTTCTGTACAATACCTTTCGCGTTGAGAGAAATATTTTATTCTATTTTATTAATAACTGTTATTATAACTCTTGGCTGGCGGTGTGGTACCTACAAATGTAGGCACTTTGCCCCCAACCGAGATTCTTCCCAAAACATTAAGCAATCTTACCGGAAGCCAGTCAATGACAAGCGTTATTTTGTATACCCAACGTTATTCCACTTTAATTATGTTTCACCTTGTTCCTATCTAGAGTGTTTCCGAGGGCAGGACTGCAGCAGAATTTAATCGGTCATCGATTCGACTTTAGCGAACGTCTATACCAGGTTATGGGAAGTATTCTCGTAAATCTGAGACGGATGTCAAATCGGGCAGTGTAAGGAGTCGGGAGCATCGGGCACGTCCAGGACGACGTTTATTGGTATAGGATTGTTCCACTAATAATAAACTGCCGTTCGTCGGAATAGCACCAATGGGCGCCGTAGAAATAAAACTCGAGTGCTCGGGTTTACGAGTAACACGTGTTCCACGAAGGGGGCAAAACTAACGCGGACGAAGATTATTTCGCCGAGAACGTATTTGGATGGTCTAGTCGCCTTAGTGTTCTCTGTTGAATCCAGAAGTCGCTATAGTATAAATTATTATCTCTCTTGGGGACAACTTCAGATGATGAAATTGGTTCATTCACTTCCTGTTGCCAATGAGCAAATCGAAAGAAGTAAGTCGAACTTACGGCCATATTAGAGATAAAATACGTGCAGAGTTAATTAAAGAAAGGGAGAAGAACACTGAGCATTAATTATTCGCGAAATGTTAAATCGGGTGTAAAATCCAGTAACTGCGATGCATCAGAAAATAATTACTTCGTTAGTAGTAGTATTTACCCTATGTAATGGATTGTCCTGCGTTCACACAAAAAAATAAAATGCAGCTCAGTGATTCTCCGTTCTAGAAAATATAATGAAATAAACAAATAACTTGAAGAAACTATCTTAAATTACGCAACGAATCAAAAACCCAAACGAAATTATTCATTAAATTGCGCCTAAATTATCTCCATATTTAAGCTTCGATGCTTCTAAAATACGTCTCCTCCCTGCAGATGCATCTAAATTGTGAAACCAAAACAAGAACACTCTTCAGTACTAGAGTAGAACCGATTCGTCCTGTAATTAAAATGGGTGAGTTAGAATGATTTCCTGCCCTCCATTCGTGTCCCATTGCCTTCAGATATACCAAGTGCCATATGTAGTGCTGTGAAATCATTTTGTCGTGCATAGTCGCTGGATAGTGAATAGTGGAGTTGGATTCATTACGGGAGTTCTCAATTCCTGCCGGATCGTTCTCATTCATTCCGATCGGATAGGAGGAGCCTGATGAGGCTTCTGGACCGCATTTGCATCGGTAGAGGCCTTTGTCGAAGGGGAACAGAGGGTTAGCCAAGGGCAGCCCATTTGGTTTCTCTACCCCCCGTCCCCTACCCCCTTCACCGACCCCGTCCTCGTTTCTAAACACGACTAGCCCCTCGGGCGACAATTAGGCCCCGCCAAATTGGATTTGGAATCAATTTTGGTAACTTATTACCCGCTGCTTACTCCTGCACAACTTGCTATATTATAATCAGAGATGGTCTAGACATTTCGTACTTATATAAATCAATGACTAGTTATTAATGTATTATATATAAAATTAATTTATCTAAAATACACTGTATTCGAAATTTTACTTGAAATGCTAGACATTGGACAAGTAAAAACTTTATAAAAGAAAGACGCGGACAGCCATGTGTCCTGAAGAAATTTTTCAGGAATTTATTTCAGGTTCCAGGTCTACATCTGAACCTTGACTTGTGATATTTTCCCTCATAGAAAGCTGGTCTATAAAACGGATGATTAAAGTCATTTATCAAACGATCTCAATGAACAATGGAGAATAGAAGATAACTTCTAAATTACCAGTTTCCAAATACTGAGATTTACAGTTTTTCCGTAGTTATATTCCTAAATTACTTTAATTTTAACGCTCATTTTTTAAATCTTAAAACGTATATGTACTACAGACATCTATAATAAGAAGGAATTGGAATTATTAGTAATGAAATTGAGGCATGAGTACACATTCCTTAGGATACTAGACCAGCATAACACATAAGCCGTGATGGCTTTGCCTACTACAACGCCGTTCTAGCTTATTAAAAATATAGTTCGTCCTTGCAATAAAAAATGGTGATATAAATATAATACTGATAATACTGAAATTGAATTCGAATAATACTGAAAATAACATTAATAACAATACTTTATTAATAATAATACTTTAAGCATAAGTTCTAGTAAAATGTTTAGGCCTAGGGATTATCCTAATGTCCTTGAACATATGTTAGACCAGTTTCAGCATCTCGCCAACGTCAATAGCATACCGTTTGTAATATATTGTGATATTTACGATATTGGGCTGCTGATAAACACACGTTCACAACTACTATTGCACGGTTATTGAGCCAGCCTACTCTACTCCTACTATTCCCCTTCCCGGCACTTCTATTGATCACCTTATCTTCTGATAATGGTACAGGTGCACCGATTTACTCCTGGACTCGAGAGCTGATTTGTGCTGGTTCAAGTTGGGAACTTGGGCTCTTTTCCAACAAGAGCGGTAAACTAAGTCACCGATTGGGTTGAGGCTATTTATTTTGGACAAAGACCAGAATATTCGCTCAGCTGACCAACAGACTCCGAGGTAGTCTAAGTTCAACTATTCACATCGACACTATGAACTTCTGTATTCTCTATCTAGTTTGAACCTTTGCAAGGCCGATTTCGCCTGCTCGCCATCATGCGTAGATCTTTTTTCAAAAGGGTGGTATCACACGGGTACATCGGTAACCTACCTGCACCTTTTCTGCGCGCAGTGGAAATGAAAGTTTATACTGGTTAGAGATGGGTATAATCAATCTCAGGTTATGCCTAATAAAATGTCGTTTGCTGGCCACGATGTCGAGCCTGGAGTCGACCAGAGAAGTGAATGAATTACAAAACGATTACGAGATCAGATACTAACCGGTCGCTAGTCAATATGAGTGTAAACATTTTAATTATGAAATCCAGAGGAGAAAATTAACTAAAAAAAGTCTAAAACATCCTCTCTGTTATTCTATCACAAATTTAATAAATTCGAATTTGAAATTTATTAAACACCGTATTTCATATTAAAGCATTTAATTCAGAGATATTTATTGGACTCAAATAATAGGGAAACTAAGGTCGGTAATAATATTTGCACTGTTTGGATTTGATGCTTTTCCAACTCGGACAAAGGATTTAATTGGGACCATTGGATTATATATCGGGTCGTTGCGGGATCCGGCGGGACAGATAAGATAACGCTACAATTGAAACTTTCGCGCTAATATTATGGAAAGTCTAGGGATGAAGGGGGCCGCATCCGAAAGCCATTAGGTTAGGCGAATTTAGCCGAGCCGTAGAAAGGCACGAACCCGACATAAATTCTGGCCGAGGGGACTAATTGAGTTTGCGACATGTCCAACAACTGACCAAACCCCACCCCACCTACCATCCATGTGTTTACCACAAATCTACGGTTGTATTCTAGTTTGTACTTTTATGGCAAATGTGAAAACGACGTTGAAAAGAGATCGCAGCGGCGACGAGCCGAAATGTCTCACTTAATAACATTAACTGTACAAAAAAATCGAAAGTTTCGCTTCAACCGGCAAAAATGTTGTAAAATATCGTTACGGATTACGGTAAATAATAATACAACTTGTACACGATGGAATGTTTTGAAAGTATAAGTAGCGCAGCTGTTATTTTAGAACTAAACATAAACTACATTGTACGTGTTTTTAATTGTAAGTACGGAATGGCCGAGAGGTTATCCTGGAGGATACCGTAAGGGAAAAACGTTTCTCGTAGAGTGCATTATAAACCATTTTTGAGGAAGTAGTATGGAGTTTTTCGTCATCAACGCTGTACAAAGCTCCGATACGCAATTGTATAACCGGCATGGACATTAAGGACCGTGTGAGGTGGTATTGGAGAGGGAGTAATTGATAAAGTTTAAGTAAGGGGTGCTTTGATGTACTTTTGGACACCTCCCGGCCACACCGCCCGCCTGCGCAACTTGCCTCATCTATCATGCGACACGCCGTCCAATAATCCCCCAACTACAAGGCCCGGCTAAGGTCTGCTTTCCTAAATCGGGGCGAAAGTATACGCCGCTCGAAAAGGTCTACGCCTTTAGGGAGATTCAGTTCCCGTAAGTTACAGGGATTCGGTTTCGCGGCACAACAGACTGTTCCGGTTAGGCTCATCTTCAAAAAAAGTAAACTCTGTTTGGTCTAATAAAAGAAATAGGATTCCATATCTTACGGAATTTTTCATCATGCTTCAGCGGAAAACAAAATTTGTAATACGGATTATAATTAACAATTTTTAGTATCTGTGCTTTATTGAATTTTTTATTCGACAGATCACCATATTCGTTCAATATTTCGTTGTATGCCGAACGAACCAAATTCATGCTCCTCGCGTCAATGACCAGTCAAAACTTGGTTTGGGTAGGATCCAACGAATGCGTGCAATCGTCATGAATGGCCACCGCTCTGTGGTTTAACCAGAGCCGCACACGCGAGGCGGAAAGATCGCAAAGAACATGAAGTTCTGTCTGAAAAAGGTTGGAACTGTATAAAATGACTGGATTTTCTGCGGGAGGATCAAAAAGCGGCGACCGACAAATGAACGGGGCGGAGGAGAGTAATGCCTGAGGGGGGCCGCGGCCCCCCGATCACCTGTCACTTTCATATTTCACTCGGATTATTTCAAGTTTTTACCTTCCGTTTCCCTTCTTTGACGGGCCTTTTCTACTTCCTTTTCTGCAGAGGACGGCTTTTGTAAGGTTTAATTTATTGCAGACGCAAGCGGAATCGAATTATCGTCAAATATTTCTAATCGGTACGATATTCAGTGACAATGTTCCGAAGGAGATTTTTCACGCATAATTAACAATTCTCTTGAAAATGGATCTAGTTACACGATCTAATGCGCCAATAGTCGCCCACATATTTCCACGTTCTAAATCGGAGAAAGAAAATCGACCGATCGACCATTACAATTGTATAAACCATACTTTAACATTCAATGATTATGTTAAAATCGGAAATTCCTCAGGATTTCTTATTAAAGTAGCGGCAAGTTTAGACTTTTACACATGGTTAAATCATGTAGTATATCTAAATCGCCGCAACGAATTTATTCGTTAGTGAGTTACCGAGCCCCTGTTAGAAAAATCTTTTTCCATGACGATGCAGGTTACGGACCCCGAGAAGTCCGTCAAAAAAAGGCGAATTACTATATACTCCGGCAAAGTTTCGTTATTAAAAGTTGGGAGAAATTCCCTCTCGGGCGGAGTAGAGCGAACCAATTTTATCGTCTAATTTGTCGTATGTCAGGCGGAGAGCGGGCCGGACGGGGCAGCCCTTTTGATCTGGGGGTAAAAGAAGGAGACGGCAGCGAGGGAGGGAGGGAGGAATACCAAAATACAAATATAAGAAGATTATATTAAACGAAAAAATCCTTTCGGGCGACCCCAATTCCCTGTGCAGGGACCAGATTGAACCGTCCGGACATGACAGAATTTGGCAAAAAGAAGTGAGCAGCGACATGTTTAATTCTGCCTTCTCTAAGTCTAGAACATGTGGGGGAGGGGGGTATGTGTTTCTCATGCCACCGGCTTCAAACGGCCGTTGGCAGACCGGCGGGATGACTAATGGTAAGAAAGGAAGGAAGGCAGGCGATTGTATAAGCTTTGTAAAGGCCCCCATTGTGCGTAATGCCACCGCCTTCATGACCTACATCAGGTATGTAGCTAGCTTGACAACATTCAAAAAATGTATAAACGAAATAGGGCTACGTACAACTGCACATGTAGAAACCTATTTCCTAAGCGTTTTGCTATTAATCGATCCGGTTTTGAGATGACACGGTTTTCAATCTCTAACCCACCCTACTCCTTCGCATTGATTAGGAATGATTTAATCAATGATGAAACGTTGAGCAGTACTATAAATTCATTAATGATTCACATTGTCTCGCATAATATCGGTGGTATAAAAGTCGCATTTTAATTCTATTATGAACAAAACAACATTTCTCTAAAACCCTAGGAAGTTGGCCCAATCAACTAATTGGAATTCGGACTCCTATCAGACTCTTATCCTTATTACAGAACTGTTCCAAAACTTTTCTGCCGAACTTGTAACCCCACTGGGGCCAGACAGCCGAGGGGCGATCTATCGCCGAGTTCAAAAAAGATATTGGAACTTTCCTTCGTCAGTAATTGAAAACACCAGTTATACTTCTACATTTTAGTGCTCATCTGAGGATTGAAAAAAAATTGATTTGTTATGATCCAAAATTAAACGGGTAAATTTCAATTGCGCCTGCTGACTATCTATTTCAGAGCGAAAAATACAATGTACAATTCTGAATACTGTCATGGCACTATCTGTTCTGCCCAAAGAATGGACATAGCATAAGGTCTGAAATTTTACTTCTAATAAAATAAGATATTAATGCTTGAGAGTTATACATAAAGGATGCTACAGTACATAGTCGGCTACTACAAGTGCGGTAATACATTTTTAAAATATATACGTCGAAAGAGCGGCAAGAAGATGCTAACGTGTTTCTCTGGCTGTAAAAGTAACATGTATAGTGTGCGAGTATGCAAACAAAATACGACTTAATGCTATTTTGATAGCGATTACTTACGTGAATAATGTACAGCGATCTGTACTTTTCAAACGAATTCTCATCTGAATTGTCCCAAATATGTCTTTGGCCAAACGGCGAGAACGGCTAATCTCGGCTTTGGGCCAACAAATTTTGGGGAGCGAATTGGGAATTTGTGTCGATGCCACGCTCGCGCCACCTACGCCAACGAAGTTCTAAACTACGGAGAGATCAAAGTTCAAAAGACGTCACGCGTAGACAGTTTAATTCGTCAAGCTTTTGAAGCGCGACACGGATCAATCATATCGGGTAACCCAGTGGATGACGAGGCGAAATTGGAATTCTCGGAGGAGGTATTTTTCTCGGTCGTCATATCGAATTATAGTACCTGGCATCAACTTCAACAAAAATACAATTAACTTAGAATTGAGTGATTTTTTTACCTGCCCAAAAATTCCATTTCCAAGAAAGGTAACAATAACCATAATCCGGTTATTTTCAGATCATTTTTGAAACACAGCTCCCTATGGGGCATTTATTTACTACGTGAAGTGTTTACAGTATTACTCGCAAGATTAATGAAGCAGAAAAAGTATTTGTTAAAGATATGATATTTATTTTGGAATTCACGACGGTTTCAAACATCGCTCTTGCGGTCGCCACACACATAAACACATATGTTGCCCCTAAATGCGTATATAAATTACAAAACCTAATTCAACAGATAAAACAGATATTTTCATATAATTTTATGCAACAACAACCATAGATGATTTCCATATTAAAATAGTATGGGAGATAATACAGCGGGACCGAGTAAACGGTTATACTTAATTATTATTTGGGCAATGTCTGTAATGGTCCATCTTAAAGTTGGATAAATTCCTCGCGGATAGGTATCTCTATAGGATGGACTCGGTGTTGTCCTGGGTTACTGATAAACCTAAGAAGTCCAGTTAGAAACAGAGCTAAGGTCCAGAAGATAAAGACGACAGGATCAAAGAAACAAGTCCGGTCGGGGATTCGAGAAGATATTTCTCGGGGCAGGTGATTTTTCTCCAGGGGGTTGTGGAGGGGGGGGTGCGGTGGTCCTCCCCGGTGATTTAGTAAAGCAAATGGCCGTTCTTCCCTTTCGGTCCGCCCACGGCCGAGAGTAGAACATTATATTTTGTTTTTGCCCCGGCCTTATATTTCAGACGGCGGGTCTTTGGGATAAGTCCCAGAGATGGATTTAATGTTCCGAGAAAATGAGATGAAATATCTGTACGTGGCCGGTCTCCGTGACTTTGGGCCGGCCCCCGCCCACCCTATATTTGTATTAAGCGGCGGCCGCTGTCCGCGAGCCGGCGGCCCCATGCCGAGAAAACCAAAATTCCGGATCGGGCCCACCCCCTTTTCGCGTAAGGCCAAATATAGGAGTAAAAGGCCCGAACAGCCTAACGGTCACTACATTCTTGCCCTTCCTTCAAGCCCGCAAATTGCTTGCGTTCTAAACCTTTTCCACATCTGGTTCTGTCACTGCATACTATTTTTCGTAGATTTCCTCTCGCTGGTTTTTTCTTTTACTAGACCGGTTTCGGTAGCTCGCCATTTTCAGTAGCGGTGTTCAGTCACTGGCACTTTGGATTGGCAATTTTTTGGACATTGCACTGTCACTTGTACTGTGTCTTGTTAGTGTGATTTCGGGGGATGTTATTTGTCTTATTTGGGTTGGGAGGGATTTTGTTAATCGGCTTAAGCCTTTGTCGGATTATCGTCAAATGTATAATATGTTAACTACATAGTGTCATATGCATACATATATTTTCGTATAAGGATACACGGCACTTGATACTTGACCCGCAATACAAACAAGCTGTGCAGGTTTGGTATTAGCGCCGTGTACATTTCCGCACCACCTTCGGGGGGCGCTAGTTCATCGGTGGAAGCACACCCAACGAACTTTAGTTAAGTACATTTCCGCACCACGCTGAGGGGCGCTAGTTTATCGGTAGAAGTACACATCAAACGAACTTTAGTTAAGTACATTTCCGAAGGGGCGCTACTTTACATACACCCAACGAACTTTAGTTAGTACATTTCCGCAACACCCTCAGGGGGGCGCTACTTTACTCGGTGGAAGTACACCCAACGAACTTTAGTTAAGTACATTTCCGCACCACGCTGAGGGGGCGCTAGTTTATCGGTGGAAGTACACCCAACGAACTTTAGTTAAGTACATTTCCGCACCACCCTCAGGGGGCGCTACTTTATCGGTGGAAGTACACCCAACGAACTTTAGTTAAGTACATTTCCGCACCACGCTCAGGGGGCGCTAGTTTATCGGTGGAAGTACACCCAACGAACTTTAGTTAAGTACATTTCCGCACCACCCTCAGGGGGCGCTACTTTATCGGTGGAAGTACACCCAACGAACTTTAGTTAAGTACATTTCCGCACCACGCTCAGGGGGCGCTAGTTTATCGGTAGAAGTGACATCCAACGAACTTTAGTTAAGTACATTTCCGCACCACCCTCAGGGGGGCGCTAGTTTATCGGTGCAAGTGCCCCCAACAAACTTTAGTTAGGTACATTTCCGCACCACAGTAAGGGGGCGCTAGTTGACACTAAAATCAATTAATTTTAGTCCAAATTAAATTAAACCGATAAACTAGCGCCCCATGAGGTTGGTGCGGAAATGTACACGGCGCTAATACTAAACCTGCACAGCTTGTTTGTATTGCGGGTCAAGTATCAAGTGCCGCGTATCCCTATACGAAAATATATGTCTATATATGTCTATCGAAAATATATGTAAATATATATATGACACTATATAGTTAACATATTATATATGTGACCGATAATCCACACGAAATCTACGGTATTCCAACCCCTCGCCGACCAAAAAACAGGTATATTATAATAGTTTTTCTCTTACTACCCTTAAACTTGTGGAAGAGTAGAGGTAATGCTCCTCTCAAATGTGAAATATGTACATCCTTTTAACTGTAATACTTTTACCAATCCTTAAAGTGATCAGATCCCGGCCTTTAGTTGCCAGATTAAAACTTAACAGCAACCTAAATTACATGAGACGATAATACGAATCGATTAGCCTTATACGTTTTTCCAAACCCATAAAGCAAAAATTAAACATCGTTTTACGAATAATTAACTGTCAAACTAAAAATTGCACTTTACGTGATGAAGTTCAATAATAAGATTAATTTACATGGACTGCATTTATTTTGCATCCTGTCAAATTATTTTTAATTTACCGGTAATTTAAAAAGATTGGAAAGATTTAATTTTGTATTTAATCCTGCTGAGTAAAAATTGAGGCGCTTGAGTTAAAAATATTTTTAATTATTTTTAAGGCTATTAAAGGAGTATAAAGAGTGTTTAATAAAGGATGCTTAATCACGGGATGTATTAAGCCCTAGCCTATCAATCTTCGGGTGGCAGTGGGGGTTTGCACTTAACAGAGCAGTATTTCTGGAGAAAGAAAATTACATTCACGACTAATTGATGAGTACATACGTTTTTATTTCTGGAACAGCCGGATTAATAACCAAAAGACGCCGGGTCAAATTTTTAGGCCCTCGGAAAACCCCCGGATAGGCGTACGTTATTAGTGGGTGATGACACAAAGCTATCGGATCATTCCGGTACATTTAGGCGAGAATTTCGACGTATAAACCCTCTTGTATCAGTCCTCAAAGCACTACCGCCTTCAAAGTGAACTTCGTTAAAGTGCACTTTAGATCATTATTAGATCTAAGTTGTGGGTGGGAGGTCGGGTCGGTCGGTGCAGGTGTGTGGGGCGCTTTCACTTCCACTTCCCGCTCTAACCGCCCGCGTGTGGGTGAATTATTAAATGAACCGAACCAAGTTGAACAATACCCCAAAGGAAACTATGCCGACTCAACTATTTCCTTAAATCCTGAATGCTCTCCGACGGGGGCCAGATCGTCTTTATCGTCTAAGAGTCGCCCATTCTGCGCTCAGAATTCGGACCAATTGATCGATAGTTTCGACCATTCTCTTTTACATGCCAATGACATTTATTAAAGTCTTATCCCTTGATTCGACAGTCAATGCTTGTCAGGTATTTCACTCTCATTTACTTTCAATCTTAGTAGATCTTCCTTAGGTTCAATCTTAATGTAATAATAAATAACACCGACTATTTTAGGCACTGGTTTCAAATTCTCGCCTGCAGCACACTTGAACTTACGATCTATTTTTCATTTGATAAAAAAAAAGATTTAATCTGTACAACGAAAAAATTGAGTAATATAAAAGTTCTCAAGCTACATGTAAGAGGGAAGTTATTTCTAATAACCTACTTTAAGTTGGTCTGGACTCCAGTTTGTTAACTATGCCTGAATCTGATGGCACTGCAGCGATCCGATGTTAAACAATGTAGCCCTCCCTACCCCCACCCCCTCTTCCCACTCATCTAACCCGCCCTCGACCATTATCGCCTTCGTTAACTACCACACTTAAGACTTGCCCTTAATTTCCCCACTTCTAACATTGATATTGCTTTTGACATTAGCCCTAATATACTGTTCGGACGGAATAAGACCTACAGTGCCAATTTTCTTTTTCACTCAACCTCACCACACTCTCAAAATAACTTAATTAGTACAGATAATCTAAGTTTTTTCTTTATTAGGAAATTGTGAGTTTTTTGTGTGCAACCTTAGAAGCGATAGTTTCGAAATTTCAGATATTCGTAAACTGTTTTAATCGTGTAAACACATTGGCAAATATTGAACACAAATATCTTACTCAGATACACATGAGCCTAAATGAGCCACACACTAAGAATATTTAGATAACTGTTAGTCTACTTTTTCGTATACTGATATAAAGGTACGATATATTGATAATAAGGAGGATAATTTAATATAATAATTTTAAATTTAATAATATATTAAAACATAAAATATTTTCTTTCAAAATGGTTCGGTTAAAGAACTGTCTGTTAAAAACTTCATATATATTGAATCGTATACATAATATTGCTACATGCTATTGGTAGAACTGCTTCGATTGCATTATAATTTTCGTTCATACGTATTCATGCAAAGTGAACGTTGTCGTATGTATATTTTCAGCTGTTTTTTAAGGTGTAAAGAGGTTATCGTTTTTAAGTTTAAAACTTAGGCAGAGTTGAGCGGAGCTCGGATATTATTTAGAGGGCACTTAATTTACTGGCGGACAACTCTCGGGTCTAGATGGCTCCCAAAAGTTTGCGATGTAACGTCCTGCAATTAATTTCATTTCTCTTGTGACGCGAAATTTACGATACTGTAAACTGTTTATGAATTGCAAAACGTAATATACGGTCGCTAACCGGCGCTACAGTTGCCCATGATGGCAATGGAAGTAGGATGGCTTAGTGGGGGGAATGCGTCATATTAAGGCAGTAGGACTTATTAGTAAATTAGTTGGAAGCGTTTCTATATGTCGCGCGCATATTTTAGTTCATGATTTTTGCTTATTTAATTCCTATTGTTTGGCTAGTAGACTGACGTGAGTGTTCCTGTAAGAGCTCAATTGCATCAATGAATATTCAAATGGGAATCGTAATTTCCCATATCGTCCATATGGGACGAATTTATTATTCTATCTAAAAGATTAAAGTGCGAATGAGACTTACCACAGGTTGATATTACAATATTATATATATATATACCGGCAACAACATCCAGGTTGCCTTAAACAACGACATAAATTGATGGAACGGCATTATATTTGCTCCCATAATACGTGGCGTTGTTCCGGTACACCGATAAACCTCAGCATGTGTCCCGTTGTAAGGTTGCGATGCTTGTCTATACACGCCTTTATAACTATCAAGTTGTTGAATGAATACTTATACTCATTTACATTGCTGATCCTTCAAACTGATTATATAATACATGCTGAAAGGGGGGTTGGTGGATGGATAGAAGTACGATTTCTGGCACCCACGTACATAGTAAGACACTAGTAAAACAGTGCCCCACACCTAGGCTATCATTGATGGCTGCCATCATTGATATCGATCAGCTGTACATTGCAATTCAGAATATCGACATTTAAATAATTGAAATTTGGAGAGCAACCGGTATAACTAAGGTGATATCTTGGTTATGCAAATTGTCAAACAAGGCCGTTAAGTTGGGCTGGGCCAAGTAGTTAACAAGAAGTTTGTTGTAGGGAAAGTTGCATTAGAGAGGTCCTTCGGCCTCTACCTCATCGCACTGATATTAGGCACCGGTCCCAGGTCAACTGTTTATACTAATAATGAAAAGCCGACTGTTGTAATCAGAATAGAAACCCTGGTTGTGAGAGAGGAGAGAGAAACAATGATTCAACTTTGAGCTTTGATTGCGAATTCTGAAGGATTTGATGAACTTAATGGAGGGTGGAGGAAGGAATCCACCAAAGGTAAACTTCACCAAGCAATGTAACACCAAAAGATGTTGCTACACACCACAGTCAACAAGCACATGGACCCCCACCCCATCTCCAGAATTTCATTGCAGAATTTGCATAAATGCAAAAATAGCAGGTTGTTGGAATTTATTCTGTAATTATTGTTTAATTCCTTCATTCTGCAAGTCATACAAGCGGATAATTCGCTGAATCGTAGATTGGAATTTTTTAATTAAATATACACCGTTATTCCAGTTGAATACCTTATTGCTTTCTAATTTTAATCATTTGCATTTAATCGTTCGCAATTTTAATCTATGCTGTATCCCACCACTATAAAATTACGCTCAACTTCATATAGCGTAATAATTTCACTTTATAAAAAATACGGTATATATGTAACACTGAAACACATGAAAGGAACATATGACTGTTTAAGTATTGAATTACTAATTTCAAGAGTAGTTCGTTAAATTTAAATCATCGCATTTTGAATCCTACGGAATTCAATGTGAGGTATTAGACTTCATTCATGATTCCCTCTCAACTTTCCAAAGTTCGATTTTCTTGAAATGAGGTCCGTTCGATGGATAAATTAAATACTAGAGAAAATTTGAAGACCATGCAAACGATATAAATGACACATGATCAGTTAACTTAGGGCCCTCTCTTTAATTTTAGAATCTAGCTGCTGATTTAACAATTTATCGGTGATTTATTTCTTACAGAATATTGGACTAAACATCCATTTGCACTTTCTCGTTCAGCCCTGAGGATAATTTCAAACGAAGCGGGAGATACGATTTTTCCATATTGAACCCTTAATATTTAATCCTTAATTCTCCCGCCCCGCTTTCTAAAGGTGAAAATTAAGAATTCTTAATTGAATTAATTATTCACGAATACTTGATTTCGCTTAATTAGCTTAATTTTTTGTTTTTCCTGAAATTTAATTTCATCTCATTTCTTACTTCTGTCTCCCATTTGAAAAGAAAGTGCGGCTCTAAGCGGAATTTTTATGCAAATGGAGATACATTTTCCGGGGATATTTTCCCGTATAATATTCCCTCATTAGCATCCATACGTTTTGAGGCCAATTCAACATGCTCTGCTTATGTGCTAAGTTAATTCTGTGCCTCTAAAAATATGTCGCACCCTATTTTTCTACGCTGTATAAAGAGCTTAGATGCCGACAGTTATTCATTATTGATGTTGCAGCGGGTTATTCCCTTCCTCTTTTTCTTATATATAAAGTTGCACATTATTTTGCGATCAAATTATGTTATTTAATCGGACCATGAAAATAAAATTACGGTTATTATAATGAATCCATTTAATTTCACAAAACGTGTGGTACCGGATATTTGTATTCCGTCTCCTTGTAAGTAGTGTATTTGTTTTGTTTTTTATTCTATTATCTAAAGTCAGCCACTAAAATAATGAGTGCCTCTGCACATTTTTCTCACAGTTAAAGAAATTTCCACTGTGGACAGTTTCCCTTTTCAGATCCCGCACATTTCATTGGAAGTAATAAAGATTTAATTCCAACGGAGTCTATTTGCTCGTGCCCGAAGTATGATAAGGTTCCAATATGCGGCTAACTCTGTTAAACTACCCGATAGAGGGTAACTTAAATTTGCAGGGATTGGCCCGTATAAATTACCGATGAGAATATCTGAGAGGGGATCCCTATAAAAGGAATCACCGCGTTTAATAAAACCGCTTCTCGGATCTATACTTGTTGGAACAAGAACTTTTCGGTACCGACCGTAAAGTTGGTTCTCAGTGAGGCCGGGGGTGGGGGTGATGTTGAGGTGGAGGGTGGGGGTGTGGCGTCATTTTAAATGGAAATAATTCAAAATTAAATCCATTCGACTAAGCTTTCTTGACTATTATATTGCCCCCTTCCCTTTTCGACCCCTTCGAAGAAGAAGGCCGTTTTGAAAAGAACTCCGGCTACTATATAGGCGGGGGTCGGTTTCATGCATTCATTTTATGCAAATTAAATTTACGCATTAGAATTTCAAATGGAAGTTTCCATGCAAATCCCCCATAGCACACACTCCCCGTTTTCGGCTTACCAGTTCTACTTGTTGAAGCGTTTTCGAGGCACGGAGAAAATATTGCCTTAATGAAGGAAATCAAATTTCAACTTTCGGGGGCTTTCGGTGTTTTGCCGTTTTAATTTAAACACTGGTTAAATAAAACCCACCCGAGAAGTTGGTTTAACTTGGGTGAGGATCATATCTCGTTAGAGTAAAAAAAGGCGTTATTTATTATGTACCTCCCTTATTATTATGAGCGACGCTTTATTTATTTTAGATTTCGTGTGTTTCTGTCTCCTCTCGCTGGTATTTTCTTTTGCTAGACCGGTTTCGGTTGCTCGCCATTTTCAGTAGCGGTGTTAGTCACTTTGGCACTTTGGATGTTTTTTTGGTAATCCTCACTGCACTGTCACTGCACTTGTACTGTGGTGGCTATCTGTTTGTCCTGTGTATATGTATGTGTCTTGTTATTGTGTTTTTGGGGGATGTTGTTTGTCTTATTTGAGTTGGGAGGTATTTTGTTAATCGGGTTAAGTCTTTGTCGGATTATCGGTCTAATACATAATATGTTAACTATATAGTTTCATATAGAACCATATATTTTCGTGTAAGGATAGACGGCACTTGATATTTGACCCGCAACACAACCAAGCTGTAGAGGTTTAGTATTAGCGCCGTGTACATTTCCGCATCAAACTCAGGCAGACGCTTGTTTATCGGTTTAAGATAATTCCGAATAACATTAATTGATTTTTGTGAAACTGGCACCCCCCGAGAGTGGTGCGGAAATGTACTTAACTAAAGTTCGTTTGGTGCACTTGCACCCATTAACTAGCTCCTCCTGAGAGTAGTTCGGTAATGTACATGGCGCTAATACTAAACCTGCACAGCTTTTTTGTATCGCGGGTCAAGTATCAAGTGCCGTTTATCCTAATACTAAAATACATGTTTGCATATGACACTTTATAGTTAATATATTATGTATTTGACCGATAATACGACAAAGATTTAAGTCGATTAACAAAATCCCCCAACCGGAATAAGACAAACATCCCCACAAAACAAAGACAAAAACACAATAACAAGACACACATATATATATATATATATATATATATATATATATACACTCTATTTTATAGACAAATATAGTTTATACCTATCATTTGAAACAGGTGTGCAATTAGTACCTGTTAATGAAATGATAGCGGATATGAAACATCGGCGACTTTTCATCTTAACTGTAAATTTCACATAACGTGAATTATGCATTTTAAATATGAGTGCAACAGTCAGTTATCGACTACATACTATAGTTAGATCCAGACGTGGAAAATATGAAGTACCCTGAGAGTGTGGGGTTGGCTTTGTCGTTTCGGTTCGTCAGCAAAAAGTTATCATTTCTGAGGGAGATTAAAGGAGGCGGGGAGCCGCCGGCCGATGATTGCGGGACGAGTTTTGCGGTCCTTGATTGACCGCCGGCACTCTCCTAGAGGGGCGTCCCTCGCGGGAAATTAAGACTCGAATTCCGGTTTTTACGCCATCTCTTCTTACCGGATAGACCCAAGACATATTAGGGGCCCGAGCGAAAGTACACTGTCCAGGAAAGTATATCCACCGTCAAATTAGTCCCAACACGGGATATTTTTCATTTACGGAAAAACGGGAATATCTGTCACGTTTCGAAGTGGAATTGTTCATTTCTTTCTGAATTTCTTTCCCACGCCAGTAGCGCACACTACTGGCATTCACAATTAACTGGCAACACAATTAATGATATGCAGAACAATCAACACTTTTTTTTATTATTTATTAGACACAATTTTTTCCATTTCACCAAATATGTTAGGAGAACATATTAATATTGGCCCCGTTTTATACTCTGCACTCTTGCAGGTCCCCCTTTTCCTGTCGATTTCTATCCCCGGGCTACGGGATTAAGGTAATCGTTTCTCTGATGGGGACGAATCCTCTCGCGGCTTAGCGAGGAAACCGAGGAAGGGAGCGATACTTGAAAACTACGGCTCGAAACCCGGCCCGAAATCGTATTATAGACCGAATTAAAAACTTCAGAGAACGTCAGAGAATATTTTCCCCGCAGTCGATGTAAATGAGAACGGAGAGCAGTCGCAAATATTTTCTGGTGGGGGATGGGGGTGGAGGCGTTGGAGGAGAGAAAATCCTGGAATTTTCTCAGCAGCCTGAACTTCAATTTGAGACAATTAAAAAAAAAAAATTTCCGCCCCGAAAGAAGCGTCTAGCCGAATATTAAGTTGGGCCTTTACTCCAGACATTAGTTTCCCCCACCTTATTAAAAGGCTTTAGCGTCAAAAGACACCTGTCATTTTAATTGCGCCTTCCGGCCTCCCTTCCCGGGTCGCACCGAAAGGCGAACCCCGGACCCGAGGAATTATTAACAGAGCTGTCATTGAGACGACGCCTCCCCATCGCCATTGCCTCTCTCCTCCCTCCTAAAGCCGGCAGAATTTAATTATTTCCGAGATTGAGTCCTGTTTCAACACGTAGCGTTTACAAAAGCGTTTAATTACTTTCAATTCCTCCACACCTCACCTCTTCCGGATCTAAATAGGACAGGCTTCACCGCGCACTGGCACGCTCTCTCCCCGTAGGCGCCCCAAATTGAGAATTGAGCGTTATTCTGAAAATTATTGCATGTCCGTTAATCATACGAATTCTTCTGGCAATGAAAGCATACATTAATTCATCTGCACACGACACATAAATTTTCAACAACTGAAAACTTTCCCGAATGACAACCCTGGCATCTGATACTCGGTTTGAAAGCAAGGGGTATTTGCCGTTAGATGTAATTCCGCTTAGTCTTATCGATAAACTGAAAATAGAAAATATCCATTGAAATTGTGTGTATAGCCCCTGCAAACATTCTAAATTTCATTTAACTCCCTCGGATTAAATTTCATTTAATCGCCTTCTGAGTTTGAACTAATTAAAGTGTATTATGTATTTAATGCACTTATCTGGCGTAAAAATAACCTCATGCTCCATTCCGCTATTTATTCTTTCGGTGTAGTTATTAATTATGACTGGGACAGTATTGTCTTCATCTGGCGCATTGTTATAATAAATTTTTTTTCTGTAAATAAAAAATTCACTGTTGGGTGCTGGAAGGTTCCGCGTAGGATGTCGGTGTAACTATACACTTGCTTCTAAATTCGGATGAGAAAAAGCCTCCGCACTGACGGTTATCGCTCCGGTAATTCGTCACCGTTCTGTTGACCCAATTACCGGGGTAGGCGCCGGACTTGGTATTAAAATATTCAAATGGGCGTCTGGGGGAGCGGGGCGGGACTGTGTGACAGTGCTTGAGGGCCAGAATTGGAATGCCGTTACTTGGGCGGGGTTATGTCGAAGCGGAGGACGCCCGGGGGTCACAAATCAAACTCAGAGGCCCGACCGACGTCTCTGATTAATTTGGCCTCGGGGCCTCATCCTTCCTCCGCCCGATCGGCACTTTGTCACTGGCACTCTGTCACCAATCCTCGCCGGGGTTTACTGACCTTCGGGTACACCTTCCTCCGGTCCCATTCATGAATAGATTAGGCAATAATTATTAGGCAATATCGTCCATTAGATACGTCTATGTTAATAATCTAGTGCTGCATATATATTGTGCGTACATATATATATATATATATATATATATATATATATATATATATATATATATATATAGATCTATATAGATATATAGATAAATAACTATCGAAAATAACTGCGGTTTTCCACACGTACTATCTGACCTGTGATAATATAATACTGTCATAAGTAGAACTACAGTGCTATTAGACCCTTGTTATTGACCTGGACTCGTACGTACTTGGTAGAAATGAGACGTTTGATATTTTGAAACTACTGTTACTATCTAATATGTGAGTTTGCGGCGAATCGGTATGTTATCGAGGGTTTCAGCCGGGCTTAGATCCAACTTCGTGAACACAAGATTTAATACTTTTCGAGCATTCGAAAAGCTTCTTCTAACATGATAATTCAAACATGATAACAAAAACGAGGGTTAAAAAACAATATTCGCGCTTCGACAATGCAGTATTTCCGCGACGCATTTGAGAAGGGGGCGGGACGGGCTCGAGTGAAAAGTGCAAAAAGGCTCTAAAAAAGTGTAAAGGCCGCCCTGTGGGTGAGGATCCCTCGGTTTATCAATCTAGGTGAAGCCGGCATCTCTATTCAGTGGTTCCCCTATGGGAGGCGAGCTTTCCCCCTCGAAAACGGCCCCCAGATACTTAATTATACGGCCGATTAGGCACGACCTCACCGGGGCCATCCATAAAGCCCCCGGACCTCGGGGGGTGTTTGCCTGCCCTCCCTATGAAATATGGCTCTCTTAAGACTGGCCCTGCACACATGCGCGCCTCCCTCCCACACTAATACGCTCCGACCCAATTTCTCTCTCATTCATCTATCCCCTTTCTCCATATATCTGTTATTTGCTTTACTCCCGCCTGCGTTTTCCCTCTAACTACTTCCTGCGGCATAGAATCTAGCCGTTTGGTGACGTCAGGACGCAGTCTTTATATTCTACCAATATTTGGGCTTTTGGGGTGAAGGTACAAGGTCTCCAGAGCAGTTATTCAAATTTTTACCTATTATTTTTAAGTAATGTTAAAGGAAATATGTCCTCCAAATTCGACTGTGAAAGATCTTTGCCAATTTTGTTTTAAAAACTACTTATATGAAAAGGAAGTGTATTGCTTATTTCCATTAAATTTCGGGCGAGTACGATTGAGATTGTAGTGTACACTCATCCCCCGTAAACCTAGTGTCCTAGTGACACTCCTCCATCACATCATGTGTCTTTCATAACTGAAATCATTTATCATTAAAATACTTTTTAATATTTATGATTTATGTTCTACGCTATACCACTAGTTATCATATCTGATAGATATCTTTTCGAAGATCTGATCGAAGTGAAGTCCTAGTATCATTTTGTGTAGCCTTTAGGTGTAAACCCGACCGATAGTAGATAGTAGTGCAGCGTTTTGTTTATGTTTTTATTGTTGTATTATAATGTATTTTATTAACTACTTACCCATTATTTGTATTATTATATATATATTTATTAACTACTTACCCATTATTTGATTAAAGATTATTTTAAATATATATAGTTATAAGGTGAGACAAGTGAAATCGGTGCTACTGTTAGGTTTCTCCTCGGTTCATTAATTGCAGTTTCCTACTCCCCTTAGATTCTCAGCAGCTCGTTGTCCCCCTTCCCATAGTACTATTAACAAACCAGGCGCTATACACTTAATTACACGGTCGATTAGGCAGGGGTGGCCGACCCGGGGTGGTGGAGCACGCCATTCCCCTAAACAAAGAGTCTACGCCTACAACCCAACCCGTCTAAGTGTTACTACTCTAACTTTATACACTGTCTCCACCAGATTTACCGTGCAAACAATATCGAAATCATAAGGAAAGTATTAAATTACGTTATTAATGTTTCATTTTTGCTTTGCGTTATACCGACGGTTACTCCATTAAAAGCATAGCGGGTTCGTGTATTTGGGTATTAAGCATGCACCACTATCGGTCGGTTTATAACTGACACCTACAAACATAGATGTGAATAACTCTATGTGGAACAATGGATTTCTATTTAAACCAAAGATAGACGTATTATTTGTTTTAGTACAACTGAAACAGGCATTTATGACAACAGTTCAATAGGTTCAATTTCTTCTGCAATTTTAGAATTTAGGACTTGTTCGTAATTTAATTCTGTAACACTGAGCCATTTATTCGAAGCTAGGACAATTATCTGGCGGATGATAAAAATAATATTTATTATTAACAGACAGAATAAGTATAAATTCGAGAACGCAGGAAATACGAATAGAAGCCTTTTTCTGGCGAGTCGGGGAGGCAAGCGGTGCCGGAAATCATTCCGGTTGGTTAAATATTTCTTTTTCCCAGGTCTATATTCAATTTCCTTCAACCGACGAGAAGATTGGGAACAAGAAAGAAGGATGGGAAGTGAAAAGGGGTGAGTTATAATTTTTTCAAGAGCCAATATCGTCTTGCGGCCTGAAGGTCACCAGTTATTTGAACCTTTCCTGTCAACTTGTTGCTCTTGGATATTGGTTTCATCGCTCGGCCTTCTATATTTCGAATGTGAAATTAAATTCGCGTATTAAAGCTCGGTTGTTTCACAAACCTCGAAAACATTCCGTCTATATTGAACTGATATAATCAGTGAACGCGCTCAAAGGGAATCGAGTATCGATAGGTGCCGCAATCAATGAATGAAAACATGGGTGTGTAAGAGGAATCAATTTCGCTTGTGTAACAGTAATTTTTAGAAGAATGCTTCAAACTTGTAAAAGGTTACTTGTGTGCATTAAAAGTATAGCATAAAATTAATATTTATTTATTAATTTTATTGAAGAACAGAGTGGTATAGTGGATAAATTTAAGTGGGAGTAAAAAGTTAAATGCAAATTTGCCTCCCGCGCGAATTCCAAGTGAGAATACACCAGGTTTATAAGCGTTCAGATTAGTTGCTTAGGACGATGTCTTGTGTTACAGTACACTGAAGTGTTACACGATACAGTGATCATGTAACTCATTACATGCAGGCTTCTACTCCGCCGTTAGCACATACCATCCTACTTGTCAACAACCTGTCTCATCTATTGCCTCAATTGACTGTTATAGTTGAAATGCATTCACTAATAATACTGGCCGTATTGTATTGATCAAATAACCCTGTGTAAATAGGTCGTAAAGAACACATATTAATAAAGAAAATCATAAATTAGATGCGTAAAACTCTTTACGAATGGTAATTGTCTGTAACCCGATTCAGGATATATTATGTGTGTCCCATGTGCGTTTGCTCTGTCAAGCGGGGATTAGACACGCTCTGTCCGTTCAGCTCCCACTCCTTCCTTTGTTTTACTAATATATTATCTTTCTTGATCATTAATTACCGATTAAACCTTTCTGATTAGAATGAATCCCTGTCTGTGTCCTCTACCGCTGGAATAAATATCTCTTACTTTTAAGGAGTGGAATTGGAATACTGAAAAATAAACATTGTTTTCTCCGTTCATCAGTATTCCAGTTCAGTTCCCCATTATACAGCAGCAGCTTAACCCAAATACCCATGTTAATTTATTATACGTGTTTTCTGGTTAAAAAGATTCATCCTTCTTAACATTCTATGGATCCTATAATTTCCCTTTTCTAAATAAGCATAGCGAAAAGGTTCCTTTCTCAATTTATAAATAAGTGATTCCATCGTATTTCAGTTTGTTTTGTTTCCATAATTCAGTCAAAAACCTCTTTAGGCCAGCTTAGATTCGTGTTTGGAATGTTTATAGTCGTCCGATCCTATTTGGCACCGTACATCGGACATAAACTACTTGCAGTTTTAATGTTTCTTAATATGACCTAGTTCTTCAGCTGATAGACCTTTATTTATCGCTTTTTATATGATCTCAAACATTTCAAGCGTTACAGTTGGATTTAGGCGGTGCACTGTGATTTAGAATGTGCTTCTCTGTTTATACAGGTAAATAATCCGTGAGTTTCATTTAACTCACAGTTATTGCCAGAATCATTGTGAGTTAAATATAATTGACTAAATTAAATTAATTAACTAAATATAATTGATTAAATGGAATAATAACTTAATTAATTTCCTAACTTTGTATAAAAATTTAGGTGTCCCTTTACTTTCCAATATTGGCACAATATAGGTTACAATAATTAATGTGACCTTTTTCAATCAATGTGAGGTAGGGCGGTGCCATCCAGTTGGTGGGTTGAGTAACAACTTTTACCTATTATTAAAAACTGCATCGCTATATGTTATCGTATCGCTAATAATTTCACCGTTTGGATATTTATGCTATTGTTTTTTTCATGCCGCAGTCACGAATTTTAATCCAAATTTAATTTGTCTGTCTGTTATATGTCACGGCCAATAACCTTTATCTTGGATTCCCTCGGTGATCCCCTCAATCCAACAACATGCTGGTAGGGTATTAGGCTAGGAAGAAGAATTCAATAGAAATGGGGCGGGGAAGGGAGCGATAAACTCCAGTGAAAGGAGAAGAGAGTTAGGATTTCGGCTGGTTATGATAAGTATATAAAGAAGGATTAGAGAGTCACCTGGCATCTTAACCCGCTTAACCTTCAGAAGTCAGAAGTTCCCAACCTTAAATTGAAGCAAAGTTTCTACAGTCTTATCGTAATAAATTGTGCAATAACATTTTCGTCGAAGTTCTACATTTAAATTTATAATTTAAACTCCACTGTAGAACGTGATTTTATTATGGCGGTTATATTAAATTTGTACTTATGAACTCGATCGAATGACAAATGAATGATAATATTGAGCAATATCGAAGGTTTAACAGACTAATGACTTGTCGTTGGGGTTGGCAATCTACCCTTTCCGCCCTTCCTATTATCTGCTGAGAACTAAAAGGGGCACAATTATTAAATGATTATCTATCCCCCTTCTCATCTTAATGATGGTTTGATGGCTCGCCCCAACCCCCGAGAGTGTCTTTATCCTATTCGGCCGTGGAGGTGGGGGTCGGACTGGAGGGAGTCTATCGAAAGAAGTCGAACATGTTCAGACCTATAAACGTATATTAGATTTCTCCCGTTACCAGAGGGGTTCCGAGGATTTGTATTGAAAGATGATGCCGTGGAGAGGAACTTGGTTCAGGGGTGGGCGAGGAGGAATCCTTAACATAGAAAGAAGTCCCTATAAGTCTGTGGGAGGGGCTGGCCTCGTCTTACCCCGCTCTTACTCTATTAGATTCTGCCTCGGCGGCCTTTTCAGATTCCCTTTGAACCGTGTTTTTTTCATTACTCCATATACTTTCAACCTGCGTTTTATTCTAACTCGGCTGTATTCGTTGGCCTCCCCTTAACAAAAATGTTCCGTTAATTAGTTTAACATACCTGTTTTGTTGCCTGTGAGGGTTTGTTACTAGCTGGTATTCAGGTTACGAATAGATGGGATTTTCTTCTTGTTCATAAAAAGTGATTTATATAAACGTGCAAATATTAAAAATGAAAGATTAGTTACCGAGAACGGACGCGAGCCTAGGCCTCTCTTCGTCGAGTACGACTTCGGTTTGCGTGGTGTAGACTTTGTAGACGTCTGCTATGCACGTCACACGCATTTTTCCGAAAGTGAACGTGTTCACTTCCAGTTCCAGACCCGCCGTCGTCACAGCTTTACTCTGACCCACTGGAGTCCTCGATATGTAACTGGCGTTGATCTGAAAACAAAACAGCACTATTGTATCGGACCTTTAATTGCAAGAAAACTAATATAAGGCGCTTGCGTAAGTTAAACTGGAATTTAAAGTGGTATAGCGCTCAGATAATAGCACCCCGGACTCAAAGAGCGTTCTCTCCATCTCCTATACAATTTTCTACTGAGGCCCTCGTCCATCCTTTCATGGACTTCTCCAATCAGAATTGACGAAGATCTTTTGCAGCGGTTGGGTCTAATAACGTTGCTGTGTCGCTTAATTTATTTCTATTTCTATCCTCTCTACTGTGACTATTTGGCCTAGGGTAGTTTCGTATAGCCCTCCTGAGGTCTCTTCTTCGTAAGTCTAGATCTAGATACATGCATGAGTTCATTTTCAACTCGGGTTCACAGCCCCGTAGAGCCTACGGATCAAGGCTAATAGGAATACGAGAGCCGGCCGTTTGAATTATGAAAACGAGGGTGGGCTAAGAAAAGTGTTTATTGGCCAGGCGGGCAGGACACCTGTAGCTGCGGCCCGAGCACCGTCCCACATGACGCGTCCCGTTTTCCGATTGCTCCGCCGACAACCGGTCCTCTACAGTCGATTTGTGGAAATAGGAACGATGTGATTACCTGCAGTGGTGGGAACGGCCAGCGCGCACCCTCCGATTTTCAATTACCGATTAAATGCGACTATCTCCACTTGAATCGTCGTAGAGAGGTCGTTATTATCGAGCTGTGGCTCGAACGACAGGTGAACATGTTCTGACACATCGTCCTCCATGTTTTACTTTAGTACAAAATATCTGACGTGAATTGATGGATTGCCCGATTGGTAAAACTTGCGGTGAGGATGAGCCAACAAAAAAGAATATTAATACCGAAGTTCGGAAGTAACGATATTGGTGATACGTAATACGTGTTATAAAATAATATTTTAGAATAACAAAACGGTCGATGGCTCAGCTATCTATAAACGTCCATTCTAGATCAAGGTACGTGCAGTATTCAAAAAGATTAGTGTAAAAAAATAACCGTTAATAATATTATATATTATTCATTCAGTACGGTATACAGTGTTGCACGTATGAAACTGATGCAGCCTTCTGATGTAAGTGGTTTTATTTCACCTAACCTAATTATAAACTGAGAAACAATTGCCGACAGCGGGGCACAATTCTCATATTTGCTCATCACAACTCTGTTTCTCCCGTATTTATATTTACTTTTCGACAACAGCTGTAATTGTGAATTTCGCGAAACGTATTTACAGTTGGAAGCGCAGTTGCTCTTCGTAACAAGCTAAACGGTTCATCTGCCCGGGGAGAACTTTCTGCTGTTTGTTTCTCTAAGCGATGTTTGATAATGTGTCGGTTCGGGCCCGGGTTCCTGTGACCGCTCGTCACGAAAACTTATCGGCCGGCATTTATGGCCGGCGAAAACTGCTAGTTTGGTCAGATAATATTGAATCCGCGGCCCATCGGGGAAGTTAAATTACGCCCACGTTAACATTTATTGACCTTAGTCGAGTAATAATGACCGCTTCTGCTCGCATTAAAAGTTAATTACATCTTTCTTCGTACAATTCGGGAATATTTGTCGGAATGAAAATTTCAGATTTCTGTACACAAAAACCGGATTTAATTACAGATAGCCTACGCAGTATAATTCAAATTTTCCTATCTAAACTCGGGTAGGATGGTAAATATCATTTGAAGGTTTTGTGGAACAATTAAGCAAACAATATAACAAGTATTACTGAACAAAGTAACATTTAAAGTTAATTTGAATCTGACTTATATTCATTCCAAGTACAATGTTGTGTTTGTGATAGACTAATATTATGTATATAAACGTAATTATAAATTTGAATTTGCTTAGCGCAGTTTATTCTCATTTTCTTATACGAAAGAATAGCGGATCTATAAAATGATAAACAAAACAATTTAAAAGACAGATTTTCGGTTGAAATTAGGCAGAGAAATGGAGAGTTGCTAATGAGTATAATAGTTTGAAAATTGATTGGAATGTCCTTGTATGTAAAAAATATTTCTGTTTACAGGTTTTTCAATTTTTGTATACGAGAATACCGAGAAGTGCAGACGACATTAATACGGTTTCGCTCGGTCGCAGGGCTCGCGGCATTCAGCACTTTGGAGTACTTCCTTCGTAAGGAAATTGAGCATTGATTCAGACGCTTCTTCGGAGCGAAGAAGATGTAATCGAAGGATTCGTCGGGCCCTAGGAGGAGGAGGAGGCGATAGGCGGAAGATAAGGGAAAGAGAGTAGGAGAAGTGTTTGAGTGTCGGATGCGGTTGGCTACCGGGAAGTAATTGAATACTCTCTTTGACGAGGGGTTCTCCACTATACCGGCGCTCCTCCACCACCCCCTCCCATCACTCCGCTCGCTCTCAAAACCTGTGATGTCAAAGCAGGTGAGGGTGGCGCCCCACCCCCGCAACACTACACTGACAACTAAATTAAACGTGTTTTAACTCCGAATAAGCGTTCGGAACTCCTAAACGAATTATTCCTCCAAAATTGTCCCCATTCCGATTGATTTGTGACATATTCTGCATGTTGTTTAATTTTCTAGCCGTTAATTTTGTTTCACTTGTATTATCAAATATTAAAATAAACCGCATTGACATGCAAAGTAGACAAGCGACAATCTATGCTATGGCTTGTTTCTTAAAAAAATCTGCATGTGATGTTAAAATTACAACGGGAAATTGTTGGATGATGCTTCAGAAAGCAACAAATACGTGAGGATCTTGTATGAAACATTTAGCCGAAAAACAAACCTTGTAACCTTAAAAGTCTGTGTGCGGGGTATATCCTTGAGTATATTACGTAGTCTAGCTTTACCTGCTTGATATATATTCGATGTCATAGTACTTTCTTAATTTACAATATTTGGGTTTACTTATAAAATTAGTGAAAATAATTTAAATTTAATATATTTAATTTATCACATATGTGGCCGTCCCTAGGGTAGGATAAGGTCAGTCTGTACATAATATTTCGAAAGAGAGAATCTTCAATGACCTTAGTACGTTCAATATTGCTATCTCCTTCACGAAATGCAGTGATGTGAAACTTCTTTTAATTTAAAAGGCCAACCTTTCCTCTCTGTATATTGAGAGACCAGCCATTGGAGTGAGGGTTTGCCGTTCACATATCTCTGTGGAGCAGACGCGCAGGGCGAGCGTGAGTGACGTGTGCACAGTGAAGATGGAAGACAAAGTCGTCGGGGAAAAGGGAAAAACCGGGGCGTTTTTTAGTTTTTAGATGAGAGAGGGGGCGGAAGAGAAATTATTCCATTTATGAAACAACGATAGCTCATTTTTGGAGTCACTGGGCGAGTTTCAACAATTCCCCACCCCACCCCTTCCACAAACCCCGGGCGGACGAATTTACATTTTCTCTATCTCTCTCCACTTTCCTCTCTGCTCTCGGTTTCTCTCTGGCCATCACAGTCCTTTCTCCTCCCACCTCCTTCTCTCCCTCTCTCTCTCTCTCTCTCTCTCTCCGTCAGAAAACGCAATAGAACTTTCCATTACAATATTAAGCCCTCGGGAAATTTGATCTCCCCTCCACCACCCCCTTCGTTCTCATCCCAGTCATCAAAAAAACGGAGGCGGAACACGTTTCATTTCATTTGACCCGGTCTCCTCTTCCGGTGCTGTGCTGGTCCGCATCCGACCGTCCCGGATGCCCGGTAATCGCGAGTTGAACCGAGTTCAGGCAAAAAAGGGAACTAATAAAAGATCCTTTGTCGATTGTGCGTTGTAGCCGTGCTTCTACGGATTTTCGGACCTTTCAAGGGAAGAATCGAAGTATTTAGCGCCGTTTCGAATTGAGTTTGCCTGCCGGAATTTAATTGGGATCTACTCATTGTTGGTTCAGATTTACGTTTAATGAAACTTGACCGGGGTAAACCACTTTCTGCAGACACAATTAATAGTGCGTAATATTTACAATCAGTACGGTAGTTCTTTACTTGCTTTGTTGACGGTATCGAGCTTGCGGGAAATACTGAATTGGCTGAGTACGTAGTATTATTATTCAACCTATATTGAGTCTAGTGAAATAATTACAAGGCTACTATTCACCGAATGCTTATTATATATGTAATTTACTTCGGTAACATTTATGCTTTACATAATGACATGTACGTTCTCCGGTATTACACTATTAGGAACTGAACCCAATTAACATTTTACGTATGAATTGAATATAATTAATGAAGTATATATGTAAGAAAATAATTAGGCCATTCCTATATAAGGGCTTCTGTAAATATTTGTATGTGCGAATAAAATTGATAATGTACAAATTAAATTATGCTTAAGGGGAAGCCCAATTTGTATTATTTTGAATCTTTTCCCGAGGGGACTTGAAGCGTTTCAAATGGAGAATGTAAGACAGACGGGGGAGTTCTTCGGAACCTCTGCTCTGGGAAATTGTTAAAGCTTGATTTGCCCAAAAGTCCACCATCAAATCTCCTTACACCGTCCTAACTTTATCAAGTTGGCCACTCCGGACAGAATTTTAAGCTGTTTTTAAACGAGCTACTTTATGACTCAATATTTGGGGAGTTTTTTTAATGCCCTAAGATGTCGTCCGGAAGGACCGAGTTCCTCATTAAAAAAAATTTAACGAGGATCACTTTCCATAGAGTGTTTAACATTAATTTTATAACCAGTAGCCAATAGATATGACTGTCCGGTTTTGGCATAACGCCATCGTCAGTACTTAAATTCACTTTCAAAATGTTTATCTTAGAACACCTGTTTTCAGGATTTCAAAGTTCAAGGGATACAATAAAACAACTTAAAATGAAAAATGTGTATTAATTTATGCGTTACTAGCTTTCTAAATATAAGAAATTATATAAAATTGGATTTAGGTTCATGAATGTTCTTGTTTATAAACATTTATAAAAGAAACATAGATACTAGATATTTTCAGAGTTATTCAATAAAATGAAATAAGGATTTTAAGCAATTTCATTTGAACTAAAATGAATTGATTTTTGTGAAACTAGCGCCCCCTGAGAGTGGTGCGTAAATGTACTTAACTAATGTTCGTTGGGTTCACTTGCACCGATAAACTACAGCCCCCAGGGGGTGGTGTGGAAATGTACTGAACTAAAGATCGTTGGGTGCACTTGCACCGATAGACTAGCGCCCTCCAGAGTGTGGTGCGGAAATGTCCTGAATTAAAGTTCGTTGGGTGCACTTGCGCCAATAAACTAGGGCCCCCTGAGTGTGGTGCGGAAATGTACTTAACTAAAGTTCGTAGGGTTCACTTGCACCGATAAACTAGCGCCCCCTGAGTGTGGTGCGGAAATGTACTTAACTAAAGTTCGTTGGGTTCACTTGCACCGATAAACTACCGCCCCCCTTAGGGTGGTGCGGAAATGTACTGAACTAAAGTTCGTTGGGTGCACTTGCAGCGATAAACTATCGTACCACTGAGTGTGTTGCGGAAATGTACACGGCGCTAATACTAAACCTGCACAGCTTGTTCGTATTGCGGGTCAAGTATCAAGTGCCTTATACGAAAATATACGTTTGCATATGACACTATATAGTTAAAATATTATATATCTTACCGATAATCCGACAAAGACTTAAGCCGATTAACAAAATCCCTCTCAACCCAAATGGACACATATATAACATGCAAAGTGCCAAAAGTGACTAACACTGCTACTGAAGATGTCGAGCAGCCAAAACCGGTCTAGCAAAAGACAGAAAACACACGAAATCTACAATGTTTATTTTCTCCTGGTATAGTATTAATAAATATTCAAGGCTTTTCAATTTATTATCTTGTCATTTAATTTAGTGTTGATGGTGGTGATATACAAAAGTGCTTTTCCCTAGCGTCAGCTCGTTCTTACGCTTTTCCTTTAACCAATATTTGCCGAGGGGAATAAATTATATTTACTGGCCTAATTGCGTTATTTGAGGATTTGCCTTCCGGCTCCTCCTTTCTAGAATATTGCAGGATTTCTCGTTTTGTTATCCGCTACCGTTTTATTACTTCGCAGGAATATTTTAATTTAGAGTTCTGATATTTATACTTACAAATGGGAAAGTGCTAACATATACTGTTTTGCTGTCAACTGAGCTTGTTTTATTTAACCCAAGAAAATACTTTGATGTAGAATGACTCATTGGTTCGCTGATTCCAGAGTATTGTATTACTCTCCGTAGTATTATCTAGTAGATAACTGCGTAGACTGCGTAACCTATCAAGATGTAAAGATGCGTAGACTATCAGACACAATTCGGAAATATTAGGAGTTAATTTATATTGAAAAAATATAGGATATTATGGATCTGATTGGTATTATATATAGTGCATCATATATTGGTCGGAACCCGTAGGCTATCAGATTGACTTCCTGGACGTATGAAATTTTCACGTTCTCTGTTTTATTTCAGGGGCCTTTTTTCTTGCTGGTCTTCCGATGCTGTAATGCGGACATTGTGGGGGCGGTTGTGGAGGGGGGGGGGTAATTTTGATGGGAGGAGGGTTGGCCGAGAAGGGCCAAAGCCTAATTGCGTAAAGGCCCAATTTTAGACCGACTGTCGGGACGTTTATTTCTTGTTCGGCGTTTCACGCGTCGGTGGATTCACGGCCCCAAATCTTCCGGTAGGCTGCTCCCTCTGGCGAAACTAATCCTTAAGGACGGCCTTCCTTAAAGAACAACTTCTGCGATCTCCAGATACAACATCACTACTTGCGTACCAAATATATAATCGAATTAATTAGTTGGTGGTCACCGGATTCCGGTGTTATTAAATTCAAGTTTGGCTCTCCGGAGATCAGTTTGGCGGCGGTTGTGCCGCACTATTGGTGTTTCATTCCGAGTTACGAGACACGAAGATTCCTGGTTTGCTAAATACCGTCTAATTTGGTTTGGGATAATGGATTACTCGATTTTCGCTCGTACGATGAGGTTAGACAGGATTTGGTTGCAATAGCGGAAGCTCAGTCTTTGTTTGAAACCGAAATTGCACTTGAACTGATTCCCTTTTAAAGGATTAGTTTAGTGCTTTCAATGTATTTTCCGAGTGTGCTCTTCACAGCGAACGAGAATAAACGGTCAACTGGAAGAATAGTTAGATGCTGTCGACCTCTCCCAACATTATAATATTTATTTAGATTACTGTCGGACTGATGATAATACGTACGTATATGAAGTTTTATAAAATAACCCACGCAGTGATTTTATAACTATTTTCGGAGTGGGAATACGAAAATGTAGGCTGTGCGGGGTGAGGCAAATTGAATTTGAAGTTGTATCAAGAGCGTCATTAGGCGGGGGAGGAAAAAGGAACAGGTCTGTCACGTATTTTACATATGGTGTTGGTGCGGGGGCAGGGGGTTAGTAACGACAATGCAATGCCCTAGGAGAGGGGTCGGACCCCCCTCCTCGCTGAAGAAATATGGCGGATATGAGGGTCGGGGCAGGGCTGGGACGGTTAGGAAGAGGTCGGAAAGAAGATATGTGCAAAGTTTGTTTGTGGTTGGCGGCCGAGGGAGGGTGGGCGGTAGGTCACGTGACTTGACGCGACGAGCGGCCCGGTGACTGGGACCGCCGCTTGTGGGGGTGGCGGGGTAATGCGTCACGAGAGGGGTGCGTCGAGGGAGAGTTAGAGGAGGACGAGAATAGGGGAAGAGAGGAAGAGACAGACGTAATGAAACAATGAAGTTTAGGGGAGAATGATGGAGGCCATGGTGGGAGGGAGGCTACGTGACACCATAAATAAAGTTATCCCCTGCCTCCTTCCACCCTCACTTGCGGCCCAACCCTTCAACTCGTTTGCGAGTTTGACTAGGGCCCCCTTCTCAGACGGGCTCTCCTCAGTCTGTAACCGTTCGTAACCATGCTCGAACATGGATTGTGAAAAAATAAATATACAGTGGGGTCCAAAAAAATGAATCCACTGTTTAAAAGTCCATAACTTGCAAACTAATTGACGGAGTTGTCTCATTTTTGGTAGTGTTATAGTTTGTAGTTCCGGCACTCGCCATACAAGCGTTGTATTGCGTTGCTTTGTTTTGTCAGATGACAGTCGCCAGATAGTCAGTGTTTTGTTGTTAGTTGTACCTTTGTTACTCGAGTAAACATGGCTGGCGCAAGGCTTACATTCGATGAAAGGAAGTCAGTTTTGAAGTGGTGTTTTAAGTACGAAAACATTAATGAGGTTCAACGGCAATGGCGAAATGAGTATCAAACAGAGCCACCGACACGTTTAACGATTCGTCGCACCACGTTCCCCAGACTTAACTCCTCTGGACTATTACCTGTGGGGGAACACTAAAGGACGTCGTTTATCGACAAAAGCCACGCACATTGGATGAACTTCGAGAATCCATCGTACATTCATGTGCAAATATCCGACTGAACACGTTGCAGTCAGTAGTTCGTGCTGCAGTTCGGCGGCATCGTTTGTGTGTGGATGTTAATGGTGACCATTTCGAACATCTACAGTGATATCTTTAAGTTGGACTTTAAGCTACACTTTCACCAAAAATGAGACAACTCCGTCAATTAGTTTGCAAGTTATGGACTGTTAAACAGTGGATACATTTTTTTGGAGCCCTCTGTATATAGGAGAGCAAAATATGTTAGCATCCATTGGAAGTTAATAATCCATACAGTTATGAACAAGAAAATGATTGCTCATATCTATCTGATCATAATTTACTCTCTTATGCCATAGTCTTTTCCATGTTGCAGTTTGATCTGACTTACCGCCTCTAGTCGTTGACGTGACATTTTCTACATATTCTGAAGTCCTATCAATTTCCTGCCGGTATACCTCGACAGAAGCAGAGTGGAGCATGAGCTTGTTGTTCTTGGTGAGAGGTCAGGGTACGGTCAATGGCCACCTTCCCAGGCGGGGCCTATCGGACAGCTCGGAGTGCGCTTGCGGGGGATGAGGAGCGGGAGGAGGAGTAAGAGTGGGATCGCCGCTCTACGATGAGGCCGGAACAGATCTCGTGACGGCGGTGCGCGTCCGATCTCCCATTGAGCCTGAGACATTATTTTATGGAACCACTTCGAAGCACTCAGACAATCAGCAGGAAGTTTTTTAACCCCCAGCGATCGACTATCCCCGGACGGGTGGCTGTTGGTTTACCCTCTGCCAGGTTCCCTCCGCGGTGTGCTTTGGTGAGGAAGGGAGGAGTGTCGCTGAAGAAGATACGCGGGAATAAACTGAGAGCGGGAATGGGACCGGGATGAAGAGATACGATTAATTTCAGAAAGAAAGGTTATTGAAACAGACACCAGGCAGTCTTGAGAGCAGAATTCTCACACATGCCAACAAGAAGAAAGTATCAAATAAAGATATGTTTAATATGTTAATAAATAACATTTTATATGGTAATAATTGATATTCAAATAGGTATTTAGCACATGAATGTATTTTCCATTAGAAGTCCTTACTATTATAATATTCTTACATGAATGAAAATTGCTGAAAAATAACAATTGTTATTATTAACCGAAAACTCCGTATATCTCGGATCATTGTTCCTTGGTTTCAGGCCTTATCAGGATTTATCTATGAAGGCAGGAAACGCCTACTGTTTACTAATACAACACCAAATAAATGCGTAGCATTGGACAAACATTGCCGCTTCCTAAGTAGACAGCCCGCTCTTTCGCCTTCTCCCTCTCTGTCCTTCCCATTCTCCTTTTCATTCCTATCTTTCCATCTCTCTCTCTCTCTATCTCGCACACGGACGCTCTCACGAGCACGCACACATGGCCGGAAGGCGATCGGGCGTGAATTTCCCCCCATCCCCACCGCCGCTTCGCACCCAACAACATCCCATTCCGCTAACTTGGCATATAAATTCGGTTTAGAAAGCATCGATCACTGTTTTATTGTACCTGAATAAAGTATGCCCTCTGCCATGTTATATTCATAAATATTTCTATAGAATTCTGTTTTTCCGGTTGCCTGGCCTGGAAAAGTTTATTTTTCAGTCCGAATTCAATGGACAGATAGCTATTTACTCCCTTTTCTTCCACATCATCCACCGTAAATTTCGTAATTAATTTTCTATTTATGACAGCATTTTTAAAATTCTGATAATAAATCTGATAATAAATTTTTATAAACAATAGTAAGCATTTTTTCGGTGAATTATCTAATATTTATATGGAATTAGAGTATGATGACTGCCAATTTGGGCAGTATTGGATGGAATTAAGAGTGGATTTTATAAATTGGCTGGGCTCTATTCCAATGAGTCCATACCAATTAATGGTTTTAGTTACTCGGTTTAGATTTTAGGATTAATAATTCCCTTTATGTTTTTATTCTAAAATCCGGCCGCTTACTGTTGAGTGGCGGGTATGCTTTATTGGCCATAATTTGATATTGCAGATAATCTCTGCTATTTATTTTAATTTGCTAAGTGAAGACTTTTTTGGTAACGTCGTGCGTCATTAATTTCCAAAGTAACGAGTATTTCTCACGCCCGAATTTTTATGTGCGTGCTTATTCCACGCAGACTTCGCCACATTTTTTTGCTATTCGTTTTACGTCTCTTTCTTAAGTTCATAAAACTTTCCTACGAGGTCGGATTATATTTGCATAATCCAGTATAGTCCCCAGTCCTCGTCTCACGGTAAAAACAGAGGAATTTAATTAAAAATCTTCCGCGCTTATATATTTAACAGAATAACGTAAAACCATAATAAGAGGAGGCGAGGACGTCGACGTTCCTTTTCGGTGGAGAATTACTCTGGAAAAATTGAACGGCCTAATGGGCAGATTTCCTATGTTTTAATTTTCGCATTTATATAATAACTGCCGAATATTAATTATAAATGCATGTAAATAGCTTTCAATGTTTTCCCAGAGTTACTGGTTCGAGAAATAAAAAAGATGAAGCGAATTTTTTTTTAATCTTTAGATGTTAATGTTTGCGTCAGGTATATTTGCGAAAAGTTTCGCTAATTTAGCAGGCTTGATTAGCGAAAGTTAGTGTCCCATTTCTACGAAATGCCAAGTCCCTAATAAAGAATATCTATAAATTAAATATTTTTTATACAGTCGTTCAATGTCCAAAATGATGAAGCATTAGGTGAAAAAAATATAAAATGAATATAAAAAAAATCCTCGATAAATATAAACGTTTGCTTGCTCAAATATTACACAGGTAAATCTTACCCAGTAATTTCCAGGAAAAATTAAGCATTTCACTAGCAATTATCGGTGTCCGATGTGCGTCCGGCAATATACCTCAGTATACTGCCATCAGTAAAATGTATTTATGAGTGCTACTGACGATAGGGAAAATCCGAAACCGGTCTAGAATAATAATAATAATAATACCAATTCAGTGATAGACGACAGAAGGTCCCATTATTGATGATATTAATGAATATCATCTGAATTCATAAAATAAGGCGCTTCTGATACAATTCAGAACTGCCTGGCTGTATTGCAGTGTTAGTATCATGCGGCGCCGTAATTTCAAAACTGCTATATTAGACATCTTCAGTACCGAATATTCAACTGAATATATTAAAAATTTAATAAAAAAATCAAATAAATTATTATCATTTAATATTAATATTATTATTCTTTGAAATTAGTTGTAGGTATTTATAGTTTAAGGATTATCACGGCCGTTAATCCCTGCGTTCGGTTGCTTGTTTAGTCCTAATCATGACCGATATCAATTTTTGACCTTTGTCAATGATATACTGCTGCGTTTCATTTATAATTTAGATGACAACCACAATCAACATAGAATGAGTACATCCCCAGCCAAAAGGGAGGTAGGGTACCAACTGTATTGGTGGACCGATTGTAGCACCATTTCAATTTCTTCTCTTACAAATACTGCTTTATCATTTTTCCGGAGTTAAATTGAACACTCTTGGTTTAGAGTTAATAGTAGTCGAATTTAATAAATAATAAGTTAAAGGATTGACGATATGATATCTTCATACAATTCTGCAATTTATTCAATTAGAAACGCAAGACTATTTCGGTGGGGAGGAAATTGGTCGTTTTGTTTATCGGAGCCGGTTGGATCAAATAGAGGGCTGGAGGAACGGCTCCTATGCAATTATGCGGAACTAAATTATCGTGTGTGGGGGCGGTCCCCTCTTGTGCCCGCTGCTCAACGGGCTCCGGCGCTCCTGAAAGGCCCGGCAGGCTGATTGGGTTCTGGGCCTCTTCCTCTCACTTAACAGCCCACCGCCGGCCTCCTTTCTGACGGAATCCCTACTAGGGAGGACTTGTAATGGAATCCAACTTGAGCGACGAGAAAGCCCCCGACCTATGCACTCGGGTAAATAGGGTGCCAGACCTCCTCTGAAACCAGTAATGCTAGTAAGCGGACTTAATGTACAGGTTAATAATTGTAGACGAAATATTTCATTGACGTTAGAAATGGAAACCATAATTTGGCATCTGATTATATATACGTACAATATATAATATTAATATATTATAATATATAATATAACGTATACTATTATATATATATATATATATATATATATATATATATATATATATATATATATATATATATTAGGTTCATTAATTAGGTAAACATTGAACAAAAATATTATTCTTTAGATTGATACCCGTACAGAAAAAGTAACATATTTGTATGTGTGATTGTATAAGTTAGATGAGATTGGGGGCGTACTAGTCCTGATTATTAATACAGAAAAATGCCCACATTTGTAAACTATAATAGGAAGGCTAAATAAATAAAAGGGCATTTTTTCCGGAATTATTAGTAGTAAGTAGAGTAAGTATTTATACTCTATTAAGAGCAAAGTACGATCAAAGGCGCTCCTAATTTTACCTCAATAGTAGCGTATTAAAATAAATTAACAATTTAGTTACGCCAGGGACTGAAAATTACAAACGGACGCTGGTCCGATGAGTGTCACAGGAGAATGAATGTGTTCACGTGTGTGCTTTTGGGAACTTGATGATGAATCTGAGCGAACTGTAACGCGGAGTGGGCCGCCTCGTTAAATTTGTTTCCCACGGGAGACCTCAGAAAGAATTCCTGCCATGGAATCATTATTCGTACATTATATAGCGGGAAATGTTTATCCTTCTCTCCGAAAATCCTAGAGATTTCTGTGGAAAAAACCGATTGCAAAATAGTATGCAAATTTATGGCGGTCCGAGTAGTATATCCGCTGCCGTATGTGTTTCTGCATAGAATTCCATCGTCTAATGCGAGGCACTGTGTGCCGGTCTTGATCCGGAAAAAGTATAGAATAGAAGAATACTAATTCCTTAATAAGTACCGGAACTTCTTCAATAGTACGTCCATTTGATTACTTCCGAATGAGGAAGGCTGGAATTATTTCAGATATTCATGACTTTGTATCCGTTCCGGAAATATGTAACATATTTCTATATGTAAAACAATCAAAATACTCACATAATTGTTGTTATTTCTGGTGTCGTACCTGTGATTAAGTTGTAGAATGAATCTGGATACTATTTATTTGCCTAAGGGCGGATATTGAGCCGGCCTTGTTTTTCCTATTCCGGTTGTGACTGATGGGGAGCCGCCGTCTCTGTTTGCGCCGTCAGAACTTGGGCAATTCAATAAAAATGCCGGCCCCCTCGTAAACTGGAGGGCCCTTAATTGTTTTCGATCATCGGTCATATCTCAGGGTGCTCTCGACCCAATTAGAAGCAGCACCAAGTTGGCGGAGATTTGAGCTGGCTTCCCCGCAAACGACAAACAGAAAACCGTCATTTATGGGACATTGATTCTCGCCCCGACGCTAAACAACGATCCCGAGGGCAAGAATTGAACAAGAATACAACATGTTTTGTACGGGAATTTATAGCCGCGATCGGTTTTCCAGTCGCTCAAACGCCCATTTGCAGTCTATCATCGGACCGGTTTAAATTATTTGCAGGTCGGTGTGAGACAACTGATCGTTCCGCCTCGCCGCCGCTTTCTGCCTCCGGAGACACCGGTCTATAATTCAGTGCGTTGAATTATACAGCCCCCATTTCACCCCTTTCTTCTCTTATTTATCTCTTTCTCTTATTTTCCCTCACTACCAACTATTAAAATTTAATCATTACTAACATTTCATGAATATGCGCATTTACCCAGATGTTAGGTATCAATATTGGCATTCCGGAAATTAATTTACTAAATTGATACGAAGACAAAATCTAACTATCCAAGTGGTTTAGTGATGCACATACGGATGTTGCTTTCTGGTCGGGTCTCCCGATGCTGCGGTGGCAGAAGTGGGGAGACCAAATAAGCGAGTGGAAACTGATTTATAGTTTTAATGTTAAAGAAATCAGCTCCCACTAACGATGAGTTTTAACAAGCTCCACGGTGGAATCATATCCTCTTGTTTATTCTAGCGTTGGGCTTCCTTAATTATATTATAAACTCATGACCCGGGTTAATTCGGGGAACGGTCTAGGTTTCATAAAAGCCGAGAGGGGTGGTCGATTAATTTTGGCGGCGTTCAGTTGTGGGAATGGGGGGCGTCATCAGGGCTGGATTTGCAAACCAAATTGGTGGGCTACAGGAAAACGATTGGTCCTATCGGCGGGCCACAATTAGGGAAGCGTTCCCCGCCGCGCGCCCCCCATCCCTCTCCGGGGTATCGACACCTCCTCATTCCTGATGGGACGATTGGAGTAATCAGCGCTCCGCCCAACCCGCCCTCGTTACCGACTAATCTGTCCTCGGCTATGGGCCCAACCGATACACACAAAAATCCAGGCACTCGGAGAAGCCGGATCACAGTCAGAACACTGTTTGATGTATTCTATAGAAACTGTACAGTTGTTAGTAGATCGGCATATTTCGTCCTAATGGTAATTTATTTTCCTAGTAATTCAACAAAGTAAAATTTGGTTCTATTCATTTCATTTGGCCCTCGTGTAATATTTTGTAGAAATAAATTTGCGGATATTTAAAAAGCTCGATATGAATCATTTGATACAATACTTTGCCGAACCTCCCTTTCGGACGAGTCTGTATTCATACTAAGTGGTAATCCTCTAAATTATGTATAAAATACAGCGATGTATTCTTTGACAATGGTCAAAAATGAAATCGGTCTTGATTAGTAATAGGAATTTTGAAATTACGGCGCTGCATGATACTAATACCGCAATACAGCCATGAAGTTCTGAATTGTATCAGAAGCGCCTTATTTCCCGATAGTGGTCTTCGATGGATAAATAAAAT
The DNA here is from genome assembly GCA_019843655.1 of Lethocerus indicus. Lineage (NCBI taxonomy): Eukaryota > Metazoa > Arthropoda > Insecta > Hemiptera > Belostomatidae > Lethocerus > Lethocerus indicus. The sequence goes on along the minus strand of JACDQD010000003.1, from coordinate 22,331,342 downwards.
GCACCAGTATATCAGTGACAAAGGTCAAAAATTGAAATCGGTCATAATTAGGACTAAACAAGCAACCGAACGCAGCGAATAACGGTCCTGATAACCCTTAAACTATAAATACCTACACCTAATTTCAAAGAATAATAAAATTAATATTAAATGATTATATATAATTTATTTGATTTTTTATTACATTTTTAATATATTCAGTTGAATATTCGGTACTGAAGATGTCTAATACAGAAGTTTTGAAATTACGGCGCCGCATGATACTAACACCGCAATACAGCCAGGCAGTTCTGAATTGTATCAGAAGCGCCTTATTTCCCGATGATTTCGAATATCATCAATAATGCGACCTTTTGTCGCCAATCGCTGAATTGGTATTATTCGAGACCTGTTTCGGCTTTTCCCTATCGTCAGTAGCTCTCATAAATACATTTTACCCATTACAGTCTTTTAGTCTTTCCTCGTTTGTTCCAACTGATACCATATTTGAGTAATATTTGACAAAGCCATCGTTTATATTTATTTTTATAGGGAATAATACTAATAGAATAATTTGAAATATAATTTTAGTTTTATTGATAGGAAAAATGAAGAACAATATTCTTCTTAACTAACGCTTCATCCTTTTCGGACTTTGAACGAGTACAGAGAAAATGCTTAATGTTTCGGTTAAACAGCAGATCCGAGAGAAGGGGCAATTGTTTGAAGTGCTGGTCGTTAATCGGATTCTATGGCTAAGAGCAGCCTTAAGTGTAGGTTTTGGGGCTCGACCAGTGGCCAGAAAGTGAAGTTGAATTTATAATACGACTGGACCGCATATAACTTCAATGATGTTATAATCTGTATAATTTGATCCGGGTATTGTATTCATTTCGCTGTCTTTTACCAATCGAACTTTTCGACGGTTTCAGTGAATCGGCCGACGTGAGATACTGAACGTAGAGGACTGTTACTATTGAGCTTATTAATTACTTCATTAAATATTAATCATTCTTATTCCCTCTTCGCGGGATAGTAAAACGAGATAAATATAATAGTAATATAACGCAAAACATTGTAAGCCAATTAATTAAACACCACGGTCGTGGTAAAGGTCACAAGGTTGATCGGTGCGACAAGGATAGAGTAAGTACGGACAGCAGCGAGGGATGCAGAGCTGGCCTTATTTGGGTCTCTTATTCGGGCTAGCTGATTTTACGAAGCGCATTAAAAAAAACTGCCGTCGGTCAAATAAAAACCCCGAGGGCGGACTTTCCGGTCAGCGCACACCGAACGTTTGAGGCGCGGATTTCGGTTTTAATTTCGAATTCTCTCTTTTTTTTTTCTTCGCTTTTTTACCTATTTTCTTTATACGCGGCGGGCGTAAAAACACCGTGGACAAGATTTTGGATTTAGAATTCCCATCGGGTGTTAACATTGGCGGGGGTTTCGGCCGCCCGTTCTGAATTAGTTTGAACTTATGCAAGTTACGAGACATGATTTTCTAGGTGCGAGCCTGTACAGGGTTAGGATTTAGAAATAACGCGCAATTCGTTTATGGAGAACTTGAGGATTGAGGTCACGTGTTGCATGACTGCCGGTTATATGATGTAGCTGGAATGGAGTTAGTGGCAGTTACGGGTTTTCAGACTGAGTTTCAACCTGAGGCCACTACGAAGGGTAATGAAATATTAGCGCTTCTATAGAGAACGATGGGTGGGTTTTTTGTATCAGCTTGTGTAACACATAACTAATATCTATTATTGTAATCTATGCACCAAATTATTCGTGTAAACTGTGAATTAAAAATCAGGAACATTTCGTACAAAACAGAAATTGACTCTCCGCATTAAACAATATTTCATAAATACAGAAATAGTGACGTAGTACGCTATTGTGAAAACCTCGGGAAGTTCATTTAAGAGTCTATTCCATTAATGAATGAGTCTTGAGTTGTTGGATGCGGACGAGGAGGAGACAAAAGAGCCGAACGAATTCCAGTGTGGGGAGTGTGAGATGTCTGTGCCGCTCTCAGATAGGCTAAGACTGGAGTTAAGGGCTCAATCGTGTAATACACGCCCAGTGAAAAGGGGCCCGTTATCTCCTCTGAACACCCGGGCCTCCACAACACGGCTCTTCCTCTCCCCACCCCGGCTGAATCTCCTCCTCCACCCTTCACCATTCAACCCCCCCCCCCAACTCTTATCCTTGTCCCGCCCTTACCTATTTCCCGCCGTTGCAATTTTCAAATTCAGGATGCGTCCCCGTTGCACACGGGAGGAGGTTTCTTTTTACCGGACCCTTTAACTATAACATTTTGTTAGGCGTGTTCTGAAATTCTGTCGCCTCCGCCACTCCAACCCTGAATGTAACTGTTTAATTTCCTCATGGACAATTCAGAAAGGTTCCCACTGTATATTAATCTGTCATCTTTAATAATGGCGGCCTTACAATTGAAGTGTTCTTCGATGGAAAAGTTTTAAAAGGATTACAACAACGCGCCAGTGAAATATTGTAATTTTTGTACTTTAGATTGACTGGGCTATGGCTGGAGTTCATAATGGGCGGCGGGAGGGCGGTAGCTTGCGGAGGGGTATTGCTAATTGGGATCTGAAAATTTCCAGAACAGTAGGCTTGTTTTGGAGAGGAGGGGCACGGCGGTGGGATCCCCGCCCACTATGGATGGGCGGTTAGCCCCCGGGATAATCCGGAGGGAGGGCTCTCTGCCCCTGCCACTAGCCCAGCGTTAAATTCGGAGCGATACGGCTTAAGGGGTGGTCCTAATATGATACGTGGTCAGTGAGCCAAGACAGAAGTGAGTTAGGCGGTAGATTGGTGGGACGGCGTGGTGGGTGGGCGGTGGGGGGCTTGAGGTCAAGGCGGCAATCGTCCTCTGTGCTCTATCTCCCTGGAACAGACCGTCCACGTTGCCCACCGTGCCAACCGCACGTTTCTCACAGCATGCTTCTTACCATCCTGTCCGATTTTAGTTACGTTTCACGTTCTAAATACTGTAATGCATTCTACTCGAATGTTCGGTGATAGATGCCAGTTCATTTAAACTTCTCAACTGATCTACTTATATCTGGCTTGTCCTACAAAATTTCCATTTTCATTTTTATTATTTACATTATTATAACACTATTCTTGTATTTTGCACGGATGATCGTTAAAGTTACTGTGATAACAGCTATAAGTTAAAACTATAAATGTTAGTTAATATGAATCTATAACTTGACCGAATAAAGAAAATATTGTAATAATCCCGAGGAGGTTCCAATGAAAATACGTCGTCTAACAATAACTAATGAAATAAGTTATATCTCCGATATCAGCAACAGGTAGCGCATTACGTTTAAAATGATGTATTCGACGTAATATTCTTTTAGTTATCTCTAGCACGATCCACATTTCTTTTAGTCGATTCCATTATTCATAGTCATCAATATTATTTAAAGTGGACAGAGTTTTATATGATTAAGGGGTCTGTAATCTTAAGGTCACTGAAAATAACTTTCCCTCAATACAATTAAAATCCGAACAAGAAGGACGAATAATTTCGAAAAAATGTAACACGCTGTGGGATATCTTTCATTTATAGTGCATACAAATTTTCCCCCCAGGATTTCATTCAGTTCGGCGAGTTTAATCGGCGAGAAAAAGGTCGCTTTTCCAGAGGCGGCGTCCAGAATTGTGCAAAGTTGAAAACCAACTAAGAACTCAATTTCCCGTTGGGCCGTTGGTGGGGTAAGGCGGGCTATTTTTATTTCCGACTGTACACAACTTTCCGACCACCCCGGACTGTTTATTTGTGTTCCCTGTTTGTACTCTTCGGAAGATAGTTCGGGTGTGGTGGGGGTTGAGTAAGGCGGAAATGGAAAATTGTACCGAGAAGAAGGTAGGCCTAAGTGTGGGAAGAGATTGATATAACCGAGAGTGGGACCGAGAGCGTTATTTCGAAATAGGGCGAATGTAGAAATAGACGGATATCCTCCGATAACCAGTACAATGGATGGATTTTTATTTATATTATACTACTCCGTTAGGCCAGGTATCGGTCGAGGTGGCCTCCGTCCATCCTTTGATATTCTACTGTCAGTAAAAGTGTCCTAACCTAACCGATTTGCCCGAGAGACTCACCGCCCTAAAGGCGAATGGGATACTCACGAGACGAAAAAACTATGGCATTGCAAGCCCTGGCAGACCTCCAAACGCTTATTCCATTATGTCGTCCCATTACTGGCTTCTTCACATTTCTATCTATATTACAAAGTAAAGTGAATCTTACGACTTATCTACCGAATGTACAACAACCAAGAAAAATTTAAATAGCATCATTCATTCTGAGTTTGAAAACTTAATCGGGCCTACAATTTCAATACTATTTGGGCGACAATAAACACCCGATAATCGACAATACAATTATTTGTCCTATGTAACTGTAGTAGGAAATATAAATTGCCGCTCCATAAATTATAAAGGTTTACAAGGGGGACTCCGTCGGAGTCCTCTTTGCACATATATCTTAGGTCCTATACTTTTGGTTGCCCGTGAAACTCTATCAAATGATAAATTGTGTTTGGGTCGTTCGGCTTTTTCAAAACCTTGCGCACTACAAAAGCTGAGCGGCGGCAATATAAAACACCGGCTGTTAGCCGGAGCCCGCTCTTCGGGCCCAATCAACCGATAAATGTCCCTAAGCCAGCAGTATAAAAACTGTTGGGTCGCTACGGTTTCATGGGTATTATCACGAGCTATTAGTTCCCTTCGAGCCCTATTCTTTCACTGCCAGGTAGTATTCATTGCACAGTAATATACAATTAAAATTATTGAACACTGCTGTAATGATAAGCAAGGAGTTTAGGTCCTGTCAGTCAGTGAATTAGAGTAGGCTGTTACAGATAAAAAGGATTATTATTTAAATGTCTGATGATGTCCCCAGATAAATAGTAGTTGCTTTAAAAATACCTCTATATGGATCTGTGTGTGAATCAAAACTAGTAATAGAATCGATGCCCATATAAAGTATAATATGGGACGTTTGATCAGGCGATTATTTCTCAAAATGACGTCGTCAACAAAGTATCAGCGGTCTAAAAACATAGTCAGCCTCGGCGGCATATTGCTTCATTTCTGTTTTATATTCACCACATCCACATACACAAATAAGCGTTATTTTAATCGCGGGAAATGTGTTCTGAGTGGATACAGTCTAATTTCCAGGGAGGGGCCTTCATTATTACAGTTAATTGGCGATTCAAGTTATCCAAGTCAACCGGGTGTCTCTAATTACAGCGGCCGAAGTAAAACAGAAAATGAACAGACCTAATGAAATGCACGGTTAATAGGAGGGTGGGGGCAATTAAACCAGGTTATTATTACGCGCGAGTTTGTCAAATTTGAGTTCGATTGAATTAATTAAGCCTAATGGGTTTCAGATGTCCTGCAGGATTTTCATCAGGAGCGGAAAATAGGAAATATTTGTCGAGCGAAGGTGCGGGAACTTCCTGGCCAAAGATTTAATTGGAATTTGAGTTCAATAACGTTAAAAAAAAGCTTAATTCAATTTCGTTATAGATATGATTTAAAGTTCCATGAACTCTGTTGAATTATTAATATTAGGTATTAGTTGCCTATATACTAATATGTGGGCACACAACCCTCGCGGACCACTAGCAGGTATCTTGAAATAATTTTGATTTTATTATGAAATAATAAATCTTTTTATGCGATTTCTCATTCCAACTCATTGCCAGTGTTCGATAACTACGGATTCAGCTGTGTTCCCTACACAAATTACACAGAATTCTTTTCCATTAAGTTAACACCTGCGGAGTGCACAACTTAGGTAAGCCGCAATAAATTCGATCCCCGGGGACAATATACTCAAAATTCCAGGCCCCAACATCCGTATCCTCCTCCCTCAATTATCCTAAAAGCCCTTCCCCACTGTCTGAGGTAAGGGGAGGAGGGTCGGGCCCGGTTCTGATGGGGATGAAACATAAATTACCGCTTTAATTTTCCTTTTTCCCGACGTACTCCTGTGGGGCGGGGAGGTGCAGAAGTTGTAGGGCTAGAGAGGCGCCCGAAAAAATTGTTATTAAAGCCAAAAGAGTAATTAGATAAAACTTGGAGCGTTGGCCCCCGAGAGCCTTGTCCCTGTAATTTCCACTTATCTCACGGAAAAGCGTGCGTTCTACCGCATTATTATGTTGGCCGCGGGGCCGGCCGGGTTAATAGGCCAAGATAAAATGCGAGATAAGTGCCAGTGCAGCCCGCCCGACTACAAATCGTAATTATCAATTAACGATATTGGCAAAATATTAGGCATCCTACTATAGGATGGATGGAAAAATCAATGAATACTTGAGGAGTTTTGACCTACCAAATTAAAGTCAGTTCAGCAATCGTGTGCGTGTAATCGTGATGCCAGAAGATTAGTTAAGTAGAAATATTGACTTATTTCGATTTCAAAACCAAAGACGGAACTTAACACCTCACTTCGTCTCATTTCCTGTATTTTACTGTAACAGTAAAATAATTTGATTAACCGTCTGGACGGGGTGGAATAGGGCATCACACTACCACCGCTTCCTCATTCCTCGACAACCCCTCACTCATCCTTTCCAGTTGTTTACTTTTAATTAAATATAATGTCTATACGGGTTATCTCTGCCCTCGTTTAGTGTTTCCACTTTGATTGTATAAAAGCGGCTATTATCAACCCCACTCATAATCCATCACAGGCTGGGATCTATTTTGCTGAAATTATATAGATTAAAGCGTTATTTTAGTTTATCAGTTTACTTTGGGCCCGGAGAGCTGTTTGAAACATTACAAAATGGACAAAGCCTTATACAATGGATTAAAATCTTATACTATTTTACAAAATATAGTATAATATATTATATTTATATTGAGATATGTTGCTCATTTTGAATGATATTATGACTCGGGATATATTTTCCGCCGCGTGTTTTGTCCTACTCGAGACAGGTTTCGTGTAACTAGAAATAGAGTACTTATAACCAGAGTCGCAACTAGCCTTCGGATGGGATTTATTTGAGTAGAAAGTAAATTTAAAACGGCGCACACATTTAAAACAGCGTCGTATCTCAGTCTTGAAGGGGGGATGGCACTTCAAACTTTCCACCCCCTCCCCCCCCTTGACAGCGGGAGGGCGAAAATCAAGTTATTCCACAAGGAAACGTCCCGTGGAATTAATGCGGACTCGGGAGGCGGCGAAGGGGTTTCTTATTCGACACTAAATTTTTTGCGACTCGCCCCCACCATCACCTCGCGATACAGATGGGGAGTGTGGCGCTCGCTTGGGCCCCTCACAAATCCCTTCCGGCCGATATATTCGGTGCTGGAATAAGTCCGCCTCCATAAGTCCTGCCCCCCTCAGCCCCCACCCACCACCCCATTCACCTAAAGTTCTCTCTCTTCTCCCAGCCCCTTTTAAAAAGGGGTCGTGATCCTTGAAGAAGGAATTTAGCGACCACCACCTTCTTTCCGTATTGTATTCGAGATTAAATCGGGGCCCGCGCCAATGGAAATGTATGCACCATGTAGGAAACTCAAGGAAAAAGTAGACTTTGTCTGGCGATAACATTTGGAACGACGGTAAAATCTTTGATATTGCTATGATGTAGATTATTAATTATGAAAATGTCAGTAGATTTCATTAAAATACGGTGGTAACCTGCCCTGGTGGTTGTTTGTTTGTCGTGTGTATATATGTGTCTTGTTATTGTGTTTTTGGGGGATGTTGTTTGTCTTATTTGGGTTGGGAGGGATTTTCTTAATCGGCTTAAGTCCTTGTCGGACTATCGGTCAAATATATAACATGTTAACTGTATAGTGTCATATGCAAACATATATTTTCGTATAATGATACACGGCACTTGATACTTGACCCGCAATACAGAAAAGCTGTGCAGGCTTAGTATTAGCGCCGTGTACATTTCCGGACCACACGCTAGTTTATCGGTGCAAGTGCACCCAACGAACTTTAGTTAAGTACATTTCCGCACCACCCTCAGGGGGGCGCTAGTATATCGGTGCAGTGACAGTGACACAGTGACAGTGCAGTGAGGATGCCCAAAAAACATCCAAAGTGCCAAAGTAACTAAAACCGCTATTGAAGATGGCGAGCAGCCGAAACCGATCTAGCTAAAGGCCAAACCAGCGAGATGAGACAGAAACGCACGAAATGTGCGGTATTCCAGCCCCTGGCAGACCACAAAACAGGTATTCTCAAATAATCACTATAAACTTAAGGCCCGTAGTTAGTTGATAGGTGGAATTATATTTATTTTATATATTATATTTATAATAGTCGTTGATAATATGTTTAACTTATTAATTTTCGACATTATTTAAGGTAGTAAAAATTTTATCGAACAAGCGAGTCTTTTAAAATTCGAAAAGTTTTGGATTCGGGTCTGCTATCGGCTGGATATTCGAAAGTTTTAAATCCAATTGAAACAGTTTTAGGCCAGATCGGAGTTTGGGGATTTCGAGCCATCGACCCCCTTTTACTTCCTTCTGGTCCTTTTACGGCCCCTGGCTCCAGAAGAGGTTTAACTACAGAAACTTTGCTGACATTTCTGAATTAAGATTTATATTTTGGCTATGGATAATCCCGGGGGGATAATCCCTCTAGGCTTCTAGGGCTGACAGAAAACTGCCTTTAATTCGGAATGTGGCCCGGGTAGATCGTGGATGGTCGAGAGGGGGGAGGGGCTGGCCATATTTCCGGCTGTGGGGTTCTAAAAATCGGTAGAGCGCAGGCTTTATTATGTTAAAATATTCAGGGTCTCGTAGCGCTAGCACTCCCGCGGGAGGGCTTACCCTGCCAGCCCGGCACTGGGATTTGAAACGCTGGGAGTGTCGTAAAAGCTGAAAACCCTTGCCAGAACTACGACGGTACACTAGTAAAGGAGGCATGCAGGAACCAGAGACACTGGCAATAATAATGTCGGATGCAAATCCGCGATACCTAACGGGGTTGGCTCAATCTCCGCGAAAAAGTCACTGAGGAAGGAATCGCATTTAAACTAAATAAACAGGGACAAATAAGGAAGCTGTATCTTATGAGTATAATTCGACAAGGGTCACCCAATTTCAACGCCACTCGTTCTTGGTCTACATTTTTTAAAGTCAGTAACAGAATAGTCACCAGAAACTGCCCTGGAATATGATAGAATCTCAGTACTTACATCTTAAACTAATGTATGGTGGAAAAAAATAAACTTAATTAGTTTATCGCTAACAATTAATTACAATGTGTAACTTGGTTATAGTTCATTAAAAGCGAAATATTTCTTTCCTCACGTATAATATAATACGTTGAATTAATAACAGGAAAACAAAGAATCTATGTTTCAGCAAATTTTTTCTGTTAGCTTAACCTGTTAGTACTTCAACTCAAGTATTAACCTCGTTGAATTCATAATGTTAATGATTTTAATTAGGTTTTTGCCTCCCTAAAGAATAAAGAGAAGACATACAGAGTAGTTCATAAAGGAGCGAAACTACGGTGTAATACGAACTGAGTGTTATAAAATATTTCTGACCTTGTTGCCATTGATGAGCCAGGTGAGGTTGGCCGGGGGTATCGAGGGTGGGGACGTGCAGTTGCCCCTGAGCGTGTCCCCAACCGAATAGCGCGTTTTCTCCAGTCTGAGTTTCGGCTCCCCCTCCAGCATGTCTGCAACAGTAGTTCGGCTGTAATCATATCTCTATATTTCGGCAACTACCTAATAGTCCACCCCCCTGGCATATAACAACCCCCGAAAATTAACCGGATCAGTGGTGTCCATCACTATGAAATTTAAACTATTCAACTCGGAATGGAGACAAAACAATTATCAACCAGATTTTGTGAAATACCATAACTACTATTAGTTACATAGTGTTTTACAATGTATGTTGTAAAGTTAAATAAATTATTTATTTTTCTTCGTTATTTATTGTACAATCGGCGTTTATTAATTTTTTTTATATCTGGGCTCTATTGATAGATTCGGCTTCCCAAGTCAGGGGCTTCGATTCAAGCCGCATCATATGAGGGTGTCCCAAGGCGAGCGGGTAACGCCGAATCCATTTTCTCCCGGTTCATAAATGATGTATCCTCGCCTACTTAGGACGGGGGACAGTGAAGGTCGGTACTGGCGTAGCCCCGCCACATCCGAGGCGTCCTTCCCAACCCCCTCACCCGGCGCCGACATTTTAGGGGCTTTGACTAAACATCAAAAGCGATTACCCGGCTGGGCCGTCAAGCCAACTCTCTAATAAGCTCACCCCCCACCTCTATTTATCTCTGTGTCTCGCCGCACTCAGCTGTACGCCCTCTCTTTCGTCCACACGAACACTAACACATACGCTTGTGGCATGCAAACATCGCACCGACACCAAGGCAGTCAGTATCGGGCGTCATTCGACTTTCAAATCGGGCGCGGTGAAACTTTAATCAAACGGCCATAAATGGGCGTATTAATTTAACAGTGGACGGGCGCTGAGCTGCACTAACGCGTGCCCTTTGCCACCTCTAATGTATTTTGGGAACGCCTTCTTATAGCGATGATTAATTGATCGAGGAGTAACATAACCGTAGAGAGCATTCATCTATAAAAGCTGCATTACGTTTATTTCTGTGATTGAGTCCCAAAATGAAGAAAGTGGAAAATGATAATATATGTGAAACTGTCTCAAAATCTGTAAAATTCAACTAGATGTGGCAGACAAGCTCATAAGTAAAGTAAAAATCGAAATTTACAACGACGCTAGGAAGAAAAACAGGGACATTATAAAAACAGGGATAACTACCAAATCTGGTATTGTAAATTGTAAGAAATAAACGGCTTGAGATAAGAAAAAATAACGAGAATAAAAAATTTGTGGCTGGCCCATATGCGGAATGAAGTGAAACAACGTTGTTCACAAATCTTGCTCATGCAGAAGATATAGAAAAATGTATTACGAATATTGTCAGCGCACTTAAAACTGATTAACTTACCAACAGGAAGAAAGTGTCATTTTGGAAATCTCACCTTATTACTTTTCTTTGAGAGAACAATTTCATTACGTCTATTAAATAACGGAGAAGGAGGATAAGGTTTAAGGCTCCTCGAAGACAATCCAATTTCGAACAACGACAAAATCTTTTCGTTCCATTTCTGTCTTAAACAATTTCAACCGTGGCGTCTATTGACTAGAAAAGTAATTTAGCTTTATGTTTCATAAAATGAAAACGTTTATCCCTCGGAGCTTGAACCATTTATTTTAATTTTATACCATAGAACAGATATACCTTAAATTTTACGTATATTTTTTGGAATGGTTTATCGACCCAGGGAAAGTGGAATGCGCTCACACGCATTTAATACCGATAAAATTATTTGAAGCAAAAAACGGAGTTTCATGAAAGGAGGTGAAATCGACGAAAACGAAAGTTTGATTGCCTGTTGGGTGACGACGAGGTGCTCTATCACAGAACTGTCAGATCGGGATCTGTAACGTTTATATTATAAGCTGCGTCAACAATATTTTGGTCCATGATTGATTTTTCCCCAATTATAGGACGTGCTATAGGTTTTCTCCACACGTGTATTTGGTGATTCACATTTTCTTTGAGTTGTTAAGTTGAACTTGGCTTGTGACCGATAGGTAAGTGCATATTACGGGCGTGCCCCCGGCGGGCGAGGGGCCCGTAGGGTTGTCTACTGCTGCTTATAATGTCCCGGAATGTAAATGTACCGGAAATCGGCTAAGTGCCGGCCGGTGGTGGGGCAAGGGTCCGTTAGAAGAGGACGTCCCCGGTAAAGAATTTAATAAGACCGCGAGGGGTGGTCTCTTGCACCATTCTTATAATGGAGCACTCCTCTCCCCCTCTCATGGTTTTATTAGATGCCGCCCGATTGGTCCACAGCCCGGCTCTCTCTCTCTCTCTCTCTCTCTCTCTCTCTCTACACGAAAGATTTTCTCCCTCCCCGCTCCCTTCAGTCCCTTTAGTCGAGCGGCGAATTTAATGAATGCCCCTCTGACCTCCCGCCCGCTACCTACACCGAGAACGACTTTTGATTCTCGCGCTGCTCGGGGGAAAATTTTTATTACTTCTATTAAATAAGCACTCGAAGTGAGACGGCGAGTTGCAAACGGCGGGGCGGAGGGGATGTTCCCCTCCCTCCCCTCTCTCTCTCCCTCCATCTCTCTCTCTCTCCCTGAGTCATTAATAACCGCCATCGCCGCCACCACCCCCCGAGTCCATTTTTAATACGACTCCATTACATTTCTCTTCTCTGAACCCCCACCCCCGGTTACGGAACATTAAGGGGTAGTTTTCTGAGGTAATATTTCAAGCCCACTCCCTCGGAAAACCCGCCCTTGACTAATTAAATATGAAGGCGTCCGAGTTGTTATGCCGACACTCCATTATTCTTGAAGTGCTAACTTATTCGGATAATGTAAATTAAGTTTTTACCGGTTTCTTTTTCCACTTTTTTTCTGTCATTTTATTTCTCATATATGTCAGTTGTTTAGAAATATATACAGCACAGCTGTATCATATTTATTCATCTAGTTAGTGGGGTTAATCCTCTCCGCTGGTCCACTTATCCATGAAATGTAAACATTGGCATTTAGATCATCTATAAGCAGAGTATGCAGATGAGTTAATAAACAAAATATATTAAATGTTCGTTGGAAGAACGTAATTATTCATCTTTCGACACCTTACTTCAGAAAAATACTTTTGAATTAAAATAAACAAACTTTGAATAAGGAAATACCAGATAAGCACGCCTATATAGGACTGCGTTGATTATCATGAACATGATTATGAACATATGTATTTATGTTGCATTAACTTAGGTGCTATCGAATAACTCATTTCAAATCAGCGTTGATGGAACACCCATTTGAAAACAAATTTTTAACAACAGTGTTAGAATGTCTTAGCACCCGACAGAGAAAACTAAAGCTTGTATACTTGAACGAAACTTGAGACCTCACTTTAGGAAGTGGGAAACCGAACGTGTGACTCCAGTGTTGCTTACGTTTAGGAGGAATCGAGGATTTAAAGGGATAAGTAGTAAGTGTTGTAGGCGGGGATCAACTGATAGTAACCCTTAAGGTGACTCCGATTTAGACTTTACTGTATTGGGTTTTTGAAAAGTGGAGCGCAGTCCGTCTTTTACAACTGTTAACCGATCATGTAGCGTTACTAACATTTCGGGGATGGTGCACAACTATTACGGGATACTCGCATATCCACAAACACATTCAGGGATATTTTCATAGATTTTTTATTATAAATTTACATTTTTCTTGCATAAATATAAGATATACCGTCTGAATTACATAAGACGGTAGTTCGTGATAGACACAGATCTCTCGAATGGGAAACCGTAAATAAGACCCAGGGAACTGCATACCGACTTTCATCAAATCTCCTTCGCTCAACTTGTTATGGCTCCCCAGCTGACTATCTAGAGGGGCACTCATGACAAAAGTTTGATGAAAATAGGTTCCTACGGAGTTGAATAGTCGAGATAAAGGAAACTCTACAGTTCATGCTGAATACCTGTCATTAGTTACCAAACTTTAATTACCAAAACTGAATTTAGTTTCGGTATTTCGAAGTATATTTTACAGAACAACCGTGTTAGGCACAAGGTATATTTGTTTAACAGTAAACCGTCCATTGTTTAGCGGTGGTATGAGAACCGAATGTAGTGTAGGAAAGAAAACATTTTAAAAAATATTAGCGGATATAAAATGGTTTAAAAAACTTTTTATATCTTCCAGTTCATAATCTGACTCGTGGAACACAATGATGGAACACTGGAGTTTAGGCGACACTTCCAGTCTCGTCCCGGACACGGTTTCTTTATCCACCGATCCTTCTCCACTGCCGGCGTTCTTCGTCCCTGCTTTTTATCTTTCTTATGAAAGCTGAGTCCTTTGAAACGGGGGCGGAGGCGGAGGCGGCGGCAGGAAACCGCCTTTGAAAGTTGTTTTCCGTCGCGGCGGCGTTTGTGAAAACCGAAACGCTCGGCAGACAATGGCCGGGAGCATCACTTCAGCCGGCACTCGGAGCTCTAAATAAATGCCCTCCGTCCAACTCGTACCCGCCACCCACACCTCCTTCTCGGGGAGGCCATTAAAAAAGTTTCTCCCCGTATATATTAAATCCCTCCCGGTGGGGAATATAAAATTAGGATTAGAATTAAACGAGTTCTGAAGAGGTGAATTTGAAAATTAAAAACATCCAAACGTGAAATTATTTAGTGAAAAAGATATATCCGAGGGACATGATGTTTACTATGGGCCACCATTGTAGGCCGTGATACAAGTGGAAAATCATACCGTTTTTCACTCTTTTTCTTTTTTATTTACTATTTGATTTACAGCTACATTGCTGTGGAGCTACCGGTTTGTTGGCGTAATGAATGGATAATACGGCGCTACACGTTAATACCGCAATACACATGTGTAGTTATGGCTTGCATCAGAAACTGGTTCAAGACAATTAATTCAAAATACAATACTTTTGGCGAATTTATATGTTTTATCTATCTATCTATATCTATATATATAGTCACACACTCGTGCGTGTGTATTTGTGTGCATGCGTATGTTACTGTTATTGTTACTAGCTGTTGTGTTTTGTTTGTTTGTTTATTGAGTTTTTTTATATACGAACAATTACGCAATAACCTTTCATAACAATTTTCAACTTTTTCTAATCCCATCTACAAGATGACAATAATTATTTATGATGGAATTGACAGTAATAGAAATTATAATGAATAGGATAGGATTACGACAGTCACTCGAGTGAAAATACCGGAAATGTTGACCACGGTCAACCAGAGGCGGCTGTATATAATTCTGAATCCGCATAATTGTCAATTCGATAGGACCGCAAATGGACGCGCCCTATCGGAAATATCGTTGGTGGTGTTGGGAGGGGGGGAGCTTGCCTGCCCGAGTATGAGCGCCGCACAGTTCCAATCCCGGCACTCGGTTTATTTGTTTAATTTTCAGATTTCATCTCGTCCCCGATATTTTCAACGGGCGGCCGTAAAACCAAGTCTGCGGCTTCGGTCCCATCCTGAATTTATAAACGGCATCGGCGAATCTGAGTTGGCACTGGACCTTTTTTTCATCTATAAATCGGAGACTGGAAATCGATATACATTAAGCAATTATCTTTCTTCTATTACATTCAAAAGCGCATTTGAAGGTATTCGATAATTATAATCAATTATATAATGCTATTTGATTAGGTGTAGAAATTATTAACTACATTTCTGTCAACGTGACTACCCGCCTTACGATTAGTAACTGTTCAATGAACATAAAAACAATTGACTTTAATTGGAAGTTATAAAATTCATTATGAAATTAATATTCGGATGAGGTTCGGATTGCAATTAAAATAAAAAGAATTATTACTGCCTTTCCCTTCCGGCTGAAACAGATCTCTTTTAAATTTCTTAATGGGGCGTGTATATTAAACTCGGAAATGAGGGATATCTGGTGGACTCTAGGGAACAAAACAATTTTATATCTACGCCTCTCTATTCATTCCCTGCCTCTCTCATCTTCCCTCTCACTCTCGATAAAATATAAACATGGACGGGGCGGAGGCGATTTTGTTTAGAACTTCAAATTGGCCGTGGCCATCTTCAGATTCTCGGCCGATGGAAACCGGGCGATGTTTTCCGGTGTTAATTTCGAAAAGTGGTGGCATCTCCACAATTGCCGTCGCCCGGTGGACCCCTTTTCGTTTGTTTGTATGTGTGTTTGTGCGCGCGTACGTGTCCGTACCTCTTTGATGATTACCCGAGTCCCATCCCCTTTTGTTTCCGATGATTCAAACATGTTGCAACAATTTTCCTTAACGCTCGATTGAATTCAAAATATTATCGTTACACCACCGTCGCGGCGGGGGGATGTACTTGGTAACGTAAATTGGACATTACTAAAAAATGATGGCCTTTGATTCGAACTCGATCACTTTAAATTTTTAGAAATTTATAAGGTTTTAGAGAGAATAAAATAAGGTAGATACATTTTTTGTTTCGCACAGAGAAGTACTTGATGTCAACTCTGAAACAGTGTAGGGACCTGTGTCTTTTTATGTTAATACATTTTTTAGTGCAAATCCCTTCAAAAGTAGCTTCTGCTCGCTGGGACGTGACCCCAAGAGCTGCGAACAATCGAAAACGGGCTTTTTTCGAACGGGGATCGGACGTGTAATGGGATTATTCGAGGAGTACAATCCTTCCCCCGGGGGGGTAAAAGCGTGGTGGACCCCGCCGGGGGCCCCAAATCTGGCAATGCCAAATTGACTACTGGCGAAAAAATACAGCTAAATCCCCGTGCACCCCCGACCAACTGTTCTTCTCGCCCCAGAAGCACTAAACAACGACAAACGGGTAATTCGACCCTTGAAAAATATACCGTTGACTCGAATACGGTCTCAGTGTCGTTCACAATTCTTTTGCAATGAAAGTCCCAGGTAAAGAGCCCTGATAGGCTCAACATTTTTACTCCTCGATAGAGGCCTTTAAGGATGATGATCTACCCCTTGTTTAGTAGTTGGGCAATGTTCTCCCTCCTACCCTCATTATTTTGTGAAATCCTGTCGTGCTTATCCCCCGTCAGTCTTCTTACTACTTCAACGACAGGTCTCGGGTTCGAAAACCGCGAGCGAATTAGCGATTCTATTCCCTTGAAACTAAAGACTCTTATTATTATTTCCAAAAGGATTCATTTTATGGAAAAAAATTATGAGTACGTGAATTGAGGATCAAAACCATAAAATGATCCCCAAGAGATTTTTAGAAATTGAAGTCAAAGCAAGAAGGCTTTTTGAAATTGTGAAACTTAAACAACGATATGATTGTGTAAACACGTTTGTTGCGAGCAACGGCTGGTACTGTAAGCTGGTTCAAAAAGCGCTTAAACTTGCATAACGTAAAAATAGGCGGCGAGGCAGCTAGCTGACACAAAAGCTGCTGAATGTTTTAAATCTGTATTCAAATCCTTAATTGGGGAAGGCACATTTTTTGCCGAAGCAAATATTTATAGTGGATGAAACGAGCCTTTTTTGGAATAGAATCAAGGGACGGACTTACATTTACAAGACAGAGAGGGCGGGATTTAAAGCATAGAAGGACTACACCGCATCACTTAGTTCAACTTTAAATCCGGGATAGTACTGAGGATGGAAGAGATTGTGCAGGTTGACTTGTTGGCAGGTTGTTATTATTTGGATAAATTATGTATTTTCTAAAATATACGTTAGTTTAGGAATATGATGAATCAAGCCATTATTATCTTAATAAAGTTTTTGTTATAATAAGTTCTACATTCGGCACCTTTAAACGGTATATTTAGTGAAAATTACTGACTGTTTAAAGTCATTAAACATAATATCGCTTATTCATCGGCACCACTAGTCCATTGATACTATGGTGTGTATTTAATCGTCGCTTTGACCTCCGAATGATACATGACGTAGTAATAACAATAATTCTGATATAATGCCCCACTGGACAGGTGAAAGAATTGGCATTCCTACATGAAAAAAGGAGGAATAATCACTTTCGCAAAGAATGAAGCCTATAATTGACACTTTTTTCTGGCCATAACGCTCGAATAAATTGTTTCAGGCCGTTTTTAGCTGCATTTGCATATTTACAGAAAACGCCATGGGAATTTATATTGCAAGCAATCATTATACTTTTATTCCAGACTGTTCTTTAAATATGATGTAGTTTCCCATTTATTTGTTTTTTCGAGAAATGGTGTGCTGGCAGAATAATTTAACTTTGTCTTAAGGTTCGTCTAATTTTCGGTAATGGTCGCGGATTTCCAACGAGACGCGAACATCAACCGATCCCAATTTGTTTTGTTTGTTGTATGAGTTAACAATTCAACTACATTAAGGGGTTCGTTCTTAATTTGGTCGACACCCTTGGCAGTTTTTATTCTGTTTATCATTTGTCCAATCGCGCACTGGGTGGTGTGGGAGGAGATCAGGAGGGTTTTCATCTGAGGTAGGCAGTGTCCTCGGTGTCCCTCTTGCGGGTATTGTCCCTTGACCTCTTTACGGTTGTCTTCTTCTTGCCGAAAAAAGGGATTTCTTTCGCTGTGCCACTTTTTACCTTTTTCACGTGGGCCGCTATTCATCGGTTATTAGCGGCATTCCTTCTGCCCGCCGTTTCTTTATACACGTCTCCAAAAATACCAACAGAAAAATGAAATTCCGTAGAAAAGATTCCGAATTTCTTTTCCCCTGCAATAATTTATCACCAAATTCCGATCGGAGTGTTGTGGGCTATTGTCAATTAAACTCGGCTTCTTACAATGTTATTAATACTCTTTTTTATATGGTTCATTAAAAAAACAGAGCAAGGCAGAAGAAAAAAATATAATGCACGTAGCGACATGTTATATGGTAACAGAATATGATATTAAATGAATATAAAATAAATAAATAAAACTCGATCACTTATTTTGTGCAAATCGCTATCATCGATAACGAGGGATAGAACTTAATAAGCTGTAATATGTGATATATACTCTGTACCCTGGGGAAATTTTCGTTTGATATTCACTATTATTTGTGCCCATAATTATGAAAGTGGTCTAAGTCAATTCGAACTTTAAATACAACGTTTTCATATGAAATTCACACAAAATTTCATATTCATAGTAAACTTCCATTAATCAAGACTAATAAAATTCGAAATTAAAATGTTGCATAATATAAAAATATTTGTTTATTTATTCGAAAGCAATTCATTAAATATCTCCAAAACCAGAAATATATGACTTAGACCACTTTCATAATTATGGGCACATTTGAAGGTTTTCGGTATGTACATACCCCAATCCAACGTTTTATTAGTTTTGAATGAGAGGCGCATTTCTGCTCTGACGGAAATTCAATCGGAAAATGTGTTGGTGATATACTGGGGAGCAAGGCAGGAGAAATATAATGAGGTATTATTCCTTTCCCTGTCTCAACACAAAGCTCTGGCTAGTGGCCAACTTGCCGGGCCGGCCTCCACAGAGGGAAACAAACGCTTTGTGCCCACCAACGTTTTCAAAACACCAATTAATGATCCAAACCTAGTCTCGACTCAATACATTATATATCCAGTACACTACGGGTCCTGATGTTGTGTATACATGTATTCATCTAACTCTTTTTGTTTGTTTTTTATTATTCATCGTATTCCGTTTATTTTTTTACATTGCTATGTGGTTGCTCTATATGCATACATTTTTCGAAAAAATAATTCACCTACGATTAGTGATGCTACAGTAAATGCCCTATTTCGATTATTCTATTATATTTTTCAGTTGGAACGCAACGAATTTGAATTTTTGTACAACTCAGAAACCGCATATAACCCTACTGCATGAACTTTGCCGGTACCTCTCATGTTCTACCATTTACTGCCAATCCATTGTAGTTTTTTATACTCATCGACTACCAAACAGGTATATTTAATTAATAGCAACACAGTAAATAATTAGGGTGGGTACTTCATTCATAATTTTGGAGTGAACGCTAATCCATTATTCACTATGGACCATTATGAAAGATCCAGTTTACTATTATAAGCGACTGATTAAGCGGTAGCTTTCCTGCTGAGGACATGGTCAAATATTTACAGGAGATGAAAGTTGATCTTGGTATCTTGCGTGGGTGAGATTGAGTCTGGAATAATTATTAATTCTCATATTTAATATAAAATAGTGAATGGAGGTGTGAGGGAGAAGCCCGATCCATACCTATTTGTTCTTGCCCCGGCTCCTAACAATTGTTCAGCAAAGCCATCGGGTGATATCACGTAACGTGGCAACACGGACTCGTATTCTACACTTCTGTATAACCTACTCGTGAAGTCTAAAAATAATTTAACCGAGTAAAATTAGATTCCCGTGGGGGAGGGGGGAGGGCTGGTAGATTTTAAACGACGGAGGATCACAGTAAATAATTAGGGTGGGCACTTCATTGACGTTGTGGGGTTCAGGGCGGAGGGGAGCTAATCGATGATTCACACCATTACTCGCCCACCCCCTCTAAGAACTTCGGGGCAAGATAAATGAGCCGGCCTAGGGCAACCCCCACCCTAACCGCCACACTACCCGCGCTCCTCACTCGGTGATTTATTACGAGCTTCTTACAAAACATTTCAATTCTGGTAAGGGCCTCCGACCCTCTCCCTCCCGCCACTAGCCCTAATCCCTCAAGTTGGTGACCGCTAAACTACTTATCTCTTGTACGGCCCATTAGATTTTCGATCGGGATCTGGAGATATTGAGAACTCCGTTAAAAGTCCTTCCCAAGTTTCCTTTTTTATTCTGCGACGGTCAGTTTGGAATTGTTCGAAGTAAACTTTCCGAGTTTCGAACTATCTCCTTTTAATATATTCGAGCACTGTATTGAGTACCTAGTTGTACTAGAATCCATATAAGTCCTTCAAACCTTTCTGAAGGTCGGCCAAGAGGCTGCTGCCGAACGAAGACCTCGTAGAATGTAAAGAGGAGTCTGCTTAGGTTCATACCTTTTACGAGACCAATTAAATTTGTGTGGTGTCTTGCCATTAATTTTTAACTTACGACTAAAGTATGTATAATTTTGTTCCTATTTTATATGACATTTTTGCTATTTTACATTGAAATAATAACTTCAGGGCAAATTAATATCATTGAAATAAGAATTTAACTGAAGAATACTTACGAAGGCAATGCTATCAATAAAGTAATACAAAATGAAAACCTTTGTGAGGACCTGACCTAACCCAATAAAATATTTTCCCTAAAAATATTAGTTGACAATACACAATTTTTTTCATAGAATAAACATTTCAGTTGTGACTGAAATATCAGAGGAATACTTCGGATACCGAATTTCCATTTAACATATTCATCGGTCAACAACCTCTTCGGATCTTGCTAGGGATGTTTCAAGTTTGAACAACAAAGGTAACAAAGGTGAAATACTAATTCTACCTCGCGCCCTTTTAATTAAGCTGGTGTAACGCAGTTGTTCCATAGTTTAAAATGGAGGCAAACTGTGCACGTTCCTCGTTGGCGGATAACGAACGACTTCCAGTGTAAACAGCGGAAAGAGGAAAAGAGATGTGGCGTCACATCTAACGGGAAGCGGACCCCGTCGAAAAATATTGACACACTTTCGAACGCTTGTCAACTCCCATCCGTGTTCATATAAGTTTATCTGACGAAAACAAACACACAGGAGGGAAATTCCGCCACGTATCTTTAATACGGGCGCCGTATAACAACGTTAAACTCACATCGTTAAGAAAACGCCCCTAATTGGTTTATTCTGAGGTTCAATAAATTTGCAATGTGTAAATAGAAAAAAATACGCCACCGCCAAGGACTGAAAGTAGTATGTTCCTCATATCTATTGTAATTTCTGGAGTAGAGAGAAAGACTAAGTAAGACTAGATTTTCATTCTGCATAAATGCAATTCGATATTTCTGAGAAAGCCAATTCTGAATTGGCTAGACATTTTGTACCTTATTTATTAAGTATTACTGAGAAGTGTTATATTGTATAACACGCACCTTGATAATGAAATCCGACAGAATGGTTTCGATTCGAGGCAGTTAAGGGTAATATATCAGTCGATTAATTTTTGGGGTCATTAAACCTATAGTACAACAATCGGGAAATAAAAGAATCGTAGTTAATCTTAAGGTGCGAACTGGAAAGAGCAATACTAGGAATGGAATAAAATTCTGGGCGTATTTTAACGAGCTGAAATCCAGTGACAATAGGGAAAGGGGAGAAGAATAACGCGTTAGATTGAAGCGTGGTAGTTGAGCTTGAGGGTGAAGCGTCGGTGAGATTCTTAACGAACGGCGTCCCGCCTGCCTTATTGCCTGAGAGAACAAGGGCGCGATTCATTCCTGGAGAGTCGGAGGGCAGAACGAGCCCGAGATAGAGAAGGAGAGAGTGAGAGAGACGACGATACGAGGGTCTACTTTGTCGGAAAAGAGAGGGCGTCCGCCCTCCTGCTCCTCTGAGGGGGAGGACGTCTCCTCATTACCGCCGCCTGGGTGCGGTGAGTGGGGCTCGCCACTAGTGGGTACCACTCCTCTGATTCCTCAATCGGAAACAACGTAACTCCTCGTCGGATAACCCTCCTTTCTTACCCTTTTAATTATTGGGCAACTAGAGACTGCGCGTGCCTTCGCGGAAACAAAGATCGCGGAGTACAATTTAAAATTGGAGCAGTTCCTTTCCGGAAACTCTCGAAATAAATAAAGGTCGTAAACTATCCCTTTAGAAGTGAGCAAATTACAACACGTATGGCCAAATGAAACACGGCTCGTACAAATGTTCATTACCTTCTTACAAATATGGTGAGAACAGTTTTTTTCTAATACTTTTTATCATAGACAATTTTTATAACAATAGCTTCCCACTTGCAGTTTTCTGCCTCCACTGACTACCACCAATGAAGCGGCTCGTCTGCATTGATTCTGACAAAGTAATGTGTAAGTTTAATAATGAACAAGTAAGTTATAAAAAAAATGTGCTTAACTGCGAAATGTACTTAAAGAAAGTTCATTGGGTGCACTTGCACCGATAAACTAGCGCCCCCATGAGTGTGGTGCGGAAATGTACTTAACTAAAGTTCGTTGGGTTCACTTGCACCGATAAACTAGCGCCCCCATGAGTGTGGTGCGGAAATGTACTTAACTAAAGTTCGTTGGGTTCACTTGCACCGATAAACTAGCGCCACCCTGAGTGTGGTGCGGAAATGTACTTAACTAAAGTTCGTTGGGTTCACTTGCACCGATAAACTAGCGCCACCCTGAGTGTGGTGCGGAAATGTACTTAACTAAAGTTCGTTGGGTTCACTTGCACCGATAAACACTGAGTGTGGTGCGATAAACTAGCGCCACCCTGAGTGTGGTGCGGAAATGTACTTAACTAAAGTTCGTTGGGTTCACTTGCACCGATAAACTAGCGCCACCCTGAGTGTGGTGCGGAAATGTACTTAACTAAAGTTCGTTGGGTTCACTTGCACCGATAAACTAGCGCCACCCTGAGTGTGGTGCGGAAATGTACTTAACTAAAGTTCGTTGGGTTCACTTGCACCGATAAACTACCGCCCTCCTGAGGCTGGTGCGGAAATGTACGTAACTAAATTTCGTTGGGTGCACTTAGCGTCCCTCTGTGTGTGGTCCGGAAATGTACACGGCGCTAATACTAAACCTGCACAGCTTCTTTGTATTGCGGGTCAAGTATCAAGTGCCGTGTATCCTTATACGAAAATATATGTTTGAATATGACACTATGTAGTTAACATATTATATATTTGACCGATAATCCGACAAAGAATTAAGCCCATTAACATAATCCCTCCCAACCTAAATAAGACAAACAACATCCACCAAAAACACAATAACAATACACATAAATATACACACGACAAACAGACAACCACCACAATACAAGTGAAAGTGACAGTGCAGCGAGGATGCCCAAAACAGATCCAAAGTGCCAAAAGTGTCTAACACCGCTACTGAAGACGGGGAGCAACCGAAACCGGTCTAGCAAAAGACCCAACCAGCGGGAGGAGACAGAAACACCCAAAATCCTCGGTATTCTAAACTAAAAAGAAATTATATTATAAAACCATACATGTATTTATAAATATAATAATAAAATCCACTTCTATCTGAAAATTAAATCGTGTTGGAATTATGGCTTAGGAGGCGTGAATTTGCTTTAAAATAAAATACCATAGTGTAGTAAGAATTCAGCATTCAGTTGGCGTTTTATAAATTTATGCCCCACTGGCCAATCAATCAATCACTGGTCAATCCTTTCAAGAGTTGTCCTTTGATCGCCCAGCAAATTATTTAAACCGTTCAGTACTACCACATATAAGGAAAACAATAGCACGAATATGTCTATACTACGAATACAACAGCAGGGTCAATATTGGACCGTTATTTTTTATTAATGTACATGTACTCATTTACAATCGATGGTAAATGGTATATCTGTAGCGTTGCTAATCCATATTTTAAATAGCAAAAAGTCGTGGAACAAACAAATATTTACTTCGTCTCAAGTTATATAACATTTCTACAATTTGTAATAGGTGTATTTGCGATATTGATTCAGACGTTGCTGTTCGTTGCAGTACTAATTAAGGATATTTTAGAAATAAAATATATAACTTGTTTAATAAACGAAACTTAGTGTTGGGGCCGGGGTTGTGGCCAGTGCTTTCGCTTTAATAATACACAATCCGATTACTCCCCCAGATTGGTCTGTCCCACAGCATCTCTCCCATTCCAATACACTTCGACTCCCGTTCTCTTCCTTTACCATGATTTATCGGTAGTTTCAGAGCTTTTCCTTCCTCTCGTGAAGTCCTTGATTCTCCAGTATCCCGATACTCCAGGACACGGCTTTGTACGTCCTCAGCGTTTGGCTTAGGCGTGAATAATTTTGGGTCCTCGAGAATTGACGTCTGCGACTATTCCGACGAACCATGATCCACTATCATCACCATTTTAATCAATTTGTTAGCACGAATAAATATTTACGAAACTCATAATTTTTCGGAGAAGATATTTTTGTTGAAAACATTCATATTAGCCAAAAAAATAAGAATAAAAGTTTATTTATTCTATTCTATATTTACTGCTATAGTATTATACGTCAGCGGTATAGAGATAGCAAACAGGAACAGTAATTAGTTTCTCTACCAGAAGAGATGGCAGCTGTCCTCTGTCTTTTCAAATGAAATTATAGGCGGTCAAAAAGATCGAACAATTACTCCAATAATTAATGCACTACCTCTTTATCTATTACAGTTGTCAAATATTCGAACGTTGAAAAATTAATTTCTGTATTTATTCAATACTGGAGATCACCTCCATTCTCCACTTTTTGCCTTTTTGTTACCTATGCGGGCGGCGCCATTTTCTCCCGCTTACACGTTCTTCACCCCATCATATTTCATTCTTTCTAGATCAATCACTTCCCCTTCCAAACCCCCTGCCCGCCTGGCACGCATTTACATTTCATTTTACGCTCCTCGTCTCACTCTCTCTCTCTACCTCTACAGCTATTCCTCTCGAGCGGTGATGGTTTTTATGCGTGTTTTCACTCAGCCGACGGTCGGAGAATGGGTGCCGAGTTTATGCTCAGGACGGTCCGCGAGGATTACCGTCAAAATAGCCTCCGCCGTATCCTTCACTCAATGCCGGCTCCTTTCAAATCCGGAAACTCCGTTGTTCTTTCGGGATTATTTCGTGTCCGAGTCCGCCGCCCGCGCTTCCCCCCCTCCACCTCCCTCGAACGTCCCTTGTTTTCAGTTCCTTTTATTGCGATCCCAGAAGCGGTCGCTTCGGGTTCCGCGACCGCAGAGAATTGTCGGTTGTTTTTCTAGCGCCTGCCTTGGATATACGCGTTATTGTTTGACTGCAGATGGGCGAGCCGTGGTAGCACCGCTGCCCTGCGTTGTAGACCAGCTGAATGCCTCTCGGTTTGACTGGAATAATTTGAAATTGCGGGTGTTTGATCGCAGAATTAATTGTGTCGGATGAGTTCATTCTCGATCATTCCACGATGATTGCAATAAGTTGAAGTTTACATCGATGCAAGTGTTACAGAGTGTATTTGGACGGGAATATTTACTTCTGAATAGAATTATGATGAATCAATGTTATCAACAATGATACAGAAATCAGTATGGCAGACGGGCGGAAGCATCTACAGCGAGCCTATGCGAGAGTTGAAACACCATTTCTACAATTCCTACTCGTTCACTATCGTTCCCAACAATGACGGAATGCCTTTAACACCTGTACCTAACAATAGAAGACATAATATCGTGTAGTTTATAGTATTCGCATATTTCCGGTTATATTTCATTTAAGTTAATTATATGGCGTGTTTCTGAATTTTGCGCTACAGGACATTCTGAC
Source organism: Lethocerus indicus (assembly GCA_019843655.1). Classification (NCBI taxonomy): domain Eukaryota; kingdom Metazoa; phylum Arthropoda; class Insecta; order Hemiptera; family Belostomatidae; genus Lethocerus; species Lethocerus indicus. The sequence goes on along the minus strand of JACDQD010000003.1, from coordinate 22,305,341 downwards.
TAGCAAACCTAATTATTTAAGCGGTCGGTCTAATAAATAAACGGCGTTAATGGCCGCACCCAATTTCGAGTGCGGCATGCGGGCTCCAGGAAATCCGGATGCAGGAATGCAGTTTCAAGCAATAAAGTGAGTCCCGACCCTACGTTCAGGCATTTGCGCGATTTCATTCGGTGAATTTAGACCTAGTTCTCCTATCCGCCCGCGGAAGCAACCTAGAATTCAATGAAAATAATGTATAGTTTAGATTATACTATAAATGTCAGCTATATAAATATCCGATATTAGTCGCGTAAAGATTTTATATTCTAATAAAAAGTAAAGACTACACAAGTTCGTATGTCGTTTCCGAAGCTTATTTAATTAAATATACAAATTGTTGTATACTGTTTACTCTGTATTTAATAGAACCTTAATAAAAAAACTTTTGAGCTCCTAAAAGAAAGAGGCACTTTTACGGCTCTATTAAGCTCTCAATTAATTTTAAATTATAAATTGATAATTAACAAAATTAAAAATACAAAATGACAACTAAAGCTAGTTACATAACTTTCGTGTATTTACGGGCAAAGAAATAATACAATTCCCTCCAAATTGCCAAATTGTTGCTCTCCTCTTCCAGAAAGATCGGCTTTTAATTCATATCATTAGGCATAGGTTATTAGGAATTAAAATTTATCGTCGATCTGTGTACGCATAAGAATGAAATGATTAAGGGGGTGAGGATAATGTTATTTTGATAGTCAGACGAGGGTACTCAAAACAGCGCCGCCGGTCTGGCTATATACACAGGGCACGACACACCGATTAATCATACCCGCTTAACTTTTCCCCGGACGCGATAACGGGACTTTTTCCTAATTCCTTTTTTATATATAACGTTTTTATATAGGGTGGGAAAGGGCGGCGGTAGGCGAGCGACAAAGTGCGAAATTTTAAATTGTTCTCTTCCCAAATTGGGCGCGGCAAACGGTGTGAAATATGGAACTCATAATTGTGGACACTCGGATAAGACTCGGGGGGAAAACAAATGGTTGGGACCGTGAGAGGGAACCTCGGTCTCTTTTTCCCCTTCGGGCTCTTCCACTAACAATTTGTCAAAAAGGGGACCTCCGGCAGTTCAAATTTCGCGCTTTAAGTATTCATGGAATCGCCTCATGTAACGAGCTATTAAAAGACAAATAAATGAAAAAGAGCGGGATGTGTTGATAAACCCGCGAATAGGTACTCGCGTTAACGTATCGCGGTATCCTTTTTTGAGTTATAAATTTTTAGTTATGTGATTAGAGACATTTATTCATATAATGGGGTCTACATTTTTTAACTTCACATGTTGTTTCGCCACTTGTGTAATTTGTCTTGATTTCAACTGTAATTAGTGCGATCCGCTCTCTATTATACGCAAATTAAACGCATTTTAATGTTTTCCCTTAAAGATCAGAAAAAATTGCATGAAAAATTAGAACAAATGTGCAATTATTTTCAGCCTACAGGAATATTTGCTCTGCCTATGGGGCTGATACTAACCCTCAACGCAGTTGCGTCTTGATGGTCTAGCATCGTTATATTTTCTCTACACATAATTCTCTATAATATTTTAAATAGTGAACAAAATGCTTAATTTAGTATCCATTTAATATGGAGCAAGAGTATGTAATTCCACTGTTCTCGGCCAGATAACGGTTAAGTATGAGAATATTGCAAGGGCACCACAGAGCCCTAGGGTGTTCCCAGGTCTTTAACTTTATCGTTAATAATTCCGAAAGAAGTCACAATTGAGCACCCATTGTATACGGCACATATGAATTGTCGTAAAATAGATTTGTATATAGAATTAAATTGCAATCAACGACAATTCATATCTCTTGAGAGAAATGCGAACAGAAATACTGGACATAGATCGCATACAAAATGCCCACCCCTAATGGAACAAGGAAGTTGGCACAAAACGGAATCACGAGATGGGGTCTATTAAATATACAATTGTTTTTGAAATAGAGAGTGGAAGGGAGAGTTCTCCGATAGAAAAAAAAGAAGAAATTAATTATGTATGAAAGGAGCGCCCTTCCGTTTGCATTCGGCCATCTCAAAAATATGAAATGCTAAACGGAGAGGCAGGGAAAGCTAAAGACTAGCGGGTGCCTTCTTTTCTGACTGAATGAATGTTTACCCAAGAGAAACCAGAAAGCAAGACAAATATAAAACGTTATTCTCAGACAGGAGGTTAAAGGGATATTATATACGTTGAACTTTTTATCTGAAATTTCCAAAATAATACAGCAGTTTTTCCTGGCGTTAGAAGTGTCATTTTAATTTGAAATTACTTTTCGTTACCCCGCTTTCTGAAACGTGCCAATATACTATAATATGAAATATATACAATAGATTTATTTTTAGATAATAGTAATTTAATAGTTTTGAAGTTTGGTGTCATATCCCAATTGATTTTGACGTCAAACTTTAATAGAGCTCGCCGGTGATATCACAGCGTGGTTTTTTGGCACGGCGTACATTACATTCGAAGCGTAATTATTATTTATGAGTTGGTCGGTATCTGTATTATTGGGACGATAATTACAATTGGCCGGGCCGCACCTGGTTTCGGTATTTACAGTCAAGGCTCTGAGTGCTTTCGAATCGGGGTGCGCTTATACAAGCGCGGGCCGCAGACCGCACTTTAGAGCGCTACCTCAAACCGCCCGAAATCCGACCCGGCCCCGAGTTATTTTTCACCCACCGCTCGGATGGGGCTCTGTAATTTGATTTAATAATTTGCATTTTACCGACCGATATCATGACGATATATGTGCCCGCCCGATGACATATACGGCGCCCGTTGCTTGGGCAAGAAATAAGAAATTTTGGAACGTGAAAAATTAGCTGGTATTTTTATTTTAGCTCCGGTAAGCCTAAACATAACAATTGACAGCTCAAACATGGTAATGAAGGTGTATTATTACTGGAGATGCGGCTTGAAAGTATCCACACTATTTCCTGGTGGTATATCTACTGAGTTTGTCTAGCATTTTGTCCAGTATAGGCCCAACGAGGAGCTCTCTTTTTATAAACTCTGGGCGGGCACTGTTTATCACAGAAGTTCAGTTCGTCCCAAGGGAGAGACAGGGCATTGCGCCGGTAATAGACAATTTCGCTACCGGATTTCAATCGGTAACCGAGGGGTATCACCAGTCATGATTTTTCAAATCCCCGGCGGACAGAAGAAACTGGAAATCGTTAAAGTTCTCTACTGGCTAAATCCACGCATTATAGAACTTTTCTCGTGACAATCTCTCTCATTCTTCACGTCAGCTACAACGGTAGTGACCTACCACACACACACACACACACACACACACGCACGCACGCACATACACACACTTATATATATATATATATATATATATATATATATATATATATATATATATACTAAATAAATAAATATATATAAATATAATAAATTAAGTAATAATATTTCTATATCTATGCGATACGGATTAAATACAATACCCCCAAGAGTGCAACTACCTATATTTTCGACTGCCTAACGATGTGTTCCTGTGTTGAAAAAATTACTTGATCAATAAAATAGACTAATTTAGAATACCTAGAGTGAATCTGATTCTCTCTTCAGGCCGGCATTTGTGAATGTGGTAATAGTATTCTGAAAAATTGTTCATCTTTGTACGTTATTCACGCGAGGAGAATGTCGGCAATAATAAATGCAGTGTGAATTCAGTAATTGTCGACCGGTAAAGCCCACTAGGTTTTAACGAATAAGAGTAATCTGTACTGTTGTTATTTATTATAGGTGCGCTATATTCGAAATTCTGTCCTGTATTCGCACAACGAACAAGAGTTGAATGGGACGGTAGAAAGCGAGTTTCCACCGGTTTCAGGAAGAAAACCAACGCGAAACAAAGTTAATTGCATTTCGAAATCAATAAATCGATGGCAAAACAACGCGTTTGCTTCGCCCGGCTCGACAATAGCCGTTAATCAACTAATGGCCGGGCGAAACTCACTGATTTTTTGTTTCATTATTTGTTCGACAGAAATGCAGACCGTATAAATATTATTGTTTGCCACGAAAATATCCCGGCGATTTCCATCGGACAATTGGAATTTGTTACAAATATCCGTTAATCCATTTTGCCGGCACTTGTTAAAATTGGCGTACAAATGGGAACACCGCTGATGATTCTGAAATTAATCTTGCTACCGCATTAAAATTCCTATTGCCTCCTCCTTTTTCCAATTTTATTTATTCAATTAAACATGGTTTAAGATACAATAATAATACCAATACTAAGACGACAGTAAGTTCAAAAGGTAAGATCATTACATACTGCATGCGGGACCAATAACAGAAGTCATGTTTTTGATGGAAGAATTGAAAAACCTTAATCTTGTGGCCTTAAGGATGTGGCCAAAGGTTGTTGTTCGAATAACGATGACTAACCGAAAAAATGAATAACTGTCAGTGCAGCACGTATTCTACCATAAATAAATATATAATTATATTTATAATTTTAATGATCAAATATTATTTATAATTACATTTATATATTTGTTAATATAGATGGTTGATTTAATGTAAACCGAAAAACACCATTTTTTTTCACTTCGCGTTAGCAGTATTTGGCGTCAATAAAAATACAATAGAGATATTCGTTTTCCAGTGAATCGGGATTTGGCCCAAATGGGGTAAAATGGGCGGACCTTGGTCCAGTGCGGGTTGTAATTAATGCGGCGTCGTAATGCGGAAAATCTGTAAAATGGCCGGTGGACGCAGGGGCGGGGGCCCCTCTCTGTGGGGCCCCTGGCGTGCCGGCTTTCGAATATTGAAAATAGGTTAAAACCCGATCAATCATTCGATTTTAATCCCTCCCGACGTGTAAATTTGGAGGGCGCGGGTCGGAGATAGGAGGCCGCTCGACCGCGGCAAGTCTAATTACCCCGCACTATTAGTCGCGCCCCGCCCAACCCGTAATTGTAGCGCGTTGGAAATGTTTGATTTCGAGCGCATCACCGGTCTTCGGTGTAGAACCGATCTCCGATCGAATTCATTATCCGAATGGGGCTCGTCCGGGTTCCAGCAGAGCATTAAACTGCATTCATTCGGGTGAACCGATTCGTCCATATTAAGCCATCCGCATGGAGTTCCGCTCAAGTCATTCAGGAACAATAATAAATGAAGGTGGAAACGAAAAAATCGGGCAGTTTTCTTATTTATTATTTCAATTCAATTAATAAAATTATAACTATCCATTTGTGCGTTGTGACAACATGCTTAGATATTAATTGAAAACACAAGCCCAAAAGCCAGTTGGCCACCTTCCTCTCACCGTAACAGTGCAGAGAGCTTGCCCTACTGGAAATCGAAGCGCTTAAATTCCTCACTATTACAATGACAGGACGCTACTGAAGATGGGGAGATAGCAAAACCGGGCTAGCGCCAAACCAAATCGGCGAGTGGGAGACTTACACACTGATTTCAGCAAATTGAATTTCGATTATTTCTGGCTGATTTCCCGAATAGTTATTTATTAAAGTACATTTTTCAAGTAAAATTACATTTTCGTAGAAAAATCACAAATGATGATTGGTGAATGAAATGGACGCGAAACTATACATTTTTCATACAGGGAGATATCGAGTCCCCCTTTTAGACTCATGGAACGCATCAGAACTGGAATTGGAATGCAAGCAGACCGGAAATGCATTCTGACTCTGATATATCGGGTGACGTGCGTCACTTTCTCATTCCCGGCCGTCTGGAACTGTGATAGCTCTGCCAACCGACAGATTTCAGATTTGAATTGGACCGTATCTGGCTTCTGGTTCCGTTATTACGTTTTCTCTTATTAACGCGACGCTAAGCTTCCGCAACGAGTATTATGTTATTGACGAAGAAATATTACCGGAGCACATCGAAACGAACTGATTATTCACTTTGGTTGCAACAATGGTAGAAGATTCCGATACAGTTTCCTATTTTATGTAATACAATCCAAACTGATGTTACTCGATAGGCCAGGATAGAATATCCGTTGCGGAATAAGAGAATGGAAATCCTTATTTTTTTTTTAGACTCTAATCAATCTAAATGTAATTTAAAGCTTCCTTTTTCAGGTTCGTATTATTTTTATTAACTCAGTTGCATGCTGAAATATGGGAAATTAAATGGCTCCGCCCTTTTTTAACACTACCCGGTATGCAGAGTGTAAATTTTGCAACGTTTATTTTAAGTTGACCAGGGCCAAAACTGGCACATTTTCCTTATAGGGATTTATACTCACCTTAAGAAAGAGGTTATTACTGGATAGAGTACCTTTGGTACGCGCTGTCAGTGACAGCCACATTTTCTACTACGTAAACATAGTTAGTAACAAAGTTTTTTCGCGCAAACTTCCAAAGGAAACGCCAATCAGCCTTTTTTAAATGACAGGTAATTATTGGCGAATTATAATCCAATTATTCTCGCTCCATGATGTGGAAACATAAAATTTATTTTCATATTTTGAATAGATAGCTGCACGATCTCGTTTGATACAATATAATCGAGTCGACTTCTATAACTATTTCATGTAAAAGTTAAACCTATATCATGACCTATATCGGTACATGTTTTATATGGTACAATTCTTTCCCTTTAAGCGGATATATCTTCTTGCAACTCTTCGCCCATCACTTTTTACGCTGACTGCTCTGTAGTTTGCTTTAACGCAAACAACAAACTAACAAAGGGGAACAACGAACGAAAATGATTCCCTTACTTGTGATTTGGAGTCTAGTCCTCAATCTAGTCATTAATTGTGTGCGGTGACTCTGAAAGGTGAGAAGAGAAGGCGCTCTCACAATGCTCCGCTCGTGAATCTCAAGAACTGTATAAATATTTATACCGCATTTGGTATTCGTCGGTATTAGCCGAAGAAGTTGGGTTCGGGGTGGTCAAAAGTCGGATTTGGGACGAAGCCTCGAACAATTTACACATACTATCCGTAAAGTAATTTGCATGGGGGGGCATGAGGGTTTCCACCGCAGGTGTTACACGGCCTAAGCTCTCTCCACGAGGGCCACCGCAGCCGGACACACCGGTAACCGCCCAATTGGGGCCCGTGTAATTGGCCAAATGAAAATGCCTCATAATATATACCTATGTTCAGGCTCAGAGACCAGAGGCGACACAGCTTGAAATGTTATGCGATTCTGTATTAGGCACGCTCACACCATGATATTCTCTCCATGATATTATATCGAAACCATAATCAATTTATCGGAAACCGACTGACACACCACATTAATACAGCAATGCACGGATACATACGATCGAACAAATTTAAAATTTAAATACGAATTAGTCTATTAAGATTTTTTCAAACAAGTAAACTTATATAATATTACACAATATAATTCGAAACATATTCAAAATATAAAATTGTAGAATTTTAGTTCCGAAACGTTATAATACAGGTGTTTATTCCAGTATTGGGTGAACATTGACGAATACGCATATTACTAGCAATATTTCGTATTCATTGGAAACAAACGATAATATAGTAAACATATTAGCACTAACATTATTAAAAAAGTATATTATACCTTCAAAGTGATAATTTTAATAATAGTTCTCTAATATTAATCCGTTAATAGTTTATATACGATCACTTTCATTTTTAGTCTATTTTCCTACAGTTGAATTAGAACTTCTTTTGAGACTCAATTTGAAATTTCAGGTTTATTTTTCATTTTTGGCGTAGATCGTAGTGCACCCGACTAGTTTTTCGGTACTAAGATGTATACAGAAATTTTAAAACAATTTTTAAATTGAACTGGCAAACGAAATATAACGGAAAGAGTGGGGCAATTAAAAAAGGACTCGTGCTCTGGAAACCAACTGTGGATAGAGCGGAGGGAATTCAAGTCAACTCCGGGAGTCACGTCCCCGCGTTGTTCATCCCTCGTTCGGTAGTCGTAGGAGGCAGGCTGGGGGCGGAGCCCTCTCTTCGTATACAGACCGGAATAGAGTCATGGGTGAGGGCCGGGGGTCGGGGGTAGCCAGCCGGTTTGATAGATAGAGGTCGGCGGGAGGAAATTAATCAGCAAACAGATGCTGGTGCCCTGAGAGAGAGAGAGAGAGAGAGAGAGAGAGAGAGAGAGAGGGGGGAGAAGAGGATGGCCGCCGGTCGGGTGGTCCCGACCCAGTTTAAGCTAAGTGGAGACCCGCTCAGGTATTTAATTAACACCGAGAGAGGGCCGGCCAGGAAGAGGAAAACGGCCCTATAACGTGTCCACAATACGCAATCAGAGGGAATATGACGGGCGGGGAGCGAGGACAGATTGCAGGCCGCACCGCTTCCTCCCGGAGAGTCTGGCACTCTCGCCGAGGACGGATAGCTGGCTCCCGATGTTCCGCCATTTGCATCCGAATGTCTAATTTGCAAAGCAAATGTGCGGCCGGCCCGGCGCTACCTCCCGGTCATCGATTCGGCTCTGTTTTCATTAACGGGCAAAGCTTCGAATTGCACCGATTCGTTAGTCCTCGTGGCCGTAATAAAAAACCCCGAGAGTTCGTCTATTCAACTGAAGAGAGCACTATCTTTGCAATATATCGTTATGGAAGGTCGCATTACTAGTAAGCGACATCCTGGCTCCTAGTTTAATGTTTTATTTACCGTATAAAAGTCTAGAAATTAATGTCACCAAAAAACATATTTATATACCAAACGTCATAACTTCCGAACAAACAAAATTAGAAATAACTATCGAGATTTTATTTTCGTAATTCTTTTATTTAAAAGGTATTTAACGTGTCCAGCGTGTATTTAATAAGAACTTAATAAGCACACTACTAAATTATGCTTCAATCATTGCCCCGAAGGGTGTGCAAAATATCGATTCACTGTCCAAATAGCAGCACATAAATTCCAGTCTATCGTTGACGCAAAGTTTTGATTAATTATTTATTTAATTAAGGCTTACAATTGATATTTTATGTTTCGATATATAATGTTTACTGTTTAGACGTAAAACTGTTTTAAGTGCGGTTAGGCCGGCTATAAATTTGATGTCCTTAACTAATTGGGCGGGGTCCAAATCCCGCCTTTTACGATTGTCAGGCACATTAGATGCCTATTAGAAATGTTAGAAGCGCTTGGCCGGGCGAGTGATGCAGGTCTAAATTAAATGATTTGCATGCCGAGATTAGGCAGCCCACCCCCGACGGCCTTGGCAATCCCGGGGAATTATTCCCAAGGCGGTGAAGGTGAAGGCGCCCTCCTAGAAATCGCATGAATTATAGCACTTACACACCTCGTTGCTCCGGCCGCCTTATTAACTAACTGGGCTGGAGAAATCGTCCCGCTTTGATTGATTCCCGGAGGTGTAAATCAATGACCCAGCGGTCTATCGGTATCGAGATTTAATTGTAACGATCTATTGAATTGGGGCGTAATTTTCGGAACGGGCGATTGTTCTGGGCCACAATCAGTTTTAATTAATTACTCGATTCCTCTTGATAATTGCGTCACTCTAGCACTGCCCTATCGGCGATAATGTCCGCCGGATCCGCCGTCTATCGCCCCCCTCTGTAATTAATTCGATATGTCGACTGCGCGGCATGTGTGCTCCACACATCATTCTTCCAATCGACTACGTCATGGCGTCATTTCCCATCAAATTTGTGGCACGATTCATATTTCATTGAAATACCCGTTGATATTAAAAAAGCGAAGTTTAATATAAACAGATTAATGCCTTCTGTCAGAAAGTATTCAGTTTAGTACAGGTTTAATTTCGATTAACCTTTGATTGCCGGCGGGGAATGAAGAAAGTTACTAGTTAACCAATTTACGCTGTTATTAATTAAATATCTTCAGTTATATTGAGGAGATAATTATTTGTAAATATTTCTTTTTAATTGAAACTTATAATCGAAGGAAAATTCGGCTGCCCACTTGGATTAGACCCCGCTTTAACCAATAATTAATAGTTGGAATTATATGTACATAATTATATGGACGTTATATTATAAATACTTTAACAGGTACGTATACTCACAGTGTAGAGTGTTATCATCCCTGTCAGGCAGCGGCCTTCTACACTTTATCAAGGGGAGATCTGAAGATCCTCAATTTTCCGTAGAATATAATAGAAATGACCAACTCATTCTTGTAAATCCAGGGAAAATATAACCTAAACCCCGAAATACCGTTAAAATATCACTGTCGGGCGATAACTCAAATACCAATTCAAAAATTGCGGGGACGTGGCGTAGACTGGAGGGGGGGGTTGCTAGCAAATTGATTTAGAAGCGTGGACCGCCTCAGAATTGGTCCCATCCGTCACGGCGGGCAGATCGGCACCGGCCCCCTCCTTTCAAATTACAACGGCGAAATGAAATAATACGTCAGCGGCGAAACGCCCCGGGGATAAAAAAAAAGCCGACCCGTCGACGAGCCTTCTTTATTCCTCGACGAACGGGAAAAAATCTACGGCCCGATTATGCAAATCGTAGCGAGTTCGGAGCGAGTTTTATCGCGCCCGACCCTCCTAAATCATAATCAGCGGTCGGCCCCGTCGACGCCGACGTCAGGTAATTTGAGTGTAATTAGAATTGTAATTTTCCGGACGAATACCCGCCCACTCCCGCTTCTGCTTCCCGACGCCGTCTCTTCAATTTCATTTGTTTCTGGCCGCTTCGGAAAGGTTTGAAATTTCTTTTCGAACCGGCGGAACGAAAAATTAAAACAGAAATGAATGACGACTGTGGGAGGGGGTCGGCGTAAAACTTATTTTCCCGCCTCCTGAACGAAAGTGACTGTAATTATGTTTCCCACGGAACTAATTACCGATATTATTAAATCTAAAGAGAATCTTAATTTTCGTGAAACTTTTCTAGAGACTAGTCCGAATAAAATAAAAATTCCAGTCTGGTTTTTAGAATTAACAAGGGATTAAAATGAAAAATGTGTAGAATGTAAAGGGAAATAACTTCAAATATGATAGAAAATATTTAAGACATTTATGGAGTTTAAGATGGTGGGGTTTGTAAAATCACCGCTCTTGCAATCATCCCTACCGACACAGTCCGAGAGTACTGAAACAGAATATTTAAGAAAATTCAAATAACTGACGCAGTGAGAAAGTACTTCCAACGATGTTAGTAAATGTTTTCACTTCTTTTTTAGTTTTCAAGTAACTGTTTACTACTTAAAAAGTCCATATGCTTCACCGGCAGCTGACTTAAACTGGCCCACTTTATTTTATACCGTAGATAATCCAAGCTAGCATTCGACTACAATAAAAAGGCCTGAACTCATTTAGATTTTAGAGTGAGGATATTTGCTTTACGGTTGAGTATTATCATGCGCTAGTTATCAGTATTTTAAATTAGATACTTTAAAACAGTTTGAGTAGTCTATCCAAAGTAAATAAAGAAATCATATAATAGAAAACTTAACCCTCGAAATTATTGAAATATATAAGCAGCTTATGAATCAGTTGTCGGACTTTGGTTTAATTTTATAAGATATAGGAGTGGATATTTTCCTTGGAAAATAATCCGGACATCGAGACCAGAGCGGGTTATAAGGCCGTGTCGGAGTTATGCCGTAACGATATCTCAATGGGCACCTCCCTGGGGCCGGTCCGAGCGGCCCCAATTTTGAGAGTTTTACGACGCCGTAAAGCACAAAGTGCGGCTCGTAAGCTTTGTATAACTCTTTCTTTTAAAGTGCATGGGGACTTAAAGGTTGCGCGGTATTATGTCGACCGACGAGTGGCCGGCCTCAGATTTTATGACTTGGCTTGGGCCGACTTTTACTTTTTTCTTTTTGCCCCGCAGTAATTTTCCTTTACTTCTGCCAGGAATGCGATTGGTATCCTTTCCACGGTAGAATGGAGGGGGCGTGGCGGTTCACAACTCGTTTGAAGCCTCAACCATAGTACGTCGAGGGCTTTTGCATTATGGAAATGTTCTGATGTATTCACATTTCTGTAGTATAACATTGCATATACTTCTCTGGCATATAGGTCTTAAATATCTTTCATCGCGTATATCCAAATTAAAATATGATAAATATATCATCCCGCATCGTTTTTTCCTACATTATAGCATTTTTTCCGGTTTGGACTTGGCAGACATAATGAGCTGTTCTCCTTAGCTGAAGAAATGTCGCATGTCTACATTTTAGAAAAGATGAAATATATTTTAAATGTTTTCCATTTCAGTAAACATGGAATCTCGATACGTATAAGGGTTGTCATCAACAACCTTTTAGAAATAATAGAGAATATTGGGGTTCACACGAACGAACTTTCAGTTGAATAGATTATGATTATACTAAACGATTGGCCTGGTAATAACCTGTATCGTTGACATATATCAGAGTGAATAAAACGAATGGTACGTAAGTTATGATTGGCTGGACGAAATATTGAGAATGAGTACAAAGACCTTGCAAAGGGAATCTGTTGGGTTATTCATTTCGGCTCTATAAAAATAGAGATTTAAGTAAGTCGTGATTTCCGGTCGAGAGCCGAATTCCCATTGTCCAAATATCCCCAGGAGCTTCCGGGTTTCGAGCCACCGGGAAAATTTATCAGGAAAGCCGACAATGAGGCCCAGCGTGCCATATTGGGCAATGGGCCGGAAAGCACTTGTGAGTTTTCGTTTTCCACCGGGTTTCGACTCATCACTAAATGGCCCCTCTCCAAACCCCCCCCCAACCCATTCTTCCATTTTCATTTTCTTCGTGCCCTAACATTTTTCAATCTGTCAATCCTTCTTTCTATCTCCGAAATTCCCCTTGACCGCTGAGTGGATCAAACTTTATTAATAATTCTTTTATTGAACAAGACTCTCTTACTGGAGATCTCGAGGCCGGTTATGTAGCGTCGCGTATTTTCTCGGACTCTGAAGCTCCGAGGATCATGTTCGGACGAATGTTTTTCTATTACGGGCAGAAATAGGAACCGAACATTCCAGCAAGACTATTGCGCGTTTTTCGACGTTCCGAAAATTTGAATTGATCAGTCGATATGTTCAATGTCGATAGTGATGTGTTTGAGCGATTGTGTAAAATCGGTATTGTCAACTCCAGGAGATTTAGATAGATGGCGCATGATATATGTAGATGTAGGCTCAACGTGGCGGGTGAATTAGTGCCACATGACGCCCGTGATCACCAGTCAAAGTGCAGTCGATAAGTCGGTGAGGATCGACTGACAATTCGAAACTAGTTTCAAATACCTGTTTTGTGGTCTCCGAGGGGTTGGAATACCGTAGATTTCGTTTGTCTCTGTCAGCTGCACTCCGTCTTCAGTTGCGGTGTAGTCACTTTGGATGTTTTTTGGGCATCCTCACTGGACTGTCACTGTCACTTGTACTGTGGTGGTTGTCTGTTTTCCTGTATATATATATATATATATATATATATATATATATATATATATATATATGTGTCATGTTATTGTGTTTTGGGGGGATGTTGTTTGTCTTATTTGGGTTGGGAGGGATTTTGTTAATGGTGCAGTGGGGATGCCCAAGAAACGTCCAATGTGCCAAAAGTGTCTAACACAGTTACTGAAGATGGCGAGCAGCCGAAATCGGTCTAGCAAAAGACCGAACTAGTGAGAGGACGCAGAAACACACGAAATCTACAATTCGAAACCTTACAGTTTAATCATGGCCTGGGTGCGGGGGGGTATTAACGGAATCTGAAGTTAAATAAAATCCCCAAACTAAATAAAATTTAAACTTTCTATTCAGTTTCCCGTTAAATGTGGTTTCAGATAAATGTTGTAGTTAATGTCCGGAAATTTTTAATTTCTTCGCTCCCGCCTTCTCTCCTAACTCGATTTACCCATCCCGAGCAGATTTTCCTCTGAGGGCCGGCGTCCTAATCCCTGTGCCTTTCACCGGCTTACGTCATTCCCTTGGCTTCCCTCCATTCATCGCCCTCCCTGTCGCTTCCCTTATTTTCTGACTGTTCTCTCTACCAGCAGGGCATTCATGTACCTACAAGGGATGCGCAAAGCACTTGTCGGACTTCTTCGGTCGCTTATCACAGCCCTGACCGCATTTTAATTGTTTATTTAATTTATTCGATAGTAGAGGGATTCCCCGTTACATAAATAATAGAATGAATTAGGGAATCATATGAGCAAAAAAAGTGACAAGATAACTCGATATGTAGGCGTGAAATAATTACTAGAATTAAGTAAAAGTATTAAAGTGAATAATAACGGTATATTTCCTCACCTGACGGTTTTCCAAGCGATGTCATTGCAATATAAAAAATATTACAGTAAATTAGATTATTATTATACGGTTTCAGACATTTATATAGTCTGTTTCTAAGCGACCACCGATGTCAAAATTATTTCCTACGACTTGGTTAGTTCAGACATACTTTGTGACTTTGGGCTGTTATTGTTGTCTAGTAACAATGTCTACGAAATTCAACGTATTGTCAGGATTACAGACCGGTAATGGATTCTTGCTCTTGTTCTCGCATAATGGATTGTTGTTTACACTCCCAAGTATAAGGGTATAGGGCTTTAAGCCGAACGCTACCCACCGGTTCTCTTTATTCTTCCTCTCAATAGACCTGGATGCTATTCTTTCGCTATCGCTTCGAGATATGTTCCTTTCTCTTATCCATTACCTCTTTCTTGTACTTGTCCTCCCAGTTTCTTCAACTGCCGGCAAATGTCCCATACGTTTCCGATTCCCCATTTCTAGTTTTATCCTGCTTGAAATACTTTGGTATTGGAAGAGACACCTTATATTGACACTAGCTAGTGGATATGGTCATCATAGCAACTGAATTCCTGAGTAATAAGGGAGCTTTCTGCCTATATTTTCTGCAAAGTAGATATATTTACATCATTGAAATTTTATAACCATACAGTAATAACAATTTGTCATTCAACCTGTAAGGATACGAAATAAATAAACTAGTAAGCGATGTTCGATTTGCTCTCTACAGGGAGTATCGTGCGAAGAATATTAAAAAGAAGAAACAATATTAAGAAATTGATCGAGGAAAAACAGCCTCCTTAAATGGGAAATGGGGAGTGGGCGGAACAAATTAAGGACTCAATTCTTGGCTGAACAAACTGGCTGAAATAATATTTGAGTGCTCGGCCGTTTGCATAATCCCAACACACGCTATTAAACTCCACTCGCCCCCGCCCCCGCCCTCGCCTTCCCACCACCCTTTCCGGCATAGCATCTTCCTCCGGCTCCCCTCGTGGCGACCTTTCCCAAACTGAGGTCCGAAAATAAATGTATTCAAGCCGTGCACACTTCAACTCTCGCTACAACACCAGCACATACCGTCAGGCCCTGCATACAATTCTGTGATCCCGGGGGAAAAATTATCTACGAAAATATGTGACTATATGAAGTTCAAGTTTTACATTAATTAACATGTAGAAAATTGATTACCATAAAACCTTTGACGAGATACATATTTATTGAAATCTAGTTTCAATCATATATTGTATATAATAAAATACACCACAACTCCGTGAATATTCACTATTCCATGTCACATTTGCCTACAACAGATTAGGAAAAAAAACAAATTCCAAGGTAGTTCAGTTGTAGATGGTAGGTAACAACTGAAACTAGAAAACTAGCAGAAGTAATTATAGAAATGTGAATTCTCCCGTAATTATCATAAATTTGGATAAACCAAAGCGGAAATGTTTCAAGGTTGGCCCGATTCCCGAATCGCGGGTATGGGTTAAATCGGCAACGGTGGAGCGGGGTCTCCGCCCCATTGTCGTCTCCTAATCGAACTCCAGCCCGGTTCGGGTTGGGAGGGACAATGGCTGGCGGCTGGCAACAATTGCGGCCAAGTGCACTCGAATCTGAATGCCACGTAATGGCGAGAAAGCTACCCTCTACCTTCACCACCACCACTCACCACAGTGGGGTGGCCCGCCACTCACTCCAGTCTCACTCCGCGGCCCAGAAACCGACAAATAAATCTAAATTAGCGGCCCGACTCCTCCATCTCCTCCTCACAGGCCCTCTACCCCGTGTGAGCTTCGGAGTTGTTTAAAATTCTATAAAGTGGGTAGCCCGCGGGCCCGGGCCCGCATACTGATGGGGCCCCCCCTTCGCGTCGCAACCTGACTGGGGCTCTGCAGCCCCGACTTCTGCTTTACGGCCCTTCCTTCCTCCCGACAATTCCCCCCAAAGCGGCTAGTACACGCTCCGAATCCGATCCCTATGCAAATTTCAAACTGAATTAAAATTTCAGCGTAAAACTCTGAGGCGATTATAAATGCGTATAATAATAATGTACTTATTAAAAAATTGAGTAATTATATTTTTTCGTATTCATTTATCCATTATATTTTAGTTATTTTTATCTCTTTAAACCATAATGTGGTAATTTTGAATGCGGTTTAAAATGAAAATGTTAATTTAGAATATCTGTTTTGTGGTCTACAAAGGATTGGAATACCGTAGATTGCGTGTGTTTCTGTCTCCTCTCGCTGGTTTGCTCTTTTGCTAGACCGGTTTCGGCTGGTCGCCATCTTCAGTAGCGGTGTTAGTCAGTTTGGATGTTTTTTAGACATCCTCACTGCACTGTGACTGTGTCTTGTACTGTGGTGGTTGTCTGTTTGTCGTATGTATATACATGTGTCTTGTTATTGTGTTTTTGGGGATGTTCTTTGTCTTATTTGGGTTGGGAGGGATCATGTTAATTTTGCTACGTTTTCGTCGGATTATCTGTCAAATAAATAATATGTTAACTATATAGTGTCATATGCAAACATATTTTCATTTAAGGATACACGGCACTTGATATTTGACCCGCAATACAAACAAGCTGTGCAGATTTAGTATTAGCGCCGTGTAAATTTCCGCACCTCACTCTGGAGGACGCTAGTTTATCGGTGCAAGTGGAACCAATCAACTTTAGTTAAGTACATTTCCGCACCACACTCAGGGGGCGCTGGTTTATAATTAATGAATGACTAAAAATTACAACCGATTTTTTATGAAATCGTCCGCTATTGTACCGGAGGGGATCATCATCGATCGGTAGCCCGTATAAAAGTTTTTTTCTTTGCCACCGTAGAGATCCCCATCTTTATATTCATATTCATATTGGGTGCGCCCCCTCGGACAAACCCTTTTTTTTACGCCGGCAATAAAATTCTTAACTGGAACGGCTGCGTAATAAAACAAGAGCCTCGAAGAAGGGTTGAGCGGGGGGGGGAGGGTGTCGCACGCAATTCCCCGACGGGACGGATCGCCGCCTATAAAAGAGGATATCCGCCTTAATTTAAGACCAGATAACTGTAATGGAGAGAATCGGGCTCGTCAAACGCTCGTCCTCTCTTTCACCCTCTCTCTCTCTCTCTATCTCTCTCACTCTCTCTCGCTTTCCCTCCCCCTCTCTATCGTTCTCTCTCTCTCTCTCTCTCTCTCTCTCTCTCTCTCCTTTCTCCCGTTCACTGCCTACTCATGTCGCCCGGACACGCGATCGAACCATAAATTTCATGAGCTCCCCGCTCATTAAATCCGGATGTCTGAAATCAAATGTTCACTGTTTAATACGTCCGGTGCATAAAGGGCCCGCGGAGGGAGCATAGGCTCGATAGTTCCTTTCCTTTTAACTTACAGAAAATATATGGAAATTAGTGGCTCGCGCTTCAGTTAATCTAGTAATTCAAAAACGGGAGCACAGCCGGTTCCCCTATTCGCATGAATTATCTGAGCCAATCAGATATATGGTTCAGATGATAATAAAACAGATGCAATTTGAAAACAGGTGACGAATCAATAAAGGCGTAAGATTCAATTCCTTCAGTCTTTATTACTTTATTAGCATCATTAAAGAGGACGCTTAATTTATCAGTGTTCGTACATTAAATAGCTCTATGATACGCCCAGCCGATAATAAGTTGGAGTACAAATCATTGTCCCGGAAATTAATTTCGTTAATAACTGGGATAATTTGCCGGGGCATTTTCATCCTGCGGCAAAATAATTAAACAAATTTGGTTATTAATTACCTAAATGGAATTATTTCCCTTTCCCTCAGGCACCGGCTATTTGAGTGTGTAGAAATATAACGCATTATGCATGCGATCCGACAAATTTATTTGACCCAGCCAAACGGGATATACTTAATTAGTAGTCGTTTTTTCCGGTTCAGAGTGTATAATGTGTTTATAAACTCTGGATGTCCATTGAATTCCCAATGTGGTTGTTACGTGGAGCTGAAATTTGGACGACATATTTATAATACGAAGTATATACGAAATAAATCATTCGCGCCAAATAGATTTATAATAGCTTTTTATTTGGTAGCAAGTTCGGACGGAAACACGATTCCTCATCAGTGCGCTTATTTCATGAAAGGAAAGATAATTAAAGGAGAAACGTTTCTGTCCCCTCTGTGGGCTCATCAAATGAATAGCGTTCCACAATATTAGAACATCTAAAGCAAGCTCGTCCATAATATGAACCTTTGATAGACCGCGTAGAAACAGGACTCTTCCGAAGAACATTCTTACTGAGAGAACACATACATGACTACAACATTTAAATATTGTTTTTACTAGCACTCCTTGGCCTTCTTGCTTATTAATTTATAATAAATTGATAAATTAAATGTCTTCTCGTTGCCGATGTCCAGCAAAGGGCACCGATAAAAAATTAAAACCTTTGACAGGTTTTAATCCACTCTACTTCCCTTTAATTTCCTTGTTCCGTTTTATTAATAGTCGATTCTTCTTCGACCGTGGGATGATGACGTGGCGGGGTGGGTGTTTCAGATTTTATGAAAAATTTAATAATAAATGTCTGGGGGAGAGAGATAGAAAGAGACGGGGAAACCTTTTGTAACATCAAGTATA
This sequence comes from Lethocerus indicus, assembly GCA_019843655.1. Classification (NCBI taxonomy): domain Eukaryota; kingdom Metazoa; phylum Arthropoda; class Insecta; order Hemiptera; family Belostomatidae; genus Lethocerus; species Lethocerus indicus. Next base: position 22,286,450 of record JACDQD010000003.1, on the reverse strand, counting down.
TAAAAATATTTCAATAATGATAAGAGAAAGTGGGACGGGGGAGCGAAACCTCTGACCCCGAGGAATGTAATATACAAGGGGCGTCCCCTTCCCAACAGTAGACACATTCTTTCCGAATACTTTCAGTCATCTAATTACAACCGACGATAAACTAGGCCCCGCCAGAACTCTCTAACTATATAAAGCTTTTGCCATTCCGACAAATTTATTATAAATACAAATCTAACAGTTTTTTAGTAAAACAAATACAGGGGTATATAATACAAATATAAATATTAAAATACAAATTGAATGTAATGTAGATCGAAAACATCACTACGGCAGTGACTGGACTGCGTGTTTAATTTTTTAGGTTTAGCTTAGGACGAAATCGGGTGTGATAGTAAAATCAATTGCGGAACCAATTTAATTTTGATGGCTAATAACCAGAAGAGTCGGTTAAACTTTTCTCCCGGCCTCAACATATATGCCTTATTTTTCAGATATATTTTCGGCGCTTCCTTTGAATATATATATATATATATATATATATATATATATATATATATATATATCCCCGGTTGTAATTCAACTCCGCTTTCCAATATGTGGAATTGACTCAGTGGTGTGTCAGGGGAGGAGTGGGGCCGACCTCCCTTGATATAAACAGTCTATAAAGAGCGTGGAAACGATGGCCCCCTATACCGCGGCCCAATGCCTTCAGAAAATGTATAAATATCTCTTGCCACTGTTGCCCGAGGGAAATATTCAAGCGGCGCCAATGCCAATATTTAGAGAGTAAATATTCCAGTAATCCGGTTTCTGACACCTTAATACGTTAGTTGCGGTAATACATGCACCCGTATTATATTGTCATTTCGAAACTGGTAAAAACACGTCGTCGAAGGGAGTCGCGTTAAATATAAGACAATTGAAATAGTTTGTTTAAAATAATTCGAATTTATAATTTCACGAAATTCGATTCGGGGAAGACATTTCATTAGGCCGGGGTTAATGGGCTGCAGGCCCACCTGAACGCCGACCGTACCCGCTCATCAATCAATTGCTGTTTAACCCAGACCTACTCTCGTTATATATGGAAATCTCGCCTCTATTCGAAGAGTTGTTCCTCTATAACTGACTAGAGACACGGTAAAATAAATATACCGCGGGTGCAATGGCTTCGGAAAATTATCGTCAGCATAATGTCTTTTTACTCCCGTCTAATCGGCAACGAGAGCATTGACTAAACCATTTCGACGTTTTATATTATTTATAGCCAAAGTCGGTGGATTTGAGACATAACTAATGTCCGCCCGTTTCAGTAACCGATCGGTCATTCTGCTACTAGAACTAATGGAATTTTTTAAAATATTAAAATGACTGTAGGTTTATGTTTGTTGCGCACGGTCAGTGACAAATAGTCCTTTCTCTCTTGAGTGTAAAGGGGCGTCGGAATTATTCAAACGCGGCATAAAGGGTGGAATCGGTAGATAAATCAGTGTGTACGATAGACCGCATATTTTCTAAACAGAGCCCGTAAAGGGGGTCCCGTGTCGCTCGTATAGCACGTCTCCTTAGTTGGACCGCTCCACTACGAAATATGAAAACCTCATAATCAATTGCTATCAGGCAGCAGAGTGCACCCTCGGGGGCCACACCGGCGCCTTTGGCCTCTCTCTCACCATAACCCTAATATTTTAAATTCACATTTAGTATTAAATTACTAAGTTTTCAAAGTTATGAAGGCGGGGGATACGCTTTTACTTAGCGAGGTATCGCTCCTTAGGGAGCACATAAAGAGATTCGCGCTTGAGATCCCCCTTTAACATGTTGCATAAAACCCCCTTATAGAGGGTCAAGCGGGGGCCGTGGGGGAGGGTTCGGGCGGCACGGCGGGTAGGAGGCCGGGTGGAGGATGTGAGTTGTCGACGGGCAAGCGGGGGCCTTGGTGGAGGGTCCGGGCGGCACGGCGGGTAGGAGGCCGGGTGGAGGATGTGAGTTGTCGACGGGCAAGCGGGGGCCGGGGGAGGGTCCGGGCGGCACGGCGGGTAGGAGGCGGGGGGGGGATGTGAGTTGTCGACGGGCAAGCAGGGGCCTGGAGGGGAGGGTTCGGGCGGCACGGCAGGTAGGAGGCCGGGTGGAGGATGTGAGTTGTCGACGGGCAAGCGGGGCCTGTCAGTGGAGGGTCCGGCGGCACGGCGGGTAGGGCCAGGTGGAGGATGTGAGTTGTCGACGGGCAAGCGGGTGTCTTGGGGGAGGATCCGGGCGGCACGGCGGGTAGGAGGCCGGGGGGAGGATGTGAGTTGTCGACGGGCAAGCGGGGGCCTTGGGGGAGGTCCGGGCGGCACGGCGGGTAGGAGGCCGGGGGGAGGATGTGAGTTGTCGACGGGCAAGCGGGGGTCTTGGGGGAGGTTCCGGGCGGCACGGCGGGTAGGAGGCCGGGGGGAGGATGTGAGTTGTCGACGGGCAAGCGGGGGCCGGGGGAGGATCCGGGCGGCACGGCGGGTAGGAGGCCGGGGGGAGGATGTGAGTTGTCGACGGGCAAGCGGGGGCCGTGGGGGAGGATCCGGGCGGCACGGCAGAAGGCTCGGTGGAGGATGTGAGTTGTCGACGGGCAGCAGCGGGGCCCGGTGGAGGGTCCGGGCGGCACGGCGGCAGGAGGCAAGCGATGTGGAGCTGTCCGGGCGGCACGGCAGGAGGTGGAGGATGTGAGTTGTCGACGGGCAAGCAGGGCCCCGGTGGAGGGTCCGGGCGGCACGGCGGGTGGAGGCCGGGTGGAGGATGTGAGTTGTCGACGGGCGCAGGGGCCTGGTGGAGGGTCCGGGCGGCACGGCGGGTAGGAGGCCGGGGGGAGGATGTGAGTTGTCGACGGGCAAGCGGGGTCTTGGGGGAGGGTCCGGGCGGCACGGCGGGTAGGAGGCCGGGGGGAGGATGTGAGTTGTCGACGGGCAAGCGGGGGTCTTGGGGGGAGGATCCGGCGGCACGGCGGGTAGGAGGCCGGCGGGAGGATGTGAGTTGTCGACGGGCAAGCGGGGCCTTGGGGGAGGATCCGGGCGGCACGGCGGGTAGGAGGCCGGGGGGAGGATGTGAGTTGTCGACGGGCAAGCGGGGGCCTTGGGGGAGGATCCGGGCGGCACGGCGGGTAGGAGGCCGGGGGGAGGATGTGAGTTGTCGACGGGCAAGCGGGGGTCTTGGGGGAGGATCCGGGCGGCACGGCGGGTAGAGCCGGGGGAGGATGTGAGTTGTCGACGGGCAAGCGGGGGCCTTGGGGGAGGTTCGGGGCGGCACGGCGGGTAGGAGGCCGGGGGGAGGATGTGAGTTGTCGACGGGCAAGCGGGGGTCTTGGGGGAGGTTCGGGGCGGCACGGCCAGGTGGAGGAGGCCGGTGGAGGATGAGTTGTCGACGGGCAAGCGGGGGCCTCGGTGGAGGGTCCGGGCGGCACGGCGGGTAGGAGGCCGGGTGGAGGATGTGAGTTGTCGACGGGCAAGCGGGGGCCTCGGTGGAGGGTCCGGGCGGCACGGCGGGTAGGAGGCCGGGTGGAGGATGTGAGTTGTCGACGGGCAAGCGGGGGCCTCGGTGGAGGGTCCGGGCGGCACGGCGGGTAGGAGGCCGGGTGGAGGATGTGAGTTGTCGACGGGCAAGCGGGGCCTCGGTGGAGGGTCCGGGCGGCACGGCGGGTAGGAAGGTGGAGGATGTGAGTTGTCGACGGGCAAGCAGGGGCCTCGGTGGAGGGTCCAGGCGGCACGGCAGGTAGGAGGCCAGGTGGAGGATGTGAGTTGTCGACGGGCAAGCGGGGCCTCGGTGGAGGTTCCGGGCGGCACGGCGGGTAGGAGCGGCGGGAGGATGTGAGTTGTCGACGGGCAAGCGGGGGCCTTGGTGGAGGGTCCGGGCGGCACGGCGGGTAGGAGGCCGGGGGGAGGATGTGAGTTGTCGACGGGCAAGCGGGGGCCTTGGTGGAGGGTCCGGGCGGCACGGCGGGTAGGAGGCCGGGGGGAGGATGTGAGTTGTCGACGGGCAAGCGGGGGCCTCGGTGGAGGGTCCGGGCGGCACGGCGGGTAGGAGGCCGGGTGGAGGATGTGAGTTGTCGACGGGCAAGCGGGGGCCTCGGTGGAGGGTCCGGGCGGCACGGCGGGTAGGAGGCCGGGTGGAGGATGTGAGTTGTCGACGGGCAAGCGGGGGCCTCGGTGGAGGGTCCGGGCGGCACGGCGGGTAGGAGGCCGGGTGGAGGAAGTGAGTTGTCGACGGGCATGCGGTGGCCGAGGGGGAGGGGCCTCATAGGGCCCCCTTGAGCAGTTTTCTATGTTTAACTTATATTGCCGCCTTGTGGTTGAAGGTGGTGCAAAAACTACCTACTAAATTATGTTTATCAGATTTATACTACCCGGATGAATATTACTCTCGATTTGTCGCCAAACTTTAGCATGTAATAATTCTATACCGAAAAGAGACTGTTGTCTAAATCTATATTTCCTGTTTTAATACTTCTAATCTGCCGTTGAAAAATGTATTGCATTAATTAGCCATATATTAATTCAGAAAACCCACACAGATTTAAGTGAAAGCGTAACTCCTGTCCGTGGTCTTATTTCTCGATTTTTTCGATAAAACCCCTTAAAATATAAATAAACATAGAAATACTGATTAAAAATGTATCCAATTTTTTGAAAAACAGCTCTAATATGTGAACAAATTTTATTGTTTAATATCACCTTATTTTTTACCTACATGAGCGTAGGAATTGTGTTAACGGCGTGATGATTTCATAACGATGTGGCAAAGTGGAATTTAAAAATTCAACTTTATTCATACAGGGCAGAGAATAAAAAGTTCTAGGAATCCAATATTGCACACACGTGGCGAAAAGGAGTTTCGAAGGAGGCAGCTCAAGCCAGTACGGTTGAGCATGCGCAATATTGTCGGTAGTTTCAAGATTGTTAACTTATTTTGATTTATAGCCTGTAGGCGCAATAAAGAAGCGGGCCAGCCAGCTTGGGCCTTGAGGTAATCAATTGGCTCCGCGCCCGGAGGGAGTTTATATCGTGCGATGTAAAGCGCAGCTTCTTCTATTAATTATTAACGCTTTTTAAGGGGGTCTTATAGCGGTTCTTTATAGTGAGTCCCATGGGGAACACGGACTCCTCCTACTCGATGCCTCCTCAGGGACGTTGGGAGGGTGCATGATAAGAGAACGTCCGAAACGGCCTCACCTAACCTAATTGTACGTCGGACAGCGTTAAAGAAACATTGCATCTAATAAGAATTATAGACCGAATGATCGAATGACGCATTTATTCCAATTTCGAGGGTTTAAGTACAATCCCATTGTAATTAAATAGCTAGGCGAACAGTTCCCATAGTACTGGCATATGCTGCAATATTATAGAGTGTGTTCCTTACCAAAATTTAAATATTAAATTTTAATTAATATTTTCAATATTAAAATTTAATTAATATTCAACTGTTAAAAATATAAGAAATGTTATGAAAGGAATTTTATTTCTCTTTTTATTGAGTTATTAAATAGAATATTAATAATATATATTGCCCACCCAACGTACCGAATTCTTCGCGGGACCGTACTGACTCTTAAATTCTTAAATTATTATACCCTAAAATGTTAGGTTGCGAAATATACTGAATCCGGCTTACAATTGATTGCACAGGAATTGTGTTTGTGAATAGGATTATTTCGAGGCCTGGCCGCCCGATGAGTGGTCGGCTGGGAGCGAATAAACAGAAGATTGAGGCCCTTGAAATTAAGCTAATACTAATAATCATCGTATAATAGCCGGTGGCCACCGGCGGACCGCAGATCGATCAGATTAAAAAAAAGGGGTTGTCGGAGCTCAGCGCCCCTATACCGGACTTGTGTTCCGAACATAATATTAAGTTGGGGTAATTTTTGAAACGATTTTCTCCACACTGATACCACGCGTTTTCAAACCAATTTTGGGTTTTATACGCGATTTTAGATAGCCGAACAGTAGCTACATTGAGCTAGATAGTATAATGATGAGATAGTATAATATACACCGGATTAATAATTGAATCATTTAATAATTTAGTTCTTTTTATTTAGCGGTTACCAAAATACGATTTTACGGGTACTGATAAGGAAAGGTGGAAAAATATATATATTTGATCAGTTGTAATAAATGAAATTATGTTATGGCTGTATATCTGTATGTATTTCGCATTCAGTCTATTATAATCTGTAATTAGACTCTTTATCAAAACAAAATCAAATAAATGTTACAGCGGAAGGAAACATTTCAACTATGCAACCTTTTGAACATATAGGTTCTTCAAGGCTTACATTTCGTTCGGAAGCGGGGAATTATCTATCATCGCTTATCATTGAAATAGTGATACCTCTACCAGGTAATAGTAAAATCAAAGGGTTGAGAAATGGTAGGTTAGGTATCTTCTGTTTCGGGTTCCACCCTCATCTGTGTACTTTATAATTTTAATTTTGGATTCGATGAAGAAGCTGGCCATGTTCGGAAGCAGTGGGATACTATAAAAGTGTGCAGAACCGACTCTTTCCTATCCTATTTCTCAATTTCCGCTTTCGCTGCTATGGCCGTGAATAATTAAAGCGTCCGAGAGGCGGGACCCGGACTATAACATTAATAGGTATTAATAACAACTAAAGGGTTAATTCTCGGTAGGAAGGGCCCGGGCAGAAATATTTAATGAGATCGAAGCAGGGGGAGAGGGCGGGCAGCCGGTGCACGAGAGGAATGCCGGCCGAGATAGTGCGACCGAACCGGGTTTAGTGTTGAATTATTAAAGAGATCTTGACCCCTCGGGCTAATAATGCGGTCGGGACAAATCCAAGCAGGGCGTGTGGACGTCCCGCCGCGGGAGGGGCGCACTTCGGAACCGGCATAAATATGCGGGCTCGGCCGATAGCCGGAGTATAATCCACCTGAGAGCCTACAGTCCGCACAACGCCGGCAGGGGCCATAATAGGGAGCGCCCCCGCACAACCCCACGACCCATAACCTGAAAATAATTCAATTACACGTACCGGCACTTCCGGATTAAGGAAATAATACCCTTCCGGAATACGTTTAGGGAGGACGATAACGGCCGGTGGCGTCCGCCCACATCGGATCCCGACATAAAGAACAGAAACATGCGGCTGTTTTGGACGTGCTTCGGGTTCTAATCAGCGATACATTCTCTCATAACCCTGAAATCTCGCTGTGTATCTCTCCTCTAAAATCGTAAATAATCATCGATTTAAATCTTATGTTAATTAAAAAAACTTCTGTCCTAGACTTTCTGTTCTGTTCTGGATATCTCGCCAGCTTTTCATGCCACCTCGTCGATTAACCTCGTGAAAACCAATTATGCTTGTGGGTTAGATCATGGAATATAATTAACAGACGAATCAATTCGCTATGGTGCACATTCAACACGGTCATAGTTCTAAAATAAATTAACCGCCTCACATGTGAATTACAGTTCATATCTGTTTACAGTGGAAACAAAAAACATACACTGTAACGCTGAATAAATGCAGAATAGATAAATGTTATTTTCACTAAACTCTTGCACTGCATCGTACAGTTCAAAAATTGGGAAAAATTGCGGGATAAGAACGTAAAATAAGGATCTCCATAGAAAGCCCCACAAGTTTTGGATTGACAAATACTCCTTCTGAGGTGGGATATAGCGTAGATATGAATAAGCATAAATCACATGAAAGTAAACTGCATTGGGCTATTATCTCACGTCCGGGTCTGAACCCCGGTGTCTAATCTACACCAAAAATCCCCCTCCTTTAATAATGTCAGTTGTATATTCCCCCGTTGCCCATCATAAATACGTTGGGGGGCCATATTGGTGGGGGGCCTCTTTTGTAGGCAATTCAGAGGTCCAGTCCCGTCGGAAAGGAAGTAAGGAAGAGGAAGGATTATAATGGGCTGTAGCGGTGACCCTCGGCTTCATGAAGAATTATTCAATTACACGGGCCACGTTTGAATTAATGCCTTCGTTTCCAAGTTTTCACCGCCGCTCCCGAAAGCAATAGAAATTCAAATTACGGCCCAAACGACAAAACTCTTCCATAAATCAACAATATTATAAAGCAGTCCAATAACGGCGCTTCTATATAAATTCTTTCGGACTGGTCCATTTCGGAATTTTCGAGCTGGTTAGGTGAGTAAAATTTACTTAATTTTTCCTGTAATAACTTCTCTACAAATAAAAGTTTCGTATACAAATATTCTTAAGTTGATCATTAAAAAATAACGTGTTAGATTAATAATAATATCGATCACGTATTTTAATAATTCAGAAAGTCGTCTGAAGTATTTGTTAAATGGTTTTAGTTCTTTATAAGTTATCACTCAGACCGTAGATTTCGTGTTTCTGCCCCCTCTCGTTGGTTTGGTTGGTTGCTAGACCGGTTTCGGCTGCTCGCCACTTTTGGCACTTTGGAAGTTTTTTGGGGATGTTGTTTGTCTTATTTGGGTTGGGAGGGATTTTGTTAATCGCCTTAAGTCTTTGTCGGATTATCGGTCATATATATAATATGTTAACTGTACAGTGTCATATGGAAACATATATTTTCGTATAACTAAACACGGCACTTGATACTTGACCCGCAATACAAACAAGCTGTGCAGGTTTAGTATTAGGGCCGTGTACTTTTGCGCACGACACACACGGGGACGCAAGTTTATCGGTACAAGTCCACCCAACGAACTTTAGTTCAGTACATTTCCGCACCACCCTCAGGGGGCGCTAGTGTATCAGTGGAAGTACACCCAACGAACTTTAGTTAAGTACATTTCCTCACCACCCTCAGGGGAGCGCTAGTTTATCGGTGCAAGTGGAACTAATGAACTTTAGTTAAGTACATTTCCGCACTACACTCAAGGGGGCGCTAGTTTATCGGTGCAAGTGGACCAAATGAACTTTAGTTAAGTACATTTGATCACCACCCTCAGGGGGGCGCTAGTTTATCTGTACAAGTGAACCCAACGAACTTTAGTTAAGTACATTTCCGCACCACACTCAGGGGGCGCTAGATTATCGGTGCAGGCTGGACCCAATGAACTTTAGTTAAGTACATTTCCGAACTATACTCAGGGGGGCGCTAGTTTATGGGTGCAAGTGGACCCAATGAACTTTAGTTAAGTACATTTCATCACCACACTCAGGGGGGCGCTAGTTTATGGGTGCAAGTGCACCCAACGAACTTTAGTTATGTACATTTCTGCACCACACTCACGGGGCGCTAGTTTCACAAAAATCAATTAATTTTAGTCGAAACCGGTCTAGCAAAAGACCAACTCAGCGAGAGGAGATAGAAACACCCCATCCCCTCCCGTACCAGAAAACAGGTACTTTAAACTTATCACTAGTGACTCAGAGTAGCTATGTTTTCAGATGTACTAATGTTTGTTCAGAAATGGTTTGGTTGTGCGTGCGATACTGTTTTAGAGACCTATCAGTCGAAATCTTTATTCTGTCGCAACGATTCGTATTCACCATGGGGAGAAAGTCGAAGTGAAATGATACTCAGAATTGAATCGGGCGGAAAGGTTTGGCCCCCCCCCCGGTGTCCGGAATAAAACGAGAGAGATACCTTACATCGGCCTCCCTCTGCTCGGGATATTCGACCTTACAGCCCTAAACGGGGAAGGGACCATCTGGGCCCTGCGGCATTCCGCATGTACGCTCCTCCTCGTCCAGAAACGCGTTAACGCGCCCATCCAGATACGGAATTCTGTGACGGGGGGCCCCCACACAATAAATTGCCGACAGACAGAACGTCCTTAACCCTGGTCTGGGGCCCGCAATCGATTATCCCTTTCTCGTGTGTGCTTGTGTTTGCCCGACTCAAATTTTGTTACAATTGGTACGGATTTTGTCAATATTGTTACGTAATAACGCATTCTAGGGACATTTGAATAGAGGCTGAAACCTACCCCACTATTTTAGGAATATATTTGTACAGCAAACCTGCAGTAATAAGACTCATAGATATATTTACACTTTGACAATGCAATATAATCGCAAACAGTGTGGAAAAAATGGTAAGGACTGTATTGTAAAGGATAAATTTGGTATAGAAATAGATGAATATTGACAATTGGAGTTGTTGAAGCAAAAATGATTTTGTTTTGAAACGGTACAATCTGCAGAATCATTATAACCAATATTGTGTTATAGTGTGCTAATCGCTTTATCTATTTACCCATTAGCAATTATCTTGGCTTATGAAATTTCTAATATATTTAATTGAAATTAAAATTATATTATGAAGAAATAACCGGAAATTTGCTAGGAATACAGTTAAGCAAATGCTATTCACAAGCCGAGACGTATGGGCTGAAAACGAAAGTTCTCTTTTTTATCTTTCACGCGCTCCTGGCCTTATTTAAATAAGTCCATAATACTTTTTAGCGCCGGCAGTAGGCCATAAGCCGTGACTTCAAGCTGACGCCACGAATTCCCTGTCCCGAATATACAGTGGCCCTTTATCCCTTACGGCCGCCATATGGCCAGCATTGAATACATATTTCGGTCCGCTCTAAATGTGTAAATATATTGCAAGCATGAGTATTAATAGCAAATCATTTATAATAATACGATTAATAGTGATTAATATTTTAAATTAACAAATTTTCGATAGGTAGAAAATATTTTTTAGAGTTGTAAATTAGAAAGGGGTTTTTCATATTACAGACTGATTAACACTCTTGATAAATATGTGGTTATCACGTAACACAATCCAAATAGTATACATCTATAATGTTTATACCATAAAATAATGTAAACATGCATTCATAAATGGATTGCGTATGAATAATAATTAAACAAACTGGACCTAATCCACCATATTTTATTCCTCAAACTAGGTCATGGCTTTAGTCACCAATTGAGCCAGTAACCTACGGAATTCTGGGCGGTTATACTAATCACTAAAACTAAGGGGCCTCCAAAATTAAACGAATTTTTTGTTAATTATTTTTGTATTTAATTATTATTGAACTGAAAAAGACTATCTTATATTTAAAGTAGTGTTTTGTTGAACCCCGAGGACATGAAATTAGCTTGTTTTTAGGCCTGGAATTATTCCTATTTTCAATCGCCGAAATTACTGGGATGAGACGGACGGGTGAGGGGGTGGGGTGTAGGCATCGAATAAATATTGAGCGCTCTATGCAAATTCGTAGCCCGCGGTCTCTTGTTTTTTTTCCTCCTCCGTTCGGGGGCTAAATCCGACCCGAAAATCGGGGAATGAGACCAGGGATCTGATTGGCAGAGTGTCAATGGGAAGCTAATACCGAGGGTGGGCGCGGGGGCAGGGACGGGAGATTGGAGTTTTATCGGCGGCTCCTCTCCCTCTTTATTGATGGAATCCCCGTCCTGTTTGTTGTGCGCTTGCGTTCCTTTTTTTGGATGAAAAAAAGCTTCGAGCGGACCAGTGTTTATGACTGAAAGCGGGACTCAGCTCGACAAGGTCGTCGCCTTTTTATTTTCCCCAGCTCTTACTCAGATTCTGAATGTACCTTTTCGTTCATTAAGGTTTCGACCGAAAGTTAAAATTAATTGCGAAACCGGTCCAATGAAATTAGGCTGGGCGGGGTAAAATATAGGCAAGAATGATAAAAAACCTAAAAATGATACGCTATGAACCGCATTTCCAGGCAGACATCGAATTCCATTATTCATTGCTACATTATTTGGGCCAATTCAGAAAAATAATGACCGGATATTTGATTTTCATCGGGCGCAACCCCGAATATCGAGCAGGTACAATAACGAGTTTGGGAAGTGAGCGGTGGTATACGAGCGACAAATGAAAACCGCGGCTGAGGGGTCGACGCTTAAATTGTTATTCGAAAACTGTTTGTGAGTGTCGAGAACTGGGGGAAGGTCTCCCTCATACACGCATAATGTCGGTTTTATAGCGGCCGTTTGCATCCAAATAGCAGTCCCGGGCGTTGGTAGGGGTAGGACGACTCTAATGCGTCGCTCTCCCGGCCCCGGTCTAGTATGCCGCCTCGCGACCGGGTTTATTTGTCCTCGAGGGGTCAAAGTTCTAGTTGAAAACTTAATGTGGGAAGGAGGGGGGCAACTTGCAGTTTGTGCCGGCTCCAGCAGAATACTAAACAATGCTGAAATATCGCGCGGTACGGCTTCGCGAAGCTCGCGGCTTTCCGCCCATATTTGTAATATTAACCTTTTCCGAAAATTCGACTTCCTTCCGGCGCTGTGTACAAGGTTATAACTTTTCTCTTCTGCAGTGCTACAATAAATATTTTTTATTAACTCCTTCCTACCGTAGAAATACTAATGGGCCGAAAGTCTATATGTTACCATAATCTATCATATACAGGGTTTAACGATAATAATTATGCCCATAAATTTAATAATAGCTGTAGTAAAAATAGTTGTAAACTATAAGAATAGAAAAAACTAATAAGTAATTAAGAAACGGTAAAAATGGTTAATTTCGCATCTACCTAAGAAAGTGTTGATACTAAACCGCACAACACAACTGTGTTGCGGGTTAGTATCAAGCGCCACTCAAGCGCCACGCGATTAATTTTCTAGTACCGCCACTGCAAGTATGAATTTTGATGCCATGTGTGTACTTACGTAAGAATTTATATTCAAGTAATGTATGTACAGTATGTAAGAAAGTATATTTATTTTAAGGCATTTTCTCAATGTCATTGACGGTGTCAACATAATACATGATTTAATTTACTTGATATTTCCGAGCACGATATATTATGTTTACCTTGGTAAATATGTGTGTGTTTTATTAGCTTTATGTGTATCGTTATTAAACAAACACAATACGTCAATTTTCGCGACGTACATATTGGTAAATTACAAGAGTTAATAAAAAGAATAACAAGAAACTCATATCGATTGATGTCAATAGCTCTTCTCAACTTTAGTACGGAATAATAAGTTGACAGTAAGAATAATAAGATAAGAATAAACAAGAAGGAAAAGAGGGGAAAGATGGGCCATCAAACTGTCGCTGGAATATTGGCTGGGTGTTCAAACCCCTCCATTACCTCTAGGCTCAGTTGATAGCATCCTGGTCCCTTTTCCCTTCTCAAAGAAACTCTCAGGATGGGAAATCGAGGTTATATACAGCGGCTATAATCGCACCAATCAAGAAGTTGAATTTTGGACTGCAGGGAGAGGGAATATTATCCGTGAAACAAATCCTAAATCATCTTCAATCACCTTGTTCACCTTGTCAGCTGGAACTTGAGATAACTTACTAACTGGCATTATCTTTATTGCAAGAAAAGCAGTGTTTTAAAGTTTATATTTTTATACTAGTTTATATTTATCTATTAGTTCATATCTAAGACTGATGTAATTGAGGTCCTGGTTGCAACTTATGAAAGTAGTGCTGAACTGGAGCTGCTGTTTTCCATCATAAGGATTGTTATATACAACAAACTGACAATATACAAATCCATTTTTAAACCGACATGGACTTACGGAATTGAACTATGGGGTTCCGCCAAGAAATCCAACATCCAGAGATTCCAATCAAAAGTCCTTCGTACCACCCTTAATGCTCCCTGGTATGTTTCTAACCTAACAATCCATAATGACCTCAACATACCAACAGTCGACGAAGTCGCAAAATCACGCTTCCTTAAATTCCACTCCCGCCTCTCTCCACATCCAAACCCACTCGTTCAGTCCCTTTCCTCTTCTATCCATCCATTATCCCCCCCGGGTCGGCTTAAACGCCACTGGCCCAGAGACTTTCTGTAGGCCGAATACAGGTCAAAAGTATCACTGGATGGCGTCTTTATCGAGCGAAACAAGACAAACCAGTCAAACAACCGCCATTGTACCTATAACTAGTAATAGTTGATTGTACAAAAAAATAATGTTAAAGGATTGTTATATAAGACGTGTCCGTACATTTTTGCCCGACAAATTGCATCTTATCACAACGAATGGGATCCGGAGTGGGTAATAATAGGGGCTGCCCGTTCTCACAGTGTCTGTATATAGGGGGCCGGGACGGACTCAAGTTCGAGATAGCAATTACCCAGCTCTGGAGCTTAATAGAATCCGGGTCTCAAAGAACTGAGCCCCTGGAATTGAAGTCAATTTTGCCGCCGACCATAATCAAAGGCGGACGCCCCGAGAAAGAATTAAGTTGCCGGTAGAATGGCGGCCTAATGAAAAGAAATCGTTCCACGTAAGTTATGAGCCATTCCGAGAAAATAGATCCGACCCGGTCTTATTTACAACGTCCTGAAGGAAGTTCAGTAATGCCAAAAACTGGAAAATAAGGTGGTATAAAAATGCATATGCTATTGTATTTTCTTCAATGTTTTATCGGCGAAAAAAATATTTAAGTGGCGAGACATTCCATTATTCTGACTTCATTTAAATGTTACAATGATATAAATTTGGATTCACTGAGATTCTAACAAAAACCGGTAAAAAATATATATCTCATATTTACTTACGTACATCCTTTTATAATTCTTCCTCCTTAACTCGAATTAGGAACAACAATTATAATTATACAGTGTAGATATTTGAAGTTCTGGAAATTATAGAGTCTGTAGATCAAAAAGTTTGTTCAGGACAGAAGTATTGATTGGGGTGATTGAGATTCACCTCTTGGCCTGTATGTATTATTGTAACGGCCCTAAGTTCTCGGGTTCGATTACTACGGGGCGGTCCGGGCCCACCCCCGGGGCTGTATAAGACGAGCCATCCCAAGCCCCCCACAACACCGGTCATCATCCCCGACCGGCTCGTTAATAATGCCCGGATCCCTTGGGCTTTTGTGCAAAGGAACATTACACGGCGGATAATCGAATCGGAATCTCAAAGAACTTGACCCCGGGGCATGCTATCGAGCGATTTCTGAACGAGGTTTCCGATGTGGGGTGAGAGGGATCGAATTCAATTTGGGGACCACCAGACTGATCCTAAGGTTAATTTCCAGTATTAGACCAAAACCTATTTGTTCATAGTTATCAACTCAGTATTATAAGACGGTATATATGAAAATTTCATTATTATACTAAATATTCCATATTAGTTTCAATATTAACTGCTGTATGTATTATATTTTATATTTGTAAGTAGGAATAAAATGCGTATCATTTTATTTCTACAACTAATGTGACGAAACTTACAACTGTGATATAAATATTTCGGTTACACTAATCTCTGGAAATTAAGACCTATTTATTTGTCTAATAGAATACAGTGAACGACAGTTGTACCGAAAATGACTTGGAGGGATCTCGTTCTTGAAGAACCTCTCGTACAATGAAAAAAGAAGATTAATTTTGTGTTGAGAGTAGGCGTATAGTTGTTAACCCCTTACTCGACCACTGGGCCGATAATAAATTTTAATATCCATTTAATTCGGGACGTGGAATTACATAAGGAGCCTTCATAATTAAGTGTCTAGACGGTGCAACCACTCCTCTATTGCCAACAAATGAACGCCCCTTTACTGCCAGGCATAAAATAAGCTTTTAAAAATATATGACCGAGAAATAAAAATGGCCTTTCTTGTCCGGTTTAGATTTAGTGTTTGTTTGCCGGCGGGTGTGGGGGCCTCTCTGGTAATGGCCCCTATTACAGGAACCGGCTCATTTAACTCATTTCTCAGAGTTCCATCGGTCATCCCATTATGTCGCGTTTGCCACTGCCCCCCCCCCATTTTCTGTACTCACTGTTCGATATTTATTTGTCCCGATATATAGAGGAAACGAAGCAGTAACACTGTTCTCTGCAGGGGGCCGCAGCACCTAGAGTCCACATTCCGAAGAAGTAATCCTTGTTCCAAATGTGAAAGACAAAAAAGCCAAGCTGCTTTGAAACTATTTAACATGTTGACAAAGAGCAAAGAGAAAACTAAAATATTCAAATAGTAAGTGGGTGAAATAATCTATTTCACTTATGGGACAATAGAATTGTTCATTATTAATAGGGTTCCATTATTTAGAAATCTTTTGTGTTTAAGATTGAATAAAACTAATTACTACAAGAACATTAGTAGCAGCAATAGTCCGGTAATTTCATTTAACACTCGATTTTTTAAAATTTCATTGCGTATATTGTGTTGGGAATATGACAAAAATGACAATAAATTCTAAGGATGTTATAAAATTATCCTATCCATTTATTGAGAAATCATTTTTTTTTTACTTAGATCCGGAAGATGCCAATAGTCTGAGTGAAATACAGCTGGAAACGAATTTGTAGAAGCGAGCCGAGGAGTGTGAAGTTCAACGTTGGAGCAAGAAATTCGAAATCTAAACCTCTAAACCTTCGAAAGGCTAAGCCCGTAGGGTTTCTGGGAGACGTGTCGTCGCCGATTAACCGCAGTTCAATCGAGGTTGGCTCCGAATTACGTCGGCGTTAATTAACACCCAACCACGTTTTCCTCGTATTAGTTTTTCCCTTTGAGAAAAACCAGAGAGAATTAATAAATTCCCAAATAAAACATTTCATTTTTAGTGTAGGTAGCGCTAAAATCGAATTAAATTTCGCCAACTAAACGAATTACTGGGCAAACTCCGATTTGAAATTTAATTGGTTTGATCTCTTGCTTTGCGCGTTATAATATGTGGCATGCCTCGTATGCATTTGTTTTACGGTGGAGCACTTTCCTGTACCAAAAACTGTTTCGTTTTACACCGGGCTCAAATTTTTTTTCGCAATTTGAATTCGATTTTTAAAACCGTTGCTACACTTAACCTTTTATTAATTTTGCAATAAATAACCGTCAGAGTTTAACTTTAAAGTCGTAATCGTTGATAAGTGATATTGGAACATCAGCTCTCGTGATAGTTCATCCAGAATCAAATGGGCGAAGTAAACTAAATGAACGATGAAAAGGGTTAGTACTTTTACAACTATATAGCCATTCATTATCATTTAATAATTAAAAAAACAGCATAAAATTATTTTGTCCGTGGCCACATGATGTTACATGAAATATGTTCAGTAAACAAATGCTTAAAGAAATAATAAATAAAGTAACAGTATAATAATCATGCCCTAAGCCCGTGAATGTTAATTAACGGGAAGAAGCATTTTGATCAGCTTATGTCAGGGAAAACAACGAAAAATATTAGTCAAGTTACGCCTAATACAGACCGGAATAATCACACACGCAATCAGCATAAAAAGCTATAAAAATAAAATGAAATATAAAACTCAATTCTATCGGATTCTATATTCTAACGGATGTTTGTAGTTGTTTCTCGATATGAATTCTACAACAGGTTTAAATGTAATTAGTGGACCCCCCAATCAATTTCAGTTTCAATTAGTTGGAAATGAAAAACCCCTCAGCGATATAAATTTTTCTAAATACAATGAGACAGAGCCCTGCTTATATTTGCCGCATATATGAATTTTAAAACTGGGAGGAGGACAACATTCATCAAGTATTCTTGTGCCATACTTGGGCCCTATAAATCCCCCTTCCCTTGAATATTCATTATGTTTCAAACACCGAATTTAATTTAATTCGTCGCTGCATAGAACTCCATCGCTGGGTTCGTCAAAAGGTAATCAACAGGTAATTTCTGATAAAAATAAACCATCTCAGTCTCGGTATCGAGCCTACATATCAATTTGCCAGAAGGGAAGTGGGATATACATGTATATTTAAATATAATTTTTTGTTACCATCTGCCCTTGAATCAAGATTTCCTCATTTCTAATAATAAATAGCGAAATAGCTTTTAAAGACATTAACGTAACGAATCATTTATTCGAAGGGGAAATTGTACAAACGGAGGAGTATGTCCTCAGCCTTTAAATTTATAGATGCAGTTAACAAAAATTGACACTGCAAGTTATATAGGGTTGAATGGTGACCTAATGGACCTGTCATCGGGCGAATACTGGATGATGATAAATATAAACACCTTTTTCCGAACGACGACGCAAATATTCCACTCCCTAAAGTGAACTAGCCGGGAATTTAAAGTTTAAAGTTTAATTTCGCCATTTAGGTTTAGGAGAGGGCGGTAATTCCGAGGCGAGAGCCCGCCGAGGCCACTTTAATGATAAATCACAATTAGTTGCGTTAGCGTCTCCGGGAAAAGCCCCTCAGGCTCTCCGCCCCAAAGCAGGCCAAAGCCGGACTATTTATTCTCGGAGTGACGTCGGCCAATTCCCGGATTGGCGAAAACCCCAGGTAAGAACCGAGACCCCACAACTAATCCGGCCCCCATTCTCCAGCCACAAAGTAATTACATAAATGCTCCCGGCAAATCATCACCGCCGTTTTCACCTTCCACCCCATCGCCGACAATAACAAGTTCACCTCTAGCCAATAAACACTCTTCTCTAGGCCCTAATATAATAAAGGGGTAAGCGTATCAGACAGCGCTGTAAGGAAACGCCCGAATGATTCTGTTCTCCCGTTCCCGTTTAGTCCTGCATACAAAAGATAAGACCCGTCCTGGATTGAATATGTGGGACAATTGAAAATACTTGTGTCGGTCGGTCCGCAAAAGTTTGGAACATCGTCAGACTTGCAAGACGACCTTCTCCTGTCTCCACAGTTATTCTGTGAGATAACGGAGACAGATTACAATTCTGTCCATACGAGCTGCTCGCGTTATAAATTACAAATAACACACACATAAATAGCAGGTTAAAGACACCGTGAGGAATCGAGTAGAGTGATGATGTATTAAGAAGGTGTCGTCCACCTTCTACCATAATTGTATATAAACGGATTGTAAGATAGCAATAACGAGTTAGATTTTCACATGTCTAATTTATAAGATTATCAAATGTAATCTGTTAAGGAAGAGAAGTGGAGGGGGCTCGAGGCTGGAGGTTGTTCTGGAGGTTCCAAAAACGCTAATCCGCGGGACAAACAGTGGCCGGCCGCCCCACAACGGCAAACAATCGCCGCTGTTGCGTACACAACTTTTTTTACTCTCCCCAGACCGCCGGTGGAAACTGTTTTAAAAAACGTTTAGCGACACGGGGGCAACCGCGCGGAAAAATATATTTATTTTAGCCCGGGTTGGGGCGGGTCCGCGATAACGGGCCTAAAACTGGAGTTAATGCCAGTGAATTATCTCTTGTCTCTCGTGACGCCATTAGCACGACCCACAATATTCATTTGTTATCTGTCAGAAAAAATATTCCCGACGGGACAGAGGGCGGCCCCTAAGTCATCTGCAGGACACCCAACCCCCAGCCGGCCGCGCTCATGGAACAAAAAGTATTAATAGATACCGGCTCATCCTCCCTCCCGCCCCGCCCCTCTCTCTTTCTCGCTCCTAGCGAAGAAGACAACGAGATAAACAAAAAACAGGGAAAAGCGAATAGAGGTCCGATGAGTCTCCCACGGAAGTCCGGGTCTCAGACAATTACCGCTGTAATTGTAACAACGCTGGACGCCCCAGTGTTTTTAATTTATTTGAATTGAGATATTATTTCCTTTTGCAGGTTTAATGAGATCTCAGTCCTCGCGAGTGATTTATTTTGTTGAATATTTTCGTATCTTGCTTCCATGCAATTCTAACGTTTCTGAACAGCTCACTCCCAGCGATCACAATCGGATCTGAAAATTCATCATCATACTTATTTATAACGGTTGTAGTAGGTGTTTAATTCACAGGATGAATACCGGATGCCAACTCGTTATTAATACCTCTCCCTCTTAGTTGTTAGATGGGGTGGGCCCGAGGGACTTGATCAGCGTTAGCCGGCGGCCGAGCTGAAGCCAGCAGGTTGGTGGCCCCACAGAGAGCCCACTCAGCAACTATCCGACCGAAGTTCTTTATCAATGTCCGTTTAACGTGACCGTTTTAATCAGCGACCTGCCCTCCCTCCCTCGCTCATCCACACACGCCACCGTCCAGGTATTGGGGCCTCTAGCGTCCCGTCGCCGTGTGGCGAACGGTCGATTTAGGAGGGCAAAAGTTTATGCAGCCCTCAAACTTAGTTCTCTCGATGAAAAGTGCTAAACGTGACAAACATGAATGTTTAAAAATGTATTCACAATTTATTATTTGCAAGGAGAAAAAATATTAAACAGTTTTGCCTGAAACAACCCCTCGTCAAAACCCGAGTAGGAAATGAGAAGTCATCCGATAACGGATCGTTTGAAAAACCCCCGTTAAGACAACTGCACGTAGAAATCGAAAATTCCTATTTTTTTAATTCGTCATCGTTCTATATGCGATGGATAGATTGCGGTTGCAAATTACATTAATAATAACGGGGTCTTTAAGCGATTTCAATATTGTGATATCCGATATGATATATCAGTTTCGCTACAAGATAATTACATAGGCTGTTGCTGCGTTGGCGTGTCTGTGAGCAATAGCTAAGTTAAAAAAAAATCGATGCCCTCGAAAAATAACCTGTAATAATTCAAGGAATAATGGCGACCCACTTTAGCCCTCTTCAAATTATCAACTCATAATTCTCAATATATTGAATTTGAACCCATTTCGTAAAATGAGATGTTCACGTTAGGCGTGATTGATCGTTGAAAATATTTAACTGCCAAATTACATTTGCATAAATTATAGTTGTTCTATATTATATAAATATGAGTATACATTTACATAAATATTTTCCACGTAATGTATACTGAAGGTACAACATGCCGTGGGATGTTATTTCAAAATATTAAACCTCGCTCACAGTCTTGAATCTTACGTATTAATATAAATAGGATTTGAAGCAAATATTCCTAGAGCGACGCCAGGCTGTCTGTTTGTGGACCGTCGGTCTACTACTGCGTCTAAAATTAGGGTTTCAATGGTCCGTCTAAATATAATCTTGCGCGGTCCCATTTCGATTCAAGTTCACTGAACTGAACCGGGAAATATCAAAGTCCCAAAATTTTAATTTGGTCCCCTTTCGTTTGATCATCGATCGACGCTTTCCAAACGCTAGTTTAAAATGTATAGATTGCGTATAACAATTTATCATACTGCGGACTGCCATAACAGACAACTCCGCTGTCAGTACATTAGTCAGCTAGTTCATACTGCAGGGAAGCTCCATAGGTCACCGATATAACCCAATATCTGACAATTTAACAGCCGGAGCACTACTCACGGTTTGTACTGGTTTACTTAAAAACGAACAGAAAATTTATGGGAGAAAATAGCGATGTACGGCTCCCAACAAGTGGAAGTTAATTTCTCGTTTGACGAGTAGTTTTGGAGAAGTTTTGTTTTTGTAGTTCCGTCCATGTTCGCTATTGTATGTGGTATCGGTCAATCTTAACGAGAAGGAACGGTAGTCGAGGATGATTGCAATTCAATGAAGACAAAACTCAGTAGTAAATATTAATGTAACGATCACATTTTCCCAATTTTGTTTCCACGCACGCATAATGCCGCATAAAATGTAGTCACTCGAGCGAGTTCCGTGTGAATTTTCCTCCAGTGCAGAATTCAAATTTTAAAATGCAGCTATTTAGTCTTCTAGTTTATTTCCGGTCACGTTGGACGGAGTTCGAATGCAAATGGTGTTTACCCCGCCGGAGCGGAGGAAGCATTGGAGGTCCGGGCCCACCATCCCTTCCTTCTTCCATTTTATGTTTTATTCAACTCAAAAGCTTCTCAGTTCAATTATAATGTCGCGTATATTTAATCGTTGACTGAAGAAATTAACAACTTAAGTCAAAATAAAAAGACTAATTATTTTAGGGTACCTGTTTTCTGTCATTCTGAGAAAACAAGCGAGAGGATAACGCCATCTTTTTTACGTATTTATAATAATATAAATTTTTTAAAAGTACAACTTTTCGTTTAATACTCATAAAATTATTCCTCCTTATAATTAGTCGTACGGTGTAAGAAGAACATTCTAATAATAATAGACTAAAAACCATTCGCATATTAAGAGAAATTTGAATTTTATTCAATACTAAATTTCGCAATATTGCTTAAAGACCATAATAAATATAATAGCTGATCACACGACCTTTCGGCGTTGAAGTTTTCCTCTTATAAAAGGGAGAGTTCCATAAAATATTTTAGGAACAATGAAACTCCCACAGTGGAACTTTAGTTTATTATTAAGTTTCAACCGCTCCCCTCATAACACTGACGCTTCTAAATTAGCGTCTTCTAAGCTTTTAGGGCCCGTACAAAATGAGAAACGACTGGGAAGCAGCGAGAGACCAGTTTTTTAGCGCGTTCTTTAAAATCAACCCCGCTCGCATTTCCTTAACTGAGGTTTCACGGATATTACACTGAAAAATTTGAATTTTTAATAACGATTTCCTAGGTTCTTCGGTAATACGTGGACACTAAGATCGATATCCCCGGACGAGTTTAGATTTTATCTCAAACAACAGAGTAATAGCAGTACCACATTATAAGCACTAACGGTGCGAATTCCGAATCAGTTTAAATAACCATTTTTATTGTTGTAATAACACTTTTATGGTGTTTTCAATTGCAGTAACAGTGGATAATTAGATGTGATTAGTTATGGTTTTTTCTACATTATGCACTGTATCTATTACATTAAAAATATGATAAAGTCAATATTAATTTGGGGAGCGCAGCTGTGCTCGCAGAATCTCCGGTTTGTTTTTTTGCTAACCCTAACTTCGGATGAGTGTGAAGTGTTTGACGTCGTGAGCGGGAATGAAAGGGCACATCGTGAAGGGCGGGGAATCGAGATTTTCCCCGTGGGGCCAACTTCAAAACCTAATTACGCACCCCCAAACCTCTGGCGCCGGCCGGAGAGTTATTCCTCCCCCTCGGTTGGGTTCCTGAAAGTGGTGGGACCGCGGCCCGTTTGCCGGAGGGGGTAGGGGACTGGAAGGGCGCTGTTTGGAGAAAGAAAGGGTGTTTACAACAATAGTATTCCGTTCCCCTTCCCCCAACTCGAGTCCTCGGGCCTCTTTTCTCCTAGTCCGGAGGTAGGAATTCCTGGCCGCTGGGGGAGGGTGGAGTCGGGCGAGCGTGGAAGGGGCGGTGGAAGGCTCCGATTGTAAAATAAGGCTCTTTCCCAAATGGGGATTTATAAAGGGGTTGAGAGGGAAGTGGGGGTGCCAGCGAGACGAGGAAAGAAAACTTTTCCTCTTTCCAATGGTAGTTGGAGCGAGATGGGGAGAGAGTTGTCGGTCGGGTTATTGGGGCGGGGGTTGTGGGGGGACAATAGCCTTAGTTGCAATAAATGCGGGAGTTACTCTTGTCTGCAAAGAGCGCAAAGAAGGGCGTTTAAAACGAGAGGATTGTTCGCTGCGATGTCCCCCGTTCTCCTACTCGGCTTTTCTTTTACTAGCTCTGTATGAAAAGTCTGAAGCCGAAAGGTAATTTCAGAGAGGCGTGGCGTTAGCAGAAATTGATCAGAGCCGTCAATCAATATTGAGGAGTGGAGTATAGCGCATTAGTTTTGCTCCACTCGACTAGGAAGTACGAGCACGTACCCATTCCTGCCTGGGACGTGGGACGAAGCCACAAACTACCGCTAACTATATTGTATGTACATCGAGCCATGAGTGCGGTTCAAATGGAGTATACGGCATTCTATATGTAATTGAACCAGGTACGTCCGACAGGGTTGCATTACACGGACACAATAATTGTTAACCGCTCATATAGATGGGCCCCCTCTCGCTTCAAAAGGAGTTACACTTCTGCGTACAAATACGTTGAATATCGGTGCTAATATACTAATCTCCTACTGAATCAGTTTGGAAATTATAAGTTGAGTGTACTCCCCGAAGATTATTCTCGTACTGACAGAGAAATCTTTGAGTGAAGATCAATGTGAGGATACTTGGTACTTTTTTCAATCTGGGGTATTTATGTTCAGCACCATGTTATATTATACGAAACAGCTTGTTCCTTATTCAGAGATATTATCCATGCGGAAACGACAATTGAATCCTAAATGTCTCTCTAATAATAACAATAAATGGAAAATTGTGGGAAGATATAAGTCCTTAGTCAGTCTCATATGCTTAGAACATCAGGTCACTTCTGGACAAAGTTTCAGTATATTCAGTTACGGGGCCCAACTTTCTGTTCCCCGAGTGACTTATATTATTCGAATAAGGTCTGGAAAAGGGACAAAATTCAAACATATGGCCCCCATCTAAAGGCCGGATGATCGATGATTTACGATTTGCATTTTTAAATTTTATTGAAATAGCATTTATTTCCAGCAGAATTGTCTGCGGAATAAAATGACTCATTAAACATCATCGCTATCTTCGTCAACGTCACAGGGAGGCTTTATTGTGGTCTCACGGTGCATTAATTAATATAGCTTTATTTTACCGCCGGCATGGAATAAGTGTAAATTAAGTGTAATTGAAAATTTGCTTCATGAAGACTTTGCGTTATAAACAAGATTTAACTTTCCTTATCCAACTTGTTCTCCAGGTTGTGGCCAGGACCTACCCCTACAGCAGGGCCCACAACAAACAATATATAAACCTTTTATTGATCCTACTAAAGGAGAAGATGAAGAAAATTATTATTTTCGTTCATACTTGTTCTAGCAACAGCCTCGTATCCTTTCCTATTTTCTTTCTTTATTAAAAAAAAATAGAAAATGACGGATTTTCTTGTTACCCGAGCACTTAAAATGAAAATAATATTTTTCCTATTTATTTTACTTTGATGTTTCATATTAATTTTTCACTTGTATAATGCTTTGGTATTCCATTAAAGTTTCTTTTTCTATATTATTATGGTTAAAAATAGCTTCCACCCACTATAAATTTATTATAATTCCTATTTTCTTGTATTTAAATTTTTCTTGACATGCTTAGAGTAACCGTACCACAGGATATTAAAGGTTTACATTATTACTACTTTAGTTTGTACTCAATGAGAAAATGATAAGATATGATTATTTTATTATGAAATGTCCTATTCATTGTGAATTAAAGCGTGTTAAGAATTTTGAACGATATAAAGTTTTATAATAGAATTTGCGGTACTTGGGCATGTTCAAGAGTACAATGCCCGTTTTCGTGCTCATGGACAAGTTAATCGAATTAAATCCCATGATTGTTGCAACAGATGATTACCAATCCAACACCTGACTAGACACAAATATTCCTTAAAATTAAAGATAAATTAGTATTTGCTAGTAGTAATTGGTCTGTATAATGATATAGTTATATAATTCAGTATAGAGCCGAGAATATATAAAATGATATTTGAATTGATAGAAAATAATTTAATAGTATTAACCACTCCGTATTCGTTACCATTTTACACTACTTTCTTACCTGGTGAGGGGCCGAGAAGCTCAATTGTACCACCTAAATACGTCATTCGCAGTGAATTACAACGATTCATTACAGAGAGTTGAGAACATACATGCAGAGAGTGGTTAACGTGGCGTTTATTTAAAACTCGTATTTACGGTACGAGGTTTATCGAGGCGCATCTCCAATTTTTAGCCAGAGCGAAAGGATTCCCTACAAAATAGATTGGTACGAAATTGTTTATTTCGAAAAAATAGCGGATTCGAAGTTTCGCCCAAGCCCCGATAAGTAAGATTAAGGGCAATTTAAAAACAACGTACCCTCACCCTATTTGTTTTTGGTTTATCTCGTTTCGAAAATGAATGTTTAGCATATGGGGAGTGGCCGGAGTGTTGGGCCCCAGATAAAGCCCTTATTTAATTTGAAACTACCCAATACCGAATCTTGAATTGTCCTACTATATAGAGCAAAAACGTAGATAAGATTAAATTTAATGTATATTTCGCAAACGAGTTCAAGTCGTAATATTCCAATAGGAATATAATAAAATGTTGTATGAATACTGTAATGTATGAATAATGAGCACTACAATTGAAACATTGTGAATAGTGTGAACTTATATCTTTGCGCAACGTCTTTATGCAGGTACCCAACATCGGCAAATGTGATAAGCATCCAAAAATAATTTATCGGAGCGTTCGAATTCCACCAACAGAGATACGAGAGAGAACGTCGGGGAAATAAATGGGTTCTTGTCAGTGGCGGAAGCCTACGTAATACCGGGTTTGTCAGAATTTAAACCGAATATTTTAACTCAAATGCAGAACATGCACAGGGAACTAGCTCTGGTATAACTGCATCATTAGAGTTGCATAAACCCAGATCACGTTCTATCGTAATGATTTATTTACAAAATAAAGCAACACTCGCGAATTATTTTCAGGACGCCTTCTTCGGGTTTACAACAATTTATTTACAATTTAGTCGTGCATATTCCATAGAATCTAGTTACAAACAACTACATAAGTTACTATCCACATTTATGGTACTGTCCTATTAAAAAAAATACAGGGTATATATTTGGGCACAAAGAAAATTTAAACCATCGCTATTCTCCCGCAACATACAAGCCGGGAAAATGCTTATACTATACATGGAATGCAAGGATGTAATGCGTGTTAGCATCTAGCGCGCCGTACATCTTTTCAAGTTTGTTGCGTACCATTGTCGTTGTATAATACACAGGGATAATCAATTAATAATCTATTTTGAATCAAGCTGAAATAATACATATTCTAAAGGCTAAACTGCGGTTTATGAGCTCCTCGTCGCTGCACAGCTCTAACCTTTAAACTAAAGACGGCGCAAACGTGTTCTACAGCGCCACTCTTCTCTTCAGCATTATTAAATACAACGCCACCCTCCTTAAATTAATATTACGCTGTGGACACAATGTTTTGAAATATATATAAAAACTTACTTTAATTAATTTGTAATTAAATTAAAAATTAATTTAAAGTTTACAAATCGGTAAACACCGGTCGCCAAAAGCAAGAAGCGCGGACCATCTTGAGGGTTTAACCGAAGTTTAAATAGAGTTGGAGGTTCAACTTTCGGCCTCGGGCTTTTCACAACTTGTAAGGAGGGGAAATTGCGCCCGTGTCAAAACCGGACTTTGATTGAGTGCTCCCCTTTTGTTCCAAATGCGAATGGAAATGTCAGTCGAAAATCGAGCCCACCTCTTACCGAGTTTCCAATAACCGGAAAATTCATTAATTTATCCGGGTTGCGACCAGGACCTCTATTTACTTGTATTTGTACATTGGGGCGGGCTACCTGGGGTTTTTAATTATACCCCAATCCCAGAGTGGATTCCCATTGAGGAATCCAAACGGTGTTTTGAATGGGCGAAATTGTTCGCTCTCTGTTAGCCGCATTAAGTAATTCAATACAACTTTGAAGGAAAGTGGATTAACGCTGAACTGTGCAATTTAACTTATTTTCTGTTTTATTTTAACATCCTCTCTGGCTGAATGGACAAACTGAAGGCTAGAAATTGTATAGATACTACATTTAAATAATATTAGATATCATTAGCCTAAAAGGGAGGACTGATCGTGAATAGAACACCAGCAGAGTTACGGGCAAATTGTTACTTAAAATGGATTGCAGCCCACACTGATTAGCGTAGGATCGTAGAAAGTGCAGATAATAATAATAAACAAAAAATAAATCTCAGTTTTTTAGGCTGTTTTTCTGGATTTCATGAAGCTCCTACCGGATTATTAGTAGAGATATTTTCTTATGGAATGAATGTGGTGGGACCGGCGGTGAACCGAGCTTTCTTTCTATTAAAAATCTTTTACTTTCAATTAAGTTGTGTTACGAGCCTAAATATTTATAGATTATTTAAAAAAATAACGATTGTGAAAGTAAAGTCATGGACGTGGAGTTAAAATGGGCTAATTGTTGATTCTCGTTGTTTCCTCGGGTGGAATCAATGCGCCGGCACCGTGACAAGGAAAGACTAGTCGCAGAAAGCCCTCGGGTAGGGTTCTAACGGAGTTCTAAGGCGACGCGTATGCATATTCACGACACGTAGCCAACTCCGCGCCTTCGCCCCTTTTGGGTAGTCAAAACCCGCGCCACACACACGCATGCAGGGACCAAAGCCCAAGTCAAGCTAATCTCACACGGCCCTTCGTCCTTCACCTTAAAATACAACCCTGTCTAAGCCTTGAAACTGGGCGTATTGAACTTTAACTGATAATTTTATCTTCTTACCTTAATAATAGTGTTTTAAAGTTGGAAATTGACATTCAGTCACCGACTTTACCACTATCCACTGTGTAACTGCATAAATTATTTCCGTCATTAGCATTTTAAATAAATAAAGTCGAGTAATATAAATTTAAAATAGTAAAATTTTGGGGGTAATTATAGTAATGTTCGATGAAATTACTTGCAGCTGGTTTACTGAGCCCATTCACAAGTACAAAAGTAGCCCTTTGAACATTTCATAACAAACGGGCGGAATTAAAGAAAGGAGGGAAAGCGAGCTTTGATGTTTTCCCAGTACAGGCAGGCCAGTCTCTGACCGTTTATCGGATCTAAACAATGCTTTGAGGATGAGCCGTGCAAATGATTTCCACCGGCATTTATAGCGGGTTTCTCTCGGTCACCGCCACGACGCATGCTCCTATCCTTCGATTTACAATACTTCGCATTGTGTTCCCTTTAAACTGCATTAAATTTATTACAACTGGGCCTTTTTTTATAGTACTGTCATAGTTTTCGATATATCGCCGCTACTCACTTGGTATTAGAGATAACAGTAAGCTTTAAATAAGGTTAAGTTAGTTCCCGCTTTGTGATTGTTTGATAAAAGATGTTCTACGGAGCGAATTACTGGAGTTAATTGTGTAGGGCAGATTTCAATTCAAAAGCGTCGAATTCTGCGCCGTGTTCAATCCCTTATAAACTTGAAAGGAAAGTTCATTAAAGTAAGGCCGATTCAGTAATTTTAAGTACATAAGACGATTAGACCGCAATAAAGTCTGTATTATTAGGAAGTTTTCACTGTAAAAGGCATGGGGCGGAGGACTTTAAGAAAGGTTTACGCTCTTGCACAAGATGTTTCAGAGCAAACTTTCAGAGTGAATTAACCGCCTTTATTCCAGGACAGAAGTGCAAGCGAGTGGTTTTAAACGAGGAAGCGATGCAAGTGGAATTTCCTTGTTGTCTCGAATTATGCTCATTTACGCCCATTTTAGATACTGCTCTTCGCGCAACAATTTAGAACCGGAATAACTTATTTCAAGTTTAATTTATTGAGAGATCTGAGAATAAGTATAACTATATAGGAGTTTTAGCCCTTAACTGTAACTGATAATGACTTTTAAAGGGTAATTTTATCATACTTTATTTAGATCTTTATGAGTATAGTGTGGTTGTTTTATGAGTATAAGAATATAAAAAAATACTACCGCGGCCTCTACTTCATCCGAATTTTCGTTACAGCTTCACTCAAAAAATGCCGTATTTTATTTTTGGAAAATAAAATACTTACTCAATATTTACTTGCTCTATCATTATATACTAGTATCCTTTTCGATTATCAATGCACAGCTATTTGTAAAGTAGTCAACCGGTGCATAAATTAACAGTTTTACCCAAGTTCTCCTTACGAAACCGTACATAAGTAATGTACACGATTAGGTTTCCTTATGCCTGGTTAATATATAGTTGGGCTCTAGACTTGTGGCAGGCTCATCCATCATAAGCTTTAACACACCGAGTTTGATCATATTTCGCCCCCGGCTCTGATAGTCGCAGACCCGCTACCCTGATACATACGGATTTAACTTATACACACGGCAAGGATGAGTTATGAGCCGAAAACTTTTAAACGTGCCCGATTATAAGTCCTGGAATATAAGGGTTGTTCTAATGAGTGTACTGGAGTTTACGATGTTCTATATGTTTCTCGAAATGCAATTTTTAACATTTTGTGGCAATGACAGTTCCTTCCGTTTGTTTTACTGGCTTTAAAGCTTTGCTAAAGGTACTGCAAAGAACCCTAATTAGAAACATTGTTATAACAATTCTTCAGTGGCTCATTCACGCGAATTTATGTAGGAATACAAATTTCCTATAAAATCTATTGAATTAAGTGACGTACGGCATGAATTGATTTAATAATTTAATCATCCCCAGCAGTTCTGATAGGAAAACTCACAACAAATCTCCAATTTAAATATCTAGAAATAAATCACAGTCGTTTGTTAACAAGAACTTCTTATCGGATCCCACAATTGAATTCTAAAGGCTAATTCCAGGAGAAAAAATCTTATTCGAATGCGACATTTTCTTCATGTTAATCCAGCTGTCCGATTCCATTCATGAAACACGGCCTGTTTAGCATCAAACACATCTGCAACCCATGATTCGACTTTTGCTCAATGCAACCCCCCTTCGCTCCGTTCTATGGCCGACAAAAACGTACAAATAACCCTAAAATAAATAAATTCGATCCTCGATAAGTAAATAAAAGACGGGAACGTACCGGGAGTGAGCATTTTCCCTCCACCCGGAATGTATTCAGTCCCGGGTATAAAGAGTTTATGGGCGGAAGCTAAACGTGTTGTTTAGCGGAGGCCAAGAGTGGCCGGCCTCTGGAAGGGTGCCTTAACACGCTGAGTGAATCTAAACAATACATTATTCATTATGGCCAGGCTACATACATTATGGAAAAGCGGAGCCATTGAAAAGGAGAGCCCGAGAATCCTATTTATAAAGATCAGTCGGTGGGGGTCAAATATAATAATTTCGAATACTCGAGACATAATAATGCCTCGACCTCAAGTAAGCTTACAGTCTTCGACCGCCTATAAACCCATGAAGAGGGCTTTGAATGTAATTAAATTGTAATTATGGTTTACAGTTCCTATACTAGCGCATAAAAGAGACAGTGTAAAAAACAGTTTATATATTATTATTACCATTATAAAATGAAGTAAGCGGTGCATAATTCTAATTCCAGACAAGCGGTGTATAATTCTAATTACAGACATCCATTATAATTAATTTAGAAAACTATCAGAAAGTAGACGCGGCATTCAGAATTCATAATTATGTATACTTCAAGAGGGAGGCGGGGATACCTCGTTTTCTGTCTTTCATAAGGTTAACGATTTATGAAATTCGCTCCCTGGTTCGCGTCGACGGAGTCTGATCCAATTAGACGCGGTGACGCACACGTCCCTTTACCCTTCCACCCTCTCTCTCTCTCTCTCTCTCTCTATCTATCTCCCCCTCTCTCTCGATACGATAGTATAATTATTGTGAGCCTATCGTTTTGTGTACTGTAATTTTATTAAGGCATACTTTTCACGATCAAAATTTTTAAGGAAAGAGAGAATATGTTCGGTATAGTGTTTAGACGGCCAATTTTACGAACATTTAAAAGAAATTTAACTCTAAATAATTTACAATTTACACAAAGGTATGCTTATTTCAGTTAATGTTTATGAATCATGTTTTGAGATCAACCTCGAATTTCCGACGGTTTCAACATATTCCATTGTAGGATAAACTACGCTTTAGCCTGTGCTACAGTTGAGCTCTCATTTCTAAGCAGCCTCTCCTCAACTTTGGGGGCTTGATGGGTCATAAACCAGCACTAGTGCTATGCGCACAGTGCCCGCCGTTCTCACGTCTCCCACTTGTTGGCCCGCTTCCAGGCGTTCCGAGCAACCACCTGGCCTCCCGAGGGGGTTTCTTTTTTATCTGCTAAACGTATTAAGAAGATACCGTCAAAGGAGCGGGAGGACGAGGAGACTTTTTAGAGGGCCCACCCCCGCTTTTAAAGCGACCCTTGTAAACTAGGAGCTCACTTTGCGGATTATCGGAGGAGGAACACCCGGCCTCGTTTGGAACAAAGTTTACAGGCATTATTAAATACCCGGTAAAAACGGCAGACGCGGTGAGATGGTTTATAGAATTTTTAATAACCACCTTGCACCTGTACATTATTCGCCTCGTCCCTATTTTCGAATTCCTTTATTTAATAAAAAGGAACAGGGACATAATTTGGACTGAAAATTATTTAGTTTTATTATTGAAAATTATTTTATAATCTCTGTCAGTTATTTGTTCTGTTCCTGGGAATACACACACCACGGATCAGGATTTTTTGGTTTCATGTTACGAAAACTAAATAAACAAATTACCAGGATGTTAATTTTCAAGTGCAGTATATTTATTTTTGGATCAATTACCGACTATTCAAGATGATTGCATGATAATGTATGTATAACACGCACCTAAAAGATTAAATTTATTTTTTTTATTTTGACATAATTAATATCAATTTCAGGAATTCAGTAACATTACATAAAGAATATCAGATTTCTTTATATTATTTTCATCCTTTCCAAAGAATTCGGTTACTCATTCTAGTTGTTTATCTATCTGACCCACCGGATCGTTGCTAGTGGAGGACATGTCGTGTATTGCATTATCGGCGCTGACAAGTACATCGAACTTGTATATTAGTGTTGGGGATCCACAAGTGGACCTCTATCGCTGCATAAATCATCATTGATTACAGCTCCCCAGGCACTTCATTTTCTAGTCCGAACTGCAACCGGGACAGAATTCTTGAAAATACCGGATAATATTTCCCCGGGACTTTTCCCTTCGGTCGATAAAGAGAAACCGAGTAGACATTATCATAGAGTATTATACTATACTCCGTATTCATTGGGATCATATGCTTTCATCCAGTATAATAAAAAATGACATTTTATTTTCGAATTATTTGCATTGGTTTGTCATTTTTTGCGGAATTCATGTGGGTCTGATTCTAATAACCGCATTCTTGTGTAGAACTTTCTCTTTGCATTTGTTTCCTTAGAATAGCATCAAGAACATTTATATTTTTTACTTCTGGGGATTTTTTTTGTACGTACTTTTTATGTTTAGTCCACGCATTCTTCAGGAGTTATAATAAAATTCTCAAAAGAATTAGTACTTCGTTAAAATTAGGCATAATAAATAGATCTCATTTATCTATTTATCTATCTATCTATATATCTATATATATATATATATATATATATATATATATATATATATATATATATATATATATATACATATATGTATATGTGTGTGTGTGTGTGTGTGTCTTATTTGGGTTGTGTTGAATAAACACATAATTTATTACACATTTTTGATTTTATGTTGTTTATTTTATCCCTTGAACTTTGAACTCTTTAAAACAGGTATTCTAAAATAAACATTTTAAAAGTGTATGTGTGTGTGTGTTTAAAAGTGTAAGACATATATATGTACACGATTAACAGGCAACCGCCAAGTACAAGTGATAGTGACAGTGCAATGATGATAGCAAAAGACCAAAGCAGCGAGAGGAAAGCTAAAGTATTTTATATTACATCAAAACATTATTCGAAAAAATAACCTTTCCTTGTTAAATTGACCAGCGGAGCACGCTATTTAAATCAGTACCGTGGCACCTCTGTATGTGCAGTTATTGATCTATAGTTAAGACGCCCTGCGGACAGTGTATAATAATAATATTTGTTAATTTCCGAACAATAACACAGTGAGCCTGACGGCTAATAACTAAAATGGAACACACCGACGGCACACAATGGTAAAGCGTTTACCATTGTTGATTTAAGCAAGGGTGGAAGGGGCTGGGGACGGGGATGTGCGTGGCCCGTAGGCCCCGGTATGCACAGTCACCGAATTCCCAGCAACAATCGGAGGGGGTAGGGGGTGGCATTGTTGTTAGGGGCCGCGGCCCACTGTCCCCGTATTGTTTGGCCCTACCACACAAGTGAAAATCAATAGGCCCGCCCCGCCCGTCGCTCGCCCCCCACCCAACACGCCCCCACCGGATTACCCTCGGATTACAAACATTTTTTTTTTCTACAAAACATAAATTCGGAGACCAGCGCCGCTCTAGACGTCTCCGTCTGGGCCTCGACTGCTTAGGCCACAATCACGAATTATATACTAGTTTAATACAGGTTTCGATTCTGAAGTAATTTCACAATTCGGGAGAAGTTAAAATCTGAACTTTACTGGGGGGAATCTGAGTTTACCCGCTTGTAAATCAGGGCTTCCTCAATTTAGCCTGCTCACCACACCCAATAACACCATTAAACTGAATGTAATTTTAAAGCTATTAATTAAAATAAACAAATCGTTAATAATATTATAGGGGCCACCCTGTTGCTCCTGAGGCCACTCGTGTGGGAGGTTCATCGCTCACTTTGGGAATCAATGATATAATCCTGGGTTCGTAAGAAATAATTATATTAATTTCGAGTATTTTTTATTTATTTTTTTGTATCGAACTATATCAATCAAACTGATGACACAGATTATCTTTTCCTAGTTCTAAATTAATGGGTGGAAGGAACGCTTGGAGGATATTTTGTAAATAAATGTTTCATTTAGGTGTTATAGAAATTCAAAATTGTTGCGTACATTAATTTATTTTCAGACGATAAAAATAAATGCTTAATGTACCGTTAATTATGTCGACGAGTACATTTCCTAATCCTTTTCACAGGTTGAAGCCAACGAAAGCCTATCGAGAGGGTTTTTTCGAGGGCTTTTTGCCATTCATTTTGACGTCAGCATCCTTGGCGTTGGTGCGGTTTGTTTCAAAAGACCTCTCACTGCGGAGGCATTATCCAATCCGATTGAGCGAAAAGCATAATTAGTTTCGGATTTATAATTCCCGCGAAATCCTAACACAGTACATTTCGATACCAGTGCATTTTTCTCCAAAGGCCAAAGTTGCTTAATGGCCAAGTCACTTGTATCATTCGGTGCTAAATTACTGACATTAAAAAAAGTCGGAAACATTAAGCTAAAAAAAAAGAATTACCCTCAGGCATCGTATCACGATTTCGTTCCGGGTCACGTGCGTCCTACATACGTATGAAACCGGGCACGTGTTAGGGGGAGGGGGAGGGACGCGCCCCGGGGGGACGCTTTACAATAAAAGCGAAATCAGTTTTTAAACGTTTCGCCGGCAAAAACCTAATGTTGCCAATAAATCAACCCGAGTCTAATTTTTATTCGAGGAAGCAGACGTCCGCGCGGCGTTTGCCAGCGGTTTAACGAATGGGTTTTCGTTTTATGATATATATAAAGGGGTGCCGGAGCGGGGTGGGAGAACGACCGGAGAGGAAATGACTTTCCAATCGGGGCAGGGAATATATATTAGTCGAGTGTTATCCGACACCGGGCTCCACCCTCTATTTAGTCGCGCGCAGCTTATCCGGAAAAAAATTGAGTTAACAAATGGCCTCCGGCCCGGGGAAAATGTGGAATTGACCCCGAATAATTTTCGAGTTTACAACGTTTCCGGACGATTCTCAGAGTTAAACCATGTGACAGAGTAAGTGCGGTTTGATACCTTTTGTAGGGCCATTATTGTGCTGAAGGCGAAGGATTTAATGGCATTGAATTACATATACATACTCCAATAACAAAAGAAATTAGACTTACATAACAATATGATTGACAGTCAAATATTTGGTCAAGTTAACAGTTTAGTATTCTATAGTACAAATGGTCGGAAAAATGTAGTTACTTTATGGAAACAGAAATATTTATTATAACTAATGATAAAATGTTCCACCATTACGAACTTAATGGGCATCTAATAATACGTGAAATACCCGAGTCCATGTATTTAAGGCAAATTATGCGGTACAGCATTTAATATTCAAAATGAGTGTCGAATGAGAAACTAAAGGAGACTTCTGGGCGTGAGTGATAAATTACGGTCTCGATTTTGTATTCATACGCTGAGTTTCGACAGGAAACAGCCCCTGTAAACCATTACAAGGGAAATGGATCCCAGATGCTAATCCACCGGGGATTGGTTCAAAACCAACCAATCAGACGTCCGGATTAGACACAGAGGTTTGCCCGAATTGTAGGAATCCCAGACCCAATCTCGTAATTGGTCATTAACTAATGACGTGCTTACGAATTACCGATTAACCAGGTGGTTAAAATCGAGGATATTTTTTTTGTTAAATCGCTTTTACCCTTCAATTTCTTCCTCCCGAAAATAGAAAACTCAATTTTACTCTCTTTTATAGTGTAACACGAACTTGATGTATTCGAGCTTTTTTCTTTACAGAATTCTCGGGTTTCAAGATTTGATTACATTGACCATCAGTCGCTTACGTCACATCCATGGATGGCGTCAAAATATTTAAGTGGAAACACCATCAAAACGTCTATATACCTATATTAATTATTACTACCCCCTGGCCTGTAGGGGATGATCATTTGTGTAACATTATTTACAACACCTAATAAATGTATGACATCAAAAGATACGTAGTATATGGAACATTTGCGGACATAACATTAATATTATGGAATAGTTAAATGATGTACTAAGGACGAAGACGGGTGAGAAGGGAAATTATATTATGGCAAGCGGTATAAGTTGCCATCGTCACCCATTTTACGCTAACACTGGAAGGTTGGGAGATGCACTAGTAACCGTCTGAGCTATTTAATCGTAAAATGCATTTACGACTGAAATAGACCTGGATGTACTGTGGCAAATACATCCGATACAATGGAATATTTAGCACGCAGGAATCGTTTCATTGGCCCCTTCAACCACAACTTTCGGGCTGGGGACGCAACCGCGGTCAGGAGGGCCGTTCCAATTATCTGCCGGGGTGTAATTCACATGTTGGGAACACCCTGTAGAAGATGTCAGAGATTGAGGGCGGGCGAGAGATCTCAAAAAGCTGGTAGGTCGAGCCCGCCTACGGTTGACACGGCGGACGACACCCGAGTACACATGCTCCGCTAAACTTTCCCCTAACAAGACCCTTCCCTTCCCCACCACCACCACCGCCGGGGGCCATTTGCCATAGCGCTATACACATACAGACACACTCACACACACACATACACCGGGCCCCTTCCCTAAACTGCCCAACACCAATTATATTAACGCCTTCTCTCTCTCTTTGGCCTCTCTCTCTATCTCTCTCCCTCTCTGGGAATTTACCCAACCTCGAGCCCTAACTGTATTCCTGTTTTCATTCCTACTCCTCACCTGGAGTCTAAAGTTATTTTCCAAATTACACTTCTTCTGGTGGACAAGATCAAAAGACCTTGTCTTCGTTTGCCGGCTATGAGATGGACGCTTTTTATTCCAATTCCGTAGATTGGTCAATTACAGTTAATCTATCAGGATAAAATCAATAAAGTTACCGTCGTGTTTCCTTACATATTTTCAAAAGTACTAGTTACTTTTGAAAGTACTACATATTGTCGTTCCCATGTTATCCCCTCCTCGCACTATAATACAACCGAGCCGGTTATCTGATGGGCCTCAGTTTCAAATTTAGTTTTTGCCCGGGGCCCGCCGGTTCTTTTCCGCCAGAAGTAACCCGTCACGAAACGGACTTCAATTAGCCCGGCTTCCGTTTTAACAACGGGCTTAAACTTCGTTTAACCGGCGCACTCCATCCCCCGATGGGACCCGGACCGGGCCCAGTTTTGATGTTAAATTTGTTAAACGGGACGAGCGTGGGTGGGGGAGGTTGAGCGTGTCACAGCCGAATTATGGACATCGCCGAGGCTTTATTTAGAGAGCCCGGCTATGTCCGCCTATTTGCATGGGCCCAACACCCAACCCTCGTCCGGATTTACCTACACGTCGGTTATGGATTTTCCGACCCTGTTTTCATATTAGTTGAAACACTATTTCAACTGCAATCTTATATAATTTCCATAGTTGAACTAATTAGAATAGAAATAAATGTTACTTTAATAAATTACTTTGAATACATAAAGATATTTAAGTATAGAGGGTCCAGAAATAACCTAATGTTTAAATTCGGAGCGCTCTGAACCTCGAAAGAAATAGAAATATTGCCCGGTCAGTCAAAATTATTTTTGGGGAACTGCCAGTGCAAAAAGTAATCACTCTTGCGATTCTTTGACTTCTCTCAGTTGTTGTATTTTATACTCTACTGGTATTCTCTACCATATAATCTATACCATAATAGTCTTATATTAGTGATGCTAGGAACTTGAGTATGAGATGATGGCGTAGAGGTAATATCATTTGAAAAAAAAATGAAATTATTGGAAGGTAAAATACTGAATTTTCGTTTTCATAACTGAAGCGAAAATAATTAAATTACTTAAATACACGTAAGTTACAACTTACAGTGGCCATCCAGACATTTTCAGTCAGAAAGTTTTATTATCTAATATGATTCAACCAATAGAAATGTTCCTTGTTGTTCAGTTTAACAGTTTTTCATTAATTTCACGCATTTCATCGCATTTTGGCTTAAATAAAATTCTTGGAAATGACTCGCAACTGGTAGAAAATCTGATGTGAGATAAAAACCTGAAATTTATTTAATTTCGGAAATATGTTGGTACTTACGGACGACGTGCATGTGAGCCGATACGACCTGGGTGTGGAAGTTGGGTGCGTCTGAGGAGACTTCGCACCTGTACTTGCCGGCCATGTCCATCTGGACGTCCCTCAGTACGACCTTGTCAGGGCCGGAGGCATCGATCTGCAGCAGTATAGTTATAATTAGAGCTAATTTCATCACACTACATCTCCCTGCGCTATACAACAATAACATAAAGTCGCCGCATCTCCAATCTTCAGATATTTATAAGGGTTACTATTACACCTTTTATGTAATTTGATTTGTCGTAAAACAGCAGGTTTCTTAATACCTGAGCAACTCCTATGCCTACGGTGTTGTTTGTTATATGTACTTAATATATGCCTACATGTCAATATTACTTCAGCAGTATTGTATTATGATGGATGTGCCATTTGTGCCCATGTTAATTATATTGGAATGTGTGAATAAATTATGAATTTTATAAATGTTTAATGTGTATAACTGTTTAACAGCAGTAATATGACTATGTAAATACTAAGCTAAAGATTATTCGGGTTAGATTACTGGCAATGAATATCAATGGAGGAACTTTGAAACGTGCAACTATCATAATCTGGCGTTTCTCAAATCGGTTCAATCCTTTAATACCCCATTCACAGCCGGGATATCAATAATAAATTCACTTCATCTAGACCGGAGGTAAACTGCCTGGAGACTGCAGTTAATTGACCGCTTGAATTGTCCCAACTTAGTTATCTAACACGGGGATTCCCAACCTAATAATGCCCTATTCCTGTCCATTGTCAGTTAAATAGCCGGGCGGGGGGGTGGCGGCTCTTATGATTATTGTAGTTGAAGGGAATCCTCGTTCCTTTAATAAACACTTTAATGCAAACCTAATTAAAGTGATAAACACTTTCAGACTGGATATAGGGTTTCTTCCTATATCCTGGAATAGTAGATTCAATATGAACAAATCAAAAATGACAGAATACTAAAATTAACATGATCAGAAACTAGATATTTTTTTGGAACAAATTTTTCATTCAAAATTCAGAAAGGAAATATTCGTTTTAGATTCAGAAACGATTTTCTGGGGGACGTCAGCGGTCCCTTCATGTTTTTTTGGCATTTCCAGATAGAAAATTCTTACGAATAGAATAAAGACAATAATACTGACCAAGTAGACATTTTCACGGGGTCATTAAACCGGAACCGGATTCGTTTAACACGGTTTCCATTATGAAATCGGAAAGGTCTCGGCGAATAAAACTGGCTGCGATACGGCGAGAGCCGAACCGAGGGCAGAAGTGAATTGGAAGCGATAGGACGGCGGGCCTGTATTGACGGCTGGGTTCCAGTCATGAAATCTGTTTTGTTCCGGCATTAAGGTTAAACTGGCGGCCTGTAACTGGATTAGTGTGATGGCGATGAGTTAGGGGTTTAGGTTGGTGGAGGCGGGGGCGGAATTAACAGCGGAACGGCGG
This sequence comes from Lethocerus indicus, assembly GCA_019843655.1. Taxonomy (NCBI): domain Eukaryota; kingdom Metazoa; phylum Arthropoda; class Insecta; order Hemiptera; family Belostomatidae; genus Lethocerus; species Lethocerus indicus. Next base: position 22,246,794 of record JACDQD010000003.1, on the reverse strand, counting down.
ACGCTGGAATGAGACCGCGGCGCTACCTCCGCCCGGCCCCCTCGCACATGACACGCGGTCCGTTCGTTATACGACGGAAATCAGATTGCGATTCACCCTATCTGATCCGTTGATTGGAGAAGAAATACGAGCCCACCGAGCGACCAATCGCTATCTCCAGATTTCAGCACGTCACTTCATTGGTGGAAAGCAAATGAGATATAACACACATCCAGTTTTTGTTAAAACTAAAATAATACTAGAATTATCCATAGAACCGCTGGTGTAGAATGTACGATATTATTCAGTAGAAAAAACAATGATATTATCACTGATAAGATACCGTAGATGTGTGTTTCTGTCTCCTCTCGCTGGTTTGATCTTTTGCCAGACCGGTTTCGGCTGCTCGCCACCTTCAGTAGCGGTGTTAGTCAATTTTGGCACTTTGGATGTTTTTTGGACATCCTCACTGCACTGTGCGTTAGTAGGAATACAGGATATTATTTTAAATAATATTATATATACAGTTTATATTCATGAACACGGCAATGCACAATTATTCCATACCGAACATATCAAAAGCATCGCCTGTGGTGGTTGTAAATCCGTGCCGGAAGACGTCGAAATATACAGTTTAATACTTGTGAAGATAGCTACCCTGAATGATAGGCTTCGCGTGACGTTGTTTTAGTCGACTGGAAAGAGTCCCAGAGAGGATGGCTTAATTGATCGTTTCGAGATTGCGAAGAAAGACCGGCAACAGGTGAAAAAACACGATATAACCTGCGACGGGGAACTGATTTTATCTTATTTATTTTCAGATGCAGATGTATTTGTCTCGGATAACGCGTCATTTAAATTATAATTGTAATGGAAAGACAATCATGCTCTCAACCAGATTTTTTGCATATATAGTGCACATGTAAATGGCATTAATCGAGCAGACACTATATTTTTCTAATACAGATAATTACTATATGAGCATGGGTTGTATTTAGCATCGTGAGGCTAATTACTCTTGGGACTAGCAACTTCCGTTTGTTCTTCAAAATGTGGTGCTAAAAAAATTAATGTAATAGTAATGCACTGACGTTATCAATTATTAACATCGGAAAAAATTTGCACCGATAAATTGCCGTCTTCCTTGCGCGCGGTAAAATATCTCCCAGGGATATTCCATTTTCGAGACTCATAAGCCCGGTCCAGGCTGGGCGGAATTGTGAGTAAAGAACTCCTAAAAACTCGTTAACCGTCCCGCGGGAAAAGTGGATTCGAAATCCCTCCCTCAGTCAAGAGCGACGAATATTTCTGGGTTTAATTGCGCGAATAAATTTGGATCCGACCCTCGACCCGGCCCCGCCCTCGCCGCCTGTATCTTCCCTACAAATTGTGGACTGAGATTCCTCCGTGGAGGAAAGCTCGATTACGTGAGGTATGCGCCGTCACGCGATATGAAAATAAACGCCGGGCTGAGGAATATAATTTTCGAAGGAAATTGCGGCTTTTTCCGTTTTTTCCCCCACGAAACACTTAAAAGCTCGTCGAATGTTTCGTGACCCATTATCGATTGAATCTGTCATATTACATGCGATAGTTTCTTCGAGCTCTTAGCCGGACAGAAATTTTCGAATGAAATTGGAACTAATTGAAGGGCGAGTCAACGGCTAACAGGTGAAAAGAAATGCGGAATGACCGGGTCATGAATTTTTGTGTGTTCAAAATATAAGTTTCTTGGGACCCACTTCGAGTGGGGACATGAATACTTAAAAGATTCATTTTAATTCGCGAGTTATTTCGTACGCTAATTTATGCAAAATAAATTAGTCTGATAACTCGATAAGGGCTAAAATCCATTAGGGCGACTCGAGACGTTAGACCACGGAGCAAAATTTGCGGACGAGATGGCGCTTCATGAATATTATAAAAGTAACGCATCGGAAAGTGAGCGACTTGATGTACGGAGTGGGTAGCGAATTCCTCGGAAAGAATGTTAAACCCCTCTTATTTTGTCGAGTTTAAGATGGGCGGTGGAGAGGGACTCCTCTTTATGTAGAGGGTCAGACAAAGGGCAAATAGAATTTTATGATAAAAGTTGGGCTTTCTTAAGCCGGCTACGAGGGGAGTAACGACGGAATTGGACTTAATCTGGCCCCATCGGTGGGGCTATCCTAGGAACTCGCATGGACAACCCACCATCGTATTATATCGTTCAGTTGCACGGCCGTATGAAAATATCGAACGAGGAATAGCGGCAGGGGTGGTCCTGAGATTGATAACGCCGTTAGCTTACTCGGTAAGTCTGGAGTTATGTGCGCGAAGAGGTGCTCAGGTGATGCAATACGATATAGACTTTCATCTATAGGTCCGAATTTATGTCTGATTAAACGGGACATCAATTTTAACATTTACTCGTTTCACTCAATTAATACATCATGAAAACTCCAAGTCTGTGTATGGCTACTGCAATAAATATAAAGGAGTTAAAATAAATATAAAAATAAAAGTTTTCAGTATTTATTCATTAAATGAGTGAGGATTCGACATGGGTCTGTGTTATACAACTGATTAATTTTGCAATTCGTCGATCGAATGTTCGAGGGTTTGAATCGTGAAAAATCGCCGATTGGGAAAAAAGAAACAATCGGTTAGCTCGGTGCCAGCCGATGAAAGTAGTGGCCCCCGGAGGGACTCGGCAAAGAACTGTAAGTCTAGGACAGACTTCGGCCGGCAGGAGGGGGCGCGGAGGCGATATTTTAGGAGATTGGAGCGGAGAACTTAGGGGGCAGAGCCGGCGATAGTTCTGGAGGGAAGCCGAAACTATTGGCGCCGGAATTCCGTCAGGAGGCTATCTCGCCACTCGGGCATTCGCACACCACCGCACCTCACAAGAATGTTCCGCACACAACTTCGCAATATGTACGTGCAAACGACTTGCACGGAAATTTCAGCAATTTAACTATGCCGCCTCTTATTGCGGGATAAATTGAAATAACTAATTCGTTTATATTTTCTGTGTACTATCAACTTGTTCGCAGTATAACATTATTGGATTGATAAATAGATTATATATATATATATATATATATATATATATATATATATATATACTATCAACTAGTAGCCGAATACAAATAGAGTTCGGATACAGTGATTTTGCAATAGCACATAGTTCTTACGTTTCAATCAATACAATATAATATAATCCAACGTTATGTTAATTAAATACTATTACATTATAAAATAATAAAATACCGGATCCAGATTTGGATAAGTGTATAATATTAATTTGTTTAATAATACTATGATAACTTACAACAGTTGAAACATGCAAGTCCTGTTTAGATATCCACCGTAAATAAATATTCAAAAGTATCTGGTCCAATTGGTATCTTTTTTATAGAGCTAAGGACCGCAAATCGTTTAGAACTGGGTGGATCCGCAATACGTAAGATGAGCCAATTATTCTTGGGAGCAGTATAAGACGACTGCTCTTACCTTAAATGATATCTCACACCAGTTGCCTCCCCGTTTCGACTGCTCCCCACTTATTTGTTGCATCCCCCCAACCCCATCCCGAGGCATTTTCCATGCCGTTTTCCCAAGGCATTTATATTCCTCGAATACCTAGGGCGGTGGAGGAGGGGGCGGTTTTCGGTCGGTTCGGCGGAGCTTTACCTCATCTAGGAGAGTGCTCCCCCTGTCACTCCCTCTCCCTCTCATTCCCGCTCCATCTGTCTCTCCTTCTCTTTCCCTCTCATCTCTCTAAACGTCCGGTTTTAGACCGCTGCTCTCGGCCGTCCCTCCCACCGCGCCGCCACACACAACCTCTTTCAGAATTCGGAACATTCAGTTCCGCACGCCAGTTTTAATACCGCCCGGGCCCGAAATGAAAAGCCGGCCGGCTTTCAGAACCACACCCCGGTCCCCGGCTCTAACACTCCCCCATGATTAATTGGCCATCACATTTCCTGCCAGTCGCACGGTGAGAATATTCGAATATATTATTCCTAATAATTTAATCACGCCAAACAGAAGTGAAACCATATTCGGAACTATTATTTCATGGAATTTATATTAGCGCAAACTCAATTCATAAAAAATAAGTTTCCAAGCGATTTTTTCAGCGTTGGTATCGCATCAGTAACATTTACGATGGGATTGTTATATCCATATACATTTTTAATACGTCTGTTATTAATTTCAATGAATGACTTGTTAAGAGTTTACGGTATCACATAAAGCCAAAAAATTGGATTCTTGTATCTTTTTCAGACGAAAAATTCCGATTCTTCTTATGAACGTGTCAAAGTTAAATCTCCCCTCGAATAATCATTTGTCAATGTGAGTTCTTGCCGATGGGATTCTGGATATTCCCATGAACATTGGACATCCCGCACATACGTTCACGTGTCGGATCGCTACGTCTAGAGAATATCTATGTTTATATGTTAGGCTTAACACCGAAAAGATTTTTGTCTTTGAACCTTACTTTAAATAAAATAATTCTAATCATCATCTTGACACTCGAGTCCCGAATGATAAAATATATAGGTCTCGGTTTATTCTTATTTTTCCAATGTAGGGAAGGTGTCAAAGTTTTAAACCGGCGACAGTAAAATTTTAAAGCCCCTTTACGGCACAATATTCTCGTTGCGGTTTTACATTCCGGTCAGGGGACGGCGAGGGGGCCTCCCCCTTTGAGACCGAACATTTAGCATATTCACTCCCTGCAACCGACGAAATTGAAATCCGCAATAGGAGTTTCGCGGCAGCTTATTCCCCGAAGAGAGCATAAAGTCAGCCAATTCCGCTTTTGGTCGTCCTCGCCATGAATTTTCAGGGTCGTCGCCCGCCTCGTCTAATGCGCCCTCCTTAAACGGCCAATTTCCCCTTTCTACCAATTTCCTCCCCCACGGGCCTAACTGGTAAGAGCCCATTATATTTTTTACGGATATTTCACCTCGCCAATCCGATACCGGGTGCACCGCCTGTTTCGAATATTCCCATGATAAATAATGAACTGGCTATTGTTATAATTTTTCTACTCCGTAGGATGCTTTTAGTCCCAGTCCGAAGGTAGTCGAATGAAATACAAACATGTATCAAGACGAGTTTCTACGGCCGTGACCGGATGGTGGTAATAGATGCAGGAATAGTGGCGGGTTCGCTGGAACTGTGAAGGGATTTATTAATATGCAAACGAAAAGCGTTCTTTCGGATAGGAAGTACGATTCCACGACGTCAACTGACACACAATATCGTCAAACAAAACAACGGAAAGTAAGTAAATTATTGCGATTGTGGTTTAATATATAAAATTTCGTATAGAATGAACACATTAAATTATATGATTTATATCTATTGAAACTGATGTAAGTGGTTTGAAAAAATGTCTAAATCTCGTTAAACTGCGCACGTTTTATTTATAATGATAATTCAGTCGACGATATTCAATTTTAATTGCTCTTTTAAGCGTCTGTTAACAAGAGTCAAATCAATTTGCACCAGTTTTGGAAAGAGCTAATTAGCGAAGCAGGCCCGGTTTCAAATTGGGTCTTGTTCAGTCGGTAAAATGAGGTTGGCGTGGATTGTGCGGTCTGGGGGGGGGGACTACGCGTGAGGACTACGTGTGTGTTTAGCGAGGTGTCTGTGATCTCGGAACGCCGGCAAAACAGAGTCTGTTCCGGGGATTGAGGGGTCTATTGCGACAAAAGAGAGCGGGCCGTCCCTCTCCTTAGCCCAGTGCACGGCTCGCTGGCCAGCCTTTGTTCCGCCGGCCTCGTCTCTCTCTCAGAGACCCGCTCTGTCTTAGCCCAGTAAAGGAATACAGACCTGCTAATTTACCCAGCAGCGAACCGGCAGACCGCAGGTTATAGTCCACCAACCCGCCCCTGCACTGACAATCACAATTACCGGTCATCATTTTATTTGATTATTTGAATATTCTTGTAATGTTAATTATAAATGTAATTGTAACAGTCTGGAAGACCTTGTATGGGTGTTATGTCGTAAGAACATTGTTACATTTTTATTTTTTTCACTCCGAATACGTGTTATAGGTACAGAGGAGTGAGTACACCGGGCTAACACAATGCTCCTCTTTCCGCGAATTTTTTAAACAATACATCAATTTCGGAAGTTCACCAGGCGAATCCCTCTTTGTTCCCGAAGCTTCAATAAAACTTTAGAGCTCTTTTCCCAGATCTTAGGGGAGTGAAAAAACCAGGAACACGGTAAGAAATTTGATATCGCAAAGCTTGAAGGTATAAAAGAAGGGAATAAACGCGTACGATGATATAACATATGTATGTAAAGCAAATATAACTCGTTACCCACATTTAATACTTACTGGAGCTTACAAATGATGAATTATATGTAGGGAGTTGGCATCGTATGTTCGTTCCTACGGTGCGTATTTATCTTAGGGGAAGGGAAGCCATCAAGGAAAAGCATTCTCGTGTAATACATTACTCGAATATGCGCCACCCCCGGAGCCGGTTACTCTCGGAGCGGGTTTGTCGAGCAAGAATGAGTTTGGTCGCTCACCGGCCCAACACAATGCTCCTCTTTCCGCGATGCTTTTAAACAATACATCAATTTCGGAAGTTCGCCAGTCGAATCCCTCTGTGTTCCCGAAGCTTCAATAAAACTTTAAAGCTCTTTTCCCGAAACCCCTCCCCGCCCCCGCACAGTGTTGTGTTCGTTTTATTCTCCGGCAATGAGATTCCTAACCTCATTATGAACGGGGAGCGAGTGGCTTTGTGGAGGGAGGTGCGCCCCCACCCACAGCCGCTCAGGAGGGTTCCCCTTCGTTACTAGCTACTTCTACAGCCATTTTCGCCACTCATCTAATATAATTGTATAGTAAATTAAAGTAATAGTCTGCAGGGATTGTCCTTTAAACAAATGTCGGGATATATTAGTAAGAAATTTACAATTCACTACAGCTTTTTTCTGTTTTTAAATGTAGCTAGATTTCTGAAAAAATATTCAGAGACTATTAGCAATAAATTGATAATTAACATTTTCGATTGTTCGGTCTTTCCTTACGTTTTGCAAGATTTGCTTTCGTTAAGATACAGTAGACAATTAAACACGAAGTCGCATTGGGAATTCACTTTTGCGTTAATAATGCTTTGTTAAATGTTTTCCTGCATATATTCTGTCAAAATAAATAGACTCATTGTTGAAAAAGATTCAAATTACATCAATCATTCATTTATAAAGTAATAAACGTTATAAGTTATTAGTATGTAAAGATTTGTGATGAGGTCCGTGATGGATATGAATATAAAGAAACATAGCAATCGTTAATGCTAATTAGGAATAACTAATTTGATGAAATTGTATTTGTAACCGTGAAACTGAGTAGAACCCTTATTTTTTAATCCTCGTAACGGTTGTCAATGTCGTCGCCTCATCTAGAACTATATAGCCGGGAATGGTTCATAAGTTCTAGCAGAGCCTAATCAAGAATTTCACGACACGAAGGATCGCTGTCCGACTGACTTAGTCGGCAAGTGGACCATTAAACGAAGTCATAACGGTAGATTAGCCGGCTGGGTTCAGGTGGAATTGCAGTAATCGTGTCAGCAGTCCACTCGCCCGCCGACCATGTACCAGCGAACCAGTGTTTAAGTTGGCGCCCACTCGCGGCCCCTTTCCTCCGAATTTCAACGATTTCATTAGCATAAATGTTCGCGCCCCGCTTGGACGGGGCCGTGTCACTTCCGTCATGTTGGAACCCTTGACAACTCAGTCCCAACGTTGGGAATACTTTTTTGACGAGACCGAAAAAATGAATATTCATTGAGTCGCGTTTTCGGCCTGTCTGAAAACGTACAGTGTAATCGTTATTTCAGGAAAGAGTAAACCATTTCTAATTGTGAACGTGAACAGCGCTACTAAGTACAGGGTAAATATTTGCGAATATTATAGCTTCGAAATATATTATCGCCCTCAGCCTCAGAACAAGCTTTTCATTACTTTTATTTGGCTATTCAACACTGATAGTTATCCCGGCGCTTGTTGAATATCACTCTGTCTAATAAATGAAGAGGTATGTAAATATTCATCGATATATAGACGACATAGGATTAAGTAACAGTAATAAGAGAAAACGGGTAGATTCCTCCTCAAGTTTTCTCCTGAAAGTTAGTTATATCAGTGCATCGACGCACCTAAAATTGTTAACATATAGGCCCTAAGATCTCATTTTTTCATGGCATTTGTACAATAATGCCATTACCTGAACTACGAAATTCGACAATTGACGTTTAGATGTATCCTCATGAAACCCTGATCAAAAAATATCACTTCGTTCGCTGGATACTAAGAATAATTTGCGGACGTTCCAATTCGATATTATTGAAGAAAGAAATTGTATATTATTCCAAGATCAAAGAAATCATTCTGCGTCAATTCATTGTTACATTTCTCGGAAAATATATATTCAATGCCTTTTTGGCAAACTCTTGAAAAACAAGGGTTTCTCTCTACTGCCCATTTCTGAAACGTTTCATATTAACTGCGCTAATGTTATCTTTCGTCCTTTAATGAATGAAAAATCTTATTGCGAATATAGCCACTCGATGGTCGCAGTGAAAACAGTATCGAAACCTCGATTAACTTCGCAGCCAATAGGATTAAACTAGAGGTCAGTAAAAGACTTACTAATATAGATTAATTACTAAGATATATATATATATATATATATATATATATATATATATATGTGTGTGTGTGTGTTTTATTGTAGCTTAATATTAAAGATAAAGAGTCTGCAGTTTACCTAATAACCTTTTTATTTAATTAAGACCTAGATGAATATAAAGTTTGGGTTTAAATTGAAATATTATAGGAGAAGATTGTTCTAGCTCTTAGTTGACTTGTTTTATTTACTTGTAACTTGAGAATGTAAATCGTGGATAAAATTGTGGCACAAAAACATTGCAACAATAGGCATAATAGCTCAGACCAGTGTATATTACAGTCCGTAGGCGGGACAGAAAAGAAGTGTCTTTTAGTGACTCCCTTGCTCTTGATTTCAAAATAATGACCTACGGCCAGATAGAGACTCGTACTCACGTCAACATTGACACCGTCCATTGGGAACACCTTTGTCGGTGGGTGCTCCTTCGGCAGGTACCTGAAGAACTCCTGCCGGCCCTTGTACCACTTGACCGTGTAAAGTGGCTCCCCTTCGAGGTCGTAGCCGCAGAGCAGTGTTGCACTCTGTCCGGGCGCCACTGCCACCGGCACTTTCAACCAAACTGATTTCAGGCTCCCGACACCTGAAAACGAAATACAGTTCCTGCGTTCAATTCCTGATAAAAATATACTGGGCGAGTGAAAAAGCAGAACAAGGACAGACACTGTTCCTCAACAAGGCTCCCGCAGGGGACACTTTTATATTCCAAAATATTCCCTGTTTGTGTGGACAATGCCATGAAATTAATTTAGCAGAACTCCAGTCACAAATACCTGTAAAGCAAATAATTAATTTTTGGCGTTTAAATACCTGTTTTTTGGTCTGCGAGGGGTTGGCATACCGTATATTTCGTGTGCCTCCTCTCGCAGGTTTGGTCTTTTGCTAGACCGGTTTCCGCTGCTCGCCATCTTCACTGGCGGTGTGAGTAACTTTTGGCACTTTGGATGTTTTTTGGGCATCCTCACTGCACTGTCACTTGCACCGATAAACTAGCGTCACCATGCGGAAATGTACACGGCGCTAATACCAATCCTGTAGAGCTTGCTTGTATTGCGGGTCAAGTATCAAGTGCCGTGTATCCTTATACGAAAATATATGTTTGCATATGACACTATATATTTAACATATTATATATTTGACCAATAATTCGACAATGACAACAAAATGAACAAAACCCCTCCAAACCTAAATAAGACATACAACATCCACCAAAAACACAATAACAAGACACACATAGACACACGACAAACAGACAACCACCACAGTGACAGTGCAGTGAGGATGCCCAGAAAATATCCAAAGTGCCGAAAGTTACGAACACCGCTACTGAAGACGATGAGCACCCGAAACCTGTCTAGCAAAAGACCAAACCAGCGAGAGGAGACAAAAACTGATGTTATTATTTTGTGTAATTATTGTATTATTTCACGGTTTCTTTTTCCATGATTGGCTAAACGTGATAGATCTTATTAGAATTCCCAGATAATACATAACAGAGATGGTTCGATGGCACCACTCAGAATATATTTATAAGGTCCAAGGAGACTAAAAAAACGAAAAATGAAATTCTATTTATTCTGAACGCTACACCAGTCGTACGTAAGCTACTTTATTACAAACCATCATCGACGATATAATTAGGATTAGGTACAAAGCATTTAATCAGTAGTCTGAATGTATGTACCTAGAATTCCATTAGGAATGTAATTAGATAGATTAGCTGATAATGCATCCAATCAGTACCACTAACTCAGTTATTACATATCAGTAACATATATATATATATATATATATATATATATATATATATATATATATATATGTACATACATTGTGATAGTCACAGAAACAACATACAATAAATCCATATGAAATTATTTAAACAACTGAATTCTTATTAGTGTACTGGAGTTTATGAACTTATTTCGTGATCACTTCAAATTTTCTTTCAATCGAGAATTTAATTATATATAATTATTGCCAAAGTTCAAAGCACTACGAGATTCCTCTATTTATATATGAATACTCCTTCATTTGAAATATAATCGATGTACACGTTGGTACGTAAAATACGAAATACAGTAAGTCCATATGCAGTATTCAAGACAGGCGACCATCCCGTTAGATCACGCTTCTATCCCAATTCCATGGGACAATAGTGGAAGCTAAGGGGTCGAACGGTCGGAAAGGCCGAGGAAAGAGAAACGTGGACAACCATTGATTGGAGTGAGGAGGGTTTATCAGGGAAGACATTGAAGGGTTTGTGGAGAGAAGTGTGCGGCGGGGGAGGAGGGGGTTCATTAGGAAGTTAGCCGGAGGAGGGGAATAGCCGGTTGGAGGGATTCTCCTTTTGATGGCCGGCAGAGGGGGACGTCTCCGGTAAGAAGGCCGGCGGTTTGGCCGGCTCCCAACCTGCTTCACAACCGTTCTAACATCTCTAACCCTACTTACGGTAATTGTCGCTAATTACAAGGGCCCGCAGGCTATTAGCAGTTCCGGACCCATAAACTGTTTTTACGCCACACGTTTTCTCTGAACGTTTCCACGGGCGTTTCTTTTATAATCGCCAGCACCTTATTCGCAATATTAAAATAGTTTAAATTATATGAAGTTTCCTACTAGGAATTATCGAGCTGGTCAAGGTTAAGTTCATCAGAACCGGAGTCCCAGGGTCTTCCTGTTAATACAAGTGTAATAGACTCGATCTAAACTTCGGCTTAATCTATTGTAACCTAGCCTAACCTAGCTTTGGATTCAATTTTTGTACACCTTCTTTTTTTAAAAATAATTACAATTTATTACACTAAAAAAGAAAGTCAAAACGTAATGATAATGGAATATAAAAGCATGAAAATAGAGTACTTACTACCACGAGAGCCGGAGGCAAAAGAGATGTCCTCCTCTAGGTCCCGTATATGCCCTCTGGCAACAATGGACGGCAAAGTCTACAAGAAGGAGGTATAAATGTACTAAACTCTCTGCGGGCCCTTTGGCCATACTTTATGTATATGTATATATGTATATATATATATATATTCCAACAAAAATTTACATTCGTCAATAACGAAGAGAAGGGAAACTTAAAGCATGCGAAGTTATAAATACATCTGCCCATTTAAAAGTATACCATGATTTGACTAATTGTGTGTTCATGCCCGGTCGAAATTTACAATTAAAAATCGTTATAATTTATTTAGTCTTCCAGTTTCTTGTATGAACGAAATTTTATCTCAAGTATCGTTAATTGGTAATGTTGGAATTTGTTTGTATATACCTTAGAGAAGGGCGGCGTATCGTATACGCGGCGGCAGTTTTCCATTTCTTGGGCGAATTTCATTGGGGGTTGGCCCCTGGTTCGTTTTTAAGCGACATTCATTAACCGAAGAGGAACAGTGCCGTCCCCTCCTTCCAAGCCCCGCGTCGGCCTTGTGTTCCGCATTTATCAAGGCTGCTTGAAGTATTGCTTCACACCCCCCTGAGCACAGCCACACAGGCTCCTTCAACTCCACCCTCTTGTGCCCTGGGACCCCCCGCACCCCAACGGTAATTAGAAACGCGGTCAGAATTCTAGCAATTAAACGGCCGTTAATTTTTTCCCAAATTGGGACCCGTATTATTTCTCCGTCTCATTTGAACGGGTGAGATGTTATCAAAGTACCAGTCATTTTTTCGCGGCCTTTCATTACTTGCGTAAAATTTCCAAATAATTCCTACAGAAATTATATTGTTAAATACCGTATGTTATGCTCTCCTCTCGCTGGTTTGGTCTTTTGCTAGACCGGTTTTGGCGGCTCGCCATCTTCAGTAGCGGTGTTAAAACCACGAGAGCCACGGTGTTACTTTGGATGTTTTTTGGGCATACTCACTGCACTGTAACTTGTACTGCGATGGTTGTGTGTTTGTCGTGTGTACATATATAAGTCTTGTTATTGAGTTTTTGGGTATGTTGTTTGTCTTATTTGGGTTGTGAGGGATTTTGTTAATCGGCTTAAGTTTTTGTTCGATCATCGGTCAAATATATATGTTAACTATATAGTGTCATATGCAAACATATATTTTCGTATAAGGAAACTTGATACTTACCTTCCCTTAAATATCAGACAATTTAAACTGTCAGTAAACTAAAACTGTACGTTTGAGTTTGTTGTAAGTTTCACTTATTTATAGACTATTCTATTTGACTAATTCCCATCATGATCAATTGTCAGTGAAGCTCTGCTGCGTAAACTAGCACACTTCAATAAAATGTACAATTTTGAGCACACCGATTTAAGTGTTTATATTCTTACACATCCAGTAAATTCTCATTAAATCATTTCAAGAAATAAAAGGCGTAATCTAATTGCCATAAGTGAAAAATAAAACGGAGAGCGCTTCTTTGTTCGCTGCTTCTCAGGCCCATTACGAGCCTTTTATCTGAATTACTGTCCACAACAAGACAAGCCACCTTTTACCCTTTTTAAGCGACTTTCATTAACTCCGGAGGCCCCATTTATAATCTTCCCTTCTATTGTTGCGGTCGCCGTCGCATTTATCAAAGCTACTGGAGAATTACCGAATGTTCCCAGGGAAGCGCAATAACGGTGCAGAATAATGGTTTTCTCTTAAAGGAGGTATTTACGAACGATGGTAAACCGCTCGAGCCCCACTAAGAAAATGAAATCGTAGACCGGGAAATAAGGCCGACCAGAACAGAAAAACAGGTTGGCTTAAGAGACAGAAATACTGATTAGGCCTTCTGGCGTTATTTCTACTTAGTCTTCTACATAATATCCTATTATGGAAATGTATTGTTTTGTATTGTTTTTTATATTCTTTTTGCGAAATTATATTCAATGTAAGGAACTACACAAAGAGTATTAGTATTAATGTACTACGGTTACATTGGAAACCTCTTGTGTGTTGTGTTAGTATTTTGATACTTTGAAACACGACGGTTGCAATTTTCCTTATGTTTTCTTTATGCCTATTTGGTTTTAATCTGTTTATATCCTGGCCCTCACGAAATACGGCTATCGAAGTTGCCTATATAAACGCTGCCATTCAGTAAGTAGTTCAAGTTTATATTCAAGTATTCTATTTTAAAGTTTAACGAAACATTTGACTGCAGTGATAGTAGCATTGTTGCCCCGTCTTTAATATTTGAACAGGGTCCATTAATTTTAAAACATCAGCCTGGAAACTGACTCCCATATTAGGGTGGTTATGCTCTGAATTGTTCACATCCCCAGCTCGTTGTTAGGTGGACAAATAAACACGGTTATTGAAAGAAACGTCTACATGTTGACTCTTTTACTGGGGGCTTGTTAGACGCCCGAGGGAGACTCCGGCCGGCCTCTTGTTTACCTCATAAAGGGTCCGCCCGCAGAGTGTCGCTAAATTATTAATGCTGTCCCCCTTCTTGCCCAGCCCTGTTTGCAGTATCCATTATTGCTTAACACGCAAACACAGGTAATCCTAATACGCTAGGGGTGAATCCTTCCCACGCCTATCTCTGGCCCCTCCCCGATAAAAGAGAATAACTCAGAGATTAATGTTAAAATGCGACTCCGAATCTCCGTGCCCTCCAATTTTAGACGTGGCCGAAATTCAATTTTAGTGTCGCCAAACCGAACGTTGTATTTTCATCGCGGATGTAAATATAAAAGTGTTAAATTATAATGCGAAATTAAAGTTACACTATTTCTCTAAAATATGGAAAAAGGAAGTGTTGAATGGTTGGTGTAGTAAAGCAATTTTTGTCAAACACGTTATATTATTATTAAATTATATTTTACATATAAATATTAATATAATTGAAACAATAAATAATAATTGGGAACACGTCTTAAATAATAATGTAATGAAATAAGAGAAAAAACACTTTCTTCTCCATTTCAGATAAAAAATTTTAATGAATATTATAATTTAATGAATTTTCCAAAGTTGTGTTCAGTTCCACATAACGAGAGTAGAGCCGAAGCATTAAATGGGGAAAATAATGGGAGCACCTTCTACAACTGTCCAGTCCTAGGTAAGATTGCTAGCGCGGTTTGGTATGTTTTATTTCTTCTAATAAGAAAAGATCAAATACCGCTTGAATATTATGAAATACAACTAGAACAAGATAGCAGACATTTCTTTCGAGGTTTTCTCTCGACAATAATTGCACTTCGTCCTTTTCTCATCGCGATAAAACAATCTTTAGGGTAGGGAGTTAATGAACCCGATATCTGGAGTTCGGAGCCGAAAAGCGTTCGGAAGTTATCGGTCGTTTAAAAATGTTCCCGGACATAAATCCTTTCTGGAGAACGGGTAGAGCAGGCGGGTCTATTCTGACTCGTGGTCGGGGAAGGAGTCCTCAACGGACGACCCCCCCCCCCCGCCATAGCCATTCTAACGGCGCCTTCACAGATAGCGAGCAGAGAAAGACAGAGCTAAATTGAGTGATCCCTCTCCAGGAACGAGATAAGAAAAAGGGAACCGAGCATCGATCATCATCAACCGAGATGAATTCCACCTCTCTCACGCTGCCCTCCTATTCGTCGCAGATAAACCCGTTTTTCTACAAAGTTCGAAACGGTCAGAATCGGGTCGTAGACCAAAAGGTATTAGAAAAAAAATGGCAGTGATTCCTTTTGTAATAAGGTCAGTAACGAGATTTGGTCAATTATTTCTCCATCGTTACATTATACAAAGGAATATATGTTAAATGCCATGTCTCATCACAAGGATGATATCAATGCACTCATACCTTCCGAATGAATAATTAAATTTCAGACCTCACCTGGCTCACAACATAAAAATAAAGTTAAAACTAATCTAAAATAACACGCAAGGATATTATTACTAGAAGATCGGGCCCATAATTTAACGGATATAATATAAAAATATTGGATCATTATAATAGGAAATATTCAAACGATGTACATTCCTCCATTACAGGGTTGTCAGTAAAAAGAAGAGTTAATTTTGTGCAGTTTTAGAACAATGCATTCCATTAGAACACAACCGGATATAGAATAAAATACTTGAGTGACTATTGCTTTTAAAAATTCTCAATGCCGCAAATGACTACGCTGAAATGAGGTACAACAGATAAATAAAAAGTAATTGCAGTCAACAAAGGACTGTATTGTAGTATTTCTGTGAATGTCTTTGTTGTCAAGGCAATATCACACTGTTCATAAACAGGCGTTGGAATAAAATAATACGACACCCGTCGGCTAAATTCTATTTCAAGTTTTCCTTTGCTATTATCTCTACGTCCGTCCCACTCTGACTTTTATCGCCCTCTCGGTGAGGCACTCGCGCGGCCCGATACATCACATCCCTTGACCTATTTGTGGAGTGTTAAAAATGGCCACTTCTGTATCGCGACTTATATATTTCATCTCGACAGCCGACGAGTTAAATAAAATGGAAATGTAAGGAGAATAATTTTATGTCATTATAATATATTTTAGTTTTGTTTCGGCAAATTTTCTCTTCGTTCGAAATTAATACTGGGATATTTAAGGGCCAGTTTTGAATTAGAATTAGACGCGACTATGTTTTTACCTAATACGATGCAGAATCAGCTGCGTAGTCATCAGTTTCAACGCGATGTTGACAAATCATTTTCAACAGTCAATTAAACCTATTGCTTAGATGATAAAAAGGGCAAAATTATGACATATTCGAAAATCGCTACATTAATCAGTATTAATGTCTATAATAATATGTCTCATATTATCGCTAATGAAGCTGGAGGTAATAAAATTCCTTCTAAAATTATTTTTTCGTCCGGCAATCAGCGTAAACGGAATGAATAACCCAACTAGACCAAAAGCTCGAATCTCGAATTAACTCTAGACTTAACAGAAGATTTAAATTACGTGATAAGTGTCTGCGGTTTAGTTCAACGGACATTGTTTCTGCATAGTAGAGTATTAGCCGAACAATCGGCCTAAGGCTAAGTGTATTTTTGCGTTAATATGTGCTGGGAGGCGGGACATTCTATCCGCTGTGGGGGAGCCTTCGTTAGGTTCATTACGCTCGAAAGGAAATTTAGGCGAGGATTTAAATTACATAAAGGAAATGGGCGTTCGGGACGTCCGAGGAAGTGCACAACAAGACTTTGATGATAAAAATAACTGTTATTATGATCAAAGGGGCGCGGGGAGGGGAGGCCGTAGGTCGGCTATATCGAAATGGAGGGTGGCTATAACTAGTGTCGGGGGTGGGGCGTTGGACATCAATGGCTATGGAGACAGAGCGTCGCCTGATTGGGACGGACGTGATCAGAACACAGACGTGTCCCTCCCTACCGCACCCCATCAAACTTAAATATCTCTACCCCCGCTCCTCCACTACAACCCCAAATGAGATAAATCCAATTTCGAGCTTTACCGTTGCAATTCTGAACTTATTACATTCGATAGTTATACTCCATTAAATAGGGGGCGGTGGGGGCGGGGGTAGAACGGGACGGGGAGGACTGCAAAGATAAGTTTTAATGGCATTTAGACGAGACCTGATTTTTTTCTTCTCCGATCTCGCCAATCCGTCCGGTTCAGTTCAGCCGATCTGACATATTGAAATTAACACTGGTCCATTGAAATTAGGTCTTAACTTAACAGCGTAATACAAGGCTAACGACGAGTGTCTGAATACCACCAGTTCATCGGGAACTCTCTGGATGTACGGGATTTTATAAAACAGAATTCAATTTTCTCCTTTGTTATGAGGATTAATCAGCAGTTTTTTCAATTTTGTTGTACTAAAATCACGGGGTTCTGACTTTATTGATTCGAATCGCACAATTAGATATATATCTACTAAAACGCACTATATACTTATGTGATTTAAAAAGGACCGAGTAAAATCTGAGTAAAATACATCCAACTCCAGCGGTGTATAGTGCTTACTGTTCACAAAGTATTTGATTATGTTTACGCCCATCGGTCTCTTCGGGTCGTAAATGTAGCGGAGACCTTATACGGTGGTGGTGATGGGATCGAGGTTGGTATCGGTCGTGAATTTTCTTGACCCGGGAGTGGAATAGATGTCAATATCCCTCCCTCCCCGCCCCCCCTGTGTAGACGGCCAGTGGCGGTAACAAGACCTGTATGCCCGACCATCCAGCAATACACGGACAACCCAGACGTGACCTGAAACTGGCATGCCCGCCTTCGGGCTTCACAATTGATCTTCCCTTTATCATCCGCCGGACGACTGTTTACAACTTTAAGCGTGCCCCGACAGTCTAATAAATAACGACTCGAAAACATCCCCAAACAGTGCGTCGATATTTTCAGAATTTTGTCCCTCCGACATGAAACAGAACCGTCGGCTGCAACGTATGTTTTATGCGAATTTTGAACGATTAATTAAATGAATAATTATACCAGTAATTCTTAAAGATCATACTTATTATCACGATCAAGCGGACATACATTTAAGGCCGAATTAAAATGTGTATCGATACCTCAAATTTTATCCCAATACCCGACTGAAAAGAACTGATCTAAATCGCAAATTTGGACTGTTGAGACCTCTTTTGAAAAGGACATCAAAACTTACAATAGTCAACAAACTGACAATATATAAAGCGATACTAAAACCGAAATGGACATACGGAATAGACTATGGGGTTCCGCCAAGAAATCCAACATCGCTCGCATCCAAACATTCCAGTCAAAAGTCCTTCGTACCATCCTTAATACTCCCTGGTATGTTTCTAACCGAACAATCCATATTGACCTCAACATACCAACAGTCGACGGAGTCGCAAAATCACGATTCTTTAAAAATTACATTGGCCGCCTCTCTCCACATCCAAATCCACTCGTTCAGTCCCTTTCCTCTTCTACCCATCCATTATCCCCCCCGCGTCGGCTTAAACGCCACTGGCCTAGAGACTTTCTGTAGGCCGAATACAGGTCAAAAGTACCATCACTGGATGGCGTCTTTATCGAGCGAAACAAGTCAAACTAATCAAACAAACCGCCTTCAACAATACCTATAACTAGCATATAGTTGATTGCACAATAAATAAAGTTAAAACCTCAAATTTTAGGATGAATAGGTAAATCGGAACTCAAAAGATAGTGATGACTCGAAATATAACGCGAATATGAGTTAGCGATGTAAAAAATGTCGCCGCCTTGGTTGATGGAGATCAAAACGAAATTCGAATCAAATTTAATTTTAAGCGTGTAATTCAATTCCCTATTTACAGATTAGCACAGTCATCTTTAGAATAACAATTAATTACGGTTACCATCCCCCTCCTCACATTCGGAATATTTTGAATACAATATAACAGGGAATATCTATCGGTAAACGACATCAGTGGGCCCGCGGCTAAAATGTTGGCGTGCTAAGTTTAGTCATTAAACCGTTCGGAGACAATTCCCCCCCCCCGTCCGGGAGGAGACAGCCCGGACTTGGGGCGGTTAAGTTGAGAATTAACAGTGGGGTGGGCCACCCTCCGGCCAATTTCCGGGGGCGGCAAGCAAGTTTGGCCCTCATTATGGTCGGTTGGAGGGGGCCGCCCGTGTCCTGCTGGCCCAACACACAGATTAGGCCCCCCGCGGAATCCCGAGGCCGCTGCCGCCAGAAAACCCCTTCGGCTACAGCCAGAATGGTATCGCCCCGGCCACAATACCTACACTCCCCCACCCCCGCCGTTCGACCGCCACTGCCCAGGTTCCATGGCATTCCATGTAAGTGCAGTTATGCCCATTACCGGGGGAGGTACGTCCCGGCGTGTGTGTAGGCGTGTCGCCGAAAGAAGCAATGACGACGTATTCCTAGATGCTACTGATTAATATCCGGGGTGTGCGTCGGTGGCAATCTATTTAAGAACAAAAGTCGAACTGAAGGTGAACTATAGGACTTTTCCTTTTCAGTACCCTCTCCAAATATAGAATCGTACATATAGTTACAGCACTTGGCAGAATCATGTTTCCGTAAAATTCCGAAGCATTATAATTTCTGACCAACTTCCCAAAAAGGAAATAAACATCGCAAAATAATTCTAAATATATTGTCCTAGTTTCGAACATAAAATGTTTATATTGGAATTTAATTACATCGCGTGGTAAAAGGAATCGGTCCTTTAAATATTAAAATAAAATTGTAATTATTTAATCCATAGTAATGCATACTAATAAAATGTACTGCACGATAAAGCGTAATGTCATTTTAATTGATAATTCTGTAAAATCTTTGTCGGATTATCGGTCAAATATATAATATGTTAACTATATGGTGTCATATGCAAACATATATTTTCACATAATGATACACGGCACTTGATACTTGACCCGCAATACAAGCAAGCTGTGCAGGTTTGGTATTAGCGCCGTGTACATTTCCGCACCACACTCATGGCGATAGTTTATCGGTTCAAGTGCACCCAACGAACTTTAGTTATGTACCTTTCCGCACCATCCTCAGCGGGGCGCTAGTTTATCTACAAGTGAGAGTGGCAGTACAGTGAAGATGCCCAAAAAACACCCAAAATGCCAAAAGTGACACACGAAATCTACGGTAATTAATTATTCTTCCCGTTTCATCCTTTTTTTTATTCAAAAATTCACCTAATCACGAAATTTCTATTTTGATCCTCCGTATCGAAATCCTGTTGTTTTTTTTTGCCGGAACCACTAGAATTACAATCTGTCGAGGGACACTATCACACCGGGATCGGTATCGAAGCTTAGCACAACGAATGTCGTTCGGAACGCTAGTCAATAACATCCCTTCCCTCGGCTCCCGGTTAGGTTAATGAGTAAACTTGGGGCTCCTCCACCGGTATCGGTTCCGAAAGGGGGCTGTTTAAGGCGGTCATTTGCCGCTCTATTAAAACCGGCCCTCGGCCCGCAATGTCCTAGGCATTGTACCCTCCACCGCCCGCCCTCAAGTTGGAATTCTCCCGCAGGACAGGCTGGATGGGGGACATGCCTACACCCCCGCTCCCCAACAGCCTACGCCCGAACCCCCTTCCCACCCGGCTGGTAATTAACCCATCAATGAAACTTAACCTGAGTGGTGGTGATTACGCTGTAAACTACCTCTGGCCCTGCTAGTGCCTCCACGCTACTAATTAAAAGGACTCCGAACCCTTCCCTCCCCACGACCGCCCAATCATCACAGCACTGCACACCTGGTAGACTCCAAGTAGGGTTCCTAGTGGAGATTCGAATTCCTCGCTGAGTTACAATATTTGGTGAAAATCTTGCTTCACTAAAGAAATTCTATATCGACCCGCAAAATATTATAGCCTGCTACATTACCCCAAAGAATGGGAACGAATATTTCTCAGTTATTTGTACTTGTTGTTACTTGTATGTGGAGTTCAGTTAATGAGTGTTGGGGGTTCCGTATTGGTAAAGCATTTTCATTTATTCTATTCTTCTTACAGTGTCCTAAGCCTTCGCTTAGCTTCTTTGATTTCTAAGAGACTCAACATCACATCTAATGACAGATTTTTATGCAAATTTTATTGGGGTCGCTAACTTCAGCAAGATCCTTTGCAAGATTGCCTTATTACTTTTGAGGGGGTGTTGTTATGTTGTGTTAAGTTGTGAGGTATTGTTATTGATCATGTGAAACACGGTAGACAGTACACTGTATATGCTATATTTTATATTTTTTATAGAATATATTATACGAAGCTTCTGAACGAAACTTGTTCATTGTGCCCAGTCTTTCGTTGGCGAAAACGATTTGGAAAATATTCATCCGGTTAGAGGGATACGTTCTTTTTGCCACCGGAGAACCCAACGAACCCCGGGAGCCGATGACCTCGGAGGCGGAGGGAAGTGCTGCTAACGGATTCATCAATAACGCAGTGCCGGGGGGGCGGTGGGTAAGGGAGGTGGATTCCCCGCTAATCACCTCCGCCTTTTTGGACCTCCCTCTTTCACTCTTTCTCTCTCCTGGGTTCTCCCACAGCCGCGCTTTCTTTTCCCTTTGTCTCCAATCCTCTGGTGGCGGTGGTGGGGGACGAGCCACTAATGTAAATTCGTGAGGGGGCGGACGAGGAAGGGTGGGGGGTTCCGTTCGCAATTTATTCTGACACGGGTGATTACACAGGTTCCGCCTCGAGTACTCGGTTGGGACGGGGGTAGAGGAGAGAGCATCGCGGCCGAGAGGTCACCCCACCTCTCACTAATTAAAGGACTTTTATCCCGGCGAGATAATGGTTTGAGCGTGAAATACGCGGACAGAAGACATTTGACGTCGCATTACTTCAGATAATTAATGCGATAGACTTTTAACAGTTTCTTTCTTCTTTTTTGGCCCTTTCCCTTTCTCTACTGTTCCCCTTCAACTGGCTTTCTGTAGAAAGTATATTTTTTCCCTGTGGGAGATGCGAACCCCCTTTATTTGAAGGACAATTGAAGCACTAATCAAAATCAATTTCTTATTATCAACGGACTTATTCTCATAGACTTATGACAACATTTAAAGTAATACAAAAAGCAAAGGACCATGTCAAAAATAATTCTTTAGTTTTCATTCATCCAATTTTATGAATATATATATTTATTTAAATATTGTTTTAATAATGAATAATACAACAAATTCTCTCAGAAAACATTTTTTTCTGACCTTCCTGTAATTATACCTACCCATGAGGAATATGGAACTCCGTTAGCTAGTAGATTTGCCAGTAAGTATTACACACTAATTAGAATTTACACATCCAATAAGATGCAACATGGTTTTAGCCAGTATTGGAAAACTATAAAAAGGGTCTTCCGTTATAGTTAAGGAGAGTTTAAGAGTAAAGTCTGATATCGGATAACATTCGACAACGATAAAAGAACGGGTCAGTGTTGCCTGGCATCGTCAACTTAATATGAAGAATTAGATATTTTTCTAGATTCTATTCTATTCTATTGTTTCTATTTTCATAGGGTTTTTCAAATCAAATTACAAACGGTATACGCATAAATGCATTTCATGTGTAGGAGACGGTTTTTTGCCTGCCATAACGTTCATAGTTACGTACCAAGTGTTACTTTCATACACGTACACATATTATAAACACATAACTATTTCTAGTTTAAGAAGGGAGTTGTTTATTTTAAAACAGTTATTTTTAATTTATTTCGTTTTTCGGGATGTTATTTTGAACATTGATTTAGCTGCGGTACCCGCACCCGTGCCCGCGTTAGCAACCACATTTTGTTTATGATCAGGCCTAAATCAATCGAATATCGGAGTTTCTCACACGTATCTAGTGAGTGCGAAAATACCTAATAATAAAGATTTTGGTCCTCGTTATTTGTTCGCAGGCTTAAAAAATTTATTAATCTTTAGCGCCGGGGAATAGAGGCAACTTCAGATTTTTTCTCGGGAGTATTTATTCGACAAAGGAAGGTCGTGGTTATTTTTTAAGTGGTTACAATTCAGTTGGGTGGAGGCACTCAAAGTTATGAATCTAATAAGCTGGGTATCTTTGTGCCCTCAGGTGTAAAGAGAAGTTGACGGGCCAAGGGGAGGCCACCTTCCCATCCCCCACACGTCAAATACTCCGGGTTGACCTTTCCACAACCACCCTGGCAGCAACCCCTTCAATAAATTTCTTATTGTGGACATGATCGCCGTCGCAAATTGGGTAGAAGTTATACCTCGCCGCAAGCAGAGTTGGGCCTGGTTATGGACCCTATAAAAGATGAGATTAACTGTATATTGGATAGTTGTAAAAACGGGCTGCTCTGTTGTTTAGACTCGGTTGTAGGAGTGGTTCAGCAGCATCAGAGGGCTGCGTCGAGGATAACCTTTTTTTTATGTGGGTTCGTTGTTCTCGCGCTACGGGGATTTTCTAGCGGATTAACTAAAAAGGAACTAACAGCGCTCCTAAGACAAAGCGAAGCTCGTGCGTTACGTTGTTATTTGATGCCGTTGCGAGATTAATTGGAGATGTATAATTTAATCACGTTTTTCAATTTCATAGAACTAAAAGACGATATTAAAATTGTGATTTTACTCCTGATAATCACCTCGTCCACGTGCATATTTTCCCCTCTATCGCCGATAGTCCCCTTCCTCTACGTGTAAAACCTACAGGGATAATACATTGTCAGCGTTATTGCAAATCGATACGGGGGTAAGGGTCCTGTTTAGGCGTTACACAACCCTATAAGGGATCGAATTAACTGTATATTGGATCGCAGTAAAACCGAAGTGTTGTTGTTTAGTGGGCCGTTTCGAGCGCAAGTGTCAGTGGCGAGATGATCGTGGTTGAGCGGGCGGGGGGTGGGAATCCTCCAGTCTGACGATCGAATCTCACTCAATGGTCGAGAAGAATAACAAAGCGAACGTGATATTCTTCTATAACGTAGCAGTGATATCTGATTATTATTAAATAATATCTTGTTTACTGAATAGTGGAACTAGGGCCTGCACAGCATTCAGGTTGAGCAAATAATAGTAGTTATTATTATTATATCAAGTATATTCTTCAATTGAAGAGACGTAAAAAATCGGGTCCAGTCATACTGCAAGCGATCCCGTATACATTTCTGGTAATTTCACAACCAATAGGGCGACAGTGAAAAATTTAACGCATACATAATGTTCCATTAGTGAAGAAGAAGAGATAAGGGTCTCGACTGGGAGGGGGGCACTTATAAGCCTGTATCGGACAACAGCTGTCGATGCGAAGCCGTACTTTCGGGGCCCAGATGACAATGAATGGCCCCCTTCCGAGATTTGTGCCGGCCCGAGGGGCGGCAGGGAGGCCCTAATGGTTCGGAAGGTGGGTGGGGACGCATATCTTTTTTACTGCCAATGAGAGTGGAGCGATCGCCGGCCCAGGAATAAACGACGGAGCCATCATTCGGTGAGATAGGGAGGCCGGCGCCGGTCCCCACAATACTGAGTATTAAATTTGGCGCGACAGTTCCGTGAGGTGGTGGCGGGGGCGGGGGGCCCACCAGCGCTTTATCGCCCCAGGGCGGGCAGCATAAAACGCGCCCTGTGGGGGACTCCTCCCCCACAACAGCCAGTGTTCACACCCCGCTCGCTAGAGCAACTCCCCTTAAAAAAAAAAGTCGCAAAATCCCGGTTCCTCAAGTTCCATTCCAGCCTTACTCCTCATCCTTATTTGCTCTTTCGGTCACTCTCCCCTATTACCCATCCATTATCCCCGCCACGACGGCTTAAGCGCCACTGTTCCGCAGATCTACTCTCTGTAACCGAGATTCGTTAGCCATTAAATTCAAGCCAACATGTGCCACCACTAGGTCACTTCTTTTATAGAATCTATAAAGTCAAAAATAAAAATACCACAATTGTACTTATAAATTAATTGTCAAAAATAAAACGGCAAAAAATATTTAGAGAAACCAAATTAGTCCAATGTCTAATTTTTTGGAAAAGCGTTATGATAAATTTAGAATGTCTCGAGTGAAAACTAGGAATAAACGAACCACGTCCGTAATTGAATTCAATGAAGTAATGTAATTTTTCATTCCTCCCCGTAGTTCTGGAGCCGTGAGTAAGAAGGCGAGGGCTGTTACGGAGGCCGACTGTTGAGCGGTGCAGCGGTCGGCCCTGCCCCAAATCCCGAATTTGCATCAGGCCCGCCCTGAAATGAAACGCCTCCTGAATCTATAGCAGTTAAGAACTGGAGGGAGGAGGGCCGCAGTTTATGTACAACCGGTCTGGAGGAACTTTTGGCGGCGGACTAGGTTACGGCAGGGATTAACATTAATGTATGAACGCGACACGGTATAACCATTAGAACGGCAGCGTTACCGATACTAAGGAGGGGCTCCTGTACCTCCCATCCACAAATACCCCGTTCTGAATCACGCGTAGGAAACATTACTGGAGGAACTGCGAACAACAACAGGATTAAACTTTGCTGTGTCGAATACAAATGAGGCGAACAAATTTTATGATTTATTCTAATACTTTTAATGCCACATTTGATTCAAGTTTAACAATTCAAAAGTTAAATTTATTTGAAATAAAGAAACAACTTTTCGATTGAATTGAATAGATGACGATTTCTTTCTCGCCGTTCATTATTTCTGACAGATGACATGGAATCATTATTTTTATACAATCACGATAAGTCGAATTTTAACTGGATGCCAATTCTGGATTTCAGCCTTCCTTGGTAAATTACAAATGTAAATGCATTTTAAAAAATCAACACAAGTGTTAATGTATTGAATCCGAATTAATACCACCACTAGCCCCGAATTATGCAAAATTGCCTTCATAAATTATACATATGGGTGAATTAATTGCGCCCATTGTTGCAAAATTACCGTACAGAATAATTACATATATTTGAAATAATTTACAAATCCTGTTGCCGTTTAATTGCCGTAATGTTTGCTTTCCAGCAAATATAGTGAACAAATGAACAAGAATGAGTGCCGACGGTTATCAATATAATCGCGTTAGCTGATTTATTTGTTTTATATTTTGTTTCTAGAAGTATATGCGCAGATACTAGATGTACTGTAAAAATATTGTGTACGCATCGAGTTCTCTCCTTCTGTGCCAGTGAAAAACATATAGGTTCCAATAGGACAACCGTAATGTAGTGATATATTAGTTTTATCTTACTTAGTAGTCAAATTACTTCGACCCGCTCCTGACTTCTTACCATCCAAATTATACACCGAACTTCTTTTCCAAGAGAGCGTTTTAAAGATGAGGAACAATGTGAAAAAATCTGGTTTCTACTTTTCAAAAATATACACTGGATTCAAAAAAGGATGTTAAGATCCTGTTAGGTCCTGTTATTTCAACTAAGAATTCGTTTTAGAGTACTGTATAATCGTTAGGAAGATATACTGCTTTCTCTTGAAGTCTGGTCGAATAATGCATATAATAAACTATAATGAATGACCAGGAAATTTCCTAAGGAATCTCAATGTTGACACCACAAGAGCAATTTTTCGGACGATTATGTGTGGCAGAAGCGATGGTGCACATTCTTCGAGCATCGTGTAATTGTAAATCATCAGTCGGTCCTATCAATTTCATGGGGCCGATATTAGGCGGCGGAAGACGGGCCCTTTAATTTCGCGTTTTCTAGTTCCAGTCCTCTAAAAGGGGGTGAGGGGGTGTGGAGGGGCGAGGCCGTGCGCCCTTTGAAGGGGCCAGCAGAACCCGCCAATGAATGCCCCCTTTTGTAAAGCTGAAAAGCGGCAAAATCGGGTCCTGAACTCCGCGTCTTAAAGTTCTCATCCACGGAGGCGGATTGACGAGTGAATTTTGAAGCTTTGAACCTCCCTCCATCACTCCCTCCTCCTCCTCCCCCTGCTCCCCCTCACCAAACCAAGAAGCGAGCCCGGTATTAAACAGAGATTTAGTCCCGCGACGTCTAATTGAGGAAATTGAAGGAAACGGGGATTTCAGACGTTTCCTCAAGTATCAGTTGTCTTTTGTGGAGTATCCCTTGCGGCGATTGGGGCGCCGCGTAGTTAATAAATTTGATTATTCAACGAGCACAATGCAGTCATATTTAAAATCCTCTCAACAGTAGTGTATCGTGCAGTTAGAGATGAAACAGTTTGCAGTTGTTAATAAATATTTCCAAATAATTTTATTTCGACAAGTAATCAATACTGCGTTCCTTAGAGACACTGAATGTGTCACAACGGGCATAAACGGGAGTGATGATACTTCATTGTAAGCGTACATTAAAAGCATACAAGTTAAAAATGGAGAAGGGGGAAAACGGATCTAACACATAAAAATGGACGCTAATCGAGATGAAATTTATCACCGATCTTTTCACTAGCGTACGCGGTTGGGCGGAGATATTTTTTCTTTTTGAAAGAGCGGCAGGAAATGCGCGCGTGCAGGATTGAGACGGAGGGAATACGGCTGTGGGTCGGGTGCCAGTCGAGGGAAGCGTTAACAATGGCCCATTGAGCCAGACTCAAGTCAGACTCAACTGCGCCAGTTAACAACGTTTTCATCTCCGCGCAATGAAACAGAAATTACGGGAGATAACTGTGGAGGGCGCGGTGTAGGAGCGGGGGGCGCGGGCGGAGGGGCGCCATCATCGTCCCGCACCGGGCTCTAATTGCCTATTTGATAATTAGTCAGGTGTCTTCCTACCGGCATTCGAGTTTAATAGCGCCTCCCGCTTTGCAAAGTCTCTCGGCAGAACCTGCACCCAACCTCTTAGGCTATTTGGTGTAAGTTCACTTGTCATTATCCGGTACATTCGATCATGCATGTAAAAATCACAATCCAACTATAATCACGGCTATCTAATTTATAAATTTGTATAGCGTTCGTACATCAATTTGTAGTAATCCAAATGAAGCAGAGGAGGAAAGTTTTCAGGAGGGGATACTATAAAGAAACGACTACTAAAGGTTTTAAATTATTAAGTACGTTTAATGATGTGTAGTTCTATTTAGTGCTAGTGGACTTGTATAATCAGTAAGTGAACTTGTAATCGCGGGGAATTTAAATATTTAAAGGAGAAATCAACTGGTAAATTACTGCTCTTGAATAGTTTTAGACAAGGAAGGGTTTTAGCAAATGAAAGATGGAGAGTTTCATACGCCTCAGATTACTTTCAAAGGCTCTAACCGGGGCCATTATTTTCCCATTACTATCATAAATTGGATGCACATAAGAATTGTGGGTATACCTGTAAGTAGCCTGTGGCTATAAATGAGATGGTTCGACGAACAGTGAAATAATATGTGTTAGAAAATCAATGGTATAATATAACTTAATGCAATAATTAAAAGTAAGGTGCACTATTTTGATAATTGTATTTAATCCTCCATTTCCTGGACCTAGAGGTCAGGCAGGATATCGTTGGATTGAAGGATGGGAAAAATACAGCGCAGGAGGGTAGAATAACTAAAACATAAATGTAAAATCCAAATTTCCCCGATAGTGCTGTGCTGTCCTCTGATTCATAATAAAAATACAATATTTTTTGTTCCTGTTTTAGTAGTCATTTTTATTAAAGATGTCGCAGTTGCTGATCAGTATTCTATAAAAAATGTACTCTCCGGGTTGTACCCAGCTTTGCCGGGTTTCTCTATCAAAATTAGAATTTTGATTTCTTCACGTTTGGTACACAGTAAACGCCATTTTCATTATGAGAAGAAGAGAAATACCTTGTGCCGTTGGTGGTGGTGTTGCGGTATGACGCAACAACGTTGGGCAATGTTTATTGCCCCTGTGTCCGGGACGCAGATAAAACAGCGCTAATGATCTCCCGCGGCTTAATGCGACATCGCCCCTCCCGTGTAAGCCCTTGCCAATAACATGCCCTAACCCCGCCACCGGACCTTTCTCCCGATCGCGTTTGTCGAATCAAACACTCGACAATTCCGAAATTCGAGACTGCCTGGCTTTTTCCCGTTGTCAGTCCCTGATTTAGTTTCTCAGAAACATCGAAAATATAGGAGGGATAAACGAAAAGAGGGATGTTAATACTTATTACTACTTTAATAGCACTATCATCCACGGTGAGGGAGCGGTATGTATGGTAATTTCATACTACCTAAATGTCAATTATTCATATTTTCATGCTCTTGGTACTGAATTGAAAAAATGTTTCTCGGGTCCCCTTGACCCAAACGTTTTCCAGATATTCTATAGCGAATTAATCGGGAAGAAAATTATGGGTAAAATCATGTTGACTTCGAACAACCTGACATGCATAGAATTACACGTTGTGCTGTTTCATATATATGCTTGTGTATTTTTAGTAAGTATAGATACAGAATGTAATGACAAAAAGAAAGATTATAATACAATATTTAAATCAGCCCTGTATGGCCGCATAATCCTTCTCAGTTTCACTCTATCATCGGCCGGTGAAATTGACCTGTAGAACTGAAAACCATCGGTCTTCATTGTTCGAATCTGCCTCCAACAATAACACTCCCGGGCCACATTGCCCGCTGATTGAATTTCAACGGTGGGATCCAGCCCACTCTCAATGCCTCGGTAGATGGCCGATCGCAGAACGCGATATGGGATCTCTTCTGACGGCATCCTTCGTGTGCGGGCCCGGAAACGACAGCTCAGTTCCATTTTTCAACTAATGGAGGCCGATGGCATTAATTTTACTTCCTCTCGAGTGTCGAATGCTTTCTCCCCGTGGACATGTCCCTTATCCATTATCCTGTCTATTATCAATATTAATTACCTTGCATTGTAATTTCTGGATAGAAATTCAAGAAGAAATCTGAATAGCGTATGTTTTTTTAACACGGCATATACGATAGGAATTATGGGAGCGGAAGGAATAAAATATAAAACATAAAACTGCCGTTTCAGAAACTAAATCGAAATAAACACGAATGATGTTGAGATTTATCAACCGCAATAAATTATCCGTTTTTAACCGACTTTTAAATTTGGTCGTCGCCCGAAGAAAGGGGCGTAGAAACGGCAGTGGAGGGGGAGGACAGGATATGCGTATTTCGTTTTATTAATACAGGAAGGAGTTGTCAGATAGTGTCGGCGGAGGGGTAGGGGGAGGTGTTGGAGTTTGGTGGGCGAGAGGCAGAGATATTTGGCACCTGCACAACCCATTACTATTACTCTTGCCGCTTCACAGCATACCGTCCTCCCCCTTTCCCTTCTTTCCTCCTCATCGCACCGTGTCAATCCTAAATTTGTCCTCCATTCCGACTCATTCACGGCATTCCTACCCCGCCCGCAGCCTGTATAAATGTTTTGGGATCACTCCAGAGCTCTTGACTTCGAAACCACTCTAGTAAAAAGCCTATTACCGAATATTAATATTTAAATTAATGTTTTCCTCATTTAACCTTCATCAAAGTTTCGATAAGTGTTTGTATGACTTTCATCGTCAAATAACAGTACATCTATATTCACCAAATCCTGGCTGCAAATGTAGAACGTATAACAATTGTTACGTACTTATGCTCCGCATATTATTTTATATTTCCGGCAATATCAGGCATTTTTCAGGCAATAGTAGCTGTTATATATACGCACGACTTTATATAGACACGTATGTATACGTAAAGAAGTAAGCATTATAAGTAAAGCAGTCAACAATTATCTGATTTTGTTTGTGGACATCAAAAGAGTATTCATCACATATTTCATCTCAGCTGAAGTTTAACACAGCTTTCGATCGGATTTCACCTATCCGGTAACCAATATAGGTCGCTGGAAAA
This sequence comes from Lethocerus indicus, assembly GCA_019843655.1. Lineage (NCBI taxonomy): Eukaryota > Metazoa > Arthropoda > Insecta > Hemiptera > Belostomatidae > Lethocerus > Lethocerus indicus. Next base: position 22,215,966 of record JACDQD010000003.1, on the reverse strand, counting down.
AAAAATTGTATCCGCAGAAATTAATCGCGTATCGTCAATCCCAATATGAGATGACTACAGTGAATGCATACGATATGTGTAATAATTCATCACCCCTCCGCTGTGGCCAGGGGCCGGAAGCAAACGATATTTTCTGGCTCCGATTCAATCCGGTTTTATTTTATTTCTTTCTGTATATCCCACAAACGCTGTTTTATTCGGGGGCGAGGGCCTTGAAAGATTACGTTTAGAGGGGAGCCGCGGAAGAGCCGGAAGGTAGCCGTCAACCGGGCTACAGAGAAAGCTTCGCCAGGTGGTCCGCCACCGTACTATATATACACGCTCCTATTCCGTTTTCTTCTCCTTTTTTACTTGCCACTTGCTCCGAAAATAAATTATGGAATTCCAACTTTGGCGAACCGAAGTCCTCCCTTCCGCTACGTCGGTCAAACACACGATATTGCCTCCGGCGTTTCACCATCTATTAAGTTCTCTCATTTTCTCCACTCGCTATAACGTTCTCTCTTGCCATAACGTTTCCGGCTTCCCGCGGCCCTCACAGGCATTCCGTCTGTAATGTAGTAAAAATTGACTTTGATAGGGAAGTATCCAAGAACGTTATTTTAAACGAATAATTAAACAAGAGAAAGTCGGGCAGCCGATATACCTCAAAATATTCCCGAGATATATAAACCCATTGTCTAAACGCCAACCGATCCAAACAAATATTGGTAAAATAATAGAACAAAACGAAACAAAAATAATGAACATTTTCACCAAATAAAAATCACACGACCACAATACCGGTTTCAGTTACGAAATATCAAATTTCATAAATGCATCCAATAGTTTGCAATATTTGAAGAATATATTTGGAATACTTAATTATTATTCTTCTCATTAGAATCAACAATTAAATTATAATTGTGGAATTTTCCGGGTTGGTATAATTTCTGTCCGAATTATTTATTAAATGATGCGATTTTTCACGGCCAGATTGATGTTAATCCTAAATCTAATATTCTTAAGCTTCTTTTATCGTAATTTATTAATCGATGTAATAATTTAAGGAAAAATTTAATTTAATTTTAGAGGCAAAAATTAGTGAAAGAACACGCAAGGCGAAAAAGTTGGGGCGAAATTTCTTCATAGGAAAGAAGAATGGGTAGTACAGGGTGGAGGGAGATATAAAAATGATCTACGTCCCCATTTTCCGCTTTATGTTCTGTGTAGGCAGTGGATCTTGTCTTAGTTTTTACAATGAATCACATTTCCCTATGAGAACAGCCGCTGAATTCAATTTGACGTTACTTCAAATGAAAAGGAACCGCTTCTCAGTGTGGTTAAGTGAACCCATAATTACGTGGAGTGATGTTTGCAGTGGAAATAATTCAGCGGATATTTAAATAGAAATAATTCCGAATAACAATAAAACAATCCTAAGAAAAATTTGAAATGTTGAAATGTTTGAACCTAACAAAATGGTTATTTTCGACGATCAATGTTATCTCTCAAAATGAGAGGAATTTTGGAAGTCGATTTGAGCTTTGGGCTGAAGTTGGCGACTGCTTTGATGTGAGGTATATTTGAAATCCTGTGCCAGTGTCTCACGGACCTTAGTCACTGAATTGTTTCTTTGTCGGGACCTATTTCTTTTACTTCGATTCTACCCTGTGGAATAGGAGAATGTGACACTTCTCTGGACATCTCGTGTCGCAATTTAGTTCAATAAAATTGATACTGGCATGAGACGGCAAATAATATACGCGGTAATGATGTTGAATTTTGAAATTGTTCAAAGCAAAGGTACTGAAAATTTGTTTAGATTATTGGCCGGGTCGCTGTAAACTGATGAATCCAATCTGACACGAGAGATTAACCCCAAAGAGAGTACGGTCGGGGGCCGTAACTGGAGTGGCGGTTTTGGCAGGTTCACGGACGGGCTTCTCAATCTGCGTTCGGTGTGTCACAAACACGCTGCCCAATATAACAGGACGTTCCTATATTTATCCTCCTCTACTCCCGGTCACGCTCCCATATCCACTCGCTCGCCCATTCACCCGGCCTCTAGGCTTTCCAGATCTGGTGGTCTAATATGCAATATTGAACCGACCAAGCCGCCCCAACCGCCTTACTGATTCATGAGATCCCCCTATTCCAGTTCCGCTTTTACTCACCGCCCTATACCCCGAAAATACACGAAATTTTTCATTACTTAAAAAAAATCTCTTCTTATCGAAAAAACATTACTGCTAATTTTTTGTTTTTATTCACTTTACGAACTATATCTAAGGTAAGACACGCGGAAATAGAAGTCCATAATTATTCAGGACTTTGGTCTGTTCAACAAGTCGTAGCATTGACCAGTATAACAATCAATACAAAATTATAATTTTAAAAAATTAGTTCGATCAAAGTTAATTTAAGGGTGATTAAGTTAGAAACGAACTTTAAAAAAATGTTATATATTTATAAGTTAGTGCTTATTTACTCAGCCGTTTACAAAGTACTGTCAAGTTTTCCGATTATGACTTTCAGCGAGAGTCTACATTAAAAATGCTACGGTTTTTTGAAGTTGCTCGATACTTTATTGCTAGCGGCGGAAGGCGGACATGTCATCGTTTATTTATAGAGCGGGATGGCTCGGGCAGGAAACGTAGCTCTCGGGTGTCGGGGGCCCGAACGGCGACGAAGGCTCCTGTTCAACTCTCGCTCCTCCTCAATGACTGACTTCTCCCTGGCCTCCTATATTTAAACCCGCATAGTCCCCACTAGCCCATTCATTAGTCGGGGAAATCTACAGCTTCGAGTGGCCACTGCACAAACCCACGCGTTGAAACGAAATGGTAAAATTAATCTACGTTCGAAGGCCACAAAAAATGGAAAGAACGTTTTACACACAGTCGGTAAATCATAGTTCACTAATTCGGTCTCGGCGATATTTCGTTGCCCTGAGATGAAACGACGAATTCCGAAGGGTTTTTTTGCTTGCCGCTCTTACAGAAAAAAGCCTCCAAAAATAAAAATCTTTTTGGAACCGTTTACATATTTTTTGGCTGGTTAAAATAGCTCAAAATAATAATATGAAATTAGAAAGTGTTACAGGTGGATCGGCTAGAATGAGTTGTTTTCCACCCTGTTTTCATACCTACTTAACCAACAACCAACAAAAGCGATAATGGTGGTAATCATCTGCTATGATAATGAATTGGGACATTCTCTCTCTTTTCTCTTTATGATTACTTTTCACTAGATAGTGAGTCTTTCCTGAGCTCGTATGGGAGAACTATTGGTACTAATAAATGAGAAAAACGTCAAAGCATCGTTTTTTGGATCGTCTTCACCAATTTTACATTTTTGTCATTTGCTAATGTAGCCGATGTGAATACACACTTTGTGATTTGTATCACAAAATCATCTACTGTTTTCAACTCTAAAGATGTAATTCCGAATGCAGACATCGTTATAATTATATAAACCTTACTGATGAATGGGTTGCAAGTGAATTACCTATAGAATTGCCTGGTTAACATCCTCATAGGATTACTATTGGTATGCTATCCGTTAAAGATATAGAATAATTAGCGAAACAAGCTTCCAAATGCCGATCATTTACAGATTCTTTCAATCACAAAACTTCGTATCTCAAATCTCAAAATGTTAAAATTAGACACTCGACTGAATAACTGTCAATTAGAGAATGTCTCTTGCATTCATATTTTACTGATGAAGGTACGAGGAATTCATTTAACAAAATAATTTCGAGAAGGAATCAAGACCTGAATATGTCAATATTTCCTTCTCTCTGATGCTATGGATTGGTATATTATAATAATTTTACTCTAAAATGGAATTTGCGAACAACATTCGGTCCGCCTCGAGAATCGAACGTCGAGTCTGATGCCTTTACACCGCATCACTGTTTAGAGATATCCACATGTAATATTAATGATTTAAGGAAAATTCTGGACTCCTAATAGAGGTCCAACGCAGTGGATAGAGCGATGCAACGTGAACGCATTAGATTCTCTGTTGGTGGGCGGAATGTTACTCAAAAAGAAATATCAACTGGTCACCAAAATATTGTTAAGTTGAAACCATCACTCGTTTATTTAATTTAAAAAGGACCGTATTGAAATTTAATAACTTGATCATTGTGTTTATGCTGTAATTACAGAAATAAATTCTCGTTCGAATTGGAAACTCCATAGCGCAAAAATCCAGAAAGATCATTTTCCTTCTCGTTTCAAGTTTCAACGCCTCCTCGCTCAATATTCCATAGCTCGTTAGCCCCCACCCGCCAGCGCATTTTCACCCTTCAATTCTTATTCCTCTTCCGCTCGGAGCCCGGCGCCCATTTATTCTTCTTCCCCGTGGCAATAATTCACCTCTCATCCCGGCCGATTAGTCCCCTTCTTCGGGGGCGTAAAACCGGCGAATTTCCCCCGGGCAATATAAGGCAACCGAAGATGAACTCCCTCCTCAACATCGAGGGAAAGTAAATGGGGGAAATTAAGAACGTCACGGGCCTGAGATCGTCATGACTGTCGAGGCTCGGCCCCTGAATATCGTCTGCGGCAGTGCGACTCTCCCAGAAATTCCCTAATAAATAAACGTCGCGAATTGCGGGATTCTCATTATTTCGGAGTGCGATGAGTTTCGGATGAGTTCATTAGTTCGGAGAGCTTTAACAGGGAAAAGCTATGAATTATATTCAAATCTTCGTCTTTTCATTAGGTAGTAAAATATTTTTATACATATGGTTAAACGTGGCGTTTTCCATTTGGCTCTGGCTCGTCTTTTTTCAGTTATTAATGTTCCGATTGTTAATGGGATAATAGATCCGTCCTTTTTATAGTTATAATACACATGTGCTATATAAAAATACATGCACTGTTTTTAAGGTAACCACATGGCCCTTGCCGAACTCTCCCATGGCCCTTTGAACTGCAGTCGAGTCTTATAGACAAACACGACTCAAATAATACTAGGTTTCTAGGGAGGAGCTCAGAGACTGCTTCAAAAGGAATCTATATATGTGTACCATACATGAATTACTCAAAGGCTCAAAGGAAACGGACATTGCAAGTACTATACGGGTTAGGTCATCGGAGAAATAACTATTCGAACACCCCGAATGTGGAAAAGACATTCTAAAGTTTTCTTTACCGAATGTATTAGAAATTATTTTGGTAATATAAAAACAATATCTGCATTGACTTCCAGTCATACCGTGAGGCCGAAGCGGCCTACATGTTAACATGTAACTGAAAGATAAGAAGCTCTCGATTTTTTTTCAATTTATCGGATTAAGACGTAGTACAACGCTGGGGGGAAATTTCAATCTCGGCTGTGTCCTCAAGTTTCATCTTGCCAGTTAAATCGACGATACCGATCCACTTTCGGCCCGCAGTTCAAAACAGCACATCAATTAAATGGGAGCTAACGGAGTTATTTTGATTGAAAGTCTGCGGGACTTTGAGAACGAGCCAGTACCGTCGGCGGTAATGAGCAGGGGGCTAGACCTGTTTTGATGTGGCCTCCCTGCCTCTACTGTCAACAACAACCGACCCTCGGACCGAAAAATAATTCGGGAGGGGCCCCGGATGCCGCCCCAAAGAGAAACTCCAATCGTTTACACCGCTCGGAACACTCCAAATTGCGGTCCTTTGTTCTCTGTCCTACAATCATCCCGGTGAGGGGGCGCTCGAGATCGCTCTAAACTTCCCTTTCCCAGCTTCGCGTATTCAAGAATACAGTTTAAAACGCGAGCTAATGAAAAATATTCCGACGAACTCTAGTGTAAACACCTGACATTGGAGCATCGTCACTGTTGGGATCAATTGTCACACCCCTAACGTTTGACTCTTTGCTAAACCAGTTTCACTTTCGTTGTCCGAGCACCCTTACACAATATCGACTCCTTACTCAGCAATGCGGCATTAGTACGACAAACTGATAATGTTAATAGGCAACTTCATAGACTTTACTAGCTGACAATTATAAACAATATGTTAAATCGAATTATCGGTATAGATTAAGCCCGGACGCGCAAGGCTTAACGTTGACTATTATTTCCGCGAGATAAATCAAATAGACATTGATCTCAGGAAATCGGTCAGCTAATTATCCAGGTTGCTCTTGGATAGAATTATGTACTACGATTCGGGTTGGCTAGTCAAAATTGTTTAATATGATTGTCTCTCATATTAAATCATCTCAAAATGGTAGTTCGCCAATTGTTCCAAGTAATTTCGGTGGGATTTTAACCCCACCTTTGAAACAAACCCCATGTTGAAACTACAAGTTGTTAGACTCAAATTATAATCAGAATCAATCTCTGAGTATTCTTAAATTAGGTTGAATATATTTTGATGGCCCAAATTATCTGCGCTTATCGCTCCTCACTCGTAACTAATCATTTTTCTGTTCTACAGGAGGAATATTTCGGCATGGAGCACGACAAACCGGGTAGGAGACGGATGGAAATAATGCGGTTGATGTTTTTTTAGAAATATGAGGACGTTATATTTAGAGTTAGATATCGTGGCGTTTAATGCTCTCGTAAAGCAGCTGGGGAGGAGTTGCCCCCGGCTTAAGCTTCACACTCCGACTGGGATCGTAATTTTGCCAGCATCGCCGCATCTCGCGCCATTTTACTCGTAACTCCCGGCCATAACTCGTGAATTTCACCGACCTGGCCATTTTTCACAGCGTATAATTTGTTTTTGAAAACGTCCGATAATCAGCAGTATCTGTCGAATGAAAGATCACTAAATCTCGCTGTTTACTGTGCCGTCGAAAGCATAATTTAAAAATTGTTTAATAGTACGCAATGCCATGCTGGTTGTTAGAAATAAACGCGTAACAACTTAGACCCATAACAGATATCTAAATTAATTAACTTCAGTTCGTAGACGCATGAAAGTCAATTTGCATCCAAAATGTGCGAATGCATCACTAATTCACGAATTGATTGATGCAGAGGAGGTCGAGAAGCTGAAATTGGTACATAATAGAAAAACTACAAGCGAGAACAGTACTCATGTTTAATAAATAACTGAAGGGTCGACATTACTGAAAATTATTTTTACAATGATATGAATTTGCCTTTGCGGTTGCAGCTTTATATAAATGAATGATAAACAAAGTTCATATTGATATAGTTCATATTGAAGGATCCTTCCCGCACTAGGTGGGAGGTAGGCAGGGTATGAACAATAATATGATTTACCTTTCATGGGTTCCTTGTCCGTATATCAAATAGATTTACTCCTGGTTATTCTGTACCTCTTTTTACTAATATAGATAGATTAAGGTCGTTTTCCAGCAGTACATAATTGAGCTATAACTCACGAAATATTATAATTGGTAAGGAAGTATTGCCCAGGTGTATATTCTGCAATAAAGGATGGTTAAACTGTACTGTATAGAGAAGAACTTGGGCTATTAATAATAATAAAGAAACAAACAATTTTTAAAAATACTCATTACGCTTTTTCTTAAAATTTTCTCATCAAATTTACAAATCTGGCAACCCACTTTGAAGGTGATAGCGAGCTTCATTGTGGGTTATTTCAATCGGACATGGATGGGGAATGGGGAGCATCGTGTTTATTTTGGCGTGGGTTCCGAAAATAAATTGCGGCAAATTAAGTTTTCCTACTGAAGTTGTACTCTGTATCCTGAACCGAAATGGGTTTGATTTGTCCAGGATAAACAAACACGCGGGGGCAAGCTACCAAAAGTAATATATTCTGACTTTCATCCGGCTCTATCCCCGCCTCTCGGTCCCTGTTGCCCTCTATCACTCAGCCGCCTTCCCTCCCTGTCCGTCTATCTCTCTCTCTCCCCCTCTTTCTCTCCCTCCCATCCCCCTCTCTCTCTCACCCCCTCTATCTCCCTTCCCGCGGCTCGGTAGAGACCTTTTACACATGCAGACTCCTGCCCTGTGTCCCTCATCTTCCCCCTAAGCTCATCCCTCTATCTCCTGCCTTATTTCGTATCCGTCAATCGATTTTTCAAGTGTATAAAAGGGGGCACATCGTAAGATGTATGAGCATTTGTATTATTCTATATGGTCTCTAACCCCTGGAAATGTAAAAATGTAACGTAATCGGCCTACGTTAAGTAGATATATAATAATCAGAGAAGAGATATAATGGAGGTATTATCGTATTAAGCACCCTGGCAATTCCTAATTCTAAGTACCTGTTTTTTTTCTATGAGTCGATTGATTATTATTACCGCGTTATACTATTTCATTCGGTGTTGTTTCTTACATTATCACACCTAATGTATTGTGTCAGACACGATTCACATATACGTTAATAAGTAAGATTCAATTTAATCTCCAGAGTGGAACGTTATTCTTTCCTGGAGTCCTAACTGGATGGCTAGACCACAACTGCCGACTTGCGGTATGTTAATTCTTCGCTCCAAAGCTGATTCATTCCTAATCCTTGCGACCCCCGGTACTTTAATTACACATTTTTTAAAATGACATTGATGTAAAAAATACGGCTTGTTTCATTCTCAGTACATCATTGAGAATTACGCTTATTTGACCATATTCCATTTTTCCTCAAATAATGTCTAGTTCCTTTGTATTATTGGCAATATATTTAGAAAAAGACACGTATTCATTTAACTATTTCCATATCATTGTAATAATATAATATGTTTGGAACAATGTTAATATTTCACCTTTAGAAATTTCTATAGAATCCAAGTAAAGTTTAGAATTTATGATATTATTAGGTAATAGATTCCTTCTATTGTCCAAATATCTAAACTACTGTTCTCCTTCAATATATGATTTTCGGATTATCAAAAAAAAAATTGGCAAATCTTTGGTAAATAGTTGGATATGAAAAAGATATATTACAGCCGGATAATAAGATAACATCATGTTTTATCGTTGCGGATCTGTAAAATTGTACGTGGGCGGAAACACAAATGTTTATTAGTTATTTATTAATTCGCATCACCGGCGATTCTCTTTGATTGGGATGTCGGAGGTGAAGATCGAAAATCGACGACTGGGCGTCGTATAAAAAGTGAAGTTCCGTTTCGAGGGCCGGAGCTGGGGCCGGAGTTATGGCTTTGGGCTAGATTATTGGCTCATCTATCCAAACAGACAGGGGAAAAGAGGGCCGAGGAAGCGAGAGAAACAGACAGATGGAGAGAAGCATAGAGAGAGAGCCAGAGGGATAGGGAGAAGGGAGAGAAAGAGAGAGTGGGAGAAGGGCAAAGAAGAAATCTATTTCCTAAATTTGTTTTATGGACGGTTTTTACGGCTGGGGCCCGCGCCCAGTAACTTCCCACATATTATTTTCTAGCGTATTTTATGCCCCTCTCAAACTCCTCCGCTTAACTATATTGCCCGGGCCCAACGCCACTGAGGGATGTAACGTCCGGAAGATAAATATACAGAAACGCCTTCGGTGTTGTACAACGAGGCCAGCGGAAAGATCAAATTTCATCGATATTGCGTACAAGTATGAATAGGATGAAAATTAATTTTCGAAAATGGACATGTCCATTCTAAATCTCGCATCATCTCACGAACAAGAAAGGCAAAGATATGGGTGTAATAGTGAATATTGAGATTTTCAAGAACAAAGCAACATAATAAACGAAAAAATAAATTCCCATAGTGATGCTATATTCGCCCCGCTAATACTTCTAAATAACCCCACCTGCCCGCCCCTCCTTTTTGACTGATATTCCACAAATACATAAGCCGATTAACAAAATCCCTCCTAACCCAAAGAAGACAAACACAATAATAAGACACATATATACACACGACAAACTGACAACCACCACATTACAAGTGACCGTGCAGTGAGGACGCCCAAAAAACATCCAAAGTGACTAACACCGCTACTGAAGATGGCGAGCAGCAAAAGACCAAACCAGCGAGAGGATACAGAAACACACCAAATCCACGGCATTCCAACCCTCGCAGGTCACAAAACAGGTATTCTAAACTAATACATAAAAATATTTTCACTCGAGATAAGATTAAATATGAATAAATATAATGACGCAAATTTGAAGTTCGTAACGAGTGAATTATTTTAATTATACATAGAATAAATGCCTGCGGGGGTGCAGACGTGAGACGAGATGGGGAGAACAGCCGACGCTAGTAGTTTAATTAACCGTAAATGTCAAACGCAGGCCGGACGTCTGTCAGCCACGTCAACTTTCCGCACATCATATATTGCGTCGCGACCCAATTGGATCCGAAAAGCCATCGCGGAATAAAAATATTTAACTTTTCCTCTGCCCACCGGCTTATGTCGCCTGCTCCATGCCTGTTACAAAAATTAAATTTTCGTCTAGTGTTAAAGTTAACCTTCATGTGCCGCCAAACCGGACTTGGCCGGTAAACATTTCTTACTGGCAGTAGAGTTGAACTGATAACACAGTATGTATTATTGATAATGCAATGAATGTTAAACACTAAGTACTGTATACAACAACGTGTAATATTTTTTTGTGAAACAGCGGCACCAAGTCCGATTTAGCTGCTACCTTGAAAATGAATATATACATGTATATTGTAGGATAAGAGGATAGAAACCAACAGAATCAATTCTCTCGATACCGTTTCAGTAGATGGAATTACAAAGGGGTGGGCAGTGAAAGCGCGATCGATGCTTGGTGCCAATAATGAAAGGCCGCCAACTTGATGGCATTAACTGCGGGACAGAACTCAAATTGAAACTGGCCCGTGGGCAAGACAGGCGTTAAGCTGTGGCAAATCGGGGGGGAGAGAGAGAGGCGGCTCTGGACTTGATTACCAGTAACCGGCATTAAGCTTCGAAAATCAAATCGCCTTGTCATCTGCATCGGATGGCAGAAACATTGTGTACGCTATAATTATGCCGGCCGAAGTTCATGTAATTGCCGATCCTGCAGTCCGTTCGGTCTCCTCTCTTCCGCGTGGATTATGACTAACGGGATTGAAAATGTGTCAGGAAACTGAACGGAATATACAGAGAATAGCATTATGTTGCTCCATCAAGTTAATTCGCAAGGTATATTGAATAATGACAGTAGAAAGGAATGAACATAATGTGTACATAATACATAGCATTGGAAAATCGTTTGTGTAATGTTTTCTAAAAAATTCAGTCCGGAATATCGGTTCTAACCACATAACATAATTTAATACATTTTTAAGGTGTTCTTTCGATTATTTCGCATTTACATAATATTTTCGTTGAAAAATTATCGATTATCATTTTACAATTTATTTTAGGTGATTGATTCAGCTTGTCGTAAGGACTGTTAGTATACGCCCGTAAACCCGGCTTTTTAAATTATAAATGAAATTACGTTTTTAAAGGTTAATTCTAACACTAATATAATGATAATAAACGTATAATAATAACACATGTAACGAAATGTTTATACTAAATATGGAATATTTAATTTGAACATCGCAGTTGTATTAAAAGAACGAATGAAATTTATTATAATGATACAGATAATGGGCGTGTATAACATTTTTTTAATTGCCTCGATTGGAAATATATTGCTTGTGAACTGAGGAATAATTTTATATATTTAACTAATTAATAATATATAATCCAGGCAATTAAATAGAATGTATCGTTAATTTATTGTTTGATAATCTCTCGTGTAAATGAGATTATCGAAATAAATAATATAAAATGCGCTACTGGACAATGCGATCGGAATTACAAGATTACAACTGAATCGTGCAGTTCGATTATAGGTGGATAGAAGGGAAGATACAATGGGGCCTAAACTGGTATTGTCGGAGGGGACAGCGGTCGCTGATCAGGAGCTAGACCGCCTATTAATTATGTCATCCCCATTTCGTACGTTACAGTCAGCGCTAATTTGTGCCTCTTCACACTACCTCCGTGAATTGAGTTAAGTTCATTCTTAGTTCACCTGTTTTTTTTTTTTGGTCACCATAATCGAGGAGCCAGAGCGAACTGTCAGCACTGAACACTGATTATCTGAAAATCCTTATTGCTAACGTGGTGCCAGCTTCTAACCGTCTTCAGTAGCATTCCGCCAGTACATTAGTGAGCTGTCTACTACTTTATGTAACGATGTGCTGAGAATATAGTAATCGATTCTGCAGCTCTGACGGTACCAATGTTCAATATGTCTTTCTGTAATTTTAAAAATATACTTATTACTGAAAGGCACTTTTCTCAATAAATAACACTAGTATTAGATGCACACAGTGTGTGAATGAAATAAATAAAACATCCACTATTTGTACTTCAAAAATTAATCCACTTACAAAATAGTTAATTCCGAAAGTTATCAATTTCTCTGTAACAAATGCTTCAAAACTAGGGTGAAATTCCCTCCATATACTGTTTTCCAGTTCAATTCATGATGTTTTCTGAATGTTTGTGAGCAAAATGCCAGATTGTTCCCTCTTTCAATATAAACTTTCAACTGTGATGATAAGCTGGAATTATCAGGGATGAAACATTATCCTAAGAATAATCCAACACTGCTGTTAATAGGCACTGGGTTTCAACAAATTAACAGGGTCAATACTAAACTCCTATTAATAAAACAACTACAAAGTAAATAAAAGTAAGCAGGGAAAATAAAATTTAATCCGGTGAGCAAAATTACAGCACCGAAACATTGGGAAATTATAAATACCCGAAATTAGTATAGCGTTATTTGGCGTTAATAATGATTGGTTACGTGGATGAGAAAGCACTGTATCACACGGCTGATGAAGTTTTCATAAGAAGAAGTTCAACTTACAAAACACGAAAACTTTGATTTATTTCTGTGAATTTTTATTCCTGTCGGACGAGGTTAAATAGAGCCTAGAAATGAAGACGATTATGACTGCCTTCCTCCAGCAGTAAACGATTCTCGATTTCGAACTCGTGTGCGGGGTAATTTCATTGCGTACAGTACGTCCGCGCCATTTAACTCCCGACATTAAGATTTCGGCACCAACTGGCACCAACGCTTCTCCTTCGGAGCGGGTTTTTAATTCAATTACAAGTGGTAGTACCGGAGAGATTGCGAGGTGGTTTTTAGACCGGTTCCAGTTGCCGGTGTGTTTTCACCTCATTTACCATCAGGCGGCTCCCTCCCGCTTCTAAACCGGGAAATTTAACTGGCCTCGCGCCAGACAACCAATAAAATGATTGAAACTAAGATTGGATTATTAAGTCCCGCTCTGGCGGCACAACTCCCGAGGTTGGAGCTCTGCCTAACTGCGAAAACGGTCGTTGGGCCTTGCACAGTAAACCTGTTGTACTGTCACCGCCAACGTTTTCAAAATACATACCTTTTTACCGGATGGTTCCGGAGTCGGCTAATGGGGACATCCACCCCCCCCCTCCCAACACCATTATTTATGGTGTGCTCAGTGCGGTTAGTTACAGCAAGGACACCGTTGGCCGACCCGCATATTCAGCGATATTTTGATTCCGCTCGAGACGTATTTGGAAACGTGGTAATTACTTTCATTTTATATTGCCACCGCCCGGGAACTAATGCCAAAAGCAGTAAGAATTAAATTCGATTTCAATATCCAGTATCCTAGCAAACAAAATTTTTTACTCGAAAAAATATCCAAATATTTACAATTGTTGACCCTGAAGTGTTAATCATCAATAATGTGAATGATGGTTGTACCATAATTTAATTTTATCTTAAATAACTCGTTACACTTCTTAATCAAAATTAGATTTGACTAGGTTCATCATATGCGATGTAATATGCGAAATAGTTGATTTACTATTTCTCCGACATTGGGAACGTTATTCTTGGAAAATATATTTTTCAATTTATTTGTAATCGAAACAATTTGTTACACTACACTGAAATGTTAACTCTTATATTGCTACAGTTTGAGTTAAATATTTAAAACTGAAACTGTTTACATAAAGATTAAACTTTCTGAGTTCAGTTCTTTACCGATAATCGCAATTTAGGGATTTAGGTGTTATTCAAGTGTCGCCTAAAGGGGCCTCCCCCCCTTGTTTTTTCACCTCATTTAACTCAGAGCGGCTCTACCCGCCCCCACCCTTCTTCACAATTTCTCGATGGCCGGGAGTCGAGGCGGTGTTTGGCCCTGCTCCAGTCCGGCGTTAAAACGATTAAAACTCAGATTGGATTAGAGTGCCCCTGGGAGTGAGAAACCCAGTGTTCAAAACCCCTGGGACACGGGCTCACAATTCGGAAAAAATGTTCCGTTTTGAAAACAAAAATTAAACCAGTTTCACTAGCGAATGTAGCCTACTCTTTAATCCCTCAATTTTGCAGCTGCGAAAAACAATCAATTATTAAAGGTAGTTGTACTTAAAATATATCTGAATCCATTATGAAAATGCAATAAAACTTGCGATACTCAATAATCTGAATTTTGAAAGGAAAAGTTTAATTTCGTTAATATAACGCCCCTTATTGCACAATGAAAGAAATAAAAACAAAGAAAAAAAAGCAAAGTATTCGAATATCATATGCTACAAAAAACTATTCAGCAACAGCCTTGACTCAATAACTTTTACATCGTCGATTTTTGTTTCAATGAGAACATAAAGGAAATAAATGCCCGAAAGAATGGGACACGTGTATTAAAGGAAACAGAACATTGTTTCGATAAAAGGAAATTGTTAGATTCATTAATCACTACGCATTTACCATTTATATTTATTCGACTAGATCCAAATGGAATCAAGTTACTTTCGTTCAGAATGAATACGGTTAAGAAGGACCCACGTTAACTCGTTCGCTACCAACTGTCACATATATGTGACACAGCTTTTTTTTACCACAGCCCAACGTCACACATATGTGACAGATATTTTTGCACAATTTACAAAGGCATGTTTGAACATGTTGAGTATTAGAACAAAATTGTTAAGTTCTAAAAATGTAAAATGTATGAAGTCTGTACTCGGTCTGCTCTCGCATTAGATTATTTAGAGTCTTTATAACAGTTGAATAGGTCGTTTTAGCAGGGTTAGTGAAATTAACAGGCAACAAGTTAAATTTAAAAAGGAACAGATTTTGCGAAGCAAAATTATTAAAATCGTTATGTAAGTAGCTAGATATAAGTGAGCTATAAAAAATTATTATTACATTTAATATTTTTAACAGAAACATTCAACAGAATCATTCTCAACAAAATGATGAATTTTCGTAAAATAAAATGAATTTCATATCGATAAATTGTATTTATATTTTTTTGTCTTATAATCAATTTCTTCTAATTTAATGTGACACATATATGTGACACGTGGGCTACAGCGTTTAGTTTTTTTTATCTATAGCCCAGCGTCAGTTTAAAAGAATACTTATTTTACTTTTTTAGACTGTTCTAAATACATACACATAAAATTTATTCCAATTGATTTCATATAATCGCGAAAAAATCTTGGCCTATGGTGGATGTTTTCTCCAGAAGACACTTGTAGCGAACTGGTTAATATACATCGATAGTGCTACCATTTGGCGCATTATCGTCATCGATATTGACCGCCCCCGGTGAGCGTCCTTTGAAACCGGGTAGGGGGCTTAATTGTATCGTTACGTAATTTGCAAGATTCCCGACCACGACTAACGGCACAGTGATACAGAGGAGGAAGTGGGCGGCTTCTCCTCTATGGAGCAACAACTTGGAAACTCTATCTGGGTTTCGGTCGCGGGCCCGCTTGGTGTTGGGGGTTGGTACTTAGAACGGAATAGTCCGATAAGGCTGGGAGGCCGCTTTGATAACTCCTTCTCTCCGGGGCTCCACCTCCGGCCTCACAATACCGTCCCGGTCGAGGATTGGGGATGTGTCCGTCCCCTTTACAGATTGCACTGCGGGCGGAGGGTGCAGGGGGTAATTGCCCCCTTGACCGGGCCCACCCCCTCTGCGCTCGGGGCCAATTCAGTAAACGTATAACAACGGGGCCGAGAATAGGGCCACCCGGCATTAGGGGGAGTCCTGCGGTCAACAATCGAATCCTCCTTAGGAGGGCTTAGCGGTATTATGCCGCCGGGGGAATCTCAATTGAGCAATTGCCGCTCCCAATTGTTGCGCCCCATTGTCACTCACGTAACGAAACTTTCTCCAGTTGGAGCCCAGTCGAGGATATTTAATGACCGACGTGAGGAGTTTGAAAATTCGCCGCTTATTGCAAAATTGCTATATAAATCAACTCCTTAACAAAATCACCGTGAGCGTTAATGCCTTCGTTTCCGCGAGTTTCACAGTTGCGATATTTTATTTTTACGCGAAACCGATTTTGTCTCCTGTTAACTTCAGTAGCATACTGTTACTAATATGGTAGGTCCGCCGCTTGTGAAGCATCAACTCTGTTACTCTCACTATAATATTAACAGTTATAAACATATTAAATAAAATATTGTTTGGTGGGAATCCAGGGGAAATTAGGAAATAAATCGATGAAATGGAATGCGACAAGAAAAACAGGCAGCTTTTCATCCACTCGAAGTCGCAATTAGGTCACTGAGAAAGATAGATGCGTTTGTATTTAAAGCGGTCTATCGGATTGTCCGAGTATTTAAATGTAAGCATATTCTAAATACGAAAATGTTCGAAGGGTTTAGTGATGAAGTTCAGCGAGGGTTGCCATTAATTAAAAATATTTTGAGAGTAGATTTGAGAGTATCACATCTATCCTGCGGGATCCTACAACTTGTCCGCCAACTCGTACATTTCTCCACAAAAGGGGGAAATATTGACCGGGTACCGAGGATTTACTCTAATGGATTCTTCACGTTTTCAATCGGCGAGGGTGAGGCATTACTGCTATTACTCTCTCGGCTAGTAGCGTTTCAAGAAGTTCTGATTTCTAAATCGCATTTCTAAAGGTCGCGCGATCTCTCCGCACCCCCGACCGAGGCATTGAAATACAAGCCGGCGGCACTCAAACAGTCGAGTGAAGTCAAAAGTCCTCGTTACAAGTGTAACCCTCCGGGCTGGAGCAAGGGGCGGGGGGTCGTTAGGTCGGCGGGGCTGGGGCCCTTGTGAAAGCCCACCGCACCTACGCCCCCGCCCCGTAATTCAAAGGTAACGAGTACCACGAGTGTTCCTTTTAAAATCGCCCCGGTCTCCCCGGCAAACGATACACGGCGGGGGGGGGCGGTATCGGTTTTAAATAGCGGGGCGGTCGCCGAGGGTCGTCTCAAGGGGCAGAAGGTATTTTAGGGGCCGCCTCTTAACACCCCCCCCCCACTTCGCCCCCGCTGTTTCCTTTCTACCCCTTTTCACCGCCGCGTACGTGTCCTCTCTGACACATCATCCGGATCACTCTGTCTTCGGAACCCAATTATTCACTCAAACGGGACCTTGAACGTAAGTCAGAACGAATCGCTGAAAGTAAATATATCCGAAAATTGCAGTATTGGCCGGAAAACTACAGACTTAGTCGTTAAAACAACCGGGCGCTTCGCAAGAAAGTATCTAAGGGTTTTAGGAGTATTATAATTAAGGATATCGACTTATTCATCATTTCCCTGCCTTGTGGCAATGGCATGTCTGTAGAAAATCTACTCTTGTGTGTTCTAAACTGGTGGAATTTGATATCCGTGTGCGCTGCCGCATAGGACAAAACGACATTGGGTTCGATGAGATAATCTCCAGTCAATTGCTATTTTATTTTATTCTCACACTTCTCATACGGATGGGCTCTTCGGCTATTTCTTTAAGAATCATGTCCGCTCCGACTGTAACCTGTATTTACTTATTTACATTATATATAGAATTAAATAAAAATACTAACCACTCGTTGGGAGGCCTTCGGTCCTATTTCAATCATAGTACATCCATTCTATTGTAAAACTAGTATACGATACAGGTCCCTCTCGGGAGTAGTTCCGCGAGTTTCTCGGTACCGAAAAGTTCTCAACTTACGGCTCCGTCCCGAGCCGAACAAATGGACGCATTTTGTGAAATTATAATTCAATGAATTCGTTCCATTAGCGGTCTTGTAAAAGGACTTTGGCAGTTGGGGAAAGAAGCGGGCTTAATGCACTGGCTCAGACCCCGCGCCCATTGTCTCTAATCCGCGCTCCCCGGGCACCGAATTGTAGGAGTAAACGCCCTGTTCGAGCGGTTGTCACCCCCATTAAAATTCTCTTTATCTCCCAGACCCATTGTTGGGGAGCCATCTCCTTTTAACGCCCTGCATTAATACTTGCGGCCCATTGTTCGCATTAATTTCCGATAAGTTTCTTCGAGGGTATTTTTACTAGACTAAAATTGAATATATTAATAAACTTGGACTAGTTCTGGCAAGCGGTCAAGAATCTTATACAGATAATAATGGAGTTCGATTCGTGGATTGGGCGATTTATAAAACAAGAATTAATGTTACTAAAGATGGCGCGCAGGCTAAACTGGTCAAGCAAATGACCAAACCGGTGAAAGGAGACAGAAGAACACGAAATCTATGTTAAACCTGTTCTCTTATGAAAATTGTGATAGTAAACAAATTGGGAAAAAGGGGAAAACCTCAGATAAGTGGTTTCATAGATTGAATATACCCTAACAGCGCCTTCATATTTGCAAAACACCATTTGCCCTGAAACCGCATGCCGGAGAGTACTATGTAAATGAATTTAGCGAGATAGATTATTAATTTCAGAATACCATCTAGTAACAGATGGTGATGGATTTTTTGGAATTATGTTTAAAAAGATCACGATTAGGTTTTGGATGACCAGCATTTGAAAAGTTGAACAAGAGATTAGATGTATTTTAAGTTTCTCTATTAACCAAATTATTAATTAAAGAAAACTTTTTCTTTGTATAATTGATATTTCTGAAGTGATTTTTTTCTATAAAAATAGGAATAAATTCATAATCCTGCACTCCTGTATTGAAATTCAAATTGAATACTTTGATTAAGGACTGGCAACTAATCCTTAGAAACGTTAGAAATCATTGTTTCATGGGACATGCATTTCATTCTATATTTCAATCTATTGTTATATCCTTTTATTTATAAAATATATAAACGACATACTACAACTCCCGACTCTCAGGTTCATGTTAGTTTTACTCTTGGCGTTTTATACCGACAAAATAAGCTTTCCCCTTTCGATAGATGCCCTTTGCTGCAAAAAGAGGACGCCTCAAGCGGGCGAAATGACTAGGTCCCATCTGGTGTGGCCGAACCAGCCCATGCCCCGATATTGAACCGATATTGGATCCTTTATTGTAAGTACATGCACAAAACGAGTGTATTACGATTACACAACAAAAGTTCCAATCGAGACAATTTATAGAGTCTTAATCTCTAGGGTCTTAATTAAACACATTAGAGACCATCATTTCTGTTAGATTACAGATCTATTTGAAATAAGGTTATTTTTTAAGTACACACAATGCAAGCTTTAAGATTACTTTCTATCTTACGATTTATTTTAAAGTAGTTGTTCTTAATCATGATGGTGAAACAGTGTAGCTATTTCACGAAACAAAAGTCCAAATGAAATGATATATGTTTTACGGTATAAAATATTGTGTAGTTATATAATGAAATGAATATGCATGTCCGTAGCACTGTTACAGATCCATGTATTAAATATATCCTAGCACTTATAGTAGTAATTATTAAAATTATTGCATAATGAAATGGGAATATTGAGAACAAATTAGGGAACATTATTACGGAGATTCGTATCCAATTAAATCATACCCGCTGGACCGTATATACCGCAAAAGGAGAAGTATCGGACCTTATGTTTTACACAGGAGATATATTTTACATGCTAAGTCAACATCCTGCTAATTAAACTGAACTAATTGAGGCAAGTTTGAAGTCCAAAACAAGGAGTGTTTAACGAAGTCAGTGACTCTTTCGGCTGATTTTCCGCCCGGCCCCATCTCCCAGTTTCAATTTGCCCTAACTAAAGCCCTCTCTACCCCCACACTCTGTCCTATTTATCCGTCCAAACGAAACTGACGTCCGGCTAAACGAGCCCTGGGGGCCCAACCCCACCTGTTATAGTGTTTGTTGCGCCTAGCTCGCTTTATTCAATAAGTGATATTGAGGACCCTTAACGTGTTTCCCTCTCGGTGCAGAAGTTGGCTATTTTAAGCAGTCCACACGATTGATAATTATGAGTTTCTACCTGTGCATTATTGCTGCGATATTTTCAACATTCGGTTACAGTTTGGTTAAAACAAATGAGATTTATAATGATTAATATATTATGCGATGTGATACTGACAAATGTCATGGTTTACCTTCGCGTGTATGAATGTATTTAAAAACGATATAGCTAGTAGAGCCCTACTACTATTTGCAGTAGTGGCCTTGTCCAGAAGGAGGCTGTCGCACGAAGAAATAATGAGTTCAAATATATTTCGGATAAAAAGTCAGGATTTTTGAGAGAATAGAAGAGAATAATTCTATAAATGCCCACTACAGGGTCTAGGGAGTGACAAACTCTAGCACACTGCTTAGGTTAGTTGAAGAACTGCCAATATAGTTTTCCAGAGAGTGGGCGTACTCGGCCCCCGCATTCCGTATATACTGGTCCTCCCTCCAGATTTTAACTTGCCCGTTAACAGCCCTCTTTACGAACGGCCACGATTTTAATCTTTGCCTCTAATTGCGCTCAGACCGGCGCTAAAAGTTACGATGTGAGTCGCGTCGCCGCCATACAGCTATCCGGGCAGTAAAAACCCTTTTACAAACCCATTAAACCGGGCGTTAAAAACGCCGAAAGTCTTCAAGTGACTGCCGGATATTGTGCAGTTCAAGCTTTTTATATTGTGTAATATCGGAACGGCGAGGGCTAATGGAGCCCCTCACAAATTACTGGGTCGTTACAATTATAGGGTTTTATGGCGCCAGAGAGCTTTTGTCTGTAATGACGGCCGACGATAATTTCTCAGAAGGCCAAATCGCTACTCCCCGCGATCGTTCTTACGTGATTACTTTTTTTATTTATTGGCATTAATTTTATGATATTTTGAAATTAGCATAAAGGATGGTGTTGGAACACTAATGTATTAACTCTGCAAATACAGATTCTAGCTATATATTGATACACTTTACAGAAAATTAACAATAAACATTGGTTTTTTCCCACTTCCCTACAAGAAAAAAATAAAGTTGTTTAGGCATTATAGATTAGGCAAATTATAAGAAAACGATAATTTAAATTGATAATATAATGTAAACCTAAACAAATAAAGTGACGTAAGATAAAATCAATCGATAGAAAATATTCAATTATTTAACATTTTTTGTCAAGTCTGTAAGCACTTAGGTGTAAAAGGAAATACTAGGAGGAGAAAATACATTTTTATTCGATTGTCACCGGTTCGTTTCCCACTGCTGGAGTCCCGGGCCAGCCCTCGGTCCCTTGTAATCGTAAATCTCCTCCCATGGCCGGTTATTAATTATTTAAAACGTTCCTTTCTTTGTGAAGGTGCCCGGCCATAAAACACGTCGACGCATTATCTCGAGAAAAATTAGTTTCGGAGAATTTTATACTCAGTTTGTTCTACTACAATTTCGAACAATCCTCCCCCAACTGTAATTAGCGGGCGATATGCTCGTCATTTGTCTTGAAAATTGAATTCAGTTTTATATTTTTTCTCTCAAACTGGTACACTCCGATTGGTCAATTTTTAATTTAGAATTTGAATCATAAGTAATATTTATCTAAACTAAGAGGACCGAGTGGAATATTGTTTGCGTCGTCACTATCAAATGTTCGTATATCAATTAAAAATTTTCATTTTTAACTTAAGCTATTTTTAGGGCCATACAAATTTGGGAATATCGTCATGACATTCTATATAATTCCATTCTGAATTCCGCAGTAATTTCAGTTACAATTACGAATTCTCAACGAATGAATAAAATCAATGGCGTTCGGTAATCAAAATATCGAGCTGGGGCGGCTCGCGTTATAATGGAATAGAACCAATT
The DNA here is from genome assembly GCA_019843655.1 of Lethocerus indicus. NCBI lineage: Eukaryota > Metazoa > Arthropoda > Insecta > Hemiptera > Belostomatidae > Lethocerus > Lethocerus indicus. The sequence continues at coordinate 22,194,046 of JACDQD010000003.1, read as the reverse complement.
AACCGCTTAATTGAGCCCAGGACGTACCTTTATTGGTCAGTTAAAATATATCATAAGATGCAGGATTTAAATGATATAAATCCCAACACTACCTTTTGTAATGCTAATGCTCTTTCATGTATAAATCACGGCCGTATCTCCTATCCTTTCTTCTTTTTTACTTTTCGGCGAGGGTGGTAGGGGGGAGGTACACCTTTTTAATAATGATAAAAGGGAGCGGTCTTGGCGGCGGCATTGGGCTCAAAGAAATACTGCGGGTCCGCGTAACCTGTAACTCGATATTCGTATTAAGTGAGATCTACCGGTCTTCGGGGAGTTTCTTTTAGCCCGGCTCTCTCGCGGCTCTGCCCTCGGGGCAACGGGAGCGCCGGAGGCCCGGAAGGCGTGGTTAATACAGAAAGAACAAAGTAAAAGGTGGACCTAATAAAACATCATTTGGAAAGGCGGGCGCGAAAGGGGGGTAATGCGGGAACGGGGTAAGTCGCAGGCTCTGTAATGGATGTTCGATGTTTTACGCGACCTTATTCAACCTGCCCTATCACCGATACGAACTCCCAGACGAGTCCCAAATGCCTAACACTGAGAGCTGAGTGGTAGTTGTCAATATAATGTGACAAGCGGCAAGTCCAAATAATAAAACCAGAACACATAGGTAGGGAACTGTATTGTTTTAACAATTATTTAAACATGTAAGGCTCATATTGAAGAATCGATATATTTGAATGTTGCACTAGTGGCTAGTAGTGTTGCCTAATGCTCACAACTGGACAGATAATTACAGTTAAATTTGTCAGTGGATATTAGCGATTCGTTACAATCAAAATTCAAGGCGCATTAAATATGGGGGAATATCGGGTAGCAGCGAAATACGTAATGTCAAACAGTAATATCGTAGCACGTAATTTAATTTCATAGAATGTTCAAAACGTGGGACGCTAAATTGGTTTTTAAAGTTTGTGGCGTGTTATAAAACTTTTCGAGCGACCAGGTAAACCGGCCAACCAACTTTTTCTTGCGTGCTCGCTTCGCTAAAGAAGATATGTTACAATTTTATATATTTTCGCGAGTATATTGCACTTAGTCGACACCAGTTTTGTAATTAGTCGAATTATTTATATTATATTAAATACTTAATTGTGGAAAATTCGTTCCACCACTTTTCTAATTGTATATTGGTATTGTCGCTTGTACTAAGAGCAGCAATCAGTACCCTTTGTGCTTCAGTAGGGAAGTTGCTGTTTAGGAACAAACAATCTAAGTGAAATCTGATACTGAATGTATACACATTCGATCGATTATGTAGCAGACCATTATCTTAATCAGTAAATAAAGACATAAATCAAGTAAGCAGTGAACAATAAATATATGAAAGTCTTCAATTAACATAATTCGTAAGAGAAAAATATATTTATAACTCGATTTTTTGATTGCCAAACCATCTTCAATTGATCGCATTCATAATATATGTAATATTGTTAATTGGAAATGTACGAAGGGTACGGAATGTCATTGAAACGACATTTTGACAGCGTTTGTTTCATCGACGAGTATTCACATTCCAGAATTAACTTTCTCTCTACTGTTTGGTAATCACTCCAATTGTGTATTTCTAACTAATATTTTGAATCTATCTGTTCAAACCACTAACTAACTCGATTTGAATTTGTGAAAATAAATTTCCGTTTCGGTCCTGTCCAAAGCAAATACTGCAGGGTAAAATCGCGTTAAACGGATTCACTGAAGTTTGGGCTGAGTTTCGGCAGCGGCTCGTGACGAGGTCACCGCGTCGCGGCGACGGAACGTTGGAACTCCAAACCGAGTTTGCGGGGTTAGCGACCCTTTGTTTCGGATATGGTAATGCCTGTTGTCCCCGAGTTGCGCTTCAACAGTCAACCTCTTCCTTCTATCCTTCTATTTCTGTTGTCCTTTCTCTTCCCCGCCTCTCTATTCCGTTTCCTACGCCGGTCTACCCACTGTAATATGACTTCACATCCATTTGGAACTTCCTCCACTTCCTGCGAACAACCTTGATCTTCGTTTAATGAGGCCTAGGTACAACGGTCCGAACGCGATTATCAGATATCCGCGGTACTGCCAAGGTTTTCTCTTTTCACATTTCGGAACCGGATCGACCTCCACCTCCAGCGGCTATTTGAATTTAGCCCGAGAAGTCTGGCATAGTGAAGCTCTTGCTGTGGTTAGCCAGGTGAGATCGAACTTTTCCTTGGGTGATCAAAGCGAGTTACGCTCTGAAAACAAAGGTGGGTTGAATTTGGTGGTAGGCGGTCACGGGGGGATTGGCCCCCTGGAATAAGATTATCCCCTAAGGTGTCTTTCACAGACTCGAATATAATCCGACCGTTTCCTTACTCACAGTTTTTTCCTTTCTTATTTTTCCAACTTCAACTTCTTTTTATTCCAATTCCATTATTCTCTCTGGCCCTAGTTTTTCCTTTCCTATTTTTTCATCTATTCCTAACTATGTCTGCACAAGTGCTCTGGACAGATATGAGATCTATCGTCTGAATGCAGATTACAAATTAATGGAAAAATATTCCTGTCCGTAGCAAGTTTAATAGAAACAGAACTTTTCGTAATTATTTTTTTAATAATTTCGGTATATCGTACTAAAATTTAAGAGCCCGGATTCTAACATAATATTTGCATAGAATGAAGAAGTAATAAATAGTGGGTAATTATTTAAATATAAAAAGGATTTTAATAATTATGTATAATTAGCTATAAAATAATTACCTTCACTCTATAAAGAGAATGATGATTTTATATATATGTATCCTATAGTGTGAATGCAAACCAACTTTTGTTGCTGAAACATAATTATGACTTTTTATTTCTAGATCGAAGTTTCAATAGTACTATCATTCAAGTAAAATTGTATGAAACATAATTTATGTTAATTAGATATATCCTGCATCTGAACGTATTTTTTTCGGAATTTTTTCTTATTTGCACAGGTGAGAATTTTTTTCTAAATTCATCCTGAATAGGCGACTGTTGCCCAACTTCGCTTAGCCTCTTTCACTCTTTTCTATCCGCTCTGTTCATTATCCTCGGTGGTGTCATAACTCCTCGGTCTCACTTCATAACACACCCGTCCCCAGTTGGACTTTTTCCATTGGCCTACACTCCTCTCCCTGTCACCCACATCGCAGATGTCACTTTCCATCATATGCGGGCGGCCCCATTATACTGTGACGTTTCGTGAGTGCGCGAGCGCGACATCATTTGGAGACAGAGATTTTTTTTGTATCCATTCCGTTCTGTTGGGCATTCCTCATTGGTCCTGATAACCCGTGAATTCCTAATAAAATCCGTAAGCGTCAATGATATTCTGTCTATTAGGCAATGAATTTGGTTTTGCCCAAATTAGAAAATAATTACGAATATAAAAAAATCGAGTGCTTATTAAATACGTTAAGTTTAGTCGACAAATAATAGAATGAAAGATTATTACAAGATGTTGCAGGATGATCAGCAGTTGAAGTAGGTGAGGGTCGGGGGACAACCCCGGCCTCTTCCTGAGATTTTAATGAGCCTTTTTCCTTTTTCTTTTTCCACCCACCCCTCTCTGGGCGGGCCTCGTTCAAGAATGTTATCACCCCGAGGCAGGGGCGGTGCCTCACTCTCAACGCCCCACTTTTAAGCCCACTTCAGAGCCACCAGGCTTTAATTAAAAAACATCCTCGGGTCTTCTTCTGTCCCCTCTCCAACCAAACACCCCCCCTTCCAGAGCTTCTCCTTCCTCCGGCTTTAAGCGCCGGAGATAAAGCCCCCGGTGACGTTTTTCGCATAGATTAAGCTCCGTATATCTGTGTGTTCGGGCTCTGTCAAAACTATTCGGTCCATCCGAGATGCCCATCTCGCAGCACTTGTAAGTTAGATATTTTCGCGTGCTAAAATTCCTTCGGGCTCAAACTAATTAGGGATGTGTTTTCAACAAAGATATTTTCCATATTTCAACGTACTCGGAACTTTAAGAAACCAATTAAAGGACTTGAGTTATCAAAATTTTCGGTATTTAATTGTACAGACAAGGGGAGTTCGTCTGTGCATCTTCCGGGTATCCAAACTCTGCTTTCGAGACTCCTTTCTCTGTCACTGTCTACTTGAATTTACTAATATATTCCATTAACTTAAATACAGATAATAACAAACGTTATCTCAGTTCAAATTCTGCGCCTGTGTATAAAAATTAAAAGAAATAATCTGATAGAACAAGAAATAAGGTCGTTTCTGTGAGTAACCACGATTCATTAGGAAATTGGACATTACACTTGTTATAACATTTAAATGGAAACCTTAACGTGCCTGGAGTCGAGTCTGCACTACGTTTCCCTTTATGAAAATAAAATATCCGCGACGGAACTAATTTGAACTGTGTTCTTGCACATTGGTTGAAAACTCAATATTTATTCAATTGTGATAATTAAGATAATCAACGATTCAGTTTCGCTATTGGTTTTCGTTCAATTACTATAAAACGGATGAAACTTTGCTAACATGTCGGCTTGTAATGGCGGGACCGAAGTAGATAACCAACCTACATTGGTTTGCCGGATGGTAACTGCCGGTATAACTGCATTTGACTCGGTGAATGCCCGGACAAATTATTCACTTTGGACTCGGTGAGTTTTTCCGTAATGCCCCAATTGGATGGATGGGGAGCATTAATCGAGAATGGGCCCATTTAATGGAATCGAATGCTTTGAAATTCTGCGAGTGGAAAAGGTAAAGCGTCCCCGGTGGCCGCCGAAAACCCCCCTACAATAGGAGCTTGATCGAGTTCAATCGAAGCGATAAACATAAATATCTAGCTACAAAAGATTATTTAGTAGACTGAACCAGGGCCTTGTAATAAAATCGGATAGAATTCGCTTGGCCATTTGTACTGTACGGTGGGAATTCAATTGCAGTTCGCAATTTAAAAATGACCATAGCCTTATATTTCATGTATGTTCCTCGGCCATGTATAAAACTCTGGCCAATTTTCTGGGGTATATAACTCACAAAGAGGGTGAACTAGTATTATCGAATTAATATAACCATTCTCATCTTCACGCTTGATCGAATTTTAAGGGATGGAATGTCTACATTTTAATATTATGTAATATAAAATATTGCTGAAATTTTTGGTTTAACGTGGGTCATAGAGTGAGATGGGACCAAACGTGGTCAGCACTAAATTACTGTGCAAAAATTTGATTTTAATTAATGCCTTTTATTAAAGTATAAAAAATTTCAGCTTTTGAATGTAGATATCGGCTATTCTAGTATATAGTCTAATGAATCACCACCATTTAATTGTGGGCACCTCCAAATAGAAGTTGAAAAAACAACACTGTACACATAACATTTATGTTTAATGTAATGTAATAATTATTTTATTATTCATCACTTAGTCGGACCGTTTTGCTGATATAATTGGTGCGTGTCAAGTGTATGGGCGGGCTTCAATTATGTATGCGGTCCAGAATCAAAGCGCGACACTCCTGTAATTGGAATTCTTCCGACGTTTAAGAGGAACGGGAAAGGATTCGGAAATCGATCACAGTAACCATTCCGAGAATGGGCCGGGAGAACCCTGTTCGCCAGTCCCTTATCTTTTAAAGGGCCCCCCTCAAAAAGGTGGCTCCTTTTCACCGACCGAACGCTTAATCCCCACCGGTTATTCTGCTAAACTTCGATTCTGTTAAAGCTCCATTCAGAAACTACAGGTACAACAGTATGTAGCAGAGAAGAGAGCGCTCTTGCAAAATCTCTGGAGCACGAGAGGAAAGGATGATCCCAAAAACTGTTGCTAAGAAGAAACAGCACACACACACACACACACACACAACACGTATCCCATACATCGGCTTAGTAGTAACAATAGCTATTAATCGGCTTAGTAATAATAGTTTCGACTTGTATATGTACCTCAATATTACTGAATGATGATGGTTGGCATAAAGCCGAAACCGATCCAGCCTAGAATTAATTAAATATACCAGTAGAAGTGCGCAAAAACTTCATATTATAATTTATTGGTAAACATTGACTGGGGATTTATGGAGAATAATCAAATTTGTAAGTGTTTGCCGAGCTTAATGCCAGGTGACACTATCGACGGAAGAAACGCCTCCGAATATGTTACGGAACGCGGTAATGGAAAGATGAGTTTTGATAGGGTTGTATGGCGTTAATTAAGGGGGATTGGCAAAAAACGTGCTTCCCGCAGCTGACAACGTTACCCGGCCTTGCTCATATTACTCAAAAGGTACCGGAACTCTGTATTGTTAGAGCGTTCAATCTTGTCTCCGTTGAATAAACAGTAGGCAGTAATTTTATGAATAAGTTGATGCCCTAGTTTTTACATTCATTCTTCGACAGGTCGACACGAGTGAAAGAATGTTTTGCTATCAAAGAGCCAGGCGACTGTAGTTTAATTTTTTGTTCAAGTCATAACTACTTAATTTCCTCTTCATCGTGGGTTCATTTTTGAGCATATTCTATGCGATGACGTAGTGTTTGAGGCTTCTCTGAGGAGGTCTCTCCTCTAGACGGGGATAAATCACTAATATAAACAGTATTTTGAACAGACTTAGTAGTATACAGATAAAAATTCTGCACTAGCCACTGCAAAAAAACAAACGTGTTTATAGAGATGTATTTTAATGTGGCGGTTCATTTTCCGCGCTTTTCAACATTACGGCGTGCTGATTTATTTGGAGAAAGTCGACTGGTTTTTTGAGAGCAGAAATGTGCACTTGAATCTCAAAATTTACAATGTAGAAAGGTCGAATGAAACCACGCGAAAACGAAATATTGTTGTCAAAATCGGCTCGAAATTGGCGCGAAACAACTTCGAGGTCGAAAACAAGGAGTCGGGCCGTACAAAGGGAGCATTGGAGGGAGGTGGTACGACAGGTAGAGTACGGAGTAATGAATTGATTGAGAGGTGTCTCTCTCTGTTTACAGGAAGTGGCTGGTTTGGCAAACTTTACAATGGTGAGAGGTTGGGAGAAGTTTAAACAAGGCTAAAGCTCAGGTAGCTGGAGACGCGCTACTTGCAAATATGAGCCACAGTAAGCCGTCCCCCTTCAGTCGTCACCACACGTTCTTCGTCGTTCCGCCAACCCCCGTACCTCGATTCCTTCATAACGGTTCCTTCTATCTGTAATTAAATTTCAAGCAACCGCTATCCGCTTACGGTACTCTAAGCTAATCACGGGTAGACATCTTATTTTAGTATGCGGTGAATCGGATTTATTAGCAATATGACCGCTTTTTGATGTTGAAAAAATTACAAAACGATATAAACTAAGGTACTTTTTTCATTCCTCTTAACTCAGTTTTCATCCCCTTAATGTATTTGAAGAATTTTTCAATAACGCAATGAGGGGTAACATTGTTTCTTAGATTACACAATGTAAATTCTGATATATGAGTGAACAGGGTAACTGTAAAACGAGAGTTGAACTGCTGAACTAGGATTCGAATAGAATTAACGTTCTGTGTATAAGGAAATAACACGCCGGTAGTTACTGTTCAGATCAGTGAAATACAACTTTGAATCAGAAATAATTCAAATCGATCCTTTGAAATTTCGCCACCTCTCGCTCGCCAACAACTCCTTGTCCATAAGGTGGAAACTTGGTGAATAATTTAAGCCCAAAATCAAGTCGTTAGACAAGTTTAAGACAAAGGCTTTTTACCTTCCTGGAAGGGTTCCCCGCCCCTAAAGCCGCAGCCCTCGCTCTAGATTTAATGCAGGACACAATTTGCATAATGGCGAGTGATGTAGTTTTCATTTTCAGAGTAATTGTTAATTTTCAACATTAAAGCGTTGTTGTTTACACCTAATTTATAATGTGGTAATGGACTCAGAATATGCCGCCGTATTTCTCGTTAGCACCTCTACTCATTTAAATAAAGTTAGAGGGCCTTGAATAGGGAATGATTAAGTCGTACGTTTTGTATCTTTACACTGTTTACGACAGATGAACGCCCTACAAGAACCTGTCACTATTAGACTCTAATACACTGTGCACAGGCCAGAAAATTCCATATCCATCCTTAGGAATAATTAGTTTATAATAAAAGAACCTAAACACCTATGAATATTAAAGGTATAGAAATACAACCATAATTCTGAAAATTTAGAGCAGTGCTTTTTCTCAAAACCTAGGGGCCACTGCGTTAATTGTTGTTGTCTTATATGTTTAGTGAAATCATTGGCAACAGTTTATTTTGCCAAATATCTCAATCAGGAAATATTGTCCTCAATTTAATTAAGTAAGTGATCCACGTTTTCAAAGTTTTCAATGTTTATATGTAACGAATATACAGCAACATGGCCAGTAAACAAAATATAACACGATGAAATTTACGAGTGCCGGCAACATTTAATGGAATTAGGGTGTTTCAAAGGAACACACTCAGCGGATAAAACTCCGTTAGTGGGCATCCGAAAGCGATATACACTTTAACCATCGCCGAAGATGGTATTCGATTACGATGCAAATCGGGTAGAATTAGGCCTCGAAAAGGGCTGAGACAAGGTAATACAATTTTGAGAAGGGTGGCTGGAAAGGACGAAGGGACGAGAGGACAGCCGGCGAGAGGGAGGCGATCCATCCATAAAGACTCTGAAACCGGGCCCGGGTTAACATCCCATAAAGCCATAACGTTTTATGTCAACCGGTAATAAGAGATCCCCACGGGCTCCTCAATACATACAAACTGGGCGCATTCACCGGAACAACTCCTGGAGGCGTTAACTACTTCGTTTCATCGATAAACCGATGTAATGGTAATACATGATAAACCGAAATCGCGATTAGATGAAATTATAATGGTTCGTCTGGACATGCCTGACGACACAGTGAAGCCGTTGACGAAGAAGAGAGAAAACAAATTTCACCTAATTCCCAGCAACAGAAAAATACGTTCAGGCACGGAATTCCCAAACGTTATAACGCGAAATGAAATAAATGAGAGGAGGATCTTACAGAGAAATGTATTCGGTTTTTAGAGCTACCAAGTTGCTTTCGTATTCGTACCAATTTCCAATTCGGCCGTTTATTTTCCCTTAAATCCCGCTCGCCTTCGTCACCCGCGGAGCGTAGCCGCATTTCTTTTTCGACAGTCGAGACAGCGGACGGTGAAATTGCCAACGGGACGCTACCGGAAAAGGGAACCATCTCCACAGCCGCCGATTCGAAAATTGGAATATTATTGCCGTTGATACGGATGGAAACCATTAATTTGGGGGGCCGGACAATAAATCAGTCGGTGGGGGCGGCTGCCCCAGATCGGTTGTCTCCGCGAGAATAAACGGCAGAGTTTTGTGGTCAACGCTAACGCTCCCTCCCTCCCTCCCTCCCACCATCCATCCCTCCCTTCCTCCCTCCCTCCAACCACCACACCATGACTCGCCCCGCTCCCTCTTTCCAATCTCTCGCTCTCCGACAGAGAGCGGTCCTCTTCGATAAATCAGAGGCCCGCCGAAATTATTTATAGTAGGCCGGGAATCTAAATATTTGCCCCCCGTTCGGCGGTAATTGGTATGACTGCGACGGCTGCCGGTTTGCGAGGCGGCGACGGGTGCGAAAATGACCGTGACACGGGGAATCGACAAATGTTTACCCTCCGGATGCGATGCCAGTGGACGCGACCTGTCCCAGTTTCCAAAAGTGGCGAAGTCTGTTTGGTTTGCAGTTGGCTCCGGTTGCAGACACCGGCCAGACAACATTCATTAGGGCCGCACCAAAATTGTGAGATGAACGCTTTTATTTAGAAACTTTTATTTACACACAACTATGCCTCTCTGTTTGAACGAAATGTATTATCACCTTCTTTTTCTATTATACAATTTAGGTCTGTGAGATTTACAATATAAATTTATATATTCCTGAATTATCACTAACTTCCGGTGGGATCGCTTAACACTGTGGAAAGAACCTCGGTTAGCTAATCCAAATTTTTTTCTGTGCTTGGAGGGAACAATTTGCCCTCCAATGGAAGGAGTTTTGCCCTTTCCCCCTGGAGCCCACCGGGGCATTATATGCCTCCGATGGTTCGGAATTTTGACTGGTTCCATCATCAGCGTCCGACTGAGGATTAAATCAACTGGGAGTTCTCTATATACTTAAAGGGTAAACCCCCTCTGGGTTATGACTTTTTCCTGTATTCTGGGAACCATCCTCTACTCTTATATATTTCTGTTGACTCGTGCAACCGCACGACGGTGGCTTTATAGGCTGTGTGCGCTTCTAGTTAATACCTTATCACCTTATGATGGCGAAAAACTTTAAATTCGCATTTAGGTTCACATTCATTAACTGTTGCAATATATTTTTGCAGTAATAGTTTATTCCGGATAGAGCGGGCGGGATCAATGCCGCGAAATATGTCTCCGCTACGACAGTAACCAATTATGATTTGACCAATAAAGGAAATGAAAAATATCGCAAGGTGATAATAGAATATGAATTTGGTCGGAGACCAAATTCGGCGGCGAAATTTATGGATCCATTATAGTGAGACCATGTAAAGTTGTAATAGGAAAAGGAAGACCGTCTAAATACAATTACTTGGGAGAACCCTAGTTCGATTGCTGTCCCGACCACAGTCGAATGTTAATTAAGGGCCCGTTTTGAATGGTTATAATTAGAAGGTTGGCAGGCGGTCGATAATAAAGCGATAAACATAGTGTGATAAGTCCTGTCTTCGAAAAGGATAAGTTTCGCCGGCGGGCCTTTCTCGGCTTTGGTTCGGGGTCGGTGGGGGGTGGGTGGAAGAGGAAGGAAAGCCGCTTCAAAAGGCGGGCTTTATTATTATTCTCGGGAGGATGGAATCTCTCTAGCCGGCCTGAATAAGTGTTAACAAGGAAAATTATTCCGGCTCGTCGTTGAAGTTGGAGCATAAAATGGAAACGCCTGTCCCTGGTTTTCTGGTTCCGCGGGGCGAAGAATGGCTAGATGGGCCGCCGCCGGGAGAGACTGATCATGGCCAAACTCAGATAATAAAGTCACGCCGGCTCCCAGTTTTATTTTCCAGTTATTTTGTCTCCCCGTTCCCTCCCGTAAACAAACTTGCTCCGTCCCTAGTCACGAAAACGCACGATTGGAAAGGTTTCAAAATCCCTCGCGAGATTTATACTATATCGAATATTTTCGAAGCCGTCGATGATAATTTATTTCGGAACTTCGGTACTGAATATACTTTCAGGTCGGTTCCTCCGACTCTTTTATACCGTGGTCTAGAAAATCTACTTTAAGTAACGTCCCAAATATTTTTTATAATTCGGAAAAACAGCTTTTAAATTATCACAACACTGTTTAAAAGTTATCTTCCAAACAAATACATAGCGCATACATAACTAATTATACGATAGACGCACTTACCCAGAATTACCTTCTATTATGACCATTTCAAAAAAACCTGATCTAGTTATATTTTAGTGAGAATGTACACTATAATATAACAGAGGGACTCACAAATTTCAGGGTACTCATTAGATGTTGTCCGATCATATTGTTTCGAGTTCATTGTGTATACTACGTGGGTAATTAACCACAGTATTTGGTACTTCCTATAATCGGTAGCTGTAATTTCTAAGCGACTATTGTTCCTAAATTACGATAACTGAAAGGCTAACTGAGGGGGGGACTCTGGAACGTTTTTGCTTCATCGTACCGAGAATCCGGCCGAAACGTACATAGGGCGCGAGCCTTTCGGTTTCTGTTCCGAAAGGGGTGGTAATGCGTTTTACTTGTTTCATCGGGCCCGAGTGGGAAGTTCTCGTAAAACGGGCGGCTCTAAGACGCCGATATGTCATGAAAGTGCAATAGCGTGTTGTCAACACGGTCCCCGCAGCCCCCGCTCAACCCGCCACGGCCTCCTCACTCCAGAGTACACTTAGCCGCAGTACACTTCGCAGAATTTAATATCGGAAATTCGAGCAGACGACAGAACTGTGATGAAACGTTTCCACATACGATGGGGTGGTAATTTCTGTTCGGTGGCGAAATATCGGTTTTGTAATTTCGTGAAAGCAGTGTAATAATAGCTAATTTTTCCAAGGTCTAAAAATTCGAGTTTGAACTTGCAGTACGGCAATAAAATGAGCACATTTTTATCATTCGGTGACTTTACCGAATGATGGGTCCCTATAGAGAACTACTACAGTAAAATGCCAAATTTCTATTAAGATGTTTCCAAAACTTCTCAGAAACTTCCATTTTCGGAAGTTTCGATTCGGAAGGGCGTGTGATTACGATACGGGAAGTATAATTATTCAAAACCGTGTACTAAATAAATAGGTATTCCAGAGAAGGGAAGACGTCGTCTCTACAAAAAGGAGAGATATAAAAACCTATTACAATCAAAATTTGTACTTCCTTATTTTTTCGTTGTATACTTTTTCATACAGTCGTTTAACCTTTACAGGAGAATGCGGGGTGGCCCCGAACCCGCCCACGGTTAAGTAAGGGAAAAGGATACTGACCCCTCGGTATTCAGAAAAGCCCCCGGACCCCTAAATTTTTACACTCGACTCCATTTCAAAGCCCAGCGGGGCCGGCGGTTAATTTTAATTGGGGGTGGTGGTTGGGGGCGGTAAAGCTGCGGCCCTAGGCTTGGGGAGCTCGTTATAAGTAACATACTGCCGCCCTCCTCCTGGGATCGGCCGGGACTATTACATTAAAAAAATAAAGAAAAAAGCTAGGGGAGGGAACTGAAAAACACCCGCCGACCGGACCTACGTCTGGGAAATGCGTATTAAATTATTCGGAGCGACTTCCTCCGCATTCTCCTACGGCCGGAATTAGTGCCGTTGTCACTACTCCGGCATGTGTTGAATTACCCACAACCGTTTTTGCAGAATGTAAAAAATGGATATGTTTTTAAAAATATGTATCAAATAAAATCCGGAATTATAAATAGCAACAATATTTGATTATTGAAAAATGAAATTGTACACTATTTAAGATTAAATTATCAGGTTATGTCCCTGCGGTCCGAAAATGTAAATGTTGTGAGTTGGAACTGGTGGTAGAGTGACTCGAATCTGCGAGTTAATCTGCGAATGTATATTACACAGCTGGGAACAGCTTTCAGTTCGATTTGAACTTGCGCGTCGCCGGGTTCGAAAATACAGGCGGCAGATTTCGGAAAAGATTCAAGAAGAGTTTAGGAGGTAAGTTGGGGGCCGGACGAGGGATCGAGCGTCGCACGTCATTAACCGAAATAAACTGCCCTCGGGCCAACTTGTCCAATTCCCTACTCAGCTGGGAATTCGGTTCATTTTGCCTCGTCTCGGAATTGGAGTCGTTTTCGCAACTCGGAAAAACTATGATGACTCATGGAAGACCATTACGTAACTTGCCCCCTCTCTGTTGTATGAAACTCCTTGTTCCAACTCGAAAATTACTCTGATGTATATTATGGGCCCGATTGCTGTAAGCAGTAATAGTAACTAACTGAAAAATAAAACCCCTAACTATTTTCTTATAATTCTCACTGAAACTGATCGAAAAAACTTTACATTCCAAAATCTATATTAAAGCGGGGAGTTAATTTTTTTAATGAACAATTAATATTAATGCTTCTAATGAGTGTCGAGAACAATTTAAAGAAACATCATTGAAAATATTTGATAAGATAAAACTCTGAGCATTTAATCCGGTATAAATGAAAGTATAGGGAATGATTCGGATCCGCACCCAGTCGGGGATTAAACCCGACCAACCCGCTTTTAGACCAGTTAGCACATTTTCGCATCTATTATTTAACCGTATATTTTCCTCCCTCCAACGCTCCCCGGGACAGGCGAAACCTCGGTATTTACCAAGCGAATAATCGGAAAACTGGTACGGGGCCAGCGGAGCCAAACCGGTTTATACGGTCGGGGGGCACTTATTAAATGGGCCAAGAAAGAGCTGGCGCGGGGGGGCGGGCAAGGAGAAGGGCGGAGGGCCCCCTCGTTGTTTTCCGGAGGAGGAATCGTTCCGGGGCCAAAGTTGTTTCAGGAAACCCCGCCCCCCGCCCTCCCCCTCCAAGAGGGAATTGGACATTAAGGGGTTTCCCGAAGCGCAGTTTTCTCACTTTGCCCAATATCTCGGGCCGCCTCCACCGCCGCCATCACACTAGTTTCTTCCGCGGAGAGAATTTCTGACCACGCGTTATGGCCCGAAAACGAAACTTTACTTGTTCGTTCTACCCCCTCCACCCCAACCACCCCGTATACACTCCCTTACCTGTTTTAAACGATCGTTACATAAACCAAACTCTTTTTTTTTTCATTAGGCTCACGCCCGAGTTCGGATCAAAATGCTCTGATGTAACAACTAGCTTTAATCTGAGCATATTTAGTTGGTAGAAATCGTCGGATACCCAAAACATGGTATTCGGTCATCCCATCTTCTAGCATGTCCGACGGGGTTTATCCAAACGCGAACAGATCAAGGAAATACCGCGTGTAATAAATTACACTATCCGAAAATTTAAAGGAATTCCGATCATTCTTTACAATGTACTGAAGACTTCTTCAGATGAGTCCGCGGCATTATCCATTACCAGCGATGATATCTTTAGTCCTGATAATAATCCTGTCGTTTTATTAGCTAGAATAAATACGATTTCTGGATTTTATATCGTCTTCTTAATATATTATAATAATTTGAGTCATTACGCTAACTATCTCAGTTAACTTAATGGAACAGTTTAAGCGTAGAACTTAAAGCGCACCATTTGCCTCATTTTATTAACAACTTTTTCCGTTTTATTATTTATCTAAAAGGTCGCCACTCAACCCACGTTGGGCGGGAACTTTCCAGAAAGCGCCAGTGAACTGCTATTTTTAGGAATTAATTACTATTATAAACATCCCCCTACCCTCCGTAAGTTGTTTTTAACGGTTTCCGTGGTGCCACTAACTAAATCCCGTATACGAAGTTTTCGCGAGGGGAAGTTTTCGGTGCGTAAACAATGTTAAGAACTCCTCAGGTCCTTAGTTATCCCCGGAGGATGGTGTGTGCTCAGACAACACCCCCCGCCAAACATGTAGTCGGTTACCCGTTGCCGTTGTGGATCCCTCGGTGCGTTATCAACTTGAAACCCTCGCAAGTCGATCGAATCGCGCTTTTTTAATAATTTAACAATAAATTGTCTCAACAATAAGACAAATTTTTACACGAAGGTACATCTCATAAACAATTTTTATAAAAAAAAAATTATTTTTGGGTCATAAGATATTAAAATTTTAATAGTAAATAAACACGCCAATTTGAAAAGTTTCTCTAAGACTCCTTCACGATTCCGGAAATATCAAACAATGTAATTCCCATGGACGGTTCGTTCGTGGTGTTTTCTCGACTCAACAGATATACTGCAACCCTTTCGCGAAGATCGGGGGCGGGGAGGATGAACAACTCGAACAAGAAGTGCAATTGATCTTGAGCTTGGCCAAATTGTTGGAGGTAAAAGGAAAGAAAACGGGGAGAAAAAAGAGAAAAAAATAGATAAAGCCCTCGCGAGAGCCGGGCCATATGATGTACGACCTTTTAAAAGATTTTTATCTCCCGACTGGAAATTGTTTAACGGGGAAAACGACCGACTCCAGTGAACTTGCCGTGAGAACTTCGGAGAGAAATTTCGTCAACTTTTCTCCTTTTTAGGGACTTCCGTAACGACGACAATCCGTAGCGAGAGAGATAGAGGGAGCGAGGGAGAGTTCTTAAGTGGATGAAGAGCGTTATTGTGAGAATTCGTCAAATTTATTAGCCACTTATTACTGCTATTTTATAGCGGTAGTTTGATTTCTACTTCTTTCCACTAGGTGTCCAAGGGTGTCCATTTGACTCAATGGAATCACTATGAAATGCCAAGTCTCAAATATTTTAATGAATATATCAAATTCATTAACCCATTTTGGAGTGATATAATTAATACTGTATTGATAATAATAATAAAATGCGTAATTTTCTATCAGTCACCTGGAGAAGTAGACCACCAATATCAACCATTATTTACGATTACTATAAATAGCTATACTGGTGATGATTTCATATAGACCCGTATACACTTCATATAAAATATATTAATTTTAATGTAAATTACAATATAAATACGACGGTGAATAGGAATTAGGAAGGGAAATATGCAAGAGAGTAAAGAGGAATATATTGGTTAAAATTTTAATTTGCAGGATAATTCACTAGAATGAATGAAAAATATAAACACAAACTGAAAAATATAAACACGAATGAAACGTAATGAGAAATGGGAAAGTATATACTGACCAGGAAACAATATTCATTTAGGCACCATTTCAGTAGCATTAATACAAAAAGTGTTCAAAGCACCATTTTGAATTAGAGAGTGTTGCCTGGGCTTTCTTTCGTGTTCGTGCAGAATGGACTCGTGTTAAGTACCAAAAAAACGTCCAAAATGAACATTTTACATGCCGCTTAATTATCGCTGCTCCCACTCATTCAATATCGCCTGAATTCGCAGACTTAATGAAACAGTTTAAATATAATTATGCAAATAAAGCCTACCGGTGTGTTTTCTGAAGCGACAAGGGACCATTTAATTCACGTGCAATTATTACATGTTAGTCGCTTTCGCTTAAAAAATCGTACCGCCTTATAATGTCGAAAATTTGTACCGGACTCAAAACTGCTTTTTGAAGGAATATGGAAATACAATATATACTGAACATGTATTTACGTTCAGAATATCACCTATTTGAAGACAATATTTTATAATTTGGTACCATAAAGAACCGGTTTTTAATTTTCGTCATCTACAGTTGTATATGAGATATGAGAATGATGGCGAAGCAATGAAAAACAGAAAAATCGGTCATATTCGGTCTATGACATGAAGTTCATAACGCCATGACAGGCGGAGTTTAACCCTTTGCCGCCTAAACTTAATGAGTTACACCTCTCAGAAAAACGTGTAATGGAGTAATTTATATACTTTGGAGGAGTAGGGGGTGTTTCGTACTAACACCGGCCAATATGTAAATATTCATCCCCCTTCTGAGCCTCATAATTAAGTCCCCTCCCCCGCCCACCCGCACGTGGACAAGCATGTGATCACAGAAAACTGTCTGTGTGATTACTTAGTTAGTAAAACTGGTATTATTACTTCGTGGACCTTTGGAAGACTCTTGGGCAGCTAATAATGAGTAGCGCCCCCTCCCTACCGTAAGAAAAATATTATTCCTATATTTCTATGAGTAAAATTACAATTGTAATCGATACGCAATGCAATTTATAAACCACGTTCTCTATTTCTAGTTTAATACCTTGAAATTATCGGTAAACTCGGTACCTTGTTTCCTACCAGTCAAGTCTCGAGAAAGCTAACTCCGTTCTTAACAATAGTTAAGAAAGAATCCATCGGCCCTCCATCTCCGAATGCTATTAATTATTTAAGTAAATTATTTAGTTTCCCTGAGATATTCGAGGGACGTCGGACATCACAAATTGTATTAGAACTAATTAAAACTAGTTCATTCTTGGAAGTTGTGATGGGCCAAAAGTTCAGGTGGGACCGTGTTGGCGGAAGACGGTATTAATATTGACAGGGATCCATCTGCATGTAGATGGATTCCAATTTATTAGTTTTAATACTGATTACAAAACACAAGTCTAGTTGAGCTTAATTTATTAGAAATGGAGAGTGGATCAATCTTGTCAATTACGTGCCATCAAAACGCACCAATCAGAGTTTTTTTATGTCCTCCTATAATAAATACATGCTTTATAGAGAAAAACAATCCAAATTTATACTGGAAATATAACGATAATATCCGAGATATCCCAGAATTCCTTATTTTCTGCATTTCCGCTAAAATTTCCGCTTTCAGTCCAAAAGAAAGGTATCGTGTATAAACCTGAGCAATTCAACAAGTACGAATGGCGGGGGAGAGAGTTGCGGCAGTTTAGTACAGGCTGCCTCCCCCGTCCGCCCCCTTTAATTCTTTTACAATTCATACAATACGAAAAGTTTTGATTAGTGCGGGATTCGAAGAAACCGGAGGGTCGGAGCCTCGGGAGAAGATAAGAGATTCTGGGGCGGATGTTAACTCGAGCTCCTGAATATTTCATGCCCCCCCGCGTTTACCAAGTCCCCGCCCAATCACAAAAGTGCCCTCCGTCTTCCCTTATCAGTCCAAATTTTGATAATGGCCGATTAACACACATATATAATATATAATATTTGAGAACAATAAAATACTCAATTTTCAAGTACTAAACCCATTACGGTTTTTCCAACATAACATTATTACTTTATTTGGGGTTTATGAATGTGTCCTCGTAACCGCAGCAGGGTTACCTGAGTATTCAGTTTTATAATCGGTCCAACCTTTCTAGAAGTAAATTATATTTTACCGGATTGACGAGGTTAATTATAAATGGATTGCTTAAAGATATGAAGATATGATAAAGATGTGATAGATCAATGGGAAATTTATACAAGACTTTATTAACTGTACGATTTTTAAATAAAATATATTAGCAATAGATAGGATAAGAAGCAAATGTGAAGCTTTCTAATGTTCTTGAATTATAATTAATTTACTAAAATGATTGCAGTCACCAGTCGTGCTGGTTGTACTAGAAAGTCGCCGATTTCCATAATCGCGGGCCCCCACAAAAATATCCCAAAATATTATAGAATAGAAATATTTCCCATTTTGAATTACACAGTAAGTGTGTCTAGGAACAGAGAATTAAAAAAAAAGTAATTTCTAGGAGACAAAAGAATTTGGATACCAATGCCGGGAGGATAGGGTGGTGGGTCCACGTGTTGTTTGTTGTCGTTAGAAACAATGGTCATGTTCCGCAGTGGCAAGTGGACACTTGGAAAGCATTCAGGAAACTCTAACGAGCAAATGCGCCAGAGCGCTATGAGAGGGACGGCCTTTCCCTTTGCCGGGGGTGGGCCTCCTAACGAATGTCCCATCCGACAGCCCTCGGCCCTTACCGACGCTTCACTCCCGCCAACCTTGCCGGCAGACAAATGGCCGGCGTAAAAAAAACTCCCTACTCCGCCTCCCCGAGACAAAAACCACCTTGCCGTTCATTAGAGACAGAATTCGGGTACTTTTTTTATTTCTTACCCTTACTATTTTAAGGATACAGGATGATACAACGGGCATACCTTTAATTATCTATTATCTACTAGGCCTTCCCGGCGATTATCACATTCTAATATTTCTATATTAAAAAAGACACTACTGAAAATAAATAAAAAGTACCCGACCATAACATTGTAGCTTGAAAATGATATCTCGTTAATAATTCCGTATTCCTGATAGATATATAGGGAGGCCCCCAATATACACAAAAACTTCTTTTCGATTCCCATATTAATAATATAGTGGGAATTAAATAATTAATATACACAGACAGATAAAAAACTGGTAGTTTTATTTATTAAACAATGAACTACGAGCAATACTGAGTCGTTCATCCTGTATCTTTAGTTGAAGTATAATTTAACAAACTGGGAATTATCCATTGGATTCAGATTATGGTATATCCATTTCCCAAAGAACGTTGAAGTTTAGGTACAGGGAAGGAGAGCGCGAGCATCTAGGAGGCCTAGGTTGTTGGGAATGTGTGCGGGTGAGATGGTGAGACGGAAGTGGACCTCTAGGGGCGGTCCTGATGGCCTAACGAAGGGCCGCCCCACTAGACAGATGCCTCCCTAATGAGGCCTAGTTAGCGCTCTCTTGTACCCGACACACACACACACACACGTACACACTCGGGCACAACTCCACCACCACACTACGAGCCTCCCCCCAGGGCGTACCCTCCTTCAATATATCATCCTGTGGTCGGGTCCCGCAAACAAACTCGCGTTACCCGGACCTTTGCGCGTATCCAACATCCTATCGCTCGAGTGACCTCAATTCGCTTCCGAAGAAACAACCATTACACTAAGATATAGTTTTCTCTTATTGTAAATTAATGCTACGATTATTTATCTTATACATAATACTTAATACTTACTAAATAGCGGATTTTGAACGACAGTGAAAATACGAATGTTCGAACGAGTTTTCTTAGCTGTACAAACATATTCCATGTCTCAGACACTGGAAATTAAACGTAAACACGTGTCTGAAAGTAGGTGTATTTGCGTTTATAAAGTAATAGTTGGAAATATGTCAAGAAATGAGGCTCCAAGACAAACGTTAAATGAGGAACGGGAGCGAGCTGGGCCGCCGCTAGACTGACGCTCCCATCCATCATTCTGCGCTCGAGTGAGTTCCACCGCTGGCAATCTGCAATGCAGAATCGATAGACAGGGTTTGGCGGATCAATCGAAATCCCCAGTTAATTTTATGCGGCAGATTCAATACTTGATTCATTTGGCCGTTTACTAATGAGTTTTTAATTTTGGGCCTGGTATCCCAAATCGGTAGGCATTGTGTTTTAATACAATTTCAATCCTTCGGAACAGAACTTTTATTTGCAATTGGGGAGCAGTTGGATTCAGTTCAGTTTGAAGTTTGCAGGATGGACAACAAATTTCGTGTCTATTACTGCTCTTTATCCGCAATATAAAAATGCTGTTTATGCTGTCAAGATTTCGGTTAATTTAAAAAAAACAAATAACTGCACCGTGAAATTAGACAGTGTTAAGTAATACTACTTTCCGCTAGAAATTGTAGACACTTTATAGAGCAATTTTGAATATCTCAGAAACAATTTACTCGGGGAATTATTTAAGAATGGAGGAAACGGAAGGACTCGGATATATGTTACGGATCAAATTGTTTCTCCAGGAACATATTATCCGAACAAAACACCTGTCTTTTATACAACATATACACCGTCAAACGCAAACGGGTATGGAATTTTCTGCGGTGGGATCAGTACGGGGCTTCCCCTCCCGCTCGTTCCCTCTCCCAAAAGAATTCGAGGGATGGCACGGGAGGGTACTTATATACCGCATCCGCCCAATAAATACTCCCCTCCTTCTACCCGTCCCCCGGCCTCCAGCCCACAAAACAAAATCCCGTAGGGGATGCTCCGGATCAGCCTCCCTTTTATACACCCTTAGTTTTCAAAGTAAGAGCTTTAGCGGGGGGCCCGCACGGGGACAAACTGTCCCTGACCGGAGAACCCTTTTCCTCATTCCGAATTTCCACCCCCTCCCAATATTTCCTTAAATATAGGACTCAGCGGCGGGAATTCAGTTCCGCATAAATATAATGAAATATTAAAAAACTCATTAAACATTCGAAACAAATTATTTTCTCCGAAGGTTGAAATTAAATGAATCGATGAGCCCGCAATTTTCAATGCCGCGATTAAATTTCCTTAGCAGTTTTGTTGGTTCATGGTTTCACCTATCATGACCCTAAGGCCAATAAACTATTACCAACGTTATTTAGGTCTAGCATCCATTAAAACACTTACAATTTCAACATATAATCTAATAATTATATTTTAGTTGGCTCACTATAACTTCAACTTTTCTTTCTCTACATCCTAATCCTCTCATCTAATCTTTCTCTCTCATAACCTCAGTTACCCCTCTCCCGGCGGTTTTAACACCACTGGCCTAGAGATTTTACCCTCTATATTGGTTTCACCACTGGGTGATTTCTATTATCGGAAGAATTGGTTGAGAAGATACAAATTCATCGCCATTTTATCCGTAACTTGTACGATAAATCATAATAAATAAAGGTGATGCTCTGTCATACTAGAACAATAATAAATAATAATGTAAGGTTTCGTGATAGAAATGAACCTCCTACATAAATGATAAATTTGTCTGCAGTTATTCAATATTTGCGCTTTTCCACAATTGCATACGCTTTTACCCTCTTCTCATCCTTAAATATTAACGCTTATATACTGTTTCGAATTCCACTGTGCGCGGAGTGAAGTACAAAAAGTATACTCATCGCAAGTCGAAAACTAATTATTTTCTGCGAAAGAAGAAATTAGTTTGTGAATAACCGAAGGGCCCGAAATTTTTAATTCGGGTTTTAAAACAACTCCATATTACTCGGGTTGGTTGTTGTAGCGCGTGGGGGGGTACAGGAGAAAAAAGGTGGTTCCTGGCGAAGCCACCACCCGCCCCCTCCCACCCGTCCTAAATTGTGTGGCCTACCACTCAATTTTGCTCCGGTGATCAATTTTTAATTCAATTTTACTCGGGCACAAAACTAATTAGTAAAGAGTGAGATGGGGGTCGGCGGGGGAGGGAGCCGGCTAGAGGGTGAAGACCCCCCCTCCTTTACCCCTCTTCGTAATTAAAACAAAACATCCCTCCTAGCCCCCTGTCTTCTGAGGCCTGCTTTTTTCTAAACCCCCTCCGAACCAGCTTTACTAACTTTTAAATGCGGTCTCCAGACTGAGTGAAGGCGTGCGCGATCTTAAATGAGATTTCGATAGGACGGGGATTAAAAGAAAATGATCGCACAAAAAACGAAAAGGGATGAAGAGGAGTGGCCAGGAGAATAAATAACTCTGTTGGGGAGGTGACCTGGTCGTATTTGAAACATATATGAAAACATCAATTTGACCACACCTTCACTGTATTATTTGCGAGGGACGGAATGTTGATTTAATATAAATTTCCGACTGCATCAGTTAAATGCTTTCGACATTCCAATCAGGTATTCACTGCATGATTTCACTGTAAGTGACTGCGATGAAACAATAAATATACCCTCGCTTGTTCTTAATTATGAATTTACCTTAGGATTCTGTTTGAAAATCCGTGTTCATGAAGGCCAATAATTGAACTGAAATAAGGTTAAACCGCGAGGATTAAATATTTTTTCTCGCCACGAATATGTTATTTATCGCCATCCCGGTGTCCCATTTTTGACATCTTGCCTCCTCTCAATCCATTTCCCACTGCTGAGCACAAGGATTCCGTATCCGTCCACATTCTTTATTAAACGAACTATGCAATATATGTGAAATTAAATAATAATTAACACCGGAGAAATTATAAGAAAATCACCTGCCAACGATCTCTATAGTTCAAAGTACGCGTTTTTTGGATAACCAAAGCAATAGAACACGAAAATCATTTACATACTGTTGGTATCATCATTTCATATTTCACCATTAATCGGTCCTATGATAGATCGGTTGCCGAATCGTAGCCTCCCTCCGCACACTTGCCACCGGTCCACACAAATGATGGACCAAAATATGATTAAACCGGTGAATGCGGTTACCCCGTCGGCTAATCTCTTCTGCATGAATAAGAAAATTACAGCACGGATGAATAGCTCAATCAGAGCCGGTCTCGGAGCGGTTCTCAATTATCGGGACCCGGTGTGTCGTTAACACCGACAGTCGCCCCTGTCCAAAACCGGACCAACACCCCCATAAATGCTATACACACGCATCGCTCTCTGAAGCAGATATTGTTATATATATATTAATGTTAGGTAGACATTTCTTGTAGATACAATAACAAATAATACGCTTCCAGGGACCGATAACAAAATGTCGTTATTGCTAACAACATAACCAAAGTTTTGAAAGGGGAGAGGGTATATTATAAAAATTTTTTTCTTTAGTCCTGTTTTCACATAATTTTAACTAATGAGGCACAAATTGCTCCTTTTTCCCCAATACTTCCCAATATCTGACTCTAAAGGAATGCCCTAGTGTTTTTATGTAAGAAAGTGTACTGTAATTTTCGTTCTAATTTCGTACATCTGTATTTATGACAACAGTGTTGGAATTATATAGACAGGTTTAGACATATCATGAAATAACATTTCTTATATTATTAGTCGCATAATATTCCCCCTAACCGAACAGGGAAACGTCTGAATGTGGTGTAGCGCAGGCTAAAAAATTAAAAAACAATAATTGGTAACAATAATTAGACATTAATATCCTGAATTGTTATCAATTATCCCCGTTCCCTCTCACGAGTGTACAGTGTGAAGATAGTTTAACATTGATATGTATTTGGGAAAAAGGCACCCGTACTGTAGTGGCCTATATGCGGGCTGGTAGAATAGATGGGGGATATCGGTGGAAATATCAGGGCTCGGCCAAGGGAAAATGAGGGGGGACTCGATTTTACGAGCGTCAATTAGTCGAGATTAGCCTCCACCCCACCGCCACCAGCGCCCCCGCCCTCTAGCCCGCCCCTGCCAAACATTTCATTAGCAAGTCAAATGTTTTACTGACTACTAGACTCCACCTTTAACGTCGTCCCTTTATTGTAGCCGTGACGAACGCTTAATAAGGGCACATCCCTTGTGAGAACACATATGTACACGTTAATTGCATATATAATAAAATTAAATAACACCATTACAACTCCTCGAGTCTTAAGAAAGTAATTTTTACAATATATTGTTAAATAAAAGGACGCACCAAACAGAATAGAATAATTAAAATAATTACCAATGGTAATTAAAAGAGTACTATTATGATTCCTGTAGTTCAGTATGCGTATCAGCATGAATTAGTGGATAACAGAAGTTGTCCACGTTTTCATTGCTTCAAACTTGAAGTTATTACAGCGAAAATACGGAATTCAGCGCCTTTAAATTCCAGTTGTTATATAGTCTGAAGAAAGAACCTTTTCTTTACATTTTTAACATTCTGCATCCATTGCGGTAGAGGTATTGGTTTGAAAAAAAATGCCCGTTAGACATTCCGCTGTTCTGTTCGCCCTTCAGTACCTTGGAGGTATTACTTGTATCGGAATTGGAAAGATTGAAATTCTTCTGAAAGACGATTCAATTTAATATCCGTAATGTAATAAATCGTAATAAAATCATCGTTTCCTACTGATTCTCTTAGTTGGATATAGTTTCTTGTTTTCTTTTTTTTCAGGAAAACAGAACATCTCGATTGGTTATTATCTCCTTTCGCTCCATCGCTCATTAGTAAGCTTTCAGTTTACTATACTGTTGGTTGACTCCAACAACAGGCAGTGCTCGTACGTGTGCACATAAATCCCCTGACCTTCCACCAAACACAAAAGAACTATGTAAATTCAAAATTGTCTCGGTAATATATACGTTACCGCATTAAATTTAATTTTACATTATAATAATGTAGTATTATTGTTTATTTCAACTTTTAGTAGTAGAGGTAAATACACCAACTGAAAAATTTAATTTTCACTTACTTCTTTTGTATTTTATGTCCTACGTTTTCGTTTCATCATAAGTAACGACATCAATTTATTATTAATACAATACAGAAAGACTATAAACCTCGGCATTAGGACGGGCTCCTGCCAGGTCTCAGTGTAAAACCAGGTTAAGAGGGAAGTCCTAGAGAGGGAGAGGGTCTCCTCTCGGGGGCGCCGCTGCCGGACATAATTCAATTATAATGCCACCTCACCCCATTTGGGGGCCCATTCTTTCTTATAATACCACGGCCCCGGGGAGGGGTTCCGATCCCAACCTCCCACCAACTCTACCCCTCCACCCAGAATTTTTTCTTTCTCTTCACTTTATTCTCTCCCTCTCCACCTCCTCATTCTCTCTCTCTCTCTCTCTCTCTCTCTCTCATTCTCCCCCTCTCGTGCTCCCGCCGCGACCACGTAAATCAATCCTCCTCCTCCTCCTCCTCCTCCTCCACCCCTTCCGCTCCTGCCCCGTACTTGGTAATAGCCTCCCACTACCCCACCCCGCACACTCACTAACAAAACCGTGTCGGCGAAATAATATCCCGTGAGACGCTTTCCTCACGTAGCCCGTCCCCCACCCCCACGGCCCTTGTTCTGTGGACACCTTTCTGTTATTTATTTATACAACACTGATAGTCTAGAGTTTCGGTGTGCTAGCGGATCATAATTAAGTAAAAATTAATTACGGGCCAATCCTCATTTCTGGATCCGGATCCTCGCGCGTAACAGGGATTCTGTTTAAATTAGTAATTGTCACCTGTCATTTTTTTGGGCCCCTTCTTCACGTTTTTTTTCGCCCATGTTCAGGCCGGTTTCAGTTTCAAGGATATTGAGTGAAGTGGGAAACGACGAAAAGTTGTTCCCCCCTCTGGTTTTACGGTAAATAGACACGAGAATTCAGGAACGCGAGAAATAGATATAAGGATATATTCGGTATTATAACCTAGAAGGCTTATTAAAAAATGAGGTACTACTAAGATAATAAATTACCAGTCTAGAGAAACCAAACTCGTAAGTGCAAAATTTGACAATTTGAATAAAATAGACAGTGAGAATGTATAATACATTGTCGACCAGTTAATTTAATTTAATAATTATTTTCTTATTTTAAATTTTTGAATTATTTAATTTAATAATTTAAAAATCAAATTTGATTATTTTCTATTATTTTAAATTACCGGTAGGCCGACGTCAGCTGTGCTGGTCTATTCTGTATAGCCGGCTATCATTTTATCTGGGCATTTCACTCCGCGGTGCAGCCCTCTATCCGAAAGCGATCGCATAAATCAAACCGGTGTAGTGTGGCTGGGCGGGGGTGGGGATAGCCCCCCTCGGCAAAAACCACGGAGCCGAAATAATATGCCACCCCCGGTCCCGTTCTTAACAGCCGGGGCTGGAACACTCCCCCGTGTTATACCCGCACCACACCACCACCGCCAACCCCCTCAGCGGATCCACTTATACCAGCGGATATCTTCGGCCCGTGCAAGAACGAGGGCGGGATTCAATTACTGGGAGTTAATTGTGGCGATGACATTATATATTGTTCGGAACAAGTTATGAAGAAATTTCGGCGCTGGGAACGGGTTCTGTGTGCTAATATTAAGCTATTAGCGGTTACAACATTATCATCGATACAGATCTATAGTATATATCTATTACAATATGAAAAATAATTAATTTCCCGGTTCAGATTCATTTCGTCGTTAGATGGTGTCAATTATCCTGAACGTATGTCTAGGAATATGTTTTTTCTAAGATATAATACTATATTTTTCGAATAGACAATTGCTCACTTAATCAATTCCATTTGTAACATACTTTGTAATTCTGTTGAAAAATATAAAAATTTCATGGATGCGTGACTTGGGAAAATCGGAGAATATTAACGTTGCTGAGGTGCGATTAATTTTCATCGTGTCGCCGGGTTCATTAGCCAATTAAATCCGTGTTCGTTCCTCTCCTAAGGGGGAAGCAACCCTCCGTGAGACGGCCACCTCTTGGGGTCGCTGAGAAACCCCTCGGTTCCCGGCTAAGAAACGGAACGTTCAACCCTCCCCCTGGGACACTATTTCGCCGACACAGTTTTGTTCAGGGGAAAGCGGTGGATACCGGCGGCCCATTATCACTCCGCTGGGACCATGATTTATATTCGAAGAGAGGCCTAACGCAAACAATGAGACTGTAATCTTTGAAAGCGAATTCTAATGACAATAATTAGAATTTTTTAGTGGAAAAATAACACGTTGAAATTGCTTTAATCAATTTAAAGAGGTCAATGAGGTAATTAGTTTCAATACATTTTATTTCACGATGGTAATTAGAAATAGCCAGGAAATTCATTAAATGGGGTAATGCAGCGTGCAGTGGCTCGAATTATAATAGAAAAAAATTATGTTAAAAAAATGTTTTTTTGCATGGAAACTACCGCACAATTATTAACCAACTTCGTAATTCAAATTTTGGTGTGCGGGAAAATAACTGGACAATTGTCGGCACATCGCCAGTTGCCAGAGTTAAATGACTGAATCAATTACCGTTCCTAGGGCCCCACCTTTTACATCGGTGTGGCAAAAAAGGGACAAATTCCGTCCACTTCAAACGTCGTAAATTGGAGTCCACGGGCCTGGAAACGGGGCCGCCGATCGGAAATTCATTAAATCCCTTTTTGCAATCAACCCCTTAATCTGGGCCGTGTTATCTGGCGACCTTAGTGGAGAGGAGGCGGCGCCCTCAGCCTCCTCACAACTAAGGGGCAGGCCGCTGCCTCCTTTAACTTGGGCCGGCGATTAAATTGCCTTTAATTGTTGGGAAAGGAGGCCGGGGCTGGCTTCTTTCTCCGATTAGCTTTGTCCCTTGTAAACGGGCCAAGGACTAACCGGCCTCCCTTCTACACCCCAAGCACTATTGTTGATCCTCTTCCTTATTTTCCTTCCATTGTTCTGACCAAACTGAGTGTTAAGCTGGAAAGAAGTGAGAACAAAATAAGGAAGGCTACGTGAAAAGATATTCATGCCCAGCTTTTATTACTCTAAAAATGTTGGTAAACATTCATTGGTCTTGTTGTCGCATAAAATAAATAAATTAATACAGTAAAAATAAAAAATCGATACTATTAATTTGTTAAGTCGTTTGAATGCGAAATATTAATGCGTATTTACAACGACCGTTATTTTTCCTGACGTGGGATTACACTTACGCATTTCTATTGCCATATTTGTTTTGATCTATCGTCTCCTGTCGAAACCAGCGAGAGGTGTTGGAAGATAGAAAAATCGACGGTATTCCCAATAACGTCTATTACCTACAAATCAAATATAGGGTACAACAGAGGTATAAGCAGCGAACAAGGAAAATCAGGCTCGAAGTTGATTTCATGACGATCTAACAATGGAATTCCATGTAAAATATTAGGTTATATTAGGTTATATAAATGATCTAGGTATTTGCTTATCAGAACCTGTTAATTAGTCCCGCTTCAATTTAATATAGCAAAGGGGTGTGCGAAGAGTTATAATTAAATGAAGTGATATATAACGGAGTTAGGTCTAGAACCACGAAACATTCCTCGTCACTTTACATTATAAATGTTAACATGAATTTCGTATTCATATTTGAATAAATGCGCAATTTTTCAGGACTTTGTTAGGTGAAAATAATTTTTATGTACAGAAACAAATATACGAAAATTGTTACATATTAAAATAAGAGTAAGACAATTATAGTAAATCCGTTAGATTAGAATTTTCGATGTTGCTTAATTAAGCGAAATATGAATATAAAGAGCCTTGTTCGATTAATTTAGTAGCCAAAGCAGACGGAGTGGTAGTCATTATTTCCAGAACTTTTCTTCTTCAATAAGTACCGGAATTTAAGACATAAAAAAACCCGCTGCTCCTTCCATTTGCCTTAATAGTACTAGCATTATTTAAAAGCTTATTGGGAAAGAAGCTCTCCCCTTATAAATCTCGATGGTAACCTTTGATTCGTCCAACTTATCAAAGTTCAGTTACAAAAAGATGGAGGTCACTCACCCGAATCCCTTTTTTATTTTTTAATTCGCCTTTCATAAAGTTTTAAACTCAATAATAAGTAAAGAGGGGCCGGAGGAAGGGCTCCCCCATCTAAGAGCCAGGTCAAATGCTTTTAGAATCATTGCAGTTTTTTTTAACTCTCTTTTAACTTAGTTAAGTTACCATTGATTAAGGAAGTGGATTTCTTGGTCCCAGGCACCGAAACTCGCCCAGTACCTTTAAGTGGAGAACTTTCCGAAGATTATTGTGTTAAGGTATTGTCGGGAAATAATTTTCGCTACCGCTTCCATCCAGGAACATTTGAAAGGAGAATTTTACTGCCGGATTTCTCCGGTGTACCATTAGAGTAACGCGGTTGAATTTCAGCTGCAGAAATTACACATTACTCCTGGGTCGAACCTCGTCGCCAACTTCAAGGAAATCGAATCATACTAATAATTCAATGCAATTTAAATTCATCTATTGTAAGTATGCCTGCAGATAATTTCATCCGGAGGAGGCATTTTATGTCATATTTCTGAATATACTGAGGAAAAAATATCTTGTTATTGTTGAGGAATAAATAAAGAAGATTTTAATATTATTGTTTGTATGCTCTATTTCTTGCTGTGTACCTATTGGCTTTTAAGTAATCAAGTAAAGGTAAAACCCGCACTTATTTTCAGTGCTAACAGGCTGCTTAAATTAATATAAAAAATATTTCTAATATTTAAAATCCTGTGCCTGGTGTGCATTAACCTACAAAAGAACCTGGTTTGGTTGAAGGGCAATCGCGGAGAAAATTGCCCGTTCTCCGAAGAAAGCTGTGCGCCGAAATGACGCGGCGTTTTCCGTTCAAACCCGGAAATCCATTTTCCGTATTCGCCGACCGTATTGTTTCGCGAAAGCTATTCATCCGCCCCAATCCACCGGACGGAATGGGCCCCAGCCCGCAGTTGAGCCTCCTACTGGGCGCGTTTTTATTTGACACTAAAGTGATTCACTAGTCGTAAATAAGGAATATACGCATTTATTTAGCGTTATAAACAAATGAATATATTTAGGTATACTTATAAATGTGTATAATATACAATTTGGGACGTTATTTAATTTATAAAGATAAAAGATTACACCTACACTATATGGTATGAAACGAGATTTCTTCAAATGATAACGTTTACAAAATTAAATTTTCATACATACATTCGTCTAATGAAGTAGATAACATAGGATGTAGTAAAAAAGTTTAAATAAATGAGGCCCTTATCTGAATTTTCTTGCTTACTGTACGCATACCTCCGCTTTCCTTTTTCATTTAACCCGATCATCTAAAGAGATTTTTTGTTGAAAAAAAATTATCGAGTAAACAAACTTGCGGGCGTTTATTCGTTTCCGGATATCGATATCGAACCGAACAAGAGGTCAGGCCAATCCAATCAGAGGGTCTCAATATTCAGCCGGGGCCGCAGACGACTCACCCTCCTCCATCCGGTTAAGATTCGAACTGGAAGCCCGAGCGGGAGCCAGGAGTAGAACCAAGTTGTATTTATGCGGTCGGTATGAGCACAGTGTAGACGGCGGCGAAGGGAGCCGGAAAATCGAAGGGATTCTGGGGGGGGCCCTTCCCCACACTACCGGCTCCAAATCGAAATAGAAAGGACTTACCGAGGCTCCCACCCTTTATTAGGAATTTGATATCGAATCTAAGCCCAAGTAGTGGAAAGTTCCTAGGAAGGTTGGCGGAAAATTCATTTTTCGAAACTAATATTTTCTCTGATATTAAAACGAAGAAGGAATCGGTATCTCTGTCCCATGAAGAGTAGCCGGTCTAGTAGGGGTAGTACCGACAGCTGACCAATGTACCTCACTACCTATTTATGAAGCTTAGTATTATATTAATAATGATTATTAAATATTTCGCTATTGTAAATAGATTAGACTCTTTTATGGCGAATCTGTTTAGTCTTATGCTACAGAATTTACCATTTTATTTCCGTATAACTCCGTATAAGTTCATCTCATTAAGCGGATATTACTAGTGAAAAATCCGGGTCTATAGTGAGGTAACAGGCGTAGTTTTGAAGTTGATGAAAGTAATGAAACCTTTGTAGTAGTGGCATTTTAAAATAAATTAAAATTAATGCACTTTGTATCGTATGTAAGTAGCAATGTGTTTTCATTAAATGAATTATGATAAGCGGCGAGAAATTTAAATTCGCGTAAAAAGGTCAGTACATAAATCTCACGCAATTCCTAGAAATCAAGCTTTACATCGCTTTCATTTTGCCCAAGTCAATTAATTCTGGAATCCATTACTCGGGTTAAGTTTCGCTGGAGCGAGAATTTACAGTTTTACTAAAACAAAACCTTTGCTTTAGACGAATTTAGCGTAATATGGTTTATATTTAAGTAAAGAGAAGTAGCGCCGCCGTTTCTTATTTCATGCTGAGATATGTGGGCATCGGAGCGTATGTTAGAGGTAAAATATTTGAGATGCGTTTCAGAGTGATACGGTTATTTACCGGTGGATTTTCATCGTTGCGATAGGCAATCGGGCGATTGAAAGGGGCGCCGGCTAATTTTTAAGCCGAGCGCTACACCGCCTTAGGGCCGTTTTGCAATTCAAATTGTAGCGGCGACACCCGCCTGGACTCACGCGACACACCCGGCCAACCCTTCATTGTTTAATACGGGACCGGTACCGCTTAACAAATGGCTTTCACAATCCCTTCACCCGGGTTAAACTTCCAGTGAATTATAACACAGTTTTGTCAATCCCGTTTTAACTCCGGTAATAACACTAATCCCGCATTATATACCTGTCTTGAATTAAACCTTCCACAATTTAGAAAATTTGTGTTTGAAATCTGCGGTAATGGCCAAATGTAAATTTTTAGGAACGTTGTAGGGGTTATTTCATTCGTATTTATCTCATAAAAAACTGAGTAAATACTTAAAAGTAATTCGTATTATCATTAATCGATATTATAAGTTCGTAGGTTTCCACGCATTAGTCTCAAATTGTTGCATATTCCTTGTTGCATCAATATTTCTTCTGACCTCTTTCGTGTCAGTATTCTGCAATCTGTTCCAGTACCTTATTATGTATTTCCACTATTCGAGTCCAGTAATAGCTGTCGAATTTTTAGATGCGTACTTAGCATAACATTGAAAATTGACGTCGATTTGAAGTAAAAGAATCCTTAGCTCTGTTATATTATAATATTTTAAATGTAACAAGTTCAAAAATTGTTGAACGGATAAAATTGAGCATAATACATTAAATACGATTTGACGTTAATCGCGGTCGACCGTGCGGAAGAATAAATGGTTCGGTCGAAACTTCTACCCGCCGTGAAATTCTGATTCACATTACGCTCCAGGAATGAAATATAAAAAAGTACTCGGCAATATTAAGGTTGTTTAATGGTAAAAAAGAGGCCGATATTCGCCCCATAAATCACCCGAGTTAGTCATGCTACATTACTTACGAGTCATTAGGATATTTTAATAACGCGAATCGCTTTCGCGATAAACAAGAAGGCCGAGAGAGACGTTCAATCTCCGCCCCCCTATATTTTACCCGACTGGAAGAAGAACAACTGTTTCAGTATTGTCGCGGCGCGGTATTATCAAAAATTGTGTGGAAAAAATCGTATTCCTAAAAAGTAATTACTTTACACTTCATATTTATCGCACTGGGGGTTGGTTTACTTTGTACTGGAGGTCGGCACACTTTCCCAAACGGAGAATGAACGGAGAGTCAGAAAGACGACCTAATGTTTAATTCACTCGGTGCCTATTACAAATGCGCAGAATTTGTTCCGTAAAACATCAGAAATCGGGCGGCAACAGATTGCTGCGGTAAGCCCTCGCTACCGTCGCCACATTTTATGTTACATAGAACCGACTCGGCGGTTAATTTGTTGTAGTCGGCCGGGCCCAACGGAAATGCGACAGATGGTGTGCTGTGGACGTGAGAGGAACCAAGTTCCGGCCAAGCGAGCCGGTCGTGATATATAGAAGAGATGTTTCGGTCAGTGCATGCTCACCGCTTCTTCCCTTTCCGTCCATATCCGAGCAGAGGTCCTTCCTCCTCATCGTACGAAATAATTGACAATCCCATATAATCCCTCGGGCGTTAGTTCACCAATAATGGTTTTAAATGGACAACTATTAAATCGGGGAAAATTTGAATTAGATTCAAAAATTTATAAAATAAATTTTGGAACTTCGAGATAACCGACCAAAGTGTTAAACTTTTAACCATGTTTAAATGAAAATGGCGCCAATTGGTCAGTAAGAATGACTGAGGGGTATCTACGGATTACAATAATTTTTACCCCGTTTTCAGTATTCCTGTAAGATATGTAAGTATCTTTCCTCGTAAGGACTTCGGATTGGGATTTTTCGATGCCAGCAATGTCTCGGTGGAACCTCATACTTCAATGCCCAATGTCAAGAACGGTTTCAATACGTCTTTGTAAATTGTGAGTTTGTTAGCTAATATCAATATTTAAGTCTGTTACGGTTCAAGTCGATGTTCGAATCTTCCTCGAATGAACCTCCGTCGCCTACACCACTGGGGTACTCTACGGTTTTAATATAATAGCAAATATATTCTTCTTCCGAGTTGCAATAATTATTCCTGTATAATAATGATGCTTCCTAATGAATGAGCGACCATAATGAATGACGGGTATGGGGATACTGTGCTCGGTAAGATTGTTGCAGGTCAAAAGAACCGGCTTTCGGGCCCGGTGTCTGTTTATTCCCTAATAGTAGTGTTTGGAGAGGGGCGGATATAGGGAGAGAGGGAAGGAAGGAGGAAGGACTATATCTGAGTTTAGAGAGGGGTATTAGGGGCGGTAGGGAGCGGGGTCAGAGGGGCGGTGTCAACGGGCCCCGACACGTCCCCCCTCGGCAATCGCCCCGATCGGCCCCCGGCCCTCTCAATATCGAACCACCGCCACTCACTATCTCTGTCCGGTCTCCACCTGGGGCAATCTGGGCCCGGTGTTTGTCCCTCCGCGGTCTTCCCCCTGCCCAAAGATTACCCCTTGGAGATCCCGACATCAATCCGCTCCGTTTCCCAACGGCCCTGCCGGTTAGCGAAAAAAACGAGGCGGACTCACGGTCGACAGCGTTTATTTTATTCCCTAGTTTTGAAAGTGCCGCTTTAACTTTTTTGAATTGTTAGAAAATTCGAATTCACTTTTATAAAATGCTCGGGTGAGAGTGTCTTCCGGAAACCACGCTTTTCAGAAAAAATGATACTTTCCACCATCATCGCCGATGATTAACCCTTTCGCGGGGAGCGATCAGAAATGAGTTGCGCTCTAAGCAGCCGATGCAAGATCGACCGCGCGGACATAATACGACATAATGCTCGTGAAAAAGAATTTCGCAGTCTGTCGATGATGCTCCGAATTTTTATTAGCGCGTCTTGTTTCATTGTTATCATAAAAGTGCAGCATTTGTAATAGAGATTTATACCTGTCTTTTGTCATTATTCGTGGAAAACTTTCCGTTCGTAATAACTCGTCGGTTGACCAATATTCTTCTATTGATACTTTTTTTACTCTTGACATTAACATCGACAGAGCAAAAAATCGATACATTTCGGGCACTGTTGTATTTTTCCATGCCATCAATCGTGAGTGCTTACTGCGTACAGTTTTAGTGGTATAATAAGCATTGCTCTCTCTTACGATATGTTCAACAATATTTTCGGAAAAGAAAAGTTGAAAGATTTCTAATATTGAAGATTTATCGCCAATATTTGCTTTAATTCCTGGTAGATATTCATCAAAATCAAAAACTTTTGGAACCAAATTTTGTGCTCTCCAAAGAAATTCAGCACCTATAGGCGCTGTTCGCTGAGAGTGAACATCTATAGCTGAGCGCCTAAAGGCGTTGTTCGCCGCGAAAGGGTTAAGAACTACTAGAAGCGAAATAAACCCGTCAATAAAAGCGTAGCTAAATGCCAAAATAATCGTGTAAAAAATACAACAGGAACACAAATATATTACTTATAAATTAAATAGCTTTAATTATTATCGTTTAAAATTTGTTCCCCTCACACCAACAGCTACCCTAAACAACTAAAAAACGCTATATTACTGCACTATATACTGATAAAGCAGTTCTTTAAAGAGAATCTTCCTTTTTTCGTGGATCCTTTTAAACGTAATCCTGAATAAACCCCAGTCGGCGACACTGGGGTCATTACATATTTTAATAAAATATTAAAGTTTATATTTGTAATCGAATAATTGTAATTATTTTTCTGAAATCAATCCAGTACAACATAAGCGTTTTACAATATCGACGAGAAATATTTAGTTTTAAAATCAGAAAGTATTGTCGGCGTCTACAATCAAGTTAGCTAAACCAGAACAAGGCAAAAGGCTGCCTCAGTGCTGAACCGAATTCAGACTCCGTTAATAACAATCTATGTGAAACTTCCAAACTGAAGTGGAGACCTGAAACAACGAAACTAATTTGAGTGCACTATGTTCATTCACTGCTAACGTTATTGTATTCAACTGAACTTCAAAACGATTTATATATATATATATATATATATATATACAAGTTATTAAATTACATTGGTAATTAATCCAGTTTCATAAAATCATAAAATAGGTGCTCAATTACAATGTACTAGTAAAATATAAAAAGTAATTGCTAACTCAAATTATGAAACCCAAAAAGGCTGCAATTTTAGAACGATACAAGAAATCAATTTCAGCTGACGCGAAAAAAAAGAACCGGGGGAAAATTGCTGGAAAATAGGGTTTGTAGCGTTGGTATTCGAAAATGCACAAGCGACAGTTAACTCGGTAACGGGAGTTTTTTCGAGCACGGTAACGATTTTTTTTTCAGAGTTGAACGGACGAATAAGGTTGCTTGATTAAAAGTATATGGCTGGTGCAGCTGCAGCGGTAGGGACGAAATGCCGTGGAATTTAATTATCTTGTTAATTATAGCACTGAATTTTAACAACCAACCGGCAGGTGGAAATTTTAACGAGCACCGTTCACAGGTCTAGCGGTGAATACCGCCAATAGCTGATCCGGCAAACGATAAGAGCTATTTTATTTAAAAGGGAAAACGCAAATTAAAATGTTTTATATCCAATTATAACATAATAAAACGGTTCTACTTATAATGCCGGGGGATTTAATTTAAATATCCATTAAGGGTAAACATTTAATGGAATTTTCGAATTTATCTTGATTACCTTAGTAAAGTAAATGCCTGGTCAAGATTATTTCATTCTTAAATCCAGTCTGACCACTGTTACATCAATTATTACTAAAATTGAAGCACATGCGGACATAAATAGGCGCCTTCCGTCTCCATTTCGGCCCACGGTCTCCTTGAGAATCTGGAGTGAAAAACCGCCATTTTATTTACGCAATTTTTTGAACGTTTTGTAAAAAGTAAAAGTTTGAAAAGTTAATACTGGCGAAATATGAAGAGGAAAATTGTTTCCCTTCTAGTGTTTTTAAAAGTACGACGCAAATCAAGCATTGAAAATAGAAGAAAGAAAGAACTGAAAAGGAACAACACTCTGTAATTTGATAGTGGAAAATTACTAAAATTACCTATAAAATTGTATGTAGAAAAACAAGGTCTATATTTAAAACAAATCATAGCTGTATAATAGAGATGTGATTGATGTATTTTGTATTGGAATTATGTATTGTTATCTTAATACATAATTAAAATGATTAACCTATTTGTACGATATTTAATATAATTCTTCTTTGAAAGGTAATAAACCTGACCCAACTAATTTTCATGGTGGATGCCGATATTTGTACGCATATTGCACAAATGTGTTTCCAATAAAAAGAAGCGTAACACCCGTAACTTATTTTTAGTGATCATTATAATTTTAAAAAACCTGCGCACACACATGAACTTGATAGGTGTAACAGCAATGTGTGATAGTAGAAATTTTGTCCATATAAACTTCTGGAAAGATGTGATGGTACATATGCGAAACATGATTGCGCAAATAGCCACGAGCATTCAATATATTGAGTTTGAATTTGAATCCAGTCTATCTGTACATAGGTCATCTTTTGAGGTGATGTTTATATAGCATACCATACACGATGGGATATTTTTCAGAGAATTCGGAACCAATCTCATTTCATTAATTTTTCACTGGCTGGTTATATGAATACGAAATGGAAATAAGTTGCGACAGGAACAAATTAAACGTACAATTGGTTAGCCCGGCCAATGAATTGAGTGAATTCAATTTTAATCAATCCCCCCTCCCCCTTCACACTACTCTTTCCGATTCCACGCTGACCCGTCCGACTCGGATCGATTGAAAGGAAACATTTTGTAATTAGTTGCACCAAGTCCGCCAGGTGCATATAGATACCGCGAAACTAGTGTAAAATAACAGCGACATTACCATCACTATAATCATGTTTCTCAAGGCATAAAGTTATAATTTTTATTATCGGTAGATTTCGGCAAAAATATTTTTACGAACGAAGTGTACATGCCAAATATAATGATATAATGAAAATAATGATCGCTGAATCTCCTTTGCGGTTGTATGTAGAATGATGGTTCATTAAATATCTCTAATCTGTGACAGTACTAGAGTAAAGGAAGGATGGAAGGACTGAGACGTTAGAGACAGGATGTGGAATCTACAAACGTATTCAGCTCACGCTCTCTCCTCATTCCATATATCTCTTCGACCAAGATTTACTATTAGCATATTGCTCCCGTCGGTGGCGCCACTCACAGCTCTCACCGCTCAGTGAATCCAAATCCATATGGTTACAGGTATGAGTATACTGAAAACATAATTCATAGTATAGTGGTTTGGCCACTTCTAGGCCGGTTTCGGCAGCTCGCCATGTTCACTACTTTCAAGACTAAAACAATTCGTGCGGCCAATTTTTAATTGGCCTTACAAGTCAAGACTGCGGTCTATACAAATTCCGGTGTAACACGCCCAATCATTCTCTTTCGCCCTTTACCTTTTCACGCGCATTCTTTTCGCGCGGTTCTATCTCTCGATTTTGTTTCAATTTGGGATGCGTAAACGTTAGCGCGGGTACAGAGGGGAAAAAAAGGGTTCATTTAATTACGCCGCTCCACTGTATAATGAAGTATTGACGTGAACGAAAAGTCGGAGGGCGAAAATATAGGGTGGTCGGGGGTGAGGGGGGGCGGAAACTGAAAATTGGAAAGCGGCGTTAAATTAAATTCGCGGACAGTCTGTCGGTAGCGGGGGCGGTGTATCAGTTGGCCGGCAACCGACTGGCTGGTGGGGGCGGCATTGATACCTTATGTTTTATTCATAATGTTTGCGCATAGTTTCCTAAACTGTTACATATGTTCATCAGAAATAAACACGGGCCGGTACAGAGCGTTCGGGAAGAGAATACATGAATTTTATAAAAGCGAGAGCAGGGACGGGGCACAAATAATATAAACTGGTTGGGAACCGCCGACGACCGACGGTGAATACAGATATATTAATTTTTGTCCCTCTCCAACCCTCCTCTAACCCTTTCCCTTTCACCGCTAATTTTAGGACAAATACGGAAATGTTTATCTACAGACGGGGACGTTCAGCGTCCCTGGATTTCCTGCACAGTCAGCCAGGACGGTAACAATAACAACTGGGAACTACGCACCATACGCAATAACACGTAGCTAATCTAATATGCACTCATATATTTTAAAATATGGCGCCGTATTATTTATTTATTTACAAATTTATTTACATGTCCTCATCTCGCTTGTCGGATGAAAAATGACTAGTACAATATGGAAGAAGAAATGCGTACCGGTTTAATCTAATACATAAAGACTTCATTTCATTCGAATATGCCTGCCCGTATCATTTCGTAGTACAGGTTGAACCTTATGACATTGGAATACCATGCCTCTGCACTCACAAAAAAAAAATTTAGAATAAAAATGATATTTCAAACTACGAAGTACAAATACGTCGTAGATGCATAAAATATCTGTCGAATTCACATCATCCAGAATGTATATGGCCATAAAATTAATTCATAGATATATGCTAGACCGGTTGAACAATTGTTTCTCGTATTATTCTGTAACGGGTGTTGAATCCGATGATGACAAACAGGATATTATTTCAAAGTAGCGCTGACTGAAAAAAACCGAGCGCTGCCGACTTTGATCGCACTATATACTCGGCCGGCCCCTCCAATCGGGTCAGAGCAAATTAGAGGTGATAGAAGTAAAGAATTATTTTTGGGGGCGCGAACACTTTTTCCTCCCTCTGAAAACGCGGGCGCGGGACGATTCCCGGGAAAGCGGTGTTGGCCGGATTCCGGAAAGCCTATAAATCTGGTCATATTAATTTTGGAGCACACCTCGGCATTCCAATTAACGTTGGACGGCCACAAGGGAATATGACCGAAACCTGGGGCAACGGTTGTGTGAACAACCGCACTTTGCGGAGTCGCCGGCCCCGCCACTGTCCCCCCGGGGGAGAACCGGAGCCGACCATATTACCGGGCCCCGGCCTACATATATCATAATAACGCATTTCGGTAACGTATTAAACATTTCAAGGCATATATTGCTTTCCTGAAATGGGCGCCGCGTGGCAGTTTCGATTTGAGCCCGACCTTAATTACGGCATTGAAAACGATGAAAACCCATGGGATTTCCGGTTAACAGAAAATCTACTTATTCTACTATGTGTATCTTCTCGCTTTACGTCATATGACCTGTTTCTTCTCCTCGCCATCGTCAGTGGCATTCGGTTGGCACATTTTGGGGAAGTTTCTGCACTATTCTTGGAACCGCGTCGCCAACACTAACAGTACAATAAACAGTACATCAATCATTTGTAATTTGTACGTTTGCGGAACCCACCTTATTTATTCTACATAGTTGGTCCGAACGAAAATAATAAACTGTACTTGGATACTTGCGTAATATTAAATCGAGATTTTGAAATTTCAGAATTTGAACTCTGGAACAATTCTCGCCCTCTCTAATCGACTATGTTACATTTTATTAATAAAGATGATTACATTTACACAATGCTGACTATTTATTTAATAATAAATACTTAATACTCAATAATAAATATTCTATTAATCTTAAATTAGGTCGGTGAGGATATTTAAGTGTGTATTATACCGTTTTATGACTGCACTAGATGATCAATCAGGCCAACCCTCAACGAGGGATTCGACAGCAAATGTGAATAATGCATTGTTTAAAATTATGGAGGTAACGAGCTGAAAGTACCCGGAGAACGCCAGCGTGTAAAATTTGGTTTAATAAATTGATAATACAGGGATAGGATATTGAAAAACGGGCAATTTCGGTGAAACCATCGCCACATTTTCTCCCCCACAGAAAAGTTTCAGGCACGATTATATGTTATTGATAAACTTAAGGGGATACAGTTATTAATTAATTGACTGGGGCCGCTGGTGGCAGAGTCGAATTGGCCAGTTGTTGCTATGGATTCGATGTCCGGAAGGAAAGGGGGATGGGCGGGGGCGGGGGCGGCAGCGTGGGCGGGGCCCTACCCCAATTACCTGAGTTGAGGAGGGCTAAAGGGAAATTTCTCTCGAGGGGGAAAGTGTTTTATTGTGATAAATGTGAGCTTTCCAACGGAAACTGGGGAAGTGAGGAGGAATGGCCTATGGAAAAAACCTGTGGAATTCATTCATAATGGTAGAGATGGTTGGCGCTATTTATGCTTGTGATAGTGTAATAAAATAGGTGTCCGTTACGCGTAACAGATACTAAGGATAAAAGCATTCCATATGCAGAAAAATTAAAAACGTAATTCTCGTAGGATATTCTTTCCGGCGTCATATTGGCATTCTCTATTATACACATATGGTTTAATACAAGAACGTGTTAAAAACATGTAAATATTAATGCAGCATTCGATTGAAGCTAATACTGTAATTAATACAATTATATTCCTATTTCTGAAGCGTTATGCTTTATAATGTGGACATTAGTAAGTCGACACAGATAATATTAGTATTTGTATAGTATTAGTATTAGTAGAAATTAAGTATTTGAATATACAATTATTTCAATTTAATTACCGATAGGCCCGTCGGGTAGTACTTCTGATACTATGTAAATTATGGCACTTTGGTTTACTTTGTAGTTCAATTGTCTATTAAATTCGATCATTTTGATTTCGAAATCACTTCTCGAATTAATAATCCAACTGTGACTTTGCCAGATAATTATCAACTACGGTATCAAAATTAATTACTATTCTCCCAAATTGTATATGGTGTCTAGTGAGGCAGTGTAAATCACTTGTTATCTTAAATGCTATTAATTATGCGCAAGGAAGCGCATTCAGCTCGAGCACATAGCAATGAATCAATAGCCCCTTCCCACCGACGTTATTATAATAGGGGAGTCACTTTACCGCAATCGTAGAGGTTACACGCGCCTCAGAGAGTTCAAGCATTTCGATATCTAGTTTGAGAATGATTAAAATATTTTCAGATACCTTCATGGAATAGCAATACCCGTAGTATTTAGCATCACTAGTATATCTATAAATACATAAGGCAAAATATATTATAAATACAACTGCAATTGAAAATTTTGCGCTCTATTTGCAGACCCGGAATCGATAATCGGAAAATGCACGATTAGTCTTCACCGAATGTTACCGTATAAAAAGATCTCATTGTATAAAATGACGAAAAGCCACTTCCGATAAAAATGAAAAAGCAGAACCGGCGCCATGAAAAATTCATCCCGGAAACCTAATTTTCAGTTTAAATCCGAATCTTCTCGGATTCTCTTCCGGAAGCGAAACGAGCTCGGCGCTTCTGTCCCGTCTCAGTCGAAGCCGAGGGACCAATTTTATAAATTGAGAACCGAGCGGAAATCATAGGGCCCAAAGTTCCATTATATTAATGCCGCAGCGTCGCCGAACCTTTCTGGGCGAAAAGGCAGAGGGGACGAGATAAAAGGGAGAGAAGCGGAGCGCTAAATAAGAGAAAAGATAAGGAAGACTTTTCTCGCCTCCACCGTTAATTCCTCAGCCCATTATCAGCCCGTTAACGTGTCACAATGGCTTTCGTATAAAATGGAAATGCGCCTGAAAAACCCGTCTTGAAATTATTCGAGAGAATTATTTACTATACTTATTCTCCGAATCGAATTTTTACCCCGAACTTCCTACCGGGAGAAAAAAGAGCGTCACCTGACGATCCGAACGATGTTTTCTATGGACTTCAGTTCAACTTACTGAATTCACGCACACTGTTGTCGCAGCAACGAGACAAACTTCCGAACAATAATCCAAAAGTTGGCGTTGATTTTGAATTTATGAAACTTGATTCAGTGCTGAATGAAAATGTCGCAGGAACCTTCGCGCCAAACGATCGCCCGAAGTTTTCGATCTGCTTTTCTCTCCAACTTGGAGGTAATCGAGTATATTTCAGAAACTTCATAAATACCAGAGGCAGTTTCCCTATTCATAGCAAATATAC
Organism: Lethocerus indicus; assembly: GCA_019843655.1. Lineage (NCBI taxonomy): Eukaryota > Metazoa > Arthropoda > Insecta > Hemiptera > Belostomatidae > Lethocerus > Lethocerus indicus. The sequence continues at coordinate 22,151,340 of JACDQD010000003.1, read as the reverse complement.
GTTTTTTGTAATATATTAAAAATAAGAGTTTCACGCAAGTTTGACAACCATATTTGTCGAAGTTACGTCCGCAATTAGAGAATTTGATACTTCAGAGCGGAATCTGTCCAAAATATATACTTCTAAGGAAGAGGTGCTTTCTAAACCACGATATAGACGTTTTAGTTCAATTTCACAAGTAAAAATTTAATACAAACTGGGAAAAAAGATTAATTGGGACAATAACTAAATAAATCATTAAACAGGCAAATTGTTACAAGTATTCGACTGCAGAATAAACCGACTGGTTATTTGCAAAACAAAATTTAAATAATTTGTTAAGAGGAAGTAAGAGCATTAGCTCGAGAATGGTATTTTAAAATATGAGTTCATGCACGGTTTGGGTGAGGGGAGCGGTGTAAGGAACGGGGCTGTTACTCATTCCTTATCCTTCCAGTTGGCTCGGCGGTGTAGCCCAGTATCGCTTTAGTAAGCCCTTTGGAAGTTCGCAGGGGACATTGTTAAGCGGTTGATAAGATTATAAGATGCTTTTCTGAAGAGGGTGAGGGCCAATCTCAGCTGTTGAGTCTCCTCCGAGCTAAGACCATCCGCGCCACGCGTTATTTAACAATGCCGGCATCTAATGCCGCTTCTCTCATTCTCTTCACACCTCTAACATTTCTATACCGTGCTAGTCGGCATTTATGCATTAAACGATGATGGTTTCTCAAATAAACACTATCAATTATAAATTACAACTATTCATATTTTACTAGATTTGAACCTTCCATTATATTGGTTGTATTCTCTATATATTCTTCCCTTCATATCTTAGTTCAGTTAAAAGAAATAATAATTAGACATACAAACATTTTTCTAGCATCCTAGATCCGGTCATTTGTTTAATTCTTCTCATTAAATCAATTTAATGTCGACCAATTGAACGAATAAATATGAGAAACCAGATGATCCAATAAATTATTGGAAATACCAATAAATTATTTGAATTGATACCGCTGTGCGCATGTATAACAGTAATATGTAATAATAATTATATACAATAGGTTACTACAGGGAAAATGTTCAACCATTTAATTTGCACCACTTAGCGCCTTTCTTGTCTCTTCTCGTACGGTGCGTAAGCACGAAACACATCACTGAATCGCCCGAAATTGTAGCGAAGTTGTTCCGAAGATGTTTCCCATCACGGTGTCGGATAACTTAGAACACGCACTCCTCATTGTTCGACAAGCCGCGCTCGTACTATGCTCATTCAATGTTCCATGTACTGTGCGATGAAGTAAAGCGCCTATTTCAAGAAGGTTTGGTGTCGCGGTAGCGTTTTTCTCCCCGCCTTATTTCTAACGCGATCTAGATTTTATACAGGTTCTGTAATACGGTTTTCTGTATCACTGTTATCTTGAACGTTACGATATATTCTGATGGCCGATTATCCAGAATTTACAGCCATGAATTCATCGCTGCTCATTATTCATTATCGTACGCATTAAAGGGAGTACGCGACTAATATATGTACCGCGTTTTTGCTCCAAAATCTCGGGCAATCAAATAATGTATTCGAATAACGAGCTTTGAGAGGAAACTCTATCTTCGAATGGTATGAGACACGAGAATCAATATCTGGGCAATGATGAAAACGTGTGACAGAGACTGCTATCAAGAGGGAATGAAAGTAAAAGAAGGTGGGCGGGCGGGTTGGGGGCGACCCTAAACCCTAAAAGGCCGGGGCCGCATTAAGTGTAATGCTTACGCATGCATGAAATTAAATTTTCAATGTTTCAAGGGTGGGTCGCCGCAACTGCACAACTCGGCAGCGGCGACGCCCTACCCCTTTGTTTATCCCCCTAAGCAATCTCGTGAAAGTGAAAACAGAGAGGGGGTGGGAGGGGGAAGTGGGAAAGGGATGGAGATTGGAGGGAAGAGGACAATTTAAATTTGAAAGGTTTTCGCGGTAAAAGCCGTACCGGGTGCGGTTGCTTAGATAGCACACCCACCGCCCCTCCATCCTTAGCACTTCGCTTACATTCCTCTATCGCTCTTGTCTCTCGCCGAAGAACCGACGCTTGACTTTGTCGGCACAGACAAGGAGGGCTATTGTTATTTAAAGAGAGTACCTGTCTGAAGCGAATTCTGAAGCGTCTTGAGAGGCTATTTGTTCTTAGTGAAGTCCCTAGTTCTGCGGGGTAATTTATATGTCGGTGGGTGACTTTGATAAGCCGTTTGTCGCTTGATGAGTTCCCTTTGGAAGGCAAATCTTCACTTATTCAAGAAAACATATCACGATGCTGTGGTTTGAGAGCACATATCATGATTATTAATTAAATTGTTGATATCTGGGCCGTAAGATGTGATCGGAAGAATTCCAAGGCAAATGTACATTTAGGAAAGCCTAACGACTATCTACGATTTTAGCATTTATGTTACAGGCCGTTTCAGGAAATAAGTTACACAATGTTGTACAATTGTAACGTACACCTTATTTCATATTAATAATTCTTTATCCTTACATTTAATTTTCTATGGCATAATACGAAATTGCTTTCAAACCTATATCATACAATGTGTAATTTAATTACTAATATAATCAATAGTAATGTTATTAATTAATATAATGAACGTTGCAATTCATTTAGGATATCTGTTTTGGGCTTCGAGAGGGTTTGGAATATCATGACTCTTTCGATCTTCTGTCTCCACTCGCTTTGGCCGTATGCCAGCATTCCGTCAGTAAATTACTGAGGTTGCCGACGGCCATCCAGACTGCACTGTCAATAAACGCTGCCTGTCCGACATCACTACCTCACAATATTACCGTCCCAATGCTATTGACGATCGCCGAATCGGTCTCGCATAGGTCAAATATCCGGCTGTGGAGTGAAAATGACCAACCGTATTTTGATCAACCAGAAATAATTGTCAGGAATTCGGATAAGGGAGTTGACACAAACATTTGCTATAATTATGTCTGATCGGTGCATTTTGCATTGATTTTGCATATGGCTTTCCTAATGTAATCTAATTGTGCAAACGATCAATGCGTTATTCTAGGAGATTATTTGAAAACAGCGGAAATATAACAATGTTTAAAAACATTCAAAATATATAAATGACACAATCTTTATGTATTGTCACATCTTCGGCCAAGTTTACGCATGAGATTGTGACCGTACTTGTGACTAAATATAGCATAGTCCAGTGTTTCAGTACTGCGACTGGACTTCTCGATTCAGAGACCCACCGTCTCTGATTAGGCGAACCGAAGTTTCGGTAATGTCAGATCATGTTTACGGGGCAGGAACGGAAACAGTCGGGTGCGAGGCATTTACAACCGCCTGAGGGTACTCGAGTTGCGGTTAATATCTCGGCAGAGTTACGATAGAGGTGCTTACAACCCGCTGGCCGGTTGCCGAGCTGCCAATGAAAGTCTAAAATAAGTTTTGACTTGCAAAAGTTTTATTATTTAGCAGTTGGAACTGAGCTTTCTTACCGGCGGCCGTTAACCAACAGTTAACTAACAGTTAACCAACTGTTAAATGAACTATACTTCGCTCGGAAATACGCGAGACAATAAAGTTTAAGTTAAGACAGGTGGAATAACGGAAATAAAAAAATAACTATTGCTATAAAAATTATTCGTTGCGATCACCCTACACTAGGCCCTCTCCCTATTCCTTCCCGTTGAATTTTCACCAAAACCTTGTACATTCCCAAGCGTTAGGAAACGATGATATTCGCATGTAACTATTATATTTGGTATAACTATTATATACTGAATTAAATAGATATATCTGGGCTGCACATTTTCAGTTTAAGTCCGGCCATCGAGAATTCCACTTTCTGAAACAGATAGGATACCTTTCGCATTGATGGGTTTTCCGTCTGTTGTTATAGCCGCGACGCTCGTATAATGGAATGTTATACTTGGCGAAACACAGATACAGTGGCTTGGGTACATTTCGGGACGAAGGGCGGGGTCATTAGCATCATCAATAACAGAGATTGGATTAAGCCCTATTTGAAGGCCGCGGTTCATAAATAGGCGGTCGAGATAGGTGGTTTCGTTAAGCCTGACAACAACAAGAATTTCCCTATACATTTTTACAAAAATAAATATTATTTTGGAAACAATTATTCTTCAGTCGACATCAAGCAATTACATAACCATGATTTATTCTGTATTTACCTGAAAGTTCATCAAATATATGGGAAATGCATATGCTATAAACTGATTTATAAAATCATAAACTCTTAGTTTATTAGAATTCATTCTGATAATTTGCTTTGAAAATATTGTGGGTCGCGAAAGTTAGGATTGTTATTAGGAGTAATATCCTCTCTCCTTTTTTGTTTTACTTTCTGTTCGTTAGATGGTCACCTAGGACTGCAGGTCTCTATCGAACCCTCCCTTTTTCTCGTTTCTTCTGGAACAGAGTTATTACCCTTTGGCGCACCGGATTTCACGCCCCGGCCCGATATTATCTGGCGGCGCGTTACGACAGAAAAGGATAAAGAGTTTTCTCCAACGTGGCGGTGGGAAAACTACCGCTACTACTACGGTGGCCGGTTTCAGCGGAAAAGCTCCCCGTGTGTCAGTTGGGGGCTTGGTAGGGCGAATGCTTCGAGGGGGCTTCCGGGGAAGGAGGGAGAAAAGTTGTAAAAGTTAGTTTTTCCGACGGGCAAATTGTCGGCTAGGTCCTGAGCCCGAGGAGCCGGACTCCGTGGAAAGCGACTGGCGGAGAAAAACTTTTTCCGAACTTTCTGGCCTGCGAAACAGGAAACGGTGCATGAGCGTGGGTGCGTCCATTAAAAGGTTTCCGGTAGGGGAGTTCAGATATTCTTGTCGAAACGTGCGAAAAGACACGACAGCATAACTGAATTCCTGTAGATTGAACGGTCTAAATATAAAAGGCTCATAGTAATAATGTAATTTCCCTCTTTATTACAACTTCCGCTCTTATTACTCCAAATATTGCTATCCCCAACCGAATACTTCATTTGGCAGCTGATTCGGAAATTCTTCACCAACATATTTTTCTTAATTAATTTGACTATATCTCCAGGTTAATATAATTGTAACAAACTTATACAGTCGCTTATATGAAACTATTATACTTCTGGAATTTTATTGCGGTTGTGGGTGTTCAGGTTGTTTTCATAGTGCGTAAGAATAAATGAAATATTGTTTTAGAGAAGATATCGTGCTGATGGTCAGTGAAAAACAAAAGGACAACAGAAGGAAGAAGACACAGATTGAGATTGTTGGTGATAAAGAATGCATTTTTATCCTAAACTGGTTTTTTTAAACCAAATGACTGAGTCAATGAAGAATTACTAGTAATAATGATTAATAATTATTATTACTATTATTAGTAATAATTACTAACTATTAGCTATTATATGAAATTAACTTACGTTACTTACAGATTCCACTAATAAATTTGTATTTTTCGGAAGTGTTAGGTGCGACGTGCTGTAATAATTTTATTGAACACTCCAATCACGACACGCTTATAATTAATATCGTTCCTATAATTAATGGCCGTACTTTCGTGATACTGGCGGCGGGATTGCCGTTGTTCCCGATAAGGAAATATTATAGCTGTGCGGACACGTAGGGGGGCCGTGCCCAGGGGGTTGTTACACGCAGTGCGTGGGCCGGAGGGAACCCACCCACCCCCTCCGTAAGAGGGTGCCCTACCCGGTTATTAGGACGTATTGCATTCGTACATCAGCATTAGGCCGTGGACTCGGCTCGGGAACTGTGAAAATTGCATGACCCGCCGTGAAAGTACAGTTTCCAACTATCCCTAAGATTAATATGTTCCGATATGAATTGCTCGATTTTTTTCATCGGCACCCGTCATTAGCACGGAACAGGAGGTTTATAAAATATATATTATTTTATGTTATTTATTTCCTACAAAGATAAAGAAATTTTTGTAGAGTTTTAAGGGGTGCTGCTGGTGATAGTGGAATTAGGAAAGATATGATGGTATGTTACAACTAGCGATTTGGTCTATTCGTAGTTTCTGCAGTCCCTATTTTGAAACGCAACTAGGTTCCGTATGCTCCAAAAAAATAGATGAGTTGTAAAAAAGAAGCTGGCTATACCAACTAAATTTCTTGACCCGCCGAGAACTTCTATTTCACAATCTGTGTTGCCGAAATATACAATTAGTGTCTAGTATGCAAATCAAGAGAGATATATCTGTCAGCTCGTGCAAATTATATTCGAGCACTTTACAAATCGGTTAAACTGCTCTATATTTATACGCTCAAGGGAGACTGCGATATTTTGGGGTGATATTAATACAGAAATTATTCATTCAACGTTATATTCGGCCATCTTAATCAGGGAAAAGCAATTTTCGATTATCACGACGAAAATAGGATTCGTTTCATTCAGTATAAAAGGGCCAAATATAGATACGTAGTATTCAAAGGCAGAAATAACCAGTGAAATAATGGCTTACAGAGGTTTGTGGCCCAAAGAGGATAATTAAGTTGCAAAAATATACAACACAGGATGGAATAACTGTGACACATTTCCAATTGTGGGGATATTGTTCCAAAGCCCTTTCGGGCAATTCGTCCCTAAGCATAATCCTTTGACTACCCAAATGATTATGACTAGGCGGATAATTAGATTAGATTTTTAACGACGCAATTAATTTAAAAAAACGTTTAAAAAATCGACGAAATTTGGCAATACAATAATTTGAACTTACTATGCGACAACTAACTATATTGAAAATACAAATATTTAGTTTCAAAATAACTGGGAATTGGACATTCGTGTAGAGATTCAGCTCACTTAAAATTGTGATTGAGTGCATGGGTTTTTCAGAATTTTTTTTCTCCTGGATTTTACACTTTCACATTGAGACACTAATGTCACAAGGTTGTGCGGTATTGCGGTATGCACCCCTCATTGTTAAATTGCCCCTATCTTTCAATATGCACACGATTAAATAGTAGAAATTAACAGGCGTATTATTGTGCTCAATCGATGCCTATTTCTTTTCGAGTATTGAATTCGATTCAAAATTGGGAGGGGCCCGAAAGAAGGGAAAGATATATAAATTTCAATCCGCCATCATCCAGAGTCTGTAATAGAATATATTATTAAACTGATGAGAGGGAACCTGGCGGTGGGAGGGGGTGTAAAGCCCGGTCCGGAAATTGTTCCTAAAAGCTTTACTCCCCTTCGTTCGATAGGAAATGGGAGTTCAACAAATTTCACCCGAGACAAATACCGTATATGCAAATTCGTGAAAAGCGCTGCTCGAATGGATTGGGATCCATAAAAATCGAATGAATTACGGTTCAGTCTTCGAAAATTGTTGACGGGGATAGGATGATTTGTTGAAACGGCGACGGCAGTGGCAATACGAATAATAAAATATTATTTTCTACTTGTCAGGGTCAAATATTCCGTGAGTCAATTTTCCCACGATTTTATTTTTTAACTACGTTAATAAGTCAATAAGGTTTGTTGCACTTGGGAAATAATATCTCTAGGATTGATGTTACATTGCTCACATAAGAAAAATTAACGTTTATAATGGATTCGAATCATTCGTTCGAATGAGAATTAACATAGGAAAGAATTATAACACATTTTCATATCAATTTTCCCTATTTCAATGATTATGAGCCAGAAGAAATACGTTCCCGAATTATATCTATTCAGCACTAAAAAATAATATCCAGCAAATTTCGCGGAAACACGGGAGTAGCGTAACTGTTGTACATGGTTGAAATGCAATGTAATTATAACAAAATTCTACAAATAACCGATCCATGTCAAATTTCGGGACCTAAGTATTGTTCTCAGAATAATCTGTCAATTTCCCTTGCTCGTAGTTCTCTCATCTGTAACCGGTTGAAGGGACGGGAGCCGGGGAGGCCGCTAGTAGTGTCGCATCCATCAATGTTTGCCCGACATCCCAATAACGGCGACACCTATTAGTTCTCACAAAGTTGGATGAGAGTAATTAGGAAAGGATCCTGAGCTCTGCGCCAATTGCAATGTACATTGTTATTAATCTAACGTATTACGAATCCGTATACGTGCATTCAGAATTTTGTATTGTATTATGAAATATTGGTTAAGCAAACACGAGTCTAATTTTGGCAATCATTCTTTTTTATTGACACCGAACAGAATCGGTTTGACCAATCGTCCCGAACAATTTGATTTGTCGCTGTCTTCACTAATTCTCGATTAGAATTCCTCCCCACCCAGCCGAAGTCAATACCCTGCAGAATGGGAAATGGGTATCGTAATTTTCACAGCATTTTATCATTCCTGTGAATTCTTCCTCAGGAAATTATTTATTTCATTAGCTCTGAATTCTGTGTGGATTCCATCTTACAAATTCTCGACGGTCGTTCATTCAACGTGCGACATTTTAAACTGAATGCTTCATTTAGTACTGCATGCAAAAGTAATTAGTGCGCTTAAAGACAATCTCTTTTCATTTAACTTAATTAATTAATTTATTCCATTAATAATCCTAGTTTCCAACTTATGAAACATCGTTTATATTTTCGCAATGTATAAAAACGATGGGATATAAATAATTATTATCGCAATAACGAGCTACTTATTTTCCTATTGGGAATGTATAATTTTACTTCGGTATTCCCTGAGAAATAAATCCCCATTTTGAATCCCTCTTTGAACGGCGCATCCGTTTTTATAGATAAAAAGCCCGGACTTTTAATCCGGAGCTCCGGGAAAAGTGTAGAAAATTTAGCGGGCTTAAAGTACAAAGTTAAACCGAGTTAAATGAAACGGAGGGGAAAAGTGGGCACAAGTGAATGTAAGAGCGAGAGTGAGAGCAGGAGTGAAATCTGAAAATGGCGCGGGACAGCCGCCTTTAATTTGTGCCGCGGATCAGTGCACGCGAATCAAACCGACCCCGGCTTTCAGCCCGACAATATATCGGCACCTTTTGAGCGATCCCGCGGCCAATGAACCGTCCGGTTGCCAATGTGCTGGCGGCCTGTTTTTAATTCGAGCACTGCCCCATTTGAATTAACTCCAAAGGTGCGATATTTTTCGATAATCGCAGAACTGTAGAAAATGTTAGTTGCAGACTCACCTAGTTAGGAGCTAAATAGTTACTCTCCAATTCTTCAACCTTTAATGTATACATAAAACCCATACAAGTGTATATTCATTTAGTACCCCCTTTTTTACTGCTAATTGTTGTTTCTATGATCTTGGGTCGGGAGGCGGCCTGCGATTCAATTGTAGTAATCATTCCAAAGCGGGTATACATGCAGAAAGTAGGATAATTTATGTGATACAATATATTGATATCGAATTAAATATTAATTATTATAAATTATATTAAATTATAATACGATGTCGGAAGCTTGAAACCGGTTCAGCCGGGACGGTAATGGCAAAGAAAACGAAAAATCGACCAAGTGACGAAGAAGGAGATGTAAAGTTGGCAGAGACAAAAAGGCGGCACAACAGGAGAGGAAGAGGGTGGAGGGACTGAAAATTAATTAATACCGATAGGAAAAGGGGTCGTGGGAGGGGGGGGCACGTCTATGAAAAGCGGCGGTGCCAACGGAAATTGCCTGAATTAGCGGGACTCGTTCTGAACAGGGAGGGAGTGAGAGGGAGGGAGGGAGGGAGGTCTAAAGGGTATGGAGGGAGACACCCCGCTCTTATTGGCAATGAGACGTGGCGGAGAGAGGGAGAGAGAGAGAGTGAGAGGGAGCGAGAGGAAGAGAGATTCCCTTCCCCACATCCACTCTATGACGCCCTCCTCGGATCGCACGCCTCCTACACACCTCCTATATAGGCCCATATTGATCCCGTTCCTGTCCAAATACTGGGGAGTGCGAAACAATAGCGCACCGGATATAATAATTATTTCTGACGTCTATTCAAGTAATTATGAAGGCCGGAAACGTAATAAATCGATTGAATGTCTATATACTCAGATTACCTACCGTACTATTTTACACGTTCGTTGGTTCACAGGAAAGCAAAATGCTTCATTTCGACTTAAATTTGTGGAAGGATAGTGATTTTTTTGCTGATGCTGGGTATGTAGTAGTTGAGGATGATATATGAATGATGTCTACATTAAATAAGGGAATATTATAGTGTAATTATTCAAAGCTTTTAAACATAATTTTTTCATTATTTGATAATTAGGAAAAAGAATTTCTTTATTATTTCTTGAGGTAGTATTACTTTGACACCGTTGTGGAATAAATTCTTCGTTTTATCAATTCACCGGCCCTTAGAGAGAGTGGCCATTTCGTACGCATTGTCCCCGAAGGGCGAGTGGGATCCTTACGAGGGGAAAATTAATGTTGTAGGAAGGAGTTCAGTATTGTTCAGTTTGTAATGAAGAGCGGCCGTAGGGTGTCGCCGCACGTCTTTCTCTACCGGTGGCCGGCTCAATAGCTTTCAGGTCGATCCCCTCCCTAATAACCCTCGGGCGACCCCCTGCCGCACAAACACGCTCCCCTTTCTCAACGGAACACCTTTTTAACGACGTGCCCTTTGCCATTAGGGACGGGGAAAAATTTTACCCAAACAAAGATCAGGGACAAATAGTGCCCCATGCACTAGAAGGTACACAGCTAACGATATATTATATATATGCAAAAAAGCTTATTTATTTAGATCCGACTATACTAGTAATAAGAAGGAGGAAAATGGTTTTATGAAGATAGAAAATAATAGGAGTGATAAATACGTAGTTTTATATATGTACAATGCTATCGTAAACACAGTGGTTATATCCTCTCGTGGCCGAAGAAAATGCCACTATAATGCCTTGGAGATGCCGGAATGTGATTCCGGTATTAAACATTAAAGGAGCGCGTACAATCCTATATATAATTCACGAATGTGCTTACGGTTTATGCGGCTAAAAGGATATAGCCCGCCAAACAGTTGAAATCCATGCCGTTCTGCGGATGAGAACAAGGTTTATTTATTCGGTCCGAAAAACAAAAAGGGGGGAAAAGAGTGTCCCGGGAAGGGCGAAAGGGCCCCGCGGGGAAAAGTCGACCGGAAAAAACATAATAGGGCCATCTGTTTTATTAACCCGGAGGGGCGGGTTTGAGCTTTAACTGCCCAATATTATTAGCCTTCATATCTGGGCAACCCCCCATCACAGCATCCGAGAGCAAAAAAGAAGGAAACCCGACGGTGAGCCAAAGTTTTCACCGGGACACAACTACCTGTTAACAAAGCCCCTCCCCTGCGCCGCAAGAACCAAGCGCTGGCTGGGAGGGGGGCGCGGCGGCGGAGAGCCTTTTACGAGAGCCGCATTTTATATGAGACGGAGTTAAGCCCCCGAACTTCAGGGGTACTTATCGCGAATATGATATCCCGAGACCGGATGGAAACAGAATGGGGATTTAACCGAGGATCGGGGCGGTTTTTAATTTCTGAAAATCATCTTAACCGCCCCGGTTCACTGCACCTTCATCCTCCTTGAATATCGACCTGAAATTGTATATCGATATCTAAATCAATATTAAATTTTAAAATAGTTGTCATTATTAACTAGCCAATTTTCATTACTTAGAGGTTTAGCTAAATAAAAGTAGAAATATTAATGGATATATTATATTAGTTCATTTTGCCAATAATCATAATTTTTAATATGTTCTTATTTATGCATTTGTGGAATTATTGAAAATCGTCTCTGCGGTATTTGAAAAACTAAATTCCATTTAGTGTGCCCCAATCTAATTTATTGCAATTTAGAGCCAGATTATTTTCAATTATTCCAGGACTGTTTAGCTGTGGAAATGCGAACGTCTCTGTTTGCTCAATTATAGTTTGTAATTTACGGACTGTTATTGCAGAACAATTTCGAGATGCCGAGCAAAACTAATATATTTTCAGAAAATAATGGCGCGCCTCAAGTTTGTTATTAGAGTTAATAGGAACGGGATATTACACATCTCCTCATTGCGTCGGCGACATTTCCTTAGAAATCCTATTTGACGCCAATTTTATTTTATAACGTTTATGTTCCAATATGCTGAAAATATTTGGTGGCAATTCAGAATATTATAGGCGTATAATATTTATTCTCGTAATAATATGTTGGAGAGATTAATATAAATTATAATTATATTTCACGGAAGCTTTAATACAATTTATTTTTAAAATAATTGTATTCTTATATGTATTACATCTGCTCTTTCGTCTAAATTTATTTTCTATTTTCGATATAGAACCCGCTGTATTTTGACTTAACAAGAATGGGCTATCGGTTTTACTTTGTTTGTAGAAACTTGTCTGTATAAACATACATTTTGACACTATCCACAAAATTCGGCAGCCATATTAAAAATTTAATCATTCACAAAGAGGTTGTTTTAGAAAAATTGTTCCCACCTTTTTTTCACGGGATTTTTTCCCCTTTATATCTCAGTGAGCGTTCGGCAGAATCGGAAACTGACGGAGGAAGAGCGCGACCCAGACCCAGAGCAAGAGATAAATGTTGGCAGCTGAGAAATGGCCCAACAGAAGGCGGGGCTATAGATTGAAGCTGAACACACCCCTCGTTTTATTGTCTACGTGTAGGTAGACGCGTGTGGGTGAATGTTTGTGCGCCCGTGTGTGTGTGTGTGTGTGTGTGTGTGTGTGTGTGTGTGTGTGTGTGTGTGCGTGTGTGCAGCGGCGGCTCTGACTCTCCCTACGCGGTAGGGATTACACAGGACCTTACTACTACAAACGAACGTAAAGTTACAGCAGACACGGACGGACAAAATATACATAGATTTCAACATAGATGCTCAGACTGGCCTCTCCACATCCTTCTTTCTAAGCTTAATTTATATCCTCGGTTATTGTACTAAATATACCCTAGTCCCTATACCCTTATATTGGACTGTAATAACTCCCTATATCCGATACCTGTATGGTTTTTTATACTGTTTCACATTTGCCCGCTGTAGACAGGTACTAAATATGTTACTAATATGTAACACTATTTCACATAGTGAGATGACACCTCGTCGCCATTTAAGGATAAATATATGTACACGCATAATAAATGTATATATAGTGTGAGTAGGTGTAATTAGCTTTCACGAGATACCCGATCCGAAGGTCAGTAGGGCCAAGCACACGGGAGTGTGCGGTTAATTAAAATAAAACAGTCGCTGCCGGAACTATTATTTAAATGTAAGTTTGGAGTCCGCTGAAGAAACAAGCACGAAGAAAATTCACGGGCGTGTATTTCTAATATTTTACACTGATTCAATTTTCCCGATAGCCAATTTTTTTAAACATTTTATATGACATATTAACATCCTTTTATATATTAATGTCATTTTAAATTTATTAAAACGTAAATCGAAGAATGTTATCAACTCTACTATAAATTAAGTACGGAATAATATTAAAAATACAAACTGTATTACTGAAAACAATTCTAAGAAGGAAACAAGATATATCACAATGCTATCGATTTCAAAGAGTTGAAACTCGAATCGTCCACGATTCCCTCAATATAGCGTTAGTTAAGTACTTTATTTAAAATAAAGGAAATAATCCAAGGCACGCATTTTTGAAAAAAGGTTTTCTTAAACATTAATATATTCTAATATTCAGCTAACATATTTTTCATTATCATTTAAAACTTAACGTTAACGAGCATATGCTCATTATTGAGATTAATAATTCGACATTTGGTGGCGGTACTTATTTAACATTATAAGATAATTGTTTCCGTTCCATCCAATCGAAATCCTAACGCTACAAAACTGAAACAATCTCAAATTATAGGTCGCGGTCGGTACAACCGGTGACCACCGGGAATAATGCCTAAAGGAGGGATTGTTGTCGGGCTCCATTGTCGCAGATTAGTGACGGGAGCCGGGCAGGCAAGTCGCATAACTGTCCCGCATACCGCCCGCACCGCCCAGAAATGTTTATGGCCGGATTCCAGGGCGGCCCCGCGGACCCGACATTGCGACGCGACGTCAACGATCGATATTTATAACGGTAATTAATGCCGGATGTAGCGCCCGTTTGTCAGGGCCGGCGGCGAGGGGCGACTGCATTCGGGGAAATCTCGCCGGCCGTTTCCAGAGCGCTCGGCCCCCGGCTAAGTGATTTCCACGATCTACGGGCCTTTCGAGGACGACGGCGCTAACGAGTCGGAATCCGAACGGCCCCGCGCTAGCCTGATTCATGACCGCATTGAATAACGCCGAAGGAGCCTTCGCCCGCGGCCCGATTTCGAAAAGCGAGGCTCGATGGATTGTAAAAGCGCTGATGGATAGCCCGCCTCGGTCCCTCATCCTCCAATCCCACACTTCCCTGCCCCGCCCCTATCGTCGACCGAGTTCCACTCACGACAACTCAGAAACCTCCATCTACATCTACGCGAGCAACCGTTCGAAAATATTTTAAATACTATAAGTCAACGCTATTTTGGGGACAAGGTGGGGCATTTTTCTCGGAAACGAAAAATAATAAAGAATAAATTGGTTCGGAATTAAAGGTTGAAGAACCAGTCGCTAGGCGTTCTTCGGAACAAAAATTCATATATTCGCCACAAGAGAGAATGGAGTAATAGTCGGTCACTGTGTCTGTCAAATTATGTTCTACAATAAGTTGCATTCAAAATAATCTCTGTCCAATCCCCCTGTCAACTTCCCTTATATTTCTCTAACGTTGAAAATGACCTTTCGGTGAATTCTAAATTGAAGAATCATCGCTAATGAGATTTCTTTCATAAAACTATAAGAAACTTTCATTACCTAATGGGTACTTATTGTACGATTTTATTCTTAACAAAACCCCTTTGTGATGATGGTATACTGTAAAGAAGTAGATTAATTCTATTCTACGCTTTGATTCCATAGAAATAAGCTAACCCCCGCACCCTGATCCGAGTGCATCATAACAAGTTCTGTTTACGTCCGAGGAAGAAGTCATTTTCGCATAAACTCGAAAAGATGGGCGAAAAAATACCATCTATAAAAGGGTGGATAGCGGAGGCGGCATTGCCGGAGACTCGGAAAACAACCCCAGTCGCATGTCTGCCCTCAATAAGGACTGAGTCCTCAAAGGATCTGCCTTTTCGGTGGGGGATGATAAACACTCGAAAAAAACGAGAAAGACAAGAAAAAATCGCGAAATAAAAGGAAAAAACCAGAAGCATTCTCATTTGAAGTTGTTTGGATCAAGTCGGTCGTCTGGGGAAGCGGAGGGGGGCCTGTAATAACAAAAGGGTAGTAGAGAAGGGAGCGCTAGCCTTTCTCGAGACAACCTCTTCCTCCCTCTCCCTCCTTCTACCTCCGTCTCCCTCCTCCCTCTCTCTCTCTCTCTCTCTTTCTCTCTCTCCCTCTCTCTTTAGTGCACTTTAACCAGTCATGAATACTTTAGAGCGCTCAAGCCCCGCAATCATCCCATCAACCCACACCCCTTTCGCGAACCGACCAATTTTATGCTTATTTATACACGTTATAAAAACCGCCATTAAATAATGAGTGGACCCATTTAGCGGCCAATTCACATCGGAGCTCGTAAATTCAAATAGTTCTGAAAACGCCATTTATTTTTCGGAAACATAAAACGGTCAGACTCTTTCATTGCCCACACGGCCTTTGTAAGAGTTGATGCAATTATAACCAGCAAAGATGTATTAAATGTGTGAAACTGTTCTTAGCACAGCAAAATATATCTCGCGGGTAAATGAAAATAAAAAAAACCAATCAATTTGAGACATATGTATGAAATCACAAGCTTTCCCGAAATATCGATCATATTATGGCAAGCATGCTCAGTAAAATTCAATATAATTCGTATAATTAATCAAATTACCAAAACAATTGGAAACATCGTGTACTTTATGACAGGAGAATCTGTTTGTTTTATCATTATTTTAAAAAGTGAATATGGTAACCGATAATTAAATACAGCCATGTCATGAAATGATAAATTCAGACTAGTGCGGTGGACTCGGTTGTTATAAGGGGGACGCCCTCTACCAGCTAGCACCACAACTCTGTTCATGAGAAACGGCGGGTTGGGAGCGAAACACCTTCACTTGCCACAGTAAAAAGGCAGTTTTATGCTAGTATTATAAAATTTATGATATCTAGATAGATGATTGCATCGGTCTTTAGCATTTCAGATTAATGTCTTTTTTTTGCACACAACATGTGACGTTCATGGAAACGGCAAATGTCAACCGATCGAGTCTTTGAAAATTAATTTTCTACCGCATAAACAAAATGTCAAATTCTATATATTTCATGTTTGTAAGATAACAAAAACTTTTTTTTTCTGAAAGACGCTTTTCGGCGTCGAAGGGATCGAAGTAATATAATAAATTGTAGGATGGCATGGCAGGGGAGGAGTGGCCGGATATTCGGACGGGGTACGGAGGAAAGTTTTGAAAGAGGGAAAAAGCAATATTCGGAAGAGTAGGGACAGAGGAGGGATGACCGGGGGTACAGGGAGGGACATTTGCTGTCCGGGGGGCCTCTTCATAAGTTGGCGGGGGCCTAGCTGACTTATTGGGGTTGTTGGGGCGGGTCCGCTACCCTTCAGATGTCAAACACCCTTTCTTATCTCTTCTCATTTTCGGCTAAACAACGCCGGCCACGGTCTCCCGGCCACTCTCTGGCCGCCAGGAAGAACCCCCTGAATTTTGCTCGGAGGACGGCTAAAGAATTCTGTTTTTACAGGAACGTAAAAATAAAAATATGTTTCAATTTTACCAGATTCCTGTTGTGCCTGAACTTCAGTATACGGCTGTATCTTACCTATTACACCGTCATAACCCAGGTTATCTTGGAGACAGGTTGTTATATTTTGTTTAGGGCATTAAACGATCAGGGAGTTTTGTAGACACTGCCATTTTAGTTTAACATACCTGTTTTGTGGTCTTCGAGGGGTTGGAATACCGTAGATTTCGTGTGTTTCTGTCTCCTCTCGCTGGTTTGGTCTTTTGCTAGACCGGTTTCGGCTGCTCGCCATCTTCAGTAGCGGTGTTAGTCACTTTTGGCACTTTGGACGTTTCTTGGGCAAACTCACTACTCTGTCACTGTCACATGTACTGTGGTGGTTGCCCGTTTGTCGTGTGTATATATATAGATATGTGTCTTGTTATTGTGTTTTGGGGGGATGTCGTTTGTCTTATTTTGGTTGGGAGGGATTTCGTTAATCGGCTTAAGTATTTGTTGGATTATCGGTCAAATATATAATATGTTAACTATACAGTATCATATGCAAACATATATTTTCGTATAAGGATACACGGCACTTGATACTTGACCCGCAATACAATCAAGCTGTGCAGGTTTAGTATTAGCGCCGTGTACACTTCCGCACCACCCTCAGGGGGCGCTAGTTTATCTACAACTTAGTACAAGTGACAATGTCAGTGCAGTGAAGATGCCCAAAAGACATCCAAGGTGCCAAAAGTGCCATTCTTCGATATAATATTCAAATATATGTAAGGTATTCAATCAGACTAGATTTCAGAGAATGTTTTATTTATTTTGAGCCGTCGTAATCATTTGGAAATGGTTGTGAATAGCATATGCCCTGCAGTAGATCCAACCCTGTTCAGTTGGCATATAATATAATATATTTATGTACAAATGACACGGTAATTTAAAATATACTGAACGTAAAATACAACTTATATAAATTCAGGTCATTGCCTGTTCATCCCACCATAAAATATATATTTTAATCAGCCAAGCACACGTTTATATGGCTTCGTTATGTATTTATTCATTATGTAATTAGTTCATTTAATTAACTTAATTACTGCGGTCGTAGCCATTGCAATTTAATTTTACTACATCCCAATAAATTTATAATTCTCATTTAGCTAATTTGGACGTTACTATGTATAGACTATTTAGAATTTTCGAACTTTTTTTTTATTTTATTTTATATTTGATAAAACTAAAGGATAAATGAATGTCCGTTCTAATCATTTTTTCTTTCTCTCTTTATTTTAGTCACGACTACAATTATTAAAATGATATTTGGTTAGACCTGCTTTTTGATAATGTACTTTCGACGGAGAATCCGTCCACCCATTGATAGTACTCCTGCTCCGCACCTTAGTAGTAAGGTAATCATGTAGCCATTTCAACTTAAGGCAGCGTATTATTAATAATAGTAATCATTATTGCAAGATGTTTGGCTTAACAATGGATTATTTCCGGAACCGATTCAATTCAAAACGACAACGAATCTAGTTTAACATACTTGTTTTGTGATCTGCGAGGGGTTGGACACGGATATATACACACGACAAACTGACAACCACCACAGTACAAGTGACAGTGACAGTGCAGTGAGGATGCCCGAAAAACATCCAAAGTGCCAAAAGTGACTAACACCGCTACTGAAGATGGCGAGCAGCCGAAACCGGTCTAGCAAAAGACCAAACCAGCGAGAGGAGACAGAAACACACAAAATCTACGACAACGAATCGTAACCGGTACAGTTTGCCCAGATTAACTGACATTAATAGAGCGGGGGAGCAAAGAAACGTTCGGCGGATTTATTATTTTCCACGGGGCATTTCTACCTTTCCTATCATTCACAGTTCGGATAGAGTCCCGAAAATACGCCTAGAGGGCGGTACAAAGCGTAACGCTATAAATCACACGGTGGGAGGGACAGGCTCCGTGTAATAACACGGGGCCGGCAGTGGGGCCCCTCCCAGCGGATAAGCTACTTGGACACATCCCCGGGGCCGCTGCAGAAATTAATGACGGAACTAGACAAAAAAAGAAGCCCCCGACTTGGACCGACGACAACCTAACAGATATGCCGCTAATGCACACCGAACGGCTCTGATTTATTTCATTTAACGTTGACTTCAGTTCACGGCCGAAATAATAACGGGCTCGGTTCTCTGTCTTCCTCTTTCTCCCCAACAACCTATATCACCCAACAACACACATACAATAGCGGTAATAGGTCACAATGGTATTGTATTTATAAGCGGAAGTTAGCCTAATAACCTCGTAAAGTGGTGGCGACTAATTCCTTAATCTCGTTTCTCCTTGTTCCCTTTTTATCTTTAAAAACATAACTAACCGAACAGAACTTCAGTAATTACTGATTACTACAGAGGGGGCATTATTTATTTTACAGAATCCTGCAATTTATTTTTTCTATATCTTACAATTCACAGTATTAAATAATGATTCGGTTGTTACGTTTATTTTACTGGACGATGCGTGCAGCTATTAATACATCATTTTAATAAATGTATGCTTGTTATTAATTTTTAGACAAAACTGACTAATTTATTTATGTTTCACTGTATATTTATCAGAGTCGAGGAGTATTGGCTTCGTTGTTTTCCGCTAACGAAGCTGAACCTTTGAAACGAACACCGGCAAGTATCTCTTCTGGGAGTCTATAAACTGCTTACGGAAGATTCCGTTCGCCGACTTTGCTTCGTGGACTTGGCGGAATTTAAGGTTAATTTACGTGAAAGGACGTTGGGATGTATTTTGAAAGGAAAAGGCTTACACAAATCGGGTTAGGTTGAAGTTGCATTCAGTACTTATGAAAGGAAATGGAATATGTAAACAAATTAGTTCAAATACTTGTAATACATGTAATTACTCCTAGTCTTTTACTCAATTTTTGTGCAAATTCCGCTATTATAATTGCCAATAAATAATTCAGATATATACCACATTTGTATATAGTATAAAGGTAGTACAGTATATGGTTTTACACTCAACTACACATATGTGATAACAACTGAACCGGGATTAAATGTTAGTTGGATCCTAAATTTAGAGGATGAAAGTTTGACAAATCCAATTTACCTTGGTTAGAAAGACTAAATGGAAATTACTAACAAAGAAAAAATTACAATAACTTTTCAATTACTACTGTATCTTTATTACAAATGATTCTTTTGAGCGATTAATCATGTTATTATAATCTGTCTTACACTGATGGATACACATTTTTGAAACTAGTAAATCCTTCGTCGCTGTCATCATCTTAATTACAGAATATAACAATTGTTGACGGTATCATTATCATAATTCGTTTTTGTATGCTCAGCGTCCTTACGTTCAGTAACCCGTTCCTGTATATACGAAGTCACTTTTTTCTGTTTTCTTCCGCCTCACTCTCCGAGAAACTGTGGTGTGGTGAAAATAAATTTGCCAGAAACGATCCGCAGGCCGATTTACTTTTTTCTCAAAGTCCCCAGACAGCGTGAAAATTGCCATTTACCTTTAAATGTCGGGGCGCCGCCGTGTAGATACCTAGGCCTAGCGAGGCAATATACTGTTGCCAACGCCTGACCATAAAACCAGCATTATTCGTATCATTTGTATGGATTACCTATTAGGAAGCCAAGTACACATTTGGGGCCCCAGCACATCCGGCTGTTTGGACACCGGCCAACCGTATCAGGAATAAAGGTTAAAGTCTTAGCGAAAATGTAGAAGAGGCGCTATATATTGGCATTTAGGAATCCCTGCAGTTTATTGAATCTCAGACGTAGTATAAACTGTGTGGCCTTTATCAGATGTGGTCTTAAACTTAGGTAAACAGAAATGCAACATTATTTCTTAAATACCTGTTGCAACAATTATTAAGCGAATTGAATTAGCATTAGTTAGGGCTTTTAAATGGTTTTGATAATTTTTACATGGTTCTATTATTAAATTCATCGGTTGAGCTGGAATTACGTCAGTGCCAAAGCTGTTGTTCCTTTCGAAAGCTATAGATGGTGATAATGAGTCAGTTTGCAGGGCGTAAAGGTTTTGTAATGGGAGTGAGTGGTCGGGCGATGGGCATATCCGGTCGTCGGATCAAGGATTAAATATTAAAAATGCATAGCCGGCCTCCCGGGATGGCTCGGATAGAGACCTGGAGGGAGCCCAGAATGGGATTCATCGGGATTGAATATTCCCCGGACTCCGGTTGGGAACGCATACTGCAGTCGGAGAGTCTTAATCCGAACATGTGAAATCTGCAATATTCAACTGTAAATTCTTCTTCGTGCCCCGGCCAAGCACTTCATTAATATCCTAGGTTTCGGAATTGCAATACGACATATAATAAGAATGTGCTTTATCAAGCAACTATATAGGTTTCGCATGCTCATCGCTACATAAATGACGGATAAGTGGTGAATTTTTGGGTTTATTCGGCAGTTACTTGAACACAACATTTATACATTTATTATACATATTTATAGATTTCATTATCGGAACGTCTTAAAAAAATATACTTTACATTAGCCCATTATTTTTTATCGAGGATTCTATATCTATAATCACGGTAACCTCCACGCCAGGTAACCTCTCTTACCCATCCATTGTCGCCCCGGTGTCGGTTTTAACGCCATTGGCCGAGACGCCATTCTCCTACAGTATGAAGCCGTAATTACTTGTTTCATATGTCAAAAGTGCCGTTATTGGGTGGTCTCTTTTATGAAAACATCATGTTAAAAAAACATACTCAACACTTGTACTCATAAATATCTTATAGTTATTTGTACAAAAATAAAAGGTGGAAAAAAGGATTCTATCATTCAAACCCACAATAATAAAGTAAATTTGTGTAAAATATATATTTTAACGAAGATTATGGTCATGAGGATAAGTTTTATTATTTCCAGATGAAATAAGATTTGTATAATGAAATACTCTTTTGAAAAGGATATCAAAACTGACAATAGTCAACAAACTGACAATATATAAAGCTATACTAAAACCGACATGGACATACGGAATAAAGCTATGGGGTTCCGCCAAGAAATCCAACACCGCTGGCATCCAAACATTCCAGTCAAAAGTCCTTCGTACCATCCTTAATGCTCCCTGGTATGTTTCTAACCGAACAATCCATAATGACCTCAACATATCAACAGTCGACGAAGTCGCAAAATCACGCTTCCCACCCATTATCCCCCCGCGTCGGCTTAAACGCCACTGGCCTAGAAACTTTCTGTAGGCCGGATACAGGTCAAAAGTACCATCACTGGATGGCGTCTTTATCGAATGAAACAAGTAAAACTAGTCAAACAAACCGCAATTGTACCTATAACTGGCATATAGTTGATTGCACAATAAATAAAGTTAAAAAATAAAAAAAAATGAAATACAGTATATAGAATAATAGACATTGAAAATACAATAATTAAAATTCTTGTAAAAGTATTGTAGGTCATCCAAGATATTCATTAAAATAAATATTTACTGGAAAAGAAAAGTTAACAGGGAAAGGCTACTGGTATGAGATTTATAGATAAAACAGATTAGCCAATAATCTCTAAGTAACTATAATCTCTGTTACATGGAGGGGGCGGTGGTAGAATAGTCGTGTCCTGGAGTTTAATTACTGGAGGGGGACAGGACTTGTTGGGGGGGGGTTAATCCTGGCGAGGATTCAACAAAAAAAATTGAGGATTAATGCCCCATTGCGGGTCAGGTCACGTGGCCGCAATACACTGCTACTGGTATCGAACCTGCCGGCCGGCCCTTTAACCAACAAGAACAAACAGCAGGCTGCAGGGGGGGGGGTGGCGGCGGATCTTGTGTCCGACCCGCGCTCACGTTCCCGACATATTTGTAATTGTTACAGCGGCCCGAAATTGGATTAACGACCGTCTTCGTACAGGCGAGCTCACTCAGATACCACCTACATCCGAGAAGCCGGACAAAATATTTGTCTGCCCAAACCGGTTGGCGACTTGCAAGCCCGGATGGGCTTTTCGATTATAACAATGTAGTATTTTCCGAACCTATATTTAAATTTGTACGTATAAATATATGCGCAAAGAATTTAGGAAACCATTTGACGGGCAGAAAAGCGAAATTCGAAGTTTTAGGTGAATGCAACATGAAAACAGAATACTTAGTTGTGTAAAAACGAGTGGGCATTGTGCGGCCAATGATAGAGGGGATAGTGATGATGATTTGGTTGCCGCAGAAAATGTATCTTATTGATCTGAAGGACGGCACCGAAAAGCCTTTTGGATCTCCTCGGACTTATTCTCCAATCACGTTAGCGGCCTCCCACCCCCGCCCGTTCCTTATATACGCCCACCCACCCCCTCACTCTCATTCTCTCTCTCTCTCTCTCTGACTTTTCGAGGACGAATCCCCCTTTTTCATCATCAGAAGACGACTTTTTTCCCCTTCTCTTCTGTACCGAATCCTCGAAATCCTGTTAATCTCCTTTAAGGGATTTTCGCCAGAGAAACGAATGGGGTGCGGTTCCTCTTTTAAATATTTTTTTTTTACAATTTCTGTAGTAAGACCTGATTATATTTCTTTTGGGGGGGGGGTTAACACTAAGGATCCTCAGTATTGAGAACCGAAAATTGGGTTATCTCGAAGTTTTTAGTATTCACTAAGGTAAAGTATGGAAACATACATTTTAATATTTCTATTCATAACGAAGATTATTTTGAAGCTTAAGTCCGTACTCGCAACGACGATGTCGTAGAGAATGTACTCCTTGAAAACATATTCTTTGAACAATAAGGGACGTAAATTGATCCGAGCTCAATGTAGCAATATGGCTGCAGAAAATATCTACTACAACGAATTCGTTTTAACTGCCAAAACCAATTCTAGTCCATAAACACATTATAATTTTTATTTTGGCTGATATATACAGAAATTAAAAATAAAATAATATAAGAAAGTGGCAAATTAATCCGGGATATTAGAGTATAGATAAAACGTTGGCATTGTTATGAGTTATATTGTTCACAAATTCTTCTATTAATTCAGGAGGAATATGTGCTCTACCGAAGGTATAGAGCACAAGCACTGCCCTAGCCACTCTCCCTGAATACGTGTAACCTGGGGGTGAGTCAAGGGTTAAGCAAATGTTCCTGGTAACGGTAAAATTATTCAAAACATGGCCAAATTGGAGCAGACATTTGGCGGTTTCTTCCATCTAAGACCTCAGAGGGAAAGAAAATTGCCCGCTAAGTGCAACTTTACATGGCAAGCATTTTTAACGAAAAACCAAAAGTGTACGAACAAGGCCCTATTACTTTTTTTTTATTATGGCAAGAATCTTTATTGCGCTACGAACAAAAACTGTAATTTCCATGCATCTTCTATAATAATCTTGCATTTTTTCAGTTTGGAGTTTATGTCAGACATTGTTGACCGATTCAGCAATGCGCAAAATACAGATAAACAAATAAACCTTGCACTTTTAAACATCAAAAATGAATACAATTGAAAATCGCATTCGCCAGACGAGTCGCTTCTACAGGGCTTCGGGTAGATGTAGACAGTGTGCAAATATTTTTTGTTAGTGTTGGCCGATTCAACAATGGTGAGTATTGTTATGAAGCGGAGTACAAACAAACATACTCGTTACAAATTTAAATGTATACGGGGCCCGCGAGATTTTCTAATATTATCACTCTTGCTAACTTCTGGTCATAAACTGCGAATGGTTATTCTACCGTAGTGATTAGAGCGCAATAATAGTATATCACGTAGGAGTGGTACCGTACCGTATTACATAACATTCTCAATAAAACAAACGTACAAAATAAACGACTAATATGAATACTACTATTTAAATCTGTTTTTAACTGTAAATTTGAAAATATATTAATTATTATATCTGTTTCATATCATGCTTTCCACTCGAGCTTCGTCCTAAATTCCTTCAAATGCATAAGATAAAATTAGTTATTTAGACTTTTATTATAGCTTAATATTAAGTGTACTGTTAATTGTATCAATTTGCCCGGAGAAAAGTAAGCGGAGTACTTGAGACGGGAATCAAACGAGGAACATTTGGAAACTCAAAGTTTTCAAAGTGATCATTTGGCGCGAATTGGGCTAAGGCCATTTCTATAATACTGTCTCGAGTGCCGAGAGTCGCACACTTACTGAGTGCATCTTCTAGGACAACGGACGGAAAAAACAGACATCTGAATATTTTCAGATTGTGCTCTCGAGGGTTGGCAGATAATTGAGCCGTTTATTTTGAAAGTGGCCCAAGTCCATTTATCTTCAAATCGAGATATTTAAGGGTTTGCGTTTCAATGAATTTAAAAATATACGTATAGGATACTAATGTGTCATACTGCTTAAGTGTATCTAAGGGTGTTAAATTTATAGTTCCTATTAAAATAGTGGCAATTATTAAGAGAATAATATTAGTTTTCTTATCAAGAATGAAGTTAGGCCACTTTCAAACTGCACTGTTCCATTATTGAACTAACTCTGAAAACTTAAGTCTTAAGAATTATCGTATTTGCTCTGATTATAAGCAAACTGAAATGCTTTACTGATAAATAACATATGTACATAAGTTGTGCATGTAACCATGACAACCGGAAAAAATTGAAAAATGTACTTAGGCCACTTTCAAAATAAACGGCTCAATTAATCTATAGTGTTGTTTTCAATAAAAAATTATACAGAAAAGAACGTACCTATTGTGGGTGGTTTTCCCATTAAGCTAAGAAATTAACGTTTAGGTTCTATATATATTTTTTAATATCCTTTAGCCCCATTTTCCTTTTAATTATAATATTGTAATATACAGTTTGAGTAAGCAATTATTTTTAGTGCGTGGTAGTTTTTGGTAAACACGAATTATTTATAGTCCTATGCGATGTCAGAACCAATAATTATTATATAAAAGAATGACATTCGGAACAGATGCTAATTACACTTCCGCGAACTGGTTTCCAGCCCCATTAAACCTGTCTAGCCTGTTTGGAGTCTATTTAAATGGCTACTATAGTAGGTTTGACTGGCAGGGGTCTCTACGGCCCCCACCTTGGGTGGTATTACTTCCGAGTTTGGCCCCTACAGGGCACTCACTGGGCGGAGGGGAGTCAAATCAACTAATAAGATTTGGACAAGTTTGTTTGGGTGGAGTTTGGGGGTGGAGGCGTTCCTTCCCTACCCTACCGCCATGACACCTCCGCCGCCCTGGCCAAATCTCGTTTATTAGTCGGTCTCGAGAGAGCCCCAGACGGAGACCGGCCCTCTTAATTTCAGGCAATTAGTCCCTTTGTCCGAAGCCCCCTACAAACAATTCAGAGCCGACGATATTCGCAGATTTCTTAGCGAATCCGTCCTTTATATTTGGGGAGTTCTCGGGCCTGTCGGGGTTCGAATTTACTGGTCGGTTGAACTTTCGATCAGATCGAGTCGAAGAAATCAATCGGCTTACGCGATATTGTGTACCGGCTTATTTATTTAACAGACAATACCCTCTAGAAAGACGGAGGGTATTGTCATATATATGCATTCGATATTCACATATATTAAATAACGAACCATTTTTTAATGATTTAGCCCTGAGCAAGCAACTGATTTTGCCTGTTAATACAGCGTATGTTCCTTGAATGTAGGTTGCCATGGCAAAGTTCTAGGGCTCTACAGGGATTGGGAGACCATGACGTAGATGTACACTGTAAGCTTATTATGTGGTGGTTATACAGGGTAGCGTATATAATCCGGTAGGGAAGGCTATGTACGATGTGTAAAATCATTTCCCAATCATGGAACTATCTGTTACAAACAAACATACTGATTTAAAATATCGATCAAGCGTTACCGGCGTCAGGATCAGGCGAGTAGAGTAAAAGTACGTCGATGTATGTACCAAAAATCTAACTGAAACAAAGGGAGATCGATATAACGCAAATATTAACAAGCGTTACTGTTAAATATGTGGAAGGAAGACAGTCTTATCCGCCGGATAAGAATTCTTATCCGGAAGAGCATTAATGGAGGGGGCTTTTGACGAGGTAAATGAACGAGCTTAAATTATCTTAATCTGTGTTCCAGACCCGCTGCTCTACAATCATCCCGTTCATTAGTGGGAAGTGAAATTGAATATCTATTCAACCAAGAGTCAAGGAAATAAATATAACTATTATAAGTCAGTATTTTTTTAAGAGGATGATGGACTGAAGAAATGGGAAATTTTGTTTGATGACTACGCCGATGTCCAATTGAACGTGATAAAAGCTGCCGCTATCGCTCTGTACAGCGAAGACCGCCCATTCATATCCGTTTCCGGAAAATACTTAGGCCGTTCCGGGGAACGGTTGAATTTACTGTGGGGGCTTACCCGAGGCCGGCCTTTGGTTGTGCCAGCCGGCGGTGGTTGGTGGCGCTCTAGGGGCCAGATTTAGTTTTAATGAGGTATTAGAACAGGGGGAAGGAGTTGGGAGAGGAGGGCTCGGCGAACCTAATTTATGTCAAAGGCCGGCCGGGGAGAAAGTTTAGCGGACACTTGTTGGGCTGGGGGGGGAGGCCCTAATTACCCTCCTCCACAATGGCCGTCCCTCCTCCAACCACTTTCGAATCAGATCTCGGATCTCAGATCAGACTCGCTTCGGGCCCTCCCAGAGTGTTTCAAAAAAGGGTCGCTCAACAACTCGTTTTCCTATTTCCCGTCTTCCCAGGCCCTCGCAGACGCCATACTTCGCGGATACACAGCAAAAATATCAGTTAAAAAGCTTAAATAGTCGTCAAGAGTCCTCAAGCATTGGAATATCATTACATCGATCCATCATAGATGGTCTATCAAATAGTCGCTAATCGCTCATAACATCCCACCGACAATATGTCTACAACGTGTTGCAAAATCATTCATTTTTGTACCTTCTGTCACCAACCACTCATTTGGTCCTTTACCAGGCAGCGTGTTCATACAAAAATGAACAAGTATAATTATTCTTCCTTTAAAACTCTTCGGACCTTACTATCGGTATAAGTAAAGCAGCGCTGATATATTTATTTTCAAATTATAGATTTTAATAAACTCGAAACTAAAAGTGCAGCGTCTTTCTATTAAATATATAATCTGGTTACAAATGACGGAAGAAATGCCGCACTGCCCGACAAATTGGTCTAGGAAAACTGATACACATCAGTATGGATATAAAAGGGTCGAAGAGTCCATGGAGCGGAAAAACACTGGGGAGCCGGTGGGAAATGTAGCGTCATCGCTCACTTGTTGATGAGCGTCACGTTCAGGGCCCGAATAAACCCTGAGGGAGGAGCCTCCTCTCCGCCAACGTTTACAGCAGACCCGATGTGCAGACCCGGTGTGCAGACCAGGCTGCGTCCAGTCTTGCCGGGGGACAATTTCAACTGTCGATCATCACCTATCCAGGATGGTAGTAACATGTTCTAGTGTTACAACTACCAGGAACACTGGTATGCATGAATAAAAGCTAGCTGATGATCCTTCGACATAAACACCGATTCCTATTCTTCCAGTATTAAAACTCGATGAATTAATTTAAATTTGTAAATGTATGTTGAAAGTAAAGTATGTTATCTTATTTTCCAGTAGTATTAAACGTTATAACGAAAATAATTACCGAGCTTTTATCATTTCGGGGAACACTTGGAACAAGTTCACGGAACTCTAATATGGAATTTAGCCGTAATATTCCTGAATTCCCCGATTCATTATTAATTATGTAGAGTCACCGTTATATGAACTTTAATGCAGAGGTAAATTTCATTCTTGGGTCGGTAATAAATTCGGACACTAAAATTGAATATAAAAACGGCTGAACTGAAAGTGCAAACAATTTTCATCTTGGTTCAGCATTTATTGCACTTGTGCAAAAAGTTCGTTGACCGGAGCAAAAGAAGCAATTACCCGATGGAATGATTGGGCACAGCAGCCCGGTATTTGCTCTGAACAATCACGCTCAGTTTTTCTCACCACTTTTCATTTGTTCCCCAATGTAAATATCAATCGTCCGAACTGTTTCTGCCGTTCCTCAATTTTTTGAAAAATGTTCACAGGCCACGGTCTGAAGTTTCCCCTTAATTTCGGTGTTTTTGATTTGTATTCTGTACAATTAAACAAAAAACTTTCTATATTTCTCAATTATGCTATTCCAGTCTTGAAGAAAATGGGGACAGGGGCCCAATCGCCGGTTTCGTTGAAATTCCCCTTTAACCCGCCGTTAAATTCACTACGATGGAGTGCTATCAAAAGAACTTTTATTCAGGGTATTCGTTTGCATTTCAGTTTCTACAGTAATGTAGTGCACATTTATACACATATATAGTGTATAGTAGTGTTGGTTATGACAGTGCAGTGGAAGTGTCAAGAGCCTGCTTCACCGAATGCATTACTGACGATTACGAAAAGCCAAAATTAGTTTTGCACCAAGTAGGCGTGTAGAGTCAAGAATGATTATAATCTGTATTCATTTTGAACTCTCACTATCTGTTCTTATTTGTCTATTTCATATAGTCAGCTTACGGTCAAATCTTGAAAATCCTTAGAGGGCAATAAAACACAACACTCGAAGTTATTGTTCAGGAGTGATTTCATAGTGAAAGGCACCGGCTGGCACGGGTCGGTTGGCAGTACCTCACTACATGCACTGATCGATAGATCCATAGGTTGATTCAATTCAACCTCCATATTATATTATCCACAATACAGCGCCAAACAAAAATTCCAGCCTTGAAGTTATGATTTCACCGTCATTGAGGAAAAAATCGCGCTGGAATGTTGCTAGCGACATATTTTTTATTGCTGTCGGGAATAAAAACTATTGTAGCAAATCGACCGCTCTTCGGTCAGATTGAGACGGTGGGTGTGTCTTAACGGTTGGTAAAATGGGGCCAATAGCCGGCAAAGAAATGAAGGGGACGGGCAAAAGGCAGTGGTTCATTGGTCGGCCGCCCTTTGTCTGAGAGAGTCCACGGCGATCCTTCGGCCGGCACAATGGAGAGGAGTTGTTGGCCCCGACACCTGTCACACCGACCTTACACAGCCCTCTGTCGCCGCACCACTTCCTCCCCTTCGACCCAATATAAAGTTCAACTCTCAGCATGCAAAAATATCGATTCTCGGAAAATTGGCCGAGAGGAAAAAACTCCTTTATTCTTGTATTCGTCCCACACAAAGGGAATTAAATCTTTGATGGACCGCCTTTTACTTGTATACCGAAGATACCCTTCTTATCATTTATTTTTAACTAATCTTTACAAGATTTCATTTTAATTTATAAATAGCCTCTTTGTTTGTAAGAAGGACGATTTTAATGAATGAAAATTTGCTGACGGAACAAACTGGGATCTTTGATCCTGGAGCGTACCAATTTTTCCACTATTTCCCTGTTATCTCTGTCGTTTTAACTAGTTTATAACTCAAGGAGGGAATTAATTATGATTGATAATAATAATTATTAACAATAATTATATCATAATTTTTATGAATGTATTAAATAGTTTTTTGAAGAGACAATTGTGGTCTTTTGTTACGCATTAGTGCATATAGAGGAAATGAAGGCAGCTTTATCGTACGTGGAATTTATTCGAATAATATCCTATAAATAAATTTGAGTAGGAAGCTCAATTCTCAATTAGAGGTTTCGAAAACATTTTTCAAGACATCAGCCAAAACTTTTACCCAAAAATCGATGTATAATTCCAACGGACGACAGAAGTTCAGATTCACGTCGCAGATTCAGATTGATCACCGCCGTAATGAAAATTACCAATGCCGGCGGCACACACAAAAGGGGAAGGGGACTCTATTTTACGGCTATCTCGCTTTGTCGATGTCAATAATGGAAAATGCGAAAATGCAGGGCAGAGCAGGGCAATATAGAATGCCTCTATTCACGTCCAATTCTTGAGCGTGAATAGAGGCAACTGGAACCCACTGAATATAAGTCAAATTCCGCCCCAATACGCTCTTGTTTAATTAATAATATATTACTCGGGAAGATTATTCAGTTTCTGTACAAAACCAATACTTTCTGGCATTGGTAATACAAAATTCAGATTTATAAAATAAAGAAATCGTTAAATGACTGCATATATATTATGTTGTTTGAAAAATATATTAATTGTTCAATACACTTCCTTTCTCTCAAGCTTTCAGTTTATTTTTATTTAAAATGAGCTCATTAAAATATGAATGTCGTTTTAAATTATAACATTTAACGTGAAACACATAAGCATCGGAAAATTGGCAAGGAAAATTGAAGTCACGAACATAATTCCTTTAAAATAATTATAGGGAAGGTAACGAGGACTATCTTATGAAATAGTAGTCATGTAATTTTTCACCTCCGCTCTGTTTGTTGAACTTTGCTAGTGCGGATCTGTTTAAAACTGTCATGATTTACATGGTGATCGAATATGTTCGTCGTTAATGAAGTCATTAATGCATGTGAGTGTCCTGCCAGCAGCGAATACTTAATACTTCAGTTCGTTATCGATTTACACCTAATACGTACGGTTTTTGAAACGACTGTGAACAAACTCTACAGGAATCTGTCCTACCGATAGTCGGGCTCGGAAAGGAATGTGCGTAATATCTAGAAATATTAATCAGATTAATTTCGTGGTAATTTATTAATTAGAAAAAAGCGTCGGTAATTCCCCTAAAAACAAACCAAGTACTTACTGAAACGCTTTGAGTTATGCACGACTGAGGATATTTAAATAAACAATGAATGGACAGGAAAACATTCCTTGAAAATAGTAGAGAGATGGCCCGTATAGAGTTTGACTCGCTGCGACTTATTGCTATTATTTGACTTTCTAACTAAAACAAATTGCTGTAGGTCGGGAGGACCCCGAATAGGCGGAGAAGTTTTCAGCGGAATCACTTGTGCAGGCCAGTTTTGGGCGAAGGGGGTATGGGGTTGTTTGCCGTCCACCACCTTTTTTTCCTCTCTTCGTACTTGTTTAATAAGGTCAAGCCGAACTCTGTTCGGGTCCCGGGCTTCGAACTTAAGTTTCTAAGCCTGAGAAGAGGACCAGCTGCACTCCCCCTCCAATTGGGGGGGAGGGTGGTGAACGCCCGCAAGTTCGATATGAGTTAATACAATTGCCGGCCAGTACTCTTCTATGCGCCTAATTGCAAATGCTCTAACACAAGTTCAATGCAGAATAGGTTTGAAATATTAGGTTGTCCGGAAAGTTCGTGCCGATTTTCGATAGGTGGTATTAGGACAGATCTGAATGTATCGGAATGATTGAAAACAAATGACACGCATACGTATTCTAAAAGTCAGTACTTCGGGCATATTTGGAAAAAAGTTTGGTTACGATACGTCAATTTTTCTCGGTGTTATACGCCTTAGAATAAGGTAGCGAACAAAGAGCATTATAGGCATTTAACGTTTTATTTTTTCCGGAAAGGCAAAAATTCCACACAAGCGGCAAACAAAATATGCGCTGTTCATGGTGAAGGTGCTGTAGCCGAAAGAACTGTGCCGAAGTGGTTTGCTCTGTTTAAAGCTGGAGATTTCGATCTTGAAGATCAAGAACGCCCGGGTAGGCCGTCCACCAGAGACGAAGATCCTATGAAAACAGTAATCGAAAATAATCCACGCTCTACAACACGTCAATTAGCGGAAATGCTAAATAAATCAAAATCGACGATCCACGACCATATTGTGAAGCTTGGCTACATAAGCCGTCTTGTGTATATCATTCTGATATATTCAGACCTATCGAAAATCGGCACGTGCTTTCCGGGCAACCCAATACATAAGTTTGAGTTCGACTTATGAACAGGAAGGATCTTCCCCACTAATGGTACGTAATACATCACAGTTATATTACATTTTGTTGAATACATTTTGATTGGATTGAATATAAGAAAGTGGAGTCTGAAACAGTTCTAAGGCCGTTAAATTTTAAGGAAGGTGGATTTCGAATTTATTTTCATACGAGGAATAGTTTTTAAATGTGTAGAATATCCTCCGTGATTAGGAAAACGCTCCTTTCAATTTTTAAACTCTACTGTATAAAATAAATTCGGCAGAATATGTTTTAATTCGCTATGCCCGAGTACGTTCGCTAATCCTGAAAAAAACCTCGGGACCGCGTCAATGCTTTTTAACCTGGGACAAAAAGAGCTCGGTCGGCGGGTGTGAGGGGGAGGCAATGAAAGGATCCCGAACGTCTTTTGAAAGCTTAACAACTTCCGCATTGCGTGATCTCGTAGCCCCCCACACACCGTAACAACCACTGCTTGAAACCGCCGCTCTATGAATAAATTCAAGGCGGAATGCCGGTGCCTAATGAAAACGCCCGCTCGTGTGATTCGACTCGTAGGGGAGGTGGAAGGTGGAAATGAGGAAAGGGGCCGAGGCGCCTATTGCCGGGGGCGCGTGGCCCTGAATTTCTCCCCATTTTTTTTCCACCCCGACAGCGCCAGCTCTAAACCGCCGAGCTGAGCGAGTCGGCGGCCGCTGATGAATAACGCCGGCCGCATTTTATAAGTAGTTTTGCGACGCCGAGGACATTTTGAATTAGAAAGAAGGGGGAGGAGCCGGAGAGGGAAAAAGCGGAATTTCTTCACTCGGGATTCATCATTTAACCGCCGTCGGCTCGGCTTCGGATGCGGGGCGAAAAACAGTCGCAATTTGAAGGGAAGAGTCTTCGCTTCGCCCAGTGTCCTTAATTACTGTGCCCGGTTTAATGCTGACAGCTCTGCCGCCCGTCCAGTTCATAATTCCTATAACCTTTTCACGCGCAAAACGTCATATTATTCGAATTAGAACATTGGCCATTTCGTATGACCAATTTTTCGGACAGCTATTTACATAATTCGAGTATTATTGAATTAAATTTCGTCTATTCGTAGCAGTAATTAATCGGGAGTAATTAATTACGTATAATTTTCGCTCGGTTAATTTTCCGTCTACAGAGCTTAGAGGTGCATACCGTCAGTAGCGCAGTATTCAGTACACGTTTAGTGCACAAAGTGTTTTGTTCAGTAATGAAGTACTAAACTATGGAATGTAGTGCATACGCGATAGAGCTAACATGCCTCTTCGGCAATCGACCGCGTAGGCACCTAGACCAATAGTTTGTTTCTCACGCTGAAATCAAATGAATCACGGATTATAATTAGATTATATTTTACAAACAATTATAATGCCTTACCTATATTTATCAACTTTGATTGAGAAAAGTAGTAACTACTTAGACGAAATAAGTCATATAAGAATATATTAATCACGTTTATACCAAGGTTCGATTCCAATGTTCATGCTCGCAAAATATCAATCCAGCGAATATTTGATAATTTCGATCCATTGCTCTTATACTCGACTTTCAAATTGTTTATTATAAAGTATTTTTAAAAAATTAGACCACTCGTACAATGAAGAACACGTACGAACTATTTTTGGACCTGGATGCAAAGAATTATTTTGAAAAATGTATTCCATTTCTTTTCAGATAAGAAGTGAAACCCTTTTATCGATAACACCAGTTTGCTATCGAGTGGGCTTCAAAATTGCAGAAAGTTGGAGAATTCAACCGGGGCTTTGTCCGACGGAGCGTATAGCCCGTATCCCCCGGTATTTTTCACCGAGGCAATAATCCTCGGGTCAGAAAGGCCTCCCGCCCTCATTTCCATCGCGAAATAAATGGAGGAACCGATCCGGTCAAGTGAGGCCCTATTGTCCGCAGGGGGCCAAACCTGCTCAGTTTTGAAACGCCCTTCAGAGTTCCCAAGGAGAGAGAGATGGAGAGAGTGAGAGGGAGAGAGTGAGAGGGAGAGAGTGAGAGGGAGAGAGAGAGAGAGAGAGAGAGAGAGAGGGCAAGACCGAGACCGAGAGTGGCAGAAAATGGACGCACGATGATCGGATGAATGGTTCAATTTTTGCTCTCAGCATTACCGCAAATGTTCCCTTATCTGCAGATAAAGTGAAATGGACGTGAAATCATACTCGAGGAGGAAACAAGGTGGAAAATTTGAGCACTACATTAATATCACTCTCGCATGTGTGTCTGCTGGTTAGCCTTATGAAATTTATTTAAAATTAGTTGAAATGGTACACCAGAAATATTCTAACATGACAATGGAGAATTATTGTTAATTTCTCAGCACTATTACGTTATATTCTTTCTCCATTCCATTACGAATGTAACTACTTACAGGCTCACCTTTTTATGGTGGTTTTTGGATCTGATTAATAGTAGAAGGACAATGGAACATACAAGTACAACAAGCATGTATTTGAAAAAATATCAATCGATGACTAGACCCAAATATTAAATGCCACATCTTCTACATTCACCTTATAATTCATAGTTAAACAAGATATCGTGATTATAAAATAGTGTTAGATATGGTATACAGAGATCATTTATTTGAACCGGAATAAACCAGAGCAGCAGGCGATTCCCATAGATATGATAATTAATTCTGACTGCTCTGAAACAACAAAGGTTCCAATTATAAAGCCTGTTTCCAACAATTAGTGGGTAATTTTCCTGAACAGTTATTCTTCATTCATAATGTAATTCGCAGGAACAGTCGAAACATGAGTTCGTTAAAATGTTGACTGCTAGAGGGTATATAATAACATAAAACTATCCGAACTGGAGAATAAAGAGTTATAACAAAACAAAGTGGTAATGAACGCCGATCGGTCTTATTTAGATCGATGCTTATATTACAGGTTATTAAGGCTATATAAGATTGTTTGTCGGATGTAAATGGAATTTCTTAGTTTTTATTTTCTTGAAACACATATCTAAACATGTATGCCATAGATTAATGTTGGTACCGTCCTCGTTTTTCAGTTGCCAACTGTCTCTGTATTTTTTAGTGGTCCACTATACTTCATTCGTCGAAATAAAGTGGCATAATTTCCCTCGTTGTGCACTGTCTCCTTGTAACGACCGACTTCTTTTTCAGCATTAAACATCCATCCGATGCAGTCAGCTCGAACCGTTCTGGCCAAGAAATTCGAGGAGAGACGGAGCTGCACTCTAATGGCCTTCTATCTTTCTTAGACTCCGTTCCTTCTTTTCTTATTCAAATACCCTGGACTATTTTCTCGCTAATGACAACTCTGTCTATAATATTTTATGTATAACCGATGAAATGTTAAGTACACTGTCCTCCAAAACCACGTCGTAGATAGCGGGAATAGGTGGCGACCGTAAATAATTCAGCAATCTTTCCGCTTAAAGGTTTAACGCAGGGGAAGAAATTTAAAAGAGCGGGCTGTCATCCGTGTTTTATCATGTGCCGTGCGAATAAGCAGTATCTTCGGCCCAAATTTCAGAACCCAGTATCACAAACAGGGGCCTCCGGACCAAATGTAGAACTTATCCCCTTGACTCTTAAGAAGGTGTCGCTTTTCTAATCAATATTATTTCCTGCTTTACCGACTAGGCATAATGTACTTTCTGCGCCCTTCTTTATGGATTCGTACATTTTCACAATTCCAATCATATCACTGATGAAACTAAATACATCTGACGAAGTTCGAAATAATGATTATTTTTAATATATTATAACATAAAAGTACTTTCATTAATGATTGTACAATCAAAAAATAAACAAAAATAATTTAATACTTATAGTGATTCCGACAAATTATTTACAATTGTTTACCATAGTTATTTTTCATTCAACTCGGTGTTACTTTAAGATTTTTGTGTAAATATACGTATCGAAAATTCCAAAAAAGCGTTTCGTAACTAAAAAGATGCCAAATGTTGATATGTCCGATTCTTCCCAGATAAAGACAGTGACTACGCATGTTTTTATGTCTTAATTAATTCTATGCACTTTTTAATACGTTGGGAAAAAGGGAACGGCGCAACGAGTTATCGAATAAATAAATGAGCGTTTCCGAAAAGCAGTTAGGTCTATAGTTTGAAAATGTTTACTACAATCGGTTGTGGCGTCGATCATGACTTATCTGGACGTCCGGAAGCGCCTATCGCGCTTCTTTATTCCGCCGGCGTTTCTCAGAGGAGAACGGTGTTCCCTTTCATCCTGCGGGAGCCCATTTATCCGGCCGGCTCAAGGGACCGCCCCCTGCCGATCCATCAGACCCGGGGTCGGCCCTCCCCCCAACCCCTCCTTCCGCGGCATTAATCAGCACCTTTGTTCCTGTGGCCGACGCAAAAGACATCAGGCCCTTCGGCTTTTTCCCGTCCGGCCAAGGCTCACCTACCCGCAAACTAATTAAATCTCACCACCCACACACCCTCGAGATACTCATGTCAATAATCGGACCGCGCCTGAATCAAAATTGAATTAATATGTCAATTTTATTACTCAATAATCATAATGCCAATTCCCTATAAGAATTTAATTTTTAAAAAACATGTATGCAAGGCCAAAGGTTTAATAGTTTCAACGACAAAATACCGTACAGCGCAAACAGTACGCAACAACGGCAGGGAGATGATAAAGTTAGTGTGTCCGAGTTTGTCACCGTTAGTACCACACCCTATAAAATACTACCAAGCACTACACTAAATCTCGATCCACATACGCGATATTATCCAGTAATCTGAAACAAAGGATGTTTTGTCGCGCCGAATGCGTCTTGTCAATATTTTCTGCAGGAATCAAACGGGCGTATGAAATTATTTCATGGCTGGCACACACGAACGATAAAACGTATTGAATAAAAAATTTGTTGGAATATTAACATCGGATGTCTAGTTAAATCTTTTTCATTCCCCCTGTTAAAACAGTCCGAATACTCTTGTAATATCCATATTTTTCTATTTTTGTTTCAAGTGCAATAAATCTGACATTTACGAAGCCAGTTACCCGAGAACATTTTAAGCGAATTATGAAGAATACCTTTCCTTATTTAAATTAGAAAATACAATCAATGTAATATTTTTATAAAAGATTACGTATTATTAATATATAAATATATAGTAGAAAATGTTAAACAGCTAGTATAAGTGAATTCTTAGTCCTATAATTATTTAGCGATCATTTCTACTCCTCAGGCCTAAAGTGCTTAACTCTATTCCCATAGCGAGAAAACTAAACGACTGAATCGCAAGTTGGAGTCTCAAGAGCCATTAGTGCGTTAGGCTGCTAATCGTTGACCATTATCTCGGTTATTGGGCCGGCTCTGATTCCAGTTGGAAAGAGAGAACAGTCGGGCGAAGAACTGTCCCTAGAATTAAACTCCGGCGAGTCAAATGAAGATGTTCGAACGACGGGACCGCACTCGGTTAACGGCCCCGATACGCGCTCAGTTTTGTGGCCAACTGAACCATAGCCGCCGCCCCCTTACGACAGTCTGAACACATTTGTACTTAATACCGGCAATTCGTTTTTAAGTGTTATAAGTGGTGTGTGAACGTTGCATGAAGATTGTTCGCGGAAAGCTGCTCCTCCCGATAAGGACTTAATGGAACTGTGTAAACTACCAATTGGAATTTTAGGTAGTATAACTATAATATTCAGCTAATACTCTGCTTATATGGGGGGTGTTATTCCTCGATTACAGCCACTATTTTGTCATGTGTATATGTTTATCAAATATATATTTTTTTATTTGTTATTTTAAATTATAATATTACACAATTTAAAAAAAAATGAAAGTATATTTGTTTGTTTGGGGTAAACACCTATACTAGGTGCCCTATAGGACTGCCACAAAATTCGTGATGGGGTTACAAATCCACACTGTTTGACAGATTTTGTTCAAACTGGGCACATGTATCTGTCATCCCAAGGAAGGAACTGTACACATATTTTCACCCAAATAGGATAAGCCATTCACGTGGTCCACATAAGTCTTCAGGGCAAGCGGCTATTGGGCTTATAGTGACTTAATTTAGTACAAGATAGCAAAGCTGTTAGGCTAACCTAATAAATTAACAGGACATCAAAACTTACTATAGCCAACAAACTGACAATATACAAATCCATTTTAAAACCGACATGGATTTACGGAATAGAACTATGGGGTTCCGCCAAGAAATCCAACATCACCCGCATCCAGAGTTTCCAGTCAAAGGTCCTTCGTACCATCATTAATGCTCTCTAACCTACCAATCCATAATGACCTCAACATACCAACAGTCGACGAAGTCGCAAAATCACGCTTCCTTAAATTCCCGCCTCTCTCCACATCCAAATCCACTCGTTCAGTCCCTTTCCTCATTTACTCACCCATTATCCCCCCCGTCGGCTTAAACGCCACTGTACGAGACTTTCTGTAGGCCGGATACAGGTCAAAAGTACCATCACTGGATGGCGTCTTTATCGAGCGAAGTAAGTCAAACCAGCCAAACTACCGCCATTGTACCTATAACTAGTAATTGTTGATTGTACAAAAAAAATAAAGTTAAAAAAAATGAAATTTAAAACGTTCATACTAGTAATTATGTGGCATGAATCTTAATTTGTTTATATTAAAAAAACATGGATTCCAAATTACTTATTCTTTCTTAATTTTCCCACTTTATACTGTGCCGTTATATTATGTTATATTTATGATTCTTCGTCAAACAGTTATCTTAATTTAATCTTTACCAAAGGTTTTGAGTGCCGATCAGCTGAAAAATGCAATCGAAATACCTTTAAAAAGAAACGCGAAAAAATGTAACTACTTAAGTTGACAAGAAATAAACGACTTAATAAGTTAATAGTCGAATTTATGCGTTAATTGTAATATTTGGTATTAAAACAGTTTATTACGAAATATGTAGGTGTATGTGTATCCTGATGTTCTATATTAGTCATAACTCGCGAAATAAAAGAATAATGCAATTTGAAGTAGGTGTTTCACAGATGATTTGGACAGGAGCCGATAGTTGAGACTGCCGTTTGAGTGTGAGCGAGTGGCCCTTAGCCGAGCCGGCCACTCTAAGTGGCAGGCCTATAGTATACACACCCCATCATGAATTGTTTACTCAGGACCTTCTTTCGAGTGGGTTAGTCAGTGTTTAGGCTACCTACGCCGCTACTCATTCCACATTCTCTCCGAAGAATGGCCGTTTAACGGCCATCCAACAACTATTAAGGGTACTAGTAATAATGATTTTAACAATAAAACAGGCGGAACATTCTTATTTCCCTTTGATAAACTATTTATTTGTACTGACCGAGAATGCTTGTGGAGTGGTGTCTAAGAGAGGAGTGAATTTACAGACATTTCGACGTTGGTGGGTATTGTATTTAGCCACTCCGACCTGTCTATTTCGTAACTTTAATATATTTTTAATTTTGCCTCGTTTGGAGAGCCTACAATAGTTGAATAGTACAATAGTTAAAATAGTTGGGACTAGAGATTTTCAATTGGTCTATGGAATAGTAATTTCATCCTTTTGTTAACTGCTATTGTGTAAATAATCGGTTACAAATTTCGACCGCTATAACAGGCGTAACAGATTAAAACGCGTAAAACATGTTAAAAGTATCGGGATCTAATCTTTTAGAGTGTTCATGTCTCATTTAATGGCCAGTAAAATCCCCCCCTCCCCACCAGGACCTAGGAGAACAACGATTTCCATTTCCATTCCAATTTTCTTACCCTATATTAGACAAAGGGAAGTGGCTTGTCTTGGGGCTTGCCGCCGGGCTTAACCTCAGCCCCCTTAAATATCCCTTTAAGCCTCCTCCCCGAGGAATATCTCTGTTTCGCTCGCTCACTAACTCTACACCATCTCTCCCTCTCCCTCGGTGCAACCGTCGCCAACATGCCCCACCCCCCGCGGGATTTGGACGCCGTTCCAAAAAACGAGGCGTTATTATCTCTTCGTCGCCAAGACGGCCGGGGACTTTAAGAAAATGCAAATTAACGGAAGAGGAATTAATTGTTTCAGAAAAAGGGATCCGGTTGGACGGGGGATTAGGATCCTTGTAAGTTGAAGTGCCCAAGTTTAAAACAGGAAAGAGAAAAAAAATATGAGCAAGAACTTTGTGAGTATTTTAAAGGACACTTTAGCCGGATGTAATTTTATTTGAGTAATACTATACTAAAATAAATTTATGTATACATATAATATACTACTATAAAAGTGAAGACAAATTATTAAGGCTAATTAATGTTGGAGTAAGATATTAAATCAAAGTACGGAGTTTGTTGAAATTACGGATCAAAGTACGGATTAATTGAAAATCACGAGTGGACTGCAGTTAGACAGAAGATTGATAACCCACATTCAATACTAAAATATACAGGAAAGGACGGACGCTACAAATTGCTACTAAGACTCTTTGACAACATTCTCAACCGTTACTGGGACCTTTCGGTAAAATTAAAATATTTAAACTTTTTGCGGTCATTATACAATTGCGGACGGTAGATTCCTCGTTTCTCAAATTTTCGAGCGTCGGCCTAACGAACTGGACGATATGTTGTGGAAACTTGCGAATTCCCCGAATTTAAAACCGGAATAATATCGGCGACATTTTTTTTGTCTCTTTTATTGTTACAACTGTAAAATTATACAATAAGCAACATTGATGAAATCACTAGCTACAATAGTCTACAATTAGAGGAGAAACCCACTAGTTCCCCCTTTTTATTATTATTATTTATTTATTTTATTTTTAATTTAATTTAATTTATTTATTATTATTAATATTTTATTTAATCATTTAGGTCGCGTGGCCACTTCCTTTTCAGGCGGCGACATTTAAAACGAGTTTTTCATCGGTGGTTGGTTGGAATCGAAGCGCTTAGGCGAATCTTAAGAGAGGCAAGTAAGGGAGGGGAGATGGAGATTTGCGGAGACAGCGGCGGCTGACTGACTGTTTGGGCCGGGCTGGCGAATCCGGGAATAGGGAATTGGGTACGGGACCGGGACCGGGACCGGGACTTGGGGCGGGGGGAAGGGCCGGGGCGGGGATTAGAAGCCACTCGACTGAGGAGTAAATCCGGGGAATGCAGATTCCAATTGGAAAGCAATGTCGGGACGGGGACCTTTATCTCCCCGGGATCTTGTTACTGTGGCTGGTGTCAGTGGTACAAGTGTAACACCGATGTCCGACTGGCACCGAGCCCGCCAGTTCTCCTGACAGGGCACTCTTCCACCTAATTGACTAATAAGGATTGGAGACTCTGGAAAAAAGTTTTTGAAATTATAATAATAATTTGGTCGCCACTTCGTTATTTCCTAGGACCTATAAAACCATTTTGTTTTGTAGAAACTCAAAAAGAATCGAGGATTTAATTGCTGAGTCGAAAAGTGTTTGGTCAAGACAATATTACTAATAAGAAATTCAGATCCTTGCTTATGCAATGTTTCGGACAGTATTTCTAAGGTTGAGAGAAAAGATGCATAATCCCATGTAAGGCAATGAATTAACCCTCCGCAATCAGTCAGTTTTGAGACAATTTGATATGGACACAGTTTTTAGGTAATACGTATATTAGTCTTAAAGGATTCTGGGTATATTTATAGGTAATTTCTCATTATAACCAATTTAGTTAATAATATTGATTAGAGTATTTTCCGCACAGGTACATTTACGGAATTTTCCGTGAACATCCGAGTTCATATCGGAATCATCGGTCAACGGATCTAATGGATGAACTCTTCACAAGTCCGCTGTTTAAATAACCCTTATTGGGTTCACTTTAGTTCACTTCAGACTGGTGGAGACTGGTTTCAACGGTTATTAATTCATTTTCTTCTCGGCCCGGACGTGTTTAATGTCCCGGATCGATGTCGGATTCAGATTAGGAGTCACGAAACTTCCGTGTAACATATTTATTACCGGAGACTTGCGTGCTGCGGTGGCCGACGACGCGAACTCTTGTTTAAAACAACAAAGAGTGGATAATCCTTTTAACGCCCCCATAAATCTTGTAACACCGAGCTTTTTTAAATTTTAATTAACGCCGGATTTAACGTCCCATTGTGTGATTATCTGCGCGA
Organism: Lethocerus indicus; assembly: GCA_019843655.1. Lineage (NCBI taxonomy): Eukaryota > Metazoa > Arthropoda > Insecta > Hemiptera > Belostomatidae > Lethocerus > Lethocerus indicus. Next base: position 22,108,692 of record JACDQD010000003.1, on the reverse strand, counting down.
TTTTTTCCCCTCGCCGTTTTCAGTACCGTTGTGTTAGCAGTGCAATAAAGTGTTATAGTTTTGCGCTCAAGCACAGGCTTTATCTACAGGATTATACCTTTAATTGTCTGTCGTTTTCATAGCTCTTTGTGGTATTCAATTTGGAGTGTACACTCTTAGTGTAGTATGTTACATACTTGAATGGATAAATCAATCACAACTAACTTTTTTCAGACACGAGCATTTACTCCCAACGTATATTTCAAATTGATTGAAATCATATTTATTTTGTATGAGCGGAAAAAGGTTGATCCACTTTGTAACTATACTGGCAAACCAGTAAATATTGTACCCTATAAATAAGATTTAGTTATTTCCGCGAACAAATTTGCTGAATTGCATTCATCGTTCGAAATTTTGGTTATGTTGGCACTTGGCCATGTTCACGAGTATTTGAATTCCGATTATCGCGTTTCCGCCATCTATGACGCTTGCCGCATCGGATGGTACATATTGAGAGAGAAATGCCACGCTTTTATTACTGGAATCCGAGCCTGGTTTTCAGTTTATATAAGCAAAGGACACACTGGAACCTATAAATATTATTCCAAGGTAAACGCGTGGAATGCAATCTTCTGCTCCTCTGCAACGTGCACAAACGTTTTGTGAACGTACGTAATTTTACATGCGTTATTTCAAAATGAAATATTTGTGAACATCACTCTAGCTAACGGAGGGTTACAAAGTTTCTAGCCTAATATTATAGGAAGTACTGTCCAGTTAAACCAATTTTTCGTCTCAACTAATTTGGATAATATTTTACAGTCCTTCCCAGTTTCTTACTCACGATACTTGCGATCGTCTTTCTGATTTACAGAGAGTTGTCAGCAGGTTGATTTTACTGTTTCCTTCATAGCAATTCCTAGCTCCTCTCTTTTTCTAGAAACAATAAAATCGTTGACAAATATTTGGCACCGGAGTTATACTCCAAAGTAAAAACACTCTTAAGACGAACGTTTCGTATTTTACGTCATTTTCTGAATGCATTGTTCAATACAGTTATTCCTGAATAGCACAATAGAATAAAATTGAACTGGAAAAGTATAAATGAACTGGAGACATCATGGAATCAGTACTGGATCATGGCAGCATCATCACCCATAACATAAGATGCTATCGTGAACTATCGTGCGCTATTATTTGTTTGAAAATAGCCCTTTTAACAGAGTTATTATATTTCATAGGCTTATAATTTTTCTTCCTTATGTAGATGTATATTTTCGCCGGTCGTGAAGTTGAAATCACCGTTATCTTGTTTACGGCCCTCCATAAAAGTGGCCGTTGGCGGTCTCCAATATAGATTACTATTGTGGTTCTTATCTCGGGGTCGGGTCGACTAGGCCGCTGCTTTATTACTTACGTATCGGCTCGTATTTCGGGCTGTTTACGCCTCGAGACCCGATATCGCCACAACTCCTATCAATCGAACCGCCCTAACGACCCTCCCCGATAAACCGGTACCCTAATTGGGGCAACGCAACTTCTTCTTCTTCTTCATTCCGTATCGGGGCGTTCGATTTGTCTTAGATAATGATTACCCCCCCCTCAACACCGTTGGTGAATATTTTATGATTAGTCATTCGGGCTGGAGTTATGTTTTGCGGCACTAAATGTTTCCGGGATGAGCGTACAGTGTATTTACGGATGGTCCGTCTCTCTTACGTCGTTAACTCGGGCATAAAAGTGATCGAAGAATGCGATTCCTACCTCATATTGAAAATCAAGTGCGGTACCTGGGACTACGCTTAGACACAAGCCCACATACAAGACTGAAACGTACAGAAACGAAACGACGCTACAAATTACTACTAAGACTCCTCGACTACAGATCTAAACTGTCACTCTCGAACAAATTATTAATATACAACTGCGTACTGAAACCTATCTGGGCCTACAGAATTGAACTGTGGGGATCCATCGAGCCGTTTAATTCTTATAGACTTCAATCCTTGCAATCCATAATCCTTCGAAAAATAACAAACGCCCCACCGTATGTCTCTAACAGAATAATCAACAATGACCTAAAAGTCACATTCGTTCAAGAATTAGCAGCTTCCCGGTATAAATCCTTCTATTCCACATTATCCCTTCATTCCAATCCCTTAATTCGACCACTTTCCTCGCTTCACCTTCCCAAAAATCTCGTGCGTCGCCTAAAGCGGAGATGGCCACTCGATTTCCTTACGACGTGAGTAAGGGCAGGAGCGGGAGTACCACCATTGGGTGGCTTCTCCTTCGAGAGTTCAGTGAGTCAGTGTAAAGCTAGAGCACTGTCACTAGACACAATCCACAAATAAATTGCAGTTGTGACTATACAATAAATGAAAAAAAAAGCGATTAAAATTCCCGGTTAAATTTTCCGGGGGCAGAGGAATATATGCGGGAAATTATTTATTGGCGGTAAACAATACTGTGCGTATTGCCGTGGTGTGGAGGATACCGAGCGATTCTTGGTCGACGGGTCGGGTCCTTTTATCGCGGGCTTCGTTTTTCTGCCGCACGGGTCTGGGCTTATTGTGGGGCTGTGGGCAGGCCTCCCGCAGGGCGCCGACACGGGAATGGAGCCCGGTGCGTATTGTAGCGCCTACAAAGGACTTCTTGGCCGCTGTCAAGACTGCCGGTGATATATAATGCCGGGTCCCTCGGTCGCGATACCGACCCCGCAGTCACTCCGGTCCCGGTTTGCCGGCACAAAAGGCAGTATGAAACACATGTTTCTGCTCGGCCCTAATGCCAATTAGAGCCCCTTCTCCGATTTTCCGATACGTCTACTCGGTTGCACTCCCGCCTCCGTATTGATCTCAATTTACAATCGGACCGTGATAAATGGCTCGGTTATCTGTGCCCGGGACATAAAATGCCAACACATAATATCTCAGCCAGAACTCAGATCTATGTGCCTATAACTGGAACTGCGAATATTAAAATTAAAAAAGAATAATTTCGTAGAAAAATTGTGTTCATTACAACGCTAGTGAAATAAAATTACATTATCGATCATATATATTCATAAATTACTAATAGCTGTAAAGACTACCCGCATTCACAATAGCTCTTAAGTAATTAAATCAGTCAATGGAGCTTGCAACGTCGAAAATATATACAAAAAAAGTATTATAGGGCTGTAATTTATGTTCCGAAAGCTTATGTTCGGAAATAAGACTAGGACCTAAATTTTTGTTCTGGAACTACCGTGCCGAAGACGTAATTCTTTTCTTGTTCGTGAACGAAGTATAAAGTCGATTTTCACTACTTAACCTATCTGCCTTAGAACCGAAATGGCCTCCTTTGATATTTCCAGTCTGTGATCAAACATTACAACAAAAAAAAAGAAGTGAAAAATGAAAGACGAAAATTGATTCTTTGCTCACTTGACGGGAGAAATTAAAATATTTAACGGCGCAATTTATTATTTGGCTGACTGGGCTCTTTCTCCTCCGGTTGCAATTAAGTAGAGCGTTTAGTGAACGGCTTCAAGAAGCCAGCAAATATTTAATGTAAAGATATTATGAAAAAGTAATTTATCCGGATAGGATTTTATTGTGCCAAACTTTCAAACAATTTTGAAATACCCAAACGAAACTTTTTTTCGTATTTCAAAGTAATACATGCCTCACAGAAATATTGTTCTAATTTTTACTGTTTGACAGTGATGATACACTACCATCACTCTATTGTGGTCACTGAGAGTGCAAAAAGAGTATACATTTTCTTAATTTATTGCATAATATTTTGAGTAGAACAGATCAATAAACTGACTACAAATTTTAAAACTGAAACCATAAATTTCAATGTCACGCTAACATAACATGAAAACAGCCGTTGTATTGAGGGATAGTATAACTTGGAAAATTAAGGAGTTCGATCATAGCATAAATTTCTATCCATCTTTCCGATCTTTCCGATTCGCGCCATTGTCATAATATCTCGTTAGATATACTCTGCGGATTAAGTTATAGAGCTCGACTTTTACATTTTACTGGATGGGATTGTTTACTGAAGAGAGGACCATCGTTGAAACTTTTGCTCGTTCCCGAGCTAAGCACCCTGTCCAAGGACCGCCTGGTGGAGACTTTCGCATGAACTGACAAATCTTGCAGGGGGAAAAGACTCATCCTGCGAATGTTATCAGCCCTATTATGTGTTTTTATAAGCGCATATCGGTTATACAGATTCCGCTTTATAAATCCGCTTATTTAATTTAGTTAATTTCATTATAGAGCGGGCAGTTGCGCAGATCATGATCCCATTCAAAGCTTAAGCGGTTGGAAGCGCACTAATGCCCCGGGACAAGGGTTGGGCGATGAACTGGAAGGTGGTGCTCAACCTGCCCATGCGACCTGTCTCTCCATCATCCCATTCACGAGTGGTGCAACTGAACTCGATAACTATATCATATGTAATACAATCTGCGTTATACTCGCACTTTGACTTAATTATTAAACGTACAATGCGCTTCAGATTTAATGTTATTTAAATATAGTTGTACTTTGTTGAACCGCATTTCTTTAAATTCTGACATTGAATTTACTCTCGCACATTATGGGTGGAAAAAGTATTATTTTTATCGTGCATTATCAAAATGTACCGTAGTGTTTTTAAAAGTTCTTCAATTTATTCCCATGCCTCGGGCATCTATTTGAAGCATCTTCATTTTCCCTCCCGACACCGGGTTTGCCTCCCTTGAAATGACAGTAAACGGAAACAGGACGGATAAAATCTAAGCGATCAAGCTTCCCATTTTTTCAACTTTCTTTTCCGGAACGTGGCCCGAAGTAATCGCGGAACAAATTACAGGCTCTAGCGAAGTGATCAAGCCTCGCGTCACGGATATGAACACATTAAACGGCTTCCAGATGGAGGCCGGCAATTCGTTTGAAATTGCAGTATAAACGCGACAATAATTAGCCGCCGTTATCGCGGCGGCCAACCGGAATCGCGGCCAATTTCGAAGCAGATTACTGCACCGGAGGAGGCTGAGTATAATTTAACCTGACGTAATTAGAGAGATTTATCGCCGTCTATGTCTTAAATATCGATCTAGCGGTGACTACATACGTGAAACCTGGCATATTCATTATTGAGTAGAAACATTACCGCCATCAAATTTTTAAACAGTTTAAAGTATTGGCTTATAATCTTATTTGAAGTAATAGTTCTTTTTAATGAGAGTAGTCATGAATTACTTTCTAACTCAGGATACTATGTGCAAGTTTGTGAAATACCTACAGTATGTAATGTGATGTCACGTTTATTGACTAAAGTGTTAATGTTTTTTTTAAATGATACTAAAATTAGGCGTAAACCGTGAACTGTTGGGTATTACCCACATAACTAGATGGGTTGTTACGACTCGAAGTAAGTGTTCTCATTAATTTATAATAAGTGATGAGAGATAATTAGAAGTTTATATTTTTGTGGTGTATGCGCGAAATAAATATTACATTTTATAGTATTTTCCCCAAAAACTTACGACCCTCATTTTTCATCTAACATTAATACAAAATAATTAGAAGAACCCAAATATGGGTAAGAGTCTAATGTCAATTTTGCGGTCAGAGCTGAAAGCTGTTAAAAGCATAACGTTCTATTAATCCGGTAATTGTCAATTTATAACCAGACGCTTTTATTTGAATAAAAGTGAAATTATGGCTTTGGGTAGGGAATGATTGAATATTTAAAGCGTTAGGGATTTTGAGACCTATCGTTGGCAATCGGCCCGAAGCCCGGGCTTACTCTAAAATCTGGTCGGTTCAACCGTTTCCTGTTTTTACGGCCGGCCGGGATTATTTTAGCGACCCGAAATATATACCGGGTGTGTATCCAATCGCGCCAAACGAGTCGAGGGGTTCTCCTTCAAATACCGATACATAAAACCGGCTGTAAATTGGTCCCGTCTAGGTAACAATTCAACGGGCGTGTTTTCGTTCAGATAGTCAACCGAATAAAAGCTCACTTATCCCATACCGGGAAAAGTAACTGCCGTTCCCAGCTTTCCATTGTGAATCCAAGATATGAATTATATCAGAAGTATGACTAATTTTTGAATAAAACTGTATTAAATATATAGAATATTAATTACAAAAACATAAATTGTTCAAATAGTTGTTTTCCGTTAAACTCATGTTAAATGTATCGCGATACTAGAAAGATAAAAGCATACATAAAATTTCTTTGAGTAAACGTTGCTTTGAGGCTTACTGCACGGTAATATTATATTTGTTCTTCGTGTCACGAAATACCTAACCTAATGTGAAGGATGATTCAGTAGAAGCCAATAACACGTTATCAAATGAGTTAATTCTCACCATGTTACTAATAGAATAGTAACGGCTAAATCTTGCATTCCTGCAATCTTGCAAGGACGCGTGGAATTGAAGAGGAGATTTCAAACAGAGATTTGGTATTTGAGAATCGTGGAATATTTGATTTCGGTAAACGAAACGGAACCAAACCCCCGGCAACTACATTAAAAAACGAGAACCGGGTCGAGTGCACTGTCTGTCGCCGCTGTTCGGGCCCGAGCGGAAAAAAATATATAAAAAATAGAGATTTATTAAATTGCCAATACACGGTAATCGTTTTTCCGCCGGTGCGGAACATTAGATTAAAACCGGGTACGAACGAGGAAACCGGGGTGGAGACAGAGGGCGGCTTTATTAAAGTCTCCCCCTCCTGTACACAATAAACTGCCGATCGGGGGGGTCCGCGTAAAAGTGACGCGGTCCAGTCACCCCCGCTCGACTCTGACAGCGTGACACACAATAATCCGGACGGACGCGTACAAATTGATTGGCTAATGAGAACGGGCACGGACAATGTGCCGCCCCCGCTCCCCCTCCCCATCTTATCTGACAGTGACACCGAGACCCGCCCAGAGAGGTACAAGGGCGCGGATAAAAAAAGGACACGAGCATATACTCCCTAATGAATAACACCAACAATAAAAACTAAATTACGGTGTAGAACACTGTGAAACCGCTGGAAAGGAGCGTTCGGAAATATTTCCCAATCGGGCCCTAAACCGCCTAATTTCGATTCGTTTGCGGCATCTGAACGTAGTCAACGAAACCACTGCTGTAAATCTTCAGTCCTGTGTATTAGTATTATCGGAAAATTTTGGCATGGAATAAAATCAAATTTTTCTCCGCATTAATGTAAAAGACTGGTTTAACGAGTTAAGACAGAATATTACAAAAATCAAAGATAGATTTCCCTAATATAAGGAACCCCACTATAAATATTTTAAATTTGATCACATAAATCGGGTGAAAATGGTACATTTGTATTAAGAGCGAAGAAAAACATTTCCCATTTTATATTTCTTCCCGATGTAGCCGAATGAATTCATTTCAAATATGAAATACAATGCAGAGTCAATATCGTATACTCGTGCTCAAACTCTAATACTTTTAGCCATTCGATTAAAACTAGGACTAAATGCTGAATTCTTAATTCGTTGAAATTCCCCCCGCCCGCGCCCCCTCGGGCGTTTTCAATCACGGAGTCCGCCTCTCTTCGTGGATCCGTCTTATATAAACCCGCGCCCCTGCCCGTCCCTCTGAAATCTCTCTATCTCGGATTTCGTACGAAGTTCGAGACCCGCCCCCCTCTGGAAAATGGGTGGTACAATGAGTTCAAAACTGCGTTAAGTCCGCGAATTTAGTAGAGCCGACGTTGGTCGGGTGTGGGTGGGGGGTCTCGGCGGCGGGGGGCTCGCCTGTGTCTTATTCGCCGGCGAAGAGAACAGAATATTAGGCCAAGAGATAAGGAAAGAGCCCCCCACCCCCCCTAACTTTCGGGAGTTTCCTCCCACCCGCCACCCACCTACTGCGGCGGAGGCGGGATTCTCCCCTTGTACACTTGTTATCTGTGACATATTACATAGATAAAGATATGATTTATCCCCTTAGATGGAAAACTTAACTGGCGGAAACTATGAAAGGAGGAGTCTATTGAGTTGGCTGTTATTTACAACTAGGACTGACCCAATTAAAGCGTCAAGCATAACAATTTCCGTATGAAAGAATGAGGGACAATTCAATTTTGAGCGGTACTACTTAATTACAAACTGAAAAAACCGTCGAAAACTGTTTTTTTCCCTTCGGAATAAGACTGAAAAGATTGAAAAAGAGACTGACAAACGCGTTAATAAAACGCCGAATATTTAATGCCGACATATTCCAGTAAAAAAGATTATGAACGGAAAGCCCCTAATAATATATAATGCGGATGACTGAAAACGCAGTTGCCGAATTATTTCAACCGCTAGCTTGAAATTATAATTCAAGATATGTTATACTTATATATGGTTATAAATATACACTGGATTTTATACATAAAACTAATTAAAGAAGAATATTGCCAATCGCATCGAAATTATGTTCATAGCGAGATTTGTTAATGATTATAAAGGAAATCGATCCTAAGGTTGTGGGAAACAGCGACAGGACTTTGCGAATAAGTCGCGTTTGAGACTAAACTATTTGCTTAGAGTCAAACAAATAATCTTTTTTAATACTTAAATCACATTTTATGAAAGTCCTAGTACACAAAAGAGCGCCTTTTTATATTTATTCAACGAATGATTTACAGCTCGAGATGTATTTTAACCATTTACAAAGGAAATGGAAGGCTTTATAATTAATTATAAAGCCGGTCCGGTTTAATATTAAATTCGTGAAATTGACTCCACAATGGGTAATCGGGTTTCATAAAATTCATAATCCCCATTGTAAAAGGGCCATCATTTTGAGTGATTGTATTGCGTCCATGGGGAGGAAGGCGATCGGCGCTACCCCAATCGTGGCCCTATTCAATTTCGATCTCGTTTTAGGAAATCGAAGGTGTGAGCCAATTAAACGTTTGCCCACTCGTTAGGGTGGCCGGCCCCCACACGTGACGGCCGATAACAACACCGCCGCCCACCCCAAATAACAAGTAATAACGCGTAATTGCCCCCTCCCCCCCGCAACCACCTCTCAACTTGTTTACAACACTTCCCCCTTTTGTGCTGCCTATTATCGTCGTCCCGCACACGGAATTATCTTCTTATATTCGCCAAATCTGTCCGAATTTTTCGCCGGATAATTTTATATTCCGTAAAACCATATTGTATTCCCAACTCTATATATCAAAGCTCACTAATCGAAAACAGTAACTGATCAACAAAGTCAGACCGAAATCATACATCACGTAGTTAGTTCGAACGAAGAATGTAAATAAGATCAATTATAAAGGCGCCTTCGAGTGTTATCAGAGTCTGAGTGAAAAGTTTCCAGACCAGGATGAATTACTGGCGTTGGGTTTCCTTCCCTATGTCTGTCAAGACTTCTGGTTCAGAAGTTTTATCTTATCTATTACTAATGCACAGACGGATATCTCGACGGTGTTCCGCGACGATAAATTTATTAGTAGTGTTAACAGACAGCAAATCAAAGTCTAAGTAGAGATTCCTAACAATTATGCTGGAGTTCCGATGATAATTAAAGGATTATTATTTAAAGGGTAATCCGAAGTCACCGGGCATTTGACCCTGGTTTGACTCCGTCATGACTCCCCGTGAATTTGCACCCTCAATAAGTTCCTGGTTGTCTAAAAAAAATATCTGACACACATTTCATTACCATTAAATATATATTAATTTTTGTATAAATAAAAAACGAAGTAGATAAGAAATATTTTGGATACAATTTGGTAACTCACGTCGTGGTATAGAACACCGTAAATACAGTGAGATTCAAGTTTCGGTTTGGGTGGGAGGGGGCATCGAGAGGATCAAATGAAAATGTGAAATGAAAAATTAATGTCGAATTATAGCGAACTGGGAGTTAAAGGATTTTGAAGTAGAATGACTGGAATTTTTAGGTTGGTCCGTTTTGAGTCCGTTTGTAATCTTATTAAGGGGTCGGGAGATGGCCCGTTTGGGAGGCGCCCGCCCCTAATGTCTGGCATTAAAACGTTTTGTTCTCGCTAATCTTTTAATGAGGCCCAATTAGTCCCTTCGCTTTACTCATTCCCCACCCCCCACCAGTAGGGACACTCCCTGTGAACCTTTTCCTGCCGAAACCCTGACAAACAATTCCCTATAGATACTCGATAATATTTAAATCTTAATTCTTTAATTTAATATACCGTTCTATATTCAATACGTTTTTAAATTGATATCCATACCGTTTCAATTGATTCATCGATTGCCGTTAACTAATCGATAGTGGATCCGATTGGATATTTTCAAAAAATATAACAGTCTTGCAACTACAACTACTCTTATGCTCTTATTGTGCGAGCACACTTTAATATTTCACGATAATAGAATGCGCTATTGTATTTATTAGCCATTAACGCTTAATTACTCAGAATTTCGTACTGTAATTTTTTCAGAAATTCCCCGCAGTTAATGATGCTAATGGCAATAAATTATTTGTCGCCGGCGCCTATCTGTTATTAATACCAGAATTATGTATTCCTAGATTTTTTGTTACACCGCCGCATTACAATAACAAAAGAGCCTTAGAGTAACAACGGGGCTCATTACCCCGACAATAGATTAGATGAACCCGTCAGCAGAAATATCCACCGCGCCTGTTTCGACAATGTATTGTAGCGGAAAGCGATGAGCATAATTTATTTTCCTGTAATCGTGAACTAATCACCGGACCCTATTTATGCTATTATCGGTATTCAATTAAGAGCAAAATAAAGCCTGCTCCATAAGCGCATTACGGCAAGTCACATTTGCGATACAGAAGCACGGAGGGAAAAAAAACCCTGATACATTTATTGCACCGGTGTGCGGCGAACCAGGAAACTGGATTTCATTGTCATAATTCTATTATTGACTTCAGTTTAATTTGGGTTCCGGACGGCTGGAAAAAACTAGCAGGTGCAAACGCTTAATCAGGAGGCAGCGAATCGTTGGGAATACGTTGGGCGAACTTCCTCTCAATATCGTACAGAATTAATTATAATGCACAGTAATTAATTAATAAATATCAGTGCGCTGAGAACTGTCGCCTTAGGAGTGACTCGAGTCCATTCCGCGTTTAGAACTTTTTAAAAATAGATGCTGTCTACCGTATGGAACCACGGAACTTCGGGAGGAGAAGGCAGTAGATGAAGCTGTAAATTTAAACTGCCCTCGTTATATTAACCCATAAATCGCGTCCAAAGAGAAGGCGGCAGATATTGAAAATTATTCGCGACGAGTGGGTCGGGCGGTGGCCATGAATGAATCATGGTACGCGCTCTGGCCGGCAAACGAAAAATTAATGAAGACTACAGATTTATTTATGGCCCGGTTTTTCCCGCCTTATTAACCGAAATTACTGACAGGTAGTCAGAGTTAGTACTCGATGCGAATCCATATCCTCCCATTTATCTTCGGCAGTGAGAATAATACAGTTAATATCGTTGATAATTATTTTTAAAAATTTTACTAGTTACTTTGTTTTAAGATTTTAGTACCATATACGTTGTTCAGAATCAAGGGAGAAGAAAAAAAGAGGCTAATTACCATTATATTACTAGTACATGAACGGTCTCGGGTACACCGAAGATGGAGAAATAATTCAGTATTTTAAATGTGTTTGTACTAATAAATAATACAACATAAATTTACCAATTTGTTATTTATCTTACACAGAAGCTGGCTGGAAGTATGGGGAACCTGGATTTAGGAAAACAAGGGCTCCATTACGGCTATAAAATTTATTTGTAGGGCTCAGACGCAGCTTTATATCGCGAAATAAAAACGGCTTCTCGAAAGCAACCTCAGGGGGGTACTCTCGAGTCCTAAAATCCTGCCCCACGCCACCATCAAGTGTTTCTTTCTTGTTTCCCCTTAGGCCGCTTAATACTGAACATGTATCTTGTCAATGCCCGGGTCTGCCCGTGATGTCTGGCTGTGTTCGATTTCCAATGGTCATCAGACTCCGTTACTGCGATGGCCACTTATTTCCGTTCTGACTTTAGTACGATGATTCCACGATGGTTGAGGAATACATCTTAAGTACTTTGACTGTGACGGTACGAATCATTTTAATTTATTGTACATAATATGTAATTAATAATATTGTCATTTCCACCGGATACGTTTTTTCATCTCACAGATTGTATTATAGATACTATCATCAAGAAAACTTTTAATCAACTGCTTAACAGGCAATGCCCTGATATTTATTTCAAATTTGAGTAGTGGTATTAACGCAAGCGCGTTCGACTTAAAACGATAGAATGTCATCATAAATAATGCATCCCAAAAGCATTCGTCGCTGAATATAAATTCCGAACTGCAAATAGGATTTTTTTTAGAAAAGAACGGGTGGCCATTAATCTTTGGCCAGCGTCATACATGGCACGTCCCTCGGGGTCGGCGGGCCAACAGAAAATTTAACGGAGAGCTGGTATCAAATGGACGATGAAATTTTTTTCCTAGTAGTTGACAGCTCTAAACAAAGGAAAGGGCTTTGTTTCTCTTCCAAGAAAGATTGTCTGGCCCGTTTAGAAAACTCTAGGAAATGTTTTCGAGTAGTTCAAATATGGTTAGGCAAAAAAATGGTAAGTCCATTCCATTTTAATGCGTTTTTCTTATATTATATCATATCATAACTCCCATACTGCCTATTTTCCAAGGACCTGACGAAACGTCACGCTTAAATAGGCGAATTACCTATAATAAATTTGAAAGAATCACGCGCTGTTAACGCTGTACACTCAACATACAGAACGATAACACAGCAACAGATAACACTAAACTACTTGTCTCATAAGCACTAAGTGATCAGTGTAAACCTCAACGTAACCATTCCAGAATGTGTCGACCGCACTCCTCGAAACCCATTTTTCTTAGATGCGTGGTCTTGAGACGCAAAATAATTAAGAATTAATGCCCAGCAGTAGGGGAAAGCCAAACAGAATGGAATGAATAAAAAAAATTAGGACTTGTATTTATGAACTCATTAACAAATTCTGATTAATTTGATATTCGCGTTTTTACTATCAGGACTTGGATTTCGTGAGTTTCAGTATCAACTTAATTCTGTGATTATGTAATCGCTCATACTTACATGCTGTAAATGTCATACTGTATCACGAGATTAAGGTGTTACATTATTTTGATTAGATTACTTAGGTATGTATTTTGATTGCTGGTGAAAGGATCATTATTTATTAAAGAGTTATATGATCATAAAAATGAGTATCAACGGTATCGTGTGCTCAGAACTATCTTCAAAACAAATATCTCAGTAATTGAAATAGTAGATTTAGTTTATTATAAGTATTTTACAACAGTTGAGTGTAATCCAACCCCTGTATGCATGTACAGTTATGCCGCAACCCCTCTACCAATTAGTGGTGACAGAAAGTAGTATATTCTATAAAATAAATTCGTATGGTATAATTTATGAATAAACTACTGATAGCGAAAAGAACAAATAATAAGGGATCAAAATAGAGTATGGGTTGGGGCGGTGTATTTACCAATGGGATTTCGGAGCCTAAAACTGGTGGAAAGGGGCGGATATCTGGGTAGTGCTGAATTGGATCTTTTAAAACGGGCCTTGTCCATCCGGCTAACTTCGTTACCGTGCGACGGGGCAAAGGTGTAAAGTGAGAAGTGTGCCCGGAATAGGCACTGCATTAGCCCCCCCCCCACCATAATGGCCCGCAGATATTTCACTTCCCCGTTCGGGAAAACCTATTAGCCTCGGTGGAAAAAAAAAGAATTGTGTCGAATCGATCGCACTCCGAATGCCCTCTCTTTCTTCGGCCCATAAAGAAGGTATGACTGGAATCAATACGGCGGTTAACTGCATTCAATTAAAACCGTTCACCCGTTCGGGATTCGTCTAGAAGGAACTATATATTTAGAGCGCGCGATAATTCTTTCTGTTTGTCAAATATCAATGAAAAAAATAGTACGTTTGATAGACGAGATTTGAGGAGAAATTCGGTAACTCAATGCGATGCGGGCAGAGAGAAAATCTCGCAGGGGGACAACCGTAATCCACTTATCCGGAGATAGTGGATCTGTGGGAATAAAACTTTCCTGCAAATATACTAAAATATTAAATACATTAATTAATTAACAGAACCACCATCATAGTCGTGTAGGAGATTTCGTATCAAATATTTCCTGGTACGCATCCACATAATGCATTTGCTGGGATAGGCTGACATTAATATATTTTGCTTATAAAAAAATGTTATTAAACTAGTTTCATTATCTATGTTATTCATAAAAACAATTTGAACGTGTGAATGAAGGGTTTTATGCACTCTCGAGATGGTTACGAGCGGTATTTGTACCAGTAGTAATATGACTAGCCAAATAGATTGAGCCATTAGAAACAGCATTATTTAAATTTGAAGTAGTCGTTATCCTTCAACCGTTAAATATTTTGAAAAACGAAATCATATACAAGAGGTAGTAAAATAGTACTTATAAATCAGTGTATTGTTGATGTGGTATCCCAATACCCTTGTACGAGTTCGATTTTTCTGGAAGAAGAATATAAATTGAAACAAATATTTGTATGTTGCTGTTCATCAAATTTTATTTGCGGCTATAAATACTCCTAAAATATGTATTTCCATAGAACCCTGCAATTATTGTTTCGCCATCAATCGTGTCACATAGAGTCAATCTGAATTTGTATAACGCACTCATTTCAGATTCTTTATACTTGGGCGGAATAATAGAATATTTTGGTCCGAACGGAAAACCCCAACCGCCCCTGCAGAAAGAGAACGAACAAGGACGAGTTAGAAAACAAACAACTATTTCTTCTAGGTGGACAGAAGCTCGTACACAGAGAATATATTAAAGGAGAAAGGCTATTTTTTGTTAAAAAAGAATAGTTTTCCAAGAGAAATAAGAAAAAGTAGAAGATAATGAATAACAATGGATAAACTCATACGATACATATGTATAGTTAAAATTTACTTCTAGAATGTAACGCATTTTTGAGTATGTTACAACTTAGTTTTTGAGGATCATTTGATGAATTTAAATATATCAAGCTTTATCCTTGAATCCTAAAATGTTTATTTAACTCAGTTAAGAATTCAAAAGAATACGATTGACCGAATAATTAAAGTAATTCAACGCTAATCGATGCACTTCACGACCTATTGCACGGAATTATGTAAAACAGTTGACACATATAAGTGCATGCATTATCTATATGTTCGTAGTAGTTCTGGTTGTATTATGCAGATCGTTGCATAATAAGCGGCTACAATTTGATGCGCGTTCGAGATACACCGAGTAAACGAGCATTCAAATGCGGATCAATCTGCTGGCTTTAGTAGGTGTGTTGGTCCTGATTAAGGAATAGTTTATTCAACAATATTTCATTGTGGGAAATAAACTTCTTCCGAGATTTTTCTCGATTATATAGGATATTCCAAATATTTTTGGCGGCTATTAAGCGAATTCCATGTCACGTATAAACACGATTTCTTAAATTATTTTAATACTGATTTACTGCTTGAGAATAATCTACTGGATGGGAGAAGCCAAAACGGGGAGTGGAGACAGAAGGTAGCAAGAACGATGAAATCCTAAACCCTCATTAATTTATCTTTAATTAAAGTTACGACCAATGTAATTATCGTAATTACTCGAAACATCGTGATTGCATTTATTTTCTGCAAAGTATAGCGTTCCTTAAAAGCTGGAATGAGTGGAGGGAATATTCGGCGACCGTCTTAATACTGCTGCGTTCCCGAGGTGGCGCAAAGTGGGAAATAAATCGAGCGGTGTAATGGAAACGAACGGCAATCGATATTTCAGGTGGGCCCAAAACGAATTAACTTCTTCATGGAAATAAATGCCCCACATCGATTTTCATGAGGCTCCCCCGTCTGCCCCCTACATGGGTCCATTCGATTCCTCCCGTACACCGGGTCCTGTAAATTTCAATAGTTCTCAGTTTGACACCCTCCTCAGGTACACTCTGTGCGCCTACAAAACAGAGTTTGAACCCAACAGAATTAAATAGCATTTAATAGTAATTTAATTGTGACACCTAGAGTACAGATTCAATCCTAAATAAAAAATTTTCCCGGAAAATTTTATTTATTGTATCAAATCGAGGAATACTATAAATTATTGTAACTATTGTACACGCAGTAATGTTCCGACCTCCAAGTTAGAACTTATTTATGATTTACTTTACAAGTAATGGTACTTGGGATTCAAGAAGCTTAAGTCAATACCAAGGCATTGGTGTATGTGTAAAACTAAACAAGGAATTAATTATGTATAGAACAACAAATACTGCGAAAACCCTTTGGGCCCTTCGGGATCTTGTTGTCGGAATCTGATTTAATTAATTTCAATATCAGGGGTCCAATTCAAGTGACAGCGAGATTAAACGAACACATCAATAGTCGTTTCGGATTGAATGGAAAATACGATTTTATCTATTGTATTTATTTAATTGTTTATTTATTTTATAACAGTCAAAAATTGTACAATATAATATATACCGAATTAAAATTAACAGATAACTTCCTGCGCCAATTAATATAGATAGTAAAGCATTCATTCAAGGCTAGACGTTCACTCACTGAATGAAACGTCTGAAACTACAATTCTTACAATTTAAATTTCCCTGTTTAATATTATAATTATAGTACAATGCAATATGCGGACACTCCTGGTTGAATTTGTTTGAACAGCTGGACGCCCGCCTTTACCATTCGTCGATGATGCGTTTACCCTAAAATATTCACGGGTCGGAAGGCAGCAAGTAATTTTCGGGCGACCCGTGTTCGATTCATGCGTGCCGCTGCCCTATCATTCAAAAGGGGCTGAATGGGCGGGGGCCGGGGTCCAAGGGGAGACTTTTTACGCTTTGGTGAACAGGACCCTAAACAAAGCGCTCGGTTTCGGCCGGGCATTATTACCAGTGGACAAAACGGACCTATCGGGGCGTCACCGCCCCCGACCCCGCCCCCACCGACGCCCCCGTCCTTTCCTCCCGACCGGCCGACCTCTCCCCAATATTAAATTATCAGTTACACCCAAAGTGCCGGACCCCTTATGTTTGCCAAAGACCTTACACAACCTTTGTAATGGAGGTAATTTTATAATTCCTGTTTTCCTTTCTTTTACGTTTCAAGATCACACTTCAGTGAAGTAGTGAGAACAGGTGACATTAATGAATAATTACTTATAAATACGTAAATAAAGAATACTACCATAAGGATTTTTTATGACCAATAAACGGTATATATGACGGGGACGACCCGCCGATCTCATGGTTTATTAACTTATAGCACCTTAACTTGAGGTCCGATAGCGAATACGAAACCATATTTATAAATCGTGGAATTTACCCGTCTAAAATTTTTTATAGTCTTACATAAAACATTTGTCTTTAAAACTCAATCTGAAACCGGCTCAGCTCAGGACCAATCAACCACTACGGGTTGGCAGTAAATCCCCTGGGACTCTTTTCTAAATATCCTGAAATGACAAAAACCTAAATTTTGCATACTAACGTAGTTTTTTTTAATCGTTCCGATCGGACGATT
The DNA here is from genome assembly GCA_019843655.1 of Lethocerus indicus. NCBI lineage: Eukaryota > Metazoa > Arthropoda > Insecta > Hemiptera > Belostomatidae > Lethocerus > Lethocerus indicus. The sequence goes on along the minus strand of JACDQD010000003.1, from coordinate 22,091,106 downwards.
TATGTCCGGAGGTTGGAGGGATGCAATATGGTCCGAATGCCGCCGATTACTTTTTATGTAAACGGGAGGGCGGGTCCGCTCCGGCTTTGGTCGAGGTAAAAACTGTCGGCGCCCGTTTCTGGCCACTATGAAAATGCGGTGCTTCGCACAACTTCGTCCCCGGGACTCCATTGTGGGAAACTTTTCGCCGCGTCCCTGTTAGAGCTGGTGTCCTATTCAACGCGAGCCCCCACTACACCCCCCCGGGGTCGAGCAGATCGACCCCGAGGCCTCCCACAATCCATACCCCGCCTCAGAAACACTAATTAACAAAGTCGATAAAATTAATTATGCACAAGAGGTAGGGATCAAAAGGTGATTGTTCGCAGTAATTTCAGACATGCGCCCCGATTGTCAGTCGGATACAGCGCTGTCCAAACGAGTAAATAGAATCTTTTCGTCTCTTAATCAAAGGCTCATTTCATTTCTAGTTAAAAAGATTTAAACAATTCATTATATCATGGAGGCTTTAAAATTTAATGTACTCTGTAAATTAATGGTACCTGTTCATTGCCAGCGAGTGTATGGAATACATAAAAACGTGTATTCCAAACTAATATTTGGAAAAGCAATACCTGTTGTTGCTCACTAACTCACAATGCCCAAATGACAAAATAAAATTTATTTAATGCCTCAAAGACAGAAATCGCTTGGACTTACGTCAAAAATTACAAAATCATTTCAAGTGTAAGGGAATATATAATAAAAGGGAATAAAGTGTATAATCGCTGAAATATTGTTTTGGAGCTAATAATCCGAATAATCCTAAAGGGAGTATCGAACTGAAGCCTGATATACTTTTTGATGACTTTGGCAAAGGCCAACCGAAATATCTGGTTTATAAAGAGACTAAAACTCGCTGCAGGCGTATGGGGCAACAGCCTATTTCGGAATTAGATTAATTCGCCTGCGTTTGTTTAACTGAAACAAACGTTAATAAATTCATAAAGTGGGTAGATGGTTTGACCTCTGTGTAAAAAACTGTCACTGAATTAATATAGGCCGGGCCGAACGACCTACCTACCGTGTATATTTTTCGATTGCGCCGTTTTAATGTCGGAATCGTCGAATTGTTTGATAAAAAAAAAAGGAAAACAGAATGGAAAAAGGGGCGATATGAAACCGCTTTTATGCGCCCCTCTTTGCCCAACTCTCGAAATATTAAATTCGAATTACTGTCGGCCGGAATTTCGACAAATCAATTTTGGGAGGATTTAATAGCCATTTTGTAAGGCCGCTCGGGCGGGATTAAATTAATCGCGGCTCAATTGAGCAGCGTAAATTAAAACGGAACGACGAATATTGGAAACACCCGCGAGTATTAGGCGCACAAGTACTTAACCGATGAAGCCGTTTTAATCTAATGTCAATTATGAGAATGTCACAGGCCTAATTGTGGAACTCGTTAAGGATCAAGAACACGAAGGAAAATTATATATTTTTCACGGTTGTTTCTAAATTTAAGAATAATACTATAACAGCGCGAGCAGTTTATAAATTGATCATATGTTTGATCCGAGCAGAAGTCGAATCATGAAATTGATATATAATGCTGCAATACAGGAATTTTTCTGCCACCTTTTTTATGATATATTCATTTATTTTAAAATAACGATATTTATATGTTTTACTGCTCATAAATTAGTCCGACTAATGAAATCTTATGTACTTATAAGACCTTCACTTTATGAAATTACTATAGAATTTTTACGAATATTTATGAATGATAAAATGATCAGGAGAAAATAACACGGTAAGGGGGAATCATCGGGTTCAACAATTGCTGAGTAATGTAAGATGAAACCAGATAGAGGTGGGTCATTCAATTCGTTAAGAAATGTTATCTGAACGTGAGGGCGATCCTTTTCAAATCCAGTCGGGCAATTCCGCGTTTGTTTCTTCGTCCGAAGAGATTGGCCGACGCCCCAATTAAAAGCTCATGACGAGCTGGCGCCCGAGTGAAGTACAATAACTTTGTCCGCGCGTCACGTTGTCCACTCGGCTAATCAGGTTCCCCTCTCTCTATCGGGCGGGGCCTCTTCGCCTTCGAATTGAATTATAAGGGCGCGGGTAGTGAGTTGTGGCGGGCGCCTCCCCCGCCACCGCCACCCCCAGCAATCATAAACAAGTTGCAACTTCGCGGGGACCAAGTTGCGGGGGTTATCGTTTCGCGAGTGACCCCACGGGCATACTGATTCCGACCGGCACCCCATACGCGAAAGTCCCAGCATTTTAACATAATAAACGTAAACCGGACAAAGTTTACTCCGAGACATTCAACCATGTTATAAGAAATATTCACTGTGAATTTTAAACGCTTATATATTCGGTAACGATGAATTTTATTCCCCAAGAAATAATCCTTTTTAGAGTCGGTTCGGGAGTTTTAGTCGATGATATAGTTTTTTTTTGTATGTCAATGTTTATAAACTTTTATATTCTTCCTAGGCAAAGGCTATTTAATGACTGTTGTATTACTGCTATCTTACCTGTCCTGTTTCCTACCCGTTCGTCCTCTATTACACAACCGGTTGATTCCAATAGTCCGATAGTGGCTGATTAAAGAGGCGAGTAGTCTTTTTCTGCTTCGAGAACAAACAATAGAGGAGGGAGAAAATGTCGAGCAACCAATCTGGGAAAGAGAGTAATTTAAACGCGACCGGGACTGAATAGCCGCATTGGCGTTTTTCGAGATGGAAAAGAAATAATGATCGTTAGAAATAATTGTAAAATGGACAGGTAAGTTCGCTAATTGAGAACAAAATTGCCAACTAGAACTGTTGAGTCTTCCTATCGAACTTCCGGCAGTGAAACTTTTAACGACACTTTTTGACTTTTCGAGAGAAAATCTGCCAATTAGAACTAGGTTTCACGTTTCTACTTCCGCCCCTCTTCCTCCCGTCACGAGTCCGAATGAACTGAAAAGGTCGAATGATCAATTGAATTACTTTTTATAGGACTGAACGTTTCGATCCACCGATTTCAGCAAATAAATGCTTTATGGATATTGACCGTGAAGAGAGAGGATGATAAAAAAAAACAATTATTGTACAAATGTATACTTTTTAATTGATAGATAGGTTATTTATTACATTCTAAGGGATATTTATCAATTTAATATTATGAGCATGTGACAATAAGCATAACTTTAATATTTCATTACTACTGTAGCATTTTAAACAATCTTCCTTCAATTGTAAATTACAATTGATTCTGCGATTATTCCTTCTGTTTCTGTTTCAAATTACTACATATAATATTTTACGATAAATATTCAATTTTTACATCATTAAAATGAGGAAATTCCAGCAGCCTAGATCATACTTGGGAAATTATTTTATTAAAGGAAATTTAAAATTAATTAATTTAATTTTTTATTGGGAATTTAAAATCATAAAAGTGTTATTTACACTCAATGAAGTGTAAATAATAAGCAAGATAAGAGGTTACCTGCATCAATGCCAGAGATAATAATTGAATTGAAATATATCGTTGTTGTTCTAAATATGAAAAACAGTTCAAGAAAAGAAATACAAATTATTTTCCTATACAAATAACTATTGTAGTTAATCAGACGGGACTCTGGATACGCTTACAAGAATTATAAGAAAAAAATGTCCTCCAATTTCAGAACTGGCAGTAGTTCAGGAGTAATAAATTATTATTGAGTGTTGGCCAGGGTGGTACCGGAAATATGTTCGGAATAACAAATTGTCGTTGAGAACGTTGTTTAGCAACTGGATAGTCATTCATCAGTCGGGCCGGGAAGCGGGGTGGGGATTTTCTAAATCTCTTGATATATAACTGTGAACAAGCATTATTTGTCATCTCCGGAGGTCGGTGGCTGCGGTGGCGGGGGGGGGGTGAGCGGGCCACACACAAACCAACTGGAGTCTCTCCGATTGTGCTACCGGTTTTTATCTGGGCTTCAACTTACCGGTATACTTTGCCCAAACAGTGCCGTCCTCCTACCAGCCAAATAGCCAATGAGTCTGAACGGGCTTTCGATTTTGACGTATTGACTTCCCTAGACCACGAATCAGTTTCTTGATTAAACTTTCAAGAACAAACTATATTTTTGGAGGTCCGTGAGCATTCGGTGAAATCATTTACTTGGTTTCTCGGTGACACAAGGTCGGTTTGTTTTCATCGGTTCTAGATTCTTGCAATCACTGTATTTGAATTAGGCCCACAGTTTCATTGTCACTATTTTATGGGCCGCTCAATCAATATGCACCGGCCGGCCTCAACAAATGGATTCTAATTGGATGTAGCATCGGTCGGCCAGATTGCCGTTCCGACAGATACAGTTTGCCCTTCAATCCACTCAACATCAGCTTCTGGATCAATTTGTTTCGATTCCTCAATGAATTTACACCGAGTACCACGCCTACGGAATATTAAAAATACGCGAACAAATTGTTAGTGCGATTCTCTAAAAATGTATAGAAATTGACGCAAAGGGTTTTCATTCGTAAGTAATTTAGGTTGAAAAACATTAGGGCGGATTTCACTGGCTGCAATAATAGTGGCAACAATTTCACTTTGCCGACTAATGAAGGAACTTTGGAAGGCCGCAATTTGGCAAACGCTCGCGGGCAAATGTGTCATTGACGTTGGGCCCGGTCCCGAATAATCTCCGGGGCTTAATCGACACCCGACTCGAAGCCCCTCATATTAATTTCCGAATTTCGAACCGCAAAATTTTTCCACCCAGGGCCCTGCGCTCGCAAGCTTTCCTATTTTTTAATACGAAATAAAGCAGGGTTCACCTCACCGCCACTGGGGTTTAACTTTTATTCGCAAACTTTTTCAATAAATGTATTGCCTTCCGAGCACGCCAACTTTAGCTCCTCCCTCTCACCATCGAACCTACTCGAACATAATCTGCTCAATATTTTAATTTGGAATATATCGAAAAGTGTCCGGTTTCGTGCAATAATTTAACGAGCTTACATTTAGATCGGCTTAAAACAATTAACATAATTATTATTAAGCACTTTTCTTCACGTTTTTTATTATAATATTCAAAAATATATAACCAAAATGATCGGAAACCAATAATAAATACGCTTCCCCTTAAGGTTACCGCCATACATTTTCGTTTCTACACAACTGCAAGTATGATGACATACAAGTCCGTGAAAAGGGTAGAAGTATCATTCAAAAACTCTCCCTAAAAGGGTGTTCTTTTACTTTTTGCCCCTTCAGAAGCCTTTTCAAGAAATCTAATTCATTGTTTGTAGTTAATTGGCAAAAACATTAACAGAACCGAATATCAGAAGCGGAAGGAGGTGGAAAGAATGGTCGGATATTCTGTGTTATAGTGGGAGGGGTTGACTTCCCGGCGGACTCCCTTTATATAAAACACCTACGTCATTTTTATATTTCGTTGTACCTTTCGTACATGTCGTTCGTATGTGAGCGTGTCTATTTATGTATCTACGTATTTATCCGGGGTAACGAAATAAACCCGGGTCCAGTCCCGACTCGAAGTTTTCGAAGACTTATCTTCCCACGACTCGCCCTGCTCCCCTTTCTACCTTCATCCTCCCCTAGCCGGACTTTTGTCGATCTTTACCGTCAATACCGTTCCAATATTTGCCCAGATATAAACGTGGGAGACTGTTTGCTCGGGGCCGGATGATACCGGGAACACAGCAGGGGGTGGGGGCGGGGAAGGACAGGCTGAGAAACAGGAAAGAAACAAAAAAAGGAGGAAGTGGAGAAATGAGGTAGGGCCGTGGGCGTCTGCGCCAGCCCATAACTCTGATTTATGTGTAAACTCCCGGCTTCTGTTGATCCACTCCTGTTGACACTAGTACATTTATGCGACGGAGTAGTACTGATTTAGTAGTTTTTCTCTTTTTTTGCGTTTTTCTTTATTAAGAGGCACAGTCAGTGTCATAATTGTCGGATTAAAATTGAAATGAATAATATAAACAGTCTATAGTAAAGAACCGAAAGGCCACAAAATACCCCGCGATGGAAAACAATAAATACCGACCGGCCAAATTTTCTTTTTAGATTTTCCTAAAATTATTCTGCACTTTAATGTGATTACAATTTCAAGTCGAGACGATTTAGTGAAAAATTTTGACATTCAAGGAAGCCTATTAGTACCCAATTATGGAAATATAAATGTTGTTATAACTAACATCGTATATATAGTTTTTAGTTATATCCTGATTATTTATTCTCTACAGTATTTGGCTTGGCATTTAAACAAGAGCGTTGACATAGCCTCGGTGTGATGTAAAACGATATTGTGGTGAAGGGAGTGGCGTTCGCTCCCTTCATGAGTGATGTTAATATAATAAAATACACGACTTCCACGAGCCACTTTACACTGTACACACAATACCGGACAAAATTTACGATGCGATTAACTCCCGGCATAAATCCACGGTTCTCGCTTACACGCTTTATCGCGAAGGGATCGTTTTAGGTCAAGTAAGTAAATTGACTTCTCATTATAATTGTGTGATTTAACCCCGTTCCTGTTACTTTAGTACAAAGGAAATCGTAAAAGAATACGCAAATATAATCGAGTTCAAGCAGTTCCCAGTATCTTTACGACGCCACTTAAATACTTATATATTATATATATATAATTTGGAGAGAGGAGATACATAAGCCACCAGTCGATACAATGCGAATAAAACCAAGTCTAAGATCGATTGAATATCCATTCCACTGCTGGTATAAGGTTAGTCCGAGAGGTAGACTCGGAGTTTGAGTTTCTTCAAAGCGGTGTCCAGAGGTGGGTATGCCCGGCGAGTATATATATATGAGCATGTAAAAGATTAAAGCGGTTCGGAATGAGGGATGGGGCGGAGAGAGAGCCGGCCGCCGGCTCATAAACGGACCCGCTCGCTGCTTTTAATTGCAATCACGTCCCAGTTTCACTTCCAGAGAACCGACGCCCACCGCCAACAAACGCTCTCTCCTCCAACAATTTCAATTCACCACCCACCCGCTTCCACCACCTGCCCTCCGATTGTTTCAATTTCCGGATGAACATCCCGCGCCGATCGAAAAAACGAAGAAATCTCCCCCGCCGTGTCGGCGCCACTCTAGCTTAAAACACTCCCTCTCCATTGATTAATTAAACATTTCGGTGGTCTCAGAACAATTTGAATGGGTTAGAAACTTTAAAAGGGCAAGTAAAATGAATTCGTACTAGTATTTAGGCAAATACATTTACTATTGTATTTATCTGTTCCTGAGGATATCCTCCAGAATTTTTTTCTCCTTCAGCTTGAATTTTCGACTTGTTTCAGTGGGGCGACATCGCCGGGATACGGGGAGATGTCGATGGCTCGAACTGTGTTACAGTTAATAAGTCGGAATACATTAAGCTTATGCCGTCTATTAATAAGTATCGCTCCCAACCAATTTTAAGGGACCACGGTAAAATTATAATTACGACGTTTATCGTAGGATAGAGAGAATCCGCGGCTAGAAAATTGAAAACCGACGCAATTCGGAGACCCAATTTGAAACGGGACCCATATTTATGTTCTTCTGTTTTGGTGCCCATCGGCGCTAACGAGTCGGCCATTAGGGGAGGAAGGTTGAGGGAGCTCACTCTATAAGGGGACGGTGGTGTAAATAGTCGGGTGGCCCCCTCAGCTTTGTTATTCAAACCCCTCGGAGGGAGGGGCACTATGTACACAAGTCTCCGACCCCGACCCCCTCTGGATCACTCAATGTTTCCTTGCTCCTCCTATCCGGGTCTCGCTTAACTCTACACACGCATAAAAAAAGCGTCCGTCCCTCTCGACAACAACAATTTTCAATGTACAGGGGAGTTTCGAAATATGAAACAGATTTCGGCTCACTTCCACTTTTATAACAAAACTTAGCTTTTGCACTAGTCCTTCCTACTAAAATTATATTTACATACTTTATGTCACCCTAGATGTAGTAGAATTATAGATAAAATATGAATTTAACTCTTTACGGGATTTAATACTTTTTTGAAACAAGTTTATATTGACGAGCCGGCACGAGCGGCGGCCGCAATTATTCGGAAGTCGCGCGCACTTCAAAGGGGCCCGTTTTAACGCCGATTCCGGTCGGTTGAATTTCAGGAGTGCCGCGAACGGATCGAGTTTTGGCGGCCTGCACACGATGACGAGGCCGATTAGCGAGCCCAGTTCCAGTATAATATTGGCCCTTCGCTGTGACCTTAATAACCCTTGATCCGAGTCCCGCTAAATTTTGTTCTAATTGAATTAACATTACCGTCGTCGCGGAAGGCGGCTTCTGGCCTCTATTAAACTCGCATTTTCGCATTCCTTCCGCCCTGTCATTTTAACGCTGAACAGTTTCCTCTAAAACTATCGATCCAGCCCATAGTTCGAAGACTGCAAACATAAACAACTATCTACAACATATTCCTTGGAAAATTCCTTCTCTTCCCAGTCATGTTTATCGGTACAATGTATGCCACAATTATAATGAGTGCGCGGAATTTATATTTTATTTAACAGAATGGATGAGTATTTATATATATATATATATATATATATATATATATATATATATATATACAACCATATTTGGCTAGTTTATGTCGCAAGATTATAGTTTATTTCCGATTATAGAATAATAAGAACGTAAACTGTTCGTCACCGAACTATTGCAACGATATAAAAGATCAGTATCGATGGTCTTTTCATAAAATAATAGCAGGATACTCATTATTAAATCTCCGATAAAATACGGGGATTAAAAATAACGATAATCAAATTAATTAGCTTTTAACAGCCAGTCACGCCAACCACTATTCAGTGGTTTTCAACTGATTGAACAATTGGGGCGGCCAAAACTTGTAAATTAATGGACGCGTGCAATTTGAATTACTAATGCTCTGCTGTACACCAACTTATAACGGCCGGCGGCGTATCAAATCGGACGGAATGAATGAAAAACGACTGTAACGCTGAGGATTTCATTGAATTTTAGATTTGAAACGAATGGGGAATTACAGACAATGAAACTGGAAGGAAGCATGATGGGTAATCAAGCACTGTTTGAAAACATCATACTAACGCGTTATTATCACCATACTCTGAAATGTATGCAAAGAAAGCTAAAACACGTGTAAAAAAAGTGTATAACGTACACGTAAGTGTACTACTGATTAATTTACTGCGAAACAATAAGATAAACGTTATAACTGACAAACCTAGCTGTTAACGTGGGAATACTTATTTCGAATGCAGGCAGTGTGTAACATTTACGTCAGTTACAACTTTAGTTTAATAGGCTAATGAATTCCAGGCTCCACAATATATTTCAAGTTGTCTGGAAAAATTAAACACTGGCAACAGTTCATCTGGCGAAATTGAATATTTCAAGTTAATAATATTTATCGAAGATAAATTCAATAATAAATATTTGGGGAACTTCATTGTAGTGTCCAGCTGAGATGAACTGGAAAGTATTAAATTTACATTAGCGCTAACAAGATATCGATTGTAGTCGAGGATTTCCGGTAGGGGCTGAGGGAGGCCGGTCCAGATTGAATCCAATGAACTTGACTTTATATTTCAGTTGACTTAGCCCTCGCCCCCACCCCTTTTCCTGTTTTACACTAAGTGCCTCGGCGAACTCAAACAGAATTTCCTCCTCTTTTCCCTTTAACTTTGTCCTGGAAAAACCATCTCCGAGGCGAGGAACGACAGACAGCCTCCTAAAACCTACACAACCCGACCCCCCTTCCCACTACTCGTTTCACAATGCTCGACAAGAACTTTTTAAATTGCCCGCTCGAACCTCGTTATTCGAAATAAAGAATATTTCGCCACCCGTACGATTTTCATACATTAAACTCGATGTACACATGCGTACTTATTTAGCAATGAACCGGCCATCTTTTGAACGGCATACACGTTTACGTCATATTTTTAATACACGGGAGAAATATTGCTACAAATTAATATTGCTACCACTAGAATTACTATTATTTGATAGCCCTTCTGAGGGTTCTTTTTCCTAATTCTAGGTGGTACCCGTTCGTGACCTTTAGTGGTGACCATCCCGCATACCGGCACGCCGAGTAGTACAAAGCCCCTTTGTGCCCCCAGCATGTGCCACCAAATTGGGGAATACTTCAACCGGTGAGCCCTGATGGATGACCCGAATGCAGCGGTAGCCAGCCAGACTCCCTTGTAAATAGTGCGTACTCACTCGGGTCTTCAGAACGAACGAACGTACAACCTGATGGTCAGCAACCAACGCCTCAGTAACCCACCAAATTCTGTAACCGTGGATTAGGAGGTGCCTTTGTAACCGTTCAGCCACAGTGAAAATCCAAACTCATTACTATTATCCATGAATTTCGAAATCAAACGCAAGGAATCGATGAGCACCACTAGCGGTAGGAAATTTTCCCCATTCAGTATGAATGAAGCCAACTGCAGAACAGTTCAATGAAGCGATAGTGGGGTTGATAGGCGTTCATTAATGTTGAACTCTTGCAAGAGCGCCTCCACTGCCCAGAAATTATTGGCCAGAGCATTGTTTGAAACACGGCGTCCGAGCGCCCCTTTAGCTCTGCGATCAATTCAGATAATCGTTGTACTCAATCGAGCGGGAGTAATCGTTACCAGCGGAGCGCCGCTTAAACCTCGGCTCGTCGCTTATAGTTTATACATTTTACCCCGTTTCGAAAATACCGTGAGCCGTTGTCTCAGCGGCCGCCTTCTACGGGTAAAATTAAACGGCTCAACCGCGCCTGCTTCCACGCAGTAATATTCAGAATATATGTTATACATACAGCAGAATAAATAAAAACATTAATTTCGCAAAGACATTATACAATAGTCAGTGTAGAGAGGGGCTTTTAATATCAACACCAGTGTGAATAAATTCGCCGTATTTCTTTCTGATACTAACCCGCACAATAGATAGACATGGAAGTGTAGCTTTCTAGCGCCGTATTTAAAGATGCATGTAGAGATTCACCAACGATTTCGTTACATTCTACTGAGATAGTACTGATTCTAAGTTTCTTGCGATAGTTAAACTTTTTTGGTATAACAGTAGATAATGAAACACTAACTATTATATCGCCTATTTATATGGCTTACTAATACTTTTAACTACGTTGCCTAATATTTTAGAATAATACTGTTGCAAATCCAGAATTTCGAGTCTATAGAATATGTTTATAATTTTATAGAAAACATATGTTTTAACAGATATAGAACGGCTACCTATATTAAAATAAAATCCCTCAATAAATCCGTCCAGATGCGAAGAAGATTTATGTTTTAAAAACTAAAAGTGAAGGAGAGGTACTGGAGAAACATCGTCCAATCCTTGTCGGCAATGAAATTGCTGCGGGGAGTTCATTTTCCGGCGGGTATCAGTAACGCAGTTGCGGCGGGACGAGCGGGGATTCAGTAACGAGGCCAATTAATAAAGTTAATTAATTTCGGAGGAACACATTATCGGAGGAGCCCGGGGCCATCCTCTCCGCAACCGCGGACTAATAAAGCTAATAGAGAAGATTCAAGGAACCGGTTTTCAGTCTTAGCGCCCGGCCCCTAATGCGGACGGAGCTGAAATTTCCTCTATTGTCGCTGCTCGCATGACAAAGTCGAATAACCCCAGTCCCGCCGGCTTCCGTGAGTCGTCATAACCCGGGACCGAATTTTCCCGGAAGGCCGGGAGGAGAGATGGGCCAAACTTGGAATATGAAGGTTAATTGGAGCGGACCTGATTGCTCTCTCGGCCCCCTCCGTAGCCTCACCCCTCGCTAAGAACCGAAAATCCGCTCGGCTCACTCTTAACCTGAGGTCTCAAAAACGACGCGCGGAGAACAAACGGCTGAAAGTTAGAAATTATCTGATACAGAATGTGAATAAGGGTTAAGCCTGATTATGCCGTGCTCCGGTGGCAATTGCCAAGGGTAGGCTGGGACGGCGAAACTTTACTCGAGTCAGTAAAGTAATGAAAAACTGAGTGCCTTTATCCCAGAGTGATATTGTGCCCCTACTACCAAATCAACAATGCGGTCTGTACAACTGTGTTTTTATTCCTCAACGATGCGGGTAACGAAACCCAACCGAACTTCGGCTATCTACCCAATTTGATATGAATCGGGCACACTTCGTACACAATAATACCCAAATAAAAATGTTATTATAGTTTATAAAATTCTATAATCGTTTAAAATTATGAATAATACTAATGTAAGCGTTAACTACTATTAAACATTCTCCGTACTGGACATAAAAATTAATTTTGGTTGTAATGTGATATCATGAAACGTCACAGAAATACCTATGCCCAGATATTTAGGATAATCTGGATAATCGAGTGATTCCGACATCAGTTAGAATTTTATAATAACAAGTTTTACCTCTTGTGAGGTGGCCGAGGGCAAAACCCGTTTTATTTGGCCGGGTCGGGGGTGGGGCACACTTATTGCCCCGTGGCGGCACTGTGTGTCACCGGCACAAATGCCGGCCCGAGGATAAATCGAGGCCCAGACCGAAGGGGTAGAAAGAGGAGGATAAAGTACGGGAGAGGGAGCGAGAGGGAGAAACAAGGACGTGCTCCAGATCCTCATCCAGGGGCCGCCTCTTTCGGCGGCCGCAACTAAAGTGCGGGGCCCGGCCCCAGTCACCTCTTTCCGGCCCAAGGAACAGTTACAGTAATTCTTCGTTTAACGATGGGGTAATAATTTCTATGCGCAGTATAGTCTCCGCCTCCACCCCCCCCGCCCCACCCCCTGGCTCACCACCTGAAAGAAAATAGCTTGGAGTTCCCCCATAAGCCGTTCGACCCGAGCGGTCAGAATGAATACAAATCGCTGAAATTCGGAAGTTGAATTACCGAGCTTAAAAGAACACGTACATAGATATAAAGAGGTGGTCCCAATACGTTGAAATGGAAATTTTGTGTGGAAATTCTTGCGGGGATATATAACTGGAGGGAACTCTGTTTTCATTATATCATAGTTGATTAACCGATAGAATTATTACATACGAGATAATACCAGCTCTATTATTCCCACACCCTCTACACGCATTTTCCTGTGTCGATATTTCTGGTGAAGGAAAGATGGGTTATGGCGAAGAAAAGTATTATTTTGATCGATACAATTAGAGATGCGTCGAACTACATTTTATATATAACCGTTCCATTCGAAAAAACAGTTCAATGGAATTAGTTTTATGTAAAACTGATTAACTCATTATAAATAGTAGTATAAGGGTTAATTATCTTTGTGTATATTGGATAATGTACTCTGTGTATTATATATTATATGTATTTTTGTATTAATTACCCGACGCCCAAATATTTAGCCAATATATTAGCCTCTGTAGCTTCGTTGCGGAAATAAAGGGTTGCTTATTACCTCATTAACAAGAGAAAAAGTTTATTCCCTGTAGTATTAGAAGGACTCGCGTTTTCAAATCGAGTCAAAATCGATAACGGTACTTGGAGTTCGGCGGAGGCAGCTCATAAATCTTGTTCTACATTCGAACACAACACCAAATCTACCCCCGCCTTAACTTCGGCCAATTAGGCCGGGTTCCGAAACTCGGATTTAGGCCGATCTCGCCCAGATTTAATTGGGTCAAATTTGGGCGTGATGGAAAAAAGAATAGGAGGTCGAGCCGAACTTACAGGAGCCGCCTTTGAAAAATGGAGTTATCCAGAGAGCGAGAGAGAGGGATGGAGGGAGGGATGGAGACCGCCTATTAAATAAAAAAGTGTCCGAGAGGTATCAGCGTTATGTATAGTCAGCGTTGTAGTCCCGCTGCCAAATGGATCGCTAATGCGGCACGTTCGGAGGCGGGGATGGCTTCGTTAAATAAGTAGTCCGCAGGAAATAATTCAAGCCCCCTCTGTACAGACCACTACATAGTCTCCTCTTCATCCCAGACCTGTATCTCTAAGCGGCAATGAACATTTATGAGTGGCCCATCATCACTTGCTGTAAATGTATTTAGACAAGCGTATTTCCTGTTATGATGGGGGATTAAACTGTAGGAAGAAATATTCAGGTATCAACGTGCAGGATATGTATGCGTTAATGATTTTTCAGCACATACATCATAGCGTCAGAGAACAGACAGAATAATATTTATTTAAAGCAACCAAAATTGTCTAGTTAATAAAAAAATATGTGAAACACATACTCGTATAGGACTAGCGACTTTGTACCGAATCACAAATACTATTATAACTTGTAATTATTGTAACTTGTACATTACAACTGGATTTTAGACTCACATTTAGTCCAAATGTGTACTCCACTGGTGCTTGCTTGAACAGATCTGAGCCGGGGTCGGCCCGTTCAGCACCGATACCCACCAATTGCTCCTTTGACATCCGGTGGAATCGGGGTTGAACGTGCCCAGCGTAGTTCAGATATGTTCAAGGAAGCGTGAGTCCAATGGATACACACGTTGGGGGCACAGGGCTGGCTTCCAGTGACAACGTACATGTCGTTCGAGATTCATCGGTGTATTAGTGGGACTGTTCAAGTGAGGTAATAAAACATAAATAAAAATATATCAAAGCTTGCCAGTGGGTGTAAATACAAAATATTTAAAAAGACCACAGTATCTTCTAAGGCCACAGAAGGAAGAAGCTCAAGGAGTTTCTCGTCATGGAAAACATGCATTTTCAGAAATATAGTTACGCTTTAAATTTACTCTAAGCAGACCACAAAATAGGTGGTCACTGTATATGTTCAATATCATCACTTCATCTACTTTTACACCATCTCAGAAATTTGATTTCTAAACTCTCGGTTGTTGAACAATGCACCGTTCAAACAGGAAATTAGAATAGGCGAAAAGATGATGACCGCTCTGCCCACACTTATTTGTATTTTCCTGCTCAGCGAAAATAAACCGAGGATAACTGCTCAATGACGATCTGCCACCTGATCAATCACAGCAACCAAGCCGTAAAGCGTCCATAAACTATAAAACATTCGGTCTCCCTGAAATTCTGTTTTCGCACGAGAAATTCTCGGCAAAAATTTTCGGTTCCGATACGCATTTGGGAATCGGGCGGAAGGCTGGAAAATGATTCGGCTCGGGTATCGTTACCGTTTGGAGGAGAGTGGAGAATCAATCACTCGTTATTGATACCTATCTTAAACCCGGGCCCGGTGCCGGGTTTGTGGATTTGGCCCTAAATGCGTTTTTACGACAGCCACTAACGGCCGACATATTTCTTGAACCGACAATCGTCCACCTTCAAATGAAAAGCCCTGAACGTCTGGTGCTCCACGGATTAAAGAAGATACAGATAGTAAACATTTTCTTGATTTAAATTTACAATCAGTTTATTACACACAGGATAACTTTTACAGTCAGGATGTAATGTAATGATGAAATTAATTATTTATTTAACATTGGGAACATCTTTTTCTATTAATGGTTCACTGAGTATTTCTCTAAATGACGAAAATAATATAACCAAAACGTAGGAAATAGCGCAATGATAGTCTCGTGAATAAGTATTGTGTAGTACAGCGAACTACTGAAAAGCGAATTGAGACCTAATTCGATCGTGTTCAACATAGAGCCGGATAATTTGTGTTGTGTAGAAAAACCAGTGTCCGAACTTGAGTATGACCAGTTATCCGAAATTCCGGGCTTCCCTGAGAAAGCGTTCATAAAATTCTACGAGCGGAGGGCGTTGTCCTTTAAGAAAAGAAAGGCGTTGTGCGGAGTGTCGCGGGTTAAAAGCGGGGAGGTGTGTCGTAACGGAGAGATATCGGCCTACTTCATGGGCCGATAGCGGGCCTTGAAATTTTATTCGGACCCGGCCTCGGCTAAGTGCAACAGAGAGGCGATAACCCGGCTTAAGGATATTAAGCCCAGTCGTTCCGCTAACAGATAACATGGCCGCCTCACTGCGCTTTCTTAGATCCTCCTTTTAGACCGGCAAATGTTTCCCGTTTACCGCGCTCGGGAAAATATATTGGAGCCGACAATTTATTTCGTGTAAGCGATTTCGAAAAATGACTAATAAATGAACGAGTCATATTCGTACAATATTTTAGTATAATTCTGCAATGTCTATAAATGTTTTTAGAGCAAATTTACAATTAAGTGCATCATATTTAAGTTTCAAAAACCTTTGTTCAAGCACTATACAGTTCTCACCAGGTTTAGTGCATAGCCCAAGGTGAAAATAAAACCAAAGAAGTTTATGCTAATCCGCAACCTGCAAACAAGAAATAATGTCGACCATTTTTTAGTACTTATCCCCTATTATTTTTTGTGGACAGGCATACACGAACCAGATCTCGTGAAACCCAGAAAAGTGGTATAATTGGAAATTACACAATCTTATCAAAATTGGTGCAGTTAAATAAGTTTCACTTAACTTACATGGAAAGGGAATTAGCACTGTATACAGAGCTTGGTGGTTTCTATCTTGTTTGCTGGGGGGCTTTTACCTTAATTGTAATATTGAATTATGAAAATGCTTGACTCTCTAATTAACTGCGGATCCCTCAAAGTTGTACTCAAGAGCACAACATTGAAGTCCACAGCTATTTCAAGGAATGATAAGTGTAACGTAGCAACACACGAAACGTATGGCTATTAAAACAATTCCAGAATGAATAATAAAAGGTATAATGTTAATTAGTAGGCAGAAGAATCTGCGCATGGATATGTTTTTTCTAAAAATTGGATATTCCTGTCCCGGAGGACAGATAAAAGGTTCTTACCTTGCAGATAAATGTTCAATAAAACATAAAAAATAAGAAAAATTTTAAAGGGTAAGACATTAAACTAATGCCAGGTATTGTTTGTATTTTTTCAAAACTAATAGTGAATGTTTCATTAGTTTCCATTTTAAATTAATAAAATAACTGCGCTCAACAAATAAGTTTAAGGAAAATAATTAAAGAAATGTAATATACCGGTAATAATAATTTTCTTTTTCAAAAAAATTAATTAATTTGTCTGCCCCCTTTTTCTGGTTGTTCTGTCACTGATAAAGCAGCTGCCTGGGAAGAGGTCGCTTTGCAAAGACAGTTAGAACTTTCTTCTGAGGAATTTGCCGCACTAATTTAACTTCAGACAACTAGTTAGTCCAACAGGGACAATTTCCTCAACTCGATCGAACGAAGTGAAGAAGGCATTGTCTTCAATTTAAAAATATAAAGCAGGCGTATTGAGTGGCGTAGGATACTCGCTAACTAATATTGAATATATAACGAACCTAACGAGTTCACCAATAATTCGCATCTGTGTCTCATTACTGTTGAACAAATTTTAATAAGAGGAAATTCATTGACTTCATTTCTCAAACAGAAATATATATATTTCATTTATAATGTATGAAAAAATTTGTCGTTCATAAATAAATAATTAGCAGATCAGGGTAACTGTTTATGGGACATGTAAACACGCCTATAAACAAAGCCGTCAGATACAATATTATAAATACGCATGAACATGAGAAAATTTTTATTAGAATTTAAACTTCTATTAAAATAATTACTTATGTACTTTAATTCGATACGATAATTAACGATTAAAATACGATTATAAACATTTTTTTTCATGTTACTGAGTGACATTCATACTTGCCGTTCTCTGTAGATGTAAAAAAGAGGTAAAAAGTCCCTCCGTAAAGGAATCCGCTACTATGACACGAGCTGCCGAACGAATAAAGCCTACTATAAATAGAGATGTTGCAATTTTATAATATGAAGCTGTGGTATACCGGTTGAGGGAAGGGCAGTATTGCGGTGTTGTATTTTGTGTGAAGGGCGGGTCTCCCTCGGCTGGGCGGAGGACTGCATGAAATTTGAAACAAGCTCTCTCACCTCGTCGCCCCGACCTACCACTCTAGCCGCCAGCTTAAATATAAATTACGCCGTGAAGCGTGCGTTGTTTACGGGAGAGAATCGATTCAGTCTAACTGATTGTAACAGTTTCACATGGACCAAGCGTCCTGAGTGAATACCTGTTTTAAATTCTCGAAGGAGACAAATTTGTTATGCCGCTTAAATAAATTCCGGTGTTCAGTCCCTGTATTGATCCGAACTGCTGCATATACAGAACCATGCCAAAATAAATAGCTCGTTTTTCATCGATATCACTTCCTTTGGCTTTATCAGTCAGTCTTACCAGCGTTTTCCCCAGGCTTTTATTAGCATACTACGCACTTTAACTTGGATCAAATCTTAATCTACGAGGGTCCAAGAAAGTACGAATAATACGCATTAAATCGCTTTATATTTAATTCGTACGAATTTTAAGCGTTTATTCCCAAATCAAATTGCTATTTCACATTTCCCATTCAGAACATTTTGATTGCATTGTGGCTAGATATACATGACCGGGAGGAGGAATAGCGGATAAGGATATAGATCAAATTGAAATTGGTAAACCGAGCAATAAATCAAGAAAGATATCTCCAAGTCTGTAGTCGTGAACTATCTCGGGATCGGGCCGACTAGGAAAGCTCCCCGGGCCACCAGATTATAATAACGCCGATAACTTGGAATACATTATTGTTTCGACCCTTCGGAACATGTAAAACGTGAATGTTGGCCCCCATCCCTCGGGCGGGCCGGATTAGATTGGGCTTCAGATGTAGATAGCGCGTAGACTCCACATTTTACGTCTAACCTGTCTCTTTCCAAGCAGCCCCCTTCACTTTCCCGTCTTACGCCCTGCGGATCCGAAAGGGCGTTACGTGAAATAAAATATAGCGCGGGGGAATACGCTACGCTGAGAGGCTATATATTTTTGCTCCCCATTTAAATTGTAGAAAGACATCTAACTTCAGGTGCATTACCGAGCCTTGCATTATCATACAATGCATTTAAGTAACATATTTAGTATACTCGAAACTTGTCTAAATTTGAACAAAGCGCTTGCTACGAAAGCAACCATCACCGTTACAAATTTAAAATACGATTTTAAACTCGAATCTAATTATTGTAGAACCGGAACTATAAGGCATATCATTTTTCGTTATCGTTTAAGCATCAAGTCAATAAGCAGTTACAGATAAAATAGCAATATGTTCTTAATTCCCCCTTACCTGAAGCTAATATATCAGAACTATATATTATTTGAAAATAAAATGGAACCCACGGCATTTATCTTACCGTGGAAATATACACGCTCCTTACTCCACACAATTGCATATTTGAACACAATATAGACCAGTTCTGGTTCAAATTTATTATTAGCCTACAGGCTGACTTGATTTGATGAAACTAGGTCAACATTTCTAAAGAATGTTTAATGACATACTCTTACGCAATAAGGCTTGAATCAATAAATGTCTCTATTCTAATATATAATTTTCTGATTTCTCTCACACTGCCATTACGGTACACATGCACGGGTATCTAAAACGTAATATTAGTAATTTTAAAATCGCCAATGTTCAACAATTTTTCTTCTCCATTGTGTCCTGGGCCAATTTAGGCCTTGGGAATTTCCGAAAACGGTTGAGCAACTCCCTCCCCCTCACAAACACCTATTAAACCGCCTAGTGGGACTGCGGGGGTCAAAAGGAGGTTTTAACTCGCTGTTCCTCTCCGGCGGGCCGACACAACTCGGAAGCAATTGTGAGGGACCGGCGAACAAACGGGGCCCAAAGCGATTACAAACGCGACAGTAATAAAAGGGGTTTTCTGGCGGTTGGGTGAGTGGAGGGCAAGAGGGGAAGGAAAGACTCGGTGACAAATTAGAGCCGGGGAATTAGTCATAATTCGCCGCCGGCCGCGTTCCTCTGCCGCTCATTGTCCCTTTTTCTAAGGGAAGGGAGAGGGACGGGCGTTTCGGAGAATTTCAGGAAGGGGAGGAACCGCCCCCAGGAATGGAAAAGCCCTGGACCGCAGGCCACTTGTGTAATTGCTTACTGGGCTAGACCCGGACAACGCCTTCAATTAGTTGATGCGACATTGATCCCTGACCACTTTCCCTTTGACCTTCCTCCTTCCCCTACGACAATTGGTTACCAATAATTTCCTTCGATAATTAAATGAATGAAATTATCCAATAATTTCAGTCGGGCTATTATTACTCCATTTACTGTAATAAATATGATTATTTGTAATTTTAAGTAGATACTCTAGTAATTAGTATTTATATGCTCCGATGAATAGGCAACTTTAAATTGACCGAGTATATACTGCTAATAAGAGTACAAGAACTTTAGCGGCTACACGGAGTATATTTTGTGACGTTACTATTCGAAAGTTTAAAAAGACGAAGTGCTCTTTCAGCTCATTTTAGTTGAATCTAATTAGGTATCTATGGATTTCTCGGGTTGCGGTGAAGGGAAACCCGAGTTGTTCTGAGTGCTTGGCCCCCTGGCACAAACTCCGTTAATTGCTTGGCTAATTAAAGCCTAAGTCGTCAAACACCTTCCCCTCCCTATTTCCTCGTCACTCTCCCATTCTCCGGCTCTAATTCTCTCGGCCTTCCTCCTTAATTATCACTCCTTCTTTTTCAATATATATAAAATAATATGTATATATGATATATATAAAATCTTTATATTTCCAACTGAGACAACAAGCCTGTAAATATTTTTTAAATAAATCGCTTGCAGTCAGTTCCATTGGTAACAAATGTAAACCTTTCCGAATGCCATTCCATCAATGTCATAAATCGCCAGCGTGTAACATCGATACCAATTGAATTTTGTTGTCACCGGATAAGCAACACGTTTGATAGTTATCGTTATTGGACGACACAAGAAATCTCTGCAGCATCATCGCTAATGTTTCTATTGTGGGAAACATTTACATAACTTATGATCGTCCTCAGGTTAGATGAACTGTAAAGCGGAAGTAGCAAGCAATTATTATTGATAATAATCAATAGCAAGAAAAACTGCAATTTAGTGACAATAACCATTGCCAAGGTATTTTCTAAATTATGTAATTTATTTTATTAGATATTATTTTAAGATTTCATTCCGTTCCGCTTATATTAGGAATATTTAATTGGGAAAACATTTAATTTTTAACGAGTAGGGATTTACCCGCTCTCAACAGAAAAATTTCATTGGACTGTATATGAGCGATTATTTCAACGCCGTTCTCTACAATCATTTCAAATAATTTTTGTAACCTCACAGCGGCAGCTTTTCCCCCCAGCGTCCGCCCCTAATTATTGCCGAGCGGCGTTGGTGGGGCACATCTCACCGCTCGCCCCCTATGAATACATTTCATTCGGGCCCGGGCTATTTATCAAACTAAACAGTATTCATCCCCGCCCAGCGACCGCTATTTTCACTCCTCCATTCGCGCTTCTACTGTGGGGCCTTTCGGGGCAATTAAGTAGGCTAAATCGTCCCTTTCCGCCCGAGCCCACCGCCGCTAAAGCTTTCCGGCCACCCACCTTCCTTACAGAACAAATAGCCGCCCTCCGCCAACCGGCATGCTTAATTTCACCGGTTTCGCCTATCGCTCATACCGACCCCCCACCCCGCGCGGTACGCGTTTGAATATTTAACTCATTATTTGCACTTCGTTTATCCCCCTTTTTCAGTTTTAGCCCCGGCACTGCGGAATCCCCGTTCCATTGAGTCGCCGAGGTTTTTTTTTTATCCCGTTAAATAGAACTCAACGGTCGTTATAAATGTTTGAAAGGGACCGAAAGCGTTCGGAGTGGACGCTTATCCCCCGAACGCTTATGAAACATTAAATTCTGAAGTAATACCACTGATTCCGGAATTGACGGATAATTAATTTCCTTTTCGGAACTATACTACAGTATACTCATTCTCCAGTCTTGTTCAGTCTTGTTTGTCGGTTTAAGTGTCTACCTTGTTAATTTCCCATCCACTAGTTCTACTACCTTCCTAATTTAATTTATTACTAATTTCCTTACAATTTAATGTATATTTATGCGAGAATGTGGCTCGCTGATTATTTACTTATTTTTGTATTTCCTTTTTTAAAAATTAGTTATATACAGTACAGTGTAAACGTGATGTTTACTGTGTGAGTATCAGCGAGGAGACGGAGCGTTGGGGAAAGGTGAAGGTGGACGTCGCCGAATGAATTCACCGAACGTTAATTGTGCCGTTTAATAATGTACGGATTCAAGTGCCGGTATAAACGGATTAAAACGTTTCAATCGGAGCATTAATTGCGCCGCCGATTTCTTGGGCAATAAGCGCGCCGGCGCCAAAGCTCTCTCCCTTTCGGCTGGCTCCGCCGGAGGCCTGGAAGTGCTTTGAGGAGTGAACGGTACAAATTGGATTGGGCAATTAAAAGGAATGTTTGAAACCAAATTAAACGACAGGTCTTTGTCCAATTAAAAAGGAATGGAATCCGATTCAGCTTTGGCGCCCTCTCATGCCCGCCCTATTTCTCTGGGGCGAAAAAGAGACGACTACACCGAGGCAAAATACATGTAAATTTCGACAAACGATTATAGCGATCCTACTTATATAAAGCCGTTTGATTATTCTGTTTATATATATAATATATTGTTTATATCATTATTATTATGAAATATTTCGACCTGTGAGAGTGTATAATATTTGGAATTGTACTCCTTATTTATTTATTTATTACTCCTCTATTTATTTCGTTTACTTGTACGTGATTATTTCCTCATTGGTCAGATAACCCATCGCTTTAATGCTGCTGTAGTCGTACACATAGCCAATGTCCTATTGACTGAATTACAGTGAAATTATCACTGTAATAATTAATTAATAATTAGGATCCATTGAATCTACATGGTCCACATGGCAAAGAAATAAGTGGAATCATTTATTAAAGTGAAATTAAAAACATTAATTAAATCTTATTATTTCTCCCTGAACGATATAAATTCCACGTGATTGTCAAACACAATCCATGGATCTATAAATCAATATTTTGTAAATAGTTAATTATATTTGTTAAGGATTTAATAATTTTTCGTTATTAAATTTGCTGTTATTTTGTTTGCCACTTTCACATTATAATCATCAATGCAGAATTTAAAATATAATAGAGGGCTGGAAAATATTGTTTAGATGACTGGTGGTATTTCTTCGTGGCTTGTGGCGGCAAGGCTGGGAACATTTTAATAAACATTTCTGGGTGCTCTGTACCCCAGCGATAATATCATCTGTTTAATTTCACACCGCAGATAGTGGAACAGTTTTAATATTAAAGCTGCAGGGGTCTCTGGACGACCGCCGCTCTCCAAATGAAAGCTATGCATAAACTCGGTCCCGCCTCTAATTACAGATTCTCTCTCTTGTGTTTCCCAAAGGCGTTTACAGAACCCGCGGATTTTCAGCTGAAAATCTAAAAGCGAAAAATCGTCCCACATTTTAAGAAAATGTTTCCCTTCCTTCAGGGTACCCACGAGGTTTCCCGTCATTCGAGATTTTCTCCAATATCGAAAGAATTCATTCTATAGAAAGGATATTTGTAACTCACGCTCGGAGATACATGCGAAAATTCAGAATATCGCAGGGAGACGAAAGCGGGTGAGAAGAGCTCTTAGTATGGCTGTTGGGAAAAAAATACGCTGTAGAGTTTCGGTAAAGGTTTTTTGGCTTCTAGAATTCAGATCTTAGTAATGGATTATGTCGCCACCTAAAGAAATATTTTTAACGTCATAACGATTTAACTGTTACAGTTTTCATTCTTGCATTTCAAATTTGTTCTATGCCGTTCTGTGCTACGAAAAAAAGGTAAAACTAAACCGTCCTTTCGTACCGTGTAAAATTTGAGCGGCGAGTGTATATGCCGGCAAACTAATCTATTAGTGGGAAGGGAGTTACGGGGAGGGCTAGTTTAGTTTCTGCGCTGTGCGGACGGGGGACGAGGCCCCGGCCTAATTACAAAGCGTAAACCTCCCGGCCCGCCCTAATGTATTCCTCGCATAATTTGTTCCACGGTTTCTTCCTTTCAGCCTCCTTCAGTAAGTAAGTAAGCCGATGCGCCGATAATTGCGTTTTAAAGTGACGCGCCAGAGCCGACCAAGATGATGGAGCTTCGTAATTACACCTGCTGGCGGTTTTGGCTCCGCTCTGCCCTCTTTCTTTCCATTCCAATGAATATAGCAAAACTAGGGTTCATTCGAACAAAATTAAGGTCTCGGATGCATAAGTAATAGGCCATACATATATACATATTTATATTAAGTAAGCCGTGGGGAATATTGAACAAATTTAAACAAATAAAATTGGGTTCTCAAGATCTTAAGAGTTGATATACTACTATTGATAACTCGATGAAATTAAAACACTGGGCCCCACATCAAAGGGTAATTCAGTGGGGCGAGTTTTATTTGTTACTAGTTAATGCAGGCGAGACTTAATGTGCATATTCCATCGTACTTTATGACACTAACGCGCTTCGGGATTTCTTAATCTTTCTTAATCAAAGGACACTCTCTGTTCCAGCGACGCCAAATAAAACCGTTTCCACCGCTGAATTTCCCCAACCGACTTGGGCAAGAATGATGAAACGAATTATTAATTAAAGAGGAACGCGGGTTGAGCAGTATTTATTGTCGGTCTTGAGGCTTCCCCAAGAGAGAGAGAGAGAGAGAGAGAGAGAGAGAGAGAGAGAGAGAGAGAGAGAGAGAGAGAGAGAGAGAGAGAGAGAGTGAGGGAGAGGGAAAGTGAGGATTTTCTTCGGTTAGGAAAACAACGCCGTCCAATTACAAGTGTTCCTCCTCCTCCTCTTCCTCCAGCCAGGTTCAATTTGGATAAAACGCGAACAACTTCACAGTCTAATAACTCTGATTAAATGTCGCCCGGTTATTAATAATGGCGAGTGGAAAAATAATCCCGCTATCATTAATTCTCGTTCCATTAACTGGTGGAAACAGTGGGTTCTTGTAAAGAAAATGTTCCGTGCCCATAATATAAAAAATAAGAACGTAGTTTCAAACGAATTGATAATAGCATTGAGGTAGGCACACTTTCGAGTCTGCAATGATTGAAATCCACCCTAGACCAGCCCTTCTGCGGAGGGCTCATCTTACATATCAGTAAAGACGAAAAGCAACTCAATAGTCAACAGCTCATAAATTCAGTGTATGTTAAACACTTATAACGCAGTAATATTGTACTGGCTATTAAAAATAATTACACGAGTTACAAATCAAGGCCAATATATAATGCAATGTTTATTATATATATATATATATATATATATATATATATATATATATATTTACGCACATATATATTTGTATAATGTTCATTATATTGGTGGAATGATATATGGATTGAATTACTAAATAATTAGACATCAGTTCGAGAACTCGACACTGCATAACTTTAAAATGAACAGAGGGAGAAATTTAATTTAGGGAATTGGTTTTCATTCAATAATATGAAGGAAAACAATGTGCCTTAATGAGCTGCGGTAATGGCTAAATGAAAATTGAGTCGTGGTGGTTTCTGCATTCACTTAGGTTATTATCTAGGCGCAGTGTGCGGCCAGAAACACATCTGGAAATTGTATTTAAATTGAATTGACGTTGAGGTTATAAGCGTAGGGTTATTATTTTAAAAATGTTACCAAGGTTTGGCAAACAAACACACAAGAGTAAGGAAAAGATTACAATACGAATTCTCGTATGCACGGAATAACTAAAGTTTTAAGAAGGTGATGCATATCACTTTAACATCATCGTATGCATCTTAACGGCGTTTCTGTTCGTATTTCATTTTTATGTTATGAGAGAGTTTTTTTATGGAAAATTTATAACAGACATAAGCTATCAATTTTAATACGGCTACAAACTGGCTGTTCTATGGAATACTGTTACTGTATTAAGGAATACGAATGACCCCGTAAAACCGGGTTGAACTGTTGGGGCTGTTTCCATTATCAACAATCACATTAAATATCCTTTTGTTGGGGAATTAGCATCCTCATTTCAATGAATCCTTTCATTGCAATCATTCCGCCAATCGGAATCATTCATCCGACAATGGGGTCCCCATTATCTCCCTGGTAATCTGAATCATTGACTGAAGCGAAAGTGATCACGGAGCTTGCTTTGAAATAATCAATTGTTTCATCGAGAGCAAAGAGTACGCGACTGGTACCGAAGTGAAAATTTCAAACTAGTACAATATACTACGGCGGTGAGCATTTTACTTTAAAAATAAAACCAGAATTTTATACCCTCTAATGATCAATCAGATACTCTGCCTTCATGAATATTGAATAGTTAGGAAACAGTATTTTTCGAAGCCTCGCCAATATTTTGCCCGTATCACATATCGTATTCAAAAATCATCGGGTCGCTTGCACGTACACTGTAAAATATCTAGTTACGCGGGACATGGATTTTTTAAGCTCCAATGCATGTCTTGGTAACTGGGAAAAATGAACGCCCGGTACCTGTACACTATTGGATTTCGGACCCAATCCAACCTTTATTTTTATTCTAGATTAGAAACGAATAAGAAAAACGCCACAGGACGGCCCACGTAACAAAGTTACGGCCTGACAGAATACAGGGAGTTTGTAAATAAAAAAAGATTTCTCCGGTACCGTTGAATTTTTATCAAACCGGAACTCTCCCCTTTTGGGATTCAGCTTGGGCGAATCAGTCTCATGTTGAATGTAAAACTGTGTATACACAAATTCTAATGAATTTTAATGCGTGTTCTGAAGTTATATAAACTGACCACCAAGGTATCCGACAACATCAGTCATCCATCAATGGATATTTGCCTATAATGAATTCGGTGGATATAATCATGGCAGTCCTGCGCAAAGTCACTAAACCTCGCTAAATCCGGTGGGTGACCGATTTTTCCGAATTTGTCCGAATTTATTGTTTTATTTACATATAAAAGTTTATTTATTTATTGTGCAATTTAGCTGTGCAAAAGAGACGAGCTTTATATCGATTGTCTACTCCAAAATTGTTTGATAATAAACATTTACTTATAATGGTTTGCTATCAAGATCCGGTGTTTAAACGGGGCTAATCGAGCATGTTCTAGAGCTCTAGAGATTCCCTTTCCTTAATCAACTATTCTCTTCATTTTCAGACGGGTAATGAATTTTAAATTGTTTCTACACGTGTTTATGTCCCCCTTGAGAGCGAAATGCCTTGTGAAAATTTCCCGTTCTATACAGGCATTGCCTTATAGGGGAAAAACGATTATTACAATATCAAAATTATTAACATACAACCTGAACCCGTCCTTACAGCTTTAAACCTGTTTGCTTTACAACACTTCCCGATAAACAAATATAAGTGGGCATTGTACGATATTAAATTATAGTTCAGAAAAGCGAATAAACATCAATCTCTTTCATTTCTCTTTTTTGTGGCGAACATCAAAGATAACGATTGAACGAGGAGGAACCGGCCGGGTAAAAGTGGAATCACGTCAAAGACGGGCCGGGAGGCTTTGACAAAAAACTAATTCTGAGATAAAACAAACACCGGCGTCAAAATTACATCGTGCGACGGAGAAAAAATATACCACGACGGGCTCGAACACTGAAATAAATTGGTTCGAAAATATGGCATCGGTTCGGCAGAAAATATTTACTTCTGAAGCCGATATTTATCAATTATTTAATTTGTTTCCATCTATTTTTTTATATATTTTTTTTTAAATATTGTTTCTTCTCGTAACAATCTTGTAGAAAGTATCACTATGGGGCAGGAATATGGCTATGCGACAAAACAGAGATACACTAAAATCCGGTTCGCTACACATATTTCTAATTGGAGGCAGCACAAAAAAATTCCTTAGCCGGCGATTGGATTATTACTGGGGTTCGTCCTCATGACCGAGAGATTAATTTGAAGTCAGTTTTGAGTTTCAGTATAAATATAACGATGTAACGTAGTTCATTCGATTTTCTCCTCACTAGGTATTAACGAGCTACCCACACTCATTTACGCCTGAATAAACAAAGAATGTAATTTTTTAACTCTCTCTCTCTCTCTCTCTCTCTCTCTCTCTCTCTCTCTCTCTCTATATATATATATATATATATATATATATATATATATATATATATTAGTTATTATCACATGAAAAGTTATTTCTGTTTGTTATAAAGAACAGCACACAGACATAGGACATGCAAAGTCTTTCAATTTTCTTTTTTTTGTATCTCTCAACCGTCAGATCAATCGTCGAAAGAGTACTGTCAACAATTATTTTAAATACTATTCAGAAATTATTCAACAAAAATTCAGAATAGATTCAATTCTATCGCCTCTCAATCAGAATTATAATTTTTATAATAATATCATAGCAAAACCGAAAATTAAAAATTTAATATAATATGAAATAATAATATTTACGGAAAATAGTAGTATTTACATAATAAAAATATTACGAAATTTTTGGATTCCAAGATACCTTCTTTCTTTTACAGCATTTAGTTGCCGATATGCGTGGCCAAGATATTTAATTACTATTATAATAATGTCATAAAGAGATTATATGGTCTGCATAAATAAAAACAAATGTCAAAAACATATCATAACTGACCCAGTACGAGGTTAAATAAATAAATAAAATTCGTTAAATTTCTCCAAAATAATCGTTTTATATTTGAATTCCTATTCAGGTATTGTTCAACATGTAGTGGGGGAAGGAGAATTATTATCCAAAACTATTCAAAAATCATCCATTCGGTTATCAACTTTTGGGAGGGAAATGCCTGGGTGAAGATAGGGAAGGGGACAAAGACAATGGGAGCGGAGGACTCAAAATGGGCGGCCTTATCTGACCCAATTCCATTCTTTCCCAATATATTCTTTCATTCTTCTTCCCCGGGTCCCGGAAACAATTCCTAGTAATGGAAACAAGTCGAGGAGAAAATATAGGCCGTAAATTTGGAATCCCGGAGATTCGCCCTTTGTAAATTTAAAACTTGCTTACATTTAAGTTCCGGCCACCCCCCGGGGGCTCTTTCCCCCCTTTTTTAATTCCTTCGAATAAGATTAATTATTATTGCCCCTACTTTTTCCCTGTCGCCAGCCCTGTGCATAGCCCCCTCCCCACTATCTGCACCAAGTTTAGGAGTGTCAGTTGCTCACTCAATTTATTACCGGCACCATTGCCAACAAATGCTTTCGCATCAATTGTTTATATACTGATCGATGCATTGTAAATGCGAAACAAAAATGGCTTAATTTCAAATATAATTATCGCATATTAAATTTACGGAATTTAAATAAAAACCTGTACTAGAGGGTAAAAGGTTATATGAATTGACATTGCCGGCATATTTTTCTCAAATATTCCTACAGTATGTGAGAAATCTTTATCTCTAAAGAAGTTTAGTAAGTTTTAAAATGTACTATTCCTGCGGCAAATGGAGCAAGTAAATAATTTTATAGTTGAAATCAGGACTAGATTCTGTTACATATCCCGACTAGCCGCCTACACCGGCCGCGTCTTAATTTCACAGCCGCCAGGGTCATTCGCCCGTTATTAATATAAGGCTAAGACTTGTAATTAAGACTTAGCTTCGAGAGATGATTTATTCAATTTGACGTACACGTGGGATTACTCGACCCCCCCCCCACCGTTTCCCTCGCAAACCCCTCGGTAATTAGCGGCCCGCCCAGGGATTACCCGCTAATATATGATTCATCAATCCGCTGGCAATTATAATCGTGCCACTTCATCATTGGATTAAATCGGAGCTGCGGTCTGGTACCGGCCAAAATGCGAGGCCCGTCCTCCGGACGTTCAAAGAATTATTACATTTAAGGAGAGACAGAATCGTGGCCATAACCGAGTAGCAGGTACGGACGACTCATCTCGCAGTGATATATATATTCTTAAACAAAACTGAAGATGAAGCTGCAAAAGAAGATGAAAAACTTAATTTGAAACCAGACCTTCAGACACTAAAATATGTACAATATGATGTTATAATTGTCTTTTATTTATTTTAATTTTCAATTATGAAATTGAAGATTTCGTGGTGACGGACTCCAATCGCCAGTGACGTCTCATAGTGGTAAGCTGTGCGGCGTAAACGCGTCGACCCGTGTTAAAATAATACTCATTTCAAATACTTACGCGTAAGTACAGATGGAACATCGAGTAACACGGTAATACTGTGTCGGTTACCTAAAACAGATTAAAACGAAATTAGCTATTTTCGTTGCCATAGAGAGAAATCGATCATAAGCATTATATTTTAGGGATATTTCGATTGGGCTCACATTTTCATGCAGCCTTACATAGAGTCAACATTTAAAACCAATATGATTAATTTAGTTATTAAAACGTGATATACGTCACTCAGTAAAGGATGGACTGTGTGGAAACATATTGACGCTGTGCAGGAAAATATTAAAATTAGAAGAAGTTTTAATTTAAAAACTGTTTAATTCGGTTTTTATAGACATCTGAAGGAACGCGTTTGAAGGGAATTGTCGTCTTCTAATAAAAAAACCATGTGATTGGCATCGTTTACAGTGTTATCATAAAAAAAACAAATAAAAAGTTAAGGACATGTGATATGAATTTGCAGAGGCGAAGGCTGCGAACTGATATCTGCGACTATTATATAATTATGGCCAAAAATCATCTCGAGTCGCCAAAGCCGCGGCCAATTATATAATAAATAAATATTTTAGTCTTTCTTGAAGAACCTAAAAAGAAGCTAAAGAAGAAGAGCGAAACACAAATGCCGCCCTCCTGGGCCCATTTTCGCTAGAGAATGAAAAAGAGGAACTACCTGATAAAATCAACAGACTCCGGTCAGGAATAAATGTTTGAACCGTCCAAATAAATTGCGTTAGGAACGAGTGCAAAGCTCCGCTGTTTACAGAGAATGTACGAGGTGCGACCGAGATTCGAATTTTTCCTGTAATTACTTTATCTGTCTCCCGGGCTCGCAGCGTTGCGATTTCGATCGATGACATTAAACAAAAAAATGATCTCTTGGGAATATTCGTTCCATAAAAAAACAAATATTTGCCTTTATTAAAACTCTTAAAGCCGCCGGGGAAGAAGACATTAAACTCTTTATGGTTCTATTATTTTTATGCTTTTTTTAAAAAACTTCCAAGGTTTTGGCATACTAACGATTACTATAGAATACCAAATCATTTTCTAAAATTAATTTCCGCTATGAAAAAGTATTAATCATAAATTAGTGCTTCGTACTTATATAATTTTACCTATAATTCAAGCAGGTTTATTTCGTTCAAACTAGAATTTCCATGGCAAATATATGGCCAATTATTTCATCAATTACTGTGTAAAGGAAAAATCTTTTTGGAAAACATTTTGTCATAACAATATACTTTATTAATTGCATATAGTTTCATTTTAGAATAATCCATTTCATCGAATACAGGACTGGTGGACTTGTATTATCTAAACAATGTCGGAGGTAAACTAGTGATTATAATTTTAAATGTAATTTAATTTAAGAATCCCAATTAATGGTCTGAGAGAGCTTGCCTTGTGAACATGTCTCCTAAACTGATTTAACAGTTTTGACGCTATCCTACATCCACCTCGGCTTGTCAAGATAGTCAGTAACGCCCCTACTGTCAATTAGTAAGGCACCTACGAATATCGGTTACTGATGAAGGATCCTGTTCTCACTCTCACTGCACTGTTACTCTAAGTTTTTGGATACTGATGCTGTAATTTTTTTCTGTCTTGTTCGTTTGGCATTAATATAAAGGGAAAACAACTCTACATTTACCACAAGGGCAACACAGTGACACTAAAGAAACTTCCCCGTCGTTAACAGATTTGTAGTTTACTCTCTAATGGTCGGAATTCTAATGACGATGGCGAGAGTCGAAACCGGTCTATCGTTGGGCTAAATCATTCACTGAAGATAGAAAATAAGCAAGAGTGATTTCGGTTCCTAAATTATTTCCTGAACAAGTTCACACGGAAATTCAGTAAAGAATAATATTCTCGCCAGTTGTTCATATCAGTTATCGTATCGATGTTCGTGAACTAATGAAAATGGGCATAAAAGAGCAATTTCAGTCAATTTGAGAATGAGAAGGCAGAGCTGGAGGCTAGAATGGGGTCGCTACCTGCGTCCGCTTTTATATCGGTGAAGTATTCCTCTCTTTGAACTCTAATTCAGTTCTCAATTACCGAGGTTTATTGAAGGTGGCAAGGGGACGGGAAATACGCCCGGCTTCCTCTCGCTCCCTGCCGCAACCACTTTAGGCCCCCGATGACTCTTAATTATATCGCGCTTTCCTCTTGCAGTTCCTAATTATTAAAATATGAAGCGATTTGCAGGCCCCTAATCTGGCAGATAAAAATTAAACCGGGTGCATTGAACACGCCTACCGCTTATTTTTATTAAACCGGAGGAATAACTATTTCTCTGTTCCCTTACAAAATTATAAAATATCAGCCGAGCCATGCGCTGTGGAAGCTTGTACTCCGGGGCAAAACAGGGATTAATGAAAATATGACTTCTTCTTGTATTAATTTCTGGCTGGGACAAATATTTCATAACTAGTTCCCGCAAATACCGTAATAGCATAGTTTACACACTTTATTATTTTATAGAAATGGTAAGAAGAATTAAAAGAAAAATCAAATCGACTGGAAAAAAGGGGAGTCGACTAGTTCATTTCGCTATAGGTCTACTACCTAAATTGATCTGTAGACCCTCTAGAAAAGATGAAACGATGAGATTCTAGTAGGAACGATGTCATAAATGTAAAAGCGTCAATATTTCGGTTTGGAACTTGACCTTAGTAGTGTGTGTCGTACGGTATGCATCCGCTTTAGCACTAATACTCTAATATTGTTACACTAATGTTGTTACAGCGCAATACTACTTGGGCGTCCGGTTCTCAGTATAAACAAGCCAGAGTAGACACAATAATACAGACCTGATAATACCCCAAACCCTCGCCGCCTCCACTATATTCCTTCCTTGTAAATAAATTATTAATACTTTAATAAATTAACTGATGAATCAAATGTTATAATGTCGCTAAATATTGATAATTTTAATAAGTAAATTAATTTACAAGATGCATGCTGGGCGCTGATTTCATGTTTGACATTTACATGGCTGCTACATACACAGTCTATATTTAACCATTACATTTAAATAATAAGCGGGTTATGACATGAGCGCAACCGCCTGGAAGATAAATATTAGTTCATTGGGCATTTGAATTGGAAACTAAAAATAGGTATTTGGATCTCAAACCAAGAAAGTACAAAGACTACTATGTTAATCGCGCAATGAAAATGATCGACGAAAACCCTCGTCCGAAATAAATTTGTAACAGTAAATACTTTTCCCGTATTGTTCGAATTTGATCCTGGTTCATCGAAATACAAGACCTCTTAATTAGAGACCTCTTCCGAATTAGACGCTTTCAAGAAACTCGCCAGAAACTGAAAGCCAGAAGTAGAGCAATGAACCAGCCTGTCGGTTTATATAAAATTAAACGTCAATAAGGAAGGAATGATCGAATCAAGTTATATTTTCTATAATCCATATTGGTCAGAAAATTATGGCGAGGGACATGCCGAGTTTAAGACGAAAATCATTTTCTTTTAGATTTTTTTTCTTTACTACGTTTAAAAATTTCACGACATTCTTTCCTTTAATATTTAAAATATTGGTAATGCCAGTAATATTTATTGTCTGTCGCAAAAATTTCGGAATGTAAGAGATTTTTAATTATCATATTACTCATATTATCCAACATATGAAGTAACCGCCCCGATTGTTGAGTATTGAACAATGCATATATATGTCAGTGTCCTTTATATCAATACATTATAAGACGCAAATGTAAGTAAGTAAGAAAGAGTCGAAAATATTACTACTATGAGGTGGAGAACTACACCTTGTAGCTTAGTAAACGTGGACCATTTTAAAAAACGTTCTTTTCAAATTTTTTCCCCCCGTACCCACTCATTCGCGCGGTACTAATAACTAATCCATTACCTACGTGGAGAATCTTACATCAAGTGTAAATAAGGTCCAAAAACGGTTTCCCACTCGGTTTTAGCGCAAGAATTTATTATGGCGTTAGAAACTGTTGTACGGGGAGGGGCCCGGGACTGTTATTTTACACCTTCGCCTCTCATGGATGAGCGGGGGCGGCGACAGTGCTAGGGGGAGAGCTTTGATAAGGCACGGTTTTCGTGATAAGAGAGAGAGAGAGAGAGAGAGAGAGAGAGAGAGAGAGAGAGAGAGAGAGAGAGAGAGAGAGGGGGGAGTGGGAAAACGAGCATGGAAAGAAGAAGCGAGAGTGAGAGAGGAGAAGCGGCGAGGAATCCTTTCAGAGATGTCTCGGCCGTAAAAAAGGGAGAGCCCCTTCCGGCCCCACTTGTTATGCTACTGAGTATCGGATCAGGGCACTTTAAATAAGCTAAGGGAAGGGGAGTGGAAGAGAAGGGAGGGGGTAAAGAAGAATAAAAAATGAAAGACGTTTTCGATTTGATTCGGCAGCCCCAATACTTATTCTTCTGGACCTTGGGGGGATCGTTCCGTTTGGGAAGCAGCACATATAATGACTCCATTAGAAATGAAATAAATTTTTCGAATATTTTTATATGTCAAAATTCAAAAGTGATCAATCAATAGAAACTAGGCTCATCTGGTGCCCCTTGCATACACACATATAAGGCAAATCACAAGTGAAGCCCTCTCCAGCATTGAGGAAAAAATAAATCTGCAATGACATCCATATACCAGAGAAAAAAGAAACACAGCTCACCCATACCTACTTATACGATAACCCTTAACTGTCATACAACGTAGCGCACCATTAATTATTAGGTATTTACATACAGACTGCCAAAGATAGGAAAATACTTGTAAGAGACCCAACTTTGGAACAAGTTGGATAACAACCTTAGGTAATAACCCACGCGCAAAAAGAAACAATAAAGTTCTATCAGACACGAAATGAATAGAAAATATAAAACAAGGACATCTTGTCACCGCTCATAAAGGCAAAAACGCATGAATTTCGAGGTAAATAAATGCAGAGAAAAAGAACTCTTTATAAACCGGTCCCAGTGACAGTCTGCTTCAACATGTCAAAATTCTTTCAATCTTTTGTTGAATATCAGAAACGATGCCAAGTAGAAGAGAAAGAGCATATTAGAATACAGCTAAATATTTTAGATGCAACGAATGCAATTAAAGAGTTTCTTAATTTTCAATATTCTAAACTATTATCTAACCAACTTCTCATCCGAAAAGCTCTAAATGGGGTGTAATCTTGTTCAGTGAGTACTAAAACAGTAGTCTAACATCAGATGAGAAAAACAATCAATTCTTTTAACCAGTGTCGTTAGTGAAAAATTCCTAGAATATTGGACGAAGATAGAGGCCCCCCCGCGACCCCTCGAACGGTGTAATTGCTTTCCTGGAATGGTTCCAATTGAAAAAAAAGCCAACATTGATCGCGGTAAAAAACCGTTTGTTCAGAGTAGGGAAACCAATATCCCGACAGACAGTTTGAACGGGGCGAATTGCGGAGTAAAAAACGTTAAATATATCCCAGTAACAACTATTATAGACGGGTAATACGGTATCTCTTTCTAGAATTGATAGTACTGTAAACCGGTATGTATATTCGAAATTCAAACTCTGAAATTTGTCAACTTTGAGGGAGTTCGGGTCGATTCAAATAATTAATAGTAATTAATAACTATATATACGCACTAACGACAAACAAAGATCCAAACATGTGTGTGATTCATCACTATAAAGCATAATGCTTTCTGTCGACCTGAACGTTATAATTTAATCAAAAATATGTACAAAATAATAGAAAAGATTACAGAATAAAACCATGGAAATTATTTATATAAATTAATAATTAAAATATTATAAATGCAAAGACTGTCCACTATATAAAGGTATTCGTAAAAAATATTAATACGAAAATTCAGGAGGTTCACGTGATGTTTGAAGTTGAGTTTTTGAACAATATTATAAATTTGATTTTTATTTATTTTTTGGAATATAAATCACTAAAACTGCGCACGAAGAATCAATGTCGTACTAAATTTATGAAGAATTTTATTTGAGATGCAATCACCACACCCTTAACTGCCACCTGATGATAATATGCATTATCGGTTTGACCTCAACATTCCTTTCTGTCAGACGAAGAACAGGTTTTATACTTGTTTTGTATATTCAAAATATCTGAGACAATAAGTGTTGTATTTCTATTTTAAAATTCCTATTTTGTGGTCTGCCAGGGGTTGGAATACCGTAGATTTCGTGTGTTTATGTCTCGTCTCGTACAAGTGACAGTGACAGTTCAGTGAGGATGCCCAAAAACATCCAAAGTGCCAAAAGTGGCTAACACCACAACTGAAGATGGCGAGCAGCCGAAACCGGTCCAGCAAAAGACCAAACCAGCGTGAGTAGACAGAAACACACGAAATCTGTAGTATTTCTACTGCGGTCAAAATATAAAAAATATTTGCACAGACCATAAGACATACATCGCCTAAAGCCCGGTGGGGTAGTCGGAGGAAAGTGATGATGGGTAAGTGAAAGCCGGGGGCCTGGAAGAGGGCCCGCCTCTATCGATTATCGGCGGTAGGGCCGGTGTTGTATCGACACGGGTTCAACAGAGTGTTGTTTGTCCGGACAACGGCTAAACTACCCCGTCCAACCCCTCCCGCTGGGTTTAACATACCCGCACCCGCACCCGCCCCAGGCCCCATTCCGAACCCGAAACCGCCGGTGTTTACCCCCACGGGGGCGGATTGGAGGACGGGGGCGTTACCGCACTGCCACCGATTTAATTTCCCCGCCGACGCACGGGCCACTCTCGTACGATATTTGATGTTTCCAGATCTTGATTGGCTCGGCCCGTATAGATTTCGGGGGGAAACGGTATAAGACATGGTCTCAGGCGAAAAGTTCGCTTCGATCGTTTTATAGAAGATATGCAACTAAGTAAAGGAAGAATAATGGATTTTACTTTTGGAAATAAAATTTTTATGTGGTTTTTACAAACTGGATTACCGTCGATTTCGTGTGTTTTTGCCATCTTCAGTAGCGGTGTTACTCATTTTTGGCACTTTGGATGTTTATTGGGCATCCGCACTGCACTGTCACTGTCACTTGTACTGTCGTGGTTGTCTGTTTGTCGTGTATATATATATATATATATATATACACGTGTCCACCACAAGTGACAGTGACAGTGCAGTGAGGATGCCCAAATAACATCCAAAGTGCCAATAGTGACTAACACCGCTACTGAAGATGGCGAGCAGCAGAAACTGATTTAGCAAAAGACCAAACCAGCGAGAGGAGACAGAAACACGAAATCTACGGTATTCCACCTCCTCGCAAACCCCAAAACAGGTATTTTAAATGGGATTACTCTATGGGGGACGGTTGTGGGGTTCCACAAACTAAAATAAAGTTGATTCGGGTGTATGGGGAGCCTCCAAAAATGATTCTCCCATCCAAAATTACATTGATTATTTTTTTATTTTTTTACTACAAATGGGCTAGGAGGGGTAAGACTTTTTTACTCATGCGCTGTGACCCCTATTACAACGAAAAATACTTGGCAGTGGCTTAATTCAATTTCCCGAGTAATTGCAGTTAGAGAATTATTTGGAATTATTTTGAAATTTTAGTTTCTTTTTCTCGGAATTATAATTGAATTCAGCCACTTTAAGAAATATCAGTAAAAAAGCTCCGGAGCTGAATGGCAAATTGTTTCACTTTCATCGGACTCCATTACCGAGTTTGGGAATCGAAATATTTTTTAGCCAGTATAAACTGTACTGGGCGACCATGAATTAGGACGATGATCCACGCGGATATAAACAATCCGCTCTTGGCCTGTGAGAAGGTCGCGCGAACCGGCCCGTCCGTTCGCGGCCTCCCCCGTAGCCAGCAGTCAGAATTTATAATTTCCAAGTCTGGCAAACACTTTTAATCAAGCAAATGGAATCTGCGAAAGGCTGAGAGCCGCCCGTAGGACTGTGAACGCGCGAAAGGGGGGCGGGCGGTCCCACTGCGGATAATAATGCGATTATACAGGCCAGTGACAGTTTAGGCGCGGAATTAATTTATGGCTCCTTAAATTGGGCAGAGTCGTAATCCGAAGCTGAAAGTTGAAACGGTCAGCGACCTGGGTAATTTTCTGTGACCCCAATGTACACCAAGTTTAAATTTTTACAACTAATGCCGTTATATCGATAGGACAATTACGTTAAAATTAACAGAGTTAAGTTTCAATGATTTAATTTATTAAATAGCCATTCATTAAAAGGGCTTGTAAAATAAATATATCGACGTCGTATAGTCAACAGTAGTTTGTCTATGCAGTTAAACTTCTGAT
Source organism: Lethocerus indicus (assembly GCA_019843655.1). Classification (NCBI taxonomy): domain Eukaryota; kingdom Metazoa; phylum Arthropoda; class Insecta; order Hemiptera; family Belostomatidae; genus Lethocerus; species Lethocerus indicus. Next base: position 22,052,767 of record JACDQD010000003.1, on the reverse strand, counting down.
TTCATTCCGTTGTATAAAAAGCGTATGTCTGGAACAGAAAGGGAACAATTACTATATATATATTTAAGGGTCCTTAACAGGAAAGTAAAAGGGGCCAGGGAGTAATTACGGAAAAAAATGGAAACTCAAGTTAATAAAGGTAAATACTCTCCTTCAGTGGGCAAATTACCAGACGATGAGTTCCATTCTATTGTGGAATAAGCGCATTAATAAGTTTCTCTCGTCGCTGGAATAAGTGAATCTGTTTAACTACGTTTTTAATAATTTTTAATTAAAATCCTTATCGGATCGCGAGCAATATTTATTATTTTTCCAGAAGCATAGCTGAATATCATCCACGGCTAAATTACTGAATACAGTACCGAGACAAAATTAAAATTTCAGTAGACGCATCTATTTCGTTATCAATTACAAATTTCGACAAAGCATACAAGTATTTTCAATGCATATATTTTTCTTTACGCATTCATTATTGAAATAATTTTACGTTTATAATTTTTTTCTGTATTAATCTGTAATTTTTTCTGATAAATTTTTTCACTTGAAATTCGTGTATGGTGGATGCTATTGGATTGATTACGTAAACACTATACATAGGTAGAACCTAATATAACGTTTACATCGAACAACGGATATGTTGAATGGCCACCTAATTTGATTACGGTGTCCTAAACTGACGTATATTCCTTTACTTGCGTGGACTCGGGATGGTGGGAATCCAAACGGAATAAGCCGTGGAATGAAGAACATTCGGTGTATCAAGTACAGTATCGATCCGTCCGTGACTATTGCTCTATTGAAGGCTGACATAAATGCGTTCCATTCTCGGTGTTTGCTCGATATAAGATATTCGCTAAGTAAACAGGGATTGGGGCCGGTTGAGTGGTACGGGGATGAGGCAAAAAATACAGAAAGCCACGTCAAAGGCAGCAAAACCACTAAACACATATATATTTTCGTACAACGGAAATAATATCGCAGAAATTGTTGAAGAGATAAAATGTTAACATTAATATTCTCGTGTTTGTAATTGTACCATATTTGCAATTCAAACTTCCATAGCGTCGTTTCTTCAACGGAGACAGTGATCGATCAATATTGGCTTTTAGTACAGGGTGACAAGATAAATAGTACCCGTTGTAAAAGAGTATATGTCGGAGAAGCTCTGGAATACAGATTGTGTAATCTGCATTCGACACGGGGTGCGTAGCAAGGTGAAACTGAGAAGTAACGCGGGTGGGCATTGTTTAACTGTCCGTGAGATTGGGGCAAGCTCACTCCACGGCGCCGGAGACCTTTTCCCCTTCTAAACCAACTCGTTCCCGAGTATGAGTACACACTGCGAATTTTTAACGTTAAAGACTGTACCGAACCAACGATTAGGCAGAACTGAATACACTGCCGTTTAATCGTAATTCATAGAAACTGTCAGTGTGAAAGCAAACTTCCGGGACTTTGTACAATAGATTATTGTCTAATTCATTTTATACTGTTACTGACGTATAACATAAGTTATATGTAGCAATGAAGTCTTACGTATTTGTATGTAACCGAGCTTTACTGTTTCATTGTATTAAGCCATTATATTTCAGTATATAAATATTTTAATATCATCTATATGGTTTGAGCTAAAGATACGGAGTTACTTGATAGAATAATAAATCTGCGAAGGCGAAAACAATTCCGTTTCCGAATTACAAACAAAGTTGGTTTGTAATTACATTATAAAAAAAGATCATACATTTAATTAACAACAAACTAATTGGTCAACTAACGGCCTTACTAAGCACTCTGGTTTACTGGATCTTGCATATAAGTATGCTTTAGGCTTACACCGATCTGTTGATATATGTTCATCTTTTATCATACTACCAGTATTTGTCAAGCGGAAATTATTTCAGCGTTTATTCTGAATGTTGTACGTCGAATAATTTTTATTATTTATTTGATTTTCCGGCGTAACTGAGGCCTGAAATAAGGTAGTGGTAACTCGCGTATTTCACCAGGAAAAGGGTTTTAAAGAATTTGTAGGAAGTGCTCTCCTCTAAAAGGATTAAACGGACGAAACCTTCGTGAAATATTGAACAAACGGACCGTATAAATTCTTAACGCGATATTAATAAATAAAATTCATGATATGTAGATTCCGACGGTTACGGGATTAACTGTGGGTCAGGACCCTCCAAGGGGTTCTGGGGGGCTGCACAAGTTGAAATTTTAGGGAATGAAAAAATGAGCTTTCAAATCGGAAAGCGGGTAATTGGAAGACTGGCGGAATAAACTGATTTATTTATGCCGACCCCATTTCAAGTTGGCCCCTTAGAGACCAAATATATTTTGGCCCTTGCCTCTTATATTTGTTCAAAAAAAATTCTCTTTTCTGGAAATAAATTTATTTGCCGGAACCGGGCTCAAAGAAACCGTAAACGCAGTTTTAATCATTCATTGGATTTGATATGAGAATTGCAAAAATATAATCTATTCTCCATTTTCTTGTGGAATATGTATTTCAATGTGAACTATGTTTTATATCCGGCAAATTCGGACAGTACAATGCGAGGCTAAGTGAGACAAACGCCGATAATAAACACGCTGTAATATATTGTGACATACTTCACCATAACTAAGACAAAATATTCCTCAAATCTAGACAGTATGTCTTCATTTCAATAAACCTTAAAAATCTGTCAGCACCTGGAAGGAATCATAGCGGCTTTATTCTACTTGATCTATGATATCAACAACCAAAAAGTGGGATATTTAAATATTGAAAATGTTTCAAGTATGCGGAGAGTATTACACACTCATTCTTAGTTCTTATAGATAATTTGCCTGGGACTAAGCTCGCCAATAAAATTTACCTTCCATGACACACCCTGTACTTAGAGGTATAAGCGCAAACAATCCTGCGAGTTGTAGAAAGTCTTTTCTAAATGACGTCAGTATAGAAAGTCTTTTCTGTGGTCTTCGGATTAATTTGGATTAATTTATCCGTTTCATTGGAATTAAGTTCAATATTTCTCAAAGTGCAGCCGGTTCTACTTTAACGGAGCGGAAGAAAAGGAGCACACCGCTCAGGCTTAGGCATGTGGGTCACGATTAGGCGGGGAGCGGGCGGTCCCACTCGGCCAGTAAATTTCCATACTACCCGAAAGTCGGTCTTTCATCATTAACGAGATAAAGTTCTAGCGTTAGTACCAACGGAAGTTGATGAATGGCCGGCGGGAGAAATGATTATCATTTTTTCCTGCGGCTCAATCCTCCGGGTACTGGATTTCGGCGGACCCTTGATTTACGATGTTTATCGGTTATTCCGGACAGGGAGCACGCCCCGCCAAATATAACACCGTCCAATAATAAAAACATCGGACTGGAATGTATCAATATAAAACGACCCTAAATTAGTACGTAGTTTATTAATTTTCGCCAAATTTTAGAATTCACCCTTCAGGTAGTCCAATAAAAATCATCAGTAAACTCGAAAAAGAATTTTTCAACAGTACACCATTTCTAATAGTGTCGAAATACCTAATGCCTTATTTATAACTACTGTATGTTAGTCATGGCCATCTGAATGATAAATTATAATAATAATTCGCCCGTTATTTATAACTGACTTATGAGAATTAATTTTGAAATGATAGCGTAAATTAATTTGTAAATAACTCCTACTCATATCCTATTGATTACGGCGAACTGATGTGTCTTAGTTTATTTGAATATTTAACGTAAATTAAGTTTATTGTTATCCGATTCTATTGGCTGATCGAATAATAAACACGTTCTATTGGGTTGGCGGTATCAAAAACCCCTGATTCTCCGGGTGAAAAACGACACGTAAAGTCCCCTAAAACCTAAGGATACTGCAGAATTAATCGTAAAATATTATTGTCGGGTCCCATATAGCGACGGAGGGGAGGACGAGACGGGAAGAAAATTGAGAAACAACTCTCGGGGCCGGGTGTGGGGATCCCGATGAAATCACATATCGCGCCGGAGAGCGCCGGCCCACGCCCCAGGGCCCAAATCTTTCTACAAGAGAGGGCGTCTGTTGTCCAAATACATTTTTTACAGTCTACCCCCTCCCACCCACCCCCCCCGCCGTCATACCCTCAACAGCCATCCCCCTCCTACTCTTCAACACAAGACATGTTACAGCCCTGGGGATACACCCCCTGCACCGCACAGCCAACCCCCTTCTCAGGGAGGGGGGGGCTTGACGGATGAAGGGCTTTTCTACGAGACAAGCCTCCGCCTCGCCCAGGATTCCCTTCAAACAAAACATTCCCTCTTTCTCCCTTCCCCGTGCAGGCACACACGCACGCACACCGGTTCCCTGAATACAATATGGGCGACGTTGAAAAATTGAACGCAGTTCTGTAGCCCCGCCAGTAAAATCTCAATTGGTTAAAGTGAAATGAGCAGTTGTATTTTTTGGGCTCAGTCCGTGTCCAGAGATTTTTTCTAGTGTCAGCCTAACGCTCAATGATCTCCTAATATATTTACATTAATACCGGAGCTGAGATAAATGAGTGAAGCTTTCCGCAACCGGAATTTCAATTGTCATTGACCGGCTTCCGGTGAGATCGCGTGATGTGGGTTTCTCTTGTTAGTGTACGTCTTTTCCTCAATAGACTTCATAATTTAAACGCTGAATATCTTTTTTGTTATATAATACATTAAATTATAATTTACATAATGTATAGCAACCATATATTGTGTTCGGTATGTATTGATCAATTAAATTTTTGGAAACACTTACACAATAGCCATCGAAATGAATTCCCGATTTTTTTCTTCGGTTACTCCAGACGTGAAAATATCTGTTTAAACCTGTTTGCCCAAACACGCGCACAAAATACCTACAGAATTAATTCACCGTAAAAACCGTCTTCCCTATAGAAAATTAAGGGTTATGGGTCGGATCTGGTGGCGGCTCCTCCTCCTTGCTAATAGAATATTCAGAGCGGGGAGGATAATTAGATTTTATATATTACGAAGGCGACACCGCCCGGGAGGTAAATGCGATAGCCGCGTATAAAATTAAGTGGACCCCCCCACCGACCCACCGATTATGCCAGAGAGCATCATCTGCGCAATATCACCCGGGACCCCGATAGCTTATTAATTAATAAGGACTAATATCACGTACAATGTTAACTTTCGGAAATATTAACTCGAAATAGTTTTGCAACAAAAATATGTTTTGTTATTCAAAAATACAATTTCCGGAAATTCTAAAAATAGAAGTGGCTCTACACTTGTTACTGCGCGCCGTATTCATCAATCAACCGAAGATGGCCGGACCTTCGGACACGTCGATGTGAACATTAGATGACTGGCCGGGAAGACCATTAATAATCGACTGGAACCTTGCCGGAATATTTCGTACACTAAAAAGATATAATAGCATTAATATTAATTTTGATTGATGGGAAACCCTGTTTCATTTTCAGCCTCTGATGTAAGATGAGTTCTTCAATAATTTCACGCAAGCCCTCCCGTTTTGATTTATTTACCGGCTCCATAATTACAATCAAAATATCGGAAATAATAATACTGTAAGTACAGTAAAAAACGAATACAATTTGTAAAATTGAATACACTAATCGGATGGTTCCACGTGTTAGTCTTGTTTATGTATTTCCTTGAATCAGCAAAAGTTACAATGAGTAAGTTATCAGACGTAGCCCTCTATAAGCAACGATTTTAATCCAAAAGTGGATATTCCGATACCGGGAACTCTATTAATGACTGGCCAAGTTCACTGAGCGTGCACCGCGAATTGAACCGTGATAATGACAATGTCGGGATCTAGTGGAACGGTAGCGGCTCGTCCGCACGGAAGATAGCGGCGCCACAAAGTCAATCGGATCCGCAATTGTGATTTCACACTCCGATATACGGTCCGATATTTTGCCGGTCTGGGAATGAGAGAGTCTATTAAGCCTAATATACGATAATTCACTCCGGTCTGCGCTCCTCCCTCGGCCTAATACGATATTCCGGACGAGAAGAGTCATTGGGATTAAATTTACGGGTTACAAGGCCGGTCAGAGCTCTGGAAGGAGGTGCCCTCGCCTTTCCCAGAGGCCCTTTTAATATACAAGTTAGTAGAGGATCATCAACTGACCCTCAGGCATTTTTCATATATTGATATACATTTATATTAATTAAGGTAAAACACAAGCTATACAATATGATAATATAGTTTGGCATTATTCACAATGCTGGTGGTCTTGGCTTAATGCTTTCTAATCGGAGACTTAATTTCCTGTCCCAAGAATTCGTAACAAATTTCATTACAGTATATTTCATGCCAATCCTATTATATATATATATATATATATATATATATATATATATATATATATATATATATATATAAAGATCTGTATGCCAGTCGATCAAAAATAAAAGGACCACTTTCATGGACAATGGAGAGGACCGCAAGGGGTTGAATACAAATCGGAACGCCGGGAGCGGGGTATTATTTGGTCGGGAAGGAATTCTGAAAAAGAGAGGGAAATAACATTTAGATTCCAATTCACAAACGAAAGTTAAATTAAAAAGAGTAAGAAGGAAGAGAAAACAACAGATTGGAAAAACCGGATTCTGAACGAATCTGTGAGAAAATGCATGACCACTAATCCAATCACTGGGAAGTCACTGTTGGGAAAAACTTTGTGCCACAAACTCGCTCTGTTCCGAAATAATTTTAATTGGAGCATGTGGAGATCTTTAATCTGGTAACTCAATCGGTATGGACTAACCGAGCGGAGAACTGAATGAGCGTGTATTCATGTTTAACCACAAAATTTATCGCGGGCTATTAAAGCACTCATATTTTTAATGATCGGATGAGCAAACGAAAAGTAATGCCCTCAATAATACTTCTTTCCCCTCTTTACTTCTATTTTATATAGCTTTTCTCCGAATTGAATCGAGTAGAAAATCATTGGTCCCGGGTTTCCGAATCCGTGGCCAGGACAGGAGGAGGGCCCCCACTTTATGGACAATTGGACAATCCACAAGAGCCGGCCATTCTGGGCGACCGTCCGCGGTAATAACCACAAATCGGGGAGCCCTCCCAAATGGATTTACTTTAAGATCCGCCCTGAAATGTTCAATAGCCTGGACCCCCGATACGGAGCTTTCAAATACTTTCCCCCGGCGAAAGACATGGCCATGAAAACATAACATCGTGGATTGCAACGAGAGTCCAGTTAGAAATTGTGACCGAAGTGGTCCATCAGGTCAGATTTGGACCATACGCCTAAAGATATGTATTTATTGGCCCCAAATTGGAAATATTTCATGTGAAAAAACAATCACTTTTATTTTGATTATATTATTCGTGCTACCCTAAAAACAATCTGAGGGAATAAATCAGTGACCTGCATTATATCGCAATATCAAGGATTATTTATTATTTTTTCAGTTCAAATGAATGAAATGAGAGCATACAATAGTACCATTGCATTTGATTTTATAATCTCTGCAGCCCTATGGTTCTTTTAGAATATCAGTATCTGGCCACCAGGACTCCAAACATTTATGAGAATGGTACCCCAGGCTGCTACATCCATTAGGGACACTGAAAGCCTAAAAAAATATCTTACTCCGGTTCTTAATGCCAAAAAATTGAAGTGGAAAAAATTAAATTATAAAGACTAAGCGAGTACAGTTTCACAGATGTAATCCCTGTGAAAACCTTTTAAGAAAAGGGCTGAAGAGAAAGTAAAGAAAATTATGACGTAGATGACAGATATTTTTACATAAAACCTAATCCTACGCCAAATACCCTAAGTAACCTAAATTTCTCTATCCGTCTGAAAAACATCTTAAGCTGAGCAAAAGAACAGAACCTTAATAACGGGTGGAATAACTAAATCCATAAAGGCTAAATGTCACAATAGGCTGATAATATAATACACTCATTTATTTAATTCCGTGGCGTAATGCACAGTATTCGTTTTTCCATGGGGTTTTTGCCCGGGTGTTGTGTGCTTTCGACGTTTCGGAACTCTTACCACCATCAGGGGAAGGAATAGGAGATCATCATAGTAACAGGTAGAGTGTGGTTAATGTTATTATGAATTATTTGTTCCCGAATCACTGTGAACCATCCTCTACTGATGTATCTCATATATCTATTTATGTTTTTTTTTTCATTTCTACTGCCTCCTTCATAATCCTGCTGTGGTAGTTGTTTCCCCTTGAATTTCGTCGAATTACCTCGAATTTTTTTTTTGTTTTCTGGAATTCCGCCGTGTGCCCTTTATTACTTCCTCCCAACCGGGATCGCCCTCCTAATTTAACATACAACATTATATACAAGAAATTGTAGGGGGCGAGGGTGGTTAGTGGCGGTGGGAGGTGGTTGCTTGGTCGGGATCAGTAGGGTCCCCAGTGCGAGCCACAACTAAAAGCTGTCAAATCCACAGGGCGGCCTTTTCATCAGGGGCTCGGCCCGCCAGACCCCACAGAAGAGCCTAGTGTCAAAATGTCAGAACTCACTTTCCCTAACAAGATACGGCCCCGAACCCTAAAAAGGGCTTGGGGATTTTGAATGCACTCAGACTTCAATGGAAGGACCGCCGTCGAATTCTGAGGTGTATTTATTCTCAACACAAAATATTGCGATTACCGCGAATCCGGGATCATCAATTTTACGCTTGATGTTGGCACGACCACGATAACAAACCATAAAATATACAATTTAGGTAGACTAGTAAATAATAATTAATTCAAATTGGCGCTCAAATTGCTCCACCACAGGAGCAACTACGGTATAACCAATCAACTATGCTCAATTTACAATAATCGTTATTTTAATAAATGTATGCAGTATTTTAACATATAATACATAATAGTACATATTGTATATTCCGGTTTGCAGAATATTCTTTTTTCAATTATTTTTAAATGGATGGATAGTGTCACTCATCCACTTTCACACTCAAACTACCTCTGCAATTATCATAATAATGCATTTTAAGCACTTGAGCGATTGACGGGGTCTCGTATATTCCCTACACATTTTACCCCCCTACACATTATCAGCTAAGCCGGAACTGCATCCCCACCATTCGCTTCAATTAATCCACATTCCCTCCAAATCCTCCAAGCGTTATGAGTGGAAATATATAAATTTTAGTGCGATTGTTACTAGTGTTACCTTTCTTATTTATGAACTCAATAATTAGTGATACGTGATGGAAATCCCCCTCCGTTCCAACATTGCGAATCGGCACCTTCACGATTCCCAATTTGGAAACTTATCATCTGCGGAAGGATAAATGATTCGAGACTGTTTTGTTTATACAGGCGGATAGCTCCTTCCCGACAGGACAACATCCACGCGAGGAAGATTAAGAAGTTGACATCGCGAAAGAGGGCGTCGCTCAGAAACTGTGTTGGTTGAGATGTCTTGTGAGATGGGGTGGTCGAGACCCCCCGGGATTAGGAGGGGCGGCCCTCACCTCTGCTGACAGGCAAATTCCTCCAGTTTACTTATTGTGGCCGCGAAGAGTTGACAAATCCCAACGGGGAGCGACAAGAGACACTTTTCCGTGACGCGGAGAGAGAACGCGTGAACAAGGGGAGAGTGCCGGCCGAAAGCCAAATGGGAAAGAGAGACGAGTTTTCCGGTTATTTAGGGACTCTTGGAACACATAAGATCATTCTAAAATAATACGTTAGCCCCGGCAAGGCCTTATCTGGCAACATGTCCGGTCGCTCCGACTCTTAATTTGTCTCTCGAATATATCTGCAATTCTACACTGTTTTGTCACATTAGAAGACCTAAATAGTATTAATAAAATTAATACCATTACTGCAGTTTTATTTATAAAAAGTTACAATTGACCTCACGATAAATTAAGTTTATCTTAATTTTTTTTATTTTATTTTAGAATGATCCTGTCGCCCAATGCTCTCAATTTTTTCCAACCCAACAGTTCTCAATTGTTCGCCCGAGTGTATTGGATATAAACAATTTATACGGGTAAATATGGCACTATAAATTCGGTGGATCGACAAAAACGTTTCCTCGCAAAATACGGGTCGGAGCCATAAATTTGTCATCGGACAATAAAATTCCGCCAACCGGAAAACGGGACTTAATTACGGGGGTGAGCTCGGGACTCCGGGCGCTTAATTGAAGAAATAAGCCCGATTTTCATGCTTACGATGAGTCGTATACCGTCCGGATGTTTTTTGCGAAGTTTACGGCGGCGGGAGTTACTGCCGGGGAGAACTCCTGATATAAAAGGAAATGATTTCCTTTAGGGCCCCGTATTTGCATGTCCCCCGCCTTCAAACGCCCAGGTCGGAGGCTCCGAACATGGAAAACGTCAGGAATGCTTCTAGCCGATCGTCGTAGCGACGTTGTAGCCCAGTGAAAATATTTATTAAACCGAAAAAATGGAGTGAAACAGATGATAATCGACTCTTTTGAGACGACTGAGTATTAATATCCAAAATATATTAATAAACATTTGAGATAAATAAATATTTGAAAATAAATATGAGGAAATTATGCTATGGAAATTCACTTATCATATTTCACGTATTTTTGCTATTGTTTTCTCTAGGACTACTTCATTCAATCGAACGTTACTAACGAGTTGAGTTTTCCTAATCTTCCGGGTACTTGTGTTTCTGACCCGCCCGGTATGGTCTGTGGATACTTCTCAGTCACCTCAGACACTCATTATTTCACAAATAAAGAACAAATTGCTCAATTCACTCAAAACTGAATAAGAAAAAACATGGCGGGCCGTTGTTCAACTCAGTTGAAAGCGCTCCCTTTGGGAGTCATAACGCTCCGGCAGTTCAGGCGAGCCTGAAAATTGTCGCGTGGCATTAGTTTCCTTTCTTTTAATTTAAATCATAAAAGGGGAAAACTCGAGGGAACACGAAGGAACGAGGTTAATGAAGCCCTATCTGCCGGCGTTTCATAAAGTTGATGGAAATATTTAAACTTCTTTTTTTTTACTTGTTCCGTTTTTAAGTGGGCCGCGGGAATGGGTGCGGTGACGGGCCTGCGGTGAGCCGCGGTCACGAGCCGGAGGTGACGCGATTTAAAAGAACCGGCCTTTAAATGAGAGCAATATAAACGCTTTTTTGTAGAATTAATGAGCGGGGCTGGCAAATAACTCGTTTATAAAATGTTGCAAAAAGTATTCAGCCGGTATATTTTCGTAACCCGGGTGACAGTCAATATGGTTTCAAATCTGACGGAATGCCGAAATACGCTACAGGAAAATTTATCAATCCCTTTCTTCAGTAAAATAATGAACTCGATAAAACCTAAGTTATTTTAATCCTAAGATTATACTTACAATTAATTAGTTACTTATCCCACAATAAGACGATTATAATTATATTATTAAGGTCTCTCAAACCATGTATTTGTTTCACATTATTGATAGCCAAGTAAAGTTAGATAAATAGATATGTTTTATCATGTTCTCTCAGTGGCATACGAAACTGAGATCTAGGCATTATAACGGTGACCCTAAAATGAAAAACCGGACTTCAAAAAATTTCGATAACTGTCGAAATGTCTCGATTCGATAAATCCTTTTAAACTTTAAATAAGTTTAAGTCGGTTTAGAAATAAATCCTCCTTTTCGATTACACTTGGGGTAAAGCGAACAGGACAGAATACCGTAATTGTAGGTGCACTAACCTGGAAGGGTTGTCGGGGAATCCGCAGGCTAAATGTTTTTTGCCATTAGACTGGTGTTCTTATGGCCGCGGCGGGGAATGGGATTGTCCACTTGAAGAAACAGCGCCATCCTTCCTCCGCTCCCTTTCCAACCCACAACCCTAAACATCATTCTCTCCAACCCTCCCACCAACCCTCCCGACCTTTTTTCTTTCCCCGTTCTGCCGCCTATCGGTTTATCCGAATAACTAATAGTTCGGCAAGTCGAGTCGTACAAGTCGGAAAACGTATATTAATCTCGACTATTCAGGGTTCGATGTTTTTCGATCTGGATTATTTCCGATGATGAACACACCGAATAATTAGTTCCACAAAGTTTTCTTCAGTATCCTACTAAAGGGTATCAAAAACATATAGCATGTCACATTATCAACGTGGAAAACAAATTTTTTATCTTTGTGACATCGTAAAAATATCTATTATACATTATATGTTTCATAAGAATGAAAAAATGAAATAACCCTCTGACTTATCTTTTATTTTTAGTTTAAATACAATTCCCAATATATTTTAATACTAATAGCAAACAAACAACCCAGGATTTTTTAATATTTATAATGCTAAATGGTACACTGTAGTGCGTAGTATACATTGCGAATATTGTAAGTTTAATATTTCAATTATTATAGATGAACATGATTAATATTTTGTGACTTATTATAGCAGCCGCACTGTATATTTATCATACGGACGAGGGGAGTTTCATGTTATTTATAATAGTCAGTGATGTATTTGTGGTTAAAATGTATGAAGAGAATAATTTTGAGCATTGAGAAATGTGGATCTAAATCATCAACCAAATAATAGCACGAATAAATTTCATCGCTACAGTTGACGGAATATGTAAATAAAGTTATAATAAATGGATTAATCGTAATTTTTAGAGAGAATTTTGCGGTCCGAGATCGAAATATTATTTTGCGCCCCACCGAATCGTACATTTGAATGATTTCCACGTTCAGAAACTTGTAAAACAATCGAAACGCATTTAATCAGATTGAAACCCGATGCGTCGTTAAGATTTGCAAATGGGTACCACTAATTGCACCGGGTCGTAGTATGGGCCGAGGTACATTCAAGACAATTGCGGTTCCTGCCGCCCCCTATTTTACATCACATTATACACCATGCATTATCTAATAGGGCCACAAATCAAATGTCTCCTTATAAGAAACGGTCTACGCCGCTTCTACTGAAACTTTAGGAGGTAGATCGCTTTCTCTATTTAAATTTCATTTTAATTTAATATTACAACAGAAACAGGGAACGCACTTTGCCAGTGAAAAAATGAAAAATCTATACGTAGGATGGTCATCTAAAATACAATTATAATAACTCAGACGCCCATTAAGTTCAAAATTGTTTCATTTTTCTGCATAGAATCAAAAAATTACAAATGTCCATATTGAAATTCACTAATGAGCTGCTGCACACTGCGATGTGTTCATCGCGCATTCACTACGTGCCAGGTCAAGTTAGGGTCGTAGTTTCAATTCTTTGACACTTAACTAATGAGGAAGGCGTGATTTTAAAAAGTGAAACATTTTGGAAATAAATAACACAAAACAAGACAGAACATTGAAATTTAATATGAAATGACATTGAAGAATTTCGGTTCAGATGTGAAAATAAACGTGACTCAGTGAACATATATCGTATCAGTAGCCACAACACATAAGGTGTTTTGAACTGTATTGCATCAGTCGACATACTTAAGTGCATTATTATGTTCCCACAAACTATTATATTTTAATTGAATGTTTTTATTCTAATTAAAATAGTTTTCAATCGTTTCAACCAGTATTATTATTTCATTTAGTCTAATTTTAACTTTGTGCGGGAAATCTAAATAACAAAGTTTCAATTTAACCGACGGGGCTTAATTTTTCGTCCCTGCGGTGGGTAGAATTTTGGCTACATTTAAGCTTTTCCGTTGATTCAGTGGACGCCACAAATTGGTACCGTAAAGCCCTTGGCCGGGCTCGACTGCGGCCCTTGGAAGAAGAGTTTGTCCGCCGATAACCGGAGTTGGGGCCCGCCGCAAGCTTTTGGGGCTTAAGGCCGGACTAAGTTCCGGTTAAATTCCGCCCTTCAAAACCTTGGGCAGAGGACCGCTCGATAATTTTACTCGCGTAAACAATCCCAGATGTTTTCACTCATCCAATCTCTTCTGTTTCAACTCGCCTGTTTAGTCCTTCGCTATATATTAGTATTTCAATTGATATGATCTATTTATTTACACACTCTCATTAATAATAACATACTGTCCGGCAAATCGAAATCTTCTCGCATTATCAGATAGTCTAGGATTTATTGTAAACAGAGCATTAAAACATGGTAGATATTTGTTCCATATTGCAATTATATCAACAGCAATACCAATAATATCAATTTAAATTTAACTGGTAATTTCGCTGCTAATTCGCGAGCGAAATGGAGATACGGCAAATACAAATCCCGCCGACCTGTTAATTTTGGGGGGAAGATAAATTTTATAGGACGGACTGTAATCTGTGTGGCGGTGATGAGGCAATTCCGAGTTGAGTATTTCGGGGCGAGCAATAAAGATTAAAGAGTGAGTGAGCACAGAACCGCTCATACGGGGCCCGCAAACAACATGCCGCCCACTAGTAACTACCCCTCTCCTTTAATAGGACGGTTTGGCGAGTTACAGATTCCAAAGTCAGTTTGCGTCAGTCTAATCAGGTAAACTGATACCATTGTGTATCCCGCACCGGAGTATGACATTTTTTCAACGATAATGAAACATAGTTGATAAAGCTGTTGTCTATCCTATAAGGGCCAATTAAAACCGAGGCTGATTGAGATTAATGCTCTGATATCTGTACTGAAATTACTTATTACATATAAAATTTCCACATCGTTTCTCTGTACCCAGGAAAACTTTAATAATACTGCCGAAACTATGTCCGAACTTTTTCTAAACTTTGTTTAGCTTAGTTATAATCAGTATACAAGAATGCACAGTCCTTGTAAAGAGAGTTAAACAGCTCGAGAGGAATAGAGAAAATATGAAATGATTCTGGAATTAAATAAATATAAATGAGTAGCGGTCGAGAATTGGGTGAAAGCGAGAATAGTAGATTTCCCCGGAGTACTAGGGCAAATCCATCCCCATCACTCCTATTTACTATTTACTCCCCCACCCGTTTGACACGGGCCCTATATCAGTCACAACAATCAAAGTGTCACAATGGCCGAGCCTGCAGAGCCCGGTAGACCCGGTCGAGTGTCGCCCCAATACGGCATTAGAACCCGCAGCGGAATTTCTTTGTCGATAACAAATTGCGGACCACAATAAAATCGAGGGCACACATTGTATTTGCATTACAACTAACGCGCAACGCAGCAGTTTTTCAGTTCAAGCTCTTTCTACTGGCGCATATTAATTATTTCTCGTATATTTACAAAACGACGTCAATATTTTACTCTACGCCCTACAATATTGCCATCGGGCTCTTAGACTGCACCCTCAGCTCTGCGTGAAATTTTGTTTCCGCCCTTTAAGCCATAAAGAGGAACTGGTAACGGGATCAGCCCGAAGCGTAATAATCTTGGCGAGGTTCGTGTTTGGCACCAAGCGAGCCCGCGGCCGGCCGCCATCGCTGGGCGCCGATTGGGCAAGGTGATGATATTCATGGGCGAAAACGCACGGAGGGAGTACGCACTTGGCTCCGTCCACCGCCCGGGTTAGAATTAATACCGAATGGCGACAACTCCCCAAATAGCTGACTAACTGTGGCGGGGGCGGGGTGGTCGAGCCTATCGAGGAGGCGATGGATGTTAGTACCCAGCCCAATATATACCGCAGGCGGCAGTATAATATAAATCTGGCTGGGACGGACTGAAGGCCGTCCTTTCGTTAAACCCGTAAGGCCATTATATACAATTATGTATAATGTACAATTAATGTATATATAAGTCAACAGTTACCCTAAGTTCCACTGGTCCTCTGCTGTTGACACAATAGTAATGTGGACTTTCCATTTAAATATTTGAGAAACCCCGGTCTAGATAAATATAAACTGCACATTTAACATTTCAATGGTAAAAATCTTTCTGCGTTTAAACATATTTTAAGTGTAAACCACTACTCGGCAGATAGTGATTTGAGAAGCGACTCTTGAAATATCTCTAGGCAGTGCCAGAGTATCGTTATTGGCCTGCCGGCTGTATGTTCATTAATGATGAAGTTAAGACAGTTAGGGGGAGGGGGCCGAGGGCTCTTAATTGTCCCAACCAAGTTAAGTTGACGGGAGAGAGGCCTCCAACTTTAAGTAGTGCATTGTCCCGCCCAATAAGCTATGGCTCCCAGGTAATCACTCTAATAATACTCAGTCACTTTTCCACTCGCCGCTTCCTTCTAATTAAGACTCCGGTCATGATAAGAGGGAAAAATATGTTAAGCGATTACCCCATACGAAACAAACGCACCAGATGAGTTACCAAAAATATATTATTAGAATCAATTTAAATTTAAAATAAATTTAAGAATTTTGATGGAACATTTTTCTAAATTGTGGTGATAAGGTATGAGTGCAGGAACTATTGGGGTGGTTTTGTGAAAGTTACTGATGACATTCTTCCTGATAAGAAGTGCCGATATATAATAGTCCAATATTATTTACCAATTTAAGTTATACCTAATAATTTAGTGTGGTCTCTTTAAATCCCGCTCTTATCCAATAATCTTAAAAGTGCCCTTTTAATTAAAAATAAACATATTTACAACAGTTACAAGGGGGAAAGAGAGTCTGAAATAACAGTAGTTCCCAAATATAGAGTTCTATGGTGAATGATTAGTCGTGTGCAGCGAGCGTATAACGAATCGCATAAACGCAGGAGGGTGCGAACCGGCATGTGCATGTGATTCTATTGTGTACATAAACACTGCAATTAGCGGGAGAGCGGTAGCCACGTATTGTCGGACTCGGCAATCCGTCACGAACACCCGTTCCCGGTTGTTTCGGCGTTTATTCCTACCATTTTAGGTCTAGCGCTGTAATTACTTAACGAAATAAATAACAACCGACGATTCCGATAGGAATTCGATCGAATTAACGGTTTCGAATATAACCAGGTATACGCGGACTCGGAAGCTTCCAGTCTTATCTGGTTCCTGCGAGGGCGGTTCGTATTTAATTTCTGAGCGTAGTCGGAGGGGGCAATATCGCGACAGGGAGGAAACAATTGGCGAACATTAATCTCCGTCCCGAGAGCCGGAGGCGTGACGGATAATCAGCCGGCGAGAAAACCGACGCCCCACCGACCGACTCCCTTTTCCACTTTTTGATGTCCCAAAAGAAAAATTGTTCTCCGGCCCCTTCCGCCATTTCAACCCCGGCGGCCCTACCCCCACCGACGCGAACCAAAATTATCATCGAGAGCCCCGAGGCGGCGCCGGATACCGTCCCGAGAGCCGGGGAATTTCCAGGTATTGAATTTTCGATGAAGACTCACCGCTGTGAAAAATGGGTCGGTACCCGACTGTGGGAATTGCGCGGCCTCCTCCCACCCAACACGACCGTCCTTCACCCAGACCTACTTTACTCCCTGAGACAGCAACATCAGCAACATTAAGGAAGACCGGTAGGGATAATAATTGTGAATAATTCCCCTCCCCCCCGCGCTCAGAATAAATGTTCAATATAAACATTACAGTAATAAAGTTTTAGCGGGGAGTTACTTTCAGACACAAAATTAGAAACCGCCCCAATTCTCTGACGAAAATTTACTTAATTATGGATAATTTAGATATGTACTAGTTCAGATTTTAAACGAGGCTATTCATAAATTATTCATTATTAGCTTAGATTATTCGAGAAGTACTTAATGCAGTACAAAAACTATGGGTTCGTTGTTCAATAATTCTGCCCACACACAATTATCTGCCCTCCTGAATCTATCCAGGAAATTACCATATTCAACGGTGGAAAGCATTGTTAATTACGATAAGCGGATGACTTTGATATTAAATAATTGATCGGCCTTTTGAAAACATGAGTTTTGATATATATTTACAAACAGGTGTATCAGTTGAAATGATAAATATGAACAGAAGAAGATATTGTACCACAAAGAAAATATATAAAAATGGTGAAATGGTGAATGGTGAAATTTCACCATTCCTGATTCGTTTTGAAAATTGATTCGAGAAGAAGAAAGAATTCTTCAAACGCTTATCAGTCCAATAATTCTTTCATGGGTGACTATTTTGCATTAAACTCAATTGACTTTCCTTACTTAAGTGATGTAAAATGAAAGTGTTTTTCATTTAAAGTGTTGCTCAAGCTTGCCCGTATCAAATTTCTCCTGTATGCCGCGGATATGCTTAGAAGCGAGTGGAAACAGAAAGTCACAAAAGTGATGTTTAGAACTGCAAGCGTATGGGAGGTTACTAAGTAAGTAGCGAGAAACCTAACAAAGGACATTGCCTTTGCTCAGGTCAAAGACTATTACAAGTCTGTAGAGCCTGAGGGGTAACAAGAGGAGGATGGAAACATTAGTTCGATGGGGACATTAGCCAGGTTTCAACCTGTTGAACCGTTTTCCGGATTATGTTCAGAGGACGACTGCTCGCCGGGGATTCAAATTTCAGTATTGTAGAAGAAGCCGGTGATAAATGTGGATGAGACGGCCTTTAGCTTCCCGGGCGGCGTTAAGGAGGTAATGGGCCGTGATGACGTCGACGTCAAAGCCGGGATATGGAGTTTGATTTATATCGGCTGGCGGGGGTGGGCGTCCGACCGACGGGCACCACTCCACTCGACCCCCTCAACCACTCATCAATTCGGACATCCCCCCCCCCATCTTCGAAACAATTATATATTCCCAGTTGCACGAGGATTATCTGGCATAGTTGCATATTTTCAAATATTATGCCCCCTTCGGGGCCAACAATCATCAGTTATTATTATCGGATAACTTTTATCAAAATGAACATCTTTGAACTCAACCTTTTGATTGGACCCTTCTGGCAAAATATCAACCTAACAATTACCGCCTGCTTCGTCTGGAATTTGTATGAACTTATTCGCAACTTTCAACCCCAAATCCAAAAGTGTTAGTCAAGTAATTTTGTTCACGGACAGATTTATTTTTGGGTACTTCGCTTGAAAATCTTAAATAAACCAATTACCAAGAGCGGGTCGAGTTTTGTTCAGTGTTCAATGCTTTGACTCGTCGGAACAGAGGGGTGTTTGCAGACACAATGGGGTAGGGTAGAATTACGCGGGGAAATTTCAGCACAGGTTTGAGGCGCAGGAAACAGGCGAAAATTGAAATTTACGGTAATGAGTATAGAGAGAGAGAGAGGGAAGGATGGGAACTCAAAGCTCCGGCGGGAGCCAGGTGGGGTTTAATGGATAAGGGCACGGCCTAGGGCAGTACCGAGGACGATATTATCACACATGGCCTGGAAATAATTACCGATTTCAAATATCTAATATTGACATTCCTTCGGGCGAATCCCTCGTATCTGCGCGCTCACTTATAAGGGTGGTACAACGCAATATTAATCAGAGTACTGGAGCGCCCCGGGGCCACAGGTTTACCGCTTTATTCTGCGCTCACCGCTCGACAGGCAAAACCTACCCTACTCCCCTAACCGTTGCATATCGCCACCTATATAGTCATAATGCAGCCTTGGCCTACGAAAGTAACAGGAATACGGAAGTAATTGGATTTAATTAAAAATAATGCAAAGTGATACACAGCCGTAGAATAAATTTAATTTACTAATTGGCGCATTGAATGAATTATTTATTTCTTCATTTCATTGCTTAATATATTTTAATGAAATTACATTTCTTCTACCTGGCAAGAATACTATCCTCATGACTGTATATTTAAAACTTACTATAGTTGTAATATATTATTATATACTAGATGAAAAGTTTAATTTCAATACTCGGTATTTTTATCGATTCCGCTGTTATAAAAATCGTTCAGATACCCCCGCTAGTTGAAAAGAAAACTGAAATATGGTAACATAAATAATTGAACATATTGTCATTATGAGAAAAGCATTTCATATCTTTAACGTCCAAATAAATTTATGGCAAGAGATTGGATTTGCTTTTGACTCTGTATTCGGCGTAACGGGCGTGGCGAGGCCGGATAGGAGGCCGTCCG
Source organism: Lethocerus indicus (assembly GCA_019843655.1). NCBI lineage: Eukaryota > Metazoa > Arthropoda > Insecta > Hemiptera > Belostomatidae > Lethocerus > Lethocerus indicus. The sequence goes on along the minus strand of JACDQD010000003.1, from coordinate 22,032,876 downwards.
TCGAGGACTCTCCAGTTTCAGGAATCTCCCATTTCTCGCCACCCAAGGGGAAGGAAAAATCCTAAATTCTGGTAAAATCCGAAACCTAAAACCTTTGGTCAACTCTGATTAACGCGGCGCAACATTAGCCCTCCCCGTTGGGCACAGTCGTTAACTTTTATGGGCTCCCGGGGCCTGGGGCTGGCCAGCTCTCTCTCTTCAACGGTTAAAATGGCTATTTTCGAGTCTTGTGAACACATACATTTCGAACTTCACGCCTCCCCTCGGACAAAATATACACTCCTCGACACTCCTGAATTATACATTAGAGCTTGAGGCCGGACCGGAAATTAAATTAAAAGTGATAAAGGCCCCTCCCCTTTTCCCCTTGACCTATCGCCCGTCTGAGTTTTCTATCCCTTCTGGCCTCCGAACCCAACAAAGGACACTGTTCTAAACTTCGGTTTTAAACTTGCTTGTTTTATCGACTCGTTCAAATCTCGAGGGAAGTTGCTCATTAACATACTTTGCCAGGACCGACAAGTGGTAGAACGAGAATTGGATTTTCCTCTCCGCAGTCCCCACCCATGAATAACCTGTAAAACAAACACCGCCAAACCGCTAATTGCTATGTCTAAACCGTGGTAGCACTTTTGACATCGGTCAAGGATTAAATGGTGATATATATATATATATATATATATATATATATATATATATATATATATATTCAGGGCCACCTGGTTAGCGTCAGTGAATTCAGAGTCGGAACCGGATCTAATTTTAAAGTATTCAGTAGAACATAATCCACAAAATACAGAACGGTCTGAACGTCTTTTTTGTTGTCTAATCGACAGATAAATTGCGATAAAGCGTTGGACTTACTGAGAGATACGATGTGCGAAGGGCCGGTGTTGTTGGGGTTGATTTCGCGTGAAATGGGTCGTCACTTGGAATAGTATCACACATTTAGGGGGCCGCGGTGAACCGGGATGCCACCTAATGGGGTAGCCACCCCCCTCTCATCCACAGCCACCACCACCACCACCGACCACCCTAAATATCCAACCCATGCCACTAGCACCGCTATCAGCATTAGAACAACTATTAACCTAGTTCCCGTTTAGGGTTGGTTCTGTGGCAAATAAGGTAAGTAAACGGGCGCTAAAAAAATATATATTTCTTTCCACGTAATCGTACGTTACAGACACCAAACGTGAAGTGGAACGAGGGGGTGAAAAATGCGGGCTTATGAAACCGATCGGTCTCCTAACCAGAATAAGGTTCATGCATTCTGTGTAACATAATATTGGTCATGATGAAATTTGCAACTGCTGATCGCCTTATATGTAAGCGCTATAATAATTAATAAGCATTATAATTGAATATAATGTATGATAAAGTTAATGAAAATTAATAACACTGAATTATGAACAAAAAAAAACATGTGAATCGAGAAAATACAGTGCCGCCACAGTTTTAGTTGTCTTCAATCTCTTTTCATAATTCCATTTCAGTTAGGGGTTGGGGAAAATCCGTTATATACATTTTATTTTATGTTTCCCTATCAAAGACAAAGGATAAACACTTTTTTATTTAAATAATGGATTCGAATTACGTCTGGCAAATATTTGGCGAATCCGAAAATAATTTCTTTTCCTCCGAGAGGTTCAGGAAGAGCTAAGGCGCCCCACTATCGCGCCCTATAAAGTGGCCTCATAATGCGGAAACACGTATCTTTTCTGTCCCCGAATATAACTATGCGACTATAAGAATAGTGTTAACTGCCTCACCTCCCGAAATATTTTATTTAATACAAATTGGAATAGGTTGTGCCAGTCTTAAATAGATAAGGAAGAAACGTTAATAGATTCTTATTACTGTATAAATGACTCACATTTTTGTTGCAGAAAGAAAGATTCGGAAAGCGTATCCCGTAAAAGAGAATAAATTATATTTTTCTTGTATTTAATTATTAAAATGAAACATTTATTACACCGTATTCAACATTATTTATGTATTTCGTAGTTCAACGATGAATAAATTATTACCTTAACGCGAAAGTAATGCGATCCGGTTGGAATCATTTCAAAAGATCACCTATCCAATTGTCTACTTGCACTCGTCAGTTTCGTACTAATCTGCACCAATTACGGTAAGCTGTCACGGAAGGCTAACGCTATGCGTAAGGAGCTAGGATGTTGTTACTTAATGACTTCGAAGCCGAAACCGGTACAGCTCAGAACCAAGCAGACAAGTGAAAACGGACTTATCGCCTAACCTGTGAGGCCATATCCATGTCTACACTGCGCACCTGAAATTGTAATTTATTACGGAAGAAAATGCAAAAATTCTAGTTTCTCTTTGTCTGCATGTATAAGGACGCAGACAAAACTGCAGGTGGCTTTTTTTTATGTTGGAGTAAATTAATTTCTGATTCAGACTCTATTTTAAATGTTTCAGGCCGATTCTTTTAATGCGTTTACTTGATTCTCGACGAATGTTGGTTGGTTATAAGGCGGACGATAGGAGATAGTGAGAGTGATAGCGTGGAGAGGAGAGAGTGATGGAGCCGGTAGATACCTGTGACTGTAGCGAGGAGTGTTGTGAGCGTGGCGATAAGCGCTAGCCTCGTGCTGTAGGTCCACTTGAGGCCGGCCGACGGCCAGCTGGCGTGTCGACTCTTGGCCATCCTTATTCTGTCTTCCTCCGCCTCTTCCCGTCCTGAACATCCACTGCAACAAACAGCCACATTGTACGGGGACTAGTCTCAAACGGGACGATTCGAAATCTGCTAAAACGTTTCAACACCTCAAACGAGGCGTATACCTGGAGTATATCAAGAAAATAAATAATTCAGCATCACATGCAATTAACCGAATAATGTTTTCAGTATATTAGAAGTGGTTTCATTTTACAATTTAGATTTAAAGGTCCGATCGGTTGCGACTGTACTGGAACAAATGTACCCCTCGAAAGTCTGAGCGGGACTTTTAGTTTTGATTTGTGCTAATGATATTTACGAGTAATTCTGCGACGGTCCAGGAGTTCATGTTATCTGCAGTATGTAGATGAAAATTGGGTCCGCTACCGGGATTCGAATAGAGTAATATCTTCCTTTGGGGCCCTGATACTTACAGGAGGTAATTCATGAGGGGGAGGGTGGTGGTGATGTATCCATCCGTGTTTTGAACACGCGAGCCGGACCCCGATTGAGATTTACTGGCGTTTGATATATTACCGATACGGGCTGAGCGGTGGGCGGTGCCCGGCTTCAGTTGTTTCTAATGCTTTGTTCGGCGTAAACCCCGCAGCCGCCTACAATTAGTGGTATCGACCCTCGTTTGAAAGCCGCTGAAACTCGAGTTAAGCGTAGATACAAAGCACCTTTATAGATAACTAATAACAATTAAATAGTTCGAGGACAAGCGAATTGGAAACCGGCTGTCATTAGGTTGAATAATAAGAGGCGGCTCATTACCAGTACTGGGTGCCTCAATTATCTTCATTTATCGTAGATTTTCTGTGTTTCTGTCTCCTCTCGCTGGTTTGGTCTTTTGCTAGACCGGGTCGGCTGCTCACCATCTTCAGTAGTGCTGTTAGTCACTTTGGCACTTCGGATGTTTTTTGGGCATCGTCATTGCACTGTCACTATCACTTGTAATATGGTGGTTGTCTGTTTGTCGTGTGTATATATTTGTCTTGTACTGTGTTATTGGGGGATATTATTTGTCTTATTTGGGTTGGGAGGGATTGTTAATTGGCTTAAGTTTTTGTCGGATTATCGGTCAAATATACATTTGATCACAGAACTGGTCACAACTATTAGGTTCTGACATATTTGGTATTGTGTATTTACGATCACAAAAGTTCTCCTGTTAATCCAAAATTTATTGAAAAAAGTTTATTTTTAGTAATCTGGTTAGTCTGGTTAGAACTTTAGTTAAGCACATATCCGCACCACACTCAGGGTGCACTAGTTTATTAGTGCAAGTGCACCCAACGAACTTCAGTTAAGCACATTTCCGCACCACCCTCGGGGGGCGCTAGTTTATCGGTGCGTGTGCACCCAACGAACTTTAGTAAAGTACATTTCCGCACCACACTCAGAGCGACGCTAGTTTCACAAAAAATATTTTGTTCATAGTTCATGATACGTTTTCAGAACTATTGATTTAGTCTAACTTATATAATAGCGGAAATTTACACGTTGTCGATATATCACTACTATAATTTACGAAGGACAAGGCTGGCAAATGTGGACGTCATTCACGTGATCGAAAATCAGTTCCTTGTAATAAACCCGGTTCGCATATTTTTATTCATCGCCGGAAAAAAAAGCAGAAGGGAACACGGGCGAAAGAAGAAATCAATTTCAGACTTTTTTTCGAAACAATTGGCAGACTCCTAGCGCCAGGAATTTCGGGCACTAACGATTTCTCATAAATCGGGCTATCGGGTGGGAGGGGCAGCGCTGGCACCGAGGAAATCGACATAGATTTCATAAATTGGCCATTGTTTATGAATGGGGGGATGGCTGGAGCCGGGCCAGCCACCTCGGCCCCGTCTTGTTTCACCAAGTCCCAGTCCCGATTTGTTATTCCCTGTGATTTTACCAGCCTGGATGGAAAAATTTGTTTCTCGGACCCGCGAAAATGTTTCTGTTTTGTTTCAACTTGTCAGTTTCTCCTTTTTTACCCCTTCACCACCCCTCCATTTTACGAGATGTGAATATTGACTAGAAACTTAGAAATTTGAATTCGATTTCTTTCCAGCCCGTCGGGAAGGCTGTCTTCCTTCCGTGGAACAAAGTGAAATCGCAAGTGAAAATCTCCACCTTACAATCGAATGAACACTCCCATTAGTTCAACGTAGTGTTATATTATAAACAAGAGTAAAAAGAAACCAATTCCTGAATTCTATTAATTTCTATGAATTTTTATTAATTATAATTTATTTAACTTTAAATCTAACTAAATTTATACTTTCAGTTTGCGAACCAATCTTCAAACAGGTTTTTCATTCATGGAAATGGCAATCATGTATGCTCCGTTACCCATTTTAGTTATTTTTGTATTTCGACCCAACGATGCCTTTCGCCTACGGTCAGGTTTCGAAATTGATCCGAAATTCACTCGATAAAAAGACTCGCAACAATGCGCTCGTAAATAGTGTCTTTGAGATTCGCTCCGGTCACGATCAAATAAACATTTCGAATTGAGCGCGGAGAGACGCCGAGGAGCCTTCATTTTCCGGCCCTATGATCTAGAGACAATGCTCCTTTTATGGACAGAGGATCTTCCGGATCCACGCCAAAAACATTTGTTTCTCCGGGACGCTGCTGCCTCCTTCCTATTTATGCACCTAGCCGAACACACCGGGACCCACCCTCTAGATAGATAGGTATTTTATATCCCACCCTCCCGTACGGAAACTTAACTCCCCTAGTCCCTTTAACTTCGTTATTTACGTTTCCCACCGTCGTCTCTCTATAACACTAAGGAAAATGAACTCTGGACCGCTTATAATAAATTGCCTATACTTAAATCGAAGTAACTAAAAATTGTGACATAATGAGTGTTAAAATTAATTAAAATCCGGTGACATTAAAAGAACTGAAATTAATGGTAACACACTTATTTCAATTTTAAAACACATTTATTGGTCCTATTATTTAAATCTCGGAGCGTAACGCCGTCGCTCGTAACACCTTGCGTTATTTTAAAATAAATTATAGCTTTCTACCTCCGTTGTGCTACTTAATATTCAGTATAAAGACGATAAAACAGTCTGCAATCATAGCACGTGGGGAAAAACTCCATCCTTCGTATTATTTTTTTAATATTCCCACATAATCTTCGTTATGTTCATTCACTCGATAGTCTATCAGATATTATTTTATTTTGTTCTTTAAATTCGGGTATAATTTGAAATCTACGGAAATTTACACCACTTGAAGTAGTGGTGAGTATCGAAAATGAGACCGCCTCCTCGTGAAAGCCCTTACCGGGCAGGGATAGGCGCCGTGCAATCAACCTTCACAGCTCAGCAAATTCATCGGTCATTACATGCTTCCCCGTCAACAAAAAAAAAAAAATTGGGAGCTTCGCTTCTAATAAAATCGGTATCTCAGACTCTGATAACGTCGTTATTCGAGACGAAATTGTTCTTGATTTCCTGTCAAATAAAATGTTCACCCAAGTGAAACCTCTTTTGAAATCTGTCCGCCCATAATTGGGCCGAACTAACAAGCTTCGGTTCAACATTCGAAAGTTTTAACTGCCTGCAAAGGTCGCACGACAAGTGTTAAATCATCAAAACAATAAATATTGATATTATCATCGTTTTCAATCCGAGGTTTTTAACTTCAGATTTTAATCTTCAGTTTATTTTTTTGACGACTTAAAATCTTGTACGCTTGTGGGTATTAACAGATAAACGTGAAATTTCTATTTACGTTGAACGCCCGGACGGTTTTCAGCGGTTAATTGCGATTTCATATCGCGCTTGTGAATCGTCAAACTCGTAACCTAAAAGCCTAAAAGCGTTTTCCCGGACGTCTCCGCCGCCCCCACCACCCGTCCCAGAGAGTGGAAATTTCGACGTTTCCAGAATAACTTATAGGACAGATAACTTGTCGACAACGGGCGTCTTCCGCCCGTTAAAGGAAACAATGGCACTCGCCCGCTTCGTTGAACACGATAAAGGAGGAGAGGACCGGTGAATATAAACGTAAAGAAATAAAATTCGAATGACATCTTACTCGGTCCATTGTTGGACGACGAATTTAACGCGAGCAAACGGAGTTAAACCATATTAAAATTATTAAAACCTATCGACATTAACAAATAAAACTAATAATTAGAACTAATTAATCAGATGTGCAGCTGATGTGTTAGCGTGCATTATAAAAATATTCACGACTCCTGGACATAAATATATTGGAGGCAACATTGATTCATTTAATCTAATGCCCGCGCTCAATTTAAATGATACTATTACACAGCATGTAATTCCTACTTAGAGGGGCGGTGTGTAATAACACCGACGGAAGTGAAGCCCGGTTGAAAACCTTATTAAAAATTATTGTTTCACTATCCGGCGCGCCACGACCTTGGCCGGCCCAAAAGAGAACGGTATAAGAGTATTCCATTATTGCGGAACTTTAAGCAGGAGCTAATGGAAATTTATGCCTCGAACTTCCTTTTGTCTGCCAGACGGAGTAAAGTGGGCCGACGCAGGCTTAGCGAATAGGTTTTATCCCAGTATGAAATATATTCAAGGGATGGTTTCATAGGTTTCATCCCTCGAATATCGATGACTATTTTTCGATAGTATTAATCTGTATTTCTCACACGTATATAGAAATAATTTGTATTATTGGACAAATAAATAAAATTAATAATCGAAAGCTCTTTGTCAAAATTCAATGTACAGAAAATGATTATAATTAATAAATAATATTACTAAGAAATAGTCTCACTTGAATCTACTTTTGTACAATTATCTATTCACGGTTTCAAATAATACTGCAAACATATTAATTCCATGGGTCGTTAATACGCCGCGTTATTTTCACCACAAGCATTGGGTCAGAAGGGTTATTGGAAATTTGGGGAGCGGTCCGAATTAATTAATCGGCCGAACGATTGCCACCACCGGTGAAGAATCTCAATTTTTACGATAAATTGAAGCGGTCCGATACGGTCATCGTCCGGTCAGTGGCCTCCTAATAATATTATAATATTTTTTTCTCGGGTACCCGCCTCGCCACGTCCGACTTTCGGCAATAACGCCCGGTTGAATTGTAAATGCCTGCCCGGTGTCTTTTACAAGCCCTAAAACATAATTTCAACCCCCCCCCCTCCTCTCGACCGGCGGCCATAAACACGGTTTTTACAGCCGCATTTACGGCTTAATCGAGTTCAGAAAACTAGAGCGCTAAAAGGTCCTCGAGACGCGAGAAATGTTGGAGAAAAGCAACTGGGTATTATTTATTTAGAGCTCGGGCCGGGGTTGAGCCCGAGTCCAAGTTTGGCCCAGTTGTGGACCGCGCGGTCGCGTAAACTATCGCCCGGAGTTTTCGGTACCGGACTAGGAATTTTTGAATTTTTAATAACATTTATTACTCGGGCCGTCCTTCGAATCTGGGATACGGAGACGGGGGCCGAAATTAGATGTTTGCATTATGGAAGAGGCCCGCACAAAACCGCTGCCTAAGCGGTACCTGAGTAACATCGGTTATTAACGGAACTTTATGTTAATGTTTACTAGATTGGTACACACATGACATAGCTGAAGAGGAAGCTCGATGAAAGGAAGATCATTTTATATGATAGTCACTGTCAGGCCGTATTTGCGCGAGTCACTCACTATAATACTCCGTAGACGACGGTGGAAAACCGATACCTATCTATAATTGGCTCTAAAACCTCTATATATGCCATTAAAACTAGATACTATCAATTTTTGCTTCATATAATACTAATATGCACCTAATAAAAGGAACCTAATATGCGCTAAAAGAAGAAATATGCCCTCGAAGAATGCATAGAATATAATAGACAATATATTGCAAATTATGTTTATCTGAATTTATCAATAATAAAATCTAATGCTGTCATTACTATATAAAAAAATGTGCATTTTAATGTTATGATATATGAATATCTGTATCTGGTATAGAGATATGTATTAGAAATAGGTTTTAATGAAGCTTACGAATGTTTATGAATATTGCATTCTTGGTTCCTTTCTCCCATTGGCCCATTGGCCAGTTCTATAGACTTTTTTCGGAACTGGCGTAATTTTTATTTTATCCGAACGACAAATGTAACATCCTAATAGAATATCGCGTAATTTAATTCCATATTAAAACGTCCAATTTACACGTTCAAGTTGACGTCCCAACTACTCGTTAATATTTACGATACACAGCACTCACACGCCATCATTAATGCCCAATACGGTATTGGACTGTACAGTCAACACCTGGAGCCCTTATTGATGCCGAATAATTCAGAGAGTGATTAAACCGATCGTTATCGCTTATGTACCATATTATTCCCAATTCGATCGCTGCGAATAGTCCGTTTATTTGGCTGTTTCAATTAAAACTGTTGCCTAATTGAGATATAGTCAATTTACAATACGATCCGACGAAAGGTCGCGATGAATCCGGTCTTTGGGGATCTGAAAATCTTCCGTCGGTGAAAAACCGACTGCAGTGTGGGTTTCTGGGAGAAAATTATCTATTAAAAGCACAAACAGAAATTTGCTTTACAGCCTGATAATATGTAAGTACCCGTGTGCTCGGTACTGTAGGCGTGGTCGTTTGTGAATGAGTGAGTACATAAAGCAGCGACTACCCGCAATAGAATGCCTGATGCATTTCCTCGAAAAGCATGGGGGCCACCGTTTTCGAAGTTAAAAATAAATTGAAGATATACCGGTTAATCACTTATTACAATTCTCCTAAATTAGATCTCTCAGCACTGTACACGAAAAAACGACTACAGTAATATTTGAATATCGATATTTTGAAAAAATTGAGAAGCAAATCTATCTGATCTAACTACAAAACTAGAAAAACATCAAAAGAGTTTCCTATCAATAAATGTTCAAAAATCGATAGTTCATAATTTATGAAAGGCATTTAAACAATCCTTCTTTGATGTAGAACACCTAATTGTTACCATGTACGCATATCGAAAGTATAGAATTTTGGTTGTCCGCTGATTATATCTGCAAGATAATGAACATCGACTGGAGTTCGAATACCGGTACCGTTCCGATTATGCGGGTAATTTTCAGAGGCCGCCCATAGTTACAGAACACGTTGGACATTTCCGGTGGGCGTATTACAGGTAAGTAATGTATTAGTAATAAACTAATAATATTTGCTCCAAACTAATAACGATGTCGGGGCGGAAGGGGGTTCGGTGTGGCGTCTCGGTGGCAGAGGGTGAAATACACCGAGGCGATGGTTTACCTGTGGGAAATCAGACAGTGGAGCCCGGGAAACGACCGGCGCAAACCTTAGAGTATGAAAAAAACCTAAAATTGTTCCCGATTTGTGCCCGACCTCCAAAATATTAGCAATTCACCCCCCAACGGTGAATCATCTCGGATTTAAACTTCATCCAATCGATTGCCCCTTACCAATCCCCTAATTTTGAATCCTTGAAAATATTTTAATATCGGGAACTTTGTAATTAATTATTTCATTAATTACGGACATTAATAACGGACGTTATATGAACAGAAATTATCCCTCTATGATTGATTGTGTTTTAAATGAAATCCTAATGTGTCTCAATTTTCGGACTAATTAGCACGGTGTGGTATTCGTGCATTGTGTTCTTCACAATTTTGACTAGCAACTATTTCTAAAACGTCAATTTAGTTCGAATCACTAAGCCAAAGAAATATCGCGACAGATCTCCTATCTCTTTGTCGTTAACTAGAATATAATACATTGGTAAATTATAAATTAATAGACGAATTCAATAACGCAAGTTTTAAATGAAATCGGATCTATGACATCTAAACCGAGAAGCCCTAAAGCTTTTGTGTCTTTTATTTCCTTCAACTTTTGTTTGACTTTATCGCCGGTAGAAATATTAATGCCACCTGCAGAAGAAAACAAACCGGATAAGTAATTTATTGCGCCGTCCTTTCAGTAAGCCCTTTAGAGGCCCGACTCGAGTGAAAAAATAATGGTCCTTTTCCGTAATACGAGTTCGGCGACACCGCCGCCACCGATTCAGCCGATGTTTACGCAACATCATGCATAATCTGTAACGGCGAGGCTGTCAACATTTTAATTATGAATTGTCCTCTCTCATATTGTGCGTATAATAAGAACTGCCCATTTCAGCTCCCTTATAGCCAACGGGGCATTTTCATGGCCCCGTTTTTTTGTTAATACTCCGTATCGAGGATGCCAGTTTTAGTTAGGTATGACTAAAATAAATAGGCGAGGGGAGACAGACAATTTCAAAAGTTATGATTTTCCGAACACTCACGAACCCTCAAATAAATACTTTGTTATTCTTATATTATCATTAATGAAAAGGAATATTTTTATGTACTATTGTTGTCTTATTCCTTTTTGTTTCCCTTCATTTATACTGTACTCCCGGTATATTTGTTTGTATGATTTAAAATGTTTAAATTCACGGAATATTTTGAATACGTTATATTATATAAATACAGGGAATTTTATTTATATTGCAACCTTTTCATGTTGTTATAAATCAACAATGAACAATATAGAGACAACGAATATTTTAAAAACAAGTGGAATGAATAATATTTTCTTAAGTGATAAAACCAATTGTGTCCGTTTTGGATAAACCGATAGATTTCAAATCATAAAGTTTCTACAGGCGAAGATGTCGATGAAAAATAGTACTTGTATAATAGTACTATCGTAGTAATTATACGTGAACATAAAGGATACAATTTAGCTGCATAATCTAGACAACAGAAAAGAGTTGTGGTTCTGTAGAGTGTACGTAGAGCTTGGTATTGGGATAACATAATATAGATCTGAAAATCACGACTGCTTTTAATGGCCGAAGTTTTCGAATAATTTGGTAGCTTTCCGTTGAATTATGATCTTAAGATAATCCTGAAAAGCCGGAAAGATCCTCAATTGAAGATTTTAAAGCCAGTAAAACCGGAGAATTATTCCCGAATAAATATTTAATTATTCGCCGTAATTTATATTGTTTTTTTTTAGATTTCCGCAGGGTAACTTTTCATAATTCTGCTTGCGGGAATCTCGTTGTAACTCAATAAGAATTTATATCGCTCCTGAGAAGTTTTCAGCGGAAGACTGGAACGTGCCGCAGATGAATCCGAAGGTCTGACAATAAGGCGGCTGTTGGTACAAATTACTGGGCCCTATCATTGTCTTGTCTTAAGCTCCGAGGCGGCGGGTCGAGGACAACTGTTGTTCGGGCGTTGTCTTGAAGTTTGTCCACGGCCCCGGCTATTTGCGGTCGTCCCATCCACTCTACAGCCGCAGGGCCCCCGATTTTCCGAGCGGCACTTATCCAGTGTTTCCGGCTGAAACCTCCCGTATTTGCCTGATATGGCTCCCCAGTGGAATTGTGCCAATTTCTATTACCGGAACGGTCCAAGTCGTTCCCGGAATTGAACCGGGTACACTCTAATACCCACCTACCGTCGGTTTACCACCGGTGCGGAAGTGTCAGACACCTCCGTCTTCTTTGGTCCGAATAAGTTCGAATTTTTTAAATTTTAGGAAAAATATCCTTATAAATATCTTAAAACATTAAATTATCCACTTTTATAAACGCTGTCCATCTTGGCCCGCTAGGAGAGATATGGCGAGCCTGCCAAGAAACATCGTTACTCGTCGTTTTTTCCTTTTTCCGGTTCGTTTACACGATATCCGAGTGAAGTTGGATGGAAAAGGCGAAAAATACTGAAAATGAGTCCCCAATGAATTGTGGGTTCCAATATTATATAAAACCGAAGGTCTGCAAAATCTATACTGTCTTTCCTTCTATTAATCCAAACATTATTTCACTAGATATTAATACAGTGGCAATTCTTCAGTATTAATATTTATTCCCACAAGGATATATTAGAAATAAGAAAATACATTATGTATCTCAATATTATTATTCCAGCAAACATAATGATGTTCATACCGGAAATAATTACGACTTTACTAAATTATTAACATGAGATTATTTCCCAAGCCGTCATTATTTAACTGCATTCGAAAAATTAGAATTAATTGCATCAATTTAAATTATTTGTTTATGATTTTTAATAGAACAGAAGGTATGACCAATTCAAACATTTCTATTACACGCAGAATGAATAATATTAACACTTTTTTAAGATAGTCATATCTCTTCCAAAGCATATCTGCGTACCATGAACTAGTACGGCGTTTGGTGATGCTAAATGCAACGCAAAAGAGTAATGCGGGGCTGCCACACACTATTTACAATTTTCCATACATATTTATTAACATATTTATTATAAAACGTAAAAATCCTTTAAAAGACAGAAAGTTTATTGCCGGACACTATTTAGTATACTAAATTAAAACCTAGTAATCTGCTAAATAACTGCTTTCAACATACTAGAAAATTATTGCTGCTATTTCCAAGTGCCTCGCTGCTACTACGAAATCTCTTAAATGACTTGATCCTGAATTCTCAAATGTTTCGCAACTCCCAGGGACCACCTGGGCGCCAACTTTATAATGAGTAAATACTTATAATTCTCTGTATAACTTCTCAGGAGGATCGAAAATCTGAATCGGGGAGACCTGCGAAGATCCATGCAGATAAAAGGGTTACTACGCGAAGAATTGTCGTACTCGTGACGGGAGGACGGTCGGGAGGGGGCCCTTGGCAGCGTTGTCGAAGCAACAAGTTTCGAAGGTAAAAGTTGAGATTTGCCAAATATAGTTTGAGCACGGTAGAACATTGGGCGGATGACGCGTTTATCGTTGAGGTTGAGTACCGTGTATTTTTAATAGCCGCTCCTTTAATTAGCACCCTTTCGCTACCAATCTCATGGACACGCAATATTATTTATATAATAATTGTACGAATCATCAATTAAACTATTTATAAAATAATAAAAATATTCTGACTAACGGATAATGCCTTGCGGAATTAGCCAATTCCTGGTCAGGTATTCTTCAGGTTTTATTCAACATTCTATGTCCAGTATTTAGTTACTAACGGGCATGTTTGTAAATGGAACCTCCGTTTCACGTTAGTGTCCATTGTATACACCGATCCCTGGTTGACACCGTTTCAAAAGTCCGAAATACTATTATCACATCTACGGAATGACACTTCAGTGCAACATTGACACACAGCGCTGGCATGATCAATCATTGAAAACTCAGACTGAACAGATATTGTTAGAGCCAGAGATTACCCAAAAGCAGGTTCCTATTAGTTTCAACCAAATAGTTAACCAAAAACATTTTTAGCCTCAATAGCTAATTTACATCACGGACAATTAGAGCTCAAGACGCTCAATTTTTTCATCACAAAGTTAAATAGAGGGTAAATTGAATTCGTGAGCTTATTATTGTTAATTCATAAAATATTTCATCAACTACTAAAGGCTATATGAAGGTACCTAAAGTAGAGTTTTTGATCATAACAGTTCCTCTTGTTTGCCCACCAGTTTCCATAATGTGGAAAAATTAGCCCTTTACGTTTAAAACCTCTACTTTACTGAACCATTACTAAAAGTTCCGTTAAGCGAACATTAACATGAAGATTATGAGGAGAGTGACAAGTTAAATCGGATGAAAAATGGCAATAAACCAAGAGAGAAATGAAATACTAAAGCATCACAAACAGGAAAGCTCATTATTTTACACTGTCAAACAGATTAAGTGAAAATATCCTCGAGAATTAATCTAAGTAATTTTAGCCTTTTATGGCTGGACGTATTTTCGTAATTATGATTTATGTTTTGGCTAAATTCTCGCCTCGCATTTCTAAGAGTAAATAATAATTTGTTATTATTAAATTTCATCGGCTAAGAAATATAATAAGAATTTTTAAAATGGAACCAGCATGTATTTTCAAGAATAGTGAACTCCATTACAGTTTTTCTTTTATTTTAATATATTTAAAGATATTAAATATATTTTTTATTCCAGTTGCTAACGGGAGATAGTTTACCATTTTAATACTTTATAATATATATTAAAAATACAGTTATAACTGGAAGTATGTAGAATACATAAGTTGGCCAGAATTAAATGTTTGTCAGATAAAATATTCTGGGATATTAGCGGAACTCGGCACGACCCAGTAATATCCGCGCAAATTCTAATTTACATGGTGGTCTCGCAGAAACAGGAGTTTATCAATAATTCAGTACAACTTAATACGCGGGACAAAATCAAATTATACATAACCCGATGGGAGCTTTGCAGAGAGCTTATTACAGTTAATGCCCACAGTGTACATGTTTACCAGAAAGTTCCATCGATCTTCCCTGCTCGTATTTGGGTAAATTTATCCAAATATCCTTTGAAACACAAAAATAAATTCAAGCATGAAACTATTGAAGAATGCTATTAAAAATGAAAATCGCCTGAAAATTGTGTTATCGGAATATTTTTGAAAAATTATTAAAAACTGTTGCAATTTCAATGAAATTAGCTTGCGTAATATAATTCTACTGTTTTTATTTGTTTATTTGGCCAGAGCCATTCTCGAATTCCATTCTCATCTGCTCTTGTTTTTAATTGAAGTAATTAATGAATTCATGACGATCGTTTAATTTGCGATCGAAAGTAATTACACAGAAGTTGTGGAATATACAGACTAGAGGTTCCAGGTTATTGAAAATGTATTTGATCAATTAGTAAATTAATTTCCTGACATGATGGTGTATTAGCAGTTAAAGAGAAATGTTAGCCAATCTAAACTAGCCGATGACTAAATACTAGTGATGACTATGCAGTATATCGTTGTATCATATTTGCACTCTGGAATTAAGGAAGACCAATTTCCGTGCGTACAAAATTGTAAAAGAACTCTGTGAAGATTAATAACTGCTAATGTGCTTTCATTTTTTTTTGTTTTATTTCAGAGTGAATACATTAGACTGCATAACACAAAGGCTAGACCATACTCGATCCCTATTGTTGGTCCTGCTGTTTGAATGCGACATTTCAAGCAAAATATGGAGATACATTCCTAATCTGGTCGTCATTATAAAAGGGCCAGAATACACTTTCATGTAAACCTCATACTGAATTTAAACAAAACGAAATAAGTCGACGGAATAGACTTATTCTAATACGAGTTCGGGGTCATATGTAAATCTAGAGATTTTTAGCATTTAACCTGAATTCAAAGTGGATAATGGAGCTGAATTTATTTCATGTCATCAATTATTTACAATACACCGTACATACCGCCAAATAGCCAACGTCACTACCAATTTTCCAATTTATTGGAAAATCCCTAAAGAAATTCCCGCCATTTCCGATTTATAATCTTCTCATTCATCCCTAGATACCCCAAGAATCTAATCCTCAACTCAGATATTTTTAGTCCCACAGTTTAAAAAATAATTTTACCTCTCTATAAGATTTCGTGTTGCCTGTCCGATAATACATTATCGATTCGCAGTTTCCAGAGGTATTCGGATTTCGTGTGTACATTTAAGACAAAAATATTTTTTAAAAAATACCAGTATATCCAAAGTAATTGTTTTCGGGCGAAACAGTCCCACTGATTTCCGAGAAACTCTACTCGATTAAATTAAAGTTTACCTAAGAAAAACGTTGACATTTTTGGAAAGGGAAAATATCTGAAAACCGTGGCAACCGGTGACGCATGATACAATCTAACCTGAACAGTGCTTCTGCATATTACTTTTGGTTAACTTAACAAGTTAACTTATCAGGACTCGAGTTTTCGTTTAATTAGATCTTACATTAAAAACCGTATGTCCTTGTTAAATAATAAAAATTCTGAAAGTTCTTAAAATTTATATTAAAAATGTTTCGATTTTAAGATTGCAGAAGATATTGTACGGAATTGAAAGTGAATTAGCAGTAGAAAAGGATATGATTTTAAAATAACGGCCATACGAGCCTATGGTCTTGACGTAGAATATTAACAAAAATATTTGTCTGGATGTACGGGATCAAATCATCCAAACATCGGAATGACAATCCATTCAGAAAATGGAAAGCCTCGTTACATTCATATCAAGTTGGCAGGTAGATCGATGAGATGTCAACCCTGACCGTCCAACACTAGTCAGATTTAAATGACACAGGTTATTTCATACTTCTTTTTTTCCTTTCAGCCACCTCAGAATTAGTTAAAAGCTGTAGGTTTTCTTGTTTCATATCCAGTTTCGTTTTCCTTGTTCATTCCAATTCAGGCATTCAGGCTGTAATAATTGAAATCGGGCACTAATTATTTTTCCAACAAACAAAAATCGTTCCTCGCTACAAATGTTCTCAATATATAATCGAGCTTATTAGGTGTACCAAGGAAACAAAGCATTATCTAATGTCATTGTTTTTTTTATATATTAGTGATAAAATTCTATGAGATTTACTCCTTTTACCAAATCCATAGAAATATCCAAAATGTTAACCCGTTTACTCCAAAACAATTTCAATATGTTCAGTTATTATTTGAATGAATCTCGAAGAGAGTTTTAAACTATTACGCGTCTCTGGTAACCGGCCGAAAAAGTACTAACTATTAAAAAACCTTTTTATCATAACATTTGGTGTCCGTCGAAACATCAATTCAGTTGGGCCTTCGTACTGCTATATGATCGATATGGAAGTAGAAAACCTAACTTACACAAATGTCGAATTAAAGGTGGAGGGGCAATATCTTGGTGACTAATCCGGCACATTAGGCTCCAGGAGGCCAATTCAACAGAAGGAAGGCTAGAGAGCGGAGAGCCAGACACGAGGCCTCTAAAACAATTTAGTAATCTAAAATGTTGGAGCCTATCCCCCCCCCCCTCATAGTGATGCCCCATGATTGCCCTTGCGTACTTCCGCCCCCGTGGCCACTATAACCCGGGACCGGCCCGGAGTTTTACACATCTCCTTTAACTTAAAAAGAAAATAATTCGGCGAATAACTGAATGCAATTATTGCGGGACCCCGGCGGACAAACGAGGTAAAGCAACGCGGAAATCTGACTCGTACAGGAATTTATCCTACATGGACACGACACACCACAGGAAATGGAAACTGGGGCACCGTTGTTTGTGCCTCATACCGAAATCGGTAGCGTTCCCTGTACGTTCCAGAAATCGCACAATATAAACAGTAATTTATTTATGCTGATGCTGGTGATCGCTTAGACACTTTTAGGCGGGGCATAATTTATTTCTAATATATGTGTAAGCATTTCCGCCTATTCATTTACAAATTTTCGATTAAATAAATTCGGGGTATTCGATTTTCCCGGTCGGCCCTTTCATTAGCCGTAATGCGTTCCACGGATCGGCCTATTCGCGGAAAACGCGGGTGGATAATTCGCGGATGGTTTCACTAATGACACTTTTAATCTGTACAGTGATTGTCGTTGTCGGGGCCGCTCTGAAAAATTAAAAACCGGAGGCCCGATTGCCGCTATTTGGATTTATTTATCCGCCCCGACGTTAAGGGCGGCCGGGTCGCCTCTTTTTCCCTTTGCGTACGAACAACAAACAGCAATGTGGATTTCCAGTCTAATGAACCAAACTCACAGGTCCCAATTCGGCCGTATTTTTCTAATTTCTTTTCTGTGTGTCCCGGCCTCGAAATCAGATATAAAATAACGAATCTTTTATTTATCAAATCGATTTCTTTTAAATCAAATTAGCCTTAGAGCTCTTAATTTATTGTTGTCTATTCGTGACTTCAACAACACTTCGAAACGTGAAATAGTTGGCAATTCGTTTTTGCGATAGTTCGGTGAAAATATTCGGAGTCGCTGCTCATTCCAGGAAAACTTAAAGAATGAAAATCCCGGGGATAATTAGTCGGCCGGCGCCTCGTCGTCAAATATTAATTGTTAAAGCTTCGTTTAAAATGCAGTGGGCAGCCCGTCTACCCGGAACGGGACCATTTTGTCTTTCATAACTGATGTATTTTCTTCTTTCAAAAGCGCCGGCCGGGTCATCCCTACGCCACTTCTACCACCTGAGGGAGATAAAGGTCAGGGGAGAAACAAAGGGATTTTTTATTTGTACTCGGCCGACGACGTTTGGAGAAATGAAAGCCTCCGCCTCCTCCCTTCCTCTTCCTCTCTCTTCCTCTTTCCGTCTCTCTCTCTCTTTTCACGGTTTCCGCTTTATTTGCCCGGCCGCAGTTGTGCCCCCTTCGACCTTTCCTCTCGTATAATTTTGGGGCCGGCCGATCAAAAGCCACTTTGCCCCTTTTGTTGTCGCCCCGTCGATGATAAGCGAAATATCCCACCCACTCAATTGTATTCGGGTTGAGTAATTAGGCCAATCCCGAACCGTGTATATCATGTATTTATTTATCAATTTTCCATCCAAGCGTAAGTAATTTCATGCCTGAGGTGGTCCCGTAGATAACGTTAGTACCTAAAAATTGTCGGATAAAAAGTATTAAAAATAGCAAACTATATTATATATGTATGTATATATTAAACTGTTATATTGATATAATCTTTAGTATTGTAATTAAAAGATTTTTTCTATTTATTCCTGTTTGATATTGAATTAAATGTAAGCACATACTCTCTTACTGATAAAATCGTTTATCGTCCTTATACTAAATTTTCTAAATTTTACTTCTAGAACAATGTATACAGAACAAATATATAATAAGTGTATCAGGGAAGGGGTCGCTGTAATGATGCATTGATATTTTTGCTATCTATCAACAATCTCAATAAGCTGATGTTGAAACAAGAATTACAACACCCATTTATTTACTAATTTCCTGAGTAGGCATTTTCCGCTTTCCTTATTTTCATAATACATAACAATTTTTCTTTTTCTTAACACTTACCGTGTATGAGACTAGCAATGCCAAATTTTATGAACAATAGTGAATATTTTCATAATAGTGAATGAAAAAACGGTCATTTGGTTGGTAATTACCAGTCAGTAATTACATAGGTGTATCTTATTTATTTGGTTACAGACAAGTTTGAAACATAAAACATACATTCTTTTGTCATTACTGTACACACTGTGCTGTATATTCGCTAGACATTCTTTTCTAAGTATAAATCATCCAACAATTTATTTTCTGACATTCGGTAACGAATAACTTGACATTTCAAAACAAATTAATCCGTATAAATATTTGACTGGTAATTAATTACTTTAAAAATAAATAGAACTATGGAATTTCATCTTGAGGTGTGGTGTTGAATTAATTGGATTTACTAATAATTCCAACACTTCCATCGTGATACTTTTTAGATGATCCTAAACTGAGCCCGATGAAATTCCAATATCGTTTTACAATAAAGTTTGATTTATGTCGCTCGGATACAAATAGAAAGATGTCCAATAGATACGCAGTTCAGAATATAGCCGAAGCCGGAAATTCAATCGATATTCACGAGACCCGCGAAAGAATAATTCAACCGTGTTTAGCCCATGGGAAAGGTTATAATTCACTACTATGATTTCTGCCTCTTGTGTGAGTTTGCACGTTAAATATAGTATAAGAAAAATATCATGCGCCATTAAGATTTAGGCTTGGGATGTTAAAAATATTTAGCTTAATAACATAGCACTTAATAACTTAACATCGGCATTCATTATTTTTAAAAATCTACAATATATAACATATTTCGTGTGCCAAAACAGAATGTTTAATTTCACTTTATATGCATTGTTCCCGAGAAAAAACAATCGTTCCGAAATTCGGTTTGAGTGGGCCTAATGTTTCACGGATTTTAATAAAGTTCCGTTCGTCCGTACTAGGATCGGGCGTCGCATGGAAATTAACTTCGAATCCGGTGACCGGGGCCGAGAACACGGCAAAGGGGCTAAAAATATCCTCCACTCGATTTCTGAGCCGGAAAAGGGTGGATGCCCGCTAAATAATTTACGCAAACGGTTATACAAAGGCTCACCCTTTGGGCTTTACCATAAGGGAACCCGAAACCGAATAAATTTAAACGGGTTCAAATTCAGAGAGTCCCCCCCCCTAAACATTTCCATTCACGGCTTTTAATTTAATTTGATAGCAAATTCGGATTTCCGTCGGTCAACTCACGTTCAGAGGCGCTGAACACAAAGATCCACGCCCCATCTCACTCTTTCACCCTCCCTCCCTCCGTCTCTCTTACTCACATAATCCTCGGTATAGAATTGGATAGAATTCAATTATAATAGGAGGGAGAGGGGAGCGATTTAATCAAGACTCGCTTAACGATTAGTCGAAGACATAATATGGTTTCACTCCGCCTATCCCCTTCATCGTCCCCCCCCCCGCCATTTACCACTCGTTTTCGGTTCGACGATTATCGCCGTTTAATTTCTAAAGCCGAATTCCCCCGCTCTTTTGTACTCTAAATAACGATGTAACTCGGCCCGACTTACCTCCGATCGATTTAAGGAAATATAATTCCCTCCCTACCTTGTTTACTGGCAGAGTTCACTCACAGTGCACTAACAGCGCAGGGATAGCGCTGAAAGAACGCCTATTCCAACTCACATGTATGACACCATACGCTGAACTCTATCCAGGATAGAGTAACGAACAAAACAGATACCGAGACTATCGCCCCAACCTAATGGAAGCAATATTTCTTTCATTGAGCCTTGACCTTTGAGGCGATTGTGTTTTGTGCAATATAACAAAATATCAAAAATTTACGGATAGAAAACATTTTATCAGTAATTTTCAGAATTATTTTTTTATGTAAATATTCCGTTTTGAATTAAATTGATCAAATTCTGTTTCAATATTTATCGGAGCATTATTATTTATTTACAAAATATTGAATATCTTATCAAGGTGGATACTTATCCTAAAGCATCAAAGGCGCAATCTTATGGAGATGTTCTTTGCTTATACTAATCTGTAACAACTCGAGTAGGAGCTCTTTGTTCCTTTGGCGGGCACAATAGAGGGGCCGCTGCGAGGATGTCGAAAGAGGAGCGAACGTTGGTGCAGAGACCCCATAGAGGGAAAGGGTACCCCCCGCTCCTGCGGGCCAAACCCCTCAAACCCCATTAACGGCCCGGCGGGTATCATAACGCTTTCCGGGATAACGCAGTGTGTCTTAATAACGCGTCATCCGGGCACTTGGGAGCACACAGCCCGGTGGCGTGGGCGTCATATGGCAGTGCCCGCTAATTTAACCTTCCCCGTCATAGCCCCAATTACTACACTTCCTCGGCCGTTTCGGGAAGGCGTACATTATGCAGTGCCGCTCTCTTTCATCCCTCCGGGGAATTAAGTGGACCGCCCACTCTTTGAATCAATGTGAGAAGCCGTACAGAGAGATAAACGAACTCCACTCCCGACTTACGCACCAGCCTAATCCAAACCCCCACTATCTCCAAACATATCAAAAGTTCCTTACATACGCCTAAAAAGGAAGTGGCCACGTGATTTAAGCATACTAAATAGAAGTAGTTTCAAAATTAATTTTAAAAACGTGAGGAAGCTAGTGGGGTCTCCTCCACTACGCTCTATTTCGTATTACTGCTACTTTAACATCAAAGTCCTTAATTGTATTGTGCATCAGAGGTAATAATACAGTCATAAAACGTTTCTTCCAGACTCGAATAGTAGTCCTACATTTATTCGAAACAATAAGTTTATTTCACTTTCACCAGTATTTGTTCAGGGAGCGCTAACTGTCGGTATTTATGAAGGCCGGAATATACCCGACGCGTTATATTAAACATGCTGAATACAACCCACGGTATCTTCTCGGAACTAAAATTTGGGCCCGTTATCGTTTTCGCCATCAACGCGAGTAACAAAGCAGCGGTCGAAACAATTAACCGGGGTCCGGCATCGAAGCCACCGAATAAACCGCCGGTCCAGTTTATTTGTTTGCGAACAGTCTAGAAGTGGAGTAAATTCAAATTCGAGTCAACAAAGCTGTCGGTATAAAAACGATTTAGCTAGCACGAACTGTTAAGATGTGAACATGGCGGCATTACATTACCGTTTGGTATCAACTCGTTCTATATTTGTTGATGTTTATTCACTAAACGGAATGTAGAAATGGAAACGCACCTGTTATTTAGCCGGCAATTCTAATTGGTAAACAACTAAAATTGACCCCTGTAAAACGAGTAAAACTCTGTCGATAATCTCGTTTACAAGTATAGTAAATCATATGGAATATGATTTGGTACCCACGTTAACGGAGAACGGTGTACATACACGAGAGGCGGTATAGAAGATATGAATGACAAGCACGCCAGTGTCCAAACAATGCCTATATGTCAGATACATTTAATTCCTTCACTTGTTTCCATTTAAGGAGTAAGCAGAATGTATTCGCTAATATATATCCTGCTATAAAAAGAAATGATTTAATGACGCAAGTCAATAAAAAATAACCCAATGCTATTGCGTCTACCCTGGATGAATTGCATGAATAAATACGATAGCATACATCTACGTTTAGTGTACTAATTCACTGAGAATACTTTTCAAAATTATGAACCGATAATACTTCTCATATTTAATAAATATATCTTTTTTTCAACAAATAATATAGGTTACACACCGCAAGCCATTTAGGAATCCCCTGGTAAAACTGGAATACTATATTGCGAAATAGAATTTATTGAGCTTAAAACAATAATTTGTCAATTCTTGAAAAACTTTAAATGCACAAAAGTTGTTCTCGGCACTATTTGCTTTGTCACTGATAATGAAATATACACCTTTTGAATTTAAGTATAACTTTCTGAAACGCTTTAAAGTCGATAGCGTCTGGAATGCTTCGTGCCGCCTGTTAATTAAGTTTCTTGGAATGACGCAAGATTCAGTCTTTTTTTTACCTCCAGTGAATTTTCATTCCGCCACCCGATTAAAACAGCCCGTTTATACGAACGGTGGCCTATATTATGAAATTAGAACTATATCAGAAATTATAGGTTGCGGATTGGGGAAACAAGATTATAGATGCCGGGGAGCAGGGATCCTATCTGAAATATTATCGGCCAAAATAATACAGAAGAAGATTGATGCGACGTTAATTTGCTTGAATAAACGTTTGCATTTTTAGATTGGTTAGCGATGAGATTAAGCCGCGCTTTCTACCGATGAAATGCTATTAGGGAATAAATTTAGTGGTAATGTTATGCATTGAACGCAGCCAAAAGTCCACGATCCTGAATGAACAGCTGAACTACACTTTTTTTGTTGTAAACTTTACACATATATATGAATAAATATATGTATATCTATATACATATTATAATAATAATTTTATTAAAATTTTAGGGATAAAAAAGACACAAATGCTCAAATTGAAAACAAACATTCATGACTAGATTGGAAGTTCCTATCCCTTGAGATGGGTGCAATTTAATTTTCTTCCTTAAACGATAAAGAAGTTTAGCTTCAATTGGGGGAAAAAAAAACAGGACCGAGTATTGAAAAAAAATATTCGTCATTTTATGTCTGAGTATTCAAAGTGAATCTAAAATTGAAATTCTGATCTTCATCAAGATGATAGTTCAAGGCGGAACATCTTTGATATTTGAAAAATATTAAAAACCGCTTATCGGAATAGCGGTTATTTTGAATAATTAATCATATATAGTATATAGGTTGTAGGTACTATGGATACATAGTTATATCATTTAAATAATAAATAACTGTACCTAAGAAATGATCCTAAGGAACTTTTCTCTATACTGTATTGACAGATCCACTTTGTAAGTACCTTTACAATGCCCTTTACAATATAAGAGGTTGGGTCAGTGAAACATGCAAATTTTATAATCTAGGAAATTAATATGGCTTAAAAAAAGAGGGTACTTGATATTTTATGTTTTAAAATTAATTTTGAGTACAACCAAAATTGTACTCCCTAGTATTAATTAAGTGGATGTCAAAATATGTGATAATAAATGTTTTTCTTCCGTTTAGTATTACATTATAAGGAATGCTTTTGTATACAAATTCTGTATACGAAGTTACCGGTAGGTAATAGTATATTGTGCAATAACAACGATCTACGCACGATACTGTATTCTGATACTATATTCGTTTAAGATACCTGTAAGAGAGTTCGGAGAGGTTTTGAAATATCATCATTATTGTGATTCTCAGTCCACACTCGCCGTTTGGTTCAATGCCAGATCGGTTGCAGGTTTTCGTCATCTTTAATAGAACTCCGTCATGTAGTGAATGTTCAGTCGCAAGAACCGAATCAGGTCCAGTATATATAGGAACAAGCAGCGAGTGGTGAGGGAAGATTGCAACAGTGACGGCATATCATATTATTTAAATAGTCATTACTGGTAAATCCGAGAAATGCGTTTAATACAAAAACGAAGAAAGTGAGTTTTTCAAAATGTTCTGTTTGGACAATTATGGTCAAAGTATGACAACAGTACTGGATATATGTCGGGACTTGAAACGAGCATGTAGCAGTATTAATGACAAGGATAATAATAATTTAAATCCAATAAACCTATTTTGCTATCGATATAATTTTTTAGTGAACACATCACGAGGATTGACCTAGCCCAATATACTAAATAATCTGGTTTTAAACTATACGGAAATCTATTATTTCGCAATAAGTGACTACTCAAACATTACAGGATGATAACAAGAGGGCGAACCGAATTCTCTAATTAGAATAAGACCAATGTCCGGTATTCATTACCTCTTAAGTAAGAGTATCCGTGTGAGAAAAACAATGTTTCACTGTTGTCCCGATCAATTCTGTACACAGAAACAAAGCTAACGATTGTGAACTACCGTGTCGCTCCATATTGATAAGTGATAATAACGGGGTGTCAGTTACTGACAACAAAACAAAGGGTAGAGATTTGGGCGACAAGAAGTTTTGGGGGTCGCTATTCTAGAGAGGAGACATTGTGCGTTGAGTGGGGGACGGTTCTTAACTGTATAAGTGATGCGGGCTGGACCATGAGACGGGGCTTGATCTGCCGAGTCCTGCGGCTGTGCTGGCGAGTGTCCTCCCTCCTCGGTACTTCACCCGGCTATAGAGGTCCGCCGGCGGTGACGACAAAAACCCAGAACAAGTTTAGAAGAAGACAACACTGAACCGGCCACGGGCCATGCCTCGCCACTGGGGCCCCGCACTAGTACCGCACTCGAAACACACGCGCTCCCCAACAACTATCGTCCTAGCGGAACGGCGATTCTCTAGACACTTTATGTTTTTTCTTCCTTTGTTTATTTTCGTTTAAAAAACTGGTGTATTATGTTAAGTATTGGGTGTTAACACTGTGGGACACGATGCTATCTCGGCGCGGTCAGAGGGCCTACTGAAGGTGCCGGCCGGCCGGCCGGGGCCTGCGCTCTCCCGTCCACACAGTGCCCTGCCCCCATCCCGCCCTCCTCAAACACCCTCCCTCTCATCCTCTCCCTCATTCCAATTCCACTATTAATAAGCCGGTACACCGCCTCGCTTCCGCTACCAGATTTCCGACGTTCGCCCTGCCCATCGAAAAAATCCCTTTTTCGTTCCGACAGCAACGGGAATAACGCGAGATGATCTAACAGACCTTCCATTGGGTAAAGCCGTTGAGATCGTCGCGTGTACAACTGGTAACGGAGAAACAAAAAGGTACTCACTGTGTATCAATCCTAGGAATATTCTAGGACATAACCCATTGTCACTTGATTCGCGCTGAAAACAAAGTTCTTATATTTTAAGGAAGAAATCAATCTACTTATATACGACTATTACTATTAATATTATCTATTAATTTACGACTAAAACGTGATGAAGCGCTATACAGATTGAAATGAAATTTATGAACGTTAGAAGTCAAATTATGGATAATCGAGGTAGTAATATAGACGTTATTTAGTTGTATTCGTCGTGGAAATTGAAAAGATCTATTCACGATCTGTAACGTCTTGGAAGGACAGGCTATCCGGCCTTTGGAAATCGGTCCGGTAGCCACACAGTTTCCATTCAAGTTGGTAATTGAATGAACATTTTCCGGTTCCCCTCCTGAACTCGAAAAGGGAGGCCGCCTTTGTACCCGCCGGACGGATCCCCCCGGGGGTCACCGCAGTTGCACTCGCCCACGGCTCCATTAACCGTCACAGTTTACATTAACTGCACCCTACCCACAGTACAAACACCCGCCACAATATAAAACTATACAACGCACCTCGCAATTACAAACTGCACCAGAATTCTATCCTCAGATGAGTGGCCCAGAGGAGATGAAATCAGAATTAATGAGCGTCCAAAACCGAACGGCTCCGTTTCGTTAATTGCCCATGTATAATGATATTAGGTTCTGGGAAAAAGAGTACTGGAATAGGAGGTCTCAGAATCACCTGCGTTGGTGTTCGATAATAGGACCGGTCCAGCGTAATGCGTCAATCCGGTTTCGGTTCCTGGAGGTGGACAACTATCGATATCGGCGGTATGAAATTACCAACCTATTACACATATTCCAAAACCTATAGTTACAATAATTTAATCACCAATTTAGTTACTGTTATTTGCCTACGCCGGTATGAGTGAGAATGCTGTTATAATGCACTATATCTATACAGGTCTGTAGATACAAATGAAACCATATTTTATTTTTATTGTACGTATTACAGTATAGAAAACTATTGGACACGGTTTTAAAATTCTAGCCAATTAATTTTGTATTATATATTTTACAATATTTCCGTGTGAAGGCCTTCCCTTATATTGTGCCGGGGCATGTAGGTTTCACAGATTAAGAATAAAAATATTTAATGGAAAACTAAGAGGTAGATGTCATCCTTCAGTATCGGTGTTTGTAGTCGGATGTCGGCAGCCATGAAAAACATTCGGCAGAGAGAATGGGGCGGAGCTCTCACGCGATTTGAAAAAGGGAAATTTATATTAAGTTGTGGTGGGCTCGGTGTAACAAGAAATTAAACTGAGCACAAACGGAAATTTAGAGTAGCCTTAAAATTTAGCGCTTTGTAATTAGACTCCTTCTCATTTCTTATTCCGGTCCTTACGGACCCATTAGTAAGACGGTTTTTTCGTCCACAAAAATAGATTGATTACCCTAATTTCATTTCCTGTTACCTGTGACTTAAAATTATGCACTTTTTGTTTCTTCTCGAGCAGCCGAAATTGAAATTTCAATCGGTTGAATTGAAATTGCCGCTATAATGAAAATTAATTTTTACATTAAAACACAATCCGGTTGTGTAATAAAACTCAAAGTTGAGGTTTTAGTGAATTTCCGGGCGCAGAAAGCGTCCATTCATAAAATAAAAAATTGTACCGCCACAGTATATAGATTGAGGTAAAAATTGGATATGATCAAGTTATTATGTAGAGCCGTTCGTATTTCGAGAGTTCACTTTATTATGAAATTCAGCAATCCTCGAAACGTATTTAAATTATCGCTTGCGGTATCCTGTCTTCTATTTTATCTATACATAGGTTCTACTAAATATTAAGTAATCTATATGAGAAGAAGTAGTTTAATGGGTCGTTAAAATGACCCGAGGGTAAAAATTAAATACAAATTCATAATGGCCACTCGATCCAGGTAATAACTCTCAATTGAACGAGCGGTACTTATAATCGATTATTTATTCAGAGCGCAAAACTTAATCGAATATTAATAGGCCCGAAATATAGCCCAGTGTTTGGCACGAAATAGAATTTCTAGCCGAGTTGATACTCTGAATACAAATATTGGTGATGATCCTATTAATTCCGGCGGAAAGTTCCACAGAACACTGATAAAGCATGCTCTCCGCTACTCCGTTTCGTGGCTATATATATATATATATATATATATATATATATATATATATATATATATATATGGAACCATTTTTCCTCTTAGAGAAAAATGTACATTATATAGAGTCAGTTTCAATTTATTCTAACGAGCCGTTGTTCAATACCTATAAGGTTGCGCGATATGTAATTAGGCCCTGTAAAGGATGGACCAATTTAATGGCGATATTCGGATAATGGATGTTTTTTCAGCTAAAAGTGTGCGTGAAATCGAGTCCCACATTTTCGGTAACGGTTTGATGCTGGAAATAGCGCGAGTAACGATACGTCGGAAGCGTTCAATATAAAAAGTGGGAGGTAATTCAACTGAATTCAATACGGGAAGTGTTCAAAAAGAATTTTTTATTAAATTGATTGCACTGGACAAGCCGATATATAAAGCACTTTTATATTACGGGAGTAGAATATTTATATCTTGCATAAACCGTGTCTAGATAATGATTTTTATACACTCTCGGCCATTAATAAAATTTGGGTTTAACTGGAGGCGTTTGATTCTTTTAATATTTTAAATTCTTTTTCTACTTTTGTATAATGTGGTTACAAATAATAAATCGGACGCAAGGATACTTTAAATTGAGAAAACCGATATCATATTAATATTGAAACATAAATCCATTACCACTAATTGAATTTTCCGCAGTCCGGCTCAGATGACGTGACACTTTCAGTTTATCTTATTTTGCTAATTGCAGATTCCTCTCGTTATATTTCTTGTATTTTTATTGCCTCGGCGAAACACTGAAAGTTTTCTGCAAAACCAGATGACTAACGAGAACTATTTTTCTTAAAACTTAAGTGTTAAGTTTTTAATAATTCCACATAAATAACAGTCGACACGAAGCACAACAGCATATACCTTTTCACCTTTAGATTATGAAATGTATTAACAAGCGAAACATGCGAAAGTGAACGCAGTCTGGGTTTCATTCACGGCCGAAGGAGACATTTTGTCTTGGTTGGCGTTGTTCGGGCGGACGGTGAGAGGGCCCTCCGTTCCCGACCCAATTACGACCCAACAATGAGCCAAACCATTGGAATAGCCTCTCGGCCGGCGGTCTATAAAGGTAGATTAGTTGTGGCTGGAGTCATTATCGACGCATTTGAATCGGAACCGAGGACTTTATCATACGCCATCTACGGCTTAAGTTGATCAAAGGACCTCGCCAAAGACGTAGAATACCTGTATTGCATACAGAGTCAGTACGCGGTTTTTAACTTCGATTCCACTATACAAATCATGTTTTCGATTGATTAAAACGGCCTTATTTCTTATTAAAAATTAAAAATATAATTGTAAAAATATGTATAAATGACACCTTATAAATTAACGGAAGCCATTATTTATGACTTCTCTCATGAGCCTCCTCGTTCGTGTTGTACTAGACGGCATTACAGAAAAGATATGGCATTAAAATCGTGCAAGAACAATACAATCTAGTTTTGTGAAATTGCGTCGATTTCCGTTTCAGATCAAGTATGATATGGACACTTGTTAGGCCAACACCAGAATCGGTTGTTTTTAACAAATACTACTTTCACTGAATAGGAGATCGGACTCCATTGATTGGACAGGTATCAATATCTATGAACCCGTTTCTATTTCATACAGTACACTTCTCGTAAAAATTTCGTATCGCGTATTAATTTGGGTGTTTTGCATTAATGAATAATACTTTCTGTAAATAGTTTGGTTGTCATGACATGTAAACTTTATAAATGAACGTTGCGTAAGTAATAAATGTGATTTACTCAGTTTTATATCTAACTTCAGTGAGAACTGATCATCCTATGCAATAGTTTTAGGCCCGTCTTTCGCTAACAAGCAAAAAGATACCTGATTCGGCTAATTCTCATTCAAGAAAAAAAACGAATGACGCTTTGTATTTTTCAAGTCTTCTCTAAGTAATTGTTCGAATTTCTGTTGCATCGGTTCAAAATCTACTTCGAGAATATCATTAATATATTTTGTAATATTAAACAATTAGTAATTCGATACTTAACTTAATGGCAACAAATAACTTAATGCGTGATCAATCTTTGTTGTATTTCTCCTAAAAGTGAGTGTCACGTTAATATTCCGAATAATATCCATATCTGCTCAACGCTGTTTGACCTAACAGTAAATCGGTTTCCTCCTTTCACCATCATCAGTAGTAGCTTTGTGGTATAACAAAGCTTACGTGGCAACAAAAACATGGCATAACATCAGAAATGCAGCTGCATTTAATGAGTCATTAGTGCCGGGTAGCACTAATGATCAAGAAAACAAGCAGTAGAATAACAATAGGAGAAAGAAAACACAACACACTATATATATGTACATGTATATATATATATATATATATATATATATATATATATATATGTATTGAACCATTAAAAACCACCATAATAACAATGCAGTGAAGATGCTAAAAGGATGCTTCATTATGGATTAATTATCAATGCAATCTGTAGGAATTTTCTCTGTTCATTACCCAACACTTTTGGGTACATGTATTTTTTTATACGTAACGTTACGTACATATACCATTTATATTACAAGAGTTGTATTGACTATATACAAGGATATTGAAAGGAAGAAGGACGAATATTGAAAGGAAAATGTTCAATCTGTGTTCTCTAGTAAGGACGACTGAGAGCCACTTGCCACGTGCCAACCTTACGAATAGTTATTGCAAAATTTATCTTCCACCAAGAATATCTTGTTCGATAGTCGAGTAAATGGTTTTCGATAGAACTTTATGTTCCGGAAAATGTTCGTAACAAGGAACGCTCCTTACGCGAACTTTCCCTTATATCCATTAAGCATTAAAACCGTGCTTGGCAAATTTGCACGTCTCATATTTAGGTATGAGAATACATGAGGTATGAGACAGTACATGTAAACAGAAGCCTGCAAGAAGATAGATCTGAAAATTTGGAAGCGAGGATGGAATAACGAAAGGGCAGTGTACGTGCTTTTGTAATTTCAATCCGGTCTTGCAGGGTTAAGAATAAAGAATATAACGTTGTCTCGCTATTTTTGAAACACGAGCTATAACTTAATTCCTGGATTTTAAGATTTATTCCTATAATGTTTGAAATTCTCGTAGATTTAGTCCCAATATATCCAGGTACCTAGTGGGTAGGATCTGGAAATTCTGAAAGCAACACGTAGCAGCGCGTTATTCGGCCGGGCTCCAAGTTATAATCCTTAAGCGCCTATAATCTGCTCCTTATGAATATCATAGCCGGCGGACTGCAGAAGTTGGCTGCTCCCTCCTCACATCGGCCACACACTGCGGGGAGTTGGTGTCGGTTAAGGGCGGTAGATTCATATTCGAACCCGGAGGAGCACCAGCCTTTATACGGGGTACCGACCCGAGGCTAAACTCGCTCAACTTTACCAGACCGAATTCTTCTTCCCTCCCCCACCGCCATCCCCGCCCCACTTTCTTTTTATTTCTCTCCACGCCTTCTTCTACTTAGCCCGAACAAAGTTAGCGCTTCGTTTGAAGGTGAGAATGTTGGGTAGCGTCCTAACATAGCCCCGTCCCTCTGTTGAGTTCAAAAAGTTCTTAATACCCACCCTCCCCCGCACCGCCCGAAACGCGCGTAAAGACACCGGAGAGCTTTAGGAGCTCACATCACTTCTTCTTTCTTTCCTTTCAATGAGAAATGAAAGCTGTTGACCGTTGTCCGGACGGCCACACCGAGAGGGGAAATTATTTGAAATCCGGAACTCCTGAAATCTGCTGACGTATAATTAATTTGGGCTGCTATTATTGGATGCAGGTGAGGTTTGGGATGCGGGGCGACCGCGGTCCCGCACCGGTGTATCCAGATCAGTATGCCAACTATCATTATGCGTATTGCAACATTAAATTAACTAATGAAGTAACTAATGAACTGATTTAACGTTAATCACGGAATATCATTGATCGTGCTGACTGAACACACATCTAATTAGTTAAAGCGGTTTCGAGAATCGATATCTATACTATTAAATGTGATTCTCCACTCTCGAGTGTGATATTCGTGTTATTATAAAATAATCATTGAGAATTGAGCAATTACTTATAGATTAATTTTTATCATTTTCAGGTCTGTATTTCTTTTTATTTTACAGCCCAATTTATGTAGACCAATGCCGTTCGCGAAAGTGCCTGTATGTGTACTCTGGGGGTTGTCTGAGTACATATGGTGTGCAAATGTTAAACAGGAAGGTTGATAACATTGATCCCAATGGGACTGGCTTCTCGAATTATGGGTTCAGGCAATTTGTCGCCTATCGAGAGACTAATTTATCAGACCGTTAAGTAACTGTAAATTGGGCCTCAAGTTTCGCACAAATCTGGCTATATTTTAAGAATGACACACTGGTTTCCACTCCGCAGTACTACAAAATTTCCAAGTAATACTCTCATCTTCATTACAGTTTCCTAAACCTAGATAAACATGTATTAGCGAGTTATTTTAATATTGCTATTACTATGCGTGATTTAGGGTTTAACTTTTTATTGTTTATCTAGCGATGATCTCGAAATCGGTTTTGTTTCAGACTAAATTGATGTACTAAAAATCAGATTCTTTCCAATAGTTATTAATGATTGAATTTTTAATTCAAAGGTTTAAGTTCCAACTTTAATTTAAATGAAGTTCCGACCCGTGGAGAAAAATTCTATTTCGGTTAAATATCGCGAAAGTGGCATAGGAATAGCATTATTTCCCTCTGCCCTGACTCTTTTTCGGGGCTTTTCTCGAGGAGGAGTGCAGAAGTATTACATGAAATGAACCGAATATCATTTGAAAACGTTCTGTCAACAAAAGGGATCTCCAGTCCTTCTTTGCATGGGCCAATGATTAATGTCAATAATGTCGTTTTATCTACCCCTCGTGCAATATACCTGCCCTTATATTAATCTCGGTCTTACTATTTCATTCCGCTACCGGTTCGGGCTTATTGGTTGTCCTCTTATACATCTAAAAAGAGAGGCGTTTCCAATTTTCTTAATTGAGCTATTACTATCAAAACGCTCAAAGGGCCACTCATCACATATTTAGTGAGCGAAATAATTAAAAATTTACTCTTTGCGCCAGGTTAAACGCGCGTTGAATCATTTTTCCACGCGGGTACACATCAGTCTGGCTTTTCGGGTCCGTACCCGACTGGGGTTGTCTCTAACGCGAAAATGAAACCGCGCCACACACCTGTCAGTTCCCTACAATGTCCCAGGTTTTAATATTCTTTTTTCTAACAGCGTTTTAGAAACTCGGTCCAGTTCGTTCGTATTTTGTAATTGAAAAAATGTGGCTACGTATTTCTTTTGTTTATTGTGGCAAAACGTGATACTTTTTGGACTATACTCAATTAATGCCTCTACTATACAGAAACATGGATCAGAAAATAGAGTTATAGGATAATTTATTGCACGCATTGGTTTATGGAACTGTACATCTAAAGCTCCGTTTATATCGCAGCGTAAGTTAATAAGATGCGGTGATGTCACTTTATATGGTAATTCATAAGAGCCTAGGAATGGGGGAAAAATATTTGAGCTTATTAATAGTCGGGAGGCGGAGAATAGGTCGGGGGCCGGGGTCGGGGCGCGGCTGAGTCGGAAGTGAATGTGAGCCGGGGTGAACTGGAGGGTGAGGATCTAATGAGAATCACTGACAGAGACTGATAGGGGGGCCCAATGAGCTCCAGGCACCGAGGAGAAAAGGGGTGCCAATTTACGAGTAATTAATTGGAGGTCTCTCCGCCCAGGCCCCGCAGACAAACAAACCTAAGGGGCCACAAACAGATATCAATCCCCAACCTGTGACGGTTTCCCGGGGGCCGCGTCTTACACCCGGCTTCGTTTTTCTGGGATAACACCCGGGGGCCCATTAATTAACTGCAGGAGATGTATTTGCTTTCTTTATTTTTTTCCAGGTCTCAGTTCTGTAATTCGGGTCCACCCCCCTCCCCTCAGAGGAGGGAAAAAATATAGAAGAAATGTCGATTGCTGTTGTTAATTAATGAAATGCTGAGAGCTCTCTCTCTCTCTCTCCCCGGGACAACCAATTCTTGCTGAAATTCGACTCGTTACATTTTATTTTCTCTCGGAGAGAAATGAGATTGCTGGATTGAAGAACATTAATTAATAGGCCCCGACATTAAAAATATTGTAACATCTCTATGTAACGAACGAATTAAACAAAAAGAATGTTTTTTAGTTTAAAATAAAATCATCATTTCCAATCATTAACCCAACAGTTTACATGCTGAGGTATGTGTAACTTCAAAAAGGTTCTCAGAACTTCATTCATACGATATTCATTCATGCTGATTGAAATATAATGAACGATTTAGCAATCCCTACTCGGTGATTTGGAATTCCTACGGCAGAAGCTGTTTCGGCTATCCACTGGCAGTAATTAGTCAGGCACTTACGGATGACGGAGATATTTGTTCATATTACCCATTTCTATTAAATCTTGCCTTATAATTATATAATATATGCCGTTCTATATTACATACTACAGGCAAAAACAGTGCGACCTACAAAGTACATGAACGTACTATGAATACCAACCACATATCAGAGCGGCCCCGGCAATTCCAAAATTAAATCGAGATGCAATTGGAAGGTGTGTCGCAGTACAATCCCAGTGCGCTAACATGGGCAACAGAGTTAGGAGGTGCATTAAGATCGGCGGAGAGGAACAAGTGATCGCCAAACGAGGGTACCGAGGGACAACCCCCGACTGTTTTATTGGCGCTAGGATGTTTTTTTTTTTGGAGGCCCACTTCGGTTTGGAGCGGGGGAGTTTTACGAGCCTCAACCCGTATAATAAACCTTAGCCCCCCCGCTGTGTTGCCACCATCGCCAGTCAAACGATCCCAACCGCAAATCGGGGACAGAATTTTGCTACCGGTTACCGCAAATTGTACGGGCCCACATTGACTTCAATCCGTTGTCGGGTTCTTGTAAGATCAGCGTACGGGTGCCTCTGATGCCGCTGCCACACTCTCAGCGTTTATCTGAATTAACTTAAGCCGGTAGGAAACATAGTAAATTATACTAATCAGCCTATTTATGCTATATATTTCGCCTCAGCTCTAAGTCTTTATTGGTACTACTTTGGTATTATGTTGTCTAGAACAGGTTCTGAATTTTTCGTGTTCTCTCCTTTCACTTCAAGCGATATTAAAAGGGTCTAGTAATTTCGAGTTGATTTAAAAAACGGGTGCAATAAATATCGCGCACATTTACGTCATATTTTTCTTCTAGATGTCCGTTTTAACTATTTTGACTTGAAATAATAACCAATAACGGAAAAGTTAGGAAACTCTTTTGCCTAGAGGGTGAATTTAATTACAGTCAGTTTTCTTTACGGGGAAAATTAAAAACCGCGTTTAAAAATGACAAAATGTCGGGTCGCGAAAGTGGACTGCAAACGGACAGAAGGAAGTGGGGTCAGTTTGTAATAAATCTCTCCGTCGGGTTCGTCCTTCCTCCAGTTGGGAGTCACCGCTAATTTGAGGTAGAAAAATACACCATCGCTTCAAATTAATTTTTTCAGAGAATAATTCAAGTTTCTCTAAAAGAGGTCATGAGACTACCTTTGTCCAAAAAATGGAGATTAATTTAACAATTGGATATACATCCTTTTAATATGAGGAGTAATCCGATCGAATTCATCTTTGACTAACTGAGTCACATGCTTCTTGCACTAACTCAGTTGAAAAATAGTCCAAGAACTGTCCGGCATGGGATAGACGCACGTTGGGCTATTATAATATAGCTTGAATGTTTAAATTGGTTAACAGTTCCCGGACAACAGTCTGTCAAATCTGAAAACAAGTTGACTTTGGGGATCAACATAGAGGAATCCAAGAGGTGGAATATTTGGAATCGGCGTGGCCGGGAGCCATGTATTATATAGGAGGGACCGGGATTATAGCGGCGTGTATAATGCAGGGTGGGTGAGGGGAGGGAAGCGTCGTGACGCCGGCTAAACAGTCCCAGGGGACGTCTTTAGGTGGCCACCAGGACATATAACGAACCCCCGCCCACCGCTCGGGCACGTCCGGCGCAAAAATTGATCACCGATTTGAAACTGTGACGCTAACCCCGGCCCAATAAAGACGGGGTCTCACATACTCCGATGGCCGGTTTAGGAGTTTGTGCGGGGGAATTGTCCCTGGGGAGGCCGGCCAAAATATGACCCCTCACGGATTAGATGAAGAATCGTTTTTTGCGGGTCGTCGCCTAGGAGCAAATTGGACAGGCGACATGACTAGAGTGTATTCGCATCCGGCAACACGCCCCTTACGAATACTAACCTACAATTCAAATTATATATACTAGTCTGAATGTGGTATTCCTATATGTGCTAATCCCCCCCTTTTTGACAGACAATCTGACAAAGACTTCAGCCGATTAACAAAAATCCCACCCCCCTCAACTCAAATAAGACAAACCGTATCCCCCAAAAACACAATAACAAGACACGGATATATACACACGACAGACAACCACCGCAGTACAAGTGACAGTGACAGTGCAGTGAGGATGCCCCAAAAACATCCAAAGTGCCAAAAGTGACTAACACCCCTACTGAAGATGGCGAGCAGCCGAAATCGGTCTAGCAAAAGACCAAACCAGCGAGAGGAGACAGAAACACACGAAATCTACGGTATTCCAATCCCTCGCAGACCACAAAACATGTATTCTAAACGCTGTATTTTTACATACAACCTTCGAATCATTCTTACAGTCGTTATATATAGTAGGTGAATCAGAAACGAGATTAAAGCCTATTATTAAAGCCAGATATCACCATATATTGTAATGTAGGCGCGGTATTTTAATTAAGGTTTGTACTTATGAAACTAACAATATAACTTTATAGATACGAAATAACTTTATATGTATTCAATCAAACTTTTGCATGTTAGATGTATATAGTAGGAAAAGTGGTTTTCTTTGGGCCGAAAACCGTCGTTAATTGTATATCGAAAAGTGGGGAAAGGTTGAGTTGGGTGTGGGCTGTCTTATGGGGCGGCGATTAGAGTTGCCGGATTAACGCGTGTCGGGGCAGTAATTCAACGGCTTATTGAAACGGTCCGATAGCGTTGGCCAGAGATATTGTCGGCGGCCAGGTGGGAAGAGCCGGCACCAATTGGCAGATTTATATCCCAGAAATGAATTCACCGCCGCTTCCTATATATCGGCCCGGGGCCCCCCTGATTAATTCCCCCCCGGACTAATGCCTCCGATTGTCTTTCATAAATTACGGTCGCCGGGACGCTTCCCACAGCGCGCGTCCCATCGCTCCTCGTTTGCCCGCATCGACGCAGCCATACCGGGGAGAGGGGAGTGCTCATTTTTTCAGCGCAAAAGTTCGCCGAACCCGGCTAGTGAAGAGTCACTATTGATATTTCCTGTCATATTTTCTGCCCGTCGCTAAATGCTTTAAAATTAAAACCAGCAGTCAGCCGTTACATCAACGCGAAACCCCAACTAAGAATACGCGAGAACGTGTTTATATTTTCAGTCCTTGTTTTAAAGCAATATATTTAGACTCATCTATTTAAATCAATTATTTTTCCTTGGGATGTGGGAATATCTTGACTTATGGACGGTGCTGAGAAAGTTGGTGGTTTAGCATCAGACTACAATGAGGAGGCCCAAGTTTACATGATAGTGAAAAAACAAGCAAGAATGACCATTAATTAATTACAACGGCGCATTATGTCGTTACCGTGGTATTATAGGAAATATATTCATCCACATTTGTCTGTTGCTTCGGCAATTTTCGATTTTCTAATTTCTATTTTTGAGGGTTATATCCGATGTTATTCTGTCTGTAAGTTCGGACAGAAATAGCCGATTGTTCGGAAACTAGGAGGAGTGTCACTAACGAAGGTTTGCGGGAATAAACTAACGGCGGAAGAAGAATAAATTAATTCAGAAAGTAACGTTGAAGAATCAGGTCATTTTTACGCGTAGAAAGACACGTATAAACGACAAATAAGCTCTGTTTTTTTTTCGCCATGCTCTGTGCCATGGAAACTGTTCGCTGTACGCTTTATCGGTGGTACGCTCGATTGAAAGTTTGTGTGTAACAGTAGGCCGGTGAAAGACCGGCGGTGTCCTAACGGCCGCCGGTGAGGGTCAAATTTGTAACCGGGAGGCACTCACTGTTGATATTATCGGTGAGTAGATTTGAAGCGCATCGATTGGAAATGGTCGATTGGTGGACGCGGGGTTTCACAAGTGGTGTGCTCCATGACCAATCGCTACCTCCCCCGCACTCCTTTATTAAATTGATTGGGCCCCACGGCCACCTCCACCCTCCCTAACCCTTCAATCACACTGTGTTTAATTATTCCACAAATTGAACACTCGGCAGATTGATCGTTCCGCGTGAAACGATATGCGGCACGAACGGATCGTCAAGTCCCAGTGGATTTGATAAATATAATGTGTTGGTCTTGAAAAATATAACACTAGGCCGCATCATCCGAGATTTATGCAAGGCTCAAACTCCTCTCGCTTTAAATAAGTTTATAGAAAAATAAAAGGAAACAAGATGGGTGGGTGAGAATGTTAACTCTTATAAATTAATTAAAACTATGTTTGTATAATAATACGACTTCCAAGAATAATACTCTAATACAATTGTTCATTTTATCTATTATAATAATCTTTAGACTTTGAATCGTTGTTCCTCTATTTCACTTTGCGAAAAACAAGAGTCGACAAGTTGAGAGAAGAGACTAACTTCCTGGAAAACATGGCGTTTAATCGGGTTCGGGGTCGCGACCCGTATCATTTAGCGGTCATAGGTCACACATTGCTGCAGTGATGAAACCAAATATTGTTAGTGCAGTAACAATAGTAGTAGTAGGCTTTCGTTGGTCAGGTATTTTTCATTAGAAGCGTCCGCACGAATCCCTCAGGCCGGCCTCGGTCGGCCTCATATTACATCCTCCACCGATCATTTCTACGTCAAATAACAGGGCCCGCCATAATCCGTGTAATGTTTATTTATGTTATGAGCTGAGGAGAAGTTGAGCTGCACGGTTGTTTACATAGCGGTCGTATGTATCCCCAATCCATTGTGGCGGACGTTCCACCTATGGCGGGGGCTTACACGTAATAATAAACGTGTCTAAATTAGTAGGGAAACATTACATTCGGCCCGCGGCTCAATCCAAAGCTGTTAATCCGTCTCTGCAACTCGCTGATCGTATCCTAATAATTTCATACCTGGTTAGGAATCAATAACCTGCTATTTTATCAATTAGTCAGTATAAATACTCTAAATAGCGCTGTGGTGTTACTCAGATACGAACTGAATATTATATCCATTAAAATTACAAAGCTTAATAAACAAATTTTCTTAATGAAATTTATAAAATGGTTTTTCATTGCGCTTGATCCACGATACCTTCGCTTGATAACCGAAGCCCCATTAACAAATTAATTCTAAATCTAATTAATTTATTCTAAATTGGGTCGTGGAAAGGAATCATCCGGAGGTTACATAATTTTGATGGTAATCTTTACTGAATGATAAACCGAAGTTCTTCCGCCGGGAACCTATTTTTGCTGACTTTATTCCTACATTTGGGATATTTCTATATTTTATTATTCCTCTTATATATATTAAATATTTTACACTAATCAATTTAATATTTTTTTGTATTAAAAAGTAAAAAGAAAGTTACAAGCTGTTAATAATTTACGTTCAATGAAACTCTAGAAAGTTTTTAGGATTAATTACTTAAACTGGGAATTTTTTAAAGATAAATTGTAATTTTTCTTAGGAAAAGGAGCTAGAACTAGCTTCTTATTCCTAAAATTGGATTTTAGGACTTAGCGGTTCGTCCTAAAATATATTGTGGAATAGTAATCTTCGTAATAATTAATTCGGCTTTATCCACTCATTGCTGAGAACTTCTCCGAGTTCACTTCCTCCTCCTCAATCCCGGTCACACGCTCCCGTTTCCAAATTGAGCGCCCCAGACTAGAAGTCGGTCTATGCAAATTCGCCAGAACAATTCCCGCACACCGTCTTACTTCCGCAGTTGTTTCCTCCGTCTCCTACCCACGCTCATCTGCCAAACCTCCATCCCCCCCCCCCACCCCAGCCTCTTTCTCCCACTACCTGACTAATGACTGCATTTAGCCAGAAAAGCGACCGGCGGGTGGGCGCACACACGAGAACAGACACTGGCCTAGGTGACTTCCCTACCCGCAAGTCACATCACAATGCAAAACTCCCGTCCATGTCTTAACTTCTGAGGGCTCTTTCTCATCATTACTTGGCACGATTCTCATTGACGGAACAATAACTATGGAAATGAAAAAAGTACTATAACCCGAGTTATTTTCCTGTAAAACACCTAATTCAATATTATGCGGCTAGGCTCTAATACTAACGTGCACTACCCTCCGGTCTTGCGGGCCAAGTATCACGCGCCGTGTTAGTAAATTCTCTGATATTTTTCTACTACTCTGTAATAGGTTTTTATTTGATTGATAACTCATGAAACTATTTCTATGTTTTGCTCGTCTATATACTCCATATATTTATAACTCGAAAATATATAACGCAACGAAATATTTTATTTCTTGTGTACCCACTGTTGGTTACAAACAATTTCAATATCACCGCGCGAGGGTAAAATTATATACTGCCTCATTTCCCTTTCATACCTATCAACGTACTGAAATATAGACATGAATACTAAGTACACGTATAAAAATAGTTACTATCCTATATATGAGTCCCTAAAAGACGCATACATTTGATACATAATTTGATTTTAATGTGTCTATTGAGTTTCTCAATATCAAACGATTTATTGATAATTAAACAACATTCATAATGGTACATTCTGATTTATGTGATTTAAAAACGAGTTTGGCATTCA
The DNA here is from genome assembly GCA_019843655.1 of Lethocerus indicus. Taxonomy (NCBI): domain Eukaryota; kingdom Metazoa; phylum Arthropoda; class Insecta; order Hemiptera; family Belostomatidae; genus Lethocerus; species Lethocerus indicus. The sequence continues at coordinate 21,991,494 of JACDQD010000003.1, read as the reverse complement.
ATTATGTTCCATACGGATGACATATTATTAATTTTCTCATTAGCACAAATATTGAGAAGGGTGAACTTTCATAACCAACCGACAACAGGGGAGCAATTAATGACAAACAGTAAATTTAATCTTAAAGTGCTGAAAAACTACGAATTGATTTCCCTAACGGTGGATATCCCTGCGGGAGGTGAAATAGAAATTTATAACCCTGCGTTTCTGGAGCTTTTACATTAAGTGAGATAGAGGTGTTAAAGTTTTGCTAACTTAACGATCATCAATTTCACAGACTCTTGAGGTGCTGAAAGTCTACTGCATTAGGGCTTTAAAAGCTCCCTTTATCGAACTGGTGCGCTACTGAATTTTCGCCCGGGCCTCCTGAACGCTCGATATTTAAAGTTTTATAACCAATTTCCGGGGAATTTCACAACGGCATGTGGGCTTCATTCAATTTTGAAAATGCGGGCGATGTATTTTGACACTAGAGCAGAAATGTGGTCTACTAAGAATTCATATGCAATGGCAACTAAAATGTATTTATCAACGAATACCCTTCTTGAAAAACACATGAACAATTATTGGTAAGGAATTATGGACGTCTCCTTTAAATTAATAGACTAAATAAATACTGTAGTTCACATTTTTAATAGTGTTGATACAACAAGCTTGTAATTTATTTTCGTTTCAGAGAGAACAAGGCAATTAGGAGGTAGAAAATGCACGCATTGAGCTGTGCATTACTACAGAATTAGGGATATCTTCGTGGACTCGATAATATTCGTTCCGTTTTGAATGGACTGTCGGCTGGATATCGAGGAGAACGCCCAGGAATGGTAAACATCTGCCTTTCAACCGAGACCAGTCTGAAATTGGACCAAGTTTAATTTCCGCCCGGTTTCCTCCCCAAAAGAGCCATCCCCATTGAAGATTTCGAGAGGAATTTAAAGTCAAATAAACGTCCGCATTTAGCCGACCGAATTTGGACATTCGAGTACATGGGAGGTCGGATTCCATTCAAGGACATGAGCCACACGTCATCCCACTCTATATTGCCACATTATGTGGCTATGTAAAGTTAGTGCTGACTATGCCAGGAAATCGCGATCACTGAAGTTTGTTCAACACTACAAAATGTTAATCACGTAAAATAATAAGTAAAATAATCTTATCTTCTATCAAAAAACTCCCTCCAGATATTCACTTACATGTCAAATAGCTATTAGTGTCGATAATTTTTTTCGGATTCAGAAGGCCGCTTAGAGCCATATGCTATTCAGAGTCCTAATTACTTACAGGTGGATCCGACCTTGGAGGGTATTTTACCTACTAGACTCGTAATGTTTGGAATACACTGAGAGCCGCAGTACTACTACTGAAACACCAATTGTACTGCAAAAGCAATTGTACTTAGACTTGCCATGTAGTGCTACACCCAATATACCGCGAGACACTGTGTGCTGCTACACCTAATGTACTACTAGAACCAATGTTGTGCTACACCCATTGAGGCGGCTTGAGTTCCTCGAGAGCGGCGGTGGGGCCGCCCGAAGCATTTTACACACAATCCTAGTCCCACGGTCCAAAACTCAGTTACCGTCAGAGAATATTCCATCAAGGAGGCACGATACGAATAAACATCTGATCTGGGCGGCACATTTTAATCTGCGGAGATACAGGAAACGGCGTGGCTAATTTGAGTGGGGTACAGGGAGGGGCGCAGTTGTGAATAGCCGCTCTCGTAAATGGGGTGACAGTAGCAGGAGTCTGTCACTCAGTTTCCGTTCAAATAGAGCATTGTCGAGTGACACCCTCTGGCGGGCCGGCCTGAAAGCCTTCACACACGGTGCATCTCCCTCCCGGGCCCATTGTCGCCAAGAGAATGTCCCCCAGCTCACTATAATCGCGCTATACTCACTTCCAATGGGCGAATCGGGAATTCAAGACGGAGGGCGATGAATTAAGAGGTTCTAATCCAATAGTTCATCTCAAGTACCACTGTCTCGATATAAAGTTGAAATTAAATAAATTACTCTTAAATACTTTACCCTCCATGAAACTGCTATTGCTTAATTACGTTACAGTTCCCAATTAAGAATAAACGATTTCAAAAATGTTCACCGAATATTCCTTCCTCAGTAAATTGCTTTATGCGATTGCATTCGTGCTGTTTCCACCCATTCTGACAAATAGCGGCGCGAGCTCGATTCTCGCCAGCTTCTGGATGTATAAAATAAGTATCAATCGAGTTAATTCGATCAACTAATATAATTTCATACATTATATGTGCGCGTGTTTGTAAGTATGTTTCAGTGTTATTTTTTTAATTACGTATCATGATTATTAAATGCATTTTAGATTTATTCACTCTATTTCAAACCTACTTATATTCAGCCCATTTAACCCACCAGTCGTTCTGAAATAGACTGCATAATATGCTAGAGGCCCGTGGTTCCTGCAATCTCTAGTAGCTGTATAATTTCGGACCCACCGATTTAAATAACTCAATATTAGTTAGCCATTTATTCTCTATTAATATTGCTAATTTAAATTACCCCACCATCGTCCCTTCTCAACTACATCGAATTTTCTTTGAAAGAATTTATCACTAGTCACTAGAAGACTAGTCTTCTTCATCCTAATTCCAGTAAAATTGTCACCTCTAAACATCTCGTCGGAGTGAAAGTTATTCTGTGATAAAGAAAATCCAACTAATGTATAATAGATCGAAAGTCATGTATTAAGTTTTGAAGGATACAATTTGTTCTGGAAAGGCGAAAATAAAGGGGAAAGGGTGTGAAATAGTACGTTGTGAATTTTTTTCCGAACTAGTAAGAATTTCGTTTCCCCCATTTTGTGGCATTAAAACAGTTGGACCCTGTAGGGAGCAGAGAGGAAGAGAAGACATCGATCCCAGGAGCCTTTTTACAGCCGAAAATATGAACCGCGACGACCATTTACGGGAGAAGATTTATGGCTTTCTGAAAAGTTTATCTGTAGCGGCATCATCAATAACATCTTCAGAACACCCCCCACCCTTTACCACAGCGTTTGGATTTAAATTGAGGGGTGGCACTCGGAAAATGATGACCGTGCCTATCTCTGCAGCTAATATATACAGCCGAAAATTTGAGGAACATAAAATATTTTAATAATTAACCCGTATAGATATTTTGGTTTATTAAAGTCTGTCACTTTATAATTACCTGAAATGTGAAAAGCGAACATAATTATTATTTTATAATTATAATTATGATTATAAAACCACTTGCGCCTCTATAACCGCTTGCACTATACGTTATACAAAGAATATTTAGCTACCATAATAAAGCTTAAAAAGACACTTATCTGTCCTTCTATTTAAAATCCTTGCTCGGTGCTTGCGGGGATGCCGATATGAACGAACGTAAAAATGAGATGCGGATCGTAAATCCTCGGTAAAGAAAGGGAAATCGTAAAATGATTCTCGCCCACGCGGCAAGAACTTTTATGGAGGAATATCCTTGAAGGGATCGATCCCCAACGATTGTGAATAATGAAATTATCCCATCGGATGGATATCAGAGTCATTAACGGGTTCTAGGATCACAACAAATCGTTTGACACTTAGATCGGTTCATTCACGATTGTGTCAAATTCAAATTCACAAATATCCTTTAATATGAGATACTATAGCGATAGATAATTTATTTCATACTCGAGTTTTAATTTTTGAATAAGTACTGTGAAAATATAACCACAGTCATTAAGAAGATTTAAAATTTACTAAACCATGTACAATGAAAGCCAGGCGATAAACAAGTTTGTCACGGCAAGTTGATTTTGTCAGGACAAAATGCAGAATAAAAGCATGTTAAATTCTTATAGACTCTCTGGCAGAGATAGTAGATTATGCTTTTTATAGATAGGTACTGTGGGATTAAACGTGCAAATACTACTACTATTGAAATCGATTATTATATTCCGAATATAATTATTCGCTAATTCCATATGAGCCAAAGGGTCTCGGATTCGATTCCCGAGTAGGGCGGAATTTGTCAATAATTCAGATCGACCACTGTGGCTTACAAGAGTGGAGATTAAGCGAAAGCTTCAATGTACTTACGCCAAAGGAAGTAATTTATTTTCTCTCCGCCACAATGATTACACAAATAATATCAAATTTTGCAAGCGGATTATCATATGCAGGCTCGAGTGTAGGTGCAAAAGAAATCTCTCGGAATGATTCCCAAATGCATTCGTCCATCATCTATAAATTTACGTTTCTGTTGCCTCCCTAGCGGCAATTTTCATTAGCGTAACAATTTCGGTCGCTAACGCTATTACTTTCCCATCGCTCGGACGCCCAAAGTGTAAAAGCGGAGTAAATAGCGGTTGTCGGACGCGTCGTCAGAGGCGCCGAAAAGCGTCCCCAAACGAATTATCGCCAACTGGATTAGAGCCGATTGATTTTATTTGGCCACCGAGCGATGGCGCCCTCGGCCGACTTCGAATTCAGACCGTCCAAGGTTCACGGATAAGTCGCTGCGGACGAGAATTGGGCGGCGACGTTGATTCCTGAAATGGGCAGAAGCATAAAAAAAAAGTGTAGTGCTTACACCTATAATTGTGCTTTACGTGACCGAGAAATTATCAATTCAGGATTGAAAATAGAAAACCCGCGGCCGCGATCAGTTTGAAAGTTCCACCCCCACCTTATTACATTTGCCTGGTTTTACGTGGATGCGAAAATAGAGTTATAATTGGATACTCGCTGTTGCGCGGGACCCGGACACCTGGTATTTAGTTTTTCCTGCGCGGTTCTGTCGTGTATCAAAACACGCTGGCCCGTCATTCTGTTGTTTTTAAATTGACGCGTAATAGAATCAGTTGATTGTTTTAATTCTATTCTTGTCTAGAGGTTCCCACATTTCCTGCCCTCCACATTCTGGTTCTTTAAACCCTCTACGTCTGCTGTAGCCTCCACTTTGTACGGTAATCAAATATACTCCGCGGTCAAATTGGAAATATGTCTCACAGGGTTTTCTCCAGAATACTCAACTAAATTATAATGGTATTTATTGTGTTCAGCAATAGCCGGTCGCGCTCGAAAAATCAAGAAGGCGATGATGGTTATGGTGAATTTAAACCAAGTAATGTTTTGGTCCAACTCTGTATAAATATCGTAAGCGATTTCCTATTGAAATATCTGTCTAAAAAACGAGTGGGTGAAGCTTCGAAATTGCTGCTTTCGTGGTGACATTGAAGGAAAACGGTTAGCTCCGATGATGTGGTGGAACTATCGGGTCGTGGGGGAATGTAGAATGTCAAGTGGCCGCATTCAGGTACTTTACATTTAATTGAAAGTTAAGTAGCGCCCATTGTCGTCTTAGCTCACTTCCCAACTTAAACAGTGGTCCTTTAACACCCCCTCCCCTACACAAATCATTGAAAACCCCAATCCCAAACGGGTGATTTATTGTTGCAATAAGAGTGATACTTCTTTCTGTGGAGTTTTAATGATCCTTTATAATAACGTTCCACTTTATGTTCTTCCTGATCCTTGATATCATTCGAAAACAGTTTCACTCATTAGTCAATATTTCATCAGTAAGATGAGTGCATAAAAATAATGAAAATGATGTCTTTCATTAACAAATGTAAAGGGAGAAATTTAATATTTCAATCGTTCCAATAATTATATGCCCGAATTAAAGTTGCGGTTTAAGTTATATTTTTGGAGCTTTAAATTATAGAAGCGATTAAACTGACAGCGATTAAACTGAAGTGATTAACACTATTCCCGCAGTTCTGAAACTGAAATAAGGATTAAATGAATTTATTGTGTTTTAACAGTTTCTGAGTAACCGCTAATGCCTTTCATTCAACTAATCTGCAAGCTACAAAAGTAATTAGTTTATTACAGATTTATCTGGTCAATTGAAAGCCTGAACAGAGATTGTATAATTATGTAAGGCTTGTGTGCGTGAGTGTGTGTGTGTGTGTGTGTGTGTGTGAGAGAGAGAGAGAGAGAGAGAGAGAGAGAGAGAGAGAGAGAGAGAGAGAGAGAGAGAGAGAGAGAGAGAGAGAGTGCGGGTGCGCTCTACTGTGTATGATTTCATTAGCATACAAGTAACAACGCACTGCTAATGACAAAACCTTGATTTGCATTTAAATTCGAATTTTTGCACTATAACTGCACTATAATCTTCAGTCATGCAAACTGAATCATAAAGAACAACTGACACATAAACTGGAAACATATATCACTTATTAAGTCTTATTTAACCCCAGTTTATATATTTCATTATTTCATCAATCTACCTGAAATTAACTGTTAAAGAATATTCTAATCCAGCATCCTTTTTAGGGGGTTTTGGTCCCATCATTTCTCTGTAATTATTCCTTGTTTTTTATAATTGTTTTTTGAATGAGCAAATATTTGTGGAATGCAAAGTGTTCGTCGTGCACGGAATTGAATTATTGAGATTTAAGACATTTCATTCTATATTCATATATTCAAACATTCATTCATATATACTTAAATAATATTAATATTATTTATTTCATTATATATAAAACGAGGAGTACAATAAAGTAAGTTATATGTACCGATGCTGACTTTCAATGTACAAAACGTACAGAAAATAATCATTTTCGGTACATAAATTACATTAGATTTGATGTATCGGTCTTTTATCACCCACAGACCGCCGGGAACACCGCATTATTTCTGTAAATGAATATACGTCCTATATTTCGATTTCATTTTTTTCCTCTCGCCGGCCTCTCCCGGCTCATCGAAGCGCGAACCCGATACCAAAAACGCTTGTTGGGCGAGGGAAACACAGGGGACACCGAGTGGAAATTCAACTTGGGTAGCGATATTTTCAAAAAAAACAAGATCGTATGGTATAGGAATTTTGGTTACTTGGCCTGCGTACGCTACAGGCCTCTGCACCACTATACGGGTACGTTTGTTGGCTACATAAGTCATGAACATTATGCTACTTATAATTCTGTATTAATTATATTTCTTGGTACAGTAAATCCTGAAATGATATTTATGCGTACTTACATATTTTCATTTGTTAAATGATTACAGATTATATTATAGAAATTACAAATATACCAGTCCCTTCAATCTTCAATCTAACACTTTCAATCGATCAGTGTTTGACTTAAAAAGAGAGAGAGAGAGAGAGAGAAAGTGATAGAGAAAGGGAGAATTATAGGCATTGTTGATCTCCTCCGTGGGCGGCGGTTCTCGCTTCTCTAGTGTGGAGAGGGTTTGTTCTGGAATTTCCATTAACGTCAGAGCGCTGAAGCTGTCTCGGGCGGCCTTTAGATTGATAATTAAACTCTCCTCTAAAACCTAAACCTTGATACTGAAGGAAATTTGCATTTACTCCATGTTTACTGCCCCCCCCCTTCTGGCTTTCCCAACCCCAGACTTTCCCCTCTCTCTTCTACGCGTTGCTTTACTCACCAGAAGGTGAGGTATTACTGAAGTAATAAGCTACCAAAATACTCTTTATATAGTAATTTGTTCTGAAGCATATCTATGACCTCGTTACTATAATACAGTCATGGTCAAACTTCCTCCCCATCTAGAATCCTACATAGGTGACCCTTATCGCAATAAAATTCTGAAATTAGTTAGTAATTCTGTCGTTGCATTTTATAAATTCCATAATATAATTTAACGAAGAGTTATTTAGGACTGATGGTTTATTCTGAGAAAGGTTGATGAAGGGTTCCTTTTTTAAGCCAGGAGCCCTAGCTAAAGGCCTGTTCATTAAGTGCGGCCTTCAAGGGTTCCTCCTGAGGATTACGTTATCATGATTACTTCCTTGCGTTGGTTTATATCTTGATAATGAGAAGAGCCATCTTTTAATCTCACGAAGCAGTTAATGCATGGGAAGAAGAAGCATTAAACAAATATAAAAAGCCGGAGAGAGATAGGATAAAATGCCTGTTAAATTATGGAAAAATGATAACTTAAATGCAGTACATAATTAGAAATATGTGTACATATATTATACACCGTACTATGTATGACGTTGATACTTTAGCTTATCTAATTACTATAGTAATCAACATTTTCATTTAAGGATTCTTTTTAATACAGTCAGAATATCTTCGTCATATATATGTAATAACGTTTCGATTCATGTCACGAGTGTTTCAACATTTTCAAGTAAGTGTGAAAGAAGCTTGCACGCAATTTAATAAACTTCAAAGGCCAGAATAATAACAGTAAAACAAACTTTTGCAGAAATTAGAATAAAGAACTAGTTCATTATTTATTTTCTTACTTCTTTTAGTTGCTTGTTTATTGCATCTTTTACGCCCCTTTCCCCTTTTAAAGTGTAACTGAACGACTTAAGTTTTCATTTGAAGTTCAAGGGAGATTCGGCCCGGAGAATAGCACTCCGGGTGAGCACCACTCTGAAAACTAAGCTTTGCCGGACCACCGCGCGGGACGTTTCTCCTGTACCATTACGATCAGCGGCCTCGCATCGGGACTATTAATGTGAAGCGGTTGTTCTGAACCGAATTTAATTAACGAGCGTATCTTCATGATAAGGAGTAATTGAAGAGACAACTCATAATCACCGGATATAGAGAGGTCCTACCTCGATAAACGTTGACAGTCCAAATTCTCCTTTCGTTGCAAAGTTTAATCCTTTATTCAGATACATTTTATTCACTGTGAATACAGTGCTTGTACACAGGGTATGTTTAATGTTTAAAAATATAATAATATATAATTAAAAAACAATTGTAATACAACCCTTCGTGAAGATTCCAGATGAATATGACGGGATGTAGCAGCAGACGTGGCAGAGAATTGGTCCATCCTGCGTTTAATATTGTAGAAGCTATGAGAGGTTCGCGTTGAGTTATTGTTATTGAGAGGTGATATCGCGGGCCTCGAGGCGTTCCGTCGCCATGGCAACCAGACTCCTGTGCCGAAATGAAGGCTCCTCCAATTTCCTTCTATAATTAATCTGGCTCAGTCTCGTCGGCGCCCCCATCCCCATCCCCCAACCTCGACTACCCCCTTCACGGGGTTCAGCCGGTCGTACAATTTCAAAAGCAATTAATCAATTAACACTCGTCGTCTGGGGAAGGTCGGCCCCTCCAGGTCGAATCCGCTCTAATTTATGCGGCCCGAGGAGCCAGTTTCCGTCACCGCGCCCAAAAACACCGCCCGGTCAAATTTTGGCAATTAATTAGAGGCGGCAATACATCCCCTACAAGTTCGACAGCCGATCCACAATTTGACAGACCGAGAAAGTGAATGATAGACATGTGATTATTGTAAGGACAACAGTATATATTCCAGCATCCTAGTGAATTTATCGTTGCGTTGCTCGTAGCAGAGGTACGTATATATAAAAGTAAAAATTAGAATTAAAAATATGTAAATTAATCGTGTTAAGTAGATTAAGACGATAAATTTGAGGAACAACTCGTTCCTCACATTTTAATTATGCATAAATCAACACTTACATCTACGAGGGGCCGAACGGGAAATGGCTTCGCTACGACACAAATTCTATTTGTGGTTCCACTTACAGTCTCAGTGTCGACCTATCCTTTGATTGCTTAAAGAGAGGTCCCGAAAATTATTGTCACAGTGCGGGAAAATTTTGAAATATGAAATCGAATGAAATATACACAGAAAATAGTAATTTATATATTGCCTTATCGAAGAAATAATTTCCTTTTGTTTTGTATAATATAATTTACCATTCACATTTTCTCCGAATTATTTACTACAATCGGTGTGTAGTTAGACATATCTACAGCGGTAAATCGTAAAAGAATATATTTCATCCCGTTATCCGAGAATGGATGAGCTACTGTGCTTGGTAGGTATATTGTACTATAAATATGTATATATTTTATGCATGTTATAACATACGTAAATCCTTTATGTATTCAATAAAACACAACAACCATTTGTTTCAGATCGGAAATCGAAACATGGCCGCCTTCCCGTATGCACACGGCTCGCGGCTAGGCACAAGTCTCCATTAAATTAATGGTCAAAACGTGAACGGGGAGTCCGAAGGGAGAAGTTCGTTTTCTAGGCACTCTTCGGTGGATCACGTTCTCAGCATTATCTACGGCTGCTCTCTCCTTCTCCCTCCCTCTCCCTCTCTCCCTCTCCCTCTCCCTCTCAGAGACAGAACTAGGTTTATTCAGAAAATTAATTTGCTATTCAATTATGATTCCGACTATAATTAATCGTGTTTTTCTTCTTTTTCCTAGATATATTTGCAAGTGGAACACTCAGCATGTACGGGAATATATCTAAAGAAAAATCTAAATGAAGGATTACACCGGGGCCCGTTAGTAGAAAGACCTCAAGAATGGGGGGCTCGGAGCCTGAGAACGCCCCAAGTTGTTAGTGTTTCAAGTTACGAGGAGAGTGCGAGGTTGCCCTAGTCATCGTGTTTATCCCAGAACTCCTGATTTTCACCCCCCCGATTAATGCAAGTCTTTGCGCTTGTAGGTTTCCTCCATTTTCGTGTTATTAAACTGGACCTCGTGACATCATAAACAACGATGTGTACTTGTGCCCAGGTAGAAAACAAAGGAGGAATACGGTCAACAAAAATGTCGGTTAAAATTTACTGTAGGGGCTACGTCGGCGTGGCTTCATAATATCGATATGTCGCGAGAGGTCGATAGCAACGTGACTTCAAAATATGAGCGAACCGTTGTAAATGAATTTCAGAACCGTTAATTGTCAAAGTAAAAGGGAAAGAAAGTAATTATGACACAAAAAGAAACATATAAAAAATAATATAATAAAACTAACCTTATTCCGAATTCAGATCCGTACATATCTCAATCACTCTTTCCGGTCTCTCACGCTTTAAATAACACAGAGAAATTAAATTTAACACTTCCGTAGCAACTAAAAAAAAAATAATCCTCCCTAAATAATTAGAAAGGAATGGTCACGAAATAAAAAGCAAAACCCGTCGGACGCCTTAATAAAGGTCAACGGCTGAACAAGTTGACGACATCGATTCACCCGTATAGATCGATATATCGATTACAACCGATAACTTTCGTAGCCCCTACAGTAAATTTTAACCCAAATGTCCATTAAGATTACGGAAAGTATTTCGAACCAATAGCGAAAATATTTTATAAATAACCATAGTCGTATTAAGCAAGAATCTCCACTCTGTGTACTAAAATGTTACATTTAAAAGTGGCGATCCTGAAAATGGTCGCATCAATACAATGTCTTATAACAGAATGCAGTTAGATAAGCGGGGGATAACAAACTCTCTCATTAGTCATATCGTTCTCCCAGAATTTAATCAAAGTAATTTCATTCAAATAAGAATGATACGCGGTTATCATTGCAGGAGACATATGCATGACTCCTTCGTGGCCGAAAGTAAAAAGAATTCAATTTCTGGATGGAGGCTCAAGAAAGCAACAAGATAAACTGCTGGGGGATGTTGAAGGGGTGTTGTGGCCCGGAGGCGGCACGTGTAAAAACTATTTTCTCTGCCACAAGCTAATTCCGCCGGCCTTAACGAGCCGATGCCGGCAAAGCCTCAGAAATTTATTCTTGGCCGGTCTAACGAAGCGGGAGTCTTTCTTATTCGGCGGGAATATAAATTGGCAATTGGGGCAACTCTCCCCCTCTCACGCTTCCCAGTTCGACTCCGACCAAGGCTTTGTTCGTCCGCCCTGCACGGCACGGATTACAGTCTCGGTTATAATCACTTACTGTCCACACACAAGTGTCCTCGCTGTTTTACATTTCACCGCATTTTATTACGAAAAGAAGAATCAGTATTCTGAATAAATATCAATTTGAAGTACGCGAGATATGGAACTTAAATCGTGAATAAAATCGGCGCATACATACAGCTTATAATACATGGTTCGGAACAGACCACACTAAATGTCCAGTGGGTTTGAATGCCGCAAGTTTCATCACCCCAGGACCTACTTCAGTACGTTCTATATGTTCTCTGTAATGAGATTAAGTCGAATGTAAAGCCGGGAATATATTGCTAAGCCCTTCGCTATTGAGGTTCTTAGCGGGGGACGCGGTTTTGAAAACTAGCGCCGCAACGGTTTCCTCTACTTGTAATACTAAATTACATATGGTTTTCATTCTGAAAAACCTCGATTGATCGGCAAAGCTTTCATCGATTGCAATGAGACGAGAGAATGAAAAAAATATACATTTTGTCTAATATTAATTCACGTCAAAACCGAATTGACTGATTGAAATATTTTACGGGGCGCTTCCTGTAGTTTTCTCCTGAAACGGGGCATCAGTCATTTTCTCTTGTCGAAATTCGTGGACCAGCGGGCGAAAAACAGACCAGCGGTTTTCGCAATAAACGGGAAGAAGCGTCTGTCCCATTTATTGGTGAGAGGGTGTGGGGGAAACTCTTTTTTTTCCGGGGACTCCCCCTCCCACCCGCGATAAATACGGAAGAGAGTGCCCGTAATTCCATGGAAACATTTAGTGGAGGGTGATAGTAACGAATGAAATGGGCGCATACATTATACAGGATTATTGTTTTTTCTCCCTCCGACCTCCACACACACACGCACGGCCCAGAACCCACCAAGATTTAAAGGGTATTCTCCTATTTTAATACGGGAAACGGCTACTGTCCACCCCTCCGCCATCCAAAACACCTCCCCCCGCCATAAGCCAACTCTATAAATATTTATTTTCGTAATAACGATCATGCATTTTAATAATACAGAAGGCAGTGTAAGCAAACAGAATTATCGCGGACTCGGAAATTCGTTTTTCAGGGCATTCTCGTGGTGTAAATAAATCTTCGTTGGGGCGCTAATGATGGGCGCTGTTGTAATTAGGAAGCTCAACGTTTGTATTATATTAGACAGTGGCTAAGAAGCATCCACCGCATTCACCGAAATGTTAATCGAATGTACAGTGGCAGTTAATCGACAACTGCGGCCGTCTAGAGATCAGTCTAAAGCCAAATGAGCAAGTGAACAGCGGGTAGAAGAAGAAACCAGTGATTATGTTTTGAATCAAAAATACTGCGGCTATATTTCGACAAAGCTTTTTTTCCTACGTTTCCGGTTGTGTAAATTTGTTCATGGTTCGTTCACCCTTTACGATGACAGAGTAACAGTCGTTCCTCCAGAAACCAATAATTACTTGCTCAATTGTAGTGTACTAAATCTCTGTGTACATTTGCATAGACCATTTAAACGTTAAACTTATTTACAGTTAAACTTATAAAATGTATGTTTTATTATCCTCCTTGGAGGAGCTTCGTTCCGCTTGATGTTAACAAAGTGGAATTTCACTTCCAGTCTGATGGGTCTTGTAAAGTGAACTGGGTCAACTGCGAAGTGGAGGAGGCAGGGGAGAGGGTGGGCGGAAGGACTTAGCGCAGTTCAGATCAAGCGTCTTCAATTTAAAGTTAAAGTTAAACTTTGAGGCAGGACAATAAATAAGGGTCAGGGTCAGTCTTTAAAAGTTGCCCTACCCTGATTTACACTTGAACCGCAACTTTCTCCACTAATAACCCCGAGTAGGCCTTAGCAATAGATTGCCCAAATGTACTCACCTCTATTAACACCATTCTGACCACCTCCGTTTTCTCGTTCTCGAATTAAAATACAAGTGATTAAATGATTCCTAGTGATTCATCAAATTAATTTACGTGTGCCAAAATCAATTCCTGACGTTAGTATTCCAGATTAACTGTATTGATTTTACATGCAGACGTGCACTGAGTTCAAAGCGCTCATTGTTTACTTGAAACAATCTAGTCCTAGGAGAAGAATATCCCGCTCACTGAAAATATTTTCGGAGGAGTGCGAGAGACGATTTGATATTCAAAGAATCTGTAGAAAGAATTAGAATTCAATTGTGCCAGATGTTTGGGCTGTTATCCCATCCACCCTCCCCCATCCAGCCGTCCCACGGCAACGCCTCGGGAAGAACCGAATATATGTTAGTGATAATTTAGAATGCCGGTATAACCCCTCCCTGCTAACAGATGGCGACGGACTCGTAAATCACCGGCTGATATATCGGCAACTCGTCCCCGCCGCCCACCACCAAGAACAGGCCTCCAAGTCACCGAACAAGCCCCCTTCTCACCCCCCGCCGGCTTCCTTATTGAAATCTCTCCTGTTTATTGCATTCTTCTCAGCTCGCCCACCCACACTGACCCTTTTCACGGTTCCAAGGAACAGAATCAACGAAGGAACCGTTAACGACCATAGTAACGACATTACTGTAGTAGGTAGCTGTGGCGGATACTGCATTGTTAGATACATCGTAAGAAGTTTATATACGTACATCATAAAGAAGATGAATTACTACTACTAAGTCATGACTAGTGTCAATAATTTTTATTATCGATTTTTTAATTAAGAATTAAGATTATAGAGCTAAAGGCACGAATTCGTTACCCGTTCGGAGCTTAAATTCACGAATAATTTAATTAATGAAAGCCATATCTAATAATACCTGTTGTACAGGGTATAATAGAGCACAGATCTCCCGGCTGTTTATTCTGCGGTACTTTTCCTCTTTATTAAGGGTATCTCGTCTTTTGGGCGACACAACCAATTACACGGGTTATTGAACCCCGACAATTTTTATAAAACTAGACGTTTTTTGCTCCGTGTGTCTCTCACACGGGGGTAGGAGGTAAGGGGGTAGAAGCCGGGTTGCATCTCGTCGGACGCACGATATAACTGGGCTCTTACTTTACTTAGATAAGGGCATAGCCAGAAATGGGGCGCCTTCCAAAGAGGGACGGCAATCCCGCCTTATCCGTTCTGGGTTCAGCGTTTCGGCCTCATTTAACAATTCCTGAGTGGGGGGAAGGTAGGTACTACATTAAATATATTCGACTCGGGCTAAACGGTCCAGTTTCAAATTCAATTTCGTCAAGCGCTCGACTAAATTTTATCTTATTATACTAATTCTTTTCAATACACCAATGCCGCAATGAACTTAATTTATGAATATTTAACCAATAAAAACATTTCTACCATACTTTTATGGTAATAGTCATACATTTTATCTAAGAATATATAAATAATATCATTTTTATCGGGGTAACTCATATTAGCGGCCGAGTGTGTCTAATCTCCGAGTCCAATCTCCTCAGGTATTAATTTGCCTTACTTTCGGCTTTGACGGCGCCTTATAATTTCTGAGCGAGATGAACCCATCTGAATATTAAATAGGCGGACACAAAGCTCAGAAGGGTACCGACAGATAAACCCCGCGTTTAACCGACATTATGAGCCCATATTAGCGGCTGGGTAAACGGTAAGTCGGGTCGGGGCCCCGCCATTAACGGTGCGGTGCCCCCCGGCCCGTTATCAAAGTGGCCTATAGGTTAATTACCTACGTGGGAGGGGGGCCCATCTTGCGGGGCCCGGATCAAAGGCTCCGCGGGCCCCCGGTCCCTTACCGGCCAATTGGTTCGCGGTTAAGTCGAGCCGAAAATTCGTGCATGGGCCCGGCCTCCGGTCATCCTCCCACCCGCGGGGATAATATTCACGAGACTCGCTCCACCAATATCATGCGTATGTAGTATTAAACCGGCTACTAATCTGTCCGTTTCGCGTGATTAGTCACTAGTTTTCAGTATTAAATCATCGTCAGGGGCATTTCACTGGTGATTAGTTGATGGTTTGTCAACACCATTTGCATTCGTTTATATTCTCAATTAACACATGGAATGGTAACTGTATTTAAACTTAATATGTACAAATAAATAATTTAAAATATTACTGGCGAAAACGAAAAACAATTGCTATATGCCAATCCAAAATGGACAGAGATTCAATCATAATTCATGGCAAGTGGTCCACACTGCTCTTACAGCCTACCACCATTCTTTTCTAAACAAGCGTATAGGATTACGTTCGATATAGTAGTGGAGATCTGATTGCTCGGACACTTGTCCCCCGTTGATGATTCCAAGTTTGAACAGTGGGCTGATGTATTTTCTGGTGGGCTGGTGTGCCTGTGTGATGTCGGGGGGCGGGGGCAGGGGCCGAAGGCGGTGGCGGAATGCGGCTCGGTGTCAGCTGATGGGGGCCGGATACATTCCGGGGGGCCTAGTCCCGCTTCTCAGCCTCCAGTATGTCAGGAATTTCGAAATCACTGCGCCAAACTTCCCCCGCGTCCGGACTCCTCTCTTCTTCCCCGGATTTCCCCGTTGCACTCTCCTTCCACGGCTCGTTTCGATAGAATGACTCTAAACCCCTCCCCCTTTGGGAACATAAGTCCCGTTGAAAATCATCTCCTCCGATTGGTCCTGAAGTAATTCTTTTAATTAAGACTAGGGCCACAAGAAAAATTCTACGGACAAAACCTATTCGTTTCGACACAATATCGTCTGTGCTTTATTTCGAAATATTAATACTGGCAAGTTTTAAGTGTGTAACTCCGTTTTTTTCTCACTTAGAACAACCTCAAGTATACATTTTCTACACTGTCGTATTTTATCATTGTATTTTAGCACTGCCATTGTAGTGTAACATTTAGGTCAGCAGCATGTTTCCCGTGGCGTGTAGAAGAGGCAATGCTATATCCGAAATTATATATATATATATATATATATATATATATATATATATATATATATATATATTGGCTATCTGTTCTAAGAAATTACTGTCGATTCAGCGGAGTGTTCCAATATCTCAATTTGCCGGTGGTTTCGTGTTTCCGGGACCGAGCGCTTCGTATCAGATTAGGTATGGGAGCGGTTAATCTGGGCCGATCCCAACTTTCTTGCTGTTCTTCTTCTTCTTCTTCTTCCAGTTCTTCCCCCCTCACCCTTAAAATTTCTGAGGCCTCAACTCCGGACGAACTGACGATAATAAAGTTCACTCCCGTTTTTTAAACCCCCCCCCGCTCCCATCGCAGTCCAAGAGAACCCTCCGAATCCCCCACACACCCGCAAATTGAAAATTTGTAAGTTCGAAAGGCGTCATTATCTTCCCGGTTGGGGAAAGTTTTTTAAAAGTTGGGCCGGAAACTCCGACCGCGAGCGGGTTCGTGGGTCCGCCTCCTACTGTTGGGTCGGGGCCCACCCGGGCGCCCCACGGATGGCGGCAATCGCGCTCCAATTCGGATCGATGCAGATTGGCCGTTCCGTTCGACCAATAGACTCGGCGAACATTTCCTTTTATTCCGTCCAAAACTTTCTCCGATCTCAGGAAAAAATATATTTCCCGTCCGCCGATTTCCGGTAATAGCCATCTGAAAGCTGTTCATATACTGGTTTTGTATTCACGTAAATTTCCGATATTTTTGATCTTACAATTACAATCACAGTACCAATGTCACCTACTGGCGATAACTTCGTCTGGACAAAGGCTCGTGCCATATTTACTCTATACGCCCGAGACATTTTGCCACCAGCCCTATGGATACGCTCTGAGACCACCAGGGAAATATGTTTAAACGGAAGTATTCATATTTAGTGAATGGCATGCTTCATTCGTGCTATTAATTGTTATACATTTAAATTTCTGTAGAGGGAAGATATTAAACCCTACAAGCGCAAACATTAAAAAAAACTGGATGTCTATTTTCGTTACTTCGCAATTTTTGAGGTGACCACATACGCAAAAGTATGAATATCGTCGATTTACATTCATTAAATAAATTCATTTAGATTACATTGAAATACATATTTAACGGTTCTACCAGTATTATAACGTATTTACAAGACAGGCGAATTAAAAAACATTAATTAAAAAGGCTAATATTAAATTTTGAGGTTAGAGCCTAGAACTGGCTCGACGACTGGAATGATATTTATTTGCGGATGTTTCGGTAAAGATTAGAGTAAGTGCGAAGGGGCGGAGAGCGGAAAGAAAATCAAATATAGTTACGAGAAGGCAATTTGGGTGACTCGTGCATAAAGTAACTAACTGTGGCCGACGTTACCGGCCCTAATGAAGGCCTTCGCCTAATTAGACCTATCGGCTAACGTGTTGGGACGACCAGTGGCATATTTCAGACCGCCGTCCGCAATAGTTCTCGAGGAGTTCTCGATCCACCGGCGAAGATTTCAAGGCCCGGCGGATAAATATTAATTATTTGAGGCGACGGAGGTTGTGAGTAGCGGGCGGGGGGGTGATGGTGAACGGTAATGGCTTGAGGCGGGCCACGTATAGCGTTACTTGTGATCCCTGATAGGGGGCGGTAAGCCGATACATCTGTCCCGTTTGACTAACCTGCCTCATCCTCATTCCCGACATTAGGTCGGGCCCCCCACTAGTATCTACAGCCTCCTTCAATACCGCATCAAATTTCATACTATAATTCCTATATGTATAATGTTCGTTCGTTTATTCGAAGCACAAAATTGAGGTAGATGAACTATCATTTCATTATACTGTCAGAAAGTGCTGGATCTTAACATTTAATAGTAATATCCTCGTTTCAATAATTTTTAACTCACAATTTTCTATGATCAATCCTGGACAATTTATATAGTAGCGTACAAGATATTTAGATCGGATATTAATCATTATCTTAAGAAAATTTAATATACCTCATACAATTTGACGGATTTTCTATATTCAATTCCACTACATTGACTAACTACTCAACAGGTGGTCTAAAACGAATGATGTATACTATGCGAATTTCTCGGTTTCAATTAGTTCAATTTCGAAATTTTTCCTCGGTATTATTAGTTTATCTACTTATAAAACACGATATTATCCGATTAAGTCCGCCTAGTATCCATTAGTACAATCATGCTTATTTGTATTATACCATTCTTTTCCATTCAGCAATTAAACAGGCACGGACGTAGACATTGATAAGAAAATACAATGAAAGTGTAGAAATAAACATATTAATTAATAAAATGTTACTAATTTGATTGTGGTGCAATCATCTGAAGGAATGTACGCGCCCTCATTTAATTACTAATGAAATATCATAATTAACATCAAGAGTACTTTTGCAAAGTTTATTCTCGGAGGTATATTCCGCCATTGAGTGAAATCCCATTCGTAAATTTTGAATTGAACGAGTCAGGACTGAAAAAAATGTAATCAACTCAAATAAAGCTTGTTTATTACTTAAATAAAAGTGAATGACTCAAATTAAAAATGAACTGGGAGTGCGCAATTAATAGAAAGCGGGGCGTATGGCCCACTCGGTTCAACTTTGTTGAAAAACAACTTCCCTTCTTCTCCTGCTTCTCCACCCCCCTGCCGAAGAAACTTCGGTACATTGATCAGCGAAGGAACAAAGAATAAAAGTTGAGGCCGTGTTATGGCCCCCAATAGAGCTTTTAACATCTCTCGAAAACAAAGCGTTTAATTGATTGCGTATTAAAAGAGAGAGAGAGAGAGAGAGAGAGAGAGAGAGAGAGAGAGAGAGAGCGAGAAAAAATTAGAACTCGGTTAAAATTTTCTTCAATAGAAATTTCCCCCCTTTTTGTATAATTATTTCCAACACAAATGGAAAACGTTTTATATTCTGAGAAAAAGGTCGTCTCAATTTTTATTACCGGATTCAATGAGGTTTTTCACTGAAAATACCTACAATAACAGTTTGTGTACTTGAATATTGTCGATTTTAAAACTTTTAATTAGATATTTTTCCTAATTAAACATGCGCTGTATTTTCAAAACAGCTTTTGATTCCAATTGTCAACTTTTTCACGATAAAATTTATTAAATTGGTGTAATTCAGTTAACAGAGAATCGTGCTCGGATTCGTAATTCTGAGTCGTCAATCATTTTTGGTATTATTGGCTACATTTCTCTACCCGGAATCCTACCGAATTCACACAGTACACATTTATCATTTTCTTTATATTTCTTACCCGAACATCAAATTTTATAATTAATTTAATTTGGTAGTAGGAGTGCTGCGCCATCTCCACCGGTAGACAATCCATTGATAGTTCGCTCACTTGACAAGATGATGATCATTGACCCAGCATAATACCGATAATTTTTATTATAGATTAATTTAATTACCTTAAATGCGGCAATTTCTTCCTATCCGAGATTGTCACACAAATAAACGGATTTTGGAGAGCACCGTCGCATTAAATTTTAAATACTCTTTTCTCAGCCGTCCCCGTTTTGTATTATTGTCGGATTCGTTCGCTTTGTCAAAACAGAAACGGAGAGAAAGGCGTAAGTATCATAAATAATGCATGGTCCGAAATGTTACTGAATAATAAATCTGTTTACCGTTTGGAGTAGAAATTTTCTTTATCCGTCGGCCCCCACCGCTTCCTGTACAGGATCTTCTGATGACTGGAAAACAATATTTTTCTTCCCTCTTCATAAACTATGTACAAGGAGAAGAAAAGGATAGAAATGGGGGAATAATTTTTACCTGAACGAACGATGTTCCTTCACTCATTTCTTTGAGCAACAATGCTCAATAACAATGTCACTGACTTGCGAATTCTTTCTGAAAAAATGTTTACCTGTGAATGAGGCTGTGTCTTATAATTATTTTTTATCCTTACTGAGTATTCCCTATTTTATAACTAAATATACGGTAAATTATATTATAGAATTAATAACATTCCGAACTATTTAAGTGGTGAAATACTGTTATAATTATTTATATAACTGTAATGTATGATAGGTTTATCGGATGCCGATGAAAAATTTTGTCAGGTCTACAATTGTATTGTTGCAAGGACTTTCGAACTTAACAAGAAAATGACCAGTTTCTGTTGGAATCATAAAACAGAATATCTAACATTTGTTGCAATTTTCATCTCTTCAAGGCGCTTAGAGTCGACAACGCCTGCACGACTCTTCAGTATTGCTGGCTAGTATCGGTAGCGCCGTGATCCGCTGTGACCACAGGTGTAAAAGATGGCCGATTAAAGCGTAACTATTTTCCATCTTCAGAAAAATTACATTACTGATACTTAATACTTTCGAAATTAATAGTTCCACCTTTTTTAACCTTTCTTGCTACAATATCTAAAGAAATAGTTTATGACAATTACATTCTGAATACTTCACCAAGAATTTCATCCGTATTTCGGCATTCTTGTCGAACATTGTCTTGTCGAAATTGATTTATATATTATGTTACCTCACTTCATTCTGATTTTACGTAAAGTTAACCTACATGGCCGTATTCAAATGGCAAACACGTAGAATTTAATTTCTTTTAATTAAATTCGACGCTTTTATCGTTCCGTGAGAATTAAAACACATAACTATAATTCAATTTAAAATACCATCCAATAAGATAATTTCGTGACTATGCATTGTAGTCGACTGTTCGTTTCAAGAAATGAACAGGAAGAGGAAATAAACGATGCCCCCGCCGGCCTTAATCTCGATGATTATTCTGACCTTTGCCGGAGGGGCAGGGGGAAAAGAAGGAATTTAAACAAACGGCGGCGTTCTATAAGAAAGGATATCTGCAAGTCGGAGGTTGGCGGCTCTCGCTCCGGTGATGATAAATAGTCCAATTTGGGCGGGGCTCGTGTTTCACCGGCGGAAGGCCCGAAATGAGACACCGTTCCCAAGCCGAGACGCCGATTAGTCACTACCCACCGACCAAAACCACCCATTGTCAGCTTTATTACATCTACCCGTTTTCACACGCACCGAAATTTGGATACATTTGCGGCCACTATACACCATCCAATTGATTAATACGATCAATTGAAGTTTGCAGACCTCGAGGTGTAACAGAAAATCAACAAAAATCAACTGTAACAGAGAGAACTAAATAAATTTGTCTTTGATTAAAATTGTCCCTATCAATAATAAAACTAGGCGATAAGAAATGATTCTTCCTCCACGCACTTTACGAACATACACATACATTAACTATTAGTGTAATTGCGGTAGAAATTGTGAGAAATTACGCTAATATAGGTTGTAGGTTCGTGATGTTTCTGTCTCCTCTCGCTGGTTTGGTCTTCTGCTAGACTTTCGCTAACAGTGACTAACACCGCTACTGGAGATGGCGAGCAGCCGAAACCGGCCTAGCGAAAGACCAAACCGGCGAGAGGAGACAGAAACATCACGAACCTACAGTATTCCAATCCCTCGCAGACCACAAAACAGGTATATCAAACTAATATAGGTTCTTTTACTATTATTCGTATAGGCACCTTTATTTTATTTAATTTGTCTCTTTCGCGCACGCTAGTATAATTAGACGGTTGTATCGAATTTACAATTCGGGGGACGTTAAATGTTCTGTAATAAAATCTTGTGCGTAAGTTGAGTGTCCGCCAAGTTACCATTTCAAGTTGAGCAACTTTAATGTGCCAATAATGCCGTCCGGGCAAACGCTCAGTTGGAAAGAGTTTTTGCAGCGGTAATTGCCAAAAACTAAATATTTAAAATTTACAGCGCATTACATTAAGAAATTGAAAACTCCTGTTGTATTTAAAATAAAATTTTGTTTTCAATTTAAATTGGTATAAATCAATTGTCGGCAACATGATTCATTAGGTGCAAGTATTTCTTTATGAACGTTTATGATAAATGTATTTATCCCACTTTTGTTTGTGAATAAATTACTGCGTGAAGAGAAATGTTTAATGGGAATGAAACATTGATATTTTTTAAGCCAGCGACAGTTAAAACCACAACTATAAATTAGGAGAAAACAGCTGCAGTTTTCTTCCTGGCTTCGGGTGGCGTAATTGCAGATTATTCGCAGGCACCGCCGCCGGAGTAATCAAATGCATGTCTTCTCTGTTCTAAGAAGGAAAGCGCTAATCGTCTGATTAAGCTGAGAAAGCGGGCGCCTTGTGAGTGACAACTTTAGAGGCCGGGCCACCTCTATATCCGACAGGCCCCAAGCGCCATCCGGCCTAATGACTGTTTTTACATTCTCTTCAGCCTAAAGATTCCGTCCCGCTCCAATAGAGTCTTCCTCCTCGGCACACATTATACCGGTCCTCATAATTAGTCCAACTTTAAAATTTTAAGCAGAGAACCGTTGGAGAAGTGAAGTATCAACAGTAATAAATAGAACAGTAACCGAATACGTGGTATGCTATAGCATTCATAGCAGAAAGTGTTCTCGTGTAGTGCATGCACCGCCAAAGTAAAAACCCAGAAAAATTATATTTCAGAACCTTTAACTACGCTAATTAGTGATCGACAATAGGGTATTCTACCCTAGAAAGGTAAACCGCGTAATATTTGTCATTACGAATTGAGAGTGGTTTTTGTCTATTTTTTGAGATTTACAGGTATTTATGTCTTGTATAATGGGAAACGAACCAAGAGATATTTCGTAAATTCTCCCTCAAGTCCTCCAAGACAGTTTTGTTGTTCATGTATAAGCCCAAGTTAGTTCGCTTTGATGATAGTCGTCTACGGAAAACGAGGAAAGAATACAAATAATTAGTCTCGCCGGCTTTGTCACTACGGTTCATTCCGTTGTTAACACTCCTGACCAATTTCAGAGGAATATATACCGAATGTCCAATCAAAAGCGCAACCTCCAATTAGCGATAATATCGGATTCGAGACTTTCGTGGGTCGAGTTACCGGAGTTATTCAATCGGAAAAATTACTTGGCGAATTCTTACCTATTAACGGTGTGCCAAAATCTCCCTCCTCCGGCCTCTCTCTGCTCCTCAATCCTCGGGTTTCTATTGTGTATTTTCCCGACTAGCAAAACAACATTTAAAAAAAAATTCATGTATAATGTATCGTAATATTTAAGAATATAAATGTAGTAAGGTCAATAGGCCGGAATACATGCAGTAATCACAATTTGTTTATACCGTTGTATCGTTATAATATTTGTATTTATAATAATAAAAATTATTTGTATTTGTATTTCTGCTCTTCCTAACCCCCCCACCCCCCGCCATTCACCACCACCAAATAAAAATCAGGTCGAGCGTTTCCAAACAATATTTTTTTGCTCTCTCTAGTCCGAGTTGCGTGTGTGAAAGTTTTTGCTCTCAACACTGCATGCCGACTGGTTCTTTAACCGTAACTTTTTAAGTGATTTATTTTTCTTTCTCGCGGGTTAAATCTTGCCGTTGTTTCCTCCCCGCGTATCTTCGTTAGTGATACTTTCCCCGTATCCAGTAGAAGCACCCTGTAACGCGAGTTGTCGTTGTTTACAGATGACGGGGAATAACTCGCAGAGGGAAAGCGTATTACACTAGGAAAAAACCCTTCTTGCGAATCCGTTCCTCCGGTTTAATGGTTATAGCCTGTACAGGATGCTTTGTTTACGGGTGGATTTCTACCTATTGAATAAGACTAGGACGTCCGTGTGGTCACCGCTGCACCCTACAACCATTTCAGCCATCAGTGAAATAAATCCGCAACGTTAGAAACCTAAGTGAGGTCCAGTCCGATTCATTAAAAAATAATCCTATTATCTAGTGGTATTCTATAATAAAAATGAGCTTTAATTGACATTCACATTCGATTACAATAAAAAATGCTACACACTATTATTTATCAAAGACAATTGAAACAAAATTGAAATAAAACTTCAAAAGGACGCAAAATGTTGTACTTTTATTTTTTCTATTGCTCTATAGTATATTTACAATGAGGTATGAAGAAATGCATTCGATTACATTTTATCGAAAACTAAGATCCCATTATAGGCGAAACTCCGGGAACACCAGTGGAACTAATACTTTTCCGTTACTAATTTGGATATATATATATATAGTTTTGAGAATGGCCCATTTCGTCAATCCCGTGTGACAGAGTTGAATAGACGACAGAAAGTCCCGGCTTGTGTTTTACCGGGCCGTAACATATAACCTGTTACCGCTTCCTTGATTGTTCATTAAAGCCCGGCGCGGTACTACATAATGTGGGCGCTAACATTAGGAGAAGTTTAGAGGGCGTGCGTGAGGCTGTAAACAGTTGGAACTTTGACAAACCGTAACTTTCTACCGTAATAAGACAACGGGCCGCGTTACTGAAGGACAATGGGGCGCCGGGATATTCAACTACGGAAAGTGCAAACAGTTTTCGATGTGTTCTGAATTACTACCGGGGTTTCTAAGTCTGCCCCGCGCGAAAGTTGTATGCCGACTACATCGCCCTCTCTGTCCAAATCAGGAAGCATTTCCAAACGTGCATCAGAAAATTTATTAGTATAGTATTGTGATATAAACAACAGTTTTAATAGCTTCTATAGTTACCGTAGAATCAGCACCACATATAACACTCTTCACTGGAAGAATGAACAGAACATAGAATTAGTTTTAAAAAAAGAATACTATAACAATAATAAGAAGAATATAATTATGTCTGAATTTGAAATCATGGAATCGTCTTGAAATCTCAATTCGTTCTTGCAATATAAATACGGCTTCTAACCATGTGAGAATCACAAAGGGCTGTGAAAAATCATAGGAACAGGAAAAATATTTACAAATTCGATATCGCTAATTCCACAATTGAAAGGTCCGAAATAATGTTCAGTCTGGAATTGTCTATTGTTCGGAAATAATGAATTTTTCGTTCTATTAATTTTTGTCATTAATTTCAGAATAAAACTTATAATTAAGTGATCTTCACGTGTTAGTAGTAACAATTAAAAGAAATCATAAAGCTCATATTTTGCGCCAGTTGACATTGTATATGTTTGATTGGCCGGGAGTTAGCAGAGATAAATTATCGTGTAAATATAATACATTCTTATTTACTGTCAGAGGAATCGTACAAAACGAAATTTATTTTCGGACATGGATTACCCGAACTTCAATGTGTACTCCCCTTGGGAAATGTTCCTGAACTCGAATGATAATTTTCGTTTCATTACTTTTTCCGGTTGAACTTTTCGAATGAAGCCGCGACTGTTATTAGTCTAAAATGGAGATGTTTACATTTTGAAGGCATGTTCAGAATTTCTTTTTTTTCGAAAATTATTTTAAACTCATAATCGCTTAGGTTCCAGAGGGTACCAGTTTTCTTTTGAATGATAGGGCGCCAACTCTCTGTAACATTGAAAGGAAATTAAAATTAAATTCCATTCAGAGTCGCGCCTACACCAAGTCTTTGGGCGATGGTTAATTAAGTGTGGTGTATCACTGTGGGGGGCGCTCCGTTTTTCAAATGGGTCCTTCAAATACTTTTCAAATGGACGACGACCGGGCAGTACGGCTTTTTAATTGGAGCCTCTCAATGGCCGTTTAAAATGATCCGAAAATAGCAATGGTCTCCGCCATATTCTGAAGTAACGACCAATATCTCTCCACCATTTTGAGCAAGCTCACAAACTGCTTTAATTAATTTGATTTTTTGTAGGAAATAAATTCGATATATATAATATCGAAATATTTAAAAAATATATAAAATATTCCTTAAATTTGATATAAATAAAGAATTTGTTTCACAATCAAATACTTATTAAAAAAGAGTCCTTTTGGATAAAATTCAGTTAAACATCGGTTTCTTTAGCATATTTCCTCTACAAAGTTTCAATTTAATATAAACATTCGCTACAATTGTGGAATGAATAAATGAATTTGAAATCGCCGTTTGTTGCATGCCTCTTCCTCGGTTTTCAATTAAACCCTTTTGTTGTCGAATTTACAAATTACAACTAAGTGCAAAGGTATTGTTGAATTAATTAATCGGGCCGTCCCGAGTATTTCCTATATGCGTATTACAATCCTGAATTAGAATTTTCGCTGAAAATGTGTGCCTTTATTGCCCTCGGCGGGCCGATAACACGACCGAACTGCGTTAAGCAGGCTATATCACCTGAGCGAGGCGCCGCCCCTCCAGACCGCATCGCGTCCCCGCCCCCACCCGCCTCCAGCCGGGCTTGAAACGGGTTTTAACCCCGCATCTTAATTCTAATTTAATATAGGGCCCGGGTACTAACTCACTCCCAGAACTTAAGGCGATAACGGTTTAATTGCCAGAACGAAATTCACGGGGTGAGCGGGGATTATAGGACGGATATCTGATTTGGTGTAAATCGTAATTAAAATCGTTGCGCCACAATAAATTTCGTTGATAATAAGGGCCGGCGACAAAAGGATTCAGACTTGGCCGCGCCTATAACTTCACTTACTTTTCTTAATTATTTTGTAAAAGTAATATTATCACGAAAACATAAAGAAAAATCATCCTTTGTAACAACTGCTAGGATTATTCGTTAGATCACGACTAGTAGGCTTGTATTTATTTTTTAAATTAATAGTCAAATTATTAGTGGATTATTTGATTATTTATTACTGTATCTGACACACTTTTTAATTATGATAACGCGAAATGATCCACTTCTGATGTAGAAAAGACGCTGTTTTAGAAAAGGGAAATTTTAATTTCATTTACAGTATTAGGGCAGGCGGTAGCCGGCGAATTGCTGTCTCGGAATTGAATAATCCGCACTCCAAAATAGAAGTTTCTAATCCGACATTACCCGACTTAGGGTAACTGGACCAGGATATTCTACTATGGGGTTTCCCCACTATAATAGATGGGTTCATCATCCCTTCTCGAAACGCCTTTAGGTCCCATCCGCTTTTGTTCAATCCAAGAATTAACCGATTTAAATCACAGTTGGCATGGTTTTACACAATAATACTCGGATGATTTATTTCTAACAGCGTGTTTTGTTTTACACTTGAACCTATAACTAATACTGTACGATCAGATATTCTCGATCATTATTACCCTGTTATGAGAGGATAAGCACGCTGATCGTGCTAAGCAATGGACTGAAATTACGCGGGCTGTAAATTCATAGAAAATGGGAAAAATACATTTATCGTTTGCGCACATGTATGCGCATTGCAGAATCCGCTGCAACTGTTATAAGCGGCATTTCGATGTTGGGGAATAATTCAAAAGGTGACTTTCCTAGCATTGGGGCTAGCTAGCGGTCTGCCTCACGCGGGTACACTGCAGATTTCCTTCAGGCGCTAGAGATTTATAGGTGGGGCGAACGTAAATAATGTAGCATGTTGTAGAAGTATTATTCTGAAAAATTATTATTCTGATTCTGTTTTGTTAATTAATAAGAATTTTTTTATGTGCACGGAAAGCTTTGGATGTTTTAATTTACTCAAAAAGGATAAACACGGAAGGAGAAACAGAGGGGAATAAGAATGAACTTCTTCGTCTTCTTAAGAAGGACTTTTTAAAAGATGATGAGAAGAATTTACCTCCATTGTGAGGTGTGGCGGCTGAAAATATTTAGGATTGGTTTTGTTCATAACCATTCGGACTTACAGTTTGGACCAATGATTTTTCCACTCGTGTAACCATGGAGAGCGCTCACATTTTCGAAAATATATTCGTGTGACGCCAGGCATTACTAATGTGATCCTATCACGCATGCGAACCTATTGAACCAGTTAATAAATACGTACAGTATTGTGTTTTATAATGACATAACGTTAAATTAATATATTCGTGTGTCCTGCAAGGAGGAATTGCCATAAACACCAGCTCCGCTCCCAGACCCAATTCTGGCTTAATGGCAATGAAATGAACGGGTAATGGGAGTTGGTTCCCAAGCGGAATTATTATTTATTTCCATCCCAGTGACCTTCCGAGGCTGAGAAGCCATTCAGAAGAAACTCTTATACTACTTCTTTACAGAATAAATGGATTGATACGTATAATGCAATATCGTTCTTAATTATGTTTATAAGACAGAACGGCCTCGTTTACACAAAATATAAAACGCATATCACGCGTACGCCTTCTTTTAAAAACATTTTTCAGTTTGTTTTATCCCGCTTTGCATAAAAGAGGCCTGACAGAAATGTAATTCAGCGTAGGTCGGAAATGTACTGGGCAGGGAGGATGGAATAACAAGTTGTAAAAGGGCTCCTTTTCTATGGACGACGGGGGCGTTCCTAATGACTTCTTGCAGCTGCACACACCTCCATCCACCAACTACTTCTCACTTTATGCAAGCGAGCACAATAAAAAGCTGTCGTACAGACGCTCACGCCCTTACGGGAAGCTCATTTCTCCCTTTATTAGAACAAGCGCAGTCTTTTTTTTTTATTTAGAACCGGCCCACTCTCGTAAATATTTTTTATTTTTCTTAATCCCGGCAAGACTTGCGGGCCAATTTTCTCAGTGCACCTTGTAAAGGTCCTTTTAGTCCATGCAGCTCAGCGGACCAATGAAGGCGCATTAAAATACTACTACCGCCCCTCCAAAAATTTATTTGTCGTCCTTTACTTACACCAAATGGGCGAATGGGCACATCGCAAGAGTATCGATACAAAAATAAATTATTATGTTTGCTCATTCATTGATATATTTTAGCCACTAAATTGACGTACTTAATATACTTGAACTCGGCATATCTCCAGACGTTTAATATGTACCGTCTCCTTAGTTTGAGTACGCTGTTTCAATTTACTCTAAAGGTGATCCGGGCCCGTTTCATTAGGCGTACTCCTAGTGTGTAGGGTTTGGTAGGGGGGGGGGGTGGAGTTGGGGCGTCTGTAGCGACAGAGGGAGTCCCCCAGGTGCAAGGGCCGCATTTACATTTAACAAGGGCCGCCAGCGCAGACAGAGCCAGACAACTCGGCTACAATAAAACCGGCCCGCCGACCGTTTACATTTATTACTTACCCCCTTCATCCCTTCCACCTTTCAAAAATTTCGCCGCTTTTGTGCATCCGCCGCCGAGAGAGATTACCGTACACAATGAACGGCTCGTTAAGTAGGCATTTCATATTCCGTGACACTTGGCCGACCGGATAGAAGCGCTAACTTCAGTTACAGCCTCATTTACTGTCAGAAAGAAAGAAATGTTGAAACCTGTCGGGAGATCCGAATGTAACTAACCTAACGAACCTAATCGGGAAAATAATTTTAAATTATAAACTCTTTATTATTTTAAAGTGTTTAATATTTTAGGCTGAGTGATTTAGTACTGTGGGGGGTAAGAAATAATGATTTTATAATAATGAAACATTTGTACACTGTGTTTATGATCTCGGAGACGGACCCCTATACCTATATATATAGTAAAATATATATTATTATTATAATAACATAATTTTTTTTTTAAATATGGTTTAAATGATTTTAAGGAACTCTCATTCAGGAATTACTGCTACTAGATAGTTCTTTCGTGAAGGCACGATAAATAATACCCAACACATTATTTGTTAGTTGTTGAAGAGGTTTATGTTTTAAAAATATGATATGATGAAAAGACAGAATGATTGTACAAAACGTGCAAAGCAGAGTTGTCGGAAAGCTCCATGAGGGGCAGGTGCGTCTGACGTCAGATAGCGAAGTATCACATGTACCTGACAGCGTTATCAAATATTTACGCCGGTAGTTGACGCATGGCTTGCTATTATTATTGAGTTATGTGCAGAGAGAACATTTTCCCGATTGTAGAAGCGTGTGTACCCTATTCATTTTAGTACATTTATTTAAAAAACCGCCTGAAAGGGACGCCTGATAATGAATAATTTCAGCCCTCAGTAATAATCTAATACGTAAACATTTTTCAATGTCATGTTGTTTCCAGAAACAGCATCGGGAATAATATGGAGACTGATATAAATGATAGAAATTGTTATTGTTAAAGTGCTATTATAATAGCACTTTTTGTATGAGCAAATATTGTCGATACTAATTTTACAGCAATTACGCTGAAACTGCAAAATAAACTAACTTACCGGATCTGGTATTAATTTTCGCCATTTAACAATTTCGTCACCGGTGATTATAATACTTTCGGTTTACTGACCGCTCCTTTCAGGCAGAAAACTTTCAAGATGAAGTTGAAACAGAAGGGTGCCGGGTTTGTT
Source organism: Lethocerus indicus (assembly GCA_019843655.1). Lineage (NCBI taxonomy): Eukaryota > Metazoa > Arthropoda > Insecta > Hemiptera > Belostomatidae > Lethocerus > Lethocerus indicus. Next base: position 21,960,739 of record JACDQD010000003.1, on the reverse strand, counting down.
TTGGGCTGTATTTGCCGAAGTGGCGGCTGGACAGATGTCCTCCTTCTCCTTCTCCTCCTCCTCCTCCTCCTCCTCCTCCTCCTCCTCCTCTCCTCCTCCTCCTCCTCCTCCTCCTCCTCCTCCTCCTCCTCCTCCTCCTCCTCCTCCTTCTCCTCCTCCTTCCCCTCCTCCTACCACCGGAAAACTTTTACCCGGCCCGTCTTTTGCTCGGAAAACTTATAAATCTTTTCGGCCGGAAACCCAGCGGCGGTCAACTTTAGGCGGGGCCCGCATGGCCCTTGTCCGACACTCTTGGAGGGAGTCCAAACCCGACCGGTTTTAAACCCTGAGGAGGACCGCCCCCTCCCCCACCCACGAAGTAAACTTCCCCGAGGGGCAAATCGCTTTGTCGCTAATTAGCAGCGGCCGAGGGAAGGGATCGCCCCGCGTTGAGCCAACAGTTAAAAGTTCGGTTTCACAGACAATTAATGGTTTAATTGTGTCACTCTATTTGGTCTCCGACCAAAATAAATTGTAAAACTCGGTTTTCAAATAGTGATAGAGCAAATTGTGAGCAATTTATAACACATTATTTATATCAGTCAATCCGCTGCTTGTGCTCTTCATAACAGATGACCTTTAATGGTTTAGATTTTTAGATATCCAATCGTTTTCTCGTTTCAGGTCCCTAGATCAGTGGTTCCCTCTTACTACCGGCATTTCTGGGCCCTACTCATCTGTCCGGAATGGTGCCCCCTCACCCTCCTAACCACTCTTCCCTCACTCTCTCTCTCTCTCTCTCTCTCTCTCTCTCTCTCTCTCTCTCTCTCTCTCTCTCTCTCTCATGCATTATGTAAGGGGAGCGCGGCGTGTTGTCCGCTCTCTGGTCCGCTCACACATATTCCCTCTCACGGCGGCGTATTCGCCCTCTGAGAGCAGTAATGAGCAGCTGACCCCCCTCCCGAACCCTAGTGTCGGGCGCCCCCCCCCCTCCCATTAACAATTGAAATCGTCGTCTGGCAGTGAGTGCGCGGCGACAAAACTGCCGCCCCCGCTGGTGGCTGGCAGCCGCCCCCGGACTCGGCCTCCTGCCCTCGGCCCCGGATCGCCGAATAATTTCGGCCCCACTATTAGAATAAACAGGGCCACTCTTGGATGGGCCACCCTCGTCCTCCTCCTCCCACCGCCTCTTAACCGGAGAGTTTTACATTCCTGTCTTCTATAATAACTCCAACTTTAATTGATGGGTCCGTTTAAAACGATGCTGGTATGATTCTAATACTTCAAGTTGAGTCGAATATACGCGATAATGTTATTATTGTATTCTAATAACGAAAACATACGCTGGTTCGTTCAGATTAATAATGGCTTTTAAGATATAATGATCGAAGTTTTAATTATTACACGAAAGAAACATTATTACTGATGATTAACTGCAATAATAACGCGAATTGTATGCAGGAAACTAGGAAACTACACGTTTGGCTTATCCCTGAAAAAAGGACACAGAATTATTATCAGTCATAAGAAAAGAGACTGGAGAGGACTGGGGAGTGTGACGGTGTTTTTTGGGGGGTCGGACTCATCCGCCCTAAGTGAATAGACTACGAGTCGGTCATATAATATTCAAGACGTGCTCTCATTCTCTCATTCTTTCCCTTTTTCACTCATCCGGCCGTTTCTCGCTGTATGGAAGGAGAGAGTCGGAAGGAAAACTGAGGAGAGAGGGAAGATTGATGCGCCCCGCGGCCCGGACAAAGACAGAGAGACAGGTAAATGTTTTAACCCGAGAAGACGGGCCGTGAGATGGTGGGTTTTGAGTGGTGGAGGGAGGGGGGCAGAAAAGGGAGATTTGTCAATTTAATTTTCCCCGTCAAGGGAAACAATTGCCGAAGGGAGACTGCTTCTTCGAATAGGACCTCTTCCCCGGACATCCCATTTTCCCGATGGGACTCCGCCTTATGGTATGGAGAGCCGCGATCCCGCCCCCCTTAACTCCGTTCCGAATTCACTGCTATTCACCTTTCCTCCGAGGCATATATCTTTCGTTTTCCAGACTGGTGAAAAGTACAGGACTAGAACACATATTAATTGTTGTATACAGTGACCAACAAGGTCACATGTCGTCTCTTGGAAAATGTTTTGCTACTGTACATTGTTATACCTTATAAAAAAAGTTGTTATTATTCAAATATTCGTGTCCAATTCGCATAAATTAATTACTAAATAAAACAGTAAAAACTGTAGTGTTCACTGTGGTCAATAGTATTCACTGTATAGTTCTTGTTTTCAAATTGTATTGTATTGGCTTTTAAAATCGTCTCCACTGGCCCGGTTAGTTTATTTAATTCAAATATTACTGGGAAAACACAGTCGTGCGTTCCATTTGGCGGCTGAGGTTTTCAGGATTCAGGCCACGACCAGTTAACGCGGCGGAAAGGTGAAACGTCACCGTATCCTGGCCGACGGCTTTATCCCGGCTAAATCCCGCGTCACATGTGCTCCGGTCGGCCCCATCCCACGGGATATACCCACCTCCCGCACCGCCCCGGTATAAACCGAGAGTCGCATTTTTAACAGAAGACAGAATACATTTTCAGACTTGGCGAAATAATAGAATAGTTCTGTTAATTCGGTTGCCTTATTTCAACATTTGGCTGAAGCTTAGTACTATATGCCCAACCGGATTTGTAATTTTAAAAAATTGTGCGAGGAGTTTCGCAATTTTCCCCAGTGAAATTTGAAGGTTCCAATTCAGTAGAACCAAGTATTGTTTTTGTTTCACGCACAATCATCGTTAGGAGAGACATATATTTGATGGTAGTTCTAGAAGTAATAACAGTGTCGGTGACCGTGGGTGGCTCGGTGGGTCCCGGCTCTGTTGGTATTCGATCGGGGTGGCCCCCTCCAGGAGTAGGCGTGTCTCCGCTAAGCGTAAATCAACCTAATGGAGTGTCACCTACAACTCGCAACACATTAGCACCAAGAAATTCTGCCCCCGATCCCCCCCTCATGCCCCAGCTCGCTCAGTCAACCGACTTCCGCTTCCACGAAAACCTTCACGAAATCTTTCAGTTTCTTGCTTGATCATGTACATCTAACAAATTAACCACCATGTAGGTGGTATATGAAGGTATCGTTCCCAGAAAAAATAGGCTGGGAAATTATATTATCGAAACAAAAGGCCAGACCAGTACAACGCTGGTATCGGTATTTCGTTAAATGTTCAATTTCAATTTATAATTGTAATTTCGGGTAATATAAGACAAACATCTTATACTAAATATTACACAAAAATTGAGTTGTTTAATGTAATGTGGTTTAGATAAGCCTATAAATAACATTAATTTGTATAAAAAAAAACTAGTAAAAGTGTACGTGGTCAAAGACCGTTAGTTTTTATATTTAAGGAGTGTAGAAATAAATAAAACATTACAGAGACTCAACTATTAGTATAAGAAAAAACTTATTTAACGCTTAATTAACCCAATTTATTCTTCCTGTACATATAAGACTCGGACCCGCATAATGAGAGTCATTTGTCGGGCGGAGAATACAAAAACGAAGCACATCCCGGCGTATAGGCCCTAAGCTAAAGCGAGAGGGATTACCGCGAAGGGCCGAAGTGACCCCGACAGCCCAGAATTATGCGAGATGAAGTGACCCTGGGAAGAGTGAAGAAATGCTGTAAAAATCCGGCGATTTTTCGCCGCCCCCTGCTAAAAAGCCACTAAACGCTGCTGTGAAAATTTCCGCTAACAAGCGTCGCCGAAACAAGGCGAACATTCAAAAATAAAACTAATCCCCCCACCGAACAAAGACTATCTGTTCTCAGACTCCCCCGAAAGCAGCGCGGGGGTGGCTTTAACGAGCTTTTAACGTGACTGGCGGCCGGCCAGCGGGAAAAACCACTTTACGAGAGGGAATTTATGTCGGACATTCAATTTCGTGAAATATTTCATATCCAGTTTCATTCGGCGGTAGGGGAGGGTCAGGGTGGGCTTCTGTTACATTCCTTCCGAACCCCCCGGACCGACAAACTTTGGGGGCAAATAATTTTCAAAACGTCCCCCCCCCAACACTTTTGTTCGCCCCGCCCCATCCCGCCTCCTCCACCCACTGAGTTTGTTCTCTCTGAAAACTGGGCCCCTATAAGGGGCCGCAATTTTCATTTTTTTTCTCACTTTCAACTGGGAAAATTCCAAGCCCTCTATTTTTAATTTTCCACACTATAAATAACAATAGAAACTCTTTGAGTTCATGAGACGATTAAAGTTGTTGAACGAAATTTCAAATTTCAATATTTTACAGTCCAGACTGTGAATATCAAATCCACCATCTTCCTCTTACCAAATTCCCCGTCGAATTTCCAAGGGCATCCTAGTGTTAAGTGAAATTTCTCAGTTTTCATGGGGCCATTGGGTTCAAGTTTCCTTTAATTGCAACATTAAATTGGAAATTAGTGAATACCTAACCTAGACACCGGCAAAGGATTTAAAATTGCATATATTTTGAATTACATTTGACGTTTTAAATAAACGTTCCTACTTGATACTCCACATGGTTGTATTTGTGGTTAATTATTCGTTTTAACAATGTAATTCTAGAGTTGCGGAAAGTTGGTTATATACTCTCTTAGAGATTGAAACCATGTACATTGAAACGATAGTCATCGTCATCGCTTAGTTGTAAAAAACATGGAGTCCAATTTACAACATTCAATATTTTACAGTGTCCAGACTGTGAATATCAAATCCACCATCTCCCTCTTACCAAATACCAAATTCCCCGTCGAATTTCCAAGGGCATCCTAGTGTTAAGTGACATTTCTGAGTTTTCATGGGGCCATTGGGTTCAAGTTTCCTTTAATTGCAACATTAGTATAAGAAAAAACTTATTTAACGCTTAATTAAACCAATTTATTCTTCCTGTACATATAAGACTCGGACTCGCATAATGACAGTCATTTGTCGGGCGGAGAATACAAAAACAAAGCACATCCCGGCGTATAGGCCATAAGCTAAAGTGAGAGGGATTACCGGGAAGGGCCGAAGTGACCCCGTGGGCCTGTACATTCAAATGAACAGTAGGGCCGAAAAAAAAATTAATTTTACAAAAAACGTATTTCTCATAATCGTCAGTATATTTTAATTATAATGAGAAGTACGCCGCCTCGATCGCAGAGCAAGAATAAGAATAACCGCAGATTGAATCCAAACTTAGTGGATTCGACGGAATTCCCCTTTGTCCTTGGGAATACATTTTGAAGGCAGCAAGCTGTAGGCGGGTGTATTAATTTGAATAGCGGTTGAAAACTCGGTAACGCCATGTTCGGTCGGAGCGGCCGCTCTAAAAGAAATAGTCGGATATTGCATCACAGGCAAAAGATAGAGCGGGGGGGCCGGTAAGCCGGGCGAAAGAAACAGGCATGCCTTACTGCTTTGATGTTTGAAAAGGCTCATATCCAGAGCGAGGAAAAAAAAAGATAAAACGAGATGCGACACACCTCCCTACTACAAAATTTTTGTCTGTATAAATATTTGAGAAAGAAATATTTATTCTACGTTTACATCGGTTCAGTAAATCTAAAACTATTTAAATTGATAAATAGAGCAATGTTTCGGTCGATTATAAAACTTTATTTTATTGGCCTGAAATAATACTGTCGTTCCTATCAATAATGTTCACAGTAATGCAATAACTATTTTAAGTATGGAGGAGGGTTTCAAATGCCTGCGCTGAAGTTAGCAAAATTCAAGATAAGAGGAGCAATGAGAGATGAGGACGCTGTGCCCTACCCAGGCGTCGTTTTTGAAATGAATAATGAAAGATATTTACATTTGGAATGTGCAAAAGCCTTGTGGCCGAGTAATTGTGATTCGCCGCCTTTGTTCGATTAATTTAGTTGTAAAGACAATGAATTATGTAATGGGCCCTCGAATATTTTAGGGAGATCGGCTAAATTCTTAGGGCGCTAATTTCTACTGGCTACCAACTGGTGAAAAAAAAATCCCATTTAGTGAAACGCAAAAGGCCGAACATAATAAGTAATGACTCTAGTAATAACTAAATAGCACTAAAGACGAAATAGTAAAATATTTGGTAATATTGAACCGCAATATAATTTGGTGACGATTAGATAAAAATCAATTGAGGAAATCCTAATTTTCGATTAGAAGTTTCATCATATGAAGTAGAAGCGGATATTGAATACTGTTTTATCATAATAATATGAGCCATAAGGCTTGGGTTAAAACAGGACACAGTAATGGAGGGAATAATTTTTACAACGGGGTATGAAGTTGTAGGCAGAGACAAGGCTCGGATAGTTCGGTTCTATATATTGGGTTCCAGGGACCTTAATCCCTTTAAATGGCCCAACTTCCTTCTTTCACCATTAGGAGGGTACTCGCTGAATTGCTTCCCTGGATGGAGAATATCGATTTTTCGAACTTGTACGAACTTAAACTGAATTTTGTACGAAGGCGAAATTTATAAGTGTGTGAATCTAGGACGGCCATATCAACAAAAAATTACTAAAAGACCATTACAAAAATTTTGTCTTAAAGTTAAACCGTTGATAGTTGATTCAAAAAAGGTAAGTGTAATTATGACTCGAGTTATTTTACACGAATAAGAAAAAAGATATATTAATCCCGACTATATAAATGCACAACGTCCTCTATCCAACTAGCTAGAACCATCAAAATTATAGAAATAATATATTTTACTCTAATCAAATTCAACTGACTCCTATTATATTAGGGACCTAATTAAGTGAGAATTCTACATTCTCTTACACATTTAAAATTGGTTAGGCCCTATGGCAATACTGAATTAATTAAGTGAAATATTTGTTTCCTATTTTAACTGAAAAATAAACGTTCGACAAAACTGAAAACATTATAAAATAAAGTATTTTATTCGGTTGGGACATAGTTAAAATGCAAAGTACACTTAGGGTTATAGGACATAGGTTTTGCGAAGATATTTAATATACATTTTCTCTGATATCTAATCTGACATTTTTCTAAACACTTTGCCTCCTTATACGCCACTTGGTTACTACATCCGATAGCATATCCTATTCATCCCTGAAATTACCTTCAAATAGAATCTGGCGCTCAAACTGAAGGTGTTTCCCTTTCATAATTTCATGGCTCAAATAATGATAGTAAAAATAATGGGTGGGGGTGTTAGGGGTCGGAGCTGGTGCCTGTAACGGTAAATTCAAGGGTCTGATTTTTAAAATGCATGCATCCAATAATTGAATTCCATCCGTCCGAATGGATGACGCCACTTCTAAGGGGTGGGGCGGTTCTGTTTCCAGCTCAGAAATTATTTCGAGCGTTTATAAAAGGGTGCTTCCAAACCGCTCCCCAACCCCACCGCCAATAGTTCGAATCGTTAATTGGAATTTGAACTTGCCATTTTTCACTTTGTAGGTCCGCAGTCCCCGGATCCGGGAGAAAGGGATGAGGGGGGCCTCAATGGATTAAACCCTCGTTAGCGGAGCTCCGCCAATAAAAGTCTAATTTGTACCCCGTGACGTCATTGGCGGCTGAACTTTTATGCCCCCGGGGAGACTATATCATTCTCTAACGGGGGTCATTACCCCACGTGTGTAGGGAACACTTAGAGCTTCAAACCATTGTTTGGGGGAGGATGAAGCCTACTGAAAGCGTGAGAATTGAATCAATTATGAAGTGCAAGTGACTTCCTTTGGCGTCAGAAAAACGAAAATTCTAGCGAATGAATTTTATTCGTCAAACCTCACATTTTAGAGGGAAAATATTTTTCTTGAAATTTGGTTTTAATACGACAAAAAACGTCATCGCCACCAGACTTCCTGGGGTTTCACGTCACTCATGTCTCCTTGACCTCATTAAACGGGACATTTTGAACAAGAACAGTGGAGGCCAGAATGATAGATAATGCCTCACTCGGGAGACACTCCTCCCCACCGACGGTCATCGATTTTAGTGGCGGCATCGGGGAACCATAAAATTAGAGATGGCCGAAAGCGAGCCATAACACACCCGACGGAGACTGTTAAGACTGTTGAACCAGCAACATTAAATGTCCGCTATAGTTTTAACGACGCGTAGATAAACCGTCGGTTTACAATCGAACCCGCCCGAGAAACTTTTTACTTCTTTTATCGCGGTGCCACCTCTATTTGATTCAATATATCGAACGATTGGCTCGCCATTCGGCGGACTCAAACGTCGATTCCTGATGTATTACCACACCTTTTCTTTGCTAATTACAAATTAAACTACAAGTAGAGACCACAAGAAGTTGATGGAATACTTTCCGGTAAATGGAAAGCATTCCATATTTCGGTGAAGGATTTGACATTGATGAAGAAACAATCAATCGATGTAGTGCCAGTTTTTTCTATGCTCGATACTAATGAGTAATGCTTTCACGTATTTACTGCGGACTTCTCGGCTCCATTAACGGCTAAGTGGGAATTCGTGTTAAGGAAATGTGTTTTGGGAAAACTGCTGCTTAAACACTTCGCCATTTCCCCAATTATTGATATTTAGGAGGCTCCGAATATCGACTATATTGCCATAGTAGCCCCTTCATATAACTCGATTAGTGTAGACCGTACAAATGAAAATGACATAATATGAAATCATGGACGGTTCATTGGTAACATGATGTTCCCATTTGTTTTAAATAATTTAAGAATCCATAGCTGGAGTAATGGTAAATTATACCGGGCTCCATGGTTACGAATAAAAAGTTTTAAAAATAAAATGTTTCACATTACTTCATTATAGAAATTCATGCTATGCATAAACCTTATTGTCCCAAACATAAACACAAATGACGGTAATTAAAATGTTCTATTTGAATTGAATATTATATTACAATATATTATTGGAGCTAATTTTTTATTTATTGATACTATAATATGATATAGGCACATAAATTATGTTACAAATTAAATAAATATTTCCAATTCGTGTGTATGTTGCGTGGGCTTTGGCCGGTTTGAGATATGGGTTACCCCACGGTTTCGGTTTATAAGCATTAAACGCGAGTCGTAAATAAAAATCAACCGGCCGTAAAAAAGCTTTTCTGTCGCTTGCCAATCGGTTCTTGACAGGGGCCATGAAAATTGTCGCCGAGCATAATTTACGACGTCCCCTACAAAAGTGGCGTCGGATCAGAGCATTTCTAATGCATGACTCCTATCGAACGAAAGGGTGCCACGGCCCTAGGAGGAGGAGGAGGAGGAGGAGGAGGAAGAGGCGGAGGAGGCACCGTCCTCCCTTTTATTGGACTGTTAAATCCTGAGTCTTATCCGGTCGTTCCGCGGTAGTAAAAACACCGGCTTACTTTAATGTCTCGGCGCCCCCTATGGCTGATCCCGGCATCTCTTACAGATTCTCTTCACAGTTCGCCGAACATTTGGCGCCTTGCATTAGTGATTTTGGTAATAATTGTTGCCCAAAGACAATATCTAATAGACTAACAGGTTAATAATCTTCATACACATAGACACATAGTATGGATTAATTCAATTTTAGTTGTAGGTTCGTGATGTGTCTGTCTCCTCTCGCTGGTTAGGTCTTTTGCTAGACCGGTTTCGGCTGTTGTGTGCTGATGTGTTTTTCTAATTTATTGGTTGTTCTGTATGATATTTTGAATTTTAGTTTTTTAAAGATGTTCGTGATTTTGTAGGTTTCGTGGCCAGTGTAAGTGAATGTGGCCCATTTTTGGGGGTTCTTCTGGGTTTGTGAGGTTCGTTGTGGGCTTCTCTTTCTTTTTTAATAGTTTTGTTATTGTACTGGCGGGATATCCGTTGTTCTTTGCGACTTGGAGGATTGTTTTATGTTCTTTGTCATATTTTTCGCTGGATAAGGGGTGTTTAGTCTGTCTGTTAGGTATTTTTAGTGCCGCTAGTTTGTGTTGGTGTGGGTGGTTGGATTGCTGGTGGATGATGGTGTCTCTGTGGTGGTATCTTTCCTAAAAATGTCAAATGTGAGAGTCTATCTTTTTCTTTTTTATGGTAACGTCTAAGAAATTAATTTGGTCGTCTTTTTCTTTCTCTATCGTGTATATTGTATTTTTGGGTGGAGGAGGTTGAAGTCGTTTAGTATTTTGTCGGGGTTGTGATGGTCTGTGATTAGTAGTGTGTCGTCTACGTATCTGTATAGTGGCTGATGTTGTATTTCTTTTTAAGTGTCTCAATGTGTCTGTCCTCTAGGTCTTGGAGGAAGAGTTCGGATAGGATGGCGGATGTGGGGTTGCCCATTCCGAGTCCGTTATTACCCTGGTAATATTTATCGTTAAATTGGAAGTAGTTTTGACTAAGGTTTAGGGTTGTAAGTTTTATGAGTTCTTTGTGAATTCTATTGTGTTATTCTTTGTCAGGTGGATTTTGAGGGTTTAATCGTTTCTTTGATTGGTATAGACGTGTATAAGTTTTTTATGTCCAATGATATTAATTTTGTTTTTCTAGTTGTTTTAGTTGTGTTTATGGAGTTTATTATAGTTCTAATGTGTTTTTTGCTGTGTAATTGTTGTTGAGGGTGATTTTTTCTTTATTATTTCGCGATGCGTTTGGCTATTTTATATCTTAGGGCTGTGGTGTGGTTTAAGACCGGCCTAATAGGGACATCTGTTTTATGAATTTTTGGTAGTGCGTTTAATTTTGGTCTAATAAAGTCTAGTAGTTGTGGTTGTGGTAAGAATTTGGACATTTCTAAGTGTAGTTTGTATAGTGTGGTGTTAATTTTATCTTTTTTTATGTGTAGGGACCTATTTCTAATTTTATCCATGTGGTTTCCGCGATTTGTTTTGCATTCTGGGCGGGGAGGGAGTTAGTTTAGAAGTTAACACGTTTACGTAAGTTGGGCGTGATTTTTAAGAGGAGGCACTGATTGTTAAACCAAATGTTCGCGATTGTCTTGTGTAGTAGGTTTGTCAGTTTTGAATTGTGTATGCCGTTTAGAATGTTAGCCTGTCTGGCTGTACTAATTTGATATACCTGTTTTGTGGTCTCTGCGAGGGGTTTGAAATACTGTAGGTACGTGTGTTTCTGTCTCCTCTCGCTGGTTTGGTCTTTTGCTAGAATCGGGGTTTCGGCTGCTCGCCATCTTCAGTAGCGGTGCTAGTCACTGTTAGTCAACGAGACATTTGACAGTCCGAGAGGGAAACAGGAGTGGTCGGTCAGGCCGACTCAACAAGTCTGTTCTCTCCTGGAGGCGGGGCTCCCGGCCGAACACATTGGGCCGCGCGCTGGACGCCTCTCGTAAAAGGCCAACGAGTGGTCATCCGAGTGGTCGGGCACCGTCAACAAGGTTCTCTCCCGAGGCGGGCCCCGCCGACAACGGGACGCTCACCGTACACACTCCGAGAGGAAACACGAGTGGTCGGTCAGGCCGACTCAACAAGTCTGTTCTCTCCCGAGGCTGGGGGCCCCGGCCGAACACATTGGGCCGCGCGCTGGACGCCTCGTAAAGGCCAACGAGTGGTCATCCCGGGCACCGGGAGTCTGTTCTCTCCCCGTGGGCCGCGCGCTGGACGCCTCTCGTAAAGGCCAACGAGTGGTCATCCCGGGCACCGTCACTACACACTCCGAGAGGGAAACACGAGTGGTCGGTCAGGCCGACTCAACAAGTCTGTTCTCTCCCGGAGGCGGGGCTCCCGGCCGAACACATTGGGCCGCGCGCTGGACGCCTCTCGTAAAAGGCCAACGAGTGGTCATCCCGGGCACCGTGGGACGGACAACGGGACGCTCACTACACACTCCGAGAGGGAAACACGAGTGGTCGGTCAGGCCGACTCAACAAGTCTGTTCTCTCCCGGAGGCGGGGCTCCCGGCCGAACACATTGGGCCGCGCGCTGGACGCCTCACGTAAAAGGCCAACGAGTGGTCATCCCGGGCACGAGTGGTCGTGGGACGGACAATCGGACGCTCACTACACACACCCGACTCCGAGGGAAACACGAGGCCGTGGTCAGGCGGTCAGCGCGCGACTCGTAAAGGCCACGAGTCATGTGGGACGGACAACGAGACGCTCACTACACACTCCCGAAACACGAGGTCAGGCCGACTCAACAAGGTTCTCTCCCTCCCGGCCGAACACATTGGGCCGCGCGCTGGACGCCTCTCGTAAAAGGCCAACGAGTGGTCATCCCGGGCACCGTGGAACGGACAACGGGACGCTCACTACACACTCCGAGAGGGAAACACGAGTGGTCGGTCAGGCCGACTCAACAAGTCTGTTCTCTCCCGGAGGCGGGGCTCCCGGCCGAACACATTGGGCCGCGCGCTGGACGCCTCTCGTAAAAGGCCAACGAGTGGTCATCCCGGGCACCGTGGAACGGACAACGAGACGCTCACTACACACTCCGAGAGGAAACACGTGATGGGCCGACTCGAACAAGTCTGGTTCTCTCCCGGAGGCGGGCTCCCGGCCGAACACATACGGACGCCTCTCGTAAAAGGCCAACGAGTGGTCATCCCGGGCACCGTGGAACGGACAACGGACGCTCACTACACACTCCGAGAGGGAAAACGACAGGCCGACTCAACAAGTCTGTTCTCCCGGAGGCGGGCTCCCGGCCGAACACATTCGGTCGTAAAGGCCGACATCCCGGGCACCGGGGAGCGGACAACGGGACGCTCACTACACACCCGAGAGGGAAACACGAGTGGTCGGTCAGGCCGACTCAACAAGTCTGTTCTCTCCGGAGGCGGGGCTCCCGGCCGAACACATTGGGCCGCGCGCTGGACGCAACGAGTGGTCTCCCGGGCACCGTGGAACGGACAACGGGACGCTCACTACACACTCCGAGAGGGAAACAAGTGGTCGGTCAGGCCGACTCAACAAGTCTGTTCTCCGAGGCGGGGGGCTGGGCCGGCGCATTGGGCCGCGCGCTCGCCTCTCGTAAAGGCCACACGAGTGGTCGGTCAGGCCGACTCAAAGGCGGGGCTCCCGCCGAACACATTGGGCCGCGCGCTGGACGCCTCTCGTAAAAGGCCAACGACATCCCGGGCACCGTGGCTCACTACACACTCCGAGAGGGAAACACGAGTGGTCGGTCAGGCCGACTCAACAAGTCTGTTCTCTCCCGGAGGCGGGGCTCCCGGCCGAACACATTGGGCCGCGCGCTGGACGGTAAAGGCCAACGAGTGGTCATCCCGGCACCGTGGGACGGACAACGGGACGTCCGACTGAACACATTGGGCCGCGCGCTGGATCGAGTGGTGCACCGTCGGGACGCAGGGAAACCGACCGGGTTCTTCCGGAGGCGGGCCTCCCGGCCGAACACATTGGGCCGCGCTGGACGCCTCTCGTAAAGGCCAACGAGTGGTCATCCCGGGCACCGTGGGACGGACAACAGGACGCTCACTACACACCCGAGAGGAAACACGAGTGGTCGGTCAGGCCGACTCAACAAGTCTGTTCTCTCCCGGAGGCGGGGCTCCCGGCCGAACACATTGGGCCGCGCGCTGGACGCCTCTCGTAAAAGGCCAACGAGTGGTCATCCCGGGCACCGTGGGACGGACAACGGGACGCTCACTACACACCGAGAGGGAAAACGAGTGGTCGGTCAGGCCGACAACAAGTCTGTTTTCCGGAGGCGGGGCTCCCGGCCGAACACATTGGGCCGCGCGCTGGACGCCTCGTAAAAGGCCAACGAGTGGTCATCCGGCACCGTGGGACGGACAACGGAGGCTCACTACACTCCGAGAGGGAAACACGAGTGGTCGGTCAGGCCGACTCAACAAGTCTGTTCTCTCCCGGAGGCGGGGCTCCCGGCCGAACACATTGGGCCGCGCGCTGGACGCCTCTCGTAAAAGGCCAACGAGTGGTCATCCCGGGCACCGTGGGACGGACAACGGGGCTCACTACACACCCGAGAGGAAAACGAGTGGTCGGTCAGGCCGACTCAACAAGTCTGTTCTCTCCCGGAGGCGGGGCTCCCGCCGAACACATTGGGCCGCGCGCTGGACGCCTCTCGTAAAGGCCAACGAGTGGTCATCCCGGGCAGTGGGACGGACAACGGGACGCTCACTACACACTCCGAGAGGGAAACACGAGTGGTCGGTCAGGCCGACTCAACAACAAGTCTGTTCTCTCCCGGAGGCGGGGCTCCCGGCCGAACACATTGGGCCGCGCGCTGGACGCCTCTCGTAAAAGGCCAACGAGTGGTCATCCCGGGCACAGTGGGACGGACAACAGAGACGCTCTACTACACACTCCGAGAGGGAACACGAGTGGTCGGTCTCAGGCCGACAACAAGTCTGTTCTCTCCCGGAGGCGGGGCTCCCGGCCGAACACATTGGGCCGCGCGCTGGACGCCTCTCGTAAAAGGCCAACGAGTGGTCATCCCGGGCACCGTGGGACGGACAACGGGACGCTCACTACACACTCCGAGAGGAAACACGAGTGGTCGGTCAGGCCGGACTCAACAAGTCTGTTCTCTCCCGAGGCGGGGCTCCCGGCCGAACACTGGGCCGCGCGCTGGACGCCTCTCGTAAAGGCCAACGAGTGGTCATCCCGGGCACCGTGGGACGGACAACGGGACGCTCACTACACACCCGAGAGGGAACACGAGTGGTCGGTCAGGCCGACTCAACAAGTCTGTTCTCTCCCGGAGGCGGGGCTCCCGGCCGAACACATTGGGCCGCGCGCTGGACGCCTCTCGTAAAAGGCCAACGAGTGGTCATCCCGGGCACCGTGGGACGGACAACGGGACGCTCACTACACACTCCGAGAGGGAAACCGAGTGGTCGGTCAGCCGACAACAAGACGCCTCTCGTAAAAGGGCTCACTACCCGGAGGCGGGGCTCCCGGCCGAACACATTGGGCCGCGCTGGACGCCTCTCGTAAAGGCCAACGAGTGGTCATCCGGGCACCGTGGGACGGACAACGGGACGCTCACTACACACCGAGAAACACGAGTGGTCGGTCAGGCCGACTCAACAAGTCTGTTCTCCCGGAGGCGGGGCTCCCGGCCGAACACATTGGGCCGCGCGCTGGACGCCTCTCGTAAAAGGCCAACGAGTGGTCATCCCGGGCACCGTGGGACGGACAACGGGACGCTCACTACACACTCCGAGAGGGAAACACGAGTGGTCGGTCAGGCCGACTCAACAAGTCTGTTCTCTCCGGAGGCGGGGCCCCGCCGAACACATTGGGCCGCGCGCTGGACGCCTCTCGTAAAGGCCAACGAGTGGTCATCCCGGGCACCGTGGGACGGACAACGGGACGCTCACTACACACCCGAGGAAACACGAGTGGTCGGTCAGGCCGACTCAACAAGTCTGTTCTCTCCCGGAGGCGGGGCTCCCGGCCGAACACATTGGGCCGCGCTGGACGCCTCGTAAAGGCCAACGAGTGGTCATCCCGGGCACCGTGGGACGGACAACGGAGACGCTCACTACACACTCCGAGAGGAAACACGAGTGGTCGGTCAGGCCGACAACAAGTCTGTTCTCTCCCGGAGGCGGGGCTCCCGGCCGAACACATTGGGCCGCGCGCTGGACGCCTCTCGTAAAGGCCAACAGTGGTCATCCCGGCACCGTGGGACGGACAACGGGACGCCTCACTACACACCGAGAGGGAAACACGAGTGGTCGGTCAGGCCGACTCAACAAGTCTGTTCTCTCCCGGAGGCGGGCCCCGGCCGAACACATTGGGCCGCGCGCTGGACGCCTCTCGTAAAGGCCAACGAGTGGTCATCCGGGCACCGTGGACGGACAACGGGACGCTCACTACACACTCCGAGAGGGAAACACGAGTGGTCGGTCAGGCCGACTCAACAAGTCTGTTCTCTCCCGGAGGCGGGGCTCCCGGCCGAACACATTGGGCCGCGCGCTGGACGCCTCTCGTAAAAGGCCAACGAGTGGTCATCCCGGGCACTGTGGGACGGACAACAGGACGCTCACTACACACTCCGAGAGGGAAACACGAGTGGTCGGTCAGGCCGACTCAACAAGTCTGTTCTCTCCCCGGGGCCGGCCGAACACATTGGGCCGCGCGCTGGACGCCTCTCGTAAAGGCCAACGAGGGTCATCCCGGGCACCGTGGACGGACAACAGGACGCTCACTACACGAGAGAAACACGAGTGGTCGGTCAGACTCAACAAGTCTGTTCTCTCCGGAGGCGGGGCCCCGGTCAGGCCGAACGAACATTGGGCCGCGCGCTGGACGCCTCTCGTAAAGGCCAACGAGTGGTCATCCCGGCACCGTGGACGGACAACGGGACGCTCACTACACACTCCGAGAGAAACACGAGGCGGGGTCGGTCAGGCCGACTCAACAAGTCTGTTCCTACACTCCGAGAGAAACACGCCGCCGACTCACAAGGCGGCCCCGGCCGAACACATTGGGCCGCGCGCTGGACGCCTCGTAAAGGCCAACGAGTAAAGGCCAACGAGTGGTCATCCCGGGCACCGTGGGACGGACAACGGGACTCACTGACACACTCCGAGAGGGAAACACGAGTGGTCGGTCAGGCCGACTCAACAAGTCTGTTCTCTCCCGGAGGCGGGCTCCCGGCCGAACACATTGGGCCGCGCGCTGGACGCCTCGTAAGAAGGCCAACGAGTGGTCATCCCGGGCACCGTGGGACGGACAACGTGACGCTCACTACACACTCGAGAGGGAAACACGAGTGGTCGGTCAGGCCGACTCAACAAGTCTGTTCTCTCCGGAGGCGGAGGCGGGCTAACACATTGGGCCGCGCGCTGGACGCCTCGTAAAGGAACGAGTGGTCATCCCGCACCGTGGGACGGACAACGGGCTCACTACACACTCCGAGAGGGAAACACGAGTGGTCGGTCAGGCCGACAACAAGTCTGTTCTCTCCGGAGGCGGGGCTCCCCGGCCGAACACATTGGGCCGCGCGCTGGACGCCTCTCGTAAAAGGCCAACGAGTGGTCATCGTGGGACGGACAACGGAGGACGCTCACTACACACCGAGAGGAAACACGAGTGGTCGGTCAGCCGACAACAAGTCTGTTCTCTCCCAGGCGGGGCTCCCGGCCGAACACATTGGGCCGCGGTGACGCCTCGTAAAGGCCAACGAGTGGTCACGTGACGGACAACGAGGCTCACTCGAGTGGTCGCGGAGGCGGGCTCCCGGCCGTCACGAGGGAGGACACACCGGAGTGGTCGGTCAGCCGACAACAAGTCTGTTCCGAACACATTGGGGCCGCGGCGAGGTCATCCCGGGGTCGTAAAAGGCCAACAAGTGGTCATCCCGGGCACCGGGACGGACAACGGACGCTCACTACACACCCGAGAGGGAAACACGAGTGGTCGGTCAGGCCGACAACAAGTCTGTTCTCTCCCGGAGGCGGGGCTCCCGGCCGAACACATTGGGCCGCGCGCTGGACGCCTCTCGTAAAGGCCAACGAGTGGTCATCCCGGGCACCGTGGGACGGACAACGGAGGCTCACTACACACACGAGAGGGAAACACGAGTGGTCGGTCAGGCCGACAACAAGTCTGTTCTCTCCCGGAGGCGGGCTCCCGGCCGAACACATTGGGCCGCGCGCTGACGCCTCGTAAAAGGCCAACGAGTGGTCATCCCGGGCACCGTGGGACGGACAACGGGACGCTCACTACACACCCGAGGAGAGGGAACACGAGTGGTCGGTCAGGCCGACTCAACAAGTCTGTTCTCTCCCGGAGGCCTCCCGGCCGAACACATTGGGCCGCGCGCTGGACGCCTCGTAAAAGGCAACGAGTGGTCATCATCCGGGCACCGTGGGACGGACAACGGAGGCTCACTACACACTCCGAGAGGGAAACACGAGTGGTCGGTCAGGCCGACTCAACAAGTCTGTTCTCCCGGAGGCGGGCTCCCGGCCGAACACATTGGGCCGCGCTGGACGCCTCTCGTAAAGGCCAACGAGTGGTCATCCCGGGCACCGTGGGACGGACAACGGACGCTCACTACACACCCTGAGGGAACACGAGTGGTCGGTCAGGCCGACTCAACAAGTCTGTTCTCTCCCGGAGGCGGGGCTCCGGGGCCCGAAGCCCGAACACATTGGGCCGCGCGCTGGACGCCTCGTAAAGGCCAACGAGTGGTCATCCCGGGCACCGTGGGACGACAGCACTACATCACTCGAGGGAAACACGAGTGGTCGGTCAGGCCGACTCAACAAGTCTGTTCTCTCCCGGAGGCGGGGCTCGGCCGAACACAGGCCGCGCGCTGGACGCCTCTCGCCAACGAGTGGTCATACCACAACGGACGCTCTCTACACACACCCGAGAGGGAAACACGAGTGGTCGGTCAGGCCGACTCAACAAGTCTGTTCCTCCTCCCGGAGGCCGAACACAGACGCCTCTCGGCCCGAGTGGTCATCCCGGCACCGTGGACGGACAACATTGGGCCGCGCGCTGGACGCCTCACTACACACCCGAGAGGGCGAGTGGTCGGTCAGGCCGACTCAACAAGTCCTTCCCGGAGGCGGGGCCCCGGCCGAACACATTGGGCCGCGCGCTGGACGCCCAGGTGGGCTCACTACACACCTCCAGAGAAAGTGGTCATCCCGGGCACGAACGACAAGTCTGTTCTCGAGTGGTCCCGGAGGCGGGGCCCGGCCGAACACATTGGGCCGCTGACTCAACAAGACGCCTCTCGTAAAGGCCAACCGAGTGGTCATCCCGGGCACCGTGGGACGGACAACAGGACGCTCACTACACACCGAGAGAGGGAAACACGAGTGGTCGTCAGGCCGACTCAACAAGTCTGTTCTCTCCCGGAGGCGGGCTCCCGGCCGAACACATTGGGCCGCGCGCTGGGACGGACAACGGGACCTCGGAGGCGGGGCTCCCGCCGTCAGGCCGACTAGTCTGTTCTCTTCGGGACGCGGAGTGGTCGGTCAGGCCCTCCAACGAAGTCTGTTCTCCCCGGAGGCGGGCCCCGGCCGAACACGAAATAACAAATCTAGATGTAAAGATAAATCCCTCCTCCGCCGCAACCAGAAACCTCGTACGGTCCGTCGGGGGTACATGGGGAACAATTGCGATATGCAATGTTAACACGAAGTTCAGTGGGGTTTCCCGGCCTCTTCAGTCTGAATTCCCTTCGGTATAGTTCGGGTGCAACCCTGAACATCTAAAAGTTCATCACAGACCTGTTCTTGCTCATTTTAAAAGCGGATAAATAGCCGCCTGGCCCTCTAAGAAGAATATTGTGTGTTACCGGTAGCATTGGATACCGGAATCGCCTATTTGTTAGGCTTTAATAAATATACAGTCGTAAGAACGGCCATGTACCACTATGTATTCATTGATTCAAAAACAAAACTGTCTCAAAATAAATCCTTCCACCAAATGTCTGGGCACACTGTACTGTAATCGGGCCGGGACCAGCTGCATTCTCCCACACCACACAGTATCATAACCAGCTCGGTTTCGCATTTTACTAACTCCCTCTTAAGATAGGTTTAGACGGCAGGCTACCGGGTCGACGGGCCTCGCTGACTCATTCCCCGGACTCCACCCGCCGTGCCGACGGGCTTGGCGATACAGTACCCGCCGTGCCGCCCGGACCCTGCCCCGCCCGTCGACAGCTCTCGAGGCGGCCATCCTCCCCGGTTCCACTGCCGCCCCCGCTTGCCGCCCGACCCTCCACCGAGGCCCCGCTTGCCCGTCGACAACTCACATCCTCCCCCCGCCTCCTCAGGCCCGCGTGTACCCTCCACCGGGCCCCGCGCCCGTCGACAACTCACATCCTAACCCGCCGTGCCGCCCGGACCCTCCACGGTCGGTTTCCCGGTTGTGCGGCCCGGGCCCTGCTTGCCCGTCGAGCACATCCTCCCCGGCCTCCTACCGCCGTGCCGCCCGGACCCTCCACCAGGCCCCGCTGCCCGTCGACAACTCACATGCGGCCTCCTGCCCGCCGTGCCGCCCGGACCCTTTCCCCGCTTGCCCGTCCCCCCGACAGCTCACATCCTCCCCGGCCTCCTGCCTGCCGTGCCGCCCGGACCTCCACCGGGCCCCGCTTGCCCGTCGACAACTCATCCTCCCCCGGCTCCTACCCGCTCTGTGCCGCAGGACCCTCCACCGGGGCCGCTCTCCCCCGGCCTCCTACCCGTGCCGGACAGCTCCACATCCTCCACCCGCTTGCCTCCTGCCCGGATCCTCCCCCCCGCCTGCCGCCTCGACGGCGACCTCCTGCCCGCGCCGGTCCGCCAGGGTGCCGCGGCCTGCTGATTCCAGACCTGCCTCCGACTCCCTCAGGCCCCCGCGCTCTTCCGTCCGACAGCCCATCCGTGGCTCCCCGAGGCTCTCCACCCGAGCCGTGGCGCCGTCCCCCCTGGCCCCCGCGCCCGTCGACAACTCCACCCTCCCCGGCCTCCGTACCGGCGGCCGTCCTCCCGTGCCGCCCACTCCACCGGCCCCGCTTTGCCTCCCGTCGACACAGGCCCCCGCGTCACATCCTCCCCCGGCCTCCTGCCCGCCTGCCTGCCCGGACCCTCCACCAAGGCCCCTGCCCGCCCTGCAGACCCTCCAGGCCGCTTCCCCTGGTGCCGCCCGGACCTCCACTGATCGACAACCTCCTCCCCGGCCCTTGCCCTACCCGCCGTGCCGCCCGGACCCTCCACCCAATCCTCCCTGGTCGCCCCCTGCTTGCGCCGAACCCTCCCCAGACCCCCCGACAACTCCTATCCTCCCCGGCCTCCTATCCGTCCCCCGGCCTCCTGGACCTCCGCCGGCCATCCATCAACCTCCCCGCCCTTCGTCGACAGCTCCATCCTCCCCGCCCCCGGCCTCCTATCCTCCCCCGGCCTCCTGCCGCCGTGCCGCCCGGACCTCCTGACCGCTGCCCCCTCCCCCCGGACCGAGGCCCCGCTTGCCCGTCGACAACTCACATCCTCACGGACCTCCCACGCCGCCGTGCCGCCCGGACCCTCCCAGGCCCCTCGCTTGCCCGTCGACAAGCTCACATCCTCCCCTGGCCTCCTGCTCCGCCGTGCCGCCCTGACCCTCGTGCACCAAGGCCCCGCTGCCCGTCGACAAGCTCATCTCCCCCTACTCCTCCTACCTGCCGTGCCGCCCGACCCTCCACCGAGGCCCCCCTGCCCGTCGACAACTCACATCCTCCCCCGGCTTCCTGCCCCAGCGTGCCCGGACTCCACCAGGCCCCGGCGCTTGCCGTCGACAACTCACATCCCTCCGGCCTCCCCTACCCGCCGTGCCGCCCGGCTCCCTCCACCAGGCCTCCGCTTGCGCCGTCGACAATCCTCCACCGGACCTGCCGTGCCGCCCGGACTCCTTCCGACCCGCCGTGCCGCCGGACCCCCGCTCTGCCCGTCGACACACTCGCACCCGGTTCTTCCACCTCCTCCTGCCGGACCCGTCGCCTCCTACCTGCCTGCCGCCGGCTGCCGCCCGTCGACAACCGGGCCCCGCTTGCCCGCCCTCCCCTCCACCACCTCTGCTTGCCGCCCGTCCACCGACCCTCCAGGCCCCTGCTTGCCCGTCAGCTCACATCCTCCACCTGGCCTCCTACCCTGCCGTGCTGCCTCCTCCACCTACGAGGCCCCTGCTTGCCCGTCGACAACTCACATCCTCCACCTGGCCTCCTTACCTGCTGTGCCGCCTGGACCCTCTGGCACCTCTCCCCCGCTTGCCTGCTCACTCCTCACCCTCCACCGGCCCTCCAGCCACCTTCAGGCTTGCCTCCCCACCTCCTCCTGCCGGTTGCACCGCCGTGCTGCCTGGCTCATCCTCCACCCTCCCCCGGCCTCCCACCGCCGTGCCTGGTTTACCACCTCCACTTTCCGTTCTCCTCCCCCCGGCCTGTGGTCGCCCAGACCCTCCCCCATCCGGTCTTCCTGCCGTGCTGCCCGACCCCACTGCTCATCCTCCCCCGGCCTTGCAGGTTTTGCGTGCGTCGATAACCCACGGCCCCGCTTTCTGGACCCTCCACCATAGGCCGGTCTGCCGCCTCGACAACCCCATCCATCCCTCCTCCTGGCTTCCGTGCCGCCCTGCCGCCGTGCGCCGACCTCCCCGGACCCCGCTGCCTCAACTCCATCCTCCCCTCTGCTCGCCGCCTCGTCGACAACTCACATCCTCCCTCCGGCCTCCATTACCCGCCCCCCTGTGCCGCCCGGACCCTCCACCAGGCCCCCCTGCTTGCCCGTCGACAACTCACATCCTCCACCGGCCTCCTACCCGCCGTGCCGCTCCGGACCCTCCCACCGAGGCCCCCGCTTGCCGTCGACAACCTCACATCCCTCTCCCTCCTACTGCCGTGCCGCTGACCCTCCACCGAGGCCTGCTTGCCCGTCGACAACTCACACTCCACCTGGCCTCCTACCTCCGCCCGGACCGAGGCCCCGCTTGCCCGTCGACAACTCACATCCTCCCCGGAGGCACCGACACTTCACCTCCACCTACTTCCTCCTGGCTGCCAATCCTCCCCGGCCTGGACCTCGCCTGGCCTCCACCGAGACCCCTGCGCCGTCGACAATCCATCATCCTCCCCCGCTTCCACCTCCGGCCCCTGCTGCCCCGCCGTGGCCTCACCCGCGTGCCCTGGACCCTCCACTGCCCCTTGGCCCGGACAACTCCACATCCTCCACCCCCTCCTGGTTTCCATCCGCCGTGCCTGCCCAATGCCGCTCCCTGGACCCTCCACTGAGGCCCCTGCCCATGCCCTCGACAACTCCCTCCTCATCCTACCCGTGCCGCCCGCCGCTTGCCCGGACCCGGTTCACATCCGGACAACTCATTTTGCCGTCCCCACGACCCCGCTTTCACAATCCATCCTCTTTGGACCCGGCACCTCTACCCGTCGACCTCCCCTCCAGCCCGATTTTCTGACTCCTTTCCCGTGGATTCAACCCCGCTTGGTCGGCTCCATCCTCTCTCCGGCCCCGCACTCGCCGCTGCCTGAACCTCCCCTGGACCCTCCACCAGGCCCCTGCTGCCTGTCGACAACTCACATCCCGTTCCGGCCCGGCACTGCCTGCCCTTTGCGGCTGAGGCCCCTGCTTGCCCGTCGACAACCCTACATCCTCCACCTGCCACCTACCCGACCTGTTTTCCGAGCCCCGCATGGCCCCTGCTTGCCTGTGACAGCTCACATTCCTCCTGTTGTGCCTGGCCTCCTGCCCGCTCGTGCTTCTTTTGCCCCGGACTCTCTCTCAAGGACAACCTTGGCATCCTCTGGCTTGCCTGTGCTGCATCCTCCCCTGGCTTCCTCCTGCCCTGCCGTGCCGCCCGGACCTCCACCGAGGCCCTGCTTGCCCGTCGATCACTCCATCCTCCCCACCCCGGCTCCTTGCCCTGCCCCGAGCGGGCCTCCGTCGACACCGCCGGCCCCCCCTGCTTGCCAGGCTGTCGACAACTCACTCCTCCACTACCTGCCGTGCCTGCTCCGGATCCACTCACATCCCCTGCTTGCCTGCCGACCTGCTTGCCTGTCGACACTCACATGGCCCCTCCTCATCCTCCACCTACCTGCACCTGCCTTGGACCCTCCACCAAGGCCGCTTGCCTGTCGACACTCACATGGCCCCTCCTCATCCTCCACCTACCTGCACCTGCCTTGGACCCTCCACCAAGGCCGCTTGCCTGTCGACAACCTCACATCCTCGCCTGCCACCTGCCCGGACTCCCCTAAGGACCTGCCTGGACCTCCATTTTCGGCTGACTTGCCCGTCGACAACTCACATCCTCATGTGCCCTGGCCTCCTCCCTGCCGTCGACAACACATCCTGCCTCCTCTCGCCCCGCTATGCCGTGTCGACAACTCACATCCTCCCCGTGGCCTGCCACGGCCGCCCTGCCGCTCAACTGGCCGCCCGTTTGGATTTCTGCCCGTCGACAACTCACATCCTCCCCTCCTCCTACCCGCCGTGCCGCTGCCGGACCCTCCAGCCCCTGCTTGCCCGTCGACAACTCACATCCTCCCCGGCCTCCTACCTCCCGCCGTGCCCATCCTGGAACCTCCACGACCCGCTTGCCCGTCGACAACTACATCCTCTGCCTTCTACCCGCCGTGCCCGGATCCCTCCACAAGGCCCCGCTTCCATCGACAACTCACATCCCTTCCTCCATCCACCGCTATCCCCGACAACTCACATCCTCCCTCCGGCACCATCCTTCTCGACAACTCCATCCTCCCTCCGGCTCCCTCACTCATCCTCCTGGCCTCCACCCCCCCTGCTATCCACCGACAACTCCATCCTCCTCTTGCCACTTACCTGCCTTGCCACCTGGAACATCCCTCATGACCCCCGCTAGCCCGTCGACCACTCATATCCTCCCCCCGGCCTCCTACCCACCGGTCCATCCGGAACTTCCCCCACGACCCCCGCTATTCAATCGACAACTCACATCCTCCCTCGGGCCACTTACCCGCCTTGCCGCCGGGAACATCCCCTATAACCCCCGCTATCCAGTCGATAACTCACATCCTCCCTCCGGCCACCAACTAGCCGGTCCATCCGGAACTTCCCCCACGACCCCCACTATCCGTGGCTATATAAAATAGCCAAACACATCGCTCACTCTCAACAACAATTACACAGCAAAAAACACATTAGAACTAATAAACGCCAAAAACACAACTATAACAACTAGAAAAACAAAATTAATATCATTGGACATAAAAAACTTACACGTCTATACCAATCAAAGAAACGATTAAACCCTCAAAATCACACCTGACAAAGAATAACACAATAGAATTCACAAAGAACTCATAAAACTTACAACCCTAAACCTTAGTCAAAACTACTTCCAATTTAACGATAAATATTACCAGGGTAATAACGGACTCGGAATGGGCAACCCCACATCCGCCATCCTATCCGAACTCTTCCTCCAAGACCTAGAGGACAGACACATTGAGACACTTAAAAAGAAATACAACATCAGGCCACTATACAGATACGTAGACGACACACTACTAATCACAGACCATCACAACCCCGACAAAATACTAAACGACTTCAACCTCCTCCACCAAAAAATACAATACACGATAGAGAAAGAAAAAGACGACCAAATTAATTTCTTAGACGTTACCATAAAAAAAGAAAAAGATAGACTCACATTTGACATTTTTAGGAAAGATACCACCACAGACACCATCATCCACCAACAATCCAACCACCCACACCAACACAAACTAGCGGCACTAGAATACCTAACATACAGTTAAACAAATACCCCTTATCCAGCGAAAATTATGACAAAGAACATAAAACAATCCTCCAAGTCGCAAAGAACAACGGATATCCCGCCAGTACAATAACAAAACTATTAAAAAAGAAAGAGAAGCCCACAACGAACCTCACAAACCCAGAAGAACCCCCCCAAAAATGGGCCACATTCACTTACACTGGCCACGAAACCTACAAAATCACGAACATCTTTAAAAAACTAAAATTCAAAATATCATACAGAACAACCAATAAATTAGAAAAACACATCAGCACACAACAACAAAATAAACACAAACAAAGCGGGATATACAAGATAACATGCGGATCGTGCGATGGAGTCTACATCGGCCAAACCGGACGAAAAATTGAGGACAGATACAAGGAACATATAAAAGCCATAAAATACAAAACAGATTCCAATTTCGCCAACCATATCATTAACACCGGGCACGAAACAATGAACATCAAAAGATCTTTAAAATTATTACACCCAGGTAAAAAAGGAAAAGAATTAGACATTATAGAAAACCTGGAGATCTTCAAACATAAGAAAAACAACATTATAAATGAGAAAATTAATTCCCAGAGTGACGCGATATTTACACCTATAATCCTCTTAAAGGATCACACCCACCCTACCACCACACCACCCCCTTCCGACAATCTGACTCATACCTAGAAAACGGATTAACAAAATCCGAAGACAAACATAACCCCCAATAACAATAACAGAACACATATATAAACGACTGGCATACTGACAAACATTACAGTACATGTGAAAGTGACAGTGCAGTGAGGATGCCCAAAAAACATCCAAAGTGCCTAACACCGCTACTGAAGATGGCGAGCAGCCGAAACCGGTCTAGCAAAAGACCTAACCAGCGAGAGGAGACAGACACATCACGAACCTACAGTATTCCAACCCCTCGCAGACCACAAAACAGGTATATCAAATCAATTTTAGTTCCTCCAGTGCCAGAGCAAATCGATAGCAAATTTTCAGTCTTCGTACAGATTTTATACCTAAATCCCCAAACAGTCCCAAAGTACTAATTGAATACTCTTTAACCGATATCTGAGAGAAAGCCGGTTTGGAAAACAATTAAATAATTAAGGATACGGAATGAATGACATAACAAAATAAATCAAGTCGCAATATCCCTAAATACTAATTTCTGAATCAATCAAAACACACTTTTAAATATTAAATACATACAAGGTACTTGATTGACATAAGACTTAAGACATACGATCATGGCTTAAGCCTTGTATCATGTTCCGAACACTGGCATTGAGTAGCTGGGAGGCGTTCATTCCTGGCCGTTGTTTTACAGTATGTACACTAAAACGAGATTCCGGCGAGGTCCATAGGTTGGCCAAAGCAAACTTCTTATTTGCCGCTAAAATAAAACTCCCCGTCGGTTTGTTAAAGCCGGACTGGACTCCCCACTAATTCCTATCGGTTGGGGGAGAAATTAAAAAAGTTTTCGGCCTCCGGGAGTTTGTCCGCGTCGCGTACATGAACCCTCCCTCCCACCACCAACCAGCCACCCTACCGACCCAAATGCTCTTCCCACCTACGTGTTCCACCCACCTCGACATTATCTGACCTGCATTAATCTACCCGCACGAAAATAAAACCGACTGAATTCTCTGAACCTGATACACCAAGAAACTATAGACCACATAGTTAGTGGAGTCAGTGATTAAATTCTAATTCTTTCGAAAAAATGTCGACTCCTCCAGAGTTAAATTTAAATTGATCATAACTTATATATATTGCATAAGGACTGTATCCAAGAAATATGTCCAATATAATTGTCCAAATTAATTGAATAATTATCTTAATATTTTTTACATTGAGTCTCGTATATGCAATTTCCCAAAATTCAATGATTGGCACAATTTTAAATATGTTTAAATAAGATTGTTGCTTGCTTCAACATGTTATTTTAATAATATATCAATTTACAAATCGTATTTTGATTTCTCTTGAGGTATTATGAATAATTTCAATTCGATGAAAGAGAATATCTCTGAGTAACGTTCGGCCATTGTCCGCCTGTCTGCAGCAAGGGCGCGTTATATTTGCGAACGTATTTGGATACTGTAGGCCCTCCGGCCAGCAAATCGGCGTACTGCAATGAGCCGCCACATATATGGTTCAGAAACAAAATGGCGGCTATTTGAGAATATCGGTTCGTGTTATACTGCGGAAGCATCAAGTCCTCGTCACCGAACACCGAAATTCAATCGCGGCAGCATGAAATATTTCATTAAATAGTTGAATGAAAATTAAAATGTATATGTTGCTGTATAGATTCTGTGTGCTTACCAGAAAAACATATTTTAGGTGTCCCTCTACTCTATACCACATATACAGTCACAAAATCAGAGTTATAAATTTATCCGTGTATTTGTAAATATATTTATAAATATATATTTGACCATTATAAATATATATATATATATATATATATATATATATATATATATAACAAATTAGGTTGTGGCGTCTCTATCCGCGAGTGAACCACATTCGTCGTTGAAAGTCTACCCGCCAGAATTTAAGAGGAACGAGTGATTTCCTTTAGAAGAGTGGTCGACGCGAGCCACCGCGAGTCAAACGCGGGGCAAAGAAATGGTCCGTGGAAGAAAGAGTATTGGATGTAAGCTGAGAGGCTGCAGCGGGAAAGACGGAGCAAGGAGCAGCCCTGTAAAAAGGCGGCCATGTAAGACCCCAATAAGTGACTCACACAAGTGGTTTTACATTTCGCTGGCTTTTCATAGAGTCAATCAGCCGCACCAGTTATTATGGTTCGCTAGCCCGCCCCCGCAGACCTCCCCATTTAATCTTTTCTTATTTCATTCCGACCGACCCCAAGGCCTCCCCTCATTGACTACGGAATGACACGGCAAAATAAGATCCGTTTATCGGTTTATTAAAATAATATCGGAT
This sequence comes from Lethocerus indicus, assembly GCA_019843655.1. Taxonomy (NCBI): domain Eukaryota; kingdom Metazoa; phylum Arthropoda; class Insecta; order Hemiptera; family Belostomatidae; genus Lethocerus; species Lethocerus indicus. Next base: position 21,932,621 of record JACDQD010000003.1, on the reverse strand, counting down.
CTCTGATTATTTGAATTACGGAACGGAAATATATAATTTTGAATCTGATTAATCTAATGGAATATAAAATAATTTACCGTAGTGTCCTCGATCTGCTGTATCGTCGTTTACCAGACCGGTTTCAGTTACTCGACATCTTTAGTGTGCACTCTGGTACATGTAGATTAGGGTGCATCGACATGTCTAGTCAAAGACAGAACCAGCGAGAGGAAACAGAAGGTCGAAAACTCTACGGTATCGCAAACAGATATTTAAGAAATTCAAAAACTCCGCGTACCGCCGCCTCATTAATAGCTCGAACTAAGCGTTGTCCCACCTGTATTTGGATCTTCTTGTTTCATCTGGCTGAACGCAGGCGGTGTGAGAGACGGTCGCGGGAATTACAAGGATATTCTCGGGCGATCATTGTCGGTGGGCAAAGTTGATGCGGGGACAATGGGTTAGCGGCGGGGATTGGGAGCGTTCTTTATTGGGTGGCGAGGGGCGGGGCGGCAGTTTTTAATTGCCCGGCCCCCAGAAAAGGCCAGATTTGTGGCAGCATCAATTAGAGGCCATAACGGCCGACCGAACCGAATATGGCCCCCTTGGCCCAGGACCGGCTCGCTCGCATAAACAACAAAACGAAAACCGCAGGAAATCATTCCGCCGTTTGTGTTGGTGGGGCTATGGAGTGTCGTCGTTGCCCGCGTAAACGATGGGATATTTTCAATTACGCTGCCGACCGCAGCTCTCCGGGCACAGTTAAACGGGAATTACACGTTGTTTGTAACCTGTCGCTTTTACCATCAATCTCGAAGGGCTAAGTTTACATCGCTTTAACTTGTTACGTATAATTTCTGTTTATTTACTTCATACGACTTACATGTGTCAAACACTAAAATGGAGTACAATTAATCAAGTATACGATAAAGATTATTTAACTCTTAATAAATACTACTTTTTAAGGAAGTAAGTGTAATAATCGAAACGAAGAAAATTCGAGCTCTCAACTCACTATAATGGAAAATAACCAAATCGAGACCAAATTATTAATGTGTCGCTCTAGGACACGCTGCTTGAGACTGTAAATGTAAAGCTTACGTGCAAAAAAGTAGTTGATTATATGTTGAGCGTGTGTCTTGTTATGCGAAAATTAAAGGTAAGTACAATATATTAAGGGAAATTCTGCTTTTAGATGTGCTATTTATTGCAACATTATTGCATCGCACAAAGCGGCAATGCACGATATATATAAAGTAGAAAAACCGCATAAACTCCCTCGACTTTGTTTTATTTTCCTCCTAGTGAGTAAATACGCGGACTACATATAACCTATGTTTTCAACATTGATCCTTCACCGTGTAGCACAATTGTGTAGAGGGTGTGGGCTTCTGTCTGAGCTTGCCTCTACCTCTCTCGTGCAATGGCAAACCTCCACTCCACTTCAGCTCACACAAAAAATACGTATTTCATCGTTTTATTGATTTTTAGTCGTTGCTTCGGGAAATACGCTGCTCGCATGTCAAATAAGGGCGTGTTTCGAACGTGGTGTTACACCTTGAACATTTGTCTCGCCCCGGGACTGGTGTACAACGTTATATTAAATATGTATATATATATATATATATATATATATATATATATATATATATATAACAGTTTCACCTGCGGCCAACTTGGATAGAAACGGAGGGCGTTCACGTTTCCCGGGACTCGGTCATAAAGCAAGACCGGACAATACACTTTTTGTCAAATAAAATGCTTCGCAAATGTAGCTAGCTCGGCCCCCTTTAGAAGAGCCGGAAACGCGGAACCCAATAAATCTTTCCAGTCCCGGATGCCGACTTTTAATATAAAGAGAAGAGCAAACCCCCCGGGGAGACATTTTTTATGACACATCCGACAGTAAAAGAAACATAAAGAAGACAACCACTTTATAATAGGCGTATTTTATGGCTTGGGGCCGACCGGCAACCGCGGAGAAAGGAGAGAGAGATGGACGGTCGGCCCCCGCTGGAGAAAGCCGGATAAAAACCGGGATTTAATGTCCTCACCAGCCCAAATTACGACCTCCGCTCTCGCATTAATGCCGAATCAAAGTTTCTGTAGTCTGTAGTCCTCGCTCAAGGAGGGATCATTGTAAATCCACAAATAATGGTACCGGGTGAACTAGAACAGACCTTCATGCCTCTACGCTCTCTCCTTATTATAAGATTTATTATCATCTTTCTGCATATACAACCATCCCTATAAGCGAAAGGAGGCCGATATTTCCTTCCGAAACAAATCCTCAGTAACAAGTGGTCATTTATCTGTACAACATTTTTAGATTCGGGTGCAATCAGGGTGATGACAGGACTTACGGTATATTATTAATTTAATATACAATACCCAGAGAAATTATTTCAGTTATTCGTCCGGAACATCTGATTAATCGAGCAATGTCTAAATGTTTATATTGTATTAGGAGAAACATGAACAAGGAAAAATCTTAAACACGGATATATGAGATGACGAAAGAATATGAAACTAAAAAATGAGACCATTGGTAACAAGCAACAATAGGGATCTAAAATCAGTTAATAACAAACAGTTTAGTGAAAAATGTAAATAGGTATTTAAGTAACAAGAATAAATATAGCCTAAGTAAATAGGTCGGTTAAATGAAACCCGAATGGTTGACAAATAATAAATAAGAGAAGCTACATAGTGTGTTGTTGATTATACTTATCGTAAAGTCACTAATTGTTTATCTCCAAATATGTTGGTATTAGTGGGTAGCTGGATAGAACTCAGCGACCCTGTTCTTTTTTTCAGAGTTCGGGTTTTACAGAGAGTTTAGTGAGGGGCCGTTAATCTGACCTCCCCGCCTCCTCCTCTTTCCAGCCGCTCAGAAAAATACAGCCCCAGCTTTAAATCGAAATCCCCTCCCTGCAACCCCCCAAAGGGGCAACCCCTTTTGTTAATGGAGCTCCCAATAAACAGGTGCTTAAAAAACATTTCATGGCCATCGGTACGCTTTAACGTTCTCCTCCTTGTTCTTATTTTATTAATTGTGAGACTGGGAAAAGACAAACCCCCACCCCCACCCACGACCTTGCCCGCCGACCAACTAATAGCGACTGCCATAAACTGTTTACGACCTGTCGGTACTGAATCCCGCGCCCAACTTGAGACTTATTCAGTCAAATTGGTGACTTGAAAACGAAGCTTTCAATCCCCTAGTTTATTTGAAGAACTACAAAGCAGGGATAAAACATTATTGTGAAAATCCTAATCTATCCATCAGATGGAAATCTGCCAAGGAAAGACGCAAATGGCAGATTTAAATAAATAATACCAATTATATTACTACACAATAGATTGTATTAGTTAGATCGTGTAGTCGTGTAGTAAATGCACAGCGCATACCAATGTAGTTTAACTTACTTAATGTTTTAAGAACTGAAAACCTAAAAATGAAATGACTGAAATAAATGGTATCTTAACTTTATATTTGGAAATTAAAAATTTCCTTAAATCTTGTAAGTAGAAGAATCTAGGTGTTATATTCGGATTCCAAGTTTCTCCATCCCTAACAGAAACAGAAAAACACGATAAATAAAGTCGCTTAATGCGTACAATTTACTTGCTTCACACTTTAAAACAAGTCCGAAGAAAAATGATAATTTTAACTTCTACCTCCGACCCCTCAAGGAAAGGGTTGGGTCGGAAAGTAGGAGACTGGAGAATTGTTGGAGCCGTTTCAACAATAAAACATTTCACATCCCATTACTTCATTAAGTTTGCCTCTCGGCAATTGTTGTAAAAGTTTCGGGGCGTTTTGCATAAAACCTTCCGCATAATTGGGACTCCAGCATCCGACACACGGGATGCAACACAAACAGGCCCCCTTCCTATTAAAAGCGAACGTCCGACCGGCCTCTCAACTTCAGTTTCACAACTAAATGGGGGAGAGAAAGATTTTTTTGTAATCACCCGAGTGCCATTTGCCTACAGAGCGTTCATAAGAATTGTAGTTTCAGAATAATCTTCCGAAAACGGAGATTGGGATGAATACAGAAAAAATATAAAAAGAACAGAGTTCACCAGGTTTTTTACCTTTCAGAATACTCTTTATATATATAAAATTAAGTGTAGTATCTAAAGAAATGCTTAATAATTTGAAGGGGATTATAATCTGAGTGACAATTATCAAAGGTATGATTGTTACTACTCGCGTTTTTGGTCCCTCGGTAAACCGTTATACCGGTGGACTTATACAAATATACTTTTTGATTCGAAGTTGTTTTTCGCAGTAATTGGGCCTAATGCAAGCACTGTTAAAGTAAATACATCCCGCACAATCGGCGAGGCTAAAAACAATTGTTGTACAAAGTCTCCCGTCGTCGCCGTCCGGTATTTTTATATTTGCCAAGCATTTGTCAGCGGAAAAGCGTACGTGATTTCAAGATCAAACGGGTGAGTCCCATTGCATATTCGGGGCGTGAGACTAGCGACATCATTTACTCGGTGCCCCTTCGCCCCCTCACCGTACCCTCCAACCCCCCATGAATATGGGGCTCTCTGGGGCTAATGCAGGCCGGGCACAATGAAAAATATTAAATAGGAATTAAATCGAGCGGTCCCTTCCCCGGGCACCGTTGAATTATTTCCTTTGGCCCCACCGGTGTTTGAATACGGGCCGGAGGGAAGTTGAGCCGCCATTATATGCCGCGAATCCCCCTTTATTCGACATAAGCCATGGAGAGAGGAGACCGATCCCCGATCCTTCCCGGTATTGATGGATTCGGGACCGGGCTCCCGGATAAGATATTTAAAATTCTCCCTTTTAATGTCCATAGAAGCGAAGAATTTTTCGGTTATGGGTGCAGGGGAAAACTAAAAAAATTGTACTATTATATTCGTGCACCGTGATTATTCATGTATTACCAAGATTAATAATTTCCATAAATTTCCTTTCACGTACTAAGTGCTTGTACTATAATTACTCTTATTTCCCAATTGCATTTTAATATAACACTATGATATTCACGTCAAAATGGAATGCAAAAATAATTTAAAGGTTTTTCGTAATTTAGTCCTTAAGGATTATTTCAAAAATACATACTGTATAGAAATCCTGGCGACAATAAAAAAATTGGCGTTTTCATTAAAAGAACTATTTATTTATGAAAAAAGTGATTTCTAGTGAATTATCTAGAGTTGACATTGAGTACAAATGTTACAATATTTGCGTTATAGTTCGGCGCATTTCTATGGCTGGCCGAATATTTTTATTCACTGTCCGAATGCATCTGTCGTATAATATATATCATATCAAGCAATATGAAAGTTAGCCCATCCTGCGTGATCGCGGAGTTTCCTCTGTCTTGTACGGAGCGTTGGCTGGATGAAGCTTCCTCGACCCATTTTCTGTGTATCCGAGTTCTGAAAATTCGATTACGATATTTCATGGCGGACCCTCGCAACATTATTCATCCCGGCGGTGAAGGGGGCATTGTGGTTTCGTTCCAGAAGCGGAGGCGAGAGTTGCGAGAGTTTATAATAGCCTCGGATAATACTAATCTGAATGCATATATATTAGCATGCAACTGCAGTCCAACCTTCAACGTGCTCTGAAATCAAAATTTCGGTTATTAAAATCGGGGCGCATTCCAAATTTAAATTTCCGTGATTAACTTCAAATTTAAATAATAAAATCCGCAATTTAATTTTATAGTCTTAATTTTGTCAAACATGATAATGTTACAAACACACGCGGACAAATTAAATTTACCTCAAATGTTACTTTAGTGTATGTACAAATATCAAGTGCGAATATTGGATAAAGGTTTTTTTAATCACGAACTCCACTGACGTTGTTTCATTTATTTATTTTTCATCAAACAAATACGCTATATGCTTATATAAGAAATTAAAAGCTTGTTAAATAGTTTCAGAAATTGGATTCCCACCGCAAATAAAAATGTTCGTACATGCTGACTCGGGATAGTTACATTGAAAGACACAGTCTTGGAGTAATCGAATCTCGGTTTTTACGGGCCCCATCATCCGGCAGAAAATATTTAAGTTCACGACATCGCCGCCGGATAAATCGGGCCATCGGAACCGGATCGCATGCCCGGTTGGGCCGGAATACACTCCGCAGCTTTCCGTTTCCAACCTACGCCGAAGATCTCTTTATAACCGGGTAGTGGGTTGGGTGGTTGCTGAGGATGAGGAGGAGTAGAGGGCACACCCCGCCTGTTCGGCTTCACCCGTACACAATATTATTGCCGCTCCGACTCCGGCTTTCAATATATACACCATCCACGTTTCCAGAGCTTATAAATGCGTCCTGAGCGCTAACCCCCCACATCCACCATATGAGATAAAAGCAACCCCAGATATTGCAGGGGATTCTGTAGGATTTTATACCTGAATCTACGGCCATTAGTGGAAACAAAAAACTAAAAACTGGTCTGCATCGAACTCTGTAGTTAGACTAAATATGTTTCTAGCATTAATAATTGCGAGGACCGAGTTTTTGTAGGAAATAGTGGGTTTCTAACAACCGGTGTTAAAAAAACAGTGTACTATATTTGAGTACATTACTTTGAAAGCCACTTAACTTGAAAACCTTACTTTGTGTTGTGGAACTAAATAGAAGGGTTTTCATATTTTGAGTTTGAAGCCCCGCCACATGATTATATTAGTAATTCTGAGGCGACCATTCAAATACTGTGTTAATTATTATTTTTTGAAAGATAATGAATTATAGCATATTTTCTATAAAGTCGATCGTAAAAAGAAATCAATTTTATAGATCCAATCTGTAAATATATTGACTGCCGTTATTTCCTCTAGTAGTACTCTAAAATCTCAAGTGGTCTTTGCAGGAGCCGCTTCGTTATTAGTGGCAGTGCTAGAAGTACTGGGGAAAACATTAGACTTTTACGACTGAGAATTAAAAAATCGACTTAGGCAATATAATCGATCTAGCCATTTCAGGTTACTGAAAGTCAGGGAACCATAAACTTCTTCCCCATGTCGGTACATTTCATTATACACCACGTTCGTTTATCTCGAGAGGAAACCGAGATAAGGAAGGAAACGCTTTTTGAGTTTTTGGGACAAGTTATTAAAGAAAATATGCGTTTAACTTTTTTCGGCTATGAAATGTTATAGCAGTTTGTAGTTGTTGGTCTTGAACTGAAACAAGAACAATGATAATAGTTCAGTATACATCATTCTTTAAAGTAAGCAGATGAACTTTGTATCATTATTTACAACTATATTGCTACTAACACATTATTAACATTTTCATCTTAAGGGGGCAACGTGTAAATATGTTTTGAAAGGTTTATATTCCCATGAGATACAGGAGACACATGCTTCCTGAAAATAATTTTGTACATCATTCCTTTTTTAAAAAATACAAATGAAGTACATACATTTCGACCGGCCTTCCTTAATTAGTTAATAAGTCTTCGGCCGAACACATTGCGGTTCCTCCCTGGTAATATTAACCCGGGTAACTAAATTTTGCTGGAATAACAATCGAACTGGTGTTGCATCCAGACAAAATCCCCAAAAGCCCAAGAATATTATAATTGAAGAGCGCAAAATAAAAACACGTTTTACACCGAAATCACTTCAGGCAAATGAAACGTTTCGGTACCGAACCGGCAATAGTGGGGAATTTCAGAAATGGGAAACGTGAGAGGATTGTTAAAGAAAAGGTCTCGCCTTTTAAACTCACAATTGAAATTCCGGATAGGGCCCAGCGCAGATATTCTGCTGGGGCCTTCTGTTGTCCCGGCTTTATAATTAGCCTTATTGTCTCCCTAAATATGGGAATATAGGATAGATCTATTATATAAAAACACAAGCACAATCTCAGTGTATCAGAACATTTATTATCGGCATACAGTAATTCATAATTCATTCACCTAATTGGTTCACTGCTAGACTGGTGTTGTCCTCTCGGCAGTCCAACTTAGACTTCCATGGACTCCGTGTTATAATAAATTTAAATGTGCAATAAATTATAAGTATTATTACTATAATAAAACATATATCCTCGAAAAGAATTAACAATTTGATTCCTACATCAGAGTAATACAAATTCTTGTAAAATACCGGTACCGAAAAGAAGTGCTGATTTTGAGACTATAAATCTCTTCCCCACTTCTTATATTTCGGAATTCTTCACGAAATCTTCCTCGACCCCTTGGGCGATCCCGAGTCATTAATAATTACCATAAATCTTATTTCTAGCGGAGAGCAGGCTATATCGATCAATTCTGAATAATGACCAGTCTGATCATTATTCTTCTCCGTTAAACACCCTTCACCTGGTTAATGACAGCGGTACAGAAAACTGGGCCTTGGGGAGTCTCCAGTCCTCTATTCGAGCGTATCAAATCAATTTTGGATACAATCCGAAATTTAAATATATTATATTTGATTAATTTTATTTTTTATTTTAAATACCATATTGTTTTCCAGATGGTCCGAACCACTTTAAAATGTGAAATGTTAGAAATAACATTCTACAAATAAATATTATAAAACCTTTTCTATGGCTATTAGAATGCTTCGGAAGTTACGTCACATGACCCATTATTTTTAATACAGAGAAGGCTACAATGGCGTCCATCATAAAGCATTATCCCTTGTGGAATGAAATCAGAACATGTAAGCGAATTACAAATTACAGACTTTCAATTGACCGTACGACGAACGAAGATGGATTGTGCTATTAAAAACCTGCGTATTAATTTAATAACTATTAGATTTTAAATCGAAACACGTTTTGGCAAAAAAGGAGCTATACGGAGGAATAATACCGGTATCGACCCCTCAAAACTCGTCCTTTAAAATCAACCCGGTATAGCCCAGAGAGGCAATACAATAAATAAATTAATTAGGCATAATCCATTTAAGCCTGTTCTTTATAATTATGAGGAACAACGCTGTAAACGTGAAGAGAACAGCATCCACCAATTCAGAAATACTATAACAAATATCCAACGCTATATCACTGTCAGAGTTGTTCGCGTGAAAATAAAAAGGTGTTGTTTACAGCAATTGACTGGCAAAGGTTGACAAGCCTTTAATGATCTGGTGACGCGTTCAAACGTTGAAAATGCGACACCGAGGGAAGAGAAAACTGGGAGGACGACAAAGTGAAACTCAGTCTCTAAGACTTCAAAGAGCTTCCGCAAGTGGAACTCAAGTACAGTAAAGAGGCAGGAGAAGATCCCCAATCTAACTTCCTATACTTGCTTATTGAGTTATAAATCATAGTTTATTCTATCAGTATATAACTTCTAAAAAATATTACCTTTGTTGATTCAGGCTCAACATTTTATATGTAACTATAAAACTAGTTTCCTTTATTCGGATTAATGAAAACAATGTGCATATTCTAATATAAAGCTGCTCGGTGTTGAGTAGTATTTGTTATTTAATAAAAGATATATTTATGAATTTTATTTAAAACTATGCTTTAAAATGATGTTTTAATGGTAGGTGCTTTATATATAGTTGACGACCGAATATTTCACGGTTAATTCAGGGTTTTTATTTCTTTTAACAATGAAAGTACATAATATTTTAATGTTAATATATAAATAAACACCAATCTGCTGCGTATTTAATATCTGGACTTATCCTTGGCCATGACTTTCCTGAGATTGAGTTTAACCAGTTAATGTGAAGGACAGGGTCAGACCAACAGGCGGGTTGTTTCAAACTTTTAATTGCAAAAATATAATGCTCCAACCACTCCCTCTCACCAAAAAATCCCCTTTGAAACTGGAAGGTGTTCCCGTTGTAAAATTGGAAAATCAATTAAAAATTTCCAACAACTAGCGGGGGAAAAAGTTGTTTTGCAACCTCCGACATTCGCTAAACCACGATGAGACGGCGCTTACGTTCCGGCTATCTTGTTTAAAACTGTGCTCTATAATTATATTCGCTGTTTTTCCTAAATCCTTCAGGATGTCTAGTTTTTCATATAGAAATCCGCATGCCAATATAGCGGTTTTTCGCAATCTCCTCATTTTACCAGGGTAAGTCACAGACTGACTAATTTTTTTAATTACAGAAATCCCGTATAGCCAGTAGTAGCCTTTTTGTCAATATAAAGTGCAGTAAAAAACTTTGTGCGATATTGCCTTCTAAATAAAATATTCATCAATTGAATGAAGTAAGTCTGCCTTGTATATAGCTTTGCGGGTCAGTACATCGTTTTTCACTTAAGATCAAGAGATTGTATTTATTATACGCCTTTTCACTGGTATCACACCTAAAATTCCCTGTTTTCTCTTTCTCCCCGCCCATCACAAAGGTGACACGGCTCGAATGTAAATCGAGCCCAACCTCAATATTGACATTCCGCCTGTTCCGTTTGCCGTTCCCACCGCCAATAGTCATTTTTTCTTCCTCCTCCCCCTCAAAAACGAAAATTCTTATTCGCTTCCAAACTTATTCGGAATGCCCGGGACGTCTCGCCCGAGTCTCCACCGTTCGGGGTTTCCAACGGCGGAAGTTCGATACAGCCAGTCGGAAGTTAACAGTTTTTATTTGTTTCTCTTTCTCACGTCCCCAACCGAAAACCCTTACTTACGGATATTTAAAGTTCCGACTCCGCAGGGGATAAATAAATGTGTTTATTAATAAAATCTGCTAAAGAACCGAAAACAAATGTAAATTGGAGTATGTAATGGTCCTTGCATTCAAATACGAAGGTGTTCTGAATGACTACGTTTCTTGTTATAAGGTTTCACGCTTAATGGTTTGGCACACTTGGCACCTTTATATTTAGCGATATATTTCTCAACGGCGTTTGTTAAGATGTTCAAATTGAATTCAATTAGTACACCGCCTTATCGTATAATTGATAACCCCGACACAATCAAAATCACGATCCGATAAATTAGGCTTTGACCTCATTTTTAATATAAATGATATACGCCGCTCTTACATAAAGTCCTCCAATTAGGATTTTCGAGAAACCATTTCTGAACGTTAAAAATTCATGTCCGAGTAATCTGATCAGTCATTTTTCTGGGTGCTCTAATCAATTCAGCTATAATGTTCATATTTCCAATAACTTTTTCAGTTGGCTCCCGTCGTGGTAAAACAAGTAAGTTATCGTTGATATGAAACTATGGTTTGGAATAGAGATAAATGGCGGCCGGGTGCATGTGTGTGTCAGTGTTGTCAGAGGGACTGTCCCGCTCCCCTTCTCTGGAACTGTCAGTTGGCCAAACTCGTTAAGGTGGCGTTCCGAACTTTTATGAAATTCCGAATTTAATTGAATCCCGTCACCACCCTCCACCCCCGCCAACCCTCTCATTCACTCTCTCACTCTCACCGCTCCGTGGGAATTTTCCTTTCGGATCTTTCGAATTAATATCGGATTAATTCACCCTCGGTCTCCTTCGGATTTTCAAAACTTAAAAGTCGTTATTAGCAGTAGTACGGGCTCGCGTACTCCCTACGACGTAAAACCAGATTTTGATTGTCGAATACACTACATATCCAACTGATTAACTAATTTTAAAGCGCTTTAGAGACATGATTATTCTGGATACAGACCTAATACCTCTATTTCTCTAATTCCCACTCAGTGGATATCCGAAAATAGAAATCGGACGATCGATAAACAAACGATGAATGATATATAATGCAATTCATAAATTCTATTTTTACATTGTTTGTACAGTGAAGTAGCGTGCATTATATAAACCTATTGAACCCGCGTAACATGTAAATTATAGCCTATATATTGCTGCTCCATTGAAAATTAGCACGGAAGCCGTTATTACAATTAGTGTTTCAATAAAGCCAGTTTCGAATACCTGTTTCGATATAAACAAACAATACAATAAATGAAAATGTAAATTCCCAAAGTGATTCCATATTCACCCCGTTAATACTACTTAATGACCAGACAACCGCCACAATATAAGTGAAATGAGTAACAGTGCAAACAGAATGCCCCACAAGCGCCCCGCGTGCCAAAGTGACTAACCTTCTACTGAAGATGGCGAGCAGTGGAAATCGGTCTGGCAAAAGTCCAAGGCAACGAGTGGAGACAGAGGATCACAAGACATTTGCAGTTTTACTTTCGGAATGGTATACAAAATCCCCGGAGAAAGGCGGGGTAATAAAAAAGAGGAAAAAAGACGAAGAAAAAAAACATGAAACGAGGTGCAGAAAGTGGGCAAGTTAAGAAGGAACGAGGAAGGATACAGCGAGGAAACAATTACCTTGTAATTGGAGCGGACTGGATAGGGGATGGTTGTGGCGGTGGCTCCCTCCGCCCCCAACCTTCACCATTTGTTACTTGGGCAACATTCGCGTGTTTTTGAGTATCCCCCTCGGCCCCATGTCCGTTTTTGAGCATTTTCGAGGGAGGCAGTGTGCGTGTCCGCAATAAGAGAGTTGTGAGTTACGCGAACTCCCCTCCCAATTCCGTCCCACTCGCTCGCACGTTCACCCTCATATCTCTTTCTCTTTTCCACTCTCACTCCCTTCCCACCCCACAGTGGTCCTTCCTAAACGGTCTACCCCCGCCCCCGCCCCTCCCCGACCATGATTTATTTATCGCTTCGTTTATTGGGCTAACCCTCTCACTCATTCCGTATATCGCTCTCTCGCGGTTCCCCACATGCCCCGGTTTCGCCCCCTTAATGAATGTCCCCAAATAATCCGTGTCCATTACAAGAGCGGGAGGACCGACCCCGCTATATAAGCCTCCGACATGAGGGGTATTTGCGTTCGGGTAGCGTTTCATTATTTGAGAAAAATACCGTTGGAAGCGATATTACAGTTTATATGACTCCCGAGGAAGAATAATTTTGTAGAATCCAATTAATCCCAACTCACAATTCCGAGAAACCAAAATCCGTAAGTCGTCCCCAAATCCGTAAGGTCGGTGGACACCTAGCGGACACGAAAGGAGAGCGGATGCTAACAAGGGATGTAGTGGGCCGGGTTTAGAGGTGGAACATATTCGGAGGACGTGGGCCCTTCCCTATACCAATATAGTGGAAGTGGGGCATTGTACATTGTACATTCACCGCCCCGGCATCCCCCCTCCCACCACTACCCCCTATCCAACGCCCATCTTTCGTCTCCTCCTCCACCTGTCCACCCACCACCACCCCCTACACCTTCTTTTATTTTATCCTCAACAACTACTTGCGATTCAAGACTGGATATTCCTAACAACGTCTCGATATTCTCACCCATCTTCGACTTTTCCTCTCGGGTCCTCGGCCTCAGGCCGGTTTTGAAGTGGGTGCTGAGAAAGCCAGTGTCCAAAGGCAAAGGATTCTTCATGAATCGTCTGGGTCGGCAATCGTTTTTTAGAACGGATCGTCTTATTGCAAAGTTCATGCCGTTTCATCATTCTCCTTGGTCTAAAATATATTCTAAATTTGAATGATAACATTACATTTTAAATGTCTGAGCTGTTACTTGATATTCATTTCTGGCCGTTTTACAAATCAGTTTAACATGTTATAAATAAAAAACATTTCTTTACTGCATATTATGTAACTATTACATATGCAGTGCATATTATGTACTGCAAAATAATGTAAATATATTTTATATTATTACATTTTACTACAATATATTAGTAATTATTATATTATATGTAATATATTATATATTTATAATAGACAGAGATGAAGCAACTTTTAGACAGTTTCCGAGAATCACCGCATTCCCAGATTATAAGAAAGATGCAGCATTTGAATGCAGTGATTAAACGCAGTGGTTTAACCGGCACTTTAAACTGAATTTGGCTCTTGAGTAGTATGATGGTAGTTATTAATTGCTCGTAGGGAAATTTCCTGATAAAAATGCTGAAACTCGTTTAAAGGGTAAAATAAGATCCGTAGTACTACGGCCGGAATTTTTAATTTCTAGACTGTAACCGAAACCTCTCTTTTTTCCTCCTTTCAATTTCCTTAATTTATTTTCGACTCGCCGTTTTCTTCCACCGAAGTCCCGTTTCCTTGATCAAAGGACGAACAGAGAGATGCATTTTTTATGATGCTAAACTTAGTTTTAAGGGAAGGGAGGCGGGAAGAACAATTCTCCGAAAGAAGGAAGTTTTCGGTGACAAAAGTTGCCAAGCCCCGACCCGGTCCATGGGACAAAACTGCCGATACTTTGCATTTGCCCTACTCTTTATTGCAACGATAAGTTAAATAATAAATAACGCCCCACCGCCTTCGAAAATGGCCAAAGTTAAGAGGATACGGCCACAAGAAGAAGTTATTTCATAAAACGGATAGACTATTACATTATAAAATCTACCTTCAACGCAATATTTATCGAAACAAAACGAAAAATTAAAGAATAAATAATGTACGACTAAAATAATTTTCAGGCTTCTGAAAATAGATGTTCTGAAAAAGAACATCTGCGGCACATCTGTTCCATCTTTCATTGTTGGACATATTTTTACAATTTTGTTGCTTTAATATATATTTCGTTATGCCCAGTGTTCATTCTTACGATATTTGAACTTAAATTATATTGCATTTATCAGACTTTCTCTCTATTGTATCAATAAATAAACCTACATGATACTATGGTGCTCAGATGGAAAGAGCGAACCTACATAGTGTGTTAACGTCGAAGGCCACTTACTTTAACCCTTTGCACTCGTATGTCGCCATATAGTATAGGCGACATAATTCATTTTGTCGGTTCCATACATTACAAAATTATAAAATATAATGTTTAATTTTTGAAATGGCTTACTTATGTTTATTTAGCTTCAATCAATTTAGTAATAAATAGATGTATTTGAATAGGCGTTGTTATATAAGGATTTTATTCACACACAGAATTTTATGTTCGAATCTGTATTCTTAGATTATTTTTTTCAAATCAATTTAACATTCGTTATATTTTTTACATGTCGGTTTCTTACTATTTTGTATTAACTTCATTATTTTTTATATATAATTCTTAAAAATTATTACTTATACTAATACATACAGTACAGATTTTTACTTTCCCTGGCCAACCTGATCTCTAAATCAAAAATATAAATTAAAAAATTCGCATCCTTTTTTAGTAAATATATATGTTGTTACGAAATATGTTACTATAAAAATGTGTTTGTTATGATAGAATGTGGAAAAAAAATCCGAGTCGATAGATAACTTAATTAAATATTAATACGAATACAGTGTAATACAATTAATATAAGAGTGCAAAGGGTTAAAGGTAGGTAAATGCCTGAACTAATTTGCACACGAGAATTAGTAGATTTCAAACTACTACGCCCATAGATTTCACGCTCATAAACGAACATCCTAACTTTATGATTAAAAATGTAATAAAATAATGGGTGTACAAATTAAAAGGGGAAAATCATTTTTCCGTAATACCCTAAGCGAGAAAATGTCTCCTTCCCGACAATAGATTTTCAGTTGGCGTTACGTGGGAAAATAGGCGAAATTAATTGGAAGGAGCCACTAGGCCGAATAAAGGGGCGGGCTTTTTCAAGATGACTTATTGGACTCAATTAGCCGGAAGGGAAAAACCCGTTGTAAGGGGCCGGGGCCGAACAACAAGGGCATTGAACAAGAGTTGAACCGAGGCCTAAGTGGGCGCCCCCTGGAGCCTGGCCAAACTCCTCACTCGCTCCACGACTTCTCATAACGCCTGCTCGCCGTTTAGCGAACCCAAACTTTCCGACCGATTTTTGGACTCCGCCCCGGATTTTACGCTAAAAGGCGGTTTCCACAAGTTTCCCAAAGACTGGTTTACGGTATTGTTAGGAGGCCGCTCTGTGCCACTTCGGGACATCAATCGTTCCTAATAATATTCCGCCTAATAACTCATACCGATGTAATTTCGGTACATTTTTTTTAAGGAGTTAGAAATATCATTCCTCGACACAATATGTGGTAGAATGTCATAATAAACTGTATTAATTAATATATAAGTCTTAATATTAGCATCCTGGAAAGAAGAGCGAAGCGTGTCCGATTTGAAACTCTTACGCCAAAAGGTCTTGTTTTTTAATTCGATATTCGAGAAGTTTCGCTCCCACGAAATTTTGCAGACGGTTAGTTTTTTCGCGACCAAATAATAAAGTAACTACTGGAATAATAAGAGTCTATTTTCTGTACACCACGGAATAGGTATAGCTTAGTTACTGCACCCAAACGCTTGTTAATTAAAACATTCGTTCTACTGAGTCGACTTCTCTCGTATCGGATGTGTATAAAGTAAGTTAATACGTCCAACAAGTGCTCTGTTATATCTCATATAGCGAAAGATATTTAAAATAAGCTGCGTAGTAACACATTTTTTTATTTCATGTAATTTTGGGAAAAATAAAAATCATAATAATAATGAAATTATAAATTAAAGTACTAAAATAAAATAATAATAATAGGACACTTAGCGTTTGGTACAATTTTCACCTTAGATATATATGAAATCAAACAAAATATTATAAAACAAAAAGATCAACATAGTTCAGATACGAATCGTCAATTGGAAATAAAACATTGTTAAAGGAATTATATGATTTGGAAATCATATTTTTCGCGTCCGCAATTTATTGGCTATTGAAAGTCTACAAGTTCCCGTCGTCTGCTGTAGAAGGGTTGTTTATTCTCCGATAAAATTCTGCAGGACATTACGTCTCTTCGTCTTACAATCTATTTTGAAAAAGTTGGTCTTGAAAAATAAGCTGTCAAACTTTTTCTGTAATCCTTCAGGAATTTTTCTAATCGTGGAAAGGCGTACATGAGGTCACCATTTTATATTGCGTCACTATATAACGATACCAGCTTTTTATTAAATAATTCTAGGTGTCGGATGATAAATTTCACGGAGCCAGACCGATTAATTTACATTTATTTTCTACACAGTTATTGGTCAATTAATTATATAACTTTGCTACTGAGACAATGTTTCAGTTTATCTATTCGTATTGTCGACGTATATCATACATTAGCATAATCGTCCGCGAATCTGGAAAAGAGCCCTGTGGCGGACCGAATTTTCCTTGCGATGCAAATTTGAATTGACCACCAGATGTGGAGCATCCGCCAAATGAAAAGTGGAGCTCGTATACATTCGAGGATACCACTCCTAGTGTTGTCTGTATATTTTATGTCACTCTCAATTTTATCGCGAAACCATTTCTCCATTTCCAAGTAATAAAGGGAACACTTTCGAGTAGTAAGAAATGATTAGAATAACGTTTGCCAACAGATTTTCACAAATTTTCACAAAACCTTATCTGAGAAGTCGCTCGGTCAAATCGGAGAGAATAAAAAAGGTATATTCGATTTAGACGAACCGTTCTGCAAGTAACAATAATAGCGGAGGCTGTGACGCGCGGTTTAAAAAACGGAGCCGTAAATCTCAACTTTTAACTATAAAGTTTCCCATGCAGTTTAAAATCAGAGCATGTTACCGATTAACAAATAGATTTGTAAAATATCGCCGTCGGTATGATACAAGTCTACCATATTGGCGGGTAAACCCGAATGAATGGAATGACCCAGAGTCGTTCTTCCAATCCTATAACCCGCTCGAAGTTCCGGGTCATTTACAAGCGGGGAATAAGCAGTGGCTCTAGTGGGAGAGAAAGAGAGAGGGAGAGGAGCAAATTCTTTGAGGTATTCCCTTTTATCGAGTGCCTTGAATTTTTAATTTTCTTCTTTTTTTGCCCGATAGAAAAAAAAAGAAAGCTTCCCCTCCGCAAAGGGAATTTTCTTGATCGGGGGCCGGGGGCGGGCCCCTCGTTAAATTCGATAAAGCGTAAACGATTAGGCGGCGGAGGAAGGAGGGTGGCCAGCCCTGAGGGGCGGGGGCCGGCCGGGCAAAAAACCAATCGCGACTACGTGACACCCCCAGACCCTTATCTCGCCTATATTGCCTCTGCCAATTTATTTATGGATGAAACATGGCTCAAATTTGGGTCGTTTACACTGTCTTGGATAAAAGTCCGAAGGGCGGAGACTCTGGGGAAAGAGACGTTGCGTGCCACCGAGAACAAATCTTAGGACAATAGTTTGGTAGGCCCCAAGTGAGACAGTTAATTGTGTTGTGCTAACGTAGCTAAAGCTAGACGTGTGTAATGTTACAAATAATATCTCGAGGGAAGGAACGGAGACGGACTCAATTAGAAAAGAATATTTTATTGAAATTATGGGAGCAATCCCATTTGGATAGAAAGACCCGAGACTTGCGCACCACCTAAAAGAGCCTCTGTGTTGCTATCACTATATACGGGGCAGAATAATTCCACAATTCGAAGTCACTTGGTGGCGCTGCAAAAATGCTTTCCACTTCTCGCCGTGCCGGTATGCAGGAAGGTGAGCACCGGCGCGCTACAGGTAGGGTGGGATGACGCTGGACTTAGAATTAGGCTCACTTCATTTTATATGCTTTCGTTTAAAAATAAATTTAAACAATTCTGCATTGCTCAAAAATATATTGAATACAGACGTCAGTAAGATGACATTAGAAAAGGAATAGATGCGTCGCACAATGACCTCCACTGGCTCCTATTTTTTTCAATTGAATAAACTAATTATTAACAATTATAGGTGTATTGCTAACAACTACGAAAGTAAATGCAATTTGAATAAAACTTCTCTTCTATATGATTATTTTTAACTATTTTTCCAATAAATGTAATCATAATCGATATGATTCTTTATGAAATACCTTTATGGTTACATGACTTTCGAAGCCAAGTAGTCCAATTTCCAATTTATATATACGCATTATCCATACGTACATGTACTTCGACAGTACTAAATTAAATTATTTATTTTTAAATTTTCAATTTTGCTCAAAAGATTGAAATTCTGACACTCACACGAAGAACTTTACGCTTTAAGTTTCTTCAGTGTTCCTCGTTAATTTTAAACATTGAAAGGGCTTTGTAATTCAACCACCCTCAACACTCAACCTGAGAATCTAATCAGACCATTAATTAATCTAACCAATCCTCGACCTGAATAAGGATGACAAGTTGTGAAATGTCTTTTTAGTGCTTGGAGGGGAATCTGAATACGGTCGCTTTAATTGCACGAGGACGGGGAAAGTATAACCAACAAATTCGGTCGTTGTTCCGTATTGAAATACAACCCACAGTTGACTCAATTTGGAGCATAAAATAATAAATTTAATTCAATGCCCTCAATTTTTTCGAAAGATGTATATATAATTCAATTTAATGTATCGATACATTAACCATTGGACACAAAATTGTATTTTACGGCGTGTAAAAATGAGGGGACGAATATTTCCCTGTATGATTATCTCAAAACTCTTGTTATTTCAAATCAAATCCTCGTCCTCCTCTTTACATATTTCAAATTGATCAAATTCTGTTTCCGCTATTTACGATACTGTATCCAGCACTGAGCATTCATAAGGGCACGTTTCACCGGTCCATATTGGGACCGGCGAACAGGAGATAAAAGGGAGGGAAGAGGAAAGTGGGAGCGACGAGAGAAGGAGAGTGGAAGCGGTAGGGGGGAACCACTAAGCGCTTTACGGACATCCGAGCGCACACGCCGAGCACATCTCTCGACTAATATCGAAGTCGTTTAGGGCCAACTGAATCTTCTCCGAAACGCATTTAGCCCTCACGCCGCGTGCATACTAAAAAGTCGCCCCCTTTCCCAGATTTATTCAGTCGCTAGTTAGCCACGAACAAGAGTTTCGGTTTGGCTTAATCAGTCCTCCTATTATTATTATTCCTTGTACTAATTTATCTTGAAGCCATGAAATTGGTCCAGTGGAAGGACTAATGCTATACTAATTATATGTTATGGTAATTTATTTAAGGGCTTTTTCTTAATTCGACAGAATAAAACCAGTCGAGGATTAATTTGAATAAGTTTAAAATGTACTGTGAAAGGTAGCCGTCGGCTGTGTATTATGGTCTTGTTTTGGTGTTTTAGTAATGTGTTGTGTAAGTCTTCTGCATGTAGGTCATTGCAGCTTCCTAGAATTGCTATCCCAAAAGATTGGTAGTTTAAATAATATACCTTGGGGGGATAAACAACTTTGAATAAATGACCCGAAGATAATACTAAACCTGTAATGCATTACAGCATTGCATTGCGTATCAGCGTCAGTAGTTGAACCCGCAACTAAATCAAGTTCATAGCTAGAAACCAAATGACAATACATTCCGAGAATATATATATATATAGTATGTATATAATATAATTTTATTACAGTAATAAGAAAATAGTGACAGAATGTCTCAATATACCGATAAATAAAATATATTTCTTTTATGAAGGACCCTTCTCACATTCGAATTTCAAATGTTAGTACATTATACACAAGCTAATCTATATAAAATGCGAGATCTGTATAATTGAAGTAAGGTTTTTCAGATCTTAATTCGCAATAGCAAAACTGATTGCATTATTTTTTCTGTTGCTCATGTAAATGGCTTTATGAAAAAAGAAGCTTATATCGTAGAAAGCGCTGGAATGCTGGTTACTTTTAATTAACTGTCGAAAGTTGCAACATTATGGAATTAATGTCAACACGGTGGTGGTGGGGGTTTGAGGAGTTCCAAATGGCCGGGCCTCCTTCTGTTTACAAGTAAGTACTTCCCCGGTTTTCAATCTTCTTATTGGCTCCTCATTTACATTACAGAAAGCTTCGA
Source organism: Lethocerus indicus (assembly GCA_019843655.1). Taxonomy (NCBI): domain Eukaryota; kingdom Metazoa; phylum Arthropoda; class Insecta; order Hemiptera; family Belostomatidae; genus Lethocerus; species Lethocerus indicus. The sequence continues at coordinate 21,911,953 of JACDQD010000003.1, read as the reverse complement.
ATCCCCCTTCTAATCCCCTCTCAATAAATTATAAAATCTTTATTGGCCTAACTCCCCCCCCACTCTACTTCCGCTCCCCTCCACTGTGAATGTCCGGACCTCATTCTTGAAGAAAACAACGCTTAAAAATCCATTTCCGAATAATTTAGGCAAGTCGGAAACGATCTTAACAACAGCTATTTCTTAACTCCAAAAGCATCATTCGTAATTTTAAACGAAGTTTGCTAGAGTCATGTACACTGGTTACAGCAACAGTGCAGTTACTGATAGTAATTACATAGTAGTTACTTTATTATCTGTGCCTGTTCATGTTGACCGTATTTTATTTAAAAATTATTCAGTTACAGATTCCAGTAATATTTATTTAATTTGAACGATACCAATGAATAGATATTTACGTGTTTATCGTTGTCGAAATTAACCAATAGCATTAATTACTGCGTTTGAAATACTGTCAGGAAAGAGGCTGAGGATTATGAGAAGAGCCTGAGTGGTAAGCGTTCTGAACGTGAAGCACCAGATAAAATGGGACAACCAAATGAATTGTCGCATTAACATTCATTTGGAAAATTTATTAATCGATTCAAAATCATACCTGCAGGCACTGAGACCTTTTGTTCCGAACTGGGGTCGGTAATTAGTGGCACGGGAAAACAATGAGGGGGCTAAAATTCCCGCTCGACGTTTCATTACCTCCTGATAGAACCTTTATACAAACGTACGGCCCGGGAATTTGTGGAAATAAAGGCCGTTAAATGAGAACCGTTTAATAAACGGTAATATGACAGCATTACTTTGACCAATGTTGAATCGAATGAAATTTTAGCATGGGATTGAAATCCCCTCCGTTTGGAAATGAGAAAATGATCAAGAAGAGAACACGCTAACTAATAAGGTTCCGATTTATTGATGCGGCAGGAATATTGAGCTGTTCTGAGAGATTCCCAAAACCAGATGAGATAAGGTCCAGGCAAGGCATTTCATTAATTTCCTCTCAAACTCCCAAGTTGCTAAGAGTTAATTTTATTGCTTAAAGCTTTCAGAAAAATAAGACAAAAATTTTAAACGTTCGTCTACATAAATATGTGCAATTAATCTAATACTTCGGGATTTATGATTGAAGATAATTAAAAAGTGAATACTTATATTGCGTGCTTATTATTACATTTTTGTTTCTTCATACCCGACAAATACACGTATATAATTGATATGATAAGTAAGTAGAGGTGCCTTATATGAAAAGAAAGTACCAAAAAATTCTCACTTACAACGTTAAGCCGTTGAAATACGTTTTTCAGATTACTGGCCTTCTCGAAATATTAACATATATAAATAACAATATACGTAAAATAAAATTATAAATTTTTGTTTCCGTAACATCCGAAATGTCCAGTTTATTATTTAGCCGAACGGTGGACTGTTTAAGCAACTCTCGAATAATCGGTAACAAACACATGTTTTCAATGTTTTACTCATACGACATTACTGTAGACATTGAAGTGCTTTAACCGTTTTAGTGCCAGGGGTTTATAAAAATCCGTGTCGGATTGTGCCATGAAGCGCGATAGCGCTTCCTTCGTTTATCTGCGAGAAATGCACTTTTGCATCTTAATGTGTTAAAGAAAGACAGCTAATTTTGCAGGTTGGTTACGATTATTTGAAAGAAAATTTGTAATTACGAGAGGAAACTCTGACAGACTCGCGGCGAGATACATCCTGAACCGAGTGCGTTGCGAACCAAAAAGAGCGAGACGGTTCACCACAGTACGCGAAGGGCGCGATCGCGCTGGTTGGCACTAAAACGGTTAATGTCCACAAGAAGAGATATTGGAAAAGGCTGGGAAGTAAATGCCGGAGGAAAAATAGTGGAGTAACAGGAGGGAACGTGCGTGTGACAGGAGAGAGGTGGGGAAGAGGAAGGCCGATGATCGAGAGCCGGGTGGGAAATGAGAGCGGGGTAAGAACCGGGCGGGGCCCCGCCGGCATGGATATTAGCGGGCAGGAATACATGAAGAAAGAGCCGGGGGAGAGAGCAATCGGGAGTGAGTACTCGTGTTTTTTGCCCCTGTATTCGCTCCGGTCTAAGGATAAGAGGGGAAATGGGCGCAGATTATTGTTTTTACGCCGGCCGACGCCGGGAGAAGGCCCGACACGACCCATCGCTTTTTGCAGCCGCGTGTAACGCCCCCCCACACTTCGAAAAATATTCAGAGCGCGTGATTTTGACCGCTCCACTCTATAAATCCAGTATCCCCCGCTTAGTTCACCTCGGCGCCTGAAAACCGAGACCGGTTTACATTTTCGCTTACCGGCTTACATTTTCGTTTACATTGTCGTCCATGAAACCAGACACTACTATTGGGTTGACAACTAAGTAATTGCGGAATTCACGGACAAGTGGCGTTGTATATATTTTTAAGTACGTCAATATCTTTGCACAGATAAGCCGTAGATGGTTTTGAATGCACGTATAAGATACAGTCAGTTTCTCTGCAATGTCCCTTGTTGAACTATGGCGATCCGAATCAATAATGGCCTTTATTTGGTCATCATCGACCTCCACTGGACGTCCAGAGCGCTCCTCGTCTTTTAATGAATAATCCCCCGACCGGAATTTTGTGAACTGGTACTGACACTGCCGTTCTTTTAAGGCTTCATCACCGTACAGCGTACAACTTTCTATGAGCCTGTGAGGCATTAACACCTTTGCGAAAATAAAAAAGCAAAATGTGACGGAAATGCTCACTTCGGTGCACCGTGTTTTAGCTTTTGTACACACACACAATTCAACTGGTCAATGTAATTTTGATACTGAATGTTTCAGAAAAGACCAAATAATAACATATCGAAGAATCTTATCTGTGCAAAGATGTTGACGTACTTAAAAATATGTACAACACCACTTGTTGGCGAATTCCGCAATTTCTTAGTTGTCAACCCAATAGTACAATTAATGTACCTTCTGGAGTACAGACAAATTGCACACAACATAAATCAAATAGTTTTCAAAGACATCTAGTTCCATATACATATTCGGAGGAATAACTAAATACGGCGTAGGGGGGAGACAATATTCCTGGTAGTAATAATTACTCCACACATTCCGCAACAAATACATTAAATCTACATAAAATGTGACAACACGCTTCATCGGCAGCCTCTTGCAGCACTTTATTACCTCCCTCTATTATAAACGGGTTTCTTCCGAAGATAGCAATTACCCGGAATTAATCAAAAAGTAATCAACCGAAACGGGTCAGAATATCAAAGGGATGGCTGTTTTCCGAGTACGTGTCGATTCAGACTATATAAATAACTTGAATTAGACGACATCACGCCTTGATCGTGGCGGGGTAACTCGTGGTAATAGAAGTACGGTGCTGTTTCCTCCTCCTGCGATTCATCATAAAAAATTACGCCGCCATTGATGGGTGGGTGCGGGGGGGGGGAATTAAAACGCGTAATAAAACGCCGAATTTCTCTGGTGGAGTGGGCGTATCACTGGGCGGGCCTGTTTGTCGAAGCTAATATTTGACGGGTGAAAGGGTGGCAGGGGGTTGTAGGGGGTTGGCGTTAGCGCCCGCCGACAAAGCGCCCCCATTTTAATATCGTAATGGCCACGCCCCTCGCCGGTAAGAACCTGAACAAATATTAATTTGAAGATTCACCGCTGTGGGATCTAATTGCGAACGGTTCACCGCTCGGGCCCTCCATTAATATCGAACTTTGTTAGTCGCTGAGTCCGTCATTTGGGTACTATATGCGGACTGGCATTTATATTTTCAACCCCGTCAGTCTATATTAGGTTTACAATGGTGTGATATCGCCACACCGTTCAGTCAACAACGACAACTATTTTCTACAACTGTTTCTATGTTCCGTTTAACCACTGCATCCTCATATTTCTTTCATATAGGAAGTATATAGGTGATGTCTATTGCATATCTCTTTATCTTATGATGATACGAAATGCGTGTGGGTCACGAATGTGAGATTAATTTGCTAAACAGCAGAACTGAATGCATTCCGACCAGTCAATCAACGTATATGTGTGGGGCTTGTAAGATGAACGTAACATATTATCTCAAGAGAATTTAGCCTCCTATTAATAGGCTTTGTGATGAATGAGAAAAGAAAGATATTTTATAAAATCATTATTCGGTACAATTTCCTTCTTCGTATTAACTTCATATTTTACTACGTGTAGTGTTAATTTGCAGACAATAGTGGTATATACCACGAATGGAAATGATCACATAAATTTCATTTAATCTAATAATATTTTATTTTAATATATATTATATATTATTTTAATATATTTGTATAATTATATTCATTCATTCATTTAGAGTTTTTATTAATAATTAATTATATATTTCATAAGTCCTGCGATATTAATATACCGTTCGGTACTTACGATCTGTAATGAAGAATCTTTTCAATTCCATTTTGTAAACTGGCCGATAAGAGAAATGTGCGATGCGATATAGACTGCATGCCCCTCGGAGGGAGGCCCATTAGAGGCGTTGTGTCCGAGACCGGCTGTCCTCCTTTCAATTAATTTGGACGGTTACGCAATTTCCAGAAGGGTCGTTTACAGTCGAACTACTAAGTCCCCGGGAACCGAGTGTTTGCTGAAAGTCGCCCCACTTAACTGGGCAACTTTGTTCCACGGGCCCCACATCACTAAAACATTTACGGCCGGCCCTACTTGAAGGCGCAACGTTTAACTCCTGAGTTCAAATAGTATTTGTCGTATTTGTTTCTCGGTCTTCGCTTAAATTGGATGCAAACAGGAATTTAAATTGGAATTCTTCGGCTTAAATTTTAAAGACGATTTTATTTAGCCGTTGTCTCTTTTCAAAGTGGATATTTTTAGATTTCAACTCGTAGTTAATTTAACATAGCTTGCGCCTCACTGCTAAACGTGTTAACCCTTCGAAGAAGTGAAGCTCTTACGCAAATATGACGAATTTAAAAACTTTACATCCTTTGTTTCTATTACAATGATTTTAACACTAATAATGTTAACTTGTTAACACTCCCGGGTTAATTGAACTCGACCGGAATTCACGATCGTATTATATTTCTCCTTTATATCTCCATCTTCTATATCAAAAATTTATTTACACTAAGCAAAGAAATTCATACGGTTCTCTGGATACCATTAGATATCCTTTACGGGGGACCGAATATCCGTTATATATGGGTCAATTCACGCACGGGACCCCCCACTCGCATTACGACTCTCTCTCCATCCCTGTTATACGGTCGGCATTATTAAACCACTTAGTTTGAATATAAAACCTCAGAAGAGCGTTAGTGCCCGAAAGGTGTTATTTACAACGGCCCCAATATTGCCTTACAGTATTTCAGCAGCTACGAGCTGAGTAGTCTCGTGAACCGTTGACGGTTAATAGAGCAGGCAACACTTTTGGGAAAGCTTCACTCTCACTTCTGTCTTCATTCTGTGCCACTGATCTTTTCAGACTTCATAAACTACGCGCACGTACATCAGTTTTGATACCCAATGTAAATAAAAATGCAATTGTACAACGCATCATAGTACCCGACGCAATGTTCTTACCATCATCCTACATGAATCTTGCTTATTATTAGTGTAGATTAACTCAGAATAAATTTCGTTGATTGTTGTGGAAATGACTCGAAGATATGAAACATGCAGTATGGGTAATCTGTATACTGACCATCAGTAAACAAACAAACTTAAAGTCCGACAAATTTAACTACTAATTTTGTAGATTATACTGGTTCAATATAAAAAAAGTCGCCTTTTCCAACTGAAAAATGTAGATGTGTTCAATTAATAATTATAATTTTAGTTAGTTTAGATGAACTATATACAAATTATGGAAAACAAGTAATCGTATTTGCAAACCCGTAATAAATTTTTCTTATCTCGAAGTGGAGCAATGGAAATTAATTAAATTATACGAAATATTCATAAATTATATCGGATAAAAAACATGAGCTCTGACAGTAATCAATGAAATTGAAGCATGCAATCGTTGCTATTATTATTTCTATTTACAAGCATAAATCCATTTCCTATGGACGTTGCCTTCATCTTTGAAAAATGGACCGTGCAATCTGAACCAAATGGAGATTCGGCCGGGATGCTCCCATTTAAGTTTTCATCCAAGTTTAAAATTGCGAATCGGGCCGGCGACTTTATGTAAATGGGGAACCCCGTCCCAACAACCGCGATTCCAGTCACCGTATTATAAACCCCGGTTCTTCTTCGGGGTGAAATTCGAAATAAATAATACGGCTCTAAAGTTATAAATAATTCGCCGTGCGATATTAACGTAGAGCCGACGTCGGTTGGCGGGAGGCGAAGATTTTGCCCACCTTACAGGTCGTGTTGGTCGCTTTAATAACGACGACGCTGCATAATAAACAGGCGTATATGGGGCCGACGAAAGCCCCTCGGCTCGAGCTTTGAATTCCAGTGTGTGTTCCTCACGCGGACCGACTACACCAGCGTACCTTCCTAGTCATTTCCTTTCCCTTTCACTCTTTTCCTCCTCAGAAGGCCGCTTTTTTATTAACTTTGTTATCTTTCTCCCCGTCTCGCCACTGACAGAACGTGCCAGTTCCGATCCGTATGTTCTGATGTCTGTATATTGGCAAATGTGTTCGCTCGTTGGTTGATACAATGGCCCTGCATTCAACCTGTTTAGTACAGCCTATCACTGTTTCGGCACCTCGAAACAATTCATATATCCGCACTTACGCGTGCCGTACGTACTTCTATGCATAACTACAGCATTGACAATATTATGATTCGTTAGCGGAATTCAGAATGAGCATTGAGTAAAAATGATTTCAGGGTGGTCAAATTGGAGGTGTCCGCAAGTTGGGGGATGGGCCATCCCCCGGTCGGGATAATTAAACGGGCTCGGTAGGCGTTGGCGTAAAACGTGAGACAGGGCGCCAATCATCCCTCCTCTACCGCCCCCCCTACACCCCCACACCAATTATCTCAATCATTCGCAGACAACCCTCCGCCGCCACCCGAAATACAATTTCGGCCAATTTCCTAACGGAATTATCCTGGCACTCCCCCGGCGGGCTCTCACCTGTAAGCGTTCGTGGTCCGCCCCCTCCCGCCCTATATTCCCTCTTCCCTCCCCTATTCATCCACCCTCAATTATCCCTCTCTGCGGCGAACTGAACACGCGGCGGGCGTGGTCCATCTCCGTACGTGTGGCCACTAAAGAAATTATACCAACTAGCGCAATGTATTGCACACACTTATGAGTTCAATCCGAGACACCGATTTGAGAGGGTGGCAGACGGTTTGGAATATTATCCCCGTTTGAGATTCGGGGATCATTTTCGGGAGCCCGCCGTTTGATCAGTCATGTTTTCTCGATCGTGTTTTCTTTAATTGATTCTAGAGACAATATAAAAATGTTTCTAAAAATGTCGAGTTTTGTATTCTTATAACGAAAACCGAACACGGCGTTCCGGGCGATGACCTAGGATTTGAACCCGAATCGCGGGACAACAATCTGAAACCGTAGGTCGAGATCTTAGAGCGGTCTCGCTTAATTCCTTAATGCATAAATACATGAAAGCTTTCCCCATCCTGAGAGGTTTTTGATTCCTTTTGAAGGACTGGTTGAGTCACTTGACTCCTGCTTATCTTTGGATGTTCTCCCTCCGCCTCCACCGCTTTGATATCCTCCTCCCACGACCCTCCTCCGCCCCCTTTGCCATTTCACATTTTCCTTCTCCCCCTCTCTTTTGCAGTACATCGATTCCACTTTATTTATTCCGTTATTCCTTCGGGACCAAACTGAATTTAGAATCGCCCAGTAAATTGATATTTATCTCTTGGAATGAAATACGGGCCCACTTGTTATTTATTGAATAAATCAAACAAACGTTGAAACATATCAAAATGGTGCAGCGTAATTTGTTTCATGTTGAAGTTCAAGATTGGTCTATTCTATAAATATTTAGACGCGAAAGCCAAACAGAAGACGGTGGACAGAAAATTTTATAGTATTTAGAGAAAGGAGTTTATTTTTTTATTTTTTATTGCATCGAATTTTATGTTTTTGTTAGATTGCGTAAGCATATGATCGGATTCATTTGAATTTGAAAATGAGTTTTACGGACGGTTAAAACGTAATATTTTGTCTGACGCTAAATCTGTATCGTTTCGATTGCGTGTCAAAAATACAAAAAAAACAAACTCGGAACTGGCTTCCGGGGCTGAACGTAATATTCGGGAGAGCGGCTGAAGTTTTGTTTGAAATCAGTACAAATCCAGAGAACGCATCAACAATACGGAAAACAATTCGCGAAATAAAGGCCGGTGTTACTGACCGATTACAGTAGCTGATATATACTAGCTATATTTGTTATGCGTGGTTACTCTCGAGGAGAATAAAGAAAATTGTAACGTAAATGGAGAGTACGTAAAAAGTCATCCACCAAGTTGATGCTTGGCCCCAGTGTATTAGACGGCTGGTCGCCAGACACTATGAAAGCAATACTTTCATTGATGCCAGCCAGATAAGAAAATAAACTGAAGAAACAAAAACATAAAGTGTTGGGACAAGGACAGGAGGTTTTCTTTGGAAGCGTGGAAAAATATCGATAACTCAGTTTCGCAGTAAGGAAACAACAATAAATTCATTCAAAAGTTACAATAAAAAGGCAGCAATTAAAAAGTTAATTTAATTTTTTTTAAAGCTTCTGCTTTGAATCTTGACTGTTTTTATCCATCTTCCCTATCCCCAGGGGATTATATTTTGGATATTCTACACAGCCATTATAGCATCAACAGCGTTACCCGTTAACAGGAGTTTACCAATCGTACCAAACGATTCCCGTTAGCGCAGGTTCGGCCAACAACAAGGTGACCTCCTTTCGCAATTTATGGAAAGAGCAACACCACCGGTTGTTGGTTTAACCGGTATTTGCCGAGGGAGTGTTCTCCAGTCTTCGGGATATCCTGGACAACGGTGTTGTCGCATACTCCGGCGTATTAGCAGCGGGATGCTACTGACGTCGGTGGAGAACGGAAACCGAATAGACGAAAATAGAGATGACAGAGATATGGCACTAGCAAGGTGTTTTGATTTCAACACCATTATCAATTAGCAAGTCCATGGGATTTTAAAAATTCAAGAGTACATGAATAACTACATATTGAAAGCGAGTAAAGCAATGCCATCTTCTTTTTACTTTATACAATAATTTAAGAAAGGTTTCGTAGAAGGGTTTAGTCACTGAATAATAGCACAGAAATATGCATCGGATCACGAATAGGGAGAGGAAGATGGCTAAACGAAGGTATTTCGTCAATAGATACATATCTCGTAAATGCTACTAATTGTTTTCTTAAATTATCCTGTACCTATTATGAAATTGCCTGCGCTATTTTATTTGCTTTGTCAATTTTAAACGAGAAACTATATCAATTATTGTAGGAGATTTTTGCCTATAAAAGAACTGGCAACCGCAGTGGCGCATGTGGCTGTAGTCCTCTCGGTGGGGGTGCTTGTATCACTGCGGAATTTAATTTAATTATTCACCGGCCCTACTAGGGCTATTTCCGTTTAAGGCACCGCTCGGGATTGCCTGAGTGTTGTCCTGAGTTGCCAAGTTGCTCAAAGGTAAGAATTTAGAGTGCTAGGAATTAAATAACGTTACACCGTCTACCGTTTAGGAACATTAGGGCATTTTCGAATCACGTTGCCACCAATTAGAAAACAATATGTGGACGTTAGTTTGCAAGTAAATATTTAAAAAAGGCGCATCTGAAGTAAAAACAAATAACATTTAATATCATTTTATCTTCAAACCACAGAAATCTCCTCCCGCGATTGGAAAAATCAAATTTTTAATCAAACCCATTATGGACTCATTGATCCGTGAGATTATATTCGTTGATTTCCTTTCATAATGATAAATGTTAGCACTCGGTAATTGAGAATATTTAGAAAGTTCTGTCGCCATTTTCTGTGTTTTTAAAATTATAATTTTGAACGCGTTGAACTCAACGGCCTATACGGCCAGACGGCATTGTCATCAACTTCATTATGTACCTGGGGCACGAAATAAAGGTTGGGGGGGTACCTAATAAATATCGAAAAAACTTAGGGAATCGTTTGGCAGCGGACGGTGAACGTGGTAAGTTTCGGCCCGAATTTACCCCTCCGAATTACCTAATTTAAGTGGGACATTATCGGCCTCGATTCTGTTTTATCGGCCTACCGTTTTCACGGCCCATTGCAGCGGAAGTTAATCTGGGAATCATTATGATCAAATACGAACAATGGAATAAAGCCTGTAAAATCCTAAGTTTTCAGGAAATAATTGTAGAAATAATTGCAGCGTATGTATCGGAAAAACCAGCAGGTAAATACAGAGTTGATAACTGTTGAGAACCGTTAGACGTAATAGGAATACTTACCGCTATACCGAAAAAATCAAGCTTGAAGCCGGTTTTGGCCTCGGCCCAAGTGAATCTGATACAATCTTGCAAATTCGTTATGGTAAATTTTTATTTCTTATTGTGTGTAAAAGCGGTTATTATTTCTTGTGCTCCTTCGAGCTTGTTCCAATGAGCCAATTCCCGTCTACTAAAAGAAGCGAGAAGTGATGAAAAAGAGTTTCGACGACAGTCCTTCCAATAGTCAGAAATTTCTGAGAGCCGACAATATCGCAAGTTAAATAAGATTACAAAAGGAATTAGGAAGATGGAAAGCAGAATTAGAGAGGTAAGGCAATGGAAGAGGGGCTTAAGCCCAAGAATGGAGGTGGTATAATGAAATTTAGTCGAATGAGAGAAGGGATAATCTCGGTGAGAAAGGGGACTTTGACTGTAAGTGGAAAGAAGAATGTTGAGTCTGAAACTGAAATAGCACAAATTTATTGCACTTATTATTTAATTATAGATAATGTATTGAGCAAATAGCGAATTAACTGTTATTTCTTACGATACCCTAACAGGGAAACTATACCAGAACTAAAATGATAAATACTAAAAAAACGAGTCAATGTTAGTCAGTTGATTATCACATTAGATTTCATAGTTAAATTCATGCATAAAAGTAAGTTGATACCTTCTACCTGCAGATATATAGAAACAGTAATAATGTTTTGTTTTTCTGTCTAGGAAAAATATGGTTTTTACGTAACCAATATTAACGATTTATATATTAGAGGCTATAAATGTAGACTAAACCCGAGGTAAAATTTATTATCGTTCAACAAGTAAAAATTGATAATTAATAAGACTGTCTTATCGGAAATTTCTGAACTGAAACCCTTTTTTAATCTTTAATCTTGTTAATTGAGACTGATCGTAAAATATTCAAAATCATTAAATTATTCAAATCACCGTTAAACTCCCATTCGTTTCCAAAGATGGGGTAGGTCGGTTATATTATAAGATAAGGAGACTTTGGGGCACTGAAACTCCCAATGCATATTTATTGAAGCGTACTCCGATTTGAGAAGAGGGCTGTTCTTACGATAACGAGCCGGCTCATAATTCGAAACGGTGTTAAACCGTAAAATGCATTGTAATTTCGCGCTGGATTGACCACGTAGGTTGGAACAATAAAGCTTCAGCCGTTTGAGCCATCCTGTCTGCAGGTGAATTATACTTTCGGCTAATGCCATTCTTAGGTAATACGATTCTAATAAATCATAATTCACAATAAAATTAAAATCATATTTATTATTTTTATAATAGATCCTATCTCTGCAATCAATTAATTTTAACCTTATGCCAATAAAAGAATAGATATATGGAATATAGAATTGAATATCCTATTTAAAACCTACATTCTCTAGTCACAGTAATTTTAATTCTCTGTATATTGATTCATACATACGTCTCATTGTGAAGAATGTTCATGGCAAACGATTCTTCATAATCTTAACAACACATATACATTGTACTGTAGTGTTTAATTCAAAGTCTTCCTTTATCGCCCAGTACGTTATGTCGCGAAGCGACGCGTGATGGAATGCAGTTGAAATGGAATGAGTTCATTCCTAAAATTCCTCACAGAGATTGTACTCCGGACAATGAGAACTGGCCGTCTTCGAAAAGGACGGGCGATGATAAATAACTAGCCTACAGCAGTGAAATTGGCAACTGTGTGTATTTCACCAACTTCTCATCGCGGTGCCATTACGAGAACCGTACGACGATTCGAATAACAGAAAATGCTTCATTGTTCAATTCATTGTAGTATGATTACAGTTGTGCTACTCATAACGAGGCCATAATTTACATAATTAAATTAGGAACCGAGAGCATCAATAAATACCGAAATGCAGGACGGCATATATATATATATATATATATATATATATATATATATATATATATATATATATATATATCGTCGAGTAATTTTAATGAAAAATCGATTGTGTCAGCTATCCATAAATACCAGTCCAAGCAAGAGTCCTTGCAAGAATTGTAGAATTTTTTCGTTTATTTGTATTTAAGGGAGGAATTATTAAGGAGCGTTCAATTGTAGGTTTAAAATGATCCTGCGAGAACGAATTATGGATCGACATTGAAATAAAATATTTTTTTGTTATTGTAAAATTGTGTATTTGTCATCGAGCTTTTTAGGTATTCAGAACAATATTAAAAGGCATTCACTGCCTTTTTACTTCGGTACCGGAAGCATATGCCCTCTAAACTTGCCTTAAGTGTCTCATGAACCCAGTGTGGATCATGTCTTGTGTCAGCGCGATATTATCATGACTGACACTTGGCTATTTACTCTGGTTCCGTTGTCGTATACCACTGGCCACTCTGTTTACCTAGTTGCTACAACTGCCAGTATTAACAGAGAAAGCACCCCTACCCCTCGGCATAGGACACACCCTAACTACCCGCGTATGTTTATATGTATATATATTCAAAATATAATTCCCCATAGTAATTTATGGGACATATTTGTATTTGCATACACAAATATCATTTTTTCTGGACATAGGTATACACCAGAAATAGTCGATATTACAAGTTTTTCTTCTAATCAGCGTCCCATAATAGCCATGGATTATTTACTTCTTATTTATACTCTAAACTCTGTAATGGAACTCAACTGCCGGTTGAATTTGCTGATGCTGATACGCAATGCACTAGTGCTTTGCGTGTCTAGTATCAGCGCCGTGTAATCCAAAACGCAGAAAATCTGTATCCAGATTCTGAACTATTCTACTCCGTTTTTTTCTATAAATTCACGTCGAAAATCGCTTTATTTCAGAGCGTCAGCTTTATATTTACACTATTTGATTGTAGAACTGCCGAAAACCTCGTCAGCCTAGTTGAAGAGTAAGATATCAGTACGGTATTTGGTGATCCACTCTAGCGTATTCTAACGCAAAGGGTGCCAAGTAAATGAGATACCGAACTGACCATTTAGCCCTAAACAGAGAGAGAGAGCGAGAGAGAGAGAGAGAGAGAGAGAGAGGGGAGAAAGGTGAGAGCCATGGGTGAGGTGAGCCGTATGGCAGGGTCCGAGCGTCCCCGACGGGTCAGACCAAATGTAGCGCCTTATCTCATTCGGCTTTTCTGCGGGCACAAAAACACCGCGTCCAGCCTAGAGTGGAGGCCCGGGTACTTAATTTTCGATTTGCGTTCTCCCGACCCGACCCCGTCCCGTATCTTTCCGGGAGAGGTCTTTTTTTCAATTTTTTCCCCCGTCATCCCCGTTCATTTCTGAGCGGTGCCCGAGTTAAACGGCCCATTTTTGCGCGGCGGCGCCCCCTCGGCACGATAATAACGCGAGAAAACAGCATATTTACGCTTCCGGTTGAACCGAAAGGTAGACTGTGTTAATTAGGGGCGGTGGGGCACTCGTTCCTTCTCGTTTAGTCGGAGCCGAACCCTCCCTCCAGGAAACCGGAGAACACGCAGAAATGCAAATGTAAACTCAGCGAGAATAACCCCCGTTCTACCGAATTCAGTCGGTGAAAATTAAGCGGGAATATAAAGGATAATTTATATAACCATTTCAAACATAATCGTGAGCCGGTCAGCACCCGAAATAAATTCAATGATGTAAGAAATATTTTATCAAAATTTCATTAACGAATAATTCCATAATATATTTGTTCTCCTCTTAACAACTACTAAATGTTTTTGAAAATTTAACGACTAAGTCGTAGGAATGAATAACGTTAAATGATAAAGACAATTCGAATATTGTAAAATAATTGTGAAAGTAAGGATTTCCGGCATTTATGGTATTATAAACGAGCGCTGAATAAATTTGAAGAGCCCAGAATTACTCGGTTAAAAATGATTCGAAGCCGTCTAGTCTGAAACCCGAGTAAATTTATTACGGTGTGTAATTAATTAAAGCAAAAGGGAGTTTCTTACTATTTCTACAAGTTGGACAAGGTTGAGCGATTGCAGTTTCATTGGAGACGGTGCTTCGGGTTAATCTAGAGCAGGCGTGCTGGAGGGGGCGGAGTGTTCCGCCTCCGAATAACAAACGACTAACAGATTGTCACCGATAAGGTGAGCCGCCCGGAGGAACTGAGCGATCCCGAGAAATGTTTCATTTATCTGGCCCTGGCCCCAGTCGCCCTCCCGCTGGACAGACATTAATCAACCTCCACGGAGTTCTCTGCCCTCTGCACGGTACAACGGACTCTTAAAAGGTACATCGCTTTCACCCTCCGTTCGAACGCTGCCCCTTATTGTAGTTAAACACAATCTATTAAACAAAAATAGTCAGTAAGCGGCAGCCCAAGAATTAACCCGATACAAATTACCCACCAGAAATTGATGACCAATCCTTTCCAGTTGATTTGGTTAATGATCCTGGCGAATAATCGATTATTACGAGGTATCTTTTAATCGAGTACTGGAGACAGTGGTCGGTCGAATCCGGAAGCGATTTTAAACGGTTCAGTGCGCGGATAAGAAACGGCCGGTACGAGCAAGCGACCGCCCTATTCAGTTCAACGGAGCAGGGAAATTTTGTACAACTTAGTTTCAAATTGCCGCCATAATTATTGTTTACTAGACTAGGTTACAACCTCATTTGGGATTAAATGCAGCAAGTTGGGCTACACCAATTACTGGGTAGTAGCGTTTCTTACACGGTGGCCCGGTCCCAACCTCGGGCCCACCTCACGGGCAGGCGAGGTTGTTATCCCGCCTATTCTATTATATTATATAGCTGGCACCGACTAATGGCACAACATCTCCAGTTCACTGAGGCCGCATTATGACTCTCATACGGTTTTCTTGCAATCGGCAAACGGGTGAGATGCCAACTGGCTATAAGGAAATAAATCGAAAGTTGAATCCATTTTTAATAGGAATGTCAAAATGCCAGCGGGTTGCCCCGGTAACCTCTGAAACAGTAGTTAGTACCTCAGCCGAAGATACCGGCAACCGGTCGGGCAGTATTCAGAAAAAATATTTTACGCATGCTTTCCAGAAAGGAGAAAAAACTAAAAAAATAATGTAACAGAGAAAGGTGAAATCTAGATTTTTACGAGCCGGAGGTAGGTTCTTCAAACGTCATAACGAGAATTCAATAAAGGGGAAACGTCTAGCGCTAAACGAAAGCGTGGTGTTAGAGTTTATAAGATTTTTTAACTTCCTGAAACTGGAAGAGCGAGAATGTTGGGAGTGTGAACAGAACAAGATATCGATCCACATCCCCCGCCCAAAACAAAAGTTGTCCCCCGTAGAGGTATAAACTACTAATATTCGATTTTACCTCCTCTAATTGATTGTTGTTAAGATAACTAAACTACTTGTTTAGTTGTTGGTGTTGTTACAGCCACCAAAATATTAAGGAATTATGATCATAATCATTGTCTAACAATATTGAACGTCGTGATATATTTGTATCAATATTTGCCACCATATCGGTCCAGTGCCCGCCAGCCTTTATAACAGTGCAAATATAACATCTCGGATTTCACAACATATAGATCAGATGTATTGCTATAATTTTAACAACAGCGCACTGTTTCTCTATGTTTACGAATTTTGGATAAATATTAAATAGTGTAATTGAATGGGTACAGGGAAATTATGATAGATTGGAGTATATAGTGATTACTGGCCTAGCTAGTACCAAAAAAGCCAATGGAGACATAAGTGATGGTATACAGAAGCCCGCGGAACCGAGTATCTTAATCGTTGAAAATGATGAAACGGGATTTAAACATATGTACAGCAGCCTATTACCTATTTAAATAGCATCCATTCGTTTCCTAAGAACGGTGCCCGATGACATTATCTGTTGGGGGGACTTGTTTTCTAACCTTGTGTAAAAATTAACTGTTATTGACACGAATAAATCATTGAATTCCGGTTTCTCTTGTTTGTGCTCAATAAAAATGTTTCGGAATATGAAATATAAACGAAAACAGGGAGCGCGCAGTGAGAGAGAAGGGTTACGTGGGGGACGGTTTCCTCGGATTTATCTGTGCGCCGGGTATGGGGGAGGCGGGCATGGCGTCTGGTCCAGTTGAACACTATAATATAGGGAGGGTGGAGGAGCGGGGCGGGAGGAGGGGGTTCGGCGGTTATTAAATCAAAACTTTGCCCCCCTACCACTGCCACTAACCCCCAACAACAACAACAACTAGTTGACTAGTATTGCAACTACCTCTACCCGGCTTCGCCCCCCCCCCCTTACTTGCCATCTCAACCACCGCCAGACTATAACTGGGACTCAGATTACTAAATACGATACGCCCCCCGAAACTAATGCCTACGCGGCCCACATACATAAAGCTTCTTAAGGTGGCCATCCACCCCCACCCCTCCAACCATTCCAGAGGTATGGAAAAGAAATTTAGCACGTTGAAACGAACCTGGGATTAAAATCCAAGATATGGTAACATCGTGTAATAAAGTTAAACACCGCGACCACACTCCATTTACACAGAAATATCTATCAAAACATTATTTCACATTCAAGAAATTACATTATTCGGTTTTAGTGCAGACATAGTTCTAAGAGCTATTTTAGCATAAAGCCCAAATATTGTTTAATACAGACCTGTGTCTCTAATAATGAAGATATCTGGAGTTAAGGGTTCGTTTCTCTCTTAAAAACTTAAAAAATCCCTAGTTTTTTAAGCTACATTACTTTCAGTAATTGACCTTATACACTAAGTTTAAATTGGAGTTAATTCAAGTTAATAAGTTAATTCGCTTCCATACGTCTATTCGAACCTCATTACCCTACACGTCCTGAATCAAAACTGGACCCAAAGGAACTAGGTGAAGTATGTTGGGAAGTTTGAGTAACACACGATGTATCTATCGAGCAGACATATTTGTAAATATCGGCCCGTCCTCCTCGTATAATTTATTTCTAATGAATTCTCTTTGCCGGGGCGGTGTAGATGAACTTGGAACTGTAATCTGCAGGGCGGACCGGCTTGATTGGTTTCCGTTGGAAACAATTGGAACCAATTAGTTTGCCAGGAAGGCATTTTCGATGACAAATTTCAATTCGGTTCCCCGGGCCCGATACAAGCGACATTTACGAGCCGCCATCCATTCGTTCAAGTGATATAGGGGCTGTGCACACTAACAATGACATATTTGTTTTTTCCCCTTACTACTTGTAACCCGGCCCCTTGCCCCATCCCCCCCGCAGTTTTTCAACTCATATTAACGCCGATACATATTTACCAAGACTAATATTTAAACGCGCATATGAATTTAACAAATCCCTGCTCTGCGAATGGTGTTATTCGGGCGTAACATTCCCTTTATTGTAACAGAATTCTTTCCTAAATTCTTACAGTTTTCATTCAAATTTATTAGGTTAAGGCTTAATAATAAAAATTATTAATTCAAATTCAAAATTTCGTGTAATAAATTATATTTTCTAGAATGTTCTCTTTTCCCTATACTGCACCTTTCGACTTTATTTCGAATCCGTCATATATAACTTCCTACCGAAGCCATCATGGCAAGAAATATAAATCACTTTTGAAACAGAACGGCTATTCATCCCCAGCAACCACCCAGTACCGAGATTAACTTTTCACTAGACCAACAGATTAGTTTATATTGAGTTTAAAAATAGACATTATTTATTGACTACTTAGTTTTAACGCTGCTGAGGGGGGAAGGGTCGGTATTAAGACTTTGAGGTCAATATAGTAGAGCCCGAGAAACCGGTATTCTTGGGGGAACTTTATAAAGCCTTATCAGCCATAAACCAATCTCGCAACTAATCCTTCAAGCTGCTCCCCTGTCTCGCCCAGTATCCAGTCCGCTGTCGAAATCCTAGAGGTGAAAATAAAAAAGGATAGGATTAATGGGTACCAGCCATTTTACTCTCTGAAGCAAAACGGTTTTTTCAATTTTCATTCGTCTATCGGATTTGCATGCAATATACTACCAGTGCGGCTGTAGCTGCGGTTACAGTAATTATTTATTATGCAGATATAGTGTGCACACATTCTCGGACAGTGAACGCAATAAACACAAATTCGAGTTTTAGAAGCGAATGTCATGAAATACTATCAGTTATCTGTAACTGGTCATTAAATGTTTATAAACTATCAATGTGTCATTTAAGCTTGAATTAAGAAAACATGAAAAGTGGCGATTTCTGTAATCGGGTTAATTTTACATTTAATTTTGACACAGTAAAAATATCTTAGGAGGAAGAATTTATAAACAACGCAAACATTAAAAAGTAGATTCCAAGTTAGTCTCCTTCTAATTACAGCCGTAGGTAATGCATGTAATTTGCTAAGTGCTGCAAGAGTGAGATGTAATATCGACAGTATACAGAACACTTAAGGGGACTTAGGAGACTTGAGGAACTGATTAAGTACTGGATAATATGCCGTGTCTTCCATGTAATCTCGAATAGATTCCTTCTCTTGAGAGATATAGGTATTTGAAAAGTAAACTTGAGTTGTTCCTCAATAATATTGGGAGGAAGTTTTAGCTGTATACGTTTTATGATAATCTCAAGTTTCAAATATGAAGGCGGTACATTCAATAGAATGCAGGCCCCCTTCAACTGGTCTATTGTTGACGCATTTTAGAATTGAATCAAGAGATCGAATGTACCATATTAATAATCGAACAATTCGCCCGAATTTTATCAAAGAAGAATATATGTTCTGAAGGCCTTCGTTAACATCCACTTCAATTACAATGAACTCATGCGAGCTTTCTAGAAGCTACTTAACGAGGTCTTTTGTCTGCTGATATTCCGATCGTGCTTCACCCAACGATGTCATTACTGAGAATTAGTTTGCGACCGTATAATTCGCAGAGGAGTATATTCAAGCGCCTCTACAAGATATTTCCCCAATACACAGCCAAGGTAATCTGATTATATTGGACTGGAAAAAATGAATCTTCCGTCCGCGGGATTCAGATGTCCAACTATCAATCTGGTATTTTATTCTACTTCTCGATAACATATATGTGGTAATAAAATTTAAAAAATGGAAATGTACTCGAATGTCTAACAATGTTTTTGCTTAACACTATTAAATATGATACAATATCGCGTTCTTAAAAATAAACGAATTAAGTTAATCCTACTAATAATTTTTGGAAGAAATGCATCAAGAATTTTAGTACAGTATGCGCGATATTTTCATCGAAGTTTAATATTCAGTTCGTCTCTGTGAAACTTAACCACAAGGTAACAATAATTTATTTCTGTAGCTATCTAATTTTTTTAAGGGGCCAATAATCGTTTATTTATGTAACGCGTTATAATGGGGAAAGAGTGCAAACTAATTTCCTTTCCCTTCGCATTTGCGGCGTAGGCTAATTTTCAGTAAACCCCGAGAGTCACCATTCAAATAGGGTCGGTAATTATTCGGAGAACTCGGATGGGGCCGAAGGAGTGCCCTGATCCAATTACCGGTGCCGGCAGAGTCGGCCGGCGAAAAAGAGCGAGGATTGTTCTATACAAATGAAGCTAACCATCACTCATCGGCTAACGACACCATTTTTCTCGGGCCGCTCTCCCTTCGCAAAGCCCCAGCCAGCGCTAACAAGATTTCTGGATCCGGCTCGCCAACTTTCGTTACAACATTAAGAGTGGGGCCGCAACAAAAAACGGCCAAGCTCGAAGAACTTGGACCATAAAAAAAAACTCATAAAATCGGTGATTGAAAATACCCCCCAAAAGAATCGCAAAATCCTACAGCCTTTTGTTTGTTTGTGATTTAAAGAATTGGAGAAAAATTGCTGATAAACACACCATTTTGTTGCGCAAATTTGTAACGGAGAAGATTCTGTGTAGTGAACAATATTATCGTAGAAACACCGAACGGATAATTTATGTTATATAATAATACGGTTATCCTGTACGAACAGGAATCTAAATACCAAACGTATCACAATGAAATGATGGTCTTTCGCTAGCCCTATACAAAACCATATCCTGTGTTGTTGACGAGGGGAGAGCATGAAATAAAAATGTTGCCTTAATTGTACCATTGCTCCAAAAAATGTAGAAGTAAAAAGGAGTCTACCCGAATGGTAATTCTCGTTCAATTTCGTTCACTCAAGTAACGAAACGACCGGCATTCATCATTTCTCATTTTATCGCTCCTTAAGCCACGATTAATGGTTCGGACGCTAAGTCAGAGAGGCCAGGATTGCCAGAGTCGTCGCGATGCATTTTTACATGAGAGAAAGGGAGAGGGATGTTTCGCGAAGCGGGGGGGCGGGGGCGGTATCGATTGAGCGCTGCGAAAAACAAAAGGTGATCAATTTTACGAGGGCCCAATTCATTTTACGGTGGTGGTGGGAGGAGGGTTTGTCGGCTCCACAGCACCGACCAATAGGCGACGTTTCAAAACAAAACCCTCCTGGGCCGCCCCCCGTTCCCCCACAATGAAGAGGCGACCACCGCCCGCTCACTTCCACGATTTATTGCCAAAGGTGTCCGAATCGTCGAAACCGGTTTGACACCAAAGTTCAGGCCGTGCACATTTATAAAAACCGAAAGCGATGGCCCGAGGATAAATATACTCGCATAATTAACGAATTTGAATAAATTCATCTCTGATTTATTTGGTACTGCAAATCAGTAGATTGATTTTCCTGGAGATCACCTAGCTCTTTTGTTTAAATACATAAATATATTGGGTTGGGAGGATTTTTGATAATCGGCTTAAGTCTTCGTCAGATTATGGGTCAAATATATATTTGATCACACAACTGGTATTAGGTTCTCACTTCCAAATATATGACAGGAAACCTGTCTGGTATTTATGATCATAAACATTTTCCTGTTGATCCAAGATTTATTGAAAAAAGTTTATTCTTAGTAATCTAGTAGTCGGTGCAAGTGCACCCAACGAACTTCAGTTAAGTACATTTCCGCACCACACTTAAGGGGGTGCTAGTTTCACAAAAATCGTACATGTACTAGTACAAGCGACAGTGACAGTGCAGTGAGGATGCCCGAAAACATCCAAAGTGCCAACAGCGACTAACACCGCTACTGAAGATGGCGAGCAGCCGAAACCGGTCTAGCAAAAGACCGAACCACCGAAACGAACACACGAAATCGACACTATTCCATTCCCTCGCAGACCAAAAAACAGGTATTCTAAACTAATTATAAAACCCCAATTCCATTGATTATGCATGGAAAAATACGAGAACATTTTCGGTACGATCGGGATCAAGAAAAATGAATGAAATCAGTTGCTGGCATTAGAACTAAGAAGTGGAAACGAACATTGAACGTATACTTGCTAAATAGCTAGGGAAGACATTTGTCTACAGCAAGTCGGTCTCGAAGTTGCGTTCCAACAAGGTCTCTGTTACTTCAACTGATATTGCACTAACTTAGTCGGTGGGTGCTCGTTCCACCTTCAAAATACCAATCCCGACGTCGGCTAGCAGGGGCTCAAGCATCAGTGCACAGAGAAGGGCGGCACACGAGACGAGGCCGGTATCTTCTTGAACCGGCGTGTTCTTGGAGCGGCAGATCGGCTACCTCATTCGGGTAATGAGGCGCACACGGAACAGGCTTCGCAAAAGGGAACCAGCCTCCAACCGCCGAACGTTGGACCCGGGAATGGGGAATACACTAAACTCTCAGTACCTGCGGATCATAGAACGGAGGTGGTACGTATCGGTATAATCCGCCAATTATTGATGAGCTAGTGCCCCGTCCTCCGTGTACTGAACGAATCAACAATAGACCAGCTCCCAACATACTTCTCCTATACTACTAATGCTGCCATCGATAATGAGACAATCACACGATACGAGCTCTATTTACACATAACCAACACTATAGGTAAACATAACCAATAGAATACATAATATTAATCGATGTAAAACGAAATTTCTGAAAATAAGATTTTTTCAACGAGATGATAAATACATTATCGTAGTTTAGGTAATTGGAAAACTGAATAAGTTCTAATTAAATAGTGTAGATTTCGTGTGTCTCTGTCTCCTCTCGCTGGTTTGGTCTTTTACTAGACCGGTTTCGGCTGTTTGCCATCTTCAGTAGCGGTGTTAGTCACTTTTTGGCACTTTGGATGTTTTTCGGGCACCCATACCGCAAAACAGGTATGTTTAACTAATTAAATAGTGCTTCCAAATTCTGCTGTTTTGGGCGTTTAAATTCTGTAGTCGACAATGCCTGGAGGGGGGAATAGGGATTTTCAACACCAATCGGGCCGAGAAAAAGGCATTAAGTCAGTGTCGGGCATTTGATTTGAGGGCCCGCCGGCAAAATGGATTAGCGCTGGCTGTGTGCCGATGGTTGGGCGGGCGTCGTGTGTGTGTGTGTGTGAGTGAGAGAGAGAGAGAGCTCACAATTGAATTGCATATTCCTTGTAGTGTTTGGGCGGGAAGTTTTGCATAATACATGCAATACTCGAATCCTCCCTCCGCCATACCCGGGGCCGGCCCCGAATTCCTACCCCCCCTCACCCCCGGGGCCGAGACCACTCTCTGCGCTCAGCAAACACACCGACGTCGAGCAGACAATTATCTTTACTTTAAATTACGATTAAATTAGCCGGTTGCCGGGGTTTCTTGTACACAAGGCCCGTTGCCCGTGTTGGTTCATTACCCAAAAATAGTTCAACCTCCATTGAAATTTAATAGAAAACTTTTTGCAATAGTAACCAGTCCCCTTCATTCGTCAGGAAATTGATGTTCAAATTCGTTTATCTTAAAAAGGATAGCTTTTTAAAATTTAAATTAACATCGAAGATTTCTACGCTCCATTACCTAAATGGACAATTGATACTGTAATGTTTAATAAATGCTGTTTATTAAATATTTGTCTATATATACAACAAAACGTCAAATTTTGCTATCCCACCGAAAAAATAGCGCGAAAAGCTTGTTAAACATGATACCAGTGTAATAAAAAAACAGGGTAAAATTGGGTAGAGATTTTTTCTTGGATCAAAGTTTAAATAATTTAAGATACCAGTTAGAGAATCCGCGATTGTTCGAGATTACCCAATTGCTGAATTCACAAAATAAATCCTGAGGAAAACTGAAATGTGCACCTCACGCAGAATAAACTGGACGGAAGGGTTTTGCGAGGGAAAATAATCGTAATGTAAGTAAGACCCGCATTTATTTATAAATATATAATCGGGCCAGTCCTATGTTTGGTTTTATCGTTTCTGAAGCGATCTCGAAGCGGGAAGTTCCTTAAAAGAAGAGACCACACTCTCTTAAGTCGAATATCGGATAAACTGTAAGTTCTGTGCGAAAAGCTTTTAGGCAAAATTTGTATCCGCATTTTTTTCTGAATATTTAATGTTTCGAACGTGTTAAGCGAACCTGCATTTAGTTACTTTTTAGTGTACACAATTCAAACCAACATAGTGCTATGTTTTCGAATTAACAACTTTAAGGGAGCCAACCGATATGTTGTCTGAGTAGGTAATATTTATAAACGCTCTGCGATATTATACGCCTACCCCGGGCTAATGAGCAAAACTTTGTGATTCAATTTTTGGTTGGACCGCACGAATTAAATAGAAGTATATTATTTATTTTACATAGTTAATGAATTGAAATTAACCCCTTTATATTTTGGAAAACGTGATCATTAGGCTTGATTGTTCAGTAGTTCAACCGTTTATTTGCATCAGTGAAATGAAGGAGTTTCAAGTTGCATCTCCTGTATAATTTTAATATCCCGTAAGAGTTTTCGTACTTATGTAACGGGAGGGAAGTAAAATTCTGGTACAATAGATTATCTTACGACGGGTTGTTACATAAAATGTTAACACTCTTGAAATAATGAGAACTCCATTTGGTTTATTGTAGTATAAAAGACACTCGCTGCTGCAACTTTTACCAGGAAAATTCCGGCGCCTGTTCACCAGTAGGAAAAAACTAGCATTAAAGTAGTACTGAATTTAAACAGTACTATGGAGCACACGCTATATGATATTTGAGTTGGGTGGTTTATATTTAACAGGACATAATCAATTTATTGGAAGGCGCAGAAGTACGGCGATCGGTGATACTAAACGCAACATTCAGTCGTGTAGTGCGGGTTTGCGTCATTTCATAAGGAGCCGTACATCACACATTTACCACATCACACTTATTTAGTAAAATGTATAACTCCTAATCCCAGGTTATTTCTGAACAACCTGATTTGTGGCAGTTGATTTGTGGCAAGTTGTTTGAAAACAGTCAAATTCGTCATTGCATTCAGAATGGAGGATGAATCAGAATCACCCCTAAGATACACATAGTGTGCGTTAAACATAAAATAGGCATTAAATCTCCAAACTACAGAGTGTACTGCAGGTTTGGATCTCATCATCGGTGCTTAAATGTCCCGCAACAAGTTTATATCTGTCAAAGCGAATTTTCTATATCGTTTACCATTTATGAGATAATAGTTCTGTTCCCCGTTATTATTATCATTTATAAAATCGATCCCGCACGTGGCGCAATTACGGCTTTGTACAACTTCAAAAATAAATACGGGGCTTAACTACTAGAATATCTGTCCGTATATTCTGCACGGTGGCCCCAATTACTCGGGCACGAAAGTGGCCTAACCAGTATTAGGACGTGTATTATCAATAGGAGGCATTGAAAAGAACATACAATCGACTTCAACAGGTAGTAAACTTGTCTGATTCTAGACAATGGGGAGCAGGAGGGCGGCGGGGGTGGCAGTCGACCAGTACAATATAGTCAGGAGGTGGGAGCTGCCCCCCCCCCTTTGTTAACAACGAACAATACCTCACTGGTAGACACTTCTCGATCATTTCGACCATTAAACTTTATCGTTTTGATTTCTATCTACGAAACGCTCTATTTCCTTTCGGCTCTCTGCCTTTAATTTTATTTTCATAATTAAAACCGGTCTGAATTAGGGAAAAAAAACCGCCGATTTGACAACGTCCTGGCCAAGGGTTTTCCACAATCGAATACGCGAGCTTATATCTAACGAGAACACTTGGGTTAATGAGGTACTATATCAATTAATAATATAATCAACTACTGTTTTCAATTGATTCTAAAGTTTGTGTAATTTTTTAACATTTGGCACGGCATTAGGACAATCCAGTTAGCGTTTCTCTATAAGCCCCATATGTGGTGGCAGAGCTGTTTATTTATCCGACAGCTCCCTGCAGAATTACTTTTAACCGAACTAAATTTTCGATGGCTCTTCCCTCGGTCGTAATCAACGTTTACCTCCCCACTCCTGGTCTGCTCTCCGGGGGGTTTCGCTCCTTCTTCCCTCTCATTAGGGCCCTCGGTCCGGGGCAGCGTTTAAAGCCGACTTTAAAGCTCCGTTCGGTAAATGAAACATCAAATTTTGTAATCGCTTAATATTTGAGTGGCGGGGCGTCGCTAAACGGGTTGTAGGGAAGGAGTGTGAGAGAGTCGCGTGTAAAAGCCCCGCGGAGCCCGGGCTCCTCCCTTTTAAATATTCTATGCCCCACTTAAAAGGGAAGGCGAAGCCCGCAACACACCCTCTCTAACTACCACCCCCTTCCATTCCACTTATTTATCATTCTCTGGTTCTCGCTTTTTCTTGTTCTTCTTCCAGACTTCCACTTAGAGGGGTGTTTTCCTTTCCCGGGCGAGCCGACTCTTCTCACCTTCCTAATAACGATGGAAGTACTCGATTGATTTGGTTACAAGGAAATAAGAATTTACGTACTATTTGTTTGAAAAACAGGCTTCAGATATTATTTATATTCGAAAGGGCTAAAAAATAAAACAAACCTATGGTATTTTATTCGTCCGGACAACAATCCCCGGACAAGTGGATTAAGGTTTTAGGTATGCGAGATTACTAGACAGACACATTAAAAGACAACGTGAACACCTTCACGTGGCGGGACAAGGATAGGATGCTTCGCTCGGAAACGAGAAAAAATGTCCCTAACCAAGATTCGAGGGGAGAAACCAATCAAGCAGATGAGCAAGAATGAGCCAATTATGAAAAGGAATAAATTACCTCGGAATTAAAAGTTACAGTTACCTGTATTGAGATAAAAACTACATGCCACCCAGAAGACAGAATGATGTTGACATAAACCTGGGTTCTAAGTGTTGATATTTTATTATTATATTTTGAATCACAATTACTACAGTGATGCATTTGGCACTGCATTCTATAATGGTAGTAATGTAAGCTGGGGATTGCTATTAGAATCAGATATTATAAATCGAGATAATAAATAAATGGGACCATTTTGTTGCCAACAAATCTCGCACCTATTTTATTTGTGGGTTTTTCCTGGCCTAGGCCCATTTGTCGCCGAAGTTTTTTCGTCGAATTTTCAGTCGAAAAACGTCGCAATGTGATTCAATTTTTGTATGGGGGAGGCCGAATGTGATTGGCCGTTCTCTTTTTTATAGCTTTTTTCTTTTTTAAACAAATTTGACTTGCGCCGCGAGTCGAACGGCGGATGCCGCGATATTCCCCGTTTTGAAAAATGTTTTGTCAATTTCAAACTTCATTATATCGGAGCGGCCGTCTGTAACGAGTTCGAGGCTTGAATTTATTGCCAATAACGACGGGGACGGTCGCTTTTTGCGCCCCTCTGCCCTCAGCCATCGGACAAAGCTCTACCCTCACCGCACACCGGAAATTCTAAATTAAATACATGTGTTCCACACCACGTTCCACTGCCTTTATGTCGACAGAAACTTGTTCACAATCGAACATCAATTGGCCGATTGACATCACAGCCATTGTAACAAAAGTCGTAAAATTTTCGATCGATATGGGGCGCCTTTACAGAAAATCCCATTAGCACAATATTAGCAAAATATTATATTTAGAACCATATTTTTTTTGACAGACTAGCCCTAACAAAATTTTATTTTAACAGGATTTGTATAAATGCTTAATTGATAAACAAATATAAGAGATCACATTAAACACAGTCAATTCAATTACAAATTCTTTACACTTCACTGTCAGTAAACATTCTCATCTAATATGTTTCGACCCGAATTACCATCGCAGGTGCACTGTTCATTAATTGCTAATTTGTAACCCCAATGGCGTTAATATTCATTTATTTCAATACTACGTATCCGAAATTTTAATATGCAAAGTTGTGTTCTCTCGGAATGGAAGTTGTCCGGACCTGTCCTAGATTCATAATGAATAAATTTCGATCAGAGGTAGAGCTAAGTTGGACAGTTCGGCCCCCATTAATAACATAACGGGGGAAATAGGAGTAGTGGCGGAAGAATGCTCAAAACTTGTGGGTTGGGGAGGGAGGGAGGGGAGTTGGCTTGGCCCCGTGGATATAATTACGGATGTAAAGACGCGACGGTGCCTGGAGAGGGCCGATAACTCTCATCCATTTACCGGCTCCAGTAGTCCTCCACTATCTGGCCCCGGCCGTATTATTAGGAGGAGCCCACTCCCTAAGTTAATTGGGTTTGATCCCGGCCAGAGCTTAGGGTTCGGCACAACCGAACTCTGCGGCCCCCTTAAACAATCGCCCCCAACACCGCCATATTCCCCGTCCATACCTCAATATAATCGATCGCACTTCGATTATAACCCAACAGCGCCAACGATCGGTTTTCCTATACTTATTATTCTGTTCTTCGCATGTTCCAACTATAAATCGGTATTAATTTTAGATATTCTCCAGCACTTTTTATATTTAAAACACACAGCTAACTTGATTTTAGAGACTAGTCCCATTCCGGAAATAATATTTCGTCGTCACAACCCATTCTGATGTTATCGAAACACGTAATTCGTAATGAAGAAGACAACATATATCTGTCGAGCGGATAGTCTTGGTAATATTAACACACATTGCTTGCGGGCTCCGGTGAACTGGCTTTATCTATGTAGCGGAGGTCTGGAAATAATTGGATGTCTAATTATAATCGCGGCCAGATCCGATGACCGAAGTCTGAGTTGCCGCTGGCGCACAAGGTGACGCAAAGGGAGGCCGAGGACCAATAAATAATTCCTTAAATGTGACTCCTAGTTAACTTAATGCAACCAACTTATTACATCGTTATGAAACTCACGGCCAAGTCCAGATTACAGAGTAATGACGTCGACACTGCTTTAGGCGCCTAATTAATATCATATTAATTTTGAATGTCTTCATTTTAATTGCGTCTTTGACAACTCCGTGGCAAGTAGAAAGTAAGTATTACTTGGTAATTTCTTAAATTTCGATCGTCTACTCTTCCGCACGTTAAATAAATAAGTTGCAGTTGAACCAGTTACTGCGGTAGGTGTAACTTCGGTAATCCATAGTTTGGGCCAATCTTAAAAACCCTTGAAAAATTTTCAGAAGTGATATATAGGAATTGGAAAATTAATTAAAACGAAATTAAATTTGTTGCGAATTTTCTCGTGCGGAATTTTCACAAGTGGATTACAGGAAGATGCAAAACTAGCCAATCGGATGCCGTTATCATTCGAGACTGCAAACTATGCAGGTTTGAGGAAGTCTTCACGTCTAACTTTGGCATTAAAATCCTAACCTCATGCCTGGGCACCTCTTCATACTCGGTTTCCAAAAGTGCGTAAAAGGCATCCTACTATTTATAGTAATTACTATATGGAAAAATAGTAACTTTTTGACTGCCTTAAACCGGGGTCAGGTTAAAATCGGGATTTTATTTTTTCAATTGCTCAAATTCGAGGAACATTGATGAAAAAAAACGGAGAGTCTAAGGGATCGGTGGATGGAGCCTGAGGGGGGGTCGTCTCTAATGATGAGCCCTCAGGCTGTTTTCTGGGCTAATGTAATTGGGAAAAACCGGAGGGAGGTTGACCGCCGCCTGGTAATTATGCCACTCCTTTTTCAGTTACTTTTTCCGCTACGCCCCGGGCAATTCGTTCGTCGCGGACCTACTTTTTATTCGCGCTCAAATCGAATTCGTGTCGAAGTGAAGACGCCTCTGCCGCCTTCGAAAATTCGACAATTTAAAATAGCCCTCTTCCAATCCACCCAGATCTCATCCGACAAATGCCTATATTGCCGAAGTCATGCACAATCGGCATCGAGTGCCACCACAGCGGGCTATTGGCCTCCGCGGTTGTAACCGTATAACAGGATTCTCCAGCTCCTGACGACATGCGTCGAGATAATTAGTGTACTGAGTGCAAGACTAAACAAGCACTTCCAATCCAAACGAAACTCCATTACGTACGTGATCCAATTGATATTTCTATTGGGCGATTATTTATAGTTTAGTCGTACATGCCTGTTATAATTAAATTACGTGCAATATTGAGAGTGAGAGAGAGAGAGAGAGAGAGAGAGAGAGAGAGAGAGAGAGAGAGAGAGAAAATGAGGCTTACAGGATCCTTCAGTAATTACAACGCGGTGGCACATTCTTTTCCGTTGAATATAAACCGTACAGAAAACTGAATAAAGTTGTACAGACCGTGATTTACTCTGTTAAAGTACACATGATAAAAGAAAAATCCTGTGTTGGAAGGTGGAAATGAAGCGGTCGAAAACCGAATTAAAAGTAATGAATAGCAAAAGCAATCCTGTACAAGAGCAGCTGCCGGCTGGCAGTTAACTGATAAATGCCCCGACTATATATCTTCTTAGCGGCGTATACATCTGTGTAGCCCCTACCGGGATGATGTATACTGTACAATCCTATTAAATTTTATACATTTAAAATCATACATGAATTCTCCGAGCGCAAGGTCGCAACTTCACCATCTTCTAGACAGAAAATATGCGCAATAGACCTCATTAGTGGCATTTTTGTCTTTAGTGTCGTTCCTCGAAATGTTCAGAACATGAGACCAACGAATTAATTCCTTAACCTAAGCATAAAAGGTAAATTTCCGAGAACGCATACTGCACCTGACTAGGGTTCCTTGTCCTTTGGCGGTACCGTCGTACATGAATGTTGATAACATATGTTCATCATTATATTAATAATCCATTACATCTTCCTTTATATTGTCAAGAATATACCGCTAAGAACCGTTGAGAGTTATCTCAAAAGAAGAGGACCAATAATGCAGAAGTTTACAACTTTAAGGGTCCAAATTCGTCCACCGTCTACCTGCCGGGTTCAATTAGGGTTACGAATTGACCAGCAGCACAAATTTGTCCCAAGTTATTTGATATAACTCCGCTGCTTCTGAAGGAATACCCGTGAGTGAAATGAACGCGTTGAAGAAGTTCTAGCCTTTTTCTATCGTTCGACGAGCCGGCAAGAAAAAGACATAAAGTTTTCTTTGATCTCAATCAGCCAATTCTTGGGCACCCCCACCAATAGGTAAGGATAAAGTCGTCCTCCTAACAAAATTCGGTAGGCACTCGCACGAGAGATACCAGTTTCTCTCGATATCTATCTAGCATATATCTATAATACTAAAATGCGGACTACTAAAATGACGACCCAAATTACATAGACTTTTATGAATCCGTAAATCGCAAACTGCATCAAAAAATATTTTCCGCTTTGAAAGATTTCTATTCTAAACCTCCATAAACGTTTAAACGCGTTTAAGATACGCTGGAATTCTACTGACAAACATCGTACACCAACAATAACACCTTACTTATTCTCCTTTTACAAAAAATCATGTTACATTACTTTTCTCGATATATTTTTGAAATATATATCTCCTTTATCTTAGAAATGTATAGTTTTCCAGCGGATAGAAATGTTCACGCTGATACATACATCAGCGCTTTGATTTTCATGGAAAATACACACATAATAAGGTCATTTACTCTTATGGTAACTAACGACCATTACAACGAGATTGGAGGAAGTACGTAATGAGGACGATAAATTCAATGGGAGATAGATCGTTGGACCGAAAAGAATTACACATGAGTGGAATAGAAGGTCATATGCAATCAAGGTATAATTATATAAATTAAAATCATGGTAGAGGTTTTCTAATATTCTGAGCATACAGAAAGGCTGTTTTTGCGGAATAGAACCATTAGAATAGTCATAATACAAATCTATTATGCCAGAAAGTATAACTATGATTTAACTACTAAACGGTGCTAGTAGTTAAATCATTTAGTCGCTATTATGACGTTGGTTAGGCAATTTACTTCAGGCTATATACTTGCCATTGTAAGATATATTACATTAAACTTACCCGCAATATGAAGAAGTATTACGTAATCCTTCTTTCAGGATTAAACAGAATTCTTGGACGGTATTTTTAATTACTAATTATTATTTAATTGAAATCACATCGGTCATTGTGAACCTGAAAGTAAACAACATAAAATAAGTGAGAATAAACATTTTTAGTTAATTATTTGTTTCTCGCAGTAGGAGTTTATCTCTTAAATAAAATCAAACTGAAACAGAGCGAATACAACGGAACACATGGATATTAGAGAGGCATGAAATATATGGGAAGGTGTAACAGGAGGACTAGATACAGTTCAGATAGTAACAGACACTATTTTGCCATTTTATGTTTTCCATTTATTCGGCGGATTGGATTCAGAGCGAACAAAAGGAGGCCGCAAACATTACAATGGATTCCCTTTATAAGGCATCGGGTCTCGAACTCTCCCAAACCCTGGGATAAAGTAGGTTTGACGGAGTTAGAAAATACCCGCCCCACCAGTTGTGTGTGCGGCTCCTGGTGATATATTCGTTTAAATTAAAATCTATTTTATAAATGACATTTAAGAAATTGCTACTCGGGAAAAAAAATTGAATGCTTTTAATGATGTTCGTCCATGAGGAGATTGGCAACTCATTGCCGATTCGCCACAAATATTATGTCCCAACATTCTGGGGTTATGGTATTGAAGGTATATTGATAAATTTAAAAACTAACTTTCATTGTACTGCAATATATTTTTGCCCATATTTTTTACTGTTAGATTGTACAAACTTAATAGGATTCTAATTACGGATCTAATTAGGATTCAAATATTTTTCCCGAATAATCAGGTTCAGTATTGCGCATTGTGGGTGGTGGAGGGGGATATTCTTCATACTAATTCACACTAATGTTCTTCATATTTTAAATGAAATAATAATAATTTTTTTAAAAGACGAATGATTATTTGTATGGACTTATTTATATTGTATTAATTGTTCGAGAAAAAAATATTTGACACAAATAATCCGGGCACAAATATCTAATTTTTGGATATGACAGACGTATTAACCAGTATGATGTTCTGTACCAACGCGGTTTTGGATTCTCAAAATAGTCATTTAGCATCCTTGTATTAATGTAGCCTATAGGCTGCCGATGAAGCATCGTGAGTACCTTTCGATATCGCTGGGCTGCGTGTCTTTTCCAGCCCGAGACAATGCATGGAGCCATTAGCGGGAAAGCGGGGAATAGGCGGGCGGTCCATCTAAAATGATAGTCGGAGGCAAGGACGGAGAGCCATTTTCAATGACAGGAAATCATTGCGACATTTTAAATGACTTTATGATTTAGGGTCGGCCATCGCTAGGGACGCCGCCGGGCCTCCAACCATTCGTTGGTCACTGCCCGCCCAGAGATGACGCCCATTCGGCTACTAGGCATACTACTGCTGGCCGCTGTCCCGGCTCTTAATAGCCCCGACAAGGTAGGATACCTAGCTGCCCATTGTCTACCATTTAGAACAATAACATTTCCTGCAGATGAAGAGAAATATCAGTGGGCATTTACTTGTATTGCACAGATGTCAGTTTCAAACCCCTGACACTCTGAAAAAATCGTGTTTGTATCCTCCTACAAAAAATTCTATCCTGAGCTAATAGGTATATCATATATGCGCCCATAATTGTATTGAACAGATGTCAGTTTCAAACCCCTGGCACTCTGAAAAAATCGTGCTTGTTTCCGCCTACAAAAAATTCTATCCTGAGCTAATAGGTATATCATATATGCGCCCATAATTATGAAAGTGGTCTAAGTCAATTCAAACTTTAAATACATTTTCATATGAAATTCTCACATAATTTCATATTCATACTAAACTTCCATTAATCGAGACTAATAAAATTCTAAATTAAAATGTTGCATAATATAAAAATATTTGTTAATTTATACGAAAGCAATTCATTAAATATCTCGAAACCAGAAATAAATGACTTAGACCACTCTCATAATTATGGGCACATATCACAATTTCTTATGAAGGAATTTAATGAATTAGCTCTATCTAACCAGAGCGAGGGGTGAAGAGAGGTGGGAGTAAGAGGAAAAAAAGTGCTTTGTTACACATTTTCAGACACATCAATTTATAAATAAATAACCTAAATACAGTTACTGCCAGTAGTTAATTACCATCCGCCAGCCTTACACTAACCATTTGTGTATGTCTTTCTTCTTTTTGCCTAATTATTTTCTTTTCCTAATCCGCAGTCAAATGTAGCTGTTAGGGGTAAACAAAAAACGTCCACCGTGACAATGGAGCACTTAGCGAATTGCAAAAGAAATTCACCGTCTTATTTCATATTGAACTATACACAAACTGAACCCAACGTGTATGAAGTTAAGGGCTCAATGCACCTTGAGGATCCAATCGTGGAACCGGCCTCGGTAAATATTTATTCTAGTTCATTCTAACTCGTAACATTTTAACGTTATCCAATATTTAAACACGGAATGATTATTACTATCTCAAAAAGACCTGAAAAAGACAACTTAGTGAATATAATAATAATAGTTCTCACGTAATATATATTTATATTTAAAATTATTATAATTTTCATATTACATGTATCTATTATAATCACCATAATTATTATAACGATTATATTAGCGATTATTTATAGCACATATTTATATGCTTTAATCTTTTTTATTTTTCTTAAAGTGATGCAGTTTGGTTAGAGGAACGCCAGTCGTTCGAAAAGCATTAACCGGCACGTTATTATGCCACGATATTATGAATAAAATAATATTGACTCGTCATTTTATATTTCAGTTGGTATGCAGCGTTTATAATTGTAATGAAAATTACGACACCAAGAACTGTCACTACGCGCAGGGTTTGAAGGTGGATAACATTTGTGATAAGTTAACGATGAAAAATATGCCTTGGAGTCCCTTCTTGGAAAATAGCACGATCCCTCGTGCGTGCCCTATAAAAAAGGTATAATTCCCTTAACAAAACCCTTTATTTAATAATAAATTTACTACTTTGGAATCGGTTTGGTGGCCTGCGAGCGTTTGAAATGCCTGCGCTTGTATTATAGAAATGTTCCCAGAAATATTCAAACCCAAGAATTATTTATGAGGAGCCATAAATAACCTTTTTGACGACCCGTGCGTGTTGACAAAAAGAAAACGACTTCACAAAAACAAATTTACCCGGCGAGAAGCGAAGTATGAAAACGGTAAACCGAATATCAATTTCCGTTCATCGCCGGAAGACAGGTTTATTTTTAGCATATCAGGCTTAACTTTTAAGGTCTCTCTATGCATGCTCTTCCTCGTAAGCTCCTTTCGATCAAGTCTGAACTGCTTAATTTTATAATATTATCCTTCTGACATCTGCACCTAAATTTTACTCTGCTTATCTACGTCGCCAATCAGTTCATCAGTTATTAATGCGTCATAGAAGCACTTTTTTGCGTTCATGGTCAATAATACATTATGTCAGCTCTACTGCGCTTTCTTCTTCACGATTCGGGAGGGTCATATTTAATTTCAAATAAATTGTGTTTTTATTTGAGGATCGATTGGTTTCAGCTTTGGACAGTAATAAAGTTTCAGCTAGATTGTTCTGTTAAATTTATTGTAGATTTCGCGTTTTTAGTAATCTAGTTTTAATCGGTGCTAGTGTACCCAACGTACTTTAGTTAAGTACATTTCCGCACCACCCTCAGGGGCGCTAGTTTTAATCGGTGCTAGTGTACCCAACGTACTTTAGTTAAGTACATTTCCGCACCACCCTCAGGGGCGCTAGTTTATCGGTGCTAATGTATGTACCCAACGAACTTTAGTTAAGTACATTTCCGCACCACACTGAACGGCGCGCTAGTTTATCGGTGCTAGTGCACCCAACAAACTGAAGATGGCGAGCAGCCGAAATCGCAAAAGCCTAACTAGCAAAAGACCAAACCAGCCAGGGAAACAGAAACACTCGAAATCTACGGTATTCCAACCCCTCGCAGGCCGCAAAACAGGTATTCTAAACTAGTTAAATTTATTGTTACTTTAAACTCGGTCAGTAGATGGACTATGTTGTACACAGGTGCTTATTGATCAGAGGTTAATTGACATAAAAACTATTAAACTTTTCACGGTACCACAGTCTAAAGGTGCACAACGTTTTCAAAAATATTTCTAGATTTAACCTTATTCGGACCTATCTAGGTGTTGGGCCATTGGCACAATTGTTTGTTGTTCACTGTTCCTATACTTTCAATTCGAATTTAAAACTCGGCCATCGATTCAATCGGGTATAAATCCGCGGACTGCTAAACGCCGAGCTCCTCTTTTTATACTGGGCCCCAATCCCAGGGGTTACGGGTTCCAATGTTTTTTAGGTACTGCGCCATTGGTAGACCTCTCCTACAGACTTTTAGATTAAACCATTTGCATTTACACAAACGCGATAAAAGCCTTTGGTTGGAAAAAAATTGAAACTAGCTATTCCAGGGAAGATAAAACCTGAAGACATTACCGTCGAAGAGTGTTATTAATTATGTTTTGTTGTTATTAGTTGTATTGAGCAATAATGAGGATTGTAGGGCAAAATAAATAGACGGTGTTAAATATACGAAATCAAAGTAGCTACCTGCAGTTGGAGAGCCAGCGAATCAAGATAGCTAGAGGGCTCGGCCTCCTGTTACACGAGTTTGATACAAAGTGCTTTTGTCAACCCAGTCCATACAAATCTTATATGTTAGGATTTAAGTTTTTTGGGTGAATTAGTTCAATGATTTCAAGGAAAGTTCCCACCCAACTTTCAAACGAAGTTAGGTTATTGGTTGTATCAACTATTCAAGTGTTTATCAAAGTGTTTAATTCTTTCTAACCAATAAATAAAAATGACATTGGTGAAGAGGTATATTTTTCCCAATATTTAGCATTTTCAAAATATTAAATTGTTTTTCTTTTATTTCTTTGTGGGCAATTGACTTTGATTTAGTGATAAAGAATGAATTAGAATCTTTATTGAGAATTTTGAGCTTAATAAATCGAATATATTATGCATATTTGGAATGGAATAATAATACAAATAATATACAATTAATGTGAAATAATAAATATCTGTTCACAGGCGACATATTTGTTATACGGATCTCATTTTAATTTCAAATCTTTCAATTTCCTTCCGAATCTGTACGGGAAGTGGAAAATACAGGCGTCCATCACTGTAAGAAGTGTCTCCACACTCTGCATCATTGCACAACTCAACATCGAACGACACTGAACTGGTTTGAAAAAATCTGGTTTTTCTTTGTCAATAGCGATTGAAGGTGGAGATTAAAAATTTACTTCACTCAACAAATTTACAAAATCAAACAAAAATGTTTGACGACGCTATACGAATACAATTACTGTATGTCATGTATAATCCAAATAAAAATTAATGACTAATTAAAAACTAATTTGAATTTCCCATCGAAGGAAAATATACTCGGTCGGACTGCTGCAGCAACAAAGTTGTTTACTTGATTTTTTATTCAATTTATGTGATATGATATCTGTCACCATACCCTTGAATATCCTCCAGGAAATTTGAACACTCTATACTGTTTCGTGAGTGGAAAAACATTGCCCCTAAACGATAAAGCGGAATGGCTCTAAAGTTAACTACGGTTCAAGAATTCTTGATCGGTATTCCTCCAAGTCTGTTTCTCTCATCGTATGAAAACTTCTTTATAAGATAAAAAAAATAATTCTTCAAACAAGGTCTTAACACCAGCAACTGCATCGTCTAGCTCATCCTACAAGTGAAAATCACCGAACACATGTCCGAGTCCAAGACGTTTAAACGTCATTAAAAGTGAAATGCTATGAACAACTGGGCATTTCTGGAACCCAACCTCCGAAGATCTCGAGTCGCCCTTCATTTTCCCCCTATGGAGACCTAACTACTAGTTAGGCGGATCCTTTTTATCTACAAATCTTGATGGCGGGAAGCAAGTTTTATGAATCATACTGCCTAAATGATGCCTAACGAGTGTACTATAGTTTTTGAGCTCCAAATTTCAATTGGTATAAAATTATTTCGGAAGTCGAACCTCTTTAACCCTTCTTCAACGGCTCAATAGAAATGCTCGCATTAGAAAAATTGAAAGGGTTCTTAATTGGAACTCACATTATAATCAAATAACTTACAGCCACATTACTTCAAAAAAGGGCAGCTTGAAAAATACAGTATATATTATTTGAACCGCTCTCCAACAAAGTCGACAGCGTTGGAAAAATTATGTACCGGTTGCAAATAATTGATTTTTAGGACTTTACTGCCATTGATATAAATGACAATGCTGTCCTGTAGCTGTTTGAGAGGATAATATAGGGTCACAAAAAATAATTTTTGTTTATAATATTGCATACGCTTCAGAAACAAACGAGCGGGGCCAAAAAAAGCGGGAGTGACAATTTATTTTTTAATGCTTGTATTGTATTATATAATATGGTCAAGGCTTGCTCTATAATAGGAGCGCGCTTCTTTTCCGCTTCCGGTCGAGCAACATAAAATGATAAAAGAGAAGCGATAAGATAGGAAAACTATCAGATATCAGAATCGTAAAATCGCATCGGACTTGAAGCCAGGGTGAACATCGATTCGGGTTCCTGATGATGCGAAAGAGATAGGGCCAATTGCACAATTGTCAGAGCGAATGACAAGAAAAAAATTCAGAATGCTCTATTTTATTACACTTAACTGCAAGTATTATTTATTTAAAGACACTGCAATATTTCATTTTGAATTTACTTGAGTCCAGAATATACTACCGATTGCGTTACTACATTTAATACTTTATATCAGTGTCCTCCAAGCCTTTAAGATCGCGTACCATTAAAACAGAAAATAACAGTAAGGAATAGTATATATAAATTAGAGACAGCGCCACCGAAGGACAAAAGGAGCCCTACTCAGGTAGAGCACAGGATACGTACGCGGAAATTCGCCTCCTATGTCAATACAGGCGGGATGTCGGCCTCCGTCAAAGAGGGCATTAACGCCCGGAATACCTCCGTTTAGTTGTCTCCCTCTCCCTATTGTATTAAATCATATAAAAGGACAAGGAAATAACGGATGAGACAGTCTTAGACGATATTCTGGTTAAATTAGCGACGGTCAGGCTCTGAAGTCAATTTCATTGTCATTATTCTGATAAAACCATGATAAGTCTCATTAAACCCTTCTTCAAAACCTTTAATAATTTGTAAATATATATATATATATATATATATATATATATATATATATATATATATATGTGTGTGTGTGTGTGTGTGTGTGTGTGTGTGTGTGTGTGTGTGTGCAAACGTAAACATTTCATGGATCGGTAGCCTTAAATAAAGTAAATATATGTATTTTATTACATTATATTTATTTTATAAACACTTCACATACGTATTAATTTTTCTCAATTTAATTTAATGTGAAAAATGTGACGATATTCGTATAATAATATCGGAATATTCGAAGGTCCTGTTCCAAGTTTAATTTATCACCGTGCTTGCTTTTAATTACTGTCATGACCGAAAAACATACAGAGGTTTATAATCAAACGGTAGGATTGCTTACTAAGCTTTGGTACTCGTCCACAAATTCTGAAGAAATGTTTGATGAAATCCGTATCGTAATT
Organism: Lethocerus indicus; assembly: GCA_019843655.1. NCBI lineage: Eukaryota > Metazoa > Arthropoda > Insecta > Hemiptera > Belostomatidae > Lethocerus > Lethocerus indicus. The sequence goes on along the minus strand of JACDQD010000003.1, from coordinate 21,872,700 downwards.
TTGTATTTTGTCATTTAACTGTTCTCGAGAAATGATCGGCAGGTGATCAATTATTACATTTTCAACAACTGTGTTCAACATCAATTCAAATACTTCGTACCCACTTTGGAGACCACTGCTTCAGATATTTGAAATGTACTAAAAGGGAATCTGTCGCACGCGTGCAATTAAAATACCGCCAAGACCATAACTGTAAACTATTTATAATGTACAGGCAGAACGTATACTTTACCGGAGCCTGTACTTTGAGAGAACTGGAACTATCGTTCAACAATACAGCGAGATAGTTCGGTCTGTAAGCAGCAATATCGGTCTTATCACCAGTACAGCTAACAGTTTGACCAATGTTAGGCTAACATTTTGTTATAACGGGTGATCGAAATCGACGGGCGGTGCGCAGGCCGGCATCAGTTAGTTGGCCGATCACAAATTTGAACGCCGAACGAAAAGGACAAGATCGCAATCCCGGATAAGATTGATCCGAACTTCCTTGCCCGCCGACCGCCACCAGTATAGGAAATGGCGATTTCCTGGCATCTCCAATTATACCTGTATTGGCTCCGGATAACCCTAGGCACAGTCATTGGTGCCACCAATTCAGCTGTTATTCAGATCGAGACGATGAACGTAGGTGCTTCTTTCTGCTTTTTAACCGCCGTCTTCCTCATAGTCAACGATGCCATCGGCGAGCCAAACGTAAGCGTTCTTTAATCTGTAAACACTATGTCTTATCTTTTAACTGGAACTTGTCGTGGTACGAATTGTTTTTTAATTAATACGCAGAAATTAATGTTAAATAGGGTATATTTATATTTTTCCGCTCCGTGATTTCTCAATCCATATATTTTATACTGAACGCCCCCTATTTGCGATATCTCGAATTTTCGCGTTTCGTTTTAAATTATTACATTTGATTTATTATATTAATTTACCGGTTCATAACACATACAGTATCGTCAGATATAAAAAATCTCCGTACTCAGAATGGTTTTCGTAAAATAACTCGTATTTTGTCTACACGTGAATCCTAGAAAAGAAAAATATGAATAAATAAATTTTAAATCAATTCATTAAAAACGACCCCTATAGATGTTTTATTCTAGCCATATCTATATAAATAAATAATAAAGGATTACTTCGGAAAATTACAAAAATATCTCCCGAACACCCATAACTGTATCCATCAATTTTCATAACTGATTATCTCACCTTGGGAATATCTTCTTAATCATTTAATTATTCTGCCGAATGCCAATCAACTGCCGTTTAAAAATCGTACTCGTGTTTCATGTCAGAGAATGCCGATGCTTGGAAAACAGAAGAAGACTGTGGTGATGTTGGAGAAGTTCGAAGAATGCCAGAAACCGCACCCGAATCTAGTTAATTTGACCGCCGAACTGCTTGAACCCAACGTCTACTGGATGACAGGCTCGGTTAAGGTCATCGAACAGATAAACCAACCTATATCGGTACGTCGTAAATAACTGTTGGCAACGCGACACGATTTTGCGTTAAACTTCTCATTGGAAAAGTCCTAATACCAACTTTATTTCATTTACAATTTCGCATATCAACCCCGATTATTAGATGAATATATTCGGAGGTATAAGACAGATTCACAGGGAAATTTATTATGTACTGTGTACTTTAAAATTTGTATATACAGAGTGGGAAATTAAGCATAACCGTCGGTTTCAGATTACGGCTTATTATTAACGCTGCATACTATTTGTCGAATAATAATATATGATTCACTTTGAGAAATCGTTATTGTACATTACAATCTCCGTTTTTGTTAAGCCCTAGTAAATTTACTCCCTAGTTCTTGGGATCTATCCGCAGCGCTGCCTTTACCTGGTACTCCCGGCACGGGCCAAACACAATCACTAGCGAATCAGTGCCGGAGGCCCTGAAAAACCAGTTAAACACAGCCACATAAATATAACCGTGAGTTGGTGAAACGGTTAAACTTGAGTCGAATAGGGCCGACGTGGATTACAACTTGGTTAAAGCGTGAGCCTGTATTTGATTCCTGATTACAGAAGTGTCCTGGCACCGAGTTCAGTAATTTGTACAGCCCATTCCATTGATTCAAGTACTCAAACGGGACCCAAATAGATTATTGTTAGTTCTATAGCAATCTATAGATTATTGTTAGTTCTATATTTTCCAATTGACCTTATTTTAAACATAAAGAAGAAGAAGCAGAAGGTAGAAGACAAGATGAAGAAGATTGAGCAGGAATATGTGGAACTGACTTTTTAACACCAGATCCTATTCCGATTATCTGTTATGTAAGCATTTCATTTTCTTCAACAAAATCTTTCCGCTATCTAATTTCTTCAATGATCACACACTATCCAAAACTCGGCGTTATTCACGCTTGATAATCCTTTGACGTACGGCACCCTCATTACATTGTTTCTTCACTACCGTTAAGAAACCGATCGAATGCGTTATTCCCCATTTTCGTTTCAGATGCTTTGTAACATTTACAGCTGCAACGGCGGCTACGAGAATAAAAACTGTCAGTTCAACAGAAACATCAAACTTGACGGTGTCTGCGATGTTTTAATGACCAAGAATATGCCCTGGTCTCCGTTTATGGACAACAGCACACTTCCCAGGTCGTGCCCGATCAAGAAGGTATACCTTGTTAAAATGTACCTCTCAGGTTGTATGAGGGGCTAGAAGAATCTATCAGTAAAACTATAACTTATTCAGTTAGTTATGCCTAGGAGATTGGTTACTTTATTGAATTGAAAAACAATAACAGTTTTAATTATTTTATTTAAAATCGAATAATTGCATTATTTCCTACGAAATTTTAATGTTTATTTCAAGGGGAAATTTCAATGAAATATGGTGTCATTTCTATATGCAAAAATAATTCCATTATAATCTAATGACGCCCATGACGTTTTAAAATGCATTGGATATTAGATTCTGTTTTCAACTCAAAATACTTAACTTCAAAAGTGTATGAACCTAAAGTCTGAAATGTATCTAAAATGTGTAAAATATGTTCCTACGATTTAAAGCATGTAAATTTCTGTCGGCAGGGAGTCTACTACCTTTTGGGATCCAAGTTCGACTTCAAAACGCTGAATTTCTTGCCCAATTTTTACGGCCAGTGGAAAATCAATGCAAATATACTGACAAGGAACGTACTTTCGTTGTGTGTCAATACACTGGTTAATGTCGAAAGGACGTAGACAACAGTTACGTGCAACCGAGCTGAAAATACCTTTTGAGGCGTGAAATCAGTCATTGAATTCCAAACACAAACGTCTCAAAATGCAACTACGTTTTATATTTTGTGTATATCCGCGTGCGTGTGGTAAAACTAATAAATATTACAAGATTGTGACAAGTTCTTGAAGAAATTCAATGTCTTTCCCACACTAATTTCTGTTAATATTTATCCGAATATTAAATAAATACAAGATTATTCAACGGATGTAGAGTGGAATATTTTGCACTTACCATGAAATACAAGTTTCCATTGTAATTCAACACAAGTAATATAATGTAACTATCAAACGCAATACATTTGTAAAATAAATAAAGCAATTATATTAATGTTTATTCGTTGAACTCAAATTTTCTGATAAATACCAATATCCTTATAATAAATCAACTGGAAAAGTAATATAAAAATATTATGTGAATTTTACATCAATAAATTATTCAACAAATTAAATCCTGGTTTTTGTAACATAATACATGTAAATTAACCTACGTATTCTGATCCCGAAATGTATACGGGTCATCCTGAGGGTACTGATATTAGTTAACGCGTTATTAACGTGATATTAGTTACCTTGCAATTAAAAACAAGGTCCTTACTCCTGTGACATTAGTAGAGTCTAAAATCCAATAAAGTACACAAAGTAAAACGCCCAGAAATTTCGATAGCGGCAGCTATCCTAAATAAAATAATTAGGAGAGTAAAAGTGTAAAAGTTTCTTCGAATAAGCGGAAGCCCTTTTTGGCCACGTTTCCCGCGATGATCTAATGTCCGCACTGTTAATTAGTTTCGAAACCTCTCGACATTTCGAAAACGGAATGCACACTTTATTGTCATGTTAACTGATCATAAAAACCACGAATCCATTCGTGAACAGAATCGCCGTGATCCTAACATGTTAAACGAAAACGAAATTCTACTCATAGTAATATACTATAAAGAATATATTTTGTTTCTGACGATATTTTAGAAATTAATCATAAATACAATTATTTGTCGTATGTATGTCATAAAATATGACACACAAGAATATTCAGAATTCATTTTGAACATTTACGTAATTGGATACATAATAGGAAGTAAACAATTTCTTTCTAACATTTCAAGGTCTGATATATCTTAAAAATGTCGACACAAATTATTTTCAGTTGTCAATTATATTAATTAACAACCGAAACCGTGTCTAAAAACAGGTTTGACAGATTCAAAATTGTAGATATGTCGGGCCGATATTATATTGTGTAGCACAAAACTAGAAATAATGCAGTTACGGTAAAATAACGTTTCCGCTTCCAGATAAAAACTTTATGATAAATCTTTTATTTCACGATATAATCCGTACGTACAGGAAAAATGGGAGAATAGCCATTAAAATGAATGATGGCCGTAATGATAAATGATGATCATAACTAGGATGATATTAATAATAAATTAATTTTTATTAATTTTATATTATTTATCATTCACTCAGTATTATTACAACAGTGAAGTGCGATTAGAAAAGTAATTTTCTGTAGAAAGTAAATTAAATGCAGAAAAATGTGGTCTGATTAGTGTATCAAAACCCACTACACAACTGTGTAGTCATTCTTGTATTTCCTCAGCCAATAGCGCCAGTTATTTTCAGATTAGATTATGATGTCCATTTCTGTCGGATACACTGAAATCGATAATTGGAAATTTTTAAGAAATTAGGGAAATTTTTATATTAAGAAATATTTTTATATAAGATGCTTATTCACTTAATGAATTTTGTCAAATTCAATTTTCTTTAACACTACCAAACTCAAAAATCTGTCAGATTGTTTCCTAGTTTTACTGAACGATACTTCTTTTTAAATGGCTTTCCGATATGAATTGTTTGCCCAAATATCTAAAAACATAATACAATACAACTAGGTTACATGAAAATGTAGGCCGTTTTCCTGCGGGGCAAGTGCTAAAATTAATAGTGCATTATGATTTTACTGCTATAATTGAGTCCAGCCTTTAGTCATCTATCCATTCGTGAACAGAATCGCCGTGATCCTAACATGTTAAACGAAAACGAAATTCTACTCATAGTGATATACTATAAAGAATATATTTTGTTTCTGACGATATTTTAGAAATTAATCATAAATACAATTATTTGTCGTATGTATGTCATAAAATATGACACACAAGAATATTCCGAATTCATTTTGAACATTTACGTAATTGGATACATAATAGGAAGTAAACAATTTCTTTCTAACATTTCAGACTATTTTCAGACTACGGAATTAGTATTCCGACTATTGCCGTATGCTAATTACGACGATTAAACATAACGTACTGTAATTACCTATTAACTATAGTATAATTAACTATTATACTTTTTTGCTACAGTATAACAATTCAGATTGTGTTTATGAAACCTGACATTTAAAGCGCGGCGTCAGCATGGAACCGATACTCGTCGTCCGATACTTGTCGTTCCGAGTAATGATTTCGGTGGACAAAAAGTGGAAAATAACAATCGAAAATATAATCTGAATTAGAGGTCGATGTAGCCGCCAATCCGGTGATTATGGAATCTGATTCAGGCAACGATCGATAAACTCCAAATCGGGAAGTTATAATTCCAGATCCGGGTGTATACTCCAGATAATAGCGCTTAGGGGTCCGCATAACCCCGCAATATCCATTCAGAGTGAGTCTCTCTTTCAGTCATGAGGAGCCGATACTTAATAATCAAAACATTGCTGTACGAGATACAAGTGGCATTAGCACTTGTAAGTATGAAAGTATAGCTGTTTTACATATTTACTTGTACGTTTGCGGACGAACTGCCAACTAACATTGCAGTGTTAGTTTTACGTATTCAGCATTAGTAAGGCACCGCCTGAAAAATTTCGAAATTACTCATTTTTATTAAAATATACGTCCGTAATAAAAAAAAAATACTTTAATACTGTAATTCGAGATTGTGACTTATGCAACTCACGCCCGCGAGTGCAGTTTCTGAAATTACTATGCACTATTACTCCGCTTGAATTACTTAATGCCATGATAATACCGTTTTGATATTGGACCAGGATTCAGTGTTCAGTCTGCCGTCAAATGATATTCACATCAGGGTAGAGAGATTCGACCAGTGCACGATAAAGCCCGATCTGAAGAACCAGTTCGTCGACAGCGTCATCTCCCAGACGGGCTACAAGCAGTTCCAACTCAGCGGGACAATCTTGCTCAGGGAACAAATAAACCCGCCAGTCACTGTGAGTTAAAGCAATTTAGAAAATAAGAAAATTTTAACGCCTTATATCGCCCGCTATAAATGAATTCTAATATCCCTTCTGTGAACGTGGGTTCACAGCGGGCTGTGAATTTAAACGAAACATTAGCAAATAAGCTTTATGATGAGTTTAACATAGTCATGGAGTGTTCAGAATAGTATTGCCCAAGACTAGATCGGTTAAATGAATAATATCGTTTAGATAAATGTGGACACAACTACAAGTATGTATAAATGCATGTAAAAAGGCGATAGCTGACAAAGTCCCGGGCCCAACAAAAAAATGGAAGCTCACGTCCTTGAAAGGAGACACATACAATGGCAGGGATGCGACGATATCAGTGTACAATCGCCAAGTTTTATCGTACATCGAATAATTTGTCCGTTCAACTTGGGCCCATCCTCCGGTTAGAGTGGGTAACAGCAGCACCCAAATTGGTTTTTCTATCACTTTCTATTTATATATTCAGTTCAAATAATTTTATTCGTTTTTAAATACAACCCTGAATTTGATGTTCTACCGCTATTTTAATAATGGTAGTTATGTGACTTTGAATATAATGATAAGTATTAATTGATCCTGGCATTCTATTTATGGTCCTACAGCACAGTTTTATTGTGGCATTCTGACTAGATAAAGGTGGTAAAGTCATATTAGATTCTATCAAATAATAAGAGCAATGATTTATATTTCTTATTTCAAGTAATATTGTGGCTGTGAATGCAGACAGAAAATTGCACTATACTAGTAATTATTGCATTTCTCCTTAAGAATCACTGCTCTCGTTTCCATCTGTCAGTTCGTGGAAGCAGTTTTTCTTTTTTTCATGGTAAAATTGCAGGAGGAATAAACCCAACCTGCGATATTCCGAATTTTTTTGGATGCCCAAACCAATACGTAGATCTTATTTAATGAACCACTAAGCCAGATAGCGAGTCAACTATCGAAAGCTAATTTACAACTTAACAGGCGAGAGGAGAAAATCGTTCTTCAAATATATTGATTCTCTAAAAATATTGATGGCAGTACAGGCTAAGAAGAAAATATCACTATTGGTTTTCAATTGATGTATTGAATAGAAACACGACAAATAAATTACTAAAGGGGGCAGCCGGGTGAAAATGCTTTTGGGCATTAATATAATGCTTAGTTTTACTATCGTATTTGTTAACAGCTCCAGTGCAAACTGTACAAGTGCGCTTCTAAACAAGAGCCCGGTACATGCGAGTATTACTACACTTATAAGACTGATCAGTTTTGCCAGGCCTTAGGCCAGAAGAACATGACATGGACCCCATTCATAGAGGCCACCAACCTCCCCGAATCTTGTCCTATCAAGAAGGTAAGTCGAAAATTTCAAAAATGGACTTACAAAATTATTATGCCATCCTCGCGAAATGGAATAATAAACATTGTTTTATATGCACATAAAGATATTTATATAGTTTAGATTAATTGTTTGGTTCTCTGCGAGGATTTTGTATGTCATCGTTCTTTCGGTTTCGGCTGCTCGTCTTATTCGGCTTAAGTCTTTGTCGGATTATCGGTAAAATATATCTTTGATTATATATATTTATAGGGGCGCTAGTTTATCGGTACTAGTGTACCCAACGAACTTTAGTTAAGTACATTTCCGCACCACACTCAGGGGGGGCGCTAGTTTACCGGTGCAAGTGCACCCAACGACCTGAAGATGGCGAGCAGCCGAAACCGGTCTAGCAAAAGACCAAACCAGCACACACAGACAGAAACACCATGGAATGTGTGTCTGTGTGTGTGTGTGTGTTCGCCTGCGCATTTCTCAGCGTTCCAATGAGTCTCCTTTTTCTGTAAGACATTTGACAAATACTACAATGATAATTCATACAAAAACGACGGCTGTTTTAGGGAGAATACAAAATCAACGGCGCAAAGTTCGATTTAACCTCAATGTACAGCATTCCGATGTTGGTGGGATACTTCAAAGTGACTTGCACGGGAATCAACCAAAAGAAAATTTACTTTTGCGTTGACACGGAAATAGACGTCTCGAAGGCGAATAGGCGACCGGGGTGAATCATGGAATATATTTCCTCACCCGTAATCAACCTGTAACTTTCAGATGCCTGTAACTTTTCCAAAAGATGATTATACACTTACCCAAACTAAAAATACAACAAACAATGCCTGCCACAACAAGACTTATTTTATTTATAATAACCAACTCATGGATTTCTGCAGTTATTATAGATACTAGTAAATATTGGTCGGACGAAAACGAGGTCAGAAGACGAAGATTTTGAAATTATATTCGAAGTAAGTAGAACTGTTATTATTAAATGGCTATAATATTGAGACAATACTACTGAAGTTGTAATGATAGTGAATTTTACAAACTTGAAGCACTACATTATCTGTGTTCCATCCGTCCCTCGTATCTCTACGAGGAGTACTGTCAAAACGCATTACGGTGGGAAATGCATACAAAAATCATCACACATTTCTTCCACACACGGCGATATTTTACACACCAACCGATTAACCGATTTTTAACGATCGAATCACCTAAAATATTACCGGGCGTCATCACATAAAATAGAACGAAACCGAGCGATGAAAGAGCACCAGCAGCGCCATAATTAAATTAAGGCCTGCGGAGGATATTAAATAGGAACAATAAAATAGTAATAAATTTCAGTATAATTGGTTCGGTCCTTCTGGGACTCGAATCATTAATTAGACCCCGGGGATTGATAGGCGCCGTTCCGATTAGGAATTTATCATCCCCGTTTATGAGCGCAAATAAGAACAATGCGTGTCGGTGGCACTAAGCCCAATAACGAATGAGATTACCCAGGGACCGGTACTGGAAATATACCGTTTTCATTTTTCCCTCGACGCTACGGTGGGGACACCGTATTTTTGGACCTTGTAATTTCCAACCGAGAGTTTTCGACAGATTTACACAGTAGCCAAACTAAAAAAATATGCACATCATTTTAATGAAGAAGAATTTTGTACTATGTTGTTTCTTTTCTGAACTTAAAATGAATTATTAACGATTTAAATTTTAAATATTTTCAATCTGATATCGCGTTGCTGTCTATATAATTAAAAAAATAGTCGTATAACTCGAATTGGATAATGCGGTGCTTCTCAAGAACCAGACTAGGAAGCTAAATATACCTGGGGAATATGTTCGACTCTCAAAACACTCCATATTCAACTATAATCGGAAAGCGAGATTGTTTCGCCAGCCATCACTGTGGAGCTGTGATAGAAGAGGTCACAAACCTGCGATGGGATAATGTTTTTTTTTACCATCCTAGGATCATCTAATGTTAGGTTGGGTAATGTACCCACTCGGACGGTTTCGAGGAGGATGTGCGGGCCCGCATTAATTATTTGGGGTCCTTAATTTTCTTGGGGCCCGCCACCTCCCATCCAGCTACCGAGCAGTTTCACCATTCAACGCATTTGTGAATCAGATTCTCACCCCCTCAGTATAAGTGTGAAACGTTATTTGCATGTTAATAGCATACCGGAAACTAATTAGACTTATCTTCATCTGCATTCCTATTAGTTCCATTTAATACCTCCCTTCAGTCGGGGTACCTGTTGATATCGTTCCTGTTCCTTATTTGCCGGTGGGGAATCCTTAGAAAAATGCAAATTTTTCCCACCGGGCACCTTGGGACCGGGTTCTATCGTTGTCAATTCGAAATTGATTATAATTTATTCCTACTGCCGCGAAACGAAAAAATTGGTAGATTCAATAATAAACAATTAATAAAATAATAATTACTAACCCCTAAATGAGCAGTATACCGTAGGTAACAAGTTACAGTTTACTCTCGGAGAAATTCACTAACTACATTTGGTCGATCGTGCAATTTTCAGTATCCCATGATAGATCTATTCTGTTAATAATATAATTAGGTATTTTTAACCTATGGGTTGCTCATAAAGCATTGGGTGAGCACTGGAACCACACTCGTTATCGTCACAGTAACAGGGTCGCCCCCGCTGATTTCAATGCTGATTTTCTCAATACAAACAGCCCTCCCTCCCCTCAGATGAGACGAGTGAACCGGCGGGGGGGGGGTGACTTTTTCCTACTGGGAGTTAAAGATTAAAGTTGAGGGCGCGGTGCCACTGTGACTGCCGGCCGGGTATGATTATCTCCGGCCCCTCAATTCGCGTTGGGCCCAGCAAACAAACAACACTCATCGGGGCTTCACGACACGTAAACCTGTTAGCCGACTCGTCATTTCCCGTTCCCCGTTCCTTTCACCCTCCCCCGTTATTAAAACACGTCCTTCTCCCCTCCGTGTACCCGCCATTCGAATTTCCCATCCTTCTCATCGTCTGCGGTCTGCCTCCTCCTAGTCCCCTTCAACTGTTTAAACTTATTTCTTCCCAGACTCCATTCTGTCTCTTGCGTACCTACCATAAATTGTAATCGATTAATACTTCCTTCAACACTTAAGTACTGTAATAAAACCGTGTACTCAAAAAATTTTGTTTAATAATAGGATAAATTTGGGCTCCTAACAGGTCACTCTAAAGAAAAGTACCGAAAAAAAAATTGGACATATTTTGACAAGATACGGACGGTAAATTGAAATCTCTTTATATGTCCATAATTCAGGGCGGAAGTTTACCCCATTTAAATTAGTTTGAAAATCTGTCAGTTCTTCGGTGAAATTCAATATTTTACGAACTTTAAATCAGGTGGTAATACTCGTCTCTTTCAACTTCATTGAACCCGTAAATTTTACTTCTTATTTCGCTTTGAAATTTATAGCATCTGTACAAACGGTTCACATGTCCAATTATATTTTACCGTTTTAATGCTTCAGTAACGTGAAAAAATACAAACGCGAACGATCTATAAACAAAGAGCATTCTTTCTCTTTATATCATTTATAAAACACACCCGCCCGACTTGGACACATTTAAATACAATTTGTATTACTTATATTGAAAACAGAAACAGGCAAAGTTGAATATGAACATGGAAAATAATATAAACACATAGAATCGTTATATATTTATAAATGTAACCGTTGTAATACTCCCACCGCCCATTGAGTTTCATCCAACCTGGTCAAGTTTGGATTTACAAACAATTTGAAAGAAATGGTAACCTCTTTCTGCGAATAACGTTAGATCGTCATGGTGGGCAGCGCCGAAATTGAAACCATACGGAACGGTTGAACACCGCATAGGTGAAATATGGCCCCGGCCAACCGGCGAGTTTTATGGCCTCGCACTCCGCTCTGGAAATTATCAAATCGAGCGGACTCCGGGCGTATACCGCGCGTGAAAATGCCATTTTTACCGCAACAGCGGAATTCCTCCCTTGGACTCTGTGTCCAGGGGAAATTACCAGGTCCGACGTCGCGACGCAAAACTTTCAACGAGCGGTGAGACAGATGCTCCTCGCAATGGGACTTTTACCATTTTTGCTAAATCGGAACTTTCGGGTCTGCCGGGTAGCCGGTGGGCCCCATTGTAAAAGGTTAAAAGTACAAGGTTTCTGTACTGACCTAGTAGATAATCACGATATCTAAAGCGGGATACGATAAAATGAGATGAGAATTTCGAGGGGAAAAGCCGACAGAATCTAATGGGGAGGTGCAGGAAACGGATGAATATAGGTGGGATGGAGGGAAACGGGAGTGTAGGAGAGGCGAGGATGATTGATGAAAAACCGAAGTGTGGCGGCCTCAGGCCCGCTAGACATCAGTCTTCATTAATACTCGCGAGAGGCTCGCATTAACCATGGTCACACTTGGTTCCACCTACCCTCCTACTACAATATTTCTGAATTCATACCCTGGACGAATACGCTTTACTCAGGATGTTGAAACTTTTATTGGTAGTTATTTTAATAATAGTCATTTATTGCTTCAAGAAGGTGGACCTCATGTTAATATATGGCACTTGAATTGAGTGGTTCCAAATGAATTACGGTGTAGTTTGTGAAATACATGTACAGTAATGGACCAGATCGTGTTGTAAAACAAGCGATGAGGCCATCCATCGCCTTCATCAAGATGTAATCTACAAACATTTTATTAGACTTTAAGTAGTATCGAAGTCTGTTTTCCCGCGAACTTTGTGTTAGGCGCAAAGCGCCATTCTCCTTAGCGCCAACATACTAATGCACTTTCCACCCTACTCACTTCATAATTTTACTTTAGCCATACTATACCATATTATTTTTATCAATGCTCTGACCTGTTACAATACAACAGTGGAGTCTCTTTAACCTCAGTGACACGATCATGAGACTAGGTCCGAAAACGTTGGAAAGTAGAACTAAGTTTTACTGTCCCGGATCTTTATTGTCAACCTGTGCTTTGCCTTAAGAAAACCCTATTTCTGTTTAATGTAAAAGACAGATCGACGAAACTAATCCATAATGATTTTGAAAGCTACCAAAAATTGACAAAGCTGAAAATGGAGCGTACAAAAACGCTAGTAAAAAATTATAACTACTTTCAAAATTCAAATTGAACGTTTCTTTTCTACTCAGAAAATCTTAGCATACACTCTATGTGTTGGGACAACAAAAAATACGATCCCTTTCTACCCCATGAAAATTCTATTAAGTGCTCTAGAAAAAAGAAAATTCCACAGCCCTAACAATACCCTTCCAATCCTGGCTGAATTTTATTGTACGTTATAAATTCAAAGTCACGGTTCCTCCTCCCTTGGGCACATAATAAAGAGTTCATTAAATATGAAATGCAAATGCTCCCCGTGTCGTCCCCGTGCTAAACGTAAATACCGCTGTCGCCCCCTCTCCATCACCTACATTGCATCCATTCACAAGAGGTGAAATTCAACTTGGGAGATACGACTGCAGGATGTAATTCTTTCGTATGATTGTCGCGGCATTGTTACACATGCCCATTGTGCAAGTTACTCATTTCCCCCGAACAGAGGGATCGATACATCTTTTTACTGTATAGAAAGGGTCCACGAAAGTAATAAACCGGAGTTCACTCACGTCATGTACATTCGAATGATTAATTCAAAAGACAAAAGTCTTGTACGCGAAATAACGGTGCAACAAGTACAGAATTGCTCCCACAATGTTACACTGCTTCAGCAAAATTATTCACATATACATATATAAGAAAAACCTACTAGCACCCATAAGAAAATGCGTCAGCACTCAACAAATGGGAGAAGACATTTTTCATAAACCTTATTTACAAAAAAAATGGCAATTTAGGTATTTGATATCTCATATGTAAACAAATAATAGGCAATAAAGTATTTATTAGGAAGTGTTCCAATACTTCAGATGTTCTCATTCTTCACAAATACCCTTTTGACATTGATTGTTTAAATAAATCAGATTGCACTTGCTGCTCATACCATTTTTCTAAATTTAATTAATTCCACTCAAGTAATTCTTATTTGGCAATTAGTTTTATAGCATAGTTAATAATGCTTTAATAGTATGAAAACATTGTATATACAAAAAATACACCCATCATGTTTTTACAAACTAATAATGAAAGTAAGATACCATTTAATAAGCTAGAAAATGCCAATACATGACTTCAATTTCATTCATCTCACCAGCTTATAGAATTCAATGATCACAAATTAAAACATAAAAAATGTATTAAAGACTAATTACATATTCTAATTGAAGGAAAATTCAGTCTGTCATTAGAAATATAAAATTGTCCCCCATATTATTATATTAAAATAGGTTGTTATTTAAACAAGATGCAGTACTCAAAAAATAATAATATTAGAAACCAGAATTTAACTTTATAATATAAATCAACAAATATTGTTGTACTAGTTCAATTATGTAATATATATTTAGATTGTAAGTACATTTTACATTTTATATTTTTATTAGAATATTGTTGCATTAGTTGTTTTTGTGATCACAGATAAGGAAACAGGATGAAAAGAGGATATAGTAAAGCAATGCTCAAGACTAATATTAATAAGAGATTCATAACAATTAAAACAATTTATGTAATAAAGGAACAGCTGGTTACAGTTTCTTTATGAATTGCTACATCAGGGCCACTTCAAATAATGCTTAGAAAACAAACTGAATTTTGTTTACATAATTGTAGGATCAGAGTCATTAACAACTTCACAATATGTACAACATAATAAATAACACCCAAGGATAAAATGGACAGCAACATGAGAGTAATTGTATAATACTAGACAATTTTTCCAGATGTTTTAATTATTTTTCATTGGAATAAGTTCAAATAAATACAATTCAAAAAATACTCTCTAACGGTGACAGTACAATTTCCAATTCTTATCGATCTACCTCACCAAAGACTATATCCAGTGTACCTGGAAAAGGAAAACAAATTTGAAAAAACATCACAAGCATTCGTCAAATAACCAACAAAAATAATAATTGTTATTATTATTATGAAAGCAGTTAAACATGCTATTATTTTCTTATTCACAAATATTTAAGCATAATAGTTTCAATTTTTACCTATTATAGCTACAACATCAGCAAGGAAATGTGCTTTTCCAATTTTATCTAAAGCTGCTAAGTGAGCAAACCCTGGTGCCTTAATTTTGCACCTGTAAGGTTTTGAAGTACCATCAGATACAAGGTAGACACCAAACTCTCCTGAAATATCAAATAACCAGTAAACATTAAAACATGGATAAGTATGTTTAAATATGCAAAATTAAATTAAAAATTAGAGTACACAAAAAATAATCAATAATATGTAAGTACTAATCTAAAAAATATTTCATGGTATACACAATGAACTTAATCTTGCATATTATTTTAGGTAGATACTGAATGATTTTTAATGTCATATCCTATACCATATTTTTTCTTTTATCCCTTTTATAGTTGAGACAAGCTAATAAATAAATACATTTATGAAGGTCTATGTAATTTATGTAGATCTAAAAAAATATATTGATGTAGGTCTATGATGTAATTACCCTTAGGAGCCTCAATAGCTGTGTAAGTAGAACCAGGTGGTACTTGGTAACCTTGTGAGAATAACTTGAAATGATGTATAAGAGCTTCCATTGATGTCTAGGATGTACAAAAGTCAATTAATTCAGCTTCAACAATGAATTATAAAATGTCATTTATATGCAAATAATATATTAAACAAGGCAGTATGTAACAGCATCATTTATATTAAATCATATGATGTGAAATACCTTCATTTCAGCCCTGGAAGGAGGTGTGATTTTCATATCATCAGTTTTGATCTCTCCAGGTGGCATCTTGTTCAGACACTGTTCTATTATCCTTAGTGACTGTCTCATTTCTTCAACTCTACACAGATACCTGTTGTGCAGGGAATGTCAAATTAGTGCATAAGATTTTTTAATGACAGTATCTATTGAAAATTTAATATAAGGTATGTGTGTATTAACACCTTATTGTGTGCACATAATAGTTTAGTTTCAAAATATAGCAGTCAAGTTACCATTATTTTTATTCAAGAATTCTTCATAATTATATATTTTTTCTGTATATCCCAAGTGAACTGTACAAAGGACTATTTTAAACTATAGAGTTAACATAAGTATATTAATACCTGGGGAAAGGCCAAAGCTTCCTTATTCTTTATACTTAGCCTTAAACTGCAGACATGAGAAACATCCAAAGAACATATTTACATGTTGGGGTTTGAAACTATAAATCTACAGGTTAAGCTCCAGTTCATTTGACTACTGTAATATCATACTACTCATACATGCCCAATGTGCATGAGAACCTAATTTATGCCAGTATCCTCCCAGTTTCAGAGGACCATTGATCAATATCATTTTGGTTATAATTAGAATATATAAAAATGTACATCAAAGATATATTCTAATGACTTTAACTATTCCCACACTTACCTATCGTAACAATCTCCTTTGGTTCCAATGGGAACATCAAAGTCAACTTCATTATAAGCATCATAAGGCTGAGACTTTCGAAGATCCCATTTGATTCCAGATCCTCTCAACATTACTCCACTAGAAAAAAAAGAAAATGGAAATCTGAATAACAAAAACAGTTAAAAAATTTTTTTACAATATTCATCTGCAAAGGAACAAAAATATCTTACAATAACAATTTTTTTAATATTTAAAAACAAAAAAAATGGCAACCATTATTCAACGAACCTGCAACCATAATTCAGAGCATCTTCTGCTGAAACAATACCAATATCAACAGTTCTTTCTTTCCAGATCCTGTTATGTGTCAACATGTCCTCCATTTCATCAATCCTTTCACCAAATTTTGATATAAAGTGGTAAATATCATCAAGTAATCCCATAGGCATATCCTAAAATGAATGAATTTCAAAAAATGTGATAAAAACTACTACATCTATGGTCTATGTGGTAAATTATTGGACCAAAAGAAAAATTTAAGAATAGAATAATAACAGAATGATAACAGAACTATAAATGTGTAATTATACTGATACATAACCTCAGATTATAATTTTTAATTCAGAAATATAGAGAAACAATACAATTAATGTTTCAAAATACTTTTTTACAACTGAAATGTTTTCAATTTTTTTAATGTTTTTATAGGCTGTAGTACCCTATTCTATACACATGATCTGGCTTGTAGTTAGTTACTGTGATTAGGGGAAGAAAGTTAGGCTAGGAGAGTGTGGTTGTTCAACTCCCTGACTTATGCTAACTTATATCATATATCCATGGCATAACCTCTGGACCTCATGACCCATACTATATGCCTGAACCACTGCGGCCCATAAAATATTAATTTGATACATTATATAATACAATGTTGCTGACCTGAGAGACACCACCTGGTCTAATATAAGCAGCATGCATTCGAGCACCTGAAACTCTTTCATAAAATTCCATCATCTTTTCACGCTCCTCAAACATCCAAAAGAAAGGAGTCATAGCACCAATGTCCAACGCATGACACCCAACAGCCATTATATGATTCAAAACTCTTGTGATCTCAGCAAACAAAGCTGGTATATAAAAGTAAAAGAACCTTAATCAGGAAAATTACAGTATCATACAATATCAGTGAATTAATATGAAATAATATATTTTGCAGACATCAAAGAATTTATGCAATTAAGATACAATAAACATCAAATGCAACAAAACTGTTGTCACGTATAAATTAACTGAATGTTTATAAAACATAATTAAAATTGATAATAACTTAAAATATTGTTTTAATTAATTCAGTTTCATATTTCTAAATATTAGTTTGTAAAGCAAAGACAATTTTTTTGCTTACTTCGAATATATTTGGCCCGAATTGGGATATCAATATTCAGTAATTTTTCTACAGCCAATGAAAAACACTGCTCATTGCACATCATTGATACATAGTCAAGTCGGTCGAAGTAAGGAAGAGCTTGAGTATAAGTCTTGTACTCAATTAATTTTTCAGTGCCACGATGGAGCAAACCAATGTGAGGATCAGCACGAACCACAATCTGTATGGCATAAAAATGGGCATTAGTCACTAATGTAGTTCATTCGCAGAGTTGAGAATGGACAATTATTTAATAAACGCATTGGAATCAATTTGAAAATGGTATTTCACAAACCTCGCCATCAAGTTCAAGAACGAGCCTCAACACGCCATGAGCGGCAGGGTGCTGCGGCCCAAAATTCAGTACGATATTCCTAACTGATTTCTCTGGATAGCTCTTCAGTGCATTCCACCTAGTTACTTTCCATTTTGAAGTAACTTCATCTGGGTACATAACAACACCTCCCCTCTCCTTGAATAGGTCTGGATCGGGAAACCATTTTGATGCATAACGTTCGGAGCTATAAATATAAAATGAAACAACATTTATACTACAAAATTAAGGATAAATTTCAACAACCGTCAAGACAAAATTATGGTAACAATTATTTCTAGGTAGATACACAGAAATAATTATAATTCTAAAGCATCAATAAACCAATTATTGGACAAACCTATTCTAACAAAAATGGATTTTCATATACTGCAAACATTTATATTAAATAATGCACAATATTTCATTTATTAAGTTGCCAAAATTGAAGAATGCATCTAAGAACTAATAAAGGTCAAATTTTTACAAGCTATAATCAAACACAGAAACAATGATTTGTTCACAATTTTCTGTATTTAAATGGTTGATGCTTAAAATGTTTTAAAATCATTGTTGTAAATATATATATATATATATATATATATATATATATATATATATATATATACATACATACACCTGTTTAAAAATACACATTTCACAATATAACAGGGGACATTAATACATTTGCATGACCCACACTATTATGCCAAGATGAATTACAATAACATTAAATGATTTCGATTGTTATACCATAAGTTCGTTACATTTTTTAACTCTGACAAGGTTCAGCAGCACTGTTATAGTTACAAAGGTGACAAAGTGTAACGAAATCATTATAACTTGATAGTAAAATAAGCTATTATATTTCCACTTTAAAATCCAGGCTTCGAATCGTTGTACGTTAGATTTTTATAATAAATAACATCTTAAACGTCGGTCAAAACTGGAAATGAAGGATAACAGTTTCTGATATTTCCTCGATATATTCAATTTTTTTTATTTCAAGCGTGTTAATAAGTTCTTACCTTGCACAGTAAAGTGGAGCAACACTTTTGAACAATAATCTACCATTACTTGTGTAGCTTAGAGGGCAATTTTTCAATAGGACTTTCAGAGCAGCTGCCATCTTGCCAAAGCCGTATCTCGGGCTAACAGCTGATCGGGCCAGAGATTCAAAAATCCGCCGGTTGTAATTCCGGTTGGACGTTTCGGAATCCCGTATTTTATTTGGGCCGTCGAAAATAAATTTCGAAAAGAACGGACCAAAAGCGATGGCAAAGTCAAAGCGGAAACGGATTTCAGATTAAATATCGTCCGGAGTCGGGTGGCCAGCTTGGTTCACTCTCGTGGTCGCCGGCAGAGAGGAAATTTCACACGTGACCCATATTCAGTTTTTTCCCTCCCCACGGCTCGATAAGGTCTCGCTCCCCTCGAGAGGTTTGGGTGAACAGTCGCGACTTCCGCGTTTATTAATTGCCACCGTTAGGTTATTTCTTCAGAAGCTGTCGGTATGGCACCACAGGCCCAGCATGCAGTGAGAACTAAACGCTACGACGATGGCCCAAGCATTAGAGCCGTCTTACTGGGACCCCCGGGCTCCGGCAAAGGCACCCAGGTATTCTAATGATCGAAATATATTTTTCCCCAAAAGGTAGAAGTTGGTGATTAGCGGGAATACACTTTTGTGCTATATTCCCCAATATGGTTTATCAATCACATTGATCAAAGTCAAGTACAACGAGAATCCATGTTTGAATTGACAATCTGTTCACCCTGGACTAAGTACTATACTTCTGTTTCCCTTTATATTATTTATTATCCAAAATCATGTGTACCGATATTTCATAATTTAACTGACAAGTTTTTTGCAAACAATTACGCCCTTACTTATAATTCTATCAAAATACACGGATATAAATTAAAGAATAACTTTAATTCAGTTAAAATTAAATATGTACTTATTATTTTTCATGCTTCATATCATCTGCAAGCTCTAATTTAATGGCATAAATATTCAGTCTGCAAAGCAATATTATACATTATATAATTATAACAGACAGAGATTATATACAAGTTGTTGAAATTTGATTTGTACTTTGATTATCATGTTATCTGATTAAAATACTGGCTAGAATTGCTTTCGAAATTTCACTGTTTTACAGTTTTGTTGCATTGAGCAATGTTTAAAGTTCAAGTATTGCAAAAAGACTAATCCTTCAGTAAACAATTTCATATGAATATACTATGTATAATTCTTAAAAACATTTAATTTGAATTGTAAAATGAAACTTGTTTTAGAAGTAAGACTATAAATAAAACTATGGTTAAATTTAGAAATAGATTAGGTATAGAATGAATCAAATATGAACTAAAGAGAATAACAGCCTAAAGTATATTAAAATATACTTATAAACTAATGTAGTTTATAATATAAATTGTAAACTAAATTAACTGAGTGCAGGGTCAGCAGTGGCTCAGTAGTTAGGTGTGTACGTTTTTGAACCAATGAAAGCATTGGCAATGTGGGTTCATTTCTCACTACAGGTGTAAACAATTGGTACCCTGGGTGTTTAAGCTAACAGATGTATTAAGCAATGAATAGATCAGGTATAATGCAATTGTTTATGACTGCACACAATTATTATTTTGAAAAATATTATTTTTAATATAGTTCTTTTATAACATACTAAAATCCTAAATATAATATCAGTAATTCAAAACTATTACACATTTTATACTTTAAAATATTTTTTTAATTCTAGGCACCACTTCTGAAAGAACACTTTTGCGTGTGTCATCTTTCAACTGGTGATATCCTGAGGAATGAGGTTCAGTCTGGCTCAAAGCTCGGTGCAGAGATAAAAAAAATTATGGATGATGGTGAGTTATTATAAATTTTCAGCCCAGGAACATATAGAATTCAAGGATTTGGACAGGACCTTGAAGGGATTCAATTCCATTGAAGGGAAATTAAATTGAGCCTAAATATATTCCAAGGTCAAGATCAAAGACAAGTTACCTGAAACCTACAAATTATTATTTTGGTAGTCAAAAGCAAGATAAATATTTCCATTCAGTTTTGGATTTTGTTTGATACAAAATAAAATATTTATCTTTTATAAAATTACTTCAAATTCAGCACAATTTCTCCTTTATAACATATGAAATCCAAAGAACTGAATTTATTTTTGGTGTAAGTGAAATTATAATTAGAAATTTAGTTCTTCACTATACTGTAATATTTGTATTGCTTTCCATGATAAATGAGATGAGGAAATTAAGATAGTGAGAATTTTTAATAAATGGCTGGACATGTCTTAGGATTCAGAAAGTTAGAAAGAAAATATTATCTTTATGCCTTCTTAGTCTAATCTATTCCTTTCCTGCACAGGATTTATCTAAAAATGCCATTGGTTTTCCTTAATTTAGATATAAAATGCTATAAAAACCATTAAATAATGTATCATACTCTTCATAATGTCTCAAATTTATTTTTTATTTCATTCCCAGAATGTATTTCTTTATTAGAAAATAGTGTCATGTCACTAAGATAGCTAGAATCATGTGAAAGTAATGAAGTAAATGATACATATAATGTAAAATATGAAAACCACACAGTTTAATGATTAAGCCCAAAAGTTACATGATTTAGAAATGTTTTATAGGTATATAACAACAATTTTATTTCATAAGCAACTTTAGATTACATTTTTTTCCTTTTGGTTAAAAGTAGCTAGTTTCAATGGAAATTTCCATTTTTCTGCTTAACCTAAGATTTGTATTGCAAATAGAAATTATAATTGATATACCATTATATTTTGCAGGAAAACTAGTAAGTGATGAACTTGTTGTTGACTTGATAAAAAGCAGTTTGGATAAACCAGAATGTGAGAAAGGGTTCCTGCTTGATGGTTTTCCACGAACTGTAGTTCAAGCTGAAAAAGTGAGTATTACAATGATTGTAATCAAATTAATACTTATATAAAATGGCGCTGTAATATTTTGAAATTATATGGAAGAATGCAGACTCTACTAACTGATTCCCTCAATCTGTATCCATGAGGTAACGTATAAACTAATAGTCAAGTATTAATATAATTTTGATGTATTTTCTTATGCATTTTATTAACACCATGTACATTCTAAAATATTTAAATACTTTAGTATTTCTGTTCAACAGCTGGATACAATGTTGATGAATAGGAAATCAAAATTAGATGCTGTTGTTGAATTCAGTATAGAAGACAGTCTTCTTGTGAGGAGAATTACTGGCAGATGGATCCATCCTTCAAGTGGGAGATCATATCATGAAGAATTCCATCCACCCAAAGTCCCTATGGTTGATGACGTGAGTATTTTACATTCTACCTTACTCTTATAAATATTAGTATTAACAGATATATTAAACAGAAATTTTGAATGAAATTCTGGTGTTCCTATTTATTCAATCTAACTATGACTTTGACCATTTCTAGCAAGCATACATGAATAGGACACAATCACTCAACTATCACATCAAATAACCCCCAACATCACATTACTAAAGTAATACTGTTGTTAATAATTGTTTCTAAAATTAGTTAGATATCTTTTTTTATTTTAGGTAACTGGAGAACCACTGGTGCGAAGATCAGATGATAATGTTGATGCTCTGAAGAAAAGGTTAGACTCTTATCACAAACAAACAAAGCCTCTTGTTGACTACTATTCTGCACAAGGTATGAATCAATGATACATGTTATATAGAGTCTGAAAATTACTTTGATGCTTATGATCCTTTTTGGTTGCTTATGATCCAAAGCTCACCTGCTTATGAGTTTGGAAGTTATTTTTCTTTTGCTTTAGGACAAATGGGCTATAGTGGAAAGAATATTTTTTTCTGTGCATTTTTATAAATATGGGCATATATTATAAATATATTCATCAATGTATTGTACTCCATTAATCAGTTAAGAATTTGACTGTTACAGGTATCCACCATAGTGTAAATGCTGCTCTACCAGCACAAACTGTGTTTGGTCTTATACAGAAAATATTCCAGAACTGTACGTCATATCCACAAGCAAAGGATCAAGTATTATTTGTTTAATGTTTCTAAGAGCTCATATTGGTAATGAAACAAGAAGCCAATATTTCCTTTTGTTGTGTACAGTAATTAATTAAAAAGGCATTAATAGGAAAAGGATTTGTTATTCTGGAAATAAATTGGACAAAATTTATTTCAAATAAATTTGGCTATTTGTTCCATTAAGCTCTGCCATGTTTACTCATATGTCATTTGCATAGTCTGCCTATTTCATTTATTGAAAAAAGAAGTAATCTTTCAATTGATACAAGAATCATCATGTATGCATTTTTCTGTCTTTAATCAAATTTGTTTTACTGGATTTGTAATTTAATTTGATTTTTTGAAATAATACTGAATAATAAATACTGTTAGGTGGATCAAAATTCACCTGTATAACTTCCACTCACATTCAGTAAATAAATGTCACTCACAGTTGGTCTGTAACTTTGTTAGTATTCCTCTGGTAAGTTTTTGACTCAGTGAAGATCTCAATTGGCACAATACTACCTTCATGTACAACAAATCATGACATGTATATATATAGATATATTTTTTTTATGATGATAAACTGTAATATATACAATGTTACAAGCTTTGTAACGGCCATAAAAAAGGATACATATCAAATGATTGTACAAAATTTGTATGCAATATAAATTTGTTTCTTAAATTGGTAATTTATATCTTATAAAAACAATGCTCACTTGAAGGGTGGAAATTTCTATTATTGTTTGCAGAATTTTATTTAAATGTGATTCATTTTATGAATGTAGGAGAAATTGTAATTTCCTTTACTATTTGATTTTAAATCTAGTGTTCTAATTTTATTACTCAATGTATTCAATTATAACTTAAATTTTAACATTTCTTATATATTATTTTATTGCATTTATTTTAATTTCTGCTAGTAAAAACTATAATATATAATGTTCCTTTGGCCTTTAATGATGTGCGCAGAGGTACTAAATTGTGATATTTATTAAAGTCATACCACGTGAAGTGATGTTATTGAAAAACTTTGTAATATTTATTTAATGTTTGTCATAGGATGGAACATAACTTACAATTCATTTCATGAATTTGTATTCATATCCATCCTCACCCAGATTTGTGTTGAAGCATCAACACACTTTGATATAATTAATTGGAATTATCTTCTCAGGAAAATTTCATGCTGTTAGTTTTATTCTTACTAATAATGAAAAGTATATTTTCAATATGTTTATATTTCAATCATTAAATGTAATTGTGTTTTGTTTATAATGGACTATATGGGAATCAAATTAATGGAATTTTAAGGTAGCAGTTAACAGTTTTTTGTTTTCCTTCCAATATTTTTGTATAAATACTAGACCGCCAATCTTAAATTTACAAAATCTATAGTTATTTCAGTATCAGTAATGTAGTTACATATGGCATAGTATGTGGAGTCATTCTGAAGTATGTAAATCTTTATTCTCATTAAAGCATTGAGTTGGACAACATTTTTAATATTCACCTTTGGAATCCTATTGTGTATTGCATTGAAAAGGAATCAGTTTACCCTTCTTCCCCCACTTAAATCCCTTAACCCTTCTCTAAAAAAAGAAATGTGATTAATTCATGTTCTTTGAGGGGTAATAATTTTAATACAAGGGTGAGATCATGTAGTTGTAACATGTTGCTGACATGCTCAATTCAGTTGCTGGTTTGATTCCTAGTTAGATAGTGATGCAAATATTCAGTATTTAATGACTTAAACATACTCAGACACTCATAAGAAATGTGGGCATGAAAATTCTCTGTTAAGTGAATCTCTTTTCTAGTCAGTATAAAATAGTAGCATAGTAGTCACAATAGTTAATTATAGATCAGTTGGACCACATTAAATGATAAGCATCTTTGAAACTCACTACAGATTACCTTCACACTTACAGATTTATCAAGGAGATAACTGTTCAAGATCATTTTATATTTTCAGGCTACAGGGAAGACCCAGAGAAATGATCATAAATATTACAGCACTGTAAGTTACTGATATTTCTCAAAAATGTTTTTTGACAATAATAATAAATTGAATTGGGAAGGATTTATGGATATTCAAGTAAAATAACCGGTGGTAAATTCAAATGTAATGAGAGTTATTTCTGCAACATAGATGGGACCCATTTATTTATCATTATTTTTAATATTATTTAATTTGCACAATTTAAAAACTGATGAATAATATTACAGGTGAATGCAGAATAATGACTAAATGTTGTGAACATGCACAAAACATTTTAAATCTCAAAATGCTGAAAGAAAAGAAGAAATACCCTAATGAGGGGGAGGGATTCTATAATTTAAAAAATGTACAGCAAATATATGGCATATTTAATACTGATAAAATAATAAACCGACAATTTTTTGACATTAAGTTTTGGTTTATTAATAAAACGTATAGGTAATTTCATGCAGGTTTATAGGTAATTTTATACAACTCAATTTGTTGCCAATGTTAATTAAATCTTCAAATATGTTAATAATTATCTTCATGGATAGATATCACTAAAATGCAAAATATATTATGTTATTCGTTTATACAGTATTAGAATATTTTAAAGGCTATTTTGAAAAACTTATCTTAATATTGAAGATGCCTTTCAAGCATATATAATAAACGAAATTTTTAAAACGTGTTTCGTAAAATTAGGATAAACAACATTTGTAAAATTATTTTGTATTATTATTGGGAGTTATATAGACAAACCAGACCAATATTTTTCGTTCTTATTTCATCATTATTCTTTTAATTCTACTGTTACAAGTATCGTCGGCAGCGGCAATAACTTGAGATGTTAATACGCTGGTCAGAATAAATAAATAAAATGAAGTAGCAGTTCTCATTTTTAAAAATATAATTTTTCTAGATAAGGAATAATTGGTTTTTAAATCCTTAAAAATACACCGTTATTCAACTCATGGTAGTCTCTAAAGACATTTTAGTTAATTTTGTTTGTATACGTTGGCATTTGTATGTCTTTCGTTGCATGGGAAGTGTGTACACTCTGTATGTTATTTAAGTTTAGTAGGCTGGTTTCGTTCGTTTCAACATGTCCATTTGATTCGTTTTATGTCCGAAGTCAAGTGAAATGTCAGTTTTTCGTAATGACGTGAGTCTTTATTTTCTATTACCCGATGTATCATCCCCCGATGTTCCTCGGGATAACGCTGTAACATATTTATTACAAATGACTGTTTGAGTTATTAAGGGACTTTTTTTGACAAGTATACATATTTTTGATATATTTTCAGGAAGGTATTTCTGGAGTTTCAGCCGAGGACATAGAACTTGCTCAAAACAATGGTGTTGCCAAACCAGTTACTACATCTCCAGAAGCCTCTAGTACTGCCAGTGATTCACCAACACCTACAAACAGTGTTCATGAAAAGATCTGGTCATCTCATTGGCAGGCCTTGGGTTATTATTTCGGTTACAAACTAGAAAGATTGTGGTGTATCTTCCACCAGTGAACAAAACGAAATAAAATTTATATTTTTATAGTATGTGAGGAGCAGAGACAATTACTAGGAACAGAAGAAGAATCCTCTGACAGACAGAGTGATGGTGAGGTTGAAGGAGATGTCTGGGAAATAACACCAGAGCAGAGGGACTACTATAGAGCTCAGTTTTCTTCTCTTCAGCCAGATTCCCATGGGTTACTGCCAGGTCATATTGCAAGGGCTTTCTTTGAAAAATCTCGTCTACCAGTTTCTGAACTTAGAAAAATATGGTAAGTGAATATTATTTTAAGTATTACCACTAAATTATCAAATAAAAAATATATCTAATTCTTTTTATTAGTAATATATTTTATTTATATACGTGTAATTGTCATTACATAAGACATATGCATTATGAAAATATTATTTGTCCCTTACTAATAA
Source organism: Lethocerus indicus (assembly GCA_019843655.1). Lineage (NCBI taxonomy): Eukaryota > Metazoa > Arthropoda > Insecta > Hemiptera > Belostomatidae > Lethocerus > Lethocerus indicus. Next base: position 21,845,619 of record JACDQD010000003.1, on the reverse strand, counting down.
GATAGATAAATATTGCCAAAAATAAAATTGTCAAATGAGGGGGTAAATACTTGACAATTTTTTTTAATGGCGTATATAATTTAATGATAAAAATAATTTTGTAATATTGACCTAAAATTGTATTCATAAATGAAAATAAATAAAAATGGCATAGAATATTTATATATACCAAAATAATGTGTACATGAAAAAGGGGAAAAATATGCATTTGTGAATGTAAAAATAGGTTTAAATTTTAAAGACAAAATTTAATTTTTTTGCTGGTGTATATTTTTTATATCAGTGTTTCATTATTTATCATCATACTGTTTTAGGATGACATAATTGCACTATCATGTAATCAAATAGCTTGTTTCTTGATTTTCCAGTGCCTGATGAGCCTGTTTTTTTATTCTGTATACTGATTGTGTGTGTTATAAATGTATTTATCCTTAGGAAATGGGTGCACCTTTTGACTTAACTCCCAGACTAATAAATTACTTCACAAAATACCTATTAAATATTATTAATGTTGTTCTATAACATATTATTAACATAATTTTATTATTAACAGTGTTACCTTTTCTATTACTACATTATTAGGTGATACAATTTCAGATTACAGTTGTCTTTTTTTTCAGGCAACTCTCGGATGTTACAAAGGACGGAGCTTTATCCCTGGAAGAATTCAACACAGCTATGCACCTTGTAGTTTTGAGGCGGAATCACATTCCTATTCCTGATACCCTGCCACCTTCACTTGTGCCATCTAGTCCTTCATCCTCTAGTCTACGATCAACTTCTCCACATAGAGGTAAACAGGTGAGGTAAAACTATTTTTTTATTGATTAAATAAAGTATTACAATTTTTAGAGTTGTGTAGACATAAATTTTAATAAAGGATTTGTTCAGATCAATTCTCAACTGAGGATTGATCTTAGAATTGATGTTATTATCAGCAACTAACAATAAATCTGGAACTAGTTTTAATATGTATTAAAGTTAATTACAGTAACAAAAACTGTTATTTATAAAATGGAATGGTGTGTGTTATTGTTTGTGTAACCATTTTAACGCTGTAATTGTTACATTCAGTTGACTATAAATATTTGTGTAATTCATATGTTCATAGACATATTAAACCTTTTTGTTGTAGTATAAACAACAGTAAACCTGTTAAGAAACACAGAGTTCCTGTGCAAACCTAAATGGTTTGTTAGCACATAATTAATACTACTAATGCTGTAGTTTTGTTCTGACTGATTGGTGTTGTTTTCTTTTCAGTGGACTAAATTTGTCAATTCCCCCACAAGTTCAATATCCTCCCCTGGACCAAAACCAGTTAATTTTGATTTCCATAAATCTGCAGTAGAACAGGTAGGTCTTTCTAATTGCCTTAGATCATTCATTACCAGTTTCAGTATTCAGAGTTGCTCTGTTTGATTTATTACTGAATATAGATTTTTCAATTAGTTCTGCTTCGGTTGAAATTAAAAGTTATGATGTTGCATTTATTTGATTCGAATGCTTGTTAAATGCATAGGAGATTAGATATATAGGGTTATGAATAGCTACCTATATTTTTTTAATAAACCCTTAAAATATCAGTAAATTCTCTATGATAATCCCTGCAAAAACACTGCATTGCAATCACGAATGTTATATAAATACTCCTTTAGATGTTGTGTGTTTAGATGTAAATATTTTTCTTTGTCTATAGGAAATTATAGATATTACATTTTTAAAAAATTATTGTAAAAATATTCTTTATTCCTTAGGATCCAAAAATACTACATCCTGTTGCTGTAAGAGTGACACCTGGACCTGAAACTGAAGAAGCAAGCTCATTGACAGATGTTAGTCCAATTCGTCCTATTCAAAGACCTCAGCCAAAGAAACATACAGGTACATATTTCTATTTTCATTTATACTAAATGTACTTTTATAATGTTACAATTATTAGAAGCTTTTTCTTTGTTAGCTCCTGGTCCAGGCGCAATTCCTCCACCACCTCCTCAACCACCTGCAGAAGAAACAGTTGTGTAAGTTTAGGTTGTACTGAAGTTATTTTATTTTCATTTACCAGTGTTCATGAATTTCTATATTTTATTTAATATTTTCTGATGTCTTATTATTTCTATCTTGAATACTTTCATATTGGATAGAGAAAGTATACTTATCCTTGAAGTACTTATTCATTTGAATTTATATGTTGCATGTTTCCTTATCAAACAAAAATTATGAATAGCAGTATCAGTAAGAAGGATCCACCACCACCTCCTCCTCCTCGACCTCACCGGCATCACACTAGAAGCTCATCTCTCGATCTCACCAGACTGGGTAAATATGAATAATCACTCATTAGTCATGTTTTATGATTAATATTTACAATATATCTTGCATATTATATAATTTCTCATCTATTATCAAATGATAAGCAGCAAATTATGTTTTTTTATTCAGAATACATAATATTACAATTTCTTTTAAATTTAGGATTTAAATTTGTCATGAATGAAGTTGGTTTTGTTGAAGTTCAATCTTCTACAACACTCTCCACTGAAGTAAATACAATTTTAATCATTTTCAATGGCATAATAAGTGAGTCTCCACTGTAAATAAATGTGAAATAAAATGGGAAATTGTTAAGAAGTATTTTTTCTACATTATTTGTTTAAAATTTTCAATTACATGAAAAGGAGTAGTAATATGAGGACAGTGTGTTGCAACCTCTATCAGTGTATGCATTTCATACATGATTATACTATGCACAGTATTATATTTTCATGATTATTATTATACATTTTTTTATTCTGTAGGTAAAACTGGTAGTTTGAATATGCCACCAGTCGTCCCTCCAAGGTCTTCACCAGGAACAGTAATATTGGCCTTTTATTTCTTATTTTATTACTTATTTACTCTATATTTTTTAGATTCAAGCATAAAACTTATGAATATTTAATGTTTTTGGTTGTTGCAATAGATGAAAATTGCAATCTTTATATTCAACAAAACAAATACTTTGAGTTTTTAATATATTTTTATTTCTTATTGGTGTTCAATATTATTCTGTCAGGTCTCACCTAAGAAACAGTCCATTGCTGATAAAGGTGAAGATGTTGGGTCTGGATTTGCTAATTTTGCTCAGTTTCCAGAAGAGAATAAACAACAAACTATTACTCAAGGGGCTTTTCAGATCTATAGGAAGCCAGGTAATGTTTAGGATTCCATAATTTTTTATTCCAAAAATAAATTATTTAACTGGATATTTACAATCATTCAACATTACTACATTTTTCAGTGAGCAATGCTGTTGAAAACACAGAGGAGTGGTCACCAACAAATGAGTTGCCATTGGATGTTAGGTAAGAAGGAAATATTGTCTCGTAAAATAAGTGTGCATGAGCTTGTCTTTTAATTTTTGAATTCTCTAAAAAGGATACAAAATAGTCTAAATAAATAATGATGTTAGAATATTTCATTGTAATATAAAAAAACACCATTAATGGAGTACTAGAAATTTCTCTTTTTTTTGATAATTCAATTCATACTGACCACTTTTATTTTGGGAATTTATTCAAATTATAATTTTAGTATTGAAGCAAGGGAGGCACACAATGCAGTATTACGTAAGCACTGCCATCAGCTTCAGTCTACACTTGCGTCCCTCCAAGAAGAAAAAGCTGCTTTACAAAGTATTCTTGATCACCTTATGTGCCATTGAGGCTGTTTTAATTTGAGTCTTTACACTTGCGTAGATCTAGTTATTTTTATATTATAGTAAAACATATTTTAAATGCATGTATTATATATATATATATATATATATATATATATATATATATATATATATTCATGCATAGTATATAACTTTGTGTATATTGAGAGGTCTAACTAAAGATGTTGTACATGTTTATTTATTTTGTTATTAAAATCTATATAGTTATATGAACACTCTGTTGCATTGGAAATGAATTTATTTTTAATGAGTGTAAAAATAAAATGTTTATTATCTTGGAAACTGTCATTAGTGTTTTTATAAACCATTTTCTGTATCCTGATAATTTTCAATCACTTTTTGTGCATGACTTTTATAAAACTTCTATGTGTAAATTTACTATGGGTGATGCTATGTGATCCCAATTTCGAATTAACTGTTAGCTTAATTCAAATAGTCTTTAGATTGGAAACTACATAAAGGATCATTTGAAGGATATATCATGCACAGCTAATGCATTGCTATTTTTACTTAATTAAGCAGTAGCATTCAAGGGAAAGTGCCTAGACTCGGGTAGTAGCTGTATTGGAAACAAATAAAATAAAATAAATATAAAAGATATCTGTATAGATCTTTATAATGTACTTTTCTAAATAATCCATTAACTTATTCTTCTTGAATAATTCTAGAGAATTTCTGGGGAATAAAATAAATTGAAATTTATCTGTCAGTGGATTGAAAACACCAGTTGCAATATGGTCGCTTCTCTTCATCCAAGGAAAGAAGTTGCCATAGTGGCGGTAATTTATTTTTCAAAATTTAATTTTTAATATTCGCTCATTCAAAATATGTTTTGTGGGATGCCGCATGTACTATAAAGTTCCAGTAAGGTGAGATAATTGGAACAGCTTAACTTAGGTACTTCCAAGGGCTTATATGGGTGACGTCACTCCTCACCCCATTGGGCGGAGGGAAACATCATCGTTGCTTCTGTTTTTTTCCGAACAATGTCGGTGAAAAAAATATACATCGGACTTAATAAACCTGTCGAAAAGGTAAAAAGATTTCAGACAAAACAATATGGTGGGCTCTGCAGAAATACAATAAAAAAACATCCGGTCGCTAACAATTTAGCCTCATTCTCTATTCTCTTTCGACCGGTTGGTTAAGTCCGATAAGGAGAACGTAATTTATTTCCTCGACAGTTTGATAACAATACAATGAACTGTGCTTAAAATTTACAATACATAGTAGGAAGGTCGAAGAATCAGAATGGTCACACAATTCGACTTATCGGTGTCACCGAACGAAGATGCCCGCTACCGGGCCAAAGTTAAAGCGGTGGCCAAACGGATGAAGAATTCCACCCACTTTTCGAAAGAGGAGCTCGAGGGAGTTATTTTCATGTATTACAAATTGACCAACGAGCAGCCCATGCTCCGATCAGAGTTCAGGGAGGTGATACACAAGATGTTTTTAATAACCGACAAGGACATACTGGACAGGACTTACACGGCTGTCGACCCCTCCGACGAGGGAGTGAAACCCGAGGCTTGGGTCTTACTCATCTCATTATATTGTCGTGGAACACTCGACGAGAAAATCGATTTCGCCTACACGGTAAATGCAGGCATGGTTACCTTTGTTACTACTTTAAGTACTAATACTACTAATTTAAGTAATAATACTGAGGTTTATATAAAAGAAAGTTACTATCGTAAGCTCCTTTTAAATAAAATATGTTTCCATATAAAACAACCGGTAATAGGTTTATAAAATATGTTATAATTACTATAAGGATCATAATCCTCGGCAATAATAGATTTTTACATATGTTACATTAAAAAAGGTAATATTTATTTCGCTAAAAATTAACAATCTATTTGTACGACTTGCCAGCTCTGCTACCTCCATCTAAAAACACAGCGTTCTAGCTAGCTCAAATTTGTCACGCCGCAAATTGAGTCCTTGTCCAAAAGACAAGGAAATTTATAAGAATTTCTTAAAACAGGCAAACTAGTCATTAACAATAAGTATGATTGATATTCATAAGAAAAAAACCTTCCGGCCATGTTTATAAATATGTTTGCTTTTAATTGTTTCATTCCACACAATATTTCTATTAATTATTTTATTATAAATCATTCACTTATATTTGAAATTATTCATAGGTATACGACACAATGAACATAGGTTTTCTGACGAGAGACAACATGATAAAAATGCTTCAGCCTACACTGGTTAAAAAAGAGTCAGACACGGAAGCCGAAGATGTGTCGGTATAAATATTTATGAGAACGCCAAATTCAATTTAGTTTAAAACATTTGAAGAATAGCCAACACACTGTTCAGACTGTCATCATACGTTTTATTTACTCACCTTAATACACCGAAATCCGCCCTAATGCCCATTCGATTTACTCTATTTACGGGCTGTAATTTCGTGGCAAACTTAGCTATATATGAGTTTTCTTTTACTAAGATTCGATTTGATGTGTGGCAAGGATTTAGTGGACCTCCTGCTGAGACGAATGGAGATGGACAGGAACGTTAAGATGACGAGAGACGACTTCAGGGCGACCGTAAGGAAATGCCCAAGCCTCCTCGAGATGTTCGGCCAGTGTTTTCCCGACAGGAACACTGTCTACACATTTTTGACCACTTTCACCAATTTCATCTCCACCATGCACATGAACTATTACCAGTTCAAAACCGAGAGGAAAGACTACGAGAAGAAAATCAAGGCGCCGCTTACTTAACATGCAGTAAAGAAACAGGTCTACGAATACACTTGACATATGAATAAATTAACGCTACACTATTTCCCTCTCACGATAGTACATTGCCTATAGTCTTTCTTATTTGTTTCTTTGTTATTTATTGATTGACAGGCATGCATTTTTTTAGTGATTTCGCTCATTGTTATTATTGGACGCATTTGCCGGTCTGTTGATACATATTTATTCAGGAAAAATTTTATAACGACGATAACATGTTTTAAAATAATGCTATAATTGTCGAGATCAATACAAATGCAATTCATTTATACAAATGTATGTGTTTTATAACAAGTTGACAGTTGAAATGGGGATGAGGTGTCGTACTGTAGAATTGAACTACGTTGTTTGTAGATCGTGGTAAATCGCCTGATCGAGGCAAATATAGTCTAAAGTACAAATTAGGCGGGCGAGTCGAAAGACGATGGACCTCTTTTAAAAGACCTGAATATCCTTAACATCGAACATTCGGCATGGTCTATTTGATAAAGGGAGTCAGTACAGCTTTACCGGTCTGTTAATAAATTAATCACGATATAAACTATTTATTATAGGTGTTAATCTTCTGGGTACACACCGGTGTCGATGAAGTCCCGCAAGTGTTGGAGAAGCCTAATTGGCAGGAGCCTGCAAAAAATTAATAATATTTTTACTACAGCGTGCAAACGTATTGTCTAAGTTGGATAATATTACATTAAAGGTATCTACAAAATGTAGAATACAATTGGTGTAGATTTATTTTAAAGGCATGTTGTTTGTCTATTAATAATACGCGTTATGTAACTGCACGTATTGATCCCAGTAGTTTACTTGTATTAGTTACTGGGATATCGCAGCACAATTTAATATATTTATCATTCAACTGGGAGAGCTATTTGTGACAATATATGAGTAATGAAACTCAATTATATTATTTACTTATAATAATAGCTTTATAACTGTGGCCAAGATGAATAAAATATATTTTTATTTTCGTATATGTGTATGCAATTCACCCAAGTCAAAAGAGGCTATTTGTTTCTTGTCTCACATATTTGGCAAGTTTTTAAGCATGCAGTAGTTAAGTTAATTAACTATATCTAGCGCACTTTACATGCCAAACATCCCCACTATTATTTGTATTGTACAAAATTCCTCCAACTCGTCCCAAATTCCTTACCTGGTAATTCCATCGGCAGTAAGGAGTGATCCCGGAACCGATGCTTCTTTAATATCTTGCCTTACTGCCCTCACGACCTGTTCGGCTACTTCTTCGGGCCTCAAAATATTCAAGAGTGACGGGAATCTGAAAACGATTTTCTAAATCAAACTCATCTTTACATCGACTAAAATGAATAATACATCTTGTAGTAGCATCAGCCAGTAACCAATCAATTGACACCGCGATGAACACGGGACAACAGAATGTACTGTTCGAAAATAACCAAATACTGTAATTTCGATCCACCTTTATATAGTAGGGAGAGTTGGGATAATCGATAAGAAACTATATATATAATATTCTTATGTGTATATATGGATAATGTACATAATACGTCGTATTTGGTAGTATTGTGGGTCTTATTAACACCTTTAACTAGATAAAGAATTATCTAGAATATTACAGTGACGAAGATTTTAACCTGTCTCACCTGTTCTTCGGTTTTTGTACGAGACCAGTGTCCACCGTAAAAGGATAAATTGTTGTGAATTTTATCTGTCTGTTCGATATCCTCATTTCCTCGTTCAGCGCTTCCATCATACCTAAAAACAGGGCGTATTAAAATGGCTCGAAATTACTCTCCGCCTTTTCTATTTGGCTTTAACTAAAATAATTTCTGAAATTTTTCGGTTTTTAGCTGTCCCGGCTAACCTCTTACTGCAAATTTGGTGGCGCTGTACGGGACGGCGTAGGGTAGTCCGCTGATCCCGCACATGGACGAAATGGCGACTACATGTCCGGAATTCCTCAGCTTCATACCAGGCAAGAACGCTTCGAGAGTCTGAAAAATCGTTCGCAATTAACAATGCGAAGCTTACAAACGTCAGGATATTTATTACCATTATTTCCATTCATTCATTCATTGCTGACACAGTTTAGTAACGGGATGCCTCATCGGCAAAAACGGAGAAAATATTTGTCTGCAAATAAAGTAGACAGATATTTCACCGCCCATCGAGTAACAACGGATTCCAAATAACTCTCATTACGAATATCGTGAAATAGCCCAATTTGATGTTAGTCCAGAAATATTTTGCCAGACGAAAGCATTTGTTTTTCTCTGTTCGTGCTTATTTCTCAATGAAAATAGCAGATGAAAAATGTAAGTCTCCCTGTAACCGGGACGGAAACACGCGAGCGGTCAAATACCAGGGACTTGGAAAAATAATTTATCAATCCTCCACAAACCTTTTATTAAGAGCACTCTTAAAGTTTATGAAATGATGGGGGGCGAAGTTGGAGTCGGACTGAAAACCGCATTGATGATGAAGTTTCATCGGTTACTCTCGGGAGATCGTTTGTCAAAGTTAAATTAGCGCGACGAGTCCTCTCGATAAAGGAAAATTAATGTATGAGAAAGTCTATTCTCCTTTCACGACCGTTCTTATAGATCTCAGAAACTGATGACTGTCACTCGAGTGTCGCATCTATCAAATATCAGTCAACGACCTCTATTTTCACCTCTGCGACTGGTTTAGCTCTTATATAACCTGAAGTTTTGTAAATGCAATCTTAAGTGTTAACAATTTAGATCTTTTAAACTTAAAACTTCAACTTTAATGAGTTAATCCTAATGATAAGGACTAACATTTAATGATTTTCAATAATATCAGATTATTATGCTGGATCAATAACTCAAATATTTTCTTATTTTGATTATTGGCGATTATTTCTTTTGAAGTGATTAAACATTTTTGAATATCGTTTTCGATGCAGTATGTAGATCTGGCAATCTTACAGGTCATGCGATTTGAAAAATGTATAAACCGCTGTCTCTAACATCTAATTAATACATATGAAAATGTAATCGCGTTCCGATAGCATGATAATCAATGATTATATAACAGCACGTGCAGTGGGATTGGGCGTCATAACAGGGCTGTCATAATTGGGCTGTCGTAACTGATAGCTCGGAAATTAAGAGGATTAGGCGACCCAAATTTTATATTTCGATTTTATTTCGAACTTTCTTTTTCGTGGCAGAAAACTTACCCAAAAGTGGGCCAGGATGTTGACGTCGAAAACGCTTTTAATGAGCTCGCAGCTGTGAGATTCCAACTGTTTGCAGGGCATGATACCAGCGTTGTTCACCAGTATGGTGACGCGCCCGACTTCTTTCTCCACGCGGTGCGCCGTCCGCATCACTTCCTCCCTCTTAGAGACGTCGCATCTGTAGTTGTAAAACATTATAACTATTTACACATTTCTTTTCAGGTTCTCAGTACCTCCTGCAATACCACCGTTCGCCGATTTGGTTTTATGAAGTGCCAGGGCAGAGCCCCATCCGCACGCGTAACTAACCTATTGACGGACTCTACCGATTATGGCGAAACGCCGAAATTGGTCCAGCAAAATGACCGAATCAGCGATCAGAGACAGAAGATAGCAAGAATGACAGTAATAGATGAGCGAGGGTTTCCGCGACCAGTAACTTGAATTGTTGCCACAGGCTAAGAGAATCGGTTACGGTACGTGTAAGCGTGAACTTTGTTGAATCCCATCGAGTGGAGGATCTTGAGGGTGACCCTGTTGGCCTCTTCGTTCTTGTCCCAGCAAATAATCGTGGAGCCCTGGACGGCGAATTTCACTGCCAGCTCGCGGCCTATCCCATGACCGCTCCCCGTTATCTATAAAACCGGTTACTTCTTAGCCACTGTTTAATTATTAATCGCCGTTGAGCCTTGAAAATTAGATAATAATTCCTATCAGCCACTACCTGACTTACCTGAAAAAAATAATACCTTTTCGTAAATACTTTCAGGCAACAATCATGTCCCTAACTGTAAATCGGAATAGATATTAGATAAAGAAAAAGATCTTCCGATTTACTGAGTGCTATCGCCCTCAATTTTCTTCATCCTACTCTCTCATCTTTGAATACATCTCCATGAACAAATTCCTTCGCCCTCATTCTGCTTTCTTTCCTTTTTACTTCATATTTTTTATTATATGTGTCTTGTTATTGTGTTTTTGGGGGTGTTGTTAACATTAATTAAGTACATTTAGTTTATCGGTGCAAGGACCAAACCAGCGAGAGGAGACAGGAACACACGAACTCTACGGTATTCCAACCCGTCGCAGACCATAAAACAGGTATTTTAAACTAACAAATAAAACTTATACATCCGTCAAAAACCTGCATCAATACTTTCACAACTGCCGTAATTTGTTGCGTCATTTCGGAAACGGATCAGTAAAAAGTATGATAGTGAACCGGTTTGATGCTGACGAAATTGACCGCATTGCGTCACAGGTACCTACCAAAATATTTTCGAAACATATAGAATATATAGTTGCAGCATACTGAGAATTAATATGAATGAATTGGTAATCGTACAGACCTCCTGATTTCTTCCTACGCGCCATAGAGGTATGCGAAATGGTATGTTTAAGCCATTAAACGGGAGGCATGCGATGGTTTTGAATATGGATTATGATTCCACTGTTATATTTCGGAGACGTTAAACTAGTCTCAAATAAATTCCCTAATTCATTCGAAAGTATTAGTACATAATACGCAACTAACTTCACAATGACAAACATATATTATTGAGATAGGAACAGATGTTCGTTTCCACACTGGAGGTTCAGTTTCTCATCACCAGAGCTGTTTTGTTAATACAGTGAAATGCTAAGCATTCTGTTAGCACTATCGTTAATGTGTTATGGAATAACCCTGTACTGTAGCACCGTAAAGCAACACTGTAGTACTGACACAGGACTTGGCAAACGAGATGGACCAGAGAATAGACCAAGTCATGCCGATCAGGAATTTTCCAATTTTTGTGAAAAGTAGTTCATAAAATCTGAATTAGTATACTAAATTACTTACCAATACTATGTCGTTGTAAAGTTCCTTCTCGTACGGTGGAACTATGAGTCTCACGAGGGATTCCAGTACGATCAAAACAGCTCTCAGGACGAAAGCAATTAATTGAGCAATTTGAACGCTTCCCGTTCTCATTGAATCGGTCCATTTCACACTATTTTTTCTAAAATACATTAAAAATTTATTATTCGAGGGAAAACTATAGATAAAAAGAAAGGTGGAGTTTCAGCCTAAGCTGCATTACTATATACAGTCATCTATGGGAAATGCATGAACTTAAAATCAACACAGTAATATTTTCGACGTAATTTAAATATTATGTAATAGAACAAATCCAACCTTACACTAATAATCGAATAATACTTTGCGTTTAGTTTTATAAATAATGGGCGCGGGTTCTGCAGAACACATAAGATTGTGTCCGTAATTTTAACCTTTACAAGTAATTTTTAAAATGATTTCAAATACTTTTTCAAAGACCAAGTCGGACTGGATTTCGCAAACGCGGAATCCGGTCGCGAACTATAAAATGTTTGCAGATACCTTTTCAACCGCTCCTGGACGAATGTCTTCGACGGGATCGAATCGGTAATCTGTTCGGTGATCGTTATCATTTCAGGGCCTGAAACAAGCCAATAAAAACTAAGTAGCCAATTAAGTTTTTTTATCTGATGTGAAATCGCTTCGGAGCCGATCAGGCGGACAGAAGAGAAAATCGTCGAAGCTTTTTTTTCGCCCCGTTATGTAAGAATAGTTATTACGTGTAATATAGAAGCTGATCATAGCTTAAGTAGTCATACAGAGAAATGTGTATTTCTAAACCTTTAATTTTCAGGTAATTATATGATTTTAGTAACAATAGGTCCTCCCAATCCAGTTTTGGAGTTTTATCTCGTAGTATAAACATAATTTTGTTTATTGCGCAATACCATCGATTGTACATATACTATAGGCTTTGTACATAGTATACGTGTTTCTAAATACTGATTATTGGCAATGGAAAGTAAAACGATCTCGAGAGTTAAGATTATTGGAGAACGTATTCTGAAAAAACAGAGCATTGATTTATCCGGTAATAATAATTATCTCCGAGGGTAATGTTTGTTAAAAATTTTTTCAAACATTTAAAAAACAAAAACAAATATAATTCAGTAACACAAATGATACGGTATCAGATGATACCACGAGGAGCCGGGACTGAGAGAGCTGAGCCCTCCTGACAAGGAGGGTGATGGACGTGGTTTAAGGAGATAACCATCAACGTTACACACCTCAGCGTCTTCTAACTTATTTATTTATATTGATCATTACTTGCGTCTTGTCTCTACTCGCATCTTTGGTCCTAAGCTAGATAGGTTCATAAATTTCAAATTTTAAAAGTATACCCGAACTTGTACCAAACGCCGTCCACGGTGGTCTTTAGTTGCGTTACATTTGCCGCATGCAGGGATGTTGACAAATAGAAGATTTTTCGATTACGAACATTGCATCAGGTTGAGAGGCTACCTTTTATTTTTCGTTTTATTGTTTTTTTATTTTAAACCGCCGCTGTCGACTCCAATCCAACCCTCCCATCAAATGAGTCGGTTATACTGGAGCCTAGCCGGCAAGAAAGTCCGATTTTATTGTTTCCCCGGGCGGTTAAAGTCAGATAAGCAGTTGCAGTATGAGCGCGTAAAACAATCCCCAGAGAATGGCGGTCTCGGTTCCCCGAGCTCATTGTTGTTCGGAGATACTCGAGAGGCAGGAAAGAGGAAAGTGTTCCGACCGTACTGAAACAATTAAAACGTCGTTTGAAATTGCAAAACACGCAAGGAGAAGTGAGATCTCCCAGGCCCCCAGTTAACATTATCACTGGCATGTCCATCTACCGCATGATATCACGCTTTCCATTCCCGTCTCGAATAACGGATAGAAATTTCAATGTATTATATATACCTCTTATATATACATATATATATAAATAAGATAAATTATTAGTATTAGTTATTAGTTGATAGGTATATTTTTATAATATTAGGATCACAAATCAACAATGTACGGTGATGAATGGCTGGTTGATCCTTGGGGTCCGATCTCACATCGGTGTCCCTAAGAGGTGAAAGCGCAACACTTTTCTCGATATTAAATAGCGTCTTCCCCTTCCACTAGTTAATTGGTACGGATTTTCACCCATGTGTTACTAGGCACATAACTAGTTTCGCTTTACCTTTCACCGGGAGCCCATTAACATGGGCATAGTTCAGATGGGCTACCTGATTCTTTTAATAATCGCGTGACTGGAAAAGCAACAGGGAGATAAGGATTATCGAAGGAACGATTGTCTGTTCCGCGCCTTCCGTTCACAAAACAATGACTGCTAACCTAAACACTATAAGATACCGGAAAGAACTACTTAAGTAGTTCTTCGGAAAGAACCGAAGAAACCGGAGTCTACTACTTATATTACTGTTTCTTAACTCAGGTTCCCAACGGAGCACGACCTGTGATAATCTCACTACCACTCGTAAACTCCCAAATAACCCTAATAAAAAACAGAGAAGGGAGATACGGATTTACATAGTTATCTCGATTGATATAACTTAAACTTAATAATAATTTTTGACTTCGCACAATATTACTACCGCTCGTTCTGATAGATCGATGAATTTTTCAATGTTGCAATTTATCAACGTTAAAAATCCTTCAAATTTCATTGAGATATTATGTTGCCTACTTTGAAAAAAATGCAAAATCCTTCGAAGACACGAGGCCCAACGTTTTCACGGTCGTCCATCACCCCCGTCACGCTATGTTGTGAAACAAAAGAATGAATGCCAATGAATGTCAATCAAACTTGACGTTAAATGAGCCAGTTCCGGTGGATTCAGTCATAACATATATCTGCTTATCCGTATGCGTCCTACATAAATTCAATTTATAGTTGTATAATACGAATAATGGAAATGACGTGAATAAAACAGAAGCAATTATAGGGCGGTTACGGATCAGACGAGAGACAATATCATACAAGACAGCGCTGCATGTTTTTATCTGTATTTTTCTTAGGACACTAAATCTGGAAGGTACACGGGCTGTTCGACAATTGCTCCTGAACCAGAGTTAATGGGGTGGCTGGTGGAACTAGCCCACGCAATGTCACATGCCGCCTTCGTTATCCGGGTCAGCCCTCACCCTTCTGAAAAAAAAGGCAAATAAATCGCCCAATTTGTGGCCCGATCACGAAACAAAAGCGGTCCCAATCCGTTCCTACATCTATTATATCGACGCTGCAGGCCTCCCAGAAAATTAACCCAAAAAGGCGCCCACCCCCCCATTTTCCTAATTAAGTTTTGAATAAGTCGGGTATATTTTTACCGCTGTATCTGCATTCGTGAAATAGTACTATACGATATTTACATAACGCGGGGTACATGTGGGGAGATCGATACGGCAGAAGCGCGATTCCGCTGAAGAGACGAATAAGTTAATTACGTATTTTGTAGGCCTGATTGAAGAAATCATTCCTCATGGATTATTCGTGACGTGATGCCCGTCGGCACGAATGATAGTCGTTACAGGGAATGTGAAGGGCTGAGAGAAAATGGCGCTTTTTTTTCCACGATTTTTTTCGCTTACATAATTTCAACTTCGGAAACAGTTTCACGGGGAAAGTTAAAATTACTTCTTTGAATCGGTCGCCTGTGGCCTGCCCGCCGGAGCGAAAGAAAGTAGTAGAAGGCGTCCGTGACAAACTAATGGCGAAGGGTATTCACGGTTTCACCGTTCGACGGAGTCCCTTTTACGGGTGGCTGGCTAGAAAACATCTCTATGCATGCCATACTAGCCTGCACTATATTTATTTCAGTCACACTTGAAATCGGTTGTGCACGTTTCTTACTCTCCGTCTGTGTATAAATGCGTTTGTAAGTAACAGTGGAGGGTCCTTAATATTATTCACCAACAATTATAGTTTGATGTATATACAAAATGAATGTGCGTTCAAGGTAAATTATATGTCTATTAACATTTATGCCAACAACTACAACTGGAAAAGTATACTTTAAAAGAAGAGGTTATATAACCGAGCTGGATAATGCAGTCTTCACAAATTAAATCACTCGCAGTTTTAGGGAACATAGCTTATTGTTTTCCTTTTTAAAATGAAATGTCTGTCTTTCATATTTCATTTCTAAAATTGCGGTTATTAGACATGAAACGACGGTGTTCCTAATTCATTAGAAATGCCAGCAGCGAATCGAAGTTAGTGATAAACGAGCAGCGTCGAGTCTGAAACAAATTCCATCCAATTTCCACACAGAACACGCTCAGCCGCATTTCCAGAGTAATTACAACCTTGCGGTGCTTGTCATTAAATGCGCAATGCGTAAAAATCGCAGTCCGCTTGCGTGGTTTTATTCAACCCCCAGTTATGATAAATGTGGCAATATGAAAGTCACCGATATTAAACCAGTAATATTTTATGGATCCACGATGTGCTGCTTGGCATAACAAAGGCCTAACACTTGACGCGTCTAGTCCGGTTTAAGAACTGGTTTTACGATTTACATAGCTATATGATACCCGTATATAATTTTCGCTTCTTGTTTTATAGCTCGTTCTAACAATATTGGGTTATTAAAAACCTCATAAATGACAAAATCGATCCGGAGGCAGCGCCAATATAATTATTTTTTTATTAAAATAAACATTCTGGAACAGTAACATCACAACAATCTATGAAACTCTTCTGGCAAATCAATGCGAATATTTCTTATCTGAAGTGGAACACTTCTTCAGATATGCTTTTCAAACATTAAAAAAGCATGTCTAAACTATCTGAAACCGCATATCTGTTTCCCTGATTTATTTCAAATTCCTCAACACCTATCTATAATTCAATCCGCATATTTTCATTACTACAAAACATTCCAGTATTATGGTAAATTGTCAACTCGTGTTATCAGTTAACGTGATAACATGTCTCGGCGGAATACCGTATGTCCCCGTTGGTTGTAAATTGTGAGTTTGTTAGGTGAGGTCAATTTTGATTTTAGTAGTCCTGATTTCCGATTCAAGTTGATTTTTTTGGATAGGGTATGAGGATTGAAATATATTGAGGCAGCTAAATTTGACGAATCGTTAGATAGCGCTTGGGCTTTCAACAGGTCTTCGATCGCCCCGATGCCCGCCGCGTGTTCCACCGCCGCTGCCGCATTTCATAAAACCCGACCGGGCAATAATTGGTGGCGTTGTGCAACCCCGTTATAGCGTGCACAGCCCCTCTCAAATAATTAACTCTCCCCAACCCCACCCTCCCAAAACAACAAACTTGCTCCGACAATCCCCGCCCTGAACCCGGAAAGTTGGCTTTAAATTTGTTTTTTGTTCGGAGTCACGCTCGTCTCTACTTCGGACCGCCGGCACGGAACATCCGGCACTTTTTCTCTCTACTTTTTTCCTCCAAGCAGCAATTAGACCACCGCGCGGCAAAACCTTCGCCGCCGTGTTCATCTCTAGCAGGCGCAGTTAAAAAATTAGTTAGAACATTAATTTTTAAGAAGCGGTCGGCAGGCAATTTGAAAGAAAAACTCACTTATTCCAACCATACAAGAGAATAATTGAAAAAAGTGTCCTATAATGATTACTAATTATTAGATTCTCCAATGATCTACCTCTCTCTTGCAAAGGAACAATAAAACTAAATGCACACGAAGGACAGAAGTATAGAATGTTTTATTTATAAACACTTTATAATTTTAAATCCGTACATCAAAGTATTTACCGGGGCTTGCAAAACAATTACATAGTTGGCACCGGTTTCGGCGTATTTAAGATGCCAGTCAAATACGTGACGCGCTGTCCTTGCGATGGGACAGACGGTACGGAGGTGTAGTACTCCTAGGGCGAGAGGAGGAGTCGTTTATATTTTGTTTCGAGTATTCATCGGTGTCGGTCGAATGCTAATGTGATACGGTCTCATTGTTTCGTCATGTGTCTTCGACCTCGCCCATTGTCCACATATGCTCACTATACGTCTTCAGTAGCGGCGGCGCTCGGAATAATGATCGACCTGTCTGTGGACCGGAAAGATGAGAACAGTACGGGTCTCAATAGTTAAGAGAACGCGCTTACTTATTTACTTCAACACCTATTAAAATAGGACTTCATTTAAAAGATTGGAAATATCGATACTGATATTTATTTATCGACTCGTGTGATACGAATCCCCTCGGTACACTTGATTATCCTCTCAGATAATTTAGCCCTTTAAACGGTTTTAGACCTCATACCAGGAACTTTCACAGTATCTAACAATTCGAGCACTTATTCTGGCCCACTGTGAAGAAAAACCGGGCAAAACTGATATATTATAAACAGATTTTGAATGAAACCGCACGCCCACATGTGGTTTTTGGGTTACCGATTGTGAAACCAAGTTGTTTTTTGAACGTGGCGTTGATCATTTACTGGGGAAAGGCAAAATCTGCTTCGTCCCATTCACCGATCTTTCTTTTTATATTAGGGATATAACTAAGCTGCCAGACCGATATTAACTACCGGGACCCCCAAACTACTTATCTCCCGAAAATAGTTACCTTCTTTCATATACCTCTAGTGATATTCATTTTATTAAAATGCATAATATGCAGTTTGTTGCACCCAGTATTTTACGTTCTCCATTAGTTCGCCTATTTACTTGTCAAAACAACTTACGGGTCGCTAATGAAAAGGCGTTAAACGACACCGTGTTGCGGCAGTTGCGAAGACCACATTTGGCCCAAATGGTAATTACACCGAGGGGAAAATTAATCGCTACGCCCACTGATGTATTCTCTAGAAACATAAGACGTAAGGTGCATGAAAATCTATTAATAATTCATAAATATGTTCGAGACTTGTGAAGAGAAAGCTGTCGGTTGATAATTGACGCCTCCGAATGTTTTTGATTGAGCTCACTAGTTTGGGTAGTGCTGAGATTTATTTCATACTCTCTTTGTCTTCAGTAATAATTCACAGTTGACTCCTCAATTAAAGCATATGCAGTACATTTAAATTTTCGTTAAGCCAGCTAATTGAGAACAGATTAATTGCCTCTGCTACAGTACTTTACAGTAAATCATAAATTTATATAAACAGGATATTTATAATCACCTGGTAGATTATATCACTATATTTTTGGTAATACATAGGTACTTTTGGATACATTTGTAAAACATAATACAATCTCATTTAATCAAAGCATTCATAAAATTAATTGTACATTATTAATCATCTGAAGTGTGTGCAATTTTTAGTACATAAAAAATAAATGTTGTCTTTGAGGGTGTCTTTAAAGTATAGCAAATATTGAAGTGAAATCCGTTCTGTATGTTCATCACGGTGTACCTGGGGAAATCGTTCCTTAAAACACCCGCACCCGAATTAAGAACAATGCTTCCGTTCTCCCACCGAAGCGTGTTAACCTTAATTACCAAAAAACATTTTAGTTTCATTGCCGATAATGTTTGAGCAACATATCCACTTTAAACGTTAATTATATTGGTGTCGCAAAAGCGTTATTTATGGGCAAATTAAATTACATAATATTTTAGCGAGAAGCAAAATTTATTAGACATAGACGGACATATAATTTTTAATTTGACAGGTGTACCCGATTTTTGCTAGTTGAAATGTTATTTTCCACGTACTGTTATCCTCAATTGATTGACTTGGCAATATTGTATCAATATTCGGTTGACGACAGCCTTATGGCTGTGGGACAGTCATAGGAAACAGATGAAAGTATGCAGTTCTGTTCGTTCGATAAAAATGATTGAAGCACTTTAGCATCTTGGTTGCCGGCGGGACATCCTGTCCACACTGTCCAGGTGTGAAACCCATCTACTCAAAGACTGAATCGGCGGGTGGAACCTGAAGAACGCAAGAATCGTGGTATGCCAAGTCCTCGCGGACCGCTTAACAGGCTCGTTAACGTAAGCACGTTACTGTATTTTTGATACATAAACACTGTACATTTTCCTGTTTATTGTAAGAATTAGTTTTACTCTTGTTTTTGAGGACGGGCCCACTTTCCCGAGAACGCTGAAAAGTAGATTGATCACAAATATTTTAAACGACCTACCTTTCTCGCTGATGTCTGGCAATTACGAAAAAAGAGATCGGAGTTGACCAAAACAAGAGGAGAAAAAATGTTGAATCAATGAAATTTTTACGAGAACTGGCTCGACCGTAAAAGGCTACTTTCCAAATTTAACAAACTCGTCAATTTTCAAATGTAAAACACTAACGCTGTATTATAAGGATAATATTTGAATTGATCACTTATTTTAATTCACCGTTGTTCGAATCCCAATAACGGACCCGATTTTCATTCAATTACTAATTTTAATCGATCACAAGATGACTAGTAAAGTCAAGTACACTCGTTAGAGTACCACGCTGTTTGCATTATTACTGGGAGTATGCTTAGACCGGTATATAGTCCCAACCGTTGAGCTAAAAATAAAATAAATTCAAGGCTTAAATATTCATGATTTATACACGCGACTATACAATGGAGTATGTTTTAGCACTGTTACTATACCGTTAATAGTAACGGGGGTGTAGGGGCCGTGTCCGGTAATTTGGAGTATAAGGCACTTTCGTATTTACTAGAAAATAGAACAGTCTTCGGACCAGATGAAATAAAATATATATTCAGAATATTTAAACTAATAATCAATCTACGATCTTAAAATTAACTTGCCTGCTTGAGGATGAGGCGGTAGGACTGGATGGAGCAGAAGAGCAACCTGGAGATTGTTTACACTGTTTAAACGAGAATACACTGATTGAAATGGACTGTGGGTGTGTAGTGGTGGTGGCCAGGGGCCGAGCGATACTCCCCCCTCCACCAGCGCCAGCTTTCTTCCTAAACCTCCTTTTGCAAATTCTACTTTCATCCCACTCTACTTAAACATTAGGCGGCCATAGAGAGCGAGAGAGAAAGAGAGCTCTCACTGACAGACCTTTCTCTCGCTATAACTACCTGCGGGCCTATTCGTCCTATCTATTTCTGATTAAGGACCCAAATCCTGTCGACCCAGCGGGAAAAGGGGTAGCTCCAATGTTTATAATAAAAATTAAAACGCCTTAACTGCAAACTTCACTCTGCTACTATTTGGTTCCTAACGAAAATTCGCTGGACACCCAAGAATGCGCACGCGATGAAGTGGTTATAAATTAGTTCGGGCCTTAATTCTAGAAAACCAGCCGTCAGGCAGTATGAGAGAAAGTGTGAACTAAAAAAACTCCCTCCGAACATAATATTTATGTGAATTTTGAGGATTTATTTTATTAGTTTAATATACCTGTTTTGTGGTCTGCGAGGGGTTGTAATACTGTAGATTTCGTGTGTATTCTGTCTCCTCTCGCTGGTTTCGTCTTTTGCTAGACCGGTTTCGGCTGCTCGCCATCTTCAGTAGCGGTGTTAGTCACTGTTGGCACTTTGGCACTGTCACTTGTACTATGGTGGTTGTCTGTTTGTCGTCTGTATATATGTGTGTCTTGTTACTGTGTTTTTAGAGGGATGTTGTTTGTCATTGTCGGATTATCGGTCAAATATATGTTTACTCACACAACTGGTCACTTTGCTTCTGACATCCAAATATGTGACAGGAAACCTACCTGGTATTGTGTATTTACGATCATAAAAGTTTCTCTGTTGATCCAAAATTTATTTAAAAGGTTTATTTTTATTTTTAATAATCTAGTTAATTAGTGCAAGTTCACCCATCTAACTTTAGTACATTAGTGCACACAACGAATTTTAGTTGGCGAGAGATATAAGATGGCGAGCAGCCGAAACCGGTCTAGCAAAAGACCAAACCAGCGAGAGGAGACAGAAACAACACAAACCTACGATTTATTTTATGTTTTTTTCCACTATCCTGAATATTTCCGTTATTGTTCTTACAATATCCCGACTCTAAAGGAATGTCCAATTTAAGCGAGAACTCTTTTACTTTATTTGACTATTGTCAGGTAGTATAACTCTTTCAATAGTGTACATTATAGCATGTTCGAAGCCTTTATATTAACCTGTGAAGAATGAATTGCTGTCCCGGCCGTACCGAATCTCGGTCCTCAACGCTCCTCCCCTTAGAACCCGAGTTCAATTTCTCACTTGGCCGACCGATACATTCCCCTAGAATCTATTTGACGGTGGTCCGATGTCCGGGAGGGCTCCGGGAGAAGCAATACCGCCGCCGTACTTACGAGCGGTGTTCATGCGATTAGTTCGTAAACACTGGCACAAGTTCGTAGAAAGTTACTCCCGCCATTGTTCAATCCGAGTCATTTATCAAGATGGAAAAAAAATTAGTTCGCTTTCGAATAGTGTGCGCCCGGACAATAAACGGGGCTGGAGGCGAATGACTCATGGGCAACGTTAATGGATATTGGGTGAAGGTTTAATTACTGTGTGCACGATTAAATACCAAGTGGTAATAACTTACTCTTCAGTATACTTGCCCGGTAGGTATCGCTTGGGGCACATTTTTCTAAATTTTTGCTATATCAGAGTGCGTTAAAAAGTATAAATATGTATTGAAGTCAACCTTTAATAATATTAAATAATTTTAAGGTTGTATTTTAGTATTTTGTGTGTACTATCTCCTCTCGCTGATTTTGCTAGACAGGTTTCGGGTGCACCCTCTCTAGCGCCCCCCCCCCTTAGTGTGGTGCGGAAATATACTTAACTATTATTATAATTATAGTTATTATTATAATTTATACAGGTAGGTAGGACTAATGATGCTGACGTAAAAATAATGAAATTGCTAAAGCGCATTCATAATGAGTCCCAGTGGCGTTTATGAATGCGATCGGGGAAGCGCATCGCTATAAAACGTGAGATTCTGGAACGGAGTTAAAACTTGTAAGTCCCTGTCGACACGAGCCACAGTCGTAAATCCAAACGTTATACGTTCTCGGTTCAGTCGATAATATATACAAGGCGGACATATTGTTAAAGGACTACAACGACGACATTTCAAGCCTCTTTTCAAGGACTCGTGCTCTAATTTTTCGACAAAGGCTAATAAGTTAGTCAAAACAAACTGCGTAAATTAATTGTTTTTTCAAACGTGTCGAATAATTTGAAAATTCAGCGCTCAATGCACGCGCCAGTGTTTAAAGTCATAACAAAATAGAATGTTTTATCAGTTTGTAGTTGTACGAATGCTGTATTTGTTCACCCAGTTCTGGTAAACGCAAATAACAAGAAAAAGTAATCGGGCCATAATTTATAAATGCGCATTCGTAAAACAAGAGCAAGGGCGTCCGGGGTAAATGCAATCGAACCTTGGTAGGCATTTTTTCTCTCTGTTATTATATAACATGACTGGCGTGTGAAATTATATTGCAGGGTGTAACAAGACACCAAATGAATAATTATGTATAATTGTGCAACTGTCGCGGGTTTGGTCATAAAAGAAAGTCGCTGGTTTTTTTTTTAATTTTCATTTTCCACATTCCACAACTCTGAAAATCTACTCTGCTTTTTCTCATTTTGGAAAACTTTGCTGTTATAAATATTATTTCATAGTTTACCACGTGTTTCACCTGTGCAAAATAAAGTGACCATTCTTATGCTTTGGTATAGGTACAGTAAGAGAAAATATGAATATATTCATCAGTTATTAGCTCTATAGATCTCGGTTCGGTCATCGTTCACTTTCGAATTCGAGACAGCGTTTGATATGCCGCTTGACAGTGCAAAATAACTTTTATCCTCTTATTAATGTAGTTGTAATAAATTTTATTAGTTTGTATTTATTTATGACGTCCATAAAATAATAATTACGAACAATTATACGCAGAAACAGGTATGTATACATTTATTGATTCCTTATGATCATTGTCATCACATTATCGTACATGCACGCCGACAGTTACTGCCCTCATAATTTTGAGGTCATCCGGGAATATATACCAGAAATTGGTGTACTGAAATTGGCTTAAATATACCGTTATTGTCCTCGTGCATGCAGTTCGAGGTTTCATACACGGGACGGAGACGGTTCGCAACACGAAATACGAAATGAATTTCGCCAAAAAGAAATAGATTTTTATCATATACTTTGTTTTGAATTTTCAATTTTTTAAACGTTTAGATAAACAACACTGCATTTAGGATATTTCTAGTAAAAACAAAAAGTAAATCTGTTAATAATTCTGTAAATCCGTAAAATATGAACATGAAATCATTAAACAGAAATCTTAATAACTATTTGAAAATAATATCAAATATAAAAAAACAGTTTTTGTTTTAATTATTAGCTTTTAATTCAGTTTAATTAATTACAGTTCTTATTTTTCTGTATACAGTGATACAACCATTTACATACGTGAAATAATATCACATGCCAAAGAGTTCGTGAATGAGATAATACCCTTGACGTAATCAACGATTCAGAACTAAACCAAGAAACGTCTCCTGTTGGGGACATAACGAATTTTCTACATCGAAAAAAAGCATACAATAGAACATCATCTGTCCGCATCGATGCATGAGGAAGATGATTCCAAGCCAATAATAATATAATAAAAATAAACTGAATTCTCTCATCAGCTTTTGATTATTATTTTATGCGGCTGCCATAGGGGAAATGATTAAAATATGCAACGAAAATCAATTGTTCTGGCAGTTCCAAAGTCGGATCGCCATATCTCCGTTATTTTTCGGCTGATATCAAAAATTTAAATACCAACATTTTCGTGTATCGGAGATTTAAAAAAAAATTTTAAAAGGAGAAAATTAAAAATTTCCTGTCAGAAATATCTGTTGCCGTTTCAATCACCTGTTGTTACAACGGTCTAGACTAGGAAATTGGAATTCAATTCCTAACGAAAGAACAACTAGAAGGCTCCTACTGTTCGATCAGCTGTCTAGTGCTACACTGGGTGAGACAAATCCGACTCACGCAGACGACCGACGTCTATTTTAGTGATCAGACAGTTTGGAATTATCAGAACTGTCAAAATTGCTACAGTACCCCATCGCCATCTACGAGACGTCTATCTGAATAATGTGACTCTAATCGGGGTGAAGAGGATCAGGGTGCCAGAGTGAGGAGGAACGCCCGAGCGGCACCCTCGGTCGGTAAACACTGCCCGAAAGCCTCAAGAAACAACGACTCTTTGTTGACCGCGCCCAAGAAATCCTCGAAAGAGACCTTTCCGTCGTGGTCTAAATCCATTTTCTTGATCACGATTTCGACCAGGTCCTTCACGCCTTCGTCCGGATCCTCGTCCTGAGGTTGCTTGATAAGACTGTTCCTAAACAAAAAAGAGTCCGGTGTCACTTGTGAATCGAAAAAATCTATTCGGAAGAATATTTATTTTCAAACTGAATGACAAATAATTGGAAATGTGTAATGGAATAGATAATATTGCGGGATACCCCGGCTCCACGCCAGATAGGTTTCGGCCGCAGTGAATAGCGTTCCGTCGGTAATTTAGTGAGGCGCCTACAGCTCTCGATTGCCTACGTAACAACCTGTTTGCACGATGGCGTTTTTTGTGGAGATTATATATAATTGTTCTGTTACAACCATTGTTATAATATCCCAACTAAGTGCCAGGCAAATCAGAGAGTGGGGACAGAATATTGAAAGTTGTTTTCGTCTTTTGAGAATTCCCCCGTCAAAAATAATTGTATACTACGGGAATAATAAATACATCTGACCTAAGTAGGTGGAGCATCTCCTCCTTGACGATATAGCCGTCGTTGTTGAGGTCGTAGACGGAGAAGGCGAAAGCCGCGCACTCTTCTAGGGTCCCCCTGAGGAAGACGGAGAGGCCCAGCAGCCATTCTTCGAGTCCTATGTAGCCGTCGTTGTGCTTGTCGAAAGTGCAGAATATCCTGTCCATAAGCACTTCGTCTTCGGTCACGACGCCGAATGTGTTGTGGAGGAGGTCGCGGAACACGAGCCGGTCGAGGGCCGGCTCACCTCCGCCGCTGGCCACTGCCTCGGCGCGCCTCTGCCCAAACCCGCCAACCAACCCAACAATTAGCCAATCCTCACTCGATAATATCTCATCGAATCATATTCTATTACTGAAAATTGTGACAAGCAGACACTGGTCTAGATAAGGGCCGGGCAAGCGAAACGAAACCGGACAGTGGACGGGCATTCCTTTATTTCGGATATCATATTTTAAATCTTGACCGCATATATTAATTTTGTTATCGGGACTGTCATCTCTGGGGCCTTTCTCGTGGATTGTAGCACTTTTTTTGTTTTCAAGTGTTATGTGTCGGCGCGTATAATAAATCTTTATTATTTGCTAAATTGCGTACCTGTGGAGAGGCCGTGGTATTGGCGGGGATGGCCGCCTCAGGAAGTTCGCCTTTTACCTCCCCTTCATCGTCTTTCGTTGAATTCACAAGTTTCTGATAGAGAGTGCACAAAGACTCTATTTCTTGTCTGTGGGAAGAAACAAGTTAACTCTTGAACCCTCTCAAATGTACAGCCGCAGATATCCGTCCAATATATAATAAACAATAATGAAATTATAATTAAATAAATAATAACACATTATAGATCATTTTTCCATCCTGAATTTTAAAATAAAATAACAAATTAGAAGTTTCTTATTTCAATTCGATTCCTGTGGTACTTTATTGTAACGATTTAATTTGTCTACGATGTCGCAGATATCATATATATGAGAATTTGCGTTGATTTTGTCAGCGTACAGAATAATCTGAGAAAAGTATGATTCGAGAATCTTTTTACATTAAATTAAGCTCAGTTATACAATAAAACTATTCATAACTGTTGTTTATATCCGAAATACTTATATTCGTTATAGCCATAATTTCTTCTTGCCGATAATCATTTTTCAAGTTTCAGTTCGATTCACGAGAGTTGCCAACTCCAGAGGGAATTTAAACTTATAGAAATAATGGGAGCGCACCTATCCGCCATCCGTTCGATGACATGCAGCCAACAACCATGACAGTCGCTATCAACGAGAGCACGTTCCTTTAAATGAAATGTAGTTATTGCATTGGAAAATAACAAAATTTAATATTGTAACATCCCGATAGACAATAGATAAAAATTACTGAATGGATTTAGAGACCAATATGTCAACGAAATCAGCAATGCAATGTAATACAATTTGTAGTCACAATAAATCATACGAGCAGTAAAAGATGAAATATTTACTGCAACATGATGACTCCTAAACCATCTTATTATGGGCGCTATTATTTATTTTGATGGATATAACGAATAAAGCTACTTAAACAGAGCAAATCACAATTCCGTGAAAGGAAGAAAATTGTCCATAAATATTTAATAAAACGTCACCTACTCGGAAATGACAGAAGTAAGAATCAAAACTACAGTTAGTTTACAACCAATCGTGCGGCTCAGGGAAAAATTGCATACTCAGTATTCATTTTTTGTGAAAGAAAAACATGTTCTTAACATTCCTAATTTTATTCTAATTTAAAACACAAATAAAATGGAGGCCTCCGCCTTAAACTCCTAATAGTTTATAAGTTTTTCAATCCCAGTTTCTGAAGTTTAATTCCCTTATCTCATCCCATCCCTTCCCTGGAGGTACAAAACCAGTAGCACAGAGATTTTCTATGTACGTTATAGGAAGTTGCGTAAATGAATTATTTCTTCCATCGAGTCTATGAGATAAATGAATCTTATAATTACTGTTTCAATTATACTCGTGAATATGTAGGCAATCGTATACAAGAATTTCAGTCGACGCGTGTATCATTAGAGTGCGGCGTGTACTACCTGGAAAAATGAGTTTGCTTTCTGAAATACTCGATCATCTTGGCGGTCCCCTTTCCCTCTTTGAGTTTCATCTCGAGCGGCGACAGAGGGTGATGATCCCTCCTAACGGAGACCCGCTGCCCGACTGAGAAGAAGACGGAAACACTCCTGAGCAGCATCGCGGCGCCTGAGCGCCGTTTACCCCCACCATTTCGACGCTCGCTTTTCACGGACATCCTACACTACCGGTCGAGCATTAGTCCAGGTGAGAGCTCCTCCGTTATCGGAATTAGTTTCGAACTACTAGAAATATTTAAGACAATTGAAGAGGTCCACGCCTTTATTTTGCAATGTCGTCCGGGCATTTTTCAGGCGTCCTTATAGACCGCTTCTTCACGTTACAAATATTAAGAAAAACAATTCTTACGTCGAACTCCTTTGAATAATTTAAAAGAAAAACCATTTTATTCGTCGAACCAAAACAACGGAAGTTAATTGCGATTACCGATTCCGCGCCCGGGAATCCATTACACGTAACAACACAATAGGTTTGATTAAATAAATTTCCCTTACCTGTTTCAGTATATTTTCTTCCTTTTACAGATAAGGTGCTTGTTATCAATTAATCACTGGAGCTGATTAAAGTCCTATCTTGTCTTCTATAGAAACCGAGTTATCGATGTAACGAATTCGACGAAAATCGGTTGAGGGGGCAGTGTCTATTATAATGATATAGTATAAATGTTAATATAAAATTTATAAAATTATATGTGGCCCCAAAAAATAATTTAATAATTTTTGTTAATATGTACTAATTATTCAACAATAGGGCTTCGGTTGATTAATAAGTTTTTCTACGCGTTGTTTATACAGTGTGCTCACTGGTAGGTTCCTACGGGTTTACATGCAGCTGTTGACTCCGGCCATACTAAGTTTTAACTCTGGTTTCGAGCCTTTTTTTACGTTTGATCCTACTTATCGTTGGCCTCATTATATCATCATCGAGTAGTCGGAAAGATGTCGAAACGGAGTAGTGACGAATTCGTCGGAGGTAAGCGATTATTTGAATTCTACCCGTATTCCTATTGTCTAAGGACGATGCGCGCTCAATGTGTAATTTGTGAGACGCTTCCCTGCCTTAACCCTAACGGTAAATAACGTTTGATTTTTTATCTTTTGTTGTCATAATTCTACAATGTGAGGTCGTAAATTAATTTACTGTTTTAAACAATTTACGCCTTAGTATTTTTGTCCAAATAAGGTCAAGTTCTGTTCAAAGTAAAGACATGTTAAATCTTCTTTGAAAGAACAATGATTTGTATTTAAAAGACCCCATGTTGCAGATTTTAACTGATTATTACAAATAGCATCAACAACGATATCTGTATTGATGATTTTATTTTACTTTTGTAATAATAACAATTAATACATTTCTTCTACCTGTTCTTTCAGTAGGATCATACATTTTTAGGCAAAAGATTTTTATGTTACTGTCTTGTAAAATATTTCATGATACTTGGCATTTTTGTATGGGTTTTACAAGTATGGTTTATAACAATTATTTTTATCAACTATCTAAAATTAATGTCTTCAGTCAGTTGTTCCACTGCTAAAATTGGTGTGAGCACTTATGTAGTTCACTTTTAGCGAAATATGATTTCTGAATTCAAGTACACTCTTTTTTCATAAGTCTTAATAGGAACATTGTCTCAACTTTGCCAGTGTTTCACCTTACCCAGGGCCTCCTGGAAAGCTGGGACAAAGGACAGAAGTCGAGGAGAAAAAGCCAGCCGAAGGCGTCAAAAAACCAAAACTTGCATTCAGCATAGGACGGAAGCCTCTTAACCAAAATAAAATTTTGAATTCATTCACTAGTGCAAAAGAGGTAACATTTTTTTTCTATTGTACTTATTGTGTATAATATATTGGATTATAAATAGATTGTAGGCAATACTCTTTCTATTGTATGAATTGATGTACAATTCCTTAGCATTTGTTTATAGTTACATTTAATCAAGTTTGCTGTTCCACTATTTCCCTAACATGTAGGTCTCATTATTTAACTAGTTGAAATGTGTTTAAAAAAGGAAATGTTAAAGAATAAACCTTAAAATTTTACCTATGCCACAATGGTGTGTTAAATAAGAACAACTTAAAAAAATGATGTCTGTATTGTACCTTATCAAGGAGATGCATGATATAGTGTATAACTTGACTTTTTTTCCAATAGGCCTTAACTTTCAATTTATTGCTTAAATTTTAATTCTTGTAGTAGTAGTCAATATAATTGCAGTATATTTCATAAGTGATATTTTTAGTAATAATTATGTATGTTCTATTGCAGAAGCCTGTAGAACCCATCAAGAATGATTCATTAAAGGCAGCATTCAATTCTGAAAGTGAAGAAGAAGAGGAAATGCCCCCTGAAGCAAAAATGAGAATGAGAAATATTGGCAGGTAAATGAAACTAGTGGCTTCTATAAGAATTTATATAACTATACATCAAATTTTGAATCTTGTTAATTTGATTTTTACTTAGGGATACTCCAACATCTGCTGGGCCCAACTCGTTCGGAAAAACCAAACAAGGTTTCTGTGATGCTAAAAAAGTTTTTGAAAAGAAGTTAAAAGATGCGGCTGAAAAATCAAGAGAAGGCGAAAATTAATCAACACTTATGTGATAAATGACTTGTAATTTATATTTCTGCTGTTTCGATAAATTGAATAGATATAACTCCTAGGACTTCCTCTACAATACAATGGAGGTTATATTTGAAATCTTAACTTTTTGAAACTTGTACATAATTATAAGCTTCTGATTCTAAATGGACAATGTACAATATATGTATCTAAGATGAAAACATTAAGTTTTTTATAGTTGTACATTTAGAACTTGAAGTTTAGAAGTTTAATGTTTTCCCCTTCATTTAAAGAAGGTTTTGATTCTGATTTTAAAATAGATATAAGCACATATATATTTTGGTTTTATTTGTTGACCAACTTCCATGTTACTTGAATCCTCATCTTGACATAAGTTTACACATTCACAAAGGATGTTATATATGACTGATCTTGAGCTGCTTAATTTCTGATGTCAGGTCCTGTAACCTGTATAAACAAAACCACACACAATAGTCTAAATTGTTGAATTATTACCCATTTTTGCCAAGCTGCAGGTCACACATACTATACTAATCTGCAAAATATTTAAATGTTTT
The DNA here is from genome assembly GCA_019843655.1 of Lethocerus indicus. Lineage (NCBI taxonomy): Eukaryota > Metazoa > Arthropoda > Insecta > Hemiptera > Belostomatidae > Lethocerus > Lethocerus indicus. The sequence continues at coordinate 21,815,127 of JACDQD010000003.1, read as the reverse complement.
TTATGTCAATAATGGTTTATTTAACACATAATAAATTCAGAACAGGTAGACACAAAAAACTTGCATTTAAAATTAAACAGTTTTATAAACAGAAATTTAATAAATGTAATGATACAGTAACCAACCGAGCAGCAAAACAATTTTGAAGCTTAAAAAAGGAAGCTGTTGAAAAGTATTTTGATTAGCAAAGATAAAAAGTTTCACAGCAAGAGGATAAGGAAATGGATACATACATCCAAATTTGCAAGGTAATAAATAATAATGCGAGTAGAAAAAACATAATTTTAAAAATTTATTGAAAATTACAGATTGAAATCTTTCATTTTCTTATTGGCTGTTGTCCTTGACGCATTGGTTCCTGAAAATCAAATTTTACAATCTGTAATAAGCGCAAATATAAAAGCCTCAAATTACACACATAACATCAATTACAAACTTACTGCTGGAATACAACTTAAAACAAATTATTTTAACTACAACTATAATGTATTTAGCTTTAGGACATAAAGAGCATTCAGAGAAGTAAGAAATCAGCTAAATTCTGTTGGCTTAAATGTAATTATAAATTTGATGAATTTACAGAAAATGAAACTCTGTCTAAATCAGGATAAACAAAAAAGTATATATATAAATTAATTCAATAAAAAACTATACATATGTATTTTATTCATACATCCAATGGTGCTAACCAACAGCAGAAATTTAAAATGAAATTTCATTCCAGAAATGAAAGCAAAAAAAGATGGTATTTGTAATAAAATTGCAAAACATATATTTGAACATGTATTCCAATCATTCTCACCAAACATGCATTAACAAAAATAAGAAAATACAAACATGAAATATTCAAGCCTTTGACTATATTCAATATGTCCAGGTTATAACAGAGTAAGCAAAATGTAATTTAGGCATAATATAAGTACTTAATATAATTAAGTTGATTCCAAGATATTTAGGAAAGTAAATACACTTCCCTGACAATATATTGGAATAATGGTACATACCCGATAAATAACCCAAGCCCAAAATGAACTTTTTTCAATGTTATTCGTATATGATATATACTTGCATATATACTATGCTGTATACTAGTATATGATTTATCTTTCTGTATTTATACTTAACACAAACACTGTGCTTACCCATACTTACTAATATTTAAATATAGACATTTAAACTTACACAAAAAGAGAAATATTTTTGATATAATCAAAATAAATCATACCCTCTGGAAATTCCTCTGTGGAGGAGTCCTGTTGCGCCTCTCTTCCTTTGAACGATTACGCACAACCTTGGAGTGAATGGCGCAAGACACACAATAATGCAGTTTGGCATACAACTTGGGAAGTTGATAGGCTTCAAAAACAAATAAATAATTGTTAGATTGTCATTTCATTTTATTCATTATGTACTAATGAACTAAACATATTTAGTGCATTAAACTCAAACCAAACAAAAATAAATTAAAGAAATATAGTTTAGACACTCAGGGTTTGGAATTTTTACAACCCTAGTGAAATAAAAACCCATAGTGCCTGTTATCTAGTTTTGATGTACTACAGCCTAATGAATTATTTATTATAACATTAATAATTTAATTATCTAGAAACAACAAAAAAGCTGTAGTAATAATGTTAATTATTTTGTAATGAAAATAAATAAAGTGAAGTCAACCCTACATTCCATCAATGAAATGTGCCAGAACAATTTCTAAGTGTAACGAAAGGTATTTATATAATATAAATAAAATATGTCTCATTTATACAATTATGTATACTGCTTCAATAGAATTTTTATTGGAATGGTTTCCTTTTGATGCCAAACCACCAATCATCCATGATTCATTATTAAATAACTTTAATGTTTTCTTGTACTGAAAAATTATACTTACAGCCATAAACACTGGCATCTGTAATATCACGGACAGCTGCAGCTTCAACAATATTACGAATAACAAACTTCTTAATTGCCTTATCCTTAGGGACACATCGAGCACAGTTGGTGCATCTTACAGGCTGCACATGACCACGGCCATGTTTAGAACGTCCTCCATTCCTTCTTTTGCAAGTCTATGACACATAAGATTGTAATAATTTGAGAGATGTGATAAAATTGGAAATGGATTTAAGATTTACCTAATGTATAGAACTTAAAAGTCTATAATATAAAATTAAGATAAAATTATTATTGAATATACACTGAGTAACATCTATTAACATTTTAAACCCATAGTAGAAAAAGCAGACATTAATAAATAACCAATGTTATTGTTATGTTAAGTTAACTATAAATGACATCAACTGAACTATTCATGTAAATATTTTATTTTTATACATCACAATTAACTATTCTGTATTACTACTAAAACCATAAACCATGTAACTGAAAATCAATGAAAAATTTGGGCGCCACATGGGCTTCATATGTGTACCCATAAGGGTTCAATAGAAAATTGTGAAAACAAGAACACAAATAAGAGTAAATGGCGTTACAATAAATAAAACATTTACATAGATATTCCATGTCTGGAACAAAAGACTCATCCATTGAGTTCAAAGCATGTTAATAACTTGTAAATAAAAATATTTACAACTTTACTTAGGCACCAATAACCGAAATTGTACAAACTTCGCAATGCACGTGTATGGCTAACCAAATCGCTTGTTAATAAAAAGAAACGTTAGTCCAAGAAAGTTGCAGTAACATTAAACAACAGACCATTTGTAAATAAGAAGTACTGCTCTAATAATAGATGTATACTAATTGACCAGAAAACACTGTTAATACTTACCATCCTGTTACAAAATCACGAACCGAAAGAGAGAAATGAACACAGGTCAATATGGCGTCCTACTAGAGGCAAGGCCTTCATAATCACGCGTTTTACTTCACTTTGAATCATAACCTTGTTTATAATTCATTTTGTATCATGGAATTGCAGAAGTTAAATTCTTGTAAAGTTTTTATTTATTTACTACTACTGTAATTAATTATAACATATATAAATTATCTTTATATTTATTTTCATTTAAATGGCATGTTTAATTTCCCCCACTAGTGACTATAATATTGCATTGCATTAATTCCTTCATGCTCTAAATGTTCACTGTATAATTTGTTATTTAATGCTAGTATTCCATCAGATTAACGAATCTTTCAAGAAAGTTTTTATATATTACAAGTCTAAAAAAATTAATGAGTACTAGAAAATTATATCAATTAATTAAATAAATAAAAAATAGTTCCAAAACTGCATAGGATGAGTGAAAAATTGATCACAAAATATTTCAGCTTCTGAAAAGAACTTAAAACTTGGTCATTCAAAGGATTAAACCATATATATATATATATATATATATATATATATATTTATATATTTAATTCTTTTCAGTTTCAGGTTTGATGCCAAGTACAATACAATTAAATATATTAATAAATCAATGATGTTTACAATTCAAAAGAGAATTTCATATTTTACAGTAAAAAAAATTGAAATAATAAACTAAAATCTTGCTTATTCTTAGGATGAAAGAAGCAAGTTGCATTTAAAAGCACAACCAAAGCAATTTATCCAAACAAAAGTACTCCCATAATAGTTATACAAGGTTTTAACCTATATACTTCAAGTGTTAGATTTCATTTTCATTTATGTGTTTAAGTTACAGATTTCATTTTAAATAGTCCACTTCAGAACATTTTGTTCACCTTGGCTGGTAAAAACAAAGATTCAACAATAAACACCTACTCAGTGAACAACTAAATATTAGTTTTCCTTGAACTCCATGATGGGAAAGTTTTCTGAAGGAATACAAAGAGAAGTGATGTGTTAATGCAAATGGAAATATTACCTCTCAATTACAAGGTTTTAATATTAAATTGTTTTATCATAAATTAACTTAAAGAAAATAAATGTTAACTAACTGTTAAAGTTAAATGTAAATGAACTTTACATATATATATATATATATATATATATATATATATATATATATATATATATATATATATATATATATAGGTAGAACCTAATTCTTCAAACCATGCTGGCGAAAATTGAAAAAGGTTTCTTGTATTTTCAAATTGTTCCAAAAGGCAATTTATTCCAAGATGGGAATAAATATTGTCCATAGGGGAAAACAAATTACAATTCAAAAATTCTATTCTTTGTTGTCAAATTTACACTAACATATTAACATAACTAATTTGAATATCAGAGTAGATTGATGGAAAAGAACTTTGAATCTTTGTACAATCTTGGTTTTAGAGGGGCCTTAACCTCACAAAGATTGTTGAGTCAGAGTAAGGTATTTTTTTTAAGTGAATTTTTAAGGTAATAATATATTAATATATCATCCATTAGTTCTATAAATGCTTAAAAAAATATTCTAGCTGATGTTATGTATTTCCCTTTATATATTTTAACAACACAGCCTTAATTTTCTTACTAGCTATTAAACTATAGAATGCACATTACGTTTTTCATATAAAAAATACACCTCTGTTTAGTCCTTTGAAGCACTGATTATTTACTTAACATGCTACTGTTGGGTTATAATAAATAAGCATTAATGTAGTTATAATGGTCCTTTATTATTTTAATATCTAAGACCAGTTTTAGAATGCTTTCAAATAAGTATTATGTACTAGTAATAAGTAGAACTTTTGTTCCAATTTTTGGTTCTGATATTTGAGTGGGTGATCCTCCAGTAATGTTTTTTTGTTGGGATATTGTGGATTGATGAATAGCTCTCTTCATATTTAAATGGAGTGTTATATTTCCCCTACTAGTGGAATATAATATTGCATTAATTTCTTCATGCTCTAAATTTTCACTGTATAATTTGTTATTTAATGCTAGTATTGCTTATAGAAATATCTAAAAATATTAGGTAGGACACATTCCAGAAATGTTTCCTTTATTTTCAAATTGTTCCAAAAGACAATTGATACCAAGTTGGGAATAAATATTGTTCATAGGGGAAAAAATTACAACTCAAAAATTCTATTCTTTGTTGTCAAATTTACACTAAAATATTAACCTAACTAATTTCAATATCAGAGTAGATGATGGTAAAGAGTTTAATCATTTGGGACAGGAATAATCCGATTTTGTCTGATTTTTGACAATCTTGTTTTTGAGGGCTTAGCCTCACAAGGATTGTAGAGTCAGACAAAGGTATTTCTTATTTGTAATGATATACATGGTGGCAGAAAATGTATTATTTTATAGCATTTTGATCATAGGAGGAATAAATAAAATCAGTATCATTTTTGAATTCTATTTTGTCACATGATATAATACAATGAGATAGTAAACTAATCATTTCAAATATTCTGTTACAGGTGGACCAGTTACGTTATTTTAAAAATTCTAATGTGCAAGTTCAAAAATTGGTTTGAAAATGTTTAAAACATGAAGAAATATGCATCTGTGGACCAGTGTAAGATCAAGGTAAGGAGTTTTTGAGGTTATAAATTGCAGGCATGGTGGTTGTGGTCTGGTGGTGGTCAATTAAGGAGACTTTGTAATAAGATTAATTATGCTCAGCTTCTGATGTTAGTGATTTGGGACAGGAATAATGTTTTTGTATAATCTTGTTTTTTGAGGGGTCTTAAACTCAGAATCTAAAAGTTATACTGTAATGTTTTTTGGATAATAATAATTCCAAAATATCCAGATTTATTATAACTACAGGTATTGCATGTCAATAATTATAAGTAGGATAATAAAATATTCAAAACTTAGTGAGAAACATTTTCAAGTTCATTTACATTTAACTTTAACAGTTAGTTAACATTTATTTTCTTTAAGTTAATTTATGATAAAACAATTTAATATTAAAACCTTGTAATTGAGAGGTAATATTTCCATTTGCATTAACACATCACTTCTCTTTGTATTCCTTCAGAAAACTTTCCCATCATGGAGTTCAAGGAAAACTAATATTTAGTTGTTCACTGAGTAGGTGTTTATTGTTGAATCTTTGTTTTACCAGCCAAGGTGAACAAAATGTTCTGAAGTGGACTATTTAAAATGAAATCTGTAACTTAAACACATAAATGAAAATGAAATCTAACACTTGAAGTATATAGGTTAAAACCTTGTATAACTATTATGGGAGTACTTTTGTTTGGATAAATTGCTTTGGTTGTGCTTTTAAATGCAACTTGCTTCTTTCATCCTAAGAATAAGCAAGATTTTAGTTTATTATTTCAATTTTTTTTTACTGTAAAATATGAAATTCTCTTTTGAATTGTAAACATCATTGATTTATTAATATATTTAATTGTATTGTACTTGGCATCAAACCTGGAAACTGAAAAGAATTCTAAATATATAAATATATATATATATATATATATATATATATATGGTTTAATCCTTTTGGAATGACCAAGTTTTAAGTTCTTTTCAGAAGCTGAAATATTTTGTGATCAATTTTTCACTCATCCTATGCAGTTTTGGAACTATTTTTTATTTATTTAATTAATTGATATAATTTTCTAGTACTCATTAATTTTTTTAGACTTGTAATATATAAAAACTTTCTTGAAAGATTCGTTAATCTGATGGAATCGTTTTGAGTTGTATATTGTGTGGTTGGTAATAAAAACTTGAAATAGGAGTGGGGGGGTGGTGTAAGATGGCGGACGCAACGCTACTACACTCAAAAATGTAGTTCCACATTTATTACATTTAATATTTGGTATAAATATCTTTATAGTGATAAGTGTTTCAAAATTGTTCTTTAATGGGACGTAAGAAATTAACAGCGAAGTAAGCGCAATTTAGTAGGTATATATTTGTAGATATTAATACATGACCGCCGATCAAAACAATCCGTCCGCGTTAGTTTCAATTCACCGTTCGGTAAATCCAAATCGGATCGTTTCGTTATGTTCAAAATTTAAATGTACAAGTTCAAATATTGGCGTTAAAAAGTTTAAAACGCGAAGAAATGTTCTTCCGGAGAAGAAGTGTTCTTGCGGAAGTTTGAATTCATCGCACGCTGCAGGTATTTGTTTTTATAATAACTAATTACGCTTTAACTATCTTTCTTTATAAGGCGTGTCACAGATTGTTTTATTATTAGTTGATATTGTGAAGTAGAAAGCTGTATACTGTAGCTGTGCATGCAGTAATTCTCCAGTTACCTACAATTATTTTTATTACGCATCAGTATATTGATGTAACATAAATTAGTTATGTTAAAACATAACATATATATATATATATATATATATATATATATATATATATATATATATACATATACATTACATATATATAATAGTAATGATATTATTATCCTTGTTAGGCTTGTAACATCAGTTACTGTTTGTTAATAGAAAAAACTACATCAGATAATTATATTAAATTAGTTAGACTGCATATAGAGTAAATTGCACAATAAACATTCCCGCTCTTCGCTTACACATTGAGTTATCGGTTTTAGCATAATTGAAGTAGTCATTTATTGATTTCCTGTTTCCCACATTATGTATCATTCTACTATCATACACGTACTAAAACAACCAAAGGTCCCTGTCAAATTAGCTACTTTATCCTTAGGTTCAGTAAGCTTTTCATCCGAAATAAATCGCCAAATCGTTTACCACATGTATTCCGCTTTAATTATTCTGCAAATGAGAAATCTTGTTTCTACGAAGAAATTGTTCACGTTTCACACCCTAACCTGACTATTTACATTGGTACATAGTGAGTAATAATAATTTACAATTTCAGAATACTCACGTGTTCTATAAAATGTACTGGATAAAATATACAGGATAATTCTATAAAATCTTGCAGTAAATGCCCTGTTCCAAATCGGTAATGCTTTCCTAGAATCTCAAATTCAATTTGGAATGATTCCATCCCAGCCGAGGGGGGAAAAGAAATGATTTACTAAATATTTACTCTAACGTTGGCGATGTTACTCTAGACTAATTGCTATCTAGATTTGTAATATTTCGCTTAATTCTCAATGAAGGAATTTTTCTTATTTTATTGAGAAACCAAATTGTCGATTCTGTGGCTGTTAAATTCATTTTAGAATACCGTATATTTTTTGAAGGTTGAACTTAAGCTGTCGGAATAAATAGAAATAAATTCTCCGATCAGGATGACTCCCGTTCCGAGAACTTCAAATGTGCCCTAAAAATTCAAAGGACGGCTGCGGTCAGCGAACTAAATTATCGATTTTCCCAGTACTTAGTTTTTACAAATCTTCTGTTGAAATGTTGAACGATAAACTGTGAAACCCTCCGCTGTGGTATAATATTTGGGTGTATAGGGCAGTTATAATCTTATTATTGAATTGGTATATTTATTTGTAAACCCATTGCAGTTATTCCGGGCATAATGGTCCCTCTTGAATAATAATATCAAAAGTTAACAATATTCTATCACCGAACAAGTCGCCTATCACAACAAGATCGACCCCCGATGTGTTATCAAGTGTTCCTAACCTGAAGTAGTGAGCGTGAACAAGTAACTTTCACCTAACAAAGATACATACAAACATACATACATTTCGTTTTTATAAATATATAAATTATTTATTATCGTATTTTTTCAAATGGTACAGTGTTTTTTGTTACAAGTTTCTTGGCAACTAAAATTCTTCCGATTAAACTATAAATGGTCTATAATATATACAAAAAGGTGATATGAAAATTTATCGCACTTTGTCTCCACTCGCTTATTTAGTGATCCTAGGGTCTGACCGGTTTCGTATTCACACCGTAGTCATTAAACTATTGATGGGTGAAAGTTAAATTATTATTCCCCCTTAATTCTGAAGTAAACTTTTGCGATGGCCAAGGGCGAAAGCGATCGTTTCAACAATACTTGACGGGCAAACAAAAAAGGTTTATTCTTGCGGTCGCCAAAGTTTGCCTATATTACGATATACGGGGGAGACTAAAATGGCTTTCTCCGACAATTTGGGTTGGGGGTTCGAAGGGGTGGGTGGGACTGTTGAGAAATAACGGGGTGGAATGTCGGGAAAAGGGTATTTTTTTTTTTGGAGTGACCGCCCCCCAGTTCGCCTTGTCAACCGCCGCCAGTTGCTAGTTGTACGCCGCCGCCCCCAGGGCGCGCCCCCGCCTGATAATAGAGCCAGGGCCCGCCTCTGGCACAACCCGCCCTTCAGTCCCGTTTGAACCGCGATCAGAAACAAACGCCGCCGCCACTTCCCGGTACAGTGTTCCGTCGTCCGAGTGCCCCAGCGACAACATGATACCGCACATCGGCTGGCTCTCTCTCATCGCCATTTTAGCAGGTTGTAGATCAAACTATACACTTTGAAAAACACTACAATGAAATAACGATTTGTTCTTAGATTTTATTATCATTTCAGACAGTTACACTACGGCATATTCGGAATATGCGTTGAAACTGGAAAGTTAATATTCAGACTATAAATACCTCCCATATTATGTTCCCTGAAGTTTATTGGGCCGGTTTCAGTTTCTGTCAGCTATTTTGCGACAGAAGTAACCAACTCGAAAAGTATCACTTCGTATAAGTACTTCGCTGCGATACTGACTCGTGAAGTACTCACGATGGCTAGAAGCCAAAACAGATTTCGCCCAATCTCAGAAAAGCGAGGGGAGGCATAAAGATAATTGCTAATTTAGTCGCTGTTCCTAGTCACCACACCATTTCTCAATGTCAGTGGTTTTTCGGAATCTGTTTTAGGTTACTTATCTATTTATTTTTAATGATATAATGTCTGAAATTCCCCTTAGTGTCACTAACACATTGAGCAAACCTTTCTTGGAAAACTACAATTACTTCAAGTATTATTAAACGTTAACGTTTATTATTTCTATGAAACATTCCGCTTATGAATGAACTTATTTTACTACGATATTTACTCACTAGGCGGCAACATACCATTGCGTAAAAATGTTTGATTTATTAAAAGCTGTAAAATATATGATAATCAAAAAACAAAATAAATACACGTCTTTAATTTTCTTGTTAAATGTTAAAAAAATAAATTTAATAATATATTATTATCTTATTGCGGCATTAAAATTGACTACATAATTTCGAACATAGCTTAAATTGATTTATAGATTTTATTTAGCACTCTGGAACGTGATACTGTGCTTAGTTTGTTGCGGGTGTTTAATTTAATTAAAAAATAAGTGACGAGTAGGCTACAACCGTGATATTTCGAAATCATTAAGCTCTTCCGAGAAGAAGCCATTCACCTCTCAGTCTTATGACATTTAATTTTTAATAGCAGAAGGTCAGCTATATCTACGGAATCGGGAGAACACAGCCAAACATATTCGTTAGGAATAGTGGACACAGCTACACAAAGTAGAAATTTATTAAAAAACAAAGACAAACAAAAACACAGTCCAGCAACAGTCAATAAACAGCCGAACAGATGAAAGTAGCCCAAAAAAACATTAACGTCCTACTCCAGAAAAAAGGGGAACTAAAAATCGTAATCGCTGAGCCAAATAGTATACACATAAACAATTACAAACCAATACACATATCTGACGCAACAGCAAAAAAAGCAGCAGCAGGAATAATCGCCCTTCTAATAAACGGACTAGAAGCAGAAACAGACATTATATAACTACAAATAAAAAATGGTATATACATAAGGCGACTGGGAAAAATACGATAAAGAAGCAACGTTGAATTACACAGTTACTGCAGATACTACAAGCATTGTAAACATTTAACAATGTTAAATGAAGCTTGTAGTAGATACAAACAAAACGAGCCAACGAACCTCGTGGTGGTACTAAGTATGTGGAACCCCGCTATCAAACGAAAGCAAAGGACTGAGACAACTTTAGAACCACTCGCGAAATAGGGAACATTAAAATGGGAAACATGGGTCCCAATTATTTGACGTGCTATAAACACAGCAAAAAATGGCTAAAATATGATGGGTTAAATATCTAGAGGAAAATAACATTAACACCCCACGCCCCACGCGAACTCTTCGAAGACGTATAAACGCAACAAACGACAACTAGGAACAGAAAAGATACCCATAAATAGAAACAGGACAAGGACTATCCAGATACAATAGCAGAAATATTTGCTGACTCCATTTTCCCAGAATAAATAACACCGCAACAAACTGAACTCAGACAACAGCCTAAATAAACAATTTACAATACAGGAATTAAATACGTCAATAAGTCAATACGGCCAAGACCAGATATGGATTAATAATTAAAACACCTATGACAAACAAACATGCCTACTGAAAATGTATAATACAATACATACCAAGGAAACATTTCCACGACAATGCAGTGAAATATATTACGTTCCCCAGTGCAACAAAATGTCAATTAACAATAAAACATATAATAACATTATAAACAAATAATTTAAAGTTGTTATTAAAGGTGTTGACCTTTCAATTCGTACATCCATCCAAACTACTCTCAGTAAACTTATTCAACTGAAAAGTTACTCTTGCCTACTTTTCCTTCATATATTAAAGGGGAAGGTTCTTTGACTTTGTGTCAGAAGATTGTTGTTTTTTCTGTTATAAGAAATACCCCATCTTGTCATCCGGAAATATTACAGAACGCTCATATCGCGGTAGAATTAGAGTACGTAGACTCCGGTTCCAATTTAATAACAGATGCGAGCTGGGGTCGGGGGGTTAAACTACGGGCCCTTTGGGGTTCGAAAGTAATTCCTTTGAACACGACACGGCTAAACCATATTACGGGAACTTACAATATCAATCGTTTCACAGACCAATTTTCCGTGAACATTCGTTCCCGGTTTCTTTCAAAGGGCGAATTTCTTGTTGGCCTGGGTTTAGGGGGTTGGTAATTTTCGAAACAATAACCGGTTAACTGAATACGGTTATTAAAAATAACGGGATATTGGAGTTTGAACCGTACATTGTACATTTTAATTAACAGCTAATCGCTCCAGTGACAGTCATAAGGAGGCTTAAGGAAGATCTGGATAATAATAATAGAAAACGTTTACAATGACTATTTTTACATCAGCGATTATTCCCTTTGTCTTGATCGCATTATTGTGTGAAATTATCTCGCTGCATCTGTTCAATTATATTATTTATTTTCATGTCCCAAGGTGTATGTATTTTATTTTATATAGTTTGAATATCCCCATTTTTTATTTGACCGATTGGTTAACTGACCGTTCAGTCTCAACTGCCAGATTTTAACCCTTAGTGGCGTCGAATCCCCTTATCTAAAACTCTTTATAAACAGAGATTCTGGCGAAGTGTTTTCTTATTTTTTGTCCTTTTTAAGATGTTGTGCTCTCCCCTCAAAAAACCGGAGGAGCGAGTCCAATCCTCCGACGCCATAAAACAAACATTCGAAAATTCATTGCCTCCCCGTTTTTATTTGCAGTTCGCCTTCCTGGTCGGCTCGGGTAGGGGGTGAGTCTCTATATCCCCGCCCACCCCGTCTGTATTTCCCTCTCGGTCTCTCTCCAGTTATCTTTATTCGCCCCTCCAGGGCCCTATTTTTTCCCCTTTCGTCTCACGATTTCAACCGCCGGTTCCTCCCATTATTTTTCCGATTCTTCCGTTCATAAGACTTCAGTCAGATGTCGAATCCAGCGGAATTTCTCGGTCCACTGACGTCCAGTGGAAACAGTTATATCTGCTTTTTCCTCCGAACGTCATACAGTTTTCCATTCGTTCTTTTATTATGCCGGTGACAATTTGTTGTGCACCATTTTTTCTCTGTTCACTGTTCGCCCCCATAATACCAACAAGATCCGGCCAAGTTCCAGTAGTTGGTCTCAAGTTGGGTCTTCTGCGATAATATATTCCAGGAAAAGTAGGTTCAGAACTTTTTTATGTTGCTGAATAACAGGTTGAATAATAAGAAATATCTTTGAATATTTGTCGGTTCGTCTACGAGGGTATTGACGCATGTCTGGTCATTTGTACAATAAATAGTGTTGGATTAGGTATACAGTTTCCCTGAAAGTAACAGTAGATTTCCTTCGTAGTGTTTCTGTGCACAGATTCAGTCATCTGGAACAGCGTGGTCGATAACTTTCTTCATTCGCTTATTTTTGGTTCCTGTCTCTAATTCGAGTAGGAAGGCCGGGAATACTCCCAGAGGAACTCTTTTGTGGCTTAATTTCCGTAGATCTATTGCCTCCATCACTTATTCGCCGGACCGCATTCTTCGTGTCCCGACTGCTATTGAATCCCGCCCTCGATCCATCCGATTATTCCCTTCTTTTGTTTCGTCCCTTCGAGGAATATATATCGCTCAATTTCAATCAGATCGGCCTATTCAACACAGAAGTTGCGTTTAGAGGGACATTATCAACGAAGGGAAACAGGCGATTCTTTAAATCGGAAAAAGCGTTAACTTTTACCGATCTTTTCATGTAGTACTTTCCAGAAATGTTTAATTGCTTCCATCGCGTTACAATTTTTCTAGGTTCTATTAATCATATTTATTAGTACTACTTCTAGGAAGGGGCTACACCATGCCTTAATCATTTATTTACGTTAATCTTCGATATTTAGGGTTTATCTTGAGTAAACTATATTATAATACAACAATGAAACCAGTAACATTTGCGTCAGAGATGTGTCTGTAAAACTTGTTTGAACTTGGTTGATGGGAGTTCGTAATTTAAAATGCGTTACGTGTGAGCGAAAAGTTTGAATTTTCTTTTGTATATCACGTCCGTCCTCATTTACATTCTCGTCGCTTCCAAACCACCATTTCTTTGCCTCATTAACACCTCCACTCCTGTCTTGCCATATTATCGTATGCTACGTCCGATCGCCGTTTCTGATTTGAATTCCTTTTTCTTCAGATCGAAAACGAACATGCGGCTTTAAGATTGGAATTTTTCACGAGAGTGTCACAGTCCTTATTTCCCGACACCCTTCACCGTCGTTTTGCAATCCAAAATACACACCTTAGGGTGCATATAACTTGCATATAATCAGGGAATCTGCTCGTTTGTTGTTGTCTTCAGTATAATTATATGTTGTTTATATGTATTCGTTTGTTGAATCATTGAGTATACTGAGGAAACTTTGAACAACCGACGAAATTAATGGATCTTGAATGCTATGCGTGATTATTCAGACAGGCACCACTATTACTGTCACAGTTTACTTTCCATTTCACCTTCTTGTTCCTAATCCTTCTATTGTTGTAGAGATATTCACCGGAAAGAACGTCCATTTTTTCCCATTGGTAACATTTTTAGTTTTTTTGCTCGCTGTGAAGCCCGTTTTTTCCGCGAGTGTAATTTTTGATAATTTTTCCACCCGGTTTTTGTTCGCCCTGCTACACAAACCCGAGCATTAATCATGGTCCGTAATATTTTCCTTCTTAACGTCCTTTCGGGCTGCAAAAAATAAAACGTTTTCTGTACTCAAGATTACAATTTTTCTAACTCTTATTTTGCTATGAATATTTTGATTATATTATAATAGCATCACATACTAATTTCAAATTATTATTTTAATAATCATCAGAAAAATTAATATTTTTTTGAGCCTTTGTGTGACTTTAGGATTTGTGGATTAAAGCGGGCAAGGTCGTGCCTATGCTTTTGGCAGCCGAATTTAAAACAAGCAGCAACAACTTTACGATCGACGTCGGGACATAGGGCCGTTATATTGGTTCCGCCAGCCATGAACAAGCCAGGCGCCTATACAGACTATGTTTATTTTTTTCATGCACTTGTTTCCCCTCCTTACAATTTTGCTCCTGTTTATTTTATAAATTACAATTATTGTCATTGCAAATATTCATATTTGCGATAGACTGCGAGTAATATTTATTATCGAAATTGAAGGTAATGTAGGATAACTACAGGGCCCTTCTTCAGCTGACATCACAGACAAAAACGTCAGTATAAGGGCGGGCGTATACGACAACCGCAATCACAGTTTGAGCTATGCGTTCTAATTTATGGGGTGCGTCCCGAAGTTGCGGGGGCGGCGGGTGGCACAGCGACCTGGGGTCGGGGCACACCAAGTTGTGCTTTCTGAATTAAAGCTCGCTCCGATAATTTATTCCCAAACCCCCTTCCACCGATCCACCCCCTCTTTGACGACTCTCCAATATGCTCCGCTCACAACTGCCGAACAAGTTCTGTCCTCGCATTGTCCTCTACCCCGCGACCGCGGCCGCGGCTACGATTCCCGGCGTCGATATTACGTGACGCGCCTTCATTATACTCGTTATTGAGCGCGGTTGTTGTACGGGGTTTTCGCCAAAATTCAAGGTTGCTGCACGTGTTTTGGCGGAAGACTTGAATAATTGTGCATTGACGAATATCTGGAATATACTGGCAATACGGAGATGCCGAAACCGATATAGCTTAAGACCAAATAATCGGATGTTTGCCCAAACAAATACTAGAAAAATCAAATATGTTGTAATATTTTAAAAATTAATCATTTGATTTCGATTTCGACTGTATACTGGGTATTATTTTCTGGTTTTTATGTGTTTATTTTTTTGTTGTTTTGGACCAAAAGCCAGCAGTCCGAAATCAAACTGTAGAAGGAAGCGTGATTCAGTTGTAGTATAAGAGTTACGCAGAATTGGTGTAGTTCTAATTATTTTGTAAGGGCTATAATCTCTGGCTTTTTTATGGAATTTCAGTAGTTTCAGAATCTTTTTTTTTAAGTTGTACATTTTTCTTGGTACAGTTTATACTGCATTGCACTTTACTGGAATTTCACGGCTTTTGGTTTGAGTACACCCAGGGGCAGGGAATATAAAGTTCATCCTTGTAACCACATTGCCCCCCCGTGGACTGTATGACCGAGAAAACAGTTGCCATTACAGTTCAAGCTGTTATTTGGAAACCAGAACGGGTTTCGTTTGTGTTGGCGCTGGTCTTAAGGGTGTATGTGGAATTACCTCACAGAAGACTAATATTGCAATATTCACAGCCAAATGACGTCTCATTTCTTTCTCATCTTAGGTTGTTGATAAAATCGGTTCAAACCGAATAAACAAATTCCCAGAATAAAATTGACCAAAAAAGAAATTGATTTGAGCCTTCATAGTAGAAGGGGTCCAGAAACTCATTCTCGGACGTGTATACAGCCCCGAACCCTTATAAGTTTTCTGGATAAGCCAGCGCCTTATGTTAGCCCGTAATTCTGACATTATTGGAATCCGCAACTCATGTGAATGGCCTCGGTACGAGCTCTAGGTATGCTTGTAAATCGTAGGCCTGTAGGTAGTATAAATACCATCAAACCGAGAGCAGTCGGTGTCTTTGGCCCCCTAACTGCGCAAGAAATGCGGTCCAATGTTATTATGTATTGAATTTGAGTTTATTTTTTTATTTATTATAAATAACAAACTAATATTATTTACTTTATTTTTATTTTCTTTAAGTCGAACAAAATATATTTAAAGAACCGAACATTCGGCGCTTAATTCAATTAAAGCGCAATCATTTTTTTAACGTGTCTCCAAAGTACGTTCACGGATAAATTATGACGTAATATATTATCGCCGTACTTATATATAAGATACAGTGTTATATAAATTGAAAATATTTCTTTGCAAAAGTAAGTATTGTCGACTCAGACCGGAAAAATGTATATTTTCCATTTCTAAAAACAAAACACGTTAAATAAGGAAATATTAGCATTGGAAACGCTCATGGTAATCTCCCGAGCCCTTATGTCTTCTGTTTGTTATCATTTCTGCCTAATATGAGTAATTCTGAAACGTTATTATTACGTCAGTAGCCAATAGTGGGAAGATAAGGCTTATTGTAATAGCCATAAATTACCGTTAACGATTATAAATTAGCGGTGATGACAATGTGGAAAAAATAATCGGCGATACGAAAGATATGATTTTTCAGCACACGAATGATATCTTGTTAGGTCTGTGCAATTGTTCGGTCACAAGAGTGCTGATGTTAAAAAACAAATTTAGTCCCAGACATAATTCAAGTTTATATCATTCAAACGCTTTAGATAAACACTTTTCACATTTAGCTGATAGCATCTTTATTCGAAGCAAGGAAGAGGGAGTATGAGGATGAGACACGCGTGCGAGCACTATCGAACGCTAAACATTCGCACGTTTTTTTTGTTTATTTTTTTTTTATTCGTTGATTCTAGGAAACATCACACTACTTATTTCAGCTAGGGATTGGATTTCTTTCTCCCGTACTAAAGTTTTACGATACTTCTTTATAGCGTCGTTTGGCCTTTATTAAAAGCGGCGTAAAGACCGTTCTTAAGCATGCAAACGAAATATCGAAGAGTTGTAAAACAGCAGAAAGCGTTAAAACGCGTTATCGCTTTGACTCTGTACTGGATTCCGGTGGAAATTTGACACTGGAACTCTAACAACTGGTTACTGTCTGTCTCGTCGGTGAAAAATGAGTATATAAACTTGAATGAGCGTGAGCTTATCCATTCAACGTGTAGCATAATTTATTCTGTTGCATTTCTAGCTGCTTGAGACCAAGAACATTTTTTGATTACGTCCTGTACCTTGTTACCTGTACTGACCATTGGAATAATTTTTCCCATCACTTGTCTCGACTTTAGCCTACAACCTAAACAATATACATACCTACAACAGATATATGGTTGGTCATGGAGGTGGTAGGTCAATACACGGAGAGGGCAAATGCCGTGTTATCGATTCCATCGATCCGCCAGTCGTCGGTCAGCGGCATGTCGACTATTTGATAATTATGCCTTTATCAGTGGCGTGGTTAGGGGCCATCAATATGTATTTATATTGAATCGAAACCTTCCACTACCGCCCTCCCCCCCTTTGGCCCGCTGTCGCCTCCTGCTGGCAGCCAGTCACTGCACCGCTTTGGCGCACAATCCAATTAGCCGGAGGCCGAAACTAATCTATCGGAAGCGGAGCCCATTGTTCAGAAATTTGTCTACAACTTAGTGTTGTTATTAATTTAAAGAAGTTCGTATACGCGCACTTAAGGTACAAGGCATTAAGGCACGTTCGGGTGGGAAGAATAATCTTATGAATGTTTAGTACATTCGGAAAACCTTTCGTGATAAAATGTTGAATGAGTACAAATCCCTTACAATCGGTGATAGGGTTCTGGCTCCGGGTTTGTCTATTTTGTCTGGTCGATGTTCTAGGCCAACTTCACCTGTTGCTATGGTTCTGGGGATTGCCCGTGACTCTCAACCGGCATTACTCAGCATCCCTGGCACACTAATCCAAATTCGGTCGCCAAAGTCTCCAGCTCCCGTCCTGAACTTGAGTCACCGCCCGGGTTCTAGACGCCTCTCAAAGGGCGAGTCGATATAAAACGTGAGGGTGAATTTTTTAATCCGTTATTATTTTAGATATTCGTTCTTTTTAATCGTCACTCTACATTACCAGTTTTACGATTATATACATTTTTATACGCGGTGCAATGATTTAATAAAGCAGTAATAAGTAATTTGTTTAGGGACTGGCGGAATTTACAATACAACAGTGTTGATATTATCTATTACCACCGGTATATGAGGTCTCAAGGTAGATCGGTTTCGGCTTTTTGTTCTTAATTCAATTCTTGGATCCAAGGGGTTCGCAGTCGGGATAAAGTGAAAATTCTCATAACTTAATCTGGATATAACCAAGCATTAAGGATGTCTCAATTTTTTTAATGGAGTTTATTCATTAAAATGGAGCCTCGTAATGAAACGAATTATCAAGGTTTTTTCTGTTGAATTTGCCTAATATCATTGTTCAAATATAAATGTTCAGACTAGACGTTTAAAATTGAACGTACTTTTATAAAGGAAGAATAGAATGGTTTCACATAAATCCAAAGATTAAAAAAGAATTCAAACGAACGTCTTTCACGAAAACTGCCTGGGGATTTAAATAAGAAAAAAACCCGCATTTCCAATACGATTTTTGAATTGCTAATATCTTGCATTAATTCTAGGCTTCCCTGAATCGTCGATATTTTATTCTGGAAGGTGAAATATGGCGATGAGGGAAATATTTTTGCACGGGGATTCCGCCAATTATACTGGGACTTGTGTCGAGATAGGAACAAAAGTTGAGAATGATGACTGGATAATTTGGAGGGTGAAAGTAATCGTCCTTCTGACTAATGGTGTATGTATGTGACTATGTGGGCACGAATGTGTTTGTGTGTATTTGTGTTCTATACGAGTCTGCGTGCGTGTCCGTGGCACAATGTGAGCTGCCAATCGATTACCCAAGGAAAAAGAATCGACAACAGCATCGGACTTTGAACTTCATCTTGTTGCCGATCGTGATAGGTTGGGTTAAGTTGAATTTTCTCTAGAAAATTACATACAAACTGAATGTAAACCACGCCTCTTTGCGCCTGAAAATAAAAAAAGAAAATGTCCGTGCATGATGAAATTCCTTTTTGAGTGAGAGATATTATGGAGGTAGATAGAGGTCCTTAGAGAATACAGCTTGGAATCCCAGTAGATGTGTTCAATAATTCTCCTTAATTGTTTTATAACTCGGCCCACCTCCCTAGCATCCCCTCCCCAGAACCTTATGTCGCTGATTTAATCCTAGACCCTCAAAATAAATAAATTATTATATTTGAATTGGAGTTCTTCTGGCAATCGCGTCCTTGGCCGCGAAGCCTGAACTTTAGGAAACGCTTACTAAAAACACATAAAACGCGTTCAACGTAGTATAAAGATTGCTATATTTACAATTGAATCAATAGTACATGAACGTAAATAAATATTCTTCGTAAATAGGAATATTAATTTTGAATACGGG
Organism: Lethocerus indicus; assembly: GCA_019843655.1. Lineage (NCBI taxonomy): Eukaryota > Metazoa > Arthropoda > Insecta > Hemiptera > Belostomatidae > Lethocerus > Lethocerus indicus. The sequence goes on along the minus strand of JACDQD010000003.1, from coordinate 21,795,372 downwards.
GCCTCTGTTCTGCAGCCCGCATTACTCTCGGGTATGTCGGGTCTAGTATCACTTGCGCCGTAAAACACCACTTCTCAGGCTGATGGCGTAGTAATGGCATTGCAAATCATTATATATAGTTTCATGCGAAGAGCTCTTGTGTTGACTGCTTAACTAGACAATGAAAGTGGAATTCATCATATATTTGTAACAAGTATTTTTTTAAAGCACGCGCGTAAAGCAACCACCTCTGATGAACTCTGACCTATCGTAGCTTAGCAGATCGAAACCCCCAAAGGTTGTGCAGCACTTTGTCGTTGAGTCTTACAATTATTTCGAGGGACAACATGAAAACTCGTTTCTTGCTTATCCACGTTTTTGTGTCCCTTTATACTTTTACAACGTTTTATTAATGACAGGTAAATGGTTAAGAAAAGATTCTGCGCTATGTAAGCGACGTAAAGAAAAAAAAATTAAAGTATCAGTAAAATTGTTATTGAATAACAGGATATGGGAGAAAATTGAAAATAAATTCAACACTCGAAGGCGCATTATTAATGATTTAAGGCGGATTATTTAATGCACACTTAGCAAAGGGTTATTATCCCATTAATATTCATCATTCCATTAGGGGAGCGGGTAAAGATATTCGACTGCCTACTCTCTTATTTTCACGAAAATTCACAGCCATTTTAATATACCACTGTTCTCCAAATTTAATATTTTCAGTAATTAAATTTTTGAAATGGGGCCTTTGTACGTCCCGCGCGGTTTGTCAACCAAAGTGAAAGTTTTTGTCAGGATTGTAAATGCGTGACTTAGCTGTGGAAGTGTTTTGACCGAAAGAAAGGTAGAGGATTGGTGGAGAGGTGGGGGTGTCCACACGGTAATTAGTGTAAAACCTGGGGCCGCCCTGCACGAACACCTCCTTCCGCCCAATACTTTTCACTATAAAAGGACGAAATTGATCACATCAGTCCGAGGGGAGGTTTCGGTCCCCTTTGCAACGTGCCCTTAATCCATAAAACGAAAACGCCTTCATAAATACACCTAAATGGATATCAGTAACAAAGTCGATTTATTGAGAACCATCGGTACTATGTAATTGGTAAATTTAATTAAAATTGGCTTTTATCAAGTTTAAAATAGCGGATGGTTCCTACGAGAGCGTTTTCCGGCCTAGAGATGAACCGATCTTTAGTATTTGGTTAGTGTGAATTACTGTGACTTATAATAAGGAGCTGGCTCAAATTATAACGAGCATTTAACGTACATAATTCGCAAGAGTATTTTCCAACTGGGTTTCTTCAGAAATGCAGGACAAAACTGACTGAAAAGAAAGTACATTGAAGCGTATTTATGTTTCAAACTGTAAAATTGATTACAGACAAACTGTCTGCAACGGCGCAATAAAACTGACTCGTATGTAAGGCACGCAAACATCTATGGGCGAACTAGTAAACCATTCCGGCGTCTGGCCGATCCAGAAATCTGTTTATTATCATACGAACGAGCACAAATGACCCATCCTATGTTTCCAGTCGTATAATCCCCCGGTTTCGTCCTGTTGTAAATCTCCAACATACCGTCCTTGACGGCAACGAATGACTCTGTTGGCAGTTTGTTGAAAGGAAACCAATATGTTAAATTTAATTATGAAAGAAAGCAAAAATAGGATCACGTTACTGGTTTATGGCTAAAATGAATAAATTATAAATACAAGCGACATATTCACTTATATCACACATTTAAAACTGAAAATGTAAAATGATTTAGCGTTCGAAATTTCAGATTTCAGAAATATTTCACGTCCCTGGTCAACCCGAAGGTTTCCACCTATAAGAAGTAATTCAATATACTTCAAATCTGTTACCAACAAATTTTACAAGTTGAGATAGTAACATGTTCAGGGAAAGTTGCCCAGCCACATTACGGCATCGGTATTTTTCCTCCCCCCTCTCTATTGGTTCTCGGCGCTCGTTTGGCCTAGGGCTGATAACAAACGGCGCCTATCTGTTGTTTGTCCACCTTCCGGCAGCTGCTAATCGATGACGGCTGGAGTCTCATTTTTCTAATGATTCACTTACAGTAATCTCCGTTTAATACAGTACACAATAAGGAAGGTTTGAATTTGTCTATTGCCTGGTATAATTCCGCGTGCATGTGTGTTAATTGAATAAGATTTCACCAAGGTAATGGGTCTGTAGTTCCGGACTCGAGAAAACATTGTTTTCCTTATTTCAGACTTTCATTTAGGGTATAGTTTACCATCGCCCATTAATGGTTATGGGTATAGTGTAGTGTTAAACTTCTGGTAGAGTTCCCCTTTTAAAGATATTACTAAATTATAGTTGTCATAGTTAATTCTTTCATTAGTATTAAATTATTCAAATATTTGGATGCTCTATATAAAATGACTAGTCAGAAACTTTCTCAACGGGGCACAGAACAACTACCATTGACTTAATAGTGTCTTGGTTCTTGGTTAGGTTCGTCTCGACTGTCCGAAAAGAGGAAATTACAGTCTGCGATAAAGGAACCGACGTGCTCTGTCGTTGCAATATTATTTGAACATGTCCTCATCTGCATAATAATAATGACTTCCGGACCCCATTTCTGCCGGGGTCGGGGTTATACTTACCCGAAAGTTAAATTCACCCCAAAATACTCCCCGATAAAGTTATAAACTGATATTATTATTTCTCTGAAATGATGGAAAACTCAATTGTACATTTCACAATATGGTATGTTCTCATTAGTGTGCAATGAAGTGATTATATTATTATGAATTCCTGATGTTTACATGCCTAGTTTCAATCTATGCCAGATTTTATTACTTTACTCTGATTTTGGACATTTACAAAATATTTTCATACATTTAGTTATAAATAATGCCACTAAATAAAAATTTAGTGGCTTGGTGTGTTAGGAGCCGGTTAGTATATATATATCTCCTGTAGAAAGGCGCTACGAGGATGGCTGTGGGCTAGCGCTGTACTGTATGATCGTAAATTATTCACAATTCATAAACCGCCGTCTTCTAAAAGAAAAAAGATACGTGCTTAAAACTTTTCAGAGTTTAATAAACGCCGTCAAAAGCGGAAAAGAAATAACCGGGGAGTTATAAGTTATGCGGAGATAATGGCGGTACGGGAGGCCGGCTGGCACGCCCCGCCGGGACAGCATTTACACGCGAATCGCATGTCCTCACACAGTTAATTATACATTTGGACAATTACGTTAATATTAAGGATCCGTCACAGGAGCGCGTGGGGGAGGCCGCTAACAGGCGAACATTTTTGCCGTTGTTTCGGTAGGGTGGGACATTTTTTTTTGTTTAATCTCGCTGCACTGAGCGCAGTGTAATTGAATTAGAATAATGGAATGAGAAACGCGCGTTTGGATGGATCCCGGGACAGTCAGTTTATCTGAAAACAATGATGCAAAATGTTTTTCTCCATTTGCGGTATTTAGTGTAACAAGTGTGCATCTGTCCTAATCACGAATATCCTGCCATGGGCAATAACACAGCAAACTATCGGGAGATGAAAAAAAATTTACACAACCCGTTAGTGTTCTGTGAAAAACATAATACACAGTGATAATCAGTTCAATCAATTTTAATGAGGAAATTTGAAATGGGAATTCAAATGTGGCTAAAAACAATACTTCTGCCGACTAATTGTACGTGAGTAAATAAGGCTTCGATTCCAAGAGAATCAATCACATTCTGAACTGGCATTGATAGAAGACCTACAAAAGTAGTCGGGGGCCTATCGGTTGATCTTTGATGTAAATTGGCGACCTGCTTTTACCACGTCTGTTACTATCCTTTGTTTTGCACTTGTACTTAGCAGATTGCAGCCCCGTTTAACAAGTCCCACATTTTTTGAACACTTAGCGTGAGCGTCGAATGGCTAGTGTACCGTCAAGAGCGCTTAACTAATCTCCTAGATTATTTTTCCCTGCTCTTTCGATTACAATCCTCACGAGATTTTCCCTCGTATACGTCACCACAGAGCTCCAGATGATGAATGGGCGGCAATTCCGAGTGCGCCGTTTGAACGGTCGTGGACGTTAGGATATTCGGATCTAGCGTGCGGGTGTGTAAGTGATGTAAAATTTGGGCTCCGGCCCCATTCTGGAAAGTTGGCCGGGACGTGACGTTATAGGAGGGACGTGTGGACGCCCCAAGCTCTCAACGCGGATCTACCGTAAAACCGTTTTCCACTCGTACGCACGCCCCTCCCACCCTTACGCCCCTCCGGGCTCGGATATCCGGGCCTAATCGGATGGACGGGACTAAAACAGCGGCTCAAATTGGAACGTCCGTTCGATTTTAACACCGGCCGCCGTCGGATTGCATCTTATTTAAAATTCCAATTAGACGGACGGCGCCGTATATAAATAACTTGTGAAATTCACTTCGACAAGGTCAACGATTTGAAACTAAGGTTTTCAGGTATTCGAGCCAAATCCTAATGAGTGGGATTGCTTTCGGATTTTATCGAATGTTATCACCTATTAACAATTCCCCGTGTCAGAAAAAGAAATTCATTCTTAATATTTTTAAACACTACACAAAAATTGTTTGCGTTTTGCCGAATGCTGATTTCGGCCTAGGTTAAATTTCGCTCTTTTCCTTGAGCAAATATTCCGTTGATGGTACTTAAAGGGGGGCAGCGTGGAGTTGAGCTCTCACCGGCTCCGACAAGGTACACAGCTGTCCCATAACGGATGATTGGTCCTGCAGCGGGCCGTAAAGCCCATGATTAAACCAACCCTCCTCTGCGGATACTACACTGTATCCCGGTCAAGAGGATTGAACAAGAATGGGGCAACATTAAATTCAACAACCTTGATGATAAATTGAATTATTTGTTTAAATAACAGTACAAATAATAAGGGATTTGTTAAAATAATTAAATATATAACGCACTTGAACGAGTTTAGAGCGCCTGTGGTCTTAAATATGAAGGCTTCTTGGTCCAGTTGCCTATTTCCTTAATTACTGGGGTACTCGATTCCAATATTGTCTCAAACAATTTTAAACAGTTTTAGTTATTATTTTCGGCCTTCCCAATCTATAAATTACTATAATAAGACAAACAACATCCCCCCAAAACACAATAACAAGACATATATATATATACACGGTAGACTGACAACGACCGCATTACAATTGACAGTGACGGTGCAGTGAAGAAAAACATCCAAAGTGCCAAAATGACTAACACCGCTACTGACGATGGCGAACAGCCGAAACTAAACCAGCGAGGGGAGACAGAAACACACGAAATCTACAGTATTCCAACCCCTCGCAGACCACAAAATAGGAATTCTAAACTAATAAAAAATCAGTTATTGAAACTTTTCCACCGCCGGCATGATTTTTCTTGGGAAATACCAAGAAATATTTAGCCGTCTGCGAAAGGTCTGGTTTCTCCTTGTGAATAATTAAAATGGAATCGCGTGCTCGACCGATTTGCAGTGGTGTAGTCTACACGGTGTTCTGTCTGCCGGGAGTCCGTTCACCCCGCCTATGAAAAACACCCCCAAAGTCAACTGACTTCCATAAACATACGAAGTGGAGCATTACTTAACCCAAGTTTTTTCATACGAAATTTTAAATGAACTTTTGCCTAAGGACCAGTTAAAAAGTACTTTTCTCGTGACTTGGAAAAAGCAATCTTTTACTGCAACAAAGGCTGCAGTTTGGCGATCAAGAGAAACACGAATGTAGACTAAAATAGTTTCAAGAAAGTCAAATGTTCCTCGAAAATTATTTTCTGCCATTGTTGCATGTTAGACAGCATTTTTGATACCAGGAAAGTGACCTTTTGCCTATATCTATGTAAATTTAGTAATATAAATAAATGTTTTGTGGGACTTAATAGAATTTTTGACACTGAATTGAAGTTGCATTAGCCTAAGCGACCAAGACTTTGATTTTTCTTTTCTTTCACTTTTGAATGTATTTATTGTTAGGAGAAATAACATGAAAACAATATAACATGGTTTTTGAGATAAAAACGCGATCATCTTGATATTCATAAATGCGCGTTATTCATCAAACATTCCGAGTGCAATCATCTTCAAATTTGTTGTTAGTTAATTTTTCTATTCCTTACAACATACAATTAAATTTAACTATTGAGGGCCTTTGGTATGTGTATCACTTTTTAACTGTTATACTGCTGTCCAATTACTTGTAGAAACATTGACTGGTAAAAAAGCTCAACAACTAATTCACCTATTGTTTCTAGTATCTGTTTAATTCAGAATGTACGCTCCCATTGTCGACCAGCGTGTTTAATATTCCCAAATGTTAAAGTAACCAGACTAGTTTGGAGGATATATATTCTTGGCTGAAACTTGTGGAAGGGGGGATGTATTTTGGCACAGAAAGGAGGAAGTGTAACACCCTCAGCGTAAACAAACATTCTTAAAAGAAAAGGAAACATCATAAATCATTGTTTATGTGAGATGCGTATGAAATTTGTATATGGAGAAGGCAAGTCTAATTGTGTCTACCTATTTATCTCTTTGAAAGTATTGTGAAGCAAATAAATGACTAGTTTCTATTAGGTATGCACACAGAAGCCAATAATTATGTAGAATCGCGGCGGAAAAAATATATACAAACAGCAAAAAGCTTTGTATGCAGACTACAAAATATATTCTGGGTGCCTTTCTTCACTACAGTAAATGGAAAATGTCCCAATCAGACTGATATCTTTGAACCACACGTCGGTTATTTTGTTTTCTTGCGAACAAGATATCAATTTATATAATTTGAGTCGGCCATTCTTCGTACGGACATTCAGCCGGCGGGGCTGCAGAAATAAGTTGTTTGCAGTCTGCGAACCCGATCGGACAATATATTTGGGGTTGACTTCCATCGTCCTACCGGTGGGGACAGACAACGCGGACTCGCCCAGGTGTGACGGAGAAGACAACAGAGGGGATTTTCGAGGGGAAGAGAAATGGAAAGAGAGAGAGAGAGGGGGTGGAGACAGGGAGCCCATTAACTTAGATTAACCTCGGGTTCTCTGTGTAAGTTCTTGTCGGTGAGCGGGCGCTGGCCACACGCAACACATCGATCTACTCCTGCGGCCGGCTTGGGTTTCACGTTTGCACGCTTCTTGTTTTTGTTTTTTCGTCAAACACACAACATATTCTGGCTCTTTCTTTAATTTGCCCACCTTTATTTTCAGTAATTAACGCCGGAATCATTATAGGCGGAATTTTATCGAATGTTTCCGTTAGACCAGTGTCATGCCAATATCGTCTGAAATATTGAAAAATTATTGCCATAAAATATAACTAAGGACATGATTGAGTAATGTTTTAAGTTTAAAAACACTCTAAATAATTGGTTGAATCTGATTTAATACTTCTAACAAGATGATGTGGATTTAAAACCACTGGGAAAAAATCGAACATTGGAAATCAGTAGTTTTATAAATTAATAATATTTTTATTTGTTTCCAATATTCAAGATGGGTTAGTACGCGTCATACAGACTGCTACAGAACCATTACTGGAACTGGTGCATTACAATGCAAAATATTACACTAAGAATTTATTATGGGTAATGTATGGAGGGCGTGGGCACATGACGCCTTTAATAATGAAATTAATTATGGTTTCTATTTTTCTGTCGCGTTTATGATTCTATCGCGTCCACAGCTATCTAAATTATTAACAAGAAAATCGCTCCAGCGATCTAGACCTATTTTACATAACAAATTAAGTTACCAATTTCATTCTGTGCATTGCCAACGCTGATGGCCTAATGGGTATCAGTTAAATTGATAATGGGGTTTGCTTAAGCCTCCTGAAATCTCGCGCTTTACCCTCGTATATTGAAACGATGGAATAATAATCACGTTTTTTTTATTCAAACAGTTTCGAATTCGGCGAAGCCAAAACAGATTTTAAAGCGGGCGGTAGAATAAAATTAAACTGATCGCATCTGCTTTGGATCAGGCAATAGATCTCCCATCTGGACGTGTTTTAATTATCCGATAGTATCGGTTCCGCCCGATCAGAAAGAACATTTCGCTATCGGTCACAACTAATTTATAACCGGTAAAGGTCACCGCCCACGCGTTTCAGACCATTGAAAATTGTTTCAGCTCTAGCCGGCTCATTAATTGTCTCTGTTTGAATCCGCGTTATTACCTGTTGCGGTTACGTACGTAATTACCGAAAACATTTATCTCGGATGTCGATCAAAATTTATTGCAGCGTGTATCGTGGATATTCATCAACAATCATTGGTAAATGAATTTTTATTTATTGCAACGTTCTCTTTGTAATAAGTAAAATCTCAGTGGCTTGCTGACGAATGCAATTTTTTCAAGCCTTTTGGGCTCTATGATCTTTCTCAGACAGTGAATATTTCTCATTGAAAAGATATGTTAATTTTTTCTTAAATTCGCATTAATAGTTGGACGGATTTAAAAAAAGCAAACTGGTATTACTCAGAGTAACCAAAATCAGACAAAAGAAGTTTATCAACTCAGAAAACTACGTCATTAGACTAGAGTATTCCTGGCGTCCCGTCAAAACAACTGCATTAAATTGTTTTATCGATTTCCCTTCTAAACAAAAGCTCGAATATACCGGTGCATTTGATTCTTGCTTGCCGATCGTTTGACGTTCGCGTGTCATTCATTTCGGCCATGAACTTGAGAGAGGGATTATTATCGTGACGACCTACACTACCACTTGCCGATATAGGGCATTCAGCTACATGAAAACCACGTGCACATTTCAAAATCGATTTCCGCATTTTCGGTATTGCATTATTGCCTCAGTGTTAATATTATTAACATCTAAGGAATGGTACAAAATGATGTAATCCGTTATAAAAATGAAACGAACTTGGTATGATAATATCTCCTAATACCACCCACCCCTCTCGGCTTTTACCTTCGAAACTGTACCCTATATTTATGGAATACATTTCTCGTGAAATGATTGAGCGCCACTTTACTGTATGAAATATGACGTTTTTACCCGTGGTGAGCGAGTCCCGTCTCCTGAGAGTATTACTATAAGTAAGGCATACGCACTCCTGATCAATGTTTTATTTTCGGACATAAATTTATCGTCGAATGGCTTAAACAAATTTGAATTCAATTAAATGATTTGCACTGTCTCCATTTTCTTTTTCCCTTCAAATTTCGAAAAAAGTGATGTTTAGAAATAATTCAAAATATTCTTAGGTCACTAAACCAGCAGAATATTCTCTTAAAGAAGTTGTTCTAAAATCGGCGCTAATCATAGTTTAGTACAAAGGAAGCCATTTTACACATTCAATTCCAACTACATATTTTTCGCGTGATCACAGTTTATTATGCTGCTCACATTATTGGATTATCATTCATCAACCTAAAGCAACAGTTAATCTGAGCTAAAGTGTAGGAATCATTGAGGATGAGCTGGCCAAGCTACTATTCTTTGCTGTGTCATTTCATTCTTGGCCTCAAAATTGTGCACAATTCGTATTGGGAATCTGTATTAGATAGTAAATAAATAGAGAAATTGACGCATAGACCCTCCCACTGGTAAAACGAGCATCGTGACCTGCTTTATCACTATTTTCCGCGTTTAAGGAGTCCGCATAGTTAATAGATAGGACCGTCTGTTTTCAGGTCGATCGGCCGGTGTCTACCTGCCGATAAAAGATCTGGAAGTGACTGTGACTAACGACACCGTCAAGGTTGGCGGCACTGTGACCTCGGTAGGGGCACTCGTCTACAGCGGTACACTTGCCAAGGGGGCCACTTATTCGATGTACCCGCTCTACCTAGGCTTGGAAATAAAGAAGAACGGCGCCGTCGTCTGGAACAAACCGTACCATTCGTGTGAGTAAATCGACAATATTCTATACGTAAATTATAGGCCTTGTCTCTTGAATAAATGCCTCAACAATTCCCGATCAAATTGCGACCAAACGAAGGACTTGTGTGTTCCATTTCATAGTGTAGTCGCACTGTGACAAATAACCCTAATACTGAATATATTAACCCAATAAATATGACTGATTTTATGAACTTCCATTTCGAAATTTTCGCTCTGATATCAAATATATTTGTTTGCTTCAGTGCCAAGTAACATAAAAGTCTACGTGGAAGCCAGCTACAAAGACGAAACTAGCAAAACAATTCTGAGGGTTACCGTCATCAAACGTCCACAAAATCCATGCCATTTGACAGTCATGGTAAGTTCAGTTCGAATAATTATTTTCTCCACAGAATTATCAATTAGCGAATCATTATTACTCGAGCACCATACGGAGGTTTCTATTTTGCCGTGTAGAATCGATTTTCGAAAGAGTGTACAGTGAAATTGGAATAGTTCTGAATACTTTCTGTTTGTCGAAAATATGGAAAATGAGAGAAGACGCAATTGTAAGATAATGGGAAAGAGGAGTGCGTTAAAGGAGACTTTTAAGAGCGCGCCAGAAATATGAGATGTTTTGAAAGCCTGCTACTTAGGATTTTACCGGAACAGCCACTAGGCCATTGTAAATATAAATGCAATATTCCTGACAAAACAAACTGTCAACAAGACATTGAAGACATAAAAATGTACATTTACACCCCGCTGTCCTACTGCACTATACTGTCCTATATAAATTACCATAATAGCATTATACATTATAAACTAGTTTTTACAGTTCCAGTAGGTATTATAGACTTACTAGGTATATGAAAGTCGTAGTGGTAACTATAAAATCGATTGCGAAAAATCATAAATTCCAAAAAAGCTATGGCAACAGTTGAAACTAGATAATTTCTATAGTCATTAGGAATTGTAAATAACATTAAATTTACTTACCCGATAACATATTTTCTCAAAATTAGACCAATTTTTATTATGCAAGGTGAAGGGACATTTGTAGAACCCCATTAAGGTCCAAAATAATTTTTAACACTTATCTAATGCCGAGTTAAACATATTCTGTCTTGTTTTGTAGTTAATCCGCATTTAGAACTATCCGCCTCTGTATTACCATACCGATTATATTTAATTTGGTGCACGATAAACAATGGCAACAGATTCCCGTTTGTTAATAAGTATTTCGACCGTGACCTAAAATTTGAAAAGATGGATCATCGTAATTGGCTGTTGTCTTAATGTTTTCCTTAATTAGAGTCCATTTTTTGCGACCGTGATCTTGCGTCTGGCTTTGCGTGACGACTGGGCATTTGGGAAATGGCATTATTTATTTACCGTTTGCTTTGCTGCACTGGCTAATGCCTATGCGGGATAATTTCGAAAATAATTTTTCCCTATGTGTTTTTACACGACAAATGAATTAGGCTCGTACGGGCAGGCCTGCAGGCATCATAAGAACGTCAAGTCTGAAAATGTCAGTAAGGTGAAACACATTCTCTTCCTGCTTTGATAATTAGAAGTGATCTGTCTACTTTAAAAAGATTAAATGTTTTGCCTATCTAAAAATGTGGCTTGAACACAAGGCGTTGGTTCACACAGGAGGGGTAATATTCTTAAAGCTCCAAATAAATATATTGGATTAAAATAGCAGATTGATTTAACAGAAATAAGCCGTTGTTTGATGGCCTAATTCAGTTATTAATCCAATCCATTCCTTGTAAACGTCCAATTTGCTTTGTTCTCCGGGAGCCAGGTGTTTTGAAATAACCCAATCAAATTTTCCGCGGAGTTTCTAATGGAAATAGGCAGGTTGATGATAGTGGCGGGGGCAAGAGTGGTTTGTTTGAGGAAGGTGCCCGGTTATTGGAACAGCTGAGACCAGCTGTGTTTACGGATTATCATAGTCCGCTTCAGCTCTAAGTTCGGGAAGGCCCAATTTCCCCGCGCCCCTACCGCCATTGATTCGGCAATTAAATTTGTTTCCTCTGCTTGTTAAAAGTCAAAAGAAAAACGGATTATGCAATCCAAAAATATCTATTCTGCTATTTAAGACATCAATACCGTTTGTTAATGTCGGTAATTTTCAATGGAAGAGACAACATAATAAACTGTTATAAAAAGAGATTGTAGTAACTGATACTGAACTGTTCTTAAACAAAAAATAGTATAAGATAGAAGTAGACGAATTATTTGGGTAGAGTTCATTTAATATAAAATCTATTGGTGGTACTGTGGAATATTCATTATTAAAAGTTCACTCCCTTTTATTGAAGAAACCTATGTATTTAATATTTATAATTCAAATTAACTGAAGAATTTCGTGTCTTGGCATGATGAGTCGCTTGGAGTATTTTCCTTATAATTCCTCAAAAAGTTTTTCTGTTGTGAATTAATAATTACAGTGAACATGTTCCCAAATTCATTTATCGCCTGCGGCCTTGCAGAATTGTGTAAAATTGTGTAAGCGATTAATTAAAACTTGTCGTGACTATTTTCGTGAGTTATGTGCCAAGCGCCATTTAATAAAAACTTAAATTAATGAATATAATTGAAACATAATTTAACATATTAACATAGTTAAACTTAAAATGAATTCAATTATATAATAATCCATGTGAGGACATAATTATATATTGTTTTTCATTATTTAATTGTGTAATCGAATGTCTGTTTAAATAAGTAACGTATAATGATTCTAGTTAGGATATATGTGTTTGTATCTGCAGATTAAGAACTAATGCTTACATATTCAGGAAAATTATAATCCCGAAAATACTAAAAGGAATACAGATAAATGTTCTTTTAGCTTCTTTTTATAAGAAAGTTATATTGAATGGACTCTTTTTCTTTTGACTCGGATGCAGTTTTTAATAACTTCGCCCTTCCTATAATTTGGGAACTAAATGGAGTCATGAAGGAAAGTTGGCTGTGAACCAACAAGGCAGAAGTGTTTGTATACTCGTGGAACTATTTACAAATATTCAGAGAGCGGACCGCTACGTTACGGAATAGCGCTTAAACGAAGCCCCTTCGCCAAATTAAAGTTTATACCCTTTGATATTACAATTACAGTTAGATTATTATAATTTTGCAAAAAATTTTATAAAAGCCGCATGTTCTTTTTATTTAGTCTTTAATTATTGTTTTTGTTCTTCCGGTTGAAACTATCGCCACTTCTGTGACGTAGGTTGTCAAAGAAAACTTCTCCTTAAGAACAAATATAATACCGGATATTTTTCCTGATCAATCAGACCGTATTTCATTTAGCCCTATTATCATAGATATAATCAAATACCGAGACTGCAATAGCGCAAGGTTATTTATGAATAGATGGCTCCAATATAAAAGTTCTCGATTTGAAACCTTAGGCTATTCTAAGCATATTAGCTCGGTTTATTTAATACACCGTTACAAAGGGATTTTATATATGTGTTAATATAACCATAAAACTGTAAAAACATTTTCGAGTTGAATGGTCCGACATAATTAAATCGAGGAATTAATATCAGAAAAGTATAAAATAAAATGCAAAATGGGAATATATACAGAATCTAACGATTTGGAGGATAGGTCCTGCCCTGTTTTGCATAATATTCATAAGATTCCCCTCGCCGGTTGCTTCCCCTCGGGACCTTGTTTGAATGAATAATTCCTGCTTGTATTCCCGAAAATTGGATGCCGCCTTATCTCGGTTTGTTTTCCCCGAAAGGAGCAACAATAAAATAAGTCGAAAATCAATTGGAATTGAGTCTCGAAGATCGCATTTTTTTGCCAGCCTGAGGCTGCCAAAAGTATTTCGCTGTAAATGAAAAATAACCGCCCGCAGCATTAGGAATGAAATCCTTCCCAAAGAGACACGGTGTATATTATTCTGAATATAATAAGATTTTAATAAAAAAAGTCTTATAATAAATAAATATGCTTCAAGCAATTCTCATTCTGTTTCTCCCAGGATCATCCAGGATCCATATTTGTTTTTTGTTTCAATATAGTGAAGATCAGGTTTTCGATGTCTGTAACTCCTTTTCTGATAAGATACTGGCTAAGGAACTGTTTGTTTTATCCCAGTTAGTTTTGAAAACGGTCAAAGGCTGTCACTTTGAAGTTTATTCGTTGCAAGTGAAATCTATTATCTCAGAATGATTCGAGAGAATTCGTTAATCCTAAAGTTGGCTCTTCGCATGTCTCAATATTCGGACAGAACGAATGGTCGGATAATAATATAACTCGGTTTTGCTTGAGTCACGCTATGTCCGGGGGTCGAGGACAAAACAGCCCAATTACCACGTGCAGCTGATCGACATCGAGAATTAAATAAGTCGCCCACCGTCCACTTCTCGGTTTTCTTAGCGACACGAATATAGATTGCACTCCTCCAACCGTTTACAATATTAATAAACCCGAGTCTTTGCATGTCTGTCGGGACTATTAATAGTGGGGGGGAAACCGAAAGTACTTCTTCTTTTAAAACATTCAGCACAACCAGTAAATCACAATGAAGTTAACGGAATGGATTCTAACTTTCAATTCGGTTGAATCGGTAGGAATTCGGAATAATCGAAAAGCAAAGGAATGAGAAACTTCAATAGAGGCAATGTATACTCATATATGTATGACCTCATAAGACGCATTCGCGTCAACACATTTAATATTGAATTCTGTCTATTGAAAGATCCGTGCATGGTCCATTCTTGAACTAGAATTTAATATCATCTAGGAGCTTCTCATTCCACATAGCATGATTCATTATGTCTTGAATTTGTCTGGGGATATTTGCGTTCTGGCCTAGAAAAGGCCCGTTAACCCAGTATTCCTAATACTTGGGACGTTTCTCTGTAGACATACCAAAATATGAATAGTGACAGATTCCGTCTTCAGAAGACATTTAATCAACAGGCAGTTTCAATCATGGTACCATAACGTTCTCTGTTTCCACGTTTCCATCGGTATAGTTATTACAAAGTTTTATATACCACATGAACATTAAGTAAATTCATCATGCTCAAACAGTTGCAAATTCGTTTTTGTCCACCAATAAATGCTATAAATAAATAAATAAATATAAATATAATATATATATATATATATATATATATATATATATATAAAGATAATGTGAAATAATAATATATGTAAGCAAATAAGAAATATAATGAACGATACCAATCGATCTGAATGGCCTCGGACACAAAACAATGTACTTGCAAAGCATTTAATAGTTACAAAAAATAAAGTAAAAAAATATACTGCGTTTATACGCTTCTAATTTTTTTCATACATGTAAATCTTTTTTTATGCCAAAATTCTTTCAGGATAACTGTATAATTTCCGGGAAATCCCTTTCGGTATTTGCAAAAACCGCTTGAGAGAGGGTTCGAGTGGGACAAACCCTTATGTAATAAAAAAGACTGCCTCCCTCTGTAAATCACATGTTGCGGCAAAAAGATAGGGCCGAAATTCTTCCAGGAAACGTTTCCCTCCGAATGAGGAGTGGTGGCTCTCGTTCGGCCGATGATCTAGTGCTTTCCCATCGGACGCGTTCATTTCCGCTCCGCTCTCGGAGAGTTCTTTAGGCGGCGGAGACCCAACTAATTCGGTTCCCCTTTCCAAAAACAAAAAACCGGCCAGGAACCGTACAATTTCAAGCCGTCAGAATGATAAAATACGAAACTCGCTACTGTTCCTCTTTTGGCGGGGCTGATGAGGTATATTTGCAGGGTACGTTTCAAAAATGTGCCCAATTTATCTGACTGAACAATTTTTAGTTCTATCGAGTTGGGATTGAGAGGGAAGCGTATTCGCTTAAAGTTTCTTTTTATAAAAACAAATGAATCGTGTTATTCTCTTGTCGCAACTGGCATATTAACTGGTTCCAACTTGTCTTAATAATCAGAAGTATTAATAATGAATTACAGTGAGCGGCATGTCATCATTTTCACTCCATTATGAAATGCGTAGTACTATAATTTTCCTGCACTTAACTTTCCTCGAGCTTGTGGGTTTTATTGGCTTACCTTCCAATTAAGTTTTCAAATAAAATGTAAAAAACATATTCGTGAACATGCATTATGGTATTTCCTAATATAATAAAGTATAAAAATTGTTTCCTGTAATTATAGTATACGACCTACCCCTTTAGGTCTGTGGCGCCTAAATTAGTTCAAACATATTGCAGACACTCGGCCACTCGCCTAATCGATCGGTTTTTGTAAACGTTCAACCGGTACAGACATCTGTTAGTATACACCGATCACGTGATACAGTCTAAACAGTTTGGTCAACGAACTTCTTTTTTTCTGAGGTTCCCAATTAAAAAAGTTCCTACATTAGAACTAGAATTATGTCCGATATAGAGAAAAGTTAGTTTTGAACAGTTTTAGCGAGTTTGCCTTGACCGTTCTTTAGGGAAAGCAAGAGTAATAGAAGGCCTGAAAGGGAAACGGTGTCGATTACAATCAATGATTCAATTTGCTTTAGAGCGGGTCGCCTTAAAATCAACAGGCGAATAGGTTTTCGTCGATACCGACTAACCAAACACTGGCCTACTTAGGTCAATGAGGCATTTCGGCCCCAAAACCGGATACATTTCTCAAGCCAGATGCCTAAAATTAGAAGAATAAATAATATTTCTACGACCTCCTAAAAGAAACCATATAAATTAGTGTTCATTTAGATAGTTGATTATGTAATAAAATGAATTATATCATAATGCATTATCATTATCAGGATAGCAGGATTAATATTAACTTTGTTATAAATTTAATATATGTTTATAGTAGCTATTATAGCCTAGACAGACGTATGAGTTTTTTATGTCTAGAATTAATTTTGCAAACTAAATTTCAACTCGCTATTCGCAAATCTTACGTTGGTGATAACTCCCCGCTGATCAGTTACGTTTTTTGTATCATCCGAAGTTATATCTCCCGTGTAAATTAGTTTACACGTTTTTTCCCTTTAAAAAAATAAATCGCATTACAGAGGGCCATTTGTATGGCCGGCAGTGTTGCTATGGGCGGCAGACTCGACCCACCTCTGACATTTAAAATCCAGCTTTCCCGGCCAATATAGCCGGACTGCAATTGGACTTTCATTCCGTTTGGTGCGCTATGACCAAACATGATCTCTGTTCTCTCGAACCGGAGTCATGTACCAATTTCATCCCGACGTTATTCTACGCTGGTTTCAACCCCCGCACTTTTGGAATGCCAGCGTTGGGGTCACGCACTTTCTCCCTTTATTAAAAATTCTTGCCGGACCTCTCTTTTTGTCTCTGTATGTCGACTTGAAAGTCATAGACTATATTATATACGGGAGCGATGCTGCAAGTGGTTTAATATGAAAATTTGCATATTATAATCTAATTTCAAACAGCGTTCAAAAGGATTAAAGTAATAAATGAAAGGTTAAGTGGAAGGGCCGATGACAATTCACTATTTGTGTTTACGTAGACACTGAAATAATCTATAATAAAAATGGAAGAAATTGCGGACAAAAATGTCTATAAATTCGATTCTGTAATATTGACGGTTCGTTGGCAGGTATTAGTGGGAGGAGGGATAGAATTATTATCACTCCTGTGTCTTGTCACTCTTGTCTGGACACGACTGCCATGTCTGCTGCCGACGTGTCATCCCATCGAACATTTTCACTGTAACTGTAACTGTTTATTATGTAACGAGAGCAGTAACAGAAAGCATCCCAAACGAAGTTCGCAGTGGTGCACCCGTTAGTCCGAAACACGAAGAGGTGGGGATGTAACGTGTGTTGTGGATATGGTCTATTTTTGTGGGCAATAGATTGTTACCCGGGAGCACTGCTTACTGTCACTGGACTATAACTGTTTTATAACTGGCCTGCAGAACTAGTTTGTGCGATTAAGTTTGGAAGTAGATACGAGTGAAAATTTAGACGGAACAAGTTCAAAATTTTTAATAATTCCGTGTCATTTTACATATCAATATACGTAAATATATTATTTAAATATATTTTCGGCTTCACAAAAAGGCCTAAGATGAAATAATTCGACGTTCTCTAATGATATGTATTTAATTCTGTGTTTCAGGAAAGATGCTTTCCAATAAAGGGGGTTTTTAGAGTGTACGAGGACACTGCAAGATATGTTCCACTGGGACACATCGGCACTGAAAATCTGGATACTTGCACTGAGCAACAACCGAAATACAGTTATTACAGTGGTATGTATCTTAAATTGCACCACAGCTTTTCTTTCAGTCATTACTAAGTTTAATTAAAAAACTAAACATCTTATAACATTACTCATGAGGGACTTTAGGAACCAATAGTTCGATGTTTTTTACCGATTCAACATTTCGAATTGCATACCCCGAGAATTGGCTTACAGGATTAAAGTAAAACTTGAGGAAATAATATTTCCTCCTGGTAGGAAATCAACGAAAAATCATTTCCTCCTGGAAGTTGCATTTAAAAATTCGGAATGGTTTTAATTAAACATTCATGATGAGTCGCTGACTATAGTGCCTACCAAAATACCACGGTGAAAAAAACATTGAAAGACTTGAGGTGAATATTAAACGTGTTTTTATTCATAAATTAACATATTATGTAAAATTAGAGACTCTTGTAATAATAAAGTGTATAAAATCACAGTAGCTATGAGATAATTTTATAAAAATAGTAGACACAATAGGAGAGAACAGGCCGTGAAATACTATTATAGATACGAGGTATATCTAGTAATAGAAGTGGCAATGTATAGGGGCTAGTATAGGGGCAAGTTTCCATTTTATTTCCACCGAGGTCTTCCAAGGAATAGGACTTCAGTCTTTATCAGAGGTCAGTTACACGTGACCTTTTTTCACGGCTCTATTTTAGTAACCTTGGTCAACTAAGTAAAGGGCCGTATCGCTTAGGGGTCGGGGAAAAATATCTGCCGAAACCGAGAAACTACCCCTGCCTCTCTTTGCCAGGGTCGACGCCAAATGTGCTCCGAATGGCCTAGATAGGTGTGAGACAGCACAGTAAATGGCCCCCCTGGGAGAGGGCAAAAAGGAACTGAATTATTGACTCTTTTTTAGGAAAAGGAAACCGATAAGAAGAAAGGGGATCCAATATATATCGTAGCTATTGAAATGTCCGCGGTCGTTGACTATATCCCACCTGTTGTTCGGCCTAGAAATGTGAACAATATTCTTCATACGTGAGAATGCATTTATAAGATTTTTATGTTTTATGTTTTTTTTTATGGAAACAAACAGATTCAAGATTATTTCAATTAGTAAGTTAACTTCGTTAGTTCCGGTGTATTAAATTAAATCCTGTTCTTTTCATTTGCAATTTAAAATGTTTGCAAATTTCCCGAGACTTTTTAGTCTGTTTTATGTCCTTTTAATACTGCCGAATCTTCAAATAAACGCCTTAAAATGAACGTATAGGGGCCGGTTTTTTAGCTGGGGTTTTAGTCAGAATTAACATACTGCGAGTTAGTTCGATAAGAAGTATCCCATTACATTCTAATAAATGCCTGCGTTAACTACACATTAATTTGGCCTTAGAATTTGTACTAACAAAATTGTTTCCCTCGGTAACTTCTCATAATTAACAATTAATTAATATTTTATTGAAATACCCATGCAATTCATCTATATTATACTAAGTTGTAAGATTACAATAAGCTTTAAAAGTGAAAATAAGAGCTTCCGGACTCAGGTTTAGTAATATGTATCTAGTAGTGTACCGTAGTGAGACAGAAATGGACTGAAGTAAACAGAAATAATTCTTGTTTGACTGATGGGCTAGTGCTCTGGCAGTGCGGCGTATCGATGCGGCAAACCAGCAATGCGTGAGTTTGTGAAATGTAGTATCACGATGCGCCGTGTTCGTGCCACAGAATTTCTTTTTTTTTTAATTCGCCCATTACTCGCATTTTTATACTCATAACATTATATTTTAGTCACGAACGCAACACTATAATCTGCTCGTAATATGTCGGGAAACGAAAGGGCAATTATTTTTTCTCCAAATTTGAGCTTCTAATAAATATCTCAGATTTATAGGTTGGTTGGTAGTAATTATATGATTAATACACTTTGTTTTCTGGCGTTATGGGATAATCAAGCATTGTTGAGTTAGGAACATGATGTATAGGGATTATCAAGACACACCGTTTCTCATTGAATAGTACTAAATGGAGGAGTTTCGATATGTTGGAATATTTTGAAATATCAAATATATCCAGCTTCAAAAAATGTGGGGAGAGATAATTTACCGTACAGTCTCAGTCACCCCGATAAATATTTTAAATTATTTGAGATTAATCATAACCTTTGTATTGTACATGATTCCTAATTTACTTTCCTCCTCGCGCTCTTTCTGTTCGACTTAGTGTTGTCATAAATTTTACTAAATACTACTTACATGTATCTAATTATATCTGGGGAAGAAAGATGGATGTGTTGGGTGTGCCTTGACGATAAATTTAGAAGGGAAAAATCTCTTTTTGGATGATAAAAACATACTCAAAACAGAATATTAGTTCGAGTAGATAGCACACGAGAGATTTGAATCGCCAACTTAACTACGTAGTTCTATTACGGGGGAAGCCAAGATTGTCAATTATTACTATAGAAACCAGTTAATAAACTGGAGTTAAAACGATAATTATATACGTTTTGGGGGTGGTAAAGCAGCCGGGGCCATTATTAGGCGAGGAGTCAAATCCTTGAACATTTAATCCGAAGCAGAGGGCTTAATAATTCCCCCAAAAAATCATAATGACTGTGGAAAAGTTTCAATAACTGATTTTTCATTCGTTTAGAATACCTGTTTTGTGGTCTGCGAGGGGTTGGAATACCGTAGATTTCGTGTGTCTCCTCTCGCTGGTTTGGTCTTTAGCTAGACCGGTTTCGGTGTAAACTCAACGAACAAACAGACAACCACCACAGCACAAGTAACAGTGGCAGTGTAGTGAGGATGCCCAAAAAACACCCAAAGTGCCAAAAGTAACTAACACCGCTACTGAAGATGGCGAGCAGCCGAAACCGGTCTAGCAAAAGACCAAACCAGCGAGAGGAGACACGAAATCTACGGTATTCCAACACCTCGTAGGCCACAAAACAGGTATTTTAAACTACTTTCAGATATATATTTCAAGGACAGAAATAAAAAGGATGGCGTGTATCCAAGCTATAAAGCCGAGAGGGAGCACAAGGCTCCCTTTCTAAAGGGCATCGCGTTCGGCCGGCATTTATAATACAGACGACCTCTCTGCCACGATGGAGGTCTCCGATCAAGCTCAAAGATTTTTTCCACGTCTCCGGATCGTAAATTTCCAACTGATGTCGCTGGCACCTGTTGTTCAGGCTTTAGTGTTTACGCCATAAAAGCCGGGCTTTCAAAAGGAAAGCCGTCAATCCACGCGTCACGCCTAGTGCAATATCCTTAACAGGTGTAAAACCGATCGTTCGCTAGATAGATATCAGCGGCCTTAACCGGCGAATAACATCTAAAATTTTCCAATTTTTTTACTCGTCATGTTTAAAATCATTACATTACGTCTGGCACATTAATATCCCAATATACCATTCTCTGACGGTCTAATGTCGTCGTATACAACTCCTGATAATACCGGCGTATCGATGCGGCAAACCAGCAATGCGTGGGTTTGTGAAATGTAGTATCACGATGCGCCGTGTTCCGTGCCACAGAATTTTTTTAATTCGCCCATTACTCGCACTTTTATACTCATAACATTATATTTTAGTCACGAACGCAACACTTGAAATATTGTAATTCTTGTTTAAAACTTTGTAAACACTATATGCTTTTTCTACACATTGAATATGCCAGTATAAATTAAATCGAGCCTACAATTAAAATAAACATTGATGTTTGCAGGCGAGGGCGGTAAAGTCGTTGGAACCGAGCTCTGGTTCAACCCCGAAGGTATTTCAGCAAGACTTGTGAACGTGACGACAGAGTGCCGACTCGGCAACGAGACCGAACCCGTCTTCACCAATCACACTGTTCTCCTTCTACCGCGTCGGGTCAAACTACCGGATCCAATTATACAGTCAAGGAACGTTGCCATCAAGTCGCCCAACTATACTAAGGTAAATTATATTTATAATCAATTATGAATAAGAAATTCCACTTCCAAAAATAATATAATAATCTATTAAACAAAAGTCCATTACATTTTGGTATCTAAATATCCCTTTTGTTGTTACCAGTGAGACTCCATAACATGTCTTGGTTTTTGATGAATTTAGTTACGGCTGATATTAGTGGAATAATATAAGGATCCCAGAATACTTTAGAGTTTGCAGTTTAGGAATACATGCACGACAGCTGTAAAAGACGACAAGCCGTATGAATGGACATTGTTAATGTGCCATTTGCAAGTTTAGCGATCAATCAATTTAAGCGTTAATCTCAGGTTAAATTAATTCAAGAAAGCGCTCTGTCTCGTCCGTTAGGGTGTTAGTGGGGCTCTTGCTCAATATTCATCGGTTGTCCGCCGGCTAATCGACTCCAATCCGCGGCCTTGAGACAGTACACGAGACTTTACCCAGACGAATTTCACCGACCGCCCCCCGCCACCAATTTACATTCAATCGATACCCAGTACCGGCCGATCCTTGTTAACCGTATACCTCATTAACAATTTCGAATACTCAATGAGATGTCCGACCGGTGTACTCACTTGCTGAATTTTCTCCTTACACTCCCCGCTTCCTTCGCTTCCATTTAATCAAACGTTAAATTTTTTTTTTTAAATGTCGTTGAAATTAGATAGGTAGAGCCAAATTAATTACTACCCAGTATTTTGTCTGAGATTCGTATCTATGAAGGAGATCACATTAAAAATGTAAATGTAGCACTATTTAAATACAAATACAAAAATATAAACGTGACGAACTTACTGAATTTGAATATTTATACGTTTTAAATAGGCCTAATCTATTTAAGAATTTCATTTCGATAAATACTTAATGACATGCTATTTATTTATATTATTAACATGGTTTCTCAACGATAACATTAAATTTGGATAATGGCAAAATATTTTATCTCCAAACTCAGGCTTAATTAAATATTAGGTAACGCTTGGCATTTCATTAATCGAAATCATCCGAATATCCCACCACCTCTATTGTAGGCAAACGTGAACAAACATTTCCTGTATCCTCTAATTCCGAGATGCTTAACATGATTGTCTGGAGAGTAACGTTTCATTACAACCCTTCTCATGCGTCCGGGGGGTTACGGAAACCATAAACCATCCGTAGGATAGGTTTTAAACCTTCGGGGGATGGATTTTGAGCGGGCGATACGGATATTCGTGACCGGGCTTAACGTTAACGAAGGATTGGGTACCTCAGCCCCCCCGCCCCTCCGCCCCTCCTTTCGAACGCTCCCCCGTGACGGGAGGCCGCGCCCATTTTCCTAATATAAAGCGTTAATTACACACTCTTAACACGACCCGTTTTTAGAAGTTAATTAAATTAATTTCCGTTGCCTACAAAAAAAAAGTCAAACTCCCACGCGCTCTTCTTCCGCCGAAGGCTTAACAGGAATTCTGCGATTCCGAAGAAACACACCGTGATCTGACGATAACGTTGTTCCGCTGAAAAACTTACAACTTGTAATTCGGTGTGAAATGGTCGGTCTCTAACAACGAGAATCCAATTTAGTTAATGGGGCGAGTAGGCGTCAGATTCGAGCGGAGAGAATTTTTATTCCCAGAATTAAATCTGTTGGACGAAACCCGGGTTGATAATAACGCCAATTACTCTAAATAACTCTTCCAAATAAGAAAACTATAAATAGTTTATTCCTTGTACATTAAAGTTGCCTGAATTCTCCCTGTTGCGTGATAACGCAGCGTTATAAAATGTGCGCCAATACCCTATACTTTATTCGTTTCACTTTATTTATCAGATTCAAATTTCGGGACTGTATTCGAACAAGTCATAGATACCCAAAACATGATTTAAAGCTAACGAATTAAGCTGAAAAGGAGAGAAATTATCCAAACCTCCATCTTCCAAAATGCACGAAAAATTAAGATCACGCTTAAAATTCTACAATCGTGCGTTCTATCGATTAGGAAAAACGTTTAAAATATTACCTGGTACTAAGTTATGGGGCGTGGTTGACACCCACCCCCATAATTATTATATCTTATGTGCTCGTCTAATCTCTTTAATGGACTTTAAATCCCTCGGTTCATTTTGTATACACGCTTTAGCCAGGGAGCATATGCAAGTCTCCACTGACCTCATTTCAGGGTAAATAGCTACCGCGATTTGTATTACTGTCAAATTAAAAAGGGAAACTTTATTTATTTATTTATTATGATGAAATACGTTTGTGTAGACTATATACCTTCGTAACAAGCATATATTTATTTATAAATATAAAAATGTATGTAAATCATTGACAGTAATATTTATAATATATCCCTTGCGTATAATTACCGAAGTGTTGTTGGTGCTTTAAACGGAAGCCCTCTTTTAGTTTATATAAAAAAGCCGTAATTAAGAAATGTTATTATTGTCTACCCCGAAGAACGAGTAGACAGTGTAAGTGAAATGCGCTTGCAAATTTTAATTTGCAAGGTACGCGAAGATTGAGAATATTCATGACTGGTGCTCATCTTAAGATCTCCGTAGCTCTCTCCGTAAGAAAAATTATGGGCTCTGAACTACATATTTAATTCTATTCATTAAAGCTCGAAGGCTAGATTCAATCCAGTTGGGGACGTTGGATTATAAAATTAAATTTAACTTAGAACCAACTGTATTTTTTTTAACCTAGTTTTATGTGCCTTCGGAACATTCTCCAATTTTCAGGAACTTTATGTAGTTGTCGGAAGACCAAGTTTTTAACTACATTACCTGCTTCTTTAGAACTAGTTATAAAAGGTCTTAATCTGCAAAATTCCCCAAACCCCGAATAAGCATTCCTGGCATTTTGGGCAGAATTATTTTTTAATTAAATTTTATTACGCGTAAGGCGATCACATTTGTATTTGTGGTAAATATAAAAGGATAAATCGACAGGTTGTACATTAAGTGAATAACGGATAACGATAATTAAAGGAAAATAAAAATGTAAAATATATTGTACGTAGTATATATATATATATATATATATATATATATATATATATATATATATACAATATTTAAAAATCAGAAACCAACGGAGCTATCACTACAGTCAAGTCCCTGGAGGTAAATTTATCGTGTACACTGTGCGGACAATGGCAACTTAACTTTTGTTGCGAGGCTCTCAACAAGTCTAGAACTCAAACGAATCCGCTAAGCCGTGATTTAGCCGTGGCGGCGTGAAAGAAGAAAACGATAGCCGAGAGTGTGGCTAAAACTCGGGCTTTTGAACTTTCGCATTAGAATGGCGAAAAGTTTCTCTTCCCCGCCAACTTTTAACTTTGTTTTTCACCCGGAAGCCAGCAGATAGATACGGGCTCGTGGCGGTGGAGGGGGAGGGGTGGCGGACCCTTCCTGCCCGTGCACGATTTTTCTCCCCCGTTTTAATTATTGGCGCCAATTTACGGCGCTCATATCGGACCGGCTATCAATCATCTGTCGAGAGGGCTGTTTGCCACCGATTAGATGCGTCGCCGGACCCTCCCTTTGAATAAACAAGCTCAACCCTTTCTAATGAGTCTAGATCGTCCCCTGCGCCCAACGTGGAAATAAAATATACCCATTACAACGGGCTAATTGGTTTTTAAAGGGCGTGCACGCTACTTCCGTCCCAGACGTTCGGTGTTGGTTATATCGAGGAAAAAATACGGGGCGAAATAATGGACATTGAGTTTTAACTACATTTGTTTATTTAATAAACAGAGCGATTCGAAGAGAAGTATAAGATGCATCTGATTCAAGTTATTTTATTTCAAGAACGGAGGAGTTGGAACAAGAAAAATATCCGAATTATATTTTAATTGAGTCTTTGCGATTTGTACACAAGAAAAAAATGGCATGCTAAGCAATTTTGAATCTCAATAAACAGTAATATGTATGATTCTATTGTACTTTCTTCTTTTATCGGGTTGGATTTTTTATTAAACGTACTATAATAGTTGGAGCTCAAGCACAGTTTTCATGAAATTCCCTGTTTGTATTGACAAATCACAACACTGTGAGGTCCGTCATGCGCATAAACGGCAATTTTCATATTTCCTATATAACGAGCAATAAGTTTCTGCTATAATTCCTGTCAATCCGATTTTGCCGTCGTCGCTCGCCGCACTGTGCCTCTCCTAATCACGATAACAATCAATTACAGTCCCGGCCGTCGCCACTTCTTGGTAGAATTCTGAGAAGCCCTCATGCCCCTGACCCTATAAACCGAATGAATTCCCCATGGGGACTATTAAGCGGACCGGTCCAGACACTGGCCATTAGTGGCCGTCGTTAATCTTGTCCTTAAAACAGGACCATGTTGTTTGTCTCGAGTGTCCCGGGAGGGGGAAAGAGTGAGCCGGGCAAAAGGAATCCCCGGAAAGAATTAGGAACTAAATCGCTGGCCTAGGTGCCGCATCCCTCCAACACATGTAGACACCAAATTATTTCATATTAGCCTCGTTGACCAAGTCCTATTCGGTTTATTAGATCACCTTAACAATACGAGATATGAAATTATTAACTTTTTACCGCAGTATTTAAAACAGGTAACTCTAAGCATTAGGTGCGATATTAACGGATGAAATAAAATTTAAATTAACTTGCAACAAAGGGGGTATCACAGAAAATTCAATAAAAAGATAGTATTAAAGTATATTTTCTTACAATTCAAGGCAATGACATGGTAAGTATATTTAGACCTCGAGCCAGATGGTTACAATAACTCCGAATTATTGGCATGAAATTCCTAATTTAAGAAAATTATGTATGTAAAATGATGTTATTTATAATTATTCGATATTTCAATGTGAGATTATTTAATATTTGTCCCTATACAGACCTAGAGCCTGCAACTAGAGCGCATTCCTCTGTTTGGTCTGCATAATCTGATTTATTCTCAGCGGTGAAATCCGCTAAGGCGAAATTACCGGCCTTAGAATGAGAGTCATGATCGAATTCGCAACATGATACTCGCTTAACAAGACCGAAGTCTCGGCTCGAGCAGGTGGGGTAATGGGGGCGGGGTAATGGCCGCCGAAGGCAACTTGAGCCTATTTTATCGGCAGTCGGACAGGGCGCTACTTACTTAGAAGGTGACTAGGCGCTAACGGAGACCGCCACGACGGAGAATGCAAATGCGAAAATTATGTGAAACGTAAGGGGGAGAGCGCGCACAAATGATGTACAAGTGCGAACTGATCGAAGAACAACTGGCAACCGTCCCAACAGTCTCACTGTTCGTTCAGAGTAGCAGGTTCATAGTCCCCAATAATACTGGGCAGGACTGGAGGAAAGGATTTAAGACGTCCTCAGAAAATTACCGTATTGGAGACTATAATTTAGGAATTAAACATTCTTGGTGTCGCAGTGTGTATTCAACAGAGAAAAACATTCATGCTAGTCAAACTGGGGCTACGTTATTGTGCATAAATGACATCCATGGTGTATCAGATCTTAGTCGATATTTAGTCTAGTTCTGAGGGGACGGTCATTATTATATTATTTATACGGATTTAGGTACAGGAACACTCGTTACTGTGATATGGAAATTAAATTCATTTCACTACATTTTCATTTCATTTATGATACTGTGTAGCTACAATATTCAAAAAAAGCGACTAATTTTATTTATTTGTGTGTTTGTTCTTTGGTTAACTCTGCCTTGAAAATAGGAAAGGCAGCTTAAAATTGAGAAAACACTCGATACTTGATAAGTGTCAGTTATCTAATAATTTTATAGAAATTTATTGTCCAAAAGTCTATTTCAGGCCGGGCAGAGATTCATGGAAACCTCCTACATGCTTAAATCGTTCCTCTAAAACGCGCTATTTCCCGGAATCCTATCGGGTCGCAACAGTTATAAACCCGGGGATATTAATTTATTACCAGTCTCTTACCACAGGTTGGCAATATACGCTGTTTTGGAGCCCATTACCGCATTTGGGAACACGCCTCCCAAATCCCTACCCAATTTACTTCCAGCCGTCGATATTTTGCTCGCTTATGAAAACGGAAGCTTTTTTTTCTAAACTCCAGACTGCAAAATATGGGCGGAAATAAATTAATGTAGCATTGGGTTCGTAAATAATAATTATAACTAAAACCAGATACAAACTGGTTACTTGTGCAATGCAGAGTATTATTTTACAATAATCGTCAGTTAGATTTTCGTCGATGCGAGTTCCTTAAAGAAAAAATAACATGCTTAAAAGATCCTTCTCGTGAAATTATTCTCAACTCATTCAGTAAACTCAATTAATTAAATATGAACGACTTTGCAGGTTTAAATCTTTAAGGACTTCACAATTATTTTTCCTATTTAACAGACAGTATTTAACAAAGTAAACAACTGAAATTCTCATAGCGCAGCCACAGGTATTAAAGAAAACTTGCTTTTATCGTCGGCCCTGCTATCGAGATGAAATTTCCGTACTCCTACTGATAAACCTGAAAAGTATTTTCCAGAAATGAAGAAGCGTTTTTCCGAAGTTGGGTTAAATTAAATTCAGGCCGGATTTATAGAACGCCCGTCATGTTTGTTCATTGTACTGGGTGACATGCGGAGCAGGTAAAGTCCGCCTCTAGAATAATTAATTCTAATTTGACATGGGGGGTTGTCATAGAGTCACCCCGCCGGGGATCCCTCTCCCAGGGGCTTAGCCACCATTCACGCTCCACATTATTGAACTGACCTAATTATTTTTCGTCGTGTGCATGCTAATCTTCCCCGGCGCACTTATTTATAATTTCATTTATATTCCCGGCTGCAACTGCGGACCTGTAATTGAAATATACCCTTACTCCGGGGATAATGCAATCCCACTATACAGTAGATATATATATTTTCAGTCAATCATCTCTGCAAGCAAGCTCCTCAACTTTCTGGGACTATCGACCGTTCGTAAAACAAAGTAAAAACAGACTCGAGTTAATCATTTCCATTATTTAGATTATATACTTTTATAAAGTAATAACATCATAATTTTCTTTATATTTTCATAGTAATAACATCATTTTCTATCTCCTCTACGTTCAGTTGGTCATTCAATAGACAGGTTTTGGCTCTTCTCAACCGTATTTTAATTCTATTTAATACATTTATGATATTAAGTTAAATAAAGTCAGGAAAACAAAAATATTAAAACCCCTATATTGTTGACCCTAGCTTATAACCATTCATAATGATTGGTGGGAAGCGATAGACCCCTCCATAATTTCAGATTTATTCTCCAAAACCGTGGATAGTCTAATATGCCGGTGCATAGTTCCCATGCCGATACCGAATAGTTTTTATTGCTACTAGTTCTGTGCACAGTGCATAATTTATACGCGCGATGATGGTGCATATGGGTTATCTCGGTAGTTACGCCCGTGGCATGCAAACGGTCCCCACACTGCGGATGTGTTCGATATATGCATCTGCCGGCAGTGGGGTACTTATCTGCGGACACGATCCGATTCCGTGTCCGCTATCCGGCCTTCCGGGATCGATGCCTAATTAAAAACACACTCCTTGTTTGCCCCGCCGTCCCTTGTTGGCGTCCTCTTGGATGCTCGTAAAAGGGACCCCCGTTAAGATTCCGAACCCCTCCCCACAGAGGAGATACGTCCTCATTACTGATTAAAGAAATGCGGCATACGATTTTACGAATTTACGAGGGAATGGCCGATCGTGTTGGTCAAAACCGGATTCTAAGTACTCCATGTTATCAAATATATAATTACTTTCGTGATAATTATATTTTTAAACAAAAATAATTATGACGACAGTCTTCAATTTGAGTTAAAATTTTTGATGTGATTACCATCGTGTTCCTTCCGCCCATTCGTATTCAATACTATTTTTTAATTTATATTTTCCTTTATAAATACCTTCCTGCTCTTGAAAGTGCTACATTACAAACAAAATTAAATAAAAGTGGCCCACACTTTAATACGTTTATCTCCTCAGTGGATATTTTCTTCTCGTTACAGTGCTATGTTCCAACTTTATTAATGCGGAAAATTATTACTTATAATAATATAAATGTACCCAATTTGTCTTTCCGTGTTAATGAAAAAACGGGTCTTCGTTGATACTGGTGGCTAATTTTGGGTTAATCGCGTGATTAACATACAATGGATTAATATTCCATTATAATTATTTTACCTTGCCGCTTGGGAACGAGGGTGACCGCATTTACTTTGGGAGAATATCCCCAATATTGACGAGTAATAAGCTGATTATTCTGATAAGCATTTATTAAACTGGAAATTCAATTTTATCACCGAACAAACGTATAATGATTTATTCCACACAGTTTTTTTTAATTTTTACATCCGTCGGAAAATTTAGTAACACCTGATAATAAAAGAATTTTGAGCGGAACACACAACGACGACTAAAGTTCGGTCATTAATTTGGATTGGCATTACCTGGAAAATGGAATCGGTATCCGATCTGGATTTGTTCCAGGAGGTCGGGACTCTGTGAATGGGCCGGTGCCCTCAGCCGGTTATCTCTCAATTTCCGGAGAATTTAGCGACTTTAATCCGCCCATCGGACGTTTGTTTTGTCCCAAGGGCCCCTTTTCAATTGACCCTACCGAACAATCGGCGATTTCAGTGAATGGAAGATCTACTCAATTGATTCGAAACCTAACCCGACTCAAGTTTGACGGTTCATAAGTGTTTTGTGTATTTTCTAAAACCCACGCAATACAACAAACTTGTCTACATCACATAATTATCCCCGTATAGTAATGACTGTTTCAATCCTAGGTATAAACTCTTATGAGGGTAATTGTGTGCTTTATTCTGTCCAGCATTGTGTTGTAATCCAGCTTATTGTAATTATACTTTTTTACTGTAGAATACAACAGTCTGATGTTTACATTTATAATTTTATATAATACTTTATAAAAATATATTACATATTTTTTATGTAATAAAATAAAATTTAACCTGTAATGCGGACCTTCCAATGAAAAATACTGACAATATATCTCATACCATACTTTGATATTTAGTTTTCCTACAATATTTTTCTTCTTTCAGTAATGGACGGGTTTGCCATGAAGGGTAATATAACTCCAATAAAAGTGAGTAGGCAGTAGAGGCGATTCACTCAAGAATTTTTATGAGAGAACATTTTTCACTTTTTTTTCACTACCGCCTTTTATGACTTAAAATGGAAGGGGCGGACGCCGGCCAATGGTCTTTATGGGATACATGGAAGAATTATCGTTGTAAATACGAATTTCCCATTGTTATAGACTGAAAAGAATGTTCCATCTTGCCGCCGGAATATTAAGTAATATTGGAAGATCGTTCAAAAAACTTTCCCCTGGTATATTTTAAATATTAATCATTTTTCTGTCCGAATCCCGTCCTCTTTTCTACACCTAAAAATGGTATTATTTTTATATAAATTAGCTAGTTATTTCATATTTCTCCAAAAATAAAATATCTGAAATAATAAGGATATTCTGGATGTTTCCATTCATATTCACCATATCGTCTATTACTTTAGACGATTTGTAGTATGTTTTTGTTTCTAATTTTTTCATTATTTTCCAGGGTGACCATGTTGTTATTGGATGGGTGACAGTGGTCAAAGGATCTAGTTATGAAATAGAGAAGCCCAAAGGCCTGTCGGACGCCAACATCACAATATCTAGTCATGATTTCCATTCGGATATGGTCGAAGCAACACTCTTAGTCATAAGTAATAGAAAAACTTTATTTTTTCCCCTTATCATTATAAAGTTAAGAAATAAATCATGATCTGCCATATGTTTCTACAAATACTTTCTATGACTTTTTGTTTTCTAGTCTCACTTTTTCACTCTTTATTATGTTCGTATTTTTCAATTAAAATTCTTTTTGCTATTTTCATTCAATTCTCTATTTTAGTGGTGTCTACGTCTGTCACACCAGTGTATCATCTAAAAAAATAATTATTATTCCTTAAATTAGAATTGGTTAATTATCCGTTATTTACCGATTTAAGAAAAAAAAGAGGAAGAAAGTGAAACCATAATAAGAAAAGAGGGAGTAGGAGGGGCTCGTTTAAAACTCTGGGTAATTTGGACGTCCGGGGGTGAGGACGTGGCTGAAATTCAAAGTCTCTCCTTATTAAACACGGAAGAGGGGAGACACATCCTGACGCCTTCCAATAGCAATAGCCCACCCACCCGTCAATGTTTTATCCACGTCTGAAAATTAACACATTTTTCAATTCCGGAAACATAGAATTGCAGTGATTTTTTTCACATTTACCAAATAAATCAGTCCCCGCGATTTCAAAATGTAAATATTTCCAATTTTAAACTGTCAATATTTAACTGATATAGGTATATAAGTACTCTTTTTCAGTTACAAGGGGAATCTCGTAAACTCCAGTATACTCAACCGAATACCCTTTTATTCCGCTGGGGGTTTATATATATTTATATTTATTTATTTACTTATTTTTTATGTATTACAGATCTTACGTGGACGGGCTCCGGAAAACTGAAGTTGCCCACCGAACTCAAAATATCTATCGACATCATAACATCACATCCAGTTTACATTGTAAATAAGGTAACAATTTATAATAACAATAAAACTTACCTACATGTTTTAATTCCCCCCGTTTTGTATGTCTGCGTGTCATATGATAAATGATATATGGTAAGTTTACATATATCGTGAACAAAAATTCATTTATCAGATTATATTCTTTGGCTTACGTTTAGCTTGGGTGGAGATAATATAGAGGTGTAATTCCCCTGTGCTATAAATACAGTAAGTACGAGTACATATTTGAGGAGACTAGGATTTGACTAATTTTGCCAAGAAAGATAAGATGTGGTTCTAGAACGACCTCCACTTTCTAATTCAGAAAAAATGTACTTTTGTCATGTTCTAATAAATGGGACAGACTCGGCCTGCCATTTCTTATTCTGTAAAATAAAAAAAACATGTACGTGATGAACAGTACAACCTCTGCCTGTCATTTTGGCTTATATTTTCCCAAGTCACGTCCGTATTATTTCTGGAACGCGACCTGTGCGAACGATGGACGGGTACCGAAGATGGAAACAGTACGCAATTGTCATAAGTTTGGTGATTGATTTGCATGAGTCAATTCGATGCTCCAGCACTTTGCTTTTTTTTCTTTTTAGTAATCATTTTATTTAACTAGATCAACATATATATCACACATCTTGTAGTTATATAAAAATATAGATATATTGTAAATATGAAGGGTTGTAGTACTGTTTGAAGGGTTGAAAGCAAATGTGAAGACAAACCAAAGTAAGGAATAAGTTACTTATAAGCTATAAGTACAGGGTTAATTGTAATAATCTTGTAAATTGAGTTATCGCCCATCCGCCTTCTCCACCATGAATAAAAGAAAACAGAGATTATCCATGTTTATTAGAAGCAATGATAATATATCGGAGGGACCCTATAACTATATTTCGTCCTCCTGATGTGAGGGGGGTGAGGTGGTTTACTGTGTAATCGATAATCATGAAAGATGTTCCCGTTCCCAGAACAGGACACCGTGGTCCCTACTCCAAGCTCAAGTCGTACCGCACCCTAGATCCACCTTTAGAGGACCTGAATTTATGGTAGCGTTGTCTGCTGTATTATGTATCAGGCTCTGGTTGCTTGTCATCGCGCTAATAAGATCGACCTTTACAAGCGTCCAAACGCTTCTGTAGCTACCTCCAAAAGATGCATGAGAATTTAGATGTATTTATTTCAAACCACCTACAGGATGATTTCCCAAAGTTTTCTTTTTGCAGGGGGTAAACTAGAAATGCATTGGTCTCCATATGTACAGAAACAATTATACACTAACATATAACACTAAACAACATCCCTCAACTGTACTGGGGTATTAAACAAGGAAATTAAGGTTTGCTGCGAAGGGGTTTACCTAAAATGTGGTGACCGAACTGATAATCTGTCTTGTTTAAATGTGCGGTCTTGAGACGATGGGAAGTTAGGATTAGGAGAATGCCATGACTCAAAATATCTCCTCCCACTTGTTTGATTCAATGCTGGACAGTTGTCGGCCTCTCGCCAAGGTCAGTCTGCAAGGAATTGCCCTTAATAATAAAACAATAAATTAATTACAGATGTCGGTTGTCAATGTAGAATCTTGCAAGCGCTACTGGTGACACTGAAAAATAAAATTATTAAACTTGTTACAGTGGGTCATATTTTTAGGACGAAGCTTTTAGTTACATTACGGAAAATACAATAACATAAATACATAAATTCACTAACTTTACTGTGTATCATTTAAATTGTGATTATTTGTGCCGAAATTAGAATTCCTGAAACAATAATGAAAGTATGATTTCATATTACCAGGAGCTTATTAAAGGGGAACAAAGATCTTCTCATCTAGCCGTCCGAACGAAAGTTCTCAGCGAAATTTTTGTTAACTTAGCTAAGGAATACGCCCACGCTGCTATCAAGCGGAATGGGAGTACTCAATTCTAGGGCTCTGCCTTCTCCCCTTACCTAAAACAGAAAAGGGCTTTCTTCTTTCCAACCCCCTCGCCGGTTATTTTATTCCATTTCCACCCCAAAAAGGCTACGCCATTTTTATTCTTCTTTGCAATAATTTACAGAGATTTTTGAGAGCTGACGAGTCAGGCGAAAGGAAGCATTCTAAACGAGAAAAATTTGATTTTACCTCTCAAGTTTACTATGAATTGGGATACAAATGTGTGTGATTAAAACTAAATAGACAAAATCGACCGCGTCTTTGTCCCGTTGTTAGTTTCAAATCTCTCTTACAACGGAACATCCAACCGGGAGCTAATACTTATCTGTATAATTTCTAATTGTTTGGTACTAAAAATGTTATAGGTGGAAGTGAAAGCGATGCTAAAACAGATGGTTGACAAGGAGGAGGTATTTTACTCGAACGGAGGTAGAATAAGCCTGAGCAGCACGACTGCTCCTTACGCTAGGTTGGCCGAGCCGAGGGCTATGCGATCACTGTTGGACACCGGCATCAGGTTCAGAATCGCACTGCCCAACTTCCTCCAATCGCCTTTCAACGTCACCCACAAGGGAGGCATTCTCTATCTACACGAGTGGGGCCCACAGGCCCTGGCCACACTCACCTCTACAGCCGGGTACATCCACAGTCCAGTATTTTATTTCGATAATAAATACTTTTAAATAAATAAGTGTTTCTTAACATTTTATCCTCACTGACGTTCTACTGTCGCTTGTGGTGTTGTCAGAGTGCTGGTGGAATGGTACGAGAAGGCTCGAGGCACCGTGGAAGGAGCGCAGTGGTTCGACGTGGAGGTGCTAGAGCCGAATGCCGGGTGTCCGGCGATGAACGCGGACCTCAGGGCCTGGCCTCTGTGCTCGCCCAAAGTCAACAGGACACAGTGCCAGCAGACCTGCGGTCTTGCGGTAAACCCCGCCAAGTAAGTCCGATCATCTATAATAATATCTTTATGGGAAAATGTCTGTTATTTTCTGCCTCGAATCTCTGGTTGTAGTTCAAAAACTAAAAATAGAATTATATTTTAAGCGATCCCCGCTCATAATTGAGTTAATTTAAATAAAGTCCTGGGTCAATTGTTGGATGATATCGATTAGATATTTACTTATACGTAAAAAAACACCATAAATTGGTTAAAAATTACAATATTTTGTTTTATTCATTCTCAGTAACGGGAAGTGTCAGTGGAGAAGCAGAGGAAATTCTACCCTACTAAGCAAGTATGAGACATGCACTTCCGATATTTCTTCCTGCCCCGACGCTTTCTGTGACCCCTTTGAAGACCTCTACAGGAATATATGCCCTCAAGACTGTACTGGTAAGCCATTTTAACGACCAATCATACCAGTTCACATTAATTAACCTTTCAGGAATTTTTAAGGACAAATCGAGTGTCTCTCAGTCTACAATATAAGCGGTGAGATTATCCGCATCACAATAGCAAGGGCCAACGCAATCAATTATTCAAATTTTTATTGTGGATGCAAGAATACAGGTCTGGTCTATGTATATTTACCTTTCCTTGTATATTTTCTTTATAAAAACAACAAAATAATTATGTATAAATGAATTTGTTTACAGACTTCGTTATCATGGGAACGAAGAACACGAAGACTGGCCGTGGGGTTTACGGAGGTAAGGATGTGTGCACCTGTGACGAGGTGGGTAAGTGCCATTGCGGCCCACCGGTCTACGAGAGAGTGGGCCACCCGAGGAAGACCACACCGGCCGGGCCACCAACTACACCCCATAACACATCCCATACCAACCCTCTCAACTACACCCAGAGCCCTCATGTTCAAGGTAGGACCAATCCCAAAACATTACAACAAATATAAATACAGGACAGGCACATAAGCAAACAAAAATATACACATTTTTCAGTTGATTAGATAAAATAGCTAAACTATTTTCTATTTTAACCAATTGACAATGTATCATGTTTACTTATAACAACTGACTAGTGGAGGTAAGATTCTATTCCTGGGATTACATTTTACTGTTAATTTAATACAAACATGGGTATTAATGACAATCAGTACATTATTCTATTTCCTGGGACCAGATGAGGTATACTTTAAGTTCCCCAAGAAACTCTTAGAGGGTGTTAGATTCTTTTTTACTAATATCCTGTATAAAGTGGTGGGATTCCAAAATATTTCAAGCACAACTGGAAGGACAGTGGCTTTTTTAATATTAGATTTTAGTTCTTAGTATAGTGAATAAATATATTTTTGTCACTTGAAGAACTGAATAAATAGAATTAAATTCTATCAGTGGTCCAAAATAGCTGTATATTTGTAAAAAATTATAAATGAATTACATAATCCACAGTCAATTTACTTTTCAGTTGCTGGGAAAGAAAGATGTGATACTTCTTGCATGGTTATGCTAATCACTTCAGGAATCTGCTTGAGCTTAGCTCTTGTTGGGTCCATAATCTACATTGCTTCCAGGTAAGAAATATCAATACCTTTTATACTTATCCTCTATCCTTCTGTATGTAATGTAAATTAAACTGGAAATTATAAGAATGAACAATAAATATTGAATGCAACAGTGCTATTATGATAAATTTATAATACTACATTTAAGACATATGAAAGGAAAAATGAAAATTTGTGTATAGATAAATATTTTTGTCATTGGATATTATCCTTTGTTCATTGCTTAAAATAAAATGAAACATTAGTAAGGAGTAACCGTGTCTACTTTTTGGTACATTGAGTTTGTTCATCAGAAGCTGTTGGATTAATAAGAAGCATACAGGAAGTGAGAGTGCAGGCTATTCAACTGATGCTTTGCTTCCATTACCTTCTTTGGAAATGCACCAGCAATCTGAACCACATACACAAGTAAGTAATAATTTATACAAAATCGTTTTGTTACATGACATTAAAATTATACCCTAACATCACATTAATATGGGTTTGAATAACTTGTTCTGGTCTATTATTTCCAGATTTGTGTGTGAAAAATAAATAGATAAGAAACTAGAAAAACATTTACAAATATTATTTGTCATGTTTTATATTCAAATGCCCTTCAATTAACAAATTGTGTGTGTATAAATATATTTACAAATAAAATGATAAGAAAACATGTTATTAGGGCAGTTTCTTGTCCATTTTTATTGACATATTTAATGCTGCTTTTTCTGATAATGAGTTTCATGTAAAATTTCATACCTAAGAATACTGGAACCAATGAATGGAAAATGTATTTGAAGTGCCCTTCAGATTTTACATTTTAATTATGTGAAAAGTATTAATTTCTTATTATCAATTATTCCCTGTCAAGTGAAATTATGTTCAATGAACTGCATTCATTTCAATGACTAACATTTTATTATAGATTGATATTGACCCAAAGTGGGAGATTCCAAGAAGTAGAATAGTGATTGAGACTTGTTTGGGTGAAGGTGAATTTGGGAAAGTTTTGAAGGCAACAGCTAAGGATTTGCCAACACATCCAGGTAAGAAATAATATTACATTTGGAGAATTTATTACATAATCAATAAACAAGAAAATACAAGTTACATACATTCCTGTTTACAAAAATCTGGCCAAATGATTGGAATTTAATGATAAAATATTAAGAAAATAAATTATTTTATATTTTAGTTTATCTTTTGCCTGTATATATATATATATATATATATATATATATATATATATATATATATATATAACACTATTAATACTGATATTTTGCATCAGAATTAACACAAAGAAAATCAGCATAGTAAGAATAAATATATGTCAATGTTCATTAATGGTATAACATATAATATTTTATAACAAACACTAAAATGAAGCTTTTCTTAATTTGTCAACATTTCTGTCAATTATTCCATTTCCCTAATAAGGGAATAATACTGAGGTGACTAGCTATGTAGCCATGACTATGCTATATCCTTTGGGTTAACCATAAATAATTAGGTAAACAATATGTTCAGATCTACTTTCTACCAAAAATAGTGAATTCCTTGAATATTCTAATTTCTAACCATTTAATTTTCTAATCTATCATATAATATGGATCATTTAAATTAAAACAAAATTTACAGTTTAATAATTCTTGTACAAAACAAATTTTAAATTTATGAAGGCTATCAAAAAATATAAGCAAAGTATCTGCAAAATATCACTTTATTAGGTAAATATTAACTGGTACAAAATAATTAAATACTATATTGTATACATAAAAATTCAAGCTCTGAAATAAGATTAAATAATAAAAGTTCAGCAAGTTGAGAAACATATATATATATGATGATACATTTTTTACAATTAATATAGTTTAAATATTACATAAAAGCTCAAATCAGGACACAATTTATTTAAATTCTTGAGCATTGGTAAAGTCTCTAAACTTTTCTGAACGCTTAAGAAATAAACTATATAGGCGATTGAAGAATGATCTGTCCATTTAAAAACAAATCAGTCTGTGTTCTTTATAAAATATTCAGTTATTTTACGCTGTTGTACATAGCTGTCCCTTTTGCTGAGTGCATAACGTTCCACGTTAGTAAGATATTCAATATGGTCAGAATTGTGATCTTCCTGGGCTGACATCCACAACATGACTTTTCGGAGGCTATCAATTACTTCACTAGTACTCGGTATATCTTCCATGTCATCATCATTTCCCAAATATGTTACCCTTCCACAATTACCACCCACCATGGATTTAGATTCATCTTCAAGCAACATTGAACCATCACAGGAGTAAGATGCTCTATAAGCATCAGTTTCTAGGTATTGGTCTTGGAACCCTTCTGGATTCTGATAGGCAAAAGGTTCTACCCTCGCATTCAGCGAAATTTTAACTTTCTTATTAGGCCTATCCATCAGTTTCCCGTTGAGAAATTCGTAGTGCTCTGAATCAGGTACAATGACGTCCATATTGTCTAAAATGCAGTCCAGTTTCCGTTTGTAGTTCAGCTCCATTATCTTGTGTTCGGGGAGAGGTAACTCGAGAGGTAAACTTAATACGATGTCCAGGAAATCACAGCACTACAGCATAAACACCCAAATCTGAAACGACAAATTGTAAATCGTTCTAAAAAATCGTCTAATACGTAAAATCTTTAAAACATCGGTACGAAGGTTATTTACAGGTTACACAGTTTGGGCAAGAAAATCCAGATCGAACTGTACTCACCGCTTGGAATTCAATGCGTTACTAACAAAAATACATGGCTGGAGTTAAAATTTTAGAAACTAATCGGCGACTAAGTTCCCGGAATAATAGTTGAGGTAGTAAGAGCCGCACCCGGCTTAGTAATACATAACAGACCGCACAGGCGCAGTTCCCGCTAATGTGCACAAGCTGGCCAACCACTCAATATCGCTGCTACATTTTATAATCCTAAGTCATATCGACACACCCGTGCCGCTCATATTTAACCAATTAAATGTAATTTTAGATAGATTTACTACAAAATATATCATTACTGTTCAAAAGATTAAAACTTTCTATTTATTTTTTATAGGTCACACAACATTAGTTTAATGTCAATGTGGCGCTGGCTTTAAAACTCATCAATACATGGGTACATAATTTATCGCAAGCAATAAGCAGTGTATTCTTCATTAATAGATGCCCCAAATACATTCGGAAGTCTTAAATGTTAATTAGTAAACGATTGGTATTAAATATTACCAATATCATACCTTCAATTGAGGTCAGTACTCAGACCTCTAAAGTTGACGCAGTTCCTAAAAAAAATTTTTTTTTTATCATAAAAATGGAAATGCTATATTCCTACATTTTTAGGGTTTGCTATATTTTTAGAACAGTCGTCTTGAGACAATTCTGAGCTCATTTAGTGCGAATTATCCGGGAAAAGTAATCCAGTAAATATAATCCAGTAATATCACTCGCCGCATAGAATGCTGGGGAGCTTAATCTAGTGGGATTGGGAGGAAATATCGGGACTATATGGAGAGTAAGGTAAGGTTTCCGTTGTCAGGGCAACGTTCGATATTGGTCCAGTGGCGTAGGGACCAGGCAAACATCAGAGAGAGAGAGGTATTTTAAGAGAAAAGGGGAGGGGGTCGTTAAAAACCTGATGATCAATAGACACATCAAACTCAGTTATTGGATTTAAACTACTTATTAGATAAGACTGAGAACCCTTAACGATCTAGTAACAAAATAACATTCTACATTTTATAATTCAAACGAAAACATAATTCCAGAAATACTATTTATGATAGATAATAGATTAAATGTAATTAATTAAATTTACACATCAAAGAAATTATATTTAATTTCTTTATTTTAATTTCTTCTCTAATTTATTCCACTTTTTTGGCGC
The DNA here is from genome assembly GCA_019843655.1 of Lethocerus indicus. Classification (NCBI taxonomy): domain Eukaryota; kingdom Metazoa; phylum Arthropoda; class Insecta; order Hemiptera; family Belostomatidae; genus Lethocerus; species Lethocerus indicus. Next base: position 21,754,504 of record JACDQD010000003.1, on the reverse strand, counting down.
TTCATCTTTTCCGTACAACCAATTTATATACTTCGCTAATTTTTGTTTGTGATTATGCCCTGAAGGTTGGTAGGAACCTCAAATATCCTTTACCTGTGCAATATTTTATCTTCGAATTATATTTTAATTCTTTTATATTTACATTCTGGCTAATTTAATCTGTGAAGTAATATTACGTAATTGTCGTTTTGGTCGTAAGGAGGTTACGTCAGTATGCCTTTTCTATTCTTCTAGTAGGAAAAATTTTTACCAAACGTATAACGATACACCTATGTGCTAGAAAAGTTGATCTAGGTTATATCGGCCTCAGTGAATGAACATAACGGGATATATAAATTCCCTTTATGTGTGTATCACCGTTAATGATAAATAAGTCTTCAGTTTTCCTATAATTATTCCACTAATCATGATTTTTTCTCTTAATACTTAAACAAGGTTGTAAGTATGAAATTAGTTATATAGGTTATTATAGTCTTCATTACCAATATGATCCTCTGTACCCTCTCACTTGTTTTTGTATAGACTGGTATCAGCTCCATTGTCTGTATTAAAGGTTTAATAATTCAGTAGTTGACCAAATCGTTCAAGGGATCGAGTTGAAACTTACGCGGCCCGTAGATGAAACTGTATAATAATACAACGAAGCTCGAGTTATTGATTTGCGTTCCATGAAATGTTATCGTTATAATGCGCAAGCATGAATATTATATCGGGGTGGCAGTATGAATATTCTACTAATTTTATCCATTTAATTGTACCAGGCGTCACGGCCGTAGCTGTGAAAACGCTGAAAGAGAACGCGAACAGTTCGGAGCTCGCCGATCTTATATCGGAGTACCAGCTTTTAAAGGAAGTGGCTCATCCCAACGTGATCAGGCTATTGGGGGCGTGTACAACACCTGGGGAGCCCCTATATATTATTATTGAATTCTGCGCTCTCGGTTCACTCAGGTAAATAGAATTGTATTTTTTATCTATTTAATCGCACCCTAAGGCTCGATCGCGAATCCGTTCAGTCCAACAAATTATTAATATCTACGATGTTTATTTGCATAATAAATAATTCATCTAGTCATTTGAACTAGAATTTAATATTCTTTGTAATTTAATGAATTTAGAAATTTTATGTTTTATTACTAGAATCGGTATTTTTCATAAGCGGTGGTTGTATGAGATTTCGCAATCCCTTTACACTAATTGCACTAATAGGGTTTGCACTAATAACACTAATTATTCTTTTCGCGAAACTCGACACAATACAATTCTGATATTCCGATTCCCCTCCTGGATTCCTGGCATACCGCTGGCCGTTCCAACCTCATACCGCTTTCACGATCCCTATATATTACCGTATTCACATTGGAGATGAGGAATTTCATTTTAACACATATACTGTCCGACATAAATTCATTTTTATTGCGTTTGTCCAGTAACGTGTAACGCTCATAATCTTCGCAATATTAAAGCGTAAATAACGGGGTGATTTTGAAATAAAGCTGTATAAATTCGTTATCAGTTACAGGCTTGGTATATAATATTTTTGAAATAAGACTGTTTATGTGTAAAAGTAGAGAGTTATGTTAGAATTTTGCCTTTTTATTTATTAATCTTTGCGAGTGACTTTTTGCGAATTGTAATTGTGTGGTAGAATTTTTTTTACTCAGTGCTATGGATTATCAGTTCCTGGACGTCCTTCGATATATAGCCTGTTATTTAGTTTGTGCGAACTTGTGTTTTCCTGAATAGAGTAGGCCTTTCTTCATATTCGCTTTAATGTTGCATTAATTATAACCTCTGAATAATATCCGACAAGGGTCCTTCACGATTTTTCTTAATCATTACCGTTACATAAATATCTGACTGAAGTGTATTTACGATTACTACAAATAACTTTGCAATCTCATGTTGAATGACGACGTGGTATTTTTCATTGCTGTTCTCCCCACCTTGGAACCGCTGTTACGCGAACCTAAATAGTCGAGAAATGCGTTTCGAGTGCACAGAGGCTGAACCGACTTGAAATAATAAATTCATTCGATAAACAAAAATTTTACACATTTTATATTAGGAAAAATGTATATATACATGAGCGAGAACAGACAAATTTGAAGTAGTTATTTTAATGCGCAGTTTGCATGTTTTATCCAAGGTCTTTTTTTATTCCTGTGTAATCTTTAACTGCGAATTGCATTTCTGCGGTGTAACATTTAATTACGTTTTGAAATTTTCAAGGAACTATTTACGGAAAAGTAGGAACGTGAACGGTCCCGCAATCGAAGAGCTTGAGACTGGAGAGAAAATAGAAGTGACTCCTAAAGACGTCCTCAGTTTTTCGTGGCAGATCTGCAAAGGGATGTCCTATCTCACAGAAATCAAGGTGAACACGTCCATCGCAGTTTTGTTAAATGACCGAAATAAACCTTCCGTCTTATACATAAAAAACTATTTCATTTTCTTTTTATTCAGCTCGTACACAGGGATCTAGCCGCTCGGAATATTCTCTTGGCAGCCGGAAAACTGTGCAAAATCTCCGATTTTGGATTGACCAGAGATGTGTATGAAGACGACACATACCTCAAGAGGAGTAGAGGCAGAGGTACAATATAGTAATTAATATTTTATTAACATCATAGCATCATACTATGATACTATCATACTTTGACAAGTGCATAACTCAAACCCATACTTCTTTTAATGTAAATACTTTTAACCCATTTATACCTCTTATGAGTAATAACAACTTGAATTTGTCTTCAAGATTTAATTTGGTAAAGTATTATATATTTTTTGACGGCGAATAAATCACCGCCATGGAGCACTATCCTCTCTCTTCTTTTCCTATCCCTCTTCTTATTAGACTTCTTCATTGTAGGAAGAAATCCACTGTTCTTTATCTTCCTCCATGTATTTTCCTTCCCAAATGCAAAATACAAACAAAATATTTTCTCTAAGTAGGCCTTCCACAGCATACAACTATTTTTCAAACACAAATTCTTGTTTTCTGTGTAAAATAAAAGCCCACCAAACATCTTACATACATCAAAATAATTCTTCGAATGGCTTTCAGGCAGGTCACATTGTCAGAATATGAGACAAAACTCTTCTAGCCTAATTATACAACCGATTAGAGCATTTGTAATTCATTTGTACAATTTTCGACATTTCGTGGATATTAGATGCACGTTGTTTTTCATATCCCGAACAAATTGTGGCCGCTTGTTGGGCTACATTCGAAATTTGAGTGTCGAATTGCCATTAAAACATTTATCTGAGGGAAGGACGCATGTTCAGTGCCTGTTAAGTGGATGGCCCTGGAGTCGTTGAGCGACCATGTCTACACGAGCAAATCCGACGTTTGGAGCTTCGGGGTAGTCCTATGGGAACTTGTGACCCTCGGCTCGTCGCCCTACCCTGGGGTACCCGCTCAGAACCTCTTTCAGCTACTGCGCAACGGCTACCGAATGCAGAGACCTCACAACTGTTCCACCCAGCTGTGAGTAGTCTGACGTATAAATATTTCCTTTTTGAAGGCCGACTAATTTAAACCTAATTTCCTCTACATTGCTCAGTAATCGTTTCCGTCATCCCTTCCTCGCAAGTGTCACTAAGGACTGTACTGGTGTATGGTCCCAGCTCATATTAACCGCTCCCTGCATCCGGAACATACACAAAAACATATAAAATTGAACAAAACCCTTCACATATACTAACGCATCAAGTATCGAGGCATCAGGTTTACAGTCCCTGATACAAGCAAGTTTTGCTCCGATGTGGCGCGAAGCGCGCGGGATGTCGTCCTTCCGCGATTGCTCTATTTACAGAAAAAAAGAAAATGACCGGTTTAAACAAGAGAGAATATACAACATATGAGCACTATCCAGTTTTGAATAAATTAGTAATGACATAAAAAAATGTTGTTTTTACCTAGAACAAATTGTAACAACAAAATATTTACAGTTATGACATAATGAAAAAATGCTGGAGTGAAGATCCAGCAGAAAGGCCAAGTTTTATGGAACTTGTTGGCAAATTTGAAAGAATGCTTGAAGATGGTACTGACTATCTTGACTGTAATGTCCGGATGGTTATCAACCCAGGATATTTTAACAATCAAGGTAATTGTTTCATTGTATATCATTTATAATTTAATGAAATAGCTTGATAAATGAAAAAGGAAGTGAATAAATGCACACTGGAACTATTAGTTATTTATTAACTCAAATATTTAGTAATATTATCTAAACTTATTGATAATTACATTTTAATTTCAATCTGAGGACCATGATATATGTAGACATATTTCTATAAAGGGTTTTAGTTTTACTATTCTTAAAAAAAGATACGTGAAAACAGAGTATGAATTCATTTATCATACAATGATTCCATACACTAATCTGGTTTTATATTAATTTTATGGCTTTTCATTTTAATTTAAATTTTTCATAAATGTCTGGTTTTATTCGTCGAATGCATGCCTTTTTGAATAAAATGTGGGCATCTAAATTGTTGTATATACAATGAGAATACTAAAAATTAATATTGAGTAAAGTAACAATTAAGAATTATTAATGTCTTAAATGAGTTTAAAGGAGTCCATAAACTTATTTTATTTTTAACATTTGATGTTAAATTGCTTCAATTTGTCACTCTCAGATTCATTTTCACAATAAAATTTATAATATTTTAATTGTTCAATACAATATACTCCTTTTGAATAATCTTAAGGAAATTTCTGTTCAGCCAAAGTTCACTTATTGAATTTTCTTTTTTTTCAGTGGCAGATGAAAGTAGTATCAATATAAAATTTGATTTTGAGGATAAGCTTGAACAGCGTTATGCAAATGAGAAAGCAGCAGTTTTAAGCACATATGACATTCCTAAATCACAGGCAGTTCCATCCATCAATCAAACAATTGAAGAGCAGGCAAATGAAGTTGATGTAAGGTAATTGCAAGATATTATTAAAAATATCAGAGATTAACATAAGGTTTTATTTATGAAGCATATACATGACAGCTTTATACACAATAATTTGTAATTATACAGGATTTATTTTTTAATATTTATACAATGTCTGATCCCCTCTAAATTTTCTATATGAGTAGTTCCTTGCTAACAGATATCTACCATGCAATTGTTTTTTAAATATACAGACATGTAAAAAGCAATAATACAAAGAAGGCTTGTGAACATCCTCTCATCCCATTTATAAAACAGAAACAATTTAGAGGGAACAGACAAACACATATCTGTGATTTAATTTGACTCGCAGAGAGTTTGCTGTGTGATGTACTACCAGTGAAGTACATAAAGCATTACAATAAGACTGCTATTGTAAACATTAATGACTAGTCAATATATGTACAGAATACAAAGGTGCTTGATTTTAATCGCTTGTTGTAATGTTAAATGTAATTAAAATTGTTAATTTTGAATTTTTATGTTATTAAATTAAATTGTAGATATTTGTTTGTAAGCCAGTTTTATACACTGTATAATTGAATAAACTCCCTGCGAGAGGCACATATTTATTAATGGTACATATGCACTAAACAACCTCAATTATTTATTAATTAAGGTATCGAATCAAATTAAATATATAAACAAAAATAAAAAAAATCTGTTATTGCAATAAATGTACAAATTCATACATATTTTTAATTATAAAATACAACAAAATATAACATTGAAATAAATCTTCAGAACAACAAATTATAATTTCCATTATAAACAATAAATTTAAAGTACCTATTAATTGGTGTTAACAATATTTTTTGGATTACCTGGCCTTCATACGTACCTTAATTATTAAACCTCATTTTTTAAATGTTTGTCTATACAAACATCAAGTAGAAATTATTTTATTTCTGTAGAAAACTGCCAAAATTAATTCTGCATTTTAATTTTTGTCCATAAAAAGCACTATAACAAAGCACATCTCATAATATGGTTTAACGAATATAAAAAAATAAGCTGTAAAGATTTGTTTTCTGGTTCGGCACTATATATGAGCAAAATTTAAATTGAGCAAGCATCGCTTCTATTTTGTTCATCTTTCATGGTATTGAGTTAAAAAAAAAGTGGAATAGGCAGAAACTAAGCAGTGCAAATAATGTTTAAGATTTACATTGAGCTATAAAACCTGCACTACAATTACAAACTCTTGACAACACTTATATTCATCAAATGCTCACCTTTTGGAAGCTCTAACCACTTCTATGTTAATGCTTACTTTCTGAGGTACTTTTTACTATATAAACCCTAAACCCTTTGGGGTAACAGAACTCTTGCTGAAACTATAAAATGAACAAATGCAAAGCTCTCATATATTATTCAGTTCACATTTTCCCTAAAAATAGGTGATACATCAGTGAAGTTAAACACAAAGTATCAATGTTCAAAACACTAAGATACAGCTCTCAAAACAAAACTTATTCACTCTCATACATCACTTCACGTCCTTATCAGAGCTTAGAGCTAAAAAAGCGTATTTAACAATTCTAGATGTCATCTAATGAAAAGATAAATTGCACATATCTCCAAATAACAGTAATGTTAACAATTTTCAATTATACATTTCAAATACAATTATAACAACACATCTATGTACAATTTTAAAAATTCTATAAACATATTAGCGTATGTTTATACATATTTTAACATTACACTTAATCAGTACAATATAAGATTGATGCACAAGTATTAATTTCTCAGATATAAAAAAAACTTCTGAAAACTAAAACTAATAAAACATTTATGCAATAATAAAATACATTTTTAAAATAACATTTAACATTATAAATGTTTTACATATCTTATTGTGCAAATCTATACATTTGGTATTAATATTCAATAATATCAAGTATATATTGTTTTTTAAAACATATTTTACATAATCTAAACCAATATAGCATATGGTGCAGTTAGTGTTTGTACAATTTTTATGAACAACACATGAAGTAATTACAGTACTGTCTCAACAATTCTGTTTCTTTCATAATGAAATTATCAGAACAATAAAAACTACAAGCATTATTCTTAAAAAAAAAATTATATCCACCAGTCTCAAAGTCCTACTGCCAGATTACAAATAATTAGTAAAAAGAAGCCAATGCTTAAGAGGACAAATAAAAGTTATGCAGGCAATATCAGAAAATTCAATTACAAAAGAATAAAAGTCCTCATTATCTTGCAGAAGCCAAATTTTATAAATTGAAGCAGGTATGTACCTAAAAATTCAAATCAGTTACAATCACCAGATAAATCACTTACAAATATCTCAACACCAAACGTTTCCACATTTTTTATAGTAGTACAAATGAATAATTTTGAATTCTTTAACATTTTTAATACAAGCATATACTAACAATGCTCTTAATACTGATATAATATTGATTTATCCCTCTGCATATAATAAATATAACAAAACCATTTTGTGTATTAATAGTATTAAGCACACTTGAATTCTGATAATTAGATTAAGTGTCTTTCAGCCAAAATGTTTCTTCACACACTAAAATACAGTCTGGATTTTTCTAAACTGGATATGTCTATTTTTATGATAAGTTTTTAATCCTGGAACTGCATCTAAGAAAAATGGTACTAAAAATTTGTCAGGCTTTTCTAATAGCAATTCCTAAGTACAGTAAACGTCCTAAGTTTATTCTCAAATTAAATACACTTTGTATATAAATATGTCTTAATGTTTAACAATGGGGTTTTATAAATGAGCATCTGTATCTTAGAAAAGATGTCACCATTTCTTTTAATTCCTTTTTTTCTTCAAACAATAAGTACAAAACCACTATACCAATAATTAGTAAATTTTTTTAATTAATTTTTAAATTTTATATATCAACAGCATGGAAGCAAATCTGTATGCTTTTGTACTGAATATAGTTGGACATCATATATAGAAAACTGTTTTATACTCAAATAATTTAGGTTTATAAGAATTGAAGAAAGCAAATACCTGACTGATTCAGATTCATATTATTGAGTCTTAAAATAATTATAAACTAAGTTTATATTAGATATCATAACATAATAGTACACACTATTGTACTGTTAAAACAAAAACTGATTATTGAATTAACTAGATTACTGAAATTAGGTAAGTTTTCAATCTCATTCAATTAATGATCCCCCCATAGTTCCTGGAATGACAACCATGCTGCCAACACCATGAAATAGAAATGAAAACATTCAGTGATTATGCAATATGAATAAAGAAATAAATAGAAATCTGGTAAAAATAAACTAATATAAATTTCAATGTTTACAAGTACATAATTCATGTTTGAAGAATACAATAACAAATATAATTACATATCCATAATATAACTTGTATATTTGTTTAATATATTATTTGTCCATACGAAAACTGTATTTAATATTCGCTTGTATTAAATCTTAATTGTTTGACTACATGTCAATATCCAAAATAGGCCATTTCATATCACCTCAGGAGGGATGGTATTCAAACCTATAATTCAAAATCTTCAAGAATAATTAGATCACACCTTCATAATAACAATAGCATCTCATTTAATATAAATAACACCTTATTCTAGATACAGCTGGCATTGCAAATTGACCAAACAACCTTATTAAACTGTGGACGTTAACGCTATTAAGATGGTTATTTTTTTTAACAATTCAAAATTCACTAGCTCTTAAAAATCTAATTTCTGCAAATATTATCACAATTTTCTTTCAAAATATCAGGTATACATGAAACATCAGCATCTAATGGTAAACTACTCAGAGATAATTTTTTTAGTTTTTAACTTAAAGTTATCACTTATCTTAAGTGACAGACTAGGTGCAGAAAAGCATGTACAAAAATGTCATTTCATTTCTGTTAAGAAAAGGGATGCAAGAATTGTTATAGATTAGTGCCATTAAATAAGGAGTTCATTTGGCAGTTAGGGGATGTGCTCAGAAAATTACGTCCTAGTTAACTGTAGAGAAAATAATCTCTGGAAAACTTAACTCATCCCCAATTATTGAAAAAACTCCAGTTTATAAGATGCTACATTTTGGTATCTGTGTTTAGACTAGTCTATTAAGACTCAGCTCTCAAGAGTGGGAAATATAGATAGGCTTTGAAGTCCCAGAGTCAATTTGACTCGATTTTGAAATTTGTATTGTCATATTTATGTTGTTAGAAATTTGTTACTATTATAAAAAATAATATTCAGTCAATATGTGATGCATTACAGAAAATTAAATTATTATCACGGTTACTCTGCCTCCATCTAACGGCCTAAACCAATAATCTACCTACAGCAAACCAATAACTTTTTTATCTATCACCTTCTTAGATGAAGGCAAAAATATTTTAATATTTCATTCTTAAAGAACCAGGTCATCAAAAATATTATGGTTACGTTGGTCAGTACGATTACATAATGCCTGAAACCTTATATTAAAAATATTTCCTCTTTTATTTTACAGGATTATTGTTTATTATTTATTATGTATACATATATATATATATATATATATATATATATATATATATATATATACATATATATGTACATGCAATTGGTGTGATATGTTCTCAAAACTGTGTAAATATGATAATGATAAATTTAAATATTCTATTAACACAGTTATAATGAATAAATAAAATAAATTATATTTAGCAACATTTTAGACAGATAAAGCATGTCAATGTCTTTTCTTTAAGCCTATTCTATATTTATAGAAGTGACCATTTCATAAGACAATCCATTGAATCAAACCAAGAAATGGGAACTAATGAGCAATTTAACTTAATTGACTGTGTCCAAGACGATAAAATGACTTCATAAAAACCATAATCTTGAATTAAAAAATGCTATATACATGTTAATTTGATTTTTAGACTGATTATGGACTACTACCCAGTTTATCACTTTGTGAAACTATGTTAATTAGATATTTTGCGTATTTTTTCTTACACACTAAAAGGAATGGGGCTCAGAAAATATGTATATCGTACAGACCATCACTTAAACTTCTGATTAAGCAGTTCAAGACGGATTTGTTACTCAGAATTTGTATAACTGTTTACGAAACTAAACTTTCATTATTATGCATCCAGCAAAAATAAAAATAAAATAAATACTCGTCAGATACTAAAAGTGACTCTGAGAGATTTTTTCAATTTAATAAAAATAAAAGAGGTTAAAACAATTAATCAACCTAACTTCATTGAATTAAAGTAGAAATTTATTCCATTAATTTTCTGTCAACTTAATAATGAAAACTTAATGGAGAATTTGTAATTTGTCATTTAACTTAGTTAATTAGTACACAAATTCAAATAAAGTCGACAATCAATCTATAAAATAAACATTGAAAAACATTATTCATAGCTAATAAAGAAGACAGTAACGAGAGGACGGCAGAAAGGCAGGTAACACTGCAGCGGCTCTGCCGACATTTCATAGCCAACTGCACAATCTATCACATCTTTCCTGGAGTCCATTCCCCAGTAGTTCTATCAAATTTTTTACAATTACATTTAATGTTTCAATATGGCCAATCACATATCAACAACAAAGTCCATCCTTTCAATCTGATTCCATTGACTCATCCATTGGAATGTATATTTTCTCATTGAAAATAATATATACAATAGACTCCTCCACCCCAGTCTCCCTTTAACTGGCCCATATATCCTTAAAGGTATCACGTTTCTAGAGTAATGAGGACTACAGGAAAATAGTATCTTCGTATAATACGTATAAAAACAAGCGCTATTTCCCTTAAAAAAAATTACTTTATATCAAAAAAGGAAGAACAATTTCGTATTTTATTCGACATTATATTTATCATTAAATTTACAAACCCACAAATGGTATTTTGTGTTTTCTGGTTAGCCGGTTCATACATCCAGTTTGTGGTCGAGACCCAAAGGAGAGCCCTGGATTATCAGGAGTTTACTGTATAAAAGGATGTACACCTACAAATAAATATTTAAAAAGAGCTAGCGGCGAGTCAATGAAACCAGGTATTTTCGGGAATGCACAACGACTATCGACAAGGAAATAAATTCTGACGCGTCTCCTCAGCCGGAGTCGCGCCCTACTCACCGATGGGACTAGGCCGAGTCTAGGCTGGACGTCCAACTGCCGGTGTCGGAGAGGTACGGTTGGCTGGAGGAGACGAGCTCCTGGTCGCTGAAGGAGAAGGCTTCGTCGATGCAGCAGGAGTCGTCATTTGAGTTGTGCTGTTGGTGGGGCGTGTGGTTGGGGCGAGATTCGTGCGGGCTGGCGGAGGGCGGTGTGGGCGGAGCCTGCTGTTGGTGCCCGGGGTTGATCGCGGTCGGCACTACTGGCGGAACCGGTATCGTTACTGGAGTCTCTGGGGCGTTCGCAGCAGCCAGAGCCGTCTCGAACCCTGATCCGTGATCACACTGAGGCACCAGCCCTACAAGCACCAACAGCGGGTCCAAATCCCGAGGAAGCGTGTATCTGCAAATTTAAATCGACAAAGTGAATCACCTTGAACAATTTGGATACTGTACAATTGTAAATTTGTTACTAATTTTATGACCCGAGGTAATCTATTTGCATTAAGCATTTTTTATTTTTACCTCCTCGGGTAATATTGAAATCGCACACACATTAGTCTGGTGGTGAGAAAAATGGAATCACCTTTAGCCATGATGCTTCTCCATAATTATCACTTCCTTACATGTTAAGTACACAGAGTTATACATACAAATTAAAGAATGATTTGTATGAAGAAGTGTTTGAATTGAGGACTGTACAGTGGAAGGAACTTTATTCCTAGTATAAGTTATACTACTCTCTGACACTTTGAATAACCGAAATATCTTTTTATTTATCCTTTATAGCTATATAGTGAAGAGTTAAAAATGATACCTTTTTAATGCTTGAGCCTCGGGCGGTAAAGTATCCCAGTTGGTTCCTGGAAGTGCAATACAGAAGAACTTACATCTCGCGCCGGGCAGAATGAGTTTTGTTCTTAATTGGGACATCGCTATTGTTTCCGTGTGCAGGTATCTTGAGTATTTGCGCACGGCCTCATTTTCGGCTGCTGATGTTTTTGGCGAAGCGAAAATTCCAACAAAATCTGCATCATCAAATGCTTCGCGGTACCACTGGACTGGGTCCTAATTAAAAATGATAAAACTTTACTAATTCGGCTCAATAAAAACATCTTAAAAAAGCATTATTAAAATGTTGCCATGTTAACAAAACTATAATTTTAAGAACTTTTGCTTGTTTAATATCTAGTGACAGATCCAGAATAACTATGTAACTATGATATATACGTAAGTAAACCTCTCATCCATTTTATTTATATCCACAAAAATATGTTAAAATTTCAGCACAATCAATTTTGCAATGAACTAATTGTTCCTTGCCTACCAAAAGATCTTATCCTTTAGCTACCGACTGTAACTGAGCTATCTAACACTTTTTATCAAACAAGACAAATAACAAAGACAAAACTCAAATTATGTAATCATATTTTTCCAGAATATCTTAAATGCACAATAATTTTAGCTTAAATTCATTACCCTTTATAACAAGAAGACAACATTTAATTTTGTTCTACCAAATTTTCTTTTTATTACAGTATTGCTGAATGTTCAATCTTATGGGGAAAATCATACTTTGGTATTAATATTCATGACAAACCTATTCATAACCAATAGCAGTATATATTTAAATAAGTCATTCATTATTTTGAAATTAAAAAATATGTTCAAATCATTAGTCACAAACAAATGAGTATGTTTTCTATTTTATGCAGGTATGTCACAGTCATTTGTCATACCAATTTTATTGGGCCATTGGACCTATAGTAATGTTGTGTTGACACTGCATACTCCTAGAAAGATGTACTCATTCTATAGTTCTATCAGGCAAAAGATGTATGCGATATGTAACACCAATCCTCCATCTGAAGTAGTCAAGCCGTAAATACTCATAAATGATAAAATGAAGCAGGCGTGAGTAAATGTGTAGAATCTGTGCTACCATGTCTTATTTGGTTTTACAATCTTGGAAAATGTGTAGAAAAAGCGGAAGAACCTTACAAAAAGCTAAGCAATTAGAATTAGAAAAGATAAAAACAGACCCTGTGTTCTGACTGAGGTATGTCGAATTGATCAAGCATAGCGAGGAGTCGACACGACCTGAAGTAATTAGTGATTTCCATCATCACTCGTACATGTTGAATGCTCACCGGGTTGTACATGAGCAACATCTTTGGTGGACCCACAGACTCTGGTGCTGATTTGAACAAGTCGTTTTGGAGATTATAGCAAAAATACAATTTAAAAGCATTTTTTTGCAGAGAATGTGGTATAGAATTATATAAAAAAAAAAAGAGGAGTTATGCTGAAACCACAGCAAGAGGACATGAAGAATTCTGACACATACCAGCCACAAAAGTGGTATGTTTTAAGCATACATTAGGCTCAGGGAGAAATTTAACACCAGCAGACAATTTGTAGGCTCAATAAATACAGATTAATTAGAGGTTTCATCATAATATTTGCACAAGAAAACTAACTACCTCAAGTAGATTATAAACATGCATGAAATAATAATGCAATTAATTCTGGAATCAATTTAAATCCAAATTATTTCAAAGGCCACAATGTTATAGTTTTTGCATTCCATGAAGACTAATTTATCTTATTTAACAAAGGAATATGAAGAAAACTAAAATATAAAAATTTAACCTGCTCTGACATAAAAGTGTAAAAAATGCTTGTATAGTACATTAAAAGTATAGATATTAATATTCAAAAGAATGAAGTTAAAATTAATTCAACATAAAATGTAAGAGAAAATGGTTTCAGTACCAGTCAAGTACTTAAAAGAGTTGACTTTATGAATACAGTAACCGAGCATATTTAAGTGATACCAAACAAATGAATCACATACATAGATCACTATAGAACAATTAGATTTATGGCAAATGTAATATTATTGTTTGACACACACACACAGGCACATACATTCAATTTTTAGTTTTAATTCTTCCAGTAAAAATATGTAGTTGTTTCATATACAAATAAAAAAATTCTTCAATTTTCTACTGGAAAATATTTAAAGCCAAATTGCTAAATTAATTTTAAATACTACGCTCTTATTTGAAACTAAGCAATACATTTATTAAATTTAAATAGTAATTTCATTATAGAAGATAAAATTCTGAGCAAATACATAGCAGGGCCATACAAGAATTTAAATTTGAAAAATAATTACTGCAATTAATTTAGGTAAGTCTACTTAATTTATTGGAAAAATTATTGATTAATACTCTGAATGTTAAAAAGTGTGCAGTGCTTAGAATAAGATGAATCAACATCAGACCAAAAGAAGGAACACAGATCAAGCTAAAATGAATTGATTTTTTAAAGAATAATATATAAATAAAAAATTACTTTGGACTTTACTGTAGCACTTGCGCCTCCAAATGAAGTATGCCGTGAGCAGGATCGGCACAAGGATGACGATGCCAACAACTGCTATCAACTTCATTTGATCTGGCATGTCTACTACAAACACATATGACAAATGTTACTTTGGTTTCTTATACACGTGTAACATTTCTATAATACTATATAGATACATTACACATCATATCCATCTATGATGCAATGACAAAATACATATTTGTATAAAATAATAAATACCAATACAATTAAAAAGAGTATTCATCTTTTACAAAAAATATCTATACAGAATTGCAACTTCAGTAATGTACATGAATTTATAGGCTTTACAAAGTTAAATCAATTATTTACAAATTAAATTTTATTAATTTAATTTTCATCAGATAATGAATAAAACTATTAGTCCTTTCTATTTTTTATCATGTAACAATTATAATACTTATAAAAATAAAACCTTTGTTGGAAACAAAGGTATTTTTGTTATAATTTTATCATCATGAAAGAAAAATGTAGAATAGTCTGAGCTTCTTATGACCTTCCATAAACTGGAATAAAACTGGGAATTATTTTATTTCTTTCTTTTATAAAAGAGGTATTAAACCATTGAAAGTTTATATTACTATGTAATTAACTATATGGCAAGTTACTTGTTATTTATTTTTTATTTAAACAAATGTATCCACTAGATGGTCTAAAAAGACCATTGTGTATTTATATTATTGCAAGCTATATATTATTATAAAACTTGTTTTAAAATTATAATGTAATGATATAATAATGTTAATAGAACATTGGTTAGAGTATTTAAGACTTTTTACACTAGGAACATAGTTATTATTCTTATAACATAATTATCATCTTAGAAAATGTTTTTATGGTTTTAGCTATTTTATTTTTTGCTACATAGTTACACAGTCATAGTTCATGCGCTATTTAAAATTTAAAAAATAAAATATTAAGAGGTACGGATAATTTACAGACCTAAAGTGACAATTGGTGACATATAGACAGGACAGTTGGGGGTGCAGTTAGGGTGTTCAAATGTGGCACTGAAATAATAGTCTCCCGGGTTCGACTTTGTCTCATAATAGAATAACAACTGCTTTTCTCCGTTGGTGGCTGGATGTTTCCTCGTCCAATTGTCAACTGCCCATGAAGTGTCTGACAACTGCCTGAACAGTTTAACGAAATACCAGGTGACGTTTAAGTGATCAGGAACAGGTTGTACTCGAAGGGTTAAAGACCTGGGCACGTCAGTCATGTCCACGACCAGAAACAATTCCCACTCTTGTACATTTGTTTTGTACACATCTGTAAAAACATTCAGTCAGAATAAAGTCTAATATAGAGAATTACAATTTAAGAATAGTATTTTTTTTATTTTGCTTATATGGTGCAAATAAGGCTACTGTGGCTAGTTTTGTGCTTATGGATTCGGTTGGTTAGTGACTGTTGGTTGTTTTAAAGGGAAATAGACAAAATGTCCATGCCACGGAAATGTCTGCCATTCGGCAGATTCAAACTTCGAGATTTCAAGACATATATTTGGCTCTATCCCTGACCAACTCAGGAATTATGTTTATTTCTTTTAAAAAGAGTTAAAAATCCAGTATCCTGTGAAAATAATTTGAAAAAATTATGTTCTTTAAACTGGTTACTTTAATTTGCAAATGGCGTACATTCTTATCCTGATATTGTGTTTGTTTTTCTTCTTTTATATAGCACACAGACCTGAAATTGAGAAACCAACCTGCAAGAATTCTATATTTCAGTCATTATATC
The DNA here is from genome assembly GCA_019843655.1 of Lethocerus indicus. Taxonomy (NCBI): domain Eukaryota; kingdom Metazoa; phylum Arthropoda; class Insecta; order Hemiptera; family Belostomatidae; genus Lethocerus; species Lethocerus indicus. The sequence goes on along the minus strand of JACDQD010000003.1, from coordinate 21,738,285 downwards.
CTACCTTATAAATATTATTTTGATTATAATAAAAAGGATTCAAAATATCCCATGATGTATATATATATATATATATATATATATATATATATATCTTAGAGAAAATATACAAAACTTGTTGCCAACATTACTTGATTTTATTTAAAGTTGAAAATAAAAGATTTCATGGAGCTATTAAATTCTACTCCAGTTTATATAATATACAAATAAAATGTAATTCATCATTTTTCTTTCTCCATTTAACTTCTATTAGAATAGGTGAAATTTTATCAAGCACAAATTCCCCTTCTCTATACCACAATCACCTACAATGAAACATATTATAGTGCTAATTCAAGGTTATTTCTCAACAAACAGGAAACAAGAAAACTCCTTACTACATGTAAGGATGTCAGAAAAAATTAAATTGTAGTTTTTTCTTAATTAAATTACTCAATAACAGAAACTAATGAAATTAAGACAGTACTGTAAGTGATGTGCTACTCAGTTCAGAATAAGATAATCAATTTACTGTTTGAATATTATTTTTATAGATATGGCTTACAAATCACTTGAAGTATATACATTGTGAACATGCTTTCTTTTCACAACATTTATTCGATGAGAAATATGTTCTTATCTCAGCTAAGTTGTCTACTAGTAATCTACTTTGTTATAAAACATAATTTTTGATTAAAAAAGATAAGTGAATAGAAAAGAATTTAGGACATGACAAAGATATAGAGATCACAGGAGAACATTCTTACTATAGTCAGCAGCAACAAAATATGTTCATAACAAAATTACATGGTAAATGTACTGATGAAGACAATGTATTTACATACTTTTGGAATTTAATCAAATATGCAAAAAACAGGTAAAAAAAATGTTGAATATACAAAAAAATGAAATTAACTGAAAAGTTAAGAAATTGATGATTATATTATGGTTGTAGTGTAGTAATAAAAGATATTCAGATAATTTTTTTGTACCAATTAATGTATAATACTAAATCAAACTTACCAACAGAGAATAGGTTTTCATATATTTAAAATCTAGGGTATTTTATTGGCATAACAGTATTTTTGATAGTTTTGTTCATAAAAGTCGAATTCTGACAATTCATTGGCAACATTATACAATTTGAGTTACGATTCAAGGAAAGTAACTAATGCCAATAGTAAATGTTGTACAAAACATTATGGAGAAAGCAATGAAAATAAATAAAATTATGTAAAATATTCTTGCTAAGTTTCCTCAATGCCTTTTCACAATGCCTAAAATTTAATGCATGTAATTAACCATGAATGTAATGAAACATCATAATTCATATCAGAATAATAAAATGATGATTAAGATTTAAAATAAACCAAATTGAATCAAATGTTAATTTAAAAGTTGAAATATAATATATACATGTATATAATATATATATACACATATAATTTATTTATTTGTGAAATAAATCTGTAAAATAAGACTACAGCGTAATACTACACGTAATAAAAGGAGTGATATCATAAGAGTTATGATTACATCAAGGCTTCTATAAGGAAGAAAACAATTTATGTAGGAATGATTAATGTGTCCTGTATATACTTGCAAGGGTCAGACAATCAATTAAGATCGAAATAAACAAAATTATAAAATGTGAACAGAACAAAGCATAATTACATGAAAAACTAAAATAAATAAAGACATACCTATACGATCCTTGTCAGGAGCCCGGAAGACATAATCATAGAGAAAGGTATAGTCATCAGGTGTGATGGCAAGGTACTGAAAACGAAAAACCTTGCCACCGATACCAGTTGAATGCCATAAGCAGTCAAAGAAGAGAGTAAATGCAGAAGGGATATTGTTAAGGGAGTTATTAACTTCAAACTCACGACACAGTGAGGGTACTGTCACATTAGCACGATTTTCTACATATCTCATGCGAAGACCTGAAAATTGAAAGTGAAGGGTAAAGATTTGATAAAAATCAACTGCAATAATTTAATTTTGTTTTACATACGTTTCCATTTTATTTCGCTGAATGTAACGTTGAACGAAGGTATCCTATGATCATTATCAGTGTAGAGATAACTTAGTAAATTCATTTTGTCGTACTCCTTGGATGTTCGTCCTTTCCGCTTGAAACTTTCATCATTACAAACTGAAAGATGAGATTAAAGAAAAGCATCATTAAAAACCTGTCACACTTCTAAGATTCTCTTCAAAATAAATGTCTCTGAAATAGCAATACCACTTCTTGAATAAATATAAACAATTCAAGCATCAATACAACTACTTTTATTATGACATGTCACTACCTTCAGAGCTACTGCTTTTCCAAATCATCTGGCACTCAAAATCAGAAAGATTGAAAGCGGCTGCCTACAAATTTACACAAATGTTAATATTTCAATAACCGACACAATATAACTAGAAACAGACACGATACAATTTTGAAAATATTACTTGGTGATCACAGGACTTGCTATAGTTGACACAAAGATCACAATTCGGTTTGATCGGGAGGTCCGTTTTGCAAGTTCCAAGGTGTTTTTTATCAAAACTTACAAATATCACAATGAAAAATGCGCGCAAAAACAAACTGTATGGCCGATTTGCGGTAATTAAAAACATGGTTTTCACATAATGGTACGCTTCAGAACACGTCTCGATACGAACGCGACAAAAGTGACTCATAAGTCATCGTAATTTGAGAACAAGTTTAAAACTGTTGAAGAAATCGCGTTTTCCTTAATAACGGAACCATCCCGTCCCCACTACTTTTGATTTTTACTCTAGCTACATACACAACACAAACAGCCAGCACCACCAACCCAGCAACTCGGAACTTCCCGTCGCCTCGAAAAATTTCCCTCTACTTATAATATAAATACACTCTCTTATTTAGATAATAGACAATACATTCTCTTATTTAGATATTTTCTATTAACTTACGCTTTCAAGTTTTTTTACTTCATTTAAAGAAAATAAATTAACCCCTGAGATCGTTTCAATCGACAGTATTAATAGTAGTTGCTTATACACGTACTTTATCATCGGTGTGATACAAAAATAAACGCCTTTAAAAAATAATTTCAAAAACATTATTGTTATTAATATCCACGCAATAATTTGCATTTCTCTCCATTTCGGCTGGCTCTGTTCAACCTACCAGGAACCAGTAAATCAAGGGTTAGCTATTGTGGGTTTTTTTTGTTTTAATTCTTTAGGACAAGGGTTCATGTCAACAAAAAGCATAGCAAAATATGACATATAGTCTTCCGAACACACCAGGTTGTGTTTACTGAGAGCCTTCAATTGCCATTGAGGTGTCTTCGGTACCACCCCAGTTGCAGAGATTACAGCGGACCTAATCATAACCCAATTAGGAAGTCACATGTCCTTTATATCCCATGCGAACGACAATACTCATTAATTTTCTGTGCACACACTCGTCGAAGGTCATCAATCAATGGCACCGCAATATCTATTAGGGTTGCCATCTTATTTTCTCAGTCAAACAGAACAATGTCCGGTTTATTGGCGTTTATTGTCTTCCTGTTACGAAGGAGCAATCCCAGTATAACTTCGGGCGATGCCCGAGCCCAGGTGGAGGTATTTACTTTATTATTTATTTTAGATAATCAAGACATTTTTGTTAGGGCATCCGGCATCTTCGCAACGTCATTTTGTCTGCGGAAAATGTCAAAACTGGCGATAGAGTTACATCCATTGGTGATGTGTTCGACAGAGCAACGCTGTTCTCCGAACTGATTAAAGCCTCAGATCACACACAGTTCTCGCAGTCATAAATTACATTTCCTGAGCATTGTCAAAATAACTGGAGATAATTTTACCATGCGATAATAACACAAAGGCGTAATAGAATTTCGGGACGTGTAACTATTAATTGTATAATTTTTGGACGCCGTGGATCTGTCGGTATCGCCGAGGGAAAAGATCTGAAGCCGTATATTGATGGAGAGGAATGTGAATTGAGGTATGGAATGCGCCCATGAAAGAGCTTTACGGGCACCTTGTGGAAATAGGGTAGTAGGACCGGTATATAGGAGGACGCCAGGAATATGGGAGATTTCGGGTATCTTCCATTTTGAGGTTGTGATTAAATTGGAATCTTTTCTTAGAGATTGGAGGCGAGAGGTGCTAATCGCGGAATATATATTTTAGTAAGATAGCTTCAGAAAAGCACGGACAAAATTTGGCACAGATGACAAAATAACGAGGGAATTTTTGATCCTTTTTTAATTTAAAATTAAACTCAGGGAATCATTACTTCAATTGACATCTGAAAAAGTTAAGAGAAGTGCAAAAGTTCTCCATATTTAACAGAAAACGATAATTAGTTACGACTCTAGGTTTCCAGATTCAATAGCAAACAATGATCGGAAATGTAACTATGCTTGCTGTTACATAGTTGTTAGGCTACTAATAAATTAATAAATGACGGTTGAATTCAACTGAAAGAACTTACCGACTCCGTTTTCTATGTAAGATCACTGATGATTCGTCCACCGAACATGACAACGACCTAAAAGTTCCATTTTTTACGATCTGACGTCCAGTCGATACGCATTCTTTCATTATAAGTTTTCGCATCATTCTAATATTCTCGTACAATTTATTTTTCCACTTTAACTTCCAGGCCGTGCTAAACTCTGCAAACGACTTATCGACTTGCCGATCATCAACATCCGTTATTCCAATGTATGCAACTGCAGGTCTTTTAACGCATATATTTCTTATAAATCTAAGTTTCGGTTCATATTTAAAATAATGTCGAGACCTTAAAAACTTGGTGTGTTCCCAGGATTTCTATTGCTATAGAAACATTACTCCTTTCCTAAGAATTATAGTACAACTTGAAGCGCCATCTTTATCAAAACTGCGAATGCTAAAATTCCCCGTCACGATAGGAACTAACACAATAGGAGCGAGAAACATGTCGCAGGTATCGCGAGGAAAAATGTATAGGGATGCGTACGCGATCATAAATACATTGAGTCGAATAGTGTGCGATATCGTTCTCATTTTAGTAAGAAAAGAAACGGCTTATTATTTATACAGTTTAACGACTGGAAGCGATCGTGTTTTGCCTTGTATATTTAGAGTGGGGGGGGAGTCCCCCCGTTTGTCGAGACGCGGTCCCCGGGGGGAAGACCATTACTCTTGATCAGAGTCAAATTCGAATGTGCGTCATGCTTTAGCGTTACTAAACATTTGACGTAACCCTTTGTGTTCGTTATGATAAAGTATTCGCAACAAAAGAGGTGCGTCTGCTAACTTTTCAGTTTTCCTATGAAGAGAGCAGGAAGTTTAAACTAATGTAATTAATAACAAATTTTAGAACCAATATGATAAATTATCAACATATTCACGCAATTTATAAATCGTTAAAATGTAAAATATTGTCGCAATATTATCAAGCATATTAATAATAATAACTTATATCTACATAACAAAATAATTATTTCGAGAGAGTACACATTATGGATGTCATAGTACACAGGGATAAACAGGAACTCAAATATCAATACACAACGGGTTGTAACAGATCTTAACGTATTTATTTGCTGAAAGACTTTTTTAAATCTTCCGAAATTTTCGTATGTACAAATATATTTCAAAATTACAGATAAAACTTTAAGACAGAAACATATACGACAGACACAAAACAAAAAATATAGATATATAAAACTCTCACAATAATTTTGTACATACTATGCTCGTAATATTTACATCAGTTCGTTACATATATACAAACTATATTTTAGGAAGTTTGTTTTTTGGCTAATAACTATTCCTTTTTGTTACATATATACACAAAATATAAAATTGAAAATAATGATTATTATTGTCAATGTTTCGATTACTTTTTTTAGTAACAATGTCAGTCTTTTGTGAAACACAAAGGACGGAGATCTAAAAGAGTCAGATCCACCAATATTGTCGCATCGAATGCAAGCCGTGACAAAGCTGCATGCAAAGTCGATTAAGTATCCCGATAATACAAAAAAAGCGAAAGGCACAGATAAGCGATTCTTTTCGTTCTGAGCAATTCCGATGAGCATTTGTGTAAACGTTTATGTAGCTAATGAAGAAAAATACGACTGATTTATTGTACATCATATATAAAAATATAAGTCAAAAGAATACCAAAAGCGGGGCACTTTTGGCTTCGGCTTTATCGCGCTGTTGCACAATGCCTTTTGTCCTTCATAAAGCGATATAGCTTACGGACTTGAAAACCCCTGCGCACGAATTGATAAGCTTTAAGTACTGCAGCTGTAACAAATGTATAACCAATAAAACACAAACACGCACACCCCACCCACACAAACGTACATACATACATACACACATAAATATATTATATACGCGATCGTACATGTTCATGATCATTTACATCCAACCATTCATTTTACTCCCCGACCGCCCTACAAAGTCTAATCGGAATTAATGATTCATTATTTTGTAGTATAAAACAGGGCTCCTGTCATGACAAGACGTTACGAAAAATGTAATAAAATGAACAAAAACGGCTAAAATAAAAAATATTTCCTCGAAGAAATAACGGCTTATCGTGAATATTTTTGGCAATTGAAAACAAAGTTACACTCCGATAAAGGAAATATTATTTTAATAATATAGTAAAATGTTCTCGACTTTCCAGATTTCAAACTTTCGCTGGTCACGAATAAAAAAAGTTTGGCACCGCATATTTTAACCGATAACTAGCAAGTGATGTACAAATTTATAACTACAATAAGAGCCCAATTAGAAATTAAACGTTATGTACTGATAACTCATGTTCTCCCCACAGATTAATGTGGGAGATTGGGTCGTCTTTTTTCATGTTATCCTTTCCTATAACATATAACGTCTCCTTCGGAATTTCACTTTTTAATGGGTCTACTTTCTTGTAAGAGAAGCAGATCGGTGGTTTATAGTCTGCACTAATTTCTACTTGCTGTTTGGCTTCGTTTTGTAACAAATTCTGACTTCATTTACACGTCTCCAAAAAGCGTCGGCAGTTTCACCCATAATTCTTAGATATTTTTTGCTGTCGATCACAGCGAGAAGTGAAGTACCGTCAAGCTGTTCCACAACAATAGCGGTGACCTCTCTACATTTGCATTTTACAGCTTCGGACGTCAAAACCTTTCGTGGCCCTTTCTCGGGTAGGTCTATTCGTCTTTCCTCTTCCTCAGTTTCCCCTCCATTTGTATTGTGTTGGAGACGTTATCGACGCACTCGGCAAGGCTCGGGGAGCTCTGGTCGTGGCTGTAGTCCTTTCCGACGACCCTGGATAGAGTCAGGATGTAGGAGGCGGCCACCCTCAGCACACTGAGTTTGGACAGCTTCTGGTTGTGGGAGTAGGCGGGTACCGCCCTCCTAAGCGTCTCGAAAGCCGCGCTTATCGTGTGCACTCTCGATCTCTCTCTCGCGTTCGCTTCCATCCTCCTCTCCCGTGTCATATTCTTGTAGTTCCTCTGACCTCTGACACCTCCGCATCTGTAAGTAAAAAAGTAATTTCGATTAATTATGTAAGCGAACTTTTAAAACTTTGAGCGATATTAATGAAGCGAAAGGAGTACCGGAGATAACATAAAAGTATAGCGACTAGTCGGTACCGCGCAAATATCAATATTACCATTACTGATCGATCTGGCTAAAAAACAAACAATTTAGAACTGGCACCAATTATGCCTTCCTAGCCGGAGATGGATATAGCGAGGGCAATGCGATAACTGATATTAGGAGTCGGGTAATACAGACCTGGAAGGTGGTGGGGGCGGAGGCGGAAGATGAGGTGGTGGTGGCGGGGGCGGGGGCGGGGGCGGTGGAGGGCTGAGGCCGCTCGATGAGCCGGAGCCGGGCAAGTGGTCGGGGCTCCTGTCGGCCAAGTTGCCGCACTCCGGCCCGCAGTTACCTCCGTCCACGGAGCCGTCATCGGTCTGTAGGGGGCAGTCGGGCGAGCCGCCCTCGGCTAACAGTGGCGGCCCCGATTGGGGGTTCCACGGCCTGAACGGGCTCGACCTGCTCCTCTTGGTCTCTCGCCTCCTCGGCGAGCCGCACTTCCTCTTGTTCCTGGGGCGGCCGCCTCCGCCGCTGGAGGCGAGGCTGCCCCCGCTGGTGCTCTCCCCCGTGCTACTCGAGCCGCTGCTGCTCCCGCTCTCCTCCGGGCAACTCGAGTCCGATCGCAGATCTGTCCCTCCCGTCGCGTCCCCGCAGTACAAACTTACTCTTTCCACGACGCATGCCATAGCTTTACCTCCCTGTAATACATACAAGAATCACCATTAAAACTAGTTTGGAATAACTATATGGTCTGTAAGGGTTTTGATTTAATTTATGTTCAATCAACTTATACGTACAATTGTGGTATGCTTATTTGTGACTAAACATCGTCTCAATCAACATCGTCGCGATGCTAAAATTGTGTTAGAATTAGGAAGTAGTCTCTCGAAGCCCTTATCGTTTGGATCTTTGTGGGACGGAAGCCCTAACAGCCTACCTCTTCTAACCCCCACCCCACATTATATATTTCCACCTGTCCTATTCCAGCCTGCGGTACATCCGCCAATGGTAATCCATCAATTTAACTGGCATTTGTGTAGAATACGTTTTCAGGAAACTTCCGTTTTTCGTTATCCTTCCGGCGGTAGTGGACGTCCCAACGGCTCGAGGTATTTAGCGACGCAATCCCTCAAATAACATCACACACTGATCAATATTTGTAATTCATCTTGGCACGTATAAAATGTATCAGATAGCTGCATAGCTATCTTCGTTACGATTCTTCTTTCTACTTAGCCGCTAGGAACATAATCTAATAGCAGTTCTTCAAATTTCAAACAAGAAACGCGAGCCTGCTGGACCATCATGTATTTCGCCCATTCCTTGTTCCCCTTATTGCGGAATGAACTCAGATAAATTACCGAACTCACTGGCCGCTGATGGACGTGTGATTCGGCCCGAGTTCAAACCATGAGTGGCAAGTTATATCGATGGAATAATTCATGAAGGAAGTCTGATAATTAAACAGGAGGAGGAACCTGAGGGGGACAGTTGAAACTTGGTAGGTGTCAAGAGGGATACCTGATAAAACAAGCTGACCAGTTGTTCTACTTCCTTCCTCTCGGTTTCACATCATCAGCATACACCTGCCCTATCCTTTGGATTTAATATTTTCCTTCTCCCATAAATGATAGTAAATATATCGTTACGATATAAATACACCGATGTAGAAAGGAATTCTGTACATTGAATATTGAGAACGAATTTGTTTGAAATGAAGCAATTGTAAACATGCAACAAGCGTAGAAACCGATAAAAGCAGTGATCAGAAAATGATTTTGGGTTATGCATTGGAAAAGTGTTACTGAGGCTTGGAAGTAAACGTGTTAGGTAACCAACATTAGGTCGACCAAAAGAGCCATTTAACGATAAGAATGGATGTGAATCTGGAATGCGATACCGCAGTTAATGAGACCGCACTAATCTGCAATATATGTTCACTAACGACTAGACTCCATAAAATAATTTTGTTTTACCGAGCGATGACAATATAATTTGAAACGAGATGAATAAACGGGGTTTCCTTCAATCTGGACCTAATCGTTGAGTCCGGTTAAACGTTACCGTAGATGCCGATTTCCTATGTGGGTCGGTTAACATTTCATAAAGAGCCGGTGGAGATGCTGATCGAGGCAGGAGCACGGCCGCAAACCGTCCATTTGGACAAACGTGTGGGCGTTTTACGGCCGGGGGATTACAGTGATTCGGCGTTCGAGGACCCGTTCTGTTTACACAAGCGTAATTTACCGCGGTCGACTTGCGTAATGTAAAATTACTCGGCCCTAACGATCCGACCGCAAGTGTTTTGAAGGAGTGAGAGCCGGCTAATGTAACGAGACCGGCGATTGGCTACGTGATCGCCGCGGGCTCGGCGTCTGATTGGCTACCGGTCACGTACCTGGACCGCACCACGAGCCAACCGCACGCCCCCTTTCTTATTCCGTTTTTTAAATTTGTTTTCCCCGCTGACCTTCACGTGACAACTGTAGCGGAACGTTTGTCTAACCGCACCAGCCGATCACCAGTCGTTTATTAGCGATTCGCGGGCCCGACCGTTGATTCGGCTCGAGTTTTTCCACCGAAAATGTAACTCATCACTAAAAGTCTATCTTAGTACGCATTTGCTCCTAATCACCTTTTATATAATCTTAATTGGGATGAAGGCACCATTTTGTCAGTAACAACGGAAGTACCATTGTCACTATACTGATACTATGGTCGTTTTCCCGGTTTCATAGCTTTTATTGTTGCTTGGGGTTTTGCACATTTCTTTTCTCATTCGATATATACAACATATCTCAAGATATATACAAGTATTATTAGTGGTGATAAGCACATAAGCACATTTTAAATCTGTATTTGTCACTCGGAGTGTTTCTCAATTTTCCGCTTTAACATATCCCAAAACAAATAAATACTTACAAAGAAGCCGCCAGATAATTACACGTTAAGTTACGTCCATATGTATATTTGTGTGTGCTCGTATAAAAAAAATGCTGAAAACACTTCTATTTATACAACCAGGTCAAAAAATGCGAAGGAGTAATATACAAGAGAATATAGAGTCCCAGTGCAACATATTTAAGAATCGAAAACCAATACAGTAACGATTATTCCTTGAAATTTATAATACAGGAAATCTTTGCAGAAAACTGTGTAGGCAAACAAACAAAAAACTCCTTCTAATTAGGAACAATTTATTCGAACGTTAGGACGAAACCTGAACATTGTGCTGTGGGCGGTTAATAAAAAATAGTTCGTTTAACATCGGGCCAACATTTCGTTTCACAAATAAACCTGGAGAAGCCCAACTCCCAGGCAGCGGCGAAGGTAAAAAGAAACTTAAACAGATAATAAATTAACTAAAAATTTGTTGGTGTTCTGCTCCGAGAATTCTGTGTTGAGGGATCGCCGTGATAATTGTGTCGTCACGGTGGACCGGCCCCGTGGCCGGCTCGTGCTATTTTCAGGTTTTCACATTTTTGTGAAAAAAGACCCAGTCGTGTATTTTAATTTTCTCCACACCGGTCGAAAGCTATTTTAACATGGATTGTACTGCTTGGCCCGAAACTGAAGACTCCCGAATATTTCGTTTCAAATTTACTTCTTCGAAATTTCCGCTCAGTATTAAACTGTTGTCAGTACGTTAAAAATGTCAAGAATGACCGATTGCTACTTCCTGGAAACTAAGGAATAACAATGCTGTTTGAAGTGGTGCTATAATGTTTAATTGTTCAAATACATTCACACCTACAATACTCAACAACATTCAATACATGGACACCTAGTTATTTATAAGATCCACTTTTTGTCTCGATTGGAAATATACTACGTGTCAAACAAAATCGACTCCAAAAAAATAGGTTCAACATTAGTTTTTGAACACATAAACCTGGTTAAAAGTGGTTTTCGACTCAAAAACCGCTACATGGAGTAAATTCGCTAAAATATTCGAAAAATAAAGACTACCAGACTGAATAATAAGTCGGAGACGTAAATTTACCTGGTTAAGCATCAATTAACGATAATTAATCGTATTGACAAAACAACCGAAATTAATGTGGATTGTATTAATTGGAATTTCATAAGTTTACTACAGTCTAATAATACCTTTGGAAGTATTTTAAATAACTGTACAAATTGTATAATTTACATTCGTCGAGAGAAATTAATTTCGCGTGAGCAAACAAGTGACATGTTTGTGCAACAGGCGTTGTTGTACTCAAATAAAAGAAATTATTACTAATCGAGTAGGTAACATGAGCGAGATTAATTATGTCGAACTGAATTCTCCGATTTTATTTATATTACACGAAAAAATAACTCGAAATATATTTGAAACTTGCGAAATTATTAAGGCGCGGCAGATGATTATTGCCCGGTGCCAAAATGGAAAACAGCTTTCTAAAAATGTCTTGGGCAGAGGGTGTGGTTTGTTCAACCATTCTGAGCTCTTATTGGTTGGCAACATAAAAAAAGTCAGACCAGGCTTCCTCATTGGTCGTTATTATTTAGCGTTCTAGTAATTCCCTCTGAGAATTCATTTCTGAGAGACCTATTTTAAAGTGGACATTTAAAATATTTACACCTGCATGTAAATAAAGTGTTTAATATCACAATGTAAAGAAAAACTCAATTTTTAGGAGATAAAGAAGGAAATGTGAGATTGATAAGAAATTTCATGTTAATTATATTCAACAACAGTTATCTTATTGATAACCTTGTGTATTTAAGTAGTTATTTGAGTAATGTATAAAAGTCCGTCATGTGATGATTTTGTAATTAAACATATTAGTTAACTACAATAATGACTTAGGTTTATTGAATATAACTATTTCAAATACCAAACACCGAATATTAATAATGATTGTTGCACTACATCGCAGAAGAGGATGGTGTTTTTAGTCTTGGAAAGTGTTCCAAGAAAGGAAAATTATCCACGCGGTCCTAATTGTGCGAAATTTGTATCTCAATACGTAATTGTATGCATAATGGTTGTAATTCGCGGGCGAGCTAGGGCTATTGAGTTCAGTGTAAGAGAGCAAATTGTCGAAGGACGTATAATTAGGCCCGAATTGAGTCATCAGCTGAATCAATGAGATTTGAAACGATTATTTTAAATTCGAGCCATAATATTCTTAACTTACCATTATAATAGTATCTTAAGAACTATTTCCCAATCTTATGGAAGTTCTCCCTAGTAAAATGAATTCCCAAACCTAACAAAAGCCCTTTTGAACCAATGGTCTCGCATTAACTCTCAACGCCTCAAGACTACACGTCCAAAGAAGAGACCGCCACCTTCCGGACAAGACTATTCTCAGGGACTTTAACCATAAGGTGTGTGTACAGTGTGTGTGTGCACATAATTGTATGTGTGTGGGGGTACCCTGGGGAAAAAGTGCGGGCTAAGGGGGTTCGCGGCCTCAACCGCTTTATTTTTATTATGTTTATTTAAGAAGATTGAAAGGAATAGCTCTCGAAAATATGGATGAGTGGTTTCCCGTACCCCAGATCCATTTCGATTTACCACTCCTGAAACTAATTAATTTCCAACATTATTTATGTGTAGACAACATTGCATTGTCTCTTAGTTTATGCCAATTTTTTGAGTCAATAAATAATAAAATGTTTGTATAATTTTATAATATAAGTTATATATAAGTAATAATTTGATGCTCATCAACTTTATAATTTATTTGATGCTTTTATAAAGAAGAAGTAGTTTATTTGGGAAAACTTCAGATCACCGGATTTAAAAGCACCTCAAAGGTATCGCCTTTGGAAGCAAATCTTATCGAGGAAACGGTGATCGGTTTCAGAACTTGTACCGGCGTGGACCACGCGGACCGTTAGCCAGTAGAGGAGGACCACTAAATATAAACGCGAGAGGGAGGAAGAGAGAGGGCGGTTGCCACGTGCTGGCCGCCTCTAACCAAATATATCAGTTGGGGTGGTGACGGCCGACTCCGCCATAGACAAGACCGGGTTTACTACCAACATCTGGGCCCAGAAATTCCCCAGACGACGTCAACAGAAATACACCTGCCTCTGAGCTCTTCATACCATCGGTCCCCTATCGCCCAATCCGATTCCGGACGAAAAACGTTGGATAAGTACATTATCCAACGTAAATCTGAAGATTCAGCTCTGGTGTTGGACTATCAATCCACACCGGTGGTAGAATTGTACTACTGCTGTTATTATTATAGTGGTAGAATCGGTAGCAGTAGAAGAGGTCCACTCTACTGGGCAGGATTTACCGCCAACTCTGTAAGCGTGTTGAATATATCGATAAATTATAAATATCGAATGTACGTGTAAACTCATACCTTCCTGATCGTCAGCCTTATATGGTTATACACAATTTTGCCAATCACTAGATAAATATTATATTATAAGACAAGATACTAACCTAACTTGCACACTACTGAAATAAAATCAGCAATCCACACGTAGCTTGAGCACAGCTGCGCTAACTATTTTTATTAAATCTAAATCCGTGAATAAGAAACATTTTTCGTAATTTGAGCCAAGTTGAGGCTGGGGCTTGACCTTATTCGCGATCTGCGGCACTGTTAGTTAAAAAAATAATGTAATGTGTTATTTATCTATAGATAATAAAACCTCTCGATAATTCCAAAAACTGGATATACTGAGTAAATTCCACCCTATAACTATGATAGAATTATGCGTACGTTATGAAATACGTACGTTATTTAATTAATGTTAGTGACTGTATATTGGTTAAATCATTGGGCTTGTATTGTACTACCATCATTGTTTATTTTCAATTTTGCGACATTCTGTTTTCAGGCAACACGGTAGAAATGTAGAATTCTATTGATCACCGGTAACTATCAACCTGTAGGGTACTGGCCTTTATTCATGGGAGCTGTAAAATTGAGAGCAGAATATTCATTAGTAATAAACCAGGACTCTGCGGTATGTAAATTGTCCGCATTAATTGCTCCCGGCCTAGATAGACATGAATGTCCGAGGCGCCATGTTCCTCGCTTTAACATTAAGTCTTCAACATTAGCCGACTGCGATTCTGGCCAAGGATTTTAATGGTCACGATTTGTTCGATTTCGAATTCACGAATTTCAATGGATACGAATATGCGAGTAACTTTTGTTTCCACGATCGGTACTTATCGGGAATGAGAAATGAGTGCTCGACCATAGCCTGGTCTGTAGCCTCATAGTTCCAAAAAAATTGTCTAGAAAATGTAAGAAAACGTTATTTCAATTTTTTTTTAGTTTTAATGCATTGCGTAACAATATGAATAGAGCATAAATTTGAAGCACGAGTACAAAATACAACAAGGTGACCGGTTCAAATGATTTGAAATGGTAACGAAGGGTTGAAAATATCCTGCTTGTATACCCCGACGATTAAGCCGTGGAGGAAAATTCATTTGGGAGTCCGCCCGTGACAAATGATAGCGTGGAAGAGGTGTCAATCGTCGAACCCTGACCTTTTGAGGCAAAGGTCGGGGGGTCGGAACCCATTAACTTCTTACAAGGGCTACCTGCCTGCCCGTCCCGTGTACCGCCAGCTAATTTTCAACGCTTTAAATAAAAATAATTGAAATTAAAATAATTCACACTGGACGTGATATCCAGTTTTATTTTGTTACCTAAAATCAGGTAAACCGTGTAATTCCAATTTGCGATTTTAAAACGTTTAGGCCACGACTCTGTAGCCTCTTATCACTGACAAATCTTATCTTACCCCCAAAATACTCTCATTATAGTAGGGCGTTTCACCGCCAGCTTAAGAGCGTACTTTTTATTTGGATTTTCGACAGTAAGCGTTTGCTCAGGAACGGACCGTATTGAACTGAAATCTAGTCGCGATAATCGATTTACTACTACATACGTTTCTAAGTTACGGTTTACCCGTAATATTAAGAATTTGTATTAACTGGAGGTGATGAGTTACTGTAATCATAATTTCTTAACGGTGCCTAATTTAATTCTGCCTTCATCATATATATATTTCATTTTGATAGAAAACGGTGCTGTTTATGTTTGATCGCGATGACAATAGAAAAATTCCAACCGCTAGACTCGCAAATTCCCCTGCGACGGGCCAAATTTCCCTTTGAATTGATTATAAGAGTTGATCTTGCTAATTCCAGTGAATTAATTAGAGCGGAAGGTAATTTAATCTTCAAAAGAGAGTAACACAAGCACATACGATTGCCTCAGGCACATATGAAGTAGAAGTCTGCGGGGCTGAACCCTGCCGCATTGGATAGCTCTTGATTTGACGATGGTGAATGTCCACTCTCTGTTCCCGGGGCAAATATCGAGGCAAAACAAATGGATTTCGGTGAAATGTTGAATGGGAGGAGCGAGCAGTATGCGGTTTCCCACTTTTCCAAGGTGCTGGCTGCCATCGGTGGACATATCACTTGACAGATGACAAATGTGCACTCACCGAGGGGACACAACTACGAGTCCATTCCGGTGTTTTCCAACCACGGCGATGGGAAACGGAGAATAATATCGTGTTATTAAATTATATAACTAAATAGTATAGTATGCTATCCTCTTTGTACAATCATATATTTGCAGCTGTCCAACTGCAGAATTACGGTATCCATCTGTTAGACGCAAGCATTAAACCTTTTTAAGTTTAAGAGATCGTTACACATTTATTTTTTTATTTCCAAATTTAATCTAAACAAATTATTGCCGTTGTTTACTACTCCACTTTCGGTTAATACAAATTCTAAAAATTATGACGGTGTTATTATTATTACGTTAAACCGTCACGTAGAGATATGGCGATGACGTAGATATTTTATTACAAATTTGATATTAGTGACCGCAATTTAAATGTTCGTGGCACTTCATGCCGGTAGGAATATTAAGGCTTATGAAGACGGACATTCCGACATAGGGAAAGTTAATGGGTTGGCGAGGTGGATAAATAAAAGTGCGAGGAGTGACTGATGATGTCCCCGCCTCAACCGACGCCAAGTGATAAGAGTAAATGCCATTTGGCGCCTGCGATTTAACAATGTAACGAATGCTCCTCGACGTTCAGCGAACTGTGTGTCTCGCGTTTCGAATTTGAAACATTATTTTACAAATCTGACACATAACTGGCTTGAAAATTCAGTTGAACCCGAGACCTGTGAATGAGATAATCAGGAGTATGCGAACCGTTCAATCGTCGTGCCTTGGACTTTCAACAGGTGAGGTGCTTTATCAGATTAGCTAAAATTCTTCGTAAAGTCTGTTCAAAAGTTAAACAGATATTTCGATTTAAATTACAATACTATAATCCTTCCGGACTCTAATCCATCCCCACATACTTTATATCCACCACGGTTTATGTATAAATTTAATAACATTTTCACTCTATAGTGGGTCGAAGCGTCGTCTATGCCTATCATTCATTAAAACATGGAAAAACTTACTCCATAGTATTTCCAAAAAGGCACCCTCCTCCCCGGAAGGGACTCAAAATGAAAGGCGCAAACGACGGGACAAAATATCCAAATACGGGAATCATTAATAACAGGACCGCCAGAAGCGACCGGTTTCAGTCGTCCCGTTCTGAAAATTCAATAAGTTCGGCGACTCACCTCAAAATTCTTGGGTGGCAGGATTTCCCCCCGCGGCCAAAACTTTGTGATTACAGTCGACCGAAAAGTTGTGGAGCGGAGAAGACAAAGAGGGGGCGGGTATTGTCCAATGAAGTGGCCGCGGAATGGGAGGGAAGAGAATGAGAACGAGAGGGTGAAAGGGAGAGATGGAGAGAGAGCGAAGAATTCAAAGAGATAAATCCAAATGAATTGCCGGCCTAATTACTTTTGGCCGGTGGGGGTGCGGCGGCCGCCCATTTGGCATTGGCCCCTCTCGGGCGGGCAGGGGTTCGAACGCCCAATTAAATTGAATACCGTATACTTTAATTCTAAAATTAAGCCGGTAAACGCGGATATTTCGCCTTAGGACGACGAGAGTGGCCCGTGTCCCTGGGTTTTGTAAGCGTTTCGATCGAGCGCCAGCGGTCCCTCCCCCCGGCGGTCCCGCCCGACCCCCCACGAGTGATTTAATGCGCCGCCGGAGAGAAAAGCCCCCGCAGAAATGGACCCGCAAAATACTAATACTCATTTCGCCATACCCACACTCCCCACGCCCCAAATTCCCCGTTACACGATTCCAGTGTTTCCACCTCCCTATGAAGTTTCGCCAGTTATTTCTTTTTCCCTAAAGGAAGCTTCCAAACCACAAGCAGTTACATTTTCGTACCGAATTCTCCTTAGTAATTTTAATAGTGTCGTTCAGGCTGTTGTGACGATATGATGCGAAGAAAATACCATCTATTACTATTACTGTTGTCTTCCATTCCCCACTTGCTGATCCGATCTAATGCTAGAACGATTTTAGTCAGAATTGTGCTTGTTATCAATTTCACTATTCAATTGCTTATTTGTTCGCGTCACCCTTAATAATTTAAGCCTTCTCGAATATTACCACAAGTCAAATTCGATTATTTAAAAAATGTTTAAAATCGTGATATTAAGACAGATTCACTTTACTCGAAAACGTTTTCAGACCTGGAATCCTGTCCACTAACAAGGTGAAATAAGACAATTCAAAAGCACCGATTAGCAGTTGCATAACTGCGACAAGTATGCAAACGGCCCCACCAGGAAATTATGACCAATGTTACTTCATCCTGGATGATTAGTTTGAAAGTCTACTTCAAAACAACGCTCTTGCATTTAGTTTCTTTAATCTGAGGTTAGTACGCTAGGATACCATGTTTAATCACGAATTTCAGTCCCTCTAAAGGCAACATATATGAGGCAAATTAAGCAACTAAAATATATTGAGGTGCGCTTATAATTAGAAGTATGAACTCACGAGATGTGGTTCCCCATTCATAAAATCCTTCATTTTTCCCCCAAAACTCGTTTTGGTTTCTCGCCAGCGTTACGATATTTTTGCAGTGACAATGGAGAGAGCTCACCAGACAAGAATAGGAGTCTCACTAATCGACTGAACGAGTAATACTGAAGTATCTGAGAAGCCGAAACCAGTCTAGCGTGGTCATATGAAGTTTCTTTTAGTCAATGAAAGTCAGTATTTGTAAACTTCCCACACAACGCATTATTTCAAGATTTCAACGGAGTATTCATTAGTGTAAGTGAGGTTTTTGCCCTCTGAACCGGCCCGAAGTTTTCTGTAAATATAATGTTTGGTAGACCACTTAAATAATCATTAATGCGACTTTAATTGTTTGTTGTTTTGTTTCACTTTCGATAGCCATTCAATCGCGCCAAGGGACCAGCCCCACTAGAATCGCTTCTAATTTTGTAAAGGTCAAAGTTTGCCTTGGGTTCTCAGCATTGATTTTTGCTCCCCAATGATCTTGGCCTAGTAGCATCGAGGCCATCCACGGTTTCTGACGGTATTTTACCGTAGGGGACGTTCACCGGAAATCGGTTACACTGTACCGAATTTCAACAGGTAAAAGAAATGAAATCTTCACTTTCGGTAAAGTAGCGCCCTATCGATTCCGGCCGTTGAACCTTCTTAGAACCCTTCTTCTGAAGAATAAAATTAAATAATTGAATCCCCTCGGGTGAAAATAGTGGCAGAGCAAGCAATGATCAATACTTGGGATGCGACACAGTCACATTCGGACTGACATTCGATTACTAAGCATGTATGTGCGTGCGGAGCAGAGCGGTAGAGCTGATGCAGTCTGCAAATGACAAATTCAGACTCGAGAGCACGTTTAAGAACTACAATCTGGTGCCCGCGCAAGCCCAGGAGACATGGGTCCGACAGAATCCAAGCGCTGAAGCGAAATCGGTGAGAAGGGTAAGAGGGTCATTTTAACACCATTTTATCACAGATGGAAATAAAATAGGACAGTGTATTAGGGAAGTGGCGTTATCCTACGGAATGTCTATAGAATTTTGAAAAATGTAATATCTGGGAGGCCAGCTGGGAGAAGAATAGAAGCTGCACCAGGACTACGAAACTATGAACTCCACTTATGCCACTACCACTGCACTTGTGTTACGATACCAGCTTAGGGGTTTCAGAAGCAGCCGAAATACCTAATATAACCTCACTATATTACAAAATTGAAAGAGTTAAATAACCTACTGCAAAATTGTGATTTTTAGCTTCCAAAATCCAGTCTTATCTGTTTATTAGATCAGGAATGGGGGAACCCACTAGGTTTCTAGTCCAATTGCGATAGTCCGCCCGCATTCGACTTTTTTCCCAAAGTCGGTCTTAAAATTTCAATTTTCGGGAGGAACAATTCAAATGCAAATCTATAAGGGGCGAGTTTAAAAAAAAACTCTGATCCATTTTCCAGTTTAGTCAAAATGTATCATCACACCACTGATCTCAACTAATATCTTTTTAATTCCAACCAAAAAGAAAGAAGAGTTGTTTTTAATCCCCCTCCATTCCAACTCTCCATTTATTCAAATGTATTCCACCCTCTATTAAGACAACCTTTGGAAAGAATAAAATCAGTTGAAATGAAAATATTTTATAGACATACTACTGACGCCAGTTTTCGTTATACTTGTATTCGCCTTGAAGCTGTTGGCATAATACCCATATCCGCGATAAATATAAGAATATTTTTAAAAATACATACATACACGCAATCAAGTGAAATTAAAAGGAATATAGACTTATAGGAATATAGAATATAGACGATTGCGAAAAATTTCAAACGAAATGCTACCGACGATGGAGAGAAGCCGGAACTAGCCTAGCTAGGACCAAACCAGCGACTGGATGCAGATCGCAAGAGTGAATATAGTGATACTACGTAAGAGAAGTTAACAGTGTAAAATGGAGCAATTAATTAAAACTCTTGTTCCCTTCTAGCCGCATTGCACCTCGACTGTTTTCATTAGAGATGGAATGAGCTGCCTGCCTCAGAGGAATCCACACACATCGGGCGACGCCACAGTACGTTATGGCATTTAAAAAAGGGGAATCCGGTGCATATAAATACCATTTTATCGCTCCGACTACGGTCTCTCATACCGAAACCGAGCTGAAATCGATATTTAAATATTTTATTTAAGGGTCGAAGAGATGAAAACGGGTAGAATAGTCCCAACGGGTCCCCCCACAAACAATAGCTGGGCTAAGACAATAAGGGAAAGGGATATTAATTTTAAGCGTCGACATACTTAAATGGCGAAAATGGATTTTTGCCACAGCCCTTAGACTAGGCCCCAACACTCCAACCGCCGCAGTTGACACATATCATCCAATAAACGGGAAAATGGACTTTCCTCCCGGATAAACTCCTGGAAACTCTCCAAACGCGATACGAACAAAATTTACCAGAACCGTCCCGCCGACGTTGACACTTTATAAAATTATTACTGCGTAACCGAACTTATTCTCGACGCATTGGACCGCCTCTACTGTTTATACATAATTTAAGGGGCAATCATTAAAGTTAAATGTAAAGCGGAATAACAATCCTATAAGTCGACTAAATTTTAACACACACACGTATATAGAAGTTTACCAGACGATCATAGGTAAATGGGTCATGTACTTGTAACCATACTTCGTAATTATATTATATTTCTTTATTTAACATCCGAAACCATTTATCGAAGAACTTAGAAACTTGATTCATAGGTAGTTAGATTAACGGAAAAGTACCAACACAATTTATGAACACCGAACAACGATATGTTTGTTGGAATAACATAATTACAAAATCTATTTCAAAAACATTTTTCCCATTAATTGGATATTTTTTATCCGGAATTCCTGGAATGTCTATAAGGGTCCAGGGGCTTAGTTAAACTGTCGGCTCTTCTTCGAATTGAACGACACAATTTCGAACATTATTGATGCCGCGAAACCGAATTTCCTAAGTGGTCATTAGAGCCGGGTTCCAACCAAGCGAGTTATTTTATTAGGGGCCCGTGCTCGGAATTCATTTTTCAGTTCGCTACCGAGCGACAATTTAACGAATCGACCGACTCGGCTACCCGAAGAATAATTATTCTTTTAATAGCCGGGAGATGGGCTATTCGCGCCTTTCCTGTTGTTATATCGTGGACCCAGCGCCCTTAGTGGCCATATAATAATCTAAATTGTATATTCGATGTCTGTCTTCCAATCGCCACAGTCGATTAGGCTCGATATAATGGATACTTAAACTGGTGTTGAAACAACATTTGTGTTAATATTAGGTAGGTATCAAAACTCAGTGTGCGGAAATAACTTGGTCGGCGGTATTGAGGAAGGCCATTCTACCGGAGGATTACATGGCATAGAGAGATTCCTAGGCACATGGGAAACTGACCGGAGAAGTCAAGGTGCCAAGGCTAGGACTACAGGAACAACGAAAGGGGACCGATTCAACAATGTTACGGCTCTACCTACCTTTAATGGAAACCCGGGTTAACATTTGAAGAGCAACACTTAAAATCATTTATGAGACTGATAATAGCGTTACAATTTCTGAAATTGATCACAATATTTTGTTGGTGAGCCGTAATGAATAATTCAGTGGAAGTCGATTACCTACGAAAATCCCTTTCATTATGATTCAATTACTTGCACGAATTCTTTGAAGTCCTAATTTGATGATAATGAATCACGACGCAACTATATATTAAACCCACTCAATATTTATTTCAGAATTAGCAACTCGATACGACAGAATTCTCAAAATGAGTGACCATGAGCTGTCGAAACATCTACAAGCAGTTCGCGAACATTTTTAAATAATTGACCCTAAGTATCCGATACACTATTACTGAGCCTAGTACAGTGAGGAAATTTCTCCGGCTTTAGTCCAATTTGAACCTGGAGTTTTTTCGTCAATTATAAGCAACGTCGTCACATGAAAACGATCGGAACACTGCAGAAGATGGCGAGAGGAACAAATCAGCTGCTGGAGACAGAAGAGCGCACGAATGGTGGTATTCACATAATTCTCCCATTTAGAAAATTTATGAGAGTTGTCTTATAAATGCAAGTATAAAACTCGTAAGAAGAACTGGAAAAATAACCTGATAGAAATGTTAAGTATTCCGTAAGCTTAACTTTGTAGTAATTGCGTAATCGACGCGACTTATTACTGGAAATTATTACGAAGACAATCTCAGTTTAGAAAACGGTACTGATTCGAAACTTGTTAAGTTGTCGAATGCCAATGTAAAGCAGCCGACAAGGGTGAAAAAAGACGAGAACGGTCCAACGCTTTTGATAGGCAAGAAATTGAACAAGAAAGTAATAATTTATGTAGAATAATTTTCGAGCGGTCTCGATAGGGTGGGGGGATGGGAGGGGTGAGGCCGGGTTCTCGGGGGCTGGATGTGATGCTCCTAGGCGCCTCTCTACAGGACCATTTGCATACCACCTCATAAATATACCGCACAGATGGGACCACCAGACCAGATGAATAACGCCCTCATACACACAACCAAAGGCTGAGGAGAGTTAGAAAAAAAAACGAGAGAAATAAAAAGAAAGATAGAACTGTCTAAGACTGTTTGTTTATAACTGAAGCCCCGACCTTAAATAATTACTCTCACAGATCAACTCATACAAAAGTTTTAAACACTGAACCTAAGCTTGCTCCGAAGCCTAGCGTTTAATGGATTTTAAGTGAACACAAATCTTCGTCCAATTCCAGTATGATTCTTTACATATTTACACGCCTAATTTAAAAACCAGTGTTCGCTGTCACTGGCATTTATTTAGTTTATCTGAGAGCTGATTCACTAAAAGACTATTCAATCGTAATGGTCGAATCGTAAGAATTGTAACTTAATTATTTATCTGTCAATCGACTTTTAAAAATCTCCACACAAATGGAGACCAGAGAGACAATATACTGAGAGGTAGCATGAACACACATTGCGTTTCAATAAAACTACAGGACATATTATTTGGAGGTGTTCTAAATCTTTGAAAGCTCGATATAACTGTCGCCGGCAGGAAAACCCGAACCGCTAAAAAATCAAAGCAATTACCAGCATCGATCCCCTCCGAAGAGGCTAAGAAGGATTTATCACCCGAGTTCAAACTTGTGCCAAAGACTCTTGCATTTAAGTGCAATTGAAATCCAAGGGGCACGAAGTACCAAGGCACGAACCTTCCACAATTCCACTTCTACGATTCCATTGCAATAAGTTAAATTTGTAAGGCAGAATTTAAATAACTATATTGGTAATAGATGAATAAATGCTTATTTAAAATTTTATTTAACGTAAATATTTAACTGAACAAACAGCTCACGAAACTATACTGTCACGATAGCAGTGGTTTATTGCAATTAAATAATGATTTCAAATTATGATTTTTTTATATAATGATTTATATATTAAATAATATATATTATTCTTCCCTTAAAAGGGACGAACTTAAAGTTTAGTGGGCCATTATCAATTAATGCCTGCAAAACAAAGAATTTGGCGATAGAAACTATTGAAGACTGATGATAGCGTAAAATAAATCTTGTGTACTAACAAATTTCTATTTTATTTATCCATCTGCCATATAATATCCCTATAACAGTGGGGGGGTTCTCTACCCGATGCGGACAAAAACCTGCCACAAATAAAGAATTAAGGCAGGAGAGGGATTGAGCTCGAGACACAGAGCCCAGAAACGAAGAAAATCACTTCTAATGGACCGGTGATTGTGTGTCCTCTCATCGGATCACTCTGGCTTTCGGCCATTTAGTTCCGAGCGAATCGACCGATCGTCTCGAATGACGGCCAATTGTTTAAACTAATTTTAAAACCAATAAAATTATTATTAACGATAAGCTCTCTGAGCTTCACTGGCGGGTTGCCTCCGGCTAGACCCACCGAAGTACAGTCGGTTCTCAGCGCAAAGTGCCCCCACGTTTCATCGTGTTCCAACGCCAGGGCAATTGTACTCTCAACAATGGTTATTTAATTGCTTTAATTAGTTCTCAAAACACCATCCTAATAATGGACCCCATCCTATTCTATCACCGGAGATAGTAAAAAATTGCACTGGAAAAATACATCGTGCCATAGAAAGAAATCACATCAATATTTAGTAAATACATTATATATTTTTATATGTTTTCTACAGTGCAATCATATTAAAAATCGTTTATAAAATTATCATTAATTAATTGACAACTGAACCCGAATTATGTTTTAACTACAATACGACTCATTCGAGTGAAATTATAATGAGACGGTCACAGAAAATATTTCGAAACGATCGACAACATGCATGTGATTGGTCAATGTGATAAGCGTCCAGATTGGCCAATAAATGCACTACTGCTAGGTAACCTCGACCGCCGGGGCCCTACAGACATTCCGGCCCCAGTTTGGAGCAAAGAAAATATCTGACTCAATAAAATCACGTCGCACTAAAATATTAATTCAAAATAAAATGAAAGTAATATCCAGTCAGACATGTCGAACAAACAACAAATTTAATCCTGACCTACAACTCCTATAGATAAAGGCATGCAATCGTCATTCAACTCATTTCCGTCTACAGTAAAATCTTCATTATATAACAAACAGTTACAAATGTACAATTTGGGAGACCTGCATAATCAAATTAATTATTTTTTTCGGACAATGTTTCCAAAAGAACGTGCCAGGTACTAAGGGCGTAACTGCTGACCCATTCGCATAGGTCATGAACGCACAGTTTATATCAGCCTGAGATAAAATCCTATTGTCCCGTAGGTGTTACAAAGATCCAACCTTGTCTTATCAAACAACAGAGGCCTGTGTATCCCTGAAATTTGTTTCGAGATAATCTAAACTAGTTCAGTATCCCGAATGTTGGTAACTCGAAGCCGGGATAGTAAGGTACTAACAACAGGCCCGGTTTTAATCTTTCGAGGTTATTTCCTACGTCTAGAGCACAACTACATGAAATTAATAATAAACGAATCAAATTCTCTTTGAACGATACTCGTTTCAATTGCGGAGGGGCAATTAAAATACGTTTAAAATAAAACTCCAGGTGCACCGGTTCGTCCACGGCGGACTCGTCCTTGAAAGGCCTTCCCGGTATTCTTTTTGTACAAATTATTTGAAAGTAACAACCGTCGTTCGACTGTTGCGACACATTACACAGCACTCAGTTTCGACGACGCCTATAAACTGAGTCGTTTATTAACACTGTTGTCATCGACTGATTTCTAATCGATTTCCAGCGTCTTTTTAAGAGCAGAGTTAAAGATTGATTTTAGCTAGACACGTAACGAATCTTAAAGTGAAATCTGAAAGCTACATCGTTAAAAGGATAAATATTAACCTACTCTCCGAGGGACCATGAACACTGCAGTGACTGTAGACGGGATCTGAACCAATCTGAAATCGGCATGCGTGGGTGCCCCAGTAATTATCCGACGTAGTCCTACAGACGATGACCGATAGCTGTCTATGTCAGACAGAAGATCAGGTTTTGTGCTATCCAATGCTGAATTATGCAGAGGAAGTAAATAAGGACTCTATTTCAGACCTACAGGAGCCTCAAGATATAAACTAGTATATCCTTGATTCTGAGTAAAAAAACACAATAGAGTATTTTGAAATTCATGGGTATTTTTGCACTATTCTTCTTTCATGAAAATATAGTTAGGTGTTGCGTATGTATCGGCGTTCCTATTCCAAAACTGGAAAGCAATCATGAAAATCATCCGACTAATACCAACGTGGCAGAAAATGAATAATTCATAACGTACTGTTGAGCCGGACTCAAAATGATTGACTAAAGCAACCGGGAACGACTGCGTAGTTTAAATCTATCGCATCGATTACATAATGTTGAATACTAGTTAGAAAATTTATTGTAAAAATAAATCTCGAATAATTAAACATTTCGCAGAAACTTTGTTCTCCTTGAAACAAACAGTCGCGTGACTAGGGTAAATTTTCTGTTATTGAGGAGCGTGAGTATTGAGCGTTGTTAATTCGCTGAAAAATTTCACCCTATTTGACATTCACGAAACATGCAACAAAAAAGTAAGAAATTTAAAAAATATGTAAAGCGTATGAGAGTACGGCAGGGACATATCTCCACTATATGGGTGGGTTAGGGACTTAAAGATACTTTATATTGTGAGGAATTTGGACAAATTTGAAGCATATAAATAGTATGTATTCTAGTAGTAGACATTAATCATAATTGAACCCCTAAATATAACTGCAAAAAATGAGTCGTACTTCCTATACAATTTAGTAGTTAAGATGATATAACTGCTTCCAGAACTGGTCCAGAGGTGTTTTCACGTCGCGGTGTAAATAATGTAATTTGCTTGCGTCCACAGTTGTATGGCATTATCTCCTCTATAACCAAGTAGTAACTAACGATTGGACCCACCACCTGGATGAATCCAAGTGTCTGGTATATTTACATTGATTCTATAATTGTATATGGCATAAAAAAATAACGAATACGATAAGACCTTTGAGCGTGGCAAACATTTTTAAAGAAGAGCATATTAGTAATTATTTTGGGGAATGGTCTCCAGACTGATATTTGTAAATAAATTATTTTACAAATATTGTTCCGTTTTGAGAAACGTTTCTTATTTTGCACAGGAAAACAGAACAGTACCGAGTGATTAGTGCCATTGTATTCAGCGCTTTTCGATTTAACTACGATAGCTTACACCGAATTAAATATTCTCAATGGCAATTGCTCAGAGTGCTCAGACGTGAGCCTCACAAAACTTACTCATAACTGCAGTGGCCTGGATATGTGTTAAGCGAGGGTGGAGGGGGATATAATGATTACGTCGAACGAAATTCACGATCTGAGGCCGGCAGTTCCGGGTGCTGATAATACCGGTGGTCTGAACAAACCGCAAGCCGATATAAACAGGAAAGGACGGCAACAATGGAGTTTTCTTTTGCATCTTTCAATTAAACGGCGGGTGCCACGTACCGCGGAGGGCGGGGGGGGGGAACAATGGACAGTCGAACCCGAAGAATTTATCGCTGGTTATTCGGCAATGGAGATATGCCCGCTTTTGTTCGCCCTCGAAGTCTATTAAAAAACCCGATCTAGATTTTCCCGGCCCGCCGCTCACGGGGCAGAATCTGGTTTCACTTATACAGGTGCCGGTATTCGCGTGACGCCGGTTAATTTCAACACAGCCACCCCTGTAATTACGAGCCAGCCAATTTCAAGTGTGCTTTAGAACTAAGTTTCCTATTCATATTTTTATTTCACCGACTTTCAGTGCATTGCTATACCATTGCAAAAATCAAAATGTTCGCTTTGGCGTTTGCCATAGGAATAGCCATTTAATTGAAAAAAAGACTCCGAGCGTCACAATAATATCGAACGTACAAATATATTAAAGAATATTCATCGCTAGGCACGGGTCGAATATCAATTTGTTTGTATCAACCGTTCAGTTCGTCAGTACATTTCAGTTCATATTTGATGTACTATAATTGGCTACATTCATTTGAATACATTACAGCTGAATACACTAATACCCGCGGCTTTGGTAAACATTCGACACAACAAATAGGGCTGCCGTCTCAGATTGTATTTAAATTTAAAATATAAGCATCCATAAATACACACACATCACCATTACATCAGCGACAATGCTAACAGAAGCTAAGAATATTGGGAAATGCAAATTCTAAACAGGTCTAGTTCAAAAACGAATAGGCGAATAAATTTGAGAAATGCGATTTTTTCAAACCTTCGAGGATCCCCCTGACTTTCAAAAAAATTATCTTGATAAATCTTTTCCGTTTCCACATTGTAAATCTTTTCCCGTAACAAAGCCCTGCTTCACAAATTAAATTCTGACTGACCAACAAGTCGTAACTAATCTCAAATTTCCTGCCGTAAAAGGCGGATGTTAATCTACCGGAGTGAGTTAAGTGTTTCGCTTGGGACAGGACAAGCCACTTGACCGGCCCCGAACATCCGGGGGAAGGCGCAGCCACACACACAGTCGCCAATTATTGTCTCCGCAAAAGGGCGTCGTATTTTGAATCTGGAACGGGGTACCGCGAAAAACAATTTGCATTCCCAATATGGACGAGGGCCCAAAACAATATTTGAACAGCTTTTTAATCCAGACACAGAAGGCGGGCAGTTCGTGTGTGTCGAACCTCCGTAATTAACTCCGTACGACATGATAAGGGGAGAAACACGATTTAATTTTAGCAATTGGTCGAACCCTATAGCTCATTTCCTTTTATCTTGTAATATGCAATATTTACTAGGTAATGTAAAATTCGTTCTAATAAAATCATTTCGAAATACCGATCCGTTCCCATTTCAAGATGGTGTTCGTTACGACTCTATTAAAATGACATACAGTACATACTATTCGTTCGTTACATGTTATGACTAGCTGCATTTTGAGCGAATGTATGATATAAATATGAATAATAAAAAAAGTTACGAAAGTTATGATAACAGTCACAACAGGTGTAAGTAGAAAAAACGTTATATCGAGTAAGGGTTTATATAATATAATTTTTAATCAAGGAAAACCCAAAGGGGGCCAAAGAAGCTCGTAATATCCCCTTCTATAATATACTATGACAGGAATGGAAAAGAGCAAGGAGGAGAGGGGAGGCAAAAATTAGAATTAAAAAGCGTCAAGTTGAAACCGAGTGGCCAGTTGTGATGATCCCTCGAGTGTACAGTGTCTTAGTCTGCCAGGTGTCCGTGTGCCAGGTGTGGCGCCAGACGGTGTGGTATGCCAAGGCGCCAACCTCACTACACAAAATAGCCCTGTTGACTCTCTTGGGGGCTCTCTTTCTCTTCGGGCCTCACCGGGCCCCGTCCCGACTCCCGGACTATCCCCCGCCACCCCAACACTCCATCTCTCTCTTTCTCAATCGGGCTCCCCATTCCCTTTCTCTCTCGCTCTCGTCGAGCGTTCAACTCGGCCTGCTCCTGAGCGCCACCGCTTGTCAAAACCCTTCTCCCCACCACCCTTCCAACTATTCCCCTCTCGCTCTCTTTTATCTCGCATCTCGCCTCGCGTCATCTCTCTCTTTCTATTTCTCTCACTCTCTATATCTCCCTCTCTCTCCTCTCAATCCCTCTCTCTCTCTCTCTCTCTCTCCTATTCGTTCTCTCACTCTCGGCTGGCCCGATCTTCTCCACCCTGGATCCTAATTATAGATATAATACGAAGCCGAGAAGAGAGAGAAAAAAAAGAAAAAAAAATAGACCCGCCGTTTTACTCTTTTATTTTTAATTTTTTCTTTCTTTTTTTTCGTGTGGCAGCACATTTTCTACCGGCTCATGACTTTAGGAGTGTGCCAAGCGGCGATCCCCTGACGTCAATATATTCGCGCAAGTATTTACGCCCGGACTTTAATGGCTGCGGACGAATCCTCGGTATTACATAACCCGTAAAGGTCCTGTCGGTACCATCTATTTGGATGAAAAAGGAAAACTGAGACGTTGATGCGGACAGTCTCACATTTTTAGGTCCCCCTGATAATCAGATAAACGCCGACCAACGTCCGGAAAAGGCAAATTCATCAACTACTTCGGCTGGAACTTTGAATCCCAATCTTTTGGTAACTTCATAAACGCCCTTAATTTATAAAATTTAGCTTTACAATAAGGTAAATCGATCACTTCTAATTGTAGTAAGTAGGTAAAAAATCCATCGACTGCGGTATTGAGGAATACGAGTCGTATTTTAGTACTTTATTATGCAATAAAGGAGGTTTTAATATGTTAAGAAACTAAACTTAATAAATAGGGGGATGACGACCCATTGACAACTATATCAGACCTATGCCAATTCGATATTCGGATTACCACTCAGGATTTGACACTGGTGGAATATTGAAACCGTGATTGATGGGAAGGCTTCAGCAGAAATATAACTATCAGAGCGGAATTTTCAAAATGGAAGGAGACAAAAGAATAGTATTATCGTAGATTTTTTTATAGTCCCAAATTAATTCTACAATTTCGCAGGGTTTGCAACAGACAAATATTGAGTTGCTTTATGTGTTCCTTATGATTTAATTTGCAATAAAAGAGTACAATAAATTGTCGGAAGCATTATTTCAGAAGTATTGTACTTCTCCCGAAATTTGAATTTTATCAATTATTATCAATAATAACAGATGTTGTGATCATTTGGAAGTGCGCAAACATTTAGAAGCACAGCATTTGTTGTAGGCCTAATTAAGCAAGGGCTTAATACGCCTCCTGTGTTTGAACTCATTACATGAAATACAAAGCGTTTCATTAATTTTTCGCAATGAAGGCTTTTCATTCGATACAGACAATTTATCGCTCAGACAGGTGACACCTATTCTTACTGTTTAGAACGAATTTATTAAGAAACTTCAAGAGCCCGCCTACCGCTGTGATGTAAAATTAGAATTAAAATATGCTCTCTGTTAATGTTTCACTCGGCAAGGAGGGATGTATGAATCAAAACTTAGGGCCGGTATTTGGCACGGATATTGTTGACCGGGCTTTAAAATACTCGATTTTACGAGATTGTGTCCAGGTGTTGCGAACCTATCCAATTATTTTTGATATACGAGGAATAAAACGCGGCTCGTATCTTTGTCCTTAACCTGAAGGACGTTAAATCGGGTAGTGGCAATTTATCGTTCAATATTGGAAAATTGATGTATCTTTAATACGATAAACACACCACGGGTTAAAGCGTATCAAGTGATTTTCATTTAATCAGATAGTAGTGAGCTTCTTAGTAGAGTAGTCAACTTATTAAGTACACTGAAATTTCATTTTAATTATACTTCTGGGTGACAAGATGCTGGCAAAAGGACATTCGCTCTTTACATTTTGCGCTAATACGAACTTATCTAAATGTAAAATAAGATTAGAGTAAAATTCTGCGGAAGAGTTTCTCAAACCTCATTAATTTCTCACTAAATTATCGGGCAAAATCCGAATTTTACCAGGGTAAAAGGAAAAAAATCAATGTTGCTGCACAGATTTTTTCCACTTAACAAAAAGTTTATGCGGTTCTGGAAAAAGTGACGACAATAAAACACATGAGGGTGATTAATCTGCCGAAGTGAACTGACAGATTACCGCATCAGGGACTGAATTCTGCAACATGAATATGTAATTCCCTTTTCCGGCTCGCGGGAATCCGTTTCCCCCGCTGACTCCCTTCAGGAACAATTATTGTACTAGCAGTTATTTATATGTGATTTATCTACTTGAGTTACAAAGTAAAGCAGATTTCTGCTTTTAAAGAACGGATTTATAACATTTCTCATGTATAAATTAAGAAATTATAAACGTTTGAAAGATTCCTTTAGTCGCTGCAACGCCAGCGAACTCCAGCCGATTAGCCAGTTCTTCAAAGTCAAGAAATAAATTGCACGTGATTACTGTATCGAGCTACGTTATTTCAACGTCCCAACGACGTGAAAATGTGTCCATTACTCAGTGCCCAATAAATTTCTTCCCCATTACAATCGTGCGACAGAACAACCTACCGAACGACTTAATATTTATAATTTTATATTCGGAACACTTCCAGGCATCATTCATCCGTTAATTTCACTCTTGCGTCGGCTCGATCGGCGGCCAGCACGTGTACGTACCTCGCAATATTAACATCTAAATGTTTAATGGCAAGCAGCCGAAACAGGACAAACTTCAACGTAATTCCCCGATAGTTCCATGCCTAAATTACTTTTTTTCGTGATTTTCAATAAACGAAAGGCGTCATGATTATGCGTAATGCTGGAAGTTTATCAAATTGAAGATGCGTAAATAAGAGACATAGTTCTCTTGTTACTTGCAATTTTATCGTTTGAAGAGGACTTATTCTTTTAGGAATATAAAAACTTCCGCAATCCATTCATATTGGCAAGTGTATAATTCGCGCCGGCCAATAAGCGAATTGTGTTAACTTGTCATAAAATCATATTGAACCTTTTTCGGTAGGGTGGGGTCTATGCCGGAGGCCGGGTAGCCGAGAGTTCAAGTTTGACTGCGGTCGTCGGTTGGCGTCGAAGCCCTGGGCTCGACGGGCCGCCGCTAATAGTGGACACTCGATAAAGGTGGCCTTTGCTCGTCCCCGACACTACTAGAGAGATAAACACGCCCTCACTGCCAACTACTGATAACGCAGTACACAATGGAATAAACTACAAATTTGACCGGATGTATATATAGAGGACCGATGGGCCAATGGACTCCACTCCGCCTCGAGCGCTAACATAAATGTAAAGCAACCTTACGATTTTACGAAATACGGTTATTTAAAACATTGCACATATTAATTGCGTACATGCATTATATCTACATGCATATTTCAAAATGATCATCAATAAATAATAATAGTAAATAATTATTTGTCTCAGCTACAATAAATAAGAAGGATACAGAAGAATCTTAAATACAAATATTTACGCTTAACTCATTATATTTCAGTCTGTTTATCTGAAAAAAATTTTTAAGTATACCGGACACTTTTAAAAAGGCGCATCAAGGAAAATGGTTTAACGGGACATTTATCTGAAAGGGGCGAGGAGGCAAAAATGGTCGCAAAACGTCCCCCAAAAATGCACATTAGGCCGACGGCGGCAAACGCCAGAGCGAAGGGGGCTCCGGGAACGTTAAAACTTAAAACGCTGAACGTTAAAAGTTGTGAGTGTCGCTGTTAAGTGGTTATCAGGTATGCAGGACCCCACATCAACGGGCAGCATAGTACCACTACCACTAAACTGAGACGGCCTCCAGGTACGGGGCGGCCCGTACAGCACTTTTAATGTTTTCGGGCTATTTAAACATCGTTCGGTCACTTCAAACTTACCGCATTCAGTTGCCGAAAGCGAATAATTTATTCCCTACATGAAGGTAGTTGGAACCATGGTAACTCCAGGTATTTCGTATTCAAAATATATATGTATATAAAAATATTAAATTAAATTTTTTTTTTATAGATAGTATAAGTTTTAATAAATTCACTAATATGGCAAATCGGAGTAATAATGAAAAAGGGAGGTATTAAGGTAAAAAGGGAGGCGGTGGACATCTAAAATAAAGATTTATATATCAAGGATTCTTATATTCGGTCTGATCGGTTTGGAACAACACTATCATTTTTAGTCCTTTGTGCCAAATTAATATGATATCAGGCATTCGGGCATCTACCGTGACAGTGGAGCGCCTAGGCGAAGGGCGGCCCGACAAGGGTCTACTACTAGAGGGTGGGAAATGCAATTGCCGGGCTTTGTCCGAAGAGCATGAATATTGAATAGCCGTACGTCATTTTAGGGGGAAGGCGCCGGCCGGCGGGCAAGTGTATCGCCCGCAATTACTCACTCTCAATCCTCCTAATGGGAGGCCACCTCTGTCAGTACCCCGCAGACACACAGCCCAACTAGCCGCCCCCTAACGCCACCAGTTCCGGTCTGCAGCTTACAAAACGTGAAGAGAGTTGTACTATCTGCTCATTTCAGTAGACTTAAGATGTCCCAGACCGTTATATCGTGAAACTGATTCCACTACAAAGTCGAATGGCACGGATAATAACAGTCAACTGACTTCGTTGAACTGAATATTTTGATGGAAGAAGTTCTTTAATAAACTGTTGAACAAATGGTGAAAAGTTTAATTCTGTTTCGCTGTTCCTTCCTGGACTTTAAATAATTTCTGTTATATAGGTCTGTCTCAAATTCCAAATAGCGGTTCAAAGACGTATCCATGCTAAACTAAGGAATATGAGTATGAGTGAAACATTCTGTGCCGGACCAGTAAACATAATAGGAATCTATTTCTCTATCTATTAATTATTCGCACAAAAAATGCACTTAAATATAACAATGCTTATACATTTGTAAAACTAAAGGGATAAAACTGGATTGGAAATATTGACATTTTTTTTATATTCAGCGATATGTAGTCATTCGCAAATGATCAAATTCAGCTGAGGCCGATTCTGTTTTTGGAATAATACCACCCTTTAAGAATGATTTAATGTATAACGTGTTCGGAGCCGCCTACGCGGCAACTTCACTACGGATAAAAAAAGGAGAATTAGGTTTGCTCGTGGGCATACAAGCTTTATAACCTGCGTTGGCTAAAAGCGAAGGATACAATTCTGCAAAAAACTTTTATCATTCCACTACCGCACTCAATTTATGTCTTTATATATATAAATACATATATAGATATATTTTATTTATTCGACATTTACCTATAAGAATATAACACATGCTAATTATAACTTATTAAGGGAATTAGCGGTAACAAATCGGCTTTAAAGATAAGAAAGAGCGAGGATATCTTATATTGCCGGGATATAGCAGTCTCGCCCGGTACACCGAGTCTTTACAAAATCGTTAAAATAAAATATTGTAATTTGGAGTGTTTACGTATGGACGTTATGGGTTATCCGACCAGAAGCGATAATCGAAACAAAGTATATTTAATGAAAGCCATTTCAAATAGATCATAATAGTATTTCAATGTTAAATACCATTCCGAGTTTTAAATTTTCAAAAGAACTAACAAAATTGTTCGAAAGCCACGAAAAAGTGTGGCATGTCTGCAGTATACCTTGTTTATGTGTATTTATTGATAACGTCGTGGAATAATTTAAAAGATTATTTAGTCGTTAATGTCCAGACTAGTGTACTGGGAACAAGATCGGGAATACGACAATCATGGAGGACAGAAGAGGTTCTGAAGCGTTAAGGAGATAGGCCGGGGTTCAAGTGTAGATATGAAGTATGAGGGCCCCGAGACGGCCTAGAGGAGGCCTAGAGGGGAGGGTAGGGGCGAGGCGCCAGCCGGACACTACATTGTCTACCTCAATGTTGGCCCTCCCTCACTCTCTCTCTCTCTCTCTCTCTCTCTCTCCCTCTCACACACCCACTCCGCCGCTTGTTCACTCTGTCTCTGTCCCACTCACAACTGATTTATTAAGGGGCCCCCGAAAGAATGCTAATGCAGTGTCTCTCTCCCTCTCTTTGTCCATGTACCTCTCTTCCTATCCCCCTCCCGCCCGTCCATCCCTTTTATTTCGTGCGCTTAAAAATAAACACCGCCGGGACAAACGGGGACGATCCGACGGAAACTGCTTTTGAGACCATAAACGCGCCCGAGTTTCATCCCAGACAGAGGAGAGATACGATTTAAAATAGGTCGCTGCTAACAGGTAGGGTGAGTGAATTATTAAAATTATATAGTAACCCCCCGGCGACATTTATTGAGATAAACAGATTTCACCGGCTTCGACGTTTTACCCTATTTTAATAGAATTTATGTAGAAACCTGAAACTCATTTGGTAACTGCATCGTCTTCAAAATCGTGTTTCACTCGAAACAATAATAATGAAAAGACGGCATCGTATAGTGAGGGAGCTCTTTTTTTCACTATAGGTACTGGACGCTCGCGTCAGTACATTCCGATGTCGTAAAAAGGGACATTCTTTATTACGCCTCTATGGAAATTACACTTTTCCTACTCTGTGCCAATGCGGACAAACAAACAAGAGGAACTCCTGGAAAAAGAAAAGTTCATAAAGGCAAAGGCCTCTTCATAATAACTAAGGCAGCTTCCCTCCGTATTTATATTGGACGAACTGTAACGACTGTAGAGTTGCTAACAAGCGGACGACTTCCCGTGTCGGTCGGGCTACTAACGAACGATACGACTTCGTACTTCAACCGAATGCACGATTCATTACCGTCGACCTACTTTCTCGCTCCCTTCAGTCATCGCGGTCATAATTAAATATTCCGAGGGCCGAGTCACCACCCGGGCTGGTCGATATGCACTCCGCCGGCAGCTCTGAAAACGTTTTATTTCTTTTATAGTCGGGAGAAACTGCACGGTAAATTAGCGCCCCCTTTTCCCAAGGAGGGAAGCCGGTTCCGAGACATAAAATATCTCCCTCCGTGTTATTGTTTTCCCGGATATGAGGCGAGCTTTCCCCGGCCCCAACCCTCACGCCCTCCGGCCATCGCCGTATCGAAAACGAATCTTGCCGGCAACCGTGGTGTGCTCATCGGGGCAGAAAGTTAGGCGGAAGATAGACTAGATGAGGAGGGGGTGGTGACGTTTTGCGCACTGCCGGCCAGGCAACCAGCCAAGCCGATAGTACATCCTTGAGAGGAACAGAAAAGGCAAAAACAACAGAAAACAACCGACAAACAGGTATTAGATATGACCTCGTCTAATATTATGACAAACAATTAGTAACTATACCCGTAATAAATATATACGTTTTTAACGTTTTCCGTTTGAAATAACGATATACAGGGCACCTCTTCATTATGTCCATAGATTTGCTCGTCGGACATTGAGGGTGTCAGTAATGACGGGATGCTCTTTCGGTAACAAACATTGTTAGATACTGGGTTCATTATCTGACAGGATGTTAACGAAGATTTTGAGAAGCCGAAACCGGTCTCTATCAGCGAGTGGAGACTGGAAACCGCAAAACCCGGTAGGCACAAATCAATTCCAAACCCTCGCGGACACCCCAACAGATTTCTTTAAGTACGTTCATTACTAATGAATAGTTTTATGCCCTAAATTTAATCACTAGACCCATCGCAAGTATTATATTTGAAATAATAAGTTACACAGAAAAAGAGATAACAACTTATTTTTATTTCTTTTGATTACTACGCAGGCCTATTCTTTGACTAGGCACTGGATTTCAATGATTCGGTACCGTTTTCACGGTTGAGAGGAAGTGTTCTCTCTAGTCGGAACAGGAAAAAGGATTCGAAGCGTGCGCGTTCTGAGTTGTTAACTAATTGGTGAGGACGTCGCGTGCAGCCGAGCTTAATTACCCGGCGTCTGAGCGGTCCCCCGTTACGCCCACTGCCCGGCCTATGCCCCATTGTCATCTCCTTCCTGAATTAATTCCGTACGCGAGATAAAGCCGTTAACAATACAATTAACTTGTTGTTGTTGTTAATTAAGCGTCCGTGTCAATAACCACTTTGTGATTCCGCTCCAGAAACTTCCTCGCCTGTTCCTCGGCCTATTGTCGCCTATTCTAATAGGCCGGCCGCTAATAGCCAACCTGTGCCGAGATATAAATATCCCGCTGTGTTGATACGGGCAAACGCTCCTACAGCGTGAATTCGCGATTAATTGAAAAGTTTGCCCGGACGAGGCTAAAAGCGACCTCCTGGATTAGATAAATAAATCCATAAATCCCGAGGGAGAAGGACTGGTGCCAGACATCGCAGGTTCCTCGCAGGCAGGTATCGCATTTCAGTGATTACTGGGAAAACAGACAAAATAGAGCGATAGATACCGGTTAAACAACATTCCCAGAACTACTTTAAGTATATGGAGTGAATGTGTCAGCAATTGAGAGTCAGTGTACCTATCTAAGTGGAGTAATTTAAAAAAATTCAGACTTAGAAAGGACTTCGAGCCTGTATATGATAATGTTCGCTATATTGTAAAAAGTACTACTGCAGTCATTTTTAAAAAATAAGTGCGTTTTTATGTGAAATTGCTGGTGCCCTATATGAAAGTGGTGGGTAGAATTAATTACGGATTTCAGTGGAATGGAGTGCAGCACCTAAATATGCCTTTATTCGCACGCAACCGGTCCCAATAAGCGAGTACGAGAAATTTATTTCCAGTTTCATCTTTCCGAATGAAATTTATTCTTGCGTTCCGTTTCATTCATCCTTTTGTCAGAGACGCAAAATAAACACCGGAGGAAGAATCGCTGAAAGAAAACGACTCGGGCGGCCTGAGCGGTTAAACTGGTTCCTTCGGGACTTTTAAACAGTGTAAACGCTAAAATGCCCCATTCGTATTCCCAGTTTTTTTCGCGTATTCCATAAATTGTTCACTTTATTCGCCCGGGAATTAAGTCCTATATTGTTTTTGTTTGCATTTCAGTACCAGGATGATATTTCACTCCGAGACAAAAAAGAAGGCAAAAGGAAACTTCCAGTGCGCTTCCACCAACTTTGAATGAACTCGCGTACAATGAAGTCCGCGACGACCCGAACACGCTTTGCAGATAACTGCTTATGCGCGGATATTAAATTTTTGCCGCATCCATTGCCAGGAAATTAGTCGCACGCGGTGCAATCTCCGGGCAACAATTTTGAAGCCTTTTAATTTCGTAAATGTAGTAAAGTAAAATTTAAATTCCGTCCACTGGGATACTCAAAGCATACTCAAAACCCGTAATTTCTTATCAAAAGACAAATACATACATTGATACCCCGTTAACCCCCAGATTTTAATTAATACTGTTATTATTATCATACCAGCGGACTAGTAATTACAGGACGCTAATAAGGAAATCTTCCTACCCATTATTTTTATGTGCTAACAATCCTCACCTCCTGGAATGTTTCAGCATTACAAGTAAATATAAACAAACATAAATTAAGAAAGGCATCGAAGGAGGGTTTAAACACAAAGATATACTTTGTATCCCCCCCATCCGGTATTGCGCATTTACGCACAGTTTACTTTTAGTAAATCTAGTTAATCGGTGCATGTGCACCGGAGTGTGTGTGTGTGATGTGCATGTGATAAAGGCCGTTTTAATACTAGTAATTCCCAATGGTCATCGAAGTTATTGTTTATAACATGCAGTTAAGTAGATTGCAATTGATTATCTACATTTTTCATGTCCCGTAAATTATTAAATTATTACACCCATCCGTCTGTGCAGTCAATTACCGTCGAAAGGATAATATAGGGAGGTAGAAATGGGGGGGAGTGGAAAGAGGTCCCCAGTTGTGGCTGAGGTCTAAGCAAAGGTAAGGCGTGGGTGGAGGGGGGGGGAGCTATGTCGGGTCTAATTAATTACTTAATTAGGTAGGGGATGTGCACTTAGGGGAGTTGTCAGAGCCCAGGCACCGGCGGCGAGACCCAGTGGACCCCTGATGAGGATTTTACTGTCTCTTACCGCCTCTCAAAGGGTCGGGAAATTAAGTCAAACTCTGCCTCCCACCACGGTGAGAAAGTTTTCGATGGGGGTGGGGCTAAAACATTTTCCATCCACAAACAGCCAACTTGTGTGATCTATCTCAGTGAAGTTCCCCGTTCGATCCTGACTTTTTCTTATTTCCATTATCATTTTCCCCCGTATCAAATCATACAACTTTCTTCGATACTATAATTCTGAATACAGCGTCAATAGTAAAGCCTCGCATAAGGAATTAATAAAATAAAATAATTGGTACAACTTTCCGTCACTTCCTTAAAGTTACTGCACATGTATTTTCTGTTCCTCATTGTCCGTATGTAAATTCCATTTCTCGGATTCATGGCTGACATCCGTAGGTGGCTCTCTACCCGTTTTGGTAATTATGGTGCTTCGTTTGCATTATAATTTGTCGATCGTGATAACACAAAATAATACCTCGGCACACCTGTCGGAACCCGACCGGTTAAATCCAGACCAAACGAACAGTAATATTGAATTGCACCGCAGTGTGTAAAATACTGGTAGAAATTATTTAATTAATAACGGGATCGTTTGAATCGTTCGAGTAACAACAATGATATAATCAATTACGTATAGATTGTGTACTAAATCAATAGGATCCTTGATGGGGAGGACGTGACAAATGAGGCACGTCTACGAGAAGAGCCAATAGGGAGAAATAGAATAAACATCTTTCGAGCCGCGTTGAGCATCCATTAGGCGCTGATTTAAGACGGATGAAGATTTAAGACGGAGAGAGATAAAAATAAAGGACACGGGGGAAAGAATTAACGGGAGAGAAACAGATCGAGGAGTATGCGAGTAGAATGAAGAGAATGGAAATTTTCGCGGGCGGTACAGCACCTGCGGACCTGATTTTCCTATATGGCCGGCCAAGAATAAACTGGCCCGAGATAAGACGCGAGGTACGCATCGTTTCGCGCGTGAATAATAATTCAAGCAAAAAAAAAACACGGGGGAAATGTGCCCCTGCATTCTCGACAGAGGCGGTGGACAAGATGCGGGCGTCATATGTTTCCTCGTGCATTTTCTCGGCCCTGGCCCGAGACCACCTCGCCGATCGCTATCTTCGCACCGACCTCTTTCCGGGCTCGTGGAAACAGAGCCGCAGTTTCTTCAGTCCAACCCTGCGGAATATTTCAGAGTAACAAGTCCCTCGAAGTTTTCTCCCAGGATTCTAAATTGTCGCAGTTTGACCTCATATTCGATAAAATGGACAGTCTGTCCTCTGTTCGTGAAAATATCAAGTCTTATTACAAAACTATAACTCAAACTAGTCATTGTGTGTATACAAGAATCATACTAATTCTAGTGGCAGTGCCGCATTTTTTAACCTGTAGAGCATAAAAATCGTACCTCATTTTGCAGGTCGGTAATTATTACAGACCTAGCACACGGCACACGTAGGTGTCGATACCAATGGCTAGATAAGCGCGGGGACCGCGCTACATAGCCCTACTATGATGTAATTCGAATCCCGGCCGTCCAATCTACAATAAGCCAATTTAATTTAGCTGCATTCGGGGTTCGGAATATCGGGCCACTGTTTCATCTCACTTGTTTGCCCTAAACTAGACCGGGATAGGTTTGCCGGTAACGTCAGAAACACTGGGATATTAATACAATGAGATAACTGCTCTACGCCGCGGGGACACTGCGTACGATTCCAGTAACCCTTCCCCCTCGACTAGAACCAACTTCCAAAATGGAACAATTAAACACCAACGTATATAATTGGTAAAGAACACCCCGCGCCTACATCCTTCATTATTATTAGATACAAAAGTGGGTTACTGACATGCACATAAATCAGAATTAATGAGCTGCGATAGGGGGAAGCCTAGAACACGCAAAACAGGATGGATGAATAAAAAGTCCCGCGCTTACGGTCATGTAAAGCACAGCCTACACGCGTATGTATTATTTACGGGTCATTATTTCGCAGGGCGATTATGATCATAATTATAACCGACGTCTTTCATTGAGTAAGTTTCACCCCTCGTTACAGAAACAACGGCCTAGAAATACAACAGATAAGCGGAAAATTTAAAGGAAGTAACGGGCTACAATTTAAATATAAAAACGTCGGATGTCACCGGCGCATTAAAAACCGTTTGACCTATATTATATTCTGCCCTTTTCCCCCCCTCCATCCTTTTGCTTAATCAACCGGTCTGTGGACCCCGAGGCCCAAGGAGTGTTCACCCTCCCAGCGGCCCTGCGGGACCCCCGCCCGTTCAGCATCTGGTAATGATTTCGATCTCCGGAGGAGGGGGGACCTAGCTTTTTTTTCAACCAACAGCGCACCGCCATACCCCCTCGGCACCGACTAGAGACTACGGCTTAAAGAACCTGCCGAGGTAGTTAGTGAGAGAAAAGGGAGAGGGAGAGAGAGAGAGAGAGAGAGAAGGAGAGCGAGAGAGAGTGATGAAGAATAGAGGGGGGTGGCAAAGGGTGAGCCGGGAGGAGCCTAACACGTCGATAGAGGAGCGGAGTGGGATCGCACCTGCCCTTACCGCCGTTACACCTGCTCCAACCTCCAACCCTACAACTGATTAGACTGAGACGTCCTGACCTTTATACAAGTATACTGACATACCTAATTATATACAATAATTTCCATTTTTTTGGCTCTTTTAATTACTGATTTTATATTACCAAAATATTCAATATGGAATGCGACAATATTTTATTCATACACAAATGTCTGCAAATTGAATCGCTTATCACCGTTAGATGAAACCTTCGCCGTAAAACGGCGGATGTTAAAGGAGGGCACTTCAAAGGAAATTTGTAAAACCCCTTCAGAAACAAAGATAGCACGTTCATTGTTTCTATTCAATATTCATTTAATGAATCAACGTTTAAAAAAGAAACAGTTTCCCGAAATTAATATTCTTCGACAAGATCATTAATCTTGGTAAACATTGAGTATCATTAAGTGTATATTGGTAAATCAATTAAGTTATCTACAGATGAAAATATTAGGATAATCCTTAATCGACCGTAAGTAAATGTGTTCCAGTAAATAACTGGATTTCATATCACGGACATTTACAATTCTGATTCAATTTGGTAAGGGCCTTTGGTGACAATTCAAATGGGAAAGATACTGGGGTCGTTATGCAATTCGACAAGGCTGCAAACAACTATGGACCCGTGGAGGTAGATATAAACGCGATAATAAAGTTGTTATCAGCGGTCTACTATCATATTCTATTTGCCGAAGTGAACGGGGTCTGACATTCTATTCACATTTGATACAATATAACGATAATCAGTTCCAAACCATCTGAAAGGATATCCCCAAATCATGTTTAACACATATTACGTGGATCCAATATATACATTGGTTACATAAATACGTCAATATATTAAGTCTCTTACTAACCAATTAACGGAACTATACCGAAGATTGCGATAAGCCGGAACGGTCTTTACCAATGCATATTTCTTGTGACTTTTATGCGAACGGTAAATTAACGACTCCACTGACTCTCATTTACTTTTCCCCAATGTCTATTATTATGTAACCTTATTGTCCATGCCCCCCACCATTCCCTATGTGCGCGTTTAAGTACTTCTGAGTTATCGATGGTTGTTTTCATGTCTGCGTATACAGAGTATGATAGGTATTAATGCCAATGTTAATAAACCAATAAGGCTAAATTATGTAAGGCGGACGATGTTTTTTCTACTCGTTAACGAACGTTATATTTATGAAGGGCCTGTCTGTGTTTGAAGTCTAAGCATTTTTTTCAAAAATGTTTCAATGCTGGGAACTTAATATTCAAATAACAGCAGAATTATATTTAATCAATACGGATAAATATCGCTTTTTTGTATCTAATTCGATATAAAACTTCATTATTTAAAATTGGCCTTTCTTTTTTTATATCCTCTTATGATTTGCTTTCCAATGAATACTAATCAAGATGGTTAATAACAATTCCTTCTCGATGATAAGGTAAGTACTTACTAATAGTAAAATCGCTAACACTTACTGCGATGTAGTTAGTGAGCGACGGACGATGGCGGAAAGCCGAAACAAGTTTATTTCTTTTTTTAAATCAATGATTTACTTATCAATTGTTAACTTTAAATAATAACAGATCAAGGGCGACAGACTGTCATAACGTCATAGCGTTAGTCTTCTCGACAATCAAACGGTCTTGGTTATAAGGGACAATTATAAGTCGGTGAACTGAGAGGAGGGGGGCCGCGGTACCGAACGGACTTCTCAACTGGAACTGGAAGCACTTCCCCTAATGCGACATAAGAACCCTCCCTTCGCTCAGCATTTGGCTGCAACCCATTCACGTTATGCTCTCTGTCTACCGCATTGCGCTCTGATCCTACAAATTTTCGGGGTCAATCTCCAAGACACCAGGGCCAGATGTTAAATGAAATAGTGAATTTTGTCGAGCCAATTTATCATCCAA
Source organism: Lethocerus indicus (assembly GCA_019843655.1). Lineage (NCBI taxonomy): Eukaryota > Metazoa > Arthropoda > Insecta > Hemiptera > Belostomatidae > Lethocerus > Lethocerus indicus. The sequence goes on along the minus strand of JACDQD010000003.1, from coordinate 21,694,323 downwards.
TTCAGAATTCGTTCTCCTGCAAGATATTGGAAGATTTTTTTCAAGATCCCTCTCCGTAGATCATTTTATCCAAACAGAATAGCTTTAATCCGACGGCAGGGTTTTGCACCGTATTACCGCCGACCTGGTAAAATTCAAATAGTCCCCCAGCTCCCTGAAATTTACCTCATGGTAAGGAGAAAAAAAAATTACCGCGGAAAGAAGGCGGGCCCCGGAAAATTCATTCGCCTTGTTTAATCAACGCGGATTGATGGGGTTTGCCCGAAAGTAAACAGATTAAAGCCGAGAGTGCAAAGCACAAGCGCGCCCTCACTCAAATTTGGCTGAATAAAAAAAGAGAACGTAGGCTAAATTTTAATTATTAAGGTTAATAAAATTCTAAATAAAATAATGTATCTCGGATGCTCAAAAAGTTCTCTAAGAGAAATGAGGTACATTTAAAAATGGCTACAGTTCGTTCGTCTGAACTTTAGAGTTTATTAATCCACAAAACAGGTAATTTACTTAAAAATTAGAGCGGCAGAAATATGGTCACCTTCTTGGATACTTTAGAAACTAACCATGTTAGGGAAATATTGACCAACGAAAGAGGAACAAACCGGAGTTCTAGATGGAAAAAATAAAAATAATCCTTGATGTAGTTAATTGTATTCATGCTTCATGAATCTTACGCAGGAGTTGAGTAAGGAAGGGCAACTATTTCGATACATCAAAGGACGCATAAATCGGAATTCACCACGTGTTAACAGTTTCCTAGACGCTGGTCGAGAAAAAAAGCTAAAAAACTGTCTATTCTGGTCTTTCTAGACGAAAAAACTTATCAAACAGCGGCAACTGTTCATCCATTTTTTTGGGATGCTCTATTTTCTGCGGTAGATGTTTTTTAATCTGGTGACTATCGAAAAATATTTATTGCCATTATGCCAGAGCTAGCATATCGTTCCACTCAGGTGTAAACGGGAGTGAAAAATCAAGGTGCAAGGAATCAAGCGTTGTATTTAGGGTGAAAACTGGGGTTTGCGATAATTTATGATGGATTAAAAAAATGTTTTTTAACGTTTTTATTTTACCGATTACAAACTTGATACATATACTCCAACCATGTACGAAGTCAAATAGCCCCACTAATCGTGGATACAAGAGCATACCCTCAATTTGTTTGTCAAGAGGAAGACAACACGGTCATACTTTAATAAACAGTTAAAATATGAAATATCATATTTAACCTCTTTTTTTATAGCAGAAATTACTACTATTGGTGTTAAGCACTATTTTAAAATGATTTAATATCTTAAAAAAATGAAATCGGCAAAACTAGGCATTTGGCCTCGGCCGAACTAACTATTTTAAACGGCATTCTGTGCGTGTTTTAGGTAATGGAAAATCATTTATGCGGCCGTTTATATTGAAAAATTTCATCTATTACGAGGCCTCTTATATATAAGGCAGAGCTGGGCAAAACAACATGCAATTAGTAATAGCAAACCTTTGGTCTTAACTAACTAAACTTTCGGTCTACTGTGACTGGGAGGAAGCGCTCGGGATAATTGCAGCCATTCTCCCCCCCCCCCATAATAAACGGACTAAGGTGTGAGTCCGTGAAGAGTAAAACGAGATGAAAATGGGCTGGTATGTCTCCGGCGCCGAACAGCCTCAATTAACTTTCTGGGCAATTTCCATAATTTTGTCTCTCTCACCTCCACCACCTCCTCTTCCACCTTCCAATTGTCGGCCGTCCCTAGGCTCATAAGAGACTTTTGGTCTTTCGTTTATTTCCATTTCTGAACCTGCGCACTAGAAAGCAACCGCGGCTAACCGAAGACAACACGCCTACTTTAAACCTTTAACCAAAATCGGACCAAATTTTTTTTCCAATTTATAATTGAATTTCGTATGGGTGTATACATTTGCAATATATTCAAACTTCAATTGTACCGACCATCTAATAATGAAGAGGAACTAGAGTCAGTACAAAGTTGAAATCCGCGAATTAATTTACCTGGTTTTAAACTCCGTGGATTGAGGAACGCTTCATGATTTCAGATAGATATAAGCACACGAAGGATGTGCCGCATTCGCACTATATAAAATTATGAGCTTAATTGTTGAATTAATCAATTTTGTGTTGTTTGTGGTAAATTTAAATCATCCAAGAGCTGAATTACTAAGGAATGAAGCCAACAAAATATTATGGAAGAATTTGAAATCAACCGAATGTTACCCCAATTTTTAACGTAACTTTTTCCATCCGGACGGGTATCAATTTATCTTCAGTCACTCTCATTTTTGTAAACTTATTTTACTTTACCATTGCAATTAATTGTCCTAAGCGGCTTCCTACAATGCTCTAAAAATGTAACTAACACTAAATCTACACCAAATATTCTTAAAACAACTTTTCTAGTTACCATGCACGTGCTATAAAATTTCATGTAAAGTTCAACAAAGCAAGAACACGGTACCCACCCAATATAACAGGTACTAGATAAGAACCCTGGCGAATGAGAGCGAAATATCGGCATCCAGGCACGAATAGAGCTAAAGAGTTGTCCTAGGGCAGGCGACAGGAGGTCACGTCTTGAGAAAAGCGCCTATTTATTTATTTAATAGATAAGAAGAGGCGGGAGTGTGGTCATGGGAACATAAATTCTGATTTTATCGCTAGCAAAACAACTAGTAAATTTCTTGCGATCGGCCGTCACTCTTACAAAATGTGTCCAGATAAACGGCGTGGGAAAAGCTAGTCGCCGTTTAAAGAGGCGGATTTTCGCAGCTGGGGCCGGTTGGGAATTCGCGGGATGCCCCAGTCGAGAGTGGTCGGCCGGCCTCATCGATTTTGACCAGAAGCAACAAGTGATGCCAACAAGAATGCACAGCATTCCTTAATCCCGCTCTCAGACTGTAAATATATTTCTTAACTCCAATAGGTATTACAGAATTAACCGATTTCTAGTTATATCACATTAGTGTGAACGTTATTTCCGTACCACATATAAATAAACAGTCCGTCCATGTACTTATAATAAAAAAAAAACAAATATCGAGAAATTAAGAAATTATTCAGAATGCAAAACACGATGAACAACTTCGGTCAGAGGTACTGAACATATTATGACTCACCGAAACCGAAACCGAAACAGCAAGTCATATTGCACTACATAAAATAAATTGAACTTTTTATTTAACCGAGTTTAAGTTCAACACGAGGGAACGTATACAAAATGTCGACACTAGCCCAGTTTATTAAATAATTGTAAAATACTATTTCGATGGTATAAAAGTTATAAAAAGCAATTTGACTTCAACGGAATGCAGTTCTCTCTAATCGTGAAAATCATCTACTGATCAACATTACTTTTGTCGTGCCTAGTATTGTTTTTCTTGTAAGGTAGTAATTTCCACCGATATCTCGCCATTGTCAGCCGAGTTCGAATTTTCTCGCGATAACGCCAAATCCGGCAACAGCATTGAATGACGTCACGAGAAAATTTGAAAATACGGCGCCGCCGGAAGAGATTGCGCAGGAAAAGGACGAATTCCGTCCAGAGATAAAGGGCTTACCTGAGCACGTGGGATATCCACAAGAGGTCCTAGCTCCGGAAGGTGTCTTCATGTCGCACTGGTTCCGAGACCGGAGTATCACTGAGACCGGGAAAACACACGGCCACAGACACACACACAAATACACACGCGCGATTAGAGACAGATTCGGGGAGAGTCAGTCAGAGGGAGAGAGAGGGAGAGAGAGAAGAGCGCGTACGAGAATGAGTGTGAGACTGTTAAGAGAACACGAGAGGGAGAGAGCCGGGGTGTGTACTTACGCGCGTGTGTTCACGTGTGAGTGTCGAGGAAGAGAGAAGGAAGGACTGAGGGGGAGGGTGAGAGGGAGGGACAGAGAAGGAGATAGAGCGGAGGAGGCGAAAGGGATAGGAGGGAGTCAAGGGGTGGAATGGAGGGGAGAGACAGGCGCCAGTAGAACTGTCATCCCGGGCCCAGAGTCAAAGAGGGGAAAGAGAGCGGCGGCCCGCCGGGAGAAGGAGACCGAGAGAGAGTGAGAGAGAGAGAGAGAGAGGGAGAGAGTGAGACCGAGCAGGGGAGAAGGGGGAGTGGCGTCGTCATCATCAACACAACATGGTACTGGTACCGGCGGTGTGTAGGGGAATGGTGAGGGAGGGAGGGAGAGAGGGAGGGCGGGGGTTCGGCTCGCACTGACGCGAGTGGGCGCCAGACCGCCGGCCAACTCGCCGGAGTAGGGGCAGGGGGGCGCCAGATACACACAGGCAGGCCCTTGCTACCTTACTTTTCCACAAACTTATCTTATAAACGGTAAACGACATCTGATTAGGCATTCTCTGTCCACCTTTGGAACCAACTCGTAATACAATGTTTTTCCCCGGACACACGGTTTTTTTCTGAACACAATTCGGATCCAAAAAAACAAACGTATACCGAAGATCATACCGTAATCTCAACGTTACTTCAAGTGATTACTTATATGCTTCAAATTTATGTGATATCGGTCTGTCGACATATTACTGGAAATTGCGTCTGTCTCACGTGCCGTTGGTGTTAATAATTCCGGAGCATCAGAGCTTTAAAGAGGTCCTGCCGGGAGGGCATAAAAATACTTCACCTTCTCCCAAACTAACCAACAACCGTAATGATCGTCTCTAAAACCACCTTTCTCTTTAAACAGAGAACTTGTATCAGCGCTTCTGTAACACGTTTAAACCGTTTTAGCGTTAGCGCTTAGAATATCAATTCTCTTGTCCGTTCGGACATCTGCTAGACTTATCTCGACCTGCTTTTCTAAAGGAACGGCGTCGATATCCCGAAATGTGGGCCCACCCGGGACAATTTATCGATCACATTTAAATTGCTTAGCAAAGAAAGGATTTGGTTACAAAAATAACGACGTTATTCTATTACGCATAATTTCTTTTAAATTTTCAGCGACCCCGAAACCGGTTGGCCTTAGGTCTCGAAAGTGAATTCAGAATGGGACCTATGAATTATGCAGACCAAGTCACTCTCGCGCCAATATTCATTCACTAGCATTTAATAAGCGCTTTCCACATTCATAAGGGGACGAAAATATTAACACCTCGTTTGGAATAGAGCTCGTAGGCACAGTTCAAATTTCAGTAACCTCCGTGAAGAAGTAAGAGATTGGCAGGTGTAATCGGTTATAACCGCGGCACTTCTTACGAGTCATAATTTTTGTTCTAGTAATATTCAGACGTCCGTTCAAAAGAATTTTTTACTTCTGGAACGGAGTTCCATTGAAACTGAATGTTTCCATTTGTTTTAAGCTCATGAATACAACTTCCGAACACTCACTCACACCATTATTACGCTTACAAATGAACGTTAATTTAAATATTTTGAGCCTTGTAAATACAATTGTCCATTATGTTCGCACAAACTCAGCATCAATAACTGAAATGGAGCGAAATACTCGATCATTATCCTTTCACTGATTTCTACGCACATACGTCCTACACTTTCGGAACTAGTCAATTCGAAGGCGAATTTACTTGTCCTGTTTAGGACCCATACTCCACACCCACATATCTGGGAAATGTTATCGAAGACTGGGCCGTAAGACGTGTGAAATGCACACGTGTAGAGCAAATGCATTATCTTATCGTGCGCGACTCTCTCCCACTCGGGGCACACCTAGAAACTGATACCGTTCGGAGGCTTGTATTTCCTATACCTTGCACTTTTCATATGCGCGGTTTTACGGGTCACCGGAAATTCATGAACTTTGGGGGGTCCGAGCTGTCGAGCAGTGAAGAGATCAATGAAGAGATATCATGGAGGCGGCAGTAGGTAGTCCATCAGCAGTCGAACTGACGCGTATTTCAACAGGTTGTCCAATAAAAAAATATTGACAGTTTTTGACTCGTACGGAGCTGGTCATTGAAATTCTACAGTGATCAAATTCTGTTCTGATCTTATATAGGTAAAATTGATAAATACTTGCGATCTAAACGGAAGTTGTGGCTTATTAATTCAGAAGAAAAATGTTTATTTTTGCATAGATATATACCATATATATATATATATATATACACACACACACACACACACATATAGATATACATATACAATATACGCTAACGCGGGTAGAAGAAAGTTGTTCCACGCGCATCAATGTTACTATTCGATTGTATGAACAAAAGTTATGAGACTGTTCATTTTTTGTTTTAGTAAATCAATATATTTCATTTATCGCGGTAATATAATTCTTTGTTCTATATAATTATACAGCGAACTGTATAATACACTACATAAGTTTCTATTATATTTCTTTTGAATAGTTCATTTGGTTTCCATAGAAATAATTTGACATGTATTTTAAACGCCCTCTGAAAAATATGACTCGAGCAGTTTATTAATAATAGAATTTTGACTATGTAAACCAATTCGTCAAATTTGTGCAACATTAGTATACGCCAGATTCAAATTGCTGTACAGTATTTTTAAATCTTCCTAAAAAAGTGGACTTCTAAATTCGGCCATTATTTTCACTCTAATTGAGCGTAAACGCAATTTGTTTTTTTCGCCGCTGCGTTCAGCCTCTAAACAGGGCGGGCCGGGTGATGTACGGCTATTTATATTTGGAAAATTGATTGGGCAAATAAATGATGGCGAGGGGGAGGGGCGTATAAGAGCTGGGGTACAAGCGTTTAACACCTGACAGCGGTGTCCGACCACCTGTGCCGCCCAGCCATACCTCTGAGCCCACTTTATAATACCCCGGGCCCTAAGCGCTATTATTCCAACTAATTCCAGCCAGAACGGGAGAAAGTATCAGCGGCGGACCAATTTCGGTTCTCAATTGAAGAGAAGGCGAAATAGATTTCCAGAAAAAATATTTTCCGGAAAACATAAATAAATGTATACCTTCTACCTGCCGATCAGCATTAAACGTATTCGCTGTTAATTAGACCAGCTTTTTACATGATGATAATTCAAAATACATAAAAATTCCAACATTCCGATATTTATTTATATTAAAAAATCGGGTAAATCGTTTTATTTTTTCTAATAATTTCATGCGATGATGATTTCAGTAGGGTAAATTTCCAATAAATTTCGTTAACTTCCTCAAAACCGCCGGATGTAAAAATTAAATTGTTTTGTTTAAGGAACTAAAAACATAATAGCCCGTCCTCTAGAGTCACAAGATCCCATACTTGTCGGGAAAAAATCCAAATTTTTTTGTCGACGAATTAAATTTTAATATTGTTAATTAATCGCAAGCGATGGTTGTACGGAAGGGGCTATCAATACGGGCTAATAAGTGTAAATTAAATGGCGGTGGTAACAGCTGACAGTTGGCCAGGTGAGGGCCACCGCTACCACCGGGCACAGAATCATTAAATACCGTTTTGCCGACAGTTCCTTATAGCGCAACCGCGACCGTAACCATTGCCCAACCAGGAAAACAACATGTTTGTTGACAAATTTCAATATATCAATAAAAATATTGGGATAAAGTGAGAGGCGATATTAGCGGAAACTTAATATTCGTCTCTCATCGTTATTTTGATGAAAGTCTCTAATGAAAGTTTGATGAAGTCTGTTTTTACTCGATGATTTTGTTCCAAGCTAGACTGGTACCTGCAACATCCTGTCAAGAAATTATTTTCATGCGATGCATTAAGTTATTCGTAACAATATCCACCCAGATAAACAAAAATGATAGGGGTTATCCGGTGGAAGGCTAAAGGGTAGTACTAACTGTCTTCTGCCTGACAAAGGTACGTAATAAATATCCCCTCCCAAATGTCCACTCTTATAAAAGAAGAAGAATTCTCTCATTGAATCAAATTTGAGATTCGAGATAAATTCCCTCAATTGTAAATTTCATTGATGGAACTTACAGAAGACCTCTCAGTTGCGTAATATTTACATTCAAACAACTCATTTCCGCAATATTTGCAAAATAGCTGCAAGTAAAGTATTACTTTACTTTTAACTCGTTCCCTGATTAATTTCACGCCGTTATTCCAAAATCAGCGAGCATTATTATTTTATTCTTTCAAACATATAAAAATGTGATTTTTTAAAATTGATTTTATTAATAAATCAAGAAAACTTTATTTTGAAATTTAATTTAATTTTTGAAGATCCTTGTTATATCATTGGGCTATAATGTTTATTCACATTAAGATTTTGCCGTGTTCACGCATAAACTGGGAATATTCGGATGCAGAGTACATTAATCATTTTCAAAGAGATATGAATCGATTTTTAAGTTAGACTGAATATGTAATGCCGCAGAATTTATTCAAACAACGGAACAATAACCTCCTCCCCAAAATTCCCTTTATTCACTGTTGGTACGAATGTACTCCGAATTAATAGGATTTTCTCATTTAAGCAAGGGAAGTCCTGTGTGGATCTCTAAATCTCATTTAGGGACCCAAGTTGCTTATATGGGGCTTGTTTTGTACAAAATCGGAGCGACACAGTCCGATTCTCGTCTTAAAACAATTGTCCTTCACGCGTCCTTCCACAATTGTGTAGCCACCGCTTTTCTGAAATATCATTGTCGCTGTTTGTCGCATATTAGTTGTTTGTATTAGAACTAATTTACGATATCGAGAACTAGAACCTAGAGCTTCATTTAAATTGACTGTATTCGAATTGTGGATTCGATAGATTGATCTGGTGATCTCTGTAAACCGGGCACTGTTTTTTTGTACTAAATGAATAGGTATGCTTTTTTCATTTGCTACTATATATAGAGCAATAAATGATTAAGCTAAAATTATGTCAGGACTAAGTGGAAATAGATTATTTGTAGTTGTAATATCTCTGCAAGATAGGAGCAATTAATGAAATTAAGGTAGAGTTGCATACTCGAAGAAAGCAAGAAGAATGACTCGGGGAGAAATGCAATTCGACGTTCCCAAGGGGCTTAATTATATTCACCAATTAAGCGGAGCATCGCTACGGCTGGTTTAATCTCAGCAGATTTCCAAACGCTAGTCCTAGCATCATTGCCAGCTTCTCCTATTATTGAATTACGGTTAATTACTTCGATTTTAATTGGAATTGATGATGGAAGTACAAACAATTTTTATTATTTTTATTTTTATCATTTTTGCTGTGTGAATAACGTTTACCCGAAAAGAGTTGAGTCAGTTGGTACACCAACTAATGGAGCTAAAATATTTTTTTCGTCAAAACTAAAATTGATAATGCTATTCTATTTTTGAGCTGTAATTAAGGTGGTGCTATGAAGGCCATATTCTTTCAATCTCCACTCTTATTAATTTTTCGCTCATAATAACATTTCAAACATTTTCCAGACGAAGTTTTACTTTCAGCAGTCTATTTACCAATTATATAGATTCAGTAAACAGCGCGGGAAATTAGTAATACGGTTGTGGTACGCAAGTGCTATTTAAACATCCAAGGCCACGACGCCAGGTAAATGGCACCTGCTTACTCTTCAGATAATGAATTCATCAACTGTATTTATTACTTTCATTTACATTATGAATGTTGTTATCATTGAACAAATAAATTCTGAATTGAAGTGGATATGTTTTTCTGGAACAAAAAGAAATAAGTGTAATTTCAGAAAATCTATTTAAAATTTGATACCTATATATACTTATCCCTATATTGTTTCCAATATTGTTCCATATATTGTTAGAGAGGGCTTCAACGAGTGAATTTTATTAGTGATTTTATTAGAGTATCGACTTTCGGTATGTGTGATTTGAAACATAGTAGGGGGACATTTGATTGGAATCTCTATTCACTGTATTTGTGTGTTGCAGAAAAGTAACCGAAGACATGTTAGCAAAGCCTACCAAATTTATAACTGTTTTGTATATTTAATTTTACTATCCTTATGTTTCAAATAATAAATACTACCGGCTGCTTGGTGGAGCGTTTCATTGATAGTCGTTGAGCTCTATCTCGTTTATTGATCAGAATCGGATAAACATAGCGGTTTCCTCTTATCATATCTTACAGTAAGCACATGTCTGTACCTCGTGAAAATAGTGGATATTGATGTCAGCGAGATACAGACAGGCATATGTTAGAATGCTTCATATCGCACTTACAACGTACGAATCGTCCGCGATCACGTCCGAAAATTATTTCTGACCAGTCTGCCAGAAAGGCGACACCCCTCGATATGCATCAGAAAGGAAACTTACGAGAAGTATACACTTACTAAAAAATTTACAGTCAAGAATACGAAAAAAAAAAAAAAACAGGCGGCTGATGAGCGGACCCAACGTGTTCACCTTATCTGGGGGCTGGTCCCGAGACGGGCACCGCAGGGGACGTGGCCTCGTAAATTTTAAATATCTCCGCGGGTTACTTCTCAAAAAGGCCGTGGCCCATTTTGCGCAAGCGGGTCCCGATTATGCGCAAAATAGAAAATTGAACTTTTTCCACGTTAAACCGAATAAATGCCAACATATCGTACTAATAGAAAAAAAAACTAATGGAAAATTGATAACAAAAACCACAGGTTACCAGGTGTTATGTTTTGAAATAAAGTATAGTTAAACTGGCTAAAGTTATCCAGTTGAACTTGGGTCAAATTACGACTGGAGTGTATATAAATTGAATTGCGTATTGGGACTGGGTTTGGCCGATGTGGACGGTCGTTCGAATCAGGTATCTGGCGCGGAAGCACTCTGCTCGTGACTGAGAACGGTGATCGAGTGCCGGCCATAATTCGGAGCGAGTAATTGGACATCTGGAGATAATCAAGATCGGGGACAATTGATAGACCTTTGTGTCAAATACAATCGGTTTAATGGTCGGCCCCTCGTGTCCGTCTGGTCAGACTGGGAGGCGACCGCGGCGCGGCATCGACCGCGAATTAACGCCCCCCGACAATTACTCCAATACGTTAGCAAAGGAGACTAAACTTAGCAATCATCCCGAATTGATAAACATATCTGGTCGAATATATTAACAAATAATTGAAACAGTTTGTAGAGTTCCGTATTGATGCCGCGGTTTTCGTTCTGCGATCAGAAAACGCGAAAAACACGAAAAACGAAAACGGCCACCAAGAAAATAATTTTTTACACTTTAAATTTTCCTTCTAACCTTCTAAACGCTCTAATTTCGTTTGAAACGAACCTTATAACTGTCGGAAAAAATCGGAATTTCAGAATAACTGTAGTTGGCTATATTAAAATATACAGAAATGATTATTTGCTCGTTTCTCCACTCGTTTTGGAGAGCATAGAAAAAAACAGTCCAATAATTGTAAATGAGTATAATCCACCAAATTATGGCATATAATTGCGACAAATAACATAAATAATAAATTCACAGAACGGCAGGAATTCAACATTAGGCTACATGCACGCAGTATATTCACATGTAGTTCAATGGAAGCCTTCTGGTACATTACATTCCTGTCCTATGAATTTGTCATTTATCAGAGTTTTCAAGTAATTTGTCACAAAAATATGCCAAATATTGGATTACGCTTATTTACCATTATTGGAATTATTTGCGACGTTCTCCAAAAAATATTATATATTTAAAAGGGGAGTTCGCCTCTCGGTTGATCTGAAATTCAACGCTCTTCTTCAAGTGGGGCCACTAATAAAATCTAAATGTGAAATTCAATATGTTGAAACTCGAAGGGCCGGCCGTGTTGGGTGTGCGCCTGGAAGGGTCGTTGCTTAACGCGTTGCTGAAACTGCTTCGCTCAGATCGTTCTGACCGCACAGACGCCGAGGGGTAAAAATGCTTGCGGTCGCTCCGTTCAACACCGACCGCCCACCGAGATAAACCGCTGAATAAATACTTGTTTGGCTCTGTACTCCAATAGTAGCGTTTTTCCATTGATACAGTAACAACTGGACAATTCGAGTGTGACGAAAGAATAAGTTGTTACAATTACCTGTTGACAATAAGCACTACTGACCATAATTCTGCTTATTTAATTTTACAATCCCTTGTCATGTACCAGAGAGCAAAATGTATTCAATTTTTATGATGATATTTTTCTGTTTTAACACCCATGCTAAAATTATGTAGATTACATGGAAACTCATTAATCAATACATTCCACCACGTATTTAATTTTGAAATAAGTCAACGTATTATAATACTATACACATATATTGATCTCATTCAACAAGGCCCTTAGAGATCTGCTTGACTTAAACTTGACCTCCATTCGATTTTTCGATTAAGGCGTTATGCAAATGATACGCGGTTACATAATATTACTTTCCACGCCAGGTGGACTGTCCGGTGACTGCAAGTAATTTCTTTCTGATCCATGTTAAGTTATCAGCCTCAATCGAATTCGTGCTTACAATTTTGCCCCTGTCTTAAAAATACTTAATAACACAGTTATGCGACGTCTGAATAATTCATTTTTTTAAATTACCCTCTCCGACGACTTCATCGTCCCAGTGACCCATAGTCGCTCATACATTTTATGTATGTATTAGTTTCTCTTAAAAATCTCGTTTCTTGTAAACACCAACGACTCCGCTCTAGATAGAATATGTTACTACCGTATTAATTAGCGCAAGCTTTTGACAGGGTGTGACTGCTGGTGAAACTCTGGAGAATCCTTCCCCCGATATACTACCCAGTCCTTAATTCCTACTCGAGGAACAGGCACTTCCGTGTTTCGCAAGGTCTATTCTTTTCCGATTCTTTTCCTCTTAGCGTCCTGGGTTACAAAATACAGGGAGGTATTCTGTATACACTGCCGAAATTTCTCAACATTCCTGACAGCTTCCTGCAGATAACAAAAACGTCCCTTCAACGCTGTCGCTATAATTAACAGTGTAGTGGCAGTAGTGACACGGTTCGCTTCATCGGGAGGCGACATGCGATTGTTTCGATATTATTAACGGTCTAGCGTAGGAGTAAATTGAATCAAGGTGGTGATAATATTTTATTTTACTCCGTCTCTCTTTCAGGGTTCAACGGCAGAGAGCCGACACAGAGAGTGCCGGCGGCTGGGTTCGGAGCGGTCCACCGGCGGGGAGCGTGCGTCGCAGCTGTGACCGTGCGTGTGCTTGCTCACATGGCGTGCGAGAGAGAGACCGAGTGAGAGGGAGAGGCCACACTGGGCCTTGAGAGGAACAGAGAGAGAGAGAGAGAGAGGAAGAGAGGGGGAGAAGAGAAAGGGGGTGGTAGCGATAGGTATCGTGGATGGGAGTGGAGGAACACTTGTCACTATTAGTACAAGTGTACGGCAGTAGCCGGGGTGGGGGTATTGAAACGGTGGGGGAGAAGGCCGGGAAGAGGAAAAAGAAAGTGTGAGGGATAGAGCGATAGGGGGATAGAGGAGCAATAGCGGTAAGGAACATCTGGTCCACCCACCCTGATCCCCGTCCTCGCCACATCTCTTTCTCACACCACCGCCCATCATTATCCTAAAACTGCTCCGCTCCCTCCTCCCTCCCCCCTTTATTTACATCCGATCCCCCGTTTTATTGAAAAAGAGGCGTAACTCCGTAATCGCAATATCCGCCACATTATAGCAATTAACTGCCACCGATGTAGAAGTTGGGAACGATAGAAATAAAAGGTTCAGAAACGAATGTTCCGCATAGTGTATGTCTATATTCATATTTTTCAAACCCGTCCAGACCGCAAAACAGGTGTTCCGTACTGATATTTGATCAGAAATGGGTGCAGCAAGTACCACTGTACCTGATGCGGTACTTGGATGGAGTAAACTTTTAGAACTGCATTTTTATCCCCGCGTACTGAAAGGGGTTTGTCTGAGCCAACCGAGAATTTATAGCACTTCGGTGTATCTGGAGTTATGAGTGTTTTCCGGTTGTTGAAGATGGCAAATATGGAAACGATAGCGTCGACTTTCATTGTCAGGAGAAACTTTTTAGCAGTCCCGAGTCTTGAACTGTAATAACATTTTTCTGTTCCTCAGTGTGTACATACAGCTGCTTAAACCCTTGGAAAGAAATGTACGCTTTGTCGAATCAGAATGCGAAAAGTTAGTGTAACTGATGGCGCGAAGCCGAGTCTAGGCTAGGTTAATACTGAAGGGGAGAATTTAATGCGCGTATTAAATATGCAACTCATTCATCTTCCACATCGGTGTCCCCCATCGCAACGCCGCGCGACTGCCGTCATCCCGAAACCGCATCACGTGGTCTACACCGGGTTTTATTTACATGTCATTCCATTTTTTATTAAAATGCCCCGCAAGACAGGGCGCCCTCTAATCGCAATCCTCCGTCCGTTGACTGTCCAGATGTTGTTTCATTATGGATGTAGCATCTGCGAAGGATGGGAGTCCCCTATTGCGGATATGAACGGCAGCTTGTATGACCTCTCGGTGGGTGCGATGGCAGGCGAAACATTAAAAGAGTCGTCTGGCCAATTCACAGTATTCCAATAGTTCTATCGAATATTTTCCCGCAATATACACGAGCGAGATCTGTTATAGAAGTATATGTTTATAAATAAACTTTATTGTAATTAAATTGATAAGACATAGATAGTGTACTATTCTTGGTTGGCCAGTATACCGCCAACGGTTTTTCAACGGTTGGCGAAAAAACGTCATATATTTCGGTATGAATTAAATTATTCGGATATATACACTACCTGAAAGGTAGATGTTTTTTAATATTAGTTATTAAATTATTTTCACTAAATAATTAAGTATTATATATAAACCTACTTGGAAATATTTCGTGTCTTTTACCGAGTTCACATGCTAAGATACTTTAGTATGTTTTAGTATTCAAACACTGTTCGTACAGAGACAAAACCGGAGATATCGGCTATATTTCACACCATTACCCTAATCGCTGTGACATTTACACCACCCCCTCTCCCCACCAGGCATTTCAACCTATTTCTCAATATATTTGTGTTTTAAATCTCCGTATCCTCCCTTACACTTCTCACTGCTTTATTTTCTGCAATTAAAATGAAGTAATAAATCCTTCCTTTTATCCCGAAAAAACGTTGATAAATTTCGAAACGGTGGCATTAGCCCGCTCTTTATCTAACTTTGACCACACGCAATCGTAAACCGCACATTTTCTTGTGTCATATGAGAGTGCGTTTCAGAATGAATGTTTCCATGATAGATGCGCGCCACATGTGTTGGATTTTTTTAGACCATCGCGTAGAAATTAGTCTCATTAATATCTCACTAACATAATACTACCGACAATAGTTCGAGTCGGACAGTCCAGGATGTCGGACTGAAGCGGGCATAATGTAAGCGAATAACATTAACATAACCATGTCCGTTTAGCACGCCGAGTTTACGATACAAATTACGAAATTACAAATTAATGTCTCTAATTTTTTTAGTTTTATTTATTGCTCGAAAATGGCTGTAATATTTGTCTTATATGAGACTCGGACATAAGATAGAAGAGATAATTATCTCCTTGGATTTAATTTTACAAAGCCTGATACAAGGCATCTGGACTATCAGGCGTGCGATACATTGTCTGCACTTGGACACTGGCAGTCCTCTAATATCTTTCGGTTGATAGCGACAGTCGAGGGTTTCTGCGATAGCCGAGCGATAGTGCGTCCAGCGATTCTTCAGTATTATAATTATTTTTTAAATACCTTCCCTCCCCCTTCTACAATATTAACAAGGTGAGAATAGCCAATCTGAAATCAACGTCATCCTTTATAGCGAACAATAGCTACGCGTTTATAAACTTTTAATGTGTTTCAAACATATTTAAAGCTAATCAAAAGATAAGGGTATGCTGTAACTATTGTGTTCTTACATTACTATCTACTTTTCAGGCTTGGGAGAAGAAACCGAGCGGGAGCTGGTGAGGCGATGAGATCCAAACCTACATTTCTCCTTAGAGTATGCTACAGTAGTTAAGACCTCCAATACACTGAAGCTGGAACTAGAGAAATTACGCCCAATACGTCGGTAACGGACTGGGCCGAAGAATGTTCCAGTCGTGAAGAGAACTCAACCTTCCTCTTGGACGGAATTAGGTGGAAAAGATCCGAAAAAGGGGAGAAAAAAACTCTAACAGTTAGCACCACACCAGGTGGTGCGGTGGTTCTTTCCCACAGTACGCGAATTAACGGGATAATCGATAGTCAAAAATCCATTTCTGTTCGCGAAAGACTTCACTCTTTTATTGTGTTGATTTTCTGAAGGCATACATGCATTCCATTTTTTCGGAATAAATTTAAATTATAAGGTGTACATTTATACTGTACTCCCTAGCAATACTACTGAAAAACTCAAGTATAACGATATTCGAAGAAATAAGTAATAGTCGTTACAGTAAAAATAATTATTATTAATGCGCAATAATTTAAATATCAGGGATCAGTCATAAAACTTTAGTTTTGACGTCCTTTCTCTTTGTTCAAGGCTCAATTTGTGTAGACGTAAAATGTATTTTTCAGAATAGCTTACTCGGCATTACCCTTTACCACCCCTATCAACCGATCCCTTTATTTAGCAGTAGTAGTATGAGGAAAGACAATAAATATATTTCACTGAAGGATACCTACCGCCGACCCGGACAGGACGGTGGCGAGTCACGAATAAGAATTTGGCGTTTTGGAAGTGTCATTTGGCGACGAGGGACGAGGGATGAGGGTGGTTTTTGGGTAACACGTGCAGCCCTACCTAAGCCAGAGTAGGGGGGCCCATGGAAAACCGCTCTGCGGTGAAAACCTCGCCACCCAGCCTACCTACCCAACCATGCTTTTTTCCAATTAGGGGAAGCTCTAATTTTCGCTTATTTGCTCCCCGCCCCGAATTTTCCGACCCGGCTATTTTCCGACCCCCGCATTCGTTATTCGAATCAGGCGCACTTTAATCGAGCTTGATTGATGTAACTCTGTATTTATCTCCTTGGACTCATCCATGATGTATCTTATTATGACACATTCTCATAGTAATGGTCATTGCCAAAATGTTGAAACTTACATTGGGAATACGTAGCGGAAGGCGTAATCCAGGAAAATGATAACTAAGAATAATATAATTTGTACTAATAATAACTCTACTTACCGGGATATGAGAAAGTTCCGACGTAGAAGCCCAGAGCGGAAAACTTGAATAAAATTAATAATTATGATAGCCGACAATGAATGTTCAGACGTTTCCATCTTGATTGTCAACGAAAGAATGAAGTGCTATCTTATAATGTTGAAAAAAATGCTGAAAAATCAAGAATTCACGCCCCAAGCGCCTGCCGCTCTCATTGGTGTTCGCCAGATTGGTAGTATCCGAGAATTAAAGACTAGATGCCGCCTGATCTCGTCTATCATTAGCAATAATAAATCGTTGCGCGAAAAAACGATCGTATTTTCAGTTCTCTCCGCCTTATAAACCGAACTGTAATTGAATTTAAATCTCGCGAGTGTGTAATTATTAGAAGGGGCCTGTGTCTAATAATGCCGGCTCCCGCTTTCGATGATTTACTTCGCGAAAATAAAACCCCTGGTTTCAGCCACTTTTACCGGCATCTGACAGCCTCTGCAACATAATCTATCGTGGTGAAGCAACAAATATAAACGTAACACAAGAGTTCATTTCACCAGGAACCGGGCACAGACCTTTATTATTAACGGGATATTGAGGACGATGGCGAGAAGCCCAGAACAACCCTATCCGGTGTTTGTTTAAAAGTTCCTCGTCAGTTTATGAAAGATGATTGAAAATTTCGGAATCCGCCTCCTTTTCCCAATGCGTATTGAATTAATAATTAATTCATTTATTTAAATTCTCTTTATCGTAAATCTAGTTTATGCAATTAGCGACAGGGGTCGTCATAAAATCGTGCGCGACTGGTGTGTTTAATTAAAGCCTACGTGATCAACATTTGAATGGCTGTTCCAGTTTTCGTCATAATCAAATGCAACTGTAGAATTTCGACCGCCTAATTCTTATACTTTGTTTAAATACCCGAAGAGGAGAGTTTGAGATTCACCTTTACAAAATATGTCAAAGTTTGAACATCTTATGTGGAATGGATCACTGACACACAACATAAGTTTTACCCCACAATATTATGGATAGATGTGGAGATGCTTCTCCAAATAAAAATCAATTAAATTCGGGTATGGAACGCCGAAGTGCTAGGGTCAAATTTTCAGAACATAATAATACAACATAATAATATTTTTTTAAATGATGTAAATAATCTGAATGGTTGAGTATGAGAACAGAATTGATTTCCAGAGTAGTGTTGGCTTCTGTAAAGCGCACTGACGGCAGAAGTTATATGAACAAAAACTTATCGGATCCAACTAGACCGGTTGCCTTCGGCGAGACAATTTTTTTTCTAGAGAAACAGCGGCCGCAAAAACGTCACATACACGAGTACAGTTGCGGACAATCCATTATCGAGAGAATTGACCGATACCTGGTCGGTTGACCCCGTAGTTTGTATTCTTGTTGATATAAGTAGAAATAAAATCCTTGCCAAATTTCCTACACCTTGCCGTTTAGTTAAGAAAAATTTATTACTTAGATTGGTTTTAATTTATACGGATTTGTTCAAATTATCAGTTAGAGACAGCTAAATGGTTTTCTAATTAAATCCTGTCTTTAGGTACACGTAGGTAAACCTTTTTCCCAAACTGGTTTACCAATTGACTAAAAACGATCGAGGTACGTTGCGAATTAACTAGGCTCCGTAGTGTAAACTAATAAACTGCTATTTCATTTCAAAATAGCAGAAAGGAAAGTCTTACAAAAAATGGGTCTCCAACCGATACTGCCAGCGATAAATAATACAAAGAAATTTGTAGCTCAAGAGCGCCATTCATCACGTTAATCCACGGCGTCCTCTGACTATCCACCCCAATAATTTCGTGCTTAAAAAAGTATACAAGAAACAGAGGGTAGCTATCATCAGTAACGTGATAGGATTACTATACGGTGTCAATGAACGGTCAGTGTTACTGAAACATTATACTGGCCGCATAGTTTCCGTGGGGCGTGTTTTTTTAAGGTTATGTGAAACGATTTGAAAAATGAATCCCTAGGCCTTTTTTATATTATATTTAATGCTATATAAGCAGCTAAATATTATTAAGATTACTTAACGAAATTAACCTAATTATTTAAGGAAATATAACTGTCGGCCGTTAATAATGGTTTGAGTGAGTGAGCACCTGTGCCGGGCGTGGTGGTGCTTCCTCCCACCACCGGCTGACAAACCGCCCCTCCGAACAGGTGTTAACGTTTCCAGTCCATCTGTGACACTCACTCTCACTGTTAACCGCACTGTTGTCGTTACATATTGTATATGCCAAGTCAACCGTATTCCCATCTGTCGTATTTCGTATCGGTCCCACCCGCCAGGATTCGGTGGAGGAAAGGCCCCGCCTCAGCGCCAATGTCCGGAGCCGCATTTAAAACCAGGGTGGGACAACTCCCCGCTCATCCTTTAACTCAAAACATTGCATCGTCTACTCGTTCGCTCCGGTTGTAGTACGGGTTCAGTACAGGTGCAGACCGTACCCCTAAATAAGACGAACATGAATTCGTCCCTCCTATAGGAGATTCTTCTCGGGGAAGGTAGCTGTACGTGTGTACTGGTAAACGCTTAGTGCTTCTAATAGGCCA
This sequence comes from Lethocerus indicus, assembly GCA_019843655.1. Classification (NCBI taxonomy): domain Eukaryota; kingdom Metazoa; phylum Arthropoda; class Insecta; order Hemiptera; family Belostomatidae; genus Lethocerus; species Lethocerus indicus. The sequence goes on along the minus strand of JACDQD010000003.1, from coordinate 21,674,735 downwards.
TCTGTGGGCCACCAAAGAGGAGACAGACAGGAAAATAATTCTAATAATATAAACAACGGGAAAAAACTGCCGGGGAAATTCAACGGCGCCACAATAATCTACACAGCATTCTACGGATGTTTTACTTGATACGAATGATACTGAAATCCTACATTACTTTAAACTGAAGAAGTTGGCCCAGTGAAATGAGTAACTTCGTAAAATAAACGCAACTTACTGGATCCAAACATGTATATTTTACGCTAATGAAATGATAGGTCTATAATAAAATGAGCAACTGCTGGCTGACCTATCAGACCATCCTATGTGAAAGGTCGGGCTGAAACACTGTGATGTCAGGGGTTAGCTTTGCCCGCGCTCCTAATCGGTTTAATTCGAGGACAGTTTGATTAGGCTGATTAGAGTTCTTTGACGGAACCGTTGATTTCTGGCCACGGTCGATAATCACATGCAGGGATAGTAGGCGTTGGAGTGTGGAGAAAGGTACGCTTGTATCTCTATTGCCAAGTCTATTTCGTAAATTGGCCAACAGAAGAAACTGTTCGACTGGCATTTAAGTCGATCGTTAAAATAACTAAACGTCGAAAAAGATCAGACAGGCCGCATCATTAATCTAAAGTACCCCGGGCGCAGCCCATAGTCGGACAGCTCATAAAGCCACCGAGTAGAGGCAGAAGGTAGTCAGATGGATGATAAAAATCTCTGGGGTTCACCTAACGGGCCTCTTAAACTATTACCTCCCCACAGATCGCACGGAAATCATTATTTCTTAATATTGACACACTCAATAGGCGTGCGGTATGCGTTACTACGCACAAATGATGCTGACGACGGCGAAAAGCCGAAACCGGAAGAGAGTGGGGACTTGAAGAGCGGTGACATTTGCTGGTGAGCCCCTCTGTGGCACAAAAGGGCCGGGGAATCGGATCCGATGATTTGGCCAGAAGCAGAAATATATTGGCGAACGGGAACTGGGAGAGAGGAGCGGTCGGCTAAAATGAGATTGATCGCTGGTGTATCGCAGATTACGGGGTATTTGGCGGCGGGCTGGGGGGCCCGCAATGCGGCCCACCGCTCCCCCTTCCACGCTCCAATCATGCCCCGCACCATCCCAGTCAAACTAGTGCTAGTGCCACACAACAAACAAATACACGGACAACACAGTTCCGCTTAAATAATACAACCCATCATAAATCCGCCGACCGGTCACTGTTGCTCACTAGCTCCGGTGTAAACTACGTACAAAAGCCCATTTGTATTTATTACAAATTGTTTATAAAATTGTCTGAACGTTAAAATATACCGCAATGCACAAATGCTAAATTAGTACGAAATACTTATGCTACAATATCTATTAAAGAACGGAAAGCAACTATAGTATATGAACGATGATTATCAGAGAGATAATTGAGAGGATACTTACGACATTCCTACCTTTTGAGTCAGTAAATAAATACTTAATAAAAATCATTATCACGAATATAAGTATTTCAATTTAAGTAGTAATTTTAGAAAGATTAGATAAAATAGTAACAAAGCTCATTAATTTCTCAGAACCTCCCGCTCTAACCTACATCCGGTTTTTATGAACAAAAGGCGCTTTTGATATTTAAAAAAAAATTAAGTATTGAGCATTATAAAACCCAGAACCCGTTTTTAGATTGCAGATAAAAATGACCACTTTGACTATCTCTTGCAACATTCATTTCTGAAATCCATTGAGCGAGGAAGTAAAATTTCGGTGCGCGGCAACTCACATCCCGGCAAATTGTTTTTTTGTTTTTGGTTTCTTTTTCTGGAATGAGGAACCGCCCACGCCGCACTGATAACAATATAAATAACAAACCTTTTACACTAGAATTTGGGGGAATGAGAGATAAATTTGGCTGTCGCTTGTTTTGCCCAATTACACGGAAACGAATTCAATTGTTATCATTATGATATCTTTAAAATGGGCTGGCCACTGAAGCGTGGTGACACGGGAAAAGAGGAATTATTTTCCTTCAAATTTGACCCCTCCACGTATCATTCTGTTCCCTAAATCTATAACCTTATCGTCACTCGATTTATGTACTCCATATATATCGCTCAGGTTTTATTTACCCATACTATTACATTATTTACATGTTACGCTATGCTAGTAGCTATAATAAAAGAGAACGATTTGCAAACGATCCCTCATTTCAGACATTAGAGCATTTGTTTGAAAAATCTCTGACAAAGTAATCACAGAGAAGGGAGCGGCGGAGTGGCTCTGGAGCTATAATCGAGAGTATGACGCATAATGCAGAAACTGTATAATCACATAACATGGTTATACGATTTCATTTCTTCGATAGAAAAATTGCGATTCTTTGGGGCAAATTGTGGAGGCAATAAAAATTAATTTTTTTCACAAAAACATGAGCCGGAGTAAATGATCTATATAACATATATTGACACATACCTATACTGACAAGGGGTTCCAAATGTAAATACATAACGTAAGCAATTTCATTAGAGAAATATTTTAATATTGAGGATTAAACATTATATTTTATCTTAATGTATTGTGTTATTGAGTCTCACGGCGAAGATTTAGGGTAATTAAAATCTACACATTTCATTAGGAAAACAAAATTATCAGTCAGTTGTTTGGTGGAATGGTAGCATGTAGGGGGGCTGGGGTGCTTCACCGATGTACACCGCAGGGAGAATATTTCTTAATCAGGTGCCTAATATACACTAACGTCCGTTGACACCTAGCACATATTGTCATTTATTGGAGAATAGGAAATCAGTTGCGAATAAGACTGCATTTGTTTGTTTTGTACGTTCATAAACTGCTGCCCTTAAACTTGAAGCAGTGCATAAATTCGGAATATCATAATTCAGCACGGGAGCGCATATTAAGGGCAATATTTTCGGATAAAAGTAATCTTTTATGAGTGTCGGGTTCGGCTCTGCAGGATTTATTGGAAAGTGGGTGGGGTTTAAGGGGGGCGGCGGAGGGGTGCCGTCATATTGGGAGGGCGCCTATAGAAGGGGCTGTCACTCATACCCGAGCCCCTTCCCCATGCATCCCTTCTGTATATGCAAATATATTTGGCCCTCCGACCCCTAAAATCCGAGGGTGTCATTTGGGAAGGATATTCGTTACGGGCCGGCCCAAAATTATGGGGTAGATCTCATAGACATCTACGTTCATAGCGGAGATCCTACCATAATTTCGTGTACGGGCCGCTGCGTGAAAAGTGCTTATATGAAACCTTATTTCGGTGGCACTAATGTGTTTCAAATTAAAAATTGTTTTCCAGTCTTTGACAGCAGTGATCACTCTCTACTGGTCAGGAAACCTTCACCTCTATCATTGCATTTTATACAGTTATTCGGATGGTAGTTCTGAGGCAGCTGGCCATCGAGCGCGCACGCACCAACCTATTGCGTCGTCTCTTTTAGCACGCGTTAATGTCATTATTATTCGAATACTCGATCAATTGGGTCACTGGTCATTGGCGAAACAACACTGGGTTCTTCGAGAAAACTGATGTAAAAAGCAGGCGTCAGCTCTCCATTCGAACCAATAAAGCACAATAAAAGAAAAATCACTGCAAAGTCCCCGGAAAATGCACAGAGGACTGTTTTTCTCGGATGTTCAACGGGGCAAAGGAAAAAAATAAATTATTTTTCGCTCTCTAGTTGATCATAAATTGGATAGAAAAACAGGGCAGGGTCGGAAACATTTTTTCTATTGTGCAAAAAAAAGGCTCTGAAGATCTTCGCAGGGCGATCCCTTAATGGAATCTCAACAAGAAACTAGCTCCAAGGATTTTGAGCAGAACAGCTTCGCGACAGTCGTAAAGGGGCTTGATGAACTAATAAAAACAAAAAGGAAATACAAATACAAACCAATAAGCCGCATGATTTATCATAGAGTTAATACCCCGGTTAATCCACAACCCTCCCTCATAAGGCTGAGTGTATGCAGCTTTAGTTTAATTATCAAGAAAATTGGAATGACAGTGAAGACAGGATTTCACACTGACTACTGACACAAGTGCCTCGTTAATGTATTGACTTAATGCTAATAAGGATGACCAACCTACCTTTACGCGAAGCACTATGGAGGGCTTAACAGTTCGAACTCGTCACAATGTGACATCACTCGTTACATTATTTAATAATTGAAATTCCAAATCCGTTCATTACAGGTAACAGATCTGGCATGATATCAAATCGGCGAATGGAGACAGATCGTAGGAATGATGATCCAAACGATCAGGTATGGAATCTAATCGAATAGAAATAACCCTCTTATATCTTCATGTAATCTTCAAGTCGCCCGTCTGGTCTAAAATTAGTGAAGAAAATATCTTCTTAGTTTTTTTTCTATAAACGGCACGTTGTGATAATCCGGGATCTCCCATATTTCTGAAATACGGGCGTACTCCCCCTTCATAAATCACCCGGTGCCTCCATTTACACTTTATATATTTAAATTTCCTGTATGTTGCCCCTTCTACATAATTCAGACGATAAATTCGCGTCCGCCGTTATCACGTCACTCGCTTTATCACCTCTCCTCTTCATAATTTCGACCCTCTGTTACACCGGGAATGTAAGTCGATCATTTATTGACGTCGAGTTGAATCATCTAAAAAAAATGGACGTTTTAATGAATTTATAATATATAACTGCCATTTTGGTTTACATTTATTAACGATAAACACGAATATCTGACGTGCCCGTGGGGTCAAATTTTATTTAACTTCTCATTTAAGAAACATAATTAGTGATTTTGTTAGCACAATTAATTGGGTGATTTGTTCGATCAGGTAGTTATATGTAGCCAATTAAATTTAAACACAATTAAATATTTTTACACTATGGTTTACACAATCAAGAAAATATGGCATTTCAATTCCCCTTATCAGTATGCAATCACAAGACATTTCGCTCAATGTACAACTTGAGTTTTCACCGCAGAAAAGTAAATGCAACCTCCGAGTATAGCTTAGAAAAATATAGTAATTATTACTGTATTCTAATTAGTAAATAATTATTTACGAATATTTTATTATTAATGTGTTTAATTTTTTTTTTACACGACCATGGTACGAGAGTAACGGGATAATGGACAACGTTCGGAAATTGAGTGTTAAATAGACAAATCAAAAGTAAATTGTCTGAACAACTCAAAGGTCGAATATTGAATAAACAGATGAAATGATAAGAACAAAATCTAATACTTATTAGATGACGACCCGAATCTACTTGGGTGGCACGTTGTGATAAAACATGTCACGTCGTAATAAATGTCGTGATGTCCTGAAATGGAAGGGAAAGGGCGAAAGAGGAGTACGGCTTTGCCAGATGAATCGGGGACGAAGCCGGGATTTAAAGAACATTACGGGTAAAAGGGAGGCGCTTCGGGTCCACTAATATAGGAAGACCGATCGAAAAATGAGTTGTTTTAGAAACATTGCCCTATTGGAGCTGGATGTCCCGTTTCCTCCGTCAATCTCATTCATTTCCTTTAGCATATTTTATGTTGTAAGGTATAATGTAAATTATCTAATAGAAATTACACAGTTTGTAAACAAAAAGGAAAAACAATATAAGTAAACATTGCCAATTGCAGTCAGCATGCCTCCAGACAAGTGCTTCAACTTGTTGGAAGCATTAAGTCAATAATATCTCCTTATTTCGCCATTAAATGTGGATTACCTAGCTTTATATGAATTCTATCCCCATAAATTCCACTCTTGATCCAGATATACCCTATGCATTACTTGCGTTGGTTTGTTTATGTGTCCTATTAAATTATTATTGTCTCTATTCTTATTAAAGACAACGGGTGTATTGCGAAAATTACCCTCTGGGGGTTTTATCGAAGGAAATATTGAATAAGATTCTGTGACTGAAGGTTGAAGGGAAAAATTACAGATAAAATACTTCGGGTTACGACAGACAGAAATGACAACACCGACCGTTATAAAGTGACGCACCTGCTTTTCTGTCGCAGCGCGACACCTGTATACCGTAGCCATGAACCGAATAATGAAAAATGAAAAGGAAACTTTTGCAGAATGCAGAAATGGGCCCGCTGGTCTTACAGCCGGTGTCAGGCTCATTTACTGATATTTGCGTTCTTTTTTTTTCCACAGTGTAATTTCAGAATACAACTCCTGACGATTGTTACGTTGAGTGTGAAAATTACAGAAGAAAATGACTCCTTTAAGCAGCCAGCCATTTTACATTCTGAACTGGCAGTCAAAGTAGATTTATCGACCCAGGTCTGGGTTTACATCGGTTATTATTTTGTCTACAAATTTCCTTACGGAAAATCTATTTTCGTCACAGAATATACAACGGGGAGAAAGGCGGACTGAATAATCCAATTTCCTCTGTTTTAATCAATTAAATTAATCGTTTTTCCCCAGTTCGGAGAAACATTTAGTTATCAGCATTGTCGGCCATAAATCATTTAACCGAACATATATTAAATATATATTATCGGGCACTTAAAAACTAATATTTCTACCTTCAAAAGAAAAATTCGAATATGCAGATGAGCTTAATGGCAAAATAATGTACCTGCTTCTGTCATGACTCAACTGTTGGAACTCGTTCTGAGGCAGATTGCTTCCTGTTTCCTAGGAAAATTTATTTCAAACCAACTTCTCTGTACTGCTAATGTCATTCGAAGAGTTATATATTTTATTATTATTAGGTATGTTAACAAAATCAACGAATTTACGTAGATCTGTAGTTATATATAAACTGGAGTGTTTTGGTCTTTTTATTCTGGACGCCGTTTCTGGCTTGACGCTAATAATTAATCAGTCGCTCATATTATAATGCCTAATATTTTTATTTTTTTCTTCTCCCCCCTCTCTCCCTCTCTTTAAATTATTTCTATAACCCCTCGCTTGGTTGTATCACATCGATTTATTGTCCATAGATCGGCAATTGATCCGTCCCGTTAGCACTATCAAACTTCCCTGAAGTTATTTTTTGAATTGATCTCAGGTCAGCGAGCTGGATATCTAGCATTGAAACGGAAAGCAAGAGGGCCGTTTCCGATCAAGATTCTGTTCATTTATCTGAACTGGATGGGGCTGGTTGGTGCGATTCCGGTGGCCGGAGTGGGACCGCCATTCCATATAGGTTCAGGCGCCACCTACCGCCTCTCTGCCCACCTCGGCTAGACACGCCAACCGGCTTATATACGACGTTTCATCGGTAAAAGGAAAACAGGAGAGATGCCATTAGCGCCCAGTACAGTCCCTTTCATTTAGATACCGAGCGCGTTGGCTCAAACTGACTTCGCATTAAATGAAACATTGGCCAAGCTTATTTTGATCACCCGCCTTAATAATAATATACCCCCCAAATAAGAGCAATTACAATTAATACGGGCGTTCAACTCCGTGGCAGCGATATTTGCCAGAAAAGCGAAAGTGGAAGTAATTTGAAATTCAATGTGCAATTAGTCGAGGGGTCGGCTAACCGTCACCCCCGCTCACGGGGATATTTTTATTTTTATGTTAGTTGGAAATTGGGACCGACCTACTACAATCTAAAGTTTTTTCTTGTTTAAGTTAATCCAATAAATTTATAAAAGAACTTTCATTTTATTTTTCGTAGCTCACAACATATTTCCATATTTTGAGACTGGCTCTTTGAGTCGGATAGTTTGCCTATCCCTGAGTTACTTTATTCTTTTATCATGAAATATTTAAAAATGTATAAACTAATAAAGAATAAACGTCGTAAGTAATTTCTAGGTTCGATATTTTGGTATACTATGCCTTATCTTCTCGTTGTCGGTTTTCTCCTAGGCTATATAAGCGGAAAAATTAAATAAATTGTTTGTCGTCGAACTGCAAACGCATATTTCATTAACCCGGATGTTCATTAAATGTCTGTAAATATCAGCGCACATTAAATACCGGTAAAATGTGTTTTAAAATTATTGACTCGTATTTTATTATGTCCTTATAACTTCGACAGCGACGAAATGTATATATGTTGCCTTATGCGAGCGACAGCTGCAAAATGTATAATTTTGACAGCTACCTGACATTGATATAAATATGTAATTATTGCTAATTTTGGTTATGAATAATTTATATTTCAGTAATTTTACGTAACATTCCCGCTTTTGGGCCTGTTGAAATATATTAATCCTATTCGTTTTACATAGTAATGTCAGTAACGTTGGGCTTTTGCGTTTTGGACTTGTGCGTTTCGGACTTGTGCGTTTCAGACAAAACGTTATCCACTTTATCTTATAATATCGCAAAGCATTATTGTTTTAGTACGATTTACAGCGACGATGACAACACTGACTATGAGATGTGGAAACTGGTATATCACAAAAGCACAAATCAGAGAGGAAACAGAAATCACAACGTTGATTACATACTTCTCATACTCTTTATCCTCCTTATTATCACTGATGACAGTTGTTGTTGGTTCTGAAAGTTGTATTAACATCATCTCGATAACAATAGTAGGGAGGATATATAACTGACCAAAGCTGAAGAAATTCTATTTAATGGACTCTTTTTTTGGTCTTACTCTTTTCTAGTAGGAGTGTCATTTCAGAAGGCTAAGGGTGTTCTAAGGTGAATCCGAAGGTTTACGGAAAAACGCTCCCAGACATACGTAAACGGTCGGATTGTTTTGTATATGTCTCCTTTTACCTGTAAAAACCCTTCCCAGGAATGTTGGGGGTTGAAGATCATATTTTATAATGCCGATGGTAATTCTGCACGAGGGGAATTCGCACTACGCATGAAGCAAATGACGGGAACTGAAAAGAATATAATTATTCTGTTGTAGTTAACAACCTGTTCGTGTGTGTTTCGTGTCATGGTCCGTCGTCGCCATGAAATTAATAACATGTGTTTCATGTATGTTTCATACGACTGTTCTGTCGTGTGGCACAGCACCTTGCCTAATTGGCAACACAAGTGAGCCGTCCAGGTGTCCCCGAGTGCTTAGCCTCACATCTGCAATCTCTCAATTACAGTCGCCGCATCATACCTCCCCACCCGGCGCATCGCTGAATGCGTTATCCCGACTGGGGCATCACTCTCGCTGTCTCAGCTTCCCTCCGCTTCTATTTAATCCCGGGCCGATTCACCTGAAGGGCCGTATAAATTTCCCATTTTTCCTCCCTACGGCGGCCTACCGGGCCGGGGTTCGATTTACTTACATTAACCGGCGGGCGAAGCACAATAGAAAACAGAGGCGTTTTAGGTAAAGCGGGACGGAATAGATGTCCGGCAACGCTTTATTGTTCGTAAAATGAAGAACGACGACGAAGGAATGACCTCAATCAGTACGCACTGAACGCCCAGACAAATTGAATTGAGTTGGCCTTTACTAGCCGACGGTCTCAATGAAAACAGGCGAGGGATTTCAGAAGAAAGATGAAAGCACGCTACTAGGTTCTAAGCTAGAGAAACGCAAATTTATAGTAATGCAGTTCTTTGTTAAATATGACCCCTAGGTGGCTATACTGCTCTCTGGATCGAATATAATGCAGTGTATGATAATTAATATAATTATGATTTAATTATGACGTGCCGTCCCAAGTTTTTTGTATACGTACAGTATAACATGGGTTTTTTTAGTACCAAATTTTCGACAACAAAAATGTTTTATACTAAAGAATAACACAACATACATTGTTACAAGTCTGGGAGCAGGAATATACACAATTGTTATTCATCTAATGTGTTACATTACATCACCATACATACAGTATAAATTTATTTATTATTTGTCTACTGATTGTGGGAGGATACTGGACAAGTCCACACGTCCGGAGATAGTGGACCCATAGGAATAAATGATTCCTGCTAATTGTTTGCTAACGGTTTAGTGGTTATCGCGTTGACGGATGTACCGGCCGAATTCCACATATTCAATTCCGGTAGAGTGTCCGCTACAGCCCCTGCACACTCCAACTATTTCAACAATTGTTAGAATGAACCCATAATATTATATTAGAAACATGTGCTGAGTAATTTTCGAACGAAAGGCGTTCGATGTATTGAGGGAGAGTATAACTAGAAAACGGAAGGCGCTCGGTGTGTTGAGGGATAGTATCACTCAAAATGGAAGGACTTAGGCGTAAACGTAAAAAATAAAACTTGAGTTCCAGTCAATTATGTTGATGACCTTTAGGGAAACTTTCTTACCTCTGGATTATAAAATCGATCCTTAAATTTCGAATTTTCCGGATGCATCCTTTTGTATTAAAATTAATTTGTTTTTATTATAATTCTTAGGAATATTAAGCTTGGGGTATTATTTCCTTCCACGAGAAAATAATATTAATACGAATTTAGGAACAGCACTAAGATAAGGCGTTGAAACTCCGTTTTGTGATAAATGTAGTGAAGCTATAACTGATATAAAGGAGTTTGTAGGAGTTTCATAACTTCTGCGACCTTACGCCTGCACTCGCCTATTTGCATTTAAGCTAGACCCGTTTGGACTTATCGCCGTCGCCGGAAAACCCGTCTGTAATATAAGTAGTCTAGTGACATTCCTAATAGGATTCGCCATGAGCAGCCGACATATATACCACACTGCACAATGTTGCAAACTGATCGAAAGAATGGTGATATTACAAACTCTCACGAACCAATAAACAAACACCGCAAGAGATATTTACAATTAAAATTGGAACTAATAATTTAGGTCTAAGTAGCAGCCGTAACGTCGTTTCTCGTACCTGTACATTTGTGACTTGTATGTGGATTCCACGTGAGTCTATTGTCAAATTTAATCTGTGCAGGAAATTCTAGAGTAATCGAGCACAGCACAGAAGAATAAAGCACGAAGGTCACTAGAGAAAGAAAGATAAAATGAATTCCAAGTGAACGAAAAAATAATGCGATTCTCAAGAAGCAAAAAACAGAGGGGAATTAAGTCCTCTAAAATGCATAATAAACAAGGTGGAAAATTAACACGCGAATGTCGCATAAAAAGATATTCGTGAACGCATGCATGTTGATGATCAAGTGCGGCTGACTGAATAATGAATTAAATAGAAATATAAAAATTAATAATGAAAAATTTTACCAGTTATGGAAAATTGCAAAAGGATATGAAGATGTCTATCGAATGTGTAATAGTTAATGCTGAATATGTTGTATCATGTCTGAGGATAATATAATCATTGTTCACAATTTCAATACGAAATATTTAAAGTAATCTTACACTCAAAATTTATAATCATTTGTATCTATTCATGCGAGAATGCATTAAACGTTCCTCAATGATAAACATTCAGAGCATGTCTAACAGCACAAGAAAAAAGTCAGCTTGAAAATCGATTGCTCAATGCAACGCTCTGTCCCATTGCAGAACGATCTGTTGCGACTACTTTAGTTTCAAAATGTCTGACCGGAATCAGAAAAACGTCATTTGTGAAAAATCGACTTATTTTGAAGACGAATCAGCATATAAACATAAATCCAAGGGATTTCATCAAAGACATTCAAGCGGTTAAAGTTACAGTGGTTTAGGGCCGCTTCTTATTGTCGTTTTCATTTCTACAATTTCACCAAGTTGGGACACTTCTTTTTAAATAACTTTCTTCGATCTAACCGTAAAAACACCAGGCTTGTCACAAGTTCGTAAATAACGTAAGATGTGTAAATTACGAGTATACATATTTAATTGATTAATTTTTAATAATTAATATTTTAAATAATTAACCTTCGGTCTCTCTGTAAGAAAATCTTCCGAAAAAAAAACAGTAGCATTAGAATGTGGAGCATCAGTAACCGGGAATATCTCGGTCATACCAGGATGTTGCTGATAAGAATTCGACTAATCTTATATCTTCTCTGTCCTTTGCCTGGTGTAGAAACTGACTAAATTCTTCTGTTTCGAAGGGAAATTCAACCGGTATTCGATAAAGTCCGGCTTAAAATAGGGAACAAAGGAAAAAAGGAAAACGGGCTATTTGTTCTTGGTCCGACTTTGTCTATCCGTAAAAACCCTTGGCTGGAATCCAAAATCAATGGCCGCCGACAAGGGTCAGTATCTGTTACCGCCTAGTATTTGTGTATTGTCCAAAATTCGAATCTTGGATTTCGGTACCGTCGGGCCTTGATTTTAATTTCCCTGTGTTTTGTGTTGTGATCGAAAATATCGACCATCGGTACTGAAAAACTGGGACGTTAAAACGCTGAAATTTCGCGATATTTATGAGAGTGGTAGACATTTTGGGACAGGTTTATTATGCTTCTTAAATTAAGATAATATGGCACTGTACAGATTATTATTTATTTATATTTGTTTTTGGAACGTATTAAAGTGGAACACGTACTACACAGTGACTAAAATAAATAACGACATCTACAAAGATAGATAATTTAAATTTATATAATTTTTAGACAATAATTTAAATTTACTATTATCGTTCTTCGAGTATGATAATTTTTACTTGTTAATATATCAAAGATTATAATATTTATTAAAGATCGGAAATTCCGCAGCAGGCCCCATTAGCACGGTCGTATTGTCCAGTTACTCGAGAACTAAAAGTTAATTTACAAGTGGAATATTCCCAGGAGTATTTAAACCGAGAACGAAGAAAGACAGCTCGGTTTATTGCCTCCAGCGGCCGGACCTCTTAGGGGAAATTATGGCCCAATTTCGGTTTTACTTTATTCCATTTTCCGAAGGTGAGGAAGGGAGAAAACTGTGGTTAATATCTGAAGGTGGTACCATGAGAATTTCGCAAATTGAACTATATTGTACGAACCCGGAGATAGAAAATATTTTGCTTTAAGATACCCGATATTCTCTCGAAATGGGTCGAACGTCCTTTCACTTTTAACTTAGAATTGATTGTAGAGAGCTCATTAACTTCAGTGTATTGAGTAGAATTTTATGAAAGGAAATTTTTCGTTCAATTAGCATTTCCTCCATGGCCTATTTCATGCTAGCGCATTCGTGAAGTTTTGTTTCGTTCCAAAACGACGAATTCTCGGAAAATAATTTAAACTTTATAGACTTATATAATACCGATTTAATCGGAATTCGTTCCAATGTTTGATAACCCGGAGAAAAGACGAATTTCGCAGGAATTTATTGAAGGCACTCGACCTAATGGATTTGCGCCGCAGGATCCGTTTACCGGTGGCACTCAGCGCCGCCAGCGGGTTTAAATGAGTCCGGAGTAGTTAAAAACTGAGGGCGTGGAAAATTGCAATTTTCCCTGCCGGGCAAAAAACCCGTCGTCCGTATGTGGGCGGCCGTCGGAGCGTTTAATATAAGAGGGTGGGGGTGCGACACCCCCGTTGTGGAGCATACCGCCCCCGGGGATGTCGCCCCCCCCCACGAATCTAATGGCCTGCCCCCTCTTGTATAATTACGCCGAGCCCGGGATTAATGGGCCGTGAAAATAAAGTTATACTCCGTCGGCAAAAGGATGCCGGCGGAGATTCTTCCCGTAAATTGCCCGCTCCGCGACCGGTCCCGGATTCTCCCGCAATATCGCATAAACGATAGTGACTCCGGTTTCAGGTATACACGGATCAAACGAGGCAATGAAATATGGGGCATTAGCCTAACGAGTACGGTTAAATCCGCGTCCCTAACAATGATAAACTGGCGAGCCTGTCTCTAAATCACACCTATTTTAGTTTTTATCTTGTATTCGTGAAGTTATGATTTTTTTTAAACAACGCGTGGTTATTGTCTTCAAAATTCTTGAATCGATTCAAAATGTTTGGAGGAAGCACTAGGGGGACCCACCGTCTATGATGTCGATCATACCTGGATATACTAAAGCCCCGTTATCACGTACCGTAAGTTTATCAATTCCTCCGAAGAATCGTGGGCCGCTAAATTTAACTAAAAATAAAATAAATTATGAATTCGCTAAATGCGGGGAAGCAGGTGAACATTCACGGATACACGCACACTCAGAAAGGAGGACGAGCGACCCGTACTCACACTGTGAAACACAACAGGTGTTAACAGTAAGAGTAACAACACAGGGGTGAAACAGGTGGCCTGCACCTCAGTCTTCCATTACTGGATGTCTCCTTGGCCCGCTTCTTTTAAAACGAGATAGGCCGGCTTTTTTTGAGTCGTGTTATTTTTTTACAAGGAAAAGGTCGGCTTTTAAATTATAATTGGGAAGGAAGGGAACGGCCGTTCTGAAAGAAGTGTGCTCTGCACGTGATGGGGTGGGCCGCTGCACGCATCGGCCGCGTACACTTTGCCGATGATAAATATAACTATTAAATAATAAACTAATTTATTAGTTAGTAGGAGGCTTGAGTCTTGGAATTGAATTTATTTTTTATTTAATCTCAAAATATTTAGAGATTAATTTAGGTGTAAATAATGAAAATTTGTAAATCATCTTGTACACAGGTAATTTTTTAACAATTTAAATATATAATATTTCGTATAATTCTTGTATTGTACCTTAGTCATTATGACCTCTTTGGCAGCAATTTTTAAATGCGTGTGAGGTCACGCAATTTAAATCATACGTTTCTTTACCTAAATCACTCAATTTTGCTCACGCTACAACCCACAAAAACTTGCAAAAGATTGAAAGCCTGCAAAGATTGCATCAAGAAAGACTTTTTTATACACTGAAGTTAAAGAAAAATTCTAATTGCAGCTTTACGTCATTTTTTCAGACTGATAATGACAGTCAGAACATAATGGCAGAGGGAGGTTAAAAAATGGTTAGGTTTAACAATGAGAGAGTGAACTGTGCTTGAGAAAGATGTCAGGCGTCTGTTATACAAAATATTTTGTTTACAAAAGTAAAAGGAAGCGGTGCTCGTTAAATGGCGAAGTCCGAGGAAATGAGTCTTGGACATTTCAATTTCTGCGGCCCGGGCACGTTTCAGATTCCGCTGATTTGCAATTCAATAGGCTCACCACGGACGGTATAGCCGAGTTATTACTTTCCCTTCAAAGACTGTTAGACAAAGACTCATTGTTATCGTTTAGCAAAATAGTTGGCGCCGGCCAGTCACATGCGTAATTTTCCTCGATAGCGTTATTTTAAATTCAGTTTAATAAAATACGGAACGAAGAAATATAGACATATACAAGTAAAACATGATCGCACGGTTTTAGCAAACCATTACTAGTGTAATAGCTTACAGTAGTAATACTACTTGTATTCCACATGGAATACAAGTACATTCTTAAAGGATATACTTATTATACTCAGCTATAATAATCGTTTTTTAACCATGCTACTTTTTAGGGTAATGTAACTCTCGCCTGGTCCCAATAAACTGACATGGCGGTACAGAACACCGATGGACTGAATAGCATATATTGTACATGTATATTGTACATATATTCTACATCTTCGATATACATTTAATCAGAAAAAGTTTTTCTTAACATTGTTGGGTTATGCTTATATATCTAATAGTTTTTGGTAGCTCTATCGTGGTCTAGAGCAGGGGCCAGCAAACCGACAATAGCGAGCTGCCGATAGTTGGTGGAGATATTTTTATTTTTTTGTTAGTTTAAAATTAAAACCTACAAATAACATTCAAAGTATTTTCTTGTTTAAAGGGCTCCAATGCATTTATCAAACAATTTTCAATCCATCTTTGGTAACTCAGCGCATGTTTTGGTAGCTCTTTGGGTCGGGGAGTTTTCCGACCTCTGGTCTAGAGCTGACCCCTAATTGGGATAAAAATAATTATATTTAGAAAAATTAAAACACTTATCTCAAGATGCAAATTTGGGTAACTAATGATTTATATTTTATCAGTCAACGTAACATGCCTGAAATATGTTATCTAAAAACCCCAAATCTTATCAGCACACTCAAAGAATTCAAGGAAGTGCAAAAACTCAAATCAACGGACCTCAATGCTGTAATGATGATTTTTTAATTTAATATCAATTAACTGAAAACTATTCAGACAATTTAGTATATTTGAGTGGGTTGCATTCTATGAATAGCATTATTTGAAAGAGTGTCTTCAAGAAATTCAGGTATATTTAAAATGCCTGCTGTATATTTAATTGTGCTGTTTTATATTACTTGAAAGAGAAGTAAGTTTGAAAGCAACTGTAAATTATTCTTTTCACTACATCCACAAAAATTGGGGAAAAAACATAAGGTTAGCAACCAATTGACCTTCTGGTTTTTCATTTTCTGAAGGTGACTGAAATTCCAGTATGGAATAGTTGATTACAGAAGTATTATTATTTCTGATTTTGTTTTATATGTTTAAAAATATACTTTCTTTTCTATTAGTTTCTTATATTATTAATTGTCTTATAACTTATATAATCTTAAAATATCAAGATAATATTTTCTACTGGTTTTAACATGTAAAAAATCTATTGATAGAAAGGTTTCTAGTTAACATCTTTTAAAATTATTTTTTCTTGCCTTTCATTTAATTTTCTACATATATGGAATGGAATATATGGTATGGAACCTAGAACATGTGATATGTAATAAATAGATATTTTATTTAACATTTAAATAATCAGGCATCTAAGGAATTAATTCAAAGTTTTGAATTTGTTCCTGAAGTGAAAAAAAAGAATGAAATCTTGAATTGAAATTTTAGATTGTGTTAACGGTATGCCTGGAATAATTAATATATGTTACATATTATATAATTATGTATACAGACAATTTAATATTACAACAACAAAAGTTGTTCTGAATTAAAAATTAGAAAATATAATTATATAATTAAACAGTTTCCATTTAATAAATAATGCACCATAATTTAATCTTAATTGTATTGCAAACATTCTATGACCTACTTATTACAAGATTTTCTCTCTAGACATTAATGACGTATGGTGTATTAAGTGCATTAAATTCAAATAAAAAGATTCAATATTAGATACATTTTCATTAGTATAAACCTGACCCAATGGTTTAAATTGTGATATAAATTAGAGTGACCATAATTACTTGAAATTTATGAATTACCATGTCAATTCTACCATGTAATTTTAATTACACCACATAAATAAAACACATTTATATAATACATTAACAGAGTTTTGTGTAAATTTTAGGACCATTATAACTAAAATATAATTTATTGTTCAAATAATTATTTCAATTAAGAGATGAAAATTATATGAAATATAAATATGTGCCATTTTAATCAGTCCAAGTCTAAATGAACTACATACAACTTGTCAAGAAATCTAATTTTAGATCCCCACTCTATTACAGTACAGGAAACAATTCTATAGTATTCACCTTCAATTTTTTAGTGAATTACTTATTCTAGGATTCAGTAAAACAAAAAACCAAAAGAAAAATGTTAATATTTGTTAAATAATAAGTAATCTGGTAAATATAAACTAAAGTAGTGATGGAGAATTGGATGGATGAATTGCAAATGTCTTACAATATTTTTTATTTTCCTGAGAATAGAGCCTAACAAAGCTATATCTCATAATTGAACTACATTATCAATTATATTATGAATAGAAATATTAAGGAAGTGCTTAATTAATTTTTAAGAAAACTAATCTAATCCAAAGTGGTCAATCCACTGTTAACCTTTCCTGGGAACTGATATAATTGTTTAATAGATATTCATACAAAAATAATAATTTCCTGTTTTTAATTATGTTTTCTACTTCTGATTGTCTACAAAAAATATAAAATTAGGTTAGATGGTATAGTATAGTAGCCAGAATTAAAGACACATTGTTCATTACCATAGGAATAATCCATACTCAAAGGGTTAAGCATGAACTATGAGGGTCCTCATCTGGTGATTACCATTAGACTGTTTGATCAATTCCAATTTCGTTGAAAAAGACTGAAAACATTAACAAGAATACAAAGACCGATTTAATAATTCAAGGTCTTCCTTTCACTCCTATCTATATTATAGCGATGACTCTAAGAATAGTCAAAAATAGATTATAAAATTTATTATAAATTATAAAATATCCAAAGATGTGGCAGTAAATAATCCCTGCACTCCATTCCGTTTTTACGCTATTAGGACTAGTACTAAATCATGGCCAGGTTGTTGTTATTTTTATAATAAAAATGCTATATTGTGTTAGCTTATATTCACGTATGTTTACATATATTTCACAGAATGGAACTCTTTTATCATTTTCCTCATTGAAATATTGAACTTTTACGCACATTATAGAATTAATTTAGCTACCTGTTGGTATTGCGTTGGAACGTGTTCTTTCTTGATATATAATTAGCATTCCAGATAAAAATAAGCTTACACTGATGAGGAAAATTGTTGAAACGTTTATTTCCGTTCAGTTAATATTATAATTTAGTACTAACTTTCCTTTCAATAAGCTCTACAAATATTTTTTCGGATCAGTACAAACTCGTACTAAAATTACAGTAAATGAAATATATGTTACATTGGATTATTTAATTAAGGTTATACTTAGTGAAGAATACGGCGGAGTAACGCAGTATGAAAATAAAAATCATGATATCAAAGAAAAAACTTATCGAGATAAGGTAAATTTCGTCTTGTTTCGTTGGCACTCATGTCATGAAACGGTATGGCGGATTTCGTTTAGTGAATGTTATTAGTTTCTTGTTTGACCTAAAATGTTATTATTTAGGATAAAATATTCCTTCGAATCGTGTCCGTGTCACTTTTAGAACTTCAAATTTGAACTATGAATGGTCTGTGTGTTAATGGGTTCACATTTATTGAAAATATTGGCTGATATTGAGCCCAAATATGCTTTTCATTTTGTTTATACTCGAGACAAAGTTACATGTACATTGTTGATTTAAAAAATCGCCCCCATATGGTTTAAAAAGTACGTCTTTCATTGTTAACATTGTATATCCTATTTGTTAAATATTTCAATAAATGGCAAACCCTAACTGTACCAGTGGTGTGTTACTGAGAAGTTCTTATCAAACGGCTGTTTCAACTAATATTTTTTTCTGAAGATGTCTCGCGGGTATTACAAGACATATGGTCGGAAAGGAATCGCCCCAGTTACCCAGGCTAGCATTCAGTTTGATAAACTTTTCTGCGAGAACAGTAATAGGCCATCTGCTTCAAAGTCTGCTGGCACTGTAGGAAAATGGGGTATAACTTCTTTCACCTCGTTAAGGAGCTCAAATTTCACACTAGGTAATATTTGGTTGGTATTAAAGTTCAATTATTAACCCAATATCAAAAGCTGATAAGTAAACCTAACCTAACCATTTTTATTATTTTTATACTTATGCCTCCAACGACTTGAAAATTGCTAGTTAATTTTAAAATTGTATAATTGTTTCCCGTTTATTATTTATGATGATTTCAAATCGTATAAATATAGTATTTAAAAATCTAGGTTACCCAAATATGTGAAATCTGCCCAAGCTCTGGTGTCTGTTATATTTTTTCACACTGGCTATGTTTTAAAATTCTGACCCAAGTTAACTCAACTAAGCTATGGTTAAAGTATTCTGACATTAATATCTAATGGGAGAGTTATTTCCAGACAAAGGGAAAGTAAAAATTAATTAAGGGAACAGTCTTAATTAGATTTTTCCTCAACATTTTAAATTGACATTTTAGATTATTATTTATCCCTGTAGGGATGGATTGTAGAGTTTTCCTCATGCCTATGATAAGAGAAAACTAAAATGGGACATAGTGCCCAGGTATTATAGCCTGGCCATTCTTACCTCCTGAGGGGTTAGAAATAATTAGTATCAAAGGGAACGAGACGTGATGTAAAGACGTAAAGATTGTAGCCAATGAAGAACATTATTATTTAATATCGTCCATAGACTATTTGGCTTAAAATTAACAGAAATGTGAGTAATGTGGTTTGGAATTTTTTCTTACAATATTTCTTGATTAAGTTCAGGCCATTCTTCAGGTTTCTTTCAGATTAATTTTACATTAATAATAAATTGTAAATTAAATGTTAATGTCAATTCAATATTTTGTATTATCAAGGTCGTCAAGATGACAACAGTTGTAAGAGGCCTCATAGTGAGACCAAATCTAAGAGCGTGTACAGTCCACAACCACCTCCGGTTGTTTCACCTTCCCAGCCCCGACCAAAGAAATTTTTCAAGAGCAGGAACAATGATGCGGAAGCTGGCACTGCTACAACTTTGCCTTCTCCTGCATCCTCAGCTACTCGTAAATACACCAAACCCTTGCAAAGGTACATCAATTTCAATTTCTCCCCTCCTAATTTGTTTACAGTTTTAGGTAATACAACATTTTAATTTCAATTAGTTCAGATGATTATACTGCAGGTCACATTTATTAAATTTTCCTTATAAAAATGGATGAACATTCCCCAAATGGGTTTAATGAAATTTGATTGTGTGGAAATAAAAGTTGTATTTGTATATTAATTATTAAGGTTCTTAACAAATCAGTGGAGTAGGTAAAGCAATATAATTTTAAATTTGATCAACATTATTTGTTTAAATTCAATGAGTTTACTTTATTGTTGGTTTAAACTGATCTAGGGTAGGGCAAAAGTATGATTACTTTCCAGCAACACTTTGTATTGCTGTTTTTTGGTTTGGCCAGGGAGGGGGGGCTGTATTCTGTATTAATTCTGAGGTGGAGTGTCCTACTTTTAATGTCAAATGGGTGATATCAATTAATTAATAATATGAAGAAGAAAAGCCAAGTTATGTTGCCTGTAATCTCCTCAGAAAGTATTAAGTTTGTGGTATCATTATGAGAATATATTGTTTATTAATTGAAATTATTGTTAAGTTTAACTATTTTTATATTATGATATATTGGGCCCTTTCAAATGTGTAGTAATTATATAAACATATGTGTGCTTTTTTAATAGAATATTATAAATGTGGTATAAAGCTGATATAAAGAATTTATGTTCATTGGATCAATTATACCAGTAATAACTGACATAGTGTCATTCCCGTATAATATGACAAAATAAATATTTTATTTCCAGATCCACATCGTTAACCTCAAATAAGAAACCTTACGTCAGCCCTACAGCTGATGATGAAGGGGAAGATGAAAATAATGAACATCACAGACAAGCTATTAATTTGTCTTCTTCTGTTTCTACTCATACCAGTTCTTCAACGACCAATTCACATAACCCCCCCATAGTTTTACGCATATTTAAAGGAACTGCTCAGTTATTAACAGAAGATGCTTTCCTTCCAAAGAAAGAAAATCGCCGTAGATCCCACAGTAGTGAACACAATGATAATATATCTCCAAAGAGACATAAAAGTAAAATCAAAGATATTGAGTCTTTGAGAAAAGACTTGGAAGATGAAGAACCAAGTTTGTCCACTGTAGTAAAGTCAGATGTAGATGACCCATGTATAGAAGAAGCTCCTATAGTTCCTTCTGAATCACCTGAAGTTAAAAGAGAGAAAGAATTAGAAGAAGGTGAAAACCTTTTAGCAAGTACTTATGTAGATGTTCAAGAAACTGCAAACAAATTGTTAGATGTGAAACCTGCCACTGAGGCTGATGAAAGGGAAAAATTACTTCAAGTGTTAGAGGAAGATCCACTACGACCAGACACGGATATAAATTTGCATGTAGATACCCCTCAAGCTGAAACAATTGCTCCATTAGTTGAATCCACCACAATAGAGGAAAAAACAGAGCCGGAAATCAAAGAAGAGGTCCTAGTGAAAGAGGAGGAGCCAGAAAAAGTTGAAGAACCAGTAGTAAAACCTGTTGAAGAGCATTTCACATCAGATAGTGAAGGCAGTGAAGTGACTGACAGAAACAATGTTGTGCCAGAAGTAAAACTGGAACCAGAAGTACCCAAAGTTAATACCCGGCCTGCCAAAAAAGGATGTATTTTTAAATCTAGAGGTGCTTCAGGTGAAAAACGACAGGCCCATTACATTCACAAATGGAGTGACAATAAAGAAATGGAAGGTATTACATTTTTGTTCACTCAATCAAGTTTTTGTGCTTACTACCTGTGGTATTGTCTTAACTTCCATTTTCTTAATTTTCAAAATTAATTCTATCTGATGGTATATATTTATATTAATTACTACTGGTACATTACAGGGATTCACTTTAACCTTCAGTAAAAACAAGTCATTGTAGTTCATTGCATTCATTTTTAAATCTTGAGTCTTTGGCAGCTTTTGTTTTCTTTATACATTAATGTATGGGCTCAATGTGTGTAGTATGCTGTAGCTCATAAAACCCTTATTAATGTATTATTTTCATTATTTATTTATGAGGTACAATCATGTTTTCCCTGTTATGCACCTACCTTATTAATGTATGAAAACCAGATATCATGGTTTGACATTTGCAACTCAAAGTTCATTTTTTACAGTTACTATATTAGTGTTTGATGGATATTTCCTATTCAATTATTTTTAAATTTGTATGATATGTATTTATAATAAATTATTTTTATTTTATACATTTTAAATACCATCACTTGTAATATTTATTTCACTATGGACTTTTGTTTTTATTTTCTTAAAATCAAATGCATGGTTATAAATATTTGCTAACAGTTTGACTCATTCTTGGACAGTGGCCAATTATTATACTATGACTTGATAACCTTGCATTTTGTCATTTGAACTATTCTTTGTGTTTTTCTTTACTTGTGTACATTAATTAACACTTGTGTAAAATTCCAACTGATTTAAATTTAATATTTCCTTTTCTGTACACAAACTAGTGAATCTTCTCTCCAGTTCATTTAGGATTGTGATTTTTGTTTTGTCGTAAATTTCATAGTAAACATTATATATTTGTTTAACCTTCAATTGTACTTGTATAATCGGTTTTCTGTGATAAAAACAAACCTTATTAGCTGTTAAAAACATATGTATTTAATCTATTAAATTTATGCTGCAGGGTCTGTTACCAAAAATGACAAAACAGTTGCTCCCCCAGGGCCAAAAGTGGAAGGTGAATTTGAACCTGAAACATTAACTAGGGTCACAAATTATCATCCTAACAAGTCTGACATTGATGATTTCGAACCAATTACCAGTGTAACTTGCAGTAAAAGAGCCAAAGAGGTATTTTTGTTGTCTCAATTATTTCAGATATTATTTATTTTTTATTGTGTTTACTATAATTCAATTTATTTACTTGTTCCTCTTCATGTAAATTAATTGAAATTAACTGTGTAGGTACAAAAGTGCATGCAATCCTGTGGCAAACTGAATTTGTATTTTAATTTAGAATGGTATATTTTGTCTGTTTAGTTCTACACTGTGGTACGTAATGTAAAGAAGGCCCATCAAATTCAAGAGTCAGGTGAATTTCAAGAGTTCAATGATGATGTTGAATATATTTTGGATGCATTACAAGATAATAATCCCATTAGTACCAGGTTAGTAAATTTTATTCATATTGCTACTGAAATTTAAGTTGATTTAAAAATTATACCAAGAACTTATTCTTTATTTATTAAATAAACAGATTAATTCAAAATTAATCATAGAGAAGTGCATAAAAATATTATTAAGTAAATTCTCAGTTCTGCATTTTTTAACTGTCATTATTATTCTCATAATCTACCTTGTACAGGAAATAATTAATACAGTTTCAATAATTATTCTGCATTAACATATTATATTACCTTTGTTTTTCAATAGGTGCCTCTCAGCTATAACTCTTGCCTCAAAGTGCATGGTGCCTGCATTTCGTATGCATGTAAGAGCTCATGGAACGGTTACAAAGTTTTTCAAAGCACTTCATGATGCAACCAAAGACCAGGTATATTGTTCTCAAAGAATGAAAATGATTTAAAAGATTTATATACATATGAAATTAAATTATTGAATGCAACACCTACAGTGAATATTGATAATTGTATTCCTTTGTTTTTTTCAGTATTGCCGTCTTTTTATTCGTGTAAAATATATGTACTTTTCTACCATAGAAAATTATGAACGTAACCTAGCTACAGCTGTGCATCTTTTGGTGTTCAATGAATTATTTTTATTTCAGAGGTTGGGGATGTGTACAGCTACTGTTATGTTTGTTCTGAGTCAAGACAGGTTAAACATGGATGTAGATCGAGACTCACTTGAGCTTATGTTGAATCTTTTAGAGAGTGATACATCACATAATTCAGCGCTTGATGACTGTGGTTTATCGGATGCTCAACTTCAGAAAACTAAAGAAAAAGTTCGTACACTTTGCCAAGAAATTCAAGAACAAGGGCATGGCAAGCACCTTAACTTGGATAACATTACAGTAAGTTATACACAGGGAGTTAATTGATTTTTCTAGCTGTTGCAAATTGAATCAGTCTGTTCATATTGTATAGTGTATAATGTTCATTTTGTCATTATTTATATTACAGTTGCCAGAATGCTTTTTAATATCTAACTAGTTACTTAATAGATAATTTAAAACTATTCTGTAATTATTTCTATGTAGGTTGGCCATTTAGCAATGGAAACATTGCTTAGTCTAACATCTAGACGTGCTGGAGAATGGTTTAAAGAAGAGCTGAGAGATCTGGGTGGTTTGGAACATATTATTAAGACAGTTGTTGATACTTGCCAACCTGTTGATTCTTCTGTGATACAATGGACACCACACCTTATGGACAGGTTGAGGAAAGCAGATAGATGTCTGAGAGTACTGGAGAATGTTAGTAATTTTTATTTAGTGCAATATTCATTTCACACATAGCTGCATGATGAAATGTTTAAATTGAATTTTGGTTCTAAATTTGTTTTCTGTATACTGAAAGTATTGATTCCTTTTAGCATTTTACTTAATAATATTTTTTTATTCTCTATTTAAAATTAATATTTTCCCCTCAGATTGGAAAATTGTGAACAGACTCAATCATTTAGAATATGATTTATTTTTATTGCAGGTAACACTACACAATGAAGAGAATAACAACTATTTGTTGACATATGGTGATGGAATTTTAGTTGACACTGTAGTTCGTGTTTTTCGCGTTTGTGACCATCATTTGACCCTTTATCCAGCTACTTCAAGTACAGACAAACATTCTGTAGGGGCAGTCATCCGTGACTGTCTTATGTCCATTCTCAAAGTCCTAATCAATCTAACGCATGATTTTAATAACAAATGTAAGTGATTTTCATTAATTTTTATATCTTAGTTTAGTAGTAAGTATTTTATCAGAATTTTTTATTTAATAAATTGTTTATAAAATTTGGATTTTCCATTTGACAGTATGTTAGGGTTGGAATACCATTCACATGTGTACATATATTTATATATATATATACACAATTTTTGGTTTTAATCATGATTAAATATAAATCGGTTTAAATTTTTTCCTTTAGGTTTAAGCCATTAAATTGCAGGTATTTCATTAGATAACGAACAATACCAAAATACATTATACAGTTGTTTCTCAGAAATGAGAATTATTAATTGTATATTTAATTGAGTAGTTTTTACCATTATAACAAGAGCATGGTGTTCCTTTAACACCAGGTATAATTATAATATTACACAGACTTATTTATTTAGTTCTGTAGTTAACAGTGTAAGCATAAGGAATTATACCCACTTAATAGGAGTTCAAACTGTATGGCTTGAATATCTTACCAGAATAATATTTTTGATAAATCCATGCTTAATTTTTTCTTATTATTTTAACACATCTCTGCTTTTAGTTTATTATTTTGTCCATATATTTTTGATAATATAAGTAGATTCAAAATTACAACAATTTTATTATCTACGTTATTTCTTTAGTGTTGTTGTAATCAATCTGCAGTCAATTTTTAATTTATTTTAGCTTTTGGGTCAACTCTGGCTGGTAAAAGACAAGGCGTTATCGAAGCTAGTCTGCATGTATTATTGGAGATACCAGAATATGTACCTGAAGAACAGAAGTTTGACATCATTGTTCTAGTAAGTAAATATTAAGAAAATGCAGTTATTATATTACAGTTAGTTATTATGGTTAGGGTCATATGCTCGCATTTTTTTATTTGTACTTTTGTCATCTTATTTTTATTTATATTTCAAACTCCTTTATTTTTTAAATTAATTTGATTTATTTAAGTTTCTCTATTTTTCTATAGACCCCTTTATGGGTTTTTTCTACTATTATATTATTTGCCTTTTTAATAAGTGTTATTATATTTAGTTGTAATTGACAATTGAAGCAAAATTTAATTTGTCAGTGGATGCATCTGGGATATATTTTTGCCTCACTTCTTTAAGCACTAAGCTATGCTGGTCTCCAATCTTAACTTCTTAAATAAAAGAAGGTCATAAACTCCAATATATTTGTCACAATCTAGTTATTTTGTTAATACAATGTTTCAGGCTCTTATACTCCTAATCAATCTGGTGGAACATTGTGATGCAAACAGAAAACTTCTGATTGAAGCAAAAGCTCCTCCTGATCCAAATTCATTGTTTTCAGGTCAGTTTCAATTTGGTTTGCATCAGTTAAAAAATTTAGCTAAAATAAAACTGATTTTGTTTGTTGTTCTTACAGCCATATTGATTTACTGGGATTCTGAGATCAACATCCATATTACATAATTTATTTTAATCTTGATCTCAATTAAATCTGGTATCCTTAACTTGTGAAGTTTAAAATTATTGGGCATTTTGAATAATTTATCTAATGTTATGCTAACTAATATGGGTAAAATAAAACTATATTGACATCAATGGTCAGCCCGAAAAAAATTGTACTCTGAACATTGTTGAGTACTCATAGTGCTTTGCACTTTAAGCACAAAGATAGTGAAAACTCAGAAAACTGTTTTTCTTTGTCTGTTAATTCACACATGCATTATACAAAAATACAGTATAACATAAGTGTTATTGTCTAAAAGTTGTTATATTTTTCTTTGTTGTTTTCTACAGGGTTATTTTGATTTACTTGTAACAGTTTTGCCATTTGTATCTCTTATTCCAAATATGAATCAGTATAAATATTGTTTCATATATTCAGAGGATTCAGGAAGTGCTGTGCGTGCACTAGTTGCTCTCTTCCTACAACATGAAGAATTAGCTAGGACTGAAGAGAAGAAAACTGATGCTATTTTAGATGGTGAAAAACCACCGGAATCTCAGCAACAGAAGTCTCAAGAAGAATTTATTGAGGAAACTGTTGCTATGTGTAAGCCATTTTTTACTTGTGATTTCATTTAGTATTATTTGTATAAATATTGTATTATTTTTATCTTACATCAAAAGTGGCTATTTGTAAATTCTTAAATTATACCTATGGTTTATGTCTTTAATAGTTTTTTATGTTTACAATATAAAAAATGAACTCTCATTCATGTATGAATCTCCTTGTTTGCCTCTGAGAATGTAATAATTTATTGATAGAATTGAGAAAAAAATGTTATAATTATTTGAATTTCTGTATATTAATTTTAAGGTTTTATTTATAGATATATAAAAAACTTAACTACATAAATATTCTTCTTTCTTTTGGATTATTTAATTCTATTTTTTTCATCACAAAACAGTAGTCAGCTAATTCAGTTCTAACGACTTGGATTTTTGATTTACAGTATTACAAAAAGCAGGGAGACATATGGAGCATACTTTGGTTGGTGCTTATGTAGCCATATTGCTTGGTTATCTCACTTTGGACAACCAGGTATGTAATTAAATTTTTTATTGGATTTACTGCTAATATTGCCTTTAAATTAGTGAATACTAAAGCTGTATTCTTTATTTTTATAGGAGTATGAACTATTTGTCAGAAACCATATGCCAGATAGGAATTACACAATGATGCTGTCAGTACTTCAAAAGTTTTATAACTTCATGACACTTACAGCTGCTGTAAGTATTACTGTAATTGAGGCTTGATTCACAAAATATAGTATTCATTTCTTTTTTCCAAATATAAAATCTTAGTGATTTATGATTGAAAGAAATATATGGTATTCTTTATTTAAATAATTATTATGGCATTAACAATTCAATTAATGCATTTACTTCTACAGTATCTATGACACAAGATATTGGGTTCCTTTAAAAATGTATCTTTTGTTTTGCAGGCTGGTTCAGTGAGCAGTAAAGGCATCAAATCCACTGAAATGCTAATTAAACATTTGACAGAGACTGACAAAGCGCTCACATGCCCAACTACATAACTGCCTCCAAAATTCATAATTTCAGCTCTGCATTTGGGTTTACATATTTCTGTTCTGACTTTATGTTGACATGAAAAAGCTATCATTTTGATTCAAAGCCTAGTATTTCCATATATGTAAAAATATTAGCAATTGACCTAACTGTATGACTTAATATTTAACTGTAATTTATTTTTGTTCGGGTCATACATGTATTATATTTTTTCACCTATTTTTTGAGTATTTACCAATTTATTTATAGTAAACTATTTATTTAGAAACTGTTTAGTTGTATTCAAAGCTCAAGACATTGAACTGTATGAACAGAATGTGACTGTTTTTAAGTATTTTATAGTTGGTTTCAATTTCCAAGACTCTCATGATGAATACCTTGTATTTTTCATTTCACTTCTGTATAGAGATGAAACTCGATATTTTTATAATGAAACAATTAATTTACGTGTCTTGTCCAAGAACTGACTCATTCGTTAGATGAATTTTATATGAGTAGAATGAAAAATTTAATCTTAAATAAATTATGCAAAATATGGTCTATGATCAGAATGAATAGTAAATTTTAACATTAATATAATAATTAAAATAATTTGGTAGGTTGAAATATAGAAAACTTTTCATTCTGTTCATTTGCACTTAGTACTCTCACTCTGCTTTCATGGTGAATGAAGTACATTGAATTATTTCATTTCTTTTAATTTGATGTTTTTAGTTTTAATGTATTCATAAATGACCCCAGTGTAATATCCATTTGTCAATAAACTTTTATAATTACAGAAGTCATATATTGATATAAATATTTATTCATTGAATTGTTAATACTTGTGTTTTTAATTGACAGTAAATTTCTTATTGCTGTCTCACCGAGAGAGGTGATTGTTGAGTGTATAATTTATTATAGTTTTGCTGTAAATGGCTTATATGATTTTGTAATTTCACCACACATTTTGTATAGCCTCTGAACTGTATTTTGTGAGTTAAGGTGCAACAAAAACTGAAAGTAACATTGTATATTTCAGCAGTAAGCATAATTTTAATGAGAAAATAAATTATATACTTCTTTACGGAATTGTAGTGTTTTCAAACTAGTGCCTAACTGTAAACAATTGATTTCAAACTAAACCTGATAGAATTCTCCGTGATATTTTAGGTTATTTATTTATTGTTACACTGGAAAAAGGTAGTAATATAAGTTGGACTGTTTTTTTTTCAATTTGAAGGAGTAGGCTTGTTATACCGATAAATAAATTAATATTGGTGCATTACATAGCTACACATAAAATATATAGGAATCTAAGCTATAACCATTTACAAATCAAATTACTTAAACGCTTACCTTGCATTATAATTGAAATCTGTGATTTTATATTATTTATCTATTTTATTAAATAATGTATATTAATTAATGAAGTGTTACAAGTTCATAAGATATTTTGGAACAAAAATGTAATTTTATAAACACAATCTATATTTTTTCCTTGATTTTTACCTTCATTAACTTCACTACATTTCATAAGTAATTCACAATTCATCCTCGCTGTCGCACTTTTTCATCTTCATCATCACTATCACTTGCATATTGATCTTTCTTAAATTCTTCAGGTAAGTATTTTTCCAGGTTAAGCTTGAGTCTCTCAACAGATGGAGGAGATTTCAATAGGATCCTGAAATAACATAACATAACACTTGATAATGATATAATAATATTACTGGACCACCTGTAACCTGTATTGTTCAAATTGTGACTATAAAAATAATTGCTATTATTATTAATTATTCTGGTGACCTGATAACACTTGTTCTATTGTATATTAGTGAAGTACTAAGTGCTATGTTACCCCACTAGCAACCAACTTGTTCAAATTTCATCAGTCTACTGATAGAACAGTACTGAAGATGTTGGCATGCTTAAACTGGTCTAGCATTAAACCAAATGGAAACAGATCACATATGTGATGTTATACCAAACCCTCCCACAACACCACACAGATACCTTAATAATTTTTATTTTAATAATAATATACAATCAGTGAAAATGTTGGAATGAAAATGCTAAGTAATGAACTGATTCCTTCATTTATAATCAAACAGCATAGGTTACTACTTTATTTTTATCTCAGTCAAGTATTCTTTTCCATAGCAATTGAAATAAATAAATATTTTGTTTCAAGGAGTACAACTAATATGTTGGAATTTTGCACTTCTGTAAATCAGTGAGAAAATCTGCTCATACCGAGTAATAAATGGGCCCTCTCTCTTCGGTCTCATAGATGAAACATCATCAATGAGTGACTGCAAATTATTTTCTAAACTAAGTGTCTCCATATTCAACTGAAAATTACATCACAATTATCATAAATATAAATATAAATAAATAGATAAAAAAATTAAACATTATAAAGTATTTATAATATTAATACAATAAGACTCAAATATATCATAGTGAAGAATAAAATAGGAATATTTTAAACGACTAAATACTAGGAGACTTACTGTGCCAATGGGGGCTTCAATCCAACCATAATCAAGTTCAGACTCATCTCTAACAGCTGAGTATTGTATACCAGTTTTAATATTCTTAACCATACCACCAATATCAACTCCAAGAGTGCCTTAAAACATTCAAAATCAAAGTACATATCAAAGTGGAAAACTTTTAACTCTACAACAGAAAATTTTTAATCATCATAATATCATTAACTTATTATCACTTAGGATCTTAGAATGCACTAGTCTACAGCTGTACATTAAAAACATCAGGAAATAAAAATCGATTCCAAATGCATTTATTACATTTTCTCTAAAGTAAGCCCTTAGCATTAAAATACCCCATGCGTGAAGTGTAATAATTTTCAAAAGCAGTACGGAATTGGTACAAGAGAAATTAGGAAAATATTCAATGATATTAATGGGGCCTGAAAATGGTTATATTATTTAAATTTTTAAGTTAAAAACAACTGACTTCGTTCTAAGTGATTGTACAAATCATTATAATATAATTACCCTGTCTAGGATTTGGAAACTTTTTTTTAAGAAGACCACGAAGACTGACCATTTCTGGTAAAATATTTGGATGTGCAACAACAAACTGAAAATCTGGTAGAACAATATCTCCTTTCTGAAACACACGTATAAAGAAGTATGCAATACAGTTACAGACAAAACCTGCATAAGTAAATTTGTGATTTCTCTACTAAACAGATTAGACTGTTGGTAATAGTATGTTGAGGTACTTGCACTCATTTTGAGCTGATATTTAAAAAGGAGAGTTCTGCAAGTTCATCCTTTCTGCAGGTAATTGCAAATTATCAATAAAATGCACAAGCACATGACTAAATCACTTCCTGTTTATTCTGCTAATGATATTAAATAAAAAATTAGATATAAATAAATCTAAATTTATAAATTACAGTACCTCAATTTTCTTTAAAATATCAACATCTCCTACTAATGTTGCTCCAGCTGCCTCTGCTTGTTCTTTTATCTCTGCGGATTTACAAAATACTAGAACTGATCTATCTTCCCCATGTGGAAACTCATGGTTGATGTGTGCTATCCTTGTAAATGGGTCAACAAATTTTGTCTAAAACAAATTAGATTATCAAAATTTGTATGAAAAATACATTTAGTCATAAATTTGTATTTCTTTGCTCATAAAAAAACGTATTTCTGCACAAATATTTTTTTATACTAGTCTTAACCTTTTTTGCTGTTTTCATGTTCAGCTCTATAAAAGCATAAAGTTGAGCATTGGGCTGATTATATATCTGAGGATGGTGTGTCTCCCTATGACAGTCAACAGCTTCCTCAAAATCAAATACTTTCCATCGATGAAATCTTGCTATCCAAACATCATCAATAGGTAAAGGTCTGAATGCATCATCAATCCGTTTAGACTGTAAGACTCGTGATGTCCTAAAGAAATCAAAGGTAAAATAATTTAAGAACATTCAATAATGTGATATGAGTACAGTAAGAATTAGCAAATGAACAGTACATTCTATTAATTGATTATTTATTAAATATTCAAAATATTTTATACATCTTATCTGTAGAAATATGTATTATTTTATCAGGCTTTATTTATAATCTAATACAATTGCAATATCATGGTGATGAAGAACATAAATGAATTTTAAATCTTCTTTGGATAATGTGAATGTAATTTTCACTATAGACTAACCCTGTCTTCTCTCGAAGTATATGTGGGACAAAATCAGCCTTTTTAATTTCTACTTTGACTTTCTTCTTCCTTGCTTTTTCTCTGGTACCTTTCCTTGCAGCATAATACCTCGTGCCCAAGGAATCTGGGAGGACAAATGCTGGTGCCCACCTACTTATTCCGATATTTCGGAGAAGAAATTGAGCTGTAATAAAAGAACAGAAATTTACTTCACAGAAACTACAGTTATCAACAAAAGTAATTACAGTAAGGGAACAGGATCAATTAATCAGGAACTGCTGACAATTCAAAATTCCAGAAAATGTCTAAAGAAAATTATGAACAATCTTACTTAAACTATTCATTGTTGTAATAATTCTTCTGAGTTCTGAAATATTTGACATAAATATACAAATAAACTCAATAAAATTCTTTAATTCTAAATAACTGAACACTACTTCTGACAGACAGTAATTCGTTGAAATATACTTGATGAGGGAAATTCAATTAATATGCGAAAATTAACAAAAATACAGAAATGAACAACAAACCTTTCAGGGACAGTTCCATATTATTATTAAAGTACAATCAAGCGTATATTAAACAATCCGCTATCACCATTTGAGTAGGTTACAAGACTGTTACCCTGAAGACTGCTACATGAAATATAATTATTATACAGTTCTCATAATAGAGCTGAATATATTCACATTATATATTATGTGGAATTATCCTTATTGACTTTAATTTTTCTCACGGAGATATATTTTCAGGGTGTTCTATTCATTACTTGCAATAAAAAATCTACTTTTCCAAATTTATAGCGAATGTCACCATGTTTGTGAACCAGAAGGCATTGTAGAGCCTCTAAAACATTGAATAATTTATATTTTTTATAAAACTAATTTTATATTTTATTTTTATAAAAATATTTTATATTTTTGAACATCATATAATTTACTGTCACCCTCTTCAAGTCATAATTATAATGCTTTCGAAAGGTGATAATTGGTTTCTAGAGAACATTTTTCTTTGAGGCTATTAAAATTCACAGCATTGCTTACCTAAAAGTTAACGTAATTTTTTAACAATTAACTAGACACATTTCAATAATATTCTGTGCAAATTAACACATTTTTGGTTACCTACACCTTAATTACTTATAAAATGATATTACTTCCTCTCCTTTTTTTTTAAATTATGAAGTAATTAATATTTGTTAAATATTATTTTCTTGTAGTTTATACAACATTTTAAATGTTCCATATTAGAGTACATACCCCCAGATAAATGTTGTCATGGCTAATAAATGTCTGACCTTTATAAAATAAGTTTCTTTGTCCTGTATTTATCCATATTTGTCTATTTAGAAAAATATGTTGCAATAATTTATATTTATATATTTCTATTGATCTTTTCTTATAAAATCTTTGGTTGTATCCAAATAGGTGATATTTTCGATTTGTCAATTTTGTATGACATTATGTCTACAACCTGGATGGATATGGATTATAAACATATTCAATTTTTTCTTAGTTTAAGGCAAATGTTAGTAATAACATTTTATTATCCACACTGTTTATGTATTGATACATCTAGTATTAATAATACTAATACCAAAGACATCTATTATATTGACAAATTATTTTTTTTAATTAAAATTATTTTCTTTATAATTACATTGTTTTTGGTGAAAGCACCAAATAATTCTCTTTGTCGTGTATAACCCATGTGTGTGGTTTATTAGGTTATATTAACATTATTACTTCATAGTTTCACATTGAATAATTGTTGTACCATTACATAAAATTATACAATTGGAATAGCTCCTCTTGTAATGATGTCTTTATTTAATATATACCAGCTGTGCCATCTGCTTATTATACAGATATATATATCTGTTTATTATACTTTATTACGTTACAGGACCTACAGGGAAATTGCAATACTTGTTAGAAAAAGTGAAAACAAAAAGTCTTTCACAAACTAAGATAACCTTGTGTCAAGAAATCATGAACTGTTAATAATGTGTGAAACTTTATATTATATTATTTGTTGATAATTGATAATTGCTTCAAAGCAGCTATTGAAATTCTACAGGAAGATTCTTGTAAACATTTCATCGTCATTTTCAAAGGGGTTTATTTGATTTGAATAAAATCTACTTATTTTCTAGTGGCTGTCTGCATTTTTTTGCATTTCCAAATAGGATATTTTTATATATTGATGAAATACATGAAACGTATTTTGTTCTTTGAACCATCAGGAGTGGCGGTGAAGAATGTTAACCTGAACGAACGTTGCTTAGGAAAAATCGTTTTTTGTGCGTGCTAGCGTGTGCGTATGAACGCGGTTCGATTATGTTCCAAAATAAATCAATGCCTACAGAACGTACATGAATACATTTATTTATTGTATTCCTAACTGGAATTGGCCTTTTTGCAGCAGAATCGGCTAATATAAACTTCACTTCCATAGAAGGAGGTAGAAGACAAACTTCCTGTCTCGGAAAGAAATGTTTAAGAATACTTGTGGCAAACAGTGATGCAAAATAAACTTGTTCTAATTGTTTTCCTTTTGAGATACCCATTAGGAGGTTCACAAGGGTTTGGAATGTCGCTATTCTAGTAATCTTTTGTTTCGACGCGTTAATTTGTTGGTTTGGGCTTCTCGCTATGCTGACGAAAAGTCAGGCATGAGGGGTTGGATCATTTTGGGATATTATTTTTAAATTAATAATGTGCTTGTTTTTAAAAATATCCCTATTTTATATTATGTTCAAATTGTTTCCTTTTCTGTATGGGTGGATTTATTAAAGGGGCTTTATTTATATATTCCGCTCTCCAATGTGGTTTGTACAGTTTTACTCATAAATATATTTTATGAGTTTTATATGTTCCTTATACTGTTTTTCGATAAGTTGATTCACATTCAAGACGAACATTTTCTCCATTCACGTTTGGTTAAGAGTTAAGAGTTACATTTACCCGCCTCAGTTTACGTTGCATGCTTAGACTTAAGGGCCCCGTTGCACTGTTCACATAATTCAGCGTACCCATCGAAAATTATTATTCGATCATGTAAAATTATTACTTATACTCTCATTGTAAACAACGTTCTGTAACTTATAATGTGATACGATTCAAGTAAAATTTAAAACATAATGCCTGGGAATATTACATCCCAACGTCTTTAAATGAAATCATTTTATGTCTCATTCATCATTTTAAAATATCGTGCCACATCACCCCATTGTGATAAAAAACCACAAACAAATTTGTGTTTTGGAGTTTCTAAATTATAAACTGTTCTAACAAGTTGTGTACAGTGTTCTAGCGTTATTAGAGATTTACTGGAAACTCAAATTAAATTGATCGGCCGGTGTAAACCCGCTACCGTAATGAATGTACGAATACTCGTTGGCGGGATTACATTATTACATCCGGAGTACGTAATTAGCAGTATTATAGCACCTGTTAAACCCTAAAGACCAAGGTGGCTGGCCCCTCTCGTCCATTTCCGTCTTGGAATGCGATGCCGTATGCCGCATATTCACTTAAGGCGTGTTATTGGGAAGTGTGCCGCGGTTCACGAGAGTGAGGCAGTTGGGAATTTGTGATAAAGGAGGGAGAGCGATACACCTCCTAAATTCCTTCTATTCTGTTACTCAATTCCTGTCTTTTTCATTAAATTGTTACCGTTGATATACTAAATATGTCACAATATAACCATATAATGTGGCATGGTCCATAATTTTTAAATATAATTATATAATACCTATGATTACCATTAGCGCGATTGCATAGATGTACCTATGCACGCACCCTCTATTTCCTTTGCCGGAACTCTTGGATAGATAGGCCGGAGTCCCCTTAACAAATCTTTCGGCACGTGGACCCGGTTGCGCTTTCTCTTGTGGGATACTCGCAGGAAGATGAAAAAACCTTCACCGTTAGCGGTCGATAGGTCCTGAACCCCGAATCTGAGTGGGAAAAATCCACTCTACTACCATACAATTCTCTCTTATTCTTACTGATGGGTTTTTTCTAGAAGCCACTTGAACTACTACATCGGGTACAATTCTGGTGCTGAGCTATGCAGGCGATTTTGTGTCTGCAGTCGGTTGGTTAATGGCCCTCGCTGACTTCTTTTCCAAAAATACTCCCACGGCCGTTTCGATGATCGGTACCAGTTTCCAGAAGAAGAGGCCGAAGACGGGATCCTTGCAGGCACCTACGCCCACTTGCCTACTGATTTCCTTATAGTTACGTTATTTTTGTCATCAATTTCTATAACATGGTCATGGACTATGGTCTTTGTCTATTTTTTCACTTTTGTTCTGTGATCAGGACCTGGCGTAGTTACCAGTAATCGGCACCAAAACCATTTATATTCATTCTTCTATATCCCTACCAAAGGATCTACCCGTGCTAATTCCAAATTCAGAGACATCCAGCTAGAGGGCGCCTCCGGTTATCGTTGTGCACGCCGGCACAGTGATGATGAGGAAGGTCCCCTGTGTCATCGATTCGTTCTTACCGTGTGGGTGGTGAGTCGATGAGTCCGAAGGATGGTCCGGCGATGGTTAGCCACCCGCCCTCACACATGGCGCCAACGGCGTTGGATTTCAGACCCCTATTGTGTAACTTGCACAGTCGGGTGTCATGGGTGGGGACATTCATCAATTCACCGCGGGACTCTAGGTTCATACCGACCGGTATGCCAGGAAAGGGGCTCCCAAGGTACCACAACTCCAAGTGTGTGGGGCTCATAGCCCGGTCCATGCCGGGGGCCCAAAGGATGCTTGGTGTCAGGCGAACTAACCATAACTGTCCCGATGATGGGAAGAGATTTGTTTATTTGTTTTATCCCGTTTGGCGCGTCCTAGGTTGTCGCCTATGTGCTCTCATTGGTGACTTACTTTTTTTAAAGTTTAGGTATATTATGTATTGTATGTTTGCGTGAGTGAGTGAGTGAACGCGAGAGAGAGAGAGAGAGAGAGAGAGAGAGAGAGAGAGAGTGTGTGTGTGAGTGAGAGAGAGAGGGATGGCGAGGGAAGTGGGGTGATGACCCGTGAGCCCTTGGGCGACCGGCATTCCATCGCTCCCACCCCCTCTCTCCCTGTCTACTCTGTCTACCCATCACCCCTCTCGCTCCTCCTTTCACCGTCGCCGACCAAATACAAACATTTTTCACCTGTGCACGGACTTGTCGACAAAACCTTTTGTTACCGGTGAGGCGACAGGAAATCTGTCAGAGAGCACTCGTAAGTAGTTGGGCTTACTGTAATTACGATTGAAATCAGTACATAATTGTAAATCGTAGGATTATATTTTATAATGGTATACTAATAGAAATTAACAATGGAGCCAAGAGGGTTCAAGTAATAGTCAAAATAGGTAATAATAATTGTCAATTGTAATTTTATTATTTGGTATTGCTTTGTCACAGGGATATTACAGCTATCAGCCAATGTTTAGTCTAAACTTATAAATGAACTGAGGGTGGTTTGAAGGACGAAATTGCGTTCATCTAACTTAACCTAATATCAATAATAACATGTAAGGTTAAATGCAATTTAAATACGTTTGTTTAAATTAATAGAAATGGAAGATACAAGAGAATATATTTGAAACTATCGAAATGTTTCAATGACAGGTAATTTTCTCTTTTTTAGTTTCTTCTTCCAGAGCTGATGAGATTATTCATCACCACCAGAGGAAGCACCAGTTCTCTCAGCACTAGAGAAGAAGCGATAAGAGACGGAATGTATTGATTTTTTCGTTTATATATATATAACGAATTAAACATTTGCATTTCTTAACTGTTCCTTTTAAAATGAAAGATCAATAGTTTTCCTTTCGGCAGTAACTTTGAATTTAAAACTTAATAATGTTGCTATTGCATATCTATGAGATCTGACGAGGGGCACTCATCATATCGTACTCTGCGCTCACAATTTCCTCCTCATTGGTGGTTAACATTTCTAGTCTTACCTCGGTTTTTTAAGGAAAAATTATTGTTTATAATACAAGGGATTCTATAATAAACAAGAGTGAATTTAATCGGTCGGTGAGAATTTAATACGGGCACAGCGCGTGATTGACCCGTTATCTTAAAAGAGATCACATGATAGAACCGCTATCGTCGAAGCTTGTCCGATTAAAATTGACGGTAATTGATAAAAGAGCGTGTAACGGATATATATTCATTTTTCATAATTTGAACTGTTTACACTTACAGTTCGGTATTTGGCAGGAGAGCATATAGTATTAGGCCAATATTTTTCGAACTTCACAAGTCATCTTATTTGCGGCCTTTAGGAATGTTTTGTAAAATTGTCAATTCTAAACACAAATGAGCAGAGAGCTGATCAATACAAGCGAGCATGAGCGTATGATCGTTGACTATACCCAACAAGATAGAACGAGGAATAGAAACTGAAGGGTACAGCAGCCGGTGATGGATTCCGCGTATGAAATTTGGCCAAGAATTCAATGATGAATTAGTGATAGATATTAAACGATGAATTACAATAGAATTTATTTGAACGACTGACATAGTGTTTCCGTTCCTTCCATATTATGATCAACAGGCTCTTCTTTTAAGAAAAGTAGTTTCCATTCTTTACCGTCGCCGTTATACACCGGGTTCGACGTCCTATATCGTACAGATATAGAAGGGGCAGAAATGGATTCAAACAATCGGAGTAGTTAAGATATTAATAATTCAAACGAGTTATTCGGAATCACGGTTACTTTCTACGGGGTACGAAAAAGGGACAGGTTTCCCAGCGGTGTAGACAACTGGGTAAGTGGAGCAATGTGACGGCAGAAGCCATTTTCGACTGCGTACACGTAATAATAAATTCCGATACACCTCATCGGCGTTGGATTCATTTCACTGACTTTCTCCTAACGGTTATAATCAGGAATCGAAGTGGCTTACTACGACAGCGAGTAGACAGGCTCCGGATTACTATTCAATCAGTAAAGCGCTTGAAGCGTCGTATAAAATTACAAAGTGTTAATAAAAATAAATGACATGAACAGATCTCATAAAACTGGAATGATAACATCACAGGAAGATGACCACATTTATGATGTTCACGTGGTTACCATTTAACATAAATAATGTTTTATTATTGAAAATAACGGTGTCCTTGATTGACTAATAGTCCAATATTTCCTCTCAATTTGAACTACGATGAAATGAAACGATAGATCTACAAGACATTTGAAAACAACTGAAGAAATAAAATTAATAGTTTATAGCTCGATAAAAAAGGAGGATTTTAACTTATTATATCCATTTTTTATAGTTGTTCCCAAAGGCTGCTAATCTACTTATGGTTTACCTATTTACGACCTTTTTTCAATTGTTCCTAACATTCTGAAGAAAGGTATACATGTATGACGAGAGAATAAATTACTGGATGTTATTTATTTATCTTGCTAATAACATGAAACGTAGCTTACCATCAAATTTATCGCTATTAGTGGGACAGCTCTTAAAACTGTAGAATCACAGATGTTGCCGGTTAAATTCTGATAAGGTGAGATGAATAATTACCCAACAGCTTGAAAAAAAGACCGTTGGGACGATCTGTTTGTTTTATTAGCCAAGTGGCCCACTCTTTGCCTGAAACAATAAAACAGAATAAATTCATAATAAATCGCAAGATGAATTCACCTTAGTTCAATTTCGCGTCACCCGAGGTTATGAGTTGATTGCCGCACCTCAAACCCACGTTTACTGGTTTTTGTGGCGAACAGCGGTTTCTACACAGCCCATTTTGTTTCTTCACGCCACGAATGTTGCGCGTTTGAATTCCTACCTGTAGTCCTGGAATAAACATAAATTAGGATCATTATTCCTGTCTGGTCATATTAAAGAAACCCACGTGTCCGTACAGAACCAAATTATCAGACGGTATTCTGGATTCGTTATTGCCGCGAAATCATTATCGACGGTTTAAAAGGAAAATTGCGTCGACTGTTTTATACTCGGAGGATTATTTTTGGAGTCTGAAGTGGGAAGAAATTATGTTTATATTGTCTGATGATGAAGGAATACATTTTCTAGAATGCCGATAAATATAATTGCCTTAGCACTGTTGAAATTTCTCGTCCCAATTCACGTATTTTTATCGCTGTTCACTGCAAGACTAGACACACTGGAAAGCTGACGTGAAATTATTTTTCTAGAGTATTGCCCCAAGTAATACGTAAATGACAATGGTTCTCGAAAGAGAACAGTTATTGTCCCGAAGCCGTAACAGCAAGAATATCTGGATTAGTCGCGGTTATGATTTCTGTTAATGAAACACTCGAAGTAATTAACCAGTGCATTGCCCTCGTAATGTTCACTTCCTAGAGTTCAACACAAGTCCTATTTCCTTTAAAACCACTTTTAACTGGTCGGATTTTTAACCGGTCTATTTACCTGTTATCCGTTACTATCTCTCAAATGAACGAATTACTAACATCACAAGCCAAACTGCATATACAATATAGTTAGATAATGTTTAAAAACAGATTTTAATCGTTACGCTCTTGTAGTCTA
Organism: Lethocerus indicus; assembly: GCA_019843655.1. Lineage (NCBI taxonomy): Eukaryota > Metazoa > Arthropoda > Insecta > Hemiptera > Belostomatidae > Lethocerus > Lethocerus indicus. The sequence goes on along the minus strand of JACDQD010000003.1, from coordinate 21,633,942 downwards.
TATATCAAATGGAAAAAATTTTGTTATATTTCTTATTAATTAGGTACGCTTCTTTTGAGTATGGTTCCGAGGCCCTTAATGGAATTTCTTTTAATATAGCGAAATGGTAGAAACTGAGGTGGTGATGAATTAATTTGTGCCAGCATTTCTGGTCGGGTACAATATCCAATTAGATTGGGATATTTACTGTGGGGGTGTACTGTGCGATCGGTACTGTACGGGAGTGACCGGGGGAATGAGAAGGACGCGAGTTTGGAAGTTGGGAGTTTGGGAGAGGCCGGAGACTATTCCGGCCTAGCATTATAGTATTGAGCAAAGGAAAGCAAGCAGATGGCATGTTGTGGGGTTGTGAAAAAACGGGAGAGCGTTCCGAGAAGGTTGTGCCAGCTAGATGCCATTTAGGGGCAGTTGACTGGTGAAACCACAAGCACAAGCGGCTGCCACTCTCTGCCGCCCTACCTCCTACCGCATTGTCTCATCCTACCGTCTACCCGATTCTCTATTATTAATAATAACAATCAATGTTATTAATATCATTATTCGCTCTTATTTACTTCTTCTCCTTAAATGCGCACCTAACTCTGTCCGTCCTTTTGTTTCAATTTTAATACACGATAAAACAATTACATGCTCCGGTCTTAGGACTCCTGCTGCTTAGGACTGTTTTCCCCACTGTTCACTGCTCTTCGGAATGCTCTGAAATTATTCAATAATTTTCAAAACAACGATGCTATTTATATTCCTTCCTCCAAATAAAAATATGAGATGTGTAATTAGAAAAACTTCTAAATGTTAAGAAGACATTTTACTTTAAGGAATTTCTAATTTCCATGTAAATAGTTGGTTATTACATTTATAAAGTGAAATGACATGAAATTTATCGGCGAGTTCATTTTTCTATTTATCTATTTAATGTTACCGTATATTTTAGTATTAATATGGAGTGTTCTCACTTCTACGCTGCCTCCAGTTCCTTACGCCACCGATTTCGAATTTCATAGGAGCTGTCTACAGGGATATATGTATGTCATGTCGGTTGATACACTTCCGTTAATTGCAACTAAAAAGATTTATGAGGCCTGCAATATTGCTCGGCTATAAAATTGACTAAGCACGATACCCACCTCAGCTCCAGTTTGGGTTTTGCGCTATAACTCGGGTCATCCGCATAGCCTACGTTTTAACCTATTTGTTAAAATGGCGTGAAGATATACAGTTTTTTTTCTTTATGAGCCCCGGAATAAGTAGGCTTCCAGTAAACTGCGGACACTTACGAGATTTATTTCCACGGCCTTACCTACTAACAAGGCGAGTTTCCACCCAGTTATTATATGCCAGCTCGGTGAAATGGTCCTGTTGCTATTACTGAGTTATTGTTACGCGACCTACAATAACAGCTGCTGAATAAAAATTTACAATTATTATCCTCACATCCCGAATTAATCGGTAATACATACAAAAAATAACTCACGGCATTTTCCTATAGTTCTTTCAATTAAAATGATAACATTGTCGGGATTCGTGAGCTGAAATGCAACATTATGTAAAGATATATATTTATAATATATTCTTAAATTACAGTAGAAGTAGGTAGTGAGAAACCATACATTTTAGGTCACACAACAATTGAACTTGCCAATATTTGAACAAAGCAGTGTCGAGAAGATATCACTACATTGCCTGAGATATTATCGAAATTATTAAAAAAAAAAAGCAAAAAAACATTGAATAATTATAAGTGACACTAATTGTATAATCAGAGCTCCCTATTATAATGCCGGTGAACAAGAGAGGGAGATGTGAACGGTCTATGATTGAAGCCCGACTAAACTGTTCAAGTCTGTAAGACCGAGTTGAAGCGTGCACAGACGCACACAACAGACGCACAGACGGGACGACATTCCGAAAACCACTTTTTCGGCGTCAGGGTCACGATAAAACTCCTGCGTTACAATTACGGATCTTTCGGATCGTTCTTCGGATTTTTTTCACAGCCAGTTTCTATACTGAAACTTTCCCTATAGTTTATACACAATGCGCGATGCCACGATTGGAGTTAAATTCGAGTCGGGCAATTAATCCAAATATAAATGGAGGATTGGAATAACGCGAATACTCAAACTATTAATAGGACGTTTTCTGAGGATGAAGGCAAAAACCTCTTTTCTGCAAATCAGGCGAGCACATGTTTAACGCGAGTAAATGTGAAGCAGTAATTTATGTTAATGCGCCCGAGTAATTATTAATTCACACCTAGACGAGTTCATACACCTCCTATCTTTGTGATTAAATATAATAACGTACCCTAGAAATAACGGCGCAGAATCATCAGCTGCTTAAGACACCACTTGGTTCACCGGCTGACGTAGGAAACCGATTTACCTTTTTCGAAGTCTTAGTTCGAAGAGCTGTTGGTAAAGGAAGGGCCTGAAAGGTCGTAACGAGGCGTAGTGGGACCCATATTGCTTAAATGTGACACTACTGGAATAGCGATCCGATATCACTTTGTAGGCGAAAATCGCTGAAAACAAATATTCTAATATAGGCTTGCACAACCGTCATTTTCATTGCATCACTCTTTCCAGAGGAAGCGGCTAGCTTCAGCAAAGAAAATTGAAGAAGGACGGTTACTGAAAAGATGGACTGCGCCATAGTCTTAGGGGCGGATGCTCTTCAATCGAAGTTGAGTTCTTCGCCTAATGTAAGACGCCCTCTGGATTTATCAATCCAGATATCTCCATTACTTTCAACATCTTGAAAGGGATGTATCGATTTCAAACCCCGTATTCTTCACCTTTAGTCCTTTAGGGATCCGTTTCTAGGATCGGTCAGTTCCAATAACGTTTATTGGCTTTGACCGGGTAATTCGGCTTGGGAGTATCTTACGGTTTTCCATTCTCACCTATAAAAAGTTGGGGCGTTTAAAAAAACCTGACGCGAGAAGACCTCGCCGAGAAAACGGTGTGTGCCGTTACAGTGGGAGACTCGATAAGGAAAATCTGATCTATATTCGATCGGTATTTTCTGGGATAACCTTACGCCCGGGTAAGAGGCCCCGTTCTGCTTCCATTTAAAGTAGCCTATCGACGGCCCGAGACTAAGACAGATTCCTGGATGGGCCCACGGCCTTACGTAAGAGTACAGAAGGTTTCGAGCATTTACGGAGTCACGATACTGGGATTCTCACCTTCCACGATTCATATTTTTTACTGATATCGTTTACCACAATGAGATATTGGATGCGATTGTTAGAGTTATTTCCAACCTGAAATTAATGGAGCCAACAGTTATCCCAATCGGAAGCAAATGAACGTGACTATAATCAACTCACCAAGCACCGAATGATCTTTCTGGTCCACTCTCGAAGCACTTAAAAACCCCGTCCCGGATGAGCCCCTAACCGCTATTTAACGACACGTTTTATCCACTCGTAAAATTAAAAATGCTTTAATTGTTTTAAGCCACCGACTTTTCTGGACGTGGAAAAAGGAGCTATATCTTCGCAAGCGGTTTGCGTCCTGTTCGAAGCGATATAGAACAGGATCCTTCTAAATTGACTTGGTTGGCTCGGTCGAGCCGTAAAAATGTATTTCTTTTTGCAAATCCCTCGCTTTAAGCGATGGCGCGCTTTATCGGTTAGTGGGGGCCCGTTCCGGCACCGTATTTCATCCTCACCCATGAAATTCGACTTTTATTGTCAATTTCCGTTTTTAATTTATTTCTTCAAAGCTCTCAGAGATTTTTTTATATACCTGACGGCGCTGCAAAAGACAGAGAAGTTAGATCCTAATGGTGTGTTGTAGATAATAAAACATAAAATGTATTAATTTCAGGTCTTAACCAAATTTGTGTATAATAGAATCTTATCTTCGGAATACCTGTTTTGTGGTCTGCGAGGGGTTGGAATATCGTAGATTTCGTGTAGTTCTGTCTCATCTCGCTGGTTTGGTATTTTGCTAGACGGGTTTTGACTGCTCGCCTTCTTCAGTAGCGGTGTTAGTCGCTTTGGCACTTTGGATGTTTTTTGGGCATCCTCACTGCACTGTCACTGTCACTTTTACTCTCGTGGTTATCTGTTTTTTGAGGGATGTTGTTTGTCTTATTTGGGTTGGGAGGCATTTTGTTAATCGGCTTTAGTCTTTGATCAGCTAATAGTTTTGACCAGTTGTGTGATCAAATATATATTTGACCGATAATCCGACAGAGATTAATACCACTACTGAAGATGGCGGGCAGCCGAAACCAGCTAACCAAACTAGCGAGGGGAGACAGAAACACAGGAAATCTACGTTAATCTTAACTTCTTTGTAGATTATATTTTTTTATTCATATTCACTGAATATAAATATTTCTTAACGTTATTTCATGAGTTCCTTCCGAATGAGTCCGTTGAGTTTTTCGTAGATTCAGATAATTTATGAATAGGATTAGATATGTTGACTGGACTTAATGAAATTGTATGTTATTGATAATTATATGCAAGAACACTTCAAATCATTCAACAAAATTATAAACGGAAATTCCCAAGATTTACGGGTGGTAGGAATTGTCTGAATTTATGTGTTATTCCAGTCATAACCGAGTTACCCGAACTCCCGTAGAGTGCCTACAGCCCACGCCAGTGACAGCGTAAGAACCTGCCTACCAACTAATGTTTGCGATTCTCCAAACCAAAGCGAAATGCGCTGCTCACAAAGAGCGAGCGGAAGAAAACATTTACGCAGTGTGGGAAAAACTCCCACTTAAGAAGCAGTGGAAGCGATCCCACTGCAGGAACAACATAACAATGCTTGGGATGGATGAGCAACCTGCTAAGTCATTCGTGGTATATATAAATAAATTAACTCATAAAACGACTAATGCAAGTTCGTAAACAAATAATTAACATCACCTAACTTCCCATCATAGGCCTATATTTTACCACTTCGTCAATTTTCTAGGTGCAAAGGAATTCGAAAGATATTTATCTAAATTGCCATTTCGAGAGCTTAGAAACGGGCATCTCGACAACGCGCTAGAAATATGCGCCCCGTGATCCAATAACGCATTCAGACATCTTACCGAAACCAAAAACAGTAAAGCTCGACAGACCGCAGTAGCTCTCGAAGTCGGACAGCAATAACTAGACCATCTTTTAGGCTTTTCTCTCCCAAACACGAGTAGCAAACGTTTATGCGATGCGAGCCCTCAGAGCTACTGAAGTTTTCTAAAGCTCCTGAACCGGTAAATTGAAAAATCAAACAGAAACAGTATAGTGTATGACAGTCTTTCGTTTATCTCCCAGGGACTCAAGTGCGAAATTACAGTCTCAAAAGCCGTTTATATGCATTGTTGTGTGAGTACGTGAAAGCGGAATGACTGTGGTTGTTATCTTTTTAGTGTATCCCTTGATTTCTCCCGTTGTTTAAGTTAGATTAATTTTCCGGACATGTACTTAGATGTAAATAGAATTTGAACTATAATTTAAACTATCTGAGTGAATATAGAAACACATGAAAATACGTTCATTTGTATTATTGTAATTCTTTATATTCATTTATTATATAAAAAATATTTCGTTGGGAAGTTGAATAAAGTGATGAAAACCAGACTGATGTGAAAGAATGCGGTCATTACGTAGGGAGGAATGCGTTAAGTAGGGGCTTCTTGATTACCTTAGGGGCGGGGGCTGTTGGGCCGTACAACCAAAAGACAATGTTTGGACAATGTTGGTTGTTACAAACACAGACTTTCTTTTTTAGGAAAAGAAGTGTCCATTAACAGTAATATCATTCATACTTTTTATGTATAGATAATAACCAATTTATATGAAAGTAGTCGCTATTGTTGAAGATTGAATCAACCATCCGCCAGTGTAACTTCAAAATGAGTCAAAGCTAGGAAAAAATGGTGGGATTAAGCTATGAACGGTCCTAATAAAGCGAAAATAAATTAAATATTGCTATACATTGTTTTTACTACCCATGTTATTAATTTTTCTAATTTTGTTTCGGAGTTCTAATCACAATCCGATACAAATGGATTTTGTAACGGATAAAATGTATACATTTTTCAGTCGTCGAATATAGATAATATATTCGCACAATTGTAACTTGGTTTGCGACCGTTAATTAATTTATTTTAGCTTAGGTTACTTTCTTGTTTGCATATTTTTTACATAATTACATTGTATACTGATTTGTATTCATCTGTTCTAGAAACAATCAATTTCAATTGGCCAATACGCTTCTCTCTGTTCGTTCTACTTCCATTCCGTATTTCGGACACTGTTACTCTAAACGGTAACCCCGTTCTACATTGCCCGGGAAGTGTAAAAAACCGTTGCTAAAATTAAAAAAAGAAAATGAAGAAAGAAATTCTTGGTAGGCTGAAGAGGCGGCTCCCGGTAAAGAACCCGTTGAGGAGTATGGTTTTACGCGGCACAGTAATTTGAAGGTGTAACGGGGCCCCGCATGAAATATTAATCTTTTGACGCGTCTCTTTCCCCCATTCCGGTTTATCTCCAGAACGGTCACTGCTTTATCACAGTCACAGTCACAGTCACGTGGCGAGCGAAGAAAAGTCCTACTAAGGATTGCAGACACGCGCTTTTACCCACTTTCTCCTCGCGGAAATAAGTGGGAAACTTCTAGAGGAAATGAGACTGTGACCGGATATTACTGTGATAAGGACACAATCATTTGCCCGATTTTTCACGGACAAGGCGCTTTATCTGAAGACCACACGTGTATAGGTCAGTTGCTAATATTACAGTGTAAAATCCGGCCATCAAGGTATAAAATTTGAGGTTGTAGTAATAGTAAATGAGGGAAAATCCTGTTGTGTACCTTTCTTAGAAAAATACACTATTGAAGTTCCTTTACATCTATATAATCAAAGGAAATTATTATTATATACTTATGCTTAATACTTATAAATAATAAAATATGTAATCCCTTAGTATCCTTCCTTTAATTTTAAGGGTGAAGAGAAAACCGAAAGGGTATCATTGCAGATCACTATTTTAGATTTGTTTAATAGGAATTAGTAGTCGCAATGTACAGATTATTTTTATTAATGCAATTACTCTAATAGAATTTTTGATATTTCATGTCTAATTTCGATTTCCTACGGTCTTGCACGGGAATTCAATGGCCCTCTGGAGAAGAGATAGTTCTCAAATACTTTTCTTTAGGCCCATTAGCCTCCGGAAGTATTTAAAATGTTTCTACCTACATAAATATTTCATCCCCCTCCTTTGACTGCAGTTAAACAATGCAAAGAACTCGCCGTCATTTCCGGTTTCAGAAGCTGCAGTCGAACTTCAGCCGTCCTAGCGCAGAACATCGCCATTTTCAGTAGCAGCATTCCGGCTGGATAATAGTAAAGTACTTTCCTTGTCTGTTGAATGCAGCATCTTTCAGCACTATCTTGGAATTGTTACTGTGGAGAGAAAATTCCAAATTCTCGCAGTCCGCCAAACAAATACCTTAAATCCATCCAGATGTTTCTTTCTCTTTAATATGTATGTAATAAGTGGAATAAATAAATAGAGAATCATAATACTTATTATTATTAATTAAGATTGTAAATGGTTTAGCATAATGATATAGTTAAGTAATATTTAACCGGATATGGGTACTTATACACTGTTCCAGCCAGTTATAAGTACTTGGCAGGCGTATTGATTTGTAAATGTATGCAGTCTTCAACTGGAACCCACCATTAAGATACCAGCGACTCAAGGTTCGAACTGTCGAGGACATCCCTAAATACGAATTTCTTGAGGTCAGAACATGACTTGAAGATAGCAATGTTTGTGAACCGAGACGGGCAGGATTGCAGGGGTTCGGACCCATCCTCCTAACCGGTGATTTGGTCCCTTGCTTGCGGTAGGACCTCCCTTTAATAACGCAAGGAGTAAGACGTCAATGGGTTTTTTGGTCGACCATATCCAATGCCATTAACATGGGTTAGGCCTCTCTGGTCTCTCTCAATGGGTTGACTGATGTTTTCTGTTCAGCCAGTAGGATGTTTAGTACGAGAGAAAAAGAGTGTGTGTGTGTGAGAGAGAGAGAGAGAGAGAGAGAGAGAGAGCGAGAGAGAGAGAGAGAGAGAGAGAGAGAGAGAGAGAGAGAGAGAGAGAGAGAGAGAGAGAGAGAGAGAGAGAGAGAGAGAGAGAGAGAGAGAGAGAGAGAGAGAGAGAGCGAGAGAGAGAGAGAGGGAGAGAGAGACCGCTCTGTCTGGGCGACCAGTCACAGTCACTCAAACTGAAGAACTACCTTCCTGTACTCACCCTCCCGGTAGGACTACCGGTATGTATACCTGGCTCGGTCTCCTCTCGACAGGGCATAATTCATACAGGCGTCTGCTCACCGTCATCTCCGGCTGATGTAGTACTGAATCAGCGTTTTCTCCTTAAACCTATTTCTACAGAAGGAGGAGGTGAGTGCCGTTTCTGCTAATGCTGTAAAAACAATGAAGGAATCAATCTGAAAAGAGCTATAGCCCTATATGACAATATTTCGAGCTAAGCAACAGACCTGTAAGCATCGCACACTATTTATTAACATAGAAGTTTCAACAACAGTTTCACTAAGTATCATTTAGATATTTTGTTATCTTAATGCCAAAACGCATCATTCGTACAATAGAAAGCTTCTTTCCTCAAACATAACTGCGACCTCTGTGGGATATAAAACTCAAATATACTAAGCCAGTTGTTATTTCACATTCTAGTACATAGAAATTTAAACATCGTGTTATAGCGCATTAATACAATTATTAGCTATTTAAGTCACTTCCTTCTGATGGTCCATGTCACAAATCGCCATATTCCGAACATTCACAGACTTTCACGAGTATTATCAGTTAATTAATTCCTGTCGACCAGTAGCTAGTTCTGTTTTAAGGATTAAACTGTTATTATTTCTGTATTTAAGAGTATACAAATCTAAATGCTCCAAATCAAAATTGATGTCGGCTAGAGGCCGACAGACTTGTTAGAAGCGACAAACTAGACAATGAACGGGCCAAACCGACTCGCTCGGCGACTCCCGTTCTACACCGGTGAATTAATTTCGGTGCCAGACCGCTTTTGCGTCTGGACAGTCTGTTGAACAATTGGGCCACGTCTAATTTTGAGAAAAATTAAGTTCCCTCTCTACCCCCCTCAGCGCGGGGTTAATTGGGTAAGATGTTTCGAGAAGAATTGTGGGGAGGGGGTTGGGGCACAGATCTGATACATAGTTTACGGCTAACACGGTGACCCTAATTAGTACCGCCATTTCGACCGCGCTCTCCATACTTCCTCTTCCGATTCCATATTGCGGTTTTATTTTAAATTTTATGACACGGTCAGGCGCGATAATTTGCAGCCAGATAGTTAATAAACCACTTAAATATGAAAGTCGAGGGGCCTAGGGGTAATTTGAGACCGCCTAATTTTCATCACCCGAAGTCTCACCTATTTCGTGACATTTAGTTCTAGCTTACTCTCAAGCACTGAATTGCCCTACTGTATAGGTGAATTTTCTCCCGACAGCATTCATTCCGCTGCATTTCACCGAGAAAACACAATGGCCCTCTTAACTCATGAAAGGATGTCTGTTTCGCCCACTTCAATAGCTATTATAGAAACCTGCGGACAGCACATATTGACACACATTCTGCCCAATACGTCATTCTATATTCAAGTATCAAACCTTCAAACCCGCGGCTATTAGTCAGACATTCGTTAGAGTATCATTTTCTTTTACATTATATTTTGGCCGAGATAATTGGCGTAATTAATCGCCGAGGAGGAAGGAATAAAGGAGGCGACGAATAAAGTCGGCGGGCATTATAAATGTGTGTGGGCAGCGACGTGTTAAGGGGCGCCCCAGTAACGTAACATGCCCGTTGAACAGCCGTTGCGCATCCATCTTAATATTTTAAGACTTGAGTACGATAGTGCAACGATATCCCAGTATGTTGTGCCTGGGGTATATAGGAATTTTAAATTGTATTCTAGTAACAGTAAAGTTGTGAACACAACACGTTTTCGTGCGCATATCCAAGAATGAAATAGTGATGTATATCACACAAACGTGTATGCTCGAATGTTACAATTTTTTTGGAGAAGAACAGTTTAATGATTGGCAGAGTAAACGATAAAAACCGTACACATTGTGGGAATCATATCCTGTTCTACCAACTGTATCTGGTGCGGGGTTGAGACGCGGAGATTCACAACTTCCATTCATAACTGCATCTCTTGGAATGGAAATAATCCAGCAATGAAATCCCTGACTAGCTAACTTCTTCATTCCGTAGACTTAGAGAGTGGGGGAAATATTTCCAGAATTCTAGTCAACATACTGACAGTTTGTTTGGCATTTTTATACTTCTTTGCTTTCATCTGGAAAGGCTCCACCATTTTTCTGCGGTTGGAAAATCTGAGCATTTTTAAATTGGCTACGATTTTCAATTAGTCTGCTAACCTATCTTATTTACGTTATTTTAGATCAGTTAACGGGAACAAAATACATTTTATACATTTGTTTGGAGATTGATAATGTGGAAAATGTAACCAATTAATTCGGTATTCCTAGAATGGAAATGCCATGGTGCCACTACAATAAGGTATTTCTCACGCTCACAAAGTTTAATAGAATTTCCCACTACTGTTTGACAGGTGGAGAAGGTGGCTAATTTATTGAAATTTATTGCTAATGTTTCGATAACGCTCCAGCTCAGATCGTTATCGCCTTTTGTCATTAACCCGAATAATTGAGTCCAAACCATTGTTTAGGGGCTGAAATCTGTCTTAGTTTGAACTAGAATTTCAAATCGGTACTATAAATTACGCTGGAATTCATTTTTCAGGGTTCCACTAAAAGTAATGCGAAGGTTCATAACATCAAACATGAATATGAATATAATATGGTAAATATGAATATAGCATATAACCAAATGGGCAAATGCAGGTAGGAAATCGCACTGACATTCCAAATAACTTTTGAACGTCTAAAAATGGATATTCGGGGAACATGAAGGGATATTTTATGTGTAAAGTTTTGGAAAGGGTACTGATAGCGGAATTATCTATTCATTTAGGAGCTGGAGGTGTGGTTCTGGAAGAGGCCAAATTTAAGTGGCATCTCGTGGGACGCCTCTTGGTGTCGGAGAATTCTCAGTTTCTGGTCCGATCCGTCCATTTACTCCGCTGTCGGCCGCCTACTGGTCTGTGAAAGTACCATGAAAGTAAAGCAGTGGGGAGGTGCGCTGGATGTAGAGGGGGGTAAAAAGAGGATTAGCGGCGGGTAAATGTGAATTACACTAGCCGAGCAGGTGCCCACGGGCCTCTCTCTCTCTCTCTCTCTCTCTCTCTCTCTCTCTCTCTCTCTCTCTCTCTCTCTCTCTCTCTCTCTCTCTCCCTCTCTCTCTCTCTCTCTCTCTCTCTCTCTCCCTCTCTCTCGCTCCCTCCAGGTGAATCATATTTATCGATAGCAATCAGGCAATGTTGCTTCACTAGCCAACCTTGCAACTAGGTCATCATAACTAATTCTGCACACACGCACGCGCAGCCTCCACCGCACATGCATTGACGACATACACGTAACACTTTATTTCGTTACCGTTGCACAATTTCTCAGTCTTGAGGACAATAGTCTTGATGAGACAATTTAGAATTACTTTTAGGTTGATTATTCGAGTTGCCTGAAATTTTTCAGCCGTAAATATCTTGAACTTTCAGTTTATGTTATTTGAAATTTATAGGAATTTACTGAAACAAATAATTATAAGTTATGAGTTGTGAGTTCTAACTCTTTTCATATCCTATGGAATTATTTTACTTTAATGAAGTGTGGAAGTGTAAATAAAGTTCGACAAATTTATATCCCGAGTGCTTGCTTTGTTAATGACAGTTAATACGTAGTTTAAAATTTACCCCTTCCCGTCTAATTTACAATAAATATTACCAACCTCATGCGCCTTATAAATAATAATGGAATACATTATAAGGCACCGAATTGAACAGCAATCGAGTTCAGACTACATTCAGACGAACTGAGTCAGAAAGTGCCTCCTAACTGTTCCCTTATTCAGATTTTCGACAAATTACGCGTGAAATTATTGTAACGCTGAAACATGATAATGATGGACTATCATAAAAAAGGGGAAAAATTACATTTCAAAATCTTATGAAGTGTAATTTTAGGAAATATGCCAGTCATAGTTGCATTATCATATAATATTGTATTGTGGGTTTTCTTTATTGAAACAATGTAATTTTTTCTATTGTTCATATTATTTCTTCATTAAAATTTATAAATGAGAACATTTATAATGGAAGTGACATAATGAATTTTAAAAAATTAATTTTTTAAATTAATTTTCATAAAATTTAGGAATTCACTTTTGAGCTTTGCATTATAGAAACGCCTCTCGGAAAATTTCGAGAGTGGGCTATATGTTGGAAAATGTTTACCTCGTAAAGTATCAATGGATTTCAAGACGTGGTAGTACTTCGTATAACTTCCATTTCGTATGAAGCACAGTTGTGCATCATAATTTCATTGACTACAAAACTTTCAGCAACAGGTAACATAGCTATTCATTTAAGTCATTGATCCCACATCTCCTGCACATATTTTTCGACATCAATTCATAGCGTGACTCCGGAGTCGCCTGGCGGTTGATGCCCGCACGGCCACGCGCATACACTCGCATTACTTCCCACCGTTGGAATCATCAGAAAAGTATTCGGCGGGTCACCAACTTTCTCCACCGTTTCTGATTGCTAAAAATAATCGACATTTACCAGAAGCTGAAAATGCTTTCTAAATTTTCGAACGTCTAATCTGCTGGTTGGTTGATCTGAAATATTTTTTTCTCTCATATCAACTATCGTTCGAACGTGTTACTCTGTAAAATTAATATAATGAAGCAATAGAACACTTGACTTACCCAGTCGTACTCAACCGTAATTTTCTTTTATGAGAAATTTTAACGACACAAATTTATGATGTATCGCATTTTGATTATTAATAATTAATTATAATATTCTAGGAAATAAATTGGCTCAATAATTCAACACCTTTCTTAAAGCTGGCAGGCGTTAAAGTCTCCCACTGTTAATGTTTACTATCAGCAGTGGGAGACTTTAACGCCTGACAATAGTAAGAAAGGTGTCGAATGAATGAGCCAATTTGTTTCCTATATTAATTAAGTAATTATTAATAATCAAAATTCGATACATCATAAATTTGTGTCGTTAAAATTTCTGTGAAGTGTGTTTACGGTTAGTTGTGAAGGGAGTTTGACACGTGATAACGGGGATCAGTGGTAGTCGAGTTGTCTAGGGATTCGAGTGGAGCAAGTAAGGAACAAAGACAGAGATAGAATAGCACGGAAGGATGAGAGAGAGAGAGAGAGAGAGAGAGAGAGAGAGAGAGAGAGAGAGAGAGAGAGAGAGAGAGAGAGAGAGAGAGAGAGAGAGAGAGAGAGAGAGAGAGAGAGAGAGAGAGAGAGAGAGAGAGAGAGAGAGAGAGAGAGAGAGAGAGAGAGAGAGAGAGAGAGAGAGAGAGAGAGAGAGAGAGAGAGAGAGAGAGAGAGAGAGAGAGAGAGAGAGAGAGAGAGAGAGAGAGAGAGAGAGAAGAAGCAAGCAGACGGCCCAGACCGAAATCATTATAAAGAATTCCATTCTTGGCCGTGCATTGGTGGCCCGACGGTGTCGTTGGCCTACCCCCCACTCCAGTGGGGCAGATCCCCACTCCGCGGTTACTCCGTGAGCCCCAGTGGAGCCCCAGTAGTAGCACGGCGCCCTAACTCAAGTACCGAACACTCGAGTACGACACCCGCTCAGTAATAATACTTGTACCAAGTGTTAACATCTCTCGCCCAGTGTTTAGTGTGACATGTGTTGACCCATCTGGACGAGCCCTGCGCCGGTGAGTAAATTAATTAATATCGGGTCCCGGGCGCTACGACCATCTTGCCGGAGCGCGCGTCCAAACCAGTTCACCTTTCGAAGTATCGGCCTTACTCGCCGTCTCGATTTCGGGCAGGGCGTCCTATACCCGGGCCGCCGCCCACCCGGCTGGCTAGCCTCCCCGAGATTCGGATAACGGAAAGTCGCTAACCTGCGAAGGTCCGGTCGAAAACCGAAGTTTCGGACGGTGATCCACCGAGCGGCCCCATAACGGAACACTGGCTGGTTTGCCCCCACCACGGCGGGGATCGCACCGGAGTGCCAGCCGTCACACGACGATAACGTCGATAACGCGCGCGACACCGGTGCGGCCCACTTCCCGGCCGTCCCCTCTTCACTTAGGTCAGGGGAGCTATCCGCACCCAGCCGATATACGTGGCTTCTTCCCGGCCCACCGCTCACCCCATTCCTGTCTTCGCCTTCTTCTCCTTTAAATAACGACGTTATTTCTACAGACAGATCCGCTCCCCGGCCTCTCTTCTTTGAACTCGACGACGGCTTCGGGAGCACCCGATAGCATCTGCGATACGTGACGCGAAAATTACAGACCCGCAAAATTTCGGCCGCCGATTTGGCCCTGGTGTCGGTCAGTGAGTGGCCTGTGCGCTACGTTCCTTTTCCCTTTTTTTGACCGCTCGATTTTTAATGCCTGCCCGGAGAGTTTCGATAAAAGCGTTTTATCGATAGCAGCAGTTACCAGCGCATTCAGCGCACTAGACGCCGATGTTACCTTCTTTATTATATTGTAATTCTCATTAAAAAAGTTAGTTACTGCGATAAGTTTATGTATATTTTAAGGGGAACGTCTTATTATTATTTGTACACGTTTTATCATTTCCGAAAAGGTACCACACGCAAATATTATTCCATAGAGGATATTATATATCTTACTAAAAAACTAGTTTCATGTTCCGTAATTCGAACAGCGACGTATAATTTTATTGTAGGCTAAGGCGTGTCAATGTGAATCTGTCTAAAATGCTAAATACACTTGTTACTCTTCTAATTATTTACACTAAAATCGTCTACACTGTTGTTACTCCATAAGAACTTATCGATCGACTCAGTGATCTTAGTTATTCGTCTTAATTCTTTCCGCCCTCCTTTGAAAAACATGTCACAGTTTACTACTTTAAACTTCTCCTATCGAATAGAAGACGTCTTTCTTATTGTTTCTTATAGTTGTAACAAAAAAAGCCAGATGTTGTTGTAAAACGATAAGCTAAAGCGGTGGTCCCCGAATTTGTCGAGTATTTCTCAATTCATTGAGCCATTTTTCGATATTCAATTTCTTTCAGAGACCCTAAATTGAGGTATATATCATTCTTGTAGTAGTCCCATGGTAACCCTCACTTAAGGAGCTACAAGGCATCACATGCTGACAAATGAAGCACTTGAAATAATGTACTTGAAATTCAACTACCTGTTCATGTGACAATAAACATTTCTACACTGTGATGCGGAATGAATATTTCGGAGGTTGAAATACTATCTTCTAATAGCCAGTCTAAACCAGAATTTACTTCGACAAATTATCGAAAACGTGTTTCCACCGTTAATATAAAGAAACAAAACTAAAAATAGTACGCACATTTCTTTATTTTTCAGTTTAATTTATTTGTTTTATTTTTCCTAACATTACAAAGGATAGCAATTTTGGGGGGAGGGGATAAAGGATATTCATTGGCTATAATTTACTGGAGCAGGCCATTCTTAAAAGAGGTATTTCCTTATACCTATAATCTGAAAGCTATAACAATTGTCACGTTATAAATTCGAATGAAAAAAATATATTCGCTCAACAAGATACCGAGAAATTATATTTGTTAAATTTAATGTGTCAGATAAGAGTGAACGTTTGGTAATAATAGAGTTGTTCGGTAATATCTGTGAAATTTCCCTTTTCTGAAACTTGTACTTGAATTCTAGTAACGAGTTAACATGTCCTTACGGGTCTGGTCTACTAATCCCGGTTTATTAGTGAGATGTTAACCATTAATGTACAGTCGTTTTACGATACTATATGTTGTTTTTAGGAACATACACCTGAAGCGTTTCTGGTGACACAACTTACTGTATAAAATCCGCGTCAGGATTACTTCAGCACGACTTATTTTGCACGTTTTTCTTGTATGATATAGGTTATATGAAGATTATTTGAAAATACATTTGAGAAAAAGAAAATAAATAAAGATAACAATTTGTATGAAATTATACCACTTTCCGTTGATTATTTCGTGTTTGAAATGTCCCACATATATTAATAACTAAAATAATTATAAATTATTCTATTTCCTATGGATATATTCTAATCGAAAGTTAATTCATCGGACTATAACACTAAAGATATGGGGTAGTAGAATATATTGCCTACAGTTCTGTTTAGATCTTCAGACTTGTTAATATATCTAATTTCTTGTGAAGTAACTGCCACAAATAAACTGAATTATTGATTTAGTGTTTCTTATATAGAATTGTGGTTAAAAACAACCCCAACCCTCCTGTTGCAGAACAGTGTATATGAATAAAAAATAATTCTGGTCAATACTTTTTTACCGACAAATGTACGTTTTCTGTTGGTCCTCTATAGCTAAAAAGCATATATTTTCAAAAATAAATAATCGAATTTTGATTAAGCCTGAATTTATTTAATATGCGAACGGAGTCATTGTATAGAACCAGCTATTTTAAGAAAATCTATTACAGGACCTTATTGTGGCAATGAAATTATAAAAGAACCTATATCGCTTTTAAATTGGAATTATCTACAACAAAATGAGAAGCAATATCGTGACGTGCCGATTTTTTGAAATTGAAAAATATAAATCAGATAACAGAAAGAATCGTCGCATCCAATAATTAAATAATACGTAAACAAAAAAAAATACACGTGCATGCACTCTATTCGTGCGAAAGTCATCCCAACTTCCTTTTAATGCCGTGGACCTGGCACTGACACCAATTACACGTTTACCTTACGTGATGGCTCGAGAATTAACGTCAAACGCAAGAGCCAATAATGAAATTACCCTTGTGAAGATTTCAATAGCCAGTGTCAACATGCCAGAATTGAGCGCGGAAAACAAGTTTTTCAGATACGATTCTTCGCCTGCTGCCTGGAAATATCTTTCGGCATTTCCTTAATGTTGGTTGAAATTATTCCTAATTTTACGTATTATAAAATAAGTCCCGTTCAATAATTACCGTCAGATGATTCAACTGATCTTATTTAAAATGTATTAAAACGTTTTATAGTTAAGCACCGTAATTTGGAACAAGGCATACTATTTAAATTAAATTTCCTGGGATTATTATGTGGCTATGAGAATCCCAGTATGTGTTCACTTGCGCAATTTCCTTGGGCAGGTTTGAAGAACTCTTAACGATTACTTGTGATATAATCAAGCTGTCCGTGCATCCATTTATTTTCTTCTTGTTATTAGAAGGCGTTATTATTATTCAATATACGATACATTGAAGGTGACATATCCCGTTAATTGAATATGTAGTAATAACTGAATATAACACAAAAATTTTGATTTAATTTACCAAACCTATTAATTATAGTAACAAAGCTGTCCGTTTGGAATTAATATGAACATTATGATGTTTTAGATGATAGTACGACTGTAAAATGAATTTGTTGGTATGATTATTAAAGGCATTAAGAGTGAATGGAGCGGATAAAGGAAGTACATTTGCGAACTGTGTGAAAATTCTGGGAACTAACTGTTTTAATTAGAATTATAGCAGAACAAAGGTAGACGCAATGTAGCGCAAATACGAATTTAATGTGCTGATATGTGATGCTGTATTTCTTTGGTATAGATCGTACAACAACACCAAACATATTGCGTAGTCGGATTAATTTGTTGTATTTATCAGAGTGTCACAATATAGAATAAATAGAAACATGGCAACTTCAGAAATTTACAAGAATTGGAGAGCTATACCCCTAAATAGTATATGTTTACGCTAAATAAAACCTTTTTATGACGAGCTTATTTTCTAGTATTAGAGGATTGGTAAGAATTGAGACCGGTGGTGTTCATTATTATATGAACATTAATGAAGAATATAAAAAGGGTATGTGAACAACATACATGAAATATATTGATTCAAAGGTATACTTAAAAACATATCAGAGTTTAAATGACTTGATTATTTGTTCACACACAGAGACTGGAATTCCCGAGGAGATCTGTACTCTTAGGACATTGTTTTAATCACTAGAGTTTCTCCTGTACTGATCTGTTCATAACACTTGTTTCGGCCGGTCATGAAGCATTATTTGAGTACCGTCACTAATGTAAGCATCGTGCATTTACTGTATCATACGCCAGGATTAATGGACCGAAAGTAATGACGAGGAGAGGCCATTACAAGGTATAAAAATGGTATACATATTTACATACATTATTTCAATAAATGTATTGCGTATTATACACAGAATTCACGATACATACTTATTACGGCTCTCAGGCTGATATTTGTATATATATATATATATATATATATATATATATATATATATATATATATATATATAGAGAGAGAGAGAGAGAGAGAGAGAGAGAGAGAGAGAGAGAGAGAGAGAGAGAGAGAGAGCATTTGTATTGCGGACGCATTTTTGTCTGGTAAATAGAACAATTTTATATCGCATATGTATTCTACTCCCTGGCGTTAAGCGAATCACCGCCTATGGTATAGTATAGCAGGAGTATATTTTAGGGGTAGGATGAAGAAGCATAGGAGCATAGTGTTTTGCGGAAGGATCAATGAAATTCCCGGGGCTGGTTATATCGTGCGGAAGACCTGAAATAGTATAGTAGGAGGGTTGAATCAAAGCGGCGAAGGAAATGAGGGCGCAGGGGGACACTGTCCTCGGCCCATTTTTAAGTTGACGGCTCGTTCGGGCGGCCGGCAACCATCATTACCTGTAATACTTTCTTGTTGAAATTCATCACAGAGGCGTTTTATATCATAGGACGGGTCCATTAACCCTGTTAAAAAGGCGCTATTCACTCTTACCTACTGGTCCGAGCTGCCCATACGCACACCGTCTCATTACTCAACTAATGGCCATGCCATTTTCCACCGGACTCCTCCCGCTTCCCCGCCCGCCTACATTTTCCGCCCTATTACCTCTTTTAGCCAGACGCCTCCATTCTCTAATAGCGAGAGCGATAATTGCGCCATTGCGCCCAACTGACAGCCGAGCTTCTAAACGCTGCCGTCAAAATATTTTGCACTTCCGAGAAGTTACCTGAAATAATAATGTCACCCGAATATACCTGAAATCATCGGCCCAACCGCAAAGGGAATATCTAAAAGCGAAACTTCGTTGAAGGCAAAGTCGCATTGTGATTTCTGTTGGCCGTGTAGAAATTCCAATGTGTCCTATGTAGATGAGACGTATATAGAAGATAACATGTTTTACCATTTGGCTAAATTTAACCTGAAAGAGTTTAACTTAGAGAGACTAACTGAAGAACGCCTAAGAAAGAAAAACGTACGATTATGTATTCATTTTTTATAATTATGGGTGTATTTTCCTATAGTTTCAAGATAAAAGACGCAGGAAATGCGCTCATGAATGTTCGCAAGAACCCCTATTAACAAACACGAGCTTGGTTCTTCCTCTTACGAATAATTTTAATTTATATGTAGGAAACGCATATAGATCGTTCTAAATTAAAATAAGGGATAAAGTGTACATACGAAATAATATCAGTTTAAATGAATGAAAATACAGTGTTATACAATAATAATGTGTATCTCAATTAATTGATTCGTTATTTTATGTCACTTGTGGGTTTCGTATATTTTCAGTATATTTGCAGTTATAAATTAATTTATGGTCATTTTTGTATTGGCAATTCCACCATACGTGGATAATACATAGGTATATATGTACAAATTCGGCACAGTAAATTGTTTTATTTCCTGGGGTGTCACTGTCAGAAATTGAAACAGAATTGAATTGTAAGAAAAGATGAGAGATAACGGACATGAAGGTAGGGACACGGGGCGCGATAGTTGCGACTTCTCGAAGACAGCAAACAGAAGGAGACCGAAATTTCTCCAAATGTTAATTCCCGGCATAGGCCTAGGTGGGGCAGGTGGACGAAGTAAGGGCTGGAGCCATTCCAGAATCTGTGACGGAAGTCCTCTACAAATAAGACCTACTTGACACGGCGGGGCATATGGCATTGTGGGGCCGAGAGAGACACGGAGGAACAGGGAGAAGGAGAGTAAGAAAAGAGGATGAAAGAGAGAAAGAGTGATAAAGAGAGTGGGGATCGGTGGGCGATGGTGCGCGTGCGGGCGCTCCTCCGCTCGTGGAATGTTAATGGCAGGGAAGGAAGGAGCGCTCCCTCGGCGCTAATCAGTCCACAGTCGGGTTATCCATGTCAGTGTAACAGGACATGCACGCAGCCTTCCCTATACCTACACCCTCCCTACCTGCATCTTACCTCTACCACGCCTACCCGAACTACCAACCTCAACCTCCACTACCGACATCTACAAGTCTACCTGTTCTACCGATCTGTCCGAGTTTACTGGACACCCCTCCGTGGCTAACTGCGAATACTGCCTTTACAAGATTACACATTGTAAGCACGCCTCCCTCGCCTCACTGCCCAACTCCTCTAACCTGTGTAACGTACCGGCAAAAGGTTACACGGCCTGACCGACACACGTTAGGTAACCCCGCCGTTTAATTTCCAATATCTTCATTAATAATACTACTACGGCATTTCTCATCATACCGCATATCTGATGAATGGACATAATGAATGAAACACGCTCTTCCTTTCAACTGCATCAGTTTGAAATGTCCCGATTTACGCCCTGAGGTAATACATCGCATGTATCCCAAGAGTGAAGGGGAGGATACAATCGATTAGGAAATAGGTGGGAATAAGCCGGCAATCTTAATTGAGGATATAAAAGTGTTTCTAGTCTCGGCGGCAGCGATATAAAAGGCCGTGGTGCGCTATGAGGTAAGCTTCGGATGGCTCGATCTTCCTAGCCGGGGTCCGCAACGGTGGGGAGTATAACGGTGCCGCATTTTCCCATATGTCGAGACCACACTGCAATCTGACCAGCCTTTAATTGCTACCGGCCAAACGATCCACCGACTTCCACCAGTATTTAAACCTCCGTCTATTTACCTAGATCCATTACGGTTTCCGGATTATCGCTATGCGATAGAAAATAATGTACTAATACATTTTAGTTCGAATTTGAAGGATTCTAATAAATAACAGGAAAATTGGTAGAAGGCTGGAAATTTAAACTTAACCAAAAATTACATGTACCACAATACGCCGCGTACATATTCTAATGCTGAATATGTTGATATGGTTTTCTTGCACGTTTTCTACGAAGGTTATCATTCATTATCTCCTACAAGTTTATCAGTTATTTATCAAAATCTTTCAGGCGGACTTGTCACAATAATATGCCGTGTTTGAATTAGTGCGTTTACCCTTATTGGAACGGTATATACGAAACGCTATACGCTCCCAAATTAAAAGTTTCGACATTTAATTTCGGGACACTTTGTATATTTTATTGAGATATATTGTATAGAATTTCTTGTTCACACGTAAAATGTCAGGTCCGAAATGAAATTGATTACGAGTGCATCATATATAAATCCATATATAAACTCAGAGTAGATTTCGATAGGTACGTAGTGAAATTATAGGTTGTACAACGCGTAGTATATGGGGAATGCACGTACTGTATGAAATGACTGGGCATAAAGTCTCCTTATACGCGCTCTCATAATTTGACTACTATTAAATTGTATCAAACTAAGAATTGAGTTGTTTAAAATATTGTTTTCTTTATTATTTATATTAGAAAAATATTTAGAGATGACCGCATTACAGAAATTTGAGTGTACAGTAAAGTAATTTAATGTGCGAAATAAGAAATTTATTGTACTAACAGAAAAATATGGTATATGGTACATGAGGTGGGAGAATTTGGTTTTGGATGAATTTCATCCACAGGACGGAGTTATCGAATGAACAATAATAACGTCAGTATCTTTTATATGTAAAGTAACGGATTTCGAGGATTTCGGGACTTCGAGAGTTAGTTTTTTTTCAGGCGTAGAAAGATCCGGGGTTCGGGGAGTAATCAAGCCGGAATAAGAAAGAAAAAAATAATCGACCCCTGATCTCGGAACTGGGAACTGTTGTGGTCGGCCCATTGTATGCGCTTCAGCCTTTTATTGATAGGTCGTGACTTAGTGGGAGTATTACGAGACTTGGCAATAATCGGAAGGAGGGAAAAGGATGGAGATAGAGAGAAAGAGAGAGAGCAAGGGAGTGAGGGGGAAGGGAAGACCCAAAACAAATGTCAGCCTGCCAAGATCCCACGAGTAAGTTCCGTCTAAGTAAAGACAAATTTATTTTATTCGATGCTGGTAATAAGTACGAATTGACTTCCGCAATTTGCTTCTCCGTTCTCAACTTAGTTGCAGGAACAACATTTATTGTTATTCTAAAAATTCCTCATTTTTTTAAACCTTTTTTAGAAATCATTTCGACTGACGTTACCAAATATTTTGACGAGTGAGATATTTTTATTCTTGGATCCTTCATATTTATATACGCATTTGCGTAATATCACTAAATACTCGTCACATATTTCGAGTAAATAAATAAATACCCCTTGAAAAATAAATAGGGACGAACATGGATGCATATGGGTAACGCACCGGCAATACTGGAAATCTACTACCGTCCGCAAAATCCTCTCATTGTCGGGTATGATTCATTCTGCAAATCGAGTCGTAGAGTGTAACTCGTCTCCTTCTTCAACCGGTACCAACGGTTGTCGCGGCGACTTCCCATGCTAATGAACTTGGCATATGTCCCTGTAATCCAATTAAATGTTGAAAATAAATTCAACTCCGGAGCAATCTTTTAATTGCTGGCGAGCTGCGATGTTCGTTCGCTATCTATGCCCGTGTTGCTGTGTCCGAATGAAAAGGCTCGCTCTCCTGCCCCTCCTTCGCCCCGGTCGGTAAAATGTGTCTCAATCAGCCCGATGGAAAATACGCCGGCGGAGGGAGAGGTGAAATGAACTGAAGAAAATTTTGCAGATAATTCTCGAGACCGACTTTTTTTTAAATAAACGCCACTTTTTCTCTTTTTCGTAAATAAAAACTGTATATTCTGAATAATAACACTTGAAAAACGACTGGTTAGACATCCTGTTGAACAGTTCAAAAACCTTTTAAATCCGAAGCAGAAATATAACGTACAGCAAAGCGTCGAATGAATTGATCGACTCTATAGTATCCCCTTAATTATAAAAAAAAGCACATTAGTTTAGGGGATGGAGAGGGGTCACTGAGGGTCTTTGCGATCGTTTTGCTCCACATTCTACTTATTTGCCCTTAACATATACCAATTTTAACTTTTCGCCATACTTAAGCGTGAGGGTCGAAGATGGAGCATTCTGTCAGCTCTATCACTACACTGTTATTACACAACCTGTTACTCTGATGTCAGTTTATATTACATAACTCTTAAGGGATTCCACGACATTCATAACTGTTATTGCCACTGAAAGCATACATGAATAGACAAGGGAAGGTGATGGAAAAAGACGCTTAGATAATTGTAACCATTCTTAACTATTAAGAGGCCTCCGGGACTCGACTAGTGAACTAAAGTCCGTAACTGTTTTAAATACCTTTAAAACCTATAGCGGGTACTGTAGAAAAACATTTACAGTGTACCGGTTGAGAGTCCTTCGCCTCCGAGAGTTCTTTTGAATGAAACAGCGCCTATCTATAAACCTAACGCTGTCCATTAAGACCGCTCGCCTCCTCGACGGTCGCCTCGACTAACAAGTTCTACAACGTTATTAAAATCTCCTTAGGTAAAGTAAAATTGTTTATTCCGATCCTCGTCTAGTATTTTTAGCGTATATTTCGGTCTAATTCAATTTGTATATTATAATTTCTCGTGTATATTGAACTCCCCGTACAGTGAAATAATATACCAGCCTTCTTTCCTTCGCCACTCGTACTTCACATATTATATTTCAAGGCGCTTACTTTACGGACCCGAAGCTGTAACTTAATTCACAATGGATTTGTTGGTGTGATGTAAATACAGAAGAGCAGGCTATGACGGCATAGATTACGATAGAGGGTTATTTTAAATTTAATGAATGAGGAATGTTCCGGCTTATCTCATTCTAAAAGACCTGAATCTGTTATTCTCGTTCCTTCTCATTTCGATCTTCTCGCCGTTCCCCCCACTCTCAGTCCGAGGAGAGCCTTCTTTGGATTCGTGACAGTCTCAAGGTTATAATCTCAAAATTTACCATTCCGATTCTGTCCTTTGTGTCCTGACGTTTCCTGAAGTGCGTCAATTGAAATACAATTTTCTTTCCGTCGCCACTATCACAAATAGATAGATTCATGAATAAACTTTATTTGATTGAAAACTGTTCACCTATTTCACCAACACTGGCCCTAATTATATTATAATATAATTATAATATATTATAATTATATATATATTTAATTTCCTTCCAATTATCCTAAACTTCACGACTCAAACACTACGCATGACAGTTACGCAGTTCAGAAAGCTTCCAGGCTACCTCTCCTGGTACTATCCATATAATAGTATCCTATAGCATATAATAACGCTTGTACTATAAATAAAATCAAATAATGCTTATATTTTGATGATGATCTGCAGTAGTTTCTTATATAGTACCAGCACTAGTTTGTCCAGGGGCTTAATTAGTCTCTTCAGTGTGCGGGGCTTGATTTTATCGCTTATCCATGATATTCCTTTAGATAGTACTTATTAAATGTTGAACTATGTTGAAGTCCATGTTACTGGGCAGTAACACGCCGCTCCATTCCGAACTGCCCGGACACCATACGGCCCGGTTGAGTTCTCTTCCCACCCGGAACAGTCTTAAGTATCTTAGGTTGCCGACGTGTCTAGTTCCAACATCAGGCCCCGAGTGAAATACAAAGGTCCCCATAAGACCCAAAAAATAGAAATACTCGAACTGTCAGCGCCTGACCGGCTCCCACCCTTTTAGGACGCGGTCTAACCGGATAGTATATAGTAACATAACCATTTCTCCTCGCGGAAACCACTCCTTTATTAAGTTTTTTTTTACAGTATCTAATATCGTAGTGGTATTGGTACAATACTGTAGTTATTAAAATTAATAATCTCGTAATTTAAGTCCTTTTAGTCCTGACAAGATTGTCAGTTTATTGATAATTATTTTAGCCAGGAAGAAACGACAACTTATTAGCAGTATTATCACAATACTGGAGAGTTATTGAAAAATATCGGTATAGTAGGATACAAAGGTAAGGAGGGTTACAATGTTCCAGAAAGTGGTAAACAGTTTGATGTCTCGTGATCTGGACCGGTGGGAAGGGAGAGGGGGGGGCCAATTACGGAGGAGGGGCGGCGGGGGGAACCCCCAAAACCTGTTGGTCCACTACTCAAATATTCCTAGCCCGAATCTCTAAGGCCCGCTATAGTCGGTTCGTCGCACGCCTGACCGACTTTAACGGCTGTGAGACAACGGCCTAACTCGCTGTAGGAGCGCCGATAGGAAAGGGACGGCGTCTCGAGTTACTGCATTCAATTACTGCCCCAGACTAGGACAACCTGCACCGATACTGTAGAAATATGGACGCCGGTGAGAAAGACTCCGCGGTCTCCTGAGGCAAATCGGGCATCAGGAAGCGTAACAGCGAAATAATAAATATCCCGATCCCCGAGTCCCTAGCGTTGCCTAGCAGTTCGGTAGACTTAAAGAAATTGTATTTTCCTGAGGTTTCGACATACGCTGGTTTTTCAGGAGAGCCAATATCACCCTTTATACTTTATAGACGTAAAACTCGTGTTTCGTATATCTGTGGCCGTTGGCGGCCGTTAATATCTAAGTAAAGATGAAATGAAAAATAAATAATTTTGTTCGGTACGCCCTTCTTCTGGCCTATAAAAAATAGGCGTATTTGTTTCGGCGGCGGTATTGTGTAGCCAAGCAATAGAGCCAGCCGGTAGTGGCCAATAAAGTGAGTGCAGTGAGGGACGCTTAAGAAATAGTCGCCGAGATTAGCGGGACGAGGAGGCACACCGGCCTCGGCCACCGATTCCCAGACGTATTCCGGTTAGTACTAACAGTCTGGAATGTAGTCGCCACCGACTCTGTCCCACCCTGTCCTCCCCTCAACGTCTTCTATTCTCCTCTCTTCCTCTCTCCGCTTCTCCCTCCCCTCTTTTTTACTACCTCCTTCTATCTCTCTCTCTCTCTCTCTCTCTCTCTCTCTCTCTCTCTCTCTCTCTCTCTCTCTCTCTCTCTCTCTCTCTCTCTCTCGGTCTCTCTCTCGCTCTCCCTCTCTCCCTCTCTCTCTCGTCTTCCTTCTAAATAAAGTACGTTCGGGAGAAGCGTGGCTTAATTCAGGTTAAATATGTCATTTCGTACCGAGAAAGGGAATAGAAGAGCCCACGTAAATGACAGACTCAAATTATTATTAATATTATATTATCATTTTAAATTTAATAAACGTGGAAGGAATTAAAAGAATTATAACAAGATTTCCACTATTATTTAGGATATTGTTATCCTAAACACTCTACCAATTCTTTTCGTTGGAAGATTTATATTTTATAGCTCAATGCGTTGGGTTAGGAATGCAAGTCTGCAGACATTGCTATGGCCGACGGGATACGTCATCGGTAGCCGACACGCGTATGTAGCTCAGTATCTTACAGCAGGAAGCTGCTGACCGCGGCAGCCGGCCAAAACCGGTCTAGCTTAGACCGAAACAAGTGCGGGGGAGGAGACGGCAAATGACGACGCGTGACTATGTTTTATAGTGCGGCCGACTGTATGCTCGTAGCGTTCTACGAGTGGAAAGAGCGATCATCACGATGATTCTGGAAATCTGATTCCGAATGCGGGGGTGCAAGTCTCCAGTCGTTGGCTCCGGGACAAGAAGAGTTGCCGCTCGATTTTAAGATCCCGGAGCTTAGTCAGCGGACTTTAGACCGGGCAGGAAGGCCGCCGGTGGGCTTTATGGCGT
This sequence comes from Lethocerus indicus, assembly GCA_019843655.1. Taxonomy (NCBI): domain Eukaryota; kingdom Metazoa; phylum Arthropoda; class Insecta; order Hemiptera; family Belostomatidae; genus Lethocerus; species Lethocerus indicus. Next base: position 21,606,880 of record JACDQD010000003.1, on the reverse strand, counting down.
CGGTGACACAGATTCTTCCGACGCCGGGATCTAGGACAACGCGATTGGAATTCCAAACGCATCCGATACGTTTGCGGCCGTCCGTGAACCGGGAAATTTCGTGGGCCGATTTTTAACATAGGCTCCGACACGCCGCCGCTGTCTTCCTTCTGGCCCACTTGACAAGGAGGAACTCCTCAAGTGCCATACGCGCACTCCTCTTTGTCTTCAAATAGTAGTTACTTAAAGGTAATTTTTTACTTAAGCTGCATATATCATCGAATTACGTATAATAAATTATATCTTCAGATTTTATTTTTAGCTAGTATATAAAAGCATTAACTTTTTTCGTAATTATCATGGGAGTATAATGAATCATGAAGGAAATTTCAAGACAAATTTTTGTATTAATAGGTTGTAAGGTTTATTGTACCTAATAGAAATATTGTGTGAGGGAGAAGGGGGGGAGGAAGGTGGCAACAAATTAGCTTACAGGATCGTGCTTCAAGTTGCTCTAATTTTCGATAAATTTGTCATTTATTTGTAGCTTGTTCCGAGAGGTTTTCTCCGAAGCGAAAAGAAACACCATTACAAAATTTGTAAATGCTCCTCTTGGACACTTTGGTACACAGAAGTCACTATAACAGGAGTAAACCTAGGCTAAAGGCTGTTATTAACTACTATAAATCAGGAGGTCCCTGAATGGGAAAACATAATTGGTGTAAGTCTATTATATGGTAATTGATACAGTCTAGTTTGAACCTCTTCATGCCGGGCCTCATACCTGAGATACCCCACCCTCACGGGATCCGTTTAACTGCCGCTATGCATATATATAAAGCTGTACATTCCATAGCTTGTACACTTCTTTCGGTCATTTTCGGATCACCTTCCTCAGTTTTTAAAAAGCGATGAAATATATTTAATTATATTAAAATAGATTCGCACAAATATCCCAATTTTTTATTAATGACTCGCGCTATGGTTTTCTATTAATATAGTCTGTCTTCCAGAATTACATTTTTTTTTATGCGGCATATTATAGTATTTTGAATTGAATACTCATAATGATATATATTCGAGATTATTAATGATTTTTTAATATTTAAGAGTTGTAATATATAATTTCTTTACTTCTTGTAATGCAGTAATGTATTCATTAACATTTGTAATGCTGGACAGGTGTATAGTTTAGAATTCAACGCCGACGGACGTTCTACGAAACAGTGACAACTTGTCATTGTCATTATAGGTCCTACTTATGATATATATGATGATTCCCAATTTCTGCATTGTATGATAATTTTTTACCCGCACTTGAACGTTTATTTAAATAATAAACCCACATCGTCTAAGTTTACAATAATTTCCTCATGAATATTTATAATTGCGAATAATACAGATGAATCCTGAGTGTCTGATCACTGCTTTATTCTCTAAATAACAATTAAATAAGGTATATAATATGGATTATTATCTAGTAGTTGGGGATTTGAAATGTTTCTTCCTTTCGGACAACAAATGGCCTATGTAACTGTTTAGTACCAGATTTATCGTTGGGTTTGTCTCAATTTGTTCATTTTCGATCATTTTTTGAACGTATATTGTTATGCGTAAGCAAAACATTCACTTGTGATTATCATTCTCCGATCTCCCCAGATACCTAATCAAGTTGCTTAGATTCAGTAAATATCTATGCTTCCAGCAAATATTCGAATAATATTAATTAATATCATTCATTTCTGTTAGGGTATTGGGATTCGGAGAAAGTAATGAAAACGCGGATACAAATAAAGATTTTAGGTAGGGTGTATGGTGACGTAACCAGTTGATATAGAGCCGGGGGCGCCGGTTCGGCTCTGTGACGTCAGAGGGCTCACGGTGGGTATCAATTCCCATTCATCCGATCGCCATTCATTCCTAAGGGCCGTTCCTTGTTGTCGATTATCTCGATGGGCGATCGATCGATCTCGGCGATCCGAAGATTTACGAGCGGTCGGCAGCGGCCGCCGCTAAGCAATCGAACCCTTTCATTTCGAGTCTCATTGTCGGGTCCGCCCCGATTTCAAACTCAGATATCCCGGAGTTACAGTTCCGTTTCGATTCCGGACAAACTTCTCCTCTTATCTTGGCAATGAAAGTCCCTAAAGCTATACTGGAGCCGTTCCCTACGCTCCAGCGGCGTATTCAGTTTTGATAAATGGTGGAGTTAAATTTTCTGCCGGGTCGATCAAAATTCTCCTAAAGTATGCGTTCTTATTATTTTCAAAGTACAGGGATTATAAATATATTATCTGACGAGTAGAATTAAGAACCCAACCATAAATAGGTCAAACATAGTTAACGACACATTTCACTCAAGAAGTTTGGACAGCCCAACTTCTCTATGGTCGCCTCTGGGCAGTGTTAGGTGACTTTCAGTCGTGCTGATTGAAACACTTTCAAATACGTGTAAAAATAAAGCCCGTCACCCCGAGTAACTACTAAGAGTGAGAACAGGGCGAGAGAAACGGAGGGAGTAAGAGAATTAAAAGAGAAAGAAGAAGGGAGTGAGTGAGAGAGGGGGATAGAAGAGAACAGGTGGAGGTTATAAAGAGTTGGATATTTGTTCACCTTGACCTCGGCCACTCTCTCATCTCTCCGCGTCTCCATCGTTCACAACACTCGGCTGTTACATGGCGGTACTGTTCGCAAAAAAAGTCAAGAATCGTGTCCACGGGGGCCGATTGGGTCAGCACACCGATTCCTTCCGGGCCGCTGTAGGTGTCGCGCCCGCTCTAGCCAGGTTCACCTAACTACTTCTGAGGACGGCATACTAATTGAAGGAATCGAAGGATGACTGCAATTATTTTCACTTCCATTCCATTGGGAGCATTAGAATCTGTCGAAAATAAAATCGACACTTTTAGCAAAAATTTGTAGATTTCAAACATAGCCGATTCGTAATTATGAGAAAATTATTTTATCGATAATAGTTGTTATTAAATAAAATAGTAATATAATTACCCAGTAGGGAGACGGTCGGGGAACTGGTGCTTCGAACATCCACTAAAGAATTAACGACTGCCGGAAAGATAGAGATAGGTGAATGGGGCGGGGGTTATTTTATTATTTGTGAGTGCAATCCTATTAACCCAGCTAATGCCCTGCATACCGCCAGGGGTTTAAAAACTTTAATATATAACGTATTACACTGCGGACGTTTACTATGATCCTAAATTATCTATTTCTTTTTTATTTCTTCCTAGCGAGTTCGCGTCTGAGGTTTTATTCCGGGCAATTATCCGGTATTATTTTTCCTGTTAACACCGGTGGACATGTAAACTGATCGAAGTTCCTGAGAAATCTCGCCTTCGAATACAATGCCTCGTAATCCGTTCATGTAAATCCGCTTCCCGGACAGAAAAATTGGGCATCACTCACAAAATGGGAAACAGGACTAGAGAGATTAAAAAATATCCGTAGAAATTTCCTCCCATATTTCCATTATATGTATTCTATATTCTCAGGCACTCAGTTACGCTATCTGTCCTGCCTTTTACCTCGATCTCCATTTTGCCACATCGTTTTCCCATCAAATTATTCTTTCCAAATTCATAAAAAGAAGAAAATATAATAGTAATATAACCTTTTACTTTTTTAATATAACCAGTTTAACTGTTTTCTGTTCTACTATTAAAGAAGTATTAAAACAGTTACATAAAATCACTTAAGTATTATATAATTATGCTTTATTATTGAAAAACCAAGCAATCAATTAGTACTTTCCAAATATATCTTCAGACACGGACTCGGTAACTTTTAAAATGGACGATCACATTATGGTCATCCGATAATCGACGTTTTAGGCGGAGTGTATGAGGTTTCGAACTCATTAGTGGCATGGGACTCGGACGGGAAGAAGGCACTCGTTAACGCGTATGTTCCATTAAGAAAAATGCACGGCCATTGGCAAATATGCACGAAGGGGAATTCAGATTATAAGGCCAGAAAAGGACTCGGACAATCTGCGGCTGTCAGCCGACATCGGTTGCCTCTCAAAGTACCGGCGGGCTTAGAATTACTGTAATTAAGTTGGACGGCGGGGGGAGGGGCTACCACGCGAAATGCCTCGTTGAATTCTCAAAATTGCCAGTTTAGCCGATACAAGTAATTCGGGGTCTAAATACTTCCTACGACAACAATGAGTTCATTGTTAGAGCTAACGCGGCCTTTGCAGCTCCGAAATGACTGTGTTTACTGAAGACAGCGCCGAGCGGAATGAGAAAAATACACAACATAGGTGTTAATGTTTACACTAATTATACTAAATGAACGACGGTAGTTTTAATATTTAGTGTTTTACCTAAATTTAAGCCTGTTTTTAAAATAAATGAAAAACCACGACTGAATTAAATTTTTAAGCGTAAAGCGTTTTACTGTCCGAAATGCTTTGGATTGACGAGTAGTTGAAAGACATTTTAATTAGCGATTTTAATACTTTGGGGGTCCGAGAGGGAATCGGCACGAATTAAAACTTGGGCTAAGTATGACAAAGTACTCGTCCGACTCCTATTTCAATTCGGCCATTATTTTATGAATAATCCACCAGTCGACAACATAAATCAAGTTATCGGTGAAATCGTCGAGCTTTTGTAGAAACGCCGAAGCTAATCCTTTTAATTATCAATCACGATTAAGAACCGAAAGGGTGAAATAAGTTTATGGGGGGAGGGAGATTTTGAAAATTTAGAGGGCCAATTATTTATTGGATCGCATTTTTATGCTCAGACTAATCCTGGATATAGGGGTTTTCGGGAGTGAGAAATAATTTAATAAATTCGGTAAACTAACCCGGCGATATTTCGACAAAACTTGCTTCTACGAAACGTTACTTTCATTGACACTGCCGCGAATCGAAACTCACGATAATGATTTAGCGCATTTTTTGACGGTCAATTCAGTGGACACCCTCTCTAGGGGTCGTACGGAATCCGTTACTCTTTACGGTTAAAGTGCTACTGCTGGCAATAGTGTATGAAATATCGCCGCTTAACAATGCCTGTTCACACCGGTGTACTGGGGCAGGCCGGAGGTGAGGAAATACAACAAAAGGAAATATAACAGTCGGGCAATTAAGTTTATTCCCGACGACAACCCTCCTTCAGATTAGTCGTTTGAGAAATGACTCCCAGACATGCCAGGTTTACCCGGGGTGCCTCTGATATGTATACCTACATAATGCCTTCGTATGCAAAGTAAACTCCTGAAGTATTGCTGGCCGCGGATTCGTTGTTTTTCATCTTTTTTTCCCTTCCACCGTCTCTCAGGAGCGCTTATTTATTGCGAGGAGTCGTTAAAACGACTTCATACTGTGTCCATTGCCGCTGCGGGCTACCGAGCTTATTATATAGGGGCGGTTATTTATCTTTTCCCGGTTATTGCTTCCAGATGATTTTATTTTCTATCGAACGGAACCAGGAGAAATTTCCGTAAATCCAATTCTTTTATAGCAATTCCCGATCCGAGTATTTCAGTGGCTATTTCTTGAGAACACAATACTGTTAATTCTCTCAGCATTGGTTATAACTATATGTCCCCGTGTTTTCGGTATTTAAATATCTATTATCTCTAAGTTATGACTGTAAATGTGTTCGCTAGGAAAATACCTAGTTCTTATTATTTCAAGAATCGTTTTAAAAAAACGCCTGAGGATGAAGCAGAAACATTCCACTCTTGTGGTAGAAGCGGCCTTAGCCGGGTCCACGTCAGAATGGATTCCGAGCCAATAAGTTATATCTCTGGGCGTGCTCTAGTCTAGGGCGTTCTCTGTGTGCGGTAGATGAATCACTGGTCTAATGGCACAGGCTAATTATGAACTCGAAGACCTTTGATCGTACGTGAAATCAAATTAGTTATCTCTTATTGGCGCGAAGGAAAGTGTGGGGTCCGGCCATGATTAATGAACCATTTCCAGGTTTTTCTCATTATATATATATATATATATATATATATATATATATATATATGCTTTTAATTAGATTTTCAAAAATCGTAAATAATATACCTACGTTGGTTGCTAATTGCACAGGCCCTAATGACATTATATTTGTATCCCTTTGTTGAGCCCTACCTTGTAGTGGGTAGGTAGTTCGAAAACATTAATTAAGTTATTACGGATCAATACTCAAATTATTTGTTGTCGAATATCATCGATAGATGAGTATTAGGTTGCAGCCTCTTCTTATTGTTACTTGGCCACAGATTATAAAGAGAATACGATCGAACTTATTACAACATTTTTACCAGTTCAACATAATCACTTTGCAACATTTTTCAGTGAGCTTCGAATCTACCGTCATTTCATATCTCTCTTTCATTTATACCGCTTAATATTCGAGTACGGAAAATACCCCCGAATGATCCTAAGCGATTGACGATAAACGATTATGAATCTTCTTTTCTTCTTTCCAGACGGCTAAGGAAATTATCCGAGGCTGTTCATTCCCCAAGTTAAGAGTTGGGAGCCTCTATTTGATAGTCAAATGGGTGGTCCTTCGTTATAGGCCGGTCTACGTGATCTGACTACCGTCCTGGAGTCCGTCCTTCCTCTACTGTGGGACCCCGAATTAAATTAATTCTAACAGTAAACCTCTTTCATTCCTTCTTGTTCTTTTTCCCTTAACGGGCCTAGGGCGGAGTCGGAGGGCGCGAAGGGATAACTGGCCGTGTCTGATGTTATTTTCTCACCGCCCCGAATACCTTTCGCTCTTGGTACAACGGGGACTCTCTCTCTCTCTCTCTCTCTCCCTAATGGACGGCGGTGTTTGGATTTAATGTAAAATACGTGTAGAACAATTCCGGCCGTTATTTTATATCTCGCCTATTTTTAGAGATCAATCGCTCTAATAATTCGGCCGATGCTATCATCCGATAGAAAATATGACATAGCGGTATCGGGGTTAAAGAATCCAGATTAAAAATACGGAATATTTAAAACGCTTCCAGTTAAATTTGACCGGAATGTTTATAATTACAGCGCTCCATTAACAGTCCTAGAATCATTATCGTGTTTTTAAACGATTTAAGGTTCACTCCAGTCGTGAAGTAGATAAATTTCTGTTAGTAGAAAGAAAATTAAGTGTAGTAGTTTTGTTAATACCTAATAATTTCGTTAATTTATGGAAAGCGAAAAGAAGTAGGGATTTTGTGCCTTAAGTTTTATTGAGTCAAGTCGATCTGAGAGCATTTGGCTCGTTGGAATTTATATTAGTTGATTTAATTATACTTTTATGAACTTTAATAGCTTCCTTACTCTCGTTTCATCGTTATTCAGTATTTTCTTAATATACTTTGTGTGTGTGCGATTGTGAACTTTATTATATCATTTTCCATCGGTTAATGCATGCCGGTACGATTCCCCGCGGCGGGAGTTCGTTTACCCGCAACCCTGACGCGAAGCAACCGCCAGTAACGCTTCTCCTTCGAGAGTCTCCTAACAGCACTAATTAAAATGGTACACACTATTATTTCGGTCCCGACAATAACGCTGTGCAAGCGCCCGTAGAAACAGTTTCTCTAGCGGATCGCAACGGAAAATTTTAGGAGCCATATTAAAAAACAAGGGAGTATTCGATTGCTGAAATGAATTTCGGAGTCGAAACAATAATCGCAGTTCGATAATAGAAATAATAGAGAGAAGAAAAATCATAGCTGATTCAGAATATTACACTAGGAATCATTTTAATTTGCCTAAGCAGTAATATCATAACTCTTGGTGTCTTGAGACATCATAGCAATTGACGAACGATAGTGTTCAAGGAGTAATGATTGATAAGTTTATTTGATGACAATGCTAGGTATTCATCACCATTTAATCTTTATCTTCCTTAAGTGCAATTACATAATTATTCATGTAAGCTGATCCATTTATGTATTTCGTTCTGTTCATTAATTCGTAGCTATTCATTGATCTCAGTTTAAATCATTTGTTGAATCCAGATCTAACAACGTCGTTGTACACCAAGACGCCTTTTAATATTCTACTTCCATCCCTACTGTGATGTATGACTTTTGGGATTTGGCATTTCGAAATGGTGAAAATTCTTCTCGAGACTCTCCGATAAATGTGCCGAATAATTTTCACAAATTATCCAGCGAAAATTCGATTTTTCAAACGGAGAGAAATTATTATTGGCCTGGTTATTTATGTCCGAGATACGCGATAAGAGATTAGGAACGGACGGTAAGAAAAGCGCAGGGTTTCGTGTTTTGTGTCGAACGGTGGTGGCCCGTGTCTCAATTAGCGGTTGGGCAGTAAAAAATACAATGTTTTATGGGCGTCGTAAAAGCTCGCCAGGCCCCTGTTAAACAGCCCCATGTAATTCGGCATGTTAGCTCACATTGTGCACACTTCTAATGCGTTCCGGGTGCCTCTGTATAATTTTTTTTTCACCTCCTCTGCTAATGTCCTTATTATAACAGCAATACTGGAACGGGGGGCAAGTATTAGAAACTTATTGGTTCGGTACTGAGGGACTTGCAGAATTACGGGTGGAAGAGAATAGCATTCCCATTGACATATGTTTCAATTATGAATTTCTTTATAAGTCAGATATGGATACGCAATTTGTTAAAATGTTTATTAACATATAAATTTCGATTAAAATAAAAAAATGTCCGTCAATATAGTAACACGATTAATTCCTTCTCTGCTCCAATGTATCCGTCCATTAAGGAGAGAATGAAGTACAGACAGTTTATTGGCGTAGTGCGTTCAACAAAAGGTATAAAGAACAGTTTCATAGAAAAAAAAGTGTGTTACATATAATCGCTGAGGGCGTATTTTAATTTTTTGTTACTCGGTCATGCCCGAATTTTCGCAGTTAACCTGGTTAACGACGACCTCGGGCTCCTATCTTCAGGCGTGTGGAATGAATCGAATCCTGTTACAACGGCCTATTTAACACACTGTGTATAATACTTTGTAGACCAATCTCTCCACAGTGTATCGGGTGTTGGTAGTAATCTGCGTTGGATTGATAGGCATGAAAGGGAAGAAAGGGTATTCTGCTGTCAGAGTTTTAAAGAAATTGGACAGTGATAGCCATTGAATAGCGGCATGGGTTTAGTTGAAATTTCACCGCTTAGGTGACATTAAATTAACAACGGGAAGCGTAAAGGCAACAAAAATGTTTGTTAAATTCACTTCCTTTGGGAATCCCTATTCTACCGTGGGTAATAAATAAATATATCCTGTACCATTTTGCCCTGAAGGCTGTCCCAACAACACCTAGTTTTCAGAAGCCAGTGATCGTATACTAAGAATAAGCTTATAAATTATTGACTATACCTTTCTATCTCAAATTATGATTACACAAATTATAATTTTTAACACTTGAAATATAATTAATACAGATAAGTAATCTTTTTTGTCATTGAAGGCTCAGTCAGCTCATAAATCACCCCTTAAGTTACCGGGTGATGCGGTCACTAGCCTACTTCTCGTCGGGCATTGATAATTAACAATCTGTAAATTACATTTTAAGGATATTAGCTAGGTAGGAAAGAGGCACTCGAGCGGATCTGGCTCAGTGGTTCAGTGGTGCAGTTTAATCACGGTCAGTGGTTTATGCGGAAACCGTCTAACGGTGATAATGTAATGTCCGAAGAACATCCACGTTTTCCTCGATCCCGGTTCACCCCCCGGCCCGACTTGAATCGCGCCACTGAAGCATAAAGCCGATAATTAATATAACATACATAATTCAACACTTGTAATTATTCGTGTTCGGATTTATTCAAACCGCTGATTATCAATATACCAGTATTTAGCATGTTGACTGCCATCGACCGCATTATATTTAACGTATATTAAAAAAAAGTATTTATTAGAATATATTTTAATATGGGTCTCGTTATAACGGATAAATAGAGTTAAAGATTTACAGTGAAGTTAGTGTACATGAGATTGAAAAGGAGTGTAACACTGATGCTAACAATAGCAAAGGTGTTAAATTACCTAACCTAACCGATAATGAGATGTAACAGTACAAGGAGACGCGTACAGCATCCTTCATATGAAATACATATTAATGAAATACAAATCGCTGGAACGTTGAAATTAATTGTTACTGAGTTTTCAAGGAGTATTTAAGCTCTTGTCAGGCTATAGGTTTCGGCCAATCGGGCGGCGTCCATAAGTGGAATGGGCCAAAAAACCTCCGGCCGAATCCGATCAAGGCCAAAGAACGAGAACAAGACGATGTTTAAAACCAGCGATGTGTGATCTGAGAACCCCCGTTCCGGAGTCATGGTCTCCACCAACCCGTACAGCACGCACCCGGAATTAGTTGCGTTACGCCAATTACCGTCGCGAATTAATTAAAGTAAAGAAAAATATCCGCAATTATTTTTTTTTAAATGTACAGTTAATCGGCGGTCCACTTGTGAACTGTACCGCGGACCAATGAGACCGTGCCGTGTACGTCCGCTGACCCCCCCTTAACGTATCTATTTAAAAAAACTTTTGCCCTTCACCCGATCGAATCATTTTATGCGGTATATTTTAGGGTTATCAACGCGTCCGTAACACGCGTATACCACTCTTCCCGTTATAGAGTTTAAACTAAAGCGACTCGAATGGTCGATATTAAATAGTCTAAATCTAACATCGGCTGTACACATTATGAAGTATAGATCTGAACAATCTAACATTATATGTAGTTTTTCCATTTGACTAATGCGTCCATAGTGTCACATAGCATCACGTAGTGTCATAGTATATCGCAGTACCCAGTACCGTAACTACAGTATATTCTGTTAAGTTTTAGGTCGAACCCCCGTTTTCTTGTAGCAATCGGAGTTCATTTGTTTGTTCATTGTTTCTAACCGAGGGGTATTGTTGGCGGTGGGTCACGACGAGTTTTCGCTCGGGTTTTAGTATTCAGTTCGAGTGCCGGTACCGATTGTAAGGAGGGCCCCGAGTTGCGCTCGGAATATTTTCCCCCCGTAACGGAATTGCTCCGTTAACATGTTTGTTGACCTGACGACGTCCCCGACCGCCCCTTTTGTAATAAAATCATGATCTCATCACGGGCCTCGGGCCCCGGCGAACATTTTCTCTATTCCCCCATCTCAATTTACAGCGTGAAAGCACCGGTGACCTGGTGAAAAGCCATTTCTCTATCGTTATTATCCGTAAGAGAGTGGCACAAGCGAAAGGGAGACTGATGAATTTTAGAGAGCGTGAAATCTTGAAATGACGGGTTATAACCTAGAAATATATATGACTTCGGTAGTCATTGTCTGTTTTTTATTTTATACATAAAATACTGCCGGACGGTAAAGGAACTACATCACGTGTTATTCGTTTGAAATTCGTTCTACTAAAATATTTCTTTTATTAGTCGCAGTGAAATAAACATGAACTAATGTACATTTTAAATTTGGGATCCGGGGTAGTATCTTGTACAGGAATCAAACAAAGGAAGCGACTAGTCTTTTTATGATTCCCACCAATGCCTAAGGCCGTTATACCTGGAAGTCAGTCAAGTTGTTGCTGGCGGTGTCACAGAACTCTTCGCAATACTGACCCTTTAGACAGACGGCTGTCCGACTTTCTGCGGCGCACGAAACAAATTACAAAATAGCGTACAAACGGAAATGAGACGACTAGGGAAACGTCAATTTTTAGTTTATTGAAGCGGCCGACTGAAACTTTATACAGTGTCCCGTTATTGACACAATTCAATCGGTTCATATCCTGTAGCGGACTATCAGTTAATTAACCGTATTTTGCGATTTAAATAGGAGGATACGTAACTAGAAATATGACCTGGGGAAATGTTCTAGTAGAATTTGTTAATATTATAAACTTTTCATATTACTTCTGGTACATATCTGAAATGCGAGGACTTATAGGATATACAGCAGAATAAGAAACTGTGACAACATACAAGATTAAGTAAAAAAAAGAATATTCCACTTAATTTTTGTGGAGACTTTAATGGTGGTATATTAAGAAAACCGCACACTACTTCATGAACACTCGGTAAATTTAATTATATTAAATAAAATTAAATTGTAAATTTCTTTTGGAATTACTTTAAAAAGAATAATACTCAAAGATGGTCTAAATGATGATGTTAACCGTTTCGATCTAATGCGTGCAATATGTCTTGATTGGTTTTTTCACGTTTTGCTGCAATTAACTAATACGAAAACATTTGTGCTGATAAGCTTCAATCCTTATATATATATATATATATATATATATATATATATATATATTGTAAATACTTTTAACTTTGATGATTCCTCACATAATCTAGAGGATTCAAGGGCAACTACAAAGGAAACTTGAATGCCCTAATAAGGCGAGTTGTGTCAGATGATCGAACGATTTACTCGTCGACCCTCCCTAAATCCTCAGTATACAGTTATTATATACGAAAAATATACATACGTCCGGTATTAATTTAAGATCATTCAACGGGTGAATATTACTACAGGAATACACATCCGAATGAAACTTTGGAAGTAGAGAAAGTCCTTGCGATAATACGATAATTCTAGAGGTTAATAAAATATTATATATTTGGGGTTAATAACATTTTTTTAATCACTGTTTAAGCGCGAGCTTTCTTTCAAGTATGCACCAGTTTGTAAGTGGAATTCAATTTAGGTGCGTGCATGCTGGGTGGTAATACTTCCTCTTTTGGTCAAGGTCGGCCAACAGGAAGTGGGGCAAAGCATCGCAGACCAACGTTACTTATAATTATAAGCTATTACACGAATAAGATATTCTATATATATGTATGAAGAAATAGCAAAGCGAAATTCGTTTTCAAGAACAATAATTCGGAAGACTTATTCACTTGGTCTATAGTATCTACAGTTTTCAATTAATTCCACTCCTTTATTTTGCTTATCTTTCATTTCTCCTTCTTATTTCCATTTTTAACCTATTTCATATCGGTTCCTCCATTCAATTAATCATTGGATTTTAATGTGCTATCAATTTAAGCAATATGAGCAATGAAACTTTTCCTCTTTCTGAAAAATATAGTGTTCATGTTTACCTTTTTAGGCACTAAACTATGTATGTTGTTAGATATTTGTATCCAATGTCTCTAATGTATAATGCGAAATGTTTATACGGAATATTCTGTTTCAGCTTGAGAGCAGCTTACAGCAGGTCATCATTAGAGTATAGAGATCAACGTGCCAGGTATGATATTATTTTCTTACTTCCGGTTTTGATAACCTGTAATAATGAGGTTTTACAAAGAATTAAGAAACATAATTTCTTATTTTAAATTTGTTTACATAAACTGTTGATTTGAAGAGAGATAATATGAATCTTGTTTTCGTATATCCAACTCACACAAACTATATATATATATATATATATATATATATATATATATATATATATATATACATACAGTGAATAGTTAGTAAATTACACGCTATGAACAGTTAGAGCAGTTAGCAGTGGAATACAAAATTACTAGGACATTGGATAAGGAAGCTCAATCATTAGATAATAAGAGAGTAGTAAATCCGTGACTGGAGAAGTGATGACGGCCGGTTCGCCAGCAATAAAAGAAACATCCAGTTCTCTGTTCGAGACTAATTCGAACGTCTTAAAAATAAATATGGGGGTCTTACAAAATAACAGATTATTACGTCGAAGGAAGCGGCCGTCTTATTATTATATGCTTTGTCCCTGAGACCAAACCGAGTTCTTTTTTTCGTTCACTTTTATACCCCTGTATTTAATCCCTCTTCACGCTATTATGTTCATTTTACACTTTTCAATAACTCATTCCGTACGAATCATTTCTTCTCCAATTCATATTTTAATTCTACTGTTTTTCGACGCGATCACGTGTCTGTGCCCTAAAATTTAGGCGATTCACGCTTAACAGTCAGTTTAATTTCCTTTCGGCTTGGCCAGCCACAATGTTCAATCGAATCAATGTATCAAATAATGTATAGAATATTGTTTGTGGTTAATGGGGTATAAAACTTTTTTTTTAATATCTTATTTATGAATACTTGTTCACTGACGATGGGTATATAAATGTTGTAATTAAGAGGGCGGAATTTCCAGGACACTTCCTGTGTGGTCCCGCATCGTCGAACAATAGGTCACGGGGGAGTTGCGAGGATCTCTAAATATTCATCGGCGAGCGACATCGTTCGCGGAGGGGGGCGGGGAGGAAAAAAATGCATATATCTGGTTGGCGCTATTTGTGCCGACACTGGGTGTATTGGTAATGTGGAGAGGCCACCTAGGCTGTGGTCCGGGGGCCGGGTTTAATGCGGGGGCTTAATCATAGCGGGCGGCTTCATGAGCCCCGGGGGCCTTTGTCTAATGTCCGAACATATATCAGCTCCCAACGTGGCCCAACCTCCACCCGACCCCAATTTTCCTCCATTCCCCTCCTGATCCTCCAAAATTATACATACAATGCGATGTGTGAGAGTCCCCGCTTTCCCGGTGTATGTATAATATATACATATAATATGTAGTCATAACTACTAGAACTAATTCCCCTTAAACACTTCGGTTGTAAACCTATGTAAATTTAAACTTAAAATCTGTACTTTTTACGTTGGCGGACGAACGCTATGATGGATCGAATTTATTGAAAATGTATATTTTGTATGTATGCAAGGCGTGTAAGTATTCGTTGCAAACTTTCACTTTGCTCTCACGACATATCATGGATTTTCCTATAACTTTCTAGAGTGTTAGGAACTGACAATACTTTAACTTAAATTATATACTGCCGACAGCCGTGTTGACTAATTCCCTTGTTATCTCAATTATGGGAACGCGGACTGGAGAGAGTAAATAAGGCCCACATCAGATTTCAGTCTTTCCTGTTTACGAGCCTGAGAAACGTTCCATTAACATTGCAGGCATTGTCCTTTATTTGATTCCCCATTGTACAGTAGCACAGAGTCAACACGCCTGATTACGAATTTTTTGTTTCAACCCGAAACCATGGTTACGTCTATACTAGTATCAGTATTAATTGCATAAGTAATATTAGAGGAACAATTCAATTTTAACCATTCGCCATAAATTTACTAATTCTATGAAATCCGCAAAAGTTGGATAGATTTTTTAGTTATGCTTTCTCAGTATTATTATCTCATTATAGTCCTGTATTATATTCAATACTATTTAATTTGTTATCGTCGTTGTTTTATATAGAATTTAGTTCACAGTGGCCACACCGCCATACAGTCTGCAATTTATCCTATCGTTTGACTGTTCATACAACAAAGTTATAGCCTTAACTTCAAAAGTAAACAATTATAAATCGTCAAGTATTCTCCGTTAATATTTTTGTAATCTTAGATTCGAGGAAGAAATATAATCCTTTCGTAATTTATGTTCGTGAAAATAAATAGAACAAGGAGACATGGAACGGAAAGATATTCCGACCAGTCACGTACAACAGAATATCCTTTTCCCATGTTCTTTAAAGGTTAGCTCAATTTATACGTGTTTACTGGAACCTGAATCAACAGTTATTCAAGAGACGTTTAGGGACCCGCATAAATGTGTACGCTTTAGGAGGGGGTTTAAATCTTACACGCGTATCAATGATTGTTATATTCAACTTGAGTTAAATTTGAAGTGGTACCTCGTCGGCACGTGCTATTCGACTGTTTATTTCTGTAGTCACTGTAATCCTTTACCAAGAGGATTATGTCCCTAATAAACAGTTTATAATTAGCACACGAAGCATAATCCGTTCCGATGTTTTATCTGCGGCATAGTACGCTCGTCTATTGGAGGGTTACACATCTGTTGAGTTTTACCATATGTATTCCTACGATAACTCATCGCAATGTCATTAACTATTTATTTATTATTAACTAGGGACACTATTTATACTTAGTCCTGGATAACCTAGTCAGGAAGTCGTCCCGAGCATGGTTTGCTGGATTCATACATGAATGCACCTCTGATATTGCCTGCGGGGGGAGTGAGAGAGAGAGAGAGAGAGAGAGAGAGAGAGAGAGAGAGAGAGAGAGAGTGTGTGTCAGTGAGTAAATGAGCGAGGAAGCGTGAGAGTAGGAAAGAGATAGAGATATTGACCGCGATTACTGACCCATATAACAGTTGACTTGGTTGGACGCTCGGAACCGCTTCCAGGCAAATTACTATCTTTATGTAATACTTACACTATCCTTATTTAACATCGCATCCTCTCATCGAACCTACCTCTCAACTACTTACAGCTTAAGCCTATTTGCACTCGGCATTTTTTGCATACATCGGTTGGCGAAAGTTGAAAATTCTCAGGCAGCGTTTACATCATTGATGCACCTCCAGTTCTGATATCACAATCAGTTTCGTTTTTAAATTTACGACGATGCATTAATTTAGTCTATAGCTAATTTTAAATATTTTCACGTGTTATAAAAGTGAATAAACAATGTCTAGGTTATCGTCCTTGTTTTGTAACTAAAATTTCGAAGCCCCGAATGTGCGTCGGTATTTTTTTGTTAGTCTGTTCATTCGTTTTTAGCCTATTGGCCTTAACACGCCATTAAATGAACCTAGTTAGAGATGGCACGGACGTTAAGTTTAATAGTAGCGGCTTTGATGCCCGGAAGCGGGCCCATAATGGACACTGGGGGTTACTTAAAAGCGAGAGAAAACCGCGTAGACAAATCCCGGGAGCAGGTTTGAAACGGAACCGAAAACACAGTTACCTGGAAACCTGACCTTAAATGCCGAACGCTTTCCCTCCCCCGGACTTAATAGTGAAAATATTTTCTTTTTTTCAAGAGGCTTTCTAAAAATTAGAATAAGGCCTAGAGTCGTCACAACTCGGAGTTGTTGGTAACTGGCCGAGATGTTTTGTTTTTAAAACAATGATAACCTAACTGTTTTTCTTCGGTATTTGCAACTTTTCTCCTCACTCGTTTATTCAGCGTTCAGACCTCGATTTCGAATTGCGGGCTGTAGTAAAAGAAAATTCAGCATGAGGTTCGCCAATGCAAACCTTTGTATAAGTAGTAAATAAGTCCTCGCTTCATATATAGCTTTTACTTTTTGCGGACTGTTGCAAAATTAAAATTCCCTGGTTCGAACTTTGAAGGCAGACTACATTGCCTTTGCAGTTTAAATTTTAAACTTGAATTTATTGCGAATGGAGTTTACATAATTCCGGAACACTAATTAGGATTCATTAGATAGCAATTAATGGGATATAGATAATTCTAAAACGATACATTATGTACAACAACCCTCTGAAATGTATTCCGAACCTCAACAGAGCTAAGGTATAAATAGTTTTAACTGAGTTGTCTGAGTGACGTAATTTTTACATCTACGTAAATAATAACCGGTAGTGATTGATGAGGTACTCATTTCAAGCATTTAATAGTGCTTTTATTGAAACTATATTACGGTAATTTGTATAATTATTGTTTTATTAGGGCATCAATAACTTGCGCTAATTACGAATTACTACTTAAAGGTTCAATCCGGAAGTCGGGTCACCTAATTTTTACAGTTAGTTAGATAAAAGTCGTCAGTAATTGGTAAGGCACAGCTCTTTTTAATAGGGGGCCGACATTGAGTTTTGGGTGGCCCGGGGCCCCGAGTGACCTTTCGGTGGGAAAGCGAAACGGAACGAAGGCCCGGATTAATGACCGTCCGCTCGCTACTTGCTCTCTATCTTGCTGTGCCGAGAGGGCAATACGCATCATCTCGGCCATCAAGTATTCTGTCTTGGGGCAGGCCCATTAACCGTGTTAAAACGTGTTCCCCTCCCTCCATCTGTATTAGACCCTGCCGTGTTCTTTACTCTGATGGATGTCTCTACCGTTTGACCATTTCTTTCTATTAACCCCGGCGGCGTACTTTCTATAAGATGTCTTATTTGAAGGATTATATTAAAGAAAATATATTAATTTTAAAATTAGCGCTTTTATATGGATATCAGCAGTATTCCCTTACGGTACATCGATAATTCTGTAAATTAGTGACAGTTTCGAATTGTCGAATTGCTTCAAAAGCTTTCCATGTACTCATTTTAGATAGGGGAAATTTATCATACTTGCAATAATCCTATCTTCATTCCCTTTTTACAACTCGATTCGGTATTCTGACGGCATCGCGGTAAAGTCAACTGGCTGGTCGGCGACGGAATCATCATCACGTTAGTGTTATTACACGGAACGGTGTAACAAGCCGCTAACAGGATGCGGTAATGGAGGTAACTGACTGCGGAGAGTAGGCGAAACCGGTCTAGCCCCAGTTTTAAAAAGCGAAAGGGGACGGAAATCGCGCGATTGATAATATTCCCAACCCATTCGCTAAATTCTATCTTATATATAGGACAAGTCTTTAGAAGAATATAGGGTCGGACACATTAATTAGTTCTAGATTTTCCATAACTTCTCATAAAAATGAGTTACATTTACTGTTTAATGAAGATTCATATTTCATGGAAAGTTACAATATATATGTATATATATATATATATATATATATATATATATATATATATATATATATATATATATATTATATTTACGGTCGGTGTTGAGCTATGAAGGGATATCTTATAGAACCAAAATATGTTCAGTTCGACTATCCTGTGAAAAGTATTCACAACCAGTTGTGATTGAATGCTGGGCATCAAGTAATTTTAGGTCTTAATCGGTGTATACTTAAGTTGTGAGGTATATAATAGAGGAGTATAGTAGTTGGTCGGTTGTCTAGCGGAGAGCGTAGTCGTCCCCCTAGCAGGGTGTCCTCATACCGTGCCCGCGGCCGAGAACCGGATCGGATTGGCAGTTTTTAAGTGCCCGATTCACGGAAACTGACGGATTCAGGTTTCTGCCGCTTTTGCAAATACGGTACTCGACTCGGCCAACTCCAAACAGTAACCATTCTTTTTTTTTCTTTTCTGTTTTTTCCTCTCTTTATCTTTTTTCATGGCCACTTCTTTCGAGTCGGCCACGCGCTCCTGACGGCCTTAAGGCTCCACTCAATAAAGACAATGTTTCCACTTGACCGCCGCACAAAAAAATTGATTTACTATATTCTAACACATACTTTATTACAGGCCGGCCAAGACAGTAGTAACACGTCGTGATCGTTTTAAAAATACAGAATAGAATAATATTCGCTGAGAACCTTTGGTTTACTGGCGTTGTTTCGAAAACGAATTACACGGAACATTCGGTTCGCATTTAGAGAGTTCAGGGTTAATTAATTTTTCTACGTTCGTAAAACATATTTGATCTATTCTAAGTAAAAGATAAGGAAAAATAATTAAGTACACTCCCAATAAGTAGTTCTCTTTAAGTAGAATCAAAGGTTAATAATGATATTTAATAAAAGGTTTTTTTTTGTTATGCTTAATTGGTTATCAATAAGAGAGAGATAAAAGGTATGGACTAACAGAATGTAACGGGATTGAAGGCCCCGTGAAGCTTAAGACATCATCTGAAAAAAACCCCATTTGATTTAAAATTCTGTTTTAGAGTTTCAATTGTATCAACAGATTAACATAATAATTTACCGCATGTTGCGGTGTTGAGAGGCGACGGGTCTGTAGTCTGATGTCGATTTCACAGGTAGCAATTTAGTTATAAATTCGTGTATCAATTCGATCTTATGTATAGAAGATAGCCCGGACGGAGTCGACGGCCGCAGATATTATAATTATATTGTTGGAAATCCGCTAAGCAATAAATTCAGCATAATTGCCTCGGTGGACGCTGTCACAGCGGTAATCCTTTTCCAGATAGACAAGAGGCGGAGGGCTATAAATATGCTTTGTGGAATCGATTCAAACCCAGGATCGAAGAAGAATAGTTCATTGTTCCTGGCTGGTGACGCGGTCATTAAGCAATTTCCATATGCTACCGCGGCTCGCTTGAACCGCTCGACAATTTAATGTGATTTACAGCCGGCGGCGACCATAGTACCGTTCTTCAAGATTTATTGAGTTTACAGACCTTTCTATAAGGAACCCAAGAACATAATATCGCTGCACAGTTCAGTTCTTACCACTTTAGTTCACTCTAGGTGAATTTACAGCTCAACTGTAAATTACTACAGTTCTGTAGTGTAGTAATTTTTAGACCTATTTTAGAAGTTACGAACTGTCTATTACAAACTTTCATAATATTACAAACGTGCTTAATTTATCTCACAATTTATGTGGGAAGACAAAGATCTTGATCTTTTAAAAAAGTGTATTCTGATTGTTTGTAAGAGAGTTCTTTCAGATAGGAATCCACCCAAACGCGTTGGTAGATCGCCAATGCGGTTCATTATTGGACATTTCCGGCGATTCAAGAGACTTGCCGCGCATTCTTTTTCCGACTTTGTAGGAAATCTATTGAGCCGCTCAGAAGTAGCGGTAGATCCCAATGTTCCCGTCGCCAAGAGATAGAACATTGCTCCTTGCGTTGTCTGTGTGTGTGTATGTACGTACCTGTGTATGTTTGTGTCTGTGGATATGTGTGGGGAAAAGAGACGGAGGCAGAGATAGAGGAGGAGGGCGAGAGGAAGAGATAGAGTTGAGAACATTCCCCGCCGTTACTCCTAAGACTAACTGTTGTCTCCGCTACCTGACTTTCTCCCTATATTATTACGAGGAATGCCCTACAATTAGATAAACGAACCCGTCTGTATCGATCAACAGCCTTGGTCGGATGCAATTGCAATTCACAGTTAATAATACCGTTTAATTACATCACAGGGTATAAAAGTAATCCGGGCATCAGTTACGCTTTTTATTTTTTTAAAATTCCTTTTTTTGTTAGTCAAACTCAGCCCCTCTGGACATGAAAATGTTACATTATAACCGTGAAAGATTTACCCATCCGAAATGATCTTAATCGATTTTTATTTTTCTCGTATATGACTTATCTCTTAATATGTAATGGTTAATATATGTACTTTTTAAATGATAAAGACAATGAGAAATTTTTCATTGTCCCAGTTCTGATTTTCTAGTTTAAAATTATTGTTGTTCTAATATAACCGAGAATTTGGTTCTTTCTGAACAGTTGAATAATGTCGATAACTCAAATATGATATATATGAATTTTCGTTTCCTAACAGAGTTTCGATGAAGCTCTATGTATTTTATTCGTTTCCAGTCTTACTAGTAGCAGATAAATATATTTTCGCTTGCGTCATAGATTATTTATCACCATTCCAAAAAACTGTCGAACGCCATAGGGTTGTTTGTAATGTAAATTTTCACTCAAATTCAAAGACTATTTAAATTTGAAATTTGAATGAATAGATGACAGAGCCGGTGTAAATTACAGAGGAATAATTGTTTCCGTTAGGCGGTGATGGTCTATGATGGGCGCAGTTTGGGATGGGTAGGGGGGGGATTGGAGAGTTCGGTACTTGGAGAGGATCACCTGTTAGGAGTGGCCGTGTGAAAACATTGTTGCCCGCTCAGTCTGGCCAACGGGAAGCCTCATCTACCTGTCTCTGTTTGCCCGAAGGTCACGACTGTTTCTTGACCTCTAGCCAGCGGTGAGACCTGTCCCACTCCCGGGGTTAACCCCTTTTTCCAATCCTCTCCACTTAGCGACATTATTGGCTCCGCGCTCCTTCGCCTCCTCCTTCTCTGCCTTTTCATTCTTCTTCCGTAATCAAACACAACGAGCCCCCTTATTCCACGTTTATCCGTGCCGCGGGAAAAATATAATTCTATTTTATAATAAGCAATTCACGTTTTGACGTGATCGAAGGAAACAGCTCTTTATTCTTACACTCAAAGAATGAATACTATTAAAAATAAGTATTATATCTATTATTATTATTAGCAATAGTAAACTACCCTTATACTACATTAGTAATAGAATAATCCTATATATTACTAGTAAACTTTTCCAAGTCACCAAATTTGAAATGTCCAAGACCCAAGGCAGCCTCCTAGCGTGGCACAGCCCAATACATCAGAGGACACGATTTTTCAAAACACTATTGTTTAGTAACGAACATTGTTGGCAACAGCACTGTCGAACAATGCCAATATCCGTCCGTAGCGGTCACTCACAGTAGGTTGGTAGTCGTCGTTGAATTACTGTTGGTCGGTCCAACAAGTATGCAACGCGTACTCGAGTCCACACGCGGTGTACACGTTTTTGTACATAAATCTCTCCATAAAACAGTACACAGTACATGACATTTGGTATTCCGTAGATTTCGTGTGTTTCTATCTCCCTCCTCTCGCTGGTTTGGTCTTTTGCTAGACCGGTTTCAGCTACTTGCCATCTACAGTAGCGGTGTTCGTCTCTTTGGATGTTTTTGGCCTCCTCACTGCACTGTCACTGTCACTTGTACTGTGGTGGTTGTCTGTTTGTCGAGTATATATATATATATATATATATATATATATATATATATATATATATATGTTATGGTGTTTTATGTTGTTTGCCTTATTTGTGCTTTAGTTTGTAGGATTATCGGTCAAATATATATTTGATCATACAACTGGTCACAACTATTAGTTTCTGACTTCCAAATATATGGCAGGAAACCTATCTGGTATTGTGCATTTACGATAATAAAAGTTGTCCTGTTGATCCAAAATTTATTGAAAAAAGTTTATTTTTAGTAATCTAGTTAATCTAGTTAAATGGGTAAACTTTAGTTAAGTACATTTCCGCACCACACTCAGGGGGCCGCTAGTTTATTGGTGCAAGTTTACGCAACGAACCTTAGTTAAGTATATTTCCGCACCACCCTCAGGGGGCTCTAGTTTATCGGGCCAAATGTACCCAACGAACTTTAGTTAAGTACATTTCCGCACCACACTCAGGGGGCCGCTAGTTTATTGCTGCAAGTTTACGCAACGAACTTTAGTTAAGTACATTTCCGCACCACCCTCAGGGGGGCGCTAGTTTATTGGTGCAAGCGCACTCAACGAACTTTAGTTAAGTACATTTCCGCACCACCCTCAATGGGCGCTAGTTTATCGGTGCAAGTGCACTCAACGAACTTTAGTTAAGTACATTTCCGCACCACCCTCAGGGGGCGCTAGTTTATCGGTGCAAGTGCACTCAACGAACTTTAGTTAAGTACATTTCCGCACCACCCTCAGGGGGCGCTAGTTTATCGGTGCAAGTGCACTCAACGAACTTTAGTTAAGTACATTTCCGCACCACCCTCAGGGGGCGCTAATTTATCGGTGCAAGTGCACTCAACGAACTTTAGTTAAGTACATTTCCGCACCACCCTCAGGGGGCGCTAGTTTATCGGTCCAAGTGCACTCAACGAACTTTAGTTAAGTACATTTCCGCACCAAACTCAGGGGGCGCTAGTTTATCCGTGGAAGTGTGCACAACAAACTTTAGTTAAGTACATTTCCGTACCAAACTGAGGGGGCGCTGGTTAATCAAGTGCAAGTGCACTCGTTTATATAATTTGATAAATTTTGTTTATCAACTTTTCCATTGTTATAAATATTTGTCTAAACTCTCGTAAATCATATCATTTTGAGCCGTATAGCAATTAAACTATAGGACGTAATTGGATATGTACGTGCTCTTATTTATCTACCTCGATTGAATTCCGGAACGCCGATGCGTGTAATTCTGTAGAGTTCTCTACCTATAAAAAGATTTTACACCAGTCAATATTTCTTGCCGACCTTTTCCATTCAGCTGAGAGATTATTGCCTTCATATTTCCAGTTTGTTTCTTCTTTATAGGACCGGAGAACATTTTGCCGGCGAATAAACGTCTTTTTTCGTATCATTTATCGTGGCTGATCGCATTTTATTTCGTTATTGCTCTGATCGTAATTTTATAGTTTATGTTACCGGTAATGCGGTCACGTTCGGGACCCGTAAATAAGGTCGCAGAGTGTGGAAATGCACCTTTCAAACTATTATTCCGTTATTCCTTACTTAAATAAGAACCCTTGTACATTCTTCAAATTTAAAATATATATTAATGCCAAACACTGGGTGGAGAAAACCTTTCTTTGTGGATGTCAGGTTATCGGGTAATTTGGGCTACAGGAAGATAGTTGTTTTCGGCTTAAATATTTGTTAAATCATTTTTTATTGACCATGAAAATGATTTCTCATTCAGTACGTACTGTACTGATAAATTTTATAATATTCTCGTCGATGGCTCGATTATCTTTCTATTCTCGCTTGTTTGGTTTAGGGTTCTGTCTATTGTCGGTAACGTGTTGTCTCGTGATCCCTGTCACAATTTAAGGGTTCAAATTGGTCAGAATGGGTATAATATCCCAGTGGCTATCTAGGTTTGGATGTGGAAAAATCTTTTACGTTATAATTACATTGCTGCTCTTTAATTAAATCTTAAATAATCCAATACTAAGTAGAGCGTAGAGCGTAAAACCTGGCCATTGCGAACTCTGGGGCTTCCCAGGTTCGGCATTCATATTTCTTATTGGGTCATGAGTAATACATGGGACAATGTACCGGGCCACGGTACTTCGTGTCTGATCATAGAGCCGGAAATACTTTGATACGTGACTGGGGCTCTCTTTCTTTTTTCTTCCAGCGGGAGCTGGGGAAAACGGGCAGGTGAATAGGGGGACTGGCTGCCCGTGCTGCGCCACATAGGGTATAGGTGCCTGCTTCACGGCTCTCTCTCTCTCTCACCCTCTCTCTCTCTCTCTCTCTCTCTCTCCCTCTCTCACCCTCTCTCACACTCACTCGAGGCCGCCTGAAATCCGACTAACGGTGCTCGATCGTCTAATAATAACTATTATACTCGCGTTCATATATTTTCGACAATCTCCCGAGGGAAATACGGTAGGCGGTGATAGTATGATGGAGAGAAATAGCATTATGAATTAAATTTTGGTCGCGTCGATTTCCGCACTTGTGGTATCCGCCGCTCTGCCACAAAAGCCCTAACCTTCTCTCACCGGACCTATATCTGATAGTTGATCGGTATAAAGAGGTCGAACTTTTAAAATAAATAAATAAAATAATAATAATAAACCTCTCAAGTTTCTAACGGTTAAATAAATTAATGAAATATGTAAACCAACAGATTTTTTAATTGATACAGAATTTAGTATTAAACGTTTTTTTGCTGACTTACTTTTATATTCTGCTTGGTGATTTAAATACACCTTGTAGTTTCAATGATGGATCGCACATATCTCACTTTTATTACGGATAAAACTTCGTACTACAATATTATTTTATTTTATTTTAGTTTGGCTGAATAATTTTTGCTTAGTGCAGTGAATCGAGGAAGCCAATAGTGGGAAACTAGAAGGAAATAACTGAAAACAAACACACTCGGAATTTATTGACCTATGCCATTGATTTATAGGCCGTTCTCTGAGTGTGTCCGGCACATTAGGCTGTATTAGGTGAGTTGAAAACGAGGCCTAAAATAGTGGTTAGAGTGTTGACGGGAGATGTTGCCATGGTCAATTGAACAGATGATGACTGGGCGCTGGGAGCGTGTCCCTGTTGCATTAACAGACACAAGAAACTCTCCGTTACACGTCCGGCCGGTAAAAACCAGATGGAAAAAGAAAACTCGCCCCCGTGTAAACACCATCAAAATTGTCTGTATTACACGGACGTCATTGAATTCATTTCTTCCGCCCTTCTATAAGATAGCCGTACTTTTAAAACCACAATCTTGCACTATATTTTTATAATGAATTTTATAATAAAAAATCACATCCGCAACAGTATTATTCAAAGGCAATTTTAACTGGATAGCTACTACAATTACCACAGTCGTCTCTAATTGTGGTGTAGAGCAGGATACAATCGTGCTCATTGCTCATTACTGAAAATTGTGAAGATCGGTTATTTTGTCACGGGGCGTTGAGACGGAGAAATGAATGCTCTAAAAATAGGCAATAGCATATTCAAAACGTGGAATTTCGGTATGTAATAAAGAAAACATTGTTTTATTTTTATGTAGGTGACGTTAATTTCAAAATAAGTGTGATGCCAGTGGCGCATGACAATGCTGACTGTTATGTTGGCGGGCTTATGAACCACATTATAGAACTAACGACAGTCTGTATATATATATATATATATATATATATATATATATATATATATATATATATACTTATAGTTACACAAATGGTTCAGTAATAATTGAATGAAGAAGCCGGCTGTATTTGTCTAATAAGGTTTTTACGAGCGGTCGCCGACCGTTTCAATTCGCCTCGAACGCCATTAGGACGTTATATACCTGTCCGGTGGGGGGAAGCGTTAAAAGGGGGAGGAGTGAACACGGTAGCCAAAATATAAGGCTGCGAGCGGAGCAAGAAAAAACGAGAAAGAAAAGTTACATCGCTGGTTGTGAAGGAAAAAACCCTCATAAACCTCGTCCAAAGTGTTTCGAAACGGGGCGTCGACTGGGCAGCGGTGATGGGCGAAGGAAGGCCCCATTGTCATAAGCGCCTCGTCAATTTCTCCCGACCACCGGAAACGGCCCCATTAATGGCACCATTTTTTTCCCCTGGGGCCTATTATTGTTTTTTCCCTTTCTTCAACATCTCAGACTCCGAGCCGACTAATGACCTATATTGTGCGAGGATGATCAATGGCCGTATATTTATATGCCGAAAAGGAAGTAGCGCTTAAATATAAGTAATATGTAATTTTTAAATGTAAATAATAAAAAGTGGAACCCAAATGCTAAAATCGTAACGTAAAAAAATATATTATAAAATTTCGACGAACATATTAACATTTTAAAACGATAATTTTACTATTGTATCTCTGATTTCTAATGGTTTATTGGAGATTTAACTAACTTTTGACTGCATTTAAAATTTAATGCAATTCGCATAGTGCTTAATACATTAGTTCCAAATAATAATTAAAAAAAGGATCAATAAAAAAATATTATCGTATATATTCGGGCCCGATTATCCTCTCAGACCTCAGAGTACAGTTTAGAGCTGTCGTTAACCGCTTCTAGAGTGGGAAGAAACTCCGACCGGGTTACTGTTCAGACTCAGAAACATCCTTCCTAATACATCTTCAAATCCTATCTTGAAGGGAGGTTCTTCAAAGTTAAGGAAGGCCAAGCATTATCCTACTGCTGTCCTGGGTCAACTTCTATATACAATATATACCTCTTATACAGATACCTCATACCTCTGAGGTATCTGGCACAGGTACATACCTGTACCTCTACACACCCATATACAGTCCTTGTACATCTGCAGCCTCACCTCCGACCAAAATCCCGCAATTACAGCCACCAATCTCCAAGATAACCTTTCTCACGTCCTGGTCCCGGTGCAAACGATGGAGGATGAAGGTGAGGAGCTCCAAGAGTGTCCACGTCACCTTCACACTAGGTTCACACCTTTAACACTAAGAAAAGGGTTCAACGATAGCACGATTAGGAATACCGGCGTTCGGCACGATGTCTCAGAGAGCACTCTGAAATTAATTCTAGGATTATAAATCTGGCAATCACAGTCAGTGTATCTATTTGAAAATTGTTTGAAGTGACGTATTAGGTAATATAAAAATAGTATCTATCATCGCAGACAGAAATATAATGTATGCAAATTCCCCCCTTTGGAAATGTCTTTTACAATTTGTACACATTAAAACGTTGCCCCCGTCGTAAGGAAAATATAATGAAAAGTATGCAAGTAATCCGCTTTACCGTTGCAGCCTTAAGGGAGCGGAGAGACCGACGGGTTGACGGCATTCCAAAAACCACTTTTTCCGGTCCGTGCCATCTGTATTGCACTGTCTAAAAGTACCGGATACATTTTCTTCACGATCACAGTATTTTTCCAGAATTTAAATAAAATAGACAATTTAGGAATCATATCAGGCATTTCAAACGCGTCAAATATATTGTTTATTATTTTTTATTTGAGTTTGAATTACTGGAATGATAAAATATTCTTCTCTGCGCCTTCATTACACGAGGATATAATTATTGGATATTGTTTCTCGGGTAATATGTTTGCTTCGTCTATGAGCACAGTAGTAATGTGTTGTCCAGTTTGAAAAACAATCAGAAAATCGAGACTGAGACATTGGCAGGACGGTTTTAGCTAATCATTTTGATGGAGAGGTACCAGGTGATGATTCTCCGTTGTTGAACTCGTAAAAAACTTCATTGTACACGGTCGGGGGAGATGTTCAACAGAATTCAACCTTCTTACACCGCCCTTCATTATCTCGTTTAACCGTTTACGTTCGTCATTTCGCCCCTCATATGATAGAGTCGGGAAGCCATCAATATTCAGCAAACTGCGAAACGTCATTGTATATTTGAATAGAACTCGCTGAGAGCTTTAAAACTATGCCGCCCGCAGTCGTATTGCGCTAACGGCGTGTAAAACGTGGTACACCAAAAAATAATACTTCGTTAATTTTTAATATTTACATTTCTTCTCTTATTCTAATATCAGAATTTATTCAATTAATTTGTTAGGTGTTAATATACTAGCTGTTTTGTATCAATATACATTTGTAGAGCTGTAATTGTAACGGTGTGAATGATATGTAGAAGTGATGAGCGATAGCTTTTTCTCAAGTGTACAGTTTTCCTTAAAAAACGATTTCGGGCTTGTCTTCTCATGGGTGAGGAGGGGATGTTATGGGCGAGGGAAGCCAGATGTTGGATGCTGTATGAGGCGGTATGAGGTATTTTATCGTTGATACTAACAGCGGAAACTCACTGGACCACCAGAGCAGTATATCTGCCCCTCCACGCATACAGAGGCCACCTTTATAATGTACACTTTTCAATGGCACTAATGAACCCTCCCCCCCCCTGGGAAAAGAACCTCCGTTCCGTTTCAATGAAGCAATATCGACCTTAATGGCCGATCTAATGCATGTGCGCCCCTTGGGATGCCCCTTAAATTAAATTCCCAAATTGAGATTGAATTGTCAACGCTCCAATTGTTTTATCGTCACTAGTCTGTCCCTACTCGCCGTTTAGGTCCTGTACCCGACCGGTTTCAGCTTCTATTAATAATTTAATGTTGCGACAAAGCAATCTGTCATTATTCTAATTCTGTAGCCCCCACACCTACAAAATCTAAATATGATGTTTTGTTTGTTTTGCAGGATTGAGCCGCTGCCATGCAGAATATCTTACGGAGTAGAAGATTGCTATTCATAGCGAGTCTTTTTTTATCTGTTATGGTAAGTTTAATTTTTCCTCTTATGGTTGCTACCCGTTTAAATTAATTGAAGGCACATTTTATGAACATTACGACATTGTTTAAAAGGCGTTTACGTTTATTATTAGACAAATAACATAAATTTTCACTAGGGCACCCAAATCTAAACCAATTTATACCATAAATTGATGTAACTGAGGTTGTCACAATGAGTAATACCTAATATCCTAGTATCTGACTTTACATTTTAAATGTTTCTATGACTATACAATCACGTAGTGAATATTATTAAGTATATCTGCGAAGGTTTTTAAATGTCGCCAAACTCAGGAATTAGAGCTAGCTCTAAATATCAGCTTGGGATAGCGAAATTTAACTATAACTCTAACTACAATAGAATGTCAATCCAAAATAAAAACGTATTATAGAAGAAGAACATGAATAGTATAATTTGATAATATCTGAAGTCTTCACGACGCCTCATTTGAATAACCGTAGTAAGATGTTCAAATGAATTCGTCAAGTCATCTTTCGATTCATCAATTCAGCTGGGGCGTATCTAGTAGCACATCGCGTATTACATCTCAGTTATTAATTCCTTCGGATAAAGTGGTGAACTGCCAATTTACATTTTACATTTTTCTTATTTTGCACTATAACCAAACACCTATTTTAACACATATTGAAATGTGGAAGTGGTAATGACGGGACATCGGTCTTTTTAAATACCATTTTGACCTAACGCGTAATAAGCTATAACAAGTATTTTATCTCAAGTATGAGATGGTGGCAATTTCTATCAGAGTACATTATTAGAAATACAGTCTGGATCTAGGGCGGATCTGAGAATATGCGTAGAATTAGCCTTTGCGGGATTTGAGCCTGGTCGTTCGTAGATATCATTTTGAGAACTAGTCAATTGTCATTATTCTAGTTCATTGTCAATCATCACCATTTCTTGCAGATCTTCCTCTATCAATACTTCGTAGTTTCGCTTTTTTATCATTTCAATTTGATAGCGGAAATTAACTGTTTTTCAGTGTTTTTTTTTCTCATGATTAGCTTTTATTTTATCGCTAGCAAGAGATGATAAATCCGATTATGATTTAATTATAACTATTATAGGCTTGATACGATCAATTTCACCATCATTCAAATACAATTTACCCTATCAGTGTACCTGGTCTCGACCAGGTGAGAAAGTCCACATTCGATTCTATACATAAGAGGTTGATTGTCCCGCATCCCGCATCCCGGAACTACAGTCGGTTTATGAACAGCGGCGTCTCGAGTCAGCCTGAAACAGGAAACCGCAAAAAAGAAATGGTATAAAAGCCAACAGAAAAAGAAAAAGGCGTAAAAAAAGGAACGAGATGCCTGGGCTAACCGTGTGCCGGTGCAGGCTCTCGTGGAACTGATAAGGATGCGAGAAGGCGGCGGCTAATGGATATTTAATGAGGCCTGTGTCATAAGGTCTACCCCTCTCATCTTCTCTTTCCACTTCTCATTCTCTCTCTCGCTCGCTTTCTCTCTTTCTACATCATTCGCTCTTTCTCTCCCCTCTGTACGCACAATCGGGAAGCACGCTAGTTTATTTTGCTTTGAAAAATGCGGGACCACTGCTGAGCTGTTCTTTCACAGCAAGAGAAATTTAATGTGAATCTGGCATAGTTTAAGAACTTTCCCTTATTGTCAATTTCTTCGTAGTTAGTCGCACAGATTATTTTGGAATAATGTAGTTGTTCTATTAGAAATGGTAAATTATTTTTACAAAGCCAAAATAATTATTAATTTTTTGGACATATTATACTGGCGATAGATATCCTAAAAAAACGCGTGAGTCTGTAAATGAATGAGAGGCAATTGTTCATTCCTTAACCTTGCTTGTCAAATATTCCGGGTGATGAGAAGAAGAATATGTCAAGACTGTATAAATACGATTTGAAATACATCGATTATAAATTGATTGTTTTCGACCGATAGAATTCCTGTGAAATTTGTATTCTGACCGGTAGTCGGGCCAGATTTTATCGAGAAATGAAATCTGAAAGGGCGGTGTATTCAGATTCAATATTTCTCGTTGGACACGACAAAGAGATGTGGAACGCTTGCTGTTGGCGCTCGAACACGATAAGGCGTGCCAGGGATAGCTGTATCCGACGAAAGGTCGAAATCGAATCCTGGGACCCCACTTATCGGTGGCATCTGGGCATCGCCGAACCGCGGGGCGGTCGCACCCCCAAAGAATTTCACCCGGGATATATCCTTATATCGGCCACGCCTCGGGCTCCGTTTCACTTTTTTTTTATTTCACCCGGCCGAGCCAACGACCGGCGGCCTCCGGTCGGAGAGGAATCCGGCGAATTCCGAAAATCGCCGCGTCCCCGGAAATCGGGTCTTTGGGAACGTTCGAGATTTGAGCTCGTTCTCTCACCCTCGGTACCGGGCACGGTCACTGAACACGACCCTTTCTAGCCATCCACGACAATGCGACGTTCTCCGGTCGCCTTTTAGGTTCTGCCTCCGCCCAGGACTTCCGATGGATATACGGAAGTAAATTGACGCCATATACCACCGCTGTTTTTATACTGAGTCATTTTATAATAGGAGGACTTAAGAATTTGCGTACGCATGTTGATAACTGAAATATTATAGTTTTCGTCCACTTACTCAGGATAGGACAATAGATATACCAGTACCGTACTTAGTAGTGCAATCCTGGACCACCTACGCACACGCACACACGCCGAAAAATTGTGAAGGCTGGAAGTAGAATATTAGCCAATTTAGTTGTTTTCAAGTGAAATAATTGTCATAAGGAAAACGAAGCCTAGGAATAAAAAATTCGCCTAAGTAAACGTCTCAACGTCGTTAACGAAACGTTATTAATATTCCATTCACTGATTTCTAAATATTGTTCCGTAATCAATTATCAATGCCAGTTTTTGTTCTATCCTCGTTGACAAATTTTTTTGGAAACATGCTTCCTCTAAAATCCGAATTCGAAAATGTTTGTGACAAATAAAAAGAAAACAAATAACGAAATACACATTTGTGTAAGCGCATAAACGGTGCACCTCCCAAGTCCCGTCGGCTATTGAAACGATGATTAATGTACGCACGCACACGCACGCTAATTCCCAGAGGATATTAATCTCTATAATGATAAATCCGAGCTTGTAACGATGTCTGTCAAACCGATTAATTGCTTCCAAACTTCAATGGCCGAATTGTTTCTATCTTTAATGAATGGCATGCCGGCCCATCCTCGAGTAAGCTAAACTCATGAATGGACTATATTGAAATACATTTCCATGGTGTTTTTGGTTAAAATTAGATTTATAAATATATGTCTATATATGTTTTCTCTATGTATGTATATTTGTTGAACAAAATTATGTAATTTTCATTAGAGGAATTAAATAACTAAATCTTTTTTGTGCCAATACGTGTACAGATAACTTAATAATGCGGATTGTTTTGTACTAATTGGTAACCAATTATTTACAACTTCATTCCGCGACGATACCCGGCAATGTACCACTTACCCGCCTGAACCGTCTCCCTGCCGGATAAATGTCAATAATTTTAATTGATTAACTGTTAGATGTTCATTCCCTTAATGACCTTTGTACGGAAATTGATGATGCCCGCGTTAATGACCCTCTCTATCTTGGCGGCAGTGATTAAAGGCCAAAATTAGATTTTTCACTGCTCGAAATAGCTCGGCGTTTAGGGGCGGGGGAGGATGGGAGCGGGGTGGGTAGCAGTTGAAAATAAACGAGTCCGAAGCCCCTATATACCCTCGACCTTTTCCCTAATTGAATTCCACATTAATAACGAACGATGCCGAGTGTGGGATATTTGGCGTCTCCGGCCGCCGGTAATTTGACGTCGACGGGACAGATTGACAGCGGCAACACTCCTCATTATAACAGTTTTCAATGCCCTTAGCTCGGACATGAGAAAGCCGAGAATTATAAATCAGAAACCCGATTCCGCGGAGCACCGCCCTCCGCAACAGAATCCGATCGAGTGATTTAGCCCCTCCCCGCATCTCGTTCCTAGATGGAAGAGCAATGCTGCGCTTTAAAATACTGAAACCTATATAAATCATGCCATTTCTCTTCTTTAGTGTTTTTGGTTATATTAGAGTGATCGGATGGGAGTTATTATTAGTTAGAGTAGTGATGTTTTGTATTATCACAAAATAATCTCTTTAAAAGTGAGTTTCACAATTCTTTAATTCTAACGCCAGTATTGCAAAGTCAAGTATCACTTGAACATAATACAGCCAGAATCTCCATACCAGACTAAGTAATAAATAAATTCTGATTGGGTTACTCCACCTGTATAATACCGCAGATTTCGTGTATTTCTGTCTCCTCTCTCTGGTTTGGTCTGGCTGCTCGCCGTCTTCAGTAGCGGTGTTGGTCACTTCGGCACTTCGGATGTTTTTTTGGGCATACTCACTGCACTGTCACTGCCACTTGAACCACACTCAGGGGGCGCTACTTTATCGGCTCAAGTGAACCCAACGAACTTTAGTTAAGTAAATTTCCGCACCACACTCAGGGGGGCGCTAGTTTCACAAAAATCGTTCTTTGAGTGCACTTGCACCGATAAACTAGTCTAGCAAAAGACCAATCCACAGGAGACAGAAACACACGAAGTCTACGGTATTCCAACCCCTCGCAAAGCCACAAAACAGGTATTCTAATCCACCTATATAAGTTATAATTTGCGAAATGTTAAGTTTCTACCTCATCTTTCCACTCAGAGCGCGGCAAGACCTGTTTTTATATAAAATGGAGAAGAAATACACGCGGGTGCTTCCCTAGTAATAAAGAATAATGGGGATTTTATTGATAAAATCGAAGTCACGCAGGGAGTTCTACATTGGGGTGGGGAGAATCATTATCTCCTCCACTATTTATATTATACCGGCATTGTTGAGTTCTGCGCTATCAGCTCTGTTTATTAAAGAT
Organism: Lethocerus indicus; assembly: GCA_019843655.1. NCBI lineage: Eukaryota > Metazoa > Arthropoda > Insecta > Hemiptera > Belostomatidae > Lethocerus > Lethocerus indicus. The sequence continues at coordinate 21,572,776 of JACDQD010000003.1, read as the reverse complement.
TTTAATGACCCGGTCTGCCGATTACTATCTAATTATTATCGATTCTTCGAAATAAAATACAAGATGAACATCGCAAAATAAAATAAACGGATCGCTAGGAAATCATTCGGGAACATTTTACAGACTTTCGTTCTCAAATTTGGAACCAGTTCGTGCGCAATTTTTAAACAATGGTGTAAATTATTTTTGTACTCTCAACTATTCTTTTTAATAATTTATTTAAAAGAATAATTTATTCTGCCATAGGAGTTTCATACCTTATGATTGCCAAGTTGCACTCGAGCAATTCAATTCAGATATGTAGTTGTACTCTGTTTATAGATGGATTCAGATTTATTGTGTGACCAATGTAGGGATATTGGGCTCGATCTGACTTTCTGGTTTTTGTCATTCAATTATTATTTGAGCCACATTGCTTTATAATTCCTTGTATTAAAGTTCTATCAAATATATGCAAATATGATTTATTCAGAATTATAATGCGGATACTACTTTTTCGTCATGCAAACATTATTAAATTCGCTTGACGGGTGCTACCTTCATCGAACCCCTTCGTATATTCGACTATACAAGAATGGAAGGACAAATACAACTCTCCAGAAGAAACGCCCCACAAGAAACGGGCTGTACTAATGAATGTTGGCAGCGGGGCATAAACATAGAAGCTTAGATTAAACCATAAAACCCGATGTTAGCCATAAAATTATATATCTCGGCGATAAGGCCCATAAACGTTTGTTGGCGTAATTTCATTGCCTGGGCGGGGACCACCAAGCCGACAAAGACAACTGGTTTGTCCCCCGGTGGCACACAAATTGCAAACCGACCGAAACCTCAACACTCTGGTTTGTAAATTAAAATTGTCGGAATTTTGATTTTTGCTTAAATAACAACTAGAATATATGAAATAATAAATTAAGTATGTTACAAAATATAGTAGTTATTTCGTGTTCTAAATATCGAGATATTTAATTTTATCGTCGATTATTCATTTTAGTTGATATTCCAATAAAAATAATTTAAGAAATAATATAATAATACAATAATAAATAATGTAACCGTATCTTCCGCAAGTCATAGTATTCCCAAGATGAGAGTAATTTCGTATCAGTTGTACAGCATTAGCTGTAGTATAGACAATTAACGTCCATCACTTTATTTGTCGATCTAGCAATAAAACACATTAAACATTTAATATACCTGTTTTGTGGTCTGCGAGGGGTTGGAATACTGTAGGTTCGTGATGTTTCTGTCTCCTCTCGCTGGTTTGGTCTTTTGCTAGACCGGTTTCGGCTGCTCGCCATCTTCAGTGTGTTAGTCACTGTTAGCACTTTGGATGTTTTTTGGGCATCCTCACTGCACTGTCACTTTCACATGTACGGTCCACACTCTGGGGGGCGCCAGTTTCAAAAAATCGTTCGTTGAGTGCACTTGCACCGATACACTAGCGCCCGCTGATTTTGGTACAAGAGACAGTGACAGTGCAGTGAGGATGCCCAAATAACATCCAAAGTGACTAACACCGCTACTGAAGATGGCGAGCAGCCGAAACCGGTCTAGCAAAAGACCAAACCAGCGAGAGGAGACAGAAACATCACGAACCTACAACATTAAACATTATTAAAAAACGACCCGAAGCAGAGTAAGGAAAATGAATAACACGATTAGTCAGCAGTTTTATTCTACGGATGATTCAAGAAGGAGTCACCCCAAAAAAAGACCAAAAAATTGAGAAAATGTACTGATATAATGGGTCCGGGATTGTGCGAGGAGTGGCATGAAATTGGACGCTTTCCGCGCCCCCTCCCCCCACCGCTCTACCCTCAAATCGGCTATAATTTAGAGGCCCGATACCTCCTCCAGATAAAAAGGCGTTTGACTCTTTCCATTTTACAAGTGGCCAATAATTTGCGACGGGCCCGCACCCTCAACACCGCGGCTATTCGGGATTTCGGCTCTTTCCGAATTGCCTTTACTCCCGACACGGGGAAATTGCCCTACGGCGTGTCCCAATTCGTGTTTTTCTGAAACGCCGCGAGCCACGGCCCGAGGCCTGTCCAGCCGTTTGTAAGGAGAAGATTGAAAAAAAATAACATAGCCCAGTATTTTGTTTAAATCACAGTTTCCCGTTCCTCCCTGTTCTCCAGCAATCCAAAATATCTATATCTATACAGGATAGATCCCAGTTATATCGGATCAATAAGTCATGTTCCTAAGGGAATTTAAACTCCCTCAACAGGTATAGAGGACCCCAAGTTGATCTACTCTTTAGTCGGAAGGACATAGGAAGCGGAGATCACGCGGGAGGACCTCAAGGGAAAAGGGCAAAAACAGAAGAAATCTCTAACTAGAACGGGTTGACCCCTGCTAACCGAGGTGGTAATTCAAGTGCTAATTCAAGATAATGATAATTCCCAGTCATCAACAATTTCTTAATTCCATTACTCTTGTCAAAACGAACTCGTTCTTAGTGTACCATCCGGTATCATTTTCATTATAGTATTATACGTCCAATCTCGATTTCGATCGGTCGCATTCGGCAGCTATCTGCCGGTAACGTTATTTGCGAGGAATACATAAGTTTGAAAAAAGTAGCTATTGTTTGTATAAGGCTCTGAAGAAACTACGCGTGAAAAGCAGGGAAAAGTCGCACCCTAGATAGATTAAATTATAGTCTTCCATGTATGGGACAAGGATGTTTTCGCACGGAATAATGATTTTTCACAAAGGCAAATAAATTAGGGGCCCAGGAATAATGGAAAATTGGTCTCGTGACATTTCTGGTTCTCAAAAAAAAAGTTGCAGACGGAAACCGAGCCTCTAACGATAATCGTTGAGACCGATTTAAACTGGTGAAATTGTTTTTATTTCGCGGCATAATATCAGACCTGTATAAGAAGAAATACGATTAAATAAGCGACGCCAATCTGTAATAGCGCCGACCGCTCTCGGATCGTGATCTCATTCACAATGGGGGAGCCCCAACAATCATTTCTTCTGAAAGATAATCTCAATTCGCAACAGTTTTTCCCCACCTCTAAGTACAACGGCCGTATTAATAAAAACCTCGTTTTCCACTTCTCAGCATCACCGATGACACAGTAATATCGTTTTTTATGGCGCCAATAAATGAACTTTTTTTTTCCTCTAAAGGGAATAAATTCGCCCGCACTCGATGAACCAGAATCGAAATGTTATTGATTATCATCATACGACTTCCTCGTTTGTTCGTTCATAAGCTGAACTATATCAGTTGTAAACTATACTGAACATAACTTTATTCAATGTCAGCCAAATACATCGAATTCCTCAACGGCCTTAGTGATATACATATGCATTTTTTCGGTCGTAATTAAAGTTCTCTGATTAACACCAGTGTAAGAAGACACTATCTTCGGCCTGCCTCAGCACTTCACTATATTATGTTTCGTTATAATACCAGTGCGGGTGACGAGAAGCCGAAATTTGTCTACCTTAATGACAAATAAACGAGAGGAAAGAAAGATGCTCATCATAACATCACCGACCCCCCGCCGCCCACGAATACCCAATACTATTATTGAATATTTCATTCAATGGAATATCATTATGGCCATGAATCGTCACAATTTTAATTAATTTCCAACTTTTAATAGCCCATTACGAAGAAGTAATGGGCTATATGCGATTTACTCTTTACCGGCCGAATTAATTGAATGACTAGTCATTTTACCTTTCTCCTACTTCGACGCGTTCTAATTATATGGAGTCGTAAAAAGTGTACATTAAAGCGTTGCTATAAAAAATATAATTAAGTCCCGAGGTCGCCATTAATATTTTCAGGACTAATGTTTCGGTTTGTTTAATGGCCAAGGTTGATTACTCATTGAAGCTAAACTTCCTGTTGGGGATAGTTGCATTTTTGCTAAATTTTCGACTCATTTTGAATATCGAGGTTTGTGCTGCTAGGTTTACATTCTTATTGGACTTTGGTCTATTGGTTTATGCATTACAGTAATATTTTTTTTATCTCTTTTATCGTAATTTCGCGTGTTCCAACCCTTCTCTTGAAGTATTTTTATAAGATCCTGGTAGCGATGAACCCGGTCTACCCGCAGACAGAACTAGCGAGGAGGGACAGTGATATTCGCCTTAACGTTGTCGCTGTGCACTTTAATTGTGCACCTCGAAGCGTGATGTGGGCGGCGGAGACCGAGCCGTTTCCCGTTCTAACGAGGATGTCGGGGCGATCAGGATGCACCCCGGTCACTGTGTGCATCTAGCATGCTTGTGTATGTGTTTGCGGAACTGGAGATATGCACCGGGACGTAGATAGCTCATCCTTCAGACGACTGTGTGTCTGTGTGTGTGTGTGAGTGCGAGAGAGAGAGAGAGAGGACGAAACAACTGAGAAAGAGGTTGGGGTGAGGTATAGAGGAGAGATAAAAGCATTTCGCACAATGGAAGCCGCCCTATCTGCGCCGAACATCTCTCGAAAGGCGGGGATGGAAAACACGTGAATTATACGCCCTTTCGCGGTCCTTCCTCCGGCCGACTCCCCAAAGCACTTCACCATCTTCATCTTTTTTGCTACTTCTCAACCTTTAGCATTGTACGCAACTCGATGATCCGCGTTCGGAACATTAGATTTTTAGATTTGACCGGTAACTTGATGTAATTAGAAGGCCTACTCGACTGACCAGCCCATTTCTATAAATCCGAATACATGCATAGATAAGAGTATACGCAATGCTAGTTATGATTCATCGCCAATAAGCCAGAATATAACGTGATGTGATCATGTCGATGTTATGCTCAATGCTAGATTAATTCTAATGCACAGTGGAAAAGTTAAGTACGAAAGTAAACCATAAAGACGGGTACAATTTATGCTTTTACAATTCATTGAAAGCCCTGTATTAATATTTACAGTAGCATTTTATAATGGTAAAATTTTAGATACCCATTTTGAAATAAAATGTGGGGTTGTAAAAAATATAAGTGTAGAAAATATTCTAAATTCTAAAATTCAGGCATCGCTTAATGAATATTTAGTTGATATTTTTTTCTCATTTCCTAAAGAATTTTGAAATATCCAAAGTTATGCACTAGACTCCTCGGTAATGGTACCGACAGTTTTATTAATTGTTTAAAGGTTAATACGCTTATTTTGAATTTATTCGGGTTTTATACACTTACCAGAACGGAGGGCATACTCGGATAATTTCCTTTATATTCCAAAACAACTAGAAATTCCAAAGAGTGTTTCAGTATTGTGATTTCACAGGTGCGTTCGCTTAGCCAGATAGCTATCTCCTGCGGAATAAAAAAATATGCCTACGGCAGATATTCATTGAGAAATAAGCCGGGCATAAATATTTACAAGGCACTTGCGTTGGCAGTACGTGGGCCGGAGTAATGTGCATGTTATACCTTGCACTGCATAACAGTACCGAGCGTCCCGGATATCCTCCTCCCGCACTAACCTCTGAACTTCACTCACCTTTTGTTGTTATAAATTTGCATACAAATGCAATAATGGGTTTCGTTTACATTCCGTAAATTGTACCGGCATTTTTCCTTTGAAGAGACGAAGAAGAATTAAATTGACATCTTAAAAGCGTATGAAACTAGAAATATTAAATGTAACAATGCTGTTAAATTATTTTTGTACTATTTTGTGAATGATTTTTAGTTATGCCGTAGATTTCGTGTGTTCCTCTCGCTGGTTTGTTCTTTTGCTAAACCGGTCTCGCCATCTTCACTAGCGGTGTTAGTACCTTTGGATGTTTTTGAGCATCCCCACTGCACTGTCACTGTCACTTGTACCTTCCTCGGGGGTCGCTAGTCTCTCGGTGCAAGCGCACTCAACGAACTTTAGTTAAGTACATTTCCGCACCACACTCAGGGGGCGCTAGTTTATCGGTGCAAGTGCACTCAACGAACTTTAGTTAAGTACATTTCCGCACCACCCTCAGGGGGCGCTAGTTTATCGGTGCAAGTGCACTCAACGAACTTTAGTTAAGTACATTTCCGCACCACCCTCAGGGGGCGCTAGTTTATCGGTGCAAGTGCACTCAACGAACTTTAGTTAAGTACATTTCCGCACCACCCTCAGGGGGCGCTAGTTTATCGGTGCAAGTGCACTCAACGAACTTTAGTTAAGTACATTTCCGCACCACCCTCAGGGGGGCGCTAGTTTATCGGTGCAAGTGCACTCAACGAACTTTAGTTAAGTACATTTCCGCACCACCCTCAGGGGGCGCTAGTTTATCGGTGCAAGTGCACTCAACAAACTTTAGTTAAGTACATTTCCGCACCACCCTAACGAAAATATGATTGTATCAGGCAAAACCTCCTCGATTATATTTTATTAATTACGTCATTTTTGCGATTCACAACTTAATGACTGTTTGATGTACGATTTCCTAAGACCTCGCCACTGAACAAGGACGTTGCTTATGACAAGTTCACGGTTAGACTTTCAAGTTCTTACGTAACCGTCGGTACGTTGGCGCATGTCGCTTACATAACTGCCGTTAGCCGGCTCTCAATCGGCGATATGCAAATCGGGCGCTGTCGATCGATCTGTTCGAGATCCTAGTGCGAACACGTTCCCTCCCTCCTCTCCCTCCCTCTCAGCGAAATAAACCCGCTTGCCGAAGAATGGAGCGGTCAACGGAGCGGGTCGGCCAAGCGGACGCGGAAGGGCGCGCTTAGCGAATCGGAAATGATTTCTTCGGCTCTCGCGTGTATGATAATAAAACCTTCACCCGGAAACGGGGCAGACCTCGGAACACCAATTTCTGCTGGCTCGGCTTTTCAAACAACGCGGTGTGCGCGATCAGCAGAAACGCTTCAGCGCGAAATCAGGAGATCGGAGTCTTACGCTCTGTGACTACTGTACTAGAAAGAATGGGCGGAAATAATCGAAGAGGATGAGAAACATTCACGAGCCGGACGAGCTCCACTTCATTAAGAAAGAAGAAAACTTCCTAGATCTTAAGAACAACTCAGAATTGATTTTTCGGTCAGATTCGGAGTCCCACGACCTAGAGACCGAAGAGTTTCTTTCCCTTCTATACACGCATCCCGCGAAATTTATAAATTTGTAGGTCACGATTAATATTTTCGTTAATATTACGGGTTGTCAATTAATCCCTTAAAAATTGGTAATTCAGAAGTTCAAAAAGTTCGTCAAACACAAAGTGAATTCATACAATTCATGAATTAATATAACATTGCATCACTAATTGTCCTATCATCAAAAAAGAACACAAATTCGACTCACGTAAAATAGTACTTATTGTTAGACGAATAACATCAGCGCCCATTCAGCGACTCTTAGCGGTTTTCACAGTGAAATAAGCTATTGAATTCTTAAACAGGACATAAAAAATAATTTTACGGGACAAATAAAAGATCGGGGCTACCATAACTCATTTACCTATAGTTCCTACATAACATACAAAATCAAATTTAAAATGTTTCTAATTTTCTTTTACTCTAAAATTAAGGCAGGTACTGACTTCTTATAAAGTCTGCTAAAGATAAAGCGTTTACGACTCTCCCTAATGAGTTGAGGAAGTATTACATATTTTCTAGGCGCAAGTGGTAGATCTGAACTCTTTCATTCTAATACGGATTTCCCCTTGAGGTGACCCCTTTATGCGTCTACTTATTATGTGCTTATGTTTCTAAACAATGAGCGATCCGAAACGAGTTTTGATACGATGTAAATTTTTTAATGGAGTATTTAATAAGTTTCGCTAAACAATGGGCCGTTTAATAATCTCATGCTAACGATACCGCCTGAATTCATGAAAAAGGTGATGCACGGGGAGTTGGGATTAATTTAATGTAGACGGGATTCTGCCCAGGGGTATGGGCCATACGGTAATTGAAGAGGATTTCCATAAAGATGATGATGCCTACCTCGAGCTCTGAGGATCAGAATCAATTCTCCACGTTGTCTGGCGCCGGTAACTCAAGACTAGTAAGCAGTTAAATCTGCGATAATTCACGGTTCGAAATGCCCATATAAAAACTCATAGACGGAGTATGTTTGCTTAGTATAATACAATATTCTAAATATTAAAAATAGCACCGTTATGAAAGTGAGAAAAAACTAAACTAACGCTATAGCGGTTGGTTACTTTTACTAGAATTACCTAAAACCTGATGACTTAAGAACCAGGAGAACCTAAAAAATTGTATTCATACACATTATTGACATTGAGATCGTGGTTTGGATTTTCTCAGGAAAAGAAGAACGCAGGGTTCTAGCGCAACCTTCTCACAATTTCAGCATTTTTTTGTTCATTAAACTAGAGACATCTCCTCTACACATAGCGGAGTGTCTCCCTGCAGTGGAAATGTAGAGCGGGCACTGAGATGTGCAGAAATTTCTCGATAAAGACAATAGAAGAAGAGACTTTCCGCGCTTCCTCACTGAGGAATGGGGACCAGAAGCTTTATGCTTAAGAGTTAAGATTCCCCGTGCCGATAAACGGTTCCTGAAGAGTGGTATCGAGTAAAGAGTAATTAAAGGTAATCGGAAAACAAAGGTAGGGTCTGAAATCAGGTTATGAACGTAAATATGGGAGCCGCTAAAACGAAAGAAGAGAACAAAAAGGGAATCGAAAATCTCCATCTCTTTCTCTCCCCCTCTCATTCTGCTTCTCTGTCTAATGCAAGTGGAGTGCAATAATTGTACGTTGGGCGGTTTTAATGGCCTCTGATATATAGGAGTATGTGGGTAAGGTGAACTAGTATAGTGGACCATGACTCTGACCCGTATTGAACGAGAATACTACCAGCTGGTCGCACTCTACCATTATAAAGTCATCATCTTCTCGTATTCTGCCCTAGGACCGGGTCCATTAACGCTATTACGTCGTGTTCGGCAATCTTCACGGCGATATCTTGAAATACTCCGTAATCTTTCGGTCTTACAATTAATTAGCTTCTCTCTCTATCGGGTGATTCAATTTCTCTTTGCAACTCGATGCGGGGGTTTTCAGTAGTACATATTAGAACCGAAAAATAAACTTCCAAAAAATTAAGGTTTCATATTTTTTATTTACTGCAATATAATCGTCATAATGTTAAATGAGCAGTTAGAAACCTGATTTTACTGCGTGTAGGCCCCATAAGTCAAGATTTCTTTCACTTTCCACTGTCGACTCATTATAACCCATTTCTCTACACTGTTCTTCCACCTTTTTAAGTAAATAATCTATTTACTTATGTTGCGCTAACTGTATTAATACAATTAGTATTAGAGAGTGTAAATAACCCGAACAATTCGCTACGAGAGAAAAAGGTACTTGTTGCGGAAAATGGCAATTCGTTTGTAGGAGACCGATGCATGCGATGATTTTCGCTCAGTCCGATCGCATAAAGGCAATCGAATAGGTAATTATATAGAGAAGGGAGGGAGATCAAGAAGCGTTACAAAGGAATTCCTTAGCCTTAGTGCCGTTATATTCGCCCCAGTCCTCGTCTGTGCGCGCGTGTGCGTGTGCGCGCGTCTATGTGTGTGAGTGTGTGTGTGTGTGTGTGAGAGAGAGAGAGGAGAGGAGGGAGCGAGAGAGAGGGAGCGAGGGTGGAAGGAAGGAGTGAGGAAGCGAGGGAGCGAGGGAGGGAAAGAGTGAGGGAAGGAGTGAGTGAGAGAGAGAGAGAGGAGAGAGAGAGAGAGAGAGAGAGAGAGAGAGAGAGAGAGAGAGAGAGGGGGGGGGTAGAAGCGGCGGCGGTAATAACAGTGGTTAACAGGGAGGAGGCCTCCCAACTGGCAGCTATTGGCATAATAGGGCCCAAGGTTTGGGACCCAAGTAAGTAGACACACCGCCCCCTTGTTAGAGGCCTACTTTTACCCGTATTACACACATGCACCCCCCGAATATCTTCCCAATATCGTTTTTTAATTACCAACGACTTATATTTAATAATATTTCGTATGAAAACCGCGCATTCAAACAATGAGTAAAACTATAACAAGCTTACTAAAACTATCATGCGTTTCAAATATTCCCTTCGTAAAACTCAACACAGTAAATTCATACTCTCACCGAAAATTAACGGATGAGAAAACAAACAAAAAACCCACGCAGCCCACCTGCCTCACTTCAGAAGCCTAAGAAAGCTCGCAGGCAGAAATAAGATACATGAAGATACACCATACGATAGGAAAGTCATCATACTGTTATAATTAAGTAAATGATCTTGGAGCGAGTATATATATATATATATATATATATATATATATATATATATATATATATATATATACATATGTACCTTGACCATGGCCTTGAAAAATAATTTGAAATTACTTCGAGGACTGCGACGACCTAGTTCTTAATTGAAGATCGAGTTTCAAAACTTGGTTTGGGAAAGTAGTTCTACTCGTACTTTTAGCAAATTCCTTCGTCTCCTTACGTAAATACTCAAACAAGAACAGCTTTGATAGATATGTTTTTCATTTTTTTAACCTTTTTATTTTCTAAAATCAACTTTTCCTTGTTATATACAATTGCTGATGCTGGCGAATATATGTGGAATTTATTGTCACGCAATCTTGGGTATACATTCTTCCTCGCCTGATAAGCATATTTCAACCGGCACAAAATCAAATAATAGCGCAATAATGTTATTCTTTAAAGTGCTTACAGGACCTTTAAGTAAATATCTTTCGCGATAAATAAGTGTGTTGTTCGGCATTAATTGTTGTATTAATTACCTTTTTCTGTAATATCCAGTTTACCGAAGTGCATCTTGTTTATATTCATTATTACTCTAGGTATGAAAGATATCAATATATCAAGGAAAAATTTACATATTAGTTAGACGCTGCTGACAATTTGAATTATACCCGAGCGTAACGGCTTTGAGTGCATAATTGCGCATAAGAAATAGAGAAAAAATTATATAAGGAACCGAAAGGTGCTCCTGTCAAGAATGGTGGATTTTTGTCCACACGAACATCGATCATCCATCAACTATCAATCTGCTTTATATATGTTCTCCCTTTATATATGTCATATATCTTCCTAACCCGACCGTTTTGCATAATTAAAAAAAATATTAAAAACCGAGATTGCATTTGGCCCGGAATTATTACTTACCTAACAATTTATACGAAGCCGTTATAATGTAATGCGTCCGATATAATGCGAAAGGCGATTTGTTTTTCATTGTCAAGTAAATCAATCATTTATTGCCGCATTGGGAATCGGCTCATGTTCTTGAAATTAAATAGCGAGTCCAATATGAAAAATAAGAATATCAATCGGTTACCTGTCGTTCGGATATTAAAATATGTCGGTACAGTCGATTAAGTAACTAAAATTTTGACTAACGGCTTTGATTTATCGTGCAAATTATGAGAGGCTGGATTTTTATTTCTGTCTACGCCGACGTCCCGTTTGCTCATTCAACGCGAAGATGAATGGGTACTCTCGGCAGATCAAACGTGCCGTTTTTTTAAACCCCGATTTACGGTAAAAGAAAGGCCTTTCTCTTAATAAGCTTGTCATTTCTTCCAACCCTCCATCACCGTGTAACGGACCCCGTCCCGCAGCTACTCATCACTGAGAATCACGTTTCACTTCTCCGATCCGAGCGCAGTCATGTTTCCGCAAGCCAAACCTTATGCTTTTTCCACAGTCCTATCTCAGAGGCTCCGCACTTCCCACCCTCTCCATCTCTCCAGAACATCGGCGAATCGGCCGGTACCGGAATCTCGCAACCGTATAAACCGCTACCTTAATAACCAGAACTGGTCATTGTTCTCATTTGCGTTTCTACCAGTTTCAAATCAGTGTTCCTTCTTAAGGGCCACAAATTACCTTGTAATTAAATTCCCCGCAATCGCTCGACCGATATTCTTAGATAGCAATATGCGCTAGTATAATAATCCTTTCCTTATTTCCTTATTTTATTAATAACTGACATGAATGAACGGAAGATTCAATTTACAAATCAACAGACAGCCTCGTATATTAATGGCGTGTAAGTGTATGAAATCTTCAAAACTTTCAAAGTGCTCCATTCAGCGCAGAGGGTGGATATCATACTGTGTAGCCGGTACAATATGAGAAGGCCTTGGGCGGTAAAGGGGGAGTTTCGTCGGGTACGGCTCATTTAAACCCGAAGCATGGACGAAGAGAAACCCTAGCTAGAAGGAAACGGTGATTAAACAATAACGAAATACAAAGGTTTAAATGTTAACGGTGTCGTCCATTTGTGTGCCCGTGTGAGCGCGTACAGTGGGGACGCACACAAACGAACGTTAGGGGTCAACGGCACTAACGTGCCTGACGCTGTAGACCACTACTACCACTACTGTCCCCACTATCACTCCTATTGCTAATACCGCATTATCCGCTGTTATTACCCCCGCTGCCAATATTAGATTAGGACTCATTACAGTTAGTTCTAATAGATATTAAATTAGCACCTATTACCGGCGCTCCTAGCCACTTAAATTAGTCGCAGCGAACATGGTTGTACTGCAGGCACGATTCTTTCTACCGTAATATATGCTTAAATATTATTTTCAATTTTTATTAAGTATTTTTCAAAGTTCAAATAACTGTTTGGGACGTATATATAAGGACGTATCCTCCATTTTCGTAGAGAAATGGAAATATTTAAGATCTTCGTATATATATATATATATATATATATATATATATATATATATAATTTGATCATTTAATTTAATAATTGTATTTATTAAGAATAATCACAGGAAACAATCAATAATCGAACTATGAACAGGTAGTGGGAACAGAGTTTGGTATAGATTAAATCGAGATTTCCAAAGCAATTATTGACCGCTTTATTCTTTTTCTTTCATCTAGTCACTGCCTACTTTTCTCGGTCGAATATGATAAGCAATCAGGAGCTGAAATCTGTCGGTTCGGGATTTTCGAGATCGTTACCTTAGGAGGATGATAGAGCGGGCAAATTGTTTTCACTTTGGATTGGGACGGGGGGGAGGAGGGACAGGATTTAGGGGCCACGGACAAAATGATAGAGCTTCGCTGTTCGGCCCGAGTGGAGTTCCGTTATATTCGTTTGAGATGTCTTAGCCTTACCGGGTTCAAAGAATTCTCCCAATTCCCATTGATAATTCTCAACTGCATGCTTGGCGTTAAATGGATAGGTTTTTAAAGGAAGATGATATATGCAATTATACGACTGAAGGAAACATTAATCGTAGATTTCGTGTTTCTGTCTCCTCTCGCAAAAAGGCCAAACCAGCGAGAGGATAGAGAAACACACGAAATCTACAATATTCCGACCCCTCGCAGACCACAAAACAGGTATTCTAAAATATTAATCGGAAAAAAGGCGATAGAATGGCCTCGTAAATACGTTCAATAATACCTTAAAAAATTGTCCTGTAAAATATATTTGTATAAATAATACAAATATTTGTTGTTTATTATTTATTTTAAATATACGCTGATAATTATTAGGGGGCTGAAGTAGTAGTATGTAGTATACAGGTCACAAAATTATTTATATTGAGTTACGAGTTAATAACATAATACACAGGTAGGCTAATTCAACAGTTTCCGAGTTTCCCAGTTGTGCAGTCTGAAAAAAGATTAAAAATAAATTCAATAATTCTTATTTATTGTTACGTTGTAGAACAAGATTCTACAACGTTCGTGTACAAGGGAATCTTATCGGAATATTCTAGTCTAGTGAATCTAGATATCGTGGGAATATAGGTCGCCCAGTTACCAGTGGATGATTCGAGGTCGTACGGTGAAATATTGATATGTCTGGAGTCCGCTGCAAATACGTTAGCACAAGAAATTGCAGCCCTTCATTTTGGAAATTCGTTTTTCTTCATGAATATTGGCGTTCTTGAAAATTTGAAAACGGACCGCCAGAGAGCTCAGCTTATTTGTCTGTGCGTTCGGGACCGTAGACTGGATTAATGAAAAAGGAATCCCGGTGCCAATGTCGTTAACCCATCAACTCGGCTAAAGACTTGATTTAAATCTGACTTTCCAACAAGAGAAGTGGGTCGACAAGTGGGAGTTTTGGCAAACGCTCCCCTTTTGACAACCAGTTCTCCGCATAATGTAAATCTAATTATCTTAATTCACGTGCACCTGAATCTGTCTTCTCCTCCCGAATCTATCTACTTCCGGAGAGTTTACGGTCTAAAGCGTTCGGTGGGTTTACCTTCACAATTTTAGATCGCATACAATATATAAGATTTTACAGTAGATTTCGTGTTTCCTCGCTGGTTTGGTCTTTCGCTAGACCAATCTTCAGTAGTGGTGTTAGTCACTTTGGATGTTATTTGGGCATCCTCAATGCACTGTCACTGTCTCTTGTATCAACATCAGGGGGCGCTAGTGTATCGGTGCAAGTGCACTGAACGAACGATTTTTTGAAACTAGCGCCCCCAGAGTGTGGTGCGGAAATGTACTTAACTAAAGTTCGTTGAGTGCACTTGGACCGATAAACTAGCGCCCCCTGAGGGTGTTGCGGAAATGTACTTAACTACAGTTCGTTGAGTGCACTTGCACCGATAAACTAGCGCCCCCCTGAGTGTGGTGCGGAAATGTACTTAACTAAAGTTCGTTGGGTGCACTTGCACCGATAAACTAACGCCCCCGCCCCCCCTGAGGGGGGGGGGGGTGGTGCGGTAATGTACTTAACTAAAGTTCGTTGGGTGCACTAGCACCGATAAACTAGCGCCCCCCTGAGTGTGGTGCGGAAATGTACTTAACTAAAGTTCGTTGAGTGCACTTGGACCGATAAACTAGCGCCCCCTGAGTGTGGTGCGGAAATGTACTTAACTAAAGTTCGTTGGGCGCACTTGCACCAATAAACTAGCGCCCCCTGAGGGTGGTGCGGTAATGTACTTAACTAAAGTTCGTTGAGTGCACTTAACGCGATTAACTAGATTACTAAAAATAACCTTTTTTAATAAATTTTGGATCAACAGGAAAACTTTTATGATCGTAAATACACATTATCAGATTGGTTTCCTGTCATATATTTGGAAGTCAGAAACTAATAATTGTGACCAGTTGTGTGATCAAATATATATTTGACCGATAATTGGACAAAGACTTAATCAGATTAACAAAATACGTCCCAATCCAAATAAGGCAAATTGGACCAATATTACCTTGTGTTGCTACCATATCAGCAATTATTTCTCTTTTCTTTATTTTTTGTCGATTTTCCTGTAACTCTTCGTTTTACTTTTTAAATCTGTTCATTTATATTTTGTACCGTGTTTTTGGTTTACAAGCAGAAAAGTGTTAAATGTTAAACTAATGCGACTGCTGAGAAATTAGAGCCACTGAGACAAACTGAAATTTTACATGGGATCTAAATGCCGGAGCGGAGCCAAGCGGCCTACAAATTCAACGATGATATTTGTTTTCAATTGAATCCAACACCCCATTATAGCTTAACGCGAAGATCCGTTAGATGAATATAAATATTTATAAGGTACTATACGAGAAACATATATATTAAATTATTGTTATGCTGAATTGGTAAAATATTGACGCTAATTGTGTGTTCAATCTATTTGAATTTAAAAAAAAAACAGGCGGACACGCCAGTTGGTGGGTTTGAACTGCAGTAGGAGTGAAAATAAAATCAGTCTGTGATTTCATAGAGTATATTAATTGAAGGAGAAAATTGGATTCCTTAAAGTTGGATTGGCGGTGTTAGGTTAAAGGGGGTCGGCTCAACGCACTGGAACAATGCTTGAGAAACTTATCGCAAGTTTTCCTGAGTGTTTTCAGAGGGCAGGGCGCAATTACTCGCCTCCTATCTTCTCGGGGAATCGCCTTATTATTCAAATTGGTCGCCAGAGTGCCCTGTTTATTCTAGACCTTATTAAATTTTGCATTCGGATCATAAAGAGGAGAAGATGGCGAGATGAATCATGCGGAGGATTCAACTGTACAGATGTTTCCAGTGGACCTCCGATAATTTCAAAATTATCGTAGTTCTGTCTATCTCTCGTCTCCATTCGGTTTCGTATTTTGCTAGGCCGGTTTCGGTTACTCGCTACTTAGCACTGTCACCGCGTTGTCAAAGCGTATACCAAAGTGACTCACCACCCTACTGGCGACGAAAAAGCAACTGAAGATGGCGAGCAGAATATTCCGAACCACCGCAGACTACCAAGAAGATTTGTCCGTAACGGGATTATATATACAATTACGTATATTTATAATAGCGACTGGTGTGTGACTCAGTGTAACTGTCCTGGTTCCTCACGACCGCTTGTCATAGTAATGGCAGCTTTTTCATCCCTCTTCCATAAATCTTTTCCTCCTTTTCGAAATCCGACTATGAAATGTTCCTGGAGAGTCCTTATATTCCTGGAAGTACCGTATTGTGGCTGGTTTTGCTGATGCGTCAGAACGTAATTACTTTGTCGGCTTTCGATTCCGACTCCAAAAAACCACCCTCTACTCGGATCTTACTTCTTTTAAATAACTAAATTGATGGTTTGAGAACTTATTAAATTCCTCAGATAAGAGGAGACCGGGACGGTGGGAAATGAAGTAGCCTCCGGTGCGGTTCGAATCATACAGGCGCGTTCTTTCACTTGTTCACGATTTACGACCAAAATCCCCCGTAACTCGTCCTTCTCTTTTGCTCGAATGTAAATTTAAATATTTATCGTACCAATAAAAAAAATTATTCGCTCAAAATTATATATTCGAGAGGATAAATCTTTCGTTTATCGTAAATCGTACTCGGGGATGTCTAAAGCGTTCGATACAAAAACCCTTGATTGAAATAATTCCAGCGCGGAAAAATACCACTCGGATGACGATAAATAAAAATGATTTAATTGAAAGCGTTCATGAATAAAGAAGTTCTCTTTTACAGTACTTCTGGCACATGCGCGAAAAGAAGAATTTCTATCTTCTAATAGGTCCACTGAAATATAGATTCTGGAACGAAATAAGTTAATGTGTTTTAAAAAATTCCTAATCCTTGATTTCTCAGAGACTACCTACCATAGAAAGATGTTTACCTAGGTAATACTCTCTAAGGAATAAAAATAAGATATACAAATTTCATTTCAACCTGAAGCTACCTCAGAACTGAATTTTGCCAAAGAAACATCCTCATATTCATTATTTTAACACATTAAAGTATATTTAAAATCGGGTATGTTCAATTTATAAATACCGAGCTATTTACAGTAGTGAACCGGTATGATTTATCGGGGAAAAAATCGCTTGCCCCTAGAGATTAAGAATTAATAAATTAATGATGTAGTCTTTGCCTTGTAGTAAATTGCGAAATCTCTAGATCAAATATCTAAGTTATCAAGGTGCTTGCGCGCTAAGGCCAAGCGCGAGAAGTATCATTGTAGTTGATGCCATCGATGGCACAATGTCAACTGCTTTGAGATCATTCCGCGTTTCATTTCCTGGCACGAGAATAATTAAAATCGGATGAAAGAAAACGTATACCATTATTATTATATTTAGCGCCTGTTTCCCACGTTTCAGATAGTTGAAGAAGAAAACGGGCACCCGGGGATGAATCGCGATTGGTTAAGAAGTAGCACGGTGGCTATTCTCCCTAGGGCTATTAGCACCTATTGTGCTAGGTTGAGTTACACGCCTAGCTGCTACTTAGAAACGGATACCGCTTCATTGGGTACTGTCGTCAATTGGGCATTACGTTACACCCAGTGGGAATGTGAAAATTAACAGATTATTGTTTAACGCATTAATTAGAAACGCGAAATCATTTACAGAAATGTACATATTAATATGGAAATTAATAAATATGTTTCCGTAAGTAGTGAAATATAGACATCATTTTTATATCATATATTAAAAACTGGAAATTATACTTTTGTATAAGAACTTATTTTATTGTACATTGAACATCTTATTGCGTCAGATTGGGAGGGTGGCTCTACAAGTTCATCCCCCCTAGAAACTTACTTAATTTCGTATTGCATGGCGTTTCGTATTAAACGGGATTAGTTATAGTAAGCTATTACGTCTGAAATCGGTTTGGCAGAATCCCTGTATAACGGCCAGTCTTATTGATCCAATAATTTCATCACGTTATAATAGACTCAAGCAATTATGCACAAATGATTTTCAGTGTATGGGAGAAACTGTATGGAGGAGTTGGCGTCGGCCTCCGGCCGGTGTTAAGCAGGACTGTTGGTGCCGTTAACGGCATAGTTTTCATTCAGGAATGCTTTCCAATAGTAAGAGGCGTCAGCGTCAAGTGGTTGTCCCCAATCCGTTCCCTTAACGGCCTTATCTGTATGCGCCCTGTGGGCCCCGAAAGTGGGCGGTCAAGTGGGGGCCCCACTCGTTGTTTGCCCAAACTAATGGGCGCCTCAAACCTGACAGTACACGGTATGAATTTCGAGCATATATGCGCAGAAACTCCGTATAGCGGTCCGTAGGAACGCAGTCGAACACTTTTGTATACTGTATCTTGTATAAAGAAAACAATTGCTACGAAATGGGTAGGAGGTAATGACATTAGTCGTGTTTCGGTACAAAAATGGCGGTCTAAAACGGAATTCGAAATGAATACTGAAAACAGTGTCGCGGTTTGTGAACAGTTAGTTACACACGAAACTCAACACGAGTGACGAACCTCTATCGTTGGATTATCAGCGAGAGGAGTTAATGTGGTGTTACGTTATCTTACTTATTTCTCTTTACGATTTTATCATTTGAATTCATAACTGACAATCACAGGGCGTGTTTAAAAGCCGTTCTCTGGCTAATCGCACTCATAAATCTCCCTTGCCCGATTTATTAGTCCCGGGTCATTAAAAACTGTTTTCTATTGCAGAGATGCAGCTCGGGAGGTGACATCTGGCCTCTGGAACGGCCCGAAGGGATGCCGGCCATCCAGTCGTTGGAAGTAATGTGCGGCAAAGACCACATGGACGTCCATCTGAGTTTCACGCAGCCGTTCGAAGGGATCGTCTCGTCGAAGGGCCAATACGCGGACCCGCGCTGCGTCTACGTCCCACCCTCGACGGGCAAAACCTTCTTCTCCTTTAGGATAGCCTACGCGAGGTGCGGCACCAAGCCTGATCTCAACGGCCAGTTCTACGAGAACACCGTCGTGGTCCAGTATGACAAGGACTTGCTCGAGGTCTGGGACGAGGCAAAGAGACTTAGGTGCGAGTGGTATAACGACTACGAAAAAACCGCCTCCAAACCGCCCATGGTCATTGCCGATTTGGACGTCATACAACTTGATTTCAGAGGTGCTTCACTTTATAATATGTACAATCGCGTTAGCGAATTTCGCTGACAAGTTCATTTATCGCGTAAACGCGATTAATTGCTCCGGGACAAATTTTTCAAAACTAAATTATACCGTGGTAATGTAACGCTAAATTGTTGACAGTTATGAAATAAGATACTCCATTTATTCGACAATTGAACTGCAGTAATTCGCCACTGCCCGATATAGAATCAGTAACTGTTTGAACAATCTGATTCTAAAATGCTGTTGGCGCAGAAAAAAGCCAGCCAATTACATTGTCAGATTATCCTCTGATTTTCTATTTGTACATCTTGCTCAGTCGCTTTCGCCTTCTCGCCATCGTCAATATCATTCCGTTAATTCCGTTATCCCGTTAGGTAGGTACTTAGGCATGTCGGCCTCTGATGATGAATCTTGCCGGTGCTATTATCGATACTCTACTTTATAATAACGGTCTAGTCGCCGTACGCGGGTACTCTAAACTAGACATTTGTGTAAGATAAACCGAGAATCCAATAAATTATTTTCGAAATCCCTTAACGCGAAGCGATTATATGTTATAATACATCTTTAGAAATAAAAGGGAGGTAAGAGTAATAGCGTTGTATTTTACACTGGAGGCGTTATTTTGCCGGTAGGCCGCAGTTGCTCAACTGCACGCTGGGAAAAGGTAATTGAGTTTCCAGTTTGCGGGTAAACAGTCTTCAATTTCGCCCACTCCGGACACAAGGATTCAATAATTACTCGAAAAAATATGGCGATGAGCCATTCGGTCGAGCAAACGTAAATTCCTTAATACGGTGATTCGCTCCCTTAAATCTGCATCAATTGTCATCGAAAGTTGCTGAGGCAATTCTACGCCGCTTTGTACATAAACAGTATGTACCCACCATCCTAATTGTAACCGATTGTTGCTGTCATATTTAATTAAGCACTATCGAACATTCTGTAACTTAAAATATTATACACCTTAATTTATGCGTGAAACTATGAATTACGTTGACGTTTAAATTGCGGAAAATAATGTTTGTACTCTATCTTCTACTGGAATACCTCTAACAAATTGAAAAATTGCATAGTAAAACGAAATATAAGAAAAGGATAGTCGAAATAATTTAACTATTATATTTATTGCAATAAATTACTTTTATACTTTCAAATCACTTAAAGTTTCAATTCGAATCGATTACAGGAGACAACGTCGATTGCTGGATGGAAATTCAACACGGTAAAGGTCCGTGGGCTCCTCCCGTAAGCGGTATCGTACCGCTAGGATCGACTCTCACCCTGGTAGTGGCAATCAACGACAATAGAGGTACGCGACTTACCGATATTTTAATTCGGATTAATATTATAATTTTCATAAATCGATAATCAATTTTCAACTAACAAAACGGGAAATAACATCTTTGTTGGACAGGTGAATTCGATATGAGGGTGAAGTCGTGTGCAGCTTCGGACGGTGGGGGGCACGTGATCCAGCTGAGCGACGAGCACGGCTGCGTGCTCAGACCGAAGATGATCAGCAGGTTCCTGAAGGCCCGAATCGCGGATGAACGGGCCTCGGTCATCACCTACGCGTTCTTCCACGCCTTCAAATTCCCAGACGCTCTGAGCGTTCACATCAAGTGCAAGGTGGAGATCTGTCGGCACGGGTGCCTCGACCACTGCCAGCTGGGCGGTGCCCACTACGGCCCCCTCGAGAGGAAGGACCCCCAGCCACCGCCCAGCGCCGCCCCCCTCCCGTCACCGGGGCCGCCCGACTCCGCCGCCGAGCTCATATACGACGAGATGCTCGACGTCGGTAAGGAACAAAATTCCTACGAGGCCGAACACGTCGTCAGTTCCAGCATCGGCGGCTCCTCCAAACACCACACTCTACCCCAACAGCCCACGGAGAAACATGCCGCACCCGTTAGAGAAGAGGTCGACGACATACCCAGGCCTTATCAGGTAATTTCGGATAGGCGTCATTTGCGAGAAAGTAGAATCGAATATGCGAGCGTTAGAATAACGCCTCTTAATTAAGTATGTCGTAAATTAATTAATCTCGAACCTTACTCGACCTTTTACTGCCGACAACAACTTTTCAGTTTCGGAAAATGTGACGTTCCCACTCTTCTCACATCGGAGAGAGTTTTACGGAAACTTATCCGAGTAACGCGTGCGAAATTAAATTGTACCTATATAGAGGTGTCGATCGGAGTTGATGAGGTGTGTCTGTGACAGGAGGCCGCTCCACTGAGATCCGGAGGTCTGAGAGAGACGCCGACTCAAGAGAGATTCCCGCACGGACCCAGGCAGCTGGATCCGGCCGATACTTTGCCTCTGGGCACGACGCTGTCGCAGAGGAAGCGCCGCAACGTGGTCGTGTCCGATAGGAAAGTCCGCTCGGCGGACGTCGGAGTGAGCGGCCTGTACGAGGTGATCTCCGAGGCGGACCTGGCTTTCACGCCCGACTCGAGAGGAGAAGCGGTGACCGTGTTCCAGGGGAGGATCAGAGAGGAGGTGGTGTACGGCATCTGCCTGCCGGTGCCCGGGTTCAGCGCGCTGTTCGTGCTGGTGGCGGTCTCGGCGGTGGTATCCGCCCTGGTAGCGGGCGCCCTCCTCTACAGATACCAGCTGCAGAGGGAGACCCAGGAGATGGCGGCTCGCCAGCAGGCGGCCCGACTGCGGAGGGCCCGCCACCCGGCCGCCGCCGCCCCACCCCCACCCGCACCCGCCCCGTACCCGCACCCGCCCCCCCGACCGCACCCCCCAACCCGGGTCTCCTCAATCGCCAGCTGGGTCGCCCTCAGGCTCCTCCGCCCCCGCGCTCAACACGCTCCGCCGGACAACCGTTGATCGCCCCCATCCCTCAGCTAAGTTATTATATTGTGCCAAAGAGGATAATTAGAATTATACGTAAACAGTGGTTTTTGTGTGACAATAATAATTTCTTGCTGAGAAAAGACTTTTCGACGTTCCGTGAGATGTTATGTTGTTTGTGCCACTACACGACACGGACTAAATCCAGAATTCGATATTTGCGCGATGACGAGTGAATCGGATATAATATTTAATTACCTTTCGGTTGCCCACATCAGGTTATTTCGCGTCGGTCTAATTGCGTATATTTTGCCAGCGAGAACGAGACGGTCTTTTTGAGCTCGTAAACGCGAGACGTATAAAATACAAGATTGAAATAAAAACGTAGAGAAAGAATAAAAATATTCAGTTTACTTCCTGTCGTTTAATCGTGAGAGGATAGTAAACTTTCACAGCGGCAATTAAAAAAAAGAAACAGCGATAATTCGAAGACTGCGATTTGAACAAAATAATTGATATTACCACTCGATACACTTATTGCCACTGTCCGTATGTGAAGTATTCATGTGAGGTGTGAGGTTCTTACCTATAAGTAGGGAAGGGACTTGATTTACGAACGAACCGAAATGAGTCGTGTCGAGTCGAATTATCGAACGGAGCGGTTTGGAAATCTGATGTGGCCATCCGCGGGTTTTTAAAAATCTGTGGGTCGCTCGACCCATTATTATTAAGTGCCCAGAACACTTGATATTCTTTGTTGGATGTGGCAAACAACAGAATGACTACATTGCAACGGAATGAGTCAGAGTGGTTTTCGTGACCGTACGACGACGACGCGCATATTTATCGTTTTATAGTGGTTAATTATAAACATATTAGTGGCATTTATAATTTTTTTCTTCTCGAATGTACCTTCAAAGTATTTGTAAGGTCGCGCACCTAATGCGTTGCTCAATGTGTAAACAGTGCCTCAATTTCTAGTTTAAGGATATTTATTTTTTAACAGACTATTTTGTGGATTTTTTGAGCTAGTCCAGAAATATTTGAGTTAAAGGGACGGGCCGACGCTTCGATGAAATCGCAGACGGATGTAAATTAATTCAGAATATGCTGCGTGTATATAAATTCGTAATTTGTACACGTTCAAATTGAAGTAGACAAAAATTCGTAAACAATAGTGTTTTGGAACATGAATTTTAAAAACGAACTCCTTCTTTCATGGTATCACTGAAAAATCCACTCACTCGCTCGTCCAATATAAATATTTCTACACATCGACAAATATTGTTATTATTGTTTATAGACACAGATACATAATGCTTAACACATCAGAGCTTATTAGTGTATAAAATTTCTACTATGCCTATTGTACAGATTTGATTATTATTGTGAAGTGCTTTTATTAGTATTTATTTCTGGACAATTAATAATTTCTAGAACACTTTACCTTTGTCTTTGCAAAAATTGCTATTGTGTTTAAGAGTTGGATAAGTTTTCTGTAAAGGGTTTTTAAATCTGTAAAAAATAAATTGTATTAAGTTTCTGAAACATCGAAGGAGAAGTTGAAAATGATATAATCAAACTGTTGATTGTCCTATTTGATATTATGTAAAATTTCTTACAATGGGACTTCTGGGAATCTGGTGAAGGTGTGAGGCATTACATATTAATATATGATTTAGAGCATAGGCATATGTGTAGAAGTAATTTATAAATATGTATAATAAACTAGCAATGAAAATTATGCTAAAGAATGAATCATTTAAATTATTAATAATCATTTGGAGGTGTTTAAGTAACTAACAGTGCACAGTACAAACTACATATTTAAAATATACGTCCAAAAGATTTTGGTCTAATATTCTTGCATCCTTTATCAGTTTTTGACATTTCAAATCCTCCAAATGGTATTTATATTCCAGTGCAATGTTGTTTATATAATGTGTGGGTGCAGTTGAATATATTTTCTTATTTATTGAAATAAGAATTATTGTTGCAGAATGTATGGATAGTTTAATTATGTGTTTTATATAAAATACACCATCAGTAATATTGAGATTATTTGATGTATTTATAACGTTTCTACTTCACATTTAATCTTCTTGTTGTTATGGTTATTTATTGATATGTTCAAAATAATTATATATAATTATCTTAAGTATCAGAAATGAGGCTTACTATAAATAAAAGAAGCAAAGTATTATTTATTTTCTGAAATTAAAATTAAAGACTACACTTAGGAGGCAGAAAATCAACTTTGCTACAACATTTACAGTGTGCAGCATTTCTAAATTAATATATTATACATTGTGGTATAATATATCATATATTTTTATGACAATAATTTATGAGTAGTGAATATAGGATAATTTCAGTCAGCCCCGATATCAAGTTTATTATATCACAGATACAGACTTAAATATCAATTTTATTATATCAAGCAAGCCACATATCATTTGTAACAGAAAGCTTTATACAAATAATTGTAATTGTACCAAATAATGCACACATTAATTAATGTTCTGAAAACTACAATCATATTTGTAATAAGAAGGAAATTATATAAATAATTTTTTTAGAATGTTGGTATTTATGTTTACATTATAAAATATGAAATACATATGTGTTTACTTATGTATACGAACTGTTTTAATAATTAATGTTGCTGTTTTATGACGAGCATTTTATAGCCCAAATGCATCACTTGGAATTTTAAAAAAAGCAAAAACATTGATCCAATGTAGAACACATTATGTTTAAGGAACTTTGGGATTTGAATATTACTTCTAACTAAAATGACAAAAAAATTCAAAAATGTATTTTACGTTAATTAATATATAGTTAATTCTTTTAAGTAACCTGAATTCAGTAATCCATCACAGCTCAGGTACAAAACATTGTGCAGAGACAGTGAAATTGGAAAAATCTAATTTATATTTCTTGTTTCCAAAATCATTTGAACCTTTAAATAGTTGACATTCCTCTAGGTATTGTTCTCCAATTCCAATATTACCTTTTCTCTTATAATTTAAAAAACGTTCATTAAATTGATACATAATTCATTAAATTATCTCATTAAATCCCTTCAATATATATATATATATATATATATATATTCATTTTATAAATTACACATTTAAATATTATAAACTAACCTGCTCAAACAGGTAGTAATGTCAACATTATAATGATATTATATATCAAGACCAACATATTATCATACCTTAAAAACATTTTTTCATGGCTTCTATTGCTGGTTTTATATATATGAAACATCATTGGATATGATTTCTGTATGGCCATTTCTAACACAGGAAAAATGGCCACTTCTTAAATAAAGATCAATATTGCAAATGAATTAAATGAGAATCAGGAATGACATAAAGCCTAAATCTGTATTAAAATAATTCTGTTAGCACTAAATAAATTCCAGGATAAATAAAAAAAATTGTACAAATTATTTATATTTCAAATTCAATCAAAAATACAACAATAAATTCAAATAGTGCAACAATGAAACAAATTCATAAAAATATCACATAGTGTAAATGTAAAATTTTTACATAACATCGCACAATCTGTTCCATTTGAAAGAAAGAAACTATCAAGACTCAAGTGTCTTTCCATAAATATCACATTTTGATCTTAAAAATACTACTTATAAAGTACTATTTTATAGGATTTGTAATAAGTGAAATATTGTATTCTCAAAATACACTTTATATTTTTAAGAAACAAATATTTTGGTAACATCTAACTGAAAATAGGTAGTTTAAAGTCTTATAATTACTCAAGAAGATGTGCATAGTGGAGAATATATTCAAACTAAAACAAGAGTGATAACATATTCTTTAATTACAAAATTTGGGCTATGCAATCTTAGGCGCATTAGGCTCAATATAAATAATTTATCGGTAACAAAAATAAATAAAAAAGCATGTAATTAAAAGTAATTAAAAAACATCGCAAACTATTTGTTATTAAAATTGCAATTAAAGAACTGTTTAATAACAAATACAGAATCCCAAAACATCACTTCAATTATCTTAGAAATTTCAAGTTATCATTGAGATATAAATTAAAGCAACAAAAGAAATAGAAACATACTGACGCAATCTCTACAAAGATGGCCTATTCATCTATCAAAAACCTGAAATACTATACTAACAATACCTTATGATATCTTAATAACAATTTATGTTCCTGATAAGCTAGAAAACTATGTTATTTACAGCTGTGTAAATAACAGTATCTATAAATTTGTAAGTAAAAATTTCACTAAAATTAATAACAATTTCAAAACTTACTTTTTGCATGTAATAAATTCATAATTTCAGAAAGTTTCTTTATGATTTTACATCATAATTTGTAACTAGATGGAGGTGATTTCAGCAATACAATACATTGTCTTTTTTTAATGCTTAAATACAAAGCTATTTGAACAAGTTATAAGCATTAACGATACCTAGAGAAATATGTTTTAATAATGTGACAAAAAACAATTATTTAGACCTATTATTTGTAATTATAAATCTACTGAGTATAATTTAAATCGATTTTTTAATAATATTGCTTGAATTTTTAAGTTAACTATAATGAGGAAAGTGAATTTTAATTCAGACTGACAGGTCACTCTGTCATTGACAAATTCATCTATGATTATCCGAGCTCTGGTAATGAATTTATCAATTCATTCATATTTTTGATAAAAGTGGGCATTGATGTAGAAGTATCTTTTCATCACTCCTGTGGCTTGTGCCTCTACTAGCTTATTTGATCCTAATCATGACCACTTGTGCCATAATTTAGTAGCATTCCATCAGTAATACAGTGACACTTTCTTGTTGATGGAGTATCCAGCTGCTACTCGAATCAATAACTTTCTGGCAGTAGTAAACCATGAGGTGTTGGCATATGTCACTTGACAATAACAAGGCAATTAAAATACCAACCTCGGATTCTTGATTGATAGCTGACTAATAAGGCCATATTACTAATGGAATGCTACTGATGATCATGAAAACCCGAAATGCCCCAACTTACGATCAAATAAGTGAATAGAGACAGAAGATTCCAAGGGTGATGATATTTTGCATCTTTGTAGATACACACTTTTTACCTGCATTATAATCATATCCATCAAGAAGAAATTGTAATTTATAATTAAATGAAAATCTGGTCTATACCATTCTACACAAAGCTGGACATGACCACCGGTGACGTTGAACCCTAATCAATTGCACCTTTCATTCAATTCAACTAAGTACAAGTGGATCTCAAATAAATCCCCCAAACACTATAAAATTCATACTAGAAATACCACATAAAAATGAAATAAAAAGGACATGAAATTGTAAATTCTGAAGAAGCTTAACTTAAAACAGAATATTTTTTCAAAGTTGAACTTACGATTTCATAAATAAGGTTCAAATATATGACTACAGTACACCTAAATACCAATTAAAACAATTTAAAAAATCACCAGGTCTTATCACAATACAACAAACTTTGCATTGAGGTAAATCACCACAAGACTGCAGGAATTGGTAACACATAAAAAATTAACGTACAATAATGGTAACTACAATTAAACAAGAAAAACCTATAAAACCATTAATCAACTGAAACCAACACCTTATTATTCATTTTTCAAATGAATAAACATTACTAATTTGTGAAAGTAGATGCACAGTAGATTGTACTCAGAGAAAATATTCTATTTAAATAAATCATGAATTCAAAATATTAATTTCAGAATTTATGCACGTAACTCACAAAATGTATGCAGGCAAATAATTACAAACATGCTTTAAAATATTTGGTCAACATTTTAAATGTTTTTATAGAATATTTTCTTGCCAAAATTATTCAATTAACGCATCAATTTTCTTGTCTTTTCTTCCACTAGAAAAAT
This sequence comes from Lethocerus indicus, assembly GCA_019843655.1. NCBI lineage: Eukaryota > Metazoa > Arthropoda > Insecta > Hemiptera > Belostomatidae > Lethocerus > Lethocerus indicus. Next base: position 21,544,797 of record JACDQD010000003.1, on the reverse strand, counting down.
ACAATGAAGTTGGACATGAAATTGTACAGATTCTCTAATAATACCTAAGTATCTGAACAATCCAGTCCACACATTTTTTAACGCACAGTTAAAACTCTACACTTACTTTCTACAATGTATGAGCTATATGGAAAATCACTGCAACATTATCAACAATATTCTGTCAGTAACAATTAACAAGGTTACCTACAACTAGAGAGCAATAACTTTGTACTGAATATTTAAATACCCAGTTCTATCCCTTTTATGCATTGAGCATTTATCATGAAATATATCGATAGAATGTTCCATGCCTAATTTGTATAGGCAAAGGAACTTATTTTAAGCTGTATCAGTCAGAGGTGTGGCTGCTTTTCCACATCAGCCCAAAACCAAATCTCCTTGGATAAACCAGGACAGCTTTACTTTTCTCATGCTGGAAGTCATACGTTGCATGTATCCTGAAACAGAGAATGAAATAATGGTAATAATGAAATTGGAAATTTGACAGGCCTATCAGTAACTTACAAAAAATACAGATTATTTGTAATTGTTATCTTTATGATAATTATAACACTTCAGTCTAATCATTAAAATATAATTTAATATAAGATAACATTTAAAATCAATTTAAATGTAAATAAAAACAAGATCAATAATAAATAATTACAAGCTTTATATTTTATCTGCAACCAAGATTTAGCCTTCAATTATGGTATTTTCATTTAAAGCTTTTCATCATAGGAATCAATCCAAATAATTGAATTATGTACTCACGTAAAGATGACTTGCAAATATGTACCATACCCTGCCATGCAATGCCACCAGCCATGAAGTTGTGTAAGTGGATCAAACAGTTTTGGAATATTACTCCTCAAAGTCCTGAAATACAGTTGTTCATTATAGTTATACACTTAATAATAACATGTTAATTATAGGCTAAATCCCGTACTCATCAACTTTTACTTTTGAAAAAATCTAAAATGAAACAATACAATAAAATTACATAATTTCCTGCATTTTATTGTAAACAAAATTGAACACCATAGCTAATGAAGGCAAAAAACTTTCATAACTCATGTGTAAAAAAATGTGAAAATGATGAAAAGTTACACCTTAAATAACTGTTATATTCTGTAAAAGAATTCTTATTTTTTTCTCATATTTTAAATATAACTGGCACTTTGAAAATATTTCAAATTTGTAATAACTGTTCCCTAAATTGCATATTTGGAAAATAAATAAATTTATCTAGGCAGATATATATATATATATATATATATATATATATATATATATATATATATATATATCATAAATGATGAAAATCCATTTGCCAGAGTTCTTTATAATGATTGAAACAGGTTTTTCAGTAAAACAAAATAACTATTGAGAACAAAACTTACTGTAAATTTTGGCAGAACACATTGTCTATATTCCAGAGGAAGAAACCGAAAAGGTATATAGACGTAGAAACAATAAACAATTGTTTACATATCCTGCACTTTTTTATTTTAAGCAGTCTGACCTCAAGTACAAAAGAAGAGAACACAAGAAGCCCATAAGATGTGTGCTGAAACACTGGTTGAGGCCACAGTAAGTACAATGCAGTAAACAATAGTGCAAATGAAGACAGGAAGATAAATAGTGGCAGATTTGATACCAAGCCATTCTTATGTGGTCTCCTAATTTCTGATCTGAAAATGGATATGCACAATAATTAATTAAGTAAGTGGTGTAAATTCAAAATAAAATAAAGTCTCAAAGAAATGGTTTCAACCAGGTTCCAGAGTGTGGGTCATAAACAGAATTAAGAGCCTATGAATTTAACTTACAAGCAGTAGACAAGAACGCATGTTCCCCAAACCATAGGTAGTTCATCAAACAGCTGCATTTCATATAGTAACGTCATGTGAAAGGCCCAAGAGCCAAGCCCTACAACTTTAAACTACCCAATTAACGAAAAATATATCATTATACAAAATTTGATAAATTTGTACTTACTTAAAATAAGGAGGTAGCAAAATATAAATCGTCTTTCAAATCCTTGTTTAACAACTTCAACCATTCCCCAGAGAGTAGGCAGGATCATCATTAGATTACTGATAGTATTGGCTGAAAACCACATACAGTACTTAATATTATTATACATATGTGTATATATATATATATATATATATATATATATATATATATGTGTGTGTGTGTGTGTGTGTGTTTTATTTTAATTCTCATCAAATTGTACAAAAGCAATTTTGCATTATAATAAAGTAATAGGGTATGTAGCACCAACAATTAATTTTGTGTAATCTCACCATATATTTATATTTATTCATTCTATAAATCTAGGATAAAACATATACTGGAATATAAAAATCTGTAATATGAGTATTTGTATATTATGAAATAGTGGTGTGACTGATTATTCACAATACTATGGCTCAGTGGAGGACCTTGAGAGTTCACTTTACCCTCAACAATGACATTTCAATCATTAAAGTCAAAAATTCAACTACATAGCCCACATAACATGATAAATTCAATTTCCCCAGCGGGCTTACCAAATTGTGTTGAAAAAGCCCATTACATACATGAACATTTTAAAAATGGTTAGTATTTCCAAATCAGTAAACATGTCACTAGTCAGATAATATGTCAATAATTTAACATTTTTTAAAGTAAAAACTGGCTTTTTACATAAAAACTATAGTTAGAAAACTTTGTAAGCATATATATATGTATTGTAATGATATAATCCAATAAAATACTTAACACCTGAATTAGAATAATAGCTGAAAATAATTCTTTAACATTATAATCTATATAAATTAACTGAACTCAATCAATTTAATTTCACTATAAATAAAAAAACAAATAGGATAAGGAAACATTGTTTCGTATATTTCAAAGAAATAATATTATTATATTTTGCACGTAAATTGGTAAAAGATATGAACAAATGGTTCATGTCAATCACTGTATACCTATAACACTTCTCTCAATACGCTACATTAATTTAACGGTATAAACAAAATTTCTGTCGGATAGAGAACACAGAAAACGTCATATCCTTCCAGTATTTAGAAAATATACACCAGTTTAATTTTTATGTCCAGAACAATTAAATCGCTCCTGGTTAATTATAAACAATTAGAAAAATACAAGTACAGTTGGAGTGGAGAAGATAACAGCAAGGGGTTATCTTGGCAATAAAAGGGTGAAAAGGATAATTATACGGTTCGGATAAACTGCTCCATTGAGCTGCTGATTTATGGCCATCTTCTGTCATAGACAGGCCTGAGGACAGTTCACAGCAGACGTCTATCGGAGAGGAAAAACTCGGAAATACGGGGGAACCTACTCTTCCATTAACTCATATATTTTATGTCAGTACAACTTACTCATTTCGGCGATGTAGAAGCTGAACTCGTAATTGTTTTCACACCAGTCGATTGTGGCGGTGGGCGGTCCCCAAAACCCCTCCTTCAGGTAAGGTGCCATCTTCCTTGCTGACTGGAAACCTACCCGAGGCGCTATAGCACCGCAGCAACAAACCGGCCGAACAGGGTTGCCAACACTACCAACGAAAGATAAAGGAAGATTCGTTACTACGGAATTATTTATTTTTCGTTGGTGGTGTTGGTATATTTGTTGGTTTTTAAAATTTTTAACGAAATTAAATTGATTTATTGTATTTAAATTTGAATACACCATTTAAAGCATATTATTAGTTGCTCACTTGTGGGGTTTCTTAGGCCATACTAAGAACCACAAAAAATATTTTTGTAAAATATGGCAGAGTTTAAAGAAGTAAATGAAAACACTCTGATTCCCCGCGGGTATTAATTAAAATTTGGTGGGTTTAACCAAAATTTCATCTTTATTGAAATTTTATTCCTGGTTTACAGCACAATCCAGCGCACACTACGAAACTCGCACATTGGGTACTATATAAAATTTATCTATGAAATCTTTCAGTTGCTTTTTGAGTTCGTTGTTTTTGTGTTTCACATCTTTTCGAATAGACCGCATATAGTCAAGTTGCAGCATTAACTGAGATAACCTCGTCAAAAATTTATCCAGTTCCTTCTGATCTATTGGTAACCTCTTAAAAAAGTATTGTTTTATTATTTTTAGCATTGCAGAATTGATATATACAAAAGGCTAACTATAGTCAACTGATCATATTTATTGTTGTACACAGTTACATATAAAATTAACTTAAAACATTTACTTTATAATATTCATGAAAATATTCTGAGCGAAAATGATTCAATCTTTCATCCGGTAATGCTGAATATTATAGACCAGATGTCTATCTAATCTGATGCCATATCACCGAGGGGGACACGGGGAATACGCACGGGTGATAGCATTTTTATAGGAATAAAATATATGTATTACCTCGTGTTGGGGCATATTTATTCTCGTAGAAAATGCAACTAATGGAAGAATTTTTTCTTCGACAGTTTCCAATTTTCGACACAGCGTCACAAGTTGTAAACCGTGCTCGGCTTTCTCTTTTAGCGAATTTAACTTCTGAAAACGGGACGACAAAAATAGAACGTTTTATGGTTACGTACGTATGCGGTGAACACACTATTGTTATTGTTCTGGTATACGCCGAATGATTGAAAAAACGAGTTTGGAAGCCCAACCAATAATAAAATTATCAAAAATGACATGATCATTAAAATAACAGGGGAGTGACACTGCTTAATCGGCAAGTGCCTTAAACTAAAAAACTTAATTGTAATAGCTATTAATAAAATACGGTATATTTCTCACTAAATATCCCGATATTGGAATTTTTTAAGCGCCAATGAAAATTATCTCTCCCTGAATTAGGCTAAAACCGATAACGCCGTCTGCTAAGGATATCAGCACTTTTTTATATCTCTAATTAATTATAAAAGTAACTCCAGTAAAAATGAGTTAATTTACATTGAATAATTTTTTAAATTAAAAAATGAAAAGGGAATTCAATTCGTTATTTACACACCGAATAACCGCGATGAATAAAATGGATCAATGAATTCTTGAAATTGGGAACGCAATAAAGAGAATAAATATGGCATATTCAATATAAAAAATACCTATAAAAATAGTTGCTTCGGTTTACCTTTAGCGTTAAATCGGCGTTCTTCGACAAGGTTAGTATCTGATTGAAATCAAGCTGGCAGCTTTCTTGAACTCGGTTTCTTATAGTCTTATAGGCCTCAGCGAATTTGTCTCTCTCCGATGTTAAATCCCTTATCTTCTTTTCAGTGTCCTTCGAGAGTTCTCGGTAATTTCTCATGGTGGCAATTTTTTCCTGTAAAAGGTAGAAATGAGTTTGGTCTCTGTCCGAAAACGTGTACAGCGAGACCTCGTTTTTCGCGGTAGGTAAGTTGTTGGAAAACCTTACGATTGGTGAAGGTTCAAAAAAATCAGAAGCATCAAGTTATATAACGAACATCGGAATTATATGAACATCAATAATTCCAGCATCTCCGTCTTTTCCAAAGGTACTAGATCTAGTTTTATTTTCAGCCGTTTTGGTGTAGCGAATCGTTGTACCGTACTTATCTCCTAAACTACACCACGCACTAATTACACGTTCTAAATTGTCTGATATGGTAAAGTTCTCTGATAGTGACATTACTTTCCTTCTCAGCCTTGAAATATCACTGTTATGGGACATTATTGACATAATATTTATATATAATTTTAATTTAAATAATGAATTTAACAATTTTAGTTTTAAATTAATTACTATGTTTTTATTTATTGCTATTCTTTTATTACTTATTTCGAATTTATTATTATTTATTGGCTCATTTATTATTTACTATTCGAATTTATTATGGTCAGTTTATTAATAGGCCATCCAGGATCTAAGTAAGAACCTCTGTTCACATATTTTTCTATGAAAAAACTTACGTATAATTTCTGCAATTTAACTGTTAACTTTTCTATTATGACACTGTCTCTCGCGTCTCGATCTTTCAATATAATATACTGCGCTTTTTTGTCCTTAGTATTGTCAACATACTCTTCGTAACATTTCAGATAATCGTCCCAAGTGATTTCTATCTGAATGTGCCATTCCATTGTGAAATCGTCCGTCTCTTTCTTGTCCTTAATAGAAGTACATTAGTATTCGATGCCTCGTGGATAATATTTTACTTAGAGATAGAGTATCCATTACAAATATCCATTTCGTTAAATATTTACCAGATATCGGCTCGCAGGTATTTTTAAATTATAAATTGAGGATAGAAAATGAAGATAGACGGAAAGATATTCCGGTGTGGCTCAGATGGATACACATTTTCATTAAATCGGAATTTGTAATTGTATTCAATTAAATACGCAGAGAATGTTCACGAAAGCTCAGGTTCACTATAGAAATTAAACAGAATTTGAATTACCTTCTCTATTTGTTTCAGATTCCTGATTAAGATATCACCTTTTACATCGTCGTCCGCTACTTTTTCTATGTTCTTTAGCTCCTCTAAAACTGTCCTCATATATTCGGAGCGCATTTGCATGGCCTCTATGTAGCGGGACGCCTGACAATTCCTCTCCTGAATTAACTTGTTCCTTTCGTTCATGTACTCCTCGTGTACGGCCCTCGCTTGTTCGTTGTATGTCTCTAATATAAAATTTAATATGAGCTAAATTGTTAGAAACTCTACGTTTTAGAGGAGCCGTCCAAAACGAATTGGCAGAGAACAAAAACAGTAGAGATGCTAACTCATTAAAAATTGTCACTGATTGGTTTCCGGTAAGATCGTGTGATGTGGGAAGAATTTAGGTTGGCAGGGGTTGACCGCCAGCTGTTCCGGGATTTGGAAACCACCTGAGTGGGCTCCATAGAAAGGGACCCTCTTGTAGACTTGCTCTTATATTTGAAAACCTTCGCTTTAATTGCCAATTGAAATTTTTCCGCTTACCGATTATTTTGTCCACAGCGTCCATTGCGTATTGCTGAGAGAGTTGAAGGTGTAATTCAGTTTTCTGGATGTTCTCAATAATTTCACTTATATGCCAATCCTTCAGGTCGTTCAGCCTTTCGAATTCTGCCCACCTGTACTAAAAGACGTGGTGCATCGTTTTGTTTCTTCGATATAAAACGCTACAGAATATTTCATAGGGACAATTTCCATAACGTAAGTATAGAACTATTCGGGCTGGCAAATGACGATGTTATTGAGTTTGCATCCTCTTCCAATATCCTAGACCTAGAACTTTCGATATTGGTTTCGCGATCTGAAGTGTTACCATTGAGCAAAGTTCTTAACACATTCGATGACTAGCGCAGCACACTACCTTATAGTACTAAGCAATTAAGTTACTAAACAACTGAGTACACAAAATTAATGAAAACTTACTTTCAATTCATCTTTAACCCAATGGATGTTCATGGTCGTAATTAGTCTCTTGAAGTTATCATGTATCTCATTCTTGTTTTCTTCGTATAGTTCCAATTCTCGTTCTAAATATTCCTGAATAAAGTGTGTATTTTATGATTTTTACCTTGTGGTATGTGAAAACAATAATAAACCAACGTAAAATCGAAATTCTAATTAGGTATTAATGAGGAAGTCAATTTCAACGTTGAACGGGTAATTTACTTTGTTGGTTGAAGTAAATTAATTGAATCAATATTAATGTTAAACAATACATTTTATAACACGAATATATATGTATTCCATTATTTGCGTGACTTGTGTTGCTTGTATTGTGTGTATATGTGTGCCACTTTTTTCGTTTTCGTTCTCTTTTGTCAGTGCATCAACAAAATATCTCATTCAGATCCACTCCGCTAGGAACAGTAATAGTTCAATTGTGTGTCAGCAATTGACACATAAAGCTCTAGAATAGGGCTGGGCCGCTTTAGTCGAGTAAAGGATTATTATAAAAGCTCAAATACATTATTATTGCTTTTAATAACAATAATGATGTAGATTTTAATGACTGTACGGTATAGTATGTAAGCTTAACAACAATTTAATAGCATGATGTTTACCATTCTCAATCTATATCGTTTCTCTTCTGCTCGCTTTATTTGTTGCAGTTTCGTCTCCTCCTGCAGTCGTTTCTTATCCGCTGCTGATAAAGGCTAGCACAATTGAAATGTTTGTTTTAGTTGTATTCTTGTGATTTATAATATTCATAAATTAGTGTGTAACTTTCAGATATTGAGATAGTTGGTTTATAAAAGATTAAACAATAAATGGCTTCACATTTATTTCGCGTTTCACACGAATGAACGTGAAAGTAGAGGTAAACTTTATATAATAACTTGATTATAACTATTTTAGATTTTACATTTAAGATATAAAATATTTATATCTTCCGTAGAAGATAAGTGAGTTTTGAATATATTTTGAACTATTTAATAAAGCGCCTCCTCAAAAGTTGAATTTATCAATGAATTACCTGCTTCTTGTTTTTCTTCATTTTAGTGCATCTAATAATTTATGGGATATTAAACTCTATTAATGCGTTGCTATAACTACATTATATCAGTTGATTAGCTATGTTAAAATCCTTATATTTTCTCAAAATATAGTAAACATAGTCAATATGCAGTAATAAATGAAAACATAAACACAAACCAGAAATCTTTTCATCCCTTATTTAATTAAACGATATTTTATTATATTAAGATAATATTTTATGGTACATGTGTACTATAAGGGCCACTCTGACACCATTGGGAACTAACATGACAGAAATACAAAGGGAATAGGAACATAAAAAAATGAAATGTTTATAATATAATTATAATAATGTTTATAAAAATGAAAAAACAAATTAATGTTTATTTCTAATTTCGAAACCATCGTTTCGCGATAGTTTCGAAAATTTCTTTAAAATTATTTTTTCCGCGTTTCCGCGTTGATGTTCATCATGATATTCAAGTCAAAACATCAGTTCAACGAGGTATGAATCCGTCAATTATGTTTTGCTCCACTTTCTCTCTTATATCTACATTCAACGCTACCACTTATTTGTTCCATTTTTGTATTCTGGTCGGCAAAGTTGTCCCACTATTACTACGAACTGTTGTTCCAAATTTTCAACTAAATAATGTTGAAAACTCATTTCAATTAAATTAATTTCATTAATTTATTATTCAATTTTTAGCGGTGTTAGTCACTTTTGGCACTGTCGGAAATGTAATTAACTAAAGTTTCTTGGGTGCACTTGCACCGACAAACTAGCGCCCCCCTGAGTGTGGAGCGGTAATGTACTTAACTAAAGTTCGTTGAGTGCACTTGCATCCATAAGCTAGCGCCCCCTGAGGGTGGTGCGGAAATGTACTTAACTAAAGTTCGTTTGGTGCACTAGCACCGATAAACTAGCGCCACCCTGAGTGTGGTGCGGAAATGTACTTAACTAAAGTTCGTTGAGTGCACTTGGACCGATAAACTAGCGCCCCCTGAGGGTGGTGCGGAAATGTACTTAACTAAAGTTCGTTTGGTGCACTAGCACCAATAAACTAGCGCCCCCCTGAGTGTGGTGCGGAAATGTACTTAACTAAAGTTCGTTTGAGTGCACTAGACCGATAAACTAGCGCCCCTGAGTGTGGTGCGGAAATGTACTTAACTAAAGTTCGTTTGGTGCACTAGCACCAATAAACTAGCGCCCCCTGAGGGTGGTGCGGAAATGTACTTAACTAAAGTTCGTTTGGTGCACTAGCACCGATAAACTAGCGCCCCTGAGTGTGGTGCGGAAATGTACTTAACTAAAGTTCGTTGAGTGCACTTGGACCGATAAACTAGCGCCCCCTGAGGGTGGTGCGGAAATGTACTTAACTAAAGTTCGTTTGGTGCACTAGCACCAATAAACTAGCGCCCCCCTGAGTGTGGTGCGGAAATGTACTTAACTAAAGTTCGTTTGGTGCACTAGCACCAATAAACTAGCGCCCCCTGAGTGTGGTGCGGAAATGTACTTAACTAAAGTTCGTTGAGTGCACTTGCACCGATCGACAGGAAAACTTTTGTGATCGTTGATCATCAACAATTCTAAATTATTGTTAAAGTGTTAATTATTAGGCAAACTATTTGAAAATAATGATTACAAACAAATTATTTTTTTATTCTTAATATATAAAATGTACAAAGATATTTTTGACAGAATTATTATTTCTTGAAGAAGATATAAATATTAATTAATATACACAATAACAAATTAAACATAAATGCCTAAATATAAGGTAGTAGAATTTAATTTTTGACATATGTAAGCTAAAAGGGCCTCTTACTATATATTAATTCTGACAAAAAAACATATTTGAAACATTCAAGTTTCAATTTAATTTCTTGCTATTTCATAATAAAATCTAAATCAATTGACAGGTTAACAAATTTCTTGTACAAATAACTATGGATAGAGAAAACTAGATTAATAGAAAACAAACATAACTTAAAAAAGTATTTTATATTTGTTATGTCATTTCTTGTGGTTAAAAAAAATAAATAGGCATGATTGGCAAAACAAAAGAAATTTAATTTGTTTTGTTTTGTTTTGTCAACCACATACATTTGTGGGAGTCATATCCATATTCTGTTATGCACATGACTGCCATTCCCAGACACCATCTGACTATGACATGTATTGTTTATATACACCTGGCACTATTTTACAGCAAAATTCCGAACCAAGTATATACAAAAACCCTAATGGTGTTCGTGTGTAAAAAATCTAACAACTAGACAAATTTATTTCACAATATACAGTCTATATATAATATATATAAATATTTATTTATATATGGTTATATTATTTCGATGGTCTCTTAAAGCATTTCATTTTATTTGCATCTTTAAGTGGTATTATTGTGTGTTACTTGATTAAATAACAATATCACACTGACCAAGCACACCTTCACTGGAATGGTTTTAGTGAAGCTGTTTCTTAATATTTATAGCCACAATTGAGTCATTTCTATACTAACTAGTTGACACATCACTGGCCTTCACTTTCACTGTCACTTTTATCTGAAAAATATTTATTTTCATGATAGTAAAAATTTTAATTATGTTTTCAGGCAACATAAGGAAACAAAATGCATATGTTTATAATATAAATATATATATATATATATATATATATATATATATATATATATATATATTTGTTCCTATCAATTTATATGACAAATGAAAACATATTTATTCATTCATTCACTAACATTTTATACCATTACATACACTGGCCAATATTGTCAGCCATTCATTTGCTTCCAGATAATGAAGTCTAATTAAAGTAGTTCTTTATAAATTTGATTACTATCCTAGGTAAAACATGATTTTAAATATCAATCTAGATAAAATTGTCACAGCACTGTTTCAATAGTTCCTGGGTTTTTTACAGTTTGTTTACTGTTGTTCAGCTCTTAGACATACAGTAGTACAGTAGTGCTTCATGTTACTAGAGTTTAAAAGTTAAATTACTGCCATGTTATATACCTTTTTTCCCAGAATATGCATGACGTTTGAGTCTGTCATAAAGGTCTTCTTTGTTACCATAGATACTAGCATTTGACCTGGCTAAACTATTCATTTTTCCATTGTGCAACCCTTCTGAAAAAAAGAGTGTTCCTGAACATCAGCAATTAATAATTTTTCTACAAGCAGTGAAGTAAGTTTCTTCAGTAAAAATAAATAGTATGCAACAATGTTTTACTGTGCAACAAAATCAAATCAAAATAACATGAAAAAATAACAGTACTTTCATAATATTATAGTATTATCTATATTATATATATCTGCTTTATTTTAAGAGATATAAATAATCACTATTATACCAAAAATAATTTTCACATTTATAGACTTTTGCCTTACATTATTACAGTGCTAAGAATGTACATTTCTTCAATGCTTTTTTATTTAACTATGTGATAGCTAATTAAGAGACCAGCGTAACATGGATCCATTGATAAAGTTTTTATTTACTTTTATTGTATTCTATTGATAGTACCTTTCATATAAGTTTCATTATAAAAATTTGGCATTTCCCACCCATCTTCTTCATCATCATAATAATGAGCATATGTAGAATGGTGAGATGGAGCTATTGACTCGGCATATGGTGCAGCTCCATAATAGAAGTTCACTTGTGATCCTGTATGATCGTTTGTTTGAGCAATTAGTTTCTTTGGTTCTTTTCGCCTCTCCGATCTAGAAAAATTAAAAATTAAATTTCATGTTCTGAATTATTCATTAAACAATACTAATAATTCATGCTCGTTTAAATTAAAATTGAACTCATGTAACCTACCTGGCACATATCATCCAGATAAGGAGTGCAATAATAATAAGGAATATTACTGTGGTAGTAATACCACCCACAATATAAGCAAATTCTGATTTATTTTCACAATGTTGGCCTATGAATGAACCAACACATCTGCAGGAAGGTTGGCCTCTCAGATCTTTTACGCATGTCCCTTTGTTTTGACAGTAACCAGTACATAAGTCTGCAGGAAAAGTAAATCCAATTTAGTATTAAATATACAACTATCCTTTGTTAAAAGTATTACCAAACTTCGTGTAAAATGAATTTTACACCATTGACTGTTGTAGATATTTCTAACATTATCATCATAAATTCCTTTGAACTCTTTTGGATAAGCAAGAAAGCAAATTTAAAAATACAAACAAGCACACAAAATAGTTAATATTACACACCTGTACAAACTTTACCAGTTCCATTGTATCCTGGTTTACAATCACATTTAAACTCATTACTTTCAGGAATTAACAGACAATATGCATTTGAATCACAAAGCATTTCAACTCCATTCATCTCACAAGGATTCCAGCATTCATTTTTGTTTGTCTGTAAAATAATTTATAATTTATTAAAAACAAAAAGTATTGCACAAATAGAAGAGTAGATATTATTTAGCAGCATATACTGCAGAAGTCAAAAAAATTATAATAGTATAAGTTGACTTACTGCTCCAATTCCCTTCGTGCTTGTGTTTGGTGGACACGGTATGCAGGTAGTCTGTTGGGCAGCTGGTTGGTAAGTACCCTTTTTACAGGTAACACAGCTATTCAGACTACCATTAAGGTAAGAACCTAAACAATTCAGGGTTTGTGAACTGGTTGGAAAATATAAAGGAATTTCACTTTACAGATTTAAAACAATAATTAACTTGATGTAATTAATATATCAAATTGCCAAGTAATTGGTTTAACTGACAAGATATATTAATAATATAAAACAATTATCTAATCATATCATTTTTTAATAAAAATATAAAAACGGTTAATAATTTACTAGAGAAGTTCACAGAAATGCCATTGTGTTGACTATTTAGGCATTAAAAACCAAATGATTATTATTTATTTACCTGCTGGGCATACTGGCAATGAACATTCTTCAACAGTTGCAGCCCCCGATTTTGCTGTAGTCCTTCCAGTGGGACATGGTTGACAGGCAGCTTCTAATCCCTGTGTCCTGTATGTTCCTCTTGGACAAGCTTCACATTGGCCTTCAAGACCAAGTTGCATACCTGATCCACATTCATCTCTACATTCCTGCAAATGATGATTTATATTATAAGGGTTAATAAAACAAAATCAGATATAATACAATAGTAAACTGATTGAAATTGATTGACTGAACTACTAAATTAGTGTTAGATTCAATATAGGGGGGGGGGGCCTGATGTGTGTGTGTATATATATATATATATATATATATATATATATATATATATATATATATATATATGTAAATCTATAAATAAAAAGCAATTTGAATAGTCAGAAAGATTCATACTTCGGCTGAAACTGCTTCTGTAGTTCTAGTTGTTTTTCCAAGACCACAGAGGAAACACTGGAAGCTACCTTCATTTGATTGGTAGAATCCATGGCCACAGCTTCGGCATAATCCTGCATCTTCATCGTAATATTTACCAGCAGGACATCTTTCTATAAAAGTAAACAGTATGAATGTGAATTAAGTTTCCTACTAAAAATATGAATAAATGCCTATATTAAACATTTTTATCTCAAATTAAAACAGAAAAAAAAACTGTATGTGTTGGAAGGTATTGGAATTGCATTGGCAATTCCACAATGGTCCATGCCACTGTGAATTCTACCTTTGCAATCAGCTGCAGATCTAGCACCAGGGCCAACGGTTACACCTTGTCGGCCAGCTATTGCTGGGCACACTGAACACTGAAGCTGACCTGCCTCACTCTGGTATGTTCCTGGAGCGCAAGGTATACAAGTTCCTGAAGCTTTGTCATAGTATGTACCAACAGAACAGGCAACTGTAATATGAAAGAAAAAATATTATTTAGAGTCAAGAAGATAAAATACCAATGAAATTACATTATTGAAATGCTGACCGCAGTTAGGTGCTATGACCACCTGGCCCATTGGACAAGCATAGTCGGATGTAAGTTTCAAAGAAGCAGGATCAGGTACTGTGTTTGGTAAAATATCATGAACATCCAACTGGTCTTCCTCCAGGATTAATGTTTCTAGCAAGCGTTGAACAGTTGATCTCTGGTTTGAATTCAAGTTCTCAACTGGATCACTAAACATTCAATATTATATTTTTAAAGCACTTGAAAAAGTGAAAGGAAGTTACATTTATTATAGTGAAGAAATGTAATTTTATTATTATTTCATAATATCATAATGGTGTTTTACTTACTTCACTGCAGGGAATGAGATATGAACACTGTAAGTGTCACCAGTCGGCCAAGCAGATCTGAAATGGTTTAAAATTTTATTAAAGGCTTTGACTTAAAGTAATAAACCAAAAAAATACACCTTCATTGTAGACTAACATATCTAAGTAGATAAAACTAACCTGCTTTGAGCTGAAGTATCTCTGGTCATAATAGAGTTCCTGTGATCACATTTAACATCAATAACAAGATCTTTACATTCTCGAGTGCCTGTGGATAAAATTGCAATATGAAAGTACTGCACCATTTATATTTGGAGCATTAAGTACTTCAACAAAATAAATATTTAATTTATCAGCTATATTAACTATTGTACATTAAGTTTCTACCTTCAACAGAGTATGAGCAGAAGTTCCAATCTCTGTTAACAAGGTTGATAGCTGTCCTGACTTTCTGTCTGAGAACTCCTTGACCTGCTTCATTGCAGAGTACTGATGTTGGGAAGAGCATGTCAACTTTAAAAACTCTCTGAGCAGGCTTGGCAGCTGTAAATTTAAAAGAATATTTAAAATGCAATATGAATGTAATTTAATCCCCTTTAAAATTAAATCACTCTACTTTATAATAATGGTATTGGTACAAGTGTAATTTAGTAATAGTAAGAGTATTTATGAATTATTTAATGAAAACTGTATACTATAAACAGGAATAACTCACATGAACAAGCTGGGTAAACCAGAGGCAATGATGGATTATCAGTTGGTCGCCAGAATCCTTCAGCTCCACATGTATAGAATTTAGGTATTGGTTGTGAGAAACTCAAGTCAGCATTACAGGAGATTTCACAAACCTTGAACTGACCACCTGAACCCCAATCTTTACATTGTTGTGATCCTCCAACTGGATCCGGCAATTGTGGGCAGAATTCAGCTGTAGATGAATAATATTTCATTTAATGAACTTGATAAAAATATTAAACAAAAATAATTGAATTTCTTTACTACAGATATTTACATTTCTGGTACACTTTCTTTTCAAAGCATAAGTAGATTTATAAGTAGATTACTATGAAAATATATAATTCAGGCCATGAAATAACATTGTTTTTACAACCAGTTACCACTTGTAAGGCATTACTTACAGAGCAAGTATACTCGGAATGAGCATGTTGCTGAATTTCCAGCCTGATCGAAAGCAACATATGCAACATGGTATGTTCCCCAGAGAAGAGCCTGTCCTGGTTTGTGACCATTCCTTTCCTCAACTTTCACGACACCAACATTGTCAGTGAACTTGGGCTCATCCCATGTCACTATAGCTGTACCATTCTTAGCTATCACCCACAGATCTCCTGGGCAATGTTCAACTTTCGGGGGAACCTAACAGAAGTCCACAAAAACAATGTGTTTAATTTGTATTCTCATTCAAATAAAGAATCAAGTTGGAAATTGAGATATGGAAAATTTTGTTAATATGAAGATTACAGGATAAAAAGTAATGTCCACAGATGATATAATGACTTATTTATATATTGAATTATTTGTTTATAAATTCTAGTCAACTGTTGTATCTATTACAAGAACAATTTTGTCATTAAATATAATTGTTTACATAATTCTTAGGTAATTCAGAAATTTTAAGAAGGAAACACCAATTCTATTAAAATCAAACCTAAGGTAGTGTGTGATCAATACCTTATCAACTTGTAGCTGGTCACAGTTTGATCCTGTATATCCGGGGGGACATGAATGTTGACTGCATTGAGATGTGACTCTTCTTTCTACTCCACCAGTTATATCATCATAACCAGACCATGTTAATATTAGACCCTGATGCAAGACTGGCTCTGTTCTACAATCTCTGACCTAAAATATACGTATGCATATAGAAAAAGTACACTTACCCACAAAGAATTTATAATTTTTATTTCTAATTTGTTAAACCATATGGCTGAAAAATCATTTAATTTTTTAATAATTTATATGTTGATGAAAGATTTTGGTTTAAACTAAATTAATGTTGACTAAAAAATATACTAGAGAAGATTTAAAAACTGTCGATAGACTATGTTTAAAATTTTAAACAAATAAAAACAATATATACCTGTTTTTGAATTTCATTGGTAACATCAAGAGCCCTTCCCCAGATTTGTACTTTAGTGAGATGCCCTTGGAATCCAGCTTCAGTGTATTGTTTTACATTATCTGGACGAGGTTTACCCAGTACAACCCATCCACTGAGAAAATCATGCATTGAAATTAAA
This sequence comes from Lethocerus indicus, assembly GCA_019843655.1. Lineage (NCBI taxonomy): Eukaryota > Metazoa > Arthropoda > Insecta > Hemiptera > Belostomatidae > Lethocerus > Lethocerus indicus. Next base: position 21,527,902 of record JACDQD010000003.1, on the reverse strand, counting down.
GAAAAAATATTCATTACAGAATTATTTTCCATAAGTGAATGTTTAAATTATATATACTAGACACATATTTTTTTTACAGGCAAAAATTAAAACTCACAATTCAGGAAGTGTTTTTCCAGCACCGTATCCCTTGACTTTGCTTGCTATAAGACCCTCTGTAATGAGAGTGAGAATTCCTTCATGCCATACTATGGCTACATGATGCCATTGGCCATCATTGATTGTGGCATATTCTTGGAATGCAAGGAATACATCTTGGAGTTCAGGGAAAAGTGAGACTAAGACACCACTTGAATGAGCTTGGACTAATACCCTGTGTCCACTTGCCATATGGCCAGAACTGTGAATAATAGTAAATAATTAGCAAATATACAATGAAAAGTTTCTTCATTTTAGCAAAAGGGAGTTGTTACTTACGTTACACTATAAAGTGTGAAGAATATCCCGGCTTCATCTTTATGGGTAAACTGAACCCACATGGCAATGGTTAAACTTGCCTTCCCAGCAAGTGAGAATGGAACAGACAGAGCGGCACTGCTGTCAGATTCCTCAGGGAATGATAAGTCATAATCAACTTGAATAGCTATAAAAAGAAAAAACCACTCTAATGTAATATGTATTTAATGTAATACGTAATGTTGGGCGGGTGAGGTCCTTTAGTAGGATTAGCGGGGCTAATATAGTGTCACTTTGGGAATTTATCTTTTCATTTAACAAGTTCCTTTGCTAGACATGTCTTTTGCTAGACACCAAACCAGCGAGAGGAGACAGAAACACATGAAATCTACGGTAAAAGAATACTACATAATATTACAAATAAATGTTTCAGAAGTTCTTTGAATAATCATAAATGGTTCCATTTTGTAACCTATAACATATTTTAGTTACTCACTTTTTCTGCAGTCATCTCCTGTCAAATTGAAAGGACACTGGCAATAGAATCTGTCTATTAAATCAATACAGGTGGCAGTAGGGGGGCAGGAATTTTCCTTGCAGTCAATAATGTCTTCATCACAATTTTTACCTAATTTAAAAAATGGCCATTACTCTATTATTTTATATCATAACAATGAAATAATAACTTATGTATTATTGGACTCAATCAGATAATAGTTGTAAACTTGAGATTTATAATGTACTACTTACCAGTAAATCCTGGAGGGCAGATACATGTATATCCAGGGCCTGAATCAATGCAAGTAGCTCCATTGGCACAAACATTAGCATCACAAGCATCCATTTCATATTGACAACCAATGCCAATATAATCACTCGGACAGGAGCAGTTAAGTCCTGAACCAAAGTCCTGGCACTTACCACCATGCATACAGGGACTGCCAATGCATCGTTCTGGTGCTGTTTCACATTGCTTGCCATCTGTTCCTGATGGGCAGCTATAAGATTTGAACATTTAAATGTTATTATGGAATGTTACAATCAATACTCATGATGAAAAAGAGTTGCAGCTAATAAGCTGAGTAACAAACTATTGGAACATAACTAATATAATTATAGGGGTGCACTATGATTATGCTTTTTTAAGTGGGAGCTGCAATACTAGAAGAAGTTTTAATTGATTGTAAAATAATTATTTAGATGTGAAGTTAGCCTCTTCCAATACTCCTCATGCATTCATGGTCAATAAACCAGTTCATTAACTTATAAACCACTACCACATTTTACTATTCCTCTTATTTACATCTATTTAAATACCCCTCAAAAATAGCTACAAAGGATTGTTATACTTACACGCAGAAGAAGTCTTGAAAGAGGTCTATGCATTTAGCATCATTCTGACAAGGTCTTGTGCTACATGAACCAATATCTGACTCACAACGTTGGCCAGTCCATCCTGGAGGACAGTCACATTTGAATGTGTCAATGCCATCATGACACACACCACCATTCAAACACGGTGAAGAGGCACAGTCTTCATTATTAGTCTACAACAATAATAGGATTTCTATTATTATGATACTAGTTAATTGTACATATATTTATTACATGGTCATTTATAAAGCAGCAAATAAAGTACAAATATCAATCCAAGAATACAAATTATAAAATTTAGATTGCATAATTAGGTAAGTATAGCATAATAGCATTGTTTATTAACTCTCTCTATGCCTAAACTAATGATATAAAATTAATTCATGATTCTTAAAAAGCATTCTCCATTTATAATTTTAATTTGTTGTTTTACCTCACAATGCAAACCAGAGAAACCTTTCCGACACTGGCAAAAGAATTTATTGTCAAGATCTATGCATTTCTCAGTTCCTTCTACACTGCAAGGATCACTCAAACATTCATCAATTTCAGCTTCACATTGCAAACCTGGTAACAAATAAATAAAATTGAAGTAAACTTACAAAAATCATCACTAATTGTGCTATTTATGAAATAGTGAAGAAAAGTTATCCAAACAAAAATAATTGTTTATTTATGCCAGACTAATGCATAAACAGCTTCAAATTTAAAAATAAGACTTGTAAGTGTACTCAATTTAGAATGAATAGTGCTATTGAATAGAACTTTTGAATCCATTGAAGACCAAAGAACCATGATCAACAATGATAAATCTATAAAAAATGAATAATATTTTAAACAATAATAGTCTAGACTAATTTATGAACAAACTACATTATATTTATTGATTATTGATTGAAATTATTAAAGTTTTTTTAAACAGAGTGGATGAATCGAATGGTCAGGAAATAGTAAATTTCATACCAACAAATCCAGGACGACATTTACAAGCAAATCCATCAAGCATGTCAATGCATGTGCCTCCATTCTGACAAGGCTGTGAAGAACAGTCATCTACCAGGTGCTGGCATTTTTTTCCAGTATAGCCCAACTCACAAGTACAAGAAAATCCATCCACAAGATCAGTACACTGACCACCATTTTCACAAGGACCACTTGCACAGTCATTAATGTTAATTTCACAAGATATACCTGTAAAGGAGGTAAATATTTTTAGTTCATTTAATTCATAGGAGTATAAGTATGTGTGGAAGAACAATAGATAAAAATAATTATTTTAAATATGTGCTGTGTGAAAAAGAAACCCATTCAACAGATAATATAACACAATTACTTAGAAATGATATATTTGATACTTTGTGCTAAATAAACATTTAAGAATATTATAAATAAATATATTTGAAACTATGAACTGAATCCTAGCTATGAAAATATTTACCTGACCATCCTGGGAAACAGGTACATTCATGTTTGAAAAGTTTATCCACACAAATGCCATTTTTGCAGGGATTTGGAGTGCACAGGTCTACTTTTTCTTGGCATCGTTTTCCTGTGAAGCCTGGAGGGCAATCACATTTAAAATCATCTACTAGGTCTGTACAATTTGCTCCCAGTAAGCATGGTTTCTCTGCACAATCATCTGAAACATTAAACATTATTGAGTAATTATATAAATTAAATATACACATGATTCCCACATCAGAGGAAATGGTTATCTCCAACATATAAATACCTATATTGATGTCACAGTGTTGACCTTCCCAACCAGGAAGACAGTCGCATTTATACCTCCCTTGCAGGAGAGCAACACAGGTAGCTTCATTCTTACAGGGGTTTCCATTAGCTGTGCATGGATTGATCTGAAAAAATTAATTTGCTTGTAACAATAAAATGCAATGTGAAACTTAAATTAACTTAGTATAAGGCTGCAACTAATAATATTCAGAAAAATAAATAAGAAACTTACTGTAACATCACAATTAGGTCCTGTATATCCTGAACGGCAAAGGCAGGTAAAATTGTTAATTCCAGGTTCATCCTTACACATTGCCCTTTCAGGACAGGTATCATTACGGCAATCTGATTTCTCTTCTTGACAATTAATGCCACTATAACCTAGGATAAATTTAAAAGTTTGTGAATAATTATCTAACATGTTCACCTGTCATCAGGGCACAATAAGCATCATAAGTGGTACATACCTGGCTTGCATAAGCATCTATAACCTTGTGCAAGATCAGTACAGGTACCTCCATTAAAACAAGGTTGTGAAGCACATTCATCTATATCAATCTCACATCTACGTCCCGAGAAACCAGCAGGGCAGAAACAGTTTACAGAATGTCCTGGAACATTTGCAAAGTAACAGTTATTTTTCTCTTTTATAAATATTGGTACTGGTATATAATAAACTAAAAGAAAGGAAAACTAAAATTAATGTCACTAATTTATAAAACTCAATGAATTATAACTTATTATATTTAACATGTAAAAAATTATTAACTTATTAAATTTTACAGATATAAACATTTTATGGCAACAAATTACTTCTCCATAATTCAAAATATTTTTTACTTACCCATTGGTACACAAAGACCTCCATGCAAACAAGAGTTTTCTGAACACTGTATAGGCTGACATTCTTCCCTTCCAGATGACCCTGGACCCTTAGTAGCAAGGTTAGTACCACACTCTAAGCATGTTGTTTGTCCACTAAGTGGCTGATAAAAATTAGTTGGACAAGGTGCACATGGGGAAAGACCGGTGTCTGAATACTGGCCAGGAGGACATTTAGCTGAAATGAAGATCTATAGTCAAATTCTTATGTTGACTATTATTTTTTTTTATATTATCTATTGTTTGTTAAAATTGAAGAACTTCAAATTATTAATATACCCTGGTTGGAATTAAATATTAAGTAATTTAAAGACGTTAACAAATCCCATTCATTGAACAAACTGCCACAACAATTTTTGTTTTCAGAATGTAACTAAATCGAAATTTGGGAATTTCAATGAGTTTTGTCTCATTAAAACCCTTTATACACGCACTCTTTCCAGTGCAATGATGTGTTGTGGTTTCATTTATATGGGAAAGAACCTATGAAGGAAGTTAGTCATTGTTTATTTCTTACCCCTGCAGAAATCTTTTCCAGGGGCTGCTGGCTGGTAAGTGTAGGTGTTGGCAGGACATGCCTGGCAGTCTTTATATCCTCCAGTTGGAGGCTCTGATGTATAGCTGTTCCTTGGACATTCCAAGCAAGGAACAAGACCTGTAGGGGAGTACGTACCATACCCACACACAGGAACACAATCTGACACACTCTTTGAACCTAAGAAAAATGTATGAAAATTAAGTAAAGTAATTTACAAAATGTTATGTGGTGAGTGTTTACTGGATGGATGTATACTTTGTGTTCAGCATTTTAAAGTAAAACAATTATTCCTATGATATAATTGAAATAATATTTTAATATATTAATGCTTGGTTTATTATTCACCAAAGGTAATATTGAATTTACCTTCTTCTTTGGTATATGTTCCAAGTGGACAACGAATGCAGGAACCTTGACGGTCACGGTCCTGATAGAATCCCTTTTGACAAGGAGTGCAAGTTTTTTGTTTAACTGCTGCGAATGTACCCGCAGGACAATGCACTAAATGGACAATAAAATAAGCAATAAATATTATGTACAACAATATTATGTGCAAAAGTTTTGGACTAATTATTGGCGATGCAAAATATGCATTTAATCATAAAGTGAAGTAATTTGAAATACTTAAATGTTAATAGTTTATAAAAGCATTTTTCATTGTTACAGGTTATTTATAGGATTATTTTCCATTTTCTTTGCAAGGTAAGTATATTTTATTATATATATTTAAATTAAACTAGTATTTCATAATAAAACCATACTTACAGCATCTAGGAACTTGGTTAGGGTCCATGTTTAATACTTCACCAATGTTACAAGTGAAACCACGAGTAATTGTGGACTGGAGGGCACGGAGTGGAGGACACTGATTTCCAATTGCAGAAATATTCAGAAGGGGATCAATGACAGCACTGGCATACGGAACAGATAAGTCAAAAATCAGATTAAGTGTGGAGCCACAAAGATCATAAAGCTGAGGTTGCCTTACTGCAGGTATGATAACAAGAGTGAAATCAACCTGAAAAGTAATAACAGAATAGTTAATAGTTAGAAAACTGGTATTATTTAATAAATCATCAATTAAAATAATACACATATTAATAGAAGTTCGGTGTGAAATTCTTTACTCAAGTGTCTTGGTTGTAAATATTATTTTCAAATGTTTAAAAACATAAATTAAAAAAAATGTTTACCTTGACAACATTATCATCAAGAAGCATAGGCTTGGCATTGATGAATGACACATTCATGTTAACATTGACCGCTGAACATTTCTGACTAAGAACTGAATTAATCTGACCATAATATTGTGACATCAGATCTGTGTATTGAGAGAGGCATGATGCTGCAACAGCACCATTGGCACGGTATGTCATTGTAGATATTACATTATAATCAGCTTGCTGTGTATCTGTCATAAAGAATTTACAAGTTCCAATTAGACCAATATAACAATTTAATTGATTTTAAAAACATTTATAATATTTATACAAAATCAAAATAAATAAAAAGTTTGGCCTTTATAATGAATGAAGTGTACATAAATTCAAGCATAAACACAATAAGTGAAAGATACCATACCTTCAGAAACACAATCAGGAACAACAGATGTAGGAGTCCATGAACTTTTAGTTTCACAACTGAATGTTTTCACTGGTTCACCATCAGTAAATCTATAAAATAGTCATCCAGATGGAATTATACCAATATTTAAATAGTTATTACACTGAACTATTTCACTATTGAAAGTTTTTAATTTCTAAGAAACTGCATATGCATACCTGAATCCAGGATTACATGTTGCTATACACTGAAGGCCTTTCTCATCTGGTAAACAATTTAATGCTCCATTTGCTGGAGGCTTGAGTTCCCAATCTACACAAGAAGTTGCTTGAACAGCCACCTTAAATAAGTTATACCAATTTAACATTGAAACTTACAATCACAAAATTATTTCACTTATTTCATAATTATATATCTGTTGTATTATTATAGTCTTATTAAAAAAATTACCATCATTTTCAAGAAAAATATATTAAATTTGATTGTTATTTCAATTATGCATATTTATAATAGTGATTTACAATTTACCATTAAATTGCAGTTTAAAAAAATTATCTACCTGAAAATGGCACATTGCTTTGTTTCCATACTTGTCTGCAGCAACTACTGTTACATTTTCAAAAGATCCAATCTGAATTGTGGCTTTGTCAGGAACAAAAGTAACAGTCACTTCACCAGAAGCATCAGATACATTTACACGGCGTCTGGTTTCATTAAAATTCACAACATAACTTTCTTGCTTATCAACCAACTCAATCACATAACTTTGGGGACAACTTAGGAGAGGTGGAGTTTCATCTATAAATTTAAAAAAAAATAGTAAGATACAAATTAAAAAACATCACTAGGTGAATAATATATAATGTAATTAGAACATTAAAATTTTAATATAAAACAATAACCTGTTACTGTGATGTTAATTTCACAAATGGCAACATTTCCATCAAAATCATATGCAACATATTTTACTGCCATATCTTTAAATGTAGTAACTGGTGTTTTAAAGCCATGTGGTTTTACTTCAAGCCTAGCAATTGATCCACTATTATCTACAGCTACTGGTTCAGTTAAGTTGACAGGTTCAATTCCATTTGGTCCTCTTCTAACAATCACTGGCTGGGATGGGCAATTTTGGAACACCGGAGGCTCATTATCTAAAATAGCATAAAATATGAAAGTTATTTTGTAAGTTAATATTTGTTCAAGCATGTCAGTTTAATGCAACAAATAAGAAAGTTAATTTTCATCGAATAAATATGTGTTACATTAAAATTATAACAAAAATGAAACCAACCAACACATGGGGAGTAACCATAATCAAATCCCAGTAATGGTTCAGTTTTAGGCTCTTCACATCCCATCAACTCAAATTTCAGACATGCATTGTCCATGTAGCTGACAATTCCTTGAAGCAATAATTTATTAATGACAATTTAAAAATGGCCTGTATTGATTAATGTGGTATGTGGTAGAATTGTATCACTATAAATCTTCAATATTTAATTGTAGTGATAATTACCTAAGATAACAAATCGGGCTTGAACATATTTTGGTAATGTGATCATAGCCAGTTCACCATAGTTTCCAGGATCTCTCATAGTTAAATTGAAATTTGGGAAGTAGACTACATAGTTTTCATTTTCAGCTTGTTTATAGAAAAATCGGATTTCTGTTGGTCTACCAACAATATCATTGGTGACAACTCCTTTGACTAATATTGCCTGGAAGTAAATTAATCAAACTAATCAGTAAAGTTTAAATATCTATAAACAAATCAAAATAAATAATGATAAAAATAAAATTACCTTAACTCTATAAACCTTTCCAAGATCAACACTGACATATGTGAATGTTTCCTGCTTCCCACACCAGCCGGTTACAGAATTTAACCGTATATTTCTGGCTTCATAATTTGGCCTGAAATTCAAAATTCATTTCTGACATAAGCACACTATCTAAGAATGTATACTTCATTTTATAAGTTGGAATTTCATTCACTGTAGTACCTTTCAGAAGTAGAATTTATAGCTGAGTCTGGTATTTTTCCAGAAGCAAGACCAAGTGGTTTAATGACTTTACATTCAGGTTCTCTCAAACATGTAATTGGCCTAGGATTGATTAGGATGTAACCTGGCTTGTTACATCCGAATTCTACTTCAGAACCCTGAAATTTAAAGTTAAAAAATACATTTCTAACTACTGATAAGCTGTGGTATTCAAAATCTAAACTATCATCAACAGTTAATTACGGCATACCTGTTCATAACTTGAAGCAATTTGATATCCATCTGTAGGGCGGCCAGGGTCATCACAGACAGGCCCTTCACACCTCAAATCTCCAAAGTCCCAAACTCCATTAGCCTGACATCTTACAACATTGTCATTTCTATCAGTTTGACCGGCAAGCTTAAATGTATCTTGGCAACCAAAGAAAAATGAAGACTGGTATCTTGTATCTATGAAATTCCCATACTCAGCTCCGGGAGTTGGAGCAGGTTTGCCACAGTCTACCCTTGGACATGCAGGTGGTGCACCAGATAGCCAGTAATCTGGGAAGCCCTTAAAAAATGACCATTCATTTATAAAACTTATTTTTTATTTTAATATATTTTATTGTTTTGATATATATAGTAAAATTGTTGGGTTGAGTGTTTTTCAATACTTTCAGCTGCTCAACCAGAATATACTAACTATATATCAAATATCATAATTTCTACAGATTAAATACATTAATTTTTCTATATACTCAGGTAAATATATAGGACTTAAATAACCATTGAAAACTTTGAGCTACAATCAATACATTATATTACATAAATATATATGCTGATTCTCTTTTTATAAATATATACTTGAATTATTTTCTAAGTTAACTTACTGGTTTTGGATCATAAGCACACTGACGGAATCCAGATGTTGCTGTTCTTCGTAAGTGTCTTCCTTGGTTGGTACACTGGATGGTTACATTGTCTTTAAATGGAACTAGCTTTGAATCCTTATTTAATCGAATTATTGTCAGTCCTTCAGCCTTGTTTTCACCCAGTGATACACATTGTGCATCTGAATAAATAATTAATATACATAAAATAATTTATGACATTGTAATCAATCTGGACTTATTGATAATAATATGACAAATACTATATTTCTGCAAAGCATTAACCAATATTTAGTCTTACATTGGCATTCTGGTACAGTGCCATTCCATGCACCCCCTGATGTGCAGAGCAGTGATGAAGATCCAACCATTACATAACCAAACTTACACTGGAAGCTAACAAGGTCACCAAAGTGGTAGGAATCCTAACCAAAAATAAGAAAGACTGTTTTAATTGTTCTTTATTTAGTTTAGTAATTATAATTCAATAAAGCAGGTGCAAACTAATAAATATCTTTTATCATATGGTATATTTAGAGAATTGAGAAAATTTAAACAATTATGTTTTGAAGGAAACTGATTGCACCCACTGATATTATAGCAGAAGTTATATTTAAAAAATGAACTGCTTACTTTAGTAGACAAAATGATTCCATTCTCTGGCTGCTCTAGGGCAGGACACATGACTGGTACACAAGTTTTATTTCTTTGGAAAATATCACCATCTCTTTCACCACTTTCTGATTTGTCAACATAAAACCCTGCTGTTCCATTTTGGGTAAACAGTTCATATCCAACATTGCAAACGCACGAATAACTTCCAGGACTAAAATTATAAATCATTGAAATGTTTTTCAGTTGGTACAATTCACATAATACAAATTTTATCTGAAAAAGTGGTTACATACCTGTTAACACATTTCTGATCACAGCCACCATTGTTAACTGCACATTCATTTATGTCGACACACTCAAGCCTAGTACATCCCATGATTTCCAAGCGCATACAGGGAGCGATGTTAAAGTCCTAGATATAGATTACTAACCTTTACTATGAACAATTATATTGAATAATGTATTCACATAAAATGAAAATCATTGTTTATAACATTCCATAATATATGAGTAATAATTAGTACAATAAAATTAACCTGTATTTTGAATTTGATGTACTGAGCTTCAATCGGGACTGGTAAATTGAGCACTGATAAATTAGGTTCTGGGATTCTGAATTCAACAGGGGTTCCATCTGGGTTTGTGTAATCTTTCATAACATCAGTCAAATTGTTTGTATACTGCAAAAATACATGATATTTTTTAAACTTAATTAAGAAAAGTATGAAGCATGAAAATTAAAAGTATAATTAAGTACTAAAACTTACCTGTATTCTGACAGCTGTAGTAAATGCAAGAGTACCATCAGGTCTTGGGGAGCTTTGTGTTCTAAAACCACGGATTACAGTAGGAGCTTTCAAATCTAGTAAAACCCAGTTACCACCTGGTTCTACACTATTACCACACCAGCCTTGTCTACTGTTTAATCTCAGGAACTAGAAAAAAATAAGAAACATCAAATAATTTTGATATTACATTAACATTAACTGAATACCCTATAATTATCTTTTTTAAATATTAAATTGTTTCTGGACATGAATTAATTGGAAAGTAATCTAAGAAATTCATTTTTTGAAAATTGTTCTATGTTTAAATTATTTATACTTTTGAACTCACTTCCTTTGAATATTTTTGCTCAGAACCAGAAACAGTGATAGAATCATCAGGAATGCCACCTGTTGTAAGTCCAAGATCACCTACTGGCCTACATTCCATACTTCCAATAAAACCAGCTCTGCATTTGCAGTGGAAACCTCCGGCTGTGTTCACACATTCAGTTGATGCTTGATCACATTGACTACTGGCACATTCATTGATGTCTGTGACAAATTAGTAGCAGTAAAAATTAATAAAGTAATTAAGAAAACTGAATAGTAAAACAACTATAAGTCATAATAATGACAGTTAATGTCATCATAAAACATCTTATCTTAAATTCATGAAAATAATAACAACAATAATTAAAAGTGGGTCTTTCTTTTTTTAAAGAATATTTAAAAAATCATGTTCTTATATTCTTAGAAGGTATGATTTTATCAAGAAACATCTAGTTTTATAAATATACTCACCTTCACATCTTGGTAAATTGAGGAATTTTTGATCAGGACCACACTTAATATTACTTGATCCACCAATAAGTTTGAATCCTTTATGACACTGTACCCTTGCTTCATCACCATATAGATACTCTCTGGTTTGGTCAACCACAAAACCATTTGCAATCTCAGGAATTGTTGGACATTTTGCACCTGTATATGCAAAATATTTAATAATTATTAATTAATAATAATGAAACTTCATCATAATAATAATATTCTTTTCAGCAATATATTGACATCTAACATTCCTGTCAAATAATAGTGACCAATATAGGTATATTATAAGAAATATATATCATTGTTATAAAATTGTAAACATTTTATATAAATGAGCATTTAATATTATAATTAATAATTCTGTTTTTATAAGATGAGTTTTTATAAATTATTAATGTAATTACACTTATATCACATATAATGAACTTATAAACTTACGAGAACAAGTTGGAACAGTGCTTGACCAAGTACCATTGCTCATACAAAGTATTACTGGTTCACCAGATCGAACATATCCAGGTTCACACTCAAATCTGACAATAGTACCATAACTTCTACCACCACCATTTAAAACTGTTGCATTTGCGTGTGGTGTTTCAGGTAAAGGTGGACACTGTGATGCTACAAATAAAATAAATCTCTGAATTAATGTTCATATAAAGGAAAGAAATATTTATTGCCCTAAAAATGGGTTGTTCACATGAATTGAACTATACAATAAAAATACAATGCATTTAAAGCTAGTATATGAAATAAAATAAGTAACAAACCAAGACAAGTTGGAAGCCTTTCCCATCTACCATCTGCAAGGCATGATACTTTTTCTACTGGCTCTCCAGATGGAAAAGCAAAACCAGCATAGCATTGATATATTGCTTCTCCATGGTATGTAACATTGCTTGATCCAATTGAAAATCCATTGTCAATTTGTGGCACAGGACCACAATACACCTCTGTAAACATGATGTTATTAGTATGAATGAGATTTGACTAAAAACCACATAATTATTAAAAGAATTAACCATAGAGTTAATTAATTAACCATGAACAATAATTGCAAACAGTCATTTTTTGTCATTAAATATACTTGTTATTTAACATTCACATATTTTTTATGGTGAATATTATAACTTTACATACCCTGGCATTTAGGCACATAAGAAACTGACCAGTTACCACCAGGCATACAATCAGTTGAAATTCTAGATTTTCCAGTGGCAAATTCTTGACCAATAGGACATGTGAATGTTACTGATGTTCCAAAAGAGGTCTCACGGCTTGATGCTAATGCTCCTTCACCAGGACGCAATACAGGACAATCTGAAATTATATATATAATTAGATTTTTAATATACACATTAAGACCATCCTAAAGATATTGAAATATACATTTTGTTACCCAACTTTAACATCTTGGACTCAAAATATTAAAATTTTTAGGGTGAGCAAAAAAAGGAAATAAATTTCTTTCAAACTAACCTGCAGAGAATGTTGCATGCCATCCCTTAGAATTATGAAGAGCATCAGTGGTAAACCTAAGGAGCATGTCACCACTGGAAGCTGTCAATGTTATTCTTGGCACAGCATTACCAGTAAAGCCATTTCCAGGATGAAGCCTTAAACCAGTTGTTGACACACCATCATATACTTGGAGTGAATCGGATTTGTGGACAGACATTGAATTGAACTTGAGTGATATCGGTGCCCTGTTTGGGCTGCTAATTCTCAATAAACAATCCTGATTGCTTGGATATGAAGAAAATCCAAATGCTGGGGATGCTACTGTACCATTTGCTGCTTTGATTGTCGCTCTGCAGCCTTTAAAAAAATGGAATATTATATTTTATTAGTTATGTGACATTGAAAGGTGCACATGAAATATGAATAGGTATAACTTATTTGTGAATCTAAATGTTAATAAATAACTCTAAAGCTTTAGTCCAGAATGTATTACATTAAGGTTCATTGTAATGTTTACAGAGACAAATCTAATGATTATGAATTTCTAATGATTTTGCATATTCTCCTTACAGAATATAGAAGGTTTTAAGTATATTAAGAAAATTATTGGTAATAATATTATATATATGTATTTATTTATATTTATAAATAAACAATTAGTAAATTAATTATAAGAAACCTCACCTTGTGAATATCTTATTTTATATCCTCTTCGAGAGTTTCCAAGGCTTGTTTTAAGATATAAATAAAACTGGTTACCAGTGGACATAAGGATTTGTGGATTCTTATCCATGGTCCCTGTCAATCTAGCAACTGGCCTACTCTTTGGAGAATCACCATCCCGTACAATAATATAATCTCTATTGATTTCTAAGTCAATATCTTCAATCTGGAAAAATACAAATTAAACATTTAATTTAAGATTATTTTCATTAATGTAAAGACATTTAAGCTCATTATATTCTGCACTATGACTTATGAAGAACAATCTAGTAATATTTGAGTTCATTTTATTTGTATATCAAATTACTTCTAATGTTATTATCCTCCCTGGCTGTGCTGTGATAATGTAAAGGCATTCTAATCCTCCTGGATATTTCTTCGGGTATCCAGGTGATGATATGGTCTGTGGTTGAGTCGTAGCTCTCAGATTTCCTCCACACAACTGTGGTTCAGTCTTCCATGATGCCCTAGAATCATCAATTCTATTGATCAACATTTGGATTCAGCGAGAAAGGTAACACAATAAAATTGTCTGAAAGGAAAAATATTATTTAAACTTAAAATTAAAATATGAATAAATTGAACACAAAGTCACTATAAAGACACACTTGTAATAACATAACTCCCGGCTAGTGTTAACTTTCCAAAATAACTGTTTCCTTACAGAAGTAAAAGCGAGTAAATGTATTATGAATGATGTATCGAAGGTATGAAACGTAAATGGGAGATGAACTGGAGAAAGAGTGATCAGGTTAAGTTGGATTCGGGCATTTGGAATGTGTTTAAAATAACACTAAAGCGGATCAACACTTATCTGAATCATAAATATCACACATGGCGGGGGAGAGTAACCTATGCTCTGGACCGCTGCACAGAGGAATATAAGAGAATTCCGATTCTTGTCTGAACTTTTCCTTACCTGAATCCTTTCTTTTCAACAGAGGCGTCGGTACTAAATTTAATTATCATGAAATTTGATGCAGAGACAAATGACGTGTTGGTTACATCAGGCTTTCCCGAGAGTGTTGCAAGGTTAACAGCCTTTTCTTCTGTCCTTCCACCGACTAGAATTTGTACTGTATCAAATGACTTTTCGGTCTCAAATTCTTGGAACTGGAATAAATAAATCATTCGAGAAATTAATTTATTAGTTTCACTTGTTATTCAAATAAATAAATCAGTGTAATATATACTTCCTTTTAACCAGAAATATGTTATCCCTGGTAAGAATATGAAATAATTACTATCTGAAAAAAATACTTTATCCCACCTGCAATAAGATATTGTGCCCATGTGGTCCTTCTAAAGTCCATTTGCAATTCAAAAGAGATTCATACTTGTGAGGATAGTTTGTACTCTCTACAACATCTCCACTGCTGGCCATATAATAGTTACAGTTGTTTGGGCAATCAATTTCATCCGACCAGTCTCCACAGTCGTCTTGTTTATCACATTTGTAAGCTGAATTGATGCACTGACCATTTGAACAGAAAAAGGAACCTGAAGAAGTTAACAATTATTAATTATTGTTAATATTCCAGTAACTTGAAATTGCTCTTTTTACTGTGTTTCTTTCGGTGTATCTTGAGGTATGCTTCTCAAATTTGGAAGTGTAATGCATTTACTATATAATTTACATTAATGAGAGGTATAACTGATGTAAAAATCCTTGTTGTTTTTTTAATTTTAATAATACCATTATACAATTAAGAAAAATAAACTACCAGTCGGGCACGCGTTCGCTCTGCAGACGAAGGGAAGAAGTGTTTCGCATGTTTGAAGTTCCCATGTTTGGTGATCATCTGTGAGGGCCACATCTACGCATTCTCCAAAACTCGCGTCCGGTTGATCCAGAGACCAGAATCCTGCAAATAAAAATTGAACGATTTATACTAGGTCTGTTTTCTATTGGCGAAAAAATGTACTCATCACGTTTTATCATATTAAGGCGACCCTGATAACTGGGAAAAATAAATATACTCCGAATAATATGAAATTACAGATGTGTGGCCAATTAATATTGAATTGAACAATCCAATAGGGAAAGGAACTGAAAATAGTTTACATTTGATTCATAAATTCGCTTTCACATTGAAATTTCAAAGCTGAAACACGTATAGAATATGTTTCCTGGAGTTTTTATTTCATCTATTGCATATCGAACCTAAGAACAGATAAATTATGACTGCAAAATGTTTTTCATTTATATTTTGCATAATACGAAACGTAGGAAGATACAACAACTAACTCCAAGCCATTCATTCCAAAGTGATCTATTTGTTTTACTTACCGGAATACTGGGATACAAGTATACCGGCTGCAGACTCCAACGTGTTCGTCCTCAGTGCGTCCAAACTGGCGAGTCCCAACCAATAGTGTTGGTTTCTTCTATCTCCGGGGGAGAGGTTCTTCAACGCCAGATTAGCAGTGAAGTTGTTCTCGGAGTAAGATTCCACGAGTACGAGGTCGCTTCCGTACCTGTGTACATTAAAAAATATTTGTCAGCAAATATGTTGTAGAATTAGAATCAATCGTAGATTCTCATCGAGTGCGTGTATTCACTTGTATAAGTCTGAATAGGGATTGAATGCATTTCAGATTAAATAATTCTAAAACATCAAGTTTAACCAATTGAAAATAGCACCGGAGGCAAATTGCGTAATATACTTTTAGTAGATCTACTTTCTATGACTGCATGATGTGTGTGTGTGCGTGCGTATGAGATCGAAAAATAAGACAGCTCCTTTGGAAATCTGCCCGTTTTTGCTTAGCTCTGAAGAAAATAGGCAAAAACAGCCTAATAAGGGTAAATGAATGTAATAAACACACGGCGTATTATTGTGACAAAAATATGAATTTAATTTTCTAGAATACTAGAAGAGATCAATCAGAGAAAACCACTTTCAACGACTCTGCACGACTGAAGTCCTCTATTATGAATTAGTTGTCATTTTTATTCCAGTGATCTTGATTGAGAGTTTTAAAATTTATGAAATAACCTTTATGATCCAGATTATTTTCTCTTATTAATTTAACCAGGAAGAGCTGTGCACTTATATAGAAAGACAAAGGCAATACACTCTTAGACGGTTCACTGATAGTATGTTACTGGGGACGTAAAAGGAAGAGTAACGGAACAATGTAATATTAGTATTCAAGAACTTGGGCCACGACAGGAAGTGACGCCTCGGTACAATAACCTCTCATGAGATAAAGTTACTCAAACTAAGTAACAGCATCACTATATTTTTAGTTTATACATTGCATCGTCTTAAAAGTCCATTGCAGTATAAAACGATTTTTAAACAATCGCTTCGAGGAATTATTTTTTGTTAATTTTTGAACTATAATGGCACATATACAATCGGTCAAGGATTATAATAAAGGTTTCGCATAGTCAAAAGTTTTCAAACAAAATCATCGGTCACTCACCTCAGAATAAAACAGAGGTGCTTACTCTTCACGGTTGGCCCGGCTAACCACGAGAATAGACTTATGAATTATTATGAATACGAACCGCTATGTGATTTGTACCTTGTTAACGCAAGAATATCGCATTAACCCGAGCAGTCGGGAGGTCACATCCGATTATTTAGACACGGTATAGCTTTTGGTTCTGGATGGAACGCATTTTTGTGGAAATGTAACGAAATCCACTGTTGGCATTCAAATCGATGCTATCGAACCGTTCATTCACGCTTTCACAATTGTATAGAGCGACTTGACTGAGACATTTATTGAGAAACTGGGGGGAGGGGGTGTACACTTTACAATATTTTTTGACATTATTTACCGATAAAAGCGCGAACAGTGAAAGCTCTGTTGAAATTAGAATATTAACGAAATTATGTACCGGACAAGAAGCGTGAATCACGAAGCTATTAAAGGAATTATTGCTTTTTTTTGAAGATATAATAAACAGCACCGTACAGTTTACTTAGTGTACTATGTAAACATAGACAAATTTAAACTAGTAGCGTAATTTAAATAAGAATAACAAGGTAATGTAATGATGTAATGAAACTTGGTTTCCAACTTGATACTTCTTTCACTCAACTCCGTTTAAACCAGAGTTTAGTTGTGATTTGAATAAGGGTGGCTACAATCAGTACTTATTACTTTCTTATCTCCTCTCTGACTTGTTATTTATTATAGAACATAATAATTAAACATCAAGGCCGGAAATAAAAAGTGATTAATTGTATTTTTTTTTAAATAAAACCGTCAATTCCGCAGTTATTTACTGACGCGGAAATTTTCCTAGTGTATGCTTTTAGAAAGCGGCCAATGTTGAAACGTTTCGAAAGGAACAATGCCGGTAGTTATCGTCTGACGGGATCAATTGAGACTGTATCAGTTTTTAAACATGTATTCGAACAGAGTCTCGAGTACAAATACAGTTTTTGACTTACAGTTTATGCTTTGCTGGTCCTGAATGTAACGAAAGACGACCACGGTGCAATTAGAATATAAAAATGAACGTTAAATATTCTGGGCCATTGTCATTTGCTAATTTCAAGAAAAACACTCTATTAAAATAATTAAAAGGGATTTATAGTCTTGCGTTGAAGACAAATGTGTTGGATCATGTTAACGACAACGTTCTATTCAGTGAATAGAACTATTATGATTATTGATTAATTCACGGAATGTCTCAACTCGCTTGTATGCAGATTATAATTCGCATAATTAATAGGAAGTGAATCCAAATCACGAATTTAATTAAGTTATTTATCGTCGATAATATTGTGGCCCCCTAT
The DNA here is from genome assembly GCA_019843655.1 of Lethocerus indicus. NCBI lineage: Eukaryota > Metazoa > Arthropoda > Insecta > Hemiptera > Belostomatidae > Lethocerus > Lethocerus indicus. The sequence continues at coordinate 21,509,383 of JACDQD010000003.1, read as the reverse complement.
AGTATAATGTGTACACCTGTTTCGATTGCGCTGATAATTATGATAATTTAGGCTGTAAAAGAATTGGCGCTTTAGCAATACAGTGCGTTTGCAATTGTTTTTACAGTCCGTGAAGGCGGTTGACCGGAGTGCTATGCGAGCCCGGTCAAACTCTTCAGTCCGTCCGTCCAATCTGTTCCGGCCACCGGTCCTCAACTCGGATGCTACACTGCTCGCTCACGGGAGCGTTACAACTCCGAATATTATTAAATTCGGCCATTTCCGTAAAATGAATTCATGGCACGCGAACGATAAAAGGTCCGAGCGGCGGCGGCGGCGGCGGCGGCGGCGGGGCCGGCGTATTTACCGTTTCCCCTTGGAAATGTACCGTTAATAGATGAGTGCTGGGTTTCGGAGTAATTTCGTACGGGGCAAGGAACAGTAAGTTCCTGAATGATTTAATTCGGGTCATTACAACTTCGTATTTCACCAATGCTCACCGTCATGCTGTATAAAGGCGTATTGTACAAATAATGGTTCTTCGGGATTGGAACGAATGTATTGCTTCCGACGGTAAACAAGCGAACGTTGTATGCATTGGTAGGCATCATTATTATAGTGTTAAAATAGTGTTTGCGAAACTGACCTGTTACATAGCTGTGCCGCAGTTTCCCATGAATGCCTTATACTGAAAAATTTGTAGCAGTGCAGTCCTCTCAAATCCCATCCTGAAAAAAAGTATTTATGACTTTAAATTCTTGCTTATCGATATTCATGTTAATATTTATATCTAATAATCCTAACATTTACATCAACATTTCACGCCACTTATTTTTCGTTCTAGTGAATATTTATAAGAAAAAGAATCACCCAGAAGCTGCGAAATTATGAGATATTTATGTTTGAAAATATTGGAAAGTAACGAGACAAAGAAATATTTCAATGGCTCAGTTATCGAGTAATTTCGGTAGAGGCGTTGCGAATTCGGATTTTGGTTCAGCCTTGGAAGTTGGAGGTGATTGGTCTTTCGTTTGGAAGGCCGAACTGCCGGCCGTTACAATGCTCTAAGGCTCTGTCTGGGTCGAACGCCAGTTAAGAGGCAGCTATTGTTGCTGACAAACCAGAACACTGGCTTCTGCTCCCGATGAGAAAGAAAAAAATATTTTCCCTTCTTTCAAACAGGCGCAAGAGTAAGTCTCATTAGAAACTATTAAGCCAAGAGTAGTGCAGTTTAAGTGTTTCTTAAGTTAATAAGTTGTTAAAAGACTCCAAAAGTATGAATCCGACTAATGCACTATATTTAGTGATTAAATTATTAAAACTTTGGAAAGTGTTCATTTTTTTAAATGAAAAATATTTTTTTAAATTATTAAATATCAGACACAGGTGAAACGTTCCCTGGCTCAGCTTAGGCTACGATTAGGCTAAGCTTACAGTCCCGTCGATGGGTAGGGAAAATTATAAGAACCCGAGCGGCAAAGCCTATAGGAGTAATAAAAAATAAGAATGCTGGTGTAGAGACTTTTATAAGTCTCTATAAGGAGGGTGAAAAGGTTGCATTACCGATGTTGAGGCGCTCGACTGAACTCAGGTAGTGCTGAGGACGGGGAGGGAATCGGGAGGCAATCCTCTTATCCCATTACGAAAACGGTTCAGACCATTAGGCGGGCAACCCATCTGGTCTCCACTGATTGGCATTAACACTTCTTTGCGGTGAAATACCACCATAATTCTCTTGCGGTAAGCCTTCTAAGATCGATTGTAAAAAGCCGGTCGACGGTTGGCTTTATTTAGGAGAAACATACGTTCCAGAAGAGGGTAAATGTACTATTATCATGTAAACACGCCCTCAGCTTAATCGCCACAGCTCTTAATTACCTCTGTGTATTCCAGACGACCGGTTCAGCTTAAGTCTGAACAGTGATAGAAAATGAATGATACTCCAAAATATAGTAGGACATCAAACAAAGACCATTCATTTTATCCATACAAGCTTGGAGTTGAAAAGTACAAGAATCTGAACTCCAGCCTAGAGGAATACTTATCGCCACGAATTTCTGAACTCGGTTTCAATATTTTATTTATAAGGACCGTTAAAAAGGGGGCGTTGCATCATGTTTCAACCTGAATTGATTACCGGCGAATGACACAGGTCAGATAGGTATCTTCTTCAGGGGGTGGCAGGTATAGGGAGACTAAAAAAAAGGGGAGGTCAAAAAAAGAAATAGTGAATGAACAAAACTGCCGACTTTTCCAGGTATCTTACAGTTTAGATACGTGGGAGTCGGCCGTCTCTCGGTTAGTGGTCGCTAGGAAAAAAAATATTAGGGCAAGCAGTCAAAAAAATAGGGGGATGCAGGGGATGAAACGCTGCTATCTGAAGGGTTGAGAAAAAATATGGGTAGGCACTAAGAACCCTACATGCTGCATTAAATGCTTCTTCTTGGAAATTCTTTTAGGCGGCTGGTAGTGGTTATGCACGAATAATGAATAAAATAAAATGGAATATCATTATATTTCATCCATTTGCGTTGTTAATGATTATTCTGTAATCTTTTATAGCAATAAAAATTATCTGGAAATATTTACAAAGGCGCTAAATAGGTGAAAATCCGAGAGGAATTAAACTAGGTAATGCAGTAATAAATATATGATAAGGAAAACGATATACAACTTTCTTACAATATATATCAGAATCTACATTTTCATCTTGATAATATCAACAGCGGGTAGAAATGCGCTTTAATTAACTTAATAAACCGGAACTTCAAACAGAAGTGCGCTCGATTAGAAGGAAGTGTTATCATTAGAAAAAAAATTACATCCTTGGGAACGCCTTCGAGAGTTCTTATAAACGACATTGCAGTTGGATGTGTCAACCTGATTAGAGGTCATAAAATTGTCCCTCTCAAGGTTGATAGTCAGGGTGCGGTTTAATTGCAAATGATCAGAGTCTGCGGTAGCACTCGTGGACGGATGCAAGTGTAATGAATGAAACGGAACATTCCCATTATACAGTTTTTGTCTAGCTTCAGGACTGGGACTTGATACAATCAATGGTTCAATGATACAATCTCAAAAATGAGTCGTATAGCTATTTAATATTGACGCTGGAAACGTAATGCAAACGAATATTGTTGAATTAACAATATTCAATTAAATTATTAAGTAAATTGAAGAATACAGTACAGACGCTGTCTCTCGTGAACTTTGGTCAGAGTTGATTATAAAAAACTCCGAAAATATTGCAAGACGCATCGGTTGCCTTTACTGCCATTGTTTTTAATTACCTTCGTCCACGCTAAAGTATGGCGGGTTTTCTGAAAGGGCGTAGGGCATTTCTCATTTACCGAACGCTGGCGGTAAATCATTGAGCAACGTTCAACAATGCACATTGTTTCTTTAAACTCAATCTTATTAAGAGCGCACTGATACATATGTTAGAGAAAGTCTCTGGTCTATCGTTTATACTACACCTGATTGTCCGTAGGTATTGTGGTAACAGTACCCTTTCTTATTGAGAACAAGATAGATCAGTAAATAACTTACTGCAAGCAACATAAAATTGCGATCGCTGTGTTTTACAAGGTAAAAGGTGTACGGCAAGGTGTCTATGACTATTTTCCGGAGAGCGGATACGGCAGCGGCTATCATAATTTTGTTTAATAGCTCAGCAGCTATTAAGTACTCCGGTCTAGCCGTACTGCTAACAATGCAGTTATATAACGGATATTGTGAAATACAGATGAACTGTGAGAATGTCGCAGGCATGAGAAAATGGCAGCCATCGCTCGACGTTCTCCGCCCTAGGCCAAGACAAATTAGTTTAACTTTCGTAATTCGTTATTGTTTTCAGTGGCAAATTCACAGGATCTAAATTAATTCAGCGACAACAGGAAATAGCAGTTTAGCGCAATACCGCTCCTTAACTCCCAACAGAATGGAGAACTGAAATCAGTTTATATACAGCTCCGTTTCATTATAATTCTATTGATCATTCTTCGGGAATAAGCTTGGCTTCTTTGATTCTAAGAATGCCGCATATAGAATGATACATACAGTCCATATAATATTGTAATTAAGTCACAATAGCGTTGAGTGTAGAAAGCCGAAATCGACATGCCAAACACTTGACGGGAGTGAGTCCAAGTCTGCCAGTTTGTGGAAAGTTCATTTTCATCAGATCCATTATTCATTATGGAAATGCCGTGCGGTTTCAGTATTGTTCATAGAAAGTAGGTACTTCGCACGCCGCGGCCGGTGCCTAGTCACAGATCAGAACTATTGGGGCCGTACAGCCAAAGAAAGTCGGCAGTCAGATTTTGAGCTCCTAATCAATTAGAGCAAAATTGAAATCTTGTACCACAGTTTGTTACAATTATTATCAAGCCATTATGATCACATTTATTCATATTTCTAAATACGTTTCGACGTAGATTGTTGTACCTGAATCAGATATGACAAATGTCCTGGAATCTGGTGTAGACTGCAAAACCTTACTACTACATATATCCTTATTATACGCCTAAATAAATGTCCGATAGGCAATGTTCTATTTAACAATGTTTGCATTCGTTGATAATATTTGGTGTTAAATTTATGTTTTCATTGTCGCGTAGAACAATGAACCCTCGGCAAACCCTCGGCAGTTAGGCAAGTAACGAACACAATGAAGCAATTACGAAGATTTCACAGAATTTTCAGCCTCTTTCGGAATAGTAACAACTATTAACGCTGAGCGTAAGTTGGCGCATGTGTGAAAACCCCTATACTAAGATAATGGAATTTTAGAAACTTCGATTAGGTAGAAAACTTATGAAAGTCAGACATACCTGTTATTCTCAAATATTCTTTCGGACGGTTTTCTAGGGTCGTTAGTTAAAGCGGCCGAACTCTATTCTCTGTTTGAAGTGGCCGGCTCAGACATTCTGGCAATTTTTTGGATTCAATTTACCGGTATTCCCAATGAACATTTAATTTATACTGCTGCGCTATAAACGAACTTATAACTTCTATAGAAAAGAAGCGTGCGATTTCGTTGATAATTAATTATAATAGATGTTCAGATCTCTTTTCTTTTATAAATTTGAGTCTATGACTGCGGAGTTTATAGCACATTGTGAATAACAATCTTGTTATTGTTATTCGCCATAAAACATATAAGGGTATCTATAGAAAAAGCAAATATAACAATTGAGACCCACTTCAATTGACACTGACCTGAAATTCTGTACTTTTCACAGAGAATGAAAATCACTTCAACTAGGCCCGTTGTTGAATACATCAAAGGCAATCTCTTGTGTATCAGTTTGACGAAATACAGTGTAAGAAATTTACCGGCATTGAAGGAGGACTTTGAATGAGCCTTATAGTCCTTTGTCAGATCAGAGAATGAACTTTCTAAAAGAGGCTTGGTTCCAACTGCTTTCTAACCTCAATTAAGGTTTTTAAAAAAATGTATTATGCACTTTGTAATATTCCCCTTTCCCAATAGGGGTTTTTATTGGAATACAGGGGTAAAATTCAGAAAAGTTTAATAAATTTGTACTTAAAACAAATACATATTTTTCGTTAATATAAGCGCGCCACTGCAGTGTCATTTTTGGAGGCTTTCCGATTTTTTAGTATTGGAAAGTGCCAATGAACGTTTATTTGACTGAAATCCAGACTGTGTAAATTTGTAAAACCAGCAGTCGTACCCGTCTTTGTTTAACACTGTGTACAACTCTGGGGTCCTAATTGTTCAATAAACACTGGCTAGCGAATCCCCAATGAGGTATTCGAACCTACAATTATACGGTCAAAATGTACGACATTCGCATGAATAAACGTAATTATCAATATTGTTCGATTGCTCTTCAACAGTACCAAAGTATTCGCAGGAAGAGAATAAATTCGGAAATTATATTTATTAAACTCATTCATCATTCTACACTAGCAATCAACCTTTACTCGTTTCTACCACACCCTTATCCATAACGTTTTCTGTAGATTTCATGTGTTTCCTCTCGCTGGTTGTCTTTTGCTATGCCGGTTTCGGCTGCTCGCCCTCTTCAGTAGCGGTGTTAGCCACTTTTGGCACTATGGCTGTTTTTCAGCAATCCTCACTGCACTGTCACTGTCACTTGTACTGTAGCTCAGGGGGCGCTAGTGTGGTCCTCACAGACCACAAAACAGGTATTTTAAACTATAAAATTTTCTATTATAATGATAATCATAAATGGGTCAACAATGCCAGTAAAGATATGAAATGGGAGTACCCAAACGGCGTAGAGGTATAATGTAGAATATTTAAGTCAAAAGATGGCTGCAAAATGTTGACAACGACACATCCGTAAGATTCGTTTTTAACCGAGGTTCTGCCAGGGAAGTAGAAGATTTTCAATAGGAAACGGATGGAGAGTGAGTGACACGGTTACCGTTCCTGGAAGACAGCTAATCTGGGACGTCTAGGCCATATAAGAGAGGAGGTCTCAGGCCCCGTATTTTCACTCCGCGACATTTTCTACTTTTCCACTTCTAAGAACCCGCCCAGCGTCCAGCTTCCTGTCATTCCTGTCGCCACTATTGTTTGTTGTTGTTTGTGCTACTGATGACCGTGGGGACGCTTTACCCGTTTGCGCTCAATGGGCTGTAGCCGTGGCGCCCAATCAGCTTTCTTGGAGTATAATAAATGCTCTTCCCATTTCTCTCATCCCTTTCATCTTCTTTGACGATCCCTCCATTCCAACCGCTAAATAAAATGTCTGTAATATTTCCTTACCTCTGACTACTCGATTCTAATTGTACAAAGAGGGCTCCTACATGTTGCGGGCGACCCGAGGATGAGAATCGCAGTCAGATTACTCTAATCTTCCAGTTGAAGAAACTCCAACAAAGGCTACTGGTAAAATATGTACAATGTTACATTCAATTCGACGGTACAATGGACACGTCCAATAATATACACAATTGGTAAGAAGCAAAAATTGGAATTTCATCACTAAAAAACAGCAAACTGTCATTTATCTAACTACCATTCTTTATTACACCGTGCGCGTAGAATGATTTTTTGTTTTTGATTCTGAAATTAACCGGACTTGATGCTGCAATATCATGTCTATGACTAAGAGAACGTGGTATTTGATTATTCAAGGTAATCGTGTACCGAGCTAAGGAGCTGCCATTCCCACTCCTGTCCAACTCTCCTTTTCGTTTTCTTTTGCATGCGACAGTCTCTGTTCTTTGAGAATGCCCACTTCCTCAATATAAACACTTTAAACCTTATGAAACCAACTTCATACTTCAAGTTCATACTTTCGTTCAGAAATAAATCTTCTAACCGCTTTAACAAAAATTTATATTCTCGAAATATGCTAGATCCTTTATTGCTACATTAAACAAAAATATCGTCCGATCTGAGATTGTCTTGAAATAAATTATGAATATCACAGAAAATAGTAGGATAATTTTCGGAAATAGCATATTTTCAAATATAATTTTAGAAATCTGAGTATATGAAACTTATAAACAACTTCCACGTGTGAAACTTCCTTCTGACAATATTTGCTGCAAGAAAAAAACGGGAAAATCGTAAGGAATATTTGAGTTCACTCTTGTGGACTCAGTTGTGATAGAGGTCGATAGTGTCGCATCACGACCGATTGGCCATTATTCCATATAGGACAAGTTCGCTTGGAAAGTCAACAGTCCATGCTCCATAAACCTCAATCACTCCTTTTTTATTTAGCATCGATCATTAATCCAAAAAGTCGCATTCACGGGAGTAGTAACAATTTTTGTTGCGAAATTAATTGAGTTCGTGAATTGGATTAATTGGCGCCTGCAAACAATTACATAGATTTATCATCGTGCATTCTCAATATAGTCCGTGGGGGAAACTGCCGTAGATCCTGTTGATAGTTCGGTTTTTCCATAAACAGATAGACGGCGATAAAGACCATATCTGACCGGCTCATGACTTTCTCTTTGGTTGAATTAGGCGAGACTGAAGAATCCGAAACATTCTTGAGAGCATATCGGCACGAAACCTCATAGGAAATATGGATAAGGACGATACAATCCACTTCATGTTTGAAGTTATCTAATGGGTAAAATGTGGAAATCAAATAATTATGCGTTGAAATGTTGATTAAGATATAACTCGCGATTACATGAAGCAAGTAAAAGAACCAATAGGTTTCAAGATTTACTTCAAGTCATTTTGTAGTATGTATTGATTACAATGGAAAGGTTTAAGCTTGAAATCTTAAACTTATCACATACTTTTTAAATTTCTTTTTTGTTAGTCTACATAATGTTTCAAATACCCTAAAAATATTTTCCGAAGGTTTCAGTAGGGGTCCTGTCCCCGGAAATTTCATATTGGAGAGCCACATTCCCGAAGCATTTAAAAATGTTCATAGGGAAGCAATCACGTAATTAATACAGAAAAGTAACAATCAGAGCTTTACAAAACAACCAAATGCGTAATCTTCTCCTGATTTGCTCACAACCGAGTCTGTGAACCTTTTCTTTCTCAGGGATATACAAATAACAATCAAAGCGTTTCAGCATTTTCAATGAAGCCATTGAATGAGTATAAAACCTGAAATAATGTTGATCAGGAAATTATATATAAAATTATAGTATAATAATATGTTCTTAACCTATTGGAAGTACGTATACATTTATTATTAATACGTTATTTATACGTTAATATAAAGGCTAGAGAGCTTTATATTGAGTCAACGTCAGAGAGACCAGAATATTTCGGGCACACTGCTCGTATACTAGTTTTACGAACATATTACTCTTTATACTTGAACTTTACTAGAACAACAATAACAACTGGGGAAGCTGGGTTTAGGAGAAGAAGGCCTAGCCAAATAAGATTTCTCGGACCAGGTGCTACGGTATGCCAGCTCAAGTTTTCGTTTACCGTTACGAGATGAAGCTCTTTTTTATTCTAACGGAGAACAGACTCAGATTATGGTTCGCCATATTTTATCGCACCGTATTTTAAAATTCACAGCCGTTTCGACTCAAGTGTTCTTCGACATACGAAAGTGATGCCCTTAAAGTAGACTTAGATTTACTTCATTTATAATTTTACAAAGTTAGAACGGAAAACATCAATAATGCAAATAAAAATAAACTAAGTTCTGTAGGTAAAATGAAGTAGATTTAATTGATTTGAAGTGAGCTACTCCTATGACTGTTTGTAAATGAATCACCCGTGCACTTTGGTAGTGACTCTAGCAGGTCATGTACTTCCGCTTGTCTCGAATTTGGCACGGTGTAGGGTGACGTGATGCTCGGTGCGGAGATGCTAAAACGCGGTATGAATAATTTAATATGTGGTCAGCGTAATGCTCTCGTCTTTATTCTTATTGATGGCACACGTCTACTTCGACATTTTCCATTACTTATTAATTTCTGGTAGCGTATATCCTCTATAGGAATTAAGGGATTCCTGGATCATTATCTGCGTTGGAAATTATCTTAATTTATGTATTTTCATAATCAACAGCCGTGTTATCGAAACGAACGTGGTCATTAAAATTATCATATACAATAAAATAAAAATTATTCTATAATAAATTTTATTTCATTGTGTATTATAAATGATATTATTACTTCAATTGTAATATATATAATCTCTACATGTATATATATATATATATATATATATATATATATATATATATATATGCAATTGTAAAACTATTAACATATAACTCATTATAGAAGCAATTTTCTCTACTAATATTTTTAAGTATTTAAATGTCAGGGAAATTAATGTTGGCGGATCGTATGCCTACTAAACCATTTCCTTTAGCTTCAGATTACATATTGATCCTTGAAGCTCTTTCCGGTTCAGGAAGCAAGGCTGGCTCCATTACATGGGCGGCGATACTCCCGAAGCAATTCTAGAAATTATCGCGTTTTCCTATTCCTATTTCCTAATGAAACTGCTGTTGTAAATAAGTCACAGCGTCCACGAATATTAGCTTGTAGGTATAACGAAGTCGAAACAATTATTATACCGTCTTCTATTCCATACTCTGTAAAATGGCGAAGTCCAACTTTGTCCGAGCGGTGAAACCAATTAGATATCGGTTGAACTCAGGAGAGAGTAACATGCTGGTCCCTCATATTCTCTAATACACGATTATCGAGAACGTCGATGGGAGGTGGGTCCACTTCAAATTGTTTCACGTACGATAGGATTGGTTGCGGTACTTAGAACGGTTCTCATATTTATTAGTCTTTCGATAGAAATAGTGATTATTTGAATTAGACAGATACCTGGATCCAGGAGGTGCACGATGCATAATTTGTTCACTTAACCTCTTCCGAGATTATTTCTAAAAATGAGTGTAATTTCTAATCCTTTGATAGATGATTGATCCAGAGATGGTTCTGAGCATGTGCAATCTACTACTATGGAAATGTTACCAAAAGATAGATGTAATTGCGACTGTTTACGGTGAATTAAAATAATTAAATGAAGAATCGTGTTAAGTGATCCAATTAAGAACTAACCTTATTAGCAGTTTGTAAACAAAACTATTATTTAAAGCGAACTCCTGAATTTAATCGTTCCTCATGAAACCAACAGCCTAATAATTACCCGTCCGGTCAGTAATTTTACAAATATTATTTAGGATAATGACGTCGATATAATGGGATTTTATTTATGGCAGGAAATCCTTTCAAACATCCAACCTCAACGCACCGTATTCGACCGATGCTGACGGTCAGAACCTGTGCCAAGTGCAAATACTTTTTGCAGGTCGCGCTCGAGATATTTTAAAGGTGAACAAACTAACGCAACTACGGGCAACGGTAAGCGCCGTTAACGGTGCATCCTTATGCGCTAATACGAACGCACTAATTGGCAGCGCACTTATCAGTGAAAAACATTGCACTGACTCATAAATGCATGCGGCTTCCTACATTTTTAAAATTAAAACTGTCATAACCAAGAATCGTGGAAGGAAGCGCCGCTCCCAAGAGCTAGTTTGTTAAATTCGAAACGTAGTTGCGCCCTCGTAGCTTGTTTAGCAGTCTCAGTAAGAGCGATGAGAGCAGAGTGTGCGGTAGTTATCGTTATTATGTGGGGAGGTGAGGAGGTCTAACGGTAAAGCTATTTGGGACAGAGCGCGTCCCCCGCAGGTGTAGTCCTCCCGCATACCAGAATACATACCTCCTCTGTCCTTCATTCCTCAATGTTTGACTCCGCTAGCATAGGCCGAAAAGTCGGTTGGCCACAAGTGTCTTTATTTAATAATACTCTTTTTAATTTTTTTTAATAATACTTTTTCCGACGAAAGAGTCAAGCGGTATATTCATAAGTGTTCTTTTAGTGTTATTTAAGTGTTCTTTTGACATTAAGAGTCAAAAGAATCATTTGGATGGATAAAAATTCCATCACGTTGAATTTTAATTTATTTCGTATACTGCTATTTATTTTCATAAATCAGTTTGTGTTAAGCAAAATTTATGCTACAAGCAAAAGAAGTAATATAGAAAAGGATTAAAAATATTTCCCACCACACGATGGGCACCACAATGATGATGCTTTACAAGCTCTGACTCCTGCCATTGTATTTTGGGCCTACAACTGTCGGTTGGGATGGGGAGATGCAGGCCTATACCTGGGATCTCCCGGCCCCCGATGTAGCCCTAGCCCATCTAGGCTACCGCTCAGTATATTTTCGGATAAAAAGGAAAAAAATCTTCTCTCCCGAACGAGGAACAACACAGCATTTTCTCGTACCCATAACCTGCAGTATCCCATATGAAATACCAAACACGAAATCCACAGTAGGGGCGAAATGAACAATTATTTCATCCAAGGAAATTTATCCACTCCTAGTGAAATACTAAGAAGGTATCTGCCGGGAATGAATCATGTCAGCATTGCCGCTAAATTTTTGAAGTGTTAATATTTCTAAAATAATTGAGGTAGTTCAAGTAAGTCTAGTAACAATGCAGTGACAATTCTAAAAGGAAGGTAGTCGATGTTTGTAAATGGCCTTAAATAGCCTCACGGTGATTTATATCCCATGCTCTAATAATAAAGACAGGATGAACAAGATATATCACAGGTGGCGAATGTGCAGAAAAAGGTTTCGGCTGCCCCGAGTAAAGGGAGCTGAACGGAGTTTTTAAAACTAGCGGGCAGCGCCCTCTTCCGAATAACAGTCCAGTTCTTTTCATCTTCGGTTATTCAGCGCATTTCCGAAATTCCGCCGGGCCAGAGAAGGTGTCCTAGTCGAGTCACCCACCATTCTTCTCTGGTCACGGTATCCCTCCTTCCGGAGAGGATCTCCGCGCTCTCGCTCCTAACTCTACCGCGAGTTCGACGCCTCCTACAGCAAAAGCTAAACACCTTTTTTTACGGCCGACTGACTCAGCACAACGTGGCATGATGATGATGATGATGGTGATCATCGTCATCATCATCCACCTCTAGCTTCGGAATCGCTTCGGATGCAAATGCAAATAGGTCGAGGGGAGCTCGAGGCCCGGGGTGGGGACCAATAAGCTAACGGCACATATCCCGCTCGTCTCCCATCTGGGGCCGTTCCTTCGAAAATATTCTTCTTTATTCGAGACTAAATGTTCACTAGGCTCGGAAACATCCGCTAACCACTTTTAAATGTAGTAAATTGACTGAAATACTGCTGACAAATGTCAATTCATTAAGTTCCAGGACAACATTAAAAAGCAATAGGACAAACACTGTAATGGTTTGCAATTAACGTTCTCATTTAAGATTGAATCTTAATCATCCTGTCCAAGAAATAAAAAACAACAGGAATATTTTCAATCGGTCATTTCAATTACTGAATTAGTGAAACACAAATTATAAATTTACGGGGTATTTCGGTTCAATTTTTACTATTTAAAAAGAAAAAGGTTTTGCTGATATTCTAAACTTTGTTTTAAACAAAAAAATAATTTTTACCTATGTCACGGGTATTATGTTTAGGCCTCTTAAGGTGTAGAAGCCGATAAACGTATGAGGCCGCCGAAGGAAGGCCCGTTATCTAGGCCACGGCCCTAACTTCGGACCAGTTCGACAACACATCCTCGAGGCACTACACGTGTCGCCTTGAAGATACCGATCGACAGGCAGTTTTCGAAGCCTAATCGTGCCAAATATTATCAAGGATCTGGATGGCCGAGACAGGAAAGTGTAGCGATCAGATTACACAGGTGTAACGAGACAACATCGTCATTCGGGTCTTGTCAGTCTTCAGTATTCCATTAGTTAATACAGTTAGTTGGTATACGACTTACAAAATCCACAGTAGACAGAAGAATGCGCGTGTGCCGGAAGGCGCGTTATGAATAATAAAATATTTTGCAGGCGAACTAAAATTATTTGATTGAAAGTGCAGCAAATACGAACAAGAGTTGTTGAACAATATCCTCATTAACATTATTAATATGTAACGTCTGACATTAGTCCTGTCCGGCTAATGTTGGGCAGTATTTGTTAGGGCGGACCGACAATGGCATTTGCCTTGGCACACATCCAAGGTTAGCTATCCGGCGGCCGAAGAATGTAACAGTACCGCGGGCCCAACCCTAAGGCCCCCCTACTCTTCCTCTACTCCAACTTATGCATCGGACATCTTCTGCTGGGCCTCATCTTCAGAATACACTCCTTCCAATTATATTATCGGATACCTCCGACAGATCTTCCCGACGATCCTCCGTTCGAAAGGAATCTTTATGAATACCGGAGCATTCAAGGCTGAATAATTTTACCAGTCGTGATGTTAATTCCAGCCGATCGAACGGTTTGTCGAGAATTCGGCCTTCAATGATCGCTCAAAGAAATAAAATATGTTGCGCTCTCGGGGATCCATTATTCCGAACGGGGCATTTAGAGAAAGTTCGAGTGCAGAATCAATAATGATTGAACACGGTTACCTTCCTGGTAGTCGACTTGTAATCAAAATCCATTAATAGTCATTTAATTCATTCATTGTATTTTGACATACATTTAATAGGCAGTATTGAGAGCAAAACTTTCACAAAGTCACCCAGAAAAGAGAAATAAAAAAACAAATCTAACTGTATTTTGATATGAGTGCTTTATACCTGACAGTCCTCAGCCGAGCTATAAGTCGGCCACCGATTATGTATTGCGGGTTCTAAAGAAATTAGTAGGTATGATACTCCGATAGTTCATCGATCGCTGATGCCGTTTCTATATTTGTTTAGGGCAAATACAGGCGACTCCATATGTTCTGCTACCGCCGGCAAAAGTCATCAAGAGCCAGTAAACACCGTCGAAGGCGGGGAGTGGGTGGGTAGAGGGAACCTGTTACTACCGTCACCGTCGGATTCAGTATTGAAGAATGCAAGGTCAGACCTGGAGGGAAGCTCGAATGGGCCCAACTGTTATGGCCGACCTAACCCACATTATGGACAACCAACTGACAACAGCGGACGGACTTTTAAAAAGAAACCTTTTCGAGTCGGTTACGCCCGTCCCTCCATTAGCACGCTAGTTATATTACTTTCGGTGTTTAACATCCATCCCTTCAACTCTTCAGTGTTGGTTATTCTGCATTTTCAAATGCTACAGAACTGCCTAATTCCTAAGGGTCCACGGCCCGTAAGCCACATAAGGAAGGTAGTTTAAAGGTCATAGTGCTCATCATGCACAGTAATGATTAGTCCTATGGGAATGTCCTTTTATATGGCACGCAAGATAATTCATTATTTTATATTTGACTTTTTGTCAGTGACAGTACCGGTATTGACAATACCCGCATTTATTTCAATAATTCCTTCTTACATTAATGAATAGCATTCAAATACACAATAAGATCTCCAGAATATGAGTTGAAATACAGTTCGAGGAAACGGAATATACTTTTTTTACGTTGAATCAACATTAGTCAGGTCACAACAGGAAGAAGGTTAAGGGAACGGAAGAAAATGACCGTGTGAACCGCCCACCATTGTCCAACTTTACGAGGGCCAGAAAGAGGTCATTTAATACTCCTTCGCAATCGTGAAAATTGTCTAGAAACCACATGACCCGAAGCCAGAACATAACCAAGATCTGAAGAAAATGAAAACGAAATAACGAATCAAGTTTGCGTCTAATATGAACGATATGAGAATAAGCGTGTACTTTAGCTGTTTGAGTGTACCGTATACGAAACATCACAGGTACAACAAATTAAATGTTCGCCTATCTCGGACCTTCGATCGCGGGAGAGACCGGTTTCTGCTTTTCGCCATAATCCCGTATCTAAGGAGTAATCAAAACCCGGGAGCTTATAATCTAGCTTCCGCCGACACCAAATTCTGTCGTAGTTAGTGCTTCCGATTGTGTAGCATTACTTCAGTACCGGAGATAATACCATAATACCCCGTATGAGGTTATAACATTTCGAATCCATTTCTTGATTTCAACAATTTTATACCTATTTTCAATTATTTGATACAATGAAACCTACTACTGTGTACCACACTGTATAATATGTACAGAAAAGATTTAAGAAAATGCATATTTTTAAAGAAACTAACCTTGTGCGTTTGCAAAGACGTGTTCGGTAAAGGTGACGTGAAAACACATTTGGGACCAGTAACTTATTAACAAGAAATTTACATTGAAAATATTCTGGCGATAGTTTACCCACATTAGATATATACATGATTTCAGTAAAGTAAATAGTAAATTATTCTAGCAGTGCACACGATAGATTAAGGCGGATTAAGGGTGGATTAAGGTTGATTAAGGTGGATTAATTAATTATTAAATTTGCATTTAAGGTGGACTAAGTTGGATTAGCATGCTACTGTGTATTTTATTCCCACTGTGTGTTGACTGTGGAAACACGATCTGAACACTTCAACTTTCGTTTAAGAAATGCTTAGGAATGTGGTTCTCCTTAAGCGATCTACCGCTACATTCAAGACTTTTGCTGCCGTTTTATTCAGTTTCATGATCTGTTCTTCGTTGGACAAATATTCTTTTTTAGAAGTGAAATAGAATAATTTATTTTAATTACAGCTCATTAACTAACCCAGAACCGTATTTGAGTCAAATTACAAATCAATTAATGGAGACAGGTATTATAGAAGTTAAATGGTATTATTTACGATCGGAATTTTAATGCTATTGGAATTTCTAAGCTATCGCATTGTTAATGTTACTATACATTAACAGAATTTATAGAATTTTCTAATACGTATAATAAATTAATAACTCACCAGTCGGACACGAGAATAAATTACTTCCTCCGTTTGTTGTACTCTGTAACAATCAAAGCATTGAAATTATTTTTATTGTATGATAACAAACAAAAAATTGTACATAGATAACATGTTTTACATTATTTTATTGAATATAGTCAGTAAAAAAAAAATAAAATACTCTCCTCTTATGAACTGAAAAAACAAAATTCCGTAGATTTCGTGTGTTTCTGCCTCCTCTCGTAGTCTAGTTAATTGGTGCAAGTGCACCCAACGAACTTTAGTTAAGCACATTTCCGCACCCCACTCAGGGGGGCGCTAGTTTCACAAAACCGATACACTAGCGCCTCCCTGAGTGTGGTGCTGAAATGTACTTAACTAAAGTTCGTTGGGTGCACATGCACCGATTAACTGGATTACTAAAAATACACTTTTTTCAATAAATGTTGGATCAACAGGAAAACCTTTTATGATCGTAAATACACAATACCAGGTAGGTTTCTGGTCATATATTTGGAAGCCAGAACCTAATAGTTGTGACCAGTTGTTTGATCTAATATATATTTGACAGAAAATCCGACAAAGACTTAAGATTAACAAAATCCTTCCCAACCCAAATAAGGCAAAAAACATCCCCCAAAAACACAATAACAAGACACATATAATATTTATACACACGACAAACAGACAACCACCACAGTACAAGTGGCAGTGACAGTGCAGTGAGCATGCCCAAAAAACATCCAAAGTTCCAAAGTGACTAACACCGCTACTGAAGATGGCAAGCAGCCGAAACCGGTCTAGCTAAAGACCAAACAAGCGAGAGGAGACAGAAACACACAATATCTACGGTATTCCAACCCCTCGGAGACCACATAACAGGTATTCTAACAAAGAAATTATTCTAATTACTTTCATTTTATCGGTTTAATTTTTCAAGGACGAATTTTAGTAACTTGAACCTAGTGGTTATGAAGGTGTGAAAACAGAAGCCTGTAATTCGATATTTATTTATATTTCGTAACAAAAATACATGGTCACGGGACCCTGGTTTATATCACCTCAATTGTTAGCGGTCATATTGCAGTTCTCCTTGTGGGCCGTCCCACACAATAACCGACACTCGCTGTATTGAATTCGATTTATAATAAATATAATCAACATTCATTTAACCATCTCAATAAAAAGTCGTATTTAATAGATTAACTTTATTTCTAATAGGGAAATCACTATTGTTTGTATTCAACATTCACAGCAGCATACTATTACTAATTTGTAGAAAATTCACCACTTTCATATTACAATAGCAATAGTGGATGTTACTCTGATATATTAAGAACAATACATTTTCTGGTATCATCTTCAAAAGATATTATAGCATGTATCCTAACACATTTGCATAAACCTGTGTAGTACACACTGTAACAATTCAAAATGAAAATTGCGTATAGGAAGTCCGTGAGGATGGGTCGTTCGACTGCCGAATCTAGAAGACCCGTTATAACTCTGCTATTGAAGTGTAATTAAAATTAATCCCACACCACGGCATATAACTGTACAGCCTTGGCACGGAACAAACCCCGGAAAGCCTTCTGAGGAATCCTTGTTTATTGTTCTTCGGTTTTTTTTTGGTAGTAACCAGTAAACTCCTGAGTGTCATCATCAGTGTTGTATCATCTTCGAGGACTACCGCGCTTCACGTGTCATGTGAAGTATTTGATGCATACCTCAAATATACGGTAAAATTCAAACTGTTTCAATGCTCCAGTACTATACTGCTTTATAATGTGTCACATTGATTTGCGTGTTAAATAATATCGTTCAATGTTCTTTCGACAGTTCGAAAATGAATGGTCGGACATTCGAACAACCCGAGAAGCCGAAAGCATATGAAAAACACTAGGCATAATCAAGACACGGCATTTAACCGTCGAGCCATTACGTAGAGAGGTGAGGTCGAAGGGGGCCACCGATTGGAAAACGGAGAAAGTGGCCGTTTCCTATTCTCATTACGTATTTCCGCGCGTGAGTTCACAATTCCCAGTCGACCGTTTAGCGCCACCATTTGGTTCTATTTGAAATACGGAGTCTGAAATTGACTAGCCGGTCTTGCTATTAAGCGCTGAGCAGCCATTAATTCAATCGGTGGAGTGGAACAAATAAGAAAATTCTGGAGTTATCATTACACACACACGTAACACTTGCTTATGGCGAACAGCGAGAAACATTTTATTTTAATATCTGTACGTTCCGAACACTGATCCCGAAATATGACTGAACGAATTGTTCGTATACTTTCCACTAGTAATAATTTGCGGAACAGTCATATTACGATTATTTCAGAACGTCAAGCCGCAGTACGTTGTATACACTTTCTTTGTGTATATTGAAAAAACAAATTAAATCGGCGAAGCTTACAAAGAGCTATTACTTAAAATTTAAGAGGGACCAGTACTTAAAGTTTAAGGGATACTGTACGTACTTCCGTCTGGCCCTGACCCGTGGTCTGCAGAACCGCAAATTGCCGATTGGCCTCGAACCGCCAAGGATATAGGAGCTTTCAAATTTTAAAACCATGCGGCGGTTACGCGGGTCCCTAAGGGGGGATTCGTAAGAACGGAGGAATCGCGCGAGTCACTCCGACCGCGGCGTACAATCGTTGTGCAACATGACGGCGCAATTTACCGCCGAGTGGAAAAACGTAATATCTGAAATAAAAAAACACCGACGGGTATACCGGAAGTCTTTATACCTTGGTCCTGAGTCAGCTACAAAATTGATATAAACATTATTCAAACTTCCATTCCTTCAATATAAAGCCTTTTTACTTCGGTAAACCAGCGGCAGCAGTGTGATATGGTATATCAAATCGTCTAAAACATTGCAGCATTATTGAAAAACTTAAATTGAAAGCGGAGAACCGTCCTGATTAATTCTTTACCGAATAATGCCATGACCCTTTCTATTTCCAAAACTAGAGGTTCAAGAGAAGCCAACTCTAGCCTGCGCTTGTATGTATAGATGAGGGTTTTAATTTAGGGTACTGGAAAAAATAATTCACAAAGAAAGAATCGCTAGCCCATATCCTGCTTGGGACCGAGAAAATGGAGCCTCCGGGAAGGTAATTGCGGCGGTAATTCGAGTTGACGGAGGAGCACGAGGAGGCGCATCACCGCGGGGGCTGACCTCAGCGCTCCCACCACCCCCCCCTATCACTCACCTCGACACTCATCCAAGGATACACTAGCAAATTAAATAATAACTTAGGCCTTCGGCTGCAATTTAATTTCAATCACCTTGTCCATAAATCGCACTTCGTATAAATCCGTCCACATCTTTTTCATTCTAATCATTATCGATATCCACCCGCACTCAACATCCTAAAGATCTTTACACAACGTGAAAACTGGGGAGAAAAAGTTAATTCGGTGTATTAATAGAACAATTTAGAGTGTTTTTGTTTTGGCTTCGTTATCGGCCGACTGAGCGGATTGAGCGTTATATTCTTAATCCCAGATAGTATGCAAATCTCCAGATCGAGGAATTCGGGCATGACCCGACATGTCCACGGCGAATTTTGGTTGCGTAACTCGGCGCGTTTGCAAAGACTGAAGGTGACCGCCACTTGTGGTCGCGGAAGCGGACCGCAGAGCGGGCGAAGATGGATGAAAAAATATTCCAATCCGGTAGGCGGGGACAGGGACAGGGCGTCGGGCCCTCGGGCCGACTGAAGACCCTGACTAGGACATGCAAACTTGCCCTTGTGCGGTTCCTATTAAAATTTTTAATCCTTGTTAAAAATTTTAAAGGTAAATGTAAGCCTATACGGGAACTTGCTTAGCTCAACTAAAATAATAATTTTAACTTTGACTTTAATTTTAAATTGTTTAAACTTAAATTCGAACTTGAAATTATTATCTTTAAGCGATTTGGTAATGAATGACCTCGCGGTCGATTACCTGTCAAATTCTAGTTGAAGGAACTAAAAAAAAAAATCCGGTAGGCGGAGTTCTCCCTGGGATCGTGAAATTTCGCCGGCCTGCCTGCGAACCCTGGCGACCGGTCAAAGTCCGTGCGCGCCGAAGCCCCTTTCTGGGACGGCAGTTTTCACCGGCTAGAAATAAAATCCGGATCGAGGACCGAGAAAATAACTGGTGTGCTGCCCTTGGTGGGAGCGTAGGTGGGGTGGGGCTACTGGGCTCCGTGCCTTGGCCGCCGTCCACCCCCGGCCGCTGCCCCCTGGGAAAAGTGACCGAACTCGGCCCCTATTCCCTCCATTATTGGCGGTGCCCACACCGTTTCGAACGAAAAGAAAACATTTTTTCCTTTCTCGTTCTCCGGCTTACTCTGGTCGTTTCTAACCCGAGCATCAATAATGGAGCAACAATAATTTTCCCAAGAAAAGAGGGAATATCCCCTAGGAATCGACAGAAATCCTATTTCCTATTGTTATACCGTTACGAAATGAAACATGAGGCGATGGTCGAATAATGGATTACCCGAGGCGCGTATCTAATATTGGTCCATGGTGCGTTTCACCGAAAGATATCTTTTTGTCGAATTCCGAAGATTCGATTTCAATGGTAGGCATAATTCAAAATCTGCTCGGAATATTTCCAGACAACCTTGTCGACCCACGGAATTGGCCGGCCCACGATAGATCGGACAGGCGGTCCATTCTAACAAACCGTATGCGTTCATAAATAGTTGGCGTGGTTTTGTAAGTTCGGATGTTTGTAGTATAAAATAGCGTCCCAATGAAATGTTAGAATCGAGACGAATCATATATTATAAATGCATCTGTACGAAAAAATTATTTATTTTGATTTTCATGGATATGATTAGAAATATTAATAATTTTCATTATCGTATATCTTAAATTATTGTATCAGTTCCCTTTTATATGAGATTGGGCTGGTATAATACATGAACAGAACGGCATTTGAGGTAGAGGCGCTTACGGTTACCGTTGTTACGAAAGTGGGTCGAAACAATTGCGGGACGAGGAGTCAAAAGGCAGTAAGAGCGAACTGTCTCTTTTTCCTTGGACTTAATGTTCAGTAATGGATCTACGGTTGTTGTAGTAACGGTAGATTAGGCGACAAATTGTTCAGCACTGTAGTTGGACGCGACAAAGAAGATTTAGGTAGTCACGTTTTTCTCTCAGAGGCGGAGAGATGGGAACCGATATCCCCGATAGGTGCTGAACTAAACTGTCTTTAATTGGATACTGGATACTTAATTTGAATGGGAACCATTCCTTGGACAACACAAGCAAAAAATAATTAAATTGCGATTATAGCGTTAAACTAATTATTCTTCCTTCTCTACGCCGCATAAGTAAGATATGGGAAAAGCCTTGGCACGAAAACACAGGGTTCCTTGGAAGCGTGACCACGCTTAGGGCGTTCGACCTTTATGAAAATTCGTTCGAACCGCATGACATTAACTTCATTACACGTGAGAACTCGAATTTTGTATAGATTTTTATATCCATAATTATATAATATTATTGATATTTAGTTCAATCTCAAACTTTTTATTCAAATCAAGAATGACTTAAACGGTCTCTCTCTCATTCTCTCGGTGTGGAAATGAACGATGAATATTGTTGGCAAGGCCAGCAGGATTGAAGATTCTTCTCTGGAGTCATCATGATGGTGTAATTGAAATTGAATGGTTTTAAAGGTGTCTATTAACACGATGAATCTGGTAATGGCGAATTGAAAATCTGCCAAATGAATATAACGCACTCCGAAAGAAGGCGAAAGGTGTGTTCATTCTTTCGGCCGGATATTTAAAAACTTTCTCACAAGTTTGCGGGGATAGTCGGCGGCTAATTTTTGAGTTCACGTCATACTTGTTTTCGCGCACAGCCAGCAAGGATCCGCGATGCGTCATTGGACGATTCGTGAGGTGAAAGTTAAAACAAGAAATTCTGAAATACCTGTTTATCCCCACCATCACAGAATCAAATTGCTGGAAGGTCGAATTGTTTTTCCGAATCTTCCAACTCCATTCAATGTAATTCATCGGTTAGTGACGCTGAAATTATTTGTTAACAAAACTAAACGAAGAATTATATTAAGTTTTATTTAATTCACGACGGAATTAAAATGAACAAGATATTGATGAATTACATTTCATTTAACAGAAATTAAATTTTTTTGGCATTACAATTGAACTCAGATACTCATGAATACGATTGGCAAGATTTACAGAAAAGAAAGGATCTGTTACTTTTTCTGATTTATTTCGATGTATTGGGAAAAGACCAGAATGCAGCCAAGAAGAGGACTCCTTTTTATTATTGCGCAGAATAGTGTGTACTTCAACAAGTTCTTTTGAACTGATTGCAAGGAAGTGCTACTGCTTGAAATGTTTTTGGCCGGGGATAATAGCTTTGCAACGCGCTCGGTGTCTTACAATTCAGCGTTAGTGGGGTCGTAGAACTCTGCGGCTAAAATGAGTGTAAGTAGGTTTTCAGATCGGTGTCCTACGCCCGGGGAAAAATGTACGTCCGCGTCCATACACAACAGTTGTTCCTCGTACACAATCGGCGCAGACCTTCCTCGGCCGTTCTGAGTCATCCGGCCTTTTGTGCACGCCCGAACCGTTAGCACGCCTGCCACTTCCTACGCAAACCTATGGAATTTTAAATGAATCATAGGTTCCAATCGACACGGCCCTAAGCACAAACCTAATCGTAAAAGATTGAAAGAGAAAAGACTGGCAGAAGCTAATTTGATATACCTGTTTTGTGGTCTGCGAGGGGTTGGAATACTGTAGGTTCGTGATGTTTCTGTCTCCTCTCGCCGGTTTGGTCTTTTGCTAGGCCGGTTTCGGCTGCTCGCCATCTTCAGTAGCGGTGTTAGTCACTGTTAGCGCTTTGGATGGTTTTTTCGGGCATCCTCACTGCACTGTCACTTTCACATGTACTGTCCACACTCTGGGGGGGGGGCGCCAGTTTCAAAAAATCGTTCGTTGAGTGCACTTGCACCGATACACCAGCGCCCCCTGATGTTGGTACAAGAGACAGTGACAGTGCAGTGAGGATGCCCAAATAACATCCAAAGTGACTAACACCGCTACTGAAGATGGCGAGCGGCCGAAACCGGTCTAGCAAAAGACCAAACCAGCGAGAGGAGACAGAAACATCACGAACCTACAGTACTGACAGAAGCGTATTGTAATGACGTCTGCTAATCTATCATCATGCAGTCATCTAGTCATCTATGCAATAATTGCATCACTACTCTTTTATAACCGCGCTTATAGTTCCTCCTTTTGGCCAAGGCCGTAGATTTATCTGTCCTCTTTCGTAAATACTAAAAGTGGCTATTATTTGAAAAACAATACAACGTATAATATAACCCATTATATTCTGTACACATGAGCTATACACATATTTTGTATCGATATCCGTAGTAGCGTATTAGTAATTTAAACGTCAAATTCATTAATGTATTAACGAAAGTGTAATGATAACTGGAATATATCAGAGGAGCAATGTTTGAATTTTGAAGTATCAATGAAATCAAAAAAATGACAATGTATCACAATATTTTGAACTAAATGAATGTTTCCTAGATTTAGAATACTGTTTCTTGACCCTGAAGAGTCTCGTATACCATCGTATATAGGTCAAAAGCGTCTTTCGGTGGCTCTCTTAACATAGACTGTAGGACAGGATAATTAACAGTTAAAGCTGTTTGTCAACAGCGCGAGTACATACGAAAGCTGGAATAGTTGGAATGTTGGCCGTTGTAATAAAACATCGTTTGAATGCTTAATTTTCGCGCCGCAGATTTCTCCTGTGAGTTTTCCTCGACCGCTAATTGTCCGACATTTGAGACACCGATTGGCGGACGTCCTGCTCTTAGGCTTCTGAGTGTGAATCATTCAACCAGTACCTACTAAAACCGCCTATAGCCACATTGCGGATCTCCTGGTTTCCTCCAACCCCGATGATTCATATTAATGACTGATGCTCAAAATTAACTATTTAAGCACCATTTAAAATAAAATCTACTTTCAACTGAACAGTGTAGCATTCCTGAAATCCTAATAATTGCATAAATTACTGAATAGTTCAGCTAATTTGTTTTCATTGCATTATGATCATCAATGCGAGTATTTAAAAAGTCTTCCCCTTCCTGTATTATTTAAAATATCAATTATACATCTGTTGATCAGATATTTATATTTTTATTAAACTTTTTGGTTTAGTTATAATTAATTCTGTGTAAGTGCACTCAACGAACTTTAGTTATCGAAAGTGACTAACAACGCTACTGAAGATGGCGAGCAGCCGAAACCGGTCTAGCAAAAGACCAAACCAGCGAGAGGAGACAGAAACACACGAAATCTACGGTATTCCAACGCGTCACAGACCTCAAAACAGGTATTCTATGTTATGTTTACTTATGATTTACTTAAAAGATACTCAGCTGGCAAACGGAAGGAAATAGTTGTACCTTTATATGTTTCAATAGTATTATAAATAAGTTTTATAGCCATCGGGGTGTGGCGTGTTTTTCTATATCAGCGGACCTTGATTATTGAGTGTCCACGCTCCTGTTGGGCGTGGATCTGACCTCGCAACACAATTATGTAATGAAATAGTAATTGAGAAAGGTATACCTGAACAAATTAGAGAGGAATTTGTTACGGAAATTGCATTTTCGAGTTTAATTTCTTATCAGTAAACTCCTTAGATCTTCAGAAATAATGTTAAAATCGCGCTGAAAACTAGGATAAATGTATTATGTAAAGACTTTTACCTGAGCTAACGTGTACGCCAGGGCCGCAAAGAAGCCGGCTAGCAGTCGCACCATTCTGAAACCAACATTAGGATTATTAGGTTACATAAATATCAGTTTTCATAAATATCAGTATTCGAATTGATGTGAACTGTGTGCGCACTTTCCGTGAATGATGGAAGAGGGCTGTTAAACATTGATCTAGTTTAAAGGTCCGAAGGCGTAGACCTCTTGAAGATTGGCCCACTTATTATATATCTTAATACGCCCATTAGGGCCACACTTGTTCCAATACCCGGATCTCGTCCCCACCAAATACATTTCCCGCTACTCGACTAAAACTCGTTCCCGATATGTTAATCTGAGGCGGAGGGGGAGTGCTTGCGTGACCCGGCACGACCCGTTAAACCTCTCTTATTACTTCTCAAAGGAGGAGCAGGACGTCCCTCGTCCACCCGTTACTACTCCACCAATTATATTTCCAATTTTAAATGCGATAAAATTAATCAAATAATAGATGTCTGTTATGAAATCCATATTTATCCATTTTTAATTAACGGGATTGCAACACTGAAGACTTTTTTAAATCGTTCGTTTAAACTGATTATGCGGATGTTATTATTCTTTCAGTTTCAACTCCAATCGTTAAAAACGTCAAAGCTAGAGAGGCATAAGAAGTTAGTGACTAATATTTTTATGCATTATTTGAGAAGGCTCAAACGAGTTGAACAATTAAAGCAATAATTATCATTAGACTCGCGCGGGGATGCGGGTTCAACGTATTGGAGGTCAGGTATGTCACCGAAAGCGGACAGGTACGACTTTCTAAACCTGCCACGCCTATTTGGCCCGACTAAAATATTTCTATTCTATCACATCGTGTTTTAAACGTAGATTTGGAAAAGCTACATTTACCAAATAAATCAATTATCACTGATTGTTTCATTATTTGTGGATGCTTTTATTATGCCAATCTTGTCTTCATAAAATGAATGCATTTATTAAGCCTCGCTCAATTTACAGATTTTGTATTGCATGGGAAGCGTCGACCCGAGGTTTATATCGAAATATTACGATAGAGGAGAACCGGCTCTGGCGTGGGAAGCGGGAAATGAAGCAACTGGTAACTTAGTTCTTTATAAGAATGAGAATCAAGACGCGTAATGTCCTACATTCAGGCGGGAATTGTTCGAGTCTCGTAAAATGGTGGACTGAATTCTCTTTCATGTTCGTGCGAAATTCCGGTCTTACTGAATCGTTTCCTGTTTCGCCACGTCACTTTTCTTATTATAGCGCTCGGAAAACAAAATCCGCGGAGAAGCAGACCGCGCATTGAACCTGATGTGACCATTTTCTAAATACGACATCGTACTATTTTCGAGAACCTTCGTAACTTATTAATTATAATCAGGAATCCAGGTGAAACAACAAGAAGCTCAAATTGGTTGACAGTATAAATCTGACCGGACACAGAGGGAAACAAACCAACTACCACAGTCATCAAATTAGAGGTGAAGACCACAAGCTAAGAAAATGACAAAATTAAAGTGGTTATCAGGAATGACAATGACAGTAAGTGTGCTATTTACACTAGTATATTTAATTATCATAAACAAGTTTATCAATGGACCACAAATTCCAACAAAACAAAAGGGCCTAGGCGACCTGGCAGCTATTACATTTTTATGGGTTCGCATAAGGGACTGTAGCACAGGTGACGCAAGATGTTTGGGCTAACATTCCAGCACTAAGCCTAATTGGCGGTTCCCAGAAGCCGGCCATTAGCGGTCCTCCAATAATAGGCAATTTCGGTTCCGGGACGCGACGGGATAATTGTAGGAGAACTGGAGGAACCGCAGCGAGGGAGGTCGGGCAGGTAAAACCGTTGGACTCCTACCGACGGACCATTACTGATTTACAATGGCTTTCACCTTTTACACCTGCCCTACCTGCAGTCTGAACTGGACTTCTGACGACCGTAAACCGTCCTAAAACCGACAAAGGCGTCCTTAGAGAGCGCAATCCTCGTCTTAAACGGTACGCTCAACCTTGTTTAGCTTCTAAAGTTATGTTTGTGTTGAGTCGAATCACTACGATCCGAAAAGAAATTTTTAGAATGTTCGAATCTCCAGATATAAAGTAACAACTTGTGTACAAACGATTTCCAGCAATAGACTTAAACTCGGGTTTCATAAGGCACCGCGTTTCTCTGTGGCGTAAAGTTTAATGAAAGCCCATTTGTCAACTAACCCTCGCTTCTTGCAAAACATTACGACCACGTTTGCATCACAGTCAGGATAATTTAGTCATTCAAAGGACCTGCCGCCGTTTAGAAGTGAGAGCATCACCCGCCGCTCACTCAATGCTCGCTCCTCTCACGTCGGACAAAAGCGTTCTGTTATATATGCTACGGCGGTAGCGGATCGTACACCGACGGGTTGTCTGATGCCGGCCAAATGCTACATCTGCCCACTCCTCTACCGATACCTCAGTTGCGCAATAGACCCGGGCTACAGTTCCTCCAGCCGCGTTAAGGAAAAAAGGCTTGCTCCACATTCCTGTTCAGAAAAAAAACATTAACGAATTCCCGAGGATATTCCAGACTTCATTTTTAAAGGCGACCATAAGTTCGAGTCGAATAAAGACTATTTCCCCGTCACGCGTGTTCAACAAAGGGTGGCTGGATGGTTCTTTTAGGTTTTAAGGCCGTGAAATGTAACTGACGGTGAGCCAACGAGAAAATTGGGCTCTAACAATGCACTAATATGATTATGCTTCCATGTTGGAAAGAAGTTGCATCGACTCCAATCACTCGTTGAAGAATTCTCGTTAAACTTTTCTTTATGTCGGAACAATCTCGACAATTCCCTCACCCCCAATATCATGTTAATGGATAGGTAAAAAATCCAATGCCCAGAGAATTCACATATTAGCAAATCTTTCTTGAAGAACGATATGCTATCGAAACTTAAACATAGATTTAACATCTTTTGATCGACCATAAGTTTTCAAAGGTATATGCCTAAGTCAATAAAAGAAATTAAATTTTTATCGGGCAAATACAGGGATTAAATTCATAGCGAGCCAATCTCGACGGCTGTCCAAATCTATTGTTTCGTATGATTCATAAGACGAGTGACGCAGGCAAGAGGCCAGGGCCTACTTCCAAAATGTCAATGGGTCACAGCGAAACTCAAAGCTAGTTGCTTAGCGCAGGGCCCACTCCGACCAATCTAATCGAAACCCTACGGCGAATACAAAACAGTGCTAAACGGTGACACGGATTTAATCTCAATTTTTCTCCTGAGCACTGTGTCACTGACACACTGCACTAAACTAGTTCCAGTCCTTTTACTCTCTCTCTATCTCTCTCTCCCACTGGGAAATAAAACGAGAGTTCGTCCGATTGTGATAAACGGTGTTGAGAGAGAAGATTTATAGTAAAATAATTTTAAATTATAATTTTATTCGACTTACTTTTCCACGTACGATGTGTTCCTAACCACTTAAAAGTTGGGAGCAATTTGATTTGGTACTTGTTTGTTTGATTGTCATTGAACTAGCCCCAGGACGACCAGTAGAACCATCGGTAGCATTCCTTTATAGCAATGAATTAGATCTCGGTCGTTGAACCGTCCTGAGGGAGATATGTCACTGCACTATTGCTGGGTTAGGGTGTCGGGTTTTATCGGTTCCAAGCATACAGTGTAGTACCAGTTCAGGCAGGACGATTCATCGGTAGTCGACAGGCTAATTCACTGTATTACTAACGGGTGGAAACTAACCGAGACCGGTCTAGCAATAACAAAATGTGCGAGGGTAGTAATGAGACGCCACAAACTTTCTTTTTCAGTTATCTCGAGGATATTAGCGCAATCAGAATTTATCAATACTCTTATGGTAGTTCGGAAAGTGTTTTCCCATACCATGTATAAGGAAGCGGGATAAGACAATGGCGAATCTCTCCCAGTGCCTAGCCAGGAAAAAAACCGTCGTAATGGCGGTAGGGAATAAGAGCGGCAAGAATAGTGGTAAGAAAGAAGAGAGAAATAAGAATGATGGAGACGTGTTAGTGATAAAGTGAGAGGGTAAAGAGAGAGAGCGGTGAAGGGGGAAGTCCACCTGATGTGTCCTTGAACCAAGGGGGGCATTGTGTTCCACCCAACCCCACTCTGAGACCACTGAGCGAGCTACCTTCGTATTCCTATCAGAAGATGGGTCACATTGGAGAATAATTCATTATTCCGATTCTCTTTTTTCTTTAATCAGATGTATTATAAAAAAACTCGTTCATACGGCACCGTCCTGTCGGGCCTCTATTCAATTCAATTTGAATGGGGAACAGGATATCACGATATCCTTCCTTTTTCTTCAGGATATTCGGGAAATACCAATTCATTTGGCAATGTTCATTTGTGATACAACTATAAATGAAGGGGCGTAACTGCAAGAATAAAATTGATTGCTCCAAGAAGAAAAGACACACTAAAACTAAATAATATTTTCAACCGCGTTAGTCGCTACTCTGAGGAACCATTAAGAAAGGTAGAGTAAAAATGTAATGTGCAACGAACTATATTAGAGTTTACGTAATCGATAGTTATCGTCTGTTAATGTATAAGCGCGTTTGCAAAATTATAAAGCATAAGCATTAATGAAATTATTATATTTGCAACATAGTTAACAATTGTTAACTATTACTGTAGTTGGACTACAGTAGTAGTCCTTCACGAGGAAGCGTCTTGTTATTCCTTATCTAATGTAGGCCATTGGGCAAAAACAAATGTACTCCAAACAAATGGTTGTTATTTTGCATGCAGATGTTTGTCTAAGTTCAAGAATTTCTTAATAGTCAAGGATCCACCGTCGATCTTCCATCTCGGTAGCTTCTATACAACAATTTCTTCATTGTTCCAAATTAGAAAACGTATCTCCTACCGTTTCTGATCCGTACTGGAGATTTTCAGTCGGCAGGCTACAATGAATGACAAATCACGGCGCCGATTCTGTTTATGTTGTTCGTTTTTTTACAAACAGATTGCCCATTAAATGAGACGCGGCATTAATTGCGTCACTATTTAATTGGCCCCTAACAATTAAATGGACAACAATTATATCGGTCCGAATATAAGACGTGAAAAATAGTCTGCGAGTCACAAGGTTTGTTCGTCCTCTACAAATGCTAAAAGGGGCGGACGAATTAATTAACCAAGTTCAAATAAAAGCGAATATGAGCATTTCGAAAACACTATTTTCTCTCTGAATGTTTTAATGTTTTTATTAAACAGTTAATTAGTATTATTTTTCATATAGTTGAATATTTATTCAACTAATTCAAATATTTATTCAAAGCCCTCAATTATACCTTTTCTTTATATTTTATATGAAGTCGGACAGTGAGAGAAGTAGAATATCTCGAGAGGGACAAGGTCAGAGATTGGGAATATATATATATATATATATATATATATATATATATATATATATACAGGAAAACGAAAAACGACCCCCAGATTCCATTCCAAACTGCGGTCGTGTGGAGGAAAAGCGGCGGACATTCCTTTCTGGACACGGCACTCTCTCAAATAGACCCACGACGGGTTCTCGGAACGAATTCGAGCCCTCACGGGTCCAACGGTATCACTCCGTTAATTGGGTCAACCCTTGTCGACGAGCCCACTCCGTCCGACCTCCATCCTTCCTCTTGCTCCGCATCCTTTACAATCTCGCCGCGGGGGACACAGCTGTATTACGGGTCCACGGACCCAACGGCTCCGGCTCACGTTAACTGCACCCTACACGCAGGTCGATTACAAGCTGGCAGTCCGCGCGGGTATTATTAACAGTACGCACTTTGGGGTTACGCACTAGGGATGATATCCGCGATATCGACAGTACAATTACATGGTCAATTCTCTCTTATCGTGCGAGGAACATCATCTCTTTGGTGGGAGGTCAGATACATTCGATGATAGGAGTGGCCTCTCCTCTCTTCTCGAAGAGAGGCGGTAAGAATTTGGAATTCGGCCTTCCAGTTTCAAAATGAGGTTGTGCTGGTCAGGCAGCCTGCCGGCTCCACTAACGGTACACTCCCGACAATGTACATATCTCGGCCAACCGAAACCCATCCGAATCGAATCAATACAGCTATTAATAATCTTTATCCAACGAAACGCCGAATAAAGATCCTGAAAAATAACCCATGCGCTCGTAACGTCATTAATAAATTTTCAGGTTTCAAAGCTATCGGCACTCGAGGTTTCTGGCACGTGGAACACGAGTCCGTTATGTCAACAGGAGATTAGAGAGAAATATTTTATGGCTGTATGCGGGAATATTTCAAAGGCCGCTGGAAAAATAGCACGTCTCGCGACGCGGAGAAAGTCAACGGCTGGGTTGGGGCGACAATGGAAGCGTCGGTCTGGAACGTACGGCCGGTTTGGCACGGGCAACGGCTTCTGAGAAAGCTCAGAGTGGACGTCCCCTACACCGCTCCCCAGCAAGTGAAGAGGTAAAAGCCCTCCGCTGGCTCGTACGACGACTGCCAACGCCGGCTTAAGTCGGCCGGTAAACGCCGGTGGAAACAATGGACGACCTCGAATGGAGGTCGGGCCCCCTTATTTTTGTGTCACTCGTCTTCTGCCAGCGAGCTCTCTGGGGCTCCATCAAAACATTCACTCAATTAGTCCGAGCCAGAAGTCATCTTCGAGACCAATATTTGAGCAATATAACGGACGCGTTGACATTACGTCAACGCCTAATGCTCGTATCTCCGCTAACGTGTACTAGCCAGGCGAGAATGGAGTACCGAATACGTGAATTATTATTAAACAACTGGTAAAATAATGATCAAAATTGCTTCTCGCATATGTATTTAAAATTATTATACTATATATGTAAGTAAAAGAAGCTCCAGCCCGGATATTAGCTATTAGCTAGGTGGGTCCCGTAGAGGTGTGTTAATGCTGGAAAATAGGCGTATTGAAAACAAACTGGAGAGAAAGCCAGCGATGCCGAGTTGAATAGATTTGGTCATTGTCGCCATCGCTTAAGGAGATATCGTCGCTTGGGAGGACTCTTCGGTGACATGCGGTATCGCTGTGCGTGTGTTGTATGTCCTCAGAACCGGCCGGTGAGATAGAGGCAAGTAGAAAGCCGTCAATCCCGCCTTGTTTATTCGACCCTCCACTTTCTTTGTATTACAATTGTCACCTCAAATTGGAATTTTTATGCGCCGTGAAAGTTTCCAACTTTACACTAGCGACAACCATGGGCAGTAATTAACATGAGAGAGGTCGTAAGTATTAGTTTAAAAAAACATACGTCAACCGTCGTAATAGATTTGAAAAAATGAATTTAAATTTTAAAAAACTCATTTTATTTCCAAATTCATTAAATTTATTAATGAAATATAATTAGGTATTTATTTTTTTCAATTATTTTCTTCCGAATTTCCAAGTATTTTGTATATTCATAAAATGAATATTTAGCAGAACCGGGAAAGGACCAGGCAGTTTTTAGGATAAATAGCGTGAAAACTGAGCAGATTTACGAACTCCGCCTTTCACTTCTATTTGTAGACAACAGGCCTCATTGTATATTTGAATATAGGTCGAACATTTCATAGTCTAACTCGGTACAGTTAATTGGGTCCGAGGTAAGAGGAAACTATACATCTATTAATAATTCAGACTAGGAAAATCTACCTGTGTAGAAAGCGGACTAGGCTTAAAGGCTTGGGGTGTGTGATAATTAAAAATGATAATAAAAGAAGGATTGTTCGATTATCATTTTACCACTTTTCAGAGTTCTAACTTTCTGAAAGTTTCTAAGGAATCTACCCTTAAGGATTAATGCATTTATATGCTTTTTAATCGCATGAATGTATGCGAATGTTTTTAGGCGAAAAATGTCGTTTTCTAAAAATCAATAGGATTGTTGATTTGTAGGGCAATAGAAAAAATAATGTTAATTATAAGAATGTTATTTATTATATTAAGGTAATTTTGGGTTTATGTAATTAATTGAAGTTGCGATTCCGTACCGAAAATATTAAGAACTCGAGCCATATTGTAGGAATGTCGTCCGGTACCAGTGCCAAATACCCGTGTTCGTTCATAATTTGTATGAAACCGAAATTGTTCTTGCGACGCTCATCGCACAGTGTCTGACCTTTTTAGTTCGATAATTGTAGGGCCTTGTCCCGCCTCTGGGCCTAATTCAGGCGTGTAATTGTAACGGTTCCGTGTGTGTGTGTGTGTGTGTGTGTGCGTGGCCGCGCGTCACTCGCCTCCCCAACGGCGACCCACATACTTGGGCCGGGCAGGTGCGTACGTGTGTGTGTCTCCCTCCTGTTTTAGTGTTAGCCCACATACTCCCTAACCCCTCCCGCTCACCAACGGGGACGTCGGATCGAAAATTATAATGAAAAATGAGCTCCTTATATTACTATCTGGTTAGACTAACAGGTTACGGTTCGTTGGCTCTGGCTTGTTCCAACTGTAATAGTCTTCCAAGTAAAATAAATTGCCGCGGGACGTCACGAAATCTAATGACATAGTTATAATTTTTTCATGCTCTATATTCGGATTGAATTCAGCTTCTAGAAGCAACGGTCGTTCCGCCAGTAAAACGGGAACGGGAAGATAAATCAAAGGTAGTTTGTTTTATATAATAATCCATCGTAGTTTTCGTACTTTTTGGAATGACAGTGAAGAGCGTTGAACTTGGTTCATAAAAGCCCTGCTTGAAACAGAAGGAAAACAAAAGCGCATCGAAGGCATACCAATTGGATGGCGCCTAGAAGAATATTCTGTACGGTTGACCCGCGATCAATTATTATAACGTGGTGATTTTTCTTAACTGACTCCCCGAAAGAATGAACGGCCTCCGATTCAGCGTCTAGGATCGTTTCCGCTTCGAAATGTCACAGGGACCCACCCACGGAGCGAAGAGGAACGTGACTGTGGGCTATGCCGCGGACCGGTCGAGGTGTCCTTATCGTGGAGCACATAGTTGGCAAGTCATTCGGAATTTTAAAGTGACGTCAACCTCGCTCATGACCTAGGCGTGTTCGAAATGAAGACATTAAAAATAAAAGTGACGTTCAAAAGTTCAGCCACTTTCATCGTGAAGTGCAACTGCAACTGCTGCATTTATATTCTGATTCAATGGGAGATTTATGTATGCGGATTGGGAATTGAAGCTAAGGTAGCCCTTTGCACGTGCAGCTCTTAATAAAATCCAGAAATCTGATCATTTCAGTATTTATGATTATGAAATAATATCATTAATAATTTTAAGTACAGGAGTCCGGAGAGTGAGGAATATATACCCGTTAATTTAAAAATCAAGGTGGTTCGGTTTCACTAAGGGCGGGGATGACTGTTATTGGCAACCAAGCGATAATCTAAAGACTGAAATACAGAGGGATGTATTATTCACCTAAAACCCACACAGAAAGCTTGCTAAATACGTCCATGAGAATGTTGATAACGGTGACGGACAGTGATAGGAGAGATGATTGGTACGGGTACATGAACTGTCTTTCATAAGACGCGGGACGGGGCATTGTCTCGTACATAAGCGCGAGAGAGTTTCGAAACCGGGCCCGGCCCGACGCAGTCGTCCGCCGTGGAGCAACTGAGGGGGGGCCCATTGTCTCCCCGGCGAAACGCAAGACAATAACTTGCCCAAGCTCAATCGTGACCGCTGGTGTTTATTAAATCGATCGCGAATTGAGCCGGATAGCGGATCTGCCGGCTCGGAACAAATGGATTCGGCAACAATGGGACAATCAAATTACCAGTGGGAATTTTTGAGTGGCCCTAACAAATTTTAAACTCCGAATATCCGACTCCTGGGGTTTCAGGTTTGCGTTGTGTTTTTCTTGAGTCTCCCCAACTGCAACGCCTCCACAAATCCCCGCTGTTCCCGCACCTCTTTTTCTACCGTCAAATATCTTTAGCGTTAGATTATAGAAGAGCGGGAAGGGACTCGCCCTGATGTTATATACCAGTGTTGCAAGATAGAAATAACGGTGGCGACGTGACGATTGAGGGAACTGGATCGCGGGCCGCCGGCTGAGAAAATTGTTGGGCAACCGAATCCGACTCATAACTGAGTCCTTGTTTCAACACTCCTTTTTCATTTAATGAGTTCGTACTCTGTGAGAGTTCACACATAGCGAAATGGTCCATTTCGTAAGATGAATTCTGTTTATTTATGCAACGTTATATTGTACTCGTTATTTTTAAATGAACCGTAACAATGGGAGCCACAACAATGTAATATCTATCGGAACTGTGCCCCGAAGCTCCAGTCTCGCTTGGCAGAGATTTTCGTTTTGAATGAGACGGTTTTAAGTAAACAGATCCAGGCTTGTACCCATCGTTCGCAGCCTCTTGGCTGAACAGTTGGCTCTCTCACGGATTGAAAGCCGCAACGGATGAACAGTTAAACGTCAACATCGGTCCGACCGAACTATATTGTTCCCTGGACATGCCTCGCGTGTGCGGTACTTGCCTAATTCTGAGGCGTTCGGCATTCGTTCCGTCCAAGAATCAATTCGGGACTGCTGGTGGGAGGGCTCGCGTACCAGTCACACGGGAACGTGACACACGATTCGCCCCGATACGTGCGACCTAATTTTTATGAATTTTTCGGAACTTAGTCCAGGAAAAAGATATAGACCCAAACCTCGTAACTGAGTGTATTTTACTACAAATACATAATGCATGTACTATACTCGTAAACTAATGAAAATAAGACATTATTGTGTTTAATTAGTTATTTAGACATAAGTTATTTAGTTTGGGCTATTAGAGCCTTATCTTAAACGCTTAAGGTCAACGCACTGTTTATCATATTCTACGCTGTTTAGCACAATAGCATAGGGCTATTGAAGAACATAAGGAATCAATGTTATTTAGACATTCAAAAGTTGTTCTCAGTGAAGCCTATATATATTCAGTGTATTGAAAACTCAGAGAGGGAATATTTGCCAATTAAAACGATAGATTCAGGACATTTATACTGGGACTAGGTTGTGTACGTCATTGAGGCAGACAGGTGCGTCGTTAACGAGTCACGAGCGCGACAGTTGAGAAGACTTTCAGTTCGCTTTCGTTCGTTGAAAAACAATTACAAGAAAGTTATACAAGTTAATGGGTTCTCATCGAAAGAGAAAATCGATACATTTGGATGTTGTTGTTTAACGCATCTGTTGAACTTTTAAAAGAGTGAATTCAGAGGTCGACTTTTTCAGATCTAAACTTCAAAATTTTTTCTAAAATTATTAAGGACGGACCCTGACTTAACCGTTCGAAAATGAGTGACATAGCGAAACTACACCTGCAAAACGTCTGTAGCCGCCTTTCTCTCGATAATTGCCGGATCCGGATTCATTTTTTTCAAATTGGAAATCAGAGACAAGAAGCGATTATTTACTTCGAGTCCCATTAGGCCGGTACCCTAGGAATCTATTCTTTATTAAAAAATGTCACCTGATCATACATTGTTATGTGCTTACCAATAAACGCTTCCTAATTCTTCTATTCGTCTTACACCTAAGCGTTGCAGCGCTGTAAATCTGCCTTATTTCGTGAAATTGCAATTCATTATATTTCAATAACAGTGATTTTTCAACATATTTATTATATTATGATTGGTCTCGTGACGCCTGTTTGTGCAAGCAACATAATTACCTAGATTCTCTAAAATATTATAGAGTACAATCTTATTTCGAGAAAATTGTCAGCGTAAGAATATGAAATTGGTCTCCAACATGGAGTTAAAAAAAACGCATGAAAATTAGGGCTGGAAAAATTTCAGACTAAATTCAATTTGTTTTACCAAGGTTTTCGGGAGTAACTAGGAAAGTGTTACAGCATTTTTAAACTCTATTAGGATCTGCCGGCTTGGAGTTCCTGACTTTTTCCCGTCTGTTGTGGTTACGGCTTATGACGTGTGGCGATATCGATGCGTCAACGAAAGAAGCCGAACAAGTCGTCCCCAGATATTATCTGTAAGCGGGTAAAGCCGTCGTCGGTAATGACGGTCAGGAGGTGGCAGTGTTGAGAGACGGGTACATGGACGGGGAGCGGCGTATGAGGGAATGAGGGAGCAGGGAGCTGGGGCCGTGCAGGACGAACGGCATTCTCGGGGTGAAAGTCACCTGAGACTCGGACTCCGGAGCCCCAGACATTATCTCTTCTCTATAAAGAGCCGAACCCAGACCGAGTCTCCGCGTAACTGGTAATATACAAACCGAGCTTTCACGTGGACCTCGATACCGATCGATTGCCCCTTATAATTATACCTGAAGCCAATAAATGTGTGATATAAACAATTCTGATTTATTTAGTAGGGGCTATATCAGGGCTACAGTATGCTCGAATGATTCTTATGAAATCGATCATGTGAACACTACAAAACTTATAATATTCGCCAATTTGGCCCGATATCTATAATTCTCTCTATCAATTTAAACCAGCTGACCAGATTTTATTTCTGCGGTCCCCGTTTAATCGAGCCGTAGGAATGGCTGCTCTCAAAAGGAAACAAATTTAGCATTCTTGACCTAATATAAAAATGAATATTAGACTTTGCTTTAATTTGACTAATAAATTATCTAATCAATGTTACAGATTGACAAATGCCACTGTCGTAATTCCTTGAAGTACAAAAGATATAATGCGCGAATGGTTTAGAATTGAACGAATGCTAACGCTCCGAGTGCCGCAATGGTACGTTAACTAATTTGAATGACCTCGAGGAAGAAGGGAAATGGGTTCGAGGAGTGTAACACTGGCCATTAAGGGGGGACCGTTACGTTTAAACGGTAGAAGAGATTGGGTTGCGCCTTATTGGGCGCATTAGTTCAAACACATCGCTCCTCTTCCTGCCCCATTTAATCAATTTGAATACCGCTGGCCCTAATGTGACTCCGCCGTTAAATGCTTCCGATCGACGGGCCGGACTTTAATGGAGGCTTTACCGTAGTGGTAAATTACCAACGGTAAACAGCAACACTTGGTTCCCCCGAAGAATAACGCATGGAAACCAAATAATGAAATGTTTATATGAACATAGAACGAATACCTGTTCTATTATATACGAAAAGTTTGATAGTAATGGGTTTATTTCTGGAAAGGGTTCTGATTCCATCTGCATTTTTCGATATTTAAATAGCAATAGAAATATGAGTAAATGTGATATCATATGTATTCCCATATTATTGCGGAAGTATATGAAGTATTCAATCTTCTTGTGAAAGGGTGAAGTGTAGTCCTGGGTTTGGATGATCCCACACGAGACACAAAGCAAGTGAAGAGGATCCAGTGGTTGGTGAAAGTAAGTTTCGCCGAGAATCACCTATACAGGAAGTCAGGAAGCCGAAAATCATTGATGAGATAGGCCTCCCGGATAAGAGAAAGGCAAGCCGGTCTTGGGAAACATCAGAAAGATTCCACAATACATTCAAATAACACATTCCCATATAACTTTCATAATGTCAATCCTTTTATGGTGGGTATTCATGGTACCTATGCAATTATATAAACTGCAATCGTATTTACATTGTAGTGTACCAGTACTGGTACATTTTGAGTTAAGTATGAAAAAAATAAACGTTTCTCCAATTGATCGGGTCTATTGCACTATTCATCTTTGCTGAAATGCGGGAGGGTTCATGGTGGTAAAGATGTAGCTACTTCTCGAGTTGCTTACAATCCATGGTCGCCCGCTACGTATACTAACTTTCAATTCCGACAAAATAATTCCACAATAGTTAATATCAGTACATTTCGTACAATTCGCGTATAATGTTGGAGTTCTATCTTTCCATATCCCGAAATTATAGTTTAGCGAACCATGGCTTTGTGGATTGAGACTTTCGGATTGATCCTTGAACCGTTCGGAATCACGAGTTCCGTTATGGCATTACGAAAGGCCGAGTCCCTAGCGAGTGATGAGAGATCATCGCGGCCATCATCGAGGCCATTGTCTACTGGAGAATAACGCTCGCCATTTTATTCAAAATCCGACAAATAGTTTTTCCGCATACGCCTTGAGCACTATAAGGCACGGCTCTTAAACTAAACCGTAAAATTCAAATAAATTGGAGTGCACCCGTAGAGATGAAGTGGATTTATAATTTATGAAAATGGAAGAAACATAGATTGTTAAGCAAGGCATAAGTTTATT
Organism: Lethocerus indicus; assembly: GCA_019843655.1. Taxonomy (NCBI): domain Eukaryota; kingdom Metazoa; phylum Arthropoda; class Insecta; order Hemiptera; family Belostomatidae; genus Lethocerus; species Lethocerus indicus. Next base: position 21,470,222 of record JACDQD010000003.1, on the reverse strand, counting down.
GCGTGCAGTTTCGTGATAATTAACAGCGGTCAATGTCAACCATTTTGAGCCTATTTTCCAGGGTGTTACCCCTTCATGCTTAAGAATGCTGAATATTTCAAATGGACTGATTATGTAAGTTCTTGAATGTTGAACGAGTTGAAACGTTGGAGTGCGGGGAGGGTGGGGGGTTGCATGGGGTTAATTTGATGTTATAAGAGCCTTTCTCGAGATATAACATAAACTGGACCCCGCGTTATCTTACGACAACGCCTTTCTTTCATTATGAGCCCCGTTCGACAGCCCCGGCGTATTTGCGGTTTGGGGCCTGTTACATAACCCAAGCCACAATGCCGTTCAAAAGAAGGCCTGGAGGAAGAGAATAGGAGGCGGAGAGAAGGACAGAACGGGGCGAAATGCGTGCAAGAGAGAAGCAGAGATATTGGTAGAAGAACGAAATTGACTGAGGGGCCTAGCAAACACCCTGCCGGCGCGGCTTCGGCTGCTAGTAGGCTGCTTAACGGTTCCTTAATGTACGGTGTCCGTACCCTTTTCCATCTTCCGCCCCGGGCCCGGTGCAAACTGTAATTTAGGCCGTAATACGGCCCACGGCCGTCGAAAAAATGGTCGATTTACCGCTAATACGGAGGACGGCGGCATTAGAACGGGATGCAATTTTGTCTTCTATCATATTTTTCAAGGCAATCTCTCTCAATGCACTACAGGGCAAATAACGCTCTCAGATAACGTTTCGTAATCCATGCATCGAGCCAGCATGGATATTATGATTTGTCCAGTGTAGCGTGACGAGAACTGTTAACGTAAAGAATAATAGTATTGTACTTTATGCTTATTTACTTGTTAGGAGCAGGTATTCGTAATTAAAAGTGCACGATTTAAGTCGAGATAAGTAAAAAATCTGGGTTTCCGTTCCTTAGCATAAGAGATATAAGACCAAATGTTGGATTTGATGTTTCCTCAGCTTGTGCTGTGATTGGAAAGAATCGTTTCCTTGAAGTTGCTCAACCTAGCCGATTAGAGCAATTAGATGAATGAGTAAACAGATCAATCGTGAACAATTTTAAAGTTACTTTTTTTCACTGCACTCTGAAAACAAGATTTTTCTTTTATTAACGATACCAATGTTTTCGGGATTAAATATTCATTTAAAACTCAAAGGGTGTAAAAACTGCCGAGTGTTGGTGGGTAATATGAACTGCACGGAAGACTGGGATCGTGAGAACAGGAACTCATCTGGGTGAGGAGGTCGTTATGTGGCTTCTTCGTAATATTTTCTACGCCCTATTTTCGTAGAGAATAGATTATTTTGAACACAGGATACTGAGAAAGAAGGCACATGGTTGAAAGGAAATTAGGTATGTATTGAGAGATATTGAGAGATTTTAGCATTCCCCCGTATTTAACGTGAAAAATAAGTAAATAAGATAAGTTTTTATCTACTTCCTGATTACCAATTAATATCATTAGCTCAGCATTATATTGTCGTTGCGTAAAGGATTAAAAAAATATTATATATTACTCAGGAAGAGCGATCGTATAACGGGCAAAGTAAGGCAGGAAGGTGAAGCCTATGTGTGTGAAATAAAACTTGCTTCTGTGGCATTCCGGCCTTCATGGGCGTACCGTTAGATTCAAATGTGTCGGTTAACCTCGGGGTTTGATTTAAACGGACTGAGGTAGAAACACAACCTTCGTTAGATGGAAGAACGGGGAATTAATAAAACAACAGGAAATTGTCAATTGTTGATAGATTTGAAAAAAATGAGTAAAGCAAGATTACGCCCAGTCAATTAACATTAACAACTACCATGCCATTATTTTAATTTTGGACATCAAAATATTAATTAAATATATATGTACACATAAATTACTGAATTGTAAACTTTTATCGGCTTGCTGTAAAGGAGCTCATAATCAGGAATAGCTAGCTCTTTTTGAGTGACTTATTAAATGGACCTGTATTTAGCAATTTATTTGTTTCAAACTAAATGAAGTTTAAAGTGGCTGTTTTAGTAGGGCCACATTCATATTGACAACAAATTTCCAGTAACTACAGATACAGCAATAAACTAATCACAGGAGTCTGCTCATAGCACAGTTACATAGTAAGTTTAAAACAAACTCAGAGATAGAAAAATTGAATTACTATGCCAATGTATGGTAGTTATGAAAAACCATTTTTTAGTGAATAAGCCGCTGTTACATACAAGTTTAAAGAAGAAATAAATTGAAATCTTATTGTCAATAACATAAGTGATTCATGAGGCGTGGAGACTTTAACGGTGGGTTCGTACTTTCAACCTTCCCGGCCATTCCTACTTTATGAAATAGTGAAACCGAATTTTCGATACCATCTGATAGTAGTGTCTTATTGTGTTCAAAATAGCAAATGGAGTAACAATGGAGGTGCACGGTTAGAAGGAAATCGAACAGATGTGTAATAGGACTTTTGGGAGAGTTTAACGGTGGGGAGAACGATGTCTCGAGACTGCGTTCGAGTAACAGCTGTCTCTTTCCAGCGAGGAAAAGAAAAAGCATGCCGATTTGTGTTACTTTTAAGATCACGCCAACAAAATATAGAGTTTTAAATTATTAATATTGTTATTTTTCAGGAACTGACTAGTGGATTAGTTCGTGCTTAAAAGTGGCAGCATACCTGGGAGTAGAGGCACTGTTAGCCGGGTTAGTTTACTCAGGAGTGTTACTACACCACTAACGAAAATCCATTTAAACTATTAATAACATGCAATGTTGTCATAATGTGACTGTTTATGTGACTATTTATTCATGAGAATCTCATGTATTAGGTGTTGTGATTTTCTTCAGAAGAATCGGGTCGGAACATTCACTCGAATAGTAGATTATTTAAAACATCTACGGTGTAAAAGATAACCACTTGGTCCATCAATTTAGTGGATTGCAAAGGCTAAAAGTAACTGCACTTTCTTACTAATAAATATTAGTTATATTAACACGACGTCCGAATTACATGAAATGCAGTATTGCAAGGTTTCTCGGAATGGTGGTTTGCCACGAACACCAGCAAGGTTTACAGTCGCTTTATAGGAATCGCAAATTTCGAGAGGTCAAGAGGAGGTGGAATTTCATTCCAAATTTAAGATCGGAATGAGCGGTCTGAGCTTCGTCAGGGGCATAATATTTTGTTTCCTTTTGACCCGCGTGGGAGGACCACCGACTCGACTCGCCTCTGGGCCTGACCTCCAATCCCTCTCGGTGCGAGCGCCATGGCTGCCAGGGAACATTAGTCGTTCGACAAGAGCCGACGTAAAATACTCAGGATTCACGTTGATATACACTCAGCACAAAATAACATTGCGCTAGCAAATCGAACCGGAAGAGACTGAACAGTAGTGCAAATTGTCGTCGCTGCTTACCTTGTTATCTTCGGTAGAATCCTGTTATAGTGTTCATTTAAATCTAATGAAAGTCTTATAGAGAGTCCGTGCGGTGTCGATTGAACACCGCGAACCGAAACGTCGGCACAAGGGCACTGGATGGAATCACAAAAACACAATATATAAGAAATACACCCGCGCTATTCCTATCTGGGGCCTCGACTGGCTCAGGACTAAACCAATGGAGTGAGAGAGAGAGAGCCTTGGAGCCGAGGTGGAACCCCCACTACCGATTCTCCTTCTCTTTCACGCGCATTCCTTCTTCCCTCTCCTTTCCACTCCTTCTTCTCGCTCCACTACTTATCCTCCTCTTTCGTTTCCTCTGGTTTAATCCCCTACTCCTTTTCTCCCGCTTCTTGGTTTGTTAGGCGGGCCCCTGGGCTCTGTTGTCGGTCGGTGTCAAGGAACTGTAATACCTAATAGCCCACTCGCCCTGCTCTACCTGCCCTACTATCTTCTGAGGCACCCTTGTTTCTCGGGTGAATGTCAAACATGAATTCTCTTTTTTCGTGTACCGCTTTAGCGACGATATGAGAAACATTAACAGGAAAGTTGCGTCCCCCACATACATATCCGTTGTAGGCCAATCAGCGCAACTGCGCTTATAAGCATCGCAATATTTGTGTCCAATAAATATTTCACAAAAAACACAGACAACCATTGCTATATTCCAAAGCACTTTGTATCTTCTGCATCCCTTGATTATCCGATCGATGCTCCATCTTTTATTGAAAATACTCATAAACTAATTTGAGTATAAAGTTCATCTGCATGAAAACAGGCGAGTAGTTGTCTGTAGAATTATAGAAATTGTAGATTATCCCATTTAATATTGATGAAACCTGCCATATAGAAGGAAGTCATTGCGATAATCCATGACTTTGGACATTCTTTTTATCCTGGAAAGGGTTGGTGGTATATGACCCTTTACAGGCGTTAGTTCTTTCTACTGTTTGAAATTGGGAAATGGAAACAGTAGTCGCGCATGCGCCTAGAATATCGACTGGGCCACTTTCTAGTAGTAAATATAGGCCTTTAGACAGAGGGTAAAAGAAATTTTTGAAATTCTTCTCTTATAGGACAGATATTAGAGGCCACGGGGTCAGGCTCTTCTCTTGAATGAAAGCGTGAACAATTCTGTATGAAATAGCTATTGATTCCTCAGGAGAAATACTTTTGCCATTCTCTTACTTTTACTAAACAATAATTAGCTGGAATAATGTATGTCCCGAATATTATAGATACCATTTTCTTTGCCGTTTATTGTAAAAGTGGTACTTACATTGACAATAATCTCCTCTGAAAAGTCCCTATTTGAAATATCTATAGTACTCAACGGTGTTTTCACATCACTGGAAGTATTTTTAACATTCATGGACATTTAAAATCATTATATTACAGAGGTTTTTAAATACTAATAATACAGTAAGTGAGGAATTTCATACCAACGAAAGGAGGTCCTTTTTGGAATGTAGACCAATTTCACAGCGTTTCGAGCACTTTAGACCACTTTTGCAGGTGCCATTACATGAACTAGTAGTTTTTATTTTTATGACCTGTTTAGAAGAAATTTTCCAGGACACAAACCCGAAAGATAGTTTCACATATACACGAATAGAATAACTAGAAGAAAGTCCCATATAGGAAACTCCTTTTTCTTTAGCACGTTCAGGAAGTGAAAATTTGCCACCTTTTTCACAATTGTTATCAAATTGGCCTGCAATTGTAGCTGGCCATATTGAATTGATAATAGCGGGGAAGTGGATGAATACAATTTCGCGCGATCCAAGTAATTCACACGGAAACACCCGACGGACCTTCTTGTTTTCCCAACCGATTTAGACTGTTTCATAGCGGACGTCTTGTTGCATTCACTTCTTTTTTAACAGTATTCTCAAATCTGAACTCGGAAATGCGACAACTGCATTCACGAATTATTATCATTAGTTTAAGATAATGGGATCAAGAGCATGTCGCGGTCATCTTTGGTTTTGAGTCGGTTGGCATACTTGAAGTCAAAGATGTAGTCATCATCCTCAGATTCGTTAACATAGCACAAAAAAATACAAAATAGAAAATGTGTGCTGATAAAGTGAATGTTGTTAGGGATTTAAAATTTTGGCTGTTCTCGGACTAGGAGAAATAGGTCCGCGCCGGCGGTGCGCGGCGCTCGGGGCGTTCGGTCGATTTCCCGGACAGCGGTTTCAGGAACGGGTTCGGCTCCGATTTTTTTTTTACGTTTTTATAATCGAAGAAGGGACGATCGGGGCGGGGAGCGTGGACTTAAAAACGAGTTTGGGTGACCGCTATTTTTCACGACGGCTTAATACGGGCTCCTAACAGGACCCGGGCACTGGGAGCGCTCCAAATATCTGGTGTACTGGGTTGAGTACCGGATCAAATAAATAGCCCCAATCAGGTTCCTCGAGAAATATCTGTTTGGGCCTTTTATTTCTGGACTGACGGCTCCAGATTTTTTTTTCACTCGGTCTTCTAATTGACTTCCTAATTTACTCCGACTTATTTCTTTATCTTTGCTACGTCTCAATGCGTATCATCTTGACACTCTTAAATAAGATTGAAACATTAAATGTTTGAAACGCGCAGAACGCATATATATATATATATATATATATATATATATAAATTAACGAATCAGGAAAATGTAATTAATTAGATTTAAATGAATTTTTATATGTCGCTTGAGATTTTGATATATCTAACAGTTCTCATGCAAGTTATAAAAACGCATCAAATTTTGAACTTCCATCTACTGGGGGTGGAAAAAACTAGCCCTGTCTTATCTCAGACTAGACCCAAGGCTGGAGAATGTAGAAAATGTTTTCACCCCCCCAGATTATAGTTGAACAGATTTGAGGTAATTATCAGAGACTTTCAGAGACACTGAGTCTCTGACTGTCAGTGACCCTTAGCCATTATTCCGAGAGTGACAGCTGTTAGATTTTTCAGTCGGACAGAAAACACTAAGTGCGACCGGAGATAGTATTTTTTGTTCAACTTATCGCTGTGAAAATGCTTCGAGCTACATTTGTCAAGAGATAAAAGGCGTTGGGGTTTAAAAGGGTGGTAAAACTAAACCAAAACTTCCTGGCCGAGTGGTTTTAACCAGATCAAGGACAATAAACCCCCTTTGTTTGACACACATTTATCTTACAACCCCCATAAACATATGTATATATGTTTGTATTTATCTTTTGTCTTTAGGTGTGTTATTATTGTCTTGATATATTCTTAATGGATACAACATTGGTAATTTTTCTAGGACACATTTTCACTTTCATGATTCCATCGTGGCGGCTTCGAAACGTACACATCCATGCGTAATATTCAATGTTTGGAATATTAATATCCTAGAACGGTTTCAGCTATTCGCCCACGTCTGCGATATGGCCGTCCCACAATTTTACAACTGGACAAAACGAAATGCCAAGTCCCTTAATAGCATTTACGAAGTCAACTTTCGCTCTAAGAATCCCGTGGGTGGTGACGCAACGTGCGGCAGGACGAGGAAGGTTATTCGCCCGTTTAGGTGTTTATAATGCCGGTTAATAAGAGTCTGTTGAATAAAGCAAGTTGCGCAATAATATTAGAAGAACACTGGTCTTTAAAAACTACAAACCCCTTCACAATCATTAACGGAACTTAATGGATCATCATTGCCTAATTGTTACAGCGGTTAATCATTGGTTCCATTTAATATGCGAAAGGAATTACCTATATTCGATAGTAATTATACATTCTCTCTGCCCTCGTTTTTGTGATGAGAAAGGTATACGTATTGAAATAATAGCCAAAATCGCTCCTTTTTTTAGAGTGTTGCTGGCAATCGTATGACAGAGTTGTTCTGGAAGAATGGTGGCAGGAGGTGGAGGACATCGAGTGTGTACTACTTGTATACCAACTAAGTAGCTCAAGTTAAAATATTTTTGAACCGAATTACCATTAATAAATCGGTTGGAAAACATTGAGAGCTTGGAGGGAAACTTTCAATGTATGTGAGGGAAATGATTTTGACGGGCGGTACTTTGACAAACGACCTCATCCGAAGTGACATCAGCACTATATGTTGACCGGATGATGGTTCTTCAGCGGGGAACTGTGACCGTTCACGGACTCATAATTTTCATGACTGAACCGACGAAGAATTTACAGTTAGATCTGGCGAATAGAAGCGTAAGCTCCGCCCGTGGCCCGCCCTCCTCCCGTGCCACTTTCGGCAGCCCGGCCGTGCGAACCGCCGCCTTCCAATTAACGCGGAAAAGTCCCAGTTCCGATAGGCCTATCTACCCCTTAGATAACAGACACACCGCCTTTTGGCTTAGAATTTCACAAGGAATATTCCCGGTTGCGTCACTTTTGGGAATTCTCCCTTCATTGTGTGTTTCTCGGCTGGATTGCAATGCACAAAAAACACAGCCGCTATGCGATATATAGGATGTGGGAGATTATACGTTCGGAATATACGTTTGATATTTGATGGATGTCGATGAGAAAGACAACCAAGAGCGATCTATGATTATGTATCTACATCTTTATTGCCGAACTCGCCAGTTTATCTCAACCTGAAATTGAGAAATGTTATCCCACCAGTTTATCCCGCACCGTACTGCTTGTGTTTAATACCAGTTTCATTTGTCTTAGTGATCAGGTTCCTTCATTCATTTATTAATAATTGGAGACGTAAAACATAATTTTCGCTTTAACGTCCATAAAAAATGTCGACGGTTAATCAATGTCACTTATTTTCAACGTAGGCGTATTGTTCTGTGTAGGCGAATTAGAAACAGTCAAGGCAACGCGTGGTGAACTTATTAACATGTCCATTATCGTTAAGTGCAGCGACGATTGTCTTTGATTTTCATTAATAATTATTGGCTTTGAAATTTGAGTACGATTGCCCAATTTGATTTCTGGTGCGCGGTTTATTGCCGCCAGTAGTTGGCCAAATTTTGTACACTTGCCAACTCGGTAGCTGACAAAATGTCCCGGCAGGAGTGCCGCCTCTTTCAACCGGTTCTTTCAAAACATACTGATTCCCTAAGGTCCTTAATTGTACAACTGTTTATACTTCTCCGGGGTTTGATAAATTTAAACTGTGCTGGAAAACGTCTTTTATTGGCTATTTGAATATCACCTTGAAAACTTGTCTTCGTGATACACCGGATGAAGGCCGTACCATCTGACACAAGACGTAACGAATATTATTATAAAAAGTAGCCAGTGTATGAGTTTTTCTACCGGACCACCTACCAACAAGATAGGACAAGTATAATTTACTGAGTATTAAAATCGTTCCGAAATTGTTTCTGAGTTTCGAATTTGAAAAGCGAGAAACTGCTTTTTTTGCCTACACGCACGAGGTTTGCACTGTATTCTCCTATCTTCAAATCGGCGCACTCACGCTGAAAATGGTTCGTGGCATCAAGAGCTAAATCTGCATTACTCTGGAATACGAATTCTTTTAGACCTATTCAAACGCTCTCTTTATATTTTTTTTTAGCTGCGCGGAATTTTAATGCCCGTCACACAAGGCTGCAACGGTGCAGAACTTTCCCTGTGCAGTCATACATGCACGAAGGAGTACCACAAAGAAATACGTCGCCTTCTGGAAAAGCCGGAACCATTTTATTATTATAAAATTATACGTATATATAATTTATCTATACGTCAGTATAGGTACATTGAAGTAATAGTATTGTCCAAGCCATGACCGTTCGACGGTACCGTTCGGGTCGAAGGGACTTTTTCATTTCTATTTGGACACCTTTAATTATTATTCCGCTGGGGTTGAACTCGGGGAACATTGAACCTCTGAACCCCTAATAGGGGATGCCGGTACGGTAGATTGGAACTGTGGATGGAGGCGGAAGCTCGGGCCTCTGTATGCGGCGCGTATGAGACTCAGTCGGTCTCTTCATAATATGATACCGGTGTTGTTGACCTAAACCCCAGTCGGGCTCTCGAGGGGCGCGATGGAATGCCGGACTTCGGGTTTCGGTTCCTCCCGGAACGCCTAAACTATTTTCCCGTTCATCGTTTCGTTAGTACGAAGCACGATTCGCTGTAAATCGCGGTTAGTTTTTTCTACACTCCTAAAGTCACGTAAATTAGAACTCTAATTAATTCATGAATTCTAATTAATCATCGAACTTGATAAAACATCTGGCACTCTTAAAGCGTTTAATCTAATGTGAGTGGCGTAAATACTAGAATTTTACATCAAAATAATTAAAGGTAATTAAGGGGAAGGGGGTGTGCGAGAATTCTGAACATCTTTTGAATTTCTTATCGGACTCGCTAAGCTAGACCTATTTCCCCACCGCCAGTAGAAGTCCGCCAGTAGTAAAAAGTAAATTTTTCAAATTCGAAAGAAATATTCGAAACATAAATACCATTAAAAATATTAAAGTTCTACATAAATAATCCAGTATTTGAAAGATATAAACGGTAATTACAAGTGATATAGTCAACTATGTATTGTATAATTACGTGTTAACGAATTTCCATTCTTATGTAATAGGATATAAAAATTACCGTTGTTTCCCTGGTGATGCAACGACACGGGATCGAAAAGAATCTCTCATTTGGCCTCGGCGTTGAATTCAAGGGCCGGCATTCTTCAGGCCGAAGTCCGGCTAAAACGACCTGCCAACTACCTCGATTCACTGTGAATTAATAGGATGTAAAGCAATTAAGCCTACTAGCACTATGCGCGTATTAAATCTAACGATTAAGTATGCTGTGGCTGTCGGTGGTCGGACAAAATACGGTGGGGATTCTATAAAAGCCCCGAAGCTAACTTAAGACTTAACTGGGGCAAAAGTGTCAGACGTCAAGGTCAGACAGAGCAGAAAAGAATTGGGTTAAGTATGTTACAGTCCAAGCATTTAATGTTATAAAATGAAAGATGAAAATGTTGCCAGATGTCGTTTTCGTTACTCGATATAAATTTGAAAGAGAATAAATTTTTTAACTTATTTAGGATAAGGCTGCGATTTATTTCTTAAATTATAAATATATTTTGCCGATTTCACATTAAATCTCTTATAATTACTACAACGTTTTTAATTGTATTATACAATAATTATTGAAGAGTGCAATGTGGGAGATGACCATTTTCATCACATTCAGATGTTATACCTAAAAATGTTCCATTTCCTTAAAAATAAGTGGACTTAGAATATTTCTCATAAGAACTAGTATGTAATTTTGTACCGAGTTACTATTATTTTTTATATTTTTTTATAGTGTTCTAAAAAAATAACCGTATCTATCCTCGTTATCTTATGTCTCCACACAACTCTCTATGCTTGACACTTTGTTATGTGGGTTGTCCCTTGGGATTATTATCCGGTAGATAACCCGCTTTGTTTTCTTAAAGTGATTTCAATGTTTTGTTTATAAAAAACTATATTCTTCTCTTATGCGTTCAATCCTGCCTCCTCCCTAGTTATTTATTATTTCGTGGGCGAGGAGATCTGGATTATAGTCCGGGGCGATGTTCCATCGGGCGGGTTTCAGAGGTTAATTAGTATGTGGAAGAGCGGCGGTTGTAACGGTACAGGGGATGGCGGGGCGGGGCCCGTACCGATAGAGAGGGACACCCCAATAGAGAGTCCACTCATTCACGTGTCCTGAACGAACAACCCCCCCCCACCAACTGCTTCCGGATCTCGTGGAAACGCTTCCACCAATAGTTAGTCAGAGGCAAGAAACATACCATCTACGGACAATGCCGTGGAATACACGGGGAGTACACGGATTGGTATTGTTTTTCACCGTAGCTGCCCAGGAACAATGTGGATTTAGTGCCAGATTGGGTTTGTCCTGCCTGCGGCTTGCAGCAATAACGCTTCGCCTAAGAGTGAAATCTGGTATTGATTGGCCAATAATAACGGGATCAATTAATAAAATTATTTAATAAACCGGGGCGTATAGGAAGTCGGAAATTCCCGAACATATAAATGATCAGATGAATAACGCCCAAATGTTCTAAAACTTCATATTTTCCACTTATACAATTACCTTATACAGGGAAAAATAATCTGTTTCTTAGGAGATTAAGAGAATGGGCGCTTATTTAATTTACAGTATTGAGACATAATATTTAAGGATTCAATTCATACGAAGAGAGTCACTCAAATTAAAAATTTATTTGGTAGACTTCGTTTTTTTTTTTGTTTTTCTTTATTTTTACAATCAATTATTATAATTATATGTACATGTGTTGAGTGTATGTTTCTCACTTGAATGGCTTGACAAAAGAAACCATCCAATGACGGCACTTTTCACAATGGATGACGGTAGACTTCGTGGCGAAATTTTAATGATTTCTTGTAGTATTTTAAAGTTCGGATTCGCTAGGCCGATGATTCTCGGAGTTTTTTTCGCCGGGAAGGAAGCATGCCGAGGGCAATCGCCTCCGGGGCGAATAACGCTTAATTAATGAGCATAACTTCCCAACTAGATAACGGACTAACGCAGCTCGCTGAATATCTTTCCATGGTAATATTGCCCACGTCAGCGTAGACCAGTTTCATCGGGTTTTCAGTCTCATTTGAATTCCCATATTTTATTCTTACTTAAATATGTATTAGGATATGGTACGGGTGGCTAAAATGAATTTTCAGCTTGCGACAGCTCGGCTTAATAATTTTCAATCGAGCGCAGTAGACTAGTCAGAAGGGAAGAAAGTGTCCTAGAGGTGATGAACGGAACCAATCGATGTTGAAGACTCGTTACTCTCGCCACACCGTGAGAAAAGCAAACTGTCATTAGCCGCATCGAAGAAAGTTGAAAGGGAAAAGCGATTTTACGGAAGCCGTCCGGGTGTTACAAGTGTGGAAGAACTTTACACGCCGGGGACAAAGACCACGGGAGACTCAGAACATTGTTCAACGACGACAATAGCAGGTGTGCTAGAGTCGCAAGTAGCCAGGGAAATATGAAGGAAACTATCATCCATACATATCCTCTTCAAAAATGGAACAATATTGAGTTCTGAGGACAGAGTTTAAGCAGTAACTAATTTGATTTAATTAATAAACTGACAATCGTCACTCCTGCGATTTTTTCACTATTTTTCCTATGAATAGGAATGTGAATACATTTTTCATATAATAAATATTATATATATATATATATATATATATATATATATATATATATATATATATATATACATTAATATTTAAATACAATATATTATAAAACGTTTTGACATTTCTGTACATTGTTAATGTGTGACACTAAAGCATTAAACCAAGCAGACCAATTTGTTTGTGGTCTACTGAACATCTCCCAAAAACTTGGTCTTCTTCCACTGAAAAATAATTGTATTTTAGAAAATTCGTTGATAATGTTTATTACTAGGATATTAGTGTTTATAAAATGCATGTATATTATAACTTACACTGAAGGTACATTGCCTCTTCCGACAATAGCTTCAATCCAGTTAAGATATTGTGTTACATCAGTGTAGACACCAGGATATCCAACTTTTCCACAACCATTTCCAAAAGACACAATACCTGAATTTATATTTCTGTCAGTGATAATATAAAAAATTAAATTCATCAATGTAATTTATCAGTCCTTTATTTGAAAAATATCATTTAAAAAATTCAAATTGTGTAATTATGTAGCGCAGCTATATTGCTAATTACAAAAGGTATATGCAGTAATTATTTAGTATATTATTCTGCAAAATTACCGCTAATTACATAATTTCCTTCTCCATTGATGTACTGTAATGGTCCTCCACTATCACCCTGAAAAGGATAATTTCTTTGATAATTTATGAAAGATGTCATCATTACTGACAGCCAATTTAAATCATATCTTCTAAGATGGTTAGTTTAATCTGAAATAAAATTCGGAGTTTTCTATACTGAATGTCATTATTATTAATATTAATTTAATATTAATATTATTATTATTAATTTTCAGCCATACATCACAAGTATCAACACCTCCTTGCAGCTTTCCGGCACATAGGACATTCGGCAGAGTTTGAATGAGTTTTCCAACTGCTAATGATAGACATTGTGCTCTGGAATAAATGGTTACCCTCGCTTCTTGTAACCTACAGGGGTACACAGTCCGTGGTAGAACTGAACCAAATCCAATGATTGCAGCATAACTGGTCTCTGCCCCTGAAACCAGCATATATTAACTGACTTCTGTTCATTTATGTGAAAAGATATATTTCTCTAGGTAGGCCTTTTTGTAAATACCCTCACTCCCTTCCTAAAAAGTTTAAAAAAGTCCTAGAGCAGCTCTTGACCAAATTAGTGAACTAAAACATAACTATTGGTGAATTTAAGTGCAGAATTGGCTCACTCATTGTCGGCAGACATATAGGTGTGTATGCAACTTTCCTCTGGAGGGTGACCAACGCAATATCATTTCTAAGGGTGGTCGGCGAAAAACGCTCGTGCAAGCGGACGCTTCTCGCTTGTGGTTCCAGTATTAAATCTTTTCTGTCCTGACACTTATCCTTCAATAGGTACGCCAGTTTGTAGCTGGCGGTCAGGTCTCCTCTTGTCCTATTCCTAAAAACGAACCGAATTCGTCAACCCAGTAAAAAAAAAACTTCATTATTAAAAAAATACAAGATTTCTTCAAGGCTTCAAAACTTGGGTTGAATTTATGTTCTTTTCTATTTCGGAAGTGTTAGTTTTGTTGTTACCTATTATTATCTGTTTTAATTAGTGTCTGTGTTATTAGCACCGTTGTATATTTTTTTAAGACTAATAAACTAAGCGTTTATAAGGAGGACATGTTTGTCCTCTTATGTTTCTTATCTGACCATTGCTCCGAGTGAGACTGATTAGCGTGCATGGTCGAATCAACCTTGAGTCGTCATTTCATGTCCAATGTCAACATAATAACTCTTGTCTTGTTAATATTTATTGCAAAAGGGCTAGCACTTATAACTTCATCAGTGTATATCACTAGGAACCTAGATTGGTCAGGCCTCAATCCAACCCCAAGCGGGGAGAGAAAGAAAAACCGAACGATATAAATAAAGTCATGAAAATTTCCGAAATTCCTGGTTATATTCAGCCCTGAACTTCATCTACCAGCCCGAAAGCCATATTTCTCCCGCGTCTTTGAAAGCATTGGCCCCGATGCTTATCTTAATGGGGCATACCTGCTGGTGTAATTTTCCATCGATGGGGAAATATTATACATTGGGGACAGTTATTTTCGTTGTCGTGAATGTCATCATAGACGCCACCGTTATTTAATTTTGAGTATAAAACATTTAGTGTAGGTCTTTACACAAATGTTTCCTAATTTTAATTTTGAACTCCTTGTTTATTAATATTATTATTAAGGACCAAAAAATTATAAAAGAAATGTTTCGAAATAAAATCGCTGATGAGAACAATGTATACAAGTTGCGCAGTATGAAAGCATTTGACATCCGATAAACAACGCGAAGAATGTGTTCTTTCTGTATTCAAATCTCAGCAACTGGATAAATATTATTTTCCACTCGATCTTCGAACTCTGTATCTCTGGATTCGCGCCAGTTTTACAGGCAGGGGAGTTTCACAATAGGCCGTTGTAGGGTAGGACAACATACCGGATAAAGCAATGGGCTGCTGTAAGGACGTGGGATGAGGTGATGAGGGAACCGCCGCAGGCGACCACCGGAGGCCGGTCCCCGATGACGCTCTCCGGGATGAGGAAGGCGACGAACCAGGGGTAGAGGACAGAGTCAGCGACGGCATCTCCGCCCACCACACGTATATCCCCTACTAACATCGATGCCTTTCCGCATACTCCACCACCTGTAAACGGTAGCGTTTCTTCTATAAGAGTTTCCAATCAAAAATAGCGGAATTTTTTTATCAAGAGGTTCATATTAACGTTCTTGTAATAATTAGGGTGTTGGTATAATTTAATTTTTGGAAAAGCGAAGTATCATTGAGTTGTGTGAATACCGATGGTATTCCTACCCTCGTGAAACAAATAAATAACTTCCAATAAAAATAGTTTAGTTATGAAACAACTCACACTGAATAAAACACATAGCAGCCTACTTTGTATAAACACTCGTATATTTGTTACATAACGTATATTTCATTATCGATAAGCCGTTAATGACGCATAAGAATTCACCATGATTCACGGAATTCCTACTGATAGCCAAAACCCTAGTTATGGCTTAGGGCGAAAATATTAACAGTACTGATTTTCGGGCCGTTATTCGTGTTCGGGTTTACGCGAAACTGCATTTTGAATGTCGGTGAAAAAAAAGGCGAAGTAAAACTTACTGGTGGGCAGTATCAGCGACGTGAGATAGGCGAGAGTTACGGCGTTCAACATAACTGAGGCAGTATAATGTGGAAAACGAAGGTTGTTACGTTAGCGGTGTGTGTGCAACGAATAACACTGAACCCGTCCGCCATATGAGTAAACGAATGATTAGATATAAAAACCGTAGTTACGCGTTTTTACCTCGGTGTAGGTGGGGGTGGGGGTTAAGTTGTAGCGCAGGACGGAACATAGTCAAGACTCGTTTATGTTTAACATTGATAACCGAAAATTGGGCCTAACATCCTCACGTAATAAAATCGAGTTTCGAAATAAGATCAAATGACTCATAGTATCTTAAACCCTTGCTTAAGACAAAATAGGTAATGGAGATTGCATGAGTGTGTGATTTTTTTATACAAGTATGTACAAGTATTGGTATGTTTTAGTTCTAATGCACTGCTTGGGATATTGAACAATAAAATATTAAGCATAAAAATAAATTTATATTGAGGTGAAATTTATTTGAACTTATTTGAATATGTATTATAGCTAATTAGATTGAGAAACAGCGCAAAAAAATGACGGGCTATAGCTCAGAAACCCTGACGGTGTGGTTGGTTGTGCATTATGTATTATAATATATATTCAAATAAATTTGAATAGGGTGAATATTGATATAGGATGAAATGATGATGAGTCAAATAAATTGATTTTAATTTAAAAATACATTTTCCTTTTTAATTTATGTATTACAAGCCTTAACAAATTCATTATTATCAAATTAACGAAAAATATCGCCGATTTTTCGTTAATTTTCTCTGTAGAGTTCAGTAGTACTGAAAATTCCACATTATTACATGCAATGCTAATAGGTGAATGCTTCGCGTTTTAAAAATAGGGTTTAGAAAGGTAGCATAGCTCGAAAGGGTTGCCATTCCTATAAATCCATCCAGTCAATGATGTTAAGACCTACCCTACTCCTGCTGACATTCGCTGTGAGCTACATTCTTCACTGTGGATATGTAAGTATGCCTCTTTTAAAGTAGAATTTATTAATATTATAAACATAAGCGCTGATTAAATGAGAATATTTACTTGGAAAGCCGTTTCTAAGGAGAACATAAATCAATCCGTTAATTCTTTCATTTACAGTCAATTTACAGGTTTGCAGTTCACGCGTTTTGTAATGAGCTTCATTTTGTAATGAAAAGTTCCAATTTCAGTATACGTAACACCGAAGTAAATAAAATGTATACATCAATCAATGCATGAGAATCGCAATAAAGCACTAATCGATTTGTTAAATATGACTCATAATGTCCTAATATAGACGACGGGTCTAAACATTGGTGCTCACTATCGGGGCTGGGAAAATAGATGCATTTTAAAACAAATTTATCGAAAACTATTACATAATGTCATTTTCCTTCCGTCAGTTTTCCTGGCTATTACGTAACTCTGGAAGTGCACTGAGAAAAAGCCCGGCATTGCGCTTTCCATACTAAAGACTGGCATTTCTTATTTGATTAAAATATAAGTTTCGTTTTTCCGTGACTAAGAGATTACAAATTTGTTTTGCCTCTGTAGCTCGTATGCTTTTCGCGACGTACGGTTCGTTTTCCCGCGGTTAAATAATTATCAACTATAATCCAATTTGAATAATTATAAAAATTCTTTTTATAGGCACGACAAGGAGCAAGCCGGTGGTGTCCTCCCTGTCGTAAGTTTATTACATATTTAAAATACGTTCTACAATACGTCGTGCAATAGTTTCTAGCCGCCAGCAAAACAGTTTTGACTTAGGTGTAGCAACGTTTTACCCTACGTTACAGACTGTGGCATCAACGGCGTGAGCAGGGTCGTCGGGGGTAAGCCGAACAGGATGGGCGACAACCCTTGGATGGTTGCCCTCGTCACCAGAGGACACATATTCTTCTGCGGAGGAACGCTCATTGCTGACGTATACGTTCTCACCGCTGCACATT
This sequence comes from Lethocerus indicus, assembly GCA_019843655.1. Classification (NCBI taxonomy): domain Eukaryota; kingdom Metazoa; phylum Arthropoda; class Insecta; order Hemiptera; family Belostomatidae; genus Lethocerus; species Lethocerus indicus. The sequence goes on along the minus strand of JACDQD010000003.1, from coordinate 21,452,530 downwards.
GCTTGAGGTATGGTTATGTTTTAGTAATTAATAATATTAAGCCTTCAACGAAATGAAAATCTATATGATGACGGAATTTAATTCGGGGAACTCTTGGAGGGGGTTCTGAGAGGTGACTAGTTACACTTTCCGTATAAAATTCGATTTGAGTTCTGATTTCATCAATGTCGTTTCCATGATTTTGGCTCTCGAACGTGCTATGGATGGTCAAGTGGCTCACTTAACCCAGTACGAGCCGTACTGAAGATGGTGGGAAGCCGAAACCACCTTGCTTACACCAAAAAAAAAATTAGACTTAAAACCATATTGAACATACAACAAATAATCTATGAATTGTAAATAATTTTACAAATAAAATTATCCGATTATTAATTAATTTTTTAACACCACGAGTAGATACCGGAGACCATCGGATGTAGATGTAGTATTATCAGAAAAAAACCATGTTGACATGGACGAAGACATGGCTGAAAGAAGATCTGTATCTCAAATAATACTTCATCATGAATACGGCAAACCTACAAAGTGGAGCAATGACATAGCACTGTTGAGACTTGATTATCCAGTGTCAATCGGTACTTCTGCAATACCAGTTTGTCTACCTATGCCAGGTAAAGCGTACATAACAGTATATATTTTTTAAATTTTACTTTAAATATTAAAAATGAACTAAATTTTATTTCAATGTATATAAATTGTTTAATGTCATTTAAGTAAATTCGTTTCTCTTATCCTCAGAAAGATGTTTCACTGGACAGGATGGCTATATTGCTGGTTGGGGTCGTACCAGTGAAGATGGAACATCATCCAGTGAGCTCTTGGTTGCACAGGTGCCAATTCTGAGCAGGGAGCAATGCATGAAGCTGCAAGGCTATAAAAATATCACAAAGGATATGATGTGTGCTGGAAATCTTTCTGGAGGTGTAGACACATGTCAGGTAAAAAAAATCCAAATTAGTGAAGAAATTTAAAAATGTGGTACAGGGATACTGATGTACAATAGAACATGACTTACCATCTTGTACAGTGAAATGTTATTCAATACTATTATTTGAATTTCAGGGAGACAGTGGAGGACCACTGCTGGTTACAGATAAGAACAGCAAAACTGTGATTGCTGGTATGATCATAATCATAAGATTCATTATAATATAAATCTGAATCATTAGTTCTTGACATTCATCAATGAATATTTTCTTTTACAGGAATTGTTTCCTGGGGGATTGGATGTGCTAGGCCAAATAAACCAGGGGTTTATACACGAGTCAGTCATTACATTTCATGGATAAAAAATAAGACAAGAAATGCATGCTACTGTTCCTAAAGTTTGTAATTTTGTTCTTGCAACTGGTTTAGTATTAGACTAAAATACCAAAATGGAAACTACTTTTATTACTTTTCTTAATTTGCTCACTTATTTATAATTAAAAAATACTTACATATAATATTAATTTGCAGACTAAACTATTTCTTATATATAAATGTCATCTTCATAAATCATTTGGCACTTTATTATTTATTTAATTTTATTTATATTATTTTATCATATTGGGTGATGAAAATGTAGACAAAATAAGACAAAACTGCTCATATCAACTTTGCATTATACACTTACATATATTTCAACAACTTCTTTCAATATAATTCTTGAATATGTCATACAATTTTTTCATACATTTCAAAATAATTTTGCATCATGTGTACTTAAATCAAATACAATAGAAATGCACAGTTTTTGTATCACTGTCGATAATTAATCAAATATATTTGTTATTTTTAATGGTGTTGAAAAACAATTTTATATATATATATATATATATATATATATATATATATATATATATATATATGTATACAAACATTCAAACAATACCATAATCATAAACTCATATAATGAAAATGTACTTTCGTCCATTATGAGTCCAGAGTAGACATTTATATGCCTACTATGAAGTTATTGAATAATTTAATAAAACAATTGTAACAATTTAAAAAGCATAAAGTTGTATATAAATTAAAGAAAGTAATCAATCTAGTTGCTATTAATGTTTGTCTTTTAAATTATAGTAATCATAATTTTCTATTTTAAATTTCCCCTCTTGTGCCTTATATTTTATCAGTGTTCAGTTGAATTTATTTTTTTTTTAATGTTTAATTCGGCCATTAGACTTACAATTATATCTGACTAAATAATAAATAAATATTGCAAAATTTAACAAGATATACTTCTGACATCTTACATTATGGGAAAAATTGAATATATAACACTGTTCTCATACACAGCCAAAAAAACAATCAAATGCACAAATGTTAAAATTGTACATATAAAGAAATATTTGTACTAATCATATTTAAATTGAAAGTATATATGCTATTATTGATTGAAATTTTTCCATATTTACCAACCACAATAAATATCAAAAATTAATTTTTGTTAAAATTATAATAATTAATTGACCAAAAAAAATGAATACAGCAAAACGACATATTGAAAATAAAAATCTACAATGTTCCTTTCATAGCAAAATGGATCTGACAGTGAATAATAAACTTTGTACATTTTTTAAATGTACTATGAAACACTGGTGACATAATTCTGCAACCATTCTTCTGTCTTTGCATAATGGGTTGTGTGCCATTTTATGTTATTGTTAACAGTTTCCAAAGTGTTTTTCCTTGCATTTACTCCACAACCAACTTCTGGATACTTTTTAAAGAAGTCCTTTATCTAGAATGTAAAAGAAACTTATTAAATAAAATACTTGATAACTCAAATCAAAGGCCAGAAGAAGCTATCACAACCAAACTTCTTTTATCCATAAAGCTAATAAAATATTATCAATAAGCTACAAAAGGGTAAACAAAAAGAGTTTAGACTGTTAAATTATTTATTATTATTATTAATGTTAATAATTTCTATAATTTAAAATATCTAAAAACTAAAAAACATTTTATTACTTAAACATGTATAATAAACTGCTATAATAAAAAATAATACTCAATATAAAAAGAAAAGCTAATAGTCTAGAGCTATCATTACTTACTTCCTCCAACCTGTCAAGTGTGCTATAATCAGCAGTCACATGTGGTATTATATTTGCTAATTTCTGATCATTCAATGTAAACCGGTCCACTAATTTTCCCCAGTTGGTTCTGTAAAATAAAAAGGAATGCACCTTATATTCCAGTTCATTGAATTCATTATAATGCATTTGCTGAACTAATGTACTCCATTCAAATAACATACCTGACATACTCCCAAATTATCCGATTACCAGTCGGATGAAGAGAAATATTTTCCAACAATGGAAAGTAATCTTCAGAACGTATGTATGTTTTGTCCTTTGCTAATTCTAACAACCTAAAATTGGCACAGGAAAAATTAATTTACTCCCTACTACTTGGAGATTTTATTAATACAATAACAATAGTAATAAAACTGCAAATATTTTTGCTACTGATATAGGAGTAATAATATGAATAATATTTATATAATTAAACATTTAATACCATGAGAGATATGATCACCTCTAGTATGTGCAAAACAAAGTAGAGATGACTAATAAATACCAATATTGGAAGAAATTTACTCAAAGAAAACATATAACAGAGTTAAATTTATTATTTATGAAATTAGTATGAAATACATTCCTATATATTTTTAAAACTGGGAGAAAAAATAGGATATTACACCATTAACTGATTCTACCTTTCTATAAGAACTGGATTCTTAACTGAAGCCAATCCTGCCAATAAATTAGTTTTTTCCGCTGGACTCTTTTCATTCAAATATAATTCCCAGACGTTATTCCACATTTCATCTGTGATGTCACCAGACAAACCTTTCACATAATGTTCAGAACAGTTAAATATATATCAGTTGTAAATCATTATAGGTTTAATAAAAGAAAATAATTCAGTTGTTAATAGAAAACAGTTTTTTCCTAGGTATTAACAAACTATACACATTATGAGCATTAAGTGTGATCTCAACTTAGTACCTCTTAACCTAACAACCTAAACACCAAGGGGTACAGGTTTGATACATACGCAGTGAGAATTGAAATCACTCTGCTAGCAGTCTCAATGGTTCAATACATATGCCTCATGCCACTGAGCCACCACGGCCCTCGGAAATTAATTATTTTATAAATACATTATACAAATTGCAGAAAGAGTAATCATCAGTTAATATTCATGATAATTCAATTTTATATGACAATACTTTTAGAATAGACATATTATTACTCAATTATAAAATATTAATAGCAACATTATCACTTAACTGTAAATAGTATCTTACCATATTTATAAACAAGGGGCCTAATCTCTGGATTTGGTTTTCCTGTTGTCCCTTGTAACCAACTGGAAAATATGTCATAGATTTTTTTCAATATTGTCTCATCTCCAGCCCAACATGCCATTTTTAATATTTCAACATTTAGTTTCCTGAAAGAGAAGAATATGAAATAATAAAGATTATATATAAGTTACATTAACAAATACTTGTCCTTTTTATAAATACTGCATTAAATATGCATAATAAAAATTAAATTTGCATTAAATACATATAGTATACAAAGTACATACTTTTTCAAAAATGGCACAGTTTCATCAAACATCCAAACGTCAGACATGAGAGAGGGCTCTAATATAATGCGAATGTATTTCTGAAAAATAAAAATATCATTCAATATGTATAGATCACATTTGGAAATTAATGTTTCAGTATGATTATGAAATATGAATGAGAAAACATAAAACTTTTGACATTTGTTGCTAATTAGCATTAAGTAGAATATTTGTCTTAGCCTCAGTAATTGTCTTTCCATCAAACATAAAAAACTGAGAGGGACATATAATAATTTATTAGTTTTATATTAAAATGAAACAAAATATTCCCAAACAAATAAATAACTAAACAGAAATTTGTTTCAATCTTCTGGAAATATTTTTCTTTTATAATACTTATGATTTTCTGTATTTGTGAAAAAGTATATTATCCATATTTTCCAAATTAATTAAAGAACTTTCTCAGGAATATAACACAACATTAAAAACTAATATATATTACAAAGCCTATAACAACAATTCATAATTACGGATACTTTGCCTTGAATAAATTGTATGCATTGGTATAAGATAACTTATTATAAAGTTCCCTGAGGTAACGAGATGCAACTGCCCAAGGCATAAAATGGTTTTCATTGCCAGTCTGTAAATATGCTGCCAGCTTCAATGGTATATCATACTCAATATAGCTTCCACTAGCCAAACTAAATGCATCATCCAACAACCCTGACCTATCTTCTGGATCTATAAACTTCAAAGAAAGCATAAGACAACATTACTTTAAGTTAAATCAAAATAATATAAATCCAGATTATTGTAAAGTTATCAACCTCCACATTGTCAAAAAGCAAATTTGACAATTTAGCCCACTGCTCAGGTGTGTAGTTGACTCGGTAGAAACCAACCTGATGCCAATTAAGTTTTACCCATTCTGTTCCAAATGGTAAATCAATAGACACTGGAATAGGCCATATGAATTAATGAGAAAAACAATTATGTCCTTATAACATATAAGACTTAAATCTAATATTAAATTACAATACACGTAATATTCTTCAAAAATATATTTAAACAAGACCTATTTTTTCTAACCTTGTATACAAGTGTTGCAGTAAAAGATTTAAATATGAACATATTTTTTTAATCCAACACTGTTTTAAGAAACTGAAATAAATATTGAGTAACATTGTATAATGTATGTTGAATCTCTGAGAGATAATATTAATACTTACATGTAGGGTTTTCCCTGGTTAACCATGCAAGGTGGGGTTCTGATTTATTATCCTGATGCATGATGTATCTGACTGGTATATCCCAAACATACCTAGAAATAAAATATTAAATTCATATTAATAAACTAAAATAATATTCAAATTATTGCAACCAAAATAACATGTGATGGTTCAAACAACAATTTTTGAATATTTGTTTGCAGTTCTCATATTGTAAAAGAAATAAAATGTATTAAAAGAAAAATACATGACATATATGAAGGCATTCAATCCTACCCATATATTGAACTTTCTTTGTCATACTCCAAATCTTTGTGTGACAAAAACCGCTCTTGTGTAAGAACAATCTTTCGATATTCAGAAGTGACATTAATGACTGGAAATCCAGTTTGTCTAGTCCAGGTATTCATTACATTTGATACATCAAAGGAAACAAAAAACTCTCTTAGAGAAGACCATAAATCCTGAGTCTTTGCTGTTCCAAATTTGTACTTTTCCAGATAGGAAATTAGACCTCTTCTGAACATATCTGGGTCAATATTATGGAGCATCCGAATTATAGAGGCCCCCTACAAAAAAAAATTTATTAAAATAATGATCCCTATATTCACTTTACAAAAATTAATAATCAGTTTGAAATAAGAATGAAATAAATTAATACATTTATTCAATTTATAAATATAAGAAAAATAAAATCTGTTGACCTTTCTGTAGGATATGGAATCAAATATCTCTCGTATTTCATATGTATGTGTAACATTCTGCACAAGGCTGTGAGAACTTAAATGTGAATCACTGTGCAAAACAGGATGAAGAACATTCAGTATAGTTGTCCATTCCTAAGGGGAATAAGTACATTAATATCTTATTAGTATCTTATTGTGTAGAACAGAAGGTAAAGGAATGCTCAGCACATAACTTCTATAGGTAACAAATAATGGCTAATGTGAATGGAGTAAATAAATTTAAATATAAACACACATAAAACATAATGACAAGTTATATTAATGGTTAAATTAAATCAAAACCTCAGTCCAGTGGGTTCCAGTGTGAGGTAGATTCATTTTTCAGACACACTGGATCAACATATTGTAACTGATAATTCATACTATTTTCATAAAAAAGCTGAAAATAGGTTATACAAAACTCTATATTAAGAAATTAGTTTTTCAATACCACCTGAGTTATTTATAAAAACAATTAAACTCAGGTGATCTATAAAGTTATTAAAACACTCAATTTTGTTAAAAAAAGTTGTCATAAAATTAAATAATTTAGTAGGCATCACAATTTAGATATTGCTAAAGCATAAGCTAAAGAATTCTTTGAATTGCACATACTAGCAATATTTATTATTAAACCATAATGAAACCAACTTCACAAGGATTACAATATTTCTTCAGTATTCTTTAACTGTGACCTCATATAAAATTGCATTTATTTAAAATATATTATTTATTAAATAAAGCATATATATATATATATATATATATATATATATATATATATATATATACATACATACACACAACTATGGTTTATTTTATAAATTATTATAAAATATTTTACTTTTACTTATATTGTATATAATTTGTTAATTTTGTCCTTTGTTTTTATCAGTCATGGTATATACTGTATACATTAAGCTTGATATAACCTTAGGAATAAACAATATCTTAACCTAACTTAACTTAGATATTATAATTTCTTGGACATAAAATACATAGTTCTTCTAAGTAACCGAATACAGAAGTAACAGCACATTCTCTATTATTTCTTGTTCCAAAGAACTATAATTAATATCATCAGTTACTGACATTTAAGGATGTGAATTTTCTTCTTTAATAACAGATATTGTGCTTGTTAATCATGTGCTTGTTAATTCGTAACATAAAAGAGTATAACTGATGGAATACAAAGAAATAAATTATGAATGATTTACGAGGAATGGATGCAACCATTCATTAACTTAATATTTAGTTTTTATGTTTGATGCAAACAAGCGTTATAGCCACCCTATCAATGTTGCAGGAAGTAACAATTAAAAATTTTGAAAGAGTAATTTGCCCAAAGCTAAAAAAATATTGAGGCTTACATGGTACCAATCTGGAAAAGCATTTGATCCACCTAAATAGGAAATAAATGTAGCAAAGCCCTCCTTCAGCCACAAATCATCCCACCAATCTATTGTAACTGAAAAAATGAATTAAACTGGTATAACAAAATGTCAATTTGTGATTTGCAGTGAGTGATAATGATCCAACTTACCTAAATTCCCAAACCACATATGTGCAAGCTCATGACAAATTACATCAGTGGCTCTTTGCAGATCATTGCATGAATAGTTACCCTCTTGTAGTAAAATATTGGTATCCCTGAAGGTAACAAGCCCCCAGTTTTCCATTGCACCAATGTGGCTGTCTGGGATAGCAATGAGATCTAAAAATATAATATGAATCCATTTAGCTTAAATATAAAAGAAAACCATATAAAACACAAAGCTTATATTCATGTACGTCCTTTGATCAATTATTTAATTACTATATCACAAGAAATTCTCATTTGTCTATATCACATCATGGAAAAATTGATAAATCAAATCCAAATTTTGAATATATACCATACTGCAAATACTTTTCATTTAGCTACATAGTTCACCTGACTTTCTGACATGCAAATGTATAATACTTCAAGAGAAGTATTTTATTATGAAAAACTACCTAAATATTAATAATTTAAGGTTAATGTGCAATAAAAAATTACAGATATTTTAACTAAATATTTAGAAATATACCTAATTTTGGAAATGTATATTCAGTAAAGAAATATCTGCTGAAATAGTTCATTGTTTTGACAGCTAAGTCCCTGGCAATAATTGTATTTTGTACTTGGCTTGGTTGGGAGTACACAGCAATGTTGTATCCACCATTGGCTTCTTTAGCTTCAGAATGCTCAAAATTTCCTACGATACAGCACACAAGGTATGTAGACATTTCAGGGGTTGTAGTAAACTTTGTTGTAGCCAAACCTTCCAATGGATATTCGCATATATCAACCTAGAGAATTCCAGGAGAAATTTAACTTTCTGCATTTATATTCAATACTACATATTTGCATTACACTACTTTAAAAAATGAGGAAGAGTGAAAAAAGCAATATAAAATGCAATAAATAAATAATAAACTCACCTCTTGGACTCCATTAGAGAGTGCTGAATAATCATCACCTGAAGGATGTACTAGTTCAATAGTGAACTTGGCTTTGAAGTACGGCTCATCGAAACACGGGAAAGCGTAGCGTGCATAAGTTGGTTCAAAGTATGAAAGAATGCAATTACTGAAATAGATAAACTTTTTAAATATATTTGAAATAATATTTTGGGCTATAGTAATAAGATAATACATTAAGTAGTCAGCAAATAGTTCATCAGAATCAAATTTAATTTGGCTGCTACTCTACATTTACAAAACTTTGATATTCATGTAATGTATATTAGAAAATACAAAAGAGCACATTGTGCTATGAAATTTATTAATGGTTAGTACTGTAATTATTCATTTACTATACTGGTTTTAATATAATATGAAAACACTTACGATTTAGAGCCATCTGCAGCAGTATATGAAGATTTGTACAGTCCTACAGTCTGGTCAGACAGCGTTCCACTGTAGTTAATGTGAATTGTGTACTTTCCTGGATTTAATTTCTGTGCCATGGTTATCACCCAATAATTCCTGGATGCATATTCAAAAGAATTTTCAATTTCTAGTGGATTACCGTACTCCCCACTGCTTACTGCCTTCAGAACTCTTGTCACTGAGATTTTCAGCTTGACGGAATGTAAAAGTATTACACTGTGAGGAACCTTTACGTTGACAACTATCAGGACATCACCAGTAAAGGTACCTGATTCAATATCAGGATGCAAGATAAGATGGTAAGATTCAGGGCAGATAGTCCTTGGTAATCGATCCACAGCCCAGGGAAGATCTAAATCTTCATTCATCATTACGTCCTGAAACAAAAATACAATCCTGTACAGAAATTCTAGTGTAATACTATTTCACTTATTTAGTATTTTATTAATAGTGGAAAAAATCACTGGGAAAGTTATGATTGGTAAATGATATCCATTACCTTCACTATTTCCATTGTGAGCAAGCAAATTGTTCAACCCACATACACCGGATTTGGATGGAATTAATATATGAATTAATATGACGTTAAGGGAAAATCAAGTTCAGCTGATTTAGAATGAACAAGTGACCATTAAAAGAACGAACTACACATTACATTCGATTAATTAACTAAAAATACTAATCAAGAACTCCGTTATCAAGAAAGCACTCAATCACTGTCACAATTAAACTAAATGCAAAACTTAAATGAACAGTGTCGGGTTAGAACCTTCCAGTAGCAGGAACATAGTATACGTAATCTGCCACAAGATAGCAGAACCTATCTCATTGGTACCTAATATTATTTTCTGTATCCCTTTATATTGTAAATAAATAACAAAATTGTTACTGTAAATATTGCGGTATCTATAATTTACAATTTAGTAGTTTTATATACAACACACAACGAAATAAAATAGTGTGTGTACCTTCAATATAATAAAAATATATTTATTGTACCTTTAAAATTTAACTATTTTTTCATCTATTTAATATAATCATCTGATTTCGTTTTTTCTAATTTTTAAGAATGAGCTTATAAATTTCATCAATATGAATTCTGAACTGACTGCATTCTGTTCCAATTAGCTAAATTCTATAAAAGATGAAGCCCATCAGTACAATAACTATAAGATCAATGCTATAGCAACCAACAAGAGAAATAGCGTTATACGTATATCTTGGAAATATAATTGAATTAAGTTCAGCTATTTTGTATTAAGCACATTTATGAAATTTAAACAACGACCTTTTTATGCTGCCGAGTATTATTTGATGCGGGGTTGTCACTAGGGCCTCTTGTGACTTGGTGGACTGCCAAATGTTTTTGTTATCCAAAACTTGGAGAGTCATTTTTCCACTTTCGGATAATCTGAACAAATCATCAAAAATACTATGCACTTGTACTTAATTTTTGAAAAACTTCCAAACGGCCTCTGAAGTAACTAGGCAAGAAACAGGTCCACCAACGACGATCGACACGATTAAGTGGCTGTCCCAATTATGCAAAGTGTCACGTAAATAAATACATTTGCAGTTAAAATTATCTAAATACAACCTAAAGTTTAAATGAGCCACGAGGGGATTATTAAAATATTTTCCGAATAAATCATTTACAATAATTTAGTATACATTTGCTGTCCGCGGATACGCGCGTCGTGCGTGTTGCACGGATGTGTAGTTAAAAGATAAGAGACCCTCAACTGGTCCTCGGGAAAGAAAATGATATCAATACTTAGCCACTTATGCAACCCGGACCATCAGAAGAAATTTTCATGCGTCTTACAGAAATATACATTATGACTTGTAATTATTGTTTAACTTATCTAATAAGAAAATAGTACGAAAACGCACAATTACAACGTTAATTTACAAGAGGCACCATTTTAAGTCAAACCGCATTCTAACGGTCGAAATTCTGTTCATTTCGGTTTCATTTAGTATTTCCATTATTACGTATTACGTAACTCAATGTAATTATTCTAAAATAATAATCGATTTCTTTCATACTAACAACATAAAAGTTAGAAAATATGACTTAAATCAATTATAGAAATGAACTGCTTAGTATGATACTTCAAATGGATCATTCGGGTTTATCCGTTTTCTCCGAAACAGGGGGTCCCACTGGAAAACAAAATGATAGCCGGGCTCTACACTGTCATTTGGGTAAAAGTGAGAGCCGTCAATCCGAGCCCGGACCTCAATCCGTCTTCAGTGGTAGTGGTAGTGGAATGTGTAGCAGCAGATGGGGCTCCGGCTTTGGTAGTGGTACTGGTAGTGGTAGTGGTAGTGGCAGTGGTAGTGGTAGTGGCAGTGGTAGTAGGGTGGCCGGAGCCGCGTGAAGCAAGTGCCTCTGCAACCGTGCCGACCTCAGTCAGTGGATAACGCCCGCGGTGGCAGCTTCGTCCGCGTTTGGATTTTCCGATTTCTTAATATTTCGTTTCGAGCTGTTGGTCCCGTCAGCCCGACTCTCAACAACAATCAATTAAGTAAGTTATTTTTTTATTTTAAAAAATGGAATAATTAATAGATCAATTTTTTAAAGAAACGCTGAATTACCTGGTCGTGTCCACGGTATGTTCTTCATTTCATCTTTTATTTTCGAAATTTCAAAACCAATTATAATGTTTCCGGACACAATATAAAATACGTCCCGTATCTAAACAGGAATGAATGATACGATGATTTCTTGGTATTTTTAATTTAAAATAGTTAGCCATTCTCAATAGAAATATGCCATTTAAAATAATTCAATTTAGTTATTCAATAGTTTCAATTCGCATTATAATGGGCTGATTTATCAACCCATTTCTTTTCATTTCCATTCAAAAGTATCTAAATATAAGGGTCTGACTAATTTTCGTCTGTCCTGCTACAATATTTTTTCACAAATCATGCTACTAATTAGCATTTAAATTAAAAAACAAATTAAAATTTAAATTTTAAATTAATATAATGCTATTTAATTTTAATACTAGATTATAGGCTATGTATTCTTGATTATCTGTTGTCTGTATATGTTTACACATATATATATATATATATATATATATATATATATATATAAACGGACAGACCATACAAAAAACGTACATTGGTAAATTATCATTAATTCCAAAGCTTTATGCTTTGGTTGCATTTATTACTTTAATATAGGTCATATGGCGGTATTTGATTAGTCGTATTTCATTTTTATTCGGTATATGAATACTATCGAATTACTGCTATTATAATTAACTATTCGCGGAGACTCTTGAAATCTGCTCAAATAATGGCATAATATATACTTAACATATATTGGTTATTCGCGTTTCCGTCGCAGTCCTAGCCTTTTGTGGCACAGAGAATGCATCCCGGTCCTTTGGTTCAACATATTCTTTTACAGTGGCACGGTTTCAATGGCAGATGCTCTTGTTTCGAGGCGGAGTCAAATACGATTGGCTGCACAGTATCTAATCGTAAGGAATTCCTCGCGCTGAACGTTTCGCGACGTTCGTTCCTTTCATTTAACTCTCTATTGCTTTTCACAGGAAGACATAGCGGGTTAATGAAATGAAACTTTAACTGGTCTAACCGGAAGGAGAAGAACGCGACGGAATAGAAGTGCAGTAATTAACGCCCGTCTCATTAGGATTAAAAATGAAATGTCTGGTTTTCGCGAGCATTTTAAACGCAATCAGGCTGCCGACGAACAAACATCATTTTTAACGTTATTAGGAAATGAGAAAATCTGGTATTCCATTATTATATCAGTTTTAATTGTTTGGAACGGTAATAACAATTTTAATAGAAATTATTGGACGCTAAAAAACAGTTTCTAAGATTGATATCGTTTTACTCTTTTTTCAAATTAATCATTCATATCATGCAACGGATTAATAAATTATTTCATCTTAAGACCTCCGTACATTCATGGCCTCGAACTCTAGAAATATTCATTTCGTATCTACACTTATTCGAACACGCATAACGATACTGAAATAGTACCTCATTCTTCGAAAAATTCGATTTATCCTGCCAAGAGCGTCCCACTACCCTTTACCAGAACAGCGTCACTGTCGACTAGAATATAGGATTGTTTTATAATGTCATAATTATGAATTACTTTTAATACATTATACAGATCATTATTTAGGCATTTCTCTCTTTATTATTGTTTAATCGCGCATGGAGTACCATTAGTAAGTAACAGTAATTGTTGTATTTCCAACCCTTTTATTACGTTCGGTTATTATACTTGTAATTATAATTATAAAGTTGATGTCTATACAAGTACTCTGGTGTTATATCAGATCCACTCATAGCAGTTGCGAACTTGAATTGAAACGAACAGAAACTAGTTATTAGAGAATAAACTAAAGGCTAACAATATACGTGTAGTATAGTACTTCGGATACAAAAACTATGGTGTACGGTAAATTTTTGTTGTCACCTTCATTAGTAATATAATTAATATAACAGCCTGGAGTAAAAATTAAGCACTTATAAGGAGATCAAAGAGTGAAGAGGCAAAAATCGACAGTCGAAAAATAAAGCAAACATGTGTCATAGTAAACAAAGAAGGAGAACTTACTTCGTAAATGGTATAACACCTTTTACATTCGCAGTAAGTCAATAATAAAATAAACTCAGGATTAACACGGAATGAAAGTAATTGTGTAAAAAAATTATGGCCGCCACTTTTTATTCGACGCTGTATACTATCCGAGAGGTATGGCGACAACTAGAACAGGAATAAAGCCGTGAGAAATCTCGGAATGAAAGGACTGAGCAAAAGGACGCAAAGGCGCAAAAGAAAGGAAATTTAAGGTCATTGTGGATAGGGTGATTGGAAACATGGGAAAAGACTATTATGGACCATCAGGATTCCATTTTATAGATGTAACGCTTACCCCTACATTTATACGGAGGTGTATATAAATTTTATAACAGCTTTATAAATAATCGGTATATTTCTATCCGTGTGCCAAATAGTCGTAAACTTAGTGTGTATCTATTAATCTTATTTATTTTAAGAACTACATGAAATATTGTATAATTTTCTTACCAAGTTCAACCCAAAGTACCTCGCGTAGTTTACTGATCGAATGCTGGAAATTTACGTAGAAAAAACTGGGCGTAAATGTTTTCTGGGCCAATAAATTCGACTTTCCTTACGCTAGTTTTCTGTAAGATTTGGTTGTCCTTGTTGGGAAAGTGCCGGGATAGGTATTAGGAGGCAATTAGTATCTTCACCGCCGCTAGGCGTGTTAAATACTGGAATGCACTAAGAACAAGATGCCTTAGCAGGAATACCAGGAGTAGAAAGATTGAAGCTAAAAGAAAGGATCCCTGAGCAATTCAACAGTTTTAGAAACACCGTCCGGAGAAAAATTGTTTCGCACTCACTCAGATATTTGTCCGATATAAGTCTCCAATATTTTCCCACCGACGAGTCAAACATTCGTATGCGGTTTGTACCGCGGTTACAATTTCACGGCTTTGAAACCCCAGGTGTTTGCCGCAAGATAGCTCGGTCCAATTGAGTTTCGGGTGGAAAGAGTTTTAACGATTCATTTATAAGGAATATCATATTTTGTATTGAATAATTAAGTGACTCGGATAACTATTCCTCACCCGTCTCATCAAGTGATCGAGTGACCAGCACAACCACAACGACATCCCTATTAAAGTAGAATTACCTTCTATTGTTTCTGTATGTATGCATGAACTCCTGTTAATTGGCTGTCATCAAACGAAAATACGCAATAAAAAAAATCTACTGTTGGCTTTCTCCGATGGAGCATCGGAAGTTCTGCCTCAGTGAAACCGAAAATACCAACACACCGGGGAGCATCGTAGTTGAATTCCTCACAGCCCCCTCTTTGTGGAGTATTGAAACGCTTTCGGAAAAAGTACAATTAAATAGAAATCCAAGGTATTAAAAACGATTTTGACTTATCAAAAAAAATAGTAGGACTAAAAGTCATGGGCTTTTCATCTGAGAAGTGAACTTCTTCCAAAATGTAATTTTAATACCACTTTTGCCAACACATACTCGCAAACACACTTCGCAGTTCTGATTCTCGGGTTTTTAAAATCTAGGTAGTGAATTTTTTCAAGAAACTTTTATCATAATAACGGGATTATGGGTAAACGTTGTAAGCAAATATTTTTCCCACTGTTTCTGAATTAATTGCAGTGTTCTGCGCGAGTGTTTTATCGCCGGGATTTAGAAGGGGTTTGTCTACATTCGTCTTAGATCAGTTTTGTTCTCCCATCATTCTTATTAGCTGATCTCGTAACTGTTCTCTTATGTATCCTGAAATATCATACGTTATCCTTGCAATTTCTCATAGTTAATAAATATTATTTCATCTTATTTATGGATAGTAAAGACTGGTACCTCCAAACCACCGATCTTGAATCTCACTATTAATATCCTGTAATGCAGTTTGAATTTATGTAATTTACAATCCTCCTTAGTAGCACACAATTAATACAATGATGATAACGCTAAGATGCACAGGAACAAGATGGAAATACTCAAAAGTGTCATTCTTGTAGTGAACAACCGGATACGTACAATGCACAGGTTAAATAAAAATGCTATATATAAAAAGTTATCCTGTCGAAGTGATTATATTCCTTTACTGTGTAAAGACTGTATTGCTACAAAAGTATCGTATGCAGTTTGATTTTTAATTAATAATTCACCCAGTTAGTAGATCCTGCTCTTCTCTTGTAAGAACGTATAAGGGACTTGTGACAGCAAATATGTCACACGAGTGGCAACGTTGAAACATTAATCTTCGGTGGGAGACTGTTCTAACTGTTGAACCGAACAAGGAAGCGAACCGTTTGTTAAAGTGAATCTCGGTTTATCCTTGGGTAAGTGCTCGGAATATCCTCGACACGGGTCTGCCTTAGTAACCGCTTACCGGTAGGAGAGTGGAGGGAGAAGGAAGAGGAGGAGGGTAGCGGAATAGAAAAATTCCTGATTCGTTTTTCACTGGGGCGGAAAATCGCCGCACATTTTTCTTCAGCGGCGAATGTTTTTCCGCGTTGATGTGCTTTGGGTCGGTCCGCTCCCTTTCATTATCCAGTTAACCCCCCCTATCCCAATAAGAGGGCCTGCTTTCTACCACCGCTTTCCTCCCTGTCATTACGTGAAATACTTAGAAGTCATTTTACAAAAAATAATTTTAAAACAAATAAAGTACCAGGACATGGTCACTTCCAATAGTTTGGTTCCGAACCCAGACCGGTTTCGGCTCAATATAATTTCTAAAGCAATGCTACTGATGGATGATGACAATCAGTTTCTGCCTTAGGAGCAAAATGAATGAGAAGAAATCAAACGAGTAATCATTTTCTAAATAGTGGAAATAAATACCATAAACCGTTAGAAATTTGCGATTAAAGTCAAATAGTAACATTTTTCGTATTTTACGAAGAATTTAGTACATATTTTAATTCAGATCATTTGCCCACGATTGAGTTGAACAGTTCGAGTTTGGAATCTTTAAACGATCTTATTGCTCCAAATATGCGCGACCCGTTAATGAATAAAACAATTTGATAAACGAACGTAATATATTAAGAAAAAAAATTAGGAACTCTACTAACGGCCGTGGAATATTTTCAGCGAGCCGTAAATCTCCCGGATTATATATGCTCCTGGGGAGGCATTGAAATGTGCGATTGAGGGCATTTAGGAATCTAAAGCCGGTCGCTTAATCAAAATTCAAATTGTGGCCCCGGGCGATTTGCTGAAACTGAGGCCTAACCGAATCGCGCTCTAAGACCAGCAGTATTTTGGATTAACAATAAACAGATGGTCAGCCGGTTTTCAGCCCTTTCTCCCTGCATAATTTTTGTATCTTGCCACTTCAGAAAATCACGAATGGCTGTGTTCGAGGCGAATCTGGAGGAAGTAAATTCCTTTGCCGTTAACATTCTCATCGATTATTATTTTTTCATTATTTGGAGTGTCCGTCGAATGAAATAAACCTGGACTATATGGCTACGAAAAAGTAAGAGCAGAAAGAAATATTAATGAGTAAGCTTTAACTCGTTAAATAATCCTTTCACGTTAATTACGATTTCTCCTCGTACCATTAATCCTCATAAATTATCTATAAACGGGTGAGCCTTAAAAATTTTGTTTTTCGCAATAAAGTCCCTTTTATTACGTGTTGAAAAGCGAAACCGACCGAGTTTCACTTGGCAGCTAAACGAAAGGATTTGGATGGGATAATTCAACGCTTCTTTAATCCCTGGACCTCCATTATTGCGAAAAAGACGCATCTTGTGGAATTTCGCATGGGGCAGACGTTTTTTCCCATAATTAGGAGCTCCTGCTAATTACAAAATCGCAGCGCGCTAAACACAACTTTCAGAGGAGATTAATCGCCGAAATTGTAACAGAATCAACCTAAAATCGATTGTACACATTCGGTCCATTGAATATCTTGGACGTTAAAACAGTTTTGGGTTTATCTAAGCAATTCTCACCTTAATTAGAATTTAATGTTATTCCATTATTATATACTTCCGAAGTCTATTTACAGCAAGTCCAAGTCTTGATATGGTCTTAAATTACCCTCTGCAATGTATGTACCTAAGGAAATGGTACAAAATTATTTCATTTAGATTAAATATTTTAACGCTTGTATTTTACTTTAGTATTGCAATGGTGTAAATGGTATATGATACATCACAACTTCAAAATTTATCCGGTTGACGACATTTGGGTAATCTCGTTCACTCATTACGGAATATTACGCAGGCGCATTAAACTGGATAATTGCTTATGTTAATTTAATTGGGAAAACAGCTAGGGACGTCTAAGGGAAAGTGGTTGTTGGGAGGTTATTTTGAATACAATGGTTCCAAAGAGAGAGTATTAATAAGCGTTAATGAATTTTATTAAGTTTCTTTATGGTTTTTAATTCCATAGATTTATGTTGCAACTTACGAGTTCTACTAGAACTATGAACCTTCACATAACAGTAATGAAGAATTACAACATTGACTTCATTCAAATTGAGTATATTCGTGTTTTATTTAAGGAAAAATGTTATTCCTACTTTGTTATTTAAAGTTATTGATAAGTTTTAATCCTCGTAGATCATAAATGACCTATACCTGTATTTCACATTCATCGTGGTCATAATGAACAATTATCTTACTCTTTTTGGACGTCCTTCTCTTCTTCTATCGTACTCTTTCTCTTATTTTTTACCTTTCTAGACGTCTATACCTAATAAATTAAGTGTCTCTCTAATAAATGACAACAGACTCAGTACTGAATAATAATGCTCATATTAGTATTATTCTTTGGTTGGTGATGCTAGTATATAATTTCGCGAATGTACCGTGAATGTACCAATTTCCCCAGAATTCAATTCAGAATATCAGAATTCATCGAAATATAAAATTAACCGTTATTCTTAATTGATTATTTTCTTGACTAATATTTCCATTAATAAGACCTTAACTGTATGTCCTTTCAAACGGATAAGTAGAGGGACCCACATCGTTTAGAAGAAATATTAATCAACCACGTGCGGGTGAAAGTAACTATTAAATTGCATGGATCTAGTGCGATATACCGGGCGAAGTTTCATCTTCATTCTGGCCAACTTTCTCAGAGGTTGGTATTGCGTGGGAACGAATAAATAAAAATTAGAATCGGGATTTTATGAGAATATTTTTTTGGAACAATGCAACGAACAGGCGTTGAACAATGGAAGATGCCATTCAAAGGCTCCGCCACGGGGCCAAAGTGTGCCATACGTATTGTAAACTGTAACGGATCCGTTTCAATTGCCCAGTCTATAAAAACCGCAATCAATGTAATTGTATAATCATCCTCGTTGACATTCGACCCGTCGTTTCGATAAACAATGGATGAAACAACAGTTAGGCCGGTTTATTCTCAGACTGCCCGAGCATTCCGTCATTTTCGACTTGGGGTTTTCAATTTAAATTAGCCTCGCTAATTATTTCCTTATATAGTTGAATGTCCTAAAAGTTTAATACAAACCAGACCTAAATTACAATTACGATATACCTATTGAAAATACTTGTTGATCTGTAGAATAGATTTAAAACATTTGAATACCGTGTAACTGAAGAATAGCACTGGTTTAGAAAAAAATATATTCCGTGGAGTGATTGCCATGGTTTTTCTTCTGCCCTGGATCCGATTCAAGTATGTCAGCTTGAATCATGTCCAGGGCCTTTATTTATTTTTTAGTACTGTAACTGGTCCCGTAGGTATTACAGGAGATTCCCTGTCGGGAGTGCCCGGTTGGTTGAACGCTCTTCGCCCTGAGAATCTTCGCCAGGGACGCTTTTGCCCTCCTTTCCGAGCGAAACTACCCTGCCCACCATCTGGGGGACTCCGCGTTATTTGCGCGAAAGAAACCTGTTCGCGCCAAGAGCTGTTCCTTTCTGATTAGTTTACAGCGATCCGGGACATACCCCGAAACCGAGTGGGGAGGCGACGGAAGGGGATGCTCGGACACGCGAAAATCCGAAAGCGCCTGCCGGCTCGGAGAAAGTCCAATTTATCGGATTTGATCGAGTGAAAATTGGGCTGGATATAACGGGAACGTAAGGACGCGCTTTACGAATAAATTAAGGCGTATAGGAGAGAGATTTCTTTGGCTGTAAATATTCGGTATAAGACGGTAACCAACGGGATTTTAAGAAGGGCGCTTTCACGGCTGTAAATTCGATTTTTATGACCGTAGTGGTGGATTTTTATTTTGTCAATATCTAGCGGCCGCCTGCGTGGGGGGAAAAGCTTCATAATATACAGTTGATTAATATTTACTTGTTGTTGATGGCGCACTAAACATATTAAGACAGTCAATAATTTTGTTAAAAAAATTGGACATTAACAGTTTACAAGGGGGTTTATTTATATATAAAATTATAAATTTAACAACTCGATAACTATAAAAAAACTTGATATAGTCACATTACTTGATAAATTATCACGTTAACCCGAAGCCAGCTACCATATGAAGAGGCCACATAAAAGTTTGAGTATACTATAATTGACCGTTTACGAATAAGTATCATATTTATATAAGGGATTAAATCAAAACGATACCACTACATGGAGAGCTGTATGTTCACCACTTCGTATAAACTGAAAGTAATAAAAAATATAATTTGTATAAGTAATATTACAAATTTTTATGTACGTATTAAAAGTGAATGTTACACGGCACATTAATGACAGCACTAATGCAATTCGTAATAATCGTTATATCGTTATAATAAAATGAGTAATAAATTATATTATTTCGAGAAATAATCAGTCAGTCACGTCATTTCAGTTGGGATTGAGGAGTACCATTGAGAATGAATGGAAGAGTAAAATAATTTTGAGTTGAGTAGAATTAATGTATTGTCTGAGGAATAATGAACTTAAATAATCGCGGTTAATAGAAATCGCTACGAACTAGAATCAATATGACAGTTCGGTTTTATTGTGGTGTTAAAAACTACCTGTTGGTTTGAATGTCCTTTCACCAAAGTTGACCTATAGTTAAGTGGTCACGGTCAGGCAGTACGCGTTGCCGTTTCCTTAATGTCGCGCGAGTAGATTTTCCAAAGCTATAAAAATGTTTGCTGGCCTAAAATTATTGGCCGCGACGAGAAAGTGATTGATTTGTTTCCGATCGTAAACCCGAGTTCAAAGGTTTTCGGTTAATTTTCTCTCTTCAGTAGCGGCCCCTGGAGGCCGGCCATTATCGCGCGTCGGCGTCCGCTAGAAACTAGCCGTACACTCCCCAAGGGCTTTCTACAATAACCCCGAATTTCGCCGGCGTCGGCGCCATACGAGAATTCGTTAAAGCACTAAAAGTGGGACGCCAATATCTTGTTGAACCTTTGCTTGGTATTCTTATTTTGCCGTTATATAATTTCGAGTTTTATTTTACAATAATTTATTCAGTTCCATTCCACTTATATTGCACTGTGTTAATAGTAGTTCGCTTTTCTACACTGCGGACGAAATATTCGGAGCCTAATCAAATTCTTCATCGATTAAACAATGGTTAACTATAAATGACAGTTATTTTCAGCCTAGAACTATGATGGAGATTGATTGTGGGGCTCACACACACATATTTTTACTGATTAGGAACTTATCGAACAATCTTGGTACAATGCTATAATACGTATGATCCATGTTTTACATTATTTATTTATACTATTAATTATGTGGCGTATTATTGGTATGAACAATTAGGCGTTAGATCTGATCTTGGTTGGCGTAACATAGTTGTAGAATGAAATAGAGGTTTATGAGCCGGCACACAATGCACCTTCGAACGCAAGGTCTCATTAGGACTAGACGTTTGACATTATCGACAAGCAAGTCCTTCCTTTAATTCAAGTTCAAGTGGACAGACGTAAGTTGTCGAACATTTTGATTAGGTTTAACAAGAAAATGACAGCCATCATCAATACAAGATGTTCTTATACCACAGTAGAAAAAACATCCCGGAATAAATCATTGCTTCAGTGCTTTCAACTGATTTACGTATTATACGAGTGTTTCTTCTTAATTTAAGAGTATTCTCTTACTCAGAATGCAGTACAATGCCCCGTTGTATTTCCAAATAATTCGGCTATGGCTTTGCAAGAGTCGTACGTAATCCATACAATAAAAAAAATGGTATCGATCTGTAATGATCAACATTGCAATTAAGTACAGATGGGAAAAAAAATCACCGTGCAGGACACAGTCTCAAAATATGATAATGTAAGAGGCGATATTTAAGTGCAATTTTGGGTTATAATTCTTATTATTACTATTATATATAATACAATCAATAACTCGAATATCCTCTCAGAAATCTTAGCGCTCTAAATGGTTTCAGGAGAGAAGAATTCCTGATTCAAACCGTAAATCAAAATGGATCAGGGGTGAACATAAACCAGTCCTGCATATTCTTGAATCCTACTCCTCTCTATCTTCATCATCCTCACCTTATGAAGGATAAGAAGAAGAAGACGTCCCACCTCCCCCCTTCGGCTTTCTCTTTTTGTATTTTCCAGCCCAACAGGAAACACCGATGCCATCTCCTATGAAACGTTCCTCCGTTTCTTCGTACAACCGTTAGTCAACTTGACAATTTATTCTTGTTCGCTGTGAAAACAAAACCAGCTCAGCGAATGCCTCAGAAACATTAAAAACAAGTGATGCGTTCGCTGTTCCTAATTCGTACAGACCCGTAACTTCATCCAACGGGGAAATTGGTTGGGCTGACGTATCGAAGGGGATGCGGTGGGTGAAAGGCGCCCGCACAGTCCGACCCGCACAGCCCGGGCTCTGTCGATAGGCCGGTGCGTTAAAGTCCAATCAAATCAACGACCCGCGAGGCCAATAGACCAGCGTTTAGAACGCCCCTGTACTGGTAATTGCGTTCCCGATACACAGTCACGCAACCGACTGAAAGAAAATTTAAATTTTGTAATTTACTGGCGCCAATAAACCGTCAGTTTGGAGTTTAGAACGGACGCGTCCACTGACCGCGATTTGGATTGGTTGGATTTTTACCGAGATATAAATGGACATCCGATTGTTGTTATACGGTAACAGGATCGATGTGTGTCAGGCGATTGATTAATACCGAAAATGAGTACTGGATATTAGGTTACAGCCAGTGCCTGGTGTGTGCAGTGTAGAAGCGGTCACGTTTCCGTCCCTGTGACCGGTGGGGCGCTCAAAGTGGGAGTAGGTTTCTTTTAGCGTAACAATTCCCGTTTCCAGGAGAAGCGAGACCAGTCCAGATTTATGTTACTAGGTCCGAGAGCATTAGCATGTTAGAGGAAAGGCCTAACGGCCGTGGACTGGCGGCCTGAGTAATTGAATTAACCATCCCTGAGCTAGACGCAAGAATTTCTTTTCGGAACATCATATTAGTTTTTTTGGTCAACTTTGTAATGTTTCACTTAATTAATTTAGAATAGTATAGTGATTATTAGGTAAATAAAATGTTTACAGAGACTCCCTTGAGTATACAGAATATAAAATATTATCTTATTGTTTTGTGTGAGTATATATCGGTTTTATTGTCATGTTGATTTTAGCGTAGCGAAAGGTTAGATTATGGTAACGACTCGTTAATTTTAACGATATATAAGTTTTTACATTATACGCAGTTCTTCATTAAAGATAAACATAAAATGAAAATACTATGAGAACGATGTTCTAAATAAATTAAAATAATTCTTATTCTTAATTACCTGATAATATTAGTTTAACTTGGCGTAGTTATCGTCCAATTGCAAATTAATATTTTTCGGCATTATTTAGGTTAATATATGTATTTAATATCATACGGGACTAATTTATGATAATAAATCTCTCATTACATTACGCGGATGTTATTACAACAAGGTCATTAATATAATTCAACTATGCATCTGTACCGCGTTACTTATTACTATGAATTAATTTGTTCCAGTTAGATCAGTACGTTCAGTTTGCGAAATGAGAATAGTCGAACGCACTTTGATTTTTGCTGATATGACAGTGTCCAAATGTTTAAGAATAAAATCGTAGAAGAAAGCGTATCAATTATTGCGTTGGCAAACGCCAGTAACAAGGGACCGAAACATCTTTATTGATCCGGTTGTCCGTATAGCTTCGGGGAATTCACACGGAGAGCTTCAATCGGTTTCAAAATGGTGAGTCCACGCGCTTGCGAAGTTTGCATATGATAATTGACTCTCATCGTTAGGCCCTGATTTAGTGCTCCTGCAGACCCCATTCTTTAGTCTCTCCCCGCTCCTACAGGATCCTTACGGCCGCCGAGGGAACTCGAAACCCTATCTGTATTGTTTATGGCCATCGCCGACAGTGATTTATGCCTTTGAATTCGTTTTGAAAAATAAAGTCATTTAGTCATCAAATTAACGATTGTTTACGATCATAAATATGTCGTACTTCCTCAAAGAAGTGTTATAAATTTTGTAACAAATAATAAAATAAAAAATACAAAACGCTATTTAAAAAAACCTCAACTAAACATCCCAAACATTTAGAGAAATTTATAAACATATTTGAGATGAGCAGATGTACAGATATCATGTATTCCTGTTTTTCAAATATTATTTGTGTTAATTAATAATTTAAAGAAAGAATTAATGAATTTAAACAGATAGGCCAGAAATGGAAGTTGAAAAACATTACTGAGTATTTTAATTAGTTGCGTGAACTATTCGTAATTCCTCCGTAATTAATAATTTGTACAGAACCGGATGTTGAAAGGCCGGATTTATTCCTTCGGGCATTAGAATTTGACATTTTTTTCAAGTTACGTGATTATTGCTCAGAATAGGTTTGTCCTCATACACGTTTCGGGGCTTTCTTGCTGTTTATCCTGACCGTGTGTCGTAGCTTCAAGCGGCCGGGGCTCTGGGACCGGTTGGCTGTGACCTCTTGTTTCACTGCTGTGCGCACGTACAAACACACGCATACGCGCACGTTCAATCACGCCGGATTATTCCCGCGGAGATCGCGGCGCACTCACACACACACACGGTCGCAGGCCCGAACCCACACTGAGACACACTCCTGGCTGGTTGTAACGGGGCAAGCGCATTCTCAGCGCCTGGTCCCATTACGGCGGAGACTCCTTCTTCGGCGAGCCGCCGACCATTCTTCCCCGACCGGTCGGTTAATTATAATGACGCAAAGTGTATGTTTCATTCCCGCTTGTCTGTCCAGCGAGCCTTACATCCCGCGGCCACTGTTGTAAATATTAATAGAGTTCGACAACAATCCTAACGAAATTATACATAATTCAGTAGTTTTGTCAAAATGACTGGCGTCCCCCGCATCATATTTACTGCATCACACAGTTTACATACTCATATACAATACTAAACAACAAAGCCAGCAAGAATTTATTAGTATAGATCTATAATCCCACTACACTGAGCTGGCTTGATTTGTTAAGCGGTAATAGCCGTACGTTTTAGGACACTAAGTAAAACTCGTGGAAAAATACGAAGGGGTTTTAGGTGAAGAGCTTTTGGCCTCCATAATCCTTGAATTTAAAAATGTCTCATTGTCAGGAAATATGCTAATTACCATGATGGGAAAGCAGTAGAGGTAATTAGAGTCATAAATGGACTATTATTTTTACTCCATGTAGCGTGCGCGTTGAACTCTCTATTGTCGTTATAGAGTTGTGGAAAATATTTTAGTAGATTTTATAAGTTATTTTTATTTACTTCGGAACCATACCTGATGCAACACTGCCGCCCTAGGATTTCTCGACTACCGGATTTGACATAAATTTAAAAAAAATACTTCTACAGTCCTTGTTATTAATTTTTTCTGGGTATTGTTCTTTTTACTCTTTGTTAGGACAGAACGTAATTGCGGCAAGAAAAATGCGGAAATATTACATACTGAGAAGCATGTTGAGCCACAGCTCGGAAGAGGTGACGGGTGAGAGCTAGCGGTGTAAATATGAGCTAGTTACGGTCGTCTTGAGGAAATACTTTCAGGACTATCGCAATGCATGCAATAATAACCCGTACTACAAATAGTCATACAAACGCTGCTCTCATTCCAGCTCTAAGGATTGTTACAAAAACACTATTAAAGACGTTGGGGCTAATTATACTGTAAACACAAAAAAAGCACAGAAGTTTTAATTAAGCTACATAACGGAACATTTTATTGCAACTGATATAGAACGGGGTGTTCTAGTTAATTACAATTATTAACACAATAAGAAGAGGTACGGAAAGAAAAGTCAAGTAGTTAAGTATTTGTCGATTGTCTATGGGTTGCGCAAATTTAGTAAATCCGTATTATAAGGCGGTATCTTATTACGTACACAGCAGTATTTCATGTTTGCTTTCACAAAACAAATTACAACATGAAATTCAATAGATTCTCTTTCTACACTAACAGACCTTGGTTTGCCAAATAATCCTTGCGATATTTCCTGTCGTATGAACGCAGGACTCGCAGAAATGTTAATGATGAAAATAATCAAAACCTAATCTTATCAAAACCTAATGAAGGATCCAAAAATAGGTAAACAACAATTTTGGGGAATTTGTCAATCGGCTTAAGTCTTCGTCGGATCATCGGTCAAATATATATTTGATCACACACCTGTTTACAACTATTATGCTCTGACTTCCAAATATATGACAGGAAACCTATCTGGTATTGTGTATTTGCGATCATGAAACTTTTCCTGTTGATCCAAAATGTATTGAAAACAGTTTATTTTTAGTAATCTAGTCAATCGGTGCAAGTGCACCCAACGAACTTTAGTTAAGTACATTTCCGCACCACCCTCAGGGGGGCGCTAGTTAATGGGTGCAAGTGCACCCAACGAACTTTAGTTAAGTACATTTCCGCACCACCCTCAGGGGGCGCTAGGTTATGGATGCAAGTGCACTCAACGAACTTTAGTTAAGTACATTTCCGCACCACACTCAGGGGTCGCTAGTTTATCGGTGCAAGTGTACCCAACGAACTTTAGTTAAGTACATTTCCATACCACTCTCAGGGGGCGCTAGTTTATCAGTACAAGTGCACCAAACCAACTTTAGTTACGTACATTTCGCACCACCCTCAGGGGGGCGCTAGTTTCACAAAACCCTTTCTTTGATTATTATAGCTACCCTTCGAATAAATATTGCGCTCTGGCTAAGCTAGTGGTTTGTTTTTAACAGGTACCCTCACGTGTCGAGTAGAGGAATTTGATATTACGGGATAGCAATTAAATATA
Source organism: Lethocerus indicus (assembly GCA_019843655.1). Classification (NCBI taxonomy): domain Eukaryota; kingdom Metazoa; phylum Arthropoda; class Insecta; order Hemiptera; family Belostomatidae; genus Lethocerus; species Lethocerus indicus. The sequence continues at coordinate 21,425,272 of JACDQD010000003.1, read as the reverse complement.
CTACTTGAAAGTGTACTACTTGTTTACAATACCAACTGTTTTAAATGTAAATTAAATAGTCTGTTAGGGATAAATTAATTCTAGTGGCGTAACCTCTACGATCTTTTATTAAGCCCATACAGCAGGAGAAGGGAATCTAATCTGGTATCGAGTCTCGAGAGGACTCGAATGGCAATTCTTTATTTAAATCGATAAGGCCGATCTGAGAATGCACGGCTAGAAAATTGTCACCGTTCCTGCGTTTTCCGCCTCGTTTCGAAAGTTCCGCCTTGCGCAAGTGCCGCGTATGAAATGAATTGCCGTTTAGACGCTCGACGGCGGTAAATCTCTTTTTAATGCAGAAATGAGGAGGTTCCTCCACGGGCTGTCCGTACAACGAGCAGCCGCCGTCACGAGCGATTTACATCCCACCTGGTGATTTTACGTGAAAGGGAAACGCCCGGCACTTAAACAGTTATTATGTCAGCCCGCTGTAAATCGGGTATCCGTTTTTTCACCCCTATTCCCGATTCACGTAACCGACCGGACAGTATTGGATATGACCATTAAAAATCTCGCATTCAGGTTGTGAGAGGCGTTTAGCTTTAACTCGATGAATCATTAGGAGAAGGCCTCTTACAGGAAACAATCTAACCAACCGCGGTTTTTATTTGCCTCGCCAATTACTATAACTATATAACGCTTAAAAAACCAAATAAGTAAAAGGAACATTAAATACTGTTCAAATTAAGAATAAAAGTATAAGTTAATGAGTTGGAATAGGGGTACCATCTCCTACTTACATATATCAAGTGTTTGGGTATATGGGGAGCAATGACAAGGACGATATCGAAAACCCAAAACTATTTCCTAGTTTGGAAATAGATTACAGATTATTATTCAGATTTCCGACAATTCATTGTCGAGTATTTGTCGGCAATGAAAGAGTACTATAAATTTTAATGAAAACTCTAACGTCCCCGCATTGTGATCCCCAAGACCGTGGGATAATAAGAGAGCGTTTAGGTTGTTCAGAATAGAAAGGGAAATTGAGTTCGAACCGCTTGAGCTTTTAAAGTGTCGGCTCATAAAAGCTGTTGATTTCATTTTGTGGGCCAATTCACTAGGGCTTCTTACTCGCAACTGTTTGCCTTCTCCGTCCCGTTGCAACATTCGTCTGCAATCGAACTAGGTTTCCCTTTTACGAGTTCGAAGAGTATTTCGAAGTTCGACTTTCGTTAATTTCCTACCAGCCTGAATGAACGGTATATGGGGCGCTCGATCATAATTCGAGCTCAAAAACGGGCAATCATGTACTCTAGCGAAGACTAACGCACAACTTCTCATTACCTTTGCAATTTCAGCTAGTGAAACGAATATCCTGTTTCGAAACCTTACCTGAACTGATTTCGTTACTGGATGACGTAAAGTGTAGCCTACATAAAGGGTTCAATAGGTAGGGTGCCATACCGAACTGAAGCACTAATATATTAGTGATTATGTAAATTTATTTACGTCAGAATTGTCTATCTGATTAAAAGTTACTCCTGCAACGGTGAGATGCATGATTTAAACTGGAGATTTAAACACTCGAAGATAATTTTCAACAATATTTAATACATATAGGGTCCATTATAAATTGAATTTTTTGAATGATTATGATGAAAATTAAAAATGTCCTATCCTAGACGCTGTAGTTTTAATTAAAGGAAATTTCATTGAATTAATTATTATGCGAATTATTTGGGTCATAAAAAATATAGAATTAATATTCAAATCCTAATGTAACCATCCAAAGGTCGTGCTTACGGTTGATTTTCACGGCTGTTAGCGGAAGGACAGGACATAAATTTATGATGAACATAAAAATAAGCATTATAGGAACCACGGCAGGTTTCTCCTTCTCTCCGTCCACTAAATTGGCAAGGTGGGGTCTTCAAAATGGCGTCCTTTCAAACTCATTGGATAAATTGTAGGTCGCCAGCAGTGGCGCTGCGATTGGCCTCCAAATTTAAGAATTTGTATTCAACTCACCGTATGTCGTTTATAACGTTAATAATCGAATAAATCTTATTCAGTGTCAAAACGACGGTGGAAAAAATCCTATTTGCTTGAATTCCTCAAAACTGGGACGCCGAATGGGTCGATGCACAGTGAAATTTTTATTTTTCTTACTTTTTTGCTGTATGTCGTCAGTACGATATTTCAAATGTGTGAGCATTTCAGAAAATTCTTAGATGCCATCACGGACATTGTCTAAATGTACTTACCATAGTTGTAACTAAAGTTTTTGAATTTTTATTGTTCTAAAATAGAGGTGTCAATTACCTCGATCGTGCGAATAATTTCAATTTCCCGCATCAAATCAAAAGTTACTCTTTTATTTTTGAAAAAGTACTGTAAATCGCTGATGGATGTGTTTGGCAAAGTAGGGCTTAAAAAAATTAGTCGTCTCCCGCTGTATAAAAGGACAGACTACTGGTTCACGTTCCGTGCATCGGCATGTAGTAGAACGGTGCTGGACGGACGTGTAAACTGAAAGAGGCAGCCTGTACTAGTAAAGAAAATGCCCAGTCTTATATGGAAAATGCGGCATTTTTATTCTCGAGTTTAAGGCCACAACTGAAAGCAAAGGAAGCGGAAACAATGCGGTTGACGGTTTTACATTGGCATGCGCTGAACAATATGAGTTAATGGGTCCAACTAGCCAGTTATGGAGAGACTCCTGGGACTGGAACAGGTCTCGTTTCCCAGCCGGCGGATGACAGGATTCCCCCGTCGACTTCCCGTCTCGGCGGTTTCATTAAAGGAGCGGAGCACGGACGAAAAGTACGGGGAGTGGCCGCCCCGTTAAGCCGATACCCAATGGACTAAACCGGCTGGCCAGTTCCTTCCACTCAACTGACTCTAATGACCTGCCCGAGAAAAAGGATCGGCTATTGCGGAAATAAAACTTGATTTTTGCCATTTTTCACACAAAAATAATAGTCCTAAACTTTGTCCGACAAGAAATTTATGGCCCCTGATTAAGAATTTCCGCCGGCGACATCAAGTAGGATACATTGAAAACAGTCCTGGAGATTTCTTCCGATTGCCATTGTGCAAGCGGTGAATTCATTTTCAAAATTTTAATAATCAATATGTTCTATTGACAAAAATAAACACTCGCCATCCTGTTTAATAAAGACATTCGCACTGGACATCCGCTTCGATGTCCCACAAAAATGTCAATGGTTCCGGCAGGAATTCGGGGACGAAAAAGTTATGGGGAAATTAATTTTGGACCCTTAATCTTGATGACGTTTTTACCGCCTGGACCGTACAGAAGGCGCTTTCATTGCACCATAAAATGACCATACCGTAAAACTTTCCCGCCGTTAAGTCGTCCCTGGGCGAATTATAGCGATAAATTCTATAAAATGTGAAATTGGGGAGGTCTCTAATGTGGGCTTTAATCTCACAATTAAAATAATATTAAATGAATTTACGATCTGCATATAGTTAATATTCATAGACCGCCGGGTTAGATATCAGCACATAGGACTTAAGCATATTGACAACTAGATTCTATATCTCTTATATATTATTAATTTGTGTAAAATTATGAATTATAATTCATAAAATAAAAATAAAAATAAGAATAAACATACGAAATTAGACATAACGAAAATAGATGATCCACGATTGAGTTTCCTAAAATAGTACAGTTTTATGGATTTTATTGATGTCTGTTATACTGAATGAATAACCGAGAAATTAAGCTCTCAGTTTCTAATTCTATCCTTCCAATAAATTATTAAATTAAATGTTTTATTAAATCAATTAAGTAATTAATGTATTTATATACTTGTATTACATGTTTCAACAGCCAAACCTGTGCAAAAGATTATTGTTTATTCGATCAACTGGCCAAAATTATTCATTTATAATTAATTAGTAATAGCACATCATTTATTCGAATGTTTGTTATAGGACAGTGTACTTTTCTGTAAATCCTGTGCAGAAAAATTATCCGTTGTTGAGCAAGATATAAATTTAATTTTTTTAAATTGTAGAAACTTGTTACTTACCATTTCCAGCGCTGCCTAAAAAATACCTTTCTTAGTATACGTATTATTACCTACCTCGTCCATAACTTTATAATAGCGGGTCCTATTCAGCTCGTGTTCAGGATACTGCCGAAAAGAGAGATTGACCTCGAAAAAACAAAATTACGACTCCTTTAGTGTCTCAAGCCCTGAACGTAACATGAAAATTGCCGGTTTATGCCGGCTGTGAATTTTTCTTCATGGCAGTGTAAATAATATTTTACGACTTCTGACCCTTCAGTGACCCCGTTGTGTGCCAGTGAAATCATCTGACACGTTGGTGGCGTTATACCAAAAAATGCCCATTAGCTTTCTTTTCACTGTTCTTAACTCATGACTATTCACGACTCGGTGCGATATAGGCACAAGTACGATCACAGCCAGTATGTCTCCAAAATAATATTCAGGATGAAACGTTTTTGAAAAAGTATACACACGGGATTTTAACACCATACTTCTTAGAAATGGTTTAACCTATGGTCTCCATCTTATAATGGGAATCATTACTGATGTCTTTCATTAGTGTGGAGCTACAAGGTACTACAGGGTCGTTCAATGTTATTCTATCGATGTTGCAGATCGTTGGATTATTATTTAAATGCAATTAACAGTTTCTAAGCTACCCTGGTGGCCAGCAGGGCCTTCTTGTACTTATATAGCCACAACACCCGTCCAGTCCAAGTCGAATGTGACTTTCCAAACGGAGGAGTAGGTACGTTGATTCCTGTTTGTCTGCTTTTGATTTCCATTCCCCCGGTCGTTTATATGTTCTGTAGTTCTGTACACCGTTCGCCCTTGGTGGTTTCTCGTTATGCCAAGTAGATGTTTGTAAACTATAAAGTACACAGCGCTTTGAAATAATTCTTAGAGAATAGTCCTGCCTGGTTTGTTTTAATATCTGAGTACATAAATGATTCGCCTATTCGTGTGAACGTAAAGTGTATACATAGAATTATTTTGTAATGCTATTATTGAAATAAAGATTACTGTTAGATCTTTCGGAGTGTTCAGAATACCATCTTGTGTTATTATGATTTGTCCCAATGCTAGACCGCTAAAAGCTAAACTGAACACGTTCTCAGCCATTACGTGGTTAGTGTGCATATAATATCGGCCCTATTATAAAAATGTAATTAATTTATTAATGAAATAACACACAATCGTACACGTAAACAGGTTTTTCGTTTCTAGCATTCACACACAGAAATTCATTTTTAATTTCTCATATTGTAAAAACCTATAATATTGGGCCCTGAATTGAAATTATCCATTTAACCAAATCTTTTTCACTATTACACGCTCAATTATGAACGAGGTTTGATTGCCAAATGGTAGTTTGACTTGGTATTATTCTACCAACATTTGCCAAACACATTAATAATTATTTATATTCTATTCATATTCTCTGAAAAAAAATATATTGTGTTATGAATGCATAATTCGTACTGTTCATTCATAATCAATGGTGGAACGCGCAGATAAAAGCTAATAAAGGAAAAGCTAACAAATCGTAAAAAAACGATACAACTGAATTGTTTTTACAGTGTTTTTTGGGATTTTATTGAGCGTTGCTTTGGAATCCGCATCATCGGATTCACACCGATTCAGTCGAGCGCAATGGACCGGAAAGAGTTTAAACCCATCGAGAAAGTCGAGCCGTAAAGCGGAAAGGAAAATACTTGGCAATGATTTATTGCTCGTTTCTTTTATCTGATTTTTTGGCATTCGGTAATAGCGCCAAAGTATAAGATAATATTCCCGAACAAAACATTCTACAAAAGTTGGAAAAAAAAATTTGGAATAATTTTTATGTTGTATCCTGTATATGTTTTATTTAATGTGTATGTGCACTTTTACAGCGTAGAAGTGTACATTGAGTCAAGTACCGATATTGAAAAAAGGCTTTTCCCTTCTGCGAGGCACACCAATTTATTGCGAGTAACACGATGCTAGAGAATGCAAGGTGCCGTGAAATTAGTAAGAGTAATTCTCTCCGATACGCAGAAAATAACGGAGCCAGAAAATAATAAATATAATATAAAAATTCTTGAAAAAATTTCTTATATAGAATTAAGTTAAAAAGAAATAGTTAAAGAGAAAGAACAATAAAATGAGCGCATTATTAGTTTAACATTTCTTGTTTCTTTTCCTCTATTGTCCTTATAAAAATCTCTTCATTTTTATTGGCGCTGTTTAAGTGCATAATATTATTTGTACGCTGAAAATCTCAATCGAACGAGACCTCTCGATCACCGTTGACTAGAGGTGCGCCGTACTGTTGAGTTGACTGGTGGTGGAATATCGATTAAAAGGTTTAATTTATGGCATAAATTCAGGGTCCGGCGATTGGCCGGTCGTCCGACTGCAAACGGGGAGATGTATAAGTTCCTGTACGGGCGGAACACGAGCATTTTCTGACCTGGACGGCTATGAACTAAATCGATGGAGGCCATAAGGTGCAGGGGAGAGAAAGCCAATACGCCTATGCTTTGCGACCGTGTTCAGACTACCCGCTTCGGACACACGTCCCATTTTCATTACCGCCTTATCTCCTCTGTCGGCTTCCCTTAATTGGTAAACGGGGTTCGCGGTCAACTGAGATTCCACGGTCGTTTCTTGGAATTTCGTATTTCGAATTTAGTAGTCCGAAGAATATCAGCAAAAATATATCGTATAAAATTAATATATACAGACGTATCTCTTGCGGGTTGTACTCTCCATTTCTTATTCGAGTTCTAAAGCATTGGAAATTATTACAGCGTATGATATGAACAGTTTGAAAGCACTTCAATAATGTAGTGCGAAAATATTTGAACACTGTTACGCTCGCTTTCTATACCCGCCGTTCCTTCGGGTTCAACGAGCGTATCGATAGGACCATCATTCGGTGCGGTTGGCCGCGTGAACGACCATTATACTCCAGAAATGTTATCTGTTGCCTTGAACAGATGAACAAAATGTCCTCGAGCTGTTACCGGATAAAAGTCCCGCTCTATGTGGATACATGGCGTGGCATGGCATCGAGCTTGTAGTTTAATTTTTCTTTAGTTATTGTTTCAACCATCAAAACTGGCTGCAGTGCCATTTATTGGATTATTTAACCATGTAAGACTAAACAGTTCATCTTCATGAATCCTATCTATGTGAATGTAAGTGCACAAGTCATCTGCCAAATGAACATATTTTTCAACTTCAGCGGTTAATACTGAAATTTACCAAAAAAGGAGTTATCTTCAGAGAACTGTTCGTTCGTCCATAAATCAGGATAATTGGTCACGAAACGGAGATCTCCAACTCTAAAATAGATTTTCTTCAGAAATATGAAAGTTGCATTAGAATAGCCAAGCAATTAAAACACCGGCGCTTCAGGCGAAAGATCATTTAAAAAAATTTAATTATATTGTATTAGCCGGTAATAAGACCCTTCAGGCCAATTTATTTCCCCGCGAGCCTAGAGTCTCGTAATGCCTGTACACGAGGCTATTAATTAAGAAAAATATTCTTGCGTTATAAAATTACTTGCCGAAATAACGACTGAGATTCTAGTCATTCATCTAGTCATTTCGGTGAAATACCAATTCCCGAATTCATATCATTTGAATGTTTGTTGAATTAAAAAAGTAATCACTATCTACTTGAATCAAATAGAGAAGAGAGTGTCTCTTATCGGATGCCAAAGAGAGAAATAAAATTCGCGGAAAATGAAGAACAAATATAATTTGAAAGATTATGAATTCACCTCAAAAATGGTTCTGCATTGAAGCAAAGATTTTTTGTATACCTCAAAAGATATAGTATAACTAACGAACTAAAAATAATAAAATAAATTAATAAGAAATTTGTGATATTTAGGCAAGATATAATTAAACTCAGTTAGTCGTTAATTATACGTTACCACTTGTGTGATTATCAAATCAATTCGTTTTGATCAGTTTGGAGTTTCTACCAAATGAAATAACCGGGCACCAAATTATTTTTTTTGTTTTAAATCCTTAAATTATTCCCGCCTCGTTCGGCAAGGCCACGAGGTCATAACCATAATTAGATGTTTAACGATGCAGAGGTCTATAGTATATAGCTGCCGTTTTTTTTATTATTACTTTCCTGTGATTAAAGCAGAACGAGGGAAAGTAGATAAAGGAGATAATTCCGACAAAAAGGTTACGACTTAACTAGGTGCATTAATGATGCACTTTGAATGATTCATAAAAAGAGCAAATCGCTTATAAGGAACATCGCCAAGATTTAACAGCCTGCAATTTTCAATTACGTTATTGTCAATAACACGGAGGTTAATAGTTGTGCCGGTGTAATATGAGAGAACAACGTGCTTCCCCAGACGAGACTGAAAGTGACAAGTTGTTAGATTGCGTTGTGAGCTTCGGCCTTAAGATCAATATCAGCAGTATAGAGGACAGAGATCGGTAATTTGAAACGAGCGGTAGCGGGACAAGATATTTTCCAGACTGCTAAAGGGCAAGAGATTATAGGGTTTTTTTTCCTACCCTATAATCCACTTGAATCTCACCTGGCCTCTTGACCTTTCACTTCTGTTCAAGGTATCGAAACAGCGCGGCCGATGATTACGGTGCAAGCGTGTGAATTATTTAAACGGCCAGAGAACTGCAGTTCTTCGGCGTTGAACCTATTCGGGGAACGTTTTCAAGAAAAATTAAGTACGCTTTTATGTAAAAGAACACGAGCGGGCTACATTGGGCCCTTTCCTTCTGGGAAAAAAACAAAATAAATGTGGAAAATATCTTAATTCCTGTTTAAATCGATCAATGAAAGAATTTTCTTTTGGGTACGATCACTGGTTGATCGTGTAATTTTCAGAAGGGGACATCATCTCGCGATGAAGTCACGTGAGAAATTGGTCCTTTATCTCAGATTAAAAGTGTTAATAATCGACTAGAAGAAATAGTCTATAGGTTTATCTATTTCATAATATTATTAAATATAAAATCTTGTGCCGGATAAAATTGTGACCAATTCTACGGAATTCCCGAAAACTTTTGATAGGTACTTCTTACTATTCGAGCGCGGGGGAATCCATTGAGAGGGCGGGAGAGAGCGGCCGTGTAACAGATACCTTCAACCTGAACACAATTTTCGGCAATGGCCAAGTTCATCGGCCGCGGCCCACGTGTCAGAGGCCAACCGGGCCCCGCCGAACTGGGTAAACTACCTCCACGGTGAAACTGCCTGCAGAGGGCCACTTATATACACATTCTTGGTCATAAATAGGACTCCTAGCACGCCCGCGCTATTTCACCTTGCTTATCGACAACATTCCTGGCGCCTTATTCGCGCAGGCCCGCCGATTGTGCCTCATGTCTAATTCGACGAGAATATATATTTATAGATAAACGCCAATCCAAGCACGGTCAGATTGTAATACATGGACCCACAATGACAAAAGCGGAAATTATTGCGCTCAATTAAAATTTCATAAATTTACGGGACGAACAGAATTATGGTCAGCGCATACATTGCCATATATGATGTAGGTTGTTATAACGGGTTGACCGTATGCATTGAGTGAAACGTCTATGTGTGAGAGACATCAGTTATACTGAATGTATTCTAGACCTGACAACCGGATTCACAATAACATAGCACTGTTCGTCAACCAGGTATGTAAATATGAATGTCTTGGTCTGTACGACAGTTGAAACGATACAGGGCAGCTTTCCCAGGTTTTCTAAGTCCTAGGAATGGTTAACCAAGTCAAATGTTTGTAAAATTATGCTTTCGGTCAATAATTATCCGAGAAACTTCCAAAATACCTTCTTTTCACACTTGTTCACAATGCATTTTATGTTCCTTTTATTCTTGATTTACCAACCTCCCATTCGCCTTCATCTATTGATTCCATGTTTTCCCTCCATAATGATCCTCCGGTCCGACTTAAACGTCCCAAAATCATTCTTTAATTTGATATCGTTCTTAAAATAATTATTTTCATTCCGTCTTTGTTATCCGATTTAAATACTTGATATCAATCTTTAAGTAAGACTATATTCAATTGTAGCTGTGAGTGAGAGATTGAGATAACAAAAAAAGGAGTTCCTTGTTGCCTCCTTGGAAAGCTTCGAGTCATGGTTTACCTGGAGTAGGCTCCTTCCCGAAGGTAAAACCGCAACCGTACAGGCTCTACGGTCCCTATTAGGCCGATGATGAAATCTGATCCATCTTGGCCGAGACCGCTATGATGTTCCCGACACGACTCGCTCACTTCCACCGGAGAAAGTCTAACTATTGCGCACTTGTCTGTTACAGCCCCCCCCCACCTGCTTTTCTATGGCAGTTTAAACTATTTTCATTGATCATAAATTTATAATAAGACCAAGTGCATGGGTCGTAGAAACACAAAGTTTTAGACAGAAACCCAGAGTTTTAGAAAAGTAAATATGGTTATTGTTGGTCAGTAGTGTCTATCGGCGATTTACGCCGACGTAGTATTGTATATATGTAACTCATAAAACAAATAATATAACCAAAGAGTAATATTTTGCTTGTAGTAGATTCGCTAGGAAATTCCGTTAATACTAAGGGGCGTATAATGAATAATAAGTAGCGAATATTAAGTATTTTTGTTATACCTAACCTTAGAGCGGCACCTCTCCGCACATCTCTTTGCTGTTTGTATATGCAAAGCCTGTCTTTGAAGGCAATCCGACCGACGCACAGAAATGGGTTTTTTCTCTCCATCCGAACGCTTAAACGCCTTCTCCCGCCGGTAGGACATAACTCACGGAGAACACTGCAGTAAGCCGATACCGTTCGATATCTCATGCTGGTGCTCCGCTAATAGAATTAGTAGAAACAAAAACATTAGTTACATCTATAAGTTACGTATTAGGGCGGGTTCTGCGATTTTTATGCCGTAAGTATGTTCGAAATCAGAGTATCAATTAGTTCTGATACAGCAACATACTACAAATATAATAAGAAATTATGTGATGTAAGAATAAATATTATCAAAAGGTTACTGTCATCCCTGACGTGCCATTTTTCAGAAATACCGTCATGAAAATTATACGAATGGTAATCACTGTTGGCCGACGTTCGAGAAATCCTCTGATGAAATGTCGTGGCGAGAAAGGCTGTAAGACAGTTGTCAATTTTTCCCCTAAGTTTTTTTTATATTTCTTATTTCAGTTTCATCTTCACAATTTGTTAAATGCCAAGACAGGAACCTTAACATTGACCTGATTTCAAATTTAATAAATCTATATTTTCAGAACATATAATAAAAAAAGAAAAAATCAGCTGTAATCTAATGGTGATCGCTCCAAGTCCCTCGCAACTTGGGAGTGTTCCCAGGAACAAGAACCTGTTTTTATAGAATTGAGTCTATTTATATTCTTGCTATAACCAATGAAAACACTGGATAAATTTTACTCGGATTTGATTACTTTTAAAACTGTCAATGGGATCTGGTTTTCAACGTTCGAACTCTAGAATCGTGTTGGAAAACCGGTTTGGATAGGTCTCAAAAATCTTATCGAATACCTTTTATAAGTAATGATATAAAAATATAATATTGCATTAACTGTATTCGTTCACAGATAAATGAATATCTTCTAATATTAGACAACAGTCAATAGCAATGGATAAAAATATAGGTTTCGATAAGGTAATAATCTGTGAAACGTCTAGAGAACCAATTTCAACTCAGAAATTTAATAACGAACAGGATCTCTTAAATGTTGGACCTTCAGGAAAGGTTTAGAAAATAATGTCAGTAGATATTGGCATTTAAATATTATAAATATGACGCCAAATATAAATTCTGATTCTTGGAGTATATTTTATTTTCTATACGTTTATAACAGCTTAATTAACTGGATCAACATGCAAAAACCGTACTAACGCAGTAACGGTTGCTGAAAGGGTTTTATGATCACACCTGTAATCTTAACGGCTGACATTTATGTTTATTTACATTTTTTTGAAATAACGGAAACATTGGTGGCCGAAGGAGCAGGAATTTATCTTAATGTAAGATAACCTTATTACGAATTAACCTGATTTACTGAAATTTCCGTATTATATTCCTATATCCGAAAGAATACTGAGAAAATGTTGAAACAGTGCGTACGGTTGGATAATATATATTTTTTACCATCATAATGTGCTTTAACCTATAATAATAACCTTAACCTATAATGTACAGCTTTGACCTTTAACACAAATAGAGTTATCTTAAAATTATAAATTGATATATTGCAGAACTCATTTGTATTAATCAATCGCTGAAATGATTCGGCGAAGCCGATCTCAACCGTTATAAGTGGCAGAATATAGGTTATCCCATCGGGGTGGTCCTTCTTGTGAGGCGAATTTGATTCTAATGGAACGAAAACATTCGATTACCCGTGGTCGGTTTTGCGGGTTCTGAACAGTCATATCCCGCGGTCAGTTTTCGTCGTCGGCGCTTTCATTTCAGCGCCTATTACTTAGGCCGCACATGAAGAGCCGATGGAACGCATTTCGTTTGCTCTTACAGCCGGGAGAAAGCGGAATTACACGGAAAACTGAATGGTTAATTGGATTCCGGACGCGTCGGATATTGGAATCAATATTATCGATACACAGACAGCGCGAGAAATTCATTCCATGAGCGTACCGCACATCCTTTACTTCAATCCATTTGGAACACATTCATAAGTATCAAAACCCGAAAAAATTTTACTAATAAAAATTTCATTTCGAAATAATTTGTATATTGCCGAAATCAATGATTACGGTGCAATTATTTATTTTTTCCCTGAAATTCTTGAATAAAAAGAGAAAGAAACTATACTTGAGGGGCCATGAAGGCACTCAATCATCAGTACCTAGATATTGGAGTTTTCAGCGCCGGCACGTTTGTGGTATCCCTGGGTCAGAGTTCTCGCCTTGCTTAGAGCAGTAATCACTGAAGAATTCACTTCGAGGCAAGTGATAATTGTACCCCCCGGCAGGCCAGCTTTGTTCTGTTTTTACAGCGTCTTCATAGAATTTCTTTTCGCCTTTGAAAAGAAACTACTAATTTCAACTTTTTTCTTATCGCACACCTATCTCGTATCTGGTAAATACTCTTTTGGTTTTGAAACATAGTTATGACGCGTGTTACTTTTCCGGCTGTTTGTACGTCAATTGTCAGTTGTGAAGGAACGCCATTTTTCCGTTGTGCACGCCTCTTATTGAAAGAACGAGGCCTAATTTCACGCACTCGATTAAACATTTTCCATAGGTAACCTTTTTTTATTATCCTATTTTTTCATTACATGATACAAATCGCCTTGGAAAAATAGTTTTTGATTTTGAAAAAGCGTTATGAAACTAATGCCTTGAAATTATTACAAAAATTTCAAGGGACATTTGATTAGTACTGCATACTGGTAAGCATGCAGTAGGATTGTGTTTAAATAAAAACACTAACGTCTTTTCTTCAATATTAGTTATGCGTTTTGACTCGTTTATACCGGTATATTGCCAAGAATAATATTCCAGCTTGACCGGTTAAAGGAATTTACAATAGGCGCTTGAATTCATTACCTTGTAAAACTTGTGATCATAATAGACAGTATTAGAATTTATAGTTCTTCTTTATTGGAAACTGAATACCCTTTTATTCCTAATTACAGTGAGGTATGTTATCATTTTCACCCCATCTGATTATATTATACATCTGAGGATAACCCACAGTTGTGAGTTTCTGCATTCAATTATACAGCTACTTATGAACTATATATATCCTATTTCTTACTACCCTCTATACAATTCTCGCAGGAGTCCTAGCCGGTCTCGCAATTACTCGGCATGTATCTCATTTATCGTTTTGAATCGACTGATTCTAGTATCGTTTGAATACGATTAAATTTCAGAACTAGTAGTCAAATGTCTGCCTCTCTAAACGTGTTTCTCTGACGGTGAGTGGAATATAGAGCCTAATTTCCAAGTGTACAAATTTGAAGCTAGAAATTGAAAAGCGAAAGGAGACTAGGTTATACCTGTTTTAACATACATTATAGAATAATGAAAGGGTACATTTGACTTAAGATGGTGAAAATTCAAAACCTGCCTGTCCAAAAATTAAACAAAAGCAGTAATCATTCTGGAGAAAACTGGAAGTCAATTATTCAAAGGCTCGGGTCTAAGGAAGAGTCGTGACGCTCAGATTATGACTTCCCCAGGGCGATGATCAATTCTTCCGTTCCGGGTGATAAAGTGTTCCTGGGCGGGGCCGGTTCTCCCTTGCTCGCCCTACAAGGAGAATTACAGGTTCTGACGTCCCTCTGGAATCGCTCCCATTGTGATTGTTACGGCCGCCGGACTCCAATTACACCCTGCGCCCTTAATTGCTTCCGTCCTCTCCAACCCCGATTAACCGGAGTCGCTTTCCAACTGGAATTCGGAAAACGAAACTCCACCGCTCTGGCCTACTGGGAATTGATAATCGTCGTAGGGAGTCCGCCCGCTTCCCGGACGCAATTCGGTTCCGATGCGTTTCCGAGCCGCGATTAGAACTGGTAATGTCCCCCGCAACTCAGCACTTGCCACTGACGTAAGAGTCCCGGTAATGCTTTCTCCGAACCGTTATTTTTCCGGACGAAATCGAGAACGAGACGTCGTTCCTTTCGACTGGAATCATTGTACGTGCGGAGACTGAACTAATTCATGGATATGGCTTCTTCTGTCCTTTCATTTTTGTACAATCAACTTGTACAAAAAGAACAATTGTGGTACGCTCATTTGTAACTTGATAGGCTCGATAAAAGAAGCCTGACTAACAAACGTTCTGTTCGGCTGCACCAAGTAGATCTCTAGAACGGTGACGTTTAAGCCGTGGTGAGTGGTTATGAATATGGTGCGAATATGGTTGAAATATAGCCGCAACATTTTTTTTTAAGTATACGTAACCTTTTTTTAAAGGAAAATATAAAGAAATAATTATGAACGGTAAATCTACTTTTGTTTAACCATGACTTCGGTTTTGATTTGTTTGTACCTAGTATGTTTTCCATATACGTCTAATCTGTTTGTATGTCCATATTTTTGAATACTTATTTTGACTGCACGAATTAAATTCCTGCTGCGATTATAAATATTCTGCGGTTTGTTGAAAATTTAAAAAAATATTTGAAATAACTTTGAGACATACTGGCCAAAGTATCGGAATTTCAACACGCATCGGCCGGTGAGCGGTACAATAGTGTCTTGTTATGTTATGGGGCAACCGACTCGGTTACTATGGCGACATTATGGCGAGAAAATGGGACATCGATCTTTATTTTACATCCCTTTTGTCGTTTCGTAAACTCTCCAGTCCGGAGTTAATTCGAATTCGATATAATTCAAAGGGGGGGGGCGGAGACCACCGCGGGCGTTCGTAGGAAGCCGAAACTTTATGCAATCCTCCGCTGAAAAGGGGGAATCGCCGTACGCGTTATTTCCTCGTTTTGTGGCGCGGCGTCATTCTGTGGACAATAAGATGGCTGTCCGGCAGTTCTGTTGACACCTCCGAAGGCTCTTTTGTACCAGGATCCGGTCACACTTTCCCCCCGATCGGAGCCCCCCCACCCATCAGACTGAAATCCCTCTTCTCCTGTTTATACTCTTTAAACGCGTGAAACACGTTCATTCAATGGATATTATAATCATTCATATATAAGCTGTGGGTTTTGTGGACCCGTACACCAGTACACCTCAGTGTTGCAATATACCATCTGTTCCGATTAAATTATGAGGGGCATTTTATTTGCGATGAAAATTGCCAATTTATGTTGCCGAAAAATTAATGGACCCGACATCCCAAATGTTCCTTACAGACGCCTGAAAAGGAAGTGGCCACGCGACCTAAATGATTAAATAAAATGTTAATAATAATAAATAAATTAATTAATTAAATTAAATTAAAAATAAAATAAATAAATAAAAAAATAAAAATAATAATAAAAAACATGGGGAAACTAGTGGGTTTCTCCTCTAATTGTAGACTATTGTAGCTAGTGATTTCATCAATGTTGCTTATTGTATAATTTTACAGTTGTAACAATAAAAGAGACAAAAAAAAATTAATGGATATTTGCAACGTGAAAATAATAAATGAATTTCTACCCTCCGGTTAATTGTATCCGGGGCGAGTAGCTGGATCTGCTAAAAATGCTTAATTTTAAACGGAGGGAAACTTGCGTACTCGATAGGCGCTGAGTTCCATTTTACCGGCCGGTAAATATATCGGAATGTAACTACCCGTATCACGTTTTACAGTCGGAGCCGTATAAGGCTTTCAGCTGAGCACGAAGTGAAAGGACATTAATGCGACCCTTGGCATTGGACCTATCGTTAGGTGCTCAATACTGATTGTATCTTGTTTACGAGGAATCACCCTTACTCGTCCTGTTGGGTTTCCTGGGTACAACTAGGACTTCTGTCTTCCTTTAATTAAATGTTTTTTTATCATCGTAGAACGCACAGGTTTCCAGTATAGATTTAATTGTAAGATTAAATTCTCAACTTTGATTTCCCTGTAACCAATAGTATAAACAGGATGAGTAAGCGGATACCAACAATAAAAAACGCTGCTGCAGTGTAAAATAAATTCAGAGATAATTATGGAAGATAAAGTATCGAATATTATCCAGTCTAAAGCGTGTCGTGAAATAAAAATATTAAGACTAGAAGATTAGTAAAAAATACTAATGTAAAATAATGTTAAAATGTATTCATTACATATGAATAGTTGCTAAAAGCGCGAAGATATTTCACAGCCTGTGGTGACGTCAGGTTATGAAGACATATATTTTAAACATGGTTCTTACCAGCGACCGGATTCTCTAAACGCCGAGGTAAATTTTACTTTCACATTAATGTATATCGTACAACATACATTGAGCTATCACACAGCCGTTAAACACCCGACGACAGTTGAATCGAATTTATGTTAGCTTTCGTTTTAGCATTTACATATGGGGTTTAGCCCACCGCCTTAGCGAGCTAGGCTGATGGGATTCGTGAAAGAAATTTCTATCGAAGGGAACAGCGTTCACCGCGAGGGGGACATGAAATGCGGATGGGGTCCCCCTTTCGGCCGGTGACTTTCTTCTCACGTCCCCGAGCCACCGTTTAATTGATGGGGAAATTCAGTTTTTCGAAGTCAAGGTTCAACGGTTCCAGGGTCAGGTTCGTGAGCGGTCTCACAACACCGCGCTCCATAGACTGAATATTAATTAATGTTATCCGAACATAACCGAATTAATTATCGATCGAATTATTTGACTAATTATTTAAACATCGACTGCTGCATCGGTTCTCTTCGTTAGTATCTCACTAGATTACTAAAGAAATGATACCGAAAAGCCAAATATGATCTAGATTAGAAAAATAGCAAGCGTAAAATAGTAACCAAAAGCCTGCTCAACTTAGCAAAAGTTGGTTCACTGGCAAATGATCTGGTTTATTAACGAGGCTATATGTTCTTGTTACAGTTGATTCGAAAATGCTGTGTTCTCTACCAAGGTGATACATAAGAAATGGTTCGACTCATATTATTTGCGCTCGCTGCTCTTCACCTGCAGGTCGTCAGAGGTAAGGATCATTCGTCTTTTTAAATTCCACATTAATTATTAAAATGACTACGGGTTAATAACCGGTTGCATCGATAAATTCATCTCTAATCGCACTAAATCATTATTCGTTAACGGAAATGAAAACTGAAAACATTGAGTATATTCTAATTCCTGGAAAAACACCCTCGAGAACCGCACGTTTCGACCACAGTCACGTTTTGAATTTCAGATAATTTTGATACTTTCTCTTGCTTTTTTTATGCCTTAAAATCCTGGACCAACCTCCCGCGGTCGAACCATTGTCAATCCCGGACGAATCATGTTTCCACGCTTCCCGTCCAATACCCGTGGGAGAACCTCAGCCCGCGGTGAGCCATTGGTTTAAAGCAATTACACTTCCGAACATGCTCTCTACAAAACTTATGAAATTTGGTGGGAATTATTTCTTTTTAAGAGGATCTAATTACTGGGACAAATTGCTGGAATGAACGATGGGTACTTTACTCTTTTAATAAAAGACTGATTACAATCAGGTACAGGGGACAGGTATAGGGTAAAGGTCATTAGGAAAGAACGTAAACTATTAATATATTATCTATATATCGTACCGATATTTACAAATTAATTAGTTTACAGATTTATCCTGAAATACTGTTTTCAGAAATAAATATTGCTTTTTGTTACACGTCATCACACAGAGTATTACACATTAAATGCTTTTTATAATAAAATTTATATTTTTAGTATTTATATTACAGGATCGTTGCTATATTAAATTTCTAAAATACAAACTATCAATCGTTAGTGACGTTAATGCTGGAAAGTGGCAGTTTCCATAGGCGCCGCCCTATCTCTCTCTCTCTCACTCATTCAGGCCCAGTCATTAGTATTCTACCCCTTAGCCTAGAAGCCGTTTATCGAATCGATCATAAAGCAGAGAAAAAACACAACCTATAAATCGTTCGAAAAGTAATTCTCGAATATGACTCAGGGCGTCGTCATAAACGGTCTTGATGGGATTGACGCCTCGCTATTTTATAATTGGCGCCCGCTGGGAATCGCTCCCCCGCCCTCCCGAGTTTCTCCACTTGTTTTATTCTAGCAGTTATTCCGATTGCAATTATTGGCCCGCCGTGTGAAGATAAACTAACTTTCCCCTAGGGTTCTCCCGCCCTCGGTCAACAGAGGCGTGGCAATCGTACGAAAGAATTATCTATAAAGATTCCAATTCTGATTCAAATGCCTGTTTGTATACGGTAAAAGAAATACAAATTTCAGGTAATAGCGAACCTGTTCGTATATTACGCTGGAAACAGCCAATTTGGATCTGTGTACAAAATATGCTCCTGTGTTACATGGCCATTCTCAAGTTCTGCTTACGTTCTACTTTAGAATGCACCAGTTGTATAAATTATGACAGAATTGTAACACCTAAGATCTCGAATCGATTTTCAGTGAAATAATGACGGCTTGCGAAAACTTATTTGAAACAATCGTTAAAGATAGATGAACATTTTAAATTTAACCTTTTTATTACTTCGAGCAGTGTCCAATGTCTCGTGACAACGCGAAGAAACCCGGTGCGCTTGATTTACGGATTTTCTTCTCGCGACGTTTGACGCTTCTTTTTTCGGTCCGAAGTTGTTTACTTTTCAGCCACTTTCCCTGACGGCGGAGAAACCGCGAGGTCCGTCAAGTCGCCGTATATTTACGGGCAAGCTGAGGGTTAGGCCGGCCGTGGGGGACATGCCCGCGTCCCTACAGTGAAAGCAGCTGGGGCCCGGCACACTGCAGTTTTTGCTTCTGCCCGTAATTAACACGACTGAGCATTCCGAAGACAAGCAAGTAAAAGCCCCGTGTCCGTATGTCAATTAAGGAATTGTTCGGCATATTTATATTTACGTTGGCAAGGAACGAGAGGTATGTATCTTTGAATCTACGACATGGCGCAGTGGAATGATTCAGTGAATCTGGAACGGAACTGGCCGGACAAAGTTTTTTTTTTTTATTGGTATAGTCACAGCTACAATGTTTTGCGAGTTTCATGTCAATCTTCTGTCTAAAGAGGGAAAAAGTTATTCCATAAATTCCGCAAGTATTTAAACCAATATAAAGTTATTCTATTGAGCTGTAATGGCTGTTCTAGAGTTATATCGGTTGCTTGTAGTTAACGAGCAATTGATGGAAGAGGCCGGCGCCGTTTAGAAGGAGCTGTAAAGAGTTGAATTATTCACTTATTTAAAGTGCAATGCCTTCGTTTGACGTAACGGTAAACACCGGCCGGACCCTCCCTTCCGACTTAACGCTCCTCTGAACAACCCGTTAATTACATCAATTGCGAAACCGCGAATCGAACCGAAAGGAAATTATGAATCTAATTTCATCTCAAAAATAATTCAACTCTGAACGGGGTTTTGAGCTTATTGGCGTGTGGCCGAATATAATTTTACCACAAATAATCGTTATCTGTTTCTCGAATAATGTTCGTTCTCCGTCCAGCACTACCTTTTGACAGAAAATTATATAAAAAAACTAACAGTTATATTATATATTTAAATATTATTTATTTTTGAATGCTCGTTTATTTTATTTCATATGAATGGCTATCAATTCTACTGCGTTAATAAATATTTTATATAAGATGAAATGATTATTGGAATAATCATATATTGATATTGAAATACATTATTGCTATAAACAAGGACTGACCATCCAGTGACTCATTGGAACTAGGCCGAATGTAATTGATTTGGACGTCAGCGTTTCGAATTGGGCTAGTACATAAGATACGCCAGTGCGTTTGGATGAGAGCCAGATGATTATCACGGTGTTTCCTCAGTCCATGTATAACTGTTACCCCATTAGTCAAAGGCAAGAAACCGGTCTAGTATCAGGCCGGTTAATAGCGGGACGTTAAAGAAACCAAGACGGAATGATAATCGGGATCATATTTATAATGGTCGTCTCCATTCGTTGTCTTGAACAAAGGAGGCCGTGTTTCTGTTTTGCTAGCTTTCACAATATATCTCATTTCCGCGTTCCGGTGGCTGCCCAAATCGTGTTAAGAATGAGGGGACATTAGATATAGAATAAATAATCATGATCCAACATATTCAGGTTCATGGATATAAGCTCGTAAAAGAAGCCACACTCGAAATGAATTTTAAAGAACTTGATTATTACATTTGCAACGTTAATTTAAATTAAGATGAGTATGTGTTAAAGTAAAATATTTGATTGAGTAAATGGAGCGGCTCGTCTCTATGTAGTGATTTCATGTTTTTGACAAAAGCAGTATCCGCTTATAGTTATAATATTCACTCATATTTTCATATTTCATATTTTATATAGATTATTTGGATCCAACGTCAATGACTAACATCGCATTCGAGCGTATATTAATTCTGAACATTGGTTTTGAAAATCACCGAGAGTACTTGACTGGAAAAAGTAACTTCATGCGTACGGAAGCACACACCATACTCAACGTCTGTTCTCATATTCTGGTCACGGCTTAATAACGTGAAGTCATTTTGTAATTGAAATCGGGCGGAAGACCAACTGTCGGTGGCATTTTCTGTACCGCTTATCTGATCTCGATTAGGGCTGAGGAGAGCCGCTGGAGAGCGACCTGGCTTTATGCTCTGATTGCACTGTTTCACGCGTCCGCTGCTCCCCCACCGTTGGTTCTATTTATGTACTGGTTTGCGGACTAAACCTGTTCGGAACTGCAGAATACATAGAATTGGTACATTTTTAGAATGTAAAGAAATGGCGTACGTTAAATAATATGAGTATTAAAAGGGTTAACCAGTCAGTACGAATAATAATCCTATTCCCGTTATGATGAACTAATTTAAACGTATGCAAATGAAATGCAAATATTCTTTGGCGCTTCCGTTATCCATAGTTATTGATACAATAATCCGAGAGAACCAGTTTTGCACGCTTGCACACAATTCCTAATATAGGGTATATTCGGTTTATTCCTTTTAAAAAAAAATATTAAACGGGCCAACTTCAGATTTTAATTATTTCACATATAACCTACTGAATTATTTTTATATATTCGGTTATCAAGTAAATTAATATATAACTTTTACAAATTATTTATTAAGACACAGATTACTCATTTTATATCCGTGCGATTTTCGGTTTCTCTCATTCAGATGTAAGTTCAATCTCTTGGACCAGGAAAACACGTTGTCCTTGTTCCGTCCTGAGAACATATTTTGCGCACGCTACCGATTATTAATGTGTCTGTGATGAGCTTGCACGCGAGGAAACCTTTCGCGATATCAATTTATTTTTCCAGATATTCCGGAGCTTGGAATTAGAAACCGTATTTTCTGAGATCACTGCATAGTGATCTTTCGAATCGTGCACAAACGCAAACTATTGTGCCGTACCTGGACTGTTGTACAAATGGAAACTGAAAGGGAGAACTGTAAAAGTGGTGCGCGCGGAAGAAGTACCTCCTCACCGTGTAGCATATGGAGGAAGTGAAGATGTCATTGTGCCAGTCCCGCTCGGCTTTCTCCCTAAGTGGTGACTCTTTTCCACCAATAGAGCGTCCAATCCCGGCTCCAGTTTCCGCCGACCGTTTACCGATCGGACACTTCCTTCTTCCGCGCCATTCGGGCCGTTGAATTAAATAATGGCAGACGAAATTTGGCCCCTTCTGATCGAACGCGAACATTACCGCCAAGTGCGTCGCTCGCGAAATCCTCCGAACTTTCGCTTAGCGGAGGGATTTTTTTCTTTTAAAGTAACTTCCCAGTAGATTTCACCAGAATGGAGGAACATCTACAATATTCAAATCGGATTACACAGATAATCCGCAGCTTACAAGGCAACAAACAAGTGGCACTCTGTCCGCGAGTGGGATGGGCCTGGGAATAATGGCCTTCAACGAGGCCCACCATTACGCTGATATCGATTGAAATACCATCGACTACTGTCGTTGGCGGCAATGGCGTGAGAGCGAAGCCGGGAGGATTCCTTATTTAAAACGATGGGGTCGCCGGTGAGGCCGGCGAAAGCCGTGTCGCTTGGCCGTACATTACCGTTGGTGGCATGAGGTGGCATGACCTCTACGAAAGGCCCAGTCTCCTCTTATCGCTGTTAAACGGATGCGTCTGCTTTTCCACCACGTGGTACACCAAATGCGGAATTCTGCGGACCTTTTATACCATTGACAGACACACTTCCCGAACTAAATTCGATCTAAATGCGCTTGCTGAAGAAATAGATTTATGGAGAGGAACTGAATAGAACGCTGAGCAAAAAATTCCAGGGTCTTCTCTTCGTAATGGGGATTACAAAGAGGACTAATGGTCAGATTTTTAATCAAATATTTGAAACGAAAATCTGCATATTTTTATTCTTGCCACCAATTTACCTTCAAACAAAATATGCGACTTTCTTTTAAGTCGCTCTCTTGAGCTTGCTTCATATCGGGACTTAAACGATGATTGGTACGGTGGAATTTCGAACTAATTATGCGGCTCAAAATCCGACGGTACGATTATTGAGTGGAGGCCATGGAATTGAGATCCCGGATTTGATGAGAAATGTGATCCTAGCATGAGGTATTCGGAGGTAAAGGTTGAGGGAGGACATTCGCCTCTGATATAAGTTCGTTTCGAGTCCGCCGGCTGAATTTGATATTGCGAAACTGTTATGCCGCCCGCGTATAGTGTCGTAATGGACACGCACGAGACTCGGGGGCGAGGGGACGATACGGACCGCCCTACGTGACAACAACTACAAGTCAATTGGCAGAATAAATTCTTACTGAAACTGCCGGTTGCCGGTACTAGCGGGGGTATTTTTATTTTTATGTCAGTTGAAAATTGAAACCTACATACTACATTTTAACGCTATTTCTCCTCTGAATGAATCGAATAAATTTATCAAACATCAGTTCTATCTTTGGTAACTCACCGCATATTTCAATAATTGAAGAGTGGCTCCCACAGCCTGGTGGTCGTTGTAACGACGTGCCAAACTCCATGGGGACTTATCACTTGGTAAATTTATTCGTATTACTGATCATTTAATGATTCCGGACGGAGAGTGGACACTGGTGGTCTGAACAAACACGTGTCTCGTTTTCTCGGGAAGTGTGTGCGGCCCTTCGAGTGTGACCGACGCTGGCGACAATTGTTTCTGAGTTATAATTATAGTTATAAAATGACGATCCCCCTGGGTTTGCGTAAGGCTCACTTCTATACTCATTGTCCCCGGATTGCAGGCTCAAATCGGTTACGTCATTCGGTTGTCCGTAAACGCGGTTATACCGTCAGTTCATATAACGAATTGGCACGGGTTCATATAACAAACGGCTAATATTTATGAGGCGCGGCTCCACAATTGTGTAACAATCATTTTATTGTAATATCATTCAGTAAAACAATGTATGCAATATGACATTTGCCTTATAATATGCCATCTATTTGAGAACATGTGTTTTTCTCTTTCCTTTTGATTGCACTATAAACAAAATATACAATATAATAAAACCCAAAAATATATATATTAATTAAAATTAATTTTGATTCACTCGGCAGTGCTTACGGCTTAGAATCGACTTTCTACTGCCCATTTGAAAATTCAAAAGCAGTGAATCAAAGAAATGCTTTATTTCAGTGGGTGATAAAATATTCATTAATCATACTTGAAACATGTGCATACATTGGCACAGTTGCGGTTACCCTCTGTGTAATTCGTTGCTGGAATTTACCTTTCACCTGCCTACTGTTTGAAATGATTGATCTCACTACGATATTCAACAATAGGTTCTTTTCACGCGTTAGTTAACAATACTAGAGTTTCTGGACAACGTGGGACCGAAAATCAATGTCTTTCAGAAAAATATGAGTTTAATTCCACACTCTATGTAATATTAGAGTACGGTAGTTCAAGGAGCGTAAAACGCTAATACCTCCGCTCCACTTTGATTCGATTACTTCACTGTAGTAACGGTTATATAAGAACGAAGTTGTAAAATGGTGAAGGGGTAGTGAATGTTACTTTCGTGCTAGTTTAATTTAGAAATCTCCTCAGAATCCCATCCAGGTAAACGTTAATTTCATTGTCATCCTCTTTTTCACCGATTACAATTCAATAACAGACAATTTTGTTGTTTCTCAGATCCTTAATTTTAATTTCTGACTTACGGTTAGTATTGTTTGTTCACTGCAGAGAAATTGAGTAATAAATCGCTCAGGGCGCGAATGAGCCTTTATTTTCCTTAAGCCTCTAAGCCGTTACAGTTCCTATAGTTAGATGGAACGTGATGGTCCTGTATATTCCCAGGTGGGGTATTGTGTGTACGATGACTCCTCAGGACTACAAAGCGCAGGGATACTACTGGCAATCAGGACCTCGAATCTAGCCTAGTCAAGGTGAAGGGAATATCTCACGCGATATTATCACTATGTATTGACCACAAAAGTTTAATCGCGAGTTTAATAGAATGTTGGAAATTCAGCATAAAACGATTTATAAACCGATAAAAAAGGGGGAGGCCATAAGGACCCATCATAGATAATTGAAAAATAAAAGACTTTCGAAGTGAAAATAATTAGATGGTAAATAATTCAAAAGAAATTTTAGGAGCTGCAAAAAGGCTAAGGTGGAAGAGTTTTTAAGTAGGACGAACTGGTACGCCGTACGAGGCTGACTTTGCCACTTTTAATGTCTATGTCCCGTGAGGTCCCATTACTGTGTGTCTTGACTAATGGGCCTTGATCTCACGTCTACATTTTGGACTTTATCTCACACTTTGTAGGCACGACTCGGACATACGCTACAATTCTTGAGACGTAACCCGGTTAAAATATGCGATAAACGACTATTTAAACCGTGTCCGTTTCTGTAGCTGAATTTTACCATATTTCGCACACTCGGGGCCCGGAAAAACTCATCAGGGTCAATGGGACCAGCGCTTGAAGACTTTCTTCTGTTTAAAATTTGCTCTTCCCACCCGGAGGTGCAAGATTAAAATGCGCTGTTGTTGTTTCCCCTTGCAGCACTATCAGGTGCGTTGCCTTTGTTCCAATCTTGAGTTTCCATCTGCTTATCTTTATGGTCCGTGATTTCGCACGGTTCAAATTCATATTCGTCGGAGTCATTTCCGCGTTGATCGCAGCTTCTGGATATATGACCTGTTCTCTTCTGTCGCATGTGTGAATCCCGACTGACGATATAAATTTAATTTTAGGTTGCCAGTTCTATCCCCCTGGCGAGTACCTGAGGTTCGTTAGGGTACCGGAGACGATGCCGAAAGGTGCTGAAGTTTTGAAAGTCGAGGTACACCCAAGGCGCAATCTCACTATACAAGCTGTCGAAAAGGTAAAAATGTTACTATTATTAAATAACAATAGCGTAAGCTATGTCCAAACCTGTTATACACTGTTATAAATTGTATTAAGTTAATTATGTTAACGATTGTATAATATGTATTATAACATCAATATTACTTCTGATTTTTTAAAATTAAATCCAAGTAATTTTGGAGTCAACAAATTCTTTTATAATATTAATCACTAATTTGTACATGACTCAATGTGTAGTGAACTCTTGCACAATACTGTCATTGCGGTATTGGACCACATCTGAAAGTCTCAGGGGTCACTATAGTCGTTTCTTGGAGATAAAAAAGAAAGAATTTTCTCCAGTTTCTTTGCACATTGTTCTCTCTCAAGTAATAGCCGGGAATTAAACGATTCCAAGACCGGTTTCTTCTTCACGGTCACGTGACATGGTGGGATATTCGACGACCTACTGAATGCAACTGTACAGTCAAACAGACAAACTGACAAAAGGGTTAGAAGATTGATTCCACTTATGTATAAACTATATGTCATCGTTGATAAATTATACCTAGCAACTAAACAGTAAAACAGTACATGTTCGCACCACACTCAGGGGGCGCTGGTTTATCGGTGCAAGTGCACCCAACGAACTTTAGTTAAGTACATTTCCGCACCACCCTCAGGGGTACTACCTCAAAGTACTAATAAAACATTCTTATGTTTTTACAGGCGGACGATATCCATTACTTTACATTTAAGGGTGTGAATCGGACATTCGTATCCGTAAGATTGGCCCAACCCCTGGACGATTTAGTGGACAGCCCTAAACCGCAGAACGTTCTCAAGTTTAGACTGATCTGCAATTACAACGACGAGGAGGACACGGTAACGAACCGCTGATATGGAAAAGCATTAACGTGACACTCTCTAGTAATTCTCCTTGTTCTCAAGGAGGAACATATTAGCAAAACAGTGTTATCACACTTGTACTTATTATGAAAGAGAATTGGCTAATTGAAACAATAATCGCAGTCAAATTCATTATATTTCAGATCAGTTCCTATCTCTCTGTGACGGTGTATGTAGAGGATGTTAATGATCATGATCCCGTTTTCGTTGAAGCCCCATACCACATCACCGTCGACGAGCTCACGCCACCAGGTACTTTTTGTTTCAGCTAATTTAAGTATTAATTAATAATTAACTAATAATATTTCTAATAATAAATTAAACTTCCTATTATAAAATAATATTTTGTAAGTCGATAAATATATTTCGACATTCAAAATAGTGATATTTCTTTCTTTTCATTAATGATATAGTCAGTTTTATACTGTTATATGATTTTTATCCCACTACCCATAACCGAATAATCAGATATTCTATATATTTGTACATTTCAAGAGGAAAACATTTCTTATTGCGCAGGGTGTGCAAGTTCGCACTAATGAACACCAAAAATTAAGGTATTAGGAATCTATCTTAGGGGAAATTGTAACACTTTTATAGTTATTGCTACGTAATAGCAAAAAAGTAATTTTTCCAGTAATTACTTTCAAAGCCAGATACCTGAACTAGTGCTAATTGTTTAGCAAGTGCTCCGAAACAACTAATTGTTTAGCAAGTAATCCATTTTACATTAATTGCAGAATTTTTAATTTAAACGGAACCCGACAGTGTGAATTAATGTTGTTTATGTTGTACACAAATATTTGGCGCTTTTATAAAAACTAAACCTCACACAATAAAAAGGATGCTGGTATAGTAGTTCATTGTGTTGGGACAACAGATCCAACCCTAGACATCCAGAAGCCTATTCTGGGGCAATGGAAAAGATTAAGTTCTCTCAATTAGCTCCGGTTTGAGACGTGCCGAGAGGTCTCGCGCGAAAGTGTTAGGCCGCCGACGTCCTCGAGAATATAAACGAAGATTTTTTTCTCATTTCTTCTCTCTATTCTAGAACCTGTCCGGTGAACGAAGTACAGGTCAGATCGACTCGTCGAATAAGAGAAATGAAATTCTACTTTCATCCATAGTCGTCGACGCTTTTGTTCCGACAATTATGGAGCGAAAATCAGCCGCGGGATACTTTAAAACGGTTGTGTATTTCTAGGCTTTCGGTATTTCACTGCAGGATAGACAGTAAAAAAATAGAAGATTTATTATAATGTAAATTGTTTCGTAAATTATACAGGAATGAGATGATATTAGGGCGATCGCGACAATTCATTTCTGTTATTATACGGGCCAATAATTATCCGAGGCGGTATTATGGAAAAGTGTTAATTTCATGTCTCGTTTAAAGGATTTATTTTATCTGACGGATATTTCATCATGTTACTCTGTAATGCGCTTCAGGAGATATACTCTAGTAAATAATTGCTTATCTAAATTACAAATCGTGATAATTTATACAGTTCCGTCGCATTAAATATAGTCCTCTGGAACGAGGTGAAAAAATCGCGAAAAAATTCAGCTTTGTATGCTACTCGCATTAATACAAAGTCGTTAGTAGTAGAAAATATTTCTTTTGAATGATATTTCGTTTTAATTATGGTGGGAATAAACATTTTCACAGTCAATTGACAATAAATTCGCGTCGTAAGATTGATTAAAATTCTGGCACACCCAATATGTTCTTCTTACTTGCATATATTAACGACAGAGCTCACAGTAGTTTCCATAGTGCCGTGGTTACTGAACTGTTTAATGGGCAGCTATGAATTCAATTATGGTAATTACTACTACACAGGCTTCAATCGGTTAACGCCTATTACCTACTGGGTTCTTAGCGCTGTGAAAATTGAAAGTGCCCATTTTATGCACAGATGGCCGGCCGCAAGATTTCGGATGGAAAGAGAAACCGATACGTTATGGCTCTGTTATGGAATTGTTGAAGGAATTTAATTGGATAATTAATAGCTTTCAATTTCATATTCTCATTAATATTTTAGATTCATTATTTATTTCGACGCAGATAATATTCTGCTCAAAGTACTATACTACATGCCCGACCTAATTGTCTTCTCAAACGTAACCAAACCTCATAGTATTAACTCATCGCGAAGATATAGCGGACAGTTAAGTACATTGTTGTTTATATGGTATTGATTGTGTTTAAACGAATCGAAATGATCGCGACATACAAAGACAGAAAATTGTCTTTCTTATGACTCTTCTTTAAGTGTATCTTTTACGGTTATGTTTTACTGTAATAAATGGCATTTTGGTACATTTTTCATGTTATCTGTAAATTTACTTTCAGGATTGACATTGTTCCGTGGCATCTACGCCGTGGACAGGGACAAGCCGAATACACCGAACTCGGAAGTGATGTACAGCATATCCGGTGGTAATCGGGCCGACAAGTTCGCACTTGAAGTCGGGCCCAGACCGGCCCTCGTCCTCAAGAGTCCGCTGGACTACGACGCCGGCGACCACAGTTTCCAGCTCATCATTATGGCTTCGGTAAGCATTAGGAAACGACTCATTCGCCGAACACGAATCGTAAAGATCGCGTGATTAACGCCTTCCATTCAAGAATTAACGTGAGGCAGAGTTGGTTTGTGCGAGTTTTGTTCATTGTTTAAACTTGGAAGAACTTGCAATTTCCACTTCGTAGATGCATTAATGACGAAATAATAAAGGCCGCGTACAAATCACAGAGAGGTGCGGTATCGCACGCTTTGTTTAACAGTAAAATGCGGATGGGATCGGTTTTTAGAATGACGGTTTATAGGGGGAATGGGGGACACTTTCGTAATTCTTTTCGTGGTATGGCGACCAATAAATACGAGTATGCTTAAAGAATGCATGCCGTTTGATGATCGCAGTTTGGCGTTTGGAGCTGGGAAACGGTAAGGGGTCGGAGGCGCGACTGGTAAATGTGTCAGCAGAAGCCGGTACTTGCTACCGGCCTGGATCGGACGCAAGCCCTTAGTACAGTTACGAATCAAGTTTTCAACTTCTGTTTTTTTCTCTCTGACATTTCCCTCAGTCGCCAGCGCGGGTAGTCCGAGTCTCGAGCGCTCTAGAATCCTCCACGGCCATTATCCTTCTGAGCGCGTCCCACCGCTCTGCACTCCAACGTCTATATAAAAAGAAAAAAACCGGGTACGCACCGGAACTAGTCACACCAGTTCCAGAGGACTCGATGGAACTTTAAACGCCGGTTTCTTTTCCCACCGTTTAATTACATTTATTTTTTGGTATCTCGGGTCGTAATGGGACTATTTGTTCTCGTTTCGAATTAGGACCGGAACAACAGTTCGAAAACGGGTCGCTATACGAGGAAACACTTCTGGTTATGAAAATAATAAATTTGAACCACTAAACAGTTTCAGAATCAGTTTGAATAAATGCAGTTATTAGATGTAGGATCTTACAACCGGGTTTTGAGAAGGTTTACTGGAACGCCACTAGGAATTTATAAAAAGGCCCGAGCCTTCAACTAGACCACACGATCTACTTTATAACCGGTTGGCGATCACAACTCGGAACTGACTCTAAGTGTATGGAATGGGCTGAAAGAAACGTTTTAATATGGTTAATAAAGGTTCCATTTCCAATTTTATCTTAATAAATTAATGCAGTTTCCGCTTTACATATAATAGCGTCAACACATAATAATTGTAAATATCGCGGGACGCGGACCTTTCTATGTTCATGTACGTTACAATTTCTGTTTCCTCGTGTATAATTTAAAATAAGTGACTTCACCGGGGAATATTATACTTCCGATGTCATGTATTATCACTCCGCTGTTTTCACTTTCTTTTGAAAAAAGAAAATATTTTTTCTTGAGTTGGTCAGTTGTTTCGGAGACACTAGATTTGTAGCATGTCCAGATGTCTAAGGCAGGTCATAAACATTTCTTCTCACTCTCTGTAGTTTCTTGAGGCGCGTTTTTGCTACATTAAGCCAGACTGGGCTCGTTCCGACCCCTCGCCAAGCGTCATAGACTTTAACAGGCGAGCCTTGTGCCCTCCTAAGCGACGATATATTTCTGCTCTCGGCTTCACACATCCTGAGGCTCGCCCCATGATAGCCGCCGCTGCTTCCACCAACTGACCTTATTTTCCCACTGTGATGTATTTCTGTATGCATTGCCGTGTGGTTTCTGGTACCTTTAACACATTTCTGCGTCAGGTTGCAGTATTTACTGACAGGCCCGAATTTTCGGTATTAGACTCGATACAAATAAATGGTTATATTTTTAAATCCTTGGAATTGGACCTTTTTAGTGACCTTTTAATCACTGCGCTCATCTAAATCAGTCTTGGTCATCCGAATGATTTTGTTTTTGGTACGCGATGTATAAATTACGCCGTGGGACATAGATTTTTTCAGCATTTGCAAGCACTCGCGATTGTATCGTAATGAGACCGCCGTTAAATTTCACGTCTGCGTCCCTTTTTTTCTGACAGTTTTAGAGGCCCATTACGCCACTCACACGGGCTCTCTCGCGTTGCAAAAAGATTCAATTACCACCCCACCTCGCCGTAATGGTCACATATTGAGTTTAGAAAGCGGGAAAGTCCAATAATAATACTAATTGAGCCATTGTTCCATTAATGCGTTTTGTTGTAAGTAGGCAGTTTTGACGTCGAATAAATCCATTTATTTTTCCCGACAGCCGACAAATCTACGGACAGATTTACTGCAGCGCTTAGTTACATTCCGATAAGAATTCTACGAAAATAGCAACCAGTAATTACATAAACGGTCAAAATATTGCGTGCTTGTCGGTCGTAGCATCGGAATCATCTTATATAGACAAAAACCTAATAGGCCAAACCTAATAGAACAAACTCTAATAGAATTTTTCATTAGTATATCCACGAAGCAAAACAGATTTATTTCTGTATATTTCTTTATTCATGAATCGAGTATTTTCTTCCCGACAATAAGGAGACTTACGTTTAAATAAATTAGAACTTATGTTTTCTAACCCGCGAGAATTATTGTGGCTTAAAAAAAATTTGATTGTTGTATATAATTCAAATGTACTGTATTTATATAAAATAACGAAACGATTTACTTTTTCATTGTTTAAAGTAAAGAGCGTTAGTGTATTTCTCCGTCTTATCGATTACAAGTCTCAACCATAACTTCGATTAAATACAATGTAAAAAAAATACCGTAGATTTCCTGTGTTTCTTTCTCCTCTCGCTGTTTTGGTCTTTTACTAGATCGGTTTCGGCTGCTAGCCATCTTCAGTAGCGGTGTTAGTCACTTTCGGCACTTTGGATGTTTTTTGGGCATCATCACTGCCCTGTCACTCACTTGTACTGTGGTGGTTATCTATTTGTCGTGTGTATATATACGTGTCTTGTTATTGTATTTTTGGGGGATGTTGTTTGTCTTCTTTGTGTTGAGGGGGGTGGGATTTTGTTAATGGGGGTTAAGTCTATGATGGATTGTCGGTCAAAAGGGATTAGTGGGGCGAATATAGGGTCACTTATATTTATCTTTTCTTTTATAATGATGTTTTGTTTGTTCTTGAAAATCTTCTGCGAGAGGAGACACACACGAAATCTACGGTATTCCAACCCCTCGCGGACCACAAAACAGGTATTTTAAACTAGTAAAAAAAAGTGGTTCTCAAAATGAGCAGAAAAAAAGGCAGAAATATATATCGTCAAATTATTTATCCTGTATCTTCCTATTACCTATGCACGATTGCCGCCATTTTGGCGATTGAAGCTTCGTGCTGGGCTGGGGAAGGGGGGGAGGCCAACCTTTTCTCGGACTCGGGCTTTATTGTCGGCCGTTAAATATAGAGTTTTATGTGCCGAGTTGCTGACCGGCCGTGGAATATCGTCGTTTGGATGCGGGACATTCTGAACGGTGAGTGGGTTAAATTTCGCCGCGTTTATGACGCTGGCTTATAAGACGGCACACGAATTTCGGGACCTCCCCCAACCTCCTTAACGGATTAAATCTATCCTGCTTTCCTTGTCTGTTAAGGTCCTGGGTCGAATTTGAGTCGTAGGTTAGATTCGTGGAATATATTTATAATAAAAGGAAGCTCTCGGAAAAATGTAATCCTGAAGGGTGAAATATTCGAATGACATGAATAATTCAACAAACCAGGACTCTCACTTTGAGACGAATTGTAATTCTACTTTGGTGCTGTATATAAATCTATGTATTTGTATAGTAAACTGTGGGTACGATGGATTTATGCATTCCTTGAATATAACGTTACTCAGCGGAGCAGCGGATCAGTTGTAAATTTACCATTGAAAGTATTTTTTATACTACCATGTTTATCGTATTGTGTATGACATCCAATAGCCGACAGCGTGTAGACTCAGCGCTAAGCTACGAAATAGATGTCATGAAAATAACGTCAGGCACATATCTGCATGGCACAGTGTCTAATCTATGTCGCTCACATTGCGTAAAAGCAAAATCAAATCAAAATCAAAATTATTATTAGGCCTTAATGGAACAAAGAATTTCTTCTCAGCTATTCGATAAGTCGCGCACAATTAAGAGATTTCACTGAGAAATAAAAGAAAACGAATACATATTCTTCATAAAAGTAATCTCATTTGGCGGGAAAGTTTCTGTCCGGTACAGATTGAATACGTTGTCTAATAGTTTTGAACATAAATTCCGACAGAAGGTGAATTATCAGTCAAATTAATGATAAGTCATAGCGCAGAACAGTGACACAAATATCTAGACATTAAACCAGTTTTCCAAATCGCGGCGTTACCGCGAGAACACCAACGTTCCGTTGAGTTCCGGCTTTTCTTTTTCCCGTCAATTTATGCTGCAGAATTATAACCGGAGCGGTTGTACACCGTGGATGAAAGACGGCCTTTCCGCAGGCATGCGAGTTAAACAGTTTTAAATGTATTGCGTCCATTCTTTAATTCCAACGAACTTTAAGTGGGCGCGCACAGGTTAATATAAGCAGTATTATTCCTGACCCCGGAACCGACGCCTACCCGGACTCGTTTAAAACATTGATACGGTCTTATACTTCACCGGTTTCGGCTTTTCTCTATTGTCAGTAGCATTCTGTGAGAATGTCCTACCGATTCTTCTAAATATCTGCTAAAAGCAGCTAATCCCGATATACGACCCAAAATCACTCGTCATATATAATTTTTCTTCCATTTACAGTACTTAATAGGAAAAAATTGGAAATAAAAGAAACAGGACTATTTTGTATGTATATATGTATGGTATATTGGACATAAAAACGGTTCTAAAGGCATAGATAACGTATTGTTTTATAACTTAAAATAAAATGTATAGGAACAAGAATTAAGTATTAATAATAAAGTCTGTAATAATAATTTGTTCTAATAATTTGCGTTTTAGGATAGAGGCCTTCCGGCGAGGAATTCTACGACGACACTGAACATCAGTGTGGTGGACAACGACGACCTACCACCGAAATTCACCAGCGACATCTACAGGACGCAAATCGCCGAATTCTTCCCCGTAACGGTATGTAAAGGATCTATCGAAAGCCCGTTGAAAAACGCAGTCGTTTGTTCCGACAATCGAATGCGGTGAAAGGACATGCCCCGAATGTCTCACCTTAACACGACGCAGATTGCAAATTAATTTTCCGAATCTAATCGCGTCCCACCAGTTCGTCATTAGCACACAATCGGATAGTGCAGGAAAATTACCCGAGGCAAAAATTATGAAGAAAAGGCATATTCTGTCTGTTCTTATTTTATTACATCCGTCGTGAGGTATAACGGTTGGCCTTGCATACAACGAACGCTGTCACTACTATGATGTCACGTGTACGGAGCCAACAACCTTTTGATTCGCGCGAATATTACATGAAATATACAACACGCGGTGATGTAACAATAATATTTTCTCATTTAATAAGTACTTTTAAGTAAGCATTATTAAGTATTGGCCACACTGCCGCGATAGCATATATTTAAAGGTTAATTTCGTATTAGTTCTTATAAAGTAATTATAAAATTAAGCAATTATGTAAAATAAAGCGAAAATTAAGTACGTATTATTCTGTGATTAATCATTATTTTATTCACCGTCTATCATAGTCATATAATTATGATCGAACAGAATAGTTCACTGATTTTTGCAGTTCGTCCTTCGATCAGTTGGAATGCGGACTTAGGATTCCTAGGTTTATATTTAATCTAATTTTTCTAATAAATTATTTCTGGGCGCTTTTATTTGTGTGCTCCATTAACAATCGTAATTCGGTTGGGTGTATAGGTTATGTAAATAAATATAAAGAATTATTTCATCTATTAGTATTATCTAAGTCATAACATATATGAATTCGCATATGAAGATTTGGGTGCTTATTTACTTTATGACAGTAATACAGCCATAATAGACTGTTGCTCACGATTACTTATGGTATGAATCTTATGATTGGGGTACCTGACAAGGATGGTCCGTTAAAAATTCCGGAGCTCCACGCCGAGGTCCGACAATTTGGTTAATGACAGGCCTCTCCACCGACGCCGGCCTCGACATCCCATTGAAGTTTATGTAGAAAAAAGGAAAAAAGAAAGGAGACACTTTGTTCACACTTCACGTTCGATTTGTTGCCCGTTGAAATCTACTTTTGATTGCTTCTGTCAATTCAGTACATCTTCTAATAGCAATCTCAGACAGGGTTTACTATACCTCCACCGTTAATAGAGAGTTAATAGATAACTGTAAACAAATGCACCTCTAATAATGAATGAATTCTGTAATTATCGACACCGATTTCGATAGAGCAGATAAAGACATGTCTGGCACTAAGATTTGGTCGATGAATATATATAATATTTTGTTTCAAGCGAAAATTATTCATCGAGAGATATATGTTTTTATATTATGTGTTCCACGTGAATGGAATACCACACAGGGCGTATGAAACAATTGCAGTTACTCTGGTGCAGTAAGAAAAATAATGGACGGAAGCGTTATGCTCGGTCGCGAAATGCAGCAAGAATTGCTTTTACCAAACGTTGAGTTAATGACAGCGTTTTCCCAATCGACAGATAATGTTTGTCTTAACTGAAGAATAAAAGTGCAATAAATTGCGAAACTGAAATATAAATAGAACTATATAAAGTACATTCCAGGGTAACAATATAGGTAAAAAAGAGCGAGTTTTTGGCCTATACCAAGAGTTAAATTATAGGCTTAAGTCGGGCTTTATTTTATGGCCGCCGGTCGGAAATGTTCAGGATTATAGGAATGATTCCAAGTTGAATGATTGATTTTAAGTTGCCGATTGAAAGATTTCTTTGTGCCGCCTTCATCGTACAGGTGGCTGTCCACTTCCTTGAACGTAACTACGTGTTACGGTCGTGTCTGCCGGAGCCTCTCATTTCCTCGGCAAAATCGAGACACCGCCCCCCCTCGCCAACTTTTGTCCCCCGGCTTGCGCTTTCCCCCAGGCTCGCGTTTTTCCCCATTCGCCCCGTAGCGGCTCTCGGAAAGAAAGTGAAAGTGCCACCCCGGCCATCGAGTGGCTGATTTATTCCCCCAACTCGGCTAATTCTTCGCCATTTCACTCCTGTCCGCCGATTTTCAGTAGTGGACGCGCTCTCTAGTGGCGAGACCCGCTGGAAAAGGCCTCGCCATATACTCACTCTCTCGACTCCCAAGCACTTTGAGTTTCTAACTGGATTAACGAGTCGTCGGTTTTGTGCGCGGGAGTGAAAGCGAAATTAATTAATAAAGAAAAAAGGAATGAAAACAAAAAATGGGTTTTCTCGCGGAATACTGTTTTTTCTCACCGCTTTTGTTTTTTTTACACACGGGCAAAACTACGCAGTAATACTGCCGCCAATGCGTCCTTGATTACCACTTTCTGCTGTAAATACCAAACTGACCGGCGGTACAAATAATAAATGTCACTCCTCCGTTGCTAATCAATATTCGAAATTGTAAATTCATAAATTAAAGCACCTGGGACTCGTGTCGCTTTGAATCTTTAAGTAACGATACATGGCAATACATTCCTTTTATAATACATTAAGGAATTAGGCGCATATGAACTACTAATGGAAGCGTTTAGCTCCTTCAGAAATTATACTCAGCAAATGTCCGTAGAGTGAGATTCATTTTTCCAGAGATCGGAACCTGAAATAAAACTCGACCTTTCTACCTTAGGCCTCTACATCTCTTTGGTAAACTTACTTATATTTTCTTGCTTAGGGTAATTAATTCGTTGTTCATAACAGTACTAAATAACTCTAAGTTGATTGTTCTGAAAATTATTCAGTAATTCTGGCCATTTCTATTCTGTTTCCTCTTGCTAGCTTTATTATAAACAAGCGTCCCCTAAATATGCTGATTTAACAAGAATTACATTAAATATAGAAAATGTATTGTAAGGTTTAGGACATGAGAAGGTTTGGACGTCAATAAGTTATAATTAAACAGAAATGGGGCATAATGAGTGGAATTCAGCTCTCCTGAAGTGTTATAACAACTAGCAGTGAAAGCGAAATTGCCCATTTTCTCTGGGATTTCGTTCATCCTCTTAAAAGTGTTGAAAATTAAAATAATAACAAACATTCTCGTTAGTCTTTTTGGCCAGATTCCGAAAGCTCTTAAATTCGATCCTCGTGGTGTGTAGTAACGTGATTACGCTCTATTTAACATCCGCTAATTATTTGTTTATAGACCTTCTCTTTGCCGATAGAGCTCGGAACTATGGTAGGCCGGTTCGGTGCACAATTATCTCCGAGAGTTCTTGCGTTAAAATATATCACGCTTAACTGATCAATTCAGTAGTAATAAGTGAGCGGAATACTCTTGGCACTAGGAATTATACCAGGAATGAAATATTTATTATATTTCCGAGCTCAGCAGATATTACGGCGAACGGCTAACGATATATATGTAAATGTGATGTAACGTCAAAATGTTTGTGTCAGTCATATAAATCGGTACATACTGTGAACGCAGAAATGTGTAAAAGGGTATGCAAATTTTGGAATAGAAAAAAAATAAAACCGGTTTAAATTACACGAAGCGGACCTTTTAAAGGACCACCGCCGCGCTCTTGAACTTGCTTCTCAGATCAGCCAAGAGAAAGTAGTCCGAGTATAAGAATGGAAACTGCCACTTAGACTCAGATTAACGGATAAGGCAACTTCACCGACTTGTATTTCATCGATCGGTCAAGATTTCTAGATTCATTAACATTGCAGGTTTTTGATGTCGAACCAGTTCCAGAATTTTCAGTGATTGGTCAGCTACCCGACCTTATATACCAGTTAGAAATATTTGGATTTTTTTCAAATGTATGAGAACGTATATACCAATTTATCCTGAGTGAACACCTATTATTCACGACTATAATTAACCAAGAATAACCCTTCATCCGCGAATGCGAGTGGACCAATTTCGCATTGTAGGACATTGTACATGGCCCATTCTACCGAAGCGTGTCTTTTATACAAGAAATATGAAATTAGACCACAATTTTTCCGACACGTCCAACATGCATAATCCCTCAAAGGGACCGCATAAACAGAGGAAAATCGCCCTGTTCAAGATCCACCGTCCATGGTAATCGTGCATTATACCGGAGGGCTTCCTGTAAAACTCGGCTTTCTTTTTCCAGCCCAAGCTCCTATCCATCTTCTAGGAAGTAGAGCAGTTAACAATTTATGGACGTCCCCGTTGAATATCGCAAATTCTAACTAGAGAAAACTGCCTACGAAAATAGACTAGGAATCGCCATCTCTTGGTTTTTCATTCGATATGGTATTTCTTAAGTTTGGCTCTGTGTTAGGAAAAATATATTAGATAATCTTTATTAGATGATCAGATAATGTGATTCATGCCATTATTATTTACTTAAATATTTTTGTATAGTGATAAGTATTTTTTTAAACAGCAATTATTTAAAGCGCAATAGAGCCGGATGCTGCTATGCGCGGCAGTCATAGATATGAGAAGAAAATGCGCAAGAATAAAAACATTTATATAGAAACTAACTAGGTACAATTTTATCATAGATGGACAACATTTATGGCATACCTTAAACTTACATTGTTACGAAATTATTATTAAGAATTATAGCGGAGCAGATACACTTACGCAAGATGCAAATTGAGCAGAACAAATGTTTAGAATGGCAACGAACTTTCCAATTCGCACAAGCATTACAACATTACCGGTTAATGCTAACGTACCAATCATGCACTGATCATGAAATCGCCGGGGAATCGATTATTTAATTTCACGAGGATCTCAACTTGTTAGTTTTTTTTTTTTTGTATACTTTATTGGTTTGATATTAAAGTTTTAAGCAATATTTAACGGCAATAATTAATTACTTCAGTACTTCTTTGTACTTGCATGGAGCGAAAGTTAAATCATGTTCTGTCTTTTCACAGGGGAAGAAAGTACACAAGATGCTCCATATGAATCCTAAAATTCAAGCCTACGACCAGGATTTGGGTATTAACGCCAGCATTAGGTATGACTTGGTGGCGGGCAACGACCGACAGTTGTTTTGGCTGGACAGCGACAATGGTTCGCTTTACTTGCAAGAGGAAGTCGACCTAGAAACACTTCCCAGTTCGACATTCACACTTCAGGTGATTCCAAATATCTGGATTATTTTATCTGGATCTAGAATCTTTTCAGATTTTTATCCATAGTAAACGCATAACCAGTAAGACCTTTCTGACACGCTGTTTGTGTTAAAGGTGCAAGCATCCCAGGTGGACAACCCACTGAAGACGAGCGTAGCGAGAATTGAAATTGAACTTCTCGATTTGAATGACAATCAGCCACAGTTCGAAGTCGGAACTTACAATATTAGTATTGTAGAAAATCTTCCGAACGGCTTCAGCGTTCTACAAGTTATTGCAAGTGACAAGGATACGGTAGGGCAATCAATATATTATTTTTATATATATAAAAATTATTATGAAATAATTTTTAAATATATAATTTATATTCAAATTAATTCGAATTTATTCCACCGTATTTTGTTAATCAAGAGAAATATAAGATCATAAATTAAATGACCCCATGATGAAATATTAAAAATGTTCAATAAATATTTTATAATAGAAGGATTGAATTTTTTTTGTACACAATAACAATATAAAAATAGATCTCGTATCAAATATGAAGACTCAAGGAATTTTAAATTCGATAATAGAGAGGATCTCTTAAACACTACTTTTAATGCAGATATTGTTTTTCCATTTTAATTTTCAGGGAGATAACGGAGAATTTATTTATCATTTGGTGGATCCAAGTCAGGCATTCAGTATAGATAGTCGATCAGGCTGGCTTACTGTTCGAAACCAGGCAAAGCTTGATAGGGAGAGCAGGCCATCACTAACCATGAGAGTTTATGCCAGGGAAAAAATGCCAAGTGCTGTCTCATCATCAAGGTAAATAGTTAAGCCTCATTTAATTTGCAATAAATAATAATGTTAACTTAATTACCTCAATGAACCTGAACTGCAAAATTTAATATAATTATTGCACTACAATATATATTAATATCTACTGTTATGTTCAATTTTATTACTTCTTACTTTAACCATGGACATTGTGAATAATATTTTAATTGACTATATGAATCTACAATTTTTAGTGATTCATTTGTAATTGTGGAAGTCACACTACTGGATGCTAATGACAATAATCCTAACTTTGTGCCTAACAATCTCTATGAATTTGTGGTCTCCAGAAGAGCCCCTGTAGGATATCTTGTGGGAAAAGTGAGTATTAAAAACTAAATAATATAATAATAATAATATATACGAATGGAAATCAAATCTAATAATGTGTATATATGAAATTCATACACCAGGTGAAATTTATTTTATATTTAAATATATAATATACTTTAAATAGACTAATAACAAAAGAACAGATTTTAATAATAAATAATTTCATATGGTGTTACAAGTAGATTCCCCATTCTAAATTTCACATTGAATTTTTAAAATCCATATATTGTCCTTATATTGTCTTTTTGAATTATTATAGAAAATGGAACTGAAGTGGAACTGAATTAAATTTTTTTGTATGAATTTTTCCTGATTGAAGGTTGAGGCAGTGGATCCAGACTTAGGAAGAAATGGTATGGTGTTGTATGAATTGAAGAAAGGAAATAAAACAAGTCGCAATTTA
The DNA here is from genome assembly GCA_019843655.1 of Lethocerus indicus. Taxonomy (NCBI): domain Eukaryota; kingdom Metazoa; phylum Arthropoda; class Insecta; order Hemiptera; family Belostomatidae; genus Lethocerus; species Lethocerus indicus. The sequence continues at coordinate 21,384,190 of JACDQD010000003.1, read as the reverse complement.
CCATTCACAGTATCACCACAGACTGGACAAATAAGAGTGTCTGAAAGCCCCTTAACACTGGGTAGGAAAGCCCTCTTTGTTGAGGCATCTGACCAACCAGTTAATCCAAGCGAAAGAAGATTTTCACTTGCTGTTGTAACTGTAGATGTAATTGAATCAGGTAAAACGTTAGGCAATATTAAAATAATATTGGATATCATAAACTTATAACCTGTTTAAATATTAAACATTAGTATTATACTATGTTCAATTTTTAATATTCATACTGAGGAGGTAATTTAATTATTATTCATGATTGTATTTATTTAAAACTATTTATTTATATATTAGGATAATTTCACAATAACTCAATTTTAATTTTTACAGAAAAATTAGATGTACAACCAGACTTCATAGGGGCCCCATATGAATTCTGGGTTGGTGATGATGTTCCACTTGGAACTAGTGTGGGTCAAATTAGAGTTACAGAGCCACTGGAAAAACCTGGAACCATATATGATTTACTCCATAGCTACCATGAAGGAGGTATGTTTATTGTCTTACATATGAAATTATAACAAGGCAGTTGAATATTAGTGGAAAATTATTTTCTAAAATTTAGTGTTAATGTGTTTGATTTTTTGTTCGTTTAAAATATTCAATATTATGCTGATTATGCAAATTCTCCATAATTAAAATACAATGTTACCTGTATATAAATATAATATTTTTTATTTTAGTTCCATTTGCGGTGGAAGAGAGCTCTGGAACAATCACAGTTGTGAATGACATCAGCAAATTTGAAAATTCTCTTTACGATTTTGAAGCAGTTGTAACTGACGGCAGGAGTATTACTATAATAACTAATGTGACAATTCATATAGTTGATTCTCAAATCAGCAAGTAAGTTAAAAATTAAATTCAAATTAAGGACTCGTGACTTTTTCATTATTTTTTCCCTATATTTTTAAAATGCACAGTATTACGCGATCCCTCCGGAAGTTAGTTGGTGATAAATAAAATTGTTTTATATCTCAGTACTGCATATTTTTTTATCATTTTTTAATTCGAGTATATATTGATACAGATGTCGGTATTGAGTTAACTGGAATACGCGTATTAGTAGTAGTACTAATACTATTACTCCAGTAGTATGGTTAATAAAGTACTATTCAATGTATAACATGCTTACTTTTACACCCGCTGTTGTATATATAACTCTATTTTCACGACTTACCCTTGGCACAGTATAGCATTTTTGCCCCAGGACGACCCCAGTAAACCGCCGGGTAACTGGAATATTTTCTGCAGCGAATATATCGCACCCAACGCTCAATTTTGGTATCTCTCCGGCGTCAGTGACTATTTTGATTTTACAGCATGAAGAATCCGAGCCTGCTTGAGTTCAGGGTGAGGGAAAACCTATCGGGGGCGATGGTGGGTCGTATAGTGGCCGGGCCCAACCTGCCCAAGGAGGTGACCGCCGGCCGACAGAGGGCGGTCAGATTTTCAATCGCCAACCAAGCCGAGGCGCCTCAGTTCGCAGTCTCACAGGACGGCACTCTCTACACCCAGAAGAGTCTCGACCGCGAGCTCAGGGACTCTTATTTCATCACCATCGTCGCCCACAGTGGAAGAGGTGACAGATATTACCAGGTAGTACATTTTTTCACACAGTTTTTGCGTGCAGGTATATGTTGGTACTCCTTTTTGTATCTACTGGTCGTTTTGAGTAATAGAAATGGGAATAAAATAATTTGGCGTTAAAATTACTTCGAATTAAGCGAAGTCGCACGTTCGGCACTATTCTATAATTCAATGGTTTTTGAACTAGAATTACTCTTCCGTCATTTTTTAGAAAAACTTAATAACGTCACTTGGCAATAGGTTCACGTGACTGTAGAAGACGAAAACGATAATCCCCCGACGTTCGACAAAAGCTGGTATGTGGGGCACATCACGGAAGACTGTACGGGGAGGTGCAACGTACGGATGGAACAGCCGATACAGATCACGGATATAGACAAAGGGCCCAACGCCGATTTCACAGTCTCGCTTCACGGCGACGGAAGCGAACTATTCTCGGTTATGTCGAACGGAAAAGTGGTTTTGCACGGAAAGGTCGACAGGGAAGTCAGGGACCATTACAGTCTCATGTTGGTGGCTAGCGACAAAGGTAGGGATTTCGGTAATGAAACATAACGGTGCTTATAAATGCTCCCTTCCGATGCGTAGAATTAATCTACTTCGGTTTTTCTCAGGCAATATGACTTCTCAAGTGAGATTGACAATTCATATCGACGACGTCAACGATAACCGGCCGAGGATAATGCAGCTGACGGTTCCTTTCCGGCAGGGGGTTTACGTGATTCCGGGCGGACCCCCGGAGCTACAGATCGTGTTCGGCAACGAAACATTGAATCGGCAGAAGGGGAGGGTCCCGGACGAAATGCCGACAATCAACGTTCCGGAGACCATCGACGTCGGAATCATCCTGTTCCAGTTGGTCGCCATCGATACGGACTCGGGAGAAAACGGCACCGTGTCCTATTCGATAGCCAGCGAAACTTATATTCCCAGCGTGGGGTTCGATAAGATGTACACGACGCACCACTACGCGGTCCACCCGCTGACGGGCGAGGTGACGATAGCGGGCCCGCTCCCCGCCGAGTCCGAATTCCTGCTGAATGTTACAGCCAGCGACGTGGCCGGCCTCGCCGACTGGGCAGTAGTCCGCATCAAGGTCTACGACATTAACGACCACCCGCCCATTTTCGAAAAGCCATGGTACGATTTTCAGGTCCCGGAGGGCGTCTACTCGGGTCATGTGATCGGCAGGGTGCTCGCCAAGGACAGCGATTACGGAGAGAACGGTAACGTCTCTTATTCGATCCTCCCGAAGAACGCTACGCACTTTCCTTTCAGGATAACCTGGGACGGGGACCTGAGCGTTGAGGGCGAACTGGACAGGGAGAGCAAAGAGATGTACGCGTTCAGAGTCGTGTCTCAGGACAACGGCCCGGTAGGGAAAGTTCTCAGGAATAGCGTCGAAGTCATTGTCCACGTTTTGGACGTGAACGACAACGCTCCCGTATTTTACGGCTACGACAAAGTGGTGCAGACGGTTCCGTCCGAACTGAAAGAGACGTTGGCGAACCATCCGCACGACTTCGAAACCTCCGTCATCGTGCCGGTCTATCACGCTTCGGTGGTGGAAAACAACCTGCCGGGAGTGCCCGTAGCTCGGGTCTACGCCAACGATTCCGATCTCTCGGACAACGGTAACGGTATCGTCCTGTTCGAGATCTACAGGAAGAAGAATTACAAACACCTGTTTTCGGTGGACAAGGAAGGTGTGGTGACGGTTAGCGGTCCTCTCGATTACGAAACTCAGGCGACTCACAATGTGACAATCATAGCCTCCGATCTTGGACAGCCCAGCTTGAGCACTACCGCTCTTCTTATTGTCTCAGTCGTCGACGTCAAGGAGAAAGCGGAAGATGCGAAAACGCTGGTGCCCCATAATTATTACGAATTAGAAGTAAGTACAGGCCATTATCTACTCTTCGCTAGCCGACACTGTTAGTCGGGACGTTATGCGAATGCGTTCTTTGTCGGCAGGTTGAAGAGAACTGTGCCGTACCTTTGGAGCTGTTAAAAATAAACGTTTCGAAGGGGGAGGAGGTCAGGTTCAGTCTGGTGCCGACTCTGGGTGGTGGAGTGTTCAGAGTTGACCCGGTCAACGGTTCACTGTTCCTCATGTCCAGCCCCGATAGGGAGACCTCGCCCATCCTTCAGGCCAAAATCAAAGTTAATTCTGTCAAGAGGGGTCGTAATATTGCTCGCGTCGTTTATCCAGTATTCCCCGAAGATTTAGGTAAAACTAATCGTCTATTATGCACGTCTAGAAAAGTTATACGTAACTATCATTATATACAATATTAAAAATTTTAAAAATATTATTGAGGTACTGAAGCAGCGACCGGTATGGTGTTTTACCTGGAGATCCGCAGGGGTTATCTCCCCTGAGTATGAGAATATTTCTACGCTAATCTAATAAAGATATATTTTTCAGCTCCAAATGAAGTAAAGGTAGTCTTAAGAGTCAAGGATGTAAACGACAATTCACCTAAATTCATATCCAACGGACGGCCACTGGTGGCCGCTATTCCTGCCTCTGCCAGTTACGGATATCCGATAGTCAGAGTCCATGTAAGTATGAAAAACGTGGTTCATTTTTAAATCTATTTCCAATATACATCTTATTATGCCTCCCAGCTGTCACCATCAAAGAGAGGATATTAGTACCGTGTTAATTATGAGCCGTGTATCTTTATAACAATAGGCGACGGATAGAGACGAAGGTATAAACGGAGATGTACGGTACCAGATAATGACCAGGGACGAGGACGAAATGGCGAAATTCACTGTCGATCCGAAAAGTGGACAAGTTCGAGCAATAGTCAGCTTCCAGAAAGACGTTGGCAAAGTTTATGGATTTGACGTGAAGGCAACAGATAGGCAAGGCTCAGAAGACGGAAGATCCGCAATTGCTAATGTCTTTGTATGTATCCAAACTTAAAATTTACTATGTAAGAAAAAATCATAAACGCGTAGTTGTTTGTCAACACTTTGATCCATATACTACGTAAATTATAATTCGGTAACTATACTTTTAGGTGTACATTCTGGATGAACATAAAAAACTTGTAATGGTCATGGGATCAAAACCAATTGAAATAGAAAAAAATATTGACAATATAACAATGTAAGTACATGATAGTTTCTAAAATTAATTCAATCGTGTTGAAATTTTTGAAATATAGTTTTAACTGATATGCACGTATTAAAAACAAATCAAATGAAGTTATACAAAATTAAATTCTCGTGTTTAAGGTCATTATCAAATATAACTGGTTTAGACGTCCGAGTCAGAAAGCTCGAGCCACACTTTAGTAAGGAAGCGTAAGTATATATTTTTTTAAAAAGCATTCTTTTTATGTTATTCCAAGATTTAATTTTACCCGACGTTCTGCTAATTAAAATCACGTTTCAGCACTGACATTTATCTGTACGCTGTTGACCCCTTATGAACGTTGTAATTGATATGGACACACTGAAACAGTGAGTATCCCATGCTAGGTTTCAACAGCGTGTTTCATTCGTGTTTCCTGGCTACTGTTAACGCGAAATTTTCTTATGCGCAGAGTTCTGGTGGCGCATTCGGGCCACGTCAAGAAGGTGTTGCAGCCCTATCACATGCTGTCCGTGACGATACCGGAGTTGGAGGAGAACTACGTGAAGAGGAAACAGTCCCAGTCGCACATGTCCCTTTCGGGCCTCGAATTGGCCACCATCGCCTTGGGATGCATCGTCTTCATCGGCGCCGTCACTTCCGCCTTCTGTATTATATGTCTTCACAAGAGAAGGTCTCACAAATATAAGTCTCGCAAATATTTTGAAGCGGATAAAAATTATATCTATCTTGAATAATTCATGACTTAATAAATTACGAAGCGTCATACTTTAATTAATGGGAAATTCTCATCCGAGAATCTTTGTTGTAAAGCAATTCTGACGCTTGTCAATTGCATACCTATAGGTTAAAAAAGGTTTTGTTGAAAACTACAAAATCAAAATTCTTGTAACTCAGTTTCGAATAAATAACGGATATCTGTATTCCTGTAAATTACGCTTGTTCCACTAGTCGAAATCACTAGAATATGGTGCTATGTTTCCTATCTTAAATAAAAAAAATATAAAAAAACTTTTTAAAAACACGCTTTTATTTAAATTCACTAAAAAGGAGAAAATAATTTCTCCACACACACCACGATTTCCTTACAATTAATCATATCTAAAAAATGAAACCGTGGGCGCCAAACATGCAGGGAAAGGAAAAGAATACGAAGGACATTTCATTGTATATGTACCTTTCTTTTTTTCCTTTTCCACTATATAGTTGATAACTATATCTATTTGAAGTAGAATTTGCGTTTTTCCCTGCATGTTTGGCGCCCACGCTTTCATTTTTTAGATTTGATTAATTGTAAGGAAATCGTGGTGTGTGTGGAGAAATTATTTTCTCCTTTTTAGTGTATTTATATAAAAGCGTGTTTTTTTTATTTCCTAATTTTTAGTCTTGACAGAAATTTCGCCCGGTTTATGAATGACCTGGGATGAACCTGAATATTGCATTGTCATCGGAGTTACATATGTATGCAAAATTTCAGCTCATCCGAACATTGGGAAGTGACCTATGACCTCGGTGACCTCCGAGGTCACCTATGACCTGGGATGAACCTGAATATTGCATTGTCATCGGTGTTACATATGTATGCAAAATTGGGAACATTGGGAAGTGGGTCAAAATCACGTTGCAAGATTTGACGACAGGACACGATGTGAAACTAAATAAAAGCGTGTAAAAATACTATAATTTACAGGAAAAAGGTGGACGGCGCCGGTTTCGGAATAGGGCAGGGTAAAGCGGACATGCTTTTCTGCGCGAAGGAACGGCTGGACGGTAAGCCGAGGTCGCTGTTCCACCCGAGCGCTTTCGTCGAGGACTCGACGGACAGCTACATGTCGAACAAGTCCGACTGCGGCGGGCGATACAGGCGGCCGCGCCGTCACAGACACCAGCCGACCTGCGCCAGACACCACTCGCGCAGGCGACAGGTAGACAGGACAAATAACAATAACCCACTTTTGAAGGCCTCCCTCGCGTCGGTACACTCCAGCGGACGCGACTCCGGTATCGTCGAGCCCCACCACGGCTGCTGCCCCTGCGGGCATTCCCCCACCCACTCTTCAAACAGTAGCCAGTTAGTATTCGTTTATACCTTACTCTTACAATTTTCCCACTAACTACTGCTGACATTCAAAATTGTAAGACGATATTAACACTCTATTAAGGATGGCGCTCGGGGCAACAGCCGTTAATCCGGCCCTGGCCGCTAGTTTTCAATTAATCCCGCTCGCATTTTATTTGACCTATCATAACCTTCGAGGTACTGGGTAATTTTTCTAAACCATGCATGTAAACCCTGTACATTATAGAGTAAACTGACAAATATAGGACATATATTGATAATATTATCCTGACTAATATTACACAGTATAACACGACCCCAACGCCTTACTCTATGTACCCTTATAATCATTGTTACTTTCTGTCTTCTCGTTTAGGTGACATTTACTTGGAGAACACTTTACTGGATGCCATCATCCATGAAGTCTTATACTATTTATTGTTGTTCTTTTCTTTGGTACTGTGTTGAGAAATACTTAATGATGAGAACAATTAGATGGGAGACATAAATCATACGATCTGCTAAAGCCTGTTTGTAATGAAGATGTCTTACAGCACTTTCAATAACTAACATTGTCCTTCCTAACTAAAATTTAATTAATTTCATAACACAATTTTAACCGTTCGCGGGTTTATGAATTTGCTAGACAGATTTTGGCTGCTGGCCACCTTATTCTGATTTTATATATTTGGCCAGTGTATAAGGCGGTGCTAAATTTGCTCATTACATTCTCTAATTATCGCACCGTGGATTGGGCATAACGTGGGAAAACTGTGTTCAGTGGGAGCTATGAAGACTCGCTGAAGAGTTTGCACAGACACCAGAGCCAGAGCAGCGGCGCCAGCGGGGGCTGTCTACACACTCAGCCGACCCTCCTCAGGAGGAAGAGCTTCAGGACCGAAGACATAGTCCCCTACCCGCCCGGACCCTCCCTCTCAAGGATACCCAGCGAGAGACATATTGTCTGCTAGCCTTTCGCCCGGACAGAAGAACGAAGCGCGTCCGGGGACGGCCCCGAGGGGGTATCGGTACGAACCCCAAGAATTATTACACACTCCATAAGTCATTCTGGCAGGTTATTAAAATTGTTATACGGATAATATCGTCACTCCCTGATTTGAATACATTGAAATGGGCGCCCCCTCATAAATTTGCAGGGTTCGCCCCTGCTACGTTCAGTTACCTATTTCTTAAATACACCTAACCAAAGCCAATTTGGAATATTGTTCTGGCTTATTAAGTTTGTTCACGGCAACAGTTCCAAAAATGTACCGTGTCCAACTTTCTTTTGAACAACCCGGCCTTGCGTCCTTTTATATCGGTGGCTCGCAACATTTTGAGTTAACTAAAATATAAAGCGTTCGCGAGACGCGGCATGTAAGATGCCACCATAGTAACGGGTCGTCGATTCATGTAATACACTATAACACGAAAATAGACAAAATAAAAAACACAAAGAAAGTTTAAATATAACTAAAAAAAACATGATTATATATAATATTAGTTCTGTATCTTGCCTCTAATTTAGTTATTGTTTCCTCCAATGTGTGTAACTCCAATCGTATGTTATTATCCACAAACATTTAACTTTGATTCTACGGAGGCGATTCACTGAGAACCTTTAAGAAATAATGGAATTCCAAATTTGCGAAATTGGCCTGTATTTTATGTTACTTCTTGTCCGCTATAGAAACAATTCAGACTAGCATCCTCATATGTATCGAAAACTTGGGCCTTATAATTTCAATCAGTACTAAGACGCTCTAAATTAGTATTAATCTCAAGTAGTATTAAAATCAATCTAAATCGATACTGCATTCAAGAAAGTAAATAAACCCCATCTTTAAGAAATTTCTTCGAAGTAATACTCGAATTAAAACAACAATAATACTCAATTTCAGTTATTATTTCACATTCGATGTTATTGCTTCACTTATGTTAGAACTTATTTTGTAATAATTGTACATATATATTTTTATATTTTTGCTATTATGTATTTTCTTCCTTGGTATACCAAAGTGCAAAATATTAATTACGAATTTTGGGTTTCCAAAGATGAAACAAATACATTAACTACCTTAAAAAATGTTTATTTATAAATTTCGACAGTGTGTAAATTTGTTATTTATTTATCAGCTTGTAATTGAATGTCATTAGATATCTATAACTTTAAATTATATCTCTTCTTGATGATAAATGAAAACTTTATTTATTTGTTATATCTTTTGAAATGTGTAATCAGTAGTGCAATTCTGTTACCTAATATGGTATACCTATATGGGAATATAATGGTGCTCAAATATTGCCAAATATGTTATAGTTGAATTATGTACTTTATCTTTATTCTTTATTTGTCCTCTCTTAAGTATATGAGTTAGAAAAAAATTAGAATAAAACTTTTTTTTCCAATTTTTATGTTAACAAAGGACAGTAAGATATTACTGTTGTTAGAGGATTTATATTTTTAAAATATCATGTATATATTGTTATATAAATTGTTAATTGTAAATATCGTTTGTAAAAGACTAACAAATAATATTTATATGTGACTAAAAAAGATGTGTCGGAGGTTGCCTTATTTTTGAAATATAAGACAAACGTATAAGGCGATTTATAATTTTATATTTAAATTATTGTTATATCTGTTTTTGAATGTATCGTTATATTAGTACGAGAAATACGTTTTTAATAAAATCTTTTATAGTTTTATTTTTTATGATGCCTTATAAGTATTAATTACCTGTTAACAACTCAGTTCTACAATATTTGGATCGTACATATGCATTACGTTAGAGGTACGATGAAAAGTAAATTTTCACATATATTTTTTATATAATTGATAATGGATGATTATCACCTAGTATTACTGAACAAGACAACGAACGTACAATAACGCTACAAGAATAAAGAAAGTATAAAATAAAAGAACATGGCTTCGGAAGGAAGGTCAGGACGGATAATGAGTTAGAGAATAACACAAGTTGGGAACATTTTTTATTATTTTCTTGTCATTTTTCATATTCCGAAGTTATTTCTTCAATTACTACCGCTTTTAGTGAATAAAGAAAGGCGGGAAGACGTAGAAATGAGTCGGCGGATAAAGGCGAGTAGGAAAATTAAACGGGGAATATGCTTCAGGAATACTCAATAGAAATTGTTGAAGGAAAGCCAATGTTCTACACTTTAAGATGATGGCGCATTTTATAGATCAATTCGTGTTTTACCTAATAACATTATTATGTTAAGGAACGTTAAGGAAATATTCTTTTCCACTCAAACATATTCGGAAAAAATATTTTAGTAATAAAAATAATCGTATTTCTACTTATAAGTTTGGGTGAGGGGTTCACTATATGGCTAATGGAATACCCAAAAAACATTGCCCTACTGCAAAACAGCGCTATTTTCCCCCCGCGTTTACTTCGATGACCGCACATACGCAAGATTCCCGGTCGAACCCACGTCCGCACAAAGGTTGTATCAGTGAGAAGGAAATGACAACAGAAGTACAAGTATTCAACTTCGTCGGGCAGGCCGTGCAATTTTTTTTCCTCTCGGGCGAGACGCTGGGATAATGCGAATTTTCTGTGCTATAAGACGTCGCCTTTTTTCAAGGGAGGCCCTCCCCCACCCACAGCCACGATCTTTTGTCCGCGTGCTTTCTTTCATTTCTCATTACTCGGCCACAGCGTCGACGGGACGCTCCGCTCGAGTAATTAAAAGAAAACGGGGAAAAGCCGAATTCAAAAATGAATTTAAACCTGTAAGTTAATTAAAATGCGGCAGCCCTCGGCGCCTTCCAGTCGTTTGTATACACCAGATCATCCGACTCCGGCGATTGATTCCAATTTGAATCGATGGTTACGTCTTCAGATCGGATAAGTAGGAGGGAGATTCTGTGAATTTGAAACTTCATAGCTTAGGTATTTTCCTAAGCTATTTCAAGATGATGTCGTTTAGAGCACATGAATGGAGCAAATGCAGGTTCATAATGCTGAGGCTCGTGGGCCCTAATAAACTGTGAAGTCACCTGTAAACTAATACTAAAGAATAAAACCATTTTTCAAGAAAATTGTGAACACAATGATAATGCTGACGTCAGAATTTAAGGCGAAGTACCTAATATGAATACACTGTTGTATGTTTAATCAATATATATCGACAGCACCAGCGTAGAATCGCTGAATCCTGAACAAAATTTTGTAAATAATAATATATGATTAAAGAATATGGTGTCAGTGGATATTATAGTTTTTGAACCGTCAGATATTATCGGACTACACAGTCGCATAGACAAGGTTAAGCAACATGTACGACGATGCTTTGAAAATTCAAATGAAGTACGTAATTATAGTGCTAATATTTTCAACAACCTGGTTTACTGCACGACAACAACGCACGAGTTACATTGATAATGTAGAATTGTTGGAATATAGGGAAGGCGTTTGATATAGGCAATTCTGCAAGACATAAGTGTCATGCGGGATTGCAGACATTGATTCATTTTGATTAATAAAATAAAGTATATAATTTATTATCTTAATTTAACATATATTATATTATATTGTATTATATCGAGCCAAGGTATGATAATGTACCTTATAGGTAATCTATAGTTAGAACAATTCAAGTTCTGGTCGCAGAAACCTTCGCTCATCTAATTTTTTGATGTTACTATTACTGTTACTTTCTTGGAGGCACTATCACGATGTATTTCTGGCGGTGAGATATAATATTCCAGTTAAGGTTAGGGCATAGAAGATGGTATCTCAAATACATTATTGTTATTATGTTGCAATGAACATTTATTCATACCGTCTTTAGCAAATAAAAGTTATTCTTGATGAGTCGGAAGTTGCGCTCGATGCGGAGAAAATTGGGTAAAATCACATTTAATACTGAGCCGACCGGGGTCCAGATGGCGGCCAAGTTTTGACGTTGCCCGCGTTAACTTTTCCAATAGGAAATTAAAAACTGGGGTAGTTCTCGCGGTTGTATCATATATCTATAATCTTTCGGTGTTTGTTATTCCGGCGTTGTACTAGGTCAGGGCAAAGGAGGCGAGGGTCCGGGTCCTAAAAAAAAACCCTGAGCACCGTTTCCACACATTTCTGTGCGGGGCAAAAATTTCTGCGCCCTCCCCGCCCCTTACAACAACTTTCGGTTCCACGAATCAAAATAGCTCCGGCGATGTTGGCTTCGGGGTTTTTCTCGGGAAGGGCCGTAATAAATGTTTCAAGTTTCTATTTTTTTGCAGCCGAACAGCGTTGAGTTCCCACCTCCCCCCCTGAAGAAGAAATTATTTCTTCGTACCGCGCGATAATAATTCTGGCACTAATGATTGCGGTTGGTTAGCCATAAAAATTGTTCGCATTTGTTCTTAATCGGTGTGATGGAACTCTGAATATTTTGTAGCAGACTGGTATTTAAACTAAAACCTTTTAAACCAAAACATTTCAATACACCAAATTAATTATATTCTAGTTAATTGCAGCTATTACAAAAATACCTTCCCAATATATATTCTTTCACTTAGCGGATATACGGAACAAAGTAAAATATATAAGAAACGTATATTTCACTATTTTATTATTGTATATAAATTCGATTATATTTAAGAAAATTGTCATAATTTGACACACCAACATCAAAATTGTATTGTCCAGAGAGTTATATAGAATTTCACAGTTCAGTAAAAAGTTATTCTTTTTATTCTCGTTATGTTGTACTTTGCATTACTACATTGGGGTTAACACACGCTTTGTTGTTATCGCCTCTTTGTTATAATACTTTGTAATAATTATTAATTTGAGGAAACCAATGTTTTTGCATTCCGGCCCCCCCACCTCCACCAGCCCCCTAAGAGGAACGCTTTGTAATTCCGAGGTACGAGTATCGACCGAGGAAAGGTGACTGGCAGGTGGGGGAGTATAGATTGTTGTTTCGTCATGAGGAGAGCTCTCTCTGTGGCCTATTGCGGCGTAGTTGGATAGCGTAAAATCCGTGACGTATTCGGTGACGTAGCGCGGGACAAGGCCGCCCCGACACCGGCCACCCCCTCAACCCCGCTCCCTCTTTGTCCGCCTAATGAGCAACATTAAATGTTAAAGGTATATTTAGAGAACTCCGGAACGACTTTATTTATAATCCAGACTATAAGCTCGAATAAACTCGAGTTCACTTTCTTTTAACTTTATTTAAGGGCAATAAAAGAAAGATATAAGTATTAACCGGGTTTTAAAACAAGACAGAGTATAGAAAATTAGTTTGACTTTTACAAGGCTTAGAGAGATATGATTTATGCAGTGCGAACCTCTTTTATTTGTCCAAATTATAATAGAATGAAATTAGAATATATTATTTAAAGTTAATTATATTATCACTGACTGCCTTCCGGTATGATGACGTGATGTGGGAAGAATATCGGTTAGCAGGAGTTGACCCCCGGCTGTTCCGGGATTTTTCCTGTATTTGGAAACCACCTGAGTGGGCTCCATAGAAAGGGGCTCTCTCGGGTGATGTCTGCTTCCGACGTTTCGGTTCTCTTACCAGAGTTCCATCATCAGGATCCGACAGAAGAGTGAACTAACTTGGGTCTCTATATATACGCGGAGGTGAGGTGTCGTTAATCCTCTTTGGCTGTTTGTTCTCGTATTCAAGAATATCGCTGAAACAGAATATAGCAAGAGCGATATATTTGGGAACTGTGTGTATTCGTCACTCTCAGTAGTGTTTCACCCTTCGCGGTGAACTTCCCGGCCCCATTAGTTCGATTATCGGCGTTGGTTAAAATAGGGCTAATCGAACGTCCTTTTATAAGTATAACTCGTTTCGGGAAGGTTAGCGCGTGAAAATAAATTTCCTTCTTTGAAACTTGAAAAAAGTACTCGCTCGGTAATTTAACCGGCGCACGGCGGCAGAGATTGAACAAGTTACGGTTTCAGCAACAGGACGAGTGGAGCTTTAATTCGAATCAATAGATTCACACCGATTCCAGACGAGGGGAGCGGGCGTACTGTACGTGTAAAATGTCAATTTGCATGCGCTGCGCACTTCAAAAGGGTGGGTGTCGGGTAATGTCCCACGATGTAGATATTCCACAACAATCGCACAATTTACGATTGCCCCGTTCGATTTTGACTACTGGAAAACCGAGGAAAATAGGCATTCCCTCTTCTTATAAATACAGAGCATTACGTAAATTGCATAAGGGATGTTATTTATTGATTTTAAATTTATTATCTCACTGTAAATCCCTGTTTGGAAGATATTTTATAATATTTCTTCTTAGAAATTATCCACGAGATAAAACCAAATACGATAATGTTGCGACACTATAGACTACTCAATTCACGTTCGACACCGCTCTCATAATAGTTTCAGTTTCCAATAGTTTTCGGTATAGTTTTTTTCAGAAGTTAAGAAAACTTTATGATGCGTTGTCGCGGCATTTGGTCCTGGCGAATGCCAGGCTCGGCGAACACCGGTTTGTTCAACAGTTCTGAAGGCGGGCCGCGTTATTTTTTCACCGACCCGTGGACGGTGCGAAAAATTTTGTTGAAAATCCTCGGGCGGGCAAACAAGACCGGGCGGCTAAAGTGGGAGGACGAGTCGAGTGGGTGAGCTCATTGTTAGGAGTTACCTTTGACCTTAAACTCTCCCCGGCCCAACTTTGACATATCAGACGAGACTGGCCCCTACCGCCTCGCTACAGTCATTAAATGCATTACACTTGTATAAATGTATAATGAGGCCCTCAGAGACCTCGGCCCTCTCCGCCCCTAAAAGGAGTGTCATTTCGGGCCCCACTCTTTTCGCCCGTTTTTTTATATATTTTTTCCTTTTGTTGCTTCCCTTTATTTTATTTTTCTCGCCGACCGCTCTTCAACTAACCTTTAGTGAGCTGAATATTGAACTTAATCCACCTAATTACAATCTCCGATCTTCCTTAACAACGTAAACGGCAATTCTGTTATTTAATAACGAATGTTTTAAAGAGATTATTCGTTCTAGTAAATGCCGGTCACACGTACAGGTCAAAATATTTCTTATACTTTTCACAAGTACACTGGTTCTTACAAAATATCTTGTTATGGACGGTACTCCATAATGATATCCTATTCAATCATAGGAAGGTTTTCAAGACGGAATATTCCTGAAGGTGGCAAGTAGCCGGAACCGTTCTGGTAGAGAGACTGGACCTTCATGAAGGAGATATTCTTTCACACCATCCCCTAAAATCCTATTGATAAAAAATTATATTCATAATAAAATTTAAACAGTTCTAAGAAAAATGACTTACAAATTCCAGATTTTCAACCTAGTCGAAAGTTTAAGCACCTCCCGAATTCTATTCTCTAAATGGCGACTTTCCTTCTGGGCTAACGGTATAGGGTTTTATAACTCGATCGATCGGTTTCAATGTAGCTTTATAGACAAACCTATGAAACCACATAGTTCCATTCGGTAATGGGCCTTATCTTCAGTCTCATACAGCAATAAAAACCCTAACTCGAACCTATTACTCAATACTAATTAATTACTCGAGGCATTTCTGAGGTCAATGACAAAATTAGTAAACTCATATTTCCTGTAATATTTTATCAATAAATGCTTTTATAGGATAAAAACAAAAAGGATTCCTAGCTATATAAGCACTAATATTCCCGGAGATAATTACGTAATTTTATGATAAATTTCAATAACAGCATTTAAAATATATTAATTTGTTGTAACGTGGAATATATTTAGGTTACTAGGTTGTGTTATTTTAAAATGGCAACGAGGATGACGTTGTTGGATTTGGTTGGCGTGTCCAATATTGGCCTCACTTTGGAGATTGTTATAAAAAATATCAGTATGGAAAATTGAGATGAGGTATACTCTGAAAAACGTGCGGTTGACGATGACCTCGATTGACGACATTTTGTCTGCCAAGGACGATACGTTCTATAGAAAGGGGATGGAGAAGCTAGCATTAAGGTGGCTGGTAATTTGAAAAAAAATCATTTAAAATGTCGTTGCTTTATTTTTTATTTACAAACTGGATGGAACCATTTTGATTGAATCGATGCACTGGGCGTAGCGTCAATAGACCGAAATTAACAAGAGAAAAGATTTAATAGATCGACTGAATTCTGAAAAGTTCCGTAAGGATGAGAAACTTTTATAGCGAATTTTCTGTCGGCATGTCCGTTAATCATCAAGAATTTTCAGGAAATGCTTCGACTAATGCATCTACCTAACCAACAGTAAACCTATAATACCAGACTAACTAAAAGTCAAAGTAACCTTCATGTGTGCCAGCTGCTGATTTAAGCCGTACAAAACAAGAACAGGAACCTCTCGATCTTAACATTCGAGGCATTGTCAGCATAAAGAGTTCACTTCCGTTGCGATTATATCACCGGGCAGTATTTGTATATACCGAATTGTTTTTCTATTCGGTAATAGGGGCGGTTATTTCAAAATTGGCGCATCAGAACGCGACGGCGGCGTTTTTGGGCGGGAGGTTGGAGTTGCGCGGGGAACGCACCTGGGCCGGCATTGTATAAGCCTGTCTGCCCCCGCTGCCGCCTCCGCCTCCGCCGCCGCTTGATTGTAATCAATATTACAAGTTTATTCACCGCCCCAACCAACTTTATGCCGACCCCGTCAGACACGTACGCACACACGGGCGGTCGCACAGAGCCGGCCGCGGCACTCTCACGTGCCGCCCATCCGCATCTCAAATCATACATTTTCATCATCTGATGTTCCGTTACAAATACGAAGCTTCTATCCTTGCCCTCATAAAACTAATTAAAATGTCTAAAATTCAATTTATGTATTCAGTTCAACACTTATTGAAGAAATTGCAGTAGTTATAAGATGGACTCGATGGAGAGTACATTCCGAACCAAAACATGTGAGGAAAAAGTTTATTAAACCATTTTCACTGAAACTAATGACCTCAAAATAGATACAGTTTTTATAGTGCTATAATTATTGATAAATTGATTTCAATAATTCACAGTGAGCAACTTGAATTTATTAAACTTAGAATTATTAAAATTCTTATATACACGTTGTTCATTGTTATCAAATAACTTTCCAATATTATTACTGTATGAAACTGTTATAGTCTCTTTTCAGTCCACATCTCAGCGGGTACACTAGTGTAAGGAGTGGAGGAGAGGGCCGATGTGGGAGGGGGGCACTGAAATTTCAAGCCCCTCCAGGTGAGGTTTTATAGTTAGTAGTAGAGGGGACGGAGTCACTAGGACCGAATTGACCCCCCACCACCACCCTCTCACAACCCAACTTGTAATCTATTGCCTCAGGTGCAACTCATTGATTTTCTCCGAGAGGCCGTGCCGCCCCTGCTAAAAGTACGGGCCCCCGCCCCAGCCCCAAACCCCCGCCTCCAGCCCTACACAGCGGCCAAAACGTTCGAGCCATATTTGACGGGCATTCCGCGGCCAGAACGAAAACTCTGTCCCCCCATTAAAGGGTCACACAAAGCGACGGTTCGAGCTCCTAATTGTAGTAGGAAACTATATAGCTCCATCCCTTTATCCATTGTTTGTATTTTTTCTATTGCGTCTTCAGTAATCCAGGAGAAACGTTATCAAATCATAACTCCAATTATATTGCAGCGCCGAAATTCATATTCTTGTATTACAATCTCAACACGGTAGAGGAACAGAAAGGAAAATGTATTAAACCTATCTCAGGAGACTGTGATGTAACAAATATAAAAAAGTATTACAATTTTTATTAAAACATCCGGGAAACTGAGAATTTAGATTTTGTATTATTTTAGTCCAGAATCAAATATGTTATTTTCAAGTTCCTTCCAAGGTTACATAAATTTTTATTTTTGTTCTTACTTAGTCTAAAACGGTGAGAAATATTGTTTTTAAATTACTGGACACTAAATTTCTGACATTTTTTCTCATTGACACTGATTTATGAGATTTCAATAACTGTTGGGCCACAAGCGTCCATGTAAATTCTTCGGGAGTTCTTTTCTAGGCGAAGATATTTATACTGAAGACACTTCTTTTCTTACCATTGAGCACTGTCGGAGGTTATTGCGAATTCCGTACGACTAAATCGGATCGCCGCGGATGTTTCCAAATTAATAGTCGGGGGGGGGGCTTGGAAGGGGCCTTATCGACAGTGCAAATAACAGTTTAGGTCGGTCAATATTGGAGGAGCTCAGGTCGGAGGGGGTACCGGCTTTAATTCCCCGCTCAAATGTAGACGCTCCAGATGATGATATCAGGAGGGGACAACACCCCAACCGCCGCCAACCCCCAACAACTATGGAAAACAATAATATTGACCGAGGATTGGGTCTTTGCTAAGTAGGGTCTAGTCCACCTTTTGTGCTCGCCTTGATTAGAATCTAGTTTATGCCCGGCAATCTGTAACCCAAAACCGGTCTCCTCTTTGCCGAGGCCTTCGTCCCGAACATATAACCTGCCCTCTGTTCGGACGTTCTCCTATTTGAAACCGCAAGGGTCTGAAACTGACAACACAATATCGTTTATGTTAGCTTGTGTGTATTCCCGATTGCACAAGTACTTGTAAATATGTACGATATGGGCATTGAGGCGGAACGCTGCCTTGGAAATCAACCCCGACAAATTCTTGACCGTCAATACTTACATATCTATAGATTATATTATTGTAGTACTGATGCCACCAAACTGTAAGTATTGGTTTTTAACCTGAAATACGCAGTTATTTCGGCGATAATTTTTTTTTTGGTGGGGACCGGAATAAAAAACACGAAAAAGGAGAACCGGTAAAATGGTGGCCGGGGCAGATACAATTAGACGACGGGTACAACAATATCCGACTGTGTGGCTGTTGATAACGGGCCTGTAGCACACCCCCGCACAATTAATTCGTACCTTTCTGCTTTCCGTTTGGAGTCGGGACCGATAAGAATAGCAGGCCGCAGATTTAATAATTACAATTTCTGCGCCCACCCCCTCCCCCCCTTTACTTTAGTTCAGCGCTGGGCATAAAAGAAAAATATGTAGCCACCGCAGACTACTCGCTCGATTAGACTCCGTTTGGACTACTCTCCGGAATTTGAATAAATTTGGCAATCAAATAAACGATAAAATATGTCTAAATTAATATATACGAGAGTCAAGAACGTATAATATTTTATAAATTAAACAGTTTAAATACATGTCAGATTATAGCAATTTTCTCATAGAGGTCCGCTACATTTAATTTTACATAGTATTATGTGAGCACACGCCTAAAAAATACTGAGATATGATAATTATTTTATACAAGAGAAGATCAGGAAAAGCAGAAGAAACCCCGAAGTATATTTTTATAAACTACAAAATTTATAAATATTTATTTTACATAAAATCATAGTAAACGATAGACACGTGTATGAAAAGTGTAGTTGCCTATTCTGTGTGTTCACAGAATTGTGCAAAAATATTTTCCATCTTATATGTACCACCTTAATTTTTGATTTGTGATTATACGGGACTTCATTTACTTAACATTTCCTGTAACACCTCGTTATAGATTTTTACTTTTTACGATTAATTACTTAAGTAATACTTGCCTGTAGGAAATGAACAATAAGTACAGCACTGTTAATAGAGCCGCGTCTAGGAAATGTTATCAATATTTTACAGACGGGGAAGCAAAAAAAAAATCATCCGGGGCAATACGTTTATGCAAAGTTTCCTTATACGATGTAAAGACCCATCGAGCGTTTACGATACTGCGTCTGGTCTTGGTCGGGGAGGGCGCAAAATAAAAACATCCCCACCATTGGGCCGCATCTTTCCTTCCGCCGAATATCTCTTTATTAGACCGAGGCAAAGTTTCGGCAGTAAAACAGAATTGACACCGAGAGGGAGAGAGGGACGGAGCGAGGGAGGGAGAGAGAGAGAGAGCGCTCCACATCTCTGATCCGGGGCTCGGTTGTTGACGTTTCTTACGGTTACCAATTTGTTTGACCCGAGGCATTTATCTTTCCCATAATATAACTTTTGTCCGTCTCGCGTGATTCCCTCGTCCCGGAACATATCCAGAATGAGTTTACCGAAACTTCGTCCTCTTCATTCGATATTTATTGCCGAATAGTTATAGAATGTATACAGAGTTTATGTTACATTATTTAGAGAAACGGTTTGTATTCTGACATTGCATTTCGATGGCGCCATGTAGGATGAGCGGACCTATGAAAGCTGTGATTCTAGACGGAATTCTAGCCTTTTTGGATTCCTAACATTAATATCGTAGAAGATTAAAGCTATTCACAGTATTGTTCAAAATTTGATTATGAACGGAACGAGACAAATATCTCACCAAGTGGTGGAATTACGATCAGCATTGATTTAGTTTCTCTGATTTGTTGCATGAATAAATTAATATTAATCAATGGTTTTAGTATTCATTAAAACCTTTATAAGAGTACATAGGTTCCATAGTACACTTTCATTTAGTATCATTGAACACTGTTCTATGCCTCACTGACAGTTAAGCCTGAATTCATTGAATTTAAGATATATGGTCGCTCTCTTCTGTCTCTACTCGTCCATTCTGTCCTATCCGGTACACACGTGTCACTACCTCACTCAATGTGGAGAAGCCGAAGACGGTCTGACATTAGATCAAATAAATACTAGGACCGGACAGAATACACAGCACAATCTAGGAATTCCGGGGTTCAGATTTTCAATTTCAACGAACACAACGAACCTTGGCACGAGAAAAATATAGGACTCACCTGCTATGTTGGTGTGCCGGGGTGGGGTGGAAGGAGGGAGGGAGGGAGGGAGGGGGGATAGTTCAATCGTACACGTAAAGGACATTACCTGGTTCAATTTTGAACCACGTGGCTTCACAAGTAGGTCAGGATCGAACCGACAACCCCTCCCCCACCCACTACGAGCCCCCTCACCTCCGGACAGACATAGCGTGTAGCCGCAATAAGGGTTGTATTTTAGCTATCTGGAAGCCCCTTTTTGCCGGCTTGTCTCTAAGCCAATCCGGGGCGCCGCCCCCAGTTACGGCCCCCAGGCACGAGAGACCCCGCAGGCGGAACTACCTGACAACTCAGCTCGGTTAGGCCTTTTCCGTACCAATTTAAATGATGCAGATTTATGCGGAGAATAACAGGAACGAAATGGAAAATTAAAACCAGTGTAATCGTTAACCGATAAGTACGTTTCTGAAAACTACAAGTTTTAAAAACTTAATGAAATATTAGATGTAGTCTAACAGTTATACGTTTTGTGTATATTTGAAAATTATTATATTCTGTAATACAAACACTCCAATTCTATCATATCCGTAAATCCTTTTAAACAAAAATTAATAGGGCCAAAATATCTTAATGCCTGTTTTAGCGATGCAGAATAACGATGATAGTATGCTCTAATAGTCGCAACGCATTTCAACGCATTCTCGTACCACATACAATAATTATATCCGAGCACGAATATATAATAATAAATATTTGTAGCTAAATTACAACGAAAATTCAAATAACTCAGCTTATCCCAATAATTTTTTTCATCCGTAATTTCCGCCGGTCTGATAATATTTACTGTGGAATAAACTTTGGCGTCTTTAAAGCCGAATTGAATTAAGAGGCGAGTCGTTTCTCCGGTCTTAATTTTTCAGATAAATATTAATTATTAACAACTGGAAATCACCTCCTTAAAATCCCCCACTTTGAAATACATTTCGGCCGAGCCCCTTTGAAGTACAACCGGAGAGGAATTATTCAGTATTCACAGAATCGAGGAATGATTTCAGTATCCTCACAAATATTTAATAATAAGTAAAAATAAAAGAAAAAGAAGAGATATATATATATATATATATATATATATATATATATATATATATATATATGTGGATTTTCCGACATTTAAATAAGAATGGTTTCTTGCTTGTTAGACATAAATAGGTTGCTGCGATATTGGCGAATCGCGAACACCACCATGCGATAAATATTTTCACAAGGAAACCTCAGATAATAACAGGATAGGGTATGTTTCTCAATGGTCCAGAAATCTTGGCAAGAATAAGGCGCTCGCATTTTTTAAGTACATTTACCAGTCTGGTGGGCGTCAGTGAATCATACTAAAATTAACGGCTGAGGTTAGAGTGGGACATCATAATTAATGCATTAAACTGTTGATAGTTTCAGCTTCCTCGTCGTAGGAGATAAACTGATTTATCCGTATTACTGTCGCTTTTCGTTCAAAAGGTTTTTAAAAAGTGTTGAGATTCGAGCGGTGCGATAGAGCGGGATAAAATGCCCGGGCCGGAGGCCCGGTTTCGATATCGTGACGCTCGAAAATCGTGGCCGTTCCCTTATCGTTGTTGAGGCGCTAATTGAAAATCCCATTCTGATTAATTGCCTAACAAGGAGCGAATGGCAGAAGTTTGGCCGATTGTGTCGGAACACTCCCGCCCCCCCCCCCCTTCCTCCGGTGCACGAACGGGCCCGCGGCCCTCTCGAATTAAAACAGCGGGAGGTTGCCCTGATTTATCGCGACGAATTTTCTTTCCAATCGTTTCCGTTATTAGCAAATCTCGTTTGATTGAAAATTGAATCGGTTATATTCGTTTTTGGAGATTCACGCTCTATTCCCTCCACCTTCCCAAACAGAGGCGAACCTTACCGTAGTGCCAGTAAACGTGCTACTTCGTATAAGCGACGATGTCCTGATAAATCCTGGTGAATTTTAATATCCCAATATTTGACAGGCTCCTGTCAAAATGCCTTTTTTATCTGTCACCATTCGGTTGCAATACGCTCTAAAATCAAAGGAGTCAATGTAGTTAACGTTTTATGATACATGCAATATATTGAAATGAAGAGTGGACTCCAGATTATTTAGCTAGATAGAATGAGGTATCCGTGTGACAGAGCGATCTGCACGAATTATTAATTATAAGAATAATGTTTCTTTCCAGTTCTAGTTGAAAATATGTGTCAGGACACAGTGTTGTCGTTGAGGGCGATGATTGAGGGTGAATGTACGGCGGCGGTCTCAGGGTGGTGTGGTCTCATTGACGGCGGCGATGTTAGGGTCACCAGGGTCAGGTACGTAACGGTGGCTTCCATCCGACGGCCCACACTCGGTGTGCGTCCCACTTAACCAGAATAGGCCCGCTGTATTTATACGAAATTAGTCATTATTTATACGGAAAATTATTCATTGACTGCCGTCATGATATGTAGGGCACCTTGTCGAGAACCTTCAGCGTGGTTTCGAAATTTTTCATTCGTGGCGAATTGGGGGGGAGGGGGGCAATGAGGTATTCGAGTCCTTGCGGATGGAAGCCTGAAGACATTTTCAGTGACTTCTACGGCAGGTATGTAGGCGTGAGGCCGATTTAAACCTAAGCTTTAAAAGTATTTAAGGAATAAATGAATGTTCACTGATCATGTGTGAGTCTTTGTATCGGTGTATCTAACAATATTTACTGGAGGTAACGACGGCTTAGGTAATCCCAATAAATAGATAGAAAGGATAAAATTAAAATTCAGCTACTTAATTAGTAATGTATTAATTAAGTTAAATACAAAATTAAATAAATCTAGGAGGTTTGCATAAAATTAATGAAGAAGTACTGTATTTCAAATTATCAAACCTGTTTATGGAAAAATTCAACATCATGATCAAGTTGAAAGGTATATAATTGGTACAAAATTGGAGGTCACGAGATAATTCGTGAATTTATCCGTTGATGGATGATCCCGTTATTCTTATTTTCATATCCTCATTCATTGGAAAAGTATTGTGTGTTAGGATCGAAACTACTACTCATCCCTTGCAGTGAGAATTCTCTCATTAAGTCCACTTGATCAAATATTAACAGTATATTCACTGACGGGCACTGCGAGTTGAAGAATCAATATTTCTACAAGAAAAAATTTTGAAGGGGGAGAAGGAGTACGAGTATAAAGTATATGAAAAAACGTTGGCTAGTTTATTAAGTATAAAATTTATAGGCAGAGTGGCTCATCAAAGAATTAACTATTTGGTAACTAGGTCTAATAATAAATAAAACTAGACTAAGGTATAAAAATATAAACAACAGGATAATAATATAAGCGTTCGGAACGGAACTAAACGGGCTCGGGAAAGGGGTCATTGTACGATGAAAGTGAGGGTTGAAGTATGAGAGGCTCGTGCTATTAGTTCGTCGTTGAGAGTAGTAGTGGATCGTAGTGGTTACCAAGGAAGTGGCCCGCCTGACGTACCAATGACGCACACCGAGAGTGCGATGGTCTTCCGTGACGTATCCTCAATGGGTCAGATTCAACGTACTCGGCCGGGGTGAACGGCGTCACCATCGCTATGGAAGGGTCGAGCCCTTTCCATTTTTTATTAGAGCCGGTATTCATTGACTACCGTCCTCGTTTAATATGACACCGATTGAGTGATTATTCTTTGGGAATTGACCACACGCGAACCCAGACTGTTTACTACGATAATTGGAGATAGTACTCGAACGCTCGTCACTGCTTCCATTATATTTGTTGACGACGCGATGGGAAAACCAACAAACAGGCTAAAGAAGAAGATTATTCAGTGATAATATCTTCATTAAGACCTATATTTAAAGATTTCGAATTAATAAAGAAATGTTTAGTTTATTCTATCGATTATAATTATCGAGCGATACTCGATAATTAAAATATTAATACACCCACGCGCTTTATTCACACCTTATTATCTTGCTTAATATTAATTAATACTTCTTTGAATCGAAAGTTAAAAACAATATATAAAGAGTAATTTTGCAAATATCTCGTCAGCCGGGTCACTAAGAATAAAAGGTGCTTTAACCGAGATCCGGCGAGGTAACAGATTTAGATCGTCGCGATGGAGACAGAAGTATGTAGGTCATTCGAAATTGGGGATAATGTAAATGTGTTTTTGCCTGCGTTGGGCGAGGATCGGTGTAACGCTGGAAATCCGATTGGGGCACCCTCAGAAATAAATGATGATAGGCGCGCGGAACTTGACGAAGAATCATCTATCAGCGACTGTTTTGAAGTCCCAAATTAAGAAGTCGGCAGTCTCAGACGGTAAATGGGAATGTTAGAATGTAGTACAAGGACTTCAGTTCGAACCCGGTCCAATCGTGTGACCCGGAGATTTCAAGTCATGAACGAGGACAGTGTCAAGTCGTAAATATAGTTCTGTCGCAGTTCGAAAATGACAAGTTTCCTAGTTTATTTTTCATTTTCCGTTATATCCAATTAGGATTAAAGCGCATAAGTCAATAAAGTAAGTGCAAATAAAAGTCAAGTATTAATCAACATAAAAATTTAAAAAAACATTTTTTTTGTTACACAATGGCTAAAGTTTCGGATGGCTTTCAGGCTGTACTTATAAAGCCGGGAATTGGTACCGGTCTGACGATCACTCTTGTTAGGGGCCACTCGGAGTGGGCACCACAGTTTGAAAATATTAATGATTAGGCGAGCCAAGGACGGGCCGTATTCGGTCTAGGGGAAATGGGAGCGCGGCCTTGCCAACTATCCGCCAAATAAATGGTTCGACGTCCGCTTGATGCGGCCACAACGCCCAGACCTTGCGCCAAGAATAATGAGTGCACTGCAACTAAGAAACGTTTCTGAAATTGTTATTTATCCTTTGGAAAATAATAATTCCTATAGTACAATTTTCGGTAACATTTTCTCAATATTTCAGTGGGACATGAGGTTCTTATTATATCGAAAGAAAATATCTCCCAGTTATATAACTTCTTTATGTTACACTTCTCTAAATGGATTTTCATTTAGTCCTTTCTTGTTTTCATTACGCCTCTTAGTTAAACTGCAATTATAACATTGGAAATAGTTTAGTAAAACCGCGCAATGACGTGTGGTGGGTGGTTGGGCGCGGCGTCCAAACCGAGCGCCGCTACAAAAGCTTAGATATGGCTTCTGAAAAAGATTTGAGAGCCGCTCAATTTCCGCCTTAACAAAGGAACGGCTGAAGCAGTTGGTAATTTGGGCGGCGGGCGGGATACAAGGCTGGGTCGAGTGTGTGTGTGTGTGTGCGTTGTCGATGTGTGCGGTATGAGAGGTGCCAGGTGTAACCGTGGGCTTAAAGCTCTCTTTCTCCCTCTCACTCTATCCCACATACAGACTCGCTCACTCTCTTACTCTCCTTCGCACACAAACAGACTCGAACACGCACACACGTTCATCTAATTCCCTTTCTATCTCATTCTCCACGACGCACACACCCATACATTCTCTTTCTCCATCCGTTACCCCAGTGCTCTCTCTCTCTCTCTCTCTCTCCACCTCTCGCTTCCTCTTTCTCTTTCCCACTCTGCGGCCCAGTCTCTCTTTCTCCCATGGTACTCACATTGATTTTAGCCAAAGTGCCGTCCTGTTCCTCTTGGCGAAGCGTTTCCTATCGGTCGTGCGGACGACCCTAATTCGATATTTTCAATAAACCCCCGGGGTAGGGAAGTGGGACGGGAGGAGGAACCCCCAAATCGGTTTTCGGACAATAAGGCGTAAGCCGGTTTCGGGTCGGGAAGTGGAAGAGAAGCGGGAGAAGGAGGAACCCCCCGAATTTCCTGGATGCCTCCACCACTGGGATGGGCCCTGGGAAATTTGCCTGGTTCGTGTTTACCAGCTGTAAGTTTTACCAGTTGTACAAAATAATTGATTTTCAAAACTGTAAAAAACTATGCTAAAAAGAAGAGTTATGGTGTAACTAATGAATTGGAATGTGGTTGTTGATTGGTTCCTCTTTTTTCTTTGTTTCCCCCTAGCAACATCTTCAATATTTATAATTAATATTTCCTTAAGAGAATTAAGAGCTATGCATTAACTATTCATTAAGTATAATGTATGTTCAATCATTGGTTGCAGATATATATCCTCAAGGCAAATATCTGTTTCAAATGTTATACCGAACCGTGAATACCACCATTCCAACGATTTTATTAAATCAGCCCTCACATTTTAGCTTTTTAGTACGAAACAGGTTGTTTAATCGTTCGATTAATTTGCCTCAAAAATTATGATATTCGAACGTGGACGTGACCGCGTGAAACATCGCATGGCAATGTTCTATCACTGTGTTCAGGTTTTGGAACTGTAGTTCTATATCAGAAATCTCCCATCCATCACTAGGGTACGGAAAATACCCGCCTACACAATAGACTTGGCCAAATGGGACGCGTGGGACGACGTTTTCCTAGTCGGTTTCCTTGGACAAAAACATTCCTCCCACGCATTGAGAAAAGTGGCCCGTAACTTACGTTGCCCGAATCGGCATTTAAAGGACGCCGTCTGCGCTTGGTAGACTGTTGTTTGGAGGAGCCCAACGGCCAGTGCACGTGTTATCCTCCCCCTCATCCTCCCACCCACACACAGTTCCTAATCAAAACATCGCCCGATGATCTTCAGCAGATTGTGGAGAAGAATGGAGCTTATCGGGTTTTTTTTATTCTTGTGCAATAAAATACGCGGCCCATAATTTAACGATTAGAGATAACATGGTTCGAATCCTGGTCGCGAACTGAATTTTCACTGAATCGCAAATTTGCATCAATTCAATTATAGTAATTGAATCCGATGTCATATAGTTTTTCCCGCTGAATTAGCTTTTCACCATGGACAATAGCATTCTGTTAATGTACAGTAGATACGCGGTTGGTAACTGATGGAAACTGCTGTTACCATTATTCCAAGTTTTACTAATGTAGTGTGCGTTCTAGTTTCTGCTGAACAAACACACCCAGACCATCTCTCTGGAGTTTCCTCGTGTGTTTCCCTGTCTTATTATTTTTAAATTTCACATGTCTTATTAACTTGTCTGTTTTCATACTTGTTTATTTACACAGGATAGAATAACTCAGTATTCACCACACTGACAAACCGGAATAAATACAAGAAGAAAAATAAACTTATTGCACAATACCAACCGACCTGTTAAAAAGCAGCCTAAGCATGCAGATTATTATCTTATATTTTAAGTGTACGGACTAATAATACATTGCTATTAAATATTGTACCATATTTTTCGTAATCAATAGTTCCCTTGTTTTTATTAAATAAATGCCATTTATTCAGTCGATAGTTAATATTTGGAAGGGGGCATAATACCGAAATTAATTTAGCATTAGCACTTGCCGCCGGGTACACCCCAGTCAATAACGGTAATTCCCTGTCGGGATTAACTGCAGTTCTGCCCGAACCCTCCCATCTATATTGACAATATACCTAGGCATAATTTATTACGAATGTTATTTATCGAAGCTATCGTACGGTTCCGGTTTAATTTCGATTAGGCTATATTTATTGTTTTTATTTACCACACTGGGACTTAATATAAGAACTTTAGGCCCCAACAACGTCTGAATTAAACAGAGAGCCGGGGAAATTACCGCCGCACTGAAAATATCTGGTTAGATTGTGAAAGTAGTTTGGAAAACGACCTACTGATTTGGCTTCTCAGTGCGACTAAGATACTAAAAGAATGCTACTGACGAGTAACCGAAATCTTTACTTGAGAAATCATTTCAAATAGGGAATGGAGAAAAGCGCACAAGTGATGATGTTACCAATATTTTTTGAATATTAGGATTTACGGCGCTACATATAGGCAGTCCTGCACGACACAGCTGTAATGCGGCTACCCATGCAGTGCATCACAACGAGCCGTTCACTTCAATGGGTGTTTCGATCTTTGTTTATATACTACCGAATCTATATACGTAATTTATGCTGAAATGATTCTGAGCTCTTCTAGAAATACGTTGATGACAAATCAAATTGTTTCTAACATATAATTAAATGTCCCACTAATTCCTCGAATTTATAAAAACTAATTTATTATTTATAAAAATTAAATTATTATTCGAATTTATTGTTTATAAAAACTAATGAAATTATTTTGTGACTGTTTGCGTTTTAAAAAATATATTATGATTAAAGAACATCTCTGAGGAGGTGATATAACACCTGTCTATGAAATGTGGGTACATTGCGCTATATAATAAAATAAAAAAAACAATGTATAATGTATTTTAAATGTAATATTTATGAACGCAAAAATTGATATAAAGTATAATCTATTAGTACTCACTAGTGTAAGTATTGCTGTAGAAATCTAGTCGATGAACTTTTTGTGGTCACTTCATTGAAATATTAACTGTCACGAATTTGAGGTTTAAATCAAACGTTTCTTTGTTGTTCTTGATCGCCCTCGTCTAAACAAATATCGCTATTTAGCAATTACCGATCCAATTCTTATTCCAGTTTTAGGAATAAGGAAAGAACGAAATATGAGATTTTAATACATTTTAATAGGAACACTTCAAATGCGAAGCAAGAATAAATACACCGAGGATTTATTTCTGAGCATTATTTCCATAATGCTAGCTGGAACAAGAAGATTGGCAGAATCAGATAAAGTTAAGTAACTCAG
The DNA here is from genome assembly GCA_019843655.1 of Lethocerus indicus. Classification (NCBI taxonomy): domain Eukaryota; kingdom Metazoa; phylum Arthropoda; class Insecta; order Hemiptera; family Belostomatidae; genus Lethocerus; species Lethocerus indicus. Next base: position 21,354,936 of record JACDQD010000003.1, on the reverse strand, counting down.
TTGAAGGGGGGGGGCTCTTGAATTAAATTACAGAATTATTCATGGGACGAAATCGATAAAACTAATAACTGTGAAATAAAACAGTTAAATTAGACCACTGAAATTTAATTCTAGTGACCCCTTCTATAATACTTCTATTTTCTGATTCCTAATGTTCATTGTTTGTGTCGCAAAGAAAAATAGGTTACAATTAAAATTCGCAATTGATTTAAAACTTATGTTTCAGAAACTTAACAAGCTGTAACGCACGCATATTTTAAAGTGTGTGGAACAGATAAACAATATTCAATTTAAATAATATTACTGCGCTGTACCAAGGTTTTATTTTTACAAAATCTAACGATTTATGCTGTTACATATTATATTTCTGCTTAATAATGAACTCAGTTTTATAGAGGAGAAATGCAAGGGAGGTGAAGAAATTATCCCTGAATTTAGTTGCCCTCGAGCACCTCCACGCTGGTGGATTGGGCGAGAAGTATTGTGCAATTACTAGCGGTATATCGAATTTTGTATTTTAATCGTTCATATAATGACTTTATACAATTATAAATTTTCATCTATTATTTGAGAAAGTAACAGAAAATTGATATGACTAGTTTTATTCCACTAGAGAAATTAAAATTATTTAGCTAGGGGCAAACTGTCCGTGATGAGCCAAAGGAGAGGGCATTTGTGTCTACACTTCGAGGGAATTTCGTCTAATTATTTTGTTATATACTAAATCTGGTTATTAACATTATTGGTTTGGATTGAAGTTTAAAAGTATCATCAAATTTTCGATTAGAATATGTTTCGGCTACAGATGGCTTAATACACTCGGGTGAATTGAAATGAAATTTCGGAATTGCGAAGAGAAAATCAAACGACGCCGAACTAATTACTCCGGCAGATCATTCATGGTCGGGGCCGGGAGGGATTGTGCAAGTAAGTGGGTGCAATAGTTGTCGAAAGGTTAAGCCGGCGGAGGGCGGTCGGGGCTCATTTGTGTCGTGGAGGGAAGTAGGGGAGGGGAGCGATAGAAGGGGGAGAGGGGAAGCGGGCGCATTGAATGGGACGAGAGGGTGGGGAGAAGCCCGGTCGATGGGGAGGCCCGCGCCCGGACCGCCCAACACGGCCCACTCGCAAAAAATACAACCCCCCGAGCCGCGTCCTGACTTCGCTCTGGCCGACGACGCTTTAATAAGTCCCTCGACACCCCCGGAGGAAATACGAAGGGCCGTCCACTCCGTCCCGTTTAGCCGTCGCCGGCCGATTGAAGGGTGGTCGGGGTACACCCCTCGGGGTGGACTCTGCCTCCGCCCCTCCACACAACCGGCCCCGACACCCAGCCACCCCCACACCTCCCCCAAAACACAAACACCCTCTTGTTAATAATAATCCCTCTTCTCACATCGTAGATATTGACACGAGCCGATAATTAGGCTTCCGAGTAATCATTCAATTATCGTATTAGGGTGACTTTTTATTTAATCCCGCATTTAACCTAAAGAAATCCTGCATTTGTATTTGCAGTAAAACACCATATCAACTGAGGTCCCTAACTTAAAGCAAACCGTACCTGCGACGATGATAATATTATTTACATCCTGTTCTGAAGATATAAATATTCTGAGACGTAAATAATTTCTTTAAGCGAAGAAACAATTTTCGAAATCTGATTAAATAAATGGCCCTGCAAATAATTTTTTTATTCGATTTGATAAACGTATCGTTGGTGCCGGTCAAAATGCTGATCGGTGTTATTATTTCAACACACATCCCAATACGGGAGGTCGGATAACACACTTGGTATATTTATTCGGTTCTTCAGTTTCGTTTAATTGTCTATCGTCCTCACATCGTACAGTCTTTTTTAAGTATTTGTTTGCGCTTATTTAGATTCACGCGGGTCGATCATCACCAATTCAGCAATGCATCATTGAAGCAATTCGTTTGCACTGTTACGTTCTCTAACAGTTATCCGCAACTGAGTTGTGACAAGAATCCTATTTTGGCCTAGCATATATCTAAGTGAGAAAGAAGATCGATATTAGAGTGATATTGTGTGCTGTATTATTGTGTAATGAATAATTGCGTATAACTATAAAGTTGTACGCCTCGGGAACGCCTACTTGAACTGGGAGCATACCGACAATGAATGGCAAACGGGGACGGAGATCTGAATTATTAACTATAATTCATGCTGTTCCTAGTTGTTCACCTGTTGCAAATCCTTGTCACTTTGGGCTTTGGTAGAATCCACCTCCTCAGGAAATCATTATTTAGGCATGACTTGAAATTCTGGTACCTCATCCAGAACGGTTTTGGTCGCTATTAAATATTAAATTATATTTACCGCAGTACTATAAGATATAATTGTCGTGTATAAGTAGTTTATATTGCGTTAATGTATACAGGATACATTAATCGCTCCGTAAAGGGAAAGCGCTTATTACTTATTATTATTATTATGTGAACTTTAACTATTACGTAAACTACCTTTTATTCCCCAACCCACATAAAGAAATTCATCTATCATTGCAATAAATATTTGAAACACCTTTGTGTTGAATAATTATCGTGATTAATGTAAATTAATTAGTTAGAACGAATTACGTTTTCCTTTTTTAATGAACCTCTACCTTGACAGACTGTTAGTGATTCATATATTGTTAGAAACCACTATGTTAGAGTTTTACCAATTAAATCAACCACAATTATTAGAGAACCGAGTATGTTAATTTATGGTACCAAGATTATAAACTACTTCCTTACTTCTTCCTTCATTCTAATACCAGTTTGGAACAGTCCATACGGTTTATTTGGGGCTTCGAAGTTTGAATCGGCTTTGATGGTAAATGACCGGTACTTCTCGGACTGGAGACGGAGGGAACTGGAAATCGATTCATCGCTCCGAGCGGGCGGGTTAACGCTCTCCGCGAATTGAAGCCACGTCCAAACCATTCGCGCTCGCGACGACCGCAAACCGGCGGCTTTCACTCATTTCCGCCCATCCTTGAAGCCCAGGGCCGGCTCCCACTGTGAAGTATTTGACAAGAATTCGGCGTCCCACCAGAAGTTCTCAAATAAAGTTTCAGGCGAGTGCAACAATACTTTCTTATTTATTATTTATTCTACAATCAACCTTTATCGTGCATCCCATATAAGTACAATTGTGATCAGAGAGCCATCCGATAATGGCAGTTTTACGTGAATCCGGGCTATATATACTGAATGAATAAATAGGAGAATGAAGCGACATCATTTCCAGTGTGATGAGCGTTCCCACCATCTTATTTCCCCGACACCGGTATCTAAAAGAAGAGACACTATTACTGTGGTCGATCGCTATCTAGGCAGTTGTTCTCCCTCCTGTAGCTGTGCAACTAGGACCGATCAAGGCCGGTCATCGTAAGATGCGGCGGGGGATCATTTTTCAACTCATAAAGTGGACACGGCCGAGATTAGCAGCGGCGACTCTGGGCTATCTGGCCGCTTGCAGACCCTCTCGTATTTTACCTACGCCATCAAACCCGGCGCCACCGAACCCAGGCTTTCCTTTTATCTGACACTTTTCAGGTGGCGGCGTGGACCGCACAAAAGTTTCTCCCCTACAACAGTGTATTGAGCGCGGATTACCGGCCTCGATTTTAGATGGCGGGCGAGGGTTCGATTGTCCGCTCAAATAAACCCGATTCATTATTTCACTTCGACCTACTGTATAATGGCTTTTCTGTTCGGTCATAATTTTGTGTTCGGAATCTATTTATATTACTGGAGTATTATCGTCTCGGTAAATTCGAGGGTGAATCTGTTTAATTTAAATACGCACTAAAACGTAGTAAAATTTCGTACTCGACTCCCAAATTATTTAGCATTTTTTACGACATTACGCTGAAAATATAGATGAGGAAATTGAAAATTATGTGTACAATAATCTACAAATACTAGGCAGTAATATTTTGTACAAGCGTAAACAATTTTAAATTAAACATGCTAGCATAAATTATTATTTTAGTTTAATAGAAACAAATTTAGTTTTCACTCAAATTTTGGTCTCTTGGGCAATACAACAGTTAACTCTAATATATTTATTTATTTATATAAAAAAAACTTGGATGGCCGAACTAACAGGAGTAAATAACTACCCCCTGATATTCGAGACGTGTATCGGTCTGTGTAAAATTGAAACCGCACTATTTCCACCATCTTACATTTGCAAAACCTCTTTTTATTTCTAGAATGCTTTACGGATGGGCGAAAAAGGCCGATTCGAGCGACGTATACAGGCCGGTCGAAATAAGATGCGGGCGGTAATCGGCAACTGCCGGAATGAGAATGGGTTATCAAAGGTTCGGAAAGAGCTTTATGGCGGTGGGAGTTATTGGCCGGGCAAGAAGCGGAACCCTCCACCCAGCGAGCGGGATAAACGGCGGGGCACTAACTCAAGAAGTTCTGACAGCGCCGAGCGTCCTCCAGATTACTCGAGTCGCGCCTCCGCCGATATTCCCCCTTTGTCTCCCGGCTAAACCTCAACTTCTTGAACCAGTTGCGCTTCCGGGCAGATTTTACCAAATCGACCGACTTTATCCCGCCCTCCCCGGCCGAGAGTGTTATCTCGTTGTTTGAAATCTCATTAGGCAGTCTGCTATTGTATTAATTGAAAACCAGGCCTATCTGTTTCACACGTTCGGCTATAAAATGACTGGTATCAAACCGCTTGAACGGTCCCATTGCGTTAACTGAACTCTGAACATTTCTCATTATCGTTCTTCAGGCTGTCTGTTTATTGTATTTCGCCAAAATTTTATACGTGTTTCACAATTCAGAATAAATATTTTCCTCTTTAATTATTTGAATTTTGTTTCGGATGTTGTCATAATATTACAACATTGAGGACGAAGAATGGGATCCCGTACTGGATTACTGGCCGCTGTACGATGATGTCGGAAGAGACCTCGTGACAGAGGCGGGCGTTGAAAACCTTTTTGAGGCCGAAATGTTGCTTTGCCAAGAACGAGGATTCGCGGGGGAGAAACCGACGGCGGGAATCGGTCCACGATGAAGAGGAACGAATCGATCCAGAATGAAAGGTTAATGAACCAGTCACCAGGTAGTCTTGAGAGCAGAACTTTCACTCAAGCCAACCAGAAGAGGGTATCACATTAAAAAAAATTTTTAGACGATAGGAAAGGAAATTTTATGTTTACTCAGAAGAATTTTAATTCCAAGGTCTGATCTGACGAGAGTCTAAATGAGTTCATTTCATCGAGTTGTTAGAATTTAATTAATTAAGTACCGCTTATATGACTCGAATGATTCCAGTCGCTGTTCCAAGATAACTAAGTTCAAGCCGGAAAAGCCCATAAAAAGTGAGGTTTATTTTTGTAACGACTAAAATACCATTTTAGGCCGATGCCGAGATAATAGTGCATGCATAAAGTGTAACGACCATGCAATTTTCGAGTCCTCGAAAAATCAACCGGACCCGTGAAGAACGCGATAGTTAATTACGCAGAAATTAAATCGATTAAATCGTAGTAAATTAAACTTATACAGACGACAAAAAAAAACGGTTCGATAATCGCCCAAAGCACGAACAAGTAATGGTATGCAATTTTCATTAAAGGTCAAAGGGGGACCGCTGCTGCTCGTCAATCCTTTCCGTGTACATTAATACTAAAATCCATGCTGGAAATCTCCAATTTTATAACACGATGGAAAATATTTCGGCGTTGTGAACCGTTAAACGGTACAGAGTCCGCGGTATTAAAGCCTCTCGATACGAAAAATTTCAATACAGATTTCAATTGATGGAAATTGAATTTGTTGATCTCTCATGGAGGGCTTATTTTAGAAATTAATGTGCTAAGAATGGAGAATTTACAGCAGGAAACCCGAAATCTTTAAAGGTAATCATTTGTTGTAGAAGTCTGCGGGGAGAAAAATTCTATAATAATAATACATATAAATAAATACTATATAATATAATAATAATATAAATAATGATTGTTATGGGTATACTTATAATAAACCAATTCTAAATTAATCTTTACTTTCTCGCAATTTTCGAAAAATTGGTACAATCACCAAAGTAAAACGGCGATTCTTTATAGATGTGCAGTTATTATTATCGAAACTTGGATTAAACATTAAAATCCGTCGAAAATTCAGAACGGGCACAGAGGTCCATATGACTGGAAGGTGAGAAGGAAATTCATTATTGTTCCACGACTCATAATGTTTCAACTATATCACAAATTGTCGGTCAGTTTCGAAAACTCATTTCATTATAACCAAAGCTCTCTCGTGTAAGCTGTAAGTGAAAATACATGACATTCTCCTTCTCCTTCAAAATACTTGTGTTATACACGTAGAATATTATTATGCTCTCATCTTCGGAGTGTCTTAGAACTGTGAAACTCGAACTGCATCAATAAGTCCACGTTGAACGCTTTATTTAATCGAAGTTTCCACTGAGCAGAGCCACTCTGGTACGATTCAGTACAAGCGTAATAAAAAAAAAAATTAAATAAGCACTTTCAGTCGATTGAACCGAACCGGGAGCATACACATTCCGAATTTCAAACTGGTTTTACGGCCGAAAAGTTTCAGCGTGTAGGGTTTAAGCGGACATCAAATATTTTATCGGGACGCATTTAGAAGGGACCCTATTTCCAACGCGGGGGCTCCTTCTTCTCCTCCCCGACAGTCAAAACACATTTTACTGCCACAACTATGACACATTGAATCCTACGCTCATTCGGCCAATATCTGAAATTAATCTGTAATAAGGAGTATGTAACGTAAATTTATTATTACTGAACGGAATGAATTGAGCCGCAACGATGTAATGAATTTATGGTAATATATAAAATTTTTCTGTATGCAGGCGAAAAATCCAAAATCGATCGTTATAGTTTATAAAAGAATTATTCAGTATATACAATCATCTTGATTCATCAATTCCAGGTGTGTTTAGAGCATTATAAATGGAACTTGGTGCACTGGTACATAAAGAATTGTTTACAATTATACAGTTGTTTAAATTTTTTTATTCTTATTGGATGTTTAGTTATTGTAATATAATTTACAATATTTATGTTTTAGTCTTTATATAAAACTTTATTAGATTCCTCTATTTGGATTTTATTTTATATTTTTTATGCCAAATTGACAATTAATAATAACGAACGTAGAATAAACCCTTTTTTCTAACCAGGCCCCCATAAAGTTCTTCTTTCTCATCGCTCGGTTTTCTGTATTTTGTGTTCCTTTATTGGCCTCGGCTGTAAATAAGCCCTCGGAAATAGGACGGGCATCGGTCGCCCGTAATGGGTTGCATTATTCATCGAGCCGCGTCCAGACGACTTCCTCAGATGAAAATGCGATTGGCCCGGCCTCGGCTTTTTTCTTTCCACCGATTTCCCCCAAGCAGCTATTAGCGGGGCCCCCCAATTATTAGCTTCCATTATGGTACCGTTCCAGGCACCAAAGTGAACCCCTCCTCCCGCCCAGAAATAAGTTCAATCGTCGCTGAACAGTTCCTAGTAGGATTATCGAATAAACATCACTTTCTGACCGGTTGTCCATTGAAATTGAATCCTTAATATCTATTATGATTATCAGATTTAATTTTAAACATGAAATAAAAGAGGCACTATACCTTATCCAGGTAACGTATGGTCACTTTTTTTGGGCTAAGGAATCATTTGATTCACCCGAACAAGTTTTCAAGTTCCCTCGCCCCAAGTTCAACATGACCATCATTAGGATGGGCCTAATGAAAAGCGTCACTCGGCGGTTTTTTTGACAGCATTAAGCGCCGACCGCTCTAAGAGGAAGCTTTAAAGGATATGGCAGCGAGCCTATAACAATGTCTCGGGCACATAAGAAGAATTTTGCAGGCTCCATGCCCGGCTTATTTCACCCGTTCGGCCACTCCCGAATATCTGGCTGGTGTAAGTAATAACGGCAGAGCGTGTCGTACCTGTGCCTACCGTGCGCAATACGAGCCACTATGCTGTTTGCACGAAACCGAATGTCCAGAGATTAAAATAACAGCTTTCTTTCCCTATTATCGCCGCAGTGTACATTACTTCGCAGAATTCTTATAATAAAGCGAAACTAAAAAATAGCCCGGCCCGCGAACGGAGAAATGTTTTTCAGTGTAAATTAACGCGTCTCTACATTTGTCATAGTTTCTGAGATCGTCCACTCTTTAACAGGTCACCAAAGGAGTCCACAGAATATGTGAAATGGAACATCATAAACGAAAAACCCCAGCGACAATTCGCATTAAAAAAGCGTACAGTGTTAGTATGCACAGCATGTTGCTTCACGTGTATTGCCATTAGGTGAATTACGTTGAACGAATGTGTCTGAAAAAATTCCGTTAACTAATTAATTGTAAATTTAATGAAATGAAGGCTAATAGTTTATAAATCTCGGTGACACAGCGATTCTCGGTTATTGAATTTTCTTTATACTGACCGGCTACTAACTGTGGAAACTCTGTACTAACCCACTTCGATTTAGTGCCATCACCGTGAAGAATGACGGGTCCGGCGGTGAGATAAAGCTGACAGTACAAGAGGATCGTCATAATCAATTATAACTTATCAGACTTCGTCCTAGTGACACCGATATCGGGTATCGGGGGATGAAATATTAGCTTTTTTCACTTCGCTTCTAATTATAGAGCGAGGGAATACTCAGAAGTAGGAACTTGGAGATGTTTTCAGCTAGCGTCGAGAGAAATGTGACATAATTTTCTATAACACTGGTGTAAAATTTTAAAACGGAGATTTATGTTGAACTAGGCGGAATTTATATTTGCCGGTGGGGGCCTATCAAGCGTGACGTGTGTGGGGTGGCGTCACGATTTATTTTGCGGTCCCGGGATTGGGTTTAATTCTTGGATTAGGGTGTTGTGTGTATCGGAGCGGGCGGCACCTCCTCCCCCTATTAACTGGCTTTTGTCCCGCCGCGCACAATAACCGTTTGACCGGGTTTGCAGCGTCGAATTTCATTCGAGTCAAAAGAGGATTTAAATACAAATTACATAGGCGGCGCCCAAATTAATATGTTAATCGATATCGTACTGGGTACTGGATTTTTTTGCACGTCCGACCGAATTGACTGCGGAATTTTTTCCCCTCCGACGGGGATGACGACCGCTTAGTAAATTGGGGCAGTGTTTTTTAAAGGGTGCTTTCTCTTCTTGTAATTAATACTAAGCTAAACCGTACAGAATGTTTGAACTCATGATTAAATTTAAGCATAAGAATTCTAGCTTGGATTATAAAATCATACGTGAAAGAATGTATGAATTGAGCATAAAGGCAAGTATTGCTATTTATTCAAAAATAGCTAGCCGAACGGAAGGTCTATCATAGACAATATCGTTTGTGTGATACAAATATCGGAGAAATCACACGAAATATTGGCCGGAATCATCCTACACCAGGCCGGACTGTAACGACAATTAAAAAATTATATAATAAATAACACAATATAATAAGCATGAAATATTATGGAGTTTTACAACGTATATGTACTACGTACCTTTCTATGCTTTATATTTTCAATACACTATACACTACAGTTACATAAAATTGTATACATTTACAACATAACAATTACATAAAATCAAATAAAAGTTTTTCGTAATTAATATATAAGTAATAATTAGTAATTGATCGGCCGGTTATTCGTTGGCTAATCGCTGTGTATTTAACGGAATAAAAAAGATGATTTGTTCTCAGAGAAAGGGGGTGGGGTGGGTGAAATGGCTATTTTAAAGGGCTTCCCCTGCTAATTACAGGCGGAGTAAGTCGAAGAAAAACCATTCCCTAGTCTGATAATGGACGGTGTTGGGGGTTAGGGGAATGCGGCTGGGGAATGGGAGAGGTGGTGGAGGGGCGGGGGGGGGCTGTTTTCAATAGTGAGTTCCAGCTCAGTCTGGAAAGGTTCCAGGTCCGGGCCGGCTACAAATTATCGGATTAGAATTGGGCTTCCAGGAAATTGCCCCATCGGATCGCTCAGAGGCTCGCGACTGGCGCCAAATTGGGATCCGCCAATATTAGAATGTTCCCTTTCACTTATCCAAAGGTCTGGGGGCCGCAAAAATGTTCAGTGCCACTATACGTTTTGTTATTCTACGTAAAACGTGTTTGGGTAAACTGTTCTTAATCATATTTCCACCATTTGTTGTATTTACAGCAGGAGATAATAACTGCAATGCTTGCAGGACACATCGTTCAGAAGTTTGTATGTCACAATTACAATATACATATATCGATAATTCAATTTTATTAATCTCAAATACGAAAGTGCTTACTGGAATATATTAAAAGACCAGCTAAATTAAGAATTTATAGTCTCAGTATGTTGACAAGCGTTGAAGTCTCCTACCGCTAACCCCGCTGTTCACAAGGTTGCTACTGCAGCAAGATGCACTTAATATACTTTCATATAGCAATTCGGACATGTGAGACGCTCGTAAACTTCAGCTTAGTTTTTATAATTAAATACGTTCGGTTTTGTGATTACACGGCGCTAATACTAAAACCGCATGTCCGTCTTACATTGCGGGTCAAGTATCAAGCGCCGTATTTTCTTGAATAATTAGATACGTCTAATATTCGGCTTTTTTCTTGAACTCTCATTTCTTGCCACGACGTTATAGTTATTGGGTTGGCCTTTCCTACGCCGATTACACACACAGATTGTTTTTTCTGGTTTGAGATAACCATGATGCCGTGTGGTAACATCTACAGAACCGTACAACGCCTGTGATCCATTTGTACCATATGAGCCTGTATATGAGGCTGCACCTGAAATTATTGCCAACGTTCATCCACCGTGAACACATTTATACAACAACCGACTGGGGTAAACTGCTAATGAACAGCCGAATCCTGTTTAGGCCCTTTGTTCCAAACAAACGTAGCTCACAAGAACCGTGGTAATAAATTTCGTTTCACAGGAAAAGCATTTTGTCAAACGCCTAGAAACTGCCTTCTTTCCTGCAGTCAAATAGAAACACTATCAATGGCGTTGTGATCCTACCGCTTAGTAGGAAGCAACAAAAAAAAACAAAAAGTAATTCTTTATGCTTGAATAAATTGCTCAATTCGGGTGGGTAAAGGAGTTAACCGGGTTTCGAATCCCGGTGACAATTAGCCTTTATATACCAATTTGGACATTCAGGAGATCGTAAACTTCAGCTTCGTTATACAAAATTATATATTATTAATTAAATACGTTAGGTTTTTTGATTACACGGCGCTAATACTGAAACGGCATGTCCGTCGTACATTGCGGGTCAAGTATCAAGCGCCGTATTTTGTTGAATAATATTTGGCCTATGAATGTTCCTTTTTTTGTTACACTAATCAACTAGAGGAATTTTTTTTCCGCTTTTATGTGATGAAGCAATGATACCGGTTTTATTTGGAAATTTTACGGAACCATCGGAGACCGAAAATGTTTGAATTGAAAGTTGGTGAATTCGCAATCCCTACTGTTAATATTCATTATATTCGGAACAAACATTAAATAACGGCGATGAGGCTGTTATTATTATAGCAATAATCGCAAGACATACTGGGGTTCAAATTCACTCCGACGGTAGACGACATATTTTCGTACGGGTAGAATAAAGTCGGATAAATGTCGATAGCCGTGAAAGGGGGGAAAGTAGGGGGATGAGGAGGGAAAAACTCGTGTTCTAAAGTGCGATGGACTATAAAAAGAATGGGCGTTCGGGTCGGTGGTGGGGGGAGGGTTTGAACTATCCCAAGTAGGAGGAACAGGTTGTCCACCCGCAATTAATATCTTTACCCGAACTTTATTGATAGTCCACCGCCACCGCCGCCGCCGCCGCCAAACCGGGGCTTCCGAAACTTCTTCGGCGAGAACGATAGTGAGAGAATGAAGAGAGATGGAAAGATTGGGATGCTCGTCGGAGCGACAGAGAGAGGGCTAGTGGATGCCGGCGATGCCGACAACTTTTGCCATTGTCTCCCCCACTCCCGTCCTCCTCCCCCGCCCTTTCTTACTTTTTCTTCAGAGTTTCGCCGGAAATTTTCCGTCGGAATGAGTCGTCAGTTTTTTCATTTTTTATCTTCCCTCCCCCGCCTTTCTTATCTCATTTTATTTCCTTACTGACCGCGAGATTTAATGGGCGGGAGAATGTAATGACACCCTCAATTGGAATTAGAGGAGGGTTAATTCGGTGACACTAAAGGCCGATGCTTTTTCCCAGTCCCCTCGGGCAACGTACAGCAGTCTCCCCTATCTGCTCGAGCTAGCCCTCATATAACCTTAAAAGGTATTAACAGCATACACTTCACGGTCCCTGAGAAGAGTTTTACCCTGGATGTGATGACCGCACTTAAAATTCTTTAGATATATGGTCTCGCATTCAGAAAGCAGAAATAAAAAAACGACGAACAGATTTACTAAATTCGTGAAATATCAAATCATCCCCAGTTAAGGAGAGCTCTGCACAATTTCTTAATGCCACAGAATAATAAAGATAACTGTAAGAGTTAGAAATAGTCAGAATTTAACTTTGGGATATGAAATATAGAGGTGAACTATTACGACAAGCAATTATAAACGACAAGAGGCAATTAATCTCCATACTTTTTAACATCCACGTAATAATTTCATTTTGCCCGCGTATCCCGAATTCGTGTGGGTTTTATTCGTGTTACATGTTGGGAAGTGAAACGGTGGGCTGTTGAGGTAGCGGTGGGAGGGGGCCGACAACACGAGTGAGCGCAACTCAAACTCAACTCCCACCCCGACTTTCAAAAAGCCAAATATTTACGCTTCGTTTAAAAATGAAGGCTCCCATCGTTCGGCCGGGGCCCCGGTATTCGGTCAAACATCCCTATCAAATAGTACAATTCCTACCGATGAATGTATACATTCCCGAAAATGTGTGGGTTATGTCAACATTTCCCGAATGTCTTAATTTAACAGCAATATAAAGGTATATGGAATGTTACTATTGTATTACATTCCCTCGAGTAGAAATTCCAATTTTGTACGACGAGCTAATAAAACTTAACATTGAATGGCATTTGGCGTAATGTTGAAAGCGTCATATATCATAGCATATAATGATTGATGACAGGATTTATATATTTTCTAATGGTGGTTATTAATATATGCAGTATGTAACTAACATGTTAGTGTAGACTAAAATGTAGTAAAAATTATTTTCATATTGTACCATTCCTAGAAATTCTTTACAATACCAGTTTCTATACTCTACAGGTGACGTATGCACATAAAGATTTAATTAAAGTGAAAACTATCTTTCGGTATTTATTTTTAATATATGAGCAGTTCTGTCGATTAAACAATGGCGAGAAGCCCTAGGTCATGCTTAAAGTCCATAAACATGAGCCGGATATAATCTTACTGTCACTAGGAGAGTCGGATTCCTCTTAAGCGTAAGTGGTAAATTGAACAATTCTACCCGGTCCCATCGAGTTTGAGGGTTATCGGTCGCTAGTGGTAACGAGCCCCGATCAAATATTCGGATTTCTTCGAGACGAGCGGGAGACGGAATACGTCTGCCGAGTATACGGATTTACGAGCGACCGCCAATAAAACTCAGACCATTCAGGACTCGCTTTACGACCCGGACCCAGTCATCGCACTAATAACCGCATTTAATCTATCCTTATATACAATTAATATGACACTCGATCATTGTAATCGCCGGCCCTTATAATTTTATCGGTGGGAGCAATTTACCTGAGTATATTGGAAGATTAACCGGGAATTACAGCTTTTACCTTGTTTTGTTTTTGTTCCACCTAATGAAGTATATGTACCACAATTCTAGTAGGTATACTCGAGTTTAGTTCCTCTGTTTAAACGCGTGAAATTTTTAAGATCGGAAAATGAGTAGGCAAATTGGATCCACCACCGAAATTCAAAACAGGGGCTGCGAGTTACTTCGGAATTCGGTAGACCGTATTTTCCTTCAAATGCAAATGTTTAATTATTTGCATTCCCAATTTAATCAAGAATCCATTTATACCTTATATTAGAAGAAATGAGCGATAGCTTAGAAGTAATTATCTTTGGGCGTTCACAGCTTAATATTGCCGTGTTCGAGTACAATAAATCCTATTGATAATTTTTGCCATTTGGACATTGAGGAGATCGTAAACTTCAGCTTCGTTATACAAAATTATATATTATTAATTAAATACGTTAGGTTTTGTCATTGCACGGCGCTAATACTAAAACCGCATGTCCGTACATTGCGGGTCAAGTATCAAGCGCCGTATTTTCTGAATAATTAGATACGTCTAAAGATACGACGTTATAGAATGAGCGGTTTGAGGTGACCATGATGCCGTGTGGTAACATCTACAGAACCGTACAACGCCTGTGATCCATTTGTACCATATGAGCCTGTATATGAGGCTTGTGCCAACGTTCATCCAGCGTGAATACATTTATACAACAACCGACTGGCGGTAAACTGCTCGAATCCTGTTTAGGCCCTTAACAAACGTAGCTGAACCGTGGTAATAAATTTCGTTTCACAGGAAAAGCGTTTTGACAAACGCCTAGACTGCGTTCTTTCCTGCAGCCAAACAGAAAGACTATCAATGGCGTTGTGATCCTACCGCTTAGTCCTAATTGCTCAATTCTGGTTGGTAATGGAGTTAACCGGTTTGAATCCCAATTTGCCTTTATATTCCAATTTGGACATTGAGGAGCTTGTAAACTTCAGCTTCGTTATATAAAATTATATATTATTTAACGTATAATTAATTACGTTAGCTTTTGTGATTACACGGCGCTAATACTAAAACGGCATGTCAGTCTTACATTGCGGGTCAAGTATCAAGCGCCGTATTTTTTTGAATAATACAATACGTTTAATATTCACCTTTATTAATTAACGTTTAAAAATTACTATTTTTTTGCCAGTATTTATCAAAACGTATTTCTTTCACACCTAGATTGTTACTTTAACAGTCTACCTGAAGACATGATGTTATTTATGTCTCGTGTCACAGTTCAAATGTGGTAGTTCATTTATACACGCACTGAAGGGACCTCAATATTAACCTGACATTTATTCGATTCGGAGCGTTTTACAAAAGTACCGGTGACTAAATCATACTCATTTTGTAATAAACTAGACATTCTTATTCGTTGAAGATAAAAAAAAATAATTAACGACGTTAGCTTCTCAAGTGAACCCCATCCCCTTTCGCGGGAATAATTACTCGAGGGCGGGGCGGCCCCGCTATCTCAACCCGACCAAAAACATTAATAGGGCTGTTAAACTGAGCGCTAGGAGGAGACGCCTTCCTCCTTATCTCGGGGCCGTATAAAATCTTAATATATGTCTTACGGAGTCTACAATATTATCGTCTATTTTAAGTTTTTCAACCGGCTTCAGACCCGCCACAACTGCCCTACTCCTCCTTTGTTCGAAACGTGAAATAAGCACTGGTTCAAAGAGAGATCTAGAAAATCCAGGAGGAAAAGAAAATCTACGGGAACGTTTTGAAGCGATACATCATTTCGGTTCAAGTTAATCTCGGTTTCGCTTTGAAATATCATATTAACACATGAAAATACATTTTCTCATCAATTGTCATCGCTCTAATTGTACTCAAATGTTTGATGAACGCGGAGGAAATAAACGTGAGAAGAACAGTGCAGTATTAAAAATGTTATTAATATAAATTAATAACAAAAAACTCTCGAAACAAAACGAGACTTGGTTATACATTAATTATTTAATATCATTTCACAGTTTATAATGATAACTATTTAGAATTTCATTTGGAACTATTTTTAATGTTGTCTCAGTTTTCCAAAATTTATGCTGTTATATTTGAAATATCGTATATATTTGCGTACCTTCGTTTCCACTCGCCTGTCATCGTCAGTGCAATCCGCCAAGAAGGAATTGGTGTTTTCAAAGTTCATTATTCCGAAAGCACAGGAATGTATCATGTGCCTATCGGAATGGCCAGCTAGTCATTCCCATCACTGCCGAACTCATTCATCCCGTCCGCATTGTTCAATAGCACTTCAGAAGCTTGATGGTCCGCGGATGATGGTTCTTGAATTTTCTTTCGAGTTTACCCTTTGAAGATACCCTCGAGAACAGTTCTTTGAAAAGGTCAAATGTGAGTGAACGGAAGGCCCGAGTTTCGTGTTTATCCGAACGAGATTACGGTGCTATTTCGGGAAGTAATTAAATCTCTAAAAATAATGGGCCCTCCCCGATTTTAAGTAAGTTTCATCCGTCCTGACGCCGCCTACGTTCAACCTCAATTACTTTAACCTGGGGGGAAATTACCCCCGGCGAAGATATCCCTCCGGTTGCAATCCGAAGGTATAAATTAAATGAGAACTTGGTTTTGGTTACATTACCTTAATAATCTTCAATGTTGACTCTGAAAATAGACAATCAATCGGAAGTATTCAATAACTCTAACTGAAATAACTAAAATTATATTGACTATGACGTTGCTAACGTATATATCCTGGATTATTATAGAAAATATATTTATAGTCGGTTTGAAAGGTTCACAGGTGTAATAGCTCTTAATATTAAAGCATATTAAACTAAGAGTATTCGAGTAGAATTTCAGCAGACCTAATGTTCGAGAACATCCCACCTACCGATGGCGAATAGAGGGTCGTAACTTGGATTCAGAATGGATAGTAAACTGACTAGGAATTCTCCTGGAAACTATGCAAAATGGAATTTCAATACTACTTCTATAACTGCATAGATACACATTCAACTTCAAGAACCCTAATGTGAACTCAAGAACTTGAACCTTCAGTTATGCCATAAAATATTAATAAAATACAATCCTTACAGTCCACAGTACTCATGAAGATCACCAGCTCCAATTGTACTATAAACAATGGCTTAGTACTCCTATTGTTCCCTATTTTGCATCCTCCCTTCATGAATCCTTTCGCCCCAAAATTTGGCACCATTCTAATCCTTTCGCTCGGTAATTGACTTACTCTATAATACCCGTGACCTTTATAGTAATGATCTTTAATTGTTCTTGATTTATCAAATAATCTGGAATACGTATACGTACGGCATTCTAGTTGTAAATTCAAGTTCTACTCACAATATATATTTTTTTAATTCCAGATCACAGTATAGAGAAACAAGGTAACGTTTTTAATTTCTTTTTCCTCACGTGGGCCTATTCGAATTTTTGGTTTCGTGTCGCGTACCGAACAAATGACTCGAACGGCGTGAGTTGAAAAATTGGAAAAGTTTTTCTTCGTCTTCGGAAATCTAACTGCACGCGCCAACCTTTACCTCGACGTTTTTCACTCGCCCGCTGGATCTCACCCAGTATTTATCCCAAATTAACTATTATTCTGGACCTCTACAACCGGGATAAAAGGTAAGAATCAATTAACTATTCAGATTAAAATAAATACAGAGCAAATATGAATGGTTGCCACAGGTGGGGGACTAGGAGAGAAAGGAGACGGCCAACAACTTTCTTTGGAACACCCTTAAATGCCATTTTCAAACTTTGGAAACAATCGAAAAATATTTTAAATATTTCACTAATTGAAATTTCATTTCATACAGATCGCTCTCTATTTGGTATATTCAATGGTGTAACACATTCACACTATCGTTTAATACAAGGAAACAAATCCACTAGAGTAAATGTTTTAACAATTAATATGAAGCGGTCTATTCTTTCCTCAGTACCATTTGTAGATTAATATTTCTGATCCAATTTACAATCTATTTACAACGTTATGAATATAAACAAAGCCCTTCCCCCTAAATTAAATCAAACCCACTTTCAGAAAATAATAAAACCGGCATAATCTACAAATAAATAAATGCGCGAGCAACATCTTGTTTAATGAATGCGCCAAGAGCGGATAGAATAAATGGGCGAAGATAGTGGTACGCTTTCTTTTGATCTAGCAGCCACAGTCAAACTGCGTTATAAAATATTTGCACTTCTCAATCGATTCGTCTCACTCTGGCGACTGGCGACAGACATTTCAACTGACCACTTATATGGCCCTCGTAGGAAGTTTATTATTTCTGAAAGTTTCTTCCAGTCGGTGCCGATAATTCCGAATTTCGGAAGCTAGTATGACAATAGTGAATTTCCTCTCAGAATGTATTTTCATATCCGTAGTTACATACATTTCGTATTTACTGCAATTTTTGGTAGTAACATGATGAGCACATATAAAGGACCAGTACCCTTTTACTGGCGTTAGGGTGGATTTTTCATCAGCATTCGGATGGAGTAAGTATTACTCTGTTCGGAAGTATACAGGGTAACCTGAATCATTTATTAGGGAAAGAGGGCCAAGAAGGATATAAAATTAATGGTGTATTTCGTCACATATCCATGAAATAATAACAGCCAGGCTATTCAGAAGTTTTAAGTTCTTACAGTTTCATGTAGGCCGGCATTATGAATCTTACAGGTCGTTACATCGGTAGTCGATATGAGTTATTGCATCACTATATTACTAGGTCCAAAATCTTTTTCTTCTTAACATTCACTTGTAGTCGTAACAGTGAATTAATTTAATACCCGAAAATCGAAATTTGTGCCGATTTTGTTGAGAAGTGTTGTGATGGCGTTATCGTTCATATTCTGCAAAGGAGTAGATCATAATAACTGCTGGACGCAAAGCAACTGACGACGGGAAGAACCCGGCAACTCTAGTAAATAGACCCAACAAAGAAGTGAGAGTTTTAGACTGCGGGGAACACAAGTGTAATGTAAAAGGTCAATTTCCTCTATAACCGGATATGAATTCAACTTTGCGCCTTTCGGATTTACAGCTGTACTTCTCATCTTAGGTTGTATATAATAACGGTGTTCCTTTCCAGTGTTTTCCGGGTGTAGAGTTTGATCATGGGTCATCGTTGTGCCGTTGTTAATCGATATACCGGTAGGCCATCCAATGGGGGCGGCCCCCCAACTCCGAGGCAGACCACCAGTCACGCTATCCCCGTCCGCCCGCCTCACATAAACCTCCGCCCATGGATTATATCTCTAATCCATAGATGTTCATAACCCAATTCTACAGTCGGCTCTTCTGTTCGGAAAATAGCCTCCTGTCGTTTTACGGTGTGCTGAAGGATATTTTTTACAAATTCTGCGAGAATCATGAGACAAACGGGAACTAAGCGCTCAAGCCGTTCGTCATGTCTAGTTGAGTTGCCAACACGTTCTTCTCCTCACTACGACAGTAGTATGAGCTAACGGACGTCATTTTTAAAGCAGACTAAAAAGCAGAAATTTACAGTCACCATATAGAAGGATGAAGCAGGCAGGATTACTAGAAGAGTACGATTTTGTTCTTATATTGTTTTCCGGCAATTCAAAGAGAGTTTCCCGCATTTATGTCCGAAGGGTAATATCTCTTGTATTCTCTTACGCTCCGGTACTTTTTTAATATTCGAAAAGAGTAAATTTGTAAAAAAAAAACACCGTAGTATAATTATTAAAATGATTAAGGCTCGACAGCTAAAGGCTCCTGAAACGAATTCCCCGCCGCGAAAGTATTCTAAGCCCTCCGTCTTATCGGCCGGATCTTAATTATTCTCCAGTTTTAATAAGTTGAGAAAAGATAATGGGAATTGTTTAAGATAGTTCATCTTTCGCTTTAATGTCAGGGAATCGGCGGTGCGTGGTCCCGGGGCGGGCCCGACGCATAGTTGGCCGAATATTTTCATTTTTTTCAGTCCCCGCCGAGCCAGTTTTCTTCCTCTCGGCTGGCTTCGCAGTTATGAAATATTGGAGTTGCCGTCTCCGATTTTCGGGCCGGCAGAAGTTTTCCGGCCAAACTGGCCCGGATCGTTAAGCGCCGGCGAAAACTAACCGTCCAACAATCCCTTCGTTTACAGTGCTATTTGTTGAGACTATTAGTTGAGAGTATTAGTTGAGGGTACAATTATTAGATCAAGATAGTAGATTTACCTGTTCCCAGTGGCTAAGACAAATGGACAGAGTTTGTCAACATTTTCATATTATCGAAAATGGGGACATATCATCCGGTTCACAGCGATTACGCATAGTATGCTTGGTCTACTGTATTGCAATATTCCATATCCGGACGCAATATCCGATGAGTTCTCTTCGGCAATAATAAGTACATAAGTAGTCTTAAGAAGATGTGAACTGTTTTTACCCGTTTGTGGGTCCTGGTTTGTCAGCATCGGTGGGCGGCAACTTCCAAATGATTTGTGTGTTTATGTGTCACCCCGATAAGAAATAATATTTTAACTTCGAGTTGTGGGTGTTACAGTGATACAAAATAATATCAGTTGGCTTTTTCATAAACGGTGGAAGTTTTGGCTTAACCACCCCAATAACATGAAATACTGTTTTTTCCTAACAAAATTCATGCGTCGCAGCTACTTCCTATAATTGAATTTTCTATAAAAATAATGCAACGTTAATGCAATGGCATTAACATCCCGAGACGGCTGACCCAATAAGTGTAATAATTTGGGAGCGGAAATGATGGTTTCCATACTGAAACCCGACAACAGGATGATGTTTGTATGTAAATTTTCTGGGGCGTGTCAGATTTCAGAAAAGTAGAACAGGAAACGAGTACACGCGTTGCGGTTCACCGAGCGATTGTCGAACGACCCGTTTTTCCTTTCCGATGAAAAGCGTCCTATATATTTCGATTAAGGGGAATGTAGAAAAAAAATTATATCGTCTCGGCGGCGAACGCGAATCCAATTTCGGGAGGCAGAGTGCCGCCTCCGACCCTCCTGCCCCCGTCATGGCGCCTAATCGAATCTCGGTAACGAAGTTTATTAGCACCTACTGAGTTAGGAAAGTAGTTACTGGTTTCAAACCGTCCATTACCGCCAACTGCCTGGTTAATCGCCAATTATCGGCGTTTAACCAATAAGTTTGAGGGGAGGGGCCAGAAATTGGGGCCGCGGAATTGGCCTAGTAGAACCCGAGCACGGCATCACACAGAATCCTCCCTCCCGCTCCCCGTATATACGCCGGCTGGGATACGGCGTAAAAGCGTCGGGGCAACAGATCTTATTAGGCTAAGGGCGCCATTCGCCGAATTGGGAGATTCGAAATTTCCGAATTGTCGCCATAATTGCTCGCGCGTTGTAACAAAAGACACTATCGACGGGTGGACAGAAAATTGATGGGACCGCTAAGTACTTATCGGACATTTGAGAGTATTTGGACTAAGTTCGGATATTTCGTCTATCGAATCATTTGTACTTCCTACGGATTATATAATTAATTAGAGTTTAACCTTCTGCACTCAATTATAAATTCGAACTATTAAATAGGCGGAAAATTGAATTTTTCAATTTTCACTGGGGCTGACGCCTATTTTTTTTTCTCGCCCCGATAGACCCACTATCATTTAATAATTAGGGTTTATAGAGGTCGGAGTGCTCGACGGCCTCGACTATTGTCCGGTGGCCCTCTCTATCTCGCGGCCCCCCAGTTCGAATTCAATATTATTATGCGGAAGCTCTCGGCGGTGGGGGCCGCTACCGGGCGATCTACTCCGAATTCGGGCGCTGCCAATTTTCCTTATCGGTAAGAATAATGGCGGTGAAATTTAATTTCGGACCTTGACTCGTGGTTTTGACACGGCTCGATCCTCGGATAGGAGGACAGATTGCGCGTGAAATAGAATCGCTGAGTTTCGTGCCGGCAATATTTGGGCGCTGGGGAAGTTGTACATCAGTGCCGGGGCTATCACCTGTCTACCGATGACCCTATCGATCCGGCCGGGCCTTGACATCGAACGCTCGCCGACCACATCAACCCGAACCCCAGACTCGATACCCAACCGATAAAACATGCATGAGACCTCATACTCGCTCATTACCCAACGTTTACGGGCGAATTCCTTCATCGAATCGTCCTATTTTTTAATTTAAGATAAGTAGTTATGTCATTTTTATAATTTAAATTCCAAACAAGTAATCAAAAAGAAATATCGTAATTCGTTTATGGATTCATAAGATTGTAGGGGCAATGATCATTTTGTCTGGGTCGGCAAAGCTGTAAGTCGGTTTATGTTGCGATTATTACGGGGGTCATTATCTGAGCCTTTAGATAGGAGGAGTATGAGGCGCCGCGCTGACTGGGCCGGTGGCGTGCAGATTTCTAAATAGAAGGACTCCAGTTCGGACAGCGCTTCTTGGCGTATCGAGCCCACCACACGGCCGGAGAAACGAATGCCCCCACAGCACGCACTCTGCCAATCGCTCTTTCTACGCTCTTCTGCCCTTTATCCCGGGACACAGCACACTTCGGTCTCACCTGGAAAAAGGTAAACCTTTCAGAAAAGGGCTTGATATCTATGTATAAGAAAAAACGAAGGAGTTGGAATAAACAGTGCAGGCTGCCCGAAACACCGTCCAGGAGTTAGCACCTCCAACCTGCTTCAGTCGCCAACAGCCAAGCCGCCGAACAACCACGATTCCTCACATCCACGAAAGTTTCTTTAAATTTAGCGTCCACCTGTTTTCCACGTAAACTAACCCGGCACCGATTAAAACTCGGACAGCTCATTTTGTTATTACATTATGCGAATTGCCGACAGTCATATTAGTGTTTTGAGTGTTATTATCGATTCTATGGGATGCTTACACAATATAAAATGTGTATAGGGCTAATATTTAAGGGCTATATAATATATAGAATAATGCTCCATTTTATTTTAAACTGGGTAATATTTCAGGTGAAGTTCAACTTTGTTGCAAGAAGTTATATATTATCTTTTGATAGGCTGGTATTAGAGACAGGAAATTTTCAATAAGGTTTAAACAATTACTACATCTGATTACGAATTATTAAACGTATATTTTTTTAACCTTTTTATTTTTGTACAATCAACTACATAAAGTTATTGGTACAAGTGTTGAGTGTTTTCTTTTCACGTGAATGTCTCGATAAAAGAGACCACCCAATGATGGCACTTTTTTCACATGAGCAGTTTACGGCTTCGGACTAAGAAGATCTCTGGGCCAGTGGCGTTTGAGCCGACGCGGGGGGGATAATGGATGGGTAAAGGAGGAAAGGGACTGAACGAGTGGATTTGGATGTGGAGAGAGGCGGGAATGGAATTTAAGGAAGCGTGATTTTGCGACTTCGTCGACTGTCGGTATGTTGAGGTCATTATGGATTGTTAGGTTAGAAACATACCAGGGAGCATTAAGGATGGTACGAAGGACTTTTGACTGGAATCTCTGGATGCGGGCGATGTTGGATTTCTTGGCCGAACCCCATAGTTCTATTCCGTAAGTCCATGTCGGTTTTAAAATGGATTTGTATATTGTCAGTTTGTTGTCTATTGAAAGTTTTGATGTCCTTTTCAAAAGAGGTCTCAGCAGTCCAAATTTGCGATTGAGATCTGTTCTTTTGAGTCGCGTATGGGGGTTCCACGTGGAACGTATATTTAGATTACACATCTTGTCTAGTATCATAATGCGTATTTTTGATGTAACATTATGTATGGTGTTTAAGGGTAAAATCGAGAGAAATAGAAAACAAAATTGATGCGAGTTCAAAATCAAGGCTTCAAACCATTCGAAAATGCTGGACGCTATTACAGGATAATAAATTTACGCCGTGAAATTGTTACAACGAAGTAAATAGAATATAAATAGAACTAATGTATATTCTTTTGACCTTTTCATTCGGCCTTGGGTGTGGCCGGGAATCAAATTGATCGAAAGGTAATGCCTACATAACCGGTAGTCGTCCAGCCCAGTGTTTCGGCTCTCTGTTCAAACGTTTAATTATTTAGCAATATAGACCAGTTGTGCAGTGGCGACGGCAGTCCGGGTTAGTGCATTCATGTTTATGCTCAGATAGCCGGCTTTATTGGCCCTAATTAGCGGCCTGTTCGCACGTGATCCCCGGCCTCATGCAATGTTTTCTAGTTTCCAGTGGGGCAGAACCGGCCCCCGACCGAAGCATCCCCGACACACACACACACACAAGTCGGACCCATACGTGACACCCCGCCGGTAAAGATAGGACGGGCAATAAACGGGAACGTTCATCGTAAAACTTGGAATTTCGGGATGCAAGCCTACATCGCATC
Organism: Lethocerus indicus; assembly: GCA_019843655.1. Taxonomy (NCBI): domain Eukaryota; kingdom Metazoa; phylum Arthropoda; class Insecta; order Hemiptera; family Belostomatidae; genus Lethocerus; species Lethocerus indicus. The sequence continues at coordinate 21,330,810 of JACDQD010000003.1, read as the reverse complement.
GAGCTATGCTACAAACATGTATGCTAAAATTTCTTCGGTATTTCAGTCGAACATTGAATTGTTTGAAGCCCATTCCAACCGTTCAGTTAACAGTTACAAACATTTCAATCTATCAAGGTCCTCGACATACTGCGGCGTGCTACTGATTCAGACACCGTCCTGTCAATATCATCATATCATTAACCAAAGTACAGGTGGTAAATTTACCATCTTCGAGAACTATTTCGAAGCTAGCGTTGGGAGTACACGTTCCTGGTAATTGGTTGTCAAATACAACTTCTGTTTAAAAGCACGCGGCCGTGTATAAAATTCTTATGATATAAGATATATTATGGTTATAAATATTGATACCTCTTGTCAATTGATCCCTCATGTAACCTTTTAAAAACGAATCATTTAATTTCTGATGGGCCTATCGAAAATGCATTTAACGCGTTTCCAAAGTGATTACTCCTACTGCATAGTTCTTACTTTCCCTACAGTAAGAGTTCACTTAAACTCCAAATAATTATAGAACTCGAGTGTTTAATATCATAAATGTCATCTAGAACATTTTTAAAGTTCAAATCCACTTCCCGAAGAAAATATTATATAAAAAAACATTAGGTCCCTAGCCTCAATTGGTGGAGATCGTCTGGTGGCGGGCTCGGAAGTAAAATATTAATGGGACATTAGGAGGGTCGTTGCATAGTTAATGGAGGTAAGAGTGAGGGGGTTGGTCGAAGAGTGAAATCAGGGCCAGATGCGGGCGGCTCCCTTATAAACGTCGGAATGATTGATGCCCAGATCGCGGCCCCGAGGAAAGACACCCGGCGGGAATACACCGATGATTTCTTTCACCGTATTTCCGGCCCACCTCCACAGATTACGCCTTTTCTTTAATTTCCCTTATAGAGAATATTCACCGATTGTGCCGGAGCCGAATAGATTTTTTTCTAATGTTAAAACCAGTAATTCGTCCTCCCCCCACGGGTGGAGACTAGTTTCACCCTGAAAATGTGATTCCTTCAAAGCCCTGGGGACCATTCGTCAAACATCGACGTATCACATTGAAATTCATGCTCGCGGAAAAGAAACAGCGCAAATCTTTCCTTAAAATGGATGCTGGGGTTCTGCTAAGAAATCCAACATAGCCCGCATCCAGAGATTCCAATCAAAAGTCCTTCGTACCATCCTTAATGCTCCCTGGTATGTTTCTAACCAAACAATCCATAATGACCTCAACATACCAACAGTCGACGAAGGCTAAATCACCTTCCGCAAATTCCACTCCCGCCTCCTTCCACATCAAACCCGCTCGTTCAGTCCCTTTCCGCTTCTACCCATCCACTATCCCCACCGCGACGGCTTAAACGCCACTGGCCCAGAGATTTCCTGCAGGACTGAGACAAGCCAAAAGTACCATCACTGGATGGCGTCTTTATACAAGTTAAACAAGTCCAATCACCCAAACAACCGCCATTGTACATATAACTGTAACAGTTGATAGTACAAAATGGATGCTATTTTATATATAAGTATGTAATATCCAATGGCACTAAACAAAGAAACTGTAACTTCGCGTAAACGATTAAAACTACCAATGGAAAAATTACTTCCGTCGCATTATATTTTCCCATAACTAAAAACATATTTCAAATATTTTCCACAAATACGATTGCTTATTAATTAAATTACTAAAATATTCAAAACGCACACTGGGAATATCATTTAGCATTGTAATTAAGAGTGGAAACGCGCGGACACCTACATTTATAACTAGAAAAGGGTTAATCCATACAATATTTGGCAATTAACTATATACCAAATATCAATACATTTTCGTGGCATTTAGATAATATGCCTTTCATGGAAAACACATATTTATTTAACGAAGTTTATTGAGCAATTTTTAGCGTAAATTCTTAGCATTTCATTCGGTGAATATCCTAGTGGGAAGGATTGTTAAAATAATGCTGAAATACAGTTGCGAGCTTAGGAGGTCCCACGTTCTGCAATATGCGACCCCCCAGGGCCCTATAAAGAGTAATTGCAATCCCTTGAATGAAGTCATACAGTGTTCTCAACAATTGGAATTTTAAATGTTACTTTTTCTGAAGAGATATCCCATATCTGAAAGAGTAAATTTATGTAGAGCCATTTTATATTGCTCGTAAGTTTTACGATGGACGTTTTCAGGAATTTACGCATGCGCGCGCTATCTATAAAATAATGATTACACCATTAATAATAAACCAAAGTGATAATTAAAGTAATAATTGATTTATTTTTAATTGAACTAAGCGAATAAGCGAAAAATAATAGCGCGTCCTTGTGGTACGTAAAATTGAAACCAGTCAATACGTTATCTCGTAATAAAGTCATAATGTACTAGAATAAGTTATCAGCGGCAATAATTTTAATAATTACCTCATAAAACTTTATCAATTTACCAGTTTAAATGTATTCTTGAGCTATAACAGGTGATGTATTACCGATATATTGAGAAGTTTATTTTAATCTTTATTACAAAATCCCGATAGTATTATCGCATTTTTATATTCAAAATGAAAATGAGACGTGCAGATTTTCAGGTTGGGGAAAAAATCATTTCGGAGTGGTGTAAACTAACCTCTCGGGCGTAACGACGGTCGAGGTTTCGGTGCTCGGCTCCGGGGAGATGAGGGGGCGACACTAATAGTTTCAGTCATGATGTTTTAGCGGGACTTCGGTTTATAAATTATTCATGGTTTGCGACGCGGAGGAGGGCGCGTGGGAGAGGGATCGAGAGATGGATAGAAGAGAGGCAGGGGAGGGGGAGATTGAGAGAGAGAGACAGACAGAGAAACAGGCGAGAGCGAGAGTGAGAGAGAGAGAGGGGTGGAGGGAGGGAGGGATAGAGAGAGCATGAGGGGCATGAGTGAGACGGATGAGAATTCCGGAGGGGGTGGGCACCGGTGTGCATAATGTCGTCCCGACCACCTGAACGTACTCCGCAATCTACGAGCGCATTAACTTCTATAGCTCTATACTTCTTCGGCGTTAGACCTCGCAGGCGACACCGGAGCCGCACCCAAATTAACTCCAGCCTACATACTCAACAATTAAACATATAAAACCAAAAACGACACCACCCACAAGTACTAAGTATTACACAACTATAGTTTACCGTCCCTGAGAAACGCACGTAGGCACACAAATCTCATCTTTAGACGCCTGGGTTTGAGACATTTAGAAATTAGCGCTAATTCAAAGGCTATAGGAAAAAGTTTAGGCCAAACAGAATAGCGTGAATAAAAGTAATCCGCTAGTTACTTCCGTCATATATATTACTTATAGCTGTTATGTCGTCATTAGGGTTAAGTGGTATATAATACAGTGAGGTGAACGACGGCCTCTTCAGTGAGATTTCATTCGTTAGAATCACTGGTCAAGAGTACCGCATAAATTTAATCTAGAAATTATTACTGAATTTGAAATTTCGTGTAATTTCACAAATTAAAAACAACTATGAAAATCTCACAACATTATTTAAATTATCCGAAGGTCCTAGACGATTTGTTTAGCCGTATCTGTGGCCGGTAGCCAGTGTGCCTAACGTTGGCGATTTCGTCGAAAGGGGCCGTGATCGCACCTTGTGCATGAAGTGAACTCAGTTGGCCGGGAGCTGCTCCACCTCCAATTGATCCTGACCCCGATCTAGACTTTGAAGTTGGGCCGGAGGACGAGTCCTGCGGGCTTTGTGCCTCCAGCAGAGAGATGAAGAAGAGTTGGGAGACGCGTGGGCCCTCTCACCCTTCTCGCCACCGGGAGCCGGCTCCTCTCCTCACCTACCCGCAATTGTTTCCGAATTAATCTCCACACCGCCACCTCGGACACCACTTCTAATACACCATGGACCAATTGTCGAATAGACTATCAGACATATGAAGACACTTAGAACAATAATAAATAAAATAAATACATATATCGTCGTATAATTTATCCGTAATACGAATTACTTCGCAATACTCTCACGATTTTCAGTTTTAAATTGTGAGCGCCTACCGTCTGCACTTACTACGCGCTTCGTGCGAAAATTGGTATAAAAAAATGAAAATGATAGTGGAAAAGTTCTCGAAAACGTAAATAAGTTATTACCGAGGACTCGAGGTGGGAACGGGTCTCTATTCCATTTTGAGTGGGGACGTTGAGAAGACGTATCAATTGGATGAGACCGCCCCGCCGCTAATGGTGGCTAATTGTCACCCCCAATGCTTTCCACCTTGCCTGGCCCCAGGTCTACTCTACAGACTCCACTCTAGAGCCCCGATTAAGCTCTATTTTTAGACGCCGGCATGACACCATTCATGAAAGACTAATCCGAGTCGATTACTCTAATAGTCATAATTATCCCCAGTTTACTTTTACAGATACACACATATTATATACATCCCATTTTATTCAGCGTAATCCTCGTTATACACACAGTTGTTAATATAAATAATCCCATTTCAGATTGTTCAAATTTCTTATAAATTCTATCGCCTGTTTAATACAGAAGAAGTTAATTTGTTTAGAAACGCTTCTGCGGTAACTGGATAAAACTCCGTCGCCTTATTATTCAATGCATAGGCGCACCTGGCGTGGAATTGAACGTGTATTCGGAAAAGCGCAGCTAAACCGGAAAACAATTACCGAATAATCGTCTGGATGATGGGCCTGCGTGTTTATATCCCCGGCTCTCGCAGCTCGCGTGCTGCGACTCAGATCGGAAAACAGCGGGCTTTATAGTCCTCACCGGCATGATTTGAAAAATGTTTATTTTTTACCCCAGACACATTAGACCTTCTAAGATATTTTAACGCTTAACGAAATTAATATTCCACTATATATGGAAATAAGACCACCCTTATTCTCTTTCGAATTCTCTTTCGGGTATTTTCCGAAAATTACGTTAGTGGATTTTGTGAATAAATCAATAAAAGTAATCGCCGAAGCAATTTCAAACAGTTACGATATATTTTCATTATTGGATATTATTTTAAACGGGTTTTTAAGGAAGTCGCGTATGTTTCACGGCAATTAATTTTCAGCTAACCTTTTTGAATTCGCAATGGAAGATTTCGTTCCGGTTCTAATGGGGGGTTAATTGTCCGTAGTGACGGGGTTGCCTCTCCGCTCTCCTCACCCATTCCCTTTCTCTTTCTCTCTCCCTCTCTCTCTCACTCAAAGCCAACGCTGTCTCTCTGTTTCTGTCCCGCCCACCCTCCCCGCCGGGCCACGCATATCGTCAATTACCGGGGTGACCGCCTCTAACAGATAACATCCCTTTCATTAACGCCCGGCCTAAACCCCTCGAGCCACCACGGTCTACCGGGGTTCAAATAAGCTTAAATATTCGAAAATAATTGGGGGGAAAAGATTGGATCTTGATTCGTCCCGGAAATTCTACACGGGTCATTGAAGGGCGCTTAATTTCCAACCCAATATAGTCATTCGAATTGGTATAATTAAACAATATGGTACAATGGATGTGTAGAACACGGAGCCATCGTTTTTCCACATAAAACACTCCTGATTACCTCTTCAGGATCAATTGGCCGACTGCCTTATATTTTGTGGCCGATATAGCTATAGGAGGTGTTATGGATAAATCTATTAACAGTTGAAAATCTTCTGCAGTGAGTTCTTCACGTGTTATCCAGTAAAAACGCGTTCGTTGGGCGCGTGCATTTCACGCAAATCACGACCCGCGATCAACGAACTATAAAGGTTTATCCCCGACAATTAGCATTCCGAACGGAGTTACAGAAATAAGTGCCGTCGCTTTCATATGAATTCCATTAAACTTTCATCGTTCGTAGTCGAGTATTATACTTAGACGATATATATTAATTTTATGGAGTTTATTCGTTACTGTTTTAGCCACAAAAACTTTCGTAAAGTGTGTGATGGTGATAAAAGTTACTGCATATGAAGTTTCTGAGATATATAATGTCGGTTGAAAATCGGAATAATAGTTGTAGTCAGTAATCGGTAATCCGTTTGTTGAACGGTTGTCGTACACCGGTGCTCTCTAGCTAATGTGGGGGGCAGGGGGTTTGTAGGGATCGGAAGGTGTCCTTTGGCTTTAGTGGTCGGTGGGGGTGGTGGCCGGACGATGGAATCTTATTTTTTACCAATTTATTACGGGATTCCGCGGCCATATTCGATGACTGGTACTCATTATTGTGTAGGGCCGTAGGGCAGGGTGTCGGTGTGTCGGGCGGCGGGGCGGGAGGGCGGGGGCGGTGGCGGGGGTGCGCGCGCAGTGGGGGTGTGGGCCCGGGGTTGGGGCCGCGGAGCCAGTAAGTGTTGTGGGCGGACAACGGCATGGTGTCCCTCAGACTGCCCGATTCGGAGGAGTACCTTGAGACCCGAGGCCGGGTATTGGAAGCGGCTGCGGCGGCGGCGGCGGCGGCGGCTGCGGCGGCGGCCCCCCACTCTCAGGACACCGCCAAGCTCATCAACTCCAGTCGGCGAGTCCTCGTCAACTCCCTTCTCATCGACTTCGTCATGGACACCCTCGGCTCCAACGGCACCTCCGCCGACCCCACGGCCCCCGTCCTACCCTCCAACGCGACCGGGCCCCATCTTTTCTATCGGCATTCGCTCACCATGACCGTTGTCTATTGCATAGCTTATATTATTGTTTTCGTCGTCGGCCTCGTCGGCAATTGTTTCGTTATAATGGTAGTCTACCGCTCGCCCAGGATGAGGACCGTCACCAATTTTTTCATCGTAAATTTGGCCATAGCGGATATTCTCGTCATAGTCTTCTGTCTACCCGCAACCTTGATGTCCAATATCTTCGTCCGTGAGTACAGTATATCATTATTAATATTGTAGATCGTTATACCCTCCAGTATACTCGAATCCTTACTTCCTCTAAATGTTGCGCACGACTCCTGTATCTGACCGGCACTCTTTGTTAGATTTCGTCCTACTCCTTTCTCGCCCGTAGAAAACAGACAGAAGTGATACGAAATATGAACGAATACCCTCTGAGTTTAAATAAATTTAATGACCCCGCACCTGTGGTTATGTCCACTTTTAGCCAATGTAGCCTTATAAATTTAGAATGAAAACGAAAATATTGTAGTGTTTATTAAAATTTCATCATTCCTGCTAGTTGGAACTAATTACATCCGATCAAAACAACATGAAGTAAAGGTTTATGAAAGGTGAGAATCACTATTAATAAATATAAATTATCCTATACGGGAGCTTCAATGGTAATATTTGTCGACATATATATTATATTATGTGTTTTGGATTGTAAGAATAATTTGTAAATTATTAGGAGGCGACTAATTTATGGCCGGGACGATGGCCGTCTTTTAATCTCCAGTGTCTGGGCGACCGAGTCATAAAGAAGCGATTCACTAAACATTACTGCGGGTTCGTCTCATAAATTGGACACGTTATTCTCAAGTCCCAGGGCCAACTATGATTTCGGAAATTCGAAATTTCGCCCGGGTTCTGATTTCTAATTATAGCCTAGGGCGGGGGCTCTCATCTACCATGCGCGATTCACCGTTTCGACTCCAAAGCTAATAATAATGCTGTTTATGTTGAAACAAAAATTACCATATTTTGAACATAATTTGGATATTTTCATTGAAAAATATTCCGTTTTTCGGTTTCGGGAAAGTCATAATTGACATTCCTCATCTATAAAATGCCGTTGTAATTGATAAAATAATCCGCGTTAAAATAAATGTTTGCTTTTATTAGATCATATTTTATCATTACTTAAATAAGTTTACCGTTTAATAATTCAACACAATGGGGGGGGGGGGCTCTCAATAATACAGGAATCAATTTCCTCATTAGTAAGTGTGTTGATAATAAAATGAAGAATTAAACCAAAACAAGTATGTAATTTAAAATAAAAACATTAACACGGTATTCCATTAGCTTTATATTCTGGCTGGGCTTTGGCGTCTGCCTCACTCGATCCCCGGCCACGTACTCAGTTCACAGCGCAACTTGTAATTCCTTTACAGAATGAATAGACGTCATTTTTTCACAATAACACTGCATCAAATCGCCGTTCATTCCTTTTATTCCACGATCGATTAAATGGCGATTTCATGATTGAACTGCTACCTGTTCATACGATGGCGAGATTATATGGGCAAAATACTAAATACTGTCGGGCCATTAAAAAATATAGAATAGCGGTTTGTACATAGATTTCCCTGTAACTTACTCCAGTCAGGCAGGCGTAAGATCTGAAATGATTTATTTTGGAAGAAAAGAAATTTTAATTCAGACGATAGCATTACAAATAGTATATAACTTTCCTAAAGCATACCGAAAGTTATTTATTGATTAATGAATTTAATTTTATTTATAATTTAAGCTGTTTTTAATGTATAAGTGGTAAGTGGGATTGGAGAAAACGCCCCTGATGTGCGGGGTAGGGGTGTTACCTGTGGGCCCCCGGGCAGGTGAGGTGGGCTCGGCACCTCTCGGCACGCCTCGGCACGGCCCGCCGTCGGCCCTCTTCCCCGCCCGTCAATGAATACTAATGGATTTAGAAAATATGCTAACTCAATTCGACTCGTTGCAAGTGCGACAATCCCCACATCCAGAGCCGTACAGTACGCAAAATTGTGGGCCGCTATCTCAGACCCGCCCTTTCAATAATTGCACGCCAAATCAGTTGCCGGCAGTTTCGCGATTTGTCAGGCGTTTCCGAGGTCAAAAACCGAACCGAGAAGACTGCTAATAATGCCGGAAATTCTAGGAGGCGGGCCGCAACCTATTACGAAGAAATGCTCAGGGGGGGGGGCTGAACCTGTGCATGCCCACGCTCATATAATGAACTTGCTGAAATCGAGAGGACCGACTGAACGCTCACCGGCCACAATTGCAGTAACAAGATCGTCTGCTAGTGAGTCGACGAAGTTATAATTGATCAGTGTATCGGATTTTATATTTTCGGTTTATGATCCTCTCAAGGCACCATCGATCGTTGAGACACTCTAAATAATACTAAAAGGAGGAATATTAATTAGATTTAGAACTTCTTTTGTGGAGGGACTTCAAGATATTATCTATGTAAGAAATTAATATATAAAATCACAGAATGTAGAGGTTGAGTGTGTGTGTGTGTGTGTGTAGATGTACATAAATTATCTAAATTGATTCAGCTTCACCAACCTTGATTAGTGCAGTGTTCAATATGTGCATAAGCCCAACATTGGAAGCTATAGTTTTAGGAATTTCTGTTGTAAAAACTTATTTTAAATTACTTAAGTCAATTGAAATTGGAGTTCCACTCCAGTAGGCCGAAACAATAGACATCCTTAAAATATCCATAAAGAAGTGCTATAACGGTCGAGGCTTTCATTTTAGCCACGGTTAATGAATTTTCTCGACGCTCTAATCTCGTCAGGGGAGACGCGACTCCATAATATAACAGTAAAAACTGGGAAGGGTGTTGCCGCCTTCCTTAAAATAATAGCACGGATCCGTTGCCAAGAGAAAAACTGGATGGGTCGAGTGAAAGAAGAGAAAAAAGAAACGAGGGGCGGAGCGGGGGAAAATAACGAAAATAATTTAAAAGAAAACGGGTCGTCACGTAATGAAGGTTTATTGCGAGAATCCCAAGCAATTAGCCGAGGGGAAGGGAACATCTCGGTGAGGGGGTAGCGGGAGGAGCCAAAGTTTCAAGCTTATTTCGGTTTTAGAAGAAACTTTTTTAACAAGTTTCCCTTTAAAAATGCGAAACTTCGAGAGAAACTGCCGGTGACTTTAATATAGGGAAGCGACTCCGAGGTATATTAGACGTCGAGTATATTTGGAAAAGACCTGACGACTTACCATAATGGTCCACCCGGCGGCTCAAACCAAGTTGATTATAAGACACGAATTTGGATCCACGTGAAAATCACATTTTTAAAACGTTAAATTCATTGTAAAATTCAAATAGATGTCCCACAGACATTAATAGTAAATAAAAGTTTTAATTAAATGATGCTTGTAGAAATATATTTTATATTTAATAACACAATATTTGTTAAGTCATGTTCTCTGTGGCCATTAATAGAAGAGCCAATGGCAAAGACAGTTTAAAAACTAGAAGAACTTCATTTTCTAGAAAATAAGGCAATAATGACAACAATTACTGGAAACCATTTCTGGCTAAGGAAGGATAAATGTGAGAGGGACCGTCGTTAAGGGTTTTGTCGACTGGCCCTACGCATCTGCACTTTTTGGGATTAAGTTTTTATCCATCCCCAATGGAGGTCAATACCCCAATATAAATTTCAGGCGTCAAATTCAGAAGATAATTAATTCCTGGCCAACGTTAGGTTTTGCACGATTAAGTTGATAGGTCCCCTATGATGACCAGATGTCAATAAAAAACACAGTAATGTCAAAACCCAGGGGTATGGATTGGATAGATGCTTATGTCTGTGCCCTAATTACTAACTACCGTTGGAATGTATTCTACTGAGGTTAATTAATAAAAGATTTATCGGTGCTTGTATGGTTTTTCAGACTATCACAGAATTGGACTACACAGTTCTATGGACGTTTGTTCAATTAAATCGGTTTATACTTTCTGATTTTCAATATAGTTTTTTTTATTCTTAAATATCTTCGATGCTAAGAGATTAAATTAAAAGAATACCTCTTGATTTTCGAGACTCACCAAGATTTCATTGCTTATTACTCGTCCCTTATAAGTATTTTTTAAATTTTATTTTCCCTTGCCGAAAACCGTTCGTAATCGCATGACATTTCGTGCCGAACAGTATTATGCGGTTATCGCCCGCAGGTCGGATTGGAAGTTGAGCATATGCGTTTGACTTTATCGAGATCACTTAAAAACATATCACCATTTCGGCTCCGTATTCATACGCTCTAATAGGTCTCAGATTGGGCAATACCCTTCGAAACGGGCCAGATACAATCTGCCGTGCTTATAGTTTCACCGCGTACTGAACTGAACCTGATAGCACTCGCCAGTGTTCCAAACCAGAAAATTACTGAGATCTTCACGCTGGCGAAAATCGACCGACGGAAACTGTAGTTAGTAAGTATTATGTTGCGAGGTAACGAAAAATCACTTGCCTTACGGAATAAAACCTAATTTGTACCGCTTTCATTCGGCACGATGTGAATGCCCTGCCGATATGCGCGACTACTCAATCCTAAATCCTGAACGTTTAAGAACCTTGCGTGAACAGCACTAAATGAATTGGTTTTTATTACATCCAATTCTTAATCAAATATAACAAAAATAAACGCAGGAAGAAACTGACTGAAGTGACAATATTTGCTCACATGAATATAGTACAGAAGTCAATGGAGGTCCAAAATAAATCGCGTCAATAAAACAACTATGAGTCTACTGAGGAAGGAGAGAAAGAAGACCAAGTGAGGAACCACACTCCAGACATTTTTGCACATTTCAGTTATTAATGATAGATCCAGCCATCAGTAGTAGAGTTTGGATGGTTAATAGAGAACGGATAACTTCAAGTATGATCACTGCGCCAATACCACTGACGATGATGAAACACAAAAACGGATCAAGACCAGAATCAAAAAAATGAACTTTATAATACGTATGAACTGGTACCGAAGTATTTAATCACTTACTTTTAGTACTTAATTGCTTATTCTTTTGTTGAAATAATAGAACTAATATTATTAATAGCATTAAAAATAACAATAATACTTATTCGAACCATTGAAACAAATATATTTAGAACTAATTCAAACTGTGTAAAATCTCGTAAAATGATAGAATGGTTTAAGCCGAGCTCTCAAGTAAGTTACTGTATATTCGATGAAAGAATAGCGCCAGCTTGAGGACGGCTAATGTAGGCAGACTCCACTCCAGTAAGGCGTTCTTTCCTCGATCAAGATCGGAGCCGGTTTAAAGGCGCCGCCGCAGTGTGATTACCTGCCGAAGGGAACTGGGCAAAGAGGCGCATTAATAATGAGAACAAGGATGGGGTCGGGGAGAGCGAACAGGCCGGAGCTAACCGCGAGAAGGAGAATTATGAATGTAAATGTTGGATGGTGAGAAGAGAGAAAGAGAGTGAGAGGAGGGAGTGGTTTAGCAGCATTTAACCGGTGCTCGGTTTCGAACGGCTCCAAATGTTCCCCAGTTAATCGTGGCTGGGTGTAGGAGGGGGGGGCGCTGAGAATTACCCGAGCCCGCCTAGCTATTTTCTTGCGCTGGGAACAATACTGTAATTCGAAGAGGGTTGAGGATAATGTAGCACCGACACTTGCCTTGATTTCTAGCCCGGATCGAGTTGAATAAGAACGGTTTCAGCTGGCAAACAATCTTGAGTTTTTCCCCCGGCTAGGGAGGAAGGTTCGATTTTCTTTTCGTTTTGAATAAAGCGAATAAAGGGATTGTTGTCACCGACGCGATTAGAACCAGCGAGCTTGCTTCTTTCTACTTACATCTGATTACCTATCTGATGATTTCCCAGCCTCAGTAAATTGCTCCTGGGTTCATTACTGAACGAGTTCACAAGGGCACAAAGTTAGGAGTCAACGAAATTCACGTTAACAGCTTAGAACAATAGGAAACAACATAGTCCTCAACATAGTTGAGGATAAGAAAAAACTCACTAACGTCTTGATATTACTTTCGGTATAATTGCGTCTTTTATCAACCCAGGAACAATATTGTGAACGTGTACATTGATTATTTCCATTATTTCTTACCTGATTCCTCCATTAATACACGAAATTTAATTTTAGTGTAGACATATTAAATTATGCTTAAAACAGATTTTTCGAATAATGTTAGATATTTTATTAATACTTGGAAGATCTCCTTATCTATATATACATATAATTTCTTATTAACGATGTTATAACACTTATACGATATTTTATTATCGTATTGGCAAATCTGAGCAAAAGCTGTCTGAATGGCTGTCCATTCAGTATGGTATTGCCTAGATAGATATTAAGGACGCCCTCCGCCCTTCTAAAGGATATTCGAAGCTATTGTAATGGCAATGAGGAATAGAGCCCTCTGTCATGTACGTGACAGAATTTTATACTAGCTGAAATATCTATTCATCTCAAATTTGTCCAATATAAGGAGTCACCGTATGATTAGATCTAATACCGAAAAGGCGTTAATCGTACTAAGGATCGGGTAGAGAGGAAAAATATATGTATTTAATTCTAATTAAATTGTTGGTGGGTACCTAGTGAATCGAAATACACAATACTTCGTATCCCGCATATCGTATGACACATCTTCTCTTTAAATATTAAAGCGGAGTCAATTAAAAAATACAAAGATGCATAAGGTCTCCTTTACATAAGCCCTTTCACTCATCTCCTATTTATGGTCTCGTTGGATACGTTATGTGGAATTGAGGCAATATTCGGACACATTTGGACAATATAACCCATTAATCTGTGCAGCACGAACAGTGAATGGTGTTTTGAATAGTCATCAGACAAATAAAGACGGTTGGCGAAATGATCCGTGAAATATCTGCGGAACTTTATGTAAGCGGTGGGCGTATCGTTCACCGCCTTAGAACAGACGTTTCAAAAAGGATGGAATTGTTCACAGAATGCACGCAGTCATGACTTTCACACTAATGTCCATTAAAAATCCACTATAAATATATGTATATGTATACACAGGACACGTGACTATATTACCCGTTCGTAGTGTTGCGGGGGTGTGCCTTTCCCATAAGGGCGACGAATGTATGGGGCCAATCTAAAACCGATGGGAAGGGAAGGCGATTGGATATTTATAAATTTACTTCGGCCGTGGGCCCAACCCCATCTATTTATATATAGTATAGTACGCCCCCGACTCCGTTTATTTATTTAATCGAGAGGCTTGAAAGTTTAAAAATAAATTCGAAAAAGAAACCACTTGGTTCGCTCGATTCTAAAATGGACGGCTATCTCGATATATTGCTGTCTGTTTGTTCTCTTCGACGGACCTTCAAAAAACGTGTATTTCAAATGGCAGAACGATCCAGGGTTTTTTTTTCTACTGTCGAGGAGAAACCACGACTAAATATAAACTTGGGTTGACGTGGTAAAACATATACAAATTGTCCTCCGAAGAACAGAAAAAGAAAACTATAATTAAATTTGATCAATTTTACGTCATAATTAAGTAACGTTTTGTACGTCATTATTTTCGCTGCTCATTGTATATGTAATTTGAAAATATATTTTATTTTTAATAAAATTGAATTAATTTCATCAAAATAGATTCCATATATTAAAAAAATCTGAGCATATTTCTGCAGTAGAAATAATGAATATTTCGTATCATGTTGTATTATTCCATTGTTGCCTAAAAATATTAAAGCAGATTCTTTTCTCAAACTCGGTTTCAAGGATTGAAATGAAAAGCACTTATCATGCGGGCCGTATTTTAAAAACCTGACGATGACAGCCAGTCACATCTGAACTCAGCCTGCATGGGAACACTCGCAGATTAATTTCGCGTTACTGGTGCCCTGAAAAATACAACTGGGAGGGCGGAAAAATGTTTAAAACATGTTCATTTGGATTTCAGAATGAGTCCGGCTATTCTGTAATAAAAGATCGCCCGCTTAAAATTTCCGCGTATTACTGGGACTCGCGGCGAAATTCTACCACCAACATTGTTATGCTTTGGGGAAGTTGGACACGGCCAAAATGGGGGACTTCAGAGCAGACGGTCCTCCCAGATTCTGAACTTGGTACAATGCGGTATGAATATTATGCTAATAAATACGATTCACCGTTTAGTTTTCCGACATAAATTTATTTATCACATCTAGAAGTGGATCATTCGACTTAATATATTATATAGATACTGTCATTGTTATATATTCGAGATTCTGTTATTATGGTGCGCATTTTTAAATTAATAACTGCTTTTATTATTACTAAATATTTTGAAGACTCAAATTGACTGCTATCATTAGAAATGTCTAGGCTACGCATTCAAGTGATAACATGGGGTTCTAAATCATAATGGATTCCTTATATGCCTGTCTGAAAACATAAATATAGGTTGAATATTATAATATATAAATATTATAATAATTTTGGCAACCGTTTTTGTTAGTAGGATATGGATTTTTCTACTGTCCTTTCGATGATCCTATAACCTTTTCGATTACAAAAGCGAACGCAGTAGAATACGAGTTTCTACCTGTCGAACAATTTGTGAAATGCGCCCCCCCCTGAAAGGGGGTTGGTACCCGGCTCACCGAGGGGGCGGTTGGAGGTGGGGGAGAGAGACAAACGAGGAAAGCAATGTGGAGCTAAAGCGGCGGTGGAATGCCTGGGAGTTGGTCGGGCCCTCCGTTTATGGCCACTGAGACCCCTGACAAGATTGTGACCGATGTTCCGCCCTTAGCCCTTAGCCCGGCTACGCCCCCACACCCCCGCCCATATCAAAGCACATTTCTCCCTTCGTTTAACCTAATTACATTAACAATTCTGTTACTAATTGCGGTAAACGGTCGACTGTCCCGGGTCAACGTCAACGACCCTTCCGACCCCCGATTACCGAAAGAGCATACCTAAAAGATAAATTAAAGGTTAAAATGACATTTCGCTGGATTGAGTTTGAGGAAAATATTAATAAATCATTCTTTTCCCTCCACATATCTGTAAATTAATTACTAGAATAAGATAATTATTCCTTTTCCGAAATCAGGATATGATGACCAGATGATCTCCCACTTTGCATTTTAATGCATATCGTTATGACTTCGACTAGACGAAAATCATGAGGAGGAAAGGATATTTCACTCATCTTATTACGATACAGTCGATAAATACTAAATATTAAATGAATAAAGTGTCCCCTGTCAGATAATTGCCCTGTATAGTTATATAGAATTATTACAGGATAATTTGTAATTTTGATTAGAATTGTAAAACCAAAAGCAAATTTGGAAGCACAGAATTTTAGCACTGTCTCTCAATTAAGATTCTTTTTAGTTTGTAATCCTCAACTGATCACAGTAATATAATTGACTTTGACCCCGTTAGCGTTAAGCATCCGAATCGGTTTTTGTTCGGCATTCGAATGTCGTAAAACGGTAGTTCTAACTGGTGCAAACATTTAGGCGGCGCACATATTCATTCAACTCTGGGATAGTATTAAAGTGGAATTAGCCGGTCAGGCTCCCCCCAGTGACCCCGAGAGCATCTGCCGCTAACACGTCCGGCTCCGTCCCTAAGATTAACATGTCCCATTTCCCTGATCTATCGCTCCTTTTTTTTTCTATTCTGTCATTGTTAATTTAATATCTCATAAAGTATTAGCCGAGAGCTCTTGCTGTATTGGCGAAAAGTCGATTCATAAGAATGTTAATAATAAGTATATCGCACGTTACAAAAAATCGAAAAGTCAAAACAAAAACTATTCGAGCTGCAAATACGTTTGATGGATTGCCAAGAAACAAAGCGATGGCCATTTAAAAATAAGAAGGTCTCTCGTGGAAATCACTTTGAGGCCGGAACCGAAAAAAAGTGGTCGGTTGATGGCAGAAGGTAGTGGCTGGTGAGGGGGAGGTCTCGAACTTGTGATTCGAACAAGAGGTGATTACACTTCCCTTTTCCTTCTTTCACGCTCATTTTTCTCCATCTCGCTTCCACTCGCCCCGCCGGCCCCTATCACTCGCTCCGTCTCTCTCGCCCTCCCTCCTTCTCGGCCTCTTTAACCCCTCTCGGTCGGCCGAAACTTTTCAAGTATCGGTTCTCTCAGGGCCTCCTCCACCCTGGATGAGGCGTGACGGAAGTTTGTAGTTTTTAAACACGGAGAACCGCCCGGTTTTTTATTCTCCGATTTCCGAGTTCGCCTCCCTACTCCGCCCCGATCCCTACAAACCCCCTTTTAAGGACCGCCGACTTCAAGTCAAGAAAGTCTTATCTATCCTTTACGGCCGCCGTTATTTTACTCAATTCCTGCAGGCATCCGAATTTGGTCCAGTTATTAAGATGAAAATATCCGACCTTAAATACAAACGGTTATGAGATAATGATGAATTTAACCTACAATGGCGCCATAGAATGTAGACTAGGATCCAATTTCAGTTTTAACGCGGAAGTATTTCTTTTAATAATATGTTGTAATAATCGTCCTATTTTAATATAAATGCGGAACATTAGAGAATCATTATAATGTATTTTAAAACAACGGAAGAGTATTTTCATAACATCAGTGGATATTACCATTATTATAATTAGTTCGTAAAAAATAAATAAATATACTTTCAATTTTAACTTCTAAACCTTGTAAATTCAAATATGTTGATATCTCATACAAATAAAACATAATATTTCGGATATAAATGATTAAAAGCTTCGTGTCAAAAAAAGGTTTTGGAAACTATTTCTCCATAGAAAACGGTGTACATGTTATACAAAGGGACAACCTGTAATACAAATTAAAATGAATGCAGTTAACAATAATTGGATAGTGGTCTTAATCAAATCAGTGCTTATTATTGAAGGGTTCTCTCCTCTCTCCGTTCCCATCAGTTTCTGTCTCTCTCGCACTGACGCTCCCTCACTATTGCTCTCTCTCTCTCGCTCTCTCCCCCTCCCCTTCTCACTCACTCGCCCACCCTCTGGGCCCCCCTCCGCTCGATGAATGCTATTAAAAACCAATATACCGTCCAACGCCCCACAATTCATTTACACAGCTTTGGCGTGAAGACCCTTTATGACGTTACGGCTGTTTTTCGAGAAGCCCATTGTGCCATTTCCAGCGCCCAATTGCTGCCCTAATATTCTTCGAAATTCGTCAACGGAATATACTTTTCTTTCCGGTGGCGGTCCAATATATATATATATATATATATATATATATATATATATATATATGTGTGTGTGTGTGTGTGTGTGTGTGTGTCTGTCTACGACCGTGAAGGGGTGGTAGGGTGTAATCACATTTTAAGTATTAACTCACAATTGGGCAATTATACCATTCGGCAAATAATGTATATTTCAAATTTCCAAAAATGTTAATTAACTACGAAATTAGAGTTTAAAAAGATGGAATATCTAAAACGTTTCATATAACCTTGCTACATTGCTATGTCAAATTGAACGTCATGAATTCGCCCCTGTGATTGTATCTAGCCTCTAATTTTATATATTGAAACAATATATAAAAGGCCTATTTTGAAACAGGCAGATAAAATTTGGGTATAAATTATTTGAAAATAAATAATAATAACATCACTAGGTACAGATCGCTCTTACGACTCCTACAGAAGGGAATATGTTCAACTATAACATTCATTTTTTGTACACGGTTTATTACGATTTCTAAGTGTTCTAAAAGTTTGAGCGTTTTACTTTTGTCCCCAATATCTGCCAAAACCGGGTCCCGTTAATACGAGAGAAGATAAGGGCGGGACCAGGGACGAGTTGATTTCGACCGGTTTGAAACGCTATCGGGGTTCCGCTATTGACGCGGTGGACACATCGCCGGGAAGCTCGTAAACGCGGGCCTCAAATCAATGTATCATTTCCCCAGTGGAAGGGCGGCGGGGGGGATAGATAATTCCCGATCGCGGTCTCCATCCCCTGGGGCAATTTATGGGTCCGCTTTACTGCCCACTGTTTAACATTAAAATTATTTTCATACATAACTATCGGTATATCGTCCAATTCCAGAGTTTAATGTATTAAGCAGGAATACTCGGAATGCCGCTTAAATTTCTAGCCGCGAATAATTGGAATTATAAAGGAATTGTTATAATAAGAGTGAATTCAATTTTTAATTGCGCTAATTTTTATCGTTTTTACATTATCATTGAAAATTAATCATGACTTGCACTTTATTTAGTAAAACCTTTTTTTTGAGGCGCAATTGTGGAGAAAGTGGGGCATTGTTTGCGGAATAAGGTAAATAGGTAGGTAAGTTCTTTTTATTCAGTCGCTATCCATTATTTGATTTCACAAATATGAATTTAAAAGAGGGAAAAACAGGGAAAGAACCCTCCGTAATTAAATATTATTTCGCGCGTTAATTAAGAGAAACACGTTTGCGTCTTTTACTAATAACTGGAACACGGGGGTATAGTCCTTTTTATTCTCAGACTCCGTAAGTTGAGGTAAAAAGAACGCGTGTACCCATTATCGGAGCATTAATAAATCATTTCTCTTTTCGATTATCTCGATAACTGGTAACTTCATCGGCGGCCCGGACAGGTTTCGCCGATGCCAAGGAAAAGCCGTCCGCGAGGAACGCTATCAATTCATCATTTCAACCAAGCTGTGATAATTCTCTTTATAGTCGGCGGGCCCGCTCTCGGTCTCTCCCGCTACCGACCTAAAATCTCATTTAACCGTGATATATTATTTCACCGGGCTCGGCCTTAATCGAATATAAATCAGTTTGAGATTGAATGTTATACAAATATATGGCCGGCAGCGTGGACGGCATAATTTAACCTTTTTTCCCCCGTCCAACGGTCGCGCCCGCGACGTCGATCGCATTAATTTGGCCCATCTCTCGGCCGGCCTACGGCAAAAAAGTAAAACCTTAACAAATTCACCTGTCGTGAGGATAGAGAATTAGCACAATAATCGGCGGCGAAGAATTAATTAATAAACATAGAAACCAAGGTTCATCCTGTGAGATAGAGTACTTGTGATGCTTCTTTGACTAATGTTTGTTGAAATTCTGAGTGAATGTATTTTAGAAGAGTTGGACGTATTAACGAACTCCATATATACCTTATATTATGCTGTAATTGATCTCCGCTTCAGTCAAATTAATACATTTTTTTTAATAGGGACGAGGGAAATACTCATTAATAGCTATTGCATTTAAGATAGACACCCATCGGCGTCTCGCCATAACGAAAGTTACTGTACGGGGTAATTGTATTTATAACTCTTTTAAGCTTTTTCACTAATACTGTTAAGTATTTCTTCAACGCCTTCGCTCCTTTCCAGTTTCATTTTCATGGTATGACGAAATGCGACTTTTTCTTAGAAGAAATTTTATAATTATTCCGGACCTTTCCCCTCATTTCCGCGCTCGACAGACTATCGGCGTTCGGTTATATACGGTATAGCGTTACGGAATACCGGAAAACAGATGTGAATCAGTATGGGTTTGGAAGCGAGTGGTAAATCGGCGTTGGCAGTTCGGGAGAGGGCCGGGGCCGAGCTCTCGAGCGTGATGCCGAATAAGCGTTTCTCGGGATGGATCGTGCCCATAAAAATTCAAATTTCACCAGGCATCGAGTCCGAGAATTTGGGCGACCCTCCCGCCCGACGGGGGGAAAAATTGGACCCGTTATCGATGGCGAAATATCACATGAGCGGTCGGGAGTGGTCTGACTCCTGTACTGTAAACCGTGCTTGAACTCCAACAACATCCATGCGCCAATTACATTGTCAAGCCAATAAAATAAAGATCCCATTTTCATAAAATCAAATTTTTTCGAATCATATTATTCCATAATTCTCGCTCAGAAATTAGTTTTGAGTTGAGGCACTGTAAAATTAGGCTTGGAATTACGATTACATTGCCAACTGTCTGAAATCATCGGGCATTAATCAAGACTAAGGTGAAGACAAATAGAGTGAACCTGAAAATGAATAAATATGAATGAATATTATATAATGAAAGAAACTTTGGTATTAGTGCAGAATGGAAGTGTACAATTAAAATGAGGGAAGTCGTACTACATCCGACCAATGATCACCATAATATCCCACCGCTATATGTGTTTGTCATTTAGGCAGAGGCAACAAGGTAGACAGCTGAATTGACATTAAAGGCGCGAAACCATTTTATTTATCGTCCGATTCTAAATGGGGCCTAAATTAAGGGCCTTGACATTTCCGAAACGTACTAACGGGCAGATTATATAAAATGCAGCCACTTGTCACTTTGCTAAATCTACCGAATATGGGTTACACACGTCGAGAGCGTCTGACTGACCGATAAAATTACTCTTATTATATTTCTGTCATTCCTACGAGACTGACGGACGTGATTAATGGCGTCTCCTTCGATATGGAATCGTAACGTAACTGTAGTTACAATTAGCCATCGTTCAAATGTATAAGTTTACAGCGCATGAAGAATCACGATAATACAATATAGAGCTTTCTGTGTTTTGTGACTAGACAATGTTTAAAGTAGGAAGAAAAGTTGTATTTATTGCTGGATAAAATTAGGCAATTTTTTATAAATACCTTTACATTTTTTATATTATAATAATTTTCCCGGTTCACTATAGTATAGACAGACCTAGGCTTTCATCAAATATTCTTAGTTTAAATCATCATATCAATGGATATTTATAATGCACATGTATTTCCGTTATGTAGGGTTAAGACCAAATAGGGGACAGAAAATAATAATGCCACATTGTGGACACATTAATTTCTCTTTTAATCCAATACATATATGACTCATTTCATACTTGTCCTACATACTGTGTCGGATTTTACTTTTTGTCCGGGACTGCGGAACATTATTAGCAGATTGGCGGGGGGGGGGGCGCAGATGAAAACCTGTTGGCGCAGAAGGGACTCGCTCACTCTGCGGCTCTTAACAAGAGGTCCCGGACCCGGGTCCGGACGGTATCGGTCGGATGCCGTGATTAGGATAACCGTGGTGATTGGTCGAGTGGGGCTTATTAAGTGGTGCGGGCCGGAAGTTTGCGGCCGGCCTTAATGGGATGGGTTGGTGTGGGAGGTGGTGGGTTGGGGGGCGCCTCCTTCCGATGACAGTCACCTCGGCCAATTCGGCACGTATTCACCCTCTGTACGTCTCAATGATATGCTACAGTATCGATTATTTGCTACTATATTCTTTTTTAATGTATCGTAAATCGTAGAAAAATACTACTTTTTTTTAACTGTTTTATTTTTGCACAATCAACGTATACAGTTATGGGTGCAATTGATACATGTATTTATTTCCGCGTGTTAGTCCCGACAAAGAAACCACCCAGCGATAGCGCTTTTGACATGATTGAACTACTGCCCGAGGTGATCTCTGGGCCAGTGGCGTTTAAGCCGTGGTGGTGGGGATAGTGGATGGGTAGAAGAGGAAAGGGACTGAACGAGTAGGTTTGGATGTGGAGAGAGGCGGGAGTGGAATTTAAGGAAGCGTGATTTTGCGACTTCGTCGACTGTTGGTATGTTGAGGTCATTATGGACTGTTCGATTAGAAACATACCAGGGAGCATTAAGGATGGTACGAAGGACTTTTGATTGGAATCTCTGGATGCGGGCGATGTTGGATTTCTTAGCGGAACCCCATAGCTCTATTCCGTAAGTCCATGTCGGTTTTAAAATGGATTTGTATATTGTAAGATTGTTGTCTACTGTCAGCTTTGATGTTTTTCAATAGAGGTCTCAGCAGTCCAAATTTGCGGTTGAGGTCTTGAGTCGCGTATGGGGGACGTAAAATTCAGAAATGTACTTTCTACATAATACAAAGATGATGTTATAAAATGGTAAGGGTATGTTTAAATATTACACGGGTTTAACTACAAAAGTATCCATATTTATCACGTTAATTCTAATTGTGAAGTTTCCACCGACCAAATTAATGCATTTCAATTTATTTAATAATTAAAATTAAGCTGCAGAATCATTTTATAACTATCAATACGTCATGATCTAAAATTGAAACAAATATAGGATATTCGTAAATAATCGAAGATTTCGTTTTAGTTGATAGTGTTATAAGGAATTGACAGATTCTACGTAGCAGTTCGAGTGCGCCAGAGGACTGGGGAAAAGGTTTTAGGGGGCGCGACATGCTTACATAATGCTGTTTAATGAATAATGAATGCCGACAGTTTTCTGACATCCCACTCCGAAAAGGGGTTTTCTATCGAACTCCAAATGGGCATTAGGAAAAGCCCCAGAGTCGGGATTTAACCTTTGAGGGGCTGGTTGAGGGCTAAATTTTCTTAGAGTCGCGATTCATTAATTATATAAGGAACTGTAGAAGAAAGAGTGTTTTATAAACTTTTCTGCTGTTTTAGAGGGCTTTTCTGAAAACAGGAAGTTTGGCTATTCCCGATCTTCGGTAGCATTACGTTGTTTTGACATAATTGCGTGTAAAAAAATACTATCATAGTATTAGAGACGTGCACTTTAAGCACTACTATTACGTAGTAGCGCTCGGAATTAGGAAAAATATGTTCGCCAATAATTTGATATTTGAATTCTTCAGAGGAAGGTGTAAAGGAGGGCACAGGAGAGGATAGGAAAGGCGGAGCGAGAAGGAAATGTTTTCCAGGGGAAGGGTCAATGGTACTCGAGCGGTGAATCACACTCGACCAGTGGTAGTATACTAGCGCCGATAGTAGCTCGGGGCGGGGGAGAGTGTGTGTGTGTGTGTGTGTGTGTGGGCTAGTATCGAATGCACCTCATATAGGCAGGCGTCCGAAGAACGTCATAGTCTGAGTGGGGCGGTCTCCCCTCATCGCGCCGGCCTACTCTTAGCTCTTGGCCGGCCTAATATTATCCGACAGAAATCCCCCTTCGAGGAACCTTACCCGGCGGCGGCCCTATTTACCCCCGGGCCCGACCGACCGAATCGATCCCCGGCGCTCATAATGTTCCAAATTAAACCCACTTGCACGCTATTTCGGTCTTTTTCTTCTGGGGGAGGGCCACGCAACACTCAGATTTGCGATTGGCGGCTCCACCACTCCGCCCCGCCCCCTCACCGGCCAACAATAAATTTGAATGCAAATGAAACTCGGATTCGATTCGATGACGCAACGCGGTCGGTGGCGACCGGAGAATTCGGCTACTCTGGAGGGAAAATCATTATTTTAAAATATAAGCTCAAATATCAAACTTAAATTTAGTATGGGACGAGACAGCAGTTAAGCAAATTAACTCATTCATCCATCGTTCGTAAGATTTCTCGTCGTTAAAATCTCTCAAGAATGCTTTCCAATGCGGACTGCTTTGTGACGCGGATCTTTTAAAAATACACTTTTATATATCCATCCAAATCAAAGTGATATGACACAGAATTATCAAAAAAAATTCAATCGGGATAGAAACTAAACATTAGTTAGTTATTTAATAATAGTAAAGCTTCTTATCCATCGGATAATCATAAAGCTAATATGAACGAATATCAAACGAAACATCTGTTAAAATAATAAGTGACACATAACAATTTTGTAACTTGTAGCCTCTAGCTAACCCGGTTTAGGCTTCTCACTACCATTTCGCATTCCTTTAACAATATAGACAGGAACATATTGGATTAAACATAATACCAAGGGTCAAATAGGACTTTCTATTCGTGTTGACGAATTTTCGTTTTGAATTGTAGTTTTTAAGGATTATTTATAATTAACTCAGGATTGTTCCTCAGGATTGTTCCTCAGGATTGTTCCTCAGGATTGTTCCTCAGGATTGTTCCTCAGGATTGTTCCTCAGGATTGTTCCTCAGGATTGTTCCTCAGGATTGTTCCTCAGGATTGTTCCTCAGGATCGTTATGCAGGATTTTTCCTCATGATTTGGGGTTCAGAAAATATATTTGATCGAATACCAGAGGCATACTTATACACTACTAATATGTACTTTTACACGTTATCTCTTTTCAAACAGATGTATATCAAAGACCCGACACAGAATATAGGTAAATCTCGATCAAATTACCTATCTCTTGTTCCAAGAAATTCTGTCAATAAATTAAAAACTGAAATAGATAATACCTAGTACAGCGATAATCTTGGAAGGAAACTCTCGTTGAATAATAATCCAGAGGAGACACCGCCCCCCGATGAAACTCGGTACGAGCCCTAAACCGAAATTCTATTCAATTCATCGACCGACCCTGGCCGGTGTGAGCGGTTTTTCTGAAACTTTCAAAACACCGTTCCGATATAAAATCGAAACTGCGGATTCCCGTCACGTAAGGGTTCGTGCCGTAAAGGAGTGTGAGTAAAACAGGGTTTAAGTACAGATCTCCGGTGAGCCAAATAGGACTTGGAATTCATAATTAAGGCAATAGGTCAGCCTCCAACCTCCGCCTTCCGGCAACCTTCCCACTAGTGACAAGGTTCTATTATATTTTAGCCATGTTTCTAAGAGTGATATCTGTTTCATATATTAGAATATTTTCAAATTATTATTACAAATAGTATACACGTACATAAGTTTTATAATTTATAAATTTATATTATACATAATTTTTTATATTATTCCTAAAATTAATGGAGGAGATGAAAATTACACAAAATAATTTGAAATAGAATATATCTGGTCATTTTTAAAGTCCGATTTCGTGTAAATGTTTCAATTAATTCAAAAATTACTTTTGGTTGTGAAATATTTGGTGTAATATTCGTGAAAACAGTAATAGATATGTCTATTGATGTCTATGTCATATTGATTTCACGTTGATCTATATTGTATACAGAGGCGCGGGCCCACACACACATATTAACAATAAATTTACATAATAAATTTTATTCAGCTTATGAAAGTAATATTTCAGTTATATTCAGGTCCAGTTATGTATTTCAACTATAACAAACATTCTTATTTTTATTTTTATTATACATTTTTATTATTATGTTATACATTGATGTTATTTGTTTCTTACTGAAACACGATGGATTTGGTATTATTTAGTAGAATACTGCAATTTTGCTGAAATTTGTTGACTTTTCTGAAGGCAACTAGTCAACTTATCACTTTAATGGCACTAATGCATTTATTTAATACCATAACAGAATAGTTTACTAAATTAACGGATAGCTGCAGTCTAAAATCTACCTAGAGTAATATTTTGGATTTCTAAATCTATGAGAAAGTTCGTATACATTTCATTGAACTATCATTATTTTCATAACGGTTGTCATTATTTTTTAATAATTGCATTAAATTACTTACAAAATTATATTCGGATGAAATATTTTGAATATAATATTTATGGTGGGCTTCAAAAATTCCTTAAAGTGTAGGCATAAAATTTTATTTTCATAGCGTTATTACATTATTTAAACGATTTGTAAAGGAGTCCTAATAGGTTTACGCCTATTAAAACGTTTGTGGCCCCGGTAAGGGCCGAATGAAACGGAGGCCTTGACGGTCGGATTGTTATGAAAATTGAGCGCCGAGAGTGAATGCAGTAAGTACACGGGGTGGAGGGGGATTACAGGGAGGTTCCCCCGCTGTACATAGTCGTATTGGAGTGTGTATTGATCGCCTAGTCCGGGGGCCGCTCGAACCCTCCTCCACCTCCTCCTGCCGCCCCTCTCCCGGCTGCCGCCCGTTCCCTCGGCTACCGACGGTTCCCATTCTCCCGCTCATTCCTCTCTTTCTCCGGCTCTTACCTTCGCAGCTCGTGCCGAGCTTCCCTGGCCAGAAACCCTGCCAGGATGAACGATCGGGCCGAACCCAGAAGACAGGATCGCTCCAAGAACTCGATGACTATAAAGGATTTCAGTTATATGACAAAACGAGAATGGGCGCGTTCTCAAAATTTAGTACTAGCCATAATATCGTATTTATTTCTAATAGTTAAATTTTTTACAATTTACTGCATACAGTATTTAAACGTTTTTTGGTCGTAAGAATTGTCCAGATATTATTACATAAAGTGTATAATCTTATGAACGAGTGTCCATTTGAGGTTGCATTATTTTAGGTGCTATAAAACAACTCGGATTTCCTTTTAAAGATCTGAACGCTGTTAACAAACTATCGGACGCAATTTATTATCCTCTCATTATTATAAGATCATTCGGCGGTTTGAATACTATTTGACTACGTAAGACCAATAACGCAGCGAAAATCAACATTAACTGGCAATTTTTCACCAATTCCTGAGTGATGCAAACTTAGTTCCGATAATTTATTCTAGGATTCGGATATGGCTTACGATATCGCTCGTAGGCGGTCATTTGAAATGAGAGAAACAAACCGGAGGAGTAATTGAACAGTTTGCGAAAGCTACTGACCGTTTATTGACGGTGTACGGAGAGCGACGATTTCATATTGATGATTGTACCCGATGAGCCGGTTTAACGGTCCGTGCCCGATGGCAGATCGAGTGCCAATAAAATCTTTAAGACTCGAGGACCACCGTAGATATATGGTGGTGATATCGTTTTTTATTCGGAAAATGAAATCGCGAGAAATAAAAGCGGCGCTTAGCGGCTTTAAATTATTTCGAAAAGCTCGGTCTAAGCGATAGGAAAGTAAAAATAAGTGAAAATCGAACGCTAACGTTGGATAAATTGTGAAGAGGTGGGAGATAGTGGGAGCGGCTGGGTGACTTCTACAGTTGGGGGAGAATGTAGTAGCTGCGAGAGCTCTCCGCTATCGGAATATTTAATGCTTCCTCCAAGAGCAGAATGGAAAATGCGTTTGATTCGAAAACGGAAACGACGGGCAACTTTTATCGCAGACCGGTCGGCAAAACGCCGTGCGGGGATAGGAATGAATAATCCGACAATTTTTGTGACATAAATTTACAGAAATAAAGGAGAGTTTGAACGAAATCATCAAAGGGGGGGTTATTTCTGATTTATCGGTGATAAATCGACCGTGAAATGGACAAAAACACGATATACAATAATATTATGTTCAAACTAGAAAAAACATTTCCAATTTACCAATTTTAAGAAACGAAACTACTTAAGTAAGATGATCTGGTTGTGAAAGAAAATGTGTTTAATGTACATTTAAAAGAAAACGTAAATAAAGGATATTTCAATATATTGATATTACAGAAGGTTTGAGCTCCTCTCATTTGATCAATAATTCGAGATTCAAGTCCTATGGTGGACCGAAATTTCATTAAATTAGTATTTGTAACTGATATTATTATAATTTATGACATTATAAAGTCGTTCGGCTGAATACAGGTGTAGCAAATGAATAACGAAAGTAGATAGGGTGAGATAGTGGCTCGATTGGAATTATTGGCGGATTCGAGGCGTGCGGTGTAATTACACAGCGTTGCGATTCGATAAGGGCTGTTATTTACGATGGAAATCGATAGTAAAAATATGATTTTGTTATTCTAAGCATGAATTTACTACCTA
Source organism: Lethocerus indicus (assembly GCA_019843655.1). Classification (NCBI taxonomy): domain Eukaryota; kingdom Metazoa; phylum Arthropoda; class Insecta; order Hemiptera; family Belostomatidae; genus Lethocerus; species Lethocerus indicus. The sequence continues at coordinate 21,302,760 of JACDQD010000003.1, read as the reverse complement.
TATTTCCTGTACAATTATTACCCCGTTTTTCAGCGGGTTTTTTACAAGGTATTAAAATATAACTGCATTTCGTGCTTTGGCCTATTTAGGCCATGAACGATATTTGTAGTTGGCTGTAATTTGGCCGGGTGTAAGTGAAAGACAAAAACGTGTTATTAATAATCCCATCTCAACTGTATGTCTTCTGTGGATCATAACAAACACGAAAATGCAGGATTTAGGAAACCATAATTTATAGTAAAATTGTGATTATAGCAAAATAGTTCATCGTTTACGATTGTGTGGAAAAATAAAAGATGGTAGCATTAAGAAGTGGTAGAGTAAAAGAGCCTTAATGAAAATTAAATAAATGTAATATAATAGTCTATTACTACATATTTGGATATTCCATTATATACGATTGTTTTTTTAATACGAAATTTTATAACTTTATAAATATATTCTGAATTTTTCAGATATTCCTTTGACTCCTATACAAATCCTTACCACTGTAGATTACATTGGCATTAATAAATGTTAGATACTCTGATGCACATACGTATTTCATAATCATAGCGCACTCGTAAATAGAATATTATACTGCTTTATCTAAGTCCCGTAAATTTTGGATTTTGGACGTAGATTACTGATAGTTAAAAGGTATAATCCTGTATTATTCAACACCAATCATTCTCATCTTCAATAATACTATTTGGTTTGAACCATTTACGATTTGCATGCTGTAGTATTCATACTATCGTTGATTTCACAACAGTTTCTTCACGATTCTAGCTACAAACTCGTTTATAGCAACTCCTTCAGTAAAACCATGGCAAAATTTCTATCAGATACCAGCCTGTTGTACAAGGAGAAAAGGTAAATTTAATTACATACTATAATTTTCTTATAATCAAACAAATGAAACAGCTATAAATTTATTTTTTTAGCTATAGGTACATCAGTGAGAGATTTCTCTCACTTGGTTGACCTGGACCTAGATCGGCATTGGAATCTCACTATCGGAATTTATTCGGTCATTCAGACATTTTTTCATTCACAGCTACGAAAAAGTAAACGGACTCTTTCGATTATTACACATACAAAAATAACATGCACATAAACGTAGTAAATATACAAATATATAGAAATATATAATGACAAGAGCCTTTAAAATGATAAAAAACGATTAGTTTCATTCCGCGATCTATTAAAGGTATTAAAGGAATCAAGGCTGGTAACCGAAACGAATTAGTGTACAATAAGATAAACTGTATTACCAAAAACATAGAACCGACGATTACAAGAAATTGTACCTCATCCAATCCTACATAAGTTGGTGTGAAATGTAAAATTTATGTGATATTTACGAGTGCCTAAATATTATAGATGATATAAATATAAGAATACATTCAGTATTCTCAGGGAGTGGTGCCCCGTAAAACGTTATTACACGTGCTCAAAAATTCGACACTCGGTTTGGAGTGGCCTAATTATAAATATATACCGAACTGGGTAAGACGTATTCTTAAGTCTAGTTCCTATTGTCATCATTGTTGTATTCCACTGTATATCTCTTGGCCGCTGCCCTCCCATCTGTATTAGCCATTAAAATGAAGTGGTCCACGCTGGCACATATTTGGATGATGAGATATGTCTCGGTAGCTTCGGGGATGCTTACAACCCATTCAACATGTTGGGCGAACGAGGTGAGTTTAAAAAATTCGCGTTCAATTTAAAAAAAAAATTGAATCCGACGGCCGCGGTATCAGAAGAGAAATTTGCATGTTTGGTGAGTAAATTTAAAAAGGGTTCTGGTAATTAATGAAGTTGTGCGGTTGGGCAGTGGTCCAGCAGATGGGCCGCGGCCGATGAATGGCCGGCCGCTGGGCCCTGGCATTGTTCCCGCTACAAGCTCCCTACCCACCGAAATTGACCCTATCTCCGCAACTTCAAGATATATGTATCGGATAAGGCGTCGGGCAGCCACTTATCACTATTCTTCGGTCTCGGTCTAACCGCTGTATTAATTTCAATGACGATATTTCCAAAATGAAAAATCGCTGTACGAATCGGACAGAACGGATCGGACCTCTAAACAGAGGTCCAATTCAGTCGGGTCTCCTCGTACAACTTTCTTCTCATAATTAAATAGTATCACCGCAAGGTAATGAGCGCGTTTTGTTGCTCGCCGCACTGTGAGCAAGAAGCGGTTTATATAAATAAATACAACAGGTTGTATATGGCGACCAATCAAGAATTACAAAACGAGTACCCAGAAACAGTTCTATCAATAATATATTATACCGCTTTACGTGGCTGTATTGCGATAAGTAAAAAGGCAAAAATGAGCGTAACAAATATGCGACGAATTTAACATAATTTCCTGTCCGAAGTTGAAGCCGTGAGCCGGCAATGAATAGATTGGTGCCGGTTTGTAGTAGGCTTGACCGTCGAGTGGACGCCGGCCACTCGAATCGAGTGATTTAGCAGTGGCCCCCCAATCCCCGGACTCCGGCCCAACCCTCCGACCTTCCCCCGTCTCGACGTTACAAATGAAATCGAATCGGGCCACTCTAAGTGGTCTCATTCGGGCCGCGAAACCGATCGCCTGTACGGCGTGCGGGCATACGGCCCGAAATGATGGCGGAAAGCTGAAACGAAGCGTTTCCCCGACTGAACGGTGTCCCGAGTTGAGCAGCAGATGCCCGTACATGAGCAATGAATGTACATAACCAAGTCGGTATTCATTCGATTGTACTGGTGTTCATCTAAAGCATTGATTCCCAAAGTGGTCCACGGGAGACTCGACGGGGGTCCAGTTAGGCCTAATCTTCACATTTTTTGTCGAGTTTTGGGAATGTGATAGAAATGTAGCTGCAGGGGGTCCACCGGAACCAGCAAAATTTTTAAAGTGGGCCTATGAGAAAAAAAAGTTTGGGAACCTAGGATCTAAAGCTAAAACTCTTCATCCAAAACTCTCCACCTCCTAACGCAGTGCATACCCAACGTAATTCTGATAGGAAGGAAATTTTCACAGGTGATTTTAACTGTTCAACGCAGTATAAAAATGTCACTTTCTCCAAACCGTTTGAGACATGCTGGATGTGCGGTACAAGCCGAAACACGACTATTGTCACCGCTGTTTATTCCCAGTTGGGACACGGTGATATTGTAGTTGTGAAAGGGCGCGCTGGCCCTATTCAGCCACACCCATGCGTTACTTGTAGCTCCGTGACCCGCACCTTCCCACACGTGTCCGCCTCGTCTGTTGACCTCACGTCCGGTCAACACTTCCAGCTCCTGAAGCTCTCCCACGGACTCTTGGCCTATGCGAAAACAGCAGACTATGAAATACATTACACATAAATCCTCCAGTGGCGGGTCTGATCACCTTCTTCTTATTACCTCCAATATTCAGGTTTCGGCTTCCTGCCAACCTCGGCAGTATTTTACAGTAATTCAATTAGATTCGGGAGGTAATTTCCTGACAAGTGCGAAATCTGTTCGCTGTGTCAAGTGAAAGTCCGACATTATATGTCTTCCGGCTCCCGGGCGGGAGGTTTTGCCGGGAGGTCTGCCATTACCGAAATCAGCAGACCAAACGCCGCGTTACGTTTCTTTATGTGAAATCATTATTATAATGTATAGTAAGAAATTACTCCTTTTTTTCTTGTCGACGGGATGAAACCTCCCTTTCTTTTACTCTCTCAAAGTCGAGTGAGGTTCACTTAGACTGATTACAATAACGAGACATAATACTTGAAGCGTAGTTCTATTGAAATATTATATTACATTTAATACGATTGCAATAAATTTCGAACGAAAGAACATACGTTTTAAAAACTTGTGAAAAGAATGTTACAATGTTATGTTTTTCAGGAAACAAATATTAATAACAATTTGTAATTATTAATAAAATGTAATAAATACTACTAGTAGCGTAGTAATTACACCGTTTCTACAGAACAAGTAACATCAGTGGAAGTTTCAAACTGACTGGCGACTGGTCATTTAAATTAAGGTCTGAACTAAATAATTTCCTTATTTGTTCTTAAACTTTAACTTCTGAACTAATTTATTTATCTATTTCGTGGGCTCATTCGATTGTCTCCGATAGTATATCTTGAAGATGAATGGGCTCGGTGTTGAGGGATAGTAAAACATGAGAAGGCGCACGGTGTATTGAGGTAGTGCAACACGAAAGACATTAGGCGTATTCAGGAATAGTATAGCTTGACGACAGCAGGCGCTCAATGCATTGTGGGATAGTATAATTTGAAAACGGAAGGCGCTTAGTGGGTCGGAGGATAGTATAACTAGAATACTATAATTTTTTTCATGAATAAATTGGAAATCTTAATTCACTCGGAGAGAGAAAAACATCAAAGACGACCACCGAAGAGACCCTTTTCGGCTCAAGGCGCCGGAAGACCGGTCATATATTTTTGGCACAATATATAATCCAGTAATTAATTAGAATGTAAGAGTTTATAACAATCGTTGATGGGACGCCGTTGCGGTTGAAACTCGGCCGCTGGGGTGAAGTTAGTTCCTAACAACGTGGAAATTTACAAGCGTCTGCAGGATCTGCAAACTGCCAGTAATGGCAAGCCTATTACCGGATGTAATTAATTATTGAACGAGCTACACATGTTATTTATTGACGCTATTACTCTCAAATGGAACTTTATAATTGATTTATTCGCGGCGTAATGCCCCGGGGGGACGGCCAGGAGGGGCATTTTTGAACTGTGGTTTTGAATTTCTGTTCCATAAAAAACGAAATTTTTGTTCGAAAACTGATTTAAAATTTCTTATCGATTTTATGATCTCGAAAGAAGTATGTAATAAAAAAGTTATTTAATACAAAGTAAAAATGGACACTTTTGATAATAATGAATTTCACTCCTACTACATTGATATTCGCAAAATGTTGCTTTTAAACACCCAGAAGGAACTACTGATTGAATTGATGTTTATACTATTTGTAAATTTTCCTTCTTAAAAAGTTGGTATCACCTTCTTTATTTATTATATATGAACATGAACATGACCTTATTATATATATATATATATATATATATATATATATATATATATATATATATATTTAACAGGAACACATATTAAATTGATATATAGTGTTAATAATGAGTATATAAATAGTTCTAGAACAATACAGAGTATTTCATTAAACTGAAATATGTGTCAATGGCTTATACAACATGTAAAATTCACTTATTTGAGGAAAAAATCTCATTTAGCCATCTATTATTGGAGGTAATAAATGGGTGACAAGTTGAGGACTCAGGGCTTGGATTTTTCCTTTTTCATCGAGTCCCTTCTTTTCTTCGTCCCAATATGTTTACCCCGGGAGATACGTAATAACGGGGCAACAGGTCCCCATTTCGCAAACTCGGAGGGAAGACACACATTTTCTCTCTCTCTCTTTCTCTCTCTTTGTCCCTCCCCCTCACTCTGCCTCTCGCTCTCCCTCTCTCTCTCTCTCTTCTCTCGGAATGGCTAGGCCGGCCAATATATTGTATGAGCCAGAGAGAAGGAGATACTGTGTCTCGGGGACCAGGAAAGACGAGAAGGGCGATTGAGGGCGATACTAGAAAAAGTAGAATAATGGGAGGGGGCAGAATGTATATATAAAGAGGATGGGAGGAACAAGGAGGAATTGAGCGTTGGAGTCTGTAGGTTGAAGAAAGATGGTGCGATGAGGAGAGAGAGGGATAGAGGAAGAAAGCGAGAGAGATTTAATGTGAGTCAGAGAATTGGTCGTCAGAAGGCGAACTTCTACTTCTATTCCATTCTCACTCTCTTCTCCTCTGAGAGAATTTCTGTTTCTCTCGTTCCCGGTGTATAGGCCAACTCTCTTTCTCTTTATCTCTCCCATTACAACCGGAAAACCCGTTACGACCTTAAAACGCAGTTATGTCTCCTCTGCCATTCTGAAACCTCCTTTCCTTTCATATTACTCTTACTTATTAACTTACAGTTATCAAGTTACGCTCGCATAATGGGCGTGTTTTAAGCGGGTTTGTTCCGATTTTGGTTTCCCGATTGCGGCCACGATAATTCGAATAATCTCGCGGACTGGAGTTTTAATGGCATCCGCAGGATTCATACATACTTGACACAATCCTGGTTGTGACATTTGTTTTATTTTTATAAGAATTAAATTTAATAATATATTCTGGAAACCTAATGTTGGGGCAGTTTTAATCGCCATTCGACATTTTTCCCGCTATAAGCGAAATATTCGATTGATTACTGCCGTTTGTAGAACCCAACGCCCGTAGAAATTATTCTGAACCTCCCAAATGAAGGTTATTCAGAGAAATGAGTTTAGTTCGGTCCGGGCCTTAGCTAAACGTTTTTACAGCGCAGTAAATAGGTGGAGGCGAAAGCCGGTAAAGCAGTTTGGCCTTCTGGAGAGGGGGCGTCGGAAGTTTAATCACATCCAGGCACTGACAAAGTCGGAAGTCCGGTCCCTCTCCCTCCACCAACCGACTCATTTTTTCTAACTCCGACTCTGTTTTGAATTATGCCCAACCGCCCCAGCTGTATATACCGGAGTCTCGATCACGAAACATTGGCGGAAACAATAAGAAGCCAGTTATTGTTGACACTGAATGAGAACGAAAACGATAGCGGGGAGGACACGCGAAATATATGTATACAATAATTAAATACGTTTCTCGAATTTACAGAAGTTATTGTTACGTCAGTGTCAATTCGTCTGATTGTAGTCTGATTCTGATAGTATTCAAAATTGCAGTTCAATTTAGTTTAACCGAGACGTGAAACGAACGGGGGAAGAACGGTTTAGCTGTGTGAACCATATTTTCTAATAGCGGTGCTATAGTCGCGCTTTTTCATTAGTCACGGTTCGCCTAATGGGCCTGCGCTGATCGCCCGGCTGGAAAACGCGTTTTGCCATCCGTCAGAAAGAGAAACCGAAAATTGTATCCGTTTTTCACTTAACGGAACGAGCCCGAGTGCGGGATAGAGAGCCCTTGAGCTGTGACGTAATTCATTACAGACCTTCTTCAAAGCACGGAGCAGTCTAAATTCTTTGATCATTCCTCCGACATCCTAAATTTATAAATGTCCCAGCAGTATTTATATACCTAACTTTAAGCGTTTATGCAAATATATAAATATATATAATACAGTAATAATAATAGCTTTTCTCACATACTCCTTACAATGCAGTATCTTGCATATACGAATAAACCAGGAATTTATATGCATTTGATATACCGATGTAGTCCAGGAACGGCGCTGCGGGAGTGTACTTAATATAAGTTTCTGGCAGTCATCATTTCTAATATATGCCCGTTACCAAAACTATGTGCACGAAGAAATACAGCTCTTGATCAGAAGATCCTTACAATTTATTAATTTATATTACCATATTTATTGGCCGATTATCATAGCTATAACCTGGAATTGGAAAAAATGTATTAAGGTACTGAAATTATATAGTACAGACTAACGCAAGGGTAATGACGCTTACTGTTTGTACACCTCCCCATGCGATGTTATCTAAACCAAAGAAGTAAGAAACTCTACATTTTTTGGTTCTCTTTAAGTAGGACCTGTAATTAGGCCATTGTATTAAGAGTCTTAGCGCGGTGGTCGGTGTTTCACGACCCCCGCAGATCACAATTTGAGGTGCCGTCGCCCTGTGGTGTGAGGAGCGGGAGGGATCAGTTGGTCCGAAGGTGGCCCGTGGGTGGATGCCGGGCACGTACCTAGATGCCCATTCCGTGCAGGTATTAGCTCCGCCCAGCTCGGCGGCCAACCAATTATGGATCAATTAGAGTTCAAAGTGGGGGCCCGATTTTTCTGGCACCGCATTTCGGTCCCGAAGGCCGGGAGGAAATTTTCAATCGGCCCCCGCCCCCTTAAATGTTTGCTTTTAATACACTCCATTTAAGACTGTTGTCGGAACGAGATTGCGTTTTCTCGGAAATTCGTCACGCCGGTAAAATGTAGCTGTCCTGTCTAATGTTCGTTTCGAGACCACTTTAAAATAGCCTCAAATCGGTAAGAAAGGATAATTTGAATTTAAATTACATGAAATATAAGTCTGAATCTAATAAAACAAATACCATTTCAGTATTCTTCGCTTCAACTACTTGCTTTGTCTAAAATTTTTATAATAATATTGTTATAATAATTTAACTTATATATCTTTAATTAATTAGGTGTAATTGTTTGAGCGCCCGTTCGAACATGATCAGTCGTGCAGTTAGGCGTATTTGATAGGCGAGGGAGCTAAATCGGTTTCGTGATACTCGACATTGCCCGTAGCATTTCGACAGCGAGATAATTACGCAACTCGCATGCGGTGATACAATGCAGAATATCCATCTTCCATAGCTCGATTGAATTTTGGCTGATGAAAATATTAAAGCTTGAAAATTTGGCTGTATTACGCGGAATTCGGCTCAGTAAAAATAATTCAAGTATTATCACGTTCATAATTCATACATTTTCAAATAGGTCTGTTGAAATTTATAATATTTATTTTCTAAAGTTATAAGTATTGGCTGGTAAAATCGGTAATTGATGAAAATTAGAAAGAAAGCAGCATATATATACGGCACAGCCGGTTTCAAACTGACCGTGTTCCATGGCGGTTCTGAACGGGATCGGTGTTCATTCATCACTAACGACAAATAGCGAAATTTAGTCGGGGAGAGGGGGGCGTTTCGGCGAACCATGAATATTTAAGAGACATAATTTAGGAATATTATATATTCCTGGGATGTCCCTCGGGGTCTTTAGAAGGGTCCAAGTTGAGCCAAGAGCTTGCCGCGCAGGTACCGTCTTTTCCCCGAAATACACCTTTAATAATCTCCTTGCTAATATAATCGATTCCACAATTTCGGAATATTGGTAGGATCAGAGAATAAGTAGCATTTTCTTAAACTCTGAAAATGGTGTGTGAAGATGATAATGATATATTTAGGTACATAATGCACAGTGTAATAATACCAGTTAATTCGTATATGAACCCTAACAATATGAGTTAAATTAATTTGTTATGGTTATATAATTAATACCATCATTGTAAGAAAGTTATATAGTAATTCTAATATTAATTCTATATATTGGAGCTCGTAACACGCCTAAATCGATTATGGACTCTAAGAATTTACTAATGAACTTCAAATGATCCAATTATGTCGTATGAAATATATACACGAGAATGTGGAAATTCGACCGTCGCCCAATATGCAGTCATGAACTTTTGAATACTTTTGATTATGGTTTATTATGGATGAAGTATGCTACCAGAACTGAATCTATACTGCTGGCGTTAGCTATTTTTGTCGATTAAGCCGGAAGCATTCATTATTCGGTATAAATAAATAGCCGGCTGGGTATGTTACTGATGATTATCGCAACAGTGACGGGGTTCAAAGTGACCTGATGGAAGAAACCCCGGAAGACAGTCTTCGAGGAACTGTATACGATGTAATTGTTGTGAAAATTTTACATCGAACTGAATTTAATAGAGGTCGGTCGAAATCTGAGACCGGGTGGGTAGGTTTGGCTGTCAACAAATTTCATAATTGTTAAAAGTGAAGGGGCGGGTTGGCCGGGGCCGGGACGCCATAATGCCGGGGCTAACCACTCGGACATAATGCGCCCTCCAATTTATCAACAGATGAAACGACCGCTTAGCAATAAATCACTGTCAGGGCGAGACTACCCCCCAACTCGAGGCCCGCAACTCTCTCCGCCTCCTTATACAGAACCGTCTCCATTTGTGAGCCACCACTCGCCACTTTATTCCACCTTTTCATTTCTTGGCTAGCGTTAAAGTGGAAATTCACTTTCGGACAAACCCCAACCCCCGACCGTTTTCTTCCCCCGCTAACAACATTTTTCAGCAGCCGGCATTGTTGTCGATCAAAATGGAGTTTTTCTTCATTAAACTGAACACTTCCAAAACTCCCTGCTGACAAGCCCAAGGATAATTGTTTACTTATTGATTTCATTATTGCCAATTTCTTTGATGATTGTTTCAAATTTTTCAGTATTTTTTTTTCAATACTGGCTACCATTCTCTTCTTCCCACTCGAGGAGTATTAGTTTGTAATTTATTGGCGTTTCCTAGGCTCGAGTCTATCAAAACACACAATGTAATATGGTTTAAAGTTTATGTGAGAACATATTATAATTTATATTAAATAACAATTTTTACCACCCTTCCTCGGCTTAGTGGTGGCATTCAAGGCAATTTCTTAACTTCTTGAATTTTATTGATTGCTTCAAACATCTCGAGAAGTTGAAAGCCTTACTTCAAATATCGTAGTAGATTTACGTGTAGTTCGAATTAATTTAATGAATTTATTTATATCATATTGAAGTGAAGAAATAAATCAGTAAATAAACCCACAAAGTTACACATTTGGCTACAATTCCTCTTTTTATTTATAAGTAAAATACCGTATAAAAATATAGTATGAATTTATGATGCACCATTTCTTTGTTGTCCAATCTTGAACGAAAAATGAACTTCTATCGGAGATATAAATAGAACCTGAATTCGTTCCACTTCGAGAGAATCTGGTTCGGGCAGTTGTATTGAGGTTTTACGGAATATGATTGACTTGGCTAAATGGGCCAAGATGACGCTTCGAACTGCCGTCGACAACTGTGACAAAGTTTTTCCAGTCCCCTTTTCCCCAATGCCGTTATCAAGCCGTGAGACATAATTTTATTCCCTCCTCGCAATATTTAGAATAGAAAGTGTCTCCAATCTGCTTTAGTCCCATTATTATTGCACATTAATAAAATGTCTATTTTCATGATTTTATTAATTCATAACATTTTATCAAAAATTTTCTTTTGTTTAATGGAATTAATTTTTCTATTATTACTATTTTAGACGTAAAACATGGTAAAAAATGTTCTATTCTAATTTAGACATACAAGTAACACATATTTATACACACATATTCAATGGCTGGTCTTAGACGGCGCTGATACTAGACCCGCACAACTCCGAAGTATTTCATTTGGTATGGCAGAGCGCCGTACGTAACTGAGCAGTATATAAGAAAAGGGCCACAATATAATATATTCGAATGATATAACAACATTAATTGTAGAAATACTTAGTAATTTTTAAAAACTTCCTTTGTGTGTAAATACTTTTTCTGTAACTTGCTATTGTACTATTGATCAAAATTTCCGACAACTGGTAGCAAGTTATCGTCGTAATTATAAATGTAATATATGAGTTTATAAAATTAATTCTAAATGAAAATGCGCTGTGAGAAAACATTGTTTCTCTTATCCAATTAGGCCTCACTCATCATCTCAGGCCTCATCTCTAGGGTCTCCCGTCACACCAACCACGACCCTTAGCGTACATTGAAAATCCTTAATGAACTCTACACCCCACCTCTCATACAATCTTAAAACCTTCAGAGATAAAGCATCATTTCATTACACAGGTCTACAATTTGATGCCTTATCCCAGCTTAAGTTCTGACCCGTAGAGCAAATAGGACTGTTTATAGTGACTTGGTTGGACAATTCTTTCCCAGACACAGATTCTCCACAGATTCCACAGAAAATCAATCGTAATTGAGGAAAAAAATATCGGCATTAAATAACCAGGAATAATTTTTGAATTTTTTTGTGAATGGCCCCCATTTCACAACATGTTTCAACCACTCCTGCACATGTGTCTCAATATTTGATGAAATATTTCCGCCGCTTAGAATAGAATATTCATTCAGTGGGTTTCTCGTAAGTCAAATTTACATACAAGCATAAATGAATGCGTCTGCATAACTATCAATACACCCCGCTCATACTTCCTTAATTATTTTAAACAATGATATAATACTCAACTGAAAAACTTTTCAATTATTGGATGACATATTTTTCAATAGAATGCCTTGCAGAATTTATGAAATTATGTCCACGTATATTAGAGACCAGTAGTTCCATATGAACCTGTGAAAAAAGGTTTAAAATAATTCAGAATGCGGAACAAAATTATTTACATCGCTAATGTGAATTGATTACGAGAGAAGCTCGTAAATAAGTAATAATGATGATAATAGAAATCATTGATAATAATATAATAATGATTATCCTCGTGATTACGTCAAGTACACTACAATGTACTTATTAACCTTAGAAAACAGACTGCCCTGTCATTTGACGGTATGGTGGAGTCAAATAACTACAACCACGAAAATGACTATGACAAGGACTATTCAAATATTTGTGTCATTTTGTGTGTGACTACCAATTGGGCTTGTTGAAGAATTACATATTATGTAGTAGCTCAGACGTCTGCGCGCACGCGGACGTTTTAGAAATGCGTGTTCGATGAATGAAACTGAAGAAATATGCCTCAACACTCGATAGATTAGAATCGTAAAATCTGAAAATGGCCTTGGAGGATGTTATTTCTGTGTCATAATTTTGTGTCAGGAAATATTTCAATCCTTTCAGCCGATACATTGACGTGTTGCCGCTTGAAGTATCCTGGAGGCCTTTTAAAGAAAAAAAATGGCTCCCCATCTCCCGGCGTAATAAAAATATCGGCTTTCAACGCCGGTGCGGGCTGGATCGAACAACCTCAGCGTGAATGAACCGCCCTCCCCTTTCTCGCCACCCTCGGGCACCTCCCGGGGTATAAAGAGATATTCCCAGTTGCCGGCAGGAGGGCGGCAGGATTTATCTGAGGTATAAAAATAAAGTATGCCATTCAAGGAGGGATTAAACAGCGGTATCTCGCCCAATTGTATGGCCCGGTAAATCACCCCTCACACTCACATACTCTACTGCCGACATCACCTCACCCTGCCCGTCTATAAAAACTCACTCTCTCTTTGCATGTACCCGTGTTTATGTGAAGCAGGCACTGTATCAACCGGTCAACAATATATCGATATACAGTATTTTGTTACTAATTAACACAGATTTACGAAATGTGGTTGAATAAAAGTCAAATTAATTCTTAGTTATAAAATTGCAACTCGTGATCCAATAGCACAAGAAGGGGCTAGCACGTTTTCAACAATGAGCAGCATATACCAAGAATATGACCCGATATTATTGACACAGCAGCAGATAATTTTGGAACAGTATTTTATAGAAAACAATATAAATCACCGAAAATCTCAAAGTATTACTCACATAGTTCTGAAATGATATTGAACGATAAATTATTTTTCATAACGTCGGCATCCAGTTAATAAAATTAAAAGGCCCGATCGTTAGCCCAGGGGCCAACGGAAATGGGAACCGCTAGCGCTAAATGTAAACGTGAAAAGCACATCCTTTACGCACCCCCATTCATTAGGCATTCAGTCGAGCAAAACGCGACGTCGGCACTAATCCACCAAGCCAAGTATAATGTTAATATCCTCACGATTCCAATCCAAATTATGCTGTTACACATGTCACCGGTAATATAATTTGCATATCTCGTTTTTAGACGCGCAGCAACTCACTTTGCCGAAATGAGAAATGTTGTTAAAGTAATAATGACGATTTTTTATAGTTTAGACTCTATATTAACCTGTGTACAAAAAATCATTTCAGCGGACGAGTCTCGTATTATTTTTTAAATACAAGAATGAGAACACAAGAATTTAGAAATGAATATTAATAATAACAGACCGTCTCTATGCGAAGATATTATATATCGAATAAATTCAATTAGGATGTCTCGGAAACAGCCACCCGTTCCTGTCGTTGTGATAGGTAGGTTAGGTAGAGTGGGCAATCGGAAGGGGTGCAAATTGCTCTGGCTGCCAATATAACTGAATAAAGGAGCAGCCGGGCGGTCTATTTTTTGGCCGGGGGCCGATCGCCAATATGGGCCCGCACCAGTGCCAATAAATCCGTTAAGTCTCCACTTGCTCCGATATATATAAGGGCTAAGTTGAGGCCCTCTCCTCAAATAGAACGGAGTGGCCTCCGGATTGATTTAGGGCCGGCTATTAGACGGCCAAGCCTGACCCAACAGGGACACCGTTGGCCCCCCGCCGACCTCGCACCGCTTCCTAACCTTCTCTTCCAAATATATAGCGCCGGCTCTCATCAACATTTCACCCCTTCTGCACTATACGGCTTTCGTTGTGAAGGCGGCAAGGGGGCTGCGAAGCCGGCCCCCCGGATTCATACAAAGGCGCCCCCGTATTCATTACAACCGAACATTAATTTATTAGGCGAGTCGGCTGAGAGGAAAATGGACTTTTAGATTAGCCCCGTCCGCAACGCCCAACTCGACATCCGCCACCCGACCGTACGGAGAACATCGGCCAGCAGAATAGGCTGGGATTCAATATTAAATGGAGCCTAGCTCACTGGCAAATACGTGTTATTTCTACTTTTCAAACTCTGGAGAAATAAGCTATATGTATAATAAATACACTAACACATAACAAATATTTAGAACCACCTTTTCCAACACTAATGTAATCATCATACATATTTTACATAACTGGTGTTATGATTTCAATATGTTACATGCAGAATCAGAAAAATACTATCCACCAAGGAAGCCACATATATTTACCCCTTTAACTTTTAGGAAATTTTTGTGGTCTTCTCTCATGAATTTTCTTGTTCTTCTGGTGTTCTTTTTATAACACAGAAACCCTTACATTAAATATTATTCAATTATATTATTATATTGTTAGATACAATCTACGTAATAAGCATAAGATGTTAGTAACAGTTTTTTAATCTAGGTATTAAATAGTAAAAAAGAAAATAAATTAACGGTTTAAAGGATTATGATAAAAATATTTGGTTCCTCTTCAGGAGGCTTTTTTATGTATCGGAATATCATAACTCATGCCACGATGTCTCCACTGGCTGATCTTATACTTTGATAGATCGTTTCCGGTTTCCTGCAATTGCCAGTGAAATAGTGAGGACCGTATACATGTAGGATGCCGATGAATCATCCTACTACTCTCTTGTTACTGCGCTTGTTATGAAAATAAGCAGTACCACTACTTGAATGCTGAAACGCCGAAACAACCGTGACTAATGATTTACCGTCATCGGTATAAGATTTAACGTAGACAGGAAAAATAAATGTTATGTGATGGACAAGCACCGGTGATCAAACATTCTTAACGGGGGGAAGGCAAAGGACAATGGGGCGGGGGGATAGTCTAGATATTTCAGGCTGAATTTGCATGGAAATTTAACGCTGTCAGATATGGCGATAAAGCGGCCCCGCCTTCACTATATTACCCACCCTAACCAATTCCGTGCTAATTGTAATATGAGACCTTGTATCGTTGGCCAATACACTCTTCCCCATACTCCAGAATGACTCGGTAGGAGCCTTCAATTATATCAGCACTGGTTCCAACAGGACTTTTATGTTATAAATATCTTCCCATGGGAAGGTATGATGACGTATCATGGGTATAGAATTTAGAGTATTGGCTTATTTGGGCAGATTAAATTGTTCAAAGAGTATTACACGTTTCGTATACATTATGACTTAAGAGAGACTTTCCCAACCAATTCGTATATATATGTAGGATCAATTTAGAATACATATTTGCTAAGTCTTGTGAACTTCTGTTTCTTTTTCTACTTCAAAACTGAATATTTCGTCTTAGTATTCTGGTAAGGTTTGTTATTCGGCAATTAGTTAGGAGGAGAACTAACAAGGAAACGGGGAACACAAAGACAATGTCAATGGAAACAGATGTTTTATTAAAATAAAACGTTTCCCGATAAAATTCTTGGAAAATCTGGAATTCGTGGACTAAATGGCGGCATGCAGCCCTCATTAGCCCATCCATCAGATTCTGGGCGGGAGGAATGCGGCCCTGCCCGCGTTTATTCTCCTCCCAGGAGGAGTGATTCAGGGATTGCTCATAAACTATTCGTACGGTTTCTCAATATAGGGCCCTGTCCCGCATTCCCTCCTCCCTCCCGTCAATCTCTTCCCGGGCTCTTGTACCACGAATTAATATTGGATTTCCCTCCGGCGAAGGGATTAATTTAAATACGCGGACAGCCGTCGGACGTATATATTAGCGGCGTATTAAAAAGTATTATAAATATATTTAAGGATTGATCCCGGTTGAATCCTGACTATATCTTAACCGCATTGGCTCTCATATTGTATATTATTTCGGATGCCTTCTCAGGTAATCTCCTTCCCGCGCTTTTTGGTCCCATAATAGATCGGTAACGGCATCCAGCAATTCTATACACCTTGTGCTTAAAGTTAAATACAATGCATTCCAATGAACTTGAATAAAAATTCAATAATCATATATCCATTGATCGGTGTTCACAACTGATATCAGTCGTGGTGTTATATAAAAACAATCCAACTCCATTGGAAGGCAAGACAGGGCTGGCAACGAGGTCTTTTTCATGTTCAAATAGACATCGGTCCCCTAAGTCCATGAAACGTCACTGTGGGCAAAATTCTAATCCATAAATATGTATAGGAGCGGGTCTCATGAAGATATCTTGGCCGGTGACGTGGGGGTGTGGGTGTGTTAGTGCCTGCGGAGCTGGGAGGCTCTGAACTTGCAATGTTAATTTGGAGACCCTGTCCAAACATTGACACTATCGTGAAGATACACAAAACTGGGGATATTACCTGTCCCCCATGATTAAGCTGCTCACCGCCGCCCTCCGAATCCCACACCGCCTCCAACCTTAAATTAGTCTTTTCAGCCGCATTTCTTACTGGGGACTGAAATGGATAATCCCAAAGGAATTTAGCCACTGGGAAAATTCAAAGGGTCATCCTATTCAACTTGGTCCGGATGTTATACTAGATTAGAGGAAATTACAGTATGTACATATACAAACATATTATGTATATATAAAATATCCTATCCCTAAATTATGGGGGTAATGTGGCATTAAATTATAGTAAAATGAACAGTAATGTTGCATGCAGTATTTGGCACTCTTAAAGGAAAATTTAGTGATTCTTGTCACATTCGTGACAAATAAAATAATTGTACCTTTTATCACATTATAATAATATGATGTTTTAAGCCCTCGAGTGAAGGAAATACCTTAAATTATGATTTGAAATTCGGTCCAAACGGATTCGTCTGCACAACTCCTATGGCCTTAAATATACGCTAGGAGGTCGTTCCTCATGACACACTACTAATTAGTAGCACACTCGAATGGCCCAATCTCAATTCATGCCATTTTCGAGCTGTTGTTAAAGACGGCGAAGATGCCTGGGCTAAATTAAAGGGGACGCCCCGAAGGGGGCTCGGGCTTCTCGCGGGAATCGTCTCCGGTCGCATATTTCATGGTCTTCAGGAGACGGTCAGCGATAAATTCTAACTTTCTTTTTTTTTCTTGAGGGGGCGGGACAGGGGATGAGGGACTTCGATAATTCTCGACTTATTGCGAAAGTTCGGAGTCGGAAGGGGAAAACCCCCACTTGGGCGCATTATGGAAGTAAGTTTGGTCGAGGGGACCCTCGGCAAATACGGCCCGCGATATTTGGTCGACTCCTCATTTGAAGACGCCCCCCACCGATTAATCGCCACGTAACTCGCCCGTCTCCAAAACAGATATTTCTCTCGAGAAAATGTCTTCCCGAAATCTTATATTGGAGACGAGTGTTTACCTTCGTCCAGAACCGAATTTGAAATTAGAGTTGGGTCTGGATACTTTATGAGGTAAATACTCGGAGGGAATATGTGTGCCTCTTAACCTGATGAGATGAGATCAGGTAACAGTTTCATGAATAAGACTTGTATGAAATAGAGGAATTTGTATTTATCTCGTATGTTTGCGTTTGAGTTGATACCCTCAAAATCGATATCAATAAATTTCATTTAAACGGCCAGTTTTATAATTGGATTCAAGAAACGACATTTTGAAGCGATTTTTAACTAAAAATATCGACACTATGAAATCACTTCTAAAAAGCAATATGTTATCAATCCAATACATCACATAAAATTGTTTTCGCAAATGAATATCTTTGCTATTTTTAAAATGACAGGGTTTGTAAAAGATTCGTTGTGAATCCTGGAGTAACATTCGATATCTATTATTTTACTATAATTAGTTCAGTGGATTATCAATTGCTCCTGTCTAGTGTGTTATTTGAAAGTGTAGGATTTGCCATTAAAATCTTGACAGGATTGTGTGGCCTGAAACAGCGTAACACTCACGTTCTGAGGGGGAAAAGAGAAGGCGGAAGAAATGGCTAACTGTTCTTATATCTGGGAAGGAGAGGACGGGTGATGGTGGCGCGCCCGCTTATTAACCGGGCGTTCTTTTAAATGGGAGGAATTATTATGGGAGGAAGCCGGGCTCGAATATGGTGGCCGGCACATCAAAGAGGCCGCGTTGTCGTATTCCAGTTGAGGGGTGAAAACTAAAGAACAATGCCCCCTCCTCTGTCGGAGGTGCCTTTGTGCCCTTCCGGGCTAAGTATGCCCAACACGTAATCCCGCTCGCATATTTGACCCGCCGGCCCGTTTTTGATGTCGGCTCTCTCCACCGGTTTTCCTCCCTTTTATTCATTTTTTTCTACCATTTTTCACGTTTTCGAATTTTTCGACGACCCGAGCCTTCGGCTTCAAGATCGGATTTCTGCATACTATACCCTTCGCTAATGGTTATTCAGAAGTTATTCGACCTCGACTCTCCTCGGTAAGATTTCGACTGAGATATATCGGTCCGTTACAGGATATATACTATGTCTAGTAGAAAATATACAGAATCCAGAGAATGAAGAACCACTTCAGTGAATTTCCTCAAAATTAACGATTTTTCGTTTCACCGAATTGCACTTTTTCATTCTGCAATAACAGCAGAACAGTCAATGGCAAAAATTAGGGTTTTGACAGAACTATTGCCGTTGGTCTTCAGTCATGTTGTTGTAATCATATTGTTATTAGGATTATTGAGTACCAGATTACCTCAATAACCAGATCTAGAACAAGATAATAAAGCTGAAACGGACAGTCTTATGACATAGGTGATTAAATACATTTTCAACCTTACCATTTTTCTTCAAAGTTTTCTTCTACTTGTTTAGTACCTTGTGAAGTGATGCATGAAAAACTGAAAACCGAAAAAGTTGTTGAAATTAAAATTAGTCGTATACTTTCTGGCACTATCAAAAGTAATTTAGGATAGTGTTAGCAAGTGGTTGTATTTGTTGAAAGATTTTGTACAATTCCTGGTGTGTGTCGGCCCGCCGGTTGAGTCGTTTGGTTTCTCGGCACGTGCCCTCAGTAACTCACTTCTGAATTTTTGCCCCACTTGGTATTTCTTCTAGGAATTACCCGTCTAAATCATATTAACGGGTGTCAACTCGAGATATTGGGGCTCTGCAGTGGCACAGGGCTCTCGGTTGTTAACCGACCTTTTCTTCTCCCGGCCACTGAATGAAGCCCGCCGATTTACACCGTTTTCTTTCCCCTTAATAAGAAACAGCTCTTATTCGGTTTATCGCCAAGGCGATTATTGCTCTTGTCTTACTAGACGATTTAAGCCCATTTTTTACTATCCAAAATATCATAAATATTGATATTAGTGGTGATTGCTCAGTTTTTAAAATATATCCCTGGTAGTTTTCACAGTTTTTATTCGGTTTCCGGTGAGTATTTTATTGCACGGAATATTTTATTTTATTCCTTGGTTTCTATGCACAACCAAGACATACAGAGCCCGGGTAATAGCGAGATTGTTTTCAACAAACATTTTCTGAGGCCAGCTGCACATTATCGCAAAGCCGATCACGCCTCTCCTCGCTGAAGCGTATCTCAAACCGCTGAAGCGAATGTTCAACAACACTGTCTCACCACCACGAACCATTTAATTTATTATATATAATATCATACTTGTTGCGATCTACTGTTACCACTTGATCCCATACATTGTGTCAGTAATATAAAGCTACTTAGGCATGGCTGTTATCAACGAAGAATCTCCCGTAAAATCGGTATCAAATGTACGCTGTGTTGTATCGCACTCTGTTAGGACCAATGAGATAAGTAGAAATATAGTATAGTATAGTGTAGTATACTTGAATGATGATATTCAAAAACTTCGCTCCATCCATTTTAACGTAATTTCCACGCAATTACAAGATTATTATTGCTGATTATTTGCAGAAATGCAGGAATTTTCTTTTTAATTTCTGTATTGAAATGTAATGCCTGTAATTTTCTTTTCTTGTAACAATTTGATACAAATAAGACGCTTGAACTTTGGAACAATAAACTCATCGAAAATTATTAAAATCATAACCGACAAAACGCAAAATCCGACTAAATGGAAGCCGCAGTGGGTGTGGCGGGGATCAGTCATTAGCCGGAAGAGAGACGGGTCCGGGTCCGGGCGAGATAAACGCCCCCGGATTATTAAAATCGGTTTTTCGCGTTAATTATTTGAGGGGTCGGGCTCTGCCGCCTACTCCTCCCCGCCCCCGCCCTCTGCTGGGCCTAATGGCCGAGTATTATGCTTTGAAATGGTGATGAGAGTGTGGGGGGTGAACGGGGACTGGTGTAGGGTCCGGGGTTGCGGGGGCGGGAAGGCGGCTAATTGAAAATGCCCCGTGGACCCAAAAGTGACCTTTGACATTAAACAGTACCCGGGCCGTTATCTGGGAACATTTTTAACGCGTATTAGCGACCTGAGTTCCGCCTCCGGGGGAGGTCGCTCCGTATAAGCAGCGCTTACGCCCGGCCCCCGCCCTCCGACCGATAAAGTTGACGGTTAATGGCCGCTCTTAACGGTGTTTTAATTCCAACACTGCGCAGTATACTGCTGCTTCTAAACGCTGTGTAGCGGCAGCCATTAATTGGATACATCACAGTCAGAGTTAACACCGCTGATGACACTCCGCCGTCCTGTTGATTTAATTATCTAATTATATCCTAATAGGGGCCTCGATGACTGAAAGGTGCTATAGGCACCGGTATTGGTGTGTATAGACATTGAAAGGGCTCGTGGCCAGGATAATTGTTTTATCCGACC
This sequence comes from Lethocerus indicus, assembly GCA_019843655.1. Taxonomy (NCBI): domain Eukaryota; kingdom Metazoa; phylum Arthropoda; class Insecta; order Hemiptera; family Belostomatidae; genus Lethocerus; species Lethocerus indicus. The sequence goes on along the minus strand of JACDQD010000003.1, from coordinate 21,281,766 downwards.
CGTGTGTATTGTAACGAAATACAATTTACATTGGATTTGTTTGGATGTTAAAAGAAATAAACTTTCCACCTCCTTCCGGATAATTTTCAAGTTAACCCTTTTCGAATTCTTCGTTTTTACCTATTTAGGTATAGACGGTAGGTTTCTATATTATACTGAAAGTAGACGTTTGTACGCGTTTCTCATTTCATAATGTAACGGTCATCGAAGGAAATTATGGCTGGGCTTATTTTGAATTTGAGTGAGTGGGTCGCTATTTTCGCCGGCCATTTTTCAACGCCAATTCAACAGGGTAGCAACAGCGACATCTCTGTCGATGTTGAGGTAGAATAAATAAGGTGGGCGGCCACCTCCCAGTGCCCAGTCCACAGAACCGAAACACATTTCCCATTTGAGGGTCCGCCCACGATCCACCCTCAAAAATACATCACGAACAGATCAGCGGCCCACCCTCATCGGCCGGCCCCTTCCGCTTTTCGCGCTACATTAGCCCCAGTGGCTATAAAACAATGCTCCTCTATACCCTGTGCTAACATCGATTATATATAAGTGGGAGTTCCAGGGGATTACACCCAGAAATAATTTCTATATAGAACATACATTAATTGAGGTACTGTCACGGTTTTGGTCAGTTTTTCAGTGCAAAGTAATTATTTCGTCGGTTTTGCCGTAATGGAGAAACATTCGGATGGTAAACCGCCTAATTGACACAGGAGGATGTTGGATCGTCCTGTCCCGGAATATTCTCCGACTTGCTGAACATCCGAAGGGGCGAAAATAAATGAAAATGAAAAGTCGGCCGGGAGAAGTTGAAGAGATAAGATAATCAGGAAAGTGAATAAGGAGGGAGTTTAGTGGAGGGGAGTGCCGCTTGTAAGACTGACATCGGCATTAGGTGATAAGTGGATTGCCTTCTTCAGGCGGACTCAGAGGGGAAGGCCTATTTGTAAACACCGCTTGTAACTAGGAAAAATAAACTTAATGACCTAAAACGATTTCTCTTTCTGCAGCATAGCTTTTTTGGAGGGTAAAAATGGAATAAAAATCATTAGTCTCTAAGGTCAAGAGGATTTCTGGGCTGCCATTTCTTGTCATTGAGTAGTTCTTATCCAAAAATAAAAAAATTATATTTAACTAAATATATATTGTAGTAATGGCATTCAACCTAATTCTTCGAATCATTGAAGCTTCGAGTCATTAAAACTATTCTAATAGGATTGGAAACTCATAAAGGTCCTTTCACTGTTTTCTAAAAATTACTGACTGAGGATTAAAGACGGTTTCCATTTATGAGGTTTATTAATTTTTTACAGAAAATTTGTCTGTTGCTTGTAAATTTTCTGTACTCTCCTTCGGTACAGATTCGGCACCCTCATTCGGTGCTATAAGCTAATTTCTGCAAAAGCAAATTTCCTCGAACAAATCGAGAATTTTAAATAAAAATTTTATTTCTTATACATCGAATCAAGACACTTTTTCCAGTACGCCTATCGTTCCGGAGACTCGGTTCTTACTAATTGGTGTTGGAATAAGCTTGTCGTGGCTGGTTGGGAGGCTGGTTTAATTACATTTAATTCAAACGGGATCCCAACAATAAATTGGGGGCCAATCCGAACTATAAATTCAGGGAGGGGACCGGCGGGGAGAGGACACTCTCCAATCGGCCGGCCGATAGAATGCTGACGAGGGAAGAACCGTTTTAAATTGGATGATTTCCACTAATTATTGCCTAAAGGGAAAACCTTTAATTTATAACCCAAGCCTGCAAACTTCGATCGCCTTCATCATCATAACGGTGTTTCATGGCCAAGAATGTAAGATCGATTAGCTCAATCAATACAGGAGCTAGAATATATTATAATATCATTTATATAATAATATTTATAATTATTAATAATAATTCCTAAATATCGTGGTATATTTAACCAAATACCTAAACGTTTGGTGGTGTGCGAGGATTCTGAATTCTTCAGATCTGGCACTCTACCTGCACTATTACTGTAGTCTATTATATCAACAGTAATAGTGCAATGATTGTCGTTTGTAGTTCTTGTTCTATTCCTTTTAACTTCATGATAGAACATTTCCGCTAATGTGTAGAAAGGGAATTCTAAAAAGCTTCATAAGCCTTCATAATGTTAAAAAATAGCATCTTGAAGAGATTAATACCAATACTAGACAGAGAAATTGAAATATTCGATGGAAAAATGTTTTAATATGAAACTGGATCTCTCTTGTCCACAATTCAAGGAGCTTGTTAATGCAATTATTCTTCTTATCTGGACAGTAAGGCGAAGTGAAACGGGCTTTGTCTCCAATTTATAATTTTACTTTTATTATAATATTATATAAATACTCCTTTAATTTATACGAAAAGAATTAAAACGGCACTTGGAGTATTATAAAATATTATAATCCATTTACTAATTTACTGCAGGTTAAAAATTCACAACTAAGATTACTTTTCAGACAAGGAACCGAATAATTCAGTTCACAGTAATAACCACTATGGCGTTCGAAATGATATAGACGTCCTTTTAAAAATTCGCACTAGAGTATAACTTTTATGGTAACGAGAAGGAAATATTTTATCACAGTACGTTCATATACAGCCGTAGTTAAGTGGAATTAAATATTAATTAACTTTCATCGGATTTTGTCCATCGGTATTCATATTACATTAAAGGAAAGGTCATGGGAGACTTGAAAATGATTGGGTGGATTTGATTTAAGAATGGGGTTTTTTCATGAATAACGAAGAAAAGAATGAGTTCGGAGTGGGATCGAGAACCGGTAATTCACCTTTTTCCGGCGGAGGTTCGTTTGCGAGTACTTCAACTAGCTTCCCCGATTGATCAACAAGGTCAATTGTCGGCTATTGTACTTTCCCAAGGCCCTGCACTTTAAGCCGGGTAAGTCTTCTTCGTTTCGAATTCACTGAAACCAGTAATCCAGAAATGGTTTTCCCAAATTAAATCAATTAAATTCTACAAAATTGAATCGTTTATTTAATAACTGACATGTGTGTGTTAATGGAAGATAATCAATACAGAAAATCGCAGTTCTTGTACTGTGCTAATAGCATCAGTATAATTAGGTTTATACGCATCGGAAAATATTGAGATAGTAATTCTCGTGACGTTTATAAATATGTTTGTTTGTTTTCTCAGAGTTGTGGGGATTCGGCACAAGAAATACTGCCGTATTCATTTCATCCGGAGTATTTCCGGAAACATTCTTTATTATTACAGTCGTCTAATAGGATTGTTTTTAGGAGAAGGGTCTTGAGCGCAGTACAAATCGGATTCATTCCTCTGGAACAACCCCTTTCCCCCTCTGTAAGGGGGAAATTTATCCGATCGGTGAGGGCGGAACAGCTCCTGCAGAAGGTCCCATCTCCTGTTGTACAGCGCTCCCGGGAGCCGAACTCAGCCCGCTAATTGACCCAAAATAGGCTCCCCGGCCTTTCATCACTCGGTGTCGGGATGAAAAAATTGGATCGATACTTCCCACCGTTTCCCTCCTTTATTATTTATCGGGCTCCCCATTTTGTATTATCTATACAGTCCTCTTGGACTGGTTAATTTACTGTCCAGCCTGTGTTTTCAAAAATTACAAGGCGAACGCAACTGCTGACCGCGGAGCGAACAATTGGTCATCGTCAAAAATGTCAATATTCGAACTAAATAATCATTTTTATTGGAATATACCTACCCTTCTCTGTTTGCTTGTCTGTCAATTTTCAAGAGAGTACAATTACAACATTGCTGGTGAATAATAATCGGCCACCTCAGTGTCATATAATTCACAAATTGTTTATTTGGCAAACGACAATTTTAGTAATGAAAATTCGGTATTAATTTATGGCGCGGGTTGGGGTCCGGTTTTCTCCGTTTATTCGGACTCTTGGACCTTCGGGTCTCGAATAACAAAATGTACAACAATGATCGATTGTGGGGCTGATGAGTGGGGGCACCATGTAAAATGTAACACTGAAAACGGCGAAGCCGGGACCGTTTCAGTATTCCGCTCGTATTTGACTGAGGACTACGTACTGAACAAACACGTTTTACGTGTACAGGGTATTGACCATCTTCGAAACACAAATCCTTCTCTTACATGGCAAGGGGATATTCAGATTTATTTAGGGATTCAGAATGGAACGGGATAAATTGAGGGTAGGACAAATCTAAATATTATTCGAATATAATGTTATATGTCAATATGAAACACTAGAGTTATGGAATCATCACAAAAAATCGTATTCATTTTAAGTAGAAATAAATAATCTGTTATCGACTTCATTTATTACTAGACAGGAATCAAATTATTATTTCCTATATAAGAAATATATAATATATATTTTCAATACCGGTATTTCAGAATACAATTTTTAGTGTGTATTGAGAGATTCAACGAGGGATAGAACGATGAAATATAATCACAGTCTAATTTACTTAACAGTACGCGGTGAAAAAATGGAATTAGTAACTTGAGTAATATTCAGAGGGTGGGTTGGTCGGGTCCCTCTTCAATTTGAATTGTGTATCGCCTCTAGGCTGATCCAGCTCTTTCCGCCCTTCACTTTTTTCCAGCCCCACTGCAGCGGTAGTTGCTCTGATGAACGCGACACGGCATGAACATTCATTTATTAGGGAGAATATTTCAGCCACCTTTCACTGTTACGACTGTGCCACTCAACTTTGAGTATTTCGCGGTCAATTCCTTACGACACGACCGTTGGCGATCGCCATACAAACTTACACGAAGTCCTTATACAATAATATACGGTAAATTACTTCAATGGAGGATGTCGTAATACATTTCGCCAATTCCATCTAGAAATTCGCAATCTCGTCAACCTGTATGATGATATAGAAACGAGTATGATAATTCTATTAACTTCAGAAAATTAACCCGCTCCGACTGAAACAGATTACCCTAGATTAGATTGGGTTAATTACCCAATTGAAACAATGTGATACACGGCTTAAAGTAAAATGGGTGAATATTACTGAGCGGGATGGAGGCAACGAAAACCAAAGCGCGCGGTGATATGTAATCCCAGTTTCATATAATAATTTAGCCGCTCTGTGGGAGAAAAACCCCCGGGTGGTATATAAGTTCGCGTTTTGTCGGCTGGTCTGCCCTTTCGTCCGCTTTGCGCTGGGATGACAGATGCCTTTGAGCAACACACACGACCCGCCTTATATATCCTCCCTGCCCATTGTTCAGCTTTTTACAGCCCGCTTGGCCGCCCTCACTGCTTCCCTTTTTTATACACATTTCGGAGGAAAAATCGTATACTTACTCGTGAGATGAACAAAGACCTGATAATATTAAGTTAATTCTATCCCGCTACGTGGTAATAATTAAAATAACAATTCCCTTTCATTATTACACGAATTATGGATTATTACATCTAATGATTTTGTTGCACATTTCCCCTTTTCGTTTACTGTAATGATATATATATATATATATATATATATATATATATATATATGGAAAAAGAGGAATATTTCCTAATTGATTTTTGGATTTATGGCTTTTATGATTTGGGCGGACTCGATAAAATCCCCCGGTGGGCCCCTGGGACTGAACTGATGCCCGGGCGTCACGAGGACCATAAATTTAGGGACGAGATTAAGAAAATCCTGATAAATTATAAGAAGCTAAAGGGGAAGATCCACCGGCCCCGTTTTAAAATCTGGCCCCATTTGAAGGGTATTAAGGGATTAAAATATTCTTGATTCCACTGTTATTAACTCGGTTGATTAATTGAATGCTTTGTCTTAATTAAATACAGTTAGTACCAATAGCGACGCTAATGACGGTAGTGAGCGATCGCCGCCCGAGTTGGAAGAATGGTCCTGTAGGGATGATTCATTGAATTTATTTTTCAAGCACAAAATGGTAATGCTTTTTTCGATTAATTCGGAAAATGAATCGGAAACACGTATCCGACCACCATGTAACTGCTTTATTTATATCGTTAAAAGAACCTAAGATATTTATTTATATTGAGTGAGTATATTATTATATCGATAAGTGTATATTACAGAAACTTATAAGTCAGGTTTCCCATCTTAACAGTAAGATAGTGAGACTACCTTCATCAGAGAAGCGAGAGCAGTCCTGCGATAAGTATTTCAGTTACCGAGCTAAAACATGGAGTATGTTTATGTAAAAATATTAAATGGAATTGACTAGTAAACATTCGATACACAGTTCCGTGGGGGTATTGAAGATACACAATACGAGCTATCAACACATTCTAATGCTTTATTCTATGATACGTCTTCGAAATTTGTAACACTGTTTACCAATGAATAATTTCCTGTGCGTTAAGTTTTCCAGGCAAAGGATTAGGGTAGGGGAGAACGCGCCGATGATTCAATTTCACATCGGTAGTACGTAAAAAGGCTCGAAAAAGCCAGAAAAAAGACCCCAGAGGAATGGACCTTTGGCAATGGCCCTATATCCACGCTCAGGAACCTTTTGTTGGGGAAACGGCCTACGATTGTTGCCGAGTGAGTGGGCGGATCTGGATATTGGAAATTTTTTGTACGATAGGAACCGGAAAATTGGTAAAACTTAGGGTTTGAAGTGTCCCAAGCAGCAAGTACCCATCAGCTGGATGGGTATTTCGAAGGGATATCAAATTTAAATTCCACAACAATGAATCTGTGGCTTAAAGTTGTTTTTCGTTTCTACGTAATCATGTTAAATATAAATTACCTCTGATCAATAGATATTCGATTTATTGACGTGCTACTTAGGACCAAAATAAATTATAACATCCCTTCAGACGCCATAAGATTATCTAATTCTAAAAGTGTAATTTAATGTAATTCTAAGTGTAATCTGTTATCTAATTCATTTCCTCAGGAATTACGTTATATTTCCAGCCAGATATATTTGTATTCTTGACTCGAGTGGAAGAAACATTGTCGTCGACTCCCCAAAGTAGCGAGGAATTCCGAGCGACTCAGAAGCAAACTAAGCCAGTTGCTTAGCCTTATCGAGACAAACAAAACGAGGCCCTTCATAATTTTGATCGCGCTTGTCTTGCTAATAACTAGTATTACATTTTGGTTGTAAGGGTTTAACCCAATTGCGGGCCGGGCAAAATGCCACTGTGACCCGGTTACGAGGTTAGTCATCAGGATAACGAAACGGAAAACGCGCGAATAATCTACGTACCGTTTATTATAAAAAATGAAAACATTTGTGGATGAAATATAAATAAGAATACTTTTGGCCTGAATGATTAAAATGAAAATTTACCCGGCAGGTTTTTACATCGTTTGTTAGGCATAGGTCATAATTTAGATCTCTAATATCATAGGCCGAATTAAATTTTAACATGTTTTAGGATTACTCACCGTTTTCAGTGAGTTCATCCGTGCCTATAATGAGCAAAAAACATTAAGGTATTGCATTTGTGTTAGAAACATAAATCTAATTACTAAATTCTTAAATGAAAATAGGAAAAATATTTTTTATAAAAATAAAAATATGTTGGCCCTGTTTTTGCTGGGTTGAAGATAAAATCCATTTTCAATTGGATAAAGGACCTTCGTATATTCATAATCTATCATTAGTATGTAGTAAATGGATAAAGTGAACTGAATTTAAATTTACAAGGACTGCATGGATTTCAGGTAATTACACAAACCACAGAGGAAAATAACTGTAATTTAATTTTACAGAATCGATTTAATTTTGTAACGGTGGCCGTTATTTAAGGCTGAGGAAGGCCGATGGGCAGAATTTCGAAACAATACAATAGGTAACATGTTCATAGAATTAAATTAAGAAACTGTTATAGGCTGCCAAAGATGTTTTACCACGCGCATAGAATATGATTGCAATTCGTAACTCGTAATGCTTTTAAAGTGATTCATTAATTCATTAATAATCTGATATTGGTGATTACTGAATGAGCTAGTGAACAGACTGCTGAACACTGGAGGTGAACAGTGAACAGTGTCCAGCAGGTCGGCCGTTAAAACCCAAGAGCAATTTACGAGCGGAGTTTTCAATTTGGGCCGACTTTATTGAATATTTTGTCGCCGCTGGGAGTATGGCTTTTTTATGCAAATGCACTTTATACAACTACTCTACAGTAACTCTCACCAATAGTTATCACTTTTTTTAAACTTACGTGGTACGTGGTAGGCGTAATCAGATCAATATGAAGCCCAACCCTGCTTGCAATAATAAAACAACAGGGTAAGGTTATTACCCTCAGCTATTAAATGAAACGCCCAGAATTCTATTACCACTGTAGTTGGATCTAGAAATGTTTACTAATCAGTGTGCACTTGGAATAAAGGAACAAAAACATAACTGCACGTTTCATAACATTATGTATGGAGGAATTAACGAGCTACGCAAATATTTTGTGTTAAGCACACTCGTCCAAACTATATATAATTTCAATTCCCCATTATACGAGATTATAGTATGTCTAAAACTTTGGGACTGAATTAAAATAATTTATCTGTCATATAAGGGATTTGTTAATATTAAAGGCTGTATCTATGGATTTAACTGCACTGATATCGCTCATTTTTGTATATGGCTATGTCTATATTCTGTATATTTATAATAATTCGATATTCATGGCCTACAACCGGGAAATTTAAAGAAATTTCTTAAATGTTATTAATTTCAAAACATTTTTACAGCGAGAAACCTCTTAAAAACTGCAGCAGGCGCCCGGAAAATGAATTTTCCTTCAGGAAAATTATCTCCGGTTTCGATCCAACGTGTATCTCAATGGCTTGTTTTTTCAGCGCTCTTCGTGTTATCTAAGTGCGGTATCAGCCAAGTCAGCATGGCCATGACCGTGAAATTGAAATCGATTTCGTGGCATTAATTAAACCCTGGGAAATGGCCAGAAATTCGTAGCCGTTTTGGTAGTTGAACGAATTTAAATTTAACTAGCCAATTTTTATCTCATTTACTGGTTTAGTTTCGTATATTTCCAGTAACGTATATGTTCCGTTCTTGTTTCGGGAGAAGCTTTTTTCATGGATTTTTTACAAATACTGACTTAAGATTACAGCATACAGTTTCATCAGTTTTGTTGATTTGTACACCACCACTGCCACATTATAGAAACGATCTAAAATATTGAATCGCCCTTAATATTTCAAAGACGCAATGTAACATGTATTATATAGTGTTTAATAGCTTTATGTGTCGCCTGTCGGATTATGATTCTAATAAAGCGTTCATTGATTTCAAGATTTCTGTCTTTACGCTTAGCAGTCATACTTGTCAGGTCCAATTGATCGACAGTGATATTTTGTTTATAATAAAACGAGTTACGTAAACTTATAACTTATGGGCAGGTGCTGAAGCACTAGTTCAATCATATTACGTCATAATACGTAGGTCATATTAAACTGAACAGACATGCTTCATCGCCATACCTTTTGGAAAGTAAAAGTCTATAATGGGGAAAGTTGTGCTTTCGCCGTAAACTCTGGAGTTAGGAAAGGTGGCATCTTGTCACCATCTAAATTCAATATCGGAATTGATGCCTCCGTGCCAAAAGAGCTTGACAATCAACATCGAGGTGACACTATCTACCCAAACAAGTTTATGCCGACCCACTTTACATTCGCCGATGACATTGCCGTGATCGCTGAATTATATTTTATGATAGAGTTACAAGAGAATCTGCCTGTCTTTAGCAGTAACAATTCCAAGCTTTTTATGGACAGAAGGAAACAAAATCGAAACTGTCGAATGCTTTACCTACCTTGGAAGTAATATTATAGGCCATGGAGATGATCCATGAGTGAATAATGAATAAAATGAATCCAAACAAAAAATCTACAATAGCCTTGAGTCCGTATGATGTATGATGTATGATGAGGTGCCAATCAGCGATACATGCATTTTCCTACCTTCTCTAATAAATAATTATAAAATACATATCTCGGTTTTTTAAATTTAAATAATAACACTTTATTTCGAATGGTGATGTATTGCCCCGAGAAAAAAATTGGTAGGCTTTCACGAAATTCTTTTTGTAATTAAAATAATAATAAATTAAACTACGAGCGAATATTTTGCTTCATTAAAAAAGGGAGAAGGAGAGGCGATTCGATAAACCTTATGGCGATTGTCACACGGTCTCAGTGTGGACTAGATTAATACACGGTATTAATCAAGTGGCCGGTTCTGTAGGCCAAGGCGGAGCGGGATTTTATGCCGAGAGCCGAGCGGAGAGAGAGAGGAGAGCTCGCGGATTCGACGCGTTATTTATTATTTGGTCGATCGGTACCAAATGCAAATCAAGTGCCCGTGACGGCCCGCTTTCGGGATCGGTCACGGTCGCTCCGAAACACCAAGCTGGAAGCTGCGAGCAAACTGCTTCGTCTGGGTTTTGGGTCAAGATCGCGGAGTTATGAGAGAGAGAAATCGAAAGCGGGCTAAAAGGCAGAAAAAGTCAAAGTCGGGGGGACACAGCCCGTGGGGCCCTAATCTGGACTCGCTATTAGGACACCACTCGCACCCCACTCATGAATAGTTCATTAGGTCCGTTAATAAATTGCTCAGTTGTCTTCTATAGCCTCTAAAGCAACAATGTGTACTGGAAATGTCAGTAATATTTTAATGCTTCTTAATTCTTGATTATACTATATCCTATCTTGTATAAAGGTAAAGGAATTTTCGTCATTATTAAGGATACAAAAATTATAATTTGTTGTATAAAAACAAAACTAGTTCTTATGCACAGAACATAGTGATATCCCTAATTAAAAACCACATTATATCGTGTTCTCTATTTAAGATACTGATTGTTATTTATCATTTCTATTATTCTGAAATCTAATGCTCATTATTTCAGTTTTTTAAATCCGTATATTAATCCAATTTATTAACGAGACGCTTACTTTAAGTCATCTAATTATCAAGAAAATAGACCGGTAGATACGATCAATATCCTAATATTCTTTTACATCGAAATGTTTGGACAGGCGAGTCACGATAATTCTCACCGCTCGGTTAATTAACCCGGCCGGCAGGAAGACGCCTCTCGCGCAAAGGCTTTAATTAATCGCGAATCTAATAATACCTGCAAAAAATTAAAAATACGGTAAAAGAAATGGAGCCGTATAATGAACGAGGCGCGGAATACATTTTGAACTTAAACATATATAAAAAAAAAGCGGATAATTTTTAAAAAAGAAGAAGAGGGTCCCCGGGGGAAAATGATTCGTTCGAGGGGCTAAATATCAGGGACTGGGAGGGGCGGGGGTGTGAGTGAGCGGGCTCTATCTAAGTAATATATGTGCCACATTAGCGAGGCAGATGTTCCGCCGCGGAACGAATAATATTTCAGGGGGGGCCCTCAGGAAGCGGGCCCGGCCCCGCTTGAACCCGGGCCAAACCCCCATTCCGCCACATCACGCTCAACAGATGGCCAAGGAGTTTCCTCCGGGCCATTTTTATTTGGGCGGCACCGCGCACTTTTTTACCCTCCGATTCTGGAATAGCCCAGACACTGGTTGCCGAATTTGAGCCTTATTCTAAGAAAAAAGATTGAGAGTAAATATCATTTGTATACCTATAATAATAGCATAATATTTTTAGATAGAAAATTTAAAGGTTTTTTAGGTTAAACCAACGATATTTAATTACTTTTTTTAATATTATAGTCCAAACGTACAACATCAAGCAATGATTATAAGAACATCGTGTGCGGATATTATTTCCATATTTCACTCTTCGTTTAAAACTGGAAAGCCCGATCGAAGGTAGCGTAACTGATAGATTACATTGGGCGTTAACTAGCTCGTCTCGGCTCGATTGGCGGCTCTATTGAATAGAACGGAGCCGAAGGGGGATTATTCGGGCGAAAACTCGGATCTGAATGGCGCGGAAAATCAATGAGGGAAAGAGAAAGATACACTACAAAGGAGGCCGAGGGACTGATGAAAGCCTTTTAGGAGCGGGGGCCTCCCGTTAGCGACTACAAATCATGTTCGCGCCGGCCAAACACATGCTATGTCTCCTTCCTGTCCACACTCGATGACAAATTGCGTTTTTCCATCCACCGGAATGGAAATATACCGGTGCCCTGCACAACCTATCGACCTCGACCTCGCACTTTAATAACTACTATTGTATTATTGTAGTATTTGCAGAAATAGCCCTTCAAAAGCCTTCAGACACGCTGTTATTATGTTCAAGCTTTGATGGTACCAGCCATTATTAAATTTACCTAAGATAGTATTAACTTGTCTAAATACAAAACTATAAATTATAATAATTTTTAGCGGGTCCACGAAGGTTTAAATTCTAGTTACTAGTTCAGGTTATGACGATGATATTATATCATATTTTTTAATTTTTCAAATCGGATGATAGATATTGAGTCGTTCTGGAGTTAATTTCAAATACATATACATATTCGAATTTGCAATTTGTAACTGTGGGGTGCGGATCGATCCCACAGCTTTACAGATGCCGGTGATGCACAGGCCATGTCATTATCACCAATAACACTTTTCTGTCTACCCCTCACCGTTTATTTTCCGATATTTGGATCAGTTTTGCACTTCCTAAGGAAACGAGAAGACGAAAACGGCGGTTAGTCTTTTATGCGAATTACAGTTTTGTGTTAGAGAAGACCGAGCCGTATACCGAGAATTGATCTTCCATTGAAAGCTTCCCCAGTCATTCCTAACCATCCGGCGGCCCCTGCGAAAAATAAAAATCCCCTGCCGGCCGGGTATATGGCCGTTTAGCCGAGTGTGTTGGGGGTGCATTGTTGGCGAATAATTTGGCCGGTGTGTTGACTGTCGGGTCACGTATTGGGGGCGCGCGTTAAATTGGCGGCCCTCTAGGCAATAAAACCGGTTTCGGACAACGGAGCCCAAACAGATGAGGGGGCGCCTAACCCACCCTTAATTCGGGAAAGCATAATATTTTCGCAGTCGACGCCCCTCCCGACGGGGACAATGCCGGATAAATATTACGGCAATCGGTGGAAGGGGCAACAAGGCCTCAATACCGCTCGATAAGAATACCCACCCCAAATGGGATTTTTATTAAAAATAAATAAAAAACCCTACGTTTAATACGGATAAGTTTTTTTGATCGGATCAATAAATAATAAAATGACGGTTCAACGTATTGGAATATTTTCTGAATGAATAATTCTCACCGATTACAAATAACCGCCCCCGTTTGCATGTACTTTAATGTTGAATAATATGAAGCGTAAAGCCGAGAAAATTAATTAAATTTGGACCATGCAAAAGCGGCGAGTTTCAAGTTGTATTTTGGTAGAGCGCCCGGTCCTACTTTGCCTCCTAATCCGGCTTCCCCCGTTTACAGATAAGAAAGAGGGAGATCTTTTTTGAGCTGGATAGGCGGAGTGGGCCGGAGGTGGGGGGAGGGTTTGGGGAGGATTTCGCTTACAAAAGATTTACATCGATCGTAAGCCACTTAGAGGGCTGGTGGAGGTGGAACTGCCATTATGATTTGTTTAATGGAAAATGTTACTGAGAGGCTGGAGCCGGCCAGGTCTTTAAGTGATTTGAGAATTGTCAAATGAATAACGTGATCCGTCGACTCTGAGCCGCATTATTCAGCAGCGGTCAGTAAATTAAAAGTGCGGCACGAATTTCAAGTGTTATGCAAGACGAGGTAATGTCTAAGCATCAATTAGCAATCAGCTAATTTTCCTTACAATTGTTAATTTGTTAGGAATGAAAATAGTTACTAAATATTATACTAAAATATTACCAGATTATAATAGTATAATCAAAAATATACTGTAGTAAACGATTATCGTAATTGATCAGGAATGAAATTGATGGGATACTTCGACTGCATTAGTAATTATTATATCAGCAGAAACTGTGTCATCATAATTGGAATCGTGAAGCCGAATATAAAACATCTTAGAACCTAAACACCGGAGAGTCGTACATTCGTGATGTAAAATCAGAATGGATGAATTAAATTAGGATCGCGTTGGCTTTTATTTTCCTTTTTTTCAGCCCTGCTCGGGCGATCCAGATAAGGACTATTCAGGGAGGCCGACCCTCCACACCACTCGCCTAAAACAACGCTCCTATTGCTAGGATTCTACATTTTGGTCAATCGCCGTTTTTTTCTCGTCCCTTCTATACTTTTTCCCACTTCCACTAACATGCTAAAACTTTTTCTGGCACTATATCCTGGGACGTCGATCCCAACCGACAGACACTGTAATATAACAAAATTACAGTTCAGTTCTGTATATTGCTACACAGTGAAATTGTACAAATTATGTTCACTCGCGCAATCATAACATTGCTCATTTGTTCGTAACTTAAGAAATTACTCGGTGCATGGAATCAGATGAGGCCGTGAGGAATTTTAGGATCAGTCAAATACCACTGTCATGATTACATCATAAGTATTATAAATACACTATAATGTTCACTATCGATTTACTCATCGCAAATAACATAACATTAGTGTTCTCCTAGCTCCTAGGTTTGAGAACGCTGCTTCCAATTATTAAGGCTTGTATAGATGGAGGAATTGTTGAATATTATTTAATGAGTTTTGGTTGGACTGTTTCAGCTTGGGTGTTGGGCTGGTGGATGTGCAAGACTGTGCCCTACGTGCAAGGTGTTTCGGTGGCCGCCTCGGTCTACAGCCTGATAGCGGTCTCTCTGGACAGGTCAGTGCCGCTCCCCTACCCGAAATTCCTTTCGACGCGGAACGAAAATTGTCCGCTCGTTTTCGATGAACTTGAATAGCCCCACTCTCGGCAAATTGCTTCGACCTTAGCCCGCACGGCCCCCAACATACGGGGCTTTAGTTTGTGCCAATTCTTATACCTTTGCGTTTAGCGATTTGTAATTTGCAATGAAATTTCGAAAAATCGCCAAATTATTTTCAGAATATACGCAAATTGGTGTAATTTCGACTTTGTCCGGGCGTTTTTCCTTATCGGAACGGAAAATGGGGAATATAGTACGTCGGAGAAAAACGGATTGTAATACTTTCTGTATATAATTTTCCTTTAATTTACACTACTGACGTTTTTATACTTCAATCAGTGAAGTAGTACAATAAACTCTCTGTCTCTTCTCGCCGGTTTGGTCTTTTGCTAGACCGGTTCCGGCTGCTCGCCATCTTAGTAGCGGTGTTAGTCACTTAGGCACTTGGGATGTTTTTTGGGCATCCTCACTACAATGTCACTGTCACTTGTACTGTGGTGGTTGTCTGTTTGTCGTTTGTTTTTTTATATGTGTCTTTTTTATATGTATAAATGCAGTGATATGTGAGCTTTAGTTAAGTACGTTTCCGTACCACCCTCAGGGGGCGCTAATTTATCGGTGCAAGTGCACCCAACGAACGATTTTTGTGAAACTAGCGCCCTGACAGTGGTGCGGAAATGTACTTCACTAAAGTTCGTTGGGTGAAAATTGCAAACTTATACATGTATTAGGAAATCTTTTCTTTCGGAAGCAAATTGCAAAGTTTTAAAATTAATCTGCCTACTGTGGGATTATTGGAGCGTTTAATGAGAACTCATATTACATTTTGAACTGAATTAGCCCTGCTGGATTTTTGCCCTCCGTACTTTAGACAAAGTTAGGTCTTTCCGGTTTGACCGAAAGCTCAAACAAACCGAGTCCGTATTCATGTTCACCGCAACTGGAAATCATTTTGCCGGCACTATATTTGACGTAAAGTTTCTGTAATATGGTCCCGGGGCCGGAGCCGTATTTAGGCGGGCTGCCGTTGACAAAGTAATGACAGAGACTGGGCCTATCTCTAAATAATAGGATTGTACCTGGGTGCTGTTTGCTAAGAACCGCAGGGCTTTGATCTGCAGGAGGCTCCCCCCGCCGGCCGCCAACCAAAGCGGCCCCTCACAAACAGCTTTGTGCCTCTTTGTCGGCAACCCTCATTAAACAGAATGGACACGATTACATAATTTCCCGGCGACCAAAAATACTGTAAGACCGAGGATACGGATGCGTATATACCTTTATCGAGTACTGACATAGATCGGACGATATGGGTCTCATTCGACGTATGAGTGTCGTGAATTATAGAGTATAAGTTCTAGGAAAATTCACTAACTACTGCGGTACTTAGTATCTCGCATATCGACATTGGGTAGAGCTAGTCAGCCAAGTCCCTCCGCGGTTCTCAGGTCCAGAGATTCGCCCTTGGCCCGGAATTTCTGAAAAGGTGTGACCAAAACACTTCATGCGATTAGCATTGGACTAACCAAAATCTCTGAGGCGTATTCTTTATAATGCTGGCCTCGCGTCGGCCGGTCCAGAACTAATTTGTCTTCATTCGCGCTGTACGCCGAGCGTTTATCGGCATAGAATGGGTGCTGTCTCTTAGAAATACGTCCAGTGTTATTTCCTAGGCCTTGTAACAAACATACCTTATACATTTCCTGCTTCATTGGTTCACGACGGTACTTCTTACTCATGAACAACTTAGTCCTCTAAACTGGCTACAATTTTTGGACAATTCTGGGTTTTCAGTTGTCAAAATCAACTTGTCACAACAATCAGTTGTATAAAATAATTTTATTCCTCAAACCTCTTTCCGCGAACTTGAACTTACATCTCAAAAACTTTAAATTAATCTCGACTATAGCCAGCTTCTGAGAAAATATACTGGAACAATGGCAAAAGGTGGGTGCTGGCGTGTGGGGGCACTGGTGGACCGAGTGGAGGTAAAGTCTTTAATGTGAAAGCGACCTATAGTCCCTCCGAACTTGGGACTATTATTTACCGCGAGCGGTGCTGGGAGGACACTTTGCACTGGAGCTGGGCCTTCGACATTCGAAATAGATTTGGCCCGCTCCCTCCCCGGCAAAGGACTGCCAAACTTTCCCAGGTGATAAAGCTCCATAACTTTACCAATTATTGAGCCGTATCGGAATTCGCACCGGTGCCACCGCCCCGAGGATTAGTGCCCCCACCCCCCTACCCAACATCAACCCACGGTGGGTATTGCGAATCAACCGTTGTGTATTATTTCACGATAGAGAGAGAGAGAGAGAGAGAGCTATATGACCGGTACCGTTTTCATTTCCAAAATTTACATTCTACTTTTAAGGGAAAATTGGGCTTAGATTATTTCGAGAAAGGTCGGGAAGTATTTATTAGAGCCCGTCTAATACATTCTACGTTAGTATTCGAATAGTATGCCTGTCCAAATCGATGGAATTATTTAGTATTTGATTTATTTATTTGATCAATTTATCAATCGGGTTCAAAACATTTCCGGACCACGGTTGTAAGATCAAGATCATCCACTTGATCGGGGGTGTATACTCTTCTGGGGGATCGATCGGGAGAATGGTAGTCGTGAAATTAGGGTAGTATAAAATAAAAATTGCGATTAGGCTAATTGAAGAACATATTTTATTATATAAATAATAATGAATGGAGATATAAATTAGTGGATGACGACGGCGGGGGAGTGATGGACGACTGGGACGACGGGTGTGTGCACAGTCTTGACGACGGGAACGACGGCGGGGGTGTGGACGGTCTTGACGACGGGTACGACGGGGGCGGTGTGGACCAAAGCGGCGGGAGCGTGGACGGTCTTAATGAGGGGTGTGGACGACGGGGTGTGGACTACCGGGGTGTGGACTACCGGGGTGTGGACTACGGGGTGTGGACGAGGGCGGGGCGTGGACGGTCTTGACGACGGGTACGGTGTGTACGACGGCTGCGGGGCGGCGTGTACGACGGGGGCGGTGTGCACCACAGCCGCGGGAGCGTGAACTGTCTTGACGATGGGGCGGGGTGGACGACCGCGGTTCTGACCTCGGTGTGGGTGGTCGCCACGGGCACCACCGCCGAGGTCAGCACGCCGGGGGCGGCAGCAGCCACGGCCAAAAGGCAAGCGAGGACCACCTGGCGAAACAACGCATTTTATTAGTCACTGGAAGAACAATGGTTGCCGTAGACAAAGGCGTCGGACCGGTCTAGAGTTTCCCGCTAGCCGAAAGGAACAATCTATTGGGTATTGTTATCTAAAATTACTGTTATTGTTTGTATTTCCATTGTAATAGTCCTATCTTATCTCAGCGCGTTGGTATTAGGTCCCAAAGGTTGTGGAGTCGGTAGCACGAATTGGGTGATGAATATAGGGTTATAGTATATTCCGCCCTTACATACGAGCAGCCTGTATTCTGTGTACTAGTAATTTCTGGTTAAATATATCATACATAGATGGAGATTTCCATGCACGACTTTTGTTATTAAGCGAAACTATTACTGATAGATAATATCGCACTCGGTGAAGTCCGATTTCGATATCAACAATTGAAATGTATCTAGAGGCAAGCGAAAATTCGGGTGTTATGATCAGAGCCATATTGAGGCCTAGGAATCCAAACGGAAGATCGAAGACGTGACCGCGTCGAATCTATCGGAAGTACGTCCCGGGCCACCCACCCGTGTGGACAGCCTGATTTTCGCATTTCGTATTCTTTCGGAAAATTGTTTACTATTCCACTTGAAAGGGCTGCTATAAAAAATTAAAATCTTCTGAAATTAGAAATTATTTTTATCCCCATCAATGACTCCATAACTCGGTTATTTTTGTGCACCATAAATTTACCATTACATTCCCTTTAAAGTATCTATATATTAGAACTAATAAATTCTCAGGTGTCTCGAGGTATATACGTGACACGTAGTACTATGAAAGTACTATTTACAATGTGTAAACTATTAGAATCTGCAGTGGGGCACGAAAATATTGTACTATAGAGAAGGTGTTTAGGCTTGAATATTTTCAGTGTAAATTAAACATGTCGCAAGAAAGACGGTAGACCAATCCCGTGAGACTCAAGTGTGTTCCGACTGAAATCATTCGTATTGCGAAATAGTCAAGGGGTAATTAAGTAAAGCCCCACAAATGGAATACGGAGTGAGCAAACGGCAATTGGGGGTTTCATGAAACCCGAACTTGGTAGTATGACGGTGCAAAGGACTTACCAATTTGTACATGTTGCTGGTTGTTGAGAGTGTAGCGTTGGGCTGTTGTTGGACGGAGAAGTCGATGGACTTGTGTACAATGGGATGGGCCGTAGTGGAGCTTTATATAGTGGAGCCGGCGGCCTCGGGTGGGGCAGGAGGCAAGGGCAACTCGTCCAGCAAGTCCCACCACTCTCATCCTGCCTACCGCACGTCCTTACAACACACCTCGATAAACCTTAATATACAACTCCACAGGATTTGTTCGGCTTTCATTGAAAGCTTGATTTCTAGACTATTATTAGCAATCACCTTCATACCACCCGTTGTAGGATTATTACACTACCATTATATAATTATCTAATTTGTGTATCGATAGATTTGTGATAGTTACTAATTCAAGCGTCATTATGGTAATAGTGGCATACAGTTTTAGATCCGGAAGGTTTCTTAATATCAGCACTCAGCGATTTCCTGTCTCCACTCGTATATTTCGATCTTTTGCTGTGTCGTTAGGCATTTCATTTAAAAACCTAGCTAGATAAAACTCAAATTGAAAAATCCTGTATTGATAAACTGTCACAAAGTCAGGTAGTGTGTCATGAAACTGCTATGTATTCTTAAAATCAAATAATCACTTATGTATTTCAATCATACATACGATAGATTAATGTTAAATTGTATCATACTTTAATATTTTTTTGTTAGATTTTGTACTTTGTATGTTCTACGTACTTTTTAAAAAGCTAAATATTTTGAAATAGATGTATTTGAAAAGGGTGAAAAACAGTTTATTTACGTATATCCTACAAGACATTCGGTCGTGAAGACCTTTCAAACGAAAGGTTTTGCGTACAGTGGTAACCCTCCATGTTGGTCTTCGGACGAGTCGATATCGAAGTCTTCCATTCGTATACATTTGTCCTCATTTCCTATTCGTCGTTTACTCGTTTTATTTTGTCCAGAATCAATCTCCATTATAATGACTTATAATGATACGTTGCCCATTCCGGTTGGGGCAATTCGTTACGCCGCTACCTGGTGAAGAGTGCGCGATCAATATCAAGGTGCGCGAGCGGACCGTTTATAAATGGATCGTCCTCCTCCAACTTTTTTTTCAATCTTGTCCAATATGCTCAACGCCTTATAGATTATGTCAACTGTAAAAGTTGTACGAAGTCTAACCCTACAATATTTTTTCCATATCAATACAAAATATGGCGTATTAGATGTACTATATTTTATTACTATATTAAGAGAAGTACTATATTTTCCCTGTAGGTAGAGCAAGTATTTTTTATTCCGTTCTCTGTATTCATTTATTGCTAGACCCAAATATTTCAAAGAGTTAAAGAAATTCATATTTGGTTTCAATGCACAATTTCTTTGAAGATTACTTTCCATGCAGCAATTATTCTTTCCTCGGTCCGAACTAGGTTTTATCGGCCGCGTTCCGGCCATCGGACTGTACGGCCCGAGGTCGCGGTGGATTATTCGAGAGCCATTGCGGTCATATTTGAGGCTGTAGCTCTCGAAAAAAAGTATAGAGCCGGTTGGCTCCTTTATTGTGGTTCCAGTGCGTTGCCACAACAGTGACATTTAGTGGCGAGGTCAGATGCTAACATTTTGGACGGACACCTGTTCCTCCTCAGGGCCGACGGAATTGAATGAAGAGGAGAGACCGACTTGTCGATGGGGGGACCCGGGGAAAGGTCACCGGGTGTATAAAGGACAACAATAGGGCACCTATGGTCCCTCGCCGAAAGGAAAATTCTGAGCCAAGGATTAGGAAAGCCATCTCGTTCTCTATTAGAGGCCGGTAGTATTCTATCGAAATCAAGAGCGTTTGCCTTGCAGTGAGGATGATAGGTAGACGAACTATTTTCATTCCCTCAATGATGGAAACATTAGTGGCGATGATAAATCCCATGTAAACTCCAACTTAAATCGAATAGGGTTACCGGCTCCCTAACATTCGGGCATCCTTGCTTCTCTTGGTGCCTCCAGGAAGCGTCCTTCAGTTTCCTTTTATGCTAAGAGACAGTTAAGAATTGTAATTTCATCGACCCATTTTGTACGACTCGAATTGTGACTCTAATATAAAAATGTGGTTAAAATGAGGGGATTCGGAAAATTATAAATGTAATCATCACGGGTGGACTAGGCTAATCGAGGACGGATGTGGAAGCGGAAAAACCGAGCGTGTCACAATGCAGACCGTTCCTTCCGATGATTAGATCACTCTTTCAACGGAAACGCGGTGCGGCTGTAATATTTACATCGTTCGGGACGATCGATTCGAAGGAGAGAGAAGGCTTTACTTTATTACTCTCGGCGATATAATGCGAATGGCGTTAGAGCTCTGCATTGCCTTTCGGTATTGAGCCTGGAAATGGGCAGCGATGGGGTGGGGAGCAGTCTTCAGCGATGCGTTCGAGTGGTGGGCCAGATAAAACCAGTTCTTTGTAGGGTCGTTGGCGTTCAAGGTGTAATGACGCCCTCTCTCTCTCTCTCTCTCCCTTTCTCCCTCCCTCACTCTTGCTGGCTGGTTGTGTCTCCTCCTCGTTAATACCCGACAATAGGCGCTCTCATTACCGGGGGCCCCGCCTCTGAAAGCCCCCGCCGCTCTTGATTATCACTGTTATTCTTTTCCTTTTTCTTTTCTTTACCCCCGCTGTATTCTTCCGAAGGGAGGAGGAATTCATCCTTCCAGGAAGCGTCCGGTGATTGTTGTCCGCCCATTTGTTTTCCCAACGACCTTATTTGCGGCGCGTCCGGTCCATTTGAGAGGGGCCAAATATATAAAAATTTACTCTCGAAAGGACGATATATACTGAGGTAACGGACAAAATGAAACCTTCACCCTGAAGCTTATTGATGAAGCAAAGCATAAAACGAGCATTCGGCGGTGATTCCTGTTACAGCGCCAGTGCCCACCACATAAAAGAAGAACATTAAATGTGCTGAAATGAATGGCATTGAGAAGAGTTGCATTAAAAACTACCTATATCTGAAAAGTATATCTTATAGAAATAAATAAATAATCGATCGCACAATTATTTTATTCAATGCATTTGTCAAAAACAAAAACTACCTATAAGAGCGCCTACGGCCGGGAATGCAAATATAATAAAATCAGCCCATCAATAAATGTAGTGGTTATGTAAATTCAAACATGTTTTTACACACACTTTCATCTTATATCGTATTTGTGGTGTGTAACAATTTAATGGAACGATAGTTCCGAGCCTACAAATTGCTCTGTACCTATCTTCGGTTCGGAGAGTGCAAATCGATACTTCGTGCAATGTAAATTTATCAAAGCGGTTATTCGTGTATTAAAACAAGAAAAAGTAATCTCGGGTCGGGAATAAACCGGCCCTGTCTATTTTCGGCAGGCAGGCAGGCCCGTTTTACTTGGAAATATTAGCCTGGCACTAGAGTATAAAAATCGACCTTCCAAAGCCGGCCGAGCAACCGTGACACACCTACTGGTTGTACTATGAGACCTTGAGGTCAAATTTCACATTTGTATCAACATTTTTAAAAATATAAATATCACCGAATCATTCTACAACGGCGGCCCGGTGTATTTAATTTCGGAACCGGTAAATTTATACCCCTATTATGAGTACATAGAACCAGCATCTCATGTTTTATTCCTTGTGTTCGGAGAGTATGTCTTCATCACCTCAGTACATATTTCGGTGTCATTTCTCAACAGCCAGCTCCCTAATTAACATAAAATATTTTTATAATTTATTCATCGCGGTAATTTTCTTCGGCACCCGAATAACCGGTATTTTCAGTTGTTCTGTTTCATTAAAATGTATCCTAAATTAATAGAAGGAAAAACTATATAGTGGCATCATTAGAATTCAATATGTTTTTTCATTAGTCCACACAGTCTATATTATCTGTTGCTAATTGTGGAATGACATAGTAGGAAATGTGCAACATATGTTTTGAGATTTGTATGTTTTTTGTATTTTTTAATACTACCTTACATAATTTGATTACGTTGAATTTCCGGATTAAAAAAATGCCTGTTTCCTTCCATAAACGAGAAATATATCAGCTTCAAATGTCAACGATTTCAAATGGAATATCGGTAGCTCATCAGTTTCTTTTCCATTTGAGCTTCCACTTAAGCTACGGGTTTATACAAAAAAAGAACGAAAACACCGACAGCTGAAGGTGCGGACGAAATCGCAAAACTGGTCGTAAACAAGGCAATGTCAGTGGGCCACGGGCTTTCAACATTTTTTAGAAGAACTGGAACATAATAAAAAAAGCAGGAGATAAAAATGGATGGTGGGAACCTTGGCCTCAAACCATCAGACAAAACGATTACACAATTTAAAACCGGGAGTCGGTTTGCTGTCGACTCCCACCAGCCTACCAGCATTAGGCCCATTAACCCTGCCCAAACTTCTTACCAAATTTAAAGGTCAGAAAAAATTCAGTATATATCCGGTAAAGCTGATTATCTAATATTTATCACTTTGCAATAAATTTTGTTCATTAGCATGATTCATTAACAATGTGGTCATTTAATTTATGACATTACATGAAAATATATTGTTCTTCCGCCAGTTTATTTATACAGTTTCAAGACTGTATTTTCCATTTTATAATATTCCGATATTAGATAGGATCGTTGTAATTGAAAACACAGTCGTGTAATTATGTCGGCCTACCAGAAACCGAACTGGGGGGCCAAGCATATCAAATTTCTCTTAACAGACCCATGATCGTTTATATTCAATAATAATGAAGCTATTACTTTTTATACCTACGAATTCGCACCTTAAACCCGCTTTTAATCCGGTTTCTAATCGCCGCCCGTTTCATATTGGAGTTGTTCTTCCAGTTCCATTATATCGTGCCGGTTCATCGAACCTTACATGGGCACGCAAGCATTTCTAAGTCTTCTTGTATACCCAATGTTTTGGCTGCGAATTATATCAATAAATAAAACCACGCGACAATAAAAGTCACGGTATATTATTTACGATCAATTGTACCGGGCAGGGTGGTCTAAAAAGATAATGGACCACAAAAAGAAAGTATATATATGAACTCTGTCCCCTCTATGTTATATACGTTCGTTTTTTCTTTCTACTTTCTACGCTTCATTAGTTAATTTCCGACAGTGATTTATGAGTATCTCCAAATGCTTTACCTTCTTATTTATTTCAATTAAGCTCATCAATATCTGAGGATATAATAGCTGATCCACACCTAACTTGTGACATTTTGCGAAACTTTGAATTTACTGCAGGGAATTTTATTATTAAGATTTTAAGAATTAGGAATTCGCTAATTTAATTGTAAGAGTTATTTTAAGTGACTGCTAAGTAGTTTAGAGGTTGTTCAAATTCTATTGTATGTTATAACTCTCTAGGAAAGGGAAATTTGTGTCTATTCAAAATAATTTTAAGCTCATCAAGATCCGATTAATGACTTTGTATAGTCGACTAAACAGTACTGTTTGTCTTATACATATATATATATATATATATATATATATATATATATATATATATATATATACTTCATATTTGTTCATAATCAAATATACTATTTGGGAAGAGGGTTTATTTTTGAGGTGGAGGAGTGTAAGGCCGTATTGTATTGTCTGAGATCGGCTGTGCATGTGTTGTGTTGGCTGGGTGGAGGAGGAGGAGGAATGGTGTACGTTGAACCCGGTGTTGGAGGGCCCGCTGCAAAATAAGACGAGTGGCCCTCGTTCTCCGCCACCCCCTCCCCCCTCCCGGGAAACCGGTTTCCTTTTACGCTCCCGGCCCAGGCCCAACCGTGAATTTTCGGTTCCGACCAAGTGGAACGCTCCCGGGGATGATGATTCTCCTCGGCCACCAAATCCGGTCTCTCGTCCGAACCGACTTCCGTACCACGCTGTATAATTAATGGCCTCCCGGAGGCTAGGGTCATTTGTAAGGAATCGAAACAGTTGAGTAAGAGATAGGGTAACTATTGGAAGGCGATTATGGAATTTTTAAAAAATTGCAAGAGGTCGTTATGACGGCTCAATATAAAAAAATTAGTATGCACGATTTATAATCATAATGCGATCCACAATCTGGAAAAGACTAAAACTACTAAATCCTTATTTATTTCGACGGGCCGCTTGTATTAATTTTTTATGTCAAGTGCGAACTAAAATAAACAAACGAGCGTTCGACTTTAGAAGCGTACACGTTTTTCAATGGGTCTCCGACCGACTGGCTGTGGCCGGGGACAAGTCCCAACCCCGGTGGGACACTCCCTCCCTCTAATTCCATTCGGGGAGAAGGCGAGCCAAAAAAACACCGACGTACATATCCGTCCGAGGATGTCAAAACATTCGTCCTCCCGGTTTTTGCCCTAACCGGCGCCAATTGCGGACCCGAGGGTTCTTCACTAGGAACGGAGAAGCATCCCTTCGCAAAGTTTGAGTCAGTTGGCGAGCATAAAACTACCGACAGAATACTATTTATAGATCTCATAAAACAGCTCGGAGATGAAAAGTTGCGACTAACAGCAATGAATTTTTTCTGTTGGGACATGAAAACACTTGATGACAATTCACAATTTAACGCGTCTAATGAATTAATAAAGTGAGAATTGAATAGTTGTTCCCTTAAATTATTTCATACCTGCGTTTAAAAAATGTTAGAAATTTTGAACCCTGTGGATTGTGTTCTATAGGTTAATGCTACCAATAGTGGTTTTTAAAAATTTGTTCTAATGAAGCTTGCTAGTTTCAGAATTACTAATTATATTAGTCTAAGCAAAAACAAAAGCGAGGCTGTGTAGGAAATATTCCTTTAATTTTACAGTCGCGACTAGTAAAACTTTTCCAATTATCTTTGTATTTCAACATCCAAAAGCAATTGAATTAACTTCAAGGCCAATTCGTCTGAAATTGAACTTTGGGAGAATTTCAAGTTCGATTCTCGTGGAGAAAGTGACACATTGACCCGACCGGCTTAATCCGTTTAACCCTGAAAAAGTCCACAGGAAAAGTAGAGCTTATAACGATCGCCCGGGCGTCGCATAAATACATTTCTGGGCAAGAAACGCGGCATTACACTCGACACTAATAGTTATTTACTGCCCTTTTGTCTTGCCGAGTAGAGATGTTTCCAACAGTCCGGCGGAATAAAATATCCTCCAAGTAGAAAGCCGGATTCGTTACGTTATTACTTATGATCGGTAGATGTTACGGAATGTTGTTAAACGACCGCATTACTAAATACGGAATAAATATGGCATAAAACGGAAGAGTCCTAAAGTAATCGGAGACAATTCGTGGCTAAAATTTCGGTTGGTTTTTAAAAAATGAGGTTTTAATTACAGAATGCGTGAACGATAAATTTTTAAATATGTTGGACCTCAACATTCAAACTGTGAACGTCAGTGATATTGATATTTATTATCAGTGATCGAATGTAACATTATGAACAACAATATAGTACTCAGTATGTTTTTTCTCAGCTGTTAGTTATGCTTAGAAGGGCATAATAAGGTAAAAATAAATTATGTTCACGTTTTCATAAGAGGCTGAGAAATTCCAATTAGTTTTTGATTCATACATAATATGTATATTTTTTAAACCAGAGAGGTATTTTTATGCAATTCAACTGTGCTTAGCCTTCCCTTTAAATTTGTAAGGAATCCTACTTTTCGGGTTTACTGTATAATCGTTTATTATTGAAACCGAACTTGAGTGCAGACTAATAGAATTATATCCAACGTTTAGTTTGTCGAGTGTGACATTTTCGTGATACAGGATACCGTACGTTGTCTTTGAGAGATGAAAGAGGCTGTGTGTGTGTGCGGGAAAGAGAGGGGGCGGGCAAAAAGCGGTCGACACTCTTTTTGTCTGATTGCCCATTACCGTTATGACGCGTCCCATCCCATTCCGCCGGCCCTTCTTTAGGCATCGGAGCGCACCGGCATATTTCATTTCCCGGCCTCTTTTTCCCCTTTAACTTTTCCAAATAAAATTATTTTTTATTTTTATAGGGCCGGCCCAGCACAGTGAATATTAGAGGAATCGTTCTATAGTTAATTCGCTATAAACTGATTCGAAAATCCAAACATTCTAAGTGTAATTTTTTAAGGAATTTTTTATTATTATATAAAAATGATTTAATTAAATTTGGGGTTATACATGGATTCTCCTGATACAATTGGGAGGTGCGGGGAGTGACTGGGAAGGGGATTGTTGATCGTCGGTGAATTATTAACGTTGCTGAGTTTAATTACCAACGAAGGGGGGGAGGGCTAGGTAATGCAGATCGGCGTATATTCAGGATAATATCGGCCGGTTCAGACTCTGAATATTCCCTCGGACCGATAGGATCTGGGTCCAATAAGATAGCCCGCTCTTCAATTCCTGGTTATCTCGTTGGCCGTATTTAAATTGCAAAACAGGACCGTATCCCATAACTCCACCCCCGCCGCCGTGCCATCTTCGCCGCCCGCTTCACCCTAAAACGTTGGGTAGATTTTCCGGAAAGAAATCCTGTGGTTCCAGGAAAAGTATACGCGTGCCCGGTGAATAGCCCATTAGACGAACCCTTCTCATTTTGAAACTGGAGTCTGTGTAATACATCCGAGTATATAAAAAAATGTACGTCGATTGTAACAGCATAAACATTTTCAAATCATAACGCGATTTAAAGCTGGCATTTACAAAGAAAATGCAAATATGGCCAACTAACATAGAGCATGGGGATATTGTTGAGAATAGTGCAGAACTGAGAGAATGTAAATACACGCGTTTACACAGTTTGTCTTACGTATTTAAATTTAAGGTAGAGGTCCTTCTAAATAGTCACGCATTTCTGATCACTGAAGAATGAAGGATTGTTTTCAAAAATACTTTTTCAAAAGAAAATTATTCGAATAGACTACAATAAAACTGTAATAAATTGAGGTATAAATTTATATGTATAGATTCCAACCTACTGCGTTCAAATAGCAAACTGCGCTTTACACTGTAACAGTCAGCGCGGCCTACACTTTTAATAGAAGCCTTCAAATGAATTGTACTGTGAACAAATGAAAGTAGGTTGCCGAGAATTTATACACAATGGAGAACTGGCATTCTAGTCATTCGAGTGTGCCCCAGCCTTCGCTCTGAAAGGGCGGTGTGTTCGACTTAAATCCGAGAAACGCCTATTCGAACAGCATATCCGACAGTCAAAGAACGAATGGAAGCGGGTTGACTGTAAAAGCAGATCGAACCATTTTGAAGTAGAGGTGAATATAAACCGTTTCTGATGGATAGCTTATAAGTCGAATCTTATTCACTCGGGACAGAATTAAATCTATCGCAGCCCAATTGCAGGTTTTCCTCGCTCGGCCTTTAATTTTATCAGTCGTTTATCTCGGTCCCTCTTGCCCCCACATGGCTATTGTCCGTTCCCTCGGTAATTGCGACGGCGTGAAATTTTAAAACCTAGCCCCCTTGTTGTGTCCATTATTTACATGGTTTTCCCTTACCCACTGTCGCCGACCTAGCCACTCGTCCCTACACCGAGGACTAGACCCCCCTCCCTCCCACCTGTTAATTGGGGCCACAAATTCTTCACCAAGTCCGAAAGCCCCTTTCTTCTATTCGACTCGAATGGATTAAGTAATTAATTGCACCGATCTGTCAATTGGAACTACGATTTTATATTTGAAGTAACTGATAATTATCAGGTCGGGAGGATCGATGAGGTTTAATCGGGGGAAGTTGAAATTCAGTGGTAGGCAAAACCGATGCTGAGGTGTACGGGGAGATGTTTTCGGAATCCCGCCAAGGTTAACCGGTCCATGAAGTCGTCCTCAGGGTGGTGGAAATAGTATCGGCTGTAAAGAGCGGAGCGAAAACGGATTGGACCGAATTTCAGCGATGACTTGTAAAGTGAGGAAATGAGTGTTAGTTGTCTGAGCAGGCCATCAGCAATAACAACAGAGGTGAAAATGTAGAAGATGATTGCCTAAGATTAATTAAAACTCACGAAGATCGTTTTGATTAAAAATTCTTACGGTTTTAGCATCTCTAATCTACTGGTGGAATGCTAATGAAGTTGGCGAGAGGCCGAAACCAGTCTAGCAAAAGGCCAGATCGGCGAGCGAGACAGAATATCGCAATAATGATGGTATTCGTAACCCTAAGTAGGACCTAACCAATCTTAATTAAACCAATAAGGTGAATTATATTCACATTTCTTCTCTCTGGCAGTTATCAGTCAACATGCTTATATTGGTCAGAATGGCGAGTTAAATCATCGAGTTAAATGCCACGATTATTCAGAAACTTTTTGTTCTTGGGCCGTTCACAAAAGCTATAGAGTATGAATAAAGATTACTGATATCATTGAGTCGGAAACATTGTATGGAAATTTTACTCGATAGGCGGCAGCGCCTATAAAGCTGGGGTCCTCTCCGTTCTGCGTATCACTCTTTATTGGGCTGCTCGAGGCTCCTATATTTGACCGCATAACCTGCACCTGCTCCCCCTTTGTTCCACGTGCTCCGTTGCTATTGGGCCGTTATTTATCTCTGGCTGCTTCGATAAAACTCCTATTGCTAGAATTCAAACCAAATTTCAATAATTGTTATGAACTCGGGAACAGCTTACCGATATCTCTCATAATTGTCTTCGGTGGTTGGACGAAACACTGGCCCAAAGAATAGTTACAGTTGATAATGAAACAGTATTCATAGAATATTTACAATAAACTTAATTTAGATCATGCAATATTTGTTATAACCTATTATATAACCACTGTATTTAAGACACATCGTTTATGGTTTCGCGATGTTTGGAACATAATAATTCTCGTTATTTATCGCCTGTTTGATTATTTACCATCTAATCTTATGACTTCCTGTGAGGTGACAACAGAAGCCCTTCTAAATAACCGCGCTTGATCCGCATTTTCGCCTAAAATGGAAACGGAATGTGAGGGACGGAAATTCAACCTCAGACTTTACTTCCCGGAATCTGCCGGATCTATTTTACCAACGTTAATAATTTGCTCCATGAAACACTTTGAAGAAATATACCCAGACTGACGGTTATGTACAGTATTATAGCTTGAGACAAATGGCTGTATTTTGTGATAGTGAATCTTCTTTGATACTGGCGATTCCCGTATTGGGCAAATTAAAACGTATTTGTACGCTATTCTCCTTGGATAAAAAGGAAGGACTCGATAAATTGAAATGGCACAGGCGATAAGAAAATATCAGGGCCGAGTCCTTTGAAGAGACGCAATAGGTCGGACCGAACCGCATTCAATGCAGGTCTCGCGACCGAAGAAATAATTATCAATGTTGCTACAAAGCTTGAATCAAGGATGGGAAAATTTCTAATAGAACGAAAGTTTGCTAAATCCCAACGATAGCTCATTGGGTTCCATGGTACCCATATTTTTTGTTACTATTTCACTATATTTCCATTTTATTCTTTTCTTATTAAAATAAGAAAACTTTCGACGTAACTTCCAGAAATTAATTTTTTTATATACTTCCAAATTTCTCCCTATTTTGGCACTGTTAAATTATTCCGACCAATTTTAGATTTGCGGTGAATTAAACTGAACAGAGGTTATATGAAATCGTATTATTGTTGCAGTTATGAACAGTACATTAACTCACAGCCGCAGGTCTGAAATGACAATTTGGCGTCGGCCTCCAAAGAAGAGGTAAAAGGATTAGGTTCGGGCGAATAATCCATATCGGGCAATTAGCTTTGGACAGGGGCCCACTCGAAAACTAGTTCCGACGGGGTGAACGGGCCTCCGGCCGAGAGCCGAAATTAACATAATCCTCGGTTTATATTGACGAGGCGAGCTCCGCTTTATTAAATATGAGGACTAATGCTGGTCCAACTGGCCGGCCGGCCGCGATGAAATAGCCAAGCTTGTGGCGCTACCCAACTAGATTATTTTCTGGAAATTTTCTAGGAAAGGATCAGCCATTTAAACCACTAGATAAGGTGCAGTTTGTTGGGACTAAAGACAAATGCACTAATAGTTGGTTTAGTGTCTACTTTGCACAGCGGTGTTTCATATGCGCTCGTCCCCGCCATACAACATACGAGTACAACAGGAAGAAAAGAAAATTTTTTTGTTTCTAGGAATTTAATTTAAATTTTTATTTTAAAAGAGTTTACTGATATTAGACGTCAATGTTAAATATGAAAACAGATATTTTATGTTATGAATTGAGTATTTTTACGTTGTAACAGTCCATCCGAAAATCCTTATATATAAACTCATAAGGGTGGGTAATATGACCGAGTGACGGGCGAAAGGGAATTACGAGGGAGGCATTTATATTTATAGGGGGGCGACGATAAGGTGATGACCGTGGTCTGTTGTTGAGGTGTTATCACTCCGTGCTGCACAGACGAGAGAGAGCATCCTCCCCCGCCCACCACAGACCACTGATGAGCCCACGGACAGACCTATTGCCACACCAAGACGAATCGGAGCACGCATTAGGTGAAAAATTTCTATTCGCCCAGTTCGAGGAAATGTTACACTCTCCAGTCGCAGATAGATTACAGACCGCCACGGTAAAATCTACATAACCGCGCAAGAGTCAAAATCAATATTATTTTACACTACAGCGTAGATAAACGTTTAGTGACATTATAATAGGAAGAGGGGTAAAATTATACACTGAACACCGATACAGTTAGGTTTAAACAGCCAGTTATACGGTTGTTGTAGCGCAAAATATTTTGATGATATGTTGTGATGCTTTAATAATTATTACTCTACGGTGTGTACCATTTCAGCCGGGCGTACTGAACAGGTCTTGCTTTTGAAATTATTCCGTGTGTAGAAAAAAATTAAAAATACCGTCGGCTTCTATTCCACCGGGATTAGGAATATAATATTCGAGCGTTTTACGGGCCCAATTTCCGAATGGTTTGCTCCGTTGGGATATTAATTCATATTAATAATTTGGCCCCGTATTGTTCCCCGTAGCACGGGCTTCCCTCCATGGGGAGAAAAAACCGCCCAACAGCCGAAGTAAAAGCATAAGCCCAGTCAATAATCTAAGCATCTATTTTATCCGGATTAATAGAAATTGCTATTATATTTTATGGTTTATTCCTTTATTCAAAATAATTGCTCTGGAATGTTCGAGAATAATTATATAAATAATTAATAATTTAAATTGGTATTAAATACTGCATATTTTATCAGAAATTTGGTTTTACTGAAATATGGATATCAAACAAATGTTTTAACTTATCGCGTTATTTTTCCATTAATTATTTCTTATTGAGAGTTAATCGACCTGAATTAAGAGTCCCTTTCCTCTCGGTAAGACGGGCCGTGTCTCTATTTATTAAACACAATTAATATACGCTTATATTTTAACACTCTTCCAACTAATTATAAAGTTGAAGTTTGTACGATAGATAGATATTTGGGGTGTGGGAGATTACGGGTTTGAGGGATTGTTTAATAATGAGGGATTGGCTTACAGAGTTAATGGATGTCGGGTCCTTAAGCCGGCTAATTATTGTATAATAGGCGCCGAAAAGGAAACCCATCAGTCAAGTCAACCCGTTCTTGTTTAACAAATAGAATTAATGGTGTGTCTTCCCACACATTAATAGCCCGCCAACCTCTCTCCCCCTATCCCTCTCTGCCTTCTAACACCCTCCTTTCAGTTTAACATGCACTATTCCTAGCTGTCCATCGTTGTTACCGCTACTTACCTTATTATAACCTTATAATATTAATTTATATATATATTTATATATATATTGACTTATTTGTTATTGTATTTTTTACATCTCAGTAAATCTTAAATTGAAAAAAAAGCCTACCTAGCAATTACTTAAAAAACGTTATTCGATTTTTGTATCCTGTCTATAAATCCGAAGAGTTCACTTATTATTGAAGCGAAGACAATAATTTAATATAAGTTTGACTCTCTCCATCACACATACGCACGTACATGATCTCGTGGATAAAAAAATGCGTTTTTCCTCCCAACTACCGAAAAGGCTAAAATGTTCTATTTCGAAACCAAAGCCGATGACTCAGGATCATTATGGTTGCTATTACCTAAAGAAATTCGAAAAATATTTATTTGTTTAACAAACGGAAAATATGAAACATAAAAGATGTTAGGAATCTAAAATTTTGTTTTGAATTCGACGAGAACAATGCCGATTGGGCATTAAAGCTTTAGTTCTATACATTGCTGGAATTATAGCTTCGATATCTGCTGTTCTGAATTTGAAACGGTCGAAATTTCATAGTACCAATCGTTCTGAGAGCGACAGCAAGAATGATCTGAATAGGATGAAATTTACACATTGAGAGCCTGGTGGGTGGGGATTGCAGCGCGCCCTGTTAATTTGCATATGAAGCGGGCCAGGAAACCCTGCAAGCAGGCCCCGGCGTGTGAAGGAAAAGGAGGTATTGCTAAGGTCACAGGTCACAACTCGTACCCGATTTAGTGCCCGGCCCCGCCAGTCGTCTCCACTTCACTTCTCGGAACGCCGAGTTCGATTTGGCCCTCGAGAAATTCCGCCGTCAAAGAGTTCGTAAAACTGGTTTATACTTGGCTAAATGAAATTTAGCCCCAGGAGTTACAGGAGCCGTAACTTGTAAATATTGTATTTCCAGCGAGGGGCGGACCGAACCTTGCTTGTGGGGGGGTAAGTCCCCTGGCCGAACCTTTCTGATTTGCTGAGGGGCCCGAACAGTTTCTGTAATCACTTAGTGTCGCACTTGTAACAACTAGAACGAAATTGAGAAAACTCTATTATTTATATTTCATTTTCTCAAAGAATAATTAAATTATTTTCTTAATCGTCTA
Organism: Lethocerus indicus; assembly: GCA_019843655.1. Classification (NCBI taxonomy): domain Eukaryota; kingdom Metazoa; phylum Arthropoda; class Insecta; order Hemiptera; family Belostomatidae; genus Lethocerus; species Lethocerus indicus. The sequence continues at coordinate 21,247,909 of JACDQD010000003.1, read as the reverse complement.
ATTTCTATATACGATATAATTATTAGAGATGATACATAGGCTCTTCGTCTTAAACAAACTGCAGGCCCTTAAATTTAATGTCAATCGAAACTATTGGCAGTCGTCCTCCGTGAAAGCTTATTTCCGGAATATCAACGGGACACGCAAAGCCTATTTGGAGCGATCCGGGAGAAACTTGGATTCACGGGTACCTTTCGAATAACCGAGAGCGGGTAATTTATGGCCGGCCTAGTTGTCGATCATGGGCCTGCGAATTCGTACCTTTGTGGACAAGTTATGGACAGATGGGGCTGTTTGAGGCTCACACCCGGAGGGTACGGACGGTCGGCTGGCTCGAATAAATTAGACCGCGAACCGAAAATGTATTTTGCGGCATTAGACCGAGGAACACTTTCGTGCAAACCCGACTTCCACTCCATCCCTCTATTTGGGTTATGGGTTTCGTGGAGCAGACCTATTATATTAGCCGGGCAAATAAAGCCCGTCTTTTACACTGCCATGGCGAATGTCAATATCCCTTATTTTAATAGAAAATCCCCCCCCGCCCCACCGCCCCCGTCTCCCTATCACTCAGTCACTCCCTCTCGGTTTTCGGATTTCGGCATAAAACAGCCGCCTCCCGTATAATTCGATATCGATCCTCGGTTTTTTTTCGAACCTCGCCGTCTATGATCGTCTACATTTCTTTCGTACATTTAAACGAGGCGATTCACCTTTTCCAAACTCAAAAAAGAGCGTCCAATTTCCCGAATACGATCCTATATTTGTTTAAATTACGACCGAATTATATTTCTACGCCTAACTATATAAGCAGTAAGAGTATTTCTTCACTCGAACTGAGGATGGTTTCTATTACGTCATCGTTTAAATATATTTTTAAAGGTATTTATTGAAGCAGTAGATTGCAAGAACTTTACTTACATACACTAGGTCTTTCATGATGATCTTATGCAACAAATGGGAAAGGAAAGAGGAGCAAAACGCATACACGCGGATGATCTCAAACGAAAACTCAAAATTGTTTCCAATCTCAAAACGGCAACGCATGTGAGGGATCACTCAAAACCTTCTTACACCATACTCTGACGTTTCAGGCAATACTATTGAAACTTGACACAGTTTTCGACAATGTGGAGTGAGCGGCTTTTTTCACTGGAAATGGTGAACAGATCAACCTAGTATATAGGTGCGTGCGGGTTCGAATCAAGGAGGAATAACCAGGCGTTGTTGCTCCACACCACCAACATTAGAACAAACGGCCTCTCGCCTACAGACTCTACGACGGCCCGGGGGTGAAACAATTCTCATGCGATTCAAACACTCCTCAACAACAATTGGTTTCACGGAGTGAAAAAAACTCGCCTTACTTCCTGACCTCGAAAATAACGGAAATTGTCATTTTCTCTTGTTATTTCACGCTATCGGGAGGCGAAAATTATGAAATATAATATTTCGATTGATTAAAACGGGGCAACTCATTAACACAAGTGTGCTAATTAAATTTAAGTTGGAGAATTCAATACAGTAAAAGTGGGTTATGTATTAGAAGTGCAGTTTCAAATCAACCTCACTATATTCCTTTTGGTTTAATGATCATATATAATGAGAACAGTAATATTAAAAACAATCGAAATCACCGGGGATAGAATTTTGTAAGTTTTCATTATTTCCCCTAAATATTACCAAATCAATAAACTAATTATAATAAAAGAGACTACTTTTCAACTGCTATATTACAATATTCATCTTCGCGTATCTAAATATTTATCCTCGTGTAATATAATAATTGGAATGCGGAAATAACCTGTATGTATTTATGATAAAATAACCGATTATTTATGATAATTATGATTTAAGGGACCGTCGCACGGCCCTCCGACGGTTTTAATCTGCCCCGTTCATAATTGATCAGCGAGCTCTGCTCAAGTTTGTCGCTGGCGTACATCTCGCCGGCGAAACCGACTACCAATTTAAGTTCCCCGGCAAACGTTCTTCCACCAATTATGCATGGAGCCGGCGAGCCCTCCTACCATGCGAACAGCGTCATACCGGCTACCGACGATCCGTCCGCACCAATTTTGACCCGATCTTCGGTGTTAGAAGACGGGGTAGTGAAAATCGTTTATACGCTCTTAAATGATTTCGGAAACCGTTTTAACTGGTACGATATTTCAGGCTTCGGCAACATGATCCGTGCGAAACGGTCCACGACTTCAGATTTGAGTTTGTTTATACTTTGTCCAGCTGAAAAATAAAATACCTGCCGTAATCGATTTAATTTCAGTGACGGTTATATTTCAACACAAAAATGGATGTTCTCTTTACTTCTTTTTGTTTTAAGGTGATTGATAATAAATAACCTATTTGATCATGCGATAAGATCATTTGATGGAGTCCGCGTTGGGCTCATCAGGGTTTAAAGTGGACGGCCGGGAGAGATATTTGATTAAGAGGTCCCGGTTGAACTCAAATTATATAAGGGAAAAATGAACCGAATAGCAGTAAATTAACCTGAAGCTATTTTCGGAATTCCGAATTCAGTGTCTCGGCCGACCCGAAACAGATATAAGGCCGCCGCTAGATTTAAATTTGTCGAAATATAATAAGATTAGGTCAAGGACAGGGAACGATTGATGAGCGAGACGACTTAAATTGATTCAAATCCCTGAGTTGATACAGGGAATGGTAATTTAATAATTGTCCCATTTTAAATTGAAAACCCTGTGTTTATATCTTTAATACCCCACTACTACAGCTAATAGAAAATACTAATGACAACCTATGAAAAATGGTCAGTGGATAAGGCCATCAACTCCTGATGCAAATCAAAAAACCGAACAAACACACACGAAGGGAAATTTTAATTCCAAAATACTACGAAATTACGCCTCAATACCTGCACACGTCTGTTTGTGTGTTGCACACAGTTGATATTCTCATGAATGGTTTTCATTAAAGTATTTATGGAGATAACAAATATAAACCCTCAGTGTTATTTATAGAAAAATTAGATACAGCCTGTTCACCGTCTAGCTCTACAATGGACTCACTCAGTCTAGAATGTTACATTCCTTTATTTTTTGGGCAGCGACCTTGCAGAGGCCAATATAGAGTTGTCAGTTGCCCTCGTTCCCTAGATTTTTCCCCTTTTTTTCGTGTGAAGAGGAAATAAATAACAGAGTAGACGACTTAACGCCATTTTCGACCTCGAGATATTTCCGGTTAGCCCCAAAAGTGGCAGGCCCTCAACTATTTTAGTAACTGCTTTTCTAATTCGGTATTGGCTGTAATTCTTTCTAGAATGTTATTTAATGTTAATTTTATTTCTCAAGAATGTTATATGCGTTAAATTTGCAAACACTATTGCATATTTCAGTGAGTTATGAATACAAAAGTCATGAGAAAATTTGTTTTCTTAATGCGCTCACAAGAATAACGTAATTCGTTTCATTAAATGCTATCCCTAGAAATTAATATCATATATATTGTCATCATTTACTCAGCAAGGAACAAAAACGTCTTTCTATATTATAGTATGATTATCATATGACACTAGAAACATAACGATACAGAAAGAAGCAAATAAACGTACTGTAAGTGCAATCTACTGTAGGTGCTGGAAAGAGATAGGCAAGCCTTCACGACACGTAAGGCTGGTGTAGTATCACAGAGCGCCGTTAGACATTGAACAGTTTTATACGGAAATTTCGCTTCTTATGTTTATTGTATTTATTAATGGGAACAAAAATTGTCTTAATTATTTTATTAGAATTATTTAATTATGGATTAATTCCTTATTTTTGAATACATTATATTGTTGACAAAGTAATCGGTGAGAATATCGGTGATTACCATGGTGAAGGTTTATTTTAACCCAAAGTCGAATGAAAATTATGAACAATATGTAGTGTTCACAATTATTTTATACGGGGTAAAGCGAAAAAAATTATATATAAAAAACGAAAACATATTATCATATATAAAATAATTCCAATATGAACATCGGCAAAAAATCTTTTCTCTCGGTTGTTCAGATAATAAACAGCAATAAAGCTTCGAAAAACTACAATTTCATTAAAACGAGGGGTTTGACGTTGTTCGTAAGGCACGAATGAATATGCATGGGTTTAAATAACGATAAAGGGTCATTACGAGTTGTTTAGAGAAAGAAAAATCGTTGAACAATAGTCGGGGAGTGGTTTTATTATCGAAGTGTAAAAACTCGGATGTTCGTGCACGGCTCGGGCCCTCGTGACTAGAAAATTAGCTCATTTCATGTGAACTGTTTAAAAAAAAATAAAAGCGCAAATAAATTAAAACTACGACACACATTATTAGTGATTATTTCTTATCCCGGCTTTGTTCGGAAATTACTTATCTCAGATGGGGAAAAAGATACAAAATTAATAAGGTATTAATGTTACCTCTGGAAAACATGTGGTAAATTCTGACTAATACATATATTTATCTTATTATTTGACTCTTTGTAAAACCATCGAATCACAAAGTAATTCTTATATTTCAATTGAATAAATACCAAAGTATAAAAAGATAGAATAGTAGAATTGGTTGATTCGAGTGACACTAACCTATTTTATTACTGTTGCAGGTTTTTGGCGATTTGGTGGCCGCTGAAATGTCAGATAACAACGAGAAGAGCGAGGTTCATGATCCTCATCATCTGGATGATAGCTCTGACCACCACCATCCCGTGGGCCCTGTTCTTCAACCTCGTGATATTCAACGAGGAACCCGAACTGAAAGTGTGCATAGAAGTCTGGCCCGTTTATCTGAACGAATCCCTGTACTTTCTGATCGGTAACCTCCTTTTCTGTTACATCCTGCCGATGATCCTGATTTCGATGTGCTACGTTCTGATATGGATCAAGGTGTGCAAGCGGCACATTCCGACGGACACGAAGGACGCCCAGATGGAGAGGATGCAGCAGAAGAGTAAGGTGAAGGTGGTGAAGATGCTCGTTGTGGTAGTGATCCTGTTCGTGCTCTCCTGGCTGCCGCTCTACGTTATATTCGCGAGGATCAAGCTCGGCGGGGAGTTCTCTTCGAGCGAAGAGGACTTGTTGAGCGTCGTGACTCCGATAGCCCAGTGGTTGGGCTCTTCAAACTCTTGCATCAATCCGATCCTCTACGCTTTCTTCAACAACAAGTACAGGCGGGGGTTCGCCGCCATCCTGAAGAGCAAACGGTGCTGCGGTACCCTGAGGTACTACGACACCGTGGTCAGGGCCAACTCCTCGTCGACGAGCCTGAGGAAATCCTCCTACTACGTGACCAACAACAACAACTCCTCGACCAGGCGCCAGCTGAGCCAGGATACCTCTGTGTCTTACATATCCAATAACACGGGGGTCTAACTCCCTCCGGCGCTTCCCCGCTGGTTCAGGTTTGTCTTTTCGCGCTTCTGGCGCCGTTTTTTGAAAGCGGTCCGCGCCATCGCGCACCACCGCAAATCTACAGGGTAATCACGGTCCAACCGATGTTTGACACGGCTCAAATTTGGAGATTGCCCAATGTCAAAAGTATTTTATAACATGTGAATTTTAAACGAGAGTACTTGACGCGACTTATAAATCTGCCATTACTCAATTTACCTTAAGTGCTTTTTACTTTTAGACTATAATTTAGATAGTTGTTATAATTTATTAATTGTTTACATTTTTGGTTCGGTATGTAAAATGAAAACTAGGAACGCGGAATGTGTTTTGTTTGAGAAGAGGACCTTAAGAAGTGATGGTATAAAAACGTACTGGATTTATATTTGGGTCGTTTCCGGTGTGACTCTAACAAAGTGATAATAGATTGTAATATTTTTAAAATCTATTTCTATTGTTAATTAGATTTTATTTACATTTCGTTTTGGAAATCATCCAATTCATGTAGTACTCTGTAGTTGTATTATTCTTGAAGATATAATTGTACTTCGAAAAACCTTTTGTAAAAATAATATACGAGGGCTTTAGTGTGAAGAAATGTTGTATTTATAGCCGTGAAGTTATTTTTTGGTATACTGCACATGTTTGATACTGGAGATGTATTGAATTTAGTTTTATCTAAATTTGATAGATTTTTTACTAAAATCGATCTGGTAATTCACAGCTTTAAAGTGTTAGATAAACCAACACTCAAACACGTTTTGATTGTTGGACTACGTATTTTTGGAGATTAGGTGATTGCTTATTTTATTATGTCATCCACAGTAATACACTTCTCTTTAGGTGTCTTATTGATTAGGAGGGTTAATCCCATGTTAGAATTTATAGTTTTGTACAAGACAATAAGTGTTGATTTTTTAAATAATGCTTAAAACTTGTTTAATGTGACATTGAAGTGGTTATTACAAAAAAATTTATGTTATGTGTATATTAGAAATATACCTTTAATAATGTGTCTACATAGTAATATTAGTATTGATTAGAAAATTAATATTGATAATGGACATAATTATGACCCAATGATAATTATGAGATCATAGTGCCCTTTTATCAAGTGATATAGTGTGATATATTAAATCTGTTCCAATATATTAATTTTTTACAGTTCTTCAGATACTGTTTCAAACTAAAAAAAATCGCAGTTAAACGAATTTTAACCATAATTTATTAATTTATTTACTCTATCAGAAGACTAGCTATGAATTGCAAATTTTCTTATTAGAGAACAATAATAATAAATTAAAAATCAATCAAATTACATACCTCTTATAAAAGTGAATTTGAAATGTGTAGATTTCATATAGAAAAATGAAGTATTTTGGTCAAACCATCAATGTAATTATCATTCTAGATTTAATGATATTTAAATTGTAATATTAATACTCTTCATGACAACTATAGTAATAACGCAATTTTATACAAAAATAAAATAAAAAATAAATATAAAATAATATAAATAACTTGTAAAAATGAGAAACTAAATTACTAGTTTGTAAAAAAGCTATAATTTTAGTTTTTGCATTTTTAAGAATTACCTTATGTAATATAGTGCTTTGCATTAAATATAGAATTAATATTAAAATGAATTAGATCATTCAAATGTTTATTACTGATCCACACCACATTTTATTTTGTCATGGGGAGTATTAATATTTATGTTCATAACATAAGTCTGCAAAGGACAACATGGTTCCCTTAAGAATAATGTTGATTTAAATAAAAGAAAATGTTATATTCATAAGTGTGTTATGTTTATTGTTGGTTTTAATACAAAAAATATAAGCTCAAAGCTGTAGTCATACGAAGTAGAACTGTAAATTATGTGAGTGAATATCATGTGTATATTTGAAGCATCAAATTACTTAGGAAATGAATATTTCTGTACTTCAGGATGACATTAAAATATAGTTTAGGAAAACTAAATGTGCACTTTTAACTGTAAGTTGTTAGAAAATAAATCATGTTTTGGAGTCACAATTTGGTGACCAAAGAATTGGTGAATATATCATATTTATCAATGTAAGCAATATTAAAATTGTTTGAATTGGGAGCTATTTGTACAACCAGTGTAGTATTAAGCATGAAATATTATATGTAATTGTATTATTGGAAGGCTGGTTCCTTTGAATAGGTATTGCTGTAATATGCAGGATTTCATATTACTAGCAGAAGAAAGTATTATTTGAGAGTGATTTGGGAAAATTTTGGCAAGTTTTGAAGTAATAATAATGTCCTATATATTGGCCTGTATAATATATTTGTAAATATAGTGTCGTGTATTTAATCAAGGAAAATGAAGAGAATATCAGCATTGTCAATATAAAAAAGATTGTTGGTACCTTAATCAGGTGTAATATTGAGCCTGATAGTCTAATCAGAAGTTATTGTTTTAAAAATATATTTTTCTCTAGGTTTCTCAGAACTATCAGTAGAAACCAAAATATGAGCAAACTAATACATTTTCATAATGAAAAGAGCTGTGGATTAAATGTATATTTTGGATATTACAGATATAACTTTCCTATGAGGAAGATAAAGACAAATGAAGCAACAGTTTGCAATATTATTTCAACTTAATAATATTTAATGTTTATTTGTAGTGTTAGAATCACATTAGTGATATACATTTTGGAATATAATTATAGATAAAAATTTGCCTAATATAGTGTTCATACTGTTATTAACTGGTTAAAATTCACTTTAAAATCTAATAGGCCCTCACATAAAAATATTAAACAGAAATTCCATTTATTTTTAATCTTTTTGGTGTTTTAAAATATTTCTATATACTACATTACTTAAAATATCTAATTGTTCTCAAATACTGAAGAATATATTGTCTTTATCTTGATAAGTATACCAGTTTTTATAGTAATAATTCAAAAAATTATTTATGATATGTGAATAATATGAAATCATTTCTCAAAAGAAAAAGGCCTGATTAAAGGATAGACCACTCTGTATTTTTTTTTCTTGAGGGATATCTATGAAGGAAAATCAATTAAAAAGATTTTTTTCTAATAATACTGGCATTTAATAGTAAACTATATAATTATAAAAGAATATTATAAAAGGAGATGGAGTCCATCATTTGAAATCTATAAAACTATTTAATATTGAAACCTTCATGTCTTTCAAGCCCTCATTAGATTAGAAATAATGCCTAAGTATTGTTGAAAAAATTGGATTATTGATATTTCCAAAGTTATTTAGTCATGTTTTGGCAAGTTGGCTTGGTGTGTGAGTGTGTGGCAATAGGCCAGCTTTCTCACGCACTTGAGTTAATTTTATATGTACAAAGTTGCAACACAAAGTCACTGAATATTTCAGGGAAATCAACCTGAGCTGTAATTGTTCTGGAATAATGAATAGTAAATGTTATAACAAAATTGTAAAAGTAGTGGTGCAATGTAGTCGCTGCTTTGTATTCTCAGTAAAAGAATAAGTGTATCTTACATTAAATAAGAGCAAAAAGTGTTAAAACAATTAGTTGTATCCAAACCCTACATTTCAGTTACTCATCCCAATAATTTGTAATTATGTATAGGCAAGGAATGGTAATGTCACCTCCTTAAGAAGATTGCACAGGCTAAGATTAAATTTGGCTCTTATTAGACTGTTTAATAACAAAAATGTATTTAGCTTGTACTATGTTCTCAAAGAGGTATATAAGGAATGAATTGGGCTCATTTTTGGAGTTCATTGTTTTGCTTATTTTTTTTCTGTATATTTTTGCCCAGATATATTTATTATATAAATATATTTATATTTGTATATTTGATGGAGGGAAGAATAAGATGGCAATAAATAAAATGTTGAATTAAATATACTGATTTTTTTATCAAACCTTAATACAAATTTTTCCATACATTTTACTTATGTTTTAAATCGGTTTTTGCCTGCTTCTGTTTATGAACTTTGGCTTATGCACCTTTTTAAATCATATTGCATTTATATGTTATTAAGCAATTCATGTGAAGGCACCAAGACTGCAAAATTATTGACCAGGGCTGGTGATGACCTTTAAACAGGAATTTGATATCACTTTGCTCCTGTACATACCTAATAACACTAAGCATATGCCAATAGTATAGTATATTCAAACTTAATATTTGTTTATACCTACTTGTAATTATTCAATAATTACAATAATAGAATAAAAATGGATTTATCATATAATAAAGTATTATGGAATTTAGTTGTGTTCACTTAGTGACATACACTAACATTGAATTGGTAGTAAGGCAACAGGTAAAACTGCAGTTTTAGTGAATTCTCCTTGGCAGATTTTAAAACTTCCAGGTTTAATTACCTCTAATATAAATTCTGGGAAAAAAGAACTTCTTGCTTAGTATTTAAGATGTAAATAAAATAAAAAGATTATAAGCCTAGTAGAAATTATGGCTGAGGATAAGTAAACTTCAATAAAAGGGAAGTAAATAATTGGTAACACAGATTTTTGAGATATCTAAAACTCTGAACTGTAAATGACTTAATTTGTCTTGGAAACAATTTAATATTTTTAATTATAAATATCTAATATGATTAAATACAAGTTAAACTTAATAAAAGAAAATTAAATATTATACTTATACCCCCCCCCCAGGGGCAAATGTTCGGGTTTCAGAAGGGGATTTCGGACCATCATTCAGTTACTAATTTATGTAAAATCTCTACGTTTTAATTTACTTTTAATATAATAAAGTTTACTGATTATCAAGGATTAAAATTGTCTTTAACACGAAGCATTATTTTCATTCTCGGCGATGGCCGCGCCAAACTCTACTTTAAAAATAATCCAAAGAAACGTATAATGTAGAAATAAGGAAATAAATAAAATATTTTACATATTATATGCTCTTTTTGAGTTATATAATCTAGGGGAGGAGGTAATGATATTCTAAAAATTGTGAATGGGGGAATAAAGCAACAAACGTTGAGAACTACTGATGTATAACTATAAAGACTAATTTCTTTACACTTTAATGAATTCGAAAAGCCATCATTGCATTTTTGTACTTATCTGATTGAAGCACAAACTTGCTTGTTGAATCGGAGACTTTAGTAAGCGTGAAGGATAAGAAAAAGAAACTTGAATTAATATATTGTCAGTAATGACAATATACAATTTACAATATCCGTTGGTGGTTTCGCGTGGGTTTGGAATGTCATAATTCTTACGGTCATCTGTACTCAGTATCTCAGAATCTGCTTTTCGGCATGCTTACTACAATAATTTACTAACTAAAAGTCGAAAGCATAAGAGCAAATAAAAGATAGGATAATATCAATTCATCTACTCTTCTCGCAAGCTCGTAACCTTGTTCCTTTCGATTATCGATGCTCATGGTGTGAACGAGTTACTATTGGAATACTATTGCAACTGATGCCTGCAAATTTAATCTTGTTTTTTTGCATCACTCGTTTAGCTACCCAAAATGATTCTCACGTTTCTTTTATGCCGTTCGCGAAAGAAGGATGATTAGCTGTGGTTAGTTGTGAGGTGTTTGCGAAGTGGTCGTGCTTTACCGAGCCCCGAGCGACGACCGAAATCCGGTTCTCCGGTAATGGGCCCGGAAATGGAATTCGGCCGTTCCCACTATGAACATGCTTCTCGGGGGTGTGGGGGAGGGGTGGTAGGGTGGCCGAGGGGCATGGGCTTTCTAGTCGCCTAATCGTCTAATTTGATTTAGTTTGGGAAAAAGTGTCCGGGCGCCCGGGTTACCGGGTATAAATCCCCTGAGGTCCGGCTCTCGGCATCTCAGTGGCCGTCTAGGAAGCGACACGACTCGGTTTCCTGAACCCACTCAAGGTGAGTCACTCGCCGCCGTTACCGTTGTACCGCGGCTCTCGTTCACTTCACCTCTAGGTAACACCGGAATCGTCCCCTTCTCTCCGCCGAACGGTCCCTCTGAACCTCAGTTCTGTCCGGAATCCCATCGCTACCGTGCCGCCACACTATAACTATCTTGTACTCCGAAGTCTTCTAGTTCCAATTTTCCGATAAGAATTCGGAGCGCCACACTAGGAATAACTATATATTACCCAACGGTGGATTCCTACGTGATTTCCGAATACTATGGGTATGTAAGATACTATTTACCTCATCTTAATCCACCTTCTAATAAAATTCCGCGGCGATTTTAACGCCTTTCGAGGTTAAATCAGAGGTGAAAGCATGGGGAAGGCGAAGCATAACAGTCCAAATTTATGCAATTGTTGAACATTCAGTATTCCCTATATTTCTTATTCCTCGTTAGAAAAAAGTTGTGAACAATTCCAGTGTCCATAGAAATATAATCTCTCTGATTTTGTTTTTGCGGAATAGGCTATAACCCTTTTTTGAATTACTTTTTGTTCATATTTACAAAAATTGTTTTATTCTATGTACCGAAATGAAAATTAGGCGCGCAATTAGTTACTTTTTCGGGTATAAGTAATATCGACGAAGATATTTCGAGAATTATTTTATCGTCTATCCCGTATATATTTTTAGTATCTCGTATGTTTAATTTAGTTAACAGTAAACTCGAGTATTTTAACCTGTATTAAATATTGTTTGCAGAAAAATGCGGATAATCTTTTTATATACATTATGTTCTACTAGATTGTGGAACTTATTTCGATAAATGTCCCAGGTGTTTAAGAGATAAATGCATTGTTTTTAATTGTTCCGACTTGAAAATTTCACAACCCTCCGGTTGGCGTCGACTGTTCGCCGAAGAGGAGAAAGTAAGCAGTCCGGTTAATTGGAGCTATTTGGGCACGGGGTACGGTGCGGCCACGTGGGCCTGTATGTGACATGCATATACGCACACCCTCCCAGTGTCAGAGCCAGATCCGCCCCGCTAATTATTACATTTAAATTGACTTCTGCCAGCGACAAATAGACGGCGCTACGGCAATTTCGCAACGCGCTTAAGCAGCCCGAGACAATCGCTCGCTCAAATTACGATGGCGCAATAGAAATAGAAGGATGGCGTAAATGGGGCGCTGATTATTTTCTCGCGGCTGAAAATCCTCTCAGGTTTGATCCGACTTGGTTCTTGACTCACATCAGCGTACAGAAAACAATATGCTTTTCTATTGTACCGATCCTGTATATATAGTTAATGGGACGGGGTAAAAACTGCTCCTTAGAAAATTACTCCTGGAGGCATTGTCGAAATGGTCCACTTTTCAAGCATTGAAAAGATTTGAAGAATCCAAGAGCAACATAAACACAGTTTATTAGCCCTTTATTAGGAGGCGTCTGAAAGCTAGGAATATAATTGCTTGTGTTATCTATCTCTTCTTGGTGATTTTGTTGTTATACAAGACGAATCCTCTTGTCACGTTTATCCAGATGAAGAAGAATCAAGTAATATATGTTTTACTTATTGAAAGATACTGGTAAGCCAGCGGGCCGAAATAGTAGGAGCGATTATTGATAGAATCGTTTCTATTTAATTAACTATCTCATGGTCGTCCTTTAACACAATTTTTAATTTCAGTGTCACGTCTCTGGGCCAATAGATAATTTGCTACTTCTGACTGGAAATGGGAGACCTTCTACTCGCCCGGTTTCCTGTTTCCTTTCGGTTGATATAGTTGTTCTAAAATCGTTGTCGGTTATTCCTCTCGTCAGTAGAATGTCTATCGTATTAAAATGTAATTAGCATGGGCATAGGGCATATTGTCATCAATGATGAATTATAATTTCGTAGACTGCAGATCCAAGTAGTAACAGAAAAGCGAAAACATAGCACTCTCCAAAATACTTTTTGCTTAATTATGTGAATTATTGTGCGCTTTGCTACACTGCGGTACAGAAAAATTGGTGTAGATCTTTTGCTGAGTGCCCGGTTACACCTGTAAAAACTTCGAACGCCAGGTTTACTAATTAATATTATAGTAAAAACCGTACTTACGGGATTTCATTATTTTAATTCCCCTTCCTGTTTTTTAAACGATAGTTTCACTCTAATCTTATTCGAGCTGAATAACAAAGGTTAATGTGTTTTTAAGTGGTAGCCCGACGGGTAGGTCAATCGAGGCCGGCTTCTACTACTGCCAAGATCAAGGTTTGCTGCCGCTTTTAGAGTTGGAGCGCGCCTCGAATTTAAATCGGTCGCCCATGTTTCCTCATTCTGTTATAAAAATAACCCGTTGTTTAAAATTGCCGGCCTATCTCGAGACCTTAGAAATAATAACACCGGCGTTTTATTTATATTTTTTTTCAGACCCCGATAACACTGCGTTTGAAATCGTCAGGCCTTGTTTGTTTCTTTTAAAATTATTATTCTGTTCCAGTAGTTAATTTAGCTGGATTATTGAGCTCGATATCTGTCCGTTGACAGATGGCGGGACATCGTGATCTGGTTGTAACAAATGTAAGTAAAACAATAGAACAGATTGTGAACTTTTAGAAAGTGATATTAGTGCTAGACAACTAATCGACTAGAGATGTCCACGCACGTCGTAGTTATGTTAAATAACGCCAGTCGAGGATAATTTAAAATAGTTTTTATTATATCACTGGCTCATTATACAAAGTAAATATGGAAGGCATTAATAGTATACATACCTTTTTATAATTTCCTAAAATCAGTTCTTAAACTCTACTGGAGTAACTGGATATTCAATAACTTATTATACCTACCAGATTATATTTCTACTTATAATGTTATCTTTTTTAAGGTGATTTAAATTGTTTCAATACACTAATTAAGCCGAATGAGGGGGAGAAAGATAAGCGTCGGATATTAAAATTGCACTTAGGCTCTGAAGGTCGGGAATCGCTGGAAATGAATCGTTCTGTAAGAAAATAAGAACAATAAATTATTACTTTTTTCACAATCGATTTAAATTACAGTGAAGAATGGAAAGAAAAAACTGGAGTCAAATTATTGTAACTAATTTAAAGTTGAGGCCAACCTGGAGATAGGTAGGCTCATCGGGTTTTTATATAGGGCCCGGTAATGACGTTCATATTGCTGTAGGTTTGTTTGGATTGGGCAGGATGAGCAGAGGTGTAGCGGTCGGTGTTCTTCTTCTCGGTTGGCTGTTGGTAGGCGGTTGCCTGGGCTCGGTGAACCTGTTCGACGCCTGCATCAGGAACTGCGCCCAGTGCAAGAAGATGTTCGGCGCCTATTTCGACGGCCAGCGCTGCGCGGACACCTGCATCAAGTTCAAGGGGAAACTCATACCCGACTGTCTAGACGTCAACTCAATCGGACCGTTCCTCATCAACAAGTTCCTCGACTGAACCGCGCCATAAATCGCCGAAATTAAACCCGGCGAGCGATCCCATCATACCGGTGATCATTTGACCAAAGATTACATTTAAGTTATTATATTTATGTTTGAAATTAATAAACTTGCTTTTCAAATCAACAAACATGCTTTTCCCCCTTCCTGCCTCCCCCTCTACAACCATTTGAACCATAGAAGGTCTTATGGAAAAAATTGAAACCGTAATCAATTTCGTTAACTGGAAGAAAGCATTTTAATGTGAATAGTTGATTCAACACATTATTCCTATCGACCAATAATGATTTTATTTATAACTACTTTTTCTTATTGTTATAAATTAAAATTATGTTAAATATGTAAAAATATAAATAAATGTTTTATGATATATCGAGGTCATTTTGCATTTGGAGTTTACAAAGAAAATAGGCATTAAAAATGACTTATGTTTCTGAATCAATTTATAGGATTCGAAGTTATCCCTTTTATTTTTATCTCTTAATTTACTACAGAAACTACCGAATATTATGTTAAATAGATTTGGTCAAACAAAATAATGGGTATAAGTAAACAAGTACCTTGTCTAAAGTTTATGAAAAATATTTATAAAATCTGTCGGATTAATGCCAGTGAGGCAGCTGAGGTGGGTTGAACACGCCGTATAAACAAAAACTTTTATTTAGACGCAGAGAGGGATTAGCTGTGTCCGATTCATCATTGGACATTCATTTATACACTAAATTGTGTTCAGATAATTGGACACGGTGTATACACAGTTGTACAAAGCAAAAGGATTAGCGATTGACCGTGCTCTTTGTTCTACCAGACCACTGAAAAGTTCACAATACGCTCATGTACAATATAAAAAAAAATTAAATCGATTCTTTCTCATGCGACAATGTTGGTAAATGTATCTTGGAAGCGCGTGTATTATTTCGAGACAGTTTTATATTTTTAAAATATAAAAAATGAATTCTAATGAGTGTTCTCTTGTCGGATTAGCTCGACTGGCAACAAACTCAAATTTGTTATACAATGAAAATTCATTGGTTCCAATAGTAACTATTTGAAACGACGTCAGTCCAATACCAGTGGACTGCTCTCTCTGTAAAAATTCACTAGAAACTCTGAAATAATCAACAATATAATACTTTTGTTTGAAAATTGCATACTGAAACAATGTCTGCACACACATGACATGATGAGATGGATGTGCGATAAAAGCTAAATTTAGACTTGTCATATAAGCGACACGATCAAAGTTTTGGCTCCCCTCATGCCCATTCAACATTATTTGATCATTCGAACCACTGTACTGTGGAAGCCACCACATCCATGTCCTTCAATTTCTCCATTCCTGAACCAATTTCTCATTATCAATAGGCGACTCGCCACTAGTACTGGCGGACTTTTATCTGCGCAATTCCAAATAAGTTGATCGAGACAAAATACATTCTTTAATGATTGTAAGAGCGTTTAATTCTGCCATTAAAATAAGAAAAACAAGCGCGGATGAAATGAATAGAGACGTGCGGGACATGCCCCGCATATGAACAATAAACAATTCGGCTCAAAGCCAACGAGCACTTGCAAGCCACATAATAAGAAGGTGTCAACGTTTTCTGACTCCTAGTGAGATAAAGTAATGGGGGAAGGCGGAAGATGTTGAAGGATGTTGGCGGTATTGGACTCTAAACTGGGAAATACCTGGAATGGTAATGAACAGATCTCGCTTTTCGAAGGCAGCATCGGTTAGGTGTATTACCTAAATAAATCTCTTGAAATATGCAACTAGGATATTAATCGCCACTAAAAATATTTTAAATGCCACTTTTTCGATGTCAATCGATATTTTGTAAACAATGATTACTATGATATTTTATGATAACTATGGATTTGTAAGGAATTACGTACAACAATAACGAAAATATCCGCTATTTCATTAATTTTTATTTTCTGTGAAAAGTGTTTTCTCTCAAACATTAGATTGTTAGTATAGAGGAAAACAAATAACAACAACAATAAACAATGATAAATTAGGGGAAAGTGCCAATAAGAAAATTTTGATAAGGTATTACTAACGGCTTTTGCCAGGGGTTACACTTTGTGTACTGTATATCATAATATTTCATATGTATCACATTTATAAGATAAATAACAATTATTCTATTCTATTTTAAATAAGGCAAATAATGCACAGTTGTATTTTTAGCTTCTATTCTGACATTCCCTTTCCTGACACGATATTTGAGTTCAGTAAAATAGGTTTCATACACATTTGTGAGAGTTAAGACGAACTGGTCTTTAAAAATATAATTGCAACACAAATCAAATGAAAATTTATTTTGTTCTTTCCTTTAGATCACTGCTTTTCCCAACGATCTCATACAATGGATCAAACATAAAGATCCTCTTTCTGCTCCTACAAAAATTTACGAATTAAAGGCTACAAAGAATACTATATTTTATTCTTATATCAGTTTACTACGGCAATGATCGATATCAGTAGTCCATGGGGTCAGTAGAGTCTTTTGAGAAATGCTCTGAGGGTGTTGGGGTTGTTGCAATCGGGCGAAAGAAGTCCTTGGCTGGCAAGGCAGGAGGCGGCGCAGGCCGGCCCCTTGAAGTAGGGGCCCAGCATACGCTTGCATTGGCCACAGTTCCTGAAAATAAATACTAATAAGAATATTCCTTTCATACTTTTATAAATAGAACATTTTTTATGTTTTCAGGATAATAATGTTAGGTATTGGTACTGAAGATTACCAAAAACCGGACCGGACGGTTTCAAAAGACCAAATAAGCGAGTTGACTTACAGAAGATCGAAAGAATTATCATATTCGAAAATATCTTAAACCGCCTAACTGGTATCTAAAATTGATTGACTGAGTTCCGATACCGTTAGGCATAACCCCAGAGCATAGGATAAACAACCGAAAATAATGCTGCACAATATTCTTTATCTTAATATAGAAATGACAAATGAAAGCATCAGAGCAGTACGCCTATAAAATTAATTACAATCTTCTTATATTTGGCCGGTACTTAATATAAATTGGCAATCTGTGGAAACACAAAGTCCTTCTATGGCCTGTCAATTATATTCATCTTAAATTCAACTTGCTCCCAAGTAATAAATTCGAGTATAATTGGAACCGAAGACAAGGGCCGACATCAATATTTCATCCAAATAATCGGATCCGGATTGACAGATTTTGTCCGCCCCATATTGTTTCCATCTTTTATATTGTTTCCTGCCTCTACATCGTCGTCCTTTACTCGCCCTAGCCTCTTCGGTAACAGCGCAGATTCTATTAACCCATTCCGGCCTGTATCACGGTTATAAGCTAGGCCGTGGAAATATAAAACGTCGTTTATTAAAATTCGAGCTTCATACGCGGCGGAGACGCCCTATCCCGCCTTAAGCCTACGAGACGGTCTACTACCACTTATTATATAGTATTTGAAACGACTTGAAAAATGTTATTCTCATCTGGGACAAGGATATCGCACGGGATAAAAATCGTTATAAAATAGATAGCTTTAACGGTTTCATTAAAACGGCATCAGCTCGTGTGTTTTATTTTCTTTATGTTGTTATTTATGTAACTTCTGAAGTATCACAGTAGTATGTATCAATAATGATTAAATATACATTTCCTTACATTTGAATACCTTAGAGAATGAATACGGATTGGAAATATTCAACAAGGCTACGCGGGCGAATATATTGTTAAATGGTTTGATTAATAAAACTATTATTTCTAAGATACGTACATAATGCACACCGTCACGTGGTTGGCCGTCGTCCTGTAGACCACAGAGAGCAACAGGAGAACAAAAACGGCAGTACCCTAGAATATTCAAACAGATTCATAAAATATTATTTTAATAGATTAATTACATTCCATAAGAAGCCATATTTCAATCAACTTATGAATGATCGCCACTGCCCAAAGATTTTTTGTGAAAACTCTCACCACCCGAGTTTTCATGTGTTTCTATTTACAAATAAATCAGACGTAAGTAGTTTCGAATACTATAAAACACTATGAAACACTATAAAACAATTATATGAGTTTACTTAAAATAAATTTACCGGAAATCAAAGATATCTGGAAATGAATTAAAATTTGTAATTTAATGCTCATCAGTGAAACGATTTAAATGCTGTAAGCTGAAGAGGATTTTATTGAAAATATTCCAAAGAGGAATAGCCTACACTTTGTTAAAGTGTATACTATTTATGACCATATTTTGGCTTAAAATCGGAATTGGGCCAAGATATGGGGCCACATCTGAGGAGTGTGTAAAGGGGACACTCGAGGAGCAGGACCGCTGGACGTACTTGAGCCCCGGCCTCTATATGACGGGACAAATATTTTATTTTATTCTAGCAGCAGTCGGCCACTCTGACCGCTGATACTTCAATGTTTGTCCAACCGTAATGGAACATTGTTCGAAAATGGTATAACGCGATAGGCCGTTGATTTGAATGGAAATTGAAATCCAGGCCGGATGAATTCCCTTTTTTAATCCTGACCAAATGCAATCGGTGTGCTGTGATGATTTCGCCACATAGTTTTACCTGCGTCATATGTTTTCGTATTATTTAAGAAATTTTCCAATGAATCAGCGCGAAAACATTTAAATAAACAATTGTGAATTGCATTGAATCAATTTCTGTTAAGATATAATAGGTTAAATGATTAATGGGTTTGGTTTTATTTATGATTGTGTTGATTAAATTAGAAAATATATTTCTAATATATCCTATAATTAATGATAGTGGATTCATTTAAAATAAATACCAGAATTTTCCAGACATAATGGCCAGTTTTACTGAACAAAGTGCATTGAAGAACTGAAAGTGCAAAACATCGGAAAATGTGTCAATATTTATAATGATAACGCAAATTTGTGTTTCCATACCAACTCAGTAGCTTCTAATTATCGAGAAATATTGTTGGATAAGTGTAAGCATTTAATTAGTGTTGTCTTTCGAGTATTAACTAATCATTAAAGGTTTCTTTTCGCGTTTCTATACCATATGTTTTCTACAGTATATTTTTCCTGGCCAAGTTAGTTTCGATAAGTGTCACGTTTAAGACATGGCATTAATAAATAAATCATTTAAAATTTACAGTGTGATATTACTGCGAGTATGCCCTTTTAGAATAAAAGAACATTAAATTTGAAGTTTTCCAAGTAAAAAATTCTTTATATTTTCTTTATTTTGCAGTAAAATATGATTCTTACAAGGTTATAGGGGGAGGATTAGTGCGATTATTAACGGTATAATAGTCTGTCACCACTTGCTGATTCGTATTCGATAAAACACCATCTTCAGTTCGCAAATAGAGGGCCAATTTAGGACATACAATAAAAGACTATGCTTACGTGGTTCGCTAGGTTTTTTCCCGACCGAAAAACAATGAATGTACATTAGACTAAACGCTATATAAAATACTTGAACACTAAAACCGTTTCCTATATTAATGCGGCCGTTTTGGTGCTACGCCGAAATCAGTCAACTGATGGGCGAAAGACGCGAGTGGTAACAACAATCATATCTTTGATAAAATATGTTGTAATTACGGTTGAACATACAAATTAAGTATTAAGTTTATTAGGAGCTACCACCTAATGGTAACATATGCTAAATTTAAATATAAGCGGGTTTTTACATATCTAAGCAGAGATCCTATATAGATGGACAGAATTCCACCAAGCATTTTGGAGTTTTATGAGCTCCGGTGGCAATAAATTCAAATTTTGCAGTCGAAAGAATATTTGAATCTCCGTCCTTCGGTATTAAGTTCCGAGTTATAATCACGACAGCAGATCGGATATTTTTCTTTCAATTGCAAATTCGAATAATTCGGTTGTAAACTACGGGAAAAGGCTTTGTTTCGATCGAAAATTTGGAAATTAAACCCAAAGGGGAAGAACGCGGTCCCAATGATAGAGAGAGTGGTTCATGGTGCTTACCATATTCGTCGGTGTCAACGTCTGGTGTGGGAGTGGGGCGCGCTGGCGACGGCCGCTTCCCCCCCGGGCACGCCACCAGTGGATATTCCATGCGCGAAATTTCTTCGTAGGAGTGGACGGGAGAGAACGCGCGATGAAGCTATACGGAAAATGCAGGTACGGGGGAGTGAAAGAAGGACGGACGGATAGGGAGGGAGAAAGGGCGATTGGCAGCCACTAGGACCCCCGCCGATTGCGTAGCTACAGCTAATAACCAGGAATTGAGATTTCCATTTGGATGAAAATGGACACCACTTAGCTTTGCCCGCCGGCCTTTACTTATTATTCCTTTCGGTTCAATAAACGATACACTTAAATCGACCGGCGGACAACACCATTTTCCCCCTGCTAAATTGCAATCGTCCATATCCGAAATGCCGAAGTCGAGTCAACGGAGAAAATTGATTATCCCAAAAGCTCTATAAATATTGCAGTTGATATGAATATAAACGGTATTGAAAACCGTCAAGCTAGTGTTACGATTCATGATAACATAATGATCACAAAATCATATCAACTCTTACTTTTTAAGGGACTGCACTCGTCCATCCATTCGTGTCCAAGTTTTCCGAAACTGCAAACATTTCTATAAAATACCGTAATCATAACCAGTTTTAATTGTCCACTTCTCACGCTCGGATGGAGCAGTTTCGGCATTATTATGTTATTAATATAGTGTACTTGAGTAATGTCACCAAACAATGAGTCATGTTATGAAATGTATATAAAATGCAATTCAATGCTCGGTACTATGTTTATTCAGTAAGACGAAACATAACGCACAAAATATATTAACAATATACAATAATGTGAACAGATCATAAGGTAAGTAGACAAAATTGAATCGTGTATTAAATTTCCTGACTTTTGTTTTATGTGAGGCCCTTGAATCTGTCTTTTGTCGATGACAATATTAAAAAGGCATTCCGAGTCGAACGTTATAATATTGTAAAAAAGACTTCCAGATCACTTTCGAAAAATCCGTCCCTGAAACTACCTTCCTTAGATATGTTTGAAAGCAAAAAAGCTTGTTCTCTCTCAAGCGAGTTGTTTTCCGGCAGGAAATTATGAAGAAAAATTACTTCAGGGTATTCTTGCCTAAAAAGGTTATGGCGAGGCGGGAATTTGCATCTCATTTATCCGCTTAAGTATGTCCAGATAAAAATATAACGTGTTTTTATTGTCATTGTCATTACATTGGTGCTTTTCTAGCATCAGATATATTAGAATATGGGATATATCAGTATGAGATAATTTCTTAGAATCAATTTAAGGTAATTGTTTAGGGGGGGTTTGCGAGGTGTTTGGAATATCATCATACTGTAATATCCTACCTCCACTCCCCTATTTGGTATCAAAGGATTCTTCCCATCTTTACATTCATTCGAGAGGTCGGATGTAAGAGTCTTCCACTCAAGGAACTGAAACTGGTTTAGCTTAGGACGAAATAGTGATTATGAACAGAGGTTCTGAAGCGTGATGATACACTTACAATGAGTAACTACTGTTTAAGGATTACTTTTAAGTTTGTTGAATTGGATCTGGAGAAACATCACGCATGTTCTCGTCCATTCTCGCTTATTTTGATATAGATTTAGAACATTGCAGTTACTATTCCTTACCTTAATTGCCAAGAAACGCGACTGAAAAATCCGAAGCCGGTATAGAGAAAGACTCAATAGGAAATTGAAGACATGAGATGGTAAACAAATTATATTCTTAAAAATTATATACTTACATTTATATTATTATACTTCAATATTTGATCATTAATTAAACTGTTAATGATGGTAACAGTACATGCCTGTATTCACAGGAAGTGACAGTCAGCCCAGCTAGAGGATTCCCCTTAAGAAATGAAGAATACATCGGATAATCCTCCAAATAGAGTTCTTAGAAATTGGGATATAATGGAGTTAACGACGAAAGCCTGTTTTTGACCAGAGTTGTCTGAAACAGCCAGCAGCATTGCGGATCTTTTGTCACCATGGAAATAAACGTCTTTGGGGGTGAATTAGTTTATTCGAAGCCTTAGTTACTGAACTGGACGACAACAATCGCCAGTACAGGCCTTTGTTTCAGGACCGTCGATGACACAACCGGCCAAACCTTTTCCCTGCCAGAAGTGTTCACGTAATCATCTATGCTCCTTCGCTCGCCCCAAAGCGAGCCTATTTGGAAGAGAGGAGAGAAATTGAATTATGTGAATGAGGCATTTTTTTAATACCTTTATTTCTAACGTGTAATATTGTACTTTGCTAGATGCGGAAGGCAAGCAAAGAAGTTTTTAATCATAAAAACAAATAGCCGGATAAAATTGTACAGTCACTCAATAATTATAATCTGACAATTAAAAAACATTACGATCGCAGTTCGCAGATGCATCGAATGAGTTTGAAACTTATGTATTCCATTATTCGAACACATTTTGAAGGATATAAGATTCAATAAAATCACAACGTAACATTTATTTAATTATTGTTTTATTAATCATATTAAATGTATATTAATACATTATATTTTTACATTAATACCACCGCTGTGTACCACTTATTGAGATGATCAGCCATTTTCGGTTATTTCCATTTTCTGATATGCAAGATTCTGATCAGTCTTTGCAGCAAAGGAATGACTACTTTCATAGAAGAGGTAATGAACTGAACTGTCGAACAAATGTCCACGGTACTAGGGAACAACCTATGCCGAAGTCTTCTACTATACTTTTTGGAAAGGAATTAAAAATATATTAACAAAATAAGTAAAGGCCATCATTTTAATCTTGCTTTAGTAACATTGAATCTCACCTGCTGATGATTCAAATCTGCCATATAGAAATCGTAATAGAAATATTTTATATTCTTAGATCATTTTTTAAAGTATTTTTAAAATTTTCAGTTCAAACGCAAGAATATTTTATATTTACATTAAAAGCTTTTTTTGACTTTCATAGTTATCCGTATCTAAATATATTTACTATAATAACGGCTAATATTATTTACAAATCATTTTTTAAGTCAATGATCGCGTTAATTTTTGAATTCCAGTTGCCACGAATGATTGTAATTGTCGGCAATGCTCCCGTTCTTGATATAAGGTTTGGTCGTCTTCTCGTCCAGTATTTTTGCCAATGTATCAAACATATCGTCGATATCGGTGATGACCCTATCGTGGGAATCGTCAATGCTCCTCTCCTGGGAGTCTTCGGCCTGCTCCTCCTCCCGACTTTGGCTTTCACGGCTGTCACGTTGCTTGGGCCGACCTCCTTGTATTTTCCTATAGCCGGCTCCGTTCGAAGCGGTTCGCTGTATTGGACGTTGTTCAGAGTTTCCCCGTCTGCTGTCGGGGACGTACTGTTTGTCCGTTTCTTCTTCCTCTTCTGGCTCTTCTTCATCTTCCGGCTGTTCTTCATCTTCTTGCTCTTCTTCCTGTTCTGGCTCTTCCTCATCCTCTGGCTCTTCTTCTCTACCTCGGCCGCGATATTGTCCAGTATACTGACTAGGACCGCGGTATATTCGCCTTTCTTTCCGTTCCTCCAGTTCTTCATCATCCGATCGTCCCGATTCCTCACCATCATCATCTCCCTCTCTCTCTCCATCTTGCTCTTCTTCTTCCTCATCCTCTCCTTCTCCTTCTTCCCCTCTCTCTTCCTCTCTCTCCCCCTCTCCCTCTATCTCCCCCTCTCCCTCTATCTCTCCCTCTTCCTCTTCATCTCCCTCTTCCTCTTCCTCTCCCTCATCTTCTCCCTCTTCCTCTCCCTCCTCCTCTCTCTCTTCCTCTTCGTCATTTTCACCCTGGGGTCTATAACGCCCGTTCCTATACCGATCCCCCTCCGCTTCCGTATAATCCCCTTCATCTCTCCCACCATCCGGCCCTTCCCCTCTGTGAACGGTCCTCTGATTTTCCGGGTGATGTTCCTCCACTATTTCTTCGGTCTTGTAGCCCTCAGTACTTCTCCCGTCGTCATAATCTTCCGCTCGATTACTCAAAACCTCCTTCTGACGTTCTGGGTAAACTTCCTTTATGATCTTTCGATTGCCGTACCTATCTCTCTGCCGTTCGTCCCAATATCTGGAGCCTGGAGCTTGGCGTTCCTCCTCCTCTTCCCCGTTTTCTTGGAAGCCGTAATCATCTCTGACGGGCTGTTCGTTTTCTGCTTCTTTATCCCCTTCCCGGTCGTAATCTTCTTCGGGTTCCTGCGTTTTCTCGTCTTCCTCCGACGAGTGGGGACCGCCGTAATGATTGTTATACTCTTCTTGATCTTCTACGTCGTAAGGATCTTCATTGGCTCGCACGCCTTCATCGCCGGTATTTCGGTAAGACCCACTCTCGTTGGGTCGTTCCACTACCGAATTATCTTTTACTTCAGAATTAATCCTGTAATTGCTTTCCCTTAATACTTGCGGTCTTTCTCGGTCATCCTCATCTTCCGAAACATTTCCATTCCGCTCTTCTTTTCTCCCTTCTCCTTTTTCTTCTTCTCGATCTCCTTCTTCCTCCGGACTACCTTCCGCCGACTCGTCGCTTTCTTCTGACCTCTCATCTTTAATTTCTTCCGTGTTGGGCACCGGCCTCCAGCCCGGTTCTCTGCTGGGTACTTTCCTAAATGGTCCCTGGGGCCAATGAGTAATTTCCACGGCGTAATCCAATTCTTTCGGCCGGATCTCCGGCTGCCTGACAACACCTCGATATTGTTGGGAGGGCGGGTGGTAGACAATGTTCTTGTGGCTTTGCATCGGGGGGGCCGCTCCGCCTCCCCTTTTGGTACCGGCGGGTATGAAATTGAAGTAGCTCATCGATACCGGGCCCGGAAGTTTGAGAGCCGGGTGCTGGTGGAGCTGTTCGGTACTGAAGCCGGGGATTGTGTTGACCTTGTTGGCCGGGTAGAATGTGATTGGTTTGGTCGACTCTAGCCTGGATGGCTTGAAGTGGTGCTGGTTGTTGGGGCCCACCGGCCTCCTGACGTCCGAGGACTTTTCTATCACCCTGTACGCGGGTTGGGCTCTCACTTCGACTTTATTCTCGACCTTGATCGGGTGTTCTGAAGCCGGCTGGCTGTAGCCGTGAATGGTGTACGCGTCTCCCGATTTATTCCCGTCTGCCGGTCCTTTCCCTTTCGGTTCCCTTTCCTCTTCCTCGTCTCTACTTTGATCTCTCGATCCGCTCTCATCTTCGCTCTCCGCTCGGCTTGCGTCGTTGCTCCTGTCGCTGTAATCGCTGTCGTAGTCAGCGACATTGCTTGGCCGATCCCTCTCGCTACTCTCGGAATTTCTGTTGTCCCGATATTCCTCGTCGTAGTCGTAACGATAGTTTCTCTTCGACCTCGTCACATTGGCACTGCCGTTTCTGTTGGCGAGAATTTTGATGTATACTTCTGAAGGGCTTGGGAAACTGTCCACAAACGTCCCATTAGCTTCTTCCGAATCGCGATTAACGGTTTTCGCGTAAATATTATTTTTATTTGCCGGGTTGATTACAGTGAGTGGCTTTGTGGTGACTACGATGGTCGTTTCATTTACCATCGATTGGCTTGCGTTAGTAGACAGAAGGGGCTTCTGTGTCGCGGACTCACTGTATTCTGTCTTGTTAGATCCCATTATGGCGGACGTTAACGTTGAATTATCGAAGGACGAGTTGTTCTCTGTTGAAGAATTCTAAGAAATAATGAAATATTAATTTTGGATAAACCTAGAATTAGAACAGTAGTAAGACATTGTATATAAATAATGATAATTCTTAATATAGACGACAATATTTATAAACTTTAATGAATTATAACTTACATATTTCTTACTTACTGTATTATTGTACACGAAATGTATATTTACACTACATTTACCAAAATGGTACTTACCAAAGGCCAGTTATGAATTACAGCAAACAAAGCTCTACTGCATCCTGTTTTAAACCCTTGTTTTCTATGCATAACATTTTAATAAATTAAATGCATCAACACAGGAATATTATACACTAATTGCACTGGTATCTTAGATACCAGATACAAATACTCACCTTTCGCATGCCATTGTTTTAATCAATAGTACACTCAAATTCATATAAACTAATTCAAACAACAATGTACAGTACTCAAAATAAATATCAAGCAATAACTATTATTAAATAATTATTTTCCGTTTACCATACTGTATTTTACATTTTATATATACATTTTTAATACCATTTTACCTTTATTCTACTACTCTTCACGAAAACTTGCTATAAAAACGTGTTTAATTAATATTTATATGTATAATATTTGTAATTGTAATTCTATTGCAAATGAATGTATTAACTCAATATTCAAGCAAATTCATTTTTAATATTTTCTTGTCAGTTATTAATTTATATCAATTTTGTTTTTAATTTTATATTAATTATTTTCATTAACCCATTAACTTTTTATTATTTTGCATGTAATGCACTGTGGATATGGTTACATGTAAGAAATATTTCAGAAAAAAGAAGATAGTCAATATTATTAGTTGATTTAATTACAGTACAAATTTGTTTCATTTTAATAAAATTAAATAAAAAAAATTTAAACAAAGTTTTGCATTACTTAGTTCTACTTATCCAATAATGGAATACAAATACAACTGGGTTGTACCAAATCTATAGAATTAAGCAGTAACATCTAACAAGGAATAAAGCATATACATTATCTACTTGGAATAATCAAATCTTTATTGAGCACATATGGGACATCTGGACTTCAAACACAAGAAACTACATTCTTCTTATTTGGCTAAATATTAAACTACACAGGTAGGATCGAATATCATTTATGGTAACTTAATTTACATTGGTGACAAGAAGGAGTTCAATGTATAAAATGCAAGTATGCATCACTCATGTACATGAAGCTTTAGGTAACTAAATCCATACATTCAATGTTCCCCATAAATATTATATAAATGTCATGAAAAAAATTTTTATGTCAAATACTTAGTTATTGTCTCACAATTTTACAAATGATAATGATTGTTTTTTCAATGAAATGAAAAATAAATATTTCAAATAATGTGGCTGATACAGTTTCCAATATATTGTAAAAATGAATAATTATGAAGGTTGAGACATAACATAAGTCACTTAAAAAATTAACATGAAATGAAAATTATAATCTACAGAATACACTTTAACACCACAAAATGTAAATATGGCCAGATATATTTCAATGAATATAAAAAATACATGAGGATAGTATTTACATAATGTATAAGAGTGCAAATACTTTGTCAAAATAGCGTTCATCATATTTTTTAGTTCATGAATGAACTAACACCTATTTAATTGTAAAAGAAGTTTCTATATTTCAGTATCTATTCACATGTTTCACAAAATTAACATTTTATGTTGATTCCAAAAATACCTTGATGCTCTGGGATAGGTTAATTTATATTTACATTGATCAACTGCACTTTCATGGATTCAATAGAATTCGATTGTAGAAACAATACTTATAATATAAGTATATTTATGATGTGAGAAGGTGATCCAAAAACTGAAATATTTTTCTCTTTTTTTAGGCCATTATTTACAACTACCATATGTCAGCACATATCTGAAGTTCACTAGTTCGACAAAGCAATTGCTACTGCACCATCATTTTTACAATATATACATTTGATGGCGTCGATATTTGTACAATGTTACCTGTGATGAATGGCAAAATAATAAATATGGCAATGGTTTGGCAAATGATTGTGTCGAATTCATTTTAAAGCTACTTCTTGCCGTATAGGAATGGTGCACTTACTGAATGTCCACTGTAATCTGCCCACTTGGTTAGATCAATGTGTGGCAGTATTCCACTTCTGCATGGGACCCGAGGGTTACTGAAATTAAATATTCATACCATTAATTATTTCATACAGAAACCTAGACATAAATTTAAAACATTCATGAATTTAATTTACTATAATAACTGACTTATATTACATTTTCCAATATAAACTTTCACTTCTTTGACATGATTCTCCGACCGCACATTAAATCATAAAGTGGATATAGTTAGAGGGAAATAATATATTCGTAGTGTTAGAAAAATAATGGTGTATTCCGTAATTTTACTACGATGGCCATATGGATTTAAGCAGGTACTCACATTTCATGATCTGGTAAGACCATTGGATAAATTTGGATAGTATCAATGAGGTCCGTATTGTCACAGATGATCCTGGATAATTTTGTTTTCCTTATTTCCTGCAGTTGTTCTGAACACAAATCCAAAATTTCAATTAGCGTAGTTTTTCATTGAACATAACATTTGCATTGAATATAACAACGAAATCTTTGGAACCAAACATAAAAGTTCAATTCAAGAACACGATAAAAATTCTTGAAATGTCTCTTATTTAAGAAAAAAAAATTATTTTAAAAATGATCCTGCTTGTTGACGATCTACAATACGTAACCTAATTCTGCCCGCCTAATGAGAAAAATGAACGGCGCTAATACTAACCCGCATAACTCTTTCGGTTGTTGCATTAGCCTTATTCTATTAGCCTATGTAGTATTAGAAGCGGTAAAGATAACTATAATAATTACTTGTTTTCAATAACAGGTAAAAAGCGGAGTTATGGTGGTGCCCATACCTGGTGTAAATGAGGACGGCTGGTCTGGAAGTTCATACCAGAAACGGTCACCTCTGCGTACATAACTCATCTGAGTGGCTATTATGCATGCAAATGTTGGGCCAACCATACTTCCCGGTAGCGGTCTCTCAGAAACACCTCCGGACCAAAGATCAACATCATGAGTGTCCCTGAGCATAGAAATATATTTGTTAATATTAACGGAGTAAATTTCATATTTGACAGCCGACATTATAAATTTCAAATTTATATCAAATATTTACACACATCCACATGGAGTATTGCTTACCCGTATATTTGAGAGTATCTGAAGACCGTAGTATTGGGCATAGTTCCGAACATATCTTCGAAGGAATCGGACTTCGGCAAGCCGCAGAAGTTCCTTAACGGAGAAATAATACAACGGTCAATGTGTATTGATGTTTTACTATTTAGCTCAACATTTCATTATTGAAAAACAAACATAATTATCACAATGTTTTAAATTTATATTTTCACCTATAATGCATGTAGCCAGGGATTCCGAACTCTCTTCCACGCTGCATGTTGAAAGCTACCAGATCAAGTCCAAACATGTGGCCGGGCTTTTTCAGAAGGTGGTTTGTTACCTGGACGGAGCAGTTAAAACAAGTTTAATTTTGATAACATAGTTGTAGCGTGAAAATAAAGAAAGAACGTTATAACTTATTTGCCGTCCATGTACCTCCTGGGTTATAGAATCGTCCATAGCCTGAGCAACTTGGTTCATAAGACCCATTATGTATTCATCCATTACACCAGCCCTGTATAGATCGTAGGGTCGACGGATCAAATCTGACAATCTCTTTGATGCTAAAATTACAACATAATTTCATGTATAATATTATACGATGACAAACTAATTAACTAATTAAAATATTCGTGTGATGGAAAATCTTGAAAGCCATTTTTAGTATTTTCCTTCTCTGATAAATTTCTCAATTTAGAGTTAACTTCGTAACATTTTAATTGTACATTACAGGAAATTGGCAGACTAATTTTCATTATTTCACAAAATCATGAATACATACCAATAAATTTGTGTGCTTTGCTCCACCTTTCAACAGCTGTTGGAAGCAGAGAATGACCGAATCTGAAAGCGGCAGCTGAGAATGCAGCTATTATATTAGGATTCACGTGGGGATCATATCCATTCCAATATCCCTGAAAATAAAATTGTTTCATTTAAATTATTTTGCATGATATACGAAATATTTATACGTTTGTAATCATTAACAGAATGTATGTGCTTATTACTTATATTAATAATTTGAATATATTTAAAGTTTAATATAAAAACATATAGAGAGCTATATACAAAGGCAAAAGGCAAATGATATATATTACAATAAATGAATTTTGCTTTTTATTAAGGCTTTATTTAATTTATTATAATTGTCAAGATTACCTCCTTCTCCAGCATAAGACCAAATTTTTCCATTACTTCTTTACCAAGGATAATGGGGAGGAATTCATTGAAGGTGATGTGCTGAATCTGAGCAATTACAATCCTTCTTGCTTCCTGTAAAATAAATATTTCGCTTATATACTCCGTTTTATACGATTTATGGCTAAATTAGAAGCAAGAAATACGTGATTGGTGACCGAAAATTACCTGGTACAAGGTCTCATCATCCCAATGAGGGTTGATTTTAGCCAGCCCGTTGGCAAGCCGGTTGTGTTCTCGGGCCATTAGTGTGTGCATGCAGGCCAAGACAAGCTGTTCGTTCACACGAATTTCACCTGCGCGAAGTCAGAAACATTTTCACGAAATAGTCATTGCCAAATATTACTTTAAAGCAATATTCCTAATCCTATATTCTATAAAACTGAAATATTCACGCTGAAAGAAAAATTCCATTCACTGACCAGCTTCGAAGCAGAACTCCGAACTGTTGGCTCTTGTGCAACCTTCCTCAGGGATGTCAAGCTTGAGAGGAAGCAAATCCTTCAGGCCATATTCACCGAAAACTGGGTTCATTCTCAAGAGACCTCCGTATCCACTTCGCAGATATCTAGAAACGACAAATTACAGGTGATTAACTGTAATCGAATTTCATGCGAGACAAACAAACAAGTCTGGGATGAATTACGACAAGGTTGGTGTATTTTGTGTACCGACCTCCCAAAAGATTCTGTAACGCCGTAAACGGTGTTGCCATCAATGACGCCGGTCAGAGTGTTGTAAGGTGTTCTCGAACCTAAACATTAAAAAAAGTTATTTCATTCATCGCAACGCAGAGTCACAATTATCCTCCTAACTTGATAATCCGTTTTCAGAAACGCAGTTCAAAGAAGAATTTACACGTACGAATTTATTGCTGAGAAGCATCATGCGTAAAACTGTGCAGTAAATTATTCTAACTAGGATTTCAATGTGTACCGGCAAATATTATTGACTACCGTCAGAATTATTAAGTTGACGTAATTACCATTATTAAGTTATATTTAAACCACAGAAGTAATTACAGGAATATAGCTTGTGTTGATTGCAGATATGTTGATTAAATTAATGAAAAGAAATTATCTTTATGCAATATAGCTGAAAGACAGTAGAATAGAATTTGTTATAGATTGCGTTAAACGGTTTTCTTTTTTCAAATTCTAACATCTGATGGTGAGAAAATTAAGTTGAACGGCTACGTGTTGTCGGTGTATCGCTCACCGAGTTTACAGCCGGGCCTGACGGCGGGGAAAGAGCGGACAAAGTCCTGGCACTTGATGCCGAACTTGCTGTAGAAGTAGTCGTCTTCGGGGATGTTGATTTCCATGCAGTAGGGGTGCTTCAGATGCTGTGGCCGCCCGCAGCACTCTTCGGGCTCGTTCTTGTTGAACCGGTCTGACAGCAGAAAACAAAATCATTATACCGCATTCCCCGCGCTTTCATTGCGAATACGCTTAGAACTTAAGACATTAGTTAATAACATTCTATTTCTGAACGTTCCATTCGATTCCTATAAATTTTTCTTCCCTTAATGTATAGAAATAATTAAAAGTTTTGTGCCATTCTATTCTAAAGTGACTAACATTCCCCGATCTCAATTTCCAATCTTGTCAATAGTAAAATAGGACATTAGAGTAAATTTCTGGACGGGCTTGATAAGTATGGTGACAAATGTGGCGATGTGCTCGGGCAGAGGAATAGATGGGCGAGGTCGAAGCCGCACGTTGTTAAGTCGGACCCGACTTATTAAATATTCACGACCCTATAAAAGCCGAGGCTGGGGCGGCGGTAAAAGTGAATGTTTAACACGATTTAGAGGGTTTCAGTTCCAAGCGCAATATTGTTAAGGGCCGCGATTGCCGTTTGTATTATTCGAAAAGCTTTTACCTGATCTAAGTGAAGTATTAACCACGCGATGATAACTGGAGCGAAAGGCGGTGAAGTCCGGCCCTTCTTTTTTCGCCGAAAAATATTAAATATTAAACGTACGACTGATGCTTAAATAAACACTACTATAATCTTATTTGGGGACAGTCTTCCTCTGGCTATGTCTGGCACATTATATTTATCTAAGCAGTTCATTTATTAATCGGTAGAAGGACATGTCAATAAATTTATGATTTTTTTCATTTTCATGTACCGTGGCGATATATATGGCGGTCGTGTACAGCTCGAAGGCTAATATGTGGAACACAATTTTATTTACAGTAAACGGCGGGCGATCGTGCCGAGATAAATCAACTGGAAAAGTCGAGCGGGGCCTTCGGGTTAATATTAAGGTGAGTGACAGGGGTAGGGGGAGGGGTAGGGCCGGCGGTCTATTTACCGAGGGGTGTGGCGGTGAGCGTGAAGTCGTGGTCCATGAACTGTCCCCAGGCGACGACCATGACTGTACCCGCGTGGTCGTGGAAGCCCTCGTCCGGGTGGATCGTCCTCGAGACGATCCTGGAGGACGGCAGGAGGGAGGCGCCGAGCACGCTCTCACGGGGGTGGCTCATACCGTCGCCGAACTGTGGAGGCAACAACCTGTACCAAACACGTTCAGCTTTATTCATTGTCTTGTTGAAGGGCTGAAAGACTATCGGCAAATGATGTTCTATTTAAATATGTACAATTATACCAAAAATATTTGAATCAATTAAGAATTTAAATTGTCTACGAGTATATCTTTCTCCTTACTCTATGAGAGTTGTTCAGCAACTTGGGGCAAGATTTTTCTAAATTTTTAGTTCTTTCTACTTAAAGGATTATTAAAATCTAACTCTATATTTCTGGTAGGATTTTTCTCGTGTTCTCTTAGTTACCTGGTGAACGGCGTCATGATAGCGCCCCAGCTGGGGTTGTCTATGTTGTTGCATATTCCGTCGTGTCGCCTGTACTTGCCCGGATGGCACTGAACCGCCTGCAGGTAGGCCGGGCACACTTCCGCTATCAGAGTCTTAGAGGTGTCGATCAGCGGCAGCCCCTTCTCGATGTCATCGACGCTCATCCCGTATCTACAACAATTGCGAGAATTGAGAACAAGAACCCGAGGGACAGTGTGCAAAAAAAAAACTTGCTCGGGAATAGTTCAGTGTAAATTAACGATATCACAGATTTGTATTTTTAAACACCAATAATAACTCAAGAAGAATACATCTAGCAATACTTCCCACGGATTTATGCATATGGACAAACCTTTTATAAAAATCATAGTTTCTAGAACTGTGGGTCATTGCAACCCACCCGCGCGAGGTCTGAACTCACGAAATAGACTTTTTGTAGTTCATTATGCGTTGGTGGGGCGAATCACACTAAATTTTTTAGTTATTTCGCAATACCTTCTGTATGATTCTGTGTTACAACACCGACTCGCAGATTTTTTAATACTTCGAGTTTACTAATGCGCCCGTTTTCCTTCGGCTACTGATCAAAGACGGAATTAAATATACGAATTTATTATAAAAATGTAAATCGAAACAACGATTGCATTGGCGTGGCAGTGAGACGGAAATAAGACTTCATTGAACATCAGGAATAGTCTGTTGACCATAGACGTTGTTTATAACGAATGTAAAGAAGTAGTAGTTGTTCAACTGGAATACTTTACACTCGCGCTGTTAAACTGGGAACGAGACTGTATTTCACCTTTCCAATCGACTCGGCACCGTTCCTAACACTTTCATAGCGAGTAGTTAAATTAAATGTATTACCGAAGAAGTAATGACCAGGGAAGGCTTTTGCATAAAGTCCATGATGTGCGGACATTGAATCAACAGGAGAGGTACCGGAGGTTACGATAAGTTCAATAATTTAAAAACTACACCCGAGGAGGGCAAAGGCCACGGTCGTCCCTTATTGCCGCACTAAATATATGAGACGCGCCGAACAGTTTCCTCCTTATATTTTACCATTATATTGCACTTAAAATACAATAAATAAAGAAAATAAATTCTCTTTCTATCTGTTATTCGCTGTAACGTTATATTAAGACATGTCCTGTAAATATCATATATTATTGGCATAAATAATTAACAAGTTAAAAATTAATTTAACAATTTCACAGCCAACATTGAAATCTCACGATATAAATCATATATGCTCATGATTAAAAAAATAAAATTTGTATATATACTCATATGCGATTACTCCTTGGTATTCTTTCATTATTACACATGGAAAATATTTTCATCCAGTAGGACAAGAGTGGGCCATCATGGGTGGGCGAACTAGGTTTATAGTTCGTAGAGAAAGTTGTGTGTACTGGATTGTTTATGCAAGTAGACTCAGTAACTGATAAATTTTGATAGGCA
The DNA here is from genome assembly GCA_019843655.1 of Lethocerus indicus. Lineage (NCBI taxonomy): Eukaryota > Metazoa > Arthropoda > Insecta > Hemiptera > Belostomatidae > Lethocerus > Lethocerus indicus. Next base: position 21,212,846 of record JACDQD010000003.1, on the reverse strand, counting down.
CTAAGGTAATAAGGTTGGATTGCATTGAACAAAAAATGGAACATAAAATGTTGCGTCCTTTCGTTATATTTATGCAATATTGTGGTGTTTCGACACCGGCTAACTGCTAAACAATTTGGTGGTTGTCCAGATAATCGAAAATATCAAACCAATGGCATATAATCAATAGAAAGTGAAACAGAGTTTTCCCAGACAAAATACAATCGGACAACAGCATTAGCTAATCATAAGAAGTTCTGATACTCTCACGTCCTGTCGTACAGGATCGTAATAGAAAACTCAACCCGAAAGTAATGTTTTCAGAATTCTGAAATAAAATGTAGCTATTTCGTTTAAGGTACAATTTTAAATCAATAGGAATAATAAGTGCGGAATTCTTTACAATTAAATATGACATCGACCCAAGTTGACGGTGGACTGTCGGTAGTAAACTCGGTCACTTACGAGTCGGTTTCGACATTTCCTGTGTTTTTATTTCTCGGTTTTCTTTTCTGAAGTCTCATTTGGTCCCAGAGCAAATGGGGACGTCCGGACGATTTTATGTGGAGTTACATAAGATAGACCTAGACACGGCCGACTATTTGGTTAGGGAATCGTCACGGAACGATTCCGTTGCAAGAGGTCCGGCCAATCGGTCGCTTATTCTTTGGCCTTTGCAGGCCGGGTCTGAGGTCAGCACTTGTTCGGCTTTTGCTCCGAACAAAAGAAAGGCCGTTATTACAGCTTTACAGCGGCGTGAAAGGAGACCGGCTCTAGACGCTCCGACTTACCTCCAGTTAACTGCAATGGAAGAGCCGGCGATTCCCACGAATCAATTCGACGGGTCGAGAAAACGAAAGCGATCCCGTTCCCATTTTTAAATCATTAACCTTTCAAGTAGCAATGTTCCCACTGCCTTTAAGCGCGGGGCTATTCAAATGCTCGACAAAACGCTCGGGACATCAGTTTTGAATAACATTTCTCAGTTTAAATTTAGCGATAATTTAAATTTCAGTGAAATATTCCATTTACTCGTTATTGCTTAATTTCACTCTGACTACACCTCAAGGTAATCTACTTCAAACGCAATGCACTTTTACCAACTACCAGGTAGCTTCAAAACACTGACAAACGCTATTTGTCCAATTTATTCCATAATATTCGACAGTAAATGTTACGAAAACGCATGACAACTTTTGTCCAATTCACTGTCTCGGGTAAATGAAACTGGACCGATTCAACTACACAATGCAATAAGAACCGAGTAAAAATCGCAAAATATTTGGTCTATTCTTTCACAACTCGTTCTGAAAGGATGGAATATAAATCATATTTAAACTGAAAACAATTGATACGGGGAAATAGTGATGGATCCCGGTCGAGAAATGTTCAGATGAATATTTAATCGAGTGTGTTTTTATAATTTTTAAATCACTATAATTACAGTAGGCACGCGGTATAATTCCCCCCCTCTCTCTTTCTCTCACTCTCTTTCTCTCTCTTGACAGTGTGACAAGGGGAGACATTGGTATATTGGTTGGCATTTAGAAATTTGTTCTGATTTACGGTCCGTCAGGGGGTAGCCGGGACCGGCGAGAACAGGAATAGTCCCGCCATTAAAAAAAGGCAATTAGCGTTGTATAACTTTTAAAGGAAGTCGGCGATAAATTAATCCGGGACATTTTTCCAATTTGGCGGATCGCTCGGGGCGGGGCCTGGCGGCCGTTGTTGCATCACGGCGTGATTTGTAATTATTCGCGCCCACAATTTTCACCAGAAGGCCTAATAATGCATTTCGTGCCCAAAACCTGTTGCAAATCGCCGGGTCGTGTTCTATATAATTAACGATACTACCATTAAGGAATTAGATTTGCCCGACCGCTTTGAAGTTGCCAAATCTAATTTAATTACAAATATTATAAAATATTCGTAAAAAGTTATCGGACTTTGCAGGAAATAATTTGTTGGTACACAACGCCTAGGGGAACATTTTCCGCATATTAAATTGGTTGTTACATTTTATCCACTATTACCTGCATTTTGACAGGATTTCGTAATACTAACAATCAATCAACCCAGTTATGCCAACATATTTTTCGGGAAAAATGTTCCATTGGTTAGAAGAATTATAACATATTTTAATACCATTAATACAATTAACAGGCTCACAAATTATCCCAATAGCAATCGCTCCAGTAGTTAACCACTTTACGAATTTCTTTCAACCAAAAATAGTCCGTTCAATAGCTTTGCACTTTTACAATATAATTACAATAACGGGTGAAAATCTTTCCATACTTGACTGAATTAGGCTGCAGGCTCCTACACTGCAGGTAGGGAGCCATTGACGGTAATTTATGCGGACTCGGTTATAAGAAACGCGGTATGCAACAAACAGCACTTGTTAACCCGCAGACACCCAATGACTGGCCATATTAAAAGCACACCGTATATCTTATTCAGACCCAGACCTTAAATTGAAACAAAAGAGCAGTTTTTACGATCAATTGTTTTGTAATAAAATGGTCCGTTTAACCACTGTTCGCCCGAATGACTGTTATTTAACTTCAGTCGACCGGCATTGTGCAGCCGCGAGCTACTTATTTTTAATACTTTATACGGCATTAGAGACAGTTAAGTGTTAACAATCGTTCGGCATTATAAATTTCAGACAGTGCAATTAAATGTGGTGATCCGAAAGAAAAAATTGTCCAATTAGTGACAGGAATAGGACTCGGTCGACACCAGTTATGATTTCTGAGGTTTCACAACACTCCATATACGGTTGGATTTTGGGCTCGGTCAGTATTTCTTCAGTTCTTGACCAGCATTTTAAAGGGGAAACCGATGAATCACCGGAGCCAAACTGTTGAGATCAAATCACAATAAATTATAACGGCTGAACTTTTAATTCCTGACGCTACGTCATTGGCTTTGTACAATCGTGAAGTTATTTTGGTTGGATCCAGTTGTCCGCACCTTGAATTCATGTCCGTCACAACGTCTATCTGGTCGAACGCGAAAACACAGATGTACTCGAATCGGCAATTTCAATAACGGCTTCGGTTCGTATAAATCAAATTTCAGGAGACCGTTCGGAAAGCTCGCCTCGTAATCGCGCTGTAATTTATAGTTGTTCGATACCCGGGACCTCATTAGTTGGATAGTTTTGTTTGTGGTTATTCTCTCATCTCCAGCCGAGAAGACATAGAGAGAGAGAGAGAGAGAGAGAGAGAGAGAGAGAGAGAGAGAGAGAGAGGGCGGCGACCAGGCGATAATTTATCGGCGCCGCAATAAAACCGATGACGAGCCGACACTAGTTCCAGACACACTCGGGTAGCACACACTGTGCAGTAGCGATGTATTAACAAGTGCGGAACACTTCTCAACTGGTCGACAATTAAAATAAATCATAGCTCCCTGAATTCCAACGCTAATTTATATTACAGCGGCTCTGGAATAGATAGACAATAAAGGAGAAATTCCTTTCAGTCATCAAATATTTAATAGATAAGCAACAAAATAAACATTTACAATTCAATTAATACAACTTTAAATCTGAAATTTTAAATAGAAACTATTCAAGTAGAATGATGGAAATTTATGTATAGCGAGATATACAAATTGTTTTTATAAATCGATCGCTATATTCATTCAGGGATAAGTAAAAGATTGTCAGTATTAACGGTGTCAACAAATCTGGATTTTATCCTATTTTCCAATTTTGTTTTATACCCGAATATTACTGAAGGCGTTTCTCAAATGTTTCACGGTGTTGCCTATACAGCCAAACTAATAAATGAATTAAAAATTTTATAGTTTCGTTAATCCTCGACTGGCTCGTTAATTTTGCCGGTTCGCTCAGGTCTCAGTTGTGAAATTCAGCAACGAGTCCACTAATTTAAATTCCGTCCCCCACCGAACGGGAGTGTGGCCATCGGTCGGGAGGAGGGCACGCCGACAAGATTCAAGATTTATGTTGTTGAACATGTTTCTTGGGCCCGTGTGTTGGAACCGGCCATTCCTCTCATTATGCTAATGGCGAGGGCCGCGGCCGGAATACGAGGGCCGCTCGTTTAGCGGCGGACCAGATGAGCAGCAACTTGCGGATTCTCTTTTATGATTACATCGAAATTGCAACTTAGATTTGACTGCTGATGCGAATTCAGGGAGAATTCACGGAATTCATTGGCCTAATCGGAATCTAAATTATCGCGAGGCCTTCTGGCCAAGTGATAGTAACAGATTGATAATAATCTCAATCTCTTTTGATGAATTATATATATTCATATCCATCCGTATAGTTTGCGGTATAATATTACCACTCATGCGGCCTTCAGCTAGCACCCGGTCCTTTGATATGCCGGTTTCAGATGCTCACTACCGTCAGTAAATTAGTAGTTGCAGATGGAGAAAATCTATCAGTGTAATGGTCCATCGGTTCCGATAATTCTTGTGATCTAATTGTAAATATTCTAGCGTTATATATATCTCAATGCTACGTATACCATGTCAGATTAAAAAAACGTTTCAAGTGCGATATCCTATTTTACCCAGGAGTTTATTTTTTGGAGGGGCAGCAGGACACTGTTGTTTTTCATCTGCGAATATTTGTACTAATCTAGTACTAAATCTCCAGTCTATTCGTTGTTAATGATGGGAGAGTTAAATAATTAATTTTCGTGTTTGCAATTAGTTTACAACATTTCTAAGAGGTTAATCAAAACGGGGAATAAAAAATGCTGTTGGCAGTAAATGTACTGCTAGCACCAGCCCATGAGGTGTATAACCGCTGTGATTAAGTCCGCCTTCCCGTTCAATAAATTTGCCAGGACTTAAAAAGTCCGCGTCGGTGACGAAAGCCGCAGGTTTTACCATATCGGGCCCAATAACGGCCCAGTCGTAATCGTAGTATCTGTAAAGTTCCCGTATTGTGAATCGATTCTGGCGAGACGGTTGTCAAAGCAGTCTGAATTACACAACTAGCTAGTTATGTGTTTTGCACGGGGCGGCGTATCGAAGGCGGTTTCGGTTCACAATGCGGTAAATGAGGCCTTCCCATATATGGCGGCTCGGACGGACAACAGCTAAACGCTTTCAAACTAAAGCAGCCAACCCCCGACCCCCCACTTTCTTTAGTCCTTACACGAAAACCGAAGGCGCTGCCATTCCGCTGGTAATAACAGGGTCAATTCGAGACGGAATTGAATCCAAATTGTGGCCCATTTCGCGGCCTGCCCCACCTCGCCAAATGCGACCAGCGTTGACCAACCCAGCGGCCCGTGCCCAATATTTGGCACCGATGCCACTGAAAACCGCGGCAGTTCGGTGGAAACTGTTGCAACAGTCTGACCGAATGTTGCAATTTCCCAATCGTTTTACAAATGGTACCGGGCCACTTTTAACAGCAAATCTGTACACCGTTATATGAAAACAGTGGGGCACTTTTTCTAGGTCCCTATACCGAACTATCATAAAACTGTTCGAATTAACGTTTAAGAGAAAATTTAAGCAGCTGTGTATGACACCAGGCAGTAATGAGATAGTTTTATCGGTCACAGATTTCATCAGGTGAGAGACTTCTGACTCTGGACTCTAAAATGGACACAAGTTTAGAATACCGGTAACTTGCCAAAGTGTTTTTTTTATGCCTGTTGTCGTCTACACAGCAATAAACAATAGAATTTTGCACTCACGTTTTCGCCAATTGATCCGATATGTCCAGCAGCAATTCGCCCACTGTCGCTACCTCTTCGGCCTTCCAGTCGGGGCCTTGGGGCTTAACGACGCCTGAAACGAAAAATATTTTTAATTTTTAGTCAAACCAACAACTGAAAAATACAATTTCAGGTACTCACTTTAGTCCGTATGCGAAATACACGATTTCCTTCCACTTTTCATTGAAATAGAACGATAATTTCACTAATAGACGTTCATTTATTTTCTTTGCATATCGGCACGACGTCGCTGCATGATATTATAGTTATGCAATGAACACATTTTTATTGGGTTTATATTTTTTAAAGAATATAATATTCTGGATATATAAGATAATTAGTTTTTTCGCTACTATTTTTGGATGCACGACAATTGATTTCCAGTTGTGTTCAGAGATAAAACACCTAATTTAAATATAGGATTGGTCTTACGGTATGTTTTCCGCCTCTAATCGAATTTGAATATGTTATTTTAGCTGTACTGAAACACTGTACAGTTGGATTGACGCCTGTAGTAGGTTCTCAAGAAGGGATCAACGGATTTGAGGTCTTGCTTAACTTGGTAGTTGCCGGTCGTCTCTTATGTGCTCCAGGAAGAAGTCGTCTTGCGTATTATAGTTTAATAGCTGTCATAAATCGAGCGGTCGGGGTCTACTCACTTCTGAAGTTGATGCACCATTCCCACCCTCACTTTCACTCGGTCTCGCTCCCAAGTGTCACAATAAGAGCGCTAAGCAACTAGACCTACTTCGCACGTCTTCTCTTTAAACATTTTTTCATCTTTCATGTGGGATAAGTAACAGTCTTCAATTATATCGTATAACCGAACGATAAATATGTTAAACAAAACAAAATGCTTGGACAACTGCTATTTTACATGATTTTCCGATCAGTTGAAACCAGATAGAATATCCGACACATAAACTACAGCACACGAACGTGGCGAAGGCGGGGCCCAAATGCGAAACCTAAATGTCACTACTATCTTGTGACCTTATTGAAAATTATTAGACTATTTATTATTTGAAAGGTGCACGAAATAGTAATGAAATTTAATGGGCGTCAATGGCTGTGGCTTACTTTTGTACTTGGGGCAATTGAAACCGGGATAAAAAACACCGGGGAAAGAAATAACTTTCAGTTTAATAAAAAACCCATAATTGAAAAGATTGAAAGTTAATTGTACTCCAGAAATAAATATTATTACTGTTACCTTAATGAAGGATACCTGATTTAGGATCAAACAAAAAACGATTACGGAGAATTTCGCCTTGACTACGTGCTTTAATTAAGATCGAGATGTGAACAAACTAAAATCTAATCACTAATGCTTTTATATAAATCACGATAAATTTAAGTTATTTGAATCCTCAGGAATGCTGATTTAAAATAATTACGAAATTAAAACGAAGTCATTAAGTTTTCATTTATAATTACTAAATACCATTCCCAGTTTCTTTATTTCCATCGTACAAAAATTAGGACAAAGGTATATTTCAATTTCTATGTTCTAAGGTTGTTTACTCCGTTCCACATGTTTAATGTCCCTTGCCCGATCGTTAAGTGAAAAAAATTATACCCTTCTTACATACGTTTAACGGCTACGATTGTTTATTGGTTTCAATTGGCAGTCAGTTGTGGCCCTGCGTAATGGTCAGCTATGGTATGTAGGGCAGCAGACCTGTCCCGTCCCACATGCCCCGGACCCGCAAACAACTCCGCAATCAAGGCTCTGCCCATCCAAGGACGACGGATTCATCAAATTAGACGTCTGCTTTGACGCCTATATATTGAAACTTTCAGATATTTAAAACATTTTTTTATAGACCATTCAAACGTATCCCAGGTGGCGGGTTATACATAATATTATTGGGCGATAACGACACGAGCTTGAGATGCCGAAACCGGTCTAATTTAGACCAAACTGGCAGGACGAGGCAGAAAGTCACACTAATTTCGAATTTTAGATTCGCATTAGAAATTGAAAAGCGACGACCTTTTTGAACCAGATGAGTACTTTGGCGCTTTGAAAAATGTGCTTCATATATATCAGTTATACACAACTGTACAGACATGTAGAGCAATTTATTGATACTTCATTGGAAATCCACAAGTAGTCTTTTATATGTCGATTGTCACAAATCTCAAACACTGAACCGACTCAATAAAATCCTTCTGTTTGATGACAACATTCCCTTGTAATAAGCATAAAAAACTCGACTGATGGAGTTTGTAAATGCCAACTAATATTGGCAGATAGGGTGATTACTGAAAACAAATTAAAGTATTACTCTGCTAATGGACTCAATAGAAAAAAAAGTGTATAATATTCCTGGTTTTTGTGACTACAGCTTTAAAGTCATAAACATGTCAGTTCATAAATATGTTCTTTAAAGATCGCAGACCAATTAATGGTAGTGGACAACATTCATAATAAAGGATTACAGTAGAGGGTTTCCATTTAATTCCACTATTTTAAAGATTAGGCATACATAAAACAGGCATTATTCAATCTATGGCAGAGCTGAAGTAGCTATTATGTAAGTTTTTTTATAAAAACAAGCGCTGTACTGCTTCATATTTCTCCTGAATACTTTTGATATCGTTCAACTGTTTCAAATCCGACAGATTATAAATATTGAGTATGAAAATTAAAAAAAAACTATATTACATCATCCAAACAGCTGGTTCCATGTTCGCTCAAGTTACCTATTGGTTTTATCCGTAAACCAATTCCAAGAGGCAATATGATTAATTAACCGGCCGGAAGACGATTTGTAACGACCCTGCTAGGATTGGAAATTGTTCTCAACGGTCATTATCCAGATAGATTGACGATCGGACAGGAAGAAATCAACAACTGTGTGCTCTAAGTGATTGATACCTTTAACTCAAAACGTACCAACTAATAACTAGAAATTAACCAGCCGCCTGGCGTTTTACTTACTCCTGTATAATTTTCGCCATCCCATTAATGGACATCGTTTGCTGAACAGGATCCATTAACGCTGAATATCGGAACCAATAAATTAATTAGCAAAGATAGTTGAAACTTTTAAAAAGTACTGTACACTGTAGTGCAGTAATACAGTAATTCTTCTGGAAACCTTAATGACCGGTACTCGTAATGAATCAGGTTCTTTTCGACTGAGTTTCGTACGCTGTGAAGGGTCATATTTCGAAAATGCGCCATCAGAAACGGGATTATTACGGCTGGAAAATATTTTCAGCCCCACGCTATCCAGTCGTGACTTTCCAACTCGGTACTTTATTTCTTTGTACAAGGTTTATTTGTAACAGTAAGTGGTCATACGAAACTGAGGAACGTTGACATCCGTGAAAACCCTGACCCGCTCTCACTTCTGTTGCGGGAGGGACCACTCAAGGCTTTTTTATTTTGCCACAATCACCTTCCTTCTGAAGATTAAATGCTCTGTCCAGTAATTGTTAACAGTGATATACAACTGGTATTAAAAAAGTAGAAACATAAGAAGTATAAATTTGACTACTAGAAATTTATATTTGGTATGTTTCAAATTTTTCTGTACACAGTCGAAGCCTGACGTACGATAGAAACTTTACGATAGAGTTATTAAATCCATTATATTATTTACCTATAGAATTTATGTTAGTAAAAAACGTAATTTAATTTAGAACACCGTAGTGGTTGTCTATTTGTCGCGTGTATATAGATGTCTTGTTATTGTGTTTTTGGGGGATGTTTGTCTTTTTTGGGTTGGGAGGGATTTCGGTAATCGGCTTAAGTTTTTGTTGGATTATCGGTCAAATATATATTTGATCACACAACTAGTCACAACTATTAGGTTCTAACATCCACATATATGACAGGAAACCTATCTGATTGTGCATTTACGATCATAAATGTTTTCCTGTTGATTCAAAATGTATTGAAAAAAGTTTCACAATTATTCACAAATATTGTTCGTTGAGTACAGTACAGTACAAGTGACAGTGACAGTGCAGTGAGGATGCCCAAAAACAATCCAAAGTGACTAACACCGCTACTGAAGGTGATGAGCAGCCGAAATCGGTCTAGCAAAAGACCAAACCAGCGAGAGGAGACAGAAACACACGACGTAAAGTAATTTAAATAATTAGGATTGCATTCTTCTGTTCTAATGAAGGGTCAAATGAAATTGAACGTTTCATACTTGTCGCAAACCTCCCTTAAACGACCGTACGACCGAAAAAACTGGATACCAACTGCGGTCCAAACTCGACAAAAATGTAGGAAAAGCGGTCCAAAGTTCCAGGGCGAATCAGGTTTCTGTACAAACATGGGAAACAAAAAACGGCGGGGAACTCGTTTGATTGAAACGTGCGGAACATTTTGGTGAGGAGTGGTCGCAGCCGGGCAATTATACCTAATGCAGGGTGGTCTCGAAGTGTCGCAACCGCGGCCAGTCCGATTCGCTAAACGGATGAATTTGTATGCGTCTAAATCAAGAGAATACCGAGCTATATGTCAGTTTCCCAACATTTGGCACGACACTGGGCAACTTTGAATTGAGTCGTATTCCGAATAGGAATGGCTTAATAATGATTAAATCGTACGCATTTATCTTAAGGCCGGGAAAACGAGTATTCTGATTCGATTACGGAGTAATAAAAATTGAATGTATTCTCATTCCGACCAACAGATGCGTGTTTTTCGCCGAATGATCCTTCTCCCGTTCCTCCGGTTCGCGGCAGGCAAATTCCACTTTCTCGAAATTTCGTGACACAACGATTTTATTAACCATAACATTCATCATTGATCCACAGTAATCTACTTCACATATTGAGAGTCACGAGTATCAAAAGTGGTATGAAATTAAGTGGAATCCAAACAGACAACGAAGAAGAGGCCACTGATGAGAACCACGATTCGAACTATCGAGAAACAAGCAGACTTATATTCAGAATAATTCCAGATTAAATAACAGTAATGTGTGTACGAATTACTTCGAATCGGATATATATAGGAGAATATTGGACGGGCGTAATTTCGGTTGGGCGAGGCATGACTTATGGACGCCCACATAATAGACGGAGGCCAGAAGTTTGCTGTAATACACTCACGTCCTGGAGAGATTTTGCTCAGCCTTGCGCAATAGTGCCGGGCCCGCCAGCCTTATTTGAATGCTGCTGGAACGCTATGACCGATAGCCCAACCAATTACCGCCTGTACCGAGCGCTATTACAAAATGAATGTACAGCCGGGTTGGGCCTGCCGCTTTGCACCGCTGCCGTAGACATGAATAGTGTCTCGTGACTGCTTTCTGTTCCTCTGAACCGTTTTAGGGCCATTAACACAACCTAAATATAATAATAGGATGGTGGACACCCTAAAAATTGAAATATGGAGAAGTCAAACTAGATCTAACCCCAGAAGCTGACAATGAAAGACAGAAATAACACACACGGCCATTGTAAGGTTGATTGTACAATAAATAAAAATGTTCGAATTTCTAGGATTGTAGAGCGAATATAATCAACAAAATATAGTCACCCTTTCGCGAACATTTTACAGAGGGTAAGTATTAATCTTTGTAAAGAATTGAGGAAATTCAATTGAAATGTTCTCATTCTCGTAGAGAGATGGCGTTGATTATCAAAGTTAGCCCAAAGCAATTCAGCGAGTTAATTGTACGCTATTTATAATAGAACATTTAAAGCATCGGGTCGCCAATTATATCGAAGGTCGATTTCGTCACGTGATCCACCCTCGGCCGCTTAGGGAAAATTACGGGAGGAGATATTAAGTTTATTGGCAATTACCTAATTAACTTGTTATTTAGTGACTGGGAGTGGCCGGGCTCGGCCCCTGTTCAGCCGCTAATCGAAAGTCTGACGCCGGTCAAACGGCCGCTATGTTAATTTTTCAGGCCTAATTACATGATTGGAGAAGGTCAGGAGTCGAATTTTTTTGTCCGTTCTTTCGGACGAATGTTTATTAATCAATTTTCAGATATAGCTGTCCCGTACGCTACTATTCTCCATTCGTTCTGTTGTTAGAAATTCATTGTCTCTGTTTCAACTTTGTAATTTTCATTCTTATGTATCCACATATAAAAATAAATATATATATATTCAAATTTATTGTCTTAAATAGTTTCTTGATTTTTTTTTCTATTCTATTTCTTGAATCAGACCGGTTTATACTTCTCGTCATCGGTCATCAGTCACAAATCGTGTAGTCTATTCCTTTGTGCAATAGTTGGTAATTAGGGATATAGTCTGCAATTAGATTGTCAAATCTAATTGCTACGCCGCGAGATACTCTATAGAGTCAGCTCATTCAGTATATATCATTGATGGAGACGGTGATGGCAACGAGGAACTGCCCGCCACCTGGCTTCGATTAGGCAAGGGGTCACAGTCCGAATTTGGGAACGGTGAAATTCCGAAGGGTTTCGCAAACATTTTTAAATATCACATTGGAAAGGGATCTGAAGAGGATTCATGCGATAGCAATTAGATGTTCAGAATAGAGTTTACACAACGGGCGGCTTAATGTCCACGATCACAGCACCCCCCTTATTGAATATTATCGTCATGGAAAAATTATTGACTGGACAACAATGGGAATGTAATTGCAAGCCGCTTCGGAGATGGGGAATGCCCGAACCTTTCGGTTACGACAATCAAGCATATAAGAATACTACTCAAAATTGCAGACATTTACAGAGATATGAAGTAATAGTTGAGACAAATCAAATCTCCGGATAACATAAATTTATTAACTTATTATTTATACTCGTGCTCTAGGTAAAGGAATGAACATTTTCAAAGAAATCAATCAAAATCATCATTCATCATTCATTTAGTATCATACTTAATTCGACTATTTTAAACTAAGAATTGAATATTTTCTTAATTAGATATTTATCCACGCAATACGTATAATGTTTTTATAGATTGAAAGTCTATTGGGAGTCTATGGGAGTCCATTCGAGGACCGGCCTCTGTTGCATCGAAGTCCGTGACAGTTGCAATGAAGAACAACAGAACAAAGCCTGCACCGGCAGGAGCTATCGGAGCGAGGAAACCCCTGGCGTCCCTGTTATATAATATTACCTTCACCCGATGGCCATGACGCGTGAATCATTGGGCCCGGGGAGAAAAAAAGTCACGTAATATCGTAGCGACGATGGCGCTGCTAAATGGCAGACAGCCACGCGCTCCAGTCAACGACCCGATCAGACAACGGACGCTCAAAGGCAACGGCATCCTCTGCACTTTACAAAGGTACATCGCAAAACATTCCACATTAGGAATTCTTGAACTAAGAAGAAATTTACGGTGATAATATTAATTATTGCCCGCATAAGTATTTATATTATATTCAGCCAGAAGGATCAAAACGTTTAGAGTTTTTAAAAGATAGGTTGCCTTTCGGCAGTTTAAAATCAATAGGTTCAGCCAACTTGACGGCGGGGTCGATAAACCAATAAATTTTAAAATGGGCAGAACACATTGATCGCAAAGGGCATTTCATACAGCCAATAGCTGGGTTAAGAATATTCCTGTATTCCTGATCGGCCGAATAAGGCTTTTATCGACGGGAACAACTGGAAGAAAGTACACGTCTTCGGTCCGAAATTAAAGCCGACAACTGGTCGGGGGGTGTAATCGGCCCGTTTCGATACCCGCATCGGCTGGGCGAAACCTGCGATTACCGCCGGGGCCGGAGAAAGAGCCGCAAAGAGGGGTAATGCCAGAGCACGGGGCGGCATACCTGCTGTTCGCGGGTAATTGCCAGCGGTGCCATCCCCAATTGGCCGCTGCCGACTCATCGCCAGTAATTGTGCCCGGAGCGGGGCCCGCCCGTTTTCTGCAGTTCCCTTCGGCTTGAGAAAAAAAGCGGAGCGAAAACGAAACAGAAAAAAAGAAGGCCGAACGAGTTCTGAAAGCGGTCCGCCCGGCCAATGGCATTTGTTTGAATCGCGTTCCTGCACCTGCCCCGACCGAACAAACTGCTTTTTTGTGTTTTCAAATCCGGATATTGGTCACGAAATTCATTGGTTCACTTTCGATAAACTGTAGGTCGGATACATGCAATGGATCGTGGGTGGGCGTTTCCTATAATATACTACACGTTTAAAACATTACAACAATTCTGCTCGAGTCCAATCTAAACGTTTGTGCCAAATCGGAATGTTATTATTATGTATTATTTGCGTAATTTAAAAGTTCTCTATGGAATATATATATGATTATATTCTTTTCCAGATACATAAATAACACAATGATAGGGCAACCGGGCACCGCCTAGAGGTAGAAATAGAAAACGTAAGTGGCACTATTAGAACGCAGATATTGGTTTACGGAATAGATAATTGGCGGAATAGCTCTACGGTCCGATAGTGATACATAGTCGGCTTGTATTGTTTAGGAGGTCGGGGGTCAGCCTAGGCGAGAACCCGAGATTGGGCCGTTGGTGGAGCCGCTTATTATCTGTATCTCTCACGATCTGGACCTCCAAATTGGTGCCCAATTTGTCAATTGCCCGTCGGTTAAACGCCGCTCCGCAGAAAGGGAGCTGCCCTGGGGACGGTCGATTTTGTATGCCTCGGAGAAACGATTTATTTTCTAGTTATATTTCATTTTGAAATACCGGCAATATCTTCGGGCTATAATACGTAACGTTACGTGGGCTATAAACTACTAGTTTATGACTACTTTATTCGCCCGTTGCCCGGCGTGAATATCGAATTTCCGTCCCGAACCCACCTTTTGTATTTTACGGCATATTCGTTTCGAATTTTGACCATAAAAAACAACAATCGGATTCGTAATTACCAACCGCCTCTGAAAGAGAAAGACTGGTGCTACAGACAATGAGAAAACCTGGACGACGGTTGCTTAATCCGGACGCTTTCGTAAATTCTCGTCGGACGGCTGCAGCTAGTTAACTATTACACACGGAAACAAAAGAGGCGGAATTTTTTCCCCAATTGACCCTAAGTATTTACATACAACGAATTACTGGAATTCTGCACGAAACAATTAAAGGAATAATGTTACACTGTTATATTTGTTGAACCAACGACTCGGTTCGCCTATAATACTGAGAAATTACCTCCAGCTTTCGATTTGGTAATCGAACACGTACGGTATATCGATGTTGCACTAACTGATGATAAGCGATATCGGCAAATTTCGTCAGGAAAAACCATTTTTTTTTCGTAATAATTACGAAAGATCTGAGATTATAATGTCGATATTAAAAAGGTTGGTAACCGTTGTATAGTATAGAATCGGGCGGATATATTGCTTGAAATTATCAGGTAGCTCTGAATATAAAGAATGTTTATTGGCGTCGCGAAGAGAAAGGGGGCAGGTTAAAAGTGGAACGTGTGGAAAGATTGATTGCAATAAGAGATTTGAGATAGCAGAACAATTTTCCACGGTTCTTCACTCCCGGACGATGGATCGACTTATAGTTCTTGGCTGCGTCTTGAGCCATTTATTTTGTTCGTCTCCGTTTTGCCACATCGGACGGAATTGTTTGTTTATTATTGACATGTAAAATTTCGTACATTCACCGATCGCTTCCGCGTTCTCCTTCTGTTTATCTATCCCTTCTTTATCCTTCTCCCGAATCTACTCTAATTATGTATCTTCCCATTATATTGAGAGCGTCACCATCAAGCCCGACTGTTCCTTCCTCATACAGCTACTGCACTATGAACATATTGCAGTATATAATTTAAAGTTATATGGATTTGGTCCGCCTGGTGCTCTCACATCTGCGGTGATCGAATGCTCGCTCTCTCTTCTTTCTAGCGGTGGACTCACTGCCGTGTCAAAAGGTGAAGGACTTTTAAACTCTGAGCGTCAAACGCCACAACCGCTTTAGCAGATTGAATAACAGAACCGTTGTAGCTTTTACTTGGACCTCGGTGCGAAATTATCAGTCTTTAAACTGGGTGTTTATGTGGCAGGTAAGTCCAACATGTATTCTTATCTCATCTAATGAAACTGAACAACAAGTGTTTCAATGACATTTTAGCCGTAAATATGTCAAAAATATTTGGCTGTCATTGGAAATGATGGTTGTTCATGAGGTTTGTATGAGGTTACAGGACAGTCATACAGTTATGGAATATTCACTCATTCTTCGTGATTTGATTGTTTTATTTAAATCTATTGTTCCCAGTTGTATTGATTATTGAAATACATAATATTAACATATGAATTTATATTAGCATCAGTGAATGAAGTAAAATTGTAAAATAAATATTACTTTTTCACAACTAAGATAAATTGTGCAAGTTAGTACAGTAATAATAATACAATACAGTATTATTCTGTGATTTATACAGCTATGCCAATAAATGTCGCTTTCTCGACACACTGATATTTATTACGCTTCGATTATAATTTTATGGTCTGTTTTTATCTTCCGATAAATACTTATCATTAGCCGATTTAATGATCGTCATAAAATAAGGCCAATATGATTCTTTAGCTTCCATAGACTAGGTTCATAGTTTCACCATTAAGGATAGTTAGATTCCTTGGCCTGTCGTAAAAGTTTCTTCTACACAATAGATTATTTTTCCAGTTTCTGTTCTCCCTCATGTTTCATAATGGAAGCGAAAAAAGGGGATATTTTCTGAACATTCATTAATTTTCCTTTTCCTCATGCTTCTTTGTTCCTATGTTAGACCAATATCGGATTTATGTATATATATATATATATATATATATATATATATATATACATGTATACACGTATCATTCCAGATTCAGTTCATCAACAGTATCCGGTGTGCTCCACTTGATCCAGTATTCATTTTCATCGGGGGCACACTTGCATCACTCGCCCTTTTTGAAATCCGTCCAACTTTCGTTCGCGTTTCCGTTCCATTTACGGCCAAGGCCGTTAACCTAATCCCCGTTGGATTTATCCTATTTCATCTGCTAAGCGAGAGGTACCCTCTGTATCTACCGCTATTTGTTCTTTTGTAGTCACTCGAACAGACAAGTTATCCGATGCGAAACCGAACGTGCCACTTTGAACCAGCCCACAGATCCGCAACGTGTATTTTTATCTACTGTTAGAAAGAGTTTTACTTTGTACTGGGACTTTCCAAAAGTAAAATACCACATGGGGTGATATAGAGGCGATTGAAAATAACGTTATGGCGTCGTATAGATTCAGAATTAGATACCTGACAACTTGAATATACTTGCGAACATATAGATACATGAAGAACACTAGAACGGATAGTAGTACAGTTAGAATAAAAAGCGTCATCCACGAGAGACGAACACAAAAATCGTCCTCTACACTATCTTCTTCGCATCAGGTATAAATTATTGTTTATTTACTGTAAGGTACTTCATGCTCATTCCTCACTACGCAGAATGTTTCAGTTCCAATAGTACATTTCGATCCGTTCGATCCCACACTTATTTAGCGAATAGGCGAAAATACGGCCGGAAGATTCAGTTAAGCGGCAGGCAATTTAAATTCAATCAGTTTCCCCTTTCAACACTAAATTGCACAGAACGCGCTCTCCGTTTAGTGCCTGTCTGTAATCCACGTTACAATAATTATCTAGACCCGGGATCACCGTCCGAGAGAGATCGAGAATTCTGATTTTATTTCAACATGCGATTGAATAAAGAAAACAGTTCGCGACGGACTAAATAGGGTGGCAATTAATTGGAAACTGGTTTTGTGATCGGTACTTACGTATCCTCTTGCGTGCATCCAGGTAAGCCTGGTTAACAGCATCGTACGTGATGCACGTCTGCGGTGCCGCGTACTGGCTGAAAAACACAGACACGAAACATTAATTATATAGCGGTTGAGCAGGGGTTTTTCTGGAGATTTATTTTCAGAACAAGGAGTTCTTTTCCGAAGTGAAAAACGTAATTTACTGTTTAGAACATACGATGTATATAAACATACTTATAGGCTTTGGTAACAGTTCACGTTCAGTTTCTGTATGAATGTTTTCCATTTTGATAATATATGACAGACGAGTACATTGTCTTTGCGTTATCCAAAATATATTTTTAAATGAATTACAATATAATTTCTGTAATACGCTATTTACATCCATATAAATTTATGCCATTATATGTGACTCCTTAAGATTGACTGTTAGAGTATCTACTACAAAGAAAGAGTTTATCATAAATATATAAATATGAACTCTATAAATACAACGCAATTAATTCTCGATTATCGAGGATGTAAATGCGGTTTTTATTAGATCACTGGCCTTTGTAAACTGCAACTAATGCTCGTTAATTTCGTTACGAAGTTTACTGTTTGATATAGTATGGCCCCAAAATTAAAAAAAAAACGAAAATTCCTATTTAAATAACCGAATTTATTTTTATTTTTTGAAAGTATATTCGCCAATTCGGGCCCAGCCACTCTTGCAACAACCGCTGACATTTACTTTCTCGAATCTCGCATTTGTTTATGTTCGAACCGGCCTACAAGTAATGAGTCCTATTAAAGTGATTTACCTTCTGGCTTCAGTATTGGTGTGTCATTAAATTTTAATATTTAATATTTCATACTTGTTTTTCATAATTCAAGGTACTGAGCAGCGAGCGCTCTCCCACGCTTGAACTGTTAAGGCTAGTTCGCTATTTCCCATCTCGAGCGTAGGATAGATTTAATGATAACCTTCCGAACCCGCTAATTGCCCTCGGGGACCCATTAATCAAGATTTTTTAATCGGTTGAACAGTAAAGGTTCGGATCGAAATCCACCACCAGATGTTGGATAACGGCGGCTTCGATCGGCCGTTCACTATTTCGATTTGATCCTCGCGCTATTCCAAGTGACCGCCCCGAGTAATGTGTCAATCGGAAGTGATGCCCAATAACAGAATGCACTTTCTACTGCGCTTTTTCTTCAGTCTAAGCTCAGTTAAGAAGAGGGGCATGTGCATCCGGGTCTACTCCGGTCTGCGGTTGACCGGGAACTGCCATTCGTTTTTTTTGATAACCACGGGTATTTGTATTTAATAGGCGAGTTAGCATTAAAAAATATCTACAATACAATTTAAATTGTCTACATTTTTGCGATATTTAACTTTGGAAACAGAATATAGTTCGTGAGTAAATATTTCAATTAAAATTTAACGGACTGTACTTTCAGGTTTTAGTGCCAAATTCGGTGCCGGTTTCGAATGAATAATGTTTGTTTTAATTCAGAATTGGAAAGTTTGTGGACACTGTATATTAAATTGAAATATCAACTCCTCGCGCTATGGCTAGGCAAAGCCCACAAGAGAATGGACACGGCCAAACGTGATTGAACAATTGGCCGTTTTGTAAGTGAGCGGTGACCCCTATCGACCCCTGAAACTGAAAAATTGCCCAAAACGTTTATCGGGCAAAGTATGCACTTTCGGACGCTATTATTTAACAGACCTCGATCAAGTTCTCAGCTCTTAATTAAAGAATTCATTCGTGAACAAATATATTTTTCTTCGGATAATTATTCATTAACGCTGTTAATAAAATACACTGAACGCTGCAACTGACAATATAATCTTATTTTTCGTTCACAACAAATAAAATTGGGACGATAATTACTGAAACTAATAAAACAAGGAAGACCGTGAGAATGCCCAAAAAACATCCAACGTGCCAAAGTGACTAACACCGCTACTAAAAATGGTGAGCAGCCGAAACCGGTCTAGCAAATGACCAAACCAGCGAGAGGAGACAGAAACACACGAAATCTACGGTATTCCAACCCTTCCGCAGACCACAAAACAGGTACTCTAAACTAAAACAAGGAAGATTTTAAGTATAATATTTGAAGGAATGATTACTGCTTTCCTGTTTGAAACATGAATTCAAGTAGATTTTTTTCGACCAGACAGTATTTTGTATTCGGTTGTAGTGTGGGAATAAATATTTACAGGCATTATCTTGATTTATTTATAGGTCGAGCTGGTTTACCGGTAAGTGAATTTATCGCCTCGAGCCCCCCAATATTGGGGCGTGGTGGGTGACCCTCGGTACAATAAGAAAAAAGGTCACGAACCACTCACACGTTACCATTTGCGGATGACGCATGGACCACACCTTCTTCTCGCGGTGGTCGCCCCGCTAATTCATTTTCGGCTCTCAGTTGAGCCCAAAGGTAAAGTCAAACATGGAAGTTATTTTTTAACAGCGCTAATAATAGCTAAGTTAAAAATTAATTGAGCAGCCTTAAGACTTATTTTCTCCATTCCGTCGACAGAATTTGCAAAATTTACTACATATAAAACCGGTGCCAATTAAGATTTTAAATACTTAAACAATATATTATGGATTCTGATTCTTTTGAAACGTTATTATGATATTTATATATCATGAATAAGAGCAAAAAGTGGATAATAATTTATTTTAATATTTAAAATCAAATTATTTGAATTAGTTATTAAACCATATGATGAATTCATCACTCATTATAGCATTATTGTGCCATAAGTCGTCTAAGCGTTTTGCGCTCCTTGTTGATTCATAAATTGGACATCCAAAACTGCTTGTAAGTGAAAGCTGAACGAATAGGTGGTGCAAAGCTGATGGCAAGACACATGTTTGGAAGTGCCTAATAGGACCAATAAAAGGGCTACCTAGAGATGCGGGATAAGAGAACAATATCACGGGTATTATACAGAAGTACAGTAAAGAAAAAAAAAGGTTATAATGGAGTAATTTCGAGGTGTTTCTTCAGAGTCTAATTCCATATTCCCGGCCCAGATGTTCGAATGGGATATGCAATCCCATTCCGTTGTGTTACAACACCGGTGCCTGAGGACACGATGATTTATATTACGTCACAATCGAGAGGCGACTGATTCGAAGAAATCGATTATCGCCGGGGGGACAATTGACATCTGTAGCTGGTTCTAATGACTGGGGGGACAGTTGAATTGGCCTAGGCGGAGCACCCCCGTCGGCCACTCCTCCCTCTCAGCCCTGTCTGTCTCTACCCCGTGCTCAGGGTGTGGCAGGCCCACCTTGGAGAGTGGTCGGGGGAGATAAAATCGGGGCGGCGCTCGTTGAGCAATCACAGGGAAAGAGAGAGAGAGAGAGAGAGGGAGGGAGAGAGCGAGAGAGCGAGAGGTATCAAATAATGGGAGACCTATGACCGTGGACCAAAAGAGGGGAGATACAAAACGACCATTTGTGGACGGGCATCCCAACCGGTGATTTCGGCAACTATGAAGGCATATATTCCCGCCATATCTCAGTCCTTAAATCTTAAATCACCGAGACAAACATTACGAAATGAATTTCGAATAAATAACACCCCTGCGTTCTAGGTCTCTGTGGCTTAGAAATTTAGAATTTTAGCCAGACTGTTGGAAAGGAATAAATGTGCGGTATTCTTCGGGGTTACGGATCTTCATAACGGTTATCCTATACACGGACTTCTTTGATCCAAGCCAGATCGGTTTCAGTTTTTTGTCAACGCCACTTGATGAGGATGGGAAGGATCCGAAACGTTCTTAGCACAATGAAATAATGTGAAGCACTGCACTGTTGGTGTCGGCGTTAAAAGTGTAGAAATTATTAGAAATTTTAACCCGACGCTGTGCAATAAACGTGTGATATTTTTTAGTACGGAACATCACCGTGCTTACACTATCTCGATACACGGTCGTCAAAGAAAAAAACACTCGACGAGCCATCGCAGGATACTAGATATAATTTAGGACGGACCGTGGAAAATTAATACAGCTTCGGTGTCTCTAGGCTGGATATGCATTAGAGCGTACGGTTACGTAAAAATTTCCATCTAGGGAATGAAACCGGACGCCTATTGTCCGGCATGAATGGGCGGCGGAGGCGTCTCGGAGGAGAATGACCCGGGTGCGGGGACCGGTTCCGCGCGTAGCTTTCTCGGCCGGCTGCCGAGGGCCAGCCCTCGAGCAGGTGCCGGGGGAGAGGCTCCGATAGGCGAGGGTGGGTTACGTAAAACCCGGCCGCTGTGACATAAGGGGCGTCAACATTTCAACCCCGCCGAGCCAGCCCCAATAAAATATCTACCCGCTACCTGTTCCCAGTCTGCTCCCAGTTGCACCACACTTGGTCACTCTTACGCAACGCCGTCCCGCATTCAAATATGGGTGCCACATATATACGCACAATGTGGCTATTTACATTGTTCTCTACTAATTATACATTGTTACAATCCGCCAGTTGAAGGCATTTATGTCTGTGCGCTCTCATCTACACGGGATCCCTACGTTTTTATTGTTGTTTTGCACAGAAATGGGATTTTATTAATTATGGGACATAAAAGTAAGAATAACATACTAATACGGAAATTTTTTTAAGTTTTATTCCACTTCATTTATTTATTACCATTTTCATATTATTTAAAACTTGTTTTGTTCCATCGATTGGCTCTGGGGACTCATAATATATAATTGGTATCGCAAGAGTTAACTCGTAATGTCCCTGCATTTAAACATTTTTTTAAATTTTCATGAATCGAAAGTCAATTTATATTTAAACTACAAATATTGTCAATGGCCTCATTAAATTATCTAAAAGTTAATGAATTGAATATCAATATCAGAAAGGGTTGATCACATTATTCGGAGTACTCAATCAGCCGACCGATGACACAAAAACACAAAAATATTAAATCCATCTTTGGTAAATACGTTTATTAATTTAACGTATTTTTAATACCGACGAAACAGATTCTATCAAGATCAATGAGACAATATCCGCGTTCCTTCCAAAAATGTGCTTTCCGACAACTATCATTATAAATCTATTGTTCAGACAAGTTGCAATCAATTTCTCCGATCAGAGCCGTGAACTTTTAGTTGCCCATTATATCGAGAACCTGAGGTGATTAACATTTACAAATTATACGTTTAACAGGTTCCGATCGAGGCGTGGGAGTCAGTCATGCAGTGTGTCAATGTCGTGTTATTTGTGTCAACCTGAGGACGAAATATTTTGAGATAATAAATTATCCTATTGTGGGTCATATTCTAAGCAATTTTCCACTTACTTCACTCGAACACCGTAACCCTACACTAAGTAGTCGGCATTATATTTCAGCGGTATGTTAAAGTGAAAATAAAGTACACGAAAGTGCGTGTTAAATCTAATATATTGGGGTGCGGTCTTAGGTTTTCGGGTTTCTGGTTGATTTGCTTCGTTATTTTTTGTCCAGGTTTGGAAACAATATTTGACCGAATTGTGTTGCGTGGGGGCGGGGAACCTGTACGGAGTCCATTGATGCCGTGAAGACAGTACAGTGCTGTGACGTGTGGGAGAGTTAAGGCCATTAACAGAGTCATTCGGCGGTATGGCCCAACAACGAGACACAATGAGATCTTATTAGGCCGCCATTACGGCCCACTAACCGCACCGAACTATCTCCGATTGTGTCACCCACTAGATCCTCCGCGTTCGGCAACCTAATGGGGGTCCGAGGGCGATTTTTAATTTCGTTGCACAACCACCTTAATCCCAGGAATGTGGGAAAAAACTTATTTAATTTTAAATTAAAAGTTATTATTAAAGATTTCATTATTGAAAATCGTTATTCGAGATGGAACCTACGAACTACCTGTGTAGTTGCCTTAGCTATTCACTTGTTCTGTTTGGGCCATGTCCCACTTTCGGCTTTGTCATTATCGTTAGTATGATTTCTTGCTTTGAGTAATAGTTTGATAACATTTTGTGAGCGATTGGAACACAGTAACATAGAAATGAACTGAAGCGGGAATTTAGCTTATTTTTAAAATTAAAAAATTGTATCCGTTACATATTTGCGGGCATATAATGAGACGATATGTCGAACAATGTAGATAGTTCTACAAATAATCACCGCATCGTTTGGAGAGCAATATAACAGCTGTTCTTAAAGGCCGATTTGAAACATTTTTGTTAAGACTGCATCGAAAATACGCCACGGTTCAGCTTCTTCCCACATTTCTAAACATTTCGTTTATAACGTAGCAATTCTGATAAAAACAAAATCGGTAATAGGACTTACAAAGTTCCAGCCAGCAAGTTGCTCTCCGCCTGCTGGTTGAGAACCAAGGCGCAGTCGCTGCCGTCGTCCAGTGGCACTTCGAATCCCGTGTACTGGAGGGCCTGTGCCAGAACCACGCCAAATAACAGGCATGCAGCGTTTACCGCAAGCCTGCAAAAACAATTAAAATGCACCTTTAATATATTGAATTATATAAGAAATTATATACTCAAGTATATGAATGCATTATATTACGTCTACTTCAAATAGACCATCCTTTTATTTATTAGACGATTTTGAAAAAGTGAAACCTGTCTAGGTTACGAGTAGAGCTATAAACTAGTGAAGACGGCGAATTCGAATAGTGGATTTTATTTACTTTGAAAAAGGATCCATTGAAATCAGACAAGTGACACTGTTAAAAGATTCAAATATTACAAAACTTCAAACCGAAGTATTTAAACTTAGTTTACATTCAGTTTGGATGAATAAGTTATGCCAATAGCGCTAAGTATAACTATATCTGCGGTCATCAAGCAGTAGTCATTTGTGCGGTCAGCTGTAAGGTACGCCTTAAATTTCTTCACAGCTCAATCAGTTTTTCCATTACTACGTTCTCTGCCTTAAACGCAGTACTAAACTACATGCAGGGTAAATGTCAATTACTTCTTGCCAGAACTGCGTGGTCCGCTCGATGGTGTCATTGATACTCAATATGGTGTATTGAGTGTACGATTCTGTATGTATTACATGTTCTTGGTTTTATCGATGAAACCCTAAACGTTTCCTGATATATATGGTACCTTTGAAGACGTCATTTTTAATATTCTATCGTCTGAATAAGTTTATAAATCAACAAACATAGAGATCCGACGAACGAAATTGGGTTTCATTTTTTGCTTGAGCTAGTTTCAAAAGCTTTTCAGATGTTAATAAAAAGGAGGATGATTACAATATAAGTAATCGTCCTTATTTCAATATACTAATTATGGAGATACCATAAGGAGAATTATATAGATGTCGACTGAGGTATACCATTAAATCCTAGCCCAATATTTCAAATGACTACTGACAGCCTATGCGCTCCACATATTCTAATATCTGGTTACAGAAAGGTAATTGCAATTTGCAGCTGGAACTCTGGAGATAAGTGAGTGGCCTAGACCATAATGGCGTCATTCGAACAAACGACTTAATTTTCATCCGATTCAATCTTATTGACATACAGAATTCTTATTCTCATTAACATAAGAATGAACGCGCCTAAATTTTATCCTGACACCAATACATTTTTAATGGCTCCAGTTGGCCACCACTCAAGTTGGTTATCTAGAATGTGAACTGTTATTTTCATCTCAGCCAAAAATACAAATAGATTCTATAATTTATTTTGAAAATATTTCCATTTATTTAATTAGAATCCTTAAATAATAAGTATTTATTAAGTGTGCAAAGCACGTTGGATACCTGTACCAAACTACGCCAAAAATATTCGAACATTCTCATTAAAAGAAAAAAAAAAGTCTCGATAATTGCCCGAAGACCTTCAAACTGGTCCGAACATTCATTTGAATAAGAACTATGATGAAAATGAGTTCCTTCTATGAGGATTACTGAGCTAATTGCGGATGCCCAGAATCGTGGCCGAAATTGACCGTGACGCGGATAGAATGACGACACAAAAATTCGATTACACGCTGTTCGAAACCTAGTGACGTAAGCCTGAAACTTTGCAGGGGTGAAACGATGCAATTTAAAATATTATTCGGCTGTGAACATTTCTGCAGTCGTTAAAATGAAACATGTATGAATTATGTTCCTTTTTAATAAATGTTACTAGTCCTTATAGAATACCCAACAGTTATTAATATGGAAATTTTCTATTGCATTTAACTGTCCCTATATCGATATAATCTTGGCAAAGTGGAAAGTTGTATTAATCACACAGTGATGTTTGATTATGTTAATACACGATTTGAAAACAAATATATACGATCAGTTATTTTTTCAGTTTACTATCCTAGATTAATGTGGAAAAAGGTTAGAAACAAGATTATTAGTTTTACTGTAATTAAGGAGTTCAGATGTAGAAAATTAATTTTGCAAGGAAGGATTAGTAGCAGATAAATATTTGTGTGACGTGTAATATTAATTATAAAACTCGTTAGAATTCTTTAAATATATTTGAATTTTAATTCAGCTGCACTGGCGGATTGCCATATCTGTGCAGTTTGCAATTAAACCTGATGTCTGGGAATTCCGATCAATGGATTTTCTGGTAAATAAAACATACCAATGAATGGCATAAGAACGCAATCTCAATAAACAGCAATAAATTGGACTAATAAAAAATCACTGTAAGTACAATCTCCTCAAATAAATATTCAGTTAGTGAAAAAAATGTTTGAGCGAAGAGTTTTTATAATGTTTCTCCGAAGTGTTCTAGATTAGTCGAAGGCGGTGGTAAAGTGCAAGGCAGTGAATAATGTCAGAGGATGTTATTGAGGGCCGACAGAGGTCAGGGATGTTCAGAGGGCGGGGCACCTATTAGCCTTCAGACAACGGTTCAATAAGTTTACGAAACACTTTCAGTTAACTCAGCACTATACCGTGGAGACGATAAATACATCAGCACGTCTATTACGGGGTAAACCAATCTGAGACGAATCGGCAGGGGTCAACTATTATAGATAAACGTCCTTTATTTAAGTTAATCATATTTTTCTGTCGCGGCCTTCGATGAAATTCCACGCCTCTGGAGGTGGTGCACTTACGGCATCCATGTATGTAACCTACTTAAAAATATCTAGGTTCACTTCTAACATTCGATGAGCATTAAATGAATGAGCCAAGGTGTAAACAAGCTGAGTTTATGAATGAGAACTCACGAATTGCACGATTGCAAAATTGTATTAACCGGGTTCGAAAATTACTCTAAACCTGAAATTTAAATCAATAATAAAATTTAATTGAATTTCCTCGAGGATCGTAAAAACTGTTGTTGGTTTAGAGAAACTTATCACCTTCCAATTTTAAAACTTCAATGTATGTCTACCTATTGGAATTGATAAATTCGTAAGATACGTCTTTAGTCTAAGAACGCAAGGGAATTCGGATGTTTCGCAATTTCCTCCGGCAAACGTTTATAAGGCAATTAACTAACAGTCGGAAGGCGAGCAGACCTCTTTCGAGTTCGGCTGTGAGAACGGAGCGAGCCTCAGGATATTTGGCAATATCACCTTCCTGCTGGTGCAAATCTCGAAAAGTGGCTGATAAAACAGCTATCATTTGCGTCCTCCAATGTCTTTTCTCAAGAGAATCTGATTTTTTTCTAACCGCTGAATTGACATGAAAAAATCGTCGGGATTAGACTCGATTATGGATATTTCTGTATTTCACAATTTGAAAAAAAACTGTACTGTTGAAATTGAATTGTATAAATTTAAATGACATTTATTGCTATTGAAAATCCTTGGTTATTTAACAATATATTCTGTGTGGTAACCAACCCTGAATCCGTTATTTACATGACTGTTATTTGACTGAGTGGCTCTTACTAGCCTAACCAACCGTTAAAGTTTCTCTACCCTCAATCTGGAATATGATGAAAATGAAACTAACTCTGTTATTAAAATGAAACTAAACCATTTCATTTTTCAAACTGAAGTTTATTTGTTTTCTAAAATGTAATTTTTATCTAAGATAATACTATAACATGACTCAGGGACAATTACTAATCTAACCCACCGTTAAAGTCTCACCGCCGTGAAATGTGGAATACCATAAAATTCAACCGAATATTAATACAGGAATGGAATAAAGCCTGTGAATGAATTGTATTATTATATTTGATCTCTTATTGTAATATCACACTATGCAATCGTCTGGCCGAATAAAAACTACGGTGTCCCGAGAAATAACAAAAATTTCTTTCGGATAATATTAAAACCGTAATTCCTTTCGGAACTAGCGCCAAGCCGGCATATTGTCATGGAATGATATACCAAATTATTCATTATTTTTGAGAAACTCATTGCAAAGATTCTTGAGTTCTCAACTGTGTACAGGCGTGTGAGTCGAGTGAAACTCATAATAAGCTTAACAAAAGAATCGTGCTCATGCAAGTCTCAGGAATACAGGCGTGTTAAAAACTGCCGGACTTATTTTCTAATCAAGTTTCAACTTTGATAATGTTCAATACAGAGTTGAGGAGGGTAATTACTCGTTCAGGCTTTATCGGGTTTTTATATCTCCATTGTTTGGTTTGTAACAGTCAAGACTAATTCATGTTATACAGTATATAATCAAATGAAACTTATTTTTGAAAAATTCCTATATTGAATGAAATTAAATACCTATTTTCCCTCTTTGAAAGACATATTTGTTTGACCAGACGCTGATATATTCGCTTGATATTCTGGTTGATGCCCTGCCTAAAACGAATGATATTTCCAGCCCCTTCTCGACCCTTCTCGTAAATGTAGGAACCACATTATTATTGAGCTTAAGCACTCAGCCATTCATTTTCATAACCGAATACATATATTTTCCACAATATTAACTGCGATTTCCCGGAGGAAGGAAAACAGATTATATATGTATTAAATGTATGTATTATATAGTTTTATTTTTAAATGGATGTGTGAATTATAATGAAACGTAATGCGGGTTGGAAGTGGATTAGATTTGAGCTCATATCAGAGAAAGATCAGAATTCAACGAATGCAGGAAGAGCTTGGGGGGATTCAGGCGGCCGTTAACTGATGCCCTTGGATGGCACCTCACGAAACCCAAACCTTCCCCTTGTCCTGAAACCGGTCCCGCGGCGTTTGATTGACGCGCTACACGGCCCAACACGATGCTTCCTTCATTTCTTCATAATACCGTCGGAAAGTACGTTTCAAATGTAAAGGTTCATCCATAAGAAAGAGACACACGATGAATTGATTACAGGGATTGTCAATGTCGAGGTTATGACCATATTTACTGCAGCCCTGTTGGAAGGCAAGACAAAAAGTGACAGCAGGCCTATTACCGCACTTGCAATACGTCTCCATTTGTAAAAAGCTTGTCCCAGATAATATTTTCAACGTTATCATTATTATTATTATTATTTTAAACTTTGAATAATAGACATCCTCGTAATGAACCCGCCGGGGTATACCAGAAGTACACTGGCGTGTTGGTCCAGTGACCCCTATTTGCTACTGTATATTTACATAAAACAAATTTCGTTAGAGTTTTAATAAGACTTGTACGTGGAAATAACGCCGCTGTGTTCACTTCATTCCATCTGTTGTTCTTGGCGTACGCAACTATCCATTATAGCGTGGCGTTCCCGCGATTTACCTTTCTATCGATAGTGCGGCGGTTTCTTTTAGCGCGAGAAATTCAAAAGGGTTACGACATTTCTGCTGTCATTATTAACTCATTGCGAGACGTCTCGGTGTTTCAAAGTGTCCATCTGGAATACAATACGGGCCCTTGATGAACTGGAGCTGAATTTGTGTTGTTTAAAATTAGGTCAAGGTTATATTTTTTCGCATTTGAAACGAATCCTCTCCAGTAACCTCCAGTTAAGTATAGAATACCGACTTCAGAATTAGTTCCCATTCAAATGATATGCGTTATCCATACGCCTATTTCGATAAGATATCCAGGAAAAATACTAAATCTGGTTCCTCGGGAAAAACAACGGAAGAAATAAAAAAAAAATGATTAATGATCAGACAATTTTAAAAAGACCTTAGGAAACTACTTTACTACTAACCTTACTATCTTGAAACGTCAGTAAAAAATATTGTGGTCTTCGGAAATTTTATTTAGCGAAATTAACTCTCGAGACTTGGAACGGTCAATTCTCACAAGTGGGCACCTAATTTCTAATTTCCATTTCGAAACGGTGACGCGAGAAGTGCCGTTGTAGCGGGGAGTTGAAAGGTATCATGAGGTCAGATGAATGGCCGCCTGGAATGGTTCAGAGAGTAGTGAGAGAGACAGAGACAGAGACTGGGCAAGAAAGGACATGTTGTAATGATGAGTACATAGCCGGCTCTCATAAGGCTGCCCCCTGATTACGCCCGGGGCGCCATCCAACACCTCGTTCCCACCTTTCACGCCTGCTCGAGACCCTCTGCAACGTTGGCTTTCGCATATGCAAAGTTTGACGACTGAAAAGTTTTGAAACGTTCGCTTTCGGCTTCTTAACATCCATATTAGGCTGAATGCTTTATGATCAAGTACCTCACTAAAGTCGGTTCCATGTTTTATAGTTAAACTTCATGAAAGCTCGGTGAAAATAAATGGCGCAAATATATATAGCGGGGTCCCGTTTTGTGCGGGCATCGAAGCTGTGAGCTGGGATTTCTATCCGCTTCGTAGAGAATTTCTATTCGGACACAGGATCGAGACCTGTTCATATAGTCTATTCATCGTGTAAGACTGGTTAGTTAAGCGATTTTGTAAAATATAATTCCCCCCGTAAGACGTAGGAACACTGCTCATCTCAAAATGAAAGCGACTATCGTTGCATTAGTAAAGGACAAAGTTCAAACTTCATTATAAAACTGTTATGTAAGGCGCTTCAGCGGACCTTATAGGTCACCCTATTTCTATTAAGGTTTCCTCTCTCCAGTGCAACGACATCGAGTATTGAACGGCCCCATCTAATCCAATTCCAGTCTTTTATCACTCCGCAAAGAAAATGATTGAATATTCATCATCGCTGGTGAATATTCATCGTCCAGCTTCGACCCGGTTCAATCGCCGGTACAATTTTACGATTCCAGAACGGGAGCCTTGAAAAGGCGAGCGTTAGAAAAAATCTGGTCTTATCCTATTCTAGATTCGTAATACCCTTTCTTGGGATGTTGCTCCCGGGGACGGGAGGGAACGGCGTGGTGGGAGGGTGAGAAAGAGAAATGGTGCGAGTCCGCTCGTGAAAGAGAATGAGAGGGACAACCTGACAATTAATTAATAAAGCTCGATGATGCCTGGCGAGGAGAAAAATCTGAGGCCCCGATAACGGTGTCAAGGCAGCGGCGGCGGCGGCGGCGGATAAGAAGAGCGCCTTAACAGAACACGCCTTATAGGATAGAGCCAACTGTTGCCCAACCAGGCTTCAATTAGAGCGAGGGAACGGTTTCAACTTCGCGAAATCCAGCCACCGAAGGAAACATGATTTAGGGGCGGCGGCAACATTTTTCGAAATGACATTCGGGGCGCCCCGTCTTGATGGATGGCTGTGTCCTCCACCGTCGCGGGGAAAGTTCAAAACAAAGCGCTTAAGCTGGTTTGCCCCGGATAGAACTGAATGCAAGGTTGGATACGCCTCGCGCGGAATCGCGACTCTACGAAAGCGGAGCCGCGGACCTGCCCAACGCGGTGATCTATGAAATCTAGATGTGTCTAACTGTGTCAACGCCCTCGAAACGCAGACGAAGTACAACGATTTGAAAGCTGCCTAGGACCGAAGAGTTCCACTTGACAAAGTTCCATCGATGCTTCTTTCTAGAACCATAACTTTTAAATCATTCAATGTAAAATGAATTTACTAGCAGGCTGGAGTACTCACTTCCCAGAATTTAACACATGATACGCATCTAACATGCGATGAAAAGAACTGGTTGACAACCAGAAAAAACCCTTGCCTCATTCACAAAGACATAAGATTGTTATTAACTGCGAATATATCACGAAAATCGGCCCCATCTTTATAATACATTAATATAATGATTGTTCGACAATTCCCCTTTACACTGCAAGATCGATACTTTTACGGCTGGCCTATAATTGACTCACAGAACCTCAACACCGAAACCAGTATACTGTCCGTCTCCAAATAGGGAAATAGCACTGGATTTCATCAATACGTTATGAGAGAGTGTTAAACGATTTGACTTAATTTTGCTTAGCCTTACAGCTTTGAATTATGAAAATTAATACGCCTGGACTTTTTATCTAGGGAAGATGTTCCTGCCTTTTTAAGGATAACTTATTGCCAGCAGTAATTGATTACATCCTGCGAGATGATCGTAATTAAAAATTGTGTCAATTAATTAACGCAAATATAAAATCCTTAATATGAGAAAATAAGATATTTCTAAGACTGTAAAATGTTTCTTTATTATCCCGACACTTTGTTCAGATATATTTAATGTTTAATTAATATGTAAAACAGCATACAAGAAGCATTCGGGTTTTGACAGCGATCTGATTTTTAGACAGCTTGCCCAAGCATTCCAACAGAATCTATAGTTTCGAGCTATTCGAGCAACTCTTGGAATCCGTTCCATGGATTCGAGTAATCTAGGCCTTGTCAAGAACAGAATGGTATACTAGTCATCTTACTCCGGTTTCGAACTTGAATTTAAAATTTCATTCAGTTTCTTTACATTGGGAATTCAATTATGAGGAATATACATGATATGTATACATACATATCAATATGCTTACACATTCGCTGATAACTAACAATCAAAGTTAATATTATGTATGCATATATAGATATATATATTTATATGTACGTATACATACAATATACATGCTCAATAAAACACACAATAAATCACAACAATTCGGTTAAATTATAATATATTCAATCGAAAATGTTTCTGATTGGTATAAGAATCATGAATGGGAATCTCTAAGTTGAGGTTCAATGTCAACGAGGAGGAAGTGGGTAAGGGATCTTTAACCTTAGGCGGGATGAGTTAGGTTTGAATGTCATTGTCATGACTGTAGTCAACGAGTCAAATTATTGATTATTAATTATTGACAATATTCCGTGTTTTAATATTCGTGCAATCGCGAGGTAAGTGATGTAATGGTTGTTTGAGGGGTAAAGATTAAAAAAATATTCCATTAAATAAATACATTGTAGAAGGAATAAAACAAAAAAACAAAATTAAATAAATAATTATGTAGTTAATATTTTTTAAAAATGCTGAAATTTGTTCTCGAATTAATTAATTTAGCTGTAATAGAAATCAATAATGTGTCGATCACAAATGTATCGACGTGTATCATAAATTTATTAAATTATTTTCCGATGAGGTGGAACACAAAACACATTGCTGAAGCACCGATAAACCAAGCAATATCTATTCCATTATTTAGGTGAAAAATTAGGCCAGAACTCCTAACGCCTCAATATAGGTTGAAAACTGAATATCCTCACCCTAGGCACTGCTATGTGGTTTTAAAGAATATATGTTGGATTGCATAGAAATGCATTGCGTTTTCCCAGTAGTAAGCTATTACACATAGTATCAATTTCATAAATCGCTCGTCCGCTATAGAAATTTTTTTTGTTCTATATTTACGTCCAGTATGGCTGAAGAAAAGTATTTCATACCCCGTTGAGCAAGCGAGCATCTTTTCATGAACATTTTCTTAGCATCCGTCACGGGCCATTCGTTCATGATGCTTCGGGCTCTCTAGAACCTTGATGTAGGACACCGGTCTCCAACATTATTTTTTAATGCTTTTTTGCAACCTGAGTTGTGTTTTCTATTTTTTTTTACTGTTTAATAAATAATTCGGGACTCTAAAATCTGGTAACTGGACAATTAGTACGCCGTTATAATGTGCCGAATTTGCCAAATAAATTCCGGCCCAAACGGTTGGAACGATTCGCCTATTTTAAAGAGAACGTGGCCTCCGGATAACGCAAAAGGAGGACAGGTTGAGCCTTGGAAAATGTGCAGCTCCTACACAGATAATCGGACTGTGACCCGGCTGTTGCTTCATCCTGAAGCAATGCATCTTTTCATCTCGGATTCCTTTGACTGAGCTCAACGTGCAGTGATTGGATTTGTGCAACCGGGAAAAGGTTTCGTTCTTCGCCTAATAAACACTACACATTCTTGAATATGCATTTCCCACCCCCCCCGCACAAACGTCAAATTTCTGGGTACTAACGTACAATTCCCCCATTCTCCGATATTTCGAACTCTTCCGGAATTTTCCATCTAAAATACCCATTGAATTCGTGTAACTCAAACATGACATACGAGCTAATAAGAAAATTAAACGTGACAAAACGCCGCCTGAAATAAGACCGAACAGTTTTTTATATACAATAAAACTGTCAAATTTTTCATTAGCTTTCAAGACTATCTGACTCAATATAACTGAATACTGCTGACGCCGCCGAAACGGTAAAACCAATCTAGTATAGGTCCAAACAACCGGGGGTAGACAGAAAATCTGATGACATTCCGAACTCTGGCAAACTCCTACCATAATTGAGTTCCAGTATTCCATATAAAAAACACGTTTTCAAACCACAATCTCACCCACCTACCCCACCACCCAGCCTAGAGTTCAATATTCACCAGATAGTAAAAGTTGGGTAAATGAAGTATTCGACCGCAAATATCGATTACTATTACTATTAAGCTACTATTAAATGCAGAGGAGTTGTGATATAAATAAGTGAGAAAAATATTTTTCTGATTATTAAAGGCGGGAATTGTTAAATTTCTGATTGTTGAAAAACAAAAATACTCGGGTGAAAATAAGATTGGGGCGGGGAAAGTTCATTAACACCGCGGGGCGAGAAACGCCGGCGAGTTTCTAAACACTTTTTTTTCCGGCGCTTTTCCACGCGAATCGGTCAAACTTTTTTTTCGGTCCCCCTGGTCGTCGACCGGTGCTGGACGTAGGAGGGCGAGAAAGCTCCGCCTAATAGCGCTCACCTGGCCATGTCGATCAGCTGTGCCGTGCCGAGCCGTCCTGTGCTGTGGCTGAGCTGTGTTGAGCTGTGGAGCTGAGGTCGGGGCTGAGTGAACTGAGTGGCTGTTGCCGCCGCTGAAGCACTATTCGGCTCGAGTCCACTTTCTCTTCTGGCCGCCTCCTGGTGTCGCCGACACAACTCTCGAGGGGTTGTAGTGGGAGCTGTACGCCCCCACGCCCCTCTAGCACCGCCACCGCCACAACCACCTCCCTGTAGCCCACCAACGCTCTCCCTTTCTTTTCATTCACTTTTTCCTTTTGCTCTTTCCCTTTCGTCGTGTCCGTCCGTTCCGACCGCCCCCACCCGTTATCATATAGTAAGTGCCACGGAGATTTTTGGACATCCTCCTTCAGTGAAATATAATGCATTTAAAACTGCAAGACTCAAAATAAGTATTTTTTATTTATTCCCTTCTGTTTGGGGTATACTGTTAATTAATTTATAAATATATGGATATCTGGCGCTAGCCTTTAATACCTTTAAGAGAAGTTTTCATATTTCAATATTACATTCGCAATCATAGCTTTAAGGGTGAAATGACACTTTACCCCGTAAAGAAGAGACCCTCTGGGCAATATTAACGAGCCCTCACCAGCGGGGGCGACAAGGCCGCGAATCGAACTCGGAAAGTTAGACAAATACTAATGGCACCGGTGCCACCTAATCCGTCTATTTTTCTCCTCGCTTCGAGACAGCCTACGCCCACCTACACGGCGAACACATTAAGCGTGGCGGCCGTGAACTAAGCCGAGTATTAGCAGGGGGTCTGAACGAACAGGTAAAATACCCTGGGGATAGGCGCGGATAAACGGGTACACTGTTAATAATTAGAATATTTATTTTGTACCCTGTGATTTGATAGCTGTAATTATTGTGTACGAGACAGGTGGGTGTGCTGTTATAAATTTGCAACCTGCTTAGGGCTCCGTGATCCTTTCGAAATGGAATAAAATATCCAATGCAGTACGTCAAGTATATGTGCAGTTTGCTATTTAAGCAGGCTTTATTTGGAACTTCTGTAAAAACAGATATTAAATGAGCGTGATACTTTACTTAATTAAGGTTCCACTTCGGAATTTTAATTTTCTGATAATAACGCTATCATCCTACTACAGGAATCTTAGATAAATATTTTTGTTGACTATGGATAACTGGGTTATAGTTCTAAATAAATATTGAATATTCAATTGCGTCATTGTACAATAGTTGTCTTACGCAAAGAAGGATATTTTGTAATGTAAGAGTAGCTGTTAGATTTTGAAAATCTACCGAATAATTCGCGAGTTAAGAAATTCCTACGGAAATAGGTAAATATATAAAGTGTAACGAAGAAATTGCGGGCGATTTGGCCCGGCGTATAATTTGTACGTTTTTCTGCGGTTCATAATTATACCATAATTGGAGGTGTACAATTAGTGGGGATCCCTCTGGCGTGGGGTCCACCTTGGGGGAACGGCGAAATGTGTAACAAGGTCATTAATGGGGGCTCACGCTGTGTCCCACCTAAAGCTTTTCCAAACCGAAGCGAAAGTGTCGTTCGGGAGGCACAAGCTGCGTTTCCTGGGCGGAGAGCCCTCAGGGCCTGATGACCCGTTACCGCCTCCGCGATCAATCACGGCCACCTCGAGAAAGAGAAAAACGCCCTCATCCGGTGGGAATGGAAATCGGACCCTTTTTTTAGTTGTAGGTAGGAAAACGAATCGTTTCGTAATTTCGCACATTCCGAAGTCACAAACGCCCGAACAAAACCACAAGTTTAATCTTTATTTTCACACCTCTTTAAAGATAATTTATATTAAGCGATCAAATATTATAGACGTATATTCCCTAGTTCAATTGTTGCAGACTGGGATGAGTCGACGACTCCGTCTGCGCTCGCATTCTGTATCGCCTGAAGGTTATAATTTAACTGAGGCTCTGTGTATTTCCGTCAGTCGGGATTAGTAGAAGGGCCATTATTACCGCCGGTGGAACAACTGTAATTGACCGGTCAAGCGGGTGTTAAGATGCCAGGTCTAACCAGAAACAGCATCGCCCTCTCTGCCAAGAAGTCTTAATGCTCTCCCCTCTCGACGAGAAATATCCAAGAGCTCGGTTCGACGCCTCCGTATATACCCGCAGCCCGGATAGCGGAATTCATCTCTTACTGACAACAGTCCTAATACTAAAATCGCCTCAAAAACTGTATCTAAATGTATGTAAATAAGGCGCGAATGTACACTTGTAGAGATAAACATGCAGATTCGCAGGCTCGGGACAGTGAATAAAAACTGCGTTAATCTTCGATCTCGCCGTAAACACTAACCCTCAGCCACTTTTCTGTAATGATAGTGAACTTTACACCTTCGAATCATTAAGACTGTGTGATTTATGTTATTAATTAATATGCAGGAAAAATGCTTACTCACGCATTAAACCACGAGCTCGTATTGTCAATTTAGCGTTCTTACTGAATTCTAAATAGCTTTATGAAATTCAATGCATCGCCTGCATTCAGGTTTTTCACGTGAGGTATAAGATGACAAATCACGAAAAAAAAATCATTATTCAATACTCGACTAATATCCAGGAAGGGTATTATTCAAACATGATAGTTAATTGAGAAAGGGAGTCGTATTTCTCCTGGAGGTTTTCACTCATAGATTACGAGATGCGGTACGAGAACAAAAAAAAAATTCAACCGCAGAATTCAACCCAGCAGGACTTACAGGACTTATAAGTTGGTTACGAGCATAGTTGGTGAATGGTTAAACAATGAAATTAAATAAGTAAGTAAAAGTACATCGTTCTCTAAATAACATAACATAATTACAACCTTCACAATACAATGAATATAGATAAAATGTTTGCACATAACATTCAACGCTGAGTTTATTTCAAACACCAAAGAAAAAATGGCCATAATTTAATGGCCGTAATAACTATTTTTTACTTCAGGTCTATGCAAATTAAATTAAACTATGGGTATACATCACATTATGCCAGGACGGCCGCTAGGAGAATGGTTATCCTTATTATCTCAATTTCCACTTTTTTCTCATAATCTAAATAATCTGCTGCAATTACTCTCTCTATTCACAGCGTCTTAAATTTAGAACTTTGTTATTTAACTTCAATAACAAATATAACGGGCCGAAAATATGTGATATTTTAAAAATTTCTTTGCAGTGAGATATTCTTACCGCTGTTATATTTACATAGGTCTGGCAAAAGAAGGGCGATTTGTTTGACTGTGACTCGATTGGTTCGGCTGTGTTCGGTCGGTGGCGATAGTTTTTTTTTTAGTTCCTTTGATCTCACTCTTTATCAGGTTGTGCGACGTTAGTCATTTGCAACCATTCTGTAGTTTAAATTTCGATCTTCTTTTATTTTCGAGTTTCACTGAATTCATTCACTCAACTGAAGGTTGGGTGAAGGGGAACTTGCACACTTTGCGAGCCTTCGCCAGGGATCTGGTCGTCCGGGGGACCCCAGATTCCTGCCCCTGTCCCGCCACGTGGAGGCGCTCGCTCTAATATCTTATCTTAGTTAGGTAAACCTAATGACTTATCCTGTGTGATTTTCAGGGGGAAAACCTCAGGGATCCCGCCTATGAGATCTCTGGGTAAAAACCCTTCCTGCAAATTCAAGTCGGTAATCCTTCAGAAGGACCGCGGGGTCGGTGATAACCGCTCTTCCGGTCTTCTGGATCAGGCGCTGTCTCTCGGCATCATAGAGTCTGCAGTCCACTAAAACGTGTTCCCAGTTCTCGATGCCTCCGCACTGGCACTCTGGATTCTCTGCTAATCCGAATCTATGTAGGTGGTGATTCATAGATCCGTGCCCTGTAGTTAAAAATAGGAGGTACATACTCGATTCAGGAGCCTCCTTTTTCCAGAAGGAGGATCCCTTCTTTATTTATCGGCGCATAACGCTGCCGTTTGTTGCGGTGGTCCATCTTCTGTTCCACGCGGCTGCGAGGTCAGAGTCGATCTTCTGTAGCTCTGTATTCCGGAGGAATTCACGTATGTCCCACCTCGAGTCGGGGTCTATTCTTTCCACACTGAGACCCAATACCTGGAGTGGACGGTCGATTCTGACGGCTCTCCTGAGTACTCTTCTCAGGTTGATGGCGATAGTCCAGATGGGTTAGTCAGATAAGGCTTGGGACAATTACGGCCCGTTACTTGTCCCCTGTGCGGTTAATGCCGCAACACAACACAGCCTCCTATGGCGTAGCCCGGGTGTTTAGGTTTCCATCGAACAAGGATACTTATACTTTCCCAGCATTGGTAAAATTCTTTGATTTTTTTTTCTTTTTAAAGTGAACATTCGTTCTACCAGTCATTAAAAGTGGCACATGTGTGAAGTAACGTTTCAGGGAAAAGGTAAATCGCCCCATTTTTACCCGACACTAGGTAAACTTTAAATTGACCATTAAATTGGAACTGAAAGTGTACCATATGCGGAACTGCCGAATTAAGATATTTCTACAGTTGTTGAAATAAGACATAAACTATGCACATTTTTGAATAATGTTGCTCTCGCCACAAATATGCGAATCATCATCTGTCAGGGATTGTTATTTGTTTTTTCGGCGTTTAAATGAAAGCGGCTTAGGAAAAGTGTTCACTTCGAGGTTGAGAGATAACGCACTTTTTGTTTCGGTCCCGACCGCGTGACCAATCGGTTGGAATTGTAGGGAAGTGCAATAAGAAATCCCAGATTGCTGTGTAAACATCGTTTTCCGGGAAACCTGCCGGAATGGGATACGATGTTCGCGTGATGGGCCCAAATGGGGCCCCCTCCTTTCGGGGTTCAATTGAGCGGAACGGCTGAGACTGCAATTAGGAGCCGCTTAATATAGCCCGGGCACCCGTCGAGCGTGAATATGAACCTTGCGACACCTTCGGACTGCTCCAATTCACCGCCGGAGAAGAAAGTTAAATCTTGGAAAGTGTTTCGGGATGGGCGGAGGCGGCCGCCCGCTTTTCCAGTCGGCGGCGTTCTACCTCGACCAAGAAATCCACCCGAGGAGATTGTGAAACAGAGGCGATTCGCCTTTTGAGCCCGATTCAACTGGAAGCATCCACACTGCATGCTTTAATAGCGGTTAGTTAATTTCGTCAGCTAATAATGCAGTCTAAAATATATTATATAATGATTATCGCGCGATGATAACTGTAACCCCAAAATGTATGGGATCATATTTGTTCAGGCTCTCCTGGAATATTACTGGTCGAATATCCCAACTCAGTTATTTGTTCCTGAGTTGGAGTGTAATTCACGTCGGTTTAATCGGTGATACGTGTTTAATTCAAAATTCAACGCCGCGAATTTGAACAGCTCACGGATCAGATACGGCCTACAGAAACAAACCGGCATCCAGTAGTGGCCCATTCGCTCCAGGAACCAGTGATCTACCGTGGCGAAGTGCCGATAACGATCTACCAGATCAATTCAGATCAGCCGAAATGAGCGCGGTGGGTATAAACCTAGGCATTATACGCTCGAATAATGAGGTGCCGATTTAAAACGGGTGATCGATGCCGGACTGGTATAATTTGTTGTGCAGTACCGTGAGGATTGCCAATCCGTCTGAATGCAACCGCAGAAATGGAAATTAATTTATTGGTTTTGTATATATAAATTGTTAATCCGCGGATAGTTTCCGATTTGAGTTTTGGATCGAGGATTTTTCGACACCCGGACTCGAGAGAATAGTTAGTAGTCGGATGACACTGGGAGTGGGATTCCAATCGTGTGTGCCAAGCGGTTGGGTAAAGACATAAAATAATAAACCGGGAGCGCACTGAAGAAATATACGGTAATGACTTCAATAACATTAAACCCGTGTTGCGAAACGCCGTCTGTGCCAGATCTCTTACGGTCAAGCTTCGCTTTACACCGTCGAAACGAGGAGTGAGCGAGAGAGAGAGAGAGAGAGAGAGAGAGAGAGAGAGAGAGAGAGAGAGAGAGAGGGAGGGAGGGAGCGAGAGAGAGAAAGATCCCCTTCCTTTCACTTTGTTCCCGACTTGTCGGCCGCCTCTTTTTATTTACGTAATCGAGAGTCGGCTTCTATTTTTTGTTGAATTCTCTCATCTTTCAATGGATTTCGGGGCGCTATCGAAACTCGGCTACAGAAAGGAAGGTACGGCGATGTGCCCGTTAAGCGGATTCGCCCGTCTCACGGGACCGGTTTTTGTGGGCATCAAATGAAATCCAATTCGACTGGGTTGCTTTGGCTTAATTCGGGCGCTGACCTCTCACTCCGGGCACGAAACCGAGCGAAATAAACGGCTTCTTACTGGGCTAATTAAGACGGAAAGGGCATAGGTTAGGTTATTCAGTTCACGCCTCTTAATTTTGAAAGAGATAATCGACTGATGGACTAAATGCCGGACTTTTATTTGATTCTATAACATTATTAACAGTCATTAATTATTCTATAACACCTTCCTACCCAAGAGTAGTGATAATTGCTAAGTTAATATCGGTTTAAATGAAATTTCGACGTTAGTCAAACGTCAGTTGCGACGTACATTGATTATCAATCCAAGTATAGTAGACTTGTCTAAATATACATAGGAATGATTTAAAAAATATAATTGTTCCTACTGACTCAAAAGTGAATGCTACTTATACGCCAGAAAAATTCATGATTAACAAGTCCACTACAAGTTATCAGTTCTTTGACTAAGAAAAACAAATGGTATCCGTTTCTTTTACTTCCTCGAGTTAAATGTGTGGAGGAAAACTGCCGAAATGGACTTCTTATGATATTGCCGTGTAGTCTTTAATTTCAGTACAGCAGTTCCCCGTTAACAAATGATTCTCAAACATTTAATTCCGTTATATCGCTCAAACACCGGCCAACCGTGTGTGCAGTTTGAGTTGAAATTTTAAAGCCCGCGGGTGAGCTCCGAGGTAGGTATTTGAGACGTGACCCAGTTGCAAAGGAGTCGAGCGGATTTATCTGAAATGAGGAACTGCATTCCCACCTACGCTCACGAGTGCAAATCAAACTTTCTAAATCCGATCGGCAAATATCCTAGTTCAGTAAATAAGTTTGCCTCAAACAGCCGGAGAATGCCTTCTTCTGTCAGATACAGAAAAATTCAAAATCGAGCCTATATTTCATTCAATTTTTTTCGCCCCCGCTACTTAACGGGCAAGTCACGATTAGAGACAACTCAGTTACCCGTATGTCCTCAATTCCATTCGAATAATTGGCGGCAGTTTTAGTTTCTTATATTGAATTCCAGATATTAAAAATGGAAGCTTACTTACAAACTAACATATATGAAAAAATTAAATGTATTCCAAACAAGGTATTTTATTGTATTGTCGGCTCATAAATATATTTTAGTTTATTAGGTAGCATAATAAATAAGTTAAACATCCAGATCAAATAATTACTTTGGATAATTCATTAAATAACTCTTATTACAACTTGGAGCTTCTTAATTAACCAATGTTGCAACATCGAAAGTCAACCCGCCATTCTAATTCTGCAACTCGACATGGGACAATCAAGAAACGCTCACATAAAATCCGTCGATTAAAACGCCACGTATTCTATACCTGTATATCTCAGTTATTTCAAGTACTATTAATTTATTGCACTATTATTTAATTGTCTGTATAATCAAGTCTTAATACCACTAAAACGTTTGACCGGTCCGTTTTAGCTTACTGATCAGATTTATGGTGACAACTTCCTTATTTCTTATTCAACTTTATACCCATCTATTACGATCAAGATAAAAGCTTATATAAGTGATCTATTGCGAAAGAGGACCTATTTCGGTTTCGCCCACTCTGTCTCGTAAACACTTCAAGCTGTAGAATGTTTCGAAAACATAGTGGTGAATAAATCTTCTATATTGTAAACAATTTAGCTATTCGAATTATCTTAACGATTTGGGGTATATTTTATTATTGTAATTTATACAACTTTTTTGATAGAGAGATCAATCCAGGCTCAAAAGGAAAATAAGTTGAAATGTCAGAGATTCCAAATTAATGAAGTGTCACCGTAAATTCCTGGAAGGACATAGTAATGATTACTGAAAAATTAATTTCGTAATCCTCAACTCAAAACATTAATGCGAATATTTAAATAGAGAAATCAATACAGATAAATTCCCGATTGGTTAGGGTGTAATTATTCATTTTTAGTTTCCGAATTTAGTTTCATCCGAATTCATCGACAAACAGCAAAATCATTTCGTCTGTAAAATGCTACTATATTTCCATCCAGTATAAAAGTCGCTCAGCAAGCTTACCCGGTCTTCAAGAATAGTACAATTGGGTTCGAAAACCCGAAGGTCGAGTAATGACAATATAACTGGCGCCGAAAACAAGCCGACGATAGTTTTGAACTGTTATTGGGGGTGAGCCAATTCTTGGCGAGAGTGTACGTCCTTCACCCGGTGTCCCTGATAGAGGGTTCGTGGAACAATATAAGCCATAAAGATCCAATTTCTGATTCTGAGTCCGCGTCGGCGCAGAGAGAAGCGAAAGGACGAGATATCGAGTTGAATAGGAACAGTTCCTACCAATCCTGATCTTATCGTAAAATACCCGGGCCGCCTCC
This sequence comes from Lethocerus indicus, assembly GCA_019843655.1. Classification (NCBI taxonomy): domain Eukaryota; kingdom Metazoa; phylum Arthropoda; class Insecta; order Hemiptera; family Belostomatidae; genus Lethocerus; species Lethocerus indicus. The sequence goes on along the minus strand of JACDQD010000003.1, from coordinate 21,169,848 downwards.
AATTTCCCCCCTCCTGCCACGCTACAGGGCCATATTTAGGCTTCGGCTCATAAAAAACAAAAAAGAAATCACCATGATTGATGCCGGTCTAGTCTGAAGTGTTGACTCAATATTCGAATTCGTGAATTCGAACGCGTGATCTATTACAGGATTGGGGAAATAATTGTACCAATCTGTTTGGTGGGCTATAATTCTTTTGAATATAGAGTCGATATTATTTCACTATCACGCCACATGCGAAGGTAAAGAAATGATACATCACGAATATTATACACTTATTTATCTAATGTATTTTCTTAAATAAAAATACACACATTGTATAATTATGAGATATTTTTAAATTATATTACGACACTTAAGGAAGGAATTATTATTGTGGTGGACAAAGATGTTGAATGACCACACCATCAAAAAAAACCACAACATTTAAAGTAATAACAAAGAGCATACATCGTATTTTTGTAACATATCAAATTCGATTAATTGCATAGAATTATTGCTATCGAATAGAACTCTAAACGACATTTTCACTTATTTAATTTAATTTTTATACTTAAGTTAGGAAGTCTGATTTCGAATATTATCACTCATGCCATCATTTGTCCCTACTCACTAATTTGGTCCAATACTGGAGTGATTTCGGCTTCTCGCCATGGCTAGTAGTATTCCGTCAGTAATTAAGAGTGACAGGTTCCGTATGAGCAACTTTTGAACCTAATCTATTCATTCAAAGATTTTACAGAAATTTAGTTGAAAAAGTAATAAATATTAATAATAGACAGGACACTGAACTTATGAGCACGTCCATTTAAAATTTGCAAATTAAATTGTAACCGCGGTCTCGCGGTTCGTAACATGAATACATGAACCTCAGGAGGCTTAGAAAATTAATAATCTTAATAATTCTCATATTTATCATTGGCTCAACATGAAAAGAGACATTCGCGGTTATTTAATGTTGAAATTATCGCTTTTTTGTCCCACACGTGGACACACAAATTAGATAGTCGCAGACACGATGAAATTAAAAAATCGACAGTGTCCACCCGGTTTGCGGCAAGGACACCCGCCAAAAATTAATAACAGGGCCGGCCACAAATGAAATATGAGAAGCGGCCTCGCGCCAGCCACAAAATCGCGTCTTGATCGATGGGTCATTTTTTTCCTCTTTTCGGCCGACTTTCTACGAAAATTTGAGGGGGCGGACGTGATATTTAGTTTCCACCAGTGCTGTGTCAAATAAAGCAGCAGATATAAAGTACTAATATATAAATTCCATACTGTTTATTTAATATAATTTCTTCATCACAATATACAAATTACTGTATTTGTGAGAAAATACATTTTTAACTGTATTTGAGTTTGATGAACGATTAAAAATCGCCGTACGAAAATTACTAATTAGACACTTTGAATCCGACCTCATTTCGTTACTATCGAACCCCGATCCTGCCCTTTGGATGGCTTACATTTGTTCATAAAATCCCTCCCCAGGTACAACCGACAATTAACTCTTCGGTACAGCAAAATGAATATAAATGAACCGGTCGCCGGATACTGATTGCAAAAATTAATTATACCGTCGAAGCACGGATTAAAGGTGAAATTAGCTCTTGTGTATCTTGTAATTTGGTGCACGGTGACCGTTCATAGGCAAGTTAATTAGTATGCCTGAGCATCGACGGAATTCCTGGCATTTCTTTCGCGAACACACCAATCGGGAACGGCCATTCAGATCGTACCCGCATTCTTCAATCACATTCATTGAGGCCTAACCGGACGTTGGAAGAATATCTTATTCTAAGATATAAATTCTAAGTATAAATGCAACTAAATTAACGAGGGAGCTGGGCGTTGAATATTTTTTACAGTTTTGAGGTAAGAAATTCTAGTTAGAACTTAGTCCTCATGTCAAATAAGCTCTGGTTCACTCACGAGGACGTTGTTCGCGTACATAATAATGATCAAAATTACCATTGTAATAAACCTGTTCCATATTATTTTTTTCCACATATTGTGTAATTGCCCGTCCTGTAGGCTTTCCCACATTTGTAATTTCCCGTTTCTGAGAATGATAGTGTTCAAACAGTACTAAATGTAAATTTCACGTAAATGCCTGAGTCGGTATTAACACAGGTTTATTTGCGCTGAGTAAATAGGTGAATAACTTAACAATTTTATTACCTTATCTTAATTTAAATTTTTTTTCAAAAGTCATAATGTAAATTGATTCAGACGGCGGCTTCACACAGAAGGGAAGGAGGAGGGGTTTTGTTCTAGGGAAGGCGAATTTATGATAGGGTGGCCAATTTATTTTCGCAATTAATTTATCCATAATCTGTACAAGTTCGGTATGAAATCAAATTTATTTTGACATTCAGCGGATAATTGTAGAGAGAAGTTTCTGCCAGTAGACCAACATGATATACTGCGAACGTAGAAACCCAGGTAGATATATCGCCGGCTTACAGTTGTAGTTAGCCCAGAGGGCCGGGTAAACATACTAAGGTCCGGCGTACACGCTAAGGCGGTCTGTACATGTCGCGTTGTTGGCCAAGAGACAACGAACTGATACAGTGTCGGACATACGGCTTTGATATATTATGCCACAGCCCTGAAAGGTAACAGGACAATTGACCGGCCCTGCTACCAGATTAAATTCTGCCATTACAATCGACGGCCAATGTCTCCCCGGCCCTAATACACCGCGACGAGTGTCAACACAATTCGTTCCACCTCCTCTATATTATTGGTTCTTGTTTAATTTAGATTCTACCTAAAAACAATGTGAATTAGGTTATGTAATCTTCTGAGAGATACAAATTTAATTAAGAACCCATTCAATTGTGTGTAATTACAACAGCCAATTAATGGAAAAAATTATAATAACACGTCAGGCTTTGGTTCGATTACAATAGCCCATTAATTATAATACTGAAATCAAACCGAATTGTTCTTATAAATTTAAGTTTTCATTCATCATTGCAGACTGAAACTTACGATTTGTAAATGAATAATCTTATCAGTGCGCATTATCTCTGTTCCAGTGGATTCGGCCATGACATCTAATTCAGAATTTTTGTCTAAACCTCCAAATATAAATGGCAATTCTATAATTGCCAGTTATATTTAAGTCATTAATACAATTTGATTTTGGAATCTATGGATAATGTTACTTTGTTACGAACCAAAACGATGTACTGCCACCCCCATGAACGTATTGGGACGTTTTAGCCTAGCGCTGAACGCGATTAAAAATGTTATCGATTTTAAAGCCATGGGAGTCAGCCGAGCAATAAAATATTTACATAATTCATAAGCGAAAGGCTTACAGACAAAAAAATTCTGTCCTATAAACATTATTAACGTGTTAGGATTTAATTAAGACAAAGTAGTGGATGAAAAAAAATTCATCCAGTCACGCGTTTAGGTCATTCCAGGGTTTCTTGTTTGTTGGTCGAATTTATGTCACGCGTCCGCAGAAAATCTGTAATCTGATAGCATCTGGGCAAAACTCAAGCTAGGGAATATTAAACAGAAGAAAAATAAAACCCGGCCCTCCAAAATAAAAAAAGCCAGTCATCCGTTGAAATATGAGGAGTGCACTGGAGGCTGTGATATCATAGTTTTATTTTTTCCACCCGTTCAGACTGCCTCCAATCCGCTTGTTCACGGTCTGTTTGCCTGAAGGAGAGCTATAGTGCCGAGGGTCCCCGAGCCCGAGCACACTTCACTAAGCCCGGAGCCGACCAATTCCGCAACGGGGCCGGTGTAGCCGTAGGGAACAGCCATCGCGCATCGATGATCCCCGTCCACAATCGCGGCATGCTCCGCCAAATCCGGTTAATTACTTAGATACAGACCGCTCCACTGATCCGCCGGCGACTGGTGTACAATCGAAACGCGCACCAAGTACGAGTATTATATAATCGATCGATGTTGTCCATTCATGGATCTCCGGACAATGAAAGAGTTCGCGCCTGTCAGGCGAATTTCCGCACTCGCAAGACCAATCTACGAAAGACATACGAAAGCCGAATACGACGCTGCTCGCCTGCAATTTCATAACCGGGAAAAGACGAACGATAGTCCACACATTATAATTCTTCGACTGGAATTCTTAAATTGGTAGTTTGTAACGTACCGCTTACGTCTTACGAAATATCCAACGGGGTTCGTGAGCTTGGGCTTAAATTCTTTCTCAAAACATTGCACAGGCTAACAAAAGAACGTTTCAAATATATAGAATAATATTCGTACATAATGGTGTACGAACGTAGACAACGATACCTTTTTTTTTAAATAATTGTTCGAAGAAAGTAACAAACACGCGAACCTCGTAAAATGAAATAATTCGAATTTTTTTCGAATTATTGACGAATAAAATAATGCTGTTCACTTCGGGAACAGTGGGCGATTCCCTTCCGTCCGAAAAGTTAACAATATTGCAAGTATCTCCCCAAGGTGAAGACTTTGGTTACCTGTCTGACAATACTTTCGTTCTGACAGAATCAAATTACTATATTAAAGTAGTAAAAAAGGTAATAACAGTCGTAGAACTAATAAAAAAGGAATAGAAGTGCATTTGCATCACAGTTGAGAAAGCTGTTCTAGAATGTCCACATGACGAAATATATGGTTAGGTATAAATACTTGTTATTAATGTTATACACATATATAAACACGTCCGTTTAAGTTGCCAAAACGCGTTTGTGGCGAAACACAAGTATGCGACAGTTCCTGTCGCGCCCACTAGCTCTGTACCAATAAAACTGAAAGTCCCAGTCGCATTTTATTTATTTTTTATTCGTCACATAAATTCATCATAATCTTTCAAAAATTTCAAGACGGTAATTCTGATCTCGGAGTCACTGCAAGGCTAATAAGTGAACTTGTGTGTTGTGCCTTACGTGTATGTATGTGCACGTGGTAGTTCCCCTCAACTATGGCTGCATACTAAGTAGAGGCATAAATACGTTACATTACTTACCATTCGTCCATATTTGACGAGAAACCAAGTGCCATTATATTGCTTCTATAACTACCATTATTATAGATAATCTACTAAACCTAGGTAATTGTTAGAAAACCTCGTTTTAGCGCATACACTTCTACTGCACGATTTCGCGAGATAATTGGGGAATATATATAATAGCCCGTGTGTATAATAACTGTGCTGCTTTCCTTAAACAGGGAACGTAGTTCAGCTAGAAATCTGTAGGTTGTAATTGAATCAGCAAACTGCGTTGCCCGAGGCGGCCGCGAATAGAGCCTGTGTGAAATTACACTGTTCGACTTGAAGTTCTACCGGGCCCAACTACAACTGTTAAATACCGCTATGAACACAGTTACGGTCGGGCGAGCATTGCATTTAATATAAGCGTGGATGTAATAATAAAAAAGTTTCTTTCCGATTGGAACCCATAATTGAAGCGAGAACTCGACATGGCCCACCGGTTCAGCCGGGTGTTGGCCAAGTGGAGTCGAACTTTCGCGCAGGGAAACAGATTGGATTAAGGGCCCGCCGCAATAGGTATCGTATTACCCGGCCCTGTTTTCTACCAACCACGCACCACACCGGGAGAGATGAGCGATATAACTGCTCCAGTTATTTCACTTCCAAGGGAAAAGTCGTACCGGTTGGCGCTTTTACGGTGCAGAACCAACGATGCGTGTACATGACCGGGGCGCGTTTTGATCACCTCGTAAATCTCTCGGGTTGGAGTGAGGGGGTTTTATATATATATATATATATATATATATATATATATATATATATATATATATGGGCGGGCGTGAGCCTCCAGTCTGGGGCCTCCGGTTAGACTTCCGTTGGCGGGGTCCAGGTAGCGAAGATTGATTAATGAAGAGTTTGTTCGTCCCAAAACTAAGACGAGTACAATAAATCCCGGCAAACGACGGGCTAATTGAAAGCTACGAAATTTATTAAAGCAGTGCACTGTTGTCCACATTTCTAAATCTTTCTAGGCCAACTAGGAATTGATTGAGTTTGGAGAAGACTAATTTTACTAATAATAATTGTTATTTGGATTATACGAAAATTTACTTTCAATTATCATTAAATTATTACCAAACAGTCATGTATAATCGTCCCAGGAACAGGTAGAAATTATGTTGTCTTTTCTTATATAGCGCAGCGTGATATCTTGTGATCTGACAGAAATTCTGGATGAAATGTGTTGAAATAGGAACAATAGATGAATAAAATTAATCTCAAGTCTGAGTGGTTAATAAAAATATTTTGAGTGAAGGTTTGCGCGTTTTATGAATACCCCGATTGCTAACGGTGCGAATTAAATTCGCTAATTGCTCTTACGGCGGCCACGTTCGATTTCCCATAGAGTCGCCGTTTCAATCGCGGTCTCACAATTTTTGTATTCCATTTTTTTCCTGAGCGCGGTGAGTCCAATTTTATCAGTCATTAGCCCTGCCAGAAGGAATTACCCCCGCGGCTCACTTAGTCTCACGGGGTTCGCCAACCTTGTTCGAATTAAGGTTAAGACGGTGGCAATACCTCTGTTTATATTGTACCTTAGAACCGGCCGTATTACAACCGCCGAGTTGGAGTCGATTGAACGATAAAAGGGACAATTAAAACAGCTCCCTCCCCCCTTTCGTTTTGCCTAGAAAACTGGTTTACAGGAAATGCACCGTGTCACGAAGAAAGAGACTGCAAAATGGTTCTCAGCTTAAAGACAAGAAAAAGGATTGAAACAGGTTGCGAAATACCGATGAACCACGGGAAACTTAAAATTGTTAACTATAAAAAAAAGATGGGAACTATAGGAAAAAAAGAAAGATTAATATAAAATGTCCATAACGGCGTGACATAATCGGATCAAAGTCATTTTAGCTATATTGCATATATCGCAGACTTGATTTACTGTCTTATCGTGAAGGAAAAAACTAAATGCCGTTCACTACCACCACAGAGAGAGATTAAATTACGCATATTCATTACTTTACTACAATTGAGAAATTTCAAGATCGCTAAAACAAACTAGAAGTAATAATTATTATTTGGTGTGCGGTGCGTCAACTGTTGCCAAAATGCGACGGGCGGTGAGAGAAAAGATCTCACATGTTACGCAGTCGTTTCACAATTATCTGAGAACGCGAAAATTGTACGCGACCCTGTTGCCGCGTGTATTTTTAGTGCGAAATACATGGCCGGTGCTTCTCACTCATAAAGGCGTTTCTAATGTTTCTCCGCGGTGCAATCGGCACTAAGAAGGTGGGAGTGTGTGTTTGTGTGTGTTTAGGAGTGGCGAAGTGGGATGGGGGGATCCCTCTGCACGCAACTCGTTCTCCGGTCGAATGACTCGTCGATCGGACCGTAAAAATCTAACGAAGCGAAACAGAAAAAAAAAATCATCATAACCCATAACACTCCCACGGCCCATTCCTGGGAACGGATTCCGAATTGGGCTCTCCATTTGTTCCGCGAACCTCCTAATAATTTTTCCCCCGCCTTTATCCGGGCCTATTTCCTCACTTATCAGCTCGTCATTAGAGATCCCCTTTAAATTGTTCCGACATAATGACAAAACCATACCAGAAATACGTTATTTTCTTACAATTATTAGATAACATGTGTTTTACTCTGTGAGCGTAATAATTGATCTCAGAATGTATCTATGATTTCATACGTGTTATATTCCCCCAACAAATCCTATTTATAAGCCCTCTAGGGTAAGATTTCAAAACTGTGAAATTAAATGGCTTCCAATAGTGGTAATTAGGATTTACACGATGCTTTGCGGATTTAATTGAGCAGAAAGAGATAATATCTTTCGGCAATGGAGGAAAAGATTTAGAACTAGTTAACCTGCATTGTTTCATAACTGCGAAACGGTATTCCAGTAACAACTGAGATGTTCGCGATTCCAGGTGTTTGTTAAGCGAATAATGATTCCGCGTAAGGCGGTTCGGAATTGTTTCTCCCCGTTAAAATTAAAGTGCCCAGCACGTCTGGAAGTAGCGGTAACCGGACCCCCTTCTGATGTCCGCTGTAAGAAACTCTTTCCGTCTCGCATTTATATTCAGTGCGTTCGATCCAGTTACGTTGATAATAACGCCCATCTACAGATGTTTTGCCCTTGATGCATACAAATTATTTATTTTTTTTTTACGCCCGCGTTAATCGACGGCGCATTTATCGCGTGTTCGATTATATCAGGTCCAAGGCCCCATCGCGGTACCCGTTTTGTAAGCCTCTCCCCCGGCCACTCGGGGCCCGCTTTATAAAAGTATTAAACACGGTTTTGTTGCCAATTAAACGGTGATAGCCATCTATTGCATAATTCACAAGTATCGGTCGCACGCCCTACCGCTAGGCCGACGTCCTCGGTGAACTTGCGTGTTCTCCCCCAGCCCGGTCGAGATTAATGTGCGGCGCACCGGCTAGCAAAATTCTACCGTTTCAGTCTACAATACAGTCTACAGTTCGGTCGAATCGAAAATAGCTCAAAGGCGTTCGTATCACAGAACCCCATATAATTTATTATTCAAGATCAATTGACTCAGTCTTAACATTTTTAAAAGAAGAAAATTGCGCCCACAGCCTGGGAATCGAACTTTCAAAATGCAAACTCGCCGCCCGTAGAGATCTGGTAATGGTGTGGTTAGAGCGTTGTGGTATAGACACATTTCTCTGAATTTTACTTCAATAAAGCTCTACTGAAAATCTGCCTTGTACGATCTTCAGGAATTGCGAAATCTTGATTAGCAACCGGCCAAAGGTGAAAAGCGTAGGATGCGAAAAACAGAATGGAATCAATAAAAAAACCACTTCATTCTCAGGGCTTTAGCGTAGATTTAATCTATTTTTTTAACGCAAAAAACACCAAAGTAATTGCGTATTTCTTTCGGAAATGTGACTTCCGAAATGTTATTTCTTCACACCGTCTTAAGAACGTGACAGTATTTATCCTTGCAAGGGGTTCACATTAAAGCTTGACTTCGTGCCGCGGTACTGTTTTCTGTTGTGTTGTAATTTATTGGGAACGATAAAAATTCTCGATTCCGGTACAGTTTCGAAACTCTAAACGGGTCAACTTTCCGTCGTTACGATTTGCGGCGTCACCGAAGGCAGGTAACACGTGTGGAATGAGTCACACCGGGTCTCCGGAAGTTGGTGACCAAACCTGTAAAATAACTGCCGCCGAGCTGTTTAATAAAGGTAATAAAATACGTCGTAAACATAGAGGCTAATCCCTCTGAATGAAAAACCCTGAACTTTAGACGTCTCGAGAATGTCTGATGTCAGAAAATAATTAGTTATGATTTGACCTGTGTTTTCTAGTCCTTTCTTTTTCCATTGAGCGCCGAGAAAATAGTACTTTCCAACTCACGCCTTAAATTAAAGACGCGATAGAAAATACAAATATAGCATTATATGCAAATAAAATGATTTTTCGAAAATATCGTGATATCTAACGTTAATAATGAGAATATTGAATCATTTACCTTTCGTCCCATAATAAGTATCCAAAATATTTCATACATAAATAATTCGGACGGTTCGAATGAAGCTGATTTGGAATTTCCCAAACTCGTGTCTCCACCCCCGAATCTTTCCGAATGGACGATGCCGGTCTGCCAATCTAGCGAGAAATCGTAATTTTCTTTGCTGGAAACAGCGTTTTCTTGTCCGCGCTGAGAATACATAATGGGCATAATGCTAATTGTGACAAGTTGTCTGAGCGAGTGTCGCAACATATAATGAAGGGTCCTTTATACGTCGGCCGCTACGTTTATTGCATTAAATGTCAAGACTTTGCGTCGACTCCGAGGGTCCAAGCAGAGATTCGAAAGTGGATTTTTTGCATTCTGAACGAGTGGGACGAAATGGGTTTTATCAATCGACTGAATTCCCTTTGTACGTCTCAATACTCAAATTTTAATGCACTGTGGACATCATCCGCTTTAATATAATATTCAGTTTTGAATACCGTTCATAATAGGAAACTTTCAATTATCTGGGTTTAGTACATTAAAGAAAAAGTCCTGTAATCATCTGTATTGAAAACTGAAGAATTCTGCCAAGAGCGATTATGATACGGTCAGCCATGACCCGGGAAATCAAAAAAGGAGAAGTGAATGCCTTACGCGATCCAACAAGCAAGCAGTGATCCGTTAGCACTAAGGATAAATTAAAACGAGAACATCGCATTCATCTTTATCTGTTATTGTACAAAACAACAGTTCTGTGTAGGTTAATCTAATTTTCTAAACCGCGCATTTTGTTTTTTTACGATATGGATAGTCAAAAGTAATGCTTATGTCAAAATGATCATAAAAACATTAGTGTTACGAACGAAGGAAAGCCCCCTGTAAGACTGAACCTGAGAGCCACGCCTCTGGCTCAGAAAGGCAAAGTTTTACCTACCGCTGTAGCAAAAAAATAAATCTGCAAATAAAATCCTTATCTAATTTCTGTTATGCAAATTGTATTATCCTGAAAAACGAAATTAAGTACATGAGGCCCGAATGGCTGTCAATAAATCTACGTTCATAACAGAAAAAAGCACGTTCATACCGTGAAGTAAGTACTCACCCCCGGGTTCATTTAAATAACACCGGTAAGACCACCCAAAATCCTCCAGTTTCATCAGAAACACTTGTGCGACTTTGTTCAGCTTTCTCTCTTCAGCCTGATCTTCGCTCGGTGCCATAAGTTCATTAAAATGTGACACGAACAGCGCCGTTCGTTCTCTTCCTGTAGCATCATTTTTTTACTCCGTTGCGCAACCCAAGTCGGCGTTCGGCCGGCTGGTTCAACATGCAGGTTCGAGACCTTTGGTACTATCACAGCGAGAAAGTCGAGTATGTGGGTCGCAGAATGTTTTTAAAGTTTTTTTTCTTTCAACTTGGCCAAGTTGTGTTGAATCGGTCATGCTCCTTTGCACATTAATGTTTCTCTTGACGGCAGTGGCCAAAATCAGAGGCACACCCGATCACACACAGCGTTAAAAAAAAATGTCAGAAAGAAATGTTAATTTATTTTGAGTTTAAATTCGTGTTCAGGAATTAAATTTTTGCAAGATTTCCACGCTTAATCCTACAGATATTCATGGCACGGACGTCCTTCTTTATTCATTTGCCCATCGGTGGGTATTCGAAAAGGTAGGCCGCTCGATTTACCCAACGGTGGAGAAAAGGACACCCAACAAGAAGTGTTGCCCAATGTCCCACTGACCCCTCACAACTGTATAATCATTCCTTTGGGCCGTCCCACCCGTGGTAAGTTGTTTACTCTGATGCAACACGGAGGTCCAAATACTATAAGCAAAGAGCTTATTTATTGTGTACAACACAGTCACAATGCTTCACTTACCAGTTCTGAAGGCGTATTCCGATTTACGAAACTTATTCAGACGTCAGATTTGGGGCATATAAATCCCGGTTTTTATTTTCTGAAATACAGTTTTCAGAGTTAGGACATTACTACCTACATCTGCCATGAAAACGGTTTCGAACGCAGACACTTTCTGTGCGTGTATGTAACCTGAAAGCCAGAATGAATTTTGTCTCGTCGAGATATTATTATGGTATTTGGCTGGCATTCCACTTTCTGGATTTTGATTAGATCTGATGATGGCAATCGGATGATTCCCGTCTATATTTATAACCGCTTCTGAAATACTTTCGATAAAGGAGTATAGGTGAAACGCTCCGAGACCTGATCGTAGGTAGCCGGCGAGGTCGGTCGACGACTCCGTCCGTCCAAACCCGGCTTTTCACACACTCCTCTTTTTCCACGTATGTCATTCCACACCACCTACTGCGGTCTACAAGAAGGATAAAACCTATTTAGAATAGATATATCATTGTTTATTCATTCCATGTAGTAGTTTGGCACACTTTAGTCTCCCAATAGCCCCATATTATAGTGGACCTTCCTGAAGGTAGTGCTATTAGTCAGGATAAGGAATATATGCAATATTGGATAAAATTAAAGTAAATGCAAACGAATTACTAATTTAATAATCAATTAATTATTTCTTGACTGGGATTTGTTATCTCAAAAAATTTCATGAACCACAACCGCATTTGTTTTTTTATTAATTCATCCTTCATTCTTGTGCGCTGGTTTATCCCTGCGTGTCTTTGTTTGGGGGAAATTTTCCTCCTTTAGGGTTGGAAAATAATTACGGATTAAAAATAGTAATTGCACGGCTGTCAGGTCTGAATAGTGACAAAACTGAACTTATTCTTATTGTCGAACGGAAGAATTTATAAATAACCTCTTGTGAATGCGGAGGTGTTCCCTGACGATAATGGCAACACTAATGGGAGTACAAGTAGATTGATCGTATATTGTGCTCGACATAGATGATGCGTGTTATGGAGGAGTATTAAGGATCATGTAAAACCGGAAAACGATGCAAAACTTCACATGACACTCGAGGCAGCCTGCCTTCTCGAGACGTATTAGCGGGCTTGGAGATCGGCGGAAATTAAATGCAATAAATTACCACGACTAATTTGCATTTGCTCGCGGGGCCATTAACTGCTCGGTAAAAATGCGCACGTCAAGAGGGACGGTTCAGCGATAAATAACGTCCGCTTTGGGGCCTCGCGTGACGCTCGCTTTTCTTCCTCATTTTATCGCATCCTTTTTTTTCGTTAACCTTTTCAATAGCGGGGAATTGTGCGAAAGTGACCTGTGAACACTCACAGAATGGGCGATGGGTAGGCATTACTATTCTGACGTAATGCGTCCCCGCACAACCACCGAGAGGTCCCCCGCATCTATTGTCACGCTCGTTCCGTTGAAAGGAAACCAATGAAAGGTGAAGCTGGTTTCGTGATGAATGAAGGCCTTCAAATAACACCCATTTGAATGAGCCCGCCGTATGAAATTTTAAGATAAAGTTTCGTCTGTTGAACCTGAATAACCCGTTCAAAAAAAAATTCTCCATTTTCCATAACGCTACGTCAACATATTAATGAATGAATGCTTCTGACGACGGGGGACAAGAATCGGATGACTGATAATTCGTGGTTAAATATCTGTTTTTTTCAGTTAGTTCACTTTTCAAATTCTACTGTTAATTTTCCACTATTTTCCTAGCTCACGGCCGCAGCCATGAGCTGACCAAACCACAAGCTGCCGGCCAGAACAAAGCCTTCCATTCTTGATACTTTACCCGGCACAACTCAACTAATAACTGTCAGCTAATCCACAATCGAAAATTCGGGGCAATTGACATCTCTGCCCTCAATGGTAGGAATTATATTTTATGTGGAATCAGTTGGGAGGATAGTAATGTAGGTCTTAGTTCGTTTTTTCATTATTTTACTAGATTTTATCAATATTATTATTTTAACATCACTCCTCTGATCTTCTGTATCCAACCAGTGGATCGTTTCTTTTAAAATTTTTTTCGGCTTCGCGTTTTCCTCAGTGGAATTCTGTCTGAAAGCTGAATCGAACTCTACGATAAGATGTTTAGGATTAGAAATGTCTTGGGCCCAGTCAATTGCACTATAGTAACAATAGACTGGGATAATATTATATGGCCTACTGGTAATATTATTAAGAATGATTTTTCGGATACTATCGTAACAAATAAATAGTTCCTTCATATTTAATAATACGGTCTATTTCTTGTTAACTGTAAGAAATTTCAACGTTGCCTCAGCTCCCCACTGCTTTAGGCTGGGCTCGGCCGCCTGACCCGGGTACGGACGAATTATATAACCATCTAAGACTAGCGAACTTCAAACCCGTTGCAAACCCCTTTAAATTATAATAATCTCCGACCATATATAGGTTAATGTGCTCAAAACTTTCGCCGCGTGAGGTCTCGAGCGGTTATGGTCGCGATGAATACGCCAGATAAGCGGACTTTATGATTCCGGTCTGAAGGCTATTTCAGAACGTTCGAGACTCTAGATTTTCGAGAACAATTCAAAACCAGTAGACCTAGTTTTCTGTTGTTTTTTTTCTTAATAAGCGCGTACGGCTCCATTCTATTATAAAAAGCACATTTAGAATTTAAAAATAACGCTTTTTTATGGTGAATATACTGAAGGAAAATTCGTCATTCGAATCCGGTCATACAAATTACAAGTGTTTAAATGAGAAGGACTGAATAAACGGTAATAATCATAATCTAGCCGTTACATATTTTATAAATGTTACACTTTATAATTGTTACTGACTTCTACTTGGAATATACAAGGGATTCTTTCGCATTTATACGATCTTTCGATAACCGAATGTCCTAGAAACTGTTTTCATTTAATTCCCCCGCCATTTTGTGTATTATATTTCTCGAAATTCCGATATTGGCCAAGGGCTCGACCTCCGCGGGGCCATTAAGCGGGCCATTGCCGCCCGCAACTCAGAAGGGCGACCATGCGGAGACCGACGACGCTTTCTTAACGTCTTAACGCGCCTGTGCCGCACCTTTCTTCCTCCTTGAAACATATACGATTATTCAACGTTATAAACATAAATGATTATTCAATCATCGACCACTCAGATTAGAATAGAATCACAGCCAGGAATATACATTATTGATGTAATCATGAATTTTACTCGGGTTACTATAATTGTTTTTAAAATGGCTGAAGGATCCGCGCGTATTCCACAAGTGGAATTTATACAATTGTTTTAATTAAATAATAATGCAATAATGTACAAACATATCGTTAAAGATTTTAATTCCAAATGGAATTTATATATTCAGATGAATGAAATCGAATATTCCAGGTCTAAATCTAAGCCAATCTGAGCATGAAACATTGGTTTGATTATACTGAACCTTATATCATTTCAGCGTTACACCCATAACAGTTCTCCACTAACAACAAAACACGACTATAGTAATACACACTGGCATAGTGCTGGAAGCTTTCATTAACTGGGTAGGGTTCAAGTTTCCGTAAGCTCACGTCCAGAGCCCGTGCGATTAGAATTTTCCCAATTGAGTGCTCCAAGTGAACTTCAACACGATCCCTAACATTTCAAAAATTGCTGGTCAATCTGCGGACAATCGGAGCAAATTGGAGAGTATCCATATTATGCATTACAATGGAAAATGGAATGGCCTAAATTCTATATGAATTGATTATGGTGCGCTGTTGGAATCAACTAAAAACACTGCGCGACATACTAATATCTGTTTCTTCCTTTAATCAGCAGATTATTTGCTCACAGTTTTTTTATAGAAGCAATCTAGCAGCTGGTTAATGATATGAACGTCATGAATTTTAACACCTTTGAGCTTAGTTTCTTTCATTCATATCAGTAAACAATAAGTGCAATCAGATTTCATTAAATAAGGGCGTTTCTTAGTTATAGCGTTAGCTGTTTCTTTTATTTTTATGTGGTGTATATTCTATTTATATTATGTGAGGACAGGAATAATTCATATTATCCAGACAGCTGAAATAACAGTTATAATCCGCATGGAGAAACAAAGTGTGGAACTGTGAACCTGTTGGGGGGCACACCTCTACCTGTTCAGCAACTAGCCCACAGCCGGAGGCATGGCTCCCTCCACATCAACTTACGGTACAATTAAATCACTGCCCGGCTTTTATTCACAATAAATTGTTTTATAAACGGACATTAGTATTGGGCCCAGTTCTGTAAAATCGACCTATATATAACCCGCTGTCCGGTGAGGCCTCTCGACGGACGGCCTCCGAAACCAAGGACTGTATAATTTATAACCCCTCATTTGTTCCCAAGAAATACAGTCTCAAAATATCAATTTCGCCGATTGGAAAGCAACATTGACGAATTGGTCGGCCGCTCAATGAGCCAATGTCAAATTGAAATATCCCATTTCTTATAATATTTCGTCCGGACAGGAGAGTTCGGAAGTGCGCGTTTTCTCTTTCGAAACCGCTCTTACACAAGAGTTTGCAGCGGCTGCAAAGCACATCTTCGATAAGCGAGGGGCGGATTAATTGAGGTATCCAATTATTTTTTTGGTTCCGTTTAAAATTTCAAACGCATGCGGTCGGGACCGGTGAAAGTTGACCGGCGTAACGGCTTCGGGGAAAAATCCATTTCGGATCGGCATTGTGAATGGCCGGGGGATTCGGCCCGAATCTCCCGCGGGGCCGAGAATTCGAGAAATCTCGCCCAAATTGGACGGGCAACAACCCTAGCGTAAAACCGCATTTACCTCCTTTCACAAAACGTCAAATAATCGTAGTCATTCTCCCTCACTGACGGCCCACTTAAAAAGATAGAAAATGTCATTTTGTCTCTCGAAGCTATATAACTATAAATGGATGGAAATAAATTACAGTGGGTGATCGGTTAACGAACAGTTCGGATAGCGAACATAATCTTGGAACGGATTATGTTCGTTAACCGATCACCCACTGTATATCGAAAATTATCCATTTTGCGCTTAGGCATTTTCACTGAAATCAAGTTGGCGTATTTTTTCGTGAAGAAAATATCACAAGAAGAAAGCGGATTATAATTGTACATATAAACAAGGTGAGTTTATTTATGTATTGTTTGCAGTGCTTCATGTCCACTAATTAGTAGTTATTCTTGTTTTGTCACCTACTGAGTGCTGTCCGACGAGGGTTACTGGTCTTTTGAATGGGAGGGCAGGCCATTTAGAAAGCAGGAAACTAATTCTGGGCCGCAATCCAGATCGGAATGACTGAGCGGCCCTGCTAAGAGGAGGAGGAGGAGGAGGAGGGCAGTTACCGAACGCGTGATTTCCCACACTGCACGATTGGGAAACCTGTGCACATACGGACTCATGTGGCCCGGCCTTATGCAACGCCGGCCCTACAATGGAGATATGTATTAGGAACGACCGGGTCGTATTTAACGCATTGCCGGCCTACACAGGTGTCGCCCCGACAGTTAGTTCCAGGCAAGACTCCGTGTACTTAATGGTTCATTGTGCTCCGAAGAACAGAATCTGTAACACTTTCTGTACTCCGTGTTGTTCAAACTTTAATGCTTCAAGACGCGAGTGTTCATTATAATAACTTTCAGAAGTTTCTTAAATTGTACTTAATTTCTCTGTCTTCCTCAAAATATTTTAATATCGATGGGATACATTTAATTTGGCGGCATCCCAAACATTAAGTGTGTTGTACATACCTATCCTACTTTTTGACCTAATAATTTGTAGGTATGTAGATAGTTTATTTACATTAATTAAAAGTGACTGAAGATTTAAGACGGCGAGTCTTATTGGATTATAAATCTCAGAAGTGGCCTATATTTATTGTAGAACGGCGATGCATCGAGTATCGTAAATTTGGTGGGGTTGGGGCAAATTCCAATTTCAAATTTATTGCCAACGGCCGTAGATCATGGTACGAGCGGTTGATCTCGGGTGCTCTTCTTTATGGGTCGAAATACCTAATTGGCCTAATTCGGAAATTACCGCCGCTGTCCGACACTTGAGATATATGGACGCAGCAAATCACCGTGGCCGAATCGAAATGAATTCAGGACTCGAACACTAAAATACCGTCCCGACGAATAAACGGTGCCCCTTAACCGCTCCCGGGCCCAATCTGTCGAAAGGAAAGCATTGGGCTCTGAGTTTACGGCGGCTTTACACATTCCTCAGTCGTACCTGTCAGTAAATCATATCTCATGATAAGTGTGTGTGCGTGCCTGTGCCTCTGTGTGCGTGTCAAAACTGAAATATCTGAAAAAGCGGTTAAAATGTTCTAAACGTTTTACGACAGCAGCTCAGGTTTATGATCCGGTCGTAACCGGACAATGGGTAGTCTCAAGAACCGAAGTTGCCCGTTACTTCCAAACGTCAAGACAACTTTACTTTGCTGTTTTTTTTAAAGGATACCCCCACAAATAATTTTACGGAGGAATAATACATCTTTTCTATCAAATGTTACTTATGTCTGTAACTGTCAGGTTTTGCATTTTTACCTATCCTGAGCCAGGGTAATAGTGCACGAAGGTCATTTTGAATGTGGCAATAATATCATATCGCTACAAGCTGCCAACTTTTGACACTTTTTTGTAAAATATACAATAATATTTGCTTTTATTAAAGGAATCATCGAGATGAATTTCTGATCGAATGCTTAGCATTCAATATATTTTCTACGTATCAATATATTTTTTGCATATATACTCTTACGACTTACACTGTAACTGAAAAGTTAAATTATGTTTGATATTGTTTCTTTAGTAAATGTAAATATTTGATAAATAGTATCATTAATAATAATAATATTAATAAATAATATCATAATAATGGTGTATGGAAATATTTTATTTTAGTTTGAGAACATTAATGATACAACATAAATAATACCACATAACTACAATAGAAATCATTGAATTCGTTGAGACGTTATAATTCTTAATTAATTATAAATGTGATGCGCGGGAATTTTAAAAAAAGGTCCTAGTTTTAAA
Organism: Lethocerus indicus; assembly: GCA_019843655.1. Lineage (NCBI taxonomy): Eukaryota > Metazoa > Arthropoda > Insecta > Hemiptera > Belostomatidae > Lethocerus > Lethocerus indicus. The sequence goes on along the minus strand of JACDQD010000003.1, from coordinate 21,151,433 downwards.
AACTCGAGCACGCGATCGAATCTAGCGCATAGGCAGGCTGAGTCACCAGACAGTTAAAATGTATTACGAAATAAAGCAAGGCGCAATTATTTTAAAACCTGGCATTTACTGTGTTGAAAGTTAAATCAAATGTTGAAAAAACATTAAAACTACTGTTTTAATTTCGTACAGAAGCACTCGCCTTTCGGCCGGTCCCTTTGAGCCTGTTTATGACCATGGGAATGATCTGCGCCGTTAGTTAAGGACAAGTAGCAGAAGAAATAGCTTCTGTTACATTGAAAATTATAACGTGGCGCATGACTGTTAAATAAGTCCTAAAATAATTTATTGAAGTACATTCTGCACTTACGATCAGACAAACATAAATTTCTCATGTACTGCATTCATCTTGAGCGTACGTTAATATTGTTAAAGTTACTATTTTTTGTAATTGTATTTGTATAATGTTTCGTGTAGGGAACACAGTTCACATGGGAAGAGAGACTGTCAAATATTTCCTTACGTGGGTATATTAAATTAAAATACGAAATAACACTAGTACGTCTTAGATAAAGTCATGTTAATAATACGAAGGACAAATCCGTTTGGGAAATGGACAACCCGGAATCGTTATTTCAGTTGCTCGTAACTATGCGATAATCAAGTCAGAGGCATTAATAACCGCTGAAGGGTGATAGTTAAGAACGTTCATTCATTCGTCAAAGTACGAAAAGCAGTTTACAAAATGAATAATACTGTAGCGACTTACGTTCAACGGCATGTTGACGGGTAATCTCAGTGGAGGAAACAACACTAAATATCACCAGTGTATATATACTGACGAACATTGAATGTGCAAGATGTATGATCCGTAGGACGCAAATAATTGTGGATGCATTAAGTACAGAGGAGGAGTGTGCGCCTCAGTCGCTGCCGTACGACTGACCTCGGCCGGCTCTGGAGATGAACCCTCGACGTATCAACTTAAAATCAATATTACAATACTCTCGAGGGCGGCTAACTTGTTGGATCACGACTCGGGTCAGCGCTTTTTTCCCGATGCCAGATTATCTCCCGATCCAACATTTCTATTTCTATTAAACAAAATGTATGTTACTTCCCTCTATATTAAAAAATTAATTATTACACATCTCCCTGTTGCTCTTCGACGCCATTTGAAACCATTATAATACCGAGGTATTAACGGATAACAAATAGTTTTATAAGCTTGAGAATTTCAACGTGGACTACATTAAAACGTAGTTAGTGTATTACTGCGATTTTGATCCAACCAACACGAGAATGGTGATCCTATTATGGTCAGTGGAATAATAGTATTACCATAAATGTTTTATTTGCGTTTTTTTCGCTTTATCTCCTTCTATATTGTTACCCTTAGGGGGTTGGAAATATAAATTATATTTCGAAAGACGTGGTCCAACTACTGGAAGCTGAACATCACAGTGATGTGACATGCACTGACCACCAACCGTAAACCACTGCCACGGGAGAAAGCGGCACACCTAAAAGTAGAGTTTAATACAGTCCCAGCTTCAGTCCAATTCCAATCCGTGTTGGCCTCTTCTCTCTTAAATAGAATGAAGATTATATTACCGCCGTTTTTTTAATGAAAAAAGTCTGTTTATTATAAATCATCTGTTTCCGCTCACAAATTCGGTCATTTGCGAGACCGGTTTCGGCTTGCTGGCATACTTATCTTATACTTACCGAGCCGCCATTGCACGCCGGTTGCCACACTAAACCAGATCTTCTGGCCATTCTGTCAATGGTAAGAATCCAAAACCGGTCTAGAGTAGGACCAAATCGGCGAATGGAGATGGAAGATTCCATGATTGATGATGACTTTTGCGGTTCAACAGGCGACTAATACAAATTATAAATATAACAATTTGTAATTATTATAATAATTAGACTATTTTGTTTTGGCGCCTTCCGAATAACGGCCATAATATCCGATCCGTCCGTGTTGTCGCTTTTCAAAGACAAAAGAGAAAGGGAATCCCGCCGTTGAAATCAAGAAAACGGCGTAAATAATCTATTACGATCTTACTCTTGTGCTCAAATATAATCTTCAATTTTATCTCGGAGGAAATATTACGGGGGAGGTTCATTGAAGGGGGAGAGGGACACCGGGTCTCGGGTAGAACCGGTTCTTGGACGCAGGATGGTGATTGCGCAATGGGCGCCGCCTGCAAATATTTAGGCTAGGCCGAGAGAGAGAGAGAGAGAGAGGGAAGGAAAGAGAGAGGGTGACCGGCGGAGCGGGGGAGTGAGAGAGAGAGAGAAAATGAGTGAGAGAGCGATCGTCGGTGTGACCGCCTGTTATGTAATGAGCGGACTCCATGTCCTACCGCCAACCCCTCCAGATTTAGATTCGTGCACGATATACGACCATGCTATTGCGGAAGTAGCAAAGCCGACATATACAATTGGGACAGGTTTACAGGCGGGCCCAAAAGTTACATCAGGGCAAGAACAAAAAGCTACCCCAAGTTTTTTTACACAGAACGCTTTTGCACAGTCATTAATAAAAAATTTCCGACCTTATTCAAACTTGGAATATTTTTATTCCGGGTAGCCGTCCTTGTAGACGGTGCGCAAGACTCGGGTCTTCCGACCCATGACTTTCCAGCGCCTCATCTTCGCTGCTAAGAGATTTAATATTATGACGATATATTTCGTAGGTATTCAGTTTTCATTGAAAGAAGAAAGTTATACCTAAACCGAAGAATGCGGCATCAGATCCGTCGCCACTTCATTTCGCAACAGAACAGTGAGAAGTTTCTCGTCTGTGCTCCCACCATCAATCTCAACATTTTACAAACTGCCGATAATTTGGAACACGCGAGCGGTTAGTTGATACTAATGAGGACCTAATGACATTACGCGGTGCCGTAAACGTAACCACTCTGAATATTATGCTCACGTAACTGCCTATTGGAGTTTCGGCGAAGGAAATTCGGTTAATTGTTAGGTGTGTTGAGGTTGGGTTAGGGCGAGATCAGAACGGAAATTGTCCCCCAGGACAATGGGCCGTTAAGGGCGGCTACGTCTTTAGAAATGTGGCTCAAAGATGAATGAGACAAAGATAATAAGACTGTATTCGGTTTTTATTCATGAGGTTGCTAAGAAGCCGCCCCTCATTATGCTACCAGACAGATATCAGATCGGCATTGTAATTTTGTCATGTGTCCGTTCTTTCCATTTGATTAATATCGGACGTAATATATTGCAACGTATTTTCTTGGCGCATGATTCAGTTCACTACTTATTATGGCGATTGGTAATAATTACCGAGAATTAATCAGGGGAACGGGATGATATTCTAATATCAGAAAGTGAGATGCCACTGTACTATCTAATGATTATTATTAGCTTATTTCCAATAATAAATTAATAATTGGGGGTTCCAATTATAAATTAAGAAATACTATAGACAGGGGAGATAGATCCGACAAACAACTTATTTAAAAAACAAAACCAAAATATACGTATCCATTCTCGTCTTTAGTCAAAAAACTTCTAACTAACGTTTACCGCTACTTTCTAAAGTCTGATATTTATAGTAAGTGTCGAAATCATAGGAAAACAACTTCTTTCCCCTTTTAAGTTACACAATTGACATATCTCAGTAACGTTCCTTGCCCAGGGTGTGGCATGCCACTTGATTAGTTTCCCCCTTTACCTTAAATATTAAAGTCGTAACGGCATAAGGCAATATGGTATTGACCATATCAGTACTATCAAGTATTTAATAAAAGTATATTTTCTAATGACCATTATTTTGTAGGTACATATTTCTTTTCATCGCTTTTTGTGTTGAACTAACTTGGTAATTTTATGAGTAATGTACGGGGCAAGAATGTATAAAGAAGCAGGAAACAGAAACTGCATCTAATCCGATCGTTGGCGACTCACGGTCTAGCAGAGGGTGCGGTGGCCGTATTGAATTCCGAACGTTAATTGAAGCTCCCAGTATTGCAATTACGATTTAATTATCCAGAACCGGCTTCAATTTAGTATCCGGTTCGACCCCGGGATAGATTTAATTGCGCAGTTTCCCATCTCATGGAGGATAGGGACGAATTCTGGTATTCTTTCTTTATCGATATTTACCGGCGGCTTTAAATTGTATTCACAGCCAGCACCCCCACAATCAGGTTAAACGGCCCTCTTTTATAAACTCGTCCGGTTGGACATTGAACCAATTGCAAAATTCATCTTTTGGGTCAGGGTGCCCGCCCGGCGTACTTTCGTCCGTTATTACCGACTAAAACGGCCAAACCGAAATTACATACCGCTACCAACCCAACTTAGACCTTTTAATTCCGGTATTTATCCAGAATCTTTTTTTATTGGTAGCGTGTCATTTACTTAATAGCGCGAATTCGAGCGTGTGAACAATCATATTTCATTACCCATTTAGTTCAGTTAAGAAATAAACTATTTTATATATGTGCCCATAATTATGAAAGTGGTCTAAGTCATATATTTCTTGTTTCGAGATATTTAATGAATTGCATTCGTATAAATTAAAAAATATTTTATATTATGCAACATTTTAATTTAGAATTTTACTAGTCTTGTTTAATGGAAGTTTACTATGAATATGAAATTTTGTATGAATTTCATATGAAAATGTTTCTAAAGTTTGAATTGACTTAGACCACTTTCATAATTATGGGCACATATATGGTTGCCTAATATTATGCGGAGTGGACACAGAATACCGCAAGAACGATACTATGTCGAACCTTCGTGGACATCCTAATGGGCGTCCTAAATTATTATTAAATAAATTTTATAATTTATTATGAAAAAAATAGTTTTTTTTAGTTGGTAATTCCCAACTCGTAAATGTATCTAATTTTATGACAATATTTGTACAAAATGCGTTCAGTCCGTTATATAGCGCGTCAGCAGCAGTCGTTAGTGCAATTATTATTATAACTGGCAATTTGAAATGTTTATTCAAATTATTAATAGCCTTTCATTCAGCTATACTTAATATTCGAATCAAATACCGACGACAGTCTATTAGTCCTAATCTCACGTGGCTCAATCTGTTAGCGAATTTCTAATCGGGCTCGGACATTAGGAGCCCAACGCTTTTTTAAGAGAGAAAGGAATCTGGACGGAAATTAAAATTTCGTAAGTGTATTACTTTCTAACGGCTAATATAAAGAAATAAAATGAAAACTAGAGGTTATCAAATTTCATTATCGAGAAATTGAATCTGGTCTAGGTTGCAACTAGTTATTTAATACCTATAATTATAGACAAACATTAGATGAATATTCATACAATGCAATATTTCTTCATCGATTATAGTTATTCCGTATATATGACAACTACAAACGCAAATTATGCAGATTATTAGCCGCATCCGGTGCAGATATATAGTAGAGTGGAGACAGAAAATCACAGGAAGGATACTTTGTATTATATATAATTCACAATGATTTACTGAACGTTTCATGTGATATAGTAACAATGTGCGGGCAGTGTACCAGGAAGTAACACAGGTTGTAGCACGTCCGTGTCGAAATAATGGTCAGGCGGGCCGCTGTCAAGCCCCAGTCGTGTACCTCAAGTAGGCAAGCGATACTTTGTGGGGCCCACGCGTACCAGAAAGGCGAGTTTGTTGCATAAACAGACTCCAGACGAGAACTAAAAAAAAAAACGCGAGGCATCTTTTCCTTTTAAAGCCAACCGCCAGATTGGCCGCGTCGGAGCGTCCGCCGCGGGTGGACCGGTTTTGGAAAAGTACCGCCACTTGGGAAGAAGAGGCCTTTTACCAGATCTGTTCTGACCTCGATAAATTCAAAAAGGACCGGGGGAGAAGCATTGAAAAATGTATACATGACAGGATCCGAGCGAAAATTACATCTTGGCCGACTATTTTCGGTCCGGTGAAAGACCTAATGCCCCCGGAGTGGTCTAATATCGCGTTCAAGTCGGCCGTGTATCTAACCCGAGTTTAGAATGCACGAAATGGGTGTTTAATGATAATGGGATGGAAGCGAGGACTCATTACTCGCTTTTACACATACTGAAATTAGTCAATGTTACCTCTGCAATAAAGACTGGCCATTCTGAAGTACAGTTTCCTTTGGATAATGTACAAACAATTCGTACACTTGTAGCGTACTAAGATGAAATGCTCGTGAAATGATTCATCTGTTTGCTATTCAACTGACAACATAAAATTGTTGACTTTATTGGCCTATATTAATCCTTTAATTTTCTGTTCGGCAGAAATGTTTCACATTTCTTCTTATGGTAAATGGGATAAACTAATCTATTTATTGGTTAGTGAAAATGTGTGATATATTGGTGCTCAATTCGGATGGCATTCTAATTTGTCGCTTAATTTGTTTCTTAAATAATATATGACTGAAGCAATATGCTTGTATCAATATTGTATGAGTACTGGGTTATTTTGCAGCCAACCCTCAACTCTTGTCGCTTATGTAGGTTGTATTTTTGTATTGTGATGAGCAATATATACATATGCTTTATTTAAAAAAATCTCCCATGTCCTAGTACTCTACAGAAATTAGACCTATCCTTGTGGCACGATCTGCAGTTAAATTAATCAACAGGAATTTGTAGGCTTTCTTCGTCCGGTCAGATACATATCACAAGGGGTTCTAAAACGGGAAACACCCCGGAACGAATACACTGCAATCATGTTTTACTGCCTGAGAATTGTTCCGTTCTTGTTGCTCGGCTTCTGTCCCGATGTCCGAACCGACAAAAAGAAAGAGACGTCTGTGGGAGGGAAGGCTTTGATTTACGGCCGCTATTAAAAGCCTTATTGCGCTGGATAGAGCGCTTTGCATAACTGACTAAGCGCGACGTACCGCGTCACTGCCCCATCGTTTGCATACAATGGGGGTATCCATTTACCCGGTTGGGGTAATGAAGGAGGGCGAGGCTCCTGTATACAGTCTGTCCTACGACACGCTTTGACCATTTACACGCTAGACCTACAATTAGTCCTATCTCCTTCCAATACATCATAATATGAATTTCCTTTTTTTAACTTTCCCATTTGGTGGCCTACGAGGTTTGGAATACCGTCACTCTTGCCGTGTTTGGCTTCTCGCAATACTCAGTACCATTCCACCAGTAAATTAGTGAAATTAGCCTGCGAATTAATGTTGCCGATCCAGCGTACTGTCATCAGCCTAATCGACGGATGATTATTTATGCATTACTGTAGCAATTTAAGCCAAACGACTGTTTATAATGATGCGTAATTAAATTAACTATTATATAAAGTACATTCGTGTGTGAAAACTAAAAAATATAGGCCCACATAGTTGATGTAGAGATCGCGGAGATTATAAAATTAATAATCATTCTAAAATAAAATCCCTTGCAATAAACCTTCAGATTTTATAAGATATAGCTGCGGATGTAGCCAGTTCTCTAAAGTGTGCGATAACTTTAATGTTTTCTAACGCTCGTACCACCTAAAAAATGAAAACTCACTTTTCAACTAATATTTAAACCGTCCCCCTTTCCAACCTTTTATAAATCTGATTCAGGAAGTTAAAATAAGACCAAACCGTTTAAATTACAGCATTCTATAAGGTAAAAAGATCGTATCAACTATAAATAGCTCGGCTCCTCTTTAACACCCATAATTATGGGTATAAAGTCGAAGGATTCCATTGAAATGCGGCGGCAGAAGGAATGGCCGGCCGGCATTCGACAGAATTGAAACATCTCGAATTAAACGATCCAGTTATAAGTCCGGCCGTGTATGCCGCTCGGGGGATCTCGCCAGAATTTCACTTTCTAAATTGCTCCGGCACTATATAATTCCTATCGGATTTCAAACATAAATAGCGTTTTCGTGCTCACCAGAATTGCGCAACCTTCATTTCGGAATCCGGTCTACTTAATAAAAAAAGAAAACAAGTTGACTCATGAAAAAACTATTGTGCAATTAAATATTTCGGCTAACTTGTGTACATCTTGCGACATTTACCATTGAGGCATTTATGTTGCGTAACAAATTTGTTACTATTATTAAATAATAGTTCAATGAATTACGGGAAAAACATAGAACATTATTTTATTCGTTTCTGTACATTGTTTTCAGTTGTTTGGCTCCCGAGTATCCTGACTGTGCTGTCGATCCGCTTTTACTTCGGTCTTTCCGTTTTGAACAAGAATATTTCTCACCTGTTACGTAGAGAGTGAGCATTATTAGAAGTTTTAGCGGCTCTATTATTAAAGTCACGGCTTTGTGTAAGCCGGCATTGGGCCACTTTCCCCCTGACCTCAGCTCACTTACCCTATTCTGGAACAGATCGCAATTGTCGATTCAATTATATTAACGATAAATAAACACGCCCACGCGTTATCCACTACAGAGGTCACCAATAGAAATGAAGAATTCGTGTTTCTTTTATAAGCTTTGTTTGAAACATAATATCGGGGGATAAAATGTTAAAATTAGCGTAGATGAAAATTATGATTTCATTGTTGACTCATCAATGTATTTAGTTATGACCATTTAGAGTAACCAATCAACAGTTTTAGAAGAGAGCCATCAAATCATACATTTTTGTTAGCTATTAATCCTTTTCCTATAAAACCTAATAACAATGTTGAATAATATATTTTTTTAGAGGAAGATATGGCAACAACAGGGTAACAATATTTTTCTTTTTTAGGCAAGAATTTTATCATTTTAATTTTTCTGTTATTCTCTCCCTCTTGTTACAGAAATTTTTACACAAAAGTTAGCTTTTCATCAAAATCAGTTCGACTTACTGGTTGTTCTGTACACTGCTAGACACTGTGCTGACACAATTCTTAGATACTTCATACCGCTTTTAACCAAAAATTTGAAACATTGGCCACAGTCCTTTATTAAATCTATTGCAACACGCTGCCGTATGTGATTGAAACCAAGGCTTGGGAAGTTTATAATTAATACTAATTCCCCCACTCATTATCCGCGGAAGGAAAACGTGCCGTGGACGTAATGATGAACGGCCGGACAATTTGTTTCAGCGGAGAGACCATTAATTTTTGGTGTCGTTTGGCGGCCGAAGGGACAGTTGGCGGGCTAGATAAGAGCCGGGCGACACAGTGGGCGGCGTCACCCCTCATTAATGCCGATCTCAGATTAACTATTCCAATACAGGGTGCCTCCAACCTACAAGTGGCTCTTGTACATAGCGAACGGCAAGAAGTAAATGTCTTGCTTCACGCTGGCCTCAATGGGACCGCTGTGGTCCCACCAACCAACCCAACCGGCTTATAGCATAAAACATAAATATTGCAACTCTTCTACAGTGACCCCAACCCTGAGAAATAAGCGGACAATTGGTTATTTACAATATGTGACGGACAGGGCAAAATGAGGCCGTACGGAGAGATTTATAGAAATAAACGAATACAGCAACTATTTGTCTGCGCACATTCCTTCAAGATCCGCGTAAAACATGATGAAATTCCGTAAATATGTTTTCACGGGAACGTATCAAATTTTCAAATTAAAATGACGACAGTAATGAAGAGCGGACAATAGAAAAGGGGGGGCACATTCTAAACAATTGTGGGGAAGCCGCTCCTTTTGTCTTGTTTTCTAATAGCGATACAATAGCTTAGTGATAGAGACAGGATATTACATCGGGCAACTGGTATAGGAATCTGGTCCCATTGTATTAACGGAACAAGCCATCGGCAATCTGAACACAGTCAAAGTTCCACATGAATATTTTAAACTGAACTTAAACATAGAATTGCGATCGTCACTTTAAATATTTATGAGTAGAAATATAACTATTATTTAATTAAATATCAAAAAGGAAGAATAAATAGGCCAACTCGATTCTTTCTGTTTGAACAATGGGGGGCTGTTAAGCCTGGATATGCCATATGGTCGTGGCTGCTGTTGGGGTTCCATTTAGGCCGGAATAATGAAACTGAAGTTCCCATTTAGAGTTGTCCTTGGTTCGGCCATCCATCATAACTGTGCATTATCCACCCAGATTATGTTGTTACAGATACTGACGACTTTTGAAACGACCGTTTGCACAACGCACAAATGAGCCTTCAAGGATTATTAAGAAGTTAATCCACTGTACTAAGCCAACTATAATCCAACTTGAATCTGTTCGTAAATTAGGATTATCGCGCTGTAGATTAGCATAAATCAATAAATCTAACAAAATTATATGCAAGCCTTTTTACAAGGAGATCATTTTCTTTTCATACAATTAAAAAAAATTCCTGTCCTTAATCTGATAATCCATCTGACCAATCTATTATCGGTTTCTCTTTGTAATTCGCTCGAATTGTAGCAGCATCACATAGTTCTGGAATAAATACAATTCATAACTTTCCTAAAGGATACATTCTTCGTTAACACAAAAAAAACCTGTAAAAATCTCGTATCGAAGATCATAAGCAGTGGATACATTCTTCATATGCTCCATCGTTATTATCGTTACGGGGGTTTTTCCTTTGAGGGTGGGCAATATTAAATTACCGGGCCATAAAAATTCCGAGACACCAAACATATGGGAGCGGCGGTAGCGGGTGGTGGGGGGGGGAGGCACAATATTTCCTTATCGCCCGCCATAACGTATGGCCGGTTAATGGTCAACTCGTTGGCGCGGTTAGCCTACTTTCGAAAAGGCCCCGGAGGTGTGGCTGGTGGGGGGGGGTGTGGGGTTGTTTATCCCCGTAATCTCGAGTTTGGATTTCCGTGTTAGATTGAAAATATTCGGACTTTGTTATTACTTTTATTTTATTTTTTCGGTATAACCACGAATTATCGCTCCAGATTGGATGCGAATGGTGGTGGCGAGCTCAAGGCGAAAAACCTCAGGAACACTTCGAAATTGGAACTGAGGTCCGGATAATGAAAATTAGCAGCTTCATTCATTCAGCTGTTAATAGAGAGAGAGAATCATTGCCATGTGATTACGATATGGCGCTTCACCAAAACAGATGTCCGGTTTAGGAGGAGAAAACCATAACCTGTTTACTCCAGAGTGTTTACCTCCAGATACTTCAATTGAATACCATAATTGTGTAAAACCTGCATTGTGAATATAATTAAATAAAAATAATATTGTATATATAAAAATATATATTTTACTAATTAATTTTTGTAATATACTTAACTTATTTTTATAAATAAAATACCTAATGTTAGGATTCATTCTAATCATCCTAACACAGTAAAATCTCCACAGTACAATTTTTAAAAAGAAATAAAATTATGAAAACCAGTTGTATCAATTATTATCCTGATGGCTGCGATCATACCCACGCCATTTACCGAATCGTAACAATTTGTCGATCATAGAGTCAAATTGTTGAATACAGTTTGTTAAGAATTTCATTTAAAGAGTGGTCTTTTAACGTTAAGCATTTCAAGGTACGCACATTACTTTACAATTCATTAGAGTAGAATTTTATTATACTATAGATTTAAGGCATATATGATTTTAATTAAATTAGATTGGTTCCTCCTTTAGAAATATTGGCGCCTATATCCATGTTCATATTTCCTGAAGGTATAATGTAAAACTCTCCCCCAGGTAATTTAGGTTGGGCGAGACATGTGCGACGAACAGGATACGTTAACGAAGGAAGAGCAGGATGAAATGAATGAAAGGGCCATGAGGAAGCAGATGGCCTTTAAGATGGCGTTCGCCAAGTTGCAATTCGCTTCCTACACGTTGAAGGAAATGCACACCTACGAATGGTTTAAATCCTTCAGGTAGGTAAACTACAAATTCAATATGTGAGGACTTATAATACACTACTGAATGGATTACGTTAATTTCCTTAAGAGTATTTTGGTTGACTCTGATCCTGATATTTTTGGTTTAGCGAAAAACAAATATTTTCAATCGCTCAATATATAAACCAAGATACTAAAACGAACCATTTTTATTCTTTATGTAATTGAGTTTTAGGCAAGATTTCGGTTTTTAATCCATACTGTAAGAATGGTGCCAATAAGAGGTTAACACCGAGTTAACAATTATGACAATAGATGATTGTGGGTGATATACAGGTCTAAGAAGCGGCTGAGAGATGGAGGGCCCGTGAGGCATAGGGAAAGGGCCGGCGACGAGAAGATGGTGGAGAGACCCAAGGAAGTGGCCAGGGAGAAGCCGAAGTCGCTGCTGCCGCAGGTCGAAGAATACCCGTACAACCTCAAAGTCAAAATGATCAAAGTCAAAAAACCTATAAACCAACTCTATTACAGGCTACTCAGATATGAGCGCGTTAAAGACGTGCTCATCACAATCGGTGACTGTGCGTTATCACTTTTTAATTTATTTATATCTCGCGGGAGGCCCGCCAGGGTTTGAAATAATTTTCTTGCCACCTTCTCTCTTATTAGAACATATAAAATTAGAGTTTTAATTGCGTTCGGCTTACTTCTACAGACAACTGCAATATTATACAAAAAGATTATAAAAAAGTGCTGGTTGCTGATCATTTAAAATTTCTCTTTGCTTGTGTTTGTTACTCCACGTTTTCTAAATACCTATCCTGCGTAATAGTTGTTGATTACAATTCTTTATAATGGTTGTAATACCCTTATAAAAATCTAGAATGTGAAAAATGTGAAACCCTTACGTCATTTTGGCTTCATTCCGCAGCACTTCTAAACAAGGACTCCCGATGATCGGTCATTAATTTTGTTAAAAATTCCTCCTGGATGAAAGAATCCAAGGCCTTTGTCTCAAAAGACGGCACGCGCAATATGAATTCGGCGACAGTAATTTATCTTTATTTATCGTAACCTATTTATATTATAAAAAACCTGGAAATCTTCAAACATAAGAAAAACAAATTTATAAATGAAAAAATTAATTCCCAGAGTGAAGTTATATTTGCCCCTATAATCCTATTAAAGGATCACACCCGCCCAACCATCAACCCCCATTCAGACAATCTGACTCATACTTAGAAAACGGATTAACAAAATCCGAAGACAAAAGTAATTCCCCAATATACCACAATAACAGAATGCGTATATATACAACTGACAAACACTACAGTACAAGTGAAAGTAACAGTGCAGTGAGGATGCCCAAAAAAACATCCAAAGTGCTAACAGTGACTAACACCGCTACTGAAGATGGCGAGCAGCCGAAACCGGTCTAGCAAAAGACCAAACCAGCGAGAGGAGACAGAAACTTCACGAACCTACAGTATTCCAAACCCTCGCAGACCACAAAACAGGTATATCGAACCTTTTTTCTTTAGTATTGAAGCCGGCAGACACAATTTTTGTGCGGGTACAAAGAAGCGACCAGGCAGCAAACTAACTCGTGATCATCAGCTCGAGGTAAAACCTTTCCAGTGCTTGTGACTGCCGACAAAACTGTAATAATTTGATCACGATTTCGGCCGTACGGTTCGCTTCAATCGAAAGGACCCCAGAAGCGTTCCAGTTTGGTGGGCTGCTACGTGTCGAAATCCTATCTTATGTCCTCTGTTCAACCTATTCTCTGTAGTAACCTATTCATTTATAGGTTTTGAAAAATTAAATCACAAAACTAATTTCTTTCCTCTTCATCCGGGGTTAATCCTTGGCGGCGGTTAGGCTGCAGGTGGAAACTGAATGAGCCATAAAGGTATGGCGTTTTGTGTTCCTAACAACAGTTTGTGCCAGACTGTACGGAACGCTATAATTAATCACTTTCGTCGGTAGTTCTAATAATCGGTCTACCGCACTATCTGCAGAGAACATGAATCATGTTGGCCCACGCTGGATAAAGCCAGGAAACCGATAATTACCGAACGCGTCGCAGCAATCAGCATCAATCATGACGGCCGCCCGCCGTCTCCCTACCCCGGTTACAGTTTTTAATTGCAGATTTAGTAACGCCAAAGTGAAAACTACTGTCGTCTGGTATGCCAGACGGGTTTGCAATGGGAAGGCATTTAAACTAATAAGGACTTTCTCCGGCTCCCTCCGGTGTTCCTAACATCCTTGATACTCCGAATCAAGTCATTATTCCTGCAATCGCATTTCACTTGTCGTGCTAGTTTGTGGCTAATACAATTAGTTGTTTCATCACTGTTGCGATCTTCTGTCTCAACCGGCTTATTTGCTCCTAGAACGATGTTGGATTCACGCCATCGTTTGTAGAATTGTGTCAGTAAATTAGCCTCCACTTTCGCTGCCTTGTTCACCGACAGTAGGCAGGATTTGCAAATTTGTATTGAAATAATAGAGACATTATCGCCGTCACAAGAGTTACACAATTTCAAACTCTGGCGGACTCCCGAATAGTATTCTTAGTTATCACACTTTTCTGATTTGGTGGGGAGCGACCATTCGATACGATAGAAGTTAATCTTCCTCGGACATCTAACAACTAATAACGCTAATAAAAAAAACCGATTATTAATTACTGGATACCGATGTGTACAATAGTGTTTACAGAAATGCATTCTTGTATTTTTCACCCGACAAATATTGGTTATGAGAACAATTTCATTTTCAGAGGGATCTTCATAGCGTGACTACCCGGTTTCGACGACTGGAAAATTTCAATTATATCAAAAGTTCTACCAATCAGAAAACACTATTTTTTAATTTTTTTTCATCATATTGTTTCAGCAATCTACAGAACCTCCATGAACGAAAACGACGCCTCCGTATACGCCACCTTCACTAAGTTCCTCAACAGGGTTCAGAGGGACACGAGGGACATGGACCCGCTCGATAAATTTCTGAACATGCGCATATCGACTAAGTACCATGAAATTATCATCGCTCCCAGTAAGATACAGCCAATTATTTATATATATTATCAATTGATTGAGATGACTATTGAGACTATTGACTATTGACTAAGACTATGAATATTGAGAAATGTAAGCGGCATCATCAGACATATTTCGAAATTAATTTCCGCTCCAAATTCGAAATGAGTTTAGAGCGCTCTGCGGGGCCGTGATGGATGAGAAACTGTCAAGTAGGCCGGTCTCAAAACAACGGGATCGTTTACAGGCGTTGTGAAACTGAATGGGAGAAAAGGAAATAATACACTTCGATTTGGAAATCGGCCGTCCTTATTCTATTATTACAAATATTTTCGCTGGTAGAACTGTTTTGTTACCTATTCTTTACGTTGTTGAAATATCTCGTGAATTCGGTTTTATTACAACGGTGATTTTGAATTAACCTCCTGCTATTCCTTCAGTCGTCTCCTTCCGGTACAAACTGTGCCTTAACTAAGAATAGGCCTCGTTCTCTCCAAATTCCAATCAGGCGGCCTATAATACGAACATCTAAATACCAGAAAATTGTTATCGTTAGTGTGAGTTTTATATTGCGTGTTCATATTGAGAATTCCAGGACGAGATAAATCAGATTAAGATCCTAAATTCCCATAAATCTATGGCATAAATAGCCACAACAAGATTTTGTTACAGGTACACATTGGATGATTCTCGTAGTCCAAGAAACGGGATATTGCTACCGTCATCCGCCACAGAGAGCTATAATATCTGACAGTGGACATCTTGTCAGAATTGAAAATCCAGTGTCAGAACGTAAAAAGAATATAAGAAGGGATGAAAAAATATAATGTATGTTAATATAATCGACTTGCTTCTAATTACCCCAATTATTTTTCAATGATATCCAGTTATTCCTATTTATTTATGATTTATATTGAGTTTCAAATATCTAACTCTCGTTAGATGGTATTAGCAATCACACATGTTTTGTCCACATCGTCTAACTACACGTGCACGGATCAACTTAGCGGACGTCGAAAATATCGACGGGCCTTCGGGTCATGTTGTGAGTTCGGATCTGTTGTGCTTTGAAAATCAGGTCGCTGAGAGTGATCCCTTCGCCGCGTCTATCCAGTTTTTCAGTCCAATCATTAAAGAATATTAAATGGCGTATTGACGATGAAGGACTTGAGTGGCGGTGGCGATAATTGGACCGAATGTCCGTCCCATCGACTTTTCGAGCGCCATTAAATACTCATGAATATTAAGAGCGCCGATTAATAAATTGACCGGCATTAGCATTTAAGAATACGGGGGGATGATAAGCGCCAGTCTGGTTTTGTGGGCCTTCATCCTCCGCGGAGAAGGCCGGGCCCTTGACATTCTTCCTACAATTGTCTCTTTGTCTTTCCATGGTTTGCGGCCATTTTTTTTATACCACTGTATATAGTCCACTTCATTAATCGCTCATACACTATTTCGTTTTTCCAAGTTTTTTTTTATACATTTGAACGATTTGAACTTCATTAGGGAGTTCAATATATTTAAAAGCGTAACACTACACAGAAGATTCGGCGTATATTTCCCACGGTTAAGGAACTTCTAATTCGACTGTAAATAAGAATTTGTTATATCCACGGCCTTGACATTTGGAGGAAAGTCGACGACCGTGACCCTGATAGAAAGCAATTTCACTCTCGGTTCATCTTCTGAGTTTCATGCACCCGAGCTTCAGAGTCTGTTTATTCCAAGGTGGATTGTGACTGAGCTAGAGCGGTGGGAGAGGTCATCCTCGGGAGGTCCGCCGTGGGGGGGCCTACCTCTGAATGGACCGATTAGTCACCCGTCCATTAACTCCGGGCATTGTTCCCACTTTAAAAGGTCTATCATCCAGGCCAAATAAAATCTCCCAGGTATTGAACCGATTTTAGTTCGCATCATCGGAATTCTGCGTGAAAATAGACGTTAAGAACGGTAATATATTGGTTTTAGAGAGGTTTACCTGCTTTAAAAATTAATATAACCTCGCCGAATTCGGATCAAAGGAGAGGTTCAGTGTTATGATATTTTTGTTTGAACTTAAGCCCGATACATAGTAACAGCATTCGCGCGGGATGATTCCACCGTAGCAGGCCTTCGTAAATAGGGCATTTTTTCAGTCGTAGAGTGAATTGTGCGAATCGTGGATTTATGAACGCTAGTTCTGCTGTTATTACGGGCGTACTGAAATTAAATTAGAGGTGGCCCGGTATGGAAGAACCGGCCTAACGTGGGCGATATCCATCATCATTAGATGGGCCGCCAGTCGGCCGTCTGTGGTAAGACGCTTGTAATTTGGAGCAAGAGCTAAAGCACCAATTAGAGGCTGAGTTACAGGCTTAGGATAAGGGTATTTTTTTTTGGCGTCCATATCCTAGGCGAACCACAGATAAATTTTCCAAGACTGTATATAAGCCTCTGAAGATGATCCCAGGCTTCTCGGGCGCTCTGAGAAGCCGGTCAAATATCATATATATATCAGTCTCTGACCGGTCAAACGTTGCCTAATGTTCGCAGTTATATCAATTTCACAGTTATATTATATTATTATATTTCTACATTGTGTTGCTCTCTAATCCAGCTTTGCTTATGAAGCTTATCGACACTTTAGGTTCGTCGTATTTCAGAAAGTTTCGTGAACATTTCTGCGGCGTTGTCTGTACGTCATGCGGGCCTATACCTGTCGTACAGCGTATGTTTGACGCGTTGTTCGGACACCGTGTCTGAATACCGGGCCGATAGACGTTCGCCGATCATGTTGCGGAATCGGGGTAATAAAGGTCAGATGGAAAGTCAGAGCCCTAGCACGTCACGACCTAGAGCCGCCACGCCTCTCGGGCCTGCCACTCCCAACTCAGGCAATAAGGGGAAGGATAATGGCGGAAAAATTTACGCACACGAGTAATTCGGTACTTTTGTTCCATACCGATGCTGAGGGACAACTGTGCATATGCGTAGCGAAACCCACTTTATTGACTGCAAATTAATAATAAGATTCTTTAAATGGAAAAGCGGTATTATTTTTTAATGGGACAATATTACACCATCGTGTTAACAACATTTGAAAGGAATGAACTGTACGAAATATTTCGGCAAAAATTGCCGACTCGAGATAGACGAGGGGGAAAGTAAAGATGAATTGATGAGACGTTGCGACATCCCTTTTCAGGGGAACACCTGCCCGTGTCGGGGTTTAGGGTCAACACCTACGCTACGTATGGCCGCTTCTTATATTGTTTCGGTATAATTTTGCCGATGATGACATTTAAAAGTTTAAAAAATACTCTCTTCTCGTATTGCTAAATGACAAAAAATGTTTTCCCCGTCGACATGATGCGGCATGGACCGACGGTTTACGAAAGATCAGTTTAGAGCGTTGAATATGGATTCGAATTTGCAATTCAATGAAAAATTGTACTCGTAAGATCGGCCCTCCAATCCACACTACACCATTCTCAGTCCAAATAACGCTCTTGACCCGCACTCAGTTTACAGGCGCGTTTCGCATTTTTAGTTATACGAAAAATTGAATTTTGAACGAGGATATCTCAATAAAAATCAGATCCAATACATCAGCGTCACTGACACAAACTCACTGTTAAACACACAGTATTATAGTCCTTATTATAAAACGATCTATAATCTGTAAAATTGTACATCCGTAGACTTTGATCTCCGATATCTTAACATTATCTAGTTTTCTTAGACTTAAAAGGTTTCAAAATTAAGCACACGGGGTGCGCTATTCCTGTTATAATATATATTATGTTCACATATATTGGTTGGAACAAATGGTGTTTATAGAACAGGTCAAAGTCCTTTATCATGATAATTATATGATATGTAGCATTTTACTGCCAATGTTCCCGTCCCCTAAATTTACCAAATAACAAAAGATTTTAAGTAGGAGATCGATCAATATAAAAGAGAATCGCTAAAAATATAGACTTGTTTTAATATATTAAACATGGAATACCCAAGAATTTTCATACATGGAGCTGTACGGAGAGCAATGAAATGTTTATATCTGGCCATTATTCAACGCTTGAAAGTGTCACAGGGAGCGAGACAATTAGGCGCTATAATGTATAATAATGGGTTGAGTGCTTTTATACTGCGGGCGTAAACCCTTACTAGGACCTTAAGACCTCAAGATATAAACTGGACTGGAGGCGTGTCCACCGTTTAGAATTTATCGGAATGACATAAAATAATCTTATAGCCTTGCCCCATATCTATTCCTCTGTTTTCTTTTATACATTCCATTCTTAACATCCCGGCATCAGCTTTACTATTAGTACGTGCATTGCTTAAATAATATATTACAACGATAATGATTCTGTGAGTAAAAGCAGCGTTTGAGGTTGGTAAGGAATGTAGGAATAATCTGGTATATTAGTGATTTCAATTTCCACGGAGATAATGTGTGATTTTGTGATTGAAAACTCACTTGTAGTGTGAAAATCGCGGTATAACACTGTCCTAGCTTAATTAGGAATTCTCTGCGTTCTCGAATTTGCTCAAGCCCTTCCTCGTTCACATCCCGCCACCATTATTACAGTTCAATATCTTTATACAGTAATATATCAAACGAGAGCCAGGTCCTTGTATCGACCATAAAAACGGGGAGTGTCTGAATAAAATTACACTAAATAATCTGTTATTTATGATGCGACCCATTTTAAGCCTCGCAAAATAAAAATATTAATCGGTTGTGCTTCAATATTAACAACGTTAAACGTATACATCGCTTGAATAAAAATTATAATGGTCAATTGGGGTCCTCTTTTACAAGAGATCCATTAATTGTAATTCATTGATTCAAAACAGACCGCTACTCACATCCTGAAATGCTTAACTCAGTACCTCTTTTTAAAAATCGAAAACGGTGGCCAAATTTAAAAGTAATTTTTAATGATTATATTTTTAGTGATCATATCGCCTGAAATTCTTCGTCCTAAAATTTGGTCTTACCTGTCTTCGTTTAAGGTAAACTCTGTATCTTTCCCTGTACTTGAGTTCTAACCATGGAAAGATAAATCAATATTATTAAAAATATTTTTGAGGCACTAATTACATTTATCCATATCACTGAATCCTATGTACGGGCTTCGACAGTGGCCGAATACTTTTCGACAAATAAATAACTCATGAGAACGGTGATACACGGAGAGATGCAGTGTATCATTACGTTATAATTACAACCTCTATAATGTACAACGACAGGTGAAATATCCCACTACTATTCTGAGGTCTTTTATGCTGGAATAACAAGAGAATAATAAGAGTTATGTATTGCCCGGAGGAGAAACGGAATGTGACGATTTTACAGAAGAAAAAATAAATAAAATAATTTAATTATAAAATCAATAGCTAGAAAGATGAAAGTAGGAGCAGTCGTGTGACGTAGCTACCCTTGACCCATATGTATCTCGGCTGCCGAGTATCGGCCGGAGAATAATTTTATATTTGCACATCTGGAAAAACAACCCAAGATCCCATTAAGAAATATCCACCTGTTTATCCATCTTTGAACTCAATAGCGTTACAAAATTATAAGAATAACTGAACGCACTTTATTATTCAAGCTTCTCAAGCTATACTTTATAATAATATTTGAATAATTAATTTGTACTGTACATTACAATAATACATAACAATAACGATGATATCGTTTAGAATACTTTATTCAGTTACGGCACCTATAAAAGGCGTGCATAAGACGAATGGTCTTATTATAATATCGTTGTCTGGCACGATATGCTATTTAGATACCGTTCAGTTGGCACGCCTTTCTCAAAATACATTCCAGTCCATCCTTCGATCAATTCAGAGGCTTAAATTGAGACATCAGGCAGCCTAATATTAAGTAGTCTATTGAGTGACGACCTGGAAAACTGGTCCGTCACACTTATGGTCGCTATAACATAAATAATTCAAATATTTATTTCGAACCGAATATTGATGCACAAAAGAACAGAACGTCGACCATTCTTGAATATTAAAGCAGTGAAAGACGAATGGCCGGTTTGATTTTTGGCCCAGAACGATTATTGTCAACGAAGTTTTGAACGGTCGTAAATACAATATTCACTGTCGAGTAGCTCAAACGGGTAAGTAAATGTTAATTATATCTACATATTTTATTATATCATTAATTTAAGGACCATAATCTCAGCAGTGTTTATAATTAAAACCACAAAATAGTCTTTTCAGATGTTTTTATTTTATAACATATATTGGGTATCCAGAAACCCCAAAAATGAGTGTGTCTGTTCTGGAATAAATTATTAAAATTTATTTCATCTTAAAAAAACGTAATATATCATATTTCTATTCCTTTTAAATATGAATGAGTAAAATAACTAAATAATAGACTACAGATATAGAAAGTATATAAAAGTTAGAACACAAAATATTCTATTATCATTATATGCTACGTACCAGCAATAAGTTATGATTTTTACGTGTCTATCTAGGAATGCTTACTTTCTTACATATCCTTATAAGTCACATACGTGTTTTCATCAAGGCCAACAACACAGGTGCGAAACAGGTTCCAATCTACTACTATTAAAATTCATTTTCGTTAGATTAAGTAAATAAATACTTGACATGCGGACATTAATTAGTCTACTAAATCTGCATATTATCAATGCCAGAACCAAATAATGTGAAAGGCTGTACTAACTAGGTCTTCACGTTCTTTGTCTATAGGTTTTCAACTCACCTCCATCTATTAATAGTATACGAACCAAAGAAAAAGGTTTCGAAAATATTACACAAAACTCCCTGAGGGCTCGGCGTATTAACGCCGTTTTTCGCGTTGGTTTCATTCGGTAGGTTTACTACTGAAAGCAAGAAACCATTACCTGCAGGCCAATCATCAATCAAGCTGAGGAATAGGACAAGCATTGTGGTAAAAATATTATTATTATTATTAAGGATATATGAAAAGAAATAAAGTTAAATAATTAGATATTTAGATATTTGAACGTTAGAAAAATTCCATGTAGGCTAGAAACCCATGTGATACTAATTAATACAGATAATTGCTCTCGTATTTATTGTTATGGTTGTCATCAAAGACGAATATGGGGCTATTAATTATTAATAGTAACTTCTAATTACTGATCTATATCGATTCGAAGTCTATTATTTAATTCTACCGTTTTACAGCTCTCTTTAACGAGTGTTTCCGGATATGAGCATATTGAGAAAGACTGGAATCGAGGAAAAAAAGCGAAGTAAAAATACCGCGTAAGGAAACTGGATGTTTAAATTGCCGTAGGAGTTCTATAAAGCCAAATGCAGCGAGGATGCGCGAAGGATATATTATACAATCTGATGGGACGCGCGTCCCGATAAGGCTTGTTCAGGTTGGTGGTGTTTTCACTAGCGGGCCGATGAAACAACCTACACAGGCCCAGATAGGCCTTTTCCTTTTTTCTATTTATTAATCTGAATTTCAGTAATCATCAATAGCATCCTCGCCTCCTAGATTTCACCAGTATGCGTCTACTTAATATACAATTGCAATTATTGTAATTAACAGTAGGATTACTCCGTCAGAAAATAAGTAAAGCTGTAAATTATTAGAAATAAAAACAAATAATCATTTATAAATCTGTACTCGTCAATCAGCTCTAGACAGGAATATGGAGTAGGAACGGCTAAACGGCCAACCCCGCGGGGAGTGGTTATTGGATGAGGTATGTGCCCGATCTAATTGGGATGGGATATGAGTGAAATGGGCGGTAGTTGACTACTGGAGCTGGCAGTGCGCCGGTAGCCGGAGTCACTGGTCGTGACTCTCATTCATCTCAGCGATATTCGCTACCGGCCCAACTGGATTGTATTCCTAAGGGACCGGTTTAAATCAGGCACCAGATGCGCTGCCTCAACATAACCTGAACCTTTGGAATGTTCTTATTTATTTTTATAATCGGGATCGCAATTATAGTGTGATCATGTAGAATATAAATGTGTTAGCTTTGGAGGAAATGGTGTTATCACTGTCGCCCGGTTTTGCGATTCCACTGTTTCTCAGTACCGGACGATTGGGCCGTAAAATCTGAGTCTGAATCATTCACAAGTCAATTTGAAAAGAACCGAGATCCAATTTAGTGCGGTACAATTCTACTAGGACTACTATGTTTCACTGTATATCTGATTAGTTGGGGTGAACAATGCAGGTAAAAGGCATGTATTTGACTAGGCATTGATTTACAGCTGAGAGTAGCGTAGGACACTTGCTAGATTGGCGCGATAGTGCCTTGGATCAGGGTCGATTAGGCGGGCCGTGAGGCGGGTCCCTTGCACAAACATCCCCGGCAGGCCAACCCCCACGGCCATCGCATACTCGATACTCTCGAGAAAGTAATTAACGACAGTGAAACATAACTATGTACGTGATGCAATTTGTCAGGGGGGGCCTCGAGTCAAACCGTAGAGGTCGTATAACGTCTAACCTTTTCCGACCTTACGTCTAATCCGTATACACTCCGGACGATTTATTGTTCGGAGATTGGCGAATTGTTTTTCAAAATGAACAACTGAATTCAATTCGGAGCACTCAGCGCGGACAATTGGAATCGTGCAGCTTCGGGTAAATGGGACAAATGACAATTTCCTCGACGTATAATCTAGTCAGAAATGATTTAAGGTTCGCTATTTTCAAATAAGCCTTTCGATAATAATTTCGACTCAAATGGTTCACACAAGTGAACAGCTCACCAATTCTCCGTCACTATATATGCGACGTTTCACTTAGAGTTTTAAAAACTATATTTATTTGTAGCCGTGAAATGTGGAAGGGTGTATATGTTATGAATGTTATCAATTAATAAAATGGACATACATAATTACGTTGGGAGAGCTAGTCCTTCAAACTAATTTGCTTTAACTGCGTGTAATACCACAAACTGCATTAGGTTAAAGAATGTAACCGGAGAAACAAAATTACTAAAAACGATAATTTATTCAGATCGGTAGGTACTAAATAAATTTCGAAATCGGACGTAAACACACACGATATTAAACAATAATATTAATAACAATATTAAAAACAGTATTAATTATTATGTTCTCGGTTAATCGTAAAGCTGTGGCCGACTAAAGCGGTACCGCACCTCTTTTCCCGTGACCCTTTCAAAGCCGGCTGGCGAAGTCTCCTAGATAAAGACAGTGCGGACCTACACCGGCCTTCAAATATCGTTCAGTCATTGTTGCCCAATCCAATCACGTTTGTATTATAAATTGCTCTGTCATCGTAAATATTACCAGTGACTTTCATTCGAGCCCTCCTGTTTTCGAATACCTTTTGTGTTACCCACCCGCCCACCGGCCGGCGGTCGAGACCACTCCAGGTCTCGAATTCTTATTTATACGAGCAGTTCTAAAACGTCCGGCGCTCTTAATGGTACAATCGAAAACACACTGAACAAATATCCACCTCTTCGCTGTTGCCGTCTGAAGGGGAAACATGTTCAGTCTTACTTTCATTTAGTTCCACGCTGAAGTACTTTTGTGGAGTTTCAGCGCATTATGCGAATTATGTAATAACTATAACAAAAAGCGATTGTCCAGTCCTCGTTGAATGGGTTTTTTCGTTCACGATGACAACCTTGATTGAAAAAATCAAGGGTTATGGGAATAAAATAAAGCATTTCATTATCTGTCATCGCCTCAAGTATTTTGCCCTTGCTTGGTTTGCTTTCTCACTATCATTAGTAATGTTCCGTTATTCGTGATCTCGATCAGTAGTACCAGATTACTACGGATACAGCAGCTTTTATTAGTAACAGATTGCTAAAGAATTACTATGGTTCCGTAAATGAATACTATCGAATCGCAGATACTGTTCAGAAGGGATAACATAATAGGGATGTAGAGTCGTGAGCCACATTAACATAGGGTATTTATTATTTTTTAATCAATTATCAAGTTCATACGATTCAAAATGAATTGAGTAAGTAAAACTCGTTGTGATGGCTGCATTATTTAAGAAAAGCACGCAGTAGGAGTAGGCCAGTGCCGGGTCGATTATTGCGATTACGTTAACCGATCCGAGCCAATAGCACGGATAATTATGTTAAAAAAATTATGCGAAAATTGGTAGATGGTAGAGGCGGATAGGGGCGCCTAGCTATGTTCTGTAGGTATGGCCGGTCCAAATTACAACACGGCGAAATAAATATTACAGTTTCGGTGTAATATATCAGCAGTGTTGTGAAACTGGGCGCTGTAGAGGGGGCGAAAGCCGGCTCTGGCTGCCTACGGTAGTGAGGTGCGGCCAATCCACCACCACCGCCTCCTTCCAACTGCTAATACTTGATAATTATAATGTCCAACTATAATTATGCCCCCGCCCAACCAGACAGAAACAAACAGTCGGGGCCTTAAATACTGCCTGTGCTTTCGGCATTCGTGAAGAAGTGTTTCTTACTGCTAGCTATACTATAAATAGTAAAATGGTAATGTTAAGTACAGAAGAAGAAGTTGATTCATATAATTGATAGCCGAAAAGGATAACAGAAGAATAATAAACGGAATAAAATACATAAATAAGAATACAAAATATAAGAATAATGGACATATAAAACCCAGCGAACCAGCGCGGACTTAAATAACGTTTGGAATTAAATAATTTTTGTTCTCTTATTTCATTTAACTACTTACATTTTATAAGATAGACTTCATGTAAAACTCTTTTACAGATTAATAACTGAACGATAATAAATTTATTTTTGTAGCAATTAAAAATTGAAACGAACAGGTAAAAAGGAACAATAACACAATGGTGCATATAATTATCAGAATAAAGTACGCGTAATGAATTATTAAATAGAAAATGTTCTTAAAAATTTATTAGAATTTAGAATTCATTAACCTGTAGCAATAATTCTGATTAATGGCCGGTACAAACTAAAGTGGAAAAAAATGGCAAAAGAAATCATTCCAACAAAATTGGCTGTTTTCGGACTGAATGGGGCACGGCTCTACTCGAACAGGTTTTTGTTATCCGAGTCCGCGTATGTAATTATGCAATTACAGGTTATAATCATGTAATTACAACCCGGTCATAATTGCGTACCGATAGAGGTACCAATCTGCATTCTGCCCACATCCATTCATAAGACCTCTCCGCAGACTCTATTCCATTTTTGGCTGGTTTTCAATTTTCAGAATATAATTACGCACGAGCGTGGACCTCCGGAAGGGCAGTTTTCTTATATTCGTTCTCTCGTTATATTTAAATTGTTTGCTTTTTCTTTTATATATATTCATTTATCTTAAATAATTTTAATGTGAGATAATGTGAATCAATTTAGTGAGATAAGAATTATTTCGGAAATCTAATAAATAATGATGCCAATCATAAATGTTGAAATGGTTGTATTAAATAATGGTTTCCAGACCCCCAATGTTCAGTGTACTTATAAAATCAAACTGTTCTACTTGGACCAAATAGATAAAACGGCCGAATATTGAATTGGTTATAACACCAACAGACTTGTATGTGATTCCTAACCAGTTTCCTCGTTCCTATCTTGGTTCATCAACATACCGGTTTCAGCTCCCCTCCGCCATCCTGTTCCTTGGCAAAAAGTTGCAACCGGCAATAATTGCCCCCGGGGTAATTAAGTCGAATTTAAACCTTACGTATTTATGCCCCAGTCTTAAAAGACTCCGCGCTTAAACAAAATCTAATAAGACCTGTACAATTAGCCTTTCTAATTCCTCGCGTACAGTTGCTCTTATTATACCCGGTTTCATGATCTTCCAGATAGTCATATTATTAAAGCCGAGTCAGAGCGTCGTCTAAAAAATACCCGCGTAGTTAATTATCAATTTTCTTCTCATTATAGACGGACTTATCGGGACAGGCGGCGAAATAATAAAATCAGGTGAACTAATTTACTGGTTCTATTTCCCTTTTGTGGAAAAGTTTTATCAATATCCTTTCTCAAACGTAAATGAAGTACTTTTAGAAAAAATAACGTGTGACATGCTAATGGACCGTTTAAATAGTGGTCTAAAAGAATCAGTGGATCGACAAATCCATAATCATTACGTGGATGAGTTTTGAACAGAGGACATAAGATAGGATTTCGACACGTAGTGGCAGCCACCAAACTGGAACGCTTCTGGGGTCCTTTCGATTGAAGCGAACCGTACGGCCGAAATCGTGATCAAATTATTACAGTTTTGTCGGCAGTCACAAGCACTGGAAAGGTTTTACCTCGAGCTGATGATCACGAGCTTCTTTGCTGCCTGGTCGCTTCTTTGTACCCGCACAAAAATTGTGTCTGCCGGCTTCAATACTAAAGAAAAAAGGTTCGATATACCTGTTTTGTGGTCTGCGAGGGTTTGGAATACTGTAGGTTCGTGAAGTTTCTGTCTCCTCTCGCTGGTTTGGTCTTTTGCTAGACCGGTTTCGGCTGCTCGCCATCTTCAGTAGCGGTGTTAGTCACTGTTAGCACTTTGGATGTTTTTTTTGGGCATCCTCACTGCACTGTCACTTTCACATGTACTGTAATGTTTGTCCGTATGTCAGTCGTTTATATATTATAGCAAAAGACCAAACCAGCGAGAGGAGACAGAAACTTCACGAACCTACAGTCAAAAAGGTTCCTTGTTCAGCTTGAACAAGCATGTATTGTACAATTAACACGATCCCCGCTTTTTAGTGTTTTGTGTAATTACATTTTATTTGACTTGTTTAGGAACTACGGGACGGCGTCTGCTTACGCGACACTGGCAATAAAAACGGGCAATGAAAACGCGATGCAGTTGGCGAATGTGATATAAAGATCAAGATCGCGTTTGACCTGAAAGCTTCTTACGGTTGGAGTGTTTATGAGCGTGACCCGAGATGAGAGCATCGGAAACCAACGATAAAATCAACATTATCTGCGCCCCCTCCGAAGAGAGAGGACGAGTTGTCACAGTTAATTTTCCTCTTAACAGCTTCCTGCCAGCGTAAATTCTTGGACGGTGACGGGGAGGGTTATAAGACAAGGGGAACCGGTTATCAATTGTATGATTTTTGTTGTCTCCATTCAATTATATAGTCTGATGTATTCAGAGCTTACGGTACGTTTTCGCTACTTGCCTTGTCGTACCGATAGTAATACCTTCCACAGTTAGACACGCCGGATGCAATATCTTCATTAAATAACTGTTGAAAGTTTAAATTATCCACTACCATTGAAAGTGGGACAGCGACTTCCAAAAATTAGAATTAGTTTGAGGAACCGTTGCTAGTCAACGGTCTTCATTGGAGTGTGTCCAAGATGTCTTTCAGTCAGATCTGTAAGCGTTCGTAATATCATGATAGGATTTTTACATTTCCTTTTCTTTTTACACAGGTGTCTGAAAATGAGGATTACTATAACTACCCGTTACTTCAACGGTCACTAAAAACTCAAACAATTTTCATAACATAATTTCTTTGAGTAGCTGGCTCAGAATAAGGTTAAATGGAGTGGAAGCTCTGTAATCTAATTATCTTAATAGTGTCAATATACTAATTCGGAAGAAAGACAATTTTATTGACCCCAAGTACATTAATAAGTACAGAAATAATTAGTAATAGTGCGTATATAGCAATGCCAATGATGCCGTTCTGCTTCGTTTTATATAAACCTCGGTTGTAAAACCAATCATCATTTTCTCGGAATGTCGGGTGCTGATTATGATTTGACCTCAAACCTTTTTCGTCATATAATCGCCATTTATGAGAATTGGCCGCTGCGAAGTTCGTTAGGGCGCCATCGTAAAGGCTCCAACATGGACTGTTAACGTGTCTATCCTGCTGTTGTCGGCCTGTTGGTTTCGTCCTGCAGGCGACCATCCTGAAGAGGAATACCGCAATGTCGGAAGGCCGGTGTTCCGGAATAGTGTCGAAGAGGGCGAATTTTCAAAAAATGTCTTCCCAGCTCGCCGCTAATTGTGCGCGCGAATTCTTAACATTTTTTGAAATTAACTAATTAGGCACTGGCTGATTCCCGCCAGTCCATAACGAGAGAGCCCTCACGTTTCTCGAAAGGTCGCCGGGTTCGTTAGTAGACCAATTCCTCTTTCGTTTCTTTTTTTCGCCCCACATCGGCGGTAACGGGGAAAGTGTATTTTACAGATAATAATATTCCCCGAACTTCAATTAATAAAATTATGTATAGGCACCTTCGTATGCCTATTTCCGTAATACTAAAACACGTATTGACAACAGGCTGCTGCACGCGGTGGACGTGAATTTATCGATATCGTTTATCAAGACAGAGAACATCACCGGGGAACATAAAAGTTTTAAGATAGCGACGAAAGTAGGCTTGTTCGTAATTTTTGGGCGATATATGGAAAATATGGAGCAATAAATTTTACACATTTTGGTCTCAAAGTCACAACAATATGCCATACGTAATGTAGTCACACTATTGAAGTGGTGTCACAACCATATTAGTTGGTGAGTAAAGTAAGGAAATGAGAAGTAACATTTAGTGTTCAACTTAGTTACAACACTCATATTCTTGATATTCGTTCTGGAGAATTTGAACGAATTCCTCTGTACGAGAATAGCAATACTCTCCAAAATCCCAACTTGAATTCGCAAATTCAAGTTGCCCAACAACATAGGGCAACATAGGGTCATTACGATTTTCAGTCGGGTCTAATTCAATAGCGCGTGGTGGGTTAAGAAACAAAGGAGAGATCCTATCCTTGACCCGATAGCGGGTACTATTACCTGTCTTAACTGTGCGTGTGTGTGTGAGGGGCAGGCCGGTCGAGGAAACGATCTTTGAGGAAAACTCGCAAATAACCTTTCATGAAATGAGCCGCATTAGTTCAGACGGCGCCCTAGTCAATAGACTTGTTGTTTTGTCTCGAGAACTCTCTGAGAAGGAATACCGTCTGAAGTGATATGACCCGATATTAGGTACGAAAGAACGAGCCCGTCGCCCCGTTCTAGACGCACGTGGGTCGTCAACCCTCCTACTATTTACTATTATGTCCGTGGGTACTAAATAACCCCGAGGTGATTACTATTATAGAACAAATTTGCTGTACTGAAACTCAGATATAGCGCTATCAGTTTAATTAACGATAAATAGCGGAAATTATCGCAAAACATAATAGCCGGCAATGTGATCATCTTAACCATTTAAATTAAATGCCGGCGGATACTTTCATGAAGTGTACCACTGTGTGGGTGGAGGTGGCCACATATATTGATTGTAATTGATAGCCTAAGCTGGTTCATTTGCAAGCTATCTGGTCCGAACCTATCGCAAAGGCACCGGCGGGCGTTGATTAAAACTAATTGGCGCGCTTGTCCCTACGCAGACTGCATATTTATTTTATTGACGGGCACCACGAGGCCGCTCTTTAATTGCTGATACTTCATTGCCGGTGCGCGATTTTAACTTTAATTTTTTATAGCGAAAACTAATTTATAAACGTAATATATATTTGTTTTTATTATACCCAACGCGCTTGTACTGCTGCTTAATTTTATTCGCATTAAAGATGTAATAAATTAACCTCGTACCCATTTTATGTTGGCCTTATTATTGGTTGGGAACGGTAAGTTTTAATTTTTAAAGGTTGGACTGGTTCGGAACCCCGAAGGCTGGGACCGGGCACATTCGAAGACTCCGTTGGAACACCTGCTGCGTACATTTTCGCAATGCGACCCTTCTGAAACACGACCGGGGAGTAGAAAGAAGGTGATCTAACCGGCAGTACTTGCGGACATGCTAACTGGGACAGTGGGGCCGGCACCTCACGCACAACTAACAGACTGCCGTCTTATTGCCACTAATTATTATAACTCTGCTACGGGTTATCTCTCTTCGGGTACACCCCACCGTTGCCCAACTCCGCGTTTCTCCTCGCCTCTACCCGTACGGCTGACTCTAAATCATTTTTCAGAAACTGAGCACGAAAATACATTCCCCAAACGTGCGTTTTTTGCGCCTAACAAAGTTGAAGTATTCAGTCGCGGACACCTTATATACTTCTGATAATGTACAATTTCCGTTTCAATCGATATATCTTACAGAAAACCCTAATTTTCTGAAAACTCAACTCATTCGAACGTTCTTTCATTGAACGAATCATGCGGAATAATGAAATAATCACTTTAATTCACTGTTATACAAGGATGCACCAATATAGTCAATTTGAATTTGAATATGTTTATTCCCTGTGGGGTCCACCTCCCTTATGCAAACAGGACAATTAAAAATTGACCTATTAAATTCCTACATAATTGTAAGAATAATAGTCCCCGTGAAAATGAAATTAGGCTATCAAACGAAGCGAGCATTGTGAAAATTTGAAATTTCGGTCATCGACACCGACTATTTTCAGGTATTGCAACATGTTGTGTTTATTATTGAATTATTTAGGAAACCAGTTCTTCCAGACGCTAAGCAATAAAGAATACAGCTTTCGAAATTCGGCCCAATTCTCGGAGAACACTCCGTAATTTGTCACGAAATATTTGATGAAATTTTATATTTTAAAATTTAATTTGACGATCGGTTTAATTAATTTGAGTTGGCTGTTGTGAACAGACCGGTCTCCAATCGACACTCGTCTATTATAAATGCATTCATATAAATGCATATATAACGTGCTAAAACTAAAAGAGCTTTCTGTGTTGCGTTGGACTTAAAACACACACCTGTAAGATTTACTGAACTGATGTAGTATTCGGTATTTGGAATTGGTCGGAGATCGGGGGGCTATATTAGATTATATTAGATAGAGCAAGGACAGTCGGGCTCAATAATAAACCCCATTACGTGCCCACCTCTCAAGCTCAACACTCAAACAATCAACAACCCACCCGAGACATTTCCAGTTGTCTTCTCATTTGTCTCGCGAGGGGCGCTCAATTCCCAACCAGTGTTGCAACATATCGGACTGATTATCTGAGCCCAAGGATCCTATTTGTTCGTGCAGACACCGGTTCTGAGCCTGTTTTGGATTACAATGCTGTCCCTGGGCAGGAACAATGTAAAGAATAAGACAGGCCTTCTTCTTCCTATAGAGAAGAGATTCTCTACGAAATAACCACTCTGTCATTTAATATTGAAACTTTATTGGAAAGGAATATGAACGTAGATTTTATCAAATTCTTTTCTCGTAGAATTACTAAATGCATGCGATATAATTTGTGTTAAAATATTAAATATATACCAAAATATAAGTAGGTGAATGATTATATTTACTTATTCTCAAGGAAGCGTTAGACGTTTCTTACTTAAAATAATTTGAATGGTTAAATAGTGTATTACTCATTCAATAATTAAAATCAAAAAAGAGATATTAAAAAAAACCCTGTATGTGATTTTTGTTTTTAAAAGAATTATTAGCAGCTATATTCACTACTTGTCAATATGTTTAAGATAATTTTAATAAGTCAAAGTTAAATAACTCACGTGTTAGAATTGTCACCCTATGTTTTATCAACTCTCTTTGTTCTGACCTTCGCAAGTTCGAAGTGTTCTAAACGACGTTCCGTTTTCAGCTCGCATTGACCCTCTTTTGACGGAAAAATGTATTTTTTCGACTAATTGTGAAATCTCGAAAGCGTGAAAGTATTATAATAAGATAATAACTCGCCTTCGCGTCCTTCGGAACATAAAAGTGTTTGGCTTCGGACTCGGAGTTATTTGATCTCGAAACCGATTGCCTACATTAAATCGATCTCATTTAACACGCTAATAAATTAGAAGCGGTTGTCGACTGTAATTGTTACAGAAAAAATCTGCAGGCAGTCTAGTTTAGAATGGGGGTTATAAAATCACCGGAATTTATCATTTTCGTTAGATAAATTCTAACCATAAATTCTAGACCAATTTAATATATGGCAATGAATATCTATTAATTTACCGGTCGATTTGAAGAGATACGAAAATTAACATATGTAAATTCTTTATGAAATAAATTTGAAAAATAAGGAACTGAGGGGTGCACTATAGGAATTTAAAATTGAGTAATATATAATATAATATGTAAATATAAAAGTGCTTCTCTGTATATATAATGTTCTTAAAAATTATAAATTTTATCTGAGGGTAGTAATAGGTAACATAATGCTGAAGAACTGTTCTTAAGGTCTTAGAGTCACAGCAAAATTGACCCTCCAATCGGTGAAACTTGCTGACATGAGGTGTCCGCCACCTTCGAAAAAGTGAAAACCGAAATTAGCGAAAAGGTTATTGGGTCTGGACGGACCGTCTCAAGTCTCAAACTTGTAATTTAACCTGAACTTTATTATCACTTTCTATCCCGGTGACACAATTCCGGGCGTTCTTGCAATATATTTTCATATGAATGGCTTCAACCATCACGAACATTAAAAATTAAGCAACAAGAGAGGAAGATCGGTTAACTGTCGAGCCGGAAAGTGACAGCTAATACTCCTAAGAATACCTTAAAAGAATACCTTTTGAATAATGTTTTGATCTACCGATTCGTAGAATCTGTTATTAGCGCAAGAATAATAGTATCATCAAAAAAGTATAGGTAAAAGACATCGACACAACAACCGACAGCTGTAAGGTTTAAATTTCGCAGTCCCGAATCGTAAAGTAATGAAACGGTAACTTTATACTCTTGCTTTATTGTCGATTCGCATTTGGAAAGCTCATAAATGTTAGTCGGGACTAAATTGTGGCGGAATGGCGGCAAGCCGGCCTTGTTATAAGCCGGTTGACGATTTTACGAGCTAATCCACAGTTCTTCAGTCGATCCACGATCAGCCAGAATCCAATGCCTGTATCAACTATTTTTGTTATGCATCGAGTAAATCTTCCACCAGTCAAATGCTCATTCAAAATCCATCAACGTGGATTTATTTCTGTTCAAATAATGTTAACCTTTGTTTACCTACTTAGTGTCTGTTTTATCCTTCTAACACTTGATATGAGCCAACAAAAAAAATGTCGGATAAAATGTTAATAACGATACTTTATTATCATAATTTGCCCATCTTCTCTTAAATATTTCTAAAGCGTCTTTTTTAAAATTAATTTTAAATTAGTACAGTTACCGTAAACACATAGTTTATTCTATTACCGAATGATTCAAAGCATAAGGGCATTGCGAGTTTTGGAAATCTAGAAGACATTAGTCATTAATGAGTCAAAAGTTACGGCAAAAAACTGGACGTATTTGAATTAATAGGCATAATCGTGAACTGTGCCAATTTTACAATCATAACACTTGGGCACATGTTTAATAGAAATGTCTTTACATAATTACGGCGACTAGTATTCGAAATGTTGACAGTTGACCTTTCGCGCCGTGTTTAATTGATTAAATTGGTTTATTTCAAAAAGCAATCCATCAGCCACTAGAAGCGACTCGCGAAACCGCATTCCACGGCCCCCTCCGCCTATTATTTTTTGCGCCCTCTTTTGCGCGTCAAAGATCGGTATTTGAGAATCGAATAACTTCCGTTGTTGGATATTATTCTCTTTTCCGGACAGGATAGTAATCGATAAATTCTCCGCCACCTTATGCATTCAATAAATGAAAAGCTAAAACGACAAGATAGACATTGTGAAAACGGTGTTATTTGTTGAAATATTAATTATTGTATAGTTTAAAGGGAACCGAATGTATGTACGTTGCGCCGAAATTTATAGTGCTGGTTAGCGGCGCTCGCAGAGATAAAAGTTCCTGTTCAACGGATACTCAATCCGACTCAGCCATATTCAGCGAGATTCAACGTCGCGATTGCGCTTACAATATTTTTAGTGTCCCCTATATCGAAGGCAGTATCAGAGAAAAATTTCAATCAAGCCAAACAGACGACTGAACGAACTGAAGAAAAAACTGTCCCCTTCATGAAAGAACAGTAACTTCTGTGGTATAGCCAACCCAGTATATTTCCCAAATGGAATTTTTATTTAGAAATACATTTTCCAGATTTCAGTCGCACTTACTTTGGCTCGATTTTAACATTTACGTTCGAAACGTCGACGACCCCTCTATTAATTTCATCAGCTACTTGGGCCAGATCCTTTATCTAGTCAGAAAAAATATTCATATTCAGAGCTTTATGGTGTTTGCACTTGGTGCAGTTGGTTTCTGGCGTACGTCGGTTTCCGGATAAGCGTGGAAAACCGAAGTCAATTTTCTGCTTTAGCGTATGTTCCGGAACGCTGGACATTGTCCATACTGCGCTCACCGATGAAAAATCCTCCCTTTCACACAGAAACAGGTTTCATCACCTGTTGGTTGTACCACGGCTCGAAAGCAGTGGCGGTTTCAATAAAAACTCGGAAACGTTATTTATACCGTTGCCAAAACGAAGGGAAACTTCGTTTCTTTTTTTTTTGTTTCTTCGCTGAGGGAACCGGTTGCTTTCCTGGACGCCATAAAAGTCTGCGGCCTTGTGCGGCCCCTACAAGCGAGATTGGGCACAGAAATTGACCCCCCTAGATCTCGTTCCTATTTTTCAGTTAAAAATGTATCTACCCTCTGAGGGTAGATTTACGGAACTGCGCTAACTTATATCTTCTATATATTTCGAAAACACTCAATTCTCCCCCAAAGTTAAAATTTTAATCGTTTCGTCCTTCAGAAAACTATGACACCCAGTGCTTATCACGTGCTTTAGACCGACGGCCGATCGCCCGTAACTGCAGCCTGTTCGAGGCTCATATTGTGTTCGCGCTGAGTTCACAATGGGCCGAATTTCGTGATGTAATCACGGGCCGTTAATAAATTTCTTGTGTAAACCGAGAGTGGGTCACGTATCGGGCCGTTATCGGAGAGGGCGGCCTCCACTCTCGGGCCCCTCCGCCTGTTCTCTTTTACCCGCACACAGTCGTGCTCCAATTTAACGCGAGCTCGCTAAGGCCGCTAAGCGTACCGAACTTGCATTTTCGGAAAACTCGTTACAAGGTGCGATTTCATTTTGGCGTGACCCCAATATCTCTAATACTTTTTTTACACCCCTTTTTGGTCAATTCAAAATTGCAAAGGAATGAAAATTCGGACCGGGGGGCGTTAAATCCGCGCGGCATCGTTTTAACCTAAGCACAGCTACGTTATAGAACCGGTTATTATTAATATATTATAGAAATATATCTATTACAGAAATATTTACTACTGTCATATTATGGAAATAGTTGCTATCGCCATACATGCAACTTGCTATCCTAGGCTCTAGAGTACTGTTGTATACCACCCTCCTGGAACCTCTCTGTTTCTGTTTTTGGAGTAATTGCCTTGACTAAGGCTGCTTACTGAGATATGCTGGGACTTGGGATCAGGAATCAGACTTTAGGTTTGGATTAGGGTGGATTAAGTTGGCTTAGGGTGGATTAAGGCGGTTTAAGGTGGATTAGAACAAACTGCCTCAGTAACGGATTAGGGTGGGCTTTAATAAGGGTGGATTTCAATCGGAAAAGAATTTTGGGTGAAATTGCAAAACGGTGTTGATGAGGAGGACGGCCTTGACACGGTTGGTGTCCGTCCCACCCGCGCCTCTGTCACGTCCGGGCCATGCATAATGCTAACGGCTTAATTCGTAGAGGGCTTTACGCCGCCGAGCTTTACGACTCATAAACGCAGGTTACGGGGCGAAAATATGCCGGCCCTAAATTCAAATAACCACTATGGCTAGCCCAAATTCTTTTACGTGATACCATTCAAACTGTACTTGTATTTCGTCTTAATTACGCGCACCATAATCCTCCCCACCTTAAGACCTCATAAGTACGTACTCAAAATAAATAGAAATAAACATTCCTAATATCGTCACTCTTGCGTTCTTCTATCATCATTGTGTACGTTATCAGAGAGTAGCATTCTGGCGGCAAGGATGATCCACTGTTACTTCAATATTTGGACTGTTAATTTTTGTGTCACCTCAGATAATATTCCCCATCTCTAGCATCATCGCCGGTGTCAATTCGGAGATCACACGAAGATATCCGAACTCTTGCTGAACCTCTGGAAGAGGTTCGCTCCATTATTCTTCACTACAAGGTTATTCCACCGCGGCCCCTTCAACTGTTGCAAAACGTTGTTCGGAAGCTGACATTTACATTTTCTTCGGACTCGATAACTGTGATTTGTAATAATTCTCAACGTGGAACCTATTTATAATACAGATTAAGCTGTCTGCCGGCTTAAGAACTGGCGAGCGCAAGTCTGCTACAGCCGCTAGGTCCTGCATGGATTTCACTCGATGCCGGGAGGAAACGCCTGCCAAAAATCGGATCTTAAGAAAATAAAAAGATTGGTATAGAAAAAAGGGGCCGATCATATTTATCGAACGAATAAAGTCATTTTTAATAAAGCTTACATAGGCCAGAACATTAAATTCAATCTGCTTTCCACTTTAATCCACCTGAATCCGAGACAGCAGACGGCAAAGCATAATTTTTCTCAGTTGAAGTATCTACAAGAGGCGTTTGTTTAGTGCCAAAATGATTTAGGGCTTGTACATAATGGAACACCTCATGCAGATTGTCTGAAAAAGGGGAAAAATAATAAAAACAGACACGTGACGAAACGTGAACTGACGACGCAGTGAAATATGCGGCCGGGGTGTAACCGGTGGCGCTCCCGGTGAAAGTTGACCTTGTACCAGTCTCAGGGAATGTTTAATTTTTCAAATATTCCATGTTAGCGTTTGAATCTAGGTTGAAGTAATCATTTTTCTTTACTACTATTGCATCCGAACTGCTTCGACCGTTATTTGTTTTCGCGCTCGTGCCCAGAACCAGCTCAGAGTTCAGTTATTGCTACAGTAGCAATTCATCATTGGGTTGCATTCTTCTTGCGTGTGCTCTTACCCAGTGCTAGTCCAGTTGCAGCATTTCACCATCAGTAATAATAAATGAATATATTTTCCTTTATGGAACATGAATATAGAGAGAGAGAAATTAAAATTTCAAGATTATTGGAGATTTAATTGTTATTTGAAATGTCAGTACTGCATACAAAATTAAAATTCCTCAAATCATCGAATTTATATAATTTGATATAAAAAAACTGTTAAATGGCCTTTCGAGTTATACTATCCCTGAATACACGGAACGCCTGCCATTTTCGAGTTCTACTATCCCACAATGCACAGAGCATGTATCGGCTGCGTTTCGCCAAATAGGTAACGCGTTGAGAGAAGGAGGGTGGCTTGAAAATTGTTTTATAAGCTTCGACCTCGCGTTAGGCATAGTATTATAGGAGTCGGTATGAAGCCGAACTTAAGAAATGCGAATTGAAATAGAGAAAATATTGTATGAATGGACCGCCCTTTTCTAGAGCGGCACTGAGCCGCTTGTTGGCAAATGGGTCGGTAATTTACCAGTCAGAACTAATAGGTTACGAAAATCTATTACCGGCCTAATGAGTCAATGCCGGCTTACAAACGGAGCTTGTGCGAGTCGAGGCTCGTGTGTCGGTCACTCCAGATCTATTAGCGTTCTACCACACGCCCATGTCACCCGACCTCCGACCCGGGCCCAACCGCTAATATAATGCTCGGCTAAAATAACCATTCGCTTGTTTTAAATGTCGCTGGTACGTTGAAAACGTCAGTCGTCCAAGAAACCGAACCTTGACTCTAACACGTCGGTTATTTGCCTTCAAAATGTATTTTATACTTTACCTGCGCAACGTTCCTTCGTAATATATTTTCGACAATGTTATTGGATCTAATCTATACCGTATTCTCAGCCAAAGTCGCTAATATGCTGTTCTATTAGCGGGCTTGGGAAGTCCAATGGACCCACCCACGCTCTCGGTACTGCTCGATTGTGCGCCCCCAGCAGTTTCGAAACGCCGTCTTTTAGAACGTCCCGAAAATAATAGAAGAGATTTTTTCCTTT
This sequence comes from Lethocerus indicus, assembly GCA_019843655.1. NCBI lineage: Eukaryota > Metazoa > Arthropoda > Insecta > Hemiptera > Belostomatidae > Lethocerus > Lethocerus indicus. The sequence goes on along the minus strand of JACDQD010000003.1, from coordinate 21,112,776 downwards.
CGAAATTCTCCGACGGTCTTCATTCATTATTCGCTGTGCGAGGTCACGTTGCCGCTTCGGATACACGGTGCCAGTACAACACCGTGTGCACGCTTTAGTGTTCGAGGTGGTGTTATGGAAATATTCGACAGTATGAAAATCCGGGAAGCCTTTCTGCAGATCTCCCCGTCGGGTCTAATCTACAACTGAACTGCGTTTATTACAGCCGAGGCGCGAAAGGTTCATTTAAATTCTGGAAAACGAGCGGATGGTAACATCCAGCCCTGTTTTATCACATTACGGCGAAACTACTTCGAAAACGTATTACTCAATATTTAGGAATGGTACAACGCAATAATTAGAAATGCAGCAATAAATATTCATAATATACAAGTAGTCGTAGGAATAATTTAAATACACGAGCAATCAGTCTTGGTGGCTGTCACCAAAATATTCCTTTCCCAAATGTAGAACAGCCAAATCGGGAGAGCTGATCGTCCTTGTGCTGCGCATGGAGTTTGTTTTTCAGCGAAAACAGACACCTGGGTGGAAGGACTCCTGAATATAACTTCCATTCTGAAATAAGCGCTGAAATGAAATTTGTTTTTTCAAAAAGGACATTTCCCTCTTTGGTTATTTTATTAGTCACTTACTATCCTCCTGTCTACTTGATCGTTCCAGTAATAGTTGCAACAAAAAGTAAAGACGATTATTAGTGGTATTAAAAAAAAAGCATGGTAAACCGTTATCATGACACTATAGTACACGATAATAAGTATAATTATACATACACGAAGTTGGATAATTCTTTATTATAATCACTGTTAGATAGACTGTTGTGGGAACTGGAAATTTAACGCTTATATCAATCCTCGAAATTGGCCTGTATAGAGAGGGGCTTATAAAAGAAATCATCTACTTTGGCCTTACTAATCACACTAATACAGCATTAATGTTAGGAAGTTAAAAAAAAATACGGTAAGTCAGGAATCTTCCTCAGATTCGGTTTTATTCAAAAACACCGTCGGCAACACTCAATTAATAATATTATATAATATAGTAAATGTAATAGCTGAGGAGGCGGTGGTTCATCGGGAGCCGCCATGTGCATAGGCCCTCTAATGGCGGAAAGTTATTAGAATCCATCCACCCACTCCGATTTAAAGTAGGATACAGAAGATAACAGGAGTCATTTTCAAACATCTAGTCCACCCAAACAAATATCTTACAGGTCAAACTAATAGTAGATATTTCTTACGAACATTTTAGCTGTTTATCAAATATCGGTGATCAACGTTGAAGTTATAACTTATAAAACCTATAATTCGATGATTTTTGGTATCCATTTTCTGCGGTGTATGCGATCTTCACATTAAAAGCTATCTCCATTGAATTTCTCTCGAATAAAGTAAACAGACTGTGGCTTCGGGGAATGTTTGTTCTACCTTCGAATTCTAAATATCGTGAGGTTCTAACAAGCGAGCAGTAACAGAGGGTTCCAGCGCGGCTGAAGACTCTAATGCCCGGTAATCATTTAAACGTTTCGTTCTCAGGCCAACATTTTCAGAGCTTATACATTGTCAAACAGATGTTTGTACCGAGTGAATCCCTTGATAATTGTAACCGCGATTGCGAAAGACATCAAACGTGCAAACGTCATTGCTCCGATATTTTGTAAGTCCCCTTCTGCGTTCCCGTCTGTTCGAGATCACGATCCTAGTAGCGTTTTCCTTTTTTCTTTCGATATCATAAAATGTGGCCCACCTCTTTGGCCGTGACACAGATGGATAGAGAAACTGGATTCGCTTGAGAAACCGCCTTCTTTCTCGGATATAGGAGATTTCAGTTGGTGCCGAGAGCAATTTCTTGTCGTTTTTAAAGGAAGGGGGATATAGACGAATTAAAAAACAAAACAGACGTATAGTACAGACACCTTTATGGTAACAACTAAATAATCTCTAATATCCAACAGTAATAAAATTTGTATAATTTAAATGGATATACAAACAAATTTCTATAAATTATTCGACTAACTTTGATAATGATTTTGAAACTTCTTAAACAGGTTATATCTGAAATGGTCACAATCTGTATTTTCATTTCTATGATAAAAATTGTATTCGATGCAATTCGACATTTATAATTTAAATAAACCTTCCAAACACCGATAATGAATTTATATATTATATATCGATCTGAATACACAAATATATGTATTATATCTATAAATGCGTAGTTAATTCGAGTGGAATGTTAATACGAATATTGTGCTCAGTTTTCATGGTACAGTTCAAAGAATAAGGCATTAAGATTATCAGTATGTACATAACATTGTGCCATTTTGACAAACTCATACAAAATAAATGTGATCGTCGTATACACTTAAAAATTGCGGGTAAATCATATTACAATTTATGGTAATCCACTGATTAAGTTATATACACATTACTTGTTAAATGCTATATACACAGTAGAAATAGGACATGATTTAATTAATATTTCAATGAATAATGACATTTTTGTTCGATATATAAATAAGAAAAATATATAACAATGGGTTATATTGCTTTTTTATTGTTATTAAGTACAAGCAAAGACTAGTTATCACTGAGGACTTTCATATTTTATATCCTACCATAATAAAATTATATAGATTAGGAAGGAAACTTTTTTATTACAGAATGCAACAGTCGATGTAGCACGACTGAAGGCAGCTGAATTAATTTCAGCTTACATTCAAAATGAGATTTGGATATTACATATATGATCATATATATGCATATAATATATAAACAAAAACCAACACTAGATGAAATAACCATGAGTTAATATTGTAGTGACTTATTTATAAATTTTCCACTCTAGAAAACATTCCAGAACTATATTCCAGCTACAATTTTATTTTCATTATTTAAATACAGAATACTTATGGTAAACAGTACTGTAATAGTTTGTAAGGAGATTTTAAAAAATTCACTTTGTATAAGACGTGTGTGATGTTGAAACACTTTTGCCTTTAACAATTGCATATATGCTTGGAATTATCCTCAGCACAATTGTCAACATATTTTGTAATTATTCTTATAAAATTCAATAAACAGTGTGCGAATAATTTTTCTTCACAAATACTTCAACACTAGTTTCCACATATTTGAAAGTGCAAACATGTTTCAACACTCATGTTCAGTAATTTTATTACATATAACAATAACTGTAAAATTCTGAAAGAAAAAAATTAGTTTAACCAAATATCTCCACAAACCCACATTGGTTTCCAAACATATATTTAATAATATGCAAGGACCAATTTATAACACTTCCTTCAAAACAAAATAACATATCATCATTATAACACAACTTCAATACAGTGAAACTTATTTAAATTTTATATTAGTAACATATTTTTATATTTGTAACAAAAATAAACTCTCCATAAACTCCATGGTTGCTGCAGCATAAACATTTACACGAATATAAATTCTATGTGCAGTCATTGTCACATTAACATTCTGACTAAACAACCAAATAATGTTATTTTTATAAAGAAACATCTAGGGACACTGGGTAAGAATATCCCTTACCTTAAGAATATATTCTTAAATCTAAGTAAATACAATCCTAGTACTGATACATTCTTCAAATCTTAGGACGACAGAATTCCAATTAATATAGGCAATCAAACAGTTAGAACCACATTGCTTTATAAATGTTTCAAATACCTAATTACAGGAGTTATATTCCATTGGATTACAGGTAAAAACAAAATTTACATTAATGATGCTTGGAAGCACTCAGAGAATAGAAGAAGGCATAGCAGTTGAGTTACAACCCTGTGTTTTAACTCAACAGTATTGTGTTAAAGTGTTAAACTATGAGACATTTATTTGTATAATTATATCACGATTACCTATTAATATGCAGCAATAGTTCTCAGATAAAAACATAAGTATGCATTTTCAATCAGCTTCATGATATTTTATTAACCATTTGGAATGAATTTTTTAGCAGAATCAATATTGTCTATAGCCAAGTGTAGGATAGGATGTCTACACAAAAAGTTTATTCATTACTACTATAGATATGCATACTTATATTTTCAAGCCCATTATACACTTGAATAATCTTAAACATTCCATTCCTTATACAATATCCGTTATATACTCTATTAACATATATGAAATTCTATACTTTGGACAGTAAATGTAATATATTATTGACAGGATAGAAAAACTCATTAATCGTCTATTCAACAAATCATTCTTAACATAACATTAGACAATATGTACATATTACTTAAATCTATATACATTTATACATAGTTATAATTTTTGTACTTTACAAATAAATAAAACAATAGTCACTATTTGGTACTAATGTCTTTCTAGTTTAATAAACCACTTTCACAATTAATGGAACTTTAATTACTTTAAAACAATGTACACAAATGTACTGTACCAAAATTTACAATTATAATCACAACCGATTCAAATATATCCTTTCATTTTTGGCAGCTGCATATAAGCCATGTAAGTTTTGTGCATTAACAGCCAAAATTCTGTTGCAATAATAGTTACAGGTCTATGATCTTATATTTTCATGCCAAATATTAAGCATAAAACTAAGCTGCATAAAACACTTCCAAACTTATTTTAGAAAAACAAAAAAGTATGCTATAATTTTGTCCAAAAGCCAAAGAAACTTTAGACTACAGTTATTCAAGTATGGGAACATGATCCGTTGATACCTTTGGTTACTTGATTGGTACGTAAGTTTCAAAACAAGTTTCATAACTTTTGATACAAGAAAATATTACTAGTTCTAGGGTGTTCTAGAACTAAGGAAGGCTGGATCTACGGAAGCAACTTTAGCTGTGAGGAACGCATGCATACAGAACAGCAGAGCTTGTAGACTAGAGCACTCCAATTCCTGAAAGACAAACCAAAAGTCTAGAATGTTCCAATTTTGATGAAATTACATGTACTATAAATCACTATTGGCATTTACATACTCATGTCCAAATAATTTACTGAATCTAAACAGTTATATAAAACAATTAATACATTTTTCTTTCTTACCCACTCTCTCCAGAAAGACCAATTTGTTTCATTTATGAAGAAAGAGAAAACAAAATTAAATTAATCTTTTTATATGTATACAACCAATTCATAAATTTTTTGGACATCTATGAGTATCTCAGATTCTATATTACTTCACGTAAACTGCAGGTGCTAGAAACAATTTAGGTAATTTATTTACCTATCTGGAATTACTTATTGTATTATTAATTATCCATAAAGCAGAAAAGGCAAAGTAATCAATCAAATTAAGCTTATCATTCAAAATAAAATAATGCTTAAAACTTTTATTGCCAGGTTTTTTTTATCTATTTCTCCTCTATACCTTCTAGTCATTTCTTCTAATTACTATAAGTGGATTGAAATCTGGTATACAATTTTAAATCAAAGTCAAGCATCATTGATTCTTTGTTGATCACAATGGACTATTAAACAATGTTTTTTTCTGCATCTCTATGACTATATTTTTTCTCCTTCGTGACTGGCAGATATGTGTATATTGGTGAGTCAATAATTATTCCCTGTAATTTCTTCAAAGTCTATCTATTATGTCTGTATATTGAAGAAATTTACTATATTAACTGGACAAGAAAACAACTGCAACTAATATAGTTTCATTAATTCCTTTCTACTACAGTTTTTAAAACAAAGAACAAATTAAATAAAAACCTATCATCTCCTATCACCATACTGAAACCAAGAAATACAGAGTTGATAATAACTGACTCACTCAATCAAATGTCAGTGGTGTTTGTTATGTGCATGCAAATGTGTACCATTATTTATTCAAATTATCATAACCAATATTAATTTATTTCAAAATGCTTTTCTTTATTTACATGAAACATTTAATTGTAAAATATTATGAACATAATATTTACTCAAACCAAAATAAATTTCAACATTATTATTAAAATTATTAATTTAAATTAATTAAAAGTATATTCAACTTATTTCCAATTAGTTCAGTATCCCTATTGTCTGTATGTGAATGTATATTATATTCAAGTAAAGTCATTATTCAGTTAATTATATTGGCATTATTTATTGCATATTACTTCTTTACATTATTCTTGTGTATAGTCAGATAAGAGGTAAGATATTAGATGATAACACGTTATGGTGGTTATAACATTTTCCTTGGGTGAGGAATGAAGAAATATCTTTTAGCAATGCTAGATAAAGGAAAGCTCACTAACTAATTAAATTACCATTCTTATACAGTAAGAAATTATTAAAATTGAAATTACCTCACATAACAAGAAATACATATGTCCCACAATATCACAAAAATACTACAAATATAACTTTTACACATAAAACAAGAACTTATTCCACAAAATTCTAATTAAAGAAAGTATAAATTCTCCAAAAAATACTTCATCAAATATAAGATTATTGTTAATACTGCATTAAACATATTGTACTTAAAGTACAATATATCAATAATACTAAGTAATACTCAAGTTGATTCCTAATACTTTATTAAATTAGTATTAATGAAGTATAGACCCAGTTATATTTAACCTACATTACAAAGTTTAATTATAATGAAGAATTCTTTTATATATGAAAGATATAAGCATTAAAAAATGTTCAACCCCCTTCCCAAATTAATTACTCTAAGTGGTCATAACAATTTGGCTAATTTCATCATACACTTCCAAAATATAAAATGAAATCCTTAAATAGACTTAAAATAGTGAGTCAATAGTAATATATTTTTTATCACCAATAAAAAGGAAAGTTTGAGCATTGAAGTATAATAGGTATAATTTTATAGAATATTTTAATAGAAAAGTGAATAAATCCTACTACATAGTGTTATAAACAATTTCATTTGTAAATATTTTAGAACATTTCATGTTATGACTTGTATCAGTAGAATATGCAAATATTTAGATTTAAATTTTTCCTAATTATGGTTTGTTTTAACAATTGAATTGAACTAACATGCTTTTAATTTTAAATTGAGTAATCTATATGAGAATGAGAATAACTATTAGGGTTATCGGTGTTTCCCTTTGGGCAGTTATTATTATAATCATCAAAATATTTTTAATTTCTCATAATAATTTGTTTTAAGATTTAGTAAAAATTTGTATACGATTAATACTTGACTAGGGAGCATAAGTACACTTTAAAAGACATTCTTAATTGGTATAAGATGACAACAATTATATAAAACCACGTCACATAAGATGACAACAATTATATAAAATATGAGTAAAAAATATCACTGAATGAACTGTACTGATATGTAATAATGTATTATAGTTTGTTACCTAAATGTTGGCTACATGAAATTTGTTTTTTTCAAATAAAAATTTCTTTTACCTTCGTCTCAATTGCTTTACTGTCTGAATCTTGGAAATGGAGTTTCAGTTTGCTTTTGCCGTCATCCGACGAGCCTCGGAGCTGGGAAAATTTGTACTGCCATGTGTAAGTCCTAGTTGTCGTGTCGTATAAAGCGAATCCCATGTTCCAGTCCAAAGTTAGCCCGGCCGCTTTTCCGCCCAGCGTTACATTAAAGCTCTTGCTCTGGAATGAAGACCAATAAGCGTGCAGATAATTTTCATAATAAAGCGTTTGAATCGAATAAATCTGATAACATGGTGGCCACTAATAGGTGTTAACAATCAAGAACTGTAAAATCGTTTCATGACACGTCCTATGTTAAATTAATCGGAAGTGCAAACGTGTTTGAGCTAAATTTAGGCTGAAGTTTGTAAAGGTCCAATTCCTTTACAACACATCAAAATAACCCTTTCGCCTTATAAATATATTATAGGGGTGCAAACAGGTTTTAAGGAGTGAGTACAGTTGTACTAACTCAGGGTACCGAATCAGATTTGCCGAATCGAATCGGCTTGCAGTAATACTTAGCTTGGCTAGTCCTTATATACGAAACACATGATATTATGATAAAAGGTTCATACTAACCCCCAGTTTCATGACGGCCGCGCATACTGAGCTATGCCAAGAACTCTCTATCCTCAACAGTTCTTGTCTGGTTTCCACTGAGAAGTAACGAGATTCCTGTCCCGACGTTTGAATCAAGAAGCAGTGCTGCCGCTCGTCAACATTTTCAGAATCCTTAATCACTCTGAGCATTGACTGGTAGATTTTAAAGGAGAGACCGCACTCTGCCCAATCTCCAACATTAAGCTGCATGCGGTAAATAACAATTAGATTTTGGATTCAAATAACGAAATTTACGGCGGATATATGTTACGCTATTTTAATTTGTTTTCACCCTTGGGTGGCCCAGTTAAAAAGTGTAATATGACTATGATTAGGTGACTAAACGTACGGGTGGCGTATCGAAGAGCATGACGTCGGTGCCTTTGAGGGCGAGGAACCTGGGCCTGTAGCTCTGCCAGGGCTGGTTGTTGTTCAGCACGCCTTCGTTAACCCAGCCCATGTATTCGATTCGCTCCGGTGCCGTAAAATTCCTATTGTACAACTTCATCTGTCGACAGATAACTAGAATCGTTAGATTCAAATCGCTGTATCATAGCGGAACACGACGAAAATTGTACAGGCCCGGTTAATTAATTTCCGGTTTATCCCGGTTTTTAAATAACGAATACCTAAGGGAAATATCTTTAAACTAAAAAGATATAGAAATTCTCTCGTGGTACAGGAAACTAATGGCTGCCGTCATGCAACCATTAATGTTTATATACTTAGTAGTTTAAAAGTTTCTCTTTTAAAATTCTAAAATACGTTTCACTACATGGCTAAACAGGATTGCTGGGTGTCCAAAGTGTACACCAGGGCGTATAACTAGGTCCAGGCGTGCGGTTTTAACAAGACTTCAGGTCCTAACTTGGCGGGGCGCAACTGAGAAACTCGCAAGTTCTGATTAGTGGAGGAGTAGTGAGAGGGACAGCCCCCTCGAGTAACATTGAAACCAGTGTAGTACCCGGAGTGGAGCATTGTACTTGGGACATGAGCTAGAGCTCCGACGCCGGCGTAAGAACTATCGGGTGATTTAACTAGGGCCTACATACTTGCAAGTGCGTCAGCCCCATAATGTTGTCGGTGATGTATTTCAACCACTGGGAGAGAATGGCGGCGTCGTCGCAGTGGACCACTCCGGTGCTGGCCCCGTTCAGACCCCTCACTTCGAAAGCGTTCGGCCTCAATTTGTCGGTACCGAAAATGTAACGCGTGACGTACGCCATCATCAGAGGCACTGGAAACAGTACGGCTGAATGAATTTGTCGATGAGAAATAATGTTGTAACAACAAGAAAATGACACCTACAGTACATACAAATAAAATAGTTTGTGGGTCCGGCAGAGTTTGATTATGACAAATGTGCGCGTCGTTATTATAAATGGAAAACCACGACAAAATATTGAAACCAATAAAACACTCTGGCATAATTTATCGATACCCATCCCTCAGTTCACAGTTTAGTACATTTGCACTTTATTTCCATCGTGGTTAATAAGGTCGGTGCGAGCTCTGAACGATATCAATCGAGAAGTGGGTTAGACAGGACTGTCTAAAATGAGGACGGAATATGGCCGGTGATCGGTTATGATAATGCTTCTGAGAAATAACCTCTGCTCTACAGAAATGTGTTGACAGTGTTGCTCCACTACCTGTGATAATGTCTACCCATCTGGTGGTGGTATCCGTCTTTGAGTCCGTTGTCGGCTCCTGCTGGCCGTTCGTCCTCCAGCCGTCTCCGCTACCGCAGTCGTTGTCCAGCTGCCTTTCCTCCTTACCTGCAAGAAATCATCTATTGAAACCTTGAAAAGTTTCAGGAAGTGAAAACATTCGTGGTACGCATAGAACGCCTTCAAATACAAATATAAAAATTCTTCCGGCTCGTTAAGGAGCTTTCGTAATTACTTTTTAATCACCGAAAAATATCGAGGACGATTAATATATATTCAGACACGATTAATGTCGAATGAAAACAAGTACTGAAATGTTACCGATACCAACTTGCTTTCTGTAGGAATGGTGTGGCGGCCCTATAATGCTTCACGGTGAGCATGACAAAGTCCCCCGCGTTTCGAAGTATATTGACCGCTTCATCGTGCTGACAATGAGTGATGAGTTCGCCGTTCACTGAAATAACAACAGCTATTTTCTTACATCGACATAAAAAATGGGCACGGGAGAAAAATGTACATTTTCAAAGTGAAACTCGCCAATTTATATTGACACTTGGAGTAAATATAAACATTCAAGAGTTCACAGAATATCTTATTTGGGTTAAGAAATATAGGTAAAGGGGCGAAGTAACAGTACAGTAATGCGATTAGAGTTTAGAAGTGGAAGGATGCAGACTGAATTTATAATGAAGGTTCAAACAGGAAGATCTGTCCGACACGACACTGCCATCCCGTTAGGAACAATGCCAAGAAATATGAGTGGAGGAAGCCTGACTTGGAAAGTCTTGACAATCATAACCCCTTTGAAGATCGCTATTGAACCCGCAGAACTGTAAATTTTACAAATAAACTGAAAGCCACGCATGCACGCATCCCAAAAATATGCAGATATTGTGATATGCTAAATTTCGGACGCATAACAATCAAAATGGTGCCTGAAAGTATAAACTACGGGACCGTTTAAACGGATTATTCGAACGAATAATTGATGAAAACTGATTTGACCTTGTTGCAGTCTAGATAGTTGTAATAAAGTAAATTGAGTTACCTTTGATGATGGCATCTCCGACGAAGAGCTGTCCCGTCTGATCGGCGGCTTGGTCCCTGAATATCCTCGAAATGAGGATGGGCAATTTGTGCTCAGCTCCACCCTTGATGCTCAGACCGAGTCCTCCCACCTTCTGTCTCGTCACGCCCACTATTCTCACCTGAATAACGAACAACGACAAGGGAAGAAAATCGTTGAGAAAAATCGCCTTGGTCACGTTCGAATCTCTACCGAAGAAATGAATGGAACAATATCCTATTAAGTTAGACACGATTATTTTTCGAAGATACATATCTGTGACTTTTTCATTTCCTATCCACGTCTCATCGTAACAGCACAAACATCGACCTTTACGCTTAACGGTTTAAGAAAAGTGCCTAGAAGGCTGTAAATGAAATATAATCAAAACAAAAAGGAAAATTGAACTCACGACCTTTTCCAAACCGTGAGAAATTATGCGTATATTGTGAGTTCGTTAGGCCAGGTAGATTCAAACCTTTCATTATATGAGAAATTATGAGCCCACTTCATATGTATTTGTTAAAGAGCAATAAAATTTAGATTTGTCCTACTATTAATCTAAGCCTAATAATTCCCCCCTGTTCAGTTGATTTATGAAGTATTCAGAAGAAAAGATTGAAATTACTCGGGCTAATTAATATACCATTTTATAACATTAATATTTAAGTTCAATAAATTTGCTTCCCCGGCTAAAATTAAACGGGAAGAAATAATTGCTTCTTTAATAAGACGAGAAAATCTTAATTTTGCCCAAGTATCGAGTGTTACAGCTAAAATTAGTTAGTTGTCGAGCTTATAATTGAATTGTATCCGCCTAATAAAATTTAATTTTCCCTAAGTAATAGTAATTTGATCGCGGCGCTCGGGGTTCTGTGAGTTGAAGGCATTGAGGTGATGGGAGGGGCTCAAAGGCGAGTGGCGCATCCCTATTTCGGTTCTCCTTTCATCTTCTACATTTCCGACCAGTTTCCCTCTCTCTGCTTGAAAAGCGCCCCCGCCTTCCCCCATATTGGGAAATAGGCCTTTTTTTCCTTAGAGAAAAAAATATCCTACACGTACCGGCGACAAAAGTGAAGCTCAATTTAAATATTTCAGCGCTTCAGAATCGTGAAAGGGTCCCGAGTTTGTTTTCTTTCAGTTTTTTTTCGCGCAATCTGTCAACGGTTGTTGTCAGCACAACACTGCAACAACAGTGCTCGCTCGCTTACATTTACGGATTAGGCGGCCAATAAAAATAGTAAAATTGACATATCTTGTAATTAACAGGTTTACTACAGGACGAAATAGGAGTATAAACTCTGGCACCATTTTTCGTTTCCAATTTTCGTATTCAATGAGGAACTCAAAGTAAGTAAGTTTCCAAACAGTTTCCTCTCATTCATCCGGGACGAAGCAGAATCCAAACCAAATTTCGCAATATTATGAAATTGAAACGATGATACTATAGCTTATATTATGCAAATTAGTAAGCATAATCGATGAATCCGATTCAGCATTGTACTCCGATGACCTTTTGTGAAATGATTATTGATATTATTTGGTGTGATTGATTTATACTTATAGTCTTCAGAATATTTTGTGGATGTTAGTTCGTTTCGTATATTTAAATACTTAATAGTCCTAGTCAATAATGGTAAGCTTCCAATCATCAGATCTGTAATTTTATATATTTAGGCGTTGTGATAAAATGAAAAGCGCATACACTTTATACAATTAAAACGTAAACACGCTAAAATGAAATAGATATACTGGAGTCAATGAACTTCAGTCGTTTAATCAGTTGACTAATTGCGGCTTATCCCAGGTACAGGGCTTAGATGCTAGTACCAGCCAGTGCCAGTATCCAGCGGCTAGATGCCTGCACATATTCTGCGTGGGTTGGCCAGAAGGAAGTAATTGAAGGAAAATTCCCAAGTCACCGGCGACAGAGAAACGGCATAGTTCACTGGACATACCGGTACCGGTACCGGACTTAAACTCATTGGGCTCGGAGTTCAATTATCCGGTATGCGGACCGATTTTTCCTCAATTAAAATTTCAACTGGGTAAATACTCTAAGTGACCGCCTAATAATGTATACACCATCACAGATTGTGAATATTCCGATACCGAAAATAAATATCGTATTAATTTTTATACAGATACGATCAACAACCCCGAGGAGAGAAGAAATATTTCCCGATACTACGTTTTCCTTTTTAGTGCAATACTGTATTCGCTATTTATCGGTCTGGGACAGGCATAATAATATTTGTTGATGCTATTTAAAGGGGCGTTGTTCAAACAACGTAAAATACAACGCGACTACGCAGCGCTGATGCCGGCGGGGGACAATGAGATAAGGGCTCTAATTTGTTCATCGATTATTAGGGCATACTCCAAAGGGCGCTTCGTCACGTAGAAACCGATAAGTCCCACGCCAGTTTCAACCGACAGAGAGCTTATCACACAGGGTCGACGGTACCATAATTCATGATTCTTAAGAAAATCCGATTAGATTAGCGGAAAATGAAGAAAACGTATTCTGTTAACGGACACCGAATCGGACGGCGGGAATATTCCATAATTTTTGAATGACTTTATTAACTAACGCATCTTTAACAATTTTCCAGTAAAGTAAAAACTTGTTCATATTGCTTGTTATGGCTGTTGTACCTGAGATGAACGGGAGCTGTTAATTCTAAGTTGGTAGGAGTATGATGTTGAGGAACGAACTACAGTACTTACATCCCTGTGTCGGTTTCACCTTTCGCTGCATATTTAAAAATAAATAGAAGCAAGGCTACGCCAACATTTGATCATTTCAAAAGTATGTTTAGAGTTAAATAATGAAATTCAACCGTTCGAAACGCAACACATAAACAACAATATTATAATAAGGACAGTGATGACTATCTTGAGGTAATTCGATCGCGCGAATCATACGGCAGCTATTGACCACAGTTGGCTAATTAGAGACTTGTTGCTTTTATTTATTTATACGAATAGATTTGTAGCTCACCCTGGAATCGGATGGCGAGATTTTATTGTGGTTTTTATTCACCGGAGTTGTTTCTTCTTTCTGCAACTTGAGAAGTTCCATCGACAACTGAAGGCGCATCGGAGTCGGCCTGGTTTTGCCATCGCTCACTTTGACCATGCCGCATCTCACCTGTTAAAATTCACTCGTTAATAATCTCCAGTACATATTTAATACAGGATTAGGAATTTCAATAATTAAATATATCTAGACAACTTTTTTTCCAGCGTAATTACGGTAGATTTTACGTCAATACTTATTATTAAATAATAATATTTTATTTATAATTCAAATCATAATGATTTGCGAATAACGAGTTTTTTTCTTGTAATATGAGTTTCCTGAACTCTTTCGAGCTTAAAAAATCTATAAATCATCGCGCCCGAATATACCGAGACCGAATATTTTATTATACTATGCATGATAGAATTTAATGTTAAATTTTCAACTACAAGCAGTTTTTGATGCAATTCAGTAGACATTTCATTGGCCTTAACTGAAATTTTACAAAACATTTTAAAGCCTCCGAATGAGAAAGTGAAAGGATCTGACACAAAGAGCTCACAGATGGACTAAGCGAAGTATCCTTATTTTAATAGTGGGTTCCATAAAATCAGAATTAAGGAATACATCTGTCATTGAAATATGGATAAATGTAGCAGGATGATGGTGAGAATTTCGACTGTTTTCGTAATGCTTACACAAAAAAATAATACCTTCTTTACAACACTCAGGGAAAGGAATATGATTCAAAATCATACCAATACACCGCGTATTGCTAATTTTCGATTGGTGTATATATATATTTTCCTAACAACATATACAACTACGATGTCACGTGCGTGTTTGGCTGGGTGCATAAGTCAACAATCTCGAGAACGATTAGTAGCAGAAGTGAATAATAGTTCCTTGGGTCAGTCCGATTAGTCGGAGAAATTAGGAATACTAATACAGTGAGATTAGGGTGTGCAATGTCTCAGGGCCCGGTTTTGTAATACGGATGGCTCTCCTTTACTGCCCATGAAGATTTTTTTAAATTTATGTCAATACTAACAGAATTCAATTGAACGTTAGAAGAATTGAGTACTGGGACAACACAGGTTCACACCATTGTGAACCAATTACCAGTTCGTAAATGTGTTCATATTTACCATAAACATTATATAAATTGACGTAGTGGAATTCCCTAGCCCAGTTTTTTAATACTTGTAAACTATTTTACGTGTTTAATATAACTGTTTTGTGGTCTGCGAGGGGTTGGAATACTGTAGGCTCGTGATGTTTCTGTCTCCTCTCGCTGGTTTGGTCTTTTGCTAGACCGGTTTTCGGCTGCTCGCCATCTTCAGTAGCGGTGTTAGTCACTGTTAGCACTTTGATGTTGTGCACTGTCACAATACGTGTATTGTGACAGTGCAGTGAGGACGAAAAACATCCAAAGTGCCAACAGTGACTAACACCGCTACTGAAGATGGCGAGCAGCCGAAAACCGGTCTAGCAAAAGACCAAACCAGCGAGAGGAGACAGAAACATCACGAACCTCATACCTCATACCCTTTTCAGTAGTATTACCGTTTATTCTATATTATATTATAGAGTTGCTATTTCATAGATATTGGATGTATCGAATGCAGATCTTCGGCATAGGACTCTTAAAAAAAATACTTAACTTGTGTTGGAGGGGCATGCGATAATGTCGAGGGGAGAACAGTTGCTCGAAGGAAGTAGAAGAGCCACCGGAGGGAATCATCGTTCGCGGTCTTCGCTATAAGACGGATCAAGGAGAAATGATTGATATGTAGCGTGGGAGTAACCATCGAGAGGCTACTGGAAACTCAGCCTTGAATACGACACTTGGAGCGCGGTCTCAACTAAACCTCCGGCTGGGTTATATATACATACCAGATTATATTTTTTTCCCCCCTCAAACATTCGTTTCTTATATTTCATGTAATCGGACACTCGCAATTGCAGAGCAATAAGCCTACGTACGTCGTTCGACCGACATCGGAAATACAAAGAAATACAACAGAAGCATTTCCGGAGTTCAATTCATTAACTCGACCAATATTAAGCCTTGCCAAAAGCGTAAAAAATAAATTATTAGAGTCAAGAACTTATTTTTAAGCAAACTAGCGGATTTATGTAAAAATAGATATTATTTCGTTGACACTAAATTTAGATTGAAGGACGATCGTTCCCAAACTTCCAATAAAATTATAATATATAGTTCGCGAAGTAATAGAGCGAAAAAGGAAAATCGTTGTTCTCCTAGACCTACTATGGCGTTAACGTACCGAGGTTTTTGATATAATTGGCAAGTATATTTTATGAATTACCTGATTTCTGATTAGTCACTACCTAAGATAACATCTGCTTTGGACATATCGCTGACATTTTTCATAAAGCGCTAAACCCAAAAAAATATTCAAGTCCGTAATTCTAGCCTAATTTGAACCCAGGTAAAACATTTTATACAGAATTCAGAATGAAGTCAATAAGAGACACGAATTGGATAATTTTCGACGATGATAACAGAGCAGCGGACAGAAAACTCATTGGGTTTGTTCGTTTGTCGAGCGGGATCGAAAACAAATTCTGAATAATTCATGTTCGAAACTGGCGGCACAACATTTTCTGCCTATTAGCGACCGTTAGCCAGCCGACTAGATGACCGACGGCTCCCCTTTGCTTCCGAACCTCCAGCCGCCAAGTACAAGAGCTACGTCCCTCTTTTCTTCACTTCGCTGCCAAAATGAATGCTATCCCACGGTTATAGTGCAATCGTGAACAACGTTATAACAAAACCAGGCGACTAATTCCGTTTTTCCTTACTTCGACGTGACATAATTTTCTCAATTTCTCCGTTTTTCTTCTCTACAATCTTTCGTGTGTATGTGGAGGCTGCGCTTATTTGAGTCAGCTACGCCAGATAGCACTATCAGTGATGTTTCACTTGTTACTCAATTGCCTCTCCCATCGCAACTACGCTCACTATATTTCTCAAGAGGAAGGTAGAACACGAATAAATCTGAAAACTAAGTGTGTCGGTGACTTTCAATAGCGCAAAGTTCAATTTTTCAATTTGCTTGTTCTGCTTAATACGTTTATCCCAAGAAATCTATTAATGAAAATATTTTAATTCCGATTCTTTTAAAAGGGCGTAGAATAATAATACAGGAAAGGATTAACCAGTAAGATAAATTAAGAAAAGTATAAAACGTCGAGACAATGAAATTAGGATAGGTATCCAATAAACGAGAGCGTTTATAATGCCGTCTGACAACCATAACTCTTCGTCATTTAGGGAAGAGTTAAATCTCAGGAATTAAATAAAGCTCTTTGGGAGAGTGGGACGGACATCGTTTAGCAATTAAGTTGTCAAGCTTTCCACTGTCAATTGGGAGTTTTCAGGTTTCAAAAGCTTACAGCCGGTTAATCGGATTTCCAAAAGAGTTGGTGTGGGGGGGGGGGCGGAGCGGATATTTGGTTCTGATGGACCGACTATTTCAAGATAAATGTAACCCCGGGAGGGGGTTCGTTTTGCTGCTACAATTAATTTCACTACAAAACATATTGCCCTTCGCTGTCCCCTAAATTCGTTCGAGTTATCAATGTCGCATACAATTCAAACCATAGAAATACATTCTTGCATTGTTATTTGACTCGTTACCTGCTCATCCCACGGGTCACATTCATAATTTTAAAAATGAATGGTTAAAAAACAAGTCACGCAATAGAAAAGTACAAATAGTTTAGAATACTTGTTTTGTGGCCTATGAGGGGTTAGAATACTGTAGATTTCGTGTGTTTCTGTCTCCTCTCGCTGGTTTGGTCTTTTCCTACCCAGGTATCGGCAGCTCGCCACCCTCAGTAGCGGTGTTAGTCACTTTGGCACTTTGGATGTTTTTTGGGCATCCTCACTGCACTGTCACTGTCACTTGTACTACAACGAAGTTTAGTTCTGTACATTTCCGCACCACCCTCAGGGGGCGCTAGTGTCAGAAATAAACCAGCGCCCCCTGAGGGTGGTAAAAGTGACAGTGACAGTGCAGTGAGGATGCCCAAAAAACATCCAAAGTGCCAAAAGTGACTAACACCGCTACTGAAGATGGCGAGCAGCCGAAACCGGCCTAGCAAAAGACCAAACCAGCTATAGGAGACAGAAACACACGAAATCTACAAAAATACAAATACTTGTTGATGACTAAATATCTGTGGTGTCGGACATGTTATTTAAAGTAAATATTCAGTGAGTTCTCTATTCAGTTTAAAACAACAAATTTTCATAAGAATTTCAATAAAAAGCGTTCATTCAATGAGAAACATAAGCTTAGAAAGCTTATTTACGTTGCTCGTGTGATTTCCTAACCACTGAGAATCCGAAACCGGTCTGATGTTCGAAACTGGCAAGAGGGATCTGAAAATCACTCGAGGGATAATATTCCAAACACTCAAATACTCCGAAAATTCGCCGAGAAAAAATTTTCGCAGTTGGTGCAACTGGTACAGAACGGTAATAGAGTAGAAAAGAAAACGGTGCAACTCATTTCGTTTTTGAGATATTACAAAATAAGCTCATCCCACCTAATTCAATGTACGGACTTCCTCCAATGAAAACATTTCGGGGACCGAGTTCCCATCGACGAAAATTTAAATCAAATCTCCTTCGCGACAATATTGAGACGAAGAAAAAAGTCAGAAACCCAGACGGAGCCCGGTAAGTATAAAACAAGGTCAAAGGCGGGGACAATAATTTAAAACGGGAATGCGGGCGTGTGTGATATGAGTGGTGTGGACAATTAAGGGGCCCTAGCGGCGGCCGGTTCACCTTTTTCAGATTCCAATTGCCGGTGAAAAGGCGTCCCGAGAGGTGAGCTCCACTGAAGGAACACACACACAAGGGTAGACGAGGCAGGCCCAAGCACCCCCCAACCCCAACCCCAACCCTCTTTTCTACCAACCTCGTCCCAGTCTCTTCTGTATTTACCCGAGAGCTTTTATACTGCACCACAAACACCGCCCCAGCTTTGTTTGAATATTCCCCCCCCCCCACACCCTGTTTGAGCCTTGTCGGCCGGTTATGCAATTTTAAAAAGTCCACGGAAGTATCGGCCCCGTAAGTCGCCGTTCTCAAAGTTTTTTCAGAGCCGGACCGATTACTACGGGGGAGCCCGACCGAAATAAAGACTTTTCAAGACATCTTAAAGGGTCGACGAAATGAAAGTCGTGGTACGATTCTACCCTGAGAAATAACTGAATAAATTAATTAAATTGCAGTTTTTGTGGGACATCTCTATGACTTTTTCATAAAAATCCGAATCCAATATTCTCCCGTACCGAATAACAGAGAGGAAAACGATTTCATTCTGTTACAAGTTGAGAATGTATAAGTTTAAAAATTAAATCAACATTTATGAGGATCAATGTACAGATTCTTGTTCTACTTCTAAAGAATACTGAGGCGCTAAAAAGGGATTTATACAATTTGTTTAGGTAGAATATTGGGTTTTTTCTCACTACACTAATGGCTCTATGACGGACAACGATTAAATCGACTATTATAGTGATGTGGTCATACACAATTATGCTCGCACTAAATATGAAACGAATGAGAATTGATTACATGAATTGAGAACTGGAAAATTACATCGAGTCATGCACTAAACGAGCACATCAAACACTCTGACATCAACACATAATCAAACGTCATGCTCACTTATTAATGCCCGAAGATGTTGTCGGTT
This sequence comes from Lethocerus indicus, assembly GCA_019843655.1. Lineage (NCBI taxonomy): Eukaryota > Metazoa > Arthropoda > Insecta > Hemiptera > Belostomatidae > Lethocerus > Lethocerus indicus. Next base: position 21,093,253 of record JACDQD010000003.1, on the reverse strand, counting down.
TAACGATTGTAGTTCCCCATCATTAACCACCGTGGAAATTTATTAAGTGGAAAATTTTATTTATAATTTACTGTTTAATCTATTTAATTACTACCGCTTAATGTTGTTGTCGGGACAACCTACAGAAAACTGTTAGCATGGGATAATTAATAAAAAAAGGAATTTAATATTGTATGATGGGGAACTCTCTTTTCTGGGCCACTGAAGGCGACTCTTTTCTTTAGAGCGATTTATTAATTTAACGTAAACAACGAACACTAATAAGTAAATAAAAATGTATGGACTCACCAACACAATATCGAAGCCAGCCATTTCAAATTCCTTCGCGGCCCGCTGCCGGCCACCCCTGGACCAGAATATTATTCTCAGGTAATAGGAATTTGTGATATTAAGAAGTTCTGCCCGAACAATTACCCGAATTCAATTACCGGCCTCTCTTCGGCTTCGGCAGAGTGGGGGCGGCAATTAAAAGTTTTGACGGATGAAAATGAAATTAGAAAAGGTAATAGGAAAGAAAGATCGATTGTTATTACACCGAGATGGGAAACAACAGAGGCCGGAAGCCATAAACGGCGACATTAAGAGCAACAGGTCCACGGGATGACCTCTGGCCGGTCTATTTTCTTTACGCATCTTACGTACACATTCAGTTTACTCTCTAGTCTATAGATAACGCGCAGAACGCATACACTGTATTATACTCTGCAAAGTACCCAAAGTTTGAATATATTAAATTACGATATCCGGTTGACGAATGTGCGAGGCGACGCTCAGGACGGGTTTCAAATATCCTGAAATAGTTCAAATTATATGTCTTGGCGAACTGTGACATGGGTGCGACAATAGTGTAACGCAGTGACCTAAATGTAAATAAAATATTTACTTCATCTCAGGAGGATTAAACCTTCCAGAAGCCGTAAGCAAAAATAGTTCCCGAATAGTTCATTTTGACTGAAGTCATTCATTTTATTAGCCCCGACATTGACTTCAATTACATGTTCTCAACGCCTTGAACTTCATTACGAATCCAATTGCCGGCTTACTAACTTTTCAACAAACAGAGGGGTCGAATTGGCGGCCCTAGGCCCTTTGTCTCTGATTCACCTGATACTGTGGCTTTATGGACGGCCGATAAAACCCTAAATAAAGTTTTTTTAATCCAGTAGCCTAGGGGCCCCGCACTTAATAGTACACCCTTAATTAGTACACCATTAATACAGATCAGCTTTAAACTAAAACACATAACAGTCAAAATTACCGAAAATAGTCCCATCGTTGGTCCGTTCAAATTTAATTTCTATTTACCTAATACGTAGAGGTTAGGTCGTTGAAAGTAACGAAAAGGACACGTCAACCGCCTCCATCCATTTGGGTCTACGTCGTTCTACACACCAAAGGTAAGTTTTCTAAGGGGTGTAAGGTACGAAAAATACAGACTGCATTCATAACGGTATGCAGATGTCTACTCAATTCCGATTTGGTCTACTCATGCGCACAGACGGGTATTTATTTCTGAGCATAAAATATAAGACCAAAACTAGACTACTTCGATGAAACAATCTGCACAGCGTTCTAAAACTTGTGTGGGAACGATATTTTAATATAATTCCGGAGTAAGGGAAATAGATAGGCGGTGAATAAATGCATACTACAATCCACGACTTTCAATAATGTTGATGTTGCAATAAACTCCACAGTAACGAATGGATGAAAACTAATACAAAAAAGCATAGACTACGCTTGGAATTAATAACAATTCAGAGTTTCATTAAGAACGATGAAAGAGCTTGCTTTGTTTAATAGCAAACACGAAGGACAAGTAAGAAATAAATATTTGTACCGGTTTTTTGGGCCATCCGATAATCAAACTACGTTAACATTGTTTAGCTACTTCAAATTAAAGAAGTACCCACAAGTTAATTGTTCGTTTTTATTACTAATTAGGGTACACATTTAATATTTCATACTAAACTAAAATTCTAGTTTATACATCGAAATATGTGGTTTATATATTAACCAACAGTAGGATCGTTCTAAATGCTAAACCCTAATAATAATTTCGCGTATAAGTCAGTTCATTCTGAATATCAATATTGATAAGGGGCCCAGAAGCGTAAGGTGGGGGGAAAATTGAACCGATCCTGCCGAATCACATCAATTTTATATCTGCATTTTAAATCGGGGAGCGGAAGCGGGGGAGGGGGAGGGTTGGGTGAGGATGTACCGTAAAGTCGGTTGATTCGAATTCAAGCCCGTCCGGGGACCCAAACTGTAAACAAGTTCGGGCGGTGAAATTGAACTGAATTTCAGGCGACTCATGAATCTTCACCGAGCTCGAAAACGGCCAACGGAGACCTGCAGGAGCGAGCCCGCTAACAGATTTAGCGGCCGAATTTGAATTCGATGTTTTATTGAAAATGTTTCGCCGGTCCATTTCTTCGTCCCTGACACCTTTTGGTGAACGGAGAGAAAAGATTTGCACGAGACGAAGCTTCATCCCCGACCAGCCCTCAGTAGCAGCATCGTTTTAAATTACTATCCATTAAAAGTTGTACAGAAAAATATTACAAAGATATATAAGTAGTAACACTAACTCGTTCCAATAGAATTTCACAGATACAAACAAGTTTGGGAATTTAAATAATACCCGAATATTTGGAATTAAAAATTACCAGATAATTCAATTTTTTTGTTTTTATAGTAACAGAGAAGCGTGAGGTAATGAAAACCTCGGTCCGAAACCGAAAAGTTTCGACAACGCGTAAATAAATTCCAAAACCCTTCAGGCCCTCTAAATATCAAGATAAAAAAATCTTGATTTGATATCTTTGAATCTTGACTAGTTCTTCAAATTGGGATTTATTAAATTGGGAATAGGAACATAGATAGCTTTCATCTAAGACATTCATTCAGTATGTATTCAAAGAAGGGCGGTCGGAAACCCGAGTGGTAGTATGACTCATAACATCAACATAGAGATTTGACAAAGCCCTTTGTTAAGAAGAACGTTATATTGTAAGGCGGGCAGGAGCCGGCAGTCAGTCTGATTCAGAGCTTGAGACCGGACGGGTGCTGTAAGAAGCCTTTTCATCTGTATTATTTTGTAGATCAAATAAATCGTGTTTTAATTGAAATAACCGTTTTTAAAAACACTATTCTTTCACTGAGAAAAATAACTGGTGCCGAAACCCGGGAAGTATTAGTGCGATCGGGAAAATTTTTTTTTTCCGTCTTTCTTTCTGCTTTTTCTTTCGTTTCTCTTCCTTGCGCGTGGTTCTACCGTTTGGCAGCAAAACTATGGCGAAATCGCCCGACCAGGCCACAATGGACGCAGCCACGACGGCGGCATGGATGGCCGCACAGAATCATAGGACATCCTATCTGGCGGTGCGAATAGGTAACCTGTGGCCGTTCGAGGGCCAGGCCCGCGACCTCACCGAGTGGTTGGAGAAGGCGGACGGCCTTCATAAAGAAATTTTTGACGGCAGGCTGCCGCCAGAACTATGCACACCACTAGTAGAGGACCTCGTGGGGCGGATCGATAGGTCCGTCTTACGGGAGATCGGGTTGCGGGTCCAGCAGCCCTGGATCGAGGTCCGAAACCGGCTGAAGGAACACTACGCTGGGTCGAGGGCCTCAATCTGGAGACGGTGGGCAAGGATCTTAAGAATGGAGCGCGAACCAGGAGAGAGCCACCTAGCGTACGCCGTCAAGGTTATGGAGGAAGTGCGACCCGCCCTGGAGGAAATAGGCTCGGCGGTCGAAGGAACGGAGCGACGGGACCAATCACAACTGGTTCTGCTCGAACTCACTAAACAAATGTTGGCCAATGGTGTTAATCACACGTTGGCCAAAACGATAAGGGCAACACCGTCTGGCCGCACCGGGTTCAATGAGGCTCTGGAGGCGATCCGGGCGGAGAACGAGGAGAAGAGGTGCTGGACGGAGGTGGTGTCACGAAAGGACAGGCGCCAGCAGAGGCCGGCGAGGTTCGACAGACGGACCGCCCCCGCGTCCAGGAACCAACAGCCGCTGGTCAATATTCCTAAACCACCTAGGAACCCCAACTTCCGGGTACAAGACCGGCTGAAGAAACAACAGCGACCACAGGTATGCTGGGAGTGCGCAGAAGAGGGACACTTCGCGCGAGAATGTCCCTACATGATGCGCTCCCGGTTCAGACAGCCGGTCTCGTACGCGGCGGCGGCTAAAGGCGAACCTATGGACTGCTCGGCGACAAGAAGACGAGCGAGAGCGAAGGGATCGCGGAACACAAAGGACCACGTATTAAAGAATATAAGTTCGTCAGTTTCAGGTTCGTCAGACTCTGAAGACTTCATCCACGAACAAAGGCCGCAACGGGCCACTGGAAGAGGCTCACAGAGGTCATCGTCGGCGTCGTCGAGCTCGAGCGAGGACCGGAGGTCGAGGAAGGAGCCCAGAAACAACGGCCGGAATCCGGCGGACGACGCCACTCCAGTTGAGGTGAGTGGTCTCGGCACACGGGCAGCGGACACCGGGGTAACGGGGCTTCACCGGGAGTGTGCGCGACCAGGCTTGCTGCCCGTGATCTATATTAAGTCCTGGGGATTGTGGGCCCTTCTAGATACGGGGTCCGATTCCACGTTGATCTCGCCTGCGGCATGCAGGAAATTCCGGGGAACCACATCGGGAGACCTGTAAATGTACGGTCAGAACCGTGACCGGAGTGGAACGTCTGCAGGGCGAGGCGAAGATACCACTCCGGAAACTGACCGGTAAATCGGGAACTGCCGCGGTACACGTCGCGACGTTGCCCAGCCGAAAATACGACGTAATAATCGGGTGTGATATAATCGAAAGGGTGAACGGGGAACAGCGACTGACGGACGGCTGTTGGACAGTAACCCTGGGCAACCGACGGTATAGCGCGAAGCGTGGGACAAAGGGTCGCGGACATGTCGCGGTCACGGTGGTTTGGAGAGCGCCCAAACCGCGCGAGAGAAATTAGTAGGCAAAATTAAAGACCGGTATGGTGATACGTTTTATAAGGATGGGGAGCCGTTAACAGCAACGGCAGAGTCCGGCACACCATAGACCTTGAGGGCACAAAACCGGTGTATGTTAAGCCGCGTAGATACCCACAGGCAATGAAAGAAATAATTAGCCAACATATTAAAGAGATGATAGAACAGGGCATTATACGGCGATCAACGTCGCCATTCTGTAGCCCTGTGGGTAGTCCCAAGAAAGTAGGGGCAGATGGAGTACAGAAATATAGAGTCGTAGTAGACTACAGGCAATTAAATAGTAGGACTAGGCTGGAAAGGTACCCACTGCCCCGCTTGGAAGAGATGTTAGATAGGATGGCGGGTGCCGAGGTTCGCGGCGCTCGACCTGAAGTCCGGGTACCACCAGATACGTATGCATCCAGAAGACGTGGAGAAAACGGGCCCTCATTTTTTTCGAGCGTGGCCATTACGAGTTCCTACGGATGCCATTCGGATTAAAAATGCCCCGGCGACCTTCCAACGGTTAATGGACGAATTCTCGAAGGATTAGATGAGGGTGTGTCCAGATATACATGGACGACATCGTGGTCTTCAGCAAGACGTTGAAAGACCACGAACGCCACCTCGGGAAGCTATTCGAGAGGATCAAAGAATTTGGTCTGAAGGTCGCAGCCGACAAGACAACGTTGGCAGTAGATCAAATAAAGTTCATGGGACACGAGATTACGGCCACGGAGTGAGTCCGAATGCGGAAAAGATCAGAGCTATAAGGGAATGCCGGTACCCAAGAACGTTAAAGAGGTCCGGACGTTCTTGGGTATGGTAGATATTATCGGCGATTTATCCGGTCGTTCGCCCACATTACGGAGCCCTTGACGGCGATGCTGAAAAGGGAAGAGTTCAGCATCACCGCAAGAGTCCTGGATGCGGTTGAACGATGTAAGGAGGCCCTTTGCTCTGCCCCCGTCTTGAAATTCCCCGACTTCGAACAGCAGTTCGTGATAACGACGGACGCAAGTCAAGAAGCGATAGGCGCGGTCCTCTCCCAACCGGAAGAGGATGGCGACAGGCCTATCGCATTCGCGAGTCGGAAACTAACGGCCGCGGAAAGGAATTATAGCACGATAGAGCGCGAACTGCTGGGAGTCGTATGGGGAATAGAACAATTCAGGCCGTACGACTTCGTGAGATCGTTCGCGGTCCGACGGACCATAAGCCGTTAGTCTGGGTTGACAAACTGAAGGAGACGTCTGCGCGTATCACGAAGTGGAAAGAGCGGCTAGCCGCGTACGACTTCGTGATATCGCACACCAAGGGTTCGGAGAACGTGGTGGCAGACTGTCTCTCCAGGAATGTCAACGCCGGAGAAAACGGCGCGGACGACCCAGAGGTAGCCGGAGAGGGAGATACCCCATTCGCCCTGAGATACCTAAGAGACGGGGCATTTAGCGATAGAGGTCTAGGGACGACCGTAGAGACCACCCGCCACCCCGGAAGAGCCAGAATCTGACCTTCCGTCAGGAGTGACTCGACTGTCGCAAATAATCAACGACAAGCGGGATCAGTTGATCCTAGTGAGCATACAGGGGTCGGAAATATTGACAGAGCGCGATCGGTATGCGCATACGCGGACAACGACAGTTCGCGTGGGGACGGACGCGTCAACCGAGCAGTTGGTGGAAACTCTGCAACAAGTACTTGACCAGGACAGATCGTATCATGCGTATACCGATTCTCGGAGTTAGAACAGAGGCTGATTACAGCCTACCTAGCAGGGCAAATAGGACGGACCGGCCAGCTAATAGTTTGCGACAGGATGGTGGAAACCATAAAATCGGAGACGAGACAATACGGAATAGTAAAAGCTACCATACCGGTATCACAAATCATAGGGGTGAAAAGGAAACAGTGGACCACTTAAAGAGGGAGTACTACTGGCCCGACATGTTGGGCACAGTCAGAGAAATTATCGGTGAGTGTTCGGTGTAACCGAGTAAAGTACGTAAGGAGACCGCTAGAAGCCCCGCGGATGGTTACACCGACCCCGACAGAGCCGGGTTCGAGAGTCCAGATGGACGTATTCTTCTGGGATAAGGAAAAGTACCTCACAACGATTGACGAGTACTCACGCCTAGCCTACGCCCGGCGAATTAGAAATAAGACGGCGAGCGCAATTAGGACGGCGCTGTTAGAACGATTCGCGACGCAAGGAAAACCGAATTTGGTCATTATGGACAAGGGCCGCGAATTTGACAATAAACGTCTCCGCGATACACTGAAAGAGCTCGATATTGGCTGGCATTATACAACGCCGCGACATCCGCAATCCCACGGTATGATCGAACGCCTGCACGGGACCTCGCGAGCATTTAAATTTATTGAAAGTCGGGAAAGGCGTAACGGAACGAACGCGATGGCTAGAGCCGTCCTAGCCTATAACTACAGCGTACACTCCGCGACGGGTCAGACCCGCACGATTTAACAAATTCCCTATCGGCACGGGCGGGCGTGTCGGACAAAATTGAGAAGACAAAACGGAAATGACTAAAGCATAATACAGGGACAGAAGGGAATTTACTCGAAGAGATACGCGTGGGTGATGTGGTCTTCCGTAAGAACGCCTGCCGGCGCAGGAAAACAGATCCGCGATATCTGGGGCCGTATCGGGTCGCGCGGTTGTTGAGTAGAAACCGGGTGCGACTTGAGAGGGCCGACAACCCCGCAGGGCGACACGAGACCGCCCACCTCCAGGAGTTGCGGACTCCGCGGAAGAAGAGAGTGCGGTTCGCGAACGAGACTCAAGTTCGGGAGATAGGTCGGCGATCGAGCTCCGCGGCAATCCGGGGAGCGCAAAATAAGGCACAGTCCGCGAACGGATTCGATCCCGATCGCCGGAGAAAATTGTAAATAGTAGGGACCCCTCGGCGAAGTTTAATATTAGTTTAGTTACCTCTTGTATTTTACTTTTCTTGTGTGGTTAATTTATTTTATTTTTACAAGCATCGTTCCTGTCACAACGAGCAGAATACAATGGGCCGAGGAGGATTATGGAAGAAACCCTGTCCCCGAACTTTAGAAATAAGGAAATTGTAAATAAAATGTAAATAAACCTTAACAAAGGGGTTTGCCAAATCTGGGGGGGAGGAGTCAGAAGGGCGGTCGGAAACCCGAGTGGTAGTATGACTCATAACATCAACATAGAGATTTGACAAAGCCCTTTGTTAAGAAGAACGTTATATTGTAAGGCGGGCAGGAGCCGGCAGTCAGTCTGATTCAGAGCTTGAGACCGGACGGGTGCTGTAAGAAGCCTTTTCATCTGTATTATTTTGTAGATAAAAAATCTTGATTTGATATCTTTGAATCTTGACTAGTTCTTCAAATTGGGATTTATTAAATTGGGAATGGGAACATAGATAGCTTTCATCTAAGACATTCATTCAGTATGTATTCAAATGCTTTTTCTGCAGTGAAATTGGCCTTAACTTCGGCGAATGTTTTCCTAGTGGGTAAACATCAGCGCAAACTTAATCTTACAAATTTTTACCGGTCTAAAGCCTTCAACAATTCAGCGAGTAACGACTGACGGGGGCGGGGGAGGCCGTGAGTCATAAAGCCGAATCATGAATGGGAAATAATCTTGGCGAGCGGCTGAATAAAAGAAAAACAATTTCCACTTCCCGGCTATAAAGGTGGCAAAAACAGAAACGGGCCGGAGCGAGAAACGGAAAGCGGAAGATTAAATAATATTTTATTTAATGCGGGCCCCGGCCGTGCCGGCTTTCAGGGCCCGGCACAGCGTACACGAGCACGGCGCTCTTCGCGGTTTCTTTTACGATGAATTTTAAATTGTGGCCCGGCTCGAAAGCAAAAAAGAAAGGACCCCGGCTCCTTATGAGGTGGCTCAGAAGCCCGGGTTATTTATTAAGCCACTATAAAGTTGGCCTCTAACGTCCGGCACCCGACAAAACGGCCTGAATTTGATATGTGACCCGACCCCTTTAAAGTCCCGGCCGTATAAACTGGGAACATTCGCATTAAACGCTACGGTACAGTGTAACATTGTCTACGAACAAACGCCAACATTTAACTTTGCATTCAGAATGCTCCCATAGTGCAGTTAATGGGGCCTGTATTAATTATCATCTCTGAATTACTTAGGAACGGCGTAATTTCTGACCGTCGGTAATTTAGGCGTAATAAAACAAAAGATTGAATACAAATCTATTTTTATTTGTGCTTTATTCTGAAAAACAAAGAATGTCACTGCGAAAAATTGCACAAAATTATTCGTTTCATGTTAAAAAGTGAATTGCTTTTTCATTGTCGAAAAATTAGAAAAAAAAAATTACATAATGTAAATTATTATTAAGTTACAGTAGTCGACACGTACAACCGACACACAGAATGAGCGGATGTTTGTAATATACACAACCGTGAATAAAAGAATTAGAAGCGATAAAGCGATATCGCCTTTATATAGTTAAAATGCAACGCGTATCATCCCATCCAATGATCGGAGATAAGTTACACAATGGGAAGATGACAATGCCTACGTTTTCTATTCTGAAAAAAACAAAATAAAATTGACGTATTGTTGCCGATAAACGCTTTGGCCGTGAAAGAGGAAATTACAAGGGTTCCCCATTATACAGCGGCCGAGAGTGCAATTAATTCAAATTTATAACGGATGCGAAAGTAGTTTTCACTGATATTTTCTCATAGACAATGGGCCACGTTTCTATAATAAGTTTCTCAGCGAAGTTTGCGAGGCTGTACAAAAAGAACCGGCCGTTGAATAGTGAAAGCCTTTGTGATTTCGGCCACCTACGAGACAAGCGTAAGTTAGCCCAGTCGTACTTCTTGACCTTTAAAACCTTGGTCCCAATCGTGATCCTCCCTTAACAGAATAAAAAAATAAGTTCCAGACGGCATGTCCGTGTTTCTGTGCTCACGTCGCTGAATTACAGATTGCGTCACTGTCCCGCTATTCGTCCGTCCATTATCCAATTGCATTCGTCGGAGCAATTGGAGCCGTCCGTTATTCACTGGAGGAACTTTATGTGTCTGTTCATTCGACCCACATAAGTTTAATATTCTCTCTGGGCCAATAAGTTTAATTTGGAGCTAGGAAGGACAAGCGCAGATAATTTAAAATTGTACTTCCTGATCGCTGACATATGGCCATCAGGATACCCTGGAGCGACATTATAAGTAAATAATACTTTTAGTAGTTTATGAGCCAAATATTGCGGTTTATGGTGAGAAGCCAGAGGCGGCCTAGAGAATATTACGCTGTTAAATAGTCTCCACAAGAACTAAATATATGTTCCCAGTTGTTAATTCTGCGCCGGACGTTTATCTACTCCACGCTTCAGTAAACTGAGCTGCCACTTGTCCAGTGGATTATGTTGATTCTAGAATTTAGAGTGGCATGAATAACGCGTGTGGCTAAAATGATTCCGCCTTACTTCGGTAGGCCTGCTACTATGAAAATATTTCAGATACCACGGTTAAAAGAAATTTCAGACCGACGCGACGGTGGCATCTGGAATGACGCTGTTGAATTTCGGTGTATAACTCGAAATGAACAGAAGAAGCGGTTACTACAGAAGTGACTGTAAGAAAATCAAACTGGAGGACGGGCTTAAACGTGGCGGAGACGTGGAGGAGCGGGCGACCGGGAAGTGAAAATAAACTTCAAGTGGAACCAGTTGGCGTCTAAATATGGTGGTGGGCCCCAGCTCGAGCCCCGGAACTCAATCGTGGATTCTTTCCCCTATGAATCATCAATTAATCGGAACAGATGCCGCTGAAGGCTTTAATAATGCCTCCAACTTGAACCATTTACATCTTGCCGCGTTTCTTTATTTCAAGGCGCCGAGACAAAACTTTTAGTATAAATTCGACGAGACAATTCTGGTCATCAATCAAATAATGTTATTTAAATTCATTAAATAATCTCAAACCTACAATAGGTTCAATGCTAGGGAAAGTTTAAATTACAAGACTGTATTACAAGAATGTACTCATAAAAATGAAATTATTTACAAAAACGGTACACGGATATGTATAAAATTTACAATACTCTAAGATAATCAATTAACCATTATATCGCCAGAAAAATTAAATAGTAAATTAATAATGCTCGTGGGGTTGTTTCTATTTCCCCTTCTTATTTCGTTTAAATACCCAACGTCTCGGTTCGCCGAATGGTACGGCAAAGGCTGTTCGGTAACCGGGTAGAAGGGCGGATCGAGTCACCTCTTTAACCCGCTCACGTTCCCCCCGACTCCTTTGTCCATTGTCTTATCCGATTTATAACGTCCCACTTCCGAGGGGCGGCAATTCATCCGGACTGGGGCCGATAACGAAAAATAAATTCGCCCGGATCCTTTGCCCGTTTAATCCGGTTGAATTGGACAAACGGCCGACTGCACTATTGAGCGCGTTGCAATTCACTGTTCGGCAATAACGGCTAAAACCTCAAATGCGCAAAACAACAGACAAAGGGCCCTCCAATAAACCTTTTGATGTTATAATAGCATTCCTCTCGACGTTATAACCTCGATGTTATAATCACTAACAGGTTCTGGACATTCTCCGTTCGCAATTATGATCGTTTACTAATTAATGTCCGTATTGGTTTTCAATACTTAATTACACAAAACGCAACTGCTGCCAATGTAATACCATCATTCACTACAAATAACGTTAACTAGCACCTTCTATAAATATTATATATTATCATAAAATATGTTAAATACGCAATTCTATACTGCTCGAGCGGTAGCGACGAGCTTATCTCCACTACACGTTTGACCTATATATTGGATCACATTTGTACGAATTATTTTAGAAGTTCATGCCGAAGGAGCAGTTAGTGAATAGTTATTCAAGGGATTTGTTTCAATACTCGCCTGTCTTGTATAAAATTATACAGCATAATTACTGTGCAAATACGTTACAGTGCAGAGATGCAAACAAATCGTGATATAATGCAATCCAGTAAGTTGCAATAACCTATCTGGTTGTTCTCAAGCTCAATGAGTCGCAAATCGAATAAAATAATATATTTACGTCGGTCATCAAAATACATATTAGGAAATCCAAAAGGACCCCAAAGGAAATCCCATTTCAGTTACCATCCATTAATGTTACGATACATTCTACGCAATAAAACCGCGCAAAGAAAAATAGTACATAGTACGTCATCATAATCAGTTTTATAATTCCGAATCCTTGTTTGTTGTAAGCGCATCACTTGCGTCACAAAGCAGGAATTCAATTGTGCGTTTCCACCAGCTATACAGGAAACACGTATGTCGGGTCATATCACTTACAAATATGTTTATCAGTTAATCAATGGACGCAGTTAACGAAACATTCGTGGCTCATTCTACCATTTCCGCTTTGCAGTCTTCAAACCCAATGAATACATAGTTGCATTTATGGATTTTTTCTTTTTTCTATTGTATATGTAATCAGTGTAACAACATTAATTTCCTTGCATTTTTGTTACTTAATAAACGCGTATCTAATATACATGCCCAAAACAACGTTTTTAAGTTATATTTTCTTAATTTTTCTGTAATCTATTAGGTACGAAGTTCAGGTAATTAATCTTCCACACAATCGTCACCGAACTATAGAATGAAACTTAACTTAGTATACGCAATTCGTTGGTAAATAATAAAAGGAACACAGACTGGAGAACGGACGGCTCGACTGGAGGAAGAGAGGTCATCGGCCAGCGACCTATCAGCCATTTTTTCAAAGTTCACGACTGGCATTCGGTATATTGCCGTATAAGGGGTGAGGGGGAGGTTGTGAACAAGTGCAGGCGGGCAGCAGGCAGCAGGCAGGAGGCAGGCAGGCGGGTCTCTCTAATGGGCTGCCGCCCCCCGCGCTCGCACCATTACCCGCTATGGTAGGTAGCCGCGTCCTGCTATGGCCGGTTGGGGCAGAAACCTGCACCCGCATAACACTCATATCTCTATGGGGGCCCCCCTCACTCACACCGCCGCGTCCCTTACACAATTCATCCCTTCCCGTTCCACCAATTTTCACATCCCGCGCCCAATTTCGAGCCCACTACAATTTCCATTGTTGCCATCTCTATAACTGTCCGATTGGACGACCGAACGCCGATTATTGAACGTACGGTCCGCTAGATCCTGGCCACAGGATCGTTTAACATAAAAGTCGCTAATTCTGTATTATATATTTATTATCGGAGATAGTGGGAAAAGAGCCGTTCATGCGAATCGTCTAATAAATCGCCAGTTCCGTTAGAGTTAGGTATAGAATTTCCTAATGAGTGTCTTTGCGTTTAAAAGGATTTGCAAACAATTTTAAATTCGGAAGTCAGAGCCGACACAATAATTAATTTTCCGAGAAGAAATTCATTATTCCGAGTTCTACTTTCTAGACTTCGGTGTGCGGTCGTCAAAGCCTAATTGACTGGGAACTATGGATATAAGTGGAACGATTTTAATTAAGGGATAATTTCTCTTACGAAAACAATTTAAAAAAAGAAAGGAGAATATTTCCATTAAGGACAAGTTCGGAAAAAACTTCGGTCTTCATTTATTATTTCTGCCCAAGTAAATATATCTCGTTAACCTCCGGTCATTAAAAAGTTAGAAGCTGTTAGAAGAGAGAATTACAGGGGTTAATTACTCCATTCGGCTTTAACGGCCCATCAGAATTTCAAGGCGAACAATCGGTGTTTCTAACATAGCAGAGGTGTTATTAGTTTTGATGCAACATAAATGAAAATCTATCAAAATACGGGATGTGGATATGCTCCCATATTGTCATTCATGTAATATTCTTCGATTGGATTCACCTTTCCGCTGGACGAGTTAACCCGACTGTTCGTTAATCAAATTTAAAACAAAGTCGATACTTATACGATTTCAGTGGGGGGACTGAACAGACAGGAGTGACGAACACATCTGTTGCTTAAATTCGCCTTATTCAATGCAAAATAAACTGAATCTAATAGCGTAAAATGTATTTTTATTATGTCCTATTTTCATTTTTCAATTTTCTTTAAGTCGACAGTACGTGAGATCTGCAAGGACCAGGAATTCCCTAATAATAGGTTGCTAGAGCTGTTGCTATTCTATATACAATATGGCCATGTACAATGCAATGTCAGAAGTTACAATCTGTTATATTTAGGCAAATTCAGGTTTAAGCAATGGGGGTCCAGTTTGCATTTTAATAATGAGGGAACAGACGTATATGCTCGGTCTGTAATAATAAAAGCGATGGCGTCAACGCTGGCTACGTCAATACGCCAATGTGGACAGCCGAATATCGTTCGTGTCTCACTGGACTCTTCGCCCAAACGAGCGAAACCAAATGCGTGTGCTTTTTTTTTACTGGCTTCTCCGTACCAACGACACCCTTTAAAATTCGAACAAGTAGCGTTTGCAAGTTGTACCGCCGTGCGGTAAGAAAAGGACCGTTTAATATTAAAAGAATGCGGCGAATTGTGGAGTCAAATAATATCTACCCGGAAACGTGTTTTTCCCCGATAATACAGTATCAGTTTTCACAATTCGACAGATTAAATTCCACTAACAAGAAACGTGCCGAACGCTAGGAGCAAAGTACAAACACCGACACAAACTCCAATAACGTTGTTCTGAATAGAATGTTTCCAATAGACCGAATATATTAACTAGATTGCACACCAGGAAATATCATATTAATGCACATAACATTAATAGTGATTTTTACCTCAAGTACCTTAAACCAATATTTTAAATGCACCGAATTTGTCAATCTATTAGACTAATACTGCAGTATAATTTTTTGATTCTCGTGGGTTTTTATACCTTCATCTATAGAGTAAGTTAGTGTGTTATCTGCATTAATTCATCCTGCAGAGCTGAATCCTTTTTTGTTATAACTAGATAAATGTTTAAAACAAATTAATCCGCTTGTGTGAATTTAATGTAAATAAGTCGTAAATTTAAAACGGAGGAATCTCTGCATCGATATGAAGGAAGTATTGTTTTTGAAAAAATGATTTATAGCGGAGTTTTCATGAAAAAAAAGAACCGGAAGCGGCCAGCATTAAAACAATGAGTCCTTCAGAATCCATTTAACGGGGCACAACCAGGTCTTCCATTGTTCCGAGCCATTTGGCCGGCAGACCCGGGCAGGACCTCAATAATTACGCCTTATTTAGTTGCACTTCAGATATGTTGTAATAAACACACAAATACAGACGTGAGCGTGCAATCTACATTTACACATACGGGAACGTACACTATTGTTTCCAGATATTTTCATGAAACCTGAAAATTCAGTTTCACTACATAGAAAACGTAAAAAAAAATCATTCGATCGGCCGTTGGGGTTCGAGCCGTTTAACAAAATCCCCCCCAACCCAAATAAGACAAACAGCATCCCACTAAAACACAATAACAAGTCACATATATACACACGTCAAACAGACAACAGCCAAAGTGCAGTGAGGATGCCCAAAAAATATCCAAAGTGACTAACACCGCTACTGAAGATGGCGATCAGCCGAAACCGGTCTAGCAAAAGATCAAACCAGCGAGAGGAGACACAAAAACACACGAAATCTACGAAACTATTTTTATTAAAACAAATGAGACTCTTGCCCCAAGGCACTTTATTAAGCTTAAAAAGAAACTCCGTTAGCCGGCCTGAGAACATACTCAGAGGTGGACAATGGGAACTTATACTTAATATACGTACCGGAGAAACGCTGACGTGAGACTAAACAAAGTCTTTTTGAGGCTTCCTGAAACGGTATTCAGGTATAATAAATTTCGAGATTGAGAATCTAACAGGACGGGGAAGGTTTAGCGTTATATATTTTAATTGGAAATCGATTCCGCTATGTGGATTAAAATATAAATTTGTTAATAAGCAAAAATACATTATCCCCTTATTATATTTTTCAAAGTCGCTAAAAGGCGAATAAACATTAAAAAAAAAACGGTTTCATAATATTCAGCTGCAAATAGGGGCGTTAAATTCTCACTCGGGGTTATATGAGTGTTCTGTACGAGAACCGAAAATCCAGACGGGTGGCCCGGGGGGCGGCTTGCCGCAAAAACGATAAAGTGAATAGGGTACCGAAAAAAAAAATTATTCAAAACGAAATTTCCTTTCAATTTTCCTTGCAAATTGGCCGACGGAGCGAGTACTGCAAATGGGGGAGGAAAAAATGTATAAAACGGGGCCGGTAGGAGCCGGGATTTTTTCCTTTGGACCTTTAAAACAGTATTGAATGGAGGCCACACATCTCAGAATCGCCGACTAATACTCTTTCCTCCATTCCATCAGTTCTTTTTTGTCTTAGGTCCGTTCTGTACCACGTTATTTGTGGCCCGTGTAAAATGCCACCGCCGCTAACTACCGTTTTATAGAGAATATAATTTCTAAAGATCCTGCGCTCAGCACCCTCCCCACTGGGGCAATATTGGTTGGGAAATTAAACGTATAGTTAAACCGTAGTGCGAGCCACTCTCCGATTAGAGAGATAGCACTGGTCGTTTTCAGCACGTTCGCGGCGCGCTCGATTTCTTGCTGGGAAAATGAAACCCGAGAGAACCTCCGATTGTCTACTGTGCCATCGACACGCGTGTGAAAATGGGACGTCCCCGAAGTTTTGAATTTTTCGCTCCAACTACCAAAGAACTTTACGCTCCGCCGGAGTATACTAGGTTCTAGGGATCGCCAACTTCCATAAACCCAGCTAACGACGGAACACTGAAACTGACACCATCAACGGGATGGTATATTTTTGGGGTCTAAGTGGCATGTAAGATTTACTATTGATAGAATTGAAGAGACATTAAAGCCGGGTTAGAACCCGTATAAGCGATCTAATCAACATTATATAACAGGTGCTATAGCCAACGATAGAACAGTTTTAAACTAATTAGATTTCTCGCTAGCTATCTTTATCCCTCCCACCGAATACATAATTATGAATATTGAAAAGCACATAATTGATAACAACGATATAATAGCAATAATATAATATGGGGATCACGCCACCTTATATATGAGAGCGATGACCTTATAACTACAGGCGAATTAACAGGATGTCCGTATGCTAAAAGTTTGTAAATACTCCCCGTATCTTGAAAATAAAAAAAAATCGTTGGAATGTTTCTTCACGAGAGACAAGGTTTACATAGAGGGCCGGCCATTAGCGGAGGGAGAGAGGAAAGGGGAGCGGCGACAGGCACCGCCGAAAGCCGGGCTAAACAAATAGAACGCCGAATAAGACCGAAAATAGGGCCAAACATTAGGGGGGGGGCTATTTGCAATACCTTCTGCCTCTTCTTCCCTTTTACTTTTATCGCCCAACTTCTTGGGAATTTCGGTACTTATCTCCACTGACGTTACACCTGAAAAAACCCGGCCGATGACTAAGTAAGTAATTAATGACAGGCAAGAAACCAAAAATCAATAACATCTCTTGTTATAATGAATGTAACCGTTGAATTACTCTGAAAAATATTACAGGTGATTATATGAAATGAGTCAAATTCATAGCTGCTGTATTTCAGTAGAGATTAAATGAATCTTATTATCGAAATACTGTCTATATAAACGGATAAATAGGCACGTAGAATATATTAAAAGACAGAAATTTATCTAATGAGAAATTTTAAAATATACATATAGCATACACTTTTCGAACTCTTGATACAATCAAGTTTTCATAATTTTTTTCAGTTAGTTTGAACCTAGATTCCCATAATCTTTATACATAACTTCAATAATGGTAATGACATTGCTTTATTCATTAGTAGTACAATCCTTAATAAAAATTGTAATGCCGTTCTGAATTTTCGCAAATACAAATGTTCCCGGAAGAAATTCGAAACGTAAGCAATTTTTCAGGCAAAATTTACAACCCTTTTGCCGTCTCCAGACCGTAATTGAAAACTTTACACAGGGCCGCTGTGAAACCCCACCCTTCCACCCCCTCCTCCCGAACTTGTCAAGCGAGGATGTAAAACGTGCGTGACAAATTCGGGGAGATAAAGTGTTCGGATAAAAATGCACAAACTTAATTCAATTGCGGTTTTTTTTTATCTTGGAACGGGCGTTTGTTCCGGGAGATAAACTAGTCAAAAGTGTATGGGAAGTGGGAATGGGAAGTGGCGGTTCTAAGTGGAACGAATTTCCACCGAAGAAATTTATTGAGCAGAAAGAGCTTTATCCAGAGATAAATGTTAAAAGTTTCTATCCTCAGGAACGTCCTATAGAATCCTACAGAAAAACGGTTTAACGGTATGAATATATTGTATTACAACAATCATAAATTTGGCCAAAAATAAATTCATGTTTTCATATTCCTATATATAAAATAAACCGTACTTAATCAAAATAACATTGATTCATAGTTGTAATACCCGTCGTGGGAGCAGTAAAGATACCAATGAGTAATAATTAGAAACTATAAAGCCGACATTTGCTTATAATGTAAAATCGTTCATGTTTCGATAATATAGGTGAAAAATGTATTTATAGTCATATCAAATTAATATTAATATGCTTATCGGTTGATTATTATTATTGGCGTAAATAATATACATGTTATTTTCAACCAATGTGTTCCTGTGCGAAGGTACTTTATGACATTGACTCAATCCTTAGTACATTAGTCAAATTACTCGGGTTCATATACTTACATATAAAATCGCAGAGCAAATAAGCCGGAGCCTGTTATTTATCGAAGTTATATAAATATCTGTTAAATGTACAGAGTCTTTAATTTACTCAAACGCTATTCCTTATTGATTACTCACGTTGCGTTAGGTGCACGCCTCAAGTCTATCTCTTTCATTACCTAATTAAAATGGGTGTCGATAACGAATGTGTTGCATTCATTCGATTATATGCAATCTCTGATCCAGTTCATTTATTAAGCCGGTTTATTTATATTTAAATGGTTTATAATTATGAAAATATTTTTTTTACAAATACCGGAATTGTTGAGAAGGGTCGTGGGTTTAAAGAACGCGTCAAGGAAACCTTAAATAATAGCTGCCACATATTTTTTCATAATAAAGAGTAACGAATAATTTATTTACCTTAAATGTAAAATAATAATAATAATAATAATAATAATAATAATAATAATAATAATAATGTAAAATATTATTTATTATTACATCATATTATGAAAATTAGTGTAATGAATATAAGATGAACCATTTGATCTGGTATTTGACATAAGTTCAATATTGTTCAACGGTGAATAAGGGCTTATTCAAGTATATTTTACTTATTCCTTGGTTCATCTCATCCTCTGGGGGCCAGAGTGAGGGCCGGGGCCGACCCCGCATCGTTACTCAGTGGCTTCACTCGCGCTACCGACCAGTTGTGAGCTCGCGTTATTTATTGCCGTTTTGTGAAAAAAACAAAACAGATGCTGGTGTGAGAGCGGCAGTTAGCAAGGCCTCTCTGGGACCCTCCAGGCTCCGCATTCAAACGCCCATTAACATGGGCCGATTCTGCCGGGACTGCGATCCCTGAGGAATTTTTAGAAAATCCGATTTATTCCTTCCAGTCCCGCTCGTCGAAAACCCGCACAGCGAAACTGGCAGAGTCGCCGCTCAGTGCGTTGACCGGTAGTAAATCTAATTTGGGAAGAAGTACGCGTTTTGTAATATTCCGTGTAATATCCGCCCGGGATTATTTTTCTCGACATCGATAATGTAGTTCTTTATTCCGCAAACTGGACACCAACAACTGTTTTACAACTTTCACTGTCCATATTTTATCGTCATATATTTTAAAAGTTAGTACGAATGGGTATTGAAGAATGCCGCAGCCGTCAGTGAATATAAATCGATGTCAATCGATATAAACTTCTGAAAGCCCTAAACCTGTACGTTTCGACAGTGGTAATCCACATTTATTTATTGAACTAGCCGCCGGGTAGAAATAGCGACGCGTCGTTGACTTAGGTAGGGTATTGACAGTGCAAATGTGACAAGCCTCAGGGCGGTTACCCAGGCACGTTGTAACTGTAACGTACATGACTAATTTGTTTGAAACTGCCATTCGGTCTGCATCCCTACCGGTTACGCAGTATATGGAGAGATTAGCGGGGAGGAGGAGGAGGAATCCGCGGATTAAGTAACCGTGTAACCGGTATCGAGAGGGCACCGCGGACTACGAACGGTCCGGACTCCGGGGGGAGGCCTACTGGAGGATTCCATAAAATCGAGAGATTACGGGCAGAACCTCCTGGGAACCCGAAAGGAGGAGGAGTTGGGGCTGCTGTCAGGAACTTGAGGACGGCACTGTGGGAGTGTTAAGTGGCACGAGGAAACTTCCTGGGGACCGGGAAATCCGAAAGGAGGAGACCGGGGGTCCTTTGGGGACCCGCCCATAAAATTGGCGAAGCTCCACACTGAATAGAAGCGGCGAGATCGGGGACCGACAATGATTCCACTCGTTGTTCGAGTTGAGACCAAAGCACGACGAGCACAAGATACAGATAAGGAGCCGAAAAATGAGGTTAAATATTTGTTGGGATTTTCCCCTGTGAAGAACCTTCGTACGTTACGAAAGATACAGTAAACAACAGATTAGATTCCAGAGTAACTAAAGAGCTTATTCACACGCGAAAACAAATAATCCTTCTGCCAGATGCCTAATCTTAATATTAAAGCGCTTCTTTAGATTTGAAATGGTTACATAATTCAATTAGTACATAAACCAATCTATATATATTACCAAACGGTAAAATAAATATATAAATATTAAATTCAAAATAAGGACTTTTTTTTAAGGACTTTAGATACAAGTAAACTATCTCAACCTCTACGGGCAAATCGTTAAAATATATAAAATCTAAATTCAGATAACTACATTTCTTTCTAAATACAGTGCCAAGAGGATGGTTAAACAGTTTCATTGAACAAAAATCTTTTTTTATTTTTTTCTTAATTTATTTGTAAAAATTCAGGTGTTTAAGGACATTTGGATCTTTGACGATTCTCTAGCTTAATTAACTTACATTTGTCTGCCGCGTTGGAAGCGTGTACTCGACTACTAATACTAATCTCTCTCTCTATTGGGCCGTGAGCCCCGTATTTCATGCCAGTGACGTTCCCTCTTCTTTCATTTTACAAGTCCGCCCCCTTGGGATTGCATTTTTACTCGTCGATCCAATTACAGCAGTGGGCCCGGGCGGAGTACGTACCGTGACGGGCCCATGATTCAATGCCCTCGCTTTCCACTACGAGGGAGGAATTTATGAAGACCCCCCCCCATCACGTATACCCCAGTATATTCCAGCTTAAACACATACCGTCATGGACAATTACTCAATCGTTTGAGCTAACTTGACTAATGTCTATTACATTCTTTTTATAGTTAAAATAATTTAACCAACAAACCGGAATTATAATTCCATGCAGGAATAACACAGATTAGAGCAGTCCTTACAAGATTAGAGAATACAATGAATAATTTCATCACAACTATATCACAGCTTGCATATCTAGAACTAATAAGAGTGCAAATAATACAAAATAAAAATAACGCGTAAACGCATCAATGGGAATAAATATAAGGTAGACTACCAAACCCATGCATGACTCATATTAAAATTGCCCACGATATATATCAAAGTGGGTGGGCAACAGGTGAATTGAACAAAATTTCACTCTAAATTACAATCTCCCATGAAATTTATTAAGAAGAGGCTTATCATATTTATAACCACTAATTTAGTCCATTTAAAAAAAAATTTAATCAAGATTGATAAAATCTAACTTGTAATGCACATATATAACAAAAAGATGGGGTAAAATGCAATTGCGCATTTAACAGGTTTATGTCCGACGAATGAGGTCAGTGTTTTATACTTCTGCATCCCAAGTGTAACCGTCATAAAGTGTTAAATCGTAAAAAAATGGTTTAATACAGTTTTATGGACACTGTATAAAGTCAATGTATTCGTTTATAAATAAAACAGAATAAATATTGTATCAGGACTAATGCTCATTGGAGTGTAATGTCATGGGTCTGCTTGGAGAACACTGATTGAGTTTTGAAAAGAAAATTTATCTTATGCAGGTAAAATTTTTTGTAAAAACGTAGCGAAGCAATGTATAGAAGGAATAGCTCGTTAGAGGTCGAAATAGGAAAGGCGGACAGAGGGCAAACCTAGCGTAAGGGCGATTGAAACAAAGCCCATCGGTTTTTCCCATCTGGTTCGATTTTCCGCTATAATTCAAAAAGCGGAAAACCCTCCCGCCCACTGCTGTTTTTTTCCTCGCCTAGTGGGAGTCAAACGAACCTCCTCCTCTGGGGCCTGTTACCAACATCAACTCCCGAAAGTCGGAAACGACAGAAGTTCAACCAACAAACGAACGAGATACGATAGCACTTTTTCCCGCACGGTAAGCCCGATTGAAAAAGCGACCTTTTGACTTTATATCAGCAAAAAAGTGTTTCTATATCTGCAAATCAACAAAATAATAATAAATTCAGATAATGTAATCTGGACTTTTCTGCCAAAAGAGAGATTTGTTCAAAGAATGTAACCACATTTATATAACAAATCAACTATTAGTACGCAAAGAAAGGTTATAACTATGAATGCTACAAGTGTAGACAAATTTTTCTAGAATAATTAAAAACTCTACAAAATAAATATTCAAAAATAATTGGGTGGGGGGGTATATTGAAGTAAATAATGGTTATCGGACCAATACAATTAGGTTCAAAGTTATTTACGTATATGTATGTAACCATGTTAATATGCGTGAAACCTTTTAGTGTAATTTTATGTTACATGCAAGAACTAATTTTGCACACAATCTTAAATTTCGATGTTATTTAATCTTAGATAATGAAAGGAAACGGTAGACCGGAGACCGTTCTTAATACGACTTCAATTAAACACTGAATATTTTGAAACTATAATGTACCGTTACATAATGCGCTAAGGACAAGGCTATCGATTGTCTCAGTGGGGCCGTTTCAATTAGGTCAGTATCAAACGGCTCGCATCGAATTTCAGGGACACTGTTTCGGCTTCGATATCAACGCCGAGAAACATGCTTCGGCGCTACATCGCCGTAGCAACATAGAAATATGATCGCCTATATCAAGTTTACGAGCACTATATCGTACATCTACTAGACAGCTGTCTATCTCGCGTTCCGTCTGGCTGTTTCGTACAGCAATAATTCCTTGATGGCTTCCGACATCCGGTTTTGGTTTCCCGAAACATTTTAACTAATTTAACTTTTCTTACATCGACGTCACGGCATCAGATAAAGTAACGCCAGAATTCCTAAAGGTTTACAGCAAATAATTACAGTATTTCACTGCGCCGATTTATGATAATGTTTAATAATTTGGGAGTATTCGGTTCACAGTGTTCAAAGAAAATCTAATACCGGCTGAGTTAGACATTTTTCTGGCTTCGGGATAAAAACAAGTTTCCTACAGCAAAATTTTAACACGCCGTATATTCAGAACGGAGTATGGAACCTCGACGAGTGCATTAAAAAAAGAAAAACGAAAAGCAAAACAGGGCGTCCGTCGGGCTTAAGCCACAGGCCGTTAGTCGAGATCGGGCGCGATTTCAGTGACGTCCAAGCAATTAACAAGTGGCCGGGGCACTCGCATATTTCATCGGCTTATAATAACTCGTCGGATCCGTCCGCTTATCCGACGTCTCGCGGCCAAGAAAACGACGTCGGGAGCGGTTAATTTTGTTATTTTTGAAACCAGCGCTGGACTTGAAAAATTCCGACCGGAGAGATTGGTCGATAGCCGGCGTGGAAATTGAAGTTTTATTCAATGGAAATACTGAAGGGACCGCGACCGAATATTACTTTGTTTTCGGATTTACGATTAATTAAGAATGACAAGGCCGCGCGGCGCTGCTCCTGATAATGAAATGAATGTCATCCCGATAAGGCGGGACGAGATTTACGCCCCCAATGTTTCATTGCTATCATAAAATACAAATTGGCGCAGAAGAATGGAGTTTCTAATTGGACCGGTCGATAATTGCATTCCATCCAGTTTGTAATATTTCTTATAGAATCCAAAATATAGTGTTGCGAAATAATATAAATTAACGAGGTAAGTCAATGTTACCAAAATCTCAGATGCAATGGAAATATAGAGCTTGAATTGATTGAATTAATTTTATGTAGGGCGATCCGTCCGGCAGAAATTGATAACTTTGACTCGAACGATTTCAGGAACAATATGCCCGACTACTTTTCGCTGCCCATCGCTGGATGCGAAATGCTTCTATTCAAGTTTATTCTTACGTCGGTTTCGGAAATCGATAGGAAGTAAAGAAAAGACGAAAGGAGAGAGAGAGAGATGGAGACGGAGGAAGGGAATGAGTGGAGAAAGGGAGGGAGATAGACGGAGGAAAAGAATGTTTCGGTGGCTAAATGGGAGAGGGCCCTGGGAGGCTGGCCCATTGTCTTCACGGCCAATTATTGATCTCGCCAGTACCCGACCGCAGCACCCGCCGTACTACGCTGGTACCCACAATTTAGAACAAAAATATCCTCCATTCTTTTATCGTGAAATATTTCTACAAGGGACTAATTCAATAGAGTTATAGGAAACGGCAGATTTAGTTGTGTCGCTCGAAGATTAAATTAGCCGTCGAGCAGAAAGATTCGTTAGCTGCATTAATGTCTTAGATTGTGTCCACATAAGTTATTCATTGCAATTCAGTGGATTCAGTCCAAATAGCACACCAGTCTTAATGTACTGTAAATATTGATAGATTACATTTAATCAAATTTAATACATTTAATTTTTTCCCCTAAATAATACGTAATTATTTAATCGTATTAATCGTTGTATTAAATTGAAAGATATAATAGTTGAAAATAGGATGGATGAAATTATTATAGTATTCAAATTTCTTTTAGTTGTTCATGAAATACATTAATGATATCGTGTAGACTAATTGAACTGAATTAATATATGTTAAATGTTTTATATTTTAGTTTGATTAAATTAGTTAAGCTTATATTAATTAATTAATATTTAAATACCTAAGAGGAATAAATACGGGAATATTCGTGTCCTTCCAAGTGCGGAAGTGTTTCTATAGCTCATCGTTGGGAAATGCGTCCGCTGGATATTGCCGTCGGTTGAGTAATATTTAAGGATTTTCAAATATTTATAATTACACCGGTTTCGGTTTGGCGGATAGCCCACTGCCCAGAGTACGGCGTGCTTGAGGCGCTTGAACGAGCCCCCGCGCCTATCCTCAATTCGGGCTCAATAATTCACCTCACAGTTATTCTGAAGAAACTGGATTATTCCATGCAATGAAGCTGCTAGATTATGCTCGTCTAGATGGAAAGTGGACGAGAGATTAGCAAAAGATTTTCTGACCCTATAGAACCTTAATACTTTCATTAAAAAATTAGAAATTAAATTTCAATTCCTATCATAAGAAGATACCTAGGACCGGGATTACCCATTTGAATGTTTCCCCCTACAGAAGGTTCTCAATGTAATCTCCGTTTAAGTCATAAACTGTCGTAGATTGTTGAATGAAAAATGAATTTATATCCAAAATCAGTTACGAGTTTTACATTGCTTTCAGTCCACATTTACTTCAGCCGAAACAACGGCGTCGGTAAATGATTCTAGCCTTGAAGTGATTCCTTCGATAAGTTAAATAATTTCATTATACATACCTCCATTGCAAGCGGGTATTAATGCTTAGCAATAAGCGTTTATCTTACCCAATACTTCCGTTAAGCGCAACTCGACAAATGAACTGTAAGCAGTGAAGCCAATGTTTCGAAAGTTTATTCCGTAAATAATTTGGTCACTTAATAATAACGCAGCTCTACAATTCTAATAGCCCAGGGTATATTTCTGATAGCTTATTTACGGAGACGTTTATAATACTGGGATTAAATTTTAAAAAGTTAGAAAACAACCATAATTTATTTATTTTGATCACGTGTGACAACATACCTTTATGTTATTGTCCACTGCCTCCTGTATGGGAGTGGCCATTGTTCTCATAGTGATTCTCATTTCACCTGCAACAGAAATATCACCTGTAATTATATATAAAATAACAGTGTTATATTTTCTCCCCGAATTTGGTAGATAATGATATATTCAACGGTTTATTTATGAAAAAATGAAATCTACTGGGTGTTTAAAATATATACTTTAAATCTTCATTGTAATCTCTAATGTGTACACTACACAAGGTAGTGGTATGATAAAGGAGTCAATTAATATTAAAAATAATCCACCGATGTACTAAACATGCGGGAGAGGAATGACGGCAGTTTGCTCGCTTCCCGTCCCGCTTGTAGTTCACAGCCGGTAAATTAGATAATAGGTCACTTTCTATCAAATTCCAGGGCCCACGGCGGCTCAGATTTATACAAGGCGAGGGCTTAACACCGGAGGTGAAATATTTATTCGGGTGAACTGTGCAGGTTCCGGGCCGCCTCCAAATAAATAGCTTTTCGCGGATGAAGAGTTCCCAAGCCGCGGCAATATCCGCCCCCGACATCCCCGTACTGCGAGAATATTAAACCCCCTACCATCTCTGTATAAATTATTCGGGTATTAAACTAATAATATTTATTGCCGGGAAGTATTAAATGGCCATCGATGAAAAAATTTATAATATCCGGGGTAGATTTTCATGCGATGAATTTTAAACATTCGGTTTTAACCCCTGTGGAAATAACAACGAAAATAATTGATAAACAATAGGATCACAGGTAACCAATTTGTTTTCTTATGTATTAGATGAAGAACTAATATACCGGACAAATAAATAACTTCAATGAAGTCTCAGACAGTACATTATACCTCTTATTTTAAAATATAGCTTGTAAGTTTGGTGAACTCTGTAGTCACTTGTTGAACATAGTTGTAATAATTGCACTCTATCATAGAGTAGAATTGAAAGAAAAAGAATAACGTTCAGTAGATTTCGTGTTTCTATCTCCCCTCGGTGGCTCTTTTGCTATACTAGTTTCTGCTGCTGGCCCTCTTCAGTAGCGGTGTTAGTCACTTTGGCACTTTGGACGTTTTTTGAGCATCACCACTGCACTGTCACTGTCACTTGTACTGTACTATACTCAACGAACGATTTTTGTGAAACTAGCGTCCCCCTGAGTGTGGTGCGGAAATGTACTGAACTAAAGTTCGTTAGGTGCACTTGCACCCATGAACTAGCGCCCCCTGACGGTGATGCGGAAATGTACTTAACTAAAGTTCGTTGGGTGCACGTGCACCCATAAACTATTCCAACCCTTCGCAGACCACAAAACAGGTATTCTAAACTAATATAGTTCAGTTAACCACAAGAAATGTTCGAATACAGGTATCAATTTAGGCTATTCAACATATATGTGAAGGATATAATCTAAAGTATGAAACTTTTGAGTACGCTTTGATAACTTGCCACGGAAATAAAATAGGGAGTAATTGAGGTAGTTCCGAATAAACCCGAATTTTTTCCACTCTTCCTCATTGCTTATTATTTCCAGGCGGGTAATTTAATTAAAGAGTTAGTCTGGCTTGAACATTGAAACCCTTTCACTAAATTTAGTTCTGATTAAGAATAAAATTTGAAAATTAAAAAAGGAAAGTGAGGGAAGTTGTGTAGTAATTAACAGGAAAACCTTATATAGATTTTATTCAAGTAGTTCAGAAACTGGTCTACATTTATTGTATTGAATTTGTGTTTAGTTTGCGATTTTTTTCAGTATATAATAGTATTAAAGTGGGTCTGTGGGATTTAAAATCTATCATGGCCAAATTCCCTGTGGTCCTGATGGGTAATGAAATGGAAGCTAATGAATCAACCAGGAATTATGCGCACCTCTCTGATTCTTTCTCTTTTTTCCAAACGGCTCATTTAATTAAAACGGGGTATTTGGCCCGGAAAATTGAAAGGGTCCGTTGAAAAAGCCGTCACTGAATTTAGCCTTCGGCCGGAACAAGGGAGAACGAAAGGGGGTAGAATAAGGGATAATGAGAGTGGGCGAGAGAGACAGAGAGTGCCGGAGTTAGAACGAATGAATGAGGGAGAGTCCCAGCGCTGTTGTTCAGTTTTTATGCCGGTTTCGGGCCCGTGAATTTCTTTCTTCGACCCCATCCTTTCTGGGCCCGCGTTTCGCCCACTCTCCCAACCGTGCATAACAAACCTTGTTCGCGCCTATCAAGTCGATTAAAATTTTATGCCGCTTCCCCACCGCCCGCCACCCCCAATCTTCTTATCGCCGGTTCAACGACTCCTATATATCCGTAAACTCTATTTCTTTAGCACTCAGTGGTTAGAGGTTCCGAATAGATAGAAAGATTGAGACGATTTAGTATACTACTAACACAAAACGAGGTTTGCACTGCTCCCATTTACATATTTATGCGTACATTCAGATAATGTTATCGATTTACCATTAGTTTAACTACAGATTGTAACACGAAAACGTACGGCTGAAACTGTGAGATAAACAGAAATTTACCTATCCGGAGTCAACATTTCGAATGTTGTATTCCATGGCTTACTACTAAGCCCTTATATCTGCCTAATTTAATGTAAGAGCGAACAAGAAAGGGAATATGAAAAATTGGAGTCGTGGTACTAAACTGCTAACGGCACTAAACGATGCAATCGTGATTCAGCGCCGTTACAGGGTCGTCAACGTCGCCCACGCCGGTATTTCGCTCCAAAATAAAACCCCAGAAACTTTTAATTGCACTGCCGGATAATTGAGGCCCGACTCATCTCGGTTTTCGAAACACCGGCGGGAGTTTAAAAACCCCCTACAACCGGGCCAAACTCAGGGCCGTCCTTAACTTCGGTGTCGGCCCGCGTTATGAGTCTCCACCAACAAAGGATTTTTTTTAAGTAGAGAAACTCATATTCCAGTATGGATTCTATGCACTGCCCCAATGTATGCGGGGGTTCTTCACATAATTATCAAGGTGACGCTACCTTATAAGGATTCGACAAATATTACAGCCCACCCAATTTTTTAACTAATGTCCCACAAATTAAAGAATAAAAAATGAACGTTTTCGCTTTTTAAAATTAACAAAAATCTTGAAATGATGAATGCCAATTTAAATCTGCCGCAATAAGTGTTGTGTACGCGATGAGTGGAGGGGGGCGGAGGCCGGCCCGGAAATAGACATCTGGAAAATATCTGCAGCACATGTTCCAAAACTAAATAGCATGATGGGCTACAACTAAATAAAAACTGTCCCCACAGGTTTTAGAGATAATATCCTGGAGATAATAATCGCATCTTTCATGCACCCAGTGTCCATGATGTGTCAGCCTTGTTCGACCAGTGCGTTCAAGTTATTTTCAATAAGTGTGCAAACCTCGTGATTGTGATACGTGTTTGTACAAAGAGCTAAAAATTAAAGAAATTAATCGTTCGAAAAATAAATACACGGACGTTTCGTCCCGATGCATGAATTTTGACAATCCGCTAATAGTTGAGTGGCGTGAGTTGGAGCCGTTCGAACCGGCGCCGCAGCACGGAATATTACATTTAACATTAGCATTACCAGATCGGATCTGACGACAGGAAGCTGAGGCCGGCCATTTAATGCAAAGCGACGGCCGAATTCTCACAATCGATCTCGATATCAAACCGGCCCGACGACTGATTTAGTTAGCGGTCAGAAGTCAAACTGGAACCGGAATGGTCGAGACTCCGGTGCCATTTGTAGCGCTGTAACGGCACAATCCCTATCGGTAATAACGTCCACGAGTCATTCATCAATCCATTTTGACGATTACCTTGACTAACATGCGATAGGTACCGTAAGGAAATAATATTACACATTAGTATTGATGCCGGAAAGCTTCTTATGCGGTAGAGAGAGAGAGGGGGGCATGATTAATCGCATCCTGACGCCACGTTGGCTAAATATAGTAAGAGGAAGCGGGTCTCGAGTATTCCCCGTACCTATTACGGCAGTTTTAGTAACACGTTTAGTTCTGCTTTTAAAGAATAAGAATCTGAACTGTTAACAGCTGAGGAAAAATTCAAACCCCTTCTAACTTCCAGTTATTTGCCGCTTAATATTTTTTTCAAAGATTGACGCGTTAGGTTAGGGGACAATTTCCTATTTGCTTGTCATTTTATTATTTTGTTTTTCGTGTTTCAACGACGGTTTTGTAACACTGGAATCAAAATTTGCAATTGAAGGAATATTCGATAATAATAACGAAAGTAATTCTTAAACTCACAAGAATTCGGATTGTAATAATTTAAAGCCGAAGAGCTTTTCTTTTAGAAATAATTTCCATTTAAAGAAATCAAGGACGGCGTCCGGATTATATTTGAGTTCACATTACTAACATATCAGATCTAAACGAAATGATACCAATTTAATATTATAACTTAAATCCCTACGATTCAACTGATTCTATAATTCAAATATTATTTATAATTTGACGGCACTTAGTGTTAAGCTATATAGTACGACTCCTGTAAATCTTTGTCTGGACATAAGAAATGATAGCGGACGAGTCGCCAACAAACAAAAGAGAATGCGATCCATCAGAGCAGTTAAATTCGACTAACAGACTCAAATACAACACAGACTGTTTGGTCTATGCTGTTTGTTGTTACCCTTTTACTGATCTGTTTATGCTCGCTCTCTCAAGTTCTTTACGTCTGGACACAGCCTAATATTAACTTTTAGGAGCGATGCACTAGAAGCGGTGTCGACATACTCCATGGCTTGGGTCGACCCCTTTTAGATGCGATCCTCAACATCTGCATTAACATAACAATGGAGTTTCTACGCATCGTGGCAAGTCCTTTATAAATTAAACATCGTACGAGATTTTTTCCCTTTCGCATTAAGTAGTAAATTACAAAGTTGAATCGAATGGTATTTTGACCATGTGATGGCGCGCATGTTAATAGGCCTATTAAATAGTTCAATGACCCTTTTGGCTCATACTCATTTCTTGTATGAAAGTGATGTTATAATCGGTAACTGTTAAGCAGAACTGTACAGGCGTTTAAGGAATGTGCAAATAGGCAGGGACAATATTTACAGAGTTCCACACCATGAATGGGCTAGATAACAGTTCATCTGTTAATGGAACATGTCGCGGACAAGCGACTACAATGCCTTCTCAATGGCCGAGTCCCTTATTCCATATCCGGAGGATCTTCTTAAGATTCCCTTTGAACGAGACCTACTTGTTCCACGGTATTAAATTTTCCATTTCTCAGACTCTCCTGGGCATTCCTGTTCTCCTTTTCCAGGTTATTTTTTGCTCTCAGAGGACCGAGTTTAATTCCCTTTCCGTTGCGATGGGAGAATTCACTCTATTCCCCCCCTCGGCATCAATGTCTACTAAATTATACAATTTCATTAAACCCGAAGGCTACAAATAATCCGAATTAAATCCGAATACCTCTTATAATCACGCAAATAAAATCATTATTACAATTTCAACTTTAAATGTACAGACAGAACGAATGTCGCTGCGAGTAAGTGTCCATATCTAAGTTGGAGGTGAATCTACAACACACAATTTTAGTAGGATTTTCATACTATGATATAATACAGAGACAGAAACACACGAAATCTACGGTATTCCAACCCCTCGCAGACCAAAAAAACAGGTATTCTAAACTGTGATACATTAATATGAAAGGAAGAATTTGTATAAAATAGTTTTAATTTGAAAGTTCACTTTCATTTAGTAGAGATAGAGTAATGTTTGCATTATTAGACAATTGCGTTATTAGGCTGACGAAAACAACAGATAATTTAACTGGGACTATGGTGGGCAACCGCCCCAACCGCCGACCCCTCCTGCTCTAGCAAAACTTCACATTCTACTGGGGAATTTAATTAACAGAACTTTCTCCGGTTTTCCCTCACTTTTGAATTGCATTAAACTTTCTGACCGACTTGAATAAATAGTCGGAGCGGCCCAGCTGAGGTTGGCGACGGAGGGGTGAAAATTCAAGACGAATTTTCAATTATATTTGAATGACTTTTCCGTTAATATTCCAATAAAGGTACAGATAAAACATGCCGCATAATTCAATCGCGGGTGATTTTGGTAAATTCATTCTTCTATTGAATTAATTTAAGTTCGTCCTGTACCTATTGTAATAATGCATATACAGGAATACAAATTAAAGTAATATATATGTATATACAAAATAGTTGCAATTTAATACCCAAACAATACTGGCCACACAAACCACCATCCAACTAAGATATGCCGGACCCCATCCACCGGCGACGTCCATACATAATGAAAGTAGTTACGAGATAAGGATTGAAGTAGAACTCGGACTTCTGAGGTCCGAGCTAATTGCTTAGTTAGTCGGATTGGTTGGTAACTTCCTTGGTGTAACTCGGGTTAAACTTAAATGACAAACTGTCCTGGTCAACCGAAACAGAGTCTACCTATTGAAATTCCCAGACCATTTACTGTTCCAACATCCGACCGACTGTACACTAAGTATGGTGTAACGAACCTAAAAGGGTACGTTAAGATGCACGTATTGCAATAAAATAGATAATTTTAAAATTTTATACAGTAGTATGCAGAATAATATCTCCAATAACTAAATAAAATACGTTTACTTGTGATTTCGTCTTGTTTAAAGTTATATATTTGGAAACTCGCAACGCAACAAACAATAAACACTCTGATTAATTACATAACTGAATTACAACTTCAATTAACCCGATTCAACTTAGTTATGCATATTTTGAAGTCGGCCACAATTAAGCTCGGGCGGACTTTGAATTAAATCTGATACAATTTAATTCAATTAGTGAATTGCGTTATTTGCGATGCAACGGACGGTATTGATAATGGCGAATAATTGCGGCGAAAAGAGAAGCGGCGTTGAATCAATAGTGGCGCGGTCAACTTCAGTCGATCAAATTGGTTCGCATTCGATATATCCGGAGGGAAAAATAAACGGGAATCAGAGAGGAAGAAGTGTTTAAAATGAGAAGAATAAAATTGCATTTTAGGGTCGGGGGGAGGCTTCTTTATAAGTTTTTGGGCTGAGAGATGTATCGGGGGTCATGGTGGTCGGGGCTTGGGGTCCCCGGCTTCCCCCATTAGCATTAGCGTGACTCCGAGCGTGAAATATTCCCCTGTTCGTCCTCAGCCCGCCAGTGCGGGACCCTCCGTCCCGCACTTCTCTGAACCAACTAGACGATTTTAGCCCGATTTATGAACTATCGCACATCCCGCCAGAGAGTTAGTGGCATACATGTTCGTTTTATTTATTTAAAAAAATAAATATCATCATTTAATCATTAGTTAAATTAAGTGAAACACACAACCTAGTCATTGACAGATGATTACGTGAATGCCACGTAATATTCACATTTAGGAACAACAAACAGTGCCAAAGTGCGTTACGTATCATATGTAACAAAAGAAAAATTACATTATATCCATATTCGTATATGCTACTTACTTCACTGGAAATAGTTCTATTACAACCCTGATGATATCTATAAGAGAATATTACAAGCATACAACCTTTTATTTTTAATAATGACAGTCCCCTGATGTAGGAGGTATAAAACAGTGCTATCTATTAGTGTGCGATTAAAATATCAATACGGCTATCGGGTTATGAAAAAACACGGGTATGCGTGCTACCTATCACTAGAATTATGTCAGGGTTTCATTTAATATAATCGGGAGCCTAATTCGTTACTTCGTTTAAAATTCAAACGCTGTCACCGTTTTCCCACTTCGTTTGAAAAACGCTCGGGTCCGTTCGGGTAATAATCAACGAGCCGAATTTAATCAAAACTTTATTAAGTCGATTCTTACCTCTTTGACATTTGAGGGATGTAAGGAATTGGCGAAACAGAGTTGGAATAAGAATCATTGTGTGCTACTGAACTCAGGTCTGAGTCTGGTTATTCGATCATTTTAATTAACATTACATAATGCAACCGATAGAATATTAATATGGTGATCACAAGTAAAACCAATTTTCCAGCATCTGAACTTCGGTTGTAACACATACGATAGTTGAAAAATTGTTATATTTTAAAACTTTTATCGTATTTTAGTCAAAAATAATTCGGTACAACTTCTTTTCCGGTTCCGTTGGTCGTCGTTCCAGCCTGAAGAATATGCACAAGCACAAGCGAATTCCGGCGGTTTTCGGGCGGCGATGAACCCGTCCGAGGGAGCCGCTTCCCGTTAGGAATCGGACAAGGTTGGCCGACGAAGAAAATAGTGCGCCAGGAGAGGACGTGGCCCCCGCCGCCATTACGGTGACACTCCTCCAAGGCGGAGGTTAAGGACTCGGCGGCCCGGAAGCCGCCCCAGTCAAAGGGAAACACCCGCGACCGGAAACGCACCCGACTATCGACACCCTGCCCGTTTTTTTGCCCGGTCCCCGCTCCGCCTTACAATACTCGGCACGCCTTTCATTGCTCCGACTTTCAGAAAACTCGGCAGCTTACACCATCATCATTCTGTACGCCCAAAAAGTAGGCGCATTTTTCAAATCGTCAATTGGACGGCCGGTTTTTCACGGCAATAGAATATTTTCAACGCGGTACCGACGTAATTAATCCCAAGATTCTTATTTTAATTAATTATTAATGCTTATCGTAGTAGTATTTTTTCAATGTCGAGTCTTAATTTGGGGTCTAATATTATAAGGGACAACAAATTTAGTGTAATTCTTACGCAAACTGAATTTGGCATAAAAATACGATTAGTAAGATTGACCCCCATACACGTCTCAAAAGAACAGACCTTAACCGCAAATTTGGACTGCTGAGACCTCTATTGAAAAAGACATCAAAACTGACAGTAGACAACAAACTTACAATATACAAAACCATTTTAAAACCGACATGGACTTACGGAATAGAGCTATGGGGTTCCGCTAGGAAATCCAACATCGCCCGCATCCAGAGATTC
Source organism: Lethocerus indicus (assembly GCA_019843655.1). Classification (NCBI taxonomy): domain Eukaryota; kingdom Metazoa; phylum Arthropoda; class Insecta; order Hemiptera; family Belostomatidae; genus Lethocerus; species Lethocerus indicus. The sequence goes on along the minus strand of JACDQD010000003.1, from coordinate 21,058,282 downwards.
CAATCAAAAGTCCTTCGTACCATCCTTAATGCTCCCTGGTATGTTTCTAACCAAACAATCTATAATGACCTCAACATACCAACAGTCGACGAAGTCGCAAAATCACGCTTCCTTAAATTCCACTCCCGCCTCTCTCCACATCCAAACCCACTCGTTCAGTCCCTTTCTTCTTTTACCCATCCACTATCGCCACCACGACGGCTTAAACGCCACTGGCCCAGAGATCACCTCACATGTTAAAACATGTCAAAAGCGCCATCATTGGGTGGTTTCTTTGTCGTGACTAACACGCCGAAATAAATACATGTATCAATTGCACCCATAACTGTATAGGTTGATTGTGCAAAAATAAAACAGTTAAAAAAGTAAGATTGTGCCCCACACAAGGTTTTTGGATCCCTTTCTCATCTCATTTTCCGCACTAATGCGAAATTACATCGGTAATTCCTTCGTCTGAAGTGATGGTATTGCACCTATGAAATACGGCAATAGCCGCAAGAAATGTTCGGGAGACCAGTTAGCGGAGAGTGGGGATCATTGGGCGCCGGTTGAAAAGCGATTGTAATCCCGAAATCGGCGACTCCGAACTTCTGCGGCCGTTCCGCCCTCCCTTTACAAGTAATTCGAACTCTACCGGGTTCGAACGGGGCGAGTTGTCCGAAGGAATCCCGACGTGGGACACCTCTCCCACCCTCCGGGCAACTTCACCCAAACTCCCCCCCCCGAACCTCTCAACAAACTTCCTTCCGCCAATAATCAATTGTTTCCGACGTCCTGGACAGACCCGCGACAGCAGAAGACAGCTCGGCTAAATAGAGGAAATCTATCACCGAACGCGTAATTAAAATACTTCACTGAATTTCGCTCTCAATTGGATCCATGTTTGTTAAATTACGTTACTCAGTTAATTACGATTGCTACTACAAAAATTTAATACGATCCATAAACAAAATTATAGCAGAAAAAAACTGGATGAAAAATAACTTATCATCGGTTGTAAGATCTATCTGTAATATTTGTTATAATTTAATGTAAAATTACAATTTCGCGGCACCAAGAATTAAAGGGGAAAAATATAATATAGGCAAAAAACATTTGCCATTAAGTAGAAACATTTTAAAACAACACATCCATTTACTCATTAAGAGATGGGTCATTAAATAGGGGAGAGGGGCATAACGGAGAAGCCATAATTGCGACTAATACAAATACTGAGAGAAAAAATAAGGAATGGCACGTAGCGGCAATAAAGGTTTTAAAAAAACGAAGGCGACAATTTTTTTAATAATGGAAAATAAAATTTCTACAATATTTAAAATTGATGTATGTAATTACAACATGAAAGACAGACTTGTGAAGTGTGAATATAACGTTTATACTTTGATAAAATATTCATTAAATAATTAAAACATTTTTAAAAGACCTTTTTAAATGCCTGAACTTGTCATTGGTGCGTAATTTACTGACGTAATGAAAGTATGATACTCTGAACCGACGGCATGCTCATTATATGTCGTGCATAGTGCAATTAAATTCTTCGTAATAATCTAACATCTACGATAGCAATGAAATCTTGGAGTTGGAATAATATACGGCTTGCCCAAGAAAATATTTATATAAAATACCCACTGAAATATCGCCAATAAGGGCCAAGTTTGGCTTGAGCAAATCGGAGACCCCAATTAAGGGCCTCCCCTACCAACAACCACCGTCCGGGGAACATTAACTCAAAACGGGCTCGATCCAACCCCCGTTCTAAACAACACCGCATCCTCGACCACCCGTCCCCCCAACCATACCCACCCGCCAACCACTTAAGACCTATATCATGCCCCTGGAAACTATTAATAAGTAGACTCTGTTCCAGAAAACCGCCTCCGAGCCGAGCCATCGTTCATCCAAACCGCCCACAATAAAATAGTCCAGGAAATTAAAGTGTTATATAAAATATCTTCTTGTACGAAACAAAATATGAAACATATTCCTGCCGAGAGACTACAAACGAGATTTTAATATACAAATAACGAAATGTATGAAGTCACGGACCACTAAAAAATAGGAGTATACCTTCTGAATAAATACACGCAAGTAACGATCACCAATTTGGAATTGGACTTCTACTATTTTCCTATTATACCTAACACTAAATAAATTTTCATTTTCATTGATGATCGTCAGTATTCCCCATTCTCCGTGATATGTTTTTGTCCACTTGTGTGATGTACTACCCGTCGCAGATTTATATGTGAGACCACACTTTCGGATTTTCACCACCGCCGGTAGTTATTGAAATGAGCATGTAATTTCAACGGGGGCCGCTTATGGGTTTAGATAATCTGAACTGACCATATCGGTGACAGTACAATGACACCGGGAACCAAAAAGCCGTAAACTAAGAGAGGGCGATGTCTTCTTGACTACCAGAATAGTGTTCCTGTCATTTGGATCATCAGTCAAACAACTGCAGAATATGATCATTGCCAGCAATATTTTTTCTTCTCAACTTTATTATGAAAATGTACATACACCAATTACCTATAATTTGTTATACGCTCCCCCCGTGGGATTAACATAATGTTATTGACGCTATTTTTGCGCAATGTAGGAAATGCAACCGATCGTGTCTCTCGTGAGATTCACAGCCTTTAACAAGGTCGGGCTCTTTTATGCCACTAATTTGCCGAGCCGAAGACGCCCGCTTTAAAATTTCCATCAGACGCCGGGACAAGTTTACAGCGTGTTTGTATTTCATTAAACCAGACCCGAGCAAACGTGGAGTTGGGGCGGTTCCGAGGAGACCGACGCTACACAAGTACCACCTACAATTTGATCGGTTTTGCATAAATTATACACAGATTCCTTTAATTTCGTAATCTCGCGGGAATTTCAATAAGGGACCAAAAATATTTCACAGTATTAGAATACCTGTTTTTGTTGTCTGCCAGGGGTTGGAATACCGTAGAATTCGTACTTGTACTCCAACGAACTTTATTTAAGTACATTTCTGCACCACACTCTGGGGGGCGCTAGTTTCCAAATAAATTAGCGCCCCCTGAGGGTGTTACAAGTGACAGTGACAGTGCAGTGAGGATGCCCAAAAAACATCCAAAGTGACTAACACTGAAGATGGCGAGCAGCCGAAACCGGTCTAGCAAAAGACCAAACCAGCGAGAGGAGACAGAAACACGCGAAATCTACGGTATTTCACGATATCTTTCGTAAGCTTTATTCAAAGCGATCTTCTTTTGCATTGCAACCAACTATTTGGGCGTGATATGATTTTAAATTATATATTATGTTTATCGGTCACCCAAGTAACCATAAATAAATTCAAATCAAATAGCCAAATTTATATACTTATATTCAGTTAGAACACATAGCCACATTGACAAAAATGTAAACTACATAAAAATACAGCATACACTGTATAAATAACGTAAAATTCAATTTTAAAATTAATTGAAAAGTTCAGTATTTCAGGACTTTTCAATAAACTACTAGCGGTGAAAGAATATAGCCAACACATGATCGATCCCAAAGGACAGTACTTATCGCGTGTAAACGCTCTGGTTGGACTTCCAATCACATTAATTAATTGGGGAATAGGGAGTGGGCACTGTTTGTCCAACTATTAATTGTTTACTCGTATATTTATAATCAAACGGTTGGACTCGAGTGTTTCATCGGTCGAATTTCGCCCATTGTTTCCCTTGTGCTTTCATGGGACAATATTAACATTTTAAATGTCGCTACATCGGAAATAGCATTGGACCTGTATAGATGTCTGCGAATCCAGGATCGCTGTCAAGCCTGATTAACAATCGAATAATAACTATGAACATTAGATATCAGTTACGTCCGATCATTGAGGTACAGGATGGCCCTCCGTGTCGAAAATACTGAAGTGGGCACATAGTTTACTACAAACGTTCGGTGTGAGTAAGTTTTACGGCTATATATCGGAAACATATAATCCTGAAAGAATACTTGAGCACGAATGTGATTTATATGTATATGAATTGGCGTAATATAATTTATTGATAGTAACGTTACGGACACCTCCCGGCTGTCCCCTAAACGGGGTTCTACTCGGTTTGTTGTTCCCTTCTTCCCGAAGTCGTGACCCGGTAATGACTGGGTGAAATAAAATGCAAAACACTCCCGGCAAGTGGGGGAGGCGGAGTGAATTTTGAAAAAAAAGTGTATCGAACGATACCGGGCAGATGAAAAGCTGGCGGTGGAGAGGCCAACGCCTTTTAAGGTCAAGGTGGAGGACCGGCGAACGTTGAATAAAGACGCCGACTCCAAGCTGCAACTCCCTCCGTATTGGACTCCATTTAACATCGAACTCCAGTTCACTTTCAAACAGAAGTCGGCTAATTAGCTAAAGCCGATCTAAAATTATTGCAGTTTTTTAATTTGGCGAACATTTCCTAATATAAGTGTTTAGAGTTATTTGAAGGAACATTCATTTATGTGTACCAAAGTATGAGATGGTTGAAAGCAAGGACGACCGCTCAATAGATATAATTTATCGCATCGAAGATTAACGACTAGGGAATGATCCACCGGCTGTACCATCCCACTCCATACAATGCTGCTGTTATATATATATATATATATATATATATATAATGCTGCTGTTATATATATATCGATCAGAATGACCGAACTGAGAGTCATATATCTATACACGTCAGAAGGGCGCGCTTGAATTATCGCATTTTATTAAAAGGCACTTGCAGTCTTAATTCTGGGTCGGGAAAACAATATCACCAAGCTTCTAGATATAATTTTGTCTTCTTACTCTTGCAATATTGCTTTGTGCCAACATAAGAGCGAACATTTTACACAACAGACCGGTACAGGGCCACTGACTATCTTCGCAGATGATATCGGAACAGGATAGACGAGCGGGCCCCGCCGGGAAAGGGCCGAAATCTGAGATAAATTGCGAGCGGATCGGCTTCAATCTGGCGAACATCCCGCGGAGGGCCCGAAATTGCGGGGCCCTCGGCACCTTCCGAAACCCAGAAATAAATAAAACTCAAGTATTGGGCCCAAACGGGTTTTATCTGACTGGAAACGGCGGTCGGATCCCATTCACCCGGCCGTCCCTTCCGACCAATTTTCTTTGTCCCACAGACGCAATCACACGCCCCTACGCGCATCCCAGATCCCAGTTTACCGAAATTAAAGTCCGCCGGTATCGTGGCTCCTCTCTTGGGAAATACAACCGGGATCTTGCTATAAAAGGAGAGTAATCTCATTTAATTTATACACCTTGAGTATACTTCCAAAAAGAAATACAGGAGAGAAAAACAAACAGTCATTAATTATGTAATATTTGATGATTTATTACAGCTGCCAACATGCAACTACTTATTTTAACGTTATAAATTATTATGGCTTATAATATTTGATGTTTTTAGAGTTATTAACAATCTCGGGAGTAATTCTGTCACCAGTGAAAGATTTCCGCATAGTTCAATGGTGCCAGGAGTTCGATTCTCTCGTGTCGAACCGAACTTTCCTTCCATTAGAAACTTCAACAAGTAATTGTCGCCGAAGTCATTGTGACTTGTGACATGAATGATGGTAATCCCATTAGTGGTATTAAACTGGAGCATCGTGGCAATACCATCAACGATATTGCCATGCCGATCACCGGGCAAGATTATAACCGCTATAAAGGATTATGATTGTTTACAATATTTTTATGCAACAGTAGACAGGATATGAACTCTCCGATTGAGAGATCAAAAAGTTCCCGGAAAGTGGCTATCGTTTATAAACATAATGGTCTATTGATAACTAACTGACGGAACTGTTAATTGTTTTATTGGGGGGTTAGGAACATCGATGACGACAATCGAGAATTTTCCGGGAACTTTTTGAACGTCCCCCGTATATCAAAAGAACCGCTATCTGAAACGCCTAGTAACAAGCATTTGATTCATATTTCCAGAGCAAACATTTCAATCGGAAACAAATTTAAATCGACCGCTCCCTCTCCCCTCGGCTGTTGATCTTTGCGAAAAGTGTGCCGATGAAATTTGCAACCCGGCAATTAAAGCGGGCTGAAATGGGTGAAATGAATTTGGCAAAACAGGCCGGGGGCGGCGGGAGGGGGGAGGCAACAAATAACAAGTATCGATCCCAGCGGGGATGAAGGGGGGGTGAGAGTCGGCAATTGTGGCTGGCAGAATGTTTATTAGTTAAAGGGGCCCGCGGCACCGCCGATTGAAAACGCCGGCCGATGATTGTATTTGCGGGGGCGGTTTCTGTTTAAGCCGAGCGATAACGTTGGGGATCGGACAATGGGGAGGAGCGCCGCGACGCCGCCTCTTGTTTGTCGGCCGCCTTGGAAAAGGCCACTGCCCTTTTTTCAAAGGGCAAATCGTAAACACCACGAAATTACAGCCTCGATAACGTATCGGCGACGACGAGTACGAAAAATATTTGATATTTTATTTGCGGCAATAGATAGAGTAACGTCAGTAAGTACAAAACGATTCCGAATTGAGTAGTCTTACGAGAATGAATTATTAAAATAAAATGGGCTATCGCGACGCGATAAGAACTACAGCCAGATATAATACTATAAGCTGAATACGGCGTTGGGTCACGGTAAGGTTTGTTGGTCCAATATTTCTGTCGTGTAACCCGACTACATTACACAATTCGAAGTAAGACCATTTTTCATGGCTCCGATCGACCGTCCAGGAGTCAGGTTATTTGAGTAACGGTCGGTCGGCGGGCCTAGGGCAAGTTTTGAGATGCGACCGCCACGCTCAACACGCCGGGGAATACGACAGAACCCCGCCCGCGCTAACCACCACCCGAGCAATCAGCCTAAGTGCTGTGTCGATACTGCGCAAATACGATGCCTTATTTGAACATCTTCTGCTCCGTTTTATATTTTTTTCTAACGAAAAATGTATTCGGCGCTTCCTTAGACCGAACAGGACCCCTCGGCTTTACATTCGCGCATACACATTTAACGGAATCGTCATATACCATTTTTTGTTTCATAACTATGCAACTTAATACTGTGGGAATCGTTCAATATGAAATATTATTCCGTTCTTGACAAAATACAATGTCATTTCATACATTTTCTTTTACCGTAGGGATTTCGCATCTCGGATGAACAGACAGCGATATCGGTTTATGTGCTGATGATGGAATGAAATAAATTTCCAGATCCCTGTGCCCCAAAATTCGATAATTCATAACAAGCGCAGATATTTAAATGAACATTCGCTCGGCGAAACGAAAAAAAGGATGAACGAAATCGTCAATATGAAAACAATTTCATGATAAAAACAGTGCAGATTTATCAGTTAAAAAAAAATTACTTTTTTAATGTCTCATTACAATTTTCATGAGTGTTCATGCTTGGGTCCTTTTTTACAACACGGCATGATTTATTCTGCAATATAACACCGGTGTCAGTGGAAAAAACCATCCATGCATAACACAAATAAATTTACGAAGCGTATATTCGGTTTTATTTATGAAATAAATTATGGAGGGCAATATGCAATATGTTCTCCAGAGAGACTGTCCGTGCGTGACCAACACGTAATATGAAATTCATGGCCCAGAAACAGTAAAGTGTCGGTGGAAGTCCCTCGGAAAACGATATCTTATTTCCCGGGTGGGAAGGAGAGAGGGATGTCATCAATTAGGCGTAGGGGAATCCGCGTTCACACTCGAATTATAAACGAGCCGGCCATTAGAGAGTCTCGTACCCACACTAGGTATTGTCGGGTCCAGGGATGTTCGCATCCTGGCCGCAAATTAAAAAGCCCGATCGTGCCTTCCAGTAAATCGCTGAGCATCCCATTTCTGACATTGTACATTAAGGATGGGGATTGGTCCGTGGCATCGCACCCAGCTCACTGCCGAGCTCCCTTTCTGCCGGTCTGTAATCCCAGTTGCCTAGTTGTGCCTGCCCCATTGTCAGAAATTCCGACTGCACAACTCCATCCGCTTCCTTCAGGGCGAACACAGCACTGCCGTTTCCAGCTGTAAGAATGTCGCTTTCCATTTGATTTCCACGAAAAATCCTTACGGTAGGTAACAAGTAGGGCGGCGGTCACAAATGCGTGTTCAGAATTTATGACCGGTATTTTCGTGTGTTTCTTTCCATGGCTTTTCAAACTTTTTCAGACACGGAATTATGGCTCCCTCGAACGGTTTATTTCATCCGAGGACGTTATAATATGACAACGAATGAATCAAACTAAAGGGGTTAATAGGGGCCGAGGATTTAAAAAATTGGGGCTTTAATGTTTTCGAAGCACACCCTACAGTAAGGTATATGCGCATTATCATCCCCCATTCATCGCGGTCTCTCCTGCTTGCTGTATAGGATAAGCGAGGGGAATAACACCTAATTAAGTAAAAATAACATTTTCTTAGGCGCCCTACTCTGTCCCTTGGCCAATACAGGAAAATATAAGGGTAAAGAAAAAGCAGTTCTCTTTCTCTCATTGCATAAAACCTTTTCAAGTGAAAAGAAAGGAAACTCCGAGTGCGATATTTAGCTTGGGGAATAGTGTAAATAAATGTAGGTCTGTGCAGGCCTTCCGAATGGGCCGGATGAAAGCGACTTGAACAAACAAAATTAATAATTAATTACACCGGCGGGAAGGTTGTGCCTCCCTCCTGAAGCACCCTTTTACATATTATTCGAAAGTGCCTCTTGTGAAAATGATGAAAGCCTGCCGTGAAAACGGAACCACAAAGCTATCAAACAATTAAAATGGGACCGCGGGAACCTCGCCTCCACGGAATTAGAGAGGCCTTAATTGAATATTTAATGGCATGAATTACGTAAGTTTAACTGGCTAAAGATCTGACTACGTACCGTGTAATAATCCCCTCCGAAATGCGTCCATAACTGGGCGTAACGGAGGACACAGTTGTAATATCTGTTATTAGCCCAAACAAAATAACCGTGCTGTCCCCAATATATAATCCTTTATGTGAGTAACATGTTTACTACGAAATGCACTTATTTAACAACACCATTTTATCTTCATGGAACTTCAAGCTAAACGAATATTATCTCTCGGTTAAGGCATTAGTTTTAATGAGTAAACTAACGAAGTTGTTAAAAAGTATTGTTTGCCTGAAACAAGGATATTTCAGTGATTAACACGATTAAATATTTATTTATTTATGGCGAAATACAATTTAACTCTAAAATAACTTTTTAGCAAGAAGTACACGTTCTACTAGACATTTGATTTTTCCATTCATTAAACTAAATGTTGAAAATATTTTCGTTTATAATTTCATGGACCTCGGCTAACAAATATATGCCTTAATTCATGTAAGGAATATATGAAATAATACTGTAATATTTCATGACTGTTACTCCTGTGAGTCTGTATGTGTTTTTATTTTCCCCAGCTAAACAACATCGTTAGATTTTTTCTTAATGTACGTGATATTTGGAATGAAATACCAGTCTCGTTGTCCTGGATACTGGAATAAAACTGTATTTTTCAGAATACCGATAAAACAAACCAAGAAAACGGTGAAATTAAAACGAGATAAGGAAGACTAATTCCTGGTGAAACGACTTTCACTATGTATTACCTACATACGTGCATTCTCGACTCGAGACGAGGTAACGAGGCTTTCCCACGACCTAATTTGCCCAAGGGTCCGCTTAATTATTGGCCCCTTTACATATTCAAATATTCCGGTATGATAATGCGAACATAGCGTAGGCAAACATCGGGACCGTTCAAGGGTGATTCAGGACAAACCTAATCAACAAGTAATCTTCGCCGGTGTCGGTCGATAGAACCGGCCTGGAAATGGAAGCGGGGCAAATATTAGACTTTTGCTCTTAGATTGGCGTTGAGAAATGGATTTCCGCCGAAGAGGAAACCGCAGGGAGCGATCGGGTCGGGGAGAGCGACATCGCAATCCCAGGAGGGTGGGCGGGTTTTCACGCACCCTCCACCAATCGATCTCACTCCCCTCACGCTCCTTCTCCCTCTTCTCTTCTACCCTTCACTCCGGCTAGCTCCATCTCTCTCTTCCTTGCGGTTGAAGAACGTGCTCAAGTGGTCACTTTAACGCTCGAGTGGAACGCCCTCGCCCTCGCCCTCGCCCTAGCCCTCCTATCAGCGCCGACTCGCAATTCCTTCGCATTAACGATTGACCAATTTCAGAAACAAATTGTACTGTTACAACTTCGAGTAGGCATTCATATTTATAGGTACAATATACTGAATACTGAACTATGGTTACAGGTATAGCCTATTTTATACATATAAACAGATCAAATTTAAAATAATCTAGAAGAAAGGACATAAACAGTCTTGATTTCATAGGTCTTAGGGTTGAAATTGTTTTACAAGTATAACAGCTAAATTAATTTCGCTAAATATTCATTCAGTGTAACAAATAATAGCCAGAAGCAATCTGAAATATGTATCTTTTTATCGGCCTAATTAGTAGTGTTAATACTCCTAATTAATTCAGTTTATTTTATGAGAAAAGTCGAAATAGGTCGCGAGACATTTCATAAGCCCCTCATTAGGGGCTAGTCCCAGACCCCAATTTATTTTGACCTGGAATGTCCAGCTTCGTTCTTGAGAAATATTCCAGTAAATTTTAAGAGTGTTATGCATAAGAACTTGTTCCAATTCCTGCATGCTGACAGCACTGTGGGTGTGTACATAGAAATAGTTGTTAACTCCTATAAGGGTAAAGTAATATTTTGATATTACTATTATTACATACGAGCACAAGAAGGATTAATATATTTAAATATTGTTAAGGTAAATATATATATAATGTTTTATAAAAGAGTTATATCTGAAATGTTGCCCTGAAATGACACGTTATTCAACACTAATTGAACTTAAATCTCTTCGGTTCAGGTATTAAATAGTCGTTAAACTTAAACTCCGCTTATCAATCATTCACTTCAACTAAACTTGGATTAAGGGGAGATTTATTGAACAGTTGTTTTGGACAACATTTACGACAACACTTCTCTCAATTCGGCGTAGATCCAAGATTCGGAAACTGAAAACCGGCATAATCATCTGACCCTCTTCTTAAGTGAAGAATCACTGTTCAAAAGTTAGGCCCGTCCAACTTGGGTAAATTGTTAAATGTTACTGGATTGATGATCGTAGGTACATTAGTCGTAGTGGAACTTTGTCCTACAGAAGAACCCAGAATCGTCGGGGATGAGTAAAGGTACTTCTATGAGGTACATTTTACTTTCAAACACTGAATATTAAAGGTTCCAGTTTTGTAATTCACTACATGAAATACTAATTTATACTCGGGCAAATTACAATACAGATCAGATAATACATGCAGATTATTATAATACGCAGACATTATTGCACTGAAGATGACAAATAAAACCCAAATGAAGACCTCATATACAATTTACCATAATTTTAGAAGCTACTGCAATTTTAGAAGTACTCCATTTCAAAAAATTTAATTTTTCGAGAATAATATTAAGGGTTTAGTACTTTTCCCCGTTTTCAAATTCAAAAGGAAGTGTGACAGATCCACTATATCGGTGACACGCATTTTTATTCAGAGAAATAAAATTTACCCAAAACATAATTTTTATTCATTTTCGAGTGCCCCCTCGCCGGAGCAATTTTTCCCCCGTTCTCGGCACTCGGAAATTGTATACAATTTTTTTTTAATTACTCCACGCGGTGATGCACTTCTTTGGGCGAACACTCGGTTCTGCTTAATTAAGGAACTTTCTAGCCGAGCCCCCGCCCAACACCGCGCCTCCAGCCACGCCAATATACGCCCTCGTCAACCTGAATATCCGTTTTTCGGACAACCCTCTTCACCGAAAACACTCTCAGCTCAGTTTGATGCTTAAAATGAACATTTTAAAAATGGTACAAGCAACAGAAATTGTTGAAACTATCGATGATCAAGAGTAAATATGAAATAGGACATTCGAAACCAAAGACACCGAGCTTATTACTTAATTATTAGTATATTACTTATATACTTAATAAACTTATAAATAAGTATATGTTCATTTTGTTCTATTATATTATTAATTCAAAATTAATGAACTTTTGGCTTTTACGCCATTTTCAGCTATTCATTACGGCCTAATACGGAAATTAAAATAATATTTACGCATATTATTCAAATAAAAAATATTACTAAAAAATAAATGAATAACAACTATTTGACGTTTATATCGTGTTCTTCTGTCTCCTCTCGCCGGTTCGGTCTCTCACTAGACCGGTTTCGGCCGCCTTCAGTAGCAGTGCGAGTAACTTTAGCGCATTTCAATTTTTATGGCGCAAGGAAGTTGAATACCTTCGGCGGTGCCAGGATCCGACGGTAACAGAAAGGGAGAACAGTCTTCAAAGTGATTCAATTGCTACGCGTACGGTCCATTGGGCTGCACTTCCTTGAAAAGCGGGCGACGCCAAGGGGGCGGGGCGGGGCGTCGGCAATCGATGGCCCGGAAGACGCGCCGCCTCCGGCCGATAAAGGGAGGCGCACCGGGCACAGACGCCGGGGAGACGTACGAGGACAAGGACTGGTTTTATTAAGGGCCGTGTGTGGGTGGGTGAGGGGGAGGGTTCACCGACAATGCTAGGCCGCTCGCACGCACACAACGGGCCCTTATCCATTTCCCTTTTTCCGATTTGTGCCCCGACCCGAGAAAGAAATGTGCGGGACGAGAAGGTCCCGCATATATTGGGGCAGGCGGCTGCCCCGCCAAGCTCCATCCCTCCCTCACCTCGCAACCTTCCGCGAATTATAGGTACATAAGTTAGTACAGATAACGTATATTGTTTCCGCTTTTTTACAAATACAAATAATTTTTATTACTATAAATACAAATATTACAACGATACAACGCTATAAACAAATTGTGATTATTGCATGTATTCCGGCCTATTGGCCTTACTACATTTATATTCTTAAATATTATAATACATTATACATGAATTTTTTTTTACAATGTTGTTTTGCTAGTCGGGAAAATACACAATAAAAACCCGAGGACTTAGGCTACACTCACTACATTCACTCGCACAAACACACACATTCACTCACACACTTTGCACTGCACTTTGCACTTGCCACTTGGGTTCACTACACTGCTCGCGAAACTCGGTGTCGGTGCACTGATCACTGGGGCACTGGTGACAGTATACGACCGGTCGTATACCGTCGTTAGCACTATGCACTATAGGCACTTAGCTGGCACATTCACAGCTTTCACTACACTGTTTCACTTACACTTTGGTTGGGGGGTCTTCTAGCTCGGCGTGAGGGCCCTCCTCCTTGTGGTACGTCTTTTGGGTGGCCAGTGGGGTTTTTGGGGTAGCTGGGAGGAAGTTGCCAGGGGATTTGGAGTTTGTCTCTGTGTTTGGTCGTTATTTTGTCTATTATTTCGTCCAGTTTAGGTGTCTGGGCCAAGTCGTGTACGTGTTCCGTTCGTGTTCTTGGGGGTATGTCGAGGGCTATACGGAGGCATTTGTTCTGTGTGATTTGTAGTTTTTTCAAGTGTGTGTTGGCTGCGTTACGCCAAACGGGACACGCGTAGAGTAGGGAGGGCCTGATTATTGTTTTGTATACGGTCAGTTTCGACCTCTCATTGAGCACCTTTGACTTGAGAAGACAGTAGAGTCTTCCTAGTTTGCTTTTGGCCTGCTGGTTTACAGCCTGTATATGAGTTGACCACAGCAACTTTTCGTCTATGTGCAGTCCGAGGTATTTGACCGATTTCTTTAGGGGCACGTCTGTGTTCCGGATTCGGAGTACTGTCGGTTTGTTTTTCGTCGTCCGCGGATTCGTAAAAGAATCGCTTCAGTTTTCGACGCGTTAGTCTTAATTTTCCTCCGCTTTAATAGACCTCTTCTGGTAATGTTAATGTTTACAGCCCTAGAGGTTGAAAAGAGTAACTAGTTTAGTAACTGACATTTCACTACACAGTGTCATGACGGAAAGGGCTTTGATAAAAACCATAACGTACTTTAGTTAATACAAATATATTATCACCTTAATATTCAAAAAGGAAGGGCGAATTTTGTAATACGTTGAAATCATTTAACGAAAACCCACTGGAGTGTAACACAATTCGGTTGGAAAATGCGAAACTCAATTGTAATTTTGAGCTGAAATACATGTCAAACTTAATATACACATAGAGGGGAGTAACTGTGGAGAGCACAAACAATTTGGGCGGAATCACATTAGGAGAGGAGGCCACATTACTGGCGGCCAAATTGTTGCTCGGCCCCGATTCATTATATTCCCTGCCCTGCACTTACGGCATGAGCGTTAAATTCGCAGGCTATGTTTAAGATTTAGGAGGGGTAAGCTAAATAGAAGGAGGGGTAAATTAAATAGAAATTTCGTGACGAATACCGATGGGTGGTGAAAGTATTCCTGTAATATATATTTGCAAAGTACAACATGGTGAAAAGCAGAATGAATAATTGAAATAGTCAAATAAATATGATAGTAACCTGTTGTACTACATAGTAGTACTCAATCCTACAACGTTCGTAAGACTGTGCATGCTTTCATTCTTTCCATGTTGTTAAAATTTGTTTAACTGAAATTCCAACGTATCACTTTCAATCAATCTCAAAATATATGTAAAACGTTTTACACAGAAAGCACATTGCTTAATATATTTTGCCGCAAATGAACTAGGAGACAATATTATAGACATTCGTCTATAATAAGCAGAAATGAAAAAATATCGCAAGGGAGAAATTCATTGCAAAAATATGATGCAATCATTTTTTTCTTAGCGCTTCCTCGGATATGACGCAAGTCCAGATTAGATACACTGTCTACAAGTATGTGAAATATCCGGCAAGAATAGTTTCTAGTAATAACTGATATGAAAGAAAGCATTATGCAAACATTCTGAACAGTATGAAGAAGATTAATTTGTACCCAAAGTGTTATCTATTAATCCCGGTAGTCCTCCTGTCATTTTAGTTCACCAAACATATGTTATTAGTTATAGTGAGGAATATAAAAGTTTTTTTAAATATGTAACCATACAACGCAGGAGTATGTTCAATATGTTCAAAATAAATACAATTTGCGACTGGGATATTGGCGATAAATTGATTAATGAGTTGTTTGATTTTCAGGATTTCACAATACACAATAGTATTAGCAGCGGTTACAAATTAATTTTATAAAACAAATACTAAATATATAATTGTGCCTATAGTCAGTCATGAAAGTGGTATACGTAATCAATGAGAAATTCCAAAACGTGAATTAATGAGGACTATAAATATCAGGAGGACTGTATTTTAATACGAAAGACTTCATAAAAATTATCTCGCTCACGTCAACCTGAGCGTAGCGGAGTCATCCAGCTTGCGGCATACAACATTAGGACGGCCGACGGAGGGAGAAAGGGGTGAAGAAAGAAAAAAAGGAGCGGCAGGGGTAGAAAAAAAAGAAAACAAGAAAAATCCGACCGAAAATGAAAGAGTTCACCGGCCGACTTAAATATTCCGGGGAGCGACGCCGAATTCGGCCGCAGAGGAGAAAGTTGACACCGGTCCCTTGTAAATATTGCAAGCTTCCCCAAGACCGGTACACGCCCCCTTAAATATTAATGCGACGGAATTAAATTATTTCCAGGGGCGGATTCTCCCCCCCCCCCGTAGATGCTGTGGATGGGGGTGCGGGGGGTGAAGTCACTGACCGAAAAACCGAGCTAACCGTACCCGACAGGAGGCCACGGGGGAACCAACCGTCGGCCCGAATAAGATTCCTCTTAGAAATTCGCCAGAAATTTCCTTGCGCACCGATAACAACGGTGCGGACTTCATGGTTATCGGTAATCACCCGAGCGATCGTCCGCGAACGTCAAAATTAGGGCAACGGGGAGAAACTAGTAATTGAGATATCCAGGGGATTCGGGTAATATTATGGATGAATAGAAAGTTTATTTTCATTTGAAAACACTTAAATTAGCAACCCATTAACTATTTATCTACTTTACTCTTGCATGGTCCAATATACACAAAGTCCTGAATAATAGCTATATTAAATGAACTGAAATATAAATATTTAAGGAGGTAACATCCTGTACATGTTTTATGATACGATAAATAAATAAACAGGGGCGGTATTAGCTTCTTACGAGAATTACTAAATTTATAAACCAGGAGGACAACTGAATACCGCGAATTAGATTAAACACCCGGGAAATGAGCTTAATTAATTCAGTGGATGCTTGTAATCTACCGGGGCTTCATTCATTCCGTGGATGTTAATATTATGTAAGCGGATCTTGGAGACTTAATGAATCCGCTGAGAGAGTCCGCTGAGGGTCGGCGAGCGCCTCATTAACACGCTCCAAGTGTATAATGGCGAATTAATTGAAGATTCATTCTATAACTGCGGGGGCAAGAAATAGAGTGCTCCGGATATGGAATTTATTTATTTATCTATTATGAAAAATCTATATTGTACGTCAGAGTAATGTACACAAAGCGCTATCACGGTTAATAACGTGATAATGCCGTGGGAGGCCATCGGAATAACATGTTAGGTTTTAGTTATAAGGAGCGCAGAATTCGGTTCTAAAATGCTCGGTCCCATATTCTTACATACGAGGCCGAATAACGGGATATTCTAAATGGGAAAAATAATAATGTTTTCTCCCGGCCAAATCCCTAAACCGCCAATCGCGGCGGGGACTCCATCAGTGCCAAAATCTGCTGATACGGGCTTACTTATATCGCTCGATCCGATAAAATAATTCCGCCCCTCATACCGTCCGCGTATTAAGAGAATTTGTTATTGGGAACGCTGACATACGGGAAATACGGCTGCTCAGATTATAGGAATCTGCTGGGCAAAACACCCATTACCTCTTATACACAGTGTACAATATAATAAATACACTCATTGAACGCATTTCATTTAAATTACTGTGAATACTTATGATTACGAATTTCTATCCACCTGGGGCAATTCAGATTTTGTGATACGGTTCATAGACATAGATGCGATTTCTAGGAGCAGAAAATCTTAAATACGGGGCTGTGCCTACACTCTTCGCATTGTTAATAATCATAGGGCGCTCAAAGATGTTGAGCGCTTGCGAAAAACCAGTCTTAATGGATCATCATCGTACGACCCGCGATAATTCAAGACCGTAAGCCGGAAAGGTCGTGTTTACTTCATTCTTTCACAGTGGAGCTGGGACCACTTGTCGACTTCAAAGGGACCAGCGTACCATTAAGAAGGAGGGGCGCGGTGCAACCTGAGCGAGCGCAGAGAACAGACAGACGTTTTGGGAAAGAATGTCGCGGCATCACCCTCAAGACCAAAATACCCTTTCTTCAAACCGCGAGCCCAGGAGACAATTCACAATTTGCCAAGGGTGCAAAAAGTGTCCGGATCTATCCCACCCCCGATTTACTTCGTTATCATCGGTCCGCTTGAACGTGCCAAGCGTATCAAATGAAGGTGGCAGTTCTTCCATTGTATCAGGAACGCTTCTTATCACAAGTATGTTTAAAAATGCAGGTGATAACTACGTAATGTACGCGTAAATTATATTTAAATTTTTGATCTTATATTATTCAGTAATCTATAACCCTTGTTGATATCATTTATACCGGGAAATGAATAATGTATTTAATCCTAGTAGATAGACGACAACTATTATTAATATGAAATGTCCCAAAACACAAAGAAAAACTCGGTGTAATCTACCGATGAAGACGTATAACCCCGAAAACAACACAAAAACGGAAAATTCTATTAAAATATCAAATTTCTACCGCGTCAAGGAAGCGTATCTGGCGTTTTCCAGCTCCCCCGATGAAATGGACGGGCCCGAATGAAACCGGGCGATGCGGGCGACTGTGCCTGTGATATCTTCTGGGCTAGGGCCGGCCTCCGCCATTGTGAGACACAATGAGGGCCCCTCCTCACCCTCCCCAACACATATAACAGATAAGCCTCCAAGCCGACACTCCCCCTCACTCAGACCGTGGAAAATAATTCGGCCAAATGGAACGATCTGTTTTACCCCACTCACCACTCAATTACTGTAGTTATTTCCAGTGTTTAGCACCCTCATAATCTCTCAGACATCGTAAAAATCAATTTACGCAAATATTAAGTCGCGAGGCGACTTACAAGAACGTCGTAGTGCGATCGAAAAGGTTTCGGAAAAGTGGCTATCGCTGTAAATGAAACACTATATTGATAATTCATCGGCGCGGTCGTCAACTTCTTGAGAACGTATCGAAGAAAACCATTTTTTACGAATGGATTATTTGCATTTACTTGGGGTCGGGAGAATTATATTTTTATATTGTTGTATTATATATTATATTGTTATGGATAAGCATGTTATGTAACTGTTAAAATATTTTCTAATAAACCTAATTCAAAATTAAAGTTAATTAATTGGATCTCTCCTGCATATTTCTCAGGATGTCTCTGACAAGCATAGAGGCTAGTAGAGTACTCATGGAAAATGCTATTTTCGATCATGAACAATTCCAAACGCTCCGTCCTTGTTTCTAAAATGACACCAACTAGACAGAGGAAATCTACAAAGTGCCAACATTTACAAAATACCGTAGATTCCGTGTATTTCTGTCTCCTCTCGCTGGTTCGGTCTTTTGCTAGACCGGTTTCGGCTGATCGTCATCTTCAGTGGGGGTGTTAGTCACGTTGCCACTTTGGATGTTTTTGGGCATTCCCACTGCACTGTCACTGTCACATTAACTGTGGTGGTTGTCTGTTTGTCGTGTGTATATGTATGTGCGTCTTGTTATTGTGTTTTTGGGGAATGTTTATTGTCTTATGTGAGTTGGGAGGGATTTTATTAGTCGGCTTAAGTCTTTGTGGGATTATCGGTCAAATATATATTTGATCACACAATTGGTTACAACTGTTAGTTTCTGACTTCCAAATATATGACGGGGAACCTGTCTGGTATTGGTTATTTACGATCATAAAGGTTTTCCTGTTGACCCAAAATGTATTCAAAAACGTTTATTTGGTTATCGAGTTAATCAGTGCAAGTGCTCCAACGAACTGTAGTTAAGTATATTTCCGCACCACCCAAAGGGGGCGCTAATATATCGGTGCAAGTGCGGCCAACGCCATAATTAAACATTGACTTGACAAATTTCATATTATATAACAGAAAATATAAAAAGCACTTTCCGATAAATAAAGGTACATTAGGCGAAGTTAAATTCTAATTACGAGCATGACTAATTGTTGTTTTTTCATTTATTCTTCGATACCTCTGTCTAGCAAAATTAACAAAAAACTGTTTTAGACATGAACGATCTCAGTTTAACTTTATATCTCTGATGTTTTCATTTAAGTGACAATTCGATCGTTCACACCGCTTCGGGCTTAAATCAACAGCAGGTCTTTTGTTCAGGGTATATCAGTGGACCGAAAAATAAAACTCGCCCCCTTTTCAAACAATGGCCTAATCGCCCGATTGTTTAACACTCGTTCAACAAAGTATAATGACCGTTATACTGAGCGGTATCCCATTCTGTTATCAATTGCAATGGATCCACACAACTAACCGATTCATTAATGCAGTAACACAGAACAATGATTACTATAAAACCGTCCTAATCAGGTTCATCGGCCTGTACCGGAGATTGAAAGGCTCACGCACCTTTCCAACAACGCGTACACATTTTACTATCTCAATATTCTGAACTTCAGAATACTCTACAGAACTACAGAACCTTTGAATGGTAGTTTCGTACACAAACGGATTACTTGTCTGTTCAAAATAGGTCGAAAATATCCAAGAATAATTTATTCACCTTTCATTCAAATCATCTTCACCTAAATTGAACAATTTTCTGAATCTGATATTTCATTTCGAAACGAACATTTTCTTTAAATAATAAACATCCCATTATACTCGCGCGAATTTTTAAAATTCCGCTCGGCTACTTGTCCAACGCAAGACCGGTTCCAGCTTCCCGCCAGCGTCAACAACATTCCCCTTTCATACCGTCGAGTCTCTTACATAAGAGGAGGTTTTCTCGCAATCAAGGAAAACAAACACCACCGCAATATAGTGCTACCACTGGAACTTAAATGTTAAAATAATATAATTGGATATTTCAAATAGTTTTAATACGGAAATTAATTGGTACATACATTTAGGAACAGATTTGAGGATATATATTTGATCAAATCAGTTGTACAACCCTGTCTACTAAGAAAGATTTAGATTAAATCAATATACTTACAGTTATTTTAAAGCATTTAAATATTATATCTTGGATAATTGTGATTCCTGGTTTCTTCGCTAAGTAAGCACTTTATAGTACAGAGTATCGAAATAGAATAAAATAACAGAGAATTGATTCGGCGATAAATTCTGGGTCAGGACCACCAGAGGGTCCGACTGTGTTCAATATACGATTGAATATACGTATATTCAATACTCTTTACGTAATGCCGCGCTAATACCGCTGATGTTACAATTCGTCTGAGCAGCCCAATATACAGCGTCATATGGACAAATCAGCGGAGCGTGGGGACCCTCGTAAAGAGCGATCAATTTCCGTGAAAAACAGAGGCCCCAATAAACCAAGTGGTGCACATCTATCGTAGTAAATCAGACCGGACCTCCCGTACTCTATATTTGTACCGGCGAACAACAAAACGATACAAATACAGATACACACAAGGCAAACGCTCTACACGGGTAGAATCTTAACGAGGGCACGCGCAATCTTCAAAAAGCGATATTTTAAAACAAGCCGATGGTAAATACAGGACGACACCTCAATTACAGTTTGCAGAGGACAAATATTTCGTGCTTCAGTTTTATTGCGAAACGACCGTCAGCTATTATAAAAACATTTAATATAATTTGATTTAATTTAATATTTTAAGTACGAAATAGTTATGAATTAATCACTCGTTATACTGACTCAAATGTGTCAAGGAGTTGACAAAATCTCGGTATCGTTTCAAAACATAACCGAATATCGTCAGTAACTTTATCGGAGTGACTCTGACTTAGCTTAGAATAAAACTGTATACAACGGAATAAAATTATATGAAAAGGCCTGTTTTCATTTACGGATGATAACATAATCGAGGATCCCATAAATGAGATATTTCTAGTCGTGGACCCGTCGCTGTCAACGTTCTCGGTGACAGCGGCCGCCGCCCGATATTCCGGTATTTTGAGGGAGATTCGGGCGCGGATAAACTGAAGATAAGACAGATCGTGGGATATATTGCGGGTTTACTCACCGGGCAGGAGGGTGGACCGCGGTTCGCCGGCCGCATCGTGCTCCCCGCCTCTCGACAGCGACCAGCCGGAGCGGACCGCCGCCCGCCCGAATATCTATAGAGCGAGAGACCAAATTCGACCGTCCGCCGGAGGGGAACGAAGACGGGAGCAGCGGACGGGAATGATCGGATGTCGGCCTCCCGGCGTAGAATCATCGACTGGCCAGACCCGGAGAAGCGGCCGCCAGCCGGAGCGCCCCCCCAGGCCGCCGCTCCGAACTAACTTTGAACACGGTGTTACACCCCACAAACAGATAGCGCCCACGGCTTTCCCCCATACCCAATAACGTTGAGAAAACTACCTTTATTTAAAAATTTTGTTAGCCACCAGACATTTCTAATACAAGTGAAACGCGACGTGGAGTTTCTGAACGTGATGGTTCTACATTTATACACATATGTTCCACATACAAAAACAGATACACTCAAAAAAGGTATGATATTATATAATATGTTATCAAATGTTGAGGATGACGTTTCCTGTTACACAAAGACATATTATGTCTACAGACAACCCACTATTTGTTTAGTGACAACAATTTTCTCGATATTACAAAAATATTATTAGGTTCGTAAAATATTTCTGTCAAACATATAACCCATACATGAGAATATACACCCTCTCGTTAGTATCCTATATTTATTGAACACCTACATATAAAATAAAACAATAAATATAATATAGTAGTAAAAAATAAAATAAGAATAATTGGGAAATATCAAATTTATAATGTTTTTTTACTTACATGAAATAGTACGCTTCTCTATGGTCTAGAAAACGGAACTTGGTACCAAGTTGCCCACTGAAATGTTGAAATCAAAACCTGAAATTAAAAAAAATTATTTCGTTAGCCGAATATACCAAAACCTTAATTCCCATTTACTGGAAAAAGTAATATTGACATAGTATTATTTAATTGTTGATTTGCTGGTGAAGATACTATATCTGAATGGTGTTAGATAGAAAGTGAAACTTTCAGGCGAATTTGGAATTAATTTCTCTCGCATAAATTAAAATTAAAATTTCGTTTACGACTCATTAAACATTGAATTTTAAAAGATTCTAAAAGAGGACCGAATTTAAAAAATGTAATATTCCCAGATTCCCCAAATAATATACCCCGTGTTATTCTTCCTTCAATGATAAATTCATGCTTACACAACCTGTATAAACATTTCCTGCTTGCAAAGGAGTTATTTTTACCAGTTCATTAACAATTTACTTTTATCGTCCTTCATTAAAATCCGTGTTGAAAAAATATATAACTTCAATTAGTTTCTTAAAACTTTTCATAGTCTGTACAACTTTTCAGTTCAATAAATCAACTTGTCAATATATTTTCATTCTTTAACAGACTAGCGGTAAATTTCCGTGTACTTTTCCTTGGTACTTTCCGTGTACCAATTCCTGTATATCAAGTTACATATAACCTACGTCAAAACTGGACCATATCAGATCGCTACATCTATTAGCCAACCCACAGAATGTTGTCATACTGACGCAGGGAAAGTTGTTACGTCGATTAGTCCGACAGAAAACAATAAAATATTGGAGGGATTTGTACTAATTTTTACAGACGTTGGCGGCCTTCCTGAGGGCGTTTAATGACCCCTCGGTTGGGGGGCGATTAAGGACGATAAAGGAAAGTGCCGGCCAGAGATAACAAGCGGCGACCTCTCACACCGCAGCCGCTCTCATTACTCCCGGCCGATATGAAAATGGTCTCAATCCGCAAATATTATCCACAACTATTCGGCCGGCCTTGCATAATTCCTTATCGGCATACCAGCAATTAGTGATATTCTGTACAGTCGGCACCTACTTATATGACTACAGCCTGCATTCTTGTTAGTCTGCATGATTTCGTTTCGATTGCACTGCTGTACAGTAACCGTTTTTAAGATTGACCGAATATTTCAAAGTAAAACAGAAAAGAAACTAAATTCGGCAAGGAAGGCTATTGCTTGCCGAGCTACTAGTTCTGTATGTATAAAATACATTTCATTTTTCAGGTATCTTCAGTTTATTTAGTACCCAGCATGGACCAGAATTTACAGCGAATACGTTAAAACATTTAAACGCTGAATCGACGAGAGAAAAGAGTGAGGCACTAGATCCGCATTTTTCAAGGATGAATTAGTTTGGTTTGCAGGGCCCTGAATGCTGGACTCATCGGCGGAACCTCCGGCGGCGGGATGAAGATTAAAAATTGGAATGAAAAATAAACCTTCCCCTTAAATGACTGTTTTTCATGATAGCGAGCCCTAGGCCACAAAGAAGCGGAACGAAATCAATCGCTACCGCTTTACCTATTGAAAAATCATCTATATCGCGATGGATTAAATGTAATTTGTCTCTTCTGCGTTATTCAGTTCTAACTTAGTTTATGATTCTCGCATTTATCAGTATAAAATATCGTTCTAGCGAAGACATTTAATTTACAACACGAGCGAACGATTTATTCTTAAAAGAGACCACTTTAAATTGATCAACTAAATATATTTATTGTAAAGATTGAAATTTATTGGACATTTCTAGAAGGCCTTCATTTGAACTAACTACATTTGATGCAATGTATTTTTGCGGTTTAGTATACCGTCTGATAATTAGATGAATTATCACGCTCGCGTACGTGTAGTATATAATTTTTCATTGCTTATAAGTTATGCTTAACCTGCATAAAAAGTAAAATTTTTATTCTTGGTTTTTTTTATTCTCTCTTGTGGTTGTCGTGTGTGAAAATTCTTCTCTGAAGACTACCTGGTGACCGGTTCATTAACCTTTCAATTTGAATCGATTCGTTCCTCCTCATCAGTTTCACCCCTGGTCAGCGACACTGCTCCGCCCGCTTCCTGGCAAAGCACATGACCGTCGTCTCGTTACGCGGAGACGCCCGCGTCACCTACCGACAGCGAAGGGAACCTCGCAGAGGGCAAACGACCATCCACCCGTCGGCAGAAAGTGTATCGCTAGGAAAAAGCCCTCCTGCGAATTGTCCCAGTGCTTCTTTCGTAACAACATCTCGGGCTCAAGAAGCTCATAAAAATCACAGATAATATGAGAAGAACATATTTTTAAAAAAATGTAACGCCATTCCTTGTATCGGTATTACTTATCTGTTTTTCTGCTGATAAAATTTAATAGCAATTCGATTATAAAAGAAATATGCGCCAATAATTTCTGAATATTTTTCTCTTCTTGTTGAAGCGGCGTTCGATCAATGCCAAGGAGGGTCGGGGCCGGGGAGTTACAGCAATATGGAAATCGTCGATCAGGCTCCGTTACTTTTCTGCTGGTCAACTCCAGAGGGCCGTACGTTATAGCGAGAACCGGCCTGAACGTGACAGAAGAATAATGATGGAAAATTTGAAGTGTACTTTGCCCAATATGCTTGATACAGCGCTATCACGAATACCGTCGCGAATATAGTCCGTTGTGAAGTTAGAAAACAATTATAGAGAATATTGTAAGCGATATGTCTTATCGTTAAGATAACCCACGCTGACGGGACAATATGGTTTCTTAACTACCACGGACCTCCTTGTTCGCGAAGAACAGATGTCTTGACAAGGAAATTCAAACCTAAAGATGAATTTACGTTATGTTAATTTTTCACCGAATGAATAATTAGATTAAAGTTTCGTGTGAATTACGAAGAGCAAAAAAATTACACTAATAATAATGAAATAAAATAAAATGAATATTTCCGCCTAAAAATAATGTTTTTTCTACTGTTGTTTTTATATCCTAAAATTAATAACACAACCTCGATTTAACTGTATTATTTTATATTACAATTCCATGATTTGCTTCGTTATTGCTCCTTTTTTATGGTACAAATTACTCTTTCATGGGTACCTGGAGTAGCTTTTACAGTCGTACTACAACCTTTCTTCAATAGATGGCGCTGGTAGGAGAATGGGCCAAAACGGAGTACACTTAAAAATTGAGGAAATATCGCATAAAGGCGAAGTTGAAATATAAGGTTGGGTTAGAAATTAAGTTAGGATTCAGAATCGGTTTCACTTTATTAACTTGGCCACAGTCTGTTATTTCGTTTGCATTCCCGAAATATCGAATTAGTTGTATTCCCGAAACCATAGTTTAGGCGATTAAACGAAACCTTAATGGGACTCGGTTGGGCAAGGGCACAATTTAATTTCGAAACAGGGCCAAGCCTCATTTTTGTAATGTCTCCACTGCGGCCACAGTCACAGCCCCTAAAACACCGCCCCGTAATTACGCTCATTCTTTTCACTTAATCCAATATTATTACTCCCCTCTTGGGGCGAAAAATGTTCAATTTGAAACCCCGGGCCGCGGCTGAAATTAGACGCTCTGCAGTTTAAAAAAAGTTTCAATCGCTGTCACAATCGCAGAATTACATTTCTAGGTGGGTCTTCTGGACCTGTTCAATTATACTGGCAATAAGGTAAACCTCCAGATAGTCCTCGTTCAAGACGGAACCCCAAGCTAATCAATCTATCATAAAAAATCGATATTAACAAAGACTTGCTACAATATAAGCTCCTAACATCGATTAAACACGTCTATGTTTACCGAGTTTACTCAGATCAGGAAAATTGTTTAGCATCATGGTCTGTCTCGTAATGGGATGTCGTCGCAACGAGGGGCGGCTAACGGCCCATATTTAGTTTCCTCTATTAAATGCACGTACCCGACGGCTGAAAAGTAAAGCACGAGACGTGCCCCATTCAGACAATTCATAAATTCGTTTGAAACTTGTATTGTTGAAACTGATTAGTCACGTTTGGAATGGAGAGTGTGTTCCCCATTTTGTTCAATTTCCAATGGTGCATTTATTATAGGACATAAAGGTTGGCTTACGACTTATGGACGATTAGATAGTATAAATCAAAACCCAAAAACAATTTACACAAATCAAAACCATTAAATTAAAATTTAAAATATAATATTTAATTATTATTACTTTAGGGAATAATTAAACCAGTATTAAAATCACGCAAATAAGTCATTCAATTTTCTAAATAATGATTCATATTTTTGATATACTCAATAAAAGAAGGTGAGAATAATTTACGCTATAAGTAGTGCACACTTTTAAAAGCTCGACAAGCGTGTTTGAAATATAAATAATTTCCAAACTCCACCTCCGTTTTGTTCGGATCATCAGCAATGATGGTTTTAAACAGCTTCCTCCTGAAGTTTACACTTCTTTAGTCCGGAGGAAATTTGAGTTCGAGATAAGTTGGCCTGTTACTCCGCCGCGATTCCTTCGGGAAATTTTAATTAATTCAAGTTTTCCTGCTTGAACTGAGGCAGATTACACACTGCACACTTCCGTTATAGTATGTAGGTTGCTGGCAAGTTTTCACCTCGCCTTTCTTTATGCTAAAATTTACTTCATTGCATGTATCCTACGACTAATTGAAATAGAACAAAAAAAGCAAAAAATTAACGCTGCACTAAGTAGATTGTAAATAATGGTTTAATAAATAAGGCATTTTTGGACATCCAGTAGCTTTACCTTTTAAGATTATCAGTGGTAATGCTCCAATTTACTCTAGCTACGAGCTTACTCGTTAATTTCGAACTCTTACAGGTCCATTAACATAGCTCCTTCCTGACGTAATAAACGTCAGTAGGTCAGGAGGATAACTTCGAGCAGAGATCTCAGAGTCATCGACATTTTCCTTTTATGAAATGCTATCTATAAGTAAATAATATGAAGAAATTCATGAAATAATGCAGGATTGGCTTTTATCTCAGCAAAACATTCCCAATTTAGGAGTTGCATCAATGATGAAGTTCCGACTTGATATTCAAGTCAGACTACAGAGCCAAACCATTGACTCAAAAAATGAATCAATAAAATTTGTCCCAATTATATTTGTTAATTGTATATAATAAGACAAATACCATAGATTTTGTGTTTCTCTCTCCTCTCGCTGGTTTGGCCTTTTGCCATACCGGTATCGGCTGCTCGCCATCTTCAGGAGCGGTTTTATATAGTTTATTTGTGAAACTAGCGCCCCTCTGAGTGTGGTGCGGAAATGTACATAACTAAATTTCGTTGGGTGCACATGCACCGATACACCAGCGCCCCCTGAGGGTGGTGCGGAAATTTACTTAACTAAAGTTCGTTGAAGTACATGTGACAGTGACAGAGCAGTGAGGATGCCCAAAAAACATCACAAAGTGCCAAAGTGACTAACACCACTACTGACGACGGCGAGCAGCCGAAACCGGTCTAGCAAAATACCCAACCAGCGAGAGGAGACAGAAACACACGTATTTCTACGGTATTCCAACCCCTCGCTGACCGCAAAACAGGTATTCTAAAAAGGACAAATCGACGATTTATGTTCGTCCTGTAACTTTTCAAGAAGTTTGAAAATAATTAACCATCAAAGGCTCCTTTCGAGCGCACTCGACCTTATATATAATCGTTAAGCCTTCTAGACCGCGCAACGATTTTTAATTTCCGTCACACTCAGCGCAGAAGAGATGGAGGATGGGGGACAGACACTTGTGGGAGAGGTCGGAGCACGTGACCGTGGCACGCCGCATCCTCCCATGCTAATGCCTCCGCCGCCGGCTGATCGACGTCGCCCGGCGATGGGAAAATAATAAACTTTATATCTGGGCCACGATTAGATCGATTGTAAACAGCGGCGCTCACTCTAAGGCGCGTGTCAGCTTCGCCTCTTTTGAGGGGGGGGGGAGGTGGAGTTAATTTAGACAAAGTGGACGGGCCGCTCAATTCATTTTTCCCGTTGATCAAATATAATCGAATAAGGTGAAGATAATCCGATTGATCAATATTCCCATGTATGATTTTTAAATTATAACAGTCAACACAGATGGTATTTTCGGTGGTACTAGTAAAATAGTAAACAGTAATAGGAAAATATAGTCGATTTCTATCTGGTGAATATTCTGATACGGTAAAAATAATGCGATGTTTTTGAATAGAGATTTGGTAATCCTCGTGTCCCAAATTAACAATAAAATGGGAATTACAATTATGGTCTTTGGGAACCTTCTGATAATTGCATTACAACAAATAAAACCTTAAAAGAGAGATTTAAAATCTGCGCTGTATGCCAGTCTCAGCTTCTAAATCTAGCTAAAATCCCATTCGTTGCATATTTATAAAAACAAAATTAAGTTTAATAATATACCCCATTGATAGAACACCTTATCTTACTGATCTTGATAGAGTACCTTATCTTACTCCAGGTCTATACGAGCGAATTATTTAAGAGCATCATATTAATGTTCAATTTCATCCCGAATTAAAATTCAACTATGAAAATTGAATTTTTAAAAACTACTTATAATTTAAATTAGGTATTATCCCAAATAATTAATTTATACCTGTTGTAATAACTTAATAAACTGTACTAAACGGTCAAACAGAATATTGGGGCACAGTGGCCGGTATTCCCGGTCCTAATAACAATAATAACGTACCCTTTTAGAGTGGCAGGGCCCGGACAATATGTCGGCCGGTGTTTACGAGCGTTCTCCCCTCGACACCGCAGAACTCCAAAGCCGGCGGGGAACACAATGGCGCTGAATGGGAGGGCTATCCGATCCCCGCTTAGATCCGAGCCGGGCGCACTTAGGCTTCAATTCCCAGTATCAATGATTCCCCATTTGACAGCGAAGTATTCTGCGGACTCGGCGTTTTCTGTAGATCTTGAAGAAGATCGGCCGAACGCGACAAAATTTCGGTTCATAATCATTCGCCGTCAGAAATATTGAAATTTAAATATTGAAAATTTGTGTACTTAAATAAAGTGCGTTGGGGGCACCACCTAGAGAGTGGAGCGGAAATGTCCTCAACTAAATTTCGTTGGGTGCACATGCACCGATTAATTAGATTTTTTAATCTAATTAAAATAAAATTTAATCTAATTAATTAGATTTTTTTAATCAATTTTGGATCAACAGGAAAATATTTATGATCCTAAATACGCAATACCAGATAGGTTTCTTGTCATATATTTGGAAGTCAGAATCTAATAGTTGTGACCAGTTGTGTGATCAAATATATATTTGACCAATAATCCGACAAAGACTTAACAGTCAATTAACAAAATCCCTCCCAACCCAAATAAAAAACAAAATTCCCCAAAAACACAATAACAAAACATATATATATATATATATATATATATATATATATATATATATATACGACAAACAGACAACCACCACAGTACAAGCCGCAGTGAGAGTGCCGTGGGGATGCCCAAAAAGCATCCAAAGTATCTAACACCGCTACTGAAGATGGCGTGCAGCCGAAACCGGTGTAGCTAAAGACCAAACAGCAAGAGGAGACAGAAACACAGGAAATCTACGATATTCCAACCCCTCGCAGAACACAAAACAAGTATTCCAAACTCATTACAGAATAGTTTTACAGGGCATCTTAAGCTTGGGTAGAGAATCGATAATTAAACCTGTTATTTGCATTGCTAATCTAGGGATTAGTCCAATAAAAGCAATTCTCCAGAACATTCTCAATAACAATTCCTTTCCAAATTTATGTACTGAATTTATCACGATTGCACGTTTTGCAATTACCTAGTTCTACAAATGACTTATTTATTTTTCAAATGTAAATATTTGAAAACTCTCTAGAATTTTGAAAGATCCTGCAGTGTAATTAAATCTTCATATCCTAATTTAACTCGGGATTTATTGCCCATTTTATTAGTTCGAATAGCTACGCGATTCACAGATGGGTTTGCAGGAGGCAATAGTTACATAATATAGAACTTAAAAGGATAATTAGTATTAATCATTGTGTTTAATTAATATTTAAGCGTATTTGAATAATTATTTTAAAAATTTACATCCAACATTTCAGGGGATGGCAAGTATTTACATGCTTGGAGTCGAAAATCATATTACGGTTAGTTTATTACCCTGGGGGTTTGATTAATGAATAGAATGAGTTTGCTCTCATCCTAAACGGATCGCCCATAATTAAAATTTTATTTATTAGCGTCAATACTAATAGGTTTACTTATATCTTAACGGTCGTTAATTGAACTGCCGCTTCGGCGGTAATTCGGTAACGGAGAATCGTGCGAGTTTCAACGCGACCGCTTTATTTGTCCACTGGACGGAAGGGAGTTTCCCCAAATATGATTTACTATAACCGTTCGGAAGCCAATTGATCAGTGCAGATCTGAAAGTGGGGGGGTTATTCTATTATTAATTATTTGGAGTGGAGGGGCGGTAATGGGCGGACGGGGGCGGGGGGTGGCCGCACGCGACCCGCGTGTGTGAGAGGCGGCCGGGGGCGCCTTTCCCACGGAGCGTGTGAACGCCGCTAGCTACCCCTCCCGCTCGCTCACTCACCCTCCACCCAACTCACACAAATGCACACCGCCAGTCACCTAAGCGGGTACACTAGCGCACGCCCAGGTGCACCCGACACACGACCCACTACTCCCGTTACCGCGAGCCTAATTGTTGCTCCCGAGATACGGGAGGCGAGCGCTGTGTTTCCATAACGTCGTACACGAGCGCCCCTATCCCAGGTACTGTCGATCGCCTTCAAGTCTTTAGCCCTTGCGGCTCTGAAGGAGCTCCACATACCTACAGCAGTATGTTCGACTGGCTCATATAAAAAAAGTCAGAATTTTCATAACAAGGAACTTATACAAACAACGTCATCGAATTCCATACACATTCTTCAACACATTTAGTTTAACATACCTGTTTTGTGGTCAGCGAGTGGTTGGAATACCGTATATTTCGTGTGTTTCTGTCTCCTCTCGCCGGATTGGTCTTTTTTTGCAAAACCGGTTTCGGCTGCTCGCCATCTTCAGTAGCGGTGTTATTCACTTTTGGCCGAAACCGGTCTAGCGAAAGACCAAACCGACGAGAGGAGACAGAAACACAAGAAATCTACGGTTCAACACACATATTTAATCCGTTAAAATTTGGCCAATAATCCTGGCCAGAAGTTAGATAAGTACGAAATTACGGGTGTAGAAACCAGTTTGCTGTTATAATATTAAAGTTCTAAAATCTAAATATCAGATTATTAAATAGAAAATACTGTAAATTTAATGAAAATAAATTTATAAAATACGAGCTTTCCGTCAAAGGATCATTCAAGATTTTGTTTACCTTCATCTTCCTATCCTTGTCTCCACTCCTATTGTCGTACGCCAGACTGGTTTCGGTTTTTCGCCAATCGTCAGTACTATTCCGTCAGCAAATTGATGAGGCGACCGAGCGGGCCGACCTAAATATAAGTTGGATGACAACGTCCAACCCCTCAGGGTCGTCTATTCGGAAGTCGTATTTCTCTTTTTCGAATCCTGTTGTTTTTTCAGATTTGTCCGTTACTTTTGTTCTCGGCGCCAGATAAAAGAATTACAACCGAGATGGCGGACAGAAATAAAGCTCACCGAGTGGTATATGACCGGCCAAGAGGGTTGAGCGGCGTTATTTATCTGCGGCACAGTTCATTGGTTTCTCCCAAGAACAATACCCCAGGAAGCTCCCCCGTTCCACTCCGATTAGTGGATAAAAGTTATCGTTTAGCTCGCTCTTATAACAGTCTTCCGAAATATAAAAAGTTATCTTTCATAATATAAATGGTTATCTATTTATAATTTATTTTATTAAATTGTTAATATATTCATTTCCACTAATATATGAGCCCTTTATTTTGAAAGTGGCCTAAGTCCATTTATCTTCAAATCGAGATATTTAAGGGTTTGCGTTTCAATGAATTTAAAAATATAAGTATAGGATACTAATGTGTCATACTGCTTAAGTGCATCCAAGGGTGTTAAATTTATAGTTCCTATTAAAATAGTGGCAATTATTAAGCGAATAATATTCGTTTTCTTATCAAGAATGGAGTTAGGCCACTTTCAAACTGCAACTTTCGATTATCGAACTAACTCTGAAAACTTAAGTGTCAAGAATTATCGTATTTGCTCGGATTATAAACAAACTGAAATACTTTACTGATAAATAACATAAAGTTGTGCTTGTAACCATGACAACCGGAAAAAATTGAAAAATGGAGTTAGGCCACTTTCAAAATAAACGGCTCATATATTGGAATTTTATTTTTAATTGTTTGAATAAAGTTATGAATGATTTCATTCTTTTACAATCTAAGCGAACTCTTACAATGTTTAACGGAGGATTACCTTCATCCGCTTAAGAATTTTATGTTGTTAAATAATTAATTAATTAGTCGCATTAATATTGGACAGTTTTTACGAATGAAGGACTCTTTGTAGAATTCGTTCGCTATACGTTTTTGTAGAGGTTATCAATATTATAAAACTAGGGAGCTTTAGTGAGGCAAAATAAATTTGCCTTCTCCTATTTTATCTAAGGAGTATTTTGTATGAAATATTTAAAAGGACAAATCAGTATCGTGCGTAAGAATTATGCCCCCTGGCTTGTACCGCGTGGACTATCTTTGGCCTAATGGTGACACGTTCCGTCCCCAAATGCGCGTTGAATCCCCCAAACGTCTATCCGAGAATTCGAGATAGAAAGACTCAGTAGTTGGGGGTCCTTTTGAAAACCTATGAATGAAACCCATTAAATGGGGAGGGACGTTATTTAAGTCGCGGCGCCTATACCTGTAAGGACCCCGCAAGTATCCCGGTACGTCGCACGCCTGTTGCACAACGGGGGTTGTTAGCCGCTATTGTCGGTAAAACTCGCCAGAAAGGAGGAGAGAAAGGGATGATATTGAAGGAGGAGTGTGGGGCGGGCCTTTCAAGACGTCGCGTGTCAGTCTCACTCTTGGCGCGTGCCCTCGTCCCCAGTGAACACTCCCTGGTCCATTCATCACCATCATATTTCCTTAGCTGCAAGTTACTTTTAGGATTTTCCCAGACCTCTTTTAACATTATTATTAATAATTAAATGGATTGAATTATGTCAATATTCAATAATATTCAGATTTGTTTGGTTCTTTATCCAAGAACACTGATCCCGTCCCGCCACATAAGGGCAGCTGCGTTTCTATTGACGGCGGGAGAGACTATGCAGCTGGGTAAATCTTAATCCGAGAGATAGTGAAACAATGGATAGTAAGAAAAAGCCTTCTTGCAAATTCCTTTTATTATGAAAATTACTTATTCTGTTCGAACCATTCAAACGATGATACTAACTGCAGTGTCTAAATAGTAGCTGTCTAAAAGGTTTTTCACATTATTACTGGAACAAACTTGACGTTTATTGAATGTAATTGTATTTATTGAAACTTAATAAAAGATAATTGTCAAATATGTTTCCTACAAGAAATTATTTCATCCTGCTTCACACTTCGGACTATTTCATAGTGTTGTCGTGTGTGTGGACACACTTCATAACCGAACTATCGAAAGACGATAATCAAACGATTACGGTACGCTAATGCGTCGATGGGTGGGCGTGTTATCTTCCAGAATTGGCGGGGGCAACAGTTGATCGCGGCCGCCGGTCGTGTGCTCGGACGACGCCCGCCTCCGCCGCCTCCATTCGGCCCTCGTTTACCACTTGCCCTCATAAGCCTATCGCTCGGGGCTCTCCACTTGATGCCGCCGATTAAATGACGAACGCCTGTA
Source organism: Lethocerus indicus (assembly GCA_019843655.1). Classification (NCBI taxonomy): domain Eukaryota; kingdom Metazoa; phylum Arthropoda; class Insecta; order Hemiptera; family Belostomatidae; genus Lethocerus; species Lethocerus indicus. Next base: position 21,024,343 of record JACDQD010000003.1, on the reverse strand, counting down.
CCAATAATTTACCGTGTAATTCAACGGTACAGACGATCCCTGTCGCCCAACTGACCCCGAAACACTCGAATTTACCGCTCAATCGGGAAGGGTCGTAATAGACACCGAAATAAGTGATAGTTGACACGAGAACATCATTTATAGTGTTTTTGACAACTAGAGATAAGAGGAAAAATTAATCTTTTTTTTAAACAAATTATATATTTTTTTTACATTCCGCTTGATTTCTAAACCGTACACGTTAAAGTATTGATTTCATAAGTGTCTCAAATTTATAAATATTACAAATAAAACAATCCGAAATTGCTTATATTTTAGTTGCAAAACCCTGCTCGGTTTAATTTTATTGCCACCCTAATGAAACCAAAGTAGAATCCAATATATAAGAATAGTATAAAATTTCCAATGTGTATCAGCGGTTTTGAATACATAATTTATAGAAGACAGAATAAAATCCGTAGAATGTTTGCGATAATTATATTTAGGATGTTTGTAGGAATGTAAAATAATATAAATTCTGACTAACGAAGCTAACACGATGCACATTAGTTATATCCATGGCACCTTCTTCGGGGTTTAGTGAGAATTTATTCGTGAACAGTTTACATTATTAAGTTACGCATTATTTTGTGCAGGATCCTCACTCTGGCCAGCAGGAATTGCGTCCGCGGATAAATCAGGTATATGCGCAGGATGCGTAAATTGAGGGGAGGCCAATTCGTGTTAACCGGTGTTTACCGATAACAGATGTGCGTTTATAGGTTTGTACCAGAACACAAACGTCACATTATTGAAATTCCCTTTTCTGTGCGGTCGACAACGTATGATATGAAGATCATTTTTTCCGGCGAACGAATATACTATGTTTCCGCATACCGACGGTCTGGTATAAGCTTAGAATATTCCCGCTCAAACTACCGGTAAATCCCTTATCAGATCGGGATTTACCGTCTCCCACCTTGACCTTGCATCATGCAGTTCCCGCTATACATATTCAGCGATTGTTCTACCGGAACGCAGGAAGTGACATAATCTCCCCCTCCATCGTATTTTACAATTAAGAAAAATATTTAGTTCATAAACACATACAGCCGCCTTTATAAATTCAGGCAAACAGTATAAAATATGGTACTAATATTCAGAATTCATTTCGCTTACGTATGTTATTAACTATATACCACGTTCTTGGATAACTCAAGTTCGCGAAAAATTAATAAATTGTTCAATAGAGAAATTCAAAATAATTCTAGCTGCGTAAATATTGAAAAAAAGTTATTGTTAATAGATATTGTAATTTATTTATTGACGCAGTAATGATAGAAAACTGATGGATCAATTTATTTATTCTGCTATTATGCAAGTAGGTTATTATGCCAAAACTATATATGGCGTTTAAATCGTTTCCTTGGCGCCTTCGGTGTATACGTTTTTCTTATTAAATATAATTTCTTAATACCAAAATAATAACACGGAACGATGTTATGTAACGGGTTCACGGTGATGTACAAATACTTGTTGAGCCGGCAGGATAATTTAAACAAAATATCGGATAAGCGGGATAGGGGCCACGCGTAGCTGTGCGGATCGGAGGAGTACGCGTGGCGATTACAAACAGGAATTGTAGCCGCTTTTTAATTTCTGTGCAGGGAGGGTGGTAGGAAGGAGCGTGGCGGGAGGGAGGGTGGGAGGGAGGGAGGGAGGTGGGCCCGCCTCCCCTCCACGGGGGTGAGCTCCAGGGGGGGGTTAGCCGCCCGGCCGTATGTCGGTCACGTTTACAGTCATTCGGTATCCCGGCCTCCACTACACGCGACCTTCCACCCTCCACCCTCCTCACAGAAGAGGACCACACTCCTCCTCCGACGCCCGACTACCCGGATGCGGAGTGTGACCGAACACGTGTGTGTCCCCGATCGTCGTTTCTGAGCGTTACACCTGCGAGTCTTCCGTATTACCGGACAATAAAGAGTGCGTCGAAGAATTGTGATAAGAAGGAGCGTTATCAGTGGATAGACGAGTGACTTCAATTGCGCCCCAAGACATTTACCAGGCCATTAGATCTTGACGTGAACTTCTTATTTCGAAAGTGACGTTGTCGCTCGGATAGGAGTTTGTCCCGAAGTAACCTTCAAGCTGTGGCGGGTAGTGGTACCGCGTGGGGGTTCGGAGCCCCCTATCCAGGAGCACCAGGGACCACTTCCTCCGAGCGCGACTCAGGTGAGCGGACAGCCAGGGCCGATGCAACCTTCCCAGCACCATCCTCCGCCCGAGGCCCTCCACTGGGGCTACGCCCCGTGGCCGCCCCCGGCGCCGCCCCTCCACCACCCCCAACACCATCATCCTCACCAGCACCACCCGCCCCCTCAACACCACCAACTTCAACAACAGCACCACCACCAGATACACAGGCCTCAGCTCAAGAGACCGCACAGCGAGAGCGACGACTGCGATGACGCCTTCTCGGAGGAATCGACCAAAGACCAGTAAGTCGCAGTGTGAAAGAAATACATAGCTCTAGTTGGTAATTCTAAATATAAACTTGCCTACAGATAAAAGTATTCTAATATTCGTATTAGTGACATTTTAATTCCGAGTAGTTAGTAGTTTATCTTATTCACTCAGTTTTTCAGTAATGAGCATTATAACTAATTTCTAATTATCCCTAGTTCCATAGTTCTTAGTTGATTCTTAGAATCAAGCTTCAGTATATTTTGGAAAAACAAATCTCGAGTGTACGGATTCTGCGGTGAATAGAAACAATTGGAAACCTGACACTTTAATGCTACTGACAGTGCCCTGTCAAACCACGCGTTGACGTTTCCAGCGTAACGGTACGGACGACGCCCACCCTAGAAAGTGGGCTTTCTCCGGAGGCGGTAGACACGATTGATACCCAAATCCGATTAACTACGGTCACTTGTCAATCGCTGTATGAAAATTGAATAAACCTCGAGGGCGTCACAATGGGTGACTGCTGGGACCACTTACGGAGTAACAGTCCGTACGAACGGGGCGGTCCGGATTTAACGGACCGTTGTGGACTATTTTCGTATCGTTTTTTCAACCTCGTATCGTTACGATTTTGTTCACCCGCTTACCCGAATTATGCACGGACCTCGGCCACTCCGACTAGTCGAATTCGAACCGACCCGGAATCGAGAGCTTAAATATCAACATTTAAAATGTTAACAGACGATAAGAGCCGTAAACCCGTATCATCGTTATAATGAATTATCCTAATTTCGCAGCTGTTCTTCGCCCGGCGAAGCCGATTCGTGTCAAATGCTCAGCCGGAAGAAGAGGAGGGGTATAATAGAGAAGAGGAGGCGGGACAGAATCAACACCAGCCTCCTGGAGCTCAGGCGTCTCGTGCCCTCCGCCTTCGAGAAACAGGGCTCGGCCAAGCTCGAAAAAGCCGAGATACTGCAGATGACGGTGGATCACCTCAAAAACCTCCACACCAAAGGTGAATATCACGAACAGATTTTAAGCTTTTCCATTATAAGATTTTTTACATAATGAAAATAATTGCATTTCAAATATTACATTTCTACTTAGTATATAAATTGTAATAAATTTACCCTGTTTATTATATAAGAGATATTTTCGTTCATTACCACCGGTATAGTCTTGTCAGGGAATAAATATTACCTCTTTTTGTTGTTTGTCGTTATTTACGGTTTCAATAACGATATAAGATAGGCCGATTACTATTTGAAGATACAGTGCCCACATTTATCGTGTATAGATTTTTGGTTTTTTGGTTAGTCGTTGCGTTGTTGTCCACCGTTTGGGTAGAGTGAGTATGCGCCGGTGGGCAGTGGGCGGAGTGCCACCTGTTGCGCCGGCAATAGTCGGCCCCGGCCAAACACCAGTCGTTTCCTTTTTCCGGTTAGACGGACTTTCCCATGGTGGCGGACCCGGCCACCTGTAACAAGGACAGGTCCACTCCGACCACCCCCACCCATCCTCATCACGTGCACATAGGTAATTACTCCGCTAATGTCCGCCCCCCTCCGCCCATGAGTATAAGGCCCGCGGGGTAACGTACGAAAGATAAAACCGACTCTATACATCCACACCGCATTCGATCCCTCCGCCTGTCAATCGGACAATTTTTTTTTATATCGCCGCACCGAATGACACTTGACATTGGCACTTAAACATCCTACGGACACGAATCGGTTATTTCTCGTACGCGCAAACAAAACAAAACACTCGAAAGTCTAAGTCGGGAACAATAAATGGCGGCCGTAAATAAATACTTCCAATTCCGATTCAATTTTTTGCTCTTATATTTTAGCCCTGTTTATCTGGACAGTCTAGATCCAATCCTTCTTTGTCACACATTAACATCGCGATAATTCGAAGCGTACTTATTACGAGATATGAATGGAAACATCAATTAATGAAATAAAGCGCCCCTGTTTAATAATCATCTAGGAAATTGAAAGAATTCAATCGCGTGGGAAAGTCAATCCAAAATAAACTGTATAAAACTGGCCTTTATGTAAATACGACCACAGTTAGTTTTTTACAATGTCTCTGAAGAAACTGGGGGGTACCTGAGCATGTGAAACCATAAGTCATCCTCCTTTATCTTATCACATTAGAAATGTGTTAGCCTCTGTTCCAGTGTACCTGTTAAATACAGTTTTTGTAACGAAAGTAAATCATTCTTGACATTAAATATTGTCCCGAAGCTACTCTCTTATTAGTTCCGTAAGACAGACCAGTGATACTCTGTAGATTAATAAACATAACCTAATTTGGCCTTAACTCGTAAACGGATATTATTTTTTCGTAGCGATATATTTAATTTCCTGCCTCTAAAAGTTTCAACGCATAAAAAATATCTTAATACCTGTCTTCTTATTATGTAATTTCTGGTATTAATAGTGTAGTATCGAAACTGGAGATGTCCCTGTCAAATTATTTTTCATAAGAGTGGGCATATATGATCACTGAGAAAATGGTCAATATAGTCATGTTTTAGCACTTTATTTAATTTATTTACCGGGGCCCAAAAACAAATACTAAAAAGTCCCAAGCTCATAAGATACACTGTACTGAAACAATAAATCCTTGGCAGAATTAATGAATAATATCGCGCGATTTTATTACTAACGCGGTTCCTCGAATTAATACCGACCGGATCGCCAATTATAATGAAAGGGTGGGGAAACGTGTGAGAAGGAAAAATTGCGGTGCAAGTCAATTGTAGATAAGGGGAGAGTGGGAGGGCAGATGGCTGAGTAGGGTGGTGGCCGTGGGAAGCGGCTCCGGCCCGAGGTTCCATAGCCTCCATTCAGGGGTGAACCTCTACCCCCTTGACGCGTGTGTTGTCCCTCAACCCCCTGTTTGCACAGATAGTGAATTTAAAAATAGGTGGCCGACTCATTACCGTGCGGGGCAGGTGGGGTTCCCATCGGACCGAGGGCAACAGGTCCTCCTATCTCCTCCTCCGTTAACTGGCTCGCTCCCGGTTTTAGCTTCGACTTGGAGTATCTCGCCGGCAAAATGTACCGGCTTCGTTTCACTAATAATGAATCGTGACCACACCTTCCAGTTTACAATTTCAACCCCCAAATAAAATTTAGACCGTTCAACTTCTGGTTATAAAAGAATTTCATCTTCATTTCAACTCTCGTTGGTCATCTTTCCTAACGTCATCATTCCCAGGACTCTGACTTCGCCTCAATCCAAGAGAAAATGTCGGGAATTAATTACTGAGGGAGCTATCTGCAAATAAGAGAGGAGGATTTTTTCATTTCATGCCCGAACTAATAAATGATATCCGATAGCGTTCCCTCCTGGGTAATCCGATTTGGCGCCGTATTGCCATCGGATCGGGGTCCGGCCTGTGACAATGGCCGGGACGGGGGGCCGAGGGAAGCGACGAGACTGGTCTTGGGGGAAGAAGAAAGCGCGACCAGTCACTGGGCATTCCTCTCAGGACACGGTACAATCCTCCCCTCCCAAAGTTCCCACGATCCCGCCTCTCATTCACCCCACTGCCCCAGCTCCCCCCTCTATAAACAATCTCGCTCTAATTCTCCCAATTTCTCACAGTGAATCACAATGTATGTCCATACTTTGAATAGTACAGGGCCCTCGACATCGCTAAAACAAGAACTTTAACCCGCCGATGCTAAAATAATTAATGTGGATAAAATGATTACGAATTATGTAATTTATAATGAGCCAAATTTGTTGTTTATATTGAAAATGATAATTTCTTTTCCAGGTTCCGACGGACTCGGTTACGATCCATCCAAGCTGGCTATGGACTACCACAGCATAGGGTTCAGGGAGTGCGCGGCAGAAGTAGCGCGGTACCTGGTGACGGTGGAAGGGCTGGACCTGCAGGACCCGCTGAGGCTGCGGCTGATGTCCCACCTGCAGTGTTTCGCCGCCCAGCGGGAGCTGGCCTCCAAGCAGTCGTGGCCGGGCGGCGGAGGCGGCTCGCCCTACCCGCCCCCGCCACCGCCCCCCGCGCCGGCCACCGCCCCCGCCCCATCCACACCCTCCGACTACCAGTCACAGCACGACACCTCCGCCTCCTCCAACAACTCCTCCTTCGAGACGAGCGGCTCCTGCGAGAGCACCCCGGCCAGCTCCGGCTCGGGCCCCACATCGGTCGTCGCCTCCAGCCCCAGCTACCACCACCAGGGCCACTACCAGCCCCCTCCCCCGCCGCACACCTATCACGCCAACCAGGGATATCACTCCCCCGTCTCCTCCCAAAAGCCGTACAGGCCTTGGGGAGCGGAGCTCGCCTATTGAGTCACTGGCATCGATGCCTAACGATATAACGAACGTACCTGTTTCAAAATAGTCAAAGACCAGTTTATGGTTACTCGAATCGACGTCGATTAATAAATTATTATGATAATAAACATCGCGATGATTTATGCTGCAAGTATACAAATATATTGAACTGTGGAACGGATAGATTAAGAATGCAATCTATCGAGAAAACGAGGCGGTCTCTATTAAACGCTACTCACATTGAAGTAGAGTCGATCCCTTTTTTGTGTCAGTGATATAGCCCTATCTGAAATCTAGTCAAACATTTAGTGAACAATGGAAATTGTTGATATATTTTCGAAAAACCTATTGTAATCGCGTAAATATACTTTTGATTATTGTAAAATTTGTTTTAAAAAGTACTTCGACCCGGAGGGGATGATTCTATGGTGTGAAGAAGTTCCGACAGACCCAGTTCTAATTCGTTTTGTTAGGTGGCACACTAATCTGGGAACATTGTAAGGTTTAAGTGATATAAGTAATGAAAAGAAGCATTGACGAGCTTTCACAACATTGAACAGAATTGAATATATCGTGAAAAAAGAGCGTCCAAGGCAATCAGATCTTCAGATTGAATTGTACAAAGCCATTATATAACATTCTATAATAGAGAATGCGATTATGAAGTTTCAATTATATTAAAGGGACGAATAAATATATATAAATTATGATTTCTTTCTTTTCTTCTCTACGCGTCGTTAGACGCATGACGTTATTTCATATACGAAAGTTGTAAATAAATAATGTGAATATACCAAGTTTCATGAAAAATATTAAATGAAACTGGACAAAAATCATTCCAAATTAGTCATACATGCTTTAAGGGTGGGATAAGAGGTTTATTTGTAGGAAGACATGTTGCTCCCATAGGAGTATGTAGAACATTTTGCATCCAATTTGGGGCAAAGTTCTGCCGGCAGTATTGTTTTATTTGTGATCTCGTAATTTGTAAATATCATGTTTTATATATTTATTCTTATATTTTGATTACTATATAATCTATACATTTTATATATATATTTTGTACATAAAATAATACAGAGTGCATATATATATATATATATATATATATATATATATATATATGTATGTATTTTACGTTATATCGTATATTCTTACGCACACCCCATCCTCCTATGAAATTAATTTTCTTATTTTTTACATACAAATAGTATTTTTTTAATCTAATGATTATTACGTGAATATTAACGTTATGTTCACAGAATTTTAAATAAAAAATGAAAAGAATTCATTAATTTATCAAAGTGCCAGATTTATATTATTAATTTCTTCCAAATTGTAATTATATCTGGACCGATAATGAGCACAGAAATAACAAATCATAAAAAACAAAGGAAAAATCGCTCACCCCAATTATTCAAAGTAATCTTTGTGAAATTATCTGAGTGGTATTTTCGCACGGGTGGCCTCAATAATTTACCATCCGGAGCGAATAATAAATGATATTGTCAATAAATCGACCGGTTTCGCGCTAGTCGTTAAACTGATGGCCTCAGGTCACGGAAATAAACCTATCGAACCGTCCTGGGATCGAAAATGCTTATGGACGAGTGGAAATGGAATTACATCTTGGCCCAAATATAAATAATTAAAAATTACATATCTTCCTAACTAGTAATTTCTAAGAACAGTTCTATCGCGATTCATTTTCTCGAGTTACTAACAATAAGTTCTTAAGGTTAAGTGATTAAAATCTTGACTTGTCAGTGGATTCACGCGGCGACATAGTTTGAATACATAGATTTTTTTAAATCCGGCTCGCTGAAGTAAAATTCATGTCGCGAATCTTCTTAACGAATTTCCTCAGGACAGATATTTTCAAATTTAAATATATTTATCATTGATTGGCTGAGTCAGGCGTTATCCGAACTGTGGGCAAGGTTAATGCCCATTTGACCGTGCCGCGTTGACAAGCTGCGTGCCCTCGGTCTCCGCCCTCGGCATAATTAGGCGTCGACAATGGGCCGGCCACACACTCTCTCTCTCTCTCCCAATAAGCCGTAGGAAAACCAGTTTTTTCACCCCTTTCTTATTTTCCGCGTCCTAAATATGAATATTTTGTATTGTTTGGCGGTCGGGCTAAGGGCGGCCACGTGACCGGGGCAGGGCTCGGGCTCCGCTAATGAGTGGGTCGCCCTCCGCAACAAAAAAGAGACGACCGGCGTTCGCCGCGGTTTCGCAACAGTTTATTGTTCCGTCTTGCCCACAATACCGAAACCGGTTTCCTATAATCTGTTCCATTAGTTTTGACAAAAATTCAACTGAAATCGCTGTTGCGGAATAATATATTTTTTTACGCTGAAAAATGAGTCACCTTCTCCTACAAATTAGTAATTTATTAGTTTTACTCGATTTCTCTAGGGGTGTTTAAAAAAATGTTTTTATCGCTAATAGTGTTCCTGTAAAATGGGGTCATTTTGTAAATTTGTTGATAAAACAAAAAGTAAATGAATTTTCGGGAAAATGGCGTTCACACTGTTGCGTCTTACTCGTATGCTAGCAAGGCGATGACATCAAACGTCATATTAATTAACTATGCTCCTGATTTATTATTACAATACAGTTCTGACGAAAGGTATACGTGCAGAAAATAAATATTAAGGTAATCGTCAAAGGTAAGCTTGATACGTAGCTGCGTAATCCTATAGCAACGTATTGTGATTATTATTGTTATTGTGATTATGTGTATTGTGATTATTATTGTTGACATGCTGTTTAATGTTGTCTTAGAACCGCACTGCTCGACGTGACGCGGTGACGTCAGACTGAGTCGCATGACCAGGGGGTCGGACGGGGAATGAGATAAGGCCACCTGTTAATGACCCGGCACCGTTCATTATCGTTCTCTCTCTCTCTCCTCTCACCCTCTCTCCCTCTCGCGATGTAGAATCCTCGCGCATGACGCAACCCGTAAGATTATGCGGAAACAGTTATTTGTTGTTCCCATTATTAACACGCCCCGGGTAAATTCCCAACCGCTTGTGTTTCAGTGTACGAAGGATCGAACGATAATCACTTTCGAAGAACTGGATCAATGAAATAAAAACAATTTGTCGCGCAACTCAGTTTCAATCGAAATATAGATTTATAAATTCTCACAGCCGTGAGACTGAGAGATGACACGGTGATGAATGAATATTTTAACGATAATTTTCTGTAAACATCGTTAGTTCGTAATATAACGTAATGTAAGAAGAATGTATATAAATGTACCTGCCAATTTATGTGTACGTATATGAAGACGAGAAGGTCTAGCCAAATGGAATAGGGGAGAAAAGTTTAAGCACCAGACTAGGTAGTTTTTAAAAAGTATTGCAGCGCGGCGATGAAATATTAAACAAGTGTAAACTGCACAAGAGCCGGATGTAATACAACAGTAATGGCACTTCGTGAAATCGTCGTGACCTTTAATATTTTCTCGGGATATTACACTCGTTATTCGGCCTCCGGGTCGGCAGTTGCAGAGGCGCCTAATTTAGCCATAAATCGCGTCGTCGCCCCGACGCATATTAACGACGGGGCCGGGGGCGGAAACTCAGGGCGGCCATAAGGCACACAAACGGCGGATTTCTCAGGCTCTCTACCGAGATAGCTCCCTCGGGTCCCCGGCCAACCCCTCCTAATGGGCTACACCGACCTCTATCCGGGCCCGCATTAAACAGTACTCGCAGATTAAAATATCTGGCAGACCTTTTCTCGATAATTGGACCAATAGCTGAGATAAAATTTGAGAGTTGGCGAAGGGAGGGAGGGTGGCTAAATCCCACAGCACAATTACATATAAACATTGCGATTTGTTGTACTTTGCGCCAATGAGTGGCAATTAAAATAATATAGACAATCCGCTAGACAATAGCCTACTTTTATTGAAACTTTTCACGTGTTCAGTCTTAAGCTCATTCTTAATCTAACTTAGTGAGGGTACAGATTTTATAAATGATTTTGAAGTATTTAAGATACGCTTAAAAGACATTTTGCAGATTGTGATATATTAATTGGAGTGCTTGTAGTTCATAATGCACGATTAATTAGCATAAAATATTTACCGGTAACGTAAAAACATGAAAATCGAATATTCACTAACCTATATCGTGAGTATTACGGTTCAGTCTTTGTGTATCACATCGAGAATAAATAATATTTCTAATAATTAACTTCGAAAGGTGAAATTACAATTTTCCGTTTATCAGATCCCTGAATACTGTACAGCCCTGTATAATTGTAAATTAAAAGAGTTCTAATCAATGCTCATTATATTGTAACGGCCGGATCGCGGGGCAAAGCCCAATTACACACTGGTTTAGTTGCGTGCGCCCCCTGCCAGTCGGAGATCTTAATTTTTGATAAATACGAGTCCGTGCTTCTGCTGAAATAAATTCCGCGTTTGGCGAGGAGGGAGGAAAAACGCCCGGGGGGGAGAAGGCGACGTTATCAATTCTGTTCAAACACTCGTTTTACCGACAACGAATAGTCAGAGATAACGCCACTCGGGCAGGTGAATTCCCGAACCGGTAGTTTATCGAAGAACGGCCGCGTTCCACGAATATTTAAGATTAAACGAGTTATTCGATGAAAACCGACGCGAGTGAAACGTTGTTACAATGGCCTATTTACGGTAATACAACGCCCTTGAAGACGCTCGGAATTCTTTTCCTTATATGGTGAAGATTCCGTTACTGTTCTTCCGACTGAATTCACATCGGCGCCAAATAGCAGGATACCCAAGCAAGAGTTATAATACCAAGGTGCTAGTAAGTAGTGTATCCCATCTTCATACAAATATCTAATTGATGAATTAGAATAGACGAAATTAAAACGAGATTTGTTACATCAGTTGAATAAATTATATATTTTTAAGAATATTGGTTCGATTCCCGTATTCACTTATAGCCCCGGATATAAGCTAAGCTATAAGACAATCATAAAACAGAAAAACACGATCCCGTGATTACATATTATACCTGTAATATTATATCGTCTATCAATTAGTCGTCGTTTATGGAAGGGGAAGGAGGGGCGTTCGGGCGAACATTAATGGATCAAAAAATAAATTCAGATCTAATGAATCAAAACGAACTGATGATGAGTGCGAACTGATTGATACAGATTCGTTCAATCGCGGCGAAGGCTCGCCAGACAGGCCCACAGCAGCTGGGCGATGTCAGAGCGGACCCGAGGTCAAAACGATTTCCATTATAATAGAACTTATTTGCGATCGGTCATTCGATGCACAGTGGAGTTTTCCAGGAATTACACGACATTTGATGACGTCAAATATCTGGATAGAAAAATTAATTGTGTCATTTTCGTTCGCATGTATTTCTTACTTTTACGTCAGAATAAATTTATGCTTAAAAGAATTCGCAGACGGTATATATTTTATTTGAGGAAAATATTTGAGGGGATATTCTGAGTTAAATATGAATAGGGATTCTCATATTTCCACAGTTTATTCTTCGGCTATTGCGGGTCGACACTGCAGGAAGCTGGAGTTGCCGGCTACCCAGGTTGTATTGTAGCTGGGGGCCGGAACGAATTCAGAAGCGGGGCAAAGGAGAAGTGCCCGAGTTGCGGCCACGACCTGTATTTATTCATTCGCTGCGGGCGAGCAACCCTCCTCACCCCTTTCTGAGAAACAAATGTTTCTTCTGGCCCCGCTGGGTTTTAGGATATTAAGCGAGTTGGCGATTAAAATGGGGCCGGGAGCGGAGAAGCAGATTTGGCCAACTATTCTGATTGTGTGGTAGTCACTCTGCCACTTCCGATGAATTTCTAGAGTCAATTTAAGACGGATACAATGCTAGACCGAAATTCCAAGCCGATCATTCACCCGGACAATTGGCCAAATCGATTCGAATTCTCGAGCAAATAAATTGGATCACGATTAAGAAGAACCAATCTTCATTATTTATTATAAATCGTTCTTTTATAATAGAAAGACATTTTGAACCCAAAATATGGCGGAGTATATAGATAAGGGCTAAATTTTGTTCATTGATATCGTGTGTCCTAAATTACAGGTATTCATATTCCAATCACCAAACACGATAAAATGTGTTATCACGTAAATAAAAGATCTTGAGAACATCCTAATTTTTAGTTGGGCCAGAAACACCAAGAATAAAGTGTTTAAAAACAAAATTTCTATACTTGAAATCTTACCAGTTTGAAGTATGAGTTGTAAAAAGGTAGTGAATACCAGAAATTCAATTTCATTACTCCCTGCTGTAAATGGTTAGGAATAATTTTGGAAACTAGATATTCATAACAGGATCGTAGCTCTACTATTAAGTTTAAACATATTATCAACCTGGAATTATTAACGCAAACCATATAAATAATTAGTATATACAGAGGGGTCCAAAAAAATGTATCCACTGTTTAACAGTCCATAACTTGCAAACTAATTGACGGAGTTGTCTCAATTTTGGTGAAAGTGTAGTGTTAAGTCCAACTTAAAGATATCACTGTAGGTGTTCGAAATGGTTACCATTAACATCCACACACAAACGATGCCGCCGAACTGCAGCACGAAACACTGACTGCAACGTGTTCAGTCGGATATTTGCACATGAATGTACGACGGATTCTCGAATCCAATATGCGTGGATTCATCCAATGTGCGTGGCTTTTGTCGATAAACGACCTCCTTCATGTTCCCCTTTGGCCTTTGGCTTCAAAATTTGTCTCGAATGCGACGAATCGTTAAACGTGTCGGTGGCTCTGTTCGATACTCATTTCGCCATTGCCGTTGAACCTCATTAATGTTTTCGTACTTAAAATACCACTTCGAAACTGACTTCCTTTCATCGAATGTAAGCCTCGCGCCAGCCATGTTTACTCGAGTAACAAGGTACAACTGACAACAAAACACTGGCTATCTGGCGACTGTCATCTGACAAAACAAAACAACGCAATACAACGCTTGTATGGCGATTGCCGGAACTACAAACTATAACACTACCAAAAATGAGACAACTCCGTCAATTAGTTTGCAAGTTATGGACTTTTAAACAGTGGATACATATTTTTGGACCCCTCTTTAATATTCCGTGTATTCAATGTATTAGGGGAAATCGGAAGGCGACAAAACGCAATTGTTAAATCTGGAACTAGTTCTTAGTTCGTGGGGTGAGGAACTCGGCTGGGATTGTGCCGGTTTCTTCAGTAGACTGTTGGTGTTATGTAGCGGCGACGGAGGACAGTCCGTGAACGTTATTCCGAGGGAGTGTTTCGCTAAGGGCGGCGTCGTGCCCGGGGCCGTTCCGAAGAAGAATGCCGGGACTGCTTGACAAAAATGCGGCGCTCGGCAAATGTAATACATTCCGCGACGGCACTAAACTCCGCCCGGCATTCGCCACTGCCAGGGGCATCTGGGTCAACCCACGGCCCTTCTCCGTCTCAATAAAGTTTTATTTTCTTTCAACTTCTTGGAATAAGTCTCGAAATTGAAAAACATAAAACGCCCCGTTCGTCGAACGCTCCCGGTAGACCGTTTTTCTCGGTTTCAGGTCGTTCTGTCGAAGATCAAATTTAATAGAGTAAACATCAAATCCGACTTAGATTCATTTATAAGAAAAATATGAATCTTACCCAATTTAAAAAATACATTAAAAAGTCAACATTAATTTAATTAATAGACGCCTAAAAGGAAGTGGCCACGCGACCTAAATGATTAAATAAAATATTAATAATAATAAATAAATTAAATGAAATTAAAAACAAAATAAATAAATAATAAAAAAAATAAATAAATTGTTATTTATTATATATAAAAATATTATTTTAATAAAAAAAGGGGGGGAAACTAGTGGGTTTCTCCTCTAATTGTAGACTATTGTAGCTAGTGATTTCATCAATGTTGCTTATTGTATAATTTTACAGTTGTAACAATAAAAGAGACAAAAAAAAAAATTTAATTAATGGTATACCACTCTGGTATGGCTTCCAATATCTGGCACATAAGAATTTTTACTTTTGATAAAGAAACTTTTGAGCACTGAACTGTGTGTTATCCATAGTCATCGAAACAGGTATGTGGTGATTTATTTTCCGTTATAATGTTTTTCATAATATATTCTTGTTACGACCGTTACACAATAAAGCTATTTTTGTCTAGTGTACACGCTAACGGGCTGTATCGACCAAACCGACGTCTCCCAACGGGGGGCCTGGTTATTGTTGTTTAGGTGCAAGAAACCGCACAGTTTAGAGCCGCACACACACACACACACACGAGTATTTATAATTGGATTCTAGCTTTTTCGATTCTGCCCACATCATTAATATAGATCGGGCATCGTTTAATATTAGCTGTAAGATGAATTCCGCGTGTGTTTAATTATACCATATTTATGTCTAGGAATTTTTTGGGAAATTTTGGAACTAATTCGATATATTCCTCTAAAGTTTAAACCATTATATATTAGGATTGGTAACTTGAAAGATATTAGGCTTACTGCGGATAATGAATAAGAGTAATGTCAAGAATCTGACCCTCCAAGGATTACGAATTTGAAAATGAAATTTAAAGACACGATTGGAATCAGCGTATAAGAAAAATCCTGTTTTGGAATCAGCGTACAGATGATCTCACAACCCATGCTGAGGTTTTAAAATTAAATTAGAACTCTAGTATCTGGGGCCAATTTAAAACCCAGTAATGTAGTAACAATCGTCCGGAAGGAGTTGCTGTCCACACATATGGGCGGAAGCGAGCGGTGTCGAAACTGATTGATGAGCCAATCGAACAATCCGACTGGAAATTGGGACGTTCGGGGGCGGCGGCAACTGCAAGTCACAGCCAGTCGTTAATTCAAGGACGCCTCCTGTTAACCGGCCGCTCTCATGAATACACGCTTAACCCGTCGTTAGCCCCCCTACCACCCCCTCATTCAGTTGCTAGTGCTAGTCATCCTTAGGAACAGATTCAGCCTCAAGTAGGACCGTTGTCACGGGACCGCAGGCCCCATTCATCATTCAACCGACACGAGAGTGTCTCACCCCTTTGTTGCTTGTGCACGGAAATTTTATTTAATAAATTACAGTCCTCGGCGTCGGAGAGATAGATAACGTGGTACAGAGCTATAGAGATAGATAACGTCAAAATAGATACTTTACAGAATGCAATTAATCGGGTCTACAAGTATTTCTTCGTTCTCAAACTAGTAAGTAAAGTTCGTGAAACTAACGTATCACAATATAAATCCTAATTTAAGATACGAATATAAAATATGAGAAATTTTGAAATTATAGATTCCCCAAAAAGGATTCCAGCACCTATATACTGTTCGCACAGTCTGTAATCTTAAATTGCAATTAGTTAATAGAAATAGACGATATATTGTAATCAATTGAAAGTCGCAGCTAAATAACAATTGTTCAAAGTTTATTGTCACAATTGGCCGGACGAATTCAGAATTCATTTGAACTCCGAAAGAGCGCCGAGTTGAATATAAATTGGGCAATATAATATTTTCAGTTTTCGGTAACTGGGGCAGTTTGCAAAAGAATGATTAAATAAAAGGGCCGTCTGGCAGTGGGACAGGGCTGGGTCGACTTCAATTAAAGTTCGTCACCCTCCTCCGATTTTCCGGCCACTTCACTAACGAGAGCCCTTCTCAGTTTCTCTGAACCAACAACCTGCAGGAACACTTTACCTTCGGCCGTTTCATTTTAAAAATGAATACCGCTCAGGCTCAATATTAAACGTATTTACTTTATTAACAGAGGGTTCCCATTTATTAACATCGTAAGCTGGATAATTCCTTCCGGTAAAATGTTAATGAACTCTAAGGAAATTAACGAGTGGAATATGAAAATTATTATGCGTCCAAAGTAGTATTTAATTTCTGTATTGTCTTAATGAGCCCCGCAAAAATTGACTTATTATGTTCTCCTATATGTTAGCACATTTAAATGGCCATATTTCAGTTGAAATTATTCGCCTGACACCAATGCCATCGAATAAATGTTTGTTAATTTTTGAATTAGCAGTTGTATCTCGCAACGAATTTGGATTGTATATTTGTAGTTGGATACAGTCGAGTTAGTGATTCGTGAAATAAACCGATTTATTGACACGGATCTATCAATCGGTCCGCCTGTTTAACTTCCACCGGCTGTAAAGTGAACCAAAAATCCGCGCCGGCCGGGGTGAACAAATGGGACGCATCGCGCTCGGAGTCGGACAACGGGGTCGAAATTGTTTAACCCCGTTAGGTCGTCTGTTACATATTTATTTTTTGTTCACTCTTCCCCGCCGGGCCAATTTTTTTTGTACAATGAAAATTGTCACCGGTCCGAGTGGTGAAAAAGGGTTGAGTGATGAAGCGTGGAGCTTCAATCAATCAATCAATCATTGGAAATGGGGGCGGGGGGGCGCAGAGCGAGAGTATAAAGCGAAACTGTGGGAACACGCGAGACCCGGCCCCCGCAACCACGGACGCCCATCTATCTCAAGACCCCCGCTCAATTTCAAGGTGCCGCGTTTCACTAACGCGAAATTCAGAAAATTGATTCCACCCAGCCCCTTCATTTTTCTTTCCTTCTGGACGCCACTATTTCACTGCCGTCTTATGCCCTATTACAGAATATTAAATGTAAAACCCCGCTTGCAACCGATAATGTTGATGCTGGCCGGTGGAATGTTACTTGGGTGTGCTTGTTCTAGCCACCCTACGGAATCAAACGCGTGTAGAGAATCATACGCATATACGCATTTTGTCTACATTGGCCTCCCACCTGATTAGACGATAATAAATATTAATAAATTATTTTTTAACACCTTGCTTATGTATTGTCCTATAACGTATAAGTTATAGAAAGATGAGTGGAATCTATCTACAGTTGGGAAGTTATTGACTGTTCTATTACTGAGGCATTCATCCTGGTGGCGATGTTTCAATTATGACTCTGAAGGGGGACATAGTTCGACCCCCATTACAATCATATAGTCGCGAATATCGTCATGTGTTCGATCGTAAACCAGATTAAACTGTTATAACTGTCATAGGCGGAGGCGGCGGTCGCTGCGGATTCGCGCGGCGGCCGGCCGCAACAATGACAGCGGATGAAAGGCGAGAGTGAACCCAATACGGAATAAATCAGAGTAGGTGGGCGCCGATGGGGCGTAACGGGGGCGGGAGGGGGGCCCGCGTGCCGGCAGATGGATGCACGACGACGGCCAGATGTAGGAGAGGAGTGGTCATCGCGAGGGCGTGACACGGCCCCGAGTGGACGGACACCGCCGCCGCCGGACAACAATGCCTGCGGACAACAATGACCGGCCTCGCAATCACACGGCCGGCCCTAATCTTTATTGCTCTTCCCAGTGTTTCGACATCTGAACAAACACCCGACCAGTGGACCGAAGGTTTTAACTTCGGGATTGGCCCCGTTGGCTAATTAACTGAAGAAGTCGTGCCCCTCTTTTCCAGCCGGCCCATTAGATTGGCCTGCGTAGGTTTGCAGCAGTTGGAGCGATCAAATAAGATTTATGTTTTATACACTATGTTGCACGAACGTTGCTGAGCTTATTATACAGAGGGGTCCAAAAAATGTATCCACTGTTTAAAAGTCCATAACTTGCAAACTAATTGACGGAGTTGTCTCATTTTTGGTAGTGTTATAGTTTCTAGTTCCGGCAATCGCCATACAAGCGTTGTATTGCGTTGTTTTGTTTTGTCAGATGACAGTCGCCAGATAGTCAGTGTTTTGTTGTTAGTTGTACCTTGTTACTCGAGTAAACATGGCTGGCGCGCGAAAAGGCTTCCGATGAAAGGAAGTCAGTTTTGAAGTGGTATTTTAAGTACGAAAACCTTAATGAGGTTCAACGGCAATGGCGAATTGAGTATCAAACAGAGCCAATATCCGACTGAACACGTTGCAGTCCGTGCTGCAGTTCGGCGGCATCGTTTGTGTGTGGATGTTAATGGTGACCATTTCGAAGACCTACAGTGATATCTTTAAGTTCGACTTTAAGCTACACTTTCACCAAAAATGAGACAACCCCGCCAATTAGTTTGCAAGTTATGGACTGTTAAACAGTGGATACATTTTTTGGACCCCTATGTATGTTGAAAGAACATTTCCCGGGATATTTCCCAGTAGTATTCAACGTTAATAATAATACGATTCAAATTTATAATTATGCCAAATGATTAACAGATCATTTGAAACTGTTAAATTACGGATGAAAGACGCAGTGACTTTTTTGAGCTGTACACGCTATTAAGGCATACAATGTATTTAATCCGCATTATTGAATATTTAATTTAATTATTATATACGATCACTCTTGCGGTCTCCATTCGCTGCTTTAATCGGTTTTTCGCCGTGTATCATTCACATGCCGCCAATAATTTAGCGTGGCACTAATATATACACAAACAACTGTCATTCATTCTATTACAGGCCAATAATACCTGTCACTGGGATATCATCCCTTTCCTTTCTGATGAGCGACAATAGAGCTTCTACACGGCTCTATCTGCCGACTAATAATTTCTAATTGTCGAGTTGACGATCGCAGCGAGAAATCCTTCGAAACTAAAATTCTTTATGCGATGAACGGACTTTAAAAATAAAGTCCGACGCCTTCCCATCTACTTTATTCGCGACTCGTGAAAACTGTTCTCGACGATATCCCCGGGGCGGTTATTTTTCAGCGGGTTGATCGCGGAGAACGGCCTCGTAGAGAAAGGGCGGGCCGTGAGGCTAATAGCGCCCTTTGACCGGGATCAAACACAGATCACGTATCTCGAAGGGAGCCCCGCTCAATACAACGCCTCCCTCAACACAACGCACGAGACCCGTACCCCTATTTACCCCTGAAAAATAATCTTTCCGCCCCTCCCATCACCGTTTGTCATATACCTGATTCATCCTCTCAATACGAAGATCCTTTTACGCATTACACTTTGAATAGATCCGTAAATTAAACCTTGAAACGAATAAAGAAAGCGGTTTTTTTATTGACTACTGCCAGGAAGGCGTCAGCCTTCTGCATTTCACATATTACATTAACCGATCAACAACTCGTCATTAAAAATTAGTAAAATGGAAAAAAGATATGAATATTATGTAATATATCTATGTGTGCATATTTACAAGAAATACATGTTCGATTTACCAAAAATGAAATCAGCGAATGGAGATAAGAGATCACAAGAATCATCCATATCTATCATTACAGGAAAACATTAAAATATTCTGGCCTATTTAAACATTTCCGACAATACTAGTTATTATGCTTTAGATAATTAACTGAAAAAGTCTATTTTTAAATATCAGAACCATTAAAATTGTCTAACTATATCTAAATGTTCTATAATTCATTCAACAATTTGGAAAAAGATATTAACTAAAATCAATTTAGTCCAGAAATCAAGATTACTGAAATCTGCAATTATATTGCCTAGAACAGGGAATCGATATTCATTCCGACTTTGATCAGAAAATAAGAATTCCGACTAAACATTGAGACAACTGGGACTCTGTTTCAGTTTTAGGATCATATAAACTGTAAATTTAGAAACACTTTTTATGTAACATATTATGCTGTTTACGCATTACGCTTAATTGCCCATCCATTATGCAGATGATTCTTCTCCGATAGGTGTTTCGCATACTTCACCAAAGAAGTAATCGATAACCATTTCATCCCGGTTAGTTTGACCATGGCCGATAAATCTGATTAATGTTATCGTATATTTTAATTATTTATATACATATGTTTATTTTGTATTCTTGTAAATTTATATAAAATATTATTTATTAATATGTTGATATGTTTATTAAAATATTATGTTGATAGTGCTTTTAGTTATTTTTCTTTTCTGTGTGGCGTGAAAGTTTTTCTCTTAATACTGCCTGATTTATTGTCGGTAGCTAAAAATGTTCTATATCAAACTCTCAACGCAGTGTACATGCTAGGTTATGTTAGATTATGGTCACAAATTAGAGCCCTTATTATATATACTATAATATTACTTTCTAATTTGTTCCCTTTTCCATATTTATTTAATTATTCCCTGTTTGATTCTGATTTTGAACTGTACACACACCACTAATTCTCTGTGCCCGATCAGTGATACATATTTGATTATTTGTTCGATAGTGTACTGTCTAACATCCACACCAGGTATAATGCGTGTGTGGGTACACTAAAACATTAATAGCTTTCAGCGCACTTTACGCTATAATGGAGCTCTGAAAGGGCCGTTGCGTCGCTGTGCCGAACGATAATTCGGAGATCGAAATCGGCGAGTTGTTGATTCAAATATAAACTTCTTAATGGACCCAGAATGGAGGTTTATTCTCAGTGAGCCGCCGAACGGGATTAAATTTGATTAATTCAAACTCTTAAGAAATAAATTTCACTCCATTTCCCCTGTTTCCCGAGTATTATAATAAAGAGGGGCCAATATAGGGAAAAAATATCCCGGAAAGCCTATGCAGAGTAACGCATAATAATTTTAGCGTAATTGAAGAGGAAACGCATTTAACGGGACATTTACAACGGGGAAATTCGATTTATCGGTCTCAAACCAATAGCAATATCGGACAGATGCGGTATATTCTGTATGTCGTTATTCATTTCCAGTCCATCGCCCAAAGTTGGTCCTGGTTAATTGTGTTTGGCGCGCGCGATCCAGACAGAACAAACAAAATAAGTGCTGCGAAAAAAGCTAGTTTTTGCTAGTTAGTGCCTAATCGTTCCAACTCTTTTAATCAGTCGGATAAAATAACATAAAATCGAACACCGGGTGCAATGCGTTTTCGCCGCATTTCTATCCTCGTAATATGTTTATCGTAACTTTTTTTTCAATAACTCCTTATCCCTAATCTAATCTCACTCGAATAAAAAATAACGCGACAGATAGTTCATAGTATCAGAAGTTCACTAGTGATACTATTCCTCCTTGGAACAACGTCCGCGTCGAGCGACTTTTAAAATCTTATGTTCGATACGATGATAACTATAAACAGAGTGAAACAGTGTTTTGTATTTCGTTTTCTTTCAAATGGTATCCACAATTTTGGCAACAAAAAGGTACGGTATTTATTTTTTATCTGCCCAAAAGCCAGCGACGGGAATGGTGAGGGAAAAGCCGACCGCGGGAGTAAAAAGTGAGATTCGGTTGGATTGGTACGAATAATGGGACGGACTGTCCAAACCCCGGAGGGCTGGACCTTCGTCTTTTTAAAGTTCGGATGATCCCCAATAAGCGGACAGAAATCGTCTCGCTCCGGTGATCGTTCGGGCCGGGCAAAAAATTCAAAATAACCTTCGTAGTTTGTTTAGAGATGGTGTGGACCATATACGCCACTAACCACTACTAGGACACACCTGCTATACACAGCAACCAATATCGAAACGGAAATAACTGCATATCGCCCAAACCTATTTAATGGACACTCTTTCTGCTGATTTTATTTGATCTAAAATATACGCGTGTCCATATATTTTAAATGGGACAGCGAAAGGTAATCGATATTCTAAAAACGAGCTGGAACAGAGCGGGTTTCCGGGCCAACTGTAGGTTTCTATCAGGCCGACCCAATGGGCAGAGTTGTTTATTTTCATTGCGGGGGCCGAATAGACATTGATACACCAGCGACGGAAATAACCTCTTGTTTTGAGCCCCACATTTCGGTACTGAAGATTTTTGGATTTAATTTTTTCGGCGTATAAACATAGTATAAAATTAGTCTTTTGTTTTGGTCAATAACGTTTCAAAATTGGATATAAAACCTGATTAAGATTTGCCATTTAACAAAAAGAAATAAATGATAAAATTAAGAAAACAAAGAATAATATAGGAATCTATATATTATTGCCCGGTAATGGGATGGCGTGTCTCCCTAATGATATAACGCCCTCGTATTACTCGTTTGGACCGAGACTAGGTCAGTTTGGATTTCTTCAAACAATCGGTTTCAAGTGGGGTATAACAGTCTAGTTCAGGCTGTATCGTAAACGGAAAATATATTCTCACTGGTAAGTCCGCAGAAATACAAGGGATACATATAAATTCTAGTATAGTCTATCTTTAGACTATATCAATTTATGGATAAAACGTATTAACATAATTAAAAATAAATCACACTCCACGTCTGTAAATTAACTGTCCCGTTATTGAACGCATGACTGGTATTTACGGAATCGTTCCATTAGATTAGCATCAAGGGGAGAACCTCCAACGTTTTACGGTCTATTTGATAGCCAGATTCCCATTAGGGTATAGCCGAAGGGTCTGTTATTTCCCAGATCGCGGACTTTTGCCGGGTGGACAGTTGGCGGCGTCGGTAATAAAAACGTATCTGTGTCGAGCGCTGAGATACTCGACGCATACTTGTGGGCGAGGGGTTGCGAGGAGGGGGTGGTGGCAGTTTTTGCCGGCATGTTGATCAAACAATTATACGCGGCGAGAGTCATGGGAACGCGCTGATATCGTTGTCGGTGGGGGGGCATGGGGAACGGTGCAGCCGGCAGCTGGTGGGCCGCGTACGAGCCACGAGACGACCCCCCGCCCCCATGACAAATACTGCCGACACCGCCTATCGGCAGTACTTGTCCACTTGCCGACACGGCACTGTGGGGGCGGCTAATTGTGCTGGTTAGTTCGAGGGCCTAGTGAATAATTCGAGGATGATTATCAACCCGCCGGCGGAAACCTGTCGCCGATGGGTCAACTTCGACCCATTTAACAGCGTCGACACCATCACTAGCGACGCTCTGATTCCTCCCACTTTGTCTTTGTGTACAATAAATATTGAAATAACAGTAACAACGGATAAATCTAATCTACTACTCGAAGAGAAAACTGTATAGATTAGACGCACAAGCTAGCAGCTATTAAATAAATACCTTTTAATTAAGTTGAAAGTAAAATTAGAAATGCTATATGTTCTTGTAATCCTTCGTTAATACACAAACGTTAAGTTTACTTTGTATGATCATATTTACTATAAGCAGACAACGACAATATATTTATTTATTGCTATTAGTAAAACTGTTGTCCGATAGTCTTCCGAAGTAGTTTGAAATGGAAAGAGCAATAATTCATTTCAATTCCTACTATCTTAATATTAGGCATTCAGTCATGCAACGACACTGGCCACAAATACTAATAGCATGTAAATTGGTCCAAATGTTCTTATAAAAATTTTATCGAGACGGCGGAATTCGTTATGAGACAAAATTGGATATTTAATTCGTCCAACGAAATAAATCAATTCGGCTCTGCCGGGGTAATACGGAGATCTTTTTATACCCCACCCCGGTTCCATTATGTGTAGTAGTAGGGGCGGCTTTTGAGCCGAGACCAACTCTGGATATATTTAGCTCTCGTGCAATTTAGTGGGCGCATTATATATTCAGTTCGATAACTGGTCGATTACGTAGACGTTGTGCACAAATGAGATCATAAATGTTCAATTTTAGCTCAATTTATTATTTTTAATTTATATAAGCATAAGTATAATAATTATTATTATTACTTTCCGGCGGTGAGAAGGGTCGGTGCGATTTCATAACATCAGAGGCCACCGCATTCCAAATATCAGTTGTACAGCATGATTTTGACTTTTTTAAATCTGCGTCCTTTCTATCCTATTTCTTTTTTTTTCTAAAAAAACTTCAGAAATATTCCAATTTTCTATATTATATGAAACCGATTGGTGGCGGGGGTTGGAGGGTGATTATATTTTGTTAACATTTTGGATACTGTTGCTCTACAGGAATCCATACATGAATACAAGATGTGATACGAAAACACAGTGCATCATGGTTCGCGTTTCGCTAACTCAGACAGTCGGACGACTTTTAATCTTTTCTGTCCGACGACAGTTGGGAGGACAGATAAGGTATTGAGGAAGGTGTGGGCTGGCAGGTGGACCGGGGGCGGGGGGGGGCGGGGGCGGTTCCAGCTGTCGGCCCCCGGTTCCCACCGCCCCCGGGATCCCTCCGGACTAACCCCTTCCCCGACCGTTTTTCCCATGGAACGCGTGACGGAACCCTCTCTCACCCCCCGCCCCCCCCGGCCACTCATCAAAACCCGGAACAATTCAGTTTTTGATTTCTCCCACGCGACCCGACGCGCGTCCCACCATCGATTGATTTCACTTCCGGCCCCTAATTTTCTCATGATTTTCCGCACTCGAGTCACAATACGCAATTCGGGGACGGGGACGGGGGGGATAATTTTTCGGATTTCCATTTCCGTTGCATAGGAAGTCTGTTTCCGTTTCCGACCCTTCTTACCGACGCGGAGTTCGAGGTTCCCATTGTTCGACAATTCACGACACAAAATCTGAAAAAAATCTATCTGAAAATTAATCTATACTATTCCACTATTTTCCAAACTATACTATCATACTACAGCATGACATCGTTCCTTGGAGATACCTGAAAAGGAAGTGGCCGCGGGATGTAAACTTAACAGAAAAATTGGAAATTTCAAAAAAGGAAAAAAGCCAGCGGGGTTCTCCTCCATTATGCTCTGTTTATATTAGTGCTACTTTAATATCAATGTCGTTGATGCTATCGCGCAGTGTGGTGGCAATAAAAACAGATAAAAAAATATTCTATTCCAGCATTTAATTTTCATACTATTGGTCACCCTATTTGGTCGATATGCAAGATGCAAATTGAAATAGGTAAGTAACTCACTATCTCACTGTCCCATAGGCATAGTGAATTATATAATTAATTAAAAATTACGTTCATAATAACGTAATCACCTTTTAATTTTACTGTTATATCCTTGTAAACATTAAATAAACAAATCAATTTTTACCATCACGGCCACCCTGATAGATGATATTGTTAATATAAATTGGGTTAAAATCTAACCGTAATTACATTTATCATACAAATAGCCGGTTTGAACCGATTTACGTTTGAAATCAAAGTGACCCGTGGCTACTTATCGAGGCCACAAATGAAAAAGAAAATTACTCGACCGGAGTGATCTTAAAGCTCTGCGGTCAGTCTGGCGGTTGACACGGTCTTTGACACCCGATCTAGTCCTTCTCACGTAACTCGCAGGTAATAACTGTTTACCTTCGGAACTAATGATGCTGGACGAGCAGCCGCCACGCAAAGCCAACGATTACAGAGCCTGGCCCCGTCAAATCTGTTAATTGTTTCGGTTATTGAACAGTTGCCGTTCTTATTTATTAGCGACTCGCGAGATATGCAATTTGTTTTCCGAAATGAAAGTACCGAATAATTGTGCTTTCACTGAAAGCGCGGTGAGTGAGAATTCGCACTCACTGATTCTAGAATCCATCCTAAATTTACTATAAAATATCACTTCACTCACATTTCTAACACGCACGGAAGTATAAAGGTGAACTACGCAATGCACAACACTACACATGAACGTTACTCCACTACAAGGTCAAAGTAAATTCCAAGCGAATAATTCTATCAGCTATATCTACAGTTAATATTGATATCGTATTAGGTCGGAAAATTACATTAAACTTTATCTCCATTCATCTTTTCTATATTGGTAAATGAATTCGGGCAGTAATAAAAGGTAGCGTTATAAAAGTATACCCGCGAATTAAGTCAAAGTAAAGCCCATTTTTGGTGCGGAACAAAGAAAAAAGAGGAAAGAAAAAATAAAACTCTCAGTGGACACAAATTGAAATGAATGGGAGGGAGAGGTCCGAGTAGGGCCGCCCTAGTTATTAGGGGGATTAGCGGGGTTGGGATCCCTCCGGCTTCTCCATTATAAATTATACAGGGAAAACACGAATCCCGTTCTACCGATTTCTAGCACCCTTCCCGCCCGACCGAGACAAAAGCTTGTTAAAGTAGAGAATTTCGATTCGCCGAAGAAAATTTATTCGTGAGGCGATAATACAACAAATCTATACCAACAAACCATAGAATAATAGAAACTAAACATATTTGTTAGAAAAAAGGCACGGACGTGACATAATTTAAGACCTAGATTTCATGTGTTTCTGTCTCCTCTCGTACACAATTTCTTTCTTTATTACATTTCTCATCTCTGTTTTGTAGGAAAACTACGCGTGACCCATTAGACCAGACAGCGAGTCCTTATGTTCATTATTTACAATTCGGAATGATGAAAGATACACGAGGGAACAAGAGAAATCATTAGAATCAGCAATTAGTTTAGGGAGTAAGTGGCTCGTTCCAACCAAAATCCTTTTACATTAGAGTACCTTTTAGAATTCTATTATCGCCATTAATAATATTGTCACAATTAAACAGATTCGTAGAATTCAAGAATTGAAGATAATTACTCCTTCTGATTGCAATTACAATTACTTGATTAAGCTTAAATAAGATTCCTATACAGTTTTCAAGATGGATTCAATCGACAATACAACGAAGAGATTTTTTCTCCATCCTCCCCCTATTAAATCCCACCCTCCTCAATTTTACTTCTGCCTTAAAAGTTAAATGCTTAAGTAATGTTTTATAACATCTGCTGGTTCCTATTCTAACGACCCTACACGAAGTGAGGGTTGGGTACGTTTCCGATCACATTATTCTTACTTCGGTCCTCCACCATGAAAATGATTTACAAATTTCATTCCAATATATTGTTCTCGGCGAATCCATTAGCACAGGTCTGAAATAAGCAGAAACCCCGGGTGTTAAATGCGATGATGTCGAGGGCCGGTGACCTACTCGCCGGGGTTGGAGACCATCAGGGTCAGAGTGGACACGGGATGCCGAAGTCAACAGACACAAGTAGCACTCCATTATGCACGTATCCTGAACAGAGAGTCCCTTCGCATACACTGTGACTCTATTCTACCCTGGTGCACGCAAAAGGGCCCCACTGAACACGAAACTCGGTCTGTCCTTTTTCAAAAACTTTTCCATTAGTGTTTCCTGCCAATTCCGTTTTCCCGAATCCAATACTCGGGGGGCATTCATTCCGTCGGTGGACAAGTAAGCTTTTATTTTGTAGATATTTGTTCACTTCAACGGGGGTAGAATTTCATTTTGGTAGACTATGAAATATTCCTGGTAAAATATTTTACCGTTGATTACGCGCATGATAAATCAAGAATTTCACAACTCATGAAACGATGTCTTTACCAACAGTACGCTTCCTTAAAATCATTCTTCCACATTAATGCAATAAAGGTAAAGTAATCTGTGCAATTTCCGCTTCCATCGTCGGCTGTAGAACCGTTTAAGGGAAGAATTATGGGAAAGAAAAATATGAACGGTTCTCTTGCCTTGAGCTTTTTATAGAGACGAGGAAAAAGCGTTTCATTCGACGCTTGGAGTATCTTCTTACAAATATGAGATACTATTTCTGTCCGTCTGACAAGCTGACTTGGTTGAATGAAATGGTTCACCGTTATTGTTTTTAAATAACTGTTTTGCATATTTAATAATGAATATAATAAGGTATTTTTCTCTATGTTAGACAAATGTACGATTTATAACTAAATACATTACATATCCATCTGTCACTTTTACATCTAAATCGCCCGGAATTATGCATTCAGCGGCGCGTCGAAGGTTGGCAAATAGAAGCAAACAAGCCCTCGAAAAGAAGGCAAATTAATTTCGCGCTCCGCTCGTAAACACAACTCTCATGTCGTGGAAAAGAACAACTCTCCGAGGGGGCAGGATAACGACGACAACAAAAACAATAATTGTTCAAGTTGACTGACAATTTCGACACGCCCAATCACAAAGTGCCACTTTATCTGACCCGAACCGTGTGTTTGAAGCCGGCTCTTTCAAGAATATTGCCACTTTGCCGGCGAAGATAAAAAAATATAAATGTGAGAACGTTCGGTCAGTAAACAAAAATCGAAATCGTCTCGAGAGAGTGAGAAAAAATTGTTATCGGTGTTGACACGAGAGAAACTGTTAATTTAATATTCAACGGGCCCGAAATATATTTAAATTTATAATTGCAAAGTAACCTATGATCTAGCAAAGATTGACCATAAGTCCTTAGAGAATAACTCTATTTAAGAATGTTTTAGACTGCTTGTTATAGTCTTAGCATTATTTAAAACTGTGTATTGTTTTTTAAACCGATTTTTAAATATACCCATTCCAAATAAACCGCGTTTTTATAAGTGGCAGGACCCTGTAAGGCGACTCGGAGCGGCGAGATAAATCAATGAAATAAATGATAAACGAATTAAATAAATACAATCATTTATCATATCGGACATTTTAAAGAAATACCTTGGTAAAATGGATTATGGAAGAGACTCAATAAGTTCTTAGTTTCTTTTAAATTGATTTGAAAGGGAAAAAAATAACCCGTTAATAATAAGGAAACTGCTAATACCATTAAGATAGTTCAGGTATTACTGGACCTTACTAATATTACACCCTTTATCTGTATTAAATGTATTTATACCTATTTATTTCTATGGGCACCCTTATTACCCTAAAGGATTAGTTACATGAAAATTGAGAAATAAATTATAATCCTTTTTAAATATTGATGTATACTAATTATGCGCAGTAAGCATGAGATAAACTTTTCCCAAACAATATCTTTTCTGCAAAAAAAATGCTCTCATTGGAACAAAGAGGTATCCCGGGATTATTTGTGACGCGGTCCGCTTTTTGCGACTGCGTGTCTTCGTAATTCGCCCACTCCAGTTATACACTCAAACCGAAGGATGTACAGTTCTTAATCTGTATCAGATTAGATTGGCAACGAAATCGTTAGTGTGGCACAATGAGAAAAAATCGACGCTTTCAATTTGTATTAATTGAAAATACATAGATAACGATAACATACCGATCGCCAAACTGCCCAACTCGACGGGTTCAATCCAGACGGAAATTTCGTAAGAGGAAAATCTACGCACTGCAGGAATGACACCGATATAGTCGTGGTTGGTATAGAAAATGGTATAGAAGTGGTTTTGAATTTATTCCTCAGCAATGAATGAGGAATGGCCTTACTAGACACTATAATCAAACATAGTATGACGAATGGAGCCAACTATGCTTTTCGGTTAGGGAAAACATTACACGGACGCATCGAGAAAATTCCAGTGGCCAGGAGAGAAATAAATCTTTTTATGATCCACAAACGTGGCGAAACATTCTTGAGCAGGCCAATATGGTAAGCTTATAGAATTTATAGAAATAATTACAGTTGAACTATTAATTATTTCAATTAATTCTGCGCCTAGGATTCCATAAAGTAAGGAAAACACTACACATTTTTACTTGATAAAAATCGTTTTATAAACCTAATTTGTTGTAATTATTACATGGCTATGACAAATCGTTTTATCTTTCAAGTGGTCGATTTTCCCCCTAACGACATGAGTTTCACGGGAAAGAGGATTTCATGGGAATTTCGTCGCTGTGCGAAAAAATGAACTCGAGAAATCGTCCCAAAGATTAATATTAAATACTAATTTTATTCCTGTTCCGGTCATTATTAGTGCAGAAATATGATTTACTACGTTTATTTCAATGTAAATTAGTTGCTTTTGTAAGATTAACCTAATGCTGTAAGTTATAAAGATCAAATAAAAAAATATATAATATTTGCGATAATGGGATCCACGAGAGAAACTATTATCATGGTAGCAACAACTATGTTCCATTTCAGTAACAGCTATAAAAAACAGTACGATGAAGAATTACTCACATTTCCTATTATAGTATGCCATCGAAGCGATTCAGAAGGTTAATGTACAACGTTTTCTGAGTTATAAATAAACCGACATGACGTACAATACAAGATAGATACTGGAATTTTATAGATAGAAAGGAATGAATCAACAGCCACAGTTATAGTTATGAAAATTAAAGTGGATTAAAACAACTTCGTACGGGTGGAAAAAAGTGGGCCTCTTTTATTAATGGTACCCTCTCTATTAAAAAAATCGGCTACGAGACGAATGTTATATACAATTCATTGAAAAGAACTAAATAATAAATTGAAGCGAAACCCTCCGTTAATTCGTGCTCGTGTGGTAGCCCGACCCCTTTCTCTCGTCGATTAGTTACGGGCTGTATGCGATTTGACTATTGTAACAATTACACAAACGGATTATAGAGTCGTCCGACATAGTGTCGGTGAGAAGAACAAGGGCGGCCCTGATTGGATGGGGAGGGGGCGAATCGTGGGGCGCGGGCTGTGCTTAATTACGGGGTCATTTGTACAATATCAGGGAGAGTACAGTATCGGGGAGCGTACAGTATCAGGGAGCGTACGCCCGGGACACTGCTGCATGCCTAATCACCCCAGCCAGGCACACCGCGAACAATCGCCCATTTCCGCCTGCGCTTTCTGCATCCGCTTCAACTACGAACGTGGGCGCGTTGATAGTTACAGCGGCGAAAAATAAATTTTAATTAATGTTAACAAGTGCCGCAAGTTCCCTGCTTCCCAGGGATGAAAATATTTCCAATCCTCGAATCAGATGGAACGTTGGTGTAACTGATTTAATTTTTGCTGAAATGGGAATACTAACCTGTATGTAATCCTAACTTTTTTTTGTCTCTTTTATTGTTACAACTCTAAAATTATACAACAAGCAACATTTATGAAATCACTAGCTACAATAGTCAACAATTAGAGGAGAAACCCACTAGTTCCCCCCTTTTTTTATTAATTTTTTTTTATTTATTTATTTTATTTTTAATTTAATTTTTTTTTTATTTTATTTATTTAAACATTTGATTTAATCATCCTAACTTTTAGGTAGAATATCTTGAATATTCAAAAATGTTAAATTAACATTAGGGGTACCCAAAAGTAATCAACATTTTGACTTTGGAATTCATTTTATTTTGCTAAAAAGAAACTTTAATTATTAATCTACTATATATTCACCAATACTTTGGAAAATTTTTTTGATTCCCCTCTTGAGGAACTCTTCAAAACCAAAATACATCTTATAAAATTGTTGATTACTTTTGGGTATACCTAATACTTTATGAATGATATTTGACATTATGTACATGAAGTCTCTGAACCACTAATTTTGTTTATGCGTTAGAAGACTAAGAAGACTATGCGTAAGAAGACTATTTCTCGTAGTCAGACAGACTCAGAAATGGAGTCCCTTGGGCATTACATTAACAGAAAGTTTCCGACGCGTTTATTACCTATAATTGCAAATGAATAATTATAAAACGCGAGAATCTTGTAGAGAGACAGATATAAAGAAAAACAATATTGAAATCGTTCATTAGTACCATATTCAGTACTCCCGAACCGCTTCATAAAAGTGGGCACATCCATTGTCCAATTATCTGCTGTGGAACCGTAAAAAAAACGAGAATCCCGTTTCGCACTCTCCGAAATTGACCGCGAATCCGTTTCAATTGAGTTCCGTAGGATTGTTATTTAATTTCACCGTAATTAATTTTTCGCCCTCTATCGTCCCGATTAAATATAGATCCCGGTCGACGAGGTCCGAACCGTTTATCGCTTTAACCTTCTCCCGCGAGTTGTTCCTGCACTGAAACACTTCTGGCCCGAGATAATAATTCCATATTGCGATTCTAGAATAGAAATCTAGAAAACATTCGATACGATAAGGATAGTTGTTTATAATATAAATTATTATGCAATATTTTATCAATAATTGTTTAACTAGTATGAATTAAGGGGAAATATTTTAATAAATAATTCTAAAAGTGTCATAGGTAAACAAGGAGGACTCCCGAATAGCGATCAGTTGTTAGTCTCCGGGGCCACAGCCACTGCAATATTATACAACGATGCGGGGAATCTATAAGCGAAAGATTTAAAGATTAAGTACTCCAAAAAAACCTCTCAAGGCACTTCTCATCCCTTGATGTCTTGGTTGCTGCTCGTAAATTCGAAAAAATTCAACAAATACCGAGATCAATAAGTAAGTCATACATACACACATTGTTCGTGTTTATGAAAGTATCCAGGACAAGATGGTACAAGGTAATATTTCTTGAAAAATTAAACAAACATTACTTTGCTTCTAATGATCAAGCAATAAATAATGATATTTGATAATAAATAGACTTCCCGAATGCCCGAATATAAAATTAACAATTTGATAGAAAATTACAATTTGAAATAGGGTCATACAGGGGAACAAATAGCCTACATCGAAAGAAAAAGAACGATGACGATAAAATGACGTCCATCAATGAAAGCAGCTGGGGGCAATAAAAGGAGCCTGTCGAAACATTTCCACTGATAAAGGATCGGCCCTGTGTTTTAGTACCCCTGTAAATGGACGAGCTTCAACCTCTCATATTAGCCTCATTTGTTTGACATCTTTCAATTTATATTTGTTACAGTCGTTAGCCGTTTATTATAGGAAAAAACCCATCGCCTACCACATTCGCATTGGTATTCGTTCACGTTCGTGTAAATTTTACAGACTGTGACAAGGCTCTGTGATTTTACTCGTGCATATACATTTATAATTGAAGGTATGAGGCCATTACACTCCCTATGGTAAATGGCTAGATGATCCGAAAATTCACCGGTGATCTGGTTCGAGTGCCAACCTTGGACCGAATTGATTTAACTAATAGCGCCAATTCTTTTATCCTTTACGCGGTTACTCCCGAGGGAACGCAAAGAATGAGAGTGTCATAGCGACGAACAGATTGGAGTAATAAGTAATTTTTTTGGGATGGATCGCGAAACGGGCTAAGAGAAGTGTCACGGCCAAACGGATTGCCCTCCGAATTGAGTGAGGTGAACGGGGCGAGACCCTGCCCAATCGGCACACCATTCAAACTGCTCCCACTCAAACTTACATCCGAGTTCTGTTCCTTTTTCTCCTCCGGTACACTGCCGGTGAAGGAACTTCACAGGAAATAACTTACTTTCTCCGAGAACATTAAGTTTTCCTTTACCGAAGTTCCGTAGTTCTTCAACTTTAGGGAGAGGTTTCTTGTGGGAGTGAACACAATCTTAAGCCCGGTTAAAATGGGATTTCATGTAAACTAAAAAAATAAAGCCTTTAAAAATAAATCAATTTCTCTTTGTCCGGCAACTCCATTTGATCCGTTAAATAGATAATAAAAAAAACTATAATATTATATATATTGCATTTTATTTTCTATAGCAGTAGGAGTATACAAAATGTTATTTATAATTAAAATATTTCTAACAGTTAATACGATTGCCATTACTTTCTAAATACGTTTCTAAACAAGGTATTAGATGTTCTTGTGTATAGCAGTAAGAATAATCAAGTTATCTTAATTATTATTAAGATACCATTTATTGTCGTTCAGAATAATAATTTCATAAGCAATGACTGAAATC
This sequence comes from Lethocerus indicus, assembly GCA_019843655.1. Taxonomy (NCBI): domain Eukaryota; kingdom Metazoa; phylum Arthropoda; class Insecta; order Hemiptera; family Belostomatidae; genus Lethocerus; species Lethocerus indicus. The sequence goes on along the minus strand of JACDQD010000003.1, from coordinate 20,990,240 downwards.
CATTTCGGTACAACACCTCTTACGATTTGTATTAATTTATAGGATATTCAATGAATTTAAAAACAAAATAACTACAACTGAAGAAATTAAACATGAATTCCACTAACTGGCTATTAATGTATTCTTTAATAATTATTTCAAATCGATTTAATCAACGAAGGCCACGCTCAGAAAAGTAGATTTTTATTGTAAAGAAAAGATAGAGAGCGGTTGGTAAACGGATGTTGGAGGGTTGGTGGGCGACACGAAATGCTCTTCCCTAATGCAAGAGTTTGGGGGAGTAGGCGGGGACGAGTTAGAACGAGTTAACTGCCGTTAAAGTGTCTTAGTGTGTTGAGGTCTCAGCGCAGCTAGTGTTAAAGTGTCGTAGAGTTAAAGTGTCTCTGTGTTAAAGAAGCCGCGAGAGGTCCGGGACCCATTTCTAAAACTTGATTCGCTCCGGACCACTACTTCCTCCCATCTCGCTGGAGCGGGACAGAGCCAGTGCAATTGGGAGAAACGCGTGGAAACTTACTAAAGTAATTGAATAGAATTTTGCTACGTTTATTGGCCGTTGCGAAGGCATCGTTAACGCGGATTTTAATTACACTGCAGATTTACATTCCACTGGTTGGCATCTGTTATTGGTCCAAACGTCGTTTAATTGTCCGATTCGCAACTTTCATTCAAACGGGGATTCCTATGGCGTCAATTTACCCAATTGTGTATACGAAATAATTTTCTAAGTGTTACGCGTCACGTTCAAAATCACACCTGGAAGTATTCCAAGAACTCAATGCAAATTTCACGTTAACACTCCATGCCTAAAACGCCACCAATTGCTTACGGCAAAGACGAACAAAATTAGCATAAAAGGAGGATTAAAAAATTAGCAACCGAGATGATAACAACAATCTTTATTTATAGCGAAATAACTTAATGCCTTATATTTAATTTTTGGGTAACACATGCAGAAAGCATGTCACTAAACTATATTTACACCATCCGGTATATTGTCATCAGATTCGGGTGATTCATTTCGCGCCAAAGTTTATTGGGGTATATATTGCGGAGGAGATATGAGACACATTCCGAAGACAAATCTTCGACCCGCCCCTCAAAATATCCTCCAATATGTCTCAGTCGCTCTCTTGAGAGGATCTTGAAAATGCGATCTGAGTTTATCAAACACAAATGTAACAAATCATTTAATTCTGATTCCTGATATACAATAAAAATGCATACATTAATATAATGTAATATGGTAGGTGTATAAATATGGAATATAGAGTAAATAGCGTGCGCAGTACGTAATTATGTTATTAATTGTTGACTGAATGCTACGCGACTATTTATACGCAAGGAGATACCGTCCTCAATTAAATTGGATAAATACAAACCAGAATTTTCCAGAAATAAAAAATACATTAGGATTATTTACATCATAAGTTTTCCTCTGGCGTTCAAAAACAGCCGGGTGGCTGATGGGCCGATTATTGGAACATTACCAAATCCAAATTAGCGGATTCACTTCTCGGAAAACTGAACAGTGTTTTTCCGCCTATGTTTCTGCAGTTTGAGTCCCAGTCGGTGTCGGCGTGATATTCTAGGCAGGTATCGAGGCCACAATTCATTTAGCAGACGATGAAGAATACGCTTGTGGCCAATAAACTGCACATCAATGACCACGTCCCATTTCTCTGTGAAAGAAAAGCCCCTAGGAAAGACAATTCTCGGGATAGCATTTCATCAATCCCACGGTCAATCTGCCCCCCAGAATATATTCCAGCATTTTTCGACTTTGGTCGTAACCTTAAATCTAATCTTAATAGCTTTCAATTTTTACTATATTGACGTTCATACAAATAATTAGTATTGCTCTGTCATCATCAGTTGTTGTGTATGAGGAACAGTTAATGTATGAATAGATGGACCCACAAAGAGTGAAAAAAAATATTTGCGCGTGTGTGCGCACTCGTGCGTTCGTGCATGGCAGAAGACGTGCCACGTCTGCAGTGGTTGAAAAAAAATCATTGCCTGCCGGCAAAAAGTTACTTTGTTTACAGGTGGAGAAAGTCACTTTCATCCCGATTCCGCTCTGAAGGTCTCACGTTGTCGTCCGTTTATAACAATTTCTATGACCTATCGTTGAATTGTACAAAGTGAAAGCGTGGACAGACGGCGAGGTCCAGAAGTATGCGGGGGTCGATAAAAATTTAGATTTCAATCCTCGAAAGCCAACCCGACAAATGTCTCCAATCGTATTAGCGATATTAACATGAAACGTTTGCTCGGTGGAATAGAAAATAATGTGGATAATAGTGTCGTCCAGTTTCATGAAGATAAGATTTAGTCAAAATTTCCCTATTGCATTATAGTTTATCCAATTACTGGTAGAGCGTAATGAGGTTTTTTCGGACATGAAATTTCTCTACTTAAGTGACAATATTGCATAGATAATTCTATGTAATTTCTATGTAATTCTATCTAATGACAATATTACATAGATAAATTATAATTCTTTTTAAGGAATATTTATTGGTAAAACTTTCGAACATATATACTAAGTCTAGCACATCACATTATCTCCTACTTGACCGAACAGACATTAGTTGACGAATTTGGGCGCACGTCGGTTATTGTGCGAATCGAGAACAGGTGGTCGCTTGAATTGAAGGGTATGGGGGGGTCAGGGGTGGACGAGCCGTATATGATGAGAAAGCGGGCGGTTTCCCACGTGCGGCTCCCCCTCGGAGGTCGCGTGGCGGGTAACGCGGCGGTGGGACGGCGGCCGGGGGAGATCTGGCAAAGAAAGGATCCGCTGAGGGAGTGAGGGAGCGATGGAGGGAGGGAGGGAGGGAGGGTGGGAGGGAGTAGCCGGGGACGAGTCGTGCGGGTGGGGGCCGCCCGGGAGTGGGAGTCGCCGAGATATAACCCGCCGACGTCCGGGGTCCGATTATCACTGCCAGCCAGCAGTTGCAAGTCCCACTATCCACTTTACCAAACTTCAAATTCAACCAGTGCTTCAACGCGCTTTCTCGTTCTCCGACTATCCCCCCCCTAGTCTACATACCTCGCTCTGAAGATGCCCAGCCCGACCACCCCAGTCGACAGGTTCCTCTGCACTGGCAAGAGGTGTTTGAAGGTGAGTCCTCAAAGACATTTTTCACGCCTGTTTATACTTTTTAATGAAAGTAGCGCATTATAAATTGCTGTATGTTCGCCTTTCCCTGTTTACTTGTTCCTTTCCGAAGCAGTCGCTACGTAAGCAGCAGTTTGAACATTTTCTAAGCTTCTTCGAGTTATTATTCCTTACTACTTAATTACTACAAATACTACAGTTTTCGACTATTCCCAGTTTTAGCCGTGTCAAGCACAGATTTCGCATTGGCGATATTATTCTAAATAACTTATAGCAATGAGGTCCATACATATCCAAACGACCAAAGGGCCATTTTCTCCCCCCATTTTACGGTATGTTATTGAGTACAGTAATGCAAGTGGTTGATTTTCATCAACAACCCGTGTCCCACATTTGCTCTTAACACTGAGTGCGCTTTCAGAACTGGAATTATCATATCATTTACCACGAATCGTGATACTCAGACTTACTTTATTCTTTATTTTCGCCCTTACCGGCGCGAGGGCCTTTCTAAAAGTTTATTGGGACGTACTTATACTTGTTATATGAACAATGTTGCTATAATAATAGTGAAAGTTACAATAATAAATGCCAGGGGACGTCATTTAAATCGTCGTTTTCAGACAACATGACGGGTCGTTGGAGTGGCCTTATGGAATGAGACACTATACAGTTTGTTATAAAAGTAGCTCAACTTTCTACCTGACCAAACAAACCAGATCATTCGCGAAGCAATTCTATTTTTCATTATGAACACACATAAGCAATGAAGTTTTAACATTTCAAATAAAACAATAATGTCACATGCAAGCATATATACAAGCATCCTAGTAGTAGTACTTGTACCAACGAAAAATAGCGATTAATTTAATAATAGGTAATATTCCATAATTATTGGAAAAGAAAATCAAAATCTTAAAAAATTAACCGTTACATTCTGAAACTAAATGGTTTTTGTGATAAAAACTGATACAGAGCCAAGGGCTTGTCCGTGGCTTACTTTTATAACGGGACAGTAATTAGAAAACCTCTGCTATCGGGCCCCGGGCCACTGACGTCGTCGGAACCGTAGTCCTTTGTTATCTCAGGGACTCCCACATTCCTTAAAATTGATACAGTCATCACCATGTAAAATATATTAACACCTAATTCAGTACTTTCATTTGTGTATGCAGCATCCGATACATTCTGTGTAACCTTGTTGTTGTTGACATTATTTATTGTTTAATCGGGTAAACCCGCAACAAATGATGTGCTTGTTTTCTCACATCACGATAGGAAAATTGTCTAGACTTATTAACTCGCGGGGTGAAATTAAAATTTGAGGCTGTCGCTCAGCGACTAGCCGGAGATCGATGGACCTTTGCCCATCAGGGGAAATAGGCTGTTCGGTTACCATGGTTTCGGCTCGATTCGGTACTTGGCTGTTTCGAAGAGCGTTCACTACACGAACGGCATTGGATTTCTGTTCGCATGCCTTTAACCCGCCGAGTTTTACGGCTGGGTTGATAAAGCTATCATCAATGACGGCAGTAAAGGAATTCTCGGTCGGGCGGACTCGCAATGAAATTGAATTGGAAATTGTAGCGGGTGCAATAAAAAACGCAACGAGACCTCTAACACCTGATAAGATATGTGACGTTATGAATTAGACGTCGGCATTTCCCTCGTAAAACTCCGAGGACGAAACACGTCATGAGCGCCCGCTCGCCCGTCTGGCTCTTTCAAGTCCACCCACAGCTCACCGCATAAATATGCATTAATATAGACTTCGTACGTCTAAATGTTTTTCCGACGGTTGCTCCCAGCACTAATACACCGATAAGATTATTGCAAGATAATTGGACACAGCATAAAAACTTGATCTTATTTGTATAAAAATATATTTCCAAAAATCAGTCCATACATTCAAATCGCGAAATAGGTTTATCTTTCTTTTGCAAAGGTCATCGAAGGTATTATGTAACGCGAACAATTTTAACGCGCGATATCTAAAAATAAACTAGATACCGCCCACAAATACCAGTTAAGCCATTTACTACGTTTGTAATCAACCATTTTTTTCTGTACCGTACATCAATGGTATTATCGCTGTTTTTCATTTAGCCAAATACCGTTTAAAATGTAACCGACTCCGTATCATTATAATCCGTAAGTTACGGTCCGGAAAATTTATCACGATTACAGAACGTGAACAGTAATGTTCGAAAAAAAATACTCTGTGTTTCTAATCAGTTCAATCGTCCTCGTGAAGGGCCGAGGCGCCGTCTTTGGGAAGGGACAAGGGTCCGAAACTCGAGATTATGACGAGATTAATATATATGTCATGTCAGTCTGGAGAGTGTTGTTTTCGTTCGGTTCGATTGGAGTTTCTGAAAAACAGCAGACGCCGAAGCCGACTTTTTTCTTATTGCGTCGAAGATAGACAGAGTTCGACCCGTCAGGCGGGGGCAGGATTAGAACCGGGATAATGGGACTTAATATGGGGCGGATCGACCCTCAGTGATCGACGTAAACAGCTGGCGGAGGAAAAATAATTGTCTACACACCCACGAAGCGTAAACACCCAATTTTAGAGTACAAACGCTTCGTTCTAAAATTAAACTTTACCTCACGTCCGTTGGGGAGACGTTCTGACGTTTCTGAATCGCGAACGTAATAGCCTTGCTGTTGACTTCAGAATAAGCAATGTAAACCGTTGACTTGGTCATAGGGGAAGGCGGGGAAGTTTCGAACATTATCACCCGTTTGACACATTGTTTCCTCATATTACCGTAAGAAATACAAACATGAAAATGTTTGATTGTCGATGATAATGGTTGGCTTTCCTAACCATCTCATTAAAACTCTGAGATTCTGTATTTCAAACAGTTCAGGGTTAGTGGCAGGCTTTACATTTTTACATTGGAACTCGACTTTACAAACAGATTTATCTCGAAGGACAGTATTACGCCAAGCAGTTTTTTATCTAAACAAAATACCAAGTGATGTATCATTGTTTTTATTATTGTATTTAACAAGAGAGCGGCAGGATATGCATCTGTCCCTCTGAGAAAATAAAAAGTTGGGAAGAAATTTAAGGCTGATTTAAGAATGTAATACGTGCGAATTTCTTCTTGTTTGTACCAGGTGTAGTTTTTGATTCCATAGATACATACAGAATATTTATTTAGAAAGTTCTAGTTTTTGTGACATACGTATTTCGATGAGAGTAATTAAACCCCCCGCGACGTTATTTGAGATGTCTACCGTTTCAGAAGAACATACAGCTGATAACCCGTATATCGTACGGGAGATTAGGAATCAGTACTCTGCAATTAAACTGAAATTCTCAAACTAAAGTGTGTGCTTTCTATAACACACACACACACACACACACACACACACACACACACACACACACACACACACACACACACACACACACACACACACACATATATATATATATATATATATATATATATATATATATATATATTTCCCCACAACGGCCCTTCTTCTACCCAACGTCCATATCACCTTGTAGTCCGATAGCAAGGTCAGACCCCTTCGGTCGAGACCCAATCGAGGACCCTCCCTTCAGGAACAAGTCTAATTAATATGGGAACCCTCCCGGAATCGATTACTGGCCGCGTATTTGCTGTTGCCGTCGTGCGAGCATATTCATGCATATGGAAACGCCGATATTATTAGGCCGTGCTAATAACCCCGGTTGATTAGTAATCGCCACGTGACGTTTCACTAATGTTCCTTAACACTTGCGACTACTGTTACGGTTTACACTGATCCCAGTTACATGCACAGTATGCAATTCGCATCGCCGACCTCTATCGGTCGGACCGAGAATTGGTTCGAATACATTTTGCGATTGCCGCTTTCTTTAGACAGATACGACTGAGATATACCTTCAAGATTCAGATACATTAAACACTTGAGCTCCAAAGCTCTTTCCTTCTGTTAGGGGTTTTTTAAATAGTGATCTATTGCGCGGCGAGTTTTCTCTCCGTCCAAGAAATAAAGAACGAGAATTCCGAGTGATTTATTTTTCATTTTCCTAAAATTTCGAATTTGTAATGCAAATACCAGTTGGCTCTTTTTCTCGGCGAGGGAGACACTAATTGTTCCATTCATTTCGCTAGTACAATTACCCTAATTGTCCGTTATTGTCCCGGTAATCCCCTTGTTTTACATCCTGTTTATGGCACGGCGAACAATGTGATTTCATGTTTAGATTTCCAGTACAATTTATTCCTTATTAAACCAATGGACTTGTTACGTTATTTCATTTTTTCCTCACAAAAGGTGCCGTTGTCTCTTCAGAGTAAAGGTGAAAGTGGTGGAAGAAAGTAGATTAGAGCCCTCTCGGTCAGAGGATGTAGTTGGGCTTGATTTCTTTTTGAAAGTGCAGCGATGAGGTGAGAGCCCCTCCCCTCCGAGAGACCTCCACGTCCCTTGTCACTTTGATTAATAGGTGAACAATTCATCCCCTGCCGACTTTCTAACCTTTCATAGTCCACTGGCTTCCCTACTCAGGGCCATCGTCTAATCCCATTTTAGAAATGTTCTTCCCCGGTTTTTAATACCGAAGAGACAAAAAAATGACAGCAGTCTTGAGGCAAGACAGCCTGACAGTATCTTCGAAAGTAATTCATGCAGGGAATTCCCATCTTGAACATAGAATTAATATTAAATAATTAATCTTTTTGAAATGTTGATATGATTGTTCTCTTTGTCAGGGCCTCCATCGGTTTTTGATGGGATTACTCGCCATAATTTTGTAACAGTATTTACAGCTGGGTATGTGGGTCGAGAGAGTCAGAGTCTGACATCTAATAATATTCCGAACTCTGAGTTAATAAATAAATTTAATGTCCTTAAAATTATATCATCTTTACCGAAGTCGAATTTGTCTGACTTTGATTCCTGCTTTACTGGGTCCTATAAGTATTCGACTTTTGAAAATTATTTTTAGCGTGGTATGTGGATGGGTCGAAAGTTCACCTTCGGGAAAAGACGTCCGAATACCGACTGCATATTTACGGCGGACCCGAATCTCTTATAATGTAGAGGAATCGCGACGACCTTCTCCCGCCGTGTCCAGTATGTATACGAGTTCGAGAGGTCACTTTTTAATCAGTAACCCCTTATATCTGACAAATCGTAACAACTAGATAAACATTCCCCCCACGGGAGCCATCGGAGGTTATCTCGACCCCGAACCCTCGTCGCGAAAAACAACAATGTCAGAACTAATCTGTATTAAACAGGAAAAAAGTAATCGCAGGACTAAGATATTGTCGTTCGTCTAACAATTCCTTTGCCAGTTATGTCTTACTGCGGATAGGGTTATGTAAAATAAAATGCGCGCGGCTCTTGAAGTTTGTTCATAGAATGACCTAGAAAATTGATATTTTGGCACCGAGTTGGCCAGCAATGCGGCAGTTGAATCTAATATTGAACTTTACGTAACTTTTGAGGTTCCAAAACTCTATTGCGACATTTGTCGTTTCAGCCTCGTACCTTTACAGGCCGTTTCTTTTTCGGTTATGGTTCTGAAGGATTTCTCCAAATATATTACGAAAGTAGATACAGTATTAATCACATACTACATTTAAGTTGAACAATTACACTTCATTTAAACAGCGGATATAATAACTATTCTGTACATCAAAACTATAGTAATAATAATATTTAACATTTGAACAAATAAAATATATTTTTATAGCATCTCTCCTAAAATTTGGATTAAGTATATTGAATTAAAGGAGATAGGCAACCGGAATGTTGCCTTCGCTCATTTCGGAAGTTCCTACAGGACGAATCTCAAATGTCCGCTATATGCAATTCCCGGTAACAATCTGAGACACGTCTAGTGACAGTTACTCGTGTCGGTAATTGACATATATGAAGTGGTTCACGTGTCATAGAGTATTCTAGCTGATATTGTATCTATGCTCGCGAGAATTCGGCGTTGACAATCCAGTAATACCGCCAATATAATCCTACAATCGGATTGCGGGAGTCGGCTAATCCGATTCGGACTTGACCGCGGCTCGGCAATTGCCGTGCGAACTATTCCAATTCAAACTTTCATAACGCGGTTAAATATCGGGCCCATTTGGTCCGCGCAACGCCCCATTCAGAATGGCCGTGATAATTCCACCTGGCCATAAACGCCGCCGCTACCAAATCGTGAATGATGTTATTGTATTTAGAATGGGTCCTCTCATCTGTGAAACTGATTGCGACGCCAATTGTATGCATTTTTGATCCGTAAATAAGCGATTTAGTACATTTAAATTGTCATATAGATAGTCATATTATCCACGTTGGATCTACGCCTCCTTTGAATTTTTGACCTGTTTGGCAGTAACAATTTAGCGAAATGTTCCCGGACGAAAATGCAACTGTCAATAAATACCTAGTGACACAGGGTATCGGCTACCCAAAGATACCCTTATTGGAAGCAGGTTCCGCTCATTTTGTTTATAATGTGTGAAGATCATTGAGTATTATTAAGGGAAAATATGTTGTTTGTACCAGCCGGTAATATCTGTGGCAATATCTGTCGGTAATAGTTGCACATATCTGTAGACATTAATTTTAATTAACTAGACCGCCTGAATATTAACAGATAACATTCAACTAATAAACATCAATTCAATAAAATTAATTTTATTTTCAATAAAGCGTACACAATCCGTAATTGATATTGGATGATCCCCAGTTGTCGATTACGCAAAGCTTAGCTGCTGGCCGCCTTTGGACTCGGCCTAAAGTTGTTAGGTAAGGACGGAGAAAATAAAACTAGAAATGTTCAGATAAACGCATTTCCTCAATAAAAACGGGGGGTAAAGAAAAAAACCTTTTAACACGGGAAATCCAGGCTGTTAATTCCAGTTTTCGAGATAAAAACTTAAAAAGAAGTGGTGGCGGCCGTACTGGTGGCTGTGTACTCGGTGGGGTCGTGATAACCGAGAGAGCTATCGGAGAAAGTCCGATAACGATATTGGTGGAGGAGGCCAGAGATTAAAGGCCCCCAACCCCTCCCCCACTTCCCCTTACCCTCCCTATCATCATTTCTTTATCTACGTGGATCATAACGGTACGTCACGATAAAACGGTCACGTGGGTCAGTAAACAGGCTGATGGCTAGCTGGTATCTCAGCCGTTTTCATTAGGCCCGAGAAAAAAAAAATAGTTCCAATTTTTAATCGACGTTTAATCCTCCCATCGCAGAGTTAATTCTAGACAACCCTGATAAATTTTACGAATCCTGTAAATGGATTAGTTAATATATTACGATTAAATCAGATTCTAGGTTGTTGTTCGGAACAAAATTGAAGTGAACTAACGAACTATCTGGTTGGAATCGCAAATCGTAGAGTCTGGAGGATAAGCGAGACGAAACGGACTGGAGACATATATAATTATAATAAATAATATATATATTTGAAAGGGATTATTATTTTAATACAAATTTGTATAAAGACAGCGATGGACGACGTCGAATCTTAACAATGAATGAAAATCCGTCGCAGAACTGAGGTTTGATCTACGATACGGAGAATGGCGCGTTCCCCAGATTCTTTCAACATTTATCTCTACGCGGTAACTCCGGAGAAATATTTACCCAGCTCTTGACGTCTCTCTCACTCTCTCTCCCTCTCTCCCTCCTTCCTGTTGCCCCCTTGAGATAAAGGGAAAACAGAGGCCCGCGACTTGACAATATTTAAACGTAACGCGTTCTATTCCGAAGAAGGCGCGATAGCAGGAGCTAAACCAAACGAGAGAACGTGACGCGGACAGCGTAGACGACTCTGTTAACGAACTGAGAAATTTTCCATTCCATTTGATTCCAGATAAACAAATCCCGATATTCTACTAATGAAATATTCATGTTATCAATATTTACGTTATCGAGTACATTTCGAAGACATAATAGGGCCATAAACAGAAATGAATATATATTAATAAAGACTGGAACAATTTAAAAATAGTACCGCGTTGCTATTAATATGTGATATATTATAGACTAATATGAACTGCGTAAATTGCTCTACAAATCAAGGGAAACATTTAAATGTTTAAATAATATTTCCATGTTGCTTTAACCTGTAGTGTAGGAGAACGTATATTAATGGTTTCGAGCATAAATAATTTAGGATACCGTGAATAAATTATAGGTTTGACTGAGGTGTGCGACTGGATTCTCGATGCAGTATTCATTATTTAGCTCTTTATTCATATTTTAATCTATTCAGAAAAGACACGACCAGATTTACGAAATAAAGTGATAATTAAATTCATTACGAGAAGTATTCACTTTCTACCAACGCTTTGATTGATCTCCCTAAAATCCATCCCAGAACATGCAGAATACAAGAGTATCCGATTTGAATTTCCTAAGCTATCCCATTTCCATATAACGACCGGTTTTATTCATTTTGGCCCGGCACTGGATTCCCTTTTATTTGCCCGTTCCTCGACTCTAGTTCCAAGCGGAGTCTACACTTATAATTGCTGACCATTAGATCCTTTCGGACGCGTTTAAAGAAATACTTTTTCTCGTACTGAAATGAAGATTGTGGTAGTCAACAATTTACGGGTTGAAAACATCAGATAGAATCGTTATCGTATTTCGCAGAAGAATTCCTTGCTCGCCTCCTTGTCGACGTGAAAACAAGCGAGGAACAACCGAACGAAAAAAACAAGAACGATGAACTGCGTCGGATCGAACAAAAGAAGTAGATTAAGGACGATAAACATCATTTCCGAGGCACGAAAACACTGGGCCGGGTGCTGGGGAGGCGTCCATAAATTACGGGAAAAATGTGAAACGAGCGCTCAGATAAAAATTACAACCGCTTTGCAACGCTGAAGCGACGGCCGTTAACGTGTCTGAATTAGGTCAGCCTTCGGTCGGACGTCCGGCATATATCTCATACAGTTTATTGTTAGACGCACCTGTTTCTCCGTGTAAGGTTATAGTTTTATTATAGCAGTATTGCCAAAATGTATCCATAGAGGAGTTAGTAGATCTGAAAGTATCTGTAAACAAAAGTTCGCCTAGATTATTTATTATACCTGTAGTTGATGGTTTTTATCCTATACTACTTCTATAATTAAAAGTAATAGTCTCATTGCATTTAGATGATTTAGTTCGTTTCCTCAAATCCTAGATTCGTTCATGAGTATTGTACAAGTGAAATTTGATTGTATTGGATCATCAATTTTAAGATTGTTGATGAGAGAAACTCAATCCCGGGACGTAGTCAAAAAATTTTGTTTTATCGAAATTTATCCGGACTCGGTTATCGATTTTGAATTTCGAGTGTAGCTGGCGAGTTGTCATAAATCAAATCGCTTTTGCCGGAAATGGATGAGGCTCAAATTGTGGCTGTCGGTGACCCGATGTGACTAATGGATTGAAGGACGGTACCGGGCGAGGGCGTGATTTCCAGCGCGGGGCCCGAGCCAAACCTAAATCCATTAGCGAGTAATTCATAAAATATGAGCCCCGAATATTAGTGGCCGGCCTTTATACCTCCAGTTAATCGTTTTGCCACCGACCTGAATAAATTGATGTCCTTTAAAGGAACGGGACTTTTCAGTAGGGAATCGGTCGCTATCGACCGCCAAAATAGGGTCGATGACGTACCGCGGAACCTATTCGGTAATGAGATTTAATCTTGAATACGATTCGACGCCGGTCATAAACGGACCCCGTTCGATACTTTCCTATTCACACCGGCTTCTGAATAGGGGACATTTCTCCTTTTTCAAAGTCCTGGCGCCACTCGACACTACCCCGATTTCCCGATACCGTATCCCGAATTACTGGTGAACCATATCAGAACTTCCAAATAAAGCAAAGGTGAAAAAGCAACCAAAAGAAAACGTTTACATTTTATTTTTTTAGTTTCTTTCCCGAGCACATCGTCTCTACTTCAGTGATCACGAGAGCTTGAATAATCTGCGTTCACGCTAATATTCCGTTGTTAGACACCGTCTGGTCAAATGGGTTCTAATATACGAGATACAAGAGTACGTTTTGCAGCCACGGTTTGTTTGATCTGTGGAGGAAGGAAGTTCGTCCCTCCCGTTCATTGTTTCTTACTCGTAATCTTAACGCGATTCAGAATAAATGCACTCACGCTCTAGTGGTCACACTCACAGTTTTCCTTGTATGATTATGACGTGGAGTTTTTTGGGAAGTCTCTTCCCTAATTTATCTCCTCAAAATTCCTATATTTGGTTAAATATACCTGACGGATGTCCACGAAATTCTGAATTTTGTAGTAATCAATTGTCCGCGTTAATGAATTTAACTAATGGTTAATTTTATTTTATTTTTCCAGGCGTTTCGCAGCTTCGCTGTTAGGAGGAAGAAGCCTAGGACCGAGGAGACGGGAAAGTTGTCCACGCTGAGGCGGAGGGACACGTTCTACTTCTCGACCACGTCGCTGGACAAGAGGAGGCGGAGCGCCGATTCAGAGAGCATAGACACCATCATCACCTGGCTCGATGACGCCTGCTGTCTGGACAACCACATCAATGAGACGCTGGAGAACAACAGGGAAATGCTCCTTCTCTGAACTCATTTCCTCCCGCCATCGACCACGTCAATTGCCCTCTCCCCGTTTGGCTTCTATATCGGGCCTATTGGAGAGGTAAAGGAAGGACATGCTATGCGCACTTCTTGAATATTGACAGTCGACGGGTTCAGAGTGTTGTCAAAAGTTGATGAATCACGTGGCACGATATTTCCTCAATCCTTGACGACAACATGAGAGAGAGAGAGAGAGAGAGGTCGCCCTCTTCTTCGAGGAACACGATACCAACGTTACTGTGACGAATTGCAATCACACCGACTCTCCGGTTTCAATATAAGGACTACTCGAGGGGAGTCCCAACCAGAAATACTCCGCTGAAAGTTGTTTCTGGCCTCCTGGTATCGCATTAGACATTGTTTCAAGACCTCATTTCTACACAGCAAGAAATAACCTGATAACAATGTGGAGATCTTTCATTCTCACCTGCCAGACGTCAAGGAGCGAAAGATACATTAAATGCTCACTATGCTCAAGTATGTTGTGTATAGAGTGCCTACTCGTGCCAACGTTTGTAATTATTTGGACAGGTTCAAGAAATATTTTCTTTCTTGTTTTTTTTTGAAACGGTGAGATCAGATTATACCCTTTATAAGGATATGACTGGTTAATTTATTTATTATTTGTGGCTATGCATGTAAAATTAGTTTTAAGTTTATTTGTACCTGTTTTTATACTCTGAAATAATTAATTTAAACTCGTCTAGTCTTATATGTATGCGTGAATGTATTATAATGAAATGTATGTATGTGAAATTATTTAATATAATGATTTAATTATTTTTTAATATCGAAAGGTAAATCTTTAAATAAACCCGTTTCATTTTCCACAAAATCCGTAGTAATAATCATGGAAATTATAACACAATATAACAATGTTTAACAAATAAGAAAAATCAGTATGTAAATTGAAATGTGCCAGAAATCAAGTATTTAAATATTAGGTAGGTTGCACAAAACAATAATTTTTGTAAGAGTAATATGTTACTTTATTAATTACTCGTAAATTTTATGTACGCAGTCACAAAAATTGCATATATATGCAATATATATGCTATTTCGCGATATATGCTATTTCGCTAATTTTGAAATGACAGTTGAATAATCTAGTCAGTTTTATTCGTTTCGGGATGACGGCTGGGAAAACGGGGTTAGCCTAGGGAATTAGCATTGATAAACCCATTAGTATGCTAATACCGGGTACTGCTTTTTCAAAACAGATTGCGCTGGTTTACTGAAAACTGAAATGCGTCCAATTTATGCCCGCACTTCATTATGCTTCAGTACGCCTCCTGGTACAAATAGCATTACTACTGTCTTTTACATTTCCACAAAGAAAACCTATTCTGGATTTCCGTAGATTTCGTATACAATACAAAATAGGTATTCCAAACTAATATTCTAGATTTGTACATTCCTCTCAAGCAATGGTTGTTTTGAACTCATAAATAAAACTACCATTATTTTTAATTAGTGCGTGTTCATATAAATTGCATTAATTTTCTCAGTTTGAAAATGATTAGAATATGCAAGCTTCAATACTCTCAAATTCATAAAACATGAGAAACGTCCAAATATTAATCAGGAAGAAAATTTCGTTCTTTGGTCGGACATGATGTTACACCTAAACCGATGTGTGTATAAATGATGAAAGCAATGAATTTAGTTTTTAGTCTAATTTATACAAAATGCAAGAAAACCAACAGCAAAGAGCACCACAGAAAATTAACATAACAGGTGGCTTAGCCGGTAACCTAAGTTTGTGAATATGCTTATGAAGAAATTTAACTCCAAGTTCAAGCAAGACAAAAGATTTATTTTAAATAAAATTCCGGACGTGTCGCAACCCTCGACCCATTTGCGTCATCCGATACTGGAACGCGTAAACAAATCAGAGAGACAAATTAAAAATTGGGCCCAATAAATAATCTACGAAATGTTATAGCTTCTCTCGTCATGGAATTCTCCCATGGAGGAGAGGTGAAGGTAACGCCCCATTGATTATAGCGAATCGAAGCTGATGGAATTCGATTATACCAATTGTAGTATAACACTTGACCGATATTTATATTTGCGAGAGATATATAGTGGAAGCAGTTCTGTGGACGTGAAAAATCGTTAGTGATACATAATTTTGGAATATATTTCAGTACCAGTTGCACTTAACAAACAATGTAACAGCATAAACCGATAGCATTATTCAAAAGCAATATTTTAGGGTTATATCACGCCAAGGTTAATAGGTACATATTTCTTCTCAAATAAGAGTAGTTTCGAAAGTGATTACCTACATTTTGTGAAATTACAATATTGTAAAACAATTTTCTCTCCCAAACCAACATCAAGATTATAGATATAGAGATCGCGTAATTCGCGGATTTTCACCGAATGGAAACCAACCGTGTCGACTGGATTATAACACGATCACTCCTGGCATAAAACTATTAAAGTTGTTACTACGCGTCAGTGGTTTAACGATGCCATTATTCAAATTGCAGCTTATTTTTTTCATGATTGAACGGGTCGGCTCCCAGTCGCGAATCCAACGCCTGAAGCGACTGCCAAACGCGAACAGATTAATCGCGTTTCGTCGATTCCGTTTTCTCCTCAACGGCCGGAGGTATTAATCAGAAAGTCTTGTTTCGAAAATTGCTCGGGCCGCCTACATCATACCAGTGATTCCAACCAGCCGGCGGCTTTCACTGCTGTTGCGGTTCATTTAACGTAAAAATAGCCTTTGAAAAGCGGCGGGAGTAAAAATAAAGAATTAATAACTGGTAATAAGATAATGAATTAATAATCTCTCATTGTTCCCACCGATGGTAATCTCGAACGCCTATGAGATACAAGAGACAGATGCCAATAGTTTCTGTCAGGAACAAATATATATTAATAAGTTGAGAATATATGGATTTCCTATTAAATTTTGTTACCTTTCTCTACGCCAGTTGATGACGTAGGGCCTAAGGTCGTAGATTATGGTCTCACACCTCTGAATGTGAGAATTAACGCTTAACTGCACTAAATAATTTTTGAGACAGCAGATTATTCACGCTAATTTGAATACTAATAGCGCATATTTGTTTGTTAGAATACCTTTAGATTGGACCAAATTTTAGAATAGGGCTCGACCGAAACCGTAACTGCTTTTAATTCGAAAAGTACTTCTCGTTTTGTGGTTAACATTATACGAATAATATTTCCACTATCAACTTAATAAAATTAATTTTCCGTCAGGATTTCTCTGTTGTAATAAGTTAGTTTAGTTAATTTATCGAGAGAAATTTAAAGAGTTATCAGGTTTTTACACTACTTCATAGTCTTCTCTTATGAAATAAATGGTACGATGGAAGCTCACTTAGCGCTTTTGCATACGTTTGAATAGAAGTCTCATTCTTTATTAATTTATAGACAAATTTGTGCGGTACAATCCATTAAACATGCAGTGGCATATCTGATTATTTAAAACGTGTATAGGTGCATTAATATGTTTGTTGGATAGATTTTTATTCCACTTATATAAAAAGGACTCTCACTCAAATTGAAAACTGAATTGTCATCCTGACGAAATGGATAGGGCCGAAGATCGTGGCTCCTCTCCCAGAGGTGATTTTATCGAGTCTTAATTGAATTATCACACGGATCAAGATAGGAGGGAAACCCAATCCCCCGACCGAGGGGGGAGCAATCCCAAGTGGCATTCGTCCATTTGACAGCTCGATAAACGCCGTCCTACTTGTCCGCCTTCGAATTTATCCGCGGGCAAGTATTTCGGACGTATCGATAAAAAAAAAAAAACGAGACGTTTTACGACGGGACTAATTCCAAATTCGGTCCTCCAGTTCGTTGAACCGTCGCCGCAACATACATCAACTGGAAAAAGTTTTCTCGATCCCCATGAAATTATCTCAACAGTTTATTCAAGAAAACAAGTTTGTTTTCATTCCAGTCAGAAGTTAATAGATACAGATAATCGGGTTGTTGTCCGGCGAAGTAATTTACTCTACGGGAAAATTCCGCTCTCGAGAAACAATTACGCCTCTGACGATACGCGTTATTAGTTTTATTTGCAATTTCTTACGACCGATATTGAGATGGTATGACCGTTACTTATGCGTATAACACGGGTATCGAGAATAGGTTTGGAGATGTTCTACCCAAAGCAAGAAAAATCATATAAAAGATTTGTTTATTTCTATATGCTAAAAATATATATTTTTCAGAATTGTTGTAACAAATTTCTGTTAAACTGTACATAATTATCAATAGTGATTTAATATAGATATCTCCCGGTTATTATTTGGTAACGTACTACTCATTATATAATGAAACTAGATATATAACTGACCCCAGCTGACGATGGGGAATAACCCAGAGACTGCTGTCACAGTCCTCGCTATCAGTCCACCGTTTAGAGACAGATAGATCACAGGGCGTTAAATAACATTCCGGACTACAACCGAAATTTCAATTACGTCTCATTCTATACTTCAAGTATTCTTAAAGCATTCATGTACAATACTATGTAGCGTTCCACCCCTAAACATTAACCTGTGCCGATAAAATATTTATAATTGCTACATATTTAACGAATGAGCGGCGTAAATGCATCAGGTCACGAACGACTCCCAACTTGTTTTTCCCTTATGTCCCTTATGTGTTATGTTTTAAGTATATGTCCAAGAAGATATACTTGAAGTGGTTTACACGTTTGCCGTAAACACTTTTAATTGCATACAAATTTTAATAAATATAAGAAAACAACAGAATAAACACAGCGCAGCAATAATCGATCAGATAATTAACCAGCTCGGTTCGGTTTCGTTTTTAATTTAGATAACGGCCACGGCGGGAACGTAAAACCGTTGGGGATAAAATATAACAGGTACATCGTTTATTGCGCTGTTGCAACGATAATAGAAAGAGCTGTGATTTCTGAAATAAAAGAAAAGTAAAGAAAAAATACTTAAACTGTGGCGGGGAAATTGATACCCAGTTTTCCACAGCCTATAATATAAACCCCAGAGCTGTTAATGTCTTAGAATTGTGAAGATTATAATTTGGTTGGCCATTGTTAATGGATTATGCTTATCTGTGGTGAAGGAGGCGAGACAATGGTGCGCACACCTACTATATCTCCAGCCCGCTGCGTCACCAAGTGCCCCCCACAATGCGCTCCTGTTTACTTATTGCTGCTAATCAATTATCTCTACGCGTCGGGTCCAGCGTGAAAGGCCGTTTCGTTTGGCCTTTCTCGAATTTTCCGTTGCCGTACGGAGTACACCTGCCCGTTGCATAACGATGACGTTGACGCCGGCGTCTGACGAAACGAGGGCGTGCCATTGAGCGCGGACGGCAGACAATTAATATGCGTGTTACGGTGTTTAATGCGGACAATGAAAACATTTCCAGGCCACACTCGAAGGCCGACACCGCCGGTATGACGACAATCGGGCAGGGTTAAACGCTTGGAAAGGACTAAATGGTAAACGAATATGGAAATGAGTTTTCGACCGGCAATCGGTCGACTGATTAATTTTTGGCATGACGGTATTGTATCACTTTAAAAATCACCGAGGCTTCCGCTGTAGAATGCACTGTTATATTCAGAAAAACATGATTTCCAAATAATGATTTTATTTCAGTTGTCATAACCAGATATCTGTATATTCGGGGTTTCCTTTCCCTGAAAACAGCGGTTAGCGGTACTGATTATCTGAGCATGATTTGTTAATCAATATCTTGTGGTTGAGGTGAATTGGTTGGCCGCATTATTTAGCGGTGCCACTCATCATAGCCGGTGGGGCGGTCCCCTATCTTCCTGCTGGAAGTTAGATTGGGTCGCAATCGCTGGGAGATAGGACCGGTTCAATCTTCCCCTGTGAGGGGACCTCGTCAAGCTTGAACCCCCCGGGGGACAGGGCCCATTCCAGTCTTCCCAAATTTTCCCAACCAACAGCTTACAAAGTTACTGAAATTTACTGCTTTTATATTTTATTTGAGAATTATTCATTTTAAGTTAAGAAACCTGTGGTATATTGTTAAAAAAAAGACTTTGAATAAATGGAATTTTTCCATTACTTGGTGATTACACTGTGCTATTTTAATTGTGAATCAGTTACAACAAAAACAGCAATACAAACATCGTTTACAAATGTTGCACTGGTTCGGTTATTTGAAATTTTTCCACGAGAGTATTAACCACGTTTCGCTAAATAGAACCCGTATAAAGTAGGGATAGCCCACTAAATTAGAATTTCGAACTACCGTAATTAACTAAGAGAACTGAAACTCCCAAGAGAGATTCAATTAATAAAATTATAGTTTATGTTATTACCAGAGCAGGAAATGTTCTGTGGGGCCTTGGAATATCATCACTAGTTTAAACCCATCCCAGTTGACTGGATGGTGGGTAACAGAGTGAAGGGAATTTATCAGCAGGAGATTTGCATAAGTACTTCACTGTGTTACTAACGGAATGGTGTCCAAAAGTCGAAACCAGTCCATCATACAACCAAATACCTTATCTAACAAATAATAACTGATTAACTAATTAAATCAAATTCATATCACGGTGTCACTCAGGTTTCTTATGAGAATGTATTGACCTGACGATGAAACATCACAAATATCAACCGAAAAATGTTCACACGTCGCCAATTAAGGAAATGTGAGCAGAGCCGGTTTTTGAAGTTTAAGTATAACTTAGTAAAGGCGAATGCTGACAAGTAGGACGACATTGAAGGGGCGGAAACATCTGCGGAATAGCAGGTAGGAGTAAAGTACGCCAATATAAACGTGAAAAATTAGCGCGGAAAAGCGAAGCAAACAAAACTCGAGTGGGGTACATTTGTTTTTCTACACCGTGATTCATAGATTCAGGGCGGCTATTGTTGCCAGTTTTCCGTCGATTTTAAGTGTCTTCAGAAATAGTTTAAGTGTTACAGAGTTGAAAGATGAATCAGCCGGAAGCATAAGGTCGTACCGGACGTCAGAGATATCTGTCTCGTTCATTTATCCGGTTGACGAATGAGTCAACTCCGTCACACAAGTGCATTCAACTAACGCCACTTCTGAATTCTATTTTGGATGGGGGTAAACAATTAAAGAGCGGTATCCATATCGTATTAAAGGTCATATGAGAGACGTATAATGAAGTACAGTTCATAACATCAAATATGTATATGTACATGGGACTTGGTATATTCCTATACCATAATAAAGAATAAAGGACCGTACATATGACATTACGGCTTGGTGGCATGCCTGCATTAGGCTTCACATATCGCGTCTTAAACTCCGGGCGCCCTACTTCCACTATGAGGCAATAAATACTGAATTTCCGCCTTCCGCTAATCTGACTCAGACCCTTATTTCCTTTTAAGGAATATAAACGGCCTGACAGAAAGTTTCTTATTGATTCATATAGCTGTTCAAAGTCTGTTCGCCCCCGAGGCATTTCTTTACATTCGATATCACTTGGAACTTTCAGTCGAAATAATAACTGCGATAGCCCGATTTTAATTCAACTTAATATCATAAGATTGTTATCTATCCTACAATATTAGCGTAAATAAAGGAATTATAAAAACAATATGTCATATAGAGGTTCAGTGGACCGTTATAAATGTATTATGGGATGTATTATTTATAAATGAAATAACAAAAAAAACCCTGAATAATACCCGAGCCCCTAAATAATAGTACCAGCAAGATGTGAGAATAAGGTAAGAGTATCTAAAACCATTATTATGTTATTTCAACTTTATTCCTTTTAACAGTATGAAACCAAATGAGTGTTAGCTCCTCCTATAGAATCTGATTTGGATTTGACTCCCTAAAGGTACCTGATGTTTCTCTCTCATTAATCCATAACACCAATAAACAGAGTGGAAGCGCAACCAAAGGGGAATCAACACTAAAATTTGACTCCGCATATTTTGCCGGTCCGAAGAATTCACGCAAGGTCAAACCAAATTTAACTACTTGGCGAATCTATGTATATGTTTATTGTATTAATTGTAAACATTTCTACGTTGGGACCTTTGTGTAATGCGAATTTACAGGAATCTAACTCCCCCTTATTCGCCGCTGTAAACAACCACAAAAATGTAATCATCCCGAAGTGAGCCGCCTAAAAATAATTGGTGTTTAACCTCGCCAAGAAGTGAAATTTATGTACGGCGATGTTTTCTGGCTTGTGTAGAACTACGAGAGGTGGTTTCCATCCTGTTTTCATGCGTTTCTTCTCCAGTGCGTTTCATCACCCCCAGTTACAGTGTCGTAATGATGAATGAATCGAGTATTACCTACAAATTATGCGAACAAGTCGAATTAAATAGTCTGATTAAATTATAAAAAATTTTAGTGACACGCGACGTTATGGTTGATAGGTACATTATTTTCCAAACGTAATGAATGTTGGTGCAGGACACCAAATATGTATACCAAATTATATATACTCATAGAAACACTTTCAGCCATTTTAAAACAATTTAAACCTACGATGTATAACGTAAACTCTAAAGAAATTAAGGTTATAATATGCTGTAAGAAAATACACGAAAACCTCAACCGTTCAATTCAATCGGACCAAATATTTTAATTCTCTGAAAATGTCTATGAAAATCAATATAATATTAAATGTTTAATAATTGTGTTTGATCCAATCAAAAATATTTCATACTTGTTCTCTTTCTATTAATTCATTTCAATTTCAAACACCGCTCTAGAATACCAACAAATTGCCCGTATGGTTCGCTCAGCAAATATGGACGCTCAGCAATCGGCTGGAAGCTGCAGCGGCGGCGACAAGCTCCTTCATGTTTGAATAATTGAAAAAGCAAAGAAGTGCCGGAGACGCGGATAAGAGGGAAAAAATCGCGGCATACTTCCGCGCCCCAACAATCGACTTACGAATCGTATCACAGCGAGCGCGGCTCCATTAATGAACCCGTTCCTCCTCAACTGTATTCGATTTGAACCAATGTTTTGTCCGGAGATTTTCTCGGACTGAAAACCTTTAAACTATCCGGTTGTTACCGAGGAGCTCTCCTCCGTTGGGAGACGGAAGCCGTTTTTGAAAAACCCGTCCCGCTCTGAACGGGCTTAATTCAGGCGGCCGATCCAATTCAAACCTGAGGGGCCCTGTTGTTTGCTGGGGAGCTTCAGAAAAAGGAATTACCCGAATGCGAGCCACTGCCCCGTAAATGAAGCTCCGGCCGGCCCGGGCAAATCTCTAAAATTAAATCAACTCGCATTTGCCAAATTCAATTCTAGAAGCGTTCTCAAGAGATTTTAAGCATTTACTTAAAATGCCCCCCCCCTTTTAAACGAATTAATTTTACTCTTTCCTAAGAATAAATACAGTTATTTAAGAGAATCTGGAAACAGAAAAGGCTATTCTTACATGAGGGTATATTAAAATGACACTATTTTCTCTTCAGCATAATTTTTCGTCAAGAGCTAAACCTAATATATAATTACGTCTAATTTAATATAGAATTTCGTCTTTAAATATGGCTGCCTTGATATTGGGCTTACAGGTGTAGTCAATTCCGACTATAAAACCCCCGGAGCCAATCCGATTATAGGATAAGGTGGAGAGTTTCATTTGATATTTCGAATATGGGCACAGTCATGACGGAGATTTAGTTGAAAAGGAAAAAGTCATTTTATAATTCTACTATAGATGGTCCAGATCAATATTCTTTGTACGTCTTCATGTGGCCAAAATGAAATTTGCGATACTTATTACTTACTTATTACTTTTCCGTATTTCAAATCCTTTAACTGTAAAATTTATTACAACGAGCGTTTGAAATGTTGTGGGGAGCCGTTTAAATGGGTCCGAATCGCGTTCAAAACGAAGCGCCCATCGCGCCGGGCACCCAGTCGATAACGATAAGTCGAATATAGCCGTTGAGTCGGAGGGTTATTTTCAGTAAAACGCCCCCCGTTCGGAAGATGGACCGTATCGCTTGCTTACGTTTAGCGGCGAACGCAGGGAATGGTAATTACGTACGGAGCCGGATGATGTTAGCGTGTTCTCGCTCACTATTCCAATCAGTCACGTAACAGAAAACCGTTTGGCCACAATTCCTGTCTATTTTCGTCCACCGTTTTATAACAAGGCTGAAAACCGGTGACTTCCAAATTCATTCAGAGAAATTGTTGGTTTATTTTGAGCGCCAAGAGTCGCCATTGATTATTCACTAAGGAAACATTATTTTTCTGCCGGCCAACAAACAACGTTAATATTCTGCTCGCACTGTACGTAATAAAACTTTCTTCAAAAAAACTTTGAACATCAGTTACGGCAGTTTTCAAGTTACTAAGTAAGACTATAAACCTCGGTAATATGATAAGCGGGGCCCAGTGGAAAAGAAATATAAATTGCGAACACGAATAAATACATTTCAGAGCAAATAGGAATATTAAGTACATATTTACAGTTCGTAGTAAATAGTACATCAATTTTGTATTTTTTAATTTCAGTCAACAATCTTTTACATTGCCAAACCAGTCCTTACTTAACAACCACTTTACTACACATTAAACATTACTGAAACAAAGGGAATGTTTCCTTATTTTTATTAAATATCGAAAAACAGAAAAAACCCGATACTGATTGGTTGGTTTTGGAAGGACATTTTTGAAATCTCTCAGAAAGTATTACATTATTTTAAATAAATTTAAAAATTATTTTGCATGGTCGCTGTACAGTAACATTCAGAACTTTTCTTAAGAAGTGAAAAGTCGCCCAAAACCGGTGCCAGAGCCCTATGAAAATTGTCTCGGTAGCCCGGTGGCAATGCGTCACAAATTAAGGGCACTAAATCTGGCCGACCGCTTAAGGGCTGGCCCCAACCACTGAACAGGTCAATTACCTCGACAAACGGGATAAAAGCCCTTTTCACGTTTCTGCTTTCACCGCCGAAGATTGAAAGCAGTTTATAACAATAATTTAGAGTTTAGTGGAAATTCATAGAATGTTCAGCGCAGCAGAAACACTGGGTTTATGTAGAAAATGTTTTGTAGAGAAGAAACGAAAATCGTCTAACCTCTTTCCTCCTTGGAATCAATGTTGCAAAGCGTATTTTTAAGAATGTGCGTGTCCTACCCGATTATCAAAGCCTATACCAATTGGACGCCAATTTTCGATTTCATCGTAAACAACTGGCTTTCAATATTGCTCCGATATCGGTGAAAGTACCGTTAAGGTAACAATAAGAGGAGCGGTAATGGAGCGGTTCATGCCAGAAATATTCGTGCTACGAAAACGTATTCCGTCAGATTCGGTCGATTATAAAAAGGTCGGACATCGTTGCCCGATTTCTGTTACTCAAATGATTTTAACACTCTGAATAAATCCAAACAAATTTTCGTTTGTAAGCATATCTGATAGGATATTTAATTGTTAGTAACATTACGAAAATCACATTTCATTCTTATTTAGTTAAAATTGCTTCTATGACATACAATTCTGATTGCTGTCTTACATTTGTTCAGAATAGAATTGCAATAAAAGTAGTAACTCTGAAGTAATAAAGTTGTAATTTTTCCAGGAGTGTTCTGCTTTATTCTTCTAACGTTGTGCAATCTCAAACTGACACGGTAATAAAATAATTATGCTTTCGTTACAAAATTTTCGGTAACCATTGTACACCAAACGTTGTTTTCGGGCGGCTGATTATAGTAGGTAGGCTTTTGTGCACAGGCGTTGCACAATACGCTGTTACGTTAGAACGACTGTCAAGTCGATAGCGAAGTGCGTCGCGAACCCATAAATAAATTTCACGCGACCATATCAATTTATAGCGTTTCATACTGATACTGTCAGACGTGATCATAAATGCGAGCGATGCTCCATTCGGGGGAGGTACGTCGTAAATCGTTGGCGAGACGCGAATTGCGAAACTCTGACCTTTCCTTAAATTGCTTTCCGGCTCCTCTTCTAAATTAAATTGATTCCTCGCTCTAGGACGAAGCGGAATTAATCCGAAACGTAATTTCTTAGAGAGAGAGAGAGAGGGGGAGGAGGGAGAGAGAGCGAAGAGAGGGAGAGAGATTGACAGAGAAAGGTTGAGGGTGGGTATTCAAATACTGAGAGGACCGTCGGGATTCAATAAACGGAATTTAGTGTACTATTGGAAAACCGCAATTAAATATTATATCACCAGTGTAGTTTCCTCGGCCTTTTCCGACCTATAAATTCGCAGTTTCAGTGTACTGAAACACATCATTCATTACTACATACGTAATTAAAACTGATTGTTAGTAAACGAACATTTTGAAAACAAGAAGCCTGAGCTAATCTACCCGAAAAGTTTATGTCAATTTAAAACGTAATTGTCCTAAACCTAATATCGTGTTTTGAATGCTAAGAATGTTTTCTTTTATTAAATTGCTTTAGAATGTTGTTGTAATGCAACTAACTATAAAGGATAAAACAATATACAGTTACCACTTCTACCTAAACAAAAATTAGGCAATAAGCGATAGCCTTAGTCTAGTGAATAATAATCAAGAAATCGCCATTTACGAGGGAACGTTTTCATAAAATAAAACTCCCTGTGAGCGTCGACAGATGCTATTTTATCTTAAGGTTTAATTTATAGAACAGGATAAAACAGTACCTCGAATGAAATAAATATCAAAATTCACAATATTCTCTTTAGCTTGAGTTATCCAAGCGGTTATCCGGCTGGGAAAAGCGCAGTTTGGACGCAGTTGGCTAAACGACAACATAAAAAAAGAACCCGGTCTTGCATTCGGGCCCTCTCCACATTTTAAATCCTTATACAACTTCATCTACATTTCACTAACCCGACACCACCGTTGCGTTTATATTTATGAATATTTAAAACGCTATATTTAAAAGTATATAAGTACACAGAAATTCGGACCTACGATCGGTAAAGGGATTACAGAACGGCAAAGAGAAAAATTTTCATATGGAACTTCTATAAAAGAAGATAATATATCTGAGCATTAAAAATGTTGTAGTTTCATGCTTTTTTCAAAATCGTGTATCGTGGATCATACAACTCAAAAAAATAGTGAGCAGAGCATTTATACGAATTGGTTTAATGCTTCCCCTCAGGCAAATAAATCCATGCAGAGACCTTCCGAACCAGGAAAGTTTCACAGTGCCGTTAGGCCCGAATTATAATTAGGTTCAGGCCTCTCCCACACGCTATTCAATTCGGGCACTGCGGATATTATACGCAATCGACCGAAGAAAGTCAAAGTCAGCGGCACTCTCATATTCGCCCGAGGAACTCCTTTTACCGACAGTAAACGCTTAACTAGGCACACGAGGCAAGAGTATGTCGAATGCCGTTCTTGCAATGGTGCCATATTTGTTGTGGCTCTCAGAAAAAAAGGTTCGACGAATGTTAGTCTGCTAAAAATGCGTACATTTCTGCAAACCGGGAATGAGGTCTTAGGGCGGGGCTTGGATAAAAACCTATGCCTCTTGGCGCTCACCGAACTGTCATCAGTCTCGCTCTTTCAACAATAAAGAAACAAAATAAAAATAGCACCTAAAGTACGGTTAACCTTTTTTTAGGAAGCTGACAGTCACTCCTCTCAAGACATTCTAAGAAGGTAACGTATACCTTTATTAAAGGTAAAATTAGGTACTATATATTGATTAGGTACAAATAGAAGATAGAAATATAACCTCTTTTCAGGTTTACATTTATATACACAACAAGAAAGGAGTCAACTACGAGAGTCATGACTAAGATGAATGACCCATAAGCTGTGATTTATGGGAAGCGGATTAACGGAAGCGTAATTTAATTTAATGATTCCACCGTTTCCAGCAGCTGGATCAATTTAACAGAACTGTTATTTAACTTGTGTATCAATCATAACAGCATTTCATCCAAAGAATGTTAGATGCAAGATTTCATTTAACGGTATTAACTGAATAAATTTCATTAATCCGGTATTAATTATTTGTTAATTAATTCTGGTATTAATATTCGAAATATAATTTTTTTTGTTGCTTTAAATTATATAAAACTTAATTGGATTACGGCACTGTTAATGAAGATACATAATTAAAATAAAAATAATGCAAGGGTATCATAAAACGAACATTATTCATTCCATTTTGTCTATGTCGCTGCAATTAGTGATTATCTACTTCGAAAATTCTGCTAATGCCTCTAAATCAACAATTTCCACAATATATAATTACCGAACTAAATCGTCAAGAAACGTTTTGTCAAGAGCGAACCAGATGAATGGAAGCGCCGACTGAATGGAATTAGCGTACCGTTAGGGCCAGAAAACACGGGCCACCAGCAGAGGGAAATATTATGAATGGGTCCTGTGAAAGTAAGAATGGAGCAGAGCCATTTATTAGCGTTATTATCACCTTTAATTAACTTAATTGCTTCGGCAATATATTGACGGCGGCCGGCCCCTGACGAGGGCACGATGAGGAGTCTGATACGGCGCTCCAGTTAGATTATTCACGCAAGACACACTCTGTGAAACCAGAAATGGTGGGTGAGCAAACCCACCGAATAACAATAATATCTATCAACATTACACGAAATTGACAAGGAAAAGTAATTCAGCTGTCTCAGGGACTTGATATATAATTTCTATGATATACATGGCGTAAACTTGTGCACTTTTAAATACAACGAAAAAAGGAAATTAATAATGGTGAAGTAGAAACATTCCAATTGTTTAAGCCAAAATGAAACCATTATTTTGATTCATTCATTCGAATTTACTCCAACAAAAGATAGAACTGTATAACTTAATGGAATAAAATAAAATAATTAATGTAGCGACGTAATTATCGTAAATTGAAATAAGGTGAACAATTAAGCCACATTTATTCGTTTTTTCCCCAACATATGTTTCCCACCGTCGTCTTTCTTGAAAGGCGATAAAGGTTTTGAGTATTCCGCAATCAATGGAGTATGGACAAGTAAGAACAATATGGAAAATTTGTACCCTTGATTTGTCATTCCCGAAAGATGACAGTGACCACTACAAACGAAAGATTGTTACTTGTTATAATTGGGAATAAGTTCTCGTTTTTCGGTCAGCTATAGTAATTCTGATGATATCCGATCGGGGCATTCTGTGCTATAGAACTGTTGCCGAACGGGTCGGCCTTTACTCTCACAAATCGGAGGGGGTCATCGCAGGCGGATGATTCTAACCGAACCGTCGGGGGCTTACCTGGAAATAGTGTTCTAGTTATGTGGATCTGAATGGTGGAGGCGACTGCGGATGGGGTCGGTTACATGACAGCGTGCTGGGCCGGCGAACGCGGTGTGACTGCTGGCCGCGAAGGTTACGGGAAAGGGATCAATAAGGGCTCCTGCGCCGCACACTGGGCCGCACCCACGCGCATGAGCCCGATCCGCGTGCCCTCACGCCACCGCCCCTCACACACACACACACACACACAGACACAGTCTCCTATCAATCGGAACCGACGGATCGAACACAGAAGATTACCCTGAGGCTTCGAACCATTAACTATGTAACTTATTGACTCCTTCGACGAATCAATATTTCATCATCCTTAAATTTTGATCAGTGAAAACAAGTAAAACTCCCTGTTGACCATATTAGCTGATGACTTCAGATTTGCAGCGTAACTCCACTGTTGTTTCTTACATTTACTGGTATCTGAATCATGACGTAGGCCAATGGAAGTATACAGTTTTTACGAGTGTTCTAGACGATCCGTGGAAGGAGGTGGATTGACCCCCTGAATATAAATGCCCAGATAAATACTAAATCGATAGTATCACCTTTCAGAATGATTTCACGCGCTGTTCACAACTGCTGCTTACAAACCAGCTATTTTACACTTCATTTCAGCGTCAAAACCCCGAATTGGATTTCCACACTTTCTATATAGATAGATTTATACAATACTGTATACTATTTAAGAACAAGGGATATACCTTGAAAATTTACTGAAGGCTCCAACATGCAGGAAGAATAAATCTTTCAGTACACATTATTTAGGAAATTCTTTATTTATGTTTTTAATCATAACTACAATAGTTTAATGCATCATGACCATTTGTATCGGAATTATTAGATTCAGTCATATGACACTAAAATAATTTGAATTACTTTCAATTCTCAACTGCTATTTCACTGTAATGAACAACGTTTGTTTGCATTGACAGTAAACACCAAAACGGAAGGAATGAATGACGGGATGTGTGTTAAACCCACGACCACAACCGAAGGCCAATTAGGAGGACTGAGAGTTGAGTGGGTACAGAAGCTGTATTACATAGCGGGGCTGTTCAAACGAAAATTTATAATGCGCACTGTGAAAATGAGGGGTGACCCGCTCAACCTTCCGCGAAAATTTGCCTCGGCACTCCGCCAGCGCCGTTAAATGGTCCCAATTAACCCTTCTTATCATTTGCATTAAAAATGGGGATCCATGGTTCCCCGTTTTCTAAATAGAATTCAAATATATATTTCACTTCCATTAAAAATAAGAAAATTGGAGTAATTCCTCTCGGTATTTAGTAAAACTTTTGTCAGGTTTTTATTTAGAGTTTATCGGTTTTTACTGACAGATAGATTGGTAAACCTGTTTGACGTATGTATGTATATATCCCATTGTACATGATGACACAAGTACACTGTCGCACAGGCCATATAAAACCAATAGAAGATCTATTACAAAAGGATGTACATTACAAGACACATCAAGACGTGTGTACCTGTATGTAGAATAATTTCTTTTATTTAAATAACTCATTTTATTTCCCCAACCTGAAAATACTTCTATGGTAACACTTTTGCGCCTCCTGATAAAATAACCATACGTAAAATACCCGACCTCTATCATTAAGTCATCCGAAGAATTTTTATTTCTCGATAACTCCTGAACAGATAAATAAATACTAAGATACCAAGCACGTACAGCCGGTTGGATTGAACCAGTATTTTACCAGAAGAGAATAGTTCTTTTTCAAGTGGGAGGACATTTGTCCACATTGCGTTATTCAGCGGGGACGGTCTCTGCAACTTTATACCCACCGAGGTGGCCGGAGTCACTGGTCAACCGGTGAATTAGTTATAGGGGCCACATGCACCTCCGTCTCGTATCAGATATTTATTCAATCGTGTGACTAAGGAGCCAATTTCAGATTTAAAAAACACGAATTACCATATTGTTCGGCCGCATAAATGATTATTTTCCGATAGAGTTAATGAACCGTCCCTAGAGGGGCAATTTAACTACAAGGCTGCTATAAACCGAGTGCCTGATAATTAATGTGACAAGGTTTGTGTAACTACTAATTCTGTGAATTGGAATCTTATTATCAAGAATAATTTTGCCAAGATAATTCCACAAAAAAATATCCTTTCATCCTAATCGCTCTCATCGGCCATATCCCCACGAAATCCCATAAGCCGATTTGGCATTACATAATAAGAATTACTTTCGGTTTTGGTACAAGTGCTTCATTAATATTCATATCGGGTAATGTGGCTTATAATTAAATGTAATATACTAACGGAAACATATCCCTAAACGAAACAATGATAAATAACCGAAATGAGTCCAACATAGAACTAATCAGCGAGAGAAGATCGTAACGTTTCTCATAATACTTAACGAAAACAAGTCTCGGAGAACTGGAAGGCAATATTTCAAGCTGTACTACCTCGGACTATTGTACCGTGGCCGAATTAATCGTCGTCCTGTTTTTCATTTCTGGGTCCCACAAGTCGGTCGGAGGTTTATTAATCAAACGGTGGAGGGATAAGTCCCGTTCTCCTTGGGGATTCTTTTTCCGGGAAGGATGGTCTCCTTGAAGGGGTTGGTACATAAACGCATTTATCAACGTTCGCCGGTGAAGCTGCGGGGCGGGCTGATTCATTGAACGAGGCCGTCCTCCTAAATAATGGCTCCGGCCCCCTGACGTCAGACTCTCGCCAAACTCCTTTTGTGTTAATTCACACTCCCCTGAGGAGCGGCCGCCGTCGCCGCCACTGACCGCTCCAACGGCCGGCCCTGATACACTCCCAGAGGCTAACGACATTAATTCAACCCTGTAATCGACCTCGGCATTGTTTGCCCTGTAACTGTTTACAGCCGAGGTCTTGGCTCCTTGAAGACGCCTCTAAATAATAGAACATTGACTGGTGTATCCTATAATTTCAGGGTTTCGAATTTAAATTTAAATCTAAAGGCTGTCTTTCGTTTTCTAAAGCCAAACCTACTAATCATCCAATGATTGGAACCATTGTAATTTTGTTATCCCCTCACTTTCTTTTCCCTGCATTACTGATTCAGACGAGATATTTGAACCGTAACAGCTACTTCCGCTCAGTATTATCTGATTTTTAGATTCCCCAAGCCACCGAAATTTGCATATAGTACACATGCTCTGGGCATAGTTCTGGTTTAATGCCACAGCCTCGCCCTCGCGGAAAATTGTTTTTGACCATCAGGGATTTATAGGTGAATGAAAAACTGAAATCTAACGTTGATTGTTATAAACCGCACCGAAAGGTCCCTCGTCCGGAATATCATATTACGAAGTTTACGTTTAGTTTCCTAAATTCGGTGCAGGGTTCAGTGGAGTGTTATATACAAATGGGAAATTAAATTGAATTGGGCATTAGTACGCTTCCGGTGTCATTCGCACTCGGGGGGAGGTTAAAAAATCACACTCTACTGAACTTTAATTAAACTTTCGCGTCGTGCAAAAAACGACGCTTTTAACCGTTCATTCTGCCCCTGCTCTTATCTGCATTCTCCTAGCTTACCTCCGTGGCTATTTATTTAATGTGAGTTTATATTTTTCGCTCTGAATCTTCACTGGTATTAATTATGTCGCACATATTTTCAAATTAATATAAGCAAGTTTCGCAGTTCAAATAATATCGTATAGTGATGATCACATAATGTTAATCTTTTCCAATCACACAGGCAACGAATGAGTCCGAAGTTTTATATACTATATATACATAAAATATGTAAGGTATCAGAAGTACTGTTTGTATGTTGTAAAAAATGTTCTAACTAAGCCCTACTAAGCGTTTCAAAGAAAGAAAGGAGCAGCGAAATAAAAGAAATCTGAGCGCGTCGTTCCAGGTCAAGGCCACACTCTCTCCGACTCCTATCTCTCCGAAGAAATGGAATCCACGTAGTCAATCCAAATTCAACTTGTTGTTGTGGAAAGTTGTTGAAATCGTGCTCTGTACTACTCTAGTTGGCTGGGTTCCTTTTGGGCGTTGTCTTTCACGAATCCAGTCGAGATGAATCTTATAGCAAAGAAGTCTTTAACAGTCTGTAAATCGCTTATTCTAATACGGAAACATTTTTATTGCCAAGGTAAGTTCACAGGAAATGGAATTTTTAGAAACGACTTTCAAATTGGTGACAAATCACTAGGAATACGAAGGAAACTCCCTATAGATGCGTTCTAAGAAGTAGCGTATTTCAGAATAATAAATTTGTATCAATTAAATTATAAAATTTGAATAATTTCTGCGGAGAAAATTGGGCGGGGAACCCTCCCAGTAGTTCCAGACCGATTAATGTATCGATTTGTTACTAGCCAACGCGTTCCAAACATGGATTATAATTCTGTACCTGCATGGTCTAAATATATATCGCCAACTTCAATGAGAATAGTCCACGTGTGAAGCGGAGGCTGCATTAAAATATTTGACGGTATATTCCAAGCGTCGGACCTACCGCTTTCCCGGCTGGGTCCGTCGTTGTTTCGGAATATAAAAAAAATAATAATTTCCCTCAGACCATAATTTTTTTTCGTGCGAACACCCAAACCAACGCCCCGGTCCACACAAATACTGGGTAGGCGGGACAGATATAGGCCATAGATCAAGGGGGCCGCAAAACTCCAATATACCGGCTGCGCCCGCCGCCACAATGCCCCCGGTTCGAGGCCCCTACCCCCCGGCCAACAATATTTTTCCCGCTTAACCATTTCCTACAACACTCCGCTTCGCCAAAATTCTGTTCCGATTTTCTCGAACGGTTCGTTCCTTGAATTTTTACGTTTACTTCAACACAATCTAGTATTCAACAGCACAAGCAACAATAGTCGCTTAAATGCAATATATACAATAGTACCCCGGTTGGGTATACCCTGTACATGGGTAACATTAAATATAGGCAAGTCAAAGGATGGATGTTTTACATATTACATTCAACTTATTCATAATAAGTAAATGATCGAAAACCGCCCAATCGCTGAATCACATAGGGAGAAAACACTTTTATATACACAAAAATGTATGTAGGGCACCCCTTCCGATTAATGGCAGTTAATGCAGAACGCCGGGTTCGTGCTGCTGAAGGGGTCAGATCGCATGTAAAAAGCTATATCGAGCTTTCGCACAAGCCAAGCTTTTTCTAAGAAAACAAGAACATGTTTTTTTCTTTTCTTACTCCTTTTTCGCTTTCAGAAAGCAGTATACGAACTAGGTCGGAAATTCGACTGAAACAATCCCCAACAAATTTTCAGCAGTTCAGTCACAAAATATCCATCTGTGGATTGTCAGATTCATGTTAAATGTTAGTTCACCTGGGAGCAAATGTTTGCTTCAGTTAAATAATGTAAATAAGTAAGCTTATGCATACAAGAGATAACAGAAAGTGGAATTGACAGCACAACACAATTTATTATTCGCAGCGAAAGAATAATTCACATTTTCGAACTTAGTGGCCAATTAAACAGTGTCCAGATCCTCTGAACACTAGCGGAGTGTTAATTCCATTTTCAGGACTCGCGCGACCCTAAACCTGCAATCTCTCCATTCTGGAGGGAACTCAATCGTTCTTTCTCTTATAGACGAACTGTAAAACCGAAAGTGGCTCGGACAAAAAAATACAGGTCAGGGCGGCGAATTGCCAATAGCCTGGAATCACCGACGTTTTTATAAAGTACATGTAAGGGGATAAGAATGAAAAGAAAGAATAGGGGTTTTCTTCTGAGTTCGGTGACCCACTTAAGGACAGGGGCCTGGGACCTCTCACCGGATTAAACCCTGGCACTAGTTTTTCCTCTGGCGGTGGCCGCCAGGCTCTAATGAACTTAATTCTGCCGGCTGTCTAAACTACAGAAACGTTTCACCAAATAAATTGGATATACTCAGTAAAGAGGTCAGAAAATTCATTTACTCTAATATGCTCAAATGTAAATGAAAACAAATGGGTTCATGTCAGTTGATTGCATTAAACAAATTCTCTTTCAAGATACGACTTGATAATCCTAACGGCACTGTTTCAATAGCAAATATTATAGGAGTTGGAATTACAGTGGGTAGAACACATATAGTTCATTACTTCGCTTGAAGGAAGTATACAACTTGAGTGTTTTATTTCAGAATCAAGCACGAAGAATACAAACCTTCAAAATGCCAAAAAATTTATATATTTTTTTTAAGGACGTTACTGAGTAAGCCCAACCTGGTTGCTATCCGAGCTCAAAAATGAAATCCAGTTGAATAGATATTGAGGAGCGGAATCAACAGGTGAAATTCGATAAGGTATTTCGTCAGGTTGTTTTATCACACCGAGTTTTTTCGTACGGTCCCCAGGAGATGACTAAATCACTTACAGCGAATAACTCCAATGTTATCGGGTTTATATCAGCCTAAGCATCCGAATCGAACCGGATCTTATCTGAGACGTCGAATAAGACTTCGGCAAATAAGACTGTCCACTCGAAGGCCTGGCTTATATCTCGGCTTATCTAAAAAAGGGGGAATTAAACGGCAAGCATATTAATTCCGAGGGGGCATTAACAAATCTCAGAAAACGATGGTCTCCGGGGCCCGAGTATTGAGACGGGTCATCGACAAGGTCTTTTCCTCCAAGCTTAACATTCTTATGATCTGTGGTAAATTTCGTCTAAACGGCGAAATATTTATATGACAAGATGGCTGACTATATAAAAAAAACCCTTTATATAATAATAAATTCAACATGAAACTCCCGATGTTTCGTGGAGGGCCGGGGGTTTATATAACAATATGTGTCATCGAAAATAATAAAGTATTTAACACTCGGGCTCCACATTTTGCAGAACTAACTGTCATGTGTCTTTGGGTATAGGAAAACCCTTTATATAATAATAACAGAAAACAGTTCGAGTGAAGACGTATTTACTTCTTCAAAAGGGAACGGAGGTATCGTGTTAATAAAGAGAGTGCCGAAGGGCACGATGTGATTATTCGTCTCAGATGGCTGACTAAATAAAAAACCCTTTATATAATAATAAATTCATCAGAAAACTCGTGATGGCTCGTGGTGGCCCTGACGAGGGCCGGGGTAGGCCCTGAGAATGGTTGGTGGTGGCCACGACAAGGGCCGGGGGGTTTATATGACAATTTGTGTCATCTAAATTAATAAAGTATTTAACACTCGTGCTACACATTTTGCAGGGCTAACATTCATGTGTCTTTGGGTATAAGAAAACCCTTTATATAATAATAAATTCATCAGAAAACACCGGATGGCTCGTGGTGGCCCTGATGAGGGCCGGGGTAGGTCCTGATGATGGCTGGTGGTGGCCCTGACAAGGGCCGGGGGGTTTATATGACAATATGTGTCACCGAAATTAATAAAGTATTTAACGTTCGTTCTCCACATTTTGCAGGGCTAACTGTCATGTGTTTTTGGGTATAAGAAAACCCTTTATATAATAATAAATTCATCAGAAAACACCCGATGACATGTGGTGGTCCTGACGTGGACATATAATATTATAATATAACATAGGGGTGAATATATATTCAAACTAGACTAAGTATCTTTTATGTGATGGCAGTAGTATCTGGGGCAACAAGTATCTCTTGTTGAAAAATTGTTTAATCCTGAAGGATGTTGTCTGTTAACTAAATTCTTCCTATTCCATTGGTACTCCTATTGATGTATTTTTGTTAAACAAATTTTGTTAAGAAAAATTGTTTTTCATTAAAATAAATAGGTTTATAATGTTTCTGAAAATGAAACTGTTTATCTTGTGATAGATTTTATAAAGATCCATAATTTTCCTTTCTTTCTCTTTTCTATGAAAATTTCATTTCATGTTTGTAAAGTATGTATATAAAGTTATTAATACCGCATCTTAGCTTTTAAGTATATGTTCTACACATGCAGCACATGTGTGGAAAATATTATAAGGAAAGATGAAAAAATAATCATATAATACTATAATATTAAACATTTATTATAGTAATATTGTTTATTTATAAACTAAAACATTAAAGAAATTTCATATTATGACACAAATATTTGGACTATCCTCCTATTTTAAAGATTGAAAATCACTGATATCTTTAATAGAAAAAATTTTACAATTATGCTGAAAAGCATCATAATTGGTTACAATGCAGAGAATTATGGAGGAATTATTTAAAATCTAATGTTAAAGTTGTTTGGATGGGTTTTATCAATCTAAACCACTACTTAAAAAGGTTTTTGTTGGGTTGTAAAGTAAATGATTTATTAGTACTATGTTCAGCTTCCATCTTTAATCTTCTGGTGTGGTGTTATGTATTGTTCTTCTACTTTCTCATTTATTTTATGTTCTGTCAAGTTTAAGTAATTAATATGATTTGCTATTGGAAATAGCATTTCCAATAACTTATACTTCCATATGTTTATTTCTCTGATATTGAAAAGAAATTTAGGAGAATAATTCTGTGTTCAGCCAGTATGTGCTTTTATTTTATATTGACATTTAGAAAATCCTTTTACTAAAAATAGTCGTATATTTATTATGCTCTGAATTAGGATTTATTTTCACTTTGTGTATGTTATCTGTTAATTTCCAATCAAATCTTGTAATTTAATTTTTTCATATAAGCTGTCTCAGGTTCTCAAGGCTTTTTAAATTTAACCTTCATATCACTCAGAGTTTCTTCATACTGTTTCACTTTCACAATTATTTTCAAGTTATTTGTATTTTTAAATATTAGGAAGTACAATATTTGGGCCATATTCAACAAAAATATTTGTCTACATTTAAACCAACATGCTGATATTGAGTTTTCCTGTTACAAAGAAATTATGAACATATTTACAATGGTAATATAGACCAATTTATGATTCGTAGTTATTACTTTTATTTAATTTTTTATTTAATATTTAATTTACAAAACAATGATTTTTACTAACTTTTTCAATTCTTTTTATCTTATATAGTGATCAAAATAGAAGTCTGTGGTTGTGCATATTGTCTGTTCATTATATATTTAAATGTATTTGTCTAATTTATTCCACTGGGAAGAATAATTATTTCATTTAATATTGGTGGCTACAATTAATATAAATAATAATCAGTTAGATCCTAATAGGGGTTTAATTCTCAATCCAGGACGTTAATACTATGATGAAATTTTTTTATTCATTTTATTATTAGGTTTCTGAGGGCTTTATAGCATGTCACCATTTTTATTATATATATCCTAAAATCAGATTTCTAATTCAAATTAATGTGAAAAAATTATAAACCTCTGAGTGCCATTTAAACTGCATTAATGACAATGATTTTGTGTCTTATTTCAATATTACAGAAAATTTATATTTATTCTAGTAAGGTAAAGATATTTAGCATCAGATAGTTATTAAGGATAACTAACTACAACTAGAAGATTCTTGGCTCTTTTGAAACAAACATATCAGTACCCTTTAGGTTTTGTAAACTGTTACTCAGGGGTATACTTGAGACCAAAATATACAAACAGTATTAATGATTAATTATTGTAAAATAATTATTGACATAAAAATTATTATTATTTATTATTATTATACACTTTACAGATTCAAATCAAATCAAATGATCAAATGGTCAAATATACTTTTTCATATGAATTGAAGAGTGTCTTGGATTAAACAAGAATCTTTTAACACCTTTTCTATATTTCTAACATAAAAATACAATTATAAAAAGGGATCATTTATACGATACGTTATAAAAATATTGTTTCTTATATTATGATTTTTATATGAACTTTAAGCACTATCAATGCAGACAAATGATATAAACTTTATTTCTTTTGCAAATTTGCTTGAATGAAGTGCCTTACATTCAGATTGAATCATGTTGAATGCTCTTATATGATTTAATTGGCCTCTTTCTGTGTTGAATTCATTAACAAACTCTTAGAGATTAGGCAAGGAAGTCTCTATCATTGAGTTGTTGTCATAAATTGCTGCTGTAAATAAATCACAAGAGATTAAAGTGCTATCAGAAATGAGTGACTTTCCACAAACTGCCTGTTTTTATATTACTAGTTACTAGACCTACTCACATTTTAAAGTGAATTTACTCAATGAAAACATAATATTACCATAATTCTATTTTGAGGAAACATTTCATAGTGCACAGGTGGAATTAAAATACTAACTACATTTAATTCTACAACATATTATTTAGTAGAGGCTTCCATGATCGGAATCCAATAACTTAATTCCTGTGGTTGGTCTATGCACTTTTGAGGGCATTACATGAAATACATATGAGAACTTTTTCACATTTCACAATTATTGATTTATAAGTTTTCTACTAGAATTAAATATTAAATTTTTCATTCTTTGTATTTTAAATGTATTTTATTGTATCAACCATGTTTTCAGCATTATGTGGAAGGATTTTATTTTCTCTTAATTGTTTCCTAGGTATTTATTTTACTTTACACTAAATATTTGGTTTCTTTGGTTCTGGCCATGAGGATCACAAGTTCTGAAGAGAATGCATTTTTAACACTTTATTATTGAGTGAAGCAAGTTTAAAAACAAATTTAATCGGAATCCAATTAATATGCTGGGTGAAATTACCAGTCGGTTAAATTTTTTATATTACTAACTATACAGCAAAAGAGTTGTGGTTCATGAGAGAAAGAAGAGAAGGAGCTGTGAGTAAGTGATAGTTGATGGTATGGCGAGGTGGACGAGGACGGGGCTAGTGGGAGCATATTCAATTTTGCCTTATTCATACTTTATTGGCAGCCCTTTGAAGTTCTGGTGGAAATTCTCTCTCTTTCAGAGCCCTATCCCATCGTGGGCCCCGATAGAACAGTATTTTTCTGACCTAGGCAAAAGGCCCTCCCTACAGAATAAGAATTCTGATGATACCGCCCGGCAGATGGAGTTTCGGACCCAATAATATTTTCATGGGGTTTTTTCATCCCTAATTTTTTTCGCCTGTAGCTTGTTACGTTAGACCCGACCGACAAAGGGCAAGTCTGTTT
The DNA here is from genome assembly GCA_019843655.1 of Lethocerus indicus. Taxonomy (NCBI): domain Eukaryota; kingdom Metazoa; phylum Arthropoda; class Insecta; order Hemiptera; family Belostomatidae; genus Lethocerus; species Lethocerus indicus. Next base: position 20,950,248 of record JACDQD010000003.1, on the reverse strand, counting down.
TTCAATTTGGCCCGCATCAAATGCTAAGAATATTGCATAAACTTGCATCGAATTATCAGTACATTTCAATCGAGTAACACTACAAAATACAATTGCATACTTTGTATATATAAATGGTAACCGCGCCTGTAGCTCAAAATAATTTTGAATTGTACTTAGACCTTGTATTCGCCCTTAATCTTTCAGAATTAGGGCCCTATACTATTTGAGTGTGCAGTCGCCTAAAGTGTATAGTTATAGGAATGGGTTGTATAAAATTCATCTTATTCTGTAATATTACGCTTGTGAAAACGCTTCATGGTGAATCCATAAAGTGTAATGGTCGGGAGACTACAGCTAAAAATGGAATGTCGAATTTTTCCAGGTTATTCGTTTTGATTATTTTGTAATCTCGAATCCCGCTTTTAAAGAGGAATGTATTTTATTTCTTCAAAAATTGCCTTTGTTTATTAAATAAAGTTAAAACAATTTTATAAAAGGGGGTTCTACTAGAAAATGATAACAAGGAATTGACAACGGCATTCGTTAATTTAGTTACATAAAGAAATACATTAGAATATAGTGAATAAAAAAACAAAAAAGAAAAATATGAGAAATGAATGAACTCGATACAATATTTACAAGTATATTTATTACTACAATATATTTATTACTATAAACTGCTTAAAATTATACTTGTACATGAAATTTCTAGTCCAAGAAAGTCTGCTGTACTTAAACTTCTTTATTAAGTTTTTCAGTAATTAATACATCCAAAGTGATAATGGAATGGAACTATAAATGGCATAACTGTTTAATTATAAAAGCACTTACTAGGTTTAGATAATTGGTACAGAAAATGGAAATGCAACTTTCTTTTGACATTTTGTTCGTAACTATAGACAAAATAATTAATTAATCGTGTTTTATTAATCTATTCGTTCGGCATTTGTTCAGAATGTAGTTTTCTCTTTTTAGGCCGGTTTCACTGGGGAATGCTGTAAATCTTTTTTGGATTCCGCCCGTTAGAGTGAAATATACGCTAATGGAAATGTTGGAACTGTTACTTTATTACCATATTTCTAACAGCAATTTGTTTCATCTAACTTGCGTGTGTTGAATCTTTTTTCCTAGCGTCCGAAAGGCATACATTTTAATTACCTTCACTGTTAGGTTTAATCTCGTATGTTTTTTATACTTAGGTTATACCTGCCAACGTTCTACCACACTGCTGAATTTATCGATTACGAACATTTTCTAGCTTTAGTTTTGACACCTGCACATTAGGTGTAAACGACATCATTATTCATTTTTTAATTTCCATTGAAATGTCAAGATATTGAATTGGTTCATAGTTCATCACATTCTCTTCATTAAACAATATTTTTTATTCTTAGTATCAAAATACAATTCGGGATTCGTGGTCGTTTTCAATACAAAATATCTAGAAAAATCTAGATATAATAATCTAGATAAAATTATTTTGTGAGCACAAACCTCTGTATCTGCTTTTAAAAGTAGAAGCTAATATTGTTTTGTCGGTCGTTCTACCGCTCGTTACATTTTCAAAGACCATTGTTCGGTCATATTATCAGTCTTTAAACTTATTATAATTATGAGAAAAACATATGATAAAAAATATCGCCCTCGCCAACCGAGAGATTTATTTCTTTCGGAACAAGCGGTTTATCTTTCCCTGGCTAGCGGCGGGTACTTGAAATAAGCACGTGGGTCCGCACTAAGCGGGCGGGCACCCCGTCGCTACCAGCTCCCTTTTTTAAGTCCACCCCAACCCGACCGAACTGGCCCCCGCTCTGCATTTGCATGAATAAAGTGGCCATAATTGCAGCTGTATAAACACTCCCCGCTGATAAACTACTTCTGCCCACTAAATCATACGCGACATAATAAAAAAGGAGGGAAAAAATGGCCCTTTCCTCGGGCGGAAAGCTGGACTTTCGCTTTTGTATGCCCGTGCGTGGACCGGGTACGTATTGTGCGCGTGTGTGCCTGTGCGTGTAAGCGTATAACAGACGGCTTCATCATCTGTCTCCTCGAAACCTGTTTCCAGAGTCAAGAAGAATCACGAACGAATCGTATATCCTGTCGGATGATCGAAAAATTATGGGTATAGTACCTTCGAGGGATTTATGACATCTACACTGGATGCGGGTGCAATCTACACTTTAACGTGATTTTTTCAAAAAATTAAAAAAAAGCACATCCGGAAATGAATTCTGTCGAGATCCTGAGAAATTTCAAGAGCATTTTCCTTTGAAAATAGTAGTTTAGAAACACCCATTTACTGTGAGACCTTACTGGCTGATCTTTCAAGTTCAGAAGTAAGTGACAATAAATATAACAGTCAAAGTTTATATAATATAAACTATAAATAGCTTCATCATTTGGTACTTCAGAAAAATTGAAATTAAGAATGGTAGGGTGGAAAGTACAGTAATGCGACTCCCTATTTAATATAATAACATTTGTACTCGGGAAACAAATAGTTTCAATTAAATATTGAACTTCTTGTAGTAAAATGCCATAATAGTCAGCATGGCTACCACAAACATAGGGAAGCCGTACGTTTGATATTTTAGTGTTGTTTTTTCTTCAAAAAACAAGTTTTGGCGAAATAAGTGACCATTACGCACGGGTATTCATAATCGACTCCAGAAGCAAAACAAACGTAATTGTCCGGCTGACCACCGTATTAATTGGGTGGTTCACCTGTGCGGTAACATTGGGGTTCCAGTTGGAAAAATAATTCGGGGGTTTTGTTGCTTCTCGGCCTAAGTGCTTTTCGGTCTGTTATTTACTTTACCTTTCCCGAGTAAATATACCGGAGCCCCGTTCTGTTTGGCCGGCACAAAGGAGAAATTCGGAACCCGTTTCCCTGAAGTTAACAGTCCATTATTTCTCTATCTCCCGCCCTTTCGCTGGAGCTCCTCTCCACATCGGCGCGGACTTCACTCCCAGATAAAAGCCCTGCCTCCCAAGGATATTAAACCCAACGCCGTTACTTCCATTACCATCCCTGTTTCAACCGTGAACCGTGTTTCTTCCTCAAGTTATTTCCAACTTGGACTTTTTCAACATGCCCCCTTTCCGCCATTTTCTATTTTTCTGTTTCCTGTTTTATTATCTTCCTTAATAGCGTTGGTTACAGCTCATGCGTATACAATTTGTTCGGAGTTATGATTTAAATCTTCTATCCTAAATTTATCAAATGCCTTCATTATTTATAATGGTAAATAAATTATATATAATGCGGTATTTTATTTAAAATTACTTTATTTTTTAATAATTTCGAGGAACATTGAATGAAAATAACCTATTATTTTTCTAATATCAGCACGTTCAATTTATACGCTTTTATATTCACCCTCGTAGTAAAAAATGCTTTATTTATTATCCAAATTATCAGGATTGTCCATATTAGAGCAATTTTTCTTTGAAAAAAAAGGTTGGTACACTCTGTTCCTATTTTCACAAAGCTGTTGAAGCTTAATTCCTGTTACATAAACTTTATAATGATAATTATGACAGGATACATTAAACGGGTCTGTAATTAAGGCTGCACTAAGCCATAATTTTTATGTTCCAGTATAAAAACTCTAAATATTAAACTCATTGGGAATGTTGTTTTATTGGGCCGATGGGTTAACACCGTAAGCCCGCCGGGAACCGCTACTTGGCCAACAACCCCCAGCGGTCTGTTGATAGACAGCTTGGAATGTCGGCTAAAGTGAAATTGCTTTCTTTGTTCGCATTCTTCGATGGCGCAATTTGCCAGCGCCATTACGAGCTTCGGTCACGCGAGCTCTAGCAACAGCCAAAACTAGCCCCTTCCTTCGGCATCGGTTTCTGTTACAAAAACCGGACCGTAAAAATCATACCGAAATGAGAGATATTTATTTGATAGTAATTACGCAATGGTGAACTTGTAGATACTTGAAGAAAAGGCATAACCACGTTAACGATCTTTTAACTCTGTTGGAGATTTTGGAAAGGTAAAGCCGTCGACTAAAAGAAGGTGAATAAATTTAATAAGAATTATTTGCAAAATTATGCAGCTCTTAAGAGATTACATCCTCTAGAGCTGGTCGACTATAGAAGGATTTAAGCAAGTATCATCTCACTCCCTAGTTGTTACTTCTATCCGGTTAATAAAATTACTCCTTTAATTTTCTCCAGGAACAGCATTATGAAATTTAGTAATCGTAAATTTGAGTTAGGTATACACTTTTGGCGTCATATTTTAATGTTGCTTGAAATGGGTTCCGTTTTTTCAGAACTTACGTAAATTATCCTATCTATTACTATGTAATAATTAAGGTGAGACAGAATTAATAATTAAAGTAATTGAGATGTAGTTAATTTTAAAATAGCATGGCCCATCTCCCAAGGTAGTGAGGAAACAAGGAACATCCCAAGGGAGTATCCCCTCCCCTTCTAAAATGGGACAGAATTATGGCCTAAGCCTACCACTTCAGAAATAATAAATAGGGTATTGATTTTCATTTGATATAATTGACATACTGAATAATAATTACTCTTACTTACTTTTTTTATCATTTTATTTTACGAAAATGGATTTTTTACACATTTATAACTATGTCGAACCGTTTTTAAACTGATCACTGTGTCCACTGCGTCCACTGTGTTAATGTGGACGATAATACATTCACCCTCACAATGTCGATAATTTCACGCCGTGTCAACCAAATATAAAACATTATCTCTGTCGGGCCTACCCATCTCGCTAAAAGATTTATAATGTGATAACAGCTCAATATCCGACAAGCCGGGGTGGCGACCGAAAAGATCGATCGAAAGATTGGCACATCCCCTGCTCCATCGATATATAACAATGGCGTTGTTCACAAAACACGGATTAGATTTCGTCCCAGTTTAATGGATGAAAATATTCCATCACGCGTTTATGATGGATGTACGTTGCAATGAGGCAGCAGCGCTTAATGAATGTCGCAATAGTTGTCAGTTATTCAATTAATGTTTCATAATTCCACTTTAATTTATTTTGTTGTAACACGGGGGGATTACTGGCACGGAGATGGGCTTGTCATGAATATTCATGAATTGTTCTGAAATTATACATATATTTTGCTCGTGTGAATAGGGGAATATCACTTCGCCGCAGGCTGTTTACAGTCTGTTAACTGTTAATGTTTTCTACAAAATGGCCTTAATATTCTATATGTAATAATATTATGCAGCTAAACAGAGTATAATCAAATATCTGAAAAAACACTGACGATACGAAAACGGTTGATAACGAATGAAATTAGGATTTACTGTTTAATACAGCCGGAACAAGAACTCAAGAGAGAACTATATCGAATGGAGAAAGTGAATAGGGTATTAATTTCCCGTCTTCAATACAATGCAAAATTCTAATCGATACATTATTAATTGTGGACGGTTGAAATGGTTTCTGCGGTTTCAGACAACGGTAATCTCCCTCGGCGGTATGATTTGTTAACGAGCTCAGAAAGCTTCCGCCGTCTTGAATATTTCACGCTATTATTCGGGCCGCTTGCCATGTTGAATCCAATTCTGTCGAATCGCAATTTATTTGCCGGGTTGAACATCCCGACTCGAATCATTTTCTAATTACTCGGGTGCTCCCAGTATAAGATTTAAAAAAATAAATAATATTTTTTATCGTCTTGCTTTAAACTGAATGCTCCGTTGCTATAGCATCTGAAGGGAAATTGAAGTGTTGTCAGAAGAAGCGAATGCACATGAATAATGTACATTTGTTATTATAATTGTACAATGAAGGACAAGTTGATGACCCAATTTTTTGAATTCAGTTACGCCCGTTTCAGACTTTAAATTTTTCTACCTTGCGTTTCCCCCAAACAATTTCGGCTTGGTTCGTAATTTTGAACGCTTTATGAGTGTTGAAATAAAATCCCCCAATATAAAATGAGTTAGCTCGGGGGTCGGTTAAAACGGGGTCTGGCCGTGAAAAATGCGACCCAGAGCCGCTTTTATCTGCGGGTCTGATAATTTCATGGTGGATGGGCGGCTGGTCCCCCCTCAAACCGGGGTCGGTCCTCTCCTCTCTCCCGTAAGGTAAACGGGGACGCTCCGCCTTTCCGCAGGCCCACCGAAATAAGCCCGCTTCTATCAGCACGAATTTCGTCTCGAATTTCGGCCCCGTTTGATGTCTGCCACTTTGGATACGTTTTATGAATTCCCGAGATGAAAATTTAAACCGGACATCAAAAGAAATTTGACTTTTGGCTTCCGCTTAATACATCCGAAAATTATGCACCTCGCCGTTTTGTTGTACTGGCTGGCAGTTGTAAACCCTAAAGTAGGCCGTTAACGCACTATTGATAGTAAAAGGGAAGAAAAACCCGACATTCCTTATTCGAATCCAACAACAAATTCCTTATTATATAGCCGCAGTACCTACTCGCGCTGTATAAATAAGTATTAAAAAAATTGTTTATTCTTAACCCAGAATAACAATATTGTATCAAATATATATATATTATCAAGAGCTTAACATAGGATTAATTAGGAATTGACTGTGAATTTCTTTTTTCAACAAATATATTGTGGCCTCTATATATAACTAGTCATAATCAAGTGCATTGACGCTATAGATATTTTAGTATCAGAAAATTGTGATTGTTGATTACATAAAATGGAGGTAATATTAAAAGGAAATTTAAATCTTTCTTAGCGGTTTAATCGTATTGCGTGTACTTATCTCTAGTGAAACAACTAGTGACGCAGTCTCAACCAAAAGAGGAAGTAATTTCATAGAGCTCTAAAAAAGTTGTTATCTTCACGAGAGCGAATCATTTTTGACAGAAGGAATAAATCGCCTTACAAGTTCAATTTCGCAGGTCGTTTCTGCAATGCTTCTCGTAACTTGGGACAGCCCCTTGTGTTTCATGGAAATTAAAACTCAAGCTGCCATTTGAATCAATTGAGTCGATTTAACAACGGTAATTTTCTATTTGAAGGCTGCAAAAAAAATGCGAATGCCTAAAGGCGACCAATTAGTCGGAGAATCTTCCTCGTTAACTGCCTAGTCAAAATGCCGAAGAAATAACTTCATGAATTTACTTTCTCCTACGCTCTTGGAGTTATGTTAAGGCTTTTCTAACACACATTTATAAATGCTATCCCTCATTAAATTTTGGGACAGAACTCTTCTGGCAGATCACAATGGTGTGATGTTCCACATATTTTTAAATTGTGAAAATACCATATTTCTTTAACATTAATTGTTGGTCCCTCGTTGGATATAGTACGTTTCTGCGCTAACGACGGTAACTGACTGGAAAGTAGAAATTAACGGCATAAAAGGCAACTTTTACCCTAAAGAAATTTCATATCGCGTGTTTAACACTCGACCTATAGAGATCATTATTTAGAAAGGTATGAACGCGAAAAAGCAATTTTCAAGAAAAAATTCAATTTGTGCAGAAGAACTGTACCGGACCCCGTTTCGCGTTTACGAAGAAATTTTGCGCCCCCATAATAATGGCATGTTTGGTGAATTCAAAAGGTCAAAACTGAAAATGTGTTATATAGCTATGTTATATTCTCGGCTATGCTGTGTTCTCAAAATAATAGCTACAGTGCCCTGTTTATCTATCTTGATATGCTGTAATAATACAGAAATATCAGCAAATACAACAGTCTAAGATTCGAAAAATTTTACAATGCTACAAAAAACTGTAGGGGTGTTTCGCTAGAGACTAATCCTGACAGTTGACCGCACGGCCTCTTTGCTGAGCATTAGAGGAACGCGATTAAAGTTCACAAATATCCACGGAATAGTAACTTTATTAGAGCTGTCCATATTCTTCGCCATTTTAGACTTAGAAAACATTTCGAAAGTAAAAAACCCTCTTCTTCACCACAGCCGGATGATTATTTTGAAGCGTTTAACGCGAAATAGCATTAATCGAAGATATAATATATTAAAGCGTTATTTATATAAGAAAAATCAGTTCGTACAAATGTTCAGAGCGGATATTAGTGGTTTTCCGATAAGTGCAAAAGATGGAACGCCAATTATAAATAACGCTTCTAAAGTCGACGGAAAGCAGACCAAATCAAGGATATTGGTATATATTGTCACGGCGGTGTTGTCCAGCTAATTAGAAATAGAGGGAGGTATAGGGCCGCCACCGGTGATAAGAGACCGTTACTTAGTTGGTGCTGGGTCCGACAGGAGCTCTGGTGGTGGGTCGCCTCCAGCTCCCACTCCGCGCACTCACTATCTTCCTATCAGCCGAACTCCCGCACACAGCCCCCACAGCTCCTAGTCGCTGTTAAACTCCCTTCGCTTTATCGCCCTCCTCCCGCGTCGCCGGGGCCGTACACGAAAGGGGAGATCTTATAAGAAGTGCCCGCGGAAAGTGTTACGTGTGACAGTGTTGTTGTTAGTGGAGTCGGTCGTGCTATCTCCGACCCGCGGGCCCGCCGAATTTTTCCTCCCGACCTTTCCCGACCGGAGAGGATGCTGAAGATACACATGTTGGAGCATTTCGTCCAGGACGACGACGACGACGAACTGCCACCGCCGTCTATGTGAGTTAGGCTTTACTCAGATCGGTTCCTAACGAGCGTTGACATTCCTTTATAGAAGATCCTAGTGGTAAATGCACCTGAAAAGAATGTTAACCTTTAAATTCACCAGAGAATTTACAAAATGTTTCAGAATACGGACTTAAAGACAAGACGTGCAGAACATGAATTATTGGTAAATTAGTAGAAAATCAGTATCTCCTTATTTGACAGCTAAGTATACACGATTGTTGTCATGACAGTATATGTCGGAGTTTCCCTATTGATATTCTTGTAAGTCGTATGGCATTCAGCTTCTTCATATTGGTTAATAATTGTTCATTTCATATTTACGTTGGCATGACAATTTTGAAGGATCGTTCTAATGTAAGCCAAGCAACGTGAATCATTTCAGTGTCTAAAGTATTTATAATGTCCGAATTAATATTAATCATTTACACAAAACGACGAAATAGTCGATACACATATTTTATTATTCCATTCCAGCAAAATTTAGTTAGTATGGTAATACTACTTCAGAAGTTGTAATGTTGGAAATTTGAAATTTTTAAGTATTTATAGCACAATGTTGTGTATTCGTGATATTTACGCGGTATTATTAGTATTAAATTTATGTATTTGCCATATATTTCAGTCGTTAGAGTTATCTCTTAGCCTTTGGTTGCTCACCTGATTTCTGTTCTATCAGTCAATTTTAACCGGTATAGTTGCCAAAAGCTGACAAGAGAAATCAAACAGAATATCACGTCGATGGCAGCCATTATCACGCTAACTGAATACACCCTTATAAATCTATATAAATTCATACGTGTATTTATATTTAAAAATGTAATTTAGAGGGAACTGAAATGTTTACTCTATTACTGAAACGTCTATGAGGGCTTAGCTTTTGCGGTTCGGTATTTGTGGTATTTCGAACAAATGCAAATGCAAAGTTTATAATTTCAATAATTATTAATGTTTAAGCTATACGGTGATTTGAAAGTATCGTACGCGAATTTATTCCATACGCGCGCAACGTTCACGGGCCTCTTCGTTTTAAAAAGTCCAAATTAACGTTTGTTTATTTCCACGTTTCCAATTACCATCAATTCGCCAAATGGGTGACCTGGGAGCCACTAGCCCGGCCACGGGGGGAATTACTTCGGGAGTTGTTCAACAGACCAAGTCCTGAAAACACATTCGGGTAAAAAAAAAACTGCCGTTCCGAACGCACATAACAGTTTTTTAGAGTGTACCGTTTTTAAATTAAAAAATAGTTTATTAATTACTCTAAAGGTATCTTTTGAAAAAAGAGTAAATAAAGGTTTTTTATATGCCAGGCTTCCTATTTTACGCTCACTCTTGGTAGATCGTAGAGTATTCCTATACGTAGACTGGTTTCTGCTTTAAACTCAGTAATTGTAACCTTTATGTTGTAGTAACTGTGGAATAAATTTGGTAAAATGGATGGATGATTCAGACAAATAGCTCATCAATTAGTCTACAGGAATGTAGCTTGTAAGATGAATTATATGCAAACATGCGTTTAATTAAACTTATTCACTTTCAATATATTTCAATCAGCGTCACGAAATTTTATTCGATTATGTTAGTTAGCGCCTGTATTATTGATGTTTCAATCGCCAGACAAATTTAGCATTTAAACATGTGATTTTAATGTATATACATGATTGCTGGATGGCCTGGCCTTAATTTGTGAAATTTAAGTTATTTGGAACAGTTTGATACTTTCTATTGAGAGAGACACAGCGTTGGTTGCTGATATTTTTATGCAGTTCTCGGCTTCGGTCTCCGCACGTAATTGTTCTGTTTACTGGGCGGTTGCTGCGTTCGAGGATGTGTTTAATAATCCACTGAGTCACCGGTGGATAATAAATTCTCGATAAAAAGTTTCTTGTTTGCTCTAAAATCTCTGTTTTCAAAGAGCTTTCAAAACGTCGTTAAATGTAAGGTGTGTTCATTATTTGCCGTCTGCAGAAGATAACTCATAAATATGGTTTAAATAAAAACCACAATGTTTAATAAATAATCGTGTAATAATTCGCCATGTTAGGTTACATACGCTTAATTGTGGGTTGTCTTAGTAACTTAAAAGAAATATAGAAGGAAATAATTCACAAGATGTGGAAGATTTCTCTTAATAAATACAAATAAAAATACATTGATTCGAATGATACGGATTGACTTCTGAATTATTTATAATCGTACAATTGCACTATTTTAACAACATTTCTGAATAGTTTACGGGGAACATTAAAAATAATTAGTAAATTTAAAATTTTATGGTCAAACTCAGTTTATAATACGAGCAAGAAATATTCAGATTTCCAACCTACCTCAAATATCATTTATAATTAATTGAAAAGGTTTTCCAAATTATCCGAACCATTGTTACCATTTATTTTAACTTTATATCTAACGTCAAAAGATGGCTGTTCTGAAGTATTCAAATAGGTGCGAAGTTGACAGCCAAGTTCTAGGTCGAAGTATAAGGACACGCTCGCTCGGCGGTCAGACCCTGGCCGTATAATTAGAATGCAAAGTGAAATGGGTAACGTCAGTGGGTGAAAAATGACTATCTGGTTGCCTAAGTCAATGAACTAATTTAATAACAAATATTTAAGTTCTATATTTAAATATTTAAAATTTTAATTTTAAATAATTAAAATTATTTAAAATAAATATTTAACTTCTACCGGGTAAAGTGGAGTTTCATGTCACATCCTCTTCACATAATATGCATGCATATATATATATAGAACTTACTTCGTGTTCGCATATAGTTAAAAGGGTTATGGTGTAAATAGAAATTATACGTATTATACGTACTTGGTTTATTATAGACGCAATTTAATTGTCCGTCAAACCAACAATAACAAATACAGTGATAATGAATTCGCAGGGCCTGAATAAATTAACGTGCAACCTAAACGCAATCTACATTTCCGACTTAAGGACCCTTACTCAATACCCTTACTTCATGAATATTCGAGGCAGTAGTTTATCCAAATAAAATATTTATTTTTAATTAACCGAAAGATTACCGGAATTTTTTATATGATGGGGGATCATTAGGGCATGTAGGTAAGGGATATGTAAAATGTCATTACTTGACAGACCTCTGATGGCCGGTTCATTTGTTACGTAAGTGAACGTATTATTAACTTTTCATTTCAACAGAGTTATCAGTGAGGAAGGCTAAAATAAAATTTCTGTTGCGAAAAAATGTCGGCGGCGTACTGAAACACCCGTTATTTTTTTACCACGAGTACGTTGGTCGATTCCCGCATTGGTGGCTATCTCGGGCCGCGTTTCAGCCGTGCCAGTTAAACGGGGCGCATCAACGGAGCCGGATTTAACCGTGGGGGAGGGTTGGTGAACGGTAAATAACAGGTGTAGGGGAAACACAAAAAGAGGCGTCGACATACACGCGAGGCGAGATAACGTCACGATAAGGGGGCCCCGGCCGGGCAGCGGCGACAGCCCCGCTCGCGATTGTTATCAACCCGGTGGCTGCGCCCCATCCGACGCCGCGTTATTTTTGCCCTCTGTTTCCTCACAAACGTCGAGTTATTTTCGCGCCGATAAGTGCTGACGATACGGCTCAAACGCCTCAAGTATCCTACCCGGCTCCGGGGGTCCTTACGGGATACCCCAAATGAGTGCCATTACTTTAACTCTCCCGACAATTTTTTCCGAACAACCTGGCTATAATTTAATTCTGATAGACTATTCGGTCTAGTTTCTAAGAATCTGATTAATATTGGTCGAATTTTCACCCACCTACAGTGAAAAGACCGAACGAAACGATAACATTTTCTCTCTCTGTGAAAAATTAATCCCTCCAATTCCCACCTTCGCCTTTACATCCAATTACATCATTCTGTTCCTTCGAAAACCGTGCTCAATTCGAATATATTTTTAACAAAATTTTCTTATTTGTTCCCCGTGTTTGAATTCCATTTTTAATAGCTAAATGACCATAAAAACCTGGAATATCATATGGACTAAGATTGTTGTGTGAATTTTTAATTTTCGAGTAGAATTATTCATTATTCCGTTAGGCCGATAATCTTTAGAATAATATGATTGGTAAATTGTGTTTTTTTTTACCTTCGCGATTTTTCCTATGATGGTGATCTAAGTTAAGCCCTATCTGGGGTGCTGGCAGGTTTTAATATAACTTTCTTCATGACCTCCAGGTTTATCCCTCGGGACCCTCTAACCGTTGGGATATAGCCGTGAGTTCCTTTTCGATAAAATATCTTCCCTTCACGGTTCCAATCAGCGACATCCTTCTCGCCCTAAGCCCGGGCTGCAGGGCGGCCCGATGTTGTCAACTTTTTGAAAGGGTTGAAAGTTTCTTTAGTTGAAGGGCCTTCAACCCCCAAGTGCCTCCAACTCATTTCTCTTCCACCATCCACCTTCATAGTTTCTTTGACTTCTTAGTTAAATACTTTTTAGATTTATAAAGGTGATATTTAACTATTTTTAAACTAAATTTATGTAACTGTTTTAATACTAAATTTATGTACATATTTTTAAAGGATTATAAATCATACTACAGTCTTTCTTGATTCAAGTGTTATTCAATTTACAATTCTACTCATTGAAATATTTTAAAGTACTATAAGCATTGATTACAAAACTAGGCAGATAATAATAAACACATTGGTGACGAAAAGTACGCGTGTGACCAAAGAATACATCGATTAAAATTGATTTGGAATTTAATTTAGAAATCTGCAAGTGATACTAAATTGGAAGTGTTATTTATGTTTACGCATATATAATTGAAGTATCTCTTCTGATGTATAGAAATCAATATGTCCTTCCAAAAAACAATTGTAAAAACAGTTGTATTCCTTTTTTTCTGTAGTAATGATTATTAAATGTCTGAAATATAGATATTATTTTGCCGCCTACAAAAAATGGGTGGTTGGAGGTCATGAGCGAATATAACTCCCCTGTGAACTACTCGAACCCTCTTCTAGTGGCTTTCAAGCGGCCCCAGGGAAGAAGTTATAATCCGCAGGGCCCACAAGTGGGGGTGCCCCCATAAGCTAGCAGATTGCCCACTCCAAATACATATCTGCGGGGCCCCCCATACGTTTTCACCGGCATCACGATTCTATTCGACCTATCCCCCTCCCAGCTCACGAAACGGGAGGTAACTCTGCTAATGGGTCCGCCGCTCTTTATGCCCTATCCACCAACATGCTTAACTGGAGCGTTGCATCTACGAGATGAGCGTTTGTAGACCATTGGCGGGTCCCTGTTTTGGAGCATTATTTATTCCATCGCCTTTTAATTACTAGGAATTCGACCTACTAATTATTCGCGTTACATTATCAGTAGTAACGCAATATTTATATATCTGACGTAGTTACTGTATTTGATATCAACAATATATTGTTCTCTTAACTGTCAAATAGATCTATAATGAAAACAATACGCGAAACATCTTTTAATAAAAACATGTAACGGGTTTACAAAGTCCAAAATCTGATGACCGTTCAAAAAATTAAATTTTACGTTGGTCACGGAAATATGCGATGGGACGGATATGCCTAAATCGCGTATTGATGCGAAACAAAATTGATTAGATTTCGTATTATTTTTCTTCGGTTGGCTATTAACCACGACATCTATCGGTGATAACAACTTAATAATAGTCAGTGTCTGGCAAGAATGCTATTCCCTGCGCGTTAAACGGCCATATATGTTTCTCCAGTGAATTTCGCGGGTACTTAAATGATAAATAAGACGACACGAGATAGGGAAATTGACGTCACACACAATTAAACTCTTGCGAAAGCGTCGTCTCTACACGGCCAGCTTTAAGGTGTCGATTATAAATACCTTTGGCGAGATTTCATGCTTGATAAACAGGAAAGCACTTTTGGTCCCTTTCCTGCTCCCCGCTGGCTCTAATTCTTAACAAGGTCCAAATGCATTTCGTGCATTACCGGAGGACATTTTGGTGTGACCCCAATGTCGTTTCCGTGTATGGGTTAAGCCCCGAAATCTTTAAATGGTTCAGTTTCCGGGACACATCTCCGTATCGTCATTAAGCCTTGAATGCAACATTCAAAAAACAAAGTAGCCGGCAAAAAATTAAAAAAGCATGATTCCACACATTTTGCGCCCGCTGCTTAACCCTGTTAGAATTCTAAGCTCTTTTCAAAAGTTTGACTACTCATTTTACGACAACAGTTCTTCCTATGTAGTAGCTGTACGGGTCAATGGGTAAAGTTTTGAGTTTCGCGTGCAATATTCATCAAAAGCCAAACCCATTATTCCGAGTTTCAAACTAAACTCGTGCTTCCTCATAATTTATTCAAACACTCCTTGAACTAGACGCTCTAAAGCTTTCTGACGGGCTGTAGACTAGACTGCTAGTTGCAATAGTACACCTCCTGCTGGACCGAGGGTAGTTGACCTTTAAAGCCGGTAGGATTGAATCAGGCGGCACGCTCTGCTAATTTTGATTATCTAAGGCCCGCTTTAGGAATTCCACAATAACGAACTGTTAATAAAGCTAATGAATAACTTGGAATAGCGTACAAGACCACCGTGGCACACATGATTCATCGACTGTGAAACAATCTCTGAAACGGGGTTCGCAACGCTTTATTAATATTTATTTTTTAGCCTCTAAGTCTGCTGGAAATTTAATGGATCGTATAAAATCCATCAATTATGATGTATCGGCCTACGATACTTGCTCTTAAATTTATAACAGAAATTTACTTGGTTCAACTTAATTTTTCTTATCGTTTAAAATAAGGTGGAGTTGTTTTATATTAGTTATATAATATGGGATCAATCGTCACTGTATTAACAACCGTTATAAAATACTAACCCATTTCTATAGACTATATATTGTACAGGATAAATGACTTTTGTAAGTATTTAATTTTCGGTAAATGTTGAGCATCTCTTTTGCAAAGCTTTTTTGTCATACAGTAACAGAATAGCGTTAAAGCCAAAATCAGGTGGCTGAGAATATTCCATTGTACATTTCTTTCTTCTCGGTGGAAAAATTGAATTTATGACGAGAGCGGAGTGTTGACAAGGGCCGCCGCCGCCGCGCAAATTCTCCCACCGTAAATCGTCGCAGCGACGTGGACGTAATTTCTCCTCGGTTCCGGAAATAAAAATGTTCACGTAACTCGAAATATTACGTGACCAATTTCGGTGCGTTTTTTGCTGACGCAAAGGTAAACGTTTTTTCATAGAACCACCGATTCATAGAAGCAACCTGCAATTCATCCGTGCATGTTCCGCCTAATTTGTGCTCCAATTTGATTCAGTGTAGGTGTTTACTATAACTATAAATGTTTCTATAAAATTGTAGTTGCTATTCAATTGCCTCAGGAAGTCACGAAATCGGTTCAAATTATAGAAAGTGTATTACCAACAATCTTTAGTAAATTATATATATTTCTGAATTATTACCGAAGGAGGAATTCCCCTCGACTACGCGGAGATTGATTGAAAGTCCTATATTTTTAGGCAATATTCTGGTTATATTAAGATATTATGGCAACATTGCCATAATTTATTTATTTTGTATAAATCAGTATGCACTTTATGTCGAAACAATGCAGTATTAGTACAATAGTTCAACTCCACTGGAACGGACAGAGTTTCTTAGCTAAAGGAATCTCCGGGCAATCTCACTAACCTCGGAGGTCGTGCCGGGACTTTATCAGTAGTTATAACAGTGAAGTCTTTACAAGAGCGCCAGAGAAATATGGCAAGGGCGGGATAATGCTTTGAATACATTATCGTGTTCTTACGAGGACATTAAGACCGGGGATTATCTCTTGACAGAATATCGCCCCGGCCGACTGGTTTAGATAAGAAGGGCCCGGGCGAAGTGGAGGGCTAGGACTACGGGTCAACGTCGGATTAAGCCGACCCTCGGTCGCAGTCCCGGGCTTCACCCTGACAAATGGAATCTCGGCAATAACAGTTGACAAATAACGCGCCCCGGCATACAATAGGGCATTATCTCTATGCATAGACGGTTTGAAATAGTTCTATACCCCAGGTACTCACAGATTAACTATGAATGATTCCTATAAGGCGCTCAGGCTCAGTTTGACTGTTGAAATTTACAATACTGTTATAAGCCTATTGATCGCACATAAAGTTTCTGTTTTTTATTAATAAATTTATTAGCTATTCCATCCTGTAAATCATGAACGCGGCAATATTTCACGTAATGCGTAATGAAGGTATTTTTCTCGCCTTTTTGTTCCTAGAATTCTACGATATTATGTTAAACGTTATGATGGGCAGTCGAGAACGGCTACTGCCTAACGGATACAAGCTATCTGTCTGTACTGTGGCGGCTAATAGGTTATAACTAGGTTAATAAGCATAGTGATGACTTTACAGATTTAACAAATAATGTAGAAAGGCTTTTTACATTCCTCCTCTGAATATTATTCGAATGTTTCTTGATTAAAACATAAAACGTCGTTAAACTTCTAAATTGTGAAGTTGTCCAAATGATGCTGAGATTTTGATTACATTGATGAATATGGCGAAAAGATTTGCATGTTACTATATTTTATGTACTTCTAGTCAATTGGGTAACCGCTGACGGGTGGTGTTCCACCTTTGAATCCTATTCTCCCTGTACAAATATTTTGGTCGAGAGGATTAGTCCAATAAGGTCTTAGGAAGGGAATGCTCTGAGTTAAGTCATCTCTGGTCAGTCGCTTCCTTTGCTTTCCGTATAACCGGTTTACGGAGTATTCTATTTTAATGAAGTTTGAGGAGTTACAATGAATTCGTCCTTAAGAATCGTCCGGGGCCCACTCTGGTTCGAGTGCAGACACAGCAGCGGACAGTACCCGAATTACAGGTATGGCTCAGTAATACTAATTCTTATCTACCGAATAGTAATTTATTAAGGCGTTGGTTTCCCGAAGGATTACGGAATTTCGATAATTCATCTGCCGATAATAAACCTCATATTTATGACGGCCACTAAATTCAGTGGCCGATTCAGGAGTACCTGAGGTAGTGTCAAAATAGGATTAAGGGGCCCTCGCCCTTCCTTGTCACTCTCCCCGAGTATTCTATAGAAGTCAGCGCATACCTCTTATTGTGGAACAATAACGGTTTCAGATACAATAACCTCGTGAATAATGGCGACAGCGAACGCCGCAGTCACCGCGGCCGATGATTCCCCAATCCCCTAGCGGAGCTCTTTTATCACGAACTCTCTCCCCTGTTTGTAGCTGCCGCGCTTCGTTAAATATTTTACCCGTCATCAGATGAACTGTGAAACAGGCACATGAAAATACTTCAACAAAATCGCTAACAGTACACGCATTATATACAGTACATACATTATAATGTAGACATTACAAAATAAACAGTAAATGGTTTGAAATATTGAATGAGAAATTCCGTAAACACTTCACCCGCTTGGTTGTTTGTTCCAAATATCCATAATAATATATACAAAATAGCAAAAGCGTATTATAATTGTTTATTTATCTTTAACTTGTCTTACTTAGCTTTATTATGTTTTCAATCTTCTCCCAATTAATAAAATATTCTACAAACACAAACAAAATTCAAACGCCAAGTTTTTTATTAAAATCAGTTATTCAAACATCAGTTGTATTCTGATTTCTAAATACCCCATGTTTAAAAGATAATGAAATTAAAATGAAAATTAAAAAAAACACGATAGCAATAACCGCCGAATGTCATGTGATAAGCAGTCGTTGATGCTATTTCAAATTACTTTGCTGAGAATAGATTTTGGAAATCCTAGACATCGGTATCAACTAGTATTCTAAACTTTATCATGGTGGCTAATCGGCCGGTATGTATGATACCAGAGATTTATATACAGCAACTAACCTTGTATATTATTGTAATCTTCCCGCAAGCACTTCAATTGACGCTCGAATGTACATGATATCTATAAAGAAGGGAAGAGCCCTGTACCATAATAATAGGATTCAATATCCAACTGTTCCTTGTTTAGGGCTCGTATCGAATTTCACTTGTTCCGTAGGTCGGTCACATAGTTCACTTCTGGCTTTGAATACAAATCATCTCGAATGGTAAAAAATCCCTGGTCAATTATTTTCTGAAATGTGAGTCTGGTCTACGGCAGCTGTGGGTTTATGTGAACTACAGTGTAGTGTTTCAAATTCGTGGCATACAAGATGTCACTTTGGCACTTTGGATGTTTTTGGGCATCCTCACTGCACTGTCACTGTCTCTTGTACTGTGGTGGTTGTCTGTTTGTTCGTTGGGTTTACAGCAATATATGACAGGAAATCTGTCTGGTATTGTGTATTTACGCTCATAAATGTTTTCCTGTTGATCCAAAATTTATTGAAAAAAGTTGTCTTAGACTTAGAGTTTGTAGCCCTAAGTTTGACTTACATTCGACATTTTTAGAAAAGACACCACCACAGACACAATAATCCACCTAGAATTCAACCACCAAGACACCAAGATGGCGAGCAGCCGAAACCGGTCTAGCAAAAGACCAAACCAGCGAGAGGAGACAGAAACACACGAAATCTACGGTATTCCCACCCCTCGCAGACCACTAGTTTATTTTTCTGTCTTTATAATATTAAGTTTTATGTAAGATTATTACGTATTTGAATTCTAATAATATCCGTTAAGTTTTTCCTCAGTGACTTTCGGGGACTTCCTCTTTGCTTCCATGTCCTGAGAGAAAAAAAAGAAAAATTCCTGTTTAATTACCCGCAACTTTTTTAGCCTCGCAAGCCCTCAAATTAGTCAAGAGTTTTGCTGCAGTTTCAGAAGGCCAGCGTAATACATAAGGATGGCCAATTACAACTTTAATAAAGAGGGAGAAAGTGGAGCTGACTTAAAAAAATAAAAGAGAAACTTTCGATAATGATGAGGCCTAATTGAAGATTTTATATTTATTATTATGGGATTACATTTTCTGATACAAATCCGCGATAACTTTCTCTAGGATGTAAAATCGGCTTTCGGTAACTTTTCTTCTTTAAATAATTTTAAAAATAACGAATTTAGGTCTGTGTCTTTTAACATTCAAGTAATTATCAAAGATATGAATGGTATTTATTTATTATTAATAGTAACGATTAATGGAATATATTAAAAACAAACAGTAGTATAGTAACGTAAACGTACCGATTTGTTGTGGTTCCGTGATCGGTGGCCGTTTACTACTAATGAACCGTTAGGGTGGTTATCGGGTTCAACGCTTCGAAAATTATCTCAATATGTGGCTGTTTCTCCCCCACCAACAGAGTCAATTGAGTCGTTTATCAGAAACATTCCTACTAAATTCCGGCAGTTACCTCTCTTAAGTGAGAGTGAGGGAGAGAGAGTGGCTGAGAGAGGGAGGGAATGAGTCGGGGCCTCCCCCTTATCTGTCGACAAAACCGGCCACTTAAAACTCGTTCATATTGGACTTGTAGCAATTAGTAGAGTTTGTAACAGATAAAGCGCACCTCATTACTTAAGAATTTCTCTTCAAGCTCAAACACCCAGCGAGATTACGCGGTAGGAAAAGATAATATTGTGACTAGAGACTGGACTTATAAAGCCTTGAACAATTATAGCAGCCCTTTATCGATGAATTAAGAACGTCAAATACGTCTAATTAAGTTGGGCAATATTATTTTTACTCGCTTCGGAAATGGAATTTCATCTCCAAAGGGTGCTATTAATATTTCTATCTACTAGAATGATGTACCAATAAATTCATTATTCATATCAATATGAAATACAATGGTCCTGCGATCTTTTGCAACCACTCACCGGTTTTAGCTGCTCGACATTTTCGGTTAACAATTGGTTAAGATGTTAAATATATATAATACTTAAATTAAGCATATTTTTTATGTATGGTAATGGACTCACTTACATAGGTGGTCTCTTGTATTAATCAAGTTCACCGACGAAATAGAAATTATAATTTTGTACATGAATTTATCTATCATCCTCGATAAATCCCTTACATTTGTGAATAAAATCATGAACCGAAAATAGCGATTGGCTTCTTTCTCTTTTTTTTACAAATTTCCCTGAAATTTCGAATTCTTTCCGAATACTATTTCGAAAACATTTACCGGTATTGCGAGTAACCTCCGGATGAAACCGGGCCATGAGGAACACGTCGAACGACGCCAACTTTCCCGAGCAAAGTCCGAGGAGAAGTCCCT
The DNA here is from genome assembly GCA_019843655.1 of Lethocerus indicus. Classification (NCBI taxonomy): domain Eukaryota; kingdom Metazoa; phylum Arthropoda; class Insecta; order Hemiptera; family Belostomatidae; genus Lethocerus; species Lethocerus indicus. The sequence goes on along the minus strand of JACDQD010000003.1, from coordinate 20,929,465 downwards.
CACCGGAAAAGCTTATTAATGTCATTAGATCGTAAATGTGAGAGCTAATTATTTGAAGTGTAAAGCCTATTCGGTTGCGGCAGTGGGAGGACCAATGAGAGTGAGTGAATGATAATGAGGGTTGGTGGAGGGAGGAAGATAAAATGATGGGGAAGAGCGAGAGAGAGGAAGGGACAAAACGCAATTTCGCCAACACTTTCGGACGGCTCTCTCTAATTATAACTTCAGAAACTCGCCATTTTAGTACTGGGGAAGGGAATTGAGTTTGAAAACAACTCTGCGGAACCAACGAGCGATTCATGTATAAAGAGAGTAACAACAGCGGCAGTATGGGAACTGCCTCCTGCTTCCTAACGCGATTCCGAATTTCTCTTGAATCATTTTACAAACATTAATTCGGTTGCGGCGAATATTTTGAGGCAAGTAACTACTCTGTATTTTCTCCAACTGTTGATTCTGTCCTGTTCGGCTGACCGGAAGTTTTAACGGACCCTGTAGGAATGGAATATATTTGTCATAATTGTTACTGTTTGAATAAAGTTTTCCTTTGAACATATTCAGTTTATTGACATTTTTCTTCGTCGATAGAAATTGGAATTTAATAATTATTTCGGCCCGTTAGATAACAGTATCCACAATGAATTGTTAGATGGCTTATAATTGTGAGTGTAGATAAGGATAATAGTTGGACTAATATGATTATATTAATAATGTAGAATCATGCAACTGAAGTTTCATCCCCAATGGACTAATTAAAATGTTTAAAGCATTAACACAGAAAACAGAACTAAGTACTGATTTTCTGTAATGTAATTTGTAGACCACTTACCTTAACAAAGGCGGGTTGGTGCAGTTTGTTTAGGAATTATAATTAATTTGAATGTGGTATGATACGATTTTATACAGCTCTATTTTATTTCATTCTTTATTATTTCATGGTATCACCGAAAGGAATGAATACAGAAATCATTCTTTTCTTAGGTAAAAGTACAAGCGATATCAGATATCAGCGATATTTCTTATTTATCAAAAGATAGATGGTCATCGCTTCGTTCAACAGTGAGACTGGATTTCGAAAATATTCGTCATTGGAATTTTAAAATTTAATAGCAGTTGAACAGGGAGTTCTCCACTTATTATCGGTAAGTTATCGTTGGATCCCGATCTTATTTATTTCAGTAAATCGGAAAATCGTATCTGATTGTGGGAAATGTAATTTTTGAGGAGAATGCCGTTGGAACGGGTGTTCGGGTCAGTGCTCTCTGTTCTCGGAGTAAATACGACAGATGACGGGGTTGAATTTTTCCACGTCCGTTTCAATTCCGTGTTTGCCCGGCGGCGAGGTTCGCTAATAGCACTGTCAATACGGAGCTTCTCCCCAGCAGTCCCTTCCATCCATTTCGGTTCCACCTTTTCTGTTCGAATACTCAAGTATTCCCATATTACCGCTGCATGATAACCTCCCGTCATTTCCCTTAATTTTCCAAAAGTTAAGAGTCGGATATATTTTTTATATTAATTGTCACGATATAGCATAGCATGGACTAAATGCGTATAGTATCATTAATAATGTAGGATCAATCAAATATTTGGTTCACAATAATTATCATCATTAGAATGCTTGCCCAATTTAATTGTTTATTTTTTTCAAGTATCGGTATTATTAAATAAGAGTTTTCATAAGTTATATTTGAATAAAGGATCTGGAAAACTTCATGTCCAACTACGTTTGCGCAGGTTCTTTTTTTTTAAGCTGTCAGACTTAAAGCCCGTCTCATTTATATATTTCATTAGGTACAAATATCATGCTGAATGCCAACCTGCAGTCAATAAGTAAATACATTTTATTCGAAGCATAGAATGGCTCACCCGCGTATTTTGGCTACGTTGAGCGATTTGTCAAAAGTCATTATGAGCCTAATCGAGCGAGTGGATTTGGGGGCCGGCCACCTCCCGTGTTATGAAATCCAGTAGGCATTAAAAGGATTTTTAAAGCCGCTATGGCGAAAGCTTTCCTGTCCCCGATGACGAATGTGTCGTCTATTTCGAAACGCCCCCCAGAAAGTCCCAGACCGAGCTCCTAAGAATGATTTTCCTTTTTGCGGTTGAATTGTTAACAACGGCCCGGAGATTAAACACCCGGGCAATTACCATTTAGCAGCTTCTGAGGTTAACCTTTCAATTCCAACTACGCGCTCATTTAGCAGTGACAACTGATTGTGAAAGAAATGCATTTAAAATTGTTAAGGTTATATTCCAGTATTGTAACCGTTAGCGTTGTATTTTGGTATCCATCGAACCATTAAAATCTTGACATCAGTACACGGATAAAACGTAAGCTATTCAACATATTACAGTTATACAATTATTAAATTTTAAGTTCGAGCTTTGTGTCATAAATATCGTATGTGCAAGTTTCAGTTCTTCTTTTTGTGTGTTCGGATATTATCTACCAATTTACTGAGTGATCCGCGTAATTAGCGGTTACTTCATTCAAGGAACATTTTACGTCCTTTTTTTTTTTCTTTCAATTTCTTCAGTTTGTCGGTTCCGTAATCAGCAGTTTCATCGCTGCAACGCTTCCTCGTTCGTTGTACCTGGAAAATATGAGATTGAAAAAACAGAAACAATTGATAATAAGCGTGAAATACCTTCCCAGGGATTAGGCATACTAACTGCCGTGGATAGTATCGGGAGGAGTTTGGACTTAGTGTTGCATCATCGTCCTAGTGCAGTCTTGTTAACGTTCCTCAGACATGCCTTCCATACAAACATAGGTATGAGTATTCTTATAGCAGCGTGACGTCAATAAAAAGTCATTTATTTGCCCTTTAAATTAATTTTTATCTTGCTTTAAAAATCCGGCAATAGCAATATTATTTATTGGTATGAATGTTCTAATAAGTTACTACTTAAAATGTTATTTATATCCAAGGATAATTTGTTGCTTTATAATAGTAATTATAGCCTTAACTCATATTTATGATAGAATCATAAATAGTTTCTGTACATTATTACTCAACTCCGAACCATAAAATATACTTTTAATTTGGGTTTTCCTTAGACATGAAATGTCATTAATGTCTAGAATGTACTCTATGTTCATAAACCTCTTACTTTCGTTTTTCATGGTCTTAGCTGTGTGCCCACTGTTAATACAGGATTATAAATAGATATATGATCTTTCGTGTACATATTGTAAGATTTTTTTATATGTAGTTTTAATGTATTTTAAAATCATCTTCCTCTGTTGACTGAATTTAGAGAAATAAGGTAAGATGAAGTCGTCAGAACGTTTTCAGGTTGTCATTCTAATATATTGAAGTAACCTCAATTTTTCAGTAGAAAACATAATTCATAAGGTCTATGCACATAATTATCGCAAAATACATCCTGCGAGATTATGCGAAACACAAAGGCGCGCAAAGAAGTTGCGATAGCGCACGGGCAATCCGTTTCGGGGCCGGGCTTACATCACTGCTCTGAAATAGCGCCAGGCCTTCAAACGGGCTCCTCCAAGTTATTTTCCTCTTGGACGCAAGGACGAAATTTTTGTCACGTTTCGGTCCGTCAGTTGTAATAATAATTTATTGTTGTTGATCAGCTCATGAAATGAGAAAATCCTTTCGAAATTCTCGAATTTCAGGGTAATGGGAAATGTCAATGATGCTTTCGATTGAGGCGTTCATTTATTTGGTTCAGTAAATATTTCTGATGGTTAATTTGTTTGTGAAAATCGTGTTACTCGCATTTAAAAGTGTAATAATCAAATCAAACTCCTCGTAGAATTCAGGCTGAAAAGAAAGCCGCATTGAAAATGTATACATTTACGTCGCAGATAAGCGCTGCGTCAATCCCTATTTCGTTTTGATTATTCTGTTGTTTTATCGATAACATCCCATATTTTTGTGTCAATATGGAATCAGTTGTACCGAATAAATGTTCTCTAGAATATTGACCCCTTTATCTGAACAAATGAATAGCCGTAATAACGTTATCGACTCTGTAAACATTTGTCCTTTACTATTTATGTACCTCCACGATTTTGGTGTCATAGTTTCGTTGGTTTTAATGTTTGCGATAATTTGTCATTGGGCTCATCATGCGGCTGCTCAGGTTGATCCTCAGTTTTCGACATTGTCAAGAAACTGAAAATCACACAAGTGATTTAGAATCCAACTTCGGTTTAGTGCTATCGAAAATTCATGGGTAAGCATATAGGCAGAAGTTTTAATTAAACCAGACGAATAGTTCAGTTTCAATCAATTCAGCGTTCATTTTCCCTGATATTTCGCATCCATTTTCTGCCAATTAATTTACTCCCCTTTGACTTCGGAACCCAACTAGTGCTCTTTACGGTCCCGATTTAATTTGCCTCTTTGTTTCTTTTATTGGTGCGTTGTTGGGTCAAAAGAACTCAGCATCGATTAAACCGTCTCTGTTAACTAACTCACGATCCAATGAAAGATTGGCAATAGACTGCAAAAGAAAGTATATATTCCGATTGCTTTGTTGGGCAACTTTATTATGAATTAATTATTGGACCCATGGAACAGCAGGAAGAAACGTGTATTCAGTTGAGAACAGAAAATGTAGGAGTTTTTTCAATAATTACGTAATTTTTAGATGATTACCCTTTTAAATGATTAACGATAATTCCCTATAAACTTCCATTGACTAAGGAATTAGGATAAGTTACGCCGGATTTTAGAGTCCAACTTGCCGAATACCATGAGTTGAGGTCCTATGACCGAACTTTTATTCCATGATTATTTCATGCTCCCAAGACCTTTCGATGTCGGACAGCCCGCGACTTGCACTGTTCCCAGGACTTACACTCCCCCGCTTTTTCGCCGAACACTGTGCCAATAGTTGTCTGATTGGCTCCTTTCCTCGATTTCCCGGAAATTCCAATAACCGGTTATAACCGATGACACACTTAGTTGAAAAACAAACTCAAGAGGAAGACAGATCGAGTACTATCGTCGGTGGATTGTTTCGCTGTTTCATCAGAGATTATTCCAGTGCTCCCAACAGAAATTTAATTCTCTCTGAATATTTCTCCGATTTCCCAAGGAGAAGTTAGTCCGTAGTAGTGCCGAGTGTAGAGTCGTGAGCGAAGATCAGAAAAGCGGCGTTAACGGTCGGTCCATTTCAGTTCCGAAAGACCGTTGTGAAACTGCAGACTTACGTCAGCTTGCATTTAACCGTTCTTCAGGGACATGGCTATGTTCGTGTGTTGAGTTTTTAGTTAAATTTATTACGTTTACTCATTTGTAAGACTGTAAATCTGGTTGACGATAGCAGGTCACATATACAATTTTCCACTCTATATACTGATCAACTAACGTATTACCTAATATTGCTTCTTAACTTATTAATCTCACTTTTCTGGGCTTTGCAAGGTGCATATAGCGTGTGCGTGTATATATTATCTGGATTGTAGGCTATTGATTTTATTAAAAGCATCACGTTTATAGATCTGGACTTGGATTTGGTGTCTATGGTGAAGTTAATTAACAGTCTAGCGCAGTCTATGAGTTAATCATCAATTGTTGACGCTGTTGTTGTACAAACTGAATTTTTTTTTATACCCGGCCTTTATGGAGGGTGACTTTTTCATCTATTATTTCGTGCCATATGTGTGTAGTCGCATGTCCGACGTCGACAATATTGCTATTTGTTTTGGGCTAATGGAGTGACGTGTGTTATGAAAGCGTAGACGGTGCGATCGGCAGACCGACAAAGGCCCGCGGCATTGTTGCGGGTCCCTCTGTTTCCCATTGTCCCGTGTAGAGGCGGGGGGGGCCCCAAGTACCCGCTCCAAATCCGATATTCGGCGGCGACGGTGGCCGCCGCCTCCCATTATGTATGACCGCGTCCCACTCCAGTATCTATTGTGACCCTCCCCCCCATCTGAAGTGCCGGAAGTCGGACGGTTTCTGTGGAGAACGGCAATGTCGGTCCGGGTGCATCAGGATGGTTTGAATGGTTTGACGAAACCGAAGTTAGTGATATACAGAGGCACTTACTCTTGCCGGTTCATATATACCATTAAGATTTTATTTGATCGATCTAATTATTCTAGTCAGTATATATTACATTATAAGAAATTATTATCGTTTGGTTAAATTTTAATACATTTTTAATGCACCGTAACAATATATACACGTAAATAATTATAATGCATGAATGTGATATTTGCAACGATGAAGACCGTTATGGTAAATGAAACATTTTTCATTAATAATTTTTATATACCCACCAAATAATGAATCCCTGAATTCAAGGAAATGAATTCGGTAGGATAAAATTGTTACCAATTGAAATTCTCAAATTCAGGCCTATTCTATGACTGCCACTTACCAGTTAATGACGCTATAGTGCTCACGGATGTTAAAATTAATTAGGAGGTATTATGCACAGGAATTTATAGGACACCTAAGTTCGACGTTGAATAAGAGATCGAGCGTACGAATGGTGGAGTGCGGGGGGGGGGCTCGTAAAAGTCATGTAAGTGAACTATGATAGGGGGGGTAGACGGCAGTTTTTTGTGTGAATGTGAGCGTGTCTAGTCCCCCCCAACTTTAACGAAGTGACTTGTTTGCCGGAATAGGGAGCTAGAGAGCTAGGAAGTCATTGTTTGAAGGCCGACAAAATGTGCGGCGTCGGCTAAGGGGGAGACCTCCGTCCAAATGAAACCGTCGCTCCCTGCTCCGAATATACAATAATCCCCAGTTTTCAGTGTTGTCCAATGGATCATCCTGTCAACAATATCACTCCATTGCTCCAGAAACTACTTTAGTAACTCCTACTGAAGACAGTAATAAATAAGGCTTTTAATATTTCTTATTTATCTTTTATACTTGTCTTTTGAATACAACAATTAGTAAAACACTCTGTAGTCTGAATCTGCGAAATTTAGATTGCATAAATATGTCGTATTTTATATACGAAAAAACATTTTATTGTCAAATACGCGGGCATATTAGTCTACAGTTCGAACATACTTTTTTTTTGGTTCGGTTGGAATTGAAACATCAGAAAAAGCCCCAGGGACGCCGTTTAACAAAAGGTCAAATAAAACGGCCCTCCTCCAATTGAACGGTCAATTGAATTTTTTCCTGCCGTCGTTTTTTCTCCTCCCCACCGCGCGGATGGGGGAGACTCCGGGATTTACGAGGATTTTCGAACCGCGAAAGTGGAGAGGGTCTGAGAGTAGGGAAAGGGGTGTTGGGCAGCTGCTGGGAGGGGTGGGCGAGTGCACAATGGAGCCGGTGACACTGGGACGGACAGGCGTTACATAATCGGGAGCCCAGTCTAACGGCACCGACGACGCCGCGCATTCCCCGCCCGATACTGAATTGCAGCACGTGCGTGAACGCGATTTCATATTTGATTTCCTCTTTGCGTTTTTTACCACTTTGTTTGAGCCACTCGAGCGGCGTGGGGTCAAAATTCTTTATCCGACCAACGGATTAGGTGGGTGGAAATCGGCGAGTATGTGACGTATTAGTCAAATGGAAAGAAATCTTTCTGAGAGCGAAAATTGTCCAAAATTGTAGAGTAATAAAATTAAATGCGGTTCAAAGAAAAGTCTTCTTACGTTTAATGTAAGGAATAATAAATGCTGAAATCGATTACAAGACAACTAAATGCCCTATTTCCTTCCAGCCTAAAAATAGTAAATTTGTGTTGGCGTTCGTGCCTAAGAAATCTATGATAGCTGTAGTGCAATTATTTCTGTATACGATTTCTCTGAATAACTAATGATTGTAGTATAATCGATATTATAATTGATGACAATTATGCCATATCTGCTTTGCGCAATAGAAGTGGTCTTGAGTTAATGATTGATCACATCGGCAAACGTCCTTCACTGGCGTATCACATTTAGTAATGCGACTTTTTCCACTTCCTTTATATAGTACATTATATATGTAAACATGTACAATTACAAGCGAAATAATTGACAGTGCAAACGGAGTCCCACAAGCATCCCACGCTTTGCATCCAGCGTTGGAATGAGCGTCATAGGAGACCAATTCGGCAAAATCATTTCGAGAATAGACAGAGAACGAAAAATTGAGCTAATTTTTTTTATATTATTCCATTGGGTAGGAATTATAGAGTGTTTAGCTAATATTGTAGAGTTCCTCAACTCTTTCTCCAACAGCGTCTTAGAAAAAGCCTTTTAATGGCAGCGGAAATTCCAATGATCAGCACTCACTTCTGTGTTTCCGTCCGATTATCATTTCTCTGTGTTCACCAAAAGAGTTTTCAGCGAATGCTGAACGAATTATTATATTAGACAAATGAGTGAAAGATAATGTGGTTATTTTAAAACAGTAAACAGTAGATAAACATTCAGAACTCCTATCATTCCCAAGTTTGATCGCCGGGGACTAATCGAAAAATAAGGGAAACATTGCTGATTGATCGAGTTGAAACAGTTGTTTGGAATTCACCAAGTGTTTGGAATAATATAACTACTGTTTTCAAGCTTATCTGGTCTTGAGGTTTATACCGCTTGGCTACACCGTTTTCAGCTTCTCCGTTGCATTCTGTCATTGGTATAGTTACTTCATACTGGTTCAATCCCTTTAGTTCTTGGTCAGTATTTATTATTTCGCAAATTATTTCAATTTATTAAATCTAGGCCGGATATTCGGCGGAATTAAATACGTTAGACAATTTTTGTTCAATTGGAAAGTGTGGCCTACACTCAGGCCAAGATATTTGACTCCTGTAATTAAAGTTCCTCTCGGCTGTTCGCTTCCGCATGGGCTGGCATAAAGGAGACGCTGTACGTACTCTGTCGCGCACAATGTTCTCATCCGTACATTGGGAGCCTCATTGTTCGGCCGGCCTGCGGGCGTTGTTTTCACTCGCTCCGTCGTCGAGACGTGGGGTAGGGAAAGTGGTCAGACTTTCATAACACCGTGGGGGCGGTTCGAGATTTTATGAAAAATAACCACCCACCGTGGAATATGACGGGTTTTACTGGTGTTTTTGAGAATCCTGCCGGCAGTAAAACCCGTGGAGGCCGCTCCTCCAAGCTAAAGGTCTCTCAGTACACTAGCAGTAAAGCACGAGGTAGTCCAAGCTCGGATGCTTTTTACCAAAGAACATAAAACTGGGTATTTCTGCGATATTTTCCTGTAAGCCGTGTTAATTGAAATTATACTTCTTCGTGAGCTGTCGCCAGCCATTATATTTTGTATCAAATTTCGATATTATTCTGTTGGCATAATATAAAATATTATACTCTTCTTGAAACACGTCGGTCGTATTCATTTCTCTTTCCCTTAATTAGCAGTTGAAAATAAAATAAACTAAAGACTAGCATTTTTGTGACAATATAGTAATGAAGAATGTTTAAGAACTCTAATATTTAATATTATTTTCACAGTCTTCCTAATTATTTTCGCTTACCAACTAGTATCTAAAACTTAGTCACCTATTCTGTTTAAACGGGTCGGGTTCTTAATTGTATTAATTTATTTCGTCTATTCAAATGGCGGGTAATGCGGAACGAATTAATTACGGAGGGGAGTGAGGCGAAGAGTTGGCGCGACCGACAGACGCACAACTGAAACACTCGGTGAGCCGGTTTTTTTATATTTCCATTTTTTTTTTTTATTTTATTCCGACCCGAAAACTGTTACGAATTGTCACGTGGGGTTCCCCTTTTGCCCGGTGTTAAAACCATCCGTCAACGTCGACGCCCCTAGCCTGCCGGCTTCAACAATCAGTTTTAACTGTGCCCGACGGTCGACTGCTAGCCGTGACAAGGAGCGTCACCAATCGGCGGCGCACATTGAGAACACTCCCCGACCCATATCTCTCCCTGCCCTCCGTTTCCCCCTAATAATTTTTATAGCGAACCTCCTGTTTTATGATTGCAGTCTATTTTTACGTTTAATCCTTCCAATTAGTCGTCTAACTCCAATATATCACGAATAATTATAATTTTTATTATCGTACAATAATGAAATACGTAGAATGGAATTACTTAATATTTTCCCCCGTTGTCAATTATATTAAATTGTAAAATTACCCAGACCTGAAAATTTCTATAAGAATGATATTTTGACTTTAATTTACTTATAAGATTACATCTTAACAGTAACATCCGATTAACTAATTTTTAATTCAGCAAAAAGGAAACGACACGAGAAATCTCGGTATTGAATTAATTTTTCCGAAAAGTTTTGGATTTTTTTTTATGCTTGGCCCTCCTCAGAGTCCAATTTAATTTCATTTGCATTCAAAATTCAAAGGGCGGCGCCGGCGTCTCGCGGTCGCCAAAGGTGTGGGGGGGTATGTAGGCCCTTTCTCTAATTACAGGAGTAGACCGGGAGCTATGGGCCCTGACAAAAACCAACCCGGGAGGAAAAACGCTTGCGAGTTAAATCTTTTTATCCGGTTAAACCCTTAGTTTTCTTGGGTCCATCCCCCAGGGTGCGATGAAAAAACTTCAATCCCCTCCACCGCGTTCGCCCCCCCTCGGGAAGGTTTTATCAGTGAATTAGAGTCTGGGTTGAATATAATTTTCCATTTTCATTATCTTCTCCCCTGCCGTATATAAATTTTCCTCACGGATTACGTAAATCAGTGTATTCAAAAAATATCTAAATCAAATAATGATATAGTTAACATTAATGATACAATTGAATAATATAGAGAAATGAAGAGAATTCTATTTTCTCGGCGAAGTTAAGCCCATTTTATTATCGTTATCATGACGACCGACAGAAACTATCACAGCTACTTTAAATATGTGAATAGACGATTTATATAACTCTTTTAGGAATGGAATATGTCGGTTATGCGAATTATGATTCGGCCTAACTCGCAGTTCTCTCGGAGCATCGTCTGTGTAATGGCCCCGTCATGACAATTAAGCCTTCCGTCGTGACACAGGAAGCAGTCCTTAGTTCGGGAATATTTGGAGGACACCACGCCGACCGTGAACGTCACGCGTACAGGATACAATGCTCGAGGTGCCGCTGAGGGTCGAGATGCAGGGAATTATTCTGTTTTTAATATTTCGCAAGTCTTCAATTTTATATTGGGAAATGTGAATCCCAAACCTCATTTCCGAGAAAATTTCTTTGTTTGCCATGAATTTTATCTGACAGTTATTAGGTAGGGATATCCGGTTACACCAGAGAGTGACCAATATGGACCAGTTTCCAAAACGTAAAATTTCGATTTAGTTCCAGGACAAACTAAATCCCTAATTTAAAATTCAATAAAAATCTGAACACACTTCCATTAATTATTATATTGTTATTATTTCGTTAACAGCATTGAATACTTACGGATTTCATGCATAAAACGATAAAAGGATAAATCGAATAAATAAAAAATATTAACAGTCTTTTATTTTTATTTACACTAAATTATTATTCACATAGTTTCATATACTGATGAAATATATTTAATTTATTTCGCTTTAAAAATGTTGCGCGAAAGGTATATGCAAATATGTTCATGCATTAAGAAAGCAGAAGCTGTAAGTGTAAGAAAAGTGAGCTCCGAAATGTTACTTTGCCCGGCCTTAATCCGGGCTTTGGGCCCGGACTGTATAAATAAAAGAGCTCCCCGGGGCTGGCTCAGAGGCCCACCTGAAAAATCTTCTCCTCCCAGAAACAGACCTCGTGGAAAATTCATTCGGACCACGTTCTTCGCTTTTTTCCAGGCCTCCTAAATCAATCCGGGTAGAGCCCGCCCTCAAACCCTCGAGCCGCTCTCCCGTTGTTTAAATTTGTCCCTCAGGTTGACAGGACATCCAATTGGATAATTTGGTACACCCGGTATCCCCGACCTGTAGTTGATAGTACCCTTCAGTCGGATAATGTTAGAGTATTATTTATCTAGTTTTCGTCAATTAGAAATCGGTTCCCCCCCCATCAAACGTAAAAAGTGAGGTCCATAGTTGAAACATATGTAACCGAAACCCCGCGAATATTTAGATTCATATAAAAGTGTTTATATTTCAGTCAGTCTTAAATCGACTACTTAACACATAATTATGTTGTGGGTTCGTGAACCGCATTTTATTACTTCGTACTTTCTTTCTCGAATGTAATTTGTGAAGCAACTTATTTGAAATATTTAGTGAAATTGTGTTACGCCAGGGCTTCTCGGCTCTTAACCGGCTCAGAGGAAATGTTATTCTTGAGAAATCTCTCGGAATTTTAAACATTCCTCCGCCGCCGTTTTCACCCATTCTTTTGTCCGCTGCATTCTTCGCCAATGAGAAGTCCTGGAATGAAATAAATCGCGGGCGGCCGGCAAATTTATTATATTCTATACATTGTTTTACTTCTATTGTTTCGGCTCGGTATTCCCTCGCGACCATTGTACCTTTTGTCTTTATGAACAAAACAAGAGCTTAGCGGAATTAAGCGTGAAATTATAGGAAACGGCATTCGGACCAACATCTGTAATTTGGGTGGGGGAAATATGAGTGCGGCTTGTATTTCTTATATTGATATTATATTGAATTTAGGTTGTCAATAAGTTTTATTAGTTTTTGAATGAGTTTTGATGCCTTAAAAGCGTTACTTCGAACCTTGTAGGTTTTGTTTTTTTGTAGTTAAATATTTCTTGATCAATGTTCGTTTCATTAATCTTGTTTTACATAAATTACAGATATGGAGTGGTTGAGAATGGAGTAGGTGTTGAGGTGCATGTATTGTATATCTAGTATGTAGTCAATTAATTGTAATGCACTAAGGGGGGATGATCATACGATTGTATTAGGTTTTATTTCGTACAGTTTATTATTTTTCTGTTGGCCATATTGTTGAGCGTTGTTTTCTTGTAATGTATTTGTGACATTAATTTTTAAGCAAAATTCTCATTAGCTATAATTTTTTTTTCAAATTATGGTTTCATTCTGGTTGTCTCAGACAATGAATATATTTTACGAGATATAAACGGGGTAAGCGTTTTTCTGATAGACCTATACACGTTAACATGACCCGTTAGCTACAGTGATACCTAGAGAAAGCTATTGTGCCACTTTCGAAGACAGGTATACCCCCGCTTTCTGCGGTTGTTTATCTTTGGCAGTCTTATGTTGGAGTTTAGAACTAAGTGTTTCGATGTTACATTGTTTGTATTGGGAGAGGGAGCAAGTTGGAATGGGGGGAGGGGTTCTTAAGTCAAATAGTCCTAAGTTAGAGTACTGTAACCGTAATTCTGTCAGATCCTGAGCCCAACAAGTAATTGTGGTTTACCATAAGCCATATATGTTCTGTCTCTCCGGGCCGAATTTATAGTTTTAGCTTTTCGGCTAGATTCGTCAGCCGTAGACTTCGTAGACGATATGGCGTTGCACTGCAGTCGTAGTTACGAACGTGGATTGCCAATTGAACATCACCGTGTGCACTTTGGTACGCCAGTGAACTGCTGTTCAATAAGGCAGAAAATCCCTGTGCACTGAGATGAACTATGAATACTTCTGGGGAAGCCTATAATATGCGAGGTCCAATCAGTATCTTCATGATTTTGATTTAAATCATGGGTGATTAGAATGATATTTTCAGAATTACTTTGTCGGATTAATTTGTACATAAAATTTTGAATTTATTTTTTTGACAGAGATTTGTATATAATGTAACGCGACAAAAATTCCTGTTCATGGAGCTTCAAATAAAATAACTGAGTACTAAGTACTAATAAGTACTAATCGATGAGTGCATATTATTGGTAAATTTCAAATTTCTATGTAGGGAAAAAAGTGCGATTTGTCATGTTGTAGGACGTCAGTATCTGTCGTAGAGCTCCGGCCTAGATAGCCAGAGGGAGGAGGTTGGAATTTTCACGTCTGGGCGCTTTTCCCTCTAATTGAGATTTTTAATTATAAAGAAATAATTTACCGTTACCGTACCGCTGTGCTGTTTTATACAATTATACTCCTCCGAACGTTTGCCGAGATAGGTCCTATTGCTCTGTGAACGTGCCAATTAGCAAGTGGGCCCGGGCTTCGTCGGGCGAAAGCTACCGACGCCCCTTTTTGAGCCGGACTAAGACACTTTTATTATTCTCGGTTATTAATTCCTAGACGGCTGCTTTCACTCGGACCTAGTCGCCTCCTCATGCCAGTTTTAAAGCCTAATTGTATCCGACCGAGGCTCCGTTACGCGACTCGACTCCAACCGATTTTGATCTAATTGCTTTCATCCTTTGAAATATCTCATTACGGCACCGAGTGTACAGCGTGCATGAGGTAGCCTGACACGTTTATACACAGGATGAAATAGTTTGTACCATCATAATGGTTTTCACTGCGACCATAAGAGAAACTTCACTTACAATTACAATTGGCCATTATTTACTAATAACGTGCATTTATGAATCATTACATTATTAATCTAACACACACATAAAGACATGTCATATAATTTATTTAAAAATATTGAAATACCTCCGAGATAGGCGCTGTCCGAATTTTTTATTAATGTGTTGAGACGTGATTCTGACCAAAAAAAGGAACGATTCAACAAAATGCTGTCTCTTCAATTACTTATATTTTTCTGGACGTTATATCCCCAGCATCGTTCAGTCTCCCTTAAGGTCTAGTTAACGCCTGTATTAATCCACCATCATGACCATTCCTTTATAATAACAATAGGCGGAAAAAACTAGACATTACAATCCATATTAGAACTCCTTAATATTATACATACACGCAGCACACTGTTTCAAAATATGCGAAATAAAATTATATTTTACAATGAATTGGCGGAGATGATTCACATTGCACGTCATAACCTATGCTGGGAACTGATTAAAATAGAGGATTATTTTAAGGAGGACCTATTATGAATTCTTGATATTAAGCTGGAACCCACTGTGGAATCGTAATAACCCTACACTTCTCCCATAGAAGCATCCAAAATGATTAGTGCCGGAAACGTCAAATATTAAGGGAAAGTGGCTTTAAGATCCAAAATTATTGTATTAAATGGGATTATTCTTATGATTTTTTTTAGAAGGAAATAATTCTTTTCTTGCTCTGAGAGTAAAGTCACAGTCAATAAACTGGAAAATGAGAACTGCTAGTGCAATGAAAACATAGTGTTAGTTCAATAAAACGAACTTATCTGGAGTCTCCTGAAACACTCAAAGACAATATTACAGAAAACCTGAGAAATGCAACTAAATGAAACGATCTGATCTTTCATTCCTGTCCTTGCGTAAATAAAGGTTCAACTTCAATTAAAACCGGTTAGAGAAAGGGGCTATATCGGGTTGAGATATTGTTGTGCATGCTAAGGTAACTGTGATTGTTCCGGTGCAAAACTAGTTTCACTTTTATATTTTAATGTTGGAACTCACATTATTTCGCTGTAGGAAATTTCCTTGGGCTGCGTGTTGAAATTTTGCTAGTTTGTTACGGGTGTTATATTAACATGATCGAATCAAGTTTACACTATTTATATTCACCAGATTTAACTGCCGAATACTATTATTTAACTTGATTACGGAATCGTTTTCTCGTAATCAAAAGAGCAGTGAATCGAGTGAATATTACTTAGGGACAATTTTTCGATGCAGTAATTATCAGCATTAAATGACCGTATTGCATTAATTTGAGCAGTACAGAAGAGAAAGTTTTATTCCTGTTCTCATTTAAATGTATTCATTATTTTAGACTTAATCTTGCAAATCATTTATTTCTTAAAGCACAAGGATACTCTAGCTTGTGTAATCAGTTTGATTTTTTTATTGTTGTTGAATGGACTCGTAAGTCCATGGAACCCCTTTGCTACATTGTTCCATGCCGTTGCATTATTATAACAAATCGTTACGTTACCCAAATGAATTATGTTCTGAAGCATGTTTCCGGTTTCTTGAGTGAGAGGTGATGTTATAATAGATCTCCGGCTAGACCCAGACATAGATGCCACCGGAAAAAACCTCGGGATGAATTTCACACTGTTGTTGATCGCAATTTTCTTTTGGAACAGAAATGGAACTGAATAGTGAGACTGACGATTATGTCAGAAATTGTTAAATGTGGTTTTCCAGCTTCCTTATTTGAATAATAAAACTCTCAAGCCAATTCTTAGGGATTTCCGTAAGCCGATAATTATGTAATTAAAGCGATAATTGGCTAATTGCTTTCAATAAGCTTTAATCTCTTTCAATCCTCTTAAAATTTAATGCTTCGTTATTAAAGCATAAATAAATGGCTTCCTGTCTCAACAATAATTTTTGGCTTAATAGAAGGTGCTAAAATGTCTATGAAGTTCTGTCCAACTGTTATTTTCCTACCAATGTTCTGTATTTAATTGTAGAATAAAATGAGGTCGGTTGAAAGATTAAAATTTTAGTTTAATACAGCATTGTGGATTCGGTATCTCACGCAACACCGCGCTGCGTAGATGATCTTGTAATGTGTCCAGCACAAATAATCTCATCTTGTTGTTTGACGCGAGTTTGAATAATGGGATACTTTCTATGCGATCTGTTCTACAAAAGAGAAATATTAATTAATTCGTGACAATAAGTTAATAATATGTTTATTCAAAACGTTCAATTGATATTTTCGATTCGGTACTATTTTTCGGGCGTTAGATGAAACGCGAACGAAATTATTGCCTGTTTGTTTAATTTATTGTGGAGCATAGGATGGCATAAAGAGCAAATTCTATATGTATATGTAATTTCATTATGCAATACTTACACTCGCGAAAGGGGACTTCGCAATTGGTTAAATGTCGGTATCTTTAATGGAGAGAGTGAATTGCCATTTGATCATATAGGGGCAGAAATTAGGGCTTTCAAATGACGTCAAAGGTATCCAAATTCGGAAGCTATAAGTGTAGTTGGAGAGCATTGTTTCAAAAGCGGGCCCGAGCGTCCATCTGTCTGGGATTCATAATTAAACGGGCGGTGACGGGAAACGACGCCGAATGAATGCGTGAGGAAGAAGTGTACCGCGTTTGGAGGACACTTGTCGCCCGGTGGCCCGGCCAAAGGGACCGCAATTTCCGCCCAAATAAATGGAATTCGCTCCGGGCCACCGCCGGCTTTTGAGTCCCAAAAGCCTGGAATCCTTTTGAAGTAAATTGCTCGTCCCGAAATTACCGGACGGTATTTATTTTCGTTGGGACGAAGTTAGACCCCTCCTACAAAAAGAAACTATCGATATCGAATATTTGTCCCGAAATGTCTACTAAATTGCGATTGCATACCTTTGCGTGGCAGTGAAATTGTTTAGTTTGAATGATAAAAAATTTCCGGAAAACATTTAACGGAATGTAAAAAATGATAATCTCAATAAGGAATAAGATGAAGTTTATAACAGTCTCTTTCAACAAAATTTTCACTTTGTTTCCATGACCCAAATAAGTAGAAATAATTCAGCCAGTAATTGAATAAGTGTTTAGAGCACTTAAAGTTTCTATTGAATTTAAACACTGGATGTCGATTTTAATTTTGGAAAATAGTATTCAATCTGACAGCTTCTATTTCGTGAATTCTAATACATTAAAGTTTTACATGTTAATTTGGTTTTATAATTTTCTGAGTAATGAAATTATTTTTCTCTGAAATTGAATTGAACCCCGACTGGTTACAAGGGGGTTCATTTACAGAGAGATGAAGTGGAGCCCCTGGAGCACACCTGAACATTCTCGGCTGGAGTTATTACTTTTTAAAAAGTTTAATATATCGCAAGTTGTAAACAACCCACTTTAATAACGCTTGTTAATGTAGTATGGAAGGAAACAAGTTGTTTTATACTACTTATAAGTTCTGTTTCTTACTCAGAGCAGTAAAACGCCGACTGGGCGAGCGTTATCTTCGCGTCTACTTTTAATAGCGCCGCTGCATGAGATTATGGACAGTCGTAAATTTTGAGCAGAGATTTAAGATAATTCCGATGGATTTTCTTATTATAAAGTTGATTAAATCGTGTAAGCGAATCCCCCTCACCATTTAATAAAGCGAATGCAGGATTTGGACCGGAATAATAATATTAAAACAATAAAAAATAATCTTGAATCTTAAATAGGATGGAAAATAATTATTAATCTGTTTTCAACTGGAAAAGTAATCACTGGTTTGTGCGAAGTAAATTTGCTATATATCCTGGACTTTTTGTCTTCCGTGCAGGAATTACCATCGTAACTTACGTTGATTAAAATAAAACTGTTTACTGACCCTTTTGCTTGTGCACTTACAAGTAACCCAACAAATATTCTTCGTAAATTGTACAATATTATAATACGATGACAGAAAATTACTGTATTTATTCTGACACATTCTGAAGAAATTTATATTCATTAAATAAATTAAATTTTATTTTAAATGTTTTTTCCGACCGAAGTTTTGTTATTTGGCACGTTGATGGAAATATGAGGCCATGACTGTAGTATGTCAACTATCTTCCGGTCTTGTATAGACAAGAAATTTTGCATTGCAGGCGCAAAACAAGTACATCTCATTTTTCGACGTTAGGTTTGGGCATTCCTTAGTAAGTGCAATATATAAGAATATATACCTGAAGAGGAGACAGTACACGTCGGGTTGTCTACCAGATAGTTGGAAATAGCGGTCAAATAGGGGTGGGGGGGGAGGTTCGGTTTTGGATGCGTCGCTTCCGATGGTTGGGTAAGGTCAGAAGTGGGTCGGTCGGCTAAGGTATGGGTCGTGGCTAGCTCAAACCAGTTCCTCGACCGTCATCCAACAGACATTCCAGCCGGGACATTCCTCGCCCAAACCAGGCTTACCAGAATATGTTCAGAGAAGTCTCCGTTTGTTTTTTTGTTTATTACACAACTCTTTCAGATGGGTCGCAATTATCTCTTGAATATCTCTTACCTTTCGTCCGTATCTGAATTCGTGGACAGTCAACTTCGCATTTTATACAAACAACTTTTACAGAGATGCCCAACATACTGAGAGGAATTTTCACTGAGCGTGGCAAAACGTAAAACAAATTTTCTGTTTTCATGGAACGTTGGCTGTTGAGTTATCAACCTTGATTATACAGGGTCGCAAATCGACCCCCTGCAATATTTAAAGTAGAAATACAATTTTTAATTGATTCCAGATATTTTTAACACATGACATTCCTGAAATAGAAGAAAAGGTGAAATTATACCGTAAAATATTTTACGCTTTTTTTTACATCATTTAATTTAACCTAATATAAGTATATATTATAATTTATGAGTTATAGTGACATAAATTGACCTGCAAGATGATGATTTCGGCATGAAATTTAGACTTAAAGAATTTAATACGGGTCTTAATATCAATATTTATCATTTAGTTTGTCAGCACTTTGTTCTCAACTTGTCCCACTTACAAGGTTTAGAGGTGGCAAGTTTGTACAAAACCAAGTTGAGGCAGTGCAAATGTTGAAAAAGTAAATGCGTCGGGTATTACTTTTTAAATATACCGAGTCTACAGCGCATGGTAGGGGCGTAATAAGAGCCCGGTTTTCTAACTTTACGACCGGTCGTAAAATATCATACAAGTGCAAAATATATCGGCATTATTTCTTACACTTTATTGCCGTCGGTTCTCAAAATAGGTTTTAACATCTCGTGACATCTTACAGATTTTTTCTGTCGAGCCAAAGGTAATCTCCGATCGAATATTATCGAATATTCTTATGCGACTGAGATTCAATCGTACATATCCCATAAACAGGTAAATTTTAGGTTGTAGGACATAAATCGTAGATGTGTTCTTCTACATGGCGGCATGCTCAATATTAATTTTTATTATAAGTCTGGTGCCCTGTTATTAACAAAATCCCTTTTTCTTACAGTCTGTGAGTGATTTTTAAACACTTAGATTCATTGTTGTTTTCTAATGTATTTATTTCTTATTTCCTAAACAATTAACAGGAACTTAGAATTGTACATTTCTCAAAGAGAATGGAAAAAATATGTTAAAAAAGCTAAAATTTAAGTTATTAAATTTATTTTAAAACAACGAAGAAACTTGTATAGTTTCTTTATATAGCGTTCTGAACCAGTTCTTTGACCCCGCCGAATAACATCATGAATATCAGGACATTATTAAAGTTCCTCCAGTAATGATTTGGTGCATACTGACGATCCAGTAAATTGGCTCGGGTTTTTTTTTAAGTTGAAAGGAATGTTTGGTACTGTCTTTCACCTTTCAGAGAGCATACGACTTTATCGCGTGCGTAATGACCGGCCTGCAATAGGTCCTGGAATTCTACCAGCGCGTTAAAAACAATTATTTACGGCTATTAATGGACAATAACTCTACGTGGCGACGAGTCGTCTCTCCTCCAGTCGTAAAGACACAAAGCCCAAGCAAAAGAGGTAAAGTCTTCGTCCTTTTTTCCCCCCTTTAAATATTTCATTTATTTATGTGGATTTTACGACGGCTAGGCGGGTCGGCAACTTCTCCCAGGCGCATGAGAAAAATAACAAACAAATAGGTCCTTTTACGATACTCCGCATAGGTTCTGTCCATTTTTCAATATATGAACAGTATACCCGCGCTAACAGTGTAGGCCCCCTTTGTTTCATTTATATGTAAGCATAAATTCAAAGGCATATTTTTTAATGAATGTAATTTCATATACTAACTACGTTATAATAGCAGTATTATGTTTAAGCAGGGTTTCAATTGCGGTTAAAAATCATATATGGTAATATTTTTTTAAAAAAATAACTTCATAATCCATAGTCGAAGTTGATCATTTCTTCCCTAGTCCGAGAGATTAATTTGAAAAAGATCACTAATTCTCATCCGAGTTTGATCTAAATAAGGCTTCACTTCTTCTTCCGATTAATCTAAAGTTTAACGTGAGAACCAACTGGCAACAAAGAGTTGTCCGGCATTGTAAACTTAGAGACAATTGCTGGGCGCCCTCAAGGCCGCAATCTAAATAGCCGGACAGTAAATCTAGAGGTTCCCCATTTAAGTTGGAACAAACTTAATCTAGCAAGTTGTCTTAAGACGTCGAGCAGTTAGGTCAGAGTTACTCCGCCGTGAATTGATGGAGGCATATTCATTGCTGCCGGAAGCCTGGTTTCACAGTATCCTTACAAATGACATTACCGCTGTGGAATTTTTCCAGGCGGTTATTAGTTTGATTTCAGAATTCGTGATCGAGTGTAAAAATGTGTTAAACAGGAATTAAAATCCGAGGGTGGTTTTTAATCATTTCGTTCTTCTGTTGAGATATAATCGCTTATGGATGTAACAGTCGGAACGCTAAACTGGACTGCATTATTAGAGTTCGCCCAGAGTTACTGGGTCGTACATTTGTAAAACAAAAGTGGCTTACCCGATTGCCAACGAAGTATGCCAGTAAACTAAGTTAGCAATGCGTTGCGACCGTTAGTCAAGCCGCTCTAAACTGAGAGAGAAGGCTGCCGGGCCGGCCTAGATTCAGAAAACAGAAACAGACCGGCCTCAGTAGAAACAATTAGAAGTCGGGTCACTGAGCTAAATACAGTTTTAAAATTCTAATTCCATCGCAATATCGGACGCCGCCTCCCTACTAAACGGAGCGCATCCAAACATAACGGCATTAAGCCGAACATTTCTCTTCACGAGGATGGTATCATAAATATTAAAAAAGAAAAATAAATAAAAATAAGCCTTATTTGCAATTTTTCGGGACTCTCTCTAATTCTCTCTTAATCGACCACGCTTTTCGAACACGCACCTCCTACGCACTGTCCGTACGGAAATTAGGCTTCCTCAGTGCCGGGACCGAATAAATTAGCGATAACAGATCAACCGTTAGATATATTTGCATATTGAAGACAGTTCAGTTTTCAGTGGCATAATGATTAGTGGCTATTTACCGCGATCCATCTTCTTAGATTTTCGATCCGGGTCAAAACCTGTCTGCAAATACAATTATTAAGGTAAAATAAACGTAAATATTCGAGACCCACATTTCGACATGGTACAAGTATGTTATTTGTAATCTGTTCCCCTTTACTGAAGTTCGTTCGCTTAGAATATGTGCCTCCTTTAATGCCCCTACTCTTTTACAAAATGTTCGTACCTTTTTGAAGAATAACTATTCAAGAATGTTAAATAATATTGATGCCCTCATTATAGAAATAGGGAGTGAATGTTTAGTTTCTTCTTGGTTATATGACACTTGAACCTAGTTCAAATCTCATATAATCAGTTTGAGTCCCTGTGTTATAGATTAATGTAAAAACGTTGCTATTGTTTAAAGTCGTTATTCACGTAATTCAGATTGTATGTGATATATTCATACATTTGGTACGTATATAATATCTACAATTGCAGAAATACACTCTGATACGTGACGTTTATAACGGAATATCATTCCGTGGTGAAATGAGTTTTTAGTGCGGCGTAATCAAGGCAGAAATATTTTACGAAGAGAATGTTCCTTTGTGGAAGTTTTGTCTTGTTTTTGATGTCGTACGGTACAATGTTCGCTATCGGCGGGTTGTGAAATGTTCAGGACGGAAGGCGATTCCCCGACGCCCATTTAATCTTTTTCCTTTTTATGAAATAATTGCGGACGGCTTCCAATTAAGACGAGGATGGCCGGTTGCACAACCGCCGGTTGTATTAGCCAACTTTAAACTCGTAATCCTTCTGTCTTCAAATTTATTGCGGTTTATTTTTGCCCGTTTTAATTACTCATTAAGACGGCTCACGCCGCATTAAACCCTGCCAGTATTAGGCTCCTTATAATGAAATGGGGTTCCCTTGAATATTCGAGCCGAAATAGCTTGTTCCTTCGAATAGGGAAGATAAAATAGTTTATTTGGAAAATTTTCTGTTGGTTGTTGAACAATGAAGCTATTACAAGTACTTAAAATAAAATGCACACATAAATCAAAAATTAAATTTAAATTTATTTCTGATTAATCTTCTCTTTTTATTTGGTGATTTCTTTTTCAATTATTGCCTCATTTAATTGTGAAGTGAATTTTAAAACGTTCTATTAATTTGAAAGTATAAATATTTTATTCCTTATTTTTTGTACTCTGCTTTGGGCGTTAAATTATAACATAGCTCCGTGCGGTTATAAACATTCTATCTTTAATTGATGTGATCTATTTTTCTACCTCAGGAAAAAGACCGTTCAAGAGTATCTTTTAAATTCATTCCAATCAAAAATCCAGTGTAATTTGTGTAAAAGACTATTCCATTCATTGTAATGAATGAAAAAATAGTTGTACGACGGTATAGTGGGCGAAGGCATAAATAGGACGACCCCTTAAGATTGGTAGAGTCAATGCCAGTGCAGTTAATAATTTAATATACCGAACGTCTCATTCTCTCGGTTCTAAAATTAGAAAATGAGTCCCGAGCTGATGAGTCATGGCACGGTGTCATTCGACAGCAGGGATCATTCATTAACTGGTTCAGACAATGGAGGCAGACAATGAGAGCGAATCTATTTCCTTAGAAAATTTATCTTTCCTTACCCTTATGAAATTTAAATTTGAATACAGCTCCAGACTTGTAAATCAATGTTTGTGAGTAAAATCTTGCTTGAATTGATAATTAAACGATATTTTGTCGGTTAATTTTCATAATAGTCGTCGTTCCCGTATTCTATATGCTGCACATTGCTTGCAAAATGACATGCGAATAACGTTTTCACTGTACCTAGTCAATTCACAAATTTCATGCATTCGGCAAATGCCTGTTTGAATCTAAAAAAATGAAATTGTTTTATTTTTCAGTTGAAATTTCAATCTAACTAAACAACGATTTGGCCAACGATAAGAAACATATCTGTGTAAACAAATAATCCCTAATCGTTTTTAGAACTGGCACACATTACGCGAGTATGTTATATGCAGTGGCTTAAGGTACTCCTCGAGGATTAAAAGAGGAGAAATAAACGTATTGCCAGAGTGTTGTGGGTCAATTTTTTTGATCCCGAGCGTTACAAAAAGTAAAAATCCATTGAAATTTCCAGCTCGATAAATGTTACGACCGCCGATGTTCTCCCCCTGCCCCTACCTAAATATTATACGCTGGGTAAGTAATAAAAAGGGTGGGAATAAAATCAGGTAGAAGCGCAGACGGCCGTTTGTAGCTGGGACACGCGCCGTAGCACGGCGCATTCCCCCGTGTACTGTATACCGTGTACAATCCGCTGTGTACACTTGGGGTGCCCTTTGTGTGTCCCCCGCCTTAACCCACGTGGTCTGCCCCGCCGGGTGTCGCTAACGCCGAACGCAATTGTGTATTTAACATTTAAACACGTTTCTTTCCTTCCCTCTCCATCTCCCACAGTTTCCTTCCAGTCCGCCCCTCTCCCCTTCCCTGTCGCTTGACCCTATCTTTATTCCATCTTCCGTGTCACGCCTACGCCCCGTAAATCTGTTCACACGAGGCCGCCTGTCGACCCGAATAACGATAATAATAATAACAGTAATGAGCGCTCCGTCTGCCTTCGACTCCGCCTATCGTGCCCGAGCTCCGTTGACAGTCACGGAAAAGAAAGAAAAACTCTCCTTTGTTTTCCACATCGGTATGTATAATAACGGGGTTGGAACATGACTTACGTCAGTCCGAGTTAGTTTCAACGATGGTTGGGGCATCTTGGAATTTAAACTAGTGTAGTTCCGCAGACGTATATTCGTAAGATTTGATTTTTGGCCTGCGGGTATTTTACATATCTTCTCCATTCTGCCTCACTCTTCCCCTTTCATTATGCTTTATACTGCTTGAGCTAAGCCCCGTTCCTATTCCTGCATCCGTCCAGATGGGATCGCCAATTTCAAACGAAATTGCGTATACCATCGCTGTTAGGTTAAAACGGTGCGCATTTTGACTTTGGATATTTGTGAACATGGACCTACCTTTCGACCTAGATGGACTCTCATTAATCTCACGACATCATCTGCACAGTAATTGACTATCCCTTACCCCTTGCCAACAGGCATTTCGAAAAAGACTTCGAAACAATAGCATGTGCTAGGTCGCTAATTTAATATACCACTACTGAAATATTGTGTGTTTAATCACTCATTTTTCCGATTTAATCAAAGTACAAGGGACTTTTGGGTCCCACTCAACGATACCTACTTTCCTAAATGATTATTCCATTGTAAATTTAGCGAATGTAATATTAAATTTTATTATATTATTTTTTATTTGTTCCAGGTGAGTTACGCTTTCCTTATTTATCGTTGAAGTGAATCATTGAGATGTGCGTTGATTGATCATGAGCCTTTATGTAAGTAGCCAAATTTAATTCTCGACAATTGGGTTTTACATATAAATATTAGAATGTTCTAATATTTATACCGAGAATCGGACGGTATCAATTTTGAGAAAGCTAGTCTTGCTAAACATTGAAATTGAATAAATACGTCGTTATACAGACCCTAAGTCTGGGTGGGAGCGTCATATTGCGATCTCGGGGGGCACGTACCCGACGCCAACTGAAAAACTGTCATTAGTGGCTCGGTGCGGAGATACAATTGCACGGGAGAGAGAAAACAGCGTCTAATATTCGTGATCCGAGGTGTTTAGGAGCGGTAAGCAGTAAATGAGTTTCGGAGCCCCGGAGCTATCCGCCACACGAGGAAGTGATCCGGAGCAATAAATATCTGGAAGGCGCGGGAAGAGAACCGGGCGGATAGCGAGGGGGGGAAGAGGGGCAGTGAGCGGTCTAATAATTCGCCGTTGGGACACATTAATGAGGGTCCGGTCACGATAAAGTGTTTACCGTGGCCGAGATCGGGTCAATGAGCCCGCCGCGGATAGGCCACAATCCGATGCCAATAATAACCACGTTTGAAAATTGCCGCTATCTCTCTTTCGGCGGCCGTTAGCCGAGTTAATTCCACTTTCCTCTCGATGAGCGTATGGCCCGGCCTCCTCCTTCTCCTCCGAACGATTGACCCCTCAATTAGACTGTCATTTCTAGAAATATACTAGTCCTGACACTTCGATCAACCATACCACATCGATATCACGTTCCGTCTTTATAATATCTTTAGTTCTTTAGTTTTATTGGTGCACTTGAAGAAGTACACTCCTATGAGAAATGATATGTCGATACCGGTATAGAATGAGGCAAAACAAGTGAATGATGGCTGTAGAACTTATGGGAAACCTAACCATAGCTATATTAATCGAATTATTTCGTCCTCAAACTCAGGCACTATCCGTGAACGAGCCCATTAATGTATGGAGAGCGTGTCGTCAGTAGATGTGAAATTCGTAATGATAATATTTGTAATAAACGAGACATGAGTAAAATTAAATAGAGCACGCTATTA
This sequence comes from Lethocerus indicus, assembly GCA_019843655.1. Classification (NCBI taxonomy): domain Eukaryota; kingdom Metazoa; phylum Arthropoda; class Insecta; order Hemiptera; family Belostomatidae; genus Lethocerus; species Lethocerus indicus. Next base: position 20,903,198 of record JACDQD010000003.1, on the reverse strand, counting down.
AAAATTGATTTTGATCTCACCAGATTTCATATATTTATGTTTGAACGTAGACCAGGAGGCTCACTCTCGGAGAACGTAAATTGAATTTATAACTTGATTATAAATAAGGCGCAAGATACCGGCCGGCAATGCTCCTTCGCCGGTCTGAGTCTAACGTCAAGGCGAAGCTCTTTCACTGATTACCTGTTCCTGTATAGTTTGATAGTAATATTTCTTATTCGCCGCACTATGGGGGTTTTTCCAAACATACATAGCCTTATTGGTATTGCCCATATCACATTATTTACAGACTCATAATAGACTGAATGAATTTCGTGATATTTCAGAGCGTCCTTCATATTTCATATATATTTGGCCACACCCGGTTCTTCTTTTGTTTTCGTCGACTTTGTTCGATTTCTGTTATTTATTTGAAAAGCCACTGGAGAGAATTGAATCTGTTTACAGAAACAATTCACACATTCCTCACCTCGGTTGGTTGGGTAACTTGCGACCTTGCCGATCGAGATAACAACCTCGTAGTTAATGAAACGGCCGTTCAGGTTGGCCACTGTCAGTCAGCGCATTAACAGCAGTTTCCTCTTGTTTACCGAGAGCTCCTGTCTTTCTCTCAACATATGCCAAGGCTGTGTTATACCAATGTTTCTGGTTCTCTCTAAGTGCGTTTCGTTGGGTACACAATCCTTACTCTAATTGGTTATTTTGTGTGAGCTTCCGCGTTCGTTCAGTACAATGTATAACTGGGACATTTTAAATAAACATATTTTACTATTTGACCATTTATAGGTAGTGGGTAACATTAACATGTATTCGTAGGGGGATATTATTTAATTAATAATTTAATTTACAAAATAATTATTGAAATACTATTCATCATATTTTACAACAGAACTAGTTGCTGATATGTTCTGTTTATATTTCTTTACGTTCCGCCCATCGGAATTCTTTCTTACAGATGTATTCTGGTTTGACGACAGTTACAGTCATGAATTAAAATTATATCCCGTGGAACAACAACGTATATTGACACCGAAAATGGAAATTGGAGAGGTATCGCGTTTCATTTATATTCGAGCCCTGTAAAATTCCTTTTGCGGAGCTCACATCCTAATTTCGAAATATGGAAATAAACCTCCAGAAACCTCGTGAAAATAGGAGATGACGAGAATGAAATAGCAACCTCAATATGAACCCGCATAATTTATTCGGACCGTAAAAACGTGGTTAACTCTCATTTATAAAACTTGTAACCGGTGATGAAATTATAATGGCGATTTTACGAGGGGCTTTTGATCACCTTGACGACGGACGTAGTTTCAGAGTTTTATGAATCTAGCGCGCTGCCAGGAAGATTTAATGCTTTAACGTAATTACACTTGCTTCAATCCCGTGCTTTGTTCTTCGGGAAATGTAGGTTAAGAGCTTCTACTTTGTCAGGCATTAAATAATTTAATGCAATTCAATATACAAATATAAAATTGGATTTCATAAACAAATTAATATGAAAAGGAAATAGAAGATAGTAATTATAGCATTGTAACTCTTGATAATTATATATACTTTAGCCTTTTTTTTACCTCAAAGTAAACTTGAGGTCTAAAGCAAAAAATTAAAATTAAATTTAAATTATGGTACACGAAACCTGTCTAACATAAAAAGCACCAGAATAGGTTTCAGTCAATATAAAACGTGTCCAAGGAATACACGAGATATAAATTGTTTGAGATTTTGGGTATCACGCCTTCCCCCTGTTTCGATCAACGTTTGTTTTCACGACGGTCTATCCGGAATGTTTCAATACATATAATCGTGTTATGAAGGAGTGTATATTTTGGCCATTATCGGAGTTCCGTTGATGCGGACATCAAAATTCATGGATTCACGTTCCAATATATGTGGATATATATATATATATATATATATATATATATATATATATATATATATATATATATGATCATGAGTTGTGGGCGGGACCCCTCGGTTTAATATTGCCTCCAAGCAACTTGGGGCTCAAGACGAACTCGGAATACATATCGAATCCGAAATATACCGCCGATTCTATCGATTCCGTTGACCTACTTCCGGAACGATCGGATGACAATAGGAATTGTAGAATTCTAAATTTTAAAAATTAGAACTAAAGCGGGTTCTCACGAACATGTGTACGAATTTTCACCTGTCCACGTTGACCGATTTAGCGGTTAATTTTTAAAAAATGACACGAAAACCCTCCATTAGACCGTAGGTATTCAAGTGCAGCACCCACTCTGGAGCTGGAGCAATTAATTTGTCTCGGGCGGTAATCAAGGACTCCGGTTCTCGTTTCATTCAGGTGCTGTATAGAGGGCGGGTTGCGCAACCGGGGCCGGTAGCCGGCCCCTACACTCGTTAATGCCCCCTCCGCTCTCCTATGTTAATTAGTCGGAGGCTGAGCGGAGCCGTGGGTTTGCGCCCACCTTATCTCAAAAACAGGTGTCCCGCCACAATTTAGACCAGCATTCGTTAGATAAATTCGGTCGTTTTTAATTCTGATAATACGGTACAACCCGCCTAATTGACTATTGGCTCCTGTTATATAAGGCAAACTTTAATTTATAGGTAACCCTGTATCCAAAATAAACCTCTTACTATTTTATATTTAAATTTCTTCTGGTTTTTGTGAAAAATTTGAGTTTTTTAATATTTGCAGGTACTTTTAAATACATCCGTCATGTATACAGATCTTATCGTCTTATACATGTCCTGTTTATTAGATTTATAAAGGCATTAATTATTTAAAGCACACCCTCACTTTTAATGTAACTATGCTATTTTCGAGCTCAATTAGATGTTCAAAGCTCTGCATAAATGTCCTTTGATGCCGTTAATTCATTCTTAAATAAAACAGTCTTCGCTTGTGTTGCCTTCACTTGATCCTTCATGCATAAATGATTGCTCGTTGAAAGCGTTAGAATATATATAAGAATAGGATGTATTCAAAAAGAAAATATAATCCACGCGGATATTCGTAGAAAATTTATTCGAACGCCGACGACGAAAATTACATCTCCATTGAACAGCATCAGGGAGGGCCCACGAAATTCGTTTATCTCTATCGGCTGGTAATTTATTGATATTTACCATTCGATAACAGCGAGCGGTGCGGATTTATTCAGGGGCGGGAAATAAATTCGGTCGGCCTAGCCCGCCACAAAATAAAATATAAATCGATTTTCCGCTCTATGGAGTGTAACGACGGAATTTAGGGGCTTCCCGGCAGTAGGCCGACGGGGCCTATCTCCCTCCCGGATTCGAGCCCGGGCCAGATATGGCGGACCCAATAACGCACCGGTGGCACAAATATCACCAACTACGCATACCATCTTCAGTGGATCGGATTGACGTGGGAGATTTAGAAACCCCGCGATTTTCCATCGTTTGCAATAATCGTGCAAACGGTTATTTAACACGGGCCTCGTGCAATAAACGTAAACACAAATGAAAGAACTGTCGAACTAAACATGCGGCTCGTCTGACGATTCAACCAGGTTGGCGTAGCATGTGTCGGCATGTTGCAAAATGACCGGGGCCGAATATGTTGATCTCAGCCCGACGTTGGGCGAGGGGCGCTCGAGCCCGGCCTCATTATTATAAACTTAATTGGATCGATTTTCAGATCGAAGTTCACGACTGGTAAGGGGGACGGACTTTCACTTGTCGAGCCCCACCCACATTGCACCTAGCCCCGCCGAGTCTATCCACTTCGGTCGCCCCAGCATTTTATTGCTTAATACAGCTTTACGAGCTGTTTACATTATGAACGGCTGTCACAAGTATATCGGCTAGTGAATTGAATCAGCAATGTCGGCGCGGGCTTAGCGACTTGCCGGTGGGAAATGACGGTTCGGTTGAATAAACCCGGTCGAGCGTATGGAACACAGTTGGTTCCAATTAAACGTGTGTCAGTTAGAGATTTAACGATGACGAACGGTTGAAAGTGAATATTCGAATCGAGGCGAATATAATCGACAAATTGGGACTGATTGAAGCCGGCCGTAAACATTTGCCCATTCGGCTAATCCATTTTTCAGATACTGGCGTTGCTAACGACGGCTCTAATACCCGAATTTCACATTACCCATGTAGTAAAATAGTTATGAAACGTTTTACTATCATACTACACATACGCTTGCACCATTTATTCAGAAAAAACAGTTCGACTCATTTTAAAAACCTATACTTCGTTAGAATGTATCATTCTACGTTATTGGTAGTGTCATGAAACAGGCGTTGAAAGACTCTCTACTCAGGTACCCGAAAAAATTAAAATGATTTGATCCAGCATATTAACATTCGTTTCACCTGAAAAAGAGTACTCAAGGGTAGGAAGATTGTTCGATTATTTAAATAAGTTGGATGACAGATCAATAAGAATTTTAATTCACAACCGATAGAACTTTAGTTGTTCTAATGATATATTTGAAAGTACATGGTGAAACATTAATCTATGGTACAAAGCACGTATTACATAAGCATGCATCAAAGTAATCACTGGCACCGTTCAGTGTTCATTCGATTTGTTAACGAACAGTAGAGGTTCCCAGCCCCTCCCTATAAATATGTAATGGAGCAAAGGCAATAAATCAGACTATATATCGTCCTCGCATGCACTAAATCACCCCCCCTCTTTATCGCCTAGGGAGGGATTTAATGTGAGTATATTTTCGTCCTAACAAAAACATTCAACTAGAGAACCGATAAGTCTAGGAACATTGAAAACGTATTAATGAAAACCTATTAATATAGAACAATTTAAGGACACACCTATATAGAGCAAAGTATGTTTAACGTGGAATTGGACATACAGTTCGACGTGATAACGTGTTATGTTATTACGATGTGCAGCTTGCTGTATAAAAAACGTTGGGTTACGGCCGAAGAGGGGCGAATGATGTTTACCCCACAATTACAGAGGCGATAACAACACCCCCGACCGCTCTGGTTTAGAGCGATGGTGATCGAACCCCTCCTGGCACCCCTTCACAAGTTTGATCATTCCCGAAAGCCCCGCAGTTAGCAACTGCGGTTTGAGGTAAAATAAATCTCAGTAATCTCTGACAAAGTGCTAGACAGCCTACGGAATAATTCTAACAGTGCTAGTATTATTTATCTGACCAGTCAGTTAATTGATTTGAAAAGGTTCGGAAATGGAATTAGGAATTAATCAGTCTTTGACTAAGCAGAAGACTCCTTATTTTACAAAACCAATCAATATTATTCCCCGAGCCACAACTCTAAATATCTATAAGGTCGATGCTGTATTAGGCAATTTACAAATGTCAACCCGATACAACTGTTTTCAGATAATGCGAGGCGAAAATATCCAAATGTATACCACCACATCGGTGGGTCTTCGATATAGGCACAGCTTACAGGCGCGTAAATTTTAAAAACATTTAAAAATTCGGCTCCCAATCTTCTTTTAAATTCCAACACTAGGCACTCTTTTCACACGCACGCAAGGCCCTTTCGTAAATAACGGTGATATAGATCGCACCAATTAATTTTGTATTTTTTCTTAATTTTTAATTATTAAGTTAACCGATGCAGGCTGGGTTGGAACCCAATCATCAGGGAAAATTACAGATTTTAATTTTGGAGAAAGATAAAGTTTGAGGTTTTATCCCAGTATAAATACGATTTTTGGTTGTATGTGGCGTGCACATTTCTCCTGTAATCGTGACACGGTGGAATTGAAAAATATATAAAACTATCGCGCCAATATTAATTTCTTTTAGTCGTGGTGTACACGATTTTTCACTTTTCTTCGGCACTCACATCAGCCTCGATCGCTTCGTGAATATTGGTAATGTTAATCCACCGATACTTTATTGCTGTCACGTTTTTGTAACTTTTGTAATTTGCTCTGAAGGTCAGGCTAATATCATCGGGGCCGGTACGTACGCGTTTACATAGGGCCGTGACGGCGACGGGGGGGCCGCGGTCAGGGGCGAGGGTTCACCGTTAGGCCGGTAATGCTCTGCAATTTGGGGCCGGGGCTCGGCCGCTAATCGAGCCGCCGCGTTTACCGCAATAATTCAACCGTACAAACTGCACGGGCATTACGCATTCCTCACGAGGAGGACGAATCATTACCTTGTCCGACAGCTCTAGGGCCCCGTTACCCCCCATCCCAACATTGCGCCGCTACGCCCCTAACAACCCCGCTTGCCTATCTCATCTGCAGCACGAAAATGGAATTGTAAATTGATCTGTATACCATAAAAATTGGATCTCCAAACCGTATCCGATGGTCCCTAGCCTTTCCCTTGAAAGACGATGGACTGAGATGTTAAATAAGATTTAATTTACAGATTGTGTCCTGCATAAGGATATATAAAAATTATAAGGTGTATATACCAAAATTTGTATTAATGTAGCTCTTAATAAACGTCGGAACGAGTAATCGGTGATGCTACATACGTATCCGGAATTAGTTTCTCCGGTGCCATATTTCCTTACACATAATATAATAGGAGGGTACGGTCAGAGCCAAATGAACCCGTCGCAGTTAACATATGTTGGCCAGCGGAGATTCAGGTTTGTCCAGTGTCCGGGCATGTGCTGGGCAAGGGGGAAGGGCCTAACTTCATTAACCGGCTATTGTTAACTGTTAAACGGCGGGGAAAGGGGAAGAGATCCATAAACAAACAGACTGAATAAATGCTTTCCCTCCCCCCCCCCACATCGCGCTTAGCGGCGAGCATCTGTGTGTCTGGCTCCAGCGCACACCTATAGGCCGTTACGCTGGGCTTCTTTTTTGTATAGCCAGAGGGACGCGCATGACCTGTACTCAGACTTAAGGTAGGCCTGATTTCAACCGGGTAGAGACTATGGTCTGGGGCAGTTAAATAATCGTTATTATGTGGTCGAACCTTCCGACCGTCAGGCGACCTCTCCGGAATTACGTTAATCATTGAACGAATGTAAAAGTAATACCGATACTAAGGGAATAAACACATCTTCTAGTTCTTCTCACAACATTATGCGATCTCATCGGAAACCTGTTAGTGATAAATAATTAATAGTTTAGGTTGGGAAACAGGATATTAATACCAACATTGTTCCGTTTCGTGGACAGCAATGTTCCGGAGATTGCGACAACACCCTTGATTTTCCCGGTTCTCGAAGCAGTCGGTTTAATTATGATAGTATATGTCGGAGAAAAAAAAACGAGAATGAACCGGAGTTGTGGAATATAAAGCTGAGCACTAGGGATTGAGTGCAAGCGGCGGCCGTTTGCCGATAATGGGGTGGACAATAGATCACGATAGGGAGAGCCAACGCCTCGGCCACAGACTTCGCCTTACAACTATGCGCTCGGCCGTTCGACATAAATACAGGTTAATGTGTTTATGAAACAAGACGAGTTATGTACATATACCGATTTATCTTACGGTGTTAATTCAACCGACACGATTTCTAGAAGAGATTCGCCGGTACATTACATATCGTTTACAAGGAATACGTGTTGTCGAACCCGTTAATGGATTTTAATAACGCTCGGCCTCGGTTATCGGGCGTATGAAAGTCTGGCGTTTGATATTTTAATCGTTTCTAGTCTAATGCAACTGATAGACCTGTGAAGTGATATACCTCGAAGTGCACAAACATTGACCTTTATTTCTTTAATGTAAATTATAAAACAAAAATGTTTCATAAAATTTCATGCGAATAGTTAACTATTACATTAGCGAAAAACTGCCGATATATTGTCTTCAGACATTTATAATCAATTATAAACTGTTTCTTCACTATTACGATAGGTCGAATTTTTGAACTAGCAATTAATGCGAGTTTCCTTTTATCTTATAAAGATTCGCGCCAAGATAAAAAAGCCGTGAAATAGTTCACGATTATAAACACGAGATATCGCCACCGCCGATTCTATGTCTTCGTCCATTTCACAGCTGTCGATAACTATAAATGTTTCTTCGTTTCTTGCAACTTCATTGCATTGATAAATGTTAATGAATTGTTTTCTAATTATCAATTATAAATGATAATACCTGTTACTGTTTTTCTATTAAGCACTAACATTTTATTCAAACCTTTTCCCTAAAACCTGGTATTAACCAGATGTTTCAACTTGTTCTATAAACTACTAGTAATTTTATCCCAGTTCTTTAGAGGCTTTTTAATACAGGCTTGTTAAACGCATTGACATTAATCCCATGTAGGCCGAATTTTTTTCGTGTTCGAATATTTCCCAATTTAGAATGTAGGGAATATTTCGAACGCGAGCCGCGGTGAAGAAGGCTTACCTTAATCCATATCGGGGCCCTAAAAGCGTGTTTATTGCGGCGGCAATAAATTTCATCCGCGGTCCGATGGCCGGATATTGTATCGTCGATAAAAATTAAATTAATACTTGTGGCCCAGGAGGAAGGTTTCCACGTGTCCGCCGGCGGGGCCCGCCCCTGTCCCCTAAATCACTTACCAAATTACAAAGGCGGGCCCCATTCATTTTAACACTTTATGCTCAACAACAGTTTTCGGGACCCGCGTTTAAATTAAACCACCCTCCCTCTCCATCCCCGACTGCCCTCTCTCGTTCACTCCCGTCCATTTTATTTATTGGGGCCGTTCGGACAAATGTATGGGCTTTTCGAATTGGACAATATGACACTGTTTCGTCGGAATGAATTGTGTGTGATGTCTCGTGTTCTGGGATGAGCAGGGGAATTGTATAGGGCCCAATCATAGAACTAATCACGGATGTTGCATGAACGTTTTGTATCCTGCATATTATCTATACTGTCTCTTTTGCAATTTGGTAATTCTTTGGCTAAAATGTATCCTTGATCGGCTCTCTTTGAGCATTCGTTTGGCCATGAATTATTTTATTTAATTTGGAATATATTCTCTGAGAGATGAAAGGAGATAATGCCACGATTGCACATTATTATTACACCGGTGATATTCGATTGAATAAAGGAGAGTGCTTGATGTAAAAATAAGGAGTAATGCAGGTGTTAACACGGGATTTTCGTAATATTCTACTTTCTCCGTAAGACCTATATGAGGAAGGAAGCTAGGCCGTGTTCCTTGACATTTACACTAATCAAGAACAAACCGGTCAGATTTGGCTTATGTCGCTATTGCTATACTCGTTTTTGGTCTCGTTGTCTCAACCCGGTTGCCAGACAACGTGTTACTTGACACTCCTTGTTTTTTAATACTTGTCTTTAATTCTTTTCTTTACTCTTAGTGTTTTCACCAGCTGGCAATAGTATAACAAATATTCTTCTGCAAACACCTATATTATGTTAACAGAGAGCTGCGTAATCGCCAAAGGTTTGCCTCGTGGCATCTTGGATTATTAACGGACTACCGTGAACAGATCAGCATTATGATAATGCGATCTCCTAATAACATTACTGTTTACTAATTACAATGAAAAGAGGATAAATAATGAGCAACGACTTCCTCCTGCGTAAGTGGGCCGCGGATAATTAATTTTCTCCTATTTCAAGTTAGAACCACTTGCACAATAAATCCGTTTTCACATTTGTAATTCATAAGTGATGTTAATGTTTCCTGAACGCTAAGCGATGGTGATTTATGGGAACGTTCTAACACGCTTCTTACATTATCTGAGTAATGGACGCTGAGTAGTCGGGCCGATATATTCTCTTGAGCTTCCATGTGTGGCTCGGGAAGCAAAATGAGTAAATTGATTCCTGGAATGAAAGAAAATATTATTATTTACGGCAGATTTTACATATTTCATTCAATTTCTCATTGGCTTCAGTTATACTCTATATATTATGTTATGACATACTCTGAGCTTAATATTAGAGATTAAATCACACGGGTGAGATACCACCCGCGTTACCTAATGTCTCGTGTCGGTTTATAACTATCATCAGTAGTGATTCGATGCTCGCAATGTAGTTACGTAATGATTGTTTCATATTTAAAATTCGTGCAATTATCCGAATTCTGACTGTTGCGTAACATACACGAATTATCTATCTGTTCGAGTCTCCAACGGTGGACCAAATTTGTCTCAATTACAAATTTCAACAATCCTAAACCTTACCGGGGTATGTCTACGTAATGTGTTATGCTCTGGGTGAATCGTTGCCATTATTAGGAGGGCGAATTAAGTGATTTTTTATGCCATTGCCATAGACAGCGAAGATGTTATTTTTCAGTAGATGCTTAGATATCCTCGATAAACAGTACCCGAGTTGAATGTGACGGTGCTGCAGTTACCCATTTACATTACATACCAGATGAGTGTTGGTATTTTCAATTGCGGTCACTCCGAATGTACAGCGGTCTGTGGGACATCCCTCGTTCTCTCGTCCCGGCCGATCAACGAAGGTCCCGGTCCCCCCCTGTTTGTTTTATGATCCGCAGTAAATCGCTTTATTACAGTAGTGGGCGAGTGCGGGGGACTCGGGCTAATACAGTTGTTTTCCTCGCGGGACCCCTTTATTTATTGGGGGCTCGCTAGGCCGGCAATTACCCTCCCACCTCGTAAATAATAATCTCGTACCGATCGGTATCTGTAACAGGACTGCACGTGGAACCTAAGTCATACTCCGCCTCGTCCCGCGAATCAGTTCCAATTAGGTATCATCCGGCGGCATGGTATTTGTAGATAATTGTAATTTAAGGTTTTCAGTCGTCCGCGTGGGTTTAGAATAACATCACTCATGCGATTTTCTGCCTGACTTCGCCATAGACACTAATATTTGGCTGGCAATGAAGTATCCTGACAGCATTATCCTTGCCATCATGAGTGGAATGGATAGGAAGGCGAATGGATGCAGAAAATCGTATCCATTAACGATAGTCTCATAATTTTCCTAATAGCTTTACTTTCCTCTAATCCATTCAAAACTCAATTCAACTAAGAAAAAGCAATTAACTTTAAAGGGTTAGTGGACTGGTGAAAAATGTATTCGCCCACCCCCTGCAGAACATGTTTTGAATTCACATTTTTCGAAGGTTACCTGAAACCGTACATAATTTTCATTTGGGTAATATTTGATAAATGGTTGAAAAACGTATGGCTAAATTTTTTATAATTGCAAATTATTATAAAATTATTATAAGGCATAAACTCAACCGCCCATAATTCTCCCTCGCGAATGTTGTAACATTCTTGTAACGAGGATTTTATTTGATGACTCCCTAACGGTCGGGCCGTCATCGCAGTCATTGTCAGACCGTGGTCCTCTTTTAAAAGGGCGATGAGACGGAAAAGATGACAAAGCAAGTGGGAGTGGTGGGATAGCGGGCCTCGCCGGAACACCGGCATCCGGTTCGGATTATCCGGCCGGGTCTGAGCAGTCGGTGGGACCTCTTGAACCAGGTGTGCGCCCCGACCCCGATGAAAGTTCTCAGAGGTTCAAATCTGCGGTAACCATCAGTCGACACGAGTCTTCTCATTAAAGTTTTCCGCTTCTGCTCTCCGCACAAATGACATCTCATTCTCGTCGTTAAATCGCTAAATTAATCAGCGCTTTTGTTCTGTGCTATGTCTAATTACGTGTCTAATTGCGTACAATAATTAAATATTTCTTTGATTTATCGCATTGCGAACAATATAAGCAAATTCAACGCGGCAATGAAAATCATTTCAACAAGAATACCAATTTATTGCACTAATAAGGAATATAATCAACCCGACGAACAGTTTTTTCCATGCGACAGGAACAGGGGCATCCGGTCAGGATTCACTGGAGCCCCCAAGTGTAACGGCCCTAGCTCGACACATCAAGATATGACCGTGGTCGACGTATCACCTATAAGTTGCGCACGCCGGCCCCCTCACTTTCCCTCCATAGTTTTCTTAATCTTGATAAAGTACCTCCGGTTCTGGTTTAACCCGACCTCGCTCATACCACATACCTACCGGAATTCGAACTCTGATCTCACTCATAGAGCCATTATATAGGTTAATAAAATGATTCCCATTGAGCGCTGGGACTTACAATTTAACCTGTTCAATTAAACGGTGTATCTACATAAGAGAGATTTCTCCGAGTCCCATTAAATTTTATTGACGCAAGCGATGTATTATTGTCGGTTTCTTTACAATACAAAGTTTCCATATTGTCTACTATAAAGGAGGCAGGATTTCCCACAGACCTTCGTTTCTAAGATTGATTAAAATTTAAACGCTGGTAATGAAAGTAATTAAAGCAATTGTTGACCGCAGTCTACGATTAGTAGAGTCGCGTGTTGGGGCATGACCTGTGTCCTGAATCCTCTAATGGGCGGAAGTTTGCGTGAACCGGAATCGCTTCCTCCCGCCCCCCTCCGCTGGCAGATCCATTTACTGGAAAATCAACTTTTTCCTGTCCTAACGTCGCAAGAATACTGGAACAGCTGAGGTTTTATACTGGAGGCAAAAATGGAAGAGAACCGGTCATTAATTTGTCTGACCTTTTTCTCCCTAGGCTGTCATACCGAATTGGGATTTTTACTCTTTGTGAGAATATAAGTTTGTTTTCAAATAATACCAGGTTATTGAAAGGTACAAGGTTTATTCTTCCTCTTTCCTGGAACATTTTTTGTTTAGACCCCAATAATTAGGAAACCCCCTAATAATAAGGGTCGATAAACCTTCCGTTTGTTTCTTGTTTTAGTGAATTAATGGTCCGAGCCGCCGTATAATTATGCGTTAAATTTGAACTTTTAAGAAAGAAAGATGACAGTTAACTGGTTGTTCCTTTACACAAACGCTGTTATTCGACCGCGCCGATGAATAAATTAATTTGGGATCCGATTCGAGATCATGAAATTCGACTGGGAAAACGGTTAACGAATTCGGAGACTTTCTTTCTTTCGGATCATTCGAGGTTAACCGTTGTTAACCGCACAGTTAACCTTCGCATTAAAAACGTAAAGAAGCTGGGCTTGTGGTCGAGTTGGGCATACAGGAGAAATCTGCGGTTGACTTGTTTTGAAACGTGAATAGATATATTTTAAATGTGGACATAATGATTTCTTTCTAAAACATGAACATTGATAAATAACGTAGTAGGAAGGCCGTGTCGGGTGAGCAGTTAGCACTTCGAACGCTATCGTCCCATTTAAATTAATAACTAATACTGTAACCTTAAACACACGTATGCGCTCGATTGAAAATAAACTATATATATACTATGTTTAGAAGTTGCGTCTCCCACTATTTGAAGATCAGCTATTTAGTCGAAGTAGTGTAATATTCTCTTACACATAGGCGTTACCGTCTTGTAAGACAAATCTTTTCCATTACAAATGCCTGCCAATACCGTACTCTGCATTAATCTCGGTCGTTTAAATATTTTCTTTAGTATATAGTATATCCTTTACCAGGTGTTGATTTCGCGCCTCAAAGAGGACCGAGAGAAGGGTTTGGATGCTTGAGAACTCGATTCTACTCATTTAATTATTTATTATATCAGTCAATGTTGGGCATGAAAACGAATGCGCTCCACGTTTTCATTTCAGCTTAGTGGAGTTAGTGTCGATGCAGTTCATTTTAAAGGGTGTCGCAAAACATTTGTGGCGGCGTGTCCGCCTAAAACAGGACGTGTTCATCAGTAACGAGACGCTTCCTCGTTTTGCCCCGCGAATCCGTCCCCGCCCAAGCCGGCAATAACAACCATTATTGTGACACTTCCGCCCACTTCTCGTCTTCCGCGTTGTGCGATTCAAATGCCGAAAAATATAAATATATCTTATATAAATATAAATATATCGCAGCCAACCTACATAAATAAGGCGACGAAATTCCAGTACACGCGCAAATCATATGATCTATTATATTCTGTTTTTCTCTTGTTCTTATACAACATGTGGAGTATTTTTGTATTCATCACTATTAGGCATTTCCTTAAACTTCGTGTGTATATTTCGTTACACATGCTACCCGTTTGAAAATGTACGACTGATTTTCGTAATCGTAAAAGGTAATATTATTGTTTCAATTGTTTGATTCGTGTTGACGCAAACACTGCCGACAGAGATTTCATTATCAATCTGCAATTGACAGAAAATAATGAAAAGGTTGAGAGGAACACGAAAGGGGAAGAAAATAAAAAGGAAGCCGCAGAACTGAGATGCATCAGAAGAGTGATAACCCGAAATTAAATTAACCGGGGAGTGATGGGCCCCGGAATTGAAGCCGGCCGTAATACCCAGCCCCGGCATCTCCAGTGAATAGTCTCGGCAAATTGGAAGTGGGCGCTTGGTTTTTGGCAGACGATAGCAATCGGACTTTTCACGGTATATATAGGTCGGAGTCATGCGGTCCGATATCGTCCTCATATCCCGTATCATAACTCCGCTTGACAGTATACGTATTAATATCTCTTCACGACAAATTTATTGGGCGCAATTTGATTTCAAATACAACCCCAATAATCCAATAATAGCACAATGGGGCAAACATTTTAACTGCTCGATTGTAATTAGGATTAAAACTAACTATACTTTTCGGTATCAGGGTCTGACGGAATTCAGTATTGAATAATATTAATTGCAGAACTAAAATATGGCTAAAATCACTCTACAGCACTACAAAAGTAAAAACCGGCCTTAAAAGTAAAATGTCGCCCTTAAAACAGACTCATCCAACCGAACCCTTCTAAATTACCGTAGAAAATTACTTAATTTCCCCGTATCTGGGCATGAACTGAGTGTTATTTATCTCACGACATTGGTTAGCAGGAACTCCGGTTTACTGAACGATATATCCGCTTGTTTCTCTTGAAGTAGGCATCAAACAACATTTTTTAGGATGTGGAGATTTTGTACGAATATTATATTGTCGCCAGACAATTTCGACCATTTCTTAATATTCTCTTATTCACATTCGGCAGAAATCGTAAAAAATTAGCTTGTTATATGGTACATTGTTTGACTCTCGAACAAATTTGTTACTCAATAACTTTTTGGGTGCTAATATAGTTCAATTGCCAAGACCAAAAAAATGTTAGAGATCATATATATCCTAAATACAGCTATATGAAAACAACATCACTTAATATAATGTTAATTTAAACATCATTGGTGTGGAATCCACGGTTTCGGTTCTGTTATATAACCAACCCCTCTGGAGGTAACACATCTTCCCAAAGATTACACATTTAAAGAGAAACGAAGTATAATAACACCGATTCACGGGAAATATAATGACAAGGTAAATAATGCAGGTATTTGTAGATCACTTGTTACATAGTGGTTCCTTCTGTTTTGTTTGAAATGATAAAAAGACTGATTATAATCAAAAGTAGGGGTTATTATAGCAATTAAAGAAGAAACTGTCATGTATAATTTCGTTTTAGATTGGAAATGCCTGGTTTCAGCGTATCAATTATATCCTCAAGACGAGTCACTGTTTATTCCATTTCAATGCCCGATTAAATTCGATTTTTGGTGTAAAAAAAGGATAACGCTTGAGGAGAATTAGACCTGCTAGTGTGAGTGGGGGTGTTTTTGTGTACAAGCGGGAGTGCTCTCGCGTGTGCGTGAAGTATAATTTTGTGGGGGCACCAATTAAAAGAGCGGCCTTTATCGGGGCGGCCGGTACCAGTAGGTCGGGATCGGGAATAATAAAAACTATCGGGAGCCGGGACCGAGCCATCAATCAGGAATAATTACCGAGCGTAAACCTTGTTGGAAATTGGAGCGGGCCGCTCGGACGACGGATAAACTGAAACCGAGCTGCGTTCACTGGAGATGTAAGATAGGTCTTCCTCCGGAGATGATATTGCTGCCTCTAACTCGGCAGATCGGCGATAGCGGCGACTGGTCCCGTCGTCCAACCAATCTGGTAGCATCCTACCCTTATTAGTTTAGCCAAACAGTCGCATCATAAAATCAGGATTGAAAAGATAAAAAGAGGATTTTGACTTCGTAGTACTTTATAAATTTTATTCTAACAAATCACTAAGGCCACTAAAATATGTTTCCTATAAGAAGTGTACATAAATTTATGTAGGATTTAATACATTTAGTATTTATCGAGATTGAATAAAAAATATGAACGAAATATTATAATATTATATTACTTTCCAGAAACCAGATACTGTAGATAATTTCATTTGTGGATTTGTTGATTTAATTTAGGATCAATTTTTATAAAGTACATAAAAAGTGCATGAAAAACAAGCTAATGGGTTGGCTCAGTACCGAGGGCCTTTTGTCACTGAACCATATTTTATTCGCTAAATCATGTACTTAATTTTTTCATCCATATTATATATGGTGCGTTAGGAGGCATATATTGTACATATATATGCAAACTGAACGTGTACCACAAGTGGTGAGTGGTCGGTAGCAAATATAGAATTATTTATTGGAAGGGATATCTGGCCCAACTAATCGAGCCGAACGGCGACGACGGCCTTCCATTAGCCCGTGGAACGGGCTGCCGTGCTCTCAATTTCCCACGCCGTGGCAGGGGGATGCCTTCCAGCCGAATTTCCTCCCTCATCGAACCCCGAGAACATTCTACGATTTTCCGAAAATTGCATTAAGCAGACTATTCAGTACAGCGTGTTCAAAGTGACATTGTCTTCACTTCTGAAAAATGTGCATTACGTTGAGCATGAATAGAGAATATACCTATGTGCCAATTTCGACAAGGTATTTCGGACTACAACTAAAGTAACTTGAGAATTACAAATAGAAACATGAAAGCTTCATAGATAAGTCGCTTGTAAACATTTTACATTTTAGAAGGCATAACGCATTATAAACCGTTTTAGGCTCATTGCAATACGATTCTGCTTCGACGTCGGTTATTATATCGCTCACAATCTTGAACCTATATCTCCGATTTTTACCTAGATACTTATGTGGTCGGAAATATTTATTTCCTGCCAAACGACATTCCCCTGTGATCGATAATTGTTTGCCTAATTTGGCTAATGGCGCAAATTCATTTTAACCCAATTAAGCGGTGGCGCCCCGTCGCGTCACCCCTTCCGTTTAACTGGATCAACGAAACGGTCTGGAAACCCGGCCGGGATAATTTAATATTCTAATTAAATATTGTCATTAACTTCTAAACAGAGCGGTAATCACTGGAGAACGAATGCGTTCGTCCCATCTATATGTAAATCTTGAAACAGACGTCGATCGGGTAATTGTTTAGATAATCGTAGTGTAATTAGTGACAGGTTAATTTGTAACTACGCTTGAGACCAGAGGAGGACCGGTCACCGTGTAAAGCCGATTCTGGTCCAGGGCTTTTTTCCCTATCTAAATTTCTGTCCAATATTTTTATCATGTTATTAAAGCTAGATATTAGTGCCGCATTAAGTTATTTCAACGATAGACTTATATTATGCAATTTATATGGTAATAACATCACTGTACTACCCTTATTTGATGTCGGCATTAAACTATAAATCGGTCAACAACTAGTTCAATTATTGTTATTCGAGCTTGCTAGGGAATTAGACTATTATACTCAATAGGATAAGGCAAAAATATTGCTAATCTGAAATTATTTAGGTTATAAAAGTTAGATAAACTACGAAGAGACAAAACACTGAGAATTCGTTTCATAATTCAGAAACCCTATGTAAATTTGGAGGAATTTGAAAATATTTCCCCAGTAGATAGTACGATGAAATGATATAAGAATCAGCCCTGCTGTGAAAATGGAAATTACGAATGATTATGAAATTGGTCTCGCTAGGCAATTTTATGTAGTGTAGGCGCTAAATACAAGTTGTGGCCCTATAATCCTTGAGGCTTCCGCAATGCAGATAAGTTGAACGACATAATCAAGGCTAATAAGAAGTGTACGAGAGTTGGCTTCCCCTTTTCCGCCAGCGACTAACGGTGTGGGCGATCTGCATTATGCCCGACACATGTTTGATTATGTCTCTTGCAAATCTGAAAACACGTCGAGTCAATTGGATTTCAGCAATGTATAATGCGTGATCAACATTAATTCGATGTGCTTATTTGCGTTAATTAGTTGGCTGATCTCATTTACTCTAATACTGCACTACTTCATTTCTAAGTTTGCAACACAATTTTAGGCAGTTTTAGGGAACATTTAGATTTTGGGGTACACCAGATTTTAAGAATAAAATTACTGCATCAATAAAATCAGTAAACGCTTCAATTTACTAATATTCAACGTTAAATGGTACGTATGGGTAATATTCAAATCGTGCAAACGGGTACATTCAAATTGAAAAATGATTGTTTGTGCAGGTATAAATATAATTCATTCATACGCACCTCCATTCTAAAATTTCCAATAATCACCCAGAATTTTCGATGGATTAAATAAGACCTTCGTTCTTTGTAATCTTTACTAGTCCGCTTGGAAGACCATAGAAATGATCCACCGGAACGTTACGTTTCCTGCCAGTAGTATCCCGATCTAGCGTGGGCATGGAGTAATGATGCATGTATTACTGTAAAAGACTGAGCCCCCAGTCCTGCCTACGGGTATTATTATTAAACGTGAACTCACGCTTCCAAGTAGTCCAGCCTTCTGGGGGATTGCAGCGGAACCAGCAGGTGCACCCGGTGATTACTGTCCCAGGGTGAGCTTCCTGCGCTACAAATTCAGAAGATGTTCCAGTACAGTTGGCAGATTCTCCGGCTGGAATTTCCTATACGTACTATATGTGATCCCGCGGAACTTTAAAACCATCTTAAGGAATAATTTCTTTGTGCCTGCCATGTGGCCATAATTTCCCATAATAAGACAGGAGTTAAATATGTGTAAGGATTAGTAGTTGCTATTACGGAAAGGTGATTGTAGAATTTCGTTTATAAATCTGATTGATACTGATTTATATATGGCAGAGGGAAGAGACAAGAGTTAAGTTGCCTCATACTATTACGTCGCACATGTGAACTTGAGCTCGGGGCAATAGCTAGTTGGACATGCACTCGAATGGTTTTTTCTGTATCTGCACGAGTGCCGACAGCAATACATATCTGTCGGCACACTGTAACGATTTTGTTTCTTGTTTCGCTTTGATTAATGAAGAAATGACACAGTTGTAAATGATCGATAAGAATCCTTCCACTTAATAAAAAATGAATAATGTTTCAGCAACGTTTCAGCGCAATGAAAAGGGAGTTATGAAATTCTCATTTGCAACTTTTTATGCATACGTTCGCCTTATAAGAGACATGAATTATTGAGTCGTCACTTGGTTTACTCTTCATGCAAATTTTCCACAGCGAGAACTAATAACTTCATTCAGTGCAGGGTTTTTCTTTTAAATATTTAACAATTTTCACAACTGAATGAATAATTCTCCTGACTAATAAGACTCAATAATTATTAATCACAAATATACAGCAGCGGGATAACCACATAAGGGCTGCTTATATTAATACGTTTTCGTAAGCTCATTTTTGTCCAAAATTAATCTGTTGTATTCTCCAATTGGATATGTCTTCTTATTTAATTCAGAGTTGTAATCTTATTGTGTTTTCCACTATAGAATTAATGAAACATCTCTTGGGAGGTCCAAGATTTGGAGATGTAGGAGGCCATTAGGAAAATGTCGACGGGGACAGTGCTGAACGTATAATTATGGCGAAACTCCGGTATTAGGACGTAAGACTGCCAAAAGCTTGGCCTTGCTTCGCCGGCAGTCATTACTCCTCCTTCGTATTGGGATCGTTAGGCTTCGATTCCAGGCTGTCAAGTCCGAGCCCGACGACCTTGCCCACTCTATCCTAATTGAAAAGAAATTGACGGCAAACAGGGAGTCTGCCCTTGGTTGTGGAAAGATGTCAGATTTTCACGCGCCATGGACGAGACGTTTTTAGGGTGAAATTATTATGCGAGTGATAGTCAGGCACGGTCAACACGATTGTAACATTGCCAAATACATTTCTTAGGCGTGATCCGTTTATATGCCGTAACGGAGTTTCATTCCTTACGGGTTTTCCTTATAGGAAAATTCTATGGGCTAGTTAAACCCACGCATTCTGGGTTTAATGTCGCAGTTAATTTGTCAAGGCTCGTACTCATGAGATCACAATGAAGATAGGAATTTGAATTCTCGACAAATACAACATCAGTATTTCCCGGCGTTTAGTCATTGCCAGAATACAAGTTTTTCCTGTCTGTCTGGTCCTTCATACCCTGAACTAACTGCGTAAACCCTAAGATTGATACGAAAGAAACTGAAATAATCGAACAATTAATAGTATCCTATAATAAATCTGGAAAAATCCTTAAAATGAAAAATGATGAGGAAAAATGTTTTAAATGATGAATTTAAGTACTTCTTGAAATAAACTGGAAATATAGTCAGAACATTTTTATATTTCGGCATCAGAAAGGAAATTTATTCCGGGGATATAATGATTTGGTTTTGAAACCGGAGATGAAAAAAAAATGTGGTTTACTGAGGGGACCGTCCGAACGTTCAAACCCGATCCAAATCTGGCCAATGTAAAGGAGGCGTATCATTAGGCAGACCGCTTCAAGGTAGCTCGAGAAGATGAAAAACGACGCAGACAGAAGTCCGGGGAATCAAGATGGAAGATCAAGGCTTGGAGATTAACGGCGGCCAATGTGGCGTCTTGTCATAACAGTTTGACTTCATGCCCCAGGAGTCTCTGGCCAAACCGCTCATGATACAGTCTCCACGAGCGTTTACATGTCTCGCCCAATCGTTCATTAGTGTCTTCCTTAGACGCCATAAAATTGTTGTAAAATTACCGTCCTACTGCATGAAAACTATTTGTTTTATTGCAAAGAGTTAGTGATGCAGTAACAGTAAACAGATGATCGCCTGATAATTTCTCACCCTTGGAAACCAATATTCAAAACCAGCAGTTCTGTATTTTCATATTATTAGTTTTAAAAAGTATACCAACACATTCTCCTCGTTAAATATACGGCTAACATATATTCCGGATGTGTGTGAAGTATTCACGATATTCCAGAGGTATGCATTACTCCATTTTAAAACACAGAGGACTGAAATTATAGCAGATTTTGTAGGATCGTTCCTAGTGCAAACAGATAAGAAATTGTATAGGAAAGAAAATATTATTATGATAGACGTTTTAAAATTATTCAAGTGACAATTTTGTTGCCCTCGACAGTCAACAAAAATATTGAAAATCTATAGTAAAATCATTATCATTGCGTGCTTTTTTTTATATATCGCTGCGTAAGAATGTTTAGCTACTCTCGCTCGGCCCTGGCTTTAGATATTTTAGGGAGTGCTGCGGTTGCAAGCAAGAAAATTTGTTTTTATTTTTAAGACACTCAAGATTTAGGTCCCTGATTTTAATTAAGTTGGACCAGTATCGACCCGACCGTGTAATTACCTACTCGCCTGAACAGGAGGTATGAGAAAAAAATTAAATTAATCAAATATACCCATATTAAATTCAATGTATTATATTTTCTCTCCCTTTTTCTTAAGCGCAATTTTGCGATGAAAGCCATTACGGGCAGGTATTATATTTCAAATTAAGAAAAAATGTATCTTCTTTTAATAATTTGTGAACGGGTAATGGTATTAAAAAAAGTGTATTCTGTAAAAGCTTATTCTTTCCATTCATGCATGGCTAATAACGTTAATTACTTTATTTTTATTCCGATTAGTTCATAGCTCGGGCAAAGCGGAAAAAAGGCCCACCCTGCCCTAGTGCCTCGTCTTAACTTAAATGTAGTATTGGATCTAATATTACGATAGTAACGAAACTGATACAGTGATTTGCATCTTCATTAGAATGAGACACCAGTGTTTGGTGTCCGATTAAATCGCTCTCCTAAATCTAATTACAAAATGTTGAACTATTAAAGTAAACCAGTTTTGAAGGTATGAGTTTTGATTCCCCTCCCTTATTCGTGTATTGTGTATGTAATTGTTTAGCCTAATATCTCACCGGATACCCTACTCGACTATTCCTCCAAGACGGACACCGGCCGAATGTTCGGACTGTGAATGAAAGCGACAGGCGGGTTCGGGGATTCCGTCACGTCGGTGGCCGCCGGTAGCTCCAATACACTTTGTTCCACGCCCTCCTTGATACCTCCCTTTTATTTATTGTTGTTCTGTCCTCGTCGCCTGTATTCTGACCGCGTCCGACGCTTACAGAAAAGTTATCCTTTTAACCTGGCGGTACTTTGGGGCTCGCTCTCGGGACCGCCGTTGTTACGAAGATCCTTTTCAGCCCAGTCTGTGTTGGTGCCGCCAAAGTGGGTCCGGTTGTAACTGTTAATAAAAGGCCTGCACATCAGAATGAGGGATATTTTATAATCAACATACATTAAAACAATTAATTTGCTCTAGACCGGACGATTACTAGAAAGTTAATTCGCTTTCGGATGCGTTAATAATATTCAAATGAAAATAAAATACACACAACTACATTCTCAGTAATATACTTATCTCTAACTTGTTATGTGTAACGATTCCATTGCAGTTGCATACAGTCGGAGTATTGCATCAGATTAAAAATTAAATGAATGATGCGGCTTCAGTGTATTCATATAAAAAATTATTTATTAGGGATAGACAACTTTGCAGAAACTATTGTACATATTTTTGACTGTTTTCTAAACAGGTGCGAATGCAAAAGTCGATATACCTCTACATTTGTAAAGTCCACCCCTTGAATAATTCATGTTCGAGTCGGAAGGGTTTCTCACCAGCGATGCAACAATGCTATATCATTTTTGTTATACAGTTCTTGAGGTATAATTGTCGAGAAATAACAATGGTGAAGGGAGTCCACCGGTGTTACACCGGTAGCCCGGGGGCGACCCGGACCCACGGATCGGACTCCGAATCCTCTCGACGTTCTCATTCGCAATCGCTTTGTTATAATTCCTATCCTCTTTGCTGTCCCCGATACGTGTCGAAACCCCCATTATGGGTGTATGGGAAAGTGACACAATGGCGGTTTTATTAGAAAGAACAACAGGGAACGAGAGGTGAATGGGATATGAGTCCCTTGTGTGCGCCCCCCTGCAGGCAGCACTCTGTTCCTCCTTCGTACCGCCATTACGCACCCAGCATAAACCAAGCCTCTGTCAATGTGCAAATATATTTGCATTGCCCTCAATACCCTCTATATTGCGAATGCAAATGAGAGAGGTGCACAAAACATCAAATAATTGCACCAATATTGAATATATTTTGCAGAATACGAGCATTAGGTTGAATATTAGCCAGAAATTATAGTGAAAGAATATAACGCTCTATAATGGTATTTCATAAATTTTTCTTTTTAAAAAAAGTTATTAGTGTTACATTAAACTGCTTCCGTTTATACATAACGGTGTGAAACGACTACGACCTGAACGCCATGGCTATATAGCCTTTTTCGGTCAGGGGAAAAGCTTGGAAATTGAAAAGGCGGACTAAAAGTGTATAAAAAAATGTTTAAAGTAAAATAAAAGGTTTAGGCGTCCACTTTATGCGCAACACCCCTTTCCGGTTTGTCCGTCGAAAGCAAACTTCAGAAATGAGTTCGTCGCCTGCTATTGAGTCTGAGTGTGGGGGGGAGGTCCTACTGCCCTCTTAAAACTGTATAGAACTCCCCTTGGCCCGTTTTTTTTTTCTAAATACCCCATTCATTTTCATCCTTCACGCTTCTCAACTTCGCCTGATATTCGATCTATGACGGCTGTCATTGTTTCTTTCTCAGTTCAGTGATCTGAATGAAGGTACGTGTCGATCAATGAATACGTAAACTGGGTACGGCATTAGCGGTAGCGGCTGTACTGCAAATATAAAATTATCGATTTTCCCAGCTATTGTAAAGTACCTCTATTAGTATTAGGATTACATAGTTATTAGCCATAAATCTCCGCAGGTCTATAAATGAAGGAAAATATTTCGTAACATATTTAGACACTAATTTGAACATTCTATTTTAGCTATCCAGAGACTATATCTTCACCTTACCTTCCAGCTTATATTCTATGTGTAGAAGAGTCTTTTTCCTTTACATATAAATCTATTTACACGTTAAGATAAAGTTCCGGATTCTATCGGTTAAATATTTCTTATCATGGTGATAGTTCAGTAAATAAATTGACAAAATAATCTCTGGAACATTATTTTTATTAATTAGTTAGTAGTATGTCGTCATGCAGTTGGTCATGTTTAAATCGAGACCGAGGAATTAACGAGGAAGTTATATCACAGTAAAATTAATAATATTTTCTAAAGCTTAAGGTTCTGAAAATTTTGGCAAAACCTATTTATAATTTAAGTATGTTAACGCACACTGGCAAAATTTACCCTATACTTTGTACCCTGTACTATCTTTTCGAATAAATTTTGAAGAATTCATTTCCGTACAGAATTTGGAAGAATGTTTTTACGGTTGGCCCATTTCCATTAGACTTTCCGCTCTAATGAAACTGTAGGGAGGCTCTTACCTCTCATAACACTGAGCCAATGGGGAGGAGAAGGGGGGAAAGGGAGACAACGCCGTATCGTTAAGTCTGTATGAATAATACATCGACAGCTTAGTAAGGACGGCCCAAGGGCCCGTCACTAGATGCCAGAATGTCCGGCACTAAAGCAGGGCCCAAGTATAATGCAGGCGGACCCGATTGCGGAAAACTCTCCCACCTAAATTTCGGCAATAATTTATACACAGACACACACTAAAAATACTTAGAAATGTTGCCACGAATTTATTAGATAGTGAGTAGCTATAAAGTGAACCGCAGTGGATTGGAAAATGTCAGCAACGTATCGAAAACTGACGTTAAATATACCCATTACGCTGATCTTATATCGCATACTTCATGAATGATTAGATAACTGGATGTATAGTTGTGATTAAAATGACGTTGAACAGACGAAACATGATGTTACCATGAATAGAATGGATGCATCGTGAAAACTTGTAACCGTTGGTGTTCAGGACCAAGGACTTTGACCCTGTATCTGGTAGACAATTAGCGATATTCATGTAAATAATAGAAGAGGCTGTGCCGAGAGGACAATGCGGCTGCCGAGGTGCCGGCCCCCATTATTGTCGGCCGCCCTTCACAATCGACAATTCCCGGCGGAGGTTTTGTGTTGTTAAATTTCTTTTTTCTTTTTTCTAAATTTTTTTTATTGTAGTCCCGATGTTAATTACCTGGGCCGTGAGCGACTTAATGAAGCATTCCTTAGTTGAGTTCGCCAACCCCCCAGGTGGGGTCCGATAATTACACGTTAAGTTTCAAAGAGCTCCTTGCTGCCCTATGGAAATCGTATTTATGGGCTACTGACCGATCAGGTGTCTTTTTGAACGATTGCTCCATACACTTTTAATCCTGGTAAATTGAAAATTAAGCGGTCCATTGTATTTTTACGGAATCATATTTAAATTAAAATAATATAACAAATTTAAAAGAATGTGTGAGAAGGTATAAGGCAGTACATATAATAATTAGAAAGAACATATAATTATTCAAATCATTTCATATAATAATTGAATTATAATTTTTATTATATAGTAACCATTATTGTAGTCTTTAAATTCAATAGTTAATTAAGCTAAACATTGTCTTTATGTATTGTAATATCATAAAATGGTCAAATATTGTTAACTCTTACAAAAATCGGTCGAATTTATAGCTGCCTATGATATAATTATAAATGGATAATCGTGATAGACTTATGGCAGTGGATTTCATCGCTAAAACATATTGGTAGGATCATCTCGTAAAGTGATTTTTATATTAGCCTTCGTTATGCTTGTAATTAGACTGGATGTACGTGGTTGGTAAACATATTTAAAGAACTCCTAAATTACAAGTTGTTGCCGTCAAAGAGGGCCCGACATTTTATTCCCAGCCTACGGTCCGAAGCGAATTTCGTGTAAATCATATTTCTTTCGGGAAATCCGGCAGGGGGACTAATTATCTGACGTATTTAGAGGCGGGTTGAAATTAGCCCGAGTCGGGTGACGTGGGCGGGCGGGCGCCACCACTGAGCGATGGATCCTTCAAGTTTCATTCAAGAGCCATTTAATTCGGAGCCAGACAATTACTCGGGTCCATTAGGGGCGCCCCGTCTCACGCACTTAACCCCACGCCCGTAAATGAACCTGGGGGCTTTCTCTGTATAATTCATTAGGGGGGGACAATCGATATATTTCCTCGATTCAACTGATGATGCAATCTACTCAACGTAAGGATTGCTTTAATCCTGCTTCTCTTCTATATTACCCATAGATGTGATATTGATGTTATAGACTATTGTGGTTATCATTCGTTAATAACGAGTATTTATATCTTATCTTGTTGCCAATGAAGCACTATGTTAGAACTAAATTTTTTGGAAAATTCTTTTTCCTTTACTTAGGACAATATTTTCAGTAAATATATTTGCAGTTGGAAGATATATGTAATTCCGTTTGCCATCAGAGAGTTCTAATGCGAGCCACTCTAACAACTTAGTTATATCAATTTACAATAACCTTTATTCGGTTAAACAATCTTATTCGTTTATTTATATCTCCAATATAATTTTGTCACTCAACGCAGGAACTGTTATTTATATCCCGATTTTTCCGTTAAGTGCTAATATATCTCGTTCCCCCCGCAATCTTGAGTTCGTCTAGCCGGGAACAGGCGTTGAGATGGTCGGCGTTTCATGACTCATAAGGGCCATCGGCCGTAATTCACTTGGCGCAATACGAGCTCGTCGTAAATTTTATTGGAGTCCGGCAATTATAGCGCGCTCGGTCGGTCGCGACACTCGCTCACGGCACTGACCCCTGACATTGCCGCCCACCGACACAACGGTCGGCGTCCATCTTCCTTTTTATCCTCTCATATGGTTCCTGTAACTAATTCCTTTTATTAAACCCACACCTGTCCCCCTCGACCATCCCGATACGATTTCATCCTACGCTGAATATTTATACGGTTTTAATTTATATATTTTGGGAAATTGATCTAATATTATAATTTTAGAATGACGAAGCAACCGGTCAGCCTTGTTTTTACAGTCGCTCGATTTCCTCATATTTAATTAACTCACTAGAATCTAGATATTTTTCCTCAATAGCCGCCATGTATTAGTGTCTTATGTGTACTTATTGCTGAACTACCAAAAAAATTTGATTTGATTATTTATTTAACTGAAGTTAACTTCTACTTTACGAACATCATAAATGATTTGCACCCCACAGCGATACTTCTTGTTGTTTACTCTTCCGTTGGAATCGCGTACCTCAGCAGTATACGCTATAAACCACGTTTTACGCCGCCAAAACATTGTTTATAGTTGATTTGAGTTATTCAGGAGACAAATATGGAAATATGAATGAAATGACAAAAAATGAGGATAACGCAAGCAATCCTACCGCGTACACTGCGGGGGAAATAATATTGGATATCCACTCGTAAGGGAAATGACGGCGAACGAGTGAGGAAATGACGTGTAAAGGGGAAACGGATGAATGGAAGTGGAAAGGGGACAGGAGATTGAGGAAAACCGGTGCACACCGAGAGGTAATAAAGTGGGGGGTACCCACTAAGCGGGAGGGCCGGGAATACTTTAGAGTGGAACTTAACACTTGGATGCACAATCAAGGGCACTTGTCATCCTTGTTAGAGTGAAGCTGCACTTTTTTCCATGAGGTCAACTTCAAGTAATAATAAGATAGGTACTCTTGAATTTGAGGGAAAGAACCACTTAATATTAAAAAAATCGAAGTTACATTTATATTGAACAGCTAGTTTGAAAAGTAAGATAGTAACTCCAGTTTTATTAAATATTTGGGCAGAATATTCAAAACAGTTATTCACGCATGGTTAACACATTAATTCAATGAAAATGAACACTATTGAATTATTTTAATAAATTTCGATTGCAAGATTTGTAGGTAATTATAAACTACTTCTCAGTTTCACACGCCTTAAAAGACTATTTCGCTGTATCTT
Source organism: Lethocerus indicus (assembly GCA_019843655.1). Lineage (NCBI taxonomy): Eukaryota > Metazoa > Arthropoda > Insecta > Hemiptera > Belostomatidae > Lethocerus > Lethocerus indicus. The sequence continues at coordinate 20,875,291 of JACDQD010000003.1, read as the reverse complement.
GCTGCTTTTACGCTAGAAACCAAGCTTAACATGATGTATTACATCTACATATTTTAATAGCTAAGTAAGCTACTAATAATCGGAATGATAAATTCATGGACATTACATTACATGATACACATTATCATTGCGGTTTCTATTGAAATGAAGTAGCGCGTATAAAGAAAGTACGGCGAGCTTCCCCCTTTTTTGGTTGAACTAATTGCTCCAGAGACAATAGCACAGCGAGATGATCCGCTAGGTGAAGAGCGCCATGTGCTAGAGGGAAAAAACTTGACCATGACTTGAACCGTGGATAAAAACAGCTGTAAGGTGATTTTAATAAACCCCACTTGTTCAAATACGAAAGGTAAAATGCAACTTAATTCGACAATAATTGTTGTACTGTTTCTTACGGCGATGGCAACACCGAGTTTAAGCAATAGTAAAAATAGTTAGATACAGGAATGGACAAACGTGGAAAAGAAGGAGTGCGTGGAAGGGGAGTGTATGAGGACTCGACCTTGTCCCATGATCAATAAGATGAGGTTTGAACCGGCGGGTTTCTCTCCTCCCTCTACCTTTCAATATCATCTCCCACCCGTTTCAGACGTGTACGTCTCAGAGTTCTTCGTCATGGCATATAACCGGCGGTCGCATATCACATCCCCAAATTAGAAAATTTTGTCTCTCTGACTAGAACCGTTAGACAAAATTCGGACTATTTAATCTTCTTCTTAATATTGTGGAATCGTTCTGATTATTCCCCGATCATGTCGGGGACATGTACAGTTTTGCACCATTTTTATTAACAGTAAGGATAATCGCGTGTCGGCCTAGGCACACTTGCGCTGTATAAATACGGAGGAAAAAATAGTAGGAAAATATAGTATGACAAACGAACATATTTATAAGAACACTGTTATTTATAAGAACTATAAAACAAAAAAAGGATAAATTATAATAAGAGGGCTTTTATTTTTATTTTATACTATATTATAAAAACCAAATGTCAAGTGGATAAAAGTCTTCCTCGTGTTTGGGAAGAGTCACAATACTACGATATTATCTGAACCTTAAATTCAAGATTTAAAGTTTTATCTTAATTACTTTCTTTGCATAGTTTTTATTACATTCCTTCACCTTGGTCGTGACGTTTTATACCCACAAGCGCTGGTATGACCGCCAAAGCTCTTGCTGGGCAACTAAGAAGAAATGAAAGAGCTGTATTAAAGTCGGTTCTTATTAACCCGAGCGGAGGCTGCGAAGGTCTGCCTTCCAACTTTATTGCCAACCTCCTAAACCCCCGTTCAACGTGAAGCGACTACGGGGTGCGCTACCGTGTTGCCGGGAAAGAACAACTTGGTTACATTTCAACAGTGATAACAAACACGAAGCCGAACACCCCACCCACTGTGACACTAACCAGAGACCTGTGCCGTTTCCGGCTTTGTCCCTCAGACAACTTATACGTATACAACACGGTTGACAAAGGTCAGATTCACAGTGAGGCCCTAGTTTTAGGAGTTCCTGCTTTCGAAACGTTTTACCGAAGGGTCGGCGATGGTTATGCCACAAAAAATATCGAATAAGTATAAAAATAGGCAAAGTCACAAATTGAGTGCCAACAGTTTAAGAGACCCACATTGTTCAATTAATGTCAAATTTTCTGGCTGGAAACTAATTGTCCTACACCGTATTTACAGCATACCTCAAACGGCAGTTAAAGATGGGGCGCATAACAATTAAACCTCATTGTGCCCTAAAATTCAAATGAAGAAAAGAATACAAATTAAGGATATTGTAATTTCGAGCACTAGAACATAGGGTCCATGTTTTATCATTTTGAGATTATTTAGACATTATTAGTCTTCTTCTGCTTTATTTTTTGTCTGCTTTATATTTTGCGATAGTGTTTATCTGTGTCGACGTTAACAGCGGAATAAAATATATCACGCTCGCCAAAGGTAAATTGATATTTGAAACGAAAATATCTATATACGGTAGGATATTAAGAAATTCTTTGAAATATGAAGACATAATATTCGATTAATAACCTACAATTTTTTATTCGCATTTGTTCGCATAATTAAAATTCCGTGACCAATTTCGACGGACCATCGGGAAGAAACTTGTTCTTCTTTCCCAAAAAGGAAACAGCCATATCTTATTTATCGGTCCTGATTCGGGACTAACATAAGGAATTGCACTTACAGTTCTAATAAGAATGGAGATTGATATATTAAGTTGTTCTGAATTATTTATCGTAAAAAAAACTTTGACAATATTGATATGTTCGTGCAGTCATTATCATGCCTTAAATGAATGTTCTAACCATCAATCTTTCAGAATGAAAGTTCAATATCCGGATTTATTTTTGGAAAGGAATATATGATCATCCATACACTACAGTCGTGACAATTTACTACCTTCGGCCATACTTTTTTTGTGTAACCCTGGTTAACCGGAATAATTAAAGGCCTACGTAATAAAAGATTCATTAATAAGTACATTCCTCGAAATTCTTAATCTTTAATCGTAACAAAGTATTGTCTGAGGTTGAGACAGAATAACATACATTTATTCTAGTTTCCGTATACAACTTATATACAAAATAGTGTCCCCACTTTAGATTATTAATAGTAAGAAATTATGTACGTTCTTTTGAGTAATTCGAGAAATTGGTAGTGAAGACACTGGCAATTCAAATATTCCGTATAAAAACGTGGCTGTTTTAAAATGGGTCGAGTATAATTTGCCGCCTAATGACGGTATTAATTGGCGTTCTCCTGATATTAGGGAACGTTTTATTCGCCAATGCAAATAGGACCGCACGGGCGGGGTATCAATTTGGGATTATTTTAACCCGGGCTCGGCCCTGCTATGTGGACGTGCCAAATTGTCGTTATAAGCGGCGGCAGAGGCGGGGAGGAGACGCGCGCGTGTAATTAAAGTTATCGGCGGTCTAACGGTCAGTAATTGGCGTCCCGGGCTCCGGCGTGGGGAAGTCGGCCAACCGAAAATGTTTTCTGGAATCTGCTAGGAGGTGCCATCACTCACTCCCGTCTATATATAGCCGATCGTCCAACCCAATTGCCCCGGCCCCCATTTTATTACGATCTCCAGCCCGATGTAGGTCTTCCGGATATAGGCCAATCCAATACTGATGGCGCGAAGATTATTCTAACGTATTGAATTATACCAGTCATTCAAAGTCATTCTCCGGTCCGAGGATATATTTCCCTTACTATAATTGGCTTTGGCCAATTTTGTCTTCTGTGTACATACATATATAATGTGTTTATATAATGCATAAAGAAATAGAGTAGGTAATATATATATGCCAGAACCCTTGAAACGATTGCCCTTTATAACCTTATCAATCGTACACAGCATGCCGCCTGCTAGCTCCTGGTTGGCCAAGCGACAAATTTCCAGATACCTGTAACCGACTTCCTATGTATAAGGTTAATTGGGCCCGGGGGAGGGGCGGCTGGACGTCCACCGGTTTAATAGGAATAAGATGGATGTAGGGAGGCGGGAGCGATCAGGTGGGCCACCCCAATTAGTGGGGCAGGGGAAGACGTAGAGATTCAATAGAGCGTGACACTCCTACCGTCTTATTTCATCGGACCCTAGTTAAGACGGGGGCGATCCACCCCCTGCCCTGCCGGCGGAAACCATATGTCGGGGATACAACCCGCATTCCCCTCCACCGCAGGGAAATTGTACAATTACTATCGTAGTAATGGGCTGAATGAAGTGTACCATCCAGTAATTATGAGGCTTACGGAGAACAAACCAGGATAATCGTACAGTCTCAAGCCAAATTGTAATTGTTTAAATTGTATCAAACGATCCAGCAACTTTGGGGGAGATTTTTGGAAAATAAATCTAAACTTTATTCATAAACTGTAACCCATTTAGTTAGTTGCGTGGTGTTGCAACATGGAAATTCAAGTGCCGTGTGGAATTTAATGGCTATTCCGGCCGTGAACTATAACCTAAATTGGACGAATTCGTATGTCATCCATATAAAATTAACGCTTGATTATAATTTATTTTCAATGGTAATATCCGTGAAATCTATCCAATTATAATTCTTTAATTGTGTATAATAATGAAGAACTTCAAAATAACGGACATTGCATTAAATGAACCCAGTTGGATGAATATTTAATTGTGTTACTCTAATTAATTATTTAATTCGAACGAGTAAATAATTGCTGCTCGGGGAAATGTTTTATAGTCTCAATTACTTTCGTTAAATAGAAAACAAAATTATGCATGATTTAATTAAGGGGCCCGGCTATATCGTCCGAAACACTGATCGGAATATACTGCGCAATTACTAGTAGTATCCGTAAAAATGAATCGTATGGAATCCATGAAACCATGTATGGATTTACTGGACGAAAATATATAATTGATAGAATTGCACCGAAAGACAGAGTTTCAGGGAGAACCTGCGAGCGTTGGTGTACGGGCGAATTCATGAATTATTAATCGGCCCAACCTCGAATAAGTCGAGGGGTTCACGATCCGAGCATTTGGGGGAGAAGTATCATTCGATCGGAGGAGGGAGATACACGAAAGTGATAATAGAGAGAGAGCTGGCCGGAGCCGGGCAGGTCATGACGGGGTCGGGCATCGCTGCGTAGCGGTCACCGCTTATCAGACCCGTGGGCTACACTAACGGTCAGCAGATTGGAATCGGGAATCGAATAACAGATTAGTTGTGTCTGAATTTTTCATTTAAATCGGTTGATTATTGAGAGGAATGGGCGTGACCGTCCGAGAACGCGAAGGCTGCTACGTGCTTGCTATTTATCACTAATCTGGTGTGAAAATAATACCAGGGTTCTGAATTCTTCGATTGACACAACATTTCCGACATGGCAGCCACCGCAAATTAAAAACATTCTTGGAATTGATTGAAGTTTTCAGTTAATACTGACTGGTAAGACTTCGGAAAACATTTTGATTATTATATTTAATTTCACGTTTTTGAGTGTATTATAAATGTATCACAAGTGTGAACAATTATGTAAGAAATTATGATTTCGGTAAAATACAATGGGTAGTATCACTGCTTAGAATATTCATTAAGTTGCCCGGAAGATTCATTGAAGATCAGAAAATTAATTGGAAAAATAACTCTCAATGACCCAAAGTCAAGACATAATTACTTGCAACTCAATTCAAGTAGGTTTAACCGGACGTTAATATTTATTTTTCAATTTAATATAAATTATAAAATATGAATTATTAATTTCTCGAATGTGTCCGCTATGCGACTTCCCCGCACCTCGGTTCAAGTCATTATTACCGGCGGCTTCTACGATCGTATCAGATAATTTGAATCGTCCTAATTACAGTTGCAGTTTAGTTCGCCATTTTCCTTATCTGCGATTTACTCATCCGAACATGTTATTAATATTAAGAAGGAGTGGGATTCTAGATTAATTTGAAACAGGTATTAGTAGCGTGGGTGTGAAAATTATTAGAAACTACCAATTAGTCTTTTATCTTTTGATTGCATTTCTCTGTTTTTGTCCGGCTGTATTCAGGACGTACATTTTTACATTTTGCATTAGAACTACAGTAGAACGATTAAAAACTATAAACCACAGAATTCTGGTCTGTATAATGGAATTTATACATTTCTAAAAAGGTATATTTCAGAACTTTTTAAACATTATAAATTGAAATGTTTATCCTACTTTCAAATATTCCAAGTTTGCGATACTTAACGAAAAAAATAGAGGAAACCTACCTTTAAAAAATTACATAATAAATTAATAAATGTGACTAATATGATATCCCATATTCTGAGAACACCGTTCTCAAATAGATGTGGACCGATATCCATGTATAATGATGGAAAAGTGAGGAAAAGTCCTAGTCATTAGAACTACAGTTCAAACTTCAGTTTACATTATTTCGAGGTTCATACTTTATTAAAATACAAAAGGACCGGTTCACCGAACCGGCTGGATCGTGCCTTTGTTGGTGGGGTACCTGTTGCGACAATACCTGAACGGTAATTCCGAACGTCGATTGACGTTGGCGTATTCATTTGCCTAGCTATCGATCACGGGGAGGTTTCGATGCGGAAGCGCGATTCAATATAGGGAACTTGTGGGATTGGGCGGCAGGAGGGACCGACAGAATTTGAATTTTGATTAATGCTCCCGATATCAATATGGGACCGGGGCCTCCGTTATATGGACGGTGAATCGATTCCGTTTCTATTAGGCAAATTTATGCGGGCGGGCGGGATAACAGTTTCCTCTGTCGTACATCAGCCTGCTTTCGGATTCGGTCAATACTGGGACTCTCGGATTGCCCATATTTTTCCGTTTCCTGCAGTTTTCTTTCTTAATCGCCAGTATCTTCCGCCTGACCTATGTTCGAACCTGTATTTTACAATTAGAAGAAATTTATGAATTACACGGCCTCATTTGAGCATTTGTTCGACAATTCACCGGTTCGGTTTACGGAAGTGAAGAGATACCGGGCGAGCAACGGAATTGAGCGGGTATAATTTATTCACTCTTAGCCACGCTCCAATTAACCCTCTCACTGTTTGACCAGAGCGGGAAAAATGAATTGACGCTCCGATCTCCTCCGAGAATCGAACGTCGGCCTGCCGCGCGGGTACAACCCAAATTACCCGTCATCACGGTTGCCCGGGTTCCGGCCGTAATCTTGTTTACACACTATCGGCAATTACGCTAAGCGATCACAGAAGGGCCATTAGAGAGAGAGAGCCGGAGATCCGATGGGCCGAGCAACGGTACCTCCACCGCCCCAGTCACCGTTCACAACCCGCTTCCACACAGACGTTCGTGACCGAACCGAGCATCCTCTCTCAGATTATATAGGAAATTCGAGGCTAGAAAATAGAATATTACATTCATCGGAAGAAATAAATAACCCTTTTTGTTCTATACATTTTTTCTTTTGCTTGACTTCTTTCCTTTAGTCATCTCTCAGTTAGTGACCTAGCTTTTGTGGGGTATTCATTAGATTAATATTCTAGTATGTATGTAGGGTACAGTTAATTGTAGTTGAAGGTGAACAAACACCGGTTGAGAATCAGGAAGGTTTGATAATTAATACAATTAATTCCATGCCCCTCTATAGTGATATTTTGAGGACGTGTGGAGTTATACGAAAACAAACTAAATCCTAGTTTTCTAAATTTTTTAGTAAACTGAGTGAGACGCTTGACTTTTTTTTTAAATTATGAGTGCTGAAATTCTGAGAACAAGGTCGTTAATTATCAGAACGAGTGACAGAGCTTGGTGGTCGCAGACCGTGGGACTCTTTTTCTTCAGTTTGGCTCCGGGCCTTGTCGAATTGATTTGACCCTGCAATCTGGCTTTTCTTTGCCAGTTCCGGCAGAAAACTGAGGCGCAACACACCCTACATTGTTAAAACATTCATATTAATTTTTAAAATTTGTAATTACTGTATCCCATTCGGTTATTAGTAATGCAATTCTTTTCTCCTCTCATTACTCATTAACGGTATACACAGTAGGGAAATCTGCCCCAATCTCTTTAGGAAGGGCGTGGATCGTCTGTTGTTAGCATGCATTTCCCACTGGGCTAATAATTACACTGAGTATAATTGCTTGGGGTGTGTCGGATGCGTGGTGAATGCATCATACGGGTACGGCTCTGCAATAAGTGCTGCAGTAAATTTTATTGGGCTTATAAAAATAGACGGGCGTAAAGAAGAAAAAGGGGCCCAGTGACATGAAAACGCTCTCCCTCCTCTCAGAGCCTCCTCCAGACTCTTGGTTTATTCACTATGTAATTACGACGAGGAAATTGGGGTTTTATTTTTTCAGTAACCCTCCAGCTAACCTTTATTTCTTCCGCGTCCAGTCGACCTGCCCATTCATCGCACAGTATTTCCAGCTTGTTTTCCTACGAGCATCGGGAATCGAATATTACCTGTTGAGTGCTCGCGTTGTTACTGCACGCTACGAAAGTGTACCCATTAATTGCGACAATCCTCATTTGTATTGTCAAATATGTGATATTCCTAAAAAAAACTTCAATATTTAGTGATAGAAATTTATTCATAATCTCGAAAACTGTTCAAATATTTAGTTAGCAATTTACGAATTGCCAAGAACTAACGAAAAGCCTTAGTGTAAAATATAACACTATCATGTAGTACCTGTATGATTTTTCTATGTTTTTCTAAAGTTATAGGTTAAACGTTAAACGTTAAAATACACAAGGCATCTAAAATCACTTTTCTATAAAATAGATTATAATAACAAGTAACATATATTCTGTATAGGTAAACTTTCAGTGTCAAAGTTCATTCAACATATCTAATCATGTGTTATGCAACCACCTCGAAATTCAACAACAGTTAACGTACCAACAGCTAGCGATAACTAAACGCTTGCAAGCTTCCATCAGTTATTAGATCTCAGCGTGATAATCCGTCAACCCCACCCTATTTCAATCATTGCGAATATTGCAGATGTAATTAATCAATTTCGACAATTCAATTATGTAATCAAAAGCTTTTACAGAACCCTTATTTTGCATTATCGTTAATATCAGTTTCTCGGAAACAGGAGAGATACATTTTGTAGAAAAAGTCCTTAGTGATCTTTCTTCTTTGTATCGATCTCTAGTCGGAGGAATTTTATGCAAAAGTGATACTAACTGCTGTCATACAATAACCTCTGTTCGGCCGACGGGCTATTGGCGGCAGTAAAACCGAATACAAAGTGCGATATGCGGGCATAAAATGGAGGGCATAAAGTAAGTTGGCATCTATCGGCTCTGCCTTGCTTGGGCCCAGTTTACAAGAAATTTCTCCCTCCCTCTCTCTGTCTCATTCTTGGTTTCAATGAAGGCAAGGTCTCAACGTGGGTCGACCCACCAACAACAGGAAATGAAAACGTTACGCACCCTCCTACCAATTGGTTTCTTTTTCCTTAAATTAAAACGCTCGCGAAGTGGTAATAATCCAAATAAGTTTGTAGGCGGAAGTGCACAGTCTTGTGGCACAAAATGTTTTCAGTCTCCAAAGTAATACAAGGCAACCTAAGTCCGTAAATTTGCAAAACTTCTCTAGACACTACCGTCACTTTTTTCTTTACTCGATAAATTTCCCGTTGCATTTACGTGGGTGACATATACGGTACACTATCACTCTCCGTCCTCTGTAATCACCCTTGCTCGGCGCCTCTCCTTTTATTTCGCAAACTTGTCATCGTTCATATCCTGAGTTGAAAGTTTCTCTAAACACGCCCCAGATATAAAATATAACTCCCGCTTTAAAATTGCTTCAGCTTAGTAGTAAATAATACCCTGCGCTGGAGGTTTCTCAAGTCCCCATTTTACGACACAGAAAAGGGCACAAATACAGCAATTTAAAACAATAAAATATTATCAACTTCCTGTACTATTATTTTTTCAATCGACAGTTTAATTTAATTATTTTGAGTGATGAATCACTTCTCTGATTTACTGATTTCTATTAATTTCAAATGTTTTCGTTATTTTTTTATTTCAATCAATATAAAAATTAGATTATTGTTATACATATCCGTTGACAACATAAAGAATAACAGTAAACTCTCCACTGACAACCGCAGTGCTACTGAAAAATGTTACTAAAAATATCAAATTGAAGTTTATTATAGCTTATGAGGAATGAGGGGATCGTGATACCTACTCATTTTTTTAATCCCTTTAAAAACAAGGTACGTCCCTTTAAATCAGAAAGTGGCCATATGATAATTAAGTAGCCATCTGTGTTTCTTTACGCTGTAAACTTTCTGCTAGTTGTGTATTCACGATCAGGATAAACATGTTTATTTGAAACCGTTGTGTAATCATGCGATACAAATCGAACCGTGTGCTTCTGTAGTTTTCAAACATTATGCGGACCATTGGTAATAAAAATCAAAAGGCGGTAGATTATCCGATGTTTATATTAATACAAGGACTTTGCGTAGGCGGGCAGAAGCCGGAACTGACCTTAAGCGGAAGTCTGCGCCGTGTAATATCGCGATAAACGTTAGGTACGCAACATACGGTGACCGTACCGTAGCATGCGAAACATTTTCGATGGATTTGTTCGGACGTTGTACACTGAGGGAAAATACAATGCCTGTTGCTATGACGTGTTCGTGTTTGTGTGGGCACGCGTGTTACGGCCGCCGTGCAAGGCTGCAGTACTAAAACTCTATTTTAAAGAACCCCCTTTCTCAAAGGGGGGACCTTTTCCTAAACATTTATTTATAAAATTCATCAAAAATTCATCTGGGGGGATTCGCTTCACGGAAATAAATAAATAACATTTCATATGAAAATTCTGTCGGATTACTGACGTACCATATGGTACTTTTTTATATTCAAATACTGTCAGTTCAGAATAAAAGAATTGCACACTTGCAAACAAAAAAAACGTGAATTTTCGTTCACCCATAGATATGGAACCAGCTGAAATAGACCTCATAGCTCGGATTTATTATGGTGACTTAATAGAATCCTGTATTAGTCCAGTATTTGTTCGTCATTTCAAAGTTTATTGTACCAAGCACTTTTTTCTGCGCGTGAGCGTATGTGTCTGTTGGTAATAGGTTGGGAGAGTGAGGGAAGTTCTGTTATGTGGTGGATGCAGAGATGTTATTTGCGGTGTGGGCGTGGGCCTGCCCTCGGCACTCGTCTTTCTCTGGGCACGAACCACTCCTTTATCGGGTTCATCATCGTCGCCCGAGAGAAAGCCCTATCCCCTCTCACCCTCTCTCTCTCTCTCTCTCTCTCTCTATATCTCTCTTTCTCGACCAAGAGTCTTTCTCCAAAGGCGCCGTTTTAATTACGAACTCTGTCTCTGTCCTTTTCCTTTTTTTAGGTCATAAAATTTGTTGAAATATTTTCTGCCTGCATAACTCTAGAGACCACGAGTCAAATAACCTTCGCACGAATTGAAAAATATTTGGTAATAAATTCTTTGAACAATATTCCTAGAACAGTTAATGCTATCATTAAATCTACAATAGGTTCCGGGTTCACCTTGAGGGCCGTTGCAATTCACTTAACGTTTCCCCGCTGTACGACAAACCCCCGTAAACATTGACATTAGAAGCAACGTAATTAAACTATCATTAGTGATTTGAAAAACCATACACGAGGACACTAAATTTTCACTCCTATTACATGTAAAGTATCTCGTCATATATTATAAGTGGTTAATTATTTTTTCGTTCCGGTTGTGCGGATGTGATTCTAGATCTGCATAAATTTAGTACTTTATTCGATTCAAATTAGTGCAGTAAATGCCCTCTGGCATACGCACGGTTCCAGATTACTGTGTAGGTTTTTTAAGACCGGAGCGTACTATTATCGCGTCAAAATGTGTATATGAATAATATTACTACCTACTACTGAGATGTAGGAATAACACGGTGTCCTTAATCCGAAGCAGGAAGCGCGTCAAAGCAGAATTCGCGAAGGTAGTACGGCTTACGCTGTATTACAATTTAAAAACGCTGACTTGATCTTACTTCATTTGGCGTTAATCAATTATTTTAATGGAGTGAAAAATAATTTAGTTTGTGGATTACGTTCCATATTTTATTTCTGTGGTATTAAGCACAATCGATCACATAAAGTGTTTTCCATTCTTCTTTCCTGAACATAGGTTTGACAAAAGTTGCCATAACACCAACATTCCCAATAGCTGTACACTAATAATCATCAAGAATTACTTTCCACTTTTCCATTGTCCAAACCCCGAGTCGCTTGTATATTTAACTTTTCTGTTTTGTGGTTTTTTGTTATTTTATCTAGATAAATATCTACTGTTCGACGGGAATCGCTGTGGCAATTAAATCGTTTTGTTCTCCCGTTACATAAGTGTTCGGATATTATAATCATAGGGTGAAAATTCCCACATCTGGTTTGGTGATGACTCACATTTGCGGTTGGCCGATTGCTTCTTGCCTGAGAGGTTGAATTGGGGACTGCGAATCGGGGAATAGGACTCCCCTTGTTAAATAACAGGGCGGAAGAGAAGGGGAAGTGTAGGCGAGGGCTCTCCAATGGTGGTCACGAGTTAAGAGTTCAAGAATACAAAGTGTCACTGAACTCGACCCCCAACAACAACAACAACAGTACAACAGCTTGTCCACACTTCCGTTATTAATTGCAACTCCAAGCCATTAATTTCCCTTTCTAAAACCATCTATCTACTCCCCTCCTACAAGAACAGTATTAGTTTCGCGAAAGTGATAGCCGTTGTCCGCATAGAGAGGAGTAAACAGTTAATGTTTGGTCCTTTTTTGAGATAACTCATTTGTCTGTTGTTATTTGTAACTATTTTATCAATATTTCATCAATATTTTAATTCTGTATTACTAACAGCGTGACATTTATCTCTTAATTAATTCCAGTACTTTCCAGTTTCGAAATAAAAATGTTGGTATGGCAGTATAGACCTTCGAATCATCAGTATTTATATCAATACAGGTTGTTCCTTAAACTGTTTCGCTGTTGTGTAATTGCTACGATTTTAAAGTTTCAAACGAATATCATCCAAGTAACAACGATTTTACTCTACGTATATTTAATAGTGAAAGGAGAAAATAAATGTTGACAATTACAATCATGTAACAAGCAGTAATAATTGTCAATATTAACTGTAAATCACATGATTTTTAAATGATTTTTTTTCAGTTCATCAATTTAAAGTGTATAATCAATCGATTTCAATTCTAATTCTATTAATGATTTGGCTATTTAATGTTTATGTTGTATTTTATTAGCCAGTATAAACTCATAAATGAATAGGTAATATTTACGTTATCGTAAGAGTTGTTGGTAAAGGGTAGAGCAAGTTGTAATTATAGTATGGCAAATTACCAATTTTTACAGTAGGTTTGGATTCGATGAAGCCAATTAGGAATATCATTACGGCAAAAAATTCCCAGTAATTATTGGGAAAATTAATGCTTGAGATTACATGCTTGAACTATTAGCGATAAACACTAGTTACGCACTCACCTCTATTAGAACTGATATTTTTTTTTAATTTCGTTCAGATAAAAAACCTTGTTTTCGAAAAACTTACATTAATTACAACTTTTACCCTTTCATCACCGTAAATACTTTTTCATGCTTCGTAATACAATTTTATTATATTATATTCACTTCCCATTCATACAGTGCAGTAAACATTTGATTTGGACTATCAGAAAGAATTGAATTTCCGAGCTCAAACATTATGAAATATTCCATTTCTTTGAACTAACTAATTTGCATCGCATTTTTTTTTTTTTTTTTTTTTTTTTTTTTTTTGCATCGCATTTCTGAATAAAATAAACGTAACGGTGCATGAGAATTACGTAATTTTATTTTGTTTGGAGTATTTAACAAAGAGGCACAGTTAAGAGCAGTCTTTGTAATAATTTAATTATCCATTATTTTTATTATATCAAGTATTTTCAGACAGCCGACATTGAGCCTTCTGTTATTAATGTCGAATGGCTTTTATCAGTTTTTCACTGTACGTTAGGTCACCGAAAAGATTTTTATCAGTAATGAAATTCAGTTCAAATCCGAAAATGTGTGTTTAAAGAACAGCTCAACTGGGAGATCATTGACGGGACTAGTTCGCCAAAACCAATTTATCAAATAATTGACACCGGCCCGGAAACGTTCAACAGGACCGCCGCCTATTTACCACCTGTGGCACCTCAATCCTTCATATTTCTTCTCCGTCATAATATTTTATTCTTTCCTTTTCATTATTTTTTATTTTGCATGATACATATAGGCACATTTCAGTACTATCTCACGTCATCTCTTGTCTTTATTACTTATCATTGGCAAAATGTAACATATCTTCCAATTTTTGAATGGATCAAATGCTGACATGCTAACAAATGTCGTGTGTTATCTGCAGTTATGCAGGGTTTGGCTTTATAACGCCAGACGGAACGCTACAGTAGAGAATATTCTATGATTATTTTTTGCCATTGGACAGTTAGACGTCTCGCTAAGCGTCTTATATTTTAGGCGAACTTATAGCCTAACTTGCACTTGAAACTGTATACCTGCAGAATGTTGGCCTTTATTACAAAATTGAGACGTCCCAGTGTATCACGGGGAACACCACTAACCTGTTTAGGAGTTCGTCCCGATTTTACTATGCAAATTGTTTTCCGCCCACGTCGCCCGACTCTACACACGCCCCGTCCGGCGTGGGATAGCGAAAACACACCTCGGCCCAACTATCAGCACAGTCATAGTTATTAGGGCAGGCGGCCTGCTTATCTTATGCGTGGAGTGCCTTGCGTCGATACTCACGGAATGTTAGTGACGATAACGAGAATCCGAAACCTGTCTAAGGAGCAAGGTAGAGACACGAGCGAAAATATTCCGAACTCCGATAGGCATTTATATATCAAACTATTTCGTAGGAACGATACCTCATAAAAGTTCTAACGAGGGGGGGCTATATATTGAATTACAATTATTTATTTTTATTGAGTAATATTCCTGCTATTGTTATTACCAAACGAACGTTTTATCTATTCTCTGATTATAACGGATGGCATTCGTTGTCAATGTATGAAATTCTGTGGATAAACGAGTCAGTTGTGTGCATGGAGCGCGGAAGTTCAACAGTTGGGCCTCGTATCTAGGGCCGTTTCGGGCCGATGCTCGCAGCACGTGCCACCGCCACGCCGCCCCCTCCTACACCATCGAATAATATACACTTCACGAAATTAATGACTCATTCGACCGCCTCGTACTTCCGTGACACATTCAATTAGAAACGGATAATTAGATGGAGACGAAAGAGTCCACGTCCAGATAATATACATTTGAACTAACGCGCTTTATTTCGTTTTGTTGCAGGTAAGTCATCTTAAGTCACCACTCGAAGGGAACGTTTTGACTGTTGCATATACATGGTGGAAAGTTGAAGCGAACAGGTATCAAGCGATGTACACAAATTTCCTCAGAATGCGGCCCCCTATTGGGATTCTCCTCGAGCTTCTTGTAAAATTATAGTTGTTGGGTCTTATACGTCTATAAGTAACTTTGTCATTAAATTCGGCGACCGAAAATTTAACTCATCCATTCGTATATTTACTATTTAGATTGCGCGATGAAAATGTCATGTCATTTCAAAATTTACGATTTTCATTACACTGATATTTTTAGCATTGCACGCAAAAATAACGCTTAGTCTGTCGGCGTAGTTTCGGCTGCTCGCCATCTTCAGTAGCGGTGTTAGTCACTATTCGCACTTTGGGTGTTTCTCGGGGATCCTCACTGCACTGTTACTTTCACTTGTACTGTAGTGTTTGTCAGTTGTATATATACGCATTCTGTTATTGTTGTTGTTATACGTATATATACAACTGACAAACTGAAGATGGCGAGCAGCCGAAACCGGTCTAGCAAAAGACCAAACCAGCGAGGGGAGACAGAAATACCTCTTAAATCGTTATTGCGATTCAATAATTCCCAGGAGACGAGATATATTTCTATTACCCTATTACGGAAATATATTTGAACTACTGTAAAGTCGCAACAAGGGGACTCGGAGGGCGTTTTTGTGCAACAATGTGGGGGCAATAATATTATCGGCGCTATCTGGAAAATTCCCGGAATTTCAATTTGGCGGCCAATTTAGAGGCGCTCACTTTTTCAAATTATCGAAATAAATCTAATTAGAATTCAAGGCGGCGTAAAGCCCGAGTGGGGTGCGAACTGGGTCAAGTGTTATTGGATTGGGAAGAAGGCGTAAAAAGCTTTAAATCCGCAGGCGGTGCTCTGTTGTGTGTTGGGGGGTCGGTTTAAATTGGCGTTTTGTCCCTTTCGAAATTGGATCCGTTTGGAAATCCCCGACAGCGTGATTCGCGTTTTCTAAATGACAAACCTCCGATTTTCTCATTTGGAATGTTAATGAATCCAACTGCTAATATTCATTTAAATTAAATGGAGCATTTCATTATGTACATGTTTTTGAAACGAAATTTCGTTTGAATGTTATCAAGCGTGTGAAAGATATCAAAAGAATGTTGTCACTGTATAACAAACTATGCCGAATCGAACATCCGTCTAAGACCTTGTCTAGAACGATTCAATTTTTAATTTAGGCATGTACCAGCAGTATCTCACCGTTCGCTTCGCCTCATTGGAAGATTGGAGAGATTTTATTTCTGGAAGCTGTTGTTCTTCTGACCGATTTCGGGGCCCCGGCCATCGTCGGACTGGTTGCACGCCCGCACTGACCTACATGCTTATTTTAAGCCCCCCTCCCCCTCCCACCACACCCTCCCGACTTAATTAAAATACAAGACACGAAACGCCGTAATAGCAGCCGGCCGGCCGAGGGAGGTGGGAGCCCCCAACGATTATTACAGATAATCAGTCGGCTTGTCTTCCCTTTCGCCGTTCCAATTACACCAATAATAATAATAATTCGCTGAAAACAGATTATAGGACAGCACGAAAGAGAGGCAAGGAAAAAATAATATGACCGAGAGTGTGGGACGCAATTTTATTTTATTTTTCAATTCCTCAATTTATTGCCCATACATTTCCATAGAGTTTGATGTCGGTTAATTTACTTCGGTTTTACTGTCTTACGAATAATTCACTGTTGTGGTTTCTTTAAATATTATTAATACAGTTAAGGTAGATAATTATTTAGAAAGGTGCTTGGTTTTTTTTATCTGTATAACAACGAAATTACTTATTCCTGCAACGAGAATGGATCTAAAGTCTTAGTTTTCATTTTATTAGATCCATTATTTTACGGGCATAATATCTAATAAACGCGTTTGGAAAACTTCAGTTTTGGTTTTGGTGTTACCATGAAATGTCCCAACGGTTATATCGGGGGAAAATTTGGTTTGAATCAGAGATTTACAACGGAAACATTGAGTTGGGTACCATTAAAAGCAAACGGAACTTTAAATCCATTAGTCTCAACGATAGCACAGACAGGGGTCATGTGGCCACGTGGCGCCCGTCCTTTCTAAATGTCTTTTGTATAAAAAACATAAATAAGAGCTTCCGCTTGGAGTGCATTTATATAATACCTCTCCCCCTTACAGGAACTTTAATTGAACGGTATATTAAGACGTAGGTATTTTTATCGTGACTGAAATAAAAGCCGTGTTCATAACGCTGATGGGCTCACGAAACCTAATTCCATATCGATTAACATCAGCGCGTTCCAATATCGACGAGCGTGATAGTCAACATATCTCAACAATATTTAGCACATGTACTGGGCATGGATAATAATTTCATAGAACTGTTACGATCAATCGGCTGTGAACAAATTGTGCAGCAACAGCTCAGTATGGTTTCGACCGCTAGATAATGAGAAAGTTATTTTATTCTTAAGGTTTTTCTCTAGTTATTAATTTATTCTTTTATTTTTATTATTTAAATATTTCAATTTTGTAATATATATTGTTCTTGGTTAACTGTTATCAGCAATGACAGGGATAAGGGAGTTTGTTTTTCAGGAGATTAAAACATTTTATTTACCTTGAGGAATTACATAATATCCATTTGATAGTAAATATTCGTATACAGGCCGGGTTTAACTTACAGTAGTTCAGTCAAGTCTCGCTAGTTCAACTTACTTTCCATTGCTCTTAGATTGGAATTGGAATTTTCAGTATTTTACCTGGATAGTGACGTGGACGAATTTTCTTTTATTATTTATTCCGCTATATTCTCCGTAAAAACGGAATATTCCAGTATTACGAGAACAATTTCAAACGTATAATGGTATAAGTGGTGCGAAATAATAAACCATTTTTAAAGCAACAGTAAAATGGAAAGAGGAAAATCGTAACTAATTTTAAAATTAGGGACATTAAAGTTAAACCCGAGTTTGGCAATTGCCCTTCAGCGAGAACAGAAATTGATGGCCCTATTTTCTAAAACACGGCGGGGCGCCATTGGCGTTAAGTCTTTAACGGGTGAGAAGGGAGCGGCCGCGGTTTAAGCCAGACAAACAACGCCGGGGACACTAAATTCCGTTAATGGGTTTCCGGGGCAGCGAAGGGCCGCCCATTAGCCCGGGCGGTAGGCTCCAGTTAGCGCCCGGTTAGTTTCACGCCGACTGAAGGGATCGCCCGCCCGTGAAATTATCATTATTTCTCTCCGAACCCTCCGCCCTTTCCCAATTTGCAGGATCCGATTGTAATTACAAGAACTGTGAGCCCGCCTCTTCATCACCGCCGTTTGTCTTCACCCCCGATAATTGACTTCTCGTAGCGGAAACGTATCGCCGTCATCCAGGTTTTCTTACCCGAGCTCATACGGCCGAC
The DNA here is from genome assembly GCA_019843655.1 of Lethocerus indicus. Lineage (NCBI taxonomy): Eukaryota > Metazoa > Arthropoda > Insecta > Hemiptera > Belostomatidae > Lethocerus > Lethocerus indicus. The sequence continues at coordinate 20,856,957 of JACDQD010000003.1, read as the reverse complement.
GCGGGACGAATTTCTAATGTTATATTTTAAAGGGTTCTATGGCGATCTCTTAGGGATAGTGGGATCATCAGAGGGTAGATTTTCAGTCACCACCTTTCGCTCACGAAACAACGTGTCTTAGACTAAACTCTATATGAAAAACACTTAGGAAACTGTATCTTCTAGGTATATTACTGTAGTATTTTATCTTATCTCATATTCTCAGTGGTATACTACTCTCATTTTTTACGGGCGTTACGTAACATGTTATTTGAAAGCGACGTCATTCTCGGCCAATTTTTAGGTACGAAACAATCGTTTCAGACTACAATTAAAGCGTTTATTTTATTTTCTCAGTTTTCTGGTGTGTATTCGGATGCTCTCAATTAATTATTATCGTTTTAATTGAATGATTAATTTCATAATAGCGCATTAATATAGGTGACATATGATGCAGGGTGTTACTTCAAACGGTTTTGAAACTGTACATTGGGTACAGTCAGTTCTGTTCATTAAAGTTATATAGTCTTGCCGCAGAAGGCCAAATAAGGGAGTCATGAGTCAGCAAAAATTACATCAGAGTATCTTTTTTCCATTTATGTACACGTTTTTCTAACGCGCGTTTGTAAGTCTCTGTATTGAATACTGTTACTTTATTTGCTTTTAACGTGTATGTATATAATTTGTCCGTTATAAGTTCAGGTGTTATCACACATGACATGCATGCCGCGGTCTTTTACGAAAAGTAGTTACTCGTTAAACTGCACACAACATATTACAACCCGTATTCAAAAACAATTTTTCGCACTTAGATTAAATTAATTTAATATGAAGAGCATTTGCTCTAGGTGCATCGAATAAGCACTAATTTAGCGAATGAATGTCAGGCTGCCATTCAAATGTAATTGCTTTAGTGGAAATACGCGCCATTAGTAATGTAACGTCCATCAGACGCTCGTTAGGAATTTCACAACGTGTCGTGCTTACACAACTTGGCCACGCATTATCCCATTAGACATATAGCTAAAAATGACGCTGTAATTAATATGCAGTTATTTTAAATATAAGGTCGTCGAAATAATATGGGTATTGAATGTTATGAAAGTCTATTGTCATGTGTCCCCGTTATTCAACTTTCAGCGGGCGATATGACAGTGTTTTTTTGACATTTAATGAACCTCTTAATAGATTCAGGTTGCGACATAGTAAAATTAATTTAATGATATACTTATTGAATATTTTAGTAAAAGTTGTATGCGCTTTAATGAATTTGCGCGGAGGTTAACTAGCTAGATTAAAAATATAAATAATACATTATGCATCTGACGACTTGTGAATTTTGTTGTTAACTTGTTTTCATCATCAGCAGTGATGATACAGCCTCTCCTTCACGACCATTGTATCTCTCAGTATTTTAGTATGCTTGATTATTATTATTTTAATATTAAACGACCGTATCGGTATCTTGGATTGTTCAAGAGTCTCAGAATAATAGTAACCAGTTGCGTGAATGCCGTTATACATTTCATAACTGTGTCCCAACGCTTTTCAGGCTCAGAATAGGGCAGCTTTTCGTCACCCTCAGCTCAATGCCCGTGTCGTTTTAGCACTAAAACCGCCCCTCAGTTCACTTGTTCACGGTGTGTCCAAAAAAATCCATGCTCACGAAAGTGAATACAGGCGTAAAAATCATAACGCCCTCCCTCTAAAGTGGCCGTAATGCCCACTTTCCCCTCCGGGCCGGTAAACAAATAAATATTGCCCAAAGCCAAATGAACTCTATTATTGTCCGGAGGGGCCGAGTTGGACGCAGCCCAAAAGCTTTCGCTTTCAATTTCTTCTTCCCCGCAATAAATTGTGGCCAGTCGAGTTCTCTCTCTTTCTCTTTTTTTTCTCTCTCTCTCTCCCTCTCTTTCTGTGACCGATGCGGTAAGGGGGAATTGCGCAAGGTTTGCGACGCCCGTGACCCCTGCCCGGGCTCTCCATTTCTTCCCCCGTGTAAGTCTTCCTTCTGATTCTTCCTCCGCATATTGTTCGGCTTTATTGCACAACGTAGGGCGCGCTGAACCTTGCCCGCGATTTCGAAACCAGCGCTGACACAGATTGTCGATCTGAAAACCTTATTTCAACTGAAATCACTCGATTGCCGTGTTTTTTATAACTGGTGAGTTAAGTTCTTGGTTGGACTGTTTCTATGGAAATGATTAGGCGGACTTCAATTAGCACTGGTTTCTTAAAGACATAAGTCGTTTTTATTTAATGCTCTGATGCAATGAATAAGGTTCTAATTGAACGCTGGTCCTCATTCTTTTCGACTTTCACCCACCGTTGAAAAAGTGGTGTATATCTGTTGCATTTTTCCTCAAAAGTACTCAACAAACTACAGGTACTAATATACTTCTGGAAGTATGTGTGTATTAGTACTTCATAAATACATAAATATATATATATATATATTTTTTTGAATGAATATAATCAATTCCCTCCATTATGAATAGCTTTGTCTGTAAATGGGTTATTGTCCCTAAGGTTTATTTTGGTTATGAGATAATCCGGGCGCACAACGTCAGCCGACAAATTATTGTTCCGCCCCAAGTATAAATTTGTTGAACCGCGAGGTCGAATATTATGCAGTCCGCTAATAAAACTTGGCCTCCGGCCGGGCGAGTCAATTCTCTAATCGCCGCCTCATTATTCAGGCCGTAACCGGGTTCCTAGGGCACACCGGTTGCGCCGACTTGACGACTCTCCTCCTTTCTGTCGTTAAATCCATGAATTTATCGCCCGTTGGCCCTAGCCGAGGGGCTCGACGCACGACGCCACTCCTAGCCCGGCAAGACATCCTCTTAAATTCAGTATGAAATATATTTAAAATAAATATTTGTTTCTGGCACTTGCGTAGGTTTGTATGGATTTTACATTTGTTTGTTGGATTCTTACATATTGTAGATCCGTAAGATTGTTCCGTTTATAATGTGAATTTATTTTAAAAAATCAGCTGGTTAAATAGTAAGCTAGACCTTGTGAAATTTCTTGAAAATAGCAATAAATGTGTGTGTGGGTATATAATCGTCTTATTGTTCAACCAATGGCTTCGTGCACCGTTCAGATTAGTTATAAAAAAATAGGTTAGAGAGGCGGGTATTCTTGAGGAAAATTCAATATTTGAAGGATGTTGGATGATTCGTTTTGCTCGTTTGGTGGCTTTGGGGCGGCCTTGTGCGCTCGGACAGGGGCGTAAACGACAGAGCGTGAGCGCTGTGCCGTTTCAAGGACTCGCTTCATCTGGATTTGCGTGCCGGCCGCAATCCACTCGCATTTTGTGCAGTTTATTCACCGAGTTCGAGATACCCGGTATCCCCCCAGAACAACTTCATTGCCGATTTTTACTCCTTTCTTTTCCACCGAGTCATCCATAAATTCAGACTCTGCACGAGCCTCGGTAATCCTTACAAGAACTTAATATTATCCTTCTAGATTTTTCTCCGCTTTTAAACCTTATCCATATTTTCCGATGGAGGGAGTTCAACTTCTTCAAACCGATGAAATAGTGTTTCTACGCAGCCTGAAATATAGTTTGGCCGTAGGGTTAGTCATGTTTTTATAAATTGTTTTTTAATTTATTTTACTCAATTACTTAATTAAGTAAAAATTAAGTGTAATTATAAGCTGGAGTAAATAAACTGGATAAACGGGGAAAATAAGCCAGCGAATATTATCAGAGAAACATCTTGAATTATGTTTCTTGAATAGTCTGTCCAGATCACCTAGTGTGTTCTAGGGAACATATTTATATAACATTTTATATTATAAGCAATAAATGTTCGTTAATATTTCAAAAATTATTTCCCTTCGGTTTGCGAAATATTCTCGGGAAAAGTAAAACGGACAAATATTTTTGACATGACGATCGGTTCTGATTGTGTTTCCAGTGAAAGGGAAGGCGATAGAGGAAAGGATATTATTGTCCATTAATTTTCAAGACCGTTCAGTTGCCTCATAAGTTGAAGCAGAATGAACGGACGTAATTATTATGGACGCGGGGGTACAGAAAGTTATAAAGAAAAAACTCATTTGTTAAAGATCAGCGCCAGAACCGAATTGGATATGATCTTGGGTATACCGCGGGATAAATCCAGGACCCCCGCACCACAGAAGTTGAATAATGAACGGGCTAAGTCAGATTGAATGTCCGATTGTTCTTTCTTTCGTCTGATGCAGCACCCATGATACGCTTAGCCCAAGGAAACACATAAATTATCAAGATCTGTTCGAGATAGGTGAAAAAACTTTATTTTTTAGGTTCCCCCTATTATTTTGTAACAAGTAATACCTTTTTCCAGGGAAAAAACTCCGATCCTGGATATCAAACCTTTACCACCTACCTACCAATTGTTTATTCGACCGTCACATCCGAGAGTGAATAAATGTCGAAAATACTTTTCAAATTGGCGGGAATTTATTAAGATTTTGAGTCCACGAGAAAACAATAACTTACCTGATTTCATGGTTTACGTATGCTAAACGAACTCAGACATTCCGGATTCACCTCTATTTGTTGGGCATATTTGGGTCAGGTTTACATATTGAATCTACATAATAAAACAGTTTAACGGCACGCAAGTCGTTATTTTTCGATCGGTTCGTGAATTTTTGAATTAAATTTGCTTTCAGTATGCATTAAATTATTCCAGGACCGTTTAACGCTCGTCCGTATATCAGGGAAATATTAAATATTCCTGTTCCTTCGGTTTAACAAGTTAAAGTAAAACTTCAAGTAATTAAAATTCTTCTGATTCCAAGTTGGCATCAAATACATCATCCATTACCACACTACAGTAATCAGTAAATTTATTTATAATATTTTGTTATTGGTTAGAAAAACTATCTACGCTTGGGAGAAATGTACAAATTCTAGTTGGTGAATTGAAAATGTTATGTATGGATCATGTATAAGCATCTTTATCATCACTATGTAGAACTATGAAATTCTAACTGGTGAAGTAAGACAGAAATATATATCAGCATATTTTGGTGGGACCGGATGCAATAAAGACTTTCTGCGGTCATATGTCAAGCGGAATAGGACCTCAAAAGGGGAAGGAGAAGTGCGCGGATCTCTGGCCCTGAATACTAACGAACCGTTTCAACCCACTAAGCCTTTAGAGCATTCCGAGTGGATGGCTGCGAAGAAAATCTAAATAGATTTTATTTTATCGATTATTTAAATCAAGCAAAAGCCATCGTTGGCGTTATTTTTCTCCCAAGCCTCATTCGTTTCTCATAACCAAAGTCATGAATAGTTTTTTAATAATTACTAACGGTTCATTCAAAGGTTATTTGACATATGGGTCATACGCCTTTTTTGGGAGTAGTTTTAACTGTATTATAAATTCTAATGTGTCTACACAAGAACACCAATAGAATAAATCTTTGGCTTTGTGCCAGTGTTCAAAAATGAAATTTGCAATGTTCTACGCAAGTAGCAGTTTTGAAATTTGAGTTCAATTATTTTTTAAGGGCCTTCTGTACAAATAATTTATGTTGGCCTAGAAATATGTATGTGTGTTTGAGAGAGAGTACATAATTATATGTTTGTTACTTTATATTTCTTTTGTACTTGGGATAATGTCTAAAAAGTCTTTTAAAAAATTCCATAATTTCTGACATTAGGAAACTAATTAAAACTTTTAACTCTAATAATCACGATTCTTGATTCGCCGTGTTAAGTCATGAAAAATAAATGCTTAAATTGATAACATGTTGTTAGTTTTATATAGTCTCTCTTCTACACATAGTGTTAATTTTTTCAATCAGTAGCACTACATGCCTCATCAACGGTTGGTATCAGATTTCATGTGAATTGATTCATTATGAAATTATAAGGGTTTCTACTATCAATTGATACCGAAATAGAATCTTATGAAGATAGTTATAACTGAAATTCCTGACATATTAATATGACGGATGATGGCTAGTATTATATATAACTATCCTAATTTTTTACTGTAGAGTGCTAAATGGATGGAGAGATATGAATGGAGAGATGTTAATTTTAATAAATATCGTTCTGGTTAACTCGTTTTATTGAACACTGTCGTTTCATTGTAGTTTTATTGAACACTTGCAATATTTGACCGTATTTAATAATAGTTATGCACAAATATTTCTGAATATTTGACCTACATCGCTCGTATTCAGCATCTTACTACTAAAAGTATGTGGTTCTGAAGTTAGAGGAACCAAATTTCTTTTGGTGAATTAGACTATTTTAAAAGGCACTATAGTCCGAACCTGTGGCCGAGAGTGGCATCGATGAGAAAGGATGTGCAAGCCACCCAGTTTTACCCGGACTTCGAGAACGATACCAGCAGACCTGCGTTGAGATTTACGGCGGAAAAAAGAACGGCCGGTCCTTGTCGGATTCGGCCTTGGGAGTAGGAAATTTAAATAATAATACCTTCTACACGAGTGATATAGGCGAGGTAAACGCGTGAGGCGGCCGCAAACATCTGTTGCATGTATAATACGCGCGAGCGCGTTCGCATGCAGCCACTTTTCGATCGCATGTCCCCCATTCGAGTAATCCTCTCCCGTCGGCACCCCCATCTTCCTCTCAGAGACATTCGTCACGATATCAGCATTATTCACTTATTAACAGGTTACATATCTCTGTCGTCGCTTGCTCTTATCCTCTATATATCGAGCACCGAAGGGATCCATCGGATAGTGTTTCGATTAGCTAATAATATAACCGCCTTTCCTATTTGGTTTACCTCAACGGGGAAACTTCTGGCGTGCAATTTCCTATTGTACTGAAACTGTTCTTCTTTCATTACTGGAAAACTCCGGCGGATTTAAATACAACCAGGTTCTTGCATCCTGTCTACCCGTATGATTAATTAAGATGTTAATAACGAAATTCCAGAATACTGAACCGGTATCGATATGCGTACAGACTTGTTTATATTCAAATTCAGTTAGGAGCGCAAACAAGTGCCGCAATAATTAATACTCGGTTCGAATTAATTACCACCTTCCGAGTATCAATCTGTTCCTGTAACTAACCCTCTGGACTAACTGTCACCATGATGTATGCCCGTAGATTGTCCTTATAAATGATTTCCCTCGCATATTGATATTGCAATGGCATCGTTTTTATTCCCGGACGGAACTCGAGATCGTATTTGCATAAACACAATGTTCCACGCAGATCTCATTTCATTTTTTATTTTACTAACCGCCTCCCCGTTTCTTTTGTCCTACAGCCGTGTTTGTAAAGTTGGACAAGACCGTCGATATTATTACAGACCGAGGGGGGGGGGACGCGTGAGTGTAAACGTAATTAATTGAGCTACATATTAAGCACCCGTGGGTTATTTAAAATAATTTAGAAAAGAAAGAGAAAAACGTAATCGTCGATACCATTTGTTCGGCGCTTATTCACCTACCAGACCGCCGACGAATACACATATAGAGCATAATTGAGCTCCCGGTTTTTTCATTTTCCGGACTAATCTAACTTGACACGCGTTAATTGCTCCAATTGAATACACCAGGGCGCAGTAAACGGCCCTCATAACATTGCGTTATGCATTCTGTGTGAATACCGGTAACGCGGTAGCTAGGCAACAAACCAGACTTCAATTACAATATTCGTGGAGCCAAAATCAATTGTACACATCTCCAACCGAGCCCTTACTGAGAAATTAGTGACAACTAATTATGCTTCTAATATTCAAAGTGGCTATCAGAAACAGTTAATTCGAAACCTACCTATTCACTAATGGACCCATTTCGTGTTTCATAAAACGAGTGATTTATATTATTATACAAAATTGATTGGTACAGACGAATGAATTTCCCTATTTATTTTCTATTACTTTCTATTTATTTCTAATATTTGCGTTGACGTTTATGTATATCTTTACGAATTATGCATTTAGCGTTAACAAGTTCTTTTGAGCAATAAACTGGTAGGTGAACCAAAATTAATTTCTTTTACGATTCAAGGAGAGATTTTATATTTTCATATATATATATATATATATATATATATATATATATATATATATACATATGTATAGTTAAGTTCAGGAATGAACTCCCGAGAGCCCCTGAACGTAATCAGGGAAGTTTCCAATTGAAACTTTCCCTTTAGGGAAGTGGGAATACCTCCGGAAACAATACGAGCTTTCCGAGAGTATATGACTGGCGACGCCAGCCCTTAATTAAAATTTAACCGAGGACATAATTACTTCCGGATTCAATATTTATCTTTTATCGGTGCGCACCTTTATGAAACCGACGTTCTTCGGCACCTCCTGGCTTTCAATACGAACCCTGATCCTTAGTAAATATTTTACGCTTCGAGCTCATGGATTATAACTCTTGTTCAAAGTATGCCTCCTTCAAGATGTCCGCATATACAATATGAAGGGTTCTTCGTTGTCCTATTAAGCTAGTTAGAACGTAAAGTGTATGTTAATCCAATTTTATATAGAGAAAACCGCTCATTTAGAAAAAGATTACTAATTAGTAATTATTATTCTTGCACCTTTAATCAATTATCAATAAATTTATAGATGCCATATAAAATGTGATCATCACGATGGTCTTCGTCTCCGGAAATCCAATACATTCAGTAATTATTGTTCAAATGGATATAATTCTATATCATATATAAAATAATTGTAATATAAAGGTATTGCAGTTTAAAGCTTGAGTAAGTCTATAATATTTCAGTATGTGTCCCTTAATTGTTCATCAAGCTCTGTAATTTATCTGGAATTCTTAGTAATATTAACTTTTAATTATGTTAAATTAAACAAATTTAATTTTAATCACATTCAGTTAGATGATTTAAAATGTTAAGCCATTTAATTTTCTCTGAATTTATACACTGGTTTAAATATTCGACCCTTTTCAAATAAGAACAAACTGTTTCCATAAGCCGCTTTCAGGAATTATGGAGGGGAGGTCAATGGCTGGCATCAACCTAATTAAACATAAGGGACGGTACATAAAACTCGGCTGGGCCCGCATTAAAACTGTCCCTTAATTGAGCCGGTCGGCGCTTGGCGGGCGGCTGTTGTAAATTACAACCAGTGTCCGGACAATTTGATATTCCTGTATTGCCCGGTCCACCACAAGCGTTATCCTACTTTTTATTGGCCCTAGAGTTAACGGTCCCGGCGGCCGCTTTATTGCCATCAGTTTCACCGGATAATCGGTCGCCGATTCCATCTAACTGTTGGCCTATATCCACGCTTCCACTGGAGGCGTATATATATTTTTGAAGTCTAAACTTCCTCGGTATAATAGGAATATAGCATGAACAACTAAACAAAGCAGTTATTGAAAATATTATTTTTTTTTAAGTTTACCGGAAATGGCCAATTGGATTTTTCCATGCTTGTGAAGAAAATTGCATTCCCCGTGTGCTACAAAGTCGCCGATTAATGGAATGGTCTAGACAAGCGCAACTTAAATTACATTCGGCTCTGGCTTGTATTAGGCAGGGACAAACTCCCCTTTATATCGATCAGTATAATAATTGTATTTTTATTGTATCTAGGTAATGAACAATGTGCTTCAGAAATGTGTTAAAGTTTCTTCGATACATGCATCGGTTGAAGTCTCAGAGCATCGTATAGAGACAAAGAAATGAATATCAACCAATCTGAATCGTATTTTACAACTGGAAGCTTGCACATTAATCAATCGCTCGGCTATTACAATTTAATCCCGCCGGAGCGAATTGCAACATGTCCTACACTGCATTATTACTGCGAGCGTGTCACTGATTCGATGATAAAACATTGCGAAGATAAAATATTCCATAGATTGCCTTAAAACTGTCAGATCCAACTGTGAATAATGACGGTTGAGTTGATCCGGGTATGTGTTCCGATAACGGCATTCCAATAGCCACGAGGTAGTAGTGCACTTTCTATTATAAGAGAAGAAATGAAAGGGATTCTGTCGTGATATTTTCATTTGTTTCTTAAAATATTGCGTTGAAACATGAAAATAGTGTCATCACACTGACTGAAACAGTGCAGTTTTCACTCATGATATTCCCAGAAGAACAAGTATGTGAAGTATGAGCAAAAATAAATAGCTTACCACGGACAAATAATATTAACGAAAGACTGCCAACTGTCCATATAAACTGCATTAATTGTTTTCAATAGAGACAGATCCATAGAAATGTAATCTTTGGTACTCTTTTCACATTTTAATATATTACGCTATTCAGAGCCGATTATTTACCCGATGTCTTTCGTATTAAAGCCACGACATTAATTGTTTAAATATTATTCATATACGCAGACATATGTATATAAACTATATACACCGTATGCAAAATTTGCCCGAATAATGAGGAGTGTTATATATTACTGAGGGTGACTGTCTAGCGGAAACATATTCGAAATGGGCACGTCGGGTTTGCGGATCTGGGCCAGAATGTTTGTGGGGCGTGGACGAGGAGCGTTGAAAAAGGGAAACAATGGGCGGTTGAGAAGATTGAAGTGGGCGATCCGAGGGATTGTTTGGGACAATGCAGGTGAGGGTCGGAGAACGAGGGGTTGGTCCAACCCCCCTCGTGCTAAATGGTCCGTGGACTACCGACCTCCCAAATGGGGGGCTCACCCTCTGACAATTTGCATTCCTCCTTCGGCCTGCTGGCCCGTTAATCTGAAAAGGGATAATTCGTGGGTTCTGATTAAATCTGAGAAAACTAATTATAAAATTATTGAACTTAATATTAACCAGTTACGTCTTAATTGCTTATTGGATCAATGATTCAATAGTTTGACATATGTGTCAACAATTTCAGTGGTGCCATTCCCTTAAATTAGCTGTAAAAAATATTCTTAAATATTAAAAAATAACTATTATACTCTATACTTCCGACTGAACAGTTATTATATTTACGGCCACGATTCTGTATAAGGTTCTGTTCATAAGGTTTATGAAGTACCCGTTTTAGTTGCACATATAAAGAAGGTTTACCTTAGGTAACTATGAAACGTCGAAAGAATGGACCCCGAAAGGCCATAACGGCTAAAGGCATCAGGCCAGTGGCGAGGGATTGCTTTTTATACCGTTGGGCGTTAGTTCAATTATTGTAAACGCTTAATATCCGATATGGGCAGTGCTCGAATTGAGTGAGCTATAATTATGATGGAAGCTAAAATTGAAGTTAGCTTTCAAGTCTAATATTACGACTGATAAGTGTTAATACCTTTCCAATCATTACGTGTTCATTTAATAGCAATGACTATATGTAATATGGTGCGATGCAATGCAGGCATGCTTTCTTCAGCCTTTATTTCAGGTCTCGTATCAATCTACTAGAACTGGTTTGACCACGATAAGACAAGATAATAATATCGATTATTATATGAATATCAATTTACAGATCCTTTAGAGATGTACATTATTTGAAATTTCAATAACAGTATTACGATCATGAGTAATAATGACACCGGTGATGTCGACTGTTTTACGTATTATGGATTGTATGTTATAATTGGTGAGGTGGTTCACTTTTACATTGGCCTGTAATATTAGACTTCTGTTTTAAAATCTTTCGTATTTATTGCCCATTCCATTTCTGTACTGACCAACGATTGAATTTGCAGCTTAATTGCGATCCGGTTATCGGTTCGGCCGTGGTCTTGAAACACGATCAAGGTCTGTCCGGTTGAACCAATATGATGTAATATTTTAAAAGGCCAATTTGACCCACCAACTGTTATTAATGGGCAAATCTATATATTTCTCGGTCTAGTAGGAAGTCTCTTAATAGGATCTGATAATAAATGCTAGCCAATACATAGCAACCTCTCCAACATAAAAATTTCTATAGCCGAATTCTCATTGTAGTTATACCACGTTCGATATACTTTTACATTAATACATTAATCGAAATACGTTATCAAATATCAAAAAAATCATATATCAGAAAATAATACAAGATAAAAACGCCCCTATATATTAATGGGATAGTATTACTAATTATAATACTACCAAAGAGATCAAGGTAGAGTAGACAAGCCATAAGAGACAAAATAGCCAACGGCTAATCTCGTACACTCTATTATACATAATAAAGTTCATATTCTACCAAATATTGATGTTGCACAAGTTCAGTGTCGTCAAATTACAAAGTTGGAATGTGTGTCGTTTAACGTCTTCAACTTTTATGTTTAAAGCGTCGTTTCCTGGGAAAATATAAGGTCTAAATCCAGTTCATTTCACGCTAGTTTTATAGAGCAGGTGTTTTCCATAAATTCGAGATAAGACTGTTCATCCGAAGCAGGTGCACTATGAATATCATACTAATTGGTCATCAAAATTAAGAGGCACTCCAACCGAAGGTCGCGTAATCATTATAAAACTAAGGACATATTCGACTGCCCCCGCCTTAATTTTGTCATCACCGCCCTTGAAAATTGTTACTACGAATATAAATTCCGAATAAATAATTAGAATTAAAGTAATGTAGGATATCGTTAGAAATTCAAGTTATTATCTGAAAGGTTAGATTAAAGTAAATATCTGAAAGACAGAAAATACGAGAAGTTGTAGCTGGCTGCAAGAGTGGGTGTTGATCGTACGCGGATGACTGAATTGTCGCATAAAACTCGTACTTAATTACTTCATAACAAGGTCCATTCCTGTTAGACACGAGTTCGGAGCGAACCTGTTTCTTGACACTAATCTTGACTTTAAGATTCGTAATCATCTCTTTTACCGCCTATCTTCTTCTTGTGGCTATCGGAATAGAAAACTAATTTCAAGTTTTATTAAGTATTAAATTGGTGCAGTTACAAATGTCGAGTAAATAAGAGGCAAGGTCCGTTTCGTCTAAGTATGATGATAAGAGACGTCGTCTATACTGTTTCGCCAGTGCGACTTCGAAAATATATATAAATTCTCGGGGGCGTAAATCTACAATTGTCGGGCTATAAATTGTCGCGAATAATTGAAAAATAAATAAATAAATTTGACTTATTTGTATTAAATATTGCCGGTGGTCTAAAGGCGGTAAATGATTTATGCCGGACGCCAGTCCGGGTAGGTGGCCCTGGGGGCCCAATTTGGCCGGCTCCGACTAGGGTTCTAATTGGGGACGTTGGACTTTTTAGCGGGCCGGCAGAAAGAAAACAACCGCCTCGGCTCGGTTTTTATTCGGTCCCGTTTACGATCGATGGGGACATTGTCAACGCTTCGGCGTAATCGGCCGAGAGATGGTGTCCGAGATAGGGGCCCCGTTTCCAGATTGGCGGCGCCGGCAGGTGCCTCCTCGGTCGACCAAGGACGCCTCGCGGCTAAGTGCCCACGCTCAACTTGCCGCTCCAGTCCGGCCAACTACTTCACTTCGCCTTCAACGGTGGCTTATGCACACCGCTTGAAGCATTTCGAACTTATTTGATACCGGATTTCATTTTTTTCTCACTTTTACTATTCTACACATTCACAAAAATATTCATACACTAGAGATAAAAACTAGAAAATACAAAAATATTTTGCTATCAAATCTGACACGAAAATGAGCGAGAAAGGAGCGTACATTTGACATGTACACACAGCTGATGCTAAAAAAATTATTATTTAATTCTTACAATATGTCCAATCTCGCTGATTTATTTGTTACTTAAACTTGTAGAAACATCATGTCCTGCTGCGAATCTTATTTGATTTGGTGGATTAACTCGGAGAATGCGCACCGCGTATAATTTTATTACGTTTTCATTGATTGTATCACCACATAAAATTGGGATTTGTTGAAATGCGTTTCGAGCGAAACGGACCTCTACAGGGTCTGATAGTAAAGGACGTACTCAGTTTAGAAGTTATTTATTATTTTTCTTATCCAACTTCAACCTTATCTTGTGTCGATGTAACGTTGCCTTCTCTGAAAAATCCTCACTTCTTCACTCGAATTAGTCGAAGGGGCGAATGTGGTTTACTCTCGGCGGAGATTTATTGTTGAGCTTTTATGGTGGGGAGGGCCTAGAGATAGGGCGACCGTCCACTCTACCTAATGGACTGCCCCGCATCTTCTGTCGTGAGACTGTTTCCAACAAACATTTGATACCCCGGTCACATATCTACTCTACACGGAATACAATAAACTGAATATTTTTTATTTTCATTGTTGGTCTGGTTAAATTAAGTTATTATAAATTGAAATACTCGTGGGTAGTCCGGAGCAGGGACGTAAGGTAGAAACTAACTCCACACTCTTCCCACATAATTCCTATTCTTTCTATACTACCTTAAAAAAGGAAACCTAAACTACGAAATCGCCCATTTTATTTTATAACCTTATACAGGACCGTGTATTTTAGGCATTTAGTAGAATGCTACAGTTATTAAGTAAGTTATTTGCATTTCAATGTAATATTCTTCTTTTGAATTACATTAACCTTGTATTTTAGTATTTAAATTCTATTGGCCGGTTATTCAGGTTCAAGGTGTATATCTCTAAGTACCGTAATAAACAAAAAATGTGCATCCCAATTAGATACGTACGGGATAAGCGTGAGCTCATCCCGACGTGATGACACCGAACGTCCCAGGGCTGAGCAATAAAAGTAATGGACTGGATTTAAATTTATAATGGAATGCAATTTACAAATGCACCGCGTCGGCCGTTAAATAAATTCCGCAGGGTGCGCTTTGAGCTGCCCTCATCATAATAAATTAGCGCGCTATAATTTTGGTTTTTATTTTAGTCTTAAATAATAAATCGGTCCTCGTGCGATGAAAAATGTAAAGGGAATTGGGCGTGCGATATAAGGCCGTCATATAGACGTACTCGTATTTATCTCCCGACCTTATTTACTATCTGGTTTCGGTTTTCTACTTGGGAAAATCCGCTGGAGATAAATTCACCGTCTGTTTCCTCAGTCCCAAAAAATGGGACCCATTTGTGTAATCCGACGTTCAAAACAAGGAGAGTTAATGACTTATTACAAAATCAGTCTTGCGACTTTGTCTTCAAGGATTTCTCCTCTTTCGATTTGGAGAGGCGAGGATATTTCGGCTCTTAATTTGTAATCTATTCACTGTGACTAATCACACTTCAAGGTTGTCAATCAATTCAATAATTGTCTGCCATCCGTCAACAAACAGTACAGGCGTTGACGACGGAGAAAAAAGTAAAACCAGTCTGTTCTCGGGCTAAACGCTCAACCTGCGTTGACGACTCTTTTATTGCGTTGTTACATCCAGCATTTTATTTTAAGGAAACGTATCAATATGTGAATAACATTTAACCCTTGAAATACTATGAATAAATGATAAATAATTGTATTTTAATATAAATAAAATTTTGTGCTGTTATGCTGTTATTGTAAATTCATGTAAAATATGAAACTTTTTCATAGCCCATTTTCATCTGTTAGGTCTACTAATACCCAATCCCCACTTTTTAGAGAGATTTGGGTTGGTAGTATTTCCTGAAAATGTGAAATATAAATAATGCTAAGGAGGAAACTGTTCTTAGGCAATTACTAATATCACATCGATCAAAGAAAAACTCGAAAAAATAAGCAATCGCTCGATCAAATCGCCGTTAAGTCTATTAAGTAAAGGCTGATAGCACTGTAATAGGTCTTAAAGAGGAAACATAATCGAAGCATTAACTCAGATTAAAAATTGTTTACCTGCCTTACAATCGCTCGAATAGACCGTAAGTAGTCCCAAAAATGTATTTCACCTCAACATTCGTCAACAGACTCCCAATTACAGTTTAATGCTCCATTTAAGCCCTACCGTTTAAAGGAGGCCATTAGCTCCGAAAACTCGCTCTCGGCTCGCCCATTCTCCGCCCCTTCGTAGAAGATAAATATTGATCCAATATTGGAGAGTCATCGATCAGAGGGGAGTTGGGTTCGGCGTGGGTCTCGAGACCTGTGATTGATTGGTATACCCGGCCGAGAGGAACTATCCCGCCCTCTCCAGACCCATCCTCCCACTGATCAATCTAGAAGATCAAGTTTAAATACCGTAGATTTCGTGTGTTTCTGTCTCCTCTCGCTGGTTTGGTCTTTTGCTAGACCGGTTTCGGCTGCTCGCCATCTTCAGTAGCGGTGTTAGTCACTTATGGCACTTTGGATGGTTTTTGGTCGTCCTCACTGCACTGTAACTGTCACTTGTACTGTGGTGGTTGTCTGTTTGTCGTGTATACTATACGTGTCTTGTTATTGTGTTTTGGGGAGTGTTATTTGTCTTCTTTGCGTTGGTTAATGAACCTGACGTTGACGGACGCCGGTCAGCCATCTCCCGTTAAGTTATATAAACTAAACCCCGTATTGAACTAGGCAAAAAAGTCGACGAAGAGGAAGAGGAGAAGGAATCCCTGTGATATCTTCTTGAATATATTCTGGGGCATTTAAACGTTTTCACTAATTTCCGGTGCGGAAAACCCTTGATCCAAATCGTAAACCAGAATGAATTTGGGGTATAAAAACAGGACCGCATATTCTTGAGCTTCGCCCTCCTCTCTCTCTCTCTCTCTTGGAGACTTATAAATGACACCCATTGCGTTGCTGACATTTTAAACTCAAATTTAATCAAATAAATTACACTTTGACATCTGCAAATATTTTGGGTAACATTTTACAATGGACAATATTTTATTTTACTAGGCGTTGTGATACCATACCAGTTATTTTTTGTTTTAATAATAAGCTAGCCATCAGAAACAGACAATATCAGAAATCAATCACGTTCGGACAAATATCACCCACCGGCCGGCAGTCATAAATTACCCGCTTCGGTGGTCATAGTCAGATCAATTGCGTTTGATTAATGAAAGAAGCGCGTGAAGCGCGTCAGAAGGTTGTTGTTTTTCATTTAGTTTAATACTGTTTCATTTAATTTATAAATTGTACCGCAATTAAATATTTCTGAAGTGCGCCTCACGGACAACAACGGATTTCCTAGCGTGGAAAATTATACCTTCGTAGGCCCGCGATGCTAACGTACGCTCCTATAATTTCAGTAATTCCCTCGTTGCGACGAGCTTCGCTTCACCGCTACGGGTTTTTCCTAACCGAAGTTCAACGGACTCCGCCACTTCCAGAGATTTCTCGGAGACACCGTACCGGACATATTGAGCTGGTGGGAAAGGAAATCCGGCCCCATATCCTATATCAAAGTGTTAAAGTGTTTCGTAACTATAATTTATTCTCGAACAATACACCCACTTTCCCGGACTTATTGTTCCGGCAAGTCTTTCATGTTCTGGCCGACTATTTGTCGCCGAAAATAGAAAGTGTCGGTACGGGCGGAATTCGCTTCAGTATCCGAATGAAGCGTATCTCCGGCCGCAATTTAGTTGTCTTTGTCTATTTCACGAGTCTGGAACCTGAAACACGGGGAAACATACACACAGCGGGGTAACAACGCGGCATTGTTCGGACAGCTCTTTGTCCGCAGCTCAGTAACCTGTCCATATACATCTCTTCTCTGTATTACAGATAATTATAGTTGTCATAGAGCGGGCTGACATCAAATGCTATAAAACTGAAGGGAACTACTATAATTATTGTTAATATTATTATAGTACTATAATAATAATTATACCCGGCCTTTCTTTCGGGTATATTGGTTAAATAATGAGCCAGTTTATAGTAGAGCACCCGATCATCAGTTCATCTTCAAGGTATTGAGCGGTTGATTTCCAAACGGTCCGTTCCGAATGTTTGGAGGAGGGGGGGCAACGCCCGCGTATTCCGCAGAGGAAGGAAGTTCACGCTCTCGGAATGTTCTCGCTGGAATTTTCGCTTTTATATTACATCCCGAGAACAGGAAGGCGCTCGCTTCCCTTTGAGCCGGGGAAGGTGGGACGGGTATTAAAGAAAGCCCGGGCCATCATAAAAATCGTGTCTTGGGCCCGCATCTTTAATGACACGCGATACAAAAAAGACGTGCCCGAAAATAAAAAAAAACACGGAAAACGGTTTTAAAAAACACGACGAAAGATGGAGATATCAAATGGGCCGGTTATTTTTTTTGGTCACGGCATTTAAAAGTGTTCCCCGTTGTTTATTTTACGTGGCCCCCACCGAATTTTCTGAGCCGAGGTTAAGGACCATGACTACCATAGGTGCGCAGATACGAAAAGGAGTTGGCTTCCACTATTATATTTGGATTCCTAATGTTTCAGAGTTTGTGGAAATGCGTTTTAAGTTCATATTTCGGACTGAAAAATTGGCCGGTGCAATTGACATAAACTCCCTTAATTTCTGCGTAAAATATTTTATACGTACATTTGGCTTTATCAGTAAATCTTTCTCAACCGCCTCTCAGGTTGAATCTAGAGTTACAACCGTCGGGTATTTAATTATGTTCCTTTCTGAGTATGCTTCTGGAACGTCGTACACGAAATGTGAATAACCCCTGCCCGTACCTTGGTCGGACTCGTTCAACGCGCCCCGAATTAACATAGAGACGCTTGAAGTTTCGCAGTCCTCGGTTCGATACCATCTCCCGATTTACGATTATGACACGAAGACACGATACCATTCCTTGGAGGGGTCGCAAACAATGACGAGGCCGAGAGGGGAGATGCCGTTATTCCCCGGCTCGCGTTCATTCGTTGATCGGACGCTGCGATAAAATTCGGATGGATTTTAATTACATTTGCGTACCATCCAGCGTGCTCGACACGTGGTCTCACAGCTTATCGGAAGAATGATTTTCCTTGTAGTACAAACTTCGGAACCTTTGTCTCTTCGATAAAATACTAGATTTCGATTGAATAATAGTCAAATATTATTCGTGTTTACTCAAACCGTTTACATTCGGTTTTGAATTACGTTCTTCTCGAGCGGTATGATAATATCCTTATTTTTCAGGAACCGGTGTCAGATACGAAATCTGGCGTCGTTAATTAATTGTGGAAAAACATGGAATACAATATTTTAAAATAAAATGTCTGACGATGATTTAAATACTTATATTACTGAAGAAGAATATCAACATTTTGAATTTTAACACGTGGTTTTCTATTAAATGCTGACCGAGTGTCTACATAAATGTTTGTCAAAGACTGATGGCACGTAAAGAATAAAAATGAAAATGTATGGGGTCAATTACGAATTAAAATTTATTTAAACCAGTTCACGGAGGCCTAGGAGATACGAGAAACCGGACGGAGGTCCTTAATTCGATTGGAGGTTCGGTTGCCGATTGGAAGAGTAACAAGGAAGTGATCGGGTTTCACAACAACAAACAAGGTTTTGCTGTAATTCTTTATACCTGGATTTAGCGTAATCCGACACTAATCTGATATATGGGGACCTGGGGGCTCGAAAAAAAGGGGTCTTTGTCAGGCCCCAGTGGGCTTCCACCAATTAGTAGACATCAAGTCCCTCTTAATTTATAATTTCTCGGCTGCTATCCTATGTCAGCCGGCTCTGGCTCGCTCTTACACTTCCTTGTCCTTTACAGTTTTTTGGAATATAAAATCACATTTAATTATTCGATACTGGAATGTTGGTCGAAATTGATAACGTGTTCACTAGAGCGATTTTCAGTCACTGTTCAATATTGCATAAGAATGTTCTATTGGTAACCGACATCAGTTAGTGCATCACTGTGTTATCATTAATTTTAATATACATTTCATTTCAATATGTAATTTTCTATTTCTGATTTCCTGTATTCTCGCAACACAGATTTATCTCAGTTTGCAGTTCCTTAAATAATTTTAATATCAGCTCCGCTAACTCTGCATGATATTAAACGATTAACATTAAATGGCGTTGCCGATGGGGTTGAGAAATGAGGAATAGGTCGGAAGATCGTTTGTATAAGGAATAAGGGCAAGCCCCCCCTTTTGTCATCCAATAATGCAAAATACCAGTTGGGGGTTTATCTTATTAATGTCAACCCACTCGTCTAGGGTTGTTCTCGCTCCGCCCTCCCAGGGGAAGAAATTGTCTACCCCCTTACACTTTAATAACATATTTGGAGGTGCACCAAACCCGGCTATTGAAAGGTTGTTCTCACGACCTCGCTTCTTCATGGACTCGTTTCTAAGACAACCTAAGGAACAACTTCCTTACAAAGGAAGTTCCTTTATCCCTGATTTATTCCTTCATAATATATTCATATGTTTCAAATGTTGCTAAAACAATTTAAAAACGCTACCAATGCTTTTTTTTAACGTTTGTTTTGTGTAATTACCACACATTATTACCACTTATTTTTTCAATTTTTAGTGAATTTGACGTTATGTTTAT
This sequence comes from Lethocerus indicus, assembly GCA_019843655.1. Lineage (NCBI taxonomy): Eukaryota > Metazoa > Arthropoda > Insecta > Hemiptera > Belostomatidae > Lethocerus > Lethocerus indicus. The sequence goes on along the minus strand of JACDQD010000003.1, from coordinate 20,836,705 downwards.
TTATGGACATAAAGCAGTTATTTTCAGAGTGAAAATATCTCCCATAATTAACTGTAACAGCAGTGTAGATCTGCCCATTCTGTTGAAAAAGCGGTATCTCAATAGTATTATTCGAATATTTGTGAAGAACACTTTCTGTGGGCTAGCAAAAGGACATTAACAAGTAATTTCTTGTAGTTTCGGTTTATCAGATGTTACTAAACGGACCTTATTATTATTTAAATGAATTTTTTATATTCAATGCGTTAATATTTGTCGGTTTTGCCACTGCTAAAGGTAGAAATAAAAATTGTGTGCACAGAAATTGAGTACCTTGAAATCTTTTGACAGGGTCAAAGAGCAGGATATATTTATCCATATTCTAAAACGTTTAAAAAAACAACATGCATGTTCGTATTATTATTAGTCCAGACCTTGGTTCCGTTCAGTAGGGGCGTCTTCATCTTTAAGAAAGAACCCACGGACCTCGAAGGGTTGTTCCCATTCTTTCGTCCGAGGGGGTCTAACTGTTCCCACGGCTTTATAAAGGTTGGAAGGAAACTGCTTATTGCCAGCTAGACGCGTCCGGGATAGTTCAAGAACGCACGTTTCTGGTAGAGGTAGTTTATTGAATTAATATTTTGTTGGTACGTTCTTTTCTTTAAATTATGGAATCATTAATATAAATAATCCTGAAGTTAATATATTCGGTAATGATGACAAAATCTCTCCCATGATTGTGTCCGTAATCTATTACTGTATGGTCTCAATAATTGTTTCCTTCTGTTTAACGAATATTTATGTATCACATCCGATAGAGCCCACCCAGCTACTGTCTTAGAGCCCCACAAACGCAAAGACAGTTTTGCGAACCGATGCATAACTGAAGAGGAATTGGTTGTTCGGGCTTATTCCTTCACCGAGGAAAATAAAACAAATGTCCCTTTCTCTCCACCGAGTTTATCGACCGCGACAAATTAAAAGCCTCAATCCGAGCATGCGAGTACCCTCGGGGGAGTTTCAGAACTGGGTCCAGTTCGAAATTAATTTCGTTACGAGCTAAAGCCGCCGATAAGTCTGGTCACCGTCTGAGGACCCTCTTGGTCCATTTGATTCATCATTTTTCTATACCGCTCGAAGAAAACGGTTTTGTTTCTTCTTAAATATTGACAACGGAAATCCTTATCCCATCCTTACCGATTCTTATTCCATTTTTGTCACCCTCTTCCATAATCAGTCCTTTTCTTCACACTTTTTCTTATCATTGTGGAGGAGTCTCTTAAGATCTTACTGATTTTCCCTCTGTGTTCATACGCTAACTATGCGTATATGGGAACCCTGTGACAGTCCGGCCTATTTATAGTACACATTTAGGACAACAGCGTTCAGGATTAAGGAAAATCCGCTTTACCACCCGTGTAATTACGGTCAGCGCGGGTGGAGGCCGAGCTTCTAATTCTAAATTTACAGGAGGAGGAAGCGAAAGGAACTGTTGTTAGGGGGGAGGGTGGTAGGGGGGCGTTTGAAAGCCACATGCAATCGGAGAGCGTATGCGGGCCTCTGTAAATAACTTCATTGGCACCGGAGCCCACATCCTCCGCCCGGAAATCACGGGAGAATGACCCCCGGTCTTCCCTGTCATGGGAAATATGCCCCGTGTAGAATCTGTCTGGAAAGCCACAGTAATTCCTCTTAATCTTCATCAAAATGATTTGTCCTAGGTGAGTCACCCGGGCCTGATATGTTCAGCGCGAATAGAAATCTTCTGTACATTATTAGTAAAACGTATTTAGTTTTTTTGTTCTGTTGTTGTTGTTGAAAAAGAACAATCATGTATATAACAGTTTATGGTATTTTAGGTTGAATAAAATTATTGAAACGATCAATTGCACTTTTTAGTGCGAACAAGATTGGCTCATTTTCTGTGTTAGAGTTATGACCTGACCCAGCTGATATTAATTAACAACAACTAATTTATTTATTTCCTATTAATTTATGATTCTTATAATAATTTTGTATGTCTCTTATTTATGCTTCCCCAATTAAACGTTAAAAATAATTTATTATGTGTTTTGTCTCGCAGAAACACTCGATATTTCTGAATGAATTTTAATAACTGTCCGTAATTCTCAAAGTTCAAAGGAATGCTGAATTTTAGTACAGTCACCTAGATTATCCCTGAGGGTTATTAGAAACCATTAGTGGTGTTGTCAAATACCGAAGCCGCTTACTCGACCTTGTATTCAGTGTCGATAATGAGCGATAGCGACCGCTCGTGAAAGTAACTAGATTTGCGACAATGTCCTCGTACCTCGGTTTAGGTTTTCCCACAGTATTCGGGGCAGTGCCACGGGCCTATTTATAAACGGGAATGTAACGATTTTAAATAAATTGCGCTTATTAATGATTTGTTATAGTGAATTCATTGTGTTCAGAACTTCAAGGAGAATCGTTCGAAGGGAGCTGTACATTCGTATATAAAGAATTTATATCCCTACTTACTTGTCCAGTAGGTAACTGTAGATATAAAAATAGTTCACTTCTTTGATAAGCGAGCGCGATAAGGATTGAACCGGCGATACGGCGCTGTGATAATTGCCAGAGCAGAATGGGTCTGTCTGTGTCCCCTGTTGGCGGACGTCCGGTCGACTTAGTTGAAACCGGTTCAGATTGCTCATTAGGATTAGACGCGTCGCGGCGCTCTGACGTCATTGCCGGCCAATTCCGCCATTGGACACCCACAGAAACCAAACCGCTGGAATCGAATCACCAATTGTCCCTTCCACGGAACACTGCCCATACTACAACCCCGTACTACGTCTCACCAAATATGGAAACTCAGCGGTCCGATTTTGCAGGTGTGAATTTCCTTTAAAGACAGTTTGTGGCTTGAGCTCTATCACATCACTATTAAGCCAGGAAGCAACTCTGCATTCCCAGCTGATTTTCTTAGATTGTACCGGCTCCTAGAATATTTTAATGAAGAAATGTTTCAGCAACCATTGTTCCTACTATTTCCGCTTTAGCGTCAACATTTGTTTTAACCATATAACGTTGTATATTATCCTTGGCTTGTTTACTTCTAAATAATTAAAAGTATTGTTTATTCAGACAGTTGTTAGTAAGCTATTATAATCTATGAGGAAGATGCTGTGAATTGATAAGTTGTTTTTTATAGTCCATTCTTCTGACTTATAGTTAATTAGACTAAGTATTTTCATCTATGATCAATTTGGCCAGCATTACAGAACGCACGGAAAATATTTTTCAGGTGTCAAGGGGGCTGATTATGGTCAGTATAATTTTGTTGAAATACATTCGGCCGAAATTCTAAAAATTACACCTTCGATAGCTACTATTAAGTTACACTTAACGGTGAACGGAAACGGTTGAACGCAGGCAGATTTCAAGTTCATTTTGCACCTGCTTTTTCTGAATTATGCATCGCTGTACCGTTGGTTTCTGTAATAAGTGCGTGCACGCGGCAGATGTTCTATTCACGCGTGTCCACGCTCTTTTATTTTTGCTTGCGTTAGCTACATCCTGCGAGGCAGTTTGAGTGAAAATGAGAGTTACTTCTCCATAAGAAAACTCTTTAGATATCCTTAAGAATACATTGAACTTTAAACCGATTTCGAGGGAACGGGAGAAAAAGAATAGAATGATTTTTAGTGCCTATTAATTAATTATGACAAAGGCCGAACAATATATATAATTTTATAACAAACTAATTTACTAAAACGGAAATTATGGCTGTTTGAAGTGACGCGCGTAAGACCATATCTGTCCCTCCGAAAAAAATAGGAGCAGGGTTCCGCGAATGTGATAACTTTTAGGGCAAATCCAAATCTTTCAAATGTGGGTTAGATAGTTTCACCAAGGTTGAATAGTGTTCAAATAAACAATGTTGTCACTCTTTCTCACTCTATCAACATTATGTTTTATATATATATATATATATATATATATATATATATATATATATATACACACACACGTAGAAGTGCTAACGCACATCCGTTGCCATCCATACTCTTATCGTCATGGTAGTAGACAAATTAGATAATGAAAAAATTGATAGTAAGTTTTATAAGAATGAAGAATTTTAAAAGGATTTACCGATTTCATTATGTCCTCTCGATTATACTTTTGTGTCAAACATAGATCTCAATTAACATTATTCATTGTTAATATTCGTTACGATAAATAACTCATAAATAGGTAAACCTTAGTGGACGTACGTAACACAAAGATTGAAAAACGTGGTGACACAGTGGATTTAATAATGGATGCTTATAATATACGCTATTTCTTTTTTTTATAATTTCAGTTTCTCTATGCCTAATTTCTTTGTTATTTACCTTGATGGGATAATTAAATTGGCCAAAACCTTCGGTTATTAGCAGTCTCAGAATTTTTCGGATTAGGTTGAAATATCGCATTAATGGGAATAAATATGTTCCACTTCCACGCAAGTGTTCGCAATTCGGTGCTCGGCTATTATCTACAATTAGATGTTGAAATTAGGTCTCTGCAACTCTCGCCACTCGAACTATGCCGTAGCTGGGTTTGGAACCGCCGTCGTATTCGGCGCTGCTCAAGTGCTCGCAAGTATTTCCATATTAGTTGGCGAAACAAGTTTCGCGGCCGGCATTGTGCCGGTAGCCCCGAACGGCTAGATCAAGCCAGCCCTATTAAATTCCATTCGATTTCGTCCGGTTTTCGCCCCGAGAGTCGGCCTTTTATTTATCGCCTTTTGTTTCCGAGTTTACGCCCGCGTCGGCAAATAAGTGATTTAGCTTCGGAGCGCACGGCATTGCCCTTATAAGACCGCCAGTTCCCCCTTATACACTAAATTATAGGCAGATTTGTTCCTTGCGTTCGCCCAGAAGAAATCTCTCAGGGTTTTTTTGCGGGACGGGGGAAAAGGGGACGTAAGTGTGGCAACATGAAAGCATAAATTGAATTTTTAACCCCGACAATTAAAACGCGAGCAAAAAAAGACAGATTCGCGTGCGAGTCTCCGATGAGAAATATCCGAACGGGTTGAAGGCTAGTTTTATATTTGAAACTGGAATTTATACGGGGACCGAAAGCGCTGGAATCCCCGTGTTATTTTAACGATTTTGTCCGTATAGATAAAATTCGTTGGCAATTGGATACATTTTTTCCATTCCCCACATTTCTCGGCGATGTCACCTGCCGCTCTATTAATTATGTCTTGTTTCTTTTAAGGCGTCATATTTACTATTACGGTAGATAAAATTGAAAAGTGCGAGCATATAAAAAAAATGTTCGACGTGTTTGTGCACAAGTATTCACGTACAACATTCTTTTGAGTTTATACGTGCACGTTAAGGGTTCCCATGCTCTGTAAATAAACGAGGCAGATACTCAGCTGAAAATTAAATTACATTTTACAGAATGTAAGTTTAAAATTTCGCATTTAGAAGACAAAATAAGGTGATTTAAACTTCAATATAAAACAATTGATTGTTTAATTCAACAATTCCATAATGTTCTTTGGAGTTTGGTCGCTTATATTGTCGTAGAATTCTTCCAACATTTTTTTCAATCCGTGGTAATTTATATTCTTGGGTTTCTAGTTTATTAATTTAAACATACTACTAATATTATATTATTATTACTTTTCATTACGAAATGTTTTTTCGCATCTCTTTTTATTTTACTGTAATTCACTTAATACGATACATACATTTATCTTGTAATCATACCGTCAGATATTAAACGCGGTACATGACAGCCCCTTCTGAAATGCACTTAATACCCCTCACGTCAATCAGATAGCGAAAATCCAATCGTTCACTGACTTATAATTGAACGCATGCAATTTAATAAAAGAATTGTGAAACCGATCCAGAGGTAGGAGGTAGGAGGGGACGTAAGGGATGACGAGGGTCAGAAGGGTTGGCCCTGGGGGTGGGAAATGTCTTCCTCCCTTATCGATTAGGCTCACTTCTCTAGGAGCTAACATCTCTTCCACTTCCATCCTAACATGCGTACAATTCGGAGTCACCACTCGAGCACGATTTTTCATTTCCTTATTACCTATACGGGAATTGGGTTTTTATTATAAAAATAGCGCCCTTTCGATTGTACATGTACTGAAGTTATAATCACTGTTATGCTAAAACTATGTCGATATTCTTTCGCTAGATTTCACTGTCGTTCCGAGCATTAGGGTCTGATACAGGTGCTCTGATAACGAAAACAAATTAGTTATATCAGTTAATTTATCTGCTTATTGATCATAATTATTTTATGCGATGTATGTTTGTATCGAAATGAAAGGAGTCAAACCGCAGTTTTATTAACATGCATATGTCTTGTTTCATTACGCTGGAGTTGAAATAATTTATCGTTATAAAATCGTATTTCTCATAATTACGTTACTCCGCTAAACTATAATTACTGTGGTAAATATAAATGGCTTGAGGATATTTATTACGACAAGCGTTTCAATAAGAAAATTCTTTACAGGGGAAATTACATAATAATTCGAACAGTATTTAGCCCAGCTTCTATCTGTACTTGGAAAACTTAAAGAACCAGGTATTAGTAGTTTCCTCAGCGTACTAAAGCTTGAACTTTTTGCGTAAGTTATACCTGTCACTTAATTTGGACAAATGTATATTTCACATCGATTGTAGGGCGCATACATCTGCGGTTATGTTTTTGTTTGGAGCGGTAAGGAGCGCAAGCCTTCGAGTGTTCAGATGTAGCCGAAACACCTTGAATTGTGCAACCGGTTTTGAAGCCCGCCAGGAGCGGTTTCTCCGTGCCCGAAGTGGTTCGGCCTCCGCGCCGGGGCCCCGTTAAATAGGTCGACCCGAGACAGCTTTTACGCCGGCGACCCACCGAGTACTCCCTACCCCCGTATACCTAATTGCGCCGCCCCGACGCTCGGTTCAGACCCGGCCTGCAGTTGTCCTTAGTGTCTCTAATTTAGCTCGCTGGGGCGCGCCCCGGCAGTTCTGACCACCAATTTTGTTTTAATACCGAAGTTGAACAAAATTATATTTGCTGAAAAACCGTCGCCTTAATTCGTTACTTCTGAAATCAAAATCATTCTATGTTTGATTGTACATTGATGGTGGATGCACATTACATTTTATGTGTACAGAAAGGTGACCTGTCTCCTACTAAACGGTTTATTGAAACATTAGAATCATTTTATTAAAGAAGAAAGAAAGAAATGTGAAGAGAAAATTTAATGTAATTTTGCATTTGAACATTACGGATTTCTTCCATAAATACATGAACTGTTTATTATAAGACTATCCTCTACTGAAATATATATGCATGTTTATTGTGCACACCGAATGATAAGATCCATACAATATTATATAATATAGGGCCGATGTGAATGTGTATTTTATGATAACTGACATGTCACGAATGATAAAAACCACAGGAACAGGTGAAATAGTAAATAACTTTCGAGAAAGACGCAAAGGCCGAGATAGGCTCTGGGGAAGATGATGGGCTCTGTCTCTGAGAGGGGCAGTAAAAAGTCGTACGGCTTTTATAGGTCCTAAACTGGCCGTTGGGGCGGCCGGTTTTGGACGTCAACTATTGACGGTTTACCATTGACCCTCGGTCTCCAAATATGTTTTTACAGCTCCTGAAAATAGCCGTATATATTTTATATTTCGAGTTTTCTAGTTATGACGCCGGGTTATCGCGTCTGGCTGCGCCCGAGGTATGCCCAAGCTCTGTCATCTTTCTTTCGTGTGGTTCAATCTTTTGTATCCTGCTCCTCTGTGCTCAATCGCAATTATTAAAGTGTGACTACCCTATTGGCAGTATAAGTAGATACTAAAATAAAGATTTTTAAGTGAAAATTATATTCAAAATTGATAAAATCTTTTTCTTATTGAAATATACGCATTATTAAAATATGTAGTAGAATACTATGTTAATATATTATTTGGAATGCGTATTATGTATATAAGCTTTGAAAATCTTACATAAAATTATTCTCCCGAACAATTTCACAAGCACGATTTAATAACATTTATGTGGTAGGCAGCATATATAAATAAGTACTGTAATAATAACATATATGTTATCGTTTTGGCAAGTAACTATGGTACGGTGTTCGAACTGTAATTGATTGGGCTTTGTGCTGGTGGGAGAGTGCTACGGTTTGATACTGAGACGGAGTTAGGCTGTGTCGCAACGTGAGAGCGCGCCGGGTCGTTCTGACCAAGGCGTGGCCCTGACCACTCCTCCTCAATTCTCGGCCGCTCTTATTTATAGTTTAATTGCAAAACTTATTCTCCCTCGGCCGCGGCCGTACATGATAACATTGCTAATAATAGCATAACTTTGTTTCACGTCGATCATAATTCAATTTTATGGATTTACCGAATGGCGTCACGCTGAAACAAGCAGTGCTCGGGAATCAGGTAGATATTGAAAAGCCTCTTGGACCCCTAGATAACCGTGTTCTGTACTAGTGGAAAATCACTATTTCAGTATGGTACAGTGACGCATTGCAATAGCTATGTTACAACTATGCTTATAGGAGCCCTGGGGATTAATATGGACCGAACAATTCCGAATTTCCCCCCGAAATCAGCATTATACATTCCGGCAATAAATTATCTGTCCGCACGTGAATATTGACACCATTACTGGATTCGAGTTTCCAAACGGACCCGTATACGAATGCTCGCCATTCTGTTTGCCCGTTCTTAATTGAGATGTAACAAAAAACCCCGTCTCTTTGTCCGAAGGGGACGGTGTCACGGGAGATTTACGATGTGGCGGTTTTTTTGAGGGCGTGGGGTGAGTTTTTTCTGCCGGCGACTCGTGTCCGGCGGCGGCATCCCTCCGGGGGGAAAAGACCCTCGGACGAAGGGCAGATGCCGTGATGAGATTCGCATTAGGCCGACCCCCGCCTTTATAGCCGCTTCGCTTCACAGTCTAAAAAATATATACCCTAAGCTCTCCGGCTAAATTATAACCGCTGTTGAATCCAAAAATTGTAACGTCCGTGACGTCGTGATATGGTTTCCGTGAAAATCCACCATAAGTCTATACGTGAATCCTGTTTTTATGTGTCCTTTCTCTAGCGACTTCCCCACTTATAGCTGCAGATTCTAGCCCTTTTGTTCTGTCTTACTGAAGATAAATCATGGGACAAAAAATCAGAAAGCAAAATTATTTTTTGTTATACTTTTTCTCTAGTTCGATCGTTTGCTAGACCGGTTTTGGCTGCTCGTCATCCTCATGAAAGGGCTAGAGATAATTACGGTGTCCAAATCCTGGCAGACCACAAAACAGGTATCCTAACCCAAAACGATTGTTATAAACGGTTATTTATTAAGTGCTTCTGGGTTTATCGTGCACCAGTTTTTCTTATTCCGATTCAGTCTTAAGCAGTGCCCAATTATCGCATGGCGTAAATTATTGTGATGCACCGCACTTACTGCTGCTTTTTTCCATTCTTACACTGGTTTGAATACACAGCTAGTGTCCTGGACCCGGTCGGGTATTCAAGGGGCCGTGTTTGGGACGGCCCTAATTCATTGATAGTATCGATGAAACGTCCCTTAGAAGGACGGCTTAAAGAAAGGATACCAGCCGAGACCGTTATCGGACATAAATTTTTAAGTCCTCTTTTTTTATTTTAAGATAAGTATCTTAAACTGTCCTTTAGATTCGGTAAATTATTTAGGTAAACACCAGAAGTATAGTTTTTAATTTTTTTTTATTTTTGACTCGGATAATAGATTTGAGCTGCAGCTCAGGCGGTCTCTACATTTACCTGTAAATGTACACCGATAGACAGATACGTAAATCTCAGATTATAAATGATTTTAGATTTATTAGTCCAGAATTCTACCCTTATTTAATAAATATGAATACGGTACACATTGGCCGAGGTCGCCGAACTGCAAAGCCGCTCCGGACCGCTGTGGGGGGACATAAAAACCAAATGCAAATGTGTGAAATGTCGCAGTTGACATCTGCAAAAAATTAAACTTGCGAACCTGTTATCTTGTCTTCACAGCCATCGAATAACGAATCCCACGTAATCGTATATCGACCGCAATTGGTTACACCGTGAAAATGACCGCTGAAATCCAACTCTGACGAACTCGGTTCTGATATTAATTAATAAACGTCGAAATATAAAAAAAATATATAAGGTGTTTCTCAACGGTCCTTAAGAAAGAAAAACTGATTGAAAAAAGTAAAGAAATTGTGATAGCTAAGATCTTTTTCAATTCCGTTTGATGAACCTGGATTTGGTGGGGGGATTCATTGACCTATTGCTTATTTTCAGTGTATGATATATTCTCTCGATATATATCCCCCTTTACTTCTATTTCTTGTTCGTGAATATTCCACATGACGCAATGAAGAATTATCTCGATGTTATACAAGACAATTTATTATTTAGCAAACAAAAACTCAGACACCGGCGAAATGTAACATTGAAAGATTTCCAGATTGGACGGCTTATGAATCTCCCTTCGTCCAATATCCATCCAGTGTAATGGATGATAAAGATACATGTGCCCTACAAAACTTTTGGTGCCGTATGTTCGTCAGAGAGATTTTTCAAACTGCAATATCACTCGGTCCAAGTTTCGAAAGAAATACATTATAACGCGTGAGATATATTGCCACATCTTTGCTTGGTCTTTTTGTTGCTTCGTTGCCGGTTTCTCCTCCCGTAGAAATAGAGAGTTCCGGGTTGAGTGCTGCGATGTTTCCGGGACATTCTGCCCGAACGTGGAAAACAAATTCGAAATAATTATTATTCCGTGCCTGCGCTTCGGGGCCGTGGCAAGGGGTAAGGCGGTAAAAAACGGTCCCAATTTCCAGGGGTGGATGGCGTCGGTGCCCTTTATTGAATATTGATGATTTGGGGCGAGCGACCGATCGATGTTGACGGCCCCCCGGCCCGGTCCCTCCGCCACCACAATGTCATTTTTTCCTGCGCTTAGTGACCCACAGGGGTCAATCTATTGTATTCAATATGCAAACGGTTCCGTACCGCGCCCGTGGAGGGAAACGTCCATTGCACATGCTCAAATGAGAATTCATTCGAACCGTTATTTCGGTAAATATATTTACTAGTAATACATATTTTAGGTTTTGAAGAACCGCGGCTTATAGGCTTAAGAGTTTCATAGAATTTTATTCACAGAGTTTCATTATTTTTTATTTTCAATGAAACTATCAACACTCACAGCATCCTCACATGTAGACAATCGCAAATATCTATGGCTCCAATAATTAATTCCAACCTACATTTATCCGATTCCAACATATTTTTTTAACTTCATGAATTAAAAATGTAGATACAGCGAGGTCTAGAGGTCGTCATTTTTCTATTCCTATGTTTCAAATTTAGTGCGGAGTTAATAAATTACTCTAATCTAACTGCATCACCCGTACCTAATTGACACGACTCGTATCGCAAGGGAAACACTCGTAATGTACCATGAGCGGGGTAGAGAGATAAGGTAGGTTGACATAGGGTTATGCGGTGTTATGTGGGCCACGAAACCAAAATAATTGTCCCCTGGGGGGCTTCAACCCCCGCCGAGGGTAGCTCGGGGCTGAATTACGTAACGGAGTGGTAGTGGCGTGGGCCGCCGCCAGGGTCGCCCTCGGACAACCCCTGCCTGCTGGCTGCCGGCCCTGCTGGCTGGTGGCTGGTGGCTGCTGGCTGCTGGCTGCCTGCAGCCCGTCTGTCTGCGCCTCGTGTGGCTGCGCCCGTCCGCGCGCCGTCCCCTCTCCCCCCTCGCTCACAATCAATCTCCCCCTCCCCACCCAGATGTTCCTCACCGCTCTGTTATTGGGCCCCTCTCAGTCTTCACTTGGCCACGACAGAGGACGGTACAGTGTCCGACGACAGCGCGCCTAAACGAGCCGCCGACCGACACCACCCCGCGATCTGTTTGTTTTACCGACCGGTTTTTTAGTTTTTCTTAGATTTCGAGAAAAATATAAAAAGGCGGTCGAACGTGAACTTGAGTGAGTGATATTAACTGACCACCCCGATTGTCCGACCTCCCCCCATTCACGAAAGAAGAGTGATAGAGTGATTAGAGCCAGTGATTGGTGAGCTATGTGCCCTGGATTTGTTTATCAAGCGGGGAGATGAAATTCACCGCAGGCTCTCGCAGAGACTCGTATTCTCTGTCTAGAATACGGTGAGTACAGAAAAATCTCATAATTTAAGTTACGTAAAATAAACAAACGCGATGTCACTCACATACGTAAACTAATAACGTGCCTACTTTTACTACGTGCCTTAATTTTATGTTTATCTTATAATTAAATCCTTGTAAACATAAAAACTAAAGCTTTTCGTGTTTCCGATTACTCTATGTTATCAGCCTGAAAACGAATTGTAAAATGAAACAATGAATAAGAATTCAGAAAAGGTATACAAAACAATCTACAATCGATAACGTCTGATATTTGCTATATCTCTAATGATAAATGTTTTAATTGGTTTTGTGTTATTGCATGACTGTACATCATCCTGTTGAGAGGGATGTTACAGTATATAATAAATATGTATATAATATAAATGTATATATATATATATATATATATATATATATATACATATATACATATATACAATCACGTTAACAAGAAAGGAACTCGTTTTTTATGTATGATTTTTCCTGGTATTTGCGCAGGGAATGCGATGGTGATATCACATCCGCAGCATACATCTTAATCCATTGTGAAATGGTGGCTTTTCCTTAAAGGAAAATATATTCCTTGAAATACAGCTAAACTGTATTTAATTCTAGTTTTTGTATCACTCGGTTTGGTGACAGCATTCCACTTTATAATTCAATGTTTAATATTATTATAACTCTTGTGACTTTCAAGGGTGCCATTGTTGCGTTCAAATCAAATAATCTTCTGAAATCCGGATTTCGGAATTGGCATCAGTCATTTTTGGCTAGTTATTATTCGTCCCGAGACTGTATTTACCGATGGCCTCTTTCTGTTGGGGGTCACTTTATCTACGGCGATAGTATTGTAGTGAACAATAGGAATAAGAAAGGGATGTTCGTTATAAATGGGTCATCCGTTATATTGGGACTGTGTATATAATTTGTCCTGTTCTTGTTTGTCCTGTCACTCGGGCAAGGTGACAGACAACGCTTCGCTGACCCACTCCTCGGGGGGAGCCGATATCCGATACTAGCTCCAAAATTTACACCGAGTCGTCGATGGCGGTTTCCTACCTCGAGATCGTATTAATTTTCACTATCGAAATCAATATCCCTGAAGCGTGGACGGGACCGATGTCGATCACAGATAACGTCGCACACGCTCTCGACACTAATTTTCCGTCCCAATATTGCCTGCGCCGTAGTGTAAACGTTATTTGGGCGGTGCAAGATCATACTAAAGAAAAATAATAGTTGTAAAAAAAACTTTAAGAAAATCAAAATATAGCAATTCATTAGAGTCGCTTTGTATCTTTAATGATTTGTAATATCATAAGTCTTTAAAATCCTCAGTAGTATTTAAAACAGTTTTTCCAGAAAAAGTCTCCAGAGAAAATATGTAACCAACACGATATAGCATAGAAAAATATAATTTCAGTCTCTTTTCAACTCTCAGTGGTCATTAAAATCTTCCTAGTTGAACACAACACAATGTCTCCAACTTTCAACTTTGTCAAATTTTATCTAACACATAATGAAAATAATTTGTGATAAAAATATCGTCCCAGCATTCATTGGCCATATCGTCTTCATAAATCTATTCGTACTGTGTATGTAATATATAAATTTCGTTTGATTAATTTTTCAATAATCGATTATTTGTTTTTTCGATTATTCGTGTTGATTTTGTAATAACGGGTTTCATTTCTTCCTGCATACAGAATTCGGTGCACCTATGTAGGAGACAAAGTCCCACATAAAGAATTTCCGAAAGTTAAACTTTTATTCAAACAAAATTGCGGAGCAACTGGAGGAGAGATGTTGAATTATGAATGCGAGCCCAGAAGCTCCGGGGGATCGGTCGGATAACAGAAACCTTTTAACGCCCCGAGTCATTCTTCCCGTACTAAATTACCGTGTATAACTTTGGGCCGTAACACCCGGGGGTGAAGCGTGTTCCATTATTCGGGTGTTAAATGAGGGAGAGGCGGGGCAGTTAATCAATATAGAAGAGCTCGTGGTGGAGGTGGAGGACGAGGAGAGGAACAGATTCGCAGACAGATAGAGGCGTGTTGGGCCGCTCATTGTTATGTGTATAATGGAGTGGCCGGTGAATGGACTCCGAGGCCCCATCTGCCCCCACCCGCCGCTTTATAATTGTTACGGCCCAGTGGACCCCATTCCCGGCCCGAATCTTCAGTTCCTTGTTTTACTTAAATCTGTTGTCCGTTCCCTGCCCTGCGCGGACTATTCCGTTATATCAGTTATGAAGGCAGGGAAATTTGGTGCATTATTGCGCGAATATTTGTTGAAATTTGTGAAATAAATTATACAACTGACCGCTATACGCGATGCATATTTGTGATGCAGTTATACATGCTTTTATTAATGTTATATTAAAATAACATTAACGCAATCATAAAATAATAATTCTTATATATTATTTTATTTTTTAATTTATTTCTTCGTAACGTACGGTATACTCGTTGGAATAATAATATAACAAGTAAAATAATACGATTAGACGACTTCCTGCTTGTTATATAGCTTGTTGTAATTATTAATGATATAAACGAGTCTTGGATAGTGTTCTATAAAAACGACCACCGTGGAGTTTCCATTTTTGGTTCCACCGCTCCATCTATTTATCATCCTGCCGACACCGAGTTCCCGAAACATGTGGCGACATTTCGCACGCACACACGCAGAGGAGAAATGCGCGTTTACACGACGCCCGCGGGTTTGAAATGTGTTGGTAGCACTAGATTTATACTAGAAGAGAAATAAGGCCGATCTGGAAGGCCCCCGAGGGCAGAACGGAGCGGAGGTAAAAAAAAGAAACAATCCAGTCGGCAGCGTTGCGTGCGGGGAAAGCGGCGCTGCACGCAGCCCGGGATTTATGCATAGGAATCTCTAAATATAAACTGAAGTGAAAGGCGATGTTGTTCTTGTTTTTGCGCCGCTGGCTGGATATTGTCCGGACGTCGGATCCTCAACGTCTCGGATATTATACAAAGGGCTGTTCTCCTTCCGCAGGAAACGGCGTATAATGGGCTGTCATATAGGGGAAGGTCAGTTCAGTGTGACGGCGAGCCCCGAAGGGCTTCCGGGTTAATGGGCAGTTTCAGGTATGAGCTAGTTTTTGAATAACGATTCCTGTCTACATATTATAATGAAAATTATATTGATAATGAGAAGGGTTGTTGATAAAGGTGATTGAATGAGAATTTAAATCTGGTACGAAGTAGCCTGTTAGTGAATTTTTTCATGTATGTAATAGTAGGGGGGTTCTAGGAGGATATTTATAAAGTACTGAAAAATGATGTTTATGTGTAAGACACTGGACAAATTAACTGGTTCTATACTGATAAAGGCGATGAGACGCATCTTAAACAATCCAGTCCTTGTGTTGAATCTATATAACTTTCCATCATATTCTCCTTTATAAACGGATTTTCAGTAATCCAGAAGTACCGCTAGAGCGTGTTGCTACGACCGATAAAATAAATATTCTTCTCTATTGGTGCGTGTATTTGCGGGTAGGGGAGTTTCAACCACTGAGTAACAATGAACCCAACTTTCCATGTTGCGCAGTCTGCGGGATAAAAGGTGGAGGATGGTCGTTACCCTCATTCAATTGGAAGGGGGGAGGGGATGATCCGAAATTATCGGCTTAGTGACAAACATTTTGCGATTCCCCTCTACTGAACACTCGCGTAAACTTACTTGTTTTAATCCTTAAACATTGAGAAACACATTCCAACATTTATTGCATCGTATTTAATTTATCAAAAACGTAATTCAAGAAGTGCGTGCCGTGTATTTTAAAGTAACGTTAAACCTTTGGCTCTACAGACTCTTAGTCACTATTTTTAATTGAATTCATAGGTTTCAAGACAATTCTTCAGGTGCTTCAGGGAAAGAGTTTGTGGATATAAGGATAATTTTAAAGCTATTATAAGGTCCGTCTCATCCACTTGTTCCCTATTCAAACGGTTTGATGTTGAAATACAGAATTATGCCGCATACCGAAGCCCTTAGTTTATTATAATAGTATAGACGAATCATAACTCTCCGACTGATTGTACTAGATATCATTAAATTATAGCGTGGAACATGAACGTTATAATTTGCTCACACCCTCTAGCTCACTCACGGATGTCTGAATATCGGATACACACTATCCCTCTTCCTGCTTCCTGCCTATCCCCCCTTCGTCTTACACAATAAGGGGGGAATGGTAATAAACGTACAACCGAGTGTAAATGGGATATAATTAGGCGCGTGTCTATCTAATTTGAATCCCACTGTAATTAAACTCCAGTAATACAAAGAATAGTATTCATTTCGCCAGCTGCAAATACAGCACGAATCATTGATACTATTCTTCTAAGGCCTCGTATTGGAACAATTCAAAATAATTACGCCAAAGTTTTATGCTTCTAATGCACAAAACATTGAATGTGTTCTATTTTTAATATAATTAGCATTAATTTGTCCCAAATAAGGACAAATGCTCCGTGCGTTTCTGCAATACATGTTTGATAGTATATAGAAGAATGTGTGTTGATAATGCAGTTTGTCACTGAAAGAATTTCTTCGGCGGTTTTGTTTCTTTTATATTTTTTAATCAACCAGTCTTCTACACTTCTGAGTTATATTTAGATAACGCCTCAAGACTCCTGGAAAATGCTTCAATTAGATAATGAGTGCAGAGAACACGGCCTGGAGTGCCGCGATAATCCACAAGACGGAATTAGTTCGAACGATAGCTTATCAACCGAATGTGGGGCGCCCCCCCATTCTTCCTTACCTTATCAGTCAGACGTTTAAATACATTTTAATTGTACAGCAGCGCCTGTGCACTATTGGGAATTAAACCTTGATAACTGCACGAGTTGTTTATCATATTCTATTCGACATGTGTTACCAGGATGAGAGAAAGTACCATTGAACCTTGAGCCAATACTTTCGGGCCGACCTTTGCATCCCTGACAGTTCCCCGTGACAAATTTGCCGATAACGATCAAAGTGTTTTTGCATTCGATATTTTATCTCTCCCACCGTCATCGATCCTAGATAAAGCTGTTTCCGAATCGAGGTTGATCGTTTCCCAAACGGCCCACTTCTGTCCAGGGGAGGTATTTAAGTACAGCGATTTGCCGCAATTACGGGGCATTTTAAATTTCAATCACTACCAATAATATTTTCTCTAAAATTATAAGCATCCCGTTATTACCCGTTAACTTGGACCGGATTAGGGTATTTATTGATGAAAATGGTTTGAAGAATTAATCGTTATCAATTTTCTCCGAAAGTGTCAGCAATCACATTTTTCGACGCTTGAGAAACCAACCAGTTTTTCATGATTTATTTCACACGAATGAGAAAGTAAAATATTTCTACTTTATTTACGTTTAAAATTGTACGCCAGCAATGGAATTGGCCGGCTCTGCGTGTCTCTCTTAATCGATGCCAATGTTTTCCTGGATTATACCCCAGAACGTCTGTTTATTAAAATCCCACCCCGCCGTAAATTGGGACGCTCAGTAAATGTCGAATGACCCCGCCTTAAATTGTCTCTCGCCTCTCCGCGAACTCTCCCATCGGTCGGTTATAATGTGGTAGTCGGCTCTTAATAATTTTTTTTTAATGTATAAAAAAATAAAGCGTCCGATAAGATTCGATCTCGATTTAAAAGACCCGTTCAGTCGACACGGGTTTCACTGCTCGTCTTTTTTCTACCAAAGTTGAGTGACCGGGCCGTGAGCGGGGCAGAAGAAGGGGCCCCCAAATTAACGATCGGAGGCCGCCTCCTTCCCGAAGCCAAAGTCTAATTTTCTCGGACGACTAATTCCGTTCCTGTTATGTGATGTTATCCTAGTCAAACCCGACGCACTGCCGACCGACGGCTCCCGTGTCCGTCCTATCGAAAGCGCAATCTCGATCCAATCTCCGTTGAACGCCTACCTTAAATTCGTTTCACGGTAGGAAAATATCCGCCGATGGAAAAAGTTCGACTAAACGCATTTCAGATTAATTGAAGGATTGAACTGAAATTAGGCGATGACTTTTGGAAGTTTAAATGCTGTTCAATATTCGGAAGTTCGAACTTCCCTGTTGCCCTATCGCTTGTTTTGTCTGTGACCGAAGCATTCTCAGCATCGTCACCATTGGTATCACAGTGTAATCATAGTTACGCATGTCACGGTTACCGATAACGTACACCGCCCGAACTAGCAACGATATATGTCTCTAATTTTCGGCCGGTTTAAACTACACGGAGAATTGCGTGTAGCCTATATTAAGAAGGAGACGGTGAGAATATTTATTTATTTAGCCCCCGATGTTACCAAAACCTTGATTCGTTCTGGGAGATTGAAGAAATGTGTTTACAGAGCTCGATTCGTGTTGGTCAAGAGGCATTGCCCTCCAGAGGTGACATCAGACAGCCGAAGATTGAAACTAGTGGGCAAGGTAAGCCTTGATCGCGTTCCAAGAGCGAGGCCGAAGCAATATCAGGCTGGCAATTAAACCGCGACTGTAATTACCGAGGGATATTATTTTTTTCTCTCTGCCATTGCGAAATCCGCGTGGCCACAGGGTTTACGTGGGACGCTTCCCCACAGCTTAATTATCCCTTCCGAACAACACTCCCATTTCGCGGACTCGAAATTGTTTCGACGTTGACGCGTAACTGCTATTATGTCGGCCTTAAAAAAAAAGAAGAAAAAGTTGGCTAAATTATTTTCTCCCGTTAGATAATGGGATTCGGCAAATATGTCTTCGAGAAGAACCAGTCTGACCGATAATTTCTTAATGGATGTATCGACTGAATCCGAGCCTAATGTATTTTTTGGATTGATCTGCTCGTCCGATATCTGCAGTTATTTTTTAACTTCGTTTTGTAATTTTTCACTGTCCTATGCCAAGGCAAAGGTGGGCCCCTGGAGATGGCTATAATGAAACCGACTCGATGGCCTGCATATGCCGAATCAGCCAATTTCTGATTGTCATATTGTGAAAATAGTGGGCACGGCCAATCGTTGAAAGTTTTCTACATCTTCTTACAAATAATTTTTAGCTGTATTGCCATTTCCCCCCCTCTTAATAGCAAATGATTACATCATTTATTGAATAGTTTTCTGGAAACAGTGACGCGAACTCCGTCTCATATATTTCCCCCACTGACGCTGGGTTTTCTCATCGTTCGTACGTTTCACCGGATTATTTCCCAATCGTTTTGGTAAATTTCGATGACTAATAAACCTTGAACGGCGGTTCGAGCTGGCCGAGTGTAACGCGCTCGGGTGGGGTACGTCGAGGATCCCGATTAGAGGAGGAAAAAAAACGCTGTAAAAGGAAGAAAAAGCGGTGGACAATAATTCTCCGTTTATCGCATCCACGTAGATGGTAATCACCAGTTTGCGGCCGGCAACGCGGGACAACACAATAGTTCGAATCGGGACAACATTTGGTAGGCACGATCTCGGGACGAAATGACGCTGAAATTCAAGGCCGGGAACTCGTGCGTTTTCGATACTAACCTTGACTAATATCTTCGCTTCGATCTGAAACGTTCTCACGTACATCTATGCTCCGTTTCCTAGGGGACCGCGTACCGTAGACGACTGGGTGTCGTCATGAACCTATCACCCGCTGGTTCATACTGGGCGCATTGAAACGAGATGAGAATAGCGTGCAGTTGCGGGGGCAATGTTTCTTGTGCTGAACAGCAGGGTGAAATATCGGAGTGGGAAAAATCATCTTATATCTTTTACCACTCGTCAAAACAGTACCAATTATTTTGCATTAATATCAATCGGAGTAAGATCTAGCAAAAACTACCGGGAGTAGTTTCCCGGGTGTTTTGATGCGCGAGTCGGGGAAACGTCTGTGACACCGTTAAATTGGCTTCGTTCCCTCGGCAAACGTTTAACAAAATCTCGGCCCGGATGCTGGTCGGGGTATTTTGATTTATGCCGTGTTCGGGGTGGAGAGTTGAGGAGCCCGGTCCCTCTGGTATGCGGCCCGGGGAGTAATATGCCCGGCGTATAATTACCTCTGGAGGCCCTCGCTGTCCCACTCAAATTAAGAGCGTATTAAAATCGAGGTCAGTCCCCGAAGAGCCACACAGAGCATCCTGTCGAACGCCTGATGGCTTCCTGTTAATCGGAATTTTGTTCCGGAGAAATGTGTGGGAATCTTTCTACATCGAGGTGGAACGTTCTTCATTTAAGACCTGGTATATTTTTTCAGTTACTTCTCAGATTTTGCATTTAAAAACCGCTAATGCAAGTATGTTATTGATTGATAATCACGTATGAAAAATGTAGTACAGAAACGTACTGCTTCTGAAGTGTAAAACGATTTGGAATCTCCTCTCGTTAAAATTTACGGGTATAATCCTACACAGTGAATTTACAAAAGACGCAGTAACATATAATACCAGTACCACATTCAGCGGTTTGTTTCTCGTTCTTTTTTATGTGAGTTTGAACAACATTTTAACAAAAATTTTGTTCACCAATACACTCACACTCCAACATGTATGTGCTACATTTATATGTTACATATAAATTACAACCATTTAAGGGCCCCCACTGTGAACTTGTTCGAGTCGGTTGAGTCCGTATTTGGCGTGATAGTAATCGGGTTTCAGACATCGACAGGATACTTTCTATTTTAAATTGAAATTAAATTAATAGGCTGAAGTCTGCGGTCATTTTTTTTTCTTGCTTTGCATGATATATTGAGTTGTTTGCCTTTAAGATAAGTTGTTTGCGTTTAATTATGTACCGGACCGATGAAATATTATTTGTTCGGGTCCGGTTAAAAAATGTAGCTTCTTAGTTTATAGTTATTCGTAGTGTAGCTGCAATAAATGTTTACCTCGAATTGCACATGTCCTGGTGCCTTTAGGATTTTAAAGGGCGTTTCGATTGAGTAGCATGAATGTCATGTTAGAAAACAAACTCATTTCATAAACTTCGCATTCGATTCAATTACATTGTTTCTGCCCTTATCAGTAAAAAGATCTTATACAGATACCTCCCTTCCGAAAAACATTATTACAGAATTTTCGCGGCGACAACATCGTTAACAATAATTTTGCGGCAAATATATCAGGGAGGTACTTCCAATGGGTTCTATCGTTCGTTAGTATCATCAGAAATTTTGCTGTGGTATAGCGGTGGTATTCGGGCGGCTGCGGCATTTCTCGTTTGGACCCAGTTACCCGTCTAATTACTCAATTCGCTCTCCATTCGGCCATGCCGATAATTACCCCGCGGGTGAAAGTGGTTTATAGGCTCACGAACCCCACCCCTTTTTCGCAAGCAGCACATAAATTCAATATCGGCCTCCGTGTCAACAGAATATTTGGACAGATGAAAATGTCCGATTCACTAGAGTCTAATTGAAACGGTGGACGGGACCGAACAAAATTCACTATGCCCAAATAGCTGAAAGTACTCTGAAACACATTAGGGGTTCGAAAAGAACGGATTAATTTCTAAATTTTGTTACTGACGGGGCTTCACAGGTCGGAAATTTAGAAGAAACTGTGCAATTTTATAAGTTTTTTTGGATTTTTGTACCGGCCCATTCCTACCTGGCTAGATCCGGAAGCGTGATCGGGGCAATTTATCCGTATTGATGTTTTTTGTTAGTGTAGCTATACATTTCCCGTAACCGGTTTGTGCAGACGGTAAGCTCGCAGAGTAAACAGATTTCGCACGCGCTGCCGTTGGAAGGAGGAAGAGAGAGAAAAAAACCTTAACTGGAGCACATCGTTACTTCCCCTGGGTGGCGGGTGACACGGCTGACAATGAATCCCAAATTTATGCATCCGGGGACGGGGGCCGACAATGGAGCAACCCTTTGCCCGTGGACATAAATCAGAGCGCCGGTACATACAACTGTCGCGGCCCCCAACAACTGGGTCGGGACTCGATTTTAATTTTCCTACCGTTCCACCTTAATATGCCTCTTTTCCTATTCAAAACATATTTGGGGCCTGCGCTTTATTCATTACCGTCGGCCGGATCGGGGATAACTGCCCCCCCCCCTCCCCGTCCCGCCCTTGTTAGAATGCGGGACGCTACGCGAAAATAATTGCATTCGCGATTGTGAATAGTCTATTAATGTGATTTATACCCCGTTGCGGCATATGGCAGATTATAATGACGATTTGAACCCCAAAAGGCGCACTTCGGTTTTGGACGCGGTCCAGAAACCGACAGGGGCTTCGCATTGGGGTAACGGTGTAATAGACTATATTAACTATCAGCTTTATTAACTGACTCCAGATAGTAAAGGGTTCTTCGAAAATTCCATGTTGCAATGGACCATCTGCAGTATATGTATGTACCTCACAATACTGATGTATTAACAATTACTGATTGTTTACTGTCAGCTGCTCATTTTATATCACCTTCAAGATATAAAAGATTCAAGGAATAATAAAATATCCGTATGAAGTCTGTAAAACAACTGCATTGTAATAAGTTTTTGTAATATTTTTTGGAGGAAAGTGAATAATAAAACAAAGCTAATCGAGAAATGTATAATACTAAAAAATATAACTCCCCTATTATATCATAATATTTGTTGGCAGAGAACATACATTTGTATAAGAATCTGTTTCAGATATGATACAAGTTAATTAAACTGAGTAATTTTTCGAATTTGCTGTCATTGTTGATTTGTGTGAATAATTAATTATGTAAGCCATTATGACAATAATTGTAACAACTTACAAAAACTATACTCCCCGGTTCCTTTTTTTTTAGGCGAACAAGATATGTTTTTATGCTAAATTGAGGCCTATCTTTTGTTTGTTTTTTGGGCGTTGAACAGGTGAGGTTTATTAATCTCGGGCCTATTTCTCCCTCCTCAGGCACAAAAACGAAACCCTCATAATAAATACGGTAGGGTGATTAATCGGGCTCTTCTCATCGCGGCCCTTATAACTCACTGCGGCCTCTCGTACTGTAAAATTATTTTTCACATTTTTCATTAACCCTTTTGGTTGAAGGGATTTAGTTTACGAAAAAAGGAAAATAGGAAAAAATCCTGTAATGAATGCTATAATTTCACAACAGCCAAGTTTTAATAACTTGATCTATTTATTCGGCGGAAACAATAATAATTATCGGATTTATGATCTGTTTCCATTATAAACTAAAATACACGTTCAGTTCTATTAGAATTATTATTTTCATATTGTTCTACTTCTAATACTTACTAAATGTTTCTTTCTTTTTCAGGTGAGTACCAAAGATGTTTACCATGTTCAAACGAGAACTAAAGTAAGTTCTAGTATTAATATCTGAATAATAAGTATTAAAGTAAACCTCTTTAAACAATAGTCTTACTTAAAAACAATTCGTTATTACGTATCACTGCGTAATTATTTTTGGAATCGTCTCCCTTTTTTGAAATTAATTCTACTGTTACTTGAGTTTCTTCGATAACTCATATCAGGTCTTCCTGTAATAATTTTGCGGGGCATTCTGGCAGAAAATTATTCATTGCGTCAACTATGATTTCCGGGCCCTGGTTTCATTAACGTCAGCAAAATAGCTTGCCTCATTCTTCTGTTGTTTTGCTGCCTGAGCTAAGAATTTTGAATTTTTGTACAGCGGCTTCGGTCGTTCTAATTACAGATTTTTGTTTCTTGAAATATTAGGTTTTTTCGTAAGGTATACGATGAATGTGTTGTTACAGTATTTTCTATGGTTTACCCACCATGACATTGACAACATGCTGCATTTAACACATAACATGTATTATTCTATTTCGGTTAGATCATATAAAAAATTGTATTATAATTTGTAGAAGGAAGTTGTAATATCCGGTTGAAAACGAAGATTCTCTGTCAATCAGATACACAGTGGGCGACAATATAATGTCCTAAATGGACAAAACCAGATCTCAGACCCTATCAGGTTTTTAGTTTTGTTATTTCTTCTCCAGCCATTCGGGAACGGTGGGTTTAAAAAACAAGGAATGTACGAATGTACGGTATCTGTTAGGAATATCAAAAGTCCCCATGCGGATGTAAAATGTAGAAATCCTCCTCTTCCAGATCCATATCGGGGAATACAATTTTTTTTGTAGTGACCGCTCACATAGCGACTTTTTTTGCAAGACTAAGACGAGCGTATGCTTCCGCTTCAAAAACCCCATATAATTTTTCGGTTTCTCCATTCTTCTCTGTATTCCCGAGGGACCGAAACGTTTTAACTTTACATATCAATAAAAAAACGGTTAAACAATGCGCTTTCTTTCTATTTAACTTTCTACAGCGGATTGTTTTAAGTTTAGTCGCGTTGTTGAGTGAACAGTTTTTGTTTATTATCCCTACAGATAATAATTGTCAAATTTTCTAACGGGACACAGCACTCGAGCACAGTTAACAGTCAGTTTATAGTGTCGTTTGCAGATTAAACGAGCTGCCGGAGATAAGGTTTTTTTATCAAAATAGGAAAAAGAAACGACTCGGTGGGCCTCGTGAGTCCTAATATAATAGCATTAATTTTTGTCGTAATTTCAGTTGTGCTAAGTTCAGTTTGTGTGGCGATCACTGTTTTGTATTAATAAAACAAAGAACATAAAGTTGATATTGCTTTGGTTGGCGGAGCAGCGAGAAAATAATTCCGTTTTATTGTAGTTCGTATAGTAGTGGAACTGCGAAGCACTGTAAAAGCAGAATCGTTTTACTTTATGATACTCTGGATTATGGGACCAAAATTCGAGAACAGTACATCGACTCTTAATGAATACTAGTCCTATAGGGTCATATGATCTTTCCAATGATGGTGTTTGCAGTATTTATTTTTAACCGTCGTTACACATATCGGTAAATAACTCCCGGTTTTATGTCAGCCGTAATGGAATCTCGACATTTTGATTGCATCGCGTCATAATTATTGTACGATGGATTACACAAGTACGCGATTACCGTACCGCGAATCCGTTTTATACCTTCGAATTAATCATCAATACACTCGTAATGCCCGACCTTTGATTAATGGCGCTCCGCTCGGCGTACGAAAAGGTCGAGATCGGTCGAGAGCCGATAGATAAAGGTAGGTAGTCGGTTGGCGAAAAACGCAAGCTTATC
This sequence comes from Lethocerus indicus, assembly GCA_019843655.1. Classification (NCBI taxonomy): domain Eukaryota; kingdom Metazoa; phylum Arthropoda; class Insecta; order Hemiptera; family Belostomatidae; genus Lethocerus; species Lethocerus indicus. The sequence continues at coordinate 20,811,412 of JACDQD010000003.1, read as the reverse complement.
GGCGGCTCGATACCGCCTAATAACAGGTTGGGAGCGGGGCCGTCTTAACTTCTGTTTGGCGCATTAGGGCCCACCCCTATCGGCGATATGATCGGGCCCGCAGCCGGCCAGATCTCGCCCCCGAGATTGGGCACCGTCGTCCTTCACTTCGCCCCCGAATACTATAACTACAACTATATCTCGTCCCGTCTGACCTATCCCCCTTCAAGTGTCCAACGAACACTCTCTTTAATACCCTGGCCAATAATCTGGACTTGAAATCCGTTTCGGTCGTGTTAAAATTAGGTAGAGATCTCGAACGACCGATAAGCGTTCGGCAGCAGAGTACCAAAACATTTTGTTGCGTAATTGCTGTTTTTGTTTCGCTCGGACGTTAGCGCATATCTGGCCACGTATATATTTTTTCTACATTTATAAACGCAGTGAGAACACTTCCTATTTCAGTCTTAGAAGGGACAGGGATAGGATGCTTTGCTCGGAAACGATAAAAAGTGGTCCCTATGATCTCAAAAACTGACTTTGATGCATTTTAATGCCACCACCTCTTTTGTCCTCTTCAGCCAAACGTCCTCTTGAAAAACTAAGCTTTGAGTCGTTTTCAATTAGAAAACATTCGTGTTCCTACAGAATGACACCTCCCTGCCTGTGGGCCTCAGATATTACGATACTATGTCGCGCGGCGTGCTCGATTTGTTTGTCAGTTTTATAGAGGAGGCAACCGTGTGTTCCCCTCACCCCTAGCCGAGGTACGCCAAATATGTCCTAAATTGTTGGCCCCGTGTCAAAGAGGAAGCTGATTGCTATTCACTTCAAGCTTATCGAATCACATCCGGGAAGTTCTCTAAACTTGGTCTTGAATTAAATTTTCTTCGGTTAGTTACAGATATTGCAACATTGATATACCATCTAGGTGTAAAAATAATTTTTTTTTTTAATTTTTAATTGTCTACTCTTTAGCTATCGTTGTCGTAGTGCCGTTTCAAGGGCGAATCGGGACGTGCGCCTTCTGAATAATTGACATTAAAATATCGCGAAAGTATTATCACCGTATCGGGAGAGTCACAAACGGGACAGTCCTATTAACCCAGTTTACCCCGGTCTTTTCACGATAATTGCCACCGGAGTTACTCAAGGGATGTATATATATATATTTTCTCCTATTACATTCACTTTTCTGTTGGATGCGTCTTTTACCGTTCACATTCTCCCACTGACCTCATTCCAGATTCCTGCAGTGGGCAGCGTTTATTCAGCTTTTTCCTCGTCCCCGGCCGACGGATTTCTTTCCATCCAACGGCATCATTGAACTTTCTCAATGCTCTGATTTTTCTTCATTAAATTTGATTACCGATTGTCATAGCCCGTATCTATCAATATGGACATTACACCGTTAGTTTTCTGTAATGCAGATCTCAATTTGATTACTCCTATTGTTAATTTTATTCGTTTAATGAACTATCTAATAATACGCGGTCATCAATCTTCATTTAAAACATGCAGTTCCACCAATACAGTACTTACAACACGTAATCTCTCAGAAAATAGTCTGGCCACTCGTCTTTTATCTGGCTCTGGTTACGTAAGCTTTATCGCTTTTATTAAATTCTAAGTTCGGAATAATTTTTATTCGAATAAATATGTTTCAGTTAGAATGTTTCGGTTATATTTTTTTCAGGGCGATAACTTTCTACACTTTCTTTAGGTACGCCTTGTTCCTAACCAAAATAGTAAACACAGTCTACTTTTACGGGCGGTATTAAATTAATTAAGGTCATTTATCGCCAGGTCGGTCGTCTTATCGTTTTTTCCAGGTATTGTCATTGTTTGAATGCACTAGATAACACGCTCAGATATGCATTCGCGGCTGTGTTTCGAAATTATTTTCTTCCACGGTGTCGCGTCAGTCGGTGTCGAGTAGCCCCCCTTCATGCGTCATACAGCGCTCACAATGTCGACGGCTATCGAGTTGTTCGAATCGTTCTACGTTTTCTTGGGCCTTTTGATATTTCACACTTGGCTTTTCATCAAAGACATTTTTCAGAAAGTGGTCGGAGAGAGATCGGACCCGATGGACTACCGTTTACCGTATCCGATAACCAACCCCAGGTCAGTTCTCATTGTATTTTATAACCGGATGCCTTCGGTTTACTGCCAGAACGTGGACACTAATAGACAACATGCATACTTAATTTAAGGTGCGTTGCAATATAATTGTTAGGACACCATTTTGCAGATATTTCCGGAGATATACATAAAGCAGGTTGCATAGTTTTAGATCTTGAGGCACCGGTTTTACTCACGTTCATAGTTCACGTTAACCCATTTCAGGTTTGAGATTTTAGATGTTTGAGATTTTAGAGCGACAGGTTTTGATTAAGGACACGTCATTTTCAAGAATGAAACTGAGGGTAAAAAAATGAAAGTGATCGAGCGATATACTGGTCGGAAGTGGCTTCTGAATGGTATGAGAATGATGGGTGGTGAGGTATCAAGTGGTGAGGTGACAAGTGCCTGGGACAATCGGATTCTTCAATGAACTAATGTCAGCTTCGGTTCGACCTTGGAGGCTGTCGCACGACCCTCAGGTGTCTCATTGTCGCACCTAATTGTTGTGTCACTCCTGTTGCCCCTTACCAAAGGAAATTGCCATTTCCGTTTTCCCTCTCGCCCTGGCAGATTCCGACACGATTGGAACCATTGAGGAGCCATACTGTCCTCAATTTGTTGCTTCTTAATTTGTTTAAACGTTTACGTTGTGTTCTATCTCATTCCATGTGTTACTTCTGTTAGAACCAGTTAATACATTATTTTTCCTAACCAGTTTGGAATTGTTTTAATTGTTTTCTGTTAATAAATGTGAAACATCTTACAATTAAGTAGCTGACCGCATATTATTATTATTATTTACTACAAAATGTAATAGAATAATAATTCGGCTTTAGTTGTAGTCGAAATAAGAACCGATATCGTAGAATATTGAAGTATTATGAAGTTTTAATATTTCTTTGAATATTTGATAAAATGAAGGAAAAAATGTCCACTACAAGCCTATGATAAACATTTTGAAATGCGCTAGATAATAACAATATTTCTATTAATGTTACATATTCTACAGGCTAGAAACTCTCAAAGGTTTACCGAGATCTGTTGGGCGGTAGGTTTGAGCAACACGTGCACCTCTGTTTTAAACGATGAGTTGAATGTTGTTTTTTCTCTGAACCCCGGGGCATCATTTACGCGCCGTTTACATTAACCCTTCTTTTTATTTACACATCACAGAAGAAAGAGAAATAGAGCTGTTATTTTATACTTCACCGGTCTCCTTTCCGTTTTCTTTAACCGGCTCAAAAAGGTGGTAAACGTTTTTCCGTTATATGTTCTCCCATTTTAATGTGTTTCCTCAATTTTCTTCAAGTATTTTTAATGACATCAAACTTTATAGTTTATTAGGAAATTGAAATATTGTGTTTAAAAATTGTAAATATTCTATATGATTTTTACGGTTCCATTAGAGTATAGTAGTATCACTATACATTTGTACTTAAATACAAATGCAAATGATAATGTAGAGTAGAAATTAAGTTCGGTTATCTGGACCTCTACCGACCAGAACCGCTCGGCAGATGAAATGCATTTGAAATATGCAGATAATTTGCAGGTGATTATGGGCAGATAAAATGACGATTGTAGCCACTATAATTTACCGAAAATGAAGTCCCGTATCGAAAAGTAGGTTTATGAGATAATCCGAATATCCCTCACCGGGGATTAGTGTCACAACTAAACCATCTGTGGTTGGACAATAAACTGTATAGATAGAGGGGTGGCCGGACCACTGGAGGGGATGATGGTCCCATTCAACCCCTTCTCCCTCTCCCGTTTTTTGCCCTTCGGTATAATCCGGCCCTCGCAGTTGGCCCCTATACAATTCCCGTTATACTCTTATTACACGCGTTCGACTCCATTGTCCCCGGGGCCCGGTTAATTTCGGGGAGGTCCACTAGCATAAAAAAAGAAGTGAATCGACCAGGTCTACCGGCGATTCGGCATATGTGGCCCAACACACCCGAATGACCGGGAGATTTCCCCAGTCGTGATCTCGAAATATATTCGACAGTGATCACATTTGTATAGGAAGGATCACATTTAGATTGAGTGTAACTGGAATATCATGGGCGTTGTCATGTTTTGAAGCGCGTATTTTGAGGCGCGGCTGTGAGCGCTAGACATCCGAGAATAATTGTCCCTGGCTACCTGGACACGAAGTGGGGTCCCGGCCGATACCCTTAGGCGGTTTGGGCGATCACAAGATTTAAAAGCCATCATGTTTTGGGTTCCGGAGATCACGAATTAAAAGGCAGGTGGCCCCCAGCCTCGGGCCCTTTGCCCTCATTCATCCCCGGCCCCATTCTACCTGAGTATCGTCTTTAATACTCATCCCGCAAAGAAGACTTTTTATGTTCTAGTTCTTCTAGTCTTCACTATTTCGTTTCGGAACTGGCAGGCTCTTAGTTATGCCAGTATTTCTCAAAATTATTCAGTTTGAAATATGTTTTCGTCGTTCCTTTCTTTCGTTCATTGTGGAATTATATTACCCCCCTGGAGTCACGTATTTCTTGCGCGTCCCACTTTGGTTACGTATCCGTCCATATTTCCTAAAACGGATTCGCAGCGACCGGGGCGGCCATTATCATACCCGATTGGGTAGTTGAAACGAAGGAACGCCACTATCGGGATTGAGCAAGAACCGAGTATTTACAGAAGGGGGGACACGCGCGGTATGTTGGGCAACGCTCGGGCGACGCACGTTTTGTCACAACGTATCTACGGCTCCCCCCTGACTTTTCAGCGCTTACCTCCGTCTGAAAATTACGTCTATCTGGTCAATGCATTCTATGTCAAACGTTGTATACTCAAATGAAAGTCATTTGAACTCGTTGAATTTTTTTTAGGCCGTCAATTCCAACTACCTCATTTACTCTCCACGGCCTTTTTCATCGCGTTATATTGAATTAACACTAAATTTCTCAATTAGTGAAGTTGTTACAATTTGTGAGTACTTCCCCTATTAAGACTTCATTTAATTTGCGTCACCTCTTCCGCTAGACGTGCGGATAAATTACAAATCGTCCCATTTGTATTAACGTGGCCCTCATTGTTTCTCATAATTCTGATTAACCCTAATAATTAGTTGATTTTTGTTTACGCATCTCTGTATAATATAAACCGGGCGATGATAAATAGACAAACGGATGGGCCGAAATTAACGAAATAAGGCACAAACTGAAGCATAGGATAATTGGTATCGCCCTTTCTTCGTTTACAGTGAATGAGGTTTGTAATAATTATATTTTTAAAGTTCCTTATGCATAATTAAACTCATTAGTTTCTAAGCATATTATGATGGACAAATTTCAGAGCGAGGCCTGTTTCCCATAGTACTGACGTGGGTCTGAAATGGGAAGATAGGCGAGAGGTTCCCGTAATCGAATCTCAAACGATCCGAGGTTAATTTATTATTAGGCGAACCTCCCCGCGGTGGTTGCCACCTGGAACGGGCAGTTTAGTAACAACCTGCCCCGGTTCTTAATTAAAAAAGCCCTATCGAAAATATGCAGTCCCATTTTACAATAATAGTCTGATCCCAGAATGGATCTCTGGACTCCGGGGTACTGGTTGTTATTTGTGCTTTTCCCACCTGGGGGATAACGGATTCCAGTCGCTTATCTGTCCCCAAGGTTTAGTTTGGTTTGATTTATGTGAATCCATCGTGTCTTAGAATATGAATCCAGGAAAGGATGTAGGATTTTAATAATGCACGGCCATTCATATCGTTTAGGGAACTCGCCGCCTGGAAAATCTGTATTGCAATAGTACTGGTAGTGGGGGGAGAATATCTCACAAGAGTGAAGTATATTGTGTCATGTTGTGCTCAGGATTTAGGGAAAATAGATGTTTCGATAAATATCTTTGTGTAGTTAAGCTTATGTAACTTGGAATGGAACTGTCGTGGACAAGAAGGACGTTGGGCTAACTCAGATTTCTTTATGTTCTGGTTCTAACCCGAAAGTGTGGATTTCCGTTTAGGGACTTTAACTCTGACTCTGAAGATACCATCTGAGAGAATGCCAGACTCCTTAAAGGGTGACAATATCCCTATTTTCGCTTAAAATGCTGATTGGAATCCCAGTCGACTAGCCGATGGTAGACCTCTCTCCTAAAGGTTAACAAGCTTCGATATAAAACGTTCGTCCGTTTTCCATTTCAACCAGCCAGTATTTTTTCGACTCCTTTCTGAACTTAATAAGGTCAATGTGACGATAGTCCTCCTATCTCGTTTTTGAGCAGTAAATTTTATAATCCCGCATTACAGCGTTCGCTTTTACGTGGGAACAAATTTAGTTCGATATTTAGCGTGAATTAAGGGATTCTATAACGTAAACTGGCCTCTTCATTTCGGTGAATTATATTATCATACATCTTTGTCCGATAATCCTTTACTCAAAGCTGTGTTTTATTCTTAGGAATTAATTTTTCATAAATGTATATTTACCTGCTTTCGGAAAATATTCAATACTGTTTATTGTTCGTTCAGACTCCTTATTATCAGAACTCCTGTAAATGTAGTCCTGTAAACTCAGTTTTACATTTGAGCGAGGGCCGACCTTTCGACAACCGGGAGAATATAATTATTCATCCGGCCGGTGAAAACCCACGTTGTAAGACTCGGACACCGGCAAAGGTTAAACAAGTAATAATAATATAAAAAGGGACAAGGCGTTTAATGGCCCATTCATTCAGAGTGGTTTTTTGCCAGCGGAGTCGTTTACACGGTCCCCCTTATAGAGGACTATTCACCGCCACGCTCCGCCGAAGTAGACTTTTTCTTTTATCCCGATCGGAATAAATATCCTTCGGAACTGGTCGGAAGCCGATGGCCTTAGGCCAAAAAGGAGGTACCCTAAAAACAACGGAGGATTTTCAAAACGTTATGGCCTTAATTAGGGCGATCCAACGTCACTGAACAAGCGTGCATTTATAGTCGGCCAGAATATTTATACGGGTAATAAGTGGAATCATGCATATTTATAGATACCTGACGAAATTAATTTTTTATATGTTTGAGCCCATTGTTCCCGTCGGAACGTTGACAAAAAAGGCCGAATCGTTTTAATAGAGTTTGAGGAAGAAGTATACGCGACCGGTTTGATGTATGGAGTCCCTGACCCGTTTAGGGAATCGAGTCGGGTTTAATGGTCTGAAATCTGCTTGAGGTTTGTCGCGTGATGAGAGAGAGAGAGAGAGAGAAAGAGTGGGAGGGATGGTGGGAGGATGAGGGAGAGGGGTGTGAGGGGATGGTTGGATAGCGGTTATTGTGAAGAAACCGACCATTTCGAAACTTGAGACGCATAAGGGGTGAAGGCGAGCGTCCCTAACGAGTAGATTAAGTTGTAGACGGTCATCATCGGATTTGGCGTTATCGTTTTAACTGGATTGCTTAGACTTGTCGGACATCTGTTCCAGTCGGGCCGGCCACTAATGAGGTTCGTCGTATTATTAAAATATGCGGTACCCGACGTCAGAGAGAGGTCAACGTTGAATAATATAAAGGTCGAGAATTCCAGGTACGAAACTGTCAATGAGAAATTTATTGTGGGGGTCAAGGATTGTTGTATTTGAATTGAATGCTGCTTGAACCGGACTTTTAAACTATTTTGAATGTTGAGCTCCGTGCAGTACATTTTATTGAAGCTCAGTGGCTAATATGATGAGTGACTGAAGTGTAATACTCTTTCCCATTTAAAATTTAAAATCTTTCCCAACATGAATCGTTATTACAAAATATTGTATTAACGTTACTATTAACGCGTACAGTAAATATGAGCTAACAATATGGAAATACACCATTGTTGTTCAGGAACCTGCTGAAGAGTTTTTCTTATTATTTACGAGCTATGCAAATTACTTGCATTAACTATTGGAGCTAAAATTTTAAAACATTAAAATTGATTGACTTAAAAAACTGTTGTTTATAATGAGATCTAGACAATTTAATTCCCTACAACTAAACCTTGTGTGGAATACAATACTGCATTCAAAGAGAAAGACATTAAATATACAGCGAGGTATTCAAATTTATTGTTTAATATTTGTATGTTGGACACGTTCTGCCTACAAAAAAGCATAAGCGTAAATCTACAAGGGCACATTATTGTGTGCAACTATTCGGCTCGGGAAAGGTCAGATCTCAGTGAACAGCTAATGACCAAACGCCCGACTGCGGACATTTAAATAAGATATATTTGGCCTCCGCGGGTAATTCCGGGCCGGAATTAGAGCCAAGTCAGAAAAGACGAATGCGAATGACCTAAGCCAATATAAACCGGCCTCTTAACAAGGGAAAGCTCTCAGAAATCGTTTCTCATGTCCTCCTCTGATTGATGGCAACTTATATTTTCGCCGTGCGATAGAGTGATTGCAGTTGTAGAGCTTTCAAATCGGGCCCTTTGGACAATTTTCGCCTTCTCCGGACGGAATGGTCCCTGGACAAAAGGAGTTGATTAGCAGGCGGCTGTCGATCATACGAATTCTACATTGTGCGCCGGCGGCATTGACTGAACTTTTGGGGGTACAGCCGAAAGTACAACATAAGAGGTTTCGAGCTTGCGAACCTCAGTTATATGCCTGCATACAACAAAGCGGGTCGGACAATTTCATATTTTTCACACCAGGAAGCCGTTATTCGTATCTACACTCTCTGGTTTCATCCTATCATCACAAACAACAGTACAGGCTGGGTGTCTCACTCATCCATTGCGGTATCGATTGAATGACGATAGTAAAAAAGTCGAACCGGTCTAGTATAAGCACCAAATAATTCATTAGCTAGGTAACGACCATTCGGTGTCCCAAATCAACTTTGGTTGGTTCATTGTAGGTATTTAAAAAATGAGTACAGTTTTTACCGGCTAGGTTAGGAGATAAAATACAGATGGATCCATTTTTCAAGTGCACAGGAAAAATTATTTCTCGTGAATTATTATTGTACATAATCGATTATATTAGTAAAGTTTCGAATGTTGAGAGAAGATATGTCCATAAGAAGTGCCTCTATTCCCCAACATTTGTCGGGTTGAACGTTTTTCAAAATCGTGAATTGATTTTCTGTTACATCTTACGAGTTACATAATTGTACGAAAGGGAGGAGTAATTCCACGTCCGGAGTCATGATCCGATCATTATCCGCGGGTAATGGCTTGTGTACGGAGGAGTCTCAACGTCCTGGGAGAGCGAGGAACACGGCCGGCCCTAATACCCGGCACCGGTGATGAGTCCCAACGGGTAACGGTTCGTCCACAGAATTCGGCTCCCTTCTCTCCCGGCCTATTCCCTCTAACGTTCCAGATACTATCGACGATACTGTTGCCTCCGTATAGCCCTTCCAGATTTCCTGTGAATCGACAATACTGTTTCCATTTCAGAAAAACACCCGCTAACGTCGTTACAGTAAACAGATAATTTATCGTTGTAAATATTTCACTAAAATCCAGGTTTAAATCTCTCTCCTTAACTATTATATTCCGTAACTTAATTAGAAGGAATATACACGAATAAATTGCAAATAAAGTTTACAACCCGAAAGATTCAACCTTATCAGTTAGCCGTAAACTTTCCGATATCGACATTTCCTGAAAAGTTCTGTTTTGTGCCGCGCAGTAGCCTCAATACGGTTTGACATTCGATACACAGTCGTAAGAGTCATGTCAATACCGAGAGGCGGAGCCGTACAAGTAAATATATAGCCGTGGATTTATAAAGAGCAAAAGGGATTGAGAGACGTCAAAATGATTGAATGAGATAAAGGGAGAGCGAGAAAGAGCGCGCGGATTTCGCAAACCCAGTCTAGCCTCTAACGAAACTAAATGCATCGACCGCTAGTACTGCTACGTCTGCCACTATAGCCACCTGTGGATAACGGAACTAGTCGGGAGGTGGCATATTGTACTAGTTTGCCAATAATGGGTAGGGGAGGAAGCGGCTTGTACCCCTTCTGCTTCCCCGTTTCAATGGGAGTTAAAAATGCCAAATTTTTGAGCCGCCCAGGATTTACGATCCTGGGAGGATGATTGCCCCTCCCCCTGGCACCGGCCCGCGCGGTCCCGCATACCGGATCCCGCTGGCACATACACATATCTCCCCCGGCTACCGTCACGTTGGCCTACGTGCACTGCAAAAAATTTATTGACGATGGGACGTGCAAATAATAGTTTAAGCGCTTCGCATACTAAAGTGAACATTATTTTCTACTATTAAAGTATTCGGATGCCGGACATTATGGCGCCGTTTGACGTCTATTTAACTTGATAAATTCATATCATGCCGGAGCCCCTTTTTTTAGTTGGCCAGTTAAAATTACTGGAAAATTACCAATGGCTGCTTTTTAATAGACAAAAAAACCTTTCGAGTTGGCCTACGCGGCATTCGCCTAAAATGGTGATGGATTCTTGACAGCATTAAAGACACGATAACAAATGTTTCAAATACTGTTCCGATATACAGCATTCCGAGTTCAGATATTATTCGGCGAAGACAGCGTCTAATTTACGATTGACAGGAAGCCCCACCAAACCCCCTTGTCGCATTCACCTCCCTTCTCGCTAATGGGACCTGTTTGCTCCCCCTGCAGGCGACCGGCCGCTTCTGCGAAAAGGAAAAATTTTGGAATTTTTGCCATAACTACCGGAGATTTATGACTCTCGAACGACAATGGGTGCAGTATGCAATTTCTGTTACACAACAAACGGTCGTATTGTCCCAACGAGATAATAATCGATAACCGGTCTATTGAAAGTAAGACTCTCACGTTCGCCCAATATAATTATTACACTGTTCGAATAACTTTTATTAGTATCAAAACTTACTTGAGTGTCGCTAAGTTAATTTGACACTCTTCTTCTCTCAACGCACAAATAGAATTTGAACTTCAGTATAAAGTTAAAACGCTGCTTTATTTAGCACCAGACCTATCAGTCTAAATAGCAATATAATTGGCAGCAACATTTTTGATAAAATATTGTAAAATAATTTACTAACGCTATCGTCAGTAGAATTCGGTCAACAAGCTAGTAATGCGAGGAGCCATAGAGTGGAAATATAACACTAAATTTATAATAAATTAAGGCTCTCTGTATCTTAAAATTTAAAAAATTGTAGCAGGAAACCAGAAGAGTAATGGATTGTAGAACTTTCTTGAGGGTCAGTAATTTTGCACGTACATAATTCTTGGTTGTAATGTAATTCTAAAAGTAGTACTCATGAATGTATCATTAATTGAAATATAGCTCTATGAACATGTCGGTCTCGGTTTATTCGTCTTTGTGGGTTCTCATAGCTGGGGCGTGGGGCTTGCACAACATCTCGGCGTTTGAGAGGCAAAAGCCGGGTGGGGATATGAAAGGGACGCAAAAATTTGGAATTTTTGATCTGCAGGATTTACGACTTCGGCCCGACAATGGTCGGTGGCGGCTCCCCCCCACTGTCCGGTGCTCACTTGTCGATAGCCGACTGAGCCCCATTGTACAATGAATGGATCGCCATCGGCAACGGCCCTACAATGGCACCAGTTACTGACCGCTCCTCTTTGCTACTAGCAAATAGTACACCACCTTATACCAGTAGGTATAACTATTGGGACCTGGCGTAGCTCATTCTTGACACACGATTAGCATATAAACGGTTAACGTCACACAGCTCACCGGCTTCCTTTTGCGCTATTATTATCCGAAAATTATCAGAATTATCCTTTAAGATTATTCTCACGCTTATACAATCGGAGATTAGGCTTCATTCCGACTTCTTGAATGCGTATTTTCAGCGTTATCACGCTCTGTTGTTAAGCAGGTAATGCCGATGTTATTCGGCTATTATCAATGTATATACTGTCGAAATCGTTTAACTAGAAAATTTTCAATGCGAAAAATTGGTCAACTCAAAATAACCAACGTGTAATTTCATACGTGTGTCCATATGTTTTCTTTTAACACACAAAGTATTTCGCAACTCGGATGGTCAGACTTATATGTCGCACAGACTTCGAAAGTAGATCCCACTGGTGTAGATATCCGGAGCGTATCGTAGAATTTTATATTTCACGCTGTGCATTAGTTATCGACCGATGTTATTTTGAATAATGTTATGGACATTCCGAACGGCCCTGGGCTGTGGCGCAATTCAAATTCGATCCGAGCGTCGCCCACTGGGCAATATGGATTTTGCGGGGCCCCCACGCGCTCCCTCCTGGAGCTCAGGGCGGTTGAGGTTCTGTCCCAGCTATCCGGAGCAAGGCCATTGAAACAGCCTGCGTTAGAGCTGCCAGAACTATTCTGAAAACAACGAGGGATCCTCTCACAGTATTATTTTCCGTTTATAGTGTTGTTATATTGTGAAAGTTTAAGAGGGGTCATTACTGCATTTGAAACCCCAATGAATGGGACTGTCTATTAAAAAATAACAATTTAAGTTTACATTTTTATTACAAGAAGTAAAACACTATTATACAATGTTACCAATTATTGCGTACAGCTTTTAAGTGGAGCTATGCTCTAAATTGTAATGCTCAATCGTTCGTACACATACAGTGTCGCCTTCCGATTTTTCAGGGCCGGCACATTTATTTATAGACAACTTTCAATCGCTGGACTACTTTATTTGGAGGGTCATTATATTTCCGTGAGACCTTGTTTTTCTTAATCGGATCAAAGTCGTAGGCGGTTTTGTTGCTCCTGTATCTGTTGGCTCCACGACTTCGACTTTCAGTTTTCCTCATCTAGAAAAAAGTGGTCAGTTGGAGAAACGGCTCTGCTTCAAAATGGGATAAGATAATGTCACTCCTGAATGCATTTTTTTTCTGTGAAATGACAAATATAATGGTGTTTGGATGTTTGCCCTGGCCACCGAGTTAGTTTCCTTTATGCATTGACTGACAACATCGACTTGATCTTAGGACTACGGGGAAAATGCGAGACATATCGGTGTTTGAGCGCGCATAACGCCGTGAGCGAGACGGTGTTCGCAGGGCGGTTCGGATATTTAAATGAACCGTCCGGGTTTCGTGTATATATATATATATATATATATATATATATATATATATATATATATAGGTGGCAAATTGTGGCGTGGGCCCGACATAATTCACGGCTCGTTGGCCGCCATCGTCACTCCCTGGACACCGCTTCTTTGTTTCCCCTTGATTTGTTGACACAAACTCTCCGGTACCGCCAATATGCTAATGCCGGCCAAATCGTTTATCGTGTCCGGCTTCGACTACAGGTACCGGCACCGGTAAATAATCCCAACCAACAGTTTCGTTTCCGTCCACACCAATTTTACACAATTGTTTTTCCCGGTTGTCCTCTCTATTTTATATTGTATATCTTATATCTGTATATTTGTATTGTAGTTTTCGTATCGTCGTTTCTGAAGAGAAAGAATTGATTGACTGTGACTGACAGTCGCTTCCAAATTCTTTTAACTGAAGTAACTAAATATTAGGTTTTCACTTTTAAACAATGGTATATTATAACATTACATTATACAATTATTTTTCAATGAAGTGAGTATAAACGATGTAGTGTTCACATCTTAGAGTGGCAAACCTAATTTTAGATCACTCTGGGCCCATTTCGTCAACAGGTTTCGATTTCAGTTCATCTTTACGGGTGAATTGTGACAAATTTTTGGGTCACTGAATAATCCTCCACTTGGCTGGCGGCTCCAGCGATTTCTCTTTTACTAGTCGAACTATGAATTCACGAGATGTATTAAAAGGAGCAATTTTGTTACTAGTGTTTTTTACGAATTTTACGAGCTGTTACGAGAGCAACATGAGAATTTTGGAACTTTCAAATCTTTGTTATAACAAACATCGTTATTTGTTATTCTAATAATTAAATTCACAATAGAAATAATGCACGTTATAATTGGAAAAGATAAGTCCGCCCCTTGTATTTCAAACGTGCAATAGACCCCAGAAGATAAAAATCTGGAAGGGGGGGTATTCGTAGCAGAAAGGCAAAACACGACCGGCCCCCAATAACTGTCAGGTTTGGCCGTTATACGACATATTTTCCCCGTAAGTAATTAAACGGTTGGAAAGCGTACACGAAAAAAGAAGCATTAACTGTACGGCGAAGGATTGTACACTCTCCGATATCGAAACCAGTTTATTAAGAAGGGTAAAAAGTTGGGATAAAAACAGGATGCAATTAGGATAACTAAGGTTTGGATTTTACGATGCTTGCCAAATCGCAGAATGGATCGCTTCGTGCTTTTTTGCTTAGTCACACGAATAACAAAATTTATTGGGCGTTAACTTAAGGAATGTATTTAATTTTTTGACTAAGCACTACCTATTACATGATGTACAATAGATTATACTTATGGTAGGACAATTTAGATTATTCTAGTTGGTAGAGCACATGCGATATGAACGGAGATATAAACTTAAGTTTAAAAGCCCCTTCGGGCCCTAAGGTACAATTTTAAAAGCGGTCCAAATTTTGCCATAATTTTTGTGAAACTTCTCTTCCTTATAAATCTTGGTTAACGGTGAAAATCGGAGCCGCCAACCGGATAAGAAGGATTTGTCGATGGTCCGTGCCTGGACTGAGATTAAAACTGAAGGGAGCCGAACTCGCAGACAGCCGGATAAAAATCAGTAGCGCTTTTTGTCTCGTCCCCGAATCCGATTAACGGCTGAGCCGACGGAGGGGATTTTGAAATTGTCCCGATCTCAAAAATAAATTTGAGATTTGTTTTATATCCCCACCGATCCCCCGTTAATAAATCACCTGCTCCCTCTAGGTTGTTGCCCCCGCGGCCTATCGTTTCCGGTCAGTGGGCACGAATTATTTCTTAATTGTAGTTCGCGTACTCGCGCGCCGGTTTGCATAAGAATTTTCACTTTCATAAACCAGTCTCGTTCGATTGGAAATGTTTCGATACGGCCGGGTGATGTATTGGTCGTAATGAGAGAGGTGGCGACGGGAATATATTGCAGTTACTTAATTCTTTTCAACGGAGTATTTATCAATTCGTAAGGGTCGCGATCAAAAACGATTAGTAGCGGGTGTATCGAAAATTTGTCTGTTATAATTTATAGGTGTACGAAACAGTTTCAAAGCAATACAACTTTCTCCGAATAACTGTCCTTCTGTCGTTTGGAGCAGTGAAATGTTTCACAACTGTCACTTACCTAACAAAATTGTGAAATGAAAAGAACCTGCACGGAGCGGACGGAGCGGTGTTGGCCTACGGCCAATCCGTCGTCCAATTGTCTAGCAATCAAGCCTCGGTCCCAGGGACTTAGTCATCAAATAGACGTTCACGGGAGGAGGTAAACCGCGAGCGGTCATTACAGAAATCAATCTCTATTAATTGCCGGCCTGTCCCCGCTGTCTCTAGCCCGAGACGCGGACTTAAAGAATGAGCGGTCACGGCCGAAAACACCGGTTGGACCGTTATCGTGCCCAGACTGAACCGCCTATGAACGATTGGAGAAGTATTGAATCGGCTAGAGATGTTTTTTATTTACAATTGTAGGGTCCTACATGATGTACGTGACGTTTGAACAACTGCGCCCGAAGATTGCTTCCGCGGGGTTTCTTTTGTGAGGCGATGGCCGACACTAACGAGAACCACGACTCTAACTTACCGACAATGATTATTAGCAAGTTTGCTGTGTGCTGGTTATTGCGCTGTCGCCCAGAAATACTGTTTCGGTTGTAAATCACCGGACGTTACTAATTAATAGTGTTTTGGGTAGGTTCATAAATCATCGCCTCTTTGCGCTCACCAATAAATCTCGATGCCAAAATTCCTGGCCCCCGATTCAATCTGGAGGTTCTACACTACATAAATAACACTTCGTTTGCGTGTATTATCAGAAGCTAAGGGACTTATTGCCAATACATTTCATATTTTTTCATTTCATTAACTGAATTTCGATCTATTATTAATTACATTTTTATAGCTCTATACATTCTTAGCTATCGGATTCTGTATTAATTTGTATAGTGTCTAACACTACCCGAATTAACATGACATAAACCACTCCCTCTGAATTCCGACCGCCAGTCAGAAGTGTACGGAGTGGTACAGGGGTCTAAATTGTGTGTAGACCAGAGGGTCTCCGACAAACGCCGTTCCGATCGCCCCTCATAACCCCGGACGTCTTCCCATCTGACACCGCTAACAAGACCCCACGCCCGTCAAACCTAATATTCTGTAGTTTCAAACCCGTTGTCACTCCTAGAAAAAAACGTTATCCTTCCTCAAATTTTTTTATACCCGCCAGTATTTTACGGTTTTTTATCTCTAGGGTATTATTGTACAACTTCTTCTTTGAGGCATCAAGTAAACCCACTTGAATGAATCTCTTTATATTCCTTTAATAAACAATATTGAGTTAGTAAACCGTGTAATAAGTGAATATTATTATTACTATTCATGCTATTACAGAAATTATACTGATTTTATCCTTATATTCGTGATCGGCATAAGTAAACTAAGTCCACAAAGAAAGGTCATAACTATTTGTGCTTAAGGCAATTTCCTTTTTATATTTTTTTATAAATCAAGGATGACTGATGATCATGAATGATTTCATAATGATATTGGACACTCCCATTTGTTCGTATATAGATCGCCTCGAATATCGGAAATTTATTCTCGACGGGCGTTTGTTCAACGCGACCTTGGTGATGACATTTTCGTGGGATGACGGATAACGGGGTGGGAATAAAGTACAGAGTGTTGCGCAGTTTCCTGCTTCAATTGCAAAACGCCCCAGCGGTGGCGGTGGTGGTAGTGGTGCGTAAAGCCAATAAAGGCCCGTATGAGCCGGGTGAGGGCTGAGGAGACCCGCACCGACCATTATTACGCCCCCTCTTCGTCCAGTCACCGTTTGTGGGTCGTACTGAACGCAAACCTCCAGCCGCCAAAACAGTCGGTGGGCGTCGTCTTTTTGTTAAAACACTTTTTGTGACAGATTTCTATTGTGAAAGTATTAGGTCCTAAAACCCCCCGGGAGCCCGAAACACATAAATCTGTCTTCGTGACAATTGAACAACAAAATAAAGCCTGACTAATTGTTGTCGCCGATTGCGCTTTGGTCATACGGGTCAGAAGTTTTCTGACGGCCATATGTTGTCGCCCTACCTCAAGTGATCCAACACGTCATCGTCGCCTAACTATGGACAGATGATATTTTTACGCCTCGTTCGCCGTAGTTCGTTAGGTGCATCGCCATATTGTCACTTAATGTACCGAACACGGAAATTTAAAACTCTGTAACGTTAATGAGAAGGAATGTTATGCCACAATCTGTTCCTGTACGCCCGTATGAACTCTAGAATAGAACGACCGACCTAAGAACTCAAGGTAACATGACTCAGGAGGCAGATGGCAGCCTGTTGCGTGGATTAAATTGAAAGATATTTCTGGTAAATCGTCTTCACGTTTATAGGTTTTACTCGTAAAATTGTTTATAGAATAGTGAAAATTCAAATACGCCATTCTGAATCTGTGCCGGGCTGTAAACTGTTTTACATCTAAGGCGGCGGTTAGTGTCAGGATTCCAAATCACCGGGACGGGACCGGTGTTTCCTTTAGGTAATAGGGGGGAAATGGCGGCCGTAAATCACGGTCCGATTAACATTCGGATTAGAGGTGGCCCAAATATGTTTTACGATTCAATAATTAGCCCTGGTCAGAAAGAGGCGGCCGCCCAGGGGGGCGCTGTTAATTTAAGCCAGGAAGCTATTTAGATCGCCGCCGGGTAGGAACGAGGGTAGTCCCTAGCGAGCTTCTACCGCCCCCCATTTTAGGTCCGTTACCGGGATTTATCTGTTCGAAGGAAATTCCATTTAATGACTTCAATAGATAAAACATATCAGGATTTAATGTGCTATATGGACGGTTATACGTATGAGCATTTGAGCGTATAAAATAGTTTGTAATTAAATGTAATGATATATTGAGAAATAAATAAGTAATACATGTCAGCCCTTAAACTCTAGGTAGTCAGAAGCATTATCGGTCATCATGTTATCGGTCCTAAACTTATGCCAAATGTCTAGCAATGAACTCTAGCGATTATTATTATTGTATGTATTTATTAACGATGCTCTTGGCAACTACTTCAGATAATTTGAATGTTATTTGTGTACGTAACGGATTTCGTGGCTCACACGGTTTGCCTCCATGGATTGGTTAACTGAACTAATCTTCCCTGGAGGACTCCGGCGGTGGAATGAGTGTACGGCGAGAAGTACGGATCCGTGCTCCCTCTTGGGACAGGTGTTCGGGCGGGTAGTCTGCTGGCATTGACCCGACAGTCGAGCTCACACGCACAACACCCACATGCTGTGTCTTGGGGCTCCACTGTTCGCGGTCCAGGTCACATAAACGCTACGCGGGAATTGCAGGCCGAACAAAACGGCATGGAAATTTGTTAAATTTTTCACATGTCCTATCTCGTAAATATATACGAAATTCATCTTCTCTCAATATATACACAACGTAACGGAGCGCTTCTATATCTCCCCCCGCCTTCATAATTAGTCTCTCGAGCGCCCGTACAAGAGCTCTAGGACGATAACATCGGATCTTCATCGAAATGTGGTCGGTACTTGTACAGATAAGATACAGGTGTATTCCTGCTCTTGACAAGATTGTTCGCCAAATTTTCTTTTTATTATTAGGTTCTTTCAAAACAGTTTTTGTCCTCTGATATACACCTTTCCACAATCGGATTAAAGTAATATCGGAGATATGATTTAACACGCGAAGACGGTATTCCTCAAGTAGTTACAGGTTCAAAGGGTTATAGTTCATTTTTGATTATCTAACATAGACGTTGAAATAAGACGGTTAATATCTGTATTTGTATTTGTAATCTCCGTACGGTCAATTGCTTATATTATAATTTATTTACAATCGGTATTAATTAATGAATTAATTCTGAATATTATTCATGCGCAACATTATAGCTGTCGTAGCTAATATTAATCTGTTGTGGGAGTATGAAACTACTAACGATCTACCGAGAGCGAAACTGGTACTGCTGACAGACAAGCGCAACTGCAGTGGTGAAGCGAGGCCATGTGACGTCGTCAGTGGGCGGTAGTAGAACAAAAATGTATTCTAATGTGTCATAGCCCAAACGGTAATTACAGCTCGCGCGCCTTCGAGGCCTTTAAAACGCGGTTCGCAACGCTACGGCGTGGTGCAATCGAGCGGAAAGCCGACAACAATCTCGGCCATTACAATTGTCTTTAGCGTGCGATTAACGCGACCGTAAAGCCCCGTTGCGTAATCGCAACCGGGCCCACGTCGGCAACGAAACTCCCCGTCGCGTACGACACGATTTACCGTTGTGTCATGCCGCGGGCGCAAGGTCGAACCATTTTCAGGCCCGCAATAAACTATCGATGAAGTGACTTATTTATTGGCTCGGAGATCTTTTGAATAGAGTGTTTATCTTTTGGGCCGTTACCCGGGCCGCTAATTCAAGGCTGAGAGATCAAACCGCGATATCGTCCGCAAGTACGGGAAAATTATATTTGAATCCGTCGGTGTTAGTTATGCGGACGCACACGAGGGTGATGTTTGTGCCCATGGCCAACGCCTGCGGCTTAGTCCGCTTACGAACCAATGATTTATCGGCTATGTCCGTTCGAAAAGAAAACGATACGAGGAAAGGAGCCGGGAGTGAAAATGTCACGTTGGTCGCTCCATTTTAAGTAGATTCTGTGATACCGGTGTTGACCTAAATCGCCTTGATCTCAGTACCGTATATAACATACTACGACTGCGTTGGTAACTTGCAATTAAAAAAAATGAATTCGAAGAATCTCCCTAGTCCATTAAATAGCTTTCAGGGCATTGCCTCTATTAGCACTTCTGTTGACAATCTCATTAGCGCCTGCGTTATTGATTGTATTAACCTGAAGTTTTGTGCCTGATGTGTTTGGGCGCTGAAAAAATGTTTCCATGTCTTAAGCAATTTAAATCGTTCTTATTTTAACAATTTCCCCGCATTGTTGATTTCAACCATTTGGTGTAACAAAACATTGAAAATGTTCAGAGTATCATTTGATATTAGATGTATTGTCGTATAAAATTCCGTGGATAAATATGCTTGTAGATGATAACGATAATTTGTCATTT
Organism: Lethocerus indicus; assembly: GCA_019843655.1. Classification (NCBI taxonomy): domain Eukaryota; kingdom Metazoa; phylum Arthropoda; class Insecta; order Hemiptera; family Belostomatidae; genus Lethocerus; species Lethocerus indicus. Next base: position 20,791,180 of record JACDQD010000003.1, on the reverse strand, counting down.
GATATATCTTTAGAATCAGTATTTAGCTTAATCGCACACTGCCGAAACACCGAATATCGACCGGAGAGAATGCAGTCTCGTCGTAAAATTGAGACGCCGTGTTCCGAATTGGGAATTCCTCCGGTTGCCGAGAGGCCTAGAATTCCTGGGCTAGGGCGATCGCCGGTTGAACCGGCGGCGTAACTGGAGGGGGCCGTTGGAGGGGCGTTCCAGGCCGGCTTATTAGTGACACAGTCGGCTACATGAGGTCGGGCAGCGTTCCCCAGTTTGGAATTGGAAGATGGAGAAATAACCAGTCATTTCGTTTAATACCCGTAATTACGGATATTCCACGATTCCGAACCCAGTCCGGTCCGGGGGGCTCTCTTCTAATTCCCCTTCCGATTTTTCGGGAGCGCCACTCGTTATTAGACTCGTATTCCCTTTTTTTTATTTTGCTGTCGATGTTTTGGAAGAAGTCCACCACATAAACAGAATCGAGTCTGATTATGGAGTGAGAAAACATTCGGACTCTTTCCTTTTTCCCTTTTTTTTTCTGTGTTGCGGTAAGTTCCAGTTTTGTAAACGCTACCCCTCCCACCACCGTTCGGATTACTGGGAGAATATTACGGCTTGCTCGTGTCGACAGTTTAAGATAGGCCATCGTAGCCGATAATTGGGGGCTCCCGTACAACCCGGCTGAATACACACGGTTCCACTTTCTGCCCCTTCGGATAGTGTATCTCTCTAAACCGTAGGCCATTTGTAATCGGTGTCGACGGTCCATGGATGCTGCATTTCCTACACGACGGTCTCGCGTCTAGTTTTTTTGTGCGACATAGGGCGTTAATGCCGTAATTAGTTGAACCATTTCACGTGATTTGAAAGTAACGGTTTATGAAAATTATCCGGATATTTTTTGTATCCGGACATGGCTTCGCATCTCCGTCAGTTTTACAGAAAAATATTTATTAAAAATTAAATGTTAACAGTCGCATGTAACTTAAGTTAAACACAATGGCATGAAACTATACTGAAATTATGAATTCAGGTGTTATTAATACGGTTGTAAAAATACAATAATATTCGGAGGAATTTACAGACCGTAAAACTGGTATCCGTCGAACGTTCGGCGTCGGGAAGTAATTTGATGATGTTTCCTGACGGCGATTGTGACGTGTTGGACCGGCTCGTAAAAGCTGGTTGTATCGCGGAGAATTTTAAGCATCCGCCCGAGGCATTTAAATGTGGGCCACGAAGAGAGCTTGTTTTTATTTGAAGAGTTCGACAACCAAACTTCCCCCGATCGGACCCCATCGGCCTAATTCAGACCTTCTCGAACTATTTGCGCGTTAAAGTGGAACGGTAAACGTCCGATTAGGACGAATAGTGCAGTGGTGAAGCGAGGAATGATAACACTAATCCATAAAACGGTCTTCGTAGCACCTGTTTCACCTTCCTTTTGAGGCACCTGCTTATTTTTAGGATGAAATTTGGAAACATAAGTTTCAAAACCTCCTCCCCCCCAACAGGGCTAATTAGTGTTGTTTTACACCTGTTTGCCGTTTAAGTGTATGTCGGCAAGCTTTCACTTAACCTTTATGGGTTTTAAGCTGTAATTGGGCTCTTAAAATTAACTTGCGAGGCAATTACCCGCCGCTGTCATTTTCCGACGCATTAGCGCCGGACGCTTTGAAAACTGCGCTCCGAGTATAACGCAACAGGTAATCGATTGCGAAATTGCACAACAGTTATATTACGCCCCTCCCCTATAATTCCGCGGAAACCAATAAATCTCACTCCGAGATCTATCTTACTATCTTGTAGACGTCTAATTTGCCGCGTTAATATAAGTTATTAATGACCGCAGAATGAGTGGAGAATAGATCATAATTCCTTTTTCGTCGCTGCATGAGGGTGACCTGAAACATAACTAAACTGACAGTTCATCCTTCATATCCGGTTACACGAGTTATATTGTATACATTATGAATTTCTTTCGTTGTTTCGACGTGATTCATTATTGATACACCGAAAGTGTTTTACATAGAAAACCTGTCTCGATGTAAATCTTCATACCTTTTACCGAATCTGTCGGTGGATATCTGAAAGCCTAAATGCTACTCCCCCGAATGCCTCCCCTCGGCCGAGTCGCTTAAAAGCACTCGCCGGAGAAAGGGTGCGTCGAAAATATTAGAAGAACCTCAGGGACGATCGGATTTGTAAATGGCCGGTCATTATCTTAATGCCCGGGTGGGTCCCACCGCCTGCCGGGTCCGCTTCGGGTACCCCTCCCCCCGCCCGTCGACAATTAAGACGAGCGGGGAAACATTTAGATGTATCCTCCTTTCGGTCTCTCGGTATTAAATTTGTGACCACCCGCGGACAGATATCCGCGGTCAACGTACGATTTAATCTATTAATGTTTCAAATATTTGGACAAATGGTACGGGAGATAATCTATCACGGCTGTCGTAGTTCTTTTCCCGGTTCCGGATTCTTTTTCGTCTGAGGAATTTTAAACAATTATTTTCTATTAAAATAACTGGGCCTTATCGGATATCTCCGTTTCCGAGACCCACACCATTCTACTGCCCTGGATAACAACCATCGGTCGTATCGTTCGATCCAGAGAACCATTACGTACGTTTTAAGAGAACCATTTCAACCTTTTCATTCTTCGGAAGTACGTGTCTTTAGATCCTAGAAACAGTAATACTGTATAGCATACTCGTTGATAGTAAAAAACCGACTATTTCTATAAATAAACGACTTCATATTGGTAAAGATAGTCTAGAGAACGCTTTTCTCGTGTAGATTAATTCGTGCCTTTAAATTGCGGACCGATTTCGCAGCGCCTGTGGAATTCCGGAAATTCAGAAAAAGGGATATAAATATCGCCGGTAAAAGCCAAGGACTTGTCTCTAAAAATGTTGGAAAAGGAATCGCCGCGCGCTTCCCCAGTGCCGAATACGCCCTGTGATGCTAGTTTTTACCCGTCCGAGCCACTACGCGAAACCCGCTTCGGGAATTCGGCCGCTCGCCCTCATTTATTCAGATGACCGGCAGTCGTTTGTCTCTTTAGCCGAAACCTTGTTTGCTTTCCCCCCTCGGTTTTTTCTTATTTGTATTTATTAAATCTCCGAAGGCGGTTCTCCATCATTAAGATGTTCAACCGTTTTATTGTCGTTTTTTATTTGGCGTTATTTTATAACTTGCCTTTATTTCAAATTTTCTGAGTAGACAGACAATTGGAGGTGTTTCATTTTACCAATATTTAATTTGTATACGTTTAAGGCACTATATGTTTTGATAATTCAAAGAATTAAATACTGGTGGACAGTACTATGTGATTAAATCTAAACTAGTAATGACAATCTTGTAGTGCCATAAATGGCGTGGAATATAACCGCATTTATATTCCTGATTATGTATCCTGAAACATAAGCTTTATTCGTTTAGTGTCTCCGGTGCCGTACAAGAATGCGGCCCCGAGGAACTAAGTAAGCGGACGAGTTGAAGTAAGATTATTCGTCGAAACGAAGACTCGAACAATTAATTATGCCCATTCAGGGGAAGCTCATTTGTTATTTAGATACTGGCCGAGATATTGTGCGTGAAGCGGGCAAAATAAATTGCGTTGGTGTAGGAGTAGGAAAAAAGCGGTGAAACATGTGCGAAGCCGCTCTCCGATATCGAGGCATTATCCACACTTGCAGGACTGCTACTTGGAACTCGGCAAATAAATAAAAACGGACGGCCGCCTGAAAAAGGATATTGATGGGAGGATTAAGACGTGTCGCCCTTATAAAATGTAGGGTTTTGAGAAACATGAGGGTAGCTGGGATATTTAAAACCGAGTCTTGTATAATGTTCTTTGGGCTCAACTCCATTTATTATTCTCGAGTTCTATCGCTATATTTTGTACTTTTATCGCTCAGATAATATTATATATGTATTATACTCGATAGCGAACGATTGTTTCGTTAACCTATATTTATAAGACGAAGCACCCTCGTGTTTGCATCGTCTCGATATACTCGTAGAAAGTGTTTTAAATATTTGGCGCGCTTTGGAGAAGTACTAGTCTTCAGTGTTGGCTTTGCGCACGACCTTGTTCACCTGGGTCGGTCTGCCCACGGCCTTTTCCATATATACGCAGCCATCGTTAATATCTGTATAGGAAGCAATATGTTCTAACGCTTAATTGATACGCCTATAATATCGCGCTATTTTTCCGCTCCTGTGTATCGCCTTTTCGCTTCCTCCGGCACTCCTTCGGGACTTCCACGCTCTATTGCGTTACCGAACGCCTCTTCCTCATTTCTATTTGTTTTCTCTCCGTCCGACCTTTCCTCCCGTTGCTCGTGTTTTTTTTTCTTTACCCAGTAGGCAGTAAAATAATAATAACCTCGCCTCGGCAATAAGCCGGCTCCCTCGCGGCCGATTGCCTCTCCTACCTCCGTTTAATCGAAAAAATAATGAACTTCCACGCGGACAGGTAACGATTTTCGATCGGGCTCTTTAATCATCGCTCCCCTAATATCGCTTGGTCCGTACCTCCTGAATTTGGCCAGACCAGTATGTCAAAAAAGCATCGTTGTTCCTACGTACATATTTATAATTACTATGAGTTATTCGAGAGACTTTTCCAAGTATATGCGTGTTGAAACTGAGCAGAGAATTGAGTTGAAATTGGGCATATATTTGAGCGAGTTTTGTACGATATTAAATAGATACCTCCTATTTGATAAGTTGTACCGGTTAATGTTGGAAAATAAAAATAATTACGGGCGCGAATAAGAAAAAAATTGAAAAACGATAAAGATATATAATGGAAATAAATTATCCACACGCTAGTATATAACACGCACAAAATAAAAATACTGCACGTAATACAAGGGCGTATAGAATAAGATTAAATCCGGCCCGAAGACAGATTGTCGGATGAACGTTATTACTGTGTGCCTTACATAGAAAATGCGCCGGCGAACACTGCCTTCCATACTCGTGTTGTTGAATTCTTTCGCCGTATCCAATGGAATTTTAAATCGGCCGGACTTAGGGCTCCCTGGATTGGAAGGCGGGCAGCAATGCGGTCCGGTGTGGGTGTGACCCCCTACTTAAAACAGTTCGCGGTCGCATTTGGATCGAGCCATTTGCCCCGGGACTGATCTAAGTCAGAAAAACGGTGTAGGAAGGTACCGGCCGACTGGGCGGCGGCGGCGGGCAGGCGAGCGTGTGGGCGTCCTCTCTTCATTGCCAGTTGCGGTCGTCGTTCGAAACCTCCCCACGGTCTCCTATTTGTGGTTAGTGAACCCCAAACGGGGAGGCCGACCGGTCCTCGGCTTTCGGAAGGAATACGGCGCACGTTCAGGAACGGAGGCCCGGAATTCTTAAGAATTACCGCTTATTATCCTTTTGTTTTCCTTATTATTTTTCTACCTATAACTCCGTGCCCTCCTGTAAAGCGAGTAAATGGATTTCTGGAATTCGAATTATTGCAGTGTAGAAGCGAATTCAATCTCCGGCATTACACTCTGGTTCTATTCACATTTAAAACCTAGTCCGGGCATTCAAATACTACGGGACATCGTGCTCTCGTGGCCCTCGTTTACGGTTTGAATACACACTCGAGATAATTTCTTCTGCACGTCTCGTTAAGAGATCTTATTCAAGCGATAAAAAAAAGGTAATGTGTGAACTTATGTCTCAGGCACGATTCATAAAATGGAGGGGAATGTTTTTGGTATAGTCCATTCACTCTCACGCTCTTCCCTCCGCCCGCCCTTCTTATATCCGTCTGTTTTTATCCGCCATATCTTTTTCTCATCTGTTAGCAGTAAATTTAGGTTTTCATCGCTTCAGTAGAGACGGACGGGGGCATCGTAGAAGTTGATTACCGTCGACTGTTACTGTTTGGCGTTAGGTTTCTGTTGTGGCCACGGGCGAGGTGTAGGAATATTCTCCGTTGGGATCGACACGAAATTAATTTCGGTCCGGGGACTGAGCCCCCGGGGCCAGGGGCTATAGAGGGCCGCAATCTCCACCGGCCGACCGCTCTCTGACGGTGGGAGGCGTCCAGCGGCATCCTCATTATTGGGGCGCAGGCTGCCCTTCCCCACACGCTACTACATATATGGCCGAATGTGAAATGCGGTAATCAGTTTTCAGTTTTATCCCGCACCACGCTTCCCGCCCGTAATGATGATCCCAAGTTTGGACGGTGCAATTTCTACCCGCCTGTGAAAATAAATTTTATTAGAACCATTAATTTCGATGCGGACCTCCTGTTACCTTACTTGTTAACTTACCGTCTGACTCTTACTGGATCGACAATGTTTTCTCTTTTTATATTGACCGAGTTAATTTATGGATTATTGCAATCTCGTTTAATTTTAAATTTATTAGGCTATTTTCAATCCTTCGTTGATTAAAATCGGTTAGATTAAATTAACATTATCATTAAATAACGCAAGTTCGGAATACACTGATAATTTCATTGATCTTCGGATCCAGTATGGCTGAAAAAGACTCGTTTATTCTGACGATGTGGTTCACCTTCGTGGAGTTGATGTTATAATAAATAACGACTTCGTATAACACGGATAAAATAATTTCCAGTATATAAAGTCTCACTCGAGAGCCATTGTTACGCTAACGATTTCGCGTAGCGCATATGAATACATACGTGTCGGTGCGGTGAGACGCACATTTTATTGTGCGCACGATAATGTCGCTAACAAGGCGATATTCATATTGTCCGGTAATTGTATCGTCAACTTGGCCTCCCGCCAATATCTGGGTATTCTTGGCTCGTATAGCTGCTTTTAATTTTTTTTCCCGAGTCATTTTTTAAATGTCATCCAACTTATTGGGAAAGAATTATTTTAAAGTAATAATCACAGGACAAAGGATTGAACATCAGATGTTTGGTTGAATAGAAGTAGTATATCATAACGGCAAACTTCGTTACATTGTTTTAGAGAATCACAATATTCTATAGGCGCTTGGGAGTGGAGTATTACTACATATGAGAATTTCGTTCTTTTCGTTTGTAACATTGAAGGGCTATATATTTAGTTTTCTCCTGGTCATTGGTGTTTCAGTTAGCTATGGATCATCCTGTTGTTACTTCAGTCATCTATAACTCTGTTTCCACATCTCAAACCTTGTCACAAAATTGTCAAATGCCATATTTAACCAGCACATTTTTATCCGTTTTAAACTGCTATACATAAACACGGGTTCTCGTGTGAGCATATTGTTAGATCGGCAGTGGAACGGTGGTTAGGCTAAGGTGGAACGGAGTCTAAGGTGTGGCTCTAGCGGCATCTCGCTCGGGGGCATTGTTAACTGCCAGTAAGCCGCACGTGCTCTCACTCTGTCCCTTAACAGAAACAAGATTTCCGGATATGGCGTTAGGTTTAGATTTTGCTACGCCTTTCGCTTCGGGCAATTAGAGTAATATACACTGTATACGCGAATTCTACATCCGATTATCATTGGGAAGCTAATTCATACGTTCCTTTCGAATTCGAACTTCCCACGTTAAAACGGAAAAGATCTTGGAAGTATTGCAAGAGACGAGGGGCAACATCTCCATCGTTTTCAGTACAATAACTGGAACAATACCCATCGAGAATAAGGCGAGGAATACGCACTGGGTGGGTAATAGACGTGCGCTCGCACCGCGGCTTATTGGTACAGGCTAAGATTGCGGTGCCGGTAGGAATATAACGCCCCCTTCTATAACTTCTCGAAGCGAAAGACCAGCCCGACTCGATGGAATTAATAATAAAAAATCCTTTAGCTTCCGAGGTGTGAGGCTATTCGGCTTCAGAGATGCTATCTTCTCGACAATGTGTCGGTCGTGGTCGGTCCGGAATTCCGCATCATTCAATCTTCCTCGGCTATAAAACAACAGGTCTGTCCGCCCTTACTTAGGTAATTGTTATGTAATTGGAAATTGGGCGGATTATAGCGGAAACTGACTGCAATAAACGGCGAACACGATCTATACGCTCGGAATCGTGAGCGGCGTGCCGGGAATTCAATTATATCGGGCTCATTCATGCGAAAACTCGGACCATCCGTTATTTTTTCAAAAGTTCGAGCGCCCGTTGCCCAATACCTTTTGTAATTAACCCCCGTGATCAGTTGGAAGTGCGGTATTGTACTTTATCGCGAGTATTGTGTAACGTACAACAGTTGAGCTCCTGCTAAGTGTCCCAACGTTTGTAACCTTCCAACCTTTACAACCGAGTCCTTTGTGAAATTTGTATTCAAACGATCGTTCCCCTAATTTTCCGTATTTGTAACATATTTCGGTTGACATATCAGCTGGAAATTATTCTCGCGTTGATAAATAATATAAACGTCTGGTCTGTTAAAAAATCTGGTCTATATGGGAACGGAATTGAAGATGAATCATCACAATAGTGACGTCCAAACAAGTAATTAGGCCAAACTTCATATTATCGAAGTTGACAAAACATGCTTGGCTTTCTTTAATGCTGTAGACTTAACTCTTATAACGGTTTCTTCGTCGGAGCGGTCGCCGGAATAATTACGAAAAAGGTTCTAGTCTGATTGTTCCAGTTGAATCTAAATACGGACCGTGAACACGGAATACCTCGAGAAAGGAGATCAGAAAAGACGTATACCTTTCACGGGTTGGTTCCTCCCTCCGAATAATTAACTCCTCTCGGGTATGGAAGAGTCATGCTCCGGTCGCATCAGATAAACCCGGGCGTGCGTTCATTACCGGCGCGTTGTAAGTGTAATGGACGGTATTATAGCGTGAGATACGCCGATGCGAGTGTGCGTCTGCGAGCGCGTCGCCTTCCACATAATATATATGCGGTCTGAAAGTGGCCACTCTCTGCCTACCACCACCCCGAGTGAGACGTAACCTAGCGAGCCCGCCCCGAGATTTAATGACCGAACCCATTAGTGGCAAGTAAGAATCGCATCAATTTCGAAAGGGAAATCGTTTTTGTTTTTAACTTTACTTTTTATACTCCTTCTTCTTTGTTTATTATGACGCGCCCAACATGAACCTCCCGAGGCCGAGAGAAAATTGGTTATCGAGTTATTGGCCGCCGCATTGCCGGATTGATAATGTCGACATCGATGCAATGCCACTCTTTTGGTACATTTCAAGGTGTAAAATTGCAGAGATGCCCTCAGTCAATAATTTTTACTTTCTCATATATTTTCCGCGGTAAGGTGGGATGGAGCTGTGGACTGCTACTATTCCGCACGGCCGGTATCGCCAGGGTCATCGTAAAAAAATATGAAATTCCGAATCCGGAATCTAGTTTGAATGCAATCACCATCTAGGAAACTGCTCATCGGGTCAGTCAACCCATTGTCAGCTGCGATGGACAAGGGCCTTCGCTCTCTACTTTTGTTGCACCGTTTGCTATCGACGAGTCGGTGGAAGCCCAGCGACGGATGGAGCGCGTAATCTGATGACAAAAAAATCATGTACAACGCGGCTCATTTTGAAAAACCGACCTGAACCAAGGACACCGGGAACATTCAGGATAGTACAATTGGACTATAAATTGTCCTTCGGCCTCGATTTCTATGTTCGCATTTCCTCCAACAATGAATTCGCGTAAGGTCGATTACAGCTTGTTTGAAATATGTTTTTTTCACCGGCTATTATTCAGAAAGATTATATCCGAATATATCATAAATTCACCGGTACGTAATGTCATACTTTTCGGTTATTGGACATAAAAAATAAAATATAGAACTTGATATTTAATTCCTTCAGAAATAATGTCAATGAAATATAATACAGGTACTGTTTTTAAAAGAACAGTGTGAGAATGTATATCGATTATTATTGAGATTAAGAATAAAGGAGTCTGCTTACGATTTCTGGGAAAAACTTCAATTAATCTTTTCTCTCTACGATCTTTAATCGGACCGAAATCGGGAATCTTCAAATAAACTATATACCTGTAGGATCAATGAACAGGTGCAGGCTACAATTGGGCGAACGCGTCCGTGTAGAGACGGGCTGAACCATCTCGAGGACCAATTTCTGTGGATAGGAGGGAGAAGGAGAGAAGGAGCGAGAGATAGGAGAAAAAAGAGACGGAGAGGGGAGAGGTAGAGAGATAGTGAGTGAGAGAGAGAGAGAGAGAGAGAGAGGGAGGGAGGACAGTAGGGGAAGGCGATTATTATTAAAGGTGGTATAGGTGGCCCGCACCAGGGTCGTCAACCTCGGGGCGACACACTACCACACTGCCGGCCCACCACGCTGTCTCTACAAAAGGGCGGATTCCGTTTTTATAGTTAACACTTTGTTTGCAACGAATCTAATCATTTGCGAGGAATATAATCAATTTCTACGATTGGTAATGCTTAAAATATCAAATCGTCAATACCGAGCTGAAATTCAGTCGGTATGTACGATTGACCTTAAATTCTACAAATGTTTCACGATCCAGTCAATTGGGTACACACAGCCGAGATTCTTCATCTTCCACGGCCACATTCCTCTTTACCTATGCCATAGAGACTTTCGATGCCATCGCTATTCAAGCGTCCAATCATAAGAACTAGAAATTAGAAATTGCAGTATTATGGAATACTCCCAAAATACAGTACATTACGCTTCACTATTTTGCCGATTGTGGGACACTAACTTGCTTTTGGTAAAGTATGTAATAGTAATAATATATATAAATGAATGGCGTATGGTTCATTACTCTGATTCTCGACGTTGGCACCCGAAAAATCTTAAACTCACCTGACATTAAAAAATGAATGCTCAAAATTTAAAATGAGTACTGCGAAGGTCTCTCCATCGCAGACCGATTCTCCTAAAATTGTGCGCGGAACCACTATTGTTGTAAAGGATGACTGGACAAATTGAAAAATTCAATTGCCTCGTCGGCTAACCGGGACTGACATTGTCAGGGGCAGTTGAACATTCGGGCCGAGGGCTATTCGATCACAATTGTCGCAATTCGTTCGCCGCTTTGATCGAACATCGCTCTCATAATTTCCTCCTCCTTCTCCTACTTGGGTTAGAGGTAGGGTCATCAGTTTTCCAAGATGTTGGACGCTTCGCCGTCCCGGAAAACGATTTCGATTCAATTTTCTTGGGGCCCATATTGATTTTGGATTCGCTCCTGGTCCCAGGTGGGTTAACGACGGTGTATTAATATTGAATTGACGGCGGTCGTGGAGCAGTCAAATCTCAGTAGGCTAATCGGCGAGGTCCCACAATGGTCGGCCAGTTGCATTATTCAACGGGCGCTTAGCGCGTCCTCGTTATGCATGCGGCTCTAACAAGCATTAAATTGGCCCGGAGGGGCGCGGTCCGTAAACACCGCATAAATACCGGCAAAATTCGCGTTCGGCGCGCAAAAAGAAGGCCTCTCTTCTCGAAAGGACGAAGGAAACGGGACGGGGAACAATGCGAGGCGGCCCTCGGTAAAAATATTAGACCTCATTAAACGACGTGGGAGCAGAGCCCCGATGAAAACAGAACGCCCACTAGGTACCAATCCCCCAGTTGTGGCCACTAAAACTAACTAGTTTCCGGTAATATGATCCCAGTTAGTTGGAAATATTCTTCTTTTATGATTTCACTAATAAAGTTTCTTCTTTTATGTTTCAGGTGAGTCTGAATTATGGCTTTTTTGGTGCGTCCTTCTCTGTGAGTACAACACACAGTTTAAGATACCGGATAGTTAGTACCTGTCCTTCTGGATTTTCTTTAAGATACAATATTATTAAAGCTAACTGCTCCGAAAGAAATATAAATTGAACTTAAATACTTATGGCTATTTCATTGCATAAAATAATTACAGGATTCCATGAAAATATTCTTTGTATCGTTACTCCCGGCCTGGCTACTAATCAAAAAATATAATCCAAGACACTAAATCGAATGTAATACGAGCGTATGCGGGATAGTAATGAATTGAAACGTAATTACAATTGCAACATAAGTAAGTAGGTCGAGGAAGGAAATGTTGAAGGGGGGGATAATGCGCTTGCAAACTCCGATCAGAAGTTATTTTGAATGGAAATTTGAGGAAGATATCAGACCGATTACAGTTTATTCTCAGACAAGACTAATGGTGTAATAGCGAATATAGCCGTCCATTAAGGAAATGGGTTGGCAATTACCCGGGGCCAATCCCCCGCCCATAATACGGCCGCTGTCGGCCCCATAGACCAATAGGCCCTGCTTTAATGCTTTAAGGCGAAATTACTTCGGATCTGTAGTCTCAGTATCGGTTTTAAACAAGGAAGTACAGTGACTATTTCATACCTTTCGGTTCTTTTATTTAGCGCATCTAGCTTTACAATTTCAGTCCAATTATGGGGTGGACTCTAACCGGTGGTGAACCCATCAATTCTGTGGATTTTCGCCCAGAAACGTTAGCCTACCTCTAAATCAATCCGTTGATAGGCTCATAGAATACGCTAAGTCGATAGGGCGTATACCGCCCAGATTTCCTGTAATACGTCACGATCTGAAAGACCCAGAAAAACTCGGGAATCCCCATAACGGGGAACAAAAATTATCCTTAAACAATTTTCAATTAAAATTAGTCATCGTTCGATCACTTGGAGCGAATTGACGCAGTAAAAGTTGGCCGCAGGTAGAAGAAGAGATGGGGGAAAGTAAGGACTTAAGCATTTCCTGATCGGCCGCCGAGGGCATTCCGATGGAAGTACGCATCTCGAATATTCCGCATTAGCCTCAAGGAAAACGGAGATTTACCTTCAGGAATGGACTCCCGATTTGAATAATTGGACGTCCGATGGCTCCAATTCAACGACATAATATCTCCACGATTTTGCATTAATGTTATCCCGTCTCATTGAACATTTGGTATGATAATTGCTAAAAGATCACTCGGTCGTACGTATCTTATAAAATATACGTCTTTGTAATACGTACCAATTCCGGAATTCAATTTTGCAATATCCTCATGTTATAACATGAAGCTATTATAAATTCAAAATCAACATCGTATACTGCCACTGTAATAAATAAATAAATCTCGCTTGACGATTATGTTACCCGTATCAGGGATTGCTTCAGTTATTTCTGCCGTAGTAGAATAGATAGAAATGTAGAAGGAGTCTTAGGCATTCTTACCGTACTCAGTGAAACTCCTCCATGCGTACTTAACACCTGTTTAATATTCAGAGGGTGCGAAAGTGCTCCGACTTGAGTATTCAAGTGTGCTTTCATTGATTGATTCGGATATATACATCTACAGTACATGTACTACATTCGTAGTAAAATGAAAAATTCTTAGGAAGGTTGTAACGCTGTTTTTAAATATTAAATTAAATTAGTTAATATATTTGGATCTTCAACTTCCTCTACCTAATTCAATCCTTTTTGAATCTCCTTTTCTATTCTGTCAGTGCAAAACTAGATTAGTGGAGACAAAAGATTTGAACCACAATTTGAATGAACGTTCTCTCCATTCCGTTTTCCACAGATTTTAAACCTCTCCACGAACTCCAAATCGAGCATGTGTTCCGAGGCTAATTTATGACAGCTGATTGGCATCCCATGCAATTATATGCAATTAATACTAGTTACCGAGCTATTCATTTCGTTAATGTCGGACTATTCATTTCCTTAGGGCGGCCAGCGGTAGGCCCAGTCTTTCTCGTTTTGTAGTGCACCTTTGGTCCGGTTTAGACCACTACGCCTTTTGTTACTTCACTTTATATAAGTATTGGATTGCAGGTTCATTGTCCAAATTGTCATCACTAATATATGATTGTTTCACAGATACGTATGTATGTATGATATATATCATAGCATCGGCGAGAGATTAGCCCAGTTGCGCCGAGTTAATAAATATTTATGGCCGATTCTTCAACCAGACAGGCGATGCCTCGACAGCTACCGAGACTGTCGCAAGAGCAGAGCATATGGACTGTTCCATATACGTACATATGCATATTTTTTGATACCCTGTAGTTAATCATTATTATCAATTTACCACACCTTCGCCGTGTAATTTGTTGCCGGGGGTACTGTAACTTGTCATTATGCTCTGCTAACCATTAGGGTGTTTCGTAAGATTATTTTTTCTACTGTCTGTAATTGGTTCTTTTACCGAACCGGAAAAATGTGTAGAAAACTCTACACTGCTAACGAAATCCTCCATCCATACATTATTTAAAAATTAAGGTTAAACACTCGGCGGCGTATGCTGGACGAAATATTTTTTATTGGCATATGTGATGAAAATGTGAGTTCTCTCAGTACTGGATGTGACGTACGCAATCCCTGAGGAATGCTGGCTCGGGTCAAGGCATTAAATGGAACGCTGTAATAAGTTTACCTTAATTGCACCGAGTCGTGTGTTCGGGAGGGCATTTACCGCTAATTCTCTCCCTATTGTTATCTGGCGGGGGAGCAGAGTGGTAAAATGGTAGCGGTTGGGGGGTGAGGTGGAGCCGGTTGAAAGGTCGCCGCTTATCTGCCCCGCAGCTCCGCCAGCAGCCGCAGCAGAGCCGCAGCTCCAAACAATGTTGTTTCTTGTTTTTATTCGACAACACGGCACAAACACAAACAGCTTGTTCGTAAAGGACAGATCGCGTGTTGGCCGCCTTAACGCTCCCTCCCGAGCGCAGATATACCATCTCTTTTCTCATATAATTAACTACTCACCACTCCGTCTTTATCTCCTACCCTCTCGCTCTCACACACTTACGCGGAGGGCTCCCCCATTTTATCTGATTCGAGCCCGCTGCTACCTTAATAATTTCATTGGAATCGACGCTCTCATCTCGCCCGTGAACACTCGCACACAACTCCGCATCTCTCGCGGAGTTATTTATTTGTCGGCTTAAGAAAACGCAGAATGGTTTTTCCCGCCTCGAATTTTTATAATCATTTCTTCGTTGAATTGAGGTGATCGTTGTACTATAAGACATGACATATTACTACAAATATCATAGATATTTACAGACATTTTTTATACTCGCTGGTTTGATATACTGATGAATTCAGATATCTGTGTAGTATGTATTATACAAACAGTATTCATGCATTTTTGATACAAACGAACTCTTTATATAACACCCTAATCGTTTTATTCCGTATCTCGTCATTACACTAAATACTGTTCTAACACTAACTACCTGTTCTGAAAATTAAGGAAATGATTTTAGCAAATGGTAAGTGAACACGCTATAAAATAAGATGGGCGGCAATAGTTACTGTTAATTTATATTACCTTTTGTGGTATAATTGGTAGTACAATCACCTAGAAGTGTTTAGGTAATTATAATTAATTTCGCGCTGAGAATGTGTAAAAAAAGCATTTGATGATTTGTTGGCCAAATTGGACATCCTCTAATGAAACCTTGAATCGAAAAGTGGGCGCGGGTACGGAACTTTATAATTTGCTCCTATTTTTTTATTTACTTAGTCTTTACCAACATTTTCCAGGCGCTTTATAGCACTCAGAAATTCAATTCAGAAGATTGTTCCGGGGTTCGAGTTCCATTATTAAGTCGAAGTTAAAAAGCGAGAGGTAATTCTGGACAATAATTAAAAAATTATATCCTGGATGCTAAATTTTCAGTTAAATTTCTGTTAATTGTAAACAAATTAGAACGCAATTAGCAAGCGCCGGGAATGACGGGAGATCCGTTGGCCAGCTTCTCCTTGCGAGTTGTTAGCTCCCTTTTCATTTTTCTAATTAGTTCCAGGTTAATGAAATTACAAAGAGGAAACTTTCTATTGAACCATCTTTAAATTTTTTTTTTTTTATTAAGTTTCGTAGATGTTAATCTCTATTTACTAATTTCTGTTTTTATTTCCACATGAGTAGAAATGAACCACTGATCGTAAGCATATTTTGTAATAAATAAATATCTGGCATCTTTTGGGTAACTGAAATATATATTATGTATTACTGACATTTTTTTCAGTCTAGAATGTACAAAGCCTAAATATAAAACATCAGTCATCTCCGAATGATTCCAACCGTTTAGCCAATAAATGATCATTCAGGATATTTTTACTTAAAAATTACCGAGTGCTGACCTAAAAGGTAGCGAAAGTACCGAGCAAAATCTTTGTTTTTTAAAATGTGTACGTTTCAAACCGCGGTAAGGTGGCCAACAGAGGAGTGTTTGTAGAGGTTAACGGGGGCGTATTTTTGAACACACATGTCATTTATAGTCGACCATGTGCTCTCGGTGTACGCACCACATAAATTCCGAAGTCTGTAATAGACTGTTTTTCTTTGCTCCGTTCCAAAACAAACGTTCGGGTCATTTCCTATCCTTAGACGCCTGCTTCCTAGATGCCACGAAGACTTTAGAGAAAGTCACAAATCCAAATTGTTTTAATTGTCCTTGTTAAATTACAACACCTCCCACCCTCCCACCGGTCCAGTTCCACTAATTGCCCCGAGTCCCATTGTTGGCTCTCGTATCGCTTATTATTATAAAACTCAGATCCGCCATTATATTTCAACGCAGCCCCCTAACCTCTACATACCAAAGGATCTGTAACAGTTTCCTTTCCGCAACGCTTTCTGAATATTAACGGAGCTATTTTAAATTGTTTTTAACTTATCGCCTTGTTAGGGCGTGCACGTCTTACCTCAGATATCGTTCGTACACTCCTTATTGACATTTGTCCTCCGTACTTTCATTTCCTCGTCGTTTTCATTATCTTCGTTTTTATTTTTTTCTATCACCTCCTAGTTGGATTGTATGATTTAAATAGGAATTGTCGTATGAAACTAAATTAGTTGCTTGATTTATTATTCGTACGTAAATTGGCCATTTATATTTTGTACCTTGGTAACCACGGACCAAACTATCTGTAACAGATTTCTGCGACACTGCCGGAATATTAAGTTGTTATTTAAACGTACGCTGGTTGGCCTAGAGCGCGTCCACGCCTTAACCTCCGATATCATTCCTCCTTTGTCTTATGATTTTACTTTCCTTTCAAACAAAATATTAAACTTTAAGATTAAACAATTTAAACGAAACTTTATCTTGATTATAGAGGCAGGATTGGTCTTGTGTAATAAATTTTTGTTCGGTATGGTATATGTTACGTTAATATGCTTAATATTCTATTTTATGCCGGGTTGATTCTGAGTGGACTAGAATGTAAGAACAATACAATTGTAAATTATCAGTTGTACGAATAAAGTAATCACAAGGCAAAACATTTACCCCACGGCTGGGTCGTTGGTAGGTTCCTATTTACGATCTGTAGATTTGTTCGAAGACACGTTCCGAATCCTGATGAGATCTCAGCATAAAGTAGTGGATCTCAGATGTGTTCGGAGTTGAACTCGGCGTAATTAATTCATTCAATTGTTTACCGACTCTAATTAGCCTGACGGGCATGAGTTTGCGGGGTGGGTTGCGGATGATTGATGATCCGCAGCTCGCGATAATGGGTTCATTATTAATGGGGAGATCGTCGCGTCCTATTGCGTCGGCGTAGTGTTACTCCGCGTCCTCTCAGAGTATCCGGTCCCTTATATACCGATTCCTCCAACTCCCGTTCCATTCTCCCACCTGTCCTCATATTGTAAGGAATCTGATGATGTAACACGAATCTAACTTCATCGCATATCCGCACTTGCCGGCCATTGTTCCAATTAGCCCCTGTAGAAGATATTACTTGCTGGAATTTTTGGCAAAAGATAGGCCGGATAGACTAATGAATTACGTTAGCCTAATAATCAGTAGATTAGGCTCGATATGACAAAAATCTATTAACTTCCTAAAAAGCAAACTATAGGCTGAAGTTCAAACTAATTAAAAAACGTACTGATGAGGTAGTATAATTAGATAAAATTAAACTTTTCTTCTGGAAATACGTATATCTGCTTAAAGTTAATTTAAGCTATTTTTAAATGGCTTAACTCATATACGTTCGTGATATTGTGCCCATCTGTGTGAAACTATAGAAGCCCAACCGAAGTCCAATTCTGTAGACGGGAATGCACTTATGGCGCTTCCTCACATGTCTGTTAGTTGGCCTAGGCGCTGCATCATCCTGACTCGGCCGATCTTGTCTGCTACAACATTTCAAAAGTCTGTATTGAAATATACGAAGTTGAGAAGAAAGATTCGAAACACCGAGGCTTCGAATAAAGCAACGGAACATCCGACGGGACGCATTTATACGATTGCATCGGCTGGTGTTAATGGAAGCCCCGCCATTTAATCGGCTAAAGCGGACGAATTGATGCCACCGTCGGAATCCCAACAGTTCCCCCTATATATCCGAATTGAAACAGATGACAAAGCAATTCGTTGGATATCACGGAATTCGGTAAACGCAAATTGATCGGTCAACGCATTGTTGAGATTACGCTTTCATACCACAGTGCGGGTAAATTAGGTATACTGTTGTCCAAGCGACTAACAGTAAAGCTTTCGAGCGATTTTCTATCTGCAGTACAAACATTGTCAAAATGCGATAATACAAACATGAAATATCCGGACATTTAAAGGTGAGGCAGATCAATTGCAAGATATTTAAACGTTTTCGCTAATACTTCTGTTGCGTCATATTAGCCGGGGAAACTCTGCGGTACTAAATTTACGTATTATGACGAATGGTTGTCCCGATTAAAAATCCCGGTCCGAAAAGCTATAAACTCGTTATTGCCAGGAGTATTACTGTCATTATGAAACTCGTACTTGGGCCAGAACATGCGGGTACTTTCAGTGCTTCAGATCGCTATCGCGCCCGTTCCGTTCGGCAGTCCCCCGGGTAACCGACTCGTTTTCAGGTTAACTGTATTTGTGTGACTACCGTTATGAAATTAGTGTAAAACGGGCCCCGTATTGGAAGGTGAACGGCGCTCTCGGTGTCGTACCCGTGTGGCGCAACAAGGCCGGAGAAATATCGAGGGCCGCAACTCCGATGCAGGCGGCGATTATTAGAACACAACAATAACGGACGTCGGACAATATTTAACATTCAGAACCGCTTTGCTATTGAGATACTTTTACGTTTAGCTAATGGTAAAAATACGTGTTAATTGCCCGTTCGGCCCGCAGCAGTGAGATAAGCCTGTGGGAAGTGTATGAACTTATACCTGGCATCCTTTTGGCCCGCCATGTACTTTGCAGTTATATCTAAGATTCTAGATCTTACAATAATGCGTCGATATTACGAATGTATCATTCATTTCGTGTTAAGATTTATCCTTTGAAAACAATCAGGAATAAATGCTTTTATATAATGTTGTTTGATAGGCCTTGAACTAACTTTACAAGCTGTTACTTTTGTTTTGAAATTATTGTTAAATTACCATATCAGGTGTTCTACCTTCGGTGTTCTATCGGTAGTAATTTATATCCTCTGGTTCATTTATTTGAAAAACACCCTGTCCCCTGTGTACAGGGTGAACAATTCTGGGTACATAAATATTCTCTATTACATATTAGTTGTCTACAACTTGTAAAAATTCGTTTCTGTGCAGTGTGAAACATTCTGGATGACTGGTGTGTTCTTGTTGCGATTACATTTATATCTGACATATAAGAAGGTAGAATGCTTGTTATTTCTGGTCCGTACTGAGCGGTCGGGATAGCGGCGCGGTGTACTCAGTGTGAAGCTCCGGTGCTTGTCAATTCCGCCTCTGTCATTAATTATAAGCCGAGTTAAGTCCCCAACTTACCTCATCAGCGCGCCAGGAGAACACCACCCTGACGTGTATTAATCCCGTTAAATCCCTACGGCGCGTGTGGCTGATATCTCGCGAAATAACTCAATTATACTGATGATGTCCTTGATGTACCTTGTTTACAGTAATCATCTGTAATGGAAAAAATAGGATAACCCATAATTCCTATCATATTATTAGTAATACACCAATTTTACTGACTGATATAATGAATTTCCGTTAATTCCATGCGTCATTCAGTATACAATTGAAATTGATTGTTTTCTTTATCAGCGATGAATTAAAATTTTTAAGTTTAATTAAACTCGCATTTATATTGATACGTAATCTATGATTATTGTACGGAACTGATTGCGTGAGTCCTATTGGGTGCCAGCAGGGGTCGGCGGGTCAAAAAACAAAGTCAATTTTTTAAGATCTTTAATTTAATTTAATCGTCCGAACATTCATTATAAGCGTACACAATAATGGTTTTGCGACACCGGTTCAACATTCTTCAATACCGGTATTTCGGTATTGGGTCACTACTCTCAAACCGGTATTTAGCGATTGGCAAACATTTCTCGCTGACGTGTTTTTGAGATTAAAGCAGTTTTCCTCATGCATTAATATACCTGTATGTATTCGTCGCATCCAAACGTGAACAGGAATACTCAAAATGGGAAGAAAAATCGGTGATGAGAGTATGCGCGACGTAGTATACTTTATGACATGCTTGAGGCGAAAAAAATTAGCTGACACTAGTGCTCTTTTGAAGACGCATAATCAAATTAAATTTCACTATAATAACATATTAAAAAACACTTTTTTCCAATACTATAATGCCCTGTTTGAAACCGCGAGTAGATCGTGATTTATAGCATCCATTTTATTAGAAGTAATAGTGCTCACCTCAACAGGAGAGGGTTTATTACGTCCTGATACCTATTTGGAAATATAATTATCTTCTTTAGCCTTGTTGAGTGCAGCTTGGCAGCTACGACCGTGCCGAACTCTCGGCGCATTTATCGTAAAATATTATTTAAACGTTATTTATTAAATGCAAAATATTTTCTGTTCGAGACAAAAATTTGTGGCCGCACACCGGCCACGATTGGGGAACCGTAAAAGCTGTAAACAGGAATGCGCCGGCTAATGGTAGCCGAGCTTATCGTCGGTCTATGTTGGTATTTTGTCGTGGGACATTGGGGTTGTATCACGACTGTCGAAATTGGCCTGCTCGAGGCCACGATTCCACAATAAGACTGCTGACCCCGGTGATCGTGATCACCCCGTTTAGCCATCGGCCAACTAATACCGATTTCCTATCTCTCCGACTCTGGTAGTTGAATCTAACCGAGATTTACCTTATGCAGCCTCGTATAAAACGCCTTTTTCGGAATCCCTACCTTATACAGCAACTTGTCAATATTTATTCCCTATTGGAGTAGTAAAGTGTATTGGCCTCCTGTATATTTAGCTCCGAAAGGAATCTTCGGTTTTGATAGTATCGACGTCCAATGTTTGTAATATTTTAACTTTAAATATGTCCATCGGAAGTTTCCACCTTCAAACATTCTAACCATCGTTGTACTTCAACTTAGATTAATTCCGAGGCATCGGTTTTCGACACTCTGCATTTTAAGTATAATATTAAAAACATTTGTTTTGTGTGGTAATGGTATGAAACGTTTTCCCACCCGTGGTATTCTTATTTCATCATCTCCTACGGTCCGATAGTAGACCTATGCGGGTATATAGAAAATAATACCCATCGTAACATTTACTGCCTAAGCACCGAAAACCCAGATAGAAGTTTATCTCGAACGAAACATGTTAGTTGAGTTTTAAATTATGACCCGAAGGAACTGGGTCCGATATTTAATTCCGGAAAAGACTCATCTATTTGTTATTTTGGTTCTCTGCTTATTTTGTTGATAATATGTCTCTCCTCGACGAGATCGAAATTACTCGCCCGTTATCGCCGAGTGTAATTATTACGCAACCTTTTAATTGTCGCCTTTGGATATCTCATAAAAAAATAATTAGATCCCGGTTTACGCCAGTTCACCCACCAATCGAATCACAGAACTTAACGCTACGATAAAATTCACTATTAATTGGAATCGATTATAGGAAAACAAATTACCTCGTTAATCACTCACTATCTGCTCTACTTATAATAGACTCGTCCGAAGATAACCATCGGGAGCCTTGATAAAATGTTTGACCTTTTATTAGGAGATCGATTAATTCTATGATAATTATTAATGAATTGCATCGATAAATTGGTTTCAATATGGGGAGGGGGGTATAATTGAAGACGTTCTTTTGTAATTTTTTCTCGCCGAAAATAACTTATATATTCACTTCCGTCTATTTACCTTACAATATTAATAAATACCTTCCTTTACTTCTCTCTACACTTCATCACTCAGTCCTGGTGCATCCTGTTGTTGCGTGATCGATAGTTCTTAGTCCTTGATTTTTATAATTTTCCAATGCAAATGGAGCTTACGATTGCTTCGATCCATTCTTCATTTGTGTATGAACTATGGCTAAAGATTTGATTCTCGATTCCACCTCGGGGAGTGGACTGACGCACGGAATTGCCAAGCTACGTGCCACAGTCTGTGTGCTATAAACCGGCGGCGGTAAGGTTAAAATCGCGATCACGTCCCAAACCGACAGCACCGGTGCCCTACCCCTTGTCTTTCGTCCCTTGTCAACATGGCTCCACGTTGCCAAGTTGCCGGCGTACACAAAACCAAGCCCCGATCCTAAATGACCACTCTACCTGGCCGGCACAGAAAGAATGCGGACTTCGACACGGCCAGGTCGATCGACACCACCGATTCCAAAGAGCACAGCATAAATAGCTTTAGTGATTTTCACAATTCAGAAAATTGTCATAAAATAGTCACACATATATATATATATATATATATAAAACAGGCGATAATATTCGTAAGACCCTTCTGTAGTACAGTAATTAATAACATTCACCGTCGTCGTTTCTCTTTCACGAAATAGGCTCCTTCCCATTGAATACCTGCTGGGGCTGAATACCCAAGAATTGACGTGTTCCTCTGAGCAGAGATTCAGTGGAGTTCCATTTAAAAATCCTTTCAAGCGTCTGGCTCCGTGAAGACAGCGTTAAGAAGAGGTGTATTGGTGTACTAGACCTTTTAATTTTTAAAGGTGGGAATGATAAATGATTATATCCAGACAGATTGTGTCCAGTTATGTCGTTATCGTAATTGGGCTTAAAAATGTAATAGACCATTTTGATAACGACAAACTGTAAAATCATTATGAATGTAATTTAAACCTACGTAACGGTCTGTTTTGTAACGGTAGTTACAAAGGTGGCTACTTGGGATGGATTCCGTATCTCACTTTTCCCTCGGACGTAGCGTCAACTCTTTACTTTTTTTCCACCGAGCTATTATCCGCCATAATGCGACATCGACTTTCAGCTTCTCGCAAATCATCATCATTCCTGCACTTTAGCAGGATTCACTCTCGTCCTCAGGTTCCGATCCTTATCCAACGGATGAGGCTCATTGAAATTCCCGCCGGGTCTCGGTTTCTTAGGTCTATTTGACATGTCCCGCTAGTTCGTCCTCACTCTCTTCCCTATCTGCCCGACATCTGTCCGTTCGATCTCGGTCTTTTTCAGCGGGATTTAGAACGTTGGCATCTAACGCCGGTATCGGCGGTGGCATATTTCCTTAATCGTCCCGCGAACGATCGGTTATGATCGGTTTGAACCCCACCCATTACATCGGCCATTAATTGATCCGAATAACATCGGTTGTAAGCATACTGTCCTGTAGCATACGGGAACCTAAGAAATAAACTTTCATGCCCTAACACTTATACAACGCCCACCTCTAATTCGGGATACTTGTAATGATACAGATACTGCACGTTTGCCTTGAAACTCTTATTACGCGAGTAATTGAAATTCGTTTTTATTATGGTTCTTTCCCAATGTAGGTAGTAGTCTAGTCAGTAGTATAAATTTTTAAATTTGTTACTTACCATTTAAAATCATTACGCTTTTCTTATACGTATTGTATGTTTTCTGTTCATGGTTGATGGCTATGAGATTCAAACTTCATCATGGAGTAGAGGTTTACTCCAGGCAGTCGTGAACTACCAATCGTAGACTTTATTTCCGATCTGCGTTATAAGAGGCGAAGAACGCCTCGCTGGTCAATTTGGAGCCGGGGATGGAGCCGAATATTTTAAAAGGGCGCTCGCCTCGGTGCCGGGGCCGGCGCTAATTTTATTGGTACTACCGCGGGGCCGAGTTCACCGCCCCCTCCTACCTCCTCCCTTCTGAGCAGCCCCGGGCTATAAATTACTCGCATTAAATGCCAATGAGGCGGAAATTTATGCAAATTATTCGCGGAAGCGTCGACCGTCCGCGCACGCGTACCGCCTTCCCCGACACGACGTGTTCTGTGTCAGGAGAGTCACGATCGGCGCACACGATTTACAGATAGGCTTTCGCTGCTCTGTCCGATAGCGACAACCACTTAACCTAGCCGCCTCCGCCAGAACAATCGCGGCGTGCTCTACCGGCCTATTTCAATGTTGTCCCGGCCCAGTCACCGATTATCCTACTTCATTTATGTTCTCCGACTAAAACAATATATGCTAATATCGACCGCGGTTATTTAAATATTATTTACCAGTTACATTACTTTATAACCAGCTGTTTCCCATCGCTTGATCGACCCAGTCAAGTAGTAGGGAAACCTCCCCAAAAATATATTAAACTATAGGAATGAGGAGTACTGCTACGTAAGAACATTTATCAACGCTATATCGAGTTGAAAATAACATTGGGTCAATCAATAAAATTTATTGTTTACTATTGATTCATGAAAATCCCACTTTCAACGTTGACCTTAGCTGCGAACGTGATTTTCGACTTGTATTTTTCTTTGCCTCTATTTCCCTACCGGGAATACGGTTCTAGAGTCGAGTTTCATTAGCGAAAGGAAAAAATAAACAGGCGACAGCGTGACCGGTTTAATGCGGGTCTTTTCGTACGAATTTCTTTTTTTTCCGCTCGTTACGTCGATTTTCAGAATTCAATCGGTCGGCTCGGCTACGGGGGAGTCGCGTGACGGGCGTGACCATTGTCGACTGTGGTGTTTTCGGCCTGCCGGTACATAACGGTCCTGGCAGACAGTTATTACTCAGCCCATCTCCAGGCCGACGCTTCCCGGCGCTCGACACGAGAGAGAACAGAACAAATCGAAAGCAGTTCCGTAAATATTTTCTTTTTCTCGCTACGACATAGTGCTATTCAAATGCATTCACCGTTCGTATAACATTAATTATTACACGTTTATTGTACGTTAATTGCAACTGATATAAAGAAAAGAAATCAGCTTGAGAGTAAAGTATAATACGTCTAGAAATCGTTCTGGATCGAACGACTGAAAAACGCTAGCGCATATACGGGCGTCCGATTCACGCCATTCCTAGTCGTAGTGGGCGGACCAACTGTTGGAAATGAAAACGTCATAAAAATACTCATTAGTATTATCGGTTGGGGAAGAAAAAAATTCGTTAAGTCAGAGCACGAAGGTAGGACTGCATTAGCGTTGTAAAACTTAGATAAGGAAGAACTGGTCCAGGCGGTGACGCCAGCTCGTAAAACGGACGATTGCAATCTGCCGTCCACCTTCAACTACGTGCCGCATCGCCAACCGGCCATTCCACCTAACCAGATCCCTCTGACCGTTCGGTACGGATGGATATATAGCAATATGTTTCGAAAATACGGTTCCTTCCTTCTACAATCGGAGTTATTCCATATGTTCTAGTGTTACGGCATATTCGTCTGTTCGTTCGAGCCAATTCACCGCTCTCCGCCGGTTCACTCACCGCTTCTCCCGTCTATTTTCGGATACTAGAGTGGAGCTAGACGGTCACACGCATGGGTGTCTGTCTATTTTATAGCGATACAGATTGCGTTATAATATTAATTTAGATTTTGAAGACGGATGAAAGCCGAGTTGTGGAACGTTCACAACTAGATATTCGATTGGATGGGCGTAAATATTAGTTTTCTGTAAACTCAGTTTCTACATTCTATAAGAACCATAACATATATTCGTTTCAGTTCCCTTTTTCTGTTTAAAACCGTTCCTGAGCCCACAACTGTGGCGGTCGTCCTCCCGGGACCATACGGGAAATAAAAGATCGTATTTCATTTTCCTAACTCACCGTGAACTTGGGAGTGAAGGCAGGGGCGCCCTCATATTAGAGTAATGACTAGCTCGGTCGCAGTCCCAAGGCCTCGTCCGTCCCCGGGGCCGGCTCATTGTCGGACCGCTCATTACCCCGGGCCCAGTCTTATAGCTGCCGCCCCTTCACGGCCCGTCCAAGGACAAGGCGCTCGCAAAATTATCCACCTCTTATCCAATTAATCCGGTACCGTTCGATTGTAAAAATTAATCGGTGAACTACTACTTCCTCCTTGGACTATCATTATAGACAATTCAGGCTTCAACTTTGCTTTACTATCACTACATCGGGATTACCGATTGTTTCTCCTTGACCTATGAATAGCAATTTTTTGGACGAAAGGAAATATACCAGCCCGCTGTTCTTGTCAGCACGTTCTGACCTGGAATTATTCGAAGCGATTCGGAATTCTAAAATAATTCCGAAGAAAAATTGAAACACCAACAACCTAACTGAATCTTTTGCTTATTAAAATAATCTACAATATACTCACAAGGGTCCTGATTAACATAATTTTTAGAGACTTATATAGGGATAATCGAGGTAGCATTTGGCTCTATTGTAATATATATAATGATGTAATTTTAATTATGGGACAAATAACACACAGTCAATACGGATAAATTGTAAGGAAAGATAGTTAGATACCATTTGTAAGGGATAACGAAAAGGGATGATTAAAAGGAAGGGATCTAGATAGTTATGTAGAAGTGGAGAAAATATGTTTCAGACTATAAAGGTAAATATTTTCCTGAAATTGAACGAAAATTGAGTGGTAGAGGTACAAAATGTAAGGCGGACAAATTATTGAAAAGGAAATTAATGGACAGATTGGAGGAAAGAACAATAAAGAGACTAAGAGAGATTCTAAGAAGACAGAATGAAGCGGGAGGGAGGATTTGACCCTTGTTCAATACAGTAAGGCTGACAAGGAAACACGAGTCGTCCCTGTCTGTAATTGGGTAACTTCGGTAAGAGCCCACAAGTCTCAGCCGAGTGCAATTAAGGCCCCTTAGCGCTGGGCCAGGATTAAACGAATTAGATTTTTAATTCCCTTTTCGCTGGACCTAGAAAAAATATTTCCGCCGAGGTGTCCTCAACCAAAAAGGCCAGGAGCTTTAGCCTCCTAAACAAGAAAGCTTTATTAATAAAAGCAACCTCGTTTCTTAGTTCATGGAAAAGATTATTCCGGTTGGAAGATATCGTGTTGAATGGCCCCGTTTGATTAATGGTGGTGGTGGTGGCAAACCATTTGTGTCGCAAAAAGGCGCGCCCTAACGAGATTTCTTTTCTCGAAAGCTCCTCCCTTCGGTATAAGAGCTCAATTCTTTTTTCTTTCTATATTTAATTATTCTTTTAGTTGGCATTTAGGATATGGGATTTTTCCTGAGACTCAGAAATAATATAAGGATGGCTTAATATTAAAGAAATATTCATGAATGTATGACGATTATTATTAGTTTAAGAATTTTGTATGCAGAGTGCAGAGCATGTTTTCACTGGAGGTTTTCCCCACCGGTTTTTTCAGTCTGAGCAGTATAACGAAGAGAGGAATGATAAATGCCCGTATCGTAATCTGGTTCTGGCCCGTGTCAATCTGCCACTTTCTCCGGTTCAGTTTTCTCTCTCCGACTTGTTACGGGCCACGGAATGATATTCGTAACGCCGAGACTTCTCCTCAGTACCATTTTTTGTAATCCTATCATTTTTCTTACCGACAAATTAACTTCCAGCGCTAAATAGCTTCCCGCTTTCCCTCGTTCGGCGGCCAATCTGTCTCCGCACAAACCTGAAACGCTTATGATCGTCGGGAGCTTATGGACTGGAAGGCGCCGGTAGGGCCACGATCTAGGATTTCCGTTAACTCATACGGGCCTCATATCTAAAGGGGAAATCTAATCTAATCTCTAATCGCGTTTTATATTCCGAAAGTCGTGCGTTGAGACAACATTAGATCGGAAAATAATAGTTCATATCTGACATCCCAGAAGGAAAAAAACACGTTTGAAATTAAACACTCATGAGTTGCATAAGGTTTAGCAAATAATTTTGTGGAATGCATAAATAATCGCTAAGATTTGGAAGTAAAATAACCTGGGAATTTTCTTGTGCAGTTACGAACAGGATAGTTATATTCTACATAAATATAATCATGTCAGTAACGTAGACTACTGCAATGGAAATTAAATTCTCACTACTCCAACATCTAAATACGGAATGGGCGCCTCCTTTCCCCAATCCGAATAGTTGCCAAAAACCCGGAGTGGTTCTTTGTTCCTTTTTTGCGTTCCCGGAACCGAGCCGTTGGCATCCGATGTCTGGGAGGGGTTCCTCCCCTTCTCTTTCTCTCTCTCTCCAAATTAAAATTGTCCGGGACGAATCGACAATGCCGTCCTTCCATCCGAAAACGGGTTCCCTTTTGGCTGCCACTAACGGAACTGCCCATCATCTGTCCAAGAGTGCCGCCTTATCACGGTTCAGTCACGGTTTTAGATCGAGATCAGATCGAAGGGCAGCCTGTAAAAACTATTAGTGAATTTTATTGCGGCCAAAGAAATTAGTAATGCAATACCGGCGCCTTTCGAATATTATGTAGATGTATAATTGTGTTCATACTGAGTTATTATCATATGGCAAATAAATGAAATTTCATATAAATATTAAGATTTTTCACGCATTTCTCTACCCGAAATAATTTCACGTCAAAAGAGTGTTAATATTACAACAATTATACGTTCGTTTATATACCGTTGAAATATCTACAAAAAGTAGTATAGCACTCACATTAGGATCCAGCAGATCTGTTTAATGAAATATGAAATTATTTTCCTTCTTGACCATGACATATATGAAGCAGTGTAGAATATGTTTCTGTGGCGTAGTTCGATCAACGGAAGTATCATAGTGCCAGCAGAGATTACCATCGTCGATATCACCAAACAAATAAGATTGTGTTCTGTTTCATTAATTGCAGTGTTCCTGTCGCCATCACACTCCGGCCATCGACAGTCCCTTTCATTATACTCCATATCCGGGATATAAATGATATCGCGTCCGTTCCCGCCTAAGTAAACCGCCACCGCGTAGCCACCATTTCTCGCTAGGTGATTCATCCTCTGTTTCCTTATTGAAATAAGAACGGTGCCCTTATCGAGGGCCGGAGGTGATAAATATATGACGTCGATTGTCGGGCCGTAATAAATGAAAGGCTTTAAAGCCGGTCGACGTTTCGTTGTCGTTTCTGGATTCGTGGAAGGGCTAATTTTTTCTGCGAGCCCCCCGCGGTGATGACACCCGCTCGTAGACGGGCCGCAGGAAACGAGATAGCGATAATGGTAAAATTGTACAGATAAATCTATTCCAGTCTGAGTCCGGTCAGTGGACCGTTCGTCCCCCGCGTCGACTGACCTCATAATGTGCGATGTTAATTTGCCGTTTGAAAGGTTAGCGAATGGAGATTCGTGAACGGTTTAGTGCCGAATCGTGGACACCGAGATTTGTTACGATGTCACCGTCGGGTAATTTCAGTTGTACGTACGCGGTGCCCAGTAATTTTTGACTTTCCAATCCATTGTGTCCTCCGATTCGTTCTGTACCGACCTCGGCGAGGAGTCATCCATGCACGACAGCGATATGCCAGGCCACAGCTCAAGGTAAGTACCAACTTCGTGGGTAACATTGTTTTCTGGAACCATATTAAGGCCGACAGTAAACTGCCTAGCAGTAAACTGTAACTGTGGGAGTTCAGTACTCTGTAGGATCATTTTTCAAACCAAACATTTTGACGCCCACACCCCTAGTGTGCATCTCGTTACAAATTTCAATACTTCACTTTAATTAGGTTCTCATGAGTTGTCGTCCGATGAAAAACAAGGGAAAGGCGGCGCCAGAGCCTCGCATCTGTTTGACTGTATGACGCTCTCTCACCCGTCCATCTCAGACACGTAGCGATCGTGGCTTTTCTGGCTCCTACATTAATGCTTCCTTATACAGGCGTTAACAGGCCCCCTTTCCTTCGTTCCTTTTTCGTTTTTTTTTCACTTTGTTACTTTCAGTTAAAGCGCTGCCTCATAATGATGAGTCGAGATTCTAAGAAACGTTTGAAATGATAAAGCGCTTCGGCTTTCCTACTTGACGATTGCCCTTCCCTCCTCCCCCTGTTCGCGTAATAAGAGGTGAACAGACGAATAAAATCCCGTTTCTCCTCTCCGATTGTCCCCGGTATTCCACTGTCGATCCTCACTGTTTTTCATTTGCGGTTTAACGGTTGCATACATTCTGTAAATATGCATGAATTCTCATAACCCAATATTCTTCAGCAGTTAACTAAATAAATTATATACATCCTTATACTTCTTCCGTTATAGAAATCATTTTAATCGGTGCAATGCCTAGTTCCAACTAAATCTGCAGAAATACATTAATTAATCCGGGTTAATAAAATCCAGTAGTTAGTGTAAGTAGGACGATTGAACAGCAACTCTACAATTGCTCCTAGTTGTTGAAACAACTGCGACATGAAATTTGAAACCGACTACACGAAGCCAACTGTTCGGTCAGTTGAAGTTAGAACATGTAACGATCGCACATATAAATTTTCAACCTTCTTTTTCCTCTCCCGGCACGGCGTTGGAGCAATTTTAGCGAGATAAGAAAATATAAGTGAAACATAGCGAAGGTTATTGTTAGTCTAAATTACTATGCGCTGGTCCGGCAAGAATGCCGTCTGCCACCTCCTTTATATAGGGACGATGTGCAAGAATTTCAACCCCGCGCACAAGAGCTTAAACCGTACATATCTGGGCCTACCCGCGTTCATTGTTTTTTTTTAATATTGTTATTTTTTATCGGCAGGACAATAATTTTTTCATCATTTGCACCCCGAGTGTAATGGGTACATAGGCGAATTATGTAGAATTAATGGAAGAGGCACTCATCATTAACAATCCTTCCTGAAATAGACGTCAGGTTGGGTGGATGAGTTAGGCAAAGTAAAAGGATTCGAGCGATATGAGGTGTTCTGTTACTTCTGTAACCCTTGGGACGTGGAAACCTTTATGGTTAGAAACCAATGCAAGAGGCAGTAACTATAATAAGGAATTTTAATGCCGTTAATGAAAGCTTCGTGACCGTTTAGCAATACTTTTTCATTCCTTTGTCATATATCGACAAAGATTATTGTAATATTCAGCTCATTAAACCATAACCGGAGTTTGAAATAAACTTTATATCAGATTGCATTTCTTGGCGAAAGTATTATGCCGTGCTAATCGCCGAGTAGGAAATATTGAATTTTTATCCTCCGGGTCATATTTTTGGCCCATTATGTAAATTCGAAATTACGCTATAAAAACACCTGTTCCGACGGGAAAAAATATTAAATATAAGGTTTAACGAAGAGCCGACTCCGTAGTAGTTATAATGGCGATCCGTGTCGATTCACGCGACCGAAACCCCTTTTAAAAGCCCTTAGTTCAATATTTTGTACGTTGTTTTTTTCAGTTTTACATTTTTCCCCCACCGTTTGTTCCTTTTTCGGTTCCCCAGAGTTTTAGTTTAGAAATTATACGGTAGCCGCGTCAGTCTGAGCCTCGTTATTTGAGTGGACCGGTTTAGAATGGAACCTTTCATCAGGTGCACCGGCGGCTATCGGGCTTTGGCCAGCGGTGCTCCCCTTCATTCGCCCAAGTTCTGGTAAAAATATTTTGCAATTAATTTTCATAATAAATAAGTTTTAATTTTGAAATATTAATTTCTGTCGACCTTGTAATTGCTACGCTAGTGTTCCCCAATTCACTTACATTTATATTCATTTAATGTATTAGTTTTAAATGTTTATATTAATGCGCTAACAGTCATAGGACTTTATATTTAAACCAACCTACGCTGTATAGAAATAAAGTCTTTATTTCAATTATATCACTTAATTTATTTTATGATTTAGCGATGCATTCATGGAACATTCCTGCATTATTTTCTGTGCATAACATATAATAACTATATCAATAAACATATAAATCTAAATATTACGTTAATTATTAAATCGCTTCTGTTGTTGACATTTCGAAATAGACAAATCAAATCTCCAGCTACATATTAGTGCTATAATTAATTGGCTACGAAGAGGGGAGATCTCCAACGTATGTTCATTTCTTTTTTTTCAATCCTTACGATTTCGAAACGTCGCGAACGGAGGGTCATGAGTTGGTTGTGTTGTTTTGTTGCACGTGACTTGTGGCGGGCCGACTGTGACGTCTCTATTAGCTCGGGGCTGGCTTTCGGATCTGTCTTATCGCCCTCCCATATGGTTCGGGTTCTCCTCTTCCCTTCTACTTTTCTTCCTTTAATTATTTCTTTCTTTTCGCTCCATTAGCCGGATAACGCCAGGCGCAGGCTCTGGCCCTGCGGTGAAGCCATTTCGATTTTTCTTATACGCCCCTCGGGCACTGCCAGACCGCAAGTTTAACGCCCCCATCTCTCGTTCGCTTCCTGATTGCATTTTTTGAACTCCCCTCGCTAAGAACCAAGTTTCACCTACTGGTGTAACTATGGCTACTTTATATTTTCAATGTCCACAGTGAGGCGTAACTAAATTAGTATTTCTTTTGCTTCATTTAAATACTGCTAAAAATAAATGTGATTCTATGGATCAATTCAAATTTTGAAACCAGTATCCATCTGTACTTTTTTCTGTGTTTATATGTTGTGACGTAGAAACGGATTCTTGTATATTACTTCGAATATTATATGAATTGATATGCTATTTGTTTTGGCCTTTTACCTTTTCGAATGGGAATTGGATGTTGCCGCGTAAACGCGCGATTCTAAATTTTCTAGAATGGATATAACGCAGATATTCTTCAGAAAAATGAATTAGCGGGCAATCGACAAATGGTATTTTTCGTTAGATTAATTATAACGTGCCCAGTACCCGCCTATATACACGTTTCTGTATCCTAAAACTTTTTAGGATTATTAAAATACTGAAACGGACCCAGAGAATATTTAAAGCCGTTATGACAGAGCAAAGGTCATGCAGGTGGTGCTAAGGCAGGATCCATCAACTAACGGTCGTTTCTTGACTACATCCGGAAGTGACTTTAGAGACGACCTCAGGAAATAAATTATTCATTCCCAGCGACCTAGTAAAGGTCGCCGGTCAGGAAATATCTCTCTGACTGTCTTTATGCAAATCATCTATCAAATGCAGCCTTTTCTGTGAGCTATGTTCAGTTATTGTGTTATATTCAAGCGACACTGAACAAAAGGTACGTGTGGATGAGGCGTTTTTGTTGTTGCGAATCTTCGGTTAAATACTGTGCGGAAGGATTTTTTTTGTCTGCGAGAGCCTTTTTAGCTGCGCACGGCCGGGTAGGATTAAAGCGTCCAAGCTTACTCTGCCAGTTGCCCCTTTCGCTTGTAAATGAACCGGATCGCTGGCAGTTTTTTATTTAGAACCTTTGCATGGGGTATTACGCGTCGCCAGTCATCCGGCTAAACATGTCCCAGACCGCAGATAGAGCCATTGCCCGCCTGCTGACTCAACTATCGATAGTGCAAATTCCAAGTTTGCAGCCGTGCTCCTGATATTGTAATTTTCCAAAGTTTTTTATATTAGTTACAATAAGATGAGTCTGAATTTTTGTGGGGCTCCGGAATTAACGTCTGACGAACATCAGCTAATCCATTATATTATCCATTAGTTATTTTCATCCGTTTGAAAAATTGCGATATTTTCGTTAAACTATACGCAGATTCATATAATGATCTATTATGAAAAATTTATAAACATATTTAGTTTCAAATTCTTGATAGTACGGAAATTGAAATGAAAATTAGAACATTCCGCGGCCTGACCCGACGACGACATTAAAAACGAGTGCACTGTCCACAATTTAAACGGCTTCTGAAATAATTTATCTGTTAAAGTTTTACTACCAGCCCTTCTATTCCAATTCTATTAAGGTCCACCGGGTTGGGAGCCGGTAACTTTCTATTGCGGCGGCGGCGGCGGAGGTGGTTTACGGCGCTCTGGCTCTTATTTATCGGTGGCGATACGCGGCTTGTTCTTTCTGTCCCGGCAAAGGTTAAATTGAATTTTCTCAATCCACACGGCCGTTGTAACGAACGCGGAAGTTACCAACTAGGAATGCCGGCCGCCTTCTAGTCTGGCTTGAAGGCGCGTATTCCGATATTGTAATTGTCAGACAGCTTTCAATTAGAACTTGAAACAGGCTTTAATAGGACGGTGTAGTATTTAAGCTTGAGTCTTTTGTGTTGCAATAATTTCTTATAATTAACTGCGATGTAAATAATAGGTTCATATAAAATATTCTAGAGTAATGGACATTGGATTCAACGCTAAGGGTGCTGATAACATAAAACAAGGTGGTAACATCCGGCGATTTTGGGTTTATTTCCAAAATGGACACGAATTAAATTTAAGCCTAAATATTTCAGCGCGCAGAGTACTTATATTTGATTTCATTTCATTTATTATGAAAAGTGCGGGAATTATTTCCAATGGAGAGTTATCCCGGCGCCAATTTGGAACTGAGCGGGTCTCTCATCACCGACCGTTTCCCTCCCGACCGCAGAGGTCATTTATTCCGGTCACGTCCGCACGTTTGGAAATGTCGATGAGATCAGTCTCCGTAGGCATTTTTCTACGAAGTTAACAGCTAATTCCTCACTGTCCGTATTCTGTCGAAGCGCGGACGTCCGGAACACGCACTTTACCCCATTGCCAAATTCGCGAGCGTTTCTGACGAATTTCCCCCCGGCGGCAAATTAAATACCCCCTTTAAGCTCCCGCCGCCCTTCGGCGCCAAATTCAGGTCGCTCCCTGTAATAGCTCCACCTTATAAATCCGATTTATAAAGGGCTCCACGATTTTCCTCGAAGCGTTTCCCCTGAGAAAATTGATTCTGTCACTTTCCCCGGTATTATATTGAATCTCATCGACCTAATTTCAATGCATTATTTATTGGTTCGATCAAACATTTTGCAATTTCTCCATTTGGTATCTGCAACTTACTATCGAAACGGCTATTTATAGACGTATTAACAATTTTGATGTTTCATACCAGCAGTGTAATACGAATAGGAAATAACACTCTGCTTCGTTAAACAAAAGTTATATCGGCAATGTTAGCAAGTATATTAATTGCGAAAACGAACGTCATTAACCTATAATGATTAACTCTATGGAGAGTTAAAATATCATTTAATAAACAACAATATCTGTACACCAGTAGACGATAGTATTTAACATACTCCAATGTGTAGGCAATAACTATAACAGTTTCACCAAAACCGTAATAAAACATCTAAATATGAATAATTGACGATTAAAATTCTGATATTCTGTACATCCTTCGAAAATATGACATCAGAATACGCAATTCCCACGTCGCTGTTTTTTCCTCCCCTTCACGCTTTCAACATGTTGGATTCCCTAAGCCTCCAGATGTGCCCGAATGTGTGATAAGCCCGCGGTTTTTACCAACTCCCATATGTTACTGTCAATTATGAAATTACAAGACTCGTTGCCGGCTTAGTTCGACGGCAGTAAAACAGTTTCAGGGCCGTGGAATATTCGAGAGACTGTGCGCATTGTGCAATGAGTGCCCCCCTCCACCTATTATGATAGGGGGCCCACCCTAATCAAATGTCGTTTCGGAACGTTGAAATTATGAAAACAACTGTGGTTCAAAATAATACGCTCAGTCCCCTATATTTTCTCGTGTATGCCAGCGCGGTTTCCTCCTGCCTTTTCCATCCAACCTGCCCAAACATATCATTTCATTCGAAGATTAAGAGGACTATAGAAAGTGGATTAAGAGGAATATATTTTACTCATTATCAACAGACGTATAATAATAATTATATAAGTAATGAAACATGCGTTGTGAACTGAGAATCTGTGTATAGATTCAAAAATAAACGGCTTCCTCCACCTATTTATTTATTAAGAAATGTTAGTCCGTTCAGAGTAACTAATATTATTCACGATTCGAGCCAAACTCATAGCCGCTTAATTGCACTTCCCGAACATGCGATCCAGATGGCTTGAAATTCCAGACTAAGGGGACATAAAAATATCCCTGACAAAATGCCCTTGCCAATCTCAAGCCGTGCCATTGTCATAGTAAAGGAGGGATTATTTTAATACTAACATTTTAAAACGGAGGTGGGTGGACTCGCAGTGTGAGCCGATCTATAAATGTGTGCCACCGTCGCAGCGACCTCAATCCCTGGGCCCTGCTCTCGGCACCTTTCACGCCTTTCCCACAGGCCTATTAGGGGACTCTTTAATTAAAACCCATAAATGGAGAATGACCCAAGTCCTCGGATAAGGAAATTTGGGTTTTTTAGGGCTTTTTAAAATGTAGAGAGCTTTTACCTATTATTATCTTTCATAGAAAAAATTACAATTTTTGAGCCCGCTTATTTCAACCTACGGTTTTTCACTCTCGGCTTCTCGCCACAGTGTAGTGAATTACAGTGTTGGCTTGATCGTGGTACGAAGTGATAAAAGGGCCTTACCATCGATTCAACAAAGAGTCGTTGTCAATAGAATGGAATGATGTTCCGAAAGTCGTATAATTTCACCAATTGTTCACATTCAAATTACATTGTTTGGGAGGGCGATGAATGAACGGATGAAATATCGAATAAAATAGCCAAGTCTTAAAACCTTGAACGAAACAATGGTGGAAAAAGATTAGAGCCACCACTCGGACTTAAGAAAGATTCTGAAAGTACTTCAGCATCTTTTATTGGAAGAACGTTGATAGAAAGTTGAGGAAAGATTGAAAACGTGTTTGAAAGAACACTACGGTCCGTCGATCAGTCGGAGTGTCGAAGGAATAAAATATTTTTTCCTTTGTTTTATTATTTTAATGATTAATGTGTATATTATGCATACATGCATGATAAGAACTCCTTTACCACGATCTAATCAATTTCGTGCGCCATTTCATATTCCTGCTATAATAATACAGAAATATCAGGATATATTTATATTATTATTATTTTAGCGAAATATTATACAGCGTACATCGGTATAAATTGTATACATTCAGTTGTTTTTTCTTACTTTCTTTCATTAAAATGCTCTAGACATTATTTCATAACACCTTTGTATTCAATACGCTGTAACTCCATATTTGGTCGGCGATAAGAAGTTTCGGGCCAAAACATTCGGCTTTCGAAATCCCGCAGGAAATTGTGGGCGATCGCAGAGGATTATTTGGCGTCCGTAAAATTGGCGACTGAGCTCAGTTGACATGAGTCATAAGTTGGTCACTTGGCCGCCGCAGCAAAAATCCGGGGAGCCTTGAAATAGTGAAAGTTAATCTCCAGCACGGGCCATTAAATAAATAGACTATTGTAGTCACGTAATCTGTTTAAAAGTATATTCCGCTGTGGAATTTTGTAATTTTTAACATGCATTTGCCCGTGTTCTGGAATGGCCTTGTAAGAAAAGAACAAAACCATGACGTTGTTCAGAATCAGAAAGTGACTTCACTTGCACTTGAACACGTTATCTTTAAAGTTGTTTACGAGTATCAAGATGATACCACTCATTAATTTGACTTACAGACTTTAACAGAATAATTATCTGATAAGATCTGAATTATTTCATTGCTCACGGATCTTGACATTCAATTGCAGTTTTTATTTTACTTTGTTTAATTGCCGAATTTAAGGGTCATTTACTGTAAATTATGTACAGTAGATGTAGTTCCTACGGGTAATCCGAGAACCTGTCGTTCGTTGGAAGGGGTGGCTTCCCAATTTCGCAAGTTAATTTGATTGGAGCTTATCAGGGGAGGGTCTCCGATGTGATTATTAATTGAATCGATAGGGAACCCTCCGATGGGGTTTCCGCTAAGTGTAACGCCGGGCCCCGGACCACAGTCGACCCAGTTTTCATCAACAGTCGTAGCTCCTCAAGTTTATTTATTATTCCCCCATTTATTATATACGGCCGGTATTTGAGTTTCAGCAACTTTATGTTCTATAATTCAACATAAAAAAACAGGTTTTGTTTTCAGAAGCCACGAGTTTTTTTGAACGAGTCTGGAATATTCATATTGTTGTAGATCGCACTTGTAATAGAAATATATCGGGACATATTAAAAAGTTTTCAAAGCACGAGGCCAGTTCATTTACTTGATATTACGTAACAGAAACGTACGTACGTCAGCTATGTAAAGGGCATTTCACAATACGGTTTGGTTGATCGTGTTATAGGCGTTGTAATGTCGAGTATATCGTAGAATTTAATTTGTCCTACCCTGATCCTTCTGAAAACGTACGCCCGCTTACAGGTCGGTGTACAGAGCGTCGTGCTCTGTACGAGTTGTAATACAATCGAGGCGAGTCCCAGTATCCAGTTGGCTGCAATCAATTAACCCGCGTTCCCCAACCGATAATTGTCCGGATACAATGTAAGGACTGTCGAAACGGAGCCGCCGGTATCTGATGGGCCCGACCTAATTCTCCGTGCGCAAGTATCTGCGAAGCGTTTTCGTAATATCTAAATTGAGTGCCGGATGAAAAAAACGAAACAGAAAGTCGAGATCTGTCCTTCGGTACCTAACAATTTGACGTTCGGCTCTTGTAGGGAGGGCGTCGTGGTTCTACCGCCGGCTGTCGGTGCCGGAGCGGGTGCCGGCGTTAAGAATTGATGATTTCACACGCGTTTCAGATCCGTGCGGGAACGCTAGCGGTGTGCCAGGCTGGAAAGGAGTCGTGAAAATCGTACGTAAGAAGAGGGTCGGCCGAGATGGAGAGGAGAGGAAAGAGATGGTTCCGCGGAAAGAGGACGGCGACAATAGCCGTGCCGGTCGAAAGGTTAGACAAATGTCGGTCCCCGGGAGCGATCCCGGAGTCGTGCCCTATACCGGCTCTAAGCTTCTATCAGAGCGGTGTAGGAGGTCATCGAGTCGGCCCTCGGCTTAAAACTCGATTCCCGACCGATTTATGGCCGCCCATAGGCGGTTTTTCCGGACGGCGTGTCTTTCGCATTGTTACTATTTGCAAGTCCCCGTCGGTATCTCGCCTATCTCCCTGTTTCTCTCTCCCGCAACTCCCCCCCCCCTGTACCTAATCTTTTCCCAGTTATCTCTTCGGTGTTTCTCTCGTCTGTTCACTCCCCGTGGGATATCATCCCTGTTCAGATCGCTATCGAAAACGCGCGTCCCTCCCCGCGTCGGCCCATGCAAATAAAAACGGGGAGTCCGATGTTTTTCCACTTTGGGCCTTTTGTTTGTCGTCTGTAGTTGTTGACCTTTAATATCGCCTGTAGAAGGGCGACTCTCGGGACGATCCGCCCGAACGCGAGTATCGATCCCGGTTTGTTTGCCTAGTGTCGCTGACCGAGGGGTTACCCGCTCCACTTGGCGCGCTCCCCCTTTCGTAGCCTTAAGGAGTATGTAGACAAGATACGATACGTAAATATTTGAAGAACTGTGTTTGATACTAGTTTTATTTGTTTTAATGTGATCAAGTTAGTGTAACAGAAAATTATATTTTACTGAAATGCTATCCAAATGAACGTAGATACGTGTAATAGTGAATAATTAACTAAATAAAGATAGCAGATACTACTAGGAGCAGTGGCCAGAATTTTTGTTTGAATGGTACAAATTCTTGAATGGGGACGTACGCTCCCTCTAGAATAATTGTCAGCCGTTCCGGTCGGCGTTCTGATATGACGTCTTCATTTAGTAACCGATGCGGGCGGGTGAGAGGGGACGTCACATTAGACCCTATGGGGCAAATTAGATATCGCTTGGGTAGGGTCGGTTGACGCAACCGCCCCTACAACCCCACACCTCCGAGCCCCCGGCATAACAGTCGTTCCCCAGGGGCCGCTTCCCATTCATCAAGAAACGTAGAGGCCCCAACTCCGCCAAACAATGAATGGACCCTATCTGACCCCCGTTAATCACAGGCTAATGACCCATACATCAGCGCGGATGTTTATTTTTCATACACCGCCCGTAAAGTACGCGGGCAAAGCCGTATTCGGATATTTAAACCGGCCGAGGGTCTGACGGAGCGCGCTGGGCTGGGAGAAGAGGAAAGGGGGAGATTGATGGAGTGAATGCCGAGCGTATGAGAGCGAGAGAGAGAGAGAGATCGTGATTTAGATAATGTTCCGAAGAGTGTACTGCGTGGGAGGTATGCACGCTCTACGAAATAGGATGAAGACTGATGGACGATTCAAAGTGAAGTGTTGGTGCCCGTCGCAAAATTAATTTTACATCTTCCCCCTACGGTCTTATCTACATTTTGAACTAATTTCGTTAAAAGGACATCCATTGTTACGTATTTCTGGGACATTGTTCAACTAACATATACAGTAGCTAAAGGGAGAACTGGGCGATTGTTGAAATTCCATAGGTTTTAATCGTACTGATAAAGAGCGTAATGTGGTATCTTGAAACATTCTCGTTGTAAGCGCATATCATATTTCCATGATATGGTTTGAAAGAGTTGTATGATTTATAATCATTAAACGGAGTCTATTCATTTGAAAGACTTACAGAAGAGACAAAGAATGGAGCGGGTGGGGGTGGATGGGCGCCACCCACAGTCTTGGGGCCGCGAGCATGCAATGCTTCTATGTAAAGTCCGCCGACCGACAAATAGAGAAAATATCAACAGAGAAATATTAACAGTTGACTCGGAGGTACAACCCTCTTGAAGATATATATACTCGCCCCAACAGAAATCTGGCATTCGTAATCAATTCTTTTATTTTCACGACTCTCTCATGGCGCTTTTGTTCTTTGTTGAAAGCATTACAATTACATTTCGCGTATATTATTACACAGATTATCTGAGCCAGGTCGTAGCATTTAATCAACAGTGAAGGTCATATTGGCGGACGTTGGTATTGATGACGTCCTCAAAACGAATACCGCCTATTTTATACAAGACTTAACTGTACTTCAAACTAGTGGTTAGTTGGCAAGTTTATATTTATCGCTTAACAATATTATTTTCAAAACGTAAAAATAAGTTCCGGTTGTGTTACATTGGAAAATAGGCTGTGAATCCGAAAGTACTGTATTTATTGTCTTGGAACGTACGGTTGCTAGATAATGACCTTTCGCCTTTTCCAGTAACTTATTAAATTTTAATCCGGAAGCAGTAAAATATGAAAATATTCGTAGTTTTTATACCCCAACAATGCTCTGCCGGTTTAATTGCACTATTGTTTCGTTACGGTAATATATTTCGTTAACTTCGTCGATGTACTCGCATGATTCGGTTCCTTCTCAAAGTGGTTTCTGGCCAAATCCCCCCCCCCCATAATTCGCTCGGGCTCCACCGTCAATCAATTCCTGGCGATAATTGGGGCATTGTTGACGTAGTTCTGGCCGTAATGAGTGGGTGCTCCCGAATGGGAACAATTAACCCCAGTAACTGGCCGACCACTAAGGGCCGCCCCCTTCCCGTCCATCATCCCGGCCGCTTCCGATCGAATCCGTTAGGCCAATTCGGTTTCGATTCGGCACAATAAATCGTAAAACGCTATAATTCCGAGGGAAATCCCACGCCCCCGAGCCGGTATTTTATTGCGGTTCCGGGACGGCGGGAATAAAAAAAACCCGGACTGTAAAGATATTATAATTGGTGCATACGGCAATTGAATATCGGCAGCGAGCGTGACCTCTCTGTGTTCCCTGCTCGAACACGGGGGGAGGAACTGTTTCGCGGGAAATAGTTTCTCAGATGACGGCTTTGTCCAGAAAACGTTTTCCCTCTGCTGTGTCCCACTCCTAGATAAAGAGTTTCGATACTGGAGTACAGTGAACTGCCAAAACTGAAACAAAATAAACGTACACAATTTTTAATATCGCGTTGTAGCGATTTGGGCATTAAAAGGGTAATTGGACTGGTTTATTAAGAGAAACCGCCGCCGTTATATCGTACGAAGTGTGTTGTGTTTATTATTACATAAATTATTGATTATTGATTTGAATTCATTAATTTGAAATTTAATTTGCCGATTGCTGATTTGCAGGAGGAGGGATACAGGGCAGGTGTTCAGCGAATCTCCGCCGGACACGGGACAGGACAAGTGCAAGGTAAGCCTTCCGGTTATAGATCCACTTCTAGTTCTAGTTCTTCTATTTCTAGTGGCCCCCGGGCTCGTTGTAAATCATCCGTCCGTCCGATTTAAATATTTCAAAAATGTTCTCCACCGCGCTCCGCCTATAATAATTTTCGGTTCGAGCCTTCCGAACGAGCTTTCCCGGTCGCTCTATTTTTAGCTCGGAGGACGGACAGAGAGGAGGGATATTTTGTTGATTTTTGTTTATTGAATTTTTTCCCTTCGTCGTATCCGAAACAGAGAGTGATTTCTCTTATGTCGTGGCTCCGGTCCGGTTATCTCGGTATCGCCGGCATAAAGGGCCCTCTATCAGCGGTCTCCTCTAATTAGGGCCGAAAAAAATAAAAGGGAAACTTTGAAAAAACTAAGATGGAAAATAAACCTGGAGTTTTATTAGCCGAACCATAGACAAGTCGACAACATAGAGTCGGTAGCCAAATCTGGATGTCGACATTTGAGAATAGGTTCCAATTAGGTCTAGTTTACTCTTTCCTAGTGGACATTTTTCTCTCACATTATTAGCCGTACATTTATCCCTGTGCTAGATCTGTGGTGCCTTTACATTATTTTGATTTGTCGAGGTGATGAAATAATACTGGTGGTTGAAGAGAGTGTAGCTTTCGTGCAAGATTCTTCTTGTTAATTTTGTGAAATTTGGTAATGATCGCCTTCCCAAAAATAAGTTCTCATCACGATTGAACTACTGTAACTTGAAACCGCACTTCAAATCATATAAGAATGGGAAGAGCTCGTTCCGGAACATTGATCCGAATGTAATATTCGATCCCGGTATAATGATTACATTCATTTTCGATAGTATTAATGTCGTAATTACTGTTGGTAGTCTCAACATCGATGTTACACAACATTGGTGGTCTTCACCTGACGATGAATAAAGCGCATATTTTATTTTCATAAAATGTAACAGTGAATTCGTCGGTTTTTACTGATTACTGAGAGTGAAAGAAAATATATCACTCATATTAAGACTAATATCGTATTTAAATTAGATTCGACGGTATTACAGGGGAACGGTCATAGTAATTTTTCTGCTTACAAACTATCGGTCTGAACCCTATCACTAAATGTCCCAATCGGTCGTCCCAACAGTTTATGACGACCGCAAGCAAAAAGAAAGGAAGAGAAATCGAAAACCACAAAGGGGAGCTTTAGACGAGCGGATCAGAAAAAAATATGGACGACGATATTCCTCCCGGGAGATATAGGGGTGGGAGAGGCCTAAATAATGTTATCCTCCCAGTCGCGATGGGTTCGTATAAATATAAATCGGTCGCGAGTCCCCAGCGCCTCAGATCCGCGGCTTTTACGCCGTATTTTGTTTTTCTTTTAGCAAGAAAAATATTTTATCTCCGATTTTAAGTTTCTTTTTTGTTTTCTGTCGGCGTCTCTAAAAGAGTCCGAAGTCCCGCGTCCCATTTTTCCGTCT
Source organism: Lethocerus indicus (assembly GCA_019843655.1). Classification (NCBI taxonomy): domain Eukaryota; kingdom Metazoa; phylum Arthropoda; class Insecta; order Hemiptera; family Belostomatidae; genus Lethocerus; species Lethocerus indicus. The sequence continues at coordinate 20,747,670 of JACDQD010000003.1, read as the reverse complement.
CCGTTTCTCCCGCTTACGTTCAAACGAGTTTCTTGAACCGCGCGGACTACAACTTGAGCATAAATAGTTTGGGGGAAACTCCCTCCAATACCTGAGCGGCAGGCAAGAAAAATGACTCGTCGTTGAGTTGGCGATTTTTATCAGGTTCGTACCTAGAATCGCCCTAAAATGGGCTGACACCGTGCAAGGTCTCTTAATACATTTCTTACATGGGGATGCACGGAATGTTACTATGCGTCTCCTGCATACTGTGCACTTATTTATCAACCAATACTGATGTGGATCACTGACAGAAACCGATCTAACCCGTCACAAATAGATACCGCGAATATGCATGAAACCCCCGAGGGTATATATTAAACGACAGACGGGAGGCGTAGATAATTCAGGAAAATGTTCCTAGTAATCCCACCGGATTCCCTAATTGGGGTGGCTCGAAACTATAATCGGTCTTTACTATTCCGCTAGGCCTCATATAATGTGGTTCAAGTAATCTAGTAACGGTCGCTCTGTTGCCGTGGTTTAATTTTAGAACCTTCGATAATAGCGCTAATTTGACGACCGATCGGGCTTACGGCTTCACCGTAACTAACTCATAATAAGCGATTACAGCTGAAGCTGGTCTCAGTTTCAGTCCTATGCAGCAAGAAAAGGCAGGACATAACGAACCTATATGCAATATTGTATGCAAATTGAATCTTCCGAATTACTTCTTTCTGAAGTAAAATTCATTTTACTTTTGTAAAAATGTTCCTAATATCCAGTCCCTCTGCGGATTTTATTATTAGGAAGCAGTATTGTAAGTGTTCAATCGCATGTTCCTATGGAGGGAGCTAACGAGGCTATTAACAACATATTCGTTGTCGTAAATCAATAAAATTGGCGGTGATTATGACTAACCCTAATTGCTGTACTCAATTGAATTATAGCATTAATAAAGAAGAAAATGATTTTCATCAACCACCTCCATTGTGTAATTAGCTGGGTTGATACGCCCCTTTTATCGCCCCCCACGTAGTCGTGGGAGATAGCATTCATTGTTCTCCAACTATGTAATTTAGTGATTCGTATTTTTCCCATATAGGGCAGTATTTCTTTTTTGTCCATGTGCTAAGCGACGGTTTCCCCGCACTAATAACCGAAACGGAAACGGCCCCCATTTATATAGTGATGAAGTTATTAACGTAAGGTATATAATAGCGGTAATGAGCGCTTTGACTTTTATATGGGCTTCAATAAAATAAGAATAAACATGTTATAGTATAATTTATAGGGGGTTTAGAGGGGCCGTGAGATTTCCGCGTATTCCCACTTATGTGATAACGATTTTGCCAAATAATTCTGATCATAACACTACAATTTTCATATCCGAAAGCGCTCTATAAGTAACAAATTCTTACAGACTAACAAGTATCTTACATTGATAATTATACGATTATATCAGATAACTTGAAATAGTGCATTTCATTCCAATGTTCTATTCTCCACGTTTAATCACATTTCCACCTTTTTCTGATGGTTTGTTGAAAGAGGTTGAAAATGAGTTCTTACTGTAGTCAAATCTGCATTTAATACTATAATTAAATAATTCGGATTTGTTTATTATAAATTTTTCTATTGTTTTCATTTTGCAGGGAAGCCAAGATCTGTTCGAACTCCTTGAACGCGTTCAAAGCTCCAGGCTGGACGACCAACGCTGCGTTCTGCCATCCTACTTTCACACACAGGTCAGTCTCTTATATAATATGTTATCGCGGTGTTGTTACGCGGTTCTCCGTCCAATTTATTTCAACTTGTTCCGACTTGTTTCGAACCGCGATCATTTTTCAATCTCGTAACGTCTCTCTTTTTGGTCATGTCCACGTCTTCCTCGTCGTTAGCGGAATAGTTAACGGTCGGACGAGCGATTATAAGCCTTATACAGAAAACATTTTTTGGCCTTTTTTTTCTCTTAAAAGTGGGAACATTTTTTTCTCTCTAGCTACGGGCCCTTACACGCGTAACATAAATGGACCTTTGTAATAAGAAAGGCGGGCCCTTTGTGGGGTCTGGTAATGCGGGCATTTCCATCCTATCTTGATGCAGCCTGCGAGCTCAGTCAATTCTATTCTAGGTTCGAGCTGTAAGGTCAGTCCGGGGGGGCTTACTTAACACAATCAGTACAACTGTCGGCCGGTTTATTTATCGCTCGAGTCCGCGTTTACTTGGCCGTTGCGAAACCGACCGTTCGACTTCAACTTGTAAATTCAACTTATTGCCCGGGTACGAAACATCACATAACTATTGACATTATCCCGTCCCTCGTACATTTACATGCCGGCAGGATAGTTTCATTGTTCCACCGTGCGCCAAATACATGAATCAACTTTACATACCTGTATAGTACGGTCTATCATCCGTACACACGGCTTACGTAATACTTATGGCCAGTATGTCCCCGAAAAAGGCAGTGAAGTTTTCATTTCAGTGTCTTTAACTTCGATACTTATGAAATCTGATGTATAGATTTTTAATGACCGCTTTTAGTGCTTAATGAAAGTAATTACATTTAAAAGTTCATAACTTCGCGGACTTTCATAATGGCGGTCCCTGATGCGACTGTGGTGCTCTCTTTGAGGGGCAGCTGGAACCTGTTCTGCTAGTTGTAGTTCCGTGCGTCCCCACTAGGTAGCGCCTCACATTCTTGCTGGATGTTTGTAGTGCAGATTTTAAAACGTTAATTTATTTGATACTAGCTTAAGTACCCGGCCTTGCCCATGTCAATAAGAAAGCAGAATTGTAATTAAAGATATGTTTATCACAGTACTTGAGCTTACTCATCTACTTAGAAAAACTAGATCCTGGCTGCAGGTTTACTAATATACAACTACATTATTTTGTACCTTATTTCACATAATTCAGTTGTATTTATAATAACTATTATATAAACAAATAATTTTATATATGAAACGTAATAACAAGTTTAAATTCATGTAGACCAAATACAATTAAAGTGATCCAACCTGTGCTTATTTATCATACATCTGCTTTTGAATAATGTCTAGTATCTGTCTGCTCTTTATATTATATCGTATTTAAATACATATAAGGAAGGAATGCATATCTGGGTAGGTAGTTATTAGCCATATAAATAATTTGTTACCATCACCATTAAGTCCCTTTTGGGCTGAGGGGAAAGAAAACTAAGCCAGACAAATGAGACCAGACAAGATGGAATTAGTGGTTGTCCCCGTGACTGATGCCCAAACTTGCTTAGGATGAAGCCTAGGCCTGAGACTACTTGGGCAGATGTTTACATTATTACAGTTATTAATTACACGCAGTTTGGGAAGAATTAAAGTAGGGGAATATTTAACATTCTAGAAAAGGTCAAAAATTATTAGCAGGTCCACCATATAAAGGAATTAATTTTTATATTTGTTGCAGTTGTGTTCATTTTCTTTTTGTGTTAATACAATATAAGCAGTATTAATATTCTTAATACTTATTATTCGTTATTAATAAATAATGATAAAGATAAATAATTGTTTTTGAAAATCAATTATTAACTTGAAAGCTCATCAGATATTTAGTTTGTAAAGTTCTCTGGTTATTCATTAATGTTATAATTTTATTGGATAAATTAATAATGTTTTATTTGTCGAATCATCACATAATTTTAATAAATTCTATTTTATTTCAACAAATTATAAATAAAGTCTAAGGATAAAATAAAAGTATTAACAGGGGGAGTGATTATATTCTTAAAGAAAAGGCGCTCTCTGTCGGGAACTAGCTCAACTATAGTAGTTTCACGTAATCCCACTAGAGTGTACTGCTGTGAAGAATCGTTTTATACGACTTAATAGTAATTTCGCGGGATGTTCAATACGGACTTTTTCAATTTCACCGTTGGAAATGTACAGATATTCACGTTTGCTGCTGCTGGATACTAGTAATGGTTAGTATTGATGATATTATTGCGCTTCAAATCGATAGTTTGTTTAATTTTAATTCATTATAAGTTTTAACTGGAATCGTTTACAACTTGCTTCTAAGCGAGTTTATCCGAAACTCCTTGGGATGATTTCCAACTAAAAATATTATGCCAGTTCCGTGAATCTTAAACGGTAAACGATATGACTCCAAACGTGTCCCCAGTCTGCACATCTATGAGACGGTCGGATGAATTATTTACATATAATTAATTAACGTTTAATTAATTAAAACTGACTTACAAGAATTTAACCCTGTCTAGAATTCTTTTCGACCTAGGCCTATAGAATAATAATAAATTTTCTGGTGGCTTTTTGATATTGCCAGAATTCGGTCTGAAATTTATTTCTGTTCAGATTGCGTAATCTAATTCGTATTAAACATACCGCCCAGTGATATTACCGCGCGTACAATATTATGCCTTAATGTTATAATTTAAATACGATTATTTCCATTCCGTGTTTCGATTGGCTCTATCTTCAGTGTTTTTAGCCCAGTGGAAAGTTAGATCGAGTCGCAAACTTCGCCTTGTTTAACTCGCGAAAAAAAAAGTTTCGTTCTCGATTTCCTATCGTCTTGGAAGTTGGACGAGAATCGGGCGCCCGATGAGAAACGCCGGATTAAAATGTTTCCCTACAAATTGTTATTTTTTTATTCTTTCCACCGCCCTCTGTATTACGGCTTTCCGAAACTTGGAAAGCCCCGCGGGCACTTATTGCGTTGGCGAATCCGCCGAAACTTGCAGCCAACCTCTTTCGGACTAAGAAGAAGAGCGAAACAAATTGTAGTAATTAACCCTAATGGCGGTTTAAAAACTCTGGGGCCGCGTTTGGCGGTTTGCACACCGCATCGGTTTCCCAGGCGAAGACCTCAAAACAGCAAATTTCCTTGTGCTTCTAGATAATTTTCTTTTTCTTTTTTTAACCGAGTTCAAATTAGCTACCGCCGCTATTTCGGTCTGTCGGTCGATCTTGAAAGTGGAAGGCGCGGGACAGCTGTTCCCGAACATCTGCTTGACGAGGAACAGAGGAATCGAGATGATGAATGATAACAGTTCGGTTTTTTATTTTAATTCTCCTAATATTTAAAACTCTTCTGGAAAAATTCTAATGATTTAATAAAGTCATAAATAAATAATCCTGACTGTCTTTAGGTGTTGATTCCTCCGGGCAATTAATCGCGAGGAAGGTCGTACTCGACCGTTTATTTCAGCTTTTTACGTTGCTAATGAGGAAAATGATGACTGCGTCGTAGCGTGTACGTAAGGGATTCACGTATCCTTGATAGTTTTGATAACAAAATTCCTGTGGCATACCCGGAATAGTTGTTTATTGCAAGAGACTACAAGCAAGATGATCCTACTTCCATTTATCTGCTTCGATGGGAGTCAACGGGCAGTTACCAGTATGATGTCTAACTTCATACCGTACTGCCGACTTGTAAGACGGGTATTCTAAACAAAATGTCAAAGCTAATTATTAACATAGTTTAACTGCTTTGTTTCATCAGTCAAGTTAAATGATTTTTTGTATTTTAACTCCAGGCAAAGGGGTGTCGAACTCTCTACTGAACTCTCGAGGATATATAATACATAAATTTATTTAAAGATATAAGTTATTCAGAATTTAAAGATCCGTTTAATTTCGTGCTACCGTCGTGCCCATAAGCGATTCTATAGTTTGACTGGTGTTGGCGGCCAGAAGGCCGTTCTTGGAAGGCGGTCTAGCCCTTGCGAGGGTTTCTCGACAAAGGGAAGTCCACTGCGGGCGCTCATAAATAAAAACCGGGCAGTATTATTAAATCCGAAGACGTACCCAGTCGGACATGTTGAATTCGTTCCAACATTTGTGGGGAACAGCTGTTCCTCCTTTCCTTTTCCCGGCAGCTGCCCCCCTCTTTCGGCCGTCCGTCTGGGATTTAATTCTCCGAGTCATAAAATAAAATACCAGATATACTCTTCCTTTAGTGCCGATACAGTTTCGAGAATTATTCTAATTTATTCAAATTTGCGGGCCGTAATATTGAATTTATTCCCGTACTGAAATGTTTATGCGCCTTCGGTTCTAACAGGATCCTGATACGGAGTGATATATAACTCATTTTTCTAGTAAAGTATGTCGAATAAATTGGATTGTTTTTTTTACTGTTATGCGTTTATATTCAGATATATCCGAATATACAGTTCTACTATACCGAATATGTTCTGGATGTTTCAATTTAATTATAAGGACCGGGTTCGAATAATAAACACTAATAAAATGTTCGTATTTTTAATGGCTTCATTTATAACTCAAGAGTGTTAGGCATCGCAATTAAATACAGGGATATTAGATAGTCGAAGTAGAAAAAAATATAATAAGTAGTACATATAATCCCCCTCTGCATTCCCTGGAAATATAATTTTTATAGAAAAATATATTCACTGCGAGGTTTTATAACCTGCTTGCAACCGGTACACGTGTACTACACCATAACTAATAAATGATGGTGAAAATCTAAAACCTGTTTATACTAGAGAAGCGAGGTTGAGACAACAGCATTCCGGCGCTGATATTCAATTTAATTCGCTAAAATAAACATAACCTCGTTTTTTCCATCAACTCTATACCGTCGGCGTTATAATCTCCTACAGATATGTCCTGAAATAATTTCTGAAAATCAAGTATCCTCTTCGTGGATCTAATGAGGTCGCTGACACTTTCAACGAGACATATACACGCGCTTTTACAACATAGAGCTCCTTTTTTTTCAGCCGAGATGGTCAGATGATCGGTCGAATTCTGTTTAAACTCCAAAGTTTGAATTTAAAATTGAAATTGCTACTTAAAACAAGAGAAGAGTCATGGTGTACGCGGGAATGCTGAAAGGTGGCCAACTAATAGCAATAGCGGTAATGGAGGATCGTGCGGGGCGGGGGCTCATCATTTGTCCCGGCTAGGAACTGTTAGCCCAAACCAATTAGCTTCCTTTCCGCCGGTGTTAATCTCCGTTTATTTTTTCACCCTCCGTTTGCAAACGGTACTTAAGTGATTTCCAATTGCCGCGCAATTAACCGCTCCCGGTACCGCCTCTACCGGAAAACGCCGTGGAGGGCGACGAATGCAAAATTTGCGGTTCAAAAAATCGTCCCCGTAATGAATCCGTTTATTAGAAGCAATAAAGTCGTCCCGGCCTTGTTTCGGCCTCTAATTACAAATAATTCTGAGTCGTCGGCGGTTGATTTTCTTCGACCCCTCGACCGGGCGCAATTTAAATAGGACACGATCGGCATTAAGCGCCACATGTCGTGTTTATAATGTAGGGTATTAGAGTGTGTACAGTAAATAAGAAACCTCGGCAGATATTTGCATAATTGTCTTAAAATCATAGGTTAGTCAACCTCACTTAGCGTTAGGTGAATCGCGTATGGGTGATTCACAGCCATGACCAGCACAAACTATAAGCTATCGCATTATACTATTAATTTGTGACTTATAACATCATTAAAATATCGAAAATTCTTACTTGACTGACAGAAATGTTCAACAGTGATCTGAATAAATAAATCGATACAATAAATTAATATTACCAGAACAACCATCACCGCCAAAACATAATAATATGAGGTGTTACAATTTGCGGCTAAGTATAATAAATTCTGCCCCAGTTATCTATAGCCTTAAAGCGACCTAAAATATGACTCGAAGTGTCTCATCAGCGCCCGGGTTATTCCCCTAACGCTCGTATCGATTAGCCGGGCGATCGGAATATATATCTCGAGCTCGGGTTTATTTTCTAAAATATCGCCTAATAACAGAGGGGCCCCATTTCGACGCATCCTCTATCTCAAATTCGATTTAGAACCGGCGGCGGTGTATGTCTACCCCCCGAAATGTGGATCCAATATAATGGAGGGGGGAGGGAGGGTTTTCACCTTCAGCTGGGTCTGACATTTTATTATAAAGCCGGCGGAAATTGACCGACCCTAGTGCAAATGACTCCCGCCCGAAGAGGACTCCATTTAGGCTTGACAAATATACTTGATTCCAACAAGTTTATTGCATTCCCCCCCCCCCACTCCCTTATAAATCATCGTCCGAATGAGTTGGCCAATTGCGGACTAGTCTGCTGTGATTGCCGAAGCCGAATATAATCGTACGCGGATCAAAATTTATTCTATATTCGTGTGTTGGTATTGAACGCGATGAACGTAAATCACTTGTTAGAATTCAAATCTAAGAAACTTTCTTTTATTAGATCAGCATTTTTTTAAATTACGAGTGTATACATTATTATTACGCCTACATTATATCATGATGCGAAAGCTGTGAAAGTTTAAAGTTTAAAGAAATGAAAAGAAGAGGAAAAATATATAAGCTATTTTCGGGACATCGGTGCTGATCTTTCGTTTTTTTATTCCACAAAAAAAAATAAGAGCGCTTAAAATAAATAAAATACTAGAGGATTTGTTCAACTAAGGCTGATATACTGCCTGGTTTTGTGCGTGATTTATTTAAAGTCTGAGATCGCCGTGTCTGAGGGGCGGGGAAGCTGTTTAACACAACACGCTCACCGGAAGGGGATGTACCCGGCTGCGCGCCGGAAAAGTCAAGCTCTACTATTCAGAACCACCAGTCTGGGCGTTCTACATTGTCAACGCCGTATCGGGGAACCTCCATCACTATAACAAAAACACTATTAAACCGTCCGTACCGGTCGTAATAGGCGATAGAGGCGTTTCTCCGTCCCTCCAGGGACCAATTGTCGATGTAGCATTTCGCGATGTAGCACTATCGCTACACCAAAGCGCTATACAGCAGATAAAACTATGCTCTAATAATATATCGCCTCATTGTGCCTATGCATATTTAGCTCTTCCATCACGTTTCAAAGGTTCTTATTTAGGTTTCTTTTAGCTTCAGTCTGAACCAATCGATAGTTCAGCAATGTTCATATATTGTAACAATGTATCTTAGACGCATTAGGATTGAGTTTCAGAAATATAACGTTCTTCAGTACTTAAGTAAACTTTATTTGAGTCAGTAGGTAACTCTAAGGTCAAACGAACAATTTATTGTATACATGCATCCAGCGTGATTTATCTGCTGTCAACGTATATGAAGTAAGTTTAAAGTTCGTTTATTTAATAATAGGCATAATCATTATTTTAGGTTGAAATCAATTGAATGATTGATGTTATCGGAAGGTATTTCTCTTACGGTCCCGTTAGGTTCGTTCGAAGGGGCGCCGAAGCATTGCGAAACATTAACGCGTTACTGGCGAATTGAATAAAATTTCACGACTCATATTTCTCCCACCTTATTGTTGTTCGGTTCGTTCTTTGTCCGGGTCGGCCTCGAGAGCGTGGAGAGAAATAATGAAAGACAGACACGAAGAGTTTGCCCGAATCAAAGACCTTGCCGGACCGGGCGCCCCAACCTCCCACGTACCCCCATCCTCTGTGTATACTGTACTTATCGCATACCGGCGCTATTGAATAACGCTCAGGAATAGTTAGCGCAAAGCCGCTTCAATTAGCATTTGTAATTTTGCGCCAGAGACAGCCCCCGCCCCTCCCTCTCTACCTTAAAATTCATAAATATTTATAACCCTTTTTTTAGACGGCGAAGGATTGGGACCCGAATTTTCGAGTTTAGAAACCGCCGGACGGCAGTGTTAAACGGCGTTTTAGTAAAAGTTGCCGTGTTACTTTTTCCCGTAAGGGAGAATCTTCATTTTTACCTAACAAGATGACATTTAACAGGAAAGTGGGGCAGATGAGATTTCTAACACAATTTTACCTTGCGACGGGAACGCGTGCTTTCTTTTAAAACTCATTCCAGAACTGGGTAACAGTGCCTCGCGGTTTTCATAGCCTTTCATATTTTCAGAGAAGACGCGAGCGGATAGAACGCATTGTTCAAACATTCACATACAGATTAGCCATAACAAGAGTCATAACACGATCACTTATCCGCCTCATTTCACAACGTGTCGCTGTCTTTAAACTTTAAGTTATATATATATATATATATATATATATATATATATATATATATATATATATATGTATTACAGCGCTCAGCCAAGGAGTGGATTTTTCCCACCAAGCCACTATCTCCGGACTAGTGGATTAATGTTTTTCCCTCTGTAATGTTTCTCCCACCATCATTGAGCAACGCGAATGCCGAGAACACGGTGTAGAGGAATAAATTATTTCAGTATCGGGAGATTTCAACCCCGAATCCGAATATTTCAACAATCTGCAAAAAATAATTCACAGTCTGCAACAACCTGCAGTTTATTAACCCAAAGACGTTTCACCGAATAATACATTATTTTGAACTGGGCGCGTTCCAATTACTGTGCATATTCCCGTCTGTAATTCAGCGCACCAGCCGCCAACCTTTTTTCAACGCCAGCCTCGTTCCAGATTCGCTAATTAACATGCAAACAGCTCCAACTCTGTAATTCACCAATAAGAAAGCGGGCATTCCGAACAGTCCCCAATTGAGCTCTGATTAGAAGGTGTCTATCCGTCGCGCTTTGGTCGCTCGCTGATCTACGAGCGGGGGCGCTCGACTTTGGGCAGGGATTCAGGTCGGTTTTTAAAAGCCGGTGAACGTTTTCGCGTTCGTTAGATTTGCTCTAGAAATTAATAAGGGGTTTGCGACGTCGCATCGTTCTGCCGGGGGGAGGAATCTGTTACCCCGCTTCATTTGGATCTAGTCCAATACATTTTTCCATTCAGGCATTCTAAAAGATCCAAAATTACCAGACGTGAACTTTCTATCGTCAGGATAGTACAGGGATTTATGGTCCTTTTGTTCGGGATGGAATGGCCGATGAAGACTAGGGCTTTGTCGGATGTTTATTTATTTTTTTTTTTGGATTTCTAGAGGTACGGTCGATGACGGACGTGACAGAGAAACTAACACCGGTGATGTTCCGACCACATTTCCATTGTCGGTCTTTGTAATTGATTCCGAACCGACTGTGTTATACAGCTCCGTCCCTTATCCGTTAAAAGCATGATGCTTATATAAGTTTAGCAATTTTTCGCTGCGACATTTTCTTAAAATAAATTTTAAATATCTCGGGAAAGTCCGTTGTCATTGTATTCTACGTAGGGCTTCCTTGGAATCACATTATCTGTAATTTCATTACCGTGTTAGAAAATATTGATACGAATTGTTTTCAACCTTTAAACGAAACGCGGTGAGGCATGCAGACATACATGTGCTTTGAACAATGGCTGTGGTATGTCAAATGCACTACGTCAAAGCTTAAATTGTCATTGCTTGTGTGCTAACCGATAAACCTAGGACGCCGTCAATTGTGAAATATACAACAAATATTCGCAACACTAATTTCCGGTTCTGTCTGAATAAAAATAATCGTTTAATTAATAATTATTTATATTTTTTTATGATTCCATGTATACGAAACTTTCATTTATTTCAGCCGACATAAAAGTGTAGTACAGTTTGGAATAAATTATAAACCTTATATTCCGGTTTACTGGAGCGCAATTCCTGTACTCATAAAAATTTACTTCTAACAATCAGAGGCAAGTTTCGGTATAATTATTCCTAGTTGAATTAGAGAATCTTCCGGCTCATTATATTTTTTCATAATTCTCCCAGCGTACTTTTCATGGCGCACTACATTAAGTGTAGATGAATTGTTCTTTTGTTGTTCAAAGGGACTGTAGAACAACGCGAATAATTAATTAAAAAGCGTAATGATATTTAAGAATTAATTTTAAAGAATAAGGAAAGTAATGTTTGACTTTGAACTCGGGCAATCGTGATCCGCTTTCCAGTCCATTTGGGGCCAGCAATGTACGTGATCCAAGTGAAGAAAGTCCCCCCTCCCTCCTCCCCGTTACTTCCTTAAGTTGGAAGTAAAGTAACTGAGTTGAAGGCCTTAACTCAGTGTAGGGAAGGGTGGGGGAGGCTGGGGTTAACTGGAGTGTAGAGATCCGGAGCCTGAGATAGGTCCAACTACACCCCCCAACAGCGGTACATTACACGCAGCTCTCTTAGTAGGACACAAACAACTCTGTAAACTGCATACTAATGTCGAAAACGCTAAGCGGATGGATACCAAGTGTTCGACTTGAACCGTTTATAAGCCAAAGAATTTGTTGATATCTTGACCAGATCAAAAGGTTTATACGTCGCGAATGTTTATGACCCATTTAACTCTTTCGAAAGGATCCTGTTTTATTACCTATTACCGGTTTGATACACCATGTATTTATTTCTCTTCGGGAGTTGCATATAGGTTCCGGTTGGAACCGGAGTGTCTGCGCTCGATCGAAAAAAAAAAACTACCTGGTTTTCGTATTGAAACCCTCTTTTTCAAACTCAGAAAGTCAAGAATCGGGGCACGTACCCTCTGTGACCCTGGGTGCAAATAAAAAAGTAAACTGGAATGAGGAAAAGTCTAGGTGAAATAAGAAATGTCTTATTCAAAAGAAGCGAGAATAAATATTCTCGGTAGGAAGTGTAAAAAGGAAGTTTTTTTTGAAAGGCAACGAACTGAAGCAAGAGTCGGGTGGAATGATAAAAACCCGGCATGAATGCTAGGGGTTTCCCAGGCCGTTTAGTGAACTAAGCATTTAACTAAAGCTCTGCTATGTATAAATAATCGAATTGATCTCCTGCAGTTCTACATGGTTTAAGCACGCGAAGTCCAACAACAAGTCTGTGTAGTCTCGCCAGTATTTTTTTTTATTCCACTCTCATCGGCCCCTACTAGTTGGCTTTCGACTATGACCACTCATTAATGCATTTTAATGCATTAGGTTTTAATGGTTAGGTGTTATAATTTTTGGGTGGAGTCAATTTGCGCTGTGACAACTGACTGGTCTTACCTCCAAACCAAAACAGTAAGGAGGGAGTATCACGAGGGCAAGAATAATTCAGAGAGCACGTTCCTCTTTTCCATACAGAATTTTTTCCCCGCTCTTAACGAAAGTCAAATATTCAGTTTGCATCGGCCGTATAGCGTCCGGCTCGTAGGGAACGAGCGTTCGGGCTCGAGTTTTTCGTTAGCATATAATAAAATTGAATTATCCTAACGGCAGTACCCGTGGCGTGTGTTGGAGCGTTGTAGGGGCCTAACTGCATGGCTGGTTCCACTTCCTCTCACCTGCTCTTCCACCCCGATACTCCTATACCACAGCTCTGCACTGGTGGGGGCCTCCCTCGGCACGCTCCTAAACGAAATAACAATACCCCATATCACTCTTGTGTTATTCCGACCCCTCCACCTTGGTTAGTCTGGAGCTAGACAGATTTTGATTTCTCGCCAATTCTGTGCATTAAGTTATACGAATGTGTAATTAGTATAATATTGATGGGTACTTTTCTGTATTACATATTAACATTCAACGTCTTGATCGTGGAAAAAAACATTAATTATATTCAGGTTTGTAGAGCCAGAGACACGTTAATCACCCAATGAAATCCTGTTTAGCGCACCACTGAAATTCCCATGTTACCATCTTGTTTAGTTCGAAACGTTAATCGACGCATTGAAAATCGCTTTGTATTGTTATCGATGAAATTTATTGCCCAATTAACTCTAAAAAGCCGTAACAAATTAATGCGTTTTCCTTATAAGTTACTGACTATATTCTTAGCATCATTAGATTCTCTGGCTGAGAACAGTTACGGTTCTTCTATAAATTTGGTTGGGAATCCAACGGAATATTCTCAATTGTTCCTCTTACAATCGGACAGGCTTTGAATGGATCCACTCTTATATTCTCATACCAACTTCGTTTCATGTCTATATCATCCGAGTGTTTATCATATTCCTTATTTATTTATTTAACGGATACATGTTTTTATTAATTTCTGCTTTAAAATGGTTGTTTTTCCAATATCGAGTAAATGTCACGCAGAAAATTTTGAAGATCTTCTCAAATTCGATTAAATATTTCAGTTTCTACCCACCTCATATTTTAAAATTAGCCACTTGTGGCTGTGTTAAAATATCGAATGTTATGAATTAAATTTTCACCGTCTTTCTATTTCGGACGAGAGTTAAATGTCAAAACCTGTAAATGTTTCCACTAGTTGATTGCGAGCGAATTAAATGCATACTCGTGGGAAACCTCGCGTATCCCGGATCGGCCAAACGATTCCTTTCACTTATGAACTGCAAGCGTCGCCGCATTCAAATCGGGCTTAAATAAAACCGCGAATTAAACGCTGGGTGTCGCCATTATTTTTACATCGCGTATTTACGTTGGTATGAGACGCATATCGAGTTGGCATCCTGTTGATTCTTTTCCTTCTGAAAATTTTACAATTAATTTAACGATAACAACAAAAAAGCCGACATGCATGTAGTCAAATATTTGACATAATGGATTCAGAAATGAGGAGGAAGAGAATTTTAAACTGGTATTCAGACAGGAATCTATTGGACTAATTTATTAACGGAAGGAAGCCTTTGAAGAAGGGTTTGTCACCGGGCGAGGCCTCGTGGCGGAAGTCCGATGTGAAGAAGGGCTTCTCTCCGGAGGCGGTGTATGGTAATTGGTTTGCGGGTTGTGGCAGACTCATCTCCAGAGTGAACTGGGCGCGATGACTGAGTCATCGGTAGTCACCTCCGAAGAGGCACTTGATCGCACGCCCTATGACTAACGCCCGGGCCCAGCGAGAGCGGATGACTTACACGCGCCCCGGGGGCCCCGAGTGTTCGTTATCTTCTCATTTTAATTTCAAAAATTATTCCGCTGTTCCCACGTTCTTTTCTGCTAAATAATTCCTCTCCCTTCTAAAATATGCGATTCTTTTCGGGCACAATGGGGGGATAGACTACCCGTATGAAACTTTCGCCTGTATGACGAGAATATTCATGAGCTCCTAATAAGATTTCGTGGAGCGCAACCTGGTCATTTGTTAAAATTAAACTACGTACTTTCAGTATTAAAGTACCGATCATAGCGTTGATTGAATTAAATTTCAAAAATGTAATAGCGGTACACAATAAGCGATTTTCGTGCCGTCTGAATGGAATTGCCATTTTGAATGATTGTCGGATTTTAATATGGTGGAATTCAAAAAATACATATAATATAACTGTTTCCAATAACGGCCGTTTTTACTGATAGTCAACATACTAGTGCACGGTTTGTTTTTAAATTTACCTGATCGAAAAATTAGTTCTATATTCTATACAATCAGGAAACTAGTAACCGATGTACTTCTAGTAAATTTATGGAAATATATAATGTTCGCCTAATGTATTATTATATTTACTACATTAGGTTTCACAGTAGAACTGTGCACATAAATAAATAAAAATGTATAATATTGAAGTAACCTTCGGGTCGGTCGGATATGGATAAAATTAAAGTAATTAACGCTTTCCGTTAACGGATACAATCAGAGAGCTGTTTAAAAAAAATTACTTTCTTCCTCCATTGTGTTAAAGTTTCCCACCTTGTAATGATACCCGCTTGTTTGTATCCACGCTGTCGGGGGCTTCGTTGTGCTCTGTTCGAAGAATGTTTTGTTAAATTACAAAATGGCGTTAACAATTTACACCTCTCTCGATCGGTGAAAGAGGAGGAGATAATAATAAATATATCATAAATTCTAAAAATGTTGTTTAACGTTATATAAAACATATATTCCCATTTAAAACTTACTTTCGATCACAGTTTCCGGCCGCGAGAATTAGCTCTGTTCTAACACTATCTGACACTCCAATTAATTGTTTCCTTTCGTCTATATGACTTCATCCACAGATTTTCATGGTTTCATTATACTTTTTCTGCTTTTTACATTAGTCACTGTAGTTTCTGGGTTTTGTTTTATATTTTTCTGACTTTATCAATTTAATTTTCCCGGCCGATTATACCCAAGTATAACGGAAATTTGTTGATCGCATGACACAAAATGGCATTTTTCTGTTAATTCTTTAGCAATCGGCAGTTATCCGATATTTTCTAAATACAGATGAAACTGTGATATTACATATTTTGTCCTGATTAAGGCACCGTCCTGTAATGAATCGTTATCATGCTTCCGTCTTGAGATCCAGAGACAAGAATTTTCATATTTTTCAACTTCCGTTTCTTCAATATTCTTGAATAGGCCCCTTGTAGAAACATTGGTAGCGCTACTTGTATTTCTCCCTCCCGCCCTCGCCGGCAAAAAAAAAAGGAAAGAACGGAAAAAGTTCACTTTTCCCAACCGAAAGGTCCGCTTTCCTAATTGGGCCCTTGAAGGCGGCCACAGAGGCACAGGTATGCAAACCCTGACAATGGATTCGCCGTGCCGGTTCGAAGCCCTTTTTATTGGAAATTTCCCCGACTCCCTTGCCATGAAAGGGTTTGTCTTCAGGGCCACTTTAGCGCCGAACCGGCACCACAAATATTGTCTCATTCTTTTATGACGCGGTTCGGGGTCTCATCAAGTGGCGCTCGATCCTTTTGCAAGCTCTCCGTTTCCATTAATATCATTCGATAAAACCAGTCGTACGAATGAAATTATACCGCTGTCACCCCATTCAGAATATAGTACAACATTATTGATGATTTTTCTTTTCATATTTTCTTAGGCTTATCCTCTCAAATTCGACCATTGTTCTTTCTAATTATCACACTGCTCCATAGGTGTCCTGCTAGTTATTCTCTTCTCCCCTAATGAGATGCAGTATCAGAACATCTTTTTGACTGTCCTTTTAAATTCGTCCTACCTTTTACAATTTTCGTATATATATTGTAGTAAGTAATATTTTTCACAGCGAAAAGTGCTTTACTTTAAAATAAATTATTTCCACACAAATTATTATAGGGTTTTACCTATATTATTGGCCGAATCCGATTATTACCCCTCGCTTGGTAGGTAGCTCTGATTGCCTAATACCGCGCGAAGCCCTATTATTCGAGGTTCGTCACGTGTAGGAGGGACATCCTTCCGGGCATTGTGGCCTATATTAAATGACCGTGATGTCGGAGGAGAAGCTCAGGATGTTTAACATCCTGCGGGGCAGGTGGCACGGGCCTGCTCCTCCGCTTCTTGTCGGCCTCGGGGGAAAAATCTTCCACGCGTGACCCTCCTCATTCATAAGCCGGCCCCCGTACCTGTTTCGATCGTACGACGATTAGGCCGTTGTTTTGACGTTGCTATAAGAGAGCAGCCGACAGATCGAAGTGCCTCATTATAGCTGGTTATGTGAACACCTCAAGACTGCCTGCGTGTCATGAAAGGAGACGATACTTCGTCCAGTCATAATCTTTATTGAGTAATTTTGTTATCATTAAATAGGCAATACTATTCGGGGAATGATGCATCTCCAGTTCTCTTATGTTCTCAACTGTATTATTTGATTCACATTTATTTAATTCAAACAATGAAATTAGTTCGGTTTCGTTAAATTAGATTTTTTTACGCTTTATCTAGCATACTTTCATCGCGATGTTGATAACCATTATGAATAGTAAATATATGTGTGCGTATCTGGGTAGGAATATATAAATGTATATATATGTATAAATATATATATATATATATATATATATATATATATATATATACCTGGATCGCCATGTGTTTCCTTTAACAATGTAATTGATGGGTCTCCCGTGTCAAAGCTAATCGCTCAAGGGACATAAAAGCCGTTTTTTCCTACTTTTTTTTTTACTCGACCGACCGTCTAGTTCCAGAGACGGAGACTATTTCGAGGCGAGCGTGTAGCAATACAGTGGGCCCTGCGTGAGAGCGTCTCCGCTTTAAATATAGAATTTCGTATTGATGAGTCTTTTGAGGCTTGGCTCACGTTGAGTCCGAGCTGCCCGTTAGTTGTCGGGGTACAACACAACCGGAGAAATTTAAATGAACCCTTCCCTTTCTTTCGGGAGACGCTCCGGTCGTTAACATTCTTCCCTCAACGATAATCCCTATGTGTTGTCTATCTTATTATGAATTGTATTTAAGATGTTTTTCCGTCGTTTATAATTCTTTTCATCTAACACCGTTTCCACTCTCTTTTGTTTCAGGTATGTTGGCTTTTTAGCAGACTAAGAGGAGACGATAATCGGAGAAAGAGGCTAACGGATTGGGTCCTTCAGCTTTCTTGAGAGAGCTGGCCCTCTCGACTAGCCCGACCGATATTGTAAGTGCGATCGATGAAAAATTTTTTTTCCCAAATAATGGGATTCCCGTCGAGTGGTCCTTACGACCCGGCTTGCCGTACTCCACACAAATATGGAAGACCGTCAAATTTTATATTGTACTTGTCCAAAGAAACATTTTACAGCATAATAATTTTTAACGTTTACTGATTCTTTTGTAATCATACGTATGATTATTCTAAGTATGATACTTGGTAAAACCGCAAAATTTGATCGATTCTTTTTATTTTAAATTTTAAATCTACTTCTAGATTTTCCTCGTGCTTGACGCCGCCTGAGCAGTGCCGGAGTTTTATCATAATTTATACGACTGGTGGTCGATCCAGCCTCTTGTATGAAGAGCGCCATACTCGCACATGCACCCACGCGCATGCACAATTTCCATCGGTTTCGCTAGATCCCCTCGTCCCTTCCATAGTCATCATAATCACCGGTCTCTTGGTTCGTTAATGATACTGCATTGTCTCGAGGGCGGCGCCACGGCCCACGTGACTGGCCTCTCAGCTTTTCAAAACTTTTAGTCTCTTCGATTTAATGGTTTTGTACACTACGGAATCTAATATACATCTATATAGCGGTATTTCAAAGTTCTAGGTCAGAGTTCCAGGAGGCCGACTTCATTTAGCGCCATGGTGTCGCATATTATTCACTCGAATTGTTAAATTAAATATAGGAAACTTTCTGACGGGTCACCGTGTCATGTCCACGGTAATATCGATTTATTGGCAACATTAATATTGTCCAGGCTTAGTTAAGTTTCGATATAATTGTATTTGGACATAAACAATCATTCTTAACGAGTTCCCGTCTCCACTCCAGTCAGGTTTAGACAGGTTTCGGCATCGCATCAACGTCAGCATCGGTGAGGCACTTACACGTGTCAGACTCCGTCGAAGACTCCTGTCGCTGCCCTGTTATTGTTACTCCGTCAACTACCTGACATTGGATAAATAGACTAACCATCGCGGACCCTTTAAACATTTTGTTAAACCACCGTTTACGGATTTCTGAACCCTCACTAACCTCACTATAAATATCCTAAACGAAGAATATTTCTCTGGGTTTCCGAGTTTCCTAAATGAGCAGAACGGCTTACTCGATTTGTCCTCGCGCGTATTTCAGAGTCTCTTTGTCGAACGGTAGAAGATCGTTTTTCACGTGTTTCGAGATCTGCCACCGACATATGGACCGGGTAGTGTACCGGTATCGATCATACAACCCCCGGGGCGCACTTTAGAGACCCCTTATCTTTACGGTTTTTTACCTTCGTGCGGTGGGGGTGGGGGTGTCCTGATTGATGGAAGAGTAAACGTTGCCGTCGACCCGGGCTTATCGCCGTGGCCGGAAGGTCGGTAAGGAGGCGAGGTTTAGCAATGGGCAAAGGGGTGGGAAAGAGTTATATGTGAAGGACGCGGGGCTCCTCCGCCGACCCGTCTGTTGTACCTGGGTGGGAGGGAGCGGGCGCATACGTGGGCGATACCCGTTCTCTGGCGCCACCGCTTTTCTCTTTCTTCATATAAAATACCCTCCGAGGCAACCCATTTACCGCTCTCCCATTCCACCTTTTTTGAGAGAGAGAGAGAGAGATGTTAGGTATACTATCCAAAAATACGATACCAATCTCTTACAGTTATCGGCCGGTAAACTGATTAGATTTTCGGCAACCATGTGTAAACGGACGATATGCGCACCGGAAGCTATAGGTCGTTCACTCCATTAAAAAAAATGGTCTACTGTGAAAGTTGAATCTACACAAAAATACAAATCGTTCCCTCGGCTCTTCAAGTTAGTACTCTCTGACAAATACAATCATTATCTAAGTTTCATACTCATTACAGTTTTTCGGGAATTATTTGAATGTAATACATGTTTTTAATTTACGACATTTTATAAGATTTAAAAATACTTTTTGCTACCGGTAAAAGTAGCCGATACCGGTTACAAAAGTATTATTTTTGGATAGTGAATTCATATACGGAAATCATTGCTTCTGATATTATAAATAAGTTAACGAGCGTACACGTACACTGAAATGGCTGCCAATGTCCCCAATAAAAGATATATGGGTGAGACGATCTGCTCTGTTGACTGATATCTCGAAATTTAAATTTATTTTTAATGAAACTTATTTATAGTGGGTTATGTAGGGACGATGACGTTAAACAGATGCCTTCCTCTGAAATCGTGGTCCGTTCGGAGTCAAGGACGCCTTCGCCTCGCTTCTTCGCTTCCGCGACCATCTGTTCTGGCGGCCGACTCTCTGTTAGGACGTTAGTAAAAGTATTTTTACACTGAGCGTACCTCCTTTCTAACGAATGCTAATTAAGTTAGATCGGCGGAGGTGGAGCGCCGAGAGTTCAAGTACCTTTCCGTACTGGCGTCGTTTGTCGCCGTAGGGACAAAAAACATTTTACCGTTGTCCGTTGACGAGAAGAATTCGGTCAAAAGATGGAAGCGATTCTTAACGGTGCGTCGGAGCGCGACCGAACGGGTTCGACGGCGACGACGAGTCGTACCAACTTCACGGCTGGAAATGTACCTGAACCCTGGCCGCCGGTGTCGCAACTTCTGCGTCTGTCATAAGATTGCGTGTGCCCGATGATGCAATCGGAATGAGACCCGGTCCGCGGTGAGCGGCCAGATCGCCCGCCCAATTCCACAAATGCACTTTCACGGAGTTATACAACCGGATCGCATTTTATAAACCACCGTAGGGAGAGAATAAGTAATAAGTCCCTATTAATAGACGTACTATTCTGTAGCTGTAACCGCCGTACTGAGCCGTCGTTTGTCTGCTATAACATTTATGACGATAGTTAAGCACGTAATTTCAGTCTTGTGAATTCGAATCAGTCAGTTCGAAAAGTCCACTCAACTTATTTGAAGCAAGAGAGGAAGGGACGTTGCCTCCTGTATCCTGGCTGTAATAAATACTCGTCGGTTGCACTCCTGGTAAATAGTTATTCATATTTATGGGAGAAATTAGCGGAGAAGGTAGAGAGAGAGAGATAGAGAGAAGTGCCGCGCCTAAGGTGCGGTCGATTTGCCCGTGAGCTTTGTTTGCCCCCTCTGACCAGGGCATTAGCCGACCATTGTCGCCGGGTATCTGTGGAAAGGGCAAAAAATAAGCCGCCCCTCCCTCAGGGTGCCCCCACCTACCCTAAGCATTTAGCCTTTGGGGTAATCCACGTGTCACATAACGCCGTGCTTCTGTATTTTATTTGTGAAATACTCATCCTACGAGTTAATAGGACGCCTAAAATAGCCAATTCCGGCCAATGAATTCCTTGTTACAAGTACAAATTATTTTGTTATATTACTTGACATATTTAATCAACCTTTTAATAAATAACTATTATAAATAAATAAATTAAAAATAAGTGTTATTCCCATTCTTAATACTTGAAGGATTATCTTCTCAGCTTACTAAATGTGATATTCTACCAACATTAGTGAAACAATTACACATATATTTATTCTAAACGATAACCAACGTTGAGCTTCCTGTTTATTACTCATTAAGTAGAAAGCAATATCTATTAATTTTAATATTCTGTGGCAGGTATTAATAAATATTATATTTAAATTTGTAATGCGAATAATTTCCTTGTAAGTTATTCCAAAGCCGCAAGAAGCTGTGTTAAGATCGGATAGCGTATTACTTATACAAATAGGTTGGCTTTGAGTTTGGTAGGGGAATTTAAATTGTTTATTTTGGAGGCAGGTAGTCCTCGCCGACTTAGCGGAGTTAAATATCCCCAGAGTAAATATCCCTTCTGGAATGACGTCACGGAGAGCCAACCCTCCCCAC
Organism: Lethocerus indicus; assembly: GCA_019843655.1. NCBI lineage: Eukaryota > Metazoa > Arthropoda > Insecta > Hemiptera > Belostomatidae > Lethocerus > Lethocerus indicus. The sequence continues at coordinate 20,725,741 of JACDQD010000003.1, read as the reverse complement.
CGGCCCATTATATTTGGGCACCCCCCACGTTCCCTTTACACGTCTCTACAGCTCTTTCTCTCGGAGGATTCAACAAAGGGAAGCATTATTTATTGCACCGGGTAGAGGTCGTCCCGAAATCCTGTAAGGGGCGTTCGCTGAGAAAAAAAAATAATAGAACCCTCCGCGAAGCATTAAAATACAACGCAGTGTGTTTTATGGGTCGGGCGAAGGGGGACGACATCACAGCGTACCTGTTTAATGGGTTTCACACGGTATTTTCTTATATCTCTAAGGCCGTTTGCACAACTCTGAAAAATTAATGTGCCCCGTTTAATAAGTAAATTCCCTCCGCTACAAAGTGGAGTGATCACGTATGTGTAGTAAAGCCGAAGTAGCGATGAAATTTTCTTCCACCGTCATGTTTATTTTCTCTTTAAGCGCAGAAAGTAAAATCCTCAAGAATCTATTTTACTTTACAGCGATCATGAACTAGGAGCTTTTTACGATCTCTCTATTTCTTAATACTAACTTACTCTTGAGTCTGGTGAAATTCTGAATAGATGAAGTAGGTTGGGTCAACGAGAATAAGACCGTGACTTTTTTACTTAAGAGGTTTTCGTTTGTTCGAAGTTTTGAACACGTATTCAGAACACAACTTAGTTCTGTCTGCAGTCTCTCCACTTTTAGACCGATAATCCGACCATGAGTGGATGCCTTTCCGAACTTTCCATCGAGCAGCCGCGCACAATCGCTAAATCATAGAACAATAACAGACCTTTAGTAACAACATTGACCATCTACTGAACAAAAATCTTACCATGTTTTTATGTAACATCGGCGGGGAACAAGACGTGAAGAAACAATATTTGTAATTCTGAAAGTAAGGACTTTGTATGAGAATAATTCGTATAAAATAAATGTTTTTTTTTATTTTCAAAATTTTGGGTCAGAAATATGGGGTGCTAAAAAGTCGAAGATAAATTCCTACACTAGTAAATCCAAGAGGAAGTTATGTCCCAGGGGACAAATATTTGTTTTAATTTCCTGAGTTAGCTACATAACGCTGCGACACTTAACGTGGAGGGCCGCTTTCGTGAAACATTTAATTTCTAGAAGGTTGGCGTTAACTGTAAATGATTTACGAGGGCCCAATGTACGGTGGCATTAAAACACCAGTGTTGAGATCGGGCTTAAAGTAGGTTTAATGGACCTGTTCTAGGACACGGGAGGCTCATGATAGCCTCTGGCTCGTTCCGTCCACTTTTCTCGCTTGTTAAAACACTCGCCACGTATTATGCGGTTTATGCCCTTTTCTGTAATCTTAAATGGGACGGTTTTAATACTCCGAACAGAAGTTGTTTAAGAGGCGACGACGTGTCGTGTAAGTAGACGACACGTATCTTATAGTTGTATCTTATGCGCGCACTAATTTCTGAATTAATTCATTACTACAATTTTCACCATATATTTATGAGTTCCTAGATTATTAATAGTAGTCTATAACAGACGAGCTTTATTTATAAGTGAGCACCGCGTACGTATACCAGAAAACAAAATGTAGGGCAGAAGTGAGGAAAAAGTAAAATACCTCTGTTTTTATATTGAAAAAAATTATCGAGTCATCGTAGGGGACTATGCAGTTATGTACGATCAAATGACTATTTCCTGGCACTGCAATCAGACAGGAATGAGTACTCATAACGGGCGCTTTTACCGTTCGACCAGTCGACTTCCCTCTGTGTTCGCGTTTTTGTATGGAGTCCTGTTGTGCATTACTGCTCACTTTGACAGAACCACTCCCTCGAATGTCTTAATATTCGCAGCCCATTGACAATAGAGGTGTTCTGTTTTCGCAGCCTTATTATTGCTCGCCTTATCGTTAATGACGAAAAGGAAAACTCCGCCCATCTGAAAGGTTCCTCTGTGCTTATCTGGACCGAAAATTGTAATGAGGAAAAAAGGGGTGTGGGCGGGGGCATTCGAAATACAATGAAAGAGATTGCCCCTCTTATTCGGCCCCTGCGAACAATATTACAATTGATTGTGAATTTATATGGATTGGACGATTCGTCCAAATTCATTCAACCGTTTTTCCCAGAGATTCGAAATTATTACATTATGATAAATTTCTCTATTCTGTCCAGTATTTCCCTTCAATAGAATTACGGTTCTTTAATCTGGAATGAATGGGATAACCAAATATATATATAATCAAATACGTTATTTATAGCGATCGAGCTATTGGAGTTTCACAATTAGTCGTTATATCTGCTTTTGAATTTGTTGTACTGCAATAATTTGGGTATATCTATTGTACTCGGACTGTATCCCTTGTTTTATTCAGCAATTAGATGTATAATATAACTTGATCATACCTCATAACACTGGCCAAGTGCATTGCCAGCATGAATAACCACTGAATTTTAAGCATTAAAGTACAGTATAAGTCCTTAAACGGAAAGATCGGTATGAAAAAATAGTTATCGACAAAAAGGGCGGCCACGATCTCCCATTCGGGTGAGGGCGATTCTCATGCAAACTGATTAGGGTTGTATAAATGTGGTATCAACAAAAGCTCAATTAAACCAAACTACCACAATTGATCCTAGGCTGGGGGGGGGGATATTTTCGTACCACTTCCTTGTTTATGTGATTCTTATTTCGGTTCAGAACAGGGGCCGAAATTCGATCGGCGGTCGTCGAGCCGTATTTTAATTAAGATTTGGCGGGCCGCCGGGTCTCTGGCTTAGGGCCGTGGCCGTACAACAAAAGGCCAGTAGGCCGCCAAGGCCAAGGCTGCCCACGCCTCCAACACCCCAGTCCCTAATACTCTCGTGTCTCGAGAAAAAACTCTTCCAACATCTAAAAATTTTGGAAATTATGACTATTTTATGTTCGGAGATAACAGAGGGGCCCGCAGTGTTGTGCGCTATTCGATGAGCTAAATGTAAATAGCAAATAAACGACGCTAACTACTAGCCGAGGCCTCGGTAATGAAATTACTTTTTAGATAGGATGTCTTTCTAGACAGGACTTATAATAGGACTTAGTCCGTTGTCCAGCACTGTGTACAAGAGGAAAATATACAGGCTTGATCAGACCCTTATCTCCAGTCGGGTTACCCAGAAGAAGTGTCCAGCCAGCGTTTGCTTATTGGGAGAGTATTTTCCACCAGTAATCTTATTCCATCTAGCGGATTTGAAATAATTGTTATTATAACCTAGAATTAGGTACCGAGCGAATTGCGGCTTGCACTTGGGAGTGGGCACCGAGGAACCCATTGTTACTCCCATTGTTGTACAGAAATGGAGGGTCGGAGCCTTGAAACCCCCGTGTCAGTTTTCCTGGTTAATTTTGTTTTTTGTTAGACTAATTTCAGTTTCTTGTCGGGGATCGGCCCGTCCTGAAACCCATCACGTTTGATTGAAGTTACAGATAACGTCGGTTGTTGTAACGTAGCGTAAACTGGGTATCTCGTCCCACCGCCACGTAATTTTTGGGCGCGTACCATATTTCCGGGCGTATTTAACTCAAATGTAGGAAGGATTTAGCATAGGTGCCCACGTTTGTTAGCCCGGCCTTCGGCCATCTGCTCCTGCGACAACGCCGCAGAACGGGTGAGGGTTTTGAATCTAATTATTGTTCCCTTGCAACCACGGCGTCCTCTTCTCATTATGCCATTTGTCATTGTTTCTATAACGAAGCGGTTTGTTGTTTCGTTAATATTTCCTAGTTGAATATCGCGCCGTCCTTCGGCCGCGGACCGTCGCCAATGGAAATTTCGCGGTAAATAAAATAATTTGCGCTGCATTAAAACCGATGAGCTCATCGTTCCTATTGATTTGGAGTTTTCAAGTGCGAGGTAACAAAACATTCGGAAGTTCTAAGAAAGAAATTTGTTTAGGTATCTTATGAGGAAATATAAATTAATATTTGTATATAATTAAGTTTATTTGTACAAGTTTTTGTACAAATACATCATTGTTAATAAACTAATGCAGGAATGTTATGAAATATAAGGCAATTTTTTTTATTCAATCCTTGGGATTAACGTGCAATAATTCCAGAGTGTATGGTTCTATTCCGTATAAATCCCATCAGTGGGCATCAAGCCGGGCTAAAGTCCAATTTATGCCCGCCTTCCGGCACGAAGGCTGCCTCCTGTCAATATCCAATAGACCGCCGCTGCTAATATCCTTATCCCGGCGTATTGGCCCGAATGGGGTGAACCTTCCTTCAGCCGTCATTACCGACCGACTCTCTTAGCCGCCCCAGCACTATACATACTGTATGTATAATATAGCAGGTATGCATACTCGGTACAGTATACATGGACAGTAGTATGCCTCCATTCAAAAGACGTCACCGCGGAGGTTTCCGTTTTAAAAATAAGGCCTAACGTCACCGCGCTAGAAATAAAAATTTTCGGTGACCGGAGAGGCTGCAGCGGCCACCCAAAAATAGTTCCGTTACAAGAGACGTGTCACCAGCCCATATTTCGGCCAAATAGGTGTAAAAACCTGTCTGGAAATATAATATTAGTGCGTTAGGACAATTATTTTGAACTTATCCCTTACGTTTTATTCAGAAGTAATCATAATTCGAAAAACTTATGTTGGATCGCATCGAATATAATTTATCTCTGTATTAACATAATGAATTAAAATGATATTCTTATAATACATTGCAGCTCTATATTAAATACGTACTTTCAGTTAGTTTTAGCTTTATTATTTGCTGTAAAATTTTACTTACTTTTTCTAAGTTCTTTTAAAATGTAGTTCTCACGAGAACAGCGTAAATGGACAGACCCATTAATTCCGTAATACAAATTAACAGTAACAATTTTCAGTTATCCACATAACAGCAGTTAACTATGGCGGAAAAGCGGTAATCGACGTTTAGGTGGCACATATATGTCTTTCAGAGCGGCAATTTAGAGGCGGTAAATAAAATCATTCCCGCAGAGAGTTAATTGAAATTCGGCGGGTTAATTTGTGCAGAAAAAAGGAAACTAGAACACTCAAAACAAACATTCCCGTGCAAAAGGCAGTTAATGGAAAAATGTTGTTTTAGGGAGGCGGGCCTCAGGTAATGGGCCGGCGTAGAGATTTCCGATGGGGGATGTGGAGGTGGACAGGGTTTGGCTCATTGGCTGTTCCTCTTTGGTAGACAATTAGTTCAACACAACAAACTAATCCACTATTTCGACGGATCTCTATCGCTTTCTAACTTTTCTGTAGTTCGCCCATCTACATCTGTCTCCACCTAATTCCAATATGTCGTGCTTACTACAAAACTATACATTCTTATTATATTGAAAGTAAGTAATAGGAAAATGAATTGACGTATCTTATGCTGTATTTTTCCACAAGTATTTCTTTATCATTTCAATATATCCAGCCGTATGAGCCGTGTGAGCTAAGGTCACTAAGTGCCTTCTGCCCCACTTCGAGTCGGTCCACGTGATAGGAAACTTTGATTTAGAGAAGTCGTAATAAAGGGAAAAAGAATTGAAAATTGGCGGTCAACCGTCGGCCAGGGTGTTTCTGAGGTGAAGGTTATTCTGTGACCCTCCTCGGCTTCAAATTCAGCGCCCGTACCACTCCCCATCAAATCCTCAACATCGACCGTTCGAACTCCGCGTAACTTCAGGGCTAACCGGGGCGGTATAATTCAACTTGTCAAGAGTTGTTACACTTTTTTACTTTATCCCAGCCATATTTGGTACGGTTTCAACCGCGTGGTGTCCTTCACCTGTCTCGGGATTTCAGGGAAAAGTTAACCCCCCGCCACCCTGTCTGTACGGGTCACGGGTATTGAAAGTTGAATGTCTTTGTTTGTGCGCTTGGCGCATAAATTAATGCCGCGATAATAACATAGCGTGCTGGCAAGCCGATATTAGCGCCAACCTGCGAACCGCTGTGACCGCGTAGAAAATAAAAGCGTGACTGATAAGTCTCGAGGCGAAGATTCACTTTTTCAGAACTTCAACTGTTCGAAGGAAAAAGTAATCACCCTAATTACCCTTCATTAACTGACTCTTTTCTTAGCTTAGTATAATTTTACCCGTGGAGGATTTTTACCTATTTCTGGCTTCCTTGCATGCCCTTTCCGGAGTAAGTTATTTACATTGAACTGTATTGAAATTAACTCTCACGAACATTTGCTAGCTTTTGAAAGGCATTTTGAAAATGAATTGCTTATCGAGACATAGTAACTGATTTCCGAACCGATGTGACAGAAGAAGTGCATTCGATTTTTAAAATATTTAAATATTCTGTTCGTTTCTTGGAATTCGTATTAGTGCAATGTTACAAATTTGAAACATCAGAAAGTAAGAACTAACGTATAAGCGTTAGGGACCAAATTTTACATTCGGTCTAGTTATTACAGATGCGTCCCTTGTTAGAAACAATGTTGTTTTAACAACGGTATATGATTATTTCGCGTACGATATAGATTGTATAAAGTGATACGAATGTTTAAACCATCTTTCGAAAGAAGAACAAAATTAGCATCTGAGGTCCTAAAAATAAAAAAAAAGCTAAAAGAACAAATAGAGAGCGGATGTAGGACGCTGAGGAGGGGAGTCAGGTTCGCGTGGCCCACGCTCCCAAATGCCAAATCGTGACATCATTTGAGAAACTAATTCGAAAGGCGATTTTTTTTTACGGATTATGAATCGATTCCGAGGTTTCACCTTGCACGACCTTTGTTTCGTTTGGCGTAATACAGCCGTTAAAATTCCTTCCTTTTCGCGCTTCTACAATTCTGATATTGACTGAAACTTCGGTTCATTGAACCCCCACGGTAGAGACAATCCGTCGTCGCTATCGGCCTTACCCTTTTGTCGCCACGGGGTAAGTGCGAACCCTTTAGTGTAGCTATCACAAATTGATAATATGATCTAAAGACTAAGCACCCACCTGGGCGTCTAATTTGGAACGCTGTGAGCCCGAAGGACGTTAACCCCTATTTCGGATCTAATTGATATGCAAGTTCACACATTGATTCGGCTGCAGCCTCTTTCGCCAGTCTCTAAATTGCTTGTAATAACTTCTACTTTCCTCGATATCTGTAACATAAGAACAGGTTTAGAGAGCTTTGTCAAGAAATATATGCGAGAAAAATTAGGTTTATTAAACCTTCTAATTTTCGCCTTGTTTGTCCGTACGTTACAGCAGGGGTGAACCAAACAATACTAGTTAATAAATCACAAATAAGTAAGGGGGAAAGGGCAGAATATTTAAAATGCCAAAAACGATAGTAATTGTTCGTGGAAGTGTGTTTGCTTACGTTAATTTGTGAACGTAAACACTATTTGCGGCCGGTTCCTTACAAATTTGAACCCGGAGTATCCCGCCAGTCGAATTTTCGAATATTCGAATCCCCTGGCCGTTTGGAAAGGTAAAAAACCGTTAGGGAGTTCAGTATAGTTCGGCGACGAGGAGTGGTAGGTAATGGCCGGGGTGGGGGGGCGGCGGAGTGGGGGTCGCTCGGCCGGAGTATCGGTGGACTCCCACAGTCGGCTCTTGGCATCTGTCGTGTCTCTACAGTTGCTGATCGGTCCTTTTTTTATTTCTTTCAGAAATCTTTCTCCCCCAAACGATTTTCAGTTCGTCCTCCGATGTGAGATATCGGCCGAGTGCGCGAGCCCCGCCCGTCCCCTCCTTTGAGCAGTGTTGTTTCTGTTTTTTTTTTTAAAGAGTTTTTGAGAGTGTGATATGTTTGTCGTGTCTCGGCGCCGATGACATTTGAAGGGTGCGAGAAGGCGACATCGACGACGACGACGACAAGGCGGCAGTGTCAGCAGAAGAAGCAGGTTCAGAGCGGCGGGGGCTGGCTGGACTTGGTCGTCATGGGAGTCCTCAAGTGGAAACAGAGGCAGTCCTCCACCCCGAACACCTCCTCCTCGTCCTCTTCTTCCATCACCTCCGACATCAACCAGCACCAGCTCTCCACTCAGGTATAACCGGCTAAAGTCTCGCTCTCCTTTCCACTATCCAAGGACGTCTTGCTTCACCAGAGACCCCAAATGGGACCGATAACGACCGCAGTTTCTTTCGGTTCCACCATTAGATCGTCAAAGAATTAAAAAAACCTTTTAACACCGACCGAGCGATACAGCTCAATATTTACCTTGATAGGAAACACGATTCTTCCAAATGAACAATTTATTCATAGTCGCAAAAATAGAATATAATCGTTCTTTTTCTCCTTAATATAGTTGAATTTATAAAATAGTTATGCCTTATAGCAGGGACGATCTTCCTAGATATAGAACAATATCCTGAGAAACAGAGGATATGAAACAATTCAAGTTTTCGGTATCGCCCCTTACCGAACCGAACCGGTTTTCTCTCTCTGTACGTACCACCCGTTTCGCCCCGTATGCCCTGCCTTATCTCGCGAAACATTTATCATTTGGCTGTGCGAAATATATTACATTATCTAATATATTTTCGACGGTGGACGGCGGACGCCTTCGTAATGAAGTGTCGCCACTGTGCGATGGGCATCTCTCATGCCGCTATCTGATGTTCGTTCGGACAAAATTAACTTGCGTAATGTACGAGTTGTAATTAAATGCGAGCAGCGGATGTTTAAATCATTCGCCCTCCCTGTTCTAAAGATTTCAGTTGGGCCGACCGTTCTTATGACTGTTGGCCAAAATTCTTCGTACACCCCAATAGGGGTGTCAGATAGTGCGAGGTGGAATTCTTTCACTGGCAGAACGATAATTTTTCTAACGCAAGGTGCCCCTGTACGTAGCGATTCAGAGTCGGAAGCAGAAACGAGTAAAAGTCTCGATACTTGACTTTAGAACTTAAATATTAACAGGTCGAGCGTCTACCTGGGTATCAGCGAACTCGGTTTCACTTTGAAATTGAAGTACTACGGCCGGAAAGGGGGGAAACCTATAAACCGGTTTTTCGAGCGATACCGAAACTATACCTGTCGTTTAATTTAATTTAATAACCCGTTATTAGTCTTCGATTTTTAAGCCATAAACTAGATTGACCTATTTTTCTGAAGTCAAGGTGTCTTCTTGGGTGGGTCAGGGGGATCCCTCTCCTGTCATTTTTTCCAGTATCGAGTATATTGCAGTACTTTTATTCGCGCTTAAACATTCTGTAGAAAAGATTTATGAAATATATAAAAAGGATCAAACTATAAAGCCTGGTCCTGTATGTATTCGGCGTGTCGCCTTCTCCATTCTTACGGTTCCCCCTATTATTCTCCTACAGGAACTAAAAGGGGTGATCAGGAAATCCCTTATTTGTACACCAAAGTGTGCTTGTGTTTCCATGAAAATGATATTAGGCCCGGGTGAAAGTCCGACCTATTGTAGCCAAGAGATCCCTTTTCGAACGGCGATTGTTGTCTACCTGCGCTTATATTACGCAGAGAGCCGTTATATCTTATAGTGTGTGAGTTGGTAGGGGCCTGCGCTCGTTTCCTCTCACTGAACAGGAGACAACCTAACGGACAGTACTCTTTACCACCTTTAAACCCCCGTCTAACCCTAATCAAATGTCGTAACTAGTAGTAGCCATGAATAATTAATATTATGTTGCACTAGTAAGTAATATTGCGTAATACTTTGACAGGGTTAATATATATACTCTTCTGACATTTAAACCTGGAGGCGAATGTAGGCCGAATGGCAAACTTTTATTCCCGTATTAGTTTCGGTCATCATAAGCGAATATCATGAGTTAAATGTTCTTATTATATTCTCTGTATGTACAATTTGAATACAAAGATAACTCAACGCGTTGTCGAAGTATTGTGCAAGCCTAATTTGTAATAAGACATGTACAGTTAAAACAAAGTAATTTATATTTAACCGACTTAAAAGTTAAACTAGATAGTTTCTCTCGGTGGTAGATCATATTGGTGTTAATCTAAATGCAATTCTACAAAAGAGGACAAACCATTTATGACCGGAAAGATCACGCCCATTGATTCCATCCAATTATATGCAATTGATGGACGTTACGCTGAATTCCGACGTCGTTCGAATGAATCTTCCAGATATTGCAGGTCGTTGACCCCCGAAATGTACAGAATGCTTATAACATATCCTCGGCCCTAGTTTTCGACCCATAAATTGAACAATAAAACGACTCGGAGTCTCATAAACGGAAAATTACAGCCCTGTCCCACCCCTAATAACTCGCCCGGCCTTTTATTTATATATTTTTCCCCGGCCTTCCACCTGCCTCCAGCAGTGCCTTGCAGAATGCCGAGCCTTATTAAAACGCTTGAGAAAGTATTAAACTAAGTAAAGGATATATTTCAATCGTATTATATTTTCGGAAATATCCTGGACATTCGGGAAATCTCCCATCGGACAAGTCCGTGACTCAGTTCGGAGTAATGGTCGTGAGGGACTTTACTGGAACGCATCCAACAGCCTTTTATATCGGTCAGTTCCACTGGTGACCGGGTTTAGGATGTCCAGACTCGCGCCATCCAATGCCTGTTTCGCACCTCTGTGCGAAGTGTTGCATACAAAATAAAATACTCTGTCCTATCGATGTCAGCTATTTAAACCACCTGTCAATTGTACTGTATTGAAATTTTAATGGAAGTTCCACTTGTATAACGACCCGGTTAAATAGCCCGTGGCGTGTATGCCGTGCGATTCTCAGTTAGGGTTCAGCCGGCGCCGGAATTAAATGACGCTGATAACTCCTAGCTAACTGAAAACCTGTTAGAACAAGGGAGTCGAAAGTGCGCTCGCTGAAATACTAACTGATTAATACCTTGTCTCCCTTATGATTCCTCTTATCTGAAAGGGCGGTCATATTGTAGAGGAAGTGAATCATTCTCGCTCTTCATTTTGACGTCACTTGGCTTTTAATTATCGGTCAAGACACAAATAATTTCCATTTCGAATGATATTGTTCCAGAAGTTAAATATTTCTTAAAAACTACTAATGCACGTTCAAATATTGTTCTTACGCAAATAATTACTCTGTTTTCTATTATACCTCGTCAAAATCGAATACAAAACCAACTTTACGCTTTAATCTATGCAATTTTTGTCTTTTTGACAGCTTAAAATCTTTCAGTTTCTTTTCAAAAACAGCATTAGATAAAAAAAATTATAAAAATGCTTATATGTAGTTACATATACATTATATATTTTATTATTATGACCATTTCAACATAATTTCGCTTTACTATAAATTTGTTTTTTACGGTCATGGGGTGTATGTGAACAAGATTTACTGTTGCATATAATATACACTGGGCGTTTGGAAACACGGATCTGCTATAAGGTTCAGGGAGGCGGATACGCCGTTGACTGTAACAACCGTTGAAATATAGATCCGTTACAGCGATAATTCCTTTTGTAAATCCAACACTGGTTACCGGTTCAACTGGATGGGAACATGTACAACCCGATACGGGAACTCGGTTGCGCCGGACGTTCGATCGGCGGTCTCCTCCCTCCGCCAGTGTAATAAAGTGAAGAAAATACGCTCATCTCCGAGCTGAGGAACTCCCGGGCACCAAATCTCGGCCGCAAATTGGGTTTGCTTCGCGCTGAAGGGACCAAGAGGAGCCCTTCTATTTTTAGTTTTTTTTTTGTATCAATCCCGAACAGGAAATTTCCCTGTTGCCCGGAATCGTTCAGTGAAGAGCGAGAGAGAGAGAGAGAGAGGGAGGGATAAAGAGAGGGAGAGAGAGAAAGAGGAGAGAGAGAGAGAGAAGGGTGACTTTTGTAGCGAGTCGGGCGCATCAAATTGGTTTACCCGTTTTATATCCGCCCAAATTTAATTTTACCACTAAATAACCTCGGATTTAAACATTTCTTTACCGCGCCCACATTTCATCAGCGGGTGTTAAACAACATAAATTATGTACCATTGATTGAAATGTATAATATAGTCGTGATATTGAGAAAACATCATGAAAACATTGGGCCTAAAGTTTGCATACACATTCATGAATGGTAGCAGCTAAGCGAAGTTTATAAACGAGAAAATCGCTGACGAATGATGTTTCAAAGCCAAATTTCAGTTATCATAACCGGAATGCTGTTTCGCTTCTTGCCGCTTCTTTTTTCCACCACCTACAAGTTTGTGAGGGGCCGTATTAATTTTTAGAATTCGAAATGCAATAATAAGAAACTGCGATGAGGAAAGGGAGACGGCTGTGGCCGGACTCACCTCGCCCTATTAAGCCGGGGACCTCGGCCTATTATTTTTAGTGACTGTTTACCGGCTTTCTTAATTTTATTTTTATTTCGGCCGCGACGCTATCGTATTTACGCCTTGGGGCGTCTCAATGACTTATTTAAACCCTCGAAATTTCCGCCCTGCATTACTCTTGTAAGAAAGCACTAGACTATTCAGGCCTTGTACAGTTTTAGATTTATAATAAACATATATACTATATTTTAATTACATTTGTCTGTTTAAAACTAATCTCTATTACGTGTACCTCAAGATAGGCTCGATGAATTCGTTAAGACTATTCTGACCATGATGTTTAGACCTACATAATTTAATTAAAATACAACTTTATTAAAATACCAAGCTTTGGATCTGCGACTGTTATGTATACTTAACGAAATTGGAAGAGCCGTTCTACTTCCCTGAGAGACGCAGAATAACAGCACGTTATCTAAAGGGAAGTCATGCGAGTCTCGTCTACGACGGTCTTTGTGTTCGGCAATTTTTCTAACCGCAATTACATAAATATTTCGTTCGTGCCCTCTGTTACAACTGAGTATTAAACCGTTGAACGCGTTAGGTAATCCTTCGGTGTCTGTCCTGTCATGATGAAAGTTTTTCCGCAATTATTTTCTGAATGTCGTTCCTTGTATTACTCTAAGCGATAGAACGTTTTTTAACCGTGTGTAATTTTCAACTTTCCTGGAGTAAAGAATATTGCGGTACTTTAAAACCGAATACGTACTAATGAATTGTGTTTAAATAATAAATTAAATACCACTATTTCGGAATATGGAAGGCAAGACATGTATTGTATTGGGTTTCGACCCACCAAAATCTTGTGAATCGTTACTGTCATGGTAACACTTCTGAAAGTGAAATCCATACAATTAGGGGGTGTACGTTGAATAAACGAATGGTTTCCAGCCTGCCTACTCAGGATTCATTTTATTTTCGTTCTTACGTTTGTTCGGCCATTTGGTACTGAGTTCACCTTAAGTGAAACAATGCGAAGTGCGTACTTGGTTTTGGCGGCACTGGTACATACGAGGTACGAGATAGTCGCCTATATGGGTTGTTTCGAAACCTGTCCGGTTTATTTTTTTTCTGTTTTCTGTTTTTCCGTTTTCACCAATCGGGGAGAATTACAGATAAACAGGGCGGTAATTTATGGCCGGTGGTCGAGGACCGATCGCCGTTGTTTACCTCGGGCTTCGGTCCGCACAAAGAGAGAGAGAGAGAGAGGAGTCAGAAACAGAGGAAGAGGGGGAGTTAACCCACGAGTGTGAGCGAGAGGGGGGAAACATGCGGCCGACCTTCTGTCTGTTCTGGGCCGGGACTCCCGCCGTCCGTATCCCAACTTTCGTCGAGAAGTTTTGATCTTTCCTCGCATACATGCTGAAACTAACACTTGCGGTTGGAAATAGTTACAGTGAACTATGTGTTTTGGCAATTTGCCTTGGAGGAATTTATATACTGGGAACGCATTCCTCCTTGAATTTGGCAGATGGCGAATTCTCCTTCCGCACTATTTATGAAGCCTAAATATATACTTTTTTTTAATGAACTTACTATACAGGGTTTCAAAATTACGCGGTTATTCTTTTCTGCGTTTCGATGTCGACAGTGGTTTGAAACATAATGGAACGCAATTTTGAGTAGTTGGAATATTAGATGGACTGGAATATAAATTTCCGGTAGCCGCTGTCGGTGTATGCTAAAGGGTTAAACATTTACTTTAGGCCATTAAGCGGTGTAATTTGCCTGTTTTAACTGTAATCAACCGGAAAATTAATGTTTGTTTTTATAATACAAACAGTACCCTTAGTTGTAATTCTGCAACAGGCGAATTAAAGAGCGTAGGTAAGGCTGTTCTCTGTCATTTTGGGTTTTAAGGCAACAGTTTGAAAGTAGTCTTTGCGATAAACAGGTAGCAGATAACTAATAATCGATATTTTCCGAGTACAATGTTCCCAATCCAGGATATTGCAGATAGTCGAATTAAATATTTTAAACGTGCTTTCAGTTGATTAGCTCAGCGCCTTCTGATCATTATGTACAATTTAAAGGCTGCCAACGTCCGTTTATTTGCATTTGGGAGCACCGATTGTGTTGTTTTTTCTTTACTCTCGGATTGTACGAGACTGCTTTTGAATTTGGCAGCATTTCGGCAACCTTCAATTACAGATCGGGCGTCGCGTAGATAGTCAAGGGCACCAGTTTTGTTTTATTTAATCGGCGAACTAATTCCGGCCGAATGATTGTGTATCCCCAGCGAGCCCGCAAGTTGCATGTCATCGCCCTGATCATATTATCAAATGATGGGCTTTGTCAAATTATACGAGGGTAATCGACGTCTCAACTAACCTTCAGCCATTGTTCAAAGTTCGAGTAGACATTTTTTCTATTCCAGAAAATAAATCTGAGAACCGTTGCGACATATTATCGCTTATTATCATTTTCCTGCCACTTTAACCAGGAATATTCTCCCAGGTTATTATTGCGCCAATCGAGATTTTCATGCTTTCATCCTCTGTCTTCGCTATATTAAAGTTTTTTGCAACGGGCCGCCGGGCGTTACGCAACGGCTTCGTTTTGCAATTCAAAGCCGCAGAAGGTTAGTTAAGGGGAGTTGGTTCCGATTGGTCCGGCCGGCAGTAAATGAATTAGAAGCCGGGAGCAAATGAGCTCCTGTGGGAAAAAATACGTGCGGTCCATTGGGCCACAACGCGACCCACGAAAACTGATACCCGCTAGCCGTGACACGGTTTTACCCCGACCACACGTCTTCTTCTAACACTGTCAAGCCTTTAGATTTAGTTCCACCACGATCGACATCCTACCTTTTAAAATTCAACACAGTATATTTGTTTTTCGTTTCGATCGAGGTCAGTACATGCGTATATACTACTGACCTACCATAGAATCCGATTAATCAATTAAAATATATAATTTGCATTCTGCATGCAACCGTCAATGCAAGTCCATAGTTGTTAATACGGAACTCGTCCACCTACAGAATAATTAGAATAATGCTTTTTAGTTACGTAAGGTGAACATTCAATTACAGAAAATGTATATTGAGACATAATTTTACTGGGAGCATTAGTTGTTATCATTATGCCGGAATTTGTCTTCATTCCCTTCCTACTCAGCACATTATGTTACGTAATAATTCAACCATAAGTGTTTAAAATTACTTTAAGCAGCTTTCGTCCAGAAAATTCATAGTGCGATGACATATATACCTGTTCGTGACTCGTCTGTACATATACGCCATAACGTCATATAATAAGTGTATATAACCAGAAATACTAAACAGATTAAATATTGTGAGACTTGAAAATTATATATGCCTCGCACCTACAAAAGTCAGTGGATTGAACATTCCACATACAATAAAATCAGTTATTTAAATTCGTAATATTTGAATCTCGAATTCTAATGTTCGTGCCCGGCCATTCCCCGTACATTGCTTCCGGTTGCAGAGTGGCAAACGGGAGCATTCATATTTGGTAGGAAGGTTGGGCGGACGTGTCGCGATTCCTAATTCTCGCTTTTTGATTCCCCCCTTCCAACTATCAGTACAGAAAATCGGCGACACTTTAACAGACTCCTATTTGTCTGTTGAGCTCCCAATATTGTTTAAAGGGTTTCACGGAGGGAACGTATATCTGTATATACACACACGTCAATTGTTATATAATATTTATGCACACTGTAACTCCGTCTCAAGGTGAGCGGGTTTTTAGTTTTCAGGCCGGTTAGCGTTCGACTATACTGCGAAAAACGAAACGGGGTTCCGAGTTTTTTCTGGTTATGTATAAATCCGCTGTTTCCAATGCGTTGAAGGTCTCCTTGGTATTAAAGCCCGTGCTGTCTCGCTGATGTTCTCTCAAATTCTGCGCAAAATCATTCTTCCATATACGCAAAATGTAATTGATCTAGTATAATCTAGTTATTAAAGTAAATCAATATTATTTTATGGGCATATATCGTGTTTGGTTGAGCGGCTCTAACATTACCCGGTATCTGGTTATCTGTTGATATCTTTTTATTTGCCCGTCCGATAGGGTCCCGTCCTGCGGAGGAAACAATCGCGCCATTGTTTCCCCTCCGGTTCCGTAATTCTCGAAAAGAATTACTCAATCGATGAATAAAAGATGGGCGAGGTGCGTAGGGGCGTCCGTGCTGCGGCGGCGGAGGCCTCACTCGACGTGTGTGGCACCCCTAGGGCCGGCCAACCTCACTTTACCCGTAGCCAGTAAATGCATAATATGTACAATTACAAATTTTCCTGTTCATCTTAAATGTCTGACCTTAAGTTAGCTGCGTCATTGAGCTTTTTGAAATCAATTATACGAAAATCACAAATCTTCGAACTAAAACAAGATAATTTGGACATTTATTTAAGAAGAGGTATTTTTAACTACTCGCCATTCTCTCTGTATATATTATTATATAATATTCGGTTTATTTCTGGCCCTCCCATCTCCGTAACTCTTCTGTGTCCATTATGTTCAGGATTTCATACTAGCTCGTGCAGGGTACATAGTATCTTCATTGTCAATTTGTTATATTTATTGTCGTTGTATTTATTATAATATATTTTATGTTTTGATCCATTTTATTTTCGGAATAATCCACAATGCTGTTATCGAAATTTATTCGTCGTCGCTAGAACACTTAGAAGTATTTCATTTGAAGTCCTCTGTGAGTTGGTGGGTGTCAACACAGATGAAACAATTTCCCCCCTTGAATTATTGTGTTTTCCTCCTCGGTTTTATTTTCCACGCCAAATTAAAAACTTTTATTTTCAACCCCGCTGCCCGCAAACTTCGAAGCTCCGAGACCGCTTGGAAGTTGGTCGAGGCGGTAAAAATGACATTATTTTCACTATTCCATTAGAGGGAGTACGAAGCGATAACTTTGCGAATGAAAGAGCTAGATTTTCTGCTTTTAGTCCTCGCTTATTCGGTTTGTTTCGGCTTTAATATGCAAATGATTGAACCTAGTCTTTTAGGAAAATGGTCCGAAATGATTTTATAAGATGATTTTTATTGTGCAGAGAAGGTGTATGGAGGAAACCAGTCCATCGGTGGGCTGTGGCGACAATTAAATAAATATATAAGCCGCCACTTAAACTTTTGTTTTAATTTGCAGAAACGGTTGCAGAACGAAATATAATGGTTTTCGATTTGTGGTGTAGGACTCTTTCTTTCGCCTAGTTTTGCTTCTTACTTCCCATTATTACAAAGCTTGATTTCAAGTAGTTTTTTTTGGGACCACAATTCCTAGTTGTATTTCGGTGAGAGGGGATAAATTGCATTCTAATGCTTTCATGTCTTTCGAGCCCTTAAATGACTTTTATGGCCCTTGACATTTGATAAGCGTGGAAGAATAAAGCCTAAACGGGTACAAGATAAAAGTATATTATAACTAAGTTATTGAACACAATTTGCGGCTGGTCATTTCTCGAGTCTTATATGCCCTCGTGTACCGGACGACCTGCATTTCTAAAAACCGTCCACTTCTCCTCCCACATTAGCAAGGGACACTAAACTATAGCTCGTTGTCAGATGAAATTTTCTTGTTCTTTTGGGCTCAAGTGTGTTATGCCGATCAAAAGTATAGCTAGGATCACAATAAGAACAAGCTTCCCGCGAGTAAAAGGGATTCAGAATTATGGAGTGTGTTCCAAGCAGTTTGTAATTCAATATTAAAATTTGTTATAATTGTTGTGTACTCTATTAGTATAATTATAGGGAGGTTCGTATATCGGGTCTGGTTCTGTTATAACCGACACGGTCTGGAGTTTTACGGGTGGCTAGTTGAAAACCGTTATAGGGGCGACGCCTTATAAAGCCGGCAACAGGAACTGGAGAAACCAGGCTGCTGGCCGCCACTCCAGCCCTCACATTGTCCTCTTCCCGATTTATATTAATTCATATTATTTTGTTTGTGAAGAAAATTAACAAAACTATTCTTACGTAATATGCACATAAACTTAAAATCCGGCAATGTTATTGTTACGGTAAATAAGAACGAAGCGCCAGTATGATTTAATGAGGAAGTTACTAGTATTAAACTAATATTCATGATATAGTTTCAAATATGTACCATTAGAAACGGCGCTTTTGAAAATTGAATAATTGCCGAAGCAATTTTGTTGCGGATTTATCCCTGACTACATTTTTAGAGGCTGAGTATCTGGCAGGAAAAAGTTTCTCGACAGACTCGACACAAAACATTTCTTGAATTTCGGCCAGCGATCATTTTTGTCCGAACGTCCCGGTCCGTAGGACGTTCTGCCGTCCTGAACATCTGCTATTTGAAACCCCCGGCGAGTCGAATTTTATCAGGATCATACAACCTATATTTATGTCCTTAAAAAATGACCTGAATTAATATTTTAAAAAAATGGTCACCTCGAACAAGACACTCATACAATACTACGAACCCGTCAATGTGTCTAGAACCGTTAGTGCGAAGCCCGCATTTCGCTGGCTGCTTCAAGTGACGCTCGAGAGAAAAATTATGTTTTCGTTGCTGGTATTGAATACGAAGGAGGTGCTGCGATGTGGCGTGGTGGGATTTGAGAATGAAGAATCAAATAACGGGCCACCTTTTAAGACGAAGTGGCCTCAGATAGGCCACCGTTACAAACGGCACGAGGAAACACATTTTTACAACGGTCCGAGTTCCCCTTCTTCAACCTCACAATCTCCCGCTCATAAATCCGGACTTTTCATTGAGGCGTTTCTACGGACGACAGGGTTTAAAATAACTCGGTCCCGCCATTTCATCGGATCCAAAAATGCCGTACGAAAATTACCAATATAATACAAATTCTCTGGAATGTTCGGCGAGTTTAAATTAATCCGACGCGGAACTGAAGCGCTATTAATTCGTGTCTGGAATTGACGCCCGGAGCTCGGGCGTAGGTTGAATTTACCCGTCCAATCTACATCTTAGAGAGGAAGTATGTAACCCCCCCCCCCTATGGGGTTATTATTATTCAAGAGTGTTGAACTACTAGTGCTATGTATTCAAGATGGATCTAGAACGGAATCGGTAATTTTCCTCCGCCTCTGGATGTACAGCTCGAAACAGGAATTTATTCACACTCTCGGGAATGCAGTCAGAAAGTAGATCGTTCTTATTTACACGGATCTGTTATGGTCTAATATTAATCTGTATTTAACTGAAACGAATTTAACCGGTACGTAACTCTGCATAATATAGAGATACAGGCGAAGTGCACGTATTGGAGTACAGGCGGTGAAGAATAAAGCATCGACGGTGGACGGCTGGCCTGTTAGCGCCGGCCAGTCTTTTGCTTACGAATTCGCTCATAACGGTACCGGTTTCTTTCATCCATTCCTATTCTTTCGTCACCTCGTTCATCGGACACGGTCTCACGAGTAGCCTCTCTTCCGAGTGCCGGCCACCTCCGAGCGGCCCGCATTTTTTGTCCCTCGGCCCCTGCGGTTTTCGACATTTGTACGACCGACGAGAAGAAATCCGATTACTACTATCGGCCTTTCTGCACAACGACTCTTAATTTTCCAGCTCCCCCAACTCGATTTGTTTTGCCTTCTTCTACTCTCCCCCCCATCCATGGAAATGGCCGCCGGTTAATTTTGTTTCGACCTCGTTCACTATTTTATTGGGGCGTAAGTTACAGAAGTCTCTAAGTGCCCCGCACGGACCCTCCGATAGGCAAATCGTGTACTCGATTCGTTATCTGCCTTTTTTACGGCTCCGGACGCCCTACCGTCGGTTTCAACTATCTGGCACTACTTTCGAAAGCATTACTCGTTTTTACAACCGGCACTAGAACTGGGGTTCTCTCTCAGCTCGGTCCCCAGCCCGCCTTTCAAGAAACTATCCTGTCCCCTAACTCTACCCTTCCTCGTCGCTCTTTTCCTCCGGTCTCAAAGAGAACATTTCCGATTTACTTATTAATTGCTCGCAATTTCCTACGTCAATCGGAAAGAAGATGTTACGCTCTATATTAGTAGGTCCCTGGTAATAGGTTCTCGGCGGGCGGGCGACCGGGGCCTCCGAGGCTGTGGGCGATCGTAACCGTTGTCGTTTTACGTTTGTTCATCACGACGTCCGAGTGGTTTCGGTTTATGGGACTCTTTTATGGCGGAATAAAATAGCCCACACTCCCTCCCTACCCATCTCACTCCCGCTCTTCTTTATTTAGGTTTCCGATAGGTGAATTGTGAGCTCGCTTTATCACTTCGACACGCCCGTTTTCTGGATAGACGACAAGGTTTTATTATTTAATTCGGCTTTCTAAAGCTAAACACGTTTTCACTCGATTCAGTCGTCTACGTTCAACGACGTTCCATATTTTGAATTATGGACGTACGTAGATCTGAATTTCATCCCATGTATTTGAAAATTATATGGTCTCATAAAAGCGTTACCGCTGCGGCTGAATATAGTGTCATCGATTCGTTAACTAGGAATGCAAATCAAATTTATGAATCGCCAATTAGAGCCGGACCAAATTATCTCGGGGACATCGACCCCCTTCCAGGATTTGGTGGGCTGTAATTTGTAATTCCGGTCTCTCTCTTCAACCGGTGGTTTTGTCTTAAACGGTGGTTAAATAGTAATTCTAATGGATCTCCGCGGCTACTCGCCTTCTTATTCTTGCATCCCAAGGGCGTTTTTTTCTGGGCTAAATTGATTCCCCCCGAAAGATTGGGGCGGGCGACGGGATTAATGTTATTAAGGTCGGTTTTTTTGTCTATCCGGTTCCGGTAGGAATGGTTGAAAAGAGGCGGAATTTGGGAGGAAGCGGGCAGGGGAAGTCAGTTTCCTGTCGGAGTGGACGGGGGACAGGTGCCCTCGGCGGTGTTACCTCGCCCGTGACTCCCCTCACTACGCCAGTTGGTAAATTAACTCGAAATCAACCGGCGGTTCGAACCTACCTTCTCACGTTCCAGCCACCTACCATCAACGTTCTAACGATTTTTTTTAAGATCTTACTAACACAACTTTACTATAAAAGTGTCGTCTTCATTTCTTTATACACAGTTGATTGCTGACTTTGTCGAAACAATTTATGCTTCAGCCACTTGATGAAATATCATGTTTGGCTAACCCTTTGATTGTAAATTCTTGAACTTTCATTACATTTTAATCGTACGAGGGGAGATATGATAAATTGCTAGATAAACAGGAAATATTATTTTCTCTCTGGGTGGTTAATAGTTAATGAGGGCGATGCGGTGAAATTATTCGAGTCTAATTATTATAATTGGCCCCATGTTACAATGTACATTAAAAGTTAGTATAATTATAAAATACGGAAAATAATATAAAACTGAGTACATCAAAGTCTGATTTTCATTTTTCCCAGTAGTTATATTTGAATTTTTAACTGGCTCGGAAGTTAGAGTTGCGAGTAGAAACAGGAATAGAGAGGTATTAGCCCGGTGGCGGAAGGACAAAGCCGGTGTGACGTCCCTGTTGTCGGCTTATCGGGACAGGGCCCTTGGAGGGCTTACACCCCTTCCGATTGTCCCTTCCTGTTAGGAGGGCAGTAGGAGAGCACAGGCTTTATTTGACAATAAGGCTGTGGCCTCCAACTGGCACCCCTCTGTAGTTCGGTGTCGGTTTGAATCCGGGGCTATCGACTTGGACACTTCGCTATCAAATCCCAGTGCTACCGGCACTAACCCTATATGCGCAAAGATATGTATTTATACGCATATATCTTCTATTGTGAGCGTTCCGAAACAAGCACACCTCACCCTGGTAGGGAAGGGAATAAACCTTTCTACTGTAACTCAAGTGTACTTCAAAAACAGTAAGCATCTCGGGCACATAGTGGTTCAACCACTTTTTTTTAATAGTATGACGTATCTCGTCTTGTTTGATAGACGTGCGTGCGTGACCCGATTAAAGGAACGAGGAGTAAGACAAACTATCGCCGCTGACGCTTCGAGTTGTGCGCTTGTAAGAAACGGACTACAATGTACATTGTACACAGTCTGTAAAGGGGAAAAGTATATACAACAAGAACAACAACAAACCTCCCAAACGCCCTCACCTTGCACAGGATTGATGGGGGCCGACTTCTCTGGGGATTATTTTATTGTTTCGCGTATCTTTTTCAGCCTCCCTTATTCCGGTGTCCACCGGCCGAACTGGTCCTCCCGAAAGCCGGGACCAGCGGGACCGGTCCAGTGGGTGAGCCTCCCCCTCTCACCCCTTCCATCCTTCCCTCCCCTTCCATCCCTCCCTCCCTCCCTCCCACCCTCTTCCCGTTCCCGTTCCCGTGAGAAGTGTTGCCCTCCACCCAACCGGCCCCTATCTCTCAGGCGACATTTTACCACCCGGTGAATGAGAGTCTATTCAATTTAAAAAAACGTGTGTCCGAGAGATATAAAGTTTTGCAAGCGATAGGGTCTCGGGTTCCAAAAGTGTCCTGATGCCTAGTGCTGTCACGAAGTCTTTGCAGGGCGTGATCCCCAATCAGAAACTGACTGAAGTCCTCTGACTGAGGACCAGTCACTGACTGATCCTCTAACCCCCAGAAGGTTAACTTCGGGTGCTGTGGCTAATAATATTACTGAAAAAAAAATTAATATTAATATTACTACTATTACCGGTTCTTTTGTCGCTGTTTTAACTACCTTTTTATAGACCTTCTGAGGGTTTCCTTCTCAATTCACGATCTCATTTTAATTATAATTATATTTCGCTCATTATTGAGGCCAATTTTTCTGTCGTCTTGAATATTGAATTTATTAGGTAGTAGCGTGGTATTATTGATTAGAAGAAAAGCTTTAATTAATTGAACGGCTACTAGATTTGTTTTTGTGTTCAGCCCACATAAAATTTAAGTAAAACTTGTAACATTTTTGTATTATTCATAAAGGTTTGAAACATTATAAATGGGATTTTTCATCTCCACGTTCGGACGTTTTAGATGCGACCCGGTTTTTTCCACCTAAAATATCAGATTTTGTCCTTCAGAACTAGGGAAACAGATTAGGATCGCGGCGAGAAAGGATCTTATAAATATGGTTCTACAGAGATATCGAATTACGAAAGCGGCAGAGGTAAAGGAGAAGGGAAAAAACCCCATCAAGATTTCTCCGGTCATCCGAGCTTAATTAGATTTACATGGGTCCGGCAGCACAATTTACTTAAGAGCCCTCCCTCTTAGGGTTGATTAATCAGAGCCCATTTATACTGCCTCTTCTGCCTTCTTGCTGTTTAGTTTATGCGCTTTTAGTTTTTATTTTCTTCCTCCGCAAATTTATCCGCGTATTACATTCCCTCATATGAGGGCGCCGCTTTTTCTATATACGTAACTAGTGTTGGTTGATTACTATTTGCTCAAATACATTTATTTTATTCCATTTTACGTTGTTTTTAATTTAAAACCGTATTAATCTGTTATCATTAATACCTCGTTAAATCAATAAGTACTTTTCTAGTCAGCTGCTGTCAGTAAGACAAAAATGCGGCGGATTTTTTATCCTTTGAAACCTGATTTCGCCTTCATTTTTTTCTCTCCAGGCGCGAATACTATACTTATTAGCTTCATTTTTCCTTTAATTTTTGTTTTACTAACGGCGGGCTTTCTTTTCTTGTTGCAGGTGAGCGAGAGCGGTGGGGGTTTTTCAAAGGGTTTGCGGTGAGTAGAACGGCAATTTCGGGACATCCGATGAGCGAAACTGAATACCCTCGGCAACAGCCTTGGGCGGGGACCAACTCCCCAACGCGAACGCTTTAGCGGCCGTGGGAATGTTAAAGAACCATTCATTCCCTCTCTTCTTCTGCCCTCGCTTCTTTTTTCTCGTCTTTGTCTTCCCTCGGAATGTTTTAGATGGGGAAAATGCGATACGAAACAATAGCGATTTCATTGAACCGGAACATTCTACCGGATAGGGTTGCTAACCCGTGATATCTTAGGGAGGTCGGGTAGTCGTTTCTTAATGATAAATTACAGCTTAATTGCTCTGCAGTTTAATCGCATTCGTCATTAATGGGATACTGTTGTATTTTCAAATTTTACGACGCTATTTTAGAAATTAATTTTGTAAAGTCTCTACGTATCGACACCGGGGACCATTACTAGATGTGCACTTGGGGTGGATATGGTCTGCTCGTTCCATAACGGATGGCGAGGGATAACGACTCCCTTTATCGGCGGAAAAATAGAAGTTTTGAGTTTCCTTCAGCTGGAATAAAAGGAAGCAGGGCGGTTGAAATTTTAACCGAGCGCCAGATACCGAGAGCCACGTCGTTAATACAAAGCCAAAGCTCAAAGCGAAACGGAAAAGGGACGCGACATTTAATATCCCATCGGGAGTTCCGATCATTACAGCCTGTAGAAAATTTTTCTTTGTCGAACTTACTCTGAACCATCCTATATCGGTGTATGTCCTATAATTGAGAGCGTACGTGTACCGTCAAAGAGATACAAAAATACGAATTTAAGTTAGATAATGGAATTTATATACAGCGTTAAAGTATGTTATTTAGCGTTGTGGACAGATTGTGAATGCAAGCGTGCGAGTGAAGTACGAAACTTCGTATCAGATCCGGCTTAAAGGGGAGGCCCCAGTGTGAGTCGGTCGGTTGGTGAACCTCCCACGTGGCCCAATGTCCCGCCAATCCCCGCAACTTTATCCGCTCCCCCTTCCACCAATATTCGTTCCGCTTCCCCTCAAGTCCTTCGACCGTCCAATTGAGCATGTTGTTAGCGCTAGGAGTGCACTTTTACCGGCGATACACTGTTACCAAACTGTAATAAGAGATGAAATCGGATAATAAAATTCTGCTGCTAATCGGTTTCTCGTCAACTTGTACCTTAATATTGCTTATTCACGCAAAAATAGTAGTTGTGTGTGTATTATTGAAATTGTAACAGGCCCCGGGGGTAAGAAATGCTCTCGAGCCTGTAGTATCCCGATAAATTATGCAGGGGATGTCCTCTATTTCCACTATTGGAACCTTTAACCGGCCTCAATAAATCACTGCCGGGTGGCAACCCAATTTCGGTGCTGGGTAAGAGGCGGGTGCTCTCCATTGAAGGGCAGCCTAGTGCATCGCCGCTAGAGTGATTAAAACGCGAAATGTCAACTCTTTCGATAAATGCCGCACACTCCTGGACTAGTTTTCATATCTCACTTCCTCGTTTAACACGAGTTAAATACTGGCATTGTTTCCAGTTGAGTATTAGACGGAAATTAACGGGCATTCAAAATTACAGTCGCAGCGCCTAGAACGTAATAATCACTATAGAATTATCGCATATGCTTCATAAATAGAGAGACAATAAGGTATTGTCCGTACATGCATTATGGTATATTTAAAAATTATGTCCGTTTCCAAGGCCTCAGTCTGTTGCAGCGGTGCCGGTGTCCCCTTTAATCCGATTTCAAAAATGGGCCACTCGACTGGTTTCCCGCTCGTAAAAATCACCCGGTTTCGATGCTTTTCCTTTTTTATATACACCCATTTATATTTCTTTTTTTTGGTGGTTGTCCTAAGTCCCGGTTTTTTTCCGGCTTTGCGGACATTGGCCGCCCTCGGCCCTCCCCTATTAAGTCAAGTCCGCCATCCTATCTGGGCCAGCGCCACCTCCCCCGCGCTTTATCACCCCAACCCGGCAACCGACTTATGTAAATACGCTTTGGGTTGAAAGGAGTCGACTTGAAAGACGGGAACTTTTTTTCGTTCTCTTCCCTAACAGGGTCTTTCAGTTATAGGACGTAAGAATGCGCCCGATTATAAATAAGATTTATATTGAACAATTAAATTACTAACAGTGCATTATTAAATCGTCGTCGTAACAAAATCTTGATATACCAAACTATTTTGACGATGAGATAATGCACCTTATTAGTAAGTGAGTGTAGTGTATACTACTGTGATATTTCTACAAATCGACGAATTGTCTTAATTTATGTATTACGCCATTACACGACATGTATTATACGATATGTATTATTCGATAGATTAATCGAACAAGAGATAAACTGACGGTAAATGAAGGCAAATTGGACTGAAGTCGCAAGTGGGAGGAAATGAAAATATCGTCGCGTGGGTTTTATAATTAAATCCAGCACGTAGGCTTTGCTCTAATTAACGTATCGGATTCGTTAAGGAGAGAGAGGTGATGCCGATAAATAGTTCGCGAAGGATAACGGGTTTTTCTGTTTATAAACTGAACTTCTATTTAATATCGAACTATTTAACGCTGGATTCATTAATTCGTCGGATTAAAAACAAAAAAGGGATCATGCCCGGAACGTAAAGAAGGAACAAGTATTGGAAGAAGGCGTGACCTCGCGAAAGAGGCTCGGCCCCGCGTCGCTAACAAGCTTGGCACTTGTTCAATCCATTGTTATCGGTCATGACTGGTAGGCCGGGAGTCACGCAGCCGCCTCCCTGTACACACGTATGTGTACCGGAACAAGAGGGCATACCCTCCCTCGGAGATGAAAGAAATAGGAGATTGGTAATATGTTTACAGTAGTGGCCGAATGGGGGAGGTTATTACGGAGATGGTATATCGATAGGAAGAAGACCGAGGAGAAATTGGTTTCTCGGAAGACCGAGGGTCATAAAAGAGAAGATGCTCCGACAAACAAGTTACTTTTAGGGGATGCGAAATATATCTTTTCCACTATCGCCTGTATCACAACTCCCCTAAAGGAAAGTATGCAGGAAACACGCGTGTGTATTTATTTACAGTTTGCTACTTTAACAGGCCTTTTGATTAACATTATTAATTGTATTAATTCTTCTAATTGATAGCTTTATTAGTTTCCAATTACACATTTTATCCCTTTCGGTTTATTCCATTGTAATCTGCATCGTATTCTAGCTATAAAGTTATCCAAAATAGCTCCGTTACCTCCTCGAAGTCAGGGTAAGGATTTCCTTAAAATCGATGTTAGATGGACCAAGCTAAGCGAAAGGAGGCAGTATACACGGCACGCGAGATAATTAGGTTGTTTTTGACCCAATACGCAGCCGAGTCGAAATCGAGAGCCGGCTTCCGAACATAATACGGCGTGACTGCTGAGGATTTTTAAGTTGCGTAACATTGCTAGGTGAGA
Organism: Lethocerus indicus; assembly: GCA_019843655.1. Classification (NCBI taxonomy): domain Eukaryota; kingdom Metazoa; phylum Arthropoda; class Insecta; order Hemiptera; family Belostomatidae; genus Lethocerus; species Lethocerus indicus. The sequence continues at coordinate 20,698,458 of JACDQD010000003.1, read as the reverse complement.
GGTACACTGCACGAACAGGCCCGACTTGTCGGAATAAATTCCGTCTTGTATTTAACCTTGGTTTTGCAATATTACAGAAGAGGGGGCGAGATTCGGGGCCGCGTTGACCGCATACGTGCGCGTCCTCCCCCGTTATATGAGCCCGGCTGCCGGCTCCATTGTATTCACCTTACGTCGGTACAGCTCCCAAATATGGACGTCACACCGCACGGGTCAATGCTCAAAAGGGATTTTGTTTCCCCTTCCTCCCCGCCGGCCCCTCTGTCCATTATAACGTGCCGCCATCTAAAATAGAAATTCCCGGTTAGGGGTAACCGAGGGTTCTTAATATCTCGCCAAGGGGGTTTGGGATAGACCAATATTTGACTTATCTTCCTGTCTCAGTATAATTTACAGTAGTAGGAATGCGTTCTTATAGCTGCTAAATAATTGTTCGCCTCCTTCCTTCGACAGTGCCCATTTTGGCATAGTCGGCCTAATTATTTTCTTTTATCGATAACATATTTGTTCCCCGTCAAATTTCTCGCTCATAAATCCCACTTCATATATTAATGTACAATAATAGCGGAATAAAAAAAAATCCTACTGGAATATAAACCGAAATCGGTTTCCACAGTGCGCGGTCTCAATTAACACGGGAGCGACCCGTGCCGGACGAAACCACACCGCGAAACGGGGATGGCAAATGTTTGTTTTTGGAAGGTCGCCAAGGGAACGGCTAACGCGGTCCGAGTGCGATTTAACCGATTTCTCGTCCGGCAAACCGGAAATCTAACTACGCGGCCCCATCGATCCCATCGGTGCCATTTCCCTCTTCGGGTGGCGGTCACAACCTGCCTCGGCTCCCCTCCTATTAGTATATCCTAACTTGGCCGGCAGATCTATCTATTGCCGGCCGTGATTTTACTCCGTCCAACTTATCGTTCCCTTCTTGCAACCGAGATTGAGCAGAAAAACGGAGTGAGAAATTCCGATTAGAATTCATTTCGTTTATACTTATTATCTAAGTAACTGTTATTTCATTTGTTCTCCCTATTAACTGCACGATTTAAAAGTAGCTATTAATAGCTATGAACGACCTCAGCTTAGTTTTTAGAGTCGTTTCATCACCTTCGCAACAATTATATCTGCTAAATTGTGATCCCGTTATGTAGTTAACGCGGGGCATTTACATTCGGAACAACTGTAGTATACGTTTTCTTCAATCTTGTCCCACATTCACGGCCGTTTTCTGGTTTCATAAGCCGCTTTGGAAATGAATAACGATCGACTGTAAGTGTGAAGGAAGAAGAAAGTAAACCGCTATTGTGTACCGGGTGAAATTAAGCATTATAATTTTGTACGAATTAATTAATCGTCGCCGACGGTCTTAGCAACCATTTATGCGTTAATTTCCACGATTGTGTATTTTATTTTAGTAGGTTTCCCGCCGTAAAGTGGAATAATTCTTTCGTGGAAGCCTCTTAAGTGCACGATGCGATGGGAAAGAAGTACTCGTCCAGAGATAATGACAGTTTCCGCTCCACTCGCACAGTTTTTATTGTGCCGGCCTTTCGTTTTGTCTGAGTCTAGATAAAGTACGTGGTACCTGTTCAAACTATTAGTTTGAGCATATTTTACCATTATATATGCACGTTATTCGTTAGCAATTAAATTATCCGGCAGTTTTATGGAAACCAGTCGAGTACGACACCGATCTGTTTAAAATACAAGGCTATTTCTTGTGCCCGTTTAAATCCGTCGACACGTCTGAGGAGGTCTTGCAAATCCAGCGGCCGGGACATCTGGTGGCCATTTACACACCGCGGAGTCTCCACGCTTTTTCAGTCCATTCGTTTTTTTTTATGCGCGCCCCTCTGACACTTTAAATAACCGTCGAGTGCCGGGACCTCCCTATACTAATCTCATCTTCCACAGTCGGAACTAAAATAGAACGCGAGTCCTTATTGCGGGTACAACAAGCCACTGTATCAATTAGCAGGTGTAGGCCTAATACGAAGCGTGGGTGGGACTCGGATTGATAGAACCGCTCATTAACGCCAATATGCCTTTGAACCATTTTGAAATTGCAATACTTTTCATAGAGCGTCGCGACTGGCCTTTTCTTCTATATGATACATCGGATGTTGAAGTCATTTTCAAAAGTGGAAAAAAAAAATATTTCATAACATCTCAACAACGTAAACCGAGCATTTATTCCCGTATCTGACGTCACTGGCCGTTATCGACAGCGTAGAAAAAATACTGATTATTTACGAACATGAACGCAGATGTGCCGTTTAGTACTATCTGGAGATAGATTTCTTCCCATATTCCATTTTTCTTGAGTTTTACCTTAAAATAAATAGTCGCGGTTTGATGGGAGTTAAAAAACTGTAAATTGTATTCTTTTTATGTGCAATATTGCAAACTATAGACCTTGTTTGGCCGGTTAGGGTGATAATTATCGCATGTGGAGGTTCCCTGATGGAGGATGCGGCGGTACCCGTTAACGGTACAAACTCCGAAATACGGTCTGTATTAAATCGTCCGGAGCCTGTCGATTTCGCCTTTTTCGGGAATCGGGGTCGCTCGTTAAAACGTCCCATTAAGGTTAGCGGGCCTTAAATTTCTTCTGAAACCGTCTCGCGCTCGGATTCTTATTCCGATTGTAGGGTTTCACCCGTTAAGCTAACCGGGACCGGTTCGGCGGTCGGTGAGAAGGGGAAGGCGTTTAAATTATTTACTTATCGGCACGTAGAAATTATCTCGTCGGGCTCTCTAAACTCCGAGTAAGAGCGTCGGCTCCATTCTACTTCTGTATTAAGATCGGAACAAAAAATAAAAATAAAGACAAGAAACACCGGGCGTAATTCTCGAGCCGTTTTACCGGCGGGACCAATTTACAGGTGTACGCTGTTTACGGCCTATCATAAAACGTTCTTCGGGCCGCTCCGTTACAGCACATTTAATACCGTCCCACGTCGAATTTCGGCACCCTTGATGACTCCATTCTCAATTCCGCTATGCGTTTCATAATTGTTGGATAGAAACTAAGGTATATTGCCAGATAATAATTTGAGGGAGAACTGTTAAAAAACCGACAAAGATCGAAAAAGCATGACATTTTTAGGCTCAACGCATTCAAAATCTATGCATTTATTAAACATTCATGTGTGGTTTATATTATATATGTAGTTTATATATAATAAACTCTTTACTTTGTTACATAGAGTGTTTCGAGAAATTCGGTCGGATTTACATAGAATGGAATATGTTATTACCGAGGGATATCGAAAATGATGAAGAAAAAAAGAAACCGGAATGGAAAAAAAGAAATGCACGATTTTTACGGCGCGAGTGTACCGTTGAATATAAAATGAAGGTTCGCATAAATTTAACCTCCACCGGTGGGTTTTACAATGAAATAAAATTGGAAACAGGTACACTGTCGTCGGGTAGGTTTGAATTAATTGGTTTTCATCGAATTCAGGAGCGACCACCCACCCTCCGCCAGCCGTTGGTTTAATTCCTGCCTAAAATGCAGATTACTCGCTTATATATCCCGACCGGGTTAAATTAAAGGATAATCGAACGTGGTTTTCAAGCGGCGTAAAACACATTTAGTGCTAGGTGAAATTACTAGATCCGCACGATTGGTTGATTCCGTTTTAAACATCCCTTTTTTATTTTCTACAGTTACATCGGATTCTGTTTCTTCTGCATATTGTTTTACGCCAAAACATTTAGTTCCAATATCATATAATTCTTTCGAACGAATCAAATTTTATTTGACACTAAAACTTAATTTTTGCCTTTATTATTGGAGAAAAATGATTATAGAAGTTAAATGACACCAGCCTTGCTTCATCTTTATCACAATTATATAAGAGAGAGTGACATCTTGTATCATGCACTTCATTAGATCCTTAGCATTGCTCATGCCATCCGACGAGGTGACAGACGCGTTATGTTCCTTCCGCGTGTAAGGCCGAAGCCACTTTGGAACCGATTATGGGTTCGTTTCGGAGAGATTCGAAAACGGGACAGCGCCCACTGTTTGCCGTAGCGCTCTGGACAAGAACTAATCGAAAATTGAAGTAATACAGACAGAAATGTTACGTGAGATATCGGGCGTGTCACAAGGAAATAATGCTTTCTTTCTGGGTGTGAATAAAACGATTTCCGTAGGTTTCAAATTGCCGTCGTGTCTTCCTGAAATACGTCCGGAGTATTTCAGGACGATTAGGCGTCGATCACCTATAAAACAACGGATCCGTTCAAAAAATTCTCTTACCTGTATTTTTGTTGAATTTTATTGTGATTATTCTAGTTTGACCTCATATCAGGGAAATGAGGAAATAATCGGGTAAATAATGTGAGCACCGATCATGTGGAGAGTTTTATTGTTCGTATTAAAATTTTATGTAAAAAAATGAATTAGACGTTTCTCCTAGAAAAACCGTTGCAGTCGTCGTAGCTGCATTACTTTCGTGGATCTCAGAATTCGAAATATCATAAGAGGTTCCAGATAATCTAATGGACCTTGAAGAGGGACACAAACACAAAGATTAGTCGTGTGGGCGTATAGGCGCGTACCGCGTGAGTCATAGTCAGGATAAGGACGAGATTATCATCCTGAGAGCGACTGGGTGCTGCACCAAGTAGCACGCGAAAAACGGTGCGTTACCCGGTGACGGCAGTTAAATTTTGACCCGGGACAATGGAAAAGGGAATGGGCGAGTCGATAAGGCGGTGTTAATTCATTTGAACCGGGGCATGACCCGCGCCCGATGCCAGATAAATAATATCGGCAATAGCTTTGTGTACGGTGACAAATGCGGAATTGGGGTGCGCTTATGAAAGGCCGGCCCGCCTTCCGATGAATTATACCAGCACCCTTTCAAAGTAGCGCCGATTGAAATATCGGTAGGCTTCTCTTCATTAGGCGAATCCTGACAACGATTCGTTTTAATTATGAACATTGATCGGGGCTCTTTCCAATCCCGAACGACCCTTTCAACATTTTCACAGTACAAAGGCCGTTAAAATTAAGCGCATCGATGGTGTTTCTACACTTGTTCGCACAAGGACAATTTACGAAGTATTTTAACGCTGTTCTGAGCGCTGTTCTAATTTTGTATTTCATCCTTTTCTGTTGTGAGTTGTTAAAGGGCGATGTCCCGTTGTACGCTTACCGTTGTGGTACCTGCTTCGTCACAGTGTTGACTCTCCATGAATCAGTGGTTGGGTAAACATTCTGGGCGGTGTATTTCGTTGCGCGCGTGTCGAGTGCGATAGGTGCGCGTTTCACAACCGCTCCGCTTTGTTTCGGATATCTTTTTTCTGATAACCGACGGAACTTTCTACTGTCACGTGTGCTCATTCAGAGGACAAACGTAAATTTGGGCTCGGCTCTATTCCGAATTATCGCGAACGGCAGACTGATAAAATAATGGGGGCCCCGGTCTTTAATGACGGGAGGAGGGGTGGAGGTTTGTCGAACCTACGGAACCCGTTAGTTCGCCTCGCGCATAATTCGTGTCACCGGCTTGCATTCTCCAATGCCGCGTCCTATTGGCCCGTCGGAATTATCGTTCGCTAATTGCTATCTCGAGCTATCGCTCATAACGACGGATGTGGGGTGTCGTTCACCTTTTTTCCCCGGCCAGAACTTTTAAGTGTTCTCCGGCACTTAAGAGGCGGAAGTGGAGTAAAGGTTGCCTGTCTGTGGGCAGCGGCTCGGCTACTCGACAGACCGGTTATTCAGAGCCGCCGGATCCGGCACCGGTCTATGGCACGTAGCTTCTTTCACCGAGTGAGAGAAAACGCGGGCTCAATTAGCGCGCACGTCCGTCGCTCCGATTTATTTAACGATATAATTTCTATTAACGCATTCTTGACAAGCTTTCAAACAAAATCGTCTCAGTTTTATTTTTCTAAACTGCTTTATTTGAGCCGTGTATAACATTTTGAGCACTGCGCGTGTCATTTATTCAGTATAGTCGGGAAAAATATCGCCGTAAGAGGTACGGAGTATGCCGCCAAATACGAGTCGCGTTTCATCGGTTTAATTGTGAATGCTATTTTTTCATTTTCATAAAGAACACGCATTCAGAACTTGTATGAAATGCCTTCAAATTGGCGTTCCGTACCTTCCAATGCTAGTTAAATAGTCGAGTCTTAAAATATTAGAGACCCGGAAGCTGTGTTTGTCTGGTCGGCTACCTGGTCCTCGCATTGATATCTGTTCCTAGAGAGTGCATTGACACAGCCTCTGGCTCTATGATAAAGCACAATGCCAGTAATAGGAGACAGCTGGACAAACCGTACTCAAACGATAGTCCGATTGTGTGCACAGTTGTCACATGGGTGACACATGATTGAAAAGTCGGGTTATATTTATATATATTTTACAGAGTTAATGCTTTTCGTAAATTAGGAGGAGGTGCTTATTAAATATTTAGCTAAATAAAATGCTGTTTGTTCTACGGTTTTAATCGTTTATTCGAGTTACGTACAAAAAGAGTTAAAATTATTCATGGGTACCGATATTAAATTCGCAGTCACCCGAGTTGTTCTTTCCTGGCCGGTCGTTTATCATATTTATTCATTGATTTACATCGAGTAAAAAATCCGTGCCTAATTTACTGTAGAAATCGGCCGAGGTACCGTACACAAAACTTCCCTAATGAATACAGTATATGTATGACACTAACTGTTCCCCGCCAGCTATATGTTATTAGCTATTAATTTATAGCAACTTATTTGCAATTCATAACGAGCACGAGTTTTGTTTCATTTTTTGTTCGCCGAACAAAACCGCCATGCGATACCACGTCCCGGGCCATTAACTGAAACCTTGATTCGTGGAATGAACCTTCCTGCTTAAATTATTTATAATACAATGTAGCGTTGTAAATGCTATTCCTCAGAAATTAAAACTGTTCTCGTTAATATATATTTTAATGAAATATTAACGTCTAATTAACGTTATACTAACCTCGCCTCCTATCTAGAACTGTTAATTAATACATTGTGAAATAATAAGGAAGTAATAATCATTATTCAACTCCATACATTTACGTTTGTTTACTCTGTACAAAATTCGATGCGTATTCAGACGGTTCCCTATTAATTGTCATTCATTGACAAACTTCATCCGGAAAAGCTGTTTCTCGTATTTTGGGATTGGGTTGTGTGAGGATGCTAAAAAAAATTGCTGCCCGTTAGCTTGTCGTAATGCCTATTTCGGTTATTTCGCCTTTCATTTTTGACTGAAATGCGGATGATGAGTAAGCCACGACCCGTGTGGGGAAACAGCCAGTGATTGGGAAGTTGGCTCTTCTTATTTAGGGTCCCTTAATTAGGGTTGAGCCGCATTCAAGGCAGGCGTCGCCCACCAAAAATACGCACCGCGGGTCCTTTGACCTACCCCGTATTGTGTAACCCCGTTACCATAATTCCCGCCCCCCGGCCAACCTATTTTCCGATTTTTCCACCCCCAGTTCTCGAGCCCGCTGTAAATTTCCACTTATTAAAAGTCGTCGAAAAGCTTTACAGCCGGCCCCCTGGACCGATATTGCCGGCCGTTTGAAACGGTTAATCTCGTTCGTTTATAAAATATTGTTCAATTTTCGGCCGAAAGCGCCCCCTCTGTTGAGAAATTTTGTTCGTTTCATTTACCTGTTTTTCTGCCCGAGTCCTAAATTGCCGCACCTGGAATTAATGCCAGGAGTGCTTAGTTACATTAAATCGAGTAGCCTTAAGCGGAGGCGTAGTGTTATATCACATCCCGCATTATCTCATAACTTGTTAGGTGGCGCAAATACCATTATTAACATAGTAACCCATTTTCTATATATAATAGTTTATGCAGGAGGGATAGTGTGACAGTTTATGCTCATTCAAACTTTGTTTCTCTTTCAGCGTGTGGACTTGATCTATACCGTGTTAGGAGCAGACTAATCTTCAGTTCTTCCTTTAATACGTTTGAAACTCTTTTTCCATAATAATTCGAGATAAGACTGAGATATTTCCGTTTCCTTAGTCCGGGCCTATTTTTCGTTGTCATGTCCGACCGAATCTAATGTTTCCGGACGGACGAAAGTACGCCGGCCATGGCCAATGTTAAATTTAGCGAAGCATGAATTATTGGTTATGGCCCGCGGTGCCGTAATTCTCGTTTTAATGCTTTCCGTGAGGACGCACCGTCTGGACGCTGGGGGACGCTCTCTATATCTCTCCTCCCATCTCTTTCTCCCTCTCTTCCTTCTACTTTACCACGAATGCACACCTACACGCACTCTCACACACGATCAATATGTATATATATATATATATATATATATATATATATATATATATAAACGGACGTGTCAAGAGAATGTGGCCCAGTGCCAGTTTTCCGTGTGTATTTCCGTGTGGCTGAGAGGATCCCATCAGTAAGACGTTCGGACAGGACTTCTTCGAATACTCAATTTATCCGGGGCGGACGCCCAAAATAAATGCAGTCTTCCTGTAGCGTGCTGGTAGGCGAAATCAAATTACAGAGTTGACTTTGTAAATCTGCATTAGTAAACTTCATTGTTTTCAGCGATAGTGGGTTTGAATTCCGAATTGGCGATGGTCAGCCACATGTTTAATAGTTATTGAATCCATTATATACTGTAAATTGAGGACAATTATTTGGTCATGTTTTAAATGCCTCTAGCATAGGCCCGCACTATTCGTCGTTGATTGGAATCTTTACGAGGCCGCGATACTGATTTTTAAGACGGAATTAATACCGTTTGTATAAGGTTCCGCTGAATTAATGAGTTATGAATAAACCAGGTTATATTGCCGGTGCAATATCTGACGTTCTAAATAATTTAGACTCCCGCTGAAACAACAATGCTTTGTCTTTCAGTCGGGCTGATCGCGACAACCTTCTCTCGACTTCCGCCTTGAAGAATGCCGGCCAGAAATAGTCGGCCGCGGAGTGACCTAATGAAACGCGCGCCTCTCTAATGTTCACGGGAGGGGGCAATTTGTCCACGCAAACTCCAAATGGGCGGACGGAATTTCTTAATGGGACCCGAACTTTGCCAGAACAGATCACAATTTCCGTCGGCTACAGTTTCCTCCGCTTTAATCCAAGTGCGGTGCGCTAAGCGCACGTGTCTGTAAGGTCCGTAATTATTGTGTACCATAACAAACCATTATACCAATTAAATCTCGTTCTCCGCCGTCCTCCCGTCTATCCGTCATTGCCCCCCTTCACGAGATTTATTGGCCCCGTTTATTAATAGTGTCGCGCGCACTATTAATTTATGCCCCCTCAATTCTCTCAAGTTCTCAGCATTCGGGCTCGTTTGTCATTTCAACGGTGGTTCTCGGGTCCTACCAGATTCCGTTCTAAATAGTAGGATACGATTATGGGAATATGGTGTTGGATAGTTTATTAAAGAGAATCGGCAGCAAGTACCTACGCTCTTGTGGAGCTCCCGATCCGTTTCACTTTTATCTACACATCGGAACTAATCAATATCAACTGTATCGACGAAAAGTGGGTTATGGGATATAGAGTTTCGGTACACACCCCAACCATATCGACTCGCGACACGGTCATTTTTGGTTTAACGACTCGCCTATTTTATCGGCACAATTTCCGATTTGTAGGCGGAGGAAGTCTATTTCTGAGGAGGAGTGTATTTCTGAGAGGAACAATTTCTATAATATACAGAAGCCTACACTCCAGTTGTGCATAATTAGTGGACCCAGTCGAGGAAGGTTGTCGCAATGGCGATCCTGTTGCTCGTAAATCCTCCGGGTAGGACAGAACCAGGTACACACTGCCGACGTCGATAAAGAGCTGACGTTGGCTGGCTCTGTGACGGATAGCTGCGGCGCTAGCGCCCAGTTTCAACACCTCGGTCGGAATTTTATTGCCTCGGTTCTAATCGGACCGTTCCCGATTTTCATACTTTCACAACGTCGATGAAGGGCAACAGGCGTTTGCTACCGTTTGATTGTATGTCGATATATTTGTTATTAGTGACGAACAAATTTCGCCCAGTAAGTGGCCGGACGGAGGGAAAAATTGTAAGGCAAACAGGATACGGCAGTGGACAATGGACGGCGGTCCTCGGCCAGGCTTACCTTTCCAGAGCGCCGGCTGTTTTTTCTTCTTTTTGGGACTGCGACGGGCACAATGGGGCAGCGGTTGTCCACAAAGCCACGACCTCGGCTCCCAAACATCCGCTCCAGTCCGGCCTCTATTGGCCCGCTTCGCCTCAGCTTTCCTCGCCGATTTTCCTTCCGGGAAAAATTCCCCCGACCCGGCTCTTTTTTCGCTCAAGTAGAATCCCGTTATGCCAGGAGACCTTTCTTCCGTCCGATATACCCCCGGTGTTGCTGCGCGCATTTACCGTGTTTTCGTAGTCCAAATTTACAAATCGAATGAATAGTAACGTCATTGTGTATATCACGATAGAAAACGCATTAGTTTATCAATGTCCTTCGACTACTGATACGATTAGTAATTTCCTAGTGGAAATTTTATAAAACAACTCATCACTAACGGTTTTTACCATTGTTGTATTGAGCCGACATTCACCATATTAAAATATAATTGGTTGCGAATCTTCGGTAGGGGCACATGGTTGAGTGGTCATGTTATTCGGTGAGGAGACTGTATCACTGTACCGCTTTCCCCCATGACCATTGTAGACGATTCGATGCGCGAAGCGTTCGGTCGGGCCCCGCGGGAGCCGGCCCACTGTTGCGACAGAGGCCTTTGCGACACGCCCGTTTTTTGTTATCCGCTCGCTCCAGAAAACTTTTCAACTCTGCCCGTATAACGCGAAATTGCTGAAAAGGTGAATAATAATACGGGATACTGTAGTGTGCTCGAGCGGGCCGTGCGGGTCGATGGTAATGGAACGTCTCTCAGTGTGTGTCAGGGAATGTTCAGGCTCGGTGTAGGCCCCAGGACGGCTTGTAATTTCGTGGTATAGGATCTGGAGTTGATCTTTCGAAAATTTAGTAACGTGGGCGAAGAACGAAACCAGTTTACATTGGCGCGAGGCGTTTCATTAATCGCTCGTTTATTCTTCGTCTGATGACTGTATCGGTGAGCCCGACATTCCGGAAGGTCCTATTTCGCCCTTCGTAATGCCGGTAAGTCACATATCGTCTGCCAATATCTAAGTGTAATATTGAAACGCGCTGCAACGAAAGTGTTATTCTATGCCTCTGCGGTACGGTGAGGGTGACGAATCGTGTATTTACGAGATGGTGCCTGTTAGGTTGCGGTCAACGCCAACGTAATGCGTCCACGCGAGGCCTGTCAATACTCGCCCACTGCAATAAAGGCCTTAAGACTCGGTGGTTTAACGGATCACATAGCTAAGACAAGAGAGGCCAATGACGTACTCCTCAGCTTAAAATGACTAACACTACTCTTAACCGGGCTAGGTTATGCCTGGAAAACGTAGTTATTCTTTCATACTCGAGTTTCCGCCAAGAATTGTAGCGTTTTTCCGCCGGTATAGAGCACTTGTCGCAGATGAATTATTAGGACCGTAGTAACCGCGAAAGTAGTAAGTAGGCTTTGTGTAAGAGGGGGGTTGCTTAGTGTGCCGGTGTGCCTCGCTTTAGAGACAAGCCTGGCTTTGTTTTTCAAAACCGAAGGCAAACTTTCACTCGAGAAGTCGGCCGATTTAGCGACCTTCGGTGGGGGGCTAACGGCCATCATTAAGCCGAGCCCATTGTTACCAACTTCTTCTCGGTGAATTTCCCACCCGATAACAGGGCTCCGAATCGGGTCGATCTTCGTACTTTCTTTAAAGACCGATAGGCAATTACTCTCTCGGCGCCGGTGTAAGGGAGCCGTCGCTCTGTGCTGTTAAAATAAGCCGATCATCGCTACAAACGTCGTATGGTAGTTACATCCGTTTGTAGTCATTTAAATGAAGCTGCAGCTGCGATATCTCATTGGTCTTAAAAGTTAATAAACGGTATTTCACGGTCGAGCTAATGATGAAACTGGATTTCTTCTGTTACGGTCTCTCGGATAAACTTCAGGTTCCGAAAGCGATTCGAAGTCTTAGTGTATTCTGAGGAATGGAAACCGATTGGTAAAACTTCTGGGACAAAAGCCATAGCCGACCTCGTTCACAATTTGCGTTTTGAAGACTGCTCGGTGTAAACTAGAGCACCGGGTCACTTGCACTCTCTCTCTTCACGAGTCAGAGTCCCTTTGTTGTCTGTAACATCGAGCGATGCTCGGGGTGAAACGTCGGTCCGTGCCCGAGTTGCCAAGGTTTCATCCTGAATTAGAGGCGGCCCCGTTTCTAGGCTTACAAACATCTTTTTCTGACCGATTTGTCGATAAATGGGGGGGGGGCGCTATGTAATAGATACGTGGCTATTTCGGTATTCGAGAATTCGGGCGGTTGAGATTTTCCTGGCTTGCCAAATGTTAATAATCGTGTCCGGGAGAGGCTAACTCCCACGCAGAAGCTGGGCACGCTTATGACACACATTCCAATCGATGTGGACCTCATTTCGAGAAGATGGGGCTCCTTATGCCATGCATTCGTCAGTTCGAATCGCAACTATTTTTCATTCAAAAACATAAAATCCTCCAATAAAAATTTCACTTTCGCTTCGTTTGTAATACTACGATTGCGAAGTATGAAGGTTTTTCCCTTTCATTATTCATTATGCATTATTACCCGCATTATTAAAATAAAAGTTCCGAAAATTAGTCTCCCTCTTGGAGAGCACACAAGAGTCTAATGTATGCAACAAATCCATATTTTAGTTTTATAGCCCGGCGAATTGAATTGGTTGTGAGCTTCAACTCAGTTTCATTTACGTTTGGGAGGGTTCCCATTCGCGAGTTGTTATATGCTTGGGTTTTCCGGCAACGAAAGCCGATACATAATACATGAGGGCGGTATTGGAAGGAGGCGGGATATCGGAGGAGGTAAGTGAGCGGGCATCGATCCCGAAGCTTTCAGCTTCGCCCGCTAATTTCCGTTGTGGATTCAAAAACACCGAGGAAATAACCGTACTGATGAAAAACATTTCCCTAACATTTCTGTGTGCTTCCCCAGTTTCGCGGATTTCACGCTCGATATATCACTGAACTCGGGGTCGAGAGCAAAACGCCGAATATACTTTGTCCATAATATACAATGGCTGACTCGAATTTCGACGCTTTTATTATCGTTTTGTAACGATGAAATTGTTACATATTTATTAGTGGATGTACCATCTGGGTTACTCTATTTGACTATAGCTTATAGCGGCCGGGTGGAATGATGGAGGAGTCTCCAAAATCAACAAAGTTGTCGTAGTTATCGTACTAAGATTGACATGGAACCCGCATACAAGACTGAAACGTACAGAAACGAAACGACGCTACAAATTACTACTAAGACTCCTCGACTACAGATCTAAACTATCACTCTCGAACAAATTATTAATTTACAACTGCGTACTGAAACCTATCTGGGCCTACGGAATCGAACTGTGGGGATCCACCAAGCCATCTAATTCTTATAGACTCCAATTCTTGCAATCCATAATCCTTCGAAAAATTACCAACGCCCCACCATATGTCTCTAACAGAATAATCCACAATGACCTAAAAGTCCCATTCGTTCGAGAATTAGCAGCTTCCCGGTATAAATCCTTCCATTCCAATTATCCCTTCGTTCCAATCCCTTAATTCGACAACTTTCCTCGCTTCACCTTCCCGAAAATCCAGTGCGTCGCCTAAAGCGGAGATGGCCACGCGATTTCCTTACGACCTGAGGGAGTAAGTGCAGGAGCGGGAGTGCCATCATTGGTTGGCTTCTCCTTCGAGAGTTCACTGAGTCGGTGTAAAGTTAGAGCACTGTCACTAGATACAATCCACAAATAAATTGCAGTTGTGACTATACAATAAATAATAATAAAAAAGTTATCGTACTCGATTCGCAGGGATGTGCAGGAGTTTGTCGACCTATTAATTAGTGCATAAAACACTAGAACTTCAAGCGACTTGAAGCAAATGCACTACAATATACAAATCGAAGCCGTGAAGATAATAAACAATGTGGTGCGCTAATTAGTAGTAGGCATATTTAATAAAGGTAAATGGAAAACGACCCCTATATGCATCCAGCGTAGAACAGTGTAAATTATAAACAATAAATTGGTAGCCAGACTCGATTAGAAAGTTGGACTGAGTTGTAATTATTCGTCATAATTAAATTTTTTTATTTGTCTCGTGATGTCCATAATGTTTGGGTCAAGGTGCGCCCAATCAACTCAATTCCTTAATGTTTCTGGTACTGCGTTTTTCCCTTCCTTTATGCCGGATTCCTTGTTCAGTAGACGTTAGGTATAAATTATTGCGAACGTCCCCGACGTAATTTATACGGCGTGTAATAAGTTAATTTCGAATTGTTTTACACCGGCTTCCTCGGAACTCCGTTCCAATACCTTTCCGGTCATGTATGCTAAGGACGCTGGCGTAAAAGGATGACAACTGCCACTTATTACGAAGGCCCAACAATTGGCCTTCGCACGGCCGATGTTATTATTTATTATTGACATTGAACGCTGTTAATTAAGCTAACGAATAAGTATTGTTTTCTGTTCCTCGGGTTGATGCGGTGGACCCGAATTCTTCCCGGCCATAAATTGTGGCGTCGGCCGGTTGTTTTGTAAATAGAATAAGAACGGGTCCGATGTTTGGAAGAGGACGATTGAAGGCTCGCCGTATATTGAAACGTCATCCTCGTGTTTTTCCCCTTTGATTCCGGCCCAAAAAATAGTTCGGGCACCACTCAAATTTGTGTACACTTCCCGCTCCAGTCAATGGGTTTCCGTTTTATGGTTGGTGAAAGGGGGGGGGGTTGAGATTTACTCACAATTTACGCATTCTCTGTATACACATCACGCTCGTTCCAATTGTTTACTTCTTAACGTGATGCGCTCCGGGTCGACTAAGGGTCTTCACGACAGAGAAAGTCGAGAAACACTATTGTATTAGATTAATTTAAAATGTAGCTGCTTTAAAGAAGCTGTTAAGTTAAGCATTATGAATACAATTCGTTTCAGAAATAAAGATAGGTTATTTCCGGATAACGAGTCGACTTTGTGACTTGTATAAAGTTAAATTGTTTGTCTTGGCTATAAAAATTGCCACTTGATGACATCTTTATTGAGCGCTGTAATTTCTCGGTCATCTGCACCGCCCCTTCGGAAGACGTTACCAGTTTTTCCATGAACTCTAATTACCTGCCTCAGTGATCCCCCTCCCTCTTTTGTCCTAAAGCTCCTTCAAGGACCCGTCTGCAACAGTTGATTTCCTGCTGAACTTTTCATCTCCCGGTAATCTCCGTCTTATGTTCAGCCGCGTAATCCTTCAT
Organism: Lethocerus indicus; assembly: GCA_019843655.1. Taxonomy (NCBI): domain Eukaryota; kingdom Metazoa; phylum Arthropoda; class Insecta; order Hemiptera; family Belostomatidae; genus Lethocerus; species Lethocerus indicus. The sequence goes on along the minus strand of JACDQD010000003.1, from coordinate 20,683,066 downwards.
TATTCATCCATTGCCAATACCTCACCCCCTCGCGGTAATATCCTCCGGGAGTTCCGAAATTATTTGAATCATTGAATAAGCTAAAAACTTGGCGCGGAGCCCTTTTGCCATCAGTGCTCCTTCTAATATCTAGCTTTAAAACGCCGATATATTTGTATATAAATGTTTTTTTGATGTTTTCATCTGACGATAATTCGACACGGGCGATATTTGGTTATCTTCGTATTTAACCACAAAAATAAATGCCACCAGTTTTAATTAATGCAGCGGTGGTTCTCGACAAAATTGTTTATTTTCGGCCGTGTAATCCTAAATATAGAAACAGTGTGGACGGGTTTTGAGAGTGGGTTCGGTTTCCTCTGCCTCTCTGAGCTTGATATTCGTGCGTTCTCGCTCCGCTAACTTTCATATTTCCGTCTGGGGCCTTTGTAATGGATTAGTTTTAAAGCGGAACACCGACGCGACAAGAAGCCCTTTGCACTGCCTCCTGGAAATATAGACTACGCAGTTTTGTGCCACATTATTCGAGAATATCACCCCAACATTGATGGTTTTTATAAATATACTTTCCTTCATTTTTAGTTTAAAGGTTAAGTACTGCTGTATTAGTTAATGAGTTCAGTGCCTCTTAATAGTCATTTGAATAGGATTAACCGCTACAGTGACTATTTCCGATTTTTTATTTATGACAAAGTTTATTGCAATTGTTCTGGAATATGCCTCCTTCATCAGTGGGCGTTTTCATTTTGTCTAATGAATTGATGTTTACCAGCCGTGGCGGGGCCGATCTGGGTCACTCGAAAGGGGAGAAATTATCCTCCGGGGATTCTATCTACATTTATATTAGTTCGTGCCATTTCTTGTATTAAAACAATGTTTAATTAATGTGTATTCAAAATATGAGCCTGAGAATTGTTTGTTTTAGTCATGGGTTACTTGACCAATGTGTTGCTTTGCTGTAGTTTTCCTTTAGGCCCCATTTCTTCTTTGAGGAAAGTTCTTTACCATTTCGTGTAGCGCGTCTTGTATGTACAAAGGGATTTCATGGCTCGTTATAAGTGCGAAAACTTTATCTCATGTTTTGATTAAATTTGCTCATAATTATTTACTGTGATTGTATAAATGATTGGCAGAAAATCAGTCCAATGGCGAATTGCATACTTCCAAGCATTGATGTTGGATCGTAATTTATGAAAATATTCGCTGTACAGTTTATTGCTATTAAATTACTTTTGTAAATGTCGCAATGGGAGTTTGAAAAGCCGATAAAGCCGAAGCAAGACTTAATTAGGCGATAAAGACAGGAGTGGTATTGCGTGAGTGGCTGTCGGTAGGTGTACACAATCAGCAGTCGTCGCCCAGCTTATTCTATTCCCTCTGATGTAATCCCATAATTGGTCCCTCGGGCCTTTTCTTCTTCTCCTCATTATCCGATTCAGAGGGAAAGACCGGCGGCCGACTACATTTGCTCCCCCTTATGAAAAATTTAATTGCTTTGTCTTTAATTAATAGATTTTAATTACGATTTCATTCATCGCCCCACATCTCGTCGGCCCCTCGGTGGAATGAGCCCGGGATAATAATTATAGAATTTGTCTTCCAGGGAGAATTTCCATTCCACGATCTAGCTACCACCGCCGAAGCCAACTTATACTATCCGGCCATCGGACGGTTGCCAAATTTTTAATTCTTTTGTTGGGGGACCCCACTTAAGATTTGCATCTGGAATGTTTCGGACAGAATAGAATTGGCTTGTATTTTCGAAATCACTTTATCGGCCGAATGAATAATCTATTGGGCGAGATAATTCAACGCGGCTATGTAGAAATACCTGAACTGCAGTCCTTGTAGAAATACTTTGATTTAATTAGTTTAATTACTTTTCTACGAGAAAAGAAGGATAAAATTGTTTAAATTGTTAAAATTTAAATTTATAAATCAGTAATGTGTAGTAAATACTTTGATACAGTGGAACGAATTGCAATTCGTATGTACGTCCGTATAACTAGTTTAAAATAACTCTAATAGTGAACATAATTTGGATTACGATTGGTTTCACTCAACGAATTCAAGAATAATTCACTCTCTCCCTCTGTGCGGAGGAGGCCTATATTATTACGGATGATTCGACGACATTATAGACCGGTACCCTTCCGCACCAAGGTTCATTGAAACCTGTTTCGGCTTTTCGACGTAACCACATCCGCCAATAGGACCTAAACCGCTGATGGGGGACAGTATATCACGCCGGTAATAATAATATTCGAAACTCGACAGGTTTCGACACTGATAAGTGCTTCGTGAAAAGGTTTCTCTGATAATGTTTCTCCGGTTCTCGTCGTTCTGTTTCCACTAGACAGGGTATTTTTAATAATAATAATTATTATTATTATTTAGTAATACATAACACTTAGGTTAATCTGTTGTGAGCCAAACAAAATAATAAAGTGGTTCAATAATAAATGTTATTTAACGCGTAATTGCTGCACAGTACGATATGCGAATTTCTTCTACCCTTTGTTTAATATATTTCATGTAATGTCCAGCAAGAATTTAAAGGAATTATAGGCCATTATTTACGGTATAGCACTGCCTCGGATCCCTACTCGGATTTATCCCTAAATATTATATATTCTGTTTAAATGTCTGTTAATTTCCGGTGTTTAGTATGGATGTTCTCGGCAGAAATAAATCAGAGGGTTTGTTGTCTTTCATGCAATTCTGTGCACCCGGGAGCAGGGATTCAACTTCCGTCACGTGTTCGTCAAGTGGTGATATTGTTTCCTCTCGGGGAAACCGGTTAGACTTGAATCCCGGCGCGGACCTTTTCAGGGGACGGTCCCCGCTGGTAGTTCTGTTCGGGCCGATTCCCGACTTATTAATGCCCGGTCGGGTTTCAAAGATGATTTAATAATTTCCATATTACGAGTCAAAAAGGAATTCCAACGCTCGATCCTTATCGATCAACGATTATTATTTGGGTTTATTGTAAATCCCCGTTCGTACAGATTTATGATAGCCGTAAGTGGCAGATGCGGACTCCTGGGCAGATTTTTTTTTATTGAGTTGACCTAAAAACCATTTTTAGAGATAATTTGGAAGTTTCTTCCCGGCCGAGCACTCGGTAAGGGCTTTATGCCTTATGAACATATTTTCTAACGCGTTCGAAGTGTTCACTTGACACACATGTTTCAGCAACTACGCCTTAGTACTGTGAAGTGATTGTACGTATGCCGAATTAAATTCGGTGGTCGGAAATAAAATTTTAAAAATAAACAGGATTAATCGTCGAGTTTATCATGGACCGTCGGTAACTGTGGAATTGGGTCGAAGATTGGGAAAGGTTCTGGATGGAGGCCAGCAATTGGCGGGGCTGACATCTTGGATTATGGATTTTCGACTCTACAGGTGGCGGCGGCCGCCCCTCGTTCCACGTTACCCGCCCAGACCCAACCCGCACTCCGTTGAGGCTCGGCCAACACCTCCTTTTATCATTACCAATCCTAATGATTTCATTCGTTGTTTTTCTTTATAGTCTAGAAGTTATTGCAGTTATTGGCAGGTTATCGTGTTAACTGTGTTCAGGTTTGCAGGAAGGTACAGTCTCATTTTAGCTATTAAATTTAAATGTTAGGCACGACATGGGCCTAACACCTAGCTCACTTAACTAAAATGAAATTTGAATTTGATGTGCTTTTGCGGTCTAACATTCCATTCTAGCTACTCCTTACCGTCGATACAGTCTTTCGGCAATATTGCGCCAGTGTTACTTGCGGGGTGGATTCATAACCTTCACGCGATACGGAATTATCGGAAACGACCCTATATACGGCTTCGGGCTTTAACGCCGGTGGCGAGCGGTGGCCGTCATTGTTCTAGACAGGTGTCGGAGGGCCGCCAGTGGAGGGAGGACTTTCAAGGGCATCCTCCGGAAGTTATGCCAGGAAATCGTATAACTGCCGCCCCCAGACAATGCACCGCCCGCACACGCACACGCGTACACACTGCCATGAATCAGATATGGTCTCTCCCTTTCCTTTGATTTCAAACGGCCGCCTGCCGCAATGAATACGCGGTGTTCCCATCCTTCAGACGACACCCTGTGATTTTAGGAATGTCATTTTTTTTAAATTTTAATAAATAGGAATTATGAAAGACTAGAGTTGTGCTCGAGATACTGGCAGAGCCGAGTGCCAGTAACATCGAGCAGACATTTTATTTTAGCGGTGTTCATTCAAGATGCCAAAATATTAACGGCCGGGATTTCTGGCAATATATCAAATTCGGACGTTTTCTGACTCGGAGGAGCGGAATACCGGATTTAACCCGCCGTTCTTATATTATTAGACGAGAACTACCCGATTTCTCGCTCTATTGAAATGATCGTTTTGTGATAATTACGGTCTCCCGGATTGTCCTGACCTTCATTCCGGGCTTTTCACATCTGGAAACCCAATCCCCCCCCCGGACGTACCGTTAGTAAGTCAACCGCAGTAGCCGCCGCTCGTATCCAGATTTGTTCCTATTTGGAAAACAACTCCTGTCCCATATTACTCCTCACCGGTAATTACCGTTTTAATGTTCTCGTATCGCCGTTCAAACAAATGAAAAACTGAAAAGAACGAAGAAAGAATATCCTACCTGGTCTGTTACCATTTAGCGTTTCCCATCGATAGGGGCGCCACCTTCGGTCGGTAGACAAATCGAGACCGACATAAATTCGGTTGAACGCGGAGGGAATTTCTTTTCAGCCGCTCCGGTACACGGTTTTAATCCCGCAAAATTAAAGTTTCGGTCTGTTCAAATAGGGATCCTGGACAGCGAGTGAGTTTTTGCAAAATTAATTACGAAAGTTGCTGGATCAGATTTACGGGGGCGGAGGAACGTACTACGGTGTCCCCCACAACCCTGGCGACGAATAATAGTGAATGCGAGGTAATTTCGTTAACCGAAAAAACTCGCATCGGTACAAAGGAAACTCAATACGCCCCGAGCTTTCCCACGGTTTTTATTTTATATATTCCAACCCACAGCCGCTATCACATCCCGCCTGTTATTACTTATTGTGAAATCTGGAGAATAATTCTCAGTGCCGCGGGAATAACACAACCGCGCGCCTTCGTAACAAAATTATTTAATATCGAAATTTCGAATAATTTAGTAAAATGTACGATACCCCCGTCTCCTGGTCTAGTTACAGACAAATAAGGTAGTCGAAAAATAACGTTAATATATCTAACGCTAGCGTATCCCACCCCCCGTAATTACTTTACGAAACCAATTTTTTTACTTCCTTAATCAGTTTTGTCCACTCCCATATTATTTTTCATGTAGTAAGACTGGCAAATATAGAATGAAAGTTGTTCCGAGGCCTCTCATTCATTGTATTCTGGGCCCTTCCAGGTGGCAGTGTTCATCGGCCAAAAGTAGGGCCGTGCACGCTCCAAGCGTCGATTGCTCTTCACGAAATCTTTGTGGGAGGGGCTTTGGCGCGGGCGGGCGGTCTCGATCCAGCTCAATGAAGGAGGCCGATAGAGGAGGGCTGAATACAAGTATAAAAGAGGGAGCAAACATTCGCGTCAGCCGGTATACGGGAGGGTTTGTGTGGCGTTAGAGAGGGATCTCGGTGTGAGTTGGCCCGGCAGATGTCCGGGCCCCACCTGCCTGCCTCCACACCTAACACTTCAAATTTTACGAAACTTACCACTTCTGTCAATCTCCAGTATTATTCTTACCTAATGACGTTATCCGTGATCGATATATGTGCCCATAATTAAGAAAATGGTCTGTCATATATTTCTGGTTTCGAGATATTTAATGAAATGCTTTCGAATAAATTAAAAAATATTTTTATATTATGCAACATTTTAATTTAGAATTTTATTAGTCTCGATTAATGGAAGTTTATTATGGATATGAAATTTTGTGTGAATTTCATATGAAAAAGTTTAAATTGACTTAGACCACTTTCATAATTATGGGCACATATGTCATAATGTTTCGTAATATCGAATTAGAAATAAAATTACTGGCTAAGCAAAACTAGTTCTCTTAGACTGTCATTATAAATGCTAATATCCTTTGTTCCCCTCTCGATGTTAGAAATATGGACTTAAATACTTCCATTGAAACTGTTTTTCAATACGATTCCAGAATCGTTTTCAATACTTTGTTCCAATTGTTAGGATATTATATTTGATTTCGCGATCGCATATTAAAGTTTACTTCGAGCTTTCTTGAACTATATAGCGAGTATTGCTATTTTAATTCCCGCAGACGGTACTACTTTGTGAGAGAGGATTTTTTTTTCCGCCTAGGCGCGGTGAAATATGAAGGAAGCTCATACTGCGGAAAGGGAAAGATGAGAATGAGGAGGAGAAGGAGGAGGAGAAGGGGGGGGGCTTTGTAGTAATATCAAGTATTAAAGGGGCGGCGAAAAACCCTCGGTGGTGGGAAGGGGTCCGTGTTGAGTCGGTTGTGACGGAGAAGTCTCAGGTAACGGACTGACTTTTCAATTTTCTGAAGCCCCTGTTCCGCCCCGTCCTCGGGGATGACTAACCCGTTCTAGTTTTACAGCCCTCTACCTCCGCACTGTCAGATTAAGGAAATATGTAACATGCCCTGACCACTGATTTTGTCTCTCGTACTTGTTATATTTATATCGAAGGTTCGACCTTATTCGGAACTTACATATTCTTCGGGTAAATATTGTTCGACGATCGGACTGCAGTCGTTCTCTGCTGGGAATAACCTTTCGAAGCTCTGAAATGTTTCCAGGGCTTGCAAGGATGAATCAGTCGGCACCTACAATGGTCGCGATTCAGCGTGGTCTTTCAATGCCGAGTTACTTTTCCCCGCCGCCGGCAGGAAGTGGTCGTATGGGCGCTTTCCCTTTTCATGTTCCTAAAGGGCTTGCGATTCGAGTGTCGCTCGAATTCGGTGGCCTCGACGGTGATATTGAACGAAGCCTAATGGGCTGGAAGTGTATGGACTCCGCGTATATTCTGTCTGAGAGCGGTGGGAATGGGCATGGGGCAGACATTTGCCGACCGGAGCGGTCTGGCGGGAGTGACTAAGTGAGTGACCTTTTGCGCACAATCTGTCGACAGAGTTACATAAAGCCGTTCGAGGTCGACCGCGTTACCGAAATTCGACCCCGTTTTATATTTTCACTTCTCGGATACTTCCAGAAATGGTTCGATTGTGCATACGGGTTTCTGCAATAATTATTATTCCGATAAATTGCCCTTGTTCGAAAAGAACGTTGCGTCGTTTGGCCTGCCGGACTTGTCTTTAGGGAAAGCAAAGTATAAAGGTTCCTACAGACGGACATTACTACCGATTTAAACCGCCGTGAAACTGGGGGAAAATATAAGTTCGTAGTTATAATCAGCCGAGGAGTGGAGAGCTCGAAAGTGGACCGAGTCGGGGAAGTGTGCCCGGAAGGAAGCCCTACTTTGGCCGAGTTCTTCCCCCTAAGGAAGCGACCCTTTCGCCTCCTCTCCCGCCTAGAAGCGGACACTGGCGGTACACGGTTTGCGTTTTAAAATAACACGTGTACACCGGTAATGCACCGGTAATGGGGGCTACTCGGTGGACGGTTTCAAGTCCCTCCGTGGAGGAGGCGGCGTTGCCGGGCCGTGCGCCACGGGCCTAGAGCCGCCCCCTTATCTCGGCCCCCGCCCCCGCCAATCCGACAACACCGCCCACCACCGACGGGGCCTCCACCTTTAGGCGCGTGGGAGCCACCAGTTGAACAACTTTATGGGTCCTTTGGGAAAAATGGGAATGATTTTAACGTTCTTATGAAAATTCCGAGGATTCGACTGAACTGCCTCACTTACATGAAGAAGTTTCTTGCCTGGTATCATCGACTGAGTAACTATCAATGATTGTTTTATTGAACAATCATTACAATGTTTATTATTAGTAAGTTTTTTTTAGAATTTCATGTCTTTTCGTCGGATGTTCCTTAAAGAAAAGCGCGCGGGAATGTTCATTAAAGAAAACTTCTTGAATCTACCGGTAACTCGAAGTAACATCAACAATGACCAATGTTAAGTGATGCGCCATGCTTAAATGAAAAGGCCCCGAAAAGGTTATTCTCCGAGACCGGGCTGAGAGAATTAAGTAAATGAACAGATGTTTCCTTCCCGACAGCTGAGGGAAATCTTTTTTTTTCGCCTCGATTAAGCCTAAGGTCGTTAATCAAAGTTTTGATTAAGTCAAGCCGCAGGTGCTCCCGACACTCTTGTGGCACCGACTCGAGATTGATTGCGGTTTTGGCCGCTTTAGCCCGCTTCGACTTTTCCGATTGGGACTTATTGTTTGACTTGTTATTGGAGAATTCGTTGAATATCGGAGTGCCTCGGAGATGAATTAATGACGAACGCCACTTACTGAATTTCGCATGACATTCAGTACCGTGTTTTCAACTGAAGTATTGAAGCATCCTACATTTTTCACTGTTCCTGTAATGTTAATGACGTATGGTAACTGCGTAAACTTGATTATTGTTTGTGACGCCCTGATTTAAAACAATGAAAACAGGAATGAGAAAATTACACAGATGAAAACACGCCTTAATTTAAATTTAACGACCTTAGACGGAGATTCGGGGTCGGGCTTAGTTTGCTAGCAGTGCGTCACGCGGTTAATGACATCGTTTATAATTTTGAACCGTCGAACAGGTGTCGGGCTTAAGAGCCGGAGGGCGTGGGGTATGAGGGACGATGGAATACATTAAGAAGAATACGTTAAGTGGGAAGCTATGGCGGCCGTCGAAGGATCCCCTTGCAATATTGATAAGTAACAAAGTGGACGCTTAACTTCGATACGAAGTTGGGCCCTGGGCTCCCGATACCAAACTTCCTCCATGCTGTAAACTTGTCCCGTGCAAAACTCAGTCATTAGAGCAAAGGCGTCTCGAATTCATATTTATAGGCCTTTCTAAGAATTATCTGACGGCCTTAAGTAGTTTGAAATTTCTATTAAATATTTGTATCTTCCCTCTCTTCATTATAATTTAAAAGCGATAGATATACATTATTATAATGGTGGTAATTAGAAATCCTTTATTTCTGTTTATATTTTTAATTTGGTTCAAATGGGTGTATATCTCTTGAATTATATACGGCGATGTAAATCAAATAAATTATAAACATTCAGTATCATTGGAGGAAAGATGTGTGTGTTCAGTTTTGTGGTGAAAGCATTTCAATAAATTTCTGCTATAACTGTTGTCTGTATTCGGACGCTCTTATTGATTATTAACTGCAGGAGTAAATTTACTGGTACCGACGCCATTAGTCTCTTTCTCGGCCAATAGCATATAAAGTTATCATGACCCTAGAGACCCCAAAACTGATACTTTTAAAAAAGGATCGTGTGTCAGGTAATAGAATACATACGTTCCATTGGGCGAAGTGATTTACGTTAAAAGAATGTCTTTCGTGTTTGATAGTTTGGAATATTTTTTTAATAAGTATCTAATTACTCTCAATCCCCGGGGTATTATGAGGCATTTCCCGGGTGGAAATAATTGTGGGCTACGAATTCACCCCTATTTTCAACCCTAATATCCGTATCGAGTCGATTTGGATAGGCTCCAACCGAAGGTTATTACTCTGATTTAGGTGGTCCCTTGCTTGCATCCGGCAGCTACTACGGAGGTGGGCGAAAATTAATAACTATGTCAATTATATACGGCCTAAAACTAATCAGAAAGTAATTATTGGTTCCATAAAATCTGTTTTTGAAAAGCTGACAGATATCCTCATAAAATTTAAGACAGCTTGAGATGTAGTCGCTCAGCATATATTACTGACAATTATGCAAAGTATAAGAGCGTGTTTCATTTTTTACCCTGCTTGTAGTATTTATAAAAGAATAAATATTTATTTCCGACTGAACCTTTTCAGACAAGCGCCTGGCTTCAACACTACTTAAGCAGCAACGTGAAAAAATAAATTTCTTCCGGCTAATATTACAGTTACCTGTTTATAGTTTGTGATTTCACCTGCTTGCAGCAAGGGTTTTTCTCGTTATTTGCCGTAAATGATATTCGATAATTTGAATATCGATTTCTCCAAATATCCAGTTTTGAGACGTTTCCACTAGGCAGTGTTATCTTGTTTAGGGGTGTGGACGGGGCTCTGCCCGCCCTCTTCCGCCGACGCCGAGAGAAATTATAAATTTAAGGAAGGCCTTTAGGGCCGACATTTGGTGTAAATCAGGGCCACCCCCTCGCTCTCTTTCTCTCTCCCGCTCTGTCTCTCTCGCTCTGCCCGCATATTAAAATATATTGCCGGAGGTCTGGTCCACCGCCCCCAACCCCCAAGGGTCTTAATCAAGTTCGAGCCGCCTTGGCAAACGTCAGCTCCACTATTTATAATTTGGAGATATTTCAAATTCTCCACCCGTTCCCCTTAATTTAATCCGAGTTACTGACCCCGCTACCGCAATACATCTGGCATCTTCCGCACCCGTGCATTTATTCGCACTAATGTAGTTTCTTCATTTCTGCGGGATTAAATTTTTGTTTCAGCGTATTTCGTGTAGTATTAAAGTTTGGGAACACATATTCTAAATTGATGTTGACGATCTAGAATATTGACATTACATTTAATACATTTGTGGGAGCGGAATATTACAGAAGATCACATATACACCTGTATTCGTAACGGATTCTGAGGATGTTTCAGAGAAGTCAAAGTTTGCAGTAGAGAATTTCATAAGATTAAATAGGATTCATAACGCGACTTGACAAGAATCTTGAGATGCCATTAGAGACATAGAAGAGAGCTTCTTTCGAATGATTATAAACTCTGAGAAACTTGTGGGAGATTGTAGATTGTTCGGTAGAGCTAATAATTCAGTTTCAGAATTCAATGTTGGATGGAAACTGTATTTCTGTCACTTACATAAATAAATTCTTTGAACACTTTTAAATTGTGTAAGTTTAAACGCTTTATTTTAATAACAGTTTTGCCGGTTAAATGTTGAAACGGTTCCAGGTGTTTTAAAAATAGTCGGGTGTTGCACCTGGCACCGCAGTCTGTCGAGTAGTGCTGTTCCCGTACCGCTGGCGGCCGATCCAATTAAGGAGTGCAGCTCGTTACACCGATTCAGTCCGAACTGTGCGCGGTCCCTTATTAAATAATATTTTAATTCCGAGTATACCCACAACCCCCCTTTTCCTCCGCTATGAGTTTTGACAACATTTATTACGATGTTCCTTCCTTTCTGTGCTAACTTGAAAATTTTATAGAATTGAACAAGCTAGGAGGTATAGAACACAGTAATGATATAAATTACACATAGTCGAACACTGACACATGTCTCCTTCCCGCTTCGATTCATACTTAGCGTCCGACCTCATATCGCCCAACGGCGCGTACTATTTTTGCTCTCGGGGGCTCGATTCGCACCCCGTTAATGGCGGCCGGTATATCCCCCGGTCGTGCGGAGTTGGCGGGGTGAAAGCTGCCGGTACCGGGAGCAGAGTGGCAAGGTTAGAGGGGAGGGGCCCCCACATTCCTAATATGGGAGGCCGAGTTGCCGTGTGGGCTCCCGCCAGGGCTCTTAACGGCCATCGACTCCCCGATCGATTTACGAGCCGGGCCTAACAACCCCCTCTATCACCCCTCCTCGCCAACCCCCGGGCCCTTCGGTAATCGATTCCGAATCCCGTCCAGTCAGAGTTTAAAATAATAACGCCCGGCCCAACCTCCGCCTCCTGTGCAAATAATGAGCGACCGAGCCGCCCGACTTGGCATCGACCGATTTCTCACACGGGCTCCGCCGTACGGGGCGCTCTCAGTTAGTGCAGCACTGTTTCAGTTTCAGTCCTGCTCACAGTCCTCACCGACCAGCCGTACCTAATAGCGTCTCATTCACGAGCCTATGACGAGCGATTAATGAAGCAACGCGGCGATTGCCCGATCACGACACAATAATTGGATTTTGTAGAGCGCAATAACGAATTTTTCCCCATAGGATATTATTATTAGAGCTTCTTCTTAAGCAGATCAAGCTGTCATGGGTTCATAATATTATGTAACTATTGAGGACATGGGCGAACCCTCACTTTCGGGACTGTGGAGTCTAAAATTCATATTCTTACGTTTACGCGTTCGGAATATGTATGCATTAATTTTCTCCTCGAATATAAGCTTATAGAATACTCACAGAAAATGTGCATAGGCCGTATGAATCGAAGTTCGGATGGAATCTTTGAGTCATATGATAAACGAAGCCTCTTTTAATAGACAAACTCTTTCACTTTTAACAGACAAGCTTTCAGCCAACCGTTAAAAAGGTTTTTGCAGACTTAAATGGATCCGCCTTACTAAAATCCTCAAATTACATTTCTTTTTATTCCCCTCCCCGATACTGATCTGTAGTCTGTAGCCTCTTATGTTGCCTAAGAATTACATTTTGCGATTGTTCCGGACCTGATGGCTGCGCCAGATAAGCAACAGGTTCTAAGAAAACCAGTACACACCACACGCACAGACAGGCTTTCCTCTTGAAGTCCTCGTACCAAATTCTTTATTGCTGGATGAAGAGTGACATTTTTTTTCGAGTTTACATTTTAGCGATTACATCTGGTAGTATAAAAATATCGTTAAGAGAGATCTGAACGTCTAAATTGTCCCGCTCGGTTAATTTATCTATACATACACGATTTTGTCCGAAAGCGGGGTTTTAATTTTGGTAGTACAATTTATTTTCAAATACGTCCGAGAGTGGGAAAGTGCAAAATTTCTTCCTTTGAAAATTTGAGAAGATTTTTGTCTGGCACTGTACAAGCGCGGCTAAAAAAGAAAAAGTATTTCATATAATAAGTCGAGACCCTTTGACCTCCCGGAGCCGCCCCCGACCCCCCTCCACACGGGCCTCTCTCTCCCGGTCTCCTCCAGCCGGTTTTGTCCCTAATAATGCCGGGGTCTCTTATGAAGTTTTCTATCCGTTTACAGTATACCCGCTGAATGAAGATATCTCCATGTTATGAACTCATACGCTTCTGACACAAAGATTTAAAGGGAGTCGTCTGAAAGTATTTGTCCAAACATGCTTTCCCGACTTGAGGTTGAAAGCTTATTTAAATTTGAAGCGAGAGGAGTATTTTCTGTGAACACCGCCAGTAGAATAGGGACGGTGTTTGAAATTTACCTCGGACTCTACCGCTTTGCACAATAATCGGCCTCGAAATTTTCATGAAATCATGTTTAGAACCGCTGCTGGGAGTCCTTGAACGTATCTAAGAGTGTACGTTTATCTGTTTTATCCGCGTTTATAATTACTAAATAAAGACTAAATTGTGAACTGTTGAAGAACGTTGGATGGAAGGTTAGCCGGCCGTGTTGTCCTGTCGTGACCGCTGCTCGAGAGAGAGCGATTGCTCACGTTTCCGAGCGGGCTCCCATCGCCGCATCTCTTACCAACCGGCTTACTTACGATAACTGTTTTTCGTCGTTGTGGAAACCGCCCCCACCAAGTATCTGGATGGCAGCTTCCGTGGCGGTGACCTCCACCGCTCCCTACTTCCGTTCGATCGAGCGATCGACTAATTTCTGACAATTTCCGAATTTCTTCGGCCCGCGTCCTCCCGTCTTGTATTTAATATTGCCCTGCCGCTTTATTGAAACGGAACACGGTCATTCACGTGAATGATTTAACTTTCGATTTAACAACGGGGACGCGGTGCTTTCTCGATTCGGCCCGATTCCGCAGACCGAATATTTTATCTCGAACAACGCCGGTATGATAATTTTGATTCATTTGCTACTCCGAGCCCATTATAGCCAAGAATAGTGAACGCACTGCTCGACCCTTCTGGGACTCGAGATCTAGGATTTATATTAAATCGGGACCAGTAAACGGAACTATTATTTTTAGCTAATGGTTCCCCTCACTTCACGTTTGGACGAAACTGTTTACTCACCTGCCGGTCCGGATATCTATATTAGGATTCACCGTTAGGACTACAGTGGGAATGTTATTCTAACAGCCTCGATTTTGGCGATCGGTTCTACCCATTTAAATGTTACGTCTATTTTCAATAGAGTACAGGCAATCGACAATTCCTTCGGTAGAAATCTGAGGGTGAACCATCAACCCCCCTTATGAACTATCAACAAAAACTCCTTCTGTTTTGTTCTTTTAATTCGGTACTTTACAGTACAACTATATTCACTTGATTACAAATTATAAATGTTTGATATAAATGTATGATATAACATTCCCGGATGTTATATCATAGCCTCGAGTACGCGATATTTAATGGTGACAAACTCGAAGCCACTCCCCGTCTCTTTTACTCATACGGTAAAAGTCTCAACTAATGATGTACCATCCAGATTCCGGGTTCAGACACCGCTATAAACGTAAATAATTGGGCGATGAAGGCGATTAATTGTCTGTTGCGAATTGGTGAAGGAAATTGGCTCGGCATTGTTCAATTGGGCCCTGTTTCAAAAACTAGTAAACTCCGTCATGGAGCGTTCGACGTCTGGCATATTGGGCGTCCACTGGTCTCAGTTGTGCTCTTTCGAACCGCACCCCCTTCTCCTCAACTATCGTTATTGCTTATTCTTAATAACAGCGTTGGGTGCCCGGCCTTCACGACCGGCCCCTGAAACCAGTCTCCTGACAAAGGTGGACCATAGTGCTGTTTCGTTTCTTCTCTCTTTTACCTCTACGCTTTTTAATTCGCCGTATCGAAGATATGGTCCGAAAGCGATTGGCGTACGTCTGCAACTCGAAAACGCTGAAAACTGATTAGAACACTGAAGAACTCGTGTTACGCGATCCTTGTTTTATGCTTTTTATACATTTTTGTATTACAAGATTACTTTATTTTAAAGTAGTATCTATTCTCTAACTACTTGAGTTTGGAGAGACTCGACTATAGGTATGTTGTCCTTAGTCCTTAAGCGTTCTCTTCCTGAATAAATCTGATATTAAAATGATTCTTCCCGCATTTTAAGTAGGCATTGTTCGTATATAGGTTTTTGAAACTTTATATCCCATTGATTATTATAAGTTTAATAAAGACGGCATTGTTTTCATCTGTTCTGAGGTTGAGGTACGAAGGACAACTGTGCGCTGTATAGGTGTCTAATGGCGTGACGGATGACTCAAAGTCCGTAGTGAAAGTGGAACTCGAGGCTGAAGAACTCGTCGAAGCTTTCTTCTGGTTTGAGGTCGGAAAGCCGATCGGGGAGGGCCGGAGCCGGCTCCCCGAGGGGCCTCCTACTCTTACTCCTCTTTCTCGTCTAACCAAAGGTTAACGCCGTGTTTCTCAATCCCTTTCTCAATTCACCCTTGGCCGAGAGCGGCGGGGAGATCGAGTATCGCCGGTGGAGATTGAGGCGTCGCTGAGAAATAGATTTTTATCGCCGAGCCGGGGGACTTTCGTAGCGGGGATCCTATCTCCCGAATAAAATTAGAGAT
Source organism: Lethocerus indicus (assembly GCA_019843655.1). Classification (NCBI taxonomy): domain Eukaryota; kingdom Metazoa; phylum Arthropoda; class Insecta; order Hemiptera; family Belostomatidae; genus Lethocerus; species Lethocerus indicus. The sequence goes on along the minus strand of JACDQD010000003.1, from coordinate 20,667,607 downwards.
ATCTCCTATCGGGTTCGGTTACTTTTGACTTTTACCAACGTTGCGTCAAAGCAGTAAACTGGAAATCAAATGTTTCCAAAGACAATTATTTTTCGTAGATGTGGAAAAAGGCGATATTTTAAAGAGAAGTTCCTTTTTTCATATTACCCTCGTAGAAGTACGTAATTGAGTTGTTACCATTTATTTCCATAAATGTGGTATCTGCGGTCGAATGAGTAATTTTAATGCTAAACAGAAAAACCGTTGCTGGCGATTAATCGTGTAAAATTGGGCGATAAAGGAACTCGGGGTAATATCTTGTTTGGCGTGGCGTCCAAGATCTCATCATAACGATAATCGGCGGGGCCAGATATCGGGGCAGTGAGGACGAGCCACTTGTTAAGGCGCCCGAATTGGCGGCGGCGAATTGATCTAAATTGCGATGCCGTCAGCCGCCCTACCCGTTACGCAACGTTTAGCCGCCCCATCCTCGGCCCCGCCCGCCTAGGGGACCCGATTGCCCGCGAATTCGCGCTCGTTAGCACTTCCCCGCCGACAGGTTTAGCCAACAATTATCCCATCTTAATTGGAGACAGCTAAATAAAAATAGTTAACCGAATTGTACCGTCCAGACACGGGCTTTGACTCGACCGAGATTATTATTACTTACTCCAATCGGATATTAGATTGTCGCGACCGCCGTTTTTAATATATACCGTCGTTCTCTTTACTACCCCTTTTATGAGCACTTCTTTAGGCGGCATCCGCGCAAAATGTTTTATCTTCCCGTATAGTACTCCCACTTTACGACGCCTCGTAAGCGTGACTACGTATAAAAATATATTTGTACATAAGGCTCCTTTCGGTCTCCAAGTATTTTCGCGCTGTAGCGCGAACGATACCGTAGTTTGATTTCTAACGTAATGAATTAGCCCGTTTCGCTAGAAGCGGGGGTTAGAGAAAGAGGAAGAAAAGTAGGTTGTAGAGATGGGCTATTATACTAGGTATGATAAGGAGGTTTATTGTTGTCTATCAGTCGGGCAATAGAGGTCAGCAGTTTTTCCTTTTTTCCGGGAATGCTCGGGAGGACACTTCCTGCTTTCCGCTCTCGGCTCCAGTGGAGCCGCGATCCACTTTCAATAAATTAACCCGCCCCCGTCAGCATTGCCATATCCTCGTCACTATTCTCCGTATTATTTGCATTATTCCATATTCGGCCACTCTCTCGTCCCAGCGAACAATTAACTATTATTCGAACGTTCTAATTTATAAATTGGATTTATTAATACTGAGTTATAAAGAAACCACGTTGTCGCCGATCTTATAAAAAGTTATTGAACTCCATCCAGCGGGCCATAAAACAATAAGACGAAAGTGGATGTTTGGTAGGCTACTATCGATCTATCAATTCGTTCTATTGTTCTACGGTATCTGAAAAAGCCGCTCCTGTTTAATGTAGCCAATTATAAATATTTACACTTTCATAAAGCGGAGGGCGATAAACACAGCCGGGCACCTGGCTTAGGTTATTTTATTTTTTCTGTAATCCTCGACCCCACTTAATCATTCCTTAATTTGCAACACAGCCGAGGACCAGTCGCGAGGATTACATTTTCGTGCACGAAATTTCATGTACTCGCCGAACGAAATATAAATGAGCGAGGGAATGAAGGGCCCGCGTTTTACTCGGTGGAATCAATGGCACTGAAGTAGAGCAGAAAAGCAACTTGAACTCACTTTCATACTTGTTCTGCGATTTATTTATTTATGCTCCACTTATTAGTTGCCTTTCGCATTGCTCAACATGGTACTATACCAGTCGTACTGAACCCATAGCTTTCCCACCAGATTTCTTCCTAATTGAATATTCTAACGATGAAACAAATAGTCGTACTATCTCGATTGACTTTTGTACCCCAACGATATCGTCATTACTGTTCCTCACTCCAAAAACAAGGTTTTGTACCCAGCTCAGATTGAACAAAATAAAAAGATGCCCAAATACATTAAATGCTATGATATAAACTCTCGGAATTCAGCAAATTCCGAAAAATATATTCCTGTCGGGTATTTTCGCAGGAACTGATTCCAGAATAAGCGCTTTTTTTCAATTAAAAGCTGGTATTTTCGCAGGAACTGATTTCAGAATAAGCGCTTTTTTTTCAATTACACCAGGTAAAGACTTCGGTTGACGGGCACCAGGCCTGTATCCACTAGGCGCTATTATATTAAATTTTAAACACGAGGAGGGGGATCTTTCAAAAGAATATTTTCTCTCGCTCAAAGCAAATTTCTGCCACTTTGCAGTCCAGTCCCTTCAAAGAAAATTGTCTGATAAAACCCCGCTTTTTAAGGGGTTAATTCGGACCCCGCCGTGAAAAGCGCGAGGTTGTGTTATTCTATTTGTATATGCAGACAGTCCCACGCCTGCTTTTTATCGGCTATAGTAGCTCATGCGGATGAGAAATGGAACGGTACCACATATCGGGGTTTGCAGTGTGGAAATGCGTGGGCAAAACTCGTTTCGTAATATTTTCATTCCGTTTCACTCCATCGCACGAAATGATCTGGGAATGTCTCTTGCCGGGTCGTTTGAGTGTGTTATTTATCGTTTTCTAATGTATTTTTGCTTGATTGCAGACTTCACGTGAAGAGGTGGTGTCGCGGGGCGAGGAGGTGTTGGAGCAGGTGTTGCGGGGCGAGGGTCCCTACCCCTCGGTGGTCCTGCCCCCCTCAGGAGGTTACTGGCTCGAGCAAGCCCCATCGACCAACATCAGCTCTTCGGCGTCGTCGACTTCTTCCTCGTCCACGTCGTCGTCGTCCTCATCGGCGGAACTTCGGCCCCAGTACGACTTCAACACCGACGAGACGGCCAAGTGTTACAGGAGGTTCTTCCTTGGAAGGGTAAGCGCTCTTTGGGATATCGTAAATAAATTTAATCACAAATTATGATTTATATAAAATCTATAGTATATATTTTAAGTATATTAATATTGTATAAGTATAAATATAATATTAATGTACATACCTATATTCATTTATAACTATGAAGGCGGTGAAATTGGGCCTTGCGAAGAACATTCTTCATTTTTCAAACATATTCGTGTAGTCCTAGCAATAGTCACAAATCCGAATCACTCGCGCATAGTGTACACGTATCAGATGTTTTATATTTTATGTATGCAAAAGATGAATTTAAGACTGATATTAGTGGCTCCACTAGGGTTTAGAGCATGCTAATAGTTGGGATGTTTTGTCTCCTCTCGATTTAGTGGGCTGCTGACCGATTTCGGCTTCTCGCTGTCTTCAGTAATCTGTCAATAACGTAGTGTTAGACTTGGCACTGGCATTCCGCCACCGGGAATGGATTTTAGGGAATAAATTTTAAAGCAGAAAGTATACACGCCAATAAGGGAAACTAATAAATTTTGTTAGTGAAAATAAGGCTTCAGGTTTGTAAGACTTGAGGGATAGACTTAATAAATATTTAATATCAAGTCTGAGCTGACGGAGTTCTCGAAACAAGCCCTATCGTGTAATGAAAGTAAATATCTGGTTAGTTGGTAGAAGGTCGCATTAATGTGATTTACATGATGAACACAAAAAGGGAGTGAAAAAATCGCCCCGGGGAGTATATTAACAGCTGGTACAGTAAACAAAGCCCCTTTTAATATACCCCCCTCACCGGCACCTTCCATTATAACACGGTAGCCAGGCCCAGAACCTTATAAAAGTGAATTTGGGATCGACTAGTTCCGTATAATTAACTTAAGGTAATAAATTGCGCGACTCTGTTTTAACGGCAATGATGTGCTAAAATTTGCATATTCCACAACGGCAAAATTTATTAAATGTCCATATTTAGGGAAATTGAATAAATTTGTCCTATCACAATGGTAACACCGATGATGTCTCAGGTCAAACTACCGCGAGAAGAGGGAAATTGTAGGCCGATAATAATAACGAGAAACTAATTTTAATATCTCTGATGTAATTCCCGGGTTCTAACCTTCGAGCGTTCGAGCGAAAATAGCATTGAAGGTGTAAATAATGAAGTAATCGTAGATTGGGAGCCGAGAATCCTGTTCCGGATTAAAACCAACAAAAGAGAATTCGTTAATTGTCGCTTACTGATTCGTGTACTTCCTTCCGTCGGTATCAAGGCGAGAGGAGTGAGATATGTATGTATGTATGTGTGTGTGTGCGTGTGTACTGTGGCTGTGACGTAACCGCCGGGACCCGTGTCTCTTGTTGTTGTATTACGCGCCGGGGCGAACCCGGGGCGTCTGGACCCCCCGACGCTTTAAGTACACTTTCTCATTCTTGTTCCTTTGCCAACATTATGCAACTTGGGGCGTTTGAATCGCACGGGCTATTAATTACATAACGGCGATGCGGACGAAGGAGACGACGGCTGGCCCGAGTTTGGGTTATTTTCTATTTTGTTCTGTAACGGGGCTGAGGTTGAGCAAAAAGAAAATTGGGCTGGCGGCGGCGCAACAGGGGCGTTCCTATGACGTCGCCGTCTCGCGCCCTATCTCTCTCCCTCTCTCCTCTCTCTCTCTCTCTCTCTCTCCAATAGTAGGATGACGAAGAGCTGTTGTAAAATGTGTATTCGTCGTGAGGACAGAGCGAGGAGGAGATTGCCTTCGTCCGAAGCGCTAACAGGCATCGCTAATGGATGAAAAGCTTTGCTCTTAGGGTTTATGGAGCCGTACCATTTAAGGCAAGGGCGGTGGTGGTACCGTCCTCGCGGTCTGAGGTGAACCGGCCGTGGGGGGGGGGGCCTTGGCGGCAATTAATGTCAGGCCCGATTGTTGGGGTCGCCGCTCGTTTCATTTAACATACGCACACACGCGATCGGCGTATTCGGACCTTTTCACGGAATTTTCCCAGACGAAGTGATTTGTGAGGCCGAGGGCCGGTGGCCGACAATGGTGGGAGACTCCCAGAGGCCCCGCCATTAGCGCCGCGCAGGCTTATAGTCCTCGGCTCCCATTCTTTCCCATCCTTTTTTCCCCCAGCTTTGAAATTCATTCGACTTCCTGTTTCGTTTTCCGAACAACGGACAGTAAATATAAAGGCTCTTTTTATCGACTGGACGGACGGCCTTTCAGACGTCGAGTTAGCAGTCCCTTCAATTACGAGTCTTTTGCTTTTGCCCACGACGAAGAAGTAATAGCCTCGGAATTCTTACTTCCTCGTAATTATTTACATCGATGTTTGGCATGAACACGCATCTTACTCAAATAAATATATGCGTTCCCTGCAACTCGCAGTTCTACACTTGGACGCAGTTCGCCCTTTTTAGTTGTTGTTTAGTTAGTTAAATGAATTACATCAGCGTCGCTACACTGTGTGTGCATTGATAGATATAAATATATTGTAAAGTATAAACTAAAACTGACAATTACTTTAGGAACGTGTTTCGGCAGGCGAGTAAAATATAACTGTGGTTTATCGAACATCTTTGGAGTTGTGTCCGTTGCAGATTCAGTTGTTCCTTATACTGGTAGTCCTTGGCTTCGGTACTTTATATAAGGCATTCCTCTGAACGACCCCGAACCGTGTTTGTACTGTAATTTCTTTCTCGGCGTTTAATATTCATAAACGTCGATAAACGTGTCTGTAACCCATTTAACTGTCCAGGAAGTTACGATCCCGGCGACTGAAAACTGTAATTTCATTTCGTAAGGAGAATAGACGTGTCGTCATTTGTCCGCAGTCGGTTGCGTGTTAGTAATAGGTGAAGGGCGTTGAAATAATAAAAATATACGCGTTATTTAAACGTTCGTTGAGTAGTTTTGCCGTTTGAATTTTATCGGATTCATAAAAACACGAGAGTGCGAACCAATGTAATTTATTGTCCCATTACAGAGATCTGAATTGTTGGAAAAAAATTGAGTTTAATCGATCTAATAGCGCAGAATTGCTCTTAAAAGAAAAATTCTAACACAGTTTCAGATCATATTTTTTCACCTTTTCCGTTTGAACCTGCACGAATGAGGTAAGGTAAGGAAAACTATATACAATATTATATTATAAACTGACACTTATCTTGGCCCTGTTTCAAATTGCTCTTTAATTCACCTTTTCTTCTTGGAGGTAAATTAAAAACCCGGTATTAAATCGATAATTATTTATTAGTCGCTGTATTATAATTTTACAAGATAGGGGGAATCGAAGATTAAAATATCGGCCACCCCTCCGCAATGTAAATTGGGGCAATTAATTATCCCCGGCCAGGCTCTAATTGGTGGATCCCGGAAATTTATCGGACGGCCACGGCTTAGGTTGTATTCGTGGGGGAGGAGGGTCGTGACCTCGCTCTGCGGCAAAATAAAGGGGGATCACATGCCTATTCATTACTCCGGGGAGACGCCCTAATTGGTGCTGCAAGCCCACACTAGATCGCCTATCTGCTCGGTTTATAGGCGGCGGATTGAACCTTTTGTCCGATCCGGGGTTCACCGAGAGCGATTAACCGGAGAGATCCACTGGTAGTTCAGTGGATTATCATCGGGATTATCCTGCTGTCGTAGTAAAAGTTGAGCTGCGAGCGCTGCCTCTGATTCCTCACTTTATTTTAATAAATTCTCTATTTATCGACGTAAGTACTACATATCCGTATGAAGGAGATCAATTTTTGAAATGGGCTCACAGCAAGTATCGATTCACCATCGATGGCTCTATTAAATGGAGAGTGAGTAAAATCTCACCGGCTTTCACCTTGTTATTGCCGAAGGTCTCACGCAGATCATAAGTTGGGATAATTTACGATAAGGGGTCAGTAGGTAACAGAATGGCGGCCTCTCAGGGGTAAATGATTAGTTAGGTGCGGTTGAGTTTCTCAGTTTTCACTACACAGGTTTCACGCCTCCGCTTTAACACGGGCAGCTTAGTTGTGGCCGCTTTTATTGAGATAGTCGGAAAAACTTTACTAGCCCAAAGGAGGCCGTATAAAGTAGTATTGTAGTCGACATTGCGCAGTTGAATTTAATTCGATTTTCGACTTTCTAGTTAATTAAACGGGCGTTAATTGTCCGATAAACGAGCGTTCTAAAATTGAACCAGCTCGTGTAAACAGAGGGGAATGAATCCGCGATTGTTCCCCGGTCATATTTGTGCAGCCGCCCTCCAGCTCCCTATTTATACTCGACCCGTCGAGTTCAAATTAAATTCGATCAGTTAACGATGAAACGGACCGATTGGAATTCATTCGTCGGAAGCTCAGATCTTAACGGTCCCGTTTATATGTAACTCCTTGAAAAGGACATGAAAGGACGACGTTTTTGATACGGGGTTGGGGGCGGCGATTTACGTTTGTTGAGCATTATACCACAGGCTTTTGGGCCACGTTTCGGATGGCCGCTCCTTTTATTGAGCTATTCCGTTTCACTCGGCCTCCGGTGTCTCAGTTTTGTTTTTAGGGCGAATAAATAAACGTTTCAGCGATCCCAAAATAAAATTTTGGAAATGCAAACGCAGGCGTCTCTAAATGTATACAGCGGCGCGTCTCATTTCACGCTCCATAAGGATTTCGGCTCGAGTGTTGCGGTTCTGCCTATTAGTTCCGCCTTGCCGGTTTTTACAAAGGCGCTCGTCTCGGAGTCGTCTTCTTACTTGATCGAGTTGTATCTAGAAATCGTTAAAAATAAAGAATAATTTTCTCGAACATTAGAATGAGCAGTAGTATGTCACGTCATTAAATATTAGACTAGATTTAATTCTGTTTTGGCCCATATATACATATACATATATATACATCAATAACCGAATAATATATTCATACCTTGTATTTCATTAACAACAATTTCGAATTGAAACATTTATTTTAACTAGGAACAATCGTTCTTAGATACACATATATATATATATATATATATATATATATATATATATATATATATATATATATGTCTGTATATTTCTTCTCAGTAATGAGTTTGTTGTAATGAAATACGTATAGTACGATGTTTCCTTGTTTTTTCCGGATGGTTTTCTGGAGTAATGGCAGAAGGGACTTGTATTTTCGCAGGAGCACGTGAACTTGGTCGGCGTGGACGACATGCTGGGCCCGGTACTGCTCTCGGTGAAGACGGAGACGGTCTCCGGACAGGAGCAGAGCCGGGCCATCCTCCGCCTCAAGACGGGCACCACTCACGAGCTGCTACCAGTCTCAAACACACCGACGCCCCCTCAAAATTTGGCAAAGGTAACTCTCCCATTCGGTATTTCATCATTAATATCGTTATAGTACACAAACTTATTATATATAATCTCCTAAGAATAGTATTATTATAAACAATAGTTTATTGTAAGAAATAGTTTAATCCTTTTGTCGGAATTCTAATATGGATGGAATCACACGCAGCGTTTTAAATTGTCGCTTTAAATTTCTAAATTCAGAATTTAGAACTATTTGGTGACACGTGAAATGTTTCTAGAAAAGCGTGTACACAAATATTACCCCGTCTCCTGCTTATAGCGGGACGATATTAGGGTCCAGGAAAGGGGCGGACTCCTTTTCAAGTTTCGGCCGCTGACAAACTCGGATCCATTCCGGTTTCGGCAAAGTGGTCTTGCAAAATTTAGTACTGGACGGTCCTCAGGTGTCGGTCGAAAGGGGGGCTCGTCTTTAGGCGGCGGTTTAGCTTGCTCCCACTTGAGGAGGAGACCCTCCTCCTATAATAAACCGGTGCCTTCTCCGACCGGCCGTATATGTCCAATTGAAATTTACCGTCTAAATTGTCGTCTTCACTATTTTTTTTTAATTTGTACCGACTACCGGAAGATTTATTTATAAATATAAATCGTATATCGTAACCGGAATTTTTCTGTACGTGACTTCTAGCATTCTTATAACTCTAGATCACAAATTATAACAAATTTGATTAGGGGAGAGATCACCGTCCACTTATATATATATTATTGATATTTTGTGTTCAGTTGTTGAACGATCAGTTGACGGTGAGCAGCCTGCAGCCGGTGGTCTGCCCTAAGGCCTCACAGTTGATAGCCGCCTACGACGAGCACGTCCTCGTGTCCAACTTCAAGTTCGGAGTACTCTACCAGCGCTTCGCACAGACAACGGAGGAACAGTTGTTCTCGAACCAGCACTCTAGTCCAGCTTTCGATGAGTTCCTATCCATGCTAGGCCAAAGGATCAATCTGAAATATCACAAAGGGTAATTATGAAAACCGGCACTTCGTTTATATACACAATTGTTTCAACATTACTTTTATGAAAGTTATTGAAAAAGAAATGTGAAACAAATTAATAAACAGATAACATGAAATGTGCACTTTGTTTTAGGGTGAAAACTACATTCAAACCACTTTTTAAATAGGTTAGGTTAGGTTGTAGTTGGCGGTATCATTTATTTCTCTACATTTTACCTTAACTACACTTACAGTAAAAACTTTATATCAATGATTTATGAACTGTGTATTAAATATGATTAATATTCTAACATATTTAAAAATATTAGTCTAGAAAATATATAATTCCAAGGGCCCTTGTACTGCACCCTTGTCTTTATATGAATTCCTGAGGAAACCATAGCAGTGTACATTGTTTATAAATTTCGGTACAGAGTTGACCTCAATAATTTACCAATTTGCATAAAATAGGCTCCCTTTTCCTATCACTTAAAGCATCAATCATATTTAGTATGAAGCTAAATAATCATAATTTCCTTAATCTGTAAATTTATTACCTACAGTCATTAAAGTTAAATTGCTATGGTTTACTTCATTCTAATTAAACATTTAAACCTTCTGGATATTATTCTGAGTATAACCAGTTTATTTGTATTAGTCAAGAATTCAGTCAACTGAAACAGAAACCATAGTTTAGCCTTGGACATGATGCTTGGCTGAAATGCCCCTTTCACTTCTGTTCTCCTCTTTAACTTAATTAAAATTTACTTTGATTTTAGTTAGGTTTAATGATCAGTGGCAGAAAAAAGATATTTTCCAACCATTTACTAAGAATTGTGGTCTCCTAATAGATAAGCTGTGCAGTTTATTACCTACATGTGTATTATTTCCTTCACGGGGCATAGTTAATACGCTGTCATATTTATGCATTATTAAAACAGTTATTTTCTGGTTTGTATTAATGTCACACTTGCATTAATAAATATTTTAATGCCTTCTCAACTCAAAACAGAAGAAAACTTGTAGACTAAATTCCAGTCATGCATTTGTTTCATCTGTGGTTTTTCTCAGCCAATTATAAATATGTGGATTGTTGTACTATTTGAAGATTTGTTATTAAATATTTGAAGTTTCAAAAAGTATAATTTTTAATAAATTTTTGTTCAGATATCGAGGTGGTCTTGATACACAATTTGGACAAACAGGAGAAGAAGCCATTTACCAGGTCTTCAAGGAAAGAGAAATCATATTTCATGTGTCTACCATGCTGCCATATACAGACAATGATCCCCAGCAACTTCAGCGTAAAAGGCATATTGGTAAGAATATATTTAAAAAATCAAGAGTCAAACTATAAAATTATTTGCATTATTATCTATAAATTGTAAGATACTTGTGATCCCTATTCACTGTTTACTGAATATGAAAATTGCAAACTGAATATTAGCATTATAAAATCATATTCAAGTTAACTTCATTTATTTAATTTTTGTTAATTAATGAAGCTTTTTGTAAAAATAATATTAGACATCAAACATTTTCATATTAATACATTTATTGTTTGAAACATGTCTGAATTATATGAAATACTGTAATTGTTTCAGGGAATGACATAGTTGCAGTTGTCTTTCAAGAAGCTAACACTCCTTTCACACCAGATATGATTGCTTCTCATTTCTTGCATGCATTTATTGTGGTTCAAGTGATTGAACCAAATACTCCAAACACAAGGTGAGTTATATGATTCTAATTTTTATTCAGTTTTCCCCCATCTGATAATTTTAATATGATATTCTGACATATGAAATTCAATGTCATTTACTATTTAAATGTTACTCAATAGCTGTATGAGTATATATTTAACATGTGGTTTTAATTAAAAATTAGCCATAATTTTAATGAGAGACTGAATTACAGGTATAAAGTGAGTATTACTGCTAGAGATGATGTACCAAGTTTTGGGCCACCGCTTCCAAACCCGCCTGTCTTCCGCAAAGGGCCTGAGTTCAGAGAATTCCTGCTCAATAAGTTGATCAATGCAGAAAATGCCTGTTACAAGGCACACAAATTTGCACAGCTGGAGGTACACATTTATTTCTTACAAAGTAAACATTTGTATAGAGAATATGTTTGAACTACAATTTTTTCACTGTACTAGTAATTTATTAAACAATTTGGTAAAAATATTTCAGCAATTAAACTCGTATATAAATCATATACTTCTTCATATAACAAGTACTCTTCTGAACAAGTACTTGTTGTTTATTTAATTATCAATTGAAATAAAAATAAATACATATTCATAATTTCATTTTTTTTTAAATCATGTTAGCTATCCTTTTGGTACTACAAATATTTCTTTGAAGTCTGAGTCCAATAAAGTTAATAAACACTTGTGACTCTGAATATATAGTTATAAATAGGATAACACTATTAGATGCTCAACATCACTACTACTAGTTAACATCAGTGATATACTACAGTTTTGTTCTGCTAATAATAAGCAACTGTACTTTTAGTTGAGGACAAGGTCGAGCCTGCTGCAGACATTGTGCACAGAGCTGAAAGAGAAAACGCGGGAATTCCTTGGCCAGGATGGTGTTGAGACATCCTCCCCCGAGACACCCAAGCCTGAGGCTGGACCCGGCTCCAGGTTCATTGACACTGTCAGGAAGGCACTTATAGCGAGGGTGAGATCACAGACAGTACCAGCCGAGAACAACAACAATAACAACAAAAAGAACATCATTATGGCTGATCAAGAACAGATACCTGTTGTAAGTAATATCCTTTAATTTTTTTTTTAATAAAAAAAAGCACAATTAGGTGCAGAGTTATATTGAGTCACACAGAGTTGGGTTAGATCCTAAGGTAAATAGTCCGTAGTTAAAACCTAAAGTTATATTCGTGTAATGAGCAGGCAAGCTGCAAGCTAGTCTGTCTATTATATTTGGGAATAATTCTCAATTTTCGTTGTATCTACAGGCAACCAGGAGTTTATCAAAGACAAGCAGTACAGGAAAGAAAAGTCCACCCTCATCTCCTGTCTCCAGTCCTGATGTGAACACACAACACACACCAAGGTATTTCAGATTTATAATTAACATTATATATTATAACTGTATGGCTTTTATTTTCTTTATCCAGTCACATTTATTTACACTGAATAATTTTAACCTTATCATGCTGCAATTATTATAGAGGGCATAACTGTGTTTATATTAAAGTTTAGGCATACTAAATCTAGATCTTGGGTTAATTAAATACTTCCTAATTCACAATTTCTTAATTACCCAGTTCTACTCTTGTTTGGATAAATTGTTTAATATGATATTTGTTTCAGGGTCTCTGAAAGCGAGTGTTCATCCCTGAACAGTGTCGAATTGGATGTGGCAGTGTATGCTGATAGTGATACCGGTTTGGAGAGCATGTCCTCTGCTGAGACACCTAACAAGGCTTGCTCCCTCTGTTTGGAGGCGGTTGATGGTGCCAGGGATGCCCTTAACCAAGAAGTGACCAGGCTTAAGTGTGACAAATTGGATCTCCTCAGGCAAAATGTTGTAAGTATTATTAGTAAATCAAAATGCCCCTGTTGTATCACACATTAATAAGTATACAACTTTTGGATTCTCCGGTACCGGTATACATTTTAAAGAATTGAGGCCATTGACATTGTAAGTTATAGGGTCACTCCAGACAACTAAGTTAAATTAGCTTCAGATTACATCTATTTGTATCAACTCCTTTGGTCTTCAAATAATCATAAGACATAAATATGATGATGTTTTAACAGGAAACCCAACTGTCTTCCTCAGCTACAATTTATTGAAATAATCAAGTAGTAGATTAAGATATGGATTCATTGCACTAATGGATTATGGTTCTGATTTTTCAATGTATATACTTAACAAAATATATAATTTGCGATATAAATGTTCTAAAGTTCAATGTCCTTTTAATTTACCATGGTATAGAATAAATTTTTGTCAACTTGGAAAAAAATTTGCTTTAAATATATATTGATTAATGTGACTCCAGATTAATATATGTATTAACAGTGGAAGTCATGAATTCATCTTTTTACTACAGTAATAAAATGTACATATCAATCAAGTAGTCTGTTGTAATTTGTATTACATTCTCTCTCTTTTTTTAGACTTGCCAAAGGGAAATAAAAAGGTTGAGGGAGAAAGAGCTTGCTCTTCAGTCAGAGCTTGCGGTTGCATCAAAAGAGATACTCAGACTTCGCGAGTTGTTGAAGGAATACACAACAAGCGGAAATCAAGGTTCACCTGTTTAAAAATGGGAACATCAGATACATTATAACTGCATATATTAGATCAGTAGCTGAGAATCTGTATTAAATTATTTTTCCTGTTTCTCTTGTCCTCATTTTCTTGAAACAAAAACATAATTGTGTAACTCCTGTCGCTAATTCCTAATATTTACTGTATTTACGAAAAAGTATTTACATATTATTTATATTATACGCATGCGTCTATAAGTATATATATGCATACATATATATTGTACCTGTAAATCAACTGCGCATCGTTCAAAAGAAAAAGAAAAAAAAGTTGAATAAAAATTTTGAGCAATCACCAAAGTGGATGTTGTCGCATGTAGCATGTTACCAAGTGATATAAAAGGAATGTAAGAAGGAAAAAAGTAATTGGTGTAATTATGATGGAGAAAATAGAGATAGTTTTATTTTTAGAGATGAACACAGAGTGTATATAGGAGGATAGAAAGATATGTATAATAATTGTGTAAATGTGGGCCCAGTCTGTTAATTTGGTACATTAATGTTAAACTGCACAAATTACATGAATAATATTCAATTGTAAAATTTACTGAATATCTTATTATGTTTAATTAAAAATACACAAATGCACCATACAGGCTTATTGAATTGTATAGTTATAGTTTTTATGCCTTATTTTATATTATTGCTAGTATTTAAATTGTTGCTGTTTGATTAAGTAATATAAACTTGTAATTTTGTGTTGTAAATAATATTATAATTATATGAAATATATTTAATATAATGTTTAAATGATTGCACTGTCAGTAGTGTAAAACACTGGCCCAGTAGTCACATCAGTTGAACTGAAATGGCATAAGTGTTGAAGGTTCTAATCATTTATGAACTCTATTTTTAAAAAAAATTGCTATTTTTAAAAATTTTAAAAGCGAGTGTTATTTTTGTTTGCAATTTAAGATCATTTGTTTGTGGTTTGAGGGAGGAATATTTTTGAAGGATACGCAGGAAAGTATTTGTGTCACTTCCTTCTTACCTTAGAAATTGGACCCCCACCAGGAGGCCATCTCAGTTTTAATGTTGTTAATAATATATTAATATATATTAAAATATACATAGAATATATAAATATATATATATAATTGTAATTAAAAGCACATACCAAAGTTAACATTCCCTGTGTTCAAGAAATGTTTAAGTGAGATTTACTAGGTGTTAGAATCTTGCTTCTATCTTTTTTTTAGTTATCAAGGATTCTGTTGTGTGAATGTGGAAACTTTTCTGTTTGTAGTTTTAATTTTTGTATTAGATTCAGATTTCATTGCACTATTGTGTCTTGAAAATGTAGAAACATGCTAGTATCATCAGAATAGTTTACCTATCTTCTTTCAGCCTGTATGATACAAAAATCCAATTAAATTATTGTACAATTTTTTTTTAGTTCAAAAACTTTTAATTTCTCCCAGTTATATAAATGTGCTTTTTAAGTATATCATATACTTCTTAGGTTGAAATTTTTGTCAGGTTATGATTCAATAAAAACACCTTATTTAACACAGTATTCAAACTAGTTATTTGATTTTTTCTTCCACAGATCCTCCTCTTCTTCCCCAATCATGTCATATTATTCCATTGGATTTTATACAAGACTTATTTCATTTAGATATGGAAGTTTACTTGACAACTGTTTAGTTTTATGTGCTGTAAGTGTTCATTTAATATTGATAACAATATTTAAAAAAATAATTTTATCATCTTATTTGGTTAAACATGTTGACTACCATGTATTGTCTGGGGTGTTTTTCTAAAAATTACACATTTATGTGACTGGAAAAAATTCCAAAGACTTCCAAAGAATGTGTAAATACCTGTATTGTTTTATCATCTCTTCCATATATTGCTGGTATATATTATGGGAAGTAAATTTTATAAAATGGATGGCAAGTTAATGGTTTTATATCTCAGTTAATATTACAGTTAGTGCAGGGTCTAATCTATGGATAATTATCTCAACATTAAATGAATCATCACTGGCTATTTGAGGTAACTCAGATGACTCAACCTCAGGTCACTTACTGGTTTTTTGCTTTCAGATATCATTATCATAATCCTCGTTCTTTGTGTTTTCTTTTATAGTGGGCTCTTTGTTTGCAACATGCAACAAATGCATTTAATTTATCTAATTATATATATGTGCTTTTTAATTATTTTTTTAGAATTAGTCACTTTGTTTATTTAAGCGGAATATATTTATTCTCTTATTACTGCCAAAGAAATAGTAATAATTATTATTATTGTTAAATATACAATTTTAAAATGCATTTTGGGACCTGTAACATTTGTTCTCTAAAAGCCAATCTACCAAAGTAAGATTTGTTCCCTTTGAAAGCCAATTGAGTTGTTGTATATGGTTATTTGAATTTTAGGATTTAATTTTGTTTTAAATGCGATAAATTCCGTAAGATAATATTTCTATCAATATTAGCAATATAAAATAAAAATGTCGCCAAATCAAACTTAATCTTCCGATAACGTATTTTACGAGTGAATGTTGACAGCTAGAGACCCTAGTGGCTGTTTGCAGTATTAGATTTATCTTCTGTTGGAAGGCAGCACTCCTCATGGCCAAACTCTCAAATATTGCGTCGGATTCAAACTTCAAATTAACAAAAAAACAGGAATTAAGTGCTGTAATAAGCTTACGTTACTCGGGTATTCGAACAGGAATGTACGTGGTGTCGGTTGCTGAGCAGGTAGTGGTGCAAGAGGTTGAGATAATTGAGGATCCCTTTGAGAGAAGAAATTCTACCAGGGTACAGTCCGAAAAAAAATAGCGCCTCTCACGCAAACTATACATTTTTGCCCTCTACTGCAATTCGAAATTAGAGGCCTATTGTTTTTCTTTTTTAAAAACATCGGTGAATGGTAGTGGTATTTAATTTTCTCAAAAAGTGCAAGGGGTTCTATGAACAAAACGATTTTCTCATTTCTGGAATTATAATTGTTATGCCGTAAATATAAGATTGATTTTTCCAGACACATGTTTTGTGCTCGATGGTACTCTTCCATTTCAACCCCTTCTTTCAGCCATAATTAAATCGTCCCAAGATGTTCTTCATCGTTCGGGAATTTTCGAAATTCAACTTCTCTGGTTATCGGCTGGTCTCGACTAAATTCGTTGGGTCTGGTAAGAGTGATTGGTAAGTTTATCTATGTGTTCAACTGTCAACACTGTCTCCTAACCAAACAGAAGAACGTGGCGTTAACAAGAAAGGATGACTTTATTATTATTTTTATTTTAACATTTCGTAGCTCAGCAGATAATGGAAATAGCAGTGCATAATTTGTCTAGTAGGCAGAAAATTGGTGATCCCTCCTGAGAAAAACCAGACGAATTATATTTGCGTGCGTAATTTTCTTTCTATTGCAATAGACTAGTTGGCCGTCTGTAAAATGAGCCGCGAATCGTTATTTCCTGAAATTATACGCTGTCCGAGTTTTATTACCTGTCATTTATTGTTTATGTCGATAAACATAAAGCATTCGCGGATTATGAATGTGGCCGACTGCAAGGTCGGATAAAAGGTTGGCACCTATTTTGAACTTTCTGCAGAGCGATGCTTGAAAGTGGGCTATTGCGCAAGTCCCTCTTTCTGTTTCTTTCCTTTTTTCTCTCTATCTCTCTCGCTCGCTCTCACAGAAGCCGGCCGCCTATCGCCCCCGTTCTCCGGGCGTCCGATGGCTTTCACGACGAGAGAAAACGCACCTTTTCTATTTCGCTTTCTTCAGTAACACGTTCCATTTCTTCGGCTAGTCGCCTGCACAAACAGATACACACACAAGCTAATTACATATATCAGTTAAGTCATCTCAATATTAGGGAGTTTTATATGTTTAGAATTTGAGACCTAATATATTTCTATAAATTCGTCTATGGCACCGGCCGTAGATTGAGGCGATGGAAGTGAGCGTTGTACGATTTTAATTTTCACCAGGCTTGACTGTGCCCAACAACGGGTGGAGAATCATATAATTGTTTGTGTGTAGTACCTAATACGAAATTAAGTTAATCCTAAAAATTGCAGAATGTCTGAATGCACCATCGCCTTTAGGTTCCTGCAGCTTTAAATAGTTAAGACTGTCAAGTTAGGTTACGAGTCCCAGTATTGCTGAGGAGTAGTGTCTGTTGGATAAAAACATGATGTTACTGTCACAGCCAGGTAGTCCTGGTAATGAATACTGCAGTATAAGTTTAAGTAAACCTCAAAAGAATATCGTAAATTGTATTACACTTTACAATTTCGCCCGATCGTATCCACGCTGAGAGTGGGAAGGTATTGTTGATTTTGTTGGCGTACATTTAGCCTGAAATTAATCTATTGTGTAATTCGTTCAATTAGGACAGCTGCGATCGAATTGATACGCCGCCATCTAAAAACTCCACTACTCAAACCTGCTAACATTTGCATAATTGTTAGCCTCTAGCCGGCATTGCGGCGGTCCTCCAGCACTTCTCCCAGCCAGCCACTCCAGTGAGACTCGATACGAGAAATCGAGCGATTACATAATGAATTTTTATAGCTATTAATTATTTATCGCGGGTCCAATTAATCCGCGTTTATTACGGCGATTTACACGAAAGTTTCCCTTTTTAAAAGTCCCGGGTCTTATCCCGTTAGAAACAGGTTTCGGCATTAATGCACCGTTAGTTTTACAATTCAAGATGGTAACTATTAGTAAATAGATAAAAGATAATTTTATTAATAACAGCTAAGTATTAATCCCTAAATTATAAACAAGAAAATATACTCGGACGATAACTTCGATCATAGACGGCCGCATAGCAACAGCCAGCCGTAGTACATCGGGTTTATTAAGTTATTTAAGCTGATATCAAGGTAATCGCCAACGTGAGTTCGTTTACGGAAAGAATATTTCTATTTTATCATAATTTGAATTAGCAAATTCCCAAGGACAATTTGAATCCATCGCAATAAGAATTACTTATCTGGTGTTAGAATTTAGAAAAATAATAGGAAGGAAGTTTTTTAGCTTATTCGTTCGTAACGGAGCTCTATTTATTGGGAGATTAATTTAAGGGGAGTCGATAGACTAGTCGGTAGCCGATGTAGAGTAGAATGGAGGTAAAAAGGTAGAAAGTATAGCAGTATTGGACGACATAGCAACAGGGAGAGGAAAAGAGACGGAGAGTGAGCGGAGCCGGCGCGGGATAGAAGCCGGCCGGCGAGTGGGAGTAGTGAGAGGGGGAAAACAGCTGAGAGGGATAAATAGGGGAGGAGGAGAGAGAGAGGGAGTGATAGAGGGTAGGCGGAGGAGTGAGCGAGAAGGGGAAGGAGGCTCTCCCCTCCCGGCTGAGGGCTGGCTGGAGGGGGAACTAGGTCAACCAATGGGAGGTTAGTCACGTGGTATTGTTGTTATCTGTCAGCTGAGTACCGGACCGGCATTGAGTGTCTGACCGAGCTCTCAACTGGTACTATGTCTGGAACCCAACCTTCAGAGGCACCCCTCAGTGTCACCAGCCCCCAGGAAGCCAACCTCTCGCTCCGACACGCCCGTCGGAACGGACCCGGCTCGCCGCTCTCTTGAACTCTACACTCTACTGTGGTTCGTGTCCCGAGTGCGCCCTCCTAGTGCCAGTGACAAGTGTTATTATTGTGACCTTTATTACTGACCGACCTTTCGATCCGCCCAGTTAGAAATATGTCGACCGGAAAGCGATTGGCTAAGAGGTCGATCATCGGGACGCGAGTGTGCGCCCGAGGAGAGGACGGTTTCTATTACCCGGGTATCATAAACGCGGTGAAGACGCCCGGCAACAACCCGACGGCGCCCCTGTCAGAGACCAGGTACACGGTCAGGTTCGACCAGTCGGGTGTAGCCGGCCTCTCCTCCAAGAGGGAGTTTAGGGACCTGGAGCTCATCGGCCCCGGCTTCCAGACCATGCACGGCCTCACCCTCCTCCCCGCCCAGAAGGTCTATATCACCTACAACGGCAGGGAGATATCCGGCAGAGTTATTTCCCATCAGACCCAGCCCGACGACGAGGTCGTAGTCAGCGTTTCGCCCCCCGGAATGGAGGTGAGTCGATGACGCCGGGTTATTAATAGTGGCCGGCCACCACTTCCCTCCGACCTGTTATGTGCCTTTCCGACGGCTCCCTCGATTCCGACATCGCCATTAAACTGAGACTCGGTCTCGTCTCGTGACCCAAAACCGGGCCGAACCAAACGCCCCGCCCTCCGCTAAATACTACTTCGGTGATCGCCGCTTTATTCTCCAACGGGCGCTGGGCGACACTGGCACCGAATAATTATATCTCCGTTGTTACGTTGATACCTTACGGGCCGAAAAACGATTCGGGGGGACGATTCCGGTCGTAGGAGTTTTTATTTTCGCCGGTTTAACGTTTAAGAAGTACCGTCCACTGTCGGATCGACTTATGTCTTACTCGATATCTTTTAGGTCTCGGCGGGTGCCATTTTGGTAGCGGCATAATGGTGTTTTTGGAATTTTATTAGGCCGTACTTAGCTGCCGATCGGTATTAACGCGAGCGGTATACCGGTCAGTGAAATTTGTGAAGAGGAGTATTTGGATAGTAGGGTGGGATGTAGGTATAAGGTACTGGGTACTGGGTACCGGGTAGGTGGGCCGGTTTCCCGCCTTGCTCTCGCTACCACCCGCTCTGCTAGTCCCAACTGCGCAGCAAGACAACCATCTTAGTTATTCGCTTTTTCTATATCCTTTTTAAAAATAACGAAATCCGCACTACCGCTAGAGTGTCGATACGCTACCCTGTGATCACTTGTGACCAACCTTTAAACCACCCGGTTGTACCGAGTCTTAATTGATTGGTTAATGGATTGTTTTCCGAATGCTCCGATTTACGTTTAAAGTAAGAAGGATTTGTTTTGCCTTAATGTTTTTTTAACACGTTGGTTATTATTAGCGTTATTCATTTCAGTATTTCGACATTCGGTCAGACCGGCGTCGGAGATGGTCGGGCGGCATAAATGAGGGCGAGTCGCGTGTCCTATTACTTAACCGCTTCGGCCTCGGTTGTAATTATTTGTGTTTACTGCTAGTGTAAGTCGGTGCCGTCCCATCCCGGCCTACGCTTTGTTTTTCCATCGGGGCCGGTACTCCCCCTTCGTTGAATTCCCAGTAGCCACTGTCGACCGCGGGTTTCTCCCAGATTTCTCCTCGCGAGGCCTTGAAAATTCCCGGGGCCTCGGGATTTAAGTCCGGTACAGTTAATCGAGTCCGGAGGTCAATTTACCCGCTGTACTTCCCGATTCAACCGCACCAATAGGAATACTTATTAGCGAACTTTTATTTCTTTATTAATTCACTCGTTGCATTTACTCATTGTTTAAATTAGCCGGTTTTCGTTGGTCGAATGTTCTTTACGCGCGAATGAAGTAACGCCCTGTGACGTATCAGATAACGTGTACGAGTAAATGTTTCTTGTTTAGCGTGCAAGCTAGGCCGGTTTTGGTTTCTCGCCATTTACCGTAGCTTTCGGATAATGAAGTCGTACACAGACGCAAGGAAGAATATTCGAAACCTGGCTGTAATTCAAATTAAAATCGCTCTCTAGAATGAAAATTGTGTGAATTGGAAGTAAAACATAAATGATAGTAAATAATTGGATGACTGCAGTTATAGTCATAGGATCATTTCGTACGGCTTCATCTTTAACTGCCTCTTTTCATAATCATCCGATACCGCTTGGAATGATTCCTTCTGTCCAAACGCCATTTTGGTTTCGGATCGGTTTCAGCCGAGTTGACCTATTTATCGAAGCTCTCACAGTCTGGGAATAACGCGTAAATCTTTTCTGTCGTTAATGACTGGGCCAAAACAGTGTAACACAGCTTAAATCCGTGTTTGATGTAGAGTATGGCCGGGTGGGAGGATTCGGTGTCAATTGAGAGGTTGGGCAGTGCTCATGCGCGAGGGGGCCGCCGGTTGTGGCGGGCCGCGGGGGCCTCCTTCGACCGGCGCCATTACGCACCATATTTTCCCAAACTGGCCCTGCCAGTCGGCACGTTCGACCGTTGACAGCCGACAGTCCAATACCGATGCTGTTGATAGAGTATTCTAATTGGAAGTTGTTTCAGTTAATATATGTTAAACCGCAAGCGTTGGTGGCTCTGTGGGCGCGAAGCGTGCGAACTAACGTCTTCAAACCTTGAGATTAGAAGAAACACAGCCTTCGTTTAGTTCATTTCCGGGTAGAACCACAGTAGATAGTCGCGTGAACGATTAAAAAGGATAATATATATATATATATATATATACTTTATGTGTCCGAGCAGGTGTAGTAAGAAAGTAACGCTTAGCTTCGTGCTATTTTATAAATATCCGACTGTGGAGTAGTTAGTTTCCGTATTTGGCTTATTTCGAACTCCAATAAAAGGTATATTTTGTTGCCGTGAATATTGTTGGTTGGACCCGCGGTCCCGCCAGATGTAGTCTGGACAAATAAGATTTTGTCGATTTTTTCCTGTCATTCGTTTGCGTCCGACGCAGATAGAGCTGTCTCGGCGTATTCTGTCGCTCCTATCTTCGACCATTCGCCAAGCCGGTATCCGGCTTGTTCGAGCCTGTTCCGAGGGAACTGTTTCAGTTATTGATGACGCTGTGCGCAACCGCCGACTGTATAATAACCTGCTGCACGATTCGAAATGTAGTGAACTGCACTGATCGTCCGTTGTGGGATCCTCGGTCGTCGAAATACTCGAGAACCGGCATTGAGAAGATCGGAAATCGGGATTCAATTAAAAAAAAAAGAACTGCCCAATAATTTCTACCTATGAAATTATCCCGTCAGTAATCCAATAATTTTTTGATGACTTGTGAATTTTCTGTAGACGTTTGGGTCGGCCAGGTTCCGTTGGAAGCTAGTTTTGCTGGGGGTTTTAATAGTTGATAGTGGACAGAGGGAACACTGTGGGGGGGTTGGGGAAGGGGGGGTCTGCTACGGTAGAGGTAGGGTGGATACCGTTACGGCCCACTTTACATCTCTAGACGCGTTATTCAACTCGATTGCACAATTGAACTGTAAAAAATGAAAGAAAATACCCGGCGTCGCCTTACTTTCTCTTCGTCGATTATCCCCCCCCCCCCGACTGAAATCTCCCCGGCGAAATTTGCCCTTAAACTGTCCATTTAAAGTCTATCCGTTCCTGTGGGAATTTTATTTACAAGTCTGGTTATTATTTTGACCTTATGCAATCGCCGACCGGGCACCTGAGGTGTTCGGCGGCTTCCGTCGCGCGATATTAATGCACCGGAGGAATTCCCCCGGGCCGGATGACGCCTAAGTACGCCCGCTGAATGTTACCAACCTAAGCTAGTCCACCGTGACAAATTAACTTACACTGTCAGCGTAACAAGCCGAGGTATCTTCACTACCTTAGGTTTCAGTGCCTAGTATTAGAAATACGCGAGTTTGCTAGAGTTGATTTGGCTTCTCCGGTATTAAATTACAATTTGCCATTTATTAGTATATCAGTGTCAGCCCGATATTGATGACAGTATGGGATATTCCTGTGGACCAGTTCAACAATAAACAACGTAAACAGTGCTATAAATACATTTCATGTTTTAATAGACTAGATATATAACTTTTATAACTATCGGAGTATGCCGTTAAGTACAGACTGAGTACTTTTGGATATTCGTTTTTTTATATTAGCTGTTAAAATCCACCTTTATATTGACGGGCCTAATCAAATCTGTACACGCCACTTCCATTTGCCGCTGCCGTTTTCATTTAACTAGAGAACGAAAGCGGAATCTAATGTTTTATCTTGTGACTTGGCTGCTGCACAGAGGTATTATTTAATGAGATCTGGGTCAGTAATTGTTCAGGCGCTGATTCACACGTAGCACGCGCTACACACGTACAGCCAGACCTACTTATACAAATGTTATACGGTAGCCGAAGTAGATTTCGACCGTCCGATTTCGGCCCGGATAGTGTCCTATATCGAATAGTTTGAAGATAAAAGACCCAAATCGTGGTTCAATTGCGGTCCATATCCTCTCTCTGGTGTCATGCCGGTACAGCGGAAAGCAACTGCTCGTCACTTCGCTTCCTTTAAATCGTGATGCGTAAACGTTGTTCCTTCGGCTTGCCCAATTAGCCTCTCAATTATGACTGTTGCGCACCGGTGAAAGTCTTGACAACTCGAAACCAAATTATCGTAAATTTCATTTTTTGTTCCACTTCCCTTTTGAAATTCAACTCTTGGGAAATGACCCAACTAAGGCCTATTTACGCTTTGATACGGCTTTCTTTTTTTTGTGCTATTTCTCTTTGGACAATATTAAACGCGAGGAATTACCTGTGTCTAAACTGTCAAAGAGATCATAGCTGCGATGAAAGCGAACTAATTTGTATGTAAATACAATAAGGGGTGGATTAGAGGGAATACTAATCGTAGTTAAGCCTCTAGATGAGGAAGAATTTTAGAATATGAATGCGCAGTTTGAGGATACGCAGACGAAACACGACAATGCAAAAGTTGTTTTTTCTTTAATTTTAACGTCATATAATTAATAAAGGTCGATTTTTCGCCCCATTTTCCGCCTTTTCATTTAGAGCATTGCGAAAGTCTAATATTCGAATGAGTGGGAGCTCGAGTTTTAAAACAGCCTGCGTGACCACCTCAAACTGATAACGGTTATCTCCCAGAGAACAGATAAGCCCAGCGTTTATTTCGTGATGTTAACCCGCGTATCATTTTTTATCAGTAATAACAGTTCGTCCAGTGGCGAAGGACTACGCTGATTTCACGAAATCGATTTAAATGCATAAAACTGCGGTTCATTGTACCCGTCCTTCTGTAATTTTGGTTAATTTGTTTTCTTATCCGATCCCATCTCTTATCGGCGAGCCCGCCCCCCTCCGCTCGCTTCGGCCTCCTCTTCCGGCAGTGGTCCACGTAAGAACGCGTCGCGAAGGGGCTAATTGTCCGTCCCTAATATGATAGACTGTTGTTTACCGGTCCGATAATCGGAGTGACCGGAGCTGGTGTCCACAGGCCCAGCTGCCCCACCGTACAGCTGTTCAACAGCTGTATGCACACAATCCAAACAGGTTCACTGCATCGGACATTCCATCGTTATTACAACCAAGTTTTTCATTGCCGAACCACAGTTTCTTCATTTTCTCTTGATCGTACACTTTATTTTATTTAGGTTTCTTATTACTACTAAGGTGTGTCCAGCACGAAGCAAAAAATTATTTCACTTCCCCCGGAACAGACTAGAAAATATAATAATCAGTTAAGATCTGCTACATTCCTGTGTCGCGTATATTTCAATTAACGGAATAATAATTTGTGTTTTACACCTGGCGTAAGAAAACAATGAGGGGCTGGGTGTAAGGTGTGCGGGTAGGGGCGAGGCAGCAATTACGAATTGCTTCACTATTATTTCTGATTTTTGTAAGCGGCCACGATTGGCTTGCGTAACACTCATTTCGCCACGGACGGGGCCGGCCTCCTCCCCGCAACAGTTGTTTGTCTTTCCCGTTGACCTTCACACTATGTTTTGTCTGTGTCGTTACAGAAAAAAAACTCAGTTGTTAGATTTAAATTTTTTCTTAATTGTTTCCGCCTAATCGTTCACGCCTAACTCTTTATTCGGGCCGATAAACGAGGACGATCCTTCGCTCTGTATCGATTCTTCGGTGATGGAAGATTGGCGGGCGTCATCGTTCGGGCGGTTGGGAGATTGGCATTGGCGAAGGCTCACTGACCTTCGCCGGCTGGAGGGAGCCGACACACATCTCGGAGCTCGCAGTCTGCCGATCTATTAGACTGATTGGCCCAATCTGATCTCTCTCCGCACTCACTATGTCCTCGTCCAGTTGTCGGGTCGACACGGGGACCTCTGCAATTATCCCGAGCTCCGACAAACGGGAAAAGCGACGTCAGATCGTGGCCCACCTCTTAAAATCAACGAAGATCTGGCTTATCCAGTCGTCATTAAGTATGAGTACTCGCCTCGACTGGGAAGGCCTCGACACTTATACGTCGTTTGCCTGGGTCGAAGGCCGAAGCGGCCGACGATACTGCGTATGAGCTATGTATAGAATTCGAACTCGCATCTAACCTAAGCTAACCTAACCGCAACGCTTTGTTTTGTCGACACGTGGAATAGAACTCGGCACGACGCGCCGTAAAAAAATGTCGTCCTCCATAATACAAGAACGATATTTAAATCCTTATTAAGGTTCCTTGTTTTATGCTCAGAATAATTGAACCCATCCTGGATCGTGGTCCTTCGTGCTTTATGGTCCAAGGTGTCCATAAGAAATATAAGAGACACATAAAGTTCGAAGGGCCAATTTAAGGTACATAGAATGAATTATGGAAACTTTTTTCCCGCGAGAAAAATCTCAGTCTTTTAACTCAAATTGTAAAAGTAGTCGGACGTTGTTTGAGGCCGGGACCTGTGGAGCTTTGTCGGGTGACGTAACCGCCTTACATAGAGGAATGTGTTACGGGTGTTCCGTTCTTTCTTTGTAATCCCTGGACCAATCTAATTGACGTTACATTCTTTCTCGCTTCTTTGTGGTTTCTAGTTAATTACTCTGACCAACCGAGCTTTAAAATAAGTCAAAGTAGAAGATTTATAACTTCGGAGGATTCGGGGCTTAGAGGGCGCTTATGAAAACTCTAAACGTTTTGGAGGCTATATAGTATATGGGGATGCAATAACTCTTCCTCTATACTGTTGGGTTCATTTTGACGAAATATCTTCGTTACTTATTTATCTTAACCAGATATGTATGAACCACCGAAATACCTGCATCTACTGAATTCTTATGTAATTTAGAACGTAATTACTAAAAATATGTATGTATTTTATGCATAAATTCGTGACTATCGCTGGGCAGTTGCAACTATCGTTCGCCGGATAGGCTGCCTTTTTCACTGGCTAGTTTAAAAAATATCCGGAAGTTGTAATCAAAAGTGTGTAGGATACACCTGCTTCACGAGGCCGATAGCTTAACAAGAGTCCGGTTTTCTTTCCCAATTCTGAATAGAGCCGAGGCGTAAAATTTGACCGCCGCACATCAGATAACGCGGCAATCGTCGTAAGTCCCGGAATAAAACCCTGTTTTAAATAAATGTTCCGCTCCCTCGATAACATCTGTAGATATGTAAATATACGAATAATTTTTGACTACCAAGGATGGGCGAAATGTAATTTTGGTGTACGCTCACCGCCTGTATAATTACTCCCAGTGTGGCTGGGCAGAATATTCCTCTTCTGAAATTACTAAGAACCATAACTTCTCTCAGGTTCTGGATAATTCTTCCTTTTTGTATTGCGCCTCAATTGTTTCGCCATATTTTATTTCTATACGTACAACATATTTTTTTATTTTTACGAGAGTATGAACCGTTAGAATGTGGATGTCTTTTATGTATTGTATTGATGTAAACAAAGCAGGTTTTAAGAAGGTTTTAAATATAGTGAATTATTATATAGTAAAATACAATGGTAGGTCTTACAAACAATGATTTTTCTCTAGCTATTCAATAGTGCGTTGTCGCGCTTTCATTCGCAATGTCTAGGACGGTCTGTGATCTGAAGCTAAAGACTTGTACAAAGTCGAGGTCGATAGGCAGGATCCTTCGGCTGGTATTAATTACGCGGGAGTGCACTAGTAGGTCTTCGGATTGGATAGGGAGTGGAGGACCTGCTGTTTTAAGGGTGGGGAACCAGCTCCGACCCGGCCTTTGTCAAGGATGCCCCCCCACAGTGCCTACAGCCTTACCATCTGATCCCGGCCGCTCGTGTCCTTCCCTTCGTACTCGCTTGCAAAATAAATAAGTAAAAAAGGGCGCTTTTCAAATACTACACGAGACGGCTGCAGGTACTGGAGATATTAATATATATTATAGATTTGAATCTTCTTTTCGGATATCGGTCTTAAGGCCAGGCTGTAGGATGAATGGACCAGCTGTGCGGGTTGTGACGTCACGCGTACATCAGCTGTGCGCGCTTATACTTACCTTGCCTCTCTCACAGTCTCTCTTTCTTACATTCATTCCCTTCTTCTTCCCGGGCCCCCTCTTCTTATATTCATTAAATATATCCGCTAACATTTTCATCTTTTATTTTCACGTCTGCAGTTCCATTCTCCAAGTAAATTGTACCATACCTAGTACTATCCTTATACTGATTGTCATCTTATTTCAGCATTATGCCGGTTTAGGCATCTCTCCATATTTTATATCGTAACTTCGAGTATGATTTCACCGTTCATGAGTTGTATTACTTTTACTTATATCGTTCCTATTGAGTGATTCGTTCTTTCCCGTTCTCCTGTTTTCATTCCATAAAATGTGAGCGACACTGCTCTCTACCGCACTCCCACCCAGATACCTCCCACACTACTACAATAATTTTGAGTATCACATGCGGCATATTCAAGCCTTTTTCTGTCTGTCGATCAATATGTTATAACGGTACTATGTGCTAAATGTGGCATTTCGTTTTTCAGGAATACATAGGCATACTCGGGACCACTTTCTTTAGATGCTCCCTGTCATGTTTATTTTATTCTTTCGTTTGGGTAACTGTTTTCCATTCGGTATTATCGAGTTACGCCTACTGTGGGGCGTGTGCACCAGCTTTTGAAACAGCTTTTGATTCTTGCTATTTCATGTCTGCATTCTTTCTTGTTTGTGGAATTTTAATAACATGGAACGTGATAATAATTGCGAGCGTTAAAATAACTGGTCTACTGTGTAATTCCCAGACAAGTTTTTAGAATTGTTTGGAGGGTTATTTCGGAATGGTATGTTTTTGCTTAGTCACGGCGGTATTGGCGGGTGGGGGTGGGGGTGGGTGGGTTTAACTCTTAGGTATTGCCCTGGGTGAGAGCAGGACTATCCCCCACTAAATGCCTACAAAAAATGCCTACGTAACAAAGGGAGAGGGTACTGCCTTCAACCTACCTCCGTCTACAAAATGCCTACGGAACATGGCTTCCTCCGGTCCCCGTTGGAGGTTTTAACAGGACTGGCACTAACAATATTCGTGATACAAACAAATATTACATTTAACTGCATTATTTGAAATACACACTTTTAATTCTGAGTACAATTTTCTTATTTCTTCTTTTTTCTTTATCAAAACAAGGTCGAAATTCAAAAGTTTAGAGGAACGCTACGTGAAACACTTATAAGCGATGGTCATCGAGCGTTAACATTATACTCATTGTTATGTTTTCTCGTCACCTGTTTCTTTGTGTAACTGTTGTACACAAAGTACGCAAAGTTTTAATTTAATATCCGGCACGGCAATTGCTCAGATTTAAACTTTCTTATTTAAAAACGACTACCTGGCAGTTGAATTCGCTCACACCGCAGCATTTTTCCTCATGCGTTTCCTCAAGTTAATGTTATCTTGTTCATGATTGCGATAAATCGTTGACCCTCGAAGTTGTAATTAACTCGATGCGTTTCGGTTTTAAGTATTTTGTTTCTACAGTTTTGTGAATTGTCTCGCGCGTCGACATGACGTGTACAGATCGCCGAATGGATCGGTAATTTCAGTTGCTAATTAAAATTGATTAGTTTGAGTACCTGTTTTGTGGTCTGCGAGGGGTTGGAATACCGTAGATTTCGTGTGTTTCTGTCTCCTCTCGCTGGTTTTGTCTTTTGCTAGACCGGTTTCGGTTACTCGTCATCTTCAGTAGCGGTGTTAGTCAGTTTGATACTTTGGATGTTTTTTGGGCATCCCCACTGCACTGTCACTGTCACTTGTACTGTGGTGGTTGTCGTGTGTATATATGTTTCTTGTTATTGTGTTTTTGGAGGATGGGATTGAGTAGTACAATTGTACTCATTGTATAATAATATAATATAATGTAATTATAAATGAAATATAATATATAATGTTTTTCCACAATTGTGTAATAGAATAAATTTTGTTAAATTGCCGATTTATAAATAGATACAGCCCTGATGTCTGACTTCATAAGGGGAATGCGTATCTTATCAGTGTTATCTGCGCGTTCATCGTGAAACCTTGAAATGGATTAATTATCTTTTCCGATTTATTTGTTACTTCCATACATATCTTGTTGTCCCCTCTCAACAATTGCAATGACTGATATGGCAGTGCGAACCTCGCAGACCTCCTCATCCACGTTATTTGCCTTAAACAAAGAACCTGACACTGGGCAATTATTTTATTTTCGTGTTATTTTTATATTAAAAGTTCAAAAAGTATTAAAACTATTATAGTTACACTCCGTAGATCCCGGTTTCGATGTTAAGTTGCTCTCTATTTTCTTTCGACATGCTCTTTGAAATCGCTCATTGAACTCCTGAAGAGAGAAGCCACCCGCGGTATCTTCGCTTTAGGCGGCGCTTCGGAGTATTCAAGAAGGTGAAGCGAGGAAAGTTGTCGAATTAAGGGAGTTGAAGGATTTATTCCTGAAAGGGCCGGAGTTCATTTTGGATTACGCTGCTAGAGACATCTGGAGGAACTTTCAAGTTAGTTTCAGTAAAGAATATTAGTCCGTCCTCTTACGTTAGGACACAGGGAGATGTTAGGACTGATGACCGGGAGCTGTGCGGCGTTATCAAGGAAGCAGTTCAGTTTTACTGGGCTATCCTTAGAGGAGCGGCGTCTCCGGGCATTAGGCTAAAGGCTGCTCGCGGGGAGAGGCAAATGACCTCCATGAGTTTGGGGTAATGAACCCCGAACTCGTGGTTTCCAAGCGTGGGTCCTCGCTATTCAAACTCGTCCCTTTCCAGGCCGGAAATAACAGGCCCGAGTATTTCACTTAGGACGGACCCCCAGGTGTAACCCGATCAGGTAGGAACTCCTAGTTGGTCGCCAATGTTGCAGATATAACATCTTAAAAATTGAGTTGTGTATCTTGTCGTTATAGCAGGATCAACTTTTTCTTTATAACTTCCAAAAATTATCTCCATATTTTGACAATTTAACATTTTAACAAAAAGTTCAGCTTATATTATAAATTCTCGCTTAAGAATAATCACGTACCTACCACAGCCTGCACACAATGAATCCTGAATTTAAAAAAAGAAACTGTGATAAAAGAATCATTCTCCTAAAAATAAAACCGTATTATTGAGGCAGCGAGTATATTACAATCTTTACACTCTCTTGTCTTTGTTCTTGTATTCCCATAATGTTGCGTACAACGGGATTTCATAAGCCTAGCAATCGATTGTAATTTTTTTTTAAATTGTCGACAGTTTGAAACAGTGTTGAGTGTTCGTGTAGTCGATTTCGGGGTATTTAGGCATTGTGGGTTTCCCGGATGGGTAGTGACTGGGAAGGGTCCTCAATTAGAGCTTAATTCGGTTTTAACGACCTTATGGCCCACCGGGTTTATGCCTCAGGTACAGTCGACCAGGAAGCCACTGCCTTCATGATCCGGCTCCGGACTCAATTCTGTAGGCCTTGTGTATTTGTTCGGCAAATGGATAGAATTAGTTCTTTTGTGTGGCCCACAGCTATAAGAGGATTTAAATTTTATTGGTGATAAATGGAAAGTAATAATATTTGTTAACTTATTGCTAATAACACGACAAATAAAACTGATTATAAATTATTGTGTCGACAAATCAAAATAAATCCCGCCGGGTAGTAACATCCGTTATGGTCCTCGATTCAGAAGTGTTTAAAAATTGGCCGGCCAGCCTTAATCTTGGTTGACACCAAATCACAATTACCTCGATCAAATAAACAGCACTTGATCGAACACATACTAATACGTTTTGAGTATTTTGACTCCGATATCGACGAACGGCGTCTCTTTGTGAAACGAATAACCATATTGGTTGTCCGTTTTGGCAATTTAAATCAATTATTTTTAATAATTATGACCTCAGTTTTACACTGTAAAATTAAGAAACGGCTAGGTTTTGCCCTGCATTATGTTCTCTTTACCCGCGATTTATTCTAAATTGCCTTCTTGTGAAATCATCCTGTTCCTAAATTATTACCGATAATTTTTGTTTCGAATCTACACTTTTCTGTTTCTGTTATCTCTTCCTGTAGCTGTTTATCCCGACTGTTAGATTATTGCTAGTCATCACCTATCGTTATACTATTTCGTGTCCAATCTCCCGGTGATAGGTCGGCTGTCGGACATCAAAACTCCCAATAAAAATTCGTACCCCGAAAAAGCATTATTTGATAGCAGTCTGCAACCTTTAAAACATTAAATTGAAAATAGTGAACCACAGTTGGGTGGGGGGTTAAACCGCCGCTTGGCAATGTTAGTTTTTCGCGGCTCCTTGAACTCTTCCGGACTCGGCTTTCCTCTTTCTCGAGAAATACCCTCGGTAATTCTCTCTCCTGTGCGGCGGAGGCATGCCAAATATTCGATGGCAGAGTGGAGGTGTTGCAACTGCTGGGTTGGCCAGGCGCCACGGAAGTCCTCGCATAAAACGACGATGGTGCGTTCGATTTTACTTTCCCGCCTTGTGTTTCTATCTGAAATTTTAATTGTGTCCCGTTTATCGGCGAATAAAGACAGTGTTAAGAGGTTAAGCAGCTCAATTAGTAGTATATTGGTACGGGGAGATTAATAGAAAAATGTGAGCCAACAATAAGAGTGGTACTCATATGCGAGTGCGAAATAATTTCACGGAGGAAATACTTAATATTTCACCACATTTCCATGCCTTTGTGTGTATATACACAATTTCGCATTTTAAAGTGGCGAATCGTGAAATGAAAACCTACTTTCTGTTTCACTGTAAATCATAGAAACAACATATATATTCCCAGAATAGCTGCGGGTTGGAATTTCACCAACTTCAGCCCCTCGAATTGTCTACCTGCTCTACGTATTGGCGTTGTTGCTGTCATTATTCTGATTTCGCAGCTTCGGATCATCGTTCGGCCGTGTTCCGAATGTTGCCCCACATCTTTCGCATCTGGTACCGCTCTCTTTCTCATTCTCTCATACCCGTATTTATGTATGCATACAGGTATTAGTAGCACAGCGCCTGGTGCATCTCGGATACGGCCTAGAGGACCTGCCAAGGTGTATTACGTCCGCGAATCGGGTTAAGGTGAAAAGTACGGGTGGAAATTGGAACAATGGGAATTGTGCAATAGAAGGCGTTGTGGAAGAATTCACAGTGTCTGTTTTAATGCGGCCGGTTGAGCCATAGTCGCGCGGAGGGAGAACGGGGGTGGGAGTGAGCGATTAAGGTCGGGCGGCAGTGGCAACCGAAGGGGATGGCGAGCCAATGCCGGCCTTACCGACCGCCGGCTCACTTTCTAACCGCACGCCCTCAGGGAGAAGACTTGCGTCACAGCACAGGCCCACTTATACTATACGCACGGCTCCCTCCGCTTTCCAACACTATATATCTCCCTCTCCTTTCCTCTCCATCTTCTCTCTCTCGGTCTCCGCTCTTCGGAATGTACTTTTTCTTAACGTTGGGGGGAATTCGTTTTTCGCGATAGACGGCCGCCAGTGGAGTGTCCGCGATCATCGTGCAAGTCACGATCTCTGCCCAACTCTGCTTATCTGCGTTCAGAGCCTCTCCTCACCCGGATCCCGGTTGCGAACTCTCATCACCGCTAATCCCGTTTACCGTATACAGTATTCATCGTAAAGTAAACTCGAGAAATGAGAAATTCGGTAGATTAGGTTAATAATGTCATGATATCCACGCCCTCAGACTCTCATTAGTTCGTGTTTGCGGGGTGGGTCGCGAGGGTTCGAAATTCCTTTTCAACATTCGTAATTCTATTTACCTGAAGCGGCAGTTTTTTTATCAGGTGTAATGTATATACCGGTTGACACTGCGTGACTATAAATTTCATTTGAGCGCGGGCGTCGCAATTGGCTCCGTGTGGGTTTCTAATTGGTAACATCTTTAACGCTTCGAATTAGGACCCATAACCGGGACGATTAAACATTTCCGGCCCGGTATCAGGCGGCCGTTGGCGCAATTTGCGTTTCGCCGATGATAACGGCGTCGGCGCCCGATGGGGGAGCTACGTGATGAGAAAATTGAATAGCTTTAGGAGCGCCAGTTATGCGGGTACTCTGCTAAACTTTACAGTACTCATCATTCCCAATGGATGTCATTCACTGGGCAAATTTGTTTTGTTCCTACTTTCATTTTTAAATATTATACTTTTTCCTCGACGCTATTTGGGATAAAATTTACACGAATCTTAAAAGTTTGTTTCTACATCCTATCTCTGCCTTGTCGGGCATTAGTTCTAAAAATTGACAGGTTTGTTGGAGTATTCATTTGATTTCAACGACTAATCGTCCTTGAAACGCTCAAAAAATTTACAAGTTAACGATCCTATATTTTTTTCTTCGAGAAATCGAAGGCCCGAAATAAGAGATATGATTCATTTGTGTAGTTTATAATAATGCGTTGAAACTACCAAGGACTGTATTGAGGAGTTAGCTAACGGTTTCTGAAGGAGTGGGCGTGTGCGTGTATTCGGTATTTTCAGTTTGGAGGACGACGAATCGCTTTGGAACCAGTTTTAAATGCTACCGGAGCCGACCCGGAATTTAATGGGCACAGAGCCGGTCGCCCGGGACAAAAAAGTATTTTCCATTTATTAATCCCTACGTTTTATTAATAATATACGAGCCATCATTTCTAGTTTCGAGCGATCTCCTTTGCTATTAATACAGCTTGAACTTACTTTCAGTACTGTAGTATTACTATTTGCTAACTCGGCAAGGAAAAACCTTTTCTTAGAGTGGAAATTGGATTTGAAGTGAAACTAAAAGGGAAATGTTCGGGTTGGACTGAGACCGATGGAGTGTATAAAAGACGGGGGGTATTGTTGTGTGTTCTCGTCCGGCCAGTGTTACACAGGAAGTATGGCGTCCTTGGGCGCCAATTTATGAAACTAAGTCGCTCTCATTTGCTCCACGTTTCACCTAAATGGCTTTCTGCGT
The DNA here is from genome assembly GCA_019843655.1 of Lethocerus indicus. Lineage (NCBI taxonomy): Eukaryota > Metazoa > Arthropoda > Insecta > Hemiptera > Belostomatidae > Lethocerus > Lethocerus indicus. Next base: position 20,633,218 of record JACDQD010000003.1, on the reverse strand, counting down.
TTTAAAATCTCCTCCTTCGCCGGCAGTTTGTCGAGCCAAATTGCGGGCTTTCCCAGTGAAATTATTAGATGGAAAAGATTGTGTCGCAGCGGACACGGGAAATCCTCTTTCTCCTCTCTTTTCAGCCATTAACCTCTTATCTCCGCTCGACAATAGTTAAATATATATCATATTAAAAATGTACTTACCATAGACACGTCGTGTGGCGACCGCAAAAATAGTGTTAGCTAAGATTTATTTTTCAATATTTATTGTATATTGGGGCTCGGAAAAACGTGACCGTGTATAACCATTAGGGCTGCGATTGGGCAAGAATTCGTTTAATGGTGCAAGGATATGGTCATTTGTTGAGGCCGTTTACCATTTGATATCGATGCAACTGGTAGGCAGTGAAAGGTAACAGCTGGGTCGTGCTCTGACGTCAGATCAAGATACCTTCACTCGTGTTATAGTAGTGTCGATCAGCTGTTAAGTATACCGGCCGGCTCCAGAGCCCAACACTAAATAAAAGTTTGGAGTTTAATAGTTTATATTTTTATCTGTTAATTTCGAGGTGTAATCTAGACCGGGCGCACGCCACAATATTCCTCTAATGCCAATTTAATATCGGCATTCTTCGGTCCAGTGGAAAGGTTATTATTATCGGATACTCATCAGTTTTCCTTATTGGAACCCTTCACCTCATTAGTGCTAACGACTTTCCTTACTTCATTTTGGTACATTAGGGTCGCCCTGTAAACAGGCTTTTATTCTGGGATGTTCGTTAAAAATGCCCTTGATACGGGACTTTCATACCTTGTCGATGAAATTCGTTCCTTGTATCAATAAAAAATTGAAGTACTTCCGTTTCTGAGGTCTGGTGATAGTGGCAAGCGGAAAACCGGTCTAATGTAAAGCCGAGGAGAGAGGAAGTAGAAAATCGAATGGAATAGTTCTTTCACAACATATTGAAGACAATGGATTCAAACTTGTTCTTTTATCATTGTATTGGTAATACTTATTGTTAGGATTTATTGCTCCTATTAGTCGGATACGTTAAAACACCGCCAGGCCTTAAATTTTTCCGAATTTCTAATTCAGAACCCTAGCAATATTCTGCGGAGGGATACTTTTTTATTTGGGACCTGCACCGAACCTAGTTGCCGATAATTAAGTAGCCTTGGTGTTTTAAATTGAGCGCCTAATAGCTGGCGACTCTGCTCTCTCTGCTCAGCTACCATCAAAGCACATTCGAATGAAGTCTCAAATTTACCTCCCAATCCTACCTCGAACAACAGTAATTAGATCGGGCTCTGATTTCTCTTTGATTTATCCACCATTCTTTCCACTACGCTCGTCCTAGTGTTGTCGTTACCTCAGTAACGCTTTTCTAAAAAAGCAGAAACAATTTACAAGAGCCCGAGGAACTACTTTATGTAACAATACTGTAAGTGGATTTAATTCTCTGTCGTGGGTTTTACGCTACTCCATCGAGATGTGCAAAATCTAAAATGATTTATATGATGATTGATAACAGGGATGAAAAATTCATTCATTTTAGAAACATAGTACCGCATATGTATAATGCCATTCTAATGAAATAAAAGAAAAGTTTCGTTATAGTGAATTTTTACTTAATTATTTTCTGAATCCATTGCCGCAAATTCCACACTGCAGTGGAGCCTCATAATTAAAATCAAATAACAATCGAATCTGCAGGTAGCGACGTGAATCGATAGCAAAAATAGCCGCCATCGGATAATGTGTTTATTTTGTTCCCTGCAGTGGAAATGAAACGGCTTTAATGTTCCATTTAGGGTTATACTGTACGCATTTTCGGTTCGAACATGGCAGGCAGTATTTAATATTCGTTCCGGCTTCTGTTACATACACCGAACACAACACGAATTCACACTCACAGGAGAAGTAATGCTTCGTTCTTCTAAACGTGTTCTTTGAAGTGCTTCGTTGAATAAACAAACTTAACCTAGCAGTGAAATTACATTTGATACCTTCCGGCCGAGGAACGTCCGGTTTAATTATTCCAAAATGGATGCTCCCTATAAACTTGTCGACGTTGTATCGTGGGGTGAAATATAATATTTCATGAAAAACGCAACAATAAAAGTGCGAACGATCAATGTTGGTCCCATCAGCCCTCATGGGCGTACACGTAATATAGATGGAAGGGCGTTGTGAGGACATCTCAGTTGCAAGTGATTGCCTTGAACGTACGTGACAATGTACCACGGTTGTCCTTGGCTGGGCCCGCTTTTTCTTATTCTCTATTCTTCGGTGCATTGAAAATGCATTTAGTAACCTTCCGAGGTGGTGAGCTGTAGACGAATTGTGAAAGGGTTGCTCGAAAAAGAGATGTAGGCGGGAGATTGCGCATGCCAAATTTGACGTCATCCTCAAATGGGAATACTACTTTCACCGAGGAAGACCTAGAGGGGTTGTCATATACAATAAATTATTACCGAAACTTTTAATTTACTATACTGCATATTATGCCAAAATCAAGATTTGCGAAAGGGGTTGACCATCGAAAATAATTCGCTGAATGCACAAATTCAACGCTAGTGTCCGCTTCGGTCACGCCACGTACAGGTATGACGAATTGGAACGTTAGCCTCGAAACGTTCGAATGCAGTTTTTCATAAAGAAGAAAAACACGTAAAAATGTCAAACTGGTTTAATACACGCCCAAAATTAGCCGATATGCCATAGACAGACTGAAATTCATCAATCTTCAATCCTTAGATTCGTCGGCTAGGAATGAAATTTCGTTGTTCCGAATTGAGATTTATTGAATAAAAGTAGGTTGGACGCCAAAATAGGTGATCTCACTCCGTTAGGAGATAACGAGTGCGCTGAAACCCCCTCCGATAGTCCCAATGCGGACTTCTCGTTTGACATTCGCCGTGACACCCATTTGAACTGGGTCAATAACGTGCAGATAACTATAAAATATTGTCTTATTTTCGCCGCGTATTAACGATGGAAAGAAGCGAGAACGCGTTCCCGGCTTTATTCGATACCGTGTAATGATATCGTACTTATTAGTAGCAAAATAGTGATCTCTAACTTGTGTATGTAAGACAACGCGTACATCTCATTTATATGATTTTCAGAAATTTTACGACCGCCGAATGACAAATTAAAGAAAGCCGAGCGAGGTTATTTCGCCTTACCGGAAAGTCTGTTGCGAGACTATTCTCCCGGCGGGCGTACTTGCAATAGGCCCGGCGGCCTACTTTTTAAATGCAATACATTTTCACGGCCGTTTTGCAATCCGATACACTTTAACCGCGAATCGCCCGGTATTATAAAACAGTTGCGCGTTTTGATAAGGCGTAATCTAATTATAATTAACTTGTTTATGCGAGTGGGTCGTTTGAAATGGGGTAGTAAGATCCAAGGTTTCCTGAAATGCTCGTCAGTCGATATTTCTCCACTTTTAATGTTTGTCCTAATGTTTAGTAGTAGTCCACGTCATCGCTGTATAATATTTTATACAACCGGTTAATTTAAAGTCTTCATATGCTTCATAATTACACGTTCCCATTTCAGATATATTATTCGCTATGAATTAAGTTTGAAACTTCTCACTATTTAAAATAAAAATACGAATCATTTTGTTCACTCCTCCGGTAGTGCACGTTGATTGTGAACTACCAGGAAGTTATTCGGACCTGACATTTAGGATCTCGAGTGTAGAAGAAGCTCCTCTTTCACTCCGCTTTCACAAAATCAAATGGAGCCGGTCGAACCGGTTAAGGCCGAAAATATTTAAACGCCGGGCAAATTGCATGCTTAATCCCTATTATGCGAGACAAGATTTCGCTATCAACATAGAACTTTGGATGTAACGTGATTCTACCGCCCTCGGGCCGGGTAGTGGCTTTTTTGGCCCGCGCTGGAAAGTTGTCGAGCGTCGAAAATCCGTGCCCACGAACCGGAGCATTCTGAAAACCGATGTAAATCCGGTTCGTGATTATCCATAACAAGAGCCGGGGCGGCGGATTGTTCTGTCCTTTAAAGGATGGGACCCGCTTCGAATTCTATTGGGTTCTGGCTGACTTTCGTAACCGCTGCATTGAAGGCAAAAAAAAGAGATTGAGAAAGTTCGTAACTACGGGGACACTTTGGAAACTGACCCAGTTCCAAGTCCCGCCGCAATGGCTGTTTGTCAACTATTCGAAGAGAGTAGGTGATTATATAAAGTCTGGGTTATGTTTGAACAGTCTACAGCCGGAGCTGACTCGGGTCCGACTTTTCTTTTCTAAGTTGGCTTTAGAAAACAGATTTTTTTTTAATATACCCATCTTCCTTCAGAGCAATTCCCAAATACAGCATTTACAATTGGTTAAGATTTCCGAGATAATATTTGTGTTCTGTTAAATAGCTCGTTCTGATAGTTCGTAATCTTTCGGAATATTCCGTTTTGTGATAAAGTTGTTGGCATATATATTGACAACCTCCATAAATTATTTCGTAATAATAATTCAAAATTGATTATATCCGGCAGTTTGTATACATTTATTTTCTATCTGAAAATATTTCCGTTGCATTAATATGCGAGTTTAATCTGTAAAGTGATAAATTTTCTTTTAGCTTTAGTGCTTTTATCAATGCATAATAATTATAAGTTAGCTCGATTTGGGTTTAGGGAATCGTGCCTTGTGGTTGTTAGGGGGTGAAGCAAATGGCACTTGAGTGGGTCACACTCAACCGGCGGGAACAGCCGGTTTCGGCGTTGAGTTGTGTAAAGGGGCTTATTCTGAGGGGCTCGAATTCCGAACGGGGTCAATCTTGCTATCTTTATCGCGGTATTCAGGTGTTGGTCGAATATGCGGGTGAACTCCCAACGCGGTGGGTAATTTTCCTACGAAAATTACGTTTTTCGGATAATTGTGGCAGTGTAATCTAGTACATAGGGAGAGGTGATGAAGCTAAAGCGGGCCTGCTGCTAGTGGCGAAGTGGGACAAGGCTGTGCACCGTCCCACATATCATCATCGCCGGCCGGCTCTATCTAACGAGCCGTTGGTAATTCACCTTCGCACGCCCCAACACTTTCACTCCGTTTTGCCTTCTCCATTTCGAAAACAAGATTTTTGAATATGTAATTGTGTATTCGTGTATCGGATATATCGGTTTTTCAGGTATACGGAATTCGTACCTGTCCCTTTTCGGGTCGTTCTATTGCCGTAAATAACACAAGTTGCCTGACGGTTTTATGGGCAATAAATGTTCATTTTATATGACATATTTTTTCAAGTATATCTCGTTGTTAACATCTAGAACCTTCAACATTGCTGTCAGGAATCCTTACTTCGGCAATTTTTCATAGGCACTCCACTCGGTCGATTCGAAACATTCGTGTGGAAATAAGGAATTGTGCTAGAGCGGAAAAGCCCGAGAGAACTCTGTAACACGGTTAGCAGTTCTGACCCAGATAGAAAGCAACAGCGGCGTTTTCCACAGGTCACGGAATCCCGATTTATAAGATAAGATGGGATAGCCAAATTTTTCAACCGCGCTTAGTTATTTGATCCAAACTACCCGCCGCGAGAAATGGAAAAACTGTATGTCGTCAGATGCTACTGGGTCCGAACGATTACTAACCTTTTGGTATTTACTAGCATTCTATCGTACGGATTGTATTCCAAAAGAATACAACGTCTAATATATTCCCCAATTTTGATTGACATAATCTCCTCCCCGTAGATAATTTAGGCTGGGATTTTAGCCATTAGTATAATGCAAAATGCCAAATTTTCCAATGTTAATCTCCAGTGTTAGGGATTCCCAGGTCCTTTCTTCTAGGGAAAGGGGGACGTTGGGGCAGGACGAGGAGGGGGCGTCCTTGTCCGGGTCGCGGGTAGCCAGCCCAACCCCCGTCCACAACGTCCCCGTCCCACTGGGCAACTTAACCCGCATTATTCGACTTGGGCCGGTAAAAGAGAAAGTCCCGACTACCTGCCTTCCAGTTCTCCAGGCCCTATCCTTTTCGGTTCTATTGTTTAAACCTATCTTTCGCATTGTCGGGAATTTAAACTCCCCTTCCTCGCGGGCCGTTCTTCCAACAACTTTACACCTCTTCCGCTATCCCAACTACCAAATACCGCTATTTCTTTTTCATACACCCTCTCCGAAACAGCCTTAATAACAATAGATAACTCTGGAGGTAATACCTGCTGCATTATTTGAAAATGTTATTGCGACAGGAATATACTCAATAGCAACTATATTACAGTTTGCTTATTTCTACTGGAAAAATTGCCTATATTCTATTGAAGTTCTATAGTCCGTACTATTCCTTTCTCCTAACTTCTTTTGACAGACAGATCCCTTACCTGGTGCCCGAACTGGCCTTTTAAATTTCGGTAATACCGTTTTTTTTTCAGTACTATTTCATTTGTGTAGGTCCAATGGGGGCGTATAGACAGACGCCACTGCTGACAGTATACCGTGCTCTGTTAGACCTCTCCTCTAATTACCAGCGCCGCTCCCATTGTACAGTACAGTCGGTTCAACTGTTGGTTTTACTTACCCTCCCCCAAACAAAAATTCTGGATGTACGATTTGAGAAATTTTCAGTTTTAAAAATAGGGTTTTGTAATTGGGAGCAATTTTTGTAATTCTGAGCGTGCGCCCCAAGCTGCAGGCGATCTGCACTGATCGGTACTTGCTGTTACGTTACGTTTGACCCAAATTTCCAATTAAAACTCGGGAACCGACGCAGGAGTAATATAATCCCATTGCGTGCAAGTGTGTATGCGTTACAGATATGCCACACTTCCTCTCTCGTGGATGTGGAAGTGCCAAATTAGATTTTCGACGCTTTCGCATTTTGACAGACCAGTTGAATTCCAGAAATGAATTTTTTACCAAAACTAAAGATCTGGCCAAACTTTTCGATATTTAATACTTGGAAACGAATTCGGGACACCTGTTCCTCACTTTTAGGACGGGATAGCTTGGACTGTGGAAGCAGCTGTGTCGGCTGGATGGCCGACGGCAACCCTTCGCAAAACTTTTACTGTAGAATTGAATTTTATTGAAGGGGCGGGCGTCGGCGGAGCTTTATTGCACGCTGGACAGGCTCGACCCCAGTTTTCGGCCCCTGGATATTTTATGATCCATACCCCCATATCAGATTTTCTACGATTTTCAGAACTTTCTTTTTGTTAACATCTAAAGATAATCCGAATCCGTCCGAAGACATTAATTTATGTCTGTAATAGTATTCAGCGTTTTGGAAAGTGGATTGCGCTTAGAAATTTTAGATATTTAAGGCTATATGGAACTTATTAAGTCAAGCTAGTTTATTATTTATTTAATTAATTTGTATAATATCGCAAATTTTAATTTGAATTTCATTGTTAAATTCTTCCCTCTAGTTGAGCAGTCAAGGAAACCAGTTCTGGAAATCACTAGTAACTTGTTATAATATAATATATTTTTCTAGCATTTCTATATATCTGTAATGGATGGAATGAATCGTGAATAAATTTCGCGGTTTTATGAAGGAGAGCGATAGTGATGGAGACTTGGGTTGCCGGTTGAATACCTCGTTTCACTCTCGGCTGGTTAACGATGGGCGCTTTGCGGGGCGATCGAATCTTTCGATCCGTTTACTGGTTTCGCGCATTATGTAGCCCCCTCGTCCGATAAGGTCGATAGCCCGTCGAAATGAGCTACCGACCGCTCCCGGGGAAGCCAGCGTTACGCATACGATACCACCGGCCATCTACCATTTACCGAATCGAAATGACCACAAATATCGATTAATCAGATCGGTAAAATGTTTCTTTTTCACGGCCCGATATATTTATTTTTGATCGGCGGAGAAACTAACGATGAATAATGAACGTCTAAAGTAGGCCAGTTATGTACGATAGTGTTCCCGCGGTCGGTGTGAAGCTCTCGATGCGTTTTTGAATATTCAGCACCAGTGTACCGCAGCGGCCACTAGCCCCGTACGCGTTACCTTGTTCGGGTCTGTTCCGTCATTAGAAATTCAGATGATCTGTCCCTTATCTCCCTGTTGATGACTATCTCCTCTTCTGCTCATATGTCCAGTTCCTGGCAGCAATTATTATTGTATAATTTCTAAATACATCACTCATAAGAGTGGTAGTTTGACGTTTAAAAGTAAATGAAAATTAATTAAATGTCATTTAACAGTTATTTGTCTGTAAATTACTTAAAAGCTAGATAAGTTAACAGAGAACATAATTGTATGCAAAATAAAATGTATACATCGTTGTACATACTGTTGGAAAATGCCTTATAGTTTTGGGATAAGATGAAGGGAAATTTCGTATCACTGTCCCAATTTCTTCTTCTTTTTTTCCCAGTTCCTCGCGGCTCTCTTTTCATTCAGCCAACTTGCCGTTAACTTGTGGGGTCGGTGAAATCGGGGTCCTCCCCTTCCCCCCCCCCGCCGCTTTGGAGGGTCTCGAGGGCCCCGGGCCGGATAATTCGGGCGCGCGTCTGAGAATCGGCGGAAAGCCGAATGGGACCCAGATATCATGACTCCGTGAAATAACGGGTCGAGTCAAGAAACTGGCGTGCCGGCCCGACGCCCCTCCCCTCACAACCTCTTTCGCCAGCCTCATTTACATCAGTCGGCTGTTCGGGTACTTAATCTTAATATTATTACCGGCCGGGTAAAAAGAATAGAAGAAATTTCCATTACAATAAATTTTCCACCGTTGTCCTTAGAAAGTTCCGTTTTGTTACAACCTTCGTTCCGTCAGCATTTTTTGTTTGTTTGGAACAATTATCAGTACATTTTATTCTGTAGCGTAAGTTATTAAATTGTGTGGTTTGTTCTGAGTTTGTTCCAATATGAAGTGTAAAGAGAGCTCCGAGTGAAGGTTACAAAAAGGTCCGTAATAAAACAAAAAAACACTCTTCTGACACAACTTGATTGTATTCAATTTGATTGGTCTGTTACATGGAATGTGTAGAAACCGCTTTTACTTGTAAGCGGTTTGCGCTCCCAACGGAGAACTCGAAATATTTGCAAATCGATCTAATAGAGGCTCGTTCCCGTAATTTTGTAGCATTCCGTAGATCGGGAGTCCGGCCATCAAATCGTACAGTTTCGAGAGGAGACGTTCGCGGATGTAGTTCTAAAACTTTTCCACTCCTCGAAAACGGGTCACGGCTTGAATTATTCAATATGGTGTTTAGTTGGGGCCGGGGTGAAGGGTGGCGGAAATGAATCCGGGCCCTGCCCTCACACCGCCGGAATCAGAATGCGGAGTCATCGTAGCCTCTCGTTTCTTCGAAACGTCGAATAGTACCGGAATGAGAGTACACTGGCAGTGTGCGAAACGATAATGGTGCCGGTATACGCCGGCATGTGTTCGCCAGCCTGCCATCGGAGTACCTATTGGCGTGGCCCCCTTTCTGGCCGACACCTGTGCGGTGACTATTGCTGCGCGATCATTTCACTTCTTTCCGTTTAATTGACGAGTAGGCCGTTAAGTCGGCCCGTTATTGATTTTATGGTTCATGACACAGAGCCATGTGGGGTTAACAGGGCCAGTACGGGGACGGCTTTCATATAACAGAGATCGACTTGTTAACGAAGGAACACTTTCTGTGAAACAAAAAGCTAGAGTCGGCCTAATCGGTTTTCGGTTGATTCGGACCCAGAGACTAGTGGAATTAATTTTGTTATAATTAGTATTTTCAATTAGATTAAAGGCTGGTTTGTGTAGGCCATTAATCCCTTTTGTGCCTTGTGTCACGCTCCTCCCTTTCTCGCCTATGGCCGTAATCAGTAATTACTTTCATTGATTACCTTGCCGCTTTAGGCCATGCCCTTACAATACGTTTAATTCAAGTTTTCGTCGGTTTATCAATTATTCCGTGCCATTTAAAATTACAACCTAGTGACTCTACTCCCACTAAGTGTTAAAGTTAATATTAGATGGAATTCACTTCTCGCACCAATTGCGCGTGTTTCCGCCCTATCACCTGTCAGTATAATCTGAATGGGTATACGCCCAAAGACTTATTTATAAAAATGTTCTCATGACTTTAACCCTCTAGACTAGAAACTGGCGTAGTGCTTACTTACTTATAATGTAATTGTTATCTCATTCTTATCAGTCATAAAAATAAGGCAAATCTAATTGTATTTCAGTGCTGACTACATAAATTGTTAGGCTCAACTTATCGACCCATTTGCTCGTTTTTAATGTTTTCATAAATTTTATTTTGTTTACTCATTTTCAAGAGTTTTGATGTATAAAATATTCGTATTCTATATGATCATTTGGAGCCGAGAGGATTCCAAAGGAGTTTGTTCTTCATATTTTTTTAAGGGAAACGATAACGTTTATCCGACCTTCTAAAAATAAATCTCGTCTCTCTCTCAGAGCGAAAGAAGCTCCCTCCCGGTTCCCGGTCCTATTTTCGTTCCCTTTTTTTTACGCCTAGGGAATAAGTCCCTAAAAAGTTGGTCCTATTTCATTCTATTGAGCGCCCCCTCCCGAAGTGGAAGAACCTTTTATGCGGGCGTTAAATCACTCTCAATGAACTGCAACTGCTTTTTCCATGTGGGAACATTATTCAGCCTACCCAACCCCTCCCCTTCCCCAGTCATATCTTACACCGTCCCCTTAATTTCTTTTTACTGTCTCTGTACTCTAGTATTTGTTCCCTAACAGATGCAGAACTCTTTCTATTTCTCTATAGATATTTAGCGGTATAATTTCTTCTATGAATATTGAATTACGCATTAGTATGCGTTATTATGCAAGCCCAACAAACCGGCATTTCGCAAGAACAATGTATTAATTATTCGTATGTAATTGTACCCCCTTTATAAAATATTTTTCTAATGATTTGTTTATATCAACATATTTTACATCAAATACCGTGTTATAAACTAACAGCTTAAATATTAACTGAACAGTATCTTCTATATCGGCCTATTTTTTTATTTATCATACGTGACCCATTGTTTGGTAATTTTATTATCTGTGATTTAATATGTATTTGGAACGCTCCGCTGACCTTACTTGTCCCCAGTTTTGAATTTAATAAGGAATTTAAATTCTAGAGCGACATTGAGTCCATTGCGAATTTGACGCTGACTTGCTCTAACGTAAAATTACGAGACTGTCACAACACTGCGGGTGAGAAATAAATCGCCAATACTTTCCCCCAAACATCGTCAATTCGTACGGTAACATTTTTACAAGTGCAACATTCTTTTAAACAGCACATCTGTTCTTGATGCTCAGTCCTATGGCCCCTATTTGTTTCATTTCCTTCGTTCTTTACGAAGTGATCCTTGGATAGATGTTATCAACTTCTGATCGAGTTATTTTCATAACAAAAAAATAAATAAAATAAATAAATAAATAAAATAAATAAATAAATAAATAAATAAATAAATAAAATAAATATATAAAAACCAGGTTTATTTAATATATAAATTATGTTTTTGTTTTTTAGGGGGATGTCGAAGTGCACAAAAGGCTGGAAGAAGTGAGATTGACAGAGTGTCGGAAATCCGCCCGGCTTCAGGACCAGCAGGACACCGACTACTCGAGGTTGGCCGATATGGCCGGCGACAGAAAACGACTCTCGTCCCATTACATCGACGTGCCCCAGGGGTGAGTTCCTTTTAATGAAATCGAAATCAATTCGATATACGAACCTTTGAATATAGGTTGTAACTATAGATACGCCGGCGGCATGATAGCAGAAAGTTGCCATCACCTTCGGTACGTGACAAAAACTGAACCCGAACCATTAAGAAATTCTTCTCAGTAGCCTCTTAATAATTTTTCCTCAAATATTATTGCGAATTAAGGTCGACGTAATAAAGTTGTTGACAAAATAATATTTAATGGTATGTTCTTTGAAACACGTCATTCCTGGTTTGATATGGCTATTATCACTCGGAGATAAGGCCCCTCCGAGCGACAGCCGTTGTCATCGCGCAATCATTATTGAACTATATTATGTGGGTTTTCCTTCCGATTGAATCTTTAAACGATTCCATAATTCATTTAATTTCCATAATCGTTCTAATTATTCGTATTAATTTCCGATAATTACTCGGAAATAGTTGTACCTTCGGTTAATTGTCTTTCGAGATGGTTTTCCACGATGAATGAAATCGTGACTGGGGTTTTATAGAACTGTACGGCATTGTGGGGACCGTTATTCGTGTATTCCAGTTTGTCATTAAAACGGCCGAAACGAACGGTCGTTTCTTATCCTATAGGCGATAGTGAACCGCAAGGTTTTAATTACGTTGGGAGGTCCGGATTTCAGTCGAGTGCTACTGATTTTCTTACCCCAACATGCATAGGATTCAGAAGTATGCCACCCGGCGGGGATCGAACCCACGACTCTCCCATATCCTATCTTACCATCTGAGCCTCCTGGTGTAAAACGTGTCATACTTGGATCCTCATCCCTGGGACACCGCTTATATTGGTAACAGTAACGCATTCTCCATTATCTACCAACGAAACCGATGCTAAACTTGTCGACTACCCTTCAGTTCTAAATATACACAAGCGAAGAAACGTCGAGGAAATAATAACTAGAACAATATGTAACTGTAGATATTTCTATCGACCCCATTAACGATACCGCCTCGGTTCTACCTCATTGTATTCTGAGTTGAACACTACTTAAGATTGCGAGAAAACAAAACTTATGTTCCATTTAATTAAGAATGCATATGGATGAACCCGTCGCGAATGTTTGCGGCGGACCGCTTTCAACGGGGTAATATCTAATTGTTTCGAGCCCTCCAAAGAAACGGTCGTACATTTTAAGGAGGGCACTTGGTGAATGTTTGATATGAAGCGGCGGAGGGGTAAGGGCGTCATGAATAGGGCTGTGTAAATGGGTCTCGAGAATTTAGCACCTCCGTAGTCCCATTGAGGGGCCAGCAGCGTTCCTTGGCCGGCTTGTGACTATCGGTGAGATGCTTTACTTTAGGCCGGTTTATTCATTAAGAACCTCCCACCGCTATAGGCCGGCCCCATTGTACAATGTAAGTGGCCTGTTAGTGTCAAACAATGGCCAGTCATAGCGCCCCACGGCCCACAGCCAGTCTCCTCCGCTCACTTTCCATTCTGTTTTACATTTCCCAACGGACCAGAACTATTCTTCTCAGGTATTAAGGCATATTAAACGCCGATTATTGCTGGAAACATTTTTGAATGAGATGTTATAACCGTGCGTTATTAAACGAGATCGCAGTGGCTGCTACCTCCCAGTTGTTGCTCGGATGCAAACATGGAAAACAGTGTCCCGGATAAGTTAAGGGATTATGCAATTGTATTTAGAGTCTCACCGTTGTTGGCTGTTTCAGGACTCAGTCCCGGACATCCAATGGGTATATCGATGAAAACCTCCTCCCTTATACTAGTACATCATATCGCCATTAGGAAATATAATTTCCCTTAAAACGTAGTAAACTTTCGTGATATAAAACAAAATCATACATTTACGTAACACTATTTTTAAAAGAAACGTGTAATTGTCCTTATTACGCACACATTTCACACGTCATAACTTGTTGCATTGCCAACAGGTTTAACCCCGTTTACCTGCACCCACACATGTGTGCTCTTTAATTAAAATAAAACGTAATAGTCTCTCTTTTTGTCTTGTTTGCTTTGCATTTTACACTACGTTACCCCAATATTGAGTATACCCTCCTGTTACTTTTAATAAGGGCGTTATTTACTCCGGTTATAGAAATCGGGGCACCCTTTATAATCTTAATTATTCCGTTAATGAAACATTGATTAGTTCCGTTTTGTATTATTATTAAAGAAAGTATCTTTGCATGAGATCGCAAGCACATGGTGTGGATGAATATACTGGTACTATAAATCAGGCATAGCGCTTGTATAGGGGTTTAAAAAATTGGTGCAATGGTCGGTTATATTTGCTATAATTTCTAATGTAAGATCGAGCCGTCAAATTTACCTTATTTTCCGGACGCATTTATAACAGTGGTGCGATAATTTCTCCTGCATCCGGAAATATTAAAGAACGCAGCTGTGTTTATTATTCATTTAATTATCCGCGCTAAAAAATATCTTTATTCCCACGTGTTACTGACTTCTTACGTGACATTTACGATTCCCATAGGTGCGTGACTTCATTTCCTGGACGGAGGGAAACTACCGCGCGTAATTTAAGCACTGTAAAGGATATTTAAGCGCGGATGTTTATATTAGCCGTATCGGAGCCGAGTTGAAATTCATTTTAATACGACCGTAAATCAGATTGCATAATTGAATTGATTAAAATGTTTTAAAATTTACAGCAATTAATATGCTTATTTTTGAAACATTATTAGCATGGATTATTAGCGCGATTTTATGTTTGTGTTTAGGAAAATAACGAAAAATGGAACTGGTTTTTATAGCATACGTTACAGAGTGAGGTGCAATGTCCAAGCTTGTAATGTCGGTCTTCCGACACAATTCATGCTCGTTACACGTACAATTACTCTAGAAACAGAACCCTCGGTTCTGGCTTCTGGAGAGAGAAGAGAGAGAGAGAGAGAAACCTTCCTCCAAGCTTCCGAGTGAAAGCCGTTCGTGTGAAACTTTCGATTAAATTGGAGGCCATCGACGACGACTGATGGCCAATTTGGGTGTCGGACAACCGTGAATGGCTCGAATTCACTGATATTGGATTAGTTCCTTTCGTCGGCTTATCGACACCGCCAATACTGCTGCTTTAAAAAAATTATTTTAAATCTCCATTCAGTTTATAAACCGAATGTTACAGTTGGAATAGTACTATAGTGTGTGGACAGATATATTACTATTACTTAGTAATACTAAGTAATACCTTCTCTGAGTTAGTAATACTTTCTCTCGAACGCCAATTATTAGTTTTCCATAAATACACTTACTTTTAATCTTTCGAAAATTGATAGATGTTTCTGGTTTTTTCAATCAAAAGATTTGGCCGAATACCGACACGTTACGGAATTAATTTAAATTTTTTTGATTTTTCAGTGTGGAAACACTCGACATTTGTTTTGGCCGGTCCGGTTATATTTTTATCCGGTCCTATTTTATCAGAAATGCCTGTATTTTACCCAACCTACGCACGAATGTGAAACGCCGTTTCGAAACCGTTCCGATTTATGTACGCCGCAGATTCTGGCCGAATTCCGCGCCGGCGTCCCGGCGCTCTTTCTTCGTCTCCCTGCCTCTCTCTTTCTCTCCGATGGCACAGTTTTTTTTATTCTATGGGAATTGTGAGATAATGAGAGAGCCGGGCGAGGGAGAGCGGCACTAATTCCCCCCTAATGTTCCTCGGGCCGCGTGAATCGCGCTAGTGAAACCATCTCGGCGTGAAATAGAAACACCGTCGTGTTTCCCGATGAGCTTCCCGATTTCCTGCTTCGGCCTCGGGCCCTTGGGTGTTGTCACAAGAGAGGAGTCGTTAATAAATCCTGTTGGTTAAGATATATTGCTTGAGGATATACTGCTCCATCCGACAGGAACAATGTACTGTTTCTAAAGAAACCAGCCGTAATACAATTAAAAACGGGTTGCGAAATATATGCGTATCGTTCAGGTTCAGCGACGGCATAATTAATGAATGTGTTTGTTTTCGAAGTCTGTTTCCACGGTTTCTTCATGTTAGGTTTGAAAGGTTTCGGGTGAGTAAACAGTGAGTTTATAAAATGATTTTTGATATAATCCTCCTCAATCTTATTTCATTTCTGCATGCCCGTAGTTGCACGGCCTGCAGGCTGTAGAATACATGTAGAATACAACAGGCCGAAGGATAAGATAAATCCTAGACGTTCCCTAATACTGTCTAATATGCTGTCTCACAAGGTGATAGGGATATGCGCAGTTGGTGTAATAGCACGAGCAGAAGGGTTTTGGAAATAGTCTCGTCTAATTATCTTTATCGTATACAAAAGAGAAATTATTAGCGCTCTTTATGCTGGGTACGGTTTTACATCTTCGAGAAACAATAATTTCATATCTTAGCTTTTCCGCAAGATGATCGCGTCTTATGTTTTTAATTTTTTCATTCCCTTTTCTGCAGCATCGGAATTATCGGCTGGTTTTACAAGGCTGACCGCTAAATGACTGCAGTTGAAGCAAGATCGGAAAACATCATAGTTAGTTACAGTAATGTATTCAGTGAATACATCAATGTATAATTGCGTGCGAATTTTCCTCCTCTCTTCGTTTCAAGATAAGATTTTTCCAATTGTAATCTGCCGCTTCACGCTTCTCTGATTCTCCCGGCATGAAGTTACTGCTTCTGTTACTACTACTACTACTACTACTCCCGCTACCGTTAGATATAAAAACCCGTTACTTGGTATTGTGGAATCAACTAATGCTTACGGTTTCATATGTTTTACCGTTTCCTCTACTCTTATGCGTGTAAACAGCGTGAAATTCTATTTTATTCCTTAATTTTTCTGATTGTTGTAGCGAACGTATTATTTATTAAGAGCGTTAAGAGGCTTGATCATGACGTTTTGGGTCGTTTAATATAGACGAGTATGTTAACACTTGCCTATGTTTCTTTCTTGGCAATCTATTTATTTGTCGCATTTATTAGTTATTGCAATCGGTTATACATTGAAAAACAGCAGAGTGAGCCATAATGCGCATTACATGTTCAATGGCTCGTAAAAACGAAAGTGAAAATAAAACAGACGGAAATTGAAAGGACCAAAACTCTCTCTCGTCTGAAAGATTATACTAGAAAGTTGATATTTTAGTTTAGAATACCTGTTTTGTGGTCTGCGAGGGTTTGAAATACCGTAGATTTCGTGTGTTTTTGTCTCCTCGCGCTGGTTTGGACTTTTAGTGGACCTTTTCGGCTGCTCGCCATCAGTACCGTTGTTAGTCACGAATCGTATTAATCGTGGACGAATTACAAAAATCATAAAAGTAATACAAGCGAAAAATATATTCCTTTAATAAATCGTTACCTGTGTATCGATTTATTAACATTGAATATTGGTTTTTGTATTCAAATAAATTTTAGAACGATGCCTAAACCAATACCCTTCCAATAGCTGAGCCAGTCTCAGAATGGAGAACATTGGCGTACCTTCTAGTAAAGGACACGGAAGCGAAGTGGCAGGAAGTAAAATTAATGAAAACTTATTAATATATAAAAGTTGAGGCGTATTTAAAGTTGTATCTAATATAATAGGGAAACCCATTAGCGGTGCTTGACGTACTCGGCATTTTAAACAGTCATATTTATATACGTTTAGGCTATCAGTCATCGGTAGCAATGCCGGGTGGTATATATGTCCGGGATGAGCCTTCTGTTCTCAGTCTGACAAAGGGACGCCTGCTCGTTCGCCTTTTGTACCTTTCTCCGGTAGTCGGTCCGATAGGCCCGGATCGTTTGCCCCCTGGCTCCCAGTTCCGGCAGGTATTGTCGCCCCAGGTCTCGCCTTTGAAAACCTCTCCACCTTTTGCCCTCCATCCTTTTTTTAGCCTGTCTTTCCCCAGTTGTTCGGTCTATTCCGGCCTTCTATTTCATATTTCTGTACATCCCAAAAAACCGTTCTACAATACTGATGCGCCAACTGTTCGCGTTCCTATTCTAGTGATAATGATGGCTATAACATGCAGCAAGGTGGAATGTCGCACTCTGAAATATGTAAAGCGTAGGCAGCGTGTTACTTATGTGTCTTATGTTTGCGTCTTATGTTTCTTACAGCACGATCCATTTCGAAAAGCAAAAATACTGACAGGGCTATGCGATTACTAACTCTGTACTGGGCGTACAGCTCATCGAGATACGCGACAATCAGGGCGTTACTCACAAAGACCACTTCCTCCCTCGGCCTATACCTATTCAAATGTCGACCCGGTCTAACCCGGATGAATTTTCCATTTTAAAAAGGAAAATCAAAAAGAAATGAGAGGTTTCATAAATTTATCGTATTTTTATATTCCTTTATGAGTCGACAAACTATCTAAATGTAAATAGCACAAGTTCTCTAGTTATTGCCCCGCACAGAAGTTCGATCCGAAAAATTAGATCTTACATAGAATAGAGGCGGGACGCAATTCAAATATGAATCAAAGCGCCGGTGAGAATAGAAAGAAAGGGGCATCGTACTGTGACGCGGAGTGACACAAAGCAAATTCCATTAGTCCACGTAATGGAGATTAGTAGTCTCGCTCGGCGGGTCGGCTGACGTCACCCGGCACGTCCTCCACTATTGTCACTCTTTCCTCCGCCATATTTCACTATCGCTCCCGTCTTTCCTCGTTTCGCTTCCGCTCACTCCGCGCTCCACGCACACGAGTTTTAGCCAAATAAACGCCACGGCACATTTGTCGATGGAAACCGTAACCGTCTAAGCGATTCCAGTTGGAATCGCGCGCCCGACCAAAAGACTGGATCGGCTTTCATTTTCCATCCACCCCACCTCGGGTCCGACCCTTGGACCGTCCACGGTAGGACAGTAGGTAGAAATTCTCCGTTCAGAATAACCGGCATAAAAGACTTCCAACGAATGTCCGTTAAGACACGCAGGTGTCTGGAACATGGATGGGGCGGCTGCTCGTACCACCTGGTGGTGCAGGATTGGCCCTTCTAGGGGTTTTCGTGTGTTTGGACGCCCTGTTTTGATTTTTATGTGCGGAGATCCACTGGGGGTTGGAACGTCTTCGCACGATCTTCGGGGAATATCTCCGTGTAGCTGATGGCGAGAAGTAGAAATCGATCCAGTTCAGGACAAAACAACCGAGTAGACAGGATATCATACCCGCGATGATGCTAAGTTAGATTTACAATCTGCCGTTATGAAACTGGAATCGATTTCGTGTTCGAGTTGTCGTTTGGCCCATCCCAAAAGTTAAAATCTATCCTCGAGCCGAAAAGCGTGGTTTTACAGTTACCTAACGGTCCCCACCTGCCGTTCATACCTTCCACTAGAATAAACTCTATTGTCCTCTCTCTCTTTCTCCCTCTTTCTCTCTCGGATATGGCCAACTGTGCTAGAAAGGTTGACACTCACTGTTCTCAGCCACAGGCTGACATTGACGCTACCTTGCAGGGCTACTTAATATATGTCTTGTAAGTGGTGGTTTAAAACGTTGTCATTTAGAAATTCTGATTTCTTTTAAACGCTTCCAGTCGGCCTGCGTAAAATTTACGGTTATTCGTGACAGTAAAAAATGTCCTGACGGCGGCGTGGCTCTAAACGTTAACATTCCTGCCGGGTAACCTCTCAGGAATTGGAGCTCGTGTAATACATTTTCGTCGGTTCTTTCGTAAAGTTGAAATATTGACGTGTAACCTTTCATCCATTAATACGATGGAACGCTTTCCGTATCTCCGCGTTGTTCGTAATGCAGTTTGCTGAAATTAATTTTCAGAAAAGCAAAAAAGCAGCCATCCAGGGCACTTTCCAATCGTTTCCGACGAGCTGCCGCCGTTTAATTCGATTTTAACGGTGTTACGGCCGGTCGGTGTTGCCGGTTATATTATAGGGCGGACCGGGGGGGTGGGAGACATTGTGAGTCGGGTAGGTGAAAGCGGAGCGGTAAGGTTTTTGGCGTGTGGCCGGGACTAATGCACAACGGTACCCAGTGGAAGGCCCCTGCTCGCTGCCCACACTCGCTCACCAACTCAGCCGAATTCCCGACAAGGACGTCCCGCCTCCACCGCCACCCTGTCTTACCTCTTAATTGAAACGTCGTTTCGAACTCTCTTCCCGGTCGCCGTTTCGACGTTTTTTAAATTTCTACCATCCCGACAAAGAATCGCGACTCCAAATTTACGGAACAAAGAACCTTCGGATATGTGTTCAAGGTAGCGAAGAGAGTATGGCGATATTCTCTTGGACGTTTAAAATATCAATTTGCTTACCTCAATGTAGACACTGCTAAAGTACATTGTTAGGTTTCGCAAAGCGCTGTAATTTGGAGCCTTAAATTGGCGATTTTTTAATGTATTAAGATTTCGATTTGCTAGGTAGTACAAAGGTACTAGAAGCTTTGTACGCGTGTATTGGTGGCACAGTAGACCTGGCCCCTTGTCCCGACTCTCCCACTGAAGAGACTGACTTTTAATAATCATTTCGCTTTCCCTTCTTTACAACTACGAAGTGAAAGGCGATCGCTATTTTAAGGCGGCCGATCTATTATAGGCCGTGAAATAGTTGACAATTGTCGGTCGAGCAACTGCGGATAGTGAATTTGGCCTCGTCTTCCGGTCAGTTTCTACCCAGTTAGCACTGTTGTAACAGCTTGCTATAGCTATTGATGAAACGGTATATACCAATAGGACCGAACAGCCTCGAGCGAATACCTAAAACTAATTATTTAATTAATTTGTACATCTTCTGAGTAGATCGATGTGCGGTATTATTTAATGGGACAGTATGCCGACTGTTGTGAGGTTTAGCGACATATAGCCCGGTTGTGTTGGGAAAGAGAGTGAGAGGGAATGTATGCATACTAATAAGCCGTATTTTTGTAAAGTCCCCGATGACTGAATCATGACCGGCGGATATACACGAGCCTGCCGGCCTAATCTTGATTCTGTATAATCGGCCCTGTCAAGATATTGTTTTCTACTTCTGCTCTCCCCCATTCTAGAGTTCATTTCCTTCGATAACTATCTCGTAACCATTTTTTGTTCCATCTAGGAGACCTACAATTCTGAAACTCCTACCGTCAGGCCTCATATAAATTCCAATATGTAATTATGTGGAAATACAATGCGGAACTTTCGTCTCATACAAGTGGTGTACATGTATTAGTGTACAAAATGAACATTAGCGCACTGGACTAACAGTTTGTAACATTAGTGTAATAAGATTAATATAATGTAATAAATAGTTTCTGTGATTGTAAAGTTCTGTTATTATTTCAGGTGAGTGACGATGTTATGTGACATATAAGAAGGTTGCGTAAGTCTACTTTTGATGTATCTTTAATACTGAGTTCTGTCAGACTTGTATTGTTAAATATTAACGGTATAAAAACTATAATTATTATTAACCGAATAATCATTGCATGTTAAGTTACTAACAGTAGATTTAATTTGAAATTTGGGTTGTAAATTGCCGAATTTTCTGTAATTTTTGTTCTGCTAATTCACAGTGTTCTTTCTCTGTGGAAATTACCCAAGGGTGAAAAGTAACCGCTTGCAATAATAGTCAGCGCCGACTAACGATTCTCCTTTTAACTCTCTCATCTCGCGTCAAATGACTTCGGGATTTTTTACAATAAAAGCGGAACAATGAATTAGTAATTTTAGTTCCTCCAGTGTGTCTCTTCCTGAACTCTGTCCTGAAGCTGTGTATCGCTGATTCATCATCTGGCGATTTGGCGTGAGTCATCCATGTCTCATATTATTTTAGTTGAAAGGAAATTTCCTGGCGCATGATTCGTGGCTAGGCTATAATTACTGAGACTCGCTAACTTGTTAAGATAAAGCACGGCTGGGGATAAGACCATTTCATTATTTGTTAAAATGTTAATAAAAATGTTGTCTTGTTTTAATTTTTTTTTAATTTCTTTCATACCCATTGGCGAAAACATTGTCGTTGTTTAACTAGGATGAGGCCCAAGAAGGGTCGACTGTTGGTAGCTCTCAAAATATTTCTCTGCTTGTATTTAGGAAAAGTGTAACTGATTGTTGTTGTAAGTTGATATATTTATTTTGGTTCGGGGCGCCCGCGCTCGTCCCACTATTACCTCTAGATGGGATCATAACTCACTCGTACTGTACTGTAATGATAACTCCCGATTGGTACCAAAGAGTTAAGTTCCCAGTTATGAACTCCAGGAATTAATTTAAAGGCTAATAATGTGTAAATATGACATTTTTTCTATAAGTAATGAGTAACTGGCGTTTCAGAGTAGAAACCATTATGGAGATAAATTGACAGATAAGGATTAAACTTTCTTGAATCGGGGTATTCACTGTATAAGAAAATAGGCCTTCGCTTATTTCCAAGTTCGGTCACGCTTTCACCTGAAAGCCGTGCACGCCCGCTGCGGTTTCGTCCCCTTTGTTTGCCAGTGTTCCGAAATTAAATAATATTTTCGGTTACCTTTTCATATTTTTTTCCTATCCTTCGACTCTCGAAACTTGCACAACTATGGCGCAATCGCGATTATTAAATGTGAGAATTATTCATAGCTCCTCCCATTCGACTAATGTTTTAAGTTCTTCCGGTCAGCTGTAATTGGTCACAATCGTGAGAATACTTTGAATTCAATTTTGTAACTGTTTCCTCAGTTGCATTCGACCCTAGTATCTATGTTTTAGATATGTCTGGATCCGTAAATTGAGATTTTCGCTTATGCACTAGTGCTTTATTACTAGGTTTATTTTAAGTGTTTTATAATGTACATCAAATTATCGTGCCGAATCGTGTACATACATATCATATAGGATAGATTGCGTTCAGCGAATTGCTATCTGTTCATGTGTGGTGCCCTTTGTGGGGAGTGGTGCAAGCTCGGTCATCGTTCTTTACCATTGTCGGACCGCGATAAAATAATCAACCAAATTCTGCTTCCTTTATTATGGTCGATAGCAATGAATCCACCTCTCGACATCAGCGTAATCTCACCACCTTCAGGCGGGGTGGGACAGAAAAAAAGTTGTTCTAGCAAATATCTTATCTTGTTTCTTCCAAGTTTGTTCTCTTTGACTGGTCTGTCAAATAATATGGGATTCATCGCCGAAATCGTGGGAGTCCTTTCATTTTCCTTCCGTATCCTTGGAAATTGAGGAATTACACTTCGTTCACGTTAGACGTCATAATCCCATATGAGCCCTATAATAGAGACTGTATGTTATTAAATTTTCGTCTCCCGATATTATATGAATTCTCATAGGAATGTAAATTTATGAAATTTCCATTATCGCGCTAAATTTAACAAACCTCGTACAGAAATAATAACAAACTGTCATAATAATAAACTGGACGGTACTGGTCCATTTATTTGCGGCTACTTCCAGAAGCAATTACGCTTTCGTTTGTAAATTACATTGCCCATAAGCAGCGGGCCATAAGTTATAGGGCTCGCGTGACGACGCGATAAAAGCGCGCCCTCCGAATAATTATTTTGGGGGTCCTTAATTCACGCAATAAAAACGAAATTGTTTCGATCGTTAATAGGTCGTTCGACCGGAGACATTGAGTAACTGGGCTCCATGATTACCCGTATTGTTGTATGTGGCCCCATTTATTCGCAGTCGGATTATAGAAATCTTCGGCTTGAAAGTTACCACTTTTGTTTTTGCCACCCGCCCCGAGGACGCTTTCCACTATTCGAATTTATATTTCCTTCTGTTGGGTGTGATACTGTATGGTAGAATGTTTCGAAAAAATGTTAGGCGTTCAGGGGCGCCTATGAAAGTAGATATACATCTCCAGTGCAGGCATCGCACTCTCTGTCGGGGTCATTCCCAACCCTCTCAAGATTATACTATTAACAGCATAATCATTGAAATACTATCTACGTAATATTATTTATACGTATTATAACTGTATCTGTGTCTCCATCAGGCATTATCATCAAACCTTTCGTTATTAGGAAATTTAAAAACCGTTCTTGGTGCGCACCTAGTTTTCAATTTTGTTTTTTGAATCCCTGCCATTTTTAAATCGCGTGGCCGGCTACAGAACCGCGGAGTTCCGCCATTTTGCGCACAGTTTAAAGCGAAAGTGGGCGTTTCGAGTGAAATGATTTACGGTCTTAACGCTGGAGAGCATTTTGAGAGACGGGCGGGATTTTCACCCGCCTCGTCCTCCTTTTCTTTGCCGCTTCTTCCTCCTCCCCATTGTGTAACTATCCCCCCCCCCGTTGGCTCATTTCTACCGTCGCGACGCTTTGCCTACGATCCGTCGTAGTCTTTCATCTCCGGCGGGCTCTGAGAATAAATAGATACCGCGGTCGCAGTTACGAAAACCGTATACGGCAGGGAAATGTGTCGTGCGAGAGGCTCTGGAGAAATTTACGAGGAGAGACTAAAATCAGAAGGATTTTAGGACTGGCTTCGGAAATAAAACCAGAAGTCCATCATTCGTACATACCATGTATAATAAGGTTCGTAAAGTATAATCAATGAATTTGGCACCAGATTCGGGAAAATTAGTGTTATCTTCGGTGTAGCCAAATTCACGTATCCGATTAGGGGGCGAGCGAGACCCCAACGGCCACCGGTGTATTTCGGAGTCTACAGAATCGGTAAATTCGAAAACCGTGTAATTATAAGTAATCGCTTTCCTTAGTCGAGACCTTCCAGAGCCCATTGTTCTGACCGGAAACTGTTGGAGGGAAGCGGGCATTCGATGTCGTTACACGCTTTTCTCGTAGGATAACGTTGAGACGAGTATAATTGACCGTCAGTAGTATTACAATAGAGCGATCACTTCCTGCGTTTTTACGGGGTAACGAATTTCCTCCTTGCGTTAATACCGACTGTCCAGGTTCCCGGACATTTTGATCCAATATAAAAGTTGTGTATTTCGTGAAGATATTGAAGATACTTGTGAACGCGGTTTTTATCCCCCTTGTAAAGTGATTGCACAAATATGCCCTGACGGCTCGATAATAAACCATTTGTTTTTTAATTCTTGCGTCGTATCTGGAGTACCTATCAGACTCCGGTGTCGTCTCCGACTAAAGTGCGGCAGTATTAATCGTCCCACTCAGATAAGATGCGGGCATTTCTGGCCCTCTATTGTTCCTGTATTTGAAACGGTGATAGATCGGGAAAAATTTATCTCTTGCACAGGCCGTTTCTTTTTCGGGAGGGATAATGGCGTCTTGCACAATACACGCGTTTTGGCGTTTATTGTTTCGGTTGAAAGAAACACCGTTAATTGACAAGTGCAGTCAATGACAATATCAGTACTTCCAGTATGTCCAATATTCAACTATTATTCCCCGTGACAAAAGGTTGAAATGAGCTGTCCGAGAATGTTAGGGAATGCATCCCACAGCGGTCAGTACCCTTCGTGGTACAGACTTCGTGGTACACTCACCAATATCGGCCGCCATTGGCCGCGTTGTATCGAGACAGAAAAAATGAACATGGTGTAGATAACAGCGACTGTTACAATACAGTGTAACGTTCGATGTCTATTAGCGCCTCTCCCTACCGGCATATTCATTCGTCTCTCTGAGCGACGTGCAGGTCGTTCCACCGCGCCTGTTTGAATATCCATTGTGTCGCTTCCTGCTCTGTCCCCTGGCCCGTGTCGCCCGTCCAATCTCGAACGAAAGTTCCCGCATTCCGTCCCACCCGGATTATTTCTTATTCTTTTCGCTAGCGACGCTTGAAGGGAAAGAAACCGTCACGGTAGTAACATAGTATAGTTTGTTTTATACATATGAGGAGACAGAACCTTTTGGAATGATATTCCAACCTATCTTTATTCATTCTGTCTTTCTCATTATTTTACAATTATATTTTCGAAACTGTTGCGGTTGTTTTGCATTTATATGTAAGATATATTTATAGGAAACGAATTTAATTATTAGTTCCTTAATGAGTGCGACATTTCACTTTCTACTTTCATTTTCTACACTTTCACGCTCTTCCTATATATTTCCTCAAAATCTCCCACTAGTGTGACCTCTAAATGTGGCGCCCGTCAAGAATGGTCTATTTGATACCTATCGATTACTATTCATATTTATCGAAAAGGTCGTTTAATTTTCTGAAATAATGTTTTTGTTTATTACATTATTTTGGATCCTTTTTTATTACCTCTTTGCTCTCCTATTAAATGGGATACTACATAATCACATTTTAATATTCCAAGTATTTTTCATGTAAATAATAATAATGTTTATAGAAATTTACTTAGAAATAATAATTTCTACTTTTTTCTACATACATTTGGGACCACGACGATAACAACAACCCGGCACAATTATGATTTACCGTACATATACTTGGTCGTACTAAAACGCGTTCTTCCATAGTTTTTGCATTCCACGTAGTGTACGATTCTATTTCTAGACGGCGTGTAGTCTTTAATTGGTAATCGATTCTAAGAGAAGTGATGTATATCGCGGTCAGTAGTCCACCGGCGGTCGGGTCCAAGTTGGGCGACCCTCTCGGAGTAAGTTAATGGGGAAAGCGTGCGATCCTGTCGCTCGGCTGGTACTTTCACTGGGAGGCCTCCTCTTCCAAGCCCAAGACCAGGATTATCCTATCTGCCCCTTTCGACATAGGTTGGCCACCGCCGCCCGCCTTATTCTCTACAGGAGGGAGGTCGGCCACGTTTCCCCCATTGTCCTCCCCTAAGGCTCGTCCACCCCCGTTTTCGTCCAATACCCCTCCTTACAATACGCCTGGGATTTCCGCCCCAAAATTACAATTACCTTGTACGAATCCTACTCATGGGAATTCCGTTTGTAATATGTGAGCTCGCAATTTGAGTTTTTCCAGCTTTTAACCTTTGTTCTAATAATAACAAGCGCATACGCCTTCTACGCTTTTAATCATGTTGAGTTAGCTGAACTTATACTTGCAGGCGACTTACACTACAATCACATAGTCCAAATTTCAGACACAGTACCTGTCATCGGAGTCTGCTGTTTCCCAGTATTCAGTTAATAATCTTCTGCCGAGCTCTAATTTTCTCTTTTCGGTCCGTAAATTTTACCACGTGCCACCTTTCTCTTTCTTGATTACCTGTCCCTTTCGACTCTCCTAGTTGCGAAAGTACTGGTCCGAAGTTTATTTCTTCGATTTGTTCCAATGATGTGGCAGTTTTGTTAACATCGAAGTACATTGTAAGGGGGGAATCGACTAAATATTCACTAGAATTATCCGTACTCTTAATAGTATAAAGTATTAAATATAACTTGTCGTTTAAAATAAATACTTGACTGCTCGTCACAAATCTTTCGATTTGAGATTAGATTTGATGAAACATATCATTACGTCACCGTGTATTAAAACACAATAATACAAAGCCAGACAAGATCGTTGGTACTTGTGGATAAACGAGACAATGTTAACAAACAGAAAGTTATATTTTCGTCCGTTGATTAAGGCCACCCTTCAATGTTGAAACCCTTACAGGTGGGCACTCGTTATTGTCGGAGTGCCCTTTATGATTTCAGATAGTTGTGCACATTACTCTTTGCCGGCGTTCAATCTCTCGGTAGTGAGACCAAGTACACGAATGCAGTTGGGCGGACAGTAATGTTGTACCGACAGTCGGTTGGTACTAATGTGCAGTTAGGATAGCGGGCGGAGGTAACGGGTCTCCTCTAGCCGAGCTCCTGCCGGCTACCCCACTTACACACAAAACTCAGCAGCACCACATCTAACCCAGATTCGGCCTCCATTGTAACACTCCAAAACGGGACCCCTAGCCACGTTCACCAAAGAATCTAATCAAAAATATAAGTCTCCTTCATTTGTCCCTACTCGATTGTATACTACTTGAAATAGGAACTTAGAATCGACGTTCTGGAAGGCCCTTGAAGGCGGCAGGATCGTGGACTTAATATGTTCGGCCGCACTTAAGACGCCTCTTTCTCCAACTGCCGCGGGAAAATAAAGGGGGCCGGGGAAAAGGAGGAATTAGCGCTCTCCCTAATTTCGAGAGTGACGCCCCATTAAAATATCATTAACGCAAAAAGAGGACGCGATGTTAATGCCTTTTTTGGTTCGTATACAAACGTAATAAGTCGCAGTTTACGATCTAAAACTTCAACGAGATTAATACCGGTCTCATAGCAGTATATGCGGATACCATATGATTGGCACTTTCTAAGCATTACGGCTATCAAGTGCCAGCACAAGGTTGGGACTTAGCCGAGCGAGGGCCCCGTCATTGTCTCGGGACTTGTTTCCATTTGTCTGCGGTAGACCTTAACGAGGTTTATAGGATGGAATATCCGGGTATGCGCGGTGTTCGGACGCGCGCACCGGCACAAATACCGTACTCCTCCTCCCTCCTCCACCAGCCGTACGTGCGCCTTTTACCCAACGAGTCTTCTAGTGGTAATGGTTTGTTGTGTTGTTTATAGCCCCTTGAAAAGGCCACTGCTTATTTACGTACAACGAATTTAATTATACTGGTCATACGTCATAAACAGTGCAAAATGATATATTCGAGTAACAATTATAAAATGAAACAGACTGATCTATAGTGGGAGGAGGTGGGATCGAAGTATTGTCATCTTGTTAATTTGCTACGTTAATATGTGTGTCCTTTGTCTCCTGTATTTGCGGCTACCCACGGTTATCAATAACAGGCTTACTCTACCAGCGGAACCTGTTTCTTGGATGTTTCTGATGCCCCACAAGACGCTGAGGTGGCTCCCGGACATAGTTCAAGATATGTAGAAAACAGCGATCTCTCTCTCTCTCGCTCTCTCGCATATATATATATATATATATATATATATATATATATATATATATATATGCGTACACAAGAGGGTAACAAATATATCTGTCTTAGATATTCTGCGTAGACTCGTAAGCGAAGAAAAAATCGCGTGCGTCACAGTTGATTCTTTCCGTCATCGAAGTAGCAAATGTAGTTCCCCATCAAAACCAGTTTACGGTTTTCATGTCTTATTTCTACTTAAAAAATAAGAAAATTGGCGCTTGGCTTAATGGAAGGCTAATTCCTGCGGAAGTCCTCGTACGACGATTTACCGACGGACTAAATCATTTTGAACGTTTCTTAAGGTCGTTAACAAAACGTCGCCGGGAATTTGCGAGCGGCGAATTTTTCTGGGATAGTTATTGCGCTGCCGGAGCGTCGGTTTCCCCGTATTCCAAAACCACTGACGTAATTCGGAGATTGGGCGCGAATGTTGGTGAGGGAAGGGAAAGCGAAGCCGGCTAATCATCGCGGCTCCCACCCGCGGCCGTCCGGCTTTGCCCCAGTCATCCCTGTGACGCAACTTCGCCTTGAACTTTGTGCCGGTGCATACACTGTCTTGAAATAAAGTGCCCGAGCGCTAGTTTGCGGATCTTAGGAATTTGGAACACCCTAGCGGAACAATATTTATGATGCAATCATTAATTTGAATGAGATAATGGGAATTTTTTGGAGGTCGTTAAGAGTAGTTGCTGGAGTCCACCGCGTCGAATGGTGGTCGTAATTAGCCAAGAGGGAGGGGGTAGTTTTGTTTCGATCGAAACCGGTTTGGGGGGGGGACGGGCCGATTAATATGGCTCATCCTCATCTTCTTCCCTGGGATTCCTTTTCCGCATTGGATTCTCCTTCACGGGTTAATTGTATATCGTACATGACAAGATATTTTGAAACTTTCTCCGAGCTCGCCTCTGGTTAGGGGGTTGACAAAACATAAAAGTATTTTAAATCACGATACAACGCACATTTTGTTAAAAAATGAAGCAGGCTGTTTATTTATAAAGGGAGTCTTCATTTCATTATGTGACGCGATCTGGTTGTGGGACCTACTCTTCTCTGGCACGTTGTTTCCGTTGATAGTATTATAATCATGAATTCCGTGGATCTCGCCTGCGTCGAGAACTTGTTACTCTTTCCTTGTCTGTCATATTCCCCTGGCCCAAGGCCGTGTTTGTTATCATTTATTTAATTTTTTCCTAATATATTGGGGCTCTGACTTGACGATGTGTGCAATGATGTGTCACACACACACATAGTCACAAAATTATAATCATTAACGTCCATTTAGAGTGGTACCCTGCTACAGGACTGGTTGCGAATCTACAACGGTGTCGATAAAACCCAATTCCAGTCAAACGACTGCCATTTCTAATGAATATGATTAGTTTAAATGTCAGTGAAAATACTACCGATAATTTTTTTTGTTGGCGTGTAATGCTTTTAAGTTAAAATATCCCTCTGTTATTGCAAAGAGCTGGTGAGAATTGAAGTTAATTTGGCGGCTGTCGCATTTCGTGGCCGGGCTTTGTTGGAAGGAGTGCTCCGGGTTTTCCCTGACTAGTCAGAATTCCCCTCCGTCTTCTCAGTACCGCAACCAGACACTAGTCTCGCGAAACTTTTTCTTACATATTTCTGCTGTCATATAGAGAACATAAACGGGAGTGGCCACTCCAGAACCAGCTGTCGTCCGGTTTATAAAAATTCGACGTTTAAATTAATTTTTTCTGTCTTAAAAAGAGTAACGATACAATATTCGTATTGGTGTTCCAACATCATATTTTATATCGAATAATATACAATAAAAAATAGCGAAGAAAATTTGATGAATGAATAAAAGGAACTAATATTTACGGAACATTCGTTGACATAAGAGAAGGGATGAAAGTAAGAGAAAGTAATTAACATAACTAGCAAAAGGAGTACATATTTTCGATAGTGCATTCATCATTCGATTACTTGTGGTTTTTTCTTGATTTGAGCATGTTTTTTTTCTGAATCCTCGGGATAGTTAACTGTATAATCTGTATATACTGGACGAAAATGGTAAAGAACAGCAGGTCGGTGTGATGTTCGAATGAAAATTGGGCCTGCCGAACGGTGGTGGGGCCTTAAAGTGGGCCATCTCTTTACCGTTATTCTGCGCAACCCTCTACTTCTCTCTCTCTCTCTCTCTCTCTCTCTCTCTCTCTCTCTCTCTCTCTCTCTCTCTCTCTCTCTCTCTCTCTCTCTTTCTCGCTGGCCAAACGGGACAACAATTTCGCCTGTGCCTCCAAATGCGACTGACAGTGCAAGTACGACACTTTAACCTCCCTGTCTCTGGCCCTGTCTACACAGTTTTCCCTCTTCGGTCCCAATTGCCGAAAAATTGCGTCGGATATAATCGCGAGATTTATGTCAACCGATTTAATCACAGGAGGACAAACTTGAGACTGTACAGCTTAGTGGATTTGTAAGATCTTATCTTTATCAGGACGGCAAATTAACCGACGGTTTTGTGCACGCATGTTTGCGCGAGCTAATAGATAACATATTTAATCAGGAAGCTCGGAGCCGGATGAATAAGGAGGAAATGGTGAACCACGAGGAATGGTGCATAAATACCAGTTATTGATAAAACAGGAAAACGGTCTAATATCTAGGGACAGACAGGTCTGAACAAATATTCTACTGGCGCACCGTGTTATTTTCGCGGAAAAATAATTTGTAATGTAAGTGGCTTAGTAGAGTAAGATAGGAAGGCCTATAAATTAACTTGATATCTATTTGCATTGGCATTCACATAACTTAAATTTGAGTTATCGTTTCAAAAACAGTAGTGGAGTTCATATTGGTTATTAATAAGCTGGAAGTTATACAAAAATATTTATTCTAATTTCATTTAATATTAATTAATTAGTTCTTATCCTTCTAATTTTAATGTTCTATAAAGTTCCTGTCGCCGAAACCATTTTTTCGTTCCAAATCATATTCCTTTGTTTTCCTATAGATGGGAAATAAATAGGACCGCTGTTACTGAATCCGAATTTACCTTCTCTCTTAAAGTTTTGCAATGAAACTCGGCACGATGCGAACAATAATTGGACGAATGCTGTTTTGTGGTGGTTCGAAATAAGCATAATTGGTACTATGGTTATACAGAACTATACACTGGTTTTGAAGACTTACCACCTCTATTTCAAACGGTAAAAACATGTTTGTTGTACAGTTTAAATAAACAAGTGTAAATTTGCTTTGCGTGGCCTTGGAACATTGGTAGGGGAGCCTCGTGTCTGTAAACGTCTGGTTTATCTGACAACAGTTGTTATCTGGTCGGAGTCTAGGCCCGAACGTTAAAAAAATAAATAAATAGTTCCATCTTTGGCTTAAAACCCAGAAAAATGTTTAATATTTGAGGATGTTGCATGGTCCTTAATCGGTTCGGCAAAGCGTGGAACAAGTGGGCCGTTATCGGCGGCCTTTCATTCCTCCACTTTGTGTGCTCTAAAGTGTTTTGCCGTCCCATTTTTAAGTGGGTTAGTGTTCCTTGATTTGGTGGGTTCCGACCTGAGTGTAAAACGCGTTCAGAAACGACAGTTATCTGTTTTACTGCCGTGCAATAATTAAGGGAACCTTTGCGCCGGTCTTATATTATTGCGCTCTCGTAGCCAGGCCGGAGAGACGAACAAATAAAACAGAACTGACTATTGAAATCTTAATTGGTTTATGCACAAGATACGGGGTTGAATGGCCTTTTTCTCCTTATCTGAGTTCGGCGCCCGTTTGAGCTCCGTATTATTATTGAGAGAAGAGACGAGGTATATTGTTGTCGTTACCATTAACAGTTCCATTAACCACCTCATCATATTTTCAGCCCCCCCCTATTTATGTTTCTTTTCATGTTTATCCGATACCTATCGCTGTGGCACATTCCCCAAATTAATAATTATTTTTGCTCTAGACAATTAGTTATTTATAGTTAAATTAATTGGACATAGTTCAATGTAAATGTATTTAATCAAATTAACGAAGGTTCCCTAATATTAGGCTGAGTATTTTGTTAGCACATGTCAAGAACGATAAAATGAATTTACATGCAAATTTCAGGAACGCGTCCACCGTGAAAGTTCGATCTTGGTCTTATTTGTTGTGTGTCCTGTATAGCTTTAAGAAGTTTGCCATGAAATGAAGGCAGCCGACTCGCATGCCGCTTTATTTTTTGTTATATTTATTTCCTCGGTAGAAAATGTTCGTTTTTACTTAAATCTCTTGTGATAATAAAGTTTCAACATAACATTTGTCTGTGCCGTAGGTCGAGAAAAAGACGACCCAGCACCAGCCAAGACGAGAACAAGGAGGATCTTATGGACGAATGCACGGCCGCTCTCGTTCTAATGCATCTTTCTTGCAGCCCACACTCCCCCAACGGTAAGGTTTCAGTTTCAATCAAAACCGCCTACATTGACACAAAAAATACTAAATTATTTTCTAGTCGCATCTCGGGGAATTTTTCCCAGCAAGCATTTTCTGCTCATTGGCCATTTGAAGTTATTACAAACTAACCGTTGAATCACCTGTCGATCTCTGCAAATTCGAAAAGTAATTCTCAACCTGCCCTGGAAATTGGATTAAAAAAAAGGACTGGAAGCCCTATGAAATGAAGGGTGTTAGAACCTACGCGTGTCGACTGAGATTTGGCACAATTCGGTTAGGAACCCTTTATAGGAAAATCATGTAGGCTTCTGGAACCGGAATGTATTCTATAAGGTCCCTGTCCTAATTCCAGGTTTCTTTGTCTATAACTTGTGCAATAGTCAGTTGTTAACAGTCAATTAATTTAAAAATAATAACACTTATTCTTAATGCCTATTTACTAACAAAATAATACATGATACCCGTTTCTCAAACTGACGATTTCTCAAAGCATACATGTATGCAGAAGAGGTAATACGAAATGTCCGTGCATTTAAATTTAGGTTTTGAGAATAGGAATGCCTCATAAGGTTTCATTTGTCCTCATGGTATACGAAAGTTCGCTATATCTTCAATCTTTTGATTATAACTCGTCTAAGTTGATTGGTTTTCAAATAGACACTTTCCTCATATTTTGATTACATAAAGAAAATATAATTTTTTATACCTAATCACATCACTTCCTCATGGCAAAAGGTGAACATACAGTAAATCAAATCTCAAGAATGGTACGATGGTATCAACGGCAGTTATTTTTAGTTAATTCAGCAAAACTTTTGTTGTTTGTTTGTCCTTCGATTTTGCAATACGTTAGCCTTTACCATCGTTATACCAATGTTACATATACATTTGGTGTACAAAATCGAAATGTTCCTTAAACGAATTTATTGAGGTTAGTCGAGCGAAGACCCCGACCGTGTTTACTGACCCTCGGATTCGGCCTTCTTGCAAAATGTCGAACGCCCGGGACCGGGTCCAGAAATAAGCTTCGGGGTCTCGGTGATGTCTTTGATTCTCGAGGTGGCTCTGAGGGAGCATTTTTCCCTTCCCTGCCCACCTGCAGGAGGTTTTCAAAATATCACCACACCCGCCCAAATTGTCTCCGCTTGAAGCTCGACAAGCGGCAGTTAGGTTTCTGTATTTCTGCTGCCTTTTCAAGTCGAATTGCTCTAAGTATGCAAAGCACCTGTTAGGTGGTGGGTTTCCAAATCCACGATCTTCTCTTTCTATGATAATGCGCTGATTTGGAAGAACATTGTTAATTATAGACCATATCATAACGCTGTAAAAATTGAAAGCGTTCATAATAGTTTGGTATTTGGCGTGTTGTGAAGAGCATTAGGTCCAGATATTTAGTTTTTTTTTGAGTTATACTTTGTAGGCGATAATTTTTTCTTAAGTTGTACTCTTATAGTTTATTGTTGGTCAAATGTTTATTCACTGACATTTTCAGAAGAAATTCTAAAATATCTACCTACGGCGATGTACTATTTAATTTTTTAATGGAGTTATTTCTTATCGTCTACGAATTGGCGTCGCGTTAAGAATTGTTATTCCAACCGGCGAAGGACTCCGCTTCGGACCGGTGCATGCCCAAGTTTCAATGCCGAATCGCGGGGTTGGGAAAGGTCAGTTTTTGGCCTCGCTTTCGTAAAAGAATGGAGGGAATAAAAAAACAGTCTATTTTGCAACAGCCTCTAGGAACGCGGGTCCATTTAAACTCCTGTCGATTACTAATGGATTGTTTCGGTTGTTACTGGAACTTCCGTGACGGGTGAAATTCTGGAATGACGCCCTCATCAAAACACTTTTCGTGAACGAACCAACCTTTGATTAGTGGAAGTTAACTTACGGAACGATTGCCCGTCGCGGGTTAATTTCTTAAGGGTCTTCCAACTCTAGTTGGCTTCAATTCCAAGATAAATGTTACCAGTTTTTCTTGTAAACAATTTGTTGTAAAATCGTCTTACAAATGCGTTGTCGTTCGGGTTTAATAAAAACGGTGTTTCAACCTGAAATAAAAAACCCAGATGTGTAAGCCAAGAATGAGGCCACCGTGGATATGGTTTTTTCTTCTGTCTGTTATGAATTTCGCTGTTAAAGACACTTTTTGGACTTTGGGTGCGCGGACTTGGACAACTATAGGAGTGTTGGTCGATAGAGCCGCGCTACAAGGTTACATAGCAGCTACGCGAGGCCCGATCACCTTGTAAACCGCAGCACAGGCCCATTAGCATTGACCCGATCAACGAGTGTGACTCTGAGTTTGAGAGGGAGAGAGAGAGTGATTGAGGAGGGAGAGGGGTGTCTAAAACGTATCCGCGTATGGGCGCGAGTGCGAGTGAGAGGGAATATTGAAATCATGTACTTGTCATGTGCAGCGCCGCTACCGGTTGATTTCTCTAGCCAAGGTGATCCTTCGGCCGAGTCCAAAACAAATCGGTATCCTGTTGGGTAACAACACACCCGCCCCTATTGGTGAAGAAGGTGTCCTTTTAAACTTCTAGTTTCCGGCACGCCCAAGAAATGCACAAATGATGAAAAAAGTATTACCGAACTTTTTAAATGTCCATTATTACTGTAATAACCTAATCGTAGCGACTAACCGGCGCTGAATGATAATTGAAATAATAAAAGAATCCTGGGCACCCAGTGGGTTGCCCCTGAATTTGTTATATAGGTATTACGTTATTCATCAGCTTTCCAATGGTCCAGTAATAGCTTTCAGACATAAGGAATGTTCATCTGCTTACAACGATGAAAATATTTTAAAAGTAATAATTCTTTTAAAGACGTAATCTGCAACGGTATTACTTATTACATAAAACAAATAGAAGATATTGGAGAGAATCGTGCGTAAAATTTTATTTAAACCAAAGAAATATATTTGATACTGATACCATAATCATCAGAAAGAATAACAGAAGTCTAAATATAGAAACCCTTAACCACCCCTAGAAGAGTTGTTATTACTGTTTCATATGTCAAGTCCCTTCCAAGTCACATGTGTCAGGTATACGAATCCTGAGGCACATGCGCATGCACAGACACACATTTTTTACACAGAGGCCTACACGAATGGTGTCCTTCCAGCAAGGGCATCATACCTGGACTACCCTTTTTATAAGCGGCCAAAGGGACCAGCTGTGTTGGGGGAGCTGAGTCGCCCTACTCTTTACTGCTATCATAATAACCTTCTGGATTGTCAGTGTCCCGGATTCTTTTAGCGGACACCTTCAATTTAACAGTATACTTTTTTACATTAAACACGATTGCCATTTTTAAAATATATACGGGGTCTCGCGTAAGCGATTTTATTACGCAGTTCAATACTTCAATAGTCGCATTGAACTCTGCTGTGTCTGCAGCCCCAGCGAATCGAAATGCCGGGAGCCTTCCGACCCTTCCGACCCTCTGTTAAAGCTCATTCCGCCCCTGAGAGCCGAACACAAAGGGAGTGTAATTAAAAGAAAGACAAACGCCGGAGTGCGAGGAGAGTAGGGCTCACTTAATTGCAGTGGTCCCGCGATTGTACTACGGCCTTACACAGCCTGCCCAATGTCACTCACTCGCCTCTACTCTATCCCCCTGTACACGCCGCTTTCCTCCGGGGTCTCCTTTACCAATTACTAGCCTACTATTAAACCGCATATTATGCTTATCCTATAACCGCGTGACTTCAACTGCCAATTTGTGCATCCATCTACTTAATATTCTGACCAGCGCAGTAGTATTCCATTTCAAACATTTTATTTTCCACACATGGATTTACATCATTCATAGAACTTGTCAACTGTGCGATAGATAAGTGTGGTTACTCAATTTTGGCATTAAACTGTATAGTATTTACAGGCTCGATTTATTCTTTCCATCGAAGCCCCCTATTGTCAGATAAGGCTTCTAAATTTGATAGGTGGTTACTGAGAATCGATGCGGTATTTGTTCTGTATTTAATTTCATTTTAACATGTGGAGGCATGTGGAGCCTCAATAGAGTCATCATTCGTGAAATCTGACTCCAGTCGCTGATTGGGTCCTATGCCAGACCGGTTTCGGCAACTACGCATTTTGGCGACGATTTTGCAGACGATGACGAGATGCAGAAACCGGTCTAGCGTGTTATAATACCAGGAGGAAGGGGAGATGGGAAATTGAACGAATGAAATTAAATAATATATCATTAATTGTCGTAAATCCAGTTCAACGTAAAGCAACTACTTTATACCAAGATCTCTCATTTAGCAATGTTTCATTTTTGTAAAAACCAAATGTTTTGCGCAATCAAGTGCAGTGACCTCACAAGCTAAATGATGTATATGAAAAATGATAATTACTGTGATTTGTATAGTGGATAACATGGAAGTAAACTGTTGACGAGAGTTGTCCAATGTCATTTAATGAACGACCTTGCAGATTGCGAGTCGACCTAGTGTCAATCACCTTTATTGTATTCGGAGAATTATGCGCAATTCATAGCTACAGCGACATTCTTAGTTTGAGTATTTGAATTAATTTTTGATCTTTGAATAATTCATCCAAAACAAGTTGATAAGCAACTTTTCTGACGGTTTATCCTTTAAAAAACACATCCTCGATGAGCCTTATTTTTTCTTCCTTTATTTATTTAGGACAATGCGGCTACTCATGGTCCTGTTATGACGTATACCTAATTTTATTACAGAACAGATAAGGCATGATTGATAAAAATCTGATAAGATGATAAACCGTATTATATAATCATATTTTAATTATTAATCGAAACCAAATTGGAGCTATATGTAAGCGATTGCGAAAAATGTACACTTCGTGTGCGTGAACGGCCGCTGCGGACAGGATTCGAACCTGTGCGGGTAGAACCCATTGGATTTCAAGTCCAACTCCTTAACCACTCGGACACCGCAGCCCTACGTAATGAAGGGAAGTGGCGTTGTCAGCATCACTTGTGTAACCCCATTATCAAAGGCCTTTATTATATAATTTGCGTCTTTATAATATAAAATTTTTCGTATTTGGAAAATAGTAGTGCGGGTGGGAGTGGGTTTGGGTCATGAAGACCTTTCATGATGTACCGACTAGACCTTTTCTTTAGGGTCTGTTTGGAACCTTTCCAGGCAAAAAACCCTTTGTGGGCTTAGGGTTTGAAATTTATATTTTTACAGTTATATAGCAGCAACTTATTTTGTGAGAAGAGATGGGACTTACTCTTTATTGCTTAGTTTATCTTTTAGTAATGTTTTTATCTTAGTTTCTTCAATATTTTAATATATCTTGTATTATTATAAATAATTTTAACACTAACCACTTCCTGTCTAATTTTATTACTTATTATTAAATCCGTTATTTTAATATAACCGTCGGATGAACCTTTAACCTAATTTCTTTCATTTCTTTTTTAATGTACAAAAAATAGTTTGAAATATAATATGTGTGCAGATAAGTCAATTGTAAGTGTTAATCATCGTAATGAACTCAGATTAATGCGAGATTTCTTGTAATACGTCCTGATATTATTCTTAGATAATACAGTACCATTCATGATTACAACCAATGATTACGACAATACTTAAAATCTGCTGCTCGCGAACGATTTCGAAATTCAAGCGTACTTGTTACGAAGAGCTCATAGTATCGAATATATTTTTCGAAATTCAATGCAATGTTTTATGACATGGAAGTGTTTGGAAGTTATGTTCTAATATAACGCATGGTTTTGGCTCAAAAAATGTAGAATGCAGACACAGAAAAATTATGTCAGTCAAACAATATAAACCTTGCATGTCTTTATCCTTGGCATTCACCCACATTTCACCGCCCAGCAATATAGCGGAATAAATTTGAATTCAGAATTTCCCGCATACTGGAGGCTATTTAAGAGTGAATTAGCCGCACGTTCGATGTATTAAATTAAAAATAATACTTTTAACGGCTATTGTCATTATGTAATCAATACAGAATACAAATCTTTCGACCGTATCAATAGGGGGAAAAGATAAATTGTAATGGGATTTATCTGTGCGCAAATACCAAGACGAGCACTATCTTGTTTATCTCGAGACTTTTTCTGGCGACATTCAAAGAGCATTATCTCGTGAAGAGTGTGAGAACAGACGTCAATATGCTGGTCATTGCATGGTAACGATAAGGCCCAAGTGCCCATTTCTACTCCTTCACGTTCTTTTTGTTTCGGCTCTTGAAACTAATAGTCTCTTTCATTTATTCGCCTAACCTAATCCTCAGTAAAACTGTCCTAAAATGACGGTAGGTCAATTTTATTAGTAGGGCGGTAGGGATTTTTCACAGCAGAAGAAAGAGGGGGAATAGACCCGAGTGTGAACGACCTTCCCTTACGCCGCTTCCCGCCCGATACCTCAGCTATCGTCTGGTTTTAGTACTTGTCTCGAGCTTCGACATTAAGTAACTTAAATTTTTAGCGAAACAACAATAAATTGATTTGGCAAACACTAAGCGGTGAGAGTGAGCCAAACTACACTTGGTAGGGGCGTTTAGTGTCTCTCCAGGTGTGTTAGTCTTAGTAATAAGTATTATTAATAACAAATCCTGCCAATAAATTAAAACTAGCGTTTTCTGTAGTATCAAACATTTCAAGGACCAAAACATTATTTCGTTATGAAAAATGGAGTTCAGGGCTTATTGTGGTTAGATATCGCGAATTGAGCCTAGGAAATGTGTGAACAGAGTAAGTACTCGGCCTTTCAATATTGGAGGGTGTTCTCAAAGTTTTGGACAGTTTCAAAAGAGGGCCGGCCGATAAGACGGACGTTGAGATGGCCTCTGTTAGGTGACCGGTGGCAACTGTTGTACGGCTAACCGAGGTTGGGGTCGACTATTATTGCTCCGGGTGTACGGGGCGCGTGGGGTACGGTGTGAACGACCTCGCCCTACGGGGTTCCCCCCGTGCGTGTGTAAGTCGGCCCTCGGGACGGCCCCACTACCCCTCTCCCTCATCTCCCTCCTCTCGCTCCTGCCTCCCCCCTAGCCGTTGACCCCGGTGCAAGTCACGCAACTCATCTCTCTTCCCGCCTCTCCACAAAGCTCTCCCCCACGGAGGGAGTCGGCGTTTCTCCCCTACTACCCTCAATTCACCCTCGCGGCTCACGTTACGTCTACAGTCGCGTGTACGACGCCCGGGCTACCTCCGGCGCCAAACTTGAACCCTAACTTTTTCTCCACTTTAGAGCCCAGCCTCCCTTCGATCAGATTTTAGTTACGGAAAGTGCCGGTACACTACCCCCTTCCCATTTCACTAATTTCCGTTCATTAAGTGCCCCCCGGGAATTTAATTGATTATTGACAATAAATGACATCCACAGGAAGGGTTTTCCCCTTTCTCTCTGGGATCTTCCCGGATTTTTCCTGTGCAGTACAGCAAGTGGGAACGGGAAGGGCGGGAAAAGGGTAAAAACCCTTTCACTTGTTGTCGCTCGTGCGGTTTCCAAACTCAGTAAAATCCGGTACTATCAGAGAGACAATCTAACCTAGGTGCTTCCCACAGTATTACGCGATCCCACCTGAAGTTATTTCTTTTATCGGCCTCCTATGTATAAAGATAGGTCGTATAGGGATAAATGAACATTATTATTCTTCCTCTATCCGGCAGGTTTCTGAATGTCGACCCCCTAAGAATGTCGACTGCCGGCCATTTATTTCAGAAGTAGAATCGCGTGCTCGAAGATGGCCGACTGGAGAATATTGCAAGTCACGCATCCACGGGCCTGGAGTTGCACCGGGAATGCATCAGCCGCTCCACCGCCAAGGGCGTGTTCTTTATAAGACCTTGGATGCATTTCCCGGAAGTCTTTAAATCTACCTGCTGGGCGCCCAGTCTCTTAACTCATTTTTGTTGCATGAAGCCTCGTCTCGGTTTCAGATTAATTATTAGATATCCCGATTTTACCTAATTAAATTAACTAGTCATTTTAGTTAATTGAATTGTACTATCTTTCATTCCACTTTGTAATTATATGGTGACTAATACATATATGAGTCTGATTTATCCTTAGTTACCTATAATATAGATTGTTGTTCTTAATTACGTTAAATATCTAAAAAAGAAATCACTTATCGCTTATCCATGCGATCAAAAATTCCTATGGAAGCAAATTACGATTAAATAATAACTTGCTACACTTTGTAGCTTGACGGATTTTTGCTTTCAATTCAAGAAACCGTGAGGTACAATTAACTAATCGACAGGGTATTCATATTTATGACCGTTATTGTGTGACGACCGAATTGTGTTTCGAACGAACTGTTGAAAGCTACACAGTGACGGACAGGAGGCCGTCTGCGGTGAATGAATTCACAAGCTTGCTATTCGGTCTTGTGCCGTACGGTACGACCTTCATTACGGAGCAAATTGTAATTGTCCCAGTGTGGCCGAACCTAGTGGGGTCCCATTCGGTGGGCGTCCGCTGTTTGGGGGCCAAAGGTCGCTGGAGTTGAATTTTGATTGACGTTTTCCAATTGACCCCGGCCCAATTTGGAATGGGGTATCTTGTACGACGATGGCTAGATGTAGCCAGAAGTTATAGTTTTGTAGGTTTTTCCATGCTATTAATTATGTTCGAGAATTAAATATATTCGTTTTAAATCGTTAAAGTATTAAAACCCTATCCCACAGCCAGGATTGTCATCCTTTCTTTGAAAGTTCCACGCGTCCACAGTGCCAGTAGTATTTCCTTTTTTATAATTTTCCATTTATTGCTGTCAGTTGAAATTAATACAATTATAGCTGTAGCTTTTCTTTCCTCTAAGGGCCGGGCGGATTGCCGGTATCCACAAAAGAAATTAAAACAGCAAACCTCAACTTTCTCTCTCTGACCAATTAATAAACGCTCTCTTTCTCTGCATTCAAAGCTTTGTTTTAAGGCTTTGATTGGAATTACTTTGGGTGGTGTTAGCTGTGAAATACTTCAACGGAACACTCGCTTCCGCGAATGCATAGCGGGAAGTGGCGGCGGTTGCCAATTGGAAAACCGCAGCCAGTGTTAACCCAATGGCGATGACCCAGCCGTTTATTTAAATCCTAGCCTCGGTTTAAATTATTTTGAACTTAAAACGGTAACAATGTAGGGTGCATACAGTTTCCGCCAATTCCGTGCCAATCATAGTTAATAAATGCTTACTTTATTTTCTTATCCTGTCAGATTTAATCAATAAATCAAAATTCTTTACCTTATAGAAGTGTTACAGAAAGGACTGTGATGCATTTTCAGTAATTATGGAGCTACAACTCGCACTGTTGTTCGTAGTGATTTCTTTTTTCGCTTCCAGCGAGAGCGAACGAGGTCGCGATAAGTTTTATGACACGCTTTACCTTGACACGCCTGAAATAATTACCTTCATATCGGAATATTATCAACTGAGCGGGAAACGCATTAGGGACGGATTCCCTTCACTCCCCTATCAATCCCCGTAAACTGTTGCCTAATTTCGTCTACTCTGTGAACACTATTTTCTGTGCACAAGTTGAATGGAACGGCGATTTCCATCATAGTTCAAGTTACCGTAAATTCGCAAAATGCGTGCA
This sequence comes from Lethocerus indicus, assembly GCA_019843655.1. Classification (NCBI taxonomy): domain Eukaryota; kingdom Metazoa; phylum Arthropoda; class Insecta; order Hemiptera; family Belostomatidae; genus Lethocerus; species Lethocerus indicus. The sequence goes on along the minus strand of JACDQD010000003.1, from coordinate 20,590,823 downwards.
AAACGTCCTAGAATTCACATTTTAGGCTGGAATTCTGTAGCGTGACGTTTTTGAATTCGCTATGTGGGACAACACAGCCTGTGTGCCAAAGCACTTGATGTAGAGACGGTTTCACCGCTCCGGTGTGAACCGCTAATAGGCGCGTCCAGTTGTTGCAACGTCATCGGCGTTAAGTGAGGGATATAACTTTCACTGTTTAATAAGCCCGGGAGCCGGCGTTACACTACAAGGGAGCTGTGATCTCGATTTCCATTGCATTCCAGGGAACAATCGGGGCCCAAAGCTCCGGACATACTACTTCGATCCAATCGCCACTTTCACGATTCGGTGGACAAAAATCGCTGGGAAAAAATGAGAGGGCTCATTAAGGAATGCTGTCCCAACTTCCTCTACAAATGGAAATGACGTTTCCTGTCTACCCGTCTGGGTTCAGTTCCAAGTCCTGTCTCTTTCTAATGTCGATTAAACGCTCTCCGCAGTTGAACCCGTCAATTGTAGTTGATTTAGTTGCCAGAAATTGGGGCAGTGTCGGTTGCCAGGCGTGGTGTGTGGAACCCGATTTCTTAATTACGAATTGAAAGTGAACCGACTGGTCTCCCCCACCGGTAGGTGCGTCCCTATTACCGCCGGTGAATGGCTTATTTAAATGCATTCAATTAACCGCAGCCCTTCCATCGTTAAACTTCATTAAATACACACCCCGAATAGCGGAAGTTCGATACAAGTTTCGTGAATATTTTTCCAGCAGATGGAAACTCATAATACACTACTATAATTGAAAATATTTTGATTAACCTGATTGGACACATTTTCTGGATTTGGGAAGCTGTCTCGCTTTGAACTCGAATTAAGTTTCTTCATTGATGGGTAGATCATTTTTTGATTGTGTGGGGATCGTGGAGCGCCGGGTTACTGATCGGCAGTACTCAGGTTCGAGACAGCTAGATTTTATATCGTTCTTAAATATCCTAATTCGAGTGATCAGAATGTTTCTGTAGAACTCTAGACGCACCCCATTTTTTTCCAATGACCCGGCACTTACTGTTTCAGTCCATGCTACTCGGTCATACTAATTTATACCGATAATTTCCGAATACGGCTACATGAGGATTAAAGTATTTGTAGCATCTGAAGCAAGTGTAAATGGCGAATGAAAATGGGCGGAAGTCTCGGCTCTGTGCGGCCGTTTGGTGGGGCAACAAGTGATAGAGACAATTTTTTATTGGAGTCGGTTTGTGTCGAGTCGTGTTGAGCTGGGCTCGTTTTCTAAATGGGCCCGATCGATTCAAAAAGTTGTTGCTTTGCCGTCGCCCCGGCAACCGCCCTGATGTTTCTTGAATGACCCTTTGAATAGATGATGGGCTTGGAGTCGCAGCTCCAGGCTCACGTCAACCCCTCCCCCCCTCACCACTATAATATTTGGCTTAGTCACCGATGATAACGGCCGCAATCGAAATATTGCATTGTGTTAACGTCAGACGATCGATCCCCTTGGAAAATTAACCTGAATTTACATTCTGGAAATAATTTACGTTTTAGTGTCACTTAGGAAAACTTACTTAGTTGACTTGTACATTTGGATAAACGTAGCATCTATATTACTACGCCATATTGACACTTTAATCAAATTTTTATCACTTAAATATTCTAGCTGCAATTACTTTTAACAGGGTACCTGCCATAAACAGTTATTAAATATTGATGTCTAATCTCCGATATTTCGTTTTTGAATACCTTTTACGTGCCGTACTTTAAGTAATTAGTTTTTCATAAATAAACTGTATACCTGATAATATTACTGCCGAATTATACTACTGATAACAAAAGTAAATATAATAGTACTTCTATATTAATACTTGTGATATATTAAATGAATATACCTATGGTTTGGCGGATATTACTGCTAACAGTTGTGTCACAAAGGATATTTTTCACTTTCTTATCGCTCTTATTTCAATTCATTACACTTTCGGCAAATTTAATTGGAAACCGCCATAATTTCCTGAAGAAAGTGAACTGGCAACCTTTCTGTGTTATATTTTTTATTTTTAAGTTTTTTTTTTGGTTTTTCGTTCTTTATAGGAAATGCCTCTTGGATAGAATCATTCGTAAATACAAACTATGAAATACCTGATGTGGGGATCAAGAGGAGACGGCTGGATTTGCAAAAACTGCTTTTTCGGGTCCATAACTTTAGTAAGTCTTTGAAATTTTATTTTTGAAATCACAAATAATTTTCCTTGTCCACTTCTTGTTGCTGGGGGTTGTGTGTACAGTATATATATAAAGGTGTTTTGTGTTGTACCAAACAAGCTTCATTCATATTCTTTTGTTTTGTATTTTTATTAAAACGCGCACCAAATAAAGTGCACCTACTTGGGAAGGTAACAGTGCATTTGGCGGACGTCCCCTTTGGTCGGCTTGCATGGGCTGTGGGTTAGAAATAACTTCCCCGCTAAATGTTTTACATAAATGAATACATGATGCACATGTGCACCTGACGCTCCTACCCTGCCTATATGTAAATAGGTGAAATCCCTTCGTCCGGTTGTTTCTCTGGTTTTGGATAGTTTGAAATACTTGCTGGTTTTATAAACGCTATACGCTTTGTACGCGAAGAATCAGCTTTGGAGTACACCCATGGCCAAAATAAAAACTTATTGCGTGAGCAACAATCAAGTATTTAAAAACTCAAATTGTAGCACAGGTTGGCTTACACAGTAGTGTAAATACTACATGTACAAAGGTTTATAATGAGACTATAATGTTTCCACATCGAACGTGTTCGACGTTTTAGAATTGCGCACTGCATCGCAGATTCAGGATTAGTGTGTTCCTGACATATATTTTTAAAGAAACGATTGAACCTTTATTTTATTGTATTTATGTTGTCTCTTTTAGCATAATTAATCATAGCTGGAAGCACCAGTTTCGATACACGGTTTCTTTAACACACACACTTGTCATGACCATAGTTTCCAGTCAACCATATTCAGACTGTTAAGTATAACTATAGAAACTGATTTTTTTTTTGTTTTGAGGAAATTCAAATTTTTGTTGTCGCATTAAAAGTTACTTTTTGATGGCCACCTATTTGGTGTCCGATGGTGAACTTTACCGGCCCGAATCCCTCCCCCGCTCCACCGTTCGATTACGATTGGAAACTGTCGATAACGGCGCCCATCTAGGCCATTCGCCATCGATCTCGAATGACCGTTTCAATTATCCAACTCATTCTCAACCTGCGAGCAGCGTTATTTCATTAGGACAGATTTGGTATTCGATATATTCATACCCACCGCGCTGTAAAACTTAATTTAACTAGTGTTTAGTTAGTAAGATATTTGAGCAGAACTAATACGTCAATTGTCAACGAGTCGAAATAAATTTGTACAGGTTTCAAATTTGATTATTCATTAATTATGTAAACACACGTCATTTGACCAGCCTTTCGATCGTAATCACCAAATGAGAGAATGTCGTGAATAGACAAAGCCGATACCTTGCGTTCGAGAGTGAAAGTTTTTCAGGGTTTAAAAATTTTCCGCGGATGCATAATTTTTGGCTAGGAATTAAAAAATTAAGAATAACGAGTTGCTTCGCGTCATAAATATTCGCGAATTAGCGTACGTCCTGAAACTTTACTAAATGTGTTAAAGAGAGAAGACTCCTGCGAAAAATCAGATGAATCATCCAGCTTAATATAGGAGCCATATAAGATTGAGATTTATGGGTCGACACTTCGTCCGCGGCCCAGATGTTGAATTAGGTTATATCATGCATTTGGCGTCCGAATGAAGAAGTAAAATAAATGAGTAAAAAATTAAAATTTGTTTACTTTTCAATGTGGCATAAATTATTTATTTCGAAAAAGTTTCTTCGTATATAGGCGCCGCTTATCATACATTTGTTGTGTTACTACTATTACAGTAGTGACGGATTTAATAGTTCAGCCTGTGACAGAAATTAAGTTAAAATACAATTATTATTAAATATTTATGTTACTTCCTATTCTGGTCCACGAAATGAGTTGTCCGTGCACCGCTGTTCCGCTATGGAATTTGAGATATTCGAGACTGAAAGCGTTCTTTTTTACCCGTTTTCTAATCTCGAAGTAGCCGAACAAATTAGAGCTAAATGATAATTCAGCAATTAAAACGTTTTTTGTATTACCGTTGGATTTATCATTTCAGCACAAATCTCCATTGATCATCAGCTGACCCAATGTGAAGCGCTAATTACACTACAGTGATGACACCCGCCCTACCCACTCAAATTAATTTCAACTATTGGGAAATTCTCCGTTCTCGAACATTTTCTGAATTCAAACCGGCAGTGTAAACAGTCTAATCTAACCTTTCCCAGTTGGCAATCCTTGTAAAATTTGAAGAAACTGGCGAAATGATTGATAACTCGAACTTCGAGGGGAGAACAGATATCGTTCTGAATACCTAATATCTTGTTTTTAATTCTCTGTATCTTAATTTTCAACTCAACTTTTGAAGAATGATAGGGATCTTATCCTAATGTCGTTTTTCAGCTATATTACGATAAAGTAAAAGGTTATAATTGTTTGTTTCCTGGCTATATTAGAGAAGACTTCAATATTGTTCACGATTCGTAATAAACTTCTGTATATAATGTGCAGGAGATGAGTTTAATCAGCGTCATTTATCTCATGTTTGACTGGTAGCGTCTGTAAACTGATAACACAGAGTAGGGGATGAAATAATCTTTCTAACAACGAACTGTTCAGCTGTCGCCCGTGGACGATTGATCAAGTAACTTCTCTAAGATTCAGTTCCACATTCGCACTAAATGTAATGAAAAATAAAAGTGTGTCTTTCAATAGCCCACTTTCGGCAGAATAAACCTTTGTATTTTAATCTTCGGGTAGGTTAACTAATCTCACTAATACTTGAACTTAACACTGATCTGAAGTCTAGTGTTTAGAACTTCAGATGTAGGTCTTGCCTGAGAGTATTTTCGTGACCTTTACTTTAGCGGTTTCTTCCAAGGCCGGGCGGTGTGCCCGTTGTTTCCTACTCTTGGTTACGATACCCACCCTTCTATGATTTACACTTACATTCAATTCGAACCAACTCCGGGAAAATATCTTCAACGATTTTGCCACTTATTTACCAACGTCATTCAAATTGATAGTACTCACTTACCCTTTTAGGACAGTTGGGAATAGATTCCGGTCTAAATATCTCCATTTTAGGTTTCTTCTGGTTTATTTCGACACAATACAACTTCTTCTGAGTATTTAAGGTCTTAAAGTTTCGTATGGCGTTACGGCGGGATTTAACGGTTATTCGTACATTATTGTTCTTATTACCAGGGGCGCGTCACAGTTCAGTACGTGTTGGATTCCTCAGTAGTCTTCCTTTAAAGGTCAAGGGTTGGGGCTCCTTCGCCTATGAGCCGGCCTCGTGTTTTGGATTCCCGCGAGGACGTTCTATTACGGACGGTTTGGCACTCTGTTGAATGTCGTAGCCGGTTTTTATTTTCAGGGTCTCCAGTCAGCATTGTACCGGGTACCGGGTCCTCCCTCGCTTCCACCTTCCACTCACTGAACCCAGTAAGTACGCTTTCGGCTAGTTCCTAACCGAAGGAGAAGAAAGGGATTTATGTAAATTGGCTCGAATGATACTTGTAGCTAGTTTTAGTCTCAAGCAAGAGGTATACGATCTAATGGTTTTTAATTCCCAGGCCCATTTGTAATTAATATTCAGTTCGTGCCTACAGCGAACTGAATATATAACGTAAGTTGACCGTTGTAGTCCGATCTTCCCTAACGGACAGGAAATGGAAACATTATTGATTGGATACGGGGACTGGTTTCGATTGAATTCGTGGGGGGGTCGGCTTAATGAATGAATCGGCGTCGCGGTCCCTTCAATATAGAATTAATTGTACGGCTTGTGTAACCCACTTATTTGACCAATAATTACTGCCGAGCGGATCGGGGAATCACGTGTGTTCGATAATCGGATCCTCCTCTCTGGCCCCTCACTGTACAGCCCACTCAATAATAGGATGACATTAAACCTGAAATTACACACACTCGCACTGTTTGAGTGTGTGTCCCGCCGCCACTATCTAAATAACATTTAACCGAACACGTATCCAATTTGAACGGCGAATATTGTCATCATTCAACATTACTTACAAACAGTAGAGGGAAATTGTAGCCTTCAGGATGTTAATGCGTATATAGACAAATATGGCAATCGTTGTTAGGAGCCACTGTGACCTTTCAGGTGGATAGGTTTAGGAACGGATGTGCCACTACGTTTTACCCCTTTAAATGAGCGGGTAAGATATTTTGTAGAGTCATGTGGAGATAATGCAGTTCAGAGCACAGGTGATAGCTCAGGTGGTAGGACATGCTTTCAAATGTCTGTTCGAAACAAATGGTGTTCATCACTCTATGAAACAGCTAACAATTATTTTGAAATATCCATGTATATATTTTTATTTCGGCATGTAGTCCGCGAGGTGCATTTCTAATTGGATATGTTCGCGGATTATGTACAAAAATGTCCGCTGAGACAGTTCGGAACAAGGTTTTTTTTCAACAGTGTGCCACTATCCAGTTTCCCCACATTCTGGGAAATACTCTTGCTTTATCTAGTGCCGGTATTGAGAACGCATTAGTCATGCTTAGTAATACGGCGGGGTTTCCGTGGATGGCAAAAGGATGTAATGACGCAACCCGGCATACAGATGACGTCCCAGATATGATGGCTGTCGGTCAGTACGTCACCAAGAAAAAGTCATCCGTAAAACCTATTTCATAGTGACGTTATTTTAACGACACAAGTTTCACGTATGAAGATACAAATGTCCAACATTATAACCTAGTATAATTGATTTTGTATCTAATTTTTTTAGAGCGCACGTTTGCGGAAACAGTACTCCATTCATTTCTCCATTACGCTTTGCTACATAACAAATTTTCTTCAGAATAGCTCACTTTTTGGCCAATAAATTGAGAAAAACCATAAATCTCCTTTCGAAAGCAAGCATAGATGCCAGGCAGAATACCGTTGTCGTTATCGGGCGATTTCCTAAACGCACTCGATACAATCTTATCTCTGAGAGCGATGCATTAAATACGGATAGTAAACATTAAAGAAATGTTAAATTAAAGAATTCACCGAACGATAAGATATATCTGTTGGTAAATGACGTCATGTGCAGAGATAGCCCTTTGCAGACCGCAATGTTGGTAAATCTCTTATTTATATAAACTAACTGATTCGAAAAATTACACAATTATCAACATCGCGGCGAATGCTGCGATTAAATGCATTAAACACGATTAAACTACGATTACTTGTTTGCTGTTTGATTGTGGTTTGTGTGTTTAAAGAAGAGAACATTGGGAGTCGGAGACGTTTAAAGAATGCGGAATTTGATAACAGATTTAATTTGTTTACTAATTTTACTACTAAATTTACTTTCATATTCCCTACAGACGAATCCCTAATTGTTTATTATATTGAATTAGTTGAAAATGGAATGATTTTACAACGAAGGCTCGTTGTAAAATAATTCGTGTATACTTTAGTATATATTCAGAAACTAAGGGCTGTATTTTTTTTCATACTCATACACAGTTAGAAATTATTAAATCCGAATGCCGCTAAAATTCATTATACACTACACTATAGCCAAAGGAGCATAATTAGCACCGGCGAACAGTGTTTTTGTGCGAGTTTCGGAGGGGGGTTTCTCGAATAACCCGATACATCATCTCGTTTACAACTGGTGCTCAGAAGACAGGCTGTCTACCCGAGCCTGAATGGTCTCGCCGCCAATTTATTTCCACCCCCTCTCGCTCAGGTAACCTGAAACCTTATCGGCCGACCACAAAAAGTACACAGTTTCGATATCAGCCGATTAACACGTATAATATGCTCTAAAAATAGACCATATCTACTCAGGACAAGGATAAAACCAACTCGATGCCCGTGTTCGCACATTAATGTATATAGCTTGTATATATATATATATATATATATATATATATATATATATATATATATATATAATTCATTAATTAAAATGAAAAAATAGTAACTGTTTCTATTATGATTTCAAATTTATTTTCGTTTTTGCCAATAGACCAGTAGTTTTTATACGTTTTATAATTGTAATAAAACCGCCCGACGTAAGAAACCTATTCATGTTCTGTCGAAGAGTTAAGGAAATTGTTTTAGGTTTTAAACATTGTTTGTCGATACATGATTGATTATATTATTAAGCACTTATTAATCAGTAGAACGGATTGGATCTGTCTAATTTTATTTTAAGGACATTTTCAGAAGGTCCTAAAACAAGGGAATTGTTTTCATTCCTTGACGAAAGTGTTAATTAGCGCGTATTTGAAAGGGGCTTCCGCGAGCGACAACGCCTTCTGCGTTAACTCAGTCCTCGCGTTTAGGCGATAACGAATTGTAATTGGTGTCTGTCAGCTGCCTCTTATTTGAGAAACAGATTCATCGACTTACGTAAAAGCGAGGCGTTTACAGTTAGCCTCCTACTTTGGCGCCAAACACGTTTCGATTACCAATTTAGTTGTTTCTTTAATGTATTAAATCGGGAATATTTGTCCTATGTAATAAATCGTAATTATCACTACCAAAAATTATAGGACACATTCATATTTCTTGAATGTACGAGGAATACAAGAAATGTGGAGGACATTGCCGCAAGAGGCCAATGAAAGACTTAGATTTAGTTTATAGCGCTGTATTTCGTGCCGAAGTATATTTGTATGAAATAAAATAATATAGTGCAACATAATTTAATACTTTCTCGGGACGAGGCATAAAATTCAGCGTGGGCGTTTGCAACAAACGTATTGCCGTTCATTGAAGTTCACCGTTATGTCCCGAAGTATTCATAATTCTAGGCATTTTGAAACATGCACCGGGGAAGTGAAAGGAACCGGTCCGGCGAGAAATTTGGGCGGACGAAAGGGACCGTGCGCTTGCCAACTTTCCTTTATAGCCCCAAGTCCGAAGCCACAGTTAATTCTTATCGCCCTGTTCCATCTCAGCTGGCACATTTCGTTGTAGACCCGGGCGGTTTCGAAATTCCTCAATGGCTACTTTAAAATTGACCGTTAATTTCTCCACGTAAAAATACTACATTCGAAGAGGTTTCATCACGTAGTGCATATAACCCAAATTAAATATTTTAAATGTATTACACTTTTATGTGAAGCCAGTTTAAGGATGTGGGGGGATATCTCGTTTGTTCCGAGGTTAGACTCTTGCCACTGCTGTTACAGTGGTCATTTCAATTGTTCACTAATTTAGGCCGATTGCAATTTTTGAAATTAAATAACAGTCTAGAAACCAGATCCAATTTCTATTGCAGCACAGAATTTTTTTATGCACGAGTAATTGATTCTTCCCCGTCCCCTTCCCCCCAGTTTTCCAGTTAGCTCCATGGTATTCGCATCGTTTCACCTGGCTAATCGATGAGGCGTGGGTAGAGTTCGTCAACGCTCGTTTTAGCGTTGACTCTAACTGGTCTCGGGCTGACCTTGCGGAAGAAAAATTGAATAAATAAAACTAATAAGAAAGGAAATAAGCCTCCGGGGCTCAAATAATCAGTCTAAACCAGTTGCTTTGATGGGAGGGTGGCTCCTCACGTTGTTGATACTGCCGGTATCACGTTTCCGTTACGCGTCGCCTTCTCCCTCCGTTTGTGTCAGGGGGGGGGGAGTGGGGGAGGATTTAAGGAGGTTGCGGGATTGATTCCCAAAGGTCCGTTTAGTTTAACGGTCATTTTCTGTCTATGTATCCACTCTTTACCACTTTCAACAATTAGCATTTGGAAAAACACCTGTCCGATTTTCTCCTTTCTTTTATTAAAAATTCGATGGCTTGGAAGGACATTGTGACAAATCGTTAATTAGGTTGGCGAACAAATTTTATTTGCGTTCTAATGTTAAATATATATGGACAAATTATAAATTACTTATTACACACAAAAAAACGAGCGCGTAAAGAGTGTTTATAAATTAATTGGTGTTAAAGACCGGAATTTCCCCCTTACTGTATTACAGCGGCCTTAGCCGATCTTTATCGGTCGATTAATCGCCGACACATCAGCGGAATATAATGGCATTGGGGTGCAATAAATTGGAACTCTTCCACTCGATTTTACGCATCGGAGCCTCGAGTGTGTGACGGGCGTCCATCACTTATTCAGTTATCGACCCTTCCCTTAGGTATTTCCCCTTTGTTCACCCTCCTGTCGCCCCGTTTGAAAATACGCCCTACCTCATCTACGCTAAAATATCATCATTTTATAATCAGTTATACATAAACCACCTACTTAGATCCCTTATAACTTGAACGCATGCAGAACTAGAGCAGTTATGCAGTTTGACTGTGTTGGCGTTTTATTACTTTCATACATGCTTAATAATATGATGCATAAACTTATTAATTATTAATTATTTTCATGTTTAAACCCCAGCGTTATCGTTGATAGTTCGTACTAACAATTGCCAACGATGAGTCAGAACTATGTTGAGGGTCTGTAACCTTCGGTAGATTAGAAAATGACACAAACGGTATTTCATCCTTGATGAACGTTGATTTTCATTTGAATTGGAACCGAAAAATGTGACTCACTTGTAAGTTTGTATCTTGACCTTATTTTCGGTTTCGTTGTAGGCGGACATTGAAGCTGATAATTGTTTAACCGGCTTAACGGTTATTATGTGCCTACTGAGACCATCGCTGTTTTTTCCCTATAAAGTGTTAATTCGAGTTGTTCGTTGAAGTAGGCCTTTCCCCTTTGGCCGTACCTGTATCTATTGACGTCAGGTACAATTTGAGGCCCCCTCGAGATAATCGGCCGATCGGCTATCGGAGGCCAGATAATATTTCCGTTATTGAAGTTCAAACCTTCGAATCGAATTCTGACGCATTTATGAGTCATTTTGCACAATTAGGGCTGTCCCCTAGAGTGTTATCTGAAAATGTTTCTTATTTATATATGTCGCTAGACACTACTCTACAAAACTCAGCTCACTGTTTCCGATGTGACCGTCCGAAGCTTGGTAATCCGTATCGGCGTTGACTTTGAATTTTTTTAATTAAAACCTCTAATATATCGGAAATAACTGTTATCACATGAACGTTTATCTTCCCGTTATATTGCATTCTACTAAACTCCCATTTGACGGATTCAATTTCATTAAAACGATATGACCCGGAAACTCGAATGTCACGAACGCCCTACACTGTACTGTTAAACATTGCTCAGCTGCGGGTTGAATGTAAACTGTATTCCTGATATATATTTAAGAATTTAGGGGGTTTGGGCCTGTCAGTTACTATTTCTACTGGAATGTTTAGGTAAAGAGAATGAGGGGATTCCTGATGATGCGAGGTCGCAATTGTATGTGACTCATTGCAGGGCACATTCAAGGCTGCCTTCCCGGAGACGAACCGCTCCCAGTTTTCCTCCTTCCCCATTCGCTCTTTTTCCGCTTTCTGGGAGCGCCGATATATTTTAAGTCCCAATATATTTGTTTGACGTCTTTGTTGAGAGTAAATAAAACCAGAAATCCGAATGTCGAGAAAACCGCAAGGTCTTTTTTGTAAATTAATTATTGTCCCATACTTTTGGGTCTGTCGTACGTGTTTTAATTTTTATATTATCAATGATAAACATTTGGGTTGAGAGAATATTTTATTTTTATTTTTCTTCTCTCGGCGTTGATATTGCTTAGAACAGGGCCATGGATCCTCTGTGGAGGAAGAAAACCAGGTACCACTGAGGTTTCTTCTGCCGGCCTTCCGAGAACACATCAAGACGACCTCTTTCGTCCGGTTCATTAAACCGAAATTCGCGCTTTTAACATCCGTTCATCGTCATGCATTCTACTGAATCTCAGTAGGCACGCTTCCGTTTCTAGCGCCCAGTTTAAATTCCCTGAAACCATTCTGGAACCAGTCTTTAAGGAATTCTATCGCATGCACTTCCTTTCTTACTGATGATCGTTCTAATGAGCCCCCTCTTGTTTTCCTGTTTGTCAGCGCAAGATACATTTGATGTTCAAGAACATTATAACATTTCTAAGTCTACGTATTGTACTAAACCGCGCTACCAGAGGCGATTTCTTCCGACTAAATATTGTGTACAGAAATTCGTGCCTTGCGGATTGAAATGAACGAGATTTTTCTTTTCCAGGTTGGATGGAACCGCTGTCTCCGGAAGCCTCCCTGTCGGACGCCTGTTCCGGCCGGTCCAATACGCCTTCGCCGCCACTGAGCGAGGGCGCGACCAGTAACAACTGGCTCTCGGCCTCCGATGAAGGAATTGTACTGGACGACGACTTCGACGAACTACCCAAGAAGAAAAAAGCCGTAAGTGTTCCAGGAATCCGGTCACTCTTTTCAATTCTCAAATAACGAATTTCATTTTGCACTGTATACATAATTGCGGCCGCGAATTTTAGCGAACCAATAAGCTTGGGCACGACCTTATTTTGGTATGGTGCCGGTTCCAGTCCGAATGTCCTTTTGACATCTGGCCATTGAGCCAATCTGTTTCCATTATCTCGCCGTAATTGGACCTCGTACGCATTGCGAATATAGAATGCGAGCAGTGAATTTTTTCGAGAGCCGGATTTCATTATTTCCATATGTTGGTAGAACCGTCGTCGAAGTGCGTGGTTCCTGTTTCTGCAGGAAAGAACACCAGGACACGCCTATCTCGTTTCGGCCTCAGATCGGTTGTTGGCTCATCCTTTCAACACAGTTAAAATTTCCCTGTCCACATGCACATTTTTAAATTATAGTATTAGAATTACATGTAACTTAACGATAAGACGTACAAATTAAATATTGAGGCACGATAGTTTTTAAATAAAAATCGTGATAAGCCCATAGGCCGGTTGTTTATTCGCGTCGGTTCACAACAGCGTGTCCTTTCCTTGCTTGTTTTGTATGTTAATCACTTCCTGTTTCGAAAAAATGCTACGTCCGTGCGTTCTAAAAATCTCACTTTCACCCCTCCTCTTCTGGCCACTGCCTACTCCACATCATTTTCGTCGTTAATATTTTGTTGGGTAACCTCCCAATAAATAGAGTCGTAAAGGAAAAATGAAAACATCTATGTTTCCTAGTTTCAACAAAATTGTTATTTACGTTTTATTCTGCGGAAATTTAAAAACCGAAATTGCATTCAATTTAAGCTGATTATGGTTTTTACCGCTTTTTGTAATTATTAAACCGCTTATTATAAAAATACCCGATTTCACCTCGTGCGTTCTGACAGTAAGCGGTGGGTTACCGGTTGAAAAATAGATGGGAGCGAGCAGGTTCCAGGTAAATGGTAGCCGGCTTGGAGGAGTTGTCCTGTTCGGGCTCTCGGCCCAGCCCCAGGGCCCTATACCTCTCTTTCTAAACAAATAGCAGCTACTCTACAAAATTGCCGGTACCGCAACACTACATGGTTGACTTTCTCCAAACTTCATTGTAAAATATTTAAAGTGTATAGATTGGCCCAGATCACAGGCAGTATCCACATGAAGTAAGGCCGTCGGAAACAATCTGCTATTATAACCGTCACAGTTTTTGGCAGTCATCGGTGGATTAGTGTATTTTGGTATTTTGAATAAAAAGGCTCAGAAGCGAAAGGACCACTGTAACGTGGACAACGTCAGATATTTTCTTCAACACATTTGCGAACTGGGTCCGGCATTAAATTTGAATACAAAACACGGGCGTCTGCAAATTTAGGCGAGCCTTTCTAGGGCCGATCGATGTCATATGCGTATCGAGACGCGGCTCATACGTGAGCCGTTTAAAAATAACCACGAGGCCGTATTTCAAATTATTAAACTGAGCGAGCGCCTTGTTAATATTCAGCGGCTTGAAGTGCAAACTGGTGCTTTCGACGGACTCTCTCTGCCCGCTTCCTCTGTCTAACTTATATAACGCGTGTTGACTCCGCGTTGTCATCGAAACTGGGTTAATGTTTTCTTTTTTTTAGCCGCGATCAAATCCTTTTAGAACGAGCCTTATTTCTCGCTCTTTATTTATTCCAAATTTATCTCACTCGTCACTAGTTGGTTGGGTCTACAGATAAAATATTAATCTGGGTTATGGCCGGAACGCTTATCGAAACGTTTGGCAAAATCGAAAGTCTGATCGAACCAGAACGATGGACTGCTATTTTTATACGGCTGGATTTGGGTTATGCAGTCAAGGACCGAAACACTTCCAGATGACGTCGCCTTATAAGGTCCGCCGGAACCATACGAGATGGACCACGACCTCGGATAATTGCTTGAAAACCAAATTAATTATTCCACCCGTTGAGAATAATTAATGAAATTTGCGAATAATAAGTATCTCTCGCTAATTTGGTCCTAAATTATAACGATTTCGGCTTCTTTACATGACATTAGTGAGGTAGTTATCTACGACGGTTAGCTAAGGAAACATACACGGTTCTGTTGAAATTAAATCGTACAGCCATTATTGCGAAAATCTGATGTCGATCTCGCGTACGGTTAATGTGGGAAAAATCTCAACAATATACAATCCTTTCGCCTTTAGTGATTATTCGTTAGCATTTAAATTTGTTTTCTATTACACATAAAACTGGTTATTATGAGTCATAAAATCAGCCTTCGATATCGAGGAACAATTCTTTTTTTTGTCGATGTAATATGAGCGTAATAGTGGAAACTGTCTCGGGAGTGTATGCAGAGTATCTAACTAGGAGCGTTATTGGAATTGTGTTCTATTTTTGTGCGTTTGCCGGTGCCGAATCAAGGTTCGGGTTGTGTCCAGGGCGGTTAGTTATTGGTGGGGGGACGGGAGTGACCCTAATTCGCGGGGCCCGCCACTATCCGCTCCACTCCCACCGGTTAATCGAAGCTTTCACTCGGTTATTTCTTCTCTCTTTTTTTTTTTTATTTGTCTTCGACCGAAACGAGAACCGCTCGCCAACCTCCAGCAACAGGTGGAGACGGGTCGGAACCTGTTGAAGATTGTTTTGTTGCATTGTGCAGAAAGCGATTAAAAAGTTTGTTTCCGGACAGCTTATATATCTCTAGCTTATAAGAATATCTTATTCTGTTATCGATTGTATATTTGTTTGTTGGGTAACTATTATTGAACTACTTGGGCAATTTTAGACTGAGAAATCTATAGCTCTTTATTTCTTTAGGGGGTTATAAACTCTAGTCACATCATCGATATATACCAGCGACTGCAGTCGGTTAAATTTATGGGCTATACCAATGGAGGTATACCGATTGTGATGAATTTTACTCTTTCCCTATAAACTTGTACAATATAGTTTAGAGGTGTCTGTTGTTGGCATGTGAGAGCTGGAGGGCCGGTTATTGCACTTCCAGTCTATTTTATGGACCAGTTAATACCTGTAGAATAAATTGCGTGCGACCCCGGACAATTGCCCTCTTGGTCTCGAGTAGGAGATAGCCGGCCATCTTCCTCATTACGTGTCGGCCCGATATTAGTCCTCCATTAATTATCCCTCGCGGACCCGTTTGTTCTTCGACCCCCGTCCCCTCTGTCTATCTCCTCTTTCACGGAGGCGAGCAACAACACAGTCTCTCGATTCCGGGCACGTTCCCCCCGCAGAGCCTGTTATTAGCAGCGTCCGCATTATTTATTGTGAAATTATTTTCGCGAAATTGCCCTCTTCGCCGGCAAATTGTTATTGCAGAGTACTGTTAAGCAATTATGCAATTCTGTCGAGTCTCCCGACCCGGCGGCTTGTTGCAGACACCACCCCGTTGGCTCAGGTGGAATAATACGTTGGACGACTTATAATAATCAACTTTTATAATCTTTGTATTCGTCAGTATTGCGATTTGATGCCACCTGTCGCTTGTCTATTATTCTTCTACACTGGCTTCTGTTTCACGTCGTCACTAGCGTACAATTAGTAATATAGACATTACGTATATACTCAATTCCGGTGAATATTGTTGACGGAAAATGGCGGGACGAGTAATAAATGGGTGCGGACAAAAAATAACACCTCGTAGTATTTGAACCAATATGTACGTTAGAATTTCAGTTTAGAATGTTATTGTTTTTTTTAAATCCAATTTCTAGTCAATCCTTCTCTTTTGCACTTCGGCATAAAATAGTGGATAATTTGTCAATTTTTGTGAATAATCGTGTTCGAACCTTCGTACGCCTTCAGACAAGATTTCGAATTGAAAATATTCGGTATGAGTTATTTGCTGTTGTTAAGAATTGAAGAATCTGTAAGAAACTCGGAGCTGGGTGTTTGTTTGCGACGTAGCTAGCTGACCCAGCTATACTGGCGGATGGTAGTGGGGGCATCCTATGACCTCACTCTCTCTTCCTACCGGCGTTCCTCTCCCTTCTCCCCTTCATCGCCCTCCCTGGCATCTCTTTCACTCATCTAACCCCAAACGGAGACACTGCAGTTGTCTCAGTGTACCGGGTCCACCAACCCCGCTCACGTTAACTGCAGCGAGTAAAGTGGAAGTAATAAAAAAAATATCTTCTCGATTTTAAGCACTACTGTCTCAGCTGAGCGGTTACTGTACCCATTTTTTGGCAGTCGGGATGGAATTCGTAACGGTATACCTGACCAATCACTAGGAATTTTATGGACATAAGCGAAAGCTTAAGAGCTACTAAAACGAAGTAACGATTTTGCATTTTTCCTCGTTTACTCAGTCACTCCCTTTCTCTCTCTCTCTCTCTCTCTCTCTCCCCGTCCCTCCTCAACTACCTCTCACTCTCTCTCTGCCCCACCCCGGCTCTCTTCGAGGCCTGCAAAATTTAAAGCACTGCTGATAAGATAGTAGCCCCGGCGATGTCCCCCTCTTCTCCATTTTGGAAAGTGGGACAGCGGCGCCGCCCCCCCTCACCCTCTCGCCGCCCGCTACCCTCCTCCGAGAGCTGTTTTTCGTCCGGATCTGTAAACGGAGAATCTGAAACAACAATTGAAACAAGCTTTCAGGGTCCGAGCGTCCTTAAAGCGCCGACTTGGGAACGAGGCCTTGAGTTAACAGCTGTTTACTCCGTCATTACTTCCGTCTTACCCGATGCACAAACAAC
Organism: Lethocerus indicus; assembly: GCA_019843655.1. NCBI lineage: Eukaryota > Metazoa > Arthropoda > Insecta > Hemiptera > Belostomatidae > Lethocerus > Lethocerus indicus. The sequence goes on along the minus strand of JACDQD010000003.1, from coordinate 20,573,703 downwards.
AAAATAAAACGTGACGCAACGATCGTGCGAGTATTAATTATGTCTGATTTCAACACAGCTTATAACGAATGCAGATTTATTTAAAAATATAAATTGCGCTACTGAAATGATCGTACTTTTTGTATTCTTTTTTTATCCGTTTCATCGTTAGATTTTTATACGCTGCAGCAGTTAATAATACGGTTTATAAGTCTGCATCGAGATTGAATATTTACCGAGTAACGGTAAATTAAATTCGGAATGCTGTGAAGGTGTTAATACTCGAGTTACGTACAGTCGTGTATCGATGAAACCTTTCTTTTGTTCATATTCGGTTTATAGGGTTTACTTAAAATGGGCAATACATTGGGAAGACAGTTGGATACTTTTACTTTCCAACGCCGTAATAATATTGTGCGCAGAAAAACCTCTTCCGAGAGATAATAAACAGATATACTCTGCCTCCTTCTTGCCTGCCTCTTGGGTGCCTCATTCTGTCTTTTATTTTTTGATCGATTTAGCATGACGAATTGTCGGCATATGATTAACGATCGATCGAGTATTCGTTAGTAACTGTGTTTGGCGGGTTCAGTTAGCCCGCTATTAAATTCTCATATTTGACCAGAACGCCCCCTTCGCTTAATGAATTACTGTAATGAGAGGAGGACGCTCGCGCCGGCCGGTTTCAACAATAATCCGGCCGGGTGTAATTTAAATAATGGAAGGCGTCGTGTTACGTCACCGGTGAGTGGTCCCATTGGTGAACTGGCGACCCTCCCTCTCACCGTTCTCCCTCTCTACTCCGAACAGGACGTTTAAAAATAACTTTCGCGTTTTTTCCCCTCGGCCCGGCGCGATAGTCAGAGACCGTCCGTCCAGAAATACGTGGCCTCCAGGGGAAATCCCTACCAGGACGACCCTAAGTGGGCAAAACCCCGCTCGGATGGATAATTTATTACATCTCTTATTCATAGCGAGTTGAGATGGCGGACTGTAAAATATGAACAAGAAAGTACTCGGGTACATGGGGAACATTCCAGTTTCGGTGAGAGTGAATACCAATAAAATAAATTACGTTCGGAATTTACCAACTCGCAATTGTTTCTGTGTCGACTGAATGTAACGTCAGTGTATTTCCATATTCTGTCTTCTATTAGGAGCTACGTAGTTGGTGGCTATGGGACTGGTTGTGGGTCATCACTCTTGAGTTATACACATTCAATTCCAATAAAGTACATTACTTTGATAATTTTCTGATGATTATATGGGCCATTTTACAGACCGGAGAGGTTGCCTGCAGCACTTACATATTCCTATCTCCTCTCCTTTCCTATCTCATTCGTTCCTTTCTTGGTTATATAAATAGCGCAATGTTATGACCTTCGCTCGGTCCCCTTTATCTCTGCGCGTCCTCCACTTACGCACATCCTCGCGTAAGTTCGTTTACCGGCAAACATACGAACGTGCGGAACGTGTGTAATCGCGTCTAGACTCTGGAACATGTATTGACCCTAGGCAAAAAAACAGTTCCAATTTGTACGGCTTAAAACAATACCGTTGAACGGCGCATACCGGGATCTCTAGCGCTATTCGAGAGGGCGGGCACCTTTTCAAAGCCCCCTCAATAAAGAGTATATTGACTCCAAATAGAAAAAGAAATTCTGGTCCAGGGTATAAATACGAAGACGGCCTGTGACCCGATACATTACCGGCTAATGACGGGCCTTAGTCAAGCGTTGAAATAACCGGCGGGCCCCTCAGCCCCTCTGTTTACAGGGGTTTTATTTTTACATAAGCGAATCCGCATTTTGGCCCAACTCCAAAGCGAGACCGAGTGACACAAAACCGAGGAGCCCACGAGCCGGCCCGCTCGTTAAACAATTCATAAAATCTCTTTTTCATTTACCAGATTCATATTTCCTTTGAATAAACTTTCCGTATAGTTCGATCGCACTTGCATGGTGGCGACTGATGGGTCCCCGATAATATATCTATAATCGCGCTCTTCGGATAGTTTCGATTTCTCTTTTTCGTCGCCAGTTCACAGTGAGTAGTCAGAAATTTAGAAAACATGAAACATCTAAACCAGATGAAAAATCAAAGATATAGATAGATAAAGATAGTATCGGGATACCTACAGTTATTATCTGCTGTATTAATCTGCTTTTACTGTGTATTACAAATACATATAAGAAGAGCACGGTAGACTGTAAATGCGGCACATAGTTCCAAGCTTTCAAACTAATTGTAGAAATCGTTTCTGGAGATATTCATTCGTTGATTGACTCCATTCCCGGGTAATGTCGGCCGGGTTGTGCACTAAGTGAGTCTGTTTCCGAAAGATGGTGAATAGAGGTGAACGGCGATATTGCAGTCTGGTTGGTGGCTAGTATGAGTTGGCTTGGGTTTGAGCCGGCATGCTAATAAAAACACAGCCCCGTGGGCCAACTAAGATTAGGTCACGGGAGCAAATTAGAACTCCACTCGTCTACAACACATCCCTCCTCCTTTTCGGTCATATTTATGCGAACTGGCACTTTCGATATATATTTTTAAATTCGCTTTCTTTAGTAAAATTGTAGGAGAACGTTTCGTTTTCTTATTTGCCTGTAAATTGATTCAGCGGCTCGAGTATTCCGGGCGGCTACTATTATTATCCCCAGTAGTTTATTCTCATGTCGGTATATCGAAATATGCTCCTCTAAAAATTATGCGGAGCAAGTTGTTTATAGTTACCTTAAATTCACACTAAAAACAAGTAACACTAAGAAAGGAGTCTGGAGTTAGCAGCGATAGCAGCTTCAATTCTCAGTTGACTAACCAATTAGCCAGATGGGACTTGGCCCCCGTGTTTAATGCACGATGAGGCTTAATTCTCTGTTGGTGCGAATCCCCCCGGGACCCGGGCAACGCGACTGTTATTCTATATTGGCCGTGGCCCATACGTGGGACTCTGTTAAAAAAACGCTGGCTTATATATAGAGTCAGGAAGTGTCGGCGGGGTCCGACCTTTAACGGGTACCACCCCCACCCGTGGCCTCCTTACCGGGCCCCCGGAGAAGGTTAACCGCTGTTTTCTGTTTTCTGTTCCAATAAGTTAACGCGCTGGACTTCGCTAAGGCCGTACCTGTTATTCCCTGGCTGCAGCCTTTTATGCCTATAAACTTCGCCTGTTCCCCTGCATTGCCCGATACCATCGATATCCTTTTGCGATTTCAGACTACCAAATTGTAATCTCGCATAGTGAATATCTATGGCATGGTAATTTTCAATCGATAGTAAAATATTATGTATCCCATACGTAGCACTCAAATAAACCCGGATTCCTCAACATAATTAATTCGATCTTCGTATTGGTTCCGTACATATTGTACTACAACCTTAGAAAATGTGTTATCTGCTTTAGAGAACCAAAATAAGAATGTCGGCTACAGATATTATTATCGGACAAAGAAACCTTATTTGATTCCGTTCTCCTCAAAAGAACTACAATGACAATGGAAATAATAATTGAATGACTTCGCGACCTGTGCGCGCAGCTAGAACAGATTAAGGACTGAAGGGCTTTTAACTGTTGCGAACGCGTTGTCCATCGCTATTAGGTTAAAACGCCCGTCGGAGGTATACCAATTAACTTGTAATTAGCGGCGGATCGGCGTCAAGTGGGATGCGGCCTTTCGCAGCTGGGGCTTGATTGATCGAGTGGGTTCAGCCGTTCGCGGCTTGCTGCCATTGGAACGATTCGTCGCACCGCGATTTATCTCGGGTTCTTTTTTAATAAGGTTAAAAATTATTGCGAAGGGTTCGGTTCCGACACCGCTGTCTTATTTGTTGGCCGAACAAGGCCGCAGCCATTTTAACGCATAAACGATTTCGAAATCTCATTGACCAGGTCCCTAATTGATTAAAAACGGTGGGAAAACGTCTGCCTTTTCGAATAATACGGGAGGTCTCATTAAATTGAATTAAAATATATCGGAATCTTGGCACTAGATTGGTAATTACTCTCTTGTAGATGGCAGTGTCCCAAACACAAGGGGCGTGGGTATTGCACAGTCGGCTATGTATCTACAGGTAAAAGTGAAGCGTGGGGTTGTGGGCATTCTTGACAAGGATAGGGCCGAGGAATGCGTACGTCGGAAGCGGGAGGGCCGTGTGTAAAAATAATAAAGAGCTAGTGAAAGTGGCCCGTCACTGAGTAAGAGCCGTAGCCCCCCCCCACCCTCCCAACCTCACCAGTCCTTTCTCTTTTCGGAGTCCGTTAAAGTGCCGCCTCCCCTTTTTCGACCCTGCTTTTGTTTCATAATAGAATGGCGGCCGGGAAAAGTGAGAAAAGTGTCAATCTTGTGTCATCCGTCAGGCCGATTTACAGTGGACGGCATATTGGGTCACGAGCAAGTTGACAGTCTATGTCCCAGTTTAAAATACGCGTAAATTAAATTATTAAAACAATAAGCTGTAGCAATTAGTACCACCCCGAGTCTATTAGCACAGCCCCGGTTGACTACAACAGTGCAAAAATACATGTAATTGCGCTCGTTCTCTTTGAATTAATAATTGATTACTCTCCAAACCGAACCTCAAGAAATTGCCGCCTCTGCCCTGTCTTTTATTGAATTATCGTTATCATTTATATTTTTATCGATTTTTCAGTAGTGATTTTATTGAGCGTGTGTCTGCTTTGTTTAGTTTATATTAATTAAGCACAGTTAAGTATAGTAGTAGGACCCAGGGGTGACACGTAGGTTTATGGGCGTGATTAGATGATTCACCGCCGCCGTCTGTTTGCAGTTGTACTAATCATTGGTACTTATCAATTATAAACACTTATGATAAACATACTTCAGGCAGAATATTTGCAGGAGAATGAAATCTATTCCTGATGAATGCTCAAATACTCGTATCGGCGGTAGGAGTGAATATTTTTAAATCTAATAATTGGGCGCGCCCCTCAACTGGTGTGTGTTCTGTGACCTCAAAATCCGGTCGCACAACCTCGACACACCTCCTGCTCTCCCTCCTCCTTCTGCGGCTCGCTCTAATCCCTTAGCTGGATTTCTCAATGACCCGAAAGCCGGGTCTGCCTTAAGAATTTAGAAATGATTTAAAGTTTCGAGTTCCAATCTGCAGTAAACTGCGATCTCGGTTAGGAAATACAGAGCGAACCAATCAACCGTTACGCGGCTCCTGTCGAACAAGTCAGCGCTGTCGGTCGATTCACCCGTGCAGCGTTCCACTTCAAATTACTCTAGCCCCCGGTATATTTTGCCTGGAATGTGTTTCTTAGAAGGCCTTCGAGTTTCAATGAGATAAAGTGGTAGGTACCCGATAAATACGGGTAACTAGGTAATTCGAGGTTTCAAACTGCATCGTATTTATGATTTGGGTAACATTAAATCGTGACTCTACATCGAAGATATTATCATCAGAAGATGGCAATACTTGTCCCACCAGGATATGTTCTAGACAAACAAATTGTCTTTAAGTAGCGAATGGGAAATCAATTTATAACCACAATACAATACCGAATTATCCAATCAACCTACGTGATATAAGGAATGGATAACCCGAGTTGACCTCGCAGTTTGTACAAATATATTTTGAACCACGACACCTACACTTATTAGGAGTAATTAGAATGACCCGAAAGGGTTGTAACGGAGTACAAAAGAGCAGAGAGGAAAGGCGGTACATAATAAGAGCCTTTTTGAACGGGATCGGTGGCGGAATATTGGAGGCGGCCTTTGGAGTTTGTCGTCGGAGGGGCCGGAGGGATGAACGGATGTAGGGCGACCTAACTATTAGGGCTCGGGTCGGATCTTCCCTTTCGGTCCTTTTGTTAAAACGGCTTTTGTAGGAGGAAGTATCGACCTTAATCTCCCTTTCTCTCTAGCCCCCCCATTCTTCACCTCTGGTCTCTCGCCTTCCGTCTCTCTTCGCTCGATCAGATATCCGCTACCCTCCGGACTAATGAATGAAACCCGATGGGACTTCCTCTCCTTCTCTCTATTGACGTTTAAAAATTGTTTCGTCCCGCCCAGGATCGCAGCCAGAAGTCGACAGCTGTACGTCGGCGGCACGTTTGTTTCAGAGTTAAAAATACATCCCTATTCTCAATAGTCGTACTTGAGGTTGTATATTTCGATATGCGACCGAATTAATCCAAACTGAATGCCTCGTTTTTCAATATCTACCATATTCGTTAATAATCTCAAAGGAGTAGCGTCTGGTGGGAATTCTTCTTGTCCTTCATCGTGAACCGGCCATCTTTGCTTTTTAAGAACCACTAAGGATATCACTGTGACGCCAAAATTACAGCTATCGCCGACGCCAGCTCATTTCCAGGAACGAGCAATATTTATGTTGAAAACATCCTTGGCTGACTGACGTTTTTCGTCTCTGACTATGCAGCGTAACCTTTGCAACGTGGAAACGCGCAATAGAAAATAGTTATGTTTGTGGTTTGTAACGCTGCAATCGGGACGCCGTGTTGCCCAACACCTCAGTGGCCCATTTCTCGCCGAACAGGCCGGGCTAAGTAAATGTGCAAAAATTGAATGTTCAGATTTGACCTAGCTTCGGGTTTGTTTCGGTTCCGGTCGAGGAAGGTAGGCCCTTAAGTACCGACTGAAAAGAAAGGCGAAAGCAGGAGGATAGAAAGAGAGTGAGGGAAGGTTTGACGGTGGTTACCTTCAATATTGACCTATACAGCACAAGGGGCACAACACAAAGCGTCCTTGGTCGAGTCACGTGATACCCCCACCACCACCCTCCTTGTTCCCCCCGTGACACTTCCTATTTCTGATTACGTAACTTGCCGGCCGGCTTTTCAAATGGACCCTCGGCTCTTATTTTATTCGTGATTTAATTATACATCGTAATCTTACGGTTATACAAGTTTTCAAAACGAACTTAATGAGCTTTTCTTAGATTAGAAAAAAACCGCCTCTTCCAATCTAATATCTCGTACATTTCACTATCCGTTTCGCCATTACTTTTAATTCAAGTCACGCGTAATGATGGAGTTGTTCTGATATTTGTTTTAAAAAATGAGTGTCTTTAATCGCCGGAGATTCATAGTTTTTGTATCTGAGCACGTATAGCGGACTTGTCACGACCCGGTATCTCAAAGCGACGCTATCGGCGGGTCTGCCAACACAGGAAGTTTAAATTCTCTGATAGTAAACGATTTAGAAAAACAGCAAAAAGTTATCGCGACTTTTTAAATTAATACGTGTTTGAAAATACTAAATTGTTGGTTATTGCGATCTCCGAGTTATTTTAAAACATAATCACTACTTTTTATTTCGACGAATTACTCCTATATTAGTCCTAGGGTGTCCTTGTAATAAACTTTAAATTATATTTTGTCTACTTAAGGGATATTATTGAATTTAATATTGACGATGCCTCATATTGATAAACAGGTGCTCACAGGCCAACTGGACGTGTAGCTCGGCACATGACGTGCCCTGTTTAGTGACGTATATTGTCTGTTAAAGCGAATTAAAACACTAATTAAATCATTCGATACAAATCGTATAGTCTAATTTCGATTTCCCCTTTAATTTAATTTCGGTTAATTTATTCGGCCCAGATTTTATATTCGCGACCCACTTCAGCCAACAGACAGCCGACGACGTTTCGCTCGCATTTTCACTGGCGCACTTCAGCCCCTTCCGAAGTTTCTTCGCCTCGGTTATTAAGGGCATCTCAATTGTTCGTATACGCCCAGTCGCAATTTCATCCGGAATAACGTAACAGTATGGCGTGACCGGAGCGACAGTCGTTTTGGGAGAAAGTGGCCGGTACCGGGATTGGGTCACGACTAAGGTTATACGGTGAAGGGGGCGGGGGCGGGTTGCATCAGCGGGGGCCGCCCCTTGTCAGATATCAGATCTGGGACGCACCGGTCAAGGACGGCTGAGCCTAAATTCCTACCCCTTCGAGAGCTGTTTCGCTAGCCGCCGGTTTCGTCACTACGCCCGGTCCCACCACCCCACCCCCCACTCACCTCCCATCCTCTCCCAACCTTTATTCCATCAACTTCTTCAAATATAAGTTCTGCTTTACCCGATCGCTGTTGTCTCCTTGACGACACTAGGCCGGCCTGAATAACTTCGCCGACTCAATTCCATTTTCACTTATCTTGTCCCCGGTGTGAAATTGTAAAACCCCGGTTCCTCATCCTGACTCACTAGACCTCCGCCACCCGTCCATTATCCGCCTCAGAGAGATCTCTTCGGTCTACAGTCGAAAGTGCCATCACCGGGTCCCTTCTTAATCGGGAGAAGCTAGAGACACATAATCACTGCGCAGTTGTACCCTAATCTTATGTCCGTAGTAACCGTTGAAAGCCACACGATAATTATCTTGAAACTGTTTCTATAAAGGGGCAATAATCGGATAAGAAGAATTTTTTATATACCCATTTTCGACAAATCGCGTGTACTCGGTCACTAAACCGGATCGATTTCATTTGGGGCGCGTTTCAAAGTGTTATTCCATGGCCCGTGACCGCCGGAGGTGTCTGTTACAGGATACGTCAGCCTTATTTCATGAACGATACGGCCGGAGGAGACAAAATATTTGTCGGAGCTCGAATCGTTAAGTATAGTTTATATATCCTGTGTTTATAATAAGTGGACACTAAATTCGATCTTTAGACTTAACTGTACTGTGCGCAGTTAAGGTTAAATTCAAGTCAAACTGACTTTCCTAGTAATTTAAAATTTGGTAATCTTTTCTTCCGCGTATTACTGAATTATTGAATTATACTCCGTAATAGCGCCAACTACTATATACCATCTATCTTTCAGTGCACTAATAATTTATTTAAACAGTTTCAGTCTAATCATTCTTAGGATCCAATAACGAAAATCGATCTCGATTATATATAAAATATTTCGTTTCAGAACGCGTCCTCTCTTATTTCCTTAGCCTTTAATATACTCACTGTACATTATTCTGTCGTAAATCCTGTAAATGCCTTTTTCATGTTTCCTGCACTAGCAGAAGTTTCTTAATATCTCCTCGGTGAAAGCGGCATACCCGCCTTTTTCTTCGCGCAACCGCCCCGGATCTTTTCCATTTCGAATAATTGACTTTTTTGTGGGCGGCCTCGTTCGTCCGATATCACCGTCTGACGTACGTAATAATTCCTTCGATCGTCGGTGCACCTGTTTCTAGTGGGGTGGGGGGGGCGCGTATGTCCTGGGAAACATAAGTTGGATGGAAGGAATAAAAGCGCTTTGTCCTAAAATCACGAATAAAAAATAAAATGATCTTTTCAGCCGACGATCTTTTCTCGGACACGAAATCGACCTGAAGACCACTGCCACCAGAACCCATGTGCCGTTACCTCCGCTAGCGGAGAGTCCCCGTTCCTTTTACTTCTGTTCTTCAAACTAGCCCCCCTCGGTATACATTTAGTGACTTCTCTTTCTAATGCTGCGGACGAAAATTAAATCATTCTCCCCGAGCCGCCCTCTGAATATCGTCCGTTTCACTTTTGTTAAATGAATCCAACGCGCTTCTATTAGGGCAACGATCCTGAATGACCTGAAAAAGACATTGATGCCTTATATTTTTCTTTGCTTGTCGGAAGGAATCTTTTGGTTAAGCGAAAGATATCCAGACAACATTGCCGATTATATTACGGTTGCCACATAAAATAGATGGCGATAACGAACACCGAATAACTTTCTAGTTTTTCCGATAGAGTGGATTTGAAGCGCTTTTTGAGTGTTGTTTCTTTCTGGTTAGATTCGTGGTAAAAAACCGGCGGTGGGAATGGATGACGACGGAGGGGGGTGCGAGGGGGAGGGCCTGTACAGATTGAATGGCCGTCGACCGCAGCGGTAGTTTCTCTTCCTTTTTTTATAATCGTGGACCGTATAATTCATCTCAAAATCTCCCCCGGACTCCTCTGCCGGCCTTCGAGTAAATAGCGGGACTTCTGCGGAAGTTTCGTACACCGTTGGCCGTACGCGGACTGCGTTCCAACGGTACGGGATCAGGCGGCGTATTAGAATATAAGAGAACGGAACCTCCGAACGGGTGACCATATATAATAAGACATCTCGTAGCAAGTTAAATAAATATATTATTAGCTATACCTTCCTGTTTCATTTATATTTTCTTCTATCGTTCTGATTAAGGCTCAAAGCGGAATTTCTTAGTACCGGTCGTCTGAATTTTAAAAGAGGATGTGTTCTCGGAGACACTGAGTATCCGCGTTTTCCTCCTCTCATTAGTTAGGAGGCCGCCGTCCAATCATCTGTCCCGGGAGTGTCCAGTCGCTCGTCCCGGGGCGTGGGCTTAACGACCGAATGTTCATTCCACGAAGGGCCGTTCTACGAGAGGTCGTGAGTTCCGTTTCACTCCCCGCTTTTGTTTTCGGGATAAATGTAGTGGCCGGTAGGTGGGGCGGGAGGGGATGGAGGGCACGTGGCTAATCGGGCAACCAACTCCTCCGGCCAGATCCAGGACCGATAAATCGAGACTTCCACGTGGACACCATTGTCACGGAGGAACGTGATCTGCGTCCAATTATACCGCTGACAACAACCGGTCATGGGCCCCGGCCATCTTCTGCAACGGGTCCCTTTATTTGTTCCACCGTTAGGAGCCATTAGGGTTTTTGAAAAACTCACCGTTACCGATTTGCAATCCTACTTGACGCTCGAAGAAATCCTTCCCCTGGAAAAATTAGTCCTCGCATTGTGTCCCTTACACGATAGTTTAAGAAATCCTAAACAGGTTTATATATTACATGCATTCGCTACCAGTTATTCCAGCTGTGTCTGGAGGAACATCGATATTGTTGATAGATTTGAAAATACTTCTGTGTATTACTACCGTAATGCTATTTTGCGATGGAAAGAAGACCATCTATCGTTGGACCAGCCGCAAGATGAATTTATGCAAGTTCTTTACTTGAAACGTTAGTGTTGTCCCTAACATTAGCCCGTCCAGAAGGTAGACGTAAATAAAGGAGGTTGACTGAACATTTTGGTTTCGGTTTCGGTTTTTTTTCGGTTCCTTTTCAGATCAGGTTTTGCAACTGGAGATGGATAAAAAAAATTTGTGGTCCGTCACTCCAAAGAGCTAATTTCATTCAATTATTTAATATCGCAATCAATAATTCACTTACGGTATCTGTTCAAATAGACAAAAATCGCTTCATTAGTATCGGTTTGTTGCATTTACTTTAAAATGCCTACCCCATTCTCAAATATTAACTTCGAATTCTCGACTCTTTCTGACACGTTGAGTTATATAAATTTGAAGTATATGAATTGTTTCGCATTATTTTACCGGAATTAAGGATGTTAGTAAGAATAATTAACTATTTCGACGCCGAAAACTATAAAATGATACTCGTAATTCCAGGCTATTGGGCATTCGTAAATCTGCGTTCCTTGTATTCTTCGATTCCTGCTTCCACTTCGCCTACTTTTCGCTCCCGTTATCTCTTTATTACGCTTGATCAGTTTTATAGAACTTAGGGTTGATGTACACACCCCGTTTTAAAACCCAATCCCATTTTCTAATTTTATTTTTTGTTTTTTTTTACATTTAAACCTTAATTGTCCACACCGTACATTATATTTAAATTATATATAATTAGCCATACGAAAGTATGATAGTATATGATAAGAATAATAAGTTATTTCATCATGAACTTAACGTCGTATGGAAATCGTTTAAATATAAATACTCATAGGATATAGGATAGCATAATTTTGGAATGTAAATAATTATTTCAAATCTTTGACAAGTATTTTATAAACTGGTCGATGGCTGTAGTGGCAATTAAACTTGCCGATGATAAAGTATAATTAGTGGTTTTATTTTTATCTGCTACCTGGCTTTTGCTACAGCTCCTAATAAGGTGAGCGAGGTCGACTACTTAGGAATAATTGACTCCTATTGATAGAGCTAGTGTCCCTGTGTCGAGCACATCCTATGTTGCTTATATGGCTTATATGAATACTGTAAAAATGGACATTCGTGAAAAGTATCTTAGAGATTAGAATAGAAAAGTATCTTTCTTCTTCTAGACCAAGGTACCCGTGACACGTATTCATTCAATTAAATTAGTTATCGTTGCATAAATTAGCAGAGGCGTTCATATATTAGCGCTTAGTTTAGCGTGTGATTGATAGTTAGACATTTCCTAACTCATCTAAAAACAGAGGTATATTTACACAGTACTATAAAAGTAGAGCCTCGTTGTACCGAATAAATATGTCATAAAATTAATTACGGAAGTAATGAAAAATTGTGTTGAGCTACATAATGTTGCACTAATTGGAAGGGTAACATGAAAATGATTCCCGCGACTCTTAAAAAGAAAAAGACGCGTGTGAGAAAGCACGCACTGTTTCTATTCAACGGTTCGCACTGAGCTTTCATTGAAAGTTAATTGTTTAGATTAGTTCCGCTTTGAAAGACGCAACGTAGAAACCTGGGCTGGGGGGAGAAGTCTTATTTAACCATCTCCATATGCTAATGAACGCAGAAGAAGAAAGTATTTTTTCTCAAATTGTGCCACGTCTCTATTTACTCAACCCGCTCGTGCTTAATTTTGGTATTCAAATGGGCGCCTTGAGTCAAGTGGCCCATTCGCGTTCACCCATTTCCTTGAAAAGTCGTCTCAATCGGTAATAATAACGTGTATTTCATTAATTGCCATTCTGAATGGCAAACTAAATTAGTTTAAGAAAACGAAACGGACTCCAGTATTTATATGCATTTCATGCTTTCTTATTCTTGGTTTAACCGGGTGTCTTGGTTTCACTTCCGAATTAATTGTTAATTATACATTGCGACGTAGAATGGAGCATATTAGCTCATGTAAATAAATTCGGTTATATCCTCGTTGAAACAATGATTACTTCATTGCTTGCATCTTCTCCTAAGCTGTTGGGAATGGTTTGATAACTCGAAAAAGATAAAAATATATGTCATTTATGGCATTGGAATAATATGAGGGAAATGTTGTAGTAAAAAATGTTACATAACGGGGAAACAAGTGTTGCGATGGTGAGATGGGGAAGGCCACCTCGCTTATATCTCATTTTCTCCTTCCGACCTCTTTCTATATCTGTCAACCCCTGGACAGGGATGTGGATTGCGTGTGCAACACGCACAATTCCACAAGCTCCACTTCTCCTTTGCATTTGCCGTCCCCTATTGGCGGCCTCTTGAACAAAAATAACTCGGTCGTCGTTGACATTCACCGTTATTTATACTGGGGGTGGTATTTATTTATTCATCCTATAAATGTCCTTTTATCTTATTCTTGGATGGCGGTTTACCTGCGTACTTCGGGCGCGAGGTGGTAAGGCCCCAGATTGACTATCTTCCTCAATGTTTTTTTGCTCTGAGACATTACAGATGGTCAATAAGTTCTGCTCGTTTGAGATTTGTATTTTGCAATTTCCTTAGCCACAATTGGACAAAACTATTAATTTCTAATTTGGTCGTTCTCTCTACAGTATAGAAAAAATATATTCCGTACATTAAATCGTTATTGTATCGCACCTGCCGAGTTCGATAGGTTGGAACAGACAACTAGGTATAATTTTAATACTTCAAATATTTTACACTTAGAAAATTTGATTCGGTAATTTTAGTTGTTGCATCGAAACAGAAATTATTTAAGGCGAGACAATAAATACGGTCAACGTATAATGTTAGTGCAAACTAATTAATTAGCCGGAGCATTTAAAGATTTGAACGCGGCCCCTTTCCATTGAAACAGATGACCCAGTTTCTGGAACGAGTTGCTATCGCCCCCCGCATTACCCTGTAAACAAAATGTAATGCCTGTCGTTTGAACGCTAAAGGTCGGTCGGTTGGTTCGCTGCGGGATTGGCCGGTATCGTAAATTATCTGTTACGAAATTGGTTGTTTGCTTGTTGTTTCGTATTTTTTAGCTTTTATTTAAGTAGGTCGTCGCCGCTGAATGAGCACACGCCGCCTTAGTCGGGAGGACGCAGCTTTCGTTATTAATACACCATCCGGAAGTTGATTTCCAATTATTAAAATCAATTTTATTTATTCAAAGAGTAGCATGTCTGATAAACTTGATGTGAGTGTAAACGGTTACTGATGTCGCGTTTTTTATAGTTACAGTAATATGACTACCAAATTTCCTGTCTGCATTAAAATGAATTTGTGAGGAGTAATTCAACAAAACTGCGCTTCGGAAGATTCATTTTGTTTGAAACACCTCCCTTTCACTGCTATCCCAATCTCGCTTGCGCATTCGGTCGACTCTTATTAGACACTATAATATTTTTTTAATATTACATGCCGTTAATTGCGTAACAATATACCTGTATGACTTTCGGCATGTTCCGGTTTAAACTAAACGCGATCAACACGACTTTCTTTTCGCTGACGCTATATTATCCTACTGGAAGAAGCCCATTGTTGATTTTAATTTGTGAAGCCGTATCGCGATTGAATTAGTACTGCAGCGATATCCGACATTTTGAGGCTTATCTCTGTATGTATATCTTAATAAATCGTGCTTGATGAAAGCGGCTTGTCCGCTCTAAAGTTCATAGACGTGTTTTTTCGCCTCATGTGAACGTCCCTTCTCTTCCTCGGCAATTTAAACTCAAAATGATCATATCTAAACATTCGACTATTTTTATGAAATGTTATATTGAACTGTTCGTTATACTAACTGGCAAGAATACACTCTTGCAATTTCTGTTTCTACTTGTTCTAATGATTAAGCTTAGTAGATAGACCACATCTCACAAATACGGTAACGAAATTGTTGTATTAATAACTTGAATGAAGAATTTTTAAAAATCGTTCGTAATCTTATCGTACAAAAGAAGTCTTTTTTACTAAACTCTGTCTAAAATAAGTGCTATTATACTTTTATCGGATTGCGTGTATCTCTTGGCCATTGCACTTCTGGTGACAGCCGACACTATAATTGATTTAGAAATAAAATAAAACGTCTTTCAAATGAAGTATAATTTGTAGGGACACGTTTTACAACTAATTGTTCTGGTAGAATTAATTGATTAATAGTATGCAGCGAGAAAACTATTCTACTCCCCACTTCTAACTACAGACATTTTGTAATTAGCTGAAAAAATTTATAGAATGATCGGTAAAAAAAAAATCATGGCGTAATAAACATATAGATTGGACGATATCGGAGAACCATTTATTTGTGAAATTAAAAGGAACGCGTTTTTTTTATCGGTTGAAGTACAAATTAAAACTGAGCGTGGAATATGGTTCGGGATAAGAGTGAGTTGGCTCCCAATTTTTTTTCTTTTCTGATTGTAATACAAGTTGTCTATAATGTTTACGGCCTAGTTAAAAGGCGTGACGGAGCGCTCGTTAAGATTATACTATCGGAGGCGAAACTGGACCAGTGGGCCCTTTCGGCCGCCAGATTAAGCCTCGCCGAAGCGCCCCCTTTCCTCTTATCAATCATGCCGTTATTAAAAACGATCGGTCCTTTAGTTAATTACCGATTATAAATTCCAGCTAGCGTTCCCTAATCGTTTAATAACATCGCTGTTCGCCCAAAAATAAAATAGCATAAAATGTGTTGCGTCGATGGTGCTACCGCCGATATGAGATCGACAGAATTAATGCATTCGAGAGTATAATTAAATTAAATCAAGAAAATGGACTATAATAGAATTTTCCCGTTAGATTGGTATAGGAAATTGACAAACTAACGGAACATAAGTATAGGAGAAAGAAGTAAACAAATATCTGGATTATATAAGCAATTCCCCGCCCACCAAGTGTGTGAAGACAGGGGCCGATTGGAGGGGTGGGGTAAGAGGGAATTTAAAAAACAGTGAAAGGCGGTGAAAGGATTAGGCTGTAGGAGATATCGCAAACTGCTCGGCTTCTCGCCCCTACCCTGGCCTCTGATAACTTCAGGAAGACGGGGACACCAGAATATACTATAGAATATTTGTCAAACTACAATAAAATTATAGCAAAACAATCAGAATTCGAGTCCCAGTTTGATAACTGTTCGGTCCCGTTTTGACGTTGTTCCATAATATCTGTATGCTGAGTGTTTTTGGTTGTCTGTTGCAGTTGCTAGAAGTGGGACGAGGATGGCACGCCACTGAAACGAGCATAGAAGTAGAAACGAGTTGCGGAAGGAGCCAGACCGAGGGATTTACAATTGTAAGTTTTTTTTTCTGGTCCAGTAATCAGATCTAGGAGAACTTTAATTTATCACTATAGTATAACACAATGGTGCCCGGTTGGCCCCTCATAAGTAATTATTATTATAGCTATTGGTAGTTCGGTTATAGAATTCTTTAATATCGGATTCTCCGTTCAGTTTAACTGGGGCCGCAGTTACAATTTCTCTTGCGGGATCTGTTGGTCACTAATTTTTAAAAAGGACTCTCTTGACTTTCTCCCCGCGTCCATTCAGGAGTAGCCACTTTTGCACGCATCGGTGGTTCTCCCCGATTGAATTGTCGATTTCGTTTAAAACTCACGAGAAAAACTATTTTCTCTACCATCGGCCTTTTTTTGAAAGGAGATGTACCGTGTTCAGGTAATAATAGTCAACCGTTTGTTTATTTTCGCCGCCAGATTGCGCCGTTACTTTTAATAAATCGGTACCGGCGAATGACTAGATTGGAGCGTGTGTTTATATTGGGTAGTGGATGTTTGGCAAGTGGGGCGTCCTTGTCATGATCTGCGAGGGCACACAGCAGAGATAGATAAAACCGGGAAGAAAGGGCGGCCATATTGCTGCCCTCAGCTGATTTCTCAGATAAGCCAAGCCCCTCCGGTTCGCGTTCCACTCCTGTTTAATTGTCATGTGGCCTTGTTTCCAATCGTTGTTGCCGCCTTCGGCACGTTTTAGGGGGAAAACAATTTATGAATTCCGCTGAAAAACCTAATCTTGTTTACGCGGTCGCTGTTCCCTCTGTCCGGTTCGTAGGAATTCTGCGCTGTATTTAAATACCTACAGAAACATCGTAAAAACGCCCCACCTTATGTGTCCTACCGCACAATCAATGACGATTTCAAAGTCACGTTCGTAAATTCTCCTCCCATCCGATCCTTTATTTGGACAGATTTTCTCGCTTCACCGTCCAGAAAAATTATTTAAGCGGAAATAGCCATTTTACGGTTAATGATCATATGCGTTAAGCACATATCATGAAATTTGGTTTATGCTATACTTAACGACAATGATAAGAAACCGGCTTAACATACAAGCACCGAGCTGAAAATTGCACGAGTTATATATGCGAATCGGGTCCTGAAATCTCCTCGAATCATTAAATTGTGCTGTAAGAGTTTCTAAACACTGAGGAAAGAAAAGTTGAATTTTGATTCGAAACTATGCAGGCCGATAAAACCAATCCGCGTTTACGGGGTCAGCACTGAATCCATGGTCCTGTATAGTTATCTTAATAGTCACAGAATCCACATTTATATATTCAGTTTTCCGTGCAATATCGGACATGTTTCCGTGCTAAGCCGCTTGCCGTATGGTCCCAGATAAGCCAGGTCAGAGGAGCGTTTGATTGTGTTTGACCTTGGTGTGTAATAAACTGCTGCACGAGTGGAAGCCTTTAACAGTCCGGGTCAGCCATTGGGCACAATCGCACTCCCTCAGATTGCACCTCCTGAAAAAAATTAAATCCTCCTCAATGGGAATATTGGTTACAGCAATCGAATTCGATATGACCCCAGACATTTACAACAGATTATTAAACAAATTTGGTATTTAGTACTGCGTACAGTACATAATTCTTGCTCGATCATTAATTTAAATATCATATCAGAACGATGGTCAGTTAGCGTCATTTGAAGTCAGACTATTATAACCGGTGTTGACATTGAGAACGATTGAACGCAAGTGTAGCTGCATCTGCGTCAAGCAACAATGCGTCATTGGCAGCCAAATGTGCGCAACGCCGAAGGATGCCACATTACTTTAATAGTTACAACATTCTATACTATTAGTTCTAACTCTTATGAAATCATTATAATTTTTGAATTTCAAAATACAGTTAGGTAATCTCCACTTCCGTTCAATTCGGCCATCGATACCGCGGAATACGAATTTCCCAGCCAAAACAATTGGCAATTTTCGGTGGCCAAAGTTAATTAATGGCCTCGTCCAGTTTTGTGTCCTTTGGCATTATCTCTGGAAAAAAAACGAGAGGTCAGATAATTGCTTGTCATTAAAGCTTTAACAGGATGTGCCCACGAATTAGTTGCTCTTTCCACGATGTCGTTGCCGGTGAATATTTCAAAACTGATACGAGGCCTCCCCCCATTAGATAATCGTTAGGTAAACGACCATGTTTACGATCTGTCCCCTTCTCATTTCTAGGTTAATTCCCATTTTTCCAATTATTAATTTATCTAAATTGTAATATTTATAAACGTATTTATTAATGGCTTAAGAATCATTACTGTAACACTAGATTCTGAAACGAGTTAGTCAGTTCAAATAACGATTCGGTTCTTTTTTAACCGTTTAGCTTTAACCGGCACGGGATAGTAAGGCACTTTAAGGATAGTAATGCTACGTTCCACTCTTACGTAAACTTGTGTTTCTTGCATGACTTGCTCCTCTGCAGAGTATTTGGAATGTTAACCAGTGTTACTACCGTTTTAAACTACTCGGTGTAGTCGGCTTACGCTGTACCTCATCCACCATTATATAGGACAGTCCGGCGACAGATATTCTCGTTCGAACATTGTTCAACGCCACCCCTTGTACATTTTTCAATGTTTCTCACCCCAGTTTTGTGCTGTAGGTGTCCTCGGTATAAATCTACGGGGGCGTCAGTATGGCTCCGCCCAATCCCAATTCTCGAATTGATGATCCGGGCCGCTCTGAATGTTTAAACGACCCGGAAGTTGGGCGCGTGCGCGTGACCCCACTGTTGAATGAAAGCCGTGACAATTACAACAGTCATGTCACTGTTTTATGTTCTGCTTATTCATTCCTCGCGGCAGTTTCTTCAGTCGCTCGTGTTCACCCCTCGGCTGGCACCCCTTCAACCGTTTGTCCCCGCCACCGCCCCCTCTTCTTTTGCAACGCCATTTACTTTGAAGAGGGTCAATTGAATTCCTATTTACCGCGGGATAGTCTACTGAAACAAACTTGCAATTACGTCATTTTCATTATTGATCGCGGTTATTTAAAAACATAAATAGCAAATATATATTAAAGATTCTACAGACGAATGTGTTCCATAAATTAGACCAACCGCTATAACGTCTTTGAAAAAAAGACCATCGGGGAAAATTATATTTTTAGTTCTCTCGTGTAAAATATATGGGTTGGCCCAGTTTCCTCGATAATCGTGTGGAAATCGCCGCCTCCTCTGCGTCATTTGCGATACGACTGTCTTGTTTACCAAGACTGCTCTTTAATATAATAATAAGACCTAACGATTATTCTACCCTATTCAGTAGGGTATCCTTTAAGGCCTTCTCGTTTCCACTCTAACCCAAAAAGAGAATCTATAAAAAGGGACATAGGAATTCGTTGGCTGTAAGCCCATTCGTCCTAGGGAAAATTATAATCTTTTACGCGAATAATAGTATGAACTGCGGAATACGATCGAGCTTAGTTTATTCATACGTAGTTGATATTATAACGCGATATGGCCAGTTAGTTTCATTTACAATGAACTTACATTTAGAATGTGCCTGAAAAATGAATAATGTAATTAAACTTAAATTTAGGGTTGTTTCTCTGGGGATATCTACGAGGTTATATTGCTTTCGTCGTTGACTGATAGCGGGAGTGGTTCTGTATGTCAGCTGGTGGCCCATTATCTCTACATCCCCAGTATAATCGGCATCCTGTTATTGCCGGCACCCCACACGTTGCATCGTTTAGAATTCTACAAATATACGCCTTATTCACCCGGTCGCTAATAAATAGAACAAAATAATGCGCTAATAATTCCCTTTAATATTACACGGAAAGGCAGACTGCTGCTGAAAATTTAATTAAACACTCCGGATGTTCGATTAACTGTTTCATTCATCTGTTCTCTATTAGGGCCCCGAGGTATTGCCAATTTAAAATAGTTCATTTTATGTACCAGCGAATCAGAAAAGTGAAACTTTTTATGTTGCCTGATAGTATATTTGGTATTTAACCGGTTTTGTCGGGCCACTAGTCCGTTTGTCGTTTGGTTGCTACTGTAGTTCACGCCCGGCCTCGATTCCCCCTCCGCCTCTCTTATAATCAGTAGTTTCTCTCTCGTGCACGTTATCACAGGAGTTTCTGGCCAGTTATTTTTCCTTTGTTCGCACTCGTTTCGAATGGCACTGGCCGCCGCCGGTACAGTCGGTGCCCGGGGTGTATATCCCCTGGGGATTGCGCAAAGACCGAGATATTCCGGTCGTCCTTGGTGGGCCGGGGCCCCGTCTTTAGCTTGTATAGTCCGGCTCCGCAGTTCTCTCTTGCTTTCTGCCCACACTCGGGGAGGCGCTGCCGTCAGCAATCGCACGTCCTCCTTACCCTCCTTCTTAATTCGTAACAATAAACTAGAGGAGACGGAGAGGGCCGCCTAGCCCAAATCATCTTAGAAACAGACATTAGTGAACTAATGGACTGTAGCCCATCGGCTGTTTGCCGTTATGGGTCTTAGAAATTAGATAGTGACGGTAGTTTAAAAAACATGTAATAAATCAAATATTCGGTTTTAGTGCGTACTTGTTTCGGCCATTACTGCCCCCAGAAGAAGCAGAAACATTATTAACTCGAAAGAATTCACATTCAGTCTATCGAATACTCAAATGATCGAATATTAAGTGATTCTGAATCTGGAAAATCTGGGACGCCAGAATAAAAAGAAAACTGTATTATTATTCGGAATGCTTAATTACATTTTAATTGCCTCGCGATTTAAATCAGAAAGTTTGAAGGTGACTATGACGTTTTACTGGATGCCGGTAGAGCCGACTAGCTACAGGCCCCGGGGCCGGCTTGTTACATTTCAATGAACGCTTTTATTATTTAAGTCGAGAATTAGTTGGAAGGAAAATTGCCGATTCATCTCTACGATGGTAGAACAGCCTCCTTGTACAATACATAATAACAATAGTTGGCGTGCGCGGTGGCGTGCCTGCCTGCCACTCATCGCCTGTTTGCGCCATAAGTCGTCCTTGGCCCTAAACTCTTGCAAATGAGAAAGAGAGGGTGTGAGAAGGACGGAATGAAGCGAGAGAAATAAAGAGAGAGAGAGATAGAGAGAGAGAGAACGAGAATGACGGTTGAGTATCGGTTACCGAGCGGTTGTGAGAGAGAGAGAGAGAGCGAGTGAGAGGGTAGAGAGCGCGTGCTCGTGACGTCATAGTTATCAAACCACCTCCAACTCTCCTCTTGAATCGGTCGGATTCTCCCTCTCTCTCCTCCACGTGTCCCACAGAGCCTCTCTCCTTCATTTTCCCTCCTTCTCTCTTGCGTATCCCCTCTCTTCTCCCTCCTCTTTCTCATCTCCTCTCTCCCTCGCTATCCGTCTCTCTCTCTCTCTCTCTCTCTCTCTCTCTCTCTCTCTCTCTCTCTCTCTCCCTTTATTCGCTTCACGATTCGGTATAACGGTTTGGGGCCTGGACTCGCGGAGATCCCCGTTACCGAAAATTAAGACCGTTCCTCCTTCATAGTTTCATTACCGCAACTCTCGTGTTATTCCACCCGGCCGGTGAACCTGTCACACGGACCATTGCAAGCGGACCGAAAAGAAATCTATGTTCATGCAGTCGTGACGCTCTTTTATTAGAATTTCTGTTAAACATTATACTGAACCTATTTTTAGTGATAAATAGTTAGCGTATAAATAGAACTATCGTATGATCGGTATTTGCAAATATACACTGTCCTATTAATATTTGCAAACACTTGCTAATATTGTTTGAGCCCGATAAAATTAATTTGGCTCCCATACACTTAGAGTAACTTAGCGCATTGGGTAATTTGAAGGACGAATCATAAACGTTCTATTATCTTGACCATACTTAAAGAAGTATCGTTGTGTGGTTTATAATTTTTTCATTACTTAAAAAATTATGTTATAAGGTGTTAGTAGGTATATAATTTGGTTTATTAATATACAATCTTCTACTGTAATTTTTTTTTTCTCCCCCCCCCTTGGTTCGGTCTTGAACCGGTTTTTGCTTCTCGACGAGCCCATGTATTGTGATTTCACTACATGAAAACTATTGTATTGAAATAAACGCTTTAGTAATTTTATGTAAACATTTTATTGTATACAGAGTTTTTACTACCTACCTAAAGAAACCCCTTGAAAGACCCATTAAACGAAAATATATACTTTACATTAACTTAGTGTTGCCTCCGCACAACGTTTTTTGAATTCGCGCGTTGTATGTTATATATTTTTCGGAATTCTGATTCCGGTTAAAAATCATTTTTTGATTATAAATCCGGGTTCATTTTTATCCAGTGCACGTTGAGCACGATTTTCCACGAAGCCGCTCCGTGGAGCAAATCACGTACAACCGTCAACTGATGTACACGTAATGATAACGGTCTCTTTGTGACGAATGAATGATCTAACACGGCAAAACGATTAATTATTTCTCTTCCTGCGATTTCTTACATTGGAAGTAGTATCGAAATTTTGGTTGATTTTTAGATGAGAGCTCTCTAAGCGGTGTTTACCCATTCCGAAGATTATCTTAGTTCATTTGCGATCGAACAGTTCTGATTGTGTCGTAATGTTGAAAATTACCGGTTCAGATGATTTATACTTTCGGATAGTCCTGCAAAAGGTGTCACCTGTTAGGACGTTTAGTAAAATTCGCAAATACGCAGTTGTCTGTCGTACGTGATCTGCTCCACACCAACCGCTTCTTGGAAAATGAGACTCACCCTCCCCACCACCACCATCGTAACAGGTTAATCCTTTTAAACCGCTTCTTTGATATTTTAAACTGGTAGAACCATTACTGTAGCGATCTAAAGAAGCCTCTTATTTAGCAACTTTTTATTAAACAATAATAACGATATTTTAACATCCTGAAATATGTTATTTACAGCGACTGTTATTAATATAACCGTATATTTATTTAAAGCGGTCGAATTTTATTCAAAACCATTTCATTTTTGCATTTAAACAGTAACTAAATTGTGGTACCCTATACGCTTCCGCCCCTATCGGTTTCTCGGTTCCGGTAGAATAGAGGAATAGTAGGGTGAAACGGGACGGTGATCCCTCGGGACATTGTACTCTCAAGGTCGGAGCCTCTCCCGCAGACACGTTCATCCTGTCTTCATGACACGGGTCGCGTCGTACCACCCTCCGGTCGACAATCGAAGAGCCGGGTGAACGGGGTCAGGATCCATATAGACGGGCGTCCGTTAAGTCTTCTTTTCTGCCATTAATTTGATTTTTAAAATAGAAAACATGGCGAACCCCGATTCGACCACGAGCCGCAAACACAATTAGAAACCCCCTTGAATGTAGCGCTTTGGTTGTAGCTCGTTGCGTTGCATGTTCTGTCAAGGCGACCATTTTGCCGGAGACGAATGCAAGTCCTAAATTTAGAGGGAGGCATCCCCCCCTCGTGTTTGTTGTTTGTGATCTGGAGGAGTACAGTCGGTGGGTGGCGGGGTCGGCCGCGCCGCTAGGGCGTTGAACCCAGCGCCTGGAACTACCGGCCCTCCCTCCCTCCCTCCATCACTCCCTCCCTCCCTCCATCACTCCCTCTCTCCCCCTTGTTCCCCTCGTACCGGCCGCTCGCGCCATGAACTTTAATTCGCCCTTTGAATTCGGACCTTCGGATAAAGAGAACCTAATTGAAACCGCGTCGGTCCCAGTAAAAGCCGAGCATTTCGGCCCGGAACGCCGTTCTCCACGCGCCTTATCCCGAAGGTACGAACCTTGGCCTAATTTCAGGTTTAGAGCGGCTTTGCATGACGCTGCGCTTTGAGAAGTTGGAGCGCCACCCTCCTCTGGTGGGCCACCCTCATTCCTTGACGTTAGGCCAACTTTGGGTAGAAATAAATCTACGCGCCGTTAAATTGATAGTCCCCCGAATTTTTTCTTTGACACCTTTGAATGGATTCCCGTTTCTATTGCCGTAGCAATTTAAGTGTTTTAATGCTTATTAAATATGCGCATTAGTTACTGCCAAATAGGAATCCTAGTCGCCTATTTATATTTTAGAAATACAACAAATTAGTGCGCCACATCTAGAAGCTACGCGTTTATACTTATTTGTGTGAGTATATGTATGTATATTGCATGTACTCAAGTTAGATTCTGTCCTTCCCAATGACACTTGGTACACAGGCTACTACAACTATATATTCTTTCAACAATCGGCATCTACAACTATAATCTGTTCCGTTTCAATATTTGAAATGACGATTGAAAAATAATTTGAGATGGATGTACTACGCCTAGAAAAAGCTAAACAGTTAATCTAGGAATAAAGTGCTGGTATTAAGCAGGTGAGTCAGGGGGTTTGGGACGGTTACTCGGCCAATAAAGGAGCGGGATCCCTCGGGAGTGGAATGAGGCCGTTGCACTCTTCCCTTAAGTATGTCTGTGCCCTCTCCGCCTCCCCTCAAGCCCACACGACCTCCGCGTGTGGGAAGACTCTGTCAGTTTACAACACTTTTATCTATCCCATTTCAAGTCCCTGATTTCAATCGCAATGTGACGACAGAGCACAACTGAGAATTCTCCGTTAAACAATTCATCTTCCGCTTCGGATACACCCAAACAGGTTTAGGATTTATATCTAGACGCATTGTAACAGTCGTTGGAAGCAATGGCCTGGTCTGAAATTCACTAATGAAAATCGTATTAGCTATGTATGCGTTACGTAAACGCATATTGGGAAGAAATCATTTTACTCCAAATTTAAAATGTTGCCGAGAATGAAATCCTAAAATATTAAAAATATATATATATATAAGTTAGTACATCCTATTTATATATAGTACTGCTATGCATTAGTAGTCACAGTATATATTTAGTCCGACCAACGGACCCGGCTATATTACCGTTTTCATCCGAAAATGTTGTTATGAAACAGGCGAAGATAATGCTGGTTTCACATTTTACTAGGTATTTCTTACTCTAGAGGATTCTAAAATGGAATCCAAACGGTTTTACAAATTGTGACATTTTAATTTGAGGACTTGCAGAAGGATACTGGCGCGTGGATTTGAGTGATAGCGCGGTTGGTCGTAGCATTATGTAAAGACGCGAGGTAAACAGGCGGTTCGGCGTCGCCTGGGGCTGTTCCCCGGTTAATTGGAAAAGTGCCCCTATAATGGCATCCCGAATGGTCAAAATGTTGAGGCCTTGTAATTTGTCCGGTGGACGGGAAGGTGAAGGTCCGCCTCGGAGTGTTTGGTCCGGGAGTGCGTTGCTCCCTCAAGGTCGTAAACGATGAGTTGAACTCCATGGCGGAGAGCGCTACCTCCCTTGCCCATTAGGAATTTCACGCCCGTTTTACTCACTCCTCCTCCTCTTCCCTTCAAATTGCGTTCGTCCTCTCCTTCCCTTTTTCTTGAAATCGTTTCCTTCCGAGGTCTAATGCAAACGAAACGGGAGCCCGGTTAGATTTCGATAGCCTGAGTTCACTCCCAAACTTACCTAGAGATGGGTCATTTTTGGCCGCTGCGCAGTTACCGTCCCCTCCTGTTCGATACAGCTTTACCGCTCTTAAGAATTTGTAAAAAAAGTCGGTTTATATTTTTTTCAACGTGTTGGGAGCCAACTAAGCATGTTTATTGTCACCGCTCGTGCGTATTCAGCCATCCTTGACCGTAAACCACACTAGTTTATAGTTGTCGCCAGTAACATCCAGTTATTAGTATAGTGACGTACTTGTCTGACGTTCGATGAAGCATCGTCGAGCACTTTCACTACACTCGGCCGAAACCGGTGGGGTTTCAACCACCTAATCATACAGCTACTGCTTATTTATGGGAATTGTAACCATAGCACACGCCATAAAACAATAACCGGTACGAATTCCGAAAGCTAATACGTTTCCTATTGCCAATAGAAACACTGGTGTAATGATTGTTGAAAGAGTTTATGATGTATGGGAGGGTCAGTGAAGTTTACACCGCGTATTACGAGCCATTTATATCAATCGGTACAGAGATAACGAGGACATAACACTGCAGTTTAATATCATCCTAGTAAGGCGTATGTTTATGGCTCAATTCTATTTCCGTTTATATCCTCGTTTATAACTTATATTTATTCATGTTTCAGTTCAGAAAGTGTGTACACAATGATTTGCACCGTTATATCTGCTTTTTATTGCATATCATTTTTGCACGTTTCGAGACTCCTGGATTGCCGAAACAAAAATAACAATCGTAATATTGATATCGGCCGTTCCTTCGAAATTGTTTTCCACCGAAATAGTTTGTACCGGTAGAGGAAAATATTCGGACGAAGTACCGCTTCGAGCGAACATTTGGTTTCATCGATCAGTCGGTGTGATGTGTATTGATGGTTGTTAGGTCTCTCTAATATGGGTCAATGTTAAGTCACACGTGTGGCCGTGCATTCGGTGACGCTTTCAGATCGGGTCTATTGTGTTCACTCTCCTAGCTCTGGTCCTGGAAAATCTGAACAAAATTTATTGAAAAAAAGTTCATTTTTTGTAATCTAGTTAATCGGTGCAAGTCCACCCAACGAACTTCAGTTAAGTACATCTCCGCACCATCCTCAGGGGTCGCTAGTTTATCGGTCACCCAACGAACTTTAGTTAAGTACATTTCCGCTAGTTTCACAAAAATCTTTCGTTGAGAACTTTTACTAAAGAAATAAATTTTTTCAATAAATTTGGGATCAATATAAACTGTTATGATCGTAATAACCCAATGCCAGATAGGTTAAGCCGATTAACAATATCCCTCCCAACCCAAATAAGGCAAACGACATCTCCCAAAAACGATTTCTGGATTCAGTAAATGTTTCGCCGACAATTGTAAAACCAGAACCGGGCGGCGAGGTCACCAGTGAAAGACCTGTTTGTGCCTGCGGGATGACGTAATTTAAGACAGATACCAATGAAGGTATCGACACGCTACAGTTTTTAAATTACGTTTCGTAATATCTATTGTGCGTGCATAATTTGCTAAAATTTTACTTCGTATCCTAAACTCCACGACGCTTCGATCGTAAAAGATTTCCATCTTTTTAATTTGCCTGTTTCGCTTATAGAGATAGGTTGGTAAATGAATGGTTTTAGTTGAGGCTAAAGCGAGCGGTCTTCGTGTTATAGAAGGCCGCCGTGTACGGGCTACAAATCCAACTAGTGGCGTCGACGAGGGTTTCGAAAGGGATTGACCAGTGGCCGGGCACATTTCAGTAAATTTTGCCGCGCCTTAGCAAAATGGCGATTTCAATTTCCGAACGCCGAGAGAAAATTTCGGTGGTGGGTGGGGTTAAGTTGTCGCATTAATATTAAGCGGGGTAACCTACTAATTAACCGGGCGGTTTTGTTCCCCTCCGGGCGGGCTCTCTTTTCATCGTGGAGTGGGTTGCGGAGGAGGAGGACGGTGTCGGATGAGGCGGGGGTGAGCACCCTCGACCGGGGGGCTGTTCCCTAGCGAGTAATTACACGGGAGGTGAGTGAAGTGTAGCTGTAGCCGGTGCCGGCTCTCGAAGGGTTCTTGACCCTGGCCCCGACCGGAAGTCACCGGCCCTCCTCTGTTACACTTCTCTTCGGCCCGCGCCTCCTCTTCCGCCCGCGTTTTCACCGTTACGCGCCCCACACCCGCCCCGCACTAATTAATAACGCAACTGAATTAACCGCCCGCAAACTTCGATTCTTGGGGCTTCGAAATGAACATTTCCGGATTCGGTCGGGACGCACGGTTCTAATACAACAAAGGCGCCGGCAATCATAGGACGATCTCTCTTCACGATATGAGAAACATCGTTTGGCCGTATTAGGGATTGAACATTTTTTTATCCGCGCGAAAATATGCCGCGCCCTGGTTAAACTATCGCCGTTATCGCTCGACACCGTACCGATTACTAATACGAACTACGGAAATAACGATCGGGCGGTCGTCCTTTTATGGTTTCAGATTACCCGATTCGCAAACGAATCATTCACGCGTGGAGTGATTATGCGAAGCGGGGACTTATTTATACCGTTAAATGTAGCAACTAACTCCGCGTCGGAGAGAGTGTCTGGCAGCCGGCTAGGAAAAGCCCTGGCAATAACACTCGCTAGTTGACAAATATCCAAAACAACCGCCGATGGAAACACGTTGGGTAGAGAGAGGGAGATAGAGGAGGAGAGAGAGACGCGTCGTATTTACGGGCCGCGTAAATGGCCCAACTGCGTAACTAATTCGGCTGTGGACGGGCCGCTCTCATGACCCGGTTACGCAAACGGAGCCACCGTCCTGTCAATACGCACACGATCGCGAGCCCGACATTTCGTTAAATCCCCTACCGCTTCCACGTACATTTCAGTTTCCATCAATATTTGGAACGACGCATCGGCATATTACTTTCGGTCGGTCAGTTTTCGCTGTTTTGTTTGTGGTTTAACCTCAGTGATTATTAGTACGTTAAAATCGCTTCGGAAGCATGCGTGCAGTTTGGTACGTAAAATGTAATTTACTACTAGTTATGAAAATTTGGTTCTGTCCACTGTAGATGGTTTTAGTGTCTTTAATCTGTATCCGAAACATTTTTTCTGCATCTAGTAGTCCGTAATTACACGCCTTTCAGTTATCGGCCTAAATTACCGGCCGATATCGGAATGACGTATGAAACGGGTCCATTACGTCGATTAAAAAATCTGTTAGTGACATCATACTGGAGGGAATGACGTCGCGGGTAACTGAGCGTCTGGCGGGTAACTGGAAATGTTACGGAGGTTCGTCGACCCTATTTGCTGGAAGCCCTCCAGCGAGTTGCCCTCTTGGGGCTAACCTCGGGCATGCACATACGCATCATCGCGCATATCCTTCGCACGCAACTCACCACCTCTCTCTCTCTCGTTCTCCCACCGGTCCCGGTCACCACAGTTTTATGGCAACCGAACCCCTCCGGCCCAAGCCGCAATAGGGTCGACGGCAGAAATGAATCCTGAAAACTGTCGATACGTCAATTTAAATTTCATAGTGCCCGTTACCGATTAGATATTGGACTCGGCCATTTCCAACCGAATTCGGCTGGAGTAATAACTTTGTGCCAACTCTGACCCATATTTCTTAAAGCCAAATATAAAACGTGGTCGCGATCCGTCGGCTACCGGTTCGCTAATAGACTTGCGGGCCGGGCTTCCAATCGTATTTTGGTCGGCCCCAAAATATCGCGCAGAGGCCTCTTCTATTTCCGAAGCTCTCGGTTAGCGCATTCCCGACTATCAATTTGCACTTCTTGTACCCTTATGCGTCACCAAATTGGCAAAGCGCTTTTTAACGTATTTTTGAAATCGCTCAGTACATTTTCACTTTACAGTGAGGAAATTCTGTGTTCGTTTAAACGTGTAAAGTGACTGGGATACTGTTTATTTTTAAAGAGCCGCTTAGATTTGAAACGAGTCGATTACGTAATACCGGTTTTCGAACCACCGTATCAATAACATTGAGCGTTATCTGTTGTTCTCTTTTGTGTATCTTCCAGCGATAGCGTTTTAAAACAATTGCGTTTTATTTGAAGAGTGTTTCGATGAAAAGTGGCTGTTGGTCAATGGCAAGATGAAACTGGTATTCAGGGTGTTCTTCTACAAGTATGTGTGTGTTTTGCGTTACATGTATCCACTAATTTACCGCTCTGGACCGAGTAACTGTGCGATTACTTAATCATACATTCCATTTTCTTTCAGCTACTCGAAGGAAGTGAAATCCATTAATATATCCGAAAATATTTCACAAACAGCGTGGAATTGAATTAAATTTCAACTCGGCACATTCTTTTGTATTCTAAGCGATAGATGCACAGAATTACTAGAGCTGTTATGTAAGCCAGCCAAGAATTATTAAGATCGTTTGAGAAATGCAGACCAATTCACTCTGTCTATTCTTTACATTTAGGGAATCTATTTTGGAGATTTACCGACTTTATAAATCGACGCTCCTTTTGTATTTCTTTCTTTTTCCCTCTCGGTGAGGAATTGGCCAATAAATAGTTCGTATGGCCCGAGAGCAAGTTCTTAAGGTCCGCTCGGAAAGAGACAATCGGGCAATTACGTAATCTTCTTTAAAGGGTAGAGGCTTAAGGGAAGAAGAATAATGTACCAGTGATATTTGGCGTACTTATTCCAAACGAAGGTCTTTTCTTCGCCAGCTGGTCTCGCTGGTCTTCTGTGTCATTAGTTTCGTTGAATGCAACTTAACCTTAAAGCCCCCCCTCCGAAACGATCCTTTTATTCTCAGTCTCCGAGATAAATTCTTCTTTTCGAAAAGGTCGTGTGTCAGAATATTGTTTCGTTTAATTCTACGTTGTGTAATTTGATGTTTTGATGATGATATACATTACAAAAAATGTTCGGGCGTATTTAGAAGTTTTTCTAGAATGATTGATTAATTACCCCTATATACACATTGTTCGTTTGGAGGCGTTTCTCTTGTAATAGGGTGGATGCGCCCTGAAACGGTATACACAAGAGTAATAATTGCATAACACGTATGCTTTGTAACTCTGAATCTCTAGCCGATAGCTCTGCACTAGTCCGATCTTTTTTACTCCACAACGTCCCGTACGGCTTCCTAAACTTGGCTAAATATAATCGAAGTCCTATGAGATAATTATCATCGATTATTCGCGTGTTCTATTTTAGTGTTGACCTTATTTTAAACAAGTCCACGCTGGATTTTAATATTTTCCGCTTTTAATTGGATTACTTATTGTTGTGTGTCGCGGCTTATAATATCATTATAACTCACTGAAGGCCAGGCTTTAAGTATGTCAAATTGAAAATAATGTTACACGCACAGTTGTCTACCCCATTTTCTTTAAGACGAATTTTTCCCTAACCCATGCATACTAACGAAAACTATTGACGGTTAACATGCTCAACAGTTTCGCAGGGTAGTCTATTTCATGTGGCTGAAATGATTGGCGTTTACTGAGAAGATCGAAAATTGCGAATAACAGGAATTTTAAGGTCATTATTGATAACAGAATTGGAAATTTATGTGCTCGCGTTTCGTAAATATTGGACTTAATATTGGATATTGCAATCCGAGAGTAAAGTCCATCCCTTTTGCAGTTTCGGAAATATTTCGGTTCTGGGAATGACGAACACCGCCATTTATTCCGACTGCGCCTTCTATGGTATCTAATGTCATTACGATAAAGATCGTTATCTATTGTAGTAGTAGTGATTCTCTCGACGTGGGAGGACTTAAGTACGAGTTCACTTCGGGTTTCTTAGACTAAGCCGCCGACAACGGTTTTATATATATAATACTTGTTTTTTATAAATAATGCAGTAGTTCTCGACCTAATCGGGTTAGGTGTGGGGAAGTTACCGAAAACCGATAATAACCGCTCAGCCGCCGCAACCCCTATAATGAAGGTTAATTGCGGTTAAGGTGCATAGTTCGGGGTGTAAGGGTGGAACTGTGGTACAGAGGGAGGGTTGGGTTCCGGTTAGCAACTGGTAGGTTGCCGGCTCGAGCTGCTCGCTCCTCAGATATTGATCCCTCTCCTCTCCCTCTCTCTCTCCTCTCCCTCCCTCCCTCCCTCCATCAATCTCCCTCTCACTCCCTCTCCCTCTCCCGTTCTCTCCCGGCCGGCCGCGCTCCCTCTCACGTGGCAATGTTGTTATCGATCAGCTGTTTCCTGCCAACCCCGGGCTTTAGTTTTGGCCCAGTTCGCCTCCTAACCACCGTGTATTTACCTACGGAACTCCGGGTTTTAGGCACACGAAGATGCGGAAAATAATTTGAAAAATATGATAACTTTCGAATTCAAATCTTAATATTGTAATGACGCATTTTAATTTATTAATTATCGTTAGTAGGCCAATACAGGCTATAATTTTCTCGAATTAACAAGTGTACGTAAACTACAACAGTGAAATTCTGCTAATCCTTAGATACTTGTACGCCATCGGTGCCTTCTCTTTCGTGGCGAATGATAGGAGAATACCGGTAGCTAGGCGCTCTTGCGGATTCAGTGCCCTGTTATTGGATTTATTTAGTCGATCGAATTTGTACTTTTGAAGATACCATAGCTGGCTCTATTGCGGGTAGGAGTATTACCGATTAGTGATTATTATCTGTTACTGGACAACACCTCCCGAATGCTGTATACCGTTCTTTCTGTTGTTTAATAAACCGCGGGTGGATTATGGAATAGTGTTTGGAATTGGTTGGGGATGGGAGTGGTGGCGGTTTGGCGGGTGCGGGGCGGGTTTGGCCTAGTTGGTGCGCCGTCTGCCAGAGCGCGGCTACTTCTACCTGTTAGCTAAGCGGCGCCCTCCACGTGCAGCCATTTGTTTATGTCGCCGTAGAAAACCTCTACAGGTATCGGAAAACCTCTCCGCCGCCTCGGTCGCCACTTCCCGGCCCGCCGGTCTATAGTATTTACAAATCGTTTTCACTTCTCGTTCCCGCCGAAAACATCTCGATTACCGACGCCCCAACTACGCGATACAGTGAATTAGAGCTCGCTTCCGGCCGCCTACGATCGGAGTTATAAGCATTATTTAATTACCTATAATCCGATATACCTTCGGTGTTGAATTGAGGTTTCCCCCTCGGGGAGGAGGGCTTCGGGCTCTGTACGCGGTTCCGCTAACGGCGGTAGAGCTGCGGGGGTGGCCCCTTGGAAACCACACGCACGCTTCTCTTTAATCGATATCCTAATAATAGATGCTCTACGTTCCCGGAACATTCTTCACGCGGGAGAAAAATGTCCCCCTCGACGTGGCCTCCCCCGTCTCCGCGCTTGCGGATTTTACGCGTACGAGTTATTTCCTATTCGGAAGATCCACTTCGTGTACCCAACAAGCGCCTCGACAGTTTGGGAAATAACGACGGTACTTAGATATAGTGACAGCGTTCTTGTGAATCTGGTTGCTTGCCTTTTCCGAGACAGAAGGATCGTTATCGATTTAAAAGTATCCGATTTAAAGTACCGCACGCGTACAGGTTGTTTAGGATATCAATAATTGTTTTCTCATTCTTTCTCCGAATCCTCAGTTTAATATCGACGAACGGTAAAATTTAAAAAAAAACATTACGTCTAATTATATTTAAAGCGTCCATTTGGTTTCAGGCAAACAGGATGGTCTACCAATGCACGTGGCCAAAATGCAATATTCGGACTACGACATGTCACGATATCGAAGCTCACGTCAGGAATGCACATCTTGGGTAAGCCCTGCCTTAGTTATGTTATGTGATCTGGTGATTGCCATATATAAATATTCTCTGTAAAACGCTATTTTTATTAATCTTGTAGAATTTTAGCGGCTTATATTTACTCAATACTATATCGTATAATAAGTATATCGTAGAATAATGGAACAGCGTAAATAACGGTCCATCTATTTTTAGTATTTTAAAGAGTGTTTCAGTTTTGAAAATTTACAAGACTGAACCAAGACGGTTGCTGTGTTAGGAATTAAAAATGTTTTCCAAATAGCTGCGCCAGTTTGACCTAGGCTAGGGCTCTGGGACCGGCGAAGGCCAAATAACCAGCTATGGTCGTGGGAAGTGATTAGTATGTGACAGAAGGCAATTGCAGCTTTACTGCTGAGGAGGTTTCTAAAATTATTTTGTAGATGCGACGCCTTCAGAGTCCTTGAGACCGGCGGTAGGAGGTCAAGCTGAGGGCGCCACTCGCCAGCTCTCTAGGCCAACTATTCCGCTTCTCAATATTTCGTATTACAATTAATACCTTTCCCCTTTAAACGATTTTTAAAGTGGTCTGAGTATCTTTCGTACGACACGTTTGAAATTACGATTAATTTAAAGAACCAAATCCCCATCTCATTCATAATGCACCCGTTTTTGGACTCAATTTTCGGAACATTAATTGTGACTTTATTAAGTCCTTAAAAGAATTTCTGTCTCCTCATATAGTTTTAAAAAAAAGGTTTCTGGGTGGTAATGGGTCGCATTGGTCCGAATTGAATCCCATTGTGGGGAAAATAGCCGTATTGGGTCAGGGGGTGACAGAGGGGCGCGAATTGGCGTCCCTATAGCGCCTACAATAAATACTTCCCTAGCGCCTACAATCATATATTGTAACTACAATATTATACCAATATATAGAATATTTTATTTTTATAATGGTATTTTTATAATTATATTATATACAATAGACATACTTATTTATTTAAATATTATATATATTTATTATTATTATTGATTCTTGACAACGTCAAGAAGCACCTTGTCACAGGTCAGGTTAAAGGTCATGATAAATAAAAATATTTTCCGGGTATTTCTAGATTCAGTCGGTGTGTGAGCATTGTTGATATTGTTGTATATCGGCTTTAAATGAAAGTAATTATTTTTTTAATAACTAGAGAAAAACCAGAGGAACTTATCTTATATATAGAGGCATTTACTCCACGATACGACGTTAACGTTCACCTACAAACATTTTTTCCTCTTTACCCATTTCCCACTACCACTAGATTGGTTTGCATCTATCCTGTCGCACAAAGTCATGCCTCCAAAGAAAATACTTCGTTTTAGTACAAAAACGTCACAGGCATCAAAAGTGGCTCTTGCGAGAGCAAATGAGATTGCTAAACGTCATCAGACCAGGACACAGGCAAATTGTGCTGCCCCCTGGTGGCGATTTCTGGAACTGCTAGCGCAAGGAACGCTACTTCCCGTACAGTACTGCCCTCTAGTGGCGATGTATGGAACTACTAGCGCACGATATTGACACTTCCCTTTCCAGTGCTGCCCCCTGGTGGTAATTTATGGAACTACTAGCGCCCGTATCGTTACTACCCATACAGCACTGCCCCCTGGTGGCGATTTATGGAACTACTAGCGCACGCTATTGACACTTCCCGTACAGTACTGCCCCCTGGTGGAGATTTATGGAACTACTAGCGCCCGTACAGTACTGCCCCCTGGTGGTAATTTATGGAACTACTAGCGCACGCTATTGACACTTCCCGTCCAGTGCTGCCCCCTGGTGGTTATTTATGGAACTACTAGCGCACGCTATTGACGCTTCCCGTCCAGTGCTGCCCCCTGGTGGTTATTTATGGAACTACTAGCGCACGCTATTGACGCTTCCCGTCCAGTGCTGCCCCCTGGTGGTTATTTATGGAACTACTAGCGCACGCTATTGACGCTTCCCGTCCAGTGCTGCCCCCTGGTGGTTATTTATGGAACTACTAGCGCACGCTATTGACACTTCCCGTCCAGTGCTGCCCCCTGGTGCTGATTTATTGAACTACTAGCGCCCGTATCGATACTTCCCGTACAGTACTGCCTCCTGGTGGTTATTTATGGGACCCGAAGCGACTCAATGTGACCCAATTCGCCTCCCTGCGACCTAATTCGCCTCAGTGCAACCCAATTCGCCTCAGTGCAACCCAATTCGCCTCAGTGCAACCCAATTCGCCCCAGTGCAACCCAATTCGCCTCAGTGCAACCCAATTCGCCCCAGTGCGACCCAAAGCGACCCGACCGACTCAATTCAACCCATTACGATCTAATTCGGCACAATTCGCCTCAATGCGACCCACAGCGACCCAATTCCCTCTAATACTACCCATTTAAGGATTTCCACTTTACCAGTGACATCTGATTGTGTTTAACCTGTGTAATAAATTTAAAAATATTTATATATTTTTAAAAATTGTTATGATTATAACATCATCACAAGAACTTTATTAATATTTAAATCATTCTGAATAATATATTTCGTAAATTTCAGGCCAAGAATGGAAGATGAAGGAATGGAAGGAGATGATCATGAAGAAGAATTCTATTATACAGAGGTTGAGTATGGAATGACATCCCCACCACCTACACTTTCTCACCGGGACATGGCTAGGCCACCACATGAAGGTGAATGTTCTAACCCCTACATCACCGCACATTTATATATTCAATGTTGATTGAAATCTTTGAATCTTATTTTAATTTATAGTATCAACATATCAATTACTTTATAACTTGAAGTGGTTGTACTTATTTCATATTTCATTTTTATTACTTGTGCAGATCCAGAATACCAAAAAGCATTGGGACTTAACGGACAATTGGCAGGTTCCATTTCGATTCCGAACAGTTTCAACTGGCCAATCACTCCCACTTTGTCACCTGTAAGTCGTTAATTAACATAACTTAAAAATAAAGTAACATTTTTGAAAACTCGTATTTTGATTATTTGCCTGAGTTGTAATATATTCTAATGGAATTCTTATAAAGCCAAGAAATGTTCAGTGAACATACTGTACAGATAAAAAATTGTTTTGCCCATTATTCAGAACTTCCTCCAGATTTTGAAAGCCGTATAATGAGTGATGTGTATAATTCAAATAGAACACTGAATATTTAACAGGATCATGGGTATATTTTACATATGTAAATAGGAGAATTTAGTAAGTTTGATTGATGTAATGTTTGCAGGGTCAAAAACAAATGAAATTGTCAGTGTCGGCACCGAGTGGGAAACTGCCTGGAAGTCCAAGTCGAAGAATTCGAGGAGACACTAAAAAGTGTCGCAAAGTGTATGGAATGGAACACAGAGAACTTTGGTGCACACAGTGCAAATGGAAAAAAGCTTGCACTCGTTTTGGTGATTGAACAACAGTCAAATTGTCAACACCCAGTGGCTAACTTTCTCCTGAACAAGACCTAACAGCCATAGTGACAAATGGTTGAAGAGTTCTTCATTTCTTATATGTACTTAACAAAACAAAAGAAGAAAATGTTAGGTCAACATCAAAGACAAAAATCTTCCTTCAAATTCATTAAGCGGTAGACATTTTAAAGTTGTTGCTAGATAGTACATGATGTAAGTGTAAGAAGTTGCATAAGTTTCTTTATAAATAATATTAATTTGTGTATTTCTTACATTAATTATTTTGATCTTTATTCTGAAATGAAATGACAAGAAAGTTTATTCTTTCAAATATATATTGGGACTTAAACAATTAACTGTTTGTAGAAATCATGCCAATCACTGCCTACTGTCCAAGTTACCAAACAAAATGTGGTACTTCGGAGAAAATCTGAAGTTGAATTCCTGTGTTTTGAGTATCAGATTTGATTAATATCTGTGTCCAGAAATGTGGCAATCATTGAAATGTAAACTACATTGTATCACAACATTAAACTTATAGAAGCTAAAGAAATGATAAAAACCAAAACAAAACACTATTTAAAACCAAACAAAAATTTATAAAACTCAGTTACCAGCTGCATCATCCAAATTATATTTCAATGAAGGATGTTGTATTTTTTTAAATGTAATATGTATATTTTAGATTTAGGTGAAAATAATAGAATTGAAAAAAAGATTATTACTTCCAATTGTTTCTCAGGTATTATTTATGAGGTTACATCTTGTACCTTAAAAGACATTGCGTAGGATTTTTACCTAGCAAAGTGGACATATGACTGTGTATAGTTATATGAAATCGAAATGCCCTTCAGTAATTACATTTATATACCATGGTGTTCTGTATATAAAAATAATTGATAATTGATAGTAAATTTATGACTATTGGTTTCATATATTCTATTCAGTTAATTTTACTAAATTGCTTAAATACATACTGACACAGAATATTGAATTCTATAAATAAATGATACTCAATGGGCTGGGGCTGAATGTTAGTTATGATCTCATCTGAAATTACTTTTGGCCTAAAGTATTAGTAAAGACAATGTTTGCAGTAATTTAATTGGAATGTAAGTCCAGCTTTTACATAAAAGAAAACAATCAGAATAGATGATTCATCAATATAACATGCAGTGATTTTGGCATTACTTATTTTGTATTTTTGAATTGTTTGTGTGAACGACATAACATTGTAAATTTATTTAAACTATTAGCTTTAAAGAAACCAATAATTACAGAGAATATATTTTCAATAATTTGTAAATATTTATTTTGTTGTGCAAATTGTATAAGTTTATTATACAAAATATTTATATAGATTTATATTATACCTATAGATATGGTAACAGATGTTATTTTTAAAAAGAGTGTTTTAACCACAATATTTCTAGCAATAATTTGTGGATTGTAAAATATTAGGTGATGTTTTATATTGATGCATATTGAATTTAAGACGTTTTTATATTATAACATTTTTGTATCTGGTAAACAGAATAAAGATACTTGGAAAAATGGAAATAACCTTATGGTTATAACAATTGGCCGATCTCAATCTTGTAAATAAATGAAGTTTGAAAAAATGAAAGTATTGAATCTCTCATTGAGGTAAATTCTTGTAAATATACCATTTATCAGCATTTATTTTTTCAGAAATTTATTTATTTTATGAATATTTGAACACAACTTTATGTTTTGGTATTGTTAGAATCAGTCATGTTAAATATTCCATCTTTATATCGGTATGTATATGTATTCATTCATATAAGTTAAATATATTCTATGTTGAACACATTTATTATCTCATTATAATTTCTGATATACATTATTATCATTAGTTAAGGCATTATATTTTCAAACATTCTATTTTGCTTCCCTTTTTTTAGAGTAGATTCTTTTAAGAATTTAATCATATATCAAAAATATGTAAACATATATATTATCAGATCATTCAGCTAAGTCTAAATGAGTTGTTCATGACAATAATTTTGTTTTGATATGTTTTTATAAGTTTCATTATCTTTTATATTTAAGTTAAAGGAGTTAAAATTATTTAATCAAAAGCATTATTTTGATAGAAGATAATGTTTTTAAATCTTAAGGAATTTTTATATTGAATGATATTTATTTGATGGTGTTTCTTTCTTTTTTTAAATTTAAAAGTGAATTATATATTATTCATTTTTGTCATTCATATATCTTTCAACCTATGCTTACTATTAGAAATGAGGTAGTTACAAACTCATTAAATGCACATAAAGCCAATGTTCCAGAATTAAATAAATAATCTAAAAGTCAGTACATAATATTTTCTTTTAAATACATTGGCACTTCCACTTTGTTCATCTAGGCTTAGCTGGTGAATTTTTTCTTCTAAGCTTGTCCTTCTTTGGTGTTTGCACTTTTCCATACATAACCTGTGAGTATTTGTAGGCTTACAAATTGAAACAGTTTAATAAATAATTAAGTGCTTTGTATGTGATTTCTTAGAAAAATTGTTAATGCTCAGTTATCATTATTTTGTGTTATTATTTTATGTCTTAACAGAATAAGTAATCCTTAATGTTATATTAAGTAAGTGGTGTAACTAAGAGGTAATGATGGGTATTTGGAAAGAAACAGCTAATGTGAGCAACTCAACTGATTTAACAGCTATTATAAACATAAAAATATTATATTGGACTTATTATATAAAATTGTTTAATTTAAAAAAATATTTAGTCAAAAGGAGGAATAGTAACATTTTGGTTGGAGCCTGATAGAAAAGGATCAGTGCAATAAATAATATTTAAAATACAGATTGTTAAACGCACAAATGTATGTGGTTGTCTACATTATGCTAGGCATATTGTTAAGTATAAATAAGTGAAATAATAGATGAAATCTGTCAACATTATATTTTTATATTAACCAAAAAATTTAGCATTTTATCTTAAATGTGTCAAAAAAATGGAATATTTAAGAGTTCATTTGATTTTGTATTAAAACATGAAAGGACAATTGAAAAGTACTTCAGAGCACTGAGGAAGTAGTATTGCATATTTCTGTACATAACAAGCATCATTGATGCATGTATCATCAGTTAGTTGTTTTCAGGACGCATTCACTTAGTATATGAATGTTGTGTGCGACTTTTATGTATTTTAGACATGACATTGGTGTGTTTTTTTATAACAATAGGCATCAATTATTCAGTATTTTATGTGGAAATATGATTAAATTGATGTTTACAAATTGACCTGAGACTACACATAAAACACAAGAAATTGTTGTATCTCCTGGCTTGAGTAATACAAGTTTCCACTGATTGAATGAGTTGTAAAACCAATATATTACCATTGTATATTATTTTTCACAGAATTGGGACCTCTTATTTTCCCAAATTATATACCTAAATGTCTTTCATAATTTGGTGTACACAAATGTATTAGTTGTAGATGAATGTACAGTTATAAACTTTTAGTCCTTAATGCTGTTTCTAATTGATCTTTTTTTCTACCTCCAAAGGGTTAATATTAAAATTAAAAGCATGTATATATTTATGTCATGTCCTGTTATTTGTGTATAATTAAGTTTCTAATGTATTTAACACTAAAAACCAGTGTCATAATATTGGTTTCTACTGGAAATATTAAGCTTTGCATGTTATGTAAAGTTTAACGTCAATACATTGCATTCTTTGTATTATTGTTTTTCTCAATTCTAAGTTATTGTAAAAATTCATATGTTAACTTATTTATTATGGAATTTGTTTGTTTAATTATTACAAACATTATTTACAATCGGTTTAAAAATGAATTTGTTATGTCCAATTGTAAGAGATATCAGTTGATTATTCAGTAGTTATCTTCATTTATACCATTTTACTCTTATAATAGAACAGTTAAGTAATTGTAATTTTTACTTATTAAGACATTAATATATTGAGTAAACAGTTTAATATGATGGTGTATTATTACTAATACCACCTCATAACTTTTCATTGTCATACTGTAGATTTATCATTCATTATAAAACTCATTGTTTGTAATGAGTTTCAAATTTTCATTAAAATGAGAGAAAAAATCACGCAATGAAACACAATATTTCATACAAAATATTTAATTCTTTCAGTAATAACTGAGAAACCCTTAGTCCTCTTTTTTATTTTTGCATTGGGTTTTTTCTGTACTCAAATAGTTTTAAATTGTGGATTTTCAAAAACTATGAATATGTTAAAAAATACTAAAGAGCTATATATTTGTGACTAACTTCAATCACTTTATAAAAAATGCATATTACTTTACAATGACACACAATTTTAACTCAAATTAATGCATCAAATCATATAAAACAATACAGTGCATACATTGATGGATGAAATTGCAGAATTACAATCAGAAAGGTACTTGCACTTGGAATACATTTAAAAATTCCTTGCCTCTCTAATGTATGAACAAGACTTTAATTTGAAGAGATCATAAATACTGCTTAAATATAAAACTTACCAAAATGTACCCATAAATTATGACTACTACCGTATCTTATCATAAAGTGATGATATGAATACAAAATTTGTGGATGTAGGACCCATTATTTGGAGGTACAAAAAAGAATTAATCTGATTAACAAAATAAAAGAAATGCTTCTTTAAGGAATCAGCCTCAAATATAATAAAAAATTATTTATAACCTCGTAGGAAGATACAAAATAGCCTTACAAATGTACAAATTAGGAATATCATTAGGTTTGCCATTTTTCTTAGCCTCTTGTTTTTCTTAGTCTCTTATATGGAAAAAGTACTAATTTGTACCTTGAGATGCTTATATACTTTTTATTCATAATATTGCATCCTAAACTAGGTTATATATGTAGGTTCGTGATTTTTCTGTCTCCTCTCGCTGGTTAGGTCTTTTGCTAGACCGGTTTCGGCTGCTCGCCATCTTCAGTAGCGGTGTTAGTCACTGTTAGCACTTTGGATGTACTGTACATGTGAAAGTGACAGTGCAGTGAGGATGCCCAAAAAACATCCAAAGTGTTAACAGTGACTAACAACGCTACTGAAGATGGCGAGCAGCCGAAACCGGTCTAGCAAAAGACCTAACCAGCGAGAGGAGACAGAAAAATCACGAACCTACAGTATTCCAACCCCTCGCAGACCACAAAACAGGTATATCAAATTAGGTTATATATATTATAACGAAGTTATCGTGCTATTCGATAGCAATACTGTATTTGAATTTTCCCGCGTAATTCTCGGTGCCTTTTAAATTTGTGGATGAAGTTTATTTCATAAACTCGTGTAAATTATATAATGCAATTTATTATACTCAGCGCATTTTTAAATTTGATCCATTTGCCAAATTATCATTTTTCATACAATTTCCATTTTACTAAATACGAATTGTCCACGTTTGGATGGAAACTAACTGGGCGTCCATATGATGGGCTTATTTGTATGCCAGAACTAGAGAGATTTCAGGTCGTTGAGATTCGAGAGGTTAACTGCGTTGTTTACGTGAGTGTTTAGTTTTGTTTAATGACTTTCCAAAAGACATTGCGTATTTTATTTAGTCTGATTTTAATATTCACCGGGCAATCCACCGGAAATGATTCATTGAATCCTACTAAAGGTAATCTGATTTCGTTTTTCGATTCCATTGTTTATTATGCTCACCTTAGTGTGTAATACATCATATTTCCAGTTCTGTTTCCTTAATTACGATTTCTGTATCCAAATTGCATTATTATACTTTATATTGCATTATTATAAACAACATTGTTGAGCATCACTGAATTATTTTTTTTATGTTCAAAATTTTAAATTGATCAACTAACGATTTTGCACTATCTGTATCTTATTATTTT
This sequence comes from Lethocerus indicus, assembly GCA_019843655.1. Lineage (NCBI taxonomy): Eukaryota > Metazoa > Arthropoda > Insecta > Hemiptera > Belostomatidae > Lethocerus > Lethocerus indicus. The sequence continues at coordinate 20,531,068 of JACDQD010000003.1, read as the reverse complement.
TATTATATTCAAGTTTATTTTATTTATCTGTCAGATATGTGAAAGATATTTACATTTGGTGCAAATTGTTTTTCAGATTTCTTACTGTGTAGACACTGTGGATTAAACATTGCCCCTGCTTCGACTGTAATTAATTTAAGAAGTCCTGCAGCTGAAAGCTTTGACAATCAGACTTTATTTGGATTGGATAATGTTGAGGTCCAGTCCCTGAGAAATCCATTTGGTATTCAGTTTAATATTGTAACGTCCAGAGGAGGAACTTGTATTGGTGTTGGGAATGTAAGTACAGTTGAAATCATGGCTTCAAACAGTCCTGTGGGAAAACCACAAGGGCCAAACTGATGTCCTGGCAAGGGCAAATAAGGGTGTAGTTTTTAAAAGAAATTTTCATCATGTAGTTGGTTTCAACATGAAATTGTTGATTGGGTCCTTTTCTATATATTGTTAGCCAGAAAATATTATTTGGAACAGTCTAAAAAATGTATCTATTTTCTTTCACTGTTACATTATAATTGCAACATTCTGTGAGAGAAACTATGCTTGTTATATTTTATAGCTCTTCTTATTTTTAGACTTCTTAATATTCCTTTTAATTTTAAAGCATAATTAGTTCACTTAAAGCATAATGCTAAATTATCACCCTTGTAATATATGTAGTATGTCAATAAAGTTGTAGGGTCATGACTATTAAGAAACTAACAGCAGAAACTATTTGTAGTAAAGTGTAATAGAAATTATATGTGTATGTGTGTGTATAATGTTGATTATACTTATCAACAAATATATTTATTTAGAACAAACTATGCAATAACTAATCCTGTTCGTAATTTCTTAGTGACATTAGTTCACACAACTTGACATTATCAAACTCATATCATATTTTTGTATTTCATCTAATCATCAAAGTAATTTAGTATTTCTATCAAAGTATTTAAAGACTGTTCTTATTATAACTAGAGATTGGAAAACATTTTCTATTTAAATAATATCTCAATCCACTATTAGAATGACTAACTCTCTTATGTTAATAACAATGTCATTAATATAAACCATTCTTGTTCCAAGAAGTGGCAAGTGGAACACTCCTGGTATCCTTCTCATGCATGGAAAATTTGTCAGTGCACAAGGTGTTCCAAGCAGATTGGCTGGTGAGGAAGCAATGAGACAATATTGATTATTATTAACATATTTTATTACTTTTATTTGTACAGTTTGCCTTTACATTTTTTTTTTATTTTAGGATATTTGAACCCTTAGCCACAGCTAATAATGAGAGAGTGTTTGCTTCGTTGAAAGGTTTCTACGCTTTTATTTTAGATAATATCATCAGTGAAGCTTGTAAGTTTATTATATGACAAATATGCAACAATAAATGATTAACAATTTATTGTTGCATATAAAAAGTTACAGTCATTAAAATTTGTTTTAACATTAAGGTCTTTTTCATATGAAATGGATTAATAAACTACTTTATAACATGTTATCCTTTATATATAAAGATATTTCATTTCAATCATGGGCCTTTTCTATTTGAGGTTGATTTCTTTATAGATGCCGATTCTCTCCTCATAACACCTAAGTCATACGCATCTAGGTGACATAACAATTACTGAAATCTGTTATCATGGGGGATATGGAAAATTTGACCGAGGAACAAAAGCTGTTTTTGGAAGAATGTTACAAAGAATTTGAAGACCGGTATACTGAGAAGGATGAGGATTATACCGCTTACAAGGAGGTCCCTCCACCACTCATCGAATCTTGGAGAGGGGAGAAAAACAAAAGATCTTATTCCAGTGATTCTGACCATCGTGATTATAAAAGACGTAGGACACAATGGGACCAATCTGGCGGTAGCAATTATCAGTATTCTCAGTATAGGAAAAGACCCTATTATGAATAGATTTCCTGTCTTGTTTTTCAAAAAAGAAAATATTCACTCATTTTTTTATTTATGAGCAATTTTCATTCAGCAAATTGATGGTCCGATATTAACAGAATTTAGCAATTCATAAAGCATTAAATGAAGCCAAAAAAGTTATTTCAATGTATAAATAAATGTTACTGTGCGTATATAAATTGTGTTCTTTTCCCTTCCAATATCTTCTTTTGAATGTTTTTACCAGTTTTTTGTAACCAGATTTTTTGTTTTAGATATTATCTAGCCATGCATAAAGCTTGATCTAAAGCTAGTCTTAATCTTAAATACCCATTGGCAGGGGTTTACCTTGTTCATGGCAAGAGTTGAATTCCCATCACCAGAAGTTCCTCTACAAATGAGCCACTATAGATCTAATGTCGAATATAAAGATAATACAATCCATTTTACTAAAATTATTATAAAATATATGTTACACCCTTGTAATGAGAGACAACCAACGCCACAAGCTACACATGATGGTAATGTGCTTCATTTTTCCCCCTTTACTTATATAATGTGAGAAGTCTTAATGGTTACTATGCACTTTTTCAATACATCTGTTAGTTTGTTGCATTTTTCCAATGGAAAATAAGAATTAAATAAAGGTTGGGTCTCTTGTTAGCTCTAGACCCTTGAATTTGTTTACACAGATCAAGTGATCAACATACACCAAAGTATGCATCTATTACATGAATAGGAAAAATAATATAATATCAGCAGTTCATTTATTATTTTGTATTAACAGTAACTGAATCAATAATTACAAAGAAATTTTGGTGCAAATAGATTTAAACCAACCTAAATGCCGAATTCTAACAACAAAGTATTCTAAAACTAAATAACTTGTGTATTCATTCTACAGAATACAATATCTGAATAACAGACAGTACAGATTAAAAACATCAATGAAATATGTTTCCTTTTGACACCAATGTTTAAAAAAAATGGTTAGTCTTCTGAATATTTGGTACAGTACTGATTAACTGTAACTGTGAAGCTTTAGTTCTGTCAGAAAACTAAGAGTGAGATTAGTTTTATACTTATTTCTTAATAGTGTAGTTATAAATGAAAAACATAACTGAGAACATTCATACCTTTTATTTAAACATTACGCTAATAAATAAAGAATTAGCACTTCTATTTCTATAGGCACTTATTCCTAAAATCTACAATGTAAAAAGTAAGCCAAAATAATAATTTTCTTATAACGTTATTCATGTTTTCTAATGTTTGCTTTAATGCAAAATCACAAAGCAAACAAAACAGATCGTGTTATGTCAAGTATTATTCTGTAGTCAAATTTAAAATATCCCTTAATAAATAGATTGATAGGTAAAGTTACATAGGTACAGTTTTAGAACTTAAAAACTTCTGCTGCATTTCTTTATTTTTAACAACAGTATAGGCTGCACTGCCGGATAGGACAATGAAATTTGATAACCACCACAACCATGACTTGGTTTCCATGTACCAATAAGTTGCTATAACAGTTTGCGCACAAGCTTTGGCTGTTCCCGAGACATTGTGTGTCAATGGAGACGTCTCTCTTATTTGAAGTGAAGTAACATAACCGATGGAAAATCCGCATATCCCACCAACCGTCATCAGAACCCAGAAGTGCATTTCATAAATATTCTCATAGTTCAAAACTATTGATAAATTGTTGGTGAAGTACATTACAGGCAATAATATAAAACAAGAATATATATTTACATAATACGAAAGAAGCCAGATGTGGTTACCGATACTCGGCAATACTTTTTTTGTGTATATCGAGTAAACAGCTAATGACAATGATGCCAAGAGTCCATAAAATGTTCCGGCGGTCGACAATGTCCCGGACAAGTTTTCTTGGTCAACACCCATCCAGAAGCCGGTGACAATAACCGCACAACAAACTATGGCTTTACAGGAAACTCTCTCGTGTAAAATTACAAAGGTTAATATTACATTGAAAACAGTCGTCAAAGAGCGTCCTATATAATAGAACGATATACCGACGTATTTAAGGCACAGGGTGTTGAAACCGATCATACAGGTAAAGAGGAACGAGAGGGGCAGAATGCTGGAGGCGACTTTATAGGAAAACGGAGAGGAAGCCGGCAATTTGACGGTGTCGGGGAAACATCGTGCCAGCCCTTTGAGAGCCAGGCATATTAAAACCGTCACTAAACACTGGTACCAGACTATGAAGAACGGGGCGTCCAGATCGATGTCTTTACTGCTCAGTAAAGTTTTGTTCACGAAAACGGTCACTATCGATACTATCCAATATAGAGAGACGACGGCGGTTATTCGGATGTAACTCAAAAACATGAATTCCGACAGCATTTTGACGACTGGGCTTGAGCGCTCGCTCTTCTGAATTCAAACGAGACCGTCAATGCGGAATCATTACGTTAGGGACATACCGAGCGTCGAAACAAGATAACCGATACCTCATACCTGATAAACCGCTAACACGTCAAACATTCATCGCTCAGAATCACTTTTTCCGCCAGCTGTAATCACTGTCTGCCAACATTCGTAAAGTGAAATATTTTCGAACAGGAATTACAGCACGTTAAAACAAAAATAATATTTCCAGTTATTGGTTTTAAATTAGTGTTACAAATGTATCCACCACGGTTGTTTCTATGTTCAAAAAATAATGACGGAAGAGGGACAGCAATGGAAATTTAATTAATAATACGATTCGTGAAACTGATAGTTTCCAGATATTTATGCTTACTATGTACAATAATAAAATATTAGAACTCTCAAAGAGCGTTAATTTTGTCGTGCTATGTTTTGCAGTTGCTACGCATCTATAACAATAACTATAGTTATAACAATAAGTCGTTATTTATAACGACTTTTGGGACACCTGTATCTGGGTGAAGCGGTTCCAATTAAAATTGCTTTTACCTGGGTATTGTAGATAATTTAGATAGGAACTTTAATATATCGTTAAATTAATGTTAAAGAATTATTGATAAATTATAATGTATAATTTAAAATTATATTTAAAATTATATTGATAAATTAAAGATGTATTGCAAATACAATAATGGTTTTTTTTCCAGCACCCACCATGCATTTTCATTGATGCGGACACAGATATTTACTACGGGCTCTACATTGCCGATATGCTGCTGGATTAGAGGCAAAATTAAATTGCAGTTTAACAGGAGTTTTTGTTGTTTTGGAAATTTCAGTATCTATCTGTTAGCTACTTAGAATAGTTACTATAAGTAATGTGAATCTTACACGGAGGATAGTATAACAGATCTACCTTTAGTTTATAAATGACTACAACCAAATCAGTCGTGACATCAATACATTAATGTTTAACTCGGATTCTACACATCTTAAAATTATGACGAACGCACCTTGTCAGTGTTCAAATTTTAGTTATAAAAATATGTATATGTCTTTTACCTTATTATATATAAAGTTATATATCTTTTAACTCGGATTATATTTGCGATTTTCCAGCCGAAATAGAAGTACTTCGACCCATTTTTTTTAAATTTTGTCTACATTTTCAATTTGTCTATTTATTACATTATTTTTTAAAATAAACTCAGCAATTATAAATGCGGTTTTATTTGGGGCGTGCGATAAGTTGAGGTTTTTAAAGGGAAGGATGTGGTAATTTAAGCTACAATGGCTACCTTTGGAGGAGGTTGCAGTATTGTTTGCGAAGAGATAACAGATCTGACTGTTCTTTGACAGAAAATGCATTTTAGTTTTATATCATCATGAGCGCACAAGGTGAGTCCATTCTGCCGGGTAGCGCCCCTGACTGTTTTTATATTATATCTCAAGTTATTTTTAAGTTATGACTGTGTAAGCCAAAAAGTCTTATTCTAAATCCAATTTCAGCCACAAATTCCTTAAGTTCTTTCAGAAAGATGCCAAACAAGAGCTTTGTGTAATGTTTTGGAAATTTCAGTATCCATCTGTTAGCTACTTAGAATCCTTACTATAACCTATCACAAATTCTCTTATTTTTTGTGTAAACTTTGTTTATATTCAGATGTAATTTTAAAAGTTTTCCGCCATCTAATGCCCTAGGAGTCATGGAATCTGAAAATAACCAGAAAGAAGAGGAGAGTCTCCCAAGATCAGCAACTACAAGATTCAATCCGATAGTTGTTGAAAGTATGTATGACAGGTCTGAAGGGATTGTGAAAACTATTATCGAAGAAAGACCTCATATTAATATTAATCAGCAATCTGAAATAAGAAAGGTAACTTTTATTATTTTTTCATTGTCTTTTTCCTAATTTTACAGGTTTTCTTATTGTTATTATGACACTGTTAAAAATGAATATATTTCATTTAATAACATTCTTATCAAATTTAAGTGTATGGAAATATCAAAAATTATATTTTATAATTATTTATTGGTAATGTTCCATTTAAAAACCCATTTGAGTATTTCTGAAGTATTATTAGTGTTTTATTTGTTCTTTGTAATATGTAAATTGAAAAACCAACAGGTGGTTTCAGAATTTTGATTGAAATAAAAGTTTTCATTTTTTTAAATTGAATAAACTTTATTTACAGGGTGGAACTAAATTTAATGATGGTATAAGAAGTGTAGATTTTGTGCTTGTTTGGGATGATTCATATGTGTCTTCTACAGAACGTAGTGCAGTTGATAAGAGAAATGTAAGTCTCTTACAGGTGGTTATAAATAATTGAAAGTTTAATTGTCAATTTTTGTTGTATCAATTGTATAATCCCAGTATCTATATAAAGCAAAAATGATAGGCACAATAACAAACTTCATATGAGTATATTTACAGAACTTTGAGCACAATTTAGAAGAAGAAGGATTGGAATTAGAATATGAACCTGCAGAACCAGGAACTGGGCTACATTTTTGCAAAATACATGCACCAGATGAAGTTTTACGCAGATACAGTGAAATTCTAAAACTTCGAATGCCTATGAAAGAGGTATCAGAATAATTAATTCGTCTTTAGGACTAAGTACTAAAATAGGTATAATTTGAAATATAATTTTTTTCATTAAAAGAAATTTTGAAATCTATCTGATTTGCTAATAACTAATTGCAATTTATATTTGATGGTAAAATGTAATTATTTTTTGTTTTATTTTATGTTTAATGTACAGTGAGTTGTGCACATTCAGTGTTTTTTGTCTGTTTTATGAAAGTGAGAAAATAAAATGGACAAATAATTAACACTTTTTCTATGTAAAAATAAGCTGGGTGCATTTCTTTGGCTGCATTAAAGTAATGAAATGCTGCATTTAGGTGTAGTGCTTGTTTTAATGTAACATTCATCGTGTTTTCTCAATATATGAAGATACCACTTTTGAACGAGATAATAATAATACCTAAAGCAGTGATGAATATAGGAAACAGTTATGCTTTGGCCAATAAAATTTGTGACTTTTATGATGTAGATTAGATCATTCTGTTTACAGTGTGTCATAGTTTGCCAGTTTGGTCCAATATCAGTATTTCTTCTCCCTCCTTTAGTTAAAATGACTACTTATTACTTTTTATATTTACTACATAGGAAAAGCATAGTTACTTATTTTAACTAATCAATCCAACCCATGACTAAAATGCAACAGCCAGAATAATAACTTTACATTTACACTACTTTCATTTTTTTAAAGTAGTATAGAATTTTTTAATGAAATTCCTTAATTAAAAAAACATATCATTTCACAGGCCTCTCTTTGTTTTTGTATATGATTATTGGTGCATGTAGAGTACATAAAACATTTAAATAATCATGAAAATACAATTCTAAACACCTAAGTAGTTGAGTAGCTACAAATTGGCAAAGTGTATCCTATATTCAGCAGTGTGATAAAAAATTTCTGAAATTCTAGTTTGCTCCGAATATTTTTTTGTTGAGCGGCTTAATTTTATACTGATTTAGCTTTTGGTTTTAATCTAATTGTACTGTATGATAAATTAAATATGAAAACAGGAACTGTGCACAACGTACAGATGTAGGAAACCAAAAATCTTCCTACACTCGGCCTCATTCCCAACCTCCGAGCCAGTGAGTTTCAGAGTGTGAATTGTTTGAAGGGATTTATTTATTGGGTAGATTTTTTTTATGATTTTGTCTCATGCATGTTTGTTGCTTCTTTTTCAGTACTTAAGAATAAATTATTAAGAGAAAAATTGTCTAACTGCTATAATGTTTTATCTAATATAATTGGAATCATTTTTGAGTTTCTATTTGTTCTATTCGTAAATTTTTTAAATTTCATATAATGACAGTAATAACTGGACTTCCAGATTAGTTTTGAAATGTGTATTTGTGTAGTCTCTGGCTAAACTATTCATAAAAGCTTTTTTGTATATACCCATTAGTTTTTGCATCCTTTTTATCTTCTTGTTATTAACACATTAAAAGATAGGATTTCTCACTTTTTAAAATACTAATTTGTAAATTTCCTAAATACTTTTCCACATTCATATCTAGGAATATTTGAGCTCTTGAAATATTGACTAGGTGTGGTACCTACTATTTTATGAAAGTGACCCATAGTATATCAGGAGCAGTTATTTCATATGTTCATTTCAGGGTAATATGTATGTAGATGGTTCCATTTATTAAATTTTACTTGGATTAATGAAAAAATGGAAAAGTATTTGTTAATAATATCTTAAATTTTATTTTAATTGTATGAGACATAAGGAATTAATCATTTTGCTTTTTTTTTTACAAAAACAGTGTTATTTATATTAACATGTGAATGTAGATTATTTCATTCAGTTACATAATAATTATATTGGCAATACAGAGTCCTGTGAATATTATTCAAAGTATTCATTGTGATAATTGTAATTCTAACATTAATTAATCATCACTTCTTATTATTTCATTGCAAAGTGTGCCACACTTTACCGCATTATTTTTTAATGTTTCATTTTTTATGATAACATTATTCTTCAATATAAACATTAAACATTTGCAACATGAAGTTGAAGTTTGTTTAAACTTGCTTGCACTCAAGGTTTCTGAAACTAATTGATTGTTTTATAAATACTAATTTAAAACATGAAAATCATGAAGCAAGTGGCACTGAAAGGGATATTTACTTCCGCGTATTCAGCTAGTGAAGTTTGCTAGGTAAATTACAATTTAAGATGTTTTCTTTTACAAAATAGTTCTTATCTTTTAACAAGAATGTTGTGATTTTGATATTTAGTTTTCTATCACAGTGGAAATTTTAATAATATTACCAGGAAATGGTCGATACTGGCTTTATTAAATTTAAAAGTTTTGGTTCGCTTGCAATTAGAAGCTTTTTATGCTGTATTTTATAAGCCGTTTAATAGATTGTGCATGCTTTGATTGACAGCTCTGTTTATACTCTATTTAATTTATTTGATATTGGCAGGTTGAAAAAATTCCTCACAAATATTCGAGGGGAGTGGTGGCAATTAAGACAGGCTGGGAGAAGTTAAAAGAAAAGTTTGTTTATGTTGACAAAAAAATATTCCCTGATAAAAGCCACAGGTTCACTGCTATTTACAGTAGGGATAAGGAATATCTGTAAGTACAAATTATGTATTTACTATGCTATGAATCTTTAATTATTTCTTTATAATTTTTATTAGTAAACTACTAATCAAATATCCATCCTTCACTTTTTGGTATAAAGAAAGAGTTATGTAGTTTAAATAATAGCATCATGTATTAATAATTATATTTTATAATTAAAAATTTTATTTAATTATAGGGTAAATTAATTATAGAGATTTGTAAGTAATTAATACAAGTGGCATTAGTTGTAATAAAAAAAAGTGAAAATGTGTGAAAAAAATATTGTATCAAAATTATAGTAAAAAACTTCAAAATGCTGTTTAAAATTACATTCAGTAGAATAATTACATATTGTAGATATTAATTAGTAGTGCTTAATTATTTATGTGTATAAATGTTAGAGTTATTAAAAATAGCTTTTAAGACTTCACTCATTTTTTCCTCTTTAATGCACTCTCTTTTGACTTTTGAATTGAAATGAAAACCAACACTCCAGCACAGATTTTTTCTCCTTTAGTCATTCACAATAATTGTGTATACCATTTCAAAAATTCTTTATTTTGGAAATCTCTTACCAAACAACATTTTTCCAAAAATATTTCAAATAAAATATTCTTCTGTATTTAGCAAGTTATGTAAATATATATTAAAGTATGTTTGGGAGTAAAATGTAACATTAAGGGCTTTTGAATTGATATTTTAGATACAATAAAGATACCAAGATATGGTATAATATTGTATACCAAGAATTTAAGTTTATAACAAAGTTTTCCAATTCACAAATAGGTTACTTGAAAGATAATGTGTTTGTTTTATTTAATTAATCTCTTGCTTATAATTTGTGTCTGTTGAAGTGGGAAATGCTCATTTGTGATTTCCCAACTAATTTTGTAGATTATAACTTTGTAGAATGTATAACTTTGTTCATTTTTACTGAACAAATTTTGATTTACGCCTTTATATTTTCCATATGCAGGTATGGTGGCCAGGATGTGGAATATATGTATATTACTTTTTGAGGTACCTTATTATCTATTTTGCTTGTTTATACAGGTGGTTGGGTCTGTCCTTATTGGTGATGGCTGTGTAGTTTCTTTTAAATTATGTTTCTTGAAATGAAAAAGGATCTAAATGATTTTTGTAATTATACCTTTTAAGAAATACATAATCTGCACTCATTCTTTTTATATGTTTTTATTTTGTTTTTTTATATGCCCCAAATTTCTTTTTAAGGTTTAATGTGTCATCCAGTAACTTTTTCACCCAAGCTGTGCGCTCAAGAATCGTTCAGTTTATAATGGACAGAACTTTATTTGCTGAACCAAAACCCCATGATATATTTGTATTTGGTATACAAAGACTTCTGGATATGGGAGTGTACTCTGCGGCCTATCCTTTGCATGATGTAGGTTTGAAAACCTGTTGTGTAAATTTGGATCATTATGAATTAATTTAATTTAATGAAACAATTCATATTTTTACACAGGGTGATGTAAGAACAAAAGGATCAATGAGACATACTTTATTAACTGAATGGGCATCATTAAGAAAATGGCACAGGTTTCAGCCAGTGGACTATATCAAGGAGTACTTTGGTGTAAAGATTGGTCTTTACTTCGCTTGGTTGGGTTTCTATACCCATATGCTCGTTCCAGCATCTCTTGTTGGTTTAGCTTGCTTTATCTATAGTGTTTGCAGTCTTAAGAATAATGAACCTAGGTAATTGGTATATTTTATAATAGTAGAAAAACTATAAAGTATATGTGCAAGTAAGTAAGGTACCTGAGGAAGTGGAATATATATATATATATATATATATATATATATATATATATATATATATATATATAATAAGAATTTTTCATTTTTATTTGTTTGGTAATTATATAAATTGTTTCATACACCTTGAAAATTAATATATTGTGTATGTATGCGGCATTAATACTTTCTGGATTTCTTTTTTTTTAGTAATGATATATGTTCAGGAGATATGGATGTCAAGATGTGTCCTCACTGTGATAAATTCTGTGATTATTGGGATCTTCGAGATACGTGCCTACATGCTAAAGTTACATACTTGTTTGATAATTATACAACAGTATTCTTTGCAATTTTCATGTCTTTCTGGGGTATGTATTGCTTTGCTAATTACATATTATTGCGTTTTAAGTGTATTAATAATATAAAAAACCTTATTTGAATAATAATAATATAAAAAAGCAATAATGTACACAATTTATATATATATGTAATTAATTTGACTATAAAGCTGCCCTGTTTCTGGAGCTGTGGAAGCGGTATAGTGCAGAGATGACTCACAGATGGGATCTGACCGGTTGGGACACTCAGGAGGAACAGCCGAGGCCACAATACTTGGCCCGTCTTGAGAGGCTTAAATCAAGAAGTAAACCGTACATAAATGTTATCACAGGAGCAATTGAACGCAAAGTACCATTCTGGACCATCAGATTCCCTGCTACAATACTCAGCTTTTCGGTTGTCATTCTATTGGTAAGTTTTCTCTTAGTATAATATTTCTGGTGAGAGATATATCCTTGAGTGTTACTGTATTCAATATTGTTGAAATTTCAAATTTTTATTAACAAATTTATAATTTTTAGGTAGTTTTGGCTTTGGCAGCAGTTCTGGGAGTTGTTCTTTATAGGATGTCTGTATTGGCAGCGTTGAGTGTCTATGGAGCAGATAGTGTTATATCATCTCATGCTATTTTATTCACAACTGCCACTGCTGCATCTATCAATCTTACCTGCATTGTTATATTTAACTGGGTAAATCAATGTATATATATATATATATATATATATATATATATATATATATATATATATTTAGTTATTTCATTAAGGAAGTAACACTTTTAACATGGATTGTAAATCTTAAATAATTCTTTTTTTTAATTTGTTTTATATAATTTTCACCATGGCTAATTTATCATTTAAATAGTCAATAAAACTCCATCATCCTCATTTATATACTTTCAGATGTACACATGGCTTGCTGAATACCTCACGGAATTAGAAATGTTACGTACTCAAACGGAATTTGATGATTCATTGACCTTAAAAATGTATTTATTACAATTTGTGAACTATTATGCATCTATATTCTACATTGCTTTCTGCAAAGGCAAGCTTGTTGGTTTTCCTGGACAGTATAATAGATTGTTTGGATATAGGCAAGAAGAGGTAAATTTAAGCCTTGGTGAGCCTTGAGAATTATATATGTAATATCTTTGCTCATTGCTGTTATAAGCAAAATATTATTAAATAGTTAAATAAACACACTTCAACTACTCGTGTTAGATATGTATTCCTACATTTATATTATTATTATATTTTGTTTGTATCATATTATTTTCCCAGTGTGGTCCTGGAGGTTGCCTAATGGAGCTCTGCATTCAGCTCTGTATCATCATGGTTGGGAAACAAGCAGTGAACACAATTTTAGAGATGCTTCTCCCGTTAGTATGTTTTGTTATAACTGACTAGAAGTTATATTGATGTTCACAGATCTATTTTAGAGTAACATTTGATCAGCTTTCATTATTCTATATACCAAAGTATTAATGTTTGTTTTTGAAAGGCAAGTGTACAAATGGTGGAACACACGTAGATTGACAAGACAGGGAACAAAAGGAGTTAATTTACCTCAGTGGAAAAAAGATTATAAACTTGTGGAATGGGGTAACCAGGCGCTATTTCCTGAATATTTAGAAATGGGTATGTTGATAAACTATTGTGCTGCTAAGGGCCAAATAAAGTAAAGGTAAATAAAATATGTCTGCCAAATTCATTCTGGCAGGATTTATGAATATTTCCTGATTTCAGTGTTGCAGTATGGGTTTGTGACAATATTTGTATCAGCGTTTCCTCTCGCTCCACTGTTTGCTCTGATAAATAATATACTCGAGATGAGACTGGATGCCACTAAATTATTAATGTACCACCGGAGGCCTGTAGCTCAGAGAGTCAGGAACATTGGTGTCTGGTTCAGGATATTGGACACAATTAGCAAGCTTGCAGTTGTCACTAATGCAAGTATTCAAAATTATTTATTTTCTTTTAAATATAATTTGCATTAATACTGTCTAAAAACCTGAGTGTATAATTCATTTTGAATTTAGGGTTTCATAATAGCATTTTCGTCCGATTTTATACCCCGAATGGTATATATTTTTACGGTGAGTGAAAACAGGAGCTTGCAAGGATTTCTTAATCATTCTCTTGCAATTATGGACACCAGGGATTTGGATCTTGTACATCCCCCAAATATTTCAATTCCATATTGCAGGTAATCACATATGATTACTATTATAAAATTTATTTTTTTAAATATTATTTAAAACTTATTTATTTTTAACAATATTTATTATTTATTTTTATAGTGCAGTATAACAATGTTTACAAATTTCAGGAATCACATATTAACATCTGAATTATAATATTGCATTTATAATTTTTTAGATACCCAGACTATAGGGAGCCTCCTTGGTCTCATCATAAGTATCAAAAAACACATATGTACTGGACTGTGCTTACTGCAAGGCTGGTATTTGTACTTATTTTTGAGGTAATTTTAATGTAACATGAACTTATGTGTATGACATGAAAGTATTCATCTTTCTACTATTGTTTTACAAATACTATTGTTTGTAAGTTAAACTTACACTCCAGGCACATAAATAAAAAGAAAAAATATATTTTTCAGCATTGAACGTTATTACACATTGCTAGTTAGTTATATATGCAAATTAATAGTCACACTCTCCACATTAATATATGAATGACATTAATTTTTTTGTAAGTTCAGGTTAATTATTAAATCATTTCTGTTTTTTCAGAATATTGTTGTCCTGGTTGTACTGTTTGTACAATGGTGCATCCCTGATATACCAGGCCAGCTCAAAGAACAGATACGGCGTGAGGCCTTTATCACAAACGAGATAATAATCCATCAAGAAGCCGAGAGGAGCAGAGGTAGCAAGACTCCCAAAGTTACACCGGATTCATTTAAATGGGATTTCCCAACAGACCAAAATAAAGTAGGAGGATCATCAGTGTCACCATCGGTCAATATCACAGTCAACCCTCAGGCAAATCACATCGAGGTTGATTTCAGCAAAAGACCTAAAGATGAAGCATTGGTCCACCGTCCAACTGACTTTGGTGAAATATGTGAGATAACAGTTTAAAGGGCCTTGCTGTCAAATTAAAGGAAAATTAAGTTTACATTTGATTCCCTCTTCATTCGTGGAAGGTGATCAAATGAATTCAGGATTGTTGTGCCTATATATATATATATATTTTCAAAGTTCAGATTCTTTGAACTTTGTAATAATGCCCTCTATTGTTATTTCACTTATACAAAATTATTTTATTGGCTTATTTTTATACGTGGACTCTGTAAATGCTGCAGTGTATAATGATTCATTTGTATGTATGCCTTACTAGAGGGACTTAGCATAGATATTTAGTCAAAAATAAAAGGAAAATTGGCCAGATACCAAAGTTTTGATATCGGTCCAGACTATCTGTACCTTTAATAATTTCTGCTCAAATGCATTTATATTTATTACCTTAATAAGGGCATAATTGATGGGTTGTTTAATTTTGTTGATCCTCCCATCAACTTAAATGTTTCATTATTCAACTTCTAGTCGAATTATGATTAAACATTGTTACTATTATTGTTACTGTTGTTTACTGGTGTGTTTATAATTGTTTTGGATAAATATTGTAGCTAAGAAACGGTAAAATATTGTACTCAGCTTATGTGAGTTAAATATGTTAATATTTGTTGTATTCAGTCATTCATAATGCTTCTTGTGAACTTACATAAGTGTTATCAGTAAATTAATTTATTTTTGTACTTACTTGTGGTATGTCAGTTTGTTTAAGCTTGTTGTGAAAGTAAGTTTTATTCCTAGAGTTTATTGGCTAATATTGAACTATATTTAATGACTGGGAATAGTTTAAGAAAAATTACATGTCATATTTTTGAATTCAGCTATTATAGATTGTCAATTACTCAAAATCAATGCAAATTGATCAAGTTACTGTATTGATCAAGCAACTGATCAACACTGACTGTATTATGCTTTGGCAACAGTGGTACTTAAAAGAATGTTCCTGTTCATATTGTTTTGAATAGTAAATGGCTGTTTTATGTATTCCTTAATACATAAGAGAATAACATATTTACTGTTTAAAATCAATAGAGCTATATGTCTACATTATTTAATTATATAAGTATATGTATGATAACTGAATTAAATGTGCATGCCTTGATGTTTTATGCTCCTTACAGATGCTGTAATTTAAGCATTGTTATTCACATGTTTAGTTTATTTTGAAACTATAATCCAAAGTTACAAGACAAAATATGTTTTTTCTAACATAAGAACTGCTTGATAAAAATATAACAGTTTTAAATTTACCTTTAAAAAGTTTATGAATGAATGTCTCATTAGGAATAGTTTCATTCATTAATTAAATCTTATTCCTTTTTTACCTACATATGTTCAGTCATATTTTAAAATATTGGCTTTTATTTTCTATTAATTTTTTGTTTTATATTAAAAACCGTTAATATATACCAACAACTATCTATACCAACTGCCAGTGTGATAATTATGTGTTGTGAATATATTTGATAAGGACATGCTGTTCTTCTAATGATTGTTACTATTGAATCAAACTATTGTGTTCCTGAATTAAATATTAATTATTTAAATAAATAATAAATTGTTTTTGGAATCGTATCTGACTGAGTT
This sequence comes from Lethocerus indicus, assembly GCA_019843655.1. Taxonomy (NCBI): domain Eukaryota; kingdom Metazoa; phylum Arthropoda; class Insecta; order Hemiptera; family Belostomatidae; genus Lethocerus; species Lethocerus indicus. Next base: position 20,514,822 of record JACDQD010000003.1, on the reverse strand, counting down.
TTTTTATTCAAAAAATCACTACTGATTTTATTTGTATCAGGAGAACAGAACACCACAGGAGCTATTTGACTTTATCCTGATATATCGGTGTATTAGTTCAGCCCGCGACTACTAGAATGCGCTACTAATAATTTTAAACGAGGTATTGAAGAATAGAAATGTTGAAGCAAAACATGGATTTCCGTATTTTTCGTTAATATTATTAATTGTTGACAACCGATCATTACTGAGAACCCTCTGCTATAGTTTCTATTTGAGTCAACCAACCAGGAAATGCCATTATATATACCCATATAAGTTTAAGAGAGTTGTGATGCAACTCTACAAGTGAAGAATATTCTGAAAATGGTGAAGGGGAAATGAACATTTCGATAGTTAAGAGAGCTTATTCGAAAGTGAAAATTTAAAATGAAGCACTATTAACTGTATCGACATGAACAATAAGTCATTCGACCCCTTCGGTAAAAATAGGTATTTACAAAAGGTATACCAATTTATCGTTAAAGTCGAAACAGCTGCCCATTACTGTACATTTATAAAATGAGATATCTTATTTGTAGTTGGGTTGAATTTGAATGCTGTAGGAACAGGAGACACTGACTGCAACGAATCCTGAGCGGCTCGAACGCCGAGCGTCACGCTCTCAGGTTCGGTGTAGCCGCGCAGTATCCCGGCCATGAACCCGGCCGCTAGGCTGCACCAGAAATAAATATTAATTAACAACAATAAAAAAAAATCGTTAAAAGTGTACAGTGAACATCCTGAATGTTTAAGAGATAATTGTGGCGCGTGATCTCCTGGTAAATACGCCCATCATTTCAACGCCAGGCCTGTTCATCCCCTCCAAGCGTTGGCACATTACAATTTACATATTTCCTTTCTATTGGAACTCGCTCCAAGCGTCCACGAAGTACCAACAGCTGCTGCCCGAGGTCCCCGCTCCAACATTATGCACGTTAACGGTCTCACTAATGTTTTCGACGATTCTTAATACGTATGCTAAGACGTGAGTACCGCACTGGTTATACGATCGGCTATGTAATAAATAGGATTGAACGAAATGCAGTTTAATTACCAGTCGCCGGCTCCAGAGACGTTGATTAGGTTGGTGGTTTTTAGGGCCGGGTAGAAACGGGCCTGCACCGAGCACTCTCTTTCGTTCGGCCCACTTTTCTTCATCAACACATTCACCAACACATCGTCAGCACTCACTTCTGATACCATCTAAACCGAATCCAAATTAAAATATTACAGGTATGTTAAATGATAACAGTGGAACGGAAACTCCATTCGTTACGTTCAATAATCTTACAAGTTTTCGTTAAAATTCAAGAAAATATTCTCCTTTCATTTCACTTTCTACCATGGACCGTTCGCTGACTTTTCTTAATTTCTAGAAAATAATATAACAGCTAATTTTTCTCAGTGAACCGGAATTGGTGGGAAATCCGCTCCGATAGGATAAGAACAAATAGCAAACCGTGTTTTCACAGTGACACAGTACAATGAAATATGGACTGGGGTGTCTGACTTACCAGAATGCCTATAGGGCCCATCGTAACCATGACTGTAATCCCATTCTGAACTAAAGGAGTCGCCAAGTATATTAACTGTCTGATCAGCTTATCGGTATCTTTCATATCCAGCTCAGTATCCAGAGTCACTCCTGCAAAACACATTGTATCGGAAATTTATTTATGTTTTATGTCTAAATTAATTGGGGTACTTAATATGTATATTTGTTACAGGTATTTACGATCAACGCAACTCTGCGTATTGACTTAGATCTACCGTTTGTGTCCTTCGGCTCGTACCAGACAAATATCGGTTCTATATGACGTGGGTGTGGGTGAGTGTGTTAAGAACGCGTCATGTTTCCCAGTTATAAATTTCGAGCCCCAAAGAGTGCACACATAACACACAAGGCCGGTATTTATTATTCGGTTAAGATACGATCAAAATAACAAAAAATTCCCTACCCATCTCTTTGGCGATCACTTTCAGTTCGTTCATGTTCGGGGATAGGAAGGTTAAATTCTTCCACAGTTGCGACTTGAACGGTTTCCAAGCGATGGACGAATCTGTCGGCTCGAACCAGACTGAAATCAGAGAATAGAAATCAAATGTTTCCTCGAACTCGAAGAAGAAGCGGGTTCTGATTTGCGAGGTCAGTTTCGGGCTGATTGGCGTTACCCGGTACACCGTGCTGTCCGCATCTGTCTAGAACGTAGTTCATCGTCTCCTCGGGTATGTTGCCATCCATGACAACCATAGGGCTTCCTATTATAGAAGATTCGTGTCTGCAGGCCTGAAAACAATGGAAACAATGCCCTATGAGCATTCAGCCCGAAGGATTTATACCGACATTATTTTTAGAAATTTTAGAATTAGAACAAGTAATTCTGTTATTAGAGTCCACTTGCGCAGCCTGTATCAATTTAAATGTAAGCTACCGTGTTATTCAAAAAATTCATAATTTTTTAAACGTGAAATATTTTTACCTGTTGTACAGATATAGTCGAGTGTATTGTTATATCACCAATAACCAGTTTGCATTCGCCGAACTTGTCGATAAGCAGATTGCAGCAGGCAGTCCTCTTACCTCTCCTCACTTCCACGCCGCTCGTGTCCTGTTCGTTTACAGACAACGTAATTGTACTTAATTGTAATTTTTATTGGTGCCGGTAACGCGCTTAGGTAGATCTATGGGAAAGCCCAGTGTAAAGCAATATTTATTTAACTATTGGGCTGTCAGCACTGTCGAGACGCTATTCCTTTTGCAGCGGACCAATTCTAACCCTGGACACAATTAAGTATTGAGGGTTAGCATTAGTTCCGCCGTTATGCGGATACAAATTATGCAATGGCCCGTGCGTCGACATATACTATCGGCACTGCCCAGATTGGGGTAGTTGAGAGGGAAACCGTCCCAAGCTACAATCATGACCCAATTACCCTCTGTCTCTTCTTACCGCCGACTAATAACCACCACCTCCTACACCACATCTGCTCCGACATTGATTTTCAACTTTGCCTGTAATCGGACGGGCGGAAAAATGTACAGGGAAATGTTCGAAATGGAGAAGAGAACTTTAATTTCAGTAAACGGTAGACGTATTTATTGGACGTTTTCGAAAGTATTCGGTGCCAAAATAGTCCCAGAAAAGTGGAATAGCAGCAGTCGACAATGATGCGTAATAATGCTACTGGCGATTGTGGAAAGCCGCAACCGGTATGGAATGAATTGACTTAAGGAAGTGATATAATATATAATTAATCTTTTCCTTGAAAATTGTGTATGCTAATGTTTAAGGATAAGTGTCAACTCTTGTAATACATCGAATAGGCAGAAAAAAGTTTCCGAGAACAAAATTTTCCTGGGACTCTAAATGTAATGATCTTATTTCAAAGGGAGGAATTTGAAATGATATGAGATTTTCACTAGGATGAATAAATGACCCTTGGCCACAATGGCGATTTTTTAGGATAATGGGGATAATAGGATAATTTATTTTAATTATTTTATTTTCGTGTTATCTGTGCCGGATATATCTGTTTAAGATAGCATTATATTGTAACAAGAAAGAGCCCGGCCCGAGTTTAAGTAAATTAAGTGGAAGTTATAGGGGGCCTTATGCGTGGCTCCCTCCGAAGTCTTATCCAATTTAAGCTGTTAATTCCTTTTCGATACTTGACCCAATTTCGGCCGAGCATGTGACAAGATTAAAATATAATAACTAGGATTAAATAGATTATCCGGGGTCTCGGCGGTTCAGTCATATTTCTCCTAACTGAAAGCCTTTCCGATGACACTTGTTCAGGACTAGACGAAGAACTTTTATCGGCCTACCTCTAAAGGGAGGATTATTGTTCTCAAATATCGTTGCAAATTCCATCTAATTTATTTTTGTCAATTAATTATTTACATGTCTTACTCAAATATTCCATCATCATGAAAAAGGTACTCACTGTCACGTGTATTATTCTAAAGCAGGTAGCATATTAGTTATTAGGCGGTACGTACATGTCGCTGCACTATTACTGTCAGAATAAGCTGACGATCAAACAGGCGAGAGAAGGCAGAAAATCTCATAAATCATAACTTATAATTTTTATGACTTAAATATTTTTCGTAGTTTTCAGAGCGTGGAATTTAATTATCCCCTGGGATATATACTGAGAACCGAAAATTCAATGTAATTCGGAGTACGTTCCCTTGAGACCGTCAGTAAGTTTCGAAAATTGGAAATTTTGTGGCAAAACTTTCTCTTTCGAATTTTCATCTAAATCCCTTCGATACTGAGATCCGTAGCTTTCTAAACTTTCGTCGTTAATGGAATTTCATAATAGCTTATTCTCTATTACTCTGTGTTTCTTTAATGAAATCTCCTTTTTTTAGAAACAGTATGAAAGCTTCAAGGGCGAATTATACGTACAATAACAACATCGAAATTCAGTGCTATTATAATGAGAAACTGACAGCAGAGAATAACCTATATCCAGTTCAAAAATATATTCGATTTTATTACTGCATGTTATACATCTGTATTTCATTTACCACAGGCAACTAGATAGCGAAACATGTGCCCCTAATAGATACAGGCAGATGGCATCTGGAAATTGCTGTAGAATAGATTTATTTCATACGTTCTTATCAGTCCACTGTTTTATCTTGTTTCATCTTTCCAAATAAAGGCTATAACCCAGCAAACTTTGCGATATTATTATCGACCTCTGGTTATTCTGCACTCGCATTTTTTGAAAATTTATTATGGCATTTTTATAGACAATAAACGGAAGAGTCACTTAAAAAAAATCTACGATTCAGAATGTGACACATGGTTGCCGTTGAATGCAGATATCGATAAATGGCGTATAAAAGGGAGCATATTTATTTTTATATTATTTTATCTTTTATTGTTCGTTTTTATTATTTATTTTTCGTATTATTTTTATGGTTCGGGAGTAGTATTGGATTGGCCGGTCATTGGGGCAGAACTCCGTATCTTAATACGGCGCTAGCAATACTAACCCTCAACACCGGCAGGCATTCAGGATTAGCATCAGCGCCGTTACTCTAATAAATTATACGCATTGATAGATTGCTCAATAATAATCTAACGAAATCCTGATGTCGTTAGACGTTTAATTACTCATTATACTCATTTATTATTAAGTATTTTTAATTTTCTATATGCGTCCCCAATCTGTATGCCCAGACCGGAAAATCCGTCATTTGCTTTATTTGAAAATTATAATTTTATTCTGTGTATTGCGTCGATCTTTTATTAACAAAATGTATGTTTAGACTGAAAAATTAATGTCAGACCAATTTTGCCACAGTTTACAGTCTCTTTTACAGACAAAGATAAAAACTGAACGATGTTTCTTTCATTGTTCACGAATTTATTAGTTTATTAGAATTGTTGAGTATGAGATATTACCGCGTGAGCTATGCTCCTGTTGAGAAAGTCGCCGTACAGGTCATCACCGAGGGCGGATACGAACAGGGGGAGGTGTTGGAGTTTGGCGAGAGCGTCGGCCAGGTTACGGCCCACGCCGCCGGCGTGCTGCCCAATAACAGCGCTCACAGTCCTGCCGTCCATCTGCAACAATAACATCCCTCTACAATATCTATCCGCTAACAAACCCCCGGATTTATACACCGGTACCGTTCACCCGCTCAACTGTAATTTTCGAGAGAAAATAATACAGTATTAGAAACTATATAATGGTCAATTATCACTAAATTCCGGTGGGATCGCGTAATACTCTGGGAATGATCTCCAGAGCGGGCTCCAGCGGTAGAGCTTTTGCCATTGGTAGTATTAGAAAATTTAAATCAATTGGTAGATATCTGTTTCTGGAGATTAGTTTTGTAGTCGGGTTTATATCGTGCTAGATTATTTAAAGAAATAATTATTAGACAATATATTAAATATTTAAAAATGTGGTTTAGTCTTGAGAAAAGTGCCAGTAATACAGCAGTGGCAGTGCGGTTTCCGAAACATAGAGCATTATAAAACACTAACTTTAGAAATAACTATTTTATTATTTCCACTGGAATCTGTTTCTAGAAGGTGGAATGTGCATTACAATTTCTCTAATATTTCTCCCGTCGATAAAAAATGTCAGGCAGTCGTAGATTGTGATCGAATGGCCACTATCCAGATTGCTGCTTTTGGTGGACCGTTGATACTAACGGTGGAAAAACTGTTCGCGACGGGTTTAGCGACAACAATTTGAAATAAGGTATAATTGTATCGCAGCACGGATTCGAAGGTTGATATTCAAATTTTACAATCGGAGATGAAATAACTCAAACTGTAGGGCGCCATTTTTTTTTTACTTTAAAATTAATTCGACTCGCTAATAGGCGGCGTTGGTGAATATTTATTATTACTCCGGCTTTGTTTCTTTCTGCCGGATATTATTAATGCAAAGATTATACTTTAGCGTTAGCCGTTCAACCGATTCGGAGGGCCCCATTTAAAATTAAAAACAAACTGGAAAAGGATACAAAAAAAAGGGGGCGAATGGAGGGAGTAGGCGAGTCCTTGACCTCCGCAGCTCTACAGCCCACCTCAGCTCCAACTCAAGTTTATACCTTCTGGAATTTATTATCTCGGTAATTTGTGTTAACATTATCTGTTTGAAATGGCACCCACCAATGCAATATACTTACAGCATTGTTCTTTATCCCAAATGGGACAGTTCGTACTAATTGCCGCGAGCCGGGAACGGGTCCACGAACGAATCGCTCAGTATTAGCTTGATAATATAATAAGTTATTGGCATCAGGTAGTCACATTTGCCAAGCAATTGAATCAATAAATAAATGCGTTGTAGAGATAAATGGCGACAATAATGAGCGATGACGGGTACAGTGACTATCCATAGTGTATTCTTTGGATAGACAGTGAAATACTTATGAATAAATATTATAATAAGTGAGAAAACAAACCGGAATAACTTCGCAGAAAATAGTATTAGGGTTATATAAATTGTGTTATCTGGCAGAAAATTTGAAACTTGAATATAATAAAACGTCTGCAGAATATGTCCACTATGACTCGTGTTCTGCTTTGGAATTTTAATTCGGCCTTTATTGATTCAAGATTATCAGCATAGTTTACAATTTGGAGTGGAATTCTGAGCGGAGTTATTTTTTAGGAATGAACTGATTTATGGGGTTTTCTATTCACGAACTGGACTCTTCGCGTGTCCCTACGAAAGAACAAGTAGCAATATTTTTTCTGATTCTTTCTGTATAAAACAGTTCTTTACAGAAGAATGTTTTAAGAGACGTGAAATCCAATTCAATGTTTATTATAGTTTAAGAGTACTTCAAAAACCCAATATATTCTACTTTTTTTACTATTTCCAACAAATTATCTAGTGATCAATGCCCAATATGTGCCTGTAAAAGTTAGTTACCTAACTCAAAACGAGAAAAAATTAATTCTATACTCTATTAACCACTAAGGGTCAATCAATCATCAATCAGACAGACCGCTATTACGTTGAAAGTTTATTATTTTACAACAATGATATTCAGAAGACCTAAGCAGAAGCTCATTTATGAAACAAAGGATTGAGGCGGTTTTATATCGGTAACTGTACAGTCTAATAAATCTGCAGAATGACACACTTAGAAACAACAAAAATGTAAATGAGTTTCGTGTTTTGAACCTGCAAACCGTGAGCGTGAGACAAGATTTATAAGATTATTATGTGCCACTTTCCTTCTCCTATCTCTGTAATAAAGTCAGAATAACTTAAAATAGATTTATATTATACAACAATGGATTTATATTAAGCATAATAACATACGATTAACTTAATTTAAAAATAAATTATACGCACGACTCGAATTACATGAAATTACAAGGGGTTACGGGGGAAGAAGTGAATCTCTAATCCCGCAATTTATTCTTACATATTTGTTAAAAATTGAACATACGGGTTTGGTTTTTGTAATATTCAACGGATATATGCGTTTTATTAATAAATACTATAAACTAAACTGTGTACTATAAAGTTCTAAAATTATTATCAGATTATACTGAGATTAAAGCTTTTTAGATTATCCAATAATAATAATTATTTCAACGCCATAAAACCAAAGGAGGGCCTATACAATTAGTCCCCGGCCTATATGTGTACACTTTTGTACGCAAGTTTTCCAGAGAGGGTCAAAATGCAGGGCAGTTGGTAATCTGTGCCGGGGAAATTATTGAACAATTAATGGGCGGGCGCGGAACGCGCCTCTAATAACAACGGCGGGCTAAATCCCGTTATGCAATAATAAAGGGACGACAGGGCGGGGCCGCCGATCCCATCAAGTTTGCAGGGACTAACTTATTCAGGGGGGTGGGGGTAGGGATGCGGCAAGAATGAAGGATTATCGCGCTGAGCCTTCCACACGAGCCCAGGTTCCAGGGGGATGTGGGCTAACACTCGTTTAATTACCCTTCAATAGGGCGGGGGCAGGAAGGGCTAACTATTATTGCAGTATAGGTTGGGGGGCCCTGCCAAATGTTGGGGGACTACAATTAAGTAAATAGGATTTGTGGAGGGGCGGAGGCGTTCGACTGTCCTTCGACCCTGAATAATAGAGGGCCAGCTCTAATGAGTCCACCCCGGCCGACCCCGACCCCACCCCTACCGCTCCCCTTCGCCCCCTCTGAACAAACTGCCGTTTCCAACGTTACTAGTTTATTTCGGTGCCGATGATGTGTTTTTCGCATGTGAGAGGCTCTACCCGGCAATTTCGGGCTCTGCCTTCGGGGGCTCGTTTCTGTTCTGTATGCGCTCGACACTGGACCAACACCGAGCTACTAATAAACTGTCATCGCCCACCATTCATTTGCGTAGTCGTTTTCCAACTTTTTTCATTGTCCCAGTATACTCCAATCTTGATTATTGTGAGATATATTTTCTATCGTTATCTAATTTTATTATTACGAGTGATTTCATCTATATTACGTACTATATTTTCTTTTTATTAAAATTATAAAAATAATTTAATAATTATTATGTTTAGAAGCGGAACCTGTTAATAGGCCTTAAGTTGGTAACCCTAACCCGGAGGGTTCACTGGCTCTACTTATATTTAAAGAGAATATAAGGTAGGGATTTCCCAGTTGGTGAGATCGATGAAGAAGAGCTGCGTCATCGGGTTTAAAAATCCGTATCGGTGGAGGCAAATTAGGGAAGAGATTGGTGTAGAAGGAAATGTGGCCGGGGTGGGCTCAGAAGTCGGTGATTAGAGACCCCCCCCCAAAGCCCTGCAGAAAGTTCGATAGGGCCAAGGGCTTTGTAATTGCTTTCTCCACGGCCGGTGTGGCTGGAGTCAGCCTTTGCGCAAACTAAAATCGGTCCCACTCTTGCCTTTTCCCTTCTTTATGTTTAATATAAACTTTACACACTCAAATTATATACTGGGCCGCTTTGAACCCCTACTTAGGAAAAAGTACTGCTCCTGGAAAATTAGGTATTTTTATACACAGTAACCCACTTCAAAACGGTTGGCATTCTTGTTCTTGAACTTTTCACCTTGGCCTGTTTACCGCCGATCATAGATTGGAGTATACATACCAAAATAATTAATAAAAAAACAGTGAATCATATATATATATATATATATATATGTGTGTGGGGGGGGGGGTGCTGTCTGTCTTATTTGGGTTTGGAGGGAATTGTTATTCGGCTTAAGTCTCAGTCGGATTATCGGTCAAATATATGTTTGATCACACAACTCGTGACAACTATTAGGTTCTGAGAGGAGACAGAAAAACACGAAATCTACGGTAGGAAAAATATATTCTCATCGCAAAGTTGTTGTCTGTGAAATAAAAAGTAGTCTTAATAAATTTATTTTGTTATTAAAAACTTCGATAAAAAATTGCTATGATCAGTTATTATCCGATCGGGTGATAATATTACGAAATCTGGCGGACTAATTCAGTATTATTTGCCATTGCGCATTATCCTGTTTTTCCGCGGGAAGGATCGAGGCGCAGCGATAAAATAGCATGGGGGTGGTCCACAACAATATTTCGTGGGTATACATTAGCGGAGTGCAGCGCGTCGGAGGATAGGCGGTCCAGTGGGATGGTCGATAGTTCACAGGTAACCTCCACCCCCTGCCCCCTGCCCCCTGCCGCGATTGTATAACCTCCGAATAAACCTTTGTGTCGGCCGCTATTTTCACTTCTAAATAACGCCATACATATTAATGTCACGGAATTCAAATTGGGCATTTATAGTGAGTTAAATGAGCCACAATACTATTGCCCCAACCCCCCCTTCCCACGGGGGGGGGCGATTGAATGCGGAACCCAGATTAAAATTTAGAAAAAAAACTGAAAAATCATCCCTAAGTTTTTCACCCCGTACATATGGTGTACCATGCACTGTTACTGTAGCAGCGATATATTGGGAATTCGCGGTAATTTCGGGGAAATGGGCGAGTAGAATTGCCTCAAAGAAGCAACGAGCAGTTAGAGTAGTAACCGAATTATTGGCGGGTAACTACTGACGTTGGCGGAAGCAAAAACCAGTTTAACATAGGACCAATGCTACATATGACTACATATAATCACCTCAGCCGGTGTCGTAATTGACGGGTAATTTTTCTGCGATAATAGAATAATAGAATTTACCAATCCCATTGATTCAATATTAGAGTAATAGTAGTGGTAATGTACAACTGTTGGAGTGATATTCACTGCTGGGGAGGGATGGGACTGGTTTGTTCGTTAGCGGAGTGGTTCATGCCGCGAGGGGTAGCGGGTTAATGAAAAAATATGGGGAGGAGCCGGTCGAAATTAGGACGGAGACATTCTCCTAACAATTAACAGGGCAACTCGTTACACCCTCTCACCACTTTAACGACCCTAATACAACAGCTCCTCTTCTACCTCTCTCTTCTCCCTTCCCAAGGTTTGACTACTGCCAGGAGTTTTACAGCTGCACTGTCTCTCTATCTCTCTACTTCACTTTAAGCTTTGCTTATTTTTAACCTGTTAAAACCGTTTATGTTCGGCACAAAACCGACAATGGACAATTTATATCTTCAATGCGAGATTAAACAAGTTATACCAAACCCGACCGATGTCGACGTCCGACTCCCGGTTCAAGTTTTCTTCACCTATTCATTATGTATCGGCCTTTCGCGCCGACTCGTATTCATTTAATACATTTCACGGATGCAGCAATAATTCATTCGTTATGTAAAATTTGAAGGATTTTTAATTTTTCCCGAATTGAAAGAGAAAGATAATTTCGTCAAAAACACGTGAGTCGACATAAGAATTTTACAGCTTAAAGAATGTACACCTCCTTAGGAGAAAATCAAACGTGGACAAACGGAAGCGATACTTTTACAAAATGATAGAAAGAACAATACTAATGCTTTAAAAAATGTTGTGGTCAGGCAGACTGTACGGCCTGCTAAAATCTAAGCCGCTTAGGATGAGGTCGAAATAGACCATTGACAAAACATCGTACCACCGAGCTTACTCTACTTACTCTAGGCCATTAGTGCTCGGCCTAATGAACGTACAAGAACGCCGAACCTCACCGAAATGAAGAAACTCGTGAAGAAAGAATCTATTGTATCTATTCCGTTGCAGAGATATTTAGAGAGAGAGAGAGAGAGAGAGAGAGAGAGAGAGAGAGAGAGAGAGAGAGAGAGAGAGAGAGAGAGAGAGAGAGAGAGAGAGAGAGAGAGAGAGAGAGAGTCGGTTAGAGAGGGTGCTGATATTGCAGTGGGCGGAGACTGGTTAATGACCTTAGGAAAGGTCAAGTCCTCCGATAACAAATTCAGTCAGCCACCGAGCCTGCACCTTCGAACTTGAAAAGTTTATCTACCATCCAGGCGCTAAAAGCCAGATGTCCCATTGTACTTTCCCGCCGTAATGCCCCGTTTACTCCATTTAAACAGCTAATAACATACATTCCGCTAGGACATTGAACTCGTCCTACAGGATTAATGCAGAATATGTTCGATGTCAGTTTAATTAAAATACGATGTATTTGTAGTAATTTTTAATATCGTATATTTCTCGTGATATCCGTTATACGTACAGAAGAAAATATTAGTAAACTTGATGTCATTAATCAGCCAATATAACTAACCAATCACGTTATCCTATATGGTGTGTAAATGCTCACCCTAGAGATGAACTTCTACAACAATCCAATATCTACAATATTGTCCCAACATCAAATATTCTCCGTCATTTTTTGTTTCCAAGCGAATTAAGACACCGCATAAATGTATCATTTTGATTTTTAAATGGAAGATAAAAATTATTGAACATATAAACGATGGATTAATGTAAACATACTTTCAACTGTTGCCATTTCAATTATTAGGTCGTCTACTGGAAATTCACTGGAAATCGTGTCGATAACACACACGGGTAACTGATTAGGGAAGGACGTAAATTCGGGCTACGTGATGGGGATGGGGCGGGGGAGTGCGGTACACTGGATTTGATATCGGAGCAAATCAATAATGGCCAACGAGGAAATAAAAACTTGGCCAGTAATGATAATTTAATACGGCCATCTTCTAGTTTCGAAAACTTCATTGACTACAACGACGCTATATTTTCAGCTGCAGAGACGGACGGAATAGCAAAACACTATTTCACTACTATTTATTAACCGTCGATTTAATTATATATATATCTGTAAACTATTGAAGTTAGATACACGAATGAAGCGTTTATACATCTACAGTCCTTCAAGTCAACCAAGGATAAATGCATGGATAAATTATTTTGCTGACGTTAGTTAGAAAAAAAAGATGCGTGCTTCTGTTTTAAGTTAGCTCGGTATGCATATCTGCGCGTAACAATAATGCATGCCACAAAAGGAACACGCATCAGCGTTTACCAGCAGGCAGATTGTAATGATTTTCCATTTGTATTAAAATACGTTATATGCAAAAGCAAGTAGTGCCAGGTGCCCATAAAAAACTCGGAATACGTGTAAATATAGTGGAGTAGACCAATTACATAAATTTATCCATATTTAGTCAGAGATTTTCCAGTAAATACTGCATAATTTAATTCGCGCATTAGTACGCACAAAAAGCATTCAGGCTACTTCACAAAGCGCGAGTCTTAAATCTGATAAATATACAAATACTTTATTTTTCTTTGAATACACAAATACGATACTTGAGTATTAAGAATGAATATACTTCTATTGTGCACAGTATTGTTACGGTAATGTCACCACGTCAGGTAATTATGTAATGTTAATTGGAAAGTTACATAATAAAAACCCATAATGAAATTAAAACAATGAAAAAACATAATGAAAACTCTGTCTTTATTATTGTTATTTTAAACATTAAAGTTATTTCCTTGTTTATAACTTAAATTACTTCTAAGGACGATATTAAATAGTGAGCTGCATAGTAAGTAATACAACAGGAAAGAAAATTGAAGAACAGTATTAAGTCCTGAAAACATTTGAATACAGATTAGGAACCTTTGATGTAAAACGGTAAAATTACTTTGCCAGGCTCGGCGGCTGCGTGTGTGCGTGACAATGTATTTTTTCGTTCGAATTCAATTTATAATAGGCGGAGGCGACACGGGATCGATGGTCGGCGCGAGGGCGGGCCCAAACAAAAATAGCCTTAATGGGGTGGATGGGGATGGGGCAGGTTTGGTCCATGGAAATAAAATGGTAGAGACAGAAGAGTAATTAAAACAAGTGACCCAACTTTGAGGAGCGGCTCTATTTGCTCTTGACTTCCACAAAGCGCTTTCCCCTTTGTTCCACCCCCCCAACCCATCCCCCCACAAGGCAAGGTCACCCACCATCAAATATACGCTCATCCCTATTTGTACCGCATGATCTATGCACCGTTCTTAATAATCATTTAATTTTGATTTATTATTTAACAAATTATATTAATACTATATTGATTGTACAATTAAGCGCCCACAGTTCCGAATAGAGTCAAAAGCAATAATAAGTACTGACCAACAATAATAATATACGTGAAGAAATATGCTAGGATGGAGTTTAATAACAGTTTCTAAGGTTAGAAATGAACATTAATTCGTCCAAAGATAAATAGTGCATTGTTTCGGATATTTAATATTTTACGATGAATAAGCTCAACTTCAATCGGCAACAATTGGAGTCGTGAAGATCACAATTTCCGGATGAAACTACCGCCGTTTTCTTGCGTACTAAAGTATTCAGAATTAAAGGGCCGTTAAAATGGGGGCAGAGAACCGTAATCGGAGATATAACGCTCAATAAAAGCGGACTTTACGACGGTTGATCCGGGAGCTGGGTAGCTAAACCAAATCCAGAACCGAAAAGTATTTAATGGGGTATCGCTGTCCCTCCGACGCGCTGCATTCATTGTCGGATTTATAGCCCCCGGTTTATTAGCCTACTAAATTCGGGACGACTTTATGAGTTGACAGTCACAATTTGATCGTTTCAAATTTCTTTCCCACCCCTCGGCATAACTTACAAACGGGTTGCTGAAAATTCGATATTCCTTAAGATTTATTTGATATATTTTACACGAACTGAGGTCGACTAGAGAAAATCTCGTTTGAATTTTTCGACCTGTAATGTAACAGCGGTGAAGATAGAGCCGAATTTCGCTTCCCAAGGCCCAACCGAAATATTGGCTGGTTATAGACCATTCCAAAAAGCATAAGATTATCAAGAATAGGCTTAGAGCTATTCCTCGAACCATTGCAGCAAACGTTAGGTTATCGTAACGGTTTGTGTCCTTAAACGGAGTAAAAGTATAAATGACATTTATAGATTGAGATTTTGCTTAGACTGGTTCTTGAAAGAGAACGACCGAACTAAATCATTTCTTCATCGTGAGCTCTTTCATGCCCTCAGTTCCTCCAATTAGGGATATTTTTCCTCGTTTCCGAACAAAAGACACTATCCATGTCTCACCACGTAGAGACGCTCGCATTGTCTATATAAATGATATAGAGAGGAGCCTCGGCACCTCCTAATTATTTTTTAAATAAATAGAAATACAAATATTTTGTATAGTAAAAAATAGGCAAAATGAAACAAGAATAGTGTATTTCTATATAGGAATGGACGGTCCAAAAAATACGACGCGATCGGTTTGTCGAAATGATACGGCGACAAAATTTAAAGGCCATCCTCCCTGGAAACCCGTAAAGAAAAACCGACTAAACTCTCGCTGGAGCCATTCGTACTAAACTTCTGGACTGTGATGTACGTTATGAGGACAGCCTGGGAAAAGAAAAAAAGTCTATTGTTTCCGTCAGAGAAGGGAAGGAGAGAGAGAGAGAGAGAGAGAGAGAGAAGGGGCAGACGCTAAGTTTCCCGAGCCGGGACAAATGACCGGGCATCGTTTATTCGGGTGATGTGAGGGCCGGCCCCCTTCCCCCGCTTAACTATATACGTCATACCGAAAAATAAAAATTTCACACCGCCCTGTTTTCCTCACACCCTCTCGTTTTCCTTCAAGAAATTCACCGTCAGCCCTTTTTTTACACCCACCTCTACCCACCATCGGGCCGAAATGAAAATACCACGCAAACTGGAACAATTTATCAGCTCGTAGGAAAACAATTCGGTATGGCCTCTTCGAAGAAAATGGGAGCGGTATCTGCTGCTGTGTTACAGCTTCCTGCGCTCGGTGCTAGAATACGTAGATATTTTTGAAGTCCCTACGTTGGACTTCCTGTTCCTGTTATAATTATGAATGAAATTAGATGGGGAGCCGCCGAGGTCCCATATTTAGAATTTGTAGTACATTGTTGTACAGTTTATAAAAATATAATATCAATAAAGTTCAACCGCATAATACTGCATTTTGCTTCTTGACAAATTACTATCCATTTTGTTTGATTATGAAGGTTTTTAGTCATCAATGTAGCTTTGTTTTAGCTGGATGATAAGTGGTTGGACTGCAAACTTAAAGCCGCGGCCTATTGTATTATCTCAGCATCATGACACGTTGTACAATAACAATAAACGATACGATTTTCTATGAGGATACAATTGTAACTGGCGCACCTGGAGCCCCCACCGCTAAATATATCGAAAAGAACTCAATTATTGAGAGCTTCTCCGAAATGCCTCCCCTTCCGACCGGATTAGATATTTCACCCTTTGATCGAAACCAATCAAAAGCTCGGTTGGAAGGTAGAAAAACTTCGCAGACACAAAATGCGAAAAAATAAATAAATACGCCGGCTACGGGAGTGTCGGCAGCGGAGTTTCAAAGACAAAACTGGGAATTAGATTAGTGGAGGGCGGGTTGCAGTTATTAAAGGGGCCGGTAAAGCTTTGTCGGCGGAACCGCCCCCAAGATTTTTTACCGACTCCCCTTTCGAGGTCAAAAAGGGCCCCTCTGAAAATCCGCAAGCCCAAAGCCCCAGTCCGGCTATCGCCCCCGGGCGCTCGTACCGGCCATTCGATAAAGGAAAATCATGCCTTTAATATTTCTTTTTACTTCCTCGCAAAACAACATCGACACACGACGTAAATATGTAATCAAATAACACAATTGGCTCTGGCGAAATTCCGTCCTAAAATGTTTGGCATTCCCGGCGAAACAAAAAAAGTTTGATAATCAGACTGTTCGATTCCCGTTTTCTTTAACCTTATAGAAGGCATATTCAGTACAAAAACCAAAAAAGTCCGTTCTTCTTTCTCGGTACCTCTTCCTAGTATTCCCCCTGCTAAGCGCTCAGACAATTCGCTGGAAGGGGGTTTTCCCAGCGACCCACTATCTCCGGACTTGTGGATTAAGGTTTTCCTTAGCCAGGCACTATGAGGCACCTTTTACCGCTACTAAGAAAACAAGGGAATGAACTACCAAAACTATCCCGCTGCTCAACTACGAAGTAGGATTAGTACATTCTACTTTATCTTGTTTGTATTTTCCTGCGCAATAGCGAAATACACAGTGGATATCTTCTCTAAAACGATCTTCTACTTTATCAATCCATGTCCGTGGCACGCTACTTCCGAATTTCTTCTTAATGTTAAACCATTCCATTAGGTGTTTTCCTTGCTCGTTTTGTACACGAGTTGGATTGTTTCCGAGGAATAATAAAGATCCCCTGTCATAAAATAAATTTATACAGCGATTCATCTTTCCCGCGAACAGAAATCCTTCCATCGAAAGATGTAATTGTCCGTTAAAGGAACGCCGGGAAGTGGGGAGAGGGAAACAGCTAAGCCCGCCGGTGGCTAGCGTTCGGAAACTCCTCAGTTAAATGTTAAATAACCAACTTCGAGCGGCGTTTCAACACGAAAGAATTATTCACGGTTTAAAGCGCGATAGAACGGCAGTATTTCCACCGAGAGCGCATCGAGCACTATTGTAGCTATCAACGGACGGCTCGATTTAACTCCCCCCCCTCTACCGCGCGATTGTCGCGAAATGGAAGCGCCGGATTGCGAAACAAAGACACATTCGATGAATGCACGCATGGAAGTAGAATGGCTGCACTCGTCGAATGGCTCCAGTGCGAGTGAAAAAACCTTTTTTCACTACCGTACGACACGATACACAACAAAGACCTCACACAGCAAGAATCATTCTTAGTACATAATTCTACGGATTAGACCTATAACAAGAAATGACTGATCGTTACATAATTGCGATATTATGATGAAATGATAGCGGGAGTCAATTCTAGAACTGGCAGAGAAATTCGACCCGGCGCAATATTATACTTATACCGGTATAAAGAGCGGGTGGAAAAACCGTTAATAGGGAAGGTAAATGGGAGGAAGCGGGCGGGCGGGCGGTCGGGATTATGAAATAAATGTTTATATGGGGGAGCATGCGCGTGGGGGGCCGTCCGACAGGGGGCGCGGCCGGCCGGCCACCAGCACTCAGTCGGCTGCCGCCCCACCGAACCCAGTTGCCGCCGCCCACCGCACCCCAAAACTCGAGACGACGGTCGTTGTCACCGGAGAGCATTAACCGCCGAGAGAGTATTACTTCGGGGGAGGGGCGAGTGCTAAGCGCCGAGAGCTAAGTGGGGGCTGTGCCAGTGATGGGGGTCGGTGACGTGTAGTGCCCGCGGTCGCCAGCTCCCCGCCCGCCTATCGCATCCGCCGCCTGTAAGTACCGCCGCCCCCGACATATGTTAGCCCTCCCGAGGGCCTCCCCACTCACTATACCCGTCCTTCCTCTCATCGACCATCCCGGCCCTGCTGCCCCATAACTCTGACACGGCACAATCCCCCTGTCTTCACGATTCTGACCGAATACTCCCAACTTTAGTGTATTCCTAATATATTCCTTACACGCTCCGATTATTCGATGTATGGAATATCCGGAACTTCTAAAATATATGGTTATACGTAAAAAACAATAAACATCGTGTTACGATGACTTACGACGCTGTAGATAAGTTCGGAACAATTACATCTGGGGTATGACGAACTTGGACCAAAATTACCGGAATATTATGTCGGGGTAAACGACGCGATCAATTAAAATTACTTACAGAGGTCGTAACGACTGAAACGAGAGTCATGAAGTGTAGAGGCACCATCCCGATAACGGTGTAACGAATTGTGATGACCTTTCGGTAACCGTCGCGGGTACGTCTGCCGCCGACATCGGTCTGGATCCGGAGCAAACGATCGCGACGAGAAAATCCGACCGGTCTGTTAATCGATATGCGGGATGATAACTTCGTGCATAATAAATTATAATAAGCTTGGGCAATATATTTGTTAAAATATCTGTCGTCCGATTGTGAATTTGCGTCCGCGATCTTTTTCTAGTTACTATGCCTTAATCATTATAGCAGAGTTCAAAATGTGACTCTCGAGGTTGACCGTCATTCCAGCGATGAAATAATCATAGACGCCGGTGGCCGCCCCTGATAACAGCGCTCGCTTCATTGGGCTCCATTTTCCGGTGGCGTCGCGACGGATTATTCCATTCCGTTTCGATGAAAACCGGTGGAAAACTCAGTTATAATTGATTGATTTATTATCTATCATTTGGGATAACGCAAGTATAATATTAAACTATGTTAGTATACTGACCGCGTAATTCGTTAATACGGTAGTCAAACGTATTAAATGACGAAGTGGACGATCTTTACTAAATTAAGTTCTTGTCCTAATTCCGTACATCATTTGAGGTCTCGGTCTTGGAGTGGAGCCTAAACATAAATCTCGCTTAAATGGCCTTTACAGTAGCACATTCTTGTCATCCATGCAGTGCATAGACACAAGTGACTGTCTATTACGTATAATATATAGGATAATTAAATACACAGCCTACCATTTCAAAGAACCTAATTTGCAGTTTAGTTACTCTTTCCTCTTGGCTTACTATATTAATTTATGGTCACACTTATATATATGTTCATGTCTATGTGTGTGTGTGTAATATTTAGTAATACACAGTTTTTCAAACAATATAAGCGAATAATAGTTATTGGAATTGAAAATTCAAATTAAGAATAAACATGCCATAGCAAGTAAGTTTATCTACGCTTTTTAATCATTCGTTTACTTTTCTTCTCCCAACTTCTAGGTCATTAGGCAGAAAATGCTATGTACACAAATCTGTAAGCTATATACATATAAACTATGACGCGGCGATCTTCGGTCATAATAATGAATATCAAAATCAGTTCTCTAATTGGTATTGGACAATAGTCCAATATCGTAATTACCTTTCCTATTTGTTTTTTCCCTACACCGGTTTCAGCTTCTGGCAACCGGCAGTGGAATTACGTTTGTACTATAGGAATACAGACACCCAGCCCAGCTTAAGCACCTAAGGAAAATATGCGTGGGATCCTTTTTAATTTTCGTGATTTCTATAAATTTAAAATCCGAAATTTGATGACATCCTACTCGTCCGTTACATACAGTACTAATGAGGACAAACAACTGGAAACAAGTCGTTAGAACAAGCCGTACAAGCGTGAGGACACAGTAGATTATACGGTTTTATTTTTATTCGTCATAAATCGTGGTATAATGTAACGGATACATGGAGACAGAGCGGTTAACACACAACAGTAACGCGCTCCGAGTCGTTTTATCTACCGTCCCCGCTCCCGTTTCACTTTAGGCCTCCTCATTTAGCGCTCCGTTCCGCCGCCCGCTTTTATTCTGCCCGCCGTTTGTTATAATCCCGCATCTGGCCGTATTTTACATTGGAATATGCTCTACATTATAATTTTACACGATGAAAGTTGGACTCGGCAAACGGCATTCTGTATTCTGCAAAAAGTTCTGAGTCCGCTGTCGAAAAAGTTTTTCGCGCATTAAACCAGCATCAGCAATTTCTGTACATACAGAAATTGGGAATACATTAATTTACTGGATATATTAGAGCGCTCCGTAGTCTTGTATATTGAAACATCGCGAGTAATATGTAATATAATCATCACGGAAACTGTTATTTTCGCGAGTTTTAATTGAAAATAACATTTTAGAAATAATAATGTAAAATACCTTAAATAACTTACAATCAAATAACTGCATTATTTTATGGGTGGGTTTAGTTAGAAGATGTTGAAGACTGAGAGACGAATTTTATATTGATAATGTTCGTTTGTTATAAACAATGCCCAGGAGTTAATGAGATCGTCGGGTTTGAACCCGGACCGATGCATTGACGCCGCATGGTCTAACCAGTACGCTTGAGATCCAGCATAGTCCCGGATTAACTTCTTAGCCTAAATGCAAATTTTTAATTATTCCGATACTGTTATTAATACGTACATTCAAATTGTCCACGCTATTTATTACGTGAGTGCATCTTCTTCTTGAAATGTCGACGACGCGGAGGTAATTTACTAGAAGGAGCTTGTTACCGGGAGCAAGTGTTGCCGGTAGCGCAATATCTTTGGGGGTATTGAAAATTGACGCCAAATGGCGGTTGTCGTGACGTCACCGGGTCTAGATCACAAGTCTGCTGTCACTATGGCAACCGACCAGTCCACCATCGCGCTCCCGTCCTACCGCCGCTCAGGGCAAATTCCTCCTCAAGCCGAATCTCAATTGGAGACGACATTTATAATTTCTCTCCCCAAAAAACAGCGGTTACACGGTCACCTATTCGTTCTTCATTTCGGGGGGCGAGTTTAGATACAAAACCTAAAATAGTGCTCTCTGGAAATAACATTAAAAAGGACAGTGTCGGACTGACGCGAGAATCATACCGCGGAAAATAATAACAGTTATCGTCGCGTACAAATAAATATCAATAAAAACCTAGACGACATATTGTGGACGACAGATAATTTTAGTATTCTGATTTAGTGTACCGTTAAATTGTATTGGCTATAGTGCAGGGAAGTAGTGTAGCACGCTTCTCTCCTACCTATTTAGCTCTGTTATTTCGCTGTTTCTGTGCTAACGCAATATGGAAGAAACCAGTAATTACTACACCCAACTGCTCATTACTAAAAGTAAACAACCGATATTAAACGTAGTACGACACAAAAATATCTTTTATGCGACTGAAATAAATGTTTGTGTGAAAATAAAATATTAGCCTGTCAATGGGCTTTTCGGTTTTATAATTTGTTAGTTATAAATTTACTTAAATTGAAATATTAATTTAAATTTAAAAAATGAAATTATTTTCGCCCCTCTAATCCTTGCCAGGACACTGGCCAGGTGAAAAGGAGCTAGTTAATATTTTACGCCTTGAAATTATTTCTGTGGTAACTGATATCGTGTACAATATTCGCGCCGAGAGAAGATTAGATAACTCCATAGCGATGAACTAAACGAAATCGTTGTACGTTTAAAGTTGAACCCGATATTCCCATCACGGTTATGAATAGCGTGAATAAATCGTTTTTCGAGTCCTTCATCGATGCGTAGATAAATCGTAATAATAATAGCCTAATAATTAGCTCGCTAACTCTTTAGAATAACAAAAGTGACTAATAAAAAAGAATATTTTAATTGTGAAAAAATGCCGATAAAAGTATACAAAAAAGTAACAAATTATAACTAGATAAATCTCGCAATGACGGAAAAATAATCTAGAATTACTTTGTAGTATAAAGTGTATGCTCTGTGGGCTTGTTAACAGCCAAAAACCGACCCTGCTATCATAAAGTTTAATGTACAATAGCATATACCCTTGCTGTGTGTTGTCGACACAGCAATAGTACATTTACATGTACGTTTATTTATATCTTTAAATGTAATCTCTTTCATTTAAATCAATACCGCATATATTATCCTACTTATTGGCACTACATATTACCTCGAAGTGTATCGCAACTCCTAATCAGTGGTGCCCTAGTAGTCAAATTTAACTACACGCTATAGTTATGTGCGATCGATTGTATCCGGAGACGTATAGTTCATGTCTTGACTTGGAATTCAAATGACTTCAAACCGAGGTCAGTTTACGCGATAAGGTGGAACATTTCCATCCTATCTCATCCGATGTAAACCGCGGGCCCTTAATTACGAAGGTGGAGTTTATTTTCGTACCCTTCATAGGTCAAGGTTGCCGCCCTCGCCTACGCAAATTGACTACATATTCGGTTGTATGCTTAACCAACGAAATTATACCATCTTGAATTTTACAGGAATATATTCACATTTCATATTTTTTCATATATATATTCTTGATTTACCTCTCATAAAATAATAACACCTTTTTCGATTTTTATAAATTAAGGTTTTTTAGAGATATTTTACTTACCCACATATATGCAACATAATGTATGTTTACGTACACAGCCACCTATATATCCCTTTTTAGAAAGATCTAATCAAGCAAAATGTTCACTTAAAATTTGATACGAAAAATGGAGGACAAATTATTTTATTTACACCTTGCCGGTTTTTTTACACATCTCATATTATCCGTCATCAATTATTTATGTGTATTTATAGAAAATTCAGATATGAAACACAACGAACATATTAAAAAGTATTATATTGAGGAAATTGAGGACATAACATTGGTTTGTATATCCGGAATGATCCATATCTATTCCGCTCTTAGCTGCGACGGTTTGGATGCGAAAAACTTCGGTAGTGGCACACAAAATACGGGTTCAGGGGGGAAAAACGCTGGTTGCATATTTGATGACTTCTTCGTGGATTCTTGGGGGCCTGGTCTATTTGAAGGCGGTGTCGTGTGTTCAGTCTCCCTTCTCATAACCGTTTCCCATACGCTCTACCACCCCGATTCTCAATCCCGCTAAATGTACCAGCGGAAAATTTCAAACTATCCCCGACTCCCATAGTTGGAACGAGAACGGTTAAGACGGTGCAAAAAACCATAATGAGAAATTTAATTTTCATTACCTTCCTTTGGTAGTAATCTCAGGTTGTAAAAAGAATGTGGAATGAATAATGTATAGGCATTAATTTCAGCAAAGTGCCTTCTGACTAGCAAGAAATTAAACTTGTATAAGTTACTTAAGTTATTATAAATAAAATCATTAAACCGTTTATACAACTAACACTTATAATTAATTCTATACTAATAATATAGAAATAAGTATAGTAATTAGTTATAACTATTATAATAGTTATAATTATAATTGTGCGATTATTTTTTTCTTCGGGATTGTATACGAGATGTAATTTTTGTTTCCGTTTTATTTCATGTAAATAATAGTTTTTCGCATATATACCTTTTTAATACGACTGGCTTATTTAAACTGAAATGAAATTTGAATAAGTAGTTCGTCAAATTAAAAGTAATGAGGATTCTCATGTTTATCCCTTCCCCTTTCCTATTTTAATACCTAATTATATAAGGTTTATAGATCCGCGTATAATATTATAGTTCAAATAGTGAAATATATATGGATATACACAGAGTAACACTCACTATGGAAGCTTTGTGAATGGTGATTTGATATATCCATGCCACCTCTTTTGGCATCTGTCACACATAACATGTAAACATTACAACATTACAATAGTAAAGCCCTGTCGTATGATCAAAGGATGTGAAATGGATAGATTTTATTACCCGCACGTTGTCGCTTTATGTACGTCAACAAAGCGTCAAAGAAAATGTACCAAATGGTACACTCTGGTAACAAATTACATTCTCCATTCGCGTAAGGGATTCAAAAAAGAAGTATGTGGTTCGAGCACGTTATATATTAGCAATATTACCTCCAGAGGCCTTACATCATCATCAGCGTTTGAGTTAACGGATACCGGGTAGTATTAATGAAGAAATAAAATGCAACTCTTCAACTGTAAATTATTGTAGATTAAACAAAATTCGTACTGACGGTTGGTTACTAACCAAACAACAAATATGGGATAATATTTGGTCTTCCTATATGTCTTTCAGTGTATGTGTATACATTCAAAGTCTGTTTCAAACGGGGCATTTCATGCTGTATTTAATTGACAGGTCAAAATAAACCGAAGTGGCGAAATTGAAGGAACGTTTCCCTCATATTTTGCAGTTGACAGAATTACGCATTGAACATCGCTCAGCGCTTCGATTGACTATTTATCATGATAATGAAATAACTTTCCTCTCCCCGTTTCCCGTTTAATGATTTATTCATAGTCAACTGGTACGATATTTTTGTCCCGGCACTTTCACGACTCCGTCAAATGATCATCAGAAAGTCATCGGACCGAATAAGCAAGAATTTATTTATTACTCTCAGGTATTTTCATGCCCGTGCACGAAGTATTGTCCCGTGTGCTATAACACGCGTTGATAACACGGGTCAGAAAGATAACATAATGATTTGAAGCGCACTTTAGTTACACTAGCGTTAAAATTCTCTCGATGGGGGATTTTTCAGCGTGCTATTGAGCGTAAGTGGAACACTATAAATATCCCGTGCGAAATAGCGGTATCGCACCTCGTCGGCGACGGGAATTTTACCCCCATTGCATAATCCTATTAACCGTAGAATCGATTATTCCCCAAGCAAAATGAATCTGCTCTCCTCGCGTGTTATCACTCCCTTTACAATCGGCCGTTTATGCGTGCCCAGTAATAATCGGGGTATAATGTGACGGTACTCGCTGGATTATAGTGATGTAATACGCCAGTTTAATCTGCGGTGAGTAAGTTGCAATGCTTCAGAGCAACTTACGTTGCCCGCCTACGTCTACTTAACGTCCCTCTGTTTACCGCCGTCGTAAAGTTTGACGCTAGATTTCGTATCGCTCTCACCGTTCGAAATTAGGCACCTCTTTCTGCACCTTTAGATAGGATCCCAGCGAAAGATGATTTTCCGGGGAATAGTCAACCGCTTTTTGACTCGAAATTTTAAACATTTCAAAAGATGTACAGCCTAACGCTACGATAATGGGCAGGATAAAAGAAATAATTTTAATGAAACTCCTTGTTCAATACTTAGCAATGAAACCAATCGACTAGTTAGAATATGCATGGATTATTGTTGTGTTAGTACTGCCATGAACCCTTGCATAAATTAAATTCATAGAAATACCATTCATTAGAGCAGATGTTTTGATCCCATTATGATTGTGTTCCCTATGAGGCTAATTAAGATTTAGTACTGTTTTCAGTAATGAAGCTTATGTAGCTTATTTAGTTGGATAGAAAATGTTTACATCTACGGTTGGGAGGTAATATCAAAGAATTAATTAGCCACAGTGGGATTCATTGGCATGCGTCTGCCTTACGTCGACTTATCTTCCAAAGGGACTTGCCCCTAAAGACTTAAATATCGGGAATTGTTCTGTGCCGCTCGGGAATGATTAGTAGTTCAATGAGGGCCTAGAAGCCGGAACGTGGGGGCTACGGCTTTTATTTCAATGGTTGGCCCTCATAATTCGATTAGCTCAGCGGTGACTCCATTCAATTGCGGTGCGACAGAGAATTTGAATAGAAGATGAATTCGCTACATGAATGGCATAGGCGGTTTCAATGGGCGTTCATTTTGAGACCGGTATACCGTCCTGACTCGAGTCCCGCCTAACCGACGGGTACTGGAAGACCCGGGTATAGAATAAACGGACAAAAGTACCAGGTTTTGAAGACTGAAAATGACTTCAACGTCCCTCCGAATTTCACGTTTCATTTACGTAATTCTGAGTGGCCGTTGTTCTCGCTATTGTTGGGATTATATTATAATATACCACAGTAATGTATGAATAAACGGAATTTTCAACCTTTGCTGTCTGGTTTGCATTCACGTTACTTATTCACCAGGGTTTAATTACGAAATTTAATCAAACAACCAGTCCGATTTAAATGTGCTGTTAGGTTCAACGTTTTAATCTTTCGAGACTGAAATCGTATTGTAAATGCGAACGTACTTTCCGGTTGTGGCTGAGCAGTTTGAACCGACAGCTCAGACATTGTTGTTCGATTCAAGCATGCGGTAAAATGTCGTGCTCTTGTTCAGTTAAGGAACACATATAAATGCAATAACATGGTAATTGGGGTATTCGGGCCCATTCCCGCTAAGGACCCATGTAAATTCCTTTTGATGGGAGCAGCGTTACTACGCCTAGTAATATTACCGGATTTTTCGCTTCCCTTTAATTTTCTACTTTTCGAGTACCCGAGTTTATCGATTTTTCGAAATCTTGGGAGCCGCCACAACGAAAAGATAAAATATTGATTATACCGAAATAAATTGTCAATATTCTGCTACTAGTAATCATGCATTTTACATTTTCTCTGTAAGTTTAACCTCTCCAAAATCCTATGGAATAACAAAGAGAGAAATGTGACGCTACATTATTTCAATACCAAAGTAGGGAATTGTTTGTCGGAACGATGTAAGACTGAGTCGACGATATTAGAAACCTCGTTACCAACGCAATAAATGAGTCGGATTTGATGAGTCAGAGGAGTATAAAGTTAAGCTCAGATGTCTGAGATAATTTCGGGGGGGAAGGCTTCCGGTTTATAGTTGAAGACAGGCCGACCCTCACACTCGACAACTCTTTTATTACTCAGGTCATTAAATGCGGCTCAGACATTGACATTAAACTGCAGTCAAGAACTTAGTTTCCAACAAGTTTCCGACGCCCAGAAGAGTTTTAAAATGTTTTCATTGGTTGTATTCCTACCTCTTCCCTCTCTTGTACCGTCTGCTGGCGCCCGATTATTTATTACAAATTCCCGATACACCATACCAACAATTCAAACTCAATGTTGCTTATCACCGTCTGTAAGGCAGTTACAACGGCTGACATTACAGTTTCCTTATCAACATTTAAATGACGAAATACGTTTTCACGTTCTTTTACGTTGCACATCCCGTAACAAATGCCGTTATGCTACGAGGATTTTCTGTCTCAAATCTGCTTTATGGCCTTATGCTAACTTAGCGGCTAGGGAAAGGTGTTGGCAGTTGCTTCATCGGTAGCCGATATGCGTAGGTACGTTGGCGGGAACCCAAAACAGGATAGGAAGAAATATGTAATAAGAACTATTATAATTTATTACCCGTCACCAAATTATTACCTATTGGTAATCATTGACTTCTATAATGCGCACTTGGGGTTAATTAATAAGTAATAGAGTATAAGAAATAAAGTTTTTATTACACTTTGACGTGATGTACAAAGTTAGAGGTGGCAGGAGATTTCTGCAGTCTATTAATCTGAAAGTTATGAGGGCTATCCTCATTTAAACAAATTAGGTTTAATGTAGTGTCCGAATTTATACACCCTTCATTAAGGCACTTTCCTAGACACTTCACGTGCACTTAACAGCGCGTCTATTACTTCGGTAATTAAATGATTTATAACTCGGTACTTCGCACAAGCAGTTAACGAAAGAGTTTAGACTGAAGTTCACAAAAGGAACAGAAGTTGTGCAATTTCCAAATTGGCGAAAAAGAAACAGATTTAATATAAATTTGTACGCAGGATAGAATTTATTACCAAATGAATCGTAAACTCTAAATGTTTTAGTTCGAGTTTCTGCGCCATTAAATCCTCTGCACTGCAGACCATAAAGCGGCGGGGTGGAACTACAGGAGCGTGTTGAAACTTAAACACGGCAGTAGTAAATCACACAGTTCCGACTTTACTGCAGAAATTGGTTAAGAATTTAACATTACTTATGATCATATTGCACGATCCCTATATATAGATTGTGAACTGGTTACGCTATTGTCTAATTCACCAAAATCAGTTATTTTTTCCACTTCCAAACAATGCGAATATGAATGTTAATCGAATAGCGTTTCGTTGCTCGTATCAAATTAACAGTTCGACAAGAGTGTAGGTTTCCCTTACTGAAAAACAGTGATTCTTATTCTTGTGGAAAGTTGTATAAAAACCCCACAATTAAAATCCTGCAAAATCAGAATCCACTGGCTGTAAGTTGTTTCCAGAACTGGGTTTGGAAGGGACTCCCGAACTTTAACAACAGTAAATCCGCCATTTTCCTTTGTTAACCTGCTATATTTAACTCGAATCGATAATTCACTATTACCTTTCCATTTCCTTTTGCAGGAAAGCCAGTATTCAATTTTTCGTTGCGTGGAAACTGGATAACATTCCGGTGCTGCAAAAAGCGCACGAATTGTTCTCTATTGTCCGGCAAGGTCCCCAAGCACGAATGCGGTTAAGGGAATTTAAATTTATAATTAAATTAATTTATTTGTAATTAAACCTTAAATTAAAACAATTAAATCATTAAATTGTATATTTTTTATTGAATGGTACGATTTGCTGTATCCTATCGGTTCTTCGAACGTCATTGCCAGTATCGTTCCGTAGGCCATACAGTAAGGTGCTGCAGTATCATAACATTGTTGTTCTTCGGTATGTGATTATAAATGACTTGAATATAATGAAACACGGTTATATATTCGGATAATATTCGTTTAAACTCTTATACGCAATCACTCGAATGTATTAAACGTAAATATCGTCTCCTCTATCTTGTTTCTGGATCTCAGACCTTGCGTAGTGAGGTACCAAAACCAATTTCCGCAATTTTTATCTTTCGCTTAGCGTTTGAACCGTTTCCATTTCTTTCCTTTTGCCGCCACTCCCCTTATCAATGTTTCCTTCGTCGTGTTTCCTCCCCCGTTTCGTCGGGGATTCCATTATAGAACTCGCTATTTCCCCCCCATCTCTCAAACGAGTGTGCCAATCAATTTCCGTTTCTGCATTTGCATCTCGCTGGAGATTTATTTATACCCTTTTGTAGCCAGGTGTTTGTTGTACATTTTAATTCCATTCTTTAATTATTTACCACGCTGGTGCATTTTCTATCTGTTTTATTATGGTTCAAAGGCGAACGAATGACTCAACCTCTATTATTATTTTAGGATTCGTTTAACCGGGTTCGGAAGGTCACTAGAATTATTGGGGCATCACTAACGAGACCCAATAAAATAACTGCCGCTTCTCGATAGAGGGAGGGCGTCGGTCCCATTCTTGCCCGCCCAGGTTTATGGCCTCGTAAAGGCGAAAATGAAAAACCGCGATTCCTCTCCACAACTACAACTACAACTACACCTACAGCCCTCGTCACCCGGATTCCCTTGCTCTCCTCATTGTTTGACACAACCTCCCCGAATTTTACACTCAGTTCATTGTCAGACTTTTACATATTCTAATTTTACACGGAACCTTAGAAATTACATTAACAATAATACATCCTTAAAAACAATTCGTGTTCTTGTTATATGGAATCATATCATACAGGAATGTTGCTAACTGCAGTCCTGAAACCAAAGGCGATATATATGGTCAGTTAGCCTTAGACCAAATAGGTGGGTAGAGATAGTAACAGTGCAGGCAGAATGAGTGCTCCATAGTCATCATTATGCTCATGGTGCCTCATTAATCCATCGTAAACCGATCTAGCATAGCAACAAAGCATGTATACAAATTAATTGGTACTGAATATACTATAAGATATTATATACCAGGTTTTATAGCAGTTTAATTTATGCCCTAGTACAAATAAATATCGTAAATCTTCAAAATATAGTACGCCATATCGTATTCATTATTATAAACTCTCGGCTGAATCAGTTGAAAAAGTTTGGAAATCATGGATTTATAATGGCCTGAAATTTATAACACCGGCGTTTGATATAATGCCAACATTTTCAAAGGTGGTTTCCCGGATGGTTGCCAAAAGTCTTTTCTTGAAATAAGACTAAATATCGGGACTTCCTTTTTGAAGAATAAAGTGGAAGGCCTTGTGGGGTTTCGAACAACAGGTTTCCGCTATAATTATTTCGTGATAGACGATTTATTAATCCCTCTCTGTTGCACTATGATACAGATAATAGTAATGAATAATTTCCGGTTTACAATCGCTTTATTAACGAAGAGAACTAAAATACTTGTACTTACTTTATGCAATAAAGTAAAACATTTACCTATTGCGTGTTGTATAAAAACATTGAAACAACGCGTTATTTAACACTTGTTTTATAATTTCGTTTCATAAATTTAGTATTAATTTGCGAATATTTTAGAGGAGGAAGTACGGGCACTGAGAACTTATTTTTTGTAGTATCTATAGGCGAGAGAAAACTGTAAAAATCCGACGTATTTTATGAACAACAAAAAGGTATACCTTTGGTCCTTAACGATCATGTACACGACCTATCAAACAGCCATTTATCGTGGAACGACAGCCGAATGCGCATTTTTATAGTTGAAAAGGCTGTTAAGAGTCCAACGAGGGCGGACATTAATGCTGGAAGACATTGTTAGTCCGAGGATTTATTGGGAGCCACTATTAAGGGGGGGTGGGCAATGGGGCGAGCGGCGTACGATCGGCAGACGTTTCCATCAGGAATGACTCCGACAGGACGTATATAAGAGCTGATAAATTATCCAACAGTCGCCAACGGAATGAAGCCCTCGGCCTAAGAATTGCAGTTCCATTACTTGACAGTAATGGCCAAGAAACCCTTCCAATGTCTGGGGCCGGAAAGTCTGAAGGGGTGAATTTGAATGAATCGCCGAAATTATAATACATAGTATAACGCGCAGGCAATATATTGTCTTCCCAGAAATAAAAATAAAAACTAATACTACACTCGATTTTATAATACACAATAATCTTCCTTAAATATTTAAAAGATTAATTTTCGGAGTTCACCAATAACCAGTTACTCCGGCGTAAAGGTCAATTTTTACATTGGGCTTATTTCCGCAATTTATAAAATTCAGAGTTCTTGGTCCCTCGTCATGAAAATATTAATATTTCCGCGACATCGTTTTGATTGATCCCGTCTTAATAGCATTGATGGACATTTTTCATGATTCACTAATTAAAGGAAACGGCAAAAAGGAAATGAGGACCTCCTCTTTCCTACAACGACAAACATCCGCCCAACGCCCACGGCAGTTTTATTTTTCACGGCATTCAACCGCCCAGAAAGGCGTTTAATCATCATTGGACGGGACCCAGAAAAATACCCCGCCTACGGTCCGAACTGAATTTTCCGCCTTAACGACTCGTAATGCTCCGGGGGCGAATTGAATTGTTAATAAATTACGATCGACAACAGTGTGCTGCATCGAAAGGAAGAAAGATGATCCGTTGAAATCCCTAACGGGGTGGTTGTAGTGGGTAGGGGGGTGGGTGGGGGCGAGGATCGATTCCCTGAGTGTCATATACCTGCCAGCGGCTCTCTATTGATTTCACTCTCGCTTCTCCTTTCAGACAGTCGCCCGCCGAGCCACATCCGGAAGGGTACCGCATATTTCGAGACATGTTTGACCGACAATAAAACATCGCCTGTGAAATTGTACAGTACTGTACACTCCAGGAAGACGAAAGAAATGGCGGCAATAAACAAAATAAACATACAAAGACGACGGAAATTGGATTCACTGCGGTTGGATTCATTCTAGCTCTGATTCACTGAAGTTTTCTAGAATATAAGATTTCTAAGATGAAGTAATCTAGTGAGGATGAATTATTTAAGGATCTTTCGTTTTGGTTTGTACCATTAAAATATGTGCTCATTAAAAATTAAGAAAATACTGCGTTAACATGAAGAGAGTTTAACGTGAATCTCTCAATCTTTCGCCCTCTGGCTCGCTTCGCTTTTAATATTATGTTATTAACCGCGGTTTACAGATCAGGGCCCTATTGGCGAATGGAAAATTTACAAGTCTACTTCATCGGAGTTGTTGGCAATTTATACTCTATTCCCTTCCCTATCATGAGAAGTACTTTCCGATAAATTCAAGGGCGGACGATGGAGTTGAATCGGACCAGGAGCCCGATGTCTGAATGGTCGTTGGCCCTGTTCCTAATGGCGTAACAGCGACCGATCTAACATTCGGGAACGATTCGGTTAACGACGGTTGAATTATTTCCGCATTACCGCATTTCACCGTTGTAATTGCTGGCTCCGACCAGTTGCGAATTACAGATTGGGTATTCGAGTAATAACTTATGCCGACTCGTCCACGAATTAGTGATAATTCCTAGCGGATTGGATTCTAAAGTAAAATAAAACTCCTTTTAACTCCTTTTTTAATATTAATCATACAAAAATCATGATAACAGGAAATAAGAGTTATAGTAGTCGAATTTATTTAAATATAATTTAAATATAAAAATAAACTATCGGGAACATTCCTCCAGGTTCTGCTACGCATGCTACACTCGATAGTATCTTCCAAATCCCTCTATGCCATTCTACCGGTAAGCGCCGGGGCAATTTGGAAGAACTATTAGTATTCCCTGAGAAGTTAGCAGAAGGTGAACTGAGCTCCTGATATACTGCTTTCCACCTCAAGAATTTAGTGCTGAGCTTATGAGATATTGCGATTGTCTGACCGACTTTGGCGAGGCCGGCTACGTGCTGACACACACACCGCAGTTTTCTCACGCGATAAGAAACTCCGCCGCGTCAAAAATTCTGCACCCCGAATGAAAATTTAACATGGACGCTCAAGAAAATCCGGTTTCAAATACTAAACCAATCGGAATAATATAATGCACGCAGAAAGGTTGGGCTAAGTAGGCAAATTTTTATTGTAACCCAGTAATAATGTAATATTGACCAGAAGACACATAATTATATGTCTTCTCCATCGGGGAGAGAAAGCACTTTATTCCAGTTTATCAGTATAAATATTTTTCAATCTAAGACAAGCAGCCGATATTACAATTCAACATTGGTGAAGCCATTTGTTGGTGAGGGATTTCGCCTGCGATCATAACAACTTTTCGCTGGTCTGAAAAGTTAAATTGATAAAGTTGAATTAAAACAGTGGTTTACGCACTAGCAGTCGTTAGCAAATACATCGGTCAAAAGTATCAGATTGACCTTATCAACTTCAATTCGATTCAAATTCAGAAAAACACGGCTCGGGTGGATATTAAAAACGTTGTCTCAATTGTACCAATGTTGAAATCGAACCGTTGGAAAAAACTTAATAATAAAACATCCTATTGTGTTTCAATCGAGATTAACTTCGTCTTGAACGAAGTTTTACTAATTACACGAACTACAATATTAATATATCATAGGTTTCCCATAGTGTATTTCATACAATTTGCCAGTCTATTCGTCGTAATTCATATAAACACACATCAACTCATTTAACACATTCGGTGCCTATTTATGATACTTGGCTCCATTGAATGGAGCCTTCTCGGGTGTTGTCTGCTTCCGACGTTTCGGAACTCTTACCGGTTCCATCATCAGGGTCCGACCGGTTTCACTGATTCCACTATCGAATATTGATGGGGACTGAGAGTGGCAACACAATATTATTTATGTGGTAAATACTAAAACGCGGAAATAAATTAACCGCCTCGGAGATATCATGCCCTCGGCACTAACGCGCAAGCCCTACCCGGGCTTTCAATCAGGTCGACTCGTTATTTATTCCGATCCGAAAAAGGACTAGGGAAGGCGAGGGAGTTGGGATAAAAACCTCGTGACTGGTAGCACGTGTTCGAACAAGGTCGGCACTGAAAATATTTGCAATTCTCCCAATTGAACGCGGGCCAATGGAGTGGTGGGGCCCGAGAGCTCCCGCCCGACCTGCCCTCGATTCCAAATTCAAAATCGAGAGCTAATCACGTCAGCCCGAAGCGTGGCTCTGGAAAAAAAAAGTTTGTGAATCTGTGCTGGAACGGAATAGCAATCTCTGGTATAATAGAAACTCTCGTCCGAATATTACCAGTTAATTGCTTGTTAATGGGCGGAGGAAAGTTAAAAAATGTGCCAGTGCTAATCACCGCAATGCTGCCAGGGTTTTAATCCGTTTATACAGTGTTGTGTTCAGCAGGCAAATATTTCGAACAGTTAGACAGATTCGTTTACATGGTACAATTACTATTTTTTGAACAGATGAAAAATATGGATATGAAAAAATAATTGTTTTCACTGAAATAGTAAGAAGCTAATGTCGTAACTGCTGTTTTTTTTTATTTGTTGAGATAAATAATTCGTATGAATATATTACTGATTCTTTTACTACTAACAATAGAGAGAGGCTGAAACTGCCTGGCTAGACCATACGATGTTAACAATGCGTTTTCATATTATTAAACCATATAAAATATTTAGTAGTGGAAGCTAAATGAATCCACATAGTTGTAATTTTTTGTATTATTTCTAACTCAGAATTCAATTTTCGTTCAGACATTTGATCTGTTGCACCCACCATATTGTTTTGTCTGTACCTGTACCGCCTGTTACCTTTTTACCTCTTTGGCCTTACAAATGTCAAGGGGTAAAGTGACATATGACATGGTTCACGTTCTGTCCTCGATGTTTTGTTCACAATGCTTCTAATTGAAGACGCCTCAAAGAATATGTATTGAAACAGATTAATTGTGCGGCAGTAAATATTTCGGAACTTGAAATTTGTTTTATTTTTATAAGAGGACTTGTGACGCATCACTAAGACTGGTATACTTTCTATTTGTAAAGGCCTTAGACTCGGGCTCCTTCAATCGTTTTCCTGCCTTTATAAATAGCCTAGCAGTAATTCGATTTTGAGATGTTTACAAGGTACCCAACTCTCCAACAGTAGCTCCCCGGTCTAATGTTAGAAATCCTCCTTCGACTCGGCCCAAATATCGTAGAAACAACTGCACAGGGACACAATATTTGGTAAGGGAATAAACGGAGTAACGAAAACTTTACCTGCCTACTTTAGGGTTGAACCATGCATGTATTATACGTGTTCTAAGTAAAATTTTTACTTACAAATACATTCCCAAATTTCACATTAAAATGTTTCGATCTGTCTAAACTTGTGACCCAAAAGTTTTCCCTATCAAATAAGTGCTCTGCTCTCTCAAGTATGAAACTTAAATCGAAACGTGGAAAATGCACTGGGGAAGTACGAAACTCAAACTTACTCAAGATGCTTAATCACGGCCGGAGATGGAAAGGGAGGAAGTGATGCGGAGACCTGGAAAAGGGGCCCGAGCGAATGTGAAATATGAAACGCTGTATTGCGCAGGAATCGTTCAGAGAGGAAAATACATCTTTCATAAAGAACACGTAAGCTTCTTGGCAAGTGGGCGAGCCCAAATATAGAACCCGATTTAACGACTCTGTAAGGTCTTCTGTATGGATTCTTATATACTATTGGAAAGTATAATTTCTAAAATTTTAAGAAATAATATAAAATTTCTCTTTAGAAGTTTTTCGCGGACGAAGATATTTCGTAACCCCAATATCTTTGTGATATCTTTGCTTAGAATTATGTGATTTATAAAACCCGAATTTGTATTCCTCCTTCAAGAGTGACAACCCTGTGTATCATCTTAATTTCTATTGTGTGCATTCATATCTGTGTGTGTTCTCATGCATTTTTTCAGTGTGAGATGTGAAAGGAATTGAAACGTCGACTAAACCAGAAATACAGACTAATGCCGCAATCAAGAGAAATGAAAGTTCAGATTGCATTATTCTAGCGCCCCTAGTTCATACTGCCCGGACTACGCCCGCTGTCACAGTCACCGCGAAAATAAAACGTCTCGCGCCGCATTTTTCCTTTTTTTTCTTCCCGGTGAACTCAACACAGTGTAGACATTTTCACCTAGATACAAGTAGAATAAAGTTGCCGCGAGGTTCATCAGAATCCTCTCTGAGAACTGTGTTAAGAATGGGGGCGGAGTTGGAGCCGGCGAGTGGGCTAAGAGCCCTCCATCAAGAATACGAGGGCGTCTCTGAAATCATCTCAGAAGTTCCCCGTCCTGAACAGTGTTCCGGTCGCCTCCACCCACCCCGCGCTAAGTGTGAATCCGGACAGCTACCGACTCCAACATAAAACCCCGGCCCCCTAGGCCCTCCTCTTACCGCCAGTTCCAAATTATTTGCATTTCTTAACGGGCCATTGAAAACGGACCCGGAGAGGCGAAAACTCCTATTTTCACCTTGTTATAAACCTCTCAGATAAACTCCTTTCACCGGCAGAGTGCAAAACTATTTTTCGTTTACGCATCGGATACGTGTTTCTGTTTCCGGTGATGTTACATTTCTTGATGTTAGCATTATACATACTATTAATGCGGTATTCGTTTTGTTGAATTATACCCAAACTAGTATTGCACGGAGAATCGATAGAGGTGAAAATATAGCTGGCAAATTGTGAGGATTTAATTTGTTGTGGGTATGTTGTTCAAATGCTCACGGTTTTAGCAACAAGAGATGGAATGCTGCTTGGTTATCAGTGAGGTGTGACTCAATAGAAATACTCAATTTATACAGCGATTTCGGCCCTTTTCCCTCCCCGAACGAATTGCTTCTTTCGAAAGGTTTACTTCACCACTGACGGAGCGCCGGGAAATAGCGATTGAGAAGTGTAACTCAATTTATGTTCTACGTATAAAAATAAATGCCGAAGAACCCCTATACAACTTATGTATTTTCTTTCTGTATGTTCAAGTAAATGGTTCCATACCGTTCAGCGTACCAGCACCGTAGAAAATATACTGTAGGGGATCGTATCTCGGTCCATTATTCTACCCGTTTTAAATTTCTAAATCACTTAATCCAAAATACGAAACATATATTGCAAATCATTCACAGTAAAATAAACTTGAACAGTTCTAATACAATTCTTTTCAGTTCATATTGTTTACTATTTTCTCATTTATGAGAAAGCGAAATTCAAAATTTTAATTTCAATGCGCATGTAATAGCTGGAGAAATGTTTTTAAGCGAATCTAAAGGTCCGACCTTAGGGCTAATTCAAATCCCGCTTCGGGGAAATGAAATTTGAAACGACGCCGTTTTCGTAATTTTAAAACGCGCCGGACAAACAAAGAGTAGGTTGAGTGAACAATTAGCGGGCGGCAGTCAGGTGGGAGACCGCTCATTACAGTTTTTAGGGTCGTTCCCGTCTAAAACGGCCGGGTGAGGAGCCCCCCCCCAAGCCCCCCGGGAACTGGGTCGCCCGGTATAATAAGTGGGGGCAGTGGCTATATTAACAGGGGCCCGCCACGCCGGTTGACTCGGCAAATGGTTTGTCAACACCGGACACTGCAACCGGCTTCTTACTCCGAAACGGTCCCTTATTTACATAAAGGGATATTGTGGGCAAATTGTTATCTCCCTATTAGACCTGCGGATCCGCAAACCGATCGATCTCGGGTAGCAGTCCGACGTTCAAATAGGAGAGAGATGTGGTTAAATTCCAATATTCTGTTTGTAAATCAAATTATAATTTTGTAGAACCGAAAAATACTGAAAACCCGGTTTACAGTCCATACGGAGTGGAAAAGGAAGCGAATATTTCGAGGAATGAACAAAATTCATGATAATATAAGTAAATAAAAACTGAATATAGGATTATTTGTGACTTATTTCATTCACGATCCAATAATAAGATAATTCGATTCACTATTTCACTCAGTTTTTGAATACCCTATTTTATTTATAATAGCTTCGTTTCGCCGCTATCATTGTCATCAATTTGAATTACAATTCAAAATAAATTCTCGGCGTTCTTTCAGGAATAAGGGGAAAGAGTGAGCGGCATATCGGAGACGATGGGACGTTGGAAAACCTCCAGCTTCCGTTCTAGATAGTGGGAAAGTTCTGCGTGTCGAGCACCCGGTGAGTACATTCAAACGTCAATCCGAATCCAGAACCAATTTTACACCGTGAAAAGCATTATACGGGGCGTTATAGGCACCGCCAGCGCTGCCTAGTAACTTCATTAACGCGAGCGCCTATCCAAAAGCGGGGGAATTCGGAATAACGGAGTGCATAATACGTTTAGCTGATTCAATATTCGCACGAGAATGTGACCGTTTCACCAATCAATTAAAGGGTTATTTATTCACGCCATTCGACCGGACCGACAGAGTAAGGATATACGATATAGACGAGGAAGAAATATTATACATGAGAAAATAAATTCACTTTTCATTGCATAACTGTAAAATACGGAAAATAGAAAGAGACAAAAAATTCCCTCGATGATACGAAATTCACTCATATACTCCAGCGAGGACATCGATACTACAGATCCTTAGTCAAATAGTGAGAGAAAAGGAAACTAACATTAATAAATACATAAACACCTAAAGACATTATCTACCAAATTAGATCAAAATTAGATACAAACACCTCCGAAACATCAGTGTAGTGATAGTATCGGCATCATTATCTATCTCGTTATATTGGTTGCTTACTAACGGAAAGCTACAGACGATCACTGCAAACTTAAAACTAGAACAGAAGATTATAAAACATAATATCCAACATAATAATATGCGAAGACGTGTTTTACAACTTGGCAACAATAAGTTAATTAGTATAAGGGACATACAAAAGAGTCCATATGTGTTTTCTGTAGAATCTAAAAGCTTGTACTATGTGTGGGTTCGACTACACGCAATAGTACTCAGTACATGAGAGTGGAAACACTTGGGAATATTAAAAATTTTATTTGTTAGGATTAGCATTCTAACAAGCAAGCCATCGATATTGAATTTGATTTGATAAAAAATAAAAGCCTCGAATATCCCATTCTAAAAGTTACCGAAAGTATAATTCCTTATAAAAAAATAGTATTAAATTATGTAATTTATAGAATGCGGAGATACGATAACAAGACAATTGTGTAACAAGAAAATTATTTAATTGTAGACTACTCGCGGATATTTCAGAATATCGTCTGACTAATCCTTGGTAGTGAGCGACAAATAGGAAGCGATAAATATTCAAGCAAGGACACAACTGTTTTCAGTCACAATCCGTCTCGGTTTACAAATAAGAAGACTTGATTCATTGAAATTAAACCTATCCATCTTCACATCGGAGGATTTATTTCGTCATTAAACCTGGGGTCCAGTGTCACACAATTCAGTGTCGCACCGGAGGCGTCTTGACAAACGGCCGATGCACATCCGCTTCCTCCGTGGGCTTAATGAGGATGACGCCGATGATAAACCGCGTCTCGGTCCTTGATAAAACTCACATCCTTCCCTAATACATAACATACACAACTAGAAATCTAATATCTACCGATATTCGTGGTTTATAATGTCGGTCAGACTGGTTCAAGGTACCATAATCGAATTTTTTGGGTAAAGAAGTACTGCGTTTTATATTAACAAAGATAGTGTTTAACACGGTGTATCGGCAATCGATATTCTCAAATATGTCCGAACTGGATTTCGGACGACGTTAATTTTTAAAAACCACTCTGCATCAGGCAAAAACTTTCAGTCGTGCCATTCAAACGAGTGAATGATTAAAAAAATGGACATGTCCAGAATAACGGCTGATAACAGCGTCAAACGCGATGTCGAAACCGATCCAATAACACTACAATACGAACAGAATATAAAACTCATACGAGAGTATTATTAAGAATAGATAAATATTCCAAAAAATATCGGTTTCAATTTGCGACAGTCGTAACAGTATGCAGTATATTTTTTAGATCGAGATCAATAACATCACTCTCAAAAGTGTAGAGAGCAATGAACCTTCCGGCTCTCAATAAATTTCCCAGTTGTACTGTATACATTTAATGGCTGCGTGTTATTGCGGTCGTAACACACAAACGTCTTCGGTACAAATACACTATGTCGAATTCCGATCGGCCTTTCCCGAATGATAACGCGTGCGCAGTATCAGTTCGATCATCTTAACTTGGAAGCGGAGGGTTTCAGCAGTTCGGATTTGCTGTTTTTCCCCTCCTGAAACCATTGGGAGCTGATATTCGAATGTAGGACGTCAGGAACTACCGAGTGGATTACCTTCACGCATGCCAAATCATAGTGCCAATGACTAATCGCCCGTTACAAAGAAATTTTTAACACGGCTACGCTGAGAGGGCAGGAAATATTGCCGTTTTAAAAATAAAGGTCTCCGCTTTGATAGATTTAGAGGGCGGGGGAGTGAACGGTGCGAATCTATTTCCGAACTCATCGACTAGTCCGACGGCGCATCAAATCAACACGTCATTTGGGGGCGGAATTTACGACGAGGAAGGACAAGGTCGGCGCCGACATATTGCAGCGGAAAATTGGATCCGCCGCTCACCTCGGGGTGTGGGGACGAAAATTACTAGGGGTTACGGGGGGCAAGGTTACAGCGCATCTGTCTAATTAATTCCCCCTTGAATTTCCCCTCCCGGCAAGAACGCGTTTCCGAGATTTAACAGAGCGAGCTCTCTACAGCCCACACCAATTACACGTTTAATTCGTTCCTGACTGGCCTCCCTACCAGTTTAAATAGAGTCGGAAAACAAGTCGCGCAATTGGGATTTTAACTGTGAATTTCAAGTGGCAGGCCCCGCTAGACTCGACCCCCCCCCCAAGGGAGCTTTAACCTTGTTTTGTTTATTCTATCGTCGAAAGTTATTATCGTGTAAAACATATTACCGGAGAAAACGCTGTTTACAAGGCACAAATGTAAAAAAT
This sequence comes from Lethocerus indicus, assembly GCA_019843655.1. Classification (NCBI taxonomy): domain Eukaryota; kingdom Metazoa; phylum Arthropoda; class Insecta; order Hemiptera; family Belostomatidae; genus Lethocerus; species Lethocerus indicus. Next base: position 20,473,985 of record JACDQD010000003.1, on the reverse strand, counting down.
TATTCGCCCCAGTTCTTGGGGTAACCTATTAAAGATTATAAGTTACAAAAATTTCTGTTTAAATTAAAATGGGGCCCAGCAGGACCTTCTGAAATTGAGGCTATAGAGTAAAGGTCGAGCCGGCGAGTGGAATGCGTGTTACGCTCGTGGACGATATAGACTCTATTCTAGTGGACTGGGAGAACGGATACGAACCTTGCTCGGGGACCGTGAACGAAATGGATTTTTTCCGGATTCTTTAAAAGCCGGACGGGCCCGTTAGCCCCGTATTATACACTTCATTTATTCCCTATAGCCGCCGATAAGGAGTTCAATAGAAATAGAAAAGGGGAGGATCGATTCTGTTCCCGGCCCCTATTCTCGCTTCTGATATTTAGGGTGGCGGGGACTTATGACTGGGGGTTTTTACATTGACGAATTAGTTTCAGTTAGCAACTTCTTCCTTTCGCTTCCTCACATCAGTTCCATTTCCAGACTCCTTCTTAGGTCGCTAACTCAATAATGGAATCATATTCTGGGGAAAAATATTCAGCCGGGTAATTGTGGAACTCCGTTTAAACTCTTCTTTAAGTGTTTTAAAATCGTATCAAGCTTATAGAATAATTGCGTGCTCATCCCTTATGGAATATTTACCACAAAACCTATCGTTGACCTAAAACATAAAACAATTAAAAAGAAATACACTCTGAAATAGTACCATACTGATATCAGGATATAAGCCCATTCACGGATACTAATTGACTAAATTTTATCCAATTTTTTTTAAATCTGTATTTTAACCACTACAGTGCGTCAATATACTTTCCGGTCGGAAAGCAATAGCGGAGATTTTGCGGAATAACTACTCCGACCCGAATGGATATTTTAAACACCTAACTTTCCGATAGCCGTACAGGATCATATTCCGTGACTTTCAAACCATTATCGGGGTTCGGCCCGTATATCGGTCGAAACAAATGGGTTAGAACAATGGGGCCGACATTAAATCACACACAAGCCGTCGTTGGAACAGTTGCCACGTTGCCCGTTTTAACGTGCGGAAAACATGCTTCAGAAGAGCTGAACCTGATAAATTATGCATATTGAACATCACTTCGCATTGAAATATGCCGGCCCAGCAGGCGCACATCTTGATGTCTGGAACGGATTTTCTATTAAATTACAGACCTGCAAACGGCGGTATGATGGTGCTGGCAACGATCTCTGAAGAAATATATGTTCAGAGACCTACCACTGAACGCGCACGTTCTGAACTTTTATTCTTTTCTAAACTGCGGTATTCTTTAAAAACTATTAAGTATGACTTCCGAGCCGCTGATATTCGCATATAAAATTGATAATTACTTTAAACAGAGCATTCTGCCTACATAAAACGGACAGCAATTTATGTAACGAACTATTATGCAGTTAAATTTTCTTATGTTACGAAATTACTTAGAACTCGCGTGGTTGTACCTTCAATACGTCTACGCCGCACTGCTTCAACCTATTTACAATTTATTTTCTTTAAATGTGCAATATAGTTTATAGTATACAAATTTTGGTTAATCTACGTATACCAACCCGCTGGCCTTTCGACGGTTATATACATAGGTATTTGGATTTGAGAATATACAACGAAGGAATAATTATCGGGAAAGTTACACTGAGCCAGTGAACCCTCTTCCTGGGGCTGGCCAGTGAATTACTCTTCAATTACCCCTTATCTCTATTCGATACACTCATTATTATTGTTCAGCATTTTAATTAGGCGTGAAACAGCTATAACTGCCCCACAACAATCCTTGAGCAAGTCTGAAAATAGGTATAGCGCGCCATAACGCCGGTGCCAAATTTTACGCTCTACCGTAAAATCTATTTATTCTCGCCCGAGGTTCTGCATTGTTCCTCACCGAACCTCGTTTTTTTCAGTACCATGGTCTACTTGTACTTTTTTTCCTGTCCGCTGTTTAATTCGTTCTTCGGAATTTCGTTTATAATTGGACTCCTTCTCCTTCTCCACTTTTCTTCCCTCTACTCTACTCTACGCTCGAGATAAATGGGCGGCTGACTCTTTCCTGAATTCCAGTCACGTCCGGAGGATAGCACCTTAATTAGTTCGGAGCGTCTGTTAATGGGGAATTTTAAAAAAGTTGAGTTAAACAAACAGAATTAATAAATCTATTCCGTTCGTATGGTTCCTCAAACTCGGATGGTGTGCAAACAACTGTAGGGCGCTTTTGGAGAAATACCAATCAACAGAATGATTTGCTGCTCGCGGGTATTTCTACACTGGTCAAGCTCGATAAAACTTGAAGTTCCAATCGTCAGAAACTACAAGATACCAGTAATAGTGAAACAACGCGCCGGAGCGAATGAATACCGCTTTTTTCGCAGATAATGTTAGCAATGAAAAATTTCAATGGAGAAATAGAGGTACAATCCGATGTCTGGAGCACAATTACGACGCCATTATAATTTTTATTAATCGCTATTAAAATATACAATTATATAACACGTTACATTGGACCAGCTCGACACTTACTGAGCATATGGAAACTCGAATAATATAGAACAATTAGGGCATTAAATCGCCGTTTTCTAGCTTTTATTTAAAATATATTTAAAATTTAAACATGTATTAAGACGCATTTAATACGAATTCAGCTCACGATCGCTCTCAATGTGCCCAACTTCAGGGAGGCACACTGAATTTCAAACAGTGGAAGAAGAAAGGAAACGAAATCGTAACTGTACACAAATTACGTTCTAGGCAGCTCTTACAAGGGCGATACGGGTGCGACTTTATCTCGGATCGGAGGAATTTCGCCCTAATGAAAACCGACGATGGGCGGTAGTTGAAACGGGGGGTTTGAAATTACTTACTGGGTAATTTACCGATACCCAGTCTGTTTTATTCACTCGATAAGGTTACATAATGTATAAGGCCGTAAGCGCCAGTTTGAAAACAGGGACCGAGAATAATCGCGCCATTCATTATTCGAATCGACCGCTATCGCTTTGTCTTTTTTTGTGTGGGTGGTTTGTTTTTTTTTCATCCGACGCGAATTTCCCCGTTCCCTCATTTTTCTACCGCCTCGCCGCGGCGAAAACTAAGCGTGACGCTCTCCCGACTCGATGTTGGCAGACACGAATCCCACTCCGTGACACGGTCCAATGAAACCAGAAAGGGGAACCATGCCGTGACCTTTCCTACCGACTTACTTCACCTAGTGGCTTGATTTCGTTCGAGGAGAAAAATATCATTCGACCAAATCTATTCCCATACGACCGTACCAGGTTTCGAACATTTTTAAAATATTTCCACTTATTCGAATATCTTACAACAGAAGAGGTTGTGTACATAACTTCTAAGGCACGCATTACACGTATTATTAATGGCAGACTAGTTAGGTTTGAATACCTTCAGTAGTTTGTAAAGAGAAATCTTGTTTCCTCAAATAATATTCGAAGGGTAATCTTATTATAAAGATAGTTAACTATAAATTGAATTTATTTATAGGACAAAATTAAAAAAAAGATTTCTTCTTTTCACAAAACGCTCAGCTGGGACTCCTCTTAAGAATAATTTCTTTAGAGGTTTTAAAAGCTTAAAGACTTATAATTCCCTTCTGAATGAAACGGCGTCTTTTGACGGATTAATTATGTGTACAAGTTCATTTAAAATAACAAAATACTCGCAAAAAAAAATGTTATAAGAGGTTTAAGATTTGGGAAGTGACTCCTCTTTCTAAGCAGTCTTGCATAAACAGCATTCAGAATATTTTTCGAAAAAGGAATTATTCACTGAGATTTGACTTTTAGATAGCCAATACAACTCGCGAATCAGGTTCAAATTAATAAAATGTATCATGCGCGTATATATATATATATATATATATATATATATATATATATGAAGGAGTATCCCTCCTGTAATTGATTATCCCGGCAACTTAACGTATCATGCCGGAGAATGAAGACCGACAGTAAAATGGCAGCAGCAAAACCCGAAATATTAATTTGGAGGAGGGCAGTGATAAAATGTTTACGATATATATCTAGATACATATATCTCATAGCATATGCATTACTAAACGTGGATAGGGGAGTATTCCACGTTCCATATTACTCCAAATAATATACATTCCTACATTGTCTAAACTGAATATTCTATATTGCTATGACTATGTATCGATGTCGCTGTAAAAATAAATGAACGTGTATATTGGAAGGCAAAATACCTAAAGAAATTATCAACGAGATCTCTTTACGTATTTAATGGGGCCAAAAGTTTGAAGCGGTTAATGTTCAAATCCCAGTTATGTCGGCTACTTGCATTCGGTATGTTCTACGCTTTTCCGCGGATGATATGTACCGGACCCAAATGGAGTCGTTTACAGAAAAAAAGAAGAAGATGAATGTGGGAGAAAGTTTACGGTAGGACCGCGGAAATGTAGGTAGCCGCAGCCAAACCGGTTGGCTGGATTCGGCGTAAAAAGTGAAGGCGGAGTTGGCCCCGGTCCCTGTGCCCAATCTGCCCCTTACGGCGCCCTCCTACCGACCGGCGGGCTTCGCTTCAACAAAATTGAAGCCTCCCACATCCAACCTTTCAATCGTAAACATTTTATCGCTGCCCTCCTCCAAATTACTATTTCGGGTTTTGCCGCCGCCATTTTACTATCGGTCTTCATTCTCCGGCATGAAACGTTAAGTTGCCGGGATAATCAATCACAGGAGGGATACTCCTTCATATATACCGTGATTAATGTAAAAAAAATAATTTCTATACTACGGAATTTCTGTGGTGGCGGCATCAGGTTACAATTTAGGCATTTAACATTGATCGCAGTAACAAGAATATCCGGAATAGAGTTTTAGCGTTTCAGATTGGTCCCAGCGGTTCAGATTTCAATTTTTTGCGAACCGAGTTTATCGTTTCCCTCGACGGTGTCGTACTCCCCGACAGCATATTAACCGGAGGGAGGAAAATTCAAGTCCGGAAAATGAAACGGAGACAGTTCAACAACCGGTTTATTACGTTCGGGGCGTGTTTGCCACGGACCAATCGTCGCCCTAATAAACACGACAGTCGGCCGCCAATAAAAAAGAGAATCCCTCTGAGGATTCGGCAATATGAAATGGGAGCGGTCGGCCTCCCGCGGGATCTAGGTCGCGCCGGCAATACGTGCCCACGTCCGGGAATAAACCTCGAGTCGTAAAAGGAAGCAATCTGGACAACAGGTTCTAGTAAATGTTTGGCCGGCTCTCATTACGTAGGCGGTCAAGACTACGAATATTCCGGCCTTCACGAATATCATCGGATGGACAAAGTTTTGCTCTTTTCAAACCAAGATGTTCTGAGCCTAAGCCTATGAATTTGATTCATATTTAAATTTGCAATTAATGGAAAAGTGTCGGACTCGAACCAAGGTATGCTATGATCATCTATGCTTCGATGATAGTGTTCAATGGCTCAGCTCATAAATAAAATTCATACTGATTGTAAATTGTTTACTATTTTCTATGACGAAATAGTACAATAAATTCATTATTCTCGTACTAGAATTTCAATGCCTACTTCCTGCTTAATGAATTTTTTTTTCAACAATGACTGGTATAATGTAGAGCTCTTGAAGTACTGGGTGCTAATGGCTCTAATGGGGCCACCAACAAAGGATAATATCTAGTTTTGTTTAGGGCTTACCGCGTCCGCGGTTGTACCCATGGCAGGAAACTTATTTTCCAATTAAGTCGACGAATTATACCGGTTTTATATTTGTTGCCGATGGATTCCGGAAGAATTCTATGTAGAGAGGTAAAAATTCAGCAGTACGGTCTTCTGAAAGATAACCAGCGTCAGGGAAGTTTAAGAGTTGAGGTTAGCGGACGGCCATGAAATATGTAAGAGAAAGGAAGACCGCTTTAAAATATATAACTTGGGCAAAGCCTCTAGTGGGAGGACACTCTTCAAGGTAAACACTCGGGTCCAGGGCCTGCCCGTCCCCTCCTTAACACCCCACGCTAACAACCCCCCCCCCAACACATGCCCCAGACTCTAAGGCCGATTTTAATTCCTCTTGTTATTCACGCCTGAAGTTATATTTTTCCACTGCTAAAAACTTCAAACTCACTACATATTTTAATTATGGTGCAATTATTTCTAAAAATATGTGGACCCCTTATTTTCGACCTTTTTTTTCGACAGTTATTTAATGCAGACAAAATACAGACTAAAAATACATATTTAGGTATATCTAGACAAGAACGAAAAAAGCATACCTTTGGAATGGGTAAAAGTTGATCAACTCTCTAGAAACTATAAATATAAACGAAGGTCCAGAATTATCCACTTTGTACTCTTTAATACAAATTTTATATTAGTTCGTATATCTAATTATACATTTAAATTTAACTAGTTAACTAACTAGCTAACTTTTATTTAACTTTCCAAATCTTCGGACTGAATTGAATTAACTTATAAATATATTCATAAAGAGAAAAAATCGAGAGTGTACATAAAACGATACTATGGAAAGCATTTAAAGGATTCCGTGTAATAACGCGCGAAAGAATGCGGGACAAAAAACAGGCGGGCCAGCCTCGTTTTTGAAGGGGGGACGGGTGGTCGGCGCCTGGAACCTGTATTGGAGTGGACCAGCCAAAAACCAATATCGAACCGGGGACAAATTAAAGTTCACGAATATTTCATATTTTCCCCTATTGGTTTTCCATCAATACTCCTACCAGAAATTCGTTAGCTCGCACAAGCGCCGGTCTTTCAATTCCTGACAACTCATCAGTCCAGTTTTTTCAAATTTCCACGGGCGTAGCACTATTTTATGAATGGGCCTTCATTCCCAATCCGTTACATATTCAGGCGAATTGACCGAATTCAAAAATGTAATGCAGTCTCGTGCAGAAGTCTTCCTTTGTTGAAAAACAGTCAGTACAGTTTTTACAACAGAATGGAGCGTATACGGAGGGGGATGTCGGCACCGAAACTAAGTTATATTGTTTATTACCGTCGAAATTGGATTTGACAAGGTTAGAGTTAGTTGGCCAGTCATAGATTCAATTAAGGAAGTACAAAACAGGTGTTGGTGGATCTATTTATCGATAAAATATATCTATCTTATAATTAAAATGATAGTTTTTGGTATTAGCACTATTGCAGTTTACAATAAATGTTTACAAGAATGACTTTCTGGATGAGTTAAAGGAGCTTGGACGAAATTTTAAACTTTAATTAAATAATTAATAAATCTACTTTCAACTGGAACAATTGACTGAAACTTGTTCACGTTTCGTTAAATTCACTATGGTGTCATATTTTATTCATTAGTCATTGATCAACAGTTCCTTGAACGGTTCTACAAATATTCGAAGATCACTATAGTAATTCTGTCTCATCAGATCTGTGTTATTCGGTTCACACTCTCAACAAGATGTAGACTAATTGAATCAACATTTTGGAGTGGCAAAAATTTAATGAAAACATCACAATCCGATCTAGTATTATTTGATCGGGATTTAGAAGTGTTTCGACAATTCACTACCGCCAGCATTATGTTAGAGCCGGTACTGCTTCGGTTCAATTATTTTGACGTTATTGCGCATTGACATGAGGCAACAAAGATATGTGCCTTTGGAATGGGAGGTCCCGCGAGGCACGAAATTGCCAATTGGTACTGGATTCGAATCGAGTCAAAAGGTTAAAGTTTAATCAAATTAAAAGGGGAAAAAAGTCGGCGGCCGGTGGGGCTCGATAACCGATTCAGGTTTATTGGGGCGGCGTGACCGGGGGCGGTTTAGGCCCCGGGATCAGGAGAGGCCGGAGGAAGGAGGACACCGGCCACCGAAGCTAACAACCTTTACGGGACCAACACGCTTCCTTAACCAACAGTTAAACTCAAATTAACCAGTCCAGTTTTAAGTTCTCCCCTTTCGTGTTCCTTGCCGATAAAAATCTAACTCGCACATGCCCGGAATTACGCCCTTTTAAATACTATCATTCCGCCCATTGGACTTCATTTATTATTAAAAATTATACACTCCTATCCCTATGTAATTATTTTCTAATTTCACGGAAAAGTATCGAAACGCTATATAAATCGTGTTCGCGATGTAAATGGTTGGAAAAATTGATTACGGTACTAAACTGTTAAATGAGAGAGGAATGCATAAAATGAGATGTGCTTTTCGCGAACATGATTACTCGCTATATTTACTGTAACTAATATGCAATAAATAACGATTTACCTAGCAGGTGCGTAATTACTCAAACACTTGTGCAATACGCGACAGCGTATAATATATATTATTGAATACTTTTCATGAATTGAAAAAAGCAATTCAAGTTATACCAATCGTATTTGAACTAAAGCCTTAAGTTAACATAGTAAATTATGTTAATTTTTTCCGTTTGGATCATTAAACTTTCAACTTTTCAAGGAGGTTTCACTTATGATGAGAGTCTTCTGCCGACAACAAACTTATCTTATTAGTGTAGAGCTTAACACGCTACAACAGTTCGGCTTCTGAACAGAAACAGTTTCTTACAACAAATTAAGTCCCAACAGTGAACATTTCACCATGCACAGCTCCAAATAGTAATATTTCATATACTGTCAAACTAAACTCAGTCTTTGAGTAAGGCGGAATTTCAAAAGCAAGGCTCAATACGCTAATTTGAACCATGCTTTTTACAATTATGCCAACGCAGTTATTATTATCCACTGCTGTGCTACTAACGCTCGAATGCGGAAAATATAAATCTGCACATGAAATAGTGGGCCGAAGGAATTTCATCCTGAAATTGTACTGTGTAGCTCGTGAAGTTTTACATCCAACATTCCGGCAGTTCCTCCGCAGTACCCCTTTAACTGTTGCGGACCTTCCACATACTTACACTCATAGTTCTATGTAATCAATGTATACAATTAACATTGATCATAATATGTAATCTGATTAAATTTATATTCTTCGTAACTCATTAATTCGGCGAAGATTTACTGTTAATTAACGTTACTGTTATTTAACTTATCAAATGTTTAAAGTATGATTCTGCTGAATGGAGGGATTGAAATTATAAAAAGTAAAGGGCTGAGACTTAATTTGCCCAGAAATGAGAAAGCTGAATTACGCAATATTACGAGCTCAATAAAACCTTTCAGAGGTTAATAAGTATGATTAAAGAAAAATCAGGATTACTTTTTTTAAAGACTCTCGGTCATCCTGCGATTTTTTTTTAGCCCTTTAATAAATGTAATTAGATCCGAATAGCCTTAGCCGTTCATTCTTCAACTCTTAATTAACTTGACGTCCTGAATCATTTTTGAAAGGTCACAACTGCTTCCAACTCTCAGTATGTTGAAATATCCTATTATAGCGGATTTAAACAAGGCAATTACATTAAATATGACAGTAGTGCAGTGCACCTGAAAAATAAGGCAAATGAATTGCTCTAAACCAAATTTAAGTAAAAGATTCATAGCATTTCGCCTTTTCATGTTTTCAGTCTGGCTTTTATAGCGGGTATTAATAGTAATATTCGACCTCAATTGTTCATCTCTTTCCCTCCCTTTCGGTCTCTTCTTGGGTCCTCTACTAGATCGTTTTTGGCTCACGGTAGTCAGCATTACTGTTATGTACTTACTTAATGTAACCTCACAGTATTTCTCGACAAATAAAATCCAACATGAAATGGGACATAAGCGAAACTTGAATGTAATTAATACTCCAAAAAGCAGAGATCTCCTCGCAGAGATCAGAATTGACACTTGTACTGTGGAAGTAGTTCATCAGGTAGGCAAGAATTGGCTGTGCTTCCGACATTCCCTCCCTTGTTGATTCCAAATTGAAACGAACCGTAAAATGACAGTCACACTGAACCGCGAAACGAGTTGATGACGGGTTACGAAAGAATGTGAAACTGGGAATGGGGGGATTCGTCTAATATATATTGGGCAGAGGGGCGGGTATTGGATGGATGGCGGCTCACCCGCTGGGCCGCAATCCGCTTAGCGCGACTCCCATGTTTTATTCACTGCCCCCCCAACTCATATCTGCCTACGCACACCTCCAGTTATTTTATAATCGATATAAAACCCCCGCAGGTTTATTCCTAACCGGGCGTGTTACACCACTACGCTGCACCGTGCAGGTGACGAAAAATGGACCCCAATACTCCCTGTATTAATTCTACGACGAAGTGCATGGAAGACGTGTCTATTACATTCGCGAGTCCCTCCTTGACATTAAGACACAGAATTGTAAATCAATATGAAATTTTAAATCCTGAATAACTAAATACTATAAACTGCCACTTAGAAGAGACAATTGATTAAAAGAATAACTATAACATTTCCAGTATATAATTTTAATATCTTTTACTGAAACCATTTTACTTTAGTACCCTGTACTGTTACATATTTCAGTAATGTCATCCTGCATCCAGAATTCAGAAGACTTATGCAAAAGAGAGTCGAATTAATATTATTCTAAATTACGTTATATATATTATACAAATAACAAACCACAATTGCTATCCAAGCTCTCTTTTAGAGTGGTAAAAAAGCACCGTTACCTTCGAATAAATATAGCAGTAATAGAAGTTTGTTTCGATAATATCTCCTATGACATTGCAGTAATGGCAAGCGGCCCAAAAGTGAAACTATAATAAAATAGGATAGGTATCACCAGTACTGGATGCTTAGCGGTTTTTGGCATCGGTTCGAAATTAAATTGGGAGGACCGAAACGAATAACACCTGGGCAGCCTCAACCGAGGAAATTTCGAAACGGTTCAACGGCACCGTATATAAGAGCGTGTTATGAGTCACGAGCCGTAAATACTGGAGACAAGGGGAGGCCTTCTGTTTAGTCAAATGCCCGACGCTTCCGACTATTTAAACAAAGGCAGGGGAATTTCAGGAAAGTGCGAGTTTGACAACAAGCAGTTGTCTTGTTCTGAAACTTGTTCATGGCAGTATGATAGGTTTGGAGAATTAATTGGGTCGCTATCAAAGAACCGCGGAATAACCAATAGACCATTGGATTATTCATAATCCCTGCAGCACATTGGTAGTATTCTTTACATATTTCACTTTCAGTTTTGCTACTTTACGGTATCATTAGTCTTCGCTAAAATTTCTCTCAGACAGATTTTTTACGCAGATTTGTTTCTGATCCTTCCCCAATTAATTATTTGACGGATTGTGGATTTATGCACCAATAATGTCAAGTAGGACTTCACAAGTTGATTTCAGTAGTTATTGTTCAGTTCGTTCAACAAACAAACAAAATGAACCGAAGAAACACAAACCGTCTATCTCTCAAAAGCTTTGGCCATTTCTCAAAATAAACTGAGCTGCTGGAGTTCGCTTGCAGCGTTGTAAAATCTACATCAATTATTTCCTTATGTTTCAAGAACATTTTTTCGTTTAATAGTAACAAAAATCAAGTTTGTCGGAATCATTTTTCTTCAAGATATTAGGAGATTTCAAATTATTTAATTCATACATATCAATAGGGCACGGTTGCGTAATAAACGAACAGTCGGTTTCTAATTCAGGACGATATAGGCCATCAAAAGGTGTCCTTGGAATGCCCGGGCCTAGAACGGGTTATACAAGTCTATTTTAGTCGCATCAGTGAATAAGGAGTCGGTTCGACTTAAAGTCGGTTCAAGATTCAAACAATGTCAGCTAATTCATAGCGTTGGATAACAGCGCATGACATTTATTTAATATTTTATATGATGTCTCTTAATGTCACTATTAAATTATAAATATTATTTTGACAGAATGCTCCGACAATGGTTGGAAAGCAGTAGTCGGACTATCATAGAGTGAAAGTGACGGCACTCAAAACACTCGCGAACCATTATTTCTTATACTGTTTAAATATTTCTCGAATTTATACAGGAGTGATTAGGGCGGGTAAACGCTAATTGTACCTTACCAAAAATAAATATTGGTAAAAAAGTGTACCAATTGCTTGAAACTAGCCATTGTTTTCACCAAAAACTGATCTGAAAGCGCATAACAGTTTTGATTCTGAAGGAGGTGGGGCCGGGAATAATTCTCGGCGGACAAATTGCGAATGCGTGTTGGAGGTGAAATGGGTGCGGTTGAAGACAGACTAGATGGAGGGTGCGGTGTGTTTGGCCGGGTGAAGGGTGCAAATAGCGCCGGGGGAGACAGCAAATAGGTCCGCTCTGTTTGGTCGGGGATTGTCTGACCAGAGGCAATCCACGGGGCCTCTCTTCACCTCGCCACTTACACCTCCCGGCGACAAAACAATAGCGAACGCCTCGAAATAATTAACTTGCCTCACCCCCTCCCCCTCGAGTATGCTCAATCCCGGCAAAGGGACCCGTCTCGGTTTTCCAGAAATGGCGAATGTTTCTCTCAGAATGAAATTTCAAGTGGCAGCACTGAAACGAAGGTATCAATTCTGAGAAAAGATTTTGCAGAAACAATTTTGACACGCTGTTGAAACTTTCTCCTGAAACTATTGAATCAGCAGTGAGTTTCCGTCCTAATTAGTAATCTAAGCTTAGTATAAACCCATACTTGTTAACTAGAACAGTTTCTGCTTAGCGCAAATAATATTACTGGATGTAATGAGTCATTGTATTTAAATTTTAAGATATCCGGCCCTCCTACATAGCACTATACGTAACTAATATGTCTGGTACTCGACGGACACTTATTCAACTATTTCTGCCCCCATATTGTTCGATCAACCGCTATAAATGTCCTGTCTATCTGTAAGTAGTACTCTATAACTCTTTCTGTACCTTTCGAGGATAATATATCACCAATTTTAGGTTCGAAAAACACTAAAACGTGACCAGCTTCTTTACTGGTCAAAAAGAGGCTTGACTGTTAGTCATTAGTGACGAGTCCACGGGTGAATCGAATTGAGAGCATCACAACGTAAAATCAGGTCGTGGACAATGGGGTACGGAGGGACAATGGGGACACCACTCGGACCGCTGAGAAAGGCTGGGCCACTGCTATTAAACTAATGGCACTCTCCCCAATTATTAGATGCAAACGAGACCACACTCCCGCCTAGCTAATTCAACGCCCTTGCGTTTTCATTGACGGCTTTACATGCAATACTGCTCTGCAGCTCTGGTATATATTATGTCAGAAATGTTCAGCTCGTAGAGGCTTTAAAGAACAAGTATAATTTATTTTTGCTCACATCGTATTATCGTCCGTTAACAATGTTCCAATAAACCAAACACTTCGGATCGACACACACCACAGAACAGTAATACAAACGGAACAGATTGTTATATCGGATCGAAATATATTGCGCTCAACGTTGTCCTTTATGAACAGCAATTGTGAGCCCACAATCCAAATATATTAGATACACGACAATTACAAATGATCCGAAATGTCCACTCTAATTTTACCGACCAAATTCCATCAACAATAAGCGATAATTCACTAGAGTAGATAAAAACGATGCAAAATAAAGTGTTCTGTATTGAAGTGAATACTGTCAATATCGCACCAGTTTTGCCTATTACCGAGATTAATCAATTAATCAATTAATTTGGGCCATTCATTTTTACATCATGCTCGCACGTTACGTGTATATACATGTGCGACTAGAATTTCAAACGCCGGCAATTATTGGGTTTACAATTTCCAACTATTACCTGACTCATAAGGCTGGTTATGTGATAGGAATCCCTTCAGTACTGCATGACATCATGCACTTTTGGCACATAATAATTCCTCGCCAGTAAATTGAGCTCTGTTGGCGGTTTCAAGAGTGGGAAAACCCCTGATACGCAAACCGTATCTTGAAATGGAATCTTAGTTGAAAAAACCAGTGCTGGACGTTATGCAATTGTCTGTGTAAGATATTTGAAATTACCCTCAGTTTTCAATCCGAAAACATTCATTGGGGTTTAACAGTATTGTTTACTCCATTCTTGAAAACATTCAAGATTTGTAATGATGATTTCAATATTCTCCGACTTTTATATGTAAAACAGTCGTAAAGAAAATGGGGGATATATTTCCTCGGGAAATAGGTAATGAATCCGAGAGAATGACGCAGGATCCAGTATTGGGAAATAAGGCGGGGTCCACAACAATGGGGCGTCTGACGTCAATGTGGTTGGCCGCGATAACGCCTACCGACAGTCCCCGGTTTCCATCGGAGAAGATATAAAATTTATTCAACGGAAATTAATGAAATTCCCGCATCGGAAATGTGAACCGAACAAGGGGAGGAGATCAATTGCATGCGACATCGAAAACCACAAATATTGTTCCGCATGACATTTTTTATTGGCAATTATTGATCAACTTCAAATACAGTTTGATCGCTCGGTTCGCGACAAGGCGTAAACATTAGAACGTAGTGAATTGATACTCAATGGTTAAGAATGTGGTACAAAGTGAAATATTTTGGTTTGACTGAAATAACTACTGAAAATAATCTACTGTGGGATTTGGATTTAACTCAGGTCCTCTCATTTCTTCAGTTAATGTAGGTTTGCCACCTTTGTCCGAATTACTATCATTTACGATCTCTTTTATTAAGAAAATTGAATTTAAAAATTATTACTCCCTTGATGAGTTATGATAGATGTCATGATTAAAATGTTGAAAATATTTAAATCGTATCGTAGAAGAAAGGATATGATAAAGCAACTTAAAGCAACCCCGTGGGCGTTTAATGCCAAACGGTTTGTTCCGAGAAATTGGAACCACTTTTTTCGCGGAAAAAAATCTAATCAAGATAGAAGAGAGTTGCAGAAGGCTGGCGGTAGGATTTCGTGGAACACAGATATAAATATAGGGAGGGGGCGGATGAGAGATGGGGCGGGCTTGGGGGAACGAATTACTGGGAGGGAAGCTCCGTGGAGCTATGTCCGGCCAATCGATGGGGCCCGTGCCCCGCATACTTAGCGGCATCAGGTGCGCCTCCACCACCAAATTCTAAATTGAACTGTCGACAAAATATACTTTTATTGTACAGCAACGAATGACGGTTAATCCAGTAAAAGATAAATCCTGTCGGAGATAAGAATTTTAAAATGTAAAAATAGGCTCACTCACATCAACTTGTATGGACGATGATTCTTTACATTAACCCAAATGAAGAATTCACCATTTGTATCTGTTTAGTCCTCAGAGAAAGAAAAGGCTTCCAAAATTAATACTAAATTTGGATTGTTAGGGCGATTCATTTATCACTCGGTATCAATATAAACACAGAATGAACAAGTTATTCCTAATAGATATTATAGTGAGTACTCCGAGGTACCGGTTTGTAATATCACTTATGTACAGAATCATATTGCGAAATACCTTACCTTCCTACAATCCGTTCAAGAGGCGTTGAAGCCCACTCGATTTTCCCCGCATTCGCTTGGTCCTATGCCTAATAATGAAAATGTGGGTGTAGCATCATTGGCTGAATACTGACTGAGTAATTACGAGGGCTCGTAATTACTGTATCTACAATATTACTCTGTCTACTGCCTAATTGTAAATAATGAATCTTTAAAACAAATTTGATCTCCTCGATTACTTCGTCACTGTACTCTGTAGCCGCACGTGAAGGGCTCACAAAGTTCTGTAAAATGTCTCCCGTTGAAAGTTTCCCACTGAATATGCAAACGCCGTCCGCTCTGCACGGTTCATTTCAACAATTCCAGCGAACTACATTTCAGAAACCAGAATGCATCAATTAACTTAAATGCCAACAAAGCATCAAATTAAAAACACTCCCCTCGCCTCGGTTAATTTTTTTCAGCAGTTTGAATATCAGTCATTCGAAACATCAATTTGCAATTCAGATTTGAATCATTGCTTGAAAAATAATGACGGAAGAGGAATGACGTGTGAGAGACAGGTGAAAATAGTCTGAAATGAATTTTTCCAAATCACCAACTGAAGAAATCCGTACACACCGGAGGACGACGCACACTGCGGACCACCACTTCCGAAATTGATTAATTACGAAATTAAATATTATCGAAATAATCAGCCATTTAACATCGGTACTCGCTCATCATAATGTGAGAAGTTTATTTCTAATATTAGTAGAGTAGTCCGCCGTAACCGATGCCGTTACTAGCAAATAGTATTCAACGCTTTTTTTCACATTTTGATCTATTTGTTTGCATTTATATTTTAATAAAAATGAGGCGGAAATAATATTCACAACTCTTGCGTAAAACCATTCAAATAGATGATCGCATTAGTTCTCCTCTGGTGCTTCGTAAGCTAGGGTTGGAGAGAGCTGCCCCAGATGTACCCCGGATTACGTAAAGCGACCATACCGAACCGGTAATGAGAAGAGAAATCGATTATTTGGTGAATGGGGCCCGGGGTGGACACAACACCTGGCCGGTAGCCAGACGGCGGAGCGCGTTGTCGTCTATTGAGCCGTAAACAGTGTAGATAACCGGGGCTGGCATATAAGCGCCATATCACTCCCATTGTCCTCGCGAGCTGGCACCAGTTATTTTCCGAGTCTAACACAGTTTTCTTATCTCCGCGCCGCCGGAATCCAAATCCCGAACCGGATAAGAACTGCATACCCCGCTCCAATCCTTTTAGAGGGTCCATTCGTTGCTCGTTTCCATCGGTTAGGCTTTACGATAAAGAATGGGTTGTATCCCTTCGTATACACTGGCAACGTCACACTGTAAAATATATCCCTCCGTCTGATATACGTAGTGGGCGTACTCGAATGCAACCGAATGTGCGCTTTTAATAATGAAATATGAAATGTTTAAATTCAGAGGAATTTGCGCATAGAACAGTCGGTATGGACTTACGCCTGTAAGTCTAAGCATCCAAATTGGGTTTAATGCCTTCGGCAACGTAGCTCGCCCAATTGGGGTATATAATCGCGGAATTATCAGTTTGCTCACATAGTTTTCTGTAACCTCGTCCGAGAAAATAAAGGTCACGCAATAATACGTAATAGATCGGACACAGACCGACTGGTCCGACAAGCAGATTAGCATTGACCGGTCTCTATCCTGTTACCAGAATCAAAGACCTCATGCTCCAGTTGTGTAGTTGCTAATATATGGATATAGTACCATTGCCCCTACCCTATTTACATTAGCATCGCTATTCTCACCAATATAATTCTATATCTAGTGGTACGCGGCTCGTCACCACCTGTAGCGTGTCTGTGCTCACCGTTCTGGAAACTGGAACGGCTATAACTAAAAAGTCAGTCTGCCTCCGAAATGTTATAGTAAAAAACGTTTTATAATACTACTTATAATTGAATCAGTTTCTAAATAGCTATCATCATTCTAATATTTAAAAAGGTCCTTATAAAAAAAAGCTGTATATGTCGAGAGAAACCATACGTGTCGCCCAGTGCTAATCTAAATCTGAATAAAGAAAGGTCCTCGAACCGTATGTTATTTTCCAGGCGGCACAATGCTCCTTCTCTGACTTCGGTTCCAATTCCTTCGGAGAGAAAACACTGGAATCCGGCTGAGGGCCGAGCGACCTGAATTATTAAAACTTTCATTGCGGTAGAGGGAGCAATAAATGAAATATGAAGGACAATACAGGCCTATAGGACATATCCCGGAGCCCCCTAATACCCGAGGGGCCCAGAGTTCAATTAAGGGCTCCCTACTCCCTCTTTTGTTCTAATTTTTCTTCTTTTCCGATAATACCGCTGAATTGAATCCAAACGCGAAATCAAACGGTTATAACTTTTCCCCAATGGAAGGGATTACGGTCGGTGGGGTCACGAATTCTATTGAGTGATTGGGAACAGTGACGATACTGACAAAATCCAACATAATTTAAATACGCTTACATATAAGTTATTATTATTTGAATACAGCGTTGGATACATACAGTGAAATGTAATTAATTAAAAAGTGAAAAGTGCGAAGAATAGAAGGAAATATTAGAAAGTCGGTTGCGGTGATTACTTATCATTCTAGGTTGAAATTTTCATTAGCCGTCAGAATTTTTAGGAAAAGGGAAAAATGTTAAAACGACATAGGTATTCAGAGAAAATGGATAAAATTGATATTATGTATAGTTTACTAATACCCTATAATTAAACTATTATTGTAATGCAATAATTACGGCAGTCCGTCTTAGTCAAATCAGAAACTGACTGATTTAGAGTTCTACTCTGATTGATACAAATGTAGTTAGGAGAGTTATACCAAGGGAGCTCAAAATATTTGTTTAAAATATAAGTAATTAGACTCTTCTTTTTACAGGTCTTTGGAGCTATTCTTCGGCTGAATAAAGACCACATGCATTCATCTCTTCTCCGTTCGGTAAGTTCAAATAAGAATATTTTGTGTTTTTCGTGTAATTTGGTTCGTCTACTATCTTTTGTTATCTCCTATATCTGTGCCATTCCTTTCTGGTTATAATTATCGATTCCCTTAATGGCTGGTGGCCCCTAAAAACTTTTCAGACGCGTAATATCGATATCGAAGATTATTTTCGGTTCCGATTATATATCACCCTCAATAAATCAAGCGTGGACATACCCTATCCTCTGAGCTAGGTAGGCCTAGACATAAAGGATGAGATTATTTTAACATAAATATTGAACATGTAGCATTTTCAGAGTCAGCAACATCTATCTATGAAAACATGAAAGCTTATAATTTTGAATGTGTGTAGCAAACTTTCGTGAATAATTACCAACGTATCCAAAGTATACTGGAAGTATACAGTAACGGAAAGGAAAGTGAAAATACTTTGTTTATCATGATTAATAATGACAATTATGGTCGGTACCATTGTTATAAGTGTACGTTACGGGCGAATCTTACATTATAAATTATATTAATTTTTTTGTTAATGAGGCTGGTTAGAATTGACTGACATAATGCTTACTGTATAATTTAACATACTACCATCATTGTGTTTGATAGTTTTGTTGAAGAATAGGGTGAATGACTGGGCACTATCTTAGTGGGGAGGGTGAAAGACTAGTTCAGTTTTGTCTTAGAAATATTAAATAAAAGTGTTTCCAGGTGTTAACCCTAACTTGACCAAAATCAATCTACGGATGCACTGTTTGAACTGTTATTAAGGAAAAATTTAAAGAAACATATACAACTACGACCCACCGGGAATACCCGTAGTTGTATTGTTATAGTAGTACTATAATTAGTATTAAACCTTAATAGTCTCCGCCAAGGGCAACGTGTAGCAGAACCTGACTTTCTTCAGACCAGAGAGCAGCGGGACAGTACTATTTATTATACGGACGGTAACTTTTGGTCCCGTTTTGGAAAGGACGGGTCATATGTTACAACAGTACGTATAAGGGATGTTTCTAATCCAATTCCAGTACACGATTATGTTCCTATAAAATATGTCGTATTTCACTCGTGCGAAGCAACTACTTTTTCGTAGATTTCGTGTGTTTCTATCTCGACTCGCTGGTTTGGTCTTTTGCTAGATCGATCTTGGCTGCTCGCCATCTTCAGTAGCGGTGTTAGTCACTTTTGTCACTTTGGATGTTTTTTGGACATCCTCACTGCACTGTCACTGTCACTTGTACTGTGGTGGTTGTAGTGCATTCAGTTCAATGCGCGTTTCAATTGTACGGCGCACCTAATACTAGCCCGCAACAAAGGTCTGTCTTACATTTTAGTATTAGCGCCTAACATGTAGCGCCTTACAGTACAAGTGACAGTGACAGTGCAGTGAGGATGCCCAAAAAACATCCAAAGTGCCAAAAATGACTAACACCGCTACTGAAGATGGCGAGCAACCGAAACCGGTCTAGCAAAAGACACACGAAATCTACGGTATTCCAACCCCTCGCAGACCACAAAACAGGCATGTTAAACTAATTTTTCCATCGTACCGACGATCGGACAGAGCTACACTGCAAATACTGTCAGCTTTTAAAGTGGGTGCTAACAGCGTGGTCTCTCAGGCCACACTAAACGGGAAAAATAGGAATATTGGACTGGCGGCAATAAAGTAATCGCTACAATCGCTTTTCCTTCCGGTACACGAACGGGCTGTAGTTCCGCTCAGAAAGCCCCCCCACCCACCCACACCATTACCACTTTGTTAAACAGAGGTGCCTTCATCACACTCAACCCGAATCCAATTTTATTATTTCTGTCGATCCCCCCCCCCCACTTCACATCACGCTCTAGTCGACGGTCTACAAATTGATTCTATAGTTCATATATAAGAGTGTAGTGTTTGGAGCGGCGGGCCGTGGAGCGGAGGAGGAAGAGAGGCCCGGAGGAGGCCGTCCGTGACATCATTAGGGTGAAGCGTCCTCAAGAGAAATCAGTTTGCCCCGATGATGGAACGGACGGACGCCCGGGATTTGGAGTCGGAACGGATCACGGCCCCACCCGACCGTCCTCAAAATTATTTGCAAATTTTATACGAAAACCAGGCCATCGAACCGATATTATATTTCCGATCTCAAATGTCGCCGAAAAATAATCTCATCTGACGGTTTGAAAAAGATTGGGTCATAAAATTATAACAGAATAACTTATTTCCTACACATCGACAGTAATTCACTAAAATATTAATATCCCCTAAGGAAACAGTAGTTTCCCTACTAGGTAAGTGAAATATTGAGTTAATAAATGGTAATAATTTGGAAATTAAGGCATAGACTCATAAATAACTAATGTAATATTCTGCGATTCAACAAGTAAATACAGAAATACTAAACTCACTATTTAATGTAAGATACCGAGATTGTTTTAAATCAACTTTTTTGAATTATATTTTTCGTGATCGAAAAATGACGATTATAAAATTTTTTAATTAGTATTAAAAATAGTACTTTTGTTATTGTTGTTAATTTATACTGGACTTCTAAAATAATAACTACAAAACATAATAACTGCAGTAATATCTACATTAAACAACAAAAGCTTCCATACGACATAGTAGTACCAAACCCATAAAATGGGGTAATACCTCTATCAGAGGATGACTGGCTACCCATGAAAATACACGATTATCCATATGAATAGCCTCCATTTAAATGCACTTCAACATACATTTCGACATGTTCATGAATATTAGCGGTCAAGGAGAGACACCCATGATAATTAATTCAACTGTGAGATGAGATGTAAAATTGACCAACCGAACGATGTTTTCCGCTGAAAGTGTACGCATTCAAATTCTGTTACTTTGAACGCGACGAAAGAAACACAAATTGAACTATATAAAAAACATTAAAAAAGCACATGTGTTTCCCCAGTTGATAAAAAGAATAAAAAAATTGGTTCGATGCCTTGGTTTGGACACATTCAACTGTTTCTCTACTGGATGTTTTGCTGGACCGTTTTTATTGGACAGCGACGCTCAACGAGCGTACGTTATGTTTTCTCTTTCAATTTCTCTCCGACTGTTAATTTTAGAGGATTGCGTTGCAACTAAGGTGACCAGATAATATGCGAATCGAATCATCAAATTGCCTCAAAACTTTAGGGTTGATTAAGTATAGTGTGCCGCAGTCAAACTAACTTGTCTTCAAATAGGGCCCGGAATTTCCAGAAAAATGGGAATATCTAGCAAAACTAATAAATATTTCTAAGTTAATGTATATTTACCAGTATATTTTGGATTATGTTTTGAGAATTCTATATAGCAATGTAAATCTTAAGTAACTAGTGAAAATATTTGAATTTTTGCAGTTATGATTGCAAATCTATCTGCATTTAATCGGCAAACGACTAAGAACTTTCCATTAATATGCCATTACATTTTTCCATAAGGAAACTGTTCGTGGTGTTATCAGAATTCATTGAAGTCACAGAGAGAATGTATATGTGAGAAGGGAGTGTCTTAATGTTTTGGAACCGCTGCTTAAGTACCTTGCCGATGATACAATATTAGAAATAATGATGTTGTCATGATTGACAGGAATGTTTTATATCTGAAATGAAAGAATACACTATTGCATTGTGTCGTAATATATGAAATGTCCGTTTTGTAGCTAATAATCACATTGGGTTAAATATACACTGTATTTTGTAACACTTGTAGCCATTTTCTGGTTTCCATCGCATGCAAAGAGACAAAATAAACGACAGTTACTGTTCGTAACCGTAATAGCGAACCTTAGGTTTCGAAACTATTCACTCCTCCTATAATAGTGTCTCGTCTGGTCTGCTTGTGTTGAGACTATAGCACAGCTTCTTATCTATTATGATGCTTCTCCCCCATTAATAATGTTCATGTAGGGGACACAAGATGAGCCATTGTCAACTGCAAAGTCAACACAGACTGCTTTTGAGAGGAAACAACATTGCACTTCACAAGTGATACCTGTGATAACGGTGTAAATTCCGAACTGACATTTCATATGTTACATACATTACGTCCATTGTTTTTATAATGCCCCAAACTGTAGAAAGGAATCATGCGTAGTTCTTTTCTGTGTTGACTAGTATTCTTTAAATTTTAAGTGTCGCCTATTATGTACTACGTTGAAATATGAAAAACACGGTGATATGGCACGTTATTTCCGTAAACCTAATGGATATGTGTAGTATCTGTGACACACCTGTGTAACACCTGAGACTGAGTTTGTTCCGTCCAAATCCGAACTCAGTGAAGCGAACGGAAAATCGGGCAGGACATCGAGCGAGTACTGGCTGGTCACCTTCGTTGCGGCGTCAGATTCACTTTTTTTTTAGATATATATTTAATATTTATATTTAATAGAAGATTTGTCTCGTGCGGCGTGATCGGGAAAGGAGGACGCTGTGTGGAGAAGCGGCCGCCCGTGCCATCATCAGGGAGAAGCATTCGAGAAGCCGGTTTGTCCCTGATGATGGAACGGGCGGCAGTTTATCGAAAAACCTGAATTCCCTCCCCGAGAGATATTGGAGGAGCCCCGACACCATCCCAGGCACCACTCAATTGTTCTCGCCTTGCTCAGTGGTCCAATTTTTATTTTTTTTTTAATGCAGTTTAAAATGACGCCTCGTTCACGATAGTACCCTCTGTCGTGTAAGGACACGATATTCCTAAACGCTTGTTATAGAATATATTTCTATGAAAGTTGTATCGCAGGGTGAAAAGTGAAAGATTATTAAGAGAGAAAAGGTTGGAAAACACAAAACACAATGTATATACTTGCATATACTGTGCAGTGTAGTCTGTTTTTTAAGCGATTCTTTTTCGGACGCTTGATTTTCTTCTTCACAGGATACTTCTACGTTAATGGAATAAAATAATTATTTACATAAAACATTGGTGCAAAATCCTTTCTACGTTTATACACTTAGTTCTTATCTCCATAATTGCGCCCAAACCTGGGCTGAAACATACATTATTCTAATTAAATTTTTTATTAAATCATAATTTAAACGTAGGAGGAATACAAACATACATATAGAGCAACGCACTTTTAGCGAAATCATTCCATACACACAAAGGGGAAAAACATTTTAATCACTACCAATTTCATAATTTGAAATAAGTAATTCGGTTAATACTTTGAGTACAGTTTCAAAATACAATCTATCATTCCTATTCAAAGACCTAGACAGTGGTATAACTGTGTATAACCAGTGTAACCAGAGAGTATATCCAATGACCGAGCATCATAACGTCATTAATGCACTGAATCGTCTGGTGTTGATTCGCAGATTAATACGCGCGAATCGTATTATATGAAAAATAGCACTATGTATATAAAGCGCTCTTCACATATGTTTTTTCTTTTTTCCTCGGTATTTATTTTAGGCGCAATTATGGTTTCCCCGTTATAAGCCTCGGTATACACAAGTTAGTACACACATTATTCTACACATTCTTGTTTCGAGATTAAATGAGCAATTAGGAGTAATTTCATTTGGACACCAATCAAACAGAACTAAATATTCCTACAGAGCAATGGAAGGTTTTTGACGGAATAGTTTTTGATAACTTTATTGCAGAGTATGTTGAGAATGCAATCAAGTTTTATTTTAATATCTTCCATAATGTTCACGTAATGTGTTTTATTGACACGAATTTCATTGTAAAGGCAATCAATATAAGAATTATATTACGTGAGCATATCTTCTCTTATAATTTCATGTCCGATCATTACAAACCCTTTTATTAATATGCAATATTTTAAAATACAAGAATAAGGCCTGCTTGGTTCGATTTTTTCATTTAAAAATCTAGAGAGTATTTCTGGAAAAGCTCAGTGTCAAATTATTACTTTCGTTCTTACGCCACTTACAATCGAGAAATCAACCACAGTGCGTCTAATAATGAAATATAGTATATAAAGTATCACGCCCCGCGATACAAATCGATACGCATTTTTGTTAAAAGCTTTTCCCTTGTAGTGAAATTAGCCATGTAGATGGAAGCAGTTAGAATTTCGGTCTAAAATATCTTAGCTTAATTTTAGCTTCAAAATGTGAATAGCTATTTCCTATTTATCAATATGTGTGAATGTTGAATGTATTACGTTACCGACACGTGCGCAGTAAAATAATTACCATGTTAAAATTTCAAATGTAATTGGAATTGAAGATTATTGGGATTTACATTGGTGATTTATTGCTAGTAGTAAATTTTACTGCTTAATGAGTTATTTAGTGTAATGACTGTAATATAAACCCTTAAAAACTTAAATAGCTACCATTAGAACAATTAATTTTAAAAGGATGTTAGAAATTGTTAAAAATTTGGAAAGTATATTCAATTTAAGTCTTTTTGTAAAGTTAGATATATTTAAATCTTGAATTGTATAGTGTAACATTACTAATAATTAATTTTACGTTTGTTTTTTTCAGAATTAAATCAAACTGAATGTACCACTATGTATTAGAGACCACTCATCTTCCTTCACACATTCCTACCACACGTAGCGTTCAGTTATAATTTTCACCTCCATAACCGTAGTTGGCACCTATTAGATAAAAATTTTATTTTAGAACTCGGAATAATTAGCGACGTATATCTTACTGTAGTTTTCAAAGGAAAAAGCGTTTCAGTCGCTGGACATAACGTAGTCGTAAACTCATTTGCACCAGGCATTTGTAACATAAAACAGCTCCAAAGGCAGTTAAGGGCATATTTATATCAATAAAAACACACGATGTATATCGATTAAAGCTGCGGCGCTTCTGCATGCTCAATGAATGCTAGTTTAGTACTAAATTCGCCAATTAAAATTCCCCAAGGAATGGACAACATAAATAAATGTACTCTATTTCAATAGGAACTCGAATATAAAATGTACTATTATTTTATATTTAAAAATTTTTTTTTTCCAAACCCCTAGTAGGACGTCGTTTCGCTGTTTCATGTTTTTAATTTTAACTCTCCAGACCTCATACACACACACACACACACATCAGGGGAGCCAATACCCTGGATTCCTATTATTATTCAGTAGGCTACAAGGACTCGCACGTTATAACCATACGTGGCGCTAACAATAACCTTACACTATTTGTGTATTCATATGCTACGCCGTGTAACCGATTAATTTACCACGATGAATACGGCATCAGCCCACACACTACGGCGTCAGGCGGGCAATTTCGTTTCTGTTAAGTGACCAGCATCAACACCGATGCTGATGGACTGGATACGAATATAACATCGGTCCGTTGCCTCGAGAAAACTTTCGCTGGAAATATAATAATTTGTTTCCTGGGAAATTCATATCTGTGCGCATGCTACAAATAACCCCGGAGCCGAGGGTTCAGATTAATAGCCTCGCGTCGAGGCCGTAAACAGGGAATCTGTTTCGGGTGGGCTCTATTTCGAGATCGGCCGCGAAATTGGTACCATTCTGGGCCTCCGTTGTATTTAAAAACTATACTTTCGCACACAATAATAAAATCTATTGCATTCGCATAGAATACAATGTGAATTTTATTTATGATCGTGCGTCCGCGTTAAGAAGTTCCGCTTTTTGAAACGGAGCTCACTTGGAAATCGGACTACTCCCTCGTCACCGAAGGACGATTTATGAAAATGTAGAGAAGCCAAGGGACTTAGTTTTCCTCAATTTTGTGGTTCCCATTTTTTCAAATCAGTTTTTACAAACCATTTGTTCATGGTGTGTAGCTCAAGCCTCCTTAACACATTGAGAGGTTCCTGAAATACATGAGTATTGTTACTATCGGATATGAACAAGTCCGATACGTCGTTTGCGTCAGTCGAGAGGTCGTTTGTGTAGAGTGGGTTCTAAAATTATGATATACAGCTTTATATAGTACTTGTGTGCGGGACTCACTGGAAACAGTTGTCAATGGTCGTTACATTTTTGTAGCCTTCTCATCATTTTAAATCCTTTGAATCGCTGAAAATAAATACGATAGACGTAGACAATAAGACTCCAGTCTTCTATACTGCATCATTTCTGAAATTAGACTTGAAATCTATATAATTTCCTAGTTTCAACCGGAAAAGAGCAGGACAAGTGGCATTATCAACTTTCTATCCCTCGGTCAGAGACCGAAGGCGAGTGGAGAAGAAAGTAAAACGGGCGATGCAACATTAGAATGATCCATTTACAAGTCCCCCGTTTTCCCTGGGCGGTGTTTAATATTTATAACTCTTTAGGGCGGTCTTAACCAGACACAGGCTAACCCATTGTAACGGTTATAGTCCCTCCCTACTTCCTTCGGTTCAAAAAAATAATGGGAGCCGAAAGAGATAACGGAATTCATACAGCGAATGGCATGGAGAAAAATAAAAATTACCTCCGTAGTTCGATTTTTCTTATTTTAATTGAGTACAATTGTTTTTAGCGATGTTTAACTAGAGAGAACAATTCAAACTCTAAGGTGCTTCACTAATAAACTCCTCAATGCTACAGAAGATAGTGAAAAATGGAAAATGGTCTGGAATGGTGATGAAATTATATTGACTTACAAGAAAAATAAATTATCTTTAAAACTTTAAAAGCGGTAAAATGTGTATGCAACTGATGTTAGAGTTAGAGCGCTGGTATAAAAGCTATAAATAAAATATCATAACTCAATAACAAATTTAAGGAGGTAGTATATTTTTCCAAGCAAGGCTATGGTTAACTCAGATGTCAATGTACATTCATGCAAATGCTGGCCTCAATTTCCATTCAAATTAAGATGGTAATATTTGTTTCTATTATTAGTGGTGGAAAGGGCAAAGTTGTATTATGCATTTAAAACGCATTTCGAGGTAATACCCATAGGCCATGGCCTGATAAAAATCGGGTGGTTTGGGCCGCTCGGTGATTTTCCACATCGGAAAGAGCGTTTCGAATAGGATATTATATTGTGCCAGTAAATTAAAGTTCATTTAAAATCTGACCCCTCCCCCCCAATTTTTGAATTTCTTTCGAGCGTTTTCAAAATAACTTTCCGGGAAATTGGAGAAATAAACTAAGGTAATACGATGTCTGGACACTCAAAGGGGTTTCGATTTATGCCGGGAGCTCGTTCGTCCGGACTTTTAACAGAAAGAATAAGCGAGAAATTCAACGGCTCTGCAGAAACAGCGCGACGCCCAGACCTAACAATGCCCCTTTGAGGAAAACGACAGTTCCCTTTTAGCAACAGAGGCCGAACCAGTTTCATCCTCCTTAATTAGACCAAGCTAACATAGTATTAACGTACTTCCTTTGAATGGGGCGCAACATTGAAAGAGACAGTCGAACCCGAGTTATTCGATCAGACAAATCAAATATTCTCCAACATTCGGGTTCGAACTCATATAATTAGATAAAATCCATCCCAGCATATGACCTGGCGGTTATTTTAAAATCCTAATCCGAATAATTATACTGGCAGTAAAGCAGCAGTTCCTATACTGTTTAAAAGCCTTGTGGTTAATAAAATATACCTAAATTCCGTTATTCAGATTTTAACATTTCTCTTGGATCAAATAATTCTGTTTTTATATACTAAACAGTTGGATGATTCGACTGAAACTATTATTTCTCGGTACTATGATCAGGAAACAGATAATAAGTAGCAAAATACACCAGGGGATCTTCGTGTTTGCTAAGAAAAGCTGTAAATTGATAACGATTTGGGAGCGTGGCACAGAAAATAAACTGGGACCGATAAATTCCATCAGATGGACGAACTTGCGGCGTATTTGTTCAGCTTTTCCAATTTCTCGAGTTATTGACAAAAGTTCGGTGCAGACTTCATTATCTGGGGCTTGGATTTCGACGAATTTCACGACGGCGACTAATCAGATCCGGACGACCCGAAATAAAGAAAACTTTTTGAAAAGTTCGAACGTATTCGATTATTTTGAATAGGGATGCCGAGCCAATACTTGCTCATTGTCACTAGTTGCAGTAATCACTTCTCTTGTAAACATTTATTAACTAGGCGGCTGAATAATAAATTATTTAAAAATTCTGGAATAAAATTGGTGGAAAAAATAATAAAATAATGCTATGGTATTCAAGCGTTGAATTTCACCGAATGCAAACAGTTGAATAGAATTTTCTACAATATCCAAAACTTAACGAGCGAATTTGCTGCATAGTTCAGTATCATCTTATGAAAAAGGACGCAACGTTTTGTTCAACAAGAAGCCTTTTTTCATTTCTAATGTAGGTCGGCCAGTACTTGGTGTTCCGGCAATTTCTCCATTAATATTCATAAAGTGCGCCGTGTCTAAGAAAACCAGCTACGAGACCCGCCCGACGAGAACACGAAAACAAAACGTTTTAAAATACTAATGTACCCACTTTCATTTATCAAAAGGAATTACAAAAGGTAATTTATAAGGGGGCTCGCAATTTAAATGTAAAAACAGGGTCACAACTGAATTCGCAACTAAAGTCTATTAAGTTTCAACATTCCAGCTGCTTATTGATCTTCGCCTAATGTACACAGAGCCAGGTCTTAATTTCAAAAACTATAAACAACAGTAACATGATGATGGATATATTTTATACAAGGAGGTACGGTAGCAAAGCTTTCAGGCTATCAAGGTTAGTGGAGGGGGAGGATATTTTATGTGAAGTGTCACGTCATTATTTGAAAAACAAAAATTGACGTATTTCGAATCTTGGCAAGTATATTGGGTAAGGGGAAAAATTGCGCGATATTCGAGATTAACTGTATTTTCTCCAGCCGAAGTTATAGTCTCGAGTCAATGTAACTTACTTAAAACAAAATTATTGGATAATACTAATTGATCGTTAAAACTAACAACAACCCGAGAATGTTATTTCCAATTCGAAACAGTTGGGTAGAGTTCGCACAATGCTACAGTGCCATTTCGGTTTTCCATTTTACCGAATGAACCGCCAACGAATGACAAAATAAAAATACGAACGATTTAAACTTTTTTCCCGTTTCAAGTCGGAAAATTGGACTGGGGGGTCCTCCAATAGGGACGTCCCAATTGAAGCCGTTCGAGGGAAGAAGAATTCAGCTGAAAAATTCCAATCGAAAAGCATTTTCCAATTTACAGTAGTATAGCGGCGACCGGGAAAAACCTAAATTCTCACAAAATTGTGTATGCAATAGGGAATATAAGATTTGGAGTGATCGCCCAGATGGCCATCTGAAGAAAATTAAAGCTGAATGAATGAAAATGAACTAAAAGAAAAACTGAAATTTTAGACAAGTCGACCTACCATACAACATACAACTTGTGACTGGGCTGGAACCGAAGTAACATGTGTATACTCATTATCAAAATCATTTTATTCTAAAGAGTTACGCAATGCCACGCATTTTATTATAACCTGAAAGGTAATAAATGCAATAAGTCCTCCACACCCGGGGAATCCCAATCCGGGTTCTGTTTCGGGACCCGCGTCAGTATCTCAACACGGCTGTTATTTTTCTTCTTTCATTCCAGAACTCGCCGTGACGTCCGCTATTCGTGTTTTTATTTCGTTTCAACGGAACGCCCCAAGGCGCTTTAGTCGGAGGGTTGAAACGCGTCATACACATCCCCCACCCCAACCAGCACCCGGAAAAAATGTCAACTTTATGCAAGGGATTCGAGGGGTTATTGGAATTCATATTTGTGCGACGAGTCCCACCCTGAATGTATATCCCTATGTCACTCCTAATGTTTCAGTACATCACTGAATCAATCTCTGCAGAAATATTTAACATTATTATTCATTAACGAAACATTCAAGTTTACCGGTATAATAATGTACGCATAAAAAATTTAGAGAATTAGCCGAACTTGAATGAAAGGAGTTTTCAATAATGTTTTCAACATCCAAATATTATAATAAGTATACATCCAAACATAAATCCTGCATAAATGGATAAATATTTGTTTTATAGTAAAAAAAATTACAGTTATTACTTACCATGTCACATTACGTGTTGCCATGCAATATCTTGTTACACATCTAGTACTATAGGTTTAATAAGATACCACACAGAAGGGAATGAGGAAAAAATATTTCACGAAGGGACCGCGGGATGTGATGCAATAAAGAGCGACCTCCCGTTGACATCGAAATAAATTAAGCGAAATTAAACGCAATTAACAGAGACTTGAAGGTGGAATTTTAATTAGAGGACGAGATATGACCTTTTGAAACGGAGCAAACCTTTTATATTAAACTGAACCCGTCCACTGTCCTGTTGACCAGCTGCAGCGAGTGGGTGAAAATATTAAAGTGATAAAGAAAATTCCAAATGACTCTTTCATTGACATTGAAAAAATCGCATACACTAACATTAGATTATATAATAAAGAATGAAACTCTTACCGCAGCTTTCTATATTTTAAAATTAGTTTAGCTTTTACGAATGGACACGGGGATAATTGCAAGAACCATCACAACTTTGATGTAAAATCCTTGCATAGGAAAAAGGTCAATTTTTCAGCGGAGTGTGTCCAAGTTCAAGAAACTAGACTGAGCTAGAAAATGGAGCAGATCATGACCTTGGTGCATCTGAGCTGAGCTCAATTTGCACGCTAAGCTCCCTTTTTTAGCGAGTTTGGACATTTTCTTGTGCGCCTGATTTAAATAAGAAACAGGGCTTTCTCTGCCGGATTACTGTCGGAAACGGAATTTTCCTTTATAAAAATTTAATTCTGTAACCTTTGAATCTTTCATTAGTCTGCCCCAGCCTACACTCCCACCCCCCTTGAGAAATGTAACATGATAAGGAATGGAACACAGGTCGTAAATCGTGCACTGGACACGATATTAAATAACATAAATTATGAATTAAATAAAATATATTTGCAACGACATGGATCTTGTGATTTTCTGTCACCGCTCGCTGATAGACTTCTTACATCTTCTAGCCACCTTCAATAGCGTCCCGTCCGTAGATTATTGAGATCAGCAGTCTACATTGTCAATGAACTCTTACTGTCGCAAAAAGTACCACTCAATATGTATCTTAAAAGAATGGAAACTTTGAAAGCTTCGAAATAAAGTAACGTGAAATGTCTGCAACCCTCTTTTTAGCCTATTAACCGCCAACCGGCAAATATTCAATTTTCCGTACACCTAGAATTTTACAACATATAAAATTTTTTGCCATTTGAATTCCCTTCTGTATGTGTATATATTCAGTAACCGATTTCAATGCCGATGGAATATCGATTTGGCTACCCAGAATAAATTTGTTTATGATGGGGGTCCCCAAGATATAAGAAAAGTTGGGAATCGCTGCATGCCACTTCGACTTTTACCGCCCTGAAACCACGAGGAAGACGAATATGATATCGACCGGAATACTATTGACGTTGGCGTGAAGTTGGATCAAATAACGATAGGATAGAGTATATAAGCGGTGATAAAATGGAAATTATGACTACTTATGTGACAGTGATAAGAGTACAGTAAATAAATCGTGTGCACGGTAACCGAGTAATCGATTATTAACGGATACATAATATAAAAAATGTAATAACATAATAATACGCTACCTAAAACATAAAGATAAAATCATATTGATGAATTGGTTTTGATTTATTTTAATCAGCTGCTTTATTTATTAATGGAGCAGTTGTGACTCTGGAATCTCTCGAATGTTTTACATTTCAGATATTTTATGTATGCCGTACCGACCAGTTATTCTAAAAACTCAGGTCGTGCGCAATTTGAAATTGTTTGTTAAAATGTAAAGCCTAATAAATTTAAATGGGCGATTGCTCCTCTTTCGGGCGTTGAAAGGAGACTGGGGCGTTTGACTGAGGGCCCGATAAAGGAGGCCGTGAGTCTCTTAAGGGTCAAAGTTAAAACGGACATTATCTCGAGTGCGGTCTCCGCTGTTTCTCTATTCAGCGGACGCAATGGACTCCTTTATTCGTTTATCTAAGGTGGCCTAACTATCTGATCTCGGCGTAGGCCCGGCAACGGTATTTCCAGCCTGACCCGAAAACGAACTCCGCTGGCCAAGAGACATTTCAGAACGCCCCCAACTCAACTAAACACTGAAAAAATGGATCATTCGATCTTTCAGTTCAATCGGCTTATATTTCTTTAGGTTATAAATTAATCAATAAATGTAATTATAAATTAATTAATATCGGATAATCAGTAATATCGGATGATTACATAGCAACTTCCCTGACACCACCATCTAATAATAATTGTTATACTTACATAGGAATTAGACGACCGTCTCTGGGACACGATGCCGCAAAGTCCCACTTAAGCATCGGCGTCTCATTAAGCAGGAATCGCATGCCCTATCGAACGCCCTCCTCGTGCCTAAATTAGAAACAAGATTCAAGGGGCAAATAATGAATTTAGTTTTCGGCCCGTTCAACAGAGAGGCAGAGACCGCCAAGTTCAAAGTAAACTGAGATACTAATAGCGACGGTCTCCGTGGGGGCTGGTTTATTCGGAGTCGACGGAGGGAAGCGATTACCGGGGAAAGGGGAGACCCTCCCTAACGAGTAACCTTTAAATGAGATAGTTGGGCGCACAATGGAACTTGAACTGGCAAAGCTTCCCCCCTGCATCGACACTCCGGGGTTTCCGATTACTACTACTACATGTCTGGTACAAACTACCCAAGAAGGATTTAATCCAGAAATTTCTTACCGTTAACGAATAAAGAGAACGTTGGCATTTACCTATATCCATTTCCTGTAGTTGGAGTAACATATACTACAAAAAAATACAATCAAAAAAATGTATGATCAATGTGTTCACCACACTCCGTAATCTTTGAAAAAAAAACTCCTCTACTCAGCATCCGGGAGAAAGGACCGGATTTAAAACCTGACGAGAAGAATTTGAGCCTTATTTATGGGAGGCATTTACGTTGTTGGCCGTAAAGATTGGAGGAGACGGGGCCTGCTTATCTGGGCGGCCGAGACAAAGCGGCTGGTTTCCTGCTTTCTCTTAGCATTCCCACCCCCTAGATACTACTCATTTCACGTGGACAGCCACTTCAAAAAAAAGGGAGATCCTAAATTTCATCCCTTACTAAAAGTGAGAACTGTGTTGCGCTCGAATCGGATATTAAGTACAATTCAGCACGACCGGATACGATTATTCGATATTGTTATCAATCGATTATACGATTATGCTTTCAAATTATGAGATGCAACTGGTAGAAACCAGTTTTGTTTTTGTGTTTTATTGATAATAGTAGGGCCAAATGTGACTCGATCCATTTTTCTTTAAGGACAGTGGAATATAATTATTTCGTGCAGCGAGAACACTGTATGTAATTAAAGTATCTCCTCCATAAATCATTTGTTCCATGATGAAATGAAGGGCCAACATTTTGAATTATCTTTCCAATATCCTTCTATAAGATCTGCATTTAAAATTCAAACTAACGTAACTGGAAGCGGAAAAAATCTCGCGGGTAAATATAGACCGACGTGTAAACATTTCGAGATCTTTAAAATGTTACGGAATGTGAACCAAAGTTCTAGAGGCCCACCTAGTATGGCATTACGTACAAAATGTTCCAATATTTTAATAAACTTATAAAAGAAAAGAAGACCGTAGATCCACTCAAGTGCTTGTAATTGAATTTCCAACCTTCCTATTTCCCTAACGTAGTTAAGTCTAAAGTAGTACGAAACTGTACACTGGACAGACCTTTCAATTATCGACGTAAGTGGGATAATAAATGATAAATAAATAATAAATCAAATTTTAGCGTGGGATATAAAAGTAGGCGGTCAATGGAAGCACCCTATAAGTCATAAATTCCGCCTGACGACGTCAAAAGCTGTTCGGTCGGAAGATTATGACTCCGAATACAAATTAGATGGTGAATGCTCGAAATCGGTCAATAAACACGGCTCGACCTATCATTAGAGAAATTAAGTCTAGTAGAAATTATGGACACCTTCACGATAGAATAGGCTGTCGTCAGCGTGTCCATTAACTCAATTAAAACTGGTCCTTTCCCTATAATATTCGCCAAGGCCTTCGATGTCGGATAATAAAGAGGCCCAGTCAAGACCGTATTGAAGTAGTCTCAGCACTTATGTATTGATGTTTACCAAAAGGTACAACACTATAGACATTTAAAAACCATGAAAGCATATCTAATATTTCACGGCCGAATTGTGTGCTTATTTTAAACACGAAGGTCAGAAATTATTGAACGGCCGCGTTGATTTGAAATATTCCTTGAGTATGCGAATAGCTAGCTGTCTGTCTTGTTTCCCTCCAAACAGGACCCGGGTCATTGATTCACATTGATTCATTGACAGGTTCATTAATGGTCCAATGGCTTCATTATCGGAATAACTTCATATGTATTGTATAAAAATCGTGGTTGGTAAGAAGTTAGAAGTGGATTTTCATGTAAAATACCTCTGAATTTATGAACTTCGTAGCAGTATGAGAAAAAATACACGGAAAAACCTATATTCCGATGACGATATATTTTGTTATTCTTTTCCAATAAGTCGGTCCCCGAATGGGGAGGGATCTTTTACCGTATTCATGAATGTTGTTTTTTCGGGCGAACAGAGCCCGGCCTCTCCACGATCGGAAACTGGGTCGAGGACCCTTTTTGCCGAAGAAGAGCGAAGCTGGAACGGAGGAAGAAATTTCGAGAGAATTTGCGGATCCATCGGTACTTCTCGACCATTAATCTTGCACACTCTACAAATACTCCGTCCCCTCTGTTTCTTCTACAGCCGGTTGCATTTCAATTAAGGAACAAATCACGAGCACGCCCGAATAATTGCAATCGAAACTGGTAAGTTAACGGGCCAATATTAACTCTTTCTGGATGAAATCACGATGTTCAACTATTAAAATGAGATGTTTAGAAAGCTGTGTATTAAGTGTTTTTGGTATAAGTATGGTGTTTTTGATAACAGACATTGTTTCAATTCGCTTTGGGTTAGTAATGATTTTCTTAACTAATGTATAACGCAGTTGGATGTTGACAAATGTGGCACAGGTTCTTTATATTTATGACTTAAGTAAATAAATAAATATAAAGTGAGATGGAGAGGGAGAGAGAGAGCGGTTTATGAAAGCTATATACAGTGCTTGGACCATCGTACCCCTCGCATCGGACGTGTGAGGATGGTGTACCCACCTCAGTACCTTAGTGCATGTTATATATTTGAGTATAATTGTTCTGCATGCGGCGTGCAATTCATATTAGCCATATAGTGAGCTGGCGGAGAAGAGGGAGTTACTATTTTTCCAATGCCAATGACAATGGGTTCCCTCATGGTAAAGTCGTTCGGACTTTCGGAGTCTGGAATTCAGAAATTCAGCAAACACCGCTGAATCAACAATTCAGGAGATTCGTACTTCGGAAGGTTCGCTTACAGTAGGCAAGTCCCCCGCGTATGCTAACCTAGAAACTGGAGCAGGTTAAGGCTGACAATAATACATAACTAATAATAAAGAAGAATAGCAACCAGTATACATATAGAACCATTTTCTGCGTGTATATAAATGTGTATATATACACGTTTGATAAGTTAATATTTTTTTAATTACAGCAGTTTTCCTTTTTTTACCTGAAGTTTTTAAGAAATTTCTTATGTGTATCATTCATGCAGTGTTTTGATTCATTATTTACAGGAATAAATATTACTAAATACCTAGACCGAAATTATTAACAAACGGATTATTACTTGCAAATTATTAATCTGTGTGCAATCACCGATACCCTTATCTCTGTTAATTGTCAATTTAAATCACTCAAATGATTACTTAAAAAAAGGGTAACGTCCTAAAACGCAATCAGGTAAGAAACCCAATGGGGGCGTGACACAACTTGGGAGGACGTGACCTAAATATGAAAACGGGTAATCCGAAGGGGATAGGTTTGGGTTTGGTCAGGGGTGAATTTAGTCCCCTCCTCGTCCTTAAACACTAACTAGAGTTACATGGGCCAATTATACGATTACCGCTATTTATTCTATTCTAGTCTTCTTAATTCTTAATGAACATTTCCTATTCTGTAAAGAAATCATACATTTATTTTAGTCAAATCTGAGTAAGCATTCAGTTACCAATATGTAATCATTTTTCCTTATATTTTATTGAACCATTATATAAGTCGTAATCATTTTAAGCTTTAGTTATTTCATTTTACCTCAATTTTATAAAATTAATTTCGTAACATTTCATGAGGGGGAGTTAAATTTCATATAATAAGCGGACGAACAGGAAAATATTAGATTGACCTCAGGGGGCCGTCCCGAATTACGGTCACGTTGCGCACCGGTAATTTTCTTTAAAATTAAAAAAACGGTCTTAAATCTCAAATATGACCTTTTTAGAAAGATCATTCTTGGGGTGTCTGGATAATGGAGCCGCGACAGACCAGTTTTCAAAGCCGGGCCACTCTGCGACTTCCTTTTTTTGGTTTTTACGAGGTGGAACAATATTTATGACGCATAGCGGTAACGTTAAACGAGGCGGGTGGGGCTCGGACTTCTCTCGCCGTGTGTGGTCCCCGTCCAAGTCACATTTCCGGTTTTTAGTACCTCGTAAAAGTAATAGGTCCGTCGTAAATCACCACCATAACCTAAGGCTCTTGCCGAGCTGTCCGATACGGACGCTGGAACGCGTTTTAGTTCACCTCGTTCCCCAAGAAATAATTATTGAAAGATTTTAATAACCTATAAACGACCCCACTTTCCCTGATCTCGTAAATCCCCGGGTGAATTTCTCTGAAAGGAAGTCCTTATTGAAAAGTCGGTGGGTGGAATATGAGCAGACTTTCCTTTATAACCGCTTCTTGGAGTGTGAAAGACGAAATGATTAGCGCCCTACTGAAATATAATTCAGAAGTGTGTGGAATATGCGTTCCATTGTGTAAAATACAATAATCGTACGATTCCGACAAAAGGTACAAATCAGAGCGATGATGGAAGGCTAAACATGAAATTATGTATTAGTACAACTAGTGTTATACTGCGTATGACGATTATGCGGTAAGACATAATCTTATATATGAATTAAATAGTGCTACATTGATTCCGTAGGGTTTAATCATCAAGGATCAACAAAATAACGGCAGGAAGGAAGGGTGAGAGGAAGCGAAAAAAAGGTTGGGGCTGAGGTGTTATGGGGATATAATTTTTCAGGGGGCGGGATCTCGTTAAGATAATGTTAATGGGAACGGGGTTTCCCGGCCGATTTAACCCTGCGCCTAACGGCCAGACTTCCTGTTTGGATTAGGGCCGCAACCAGATTTAAAACGGTCCTTCCCAGGGCTATTGGGCCGAAATCATAACACGGTAAATAGAACACTGCCAGATATAGGGCGTGCGGATTTGAAAAATTTCAATTTCCGTCCGTTCCGAAAGTCAATACGGGCCCTACAAACACCGCCTCGCCCTTCCCACACAAACAGGATCAAAATTCGATGTTCAATCAAAGTATTCGAATATTTTATATTCCCATATAAAATCTATTGACGGTTCTGGATATAAATGTGGTGAAATCGTTTCTGTGTTTAAAAAGTTACCAACGGTAATAGGAATCAAACAGCGACTTTCTGTATTAAGCCGTGAACACGTTAGTTACATAAAGTGGTACTTCCATGATTAACAGTTGCCGAAGATGCATAATTTCAGGACAGTTCCGGCCAATTAGTTGTACTCGCGCAATTCTATAGACTGGATTTATGTCTAACACCTCAGTGATACATTTGTACTTAGTTAAAGAACAAAATGAGCTTCAAAATGAAAGTGCGGTAGTGCTCACGGAGAACCCAATAGGTATTCTATACATTCTTAGTTCCAAGATTCCCACAATCAACGAAAAGGGAAAGGATAGATAGAAATTCGCGGTGATTATAAATATAACCGACATCAATTGTTTCGAAACGGCAACATCCTGTGTATATGTTGCCAATGTATGTACAGGTGGAGGCCGTGTGTATATCACATACGAACCCAATCCACTTATACGGCGACGGCTCCCGTAGGGGTTTCGGACAATTTGAGGTCGGGCGATTAGGGTCTACCGCCTGCGGAAAGAAACCTCGTTAGGAGGCCGAACTCTGTCTGTGCATTTCAATCGATGGGCGATCGTCCCGCGGGAGCTTTCGCCCCGACTCGGCTTTCCGCGAGGCTCACTCGGCTTGCCACCAAATGAAACGCCCACAGTTGGGGACGCAATTTTCTTTCCCCAGGCAATAACCGAACCCGCCCTTATAGGCTATTAACACCCGCAGCTAGGTAAAATGAAAACCTCCTTCGAGCCCCATTGGAATGTCTTGATAATATCCTCTCCTGCGTTGCGAAATCCTGGTAATAACTCTTCAGCTCGACAAAATATGAGAACATAAATTAAAGCATATTACCAGGGAGGATATTAAGCATTTGCGTAGAACGTTTTGAGACGAAATGCTAACGGCATATTTTGTATTTTTAATCCTGACGTAAACAAGGAAAAGCAACTTCTCGCTCACTCCCTTGGTAACCAACGATATAGAAACGAATGCCCATCGGGGTGTCAATATTTTCGCTCGAAGCTGAACTC
Source organism: Lethocerus indicus (assembly GCA_019843655.1). Classification (NCBI taxonomy): domain Eukaryota; kingdom Metazoa; phylum Arthropoda; class Insecta; order Hemiptera; family Belostomatidae; genus Lethocerus; species Lethocerus indicus. Next base: position 20,435,109 of record JACDQD010000003.1, on the reverse strand, counting down.
TTTTTGCGAGGGAACTAAGAGACAAAAAGTTTTACAGCGGATTCGAAGAATGTTCAGTATTATTTGCTCCAGATAAATCAGACGCCGTATATAGAGCTGGGATTAAAAGAAATATATCCCCGCGTGTTATCATTGCATTCGACAGCCAAAGTCCCAGAGAAGCGTTATCTTGTGAACAACCAGACTTTCATATAGGTCGAGATGCGATTCGAGAATATTATTCAAAACACAAACACTGTCTGGGGGTCTGCGATACCGAAATGAAATCAAATGTCGAGTCTTGAGCCCGATATCAAATTCAAATCCTACCCCCTTCTTTACATTAATATCTGAGCTTCATCGTCGGTTTTTTAAATAATTTTCTGTTCAAGGAAAAACAAAATAAAATCGATAAACTAGAAATCCTTTTTAAAGATCAGTAATTTACAATTCACAGTCTACCATTGTTATGTCGTTACAACCACGTGTCGAATATTTTATTTGTATGCACTATGAATTTTTAAAATAGCTTGTCTATTACTGGTAAACGATCGTTAAACACTATAGATTTGGACGGTTGATTTATAAGGAAAAATACATTGTATGGTGAAAATCAATTCTGGATATTGAAGTCCCCTCCCCTACGCTGTAGGGCATCAAGTAGAATAAACAATGTGAATATTCAAAATACATGGAAGGACTCTACAAAGTACCGGTGGCGGTAGTTGGTTACTACTAACCCTTGCGATGAAATAAACCTTTCTACTGGAACGTCCTCAAGTGTTCTCCAAAAGCAGAAAGAACCTCGGGCAGTCCTTCCTGCAGTATTACAGGATCTAATCGGAAGTTAGATTCTAATAATTTTTATAATGTAATTTGTTTTCTTAAGACAGTTCCAGTAAGTATTTTATAACTTAGGGCCTCTTGACATTACTTAATGGTAATTTTTATTCTTATCAACCTTTAGGGCTTCCTCTGACTCGGCGCAAAGACACTGGCTAACGCTAGCCTGTTTCAAAACGCACAACTCAAAGCCATCAATTGTGCATACCAGAAAAACACAAATAAACAATATAAACTATAAATATAATATAATAAATAAATAAAATATGAAACTTTTATGTTTTGCATAATCATTTTTAATATAAATCCCCTTACAACTGAAGCAGTAATCGGGCGGACGCATTATATTTTCAGCATGTAAAATGATCCAGAATCAGTAGTTGCAATGGTTCTATGGTCATAATTTCTACTACAAGACAAATTACATTATAAAATGACGTTGTTTTAAAGTATTTCAGTGTTTTAATTGTTCCACAGTATTTGAATAGGTGTGAGAATTTATCAATATATTTGACCAAACAATGTAAATGAATTACAATACATTACTGACGATTAATTTTGTATATTTCAAACAAATCAAAATTACAAATTCGACAACTTATATCCAACAGGGGATAAGAATAACCGGCAAATTAGAGGGACGTTAGCGAATCGATTCAATATTAGTGATCCGTATGACGTAACGTGAATTTACCAGTGCCACATCAAACGCTATCTGAAACGCACGATCTAATATTGATCAGTTGGAAGAGACCTGGACTTCACTTTTACGGATTCTTCACACTTCAAACACCTTCAGACTATTATTCCGTTCGCAGTTAAAAATAAATGTCAAGAGCCCTATAAAATGTAAAGAGCCTATTAGGAAATGAATCTATACACCCGTAAAGTCAAAAGTTACTCAATATTTCAACTCTTAAACTCAAATTCCACTTAAATCAGAGATGATTTGAGGCCAGATTCACAATTTTTGAAAGACCGAAATGGCGAGTTTATCGCCGGCGCACACGAGCCAACAGCTTATTATGTGGCTACTTTGGACATGCATGTAGTGGTTTTAATTCGAAAATAAGCCGTTATTTTTCTAAAATTACATAAATGATTCCATGAGATACATATTATAATAACAGAATTACACACAGACATGCTATTTATTCGACCAGAGCACAACTGCTATTATAGCGGTATAGTACAATACAGGTGATACAAAAGTTTCATAACATAAATTGACTTTATTTTACACGATTTTTACGTTAATACAGACTAGTGCTACATACATTATACTTCTTGTTGATTTATGTAATTGCTGGCCTGTGTGAATGAATCCAATGTTGGTACCATTGTGATAAAAAAATATTCCTGTACCCTCCTTAATACTAATAAAGCTGATACGGAAGGCAATAATTCTTCACTCATTATTACTCGCATTCCTCGAAGTGTTTCTCCCCACGGAAGGGTTCATTGCGGTATCGGATTTGCGTTTATTGGTGGGCGGTAAATCGCGACCAGAGGAGAAGTAGAGTCGACTGGGAGGCGGTGTGGGTGTGGGTGTGGGTGTGGTGGCGGGTGTGGGTGGACGCGGCCAGGATATAAGCCGGGTCGACCGTAATTGCCGCAATAAATTCGGCCTCACAATAAGTGAACTTCCTTCCTACCGATATCTGCCCCGGATATACCCCCTTCGATTTTATTGTTGACGGCTCACCTAATAAAAAAAACACCGAAGAAAATAAAAACCGATTGTCGATAATTGGAAAATATAGCCACAATCAGTACAAGAGATTTTGCACCTTGATTTCGAAGGAATAATATGATTTGTATCTAGAAATTGATTTATTATCGCGAAATATTAGTGACTTTGACAATGATAATAATTGACTGACACCGCGCCAGAGAATTCACAATGGTATATCTTAGTCGTTAAATCTTTAAAATTTAGCACCAAAAATTCAATTATACACACATCATTTCAATATTGCAGATGATTTGTTGGTAATGTATTGCATTATTAATTGTTAACTGCTTTTATCCTCAAGAATATTATTTAAGAAACTATCGCGTTTACATTACTCTCAGATGGTAACTGATTATTTTCTTAATATAAATGAAATTACAACAGGAAAGAGAAGGCCTACATGAACGAAACATTGATCGGAGTGACCTCTTTAGAAATAATTAGCATTCCGTACTACCCAAACCAAATACATCCGCGATTTGAGCACTGAGATCAAACAATTCAAACTGGAGACAGGTGGACATATATAGCTTCTCAAATTTAAATGATAGTATATGATCAACGTTTCGTTTAAAGTTAAAAGTTTAAAAATGATCTGTTTCAATATTTACGCATATAATAGCAGTGAAATAACTCTTCATTTACTAAAGGATATTGAAGCCCCCTGGAGACTAGGACATGACATTGAGTCTCGGTAGGAGGGAGACGGTTCACAAGGCTCGTTTGTACCTGACAAATATCAAGGAGGGCAAACAAAGCTCTATTGTTGGTCACTAACAGTCATCAGCCAGCAGGACCTCAACGGCTATTATTCAGTTAATTCGCGCCTACACCACGTTCAGCGTCTTGTACACAGTGAGGACGACAAAGGGAATTTCAGCCCAAGTGAACGGTCGAAATTACATAGATTACCGCGCGTTCGTAATTAAAAGCAAAGTCGGGAATTAAGAATGCCTGTTTGCCATTCTCTGTTCGAGACCTACGGATTTACAAATTTGCCCACGAACTAATTCATAACGCTTTAGGAACATGTACGCTACAGTAATCGGTGACAAAACTGTAACTGACTTATATTAATTCCAAACAAAAGAATACGAAATAAATCCTGGATATTTACCCATGAGATCCTGAAAGTTTCTACCGTTCCTAATTTCAGATTTCTTTCATAAGGCCCACACACGTATTTCCCGCTGATGATCAAAAACCCATCTCCTTATTAAAGAACAAGTAGGCAAAAATACCATTAATCATTAATAATCATCGGATGTGTGTTGCTTAATTAATTTGGCAGAAATTCGTAATCTGTCGTGATTAATAACTGATATTTAGAATTAAATAATGGTAATACGAACTGTGTGATGCTAAAATAGAATAGAAGGAGGAGAAGATATATGTTTACAGATGTGGTTTATGGTCATTAACAAATAACTTCCTAATGTTGTCGACATTAAATCGTAATTTGAATACATTCTATTAAAATGTAATCGGAATCTGTTTACTCGATCCCTCGGGTATGCGGAGCATGCCGCTCACGCCGCTCGTTTAGTCTTCAAATGAATTTTTATTTTAGCTAAAATCAAATCTGAATATGGAGCCCTTGTTATTAATTCCCCCTTATTAGGCAAACTACCTACCATACGTGATTTAATTTTTAGGGGAAATGCAAATAAAGAATAACATGCATTTGTTGGCAAAGCGATCAAATCAGGACATATGTTCTGTTGTGTTTAGATTTATAGTTTATTAAATTCTGAGTATCTTACTCAGAAAATTCAAATTTACTGGAATCCCTCCCTAGATTTAGTGACCACTTCGCAAATTCAGTATGCCGAGAAGGACCTATATATTCAGTACAATATTAATATTCTTACATGTATGCTCACTATGTCTAAATATAAAATACTGAAACAAGGATATAATATAGAAACAACTCACAATATCTGAGAGTTATCATAATTAACAGTTATAAATATTGCTCGACGATGTCTGCTACGGTGATAATCTAGTTTGGGACCTTAAGCTTCCGATATTAGCTTACCAGTTCAAACAACCCGTCCGAGCAAAAGGTCTGTTTATCCTGTCTTTAGGGTTGTTGACGCGATGATGTATGCTGTCAAGTATATATATCCGGACAAGCCTGTGTACCGACCTAATTCGGCCTAGGTTCTCAACTCAAACACGGAAAGTAAACTTGCCCGAGCCCGAAGCCCATCACGGAGTGGTTAAATGTTTTTTTTACGTCGTCGACATGTTTAGCATTCGCCCGGCCAAATTACTCATATCAAGGAAACTAACGATTACCCATTGTAAACATGGCTAAAAACAAGATTCGTCGAGTTGAATTCACGGCAGGAAAGGGCCTGAAAAGATCGGTGATACTGTCGAGTAACTAACTGAACGCAATATAGCACAGACACAATATTAAGTTTATGACACACGGAGTGCCAGCGCCACCGAACTTGTGAATACATTACTTATAGTAATCAATATTTCCGTAAACAGTAATTTTCTATGGACCAGTGTAAAAAAGAAAGGATCACAAGAAATAGAGAGCACGAATATAATAATATAATAGAGAAAAAGTGGACAGCATAATAAAAATATCTAAGTATATACATCCGGAGTGGACTGCGAACCGACAGAAAGAACATTTTTCGCATAGCGAGAAATGTATCCAATAATACGAGCATGGTAGTCGATAACTGGAAATATGGCTCTGTAGGTAAAGCACCGGCGTTTTTTGAACCAGCTGGCCGGAATGGCGGGGCGAGAATGTTGGCAGTCCACTTTTGGGGAGAATCGACAGGGCCCGGGGCTGGAAATCGATCCGCCGGCCTACTGTTAACACCGAGAGAGGAGGGGCGCAGAAAGTGCTCTCGGATCAGTGCTACATTTTGGGCCATATTAAAGGTAAGCTGGGGGTGTAGGACGTGGTTATAAATCTCCCGAAAAAAGGGCCCAATTAGAAACCTGCCGCCGGCTCCAGGAGAAAGCCCCCCCCCCACTCTTCGACTGTTTAAATCGCTCAACCAGAACGCCTTTACTATTCTCACCCCCGTTCCATTCACGGCATGAGATGGAATTTTGAGATTTTTAAATTAAATAATATCCCCGAAATATGGCCGTACACACTTATGCAGTAAATTCTTATGTGGACAGCCGTTGTTCCCCTTGCACGCAAGTGAATATGTGCAGTGACATACAGTGTCGAGTAAAATTCGGTGATTTAAAAAAATGGTGATTTAAAATTCGGTGTATATTTACATGATTAACTTAAACTGATGCAATTGCGAGTTTTTTATATTGTCAAGGAATGTCTAGAACAAAATATGGTTTAATTTTTATTTTGTATATACTGATCTGTAGGAAGGAATACGCTCTAGATTTACTTTCCGGATCTTTCTTCTTCTGTTATCTATAAAATGTGATGTGTGGTACCACGTTGTAAACATAGTACAGTACTCTTTTTGATAGGTAGGGAGACAAAAGGCAAAAAAGGAATAATATAAAACTGTAAAGTTATACAGCTGCTAGCTAGGGAAGCATGGCTTGAATGTTTAATACGAATAAGAAATGAATGTTTAATGTAATATTTACAATACTTCCAATTCAATTTTGTTCATAACACAATACTATTCCAATAGATTCCGAGAATGAAATGCATTTTTTAAAATATACTGGACCACTTCTTCCCTGCAAAATACATACATGCATGTTGGTACCCACGAAGTGTACACGTACTCCCACTTGATTCGGGAGATGTTTTGAACTGTTTCATGAATAATTTATGGTCAGGGCACAAGCCGAAGGAAACCCCGCCGAGTAGCGACCCGCGGTAATGTTATTATCTTGAAAATCGATTTCGAGATTCCCAGCCGCAAAATAGAGGCTTTGAAACAGTTTGAACCGAGTCAGCCTCCGGAAATGTGTCAAGCGTTGCACTGATAAACGAACTTACTTGATTGGGTTTTCCCCAATCGAGGTTTACGTTCAGCACTTGCAGCCAAAGCAATGAAAGAGAGGTATAAGTACCCAAAAAATTATTCTGTTGTACTGTGAGTTGTGCCATTGCATATGTTAAATAACATGTGTATATTGCCTATGATTATTTATTTAAAAAATAAACTATTTATAATGTCAACCTGAAATTCTCGTGTTCAAATCCTTGTGGATTTGACAGTAGGGTATCATTTCTCTACACTCACATCACATTTACTATGAATTTACTATGCCAATTTATAATTGCGTATTAAACATAATAATAAAAAGCTGTGTGGGATAGTATTCGACGCGCCGTATTTCTTATTAATATTGGTGTATTAATAATATTTAGTATAAGTAACACTGTATACATTTTTTTAAGTCTGATTTTACTACTCACGCAAAATTGTATTCTGTGTATTTCAAGGTACACATCACGAAATAAATTTGAGTATTCACTAACGAGGTCTGTACGCAGAAATAACAAAACCCTATAAATAATAAAGCCTGCGGCACCGATTTTACTGCCAGAAAAATCTCATCGTTACTTTCAAGTCTTAAACTAGATTATAAGGTGACTAGGTTAGTGGGAAGCCATAAAATCAATTCCCCCTCTTCCCCATACTACCGCCCAAACCCCAACCCCAGAAAGTTGCAGCTAACTTCTTAGAGACTGAAGTCCACACGTTAGAAAAGAGAGCCAGATATCTACCCTTATATAGTGCCTGACGTAACTTTGTTTTTAACTCGGATTAATTCCAAGTTGTAAACTAAGTCTAACTATTAGTGAAACCTAGAAGGAATTCATTACCATCGCAATTCGAGGAAGGAAGACATTCCTTAAGGAACACATTAAACAGTGGTTAAATACGGTACTGATTAAATTCGAAGTTCAATTAAACAGAATCGACATTTTTTTCTGGCTCTATAGATAACGCTAGGACGAGAAAGATCGGAAAGAAATAGAAATGGCTCCCAGGGGTAAAAAAATTGTTTAATGGATGCCAGACAGTAGTACGCAAACTGTAAACTGTATAGACAAAGTTAGAAAATATATATTTGATATTTGGACAAAAATAGACGACTAAGCTTACTTAAACGAGATGAGAGTGCGTGCACCAAATAATTTCCCTTTCTGTTCGGCTTACACGTATCTTCATGATGCACGCGATTGTCATTTCAAGCCAGGATTAGCTAAGCCGAAAATAACATTTTTATTAAAAATAGCGCCCTATAACCGAACACCGGTACCATTTTTAATGAATGAAAGCTCCTTGCGTGAGCGGGAGTGCGTTCCAAATTTAGTAGGTTCGTCATAAATCTGAATTCTAAGCTAACGTCGACTCTGGAAAAGAGACACGCCAGAAGTTCAGTATATTTGGAATAACGGAAGTTTAGATTTCTTTACTGAAGAAAACTAACACCCGGCAATGAAAATTTAACTTTACGATACATTGTCGTTATCAGTTTTCAGTAGTTCAGTGAGGCGCCTGAGTGTTTCTTTAAATATCTGCGAAATCCTTGGTATAATATCCGATTGCAAAATAACCCTTAATGGTTCCGAGAGAAAAGATAAAAGCTATATATTTACCTAGGCTCTGTACATGGGTCACGAAGAGAACCAGAACACAGTAATTAGTTAGCCATCCTATGATATACTAGCGCGCTCCATTCCGATATTCTGAAATATATCCCATTTTCATAGTTTTAATATACGATATTACCACTATATTTATATGTCGCTGATTTATAATTTGTAATGTCGTTTATATAATTACCGGGTCGCCATGAAGACTTGATAACAAAGTGATAATTTCTTGCTCCTCTCGCTTATTTGATCCTATACTTTCCAATTAAATAAATGATTTAACAACAAATAAAATCGATTTGACGATACCTCTAAAAATAATCCTACTTCATTCTATAAGATATTGGATACTGTGTAATTTATACAAACTTTACGTAGAGATTTAAAAATTTTAGGCTAAAATGTGGCCACAATATCTTTTCACCGAACAAGAATAGTAGCGCAGAAATACTTCATAATACTAGAGATAATTAAGTCAAAATTAAATTCCGATTAAGTACAAACAAAGGCCAACGAAGTACCGGTTAAAAAGAATCTTATTTAAAACAGTCCTATCAACTTTGTCCAGACATGCCCTGGTTTTGTTTAGACTTTAATTTCGAGCAATGTTTAGTCTCATTACAAGGACGAGTTGGGAACAGAAACAAATTATACTTTCCCGAGGACCACTTACATAATGAAGTCATCGGAGAAACTTATTTAAATGTTTTAGTTGACCCCGATTCCTATAGGGAGGGTGAGGGGGCAGGGTGTTAACTAGATTCAGTCGGGAGCCTGTTGCCAGCTGGCATACTAGTTCCCTTATTTAGACTTGGGGCGCTTTGGGACGCCATAACACTCAGAGCGAAACAACTGGGCTATTATGAGCCCAATTAAGCGGGAAAAGAAAGAAACTGGATTTCACGCTCGCGCCTTTTTATAATATTTGAGGCGAGCCCTGGTGTTTACCGGTCGCTCTGACATTATTGGGTTTCGGAGTAATTAAGAACTGCCTAGTTGGACCGAGGCCAAACTGAGACCCTCAGAGCCCAGAACAGGATTCGGCACCCTCAAATGGCGTACAAACAAATATCGTAAAATCTACAGCGCTAATGCCTTCCCGTCAATCCTCTCAGTGCCTAAAGTTGTATTTCTTCGACAACCGTATTATGACAGTTCGTTTCTGTTGGACCGCTAAGTGAGAACACAGAAGTGCTTCCCCACTCTGTAGCCTACTCCAAACGCATTTCACCCGGGCGATGATTCAGACTTCCGAAAATGACGTCCATGCATTCGTTTAAAATAATTTGAATCCCTCCGTCATAACACTACATACAAGAGGTAAATGTTTATTATTACAAACAGTGGCGAAATACGACACTCTATTACGTAAAAATGTAAATCTTTATTTACATTCTGACACATTCATGTTCACGTCCCATATAACATATTTACCGCGCTAAGTCTATCGCAAATATAATATATACATTACTTGGCATGCCTTAATAAATGATGAATGTAAAAGTTCCACTGCGGTTGAAATTATGGGCATTCCCGTTGCCTACTTTTAACACTAGAAAGAAGATCCGGAGGGATTTACATTTGCATTGAAGCCCGATCACTTTAATGCAAACGGTTGTGAACATACATTCAGATTCTTCCCTGAGACCTCTGCCGAGTGCGGAACTAGCGGATCCGTATCCTGTTAAGTGGGCCGGTTTAGTCCCGAATATATTTGCAAAACAATCAATATTCAAATGTTCTCCTACCTTCTCCCATGCATTTCTCGAATCCACTCCAAATAAACCCCACAAAAACGCATTCGGTTTCCAAAAATCGTAAACATTAACTTTTTTGATATATTAGAATGGATGATGAAATTTTCGATGTTAATTAAATTAAATATGATTAGGATAATGTAATTCACTTTTTTCAAACGTCCGTTTTCAATAGATGTGTATACCGGTGAAGGAAAATGCAGCCTTGACAACTAATAGAAAATTACAACAAACAGGATTCTACAATATAAGCACTAAATTGTCTCCGAACCATTCTGGATGTTGGCTACCAGCTACTCCTTGGTGGTTGGCCGGTGTCACTGTCACTGCTATCGCTTTGGTCTAGATTTAGTCTTTCTAACGTATCTGTAAAATCGTCTATCTGGAGCTCATCTTCACTACTACTTGTACCATGAGACTCAATCTTGTTTGAACGTTTTGCTATTGTTCTAATAAAAAAAATGAATAAATCCGTGGGTTAAAAATTTCTAATTGTTATTACTAAATCTGTTACAAAATGATATTTACCAAAAGAACTTATTTACCGAGAGAAGAATCACTTCCCATTTTCTCACTCGTTAGATCTATCTATACCGCTCAACGCTTCAAACCGGACTGAGCTCAGCTTTGAAACTCAAAACTCGCTGACATCTCTTTTATATATCTTAGTAATTTTACTGTATTTTGATTTGATGTCTTGCGCAATATTTCAAGAGAAAAAATCGGGCAAAACATACACGTCTCAAAAAGTTGCGCAGAAATAGCTTAATTCCCCGTAATCACTAATAAATTTTAATGTCCCTCAGAAGGGACATCCGAGTGATAGGCTGGAATTACGATGTCCCACAACGAAGTGCAAAGGGTTAACCCGTGTGTGTACTTAACACGAAATGTAATTAATTTTAATAAATCTCATCGAGGCCTAATTTATAAAGTAGATTGTTAAATCTTGTTTTCACTGTTGTAAAGTAATTCTTAAAATAAATATATAATAATAATATGAAGCATATTTTTCGATCGAAGACGGGACCGAATTAGTTTCTGGGGGTTAGGGCATCAAGACGACGACCCGCCTAGTGAAAGCGGGCCGCAAAAATATGACTGGATATTTACCGGTTGGGCTCCGGCCAAGATAAGGTGCCAGCATTATTCACGAGAGGTGCGTGCCCCGCAGATAATGCCTCAGCCACGTCGGCATTCATCACCGATCGCGGAAATAACTCCCAAAGCAAAATATGGCATCGGTGACCCAAACCAATATGCTAGCGGATGTACAACTCAGATAAAGCCTTCCGCGGTTTGTCCGCCGGAGGGCCTCTTTATTACCAATTTTCGAAGCGAGGATGACTGTTAGGTAACAGATCGATCCGGGAATATATAACCTACGAAGCAGTCTTTAATAATTATAATAAAAATAGGCATTAAATATAGCCTTAATAAGAGAGCGATTCTATCGAAGTCTCACCCAATCTAGTTCCAGTCCCAAAAGGGTGTTTACAGACAATGTAATACCGTCATTTCTTCGTAATTACATTAAGAACTGTTTATCGTAACGAAACCATATATTAATATTTTTTCCTAATATACATTAATTAGGAATACATTCCTGAAAGGGGAACAGCGAGGCAGTGTGTATAACTTATAAAATTTTACCCAACTGTTAGATTTAGAGTGGCAATAACATGTTTATGACATGTTTCGCAAACAGCGATACTTGTTCCGAGACGGCTTTTCGTCCACAAAATCCGAAAGGAGAGGATAACCCGGTTTTATGGAGGCTAGATTTTATGCATTAATATCTCTCCCAACTGCGGAGCCTGCGTATGCAAATTGGGGCACGAAATAGCGTCCTCCCAACAGACTGTATATGGGTCAATGTAAGGGAACAAAATAAATCTTTTCGCTTAACAGTCAGGAACATTACACGAATTGGAAACCTAATTTCATTTTACGGGTTTCGCCGTAATATTAGCAGTTACAAAAACTGTTACATCAATACAAATACCAATACATTTCCGCCCTTGTGCGATCATTATTTCTAGTCTGGCTGGAAATAGCACTATAAATGTTATACACACCTCGCTTTCAGTTCAATTATACGTACATACAGCTTAATTAAAAGCAAATATATGAAAGGATTTTCCTTCAACTATGAATAAAAATTCGTAGGCAAACTTAATAAGCAAAAGTTACATTTTTTAAGTGCGATGGATGAACAGTAGCGTAATAATCATGATGGTTACGCCAGCGTCAGTTGTATATTTCTGATATCTTGTGATTCCAATTATCAATAGAGCATTAAATTAAGACCGCGGTTTATAGTTGGATAATTTTCCCCATGTTGTTCCAAAACATTTTCACGGATAATTCCTAAGTTCAATTACTTTTTGATCATCACCGTTTTTTAATTTCATTAATTATATTATAAATTTTATATAGAAATAATCTTGGTGCACATGTCTTGAACAATTCCCCAATACCAATGAAATTGGAAAATGCAGCCAATAAAAATGAAGGCGAAATATTAAAAGGTTTAATCTCAAAATCCGGTCCGAATTAATTATATGACGTAATAATAATGCCGGAAGAGCGGCTAGGAATTTCATTACTGGCGGCGGTCCTTCCCTCCAGACCATGGTTTCTGGCACCCGACTTTGTTCTAAATTTCTGCGGAGGTTGGATTTGGGTTTGGACGAATTTTCACTGCTATCCTGAATGAATTTCTAAATATAGACCGAGGCCATTGATTTTCGAATCAATGTCACGTCTGCATTCAAGTCAGTTATGATTTCAGGTTAAGGTACACCAATTTTTGAATATAAAAACATAAAAAATGTTGGCTACTACTAATGCTTATGGGCTTCCAGACTATGGCTATTAAAAGGTAAAAAAAGAGCGATTAAAAATTCAGTTAGTGAAAATAATAAAAGATATATTATTCCGCAATTACGGTGTACACAAATTTTATACTTGGCTGCATGGCTTGGATGTATATGGATATATGATTTTATCCCAACTAAAGAGCCTTAACATTTTTCTTACTTCCTCAAGATACGTAGCGGCAACATCTATTCATATGAGTATAACTTCTTTCGAATTTGTCAACTCTTCCTTACCCCTTTATCTAAAAGATATTCCAGTAATCTTGTTTGGGATACACTCCGGAAAACAATTTCAAACTCTAGTTTAAAACTTTAGCCAGAGTGAAGCATTGTTAGGCCTAACAATAGTCAAACAAAAGGGATAAGCAGGCAGCCTAATTAGGACTAACACGAAAACTTTTACTCAACTCCTACTTACTTTATTCTATACTTTGATTCTCGGAGTGGTAATTCATTAAAAAGAAGGGATATATATATTACGCAACAATTTATTCTTACATTTTTTCGCTTTAAAATAAAAGCTTTTCGAGAGTTAACGATTCGGGGCATTGATCAAAAGCAGTAATTTCGAAAATGAACACGTTTTGGCAGTATGCACATAATTAGACTGCTCAATGAAAACGCAGCCTGTCAATAATTGAAAGGAAAGCCTGAAAAAATGGAAAAGCGAATAGAAAAATGGGGCGTTTAAAAAAATGTGTCGTGACGGCCCGGTTATTAATGGGCAAACAGACAGGCCGCTCCACCCCAAAAATTGATTAATTACAATTTCGGGGGAGCGAAACATTTTCCGTTAAATATATTCCCATAACTAAAGGAAAGCCTCATTTGTACACGTCCCCTCTTTCCACTCGCGTTATTTATTATGGTATTTTATTACGGCCTGGGAGTCGGTCATTTGGACGAGGCGGGTTTGAAATAACGGGTCCGACCAGATCCTTTCACTGAGCACATCACAATTATTCGTCCAATTCTTAAATAAGACGGCGATAATGCTTAACACATATTTGGCAAGAATGTCACTAGTTTCAATAGTCTCAACTAACGCTTTATTATTTTATATTAACAAGACCATAAAGTGTACGTGCGTGGGTTCAAATACAAAACATATAAGCACGAATAACGTGCTACTCGCGGAAAACTGATATCCGCATAATCACTTATATATACAATATCCTACAATATAATCCCACAGTTATTTCATTTCCGACTTAATTAACTCAAAACATTCCTATATTTGCCAATATAATTCTGAAGCTCTTTTTATTTTTGAATATACCGCATTGATTATGAAATTGTATTTAATTAGAGTGCCATATACACGATTTTTAATTAAAATAATGATGATCCTAAATGGGGATCTGGTGGAATAGCAGGAAGAATGCCATTCGTGGCTTAACGTTTACTTCTAACCGAATGAGGGATCGTCAGAACATCAACCGGAATTACACAACATTGGAGAGGGCCGTTTCAGAAAAAAGAGCAATAGAGTGAACAAGCAATTACCTTCTGGGGCAGAGACCCACCAGGAGGGCACGACCGGCGCTTTTTTCAACTTCCCCGGATACAGTCCCTTTTACTACTTGCACGCAATTCCAGCCGAATAACACCCTTAATGCTACATTACACGCATGATATGGCGTATTTCATACGGGCGGAATGTACGTATGCGAACCTACTACCGGTCGCTGTCCGGAAGCTTTTAACGGTATTTACTTTTGCGTTAGATCCCACTATAGGGACTGGAATTTAGTGTTTTCGTCGTTCTTCAGGCAACGAACACGAATATTCCGGAAGGCGGTTACAGACATTTCATCGAGCTGTCGACAATAAACGACATAATTACCCTACTTTCTCACGCACCGTTTAATGTTACAGTGTTTATATTTTCATTTAGCGCTCCCACTGACCCGATTTAAAGATTTACCCCAATTTAAGGCAGACAGAGGGAACCAATCACAGGAATACATTGATTTGTATAATTTGTGTCGGTGGATAAAACGATTTTTTTAAAGTTTCAAATTAGGTCACTACTAACTCTAATTGAAAGTTCTCGAGCGGTCCTATTTAAGCATAGTAGCGGCTTTGGAGTTCAGAAGAGAGAATGAATTCAAAGAAAGAACTGAAAAAATCCTAATCTTTCTATACTCGATTAGAATTAGATTTCTTAAAATTGAATCAATAGTCTCGGGAAATTCCAGACGCAGTGAAACAATCGAACAATGTTTTCGCTCTGATAATCAGAAAATTCATCAATCGAAAAATTATCGTGCGCGTTCGGATGATTTACCAGTGTATGTTCCCAATTTCCAACAAGATATCTGAATTCTATATCGCTAAAAATGAAGTCGTCGAACCGCGAAGGACCCTGTTAAGAAACAATAAAGCGACTGTCGGGAGCCGGGTCCATTCATCAGAGGATCGGCCCGGTCCGAATCGAGCCCACGCCCATCGGGATTTGATTTATAGTTAGCTCAATGGACTTGTATGTCAGTTTGACCAATGAATCCAACTATAGAAAATTGGCTCCACTGTAGCTTTCGCTCCCCATAATTTTCTTTATACAATAATCAACTGTTACGTGATTCTGCGCACATTTAAAGTGTGAAAAACTCGTATTTGGTGGCGGACAATAATAGTTGGTACTCAATAATTAAGTATCTCAGACTCGTTTGTAATTCGCGGTGCTATTCCTGTGGATAGAGGCTCCTCTGTGAGATTCATTGTGAGGTCCGGGCGTCGATCGGCCAGGTCACATCATGGAATGGGAGCCGCGTGGCTGTAAAGTGATGGGATGCGAATCTTGCGCATCATCTGCAAGGCCGTCTGCATGACTATCACTCGAGATTCGACGCATGAGCGAATCACCTACCAGTTCGTGCTCGGAGCGACCACTCAGGATGCGCCTAAGGGGAAGGGCTCCCCGGCTTCTTCAACCCGAAACGCTCTTACGACAGCGCTCGGACAATGGAAAGAAGGTTTTAGTGCCACTACTCAACCATCACCAGACAAGTGTATTAAGGTTTTCTCACAGTCAATAGAAAACGCGATTCTCCTCACAAGGATACGTGCTTCGCCCGGAAAGTAAGAAAAGTATCCCTAGCGAATCTTCTTTAGGGTGCCAATGGCAAGGATAAAGATAGGATAAGATATAAGAACCTGTCACCGGGCAGTATGAAACCGATCCTTTCACTGAAAATCAGAAAACCATCTGTGCTGTAAGGAAAAGCATACAAAACCAACATTTATATAAAACATCTATTATATTTTTAATGGTGAAAAAATAAACATTCCATCACTAATTTTTGGTACTGTTAGAAAATGTTCGGCTTCTCCCCATCCTCAGAAATATTTACATACATTGATTGCCAATATAGTGCCTTCTGAGCACTCTCAGTGTTTTATATATATTATGAAAACTGATATAGTAAAATCACAAGGATGGGCAATAAGTTTTATAATTATATCAGCGTTAACCCTTCGGGTGACAAATATTTTGGTTGAAATTCGCATTTCTTTTATGCGGCTCAAGGTTCAAACTGAGGGAAACAAGCGAAAAAGGCCGGTAAAAGAAAATGTAAATAATTCGTCGCGAAGGGGTGGTTCCACCCGCGGGAGATGGAGCGAGATGGATGAGAGCGGCGGGGAAAAAATAAAGGGGAATGGAGACAAATCCGGCACTGACTGCTATTAGCAGATTGGAGCTAATAGCGAGAGGCAGGGTGAGTGGGAGACCGCCCTCTGAGAGCAAGGGTAAATTTCAGCAAAAACCTCTTCCGCAAACCTACACAAGTTCAAGGCTTTCCGCCCCGCTCTACTAGACAATAACTAATTACCCTGGGATGGTCCAAAAAAAATACGCCTTCAAAATGTTTACACCTTATATAATAAAAGCTTTATTCACAGATTTTTTTTATAACTTATTTGTAGAATTGTTTTCGATGATACTATAGACGAGCAATATGACTGGACTGTTTTGAGGTACCAAGTTTTGAGGTAAGAAGATTGATTGGAACACTGTAGGGCGCTCGGACTCTAAACATTTCGAAGAAATAAAATAATTAACGGTGCAATAAGCGGTTTCTTCTCGTAAAGTGTTATACGGTTCGAATGAAACTTGATGGCGTCGGCACGTCCGTAGCCAGGCATTTGCGGTAATTGTGGTAGCGTTTAATCCGCGGATGCCCCTAAGCTGTTACACTGACCCTGAGTTGTGCTCGAGTTGTCATTGTATCTCAGAGGACAAATATGCAAATAACATTATCTTAACACAGCAATCCCTTTCCGCCATTAACCCACTAACATTGAGCCCCCCGGGGTTAACTGCTATGCAAATCAGGAATTAACATAAAATCTTAACGTCGGTTTTTAACGCCGTAAGGGGGAGGATTTTGCAGTAAGGTGGTTTACCATGATAGGTAGCACCGCGGGGGGGGGAATCGTAAGAAAATCTTCTAATTAATAAACAAAAAAGATTCGTTATTAAATAAGTCGCTTCGAACGGCATACGATGGTGGAATGAAATTTTAACAGTTTAAAAACTGGGATTATTTAAGATATAGTCTCGTATGAGATTTTTTAAAACCCCGTGTCTCTACGTGTATGCAGATTTTCCAATGAGTTAGAAATATAATATAAGTGGGCGAGACAGTGACTGGCTTATCGGAAACGGGAGGAGCGACGGCTGTCAATCAGGAAAACAAAGCTTGCCAAAACTGAACTGGTGACAACAACAAAAAAACCATTTCCAACACATTTTCAACCCACTCACCGCTATACACGTCCCCCGCATACGAAACTCTGACAAGGGAAAGGCGATACATCAAAAACAAACCCTCCAGAAGAAACGGCTAATAAAATTTGGACAAATAACAGGTAAAAAGGGAGTCCAATTCAAACCAACGTTGATATATTTATGAGTGCCAATTGCTAACTACTCAGTGCCAATTTATAAACCCCAAGACAGCTTTGGATGCAGGGGTTATCCGGTAGGAATAGTATTATTTAACCAATACCGAGAGTCGGAGAATCTGAACAAAATAATTCAGTAAACATTAATTTCCAGGTTGCTATAAACTGTGATAGGAAATTAAATCAAACGTTATTTTTTAACGTTTAGTGCTTGTAATATCAACGACATAATTTTAATGTATAAAAATTGGCTACCATTACTGATCGGTTAGATTCCGAAAAAATGTTACGAGATATTCCCAAACAATACCCTAAATTTGGTCCTACGTAGTTCAAAAGAAGAAATCGTTTACGTGTTTCCTGAAGAAAGTTTATATACAGTAGGGCAAAACTTTCCTTTTAGACAAAAGGAGGGGCACAAATTCGAGTTTTATATAAGGTTTATTTTGAAAGTCGTTTGCAACTCTGCAAAAGGAGCTCGGCTGGAAACGGGGGAGACTCGACGGTCCGGGGGCAAGCTTATTTCACTTACAATATGAGCGGTGAATCGCTCAGCAATGAAAATAAATAACGGTCCGTGTGTTTTTAAGAAGGGCAAATACATAAGGAGTATTGGGATAGCGGTTTCATATTGGGACTGTTTATCAGTTTGGAGCCGGTGGGACGAGAAACGTCTGGGACGTGACCGATGGGCAGGGTTGCGAACGCCGTGGGTTTATTTAGGGGAGAGATTATGGCGAGGTGGCCTCGGCCACCGGGAAAACACGTACCGACGTTCCGACCCAAACTTGAGACAAGTGGACACCGACTTACCCTGCACTCGTTGCTACCTCTCCCAATATGATCTTTAAAATAAGACGACTTACCTGCAACAAAAAAAATGTCCATTACAAATCAGGTATATTTACACAACGGTTAATAATACTATAAATGAAAATTTACAGACAAATTATATGAAAACTCTGTTAGTCCGTAGAATGACTGAATATAACTAGAAAACTGACTGAAGATGCAAATCTTTGTATAATGTGGTGTTTTTTTTATTTTATTTTACTTAATTAATTTAGTCGGTAAAAATGCTCGGTGTTTATTTCAATTCCACCAACCAATTTATACGTTTTAATGGTTTAATATTTTATTTCTTAGAATGACTATTAGATCAATATACGACACCAACTGTAGTGTATATGCACAAATTATACACATTAACCGAAGGACACCTTAATACCAAATTACTTATATTCATTCTGTGTACAACGAGCAAATTCGAAGTGAAAATTTGAAACGCAAAATTCTGTACATCCAAGTAAATTATTTTAAATGCAGAAGTATCTTTTCATAACCTCTTTTATGTCTGCTTTTAACTCATAGCCTTGATACAATGCTTTGAATATTTTATTTATTCCTGACCCACGATAATATAAAGAAAATAACGGTGGAGGGACTAACAAATGCAAAACTGAACAAAATAATTTGTTTTCCTTTAACTATAACAATAGTTTGTTGGAAATGCATGTAAAATAACGGAGATGTTTATGTGTGTAAAAATGATCACATTCTAAATTATATATTTGATATGTTTAATATGTTAAATTTTAGCTGTACTCTTAACTGGTTATATTATCGAGATAAGGGTTAGAAAGAATAGAAATCTTAATATTCATCAAAGCACTCGATAGATTTTCCGATTATTTACAGATGAATGGCGCTGGCATTGAATAAGAAATACTGTGTTGTGACGGAAAACATGTAATTATTGTCGATCTGAGTCGGAAATCATTATTCGCGCACAACACGAAATGTCAATAATTATTCCGTTATTTAGAGGTCAGAATTTCCGGGATTGATGAGATCCTGACGTGGGATAACGAGAATTGACGATAGTTCAGTGATAGCTTTGAGGATAAATTATACTGATACGACATTAAATTCAACAGCTTACAGAAATACCGATTACGGCACCAACATTCATATTGATGCCCAAGGAATTTACTGTACAGTTCAGTAAACAAAACAGGAATATAACATTCGACGCACACTCCAGTCAGCTGTTGGGAAAAAATAAATTTCTCGAAACACGTTTAAGATTTACCGCAAGTATAAATCCCGCTTAAACTGGTCAAAAGCTAAACTTGATTTAGAGCCCGAGCTCTAGTGAAGCTGAAAAGTCTTCGGCCCTGCTAAGTTTCGTTATATATAAAACACAAATCATTTACAGTCCAGAGAAATATTTTTAAATATATTACATTTTAGCTTTGCTGTCAGCAGAGCCCAAAATAAATTTGCGTTATACAGAAATATATTAAATTCGATATGTCGGCTGTTTTATATAAAAAAAGAGCTACACAAGGGTGTTCATGTAGTTTATATTGGGGATGCTTGAACGGAAAAAACCACCATGTCAAGTCTCATTTGCTCCCTTCCTACAGGAACCTGTGGCTTCACAAAATCACATATTTGGTGCTTTATATTAAACACCATATTGACTTACGTTAAATATTGAGATACTGAGGGTATTAAGATATTACGTACTTTTAAAATAAATTACACAAGTCGTTTTACCATAAAAATGGAGTCCCATTTCTCATTAATGTTTTTTTTTAATATTGTTTTATATATATACATATATAAAACAGGTTACTGACGACATTGAGGAACTTATAGCTTAAGACCAAATAGATGAGTGGAATACGAAAGTTATTTTTTATGTGTGCTCTGTTTTGTCCGTTTCAGTCTTTCGGTGTTTTCAAAGACCTCCATTTATAAAATAATATCTATTACTTTCTTCCCTATTATAGTTTAAATTTCATTAAAATCTTCTCAATATCAAAATTAATACGGTTGAGTAATAAAAATTGTTATTCTATCAATTAAAGGTAATAGTTGCTTTTTACCAGCTTGAAGTAGTATTGTGCGTCGCGGGTCCAATTTCAGAAAGTATACTATAGAATGAGCTAGGTTAAGAACATTCCATTTAACCCAGTTGAAAATATAACCTGTTGAGAGCAAATTACTACTTGTTTTATATATCCGGTTTTACCTCATAGCGATCGGAAAACTGCCAATAATAGTGGTACTGAGCAGCAATTTAACCCGGATGCCGAGCAGCACGCCGGGCCAATATCATCGTACATAACGACATATGTCGTGTAACACTTGCGGCCATGTACCGTGAATTATCCGGTATTAACCGGCTACCGCCACAAATAGCTGACCTAATTACCTGTCTTCCCCCAGAACTGCCTCCTGTGTAATCGCCAATCCTCCCAATGGGGTTCGGGCAGACATACAACGGACTATCGGGTCGTTTATCTGCAATTTACTTTTCACGGGGTACAAGAATTTTCTATCCTTTCTATTATTTTTGTTTATGAATGCAAATGTATGAATTTTTAATTTCTGTACGGCGAATGATTTAGGTTCGTGCGTATCGCAACTTTCAGTCAGAAATTCGGATGGGAAACGGGTCGGAAAATCCTTGTTCTACTTCCACACGAATATATGAAAGCTATTATTTAGCGGAGCGCTATTTAACATAATGTCTCACGGAACCAGGTTACAGTGCAAAACGCACGGGACTGGATTAGGTAAATAATTTTCAGGTCAAGTGGAAAGAAAGGTTTGCGGGTTAAAATGTAAGTGCTTCCCTAAAATTTCTTCACCCAATATTTTTTTCGATTTAATTGCGGCTTTAGCTCGGCCTCTATTTAAGTTTACACAAAACAACAGCATACCATGCGATCACACTTTTATCATGTATACAATCATTTGCTTAGAACTCCACGGAACATATCGATTCATAGTCAAAAGGTGTTATTTCCTCACTACATTTTTGTAATTATATTTTGATAAACCACTGGCTTTTCCTTGGCCAAAATTGGATTATTAACTTCCTCTTGGATTTTTGTAAAATATTATATTATAAACGTTCAGCCAGTTGAAAATTTGATTACTTAATTCAATTGTTGCAGCTATTGTAGTGATATGCGCATGAAAGGTGTTGGGAAATTTCTTTTCGCTCGCTAGGGGGAAGGGACTCTCGGAAACTGGGTGTTAACACACACTGCACCCAGTTTACGGCCGAGGGGAGTTTTTCATGAAAATATCTCTCACCCTATAAAAGTTTCAGAGCGGATTAACTCCTGATCCAGTTCGGACTTTTCTAACCCCAAGACCCTGCCGGACTTCAGGCAGGTCTTTAAGAGAAAAGCTGCGAATTATTGTAAATTATGAATCAGTGCACGAGTTATAAATACACGAAATAATTATAAAAAGAAACTCATACAAGTACTAAGGAACATTAAATAGACTCAGACAGAATACGAAAAAATACCGTAATTATACTGAGAATACTGCTCTGATTAGAAAAACATTTATAATTTATGTTTTATTAAATACAATAAAGATTATTAAATTTAAATATATATATTTGTGTGTGTATAAGTGATTATTTATTTTGATGAATATTTTATTTACAGTTATGTTATTAATATATGGTTCGTAGAAGAGCTCAATTTCGGGGTGAGTAGATACTAGACCCGCATAACACATCTCTGTTGCAATAGAGTATCAACACTGCCGTGAATGTTTAACTTCATTATATCAGTAAGTTGCCCAAGATTTTTCCCTTCGTCCCTGCAATGCTACTGTAGTTAGTAGAGGATGTTCATCATAACTGATGGGATTACGCACCAGCCTACTTTATGTATAACACTTTAACTAAAAAAATATTAAAAAACGGACGCATACCAAAGATTGCGAGATGTCACGATGGGCTCGTTCAAAACCCTGTAATTTCAAAACCGAGCAAGAATGACAATAATAAAAGAACTATAAACATAAATTTCGAACCAAGCTATAAACGGCCTGCAGTTACGGGCAGGCTGATAATTATTTATAATGTTATCTATTTGAAAATGGATGACAATTTGCAACATTAATGACCAACGGGTGAATTCCATTTACGTATGTACAAAATACAGAGTTATTAATTTCTGCTGAATCGTAATTGAATTATCAAATTACATTCGTTTTTTGTGACCCTTTGTAATTTCAATTTTTAAGCCTAGCTCATTAATACGAAGTAATAACAATAATAATAATATCGTTCCGTGGGCTAGATTCATTATGCACGGGGGTCTCCTCGTTGGCTATCAGTTATTTCCAATCTCCATTCGGATTCCAGGTCACAAAGCCCCACAATTCCGTGGGCCTTTGCCCCACTTCTAATGCTACCCGGATAGAACTGTCGAACAAACATTCGAACGGATGTTCCGGGATTCCAAATAATTCCAATTGGTTCCTGAAACTATGTACCTAAGTTGGATGTGTTCGAGAAAATCGCACCGATATATCAGGGGATGTGGGGGGGGAGCTGCTCGAGTGGTACTTGATGCGATACCTCCGGGACGAAGTCTATTACCAGTTACTTAATCATATCCGCTGATCTCACAATTTCTCTTTTCCTCTCCACCCGCCCCTTTCAATCATACAGTCACCAACTTAATCCCCATTCTTGAAATAATATTCTCACCTTCATCGCAACGACAGGATAAGTAATCGAAGCTAATGACTTATCTGGCTCACGCGTGTCGCTTTTTTCAATTATAAGTTCTAAAAAATTCTATTTTAATTGAGTTTCGTATCAGTTTTTAAAATAATACTTTCTCGGCTTACACTTGTCAGAATCGGTTGAGAAGTATGGAATCAACTGTCAAAATAGAGCTTTGGGAGGTGCTCACATAAGGATGACGGTAATGAGTAGTGTTAAGGAGTACGACGGTCCCAAGAAACAATTCGGGACGATTTAGAAAATCGGAGTTAAAATATAGGCGAGCCTTTTTAAATAGTAAAAGGGCTCACTCGGCCGATTTGGAATTGCCTTAAGGGTAGCAGAAGCCTGCATAACCTAGGGGGCGTAAATATTTTAGTGGCTATTTACCGGACGTAGAGGGTATTGGAAGTAAGGCTGGTGGTGAACTGAGAGCTGGTGGGCTACAAACAGGGCTTGTGGTGGGGGACAGGCCGCGGGCTTCGACCACTTTATCACGCCCTCCCAACTCAATTAGCGCGAGTCACACAGTAGTTCTCTCTGTCCAGCCTCTGCCTCCTCTCAGTAAAGAACCCGAAGGTGAAATTTCCCCTCTCAAATTTGTACACTAGAGAAGACGGCCTGCGACAAACAATCGATAGAACGTCGACATTCAGTGAAATGTTTTAATGCTCACGTTTGTATTTTAAATTGAACGAGAACGTTTTTCACTCACCCGACTAATGTGATAATATATATTGCTTAACCCAATTCCTAGACTGGTGTATATGACTTCAAGCGACAATTAGAGGAAATATATAACCTACTACTACAGAAACACTTAGTTGCAACTGCACAATGTTACGTAACCGAGTAAACATTAGCGTAACCTGTACGTAAACGCGTACTTTAAAAAATAATTAAATTTTAAACAGCTTCTTAAAAACAATGATACAAACCTGTCCATTCGTAATCTGTATTTAATCGGACATAATTGATGTCTTATTTGTTTTAAAACTGCTACGAAGTGATATATTCCGCGGCAGTGGTGAAATTGCAAGTCACATTTGAAAAGTGCCAAGTCTCAAATAGAAGAAATGTTTATTGTTGAGAGTGAGCCAATATATCTGCGGTCGGGACACTGATGAATGGCCGCATCAATTAATCCCTCCGCAGTGGGCCGGACTAACACCTGCTCTTTTAAACCAATTTCGGCCTGTCTGTAGTTCGGCACGACGAAAAAATATATTCTCTCCGCCCGGTTATAAATCCCAGGTGTACAGGCCTCGTGTAAAGATAAGTCTGTTGATTACGGACGATGTGTTAAAGTGAATTATTGCGTGTGCAGTAAATGAGTAGGTCGGTCATTAAATACACCGAGAAGAAATTTCACACGTGCGAATGTTGTAGGCACTATTCCGGTGGGGAGTCAGAATTCGGATATATCTGATGTTAACCCGTCTAGGGCGGACAGAATGAAGCACGGAAAGCTCGGAGCGGAGAATTGTGTTCTATGCTTAGTGGGAGGCTAACGTACAGCTATGTCGATACAGCCCGATCCCGTAGCTATAAATTCAAGAGTGAGGAGGTTCCCCCGTGGGAGGCCGGCCAATACACACGCCCAAACCCCAGGATTCCAATACCTTCCTACCCTTTGTTCGATGCGCTAATAATTCAAGGAAGGCGAATAAAGCCCGGCACTTTTCTCAAACCAATCCAGTTTCATTCATTCCTTCCGCCCTTTCCATCAATCTGTTTCGTAGATTATTAATATTTTTTTCATAATTTTTTAATCACACTTCAACATACCAACAGTAGACGAGGTCATCTAATCCTCAAGTTAACTCTGCTCATTGAACCTCATTTCATTTGAATTTTACTTGAAATAGTACGTCACAAAAGTTCACCACTGGATGAATATCTAATATTATCGGTAGAAAATAGATCACTAAATAAAATTATACCTCGCATAAGTCGATTGAACAATAAAAAAAGGTAAAAAATCATTCTTTAGGTTTTTGAGGCCCCTCTTAACGAAAAAAATCACCGTTTGTTTTGAAGGAGCATTTAAAGTTTTAACGCCCAAACGTTTTCGGGACATGAAAAGATTTGTTGGAGCAACGCAGCGAAGTTGGAGGCGGATCAATTATACGCCGCTGAATATAATGCCCCAAGTTTTTCTCCCCTTCCTTATTATGACTCCGTGGAGAGAGAGGAGGAGTTTCAAAGTGGAGAAACAAAAAATTCGGGACAGTTTTCTTTTTTCATTTTTTGTTTTATAAATTAAGCTACGGATTAAACATTCCAGACAAAAAAGATAATATCCAGTCAGAAAAATTTCTTGATTAAATACATTTGCTAAATATAATCGCTAATGAAGGTCTTGGTCTTACGGAAAATCAAAGGAAGAAAACAAAATGTACTTAGTTAGTATCAGGAACTTCATAAGACTTCAGGACGTAATAAGATCAAAATGCCAATGGAAAAACCGACATCAAGAGCGTTAAATGAGTGCAAACTTGAAAAGTTGAACAGATATTTAGCTATCGAAATATTATTCTAATTGCCTTCGTAAATGATACCATTCTCGATGCGATCACATTATGTATTACTTTATTCCGCTTATCGGTACAAACGTATTCCTCGGTCCGTACTCAGAACGCGATAACGCATGTCCATTTCTTTATTTTGAGATAGGCGTGCTTTGCCATCGTTCCGTGGTTTCTGACTTACAGTTGATGAGGAGCGATGAGGGTTGAGGGTCTAGGGGTTTTGAAGCCGGGTTCCGGGTCGGTCTGGGTCAGAGAACTTGCTGACTAGAGATAAGTAATCACCGAGGGTGGTAATGAGTACAGGGGCCCCGGTCCCTTAATTGGACCGATTACAACTTCGCTTTTGATGCCCACTCCGACCGCCAACATTCAACCGCCAATTAATAATCGATAACGTTTGTCGGCAGATGTATACTCTACCTTCAAATTAAATGTTATTCCACTCGTCAGGACGCCCGAAATCTCCAGTCATGTGGCTACCAACTTTATGATAAACATTAATTAATAAACAGACACTGAATCGAATGTCAAACAAAAAGTCGAGTATGGAGCAATGTGAAATGGTGTGTTGATTCCTACAATAGCAATATAAAACCACAAAGTATCGAGTTTACTAAGGCAAGATTATAATGGGGGAAAAATGAAAAGGTGATGTGCTGAAATCGTTTCGAGATTTAACGATGAAACCAGCACGATATGTCCTACATTTTTGTTAATATTTCGTAACATTATGAACTGAAAAATGATCGGAAGGTTTGTTACCATATTGCAAACACGGACTCGGCAATTTGTGAATTTTTGCGTCCAACTGTCTACAAAATCAATTAGCACCTGACTGAAACGAGAAGATACGAATACTCTTTCGAGAAATATTAACCGCTAAATATTAGCGGTTTTCATTACAAAGAAAATTAATCGTTTCGACAGCTTCGACAAAAAAAATATCTACCTCATCGTACTAGCATTACATTTATGCAATATAGAAAGCGTAAGCCTGACGACAACACCGATGGTGGAGATAACACTGTGGCAGGATGTAATGACGCCATAAGATACCGGCGAATGGGGCGCATAAAGCGCCTATAGCGAATATAACTCAGGTATAGACTTAAAGCAATACAGCGCACTTTACGAGCGGTCAATATTTCATAAGGTCGGAAAAAGGACGGTGGAGGGCTGGGGGAAGTCGGTGAGGCCATTTTTGAAGGAGCTCAACCAGTAACAGCTTAAAAGCCGCCGCCGCCGCCGCCGCCCGGGCCGGGGCTCTTTTAACGTTTCAGCGAGGAGCGTTAGCCCCCGGGGCAGCCAATTTTATTCTCGGTCGGCCGCCGTAAAAACGGGGACGGAGGCCGCGGTTTACTGCCGGGCTAAAACTGAACGCGGTTCCCAGCCCCGGGCGGTGTTCAGCAACTGCTACACCGGCGGTAACGGCCCCGCCGTATCACCTTGCCAAGAACCCCCGCAATCCCGGCCGCCGACCTTACTCTGCCTCTCTGCTTTACGAGAAACGCGGGGAAATAGTCTAGTTGTATATCTGGTAAAACAAAATAGACGAGATAATTTCCTACTGATAGTTTTGTCCTTCCTATCAGGGGTCCTCTCGGCCGTTGTCTTCTCCCGACTTTCGGAATACTTACTATTTCTACATCATCAGGGAAGTTTGTTAGCGATAAGTCCAGTTCTGATCGCGGAAACACAATAAGATGCTACCCCTTTCTACTCGTATTATTATGAGCTAAAACACAAATTAATGGAGTCGAAAATAGCGAATGCTTATTTGTCCGTGAACTGTTGCACGGATGATCAACCCTCGTTTATAAATAAAACGTTCAATATTAAACGGAATAAATTCATTCAGCTTACTCTACTAAATTTTAATTCTGAAAAGCAATAATGAGGTTGTTCGCTGTAGCTTCTTCGGGCTCTTTCGATTTTGTACAAATAAACTCTGTCGTCAGAAGCTCGAGAGGCCAATTGAAGTAAGGAGTCCGGCTATTAACGCATGACTGGTTGTACGAATTCTAATGACGGTATCCTCGAGAGTCTTCGCTTCTCATCTCCTCCAATAATCCACCAGTTGTTCGTAAAGAACAATCTAATAATAAAATCCAACAGTGAGCCCTTTTCTTCACCCCGGGAAAAGGCCGAAGGAAACCATAATTCTCTTTAGATATCTTTGTACTCTAGCCCTAAGGCAATTATGGGAGCCGTATACTTACGGCTTAATACGGATACCTTATTATATAAAATACTTAATCCAGAATGACAACATCACGCAAACCACAGGAGCCTAAAACTCAGAGTAATGAGAACTCGAAAAGGACATTAAAAAAGGACAATAAAAAGATTTTCAGTGATCAGCGGAGTATTTATTATAGATCTGTGAACAGTGTATATGTACGGTTACAATTCATCTATTGCGAATTAATATGAATACATTGGAGGGTATAACAATAGCGGACACGAACCGCAAAGTTGAACAGTGGGAACCATTTGGCATCTATCCATTCCCAACATGCTAATATCGGCCCAATTCACTCCAGAATCCAATTTGTTTGGTCTTCCTCTCGCTCTCTCCTGTTCTCTTTTACTCCAATTTCTATCTCCCTCTCTCTCTCTCCATCCTCTCTAGATATTTCTCTTCGCGTCAGTCCTATTATTATTCCCTCTCGGTCTGTCTCGTTCGTTTTAAAATGGAGACCGATTGGGGGTTCATCCCCATGGTGATTGTATTTAGCGGAAAATTATCTCCGACCAAGATTTACAGAGTTTCAGGTCAGCATAAAATGAATAGAATGTTTCAATTATATTTTAAAGGAAAGTCTTGGTTTAGAGTACGTAACATTTGATCCAGTAACTAAACTTAATAATAATTTATATTCTACACAAGTGGAATCAAATTTTATTTAATTTTTTAATATGATTATTATCGTGCATAGATAGGGAAAAATACATATTTAATTATTCAAACTTAAGTATCATGACTACTTTTTGTACCGAAACTAAAAAAGTATTGGAGGAAGTTCGAAGCGCCTTAATGAAGACGTTAGTTATTAACAAAATGACTTACTCGTGAATTTTCAGGTACTTAGGAAGAACTTCCTTTGACTTGCGGTTGTTTTAACCTCTTAACTGGAAGCGAACTACATTATAATAAGATAAATAAAGGTTGAAGTACATCCATTACCCGTATTAAACTGAGTATGCATTTACCATATATACAGATCTGTTTATTATTATTATTTTATATCAACTGATAGTGAATACTGTTCACACTGTTTATTTTTTATTAGACACTTTTATAAGATACATTTTTTATTGTTACAATTATTGTATGGTGTGTTACAGAAATAGTGATTTCATACAATTTAGACTTCTTTACAAACAAATCGAGTTCTTACAATCATCCAGAATAGAGCTGCAGAGTTTCCTAGAAAGCGATAATCGCTTAAAACCTGCAGTCTGACTATATTAGACGGGCTAATCAGCCGTTTATTTTTTGACGCTCTATTATCTTTAAATGATTAAAAGGTGACACTATTCCAAACAAAAACATTTCTCCTCTCTCGACGATCCCATTTTCTCGTTTCTTCGTCTTTTCTGACCTACATTTTCGATTAAACAGGGACATTCCCCTCCCTCGGCGATACTAAAATTTAATACGAAGAGGAAACAACCGTGAAGAAATAGCACCGGGTATAGAATTCGCCAGAATTGGTTCGAATTCAGCCCTGGCTGTACTGAAGTTTGCCAATAACTGAAATCGATTCGAAATGAGCCTCTGTTGACGTCCCCTGTTTTTTGCGAACATTCTACGGTATTCACTTTATTGCACTTTATTTTTATGTTGCATCAATTAAATATTTTATTTAGGGAAATTAATTTTCTCAAGCACCTTATAAGAAGTATATACGAAGAATAAACGATATGTACCATAATATTCAGGGCTAAAACAGAAAAACATAAGGTGAAGTTGAAATCTACCGTGTATTAGCATAATCGATTATTATCAAGGCGGCACGAGAAAGCTCGTTATAGTTGGATCTGCCGACGTTACCTACGTGTTGAATTTACTGGCAACTCTCCAATATGGAAGTTCACAGGTGTTTGAGTTCCCCAAAGGGGAAGTTCACACTGGTGAATGACTGAAATCACCGGCCCAATACTTCCAGAGTTCCATTAACCCAAAGTGGTTTGCCTATGCGTTCCGACTTCATGCCAGTGGGATTGGCAAGCGTTTAGTTCTTATTCGATGACAAAAGGCGTCGGATAAAAGAGGAATACAATTTCGGCTGGATGAATACTGCGCCTAATCAACTAGACTGTCAATCGGGAGGGGACGACCTGCTCATTTCCAGCCATTTATTGAAATCAAACGATTACATTAGTAAAAGACCTTTTTTGTGTTCTTCGGCCTGAGAAGGTAATAATGCAAACACAGGTGTTTGACAATGAAACAAATATCTTAAACTTAACATAACAATCATTATAATGTATAATGCGCACAAAATTTTATAACAAACACGATGAAATTTGAATGACACTGCTTTTTGAAACTTCTTTCCATAAGTTCGAAATCCGAACAAACATTACTAAACACTTTTTGGTCTAGCCTAATTACATACAGGTTTGGCTGTTTCAAGCGAAGAAAGAGCTTGCGGCGGCACAACTGAAAAGGGAAGAAGAGGGAAGGCGGAACATCTCCAATTATTGTGACTAATGGTCTGGTGGGCAACAAACGCGGTCTCGAGGCTATAGCCGGCGTTAAAGTTTTTATCCTGCTTTTTACACCATTGACCGCCTAATGCAGAAATGGAGGGAGTGAGGTGACGCCCTTCCATTACTGGCATGACTACGCAAAGTCCTTTCCGGACCCAATTAACTGATGGAACTCCAGTTTCATGTCGTCAGAAACGGCAACAAAAATGCCCGACATAGTCACCCTATTTGATAAATACGGAAAACAGCTGTTAATTTATCAACTGTTAACTGATAGGATTATTCTTTGTAATATATATTTTAATATATAACTTATAGATTCGGACGAAACAAAGAACAGAAGATAGAATATCTCCCGGTTATCAGAATTGATGCCATCGTAAAAACTATGTTCCAGTCATTAATGCAAGCTATTGTCAACTGTTGAACATAAGACCGATAAAATACCTTCCCGCAATCTCTTATACTTCAAAATTTATTTTCCAGAAGTTCTTAATTCGGTAGAATGAGTGTAGTATTCCCTCATAATGGCACTTCCAAAAATTGGGTGGAGGGGGGACTATTTAACTCAGGATTAAAATTCTATAAGGAGATTCCATTTGTTAAACATGAAATAAGCTCAAGAAAAGTTTGACTCTTATCTTTTAAAGGTAGAGAATACCTTTTCGGCAGTTAATTAACATTACGGTTTTAAGTTATGCCGGCGGTTGGAAGCCGGTAGGAAATTATAATTTCGGCAAAATTCTGCAAAGAATAAGAAGTATCGCCTGTGTAAATGGACACCTGAAAGGGGATTGTTGTACCTAAAACATTTACCCGTTAAAAATAAAATGTAGGACTTGCATTGCCGGCGTTTACGGTTACTGCGGCTGCCCACGGAATGACCCCTGACCTTTAAACTCCATCGGCGGCGCTTTGCACATAGGGCCAGGGTCTTCTATTCTAACCGTAATTATTAATATTTAATGATATATCTTCCGCTGCTAAGACTCAACAATAGGGCGATCAACTTAAAGCAGGTTTCGGAATTATTTATACAAGGTAGCTTCAATAATTCACTACATAACCGTGCTGTAGAATCGTGCACTCCCGATATTATGCTCTGACATTGGATGTAATGAGAATACGGTATCGCAGGATTCTATTAAAGAATGGAAATACTTTCATGGGCCGCACTACGATTTCAAAAACATTAAAACTATAATTTTGGTAACTACTAAGAAAATTAATATTTCAAACTAAAAGATAATAAAATTTCATCCATTATCCCTTAAGGGTGATTCTTTCCTGCTTCGGTATTCAAGTTTCTGTTATTTTTAATATATCCTATATGATTTAGCATGGGTTAATTAGTTGAAAACTTGTCGAAACCAACGAAAGTTTATTAAAGGTATTGAGGAAAGTAATAATCATTTACCCTTTATTAACAAGTTATAAAATTTCAACGTAATAACTTCAGCTTATACATTTTCCAAACAAATCCTTGGGACTCTGAGGTCCACGATGAAGGCGGAACCGAGTGGAGGCTGAGACAGAAGAGCTCATGACCCGCATTCCCCATATTGATCCCGCCACCGACCAGACACCTCCGCTCAACTTAACGGTAACGTTACCCACTGACGCATATTGTGATCTTCCAACATTCCCAACCGTATCTTGAAAACTCAAATAAATAAATACATTCGGCATCGCGAGGTAAAACATTTACATTTCATAAATGTAGCATCCCAGATCCTGTTGAATTTTATGTATTCAAAGTGATTTTATCTGAATTAAGGATCCCTCGACGTTTTATGAAGTAGTGTAGTTAGATAATGATATGATATTACTTTATATATCAAGCATGAATCTGGCCTAAAAAGTGCATGTATTAATGCTAAATATACATTGCTTGATATACTTTTAATATATGTTTACTTTAAGTAACTTGCAGAAGTCCGCAATACATTCCTACATGTGATAATCGAAATGACGCAGTCAAACTCGAAGCATCCACTCGGCGCTATTAATATTCTGCAACCGTACCGGATGTTCCGCCGGTAACCGAGTAGAGAACCTACCAACAGAATGCTGTTTACAAAGGCTTCAATTGAAATTGAATTGAATTGGTTTCGGTCTTGCCCAAAACCGAAGCTGTAAGAGGACATTAAGAAAATTGGATTATTGCTTCACTCGTCTATGTGGCTCAGTCAGATTTTTGAAATGATCGGAATTGTATTGAAACCGAATAAATAGAGGAACGTTGAATTCATCATATAGAACGCAACTGGATATAGTAAATATTGTTTCTTCATTTGACGACTTTATGTATTATCAATCGACTAACCATAATTATTAATGCAGTAGAAAGTGTAAGGAAATAACACGATTA
Source organism: Lethocerus indicus (assembly GCA_019843655.1). Taxonomy (NCBI): domain Eukaryota; kingdom Metazoa; phylum Arthropoda; class Insecta; order Hemiptera; family Belostomatidae; genus Lethocerus; species Lethocerus indicus. Next base: position 20,402,261 of record JACDQD010000003.1, on the reverse strand, counting down.
CAACTAGTAGTGCTTTGGCGGCTAGTTTATAAGAAATAATATTATAGAAACAATATTACGCAATGGTTTAAAAAACAGAAAACGAAAGTTTAGGCGAAAACATCTGAAATATCAATGACACTACAACTGTTTTCGAAGTAATTGATTGTAACTTCTAATAGAAGAACCCATTCCAAGAGTTCATTAAAAAGCTCTGAAACTTCGTAAGACGCAATATTGGGGCCGGGATAATTTTCAACGCTTTTTTTCCATTAGAAGCTCTACTGTCGGTATTAATATTTTTATTATTCATTATTACACGAAGCTCGGTAGAGGCGGAATTTTTTGTCGTAGTCATTCGAACCGAAAGGAGGCCGCGCCAGAACTTAACGCGGATCGGTAAACAAAGTTATCGGACTTTGTAATTTCCCAACTTTAATAGCGCGACGAGGCTTCGGTTTATTATGAGGCAAGGCCCCGCCCTTCAATCCTTCGGATAATTGAATTTCTCCGGTCTCCCGAACCCCGCCCCAATCCTCCCTCTTTTTTCTTTGTCTCTTATACAGCAGAAACAGAACACTCAGAATTTCGAAACAGGAAAAAGTCATAATCGTACCGCCGCGAGTGGGGGTGTCGAATAGCCGTAAGGGAGAACTGTTGAGCCCGGGCGGTAGGCCAACTTCCCAGAGATTTCCATTTCTAATAAAAGCCCGGGCACAACCGAGAAGAAAATGGAACCCTCCTTTATTTAAAGAATTTACGATCGCAAGAAGTTCACCTTACGCTATTAATCCGGCTTCTTTATGTATAGTAAAAAGGAAACAAAGTTAGATGTACGAAAAAATTCATAAATGAACTCATTGAGCTCATACACCACGGTTGAGGCATAATCAAATAGCATTATATCTTATGTTATAAGAAAAGTAAGACCAGTTTACTGAAGTGACAAAATTTATAAATGTGAGTGATATGTCCTCTTGATAGATACTGCATGTCTGTTGTATTAATAGGTAAACTGTTTGGCTTGTAGGAAGATGTTACCTCCATCAAATACGTACTGTAAAGTTTTTTCTCAAAAGCCAGGTTCAGGGCTTCTGTTTTGCATTAAACTACTCCTTAACAAGCTTATCTGCTCGTAAAACAAATTTGTCCAATATTATCTCCCCGTTACATTTCTGTAATAAAAATTCACTGGTTGTACAGTATCAAAAGAAATCTCAAACATGAATTATACTCGCAATAGGATTACTGACAGAATTTGTCGCGTTACAAAATCGAATTATTCCAGTGAGCCTGCAAAGGCATAACTCTTCCCATGCAGAAGACATGAATGCCAATTATAATTCTTAAAGATATTGGCCAGATGGCGGCCTGTGGGGCCCCGGATGTTATTATATTAGCGCCTAGCAACCGTAAATTTCTAACAGGATGAGTACAGATCAGTCCTTCTGATCCTGTATTACGTTGTCAGAATAAATCAAATAAGCCAAGAAATCGAATTCAACTTTTAAAAATGTTGTAGAAAGAAATTAAACAGTGAATTCAACTGTCAACATGGGAATGTTCGAAAACATTTTTCATTACAAGGTTTGTTCATCTATATATACTGTTGTATGATCAGATGATGGAATTTGTTACTGAAGATTGATTTAAAGCGTCTATAACTACATTTTGAGCGTGGAATTGCGTATAATCTCTCTTAACGAAAATAGTTCCATTACCACGTGGGAAAGTTGACAAGTATTCTGTCTGGAAATTAGGCCAATAAACCAACTTGGTCTTAATCGTAAAGCGCAATTGAAGCAATTTGTATATGTTCTAACATCTAAGAAGAGATGATAGCCTCCAGCGATCTAGGAGGTCCATTCAGACTGTATAGATTTGACCGAGGTATTCAACGCCGTGCAGGTACCTGAGGAAGGGCAGGATCATGAACTAGGCAAATTGGAATCGATACCGGCCTTCACCCTTTTGCTCTATAGAACATCTATGAAGGGGCCCCTAGAAAGGCTCTATCGTTATAGCTTAATTCACAGCCACTACCATACAAGGAATATTCACTGTCTTCAATGAATAATACTCGTGAACATCAAGTTATCAATAAATTCCCCTTTCGAGAGGCACCCACAGCGAAGATATATTCGATAAACTATTTATACATGTTCATTTAACAATTATCTCAATTAATTTTAATGTTTATTATTTTAGTTTTGGATATCTTATTGTTATAAACATCGCCACACCTGGGAGGTTAAGAGATTCATTGAAATTGTCAAAATACCATAAAGAACCAAGGGACAACAGTAACCGTAATGATTGTGGCATTATTCCAACCACTGTATACTGAAAAGATATTGTCATAAACTGAACTGGAGATTAATTAATTAAAATTATTCTCACACTAACACTATGAACTGCAATGAAAAGTAGGTACCAATTCGATAATTGAAATAGTAACCTTAAATACAATTTAATTCAACCTTAGATAAAGTAAAGTTTAAGTTGCATTTTAATCTTGGAAATATGGGATCCACGAGTTATTACTCAATGACTCTGCACCAAACCGTTTTTAAATCTTCCACCAAAAATTATTCAACGGGCAATTGACGCATACAATATTTTATTCTATCTACTTTTCTACTTTTATTCTATTTTCCTTCGTTTTTTTCAATCCATCAATCAAAGTCAAAGGGGATGAGGTGACGAAAGTTAAGGCGGCAGCGATAAGGTATGGCGTGATACTAAACCCCGCCTACCGTTTGACATCTCGTGCTTAGTCTAGACAGACCCCCTTATTAAAATTAATGAAAAACGAACTCTATCACTCTGTTAAGAACACAAGAAGTCGTGTTATCATGCCAAGACCAATTATTTGATCTCCGCTTATAATGACATCAGTTATCAGATTTCCTTCACTGTCTCATACACTCTTAACTACAACTGCAATAATTAAAAAACTGAAAGAATTTACATGTTCTGAAAGTGAGTACAAATAACTACTTCGTTATTTATTGGATTTTGAAAGCGTAAAACATTTGCATTGCTTATTCAGTTTTATTTTTCGAACGAATAGGTACATTAGAATATTTCTACAAAATAAATCCGAAATTGGTCTTGCGGAAATAATAACCCACTTAATTGTGCGAAGTTATGGGCATCTGGAATACTTCGATCTTGTTGTTAAATATCTGATCAAGCCTTCCTTTATCGCGAAATAAAATTCCATAAAACGCGAGCCATAAATTTTCATGATCGCGTAACTACAAAATACGGTATTACATATCGGAAACTAAAACGAATAGTTTACAGTCGTAAAATGCTTTATGGGTCGTTTCTCTGTATCAGTAAAAAGCGGAAAAAATGTCTAGCAGCCTGGCAGTTATCTTGCTAAAACAAATTATAGCAGAGTTCGGTACATTAAAATCGTCAGTTACAGTAATGGAAATAATATGAAATTGTATTCAGTATGTAATAAAAGTACAGTGGAATAAATTCAACACTGATCGTAAACTTCTATTTGTTTTCTATTCGGGAATTAAAAACGTCATGAATACTTAATCAAACAGGGATAACTACAGTATAGATTAATTTATTCAGAAATTTTATTAGTTGCATTCATTACCATAATTATATATTTCACAGGATAAATTTAGTAATCTTCGTAAATCATATATTATTAATTTAGCGTGCAATTAGCAGCGGAAGTAAAACTTGTCCTTCGTCACCGGTCACCTTCTCAAACTATATTTACAAAAACAATTTCCACTACACAATTTTTACAATAGTGAAGTTTCGCCCAGCGTTCTTTCTCCTCTCTGTTCACCCCCATTCACCTCCACACATAATATTTCAGTATATGTCGTATCCCTCCCGGAATTCGTATCGGAAAATAATTGGCTAAAATCGGAATTGGAAAGCATAAATACAAAATAAATAATTGGCTTCGAGCTCGAAAAAGGAGTCGGAGACGGCCCCTTCACTTCCAGTCCTCCGGACGGGGTTTAACCGGCAAAAGCGGTCAGATGAGTTAATGGAATTGTGACGAAATCCAATTTTCAGATTTTAACTGTAATCGAAGTCCGGGAGGCCCGCAGAATTGGAACAATTTTGCTATCCTCCCTCCCCCCATCCCCGGTAAACTCTTTACCTCTTCTCCCTTTCAATCTGAAAGGGGATGGTTGTTTTATTCAGTTTTTCGTGCCACATAAAAACTCATATTCGTCACAGAGTAAATAAAATAAAATATACGCCTATTAGTTGCGTAACGCCAAATTCATAACTCAAAGGGCGACGCTCTTTACACACTATGATAATAAAGCGGAATTAATGTTATATTTCTGATCAAACAATCAGTATCGCTTTGAATGTGTGTGTGTGTGAAAGTTTAATGAAAATAAACAGTGAAAATAACGTTCGAGAATAATTAAATATTTCAATTATTTCAAAATGAAAACGCTGCGAAGAAACAACGAGAGAAAATTGAAGAGTTTTCGCAGTTATTTCCGAAGAATTACTTCATCTTCCTTCAACACTCCACAATCCACGTCAGTCGTTGATAACGAAACGATAATTACTAATTTCCCATATAAATCCTTTATAGGGGGACCGTTTTCTCGGAGCGGGGATATCGTATTGAATGCTTCATACAATATATGTTTTGCTTTACACAAGAAAACGGTCTACAATTTTTCATCCTAATGACAGAATTTTATATTCGGTAAAGTATAAAAAAATTATCTTGAATGACTTTCTGATAATGCAATACACTGTATTAATTTGTAGAAATGATATGTTGTAACGAGTGAATTTAACCATTGATTTAAATCGTAAATGAATACGTACATAAAATGTAAACAATTACATCACTGTACTGAATCAGAATTCAGTAGAACTAGTTAGTTATAAAGTGCCAATCAATATATACCTCACTCTTGAATTATTTGTCACTCCTTGGAAACCATACAATTAAATGGGAACAAACTTTTATTAGATTCACAAAAGAAGTTGTTTATTCGATGGCTGAAGGTAAAGTATTGGACAAAAGAGTTGGCAGGAGCGACATTCGCCGGTCAAAACTTTTAATTTGAGGAAGATTGCAATTTCAAGCCCGGCACAAAACCAGAAGTGGAGAAGGAATTAAAGCCGGTCTTAACAATATCAAACACTGAACCATCAGACCCAGACGAGAAATAGAAGTTCAAGATTATCAAATTGTCGTCGATTAACCGCATCCGCTTACTTGAAATTAAACGAGATTTACGTTACTTATAGTTCCAAAATTTAATTAAGAAAATATTGACGTACTTCTTTCACGGTTCTGGTTTTCGAGTAAGATGAAACTATTAAGAGTCCTTTTTGTTCTCAAGCAGATCACGATTTTTATAACGAAAATAGATTACTCCGAAACGCAATATATATAATCCAATTAATTATTATAATATGAATAAATAGCGAACTTATATAAGAATTCAAACGCACACACCATATACAGTAGTTATATAACTGAGTGACGCAATTTGACTTGTACATTTGTTTGATCATTAATTACTATAACATAACTGGTTAATACCTTTATAATTTGTTGATATTAATGAATATTGTTAAATTGACTAATAGATTCAATTCCACCCGCTTGAACCACAGAATGGGTTCCCGTCAGGTATTCTGAATTGGTAAAGTGGGCCATTCGAGTTGGAGGTGCATTATTTATTCAAAACGGAGAGGTCGACTGTAGAGGAGGGGTAGGTAGAGGTAGTGGCGAAGGAAGTGTTATCAGGGCTGGGCGTATGTCAGCGTCAGCGTCACCGTCACCCCGTTAAATGAAAGCCGTCATCCCCCCGGTCCACCGACTTCCACGAACAGATAACGAGTAATCGCCTCGGCCTTCCCAATCGAATATCGTACCGCCTAGCAATTTCCCCTCATCTCTCCTTTTTTATTATTTATTCATTTATGCCAAATTAAATTTACATTTTTCTGGTTTACAACCCTTTCAAGTTTTATCGATATATTCAATTTCCTCTGTTTAAATCTGTACTGTTGAACGATCTGAATGATGAAAGGGTTTGACCCTGTAATCTTATGAAAAAAAAATTAAAAAAAGGTCAGGTTTGAAATTATTATCCTACATAGAGGATAATAAAAGAACTTAAGAATATGAACGGAAACGGCGTATTATTTGAGATAAAATGAATTTATTCAATACACATTATGTTACTGACCATTTGAATTTCCTATACATTCTTTGGTAGCGGTAATATTCGGTTAGGTCCAATCGCAACAATTTTCAACTTTTACAGAGGAAAGAATTGTGAAAGACTAACTGAAAAAATGGACCTCGTTTTTTTCCCACGATAGGAGCTGGCCTAGTGCCAAACGTAGATCGAAAACATTCATCACAGTGTACTATGAGGAATAATATCGTGCACAGGGTCAAATAAGGGAAGGCCACTGAGGGCCCTTATGGCCAATAGCGGCCGTGCGGACTCGTCCATCTCTGACCGATTTGGCAAGCCACAATCCAGAGGGACAAAACTAGCATCCAGTCACTGACCTATCTATCTCTAGTTTATTCCGTGTCCTAGAATTATTCTTTTGTCATTTGGCCAATCACAAGTCTTTAAAAGGGCAGAAAAGAAAAACATTGCGCACAAGATAATAAATAAATCAGAATGACAGTTATCGGTGTAGGGGACGAATTTCAAGTACTGTTAAGATTGACTTATTGGAGGACCCCCCCATTCCCTTTCGGTAGGACGCTGAACCAGAAGGCTTGAATTGCGTGCTCTCCAAATTTTAATGTAAACCGGTATTTGACAAACACCAGACAGATAATTACTTTCTAAATGACAACACTAAAATTACACGAAGTCAGAATTGTGGTCGTCCCCTGGTGAGGGCGTTGTTATAAATCAATTTGCTCATCAGCGAGTAAATGACTGGAGAATGGATCGTGGGTATGGCTTTTGTTGTATAGATAAGAGATATATTTATGGCACACTAAAGTAGTTCTAACTCGCTCTCGATAAATTCATCTTCGGTTGAAACCTTCTATCTTCAATAATTAGACTATGTTCCTGATGACATTTAATTTATCACTGTGACCCCCCAGGCTCCTGTTCCTATTATGTAATATTTTCATTATTTCAGAATATCAGTCTTTCAACATTAAATTGAAAACACGTCGAGAAACGAAAATAATTTAAAAAACAGCGCCAGTTACGTAACTAAACCTAATCAACGGAATTTTAACCTAATGAAAAGTTTTATTTCTTTTAACAAGTATTCGCTTATTCGATACGAAAACCAATAATGAATAACTCGGTAGGGTAAAATGTATTAAAATCTGAGAAAAGGTACGCCTCTCAATCGCAAAAATAGTTATAATTTATATAATATTGAGTAGTTAAATAAATTTAGACGAATATTGGAGAACAGTTTACTTTTCCCAATTTCAGTTTTGTTAGCAACTATTTTGCATAATGATCGAAAGTTTTGAGTCAGATGTATCTCCGAGATTTTAATGGGGCTCCGAAGTCCCCAATTATATTATCGAACTGGAATCTCAATTTGAACTCTTCTCGGTAAAAGGTTTCTCTGGGGCCTATTTTCTTAGGTCGGAACATTAAACTCGAGACAGGAGCACCCAAGAAGAGAAGTAAGGCCACTTCGAAAGGGGGTCCTCCCTCGGGCTCGGAAAGCCCCCTGGAGTAAGGGAGAAGAAGAAGACAGGACCCCACTCTCACACGTCCCCCACCCCCACACCTAATCCAGGTTTCACAGACCTAATCCTACACACACACACACACACACACACACACATCAGCACGAAGGATTTATTACCGCCCCCACAGGCCTTCGCATCCCCAACGTGCAATATGGAAGATGGAATTGTGATCCAGTCCCATATCAACTACTCAACTCAAAACAAAAAGTTCACATTCATTTGTATATCAGCGGAATCTTAAAAGTCGTACCAATTTCTATTTCTAATTGCGAATGATACAGCAGTTTGTGAGTCAGGCCGAAGTCGGGTTCATTTCATTGCTGGGGAAGGAACCGATCGCAAAAAACTCATCTTCTATCATAGCCTTTTGCTCGCAGTCCCTGTACCTTTTTTGGCAGCCTGTCTTACAGTTATCGGATTGCCCTCGAAATGTTGCATGACCCCCCCCTTCCCCCTTCCCCTGAACGCTGCCAAATAGCCGCTACCATATTATTGCCGGCCGAGGCTTTCCTATTTCTCTCAGTCGTGGGATTACCCGAATGAAATTGTCCGGATCGATGGTGTCGATGAGAAAAACGACTCAACTCTAGCCCGTGTAATATTCCTGTCGTAAATTCGTAAAAAAAATCATGTCTCCATACCTGAAAATATTACTGACTTATCGTTGAAAAATGTTTATCATTTAGGCCCCAGATTCACAATGTTTACATTAGGGTGATAAGGCCAACAAGAATATAATATGTGAAAAAATCCCCGGATCCAACAGGAAGTTACACATTTAGTTTAGTCGGCCATCACTCTTGATTACAGAGAACGGCTCGATACAGTTAAAATTAAATGTTATAGCATTCCCATCTGTTTAACCCTGGAACTAATTGAGAGAAAAAACTGGAATGAATTTACTTTCGAGGAAAACATAATGCTAAAGTCTCTATCCTTAAGTCCTCCCAGGAGAAGGATGGAGATGATACACTGGCGGTGGATCAAACGGAAGGAATAAACTCAAAGTAAGCCTCCAAAAAAAATTAAACCATGGGCGACCCCGATTACAGCAGTCGGGCCACCGATTTATTGGGCAGTCTTACTGTGTCCCGTGAAGGGCGGCTAAGCCCTGACAGGAATACCGAGAAAAAGCCCCGTCTGGCCCGACCTCAGTTCACTGGGATTAAAACTTTCGCTGAAGCGTTATCTTGATGCTTTCGCAGGTCCAGGTATTATATAAGGGAGTTAGGCGGAGAGAAGAGCTCCGAGGAGCTGACCAGTCTGATTTGCGACCACCACCCGAGAACCCGCTTCTCCTTTTGTACTCCTTAAAAACGGGAACAGCGGAGAAAATATGTTAACCGCCATCCCGACAGAAGGAAAATACTGTCCCTGTGTTTCCCAGCTTTTGTTCTCATAGTTTTTAGATTATGTCTGACAGAGTTAATCATGAGAGTAAATCGTCCCTATTGGTTACATAATGGGGCCATAAAATGTCTATGGCCAACAACGGAAGGTTGATTCAATTCAATTATTGTCGTGAAGAATTATAATGCGGCCCACTTAATTATTTGTTCGAATCTACTGCAAACCCTTAATGCTTCGGTGTGTTGCGGGTTAGTATCAGTATCGCCGTACACAAATCCCCGAATTACGATTGACAGAAAGGCATTCTCATTTTTATTATTAGATTTATTTGAAAGTGCAGTGCTTAAAATTTCTGTTCAAAAATATCCTCTCGGCCGCAAGTGTTCGGCTAGAGAAGAGACGAGGTAATCGCCTCGGAAGTGGAGGCCGGGCCATCACAAGGTATTCCACTATTTTCTTCTGCCATTGTTCTCCTCGGGCTCCCTTTGAGTCAACCCGGCGGTAACAGAATTTTTGATTCTCCTCCTCCTACTTCCCGGCTTCGTACTTTTTGCTGCTGGCAAACTGGGGCCGGTCCTTCCTAAGGCCGTACGCCCGATCGATAACTTTTGTCATTACCCTTTACTTTGGAAAGCGCGGGGAGGGGGTAGAACTAAGCTTCCTCCGGAAATGGCCGATAACGTCTTTCCTGTCTTTTTCTGGGGTGGGCGCCCAGCGACTGAGTTCTTCCCTCTTTTGTAGGGCCGTCCTCCTTTTTTCCGGTATTAAGAGGGTACTCTCCCCCCCCTTCGAATGGGAATTTCACAGAAAACAGACACACTTCTCTTTACCCTCGGTAATAAGTCAAACATTGACGGACTTGCAAATATGTTCGAATATTAATAACGCCCGAAAATCGCCGGGATCATAAGAATTCATTATAGGTTTTATGTTCCACAGGCCCCTATAAAAAATACAGTAAATACATAAATAAACAACTGGGGAGAGACTAATTTTTAACATTATTTATATTTTTATTTCTATAAGGTTTTCCTTTTTTCTGTGTTAACTGAACGGTATACAAAATAGTAATTAAATTTCAAATATATATTATACAGTATTGTTCCTTCGTAATCTAATTAGTTTTTAAATGTACAGTGGAATAAAATAAAATACAGGCAATGGAGGGCATTGTTTTCTGTACAAACAACCGCAGAATCCGCATTAGCGAAACAATTACTTAATGAGAAAGTATTTCCAAAATGAAAAAAGCGATACGCAATTAAACGCGCAATTTCTGTCGGTTAATTAACTTGACGGGACCGGGCCGACTATTCACTTTCGTGCCCGTGCATAAAAATAATCTTTGCTTGTATAAATTGGCGGTAGCTATTACCTTAGTAGGGCGTGGCACACCCACACCCTCGCCTAAAATTTAATATTTTATTGAAGAAGATAAAATTCACCAATTATGCTAAAATGGTAACCGCATTAACATTTACGAATGCTTCCTTTTTTTGCCTGCTGCCGTCCATGCAGAAGATAACATTAAGCCAAACACCATTTTGTGGGCAGTTCTGCAGTCGGCGCTGGCGATTTACAGTGACTTACCCGAGGGTAGAGTGAAACAGCCCGGAGTACTATCGTAAGTCCCAATAGCAACTTATGTTAACGGTTTAATGTTTCAATTATAAGTTCATTACATTTACTATACCGTACTATTAAGTCACGTTTGATCAGCTTAACATGTGGTGCACACTCAACCATAATACCCTCATCAATTTATTTCGGAATAGCAATCTCGCTAAAGATAAAATAAATTGTTTCCACGTTGAAATGAAACTGTTTAATTTTTATGAAACAAATTAAAATTTAGCGCATGGAACTACAATGCATATGAAATTTTGTGATATTTCTTTACATTGTCCGCAGAAAATAGAAAAACATTTCGTAGTATAATAACGACTAACTATGTGCTAACAAAAATTGATAACTGATCTATATCCAGGAAAATAGCTCGTTGATATTTTTCAGGTTATATTACTGAACAAGACACTACATTAAATATTTAAAATAAACATTCCATGATCGGAATTACCTTTGATCTTAGAACGGTAATGTCCAACTACTGAGTGAGGGGGGCTCTATAGAGCGCTAATTTATGCCCGTTTACATTAACCGTTGCTACTCGGTCCGACGCTCCATTGGAAAAGGTATTGTTGTTTGTTTGAAACCGTTATAGACCGGTCTCTGTACACAGCACTGTTACCAGTTGCCTAGAATACATATGGTAGAATTCCAGTGAAACCCTCTCAGCAATTACCAGGCCCAGACGAAATAATTAGATTCGAAACCGTCTGATCCGTTTAGAAATCGAAGAGTGAATCTGTCCCTCCCCAGCATTAGATACTTATAGGATTAGTCACTAAGAATGAATGCGGTTGAATAGTTACGGAGTTTTTTTTCCACTCTGATCTGATTGGCATGACTTCAGTGACTAGTTATAATTGCAACCTTCATTAACAATCTGGCGTTTCCCAATCCAAAAGACAACAATTCATGATCATTAGCCATTGTCAAATGCCTCACCAAGGTAATGGCCAAGCCTCCTAAAATGCTGACCAGGCGCCGTACGCCGTTCCAAAACGAAACTTCCCCTGGAAAGGATGTACAGTAACATACACAAAATACGGAAATTAAATATAGTACGTGAAGCGTGAAATATTACGTGAAAATAAAATATCATATATTCGGGACACCCCTCCTATTACGCCATGGGTTCGTAGAATAGAGAAATTTGTAGACGAGCAGGTTTACCATTTACCCGGCCGCGAATACCGGGAGATTGGAAAGAAACCTCATGCTGGCCGTGGACCACCCTAAATTTCTGTTTGTGTATTCAAGCAGGAAAGCCGGGGGAAATTGAATTGTATTGGAAACTTTTCACGGTTTCCACTGAAACTTCCCACGAATGTTTCCCACCGCATTGAAGAGCAAACATTGTACACGTGGGAAACCCCAACCGTGATTTAATACCGATAATTCAACAGATAAAAAAATCGCCATTAATGTTCACTGCCATTTATAAATATATAAATAATATATATATTTCTTTATAAGAAATTCCAAATCCTAAGCAAAATTGTAATAGGGAGGAAATTAAAAAACGAACCACTGTTTCGAAAACTAATACTGCGATTACTGAGCAGGAACGGACATGCATTCAGAACATTTGCTTATCGGAAAGAGTAACTCTTAGGAAGGTCGTTTTGCTTAAAAGTATCGCACGAGTGTAATCAGGTAACATTTTTTCTTTATCGTTCGCAAGTTCCCATTGTTGTCAACACTCTGTTTAAGATATTCAATAAATAAAAATTGAAAGGAAATAAATATGTTTTTGAAGCAATATAAATGTGGCTATCAAAATTGGGAAATGTGCCACTATTGACAATGAGGGCAGTTTGTAATTATCAGCATTATTATGTCAGGGATACGCCCAAGGGCCCTATGCTTCGGTCCTTATTATTAACACTGATTCCAATCTCGGAATATCAAACTACTACAGGTATGAGTAATTTAGAGAATTCAGGATTGACGTTCGCTCAACTCCAATTGTAGATTTTCAATAAAGATTTCAATAATAGAATTGAATATAAATGTTCCAAAGGTCGTACAACCTAATTACTGGTGAGATCCTCAATTAATTTAATATTCCGGCGTGATTACCAGTTGGAGGCGACGAGCGTTCCGCTGGCGATATAGCGCCGCTATTGTGTACCTCGCTGTCTGCATCCCCCGGGACTACTCGGCCGACGGCAAGTTATTTCCCATTTGCCGCTAATTAATACTGCATATTTGATATTACTGTCACGAGTATTTCATGAACTAAACTTCAGTCTATTATTCAGCCACGGCCCAATATCATACCCTAGCAAGGATTCTGGTGGCGTTCAACCGAGGAACCGTAATAATCTTTAACCGTAGTTAATGAAATAATTTTAGTATACGTTATATTTCATTTTACGTCAATCATTACGTAGAAACGCTAGAATAAGCCCATTCTCTCTATATAAGCGTACCCGGTTATAAAGAGCGTACTACCGGACGAAGAAAGCGATGCGGTATGGGCGGAAGGCCGAGGGTAAATAAGAGAGGATCAAAGAGAAAGCTTGGAGGAGAGGGCGGGCCAGCTGGGTGGAAAGAGCGCGAGCCTATTTCTCCGAGGCTCCTGAGGGCTGCCGGCCCCAGTCGGCCGGCTAATTAGTTTGCTCCGAGCCCGATTGATGCCTTCGGTCTCTTCTCGGCCAATCGGTAAGCCCGGCCCGCCCCCTTAATACCGGGCTTTCGTCGGCCGCCCCTTCATCCATTCACGATCGACCCGTGATTGTGATCGAGGTACGCCCGTCGATTCAGCGATGAGCTCGTTATCCCCCGGGGGATCCGTTCCCCCGTACGAACGGCGAGGACTTGAAATGCGGAGTCACGTTGAACTACGATAAATCCATCCGCCGGACATGTTCGCCGGAAGGTCACCGCGATATCAGGAAATTCCGATTAGGTCCGGATAAGAAATTTAACAGATGTATTTCTTGTCGCGATACCATCTAACGAGAATATATCGTGCGGTGCTGTATCTTAGGTATATCGGCCATGTAAAATTGCACGCGAAGCTTTATCAGCTACCGGAGTGATGAATGCGCTCAGTCCATGTACCTAACCTCACACACCACGTGCATAAAACCCTGAGTACAAGTACATGTAATTTCACTCATTCGTGTTTCTTCACACAAACATTCTAACAGTTGAAGAAGTGATGCTATTGAAACTTTTCAAGTGGAGACTGAGCGGTGTCATTTCCTCAACGCATTTGATAGACGTAATACGTTGGAAAGAATTCGAGTTTTGTAATTAATGGACTGAAAAAAGGAAACCTTGCCCAAGTATAACATTTAAAAAAACACACAAAAGTCATTTCCTTTTTCCTCTCCGCATTGCTTGTAAAATCTCCAGTCTAAAATGTCAGAGTTGGTGCTTGTAGCAAATTCTTGCAAATTTGTTCACAAAATGGTCCCTTAATGAATATTAACGACATCAATAGTGCGATCGAGAAGATAAAAGACGGCAACGACGACAATCTCCGGGGAATATCTAGCAGACCATTCCGAACATTCAACGCGTGAACGCACGATAAGATGAGGAATATTTACGGCCCTCATTAGCCTTCACGGCAAATGAAATATATGGCGCTAACCTTAAGATTAGAGGCGGAACACTCATTGTAATAAGGACATTAGTTAAGGAAGAAACTCTATATGAAATATACTTCACCGTGTACATTAATGAAAGTAGGAAGTTAAAACAATATATTGGGTACCCCATTCACACAAAGACTGGCATTGTATTTAAAATTATTTATCCATTAAATTATTACGCTACTGCGACGTATACGTATTTAAAAAATTTAACATATTATTTGAGTAATGTTCATCATTCTTTTGAGTGATTATTGATAAAAACCAACTCATTTAACTTCGGTATAGGTTTCTTTGAGAATGGCTTCACTTCTAATAACCAAAGAAGGCGCAACGTTTTACTACACGCATAAATATCCTTCCTTGAACACTTTAGAACTCCTGAAAGCGTATTTCACTCCTCCGATAAAAAGGTCTATTTCCAGGATAATCTATTATCCAAGTGAAGTTTTTATTACCGCTCTCCTTCCATTTGCTTTGAATGTGTAATTCGGTATAAGACCACTTATACTCTAAAAGTAGTACTCTTTTATAGTTTTTGTATACAACTCTTCGCAGGTACCTTCAGTATTTCATTATATACTAAAGGTAATATTTCAAATTCGGTTCCTCTAAGCGTTCCTTCTCTAATATAAACTGGACATATGAAGTGCATACATTATGCTTAACTCTTTTCATTAAGCCCAGTTGTACGTACAATTCTTGCTCGATATATATATTTTACATACTATTATACCTGTTTGTATAGAGTATCCACGATAATTTTGTCAGCATTAATTTAATGTATTTGTTTGGAGTTTCACGATACAACGAGAGAGCGGCAACAATTAGAAACTTCTCCAACATAAAATTAGATATGGGAGTCAATAACATTCCAAGAATATTCCAACTCGCATATTCCGCAGTATTTCCGTTCGAAGTATTTCCAAGAATAAATTCTACCATATTTTAAACTTTCCACAATCGCAAAAGAGCGGTAGAGAGATCAGGAAGTTCAATATTGAAATTTGTTCGGAAGTCGTTAAAAGCTCTTGTTTGATTCAATAATAATCATTTTATTTTTTTAAACCTTCTAAAATAAGGCCAAATAAGGGAAGATCAAGAACAAATAATAGTGGAAAGGAGACAAAGCACTCAGTCGTACTTCTAGATCATCTAATATTCTAGATTCAATGCACAAAAAAACAATAAAATAAATAATGAGAAATAACTGTAACTGCAACTATTATTAGATTAATAGTACTTAATAATATTATTAAGTACCGACAATTATTACACGGAATCGAGTTACTTACGAAGAGGTTCGTATAATTAAAACCGTCTGGGGCAAAAGCCAAATCTGCATGAATATAATCCACACGCTGCACAGAGATTATTTGTACAGTGTTCACTGAAAGCCATTTAAGTGCAAATTCCCCGGTTCAGGTACACCGGCGAAAATTGAATAACGGCCGAGGCCCAAAAGTGGTTAATGTTTGATCAACATCGTTGACCTGGAAGGCAACAACGGAGGCGCGTTTCCAATAACTAAACCGCGGGATATACGGTTTTCTAAACGGCCCGTTTATCGCCCAGCCTAATCCGTTCACGGCCGCGTTTTTCACGGCCGATAAATTGAGAGGCGTGAAATTAACGCCGCCGGAGACGTCGCGGAGGAAGTACCGCCGGCCAGTTTAAGTTAAGAGCGCTCGGACCAAAATTTCCCCGGCTTAATTTTCTAGAGTGCCCTCTCGAGGGGTGGCTCCCCTCTCCTAACGACGGAACTACTATTAAAATTGCTTTTTAACGCGGGCGGGAGCTTATCGAATTTCGGAGGTGAAGTTGGCGATGAACTCCGGCCAATGGGGTGAATAAAATGTCTTCATAGTGTAAGCAATGTTCCCATCATGTAACAGACACTACGCATTTTCCACGCAGTTCTTGAACAAAGGTTAAACGCAGATCTTCTTATATAAATGGTTTTATTCCTGCTATTGAAAATTTCAGGGAACTGCTACAGCGTTTTCAGCGTAATAAAGTATGAATTATAATGTTGATTCTTTAATCAGTAGCATTTTATTTAATTAATAGTAATTCACAACAGGAAATATACTAAATAGTACTCAAATTTTTTACTTATTACAAGATTCATTAATAGTTATAGCTAACTGAAAATAAATACTGGAAACCTGCGAAACAGGTAGTACTGGAGAAAACTAATTACTGTGTACATCCTTTGATAGGAGTTACATCATAATCAGCAAAAAACATGAAAAGATCTGGATTCACGCTGATAGTCATCGGCGGTATGGGTAAAATTTCGCAAGTAACATAGGAAAATCTATAGTGGCAACCTAGATGTCCTTTGCTCTGGGAGTACTTCGCCTCGTAAATAGAACTGATTAAACGGCAGGATATTGTATAGGGACATTATGGTTGGGCGCCAGGTTGGTAGGGTAGCCCAACTGCAGAATTATACATCAAGGCCCGGGGAGCTCTCCATCACTCACGTCTCAAGCAACGATGGCGCGTAATTATTGTATGAGGGGAAGGGAGGTGGGGAGGTTTTAAAGCAGTTAAACGGAGAACCGGCAATAGATCTTAAGTCGTGAACAATGGGTTGGCATTAATCCGCACGCTCTAGGCCCATTCCAGCCATATAACTCTCAACACGAGCAGTTACAATTTTTTGCATTCCGCAAGTAACAATCGGGTCGATACGCACTATAGGAATCGATAGTTTTGTCCTTAAGTCAATATAAGTGATAATTTGCAGTAATGTTCTCAAAAACCGTTCTCACGTATTTTCTTTATCCTTCTAAAATATTTACCGCTAACATTAACATCTCAAATGCATGATGTAAATAGATGGGTAGATCCATAGCTGGGTAGAAATTTTACACAACACAACCCTTCATTATTTTTCGCCGGAAATTATATTGTAATAAATAACATTTCCTGGTTTCTAGACCGGATAGACCTGCACTATTAAGGAAATTACCAATTTCCTCTAATCTCTATCCCTAATATACGGAAGGAAGCTCTATTAGGGCACATAATTCAAGACGAGCCCCTATTACATTTACCGGATTAATTCCCAGTATTCCTACAGAATAACAATGGACCTACATATTTCCCTAGCTAAAACCCACCGTTAACAAAAACATTGTTGACATTAACAATATAAATTGTAACTGCCATAATTATGTATAGGGAATAAAATTACTTCGTAGCACGAAAATGCTAGGTGAAAGACGTAAATAAATGTTTTAGATCTTTTTAGAAATAGTTTGAGATTTTTTGCAAACAGGAAATAAATGTTAAAACTATTACATAATATTATAAACATACGTGTTTAGTAAATGTAATTTGAAAGTCTCTGCTCTTCTAAATGCTGCTACTGTACAGAAGAAAAACTATTAGAAATGTTGGTAAAATCAGGGGGGGGGGCTGTGAATGGTAAAAACGCTCTTATTCAATGAAAAAGAACGTGAGTATGATTATAAGAAATATTTAAGTTACTCCGTTAAACCGAGCGACCCTAGCTGAACCTTCTTAAAATGGGTTCTTTGAAAAGGCTCGAGAGGCGGACTCTTTCATATAAAGGTACTAGACCGCTTTGTAATAAAGAGCACTCTTATGTCCCGGTCTCTCATTTTCGCCTACCTTCCTGTCTCTTCTATTCACTTCCATATACTTCCAAGAATATAGGTAGAACACTCGACCCATTCCTACGGAATATTCCTAGTTTACATCCTTTTTTATAAGGAAATAAAAGTTTGTCAACTATAATTCCCTTTATTAACAAATTATTATTAATCCGTATTATAATCCAGACAAATCTAAAATATAACTAATAATTGAATTAACAACATTGACACGTAATTAATCCACATAACAGGAGACAATAAGAAATATTTCTTTTTCAGGCAGAAGCTTTACCAGTGATGGACAGAAATTTTTTGTTTCTAGTAATGTGACCGAACGAACCACTCAAATTATGCATTAGGAAGGGGAATTAAGGTAAGGACCTTGATTCCACTCACACGTATTATGCTTTGAAACGTACTCCAACAAGAAAAACGCATAATCTCACGCCTTGTATATCCCCGAAAATATCATATGATTATATTCGTTTTAAAGATGGCTGTTCAAACCAAGAACATCAAATTGGCCTATCTAAAAATGTCATTTTAGACTATTTAAAAATCATATGTTCACTCACTTCGTTGATAAATTTCGTTGATAAGGTTCAATGAGCATATATTGCACCCATCGACTATACTAGTATAACTGTGATACATTTATGAATTATTGAAATTATTGCTTTGTCAACTATTTATTTATGGCAAATTGCATTTATTCAATAAAATCGAACGACAATGACCGATGACTATTTCAAATAATGAATTTACAACTTTGTAAGAGAGTAAAATTATTGAAGACAGTTTGTATTGAAATTTCTAAGATATCAATGTGAAACGTCACTTTCACTGAAAAAAAAACTATTGCCACAAAATTAATCAAATATTTAATATACTGAAGTGCAGGTTTCTGTCTCGTCGTGTCAAATAAATCCTGTCAATATTAAACTGAGATAGTAATAGCTTTCTCTGAAGAAACACGTTCATATATTATGAAAATAGAACGCTAAATCGGAGTCGACGTATATGGTATATGTTCTAGAACCAATATAATACCGAATCCCCCTGAGAGCGGCAAATGGTTTGAAGCACCGAGGAAAATTATATCGTGCAACTCAAAAGCACGCCCCGTACGCTAAAATCAAGAACGGTATTAAACGATATAAGAGGGGGGGCTGGGATATGGCAGGGAATGTAACGTGACATGCCTCCTACGTTCTGGTTGTGCGTTAACGAGCGTGTGTGTTTGTAAGTGTTCTGTTGCGTGTGCGTGGCCGTGACTGTGCGCGCGGACGCGTGTGCGGAGCCCATTTGACAAACGGGCAACAAACAAGGGGCGGCTGCGGCTGGAGCCTCTAACCACTGGTCGGGTTTCCCGGAATTGAACTCCAGGCACTGCCTCCAACCCACCCCCTCCTCAACGCCTTCACAAATCAAACCGCTACGCCGGCCTTTTTATTCCCTCCATTAACCACGGTATAAAGCATTGTGAGCGGATCGGATTTTCCTCACCCTCTATTGAGTTTCACGCAGCAGTCCCCAGTGTTTGGCTTAAATCCCCATTATTTATGATTGCATACAAAGTCTCAGTAGAATATTCTCAATTTAGCCCTGAGTTAATGTTTTGAGAAATAAATTTTAGTATGAGTAGAAAACTGTATCTGGCAATATATAAATAGTGACACAATGTCTGAGTCGAGAAAAAACGGTGAGGGGCCGCAGACTTTCTAATTCGACATTATATAAAAATCGATCATTCACCATCACTTTTACAAGTTTCTACAATATTCAAAATACCGGTCGATTAATTCCCACTGCCATAAGGCAATAAACTTCGAGAAAAATCTGTAAAACAGATATCGCAAACATTAAACAAATGTTGAATGGTTTATCAATCACCACGGCGTTGATGTATGCTAAACTGCAATACCGATTTGTAATGTGGGTCTTGTATTAGCGCCGTGCGAATACGGTCTTATTTACTTCTGTTTTTTCGGTATCTTTATGTCACTTTTTATATATTCTATACAATACTGATATATTTTAGTGAAACGAATTTTATGAAAGAATTTCGCCAAACTGATTCATACTTAGTTCACAGAATTATTGACATCTAAACTTTTAAGCAACTAATATGATGGAGCACTAATACAAAGCCCGATGGACCAACTAATTATCCCTTATAATGACTGTTCCGGAGTTATATGAGCCCCGCTCGTAATCAATTCAAATTTGTAACTGAAGGAAAATCCATATTCTCTGCCATCCACTGCGATAACCACTACGCTAAGCTCTGGACCTCATCCACGTGCAACCTCAGATATCGATAATGTCCCGATAATTTATTTCAATAGCAAATTTTAAATTATTCCTTCGTTAATTCCAACATTAATATGAGAGAACACGATCTGTAAATAGACGTTTGCATTTATAACATTATGTAAACTGTATTTAAATTATATTCATTCTTTGACATAAAACAAGGAATCCCGAGACATAATCGAATCATCTAAAATACCCCAATAGGACGGATGTGGCGAGCGAGGTCCAGAATGTGGCAGTTGAGTAAGTACATCTCAAGTTGAATCAAGGATGAATCCAGTGTCTACCTCGATTAGGTTTCCCAAGGATTCCGATAAGGACATTTATCGAGGGGCGCTAATTACGGCCAGTAATCTTGTCGGTTGAGATTATCACTTCTGCGGGGGAGGTTCCTCTCGCAGTAATTGCAAAATCAATTAACGGTCAGAGGAGTTGGCCCATCCCACAGGGGGCACGCTATCCCCTCGGGCCGTCCGCAACCAATTTAAAAAAAGACATTCCGATTGTCGAATTCCAATTGCGTTAATGGAAGCCGCGGTACAGACCTCAACGCCTCGAAGGTTTGGGAAAACCGTTTACATAAATTGCACATAGAAAAAATCAAATATATTAAACAAAAATCATTTCTACTGTAATTAATGACACTCTATTCCTTGCTATACATTCTAACTATAAAAAATTCGAAGATAAACTGTCTCTCACGGGGTTATCGTTTTGTAGCCGCTCATATGCCTAATCCTTCAGTAGGATACTATTACTATTAAATTTACTATTAAAATAAGTAACTTTCCAATACGAAATTATAAAAAAATCGATCATAAGGCAATACACGTCGCATAAAACAGACATCGCAAACAACATTAAACAAATGTTGAATGGTTTATCTATCACCACGGCGTCAATGTATGCTAAAATGCAATACCGATTTGTAATACGGGTCTAGTATTAGCGCCGTGCGAATACAACGCTCTTATTTACTTCTGTTTTTTTTCGGTATCTTATTTCACTTTTTGCTAGACATTCCAACTATAAACAATTTCGAAGATAAACTGTTTCCTACGGGGTTATCGTTTTGTAGCGCTCATATGAGTAATCCTTCTGTAGGATACTATAAATATCTTATATTAAGAATGTTTTTTTAGCGTGTGTGCAAGAGTGTTACATTTAATTCCATGGGAACAGAAATATTCTAAGACATATAATAATAATAATTACTTATAATAAATTTCCACATGAAGACAATTATATATGGTACAATTCACAAGAAGCCTGAACTATTGTTCTTTTGTTTAGTTCATTCACTGGTTTGGTTAGCCTGGCTCTCATACTACATGACGACTAGATGCCTGGCCACGTTATAAGCGTTCGGTTGCCGCAATAACACTTCCTAAATGATGTACTAGCTTATTATATGGGATAGGTTTTTTTCATTGGGATAGCCAGGTACTTTTTCAGGAAATGGTGTCCCGAATCTCGTATTCTCTTTCGACCGTGCCCCCCACTCCTATACGTGCCCCGCTAATGACATTTCCTTTTACATCCGTGAAAATTGATTTCCCGCGGAAATTCATTTTCCTCGCCTCACTCAGCCGCCGCCCGTTATTGAATTGGGCGCCGAAAGAATCCTCCCGTTTCGAACAATTGCCGGAATTAAAACGGAGGCTGATATTAAAAGTGGAGTCCGAAACGAAGTTACTGCCCGATGACAGGTGTAAAAGCCCAAAAATTCCCCCATTTCCGAATGGGTGGAGAGAATTTAATTAAGAAATTAAAATGCAAGGGCGCAACGTCTTTGACTTCTGAGGTTATCGCCCTAAAAGTGCCAGCCTGAATAACGAAGTTGGATGGTTCTATTAAGAAAATAATAAAATCCTAGCGACCCCAATACTCCATTCCGATTTAACAAATTTTATACGGCGCAAGGTCGAACGTACTTTATAATTTTTGTTTCATTATTCTGTTCATCTTTCTCATTCACCAGAAGGTGGAATTAAGAAGATATCATTCTCATATCCTATGTATGGTGAATATTAATGTGCATGCAGAAATAATATTAAATAAAATATGATAATCAACTTACAGTTTGCAATCTATATGATCATATCCACATACCTGAAACAATGAGGAAAAAATAAATAGTGTAATAAAAATATATTGTAAAATGTATACGTATATTATATTATTATTTTCATTTAATTAATTTTATTCATTTTATATTAAAAACTGATATTACTACTCCATTATTGACGTGTTCGAATACCGAAAACGTTCTCTCAAAATATAATTTGGTATAGTATTTACTATTAATTGAGAATAAAATGGTCGCTGTGCGCGAAATATTTATATAAAAAGCTTTTACATTTGGCTCAAAGTATGTTAGAAACTGAAATCCACCGGGAAGTGAGGACAAATATAGCTGGGAGGGCAAGGAGCGCCCGTAGAGTGATGAAAACGTGTTCATTTTCACGAGGCGCCATAAGACGCGAAGCCGGGGAGATGTCATCGGGGGAAAATGGGCATAAACCACGATACGGCCCCAACAGTAAAAACTCCAAGGGGAACTCATCTCACGTCAGTGGAAAATAAAAACTCGTAAATCCATTCGGAGAATTTTCAAGGGAAACAGGACGGAGCGGAACTGTCAAAAAAGAAAGTGGCCGTTATTTATTCATCGGCCCCATCCGGAAAGATAGCTTGTTTCCAACCGAAATCTGGGTCGAGACCGTTTTATGTGTGGAATAAATATTTCGTTATAAATTTAAGTGGAAACCAGAAAATAATTTTATCAGGTCATCCTTATTTATTTTCAGCAACAAGGGTTAGCTTTTTCCATTCTTGGGTTAATATTCAATCCTATAGCTAGGACATCTTTGCGTGTACATGTTCCACTATAAGAAATCGTTTATATCTGCTGTATATTTATCATAAAAATAATAGATTTGTGTGTATATATATTTCCTTTCACAGATATAGAGTACTGTGACTGATGATATTCTGTCATTGTGAATACCCGCCCATTCGGTACCTGAATACAAATGAGGGAGTCGTATTAAATTAGAGCGGGATCTCAAATTAACCGCCGTTCATTGGTTTACAAATCTTCAATTGAACCTCAATTACAAGTTTTGGGCCATTTATTGCGGTTTAATCAGCGCTTTAAATATATAAGTTAGTAGAGGTTGAGAGGGTAACGTTTATTGTTGCCGCTTTATTAGACCTCGCCTGCCTCTTGGCGGGCAGGGGGATAGGCCCACCAAAAGAGGGAAGTGGCAATCTTTCCTCACAGTGTTGTATCATTTTGTATTACTGAATTAGATTTCATTTTTGAAAACAGGTAATTTCTTTCTCGTTGAAAATAACTAACATACAAATGATTATAATTTAGAGTGAAAGTATTACTAAACTGAAGACACTAGTTATCCAGAAAGTTAAAATTAATGAGAATGTGGTTAAAACACAAGATAAGGCAAAAAATATTCAAATTCTATCATTTAAAATATTCTTATTATATTCAATTTAAAAATTATTTAAGAAAAAACTGGGTTCATCTCTTAAAATTATATCATGTTATTTTAATTTATTTACGCCTAGGTTAATGTAGTTCTGTGAGCTGTTTATTTAATATCATATTATTCTTATTTCGCATTATTAAGGAACCCTATCTTGTTTGAATTCTGTGTAAGCCTTAGAAAAATAACCCTGCCCAGGATATTATGGATTACCTAGGCCATAAGCCAGGCATAAATCATTGAATATCAATATAGCCGTCATGAAACAGTCTTCAATAAGAGCTGAGTCAATTTTCAATCCAATTCCCGCAACGGACTCACTCGTAACAATCCCTCCTAACGCCCCAATTTGCATTATGAGATCCAAAATTGATTCCATCCACGTAAATCCATCGATCTGCGTTAGGGAATGAAAAAATTCATATAAATGAACCTTATCTGGAGATGCCTTACTACATTTATGTGCATAATTATTGGAACAAGGATATTGACTTCCATTGCTAAAAGCGATTGGTGTATATAACATTCATGGTATATTTCTATTTTACCTTATTGCTAAATTAATATATTAATATATTTTATTGTCTGTAAGGACTTTAGTATAAAGTTTGGAGGTTTCTATTGGACAAATTTGATTTCAGTATTTGATTTACATATAATCCTAAATAGAGTTAGCCAAAATGAATAGTATAATCCACGAATAGGAATTTATACAAAGCTGACATTACCCGAAGGTCGCAGGGAAATACCATGAGAAGATGTGCGGATTAGAGAGCCGGGCAAAACAAAACGATTCTCAAGAACCAATTAGGCGGTAGAATTTCAAGTTTTGCCTTCAAATCCCCAGCCACCGTAGGTCGCCTGGCAGGGAGACAGCTCCAGTTACCAAACTAATTCCGTTTCATATAATTTAAGATCCGGCGCGGCTCTGGCAACAAAACCCATAAACCTCAAATAAATACGGACCTATCGATTCCGAACGGCCACCCTAATGTATCCGAACTTCCACGGTTTATTACCAACTGGGACTATAAGTAATATTTTGGCGCCACAGACAGTTTAAATATTTACTGCCTTACTTAATCACAGGGACGCATCTCCTTCTGTTTTACGACTTAGTCAAACTTGATACAACTGACAGAAAGTCGTTCAACATCGATGAAAGTTTGTCCATTTCGTGATTACAATGTTACCAAGAATTTAAAGATGTTCAAATGATTAGCATCACTCGAATACATTGCAGTGACTTAGCACTGTGTGCCACATAGTATTATTTTTCACAAAGTATTGTAAAAAAGCAAGAATTAATAATATGATAATCGTAAAGAAATAAGAATTAAAAAAATTAGAAATTAGAAAATTAATAACGACCGCTGTTAGAACGCACCCACTCGGGTATTCTATGTTGCTGTTCTACTAAATGAGAATTTAATTTTCAGTTTCCTACACAACCACCCTGATTAAGCATTAACACTGTGAAGGATATACAACATAATTTAAACGGGAGAGTTCTATGATATTGAAATGTTCCTAATTTAGTGAACGCATTGAATAATAATCTTCAAGAAATTCTGATGAATTAATTTTCTAATGTATATTTTATTGTATAACAAAAGTAGGTCAAACGGAACTCTATCAATCTGAGCGTATTTTGTAGGGACTCCATGTCGGTTTGTTAAAGAAGCAATGAGGCGACCGGGGTGAAAGTAAAACGTGCCAGGCTCGGAGGGAGAGCAGGCGTGCAAACTTGTTGGCTTCCAAGTCGTAAAATTCCATTAAACAACAAGGCCTTAATTCTAAACCAAATTGAACCGACTATAGGGTCGTGGGGCGTCTCAGCCCAATTTTCCTCCCGAATTGAGAGACCAAACAGAACGCCTCGTCTGACAACTTCCTTTCGCATATATTGGACGTGGAACGAAGAAACATAAAACTTTCTTCGAATACATTCAGCTGCATATTTTCAGTTATTACGATTTAACAAGAACACATAGATATATATACACCTCCGGTTACAACGTTAAGGATTGTTTACGTGTTGCATGCTCAAATGCATGGCAAACGATAGTGGTTCCTGCTCTGTTTTACTTAACGAAAACCTGTTCAGTTTTCATTCAAGGGAACAACGCCATTTAATTATTACTATAATACAAGTGAGCCAATAACGAAAAAATATCTGATATCAAGCCGAATTAGGGAGACAGGATTCCATTAGATTTTGATTTTTGAGCTTTCAGGGATACAATAATCTAAAGTAAACTATCACGATGAATACATTTAGTACGAGATACATAATATGTTCAATATCTATTGTAAAAATGTTTTCAACGGACGTCCATTTGTAAGGTTTGTTTAAAATAGAGTAAGGAAATGGCGTGTCAATTAACTGCATATCGAAAACTCTGGTTACAAAACCCGGTGGCCCAGTCAACGGTCGGCTTAACAAAAATGGATTCTACCAACCCGTCGGTCATCGTTACACAATGCACACTGAAGTCCCCTTCGCTTACAAATAACACTACCTCTCATGAATTTTTAACACCTGAAAAATGAAATGATCTCACTGGAATTTCTAAATAAAAAAGGTCAATCACTTCAACGGTTCTGACCGTATAATAACGGATTACTGTACGGTGAGTAATGTTAGTAAATGCGTGCATATGTTTTGATGCTGAAGTAGAATTTTTTATTTCTATATTATCAGTGGATCGAAATATTGCGATTGAGTAACCTGACGGAGTGATATTACCCGCGCTAATACTCGTCTCATTCGATAATGCCTGACAATAATGTTCGCAGGAGCGTTCGAGAATTAAGTCAAACCAAACGGACGGCGTACACCGATTAGAATTTTTATACAAAATATCGTACTTTTGTCGACGAATCTTTTTGTTGAATTCTATCCGTATAACACGTGTATTTTGATACAACTTCAGAGGCGGCTATCGAAAAAGTACTTTTAATTTGGGCTATGAGGGATTTTCATTAGAATGTCGAAGCCACGTACAATGAAAAACAAGTAGGAGACTATTCTACGTCAGATAATACACTCCGATTGATGGTATCCTAATGACGCTCTAAATCCGTTCGTCAATGTTTCCCGTTAATCTTTCGCCAATCTAATTGACGAAATGTGATGCACAACTGAAATCTAACCGAAAGTCATTTGGAAGGGCCCGTTTTCACTGTATTCCGTTGCCCGGATCAATGTCGTGTCGGAGGCATCGGCGGGGGCCAGAGGCGCGGCATTAATCCCGCTTTACCCCCATTGATTTCGGGCTCAAATCACTGTGAAAGCTTAACGGGGCAAAAGCCGGCCGACAGCTACGACCTGTTGGGGCAGCAATTTCACCAGAGAGACACACCGCACACACACTCTCTGTAGATTAATTTTATGAGAAATGAATACATTAACACACAACAAATCAGAATCAGTTGAATATGGTACGCAATATGTTACCAGTTACAGTGATCACAATTAATTAATTTAAAGAAAAATATACGTCTCGTCAAATATTCAGATAAGGATCAGCGTGTGCTGACGATTCGAGACACTTATGGGGGAGAGTGTGGGACTTGACAAAAAAAGTAATACTCTCATTTCAGAATATCAGTTTTATACCGCCTGATATCTACTTTATTTTGACTTCTTTTAGTAGCGCTAAAAGAACCCCACAGAGTTGACGATGTAAATAAAGCGAAAGTGGAACACAACTTTATAAGAAAAATTGTATAAGTTTCTTTTCTTATGAAGGAAAAGTTAATAACGAGTTGAATTTGAATCAAAATATAAAAGAAGACATTTCGAAAAATACGGTTAATCGCACTATTGAATTTAAATTTAAAGGAATTAGGAAGTTACTATCAGACGATGATTCATATTAACACTTCCATAATAAATAGTTTTTATGTGAATGGATTCATAATAAATAGTTTTTATGTATTAATGGAAAAGGGATGGCTTTACTTGCGTTATTTTATATATTGCGACCTCTAGTTCTGATGAGATAAAATTCTATAAATTTTCAATTAATGAAAAGTATAAATATTAGCAGGTTTAGGAGATCGAATTTTTCGATCGAAATACTTTATGAAAATACTAAATTACGTTATGTACTAAATACACAATTTACAGTATATACATTTAATAAATCGAGGGTTCTTTTAAATTGCTAATTTCAATTGCCGACAGAATATTGCCACATCAAATATGACAGCTACTTAAGTGGGCCGAAAAGTTAGAAAACGGACTATCTTGAGTTTTTTGAGTTGAAAATGAAATGACTCTTCAGGGAACAAAAAACCATAAAAGAGACCGGATCAAAAATTCAAATCACGGACCACGTTAATTACGGGTCGGGGCCCCTGCTGTTGTAATTGGTCGATCCCTGATAGTCATGAAGTATTCACTCCGCGGAGCCTATTAACATGCCCAGCTCTCATATTTATTGTACTCTACGTAAATCTCAACGGCTATAAATTCAGCTAATGAAGAATGGGCCTCGTGTAAAATTATAATACTCCATTCGGGATTATGAATTCCAAACAAACTGGTTTTTGGCATATCCTCATTATGTAGACGTCCGGTACTTTCAGTTTTTTTTCCATTTAAAATGTTAGCATTCTAACATTTCCTTTATAAAAAGCACAAGGGAGTGTTTAAATAACGCAGTAGATAATCCGCTCATAATGATCAAAGTTCATTATAGTAGAAATTTGCAAAGTAAGATAAATAAGTCTGCCACATGAGAATCGAATTTGCCTCTCAACTCTAATATCCCCGGTGACTTCAATTTTCACTTCACTTGCTCCTTATCCCTAACCAACACATCGGCATATCGCCATTAGTATTGACAGTGGTGGCCTTGTAATAACTGCATTGTAGATGGAAAAGGGGTCTTCAGGAACAAACTACCTCCAACTGAAATCTAATGTGTACACTGGAGTTCAGGAAGAACTAAGTAGGAAAATTGTAGGGCATAATATATTCCATAACTTGTTCACGAACAGACTAACTGATACTTAATGGAGAAAGTGGCATTAGAGTGACAGAGTGGGATATGCGAACTGACATACAGAATTTCCTTTAATTGCAAATTACTCAAATATAATCAGTAGAATTATTAATATAATTTTATCATTAACCGATCAATTGCATCATAACTGTACGTACGTACAATGATGGTTCTAATAATTAATATTTTCCCAAGTATTACACGATAATTACGGTATTTAAAACTTAACCAGTATATATCTTTCTCTAACGGAAAACGGAAAATTAAACAAAATTGCTCATACAAGTCACCCGACTATTTCGGCCCTTCCCCTTTTATTTCCTGCCCGGACTCACTATATATTATAGCGAATGAGCATTTAATGGAATGAAATATGGAGTCCGCCTTTGTGGGTTGGGTTCCGACCTTCATCACATGTCTCGGGGTTTATACAGTCCCTAACTTTATGAACGGCAAAATAAAATTTCCCCCACAATTCAAAACGTAAAATAAAACCCACAGAGCAGTTTGTCATAATCATCGTACATTTATTTCATTCGACTACAACATGAGACTTCATTTTACACAAAACTGTCGATCCTAGTACACACAAATAATTCCAGATGGATAAACCATAGATAGACATTCTCTCTGTATACGGACTGAATAGGAGATCATCATCAAAATAATACTTAAAACTCTTTTAGATACTCAGTAAAAAGTTACATCACGCTACATTAAGAATTTTGGAACGAAGAAAGTTCATTAATCCCCATTACTCAATTTGAATGCAGCATCTCATACTTCATATATTAAATACAATTACATTTCTTATAAACAATACATACAACAGAATCCTCTACTGACCCGAACTTACTTTAAAACGGTGCAGCAAAACGACTTATAACCTAGTAGCAATTCTTAAAACTAAGACTGAGGGAGCGCCAGAGGGGAAGAAAACCAATCGAGATATTATAGAAAACCTGGAAATCTTCAAACATAAGAAAAGCAACATTATAAATGAGAAAATTAATTCCCAGAGTGATGCGATTTTTACCCCTTATAATCCTCCCAAAGGATCACACCCGCCCAACCATCACACCATCCCATTCCGACAATCTGACTCACACTTAGGAAACGGATTAACAAAATCCGAAGACAAACATAACCCCCAATAACAATAACAGAACACATATATATAAACGACTGACAAACATTACAGTACATGTGAAAGTGACAGTGCAGTGAGGATGCCCAAAAAACATCCAAAGTGCTAACAGTGACTAACACCGCTACTGAAGATGGCGAGCAGCCGAAACCGGTCTAGCAAAAGACCAAACCAGCGAGAGGAGACAGAAACATCACGAACCTACACTACTAGCAATTCTTAAAACTAAGACTGAGGGAGCGCCAGAGGGGAAGAAAACCAATCGAATTTCCAACGGATTCAATTACCCTGTCGGGGGTTTGGTGGGGGGGTGTTTTCTGACAGGCCTCCTATATATAGCGCATATATCCGAGTAGTCGGCCTGGGGCATCAATATATATATATATAGGGCTGGCGGATTCAAACCGGTGGCCGGGCCGCAAATGGATTATGGAAATTCGACGTCCGACACGGAGTCCAGTCGTTATTGGACCCATTCATTGTCCCCGCCTTCACAGACACGTATCTCCCCACGCGTTTGTCCCCACAACAATCGATAGCGCGGAAAACCTGCTAATAATTCGCCGGCCACTCAACACTTCCGAGTTTATACCCTAACTCACTCCCGAAAAAAAAATAAAACAGGAATAAACAACTGGAGTAGCAGAGTTCCGGTTGGACATGCCCGTACGGGTTCTCATTCGCGCCATTACACGTGTCAAAATTTGCAAGATATTACACAGGGTCCTCATCCCTGTGAAAGCCCCTATGCCTTCATAAATATAGTACGACCGTCATTATATACTAAGTACATATATTCGAACTTTTTTTACTAATGAAAAGATCCTGCACAATATAATTATAAAGCCTGATATTAACGAGACAATAATTGCGTAATAATATTAGGTTCGCAAATTTATTCTCCCTCAGAGAGTAAAGCTATGCATAATAATCTGAAGGAATAAACAAGGTAAGAACGTAAAGAGGAGATAAGGTGACCCAGTTAGGCGCCATTAATATAGTACAAACACCTGCGACCCCTAATTAAAAATTTATTACGCGAAATCGGAGGTATTTTTATTCGCTCTAGTCCTGTTATTAATTTTCCGGCCATTACTGCCTAAGCGCCCGAGTGTCGTTTATAATACCTGGTTATAGCGGCAGTCATAAGCAGCAAAAACCATTAGTAATACATAATTACGGCCCAATAATTTCGCAGTTTGAAATCAGGTCCATTCCAGCGGGTCTTACCCAGCGTTAAGAAAAATCATTTAAAACAGATAGAAAAAAAATATATTACAGGAATAAATACGAACAAAAAGTGCATAACATTAGTAAATCAGAAATAGCGATCTTTTATACAACATACAGAAGTAATTCATTTGGAACGTTACGTTAGGAAAGTCAGAAATTTAAAAACAATATGCGCTCGAACTTTATGTATTGTGTTCCACATATTTGGAGCCGAGAAAATCGCGGTATATTGGATTGCAACATAATATTAAATTAATTAATAACAGAAAAATTGCAGATATAATAACTCTTGTAAATAATTTTAGAAGAGATCGTGACTGCATTACACAGATGACACACTATTACAAGATAGCCTATTTGGAAATGTATAATAACCAACATTTCCATAAAAATATGAGTGCAATAACGCCAAACTATCATTTAATATGGAATTATCTTTTAATATAAATCATACTTAATCCGAACGTCGATATTTAAAACCAAAAGGAAATATATTCCAGTTATAATACCCGAAAATTGAGCGCAATAAAGGCGTAGGGCGTGCCTTACGCCCCGATATGGGAGGGCGGAGCGGCCGAAAGGGCAATAATTCACTCGGAGAACAAAAAAGAAAATTCCTTAAAGAACTTTTAATTATCCTTATTCGTAATTGAATTCGGAATTTCTTCCACTGTGGTCGGCTGAAAAAACGCGGACGGATCACGCGACTCTCCTTATCGTTTTGAAAAGTGCGACCGCTTTCCCCACCCCTTCTTCATTCTCCATTGCATGTCGGCATGGAGATAGAGAAGCTCTTTATCGTTGCATAACCAACAATAGATTAAAATACAACAGCGAAATTAAAAGTATGGACAGTCCAAGAATGGGAGGGAAGCGACGACTTGATGCCCAGATAGCGGTCCTGGGCTATCGAAAGTATATATACAATTTATTACCCATTTTATCTTCATATATGAATTTTTGGCTACCTACACGACTGTAGGCCGCTGGGTTGAACTACGATTTGTATATTGTTAGAATTAGATATACATAATTTTAAAACTGTAATTGTTTATCTGCCGTCTCCTTCTAAACAGTTTTCTTATGCTGTAATTTTTCAAGTCATTTCCTGTCTGCAAATACACTACCGAATGTTATTACATACACCATAATCTGCAAATTGGAAGAAAACAAGTATACTTAGATTTTTAGTGTAAAAAAAGGCAAAAAGACGACTGCAACCAGAATTCGTGCTACTGGGTAATAATAAGAAACACTCTATGGACTGATAGACTCCATCTGACATTGATAAATTTCATCATATTTATAGGCTCTTTTTGAATTTGCGTTTTTTCGGAGCAGAAAACAACAATTGGTCACACTTAATTGCAGTTATTAATTAACTAGCGACTAAATGAAATATGTAACGAAAGATGTGCTTGTCCGAAATTACTAGATCCATCTGTCAAAATCACTTAATTTTACAATTGGTCGACACGATATCCTTCAATCTATTCAAGACAATCTTCCCGTAATAATAGGACCGGTACAAGAAAATTAGGTGAAAGGGGAATACAATAAGGGTATGAATGGAAATTACAAAGATATATTTAATCTTTCAAAAAACCAATTTAATTCTGAATAGCAGATTGTAAATTTAATTCCTCTTATAACCATTCTGTTATAAGGTTAGTCTGTCGGTAAATGGCTTGTTGAAAGTGCAACTTCATTTCTTGCAAGTCATAGAGACGGGGCTGCTGAAAGCCAAGTGGGAGGCTAGAGCGTGGGCGGCACACCCAGTGGGCGAGAACACATTTCCTATAACTATTACCCTATAGAACCCGTTTGATTTACGCACTCCATTATTGTCGTACAGTGGAACGAACAAGTCATGGTGAACTACAAATAATAAGTGTCATAATAAAAATCTAGCTATAAGTATATTCTGTCTCCAAATAATATGATTATATTTCTATCGATATTCTATAAATCCGTGGTTTATTCACTAAAGTATTTGCTGACAGAGAGTGACAACCAATAACTGTATAAGAAGGCTATTTCGAAACAGGTGTCTCATTATTGCTCGAAATATAATAACAGTTTTATACATTATCTGTTTGTACATACGTTTGTACATCCCAGTGGCCCGCCTACTTAGATAGCCTCAAATTCTTGTCTCGAGTATTAAATTGCGATATAAATATAGCCGGTCTTCCTGTATCATCGTATCGTCTCGAAGAATCAAATTAAACCAATTATTACTCAAAACAAAAAATTATTCAAAAAAGGAGTGGGGTAGCAGTCGCGAGAAACAATATTAAACATCGAAAGGAGACTGGAGATGCACACTACCTCCTATCTCACTACATATCGATTGACCCAAAGCTCAGGCCGGTTTCACTCATCCTTATTCTCTACCAAATCGACATCTCTCCACCATAGACAGATATTACGAGAGGTTTCAGAATATATATATATATATATATATATATATATATATATACAGCATATCAGTTAGTAAATGTTAAAATACGTATTCACTGGACGTAGGCTTAAGCTACCTATGCATTTCTATCGGGACTATTTCGACATTCAAAAGTTAAGTCATATTTTGAACACTGTTGAATGGAAACGTTTTAGAGAAATGAAAAAAGTGTTCTGATGAATGAGGACTATAAATTGGTTCTTATTCAACCAAGGGGGTGAATAGTATAGGGGGGGGGGAGGTCAGTCCTTGAATAAGGGAAAACAAACTGGGCGGGGGAGAATGAGGGGCCTGAAGTATCTCCAAATGGAAGATCCTTTGACAGCCTTAATACGGCGCTCCGCGTTTCCTTGACGATTCTACTTATTTCATCGTATTTTGAAAGGGAACTTACCAGGGGTAGTGCCTCTTCGCGTCTCCTAATTAAAGTCTTTGTAACTTTTCGATTTTTCTCATAAATATAAAATCGATCTCATAAATATAAAAGGAAAAAAATAGCAACAATTTCAGTTGTTGAATTAAACGTTTCCAAAACAGGCCGAAGAATTTTTAACAGGGGGATGTTAACCGGTCCGATGTAATAAAGTGATAAAACGTGAAAGGTGGATTTAAATAGCCCATCTAAAACAAGCCGACATTAAAGAAAAATAAACTACCTTCAAATGAACACACCAAATAAACAACAGTTCAGAGAGTTGCAGGAGGCATCAGTCGGGAGTTTTTAAAAGGTAATAAATGGGGGTCAGATGCCTTTCCTAATAGCGGGGGTTAGAGCCTGTGCCATTTGATCTCCGTTTCAAACCAAATGGATTTTTCTCACAGCCCTCAGGCCCTCTTCTAAAATTTAGTTTATATCAGTATAAAAAGCTTCAATACCACAATTCCGTGTATATTGTAATGGGTATTTTATCCTATTGACTGGTGTATGTACCACCAAACAACACTGTACTCGCGTACAGTTCATATAATTCCATACTCATAGAACTGAATAAAAGCCACTGAAATTATAGTTGTTCAATTTACCACAGATCGGACTATGTTCGAGAGATGAAATGAGGTTAAGAAATGTTTTGTCGTGTGTTGCAGGTATGGTATTGGGGCGGGTGTACGAGCCGCAGTCACAGTACCCGGTGAACGCGCTGCGAGCGGCGGCGCCGGCCCCAGCCACGATGCGCTATTACAGGTTGTGGATCTACACGTGTAACGCCCTTCTGTTCGTGAGCGTGCTCGGGTTCTGCATCGTGGCTTGCAACGTGCTGGTGCTGGACCCGCGGCGGCTCCTCCTACCCGGGCTCAGCCTCACCCAGCCCAGCTTCCTCTACGCCTACCTGGCACTCCTCTTCCAGAGCGGTCTCCTCCAGCTCATCGGCTGTCTGGGCGCCCAGCGGCTCAACGAGCGCCTCCTCAACGTCTACTGGCTCCTCATCCTCGTCCTCCTGTTGGGCGACGCTCTCCTCGGGGTCTTCTGGCTGTTCAAGTTCGAGCGAATCGCCTCCGAACTGAGGCCGCTCCTCAAGCACAGTCTCACCAAGTACGGCACCGACTCTCAGTTCACCGCTCTCTGGGACGGCATACAGTCCCAGCACAGGTGTTGCGGTGTTCACGGATATCACGACTTCGCACAGACCAACATAACGGATGTCGGTAAGTCCACACAGTAGAAAAGAATTTTTCTCGTACGTCTATTTTTTGACGTTAAAAAGTTAAAAGTCGGTTTAATATATTTTTAGTTGCGCGATGAGAGATGCCTCACCAGTATCTCGCTTAATTAGTGTCACAGTTTGTTCATTTAACAAGGTTTCTACTGGAAATATCGGGGAAAAACAAATTCGAGACCTTACTGGGGAATTGATTGTATTACACATTCAATCAAAGCCGAAACACAGAACATTTCGCGAGAACCCGTGTCGGGTAGTAGGGAAATGTTCGGTAAACACAACGGAGTATAATCAAATGCGCGCAGTCGGTCTGTACGCCGGTTTTAAATCAAATATTCACACTGCGTCCCTGCCAGGCCACAATCTGTCCGATTCCGGAGTGAAACTCTTTTAAATTTCACCATCAGTCAATAATTAAACAAATAGGGACTAAAGAGAGAGAAGCTTCTTCTGACGGCATATATTTTATATAACAGAAATAATAAATTTAACTACATTTATATGTAGTTCTATAATTATTTACAGAACAATATAAGCGTGGATATTATAACATACATAGGAAAGAGTGAATTTCAATAAAATGTTAAACGGTACATCCGATCTCACGTGCAGGACCAACTTATTATATACTTATATGTACGTATTTATATATGTAAGTCCCAGAAATCTATATTCTACAACGAAATTAACATTAAATAAACTAAATGTAGAATATGCGACAAATATTTGCAAATAATCTTTAAAAGTAACATAATACGAAGAATAATATATAACAATAAATTAAATAACTGATTATTGCACCAAACATCTCAAAACTTATTTCGAAACATATGATTTCTCTCGTAAACAACTTGCGAGTTAACTTTCAAAAGGAGATGTGATTATTCACTCTTTTTGTATACATTACATTACGGCGCTGTGTAATACTAGACCAGCAGGACATAAGAACTTGGAATTTAGCCTATCGCCAGCCAGCTAGGCGGAGCCTCTAAGTAACAAACTTTTAAATTGCTAATTCCAAATGCTTTACTAGTGCTTTATAGTGACGTTCTGCAGAAATCTGAACTTCAACAGTAAAACGCTAAAAAATTATGAATCAAATCTTTGCTTAAACTTAGTAAACCAAAAATTTAAAATTCAAATTATATCGTATTTTCCTATGACAGTTATATTCCGTAATTCCTGAATATAAAATCTTAATAATTACCGGGTACCTCTCAAATGGAAATATGTAGCCCATTAAAGGTCGAAATGTTGCGCCAATGTTCTAATTCAATTAAGTCAACCAAAACGCTTAAGGGACTCACCAATCTACTAATGGAATACTACTGAAGATGGCCTAAGAGGAAACCTATGTAGCATAGGACTACTTAGATTATTAAACCCTTGTGTTCACTGTAAATTTTCTAGAATTTCATTTTTTTGATAGTTCAAGAAAAGTTACCGTAATGTCGTATTCTAATTTTATAAGATATAAAGAAAATAATGATTCCCAAGAATAAACAATAAACAATATAACGTCTTTTAGAACTGTATTAGGGAGTAAATACATTTCCCCCGGGGTGGGAGGTGGATAAACTGGCTGGCCGGGGGCCTAATAGCAGGGCCGGCTCCCGGTTAATTGCAACACATTCCCAGTGCCCCGCTTAGAATTAATTTGTATCCCGGCCCCGGCCTAGGGTTGCGCCAAACAAGCCCTCACGGCTCACGACTATTAGTAAACTAATATCCGGAGAACCGCCCTCCCACAAAATTCACCACCTCAGCTGAGCCTGTACCTGACACGCTCAAACTGCCTCAGTATATTTTGAATTTAGTTCATGTCATTACGAGGACGATTGAGTTTGCGATCGCCGTAGTACCACTGTTTTAATGTTAGTTTGGTATTAACTATCTACATCTATCTATAATTCTATTATTGTATTGTACGGGACTCAGCTGCTGTCTATTCGGACGCGGTGCAACACAGCGTGTACACCTTTCCACCCCCTACACACACAAACACTGTCCTTACCGCCGAAGGGAATTCGTTTGATACAATACAGGTGGGCCGTACCGGGACACAGCAAGCCTATTCGGACACGGTGCAACACATCGCGTATACCTTCCTCCCCCTACACACACAAACACTATCCTTACCGCCGAATGAAATTCGTTTGATACAGGCTGGCCGTACCGGGACTCAGCTGCCTATCGGACGCGGTTCAATGGCGCACGGCATTTATCCGGGACGTGTTTAAAAAAATAACAAGTAGTTCCTTGTTTTGAAAAACTGGCATCGATACCGATATATAGGTATCTGCGCTGCACTCATTGCAGCGGTCGAGAAGTGTCCTGATGGTGGCTAATGGCGGATAAAAAAGATTCACCTGGCTACAAATTTAAAAATCACGTCCGGGGTAACAGGGTCCGCAATGGGCAGTCCGCAGATAAAATCAGGGTCCGGAGAGAACAGTAGGGAGGGGTGAAACGTTCGTATGAGACGAATATCAGAGAGGTCTAGCGAGTGAGAAAGGCAAAAAACAGCGGGGATTGAACTTATCTCGAACTGAGAGAAATACTGCACACGTAAAATCGGTTCGTTATCGAATTCCCTCGGCGTTCGAGGTAGCCGGGCCCCTGGCAGGCTTGGAAATTAACCGGGTTGCCGATTAGAAGGGAGGCGCCGAGGGATTGTTTAGTGGGGCCAGCGATATTGAGTTGAATGGAAGCCTCAGTGAAAGGGCCCCGGCATCCAGTCAATGCCATCTAATGCTACAACCACCACCCGATATGCACTGTACCCCGAGTTACTATCTCATCTCCGTCCGAACCAACCGATTTACTACTACAGAGTCCTCGAATGCGAGAACTACATTTTAGACATTTGAATACTGCAAATGAACTGAAATGCCGATTTTTAATGAACTTTAAGAAATCATTACGTTCTATATTACCGGGCGCTCGAAATAGTAAAACTCATTATTTCGGATTTGGGCATAGTTTAACGTTAATTAATTATTAATAGGTGTGATCTAACTCGGTCTAATCGGGCACGGCACTGCCCCGAACCAATTAAGCCAGTTGTTAATATTACATATAACCCATCTTGTTCAATAATCCCTTATCCTATGTAAAGGGAATATGTAATTGTACTATATCGGCGGAGTATACGATTCCACACGAACTAGTGAAATTGAAATTCCGTAGTATTTAAGAACCAGAAACCATTTACCAATGCTGTACACCGATACCCACGCTGACCAGTTGGAAAATATCTATTTTAAAATTTTTATGAACGAAGTCCCTAAGATTCAGAACATCTGGATTGAGTGAGGACCGAACAGGCTAGATGAGACAACGACTTATTGATCGTTCATATATCAATTCATATATATTCATCAGTTTGTTTAATATACAAATATAAATAAAATAATTACAAAGGCAATTTAGCCGTATGAAATCCCAAAAGTTTCTACGATAATCTGCCAGCAGTATTATTACTATTAGGGCGGCTTTTAGAGTTTATAAATACCCATCTAACGAACTAGGTTTCAATAAAAACCAGATACGTATTACGATCCGATGACGCGCTCAAGAAATAAGAAGTCTCATCATTTATTTCTGATTCTGTGAACCAAAAAGTTCGTTGGGCGATTTTTTTCTACCGCGCGTCAGCAACTGCAGCCCAAATTCAATCCTCTCTCTCACCTCTATTGAATCACTCACATTTCCCCTTATTTGAGAAATTGTAATCAACATGGTCTATTCGGGTCCAACCGTTGCAATGCGACAGGTAAATGAGTCACTTGAATATTTCAATTCATATTCTTCGGAAATATAAGAAATGTCGACTAGCGGTTCTGCATTATTTAAGGAACACATTCATTCACTTATGTACCAATCTGCTAAAAAAACAGACGGTCGCCCTGCATGTTCGAATGGTATTGTAACTATACTAACAGTATATGTTACCCGTGGAATATGAATGGCAGCCGTAAGAATATTAAAATTATACTAAACCAATATATGTATATTAAAATTAAGCACTCTATTTAAAACTCACTCTGTAATATATGTTTTGAACGTCAAACATACGTTTCACGCTGGTAAATAATGTACTGGGAAAACTGAAGACTTTTATATACTTATAGTAAAAGAGTTCAGATAATTAAAATTTTAATGACACGTGTGTAATTGGAAACCAGCAGACGAAATGAGGGCAACTTATTAACAAACTGTACAATTTAAAAACTATACGGGCAATTTAATCCCGTTTAACGAACCGTGTTGAAAGACGAGCCCCCCTCACCAAACCAAATAGAGAAGGTGGATATCCGCCCTATTTGGCTTGGATAACAGTAACGCGGAAGAAATGGAAACGTTTTCGATTCGGTTCACAGAACCACGGGCGCAATGCCAAACACAGGAAAGTGGGGAAAAAACCCAAATATCTCACAGTGGAAATGGATCCTGATGCCCACAAGGCTAGAGTTACATCTGAAACAACCACTTTTTCGTTTTTTTTCTGTCTAAGCATACGGTAGAAGCTCTATCGTCATCCAATGTCAAATCATTGCGATGTAACACAATCTTAACCTAATTCGGTTGCACGCTGTCGTATGTAGCAGACCTCATGTATCCCGGATCCTCGCAGCATTTTCAGATCCTCGCAGCAGCATCCTCTCCCTTTTATCAGTCGAAGAAGACCAAATTATCAAGCTGACCGTGAGATTCTCTCGAGCGTGAAAATTATTTTTAAATTTAATTATCCGTTAAACTGACATAACTACAGGGGGAAATATATTTTCATGGGGAAAAGAAGGATGGCTTAAAGAGAGTGTAAATATCATTGGTATTTTTAATTTTTTAATTGAGTATATTTTTCAACTTGAATACACTATACTTTAAGCATTTTAATTTCGATATATGAGGCCGATTTCGTGTAATTTGCTATTATTTCAGTTCTTGTGTATACAGCATTCGACTAAATCTGAGGGACGGGTCATGGGGCATAAGGTAAGGTCGGTCACAGCGGGTGTTTGCCTAATATGTTTCACCTGGGAGTGGAACCCGAGATTACATGGGCCCATAACGGAGATTAGGGGCCCGCATCACGAGAGGAAGACCACGAGCACACGAATTTATTGATTAAACCCTAAATACGCACCCTTGTCTGAGCCTTGAGCAAACACATACACTCACAAAGAGATAATACGCACAAGGGTTTCTGATCCTTTATAATAAGACATAACGAGTACCTTGTGTCAACCCATTGTTAAATAGTTGCCGGCTATTACATCCGAGAATAAAATTATCTTTACCTTTTATCTTTGCAATTACATGATTTATTTTCAGTCGCAATTCAACCAACTATAAAAATCTGATATAAATTATGTAAACATAACTATTTTTAGTGTATAGCATAATTTATATTATAAGTCCAAATTTAATACTTCGGAACAAAAATATTGTAAACGTAATAAAAGGAATATTCATGAATTTGTATTCACTATTTCGGGTATGAGATAATTAATCATTTCTTCATACTACCAGTCAATGACATGCTCTGTAAAACTAATATCATGTGTATAAAAACGGTTC
Organism: Lethocerus indicus; assembly: GCA_019843655.1. NCBI lineage: Eukaryota > Metazoa > Arthropoda > Insecta > Hemiptera > Belostomatidae > Lethocerus > Lethocerus indicus. The sequence continues at coordinate 20,361,421 of JACDQD010000003.1, read as the reverse complement.
CATATAACGTCCCATACCAACAATGTGAAATTTTTAAAATTGGATAAAGTAATTTACGCACACGACTGTCACATTGGATTACCTTCAGGATTACATGTCTAATGAAGCAAGATTTAGAGCAATTCGAGATGAAAAGGTTTCCCTCTCGGAAAAAAGTATAAATCGTTTTGGAGAAGGGAAGAGTGTATAATTTATCGTATCAAAGGGAACGGAAATCTCGCCACCGGGATATTGCAAAAAACATCATGGAAGGAATTAAATATAGAGGACCGAGGATATCAGATCTTGCCCAATGTATTCCAGGCCATAAAAAAAAGGATTCGATCCATAACCGTGCATCTCAAAGGTAATGTCTCCCCCGAGTGTTACCGATTCGGGGCCCCCTGATATATTCTGCAATTCGGACGAAATATGCGAGACGAACAGCAAAGAAGTTCCGTATTAAAGTTTATCCAAATGAAAAATCCCTTCTGTCCTTATTTTATATTTGTACATACCAGACGTTAAATTATAATAATTCTAGTATTTTGAAATATATTCCTAAAAATATAAATTCAAGATTTATTTATTACCGATGAGGCATTGAGTCCCTTAAACATGTTTTTAATGGTTCCGGATTTCATGAAATACCTATTAAAAAAAGGGTTTAGTATTCAGTGTCCGGTTTTTCCAGAGAGTCCGTACTGAACTGTGTAATTTAAACTCCGACGTTGTAAAATAAACTTCAGCGCAGCCCGATATTATGACATTTTAGTGTGGAATAGTTGGCCAAGCCACCAGAAGATAAATGGAGAGAACTCGTTGCTCTCGTATGACGGAAATCTCGGCTATTGAATAACGTGACAGCGATCCGGAAGAAGAATCTAATGAAACACCGGATAATTTACCCGTAATCCACTTTGGTCTCGGCCAGCAATATTTTACAATTAAAGCTTGACGCATGGATCCACTTAGGTATTCGGTGTTGTCCCCACGCTCCCGTTACGCCGGGAATTTCAATTACGCGTCGAATTGAACATCAGGACGAAATTTAATTTATAGGCCGCCGTATTACTGATCCCTTCTATACGGGATTATCAGACGACATCATAATGAAATGGAATTTTTCGATAATTCAGGAATGTTTACACTCCAGGGGACGCTTATTGATAAACGAATCCAAGTTATTTTTAAAACGTGTTCTAGTTCATTATTTAATATAGCCTAGTAACAGAAGCAATGTAAAGAATATAAATTAACAATGTCGTAGATATATTCAAACGTTAAACCTATATTAAAATAAATCGGTTTGTCATGTAACAGATTCTGCGGCATGGGAAGCGCTTTTGAACCCACTAAACGAATATCCCGGTGACTACTTCTTATAAAGAACAAAATCCGCTCTGTTTTGATCAGGGTTCTACTGTCAAATTCCACAGACAGCTTTCCGGTAACTTTAGAGCGGTGCCCACGGTGGAACCACATCGGTGCCGAAAAAGTTCCACTAATAGCATATTGGGCCATCGGACTAGAGAGATTTTACACGCGCGTTTAGGATATACAGAGGGCGAGAAATCGAGGGTGAAGTAGAGGGAGTAAAGAGAGGGAGCGAGAGAGGGTATACGCAAAATGAGAAAAGTTGGAAGAGCGGGGGGGGCCACTGGGTGGGTCCCCGAGCCAAAAGGCAAATGTCGGTATCAGCCGGCACACACACCTTCTGACCTTAAACATTCACAAGTGTCTCCCTCCCAATTTCACACAAGTTCCGGCCACATTCAGGCCCAAAATTGCCCCACTCGCCCCTTCGTAAATTTCGTATCCATTTCGTAATATTCATAGGAGAGAATTAGAAAGTACCAAACTTTATCCGATATTAAGGAAGTTGCGTATATAATCGGCAACAGTACACGTCTTACGCAACTTAATTAAAATAATACATTACATAGAATAATACATGTTCAAATTAATAATTACTTCTGCTGGATTAATTTAGCATAATTGCAGATTGAGAAAATCTTGAAGAACCTCTCTAATAATCAATCTAAACGCCGGCAGGTTTCGATAACTGTGTAATGAATCAACTAGGTCCGAAATTATGCAGTTTAAATTATAATATAGAGCTTCACAAACATTTGGAATAATACCATTTCATTGTCAACCTCCTTCCGTTTACTTGATCATGGACGAGATCGGTATCGGCTCCTCAGAACATACCCGCACCCGTACACGTAACCGTTGATTCCCAACCCCGACATCAAGATACGAAATTAGTATGTAGGAACGTCCTACATAGTTTACATTATACAAGGTATCAGTTTCAAATTTGAATTGGATAAAACTCGGGTTTCTGAGTTTATAGAAACTAAAGATATAAGTCTGACGATTTAAAGTCACACCTTAATTGTTATCACCAATTAAGTTAAGCCGCGTACGCATTGTCGACATCAGCGTTTAAAGTTTACAAGGGTCAAAACTTTAAAGGGTCGCGGCGATAATGACTGCGCGATAACGAGTTGGCTTGTTCTCCATTATCCGAATTCGACCGCTTTGAAAAACCCAGTTTTCACGCTTCACTGATGTGGGCTATTCCGGAATACCTTTCCTGCCATTATAACTATAATTAGATTCTAGTCAAATCAAATGGGTTGGATAGTTTATGATGTGTAGCTCTATGCCCATAATGCCCATGTCTAAAAATTATATACCGGATGAAATATTACATGTTTAAATTACTATTTAAATTCAGAATCAGGGTTGGTTTTGGAGATATCGGGTGAAGATAATAGCATTACAAAATTCGAATGTAACATTCTAATTCGATTGAACAAAGTTGCGGGAGTATTTGGACAATGTTAGTTTTGTAGTTCCGGTGTGTCAACAAGCATAAACTAATATTTGCACGCACACTCAGCCGGACTGACTCAAATATAGATTTCTGATTACTGAGTTTACCCACGGCAATTAAATTTCCCTTAATGTGTTCACCGTTGACATTTGCTAAGGTAGAGTCTCGAAAAGAATGATCCGCTTCTTGTTTCCGCCAATTATCACAGATTTTAATCCATCAAAAGAATGTTTTATCCACCTTTTAGGTCGCTGCATTCATTAAACTTTTGATCATGTATTTACTTTTGATTAAGAGAAGTACCTCGAAGCGGTTATAATTAGAACCAAATACCTCTGTGAATGTTGGCTAATTCTCGCAAAGAGTGACTGTCCCTTTGACAGTACTAACCTCAGGCCTTCACACTCAACAATATCCACACCATTGTCCGAAAGAATATTTGTTTTATTATTGTTATTGTGATTCTTGTGTTCTTCCGATGGGTACATAATAATTTCTACGATATTATTATTTCAGTATTACTACATTTAAGGTCTCTGGGAACTCTCTGCCCGAAATATCCCAGAGTACCTGTTCGTTTAAGAAACGCAGTGGACATGTAGTATAAGACAATCCTCTCGATCGAAAAACTTAGCTACGCTCTTCCTACATTAAATGTGTCCCGTAGGGACTTGCTCATATTAGATGCATCCTATAAACAGACCCCAACACATAACACTATACAACATCCTCACATCACTAAAGCATTAACAATTCATACCTCGGGCCTAGATCATTTTCCCACTAACAAAATTTAATAAGAGGCTTGTAGGCAAAAGAATAGGAAACAAGAAAAAGGATATGTTAGTCTCTACGACATTGGCTGATAGAATATTTGTTGTTAGGACAGTAGTTGGGATAATGATTGTGTTTGGATTGCAGTAGTGGGGGTGAGCAGCACGACGATGCCGGTGGACCTTCCGGCGAGCTGTTGCCGGGAGCGGCCCTCGCAGGCGGCGGCCCAGAGGCGGGACCCCTACCAGGCGCTGATGGCGGCGACGACGACGACGGCCGGCCCGATGGCGGTTGCCGGGCTGGGGGCGGGGCGGTGGCGGTGGCAGGGAGCGGGGCGGGGGCGGCGGTGACCGAGGCCGCGGCCACTGCCATGGCCGGCGCCGCCGCCGCCGTCGCCTCCTTGGGCGCCCGCTCGGGCCCCCCGAGGGCCACCCTCAGCTGCAAGTCCGGCGGGATCGTCTTCACCGCCCCCTGTCACCATGTCATACTCGCCTGGCTCACTCAGACCGCTCACGTCCTCTTCGTCATCGGATACTGTGTCATCGCCTTCATTAAACTATGCTTCCTCGGCATACTCAGGTAGGTGCCCGCTTATATTCGTAGTGCGAATTTTGAAAATTGATTCTTGAAGTACATTTGATTGCTTTAAGAAGAACATCGCCGTGATTTTGATATCACAAAAAAAACTTTTTCTTAATTTTACATACATTATATACCAAACATTTTCCTAGGACAAAATTCGTAAATTAAAATTGGGCGTTAAACGAACAAATACAATACGAAACCCCATTGCTCGACTCTTTAAACCGATTGATCACGTTCCGCCTAAATTACAGGAAATTAAGCTTCATCCGACCGGGCTTTTTAAACTCGCGTGCTAGCAAAAATATGTATTTTGAAATCCCATACATATCCGGCAGCTTTATATTACCCACCCTTCGTCATTTGCGTCAAATTCCACACCACGCTATATAATACCGAAACGACTAATTTATTAGTATATATATATATATATATATATATATATATCATTCATCACATTCACATATCTGAAAAATTCGTTTTAAGTAATAACAGGATAAAAACTGTAAATTCGCGAAGCGAAATTTTCAATTTATAGATTTTAAGAGCCAAGATGCGTTGAGATCTTTTTAACTAAATGTACATTCGTACAAATATGAAAGTTTTGACATGTAAAGCGGCAAACCTAGCCAAGCGAGATAAATACACACGCTTAATCGGATTCAAAGTAAAGTGAGACGTCACTCGCAGCCGACCCCGATTCAAGATTATTAGCCCGGAGCGTGGCACGGTCCGTCTCTCCGCTTCTCGGCCCAACCTTCAACACCCGGACCCAACCCACTTCAGGTGCACGCTCCTTATCCTCGAAGATTCGCCCAGTCTACATTTCCCAATATTTACTCACACCTCACCGACTTATTCAGTCTCGTGAATGCCGATAAAAATATTCAAGATATATCTGGAACCGGAAAATTTCCAGAATTATAAAAAAAGAAATTACAAAAGCTTTGTAACTGACGCCAACCAAATCACTTTCACGCTGGGCACAAGTCATGCCATGTTTATATTTAGGATATCGTTTAAACAGAACGAAATCACACAAACCGTTGGGCCGGACTCTAATGGTTTAAGAGAGTTATCACTATAAAGTAAGGCTGAAACGTCCACAATAGTGGGGAGTATGATATAATATTATAGTGCATTTATAGATGAAATAAATTTCTCTACCGGCATTATTTAACAATTCAATTACTGCAACAAACATGACAGTCAACAATTATTCATGAATTGGTACAATTGCTATTGCAACTGAAAATGTTCGGGTGTTCCGTTTAAATAAACCAACGACTCCTGTAATTAATAAGCGGGCTCATGTATGAAACGAAGTTTGAATCTTAAACGGAAGAAAATACAAATATTTGTGCCCAATTTCCCAGCTAATGTAATAACCCGTAAAGGCAGCCTCTAAATATAATATCCCGCAAACAGGGGGACCCTCCGGCTTAATTATCATTATTTAATCCACCCAGTGCTCGCATAATTGCAATTTGCCCGCGAACGCTACTACTTAGAGGCTATACTATTACTGCGAATTAAAGGCGCCTAAAATTGTGCGGAAACAGTATTAAAACGATACTAAAATTGCGGAAACCGTACTAATAGATGAGTATTTGATTATTAAAAGTACCCAAAGTCTCAGAGCTAAAACAAAACCATGCCAAATTGAGTATATGAAGTGTAAACACTTATAAAGAAATTAATTTTAAATGTATGCACTTTTTCAGAAATGTTTTCACTAAATATATATATATATATATATATATATATATATATATATATATATATATGGACAAATAATTTCATAATATTAAAGCTGCTACATAGTTTCCGTTGGAATATAATCGTTAAGAACATCCATTCGACTGAGAGCGATGCTCTTAGATGTCAGCGGTGAGGAAATTGATTTGCGAGCCTCCGGGCGATAAACTAGTCGACAGCCATGTAATTCGATTGCAGAGGAAGGCACGGTCGGTTACACGCCCAAGTTAAGTCCAGAGCCCAATCTCTACTTCGATAGATTACTATGTAAGCGCCCCAAGTAGTCTGAGAAAGGAGGGTGAGTTATGAGAGTCAAGCTGATAGATGATTGGGCGCTTTGATCGCCGGCCCCACTACCTTAGCCCTCCTTTGTCAAGGCCTCAACTAATTGTGCCGCAAGCCACAAGGAATACTGCCCACATATATATATATATATATATACATAAACACAATGCCATTATAGTTCTGAATGAGAAAATCCTGGTTCGATTAGAAATCGCACGGAAACGCCCTTCTGTAATTTTGTTAAGGAATGGAGAGTTGGCCCCGGAGCAAAGTTCTGGGCACCCAATTGATATTGACGTTGACGTCTACTCCACAATCAAGTGAAGCAGCACTACTGCACAAACTCTGGTGAGACACCCGACATTTGTGTTAGACATGACCCATGTCAGATCTCCGAAAATAATCAACCCCAGTTGACGGTTGTATTTATAAGTTTTATATACGATTAAAACGATTTCGCACTATATCAACTGAAAAGAAACCCGAATTAGCTGCCTAATAGTTCCCCATAACTATGTAAAACAATATTGAGCCAGCAAGAAGACGAAATAAAAGAGTACTTCCAATTACACAGTTCCAACATATCCGGTTCAGCGCACAATAACGTGACACATATTGTTGTCCCCTTTCTATTCTCTAAAGGGGTTTCATGCGCTCTATTGTACCGGTAACGTCGGAAGACCGTTAAATGGATGTTACTCGAATGAAAATTTAAACATTGACCGGACGCGGCCCGCGTCCAATATTCGAGGTGGCCTGTAGTAGGTGGGCAAGTAATTTAGCCTGTGGCCGAGATTAAGTTGCGGGGGGGGGAGGTCAACAAAAGCTCGGGGAGAATGATTAGAGGTGGAGGGAGGGAGGGAGCAGCGCTGTAACAGATGGCCCGCAGCGTGTTTGCCCGGACCCGTCATCAAACATTCGGCCTCCCCTCGCTAACCGTTCGATATCCGCTCCCGTCAACCGACAGTTTCGCCGCGGCCGTCGCCGCCTCTCAAACACTGCCGGCGGACACGCCGACAAAGTGTCCGCTAACGTGAATCGATATTCTTTGTTCCGATATTCCAACTTCTGATAAATTGTTACCGCATCTATAAATTAAATTTTCAAAATCGTTTCGCCGAGCCGCATATGCCAATTCAGAATTGATCCGCTGACTCTCCACTAGGCAAAATATTCAATGCTTCTTAACGAACTATGAATGGATTGGACTGACAATATAGATCACTCGACAGTGATGAATTGTATTGGTCCCGCTTTTATTAGGTAGCGAATTAATAACGACCCGGTGATACCGTGTGCGAATCGCGTCCGAATGAGGCTCGGGTGATCGATAACTAATTAAATGGTAGGCAGGAGGGGGGGGGTGGGGGTGCAGAAGGGGATTGTTTGAGGGGAACGCCGGGGTCCGGACCGCTCTCTCGTCGACTGACCCCGTGTTTATATCCCGCGGGACGCCCCAATTTAAAAAAGCGAACGGACAGGGGACAAAAAACACCGAGCGGGTAAATCCGCGTTGATGGGAGATATCTGATCGGACGTTATATCGATCGCGTCAAACGAGTTTCGGCCCCATTATTAGCGCGTTGGGGGTCCGACCATTTTTAGATTTATTAAAAAACTTCGTTTCCCGTCTAAAATATTTTGTTGTTGGGAACAAGATGTTTCTTTAATATACAAATGGTGTATGGCAAGGAAATGCCATGTATGGCAAGGTGCGTGTATGTGAAAGATACACAGAAGTATGTCTACGTGCGCTCCACCCGTCTGAAAAGAATAGATTTGAATCGCCCACGTTTTTGTAGTTCTCGAGGTAAAATATCCCATTTCATATTTCTGTTATGAAATATTATAATTAATAACCCGGCATACATTTAGCCTTCTAATTGGGATTTTTAGTCCGTACACAGTCCATATTCGTCCCTGTATAGGATTTACATCGCGAAGTGTAAATCAATTATATTAAGACAGGATTCCTATTTCCGAAGGGGCGAGCGCCGACTCGAGAACCGGGGATGGTGAGTTCATCTCGCGATTTACGACAATTACTGGGCGGGGGCGGCTCTAATGAATGTTCTGCTTCTAGGAAACCGAACTCCGCTCGCCCTAGGGGAGGCCCTAACAAAGCGGAGACCACCATCACTCTTGCCCGCTCTCCCAGCTCATGAATAATTGCTTAATAAGGAAGCCATGCGGCGAGGGGCGGAAGGAGGAGGTCTTTTTAAAAACCTATGAAAAATTGTGCCTGTTCCGGCTTCAGGCCTTAATTTATACCGTTCTAATTAAAACCTGTCCACCACAAGAACCCGAAGAACCCCGCGAGTGACAGCAGCAGTAAAAAGGCGGAGATTGGTAGTCCTTTAAGCTTAGCCAAGGTTAGGCCTCAAACCTTCTGCACTCACCTCATATTATACCAACTATAAAAACACCCTACAAATAAAATGACGGAAAATAATAGCAACAATGCCTTCTATATTCATCTACTGAAATGAATGAATGGATTTTTTTTTATTTGTCTGGAATTGCTGAAAAACCATCAAAAGAATATATATACTCTGCACACTACTACTGAAGTTCGAAATAGTGGCAAATTTATTACACAAACATACATATATGTGCGACAACTGTTTATTCCAAACCAGGACTTTATTATTTCAGAATATTAAAATATTAATGAAATATAGGACCTGTAGAACGGTATTGTAGTTTTTTTATTCCAGCGTGAACGTTGATAACATGTGTACTGACGATACGATTTTGAATAACCCTGTATGACGATTACGAACATTATGTAATGTCTCAATCTATCAATAATTATTTTATTAATTTACTTCTTAGTCTTGATAAGCTACTGCGAACGTTTTTGGAATTTTCGAATATCACCCACGAACGGGGGCGCAGGCCACGGCGAAAAGTGCTTTGCTTGGGAGGTCCTTGAATTCGTTGACTTTAGAACTTTAAAAAATAAACGACAGCGATAATAATCTGAAGCCAAAAGGGCATCGCACCGAGGCCAACGTCAACCCTGACCTTTCCGAAGACCTCCCACGGCCGAAAAGCTCGTTATTCAAAGGCGCGGGGTAGCTATGCCTATCGCACTCAATGAGCCTTCAACAGGGAACCAAACATGGCCCCGTACTTTCTGCTGATTAAACCGAGGTTCCCTGTACGGCGTGGGTGGTCAACGGCCGTTTCTTAATATTTTAATATTTGAACAGGTTAAGAGAAGAGACAGACGCACTGTGAATATTTTTCGCTTTATTATCTTTGATCGCTACCTAAAGATGATCAATTACTTTATAAAATAATAAAATACATTAAATACACCACTTATTATGTTACACTGCGTAAATGAAATTTAATTTTAATCAAAATATTAATGGACAATTTAAAAAAATGTAATAATAATAAAGGGTTTTCTTACCTGAAAGGGTTAATAATACTAAATGAAAACAACTTTCCGACAACTGTCCGAGCATAGAAATCGAATAAAATTGAATACCCATTCTGAGCTGAATTAGGCTGTCAGTTTAGTCTGTATTGGGAGAGATGTGATGTGGCACAGTGGACGCGGAATACGGCTGGAGACCTGAATTTCCAGCGAAATGTACTCCGAATTTTTAGAGCAGACCAAGATAAGGTAATTGAACCGAGAGGAGCCCCCCACTTCTGTGTGTAAACTATTTGATAAGTGCCAGCCAGTAATGATCACTACGATAATTCCGAGTTCGGAAGGAGGTGGGGAACACGATAACAGCATTCAAATCTAACTCATAAAATACGTAAGCACGCATGCTACTATAATAATATATTAACGCGTCTATGTTGAAAATTTAATATATTTCATTTTTCTTATTATCATCACTACAGACTAAGATTGTGCAATTTTAACCTACGCTCAAAATCAAAAAAGAGAAGAAAGTGGGACTGTAATTCCAAATATGTACACCTCCGGGTGCAATATTTCGTTGACATTCAACCTATTTAATAAAGTCTAGAATACAAAATATTATACGTTAACGGTGAATATCTATATGTACTGAGAGTATCTATTGTACAAAGAAACAAATTAAATAAACAGAAAAGATGTATAAGCAGAGTTAGATTTGAATGATTTATACCAGGCCTCTATAGTTCGGCGATGCGTGATGTTTATGTTTATATTAGCACTATGATTGAGTAATGTAACAATAACAATGCTAATTAGCCCGTGTGACGTCATATGACGCCATTCTCTCAAACGTACCTCCGATACGGGCAAAACGGGAAAATTATGCGCGTTATCTGTCCAACTGCAAACAAATATACTCACTACCAAGCTTTGTGCTGTTCAAAGCGTGTTTATCAAACCGACTCATCACATTCCCTTCTCCATACTTGGCGTTTTCACAAAAAGCATTCAATTTTTTATATTGTAAATTAAACATTCAAAACTTCGTATTGAGCAACCTGAATGAATATTGGTTTTAGAAATATCATAACCATACAGAAGCGGTATTACCTGGATTATGAAAAACGGGAGCCATACTTTATTTCTAAATGTACGCGAATTTATAATAACAGATTCGCGTGTGCCACAATAATGCAGACCATACAGGAACATACTGTGGTAACAAACCTATCTTAAGACCAAGCAAACGGTCAATATATATTAATATAACGTTTCTTATAACGGTATGACTAAATTTGATGAAGGCCAAATAGAGCACACACACATTACAAATACACAGTATACATTACGGTTCTGCGGTTTGTAAAAGAATGTTACGGACATCGACCACTAAATCTCCATTTATAAAATAACACTGGAAGTTGAAACCGGTCCAATCCCAGCATACAAAAAAGCCCGAATCTCGAATTTACCGTAGCAAAGGGAAACTAAGGTGGAAAAAAAACCCAGCGAGATATTGCTCAACTTTAAATGTCGCCCGGAGCCACGACAAAAAACCTCAAGAAATCTTAAAAAGAGCCCCCGTACCTATAATTAGAGCGAATTCTACTTAATAATGAATAATGGGGAAAAGTTTTACTTCGTAAGACCAGGAGGAAGGGACCAGATGGGAAACTTTAAGCGTGCAGCGGCCCGCCTGTTTTTTAGACAGCTCAGAGTAAAACAAATTGTCCCTCCATAAGCCGCGGTAGTTGGGGGCGTTAATACCCGGGAAATATTAAAAAGACAGGGCAGTCGGCGCAGAGGGTTGAACTACCCCACCTTGCGACACACCGGCGCTACAACTAAATCAATTACCCGATTTCCTCGCAAATTGAATGTAAACGCATTTACTGCCGAGATTCAACTAAGCGATATTTTAATACCAATAGAAAACAAGGCGTGTCTGGTACCGCTATCAACATTTTATCGCAAAATGAGTTTTTAAAATACAGTTTTATTGTTAGATCAACTAAACTTTTTTTTACATTACTATAATTTCGTAATTAACAACTATCGTGGGAGAAATTTCTTAATTTGCTAAACTTCAATGATTCAATACCGAAGTCTGAACTAAAAAAAGCAGTGCGGTAACTGTAGAACCGGGTTAAGTGGAAGGACGCGAATCTGTGATGTTGCGAGGACGGAGGGCGTTCGGGGGAAAAGGCTTCACCTGCTACTGTGCTTAGTAAGCACATCTTTTTAGAGACAACAATGCCGAACCCGGGGGAGAAACATTTAAGGATCCCTGAAGTGGCCTCCAGGCATGGCCACTCCATCCGCCACTACCTACAAGAACACCAATTCCCACACAAATATTGGGCCAGCCAACACCGAATAGCATTTCAAATAGTCATTTTATAACCTTATGATTTATATTTCTGTTAAATTGAAAATTACAGTAATTGGCTCGCATTCTGACGTCTTTTAAACAGCGCAGTCAATTTATTTTATATGAAAAAATACCTGCACGTGATGAACGTTTTATTATAAGAAATTTTAAGCGAATGTAATTTCCAAGTAAATCAGTTTACCGTAGATTTCGTGTGTTTATGTCTCCTCTCGCTGGTTTGGTCTTTTGTTAGACCGGTTTCGGCTGCCCGCCCTCTTCAGTAGCGGTGTTAGCCACTTTTTGTACTTTGGATATTTTTTGGGCATCCTCACTGCACTGTCACTGTCACTTGTACTGTGGTGGTTGTCTGTTTGTCGTGTATGTCTTGTTATTGTGTTTTTGGGGGATGTTGTTTGCCTTATTTGGGTTGGGAGGAATTTTTTAATAGGCTTAAGTCTTTGTCGGATAATCACTATCTTCTTTTGAAATTTGGTTCTTTAAATAATTTATTCCAAACAGTTGACGCAATCCAAATATTTGTTGTTGGGAACACAATATTCGAACTGACTTAAGAACACGAGGTCGGGACATAGGAGTTTCCCATATATCCAATCGAGGACTCCTGAAATGAGTTCCCCAAGGACTTATACGAGAAAAATCTCTGGATCTCTGAAATGCAAACAAATCTCCGCGAGGGAAGATTTTTCAAATAAGAATAAATCCGCTTGTATGGTAGCGAATATAATGGTCTAGCAATATTCTACCTCCGCGGCCGAACTCCATAAGAGGAAATATCAATGGGTTCGCTAAGCTTAGACCGCTAAATCGCAGAAAACACCGTTCCTTCGTATGGAAATGGATATTTGTTTTCGGTTCGGTGATTCTAATCGAACAAGTAAAAAGTAGAAAATCGAATGAAACGACCCCAAGATCTAATTTCGCGCTCTGAAAAATGACTAGCAGAAAATTTTGCGAATACTAGGAACTATTGACATTGCATGATATTAGGTAAAGTCACCGCATCGAAAATAAGTTCAAGAACGCATAAGTAGGTCGCTTCCGACAGAGTGAATCAAGGATGCTTTGAGGGATGGGTGAAACCTGGACGTGCATTTATCATGGGGACAAGTAATGGTGGTAAATATTTACCAGTTAATTTTATGGTTGAATAACTTAGTAATGAAATGAAGTTATTTAGAAGGCTTGGCTACAAATAACTTGAAATTTGATATATTAGCGTTATTATACAATTATGGTTTTAACTGAATGTAATTTGGTTTACTTAAAATCTTCACAAGATATAAGGGTACTGCTGAACATAAAAAAAAGTAAGCAATATACATGAAATGAAGTACACGTGTCACAGTTGTGTCGGAATACAGGAGCTGTACTTTATTTCCAAACGTACGGGAATTCGTAATAACAGGGTGGCGTGTGGCACACTCGGCGCCAGAATACAATAATGCAGGCCAGGCGAAATGCTGCCCAATTAATTACAAAATGCATCGAGCGGCACACAATATCCGAGCTGAATCAAACGCAGTACACATCAGTGTAATTTCACGTACGAATCCACCTTACAGCATTGGCCAGATGTTAATTTTCAAAGTATACTCAGAGAGAAAATCTGGCCAATACATAATTTAGCGATGGACACATGGAAGAATGTTCAGAATTCCTGATGCTGTACCTAGAAGCTATAAAATATAAAGGAAACCCGGTCAAGTTAAGGGTCGTCGAATAATAAATTTAACGCGCTAAGTAGGTCGCTTTGGGGTGAGAAAACAAGGACACGATATTAACCCTTTTCGAGATCTTAGAATGCTTTGAGGAATGGATTGGAACCTAGAAGGGCATTTATCATGGGGGGGCAACTAAGGGAATATAACATGGGTGGGGTTATGGGCCAGCCTCTCTGTCTATAGGCGTCGGTCTGTCACCGTAGGATCCATGAGAACATCCATCATCCTGCGAATGCGCACAAACATTCAAACGCAGTTTTCAGGAACACCAACCTCCTAAGGCCATAATCAGTTAACTAGGGGCCTTTCAAATGTAACAGAGTCAGAGTATTTAGCCTCTATTTCTCCTGGATAAATTGCATCGTTGAATCGGAGAAATAATAATAATAGATATAAAAGAACAGGATAAAATGACAACATAGCAACAACAAATATTTGTAGGATTGTATACGATATCCACCCGAGATAAACTAATGCAAAAATGGAAGTACCAGTTTTGTGAGCTATTCGAACTTTCGTTGAAAATAAGATCCTCCCAGTTTACATAAAACAAATGATTCAGTACAGAATAATTTCTAATATGGATTGATTAATTCCCCAAGGGAAATGAATGGAGTTTAAAAATTAATAGGAGTGTGTAACTGCTACAGCACCTACTTGCGCAATATAAATGAAGGTAAAACAAATTAATAGGTAATTTTAATCTTTAAGGGTTTTAAGTGGACCAATTTCGGGGAAAGCGACTGAATACAAGTCGACAGACTCCGATTAATAAGTTTACGACGCTTCCAAATAAAACTCCTAATTAAGCAATTTCAGCTTCCTTCAGAAAATAAAGCTCCAAAGTAACGTTCCGTTTGAGTGGTGCGCGTATTCCCGATTACTCATTCAATTTAATAACGTAAAATTTGAACTTTTCAAACAAATAATTCGGAAAGCAGTGTCTGAGACGATATTTTATTTTCTGGAATTTTTGTAATAAACTAACTTCAGTCAGCAATGCCAGAATGAAACATCAGTAACAACTTGTTCTTAAATTCGCAAAGAACATAAAGAGTAATAACACTGTCACGGCTCAAGAAAGAAAACTGCGTGCACTTCAAGTCAGAAACAAATATCACCAGTTTCAGGGATTTAGGTTAATTGAATTTCTGAAGGGCGCTGGGAGTAAGGAGCGGAGGAAAAAGCGAGATTATTCAACGCCGACTCGGATTAAATATGGAGAATATAAACAACGTACATTCAGCTTGACTAACAAATCCGACTTGCTATTTAATAAATAAAACATGTTATCTTGCCGGCCCAGGTTGCCCAGAAGTAAGCCGCATCCATTCGCCACCGCATGATTTATGGATTATAAATGGCTGACCTTTCCGACCCTTCATGCACAGTCAATGTCAACGTTAATATGTACAGGCGTTTTGGAAATATCTAATTATTCAACAATCAAGATAATACCGATGTGATTTTGCCCTTCCACCGTCAGAGAGCATGACCATTGTAAAACTGATTAACTGGTATTTTAAATCCGTGTAGATGAAAAATCGGCGGTTTGGAATTATGAATCTCCATAATTTAATTCAAAAACTACTATGAATATATACATTTACACAAAATTACCAGATTATAGTGACACAGTTTTCATTTAATATGAATTCTAGAGCTAACGCTTAACGTTATCTCATTCGAAGGAATTGTCCTCTCGTTGAACTCTCCTGAGTATTGAAACCATTACGTGACTTGAAATACCTGGTGCTGGTGCCGGATTGGAATTAGGCACTTGAAGTATCCTTTCTTGCAGACACCACAGTGTAAATTGATTAGCTTATGTAATTTATTAACTCAAATCGCGCCTACTCTTAGATAAAATACATCCCCCACAGGCCCAAATGGATAAATACCGAGGAGAAAGGATAATTTAATCTGTTCATAATCACTTCCCAGTTCACATTAATAACGTACGCACAATGCTACTGTCACACGGGCCTATTATAACCCGAAGCCTGAATAAAAAGACCCAGAGGTAATTGCGATCGTGGACGCGGCACGAGGCTGAGACTGACAGCTACTGAAATAGGAGCTGGCTGTACTGACGGTCTTCTAATTATTTTGAAACACCCTTCTTCTTTTTCTATTTTTGGTGGAAGGGAGAATAAAGAATTCCCCTCGGTTTTAAAATAGCACGTGGGATGGGATAAAGTTGAAGTTGTCCAAAAAAGGAAGTAAGGTTATTAACAGACTAGTATATCGAAATAAACAAGAAGGAGAACATAACCTTCATCATATTGTACTCTATACTGTGTACTTGTAGTGTATTCATTAAACTGTTACTATAAACCCTTAAACCAAGCATGACAATATATGAATTGCGTAGAACATATTTTTAATTGCGCAGCACACATTTTAAACAGTTAGCAAAACCTATTACCCGATATTCAGTTCGAGGCAGTTCAACAATCTCTGGTATTAGTGGGAAATTCTTCCGCTTCAAACATATTATCGAAAAGACTATCCATGGTCGCTCTTTTTTAGGTCAAAAATCGACCGAACCATCGAAACAGTCTGTGGAAAACTGGTAAATAATAATTCGGACGACAGATGGAACGGTTGATTTTTCACTGGTAAAAAGTCGCGAGGTTTTTTCCGGTTTGGGAGTGGTCGAATTTCATTAGCGGATGCCGGCGGGTGGAAGGCCAACCTTTTAGAGTGGAACGAGGGCGTTGAGGGGGCGGCAGGGAGAATTTCCTCCCCGGCAGAGCGTAACAAAAACACAAGAATAATGGTTGGCAAACTTAGGCTGGAAAATTTAAAAAACAAAAATGGACCTAATGACAAAGTAAAAACATCCCTTCTCTCGACCGCTGCCCATCAATTTGTACTAATTTCGGAATTTATAGTTGGAAATAAAATCCGTCATACAGCTACGAATGTTTTTTTACAGACGATGTAATAAAAATTCGGATAGCAATAAAAATTTAAAAATTGAATCAAAGCAGTTACAAAGTTATATAATTTACCTTTAATCAAAAGTTATTGAAAAAGTTATTATAACGAATTCTTCGATTTGAAATGTTTTACGGCAATACCTTTATTTATTGCCGTAAGGAAATCAATATCCTAATTTGCACACGGAGCGTGAATTACGCACTGTCGAATCATAAGGGATGATCTAGGTAACGTAACATTTCCTCTCGGGTTACCAGAGTCCAAAAACGAATTAAGTTCGTAACCAGAGGGTCCAGTTTAGCTTTATCCAACTTCAAGGACAATGGTGCAACATGTTCGCTCGGGCAGTAAGGTCGTAAAAATGAACTCGAAGCGTAAAGCGGATAGTTGGGCCGCCGTATATAACGGGACCGGATGCCGAGGCGACGGGGGGATCGTTACCGGAGCGGAGGAGTTATGCAGGCGCATCACGCCGAAGGTGTACACATGAAAGGGGGTTGCATAGTCTGTTAAACCCGGGTCATTGTTGGGCGGGGGCTAATGAATCAATGCGGTGGAGCGGGGCGGAAGACGGAGGTGGCTGGTTTTAAGCACGGCCATGAGAGAACCCGGTATTGGCCGGCTATCGGAATCTCGGCTATACCCCCCCCCCCCTATCGACGCCCTTCCAACCCCAGCTATTCAACACCGGAATTCGATATTAACGATAATTGTGGCGGTTTGACAAACCGTTTTATTTGGACAGCGGTTCGCAGGAGGAACTAGCTCGGCAATTCCCACACATAGTTTATGCGAAGGCTCACCCGAAGGTGGGGGTGAGAGTTGGCTCATTAACCTTGGAGACTTGCACCTCGCTTACATGCCACGACTTTCAATTAATTTATTTTACATTCCAGTTGTATGTAAAATATTAAAGGAAAATACACACCCTGCTATATTCACTAGTCTGTCTGGTCTAATACTGGAAAATATTCCTCACGCAGAAATATATGAGAATTAAATATTGGAATAAGATTCGAGATATCTTCATTAAAGAAGGACAGTAGCACAATGACGTAACAATGCAAATCAGTATTTTATTGCTGGAAGAGAACAATTCGGCTGTATAAAGTATAACGAAGAGTAAGAAACCGTTACTGTAAAATCATTTTAGTTATTTCATATACCCCTAACGGGGTGACAGGACGCAAAACCCGATGCAAGTGAGACGCAGTACAGGTCCCAATATAATTTGAAAATCTCTCGACAACCTTCAGAAAACTTCTAATGGCGATATTTGCATCACTGAAAATTCATGAAGGTTATAACGAAGGTAACGAGACCGAGGACGACTGGATAAATGGACTAGATTTATTATATTGTACAAAGTTTAGTCCACAGACCCTCAGAAAGTTGAAAGATGAGAATTTTATTCGCTTTAAAGGACAAATTAATGAATCGTTAAGAACAAGTCTGGCAAGAAAAGCAAAGTTACCCTTGTTTAGAACAAGATGTGTACACCCTAATGACAATATTGATAATCACCGGGTATAAATATTTTTCAATCCATTTACATTTGGCTTACAAAATATTCATTAAATGAAAACTATATTACTATAGTCAATATTTAACTGGAATGTGAATTTCGTTGATCTCTTTTCATAACTCTACTAATTCATGCGCGAAAATAAATACAATGTACGCACACTAAGCGTAAATTCTTGAACTGACTCATGTGTTATATTTTCGGCGCAATCCACTAAATGAAAATACGAATTTTGAACCAACAATATTTCACGTTAATTAAAAGGAAAGATTAAATAAAAGCTAAAAAAACAAAACAATTAATTTCAGGAATCATGCCTGGTATTTATTTTTTATAACGAACAGTCTAATCTAAGTGACTCCTTTATTATTTATACACTAAACTGAATTAATAATCAGAACTAATGGACGAAAAATGTTTCTTTTTTTAATATTGAACTCTCATAGAAGATAGTTAATTCTATCTGTTATTTTATTGGATGTGAAACTAGTATTTAAAATGAAAGTAATATAAATAAAAATCATCGCCGAGTTTTGTGAAAGATATTCTTAGCAAATTTCATTAAACTATAAACTTTTTTATTTTATATTTCATGTTGTATGTATTTGTAAAACTATTCATACCAACATTTGCCAAGTTTCGACCCATATGAAAGTGTTAGTTTACTCACCTGAAACAAAAGAAAATAGTTACATCAGTAAATCTATTAACGTACTTATTAGAAATAACATCTTAATTCAAAGTATGTTACTAAAGGGTGACTCGGCCTGTTGCATATATTAAGAGTCCTCTTTATGCAACGTAAATACTTCTCCTTGTCCATAATGCATAATTCACTCTTCAGCGTGAAGTTCCTACATTTCTTAATGGCACTATATTACTACAATGGTAATCTCGTAAATTACTAAAAGTTCCAAGCAGATTATGAAAGATATTCGTATGAAACCATTACGCCACTCGAAACAAATGAAATTCAGGATTTCTGTTCGGGGACGCTTCGATATATTTTTTCTCAAATTTTTCATTCATTCAACTGTAAGTTATATAGAACAGAATGAAATATAAAACACGTACTCGCTATTCATATTTCTATCGTACGTTCTACCGTTTTTATAACAGTGTAATGTAGTTTCTACGCTACGGACTGGCGACGGAGAACTAGTTTAATATATATTTGTCTCAAATCTATTACTTCATGTAGCGAGACTGACAGCCAATCTGAATGAACACGCGAGACGGGGGTTCATTTTAAACGAAGTTAGGCCGCGCGCCGTTATAATTCATCCAACCGGATTTGGCGATAATACATAAAATCCCCTGGTAGGGGGGAAGAGGACTCGTAGTGGTTATTCGAGCGGGAAGCACGGACCCGTAAAACCAATATATTTTCTTGCTACATGAGTGGTGGTCCCTTCTGCTGCTCAGATAATTGTTTCCGCACAATCGGCCTTTACGAGGCGCACATCCCGCGAACAATATCGGCTATCGTCGCCTCCTGCCAAAAGGACACGAATCAGGATCCGCCGAACGCGGTCCCAACTTCTATTCAAAAAAACACACAATCTCTATGATAAGCTCTTTATTTCTTAATTAACTGTACAATTGGTATACATTTCTCTTTATTCAGTTCTTTTAGTTAGATTTTACTTTATCTTATCCTGTAATCATTATAATTGGTTGCAGATTCCATTCCGTGTTATTAATGTAGAACTTCAATAAGATAAGCCAGATTTTCAAGAATATAATTACAACCCTTCAAAAGTACTTTAAATTATAATTCGTACGGTATGGAAAAGTGTACATAAGGGAAAGGATGTGGAACATCCATTGAAAATAAATACATTTCTACGTTTTAAATGAGTTTTCGGGACAAACCCAAGCGGTGACAATTTGAAAGACGGCTTACCTTCAATGTAAATTGAGTCATAAGTAATTGTAGTGCAAATAATTCATTCTAATATCCAATGAATTAGTGAATGAAATGTAAATTGAAATCCAGATAAGATCGGCAGATCGGATAATTGTGTTTGCCACCAATTAGAAATGCAATCGCTCTTTCGAATTCTGTCGTGACCAATCAGCCGGCGAGGCCGGTCTCACTGGCGGACAAACGGAAAATTCTAAAAGAGAAATAGATTCCCCTTTTTTTCGCGCCGTTATTTGCATATTGATGACCCGGCCTCCAATACAATCAGATCCCCCATTCAATAGAACAGTTTCCAAAGAGTATTTTTCGCCCTCCAGGACAACATAATTCCTAAAATGGAGTCGTAATTAAAGTTGGGAATCCATCAGTTAATATTACTAGCCGTGTCCCAATGTTAATATATGTATGTTTTGCCATAAACCCATTAAACGTCCACCTACCACTGCACTGGCAATCTATATCACGCCGCTAATAAATTTCACAGAGCTTTTGGGCATTACAAGTAAAATGCGAGAAGAACGGGAATTGGTGATGAATAACCAAATGGTAATAGAAACCTGATACTTATCCTCTGAGCTTATATCATGTAATACTTTCTCAATTAAATATTACAATCTTCAACCGAGAAAAATTCTAGTCCATCATTATAGCCTAGATCTCTTTCCATCAATGAATTACTTGATATTGAATGCAGTATGCGAACTTGAATATTAATGTTTGTTTCAAATTATCTCGTTTGGATATACGGTTAAGACGCCTAAGCGTTATTAATTGAATCGTAAAATGTAATACATCACATTTTACTATCTTAATTTTGTGTAAAGGCCGAACGGCGTCGCAGTGATTGGCAAACTGTTGCAGGTACGAGATACGGGAGATGATCCAGAAGATCAAGCTTGTCCAGGAGGCCGGAGCCGGGGCGGATATGGACGTGGCAAAACTGGCTAAACAGAACAACGGCACAATACTCCAAGCGCCCCAGGAACAAAACAGCATAGGTACGTTGCATCATTCGAGATCGGGCGCCATATCA
Organism: Lethocerus indicus; assembly: GCA_019843655.1. Classification (NCBI taxonomy): domain Eukaryota; kingdom Metazoa; phylum Arthropoda; class Insecta; order Hemiptera; family Belostomatidae; genus Lethocerus; species Lethocerus indicus. The sequence goes on along the minus strand of JACDQD010000003.1, from coordinate 20,340,266 downwards.
ATCTTAGATATAAAAACAGTGATACTGAGCACTTTAACCTATATGCATACATATATACTATGTATTACTTATATATATTAGTTATATAAGTAAATGTCACGAGTATATTTCACGAGAAATTCATATTCAGGACAAAAGCTTCACTTTCCGCATTAAACTTATCGAAATTAGAACATTTTTAGCATTTTAAACGGAACATATAAAAGTATACACAAAATATTTTACATCGGGATCGTAATAATTCTTACTTTAACAGGAAAAAGATATATACGGTAATGAATTCTAAACGGTTAACGAAATGAGGGTGAAATCTGTAACCTATTGTAAAGCCCAGATCATATGAAAGTGAATATCATAAATTAGAGTTATTTGGGATGGGTAGTTAGGAGGGACCCCGAATATCGTTTGGAAAATGATAGGGAATACAATTTCTACTCTGCCGAGTACAACGCCGAGTTAATACGGGTTAATAAAAGGGGTTTAAGTTCACATAATTCTGTATTCAATTTTTTGAGTTATCCACCACACAAATACTCTTTTATAATACGCTTCAGTTAATGTCGATGATGTGTGACTTTTTTACATCGAGGTTTTAGGCGATAAAATTACGTAGAGAAATATTATTTATTTCCGACTTCAATTACAATGTGATTCTCACCCGTAATTGGACGGACACGCAGAATTGTAAGATAAAAATTATGTCAAGCAGTTACAGAAATTTAGTGTTACATACAAACGCGTACCAATCATCAGTAATTATATATAAAAATTGGCACTAATATTCACTTAAACCTACAACAATAAAACTAGAAATCAATTGATGAATTAATTTATGGATCAATTGGTTCGCCGTTGAAATTTCGAATGAAGATAATGAGCTAAGCGTTCGGAAGCGCTAAAATTCGACTGCGACCCATTATCCCCCACTAATCAATAGATGAAGTGCTTTCATGACCGCTTGTGGTTTAATAGTCTTTAAATTAACTACGAGTCTGCGATTCCCAACGCCATAATAATGTATTATCACCGAGCAGGAAACCCATATTGAATGAGCATTAATAATGTATTAGCCACTGGCGAGGGCGGGGTATCAGATTTTAGGCAATAATAGGGGTGCGGAAATTGTTGAGTTTGTTATAATATTATGCGCTTGAGACAGGGAAGGACTCCGGATCAAGGTTGGAAACGGTTAAATATTTAATATAGACTTATACGAGTAGCTGGGGACAGGTTAGGCCCGAATTGTGTAACCGTGAACTTTAAGTAGATACAGAGCCGGGAGTACTTAAACGATTAATGACGAGGTTATAAAGGTAGGTAATAATCGGGGAAGAATTATTTACTTATAATAAATTATCCGCGGAAAGAATAATGTGCGAGACCAACAAACACATGAAAGAAATGATTATTATATTCGTTGCTACGGTGACGAATTCGGTCTTCTGACAAAATAGGAAATTAAAGATCACTGTATTGGTCGTCATGGCACATACCTCAGTACCTCGACAACCGATTAGAAAGCAACACCAAAAAATAGGACAGGAATGATTATTATATTTATTGGTCGTTAGAAGAACCAACTCACTGGCTTGACTACCGATTAGAAAAGGACAGGAATTGGTATCCTCTTCCTTCCTTCGATGAATTACCGACTCCAAAATATTAAATAACAGCGTACAGACTTCACGTGGACAAACAAACGAATCTTACTCAAGTTGGAGAGGCTGAGCCGGGAATCAAATATCGGGTATTCTACCTGCGGCTTCTCGGGGGAGGGGGGGGGGCGCACACGACCCGACGGAGGGAAATTACAACTGCCCGGAGTTGTTCCGCTTTGAAACTCCGCCGCGTCTAAGACGTCTCCCGGCGGTCCATTGTTATGCGGACGGGGAGACCCGGCCCCTTTGTTTCCGACCGACGCGATTAAAATAGTTGGCGACCGCTCGCGGCCCAAGTTCAACTATGGTGAACAATCGCGAATTATCGCGCCGTCGTGATAGATACCTTCGGCCGTCCTAATTAGAAAGCATTCTCTCTCAAAACGTTGGATAATATCGCCCGAGCGAGTGATACCTACAACTAAAGTTGCCATAGTATTAAGATGACTATAGCCGCAAACAACTTGGTTCCTTTAAATAACAACAATTAATAACTTGTTTTCCGGGTCATAAGATCTTTACAATTTTAATACTACATATTTACCATGAAAACCGGTAGTATGTAGTGAATTCTAGTAAACAAGAAGAACAATTTACGATGATGCTTCATTCTTAAACAATGAACTAATGTAATATTTTATTTCAACGACAAGAAATACATCTTAAGAGATTAACTAAAACATTAACTACCATATTGAAAATCTCATGTCATTTATGAGTATCATTCGGTAAAATAGTACCTATCCTAAAAGTAATGACATTTAGAGTAGAATATCTAGTGTATGATTTAAGTACTGTGTTTAGTACAGCACTGAACGAGTCCTCTTCCTTAAAATGTCCGTCCTCATTATAGACAAATTAAACATAGCATACTCATTAGTAAACAGCGGACATTAAAAACCGAGATTACTGAAATGTAACACAGTGGTTATTGTCCGAGACCTGTCTTTATAAATTATAGGTTATAGGTTAATTACATCATAATAGCATTCGAACCATCCCTTAGGCAATAATCAGATACAAGAAACAACAGTCAGAAGATCAATTCCCGATTATGTTAAGGGACTAAAGGAAAGTTTGGGCGCTCCCAAAGTGAGATAACCTTGCCCTATGAGCGAAAGTTGAAAAATTGAATATTTTGTTTTTCATGTTCATAAACGCTTGAATACGCTACAAAAGCCCAGAAAAAGTTTATAAACGCTTACAAACGATAACCCAGTCGAATAAAATCGCAGGTGCATTGAAAACTCCTGTTATAAACGCTATTAAAACCTACAAAAGCCACAAAAACACCTTTATGTAGGCTTGAAAATGCTAAAACAGCTCATAACCGCGTTTTATACGCTTAAAAAAACACAGAGAAATAAAATCCTTTATAAACCATTGCGAACGCTAAAAACGCCGAAAAACAAGTTTATAAACGCCAGAATATCGTAAAGAAGCCAAAAATCGTGTTCACATACGCTCAAATTATCGTTTTTAAACATATACATATATATATATATATATATATATATATATATATATATATATATATATATATATATATTAACGATATATATTACTAAAGTTCGTTGAGTGCACTTGTACCGCTAGCGCCCCCTTGAGGGTGGTGCGGAAATGTACTTAACTAAAGTTCGTTGAGTGCACTTGTACCGATAAACTAGCGCCCCTGAGGTGGTGCGGAAATGTACTTAACTAAAGTTCGTTGAGTGCACTTGTACCGATAAATAAAGCGCCCTGAGGGTTGGTGCGGAAATGTACTTAACTAAAGTTCGTTGAGTGCACTTGTACCGATAAACTAGCGCCCCCTGAGGGTTGGTGCGGAAATGTACTTAACTAAAGTTCGTTGAGTGCACTTGTACCGATAAACTAGCGCCCCTGAGGTTGGTGCGGAAATGTATAACTAAAGTTCGTTGAGTGCACTTGTACCGATAAACTAGCGCCCCCTGAGGGTGGTGCGGAAATGTACTTAACTAAAGTTCGTTGAGTGCACTTGTACCGATAAACTAGCGCCCCCCTGAGGTTGGTGCGGAAATGTACTTAACTAAAGTTCGTTGAGTGCACTTGTACCGATAAACTAGCGCCCCCTGAGGGTGGTGCGGAAATGTACTTAACTAAAGTTCGTTGAGTGCACTTGTACCGATAAACTAGCGCCCCCTGAGGGTGGTGCGGAAATGTACTTAACTAAAGTTCGTTGAGTGCACTTGTACCGATAAACTAGCGCCCCCCTGAGGTTGGTGCGGAAATGTACTTAACTAAAGTTCGTTGAGTGCACTTGTACCGATAAACTAGCGCCCCCCGGAGGGAGGCGTGGGGATGCACTTTACTCAATGTCGACATATTAATGATTGGGAGAATTTTACTGAAAAATTATTTTAATTAAATTTCACAGTATACTCAAAAAATTGAACCAAGGTACTAGAAATATTTTTAAATAAATTAGTATAATTACCTAATTTCCATGTAAATTGTTTTGTGTTTTGTTCAATAACGTCCAGATAAATAATTCCAAATGGGCATACTCTCGTGTGTATTTGAGCATGGGGGTGATTTATCATGAACGAATTTGATTATTGCATTCTGATCATAAATAGCCGGGGTTTTCAGCAGACCCGATGGAAACAATTCATTATGATCCACTACTACTCCATACTAATTAATTCGCTGTTGATTCTGGTTCATATACTAGATGATGAAAATTAAATGTTTGCCAATTGTTTAAAGGCATTAAATCCCTCTAATTTTCTAATTTACTAAAACTTGTATCCTAACAATTCCCTAATAATAATGCTCAACAATGTTCTCTGTTATATATACTACTTTGGAGCATTGCATGTATAACCAGTTTCTTCTCACAGGGATTATTTGTCCTAAAATTTACCAATTACCTCTACCCGTTTTTCACTACATATTAATAAATTAGCGAAGGCGATTCAATCTAAAATTTCTCACTGCGTCTCAATTTTTAACTAAAACGCAATTAACATTCAGAGCTGATTAGACATATTAAAATACTCGTCGATTAGGTTCGATACACTGATTAACGAAGACATTCGTGAACGGTAATTTTGTTATGGCAATTTTGAGATGCAAATTTGAGCGACCCGGTAAAGGTCGATGGCCGGGACCACCTCTGTTGGAACTCGTAGCCGAGCGACGGGCTTACTCCGCCGGTAAGCGGCAGATTAAGTATAGCCTCTCAACTCCTAAACTTCGTTGGCAAGTTCTCAATGGACAGTCTGAATCTATTATCGGCAGGTCCCGGTAGGCCATCCGGAACTCCTAAAAGCGGATTGGTACAATTGCAGGTCATGTTAGTCCCGAGTTTGACACGAAATTGAGGATCTCTTGGGGATCAAAAATATTAAGTGTTATTTCATACGTTAGAAGCTGAATTTTTAAAAATAATATTTTCAGTTGAGGTATTCCATTGAAAATAATAGATAGATGTTCCCATAAACGTGTTTTTACTGCTACAGATATGAAATAAGATAATAACTATTTCATGGCCTTGTATTTGAACTCTATTCAGAACTAACGAACTAAATTCTACAGTGTTCTGATGTTTTACGAGCGCCATTCGTAATCACATTAGATATTATATGTTTGTGTAATAAAGCGCAGAATATTAAAAGTATTTAATTTCATATCAGGTTTTATGAACACCATTTATTTTCGAACCTGCTACATCATTTTCAGAGTTTATTGAAACTATGATTAATTAGTTATCAATAAATGTTCCACTTTCGCACGCGTAAAGATGTGGCTAACTATGTTTACATTATTAATGGTTATTCTGGGTCTTCCGAAACGAATTAACGGATGCAAGTAATCGGGCCGACTAAAGCCGGATAATCCGTAGCTCTTTAGAAGACGACGAATAATTAGATTGACGGAAAGGGAGCCGTTAACGTTTCCTTTGAAGAGGAAGTAGAACGGTAATTGGAGGCCTGACTGGCAGAGTTAAATACGAGCAAAAAGGCTCTTCATCCTCTGAAAACTACAAAGGGGGCCAAATATTAAATGCGCCCACGCGCCACCGAATCAAAAGGAGGCAGGCCTGTTCTGCACCATTACATATACACACACATATATATATATATATATATATATATATATATATATATATATATATATATATACATCTTGCATATTGGTGTGTGTATGTGCGTGTGCCTATAACACTCCCTCATACCCCACAAATTATACGGCCCCGAAACACTAATTAGCGAGGACCCGCATTCCGTTCGGACTTTGATAGAGTTTCAATTCCTGGCGCTTCGTATATTGGCGCTAACCTTTATGGCAATGGTGTTTTATGTGTTTATCCTCCCATATAGGATGAAGATACCTATATTAGATAGATTTACTGATATATAGCACGTGCATTCATTTACTAATCCAAAAAGCGAGGATCCTTCGAAAGATCCTGTAAATAGGTTTAAAGACGCACAATCAGGAAAGTTATAAAACTGGTCGATAACATATTACGAACTTGTTTTATTAATTAAACTTAACTTTTATTAATCGGTAATTTAGCATACATGTCCTTACAAATGTTTCGTCCCTGAAGAACGAATTAGATAAGCAGATCCAACAGACTAGACACATATATTTATGTTATAGATTTCAAGCTTAACAGTTATTTTTAATTGTAGGAAGTACTAACGTTTACTTTAAGAATTATGTTCATTCTTAACTCTTAGTTGATTTTTTCCTTTCCCCCTTATTGCCCCCGGGGACTGTTGTGGGTTTATTAATTTATAAACCGCAACGGGTCACCTACCCTACCGTTTCTGATGGATGACCATGCGAACTCCTGTAATGACCCGGCCGGTGGGCAGCTCATTAGTCGGGTATGCGGGCACGAGTCCCGAACTCGCCAGCCATTCAAACAGAAACCGGTGGCCGCCCCACCGGCACCGTAACGACCCCACTCTAATGGCCTATTCAAGGATTAACGGTTTAAATTATTAATAATCGCAATGAACTCTCCGCCGCCCCAACCCCATAAATATTTGAACGATCCACTCCTGGAAATAATCTCGAATTTAACTTCGCTCAATGATTCAACGCGCCCTACATAATTGCCCGGGACTTCTGACCGGCCCGATGAATTATTTGCCGTTCGTCATGCTGGGCCCTTACGATCCACAAATAATAAAGTGGGAGCGCCTTTAGAAATCGCCATATTACATATTGCTTGCCATTAACATTTTACACAGAACAATCATGCATACAATTTCGCTAATTACGAAACAGAGACGTTGCGACGTATAATGTATGCAAAGTGAAATGTAATTATATCATGATTAGAAAGGAAACGAAGGAACCTGTTATGAAATATTAATATCGAAGAAATATTGCTTTCACAAATTCCCTGGTTGTATATTGCCCAACGGAGAGTCTCGTAGTCTCTGCAATTGCTCGATTCCACAAAAAATGTCTTCCATTAAAATACAATATTTCTAAGAGGAAATTTCTTATTTTTATATAGACACATTCTCACTCCTGAAATATGCGGAGATTGTTCCTCGGTAAATCTTAAATAACGAGGGGGCCATAGTTTTTCATATATAAAGTCCAGAGGTCCCTCGGGAAATGAAAGGGGTAGGCGAGGAGCACCAGTTTCCTATTCGAGCCATGAATTTATACACGAGTTTATAATTACGACTACCTATAGACCACTATAATATTTATAATTACGACTATGCCTATTTCGCCAGCGATACGAATTTAATTCAAAGTTAAATTTAGTTAGCGTGCAGTATAGTTGGCGCTGGGTTTACAAGTTTGTGTTACTAAAATCAATACTCATTTCACAGTTTTGTTCAACAGGAGCATAATGTAACATCCATTTCACATTAACATAAGATAAATGAGTTAAACTGTTAAGTAAATAGAATTTACTTATCTAAAATAAATTACGTACTGTATAATCTCTGACCACTGGAATCCCTCTCCAGAGTACCACTCGTAGATTAAAAAAACATGAGTAAGAACTCAATCGTGAATACAATTTCTTGTACTAATTAAAGTGATTACAGTTTTGCCTCTTAAGACAAGAGTAGGATACATTCAATGATATTCTCAAAGGTTTGATATGGAAAATAATGGAATTAACTCAGGATCTCAATTGGCCAAAAAACTGGTATTCTTCCTCTTCCATCTTTTTCGGGAGTAAACAAACCCCTCGTTAATTTCATTACACAGGAGCCAAACTTCCGGGGGTAAACTGGCTTCTTTAGGAATATCTTATTCGGACGTAAAGCGTCTTCCGTTCTTCCAAAACAAACCTTCCCCCAATTCTCCCTCACGATAAAAAGGCCGAGTAAAGGAAGCACTTAACGTTATTAGGCGGTATCGAATTTCAATTGAAACTTATAACCGAAAAGCGAAAAATAATATCCCCAAGGATGAAGTGTACTCCAATAGACCTCTCGAAAACGAAGGTCGTCATAAAGTGCAGGATACGCCCATCCCACAGGATCCAGTAAGATTAATCTTTAGCGTAATCAATCATTTTTTCCTCTCTCGAAGCTCGGTCCAGTAACGACCGGGCCATTCGCATTAATGCTCTATATGTCGCCTGTCAACCCTTTCTCCAAGAAGTCATCGAACATTTTCATCAACGTACACTCCTGTACTGAAGTGAGTTAATTCGCCACTTCGACGAATTAAGTCGCAGCTATCATCGGTAGAAATAATTTATTTCTTGTATAAATACGGGCATAATTTAGAAACGAATCAATCTTACACACACACCGGACTTTGACTGGTGCTTCAACAAAAAAATATTGAGGTCCTCCCTTTGAGGTAAGACAACCCGTCTTCACTTAATTCAAATGAAATTCAATACATTTATAAACGTCGATTGTACGAATATTGGAAAAATTACGACCTTCCTTAGTTCAATAAAACCCAGAGTTTGTTACATTTTGAGATGAGTTCAAAATAAATGGTTCTATAAATGAATTTTACCAACATTTCTGGCGAAGAAGGAAAAATGAAAAATAATGGAACGGTACCACTAAGGCTGAGCACTCGGGTCTACAAACAGTCAGCGAGGGGGGGGGGTGGGTCCGGGGCTGCGAGCAAGCCAAAAGAGCTTCGCTATGAATGGGATTAAGGCTTTAAGTGCGCTCAATTAAGACGGGGCTCAAGAGAACTGTGGAGAGATACGAGAGCACGCCTCAAACCCCGGCAATTTTTTCTTCCCACCAGCGGTAGGCGACGCCTTTTAAGGCCCGGCCTAATGCACCGAACGACTTCATTCAGCGACACGAACTAAGGATTTACACGGTGCACTCAGAGCTCTCCACTCAACCTCGGCCTTTAAACTAGCATCTTCGAAACAGATAAAAGCTGCTTCACATGTCTTACAATACGGGGGCGCAGATGTTAACTCGAATAATGCTATTACCATATATTACCGCTCCACGATTTTCAGTTTGTTAGTCCAAATTAATAGTAATATTAATATTGATAATAAAGTAACCCTCCTCAACGTAGGAACGAGATGGAACTGTAGTCTTAGCTTTGTATATAATTCGTTCGTAAATGCCTCATCCACTGGAACAATATAAATTAATATAAATGCAAATTCAGTAGTCGAATATGACGATTCATTCATCGTACACATATTGTTTTACGTCACACGAATATTCCATAATATTATCATTCACGGAATAAAGTCACTGTTGAAATTTGCCTACCGTTAATATAGAAGGTAGCCGGTGCTCGTACTACGAGGCAGACTGCGTTTAATTAACAGGATTCAGTTAAAATTCCACGTCGAGCTCTATATTTAGCCGGAAGCGCTCGGGGACAACGCCGTGACGTTGAATAAATTCCGGCGAGGGAAGCCTAGTTGAAGAGCGAAGAGGGGGCTCATATCTCCTGTGCCTCACTCCACAACCACCCTGGTTTTTATTACAGCCCGTCTAATAATTCGATAGTATTACTCGACAGTCCTCCAATATCAAGTACCGCAAACCTTCGACTCAGTATAAAATATTTGCTGACTTCACATTAAATAGTATGACCAAATATATAGGAAATGAGAGTTTCAAATTTAATATACACCACGAACATGAAATAATTCTGACGTGACCTTACAAAGCTTCTCAGCAGTGTTAACCCGCAGATATCTAAAAACAGGGATTAATAATAAGCAAACGCCCAAATCGAACCTGGTAATTCATATAGGACAACAAAAATAGTGGAAATTTCATTCAATCGCTGTTCGAGTTGGCACTTAGTTTCCCCAACTGCAAACCGTTCAACCGATAGGACTTTGTCCCATACATATTTTTTTTATGGCAAACATTTTTCTTTCAATTCGACTGCAGTGCGTCGATCAATCAGCCGAAAGCCCTCTCTCGGGCTTTGTCCTTGTGAAAGGTTAATTGGTTGGGATTCTCCGATGCACGGCGAGCTTGACCACGGGCTATCCACACTGACACCGACCCCAATAAATTCGTGCACGCCCCCTGCTTCCGCCCCGCTCGTTTCAACAGTTTTTTCACTAACGCTTCACAAATCTGAATACCTATTCGAGTTTCAAACATTCATGCCGATCCTCTGAAAAATTCTAGAATTCTGAAAACCGCAAAATAAACCGAAGATTACACAAGCTCTATAATTTAGAACCTATCTCTTGTTCTATTTAACCTTTCAAGGATGTATCGACCAATTTCTTTGTGAGATTAAATTCTGCTACAAAATGAATGTGACTGGCGACATAATTGCGGGGCAATGTCCGGAAAATGTCACCTGGGTTTAATTCCAAGCTCTGAAAGTCGGGTGGGAGTTCGGGGAATGGAACTTGGGGTCTCCTTATCCAGCTGGATGTTCCCTTGGGTACAAGACTCCCGAAGGGGAGACGAGTAACATCGAACCCACAGTCGGTGGGGTCGCCGCCCGACCGAGATAAGAAATTTAACGCCCGGAACAGGATCGTTTAACTCAGATTTAATTACGCTGTCATTACCCCCATTTTCGGGGTCGAGCACACGTTCTTTTCAGGACAACATTATGCTTATGCTCAACACGTTTTCGCCCCGTCATCGAAATAATTCCCCATCTAGCCAGTCAACAGTCAATTTTTATAAATATAAGCATACCTACATAAACTTTATTTACATAGCGCTTCGTTTAAGCAACACTGAATAATTATATACTCTTTGAGGTATTGAATGTTTGTTCTTCTAAACTAATATAAAACATTTGATTTCATCATGTACCATAATTTCCGTAAATTATATTACGATTAATGGACGCATATACAATATAAGCACTTTTAAACGATTACGATATATGTTATGGTTAGCTAAACACTGCATCAATTTTTCTAATATGGGAATGTTTCAATGTTGTAACGAAAACGTTCATAATGTTCATATTTCATACTTCCGGCGGGAATACTGCCGGGGCGTGTAGAAATAAATTTGAGTTATCTATTCGTAGGAATTCTTTCAATAACATAAGCAGAACGAAACCTCGTCATGATGTGTATAAACGGAAAAAAACAGAGGTAAAAAAATGATCCTTCCAAAATTTTTATTGGCCGATCTAACGAGTAAAGAAGTGACAGAATTTCGCATCACGGTCAGCCAGTTTCGTGCCCACAACAGAATCGCAACGCACCATTGAAACATATCCATTAGTTCATTACTTGTCGTCGGTTTACAGAATAAAAATGTCCGACAAAAAGCATGTTAATCGCTGACACATTTTAAAGGGCGATCTTCGCTGCGTCTTTGCTGAAGTTGGGAGAGCCTATTACCGATAGAATCCCAATACGTAATTAAGATCATGCTTCAGTCTCGCTTGCTCCTACACCTCGGGTAAGTTCCCTGTCTGCCTGTCTGTATGTTTTGTCTGTCATCTGTTTCCCGCACAGCTCCGTCAATCGATGCTAAATCGGTCCACGAATCACTGCCTTGCGATTAAAAATTTTATTCAAATCGTAAACGGCTGGGACTTTGTCTGCACTCAACTTCTCACTGATGTTATAAGCCTCCGGTATTCAAAATGACACGCACAATTTCGATTTGAAATTGCAATAAAACATGATAAATCGTAACACTGAAAGAAAAAATGCACTATATTCACTGCGACTTCACTCTTTGTCTTTTTGAATGAATTTCTTTTATCTACACTTTTACTCACTGCAAATATCTGATAAAATGAAACACGTCGGTATGATTTCAATGATAGTCTGTATTAACAATGATAGTAAATATTAATATTAGGTATATAAGGAATCACGTTAGTCAATAATAAGAAAGAACAGTAAACTTAGCAATAACGGTTACATATCCGCTAATTTTGTCAATCTTATGCAATAGAATTTTCCATAAGTGCCGCTATAATTTGGACAACGGAAGACTGTAAAAGTCTAGAGCGAAGAAGTAAATCTATTAAAAACTGGCAGGAGAATCAGTTTAATGGAAGAATACTCAATTCGATTGAACGTCATAGGATTCCGGGCCAGCAGTATTCCTTCTACCGACCGTTCGCAGGACGCTTTTTTCCAATAATCCAATATAGAATACCCCACGACCAGGGTCTAATCCTCTTTGTCCCTCCACCAATCGAAACAAATCGCCGCCGGGGTCCCAAACAATCTCTCGGGAGGAACAAATTGCGGTTTAACGTGCTCCGTCAGCGATCGTCGCCGAGTGGCAAAAAATTTAAAAATGTTGATGGCAACCTCGTTTGCATAAATTACGCCAATGGGATAGTGGGAAGGCCAGGAAAAGATTAGCATTTCAAGTGCGGGGTCGATACTGGGTAGTTATGATTACGGGGAAAATGCGGGGAAGGAGGCATTTGCGGAAGGGATCAAATTCAGTACGCCCTCGACAAGAGAGTAGAGTGAGGGATCGACAGTCGGAGAGGGCCATAATGCAGTCGAATGCGGGCCTAAATTAAGCGGTGAGTCGGGCGGAGAGGTAGGTAAAACGCGATGAACCAACTCCAGCGGGGCGTCTTATTAATTCAGGAAGACCTTCGGGTAGATCTGGCATTCAAGTGGGCCCTACTAATCAAGCACGTCGAAACCCTCCCTACTAACACCGCACCACACGCACGCATACGCGCACATAGCCCTCCTTAATAATGCGCCCCCTCCGCCCGACCCGCCTACTTAATTTTAAATTAATACGATCGATACGGATGATTTAAATTGCCACCAACAACACTACAGAGTTTCCTAAGTAGTCGGATAAAAAATTTTATATTTGAAGAAATCTAGTCGACCCTCTCCTTAATGTGCACAAACAACTGTCCGAAATGGCCACGATGGGAAGTAGGAACCGGCGACAACCCAAGATGGATAGTATAGAGTGTGTATACTGGATAAAATGAAAGAAGGGTACTCGCCTTATGGGTACTCGGTATTTGTTCAAGCCTAACCGATCGCTCAGCGGTCTATCAAACGCAACCGGACGAGTTACTCGGCCAAGTGTCTGCCAACGAAGATTGATTCCTCGAACGTCTTATCGATTCTCTCCCAACAACTCGGGTTAAGTCTTCTCCCCTATTCCAACGGCGGTAAGCGGGGTAGGGAGTATGGGATGTCAATAGAAGAAACATCCCGAATCGAAATGATTAATGTCCAACGAACGGTATGGCTCGGAAACCGTGAACCATAAATACACTTAGGTACATTTATACTTCGGCAACATTTAGACGTGACTCTCTCAAAAATAATGACGTTGCTTTCATGAAAAGTAAGGGGTATTATGTATTGATATGTAGCGATCATTTTTATAAAGAAGTCTGGATTCCAATTCTTATATCACATATTGGGAACTTTCACGTTTCCAATAACTCAAATACTTAACATACAAGTGTTGAGATATTCTGAGAATTCGGTACACCATCCTCGTGAGATTTTCTCAAACTTTCCACTCATTTTGTCCTAATCGTGTCTGTTACTGAAGAAATTCCCAGTCAACTAATTAAAGTGAACGCCAGGCGAACTTCCCGAAACCTTTCTGATGTGTAACTAACTGAAAGCGTCGTTAATTAAGATTGATAGTTTGAATACGGCCGGTAATGTAGCAATGCAAAGCTATTATATTAAGTCGCGGCGGATCTATAAATAATAATTAAATCTATAACAAGAAGAGTCAGATTAACAGGATTGTGAATGAAGTGAAGGCGCGGAGGAATATGTATGTAAAACATCATATCAATGAATCCTAAGAAACACTAGGATTGATAAATTTATATTTTACCATCGAGAGCATTGAAATACCTGGAAATGTAGGCGATATTGTACCTCCTACTGAACCCGGATGTTTTTATAAGCTTTCGGGTCAATAAAGGTGAAAACTCAGCTCATCTGTGGAAAAGCCAACAAGAAAAGTAACACGAGGAAAAAAGAGAAAGAACAGCAGTTTTCTAAGGACAAACAAAAGTCTCAACTTTTGATTCCAGTTACAGAGAAGTTCCTTCCTCCCTTTATTTATAAAAAAAATTAAGTTGTAGACATCAAATCTACCAAAACGAAATTTCCCTTATCGGCCCTTTCCGAACCGCCCAGCAGGTAAAGACTTAATTAGGCACTCACTTTACAATATAAAAAATGAGAAACTGAGTATACATTTTAAAAACCTGACATAATACGAATACGTGTAAAAACGATTAGCAGTACCCATATACTTCATAAAAATTGTTCCAACATGAAATCTCTTCATATCGAAACATGATTATAAAAAGAAGTCTTCTAGGGAAAAAACATCCAGTATGCAGTAAAAATTCATGTTTATATTTTAGAGGTTGCTTCAACATAAATAACATTATCTGGGTCGGGGGCTTTGAAATTATCAGTCTCAAAAAGCTGGCGAAAGACCAAGCGTCGTTGCCGGTTATACGAGCTAATGAAACGGCCTTTTAGGATTATTGAACAGGATAGAAAAAAATCAGGGCAACAACCATGAATAATTCAAAACCGAAATTCGAATCATCAAAAGTCGAGACCGGTCGAGGAAACCTGAATTTTATTCCATGCTATCGCAAAACTCTGGAAAACCTCTGGCTGGGAAAAAGAACAACGTGAAATACCAGTTTGCCCTCTTTTTCGAAATAAATAATCCACTTGCAGTACCAGAATATACAAACTGATACTTCGAAACACAAAACAGCTATACTGATGTATAACAGTAGAATAATTATACAACCTAGTCTCTATTTCGATAATCACCGGAAATAAACCCCTGCATATCGGATGATCTTATAAGGTCTACTTTATAAGGCAGGTACGCGAATGAAAAATTCACATTGACGAATATATGATGGTGATTATCATTTTGTGTTGGGGAGTATAATAGAAGTGATATTATACAAAAAAAACAAATTCAAATCACATTTTTAAATAAATCTACCTATCGATAACATTGCTTATTAGAAGTAAAAAACTAAACAGTACATTAATCTGGAAACGGTACTGTATTATAGACCAATAAACTTAAAAGGTTAGATTATATTGGAAAAAAGCGGTGTATATAAAATAAAGAGCGGTAAATGAGAGGCCATTTACGTTGGACAAGATTCTTCATTGAACCTAAAGAGACAACTGATTATACAACTCTGAAATACCGATTTCGCACATATAACGCTTGTTTATATGACGGTGATCAACAACAAACTTCTTTATGTATCGTCTATTCAATACCGAGCTTCTGTCTGGAATCATAAGAGGTGTTTACCGAAACTGTAAGCTGGCGGAGGCCGCCTTGCGGTAGGAGGATGCGGGGGCGATTACCGGGGAAATCTACCCGATCTCGATACTGGGGGCTCTATCCGGCTCAAGCGGTGTAGATAGGGGCGGCTCCCACCCCCTTGTCGCTTATCCCATCATCGGCCCCACACCCACATTACGCCCCAACCGGAACTATACCGCCGGTTAGGAACACCCGGGAAAAGCACGCCTAAATTTCCTATATTTGAATTTCAAAACCCTAGTTTAACGGAACGGTACAAACAATTCGGCGAAGCTATCAACGGTACAGACGAAATACCATTCTATTCTAGCTGCCCATACCAAAATATAAATTATACACATTTAACTTAACCTTCTGTGTATTACCATTAAATAATACTACCAGATTCTCTAGGCAAATACTTAGTGGACATGAAATTCACCTAGGCACGAAACCTAATCGCGTATTTTTAGTCAGGCGTGAATCTCACTAATTTTTAATGCGAGACAAGGGATGAGTCTGGGTGGCCGAGGTGGTAAGGGTTGAAAACAAGCAACGGCTCTCACCAAGGACAAAAATGTATCAATTCCCTAACCGATAAGTACTGACGCAGAGTTTAAGTAACAATTCCCTTTATTTTTCTGCAGATCCATTTCACCCCTATGGATTCTGAAAGAGTAAAGTACTCATTAGAGCGGAGTGAAATAATTTTCAATAACGAAGAAATAACAGATCCAATACTCACAATAACTATCCGAACGAACGACCGAAGTATTGCATTAACTTATAATGCGACTTATTTAAATTTGGTGTTTATAAAAGAAAAAAGCAATCTGCGGCAAGAGAAGGAAGGTGGGGGCACCGTGGTCGAAAGGAGTAATCCCCGTGGGGCATAACAAAACGCGTTTAACGTGAAATATTAGCCGGCAAAGGCTTGAAAGCGAGTAGGGCCGGCCGCCACTGAGAAATGGGACATTCGGCAGAAGAAAAAAATAATAAGGAGCGAGGAAAGAAAGAAGAAGCCGGAGGCCGGAGTCGAGTCACGCGAGTCGAGTATTTTACACGCCAGTCCCACCCAAATGCAAATCCCTTCCCTTTACAGGACCTTAATATTAAAGCTATATTAAACATTTAATCCGGAAATAAATAAGGCATTCGCCTTCGGCCCTGGCTGTAGAGCAAACGCTAGTGGAACAAAGGCCTTGATCCAGTTTAATTCTAATATTTAAGTAGGATAAAGTTCATCTAATTAACAATTCAATAATCACAAAGTAGAATTGTCTGAGCCTTTTTGAATAAAATTTAAAAATGTGTAGGAAAAATAAAGTATACAAAATGATCCGTACCGCAATGTACTTCAATAAATTGATTTCTTGCATATAAAAAAATCGAGTTTAAATTTGACACGCCTTCTCTTTTTCAACAGAAAATTATTTAACATAAATCCATGTTACGATTACGATGAAAAATGTAAATGTGTATTTACACCGCGATGAAATATCGGTCTACAAGATACGATGAGAAAAGATATGATAATAGAACCTATTTCTTCTATACCCGACAAGCGATAAAAATTAGTCATGCAGTAAAATATTTATGTGAATCGATAGTTGACACAATCACCCAAAAATTTGAAAGGATCATCTTCATCATCTTCTAATCCTCATTGAATAAAGATATAAATGAATAATCAATTATACTACTTGGTTTTACGAATACGATATATTGACTATTATTTAATTATACGCTTTCCTATAATCATAAGTAAGAAGAGATATGGACTAAAACACAGTGTAAAAGACCTACTAGGTTAAAACCTGTGAGTGGGGTCTTTATTGAGGAAATGAAAAACCTCTATTGAAGGTGACTGGAGACAGATAAAAGCGAACGTCGGTTCAAAAAGCGATTGAAAACTATCGTTTCCATAAATCAATCGGCCTACCCGACGAAAAGCCCCCACCGGATCGGAGACATTTTTCAGATATTCATAACGGCCGGCCGTTTCCAGAGGCCGGCCCCGCCTCCGCTTTTTATCGAAGCTGGACAAAACTTACTTTAAAAGTTTCGCCCGCCTCGTTTCGGACCTTTTCATCATGGAAGGCCCGCTCAGTGAATTCGGCCCTTTATACCAAATATTATCTCTCGAGGAAATTTTTATTTTGCCGAAACGGCACCCGAGCGAACAACGTAACACAGTTAATGCCAATCAATAATAATATATTCAGTTGTCTTGGGAGCGGTTGAATTTTAAATACTATATTTGCATCGAGTCTACCGGGGGCGTTCTGGATAAATATTACCATAGCGGAGTATAACGGAACGCTACTGGGCGTGAGGAGAGCGCCCGGACACCGGAGGGACGTTTACGGTGAAGTCCGTGTAAGGTAGAGTCTACCGGGGAAGTCCGGTTATGTTGGGGGTGTCCTGAACTGGTGGTGGCTGGCTGGGATGCGGGAATATAGAGTGATATCTGAATGGGGTCGAATTTGCCTAGAGAACGGCAGAGGTCATTTGAAGGTCGCACCGGTCACGTAGACAGCCTGGTCACCTTCGAATGACCTCAGAATTCAGACTTCTCTTCCACTGGTCTCCCAGTGGAGCACCACTGCCTGTTCTCCAATGTCTTGGCCATCTCCGCGGGGCTAGTATCACTCCGTTAAACCAATAAATAAATAAATATATATTATAAATATATATATTATAAATATACATAAACTTCTTTTAAATTATAATGATTTGTGTTCTCCGCTACTAGACTGTTGTACTAGCCCTATGCATCCCATTCTTCACTTTCTTCTTTCATTCCGACGATTCAGTTTAGTTCTGAAAATTTTAATTTGCATTGTACCTTATTATTAATTGTTTCTTAAATATAAATATACGATTAAGAAATTAATTTCTAATTAAAAAGATAATAAATTGTCCATATTAGTTGTATTTGTAACCGAATTACTAATCGCTTGAAGCTCATCAGCCGTATATCGGTTTACCATACCTTTTGGTGGTACCAATTGATTATTGCGGTAATTTGTAGTTTTCTTGCGGTAATTTATAGCTTGTTTTCTTGGAAGCAGAGGTTATTGACTGCTACCGCGTTGGAAACCTGTCATCGATTCTAGATTGACACAAGCTTCATGCAACGTCACAGATCCACCGTAATTTACCGTAACGTAATATAATTATAATAATGTTATAATACTATATACAATTACAGTAATTTAGGAAGTTTAAGGGGGGATACAATTTCCACTCATTACTTTTCCCTTTCCCGAAAAAGCATTTAATCCCCTGGAAATAAATACGCAATCCGATCCCTCCCGTCAAAAAAAGCATCGGGTTATGATCTAGTAACCTCTGAAATACTAAAACAACTATCCGACAAAGCCACAGTACACCTAACGCACATTTATAATTCTGTCTTAAGAACCACATACTCCCCAGTACTATACAGTGGCCACGCGACCTAAATGTTTAAAAATAAAAATAAAAAAAAAGTAATAAAAAAAGGGGGAAACAAGTGGGTTTCTCCTCTATTCTTGTCCATTGTAGTTAGTGCTTCTATCAATGTTGCTTATTGTATTTTTTTACAGTTGCAACAATAAAAGAGAAAGAAAACATTAATGGCCCGTTTTACTAGAAGGTTTAATTAAATTCCTTCTAAAATGTTCAAACGGAAATACGTCTAGAGATTTTGGAGCGCTACAATCAAGTGCTCGGTACACGCACCCTACATTGTTTAATTCCCCGTTTTGACAAGTTCATTAGCACGGAGCCCTATTTTATAACCCGGGGAATATCCAATTTATCCGAGGAGGCCGGAACAGAGTCCCTTCTTTATTAAACGGCCGCTGGGGCTAGTGATCCTAGCGTTAAGTAGGACGAGCACAGCGGGTGCATCGGTGGGACGCAGAAAGCAGGTGGGGTCAAATTGACAATTTACTTGGGCAAATAATCCCCAATTAGTAGACAGGCTCAGCTCCACTCGTCCTACCGTCCGCCTAACAACTCTCACAATCAACTCAAACGATTCTCATCCTCGGTGGGCCACAGAAAAGAAATGTTCGATAAACGCTTTGCTGAGTAGGAGAATTATGTCGAACTAAACAAAGTAACGATTAACGATTATTATTCCTAGGCCTGGTGTTAAAAATCCATTTATGAATCTGTCCCTTTACGTATGTTAACATAAAGCCTTGTAGTGAATCGGATCTTCGTATAAAATAAGCAAATATAAGCAGGAATATATTCATCAAGCTGATCTCCGATACGTACATTCGGTTCTGTCCTTTTCCAATATTGTACATGGTATCCCGATGTAAATCCACTATTTCACGATGCTATAAGAGGCCTCAACTGGAAAGTACACGCGGAAACATGTATTAATCGAATACGTTATGTGTTACAGGTGGGAGAGTGGGAGGAGGTGGCGTAGTGGAAGGGATGGAGAGCCCGATGAGAAGCAACCCGGGAGGCGGCACCACGTGCTGTTGGGGGCGGCGGGGGCAGCAGGACGGGACGGACTCGGACACGAACAGCCACTGTGCCCTGATCTTCTGCGAGGAAGGGGTGAAAGGTGGCGGGGCGGCGGGGGCGGCGGTGTCGGCGGTGGCGGTCTCGGGTGCGGCGTAGGGTTGGGGCTGGGCGGGGGCGGAGGAGGCGGCGACACCGCCGGCACCAACGGCAACAACAACTACGAGATGGGCGAGCTGGGCCGCCGCTGCCGCACCTGACTACGTCACATCCGGCCACCAGGACACAAGCTCAAGCTGTAAGAAGACCCCGCCCCATCGCCATCCTCCACTCGCCGCCCCCTCAACCACCACCACCCATTCCCTCCGCCCTCCCCGAGCCGCTCGCCCTACGTTACATACGTATAGAAGACTGCTCTCTATTCTCTGTCTCTTTTGCGAGACATTCCAAACACTTAGAGCTCGAGTGCATTTAGAAGCCTAGACGATTGTACATATTAGGACTGGGCCGCGGTGTCCGCGAGGACCGCCACTTTAGCTAGAGACCCGCCAACGACGGGTGTGGACTTCCGCCCCCGGCCCGAGACCGCTCTACTGTGTACAAAAAATCGTAGACGTGTAGTCGTATAGAATAAGGATCGCTAGAGGACGATAGGCGTAGTGCGAAGGCTTTTATATTATATATCGCGCGTAAACGGAAGGAAGACGGAGTTAAAGGGAGTCTCGAGTCGTGGACATCTCCCTTCTTGCGGAGCGTTTAGAAACGAGTATTTTTATCGCGAGTATTTTTATTGAATAACGAAAGAAATTTAAAAACGGGAACCCATCGGAGTTACCACTGATTGATAAACTTGTACGATAATATATAAATGGTGTTAAAAATTAAAATTTTTACGTATAATAAATAAATAACCTTTTGTGGTCGTTACGCGATTTCCAGTCTATGTGATAATGTGTACGTTCAACCGAGTATTTTTTCGGATATTTGTGTTTATTTAACTCGAATACGTTTGCCACTCGGCACGAGGTTTCATACCGGTCGCTTTACGGATACGTTTCGATATTTATTATCATATCCGATTTTTCGATACGCGCAAGGTCGATACGTTTATTGAGCAAAAATTACATGTCTATTTGTACGTACATATATTAAACCACGTATAAAAAATATACTTAATTAGAAAAAAGTTAAATAATATGTATGTAATACGAAATAGTAAACTTTGTATTCTAAGTAAAATAGTATTAGTCGCGTTTAAAGCGTAAAGCTCTAGATAATTTCAGCTTCGAGAACGAATGTGTGAGTGTACGCGAGTGAGTTACTTTTTACGGCAGACAACTATATTATTATCGTAAATAATCGTAAATAATGTTAGCGATTTTATTAACGAGCGTTGTAAGAAACTAACAATATAGCCACGGAAAAATTGATATTACACACGATACAACTGCTGATAAATATTCGGCAGTTGGCTAACTATATCCGAGACCACCAGCAGAAGTACAATATCATGAGACGAATTTAATACGATCTTAGTCGATATTAGTGTTTCTTAAATGTAAATTTATTGAATTTCTAATTTTTTAGAAGATATCTACGGCGTTTTCCTGTATGTCATCGCTTTTAAATACCAATATATTCGGCCGTTGCCCACCCAACGTGGGTAGTTCTCGTTTACAGGAAATATAATAATATATCTAACGTGTTCATTGGCTTTTAACCGTTATTAATAATATACTTTTTACAAATACGACCGATTAAATGTCGTACATTATTAAATGACGGCCACTGCATATTAAATTTTAATGTTTCTTCAGTGTTAATAGTTAGTAACTTCTACGACTATTAAAAAAAAGTAAACCTTAATGGAAAGTGTATTTAAAGAAACATCGGCTTCGGGTTTAGCAGAAATGGATATTACAAGGAAAAGTTAAGGAACTGAATGTGGACCATTGAGGAGTGTTAAAAAGGCTTGAGCTTAACATTTTTAAAAGAAATTATTTGAAAACATAGGCAGTGCAGGCTGTGACCACAAATTTCGAGTAGAGCTTATTACAAATTATATACTATATATAACTTTCTATAAAAAGCGTTACACGTTTAGTGATTGAGTAGGTTTAAGTCTAAAATCGCTACAAAAGCACTAGTATCGGTTTACGGAATTATTTTTCGAAACAACTTTATTTTCTATTATCTCTCATTTAAAATTCAATGAAGGAAAACGGAGTTTTACTTTAGACACATAATAATGTTTTCTAGTCAGATGAATAAATAAACCCTGAAGATAACTTAGCTTCAACGTCAAGCCTGTAGTGTCTGATAAAACAATAGGGAGAAATCGAAGGCGACAAGTCTGATGAACAGGGATCAGTTTGTGTTAAAAGTAAGAATTATTTATTCACCTTCGTTACCGACAGCTTGACTTTGGGGTCAATGTTTTTGCATAAGGGAAAAAGCCGCAAAATAGAAAGCAAAACGCAAAACATTCCCGCTTCAGTTAATTAAAAAATATAAAGACAATATTTATGATTGAGTTAGAAATTTATGAGTAGTTCAGTCGTACGAAGAAAAAACAGTTCATCATCACTTTATTAGCTAATATATGTGAAGTACAGCATCAGTCACCGGCTAAAAATATGAACAATGTACTTTAAAAAACAAGACATTTTGAACGGCGGAATTTGTTACTGGAAAATAAAGTGCAGTTTTAGGTGATTGTATACTTGTACATAATAAATGATACCAATAATATTTTTAATAATAGATATATGCTTTATGTGTATTAATCGTTTATGTTATTTCGTTTACTTGAAATTCTATTTATTATCATAAATATATTATGTTATGAAATGGATATATTTTATAAATAAAAGCTGTTTTTATAGTTATTTATTTATTATTATTCCCTAACGTAGAAGAACCGCATATGAATACACCTATCAATAGGACGGATATAGTACAAATACAATAGCATTTAATAGGTACTGATGCCAGATAACATTACACGATACACGATAACGTTACACGATAACACGATTTAAAACTCACTAACATACATGTTCCTTAAACAGACAAGGTTTCCGCGATGCCAACTTAAACTATGCACCGTTCTGTTTCCTTTTTAGGCATTGCTCTACTCTGATCTAGATAATATTCTCAATTCGGAAATGGCTAAAGCAAGTACAGTCGCTTCCTAATGGTGTCAGGAGTTCTTAGTGTTACAAGAATAAGATTGTGTTGGTTTTTGACGTTCCTTTAATGCGTTTATTGCTAAACAAACCAAACGATTGTTCTCCGTAACATAAGCAATGTAGGAAAAACAGGTATTATCTATGAGGTATAATTAAGAATGGCCCGCTAACAGAAAAGAAAAGTGCGCCTAAATAACCCCCTGAATTTTAGGAATACTGAATGGCGGGTGTGTTGCAAGCTCTATCATGTTGCTGATTTGCCCCACCGAGGCTTGTTGAATTGCTAGGGGCCGACTTGCCCCCCCCGAGCCTTTAGCCACAGAGCAGGAGTGGATACATGGGGGGACAACAATGAAGTCAAGAGGGGGCCACACCACCTCGTCATGCCCAGCACAAGACAGAAACTCAATCAGAACCCGGCCATAATGAAACGCCAAATCCTTTCCTCGGCCCAACTTAATTAAGTTGGAGCTATAAAAAAAAAAGGACGAGGGAAGGTGGAGTAGAGCTCAGATAAAATAAAACCTACCGATCGATACGGCTGAAGCGTCGTCAAAGCAGAATCTAGGCCCAAAAGCTGAACGTGGGTCATATACGCAGAAACTGTTTGTTTCTGGGTATTTTAATGAAGGCTACCGAAATAATTTCAGATTGGATTCGGTACGCAATTAACAGATCGATTAACAGAAAGAAAACCGAAGGCAAATAGATAAATACAATGTTTAGAGACAAAACTTAACATGGGTAAGATAAATTTCTCTAAGAAAATATCAATAAACCACTTTATTTTATTAATTACCCCCAAAAGCGTGATTGGCTTTACTTGAAAAGTATTGTTTTGACGGTTTAATAATTTCAGTTTGCCAATAATTATTTACAATTCCAGCCAATCCAAAAGATTTTATGGACAGTTCAGTGTGCGCTAATTATCGGCACTGCAACATACTAATTGAACATAGGCGCGAATATGTGTCTACCGCATAATATTTTCATACTATTAGTAGTTGATAATATTGGTTTGATTCATTCTAAACTCCATACAAGAGAAACAAAAATATATGAGCCTAAGCTCCCGTTTGGTTCTAAGTTAGACTAGTTTCGGTCAGTGATGCGAGTGGAGGCGGAAAATTACAATAAGCGCCGCACACCGTACACGCAGATATCGAATAACAATTCTAAGAAGGAACCCGCCGGGACTGAGCGGAAAAATGAGAAGCGGGTCGATCCGGCGGAGAGGGCGAAAATTTCATTAGGGGGCGGCGGCGGATAAGAAAGGGGACAAGGGGGTAATTTGTTAACCGGGGAAGAGCGGGTCCCAATAGCGGCCGCCGACGTCCCTCCACATCCGCCACAATTTATAGTCCAGTTATTTCGTCAATTTGTTACAACCCCGCCAAGTGTCCCACATACGACCGACACCCAACGCCAGAAATCGAATTGGATTCGAAGAATTTCAGTCTGAAGCAAGCCTGTCAAAAACGAGGAATTAGTCGCCCACGCATGTTTCGAGGTATACTAGCATTACAATCGCTGAGGCCGGCAAACGGGGTAGTATAACCTGGAGAAGTATAACTGTGTTTAACGTTGTACACAGCTTATGGGCTACAGGTTAGAGGCTATTAAATAAGGTTACTGAATTTCATCAATATCACCCTATACAGGACAACCCAAAATGTTATTCTTATAAATTTGAATAACGGACCTTTGAATTATTACGGATGCTTGACACGGCCGTTTAACGTCTGCGTATAAGCAGTCATAACGAAACCAATTTGTAAGATTGGTCAATTAAAATTCGGGGAAAAAATAGAAGAAAAAGATCTTTTCTTATATTTTGGAACCGAATAATATTGGGATTAGATTTAAAATTCTAATGAAATACATTTTACATGCGTCCCGTCGGTCTTTCGAGTACCATTCAAAATCAAACAAGACGCTGTAATTACAATTTTAAAAAATTCGATTCAAAATAAATTACAATACTCGAAATCCAATTCCAGTCACTCAGATACACGAGTACTGACTGACTAAACAACGGCCTAATAAACAGCCGAGATTTGCCTTTGTTCGCAGTTAGCCCGACGTTCTTTTCAACGTCAACAAGCTTCAATTATTATTTTTAATCATACGAT
Organism: Lethocerus indicus; assembly: GCA_019843655.1. NCBI lineage: Eukaryota > Metazoa > Arthropoda > Insecta > Hemiptera > Belostomatidae > Lethocerus > Lethocerus indicus. Next base: position 20,315,097 of record JACDQD010000003.1, on the reverse strand, counting down.
TTCACTAAATCGCATGAGTCTTACGAGGTGAGCCGTTACCTCCTCAATTTCAGACAACAGATATAATTTCCAGTTCCATATTACAGTGAATCCGATCGGAACACAGCAGGAATTTTCGACCACCTCCTGAAGCTCAAGGATTGATAATTTCACACTCGTTCCTGAGTCGGAGCGCGGAATAATTTAATCAAACAAATGCGATACTCTCTCTTATGCAAAAGTCAAAAAACAGGGCTTACCGAGCGTGCAGGGCGGGGCATTCTCGAGAGCGGAGCTAATTTGATGGACCGGAATCGCTCCGATTGCGAGCACAAACAGAGACGACCCGACAGGTAAAACGAATGGAACAACAACCGGGATTTAACAGCCCTATTGTGAAAGCGGGCAAGATTTGCACAGGGAAATCCATCAGTTGATTGACTCAAAATACTCTCAATCAAATGAAAATCGCGAATACTTGCTAATTATTTAAATTGAAGCGTGTAATTTAAGAAAATTTACATTGGCCAGATGAAATATAAATTTTGGGGCTTAATCTAGCAATAATTTACAAGCGAATATTACACTAATCCAGCTGTGCAAGTGTGGATCAATTTATATACAGCATAACTTAACCAGAATACACTTTACAAGAAACCAGAAAGAAGTACAGGAAATTAATAACTGCTTAAAAACAAACAAAAGTTTCCAAAGCCTTGTATATATTTCCTACAGAGGTAAAGGTCGGACAATTAAATATTGGTCCATAGAAATATCTGTGGTACTAAATTACCGTTTTGGCTTTTCGCCATGTTCTCTCCTCAATTACAATAGTAGTAGAGTGCATGTCAGTTGCCGATGTATTGATATGAACTATCAATAAAATCGTAGGACTAAAGTGGTGACACCCTAAAATTAGTTGCCACAGTAACAGTGTAACATGCTGTCTCACGTACGCACCTCACTACTGTAGTAATAATAATTTATTTATAGTATTTATGATACATTGTGATGATGATTTATGGTATTAATGATGGAAGGGATGGAATAGGCGCGGGTTTAAGTATTTCAAAAGTTAGTACATGATTAAACTGGAAATTTCTGAAATGTTTTTCAATTAAATCTAGCACTAATTAATAGGGGGGATCTGAATCAACTCCAGAACCTCCAGGAAAATAGAATATTTTTAAAGTGTTTTAAAATTTAAATCTAATTCAAAAACTCTGGCCACATGTGGTCAGAAGTTATGAAAAACTGTTTTAAAACGGAATATAAAATCTCGAATGCTCACAAACACGTAAAAAATAGGCTTGTTTATTATTTAATGTTTCAATTTCACGTCGGGCGACGGTTTAATGCATTGTTAACATGCCAGCTCGCCACGGTCCATGTATCACAAATTGTGCGCAGTGTCAGGCTAGAGCCAACGTTTTGACCAAGTAGTCTCCAGGGGCAACTAACTCTGGGAATTCGGGACATGAAAATATTTTTTTCAAGACTTTTTTCACTCCTCCCGAAGCGTCCCCGCCCATCCCTTGCGCTAGCTCTCAATGTATTTTTATTTTAAGGTTACATTTAAAACTGAAATTAAAAGAAAAAAATTCAATTACAGGAGATCAGTGATCCCGCCCACAGTACGTAATAGGAACTATAACATTCATAAGTTAAATATGTATAAACTTATAAGAATATTTCCCAGTCCCAATTTCAAATAAATTATCTTCATAATAAAGCTTAGAAATAAATAATCGTTTTTTACATAACACATATATTATGTAAAAGAGAGGAGGGTGGTAACTGTTACTTTTATAGAACAATTATTACTAATGCAGAACTACATATATGATGATTTATTACCAAGATAGGAGAAACCAGTAACCTCCAGGGCATGGAGTGGCCCCATAGTTGCAGAACACAGCGAACATAATACAAAAAACAAGAAAAAAGTAGGAAAACCGAGAGTAGCAGAGGTGTAATATACAAGACCATGAATCAAAGACCGCGGTTCACATACAACAAAAAGCTACAGCAGAAGAGAAGAGAAGTAGATTTCGAAATATACAAGGTCGCTTCTGTGCACTTGACAATAAATGTTGGATTCACACGAAGATTTCGCAAAATTCATTCAAAATAAGTAAGTAATCCGATCATGCATTATATTTAAGATTTAGATTTTGACAGCAGAAGGACCTCCCGAGTACGAAATTCCCAATTTTGGTTAAACAGAGGGCGAGCTTTGTTCGGGTAAAAGCGGACCAAAACTGAAGGGTCTCGAGTGGCCGGCTCCGAACACAATGAAGCGAACGAGAAAAAGGGAATGGCAGATAGAGGAGCGGTCGCAACTTGATAACACTCAAGAGCTTTAGACCCACACCACTCCCTCCTCCTCCTCCTCCTCCTCCTCCTCCTAGTCTTCGCAGAATACATCCAAGGCCACAATTAAACACCCTCAGTAATTCCATCATAAATTTAATCTTCAAAGTGTACTGTACGAAGAGTATCAAACGATAGCAAAATTACGCCTGTACACGGCAGGATATCTAAATCTCGGTCCGGATTAATCCCACTAATTAAAACAACAGTATGAAAAAAATATGTTCGGTAAACGGATAGATATGTTGAAAATACGTCCAAATTTACGTGGACCGCAAAACTAATAAATGTAGATTCTAATATGTTAGAAACGGGTAATTTTTTTATTCGAGGAAATAATAGTCCATAAATTAAGTCCCAAAATAAATTGCATTAATTTCCCAAGAATTCGTCGCATTCTTTGGTGTGCACATACGACGGGCAAATATTCCGCGGATTTTAATGAAGGCCCGCAACAGTACTCCTTCCGGCCAACCCCCTGAAGTTAAGATGCGTGAAATGAAAATATGCGAGCATATTATTTCGGGGATGTTATCGTACTTCCGCCGAAAACGGGAAGGGGGTTTTTTAATTAGAAGTAAATTCTAGGTGCGACCTAGACGTAACTATTATGTCTATTAAAACAATCTGGAAGTGAGTTGTTATTATATTATTATAGTGAAATGTAAAAACCGAATTGAAGCAATGAGGGCGGATGGAAACATTCAGACTTCGGTATCAATAAATAACTTGATGGCTAGGACTGGCTAGGAAACGCAATAGAGAGGAACGGCGAAGGAACGAATAAACGTTGTGTCGTCCGGCATATCCAACATGAACTCGCAAAATTACTCTGACAGAAAAGGAATTTTCTTCGAATAGGGGGAAGAGTGTATGCAATAAGCTTAAGTGGTATACCGTAGACATCAGATGGCAAAATGTACAAATACGGTAGATTTCATGAGTTTCTGTCTCCTCTCGCTGGTTTGGTCTTTTGCTAGACCGTTTTCATCTTCAGTAGCAGTGTTACTCACTTTGGCACCTTGGATGTTTTTTGGGTTTTGTACTGTAGTTTATCGATGCAAGTGCACTCAACGAACGATTTTTGTGAAACTAGCACCCCCTGAGTGTGGTGCGGAAATGTACTTAACTAAAGTTCGTTGTGTCCACTCGTACCGATAAACTAGCGCCCCCTGAGGGTGGTGCGGAAATGTACTTAACTAAAGTTCGTTGAGTGCACTTGTACCGATAAACTAGCGCCCCCTGAGGGTGGTGCGGAAATGTACTTAACTAAAGTTCGTTGAGTGCACTTGTACCGATAAACTAGCGCCCCCTGAGGGTGGTGCGGAAATGTACTTAACTAAAGTTCGTTGAGTGCACTTGTACCGATAAACTAGCGCCCCCTGAGGGTGGTGCGGAAATGTACTTAACTAAAGTTCGTTGAGTGCACTTGTACCGATAAACTAGCGCCCCTGAGGGTGGTGCGGAAATGTACTTAACTAAAGTTCGTTGAGTGCACTTGTACCGATAAACTAGCGCCCCCTGAGGGTGGTGCGGAAATGTACTTAACTAAAGTTCGTTGAGTGCACTTGTACCGATAAACTAGCGCCCCCTGAGGGTGGTGCGGAAATGTACTTAACTAAAGTTCGTTGAGTGCACTTGTACCAATAAACTAGCGCCCCTTGAGGGTGGTGCGGAAATGTACTTAACTAAAGTTCGTTGAGTGCACTTGTACCGATAAACTAGCGCCCCCTGAGGGTGGTGCGGAAATGTACTTAACTAAAGTTCGTTGAGTGCACTTGTACCAATAAACTAGCGCCCCTTGAGGGTGGTGCGGAAATGTACTTAACTAAAGTTCGTTGAGTGCACTTGCACCGCCGAACTAGATTACTAAAAATAAACTTTCTTCAATAAATCTTGGATCAAGAGGAAAACTTTTATGATAGGAATACACAATAAGAGACTGGTTTCCTGTCATATATTTGGAATTTAGAACATAATAGTTGTGACCAGTTGTGTGATCAAATATATATTTGACCAATAATCCGACAAAGACTTATTCCGATTAACGAAACCCTCCCAACAGAAATACGCACTCTGAAAAAAGGACAGGTAGGACCGAACTGTCGGCTGTCGGCCGAACGCAAGAGCTCGGGATCGTGTTCAACGGCAATCAAGAAAGTTTTATGGAAGCGAGGGCGGTCTTTCATAAATATTAAAAAATCGTGACCGGGCGGCGGTGGCGTGCACGGAAAGCGGAGTGGGCGAGGAGGCCGGGGGTCTGGGCCCGCAGGCCCTAGGCCCTAAGCCCCGGCCTCTGGGCCCTATAACGGCCGGGGATGCACTCCGTTCAATCAATGCCCCCAACATATAACAGCCAGTTGAATAGGCCTCTCCGAACTGGGCGCATAACTCGCAACACCACTAGCCACATAGATCCACCGCCTCTACAAAAACTGAACCGCCGCACGGAATTTCTCCATTTATTTGTCAAAATACGAGGCCGATCATTTCGGCAAAAGAAAGTTTTCGGCCCACTTTTTCGTTTCACTGCACGGAGTGGCGCCTGGGAAACGACCGACGGAACACGTTAAAGGAACATCACGAAAGTTTGTAAGATATAACGCTTGTAATAAAAGTTAGGGACACTAAGTACAGGGCAATTATTTAAAACAAAACGTTTGTAGTACACAACAAATAAATTATAGTAGTAGGAATTTCAGTACACGAAAATTCCGTGCAAGTGCGATTAGGCTCTAATCGCAAATCAACGGCATCTAAGATGCATAACCGCTTAAAAGTAAATAATTTTCCCAACCACTTATTATAAAGTTATGTAGTTACTTATTATGAAATACTTATTATGAAATGAGTCAAGCGTCTAAGGCGACGCTTAAGATATTACCTTAAAAAAATGTTTTCTTTATTTATGGATAAATAGACAGAATTCCTAATTTCCCTAAAGAATAAAAGAATCAAAATAATTAGAAATTATTGATTATTATTTTATTATATAAATTAGACATTTATTGTTATTATATTATTGTATGTACCGATTATTAAGTAACAATTATTATTGTTATTATTGTTATTACGTAAATTAGAAATTATTTATTATTATTTTATTACATAAATTAGAAATTAAAGTAAGTTTAATTCCTAATTAAAATGTCAATGAAAAAGGCACGGGTTCGGCTAATGTGCGATTGGGCAGTAATCGGGCGCTAATACTACACCCGCAATGCACATCGTCTACTCGGGTCTAGTATCAGCGCCTTGTACTGAAACCTACAGCAGGGCACCAAATACTTACTGCACCAATGCTATTGTAGAACAGGATGTTAACTATTTCTAAGAGTCGGATGAATAATTTTAATGCTGTCTGCCATTATTTTCTTGCATTCAAATCGTGACTTCAATGTCGTTGTATGGCATAAAGCGTATCAACATCGCATCAAATCAAACATCGCATTATGTGCAATCACTTAAGTTAATGAAACGTTATTAAGTAACTAAAAAGTGAACATTAATCATAGTGTAATTCCTATTATGAATACCCAACCACCAATAGTTTTTGTGCTCAAGTGAATAAATTAAATTTTCTCAGTTTTCTTCGTCAAATTATTCGCTATTATTTAATAATTCAATATCAATAACAGTACTCTAATAACAGTACATTAGGCATGTTATTTTAGTTTCCTTTAGTTGAAAAGTATATAGTTCGATGAAAAAGTTATATATTTTAGCGAACGTCAATTTTACAAGTGTGGCCAAGACCATAAGGACCTAAACATAAAGATAATTTCACAACTTGGATTGTGGTATATGGAGGCAATACCGACCCGGGATATTTTTATAGGCCATAAATTGATTTATTTATTGGCTCGAGCTTGCCTGTAAATCCAAGGGTACTTTATTCGACGGTAGCTATTAAGACATATCAGATGAGTCGGACTGGTGTTCATAAATCATTCTGGGGAACCAATGAAATAAAAAGGCGATCTTGCAATTTTACAGCCATTATTTTGAAATACTTCGGTCTCGCAGAACGTACCGAACGAATTATAGTAGGCGTCCCTTGCCGATCGTTCTATTTTAAGGACTAGAAAAGTGTTCGCGCTCGAAGTACAGTCTCTGGTCTGGCTTTGGGCACTTTTTAATTCAACAAAGTCTCCTTTGATGTAATCAGGTAAAATTTTAATTGTGCAACCAATTATTGCTAGTAGGCAATACCCAAAAGGCTAAAATTACCGACATATGTACCGCTATGTTGAAGTCAATTCAACGGTTTGATCGGCCTTCGATCAGAAACAGGTAGTGTTGTAAATAAAACGTATGCACACATATATCTGAACTTCTTTCGAATTTAACAGACCATCCGTGTAAATCCAAATATTAAATCCGGAGTTACTCACAGAGGGGCGTATATACAAACAGGGCGGCCTAAAATATAATCGTTTTTGAAAAGAGAAACCGGCAAACTGAGATATATTTCCCAGATAATATTCGCGCCGAGGAGGAGAGAGAACCTTTTTTTCTCCCAGCGTCGGGAACACCTAATACCGAGTAACAGTACCAGATTCCGATTCCAACGTTCAACAGGATCGTTGATTTCCCACGTGACGTTAAACAAGGGACTTACAAGAGGAGGGAGGCCCGCTCTCACGGCTTGATTCGGGAATAGATGGTTCATTTCATTTTGCTTTGCCCTACCCTTCGGATTGCAACAGACACGATTTGATAATTCATTGTATCCGATTAAAATTATTAAAATTTATTTATTATTTTACGTTATATATATAATAATTATTATTATTAATGTTCAAGATCACAAAGGTATTAAAATGTGTGGTTAATTAAAAAAGTTATTTGTTCGAATGCGTTTTATCGCTTTCTACAAAACAAACGTTAATAAATATCACAGTATTTTTATAATTTGTTACTAAACGGTGGAATTTCTTTTTCCGATAAACATTTACTTTATGGGAAACATTCAACGAAAGCTCACTACACTACACTCTTATATTGTTAATTTACACGTTTCGAAACACAACTTTAATCAAATAGCGATACTTGGCTAATTGCGAATTGTCCGAGTATTTTTTGTTTTCTCCAAATTATGTATATCGGTTACACTTTTATATTTCATATAAGGTTCAAAATAAGAAGAATATTCTATGCAATAGCGTATAAATATTGATCAGGAATCTATAATAATACGCCTTAATTACTCGTGTGTATTCCAAAGAATTACTACAATGTATGAAACAATCTTCTACTGTCTAAAGTACTTCTTCGACAGGGTGAAGACCTCCTCTATGATATATCCTGGCACATTTAATTTATGAGGGGGCCGGCCGACTAAGACATGCCCCGACAATACACCAACCGATATACCTCACAACTGTCACAGAACTTTTCAGCACTCAGACAATTGGCAGAAAGGTTCTTCCGAACGATCCACTATCTCCGGACAAGTGGATTAAAAGTGGTTTTCACTCTTCGAGGCGTTTCCCGATGTCAGAGGCGGACGCCTCCGCGTGTCGGAACAGGATATGGGGGACTCGGATAAGTCGAGAAAAAGTCCCACTAACGAAGAGTCGCGGCCAGCGATGAGCCCACAATCAGGGGGAAACAAATTAGTTTAGCACTCGCTGATTCCAAACGGACGGATAAATGAACTAAAGATGTACTGTCAGAGAATTACCCAGTTCTCAAAAAGCTCCTCGGGCACAGGGATAGACAAAACATTCGGAATTAACTTCAAGTCCTTCCTCCAAGCACTCAAAACTCTGGGCCTCTGAAAGGACTCATGTCCACTCAGCTTAAAATCTAGCCATTGTTGTCTAAACAATTAGTTTAGAATAATTCCTAATTAAAATGTCAATGAAAAAGGCACGGGTTCGGCTAATGTGCGATTGGGCAGTAATCGGGCGCTAATACTACACCCGCAATGCACATCGTCTACTCGGGTCTAGTATCAGCGCCTTGTACTAAAACCTACAGCAGGGTACCAAATACTTACTGCACCAATGCTATTGTAGAACAGGATGTTAACTATTTCTAAGAGTCGGATGAATAATTTTAATGCTGTCTGCCATTATTTTCTTGCATTCAAATCGTGACTTCAATGTCGTTGTATGGCATAAAGCGTATCAACATCGCATCAAATCAAACATCGCATTATGTGCAATCACTTAAGTTAATGAAACGTTATTAAGTAACTAAAAAGTGAACATTAATCATAGTGTAATTCCTATTATGAATACCCAACCACCAATAGTTTTTGTGCTCAAGTGAATAAATTAAATTTTCTCAGTTTTCTTCGGCAAATTATTCGCTATTATTTAATAATTCGAATGTTCTCAAAAAGCTCCTCGGGCACAGGGATAGACAAAACATTCGGAATTGACTTCAAGTCCTTCCTCCAAGCACTCAAAACTCTGGGCCTCTGAAAGGACTCATGTCCACTCAGCTTAAAATCTAGCCATTGTTGTCTAAACAATTAGTTTAGAATACAAAAGAGGCAAACAAATACATGCAATTAAGCCGATGAATTAAAAGACATTAACATGCAGGATAATTCTGAAACACCCTTCTTGCTACTATACCAGTGTCTGTGCGTGCTACAGATCTATTGTACCTATTGTATGATATTGTGATAAAATTATACCAAACAAGAATGTTGGGTATTAGCATCAGTAGCGCGCGTCAAGTGTGGGGGATTCAATGCCAATACCAAATACCTAATCGGTGAATTAACATATCGAAGAGGTGATTCGACAATTAGTTATTTTAAGGGACAAAATATTTATAATGGAAAGAGAAAACCCGACAAAAAAAGAATTAGAAGAAGCTAGAAGCAATCCGGAAAATACGGTAATTTGAATTTCATAGAGTAAACATATGGACGACCGTTGTAATTTATTTCTTGGGTCGGTTTCATTGTTATTAAAATTCGGCTGAAAAGAAGGTGAATAGGAGGTCTGAATAGGAGGTTAATATAGCCCGGTGTCTTTTGTGGAGGGCAAGGATACTCTGCCCCAGGGAAAATCTTTTCCTTTTTCTAATTCCGTTCAACATTTCCCTTCGGAGAGCGAAGAGGGATTCTTCAAATTTAAATGCCTCTCAAGAAATAAATAATTCCACCCATTATTTTAAAACGTGTCAATAGAATAAAGATAGCCAATTACGCTTACGATCCGGAACGAGTCGCTTCATTGAAATCCTGTTATTTTTTAATTAGTATCAATTAGGGCGGTATTATATTTCAGAATTATTATATGTATATTAGGGAGCTATAAACGCAAATACCATATAGAAGTTATATATCTGATAGCAATTCGCCTTTCAACTTGATCAGCACCTTAGACGTTTGAGACTCTTTAACTCTAAATTCATACAAGATGTAGTCAAATTAATACGACATAGAACACCCTCAATGCGCTGTTTGTACTATAGTTTTAACAAACACGGATAATAATTATGTTGCTGGGTTGGTTATAATCAATACGCAGATTTATTATTTCTTAAAGAATTGTATTCTATCTGGAGATCGGACGAAGATTCGTAACATCTCGCTTCTTTTCTTCGGTACGATTAATTCCGACCGGAGGTTGACACAAGCGAACGCCCAATTGTCGCCCAACGTTGACGCGAGGGAACAATCTAGGGCGGCAATTAGGGGGCGGGTCAGACATAGGGGATCAGTCGGAGCTGGCCGTTGAAATATTGAACCGACATTACCGATACCTTAATGGACTATAATATTAAGATACCGGTACTAGGACCGAACTCTCGGTAAGGTTTCGACCTAACCATTCGTATGTACCAGTGTTGTATCTTGCTCTTACAGTAATTTTCTTTCCCTTAGTCCATTCTCTCTTCCGGCAGGTAAACAGAAACTGGCCTTTTCCCCCTCTAAAAGCTAAACCGTTTTGAGCCTCAAAGAAGTTCCAAGCGTAAAAACACCTCCAACCCTAAGCCCACAAAAATATTACGGACGATTCAGAACAGCCGAAAACTCGGTGTGACGAAAACGCTGCTCTGAACTTATAAGTGTTCCCGGAAAAGGACGTGGACTGCTGCGAATGAAAGGGCAACTGGAAATAGTTAAGCTTCCTCCATTTCGAACTCGGTTTAATTTATAGCTGGAATCGGCCGACTGCGGTAGGTCTAATTTAAAAGGCTATAAATTGTTTAATTGGGGCCGAACGCTCTACGGTTGGCTTCACCGTGCATTTATGATAATGGCTAGACAAAGCTTTAAGCTTCGTACCATCAGTCCCTGTGCCAGATAGTTGAACTTATTCTACTCTATTGTATTTTATGTTTTATTCACTTATCGTATATCGTATTTTATTCACTTATAAGTATAAAATAAACATTTTTGATTGAATTTCAATCAAAATTGTACAACAAATCAAATATTTTACACAAAAAACAATCATTCTTGAGGATACAAGGCCTATTCATAAAGATCAATCGAATAATAGTTCTTTGAACGTAAGTATTTTATGGACGATTCTAAAAATCGTTCGATCTGATTCGAGCTATTTCGGATTTCGTGTTCCAATGAATTACTTAAAAAGAGCCTAACCAAACAAAACCCCCCTTCAAAAACAATAAAGCGCTTTTTTGCATATTATTCAATTTTCTACTTCAGTACCAAATGGATTCCGGCGAAGCGGCAAAATTCAACGAGCCGGAGCGAACCTTTTTTCTGGTTGAGAAGTGAATTTGATATTTAGGAAATCGGGCAGGACGAGGGCGAGGTACATACATAAATGAGTAGCCACGGTAAAACTCCATTCGAGGCAACATTACTGAGTCATGCGCACCTGAATAATTCTCAGGAGGCGGGAAAAAAGGTGGGTTCGACCGGAAAATCGACGCCCGCCCCAAACTTAATCAAAACCAAAGTAATCCACCCACTTAAATACAAATGATACGCGCCTTTCAAAGGCTACGATTTGCTTATTTCATTAAAAGCTCGGTAAAAATTAGTACTGCAGGCAAATGTTATTGACAAATACAGCGTTACTTCGACCTATTTCCGAAAAAATATTTTATAATAATTTTTTCAAGAAAATAATGCAAATATGTAATGCAATAATGAGAAAAAATATGTACTGCAAGACCATGTGTTTTCTGTTTATACAGAATTGATCTTATATCTCATTTCTTGATGTTTCACTTCTTAACTAAGACGACTTTCATCCCTCATACATTATTCCTTATGTCGTGGAATTATTGTCTATTTGTAATTTGGCATTTGGGTAATAAGATGGATACATATAACTTTACAAAACCTTGCGAATGAATGCTCGCAATAAATTTTCCTCAGAGAGGGCGTTCCGAGGTTCGAAACCAGTTTAAATGGCTCGTTAGAAGGAGAATGCTGACTGTCAAACGGGTGACATCGGGATGGACGGCTCCCCAATCTACGAAGCTGTTCCAAACTATTTGAAACCATTATGGATTTAGGTCAGACGACCGAATTGTACTGGTCATCAATACAGATAAAAAATTAAGGGACCCGTCGCCCTTCATTCATATACATAGACGCGTTTATGATTGGAAGGTTTATCGCTTCTAATCGCGTACAAGGCCCAAACTCTGCATACATGCTGAGAGGGTAACGTTTATGGTTGCCGTTTTATTAAACCCCGTCTTCTTTTGACGTTTCTTCTGTTCCTTTAATACGACAGTGCAAATCCACGAGGGCATCGTTTAGGAAAAAAGTGCCTCTTTATTACAACCTAGTAATTCAGAGTATTATTATTATTATTACCTAATATTTTTTTCAACGGTTTATTTATAAATTACTTGATCTTTGTGCATACCTTGCGCTAAAACTGGAAAATATTCTACGATACGTTTATCAATGCGAAGGTATATTTTCAAACCCTCGAACACCCTTCTGTTGATTTCAGCCTCCATTTTGATTCGGGACGTGATGGATGGAAGTTATGCATCAAACAAGGGAGTATGCACTCCCCTCGTATCACGCTAATGACCCACCGAGATATGAGTACCCCTCCCTGCCATCCACCATAAATACAAAACTTTTTGGCCAACCCTATCACTTTACTTTCTTTTATTCATACACCTTTACTTCGTTTTATCATTCTAAACATGTAGTACCTCACTGTATTAGTGAGAAAATCATTGATTTTTCTAATGTAACTAAGTATTGATATTTGTAAACCTCGCAGGCCTCCAGATAAATACGACTCGCAATTGCAGTACGTATACAGCTAATCACTTAAGCAAAATAAATTATTCAGTTTACAGTGAAATATACATAATCAGTTGGGGTTTCGAATTTTCACTTACCCTATATAAAAAGAAATCAACTTAAATATTATAAATACAAACGCAATCGGATTGTCAACTTCAGGAAATACAACGGAAGTAGATAAACAACAGAATGACAAATATCGGGTTGAATACAAAACAATAAAACATAAATCACGCCATACGGTGGCCGTCATTTACAAATGGTGCACAGAAAAAATTAATTATTTTCCATTGAACTCGTTTCTCGTAATTCAATCGGGATTCAATCGAAGCTGTGACGGAAAGTAATCTAAAATGGAAGTGGCTCAATGAGACCAATGAGTGGAATAGGAACTAATTATTCTATCAAAGATGGTTCAAGCATAAACAACAAAAAAGTCTTCTGGTAGAATTGTTGATATTCCAGAGAAGAAGAACAGATTCCTCTAATCGAGTAGGGTTTTTATTTATTTTTATTATTTTACGCTATTATTTTTTTATTGTTGTTTGTTATTGTTTAACTATAATACCATTCATAAAACTATAAAATAAAGAATATATTCCGTATAAGAAATTCCAACAAAATCTAGACATTTTCTACCTCTGGTTGGTGGCTGACTCAATTCAGGAACCAAATTTATAACCAAAATAAAAAATTACCCATTCTAATTTTTTCAATAGTTGATTTTCTGTATCATAACCATAATGTATTAAGATGACAAATAACATTCCAAAGTATAATATACTATCTCTCCGGCAGACAAACTTTTGCAGGTATTTAAAACCATATTTTGTATATTAATTGAAAATACTCTTACCTCAAATTCTGTCTCCAAGCTCATGGTGCAATCTATTATTGATCCACCAAATACAATCTGCAAAAGGCCAATAAAATAATGTTTATTAAAAATAAACTGCCTTATTGGTGATGCCTTACCATTCTTAATTTTGATGTCATTATGCCAACACCATCTGCATTTTTCAACAAGGTGTTAGTATTTAATAAGCAATGTTTTTCTACCAAAAACATTAGATTAGATAAGTAATTAATTTATACAATTATCACTCTTGCAATCTTCTGTCTCCACTCATCAATTACCTTATTCTACACCGGTTTCGGCGTCCACCCATCTCTCAGTAGTTTTCTATCAGTAGATTAATGGTCATAGAGAATAGAATTTTTTGCACTCATTCCATTCTGTTTAGCCTAGGCTTTTCCTTATGGCCACTGATTAATTCTACTTTCTATGCACCTCAAGACGACAAATCTAAAGAAGAAGGATTTTTAGTGCAGGCATCACCTCCTGGGCAATACCTTACTGAGATGTGTACTGTTAATGGTTTAGTAAATGGTGGTGTAATTGTTCTGCATGTAAGGCACAGTTAATCTGAGCTGGAGTCATAGGGTTGCTGAACCCACACAGCACTTCTGGTGTCCCCTGCTTCTAAAGATTACAAGAATGATATTCCATACCTTTGTGGAATACCAAACAGGTTGGAAAATTTTTAATTGGTAAATTTTCCAGTACTCATTGAAATAATATCTCCCTCTATTCTATATCTATGGTTACAATTCATCTTTTGACCATTAATAAAAAAAAATTCCATTCTGACAATTAATAGCGGAAAAATATTTTGAACAATATAAGAGCAACAGGGTATCATTAGAGTTAACTTATAAGCTATATACACTTATATAATGTATACTTATACACTATATATATGAACAGACAACATATCATGAATTAAATAATAGAATTATTATGTATATTTTTTCCAAATTATAACATTGTTGACATGCATTAAGCCTAAAGAATACTCTACCCTCATTATTAAAAATGATGATATCTGAATCATTTAAATGTGTATATTATATTCTGTGGAAACACTACAAGAGTAGAAATGTTTCTAATAATTTGTTAACAGTCATGTTCATTTTAATCAAATTACAAATTGATTAAATTATATTACCGGCTTCTTGTGACTTCTGCTGATTGGACCAAATGGTGTTTCCAATCTTCCATTTCTGCAAAAATAAATAAATAAATGTTCAACTATTTGAAATTCAATTAACTAATAATATATTCAATTATTGAGTAAGATATATTAACATAGACAGAAAAGTGATTTTTTTCTTCTTTCTCAAAGTGAGGATTTTAATCTAATTCATTAATAATGAATTTAACAAATTAATTAACAAAATTAATGCTTAATAACATCACATACAATGAAATTATGCAGATTTAAACATTTTAATTATTATATTTATAAACTATTAGATAAATATAACAAAAAGTAACCATATAAATAATTGTAGTACAATATTATTACTTACACCATGCATATCTTTTGATATTCAACTGCCACCTGACCACCAACTTTAGCATTATTTTCAATTAAAGCAATATCTGAGCTGTTAAGAATAAATATTTCCTTCAACAACTTACAGAAAATGCACTTTTTTATATAAGGAGCTAACGTAGACTAATTTGATTAAGCTGCATTTAATGTAGCCTAAATTTTAACCTAACAGCTTAAGATATACAGATTATTCTAAACATGATAACTAATTGCAGTAGTAGTAACAGAGCTCCCCTCAAATTGGATTAGTTTATGCCCATATGACTATGGCTATTTGGTTATATCCTGGTGAATTCAACTGGATGATCAAATATATATGATAAGAAAATATGGACCCCCCTTGTCAATAACATGTTTTTATAAAGGACTAACTCTCTACAACTGGCCACCATGGTCTATAATAATCTTGATTTAAAATATAAAAATGCAATAATATTAACAATATATACAATATAGGTATTAATAGAGCATTGCACTTTGAAAGGATACTGCTTTCAAGACTTTTTCCCTCAGTATGATCACTGACTTTCTCAAGAATATATGGTGTAACATCTTTGCCAACTACTCCATACTTAATTGCTTCCTTTAAAGCAAGCTGTATTGTAGACTCCAGCTTCTCATCTAAGAATAATTCAAGATTTATTGAAAAATATTAAAATTTATATGATGCAAAATAATTAAAACATATTCCATTAACTCCCACTTTGATTATTATAATATATTCTTGTAGTGCTCTCAAAGGAATGTTTTTGAAATAAGTAAATTCAAACTAGTGACAAAATTAAATAATAATATAGCCAACGTGGAATAGAATGTTGAGCAGGTATAGGAACGGCTAAAAGTAATCCAGAATTGAGATCAGTTTCTTGTAAACAATGGAGCAATCCCGCAGCTGCAATTGGTGTTTCTACATTGTACAATGCCATGTACCCTGATCTGTCACTGTAAAATGCTGGAAATTCTTTTGTGGGCCCATAGGAAATCACACAAACTCCCTGAGTCTCCTAGAGCAAGGAATCACATGATAAGGAAGGTGTAAAATAAACACATAAATAGTTCAAATATATGACAATAATACTTAGGTGTCATGTAAAAATGTAATTCCATACAATTCAAAAGCTAACCAAAAGCAAATTTTAATGTATGTGTCATCAATAAATTGAATAACAATTCTTTAACTATTACATTCATTCAATATCATGTTTGCTTTATTTCTTCAGGTGTTCTCCACAGAAAGAAATAACTAGAATATTTCTTATATTATTAAATTTAAACAAATATGTATTTACAAGATATTCCAATGTCTTGCCTATATCCAGTATGCTTTTTATACCACTTGATATAACCATCATTGGTGTTTTTCCTAACTCTATTAAATCAGCACTAATATCAAATGTCTGTTCACCATTCCTGTGAACTCCACCAATACCACCTAAAAAACAGTATTTTCATATTACAATTTTTGAAATAAATAATGAGCATATTTTTTCACAAATAAAAGGGCATGAAAAATAGTAAAATAAATTTCAATTTGAATTGACAAATTTACCATAATCCAATGATCATTAAAATTAATGAATTTATGAAAATCATGATTGATTATTAATTTTGTACTAAATACTAACCAGTAACAAATACCTTAATACCAATTTTATTGGCAACAAAAAGTGTTCCAGAAACAGTTGTCCCACCATTCAATTTCTAAACAAAATACAAAACAAAATAACTTTGAGAATATTCACTGATTAATTTTTAGAAGAAGAGAACAAAAAAATTCTGGTTCAGTAATTGCAAAGTGCAATATTTTAATGGTCACCTACATTTGATAGAACATATGCAAAATCCCTCCTTGATACTTTAACAGATGTTGTCTCTGGGTCGGAAAGTTGGATTAATTCTTTAGGATCAAGCCCTACTTTAATTCTTCCTCCAAGAACAGCAATTGTGGCAGGTATTGCTCCCTTAAAAATAGCAATAAAAATGCATAAATTATTCACTAAACATTGTTTAGCCCTCAATTATAACTTTCACAATTTCATACAATTAAAAATTCTGAAGTGCTGGAAAAATTTATAAAAATGATTTTGTTCAATCACTAAAAAACCACAGAAATGAATTCTTACATTTCCACATTGTTTATACGTTCAAGTACCTAGAAAAGTTGGAGATTATTCACTATTTCTTTTTTTTTTCAATATTTGTATTTAGGGATGCAATTAGGGTTAGCTATTTTGCTCTTAGGTTTTTTGATTTACCCTATTTCACTAATATTTCTACAATTAAGTAGAAACATCATTGCTCTTATATAATTACATTATATGCATATGTTTTATATAATTGATGTCTGATAATGTCAACAATGAAAACTGGTTAAAATTGCAGGTAATGGACTGTTACCAAGAGGACATATTTCAAATTGTTTTACTCCCAAGGAGAATTCGACTTCTCAACCCAAACAATTCTTATGGTTCCAGATGCATGCCATTAGTCACTGAGCCACACCTCAGTGGAACTATTGAATGGAACAACTCTCATTAAAATTGATGATTGATGTAGCAATGTTGTATATTTTGTATGTTGAAAGATAAAGAAATTACTCTTATAGGGAGATTACATTTAAGGTTATACTTCATACTTTAAACATGAAATTTTTTAATGCAATACATGTTTTCCTTTCTGTTTCTCTATCATTTTATTAATAACAAGTATGTAAATGTTATTCGTGTATCAAATTCTTCTTAAAATACTTTCTGCATTAAAAATAATTTGTTAATACATTCACAAATCATTGTTTTTTTTTATTTCATAATAAAGATGCTATGGCTGATGAAATAATTATTAACATTGGCCTCATTCCGGTCCAACTCTATTGATAATTTTTAAGCTAACAAAAGTGCTTTTATCCACAAAAGAAATGAAATTAATTAATTGATTACAAACCACAAACATCTAATCAAACTATTTTTTGTTCTCAGCATTGTCCCCTGTAAGTCGACAATTGCAATTTTTAATGCATTTTGCATGGTTACTCAGCTCTGTAACCATTTAAAACTTTTTTTATAAACAAAAAGTACTACATGTCAATTCTCCTATTCTATGAACTATGGTTAAAAATGTTGAAACAGTATAAAATAAAAATACAGTCATCTATAACTAAAAATAAGAAAATTAATTTTTTAAATCAAATGCAATCACATTCTACATGCTGTGAATGAAATATCTATGAATCTTGAATCCCACAAGTTTAGTCAAATGTCAACAGACTCAGTAATTAAATAAAATTACCTGTTCCCTAATAATATTTTGCACAGACAGTGCTGTTTCATAATTGTGGGGATGAGGCATTCCATGTGTAATTATTGTGGATTCTAGTGCAACAATTGCTTTTTTCTCCTGCAAAGCCATTTTCACCTCAGGTGAAATGTCTACAAGGTTTGAAATGGTTCTCCTGATAATATAATATAGCCCACGGGACACCATGATAGTACTTTTCTTTGGCCAGCAACTTGAATAATACCAATGTAGTACAAAATTAGAGCACTGACAATAATGAATGAACACAGTGAAATAAACAATATCAGTTTATTGTTCCACCTTTATTGGTACAGTTAACACAAAATACAAAACAAAATTAAGGCAATAGCTATGAATCCATGCAATATATGAATTGCACAAATCGTTCACAATACAAATTCAAAATTAATTCTAACAGTCAATCTGGTTACACGTTTAAACAACACAGTATAACCTCCTACTGCCGTTATGTCGAGTGCGACTGGTACATCTCATGTTATCTCATATTTAATTAAGGAATACCTAGTTTGTGGAAAGGTTAATATATATTGACATTCAATCAATTCATATCAACGTGAATGGAAATGTCAACAAGGGAAAAGATTATTTAAAACAAGGAAGAGGAAGCATTTAAAATGTTATAAAATGTCATTTGTGGCAAGTAAGCAACCTACACATTAGGCTAGTAGGAACAACAGATATTACTAAATTTTGTTACGCTTTCTATTTTATAATTCGGCTACAATTTAAAATGTTAGCATTTTCATTTTGCAGTTACCCTGCCTTGAGTTACTAATTATTTAGAAATGTCTTAGTTTTAATATAATTATAGTTGCAGTATACAAACACATAACATAACAATCTACTGGCCCGCTCTCTACAGTGAAGCTATAATTTGTGACTACAAATTTTAATTTAATTATACAAGTCGTATTTAATTATCAAGTAACAAAACGAGTGAATTATACGTTTCCTTCAAAAACGAGTTTACTTTATATTTTGGGGTGTCAAATTCAATTAAATATCCTAATTTTCTGGTTTGGTCTTTTGCTAGACCGGTTTCGGCTGTTCGCCATCTTCAGTAACGGCGTTAGTCACTTTGGATGTTTTTTGGGCATCCTCACTGCATTGTCCCTGTCCCTTGTACTGTAGTTTATCGGTGCAAGTGCACTCAACGAACGAGTTTTGTGAAACTAGCGCCCTCCTGAGTGTGGTGCGGAAATGTACTTAACTAAAGTTCGTTGGGTGCACTTGTTCCGATAAACTTGTGCCCCCTGAGGATGGTGCGGAAATGTACTTAACTAAAGTTGCGGAAATGTAAACTAAAGTTCGTTTGGTGCACTTGCACCGATAAACTAGCGCCCCCTGAGTGTGGTGCGGAAATGTACTTAACTAAAGTTCGTTTGGTGCACTAGCACCCATAAACTAGCGCCCCCTGAGTGTGGTGCGGAAATGTACTTAACTAAAGTTCGTTTGGTGCACTAGCACCGATAAACTAGCGCCCCCTGAGTGTGGTGCGGAAATGTACTTAACTAAAGTTCGTTTGGTGCACTAGCACCCATAAACTAGCGCCCCCTGAGTGTGGTGCGGAAATGTACTTAACTAAAGTTCGTTGGGTGCACTTGTTTCGATAAACTTGTGCCCCCTGAGGATGGTGCGGAAATGTACTTAACTAAAGTTCGTTTGGTGCACTAGCACCGATAAATTAGCGCTCCTTGAGTGTGGTGCGGAAATGTACTTAACTAAAGTTCGTTGGGTCCACTTGCACCGATAAACTAGTACCCCCTGAGGATGGTGCGGGAATGTACTTAACTAAAGTTCGTTGGGTGCACTTGTACCGATAAACTAGCGCCCCCTGAGGGTGGTGCGGAAATGTACTTAACTAAAGTTCGTTGAGTGCACTTGTACCGATTCAACTGGATTATTGAAAATAAACTTTTTTCAATAAATTGTGGATCCAGATAAACTTTTATGTTCGTAAATACACAATAAAAGACAGATTTCCTGTCATATTTTGAAATCAGAACCTTATAGTTGTAACCCGTTGTGTGATCAGATATATATTTGATCGATAAGCCGACAGACTTAAGCAATTAACGAAATTGCTAAGTTTATTGAAAATGGAATTATCTTGGTCCTAATTGTAGTAATTTTTATTCAACAGTTGATTTGTTATCCATATTTTAATTTCTGTTAAGCCTAATAATAGTATAGGTTACATATTTATTAAAGGTATAGGGTAATTGCTGACATTATCAATATATATAGTCAGATTCAGTCAAACACATTGTCTTTTGGTAAAATCTACCAAAAGGTTGGGTTAATACCAAAGAATAGTATTGTGACCTTAGAAACTAAGGTCCATTTTCTATAGTTAAAACTTATGAAAAAGGATCTTGGGTTAAAACCTAGAGTTATATTCAATTACATTCATTTATATTGTTTCATTAATTTATTATTATTTATTTGTATTTTCAGTTATCAATTATATTCAGCAATAACAAACTTTTAATTTTTACCATATGATTTTGTACAATGAATATTATTAATGAAAACATTATTAAAGTATAGTGATATGTTTACATTTTGTGAACATAATAAATTATTTATTACTTATTAAATTCTCATTTTTTCCATATTAATAAGCTTTTGAAACATTAACTTTTCTTGAAGAAGTATTTGTTTGGATTCATATTCATGGTATACTGTATAATATTATTAGTTGCCAACACTGTTGGCAGGTTACTCTTATAGAAAATAATTAAGTATTGCCTACTTGACAGCAGAAACTAATATGCTGCAAATATTTCAGATGAAAAGGCAAATCTTAATCAAACTGTAAAAAATACACCAAAATGATTAATCAAACAATGAATAATATGAGCATGCTGATTTAAATAATAACAATTTGAAACAAATGTAATTTTATTATTCACTTCCTTTGTACAAACACAAAATGAATGTTACAATATAAATGATAATTGTTGATACTGGACAATGAAAACAGCTTGTAAAAATAGGTGAGCGATTCTGTATCAGTCTGAAACCTACTTGAAAGACAAAGAAAAATTGCCTCAATATAATTATCCAACATCGTGCATCTTGGCCTTGGAACTTGGAACTGTAACTGAGCCCTGCCTAAATGCTGAAGAATAACTTAATAAACCAATAAAGGCCAGTAAAATAAAACTCACAATTCTAAACTTAAAAAATGATATAATATAGTGATGCTAACAAGATAGAATGATTTATTTCAAAAGATCTATATTTAAAGAGCAGGCATTAGTAAATGCGGATCAAAATTTATAAAAATATATTTCCTGAAGTCCTTTTCGAGCGCACTATTAAAATATATATAAATTAACCAAATATTTATATCAATTTACAAATATAAATTTTATCATCTAATTAGTATCAACTAAAAATAACTGAATTACAAGTATTAATTTCTTTTAAAAAACAAACATCTTTGTTAACACAAATTTGTTATAAACCATAAGTAAATATTCTTTTCATCATACAACTGCGAATAACTCTCTCAGTCCCATTTCCAAATCCCACACTTCAGACAAAAAATTAACCAAACTCAACAAAACTGACCACACTGAGACAGTAAAAAAATCTACTACGTTCAATTAACCATAAGTGTCGTATATTATATAATAATGGTAAATACACATTTTAAGGCCTTCCACATTTCAACCACATTAATTTACAAAGGGATTTTTAAAGTTAAAATGGAAGGCTCAGGGCACACACAAAATTGTGGATGTCATCAGTCCACTACAATTTGCTTGGAAATAGAAATAGTATTAGCAATATAATTACTATATAAGTATATTTATATATATATTTATTTATAGATAGTTCACCACAGAGTTCTACAAAAGAAACGAGATCGCTGTTAAGAACGTGGTATCTCCCCACTCGTAAAATCACAAAATCAGTTTTTAATCATCACATCACTTCCTTTTTTCTAACATATTTCAAAAGATGGTATATCTGATGATATTAGCTGCTGATGTATGGCACGAATGGGGCATGAATATCTGAACAAATTAAAGATCACAATAAATGTATAATAGCCAAAAATCAACTTAGTTTTTTTAATTTTATAAAATATGTAGGTTTCTACTTACCCAAACACAATTCTTTTTCCATGAACACTTAAATGCACCAGTAAAAAATATACAATGTCTTAAACATTTTATTACTTGCCAATAGTTGGACTAGGAAAGGTGGAATGAGCGCTGACCCTCTTTGGCAGCAATACTAAGCTTATCTCTCATAATTTCCCGAGTAGAATAATCTGGAAGTTTGAGGTAGTTCACACAAGTCATTACAGATGGCAGAAAATCATCAGGGTTCATGTTTCCATCCATAGTTTTTCTCACTATTGTTAGTGGAGGAGAAAGTGCTTTAAAACCTATAACATTAATCAATCAAATCAGTTTAGGACAAATAAAATCCTGTTTATACAAATTTTAGTACAATCTCATAACTATCATATAGGAAACTTACCTCCAACAGGTAAACGTGGGGAACCAGTGACAAATTGAACAAAATCTCTTTGTTCTTGTGTTGTATAACTTGCAAGTATCTCAAAAAGGAATTTAATGGCTCTACTGTGTACTGTGTATCCGTGATCAGGCCGACATGATTCCATTAAACTTGCTATGTCCCAGGATGTTCCAGAACCACAGAAAACAGCATCCAACTCTTGAGGATAAAACAGGGAGAGGTGTGAAGTTGGGAAGACACATTGCATGCCTTCACGGACACATTCCATCTGACGATATACACCTTCCACCAGGTACCAGTGCACTACAAGCTGATTTGTGGACAGAAATAGAATGATTTAAAAAAGATTCCTCACACAAATAATAACTGAACTTGTTAGCCTTTTCTATTATTATGAAACAACATTTTTAAAAGTATGGCTATGCCACTTGCTTATTTTCTTTAATAGCAGGTTTTTTCAATTTTTTCATACCTTACAATACTCCTCTAGATTTTCTGGAGTAACATTTATATCACGACCACCTTTTCTCAGTTCAATATTCGAATAACCAGGCAATGTAAAATCTAATCCCAAACTTTCAATAGGGCACCCATCAAGTTCTAATGCAGCAACCTAAAATTTAAAAAAAATTTAAAAAAAATTACACCAATTATCATATCATTCTCATTCACATAGAAATCACATTCTTACCTTAGCACTCTTTTCTTCAGGACTGTCTTGAGAATTCATAATTTCAGTGTATTGACTAACAACATGCCTCAGTTTAACAAGAGTATTATGAACAGAAGGATTGACATAAGCCAAATCACTAAGACCTATTGAAGCCTCCTCACCAAGTAACCACCGATAGAATGTTTGACTTAATGGTAAATCCAACTGAAAATATACAGGTTGATGTGTGATTTATAAATGAAAAACCCTTGATAAATTACAATAATAACGATTATTAAATAATAGCGATATTAGAATTGGACACAATTACCATTCTAGAATCCATGACAGCTTTAGCCATGAATTTTCCAATGAATCTAAATTTTGTACGTATTTTCATAAGTTGTGACACTCTAATGGTACGAGGAATTGGTGCTGGGAAAAGTCCTAATGGGGAATATGAATATTCTTCTCCAGGATTCTCATTATGCCACAGCTCAAGATCAGCACGCTGAAGCTCTCTAGAAACTAATGCATAGAACTCAAGAGTTGGTCCCAAACCAGTTCCAACCTACAAAAAAAGTACAAATTTAAAATACAGTTCATGATAATTTCTATTATAATATTTCCTTTTCAATCTAACCTAAGTTAACTTAATTCTTAAAGTAAGAGACCTTGATTGCCACCTGAAAGTATGGTGACCTAACCCCTCAATCTAACATACATGGTCAAATGCAGAAACGATCACCTATATTTTATCTAATGTCTCAAATTATTGGTATAAAAATGTTATTCATATTTCAATAATACCAACAATTTACTGAACACAATTTAATAAAATAGTATTTTTAAATAATATAAAAGAAAATTATAATATATAATATAATAATCTTATTTTAAAATAGTATTGGAAGCCTGATCTCTTTTTAAATATCATATCAAGACCTCTCTAGTTCTGAATAATAATATGTGAAGACTGTTCAAATAGTAAAAATCGGTGTGCAATACCTCATTTTCATACTGGACTTCAAGCAAAGCCTTGCTGGGTGCCATGTCCTGCATGACAGATTCAGCCTGCTTTAGTATATCATCACGAGCAACTGTCCTTTTGCGCCTGTCCAAGCGTGGGGTCACTCGTTCCTGCGAGTCAGAACCTCCACTCAGCTCAGGGCTTGAATCCAAAAGTCTCTGCAAAGCACGATCTCTGTCGAATGCAGTTGCATACAACAGCAACTGTCTTGTTTCAAACGGTAACAGAAATGGACTGAAACAAACATTTCACATTAAATATAATTCTGATAAATTTGCCCACAGATTTTTTTAAAAATATGTAAATAATATAAGAATCTCATAACCGTTCAAAGCATAATTTATATATATACTGAAACAAATTCTTTTATTTCCTACAACAAAAGAAAGAAACTTTATGTTACTTCTTAATTTACTCAAATAAATTTTTGTAAACTAAACAAATTGTTTGTATTCAAAGTTATTTTAGAAATATGTATTGGTTTGGCAAAATTTAAAGATTAAGTTGAAACTCACCAAGCAGATGCTATTTGTTGCAACCAAGGGGGTAAATTTCCTGTCATTATAACAAGTGGGTCTTGAAGTTGCCTTCCAGCTTTTGCTGCTATCTTATTGTTTATAAACTCCTGAACAAATAAAAAGTAAATTTGACAATATAATGATTCAATAATATGAAGTTTAATTTCAGTGACTACTTATTGTACTTAGTAAACAAAAATATAGCATAATTTTGTTGGAGTTATACTACCAGTTAAATAATTATAAGCATGTAAACAAGTAAATTAATAGTATAAGAAATTGTAAAAAGATGCTTCCTTAACTTAAAATGACCCACAAAATGTAATAAGTCACCAAAAATTGATTGAGACCAGTAAATCCAAAGACATCATTAAATGAACATTTTAAGTTATTGCTTCTAAAAAATATATTAAGTATATTTCAAAACACATGTATAAAATGCGCTAAGTTAGTATTAAAAGCACATTGATACATACGGAGTGGACACTAAAGCTCACCTGCTGAGATAAAATAGGCTTCCCTTGAACAGCTGGATATAATGTGGGCCAATGAGTAGATACAGCATGGAGTGCATTTAAGAGACAAAGTACAGGCAATGATGCATCATTTGTTGTAACTTTGTCACATAGATCACTGATCAGATATCGATCCATAGCACACACATGGTTAGGAACAATGCCTTCTAAATTAAAAAACAAGAAAAAAACTTTAATTTGGGATATATTGGATATTTGTGTTTAACTTCAACCTTAATGTTGGAAAAAATATGAGTGATGCCAAATTTAAGTATCTCAGCTCATCTAAATCAACATTTGTCTTCACAAAGAATAATTCATATATATATATATATATATATATATATATATATATATATATATATATACACACACACACACACACACACACACACACACACGTTACCTGTTATACCTTCCTGTCAGTATTCTTGTTCTTTATGTTAAAGAACATAAATAGGTTGGTAGTTAACAATTGATAGTGGAATTACCCATTAGAATAGTTTTTGAAAACAAAAATTATACATTACCATTCCATAATTCATCATGTTTCTTTCTTGGAGCAGTTTTGGAGCTGGATCCTTTTCCTTTCCGTGGAGCAGTAACACTACTTCCAACTTTATTAGTAGTCTCATCTTCAACAACAGGCCTGAGAACATTTTCAAAACATAATTAGCGATATCAATACCAAAAATTATGGTACAAATTAAAAATAAAAAAATATATGAAAAAGACTGAGATGAATGATATACAGGATTGAGATATTTTTACA
Organism: Lethocerus indicus; assembly: GCA_019843655.1. Taxonomy (NCBI): domain Eukaryota; kingdom Metazoa; phylum Arthropoda; class Insecta; order Hemiptera; family Belostomatidae; genus Lethocerus; species Lethocerus indicus. The sequence continues at coordinate 20,288,822 of JACDQD010000003.1, read as the reverse complement.
GGAATGTACAATATCAAAAGAAATTGTATTAATAGATTTACAAATATAATGAATGAATATGCAGCTCACCTGTAATGAACGGTGTGTGTTTGTACCCAAATATTGGCACTACCTAAAGGAGCTTCACTATCTGTATCAGTTTCTGACTGATCACTTGATACTGCAACAGGTGAAAACTGTTTGATAGCTTGGTATACTGTCATGTTATAAGGTAGGACAGTATCATTAATTAGGAACTGCAGTTTGTGTCGAGTAGACCCGACGACCATTCCCACCTGATACAAAAAAAATGAAAAAAAATAAAGAAAAATTCAATCTTAAAATTAAATTTATAACAATTCATTTATACATGAAATTCACGCACTGCCTCATCATTTTCCAAAAAGTATTCAAAGTTAACAGATAAAAAATATATATCAATACCCACCAGAGTATCATCAAAATCTTCCTCACTGTTATCATCATCTGACTGAGCTGAATGCTTATCTCGAATTCTACCATACCCCCTAACTACAAGGTAACGTTCAATTGCCTGCACCAGAGCCAATGGATCAATTTTCACAGTTCCTCCTTTCCACTGCTTCAGACTTGTACAATCGGGATGTCTTGCTAACTGACACTGATATAAAATAATACACAAAAAAAATTAAAGCAATTTAGATTTAACTTGTAATATCATCTTCAAATGGCAAGGTTAGTTTCCTGTAATAATTGTGGTGGTACTTACTTTATAATTATTAATAATGCAAGAAAAATATTAAGTTTATATTTAAGTAGAATAAGTAAATGTTTATATTTTATTTAATAATTTAAAAATGTACCACATATAAAATTGTTTCTACAACTTAATTTTATTAATCTTTTAATTTTAAATAAAATTATTCATAAATATTTCTACAACACATTCAGCATGTTCACAGTTTACTAAGTAACCATCAAAACCGGCAGGGTACAAAATTATTCCTACACTAATATTGAATTTGTTGTTCATCATTAAATTTGGGTGATTACTACCTTTAGCTGGTGTGTATTAAAGAACTTGAGTGCTGTAGTGCTACCAGTGGGAGCAGGTAAATCATGTACTTTCACCGGGAACTGTTCCAATTGAGAAACACAACTGTTTAACTTGGCAACTAGTGCTTGTAAGCAAACGGGATCAACACCATCAGCACTTCTCTCACTTCTGTCTACCTGAAATATTGTATTTAACTTTCATAAGTTATATTAAATTTTACCAAATTCAGAACAACAAATAACTGCAATCCTACTGTAAACATGTTAATATACTAACAGGGCAGCTTGAAAACACATGTAAGAACGTTCGAATACAGTGGTCACGAGCTTCTTTTTTGTGTGTTAAATATTCCAACAACGTTTTAACAAGACCTGAATGATTTACTTCAAATGGTGATATATCACAACCCATAACGGTATCTCTCAGTTCTATTAATGCATTCAATTTGTCTCCATCCTGCAGGTAACAGAAAGAATTAGAGTGATTCATTTGTAAATATACTATAATAATTTTTAATTGTAATAACCAGAATTTAAAATTCTTACAATTAATCATTTTACTTACATTTTTAAAACACTGGCAAACAGTATATTATGAACTTAAGAAAAAAAATTATCTAATTTAAAATACAATTCATTCTAAATAATATTGACTTACAGCAGACTGCAAACTGTTAATAGCTTGTGTGAGGTTGGTGAGTATTGTTGAAGGATCCTGTGATCCAGTGTTCCCAATTGAAGAATAATCATTAATAAATTTCTGTGCTCGTTCTCGAACCCAACCTCGAACTTTTTCTCGGTTACCAGCCCAGAGGTTTGATGTGCTAGATGATTTTGATAGCAATGTGTCCTTAAAATAATTAAAATCATTATTACAATTCAAACCAAATTTCAACTCTGAAATATCCCTAAAATAATTATTGCACTCAATCCTCTACCATTAAACCAACTTTTCATTATTTTTCACTTTATATAATTTATATCAAGTTTTAATAATGAGACTCTAATTATTACACAACAATTGATAATTAAGTACCTTACGATATCCAACTTTGTGATAACTTCTGTCATTTGTGCGTCCCCACCTAGCTGGATTTAATGAAGCCAGAAAATTGCTGGTTTTGGATGTGGCACCAGGTACTCGGGACCTTCCCCTACCAGATACATTCATACCGGTGGCTGTAATTATAATTTTAAATTAAAAACAAAAAAGTTTTAATAAATAAAAATATATCAATGGATACTTACAATTCTTATGCTTGGCAAAGAATTCATGCATATTGGCAGTCATGTCAGCTGATTCATGCCTATGCTTCTCTCTCTTTGAACTGCGCTTTTGTTTCCGCAACTCTCGCATCCTTCTGAAACAAATTAAGTATGTTGTACTTCTTATATAAGTTTTAATAAATCTCAACACATAATATGACAGAGAAGAAAATAAAGAAATATTAAATACTCCAATTTTGTTTTTCTCACCTTGTTATGGGAGAACAGTCACTCAGTGGTATATCATCATCATCCATATTTATCACAGCATCTGCAGTTTCTGCATCAGAAGCATTACTGCCTTCAGACACTAAACAATAAAATCAAATTTATCTAATGACTTTAACTTACAATTCTAATTTATTTTACTTCTGAAACAGTGATACGAACAAGACAAGTTCAGATTGGACTAATGACAGTAAAGAACAGATAAGCTCAAAATAGAATACACCATTAACAGACAACCAACATTATTTACAAATTAAATTGTGCTTGAAGCATACAAAGTTGTCAAAAATAACTTGCAGCTATACATACTTATCCTATACACAGCCCCATTTGGAGGATGGTTTGATGATGATGGGCCAGGAGTGGAAGCTTCAGGAGCACCAGATGGTGTATTGCCTGGAGTAGTTTTAGATGGAGAAGCACTCAGTGGCACACCTGGATCAGCTAATTGCTTTATTTCATGTATGACTCCTAAAATGTACACAAACGTTAAAATTATATCATGAAAGAAATACCTATCTAAAATCATAACTAACTCATTATACCTTCTCTTGTAAAATGAATGCTAAATAAATCAGGGAGTTTTTGCATTAGTATTTCAGCCATCTGAAGTGCAGACACAACAATTCTTAAATCCTGTGATGCCATCATTCCTGCAAGGTGACTTGATACCATTTGTGCTTTCAAAACCTCCTAAAATAAATGAAAAAATGATAACAAAGAGAAATAAAGTAATTAACTTTTAAATCAATTAAAAAATTAAATTTGTTTAATAACAAAATAGATGATAAAGATACTCTTATTTGACACTTTCTACATGTATACATATTAAAATATGTTTTTTAATTTTCATTAAACCACAACATTCAAATACCCAATTATTTTCTTATTCAATGAGTAAATGCAAAACTATGCATTAATCTAGCCTAAATTATCCTAATTTATAACCTAAGCTACTCAGACCTCTACTAGACAACATAGTGATCAACCTGTCACTTATAACATTAAAGGTGCAAATTTCTTTTTAAATCTTCTTGTTTACACAATTTACCATATATTCACAAAACAAGATATTTTCAGTTACAAAACCCATTTTAGGTTTTAAATAAAAAAAGGGCATACCTGAAGTAATTCAGGAGTTGCATAGTAAACCATTCTCAACAACGCCTTTAAGCATTTACACCTAACAGCAGGTCCAGCCGAACTGGAATAAACCTCATAGAGTACACTGAAGAGTGAACGAATAAATGAGCCAGCAACATCTCTCAGGCTAGCATCAATTTCACTAAACAAAATTATAATGCTTCTATTAAAACAGGAAAGAAAAATCAAAATAAACAATTGTTTACTCATAATGTGTTGTATAAAAAATATAAAACCATAATACTTGTGTTTTCTGAACTTAAAAATTGATAATGATGTAAACATTTTGTATACATTAGGAACCACTCTGAACTCTGTAAATCAAAAAATCTGTACCAGGTCAAGAAAAAAGAAAATGCAAAGTAAATAAAATTGCAATTGAAAAAGGAAAGAAAAAGTAAGTAATTTGTAATTCATGATTTAGCAATGAGTTCTTTATTATTGATACAGTTCACAGTGGCTAATACCGTAGATTGAAACAAGATATTGTATTTATAACCAATAAATGCAGATGAACAACAAGAAAAAAGATAGGTATATTGCAAAAGTAATAGTAATCACTCTAGGTAGCAGTTAGAGAACACTCTATCTGTAGTAATAAAAAAATCTCATATTATTTGATTTGCAATTTAATCGAAAGTTATTTCAGCTGGGCTTACTAAAAGTTATTTATCTTAATGAGAAAACAAAGCAGATCATTAGAAAAGATCATTTTCAAGATAAGGGATTTTAGATTAGCTCACAATAATGAGTTGTAAATTCGTACTTAAATCATATCAGCTAGAAAAAAGAATCCTAGTAGGATAAAATTTACATACTTTTCCTGTGCAGAGGTAGTGTTGTTGTTAGTTGTGTTGGGTTGAACCAAAGCTTGAGGCCTGATGACTCTACGTTCCACTGGCCGTGATGTTCCAGTGTCTTCATTAATCTGCTGCATAGAATGGAAATCTACAGTATAGGTCCTCCCAAGTGTTGAAAGGGACATTTCATCTTCTCCAGTCTGATGTGCCGCCTAAAAAGTTTCCCATTTTCATTAATGCTTTAACTTTATTTTACTTCAACGAAATTACTTCGGAATTAACAGGGAAATGACTCTGGTTTACGTAAAACAAGTAAACCATAGGAGCAAGATAGCCACAGATGATGTAATGTCCAACTATGTACCCAACATAATGTAAAAAAACTCAACTACTATGAGCAACAGATATGTTACTAAAATGTAACATATCCACATTATATCTACACATATGCACATCTCACACATTCATGCATGCACAAATAATGGTCAACAACTAATTCAAAACAATCTACATTTATTAAAATTAGTTTCATTAACATTTAACATGTAATCAATAATGTGTATTAATTATGAGAGTTCATAACAGGAAACAACCTTTATAATCACATTTTCAAGAATCATTAACTTGAAATTAAATTTCAGAACAAATAATCTCTTTGTATATCAATAACTCTTTCTCAATAATAAAAATCAAAACTCATTAAAAGAATTATTTTTGACACCTCCTTAATTATACCCAATGCAATAATCACCTCAATAATACGAGAGTCAATTGGTGTGTAAGGATGCCAGACACCCATATCATCCCTCCATTGCCAGCAGACAGTGTCAGGACTAGAGCGGGGACTCGGACGATCTAGCAGCGAGTCAACGGCAAACAGAGCATGTTGTGGCAAACGTGGCATCAGCTCTCCAATAAGGCATGTCATTTCATATACTTCCTGAGGCGATCTCCCCACAAGTTCAATCTAGATAAAATTTAATACTATACATAATCCATAACAGTAAAAAACATTAGTAAATTAAAACATGTACAATATAACAACGTTCATAATTCATAATTTCACCTATTTAAATTAATAATTAGGGAAAGAGAAATTAAAACAAAATTTATCTTTCTAAAATTTGATCTATGCGTGTATATAACAAAACGAATTCTACTTCACAATTAGTGTCTATTCTCTATCTTTTTTTAACTGCATTTATTTGCTGTGAAATTGTGCTTGATGCAGATATGCGTAGTTTTTGTGATCGCAGGGATGGCTTATGACTAAAGTCCCTACTTATGGACTTGCTTACAAACTAATATCCATTGCAAATGTCAGGTTTAACATCATTCACCTGGGTGGATTCCAGCCACCAACTTCTGACTCTACAGGCACACACCATAATACCCTGAGCCACCGAGACCTGTATACTTTAAATGTGAAACTGAAACTTTATTCCATAATAAAGACAGCCATTGTTTTATTGTGTGTTTAAGAATGAACCTAATGTTCAGGAATTAAAAACAAACAGACAACTTTATTTTCTTAATATTTAATGTGACTGACTAAACAGGTATAATTTTTAGTCATGCTTCTAATTCACAAAGTTATATTTTTAAGCTAATGAGACTAATTAGTACTGCATTAAATACATACATTATTATTATTTATTAATTAATTATTAATACTTATCCTTTTAAAATAAAATATACTTAACATTATAAAACATCATACTTACTTCACCTTGAGAAACATCAGCTCTACCAGTTAGTAGATAGCAAAGAGTTTCTGCAATGTTTTGTTTCAGTAATGCCAAAGCTAATTCAGGACAATGAGTGCACATAATAGTCAACATTCGCACCACAGTAATAAATGTACCAGAGTTGATAATGGGAGGTGAAACAACTAACTGTAAATAAAAATACATTTCAACAATATATTTAAGTAATATATATGTATAATAAAATAAAAATATTTAATCTTAAGATTTGTTAAAAACAATCCATGAAACTAATGAACAAACTATTTCACTGCATTAGTAATTTTCGAAGTCTTGAGTTTTATATTATTCTTGCTCCAGTGGAACAAAGTGCTGAATATTTATAAAAAATCAGAGTGCATTATCACAGTTTCATAAACTAGTTCATCTTTTGCTAGAGTCTAACAAGTTATGGCAAGCTTACAAAGTATAACGTATAACTAAAAAAATATTAGGAAATTAAAAACTGGATACTTACAAGCTGCTGCAAATTAGTGAGAAGTTCTGGGCTTGCTATCTGTAACAACTTAGGAGGGTCTATCTGCAAACTATCCACTAAACGACTTAAAGCTAAACAGACACACTCCACACTTTTTTGGTCCTAAAAAAATTATACAAACGTCATAATAACTTTTATAAACTGTACTTATACACAATTAAAAGATAAAAATCAATAAATAAAAAAATAATTGTTTTAAATATTTTACTTAGATTTTAATGCCCATAGATTAGGGGCATATTAGGCTTAAATTTTCCTTTTCAGTTTCTACTAGTAGTAAGCCAATGACCATTTGCAAATCAAATACAAATAGATAAAATGCATCAAAACAAAAAATGAATTTAATTTGTTGTTCAATAGGATGAAAATATTACAATTAAAATAGCAATTCACTAAATCATACATATGTTTTCTTATGTGTAATAATGAGCAATGCCTACAGTGTGCATTAAGTTCATTTAAACCTAGTTAACCCAATAATAATAAACTCAACATATGAACTTTTTTACATCCACAGCATGAATAAAACGCACACTGCCAGTGCTCTCAATGGTTCCAATGGTGCCATTCACACACACAACAAACAAGTGCACTTAATATGCACTGGAAATATGCACACCCATATATTATGGGATGATATAATAAGTGTCTCACCTGCTGTGTTAGCCTGCTAGCAAGAAGTGGGAGGGATTGGGAAACCAATGGCAGTTCTTCAGGTAATAAATTATGGCAGCAATTAGCTGTTATGGCAAGAGCTGCTCTCTGAGCATTAATACTAAAGAAGTCCAGATACATCAGGCAGGCCCAGACACCACGCTGTAACAGTATACATTGTGAAACACTGTCAAATGTTTGTCATTAAAAAACAACTTCTAAGAAATGTGTCAATATTAAATATAGAAAAAACATTCCTTTTAATGTAATTTAAAAAATATACTAAATGACTTGAAGAATAAAGAAACTATATAATTGTATCATATAAGTTAAAATATTACTTCAAAACTGACATTGTAATCTCAACTGCTTTAAATTGCCATCTTAGTAATTTCATTGATAAGTTTGAACACTCAAGAAAATTTAAGGTTAGGAGATCTGGTCAGGAGAAACCAGAAAACTCATGTCACTTACTACTAGATTGCAAGTCAATAAATTATGGTAGCAAAAATATTGAAAATAAATATTGTGCAACTATATAATTATAATGAAAATTTAAAAATAAGATATGCTCTATAATTAATTCATAATTGCAATTTACAATAGTTTAAACCCTCACAAAAGGTTTCAATTTGTATTTTCTCCTCTTTAGATCTCTTTCCCCTAATAAAGTATAATATTCCAGGACATTAATATAACCATAATATTATTTTCTCCTTAATTGTAAATTATTTTATTCAAGGCATATTAGGATATAAACTGTAAATGTTGTTGTAATAATGAAATATCCTGAGGGTGTACTATGTTATACCCAAAAGATTAAGTTTCGAGTTAATACATTGACAATTATGTCAAAATTAAAAGAAAGAATGTGAAGAAACTAGCACACATTTCCTTACCGCCTGAAGAATAGCTTTGCTGTGTCTACGAGATAACATTTCAAGGGCAGTAAGAGACTGTTCGGCAACATCCATGCATTGAATTGCTTGTAGTTTATCCAAGAAGACTGGGACTGCATCCAAAACTACTGAGGAAGACCTTGGTAGTGCTTCCATCATATATGTAAGTGCTCGGCATGCATGATTCATCTATAATACAAACCAGATTAATATATATATTACATATATATATATATATATATATATATATATATATATGTGAGTGTGTCTGTGCTACCACATATACAGAAATGAATATATGTATATATTAAGAGCTATGTTTTTACATAATTTAATTTACCATGTCAAAATTGTGCTCCATGCCCAGGAGATTGATAAGAGCTGGAACTACCTGCTTCACAGGAAATCCTGCCAATGTATCTTCATTTCCCATTACAAGCATCTGGCACATCTCTATAACAGCTTGCATTTGTTGTCCTTCATCTGATGTTGCTTGTAAACCTTGCAGGAGTTGCTGTGCTTTTGATGCTAATACAGAAAATGTCTCTATATATGTATATAAAATATTTAAAATGCACTTATCATTAAAAAAATTGTATACGGCTTGAACAAAGAATATAGTGATTTTGCAAATTAATTTGATACCTGGTAAGGTCTGAAATACCATCATTCTTGTAAGCTTCTGTCTCCACTCACTGTTTGTAACAGTACAGTGACAATGCAGGCAGTTGGGCCCAGTGGGAATCAACATGCTTAAGCACCCTATTAATCTAGTGATAGAGTAATACTGATAAATAGTTTCAAATGTTGATTAGTAAAGATGAACAGTAACCAAACCTTGGTCTAGATCAAATCAGCAAATGAAGACAGAATATCGCAAGAATATATGTCTATATTTAATATTTTGCAAATATTAAATTTACTGATTTCAATTCAAACATGACAGAACCACATAAACGTCAAATTAATTTTTCAATCCAGAGACAATAATGCCAAGTAAACATTCACATGTTATCATCAAACATATATTTAAAAAACTAATTTACATTATGACTTTAATACAATTCTAAAATAAGTAGTGTAAAACAAAGTCAGTTTGTTATCCAAAAAAATAGTCATATTGGATTCATTTTCTTTTAAAAAATTACATTTAAACATAAACATGGACACTGGTTTATTTGTACACACACAGTTAAATTAAGAAGAAGATTAACAATGGTTCATGAGCTCATGTCTTCAAAAATGAAATCCAATAATACAAGTATATCAGAATGAAACTTTTGACTATTGTATATTATACTAAGAGTTTAAAAATGTATTTATTTTGTTACTTACTAGTGTTGGTACCAATAGTACGGTGAAGAAGGTGGTGCATTCTTGGGGCCAGTGCACCAAATAAATGCGGGGGGAGTCCTCTGGATTCTAGCAGAGCCTGAAGGCGACCCACTTCAGAGTCATCACTTTCAGAATCAACTCCAGCTCCAGCAACACTTCCAGCACCTAAAAATTATAATTGGCTGTGAACTACACAAAGTGACGACACTAGATTCCTAAAAACAAAATTCAAGTTCCACATTTAAAATGATCAATTTAATGATTTAATCCTTCATGCATGACATTTTGAAGAATAACACAAAGGCCATAAATATATGGAATAATTAATTAAATGTCTACCTGATGGTGCAGGATTGTCACATGGAGGAGGCTGTTCCTCTGCCATGTTGCCACACTCCCCCTTATTAGTGCTAGCAACACCACCTCCCCCACCACCACCCCACCTCCTACTGACAAATCAAATACACTTACAAACATTTTTTCAAATTAACATAGGCGCATTTTATATTACATAAAGACAGTTTCCACAACCTAATTTGCAAAATATATATTCTGTCCTCACAATAAACAGTTGTAATTGACCTGAAATAATTTAATGGTTCAATCCTAGAAAACTTGATAGGAAGGTTAAAATAATCACTAAACAAAATGAACGTGGTAACCTTCCTAAAACACAACTGCTTTATTTCATTATTAATACAAATATGAAAATGGTCTATGAAAATAGATTACCTAGACGAAGTACAGGATCCCGTGGTGGCTGATGTACGTCTTTGAGTGTGGCTTCGACTTTCTTTCTCCCCACTCTCACTACTACTTGACTCTACCCCACCTGATTATCCATAAAAACAGGTACAATTATGTACAGAACCTTATATAAAAGAAGACCAATTTTCATCATTTGTTCAACTCTTCCCCAATCAATAACAATGTTTCAGTAATAAATTAAATGCCTTTGCAAATGCATAAGGACTATAAGGACAAGTGTAGCCAACAACAAAACTCAAGAATATTGAGAAATAGTGACAAAAAAGTATAGTAACAATTTACTATTTTATTGTAATTATAAATATGATTTTATGAGTTGATAATCAGTTATCATGCAAAAATTAAAAGTGAATGTTTTATATGCAATCGAAAATAAATAAATGATTAGATTGTGGTAATTTATTTACCCAGGTTATTGGATGTATTGCCCTGATGTTTAGATCGTGTTTCTTGAGAACGAATTCCCTTAGCTTGAGAACGAAGTGAATAATGACTCAACAACTTCTTTGATGAAACACTGGCTTCTAAATACAAATACACAAATAAAAGAAAAATTAATGCAATTGGTTTAAATAAAGTTATTTTTAAGTTGTATCTCCCCCAAGAAACAAGTCATTTTGGAATAATATATAATATGGGCTAATGAGCAGTTATCATTTAGGATGCCTCTTTAATAAGTAAGATAATGGGAATTTTTAATAGTGTTTAAATCTATCCAACTGAAGTAAATATACAAAAATGATCATTTTTATTTACCAATTACTTATACTTTTTATTATATGTTACCATATGAAAGAAAGAAACTGTTAAAATTATTACAATCAATATTCCTAATATGCATGTTCAAATTTGTCAAAATCAGTCCCATTGATTTGATCAGCCCCAACAACAATTTTTAATATCATATTTAAGAACCTGCTATGTAATAATGATTAATGATTACGTGTGTTAAAAGAAACAAAATACCCATTCACTCATAAAACACTCTATTTTTACACAGTGTGTAAATAGAATAACAAATGTGTGTCCTATAATAAAAAATAAAAGTCAGAAAACCTGAGGTTGAGTCTCTCTTAAAATTCTGTTTTTTCAAGGCTTTCTCACTACTTCGTGAAGTGACTTCAGAACTTGAATTAGCCAAAGGTTCGCTTGGATCACTGTAAAAAATTGTACACATTAACTTCTTACTTAATACGGTTAAAAATATATTTCAACTGTTAGGATACCCATAGCTCTTTTAATCTTTTGTCTCCTCTCATTATATCTGATTTTTCCATATTTCATATTTTATCCATTTCTTTGCCTTTCATATCTGGGTGGATTATCCTAACCGATCAATGAAGAAAACTGACATACCCAAATGCTCACAAAGGAACTAAGGCTGAATACATTTATGTACCACACAACAAACAAGACCACCTCCAAGGTAAAAAATGCAGACAGGATGCCCCGCAGGTAACTGATGTATCTGGGTGACTCACCACCCTACTGACCGAAGGCCTACTGAAGATGGTGAACAACCTATTATCAGTCTATCAAAAGACCACACCAGTGAGAGGAGATAGACGATCGAAAGAACTATCGAATCCAAAACCTTACAGACTATTCAACAAATATTTCTAAATATAAGCAAGGCTTTTTAAAACTAATATATTACGTTCATAACATTTAAAACAATCCAATCCAATGAAATCATAAATTAATTCTAATTTATTTCCTTATCCACTATATTACAAAGCATATACATAATATAAAGTAGGGCATTAACTGTCAGAAAAAGAGATGTAGATTAACATAAAGAAAATTACCAATTTCTGCTGTTATCTTTGAACATAAAATTTCAAAATGACTACTACTTTTAAGCATACATTTCTCATTAAAATAACATGTTAGAATGTATATATGTTTATGTGTATATGTATATACATATATATATGTATATGTTAGAATATGTATATATTTTAAGAAAGGAAAGTTTTACCTCTGCTTTTTGTCTTGTTTTTGGTTTTTAGGTGTCTTTTCAGAACTACTGTTACCTAAAGCTGAGTTGGATTTCCTGCTATTAATTTTGCTTCGTGATGAGGAAACACCTAGTACAGAAATGAGAAAAAAATAAGACTTATATAATATATAACAATAAGATTCTTACAATTATCAGTTTGTTATTTCATCACAATAGTAAATCACTGTCATGACTAACAATAATAGTAGTATTAGGCATGTTTGAATAATGCAGAAATAAATATCTACACATTCAGATCTAGACAAACTATAATTTTATATTAGGATTAGGCCACAGAATCACAAGGCCTTAAAACAAAAAATATATTTTACCTGTTGAAGATGAGGATTCAGACGTTTTTAGGTTAGACTGCTCACTAACACTTCCTCCTGACTTCCCCTTACGGTTAATATTCTGCAGAAACAAAATGAATAATATATAATTTCGTAATCAAAAATGCTATTTTACATTTTCCTTGACTAATCAACATGGAAAACAATGTAAAATGAACATATGCATTAATTCAATGTATAAAAAAAATACCATAAAGAATTTAGTATAACCAAATGAATAAGAATAATTTGTTGATTTTAAACAACTTCAACAATGAATTCCATAAATAATGAATGATTTAAAACAAATGAACAATATTTTTTGCTTTTCATGACATTTTTAAACATTATCTTTCTTGTGTTATTAATATTTTGTATATAGTTGGTGTCATGTACAAGGCTACTTTTACAAAATTTGGATTTAAAAAAACACTGGCTACTGGAAACATTTTCTTGACAAAAAACCATAAGTCAGTATTAGTATCAATAAATATAATGTATAATGTTACAACATTCTCTTCAGGATAATTTTTGAAAATGGAAAATGTTACATTGACATTATTAAAGGTTAGAAAATGAATGAGCAAATATGTGAATTTTTTTATTAGCTGATTAGTTCAATGCTTTTTTAATTTAATGCATTCCATTTAAACTCACAATAGGCAAAACAATAATGCTAAGTGGTTATATTTATAAATAGGCCAGCTGAATTTTAATATTTTCTTTATATTCTTTTTATATTATTATATAGGAATGTTCTCGTATTATTATTATTATTATTATTTGCGGATAAGTTATAAAGAATTTAACTAACACATTTTTCAATACTATTTTTATATGCACGAACTACCAAAATTATAGAAACTTACTTTAGAAGTATTAGTGTTTTTTGTTCTCCGTGTAGCACTACCAGAATTGCTGAAATAAATAATATATATTCAATAAATCCTAAATTAAAAAAACAGTTACTATTAGATAGAAATGGTTTTACTTACTAGAAGCGCTATAGCTTATTCCAACATAAAAGTAATAGTCAAAAATTATATTATTATGGTTTAATCACTAAATATAATAAGACATTATAAGATTACATACAAGCTAAACAGTCAGACAACAGACCTTTATCATTAAATACATAATTTAATAATATAATACTTTTATAATTTACCATTCTAATAATTGACTATGGTAATCACCTGGTACTTTGGGCGCAGCTACTATTGTTAGTGAGGCGAGGGCGCTTACCCTCAGCTACACTAGCCGCTGACTCTGGGTTGCTTAAATGTCGCTTCCTTCCTCTACCCGCTTTCAACCCACGCCCACTACAAATTCAAGTATTAATTTTATTAAACAAATTATTGGCCAGAATAAACATGGGTTTTATTCTTTCTACAACAAGTTTGCTTGACAGTTACTAGCCCCTAATAACTAAACATCTGACACCTAAAACCTGAGTTTAGATAATCAACTTTAAATAGGTTGTTAAATGAATTGCTTATTAGGAAGCCACCACTCTAAAAATCCCACCTATATTCTCTTAGATGAAAGCATACATACACAAGTGTGTCTGTTACTATATATATCAAATGTTCTATTATAATTCTTAACGTAAAATTATCTCCAATACACCTTTGGCTATCAAGATAATTATCGTCATAGTAGATTATACACCCAGCCACACTACATAAATACTGGATATAGCACAAAAGCACTGAAATATGCATTTAAATTATTCCTCCTGTTTCTATGCTAATGTTATATGAATATGATACCAACAGAATTAACATTTTTTTCTGCATACGAAATAAACATGAACTTTACCTTCACTGCAGTGCCCACCTAATTTAAGAGATCACACAATATATACAAGTATAGAGAACTGTAATCATAAAAAGTTCTAACTGAAGGTTTTACCTTCACATGTTTAAGGATCCTATGCTACAAAATGATATTTTGTTGACAATTCTCAATTCATCTGCGAGTTATTGTTTGATTATTTTCTTCATTTATATAGCAAAAGGATATCCTGTGATCTGTTATGCACTTATGAGCTATTTTCTCAAAGATGAATTATATGTATATTATTATACAACTGATGGATACAACCAAGATTTAAGAAAAAGAAATCAAATATCTGGTCAATAAGCAAACCAATCAGTGATCAATACAGCACATAGAGCTGGAATGCCTATGCAACATTATATTACTTCTATATGCCTGTTTAATCACAAAGGAGTTTAGCAGACTAAATAACGATTGTAATAACATTAATTGATTTTTTGGGTGATATACCTTTTTGGTTTGCTACTAACAGCTAACATTCCAGAAAATATTATTATTATTATTAAGACTGTAGAATTAGAATCAGTGTATCTAGAATGCTGAAATTGCATTCCCCAATGCAATGAATGAATTAATGTCAACGGTCATTTTTGAGATATAAGGAGTCACCTTATTCCCTTTACAATTAGTGTAGAACCCTTACAGTTTTCAATTATGTACCTACCACATGAGTGTTGACATTAAATATATATATATATATATATATATATATATATATATAAACTAAAACAATAAATTATCTTTAAATTGTCTACTTTCCATATTTTTAAAAACAATAATGCTCTTTTTAAGTCCAAAAGTGAATCCTTTGTGACATTTCGTATTATTGCCGCAAACATCTTTTGTAATAAACAAATGGTACAATGAAAATGAACTATTAACTATAGTGAAACAAGAATTCATATGATACTATAGTTCAATCAACACTCACATTACTAATTTAAAGAAATAGTATTATTTTTCACTGCCATATTTATATTAATGTGTTTAATTGGCTGTATAAAGCATTCAGTCAGCAATGACACTCAGGTACACAAATCCACATGCACACATTATTATTATATTATTCCAATTCTGATGATTAAAACAAATAAGTTTCAATGAATGTAAGCTGAGGAAAATCCTGGTAGTAAAACAAGTTAGAATTTATTTATGTAGTTCTATTTACCAAAAATAATAGTCTGAAACAGCTACAAGGAATAATTAATATAATAACATATGTAACAAGGAAATCTAACAAATAAATAAGTAATTAGTTAAAATCACACTATACATAATTACAAAAATATTAAAATATAATAAGCATTTTAATAGTGTATTAATGAAGAAAATAAGAATGAAAGGAAGATTCCCAAAAAGAGACAAAAATGGAATTTACCTTTGCGTTGTGGAGAGGGTTTCGGGCGGGTGAATGAGGTGGTTCGAACCGCCTTGCCTTGCTAGACTACCCTGTTCTGCCATAGACCTCGGACTCCCACCAGTAAGGCATGCCACAACACACACACGCAAACCTACAGTTATCCGAATTTATATATATGATTACCATAAATATTATAAAGCATTAAAACTTCCAACTCTTAACTCATTAAATATTACAAAGACAATCACTATATACGCTGTCGCTTGTAATAAATAAACCATAGAAAAATTGTAGAGAATCAAAAACAAAAAGGTATAACAGCAGCATATAAATTAATATCTTGTGACAACTTCTAATCAAACTCCTCATTAAATATTTGTTCTCGGTCTTCATACATTTTGCCATAAAAAATTAAACTTATCTACATATTTGGAGAAAAGGAAACACTTTCTGCAAATTTAAAATAAATAAAAATCCTATTACACAATAACAAATAGGTATTTGTATTTTAAATTATACACCAACAAATTTCACTATATTACAAAATTATACATGACTTCAAATCTAAACACAAAAATTATATAGATTTTAAGAAACTGGTATAAAATTGTTACCTAAAGGCAATAGTTGTCAAAAGAAACTATAACTGAATGTTTCTTTATTAATATATATGTATATATTCATATTCACTCATATACTGCTAATCTTCCTTTCAGGAGTTAATGAAACAACTACTTCAATTAATATTTGGATTATTTTATTCTTATTTTCTGGTCATCACATTCAAAACTTTTAGTGTAATTATCATGTGTCACCTTTGCAATTACATATAAAGAACTTCCTTGAAACCAAGCTTACAGAAGTTTAACATCACAGAATAGTAACTTATAATGAATGTCAAACGCTCACTACACTTTTCATGGGATGATAAGAAATCTAATTTAATATAAGCAGAGCAAGAACTAAAAATTCATCATTGTGAACAAAATTATAAACGGTCCCAATGAAAAATTTCTTACAACTTTGGACGGCAAAACTATCGTACGAAGGTAAATTAGGAACATTATATCACGTCATGTAGTAACAATGATAACATACGGGAATAATACGAAATCGACTTTGGAACCATTTTGTTTACAAAAGGAAGCCTGTTACGGGAATAAATACGACGACAGGAATCTAGTTACCTATTAATAAAAAGGTATCCAGACGACAAGATCCCCCTTTTAAGGCGATAGAATGATAAATACTACTTTTTTGGAACAAAAGGAGTATTCCTCACGAATGAAAACCCGACTAAAATCGAGAACGAGAATAACAGATTTCCAGCCATGGCACAAGCACTGCACATACGGTCGTTGCCAACTGCGAAAAGGTAAAAGCACTAAAATCCTCACTTATTCAACACTTCTCCCAACCGAAGGGAATTTTTTCTGTCAAAACTTTTTCTAAACAAGTCATTTACCATATCCTCATTATTATTACATGTGGGATCGAGATTGTCGCTTATGCATTAAACTAAAAAGTGGATGGTTTTAAAAACATTCCAATGTAATTACAAGCCTAAATTTTACTTTTTCAAAAAGTATAATTACAAAGAGAACACCATGTTTCTAAGGGAAACTTTGTAATGAGTAATTTTAAAAACCTGCATATTATGACAGCAAATGTGAACACTTAGTACAATTTGACAAATAGCAATATCAAAAATTAGTTCCTTTAAATTCTGACAAATTGTGAATATATTTATTTATAACATACAAATGATTTGATATAATTGTCAAAATAAATGAAGTAAATTCATTTTCCAATGCTAAATTGCATTTGACAACATGATCTGAATATTTATTTCAAATTGCATAAAGACCAGAAAACAGAAAAGATATCACAAACATGATTAATGTAGTTATTACTAACCTGAAAAAATGGGGAACATAAAATGTGGAATTGACCTTTCTGCTACTAGCAAATGTTAATTTGCCTAAGGGAAATTGACTGTAAAAGGTAAATACTGTAATAACAAATGGTCATTAAAGAAATAAGCGAAACACTAGTTGTACTAACAACTAACTAGTAAAATGCAATTACATAAACCAATGTGATATGCACCAGAATGTGAATAAGGTATTAAATATTTATTAGTATTTTTAATATTATAATGAATTATTTTTTAAAAAGTTATTTTAATTCCATTCATGTATTTGTGAATTTACACTGTAATTGAAAAATATTTCATATAGTGAAATAATCTGTTGACAGTTTAAGGTAATACAAGCTCATTGCTAGTGAATACTTTGGTCAAAGAATCTGGTGAGTGTACTGGCACTTACAAGCTCCTTTTGATCAGTCACAAATTATAATTGAAGGAAAATTTGGTCTATCACTGGGATTCAAACCCAGGATCTTTAGGTTAGCAACTTACTGATTTAACCACTAAGCTATTAAAATTACAAAATTGTAACTAAGTCATGATGATTCTGGAATTGCCTTAAATTATTCTTTTCCCAGAACCTACACTTATTATAAATGGGCAATTCACCACTATTAGTAATAGTGATATTATAACTTCATTTTTAGATGGGAATAAGTTTGATTAAATAAGAGGAGCTCATAAACTACTATATACTCACCAGAATTCAATTTGATAATAAAGGGAATTCCAAAATCACCAGTAATGATTAGGATCATGCACAATTCAATAATTAAAGCAGCAGGATGCTAACCTAAAGATCTGAGGTTCGAATACTGGTGGTGGACTGAATTTTACTTTAAGTAATATTTACAACTAAATAAATTCTTTATATACAAACAGTATCATGAAAACAGTAGTTCTGGCAATATGAATAACAAAAAATATGTGCACAATTTTTTTTTAAAATCAACTGAGAATTAGTATTAATGCTAATTACAATAAGGAATTGTACCATATCTACAACTTGATCTTTTAACAGATATCAGTAAAATAGTTACTAAAAAAATAATCAATATTAAACCTCTGAATTCATGATTCCATATGTTAATAAGGCAATGATGAATAATAACTAAAACCTGGAAATACATACATTGTGAAATAGAAATAGTTGTCGAACATTCTAAAAAATTCCATTGTAGAATACTTACTCATCTTGAAACACCAATCTTTATTTAATTATGTATTCATGATAAATTATAAATGTTTTCAAGCAGCTTTTCTTTTGTTATAACCATGACATTGAAACTATTGTATAGACTCTAATATCTTAATCTCATTTAATATTACATAATTGAACATCATATTTATGTTACTAAAAAAGATTAAAAAACAACTTAAAGTAAATAACCAACTACAAATATAAACAAAATATACATCAGGATGCAAAAACAATGGTTAAATATTTGTAGAAAAGTTAAATATTAATTGCTTAAATGTGTGAGTCATAATAGCAATAAATAAGACATTACACTGAAATAAAGTGTATTGTTAGAAGAACAAATTACTTTTTATCAGGTATAATGGGTTTATATAATTTCTACAGATTATTGTAACTGAGTAATTTTTCAAAGTTGTTCCATAGGAATTAAAAACCTAAACTATATTTCCAGAAAAATGATTGCATCATACTGCAACAAAATATAACTCATGAATAATTATTGAAATATCCAGCATTAAATAATATTGTTTCTTAATTTGGAAATAAAACCAGACCCAGTTCTTCCAGATAGGAACAACATTACAATGTAATTTACATTAAAGTACAAATAACAAACGCGTACAAATGGAAATATGATGCTAAAAACACAATTAATGATTTCATAAGTTTCTAAGTTCATGAACTAAGTTCATATTAGTATTCAAATTTCAATTTATATAAGTGCAAATGGGAAAAGCACATGTTTCTAAAATTCAATTTTACTATTATATATTGAAACTTGGAAATTCGTACTTCTTTTATAATACATTTCCAGGAATTAAATGAATCAGAACAAATCCAGAGAAACCACTCAAGATCTAATATGGAGTAAAGTAAAAATAGATCTAATAAGAAAAAACTAAAAGCAGTTTGATCAATTCTGAATGTACTAGCATAAAAATGTTATAAAATACAAATTATTTATTCCTCAGAATATATCTCATTTTTTCCAACTGATCAATAATCAGGGCAAAATACATTTTTTAATGATATCTCGATACCCAGTTGAATGTTTGAAGGTTTGTTCTTAATAATTATTAAACAAGACTGATTTTTCTCAAATGGCATTGTTAATTTTAAAAAGGAAGCTATGGAAATTTCAAATGTTTTTAGATTCAACATGTTTTTAACCATACCCTCCTAAATAATAGGATAATAACCATAGCCCATTGTTCAGAAAAAATAAAACTTCAAATCAAGGAAAAACATATCTAGATGATTTACCAATAAATTAAGAAACAGGAGGGCCACTTACTAAATTTAAGCATGTAATTCGTTATTACATATTCAAAGTTACAAATGTACATATCAATTTTTTCTAAATAATTAGGATAGTAATGGCTACAGCACATTTAAGGTTTAAGCGAACATTTTAATTTTTAAACGCATATCTACGAAAACGAATATTAACTAAAAGTTTTTCTAGACAATGAACAATAGACCACCACCATTATCAGGCAGTAATAAGATCGTTCTAGTAGCGTGATAAAATAAATGAGTAGATTTCAGAAAAACCTACCTCGTAATTTGATCCACGATTACTCGAGAATATATCGCACGGTTTTCAAGAAACTGATATCCAATTAAAAGGCATATTTGAAACGAAATTACGGATATATCGCGAAGCGGTCTCGATCATATAATACAAGCAGATTTCATAGCCTTGTGTGACTGGCACTGCTCCTTGTGGCCGAAATCTTAATGAAAGAGACTTTATTGTTAACTACACAACTGAAGAATAATTATTTCATTCCATACAGAGTGCATAAGGAAAAGACCAATAAAAAGATTCGAAATATCCCCGTGCAGTTAATACTCCAGTTTAGTAAACAATTACAATTTAGATTCTGATAAGATGCTCTCAAAACAGCTGTGAGCAGAAAATATCAATAAACTAACAAGACACCAGTCAGCTGGCCAATAACAGACTCTCCAGGTCTGCCATTACTTGATATATCTTAGCAAAATGTTCCCAATATACAGAATATACTTGTTTTCTTATTCCTCTTAATAAAAAGTGTAAATGCTTATAAAGACTAAGAAATATATAATTTATACATTGATTAGATAGAAAGATAAGTTTTTATTGAAAAAACTCCATCCTTCAAAATTAGATAAGCAATGACATTTCTAAACAAAACGCCTAGGGCAGTTGTTTAATAAACATGTTTGAATTGTACTTCGTTTTCACAGAAAAGTTTCAATAGTCTGAATAACAATTCTAAAAATGCTTCGGTGCAGTTTAATATATTATACATTCATGCTTAATTTTCGCTTATTTTCTCGTTTAATGTCCTGTCGGCCTTATAGACACTATGAATTACAACTTACAAAGCAGTACCGAATTAATAAATACGTAATGAATGTTTACCTTTCTGTCCTGTGTCGTCGTAACTACGGCCGCACTCGCCCATGGTGTCTTAATCGACCCTACATCATTTTACTCCAAAATTTGTTTTGATAATTTATAAAATAATTATTCGTAAGGAATGTATAACATATGCATATGGCAATTGGAACAACATATTGTAACATTGTACTCAACATAATGTCCAATTGTATCTTGGAAACAATTGTTCCCATGGACTCGATTAATTAAAAAAATGGTTTTCAATGAAAAAATAAAGTAGAAGATTCACTTGTTTACACTACCATATAGCAATACCCTATTAAATATGACATATTGTATTCATTTATATCATAAATTAATGTATTAAATGGATAGTCTCATTGAGAAGTGTAATAGAGAGCCACATATACTTCATCCTTTCTCAATTTACTAACCCTATAATATAGGCGTACTGTCTGTAGATGTTATTACAGTAATGGTATAATGATGATTCATTAAAAAAGGTGAAACTTGCTTTCAGGCCTCACTATTTGTATTATTCTTCATACCTTTTGTTCCCTGCATTCTTGATTCTATTCTTCTTAGTTTGTTATTTTCATATTTAAGTTTAAACATCAAACAAGGACAAAGAATTCTATTATTACAGTGACAAGGATTTCATATGAATTCTTAGAGACAAATATAAATGATACTTCAAATATAATGAATTGGATAAAATAAATATTTCAATTAATTTTATTGTACTCATGTTCAAATCATATCAGTTCTACATTTCCTGTTAAAATTTTACCAAATTTTTTTAAAATTATTAATCATACTGAAACAGACCATGCAAATATTTTCTCATCTGAACCTTCCTTCACCAAGGCATAGACAAAAATAATCTAATTCTCAATAGCCTAAAATTTATCAGTGTCGGTAAATATTCACTAATTACTGTATTAATGATTCCAAAAGAATTACTCAAATCATATTCCTTTTAAATTTAGTAAACTGTATCATATAAAGAATTTCTTACCATACTGTTTTACTTATAACACTTTCAAATGAATGAACTAGTTTTGAAGAACTACCCAACATAACAATACATGTTTCACACATCACATTTGAGCAAGTTCAAGTGAGATATTTCTGACAACAATATGGCAAAAATCAATTAAAGTTGATATCTAAACATGATGGTAATTTATCATTATTAATTATTTAATAAATTTGCTTCCAGGTTAATAAAGTTTTAAGAACTTGCATTAGGTTGTGCAATCTCAACTAAACACAAAATTTACCAAAAAAATTTATTTTCAAATAATATAGTATGCATATTTCGTATATATGTAAATCAAGCAGATAAATGTTTAATTGAGCATAACTTAAGCAAAATTAAACTTTAACTGAATGTTACAGAAGATTAATATAATTTATCTAATCATTATTGTAAACACCTTTAAATAATAGCCAAAATTAAATTAGTAAGAATAATTATAACATATTCTGTATCTCATTCCTTACAGATCTCTTATTTTATAAGGGTGTATTCTTGTTAACATAAAGCAAACAGCTAGAGTAAATTCAAATTATGATGGAATTACAATAAATATTATTATGTTTTTCAATAGTCTTTTTGTCTTTAGGAACTTATGTGGTTTTCATAATTACAATAGTTAAAATAATACTCACTATTATAACAATTGCTTACAACATATGAATGTTGTCAATGCAGACATTAATTCAATTAATAGTATTACATGAAAGTAAATGCTATAAACAATTTCAGAGAGGTTAATAAAGAATTATCCAGCTTTCAGTACTGATAGAACATTATCAATAATATTGTTTAAATAAATTATGTAAACCATTATTTTTTCAATTTTCTGACTTATAAAAGTAGAAATGTATGTTATAGTTAATTTTAAAGTTATGAATAAATAATCCATTCAATTACCCTATCAAATAATAAGTAATGATTCTTACTAATTTTACTGAACCAATATTTCAATGCCAAAATTCTCTAATGACAATGCTTCATAATTTATCACAGTTAAGGATAATATTTCAAAGAAAGGAATGAGATAACCTGAAGTGTTTCAGGAAACCTTACTGCATAAATAATGTGATCTTATCAATATATAAATTTGAAACTTCTGTGACTTCAGGTTAACTTTATTATTTCTGCACTATAGACGCACACGCACAGCACACACACACATGTATTCATACCATTGAAATATAATTCATTTGTCCAGTGAGGTACATTTGTTATGACTCTATTTTCAGTTAACACATGAGCACTTTATGGAAACATAAAATAAATGCAAGTAATTTTGTTTTTACTGATTATTAAAAATGACATGTTGTTTCATAGTGTACATATACTGTTCCCAGAATTCTGTTAGAATCATGCTCCACTTTTTTTCTCAACTGAATATTAAAGTTCATTGAGTAACACTTTTTTGTAATGAAGTTTTCATTGAAATTCATTAACAAATGTCATTTAATTTTTATATGTTAATCTTTCTTTGTTTACTGATATTAATAACATTAACAGAACCAAACTAAAACCAATAGATTATAGTTTACATACATTTTCAAAAATACCCATGAAGTGGCCCTGCATTATATATTCAAATGAACAGAGAAAGAAGTTAGTAATAGTCAAATGAGTATAAAAGCACTGAAAATAAGCCTTAAATTAAAGGGATAACATGTTTTGAGTGCATTAATAAATCTTGTTATAAACTAAATATTAAAAAGCTACTTTTTCTGTAGCTGTAACTGTTTATTGGTTAAACTAATATGAATGTTGTAGATTAAATCTTAAATTCGTAAACATAAGCACTTCAGAAAAAATAAATTTTATGTCAAAAATAATAACAATAAACATAAATAATTCATATTTTATTGTGAAATTTAACTAAGTAAGTTCACTTATTCAACTCAGAACCAAAAAGGAATTCTTTTAAAGCATCATCGCTGATATTTTCAAATAAAGGATCATGGGTCATATCCAATTCAGAATTTAGGTTATCACTGAGTAAATTTTGTTTCTCAAAACTGCAAATATTCCAAGATGTAGATGGAGTGGAAGTTGGTGATAATGTTAACCTGCCAAATTTATCAGACGGAGATGATAATGCTGGACTTAAAATTAATGAAAATATATCTGAAGAATCCATAAGTATATCGCCAGGTGGTGAACTGTAGTCCTTTTTACAATCAGGATTTCCATCATCATGCACACTTTTTGATTCATCTGCATTATTTTCTGTATCTAGCCTTTTACGCTTTTCTGAAAATGTTGTCTCTAAGTATTCACAATAATTTTCATTATCATTGTTGATGCATGATGAACTTTTATCTGGTGGAGAATTAATTGGAGAGGTCCTTTTCCTATCATTTGTTGAATCATCATTATCACTTTGACTGGGTAACATTTGTTTTCTCTCGTTTGTATCAACTATCATTGTAAATATTTCGCTATCTGAAGTAGAACTAACCTTTTCCTTTGGTGAATTCACGAAATTACAGTACAAGAATTCTTGTTGGACAGAGTGATTATTACTAACAGGAGAATCAAGCAATGATGAACTATTACTTGTTGAAGAACTGAAGCTTTCAGGTGACTTCAAAACTATATGAAAAGACTGACTATTATTATTTGCAACATTTTTCACAACTTTATCTGTACTTTCTGAGTCTTGCAATGAAATTTCTATTATATCCTTTTCACTTGTAGTCTTTCTTGAGTCAGTGATAGAAATATCATTCTTTTCTTGTTGTTTTGGTTCAACAGGTTTTATTTTATGTGGGACAACTACAGGTTGATAATAGGACTCATCATTTGGTCCTTTAACTAAAAGGTAGTATTGAGGTTTATCTTTAATATTTTTATTAGATATAGATGTCTCCAATATTGAAGGGACTTTGCTCAGTGGAGAATTTATTGGGCTCTTATCCTGTGGAGAATTTTTCAAAGTAGTTTTTGGAGATTTTACAGAAGGAGAGTAGGCATTGTTCATTTTCCTTTCTAATAATAGCTTCTTGTCATTTTTCTCAGCAGCCTAAAAATATATTAATGAACTTCAAAAATGTTATATGGACAATATTTAATGGTTAAGAAAAGTTTGTTATTTTTAAAACAAGGGAGAAAAGGCCTATAAAATGGGAGAAAAGGCAACTATATCAAATTAACTGTTTAAAAATAGTTCATAATAAAGCACTTATGCTAAAAATTATAACAATATTTACATTACTATAATTTACTTACTATGAAATCATTGAAATAATATAAAGCATCAATAACTATTATTAATAAAACAGAAACTTGTTTTACCTTGATCATTGCAGCCTGTAGACGCTCTACAAGATTGGCCTGAGTTCGAACAACCACACCTGGAGGTTGAGCACTACATTTATGTGTTCTCTCACTAACCTTCAACATATCAATCAATTTATATTTCACTGTTCAAAAGTTATATAGTAAGCAGAAAATTTGTATTTGTATTGAGTATTTACAATAAGTACCTTATATCTGAAGCTTTTATTACATGCTGTACACTTGTATGGCATTGCTCCAGTATGAATGCGTCTATGAACTAAATATGATACCCTTTGCCTAAACGCCTTACCTAAAATAATATGATAATGACAATAAGTAAAATGTTTCATTAATATTATTTATTTGAGCACAATAAAATTGGAATTCCATTACAATTTTTTTACATTATTACTTTGAAATTTGACATAACAATACCAATAAAAATAATTCCAATACTTTTCATATAAAGGGAAATGATAAACTATGCTAACTTATATGCATAACAAATCAACCAAACAATATGAGTTTATAGATAAAAACAACAAAACAAAAATTTGAGCTTTATAGAACTGTACAAAAATATTTTTCATAAAACAAAAGACTTATTACTTACATTCTTCATCCATTGACAATATTATTAAACACAAAAACAGCCAAAAATGTATTAGTCAGTAAAAAACACAAAGATGCATCTGCAAAATAACAATAACAAAGCATTACAATCACATTTGTTACAACAATAGTAATGTTTCCTGAATATTTTTTAGAAAGTTGTTTTAAAACTTAAACAAAGCCCATAACTGTCCACAGTTGTCCCATTGTATCATATAAGTAACATTTAAAAAAAGTCACACATGACTACATGTTTTCACGTATATATTGTTATGGATTAAAATATATCACAATATATTTATGATAAATTTTCATGGTTTTATTACTTATAAAAATTATATATATATATATATATATATATATATATATATATATATAAATAAATAATTTGATATAATTGCACACTAGAGATAAAAAACTTTCTCAAGATTTATATATTTGTTAATTTAAGCTCAGTTCAGCTGTATTACTTTTAATAATGTACACAATATTGTGCACAAGGTACTTAAAGCACCAATAAAACAGATATTTTGTCAAGCCCTTAATGAATGATAAACCCCCTATGAACAGAACCGTCATTTGATCTTCATGAAACTGATGGTCATATATTTAAATTTATCCACAATTGGACTTTCTAACATTATCTAGTGGAAGTTTTGTATTTGTACTATAATTTGGTACTTATACACCTGACACAAGTTGAATACAAATGACCAATACTTTGTAAATTGAATGGAACAGAAAGATTTGAGGTTACTGAAATATGTCAATAAGGTGAAAAAAAATCATTTTATTTCACAAAAATATAAAAACTATTAGCATAGATCTTGCAAAAGTTAATACCAGGCAAACTAATTTAAAATGACAATATGTAGAAAAATAATAATACAAAATTGGAAAAGCTAATTTGTTATAATGTCATTATAAAAAGCAAATTTTTTGTTATTTTGTGCAGGTGTATATAAACAAACAAAAATATCCATCATTGAAGAAATACATATATTAACAAACAGGTAACGTTAAAAGGATTTGACATTGAATTTCTTAAGGGAATTAATTAAACCGTCATTACACACTAATCAATTTTACATTAGTATGAAGCACATGTTATGCTAATCAAAATATTTAAATAATATAACCAAAATATTGTTACCACAAGTTTCACATGTGAAGGGCTTTTCACCGCTATGAATTCTTTCATGATTTTGCAATGTTGACAACTCTTTAAAAAGTCTTCCACATTGTGCACAGCAATATGGTTTGTCATCATTGTGATAAAGCAAATGCTTATGGTATGACTGTTGAAAAGTAAAAGCTTTACTGCATGTAGTGCATCTATATGGCATTTCACCTATTAAAAATAATTCAAATACAATAAGATGAAGAGTTAATAGCATTTAACGATAAAATTATCAGTCATTAAAAGAATTAATCACCAGTGTGGAGCCTTCTATGTTTTTTAAGAAAATATTTTGTTGTAAAGGTTTTTGTACATATTGTACACTGCCATTGTTTCTCATCATGTGCTTTCATGTGCTGTGACAAATGAATTTCCTGAAAAATTTACATATTTGAGAAAACATATTACAATAAAAATTCAGGTTATTGAAGGCAGGCTGCTGGATAAGAAGAAATGTAATGTATCAAACATGTTTTACCAAGTTAAAGATTTTTTTAAATATATAACATAAATATTAAAACAATTTTGTTTATGTAGGATGCTAGATACTCTCCTGTCTTCAAGTAGCTCAGTAGAATATTGGAATTGAATGGTTTTCTTCATAATTAAATTATTTATTGGTTTAATTGGGTTGTATAAGTAATAACAAAGTACATTTATAGTTTGCTTAACAATATTGTGAAGATAAAATCGTCAATATTCCTTACTAAACCTTAATGCAAAATGTATTTGTGCATTAGGAACAGTTTTAAGTTGATTTATAAACCAACTCATTATATCATGAGGCTTCTATCACATATTCTATGCCTAAATACACATTCTCGTACTACCTTTCATACATTTAATCTACTAACCAATCTGATCTAATATGTATTTCAAATACCAAATGCCTTTAGCAAGGTAAACAATTACTTGCTTTCTTCCTGCTTCAACTAAATATAATTTTTCAATTTGACAAGTATTAGAATGAAACTCAAATTCTATTCAACAAAAATAAATATTTAAAGCAGAATGAATACAGATCCATGAATATGAATATAGTGAGATATAACCTAAACCACATAGTTGAGTTGTAGATTCCAATAACAGTATTGGGTGATAAAAACTGCAGCACAGTAGTATTTTATGAACAGAAAAGACTTACGGATAAGATTCAGTAGTGAAAAAATACAATAACAAAGGTGAGATTTAAAAAATAATTTAGATAAGGCCATTATCAGGAAAGTTATGCATATACTTCTTATATTTATATATGAAGTATGATTAACGAAACAGTAAACTGAAGTATAAGCTATTAATCAAAATAATATAAGCAATGCAAATATTATTGTTCCATTACAAGCTTTATTTCATTTTATAGAAAAAAACAAGTTTAATTTACCTTCTTAAAAAACTTTCCGCAAACTTGGCAAGCAGGTTTAGGAGGTGGCTGTTTTGAAGATTCTGAATTTTCAGAGTTTCCTAGAATTTTAAGAGCAATTTAACAACCCAAAAGAATGAATATAATCATTCATTCTTCTATAAATTAAACAAATAAATGCCAATACTTTTAATTATCATGAAATATTCGAAGAAACCTATAGACAGGGCATTCAACAATTAATAAACATTATTTATTGAAGTAGTAAAAAACGCATTTGCTCAAATAAATAAAAATAAAATAAATGATGATATCAATCACTAACATTACAAATCAATGCTAATGACATAATTTGTGCAGTACTACCTCTTCAGGTTGCTTGGAATCTTATTGAAACATTTGTTTCTTAAGAAAAAACTGTAAACCTTTTAGCAAAACCCCATCTAAATACTTTTCATTATAGCGTTCAAATAACAAAATTAAATGATCAAATTGGTCATGTAAATATATTATTAAAACTATTTCAATGCAACTCAAGATATTTAAGATGAAAATTCACACTTGTTGAATCTTTTTGATAAAACATTTTTTATAATAAAATCAAGAGGCATTACTGCACCATATGAAGATAGTTTGAAAGGCTGCAAGAATATATATTTCTAGAACAAATAAAAAACAATACTCACCTAAACCACTAGAATGTGCAACTCTTCTGTGTAACATTAGACTCCCTCTCATCTTGAAACTTTTAGGACAAAGATTGCAAACAAACATTTTCCTCTTATTTTCAGTTTCAACTTCAACTTTTTTGTGAATAAGTTGTTTATGCATGGCTAAGATGGTTTTATTTGGAAATACAAATGGACAAATGTCACATGGAAAACCATCTTTTGGTTTTGTTTCTTCTTTCTTGGTCAGACAACTCTCAACTGAAATTTCATCATTCACCAATTCCATTTCACTTGCAACATCCTTATTTATACAAGCTTCGATCAAATCATCTGTACTGGTTGAAAAATCACCCTTTGTTAATAAATCTCTACAGGATTCAAACTCCCTTGTGATACATTTTTTCTCATTTTCTGCTGTCACACCACTTAATGAACAATTATTAGGAACAGAAGTCCCAGCAGTATTTAAAGATAAATCACTGTCACTGTTTAACAACTCTGTTCCTTTATCACATATTTCTGATATTTCTTTATCAGTAATCTGATTATATTTTCTCTTTTGTACCTTTTCAATTACACTTGTTTGCACAGTTGCTGTAGTTATATTAGTGTTTGTAATGTAATTCTGAGTATTAATGGTTACATTTTTCAGACTAGTTCCCAAATTTTCTTGTGTGAGAGCAAATATCTGTCCATTATCAGTCCTAAAATATATGAGGGGATTTTCCTGAGTATTTAATATGTTCTTTGTATTTTCAATTTGAAAATGTGTATTATTATTATTTATTTTCCATTCTGTTTTATCAGAAGTCTTGTAAGGAACACTTTCTTTTACAGTGGTTTGAAATTTTATTAAATTATTGTTCAATTGTTTTGTTTTATTGCCTTCTTCTAATGGCAAAGATTTACTAGCTTTAGTAATTGAATGCATACTGTTGTTATTGTTGTTGTCATTAATCTGATTTTGTTTTGAATTCTGGCATGATTCAATGGGTTCTTTGAATGTTTGCAAACCAAACTTCTTTAATGAATGGCTAAATAAATGAATAGTAAATTTATCTAAACCAGTAACAATTTCGTTGCAAATGGGACAGCACAATTTTCGAGATGTAACACCCACAAGTGCAGCACACAATGAATCAGATGTGCTAAATCCCGGTCGACAGCATAAAGGGCAGGTTACCATGGGCAAAGTCATATCTGAAAAAGTAATTCAGTTTATGAATATGAATAAAACATAAAAGTCAACACAATTCATAGAATTCACAATAAGGTTGTAGCAAATAATAGGCAATTATACAAAAAAAAATTTGGAGGTAGAAAAATGTTCTAAACACATGAAAAAAATTGATCCCTAAAAGGCACTTTATGCCAAGGTATTATATTTCAATATATATAAATCTAAAAATAATATTAGTTTCCATGACTCAATGTGGGTTAGGCTCATACATTTAATTATTCGACAATATATAACAATATCAAAACTTTGATAAAATCAGATTAAAATGTGAACTAGGTGTAGAGAATGGGTAATGAAATCAGGCGTTGAATTGCAAAACGCATCTGGCCATCTATACTAGCGAGCTACCATTTCAAAATCAACAATATATATTAAACGATACCTCAAATATGAAAGGATTCACTTCACACAAGACCTCAAAATCATTGTAATAAAACTATTGACACGTAACTCACAACATATTTATTTACACTGTAAACTCATTGAAATAGAATGAACCAGTTAGGCAGCGTTCCAAAACAGACGCCTCTTAGACAAACAAATTCTTGACTCATACGAAAATTGATAATAAACAAAATGTTATTTATTTACTTTTTGTTTTTTAAATAATATATTTATTGTGGATAAAATATTTAATTTTTTAAAAATTAATGCTTAATATATTAGACGCAAGTGTTACTAGATTCAAAACTAGGGCGTGACTCGTAAACACAGTGACGGAAGAGTAGTTGGTGAAATGATGTAAACAAGTTGAAAACGTTACGTTTTAAAACATTGAATTTATTTAGATAGACATTGTGAAGTTGTGATTAAAATGACGAGCCAATCTGTAGATTACCCTCAAGCTTCGGGTAAGATTTTTTATTTAGTTCTACATGTCAAACTAGTCAAAACAGCCTTACTTAAAAACAGTATAAATATAAAAATTAATTAAGAACTTTTTCCAAAGTTGTTTTTATCACACTTAGCCAGCAATATTGAATGCATTCTTCTTAATCCAAGAAGACAAAAAAAGAATTGCATTCTTGTTGTTTCCTCTTGAATCATAACAATTCAAATTTGCAATTGAAGCAAAATTTGGACTGCCACCAATCTACATTGCACCTAATTAATTGCTACATCGAATTATTCCTTCTGTTTCGAATTTGAATTGATTATGAGAAGGGCTCACATAACTGCAGTACAGTCATTAAAATTAAGCCTAGTAATTTGTTCCATTAACAAAGGCTTCCCATTAAAAAGTGCAGATATAAGGCTGCCACTCTCAGTACAAGTGACAAGATGCCCATAAGTAGAGTTTAGCAGGCTGAATTTCCCTAAAGTCGCTAATATGTGAGAAGCGTGCTTGTCTCTCCTACATCCCTTAAAAATCATATTTCAACTGAAGCTGTATGTACTCTGATATTTCAGATATCAATAATTTGTATTGGAATAATATTTTAGGTCGCATGGTCTTTGGTGGAGTACTTGTGTTTATGGCTGGAATATTTCTGTTAATTTGCTTTGCAAGGTATGTGTTTCACATTGTGTGATTGTTTTATGATCACAATTATTCTAAATAGTAAATAATTCAGTCTTTTTATAGCTGTGTTAAGAAAAGTACTTAATATTATATTTAAAATTATCCAATAATTATTTCACTATAATATTTAATTATGTATAATGTAGTTAATATATTTTTTGTAGTCCATATTGGGTTGAATCATATGAAGGAACATTTAGCAATTTCAAGCACATGGGACTGTGGGAATATTGTTTCGACCACTTTCTTTTTCCATACCATCAGTTCCCAAATGTATTTAATGGATGCCATTACATATACAGCTATGAGTATTATGTCATACGTGAATGGTTGCTCCCAGGTTTGGAAATAAATTAATGTTTTATCTGATATTTAATGTAAAATTAAGTTTGTGTGTAATATTTTCTTTTATATTTGCGCAGGTTGGCTTCTGGCTGTTCAAACTTTTGTAACTTTGACATTTATAATGTCATTTACTTCACAAGTTTTACTTGCCTTGGTTGTTACTCGATATCCATTGAAATTTGTTCTCCGTTATGAATGGTTACTTTCTGGGATCATTTTCATTGCTAACGTTGTGTCTGGTTTGTATAAACACATTGATTACTAGTATTATGGTTAGTTTATTAAGAATATATGATAAATACTATTTATTTCTTTTCATACAATAGCAATATTTCTGTTCCTGACTGTCATAATATTTTGGACCCAGTCTTCACGTCGAGATTGGTTGATGTATCCAAATTTTAACCACCTCTCATGGTCATATTACTTTTGCGGGGTAGCTTTTGTTCTTCATGCCCTTGCTGGAATTGTCCTTTATTCTGTAAGTAACATTAATGATTCTCCCTGTATTTTTTTAAGTGTTCACTTCTCTGTTGGAAGTTTATAAATAGTTAACTATACTAATCATTATTACCATTGTACATTTTTTAACGTACTATTATAATGCTATAATATTTGTATTACAGGAGGCAAAGAAATCATGGGACCTGCGTGAAGAAAAATGGAACCTCGTAAGGCAAATGCACCAACCCCAAGAGCACAATGGGTTTATTTAAATTTCAGATATTCCATTCAATTTAACATTTACCTTTAGTATTTAGCAGAATAATAATTGCGTCCTGTATGCTTCATGTAGAAAGCAGTGCAAGGAAGTAGAATAAGCATACAAATTTATTAATTTTTTGGAACTTGTATTAAATCCAAATATCTAAATTATTAACTTGGTGACTAGCTCATGAATCTCTTTTATAACTTTATATCACTATTTATATTCTTGAAGGATATATCATTTCACCGTGTGGTTATTTAAGTAACAGTAATTCATGCAAGCGTGATTAGGAATTGAGAGATTAAATTAGGTTTTTTACAAATTTCAGCCTAGCAGTAATATAGTTAAATAGGACAAATTTATTCCCTCACTTCAGAAAACAATTTGAAGCCTAGTTTGATTATTTCTCTGATCATTCATGTCAAAGTATTTTTGTGAGTGCTGTTGTTGACAGATATTATTTCTTATTCATCAGGTATATTCAAATAAATGCCACTACTGTTCATTATGGAGTATTGTTTAAACGAGTGAAAACTGCAACTGACAAATTTATTGACAAAATAAGAGTTCTTTATATTTAAAATACAGTATGTAGTTTTTAAGTATTATTGAAAATAATTATTATCTGAAATTAATTTAAAAATTATATATAATTTTGTCATTCCATTTTCTAATGTCAATTAACAATTGTATTATATTTAGATTGTATGTTTAACTTGCTAAAATTTATGTACACAGATTAAAAAATTATATTTTTTACCAATTAGATTATATTTTTTGAGGTATGAAATTGCTCAAAAAATTGTCACTAGGCAGTATTTTTACACATATTGATAAGTTTGTAATCTTCACAGTTGTGATAAAATTCTAAATTTATAATTGAAATATCATTCCTTATGGTACAAAAAGATGTATAAATCTTTATATGTATAAAAGTTTAATATTATTCTTCATGTTGAATGATAAGGGAAGAAACACCAAAATAGAGGAAGAAAATATGCTATCAAAATTATTTAAATTGTCATTTTTAATCTCCACTTATGATTTAAAACATTGTAATTTTTCGTTTTAATTTATTTTCTGTGTTGCTTCCAATAACTAGGTACAAACTATTTATTATTGTTAGACTTTGTTTTTAATTTTATTACTTTTTTTATATTGAAACTTATTCCATCCATTTATAGGGACTGATAAAACGGATTTGTTAAGGAAATTACGAGAAAAATGTTTGTAATTTTAACAATAATTTTAACGATCTGTTAGGTATAAATGTACTATTCTAATTTGTAGACTTGCTGTGAAATACTTTTCTGTTTAGTGAGTGTTGTTTTATAATAGATAATATTAATATATATAGATCTTCTATGTGCACATGTTATCATACATAGGAAAGAAAATTTTCAGAGATTGTTGTCAATTGAAATTTTTTTGGTAACAATATTTATGTATGAACATTTCTACAATGGAATTATGCAGAAGCAACTGCAACAATAGCAGTTCTTTTATGCTTCTTGAACCAATATTTATACTTTTGCACCTAATTGTAATTAGAAGCTATGAATAAAATTTTATTATTTTATATTCTATCTTTTCATTTCTCCTTAAGTTTAAATTTTAGAATATGATTGAAGAACATTTTGAAAATACAAATGGAACAACTCTGGTTTGGAGAGCATAGTCCTAAGCAGCTTTATGTTAATACCAAAACAAAATATTCACAAATTAATATTCTGTGATAAATTGTAATCCTTGGTTGTCAATGTCATGATACAAAACAAGAAAGACGATTTCTGTCACTACCTAATGAAGCGAATCATGAATTTGTTACATTTACAAATTTCTTTAACAATAGAAAATGTGAAGGCACAGTCATGTTGACCAAAAGTTGAAGGAAATTTTTTTAAGGCTCTTAAGTTAATTTAATTAAAGATAGATGTAGATAGAAATAGTGGGCACATAGCTGAGATGGTGAATATATTTGAAAATCTTGGACTGGACTCTTACTGTTGGTACGCACTTCCTCCAATTTAAATTTGAATTTATTTTATAAACTACTAAATACTTGGTTGAGATAATTTAGAATGCAAGAAACTATAAATTAGAACAAACATTTTAATTTAAAAAAATATTATACAAATACCACAAGTTATATCAAGTAATGAACACATAAATGTATTTTAATTAATATAAGTCAACACTGAAAAATCAGTTAAACTGTAACACACCGGTTGCCTTTCGGTACATAGTAAAATGTTCAAGGTATTGCTGTATTGTGTCCATTGGCTGATAGACATCATTCATCCGATTCTGGAGATACTGAGGGGGTATACTCGGGACACAAGAGCCGAGAAATCCTTGCAAAAATTCTCTCAGCAAATCCCAACAACTGGCCGGTACAACACAAGGACGGTATTCAACCTCGACCAGAACTCCTTTAAAGTTCTGACTGATGGTTACACTTCCCAGCTTGATGCAAAAGTCGGCCAGTTCAAACCTGGGACCTTTGGATTCGACTTTCGTCTGTTTCTTTGTGTAGATAGGAGTCATCTTCAGCATGAGGAGATCGAACAGTCCGTCGGCGACGAGAGGTATAGTCTTTTGCCCAGACTCGAGGAGGGAAAACACGGAGGCGGGCTGTTCCGAATTATGGAGAACGTGAACAGTCCTCTGGGGTCCCAGTGAAGGCATTGACATGTAGGTGTCGCAGTCGACTAAAAACTGTCCGCATTGGACGGCCCCTAAAGCCACCACCCGTTTGGTCAGAAACTCGATTGTCTGAGGCCCCGTCCGATTTTCGAGCATTGGAAACTGTTGCAAAATTGTCACTCCCATCTTTGTATTAACTACAGCTACAACAATTGGTTACTTTTTCACGTTTACATACATTGTCACCTTACGAAAATATTCTGACACTTGTACATAAAATGCGGTCTGACAAATTGATAACCGAAACATGAACGTTATAACCTTCACTGTCCGGTTAGTCAACAATTACGGCGTCAGTTTCTAAGGAACTGGTAATTTCCAAATTGTTTTGTTACATTTTCTTTTGTGTAGGTATTTCAGATAACCAGAAATCAAATTTAATTGCATAAATATAAATTTATGACATGGCTCTATTTAATGTCTTTGTCTATATCTATATTTACGTATTCCAAAACCATTAGAAAACGTCCCATATGTACACCAAATAACCTTATTTAATCTTTAAGTTACTTTTTTTAAGAAAAGGGTTACTTCGTACCTACAAATTATCAAACTGAATAACATTTGTCGACGACCACCTACTAAGGTGGAAAGTCCTACCACGCAAGTGGTTAATTATTTTTTAACAACTGATTCAGATATGCATTGGTATTTATTTCAGATTAACCAGCAGCCATGCAATATTTAATCAATGGATACTGGTATTTCTTAATAATCTGTAATTCAAAAAACATTTTTTTAAATTTATCTATTATACTGCGGTTGTAACTGTAATGTGCAGGCAAAGCACATTCACACTTATATACATATAAAATAAAATTCCAGACTACCCTCCTCATTCAAGCTTCCAGCTTACAAAAGAAAAGAGGTGATTTCCCGTTATGCAAATTTTCCATTACATATATTTTCTAGAACATAAAAACATATTTTGCCAGTGACATTAGGTTACATGTAGGACTCACTTCACAAGATACACTATAAAAAAACATTATAATTTGCAACTTTGGAAGCACGAAAAGTAGGAAGGTGCAAAATGTATAAAGAGGCTAGTTAGGATGAGGTAGCTGGTTCAAAAACCTCCTTCATTTGATAAATTCACTAATCAAATGATGTACAAATATAACTTTATTTTTGAATAACAAGAAACAAAATTTTAGTACTATATTTGGACTTCCATCAAGTTGAAAACATTATAACATACCAAAGGCCAATATGTTTTTATCAATATTAAGGCTTCACTTCAAAGATGATATTTTGTCATAAACTAAGATGAAATAAGAATGTTATTTTATAAATGTGCAAGTCCATAAATAATAAACAA
This sequence comes from Lethocerus indicus, assembly GCA_019843655.1. NCBI lineage: Eukaryota > Metazoa > Arthropoda > Insecta > Hemiptera > Belostomatidae > Lethocerus > Lethocerus indicus. Next base: position 20,251,437 of record JACDQD010000003.1, on the reverse strand, counting down.
TTAGGGTTCTTTTATAACATAAAAATATAATTATAATCATACAATTTAATATTGTAGGCATGATTTTGTTCATAAAGATGTGTTAAAAAATAATAATAATGAGAGTACAAATTTTGCTGAATAGAATATAGAATAACAATATTTACAAGTGAAATTTCTATTTAACTTAAAGCAGCAACTTTTTTAATTGTTGCCAAATCCCTTAATAACATATGCACAGTCTGTTTAGTCAATGGGTAGTGATCACTTGTTTCTTCACTAGCCAAGTCTGGATCTTGAGATTCAAGTGCTGAAAGATAAGAGTAAAAATTGAGACAAAATTAATGAATTATTTAAAAATATTATAATTAAATTATTACTGTCAGGTTTGAAACTTTACAATTCAATGTAACATAGGCCAAAACCAAAAATATCTGAAAAGTCATACCTGCCAGACTGAATTAAAAAAAAATAATTGGAACACTTATTATATTTAGAAAGGAGTAGAAGTGCTCCCCCCCTTTAAACTGAGCAATATTTACATTCACAGGCCTTATAGGTATCCAGGATAATAGGAAAGGAAACTACCACAAATTATACATCTTATAAGGAAAAATTGATAGGTCTATCAGTTCAGATGTTAATTGCAGCTCTGTACTGAATGGTTATTCATGGGTTTGATACACAATACATATCCTTCCCCCCTATTCTGGGTAGAAGAGAATGCAATGATAACATATATGAAATGAATACAACAATGACATGCTGTCACTTAGATTAATCTTCAGAACTGAAGAGAGGAAAGCTACAATACCAGCAACTTGTGCCTGTAATGTTGTTAGTCTGGATTCAATCTGTTGTTGATACCGCTCTACATGATCTATTAACCTCAATCTGCATTCTTCTAGGTCAATAGGGGCTTCAGGCTCAGGAATCCTGGTCGTTATTTCAACTACAAAAAATTAAATTTATGTATTTTAAAGGACACTCCCACATAATAAAATAGTTTTGATTCAAAGGAATAAAAACCCAAATAATGTGAAGTGGAATAAAAACCTGTTTCTGGCTTTTGTTGTTCTCCATTCTCTTGTTTGATATTATCTTTAATTTCTTTAACTTCTTTCTCTTCATTAACATTGGACATTTCATCCCAATTTTTTGCCCATAAATATAATTTTGGATGATCTGACTGCCTGAGAAAAATGAGGTAGAAACATTATTATTACATTATTATTATGTAAAGTGCATTAGGAAATATGAACTGCAAATAATAACATACTGAGCGATATTAATTTTTGCTCTCAGACTGTGTTCAACGCTTTGAATTTGGTGCAAACTATATGAAATGTCAAAACTCCTCTTCAACATGTTTTCTCTTTGTTTAATTTCACCTTCTTTGCATGTTCGGAAACTTAAACTGAAAACGAGTATTCAATTAAAAAATGAAATGCTGAGTCAAACAATTAATTTCAGAAATAGATAATTAAAATTATGTTTGCTCACAATGTACAGATATATGATTGTGTCTTATAAACACTAGTGAAAAAAATAATCTACCTAGGAAGTTTTGCTTGTGTCAGGTACAGCTGAGCATAACTGTATTTTTTAGAAGAACGGACTCTCACTGGGTACTGACAAATGACACAGACATATCTATCAGGAACCTCGGATTCATTCTCTATTCCGTAACAGAGACCATGTTGCCAGCACAAGCAAATATCACACTGTCAAAGGAGAGAGATCATGTTTAAAGATAACTGATATGTTCTCAAGTAATAGTAGTTTTCCAGTAGTAATGGGTGAGGACTAATAACGATTTTGTTTCCAAGTGTAGGGCCAAGCCATGGTTACATAATTATACTCCTTTACCATTTAGCCCAGTCTTATGAGGCATTTTTTCCTTAAGGTGACAAAATGAATCCCACCAATATAGTATTTTCCTATCTCAAAACATTATATTGGTATTTATAGAGACAGTATTTCAATTATTAGATAATATAGTTCTCAGAATCACTTTGAATCAATGCTATTGCATGGAGAAAATTTCTACCTGAATCATTAATCCATCTTCTTCTTTATATCCACAAGTACAGTTAATAACTTCTTCAGACCGCACTCGATCAGAATTAACAATTTCATCTGCAACTTCTGTATTAGGTAACATTTTTTCTTCTTCCGGGAATGAATCTAATAACAAGAAAAGTATTAGAGTGCAATAGTTTAATACTAACAATTTATATGGCCTCTTAGCAGAATAACCAGCAAAAACAACTCACCATTACTATCAGTTCCTAGTTGTATTTTATCTGAGGGAAGTAATTGCTTCTTCTTTACAAATCTATAGCCTGGATTAATTGGATAAACATGATCTCGCATTCCAAAATCATCTAATGGTGCACCTTTAGGCAAAATTTAGATATCAAATTAATCTATATAAAGTAATATTTAATGACAAGAGAATTTATTATTTTAAATAGAAACTATAATAATTTTATACAGCTTGTTAAACTGTTAATTCAATTATTTGAACAATTAAAAAAAGTGTTTTCAATGTATTCCACCAAGGTGGTTTACTATGTAAATTATAATAATAAGAAGCATGACATCATTCTTTATTTCTCTAATTTCTTCTCATGAGAATACTGATACTTACTGATAGGTGAAACTTTAGTTGTCTCTGTTTTAACCTTCTTGTTGCGAGACTGTTTATACATTTTATTAGCTGCCAATAGTTTCTGAGCTTCGCTAAGATTCAATTCTGCACTTAAATTTTCATCACTTTCAACATCCTCTGTATCCTGTAATGATCTAGCCAGAGGACAGAGATGTTAATTAAAACTAACATTTGAATATTAAGAACATTAAAGCTTTACAGCTATTTGTTAAAAAAGAAAACCAAAATTAACTAATTATTATTAGCTTTATTCTATATAAGCATGACTAAATACATGTGAAATAAATAGACTGGTATAGTATACACCAAAATCATACTCCCAGTGCTATGCTAGGATCTCAATGGATCTGACTGAGGCCCCAAATATAGTACTATTTAAATGAATATATTGCAAAAAATATATATACTTAATGGGGGTTTCTTGAGAAGGTTGACGAATTGGCAAAATTGTTTTTATAGTTGGCTTCCTTTCATCAATAGGCAGTGGAGGTTGGCGTTTTAATGGTACTGTTTCTTCTGAGCATCCCACAACATCAATTTTACTAACTGCTGGAGTCTGAAAATGAGTATTCATAGAGGAGAATAGTTACATTAGAAATTATGTTTGTAATTAAGAGAGCATTTAAAAGTAACAAATGTATAATATAATTCCAAAAAATCATTAATGGCACAACATTCATGAATTAATGATGAATTGTTGTTTCTTTAAAATTGTAATTGTTTTCTAGTATATAAATATAAAAACCTGAGGCAATAACGGAGTCTGCGGTGTTAATGGCATCTGTACAGTAACAGGTAAACGGTCAGGAGGTTCAGCCTTATCATACTGTTTCTCTGGATAAGGCGACCTAAAATTAATTTTAAGGAAAACATCACATTTAGGAATTCTTTATTACAACCTTCTCAAAGAAAGATAGACTTAAGGTATGCCAAATGTAAAATACCAAAATAACAGAATACCAAAATGGAAGAATATATTTAATAACATTTAGATATGACTACCCTAAAATCTTTTGGTTTATTTAGTTATATTAATGTAATGAAAAATTATAATTTAACAATAATACATTATTTACACAAATACTTCAAAAGGTATGAAACCTTATGTTTTTGGCAATCTTGAAAGCTACTGAAGATGAGAGAAACCAAAACCGGTCTAGCATAAAACCAAGTCCATGAGTAGAGAAAAAAGATCACGAAAATGAAAGATAGGTAATATTATGTATTCTATTAGCATTTTATATAAGAATAATAACATTACAAACCTTCATACACCAAACAAGTGCCTTAAAATTATATACTATTTATTAGTATCTGAATATAATATAAAGATTGAAAGCACTTACATTTTTGGCATTATCTTTTTAATTGTTCCAGATTTATTCTGTTCTTGCCGCCAATCCGAATTAGCATTCTCAGATCTAGCCAAAGCTAGATCAACCACGTTAGGAGCAGAACCAATCAACGCTTTAAATTCAACATGATAGTGCTTGATGTGCATCTAATGAATTAAAAAGAGTTATAAATACAATCAGATAATATTACAATTTGATATAAACTACTATGGAAACTCTAACATACATATAATCCTAAAGCAACCTACCTGAAGTAAATTTTCCTTTCTGAATTTCTTATCACAGCCTTGTTTTGGACATCTCCAAACTTCACTCTCAGGTGCTAAAACAATTTTTCATTATTTTTACAGTTTCTCATATAGCACAACTAGGTAGCTATGATCTGTTATAATTCTGTAGATTAGGGTAAGTGACTGCTAAAGTAATGCTATATTGAGCCCATAGGATCAATTTCTTTCAACCATCCAAATACTCAGAAGCCTCTGTTGCTTATCTCATCATGTTACACAATGGCAACAATTAGTGATCATCTGAACCCCCAATACACAAATTACCAGGCTTCTATACATCAAAAAATTCCTTATGCTAAGAAGTGTGCAACATTTTGTATTTAAATGATAAAGTAATTAAAAGTTTAAATAAAATAATTAATCATTAAAAAATTAATTTTTATTAAATAGTTTTCTCAACCAAAGACATATGATATGTTGGAAGCGTTAGAATATAATAAATATAATTATACAAAATGCATAAATATCAGCTATCAAATTGTATGTTCAGTATTGGATAATTTTGTTGTCAACAATTATAACAAATGCATTATAATTGTATTTATTTACAGTTATAAATGTAAGGTACATGATTTACTTGAATTTGATGGAACTGGAGATGAAGGTTGAGCTATATTTACAGGAGATGAAGTCCTGTACTTTGGCAGCAATGTGCGGACTCTGCCCACTTGGTGTGGTACCTGTGGCACAGGAGTTGAGCTTTCAGCAAGTGATGCTTTCCTGCTACGTCTGCCACGTTTCCTCTCCCTAAGCACACAATTCTCACAATAATAATAAATGTCAAAGTATGTTCATAATGTAAAAACTTTCTCAAATTTCTAAAAAAATACTGATAGGATATTTGAAGATTGGTGACAGTGCCACTAACTACCACTTATATTGTGTGATTGCAAAAGTTTGTGCCCAATTTGAAACCAAATAAAATACAATAGGTTACATGAAATATAGTGTTTATTAATCAATAATGTACTCTTGATCATTTTCGATAATTGTCTCCCAACATTTTACAAAATTTTAAATTCCTTATTTGTAGAAACTGCATGATTTTTCTTCAAAGTCGCAAGGTAGTTTTTTGCTTCCAATGATGACTCAATAATTGTCATTATCAAAGTAAATATGATCACCATAACCATTCAATCACCATGATCAATGTTAATAAAGCATACGCAAGAACATATTTTCACAAACACACACACACACACACAAACACGCGCGCGCGCTTGTGTGTGAGTGAGTACATGCACAAGTGTTTCAGTAAATAATTAACAATATTATACATATACCATTTTTTATATGTTCCCTTCGCAACCAAGTCATTTTGCTTCAGCACAAGCTCTGGTAGTGCTCTCATGTAAACAACCAAATCTAAAGCCACAGGAGGTTCTTCTTGTTTGACTTCATGATAATAATCTTTAATGTCTTCCATTGTATTGAGTTTGTATCCTTCAGGACTATGATAGAAAATAAAGAAAGTGTATTGCTAAAATAAATTAAACAGAACATTTGAAAATAATATGTATTTAAGTTTGTTTTAAATTGTACCTGATAAGAAAAGGTTCCCAATTACCACCAGCTTTAACCAACAAAGCATGCTTAGTCCAACCTTTTGGTAAATTTTTGTCAGGAACAATGACAGACTTACGCTGAATTCCTAGAAATTAAAACAAATAAATGTGATAATGCTTAATTAAACAAACCAGTCAAAAATATGATTAGCAAAGGCATTAATAGTTCCTATTAATACACAATAATAATATTAATTACCATCAAGTCCAGTAACTTTAACAGGATACACATCCTTAGGTACATCATCAATCCATCTATCATTTTCTGTAGAAAGCTGAGTAGCAGGAATTCGCTTAGAAATATTGGCTTCATAGCTGTTTTCTTCCTGTGAAGTACATTAAATATTTCAGATAAAATAAATATGAAACCCAATCATTATCATCTCAATGATAATAAAATTCATTTATTACTTTGAACAGTTTAAATAATATACCAAAATAAGTAATGAGTTATATTTACATTTAATGAATCATACATACATAAATGTAAAATACCATCTTTAAGGCATAAATCAATTGTTAGCCATACTAATATTTATATTTACCGTACTAATAAATGTTTCTGCAGACAATGTGTGCTCTGAAGAATAGTCTAATACTGAAGATTCATTCAGTTTATCAGTGGATTTATTTACAAAAGAAGAAATTTTATCCATTGATTGTTCTGCACTTTCATCATCCACTTTTTCATCAACATTTTCTTGTGAAATAGATTGTTTTTCTTTCCTTTTAATTTTTCTCTTATGCAAATCAGGACTTTGCAAAGGTTTCATAAGTCTACTCTTCTTTATAGATTTTCGAACATCTGAAATTGGTTTTTCAATTCTCCTACTTGAACTATGTTTCCTATTGATACTGATTGCAGAACTTTTATCAGTATCTGAATGCATATCTGATTTTCTCCTGGATCGATGGAAATCTTTCTCAAAAAGGAAATCATCAAATGTTTTCTTCTTACGTTGCCTACGCTCTTCTTTTGATCCAATATCCATAGGAAATAACAAATCTGCTTCTGAAGGATTTGACTGCTGATACTGCAAAAAAATCAAATAATTATGTGCAATTTTATATTTTAATCTATAATCAGCATTATTTTGAAACTAAAAGCATAATTTAAAATCATGATTATGTTTTTCAAAATATAAAGTTAACATCCCACAAACTACATACTTAAGTATACACAAACCTTTTCTACTTCTTCCTCAGTAGCTTTAAACAAATCATCACCCATTATAGTCTTTTCAAAACCATCATAGAATAGAACATCATATTGACCTAAAAAATAAAATGAATAGTTTTAACAATAATAATATAATATTCTATACCTTTAACATAAATAATTTTACTTAGTAATATAATTCACTTCTAAGAAGCAAGCAATAAATAAATCATTTAAACAATTCTGTTTACATTCTGTTGATAGTCATTTGTTCCACAGAAATTCAATTGCTAAAATTTATTTTATGAGTTTAAAACATATTTTTACCATATTTAAATCTTCTATTGATAGTAATTAATTATATCACTTTAACAAAGTATAAAATTGATTACATAGGTATTATTCCTGTAATATCCAGTTTTAAGAAATATATATATATATAATCATAATAAGTAATCTTTAAAACTTATAACCACAATATACTACTATTATTTTATGTTACTCCAGTTTATTTGTAACTGTGCACTCATTTTTCAACAAAACATGCTTCATCTAGTTGAAAAGACATTTAAAAATACTAAAAGAAAAAAGGGAAATTATAATTGGTGCATTACTAAACTCACCCTGGCCAAGAACTCTTTTAATGACAGCAGGAAACTTCTGCATTCTATGATCAGACCATTTTGCAAGTACTTTTTCACCCACAACAAATCTGTCTAGCTTTTTTGAGACATGCCTTTTCTGAATTATATCTTTACGTGAATTTCTACCATTTCTTCTTTGCAAGCTGCGAATATTCTTTCTGAACTTAGGTTCATCTACATTGCGAGATGTGCTCCTGTTTTCGAAATTATTTGTAACTGTGGGCTTAGGTGTAGGAACAACAGTTATTTCTACACTCTCTCTGAAATATAATATTAACTACATTATATATCACAAGGAAATCAGAGTTCAGAAGTAGATAAAAGTAAAATATGTAAAATTACATATGTTATGAATTATTCCCATAATCATATGGAAATTTTTTCATTCAGTAATGCACTTTTTGTGTACTAAATCTATTAATACATTGCATATATATATATATATATATATATATATATATATATATATTTCAAACCCATAAAGAATTATGTTTTTCATTGTATTTGTTGAGATGTATTTCTTTATTGCATTAAGCTGATAAATAAGTAATATTAATAAATAAATATGCATAAATATATGTACGTTTAAAAGATATCTATTTAATTTAATCATTAATTAGATAAATTATTATGCTAAAAAATATTACCACTGACTTTTCATTATTTTTTTATTTAAAAAAATTCCATAAACTAATAATTCAAATTATAAAATAATTTATTTGTAAGCACTAAATGGTATATTACAGCTTCATAGCAACAAATATTAAAACTAACAATGAAGGTTTGGAAGATTGAGGCTTATTCCTTGATAATCTCTGACTGTTCATAGAAACCCACTCATCTGATTTATTATTGTCGTAATGCACCAACACTTCTTCTTCATCCCAGTCTACTTCAGCAACAGTTCCTTGCAACCTATAAATTAAAAAATTACCAAAGTCAATGAGTATTATATTTATTTAAAAAATTAAGAAATAATTATTTTAAGACATTTTGTACTTTATAATCAACTGTTCTCATAACTGACCATGTAGTTGTAGTATAATCCATAACATGAATTTGAGATCCGGGTGTGAATTCATATTCAATATTTCCCCCATTTGGTTCAGGAGTTACAGGTTTTGTATCAATCACAGGCACTACCTCTTTCACTTCTACTTCAGTCACTTTTAAGCTTTCTTGACTTTCTGAACTTGGAGAAACAACTGGCGGTCTAGGGGCAAATTCATCCAACAAAGAGCTTGTATCAACTTCCAGATTTTCTTCCCAGTTGATTTCGTTGAACAGAGCATTATTTTCACTGTTGTCTGAATTCGTAGTATTGTCATCAATAATTGAAGCCCTACTTTTATTTCCTATTTTCCGTCTCTTTCGAGTCCTTCGAACACTCCTTTTGATATTGCCAGTTCTTTTCAAAACTCCCTCATCCATACTTCTTGAAAATTTGCTCCGTTCATGTGATGTTTGTGGATCTTTAATTTTACGAACTTTAACCGCTTTTATATCTTCATAATCATATGATCTTCTTCTTTTTGGGATTCTTTTACCAACTCTTCTGACATTCTCTGAATCACCAAAAGGATTTGATGACATAAAAGAAAATTTTTCAACTAAAACAATTAACTTTTTAAGTTTAAATTTTTTTTCAACATTACCTTCACTATGAATTGTGGAAGTACTACTACTAGTACTGAAGTTATCCATTCTGAATAGAGCACATTAATTATATATAGGCAGATTTATTCTCCAGCTGAGAATCCTTCCTAGGCATTCACAAAAGAATGTGATGAAATAAAGAAACATAAAACCACAAGCACTTAGAAATAAATGCAGGCAGTTGGCAGACGCTTTCACTAGTTCTTGCGATCCACATTGCTGATTTGATAGAGGTTATGATTCATGGCTTTCACAATTAACGAAATAGATAACAAACTGAACCAACTAAAAGTGAACACTACTTAAAAAGACACACAAACAAAATCAGTAACACTAAAGTATGTATCAACCAAACAGTTATATTTATTCCTAGGTGGCCACAACAATACGTGTCGAGCGACACTTAGAATACCCCGTAAGCGACATACATTGCAACTAGCGTTGCGGGTAAAGTATGTCCGGCAGATATCCTGCTGAGGATTACAAGTCAAGAATTACAACCTTTAATCCAAATATAATGAACATGTTAATATTGATATCAAGAACATTTTTTTATTGGGAAATTAATAAAAGGAAGTAGAACAGTGAGTCAACCTAAATAAAGGTCACGTATACATCCAATGTTAATTTTTACTTAATATATAACCATAGCTGGTAAGAATTCCATTTTATGCTATAATTATTGCAAAAGTCGTGTTTAAATCGGTAAAATGAGTCATACTAACAGGAATAATTAAACACCCCTAACTTCAAACCAAAGGAGATATACACCTGCTGTATTGATCGCGAATACAGTACAATATCAGCTGTTAGGACCGAACTTTAGTTAGTTCCACGGCTAACTACTGAATTAAACCGAGTTGCATTTTGCTTTATAGTTTAGTAACGTTATATGAGAAAATTAATTAGAATTGATTCCCTTTTTTATTTTTAAATTTTAATTGTCAGATAAATTTCAAAAAAGGTCAAAATTACGATCTTTTGGTTATCTTATAAGGCGCATTGAATATATCAAAATGTGCAGGGATATACTATGAAAGGGCATAATCATCAATAAATAAGATCACCATATATTAATAAAGTTAAACTGAATAAAAATAACCAACGCTTTAACTAAATAACAACGCTTTCTGGGGAACATCATACAGGTAATATCACAGATATTGGTAGTTACAATTAATTTATGGATTCTAATTGTTGTCGGAATGACAATATCTGTTTTTCAGTTGGAATAAATTAATACGATATGAGTATCATAACAAACGACAGACTGAGATATTCAATTATTCAAATGCATTATTTCACGTCTCCTCATCGATTAAGAATATTATGGGGAATTTTAAAAGAACTCATGGCATACATTCGTCATACAGAAGGAAAAGTAATAATAAGTATTTATATTTAGTTTCTTACTAAGACGCAACCAGTCCACATGATTTCCGTTGTGATTCACAGTCATATCTCGACATATCATATAGACGAAATCATTTATCATGAACCCTGCAGTGATAACAACATTGCAGTGACAAAAGGAGTTTATTGACAAATATTAACTAACAGCGAATTAGTTTATTATTCAAGAAATATTAGAAAAGGAAGAAGATATGAATATTTCTTTATTTCTCAAATATATCGTCTGAGAGTTTATAGGTCACACCTTTCTATGGGAAAACTAGACGGTAAACAGTAAATAAACCTAATATATTAATACAGTTATATGTATTAACAATGTACTTACAAAATTTTATACGTTATTCACTGTGTAGGGAACAAAAAATACCGCTCGTTGGAAACTTAAAGAATATAGCGGTACTGTCTTCTGCTCGTTTATAATGCTACTATATTTTTAATTGAAAATATTCATGATTCTGTGTATTTTTTTCCCAGGCCTTTACGTGTCACGGTGTGCTAGGTGCATTAAACTGGACTAAGTAATTCTGGTATATATGGGCTGGTGCTTACACAAAACAGTGTGGACACTTATTTCGTGGAAAATCATTTTCAGCAGTGTGAATTTTCTTATTTGATCTATTTCACTGTGAATAACCGTTTCTGTATTGACAAATCCGCTTTTTGACATACAAAGGGGAGACAATTACTGATATCTAAAGCGATAGGCAGTATCAGTTGCATGTTGAACACATTCGCTCACTGACTGAAATAATTCTATTTTCTTGCCGGACTACTTGCAATTATATTGCACAAATAAACCATAAGTGATAAAACATATTTTGAAAAATATCTTTACATGTAGCAATTCAACATCATAAAAACTTCCACTTGAAATCGGCTGGTTATGTATTTTGTCAGTACAAAAATGTAAAGTGTCTCCCTTTCTCTTTTTAACCTGATAAGAGGCACCTTAATTATCCGTTAATAACATGGAGCCGTTTAGTCAGGAAGTAATATTGGAAGGAGGAGGGATCGAATAATATTTTACTAGTGTAGAAGTTAGACTACAAGTAACCAGTCATGTTTCTGAAAATGGTAAGACCGTAGCAAAACCAATTATGCTATTCATATCGTCAGTAAGAAATATAATTCGAGAAGCAAGCACTGCAGAAGCATGCAAAGACAATCCACTAATTTAAAAAGCAATATTTTTAGATTTATACACGGTACATAAGCTTTAAAATTACATTATGAACACAAAATAGACGAGCGCGCGTGTACTCAGAATGAAACATTTTTTATGATTGATAAATCATCAAACTTACCATATCAGAACATGTGTTCACTGAAAATTATATTTGTAATTAAACAGGTTTAATAATAATGATAATAATGTGTCATAAGGAACCTGAATATGGCCTTCATTTATTAAATGGAGACCTGGGACTCGATGCTCATATCCCCTTCAGATACTGTATTGTTTATAGTGTTAACCGTTTGATACTCTAGATTTTGGAGGTGGTTATGGCCGGTTAGATTACGACACCACAACTTACATGTGGTAACCGGTCACTACGGTCCTGATCGCTAAACATAAACGGAGGAATATTTCACAGAGATATTCCTGTTCGGTCAATACATATCTGGTGGAAAACTAATGCTAGTTCTCCATCGAATCCTTATCTCGGACTGAATGCTACAAGTAAAGTGAAGGCACTCGTACGCTGTCCCGGTTCTAATTTTCTCCTGTTTACTTTTCATATTTTGTGGGAAATCTGGAAGATGGTGTTTTGTCGTACGGTAATGCGATCTATATAGGTACACCCACCTGGCCAACTCTCGTCCAAATTGTCCTAATGCCGGAGGAAGTAATAATAGTGTGGAAAATGAAGGCGCTTTGCCACGATTATGGAAAAGAAGATTTGAGTATTTGGTTAAAAAGTGGTTTGCCTTTCGGTGAAACTGAAGTTTTCGTGATTGCAACCCAATACAAGAGCCAAGAGAGCCGACCTCAAAGAACTGTCGCTAGCACATCGTTAAGGACAGGCCCTGGCTACAGTTGATCATTGCTGGATGTATGTTATATATTAATACCTTCATCGCAATGATGACATTGGTACTGTATTTGAATCAATTATGTGAGAACGACCGTCCAGTACTGGAGGTATGTTAGTGGACATATTGCGCGACGGTATTTGTCAAGAAAGCCTTCTCTTTCGGTTACATTGAAAGCTCATTCAGTTCGTCTGCAAAAGACATAATCCTTGTTTTATGAATGATACAATGATTGCCATATTTACATCTTGTATATTTATTTACCATTCAATTTATGCGGGGAAATTTATATTTAAAACGTTTCCGAAGAATTGTTTTTAACAATTTTTAACAATATTTAACAAACGCTCCGAAAATGAGATTAAATGATTTTATTTTGTCACTCTTTGGAATTTCTACCTACTCTCTCTTGCTTGGTTCTAATTTAGACTAGAATGGCTACTCGCTAATCTTCAATAGCGTTCCATTAGTAATATGTATTTAAACATGTCGAGCGCCGATGTAACAGATATGCTGTCACCAACGTCACTATATTTTAGTGTATTTTACTTGATGTTGAGTGACCCTGTGTTGTTATTTCCGGAGAATATTTTATGCATTACTACTTGGCCAGTAAGAACGTAGTTAAATTGCCGGAAGGTTCCATTATCGGTAGACGATATACCGAACTATCTCACCAAAACTGGGCCAGTAAAGGATCAAATTAGTGAGAGGAGACACAAAAATACACAAGTGATGGCATGAAACCAATGATATCACTAACTGATAACCACCCCCAAGTAACATAACCAGATACCTAAGATTGTGTTTCAAGGTATTTAACTTCTTCCGTTTCCGGAAGAAGCGTTTTACAGCCGGAAGCGAATACTACCGATTTTAATTACTTTCTACATTTAAAACAGTTTTGAAACCGATTATTTAAAATAACCAATTACTGTTTGATTATTTTAAGGTAGACCTATTGTAATCAATTATTCAAAACGCTATTATTTATTACCCATTAATAATTTTTTATTTAACAACAATGAGCCGTTTTTAGTTTCATCTTACCGATAAGCATTAATCTTATCTAAAGCAATTCAATAATGCCATCAGTTAATGGGTCTCTTCAAAAATCCATTTCAATGTTGAATTTTTCTGTTTGATTTATAGCGCAAGGGTGTATTTAAGAGCCGCTTTAATTGACTAATCCAGCAGTCATCAAAAATATACAAGGTTCATTACCATATCGTCAAATCTGTCCTTCGCTTTGCCGAATATATTGCATTGGAAATAATATTTCCAAAATTCAATCTGACGTATGCAGTCCAGGTGCATGGCTACAGTATTTTATATTGGTGTTGAGATGGGTTCAATATTTTGTCTTATGTTTTTTGCAGAAATTATTTGGGTAGTTATAAAAACATTAGTACCTGAAAACCTTAAATTCATAAGGTGATTTTCTATTCGGTTTCCGCAGAACGTTTGTAAAACTGTTTCCTTTTCGCAGAAATATAGTAGAAAATACTTGTTCATTCGATCACTGAGTTACTGGCTTTTCTTGCTAATTTGCTAATCCTTCATCAGATAAATTACGTTGTGATTGTGATTGATTTAACGATTTGGTAACAAAAATACTACTCAATCTAAATAAATAAATTTACTCAATTTTTGAGACTAAAAGATCCGTCACTTTTATACACGTATAGCATTATTATTTCGGGATTATCTTTCGTTCATTCATAGATTTCATGGATTTCTATTTAGTCCACCCATAGATGTATTAGCTAGGTTTTGCTGTGTTGTTTTTGTTCTTTTTCTCTCACAACTCCATTTATATTTTCTTCAGCGTAAGGTAGTCTTCTCTAGCATTCCAGGAGATGCCCGCTCCTTATCTCTCTCCACGCGTATGGGTCCAGCAACTTTACTTTATATATAACTCTAAACAGGACTCCTCAGAAGTACTTAGTCATTAATAGTACAAACACGAGGACCGACCGCTTCTACTCAGAGATCTTCAGTCAAGTTCATAATGGGAGCTGTGACTCTTACGTCACTCTGACCCTTCTATGACGTCCTCCAAGCAGGATATGGAGAAAGCGAGAGGTAATCTCGCAGTGCACTGTTTAGTTCTGGCTATGCGTAGTTGCTGTTTACATTAGTACTGACTGCAGTTATTCATAGAGCTCCTATTATTTTGCCGAATTGTATGTCCTTAGATAATTAAGATGCAAAATTAAGATACATAATTAATATCTGTATTTAGTATTCTAGATTGGCAATTTTATTAACACATAATGTTGCTGTTAGATTTATGAACTGGTATCAATTTATAAATTGACACCAATATAATTTTTGAAAAACTTGTTATCACATAATTATCTGATAAATTACATCATTCCCTGTTTGCTTTATACCCTTAGTTTAAATTATAAGACACACATGTTTTGGTTAACTCCTTTTACACAGTATTATATGTTATATTGATAATAATGACAATAGTTGCTGTTACAGGATAACATTTTGAAAATGGAGACTTGGTGGAAGATATCAATACTTTTATGTTGTTTTGGTTTAATAAAAGAATTTCGGCCATCTGAACCATTTGTAACAAAATATTTACGTGGACCACCTATAAATTTCACAGATGAAGTGGTAAGACTGCTAATTTTATATTATTAATCCCTGCAGGGGTGCCAGAGCCTGCACTGAAGTATGGGAATAGCCACCCCACAGCCCCACCTCACTTACACTGCAGGCTTACAGAACATCTACACTCATAGCATACTACAACACACACACACACCCACACAAAGGTATTCTCAGTACACCATCAAAGCTTATCATCCCTGAGAGAGGGCATGACACTAGGCTAGCGCGCTCGCCTTACTTACAAATTAACTTTGACTTACAAAATTAATTTTGTTAAAAAATAATTAACACAGCCTCAGATGGACATCCGACTGTAGATGGGGGAGTTGGTAGCCCCGCCCCAATTGTAACCCCTACCAACAACATGGCTACTATACCCACAGAAGCACCTGGAGTTACTACTCTAGGGTAAGCCCAGCAGACAACAAAACGGCCTAAATGGGAACCATGGATCCCACCGGAAATTCCAAGGTGGGAACCATGGGTCCCACCAATGAAACAAACCCTTCCCCCTACCGTCCTCTACATGATTAGGGGAGAAGAACCATATAAAATAAAAATGTTAAGTATTTTTATAGTATTATATCATGTTTTCTGTTGTAGATCAATGCAGACATTTATCCTGTAGGAACTTATGCAAACATGGCATTATTAATCATTATATTTCTTATTACCGATTTTTTACGATACAAACCTATAATAATCCTTCAAGGAGTGGCAGGTGTGATTACTTATGTGATGCTTATTGTGTGCAGGGATTTATGGATGTTTCAAGTAATTAATTATAATTGGAAACTCTTAAACTCAATTGATATTTCAGCTTAGGTAAATATTAAAAATCTTGTTATTTTTAATTCCATTTAGTAGGTGGTATATAATTTTATATATAGGTCCTAGAAGTGTTTTATGGCTTATTCATGGCATGTGATGTTGCATATTATACATACATGTATGCTAAAGTTGATGCACAGCACTACCAAAAAGTAACAGGTCATGCTCGAGCTGCTTATTTAATTGGAAGAGCAATTTCTGGAATTGTTTCTCAGGCTCTTATTTCATCCAATGCTTCTACTTACTATGGTCTTAATTTTTTTACACTAGGAGGTTTGTATGGATTAATATTTTGTTATGAATGTTAATATGTTTTATGAATATTTGCACTTTAATAATATTTGTAGCACCTAGTTATTATGATTATTTTATAATTAATTCTTAGTTTTGTGAGTATTTTATATTAACTGTGATATTTGCTCATGCAATAATGGACATTAAAGCTAATGTTAATTCTAATTTTAAATTCATTATTAATCCAAGTGATGTATAATTATTTCTTAAATTAATACTTGATAAATACATAATCAGCTTTACAAACATTTTGAAATAATGAGTTTGCTTAATTTAATAAATATTGAATTTATTTTAAAAGAAAAATTATAAGTGATATTACTTCCCATACACAGAACTTCTGCTCAATTTTTTCTAGTTTTTCAATGAAAATTTTTACCTAACACAAAGTAATTTCAACATAAACTGTAAATCTATTCAGGTCTAATGGGGTGTCAGGTAATATAGTAATATTAGTGTAATTTATGTATAAGTTTTGATTGGTAATTACGTAAATAATGCTACAGAGTGTTGAGTGTAGAATACTCATTCTACTTCTAATCAGGTTATGGTTCCTGATAAGTTCAGGCAAAATTAGTTCTAATCCCTGCCCCATTAGTTAGCTATTATTTTCATTAAAAATTGTATTTAATCTAATAAACTCCTTTTTATTTAATTTGTATATTATTTCTTTTATTTCGCTATATTTTGACAATATTTCTTTTTGTAAAGGTATGATATTGGCAACATTATGGTCTTTTCTATTACCACCAGTCAATAAGTCAGTATATTTTCATCAGGTCGATGAAGTTCATCCTTCAGCTGAACCAGCCACACCAGTTCAAAGTCATTCAGAGGTAGAAAAGTATTGCTGTTATTACTTCTAGTGTGAATCTAATATTTGTATTAAAAACAAAACTTTAAATAATTTACAGGTGAAAAAAACATATATAAGGGAAGGCTTGAAGTGTATTTGGGATGATTTCAAATATGCATTTACTAATACTTATGTATTGAAATGGGCATTTTGGTGGGCTTTGGCAACATGTGGATATTATCAAGTATGTAATTCTGCCACCATTGAGTCCCTTGTATATATTTAGTGTAGTAACTTTGTATTATATCAAATAATAAAGTATGCAATTATGAGGCATTAATACACAAGATTTACTTCACATTATTTTTATACTTGCATTCTTTGGTCTTATGATTGACTGACTTCTGCTTTGAACATTAGTGAGTCTTTAATGACGCCAACTATTCTATTGTGGATGGCTACTGAACCTGTCTAGCTTCAGGGAAAGTTTGTGTGTTCACTTGACTGACCAAATCAGTGAGTGAAGACAGAAGATTGCTAGAATTATTGTATTCCAACCTAATAACAGGAAACAAATTAATTGTTAAATTTAATATTAATAATTACTAATGTTTTATATTTCAGGTTCTTAGTTATGTCCAGCTTTTGTGGGAACAAGTAATAGTTGAAACAAATGAAACTGATCATGTTAATTGGAATGGTTTAGTGGAAGCTTTGTACACTATTTTCAGTATGAAATATTCTTGTATCAGCATTTAGTATTTTAGTAATAGTGAAATGTGTGCAATCTCTAGAATATATTGTATTACGTCATTTCAGGTGCGATTGCTTCATTTTTGTGTGGAATGGTGTATTTAAACTGGGAACGAATTGGTGAACTGGTTATGTGTATTTGTTCCATATTAATTGCAGTGATTTTGTACATTATGTCACAGTCAGGGAACATTTGGGTTGCTTACGTGACATACATTATATACACTGTAATTTACCATGCAATGATAACAATTTCAAAGTAAGCATGTATACAGTTGGTTTTAAAATTTTTTTGTTTCAGTTTACATATATATATATATATATATATATATATATATATATATATATATATATATATATATATATATATACAGACACAACACTTGAGTTATGTTTATCTCCACTACCAATACATTATCGAAACAGATTATTATATATTGATTTATTTCTTTTTAAGCTCTGAAGTAGCAAAGAAGGTTAATCCTGACAGCCATGGATTAGTGTTTGGGATTACAACTTTCATTGCCCTTATTCTACAGTCAATTCTTACACTTATTGTTATTAATATACTCACCCTTACTCCTAGAGTACAGGTAAGATTGCTGTTTGTGTATGTTGTTTTCACAAATGTGGGCAATTTAGCTTACTGCCTATGTATATATTATGATGTTTTATAGTTTTAAAATTTGCTGCTTAACAATGTTCTCTATATAGTAATTTTTGTACCCAATTCTTTGATTCCTACAGTTTCTAGTTTATGCAACTTACTTCTTAATACTTGGAGCAATTTTTGCAATAAAGACAATACATTCAGCCTTCCAGCATCGTTTCATTACGTCAGGAAATCCATAACTGCAGCCCAAATACTAGAAGCATTACACTCACAACTGCTTTTGGAATGGCCCTATCTTTTATTAATGACTAAAATTCTGTGCATGGCATAACATTGTATGTATTTCTGACATTTTTTCCTTGATTTCATATTAACTAATTTATAATTTGTTCAGTGTTAGTCTCATTTTTAAATAATTTTGGTTGGTATTATAATGGTTATGCTGCACTTATTAATTATATAAAATGATTAATATTTAAAAAGTGAATGATAAAGAGATTATTGTTCTAGCCACAGCTGAAGTTCAATTTGAACTAATTTTGCCTATTTTATCATTAGAATTTTGTTAAAATAGATATTAGAATGATAGGGCAAACATTTATGTCAATTATGAGGCATCTTATAAATATTAAAATATTTGCCACATTAATTTTGTTAATGGGGCTTACTGACTCAGTGGCTAGAGGGAGGTGTAAGGTTCAAAATATTTAGACTGCTGATGGTACAGGTTCTATTTTGGCAATTAGGTTAAGTCCATACCCTGGGTATTTAGGCTAAAACTAGGTTTAGGATGCTCTTAACACTGCAGTAAGTTTCCAGTTGCTTAATACTGAGAAAAAAATCCAACGATACTAAATGGAGCATTTTTACTTGTTGGAGTTGTGCTGTTTTCCTTTTTAATATTTTTTATTTCTTCTTAAGAAAAGTGTAACTGAGATAATATATTAAAACAAAATGAGTACCAAAGAAGGAGCTAGCTATGATGGAATTGTATTTCTCCTCTAATAATAATTCATTTTTTGTTAGTGTTTATATTTTATTTAAGGTTTTTTTTCCTTAGGTTTATTAGCTGTTTCATACAAGTATTAACCTCAGCCACAACATAGAGTTAATCTATCCCTCAATCTTAACTTAGCCCTGGTATTTATTTCGTACATCCACAGCAACTATTATGCTGTGAACATTAACAGTGTGAATGTTAAGAAACCTACTCTACCCTCTAGCCACTGAACCCCCCTCCTCCTAATTAAAGGGTAAAAACAATTATTAATAATTTTTATGTTGTACAATAGTAATGATATAAATAATATAATTATGATGTTACTAACATTTTTCATTCTTATATACATTTTCATAAAAACAAAAACATCATAATTTTTAATATCTAAAATGTTATTGATTGAATTATATAAATAGTATTAAATAAAGTAATATATTATTCTATAATCATTTATTTTAAGATATCTATGTGGTCCATGAGGATTTTAAATACCATCATTATTGTGAGCTTCTGTCTCCACTCTCTGATTTGGTGTAATGGTAGAATGGTTTTCAGTGCAGTCTTATTGTGCTACCACTAGTTACTTCAACTACTATAATTAACACTGTTACTGTGTTATGAGAATGGTAGCATTCCATTAACAGTACAGACAGCATGACCCAACAGTAGCCACCATACTTCAGTAATCTACTGAAAGAACATTGCTGAAGATGGTGAGAAGCCAACTTTGGACTAGCTTTAGACCAAATCAGTGAGTGGAGGCTGAAGATTGCTAGAAGGATTATCTTGTACTATTATAAATATATGTATTTTTAATAAGAAGCGGTTATTTCATTTATTTTAAATAAAAAAATATTTTCAATAACATTTAAGCATATACATTTTGAGGGATGTACGTAAAGGGGTACAGAAACAACATTTCTGTATACCTCCAACTAAATGAGCGAAGTATCTTAACTAGTCCTGAAGAAATTACTTGCACTTGTATCATGTATTGGATTAAGTTCATGAAAAATAAAATCTGATGGACTTCAGAGAGAAATATAATCTCTTTTCCTAAACAATTAACTGATAATTTGAGTTAAAAGAAGCAAGTAAAAGGAAATCAATAATTTTCATGTTTCCCTGGCGCTTTTTTGGTGGTAAACTATTATTTACTAAAATGTTAAATATATAGTGACCTTTCTGAATTAAATTAATAAATTTAGTTAAAATTCCTATAACATATAAGGACGGTTTCTTTATAGTTTACTATGAGAATTTAAAATGCGATTACTAAATTGAACCATTCCATAGTAAAACTCTTCCCCTTTGAACTCTTTCCCATTTTAGAGTTTAAAAATCATTGCAGTCATGACTTTTCATGTTGAAATAAAACAACCATTTCATATTAAAGCTTTGAAGTGGGGGCTGAGAGATTAAGCTTTTCCACTTCCTGAAACGTATTCTTCCGGAGAGAATGTTGTCTTGTAACTGGAATAATTTAATAAATTCGCCCATAGCGGCACTTTTTTGCCGGCGCGAATATTATATGACGGACGATATCAACGAGGGGACGGTGTCCAGGGAAGCCGCATTCTTTCAACCCCAAGTTCAATTGCCGCCCCCTCCTTTAATCAAAGAATTCTTCAGTAATGAATTTTAACTTCCTCACCGGTAACGAGATATTTATTGGACCCTGGAGGTGTAACATCCCTTCAAGATATTTGCTCCTCCCGTATTTAAAAACCTGAAATTCAATTTAAATGTTGGTTGGATATGAATTCTAGAACGCTGACTGTAGAAACTGTCCATTTTAATTATTGGATATGTTAAAACAAGAGTCGTAAGTCAAATATGTATTGTAAAAGTACTAATACAAATACTTAGTCAATAAAATGGAATTCCGAATATAAATATTACTATTTATCCGTTTGTGAGATCAGTATGGTTTTAACCAATTTCATTATTTTTGAGAGAAAAATATCAATGTAGTTTACGTCAGTAATGGAACTTTCTTAGAAAGGAAATCATCATTTTTGTTGTATTTTTAATATTTCTAGTGATTTGAAGTTGGTAAATGTTGCGCTAGACTTGTGTCTGATTAATTGGGTGTGATAATGCCCAAGCGATTACCCCCTTCTATGTAGTATGGTGAAACGCCATGCAAACATTAATTTCGATAGTATAACTATAACTCCGCCTCGTTTAATTACTCCTGTTATAAAATTCCAAGGAATCGAGAAGGTTACACGTTTTCGCTCCAATTGGGTTTTAGGACCGGTTTTGACGGACCGTTAACCAGGCTTAATCCTTCTTGACTTTGATAAGGATCTTCGTGGAACAAGTTGGCGCCTTCCTCCAACCTATTTTAATTTAAAAATATTTTCTGGTTCGAAAGGCCCCACTGTGCGCTCTCACGTTCCCATGTGTGCATATACCAGTGATATTAGACCTGGCCCAGAGGACGAGCAGGTGTGCCACACCTGGGAATGCCGAGACGTTATTGAGGCCGCCAGGAAATGTCGATTACAAATTTCAGGACGATTTCAAATCTGTCCCAAACCATTAAATAGAACGTTTTCATTTTTAATTCTGTGCCGTAACTATAATATCATACCTATCTCATTTTCTGTACTAAGAAAGTAAAACTAAAAATGTTATCAACTAAAATTATGTCTCTAGAAGCTTGGAAAACCTCATAAATAAATCTACTTCTAAATATCGTATCGAGGCTGCTACTTTACTGCTGCAAAATAGCAAGTGACTGAACCGATAGGATATTTCATCGGTAGCTCGAAAATCACACTGTGCAAAAGAATGCTACTAACGATAGCGAGAAGTCGAAATCGGACGGGCTTAGGACTTAACAATCGACAGCAGATGGAAAATCGAAAGCTGCCTAACAAACACTTTAAACTCCTGATATCATGAACTAAAGCCTCCACGAATATTAAATTGAATGTTGAGCCTTCAAGAAGAAATCAAATAAATAATCGTCGCGATTATGTTTTGCTAGCCGTGTAATTTAATAAATTTTAAAATAATGCAAAAAATATTGGGGCGGGCCGGTTATTGGGTGTGGCCATAATTTGTGAAACGCTGAGAGGTTGATAGACCCCGTGAAAAACCCACCGCCCTGATTAATGGTCAGTGGACAGTCTACCTGCCACCCGTTTAGGCACCTGCTGGAGGCAACAGAAGTTGGTAGGCAGGCTGGTGAGCACCGACGCTCTATACAGCCCTCGGAAGGGCTATAAAAGTATAGCAGTTATAGTGACGTAAATATTAGTGAGAACAGTGAAACCGCAAGAGATACTAATGATAACCGAGAGGGCTATAGTAATATTACCAGACGCTAGTCCCCCCTAGAACTAGAACCCACCATTGAATGAATTCAGGAAACAATGGCCACCTGAATCCCATTAAAAACAATTAATAACCAATTAAAATGCTTTAGTTAAAAAGTAATATTAACGAAATATGCCTCGAAAATTATTTGCCGGATTCTGTGATAAGAGATAAATAAAAATAATCAGGAATAAATAAAAAAAGGAAGCTGATGCTTGCGCCTATTTGGCTTAAAAATCGTTCTCCAATATTATATAATCACTGTAGTTATGCTTAATTTTGTATAAAATCACCCTAATCTATAATTTACCTCACTGTCATATATGATATTCTGTTCCTAACAGCCTGTTTCACTTTGAAAAAGTTTCAAATTTATTGAGTGTAACGTGATAAGTTAGACTTGTTCATGTTGCAACTATATAATTGGTATGAAATTTCAACGTCAATTGTAATGATACACATCGGGAATGAAAGGAAAACGTAAACGGTATTATTTATAACGGCAATTTGTCTGTCTGTTAACAAAACCCGAATGATATATGGTCCGGTTTGGGAAATAAGGTCAATCAGACCCATTTTCATCGCACTAAGAAAAAATGAAGCTAGTACAAATTAATTACCTCACTGTTACTAATGCTATTGATGGAGATGAGCCAAAGCAGACTATCGCCTTGGACCAAGGTAGTGAGAGGAAACAGAAAAGCGCACGATTGATAATAAAAATAATGAATTCAATTAGTTATTAAGAAAATGAGTCAAAGGTACAATTCGTATGCCTGATCAAATACGAAATACTATTCCAAGTACAAACAGAAATTTTTTTCTAAGGTTCAAACAAGTAGGGAAACCTGAAGGCAATAAGCTCGATACACCAGAACATATATAAAATTTCTTTATTTGGAAACTATTTGGTGGCACCAATGAATTAATTGGTGCGGAAAATTGCCAATCATAGCCAATGTCAATGTGATTCATCGATTCGAAAAAAAATAATCTTTCAACATTTCTCAGCCCCTTTAGCAAAATTTCCTCTACACTGTTGGATGTTGGCCTAAAATATCAGTTAGTTTACATACATTAAATAACATCTTGAAATATGCTTCTCGAGTCCCTTTTAAAGCGTCCTCATTATCGCGGTGTTGTGGACGACAAGGCTTAAATAAAACACACAATTATTACTTACCTGCTAATTGATCTAATGACAGTCCCCGAATTTGAACTAGGCCCAGCTTAGTTTGCATACCAATTATACTGGAATTATGAATAGTCGAAAATTTTGAAAAAAGTTAGAGAATTTCCATTCCCAATTTTTTCCGCTTAAATTAAGGGGCACAACATATTAAATAATAAGTGTACTTAATTATAAAAAAAATACTCACAATTATTTTTAGAAAGAAATCACAATAAAAACTTTATAACACCCCGCCAATACGCTCACGCTGACACTTTAGGAATGGGTGACGTTTAAATTTGAGGTTATTGTTTCGTGCAACTGGAAACACTTATCATTTTAACACAAGGTAATTAAAACATGCATAATTTAGTTTAAGAGAATGATATAGTCCTTGAGGAGAAATCTGGGAAATCGTTCTGACGGACGAATGCTCGTAGAAAACGTACTACTTAGTCTCTGCTAGTCCCTCTTTGGGGGATTTGGACTACAAGGGCACGCAGTCGTTTGAACCGAGCTTTCAATGAGGGCTTTGCTGAGCCATAAAATTAAAGAAATTCTCGAGCACACGGACACAACACCTGGGGAGAGCGATGAAATTGTCCGGGAGTTTAGGGCTCGGGGCAGCCTGAGGGGAATCCCTTCAGGAATAATGGAGGCGTTGTGTGAAAAGGAAAGGGCTCTCGTTGCCCGGCACCGGGACACAATGGCAAATGGTTCTCCGAGGGCCCTGACACTTTGTAGCCCTCTTATCTTTGTTAGTCTCTCTTAGCCCCGTTAATAAAGTCTTTTGAGAAGAGTAATTGAATATTTTCTACGGAATTTATAAATCTGAAACTGCATATTTTCTCCGGAGTCTGCCGCTGAAGTCTTGGGCAGATTGATAGCTGTCGTTTGAAAGTCGTGAGGAAGGATAAATTGAATTTAGAACCCGAAATAAACATTTCAACATTTTCGCACAAACTACTTGGTTTAAATTACCGATGATTTGAACATTAGATTCCCATTTTTGCCTGCCTTTTACTGTTTGGTCGTATCATGAACCGATTTTGCCTTCACGGCAAATCAGTAATATTCGGTCAGTACTCACTAATCTGTTACATACGAGTTTTTATATTTACTTATATAACAATAATTACAAATGACATAATTGTTATAATTTATATATGAGACTTTATAACGAAATATACGTCCCAGTAAAGGCTCATTTGTACGAATATGGAATTGTTTAGATATCGTAGTTGAGACCATAAAAGATAACTGAAGTTTGTTGGGTGCACTTGCACCAGTAAACTATCGCCCCGTGAGGGTGGTGCGAAATGTACTCAACTAAAGTTCGTTGGGTGTACCTGCACCTATAAACTAGATTACTAAAAATAAACTTCTTTCAATAAATTTTGGATCAACAGGATAACGTTTATGATAGTATATGCACAATACCAGATAGGTTTCCTGTCATATATTTGGAAGTCAGAACCTAATAGTGTGACCAGTTGTGTGATCAAATATATATTTGACCGATAGTAACAGTGCAGTGAGGATGCCCAAAAACATCCAAAGTGCCAAAGTGACTAACACCGCTACTGAAGATGACGAGCAGCCGAAACCGTTCTAGCCAAAGGCCAAACCAGCGAAAGGGGACAGAAACACACGAAATCTACGGTACTCCAACGCCTCGCAAACCGCAAAACAGGTATTTTAAACGAATTGCTTAGATCTCATGCCTTGACGATTCGGATTGGAAAATCCCAAGTTCCTTGGATCCATGATCCCAGTTCAAATCCCTGACTCGTTCACGGGTATTCATGCAGACCTCCCTTTGGAATCCACGTGGTCAGACCCAGTTCAATAATATTCATCCAAATAGATTTCCACCTTACCCACAGCAATCGCACTCTGTAATAATGAAAGTAGACTTGCGTAACTAATGCCAAAGGGTATGCCAGGTTTCAACATTATATATATTCCCCGATTGCTAGGAACCGATTTAATCTCCCATTAAACGTGCCAAAAATAAACATGGGAGTATCCCCAACAAATCTATTTGGCCGTAAAAAAAGAAAACAGGAATGGTTATGAGACCCATGCCCTAAAATTCGGGTAAATTTCTGTTTCCCTGCGGTAAGTTGTCAGCACTGGGGGAGCGGCCATTTTGTGGCGTCCCGACCGAGGCTCATTCTACCTTCAGTTCTTTTCGAGTGGACATCTATTCCGGTTCCTTCTTCTCTCCACCGTTACATTTTTTTAGTTGTTTTCCGCATTTTCGTTCCTTCGGCATTGTCTATCCCCGCTCGCTTCTTTCTATAGACTCTTACGCTCCGATAAGAAAAAGAAACTGAAAAAAATTACGTATTATGACCGCCGGATATATCGAAATTTCAAAATGTGTTGTGCCGTTTTCTGATTCTACGATCGTCCACTGCAATTGAATTTCTCCTTTCTATTTCTTTCTCAAAGCTCGAGTATTTTAGAACGCTTATTTTTTTAGTAGTAAAGGAAATGTTTCTTTTACCTATCACATACACGTTTTCGGACAGCGACAGGACTCGTTCAACTGGTGCGATGTGTGTTTCAGTTATTTTGTTAGTGTTGACTTGTCTGACCATAAATCCTGTAATGAGTACGCCGACGGATACAGTTAACTGTGATGGAGTGAGATACACCTTCAAAGAGAACGGTCTCTTCGTTGAAACACCCAAAGGTTCTAACGGTGAGTACTATTTTCAATAAGACCAATGTTAGGTTAAAATTGACACGCGAATAATTATAAGAATAATAATAGGATGTATATTCAACACTAATACTTTGTATAGTTCCAATCAAATATTATTATTAAACGCACAGAGACCATTGCCCTGTCTCGTGAAGTAAAAACGTGAGTGTTGGTTATTAACATCTCTATTAATATCTGGGGCGTTGCAATTAATTTTCATTGATATAAGAGAGATGGGTGGCCGGGAGGCAGTAGGTCGCGTTGCCATGGCGACTTGAACCGTCACTCTCCCGCATTTATGACATCCACCAGTGAATCACTCGCAATATTTATTTGCAGCCATAATATTAATGGGCGCCATTCGTTGATTCTGTTTATTGGCTATATATTTTGTTCTATTAGCCAATAGCTCTAAAATTCGGAAACAATATTATATTTTAATATATGGCGAACGTGCGCGCCTCATCTTATTAAGGAATTATTCTGTCCACCTGTGTTTTAGTTTTGCATTAGTAAACTCTAATGTAATGTGCTTATGTTATATAAACTTAAAATTAATTAAAAACCCGAATTAATTTAACAGTTGTTTACTTCAGTCTCAAGTACTCAGAATCTGTCAATAAGTAGCGGATGAATATTTAATGGATTTGAGGGGGTCTGGAATTCGAAAGTTCGCTTCACGAATTAGATATTTATAATAATATAAACCATTAACAACTATTTCCGCGTATCTATAATAGAGAATTAAATTAAGGTTCTGGTATTCATATACAATTGTCTGCTGCTTATACTTTGAACTTGCGTCTTCTTGACGCTCAGCAAATTTTTTTCCCGCCATCCCATCTAATTGAATATTCAATTTCGACAGGAATTATGAATTAAGAAGGCGAATTATTGTATTTCATGCATAAATTATATTGCGCGTAACGAGATAAGGAAGAAAAAGGCCGGACACCGTTAGCATTTACCGGACTCTAAACTAACTAAGTTTGTGTGTGTGAGTTCACACATTCACTGAGTGTGAATTTGTATATTTCGACGCGTACATAGTTGCAAATAGTCCCCACTATGGTATGCTTTGGGTTCCTCTTATCGGGCCATCGTCCACGACGCGTTTCAATTCGAAGGTGATGAGGGAATGGTCAAAGGCATTTTTATAAATTCCATCGAGCTCCCGTTAAGAGTTTTTATCGATCGGCCAATACTTAAAAGGCATCGAGGCGTGTAATTGCATTTGGGGACCCCCGCCTCCCCCTCACCGCGGGTGAGTGAGTGAGTCATAAAGTTGATTCGGGTCCGGAGTGGTGTTGCCGGTAGTCCCCGGCCTTTCTTCCCTTTGATGATAGTTCGCCCCCCCCCGGTAAATCGAATTCGCCTTGGACCCGTCTACGTGGGGGCGGCGGGTAAACTAAAATCAAATTGGCGGGAAGGGGGCGCGGGCGGTATCGGTGCGGCGGGGGCAGTACGTGCATCGGAGGCGGAGTCGGCTTTCAGACAGAGGCCCCTATTTGTCCGAGTGACAAGAACAACTTCATGAAATGATAGATAAAGCGGAAGAAAAATGAGGGGAGTAGCATCGAAGGGCATAAAATCAGACGATCTAAAATAATCATAAATAAAATGCGGAATAAAAAAATCCGTATCTGAAAGTATCATTGCCTTTTGATGCTCTTTTCTCGTTTAATATTTTTTGTTATCAGTTCAGAATGTTCTATATAGCATCATTGAAGTAGGGTAAAGTATACGGGGCGATTATTATTTTATTATTTATGTTATAAAGGAACACTTTTAAACTATTATAATAGCAAGCATTATTAGCCACACGGTATTGACTATGAAATTGTATTATAGTTATAGGCAGATAATCGCAACAGTTAAATAATTAGTATATCGGCAATTGTGTAAAAAGTGATCAAGTCGGAGAGAAAATTACGTCGTAAAAATTTTTTTTTAATTCGATGCTTTATGGTCCGGCAGTTTCAGGCTCCGTTGAACAACATTCCAATAGAAGGAAGGACCGTAGGGTGGGCAAATATTCACGATCGGTACATAGCCTTGAAGGAGGGCGTTCTCTCGCCCTCACTCTAACGCGAACTCACCCGCCTATGGGCAGGCATTTGTTGCTGAAGTATAAGTCGTGATTCACAAATTGATGGATCTGTCGAGCATCCAGGGGCTGGGCGATCGGCCGTTGATTATTATTACAGGGCCGCGGCGGTGCCGAAAACGGACCGCCTTCAAATTGGCCGAACATAATCAATTTTAAATCTGTGAGACCCGCCCTTGTTTGTACAGAGATAGACCGCCTCCGATTATCATCAACATCCGCCGGCAATAGAGCTCGCGATTATTCCTTCTGTCTGCTGGATGAGTTGAAAACACGTACGACGAAAGGCCTACGTGCCGCCCTGTACAAATTGAATGGAGTATATTCTGGAGCAAGGCGTTCGTTCGCGGCCTGTTATTTTTCAGCGGAAGTTAAAAAATCCCAGAACTAGACTCGGCTAGTATGGTGAAACCGGTCTATTCCCAGGCCGAACAACCGATAGCAGACGGAAATTCAAGGGGAAATGTTATCATTTTAACCAGATTTAATTCCCGTTAATGCTTTTTTATCCTCGGAAAGCTGCGAGTAAACAAGTCTAATCTTCTCGTTTTATAGACACGTCCCAAAATGGGTCTTGGCATATCCATAAGGAATGCGATTGCGCAAACGATGAGTTATCTGGGTTTTGCCTTAACCTCTATACTATAATTGCTTCCTCCTTCCAACTCTCTATCGTTGAGAGAGCCATTCTTCATCTCGTTACTTTTAGTATCCCTTCTGGGATTCCGCGTTGTCTCTTGTCGCCCGTCCCTGCGATTAGCATTTCGCTCGTATAAAAATGGGTCAACGTGCTTGGAGTTCCGCTGACTGAAAGCGGATTGATGATTGATTTTCCGGAAGTGAGACCGAATGGTTCTATTCGAACGGACAGAGGCATTCCAGTGGCGTCGGTGGCAGGTATGGGCTCCAGGCGAGGGACCGGTTTTCGCGTGGGCTCTCTCATTCTCTTTCTTGCCGTCCCCCTTCCACTCCGACGTTCTCCCAATACCCCCCTCTCTTTCCCTTCCCTCTTCTCCAGGTGATGTTATACCACAGCTGGTCCGACCTCGGCTAGCGACCTCGGTCCCGCATACCGCATTCGTTTTCGAACTCAAATATAACAATTTATTCCTTCCTGCGTTTGATCGTTTACAGTACGGTTTACCGGCCGCAGGTATGTACGCATTCTGAGGTTTTCTGAACAATTCAGACTTGCTACTACAGACTGGAATTATTCTAATTTGTATTACATTATTGCACGAATAATTTTAAAAAGAAGGTGATGAAAAAATCAGGATAAACTGAAGATAAAGGCCATTAAAACAACCATAAGTAATAGTCCACAACATAAATATGTCCACAATAAATACGTAGCTTTATTAACCATTTGAAAAAGCCTAGCTTTAAATCTATCGCATAAACCTGACGGTTTTTTTACGGCCGCAGCAAGAATCGAGCCAGTACCGCCAGTCCAATTGACTGCCTTTAGCCACTCGACCGGCGTACTTTAATGTTAACTGTTTTCTGAACATTTATTTTCTTAGGTTCGAAGGTTTCGATCGATAATCGGAGTCGAAAAAGTTCAGGATTCGTGAACCGCGTCTTTTGGTGAGAGGGGCGACCCTCGTACGACCGTCGTCGGTAGGGGCGTCATTTATGTCATTTTGAAGTGCATGGGCCGTGTAGCCTCGCCGGGACTGGTGTATTGCAGGGGGGATACCTACCAGCCTGATTTATTTAAAGAGAACTTTCTTTGGGACTTAAGAAGTTCCTGTGGTGAATGCTTTAAGAGGAGCCTGAGCGGCGGCACAATATGAACCTTGCATATAGCCGGTATCGAGTACTTATTAAACAGTTTGACCGGAACTTGTAATCCTCCAGGTCTTTGAGTTCCTTTCCGCCCTCTTCACCGTTATTTTCTGTGAAATGGCTGGCCTCTTATAAGAAATAGTGCTCTGCCGCGAAAGGTCGTCGAAAGCCCTTTACATCTCCATAACCGTGTGGATTGTATTGATCGTTAAATATTTTTTCCTTCCAAGTCGTATTGGCACAGACATGGAACCCCGCGGAATCCCGCGTGTCCATTTATATCCTTTACTATTAATTTATGATATTGTATTGGAATTATAACTAATAAATTTAATTTAATATAGTAAGAAGTGGGTAAATGTGTACTGATCCTCTCATTAACATGAGGACTGAATGTTGAATATAATGTTGGAATTTTTTGTTGATCATATCTGTATTTTTATTATTAGACTTGTTATTTCGTGTTATCGCTATAAGGAGATATACTACATTTTTTATAGATATCGGTTTCTTCTGTGATGATCTAATTATCTAAGCACTCCCAAACTATTCTCCCACTCTAAATCGTGCAAGTATCTTCTATTTCATTATCTCTCCACACTTCTATTTGTGTATTTTTTTATTCTACATACATTTTTACTGGCGAATTAAATTGTATCATAGGTTTAAGAAGATGGGAGAATTTTGGTCAGTTACGTTCCCATTTAAACTTCAATTTTATTCATTAATTCTACATACCTTTTTACCGGTGAATTAAATTTTATCATAGGTTTAAGAAGATTGATTGGGAGAATTTTGGCCAGTTACATCCCATTTAAAGTTCAATTGTTAAACGTTATTGAATTGATTGCGCGGCATATTCATATCTATAGATTTCAATTGCCTGAATGATCTACTCTTCTGTTAAACGTTAATTTAGTTCTCCTCGATATTATTGTGACACTCTGGACTGTACGGGTGGATTGTCCTAACGGTTCGTTTAACCAACAAACGACCCCACGAAAGACAGACATAACTTTCCTGTGGTGTAATAACACCCTTTTATCTCTGGATCTGAAGTGCCGTCGAGAATGGGATATTTTTGATACCTTTTTCACCCCTGCAGGAGATCAAAAATACAAGAAACGAAAGTGAGAGGGGCGGAGTGAGGGAGAGAGGCAGCTAAATGGTCCCTTTTAGCGATCGTACAGCGCGCAGCAAGAAATTCCATTTGTAAATTCTCGGCAGAGTTCACGCTTAGTTACTCTCTCCTTTGCCCGAGCTCTTTCCGATTCGTCGAGTGTTTTATACGTATTGAAATATTTACTAGGGCCATCATTTGGAAAACTGGCAAAGCGTGCGCCTAAACCTCATGGACGGAACATTATGAATATTTTCTTCTATTTCAAATAGTAAACAGTATTTTAACCTTCATCTTGTGTTTCAGGATCCCGAATTTTCAATTGCCCTGTTCACTTTATACCATCTGTAGGTTTAAGAACACAAGGACTTAAGAATAATACCGTATTTACAGATTCGTTTACACTTTGTGTTTTGAGGATACAGGAATTGTTTTAATGAAAACTCGGTGCTAAAGAATAATACAGGTGTGGGTATGTTTTCCGATGCAGGAATACACTATATCTACGGTTGGGTCTGGCTAGGTTTTGATTAGATGAAGTTTCCCCGTAAAATTCGAGTAACAACTCCTTTTACTTGGTACAACGTAAATTTAAGTTACTTCCGCTTTAATGACCCACTAACTGGGTGTACTGGCGCAGTATTTGATGAAATATGATTTTCCTATCTAAATGAAAATGAACTCGCTTTCACTTAATGGTCCTCCGGCGGAACCGTTTATAAGCGGCGAACTGTTTCATCCCGCAGGAGTTCCCCGAGTTAATTTTTTAGTGCGGCCGGTTTCACTTCTGAAGGGAAAGACCGCTTTCGCAGGCACACACACACACACAAAAAGAGGCCTCCTTCCCCACCTCCTCCTCCCCCGGGCACAAAAGCGTTTAAACGGCCCCAAAGTGGGGGCGGACTCGAGGGCCTTTTTACAACTCTCCTCTCTCCCTCTCCCTCTCTCTCCCTTTCTTTTATTCCTTTTGATATTTTAAAATGTTATGTTGTGTTATTCGTGGCCGTCACTCGGCATCCAAAGGTGTGCCGTTACGCGGGACGGGGCACCTGCCTATGTCTGGAGCTGGCCCATTGTTGCCCTTTCTTCTCCGGCAGCGTCCAGCCCCCAAACTTAATCCGAGAACCCTTATACCGATAACGGTTAAATCGAAGTACTATAGTCTGCAGGCATTATTATAACCTGCCAGTTTAGAGGCAGTTTTCCAATATGGCATCAAAATAGGTAAATTTCAATTACTGCTAATACCTAAAGAGTCTTCTATATTTTTCATAATTGAAGCAAAATTAGTTTATTTAAGTTATTTTGGAGACATCGTTAACTTCAAGATAAATAAGAAATAAGTTCGTCTGATATCCTAATAATAAAAATGAAGAGTTGAAGTACTAAGGTCTATTAACCTCTGAATTTTAGATATTTCACCAATATACGATATGGGGGGTGAACAGTACAATTAAACAA
Source organism: Lethocerus indicus (assembly GCA_019843655.1). Lineage (NCBI taxonomy): Eukaryota > Metazoa > Arthropoda > Insecta > Hemiptera > Belostomatidae > Lethocerus > Lethocerus indicus. The sequence goes on along the minus strand of JACDQD010000003.1, from coordinate 20,218,060 downwards.
GACTTATTGCTGAACAAGAAATATTGCTGTTTTGGCACATCTCATCCGTTCATATTGGCAAATATTGTAGTTTTTAATGAAATTTGCTTCCAATAATGCCCTAATTTTACAATCAAGATTAGTACAGATTGATCTGAACAGATTACATTACTGAATTGATTGAAACGGCTGAAATTCAGAGCCAGGATTTACGATATTGCTCCACTCTGATTATTTGTGTTATAAATTAATGGGAATTTTTCAAATATAACTTTTTCTCGACCGCCTAATAATCATCGCATGTCGTTCGGCAATATTTTTACGTATAAATGCAATTAAATTGGTCCAAATTAGATATTATTAAGTGAGAGTAGGCGTATTAGTCTACCTTTTCTGGCGTAGTCAGTCTGGTGTCTTGACCACGATTTATTTTTATAATTTCAGAATGGCCGCATTCGTTAGACTGAGAAATATTATACGGGTTATAATTTCAAACTGACCTTAATGAAAGGATATTCTAACAAAATTACTGTTTTAGTAACTATTATCTCTGTTTCTATATTGGCTTTAAGGGTTTAAGAATATACGAAATATAAAATTGTTCAATTCCTTATTATTACTTCCGATAGCTTTTTATGAGTTTGTTCTGTCCCGAAAAAAAGTTGGTGGTAAATTTTTCCTTATTTCTGCATTTTTACACTCTGTTTTAATTTTTGTCGCGTTAAACAATTTTGACCAATGGGGGGATAAAATCATGCGATGGAGAACGTAGGTCGGACGATAAGCGGTATCGGGAAATGGGCCGTCGACGAAATGAGAACTAGCCCATTTTATGGGAGGACGACAATTGGGATGTCCCCGCGGAGGAAACGGTCCTTGGAGGAGGGCCCACTTTTCCCCCATACCCCATTGTGTGTCCACTCATCCTCGGTTATCGACAGTTATTGCAATGGGGGACATTCCCTTTCACCATTGGGAAATCCCTTTCCGAGGAGTGTTTACGTACCTGCTTAAGCCCTCACATCCTAGAAAAATAATTTGTAGCAGTTAGCGCGACGCATAAATTGCAAATTCTAACGGTATTGCTACAATAAACACATTTGTTTTTGTTAGAACTTAACCATTCATATTTTCTTCTCCTCCCACTCATTTGGTTGGGACGTATTCGGTTTAAAAGCACTAGCTGCTATTGCTATTATATTTTAAATTTTGTTACTAACCTTTATTACGGGACGAAATTCTTTTTCCAAACGAGATGAAGAATCCAATCGTAATTTTAAATTGTAATAGAGGAGAAACGGAATGTGTGTTTTTTCCCTTTATTTTTTTGAATTCAGGTTAAAATATCAGGTTTCATAATAAGTACCCCCGGGGTCGGTGGGGACGTCTCCTGGACCGCTAGAAACTTCAAACCGGGCCCGGTGTGTTTTTCACGTTGAATTTGATCTAGCACGATTGGAACAGAATAGTATCGTGTGACTCTCGAACGGTAGTTATTCGGTTTTTCGGTTCTTGAAACGTGACACTGCTCCGCCCAAGTTTTTGTATCTGAGGTCACACCACACCAATAGACTTTTGGTTCGACTGCAAAGAAATATAATCACTGGAATTCCATCCTTGTTTTCATAGCGTTTACCTCGTACTATTTATTTGTTTAAATAATGTCGGTACAATTGAATTATACTACCTAATAGAATCGACCAGTGTTTCGAAATGTGATTTCTCGTATTTGTTTCAGCTTGTGTCCCAGACGTTTTCAATTCTGTCCGATGTAAAGAGAAATATCGGAGTTGGTGATTGAATGCGGGGATTAAAAAGTGATGTCAGTGCCTAGATTGAATTACAGCGTTTGAGAAAATAAGAGCTGATTATTGTAAAAGACATCTTTAAAATAGCGGATTACTGTTATTCTTTCCGTATGATTAATGTAAAATTTATCATCTCTCTAATATAGCTCGCGGTTTCTCGATTTGTCGCCGGAAGCTAATAGTATTAAAATATGAACCGTACATTCGACAATCCATTTGTACAATCGAAGTAACCTAATCAGGGCAATACGTTTTGCAGTTAGCTGAAATTTAAAATCTTGAATTTTTACAAATTATTTAGCAATGTACAAGAATGACATCGAACTTTAGGCTTTCCGAATTATTTAGGTTTTCCGTTCAGGATCATTATGGTCGGGGATTAAAAACTAGTTGAGATATGTGCAATGTAAGATCAGATAGTAGAGAATAGGAGAGCATGGAAAGTTTATATGGCGTAGTTTATATTGCCCGTTTATGCGGTGCATATTACTTGGATGGAAATGAAACGTTATTTCCGGTTCGATTGAGAGACTTTCTATCGCCGCGCCTGGACTTTTGCAGTAGTACTGATAGGAAATTGTCTAAATTCTGAGGGACGACTCGCCCTTCGGCTGTATTTCGCCAGTTATAATCCTTTGTTGTCGGTCGATGGATCGGAGATTGTTACTCGAACTGCGGGGAGGGAGACGATCCACGGTTGAGTGGGGCCGACCATCGTCGCTGGTCCGTGACGGCACCGGCCAATTTCCCTCTCTGCCCTCTCTTATTACATCGCCCATTTAAAGCAATATCCGGAATTCGCACCTCGGTGGAATTCGTATTGCCCGTGGAATGCCCACTTTTAGGGGCTTTAACCCCTCCGCCTCCATTATTTTGATCATGTTCCAATTTGGATTAGTTACTAGGGAACGCCGCGTTGAATTTATAAAGAAAATGTGGCCCGCCTCGAGTATCCGGCTCATTATTGTAGCTGATGCTTAGGTTCCTGGGCACCTAGTAATAGTAGTCCGGGCGATTGGAGCGGTCGAGGCGATGAAAATAGTGAAGCAAAGCTTTTAACCTGATTGCCGCTTATCGCTTGAGATCGTATGGGACAACAAACGTGTCCTAATCCGTTCTTTAGAACTTACGAGCGGTCATGAAACTGATTGACCGACTGGTCTGTAGAATTCAGGATATCGCGCTTAAAGAGTCTTACCGTTGGAATAGGAAACGGTTATTAATCCCTGTTTACAAAAAAAAATTTAGTAGCGAAAAATTCATAAATATATTTGTTTAATAATACGGCACGGTATTCAAATGGTTACAAAGGAATGATAGATATTATATTCAATTATTTAAGCATGCTATTATTTATGTATATACGTATACATTATATACCATGTTTCTGGCGTTCCTGTATGTGGTCCTTCTACTATTAAATTCTCGAAAACATACAAGTAGGAAAACAGTATAGTCGGGGAGAACCGTCAGGGTATTATTGTATGAAACGTATTGGAATAGTCTTTTTTTAAGCCAGCCATCGGTGGAACCGGGCGCGATAAAATATTTGAGTGAAGCTTGTGACTTGGAGTGGAACGGGGTTTAATTCGACGTCGTCTTGTGGCGAACATTTTGTGACCGGCCCAGTTGAGGTCAGACCGGTCCCCCCCGACTCTCCTTTTTACTGGTAGGTGGAACACTCTTCAAGGCCCTCTTACCCATTTCTATCGGCCTTTGTCAATTATGCAGATTCGCTTTTTCCGCGGTTCACGCACCCGTCTGGAGACGGGCGGCCGTTGACGCCGGCAGCCCCGTTATTCCCGTAGAATAATCTGAATTTTAAATTAAACCATATGTCATAAATCAAGAATTGGACGAAAATGAAAACCTCTTTCGTAATTCGTAAGTTTATATTGTTATTTGGTTGTTTTTCATATGCGTCTTGCAGAATAGAGCCAGATAGGAACTAAGAATGTTCTTAATGAGTGGCTTTTAAAGAATTATCTGACGCGGTTTTCCCTTCAAATATTATCTGGAACTTTTGGAAAATTTGTGGATTCGTGAATACTGAATAGAGAAAAATCCATGTGAGGCAGGCTGTAGTTGGAAACATATGGCATGTCTTGTGTGAGTTAGATAACTTATTTTCCATTATCTTAGATATATTTATTCCACCCGTATAGCTTGATCAATTTTTATTTCTTTTCAGTGGACATATGGTGTATAGTGGTCAAATTAAAATTCAGGTTTAATTAAGAGATGTTCGTGTGTATACCAAAGCAAATCATTTGGGAACAGCTGATAGGTACTGGTCATTAGAGCAACTATTTTATAATTGGTTTATTTATTCATTAAAGTTAATTATGTTGATGTAGGTTTTTCATTATCTTTTTCCCTATTAAACATTTTCAGGCTTAATATAATCGGATATATTAACTCGCTATTAGAATCTCAAATTGAATAAACCTAAAAATATACGTGGTTCGTCCCTCCCAGACGTCGTTAGAGGCGTAATGGGTTTCACAGCTTAGAACTGTTGGTGTAAAGGGCGTGTAGTTTTAAAACAAGGCCAACTCGTCCGGTTATTATTAGGAGGCTGGAATGTCAGAAATAGGTTGGAGTTTATGAGACCAGTACACACACTGGGACGGATGGCTTGCCGCATGACTGAAAACAGCCAATAAACTCCCGCGGCTTCATTTTAACGGCTTTATTTTTAACGTCTTTTAGCGTCTTTATTTTATTTTTTTGGACGGGGAGACCCGAAAATAGATTTTGAGTTCTTTCGGTGAATCCAGAAAAACGACCCATTAAAGCTCACGCCCCATTAGGGCATATGTTATGAATAAATAGCGAGGACGTACTAGTGCGGGGCGTACTCCTAAACGTAATACAGGGTTTGCCTTTTAGATCTGCTTCATGAGTCGTGCTTTATGTCCTGCGATTTCTTTGGACCTTTATTCAAATGGTATCCGACTATCGGCCAAATTGTCTACTAACTGTTTTCAGTTGGGTGAATGGCTGTCGGTAGAATTCCAATATTAAAAGGAGTAAGAAATAGATTATTTCCATTTAAAATATAATTATATACTACAATATATAATATGAAAGATCTTCTAAATGGAAAATGTAAAATACCCACCGAAGATTGTAAATACGCTTCTGCACGTTGGTGTAAGTTAAGATTCTTTGTATGAATAATCTTAAAAATCTTTAAATTTTAAATCTTAAAAATACGCATTCGAATTAGCCTTTCTTTTCGTTCAGAATATACAAGACAAACGGTGTGCTGGGTCTTTGTGAGATCAGTGGACGTGGGTACATTGTTAACGCTCCTGTCTTCATAATCTACCATTCGGAAGTTCATGTTTAATTAATGAGGCATTTATGACTAAGCAGCAGACTTGTTCCCGCCGCCAAGAGTGATTCTCCCAGTATAAAATCCGCTTTCTGGGTTAATCTCGTCAAATTCCTTCCTCCTTTATTTTAAGCCGTGTTCACAATGTTTGGGCTCCTGAAATTAATCTTTCTCTTGTAGATCTGGGCGCTTATAAATTTAACTCGGAGTTAAGGGAAAAATTAATTTGACGTTGATTAATTAAGACCTATTGAGAATAGGTCAATTGTACACGAAGGGTGGCCATCTAGCTCCATTTATTATTAACGGTGGTGAGAGGGATAGATTCGATTGTAGTGTCCACTATTGGCGCAAGGACGGCCGCCGCCTCTCCGCAGATCTCCCCTCATAATCTAGGCGGCGGTGGATTAGCCCATGGACGAAAAATGGGGCCATTGTTCGATTGGGAGGGTCGGCCTGTGTTGTTTATTAGCCCTTATTTATACTCGGATGCCGATATATTTTCCGAAGGGCAATTTTTCCATGTTAGGTCGTATCGTAAAACGTTGGGAGTCTATAGATTTTTACCTCGAATGCCATTTCCGTACGACATCGTTTCTCGACCCGATTGATGTTTCTGTAGATTAGCCGGTCAGACACGACGGAAGAAAGCATCTATCCTTATCGATCCTTCTAAATTACATTTTGTGAGGCGAAATACCAATAAACGTAATGTTAGAATCTGCAATGAAACTGTATGCTAAAAAGTAAAAAACGAAGTACGATGTAACAGGATATCCATGGTGATATATGTACTCTAGGGATTATTGACTGGGTCATTCTCTATGTACCAAATGTTTCTCAAATAAGGCTCTATCTTAACATGTATTTAGACTTTTACTTTATACCCATCAATGGATATTCCAGGTTGCACGCTAGTTCCTGGTGTCTCACTCGCTTGTCTTTAGATCGAGGGTCTAAACGCCGTTGGGCAGTGGCAGATGTTCGGGCCGGCCTATCGGCCTACTCGGTCGCTTCCGGCCAGAAATCGCCCCATGAATTGTGACAAGTTTATAATTACTCAAACTCGGTTCCCGTCCCCCTGCCCCCACTATATATGCGGGCCGGTACTCCCCTCGGTTTCGAATCTCAGCGGCACTAGGGGTCGGTCCTTCCTCCGTGTCGGGGCCCACCCAAAAACTCCGGGTCCCCTTCCCCGGGCTCCCCCCCGTTATTAATTTTCCCCCGTCCCGGTCGATATTGATTGAATAGCCTGCGACTGAACTACCCCCGCGTGGCCCATTATTCGTCGCTCGTTCCCGGTTTATTGTAATTTCAGCTTTCTCTATCCGGGGCCATCTCGTCCGGGAACCCGATATCGGTCGTGTAATATAGCGATGTATTTGCGTGTACGAAACAAGAAAGGGGACGAGAGAGGACTTTTGGGGACGTTTTTTCGGCTATAGGGGTATCTAATAGACATCAGCATCTTCCATTCGCATAGTAACCCGGTAGTCCGTTCCGTCCTTAATGCCATCTAGCTATAGGACCTCTGAATAGAGGAATCGGGACCTCCTCAGGAAAACGATCGTATGTATTATGTATTATTTAATTTTCATTTATTTTAACATTGTTTTGAATCGCATTAACCAGTGCCTCATTGTCTTTAGTAATATGCAGGTTTAGGATTTTTTTCGCCTTGAAGATTGGTTTCGATTATTCTACGATGCTTGTTTTAGTAATTAATAAAGCATTTAGTTTCTTACGAATTTGCATCGTTGCTGATTGCATCGAAAATGTTGATATTAATTTTTGCTTTTTAATTCAGGACACACATGGAACCTAAGGGCTCCCGATCGGAAATATTATACATAATTTCTGTTATTAATATTCTGTGACTTTGAATTACAATCATTTGATTTTCTGGCCGGTCATCAGGACAATTCCCGAGTAGTAAAAAAGTCATTGGTTTTACAGTCGTTACATGGGCGAAGCCGCGTCGTGGGCTCAGAAAAAAATCCAAGCATCGCTCTTATATAAGCGGCGTCAGCCTATTAAACGCCGTGCGGTTTTTTACTTCTGGATTTCGGTTCTGGTTAAAGATAAAAAAATGGTAGTTTAGTCCTGGTTTCGGTTTCTTACCGGTTACTCGAGCGAGAGACTTAGCCGTGTTGTCCCGCCCATCCCTTGCCTTCGTTTCTGTAAAAAAGAAATCCCGTGAGTTTAAAACTACCCTTTTTTTGGGGTGGAGTTGATTTATCTTAGAACGGGTTTTCTGTAAGGGATAACTCTCTGTATTGGAAGTTTGGTCGGTATGTAATTATTTTGTTACCTGTGCTTTTATTATAGGAGGTTGGTCACCAGGACTCTTTATAGAGCCCTTTTATAAAATGCATAAAAATATTTTACTGGCTCCTTTTTCCAACTAATAAACCATTATTTCACGAATTTTATTCCGTTGGCTGGATATCATTTTGAGATTTCCTTAATTTTAATGGTTACAGCACCTAGTGTAAATGGGGATGTTCCATCTTAAGTGGCTTTCAGAACACCAATATCAGTGACAAACGGTTTCCGAACTGGTGGCTAATTACTAGATCTGCGAACTTGGCAAGATAGCTGGGCTCTTCATCATGAATTGAAACAAGGGGCCTGCTTACTCCTTATTACATGTGGACAAGGATGGATGCTTTTATCATTTTCTATTTTTTTGCTATCTAGTGGTTGAGGACAGGAAAGATGCGCCCACTGGTTAGCTACCCCTTGGATATAGGGTTCCCTTATTTTTCGTGCGCACTAAATATCGCAGATTATTTCGGCTACTCTAAAGTAGTACTTACTCGCGCAGATCAGGTGCTGGCAAGAGGAAATTTACCTCTATCGATTTATTTCGAAAGGGAAGTTTCGTTTAACCCGAGCCCCTAGCGTGTTAATGGCGTCCAGTTTTATTGAGTATATACATGTAATAAACGTAGCACTTATTAAATTTTTTCCTCATTTCAACGCTGTCAGAAAATAAAATCTGATCCAGGACCGGCTACTGTTAAATAGAGCATTCCGTGTTGGTACTGGCTAAGAGCGCCTACTGAAATCATGGTTCTGACTCACGCACAGCTTCGGTTTAAAAATAAAATTTTAAATCTCTCGACAGTAGCAGGACCCGGATTGAAAAGTTTTCGTAAAGAATTTCTAATTTTAGATTTTAAATTCACACCTTATCTAAGATACAGCGTATGTTTTCGGTTACCTTTTTACCCAATGAAATGGAACTTTATGGAACTTATAATATCCATTTACATTAATCTAGTTATCACAAGTCTTGGGATTTCTGTCTCTCTCGGTTAATCTTGTGGTAGACAGATGTCGCCTTCTCGTGGCCAGTAGTGGTGCCCGTTAGTAGTACAGTGACATCCTCTCAGCTATTTCACTTCACATAGTCTGCTCTTTAGTTTCCTAAGTTATATATTCCGCTGTTTTTCCGTCGGTTATGAAATCTCACAAATTCACCCTATGATAACCCTCGTAAACCTCCCTTAAACACACCTCGAAATAGTGCATTATATTTCTTTATTATATACTTTATTCATGCGTACATATATTATTCGTTTTTACTACCGATATCTGCAGCCAAAGGTTTCGTTATTCTGTCGACTTATTCAGTATTTTCGATGGGTACAGTCTGTGAAATATTTCGTAGGGACTAAATAGGTGTCTGCTTTACGATTTCGCAACGGTTTTATTGAACCGAAGGCAACAAAAAAAGGGTCGCCGCTAATGAATTTAAAACTGATAATGGTGACGAATGGTTCCCTTTTAATTCAGGAATTCCTCCGCGGACGATCACGCAATGACGTGGGTGGCTTACGGTCACGATAGGGAGTCCGGGTCCCCGGCCCCTCGGTTCAGGTACTGCTCGCACAGGCCACCGCTACAAAGAGGGCCTTTTTTAAAATTAAGGAAGGCCCCCCGGGCGTTTTGTTAAGGGGACGCGAAGAGCGGGCCCTGTCATTATAAATCACATTGCAATAAAAGCCTGTTTATACAGAGGCCGCCCACCCCCCTCATCCCCCCCCCCACCTGGATCGGCTTCTGACCGCCCGCTTTCGGAATCTTTTAAATGAACCGATAGAAACTCGTAAACAGGTTAAACTTATATGTTGTATTCGGTATAATGTGTATAATCTGTATATGTGATTCATCATGTTATTTAATTGTACCGCGTATACCCGTATTCTCCCCTGGGACTGTGTCCTTCGTCGCCAATGCATCTAAGATAATTTGAAATCGGACGGCACCTCCCGGATAAGAATCTGGAACCCCGTGAAATATGACACGGGGCCCTCATATGACGTCGAGCGGATGGCTTCCCCACCTCCGTCTCCTCGCTTCCCAGTGTAAATATATTGCCGTTTCGTGTATTTCCGGCTTGTCAGTCACATTTCTAATCGGAGGGGTGGCTCGGGGAAGAATGGGGTGTCGTATTGGCTCCGGTCGACAGGCTCACAGATAACGAGTCCCGATCGATCACAGTCACCGGGAGTTGTACTCGTTTTATCTCCTGGCTCGGTTCAATAACAGGCCGATTTTCCGGTAGTCCCTTCCGACGCCCACAGATACGGGAACATCCGGAAAATGTTCGGGCTCTCGTTAATCGGTTATTCAATTTTCGGTTTTTTTATCCACTTCGATGATGGGAGACAGTTTATTGGTACGTATCACGTTCGTGAAATCAAATTCGTGTTTATACTTTTTATATATTAATCAAAAATTGATAGATAATTCCGTTATTAATATGTATTTTCAGCTACGAATTAGATCATAACTTAGAGTCGCAATAACAAATAACTTTTATAACAAATATAAAAACATTCCGTTTTGTATTCAACTTCCATAACAACGTTTGAGTAGTTTGATTGTGGTGCCGAGCGTGCCGCACTAGTAAAATCGTCATTTGAAACTTGTTAAATATAAAAACGTTGTTTGATAAGGATATCACGCGAAACGTACATGGAATATTTAGTACCGGATTCGTACCCGCATTTAAGTCGGTGATTATATCCGGGATCAATTATGGGGGGTTTTAAATATTTTAAAAAGGAGAAATACATTTCGAGTCATTTCTTTACCCCCTCCTATCCCCTGGGAAGATAAAAAGGATTAGAGGAGTGCTTTATCTCATGCTGGAATCGGAGAGTGTAACCGGAGTTGAGGTCGAGAAGAAGGGTTATGATGAGGTCGACCTATGCACCCCTCCTTCAGTCACCAACCAGACAACACTTCCTTTCCTCCAGAGCTCCCTACAACATCGCCCTCTCATTTGGCCCCCGAATGTAACTTCCCATACCGTGAAAGTGGACACCCACCAGTGGATTATTAACATTTATGAATATATTTTGCATCGTATGAGTATAGATTGATAAAATTCAGGCGGACTTTTTAAATTAAAATTTTGTTCTGAAAACACAATGACCATATTTAGTGGTCCGATACTTAAGATTCTAGTATGGTACATTTAAACAATACTACAGGCCTAGTGTTAATTGTTTGGAGAATGTTATGAATGCTCATTCGGTCATTAACAAAAAATCATTTCATATTTACTTTTGTTCATTCGCTTCCAGCGAGGTCTAACGCGTACGAGGCATGACGCCATTAGCATTCTAACTTGGGTTAGCCGAAGCGCAGAGCTTCTTGTAAGCCACAAATCCTTTAATGAAAAACAGCCCGTAACGTGCACATTCTAAGTAGACCTAATGAACGGAGTCCACGTGTGCAACACGGCTAGCCGGGCAACCGGTTTACCTTCTGACTCATCCCAACAGGTGGGATGAGCCGTACTTCAAGCCGTACTCTTCAATTTTATTACCCCCCCCCCTTCGACGCATTCCTGGCTGGAACATTTTAAAAATTGAATATTTTCGAACGTCGTCACTCCTCCAGGCTTTATTCTCAATACATAATGAGCCTGGTTTAGTAGAACTGTCGTATGGGTTACGTGATTTTATTATTTGTGTTAATGTATGTTTGAACCTTTCCTACGACCTTTACTTTATAAAGGAAATCGAAGAAATTCGATACATTATTCCCACTTTTTGCGTTAAAAATGGTTGCTCTCGGATACCAAACTTGTAATGAAGTATTAATATACATAATATATTCAATAAAACTACGAAGTAATTATTGTAACAAATGAGAAAGTACTATATTTGGATTTATGGAATCATACATTGAAATTCTTCCTAGTTTGAACTAATTAATCTAATTTAATTTGATTAGATGTGAAACGTTATGTTAAATTAGATAGGGTTTCACCCAGTCATTATTTGTAACGGCTCGTTTTATATTTTATCATACCAAATTATTATTTAGTTATCACTGGAAAATATGAACGCGATGTGTTCTTCATTATTATGTCATCTTCAAGACGGGATTATAAGTCGAATCGACCATTTCCAAGTTAGGCCCTTAATGGGAAGTAGCCCCATAATGTGTATCATTTACAGCGCGTGCCTTCTCAAGTGGCCGCTTGATGAGAATTCGTCACGAGAAGTTAGCGTAAGGAGATTATCTATTTCATTTTCCCCAATCATTATTAGGGGGTTGAAACTTTTCGTAAGAAAAATCAAAAGTGTATTTCATTAAAACCTTTTCTGTGAACGAGTCTGCTGTATGCAAATATTTCACCCTATTTCGTGGAAAATTACAAATTCATTTGGAGTGAAAACGATTGTGAGTGAAAACTGTTTTTTAGTGAGACTTTAAGACCTTCATGGATTAACGTCTTAATTGGCTATGCAGGAAAGAGTGTGAGATGTTGTCTAGAACAATTTTGGAATTGACTGAGTTTACCCTGGAAATGACTAATTGAGCATTCGCACAGGAGGCGCCTCTATTTTTAATTTGCCCTCGGTCATGTTCTCGTCCTAATGATACAAATTTCCAGGGACATTAGTCGCTCTGTATTGACTTGGTGTCGGGGCCTGTCTCTTATCCCTCTCCCTCTCCCACTCCCTCTCAAAAAGCAAGAGTGTGGTGATACGTGTGTGAGCCCGGTATGTGCCCCCCGCCTACGTGACTCCGGAATCCGTGCCCTGAACTTGAATTATTCCGCGTTTAAAACTCGCCGAGAAATTTTATCTCGCCGAAAGAGCGCTTTCAGTATTCTTCCCTGTTCGGCGTTCCCGACCTCCCACCCGGAAACCTACACCGGAGACGTCTCTGAATACCGAACGATACAGCGCGCCAAATTTTGACGCGGTCGGAGTACCCGACTAGAAAGCGGCCTCTTTGGCAGGGAGAAGTAGAATTCACTTGCGTGTAAACGCTAATGAAACAATTTTATGTTCTTCCAAAAACTCCAACCTTATGGCATCGGTGGTTTCAAGAAAACTTCCGCTGATTGTGGAGATCAGTTCGATGCGCGATTGAGGGAGTATCCTTAATTTCTATGTGCGCTTGTGATTCCTTCTTTCTATTGATGGGTTGTTTCCGATTAAATACGTACATATTGGTAAACTGAATTAATTTACAGAGAGTTGTATAAATGCAGTCCAGTCTATAACATATGTTCCCAACTTATTTGCAGAGTACAGAAGTGCATTAATAAAGTAGGAGTCCGGGCTACTTGATAGGCGCACCGCGTTAACGCCGATTGTTATTCAACCGTGACTCAAAGAAACAATATAATCTACTCGTGACGTTTCCATTGCTACACGAGCGAGTAATCGAAGCATGTTGCGAAATTCAATGAATAAATGCTGGTGATTATATTTATTGTAGATACGGGGGGGGGGGTAGAGATACCGGCACTGCTCACTTTGAATATTTAAGCGTTCAAAAGGCACGATTACGCGGTCAGACGCGTCCACGGTTTTTTCTGTTTTTTTATTTTTCGTTAAGGAGAACGGCCTTATGACCGCACCGAGTAAATAACTCGTCCGAGACTGGTATAAAATAAATAGCGTTTATTTACGATTGGCTCGAGCCCTGGGGAGATTTTATTTAAATAAAAATTCATTTTTCGCCTTCTTAATAAATTCTGAAACAATATTTATTCATGAGTCCCCGTCGCACTTGAAAAACGGCTAATGTGTTAAGTTTGAGTTTTAAAGCTTTTGATTGAAGTCCGGTATTCAATGAGGCTGTCGTTGGCCGATCACGATTGATGAGTTTAGCGGTTAGCGGCCCCTATAATTATACGATTCCTTTTTCCCAGTCAGCTATAAACAACGGGATTTAATGGCAGGGTATATCAATCCGCGTCGGGATAGCCCGCATTTTCTAAAATAGTAACTTAAAATGCAAGTTCTCAATTTTTCAATTGAATACTGGCCCTTCTGATAAAATTAGATAATTCCTACTAGGAAGTTGATATCGGGACTTAATTTCTGGAACCTGAAGAACTGCATTTACTAATTCATTAACCACGTATCTACAGGGGCTTGTGGACTGTATGTACCTGGGTTCGTTGATTTATCTTAGCCAGATTGTTCACCTACCTATGGATTCACTAAAACTTTTGAATGTTCTTACAAAGTGTTTATAACACACATAACATTAATATGTTGTTATAATATTTATAACAAAACATTATATTCCCAGAAACTCAGTCTATCATATCTGATGTTTGAGTACCGTTCGCTGATTTGTTTTAATGAACATGGAGTTTATGTAGCTTGCGGCTTTGGTTCCTGTATCTGACACCTAATTAGTATGTAGACGTTAATCCTTCCCAGTCCATTGCTATTGCTCCAAATTTGTTTGTACGTTCTGCAAAAACAGCAATGTAAACTGTTCAGAGATTATTTTTTCGGACGCCACTCTGCCCACTTCACCGAGCGAACCAGACTAACAGACTCTCATCGACTTATAAACGGTTTCAGCTTTACAGCCAATTATTCGAAACAGCTGTGCGTACAAGAGTTTTGAAGAGATAATTACCGAATAATATCGCGAGCCGAAGATTGAGCCTGTTAGTTGCCGGCAGTATGCTTGGGACTCGAGGACCTCGTAATGAAAATTAATTAATTTCTCGCCTAACAAGCTCATAGCACACTCGCTCGTCCCAAACACATTCCTCAAATTATCCTCGGGACCTAGGCTCATGTTTATGTGTACAAAGTACGCAATGGCTGTCCAATTAAATTTCATGTCACGATTACTGGTTGAAATATGTCTCACGCTTTTTAATTTAGACTGTTTTTTTACTTTTCAAATGTACTAATTTGTCCAATTTTTTTGTACGAACGATATATTTAATTATTTGTTTTAGGTGAGTCAAATATTGTGTACTTTACGGCATCAAATGTAGCAATTAGAGCTATTGGTTGACCGTAAGTCAATTGTAGTGATAGTGTGATGTCCTATCTCATTGAATATTTTGGAAATGGCTGATATCTGCAACACTTCCCAGTTCTTGCCCCTTTGTGGGTAAGGTTGCGTCGGATGTAATCATTTATAGTTATAGTTAAAAGCAATTATTAGGAACCTTTAAACCTCAAATTCTGCAATAAGAATCTATTTGAAATGTGTGGGCATATAAAACATATGTATATATACATAACAACTTTATCCTGTTATGCACGCGAAAAGAGAATATGGTTTTCGAGAAGAGTTCATTCTCGTGTCGCCTTCTACTGTTCCTAAGCAGCCAGGAAAGGTTTAAACGTGTAAACTGTCATTCAATTTTAATTCTGGCTGCTAAAGAGGGGCCGGACTTGTTTGCACGAAGTTATTCAAACATATCACGGCTGAAGAACGAACCACGAGATAAGGCCATATCCACGTCCAAGTGAACCGTCCCGATGACACGCAAGATAACGTGTTTACGAAGAAAGGATTTTATTTGTCCTCCTAGGATTTTTATGGAATATTTCTCGCCTACCGTTTATTGGTGTCTTGAGATGACTCTTGTTCGTGCTTGAAATCGTGCCAGTCGTAAAATAAACCGAACATTCACTAAACGTTTATTAATTTAGAAATCCGAGACTTGAAACCTTACACCTTTACGTTCAATTAATTTCGGGAGAGAGACAAATGGGCAAGCTTCCCCCTGTCCAGACTCGAAAAAAACATTTCCGGTAATTTTATTAAGAGCACTGCGTAGGACCTCTTAAACTGATCCAAAATGTAATGTTAATATTTCACAGAGTTAAATTTTCCGAACGACACGTCATGTCTGTAATTCTGTACACATGCTTACAGCCTCTCGTATTTATCCTCGTAAATATCTTCGAGCGACAGTTTCATAACGTCAAAGTTTTCCCAGGTGGGGAGTCTTTTCACGAATGTTATTTCGGTGCGAAGCGAAGGGTAATGGAATCGGAGGTGTTTTGATAGGATCACGTGTCTCTCCTAGTTGTGATCCGGGTCCATTGTGTCCGCACGGATGGTGGCTCCCCGGAGCGTTTAGCGGTGTTATCGGTCATAAACTGGGGGCCGAGGGAAAGACTATGCGGTCCGAGGGTCGAGTAGTGGCAATTAGTAAGGTGATTTGTTGTAGGAGTGAGAGGGAGAGGAGAGAGAGAGAGAGAGAGAAAGCGGTCCTAGGAGCTCATACCTGTGGAGGCTGGCTGGGACCGTGGGAAGGGCCCCCAAGCCTGGAATGCGGCCCTTCTCTCCTATATACCTAATATAATACATTACCCTATTCCCTTCGCCCCCCTCCACTTCCATCATTTCCATCTTTGTCCTCACTACGGTTCCTCTCAACTCCGGTCTCGGGGAGCCCGGTATACTTCAATTATAAATCATTAGAGAGGTAGGGCGCTCTCTCTCTCTCGGTGCGCGACCCCGTCCCACCGCCCACCGCCCACCGAGACAACAAATCACGTCACGGCTCCTCCGCATTCCTTCCGTTGGGTCGCAGCCACCTTTCCGTGTCCAGTCCGCCATCCATTTAATTCAACACAATTTTTTTTAATTCCTCGGGCGCGACCCTTTCTCCGTAGCTCTAAGCGCCAGCCCGAATTGAGAGCCGAGATAGTATTCTCTTGACTGAGACTTAGAGATATAGTCCCAGTAGCCACAACTTTTATACCTGGACTGATCGAATCCCACATGCTGCTAATATTCCATATAATACTAAATTATATATTATTACATCTAATAAGTAATATCACACGCGAAATGTATCATATTGCCATGTTACGCTCGGTACAACTTAAGATGAAGGAAGAATTAGTTTTGATATCTCGGAACATTGTTTTCCCGCCGATTGTTCGTCAAGACAAATCGTAAGCAGGAAAATGGCATTTCACGACGTTATTAGATTTATCGCAACTACACCGATCGAGCATTTTTAGCCTATATCCGCCGTATTATTATCCCCTTCTCGCCGGCTACTTTGATTAGCTGCTACCCGGAATTATGTTCGGTAGTTTAAAGCGGAACCGAGAGTATGAAATCTGTGGGCCAGAGAGAATTACTGTGAAATAATAAACGATTAAACCCGAGATGGGATAGAAAAATGTCTTTCGCAGCCTCCATCTCGAAACAATAGATGGCAGCCGGCCAGACGCCGATAAAGCAGACGTACTCCAATCGTTTTCATTAGGAGCCGCCCTCTTCATTGTTTCGGCTTCGCTGTGATTATTATCGTCGCTCTTTTCTCGCTTAACGTTTGTATTGGTTTGACTTGACGTCTGAGTAGATTCGGGGGTTGACCCCAGCCGCTATGTTATTATGTCTGTCCGTATTGAGTGTCTCATAACTCGGAGCCTCCAGTCTTAATTGCTTGTTGTCTTCTTCTGTCGTTGTTCTTTGAATTATGTCGTTGTAGTCACACGCTTCTTTTAACTCTGCTCAGCTAGTATATTTTAAATATGAGCATTAATTGAGCCGGTAAAAGGATTGGAATTTGGACTTGCTGGCTTTGTAGTTATACTTGACAATCGTGTTGAATCACCTCATCATTAAAGTACATTCATCTTTGTCGTGAATTGTTTCCTAATAATTAGTACGGTCGAGTTTACACATATTTTGGGCATGGACCATTTTACAGTAGATTTCGTGTGTTTCTGTCTCCTCTCACTGGTTTGGTCTTTCTTCGACCGGTTTCGGCTGCTCGCCATCTTCAGTAGCGGTGTTATTCGAACGCCTATCACCAGAATTCGAATTCTTATCACCGCGTATACACCAACATAGAACTATGCCAAATCACCGGATATTCTAGACTTTCCCTTCACTTATTCCTATTCCCGGAATCCACTCATTAGAATTTGTGAACTGTTATATGTAAACATCACAGTAGCGTAATTAATCAGTCTAAGGCGTTCGGTCCTTATCGGGCTCCCATTTATGGAACCGTCGGTCCTAGAGGGGCCTACAAAAGTTGATAACTTTTGACCTGCACAAATGGGGAGGGGAAACGATTACAACGACCGTTATTTCATAATTAATCACCCGGGTCCTCTGTCATTGACACGTCTGGCTCCTCCGTTCCGTTTCGGATGTACTTAGATGGGCAGTTGAACTTCTTCTGATACTGTACTGGAGACTTGTAGAAGTAGACATGCAGTGTGAACGGCTTTTGTGTTACAATAAAGGATTGAATTTCCATTTGGATAGGGATCTCCAGTCGGGTCCATTTTTTCATGTACTTAGAAACCTTTATTCTGAATAGTTTTTGTCTTAGAAAACAATGTTATTTTCAAAAGTTCCTCTTTTTCTTGTACTTTGTGCGTTGAGACATCTTTTGTTTATATTGAAAATCTACAGTTGCTCACTTCTTTAAATCAGTGTTGTTAAACCGCTTCAAGAATAATGAAATCTAATATTTTAATCCGAGAATGCGTTCTTTGATATCTACAAATTATTAGTAACAGCCTACAGTTCATGTAAAGTTTTACCCTCGGTCTTTCGTACTTGCAAAAATTCGTTTATGCGCACTCAAACCGTTTTATTTTTGAATTGGCTCTAAAAAACAAAATGCTGTAGGGCTGACGGATACCTTAGGGGGCCCGGGGAGGGGGGAGGGGGTTAAAAGTTGATTAAATTTTCGTTAAGTGTATTTGATATGGACGGTTTATTTAGCAGTCGTTTCGTTTTTCCAGTGGGGGCCGCCGGAGTAAATATTGGGCGTGTGGCCGGGTCACAGGCGCTGACCGCCCCGCACATTTGTTTTCGCTCGCCTATCGATGGTTGTATTTTCGTCAGGGGAGTACAAAAACATTTTTACGGTTCGGGCGTTTTCGTGGTTGTCAGTCCGGTTTTGTCAGTTTAACACCGCTCTACCTTTACACCGGTGTGTGGGCGCGACGTGTAAAGCAAAAGATTTATTTTGTCATTCTTTATTTTTCTTTTCCCGTGTTAATCGTTTCGTCCACTTTTATGGTACACCGTGCTTTGTGTATTCTGCTGGAGTTTATCCGGCGGGACGAATCGGATTTCAAAGCTCGTTTGGTGCTAGCGGTGCGACAATACTTCAGTAATATTTATTGGTTACATCGTTGTTTCAATCATTTTTATTTGCTTAGCGAGGTTAGCAGTTACAGATAAATATCAAGAGATTGATTTATAATTTATATACTATTAGCCTTTGCCTTTTTTGTCGACCCTCGCTTTTTTCGTTTAAATGTTCTCATTGTTACAATTCAGTTCTGTAACTGGTGTTGAACCGGAGTCATGGAATCTTAAATTACTGTTCTTAGACTTTTACGTTTTCGAAAATCTATTGATCAGCAGTATACCATAAAACGAATTCGTATTTTTACCTGTGGAGTGTACGAATGTTTATTTTGCATTATACCGGGCCGTCCTCGATCCGATGTCCCTTGAATGCCAATAGAAGTTTTTGGAGGCAATAAACGTTCTGGTGTAACGAGAAGAAATTAAACAACAGAATGAAATAGAGATCGGACGAGGAGTTTGAAGCCTCAAACGGCGAAAGGGAAATGGTGTCGGTCTAATCGTATTCATCGAGAAACGCCGGCAGTCAAAGAAGGGAGGACGTTACTGTTACGGTAGCGGGGGCTGGGGACGACGGCAATTTCCTTCTGAAATTATTTGGGTATATTTCCGGTGGGAAATTGCCGAATGTCCCTGGGTTTATTCGGTAGTGGGCGGCTTTTCACCGACTGATACCGCCGGGCACGAACCTTATAAACAACGGCTCAGATTTTATCACGGAAACGAATGAATCGAAACAGGAATTAAGATTAAAACGCACTTTTTCATTCTTCGTATTTCTTTATGCGAACCGTGACTTGTTATTTTATGCGGTGACCGAATAATTCTTCGCGGATATATTTATTGCTAATAATACAGTGCTTTTTTGTCCTTCGAGTTAGACTAAACAAAAACTCCCCTTTAGATTCGAATAAATTGGTCTTGAATATTTAGTACTTTTAATAGAACATTTTAATAATTAGGAAAAAAGGAAAAAAGATAGGATATATATTTTTAATGAACAGTACAGTTTTTTATTTATAACAAGTTTATTTTTTTAGATTGATGCGACTATGTGTTGTGGTAATGTTAACGGAATTTAAAGTTTTTTGTAGTTTGTTGTAAAGATTGAGCGTGTGTTTTAAACTGAGTTAATATGAGTGTTGAATCAGTTGTTAAAGGTTGGTTGTGCCAGCTGTGTTTTTTTAATAAAAATTTCAATATATAGTTTCAATGAACCCTTGTTAGCGGGTTTAAATCCGAGTTTAATAATTTTTGGCTTATAAACTATGATGATTATTTTAATATGAACTTCATAGATGAAACCTTTTAGATGAAAAATTGTACATCGGTAAATAGCTTTACCTAAATTAGTGTGTTCTTAGCATCACCGAGACAAAACTTTTAGGGGTCTATTTACTTGTTATCTGCAACCTACCTTTACCCGAAGCGGAGTACATTACTGTAAAGTACTTTATAGTATTAATAATTCATGACAAGTTCGAGGACCCGTAAGTGGTCCCTTCGTATGTACGGAGTGGGACGGTCGCGTATCCACTCTGTAATTTGACGGTCACGAAGACACCGCTGTTACTATCTTGCAGTAGGCTCGTGCTTACTGCTTAGCCTATTTGCATACTATTTTCATAAGAGCTCTTCCGGTAAGTCCATTAGGAATCCATCTGAGGATGTTTGACCGCATAATTCGTGTTTTTGAAGTTTTTGAAAAAGAGAATAATCAAGATTTTGATTATTACAATTACTGTAGTGTACATTCTTACTTACCTTTAACCTTCGCCAGTATCGTGTGTTGAAGTACTGATGTGCTTTGCACCGACTAGAACTAGCAGATATTAGCACCATTTATTATAGAGAGACAAATGGTTACATCACAACTGTAATGTACCGGTCATTATTCTTATATATTTTATATATAATGGAAACTCAGTGGGGATGTGGGCACCCGCCAGTATATCTGTCCTTCGCCAAAGTTTAGTACCAATGGGCTTTACAGAGTAAAATTCCTAATGAAGAAAAAATCGGGTGTGCCCATATTGGCCCAAGCTTGCGAAAAGGTCCCTGGCAAGCAAGTTGGTGAAATGAGTAAGCGTGAGTAAGGGGCCGAATGAGTCACTCACGAATGCCGGGGCCCTCGCCCTCCCCACGCTCCCCATGGGGAAGGTCTCGTTACAATTGTGAACGAATCTGTTATTTGCACAGTCCTGTTCTCCCTTTTTCGAGTTTACTCCGGTCGACAGGAACGAATTTTATTCTTGTTGGAACGGACGAGAAATAATTTTGAGAACTATTCGGCGCCCTTCGAGAAAAAAAGCGCTCGGCAGCGGGGATATTCGGGAAGCGACTTTAACGCGATGATTTGCGCGGCTCGTTTCTCTCGGCCGAACGCGGTGAAAAAGGGACCTTGACAAAGGCCCGCATACGTCATCGGTAAAAAGACGGGCCGAAGGCTTTGTTGTCCGCCGGACGCGACTTCGTATCATAAAAAAAGGTCGGAGGTAAAAGAGGGATCAGTTATATCAGTTACGTACACTGGTCAGGCTGGCGCAGTTATTGTTCCGTCCGACCTAACCGATACCGTGTCCACGGTAACGCTAGCTTGTAATTCTAAATGTGCCGACAATGAGCCGAATTACAATGTGAATAGAACCGGGCTAACGGACGCTTTTGTTCGACGAAGCGATATCTCCGCCAGACGTGAATTTGAAACGTTGTCTACTCTGGCCTACCTGGTTAGGTCGATGTCTATTGAGAGTTTCTGACTTTCAAGCGGCTCTGTCAATTTCATACAAATATGGCTTCTGTCACATATACATCAGATTATATTTCTCTACAGTGTATAGTAGTGTTAGTTATTTTGATAAATATCTTCAGCATGCGTTAAAAGATATGGACCAGAGTTAGTATAAACGGGAATTAAATATTTAAAAATGCTTATTTCCAACTAGACAATACGATTTACTAATGGCCTATATTTAGGTCTAGGTTCCGGCTGATTGGCGGTGGGAGGGGGGTTGATTTGGGAAATATTGGCGAGGACCTCGAGGTTTAATGTGGCGTGTTAATTTGTGGTGTTATTGGGGCGTAGGTTGGGCCCTACTAAAGGACCGATTTCCTCCAGCAATTGATTGCACTAATTGGAGTGGACTGCGCGCCCAGAATGGCGCTAGTCCAGCCTACCCTTACCTCGGAAGCTCATTTATTATTTCACCTTTTCCAAGCTAGGGACGCCAGCGAGGGCCTATTACTATAGGGGACAGATGACAGAAAAGTAATATTTCTATTCTAATTGTCTTATACCGTCCGTATTACTTTTCGATGTTCAAGCGGTAATGATCTCACAAGCAAAAACGAAAAAATGGAAACGAAATTAATTCTACGATGTTGAACATGGTCATTAGCGGCGTATTAACCTCTCGGACTCGTGTTTTCGGTATTATTCGCCGCGCAGCACTAATTGATTTGTTGCATTTCCACTCGGTTCATCTTTTGTAAAATAAGAACGCCCCAATTAATGCGGCCCTTCGTCTGTTTCGTATCTCGTGCCTCTTTTTTCCGTTTTTTTTACTCGTCCGATTTCAGGTACAACAACTCTCGTTTGTTGCACGATCCAAACTGTCTCCAGCCGGGCATAACGAGTGACGGGTTATAGGGGCAGTCCTTGACAGCCGAGCGGTACCTAACCTGCCACCGTCTAACCGCTAATTACGAATTATTGTGGATAACAATCGGTTTTTTCGTGGGTTGTTCGCATAACGTTGATACGATACTGGTGATAAGAACAACTGTAGTGTGCTGCCCGGTTAGCAGACTTTAATCGTAACTAGTGAAATTCAATCTGGAATTATTTTCTTAACGTATTATATATTTTAGTGATAGGTAGTTTAGCCGGGAAACCCTCTTTTAACGAAGCTAAGCGATTATTCAGGAGGGTATTACAGACCTGGTTTCTGCCAAAATTCTGGTTGCTAATTTTTCAATATTTAGAACAAAATGTAACAATCGATTTTTCTAAAATCTTTAGTTGCATTATTTGAGAAGTTAGAAAAAAAATTATTCTGGACTCTGAAATAAAATTAAGTTCATCGTCCTCCGCTTTAGAGGTCAGCTATATCGAAATCAGTTCGGATCCTGATAATGAAGTCTGAAGACGAAATCGCTGGCTGGCCGTTTGAAGTGGGTTCTGATAGTTACACTGAG
This sequence comes from Lethocerus indicus, assembly GCA_019843655.1. Lineage (NCBI taxonomy): Eukaryota > Metazoa > Arthropoda > Insecta > Hemiptera > Belostomatidae > Lethocerus > Lethocerus indicus. The sequence goes on along the minus strand of JACDQD010000003.1, from coordinate 20,195,350 downwards.
CCGGCTTTTTTCCATGACTCCCTTCAATCGGAATTTTCACATTGTCCGACTCTGATTTCAATCGAAATTTCTTCTCTTTCACAGTAATAGTAAGTGGCACTGCATTCTTGTCCGAAACTCATGGCTCTGAAATAGATCACTCTGAACAACTTCACTTTGCACTATTAATAGAGAATTCACTTGAAATTATGGCCCTGTGTGTAACGTTATATGAATGAAATATTATGAAAATAGTACGCTCCTTATCTGAAGTTCTCACTCCACCTTTTTTGTATGATTATATAATCAGTTAGTAATCATAATTGATCATAATTATTGCCATCTGTGATTAATATGATGTCCGGTGATCGGGTGTGCAAAATAGAAAGTGACTTCTGATTTTTAGATTTATTGATGTTTTTTTCTGGCTTCAGATAAGTTGCAAACTTTCAGCGTGAAATATTATTATATTCTTGGTTTGTGGAAATACCAGAGCGGAGACCATGGGGTTTTCCTTTTGAGTGACGTTGTTCAATCGCCTTCTTACGCACTCTGAATGTAAACTTTTCTCCATTGTGCCTTTCGTTTTGTTGAAAAAAAGGACAGAAGGGACTGACCCGCGGTGGAAACCCACACACGGCGCAGCTTAGGTAGAAAGGAGGGCGTCCCACCGTTCCCGTCCACAATGAGTTATGCCTTCAGATAAATTATACTTTGTTATAACTCTGAGTGAAACGCCTCGGTTCTTTTTGCTTCAGTACGAAACGTCGTTGGGGGCGTTGATTTAAGTTTATGGATGTGAAGTTCAGTACTTCGAGACTCCTGATATGATATAATATTAGATATCAATAGGTTAAAACCCTTTGTATAATGTTTAAACCTCAAGCATGTATACTTCACCTAATAGGAGTGGAAGCAAGTCAAAATTCCTTCTGTTCTTTCTATAACCTTGCATTCAAATTAAATGTGGACCCAGAATGAATTCTAGTAATAATGATGTCGAATTTTTAATTTAAACACGACACAATAGCTATTAGTTGTACATTATATGTTATTTTATTGTGGGAGCACAAAACGTTCATAATGCTGTTTCGATGTGTCCACTATCAGAGGGAAATTCGGTTTGGGGCCCATTAACACCGGAATACATCTCCATATAATTACAATTTGTATTAATGTTTATACATCGGTGCGTGGCGATGAATAAATATGATGGTCTTGCGTACATACGAACATCGACTAATTTTTTCGTAAATTAGTACTTTAGTTTTATCCGATTAATCTTAACGCCGTTCGTTCGGTCTGGACATCTCCGATCTCCTGCAGATATCAGTTAATGGAGGAATTAATTGATGATATCGATTTCTTATTTTTTCAACATATTATGATTTAAACATCAATTAGTTCAAATATAGCTTGTGTCTGTGAGTGAATATGAAAAAATATGTTCGCGCGACATATTTCATTCAGTGGGTTAGTTATAAAAAGTGGGAGAAAAGAGACAAGCTATTCTTGACAGATTTTCAATAGGAGATCCTAAGTATGCCTTCAATTTCTGGCATTTAGCGATTGGGCACTCCAAAGGATATTTAGCTACATCCTTCATGATACCGATAGAACTATATCATTTATATATATTTATATATCATTATATAACTACATCATCACGAACCTACAGTATTCGTATATTATTTTTTTATGAATATACTTTCTATTGTTGTATGTTTATTTTAATTATGTTTATTATCATACAAAAAAGTATGACATTAATTTGATTCTTGTTATATTTAATTTTGTTTCGTTAATTTTCATCCGTCTGGAATCTAACGCTTTCCTTTTCTTTTTTGTTTATAGGTACAGGTGAGTGCCTGGCAACATTGTTTCGAACGGGGGGCGGATCGCAGTTTTACCTTGATGATTGGCTCTCCAAAAGCGCAGTTAGCTTAAACTGGCCGTGTTTGGCGTCGCTTACCGAAAGTTCTGTAATGAGTTGCGGCATACTACTAAACTTTCACTCCATTAAAATTCAGTAATTTGAACTAGAAATATTATTTTATATAAAACTTTTTCTTATCACGCTTATAGACCACAGAGAAATTCGTAACAAATTCTATTCAGTGTATAATTTTTGGGTGAGTCCTCACGCGTGATACTTATCTTTATATTGTATATAAAAGTAAAATTATAGCGATATTGCTAGTATTTGTTAGCGGTGTCAATTGACGGAACACTACTGCCAAAACATGGGAGAGGAAGGAGAAAGTCGAGCGGGTGATAATATTACGTGTGTGTTTAATTTACTGTGTTTGCGTTTGCCTTGTGTCTTGATGTAGGTTGTTATACTAATAATATCAGATTACAGTGATTTATCGCAGCTCTCATATGTTGTCTGGGTTTTTGAAGCGGGTCGAACACAGAAACTTATGTGAGGGGGATGGCTGAAGGCTCTCACACAGACATCGTCATAATTTTATTTTATTAATATTTCTTTCCACTCTACATTCCAGTGTCGTCGTATCACTCATTCTGAATTATGGGATTAGAAGGGATGTTTTGAGACACCGGGGATCTTTTAGTCGTTCAATCTCCTTTTCATTGTCGCCCCTCAATGCCAATTCAAATATTCGAGTCGTCCCAGATTGGATTAGTGCTATTAATACACTATTGCGACTTCGTATAATCTTGTTCACCTTGTAGAATCATCGGAACTAAGAAGGTTTGCCCGGTTATAGACTAGGATAGTTGTCTTTTTCTCGCCCTAATGTGGGTTAGGAGGGGGGAAAGTGGGACGTAGCAGAGGGCCGAGAGTTGGGCAGGTGGTGTTGCCTACATCTGTCCCCCCACTGGGGTCACCCTCGTTGGCCTCCTGCTACCGCCGGCTCCGCCACAAATATATCCCAACAGCTGATACCTCGTCTCCGTTTTCGTCCCCTTAAATGACACATTTCCGTCGAAATTCAACGCGGTTTCCACCGTCGGGAGGATGCACCGGAGCCCGGTGGCCGGGGCACGTGTATCTGTCGGAAAAGTTTCTTTCTCCGGAACGTTTTCATAATGAAGCCTTCCCGCCTTCCGCCGAAGGAAATGGGAGCCGGATATTCGATATTTTAACCCCGATTGGGAACGTGGCTTCTGGGCTTTCGGGTTCGTGAACTCGGGGAATTACCTCCGCCCAATAAACGTAATTTATAGAGCCAAGTTCAGTTTGCGGGACCCCCGACCAAACAAAACGTGATTACGGCAGAGCGCTATCGGGCTAAATAGCCGAGTTAGCTAATTCCCGGACTATATTTTATAGAATCCCGGCTGGTGATTATAACGCCCTATTTCCCAATTACAGCCTTCTCGAAAGCTCGAAGGCAATCGGGCAATAAAAACGGTAATGCGAAACCGGCGATTTAAACGGATATAGAATCAATTATTTCGGCGTGTTTCTAATGGATTTCTGAATACATTAATTATACTTGGGGTTTCTGTAAACTAATTATCGAATCATATTCTTTAATATCCAAACTGTGGAATACAGCACCGCGTTAATGACTTCATTGCGATGGATTTTTAGCCAATAATATTACATTAATTCAGGGAACGGAATGGTTTTTTTTAACGCCGCTTGTAGTATTAGTCGACTGGGGGATGTCATGCACATAAATATTTGTTGTCCTGAACGAGGACCGAAGCCTTCATCTACTGCGACATCGTTATATGTAACTTGATATTCCTTAACCTAACAAGAGGGCTGTTTTGCCGTCTGCTGGAGTCTAACCTCGGGTACAGCCCCCAGTCTACCCCTTATAGAACCAATTATAGAACTTTTGACATATTGTTTGTACGCGATTAATATTCTCCACTTTTTATTCTGGTTTATGTGCTGGATAGTTGTACTTTTCTAGTATAACTATATTTCTGGTAAGGTGTGCAGAGTTCTTCAGTATTCCCAATTGACTCGTCTAGTCGGCTGTGTGGGCGGATCGAGATGTCGCCGTGGCGGGCCCGACAGAGCGGAAAAACCATCGATCAGCCACGAAATAGCTCGGACCGGATCTAAACAGTTTCGATACAGGAGATCCTCTGTTGTGTGTGTGTGTGGGTTCGACTGGCGGCGGTTTCACCTCGTCTGGTCGGTCAGCCATCGATTTGAGGGCCCATTACTCGTTTCACGCTCTGTCCGTCGGATCCATTTATCCGACATCTAACTCTTCGACAACCGTCATCGACCCACTATTGAATATTTTACACGAGCGCCTTTTCTCCCAGTTCAGAAATGCTACAAATCGCCGGATCAAAATCCGGCGTAGCATTCTGGATTTACAATCCTTCGCTTGGCTGTGAAACAAAGAGTGCATCCTCTTCGTGTACCCAATGTATCTTCTTCGAACACTCACATCTCAATACCCCATACACCTCGCAAGTTATTTTAAATATTCCTTAAACTGTAGGTTCGTGATGTTTCTGTCTCCTCTCGCTGGTTTGGTCTTTTGCTAAAAGTAAAATAATAGCAAAAGACCAAACCAGCGAGAGGAGACAGAAACATCACGAACCTACAGTATTCCAACCCCTCGCAGACCACAAAACAGGTATATTAAATTCCTTAAACTGTATCAACATTTCCTACCAATCCTTCTTATCAAGTATTAACAAGCGGGTTTATGTTTAAATTGGGTAATAGACAAATAACCTTAGGTTAATAATACAGTTGCCTCTTACAGTGAAACTTTAACCACATCGCGACCTGCTTCACATAACAAGCAATTACAAATTTCTATACTGGAAATTCCAGCTGCTTTACTCTTGCCTGGCCCTAATCTACCTATTGACTGCCTGTCAGTAATGCTCTTTAGCCGTATACCGAGTCTTTTGACTTCAGGTACACTTCGAGAAGGCGTTTTCAGTTTAACGGCATTTCTATCCGAGCTTGTCCGATCTTGTTCGTTCTACCTGCAACTAATTCTTTTTGCAGGTGCCAACCTGTTCAGGTAAGAAAGGTATTGTTCGCGCATGAGCCTGTATAGAATTTTGTAAAGTGTAAACGGTTGTATTTTACCCATTATAATTTCTGGATCTAAATTTAAAATAAGTTTCCGTATTATTCTTATTTTAAACAAAGTTTACAGGTTGATCAATTAAATTTCGGAATTTATAAATTGAGTCTCCAAAAATCGAATTCGAGGCCACGGTGGGTAGAACCATCAGTACTACACCAATCTTTTGTAACAAGAATTACTGTGTTGTTGTATGGATGTACTTTCGTACGTTATTGATTCTTGATATATTGCATGTTGAGATCCAGCGAACTGGGGGCTTCTCTTTAGACATTAACTGACTTTGCAGTAATAGGTACCAATAACTTCCACTATGAGGCTAACAACTTTAGGTTGGAGCACGTCATAAATTCGGAGAGGGGAGGTTCCGCAGAATGGCTCTCAAGTGTCGTCCCACTTTGTAAAGTCAGTCGCGCTTAAAGGTGGTAATTTAAACAGAAGGTCGCTTCGGCGGCTTCCTCGCTTCAAACATCCGAGGCCAAATATACAAGCTTCAAGTTGCCCAGTTATAAAATTGTGCCTGGCTCCAGTCAGGAGGAAGATCACTCCCTTTAAAGTTTCTCTCCCTCTCTCCCTGTTCTCCCTCTCTATCGCTCTTACTCCGGCAACGAGTCTCGTCCTCTTCGTTGCCCACCAAATTGGGGAGATATCTTTTAGAGGGGACTTAGACGCACTTCTCGTTCTCCCTAACGCTTTTTTCCCTTTCTCATTCACGTCACTTTCTCCCTTATGCTTCTTGTCCAACTGGCGCCCCCTCCCGTCACGCGCACACCGCGTATTTCGTGTCGGAAGAAAGTCAACATTGTAGAAATATTGCACAAATAACACGCCCTTCCGAGTGGCTCCCGGTTACGAGGTGCAATGTTTTTGCCGTCTCTCCATCCGTTTCTTGGACTATTTCCGACGACTAGAGTTCCCGGAAAGTAATGAGCTTTCTGTCTTATTAATGTTTAATATTATATTTGTTGAAGGCGTATTCGTGGGCAATTCACTACCGCTCACTGTTCGCATGACAGATTTCGGGTTTTAGCCAACGTAACTAGTCCTCCGTTAGTAATAAACTGTAGTTTGTATTACCACAAGACAACTCCAGATGGATGGCTTCTGTTTTAAAATAGATATTTTGCTCAGTCACACCAGGTTTAATGCCACAGTTCAAATCCACGACGGCCCAAATATTAATTATTAATGGCTGCGTGGTTCAAATGGCCTTGCTTTGCGCGCGCACACACACTCACACACACAATTGACTCGAGTGGTTTTGAAATATTTTCACCTCTTGTTCTAAAACGTAATAAGTTATCAAATAATTTATGCTACAATCCGGCTGGTTGTTTATAAGGTGGGTTGATTTCAACTGAAGATATATATCATTCTTTTGACCGGTAACTAAATACTTTTTGAGGTCCGCGGTATATGCTCTTTGTTCTTTCTTTGACTTGCCAGTGATTTATCTGTTCCGAGCGCATACCTGCTGTCCCACCTACCCCAAACCTGCAGGTACTTCCATTACGAGTAATTTTCTTTCCAAATTAATTCCTCCTTCTTTATTTTCCTCTGTTTTAAATCCATAAAATTTCTTACACTGGTTATTGTGATTTTGCATTGCGAATGGAAATACATTGGGGTCGATTTAACGACTTTGACCGATGCGTCACAAGTTTCCTAAGGTGCAATTATATTATGCGTAATTTTATCAATTAAGAGTCTTTTATCATTATTCACTCATGATTAGACATAATTTCTTAATTGTTCTACGGATAAATTATGAATTAATTTTGTAGCCAGCCATTCTCAGTTATCAAGATCATATAATCACACTGAAAAACACATTCACTGATTTAAAAATGAGATAAAGCATCAAAAGATTGAGATGCTGGTCGCCCGAGATTACTATAGCCTTGTCGGTCACTGATATTTGAAGAAGATTTCAACTATAGTATAGTCATTTTCGATAATAGTATAACGTAGATTGGTTTAGCGAGGGCGTTGAAGTCTGATAATATTTGTATATGTACCGGCGTTGATTGGCATAACTCCCCGCCTATTTGAAGTAACTGTTTACATTCGAAGATATGACGCGTTATCACTTGTAACGCCAGTTATTTACGGTCCAGTACTAACGATAGCGTAAATGATTTTGATAGTCAGATGTGTGCCACTTTTATTTTGATGGTCTATAAGTTACTCATTCAAAAGTGAATGTAACCTTTAAGTTGATATTCTTTCTATACATCGAATAAGGCTGCACTTTATATAAACAAATTCTATTGCTGAAAAATTATAGTTTAATTAATAACAGAATTGCACCCCACCTTTAATGTTTGATTGAGTATGAAAAACATGTCCGACAAGAGGAAATTAAACTTTTTTTGTATAATTTAAAAATCGAAGATGGAATCCTGGCGCCTTCGCTAAAGTGGAGTGGTCGGGCCTTCGGTTCGCCTGCTCACTGTTTTTCTTACATTAGCGAGAGCATTATTGGTTTCTTTGATGTTATTTCTGAAGTTACTGACGCGGCACGGTGTTTGGGCGGGCTGTGTGAATGGGGCGGCTAGGAATGCGGCGTTGCCGGACCATCGCGTTCTTCCTCTCCCTCCTCCCTCCATCCTCCCTCCCTCCTTTACCCTCCATATCTCCCTCTATCCGTCCGTTCGTATCTCTCGCACGCTTCTCATCGCTCTCCCTCTCCGACTTTACCTTCATTCCGGCTTAATTATTTCGTCGAGGCTGCCCGTTATGCCGCGTAATAGGTGTTCCCGTGTGCGACTCGCATCGTTGAGCTCCTCTCACCCCCCACGCCCCGTCCCTTTTCTTTCCCCGGCTCTCCGTTTTCCATTTCTTTTTCTCACACTCTCCTCCCATTATCTTCTTCCTCCTACTGTTCCTACCAGTGAGTGAATTGTACAGAACTTTCGTCGTGGGCGGGAGACCGCAGACCGCCGTCCGAGGCGGTCATACTTGATTAGCGCTTTAAAAAGAAGGTTTCTGTTTAATTTCCCATTTTCTTCTTCTCCGCGGGAGTTTCCTTCTATGGACAGGAACTACAGACGAGTAGAAGCGACCGAATTAGGCTATGTCGTCGACTGTATATTCCTTTCATTGTCAGTAGGCAATTATATACGGTTCGGTTAAACATAACCGTTAGCCAGTGTTATTAGGTCAGAACCACTATTGTAGTACTTACGATGGCATAGAGCCGAAACCAGCCACAGAAAAGAACAACAAGATGTGACGGCCAACAACAGGGATTTATTATATTTTACAGTGTTTTTGCGCTTTTAGTTGTACACCGTCTATCTTAGATCATAGTTTATACCCAATTAGAGGGGATACTATTATAGTTTTATTTTATGACGTAATCTTCTTATTTCCATCCATTTTTGCGTTGGGGTGGCAGAAGCGATTTGTCATAAAGTTCAGGGGAAAGGATTGCGTTCAACAGAGCAGGATGCTTCAGTTTTGTTCCTTCTCCAGTTCTGGTTAATGTCAGCTGAAAGGGGGCCCGGTCAAGTTGTCCTGTGCAGAAGGTGAACTGGACGGTGGTGTTTAATGGAGCGCGGCCCAAAGCCCAATACGGGGCCTTCCTGCTTCCATTGCCCGACTTAACTCTTCCTCACTGCTTCCGCCGGTAATCCTCTCAAACTAACTTTTTTACACTCCTCGTCCCGTCTTTCACAAAAAGTGTCTCTCTTCCAATTCGGTCCCTTCAAAGCCGGATTATTATTTGCAGAAGTATGTGTTAGATTCCTTCTATGACACTGCATTCATTTTCTAATTTCGAGAGATATGTACTCAGTGCAATATTATTAAGCTAACATTTACTTCATTTCAGGCACGCATAGCAGCCTTGCTTTCAACTACTAATTTTCCCGCATACGGAAATTGCAATTAAATAGTTTTTGGCTACTTCTTGTTTCGCTATTTCTAACGTACCCAAAAAACATACCGTTGAGTTGAGAATCACCGGTTTTACGAATATTGTCATCTCCTATATCGGTTGCAAAAAATATAGATTAATGAAATCGGTTTCGTTGTTTCGTTATTTTTGATCTGCTGTAATCTTTATTTTAGGCGGTTTATTAAATTGGGTTTAGCATTATTTTCATATTGTGGAGGAGGAAGAAATCGTTGATTACCGGAATACTCAATTACTCCCCTTTTTCATTTAGGGATCCCGATAAAACCTGTTCTGGGATTATCTTTCATTTTTAGGTGCCCATATAATACCCGGCCCAGAGAGTGTATTTCACGTAGTCAGTTCAATCACAATTTCGTCCCTATTGCGTCCAAGAAATATAAACGAGTAATATTAATTAATATATGACTTCGTCATGTAGAAAATACCGTCTGGATGATTTTTCGTTTATATGTTAATTCACCGTCTACATTACTAATTACGCCGTTGCAAATTATAATTTATTCCATGAATGTTTAAATGTTGGTTAGTTCATGGTCTAAGAAAGGCATACGTTTATATTTTGGCACCCATGGCTTTTACCTTGGCCTGGCTACACAAAATAATATTTATTGGTAAATCAATATATTTTAAAGAATGAATAGTTTCCTTTTTAGTTTCAGCCGGCTTTCCCTCGTTCTAAAAACTGTATAACTGTATTACATTCATGGATATGAACTTTTAAAATAAAACTGAAAGAGAGAAAAGCAATATTTTTTTAATATATGTAAACGTTTACATTCCTATTAGCTTCAGAAGTAATTATGTTAATTTGATTAATAAAAAAAGGTTGGGATTAAGAGCTAAATGGTGTTGGTGCCTAGGATTTAATTCTTGGACTGGGGTCTCCCTCCTTTGGGTCGGGAACGTGTTCGTACCTGTGACCGGCTCCTGATCCTCACCGTAAATAACCCGCCTCATTACCCCGAGGTTTTGACCCTTTGATCGTGAATTCATTACCGGGGGTCCTGTCTTCTGGGAGTCGGTCCCCAGGATTTATTGGTCCCGTGGGTACTTTGCTGGACAATCGTGTGCCTTAACTTATATCACAAAGTTGAGTGCAAATTACAGGTTTAGTTCAGACAATCGGCATTTACCGACCGATCATTCATTATATTGATCTTACTCTATTCCAAGAAAGAAAATTTTATTCTTACGAAAATAAAGGGTTCACTAACAAGGAGTTACATACGTTGTTTGACTTGTACAATTCGTTTCTAAAATTGATAAAATATCTTTTTTGTCACCCGCACTACACATATTTTAAGCTGTATAGGTTGCTCTTCTTACGTGTAGAGATATGCAGTATGAACGGAGTTCAATGAAAGCTTCCGCACGACTCTTCTTAGAGATTCAGCGATCTTCCCAGATTTTAAAAATTGCAAATGAAGGAAGGTTCATATATTGGGGGATAGTTCCTAAAGTAAACAAGTCATTAAGAGCCCGGAGTGGAAGTTGAACCGACTGTACCGAATACATTAGGCCGGCCTGCTTTGACGGTTTTTGTCCCGTGTCTGGTGGGACTACCCCACGGGTATAAAATACCGTGGCCGATCACAATAGGGGCAATGGAGCACTCTCTCTCCCTCCATCCCTCCCTCTTTCTCCCTCCCTCTCTTGGTTTCCCTTCCTCTGGGCGCTTCTCTCTAATCTTACCATCGATTTCAATTACGCCTTAAGCCGGAGACCGAGACGACGCGCGCACCCTCACCGCCTTCACCTTGTGAACGTCTCCAGAGATGACCGTTTTAGGCTTACTTCTAGAGAGTTGGCTTCAACCGAAATTACATTCTCTTTGGAATGGAACGCGTCTCTAATCACATTCCACGGTTTAATCGACATTTAGAGTACTCAGTTTTTATCGAAAATGCCTATAGGTTTCTTCTCTTAGCTCGAGGTATTTGTTTAAGACTGTTCAGTATCTGTTTTGTGGTACATGAACTCTATACAAAATGGAAATAGCAAAACTGCGCGACTCCACAGCAGTATAAGTTAGTTGTACTGTCTTAATGTTTGATCGATAAAAAATTGTGATAATTTGTATAAACAGGGGAAATGTTTACGTTTCATTGAGACTGCAAAAATAAGTCGCCAAAACGTATAAAAAATGCAATAGATTTTTCTCGTAATAAAAGAGTAACTTGACCGACAGTTTGATTTATTAGGTAAATTATTGCGGAATATCTTGAAATAAGCATTCTCGGAGTACGCAATGCGCTAATACAGCGGACTCCTTAAATGAAAGAGATAATGACTTATCGAATTCGATGGTCTATAAGTTTTATAAAACAAGGCCGGTTTTCGTCGGGCGCGTGCTTCGGCGCCAGTACCGATAGCGACCAGTGGACTGTAATCGTCTTGGCCAAGAGGAATGTGGTCGGAATTTCTCAACGGAAGCTAAATCGCCGGCTGGACGATTGCTCTTAATCGGCTTTTTAAAAAGATATAATGTTGCCTCTTTATACGCGTCCCATAAACAAACTGGTTTATTGTAAGAGGCGCCACCGAATCGGTGGAATCCGGAAAACGGACCGAGCAATTCGCCACTTGACATCCGCTATCCCCCCGGGTCCTAATAAGGCCGGAATCCTTTCGGCCGTTATAAATAAACTGCCCCGCATTATGAATTTTGTTTTTATTCCTACCACAGAATAGTATCGCGTTATATTCACTTAGCTATCTGATTTGTCCTTCTCCTTATCTCGTTTATTTACCTTTTCCGGTACTACATTTGTATTAAATTGATGAGCAAAAATTTCTCTGCGTGGAAATATGAATTTATTTTGCAGGGTTTCCGATATTCGAACGATCAAAGAGACCGATAGTTAATCTGATTCATGTTGCGCGTTACCTGTTTTTCTAGTACATTTTCCTTTTGAAATATACCTTAGCATCGAAGGGAAGTGAGAAGTCGTTTTCACAGTCCGGTCAATCGATCCTACCGTTGGATTATTGGAAAGTTTGGTAACGCTGATAATTATGCTCAGCTGTGCTCCTGGGTTCGGTTCTCAGCGACGGGCAAATGGTTTTGATTAAGTTCGGAATTTTTGAATTGAAACTGAACAGATTTCATTAAACTCCGAAATACTCGGTAGATATACTAGTTTTGTTAGCTTCGAAGTACATTTGGCCCGTTTTTAAATGGCCAGATATAAATTAGATTATGGAGTGGTTGGGAATACTGTGAGGTCGTAAAATAGGGCGTGTAGGGGATGGCGGTCGGCCGGTTGAGCCATTGAGGTCGGGACAGTTGTGTTTCCCTTCTAGGCGGCATTCTAAGCCCACCACCAATTAAGAAACTTATTGCAGCGGCATCGGCGCCACAAAGGACCACTGCTTTGAAGTGGCGGTTCTCCTGTCTGTCTTTTTTTCATACTTATCTTATTCTCTTGTTGTTACTCTTCTTATTCTTGTGCGGCGCACCGGGCATACACATCTATGGTGCCGGCCTGAGAGGGGGGAATCAAAGCGCATTCTTTGTTAACCGATTTGCATGGTCATGGAGAGTCGCCGGAAGGCTCGCCGCCGCCCTCAGCCATCTATTGTGTATAGATGTTTGTATCGCTGTTCTAGAAGCTATTTTCCAGTAATATCTTATCTCTTATGCAACAGTAATTATAAAAAAATTGCTAATGCTTAGAGAAAACAACCGTTAAGGACACTTTTCCAAGTGGGTGTTGATCATTTCATAGACTTATAATTATTGTTATTCGATAACATGAAAAGTGAGCACATGGTTTGGATGAGCACGTGGCTCCCGTTCGACAAAAGGAATTCTGGCGCAGAATCAAGATAAAATTACTGACACATTCCATTACTATCCAAAGTAATTCAATCTAAAAATTATTTGATGTTTTTATTTCGATATTTTATTTTAATCATTCTTTTTTAAAATTTAACATTTTTAACAACTCTCAGATTGATTTCCAACCATAACGGCTAATTTGATACTCCCTATGTATTAATACGAAATACTAAAATACAGTTCATGTAAAATGAAACAATAAATCACAAGATCTACGTTGATATTTTTTTGATGAAAATCATTGTTAGAAACAATTTTTCCTTTTATTCTTTCATCCTTATTGCCAATTTAGTAACATCAGTAGCTATCTGTTCAAATCGTGCAAATTTTCTTCAGAATTTTATTCCGTTAATTCTTGTAGCAATTATTTGTAAAACAGCCTCCAGTTCCTATTTAGTAGAGGAATCTATACGGGACAGAATCGATAATTATGTTCAAGACTGTAGGATTCAAGAACAAATAATTTTGAAAGTATAGAAATTGTACATTGTAATTCTTACTTGTATGGATCTTACTTGCGAATTTAATCTGAAACACGGATTCCCCATCATCCTGGGTAGCCCAGGTGTATTTTCGATTAGATTACCTGCTGGGCGCCGTTATCACTGTTGAGGTTTGAGTGTGAAGTTGTCGGTTGAGTTAGTTTGTCCTCTTTCGCCTTTCGAGATAAGGCTACAGGTAGCCCTTCAGTACAGGTATAATGTACCTTAGCCCAAGTAAATTTGCACTTCATTGAATACCTGAGTTCTCGTCCTTTTTCTCAGGTTCTAAACTCATGTATAATTCCACCTAATTTTGTTAAGTAAACTTCTTTAGAATTTAGAAACGACAGCTCTTGTATTATTCTTTATGTCTGCGTTAATCCATTGTTTATTTATTTATATTCAAGATAAGCACACAGAACGATGAGACTAGCCAGTGAGAATTTGAGTGGACATTTAAGTTGATAAATGCACGTAGATACAATAAAATAAACTACGTTATTTGTAATAAATCCCTCAGTTAGCTCAAAATTCTCAATAATGCATAAATATAAGCGGCTTCCTACAATTACTACACGATGCCTTATTGCTAGTGCCATTTAGGCTGTATGGACCAAGATGATGTACTCTGAAATTCCGCCCTGCATCAGCCGGTATTGAAACTATGGAATAATAAGGCATTTCCAAGCAGAGTTCACGTGCTCGTCAAGTGGGTAGTACAACGATCGTTTATTGTCCATAAATAATGCGGTTGGGGAAATGTTCGGCGGCTGGATTCCTAGGTAATAGGCCTATGGGCCACCTTTTATCGGTGAGTAGGCGAGACCCGTAGATCACTCCCTAAATCACGTCCACTAAATCATTCCCCGTGGCGTCTCCTGTTTGTCCTGTTTACGTCTCTCTACAAATGGGTCCCCCCCTCATTTCTGTTTTAACGTCCATTATATGCAGATGAGTGGGCTCTCTATTCTTTTTGTTTGCGTCCGATTTTTTTGTTACTAGTCAAGAAAGTTTACTGGGCCGCGAGATATGAAGTTGTCTCCAATAGGGCTCAACACTGCTTGCCACACTTGGATGTTTACTTAACTGGTCACGGGCCTATTGGGAGAGCCGCGTCATTTCTATTGACCCTCGATATCCGTTATCGCGGCAGATTTGTCCGCAGTACGCGTTCAGAATCAGGTTAGGATTCAACTTATCCCTAGGAAGTACCCTATTTACGTTTATGCGCGTCGTATGTTCGGCCCCGGTTAGAAATCGATGTCTCCAACTTCTAGGTCTAATGGCGGAGTAGTCGTACTTTGTGTAGGGCTATACCGTTCGTGTAATGATCAAGGCGGGCGGAGAGGGGTCGTCCGAGGGGCATAGTTGTGGCCGGTGGTCGGTGTAAATTTGTGTCGCGGGCCCCCCTAGCGGTGGACCCTACTCAGGTGCCCTTCCTCTTTTATGGGCATTCCTCCCCAACTTAACCCGCCCGGCTATTAGACCCGGTTCCCAGTTATGCAAATAACTCCTGAACCATATCTCAACCGTAATGGCTCTTTCCACAATTCGGGATTGTGTCGAACCGGTTGAGCTTGTGAGCTTCTCAAAACGGGATTGCCGTGAGGATGCCGTTTCGTTAAGATCATTTACAGCGTGACGCGGATACAGTTGATAATTATATTCTATTACGAATAATTTGGGTAAAGAGAGTGTTACGAAATATTTTTGCTCTGTAAACTCGATTCTGAATATTGTTTATTTTTTAATTAATTGTTTGTACTAATTTGTGTTTTATAACTCAACCCTCCTCACGGAAATGTTACACCGATCGAAATAGGTAGCGAGCGTAGAAAATATTGTCTAAGCCTGGACATAGGCCGATGGGCGTCAGTGTGTATAGGTCGCCAGGGTTGCCTTTATAAATAAGCATACCTTATTCTACGGATCCTACCGGTCGCGGCAGTATTTCACCGGACCGCCTTGTTGTAGGCATTTCTGTACCTGTGAGCGGTCCCCCCCCCGTATGCAAATTCTTTGGACCCCATATTTTACGTATAATGGCTCTCCGAACATCGTGATTATATTGAGACGTCAAATATAGGAATTTACGAGCATTCCCGACGTTTTGTATTCGATCTTCGGCACCTACGGGATAAATAAAGTCAGTTCCCCCCCGAAGATTTCTTTTTCGTAGGCACAATTCCTGACCTCCTGCCGTGGAATAATACCTGATCCTATATTTGTGTGCGCAGTCTAAATATAATAGACAGTGAGACACGAATGCTGTGATGACTATTTTTAAAACGAATTTAAGCATTAATGTAAGATTAAAGGCCTATTATTTGCTGTCGTTATTGACGTTTTCTGAACACCCTCGGATGTATGATTGTAGGACTGTGTTAAGAAGTTCGACTGGATCACGATGGGCCGCTTTGAAGGTGGTTGGGGCCCGGGGTAGTTGGTAAATGAGCCGTGATGTTTTAGCGGTGTCGTATGGAGAGCGTGCGCCAAATGCTCCTTTGTCCCACTGCGCCAGCGGCTGGCCCGCTGCCCGCCTCCTCTCACGCCCAATTTGTCTTTCCGACCGAGATAACCTGTCCCAGACTCCTCTCTTTATAATCCTCTCTCTATTACTCTTCACTTTCCCATTGTCCCTTATCCTTCATCGGAGCCCGAGTGGCTACCCTATCCCCCGTTGGACAGATTTTTTTCCCGGGATAAGTGATCCATTAGCCACACTTTTTGCCGAGGTCCTCGTCCCGTTAATTTTATCGTAAATGAAAATTACGTTTGAGGACGGAATCGTTACTTTTTTAAAGATCAATACTGATTTTATTATAATGAAGAAATGTTGCTCCGCCTTTAAATCTAAGCACTGGTATACTTAATATTTCATCTGTCTAACATCTCTAGGATGTTAGCTTCTAATTTCTCCTCTGTGTGTTGCTCCTTAGTGGGGCTGTGTTTACCCCCCGTTTACTCCTGGCTTTCCTCATCAGATCCTACTTAATGGCCAACATTATATCTAGGCCTCCCTCTCCGCGTTAATCAGCGCGTTATCCCCACGTGTATTTTTATTTGGCTATGCCTTTTAATCTGATAGAGGAGACGAAAATTGAACCCTCCACTCAATTCGTTCTATTTATAACTTCAGAGTTCCCTCTCCTCCATTCCGCGAATATTCATTTTACTCTCGTCATTACGAGAAGTAGAATTTTGTTGTGTTCAAAATGGATGGAGATCCGGTTTATTTAATAACATAACGTTCTATGCGAATAAAGGTAAAATACTACTTTCATTCTAATTAAACTGGGACGCGTATCTAATTTTGTGCATTATCTTCGGTTGAAAGATATCGTACTGGGCGAAATAAGTTTGTCTACGAAAGTGGTCGTATATTTCTGTATGGAAACGGGGATAGGAAAGAGGTAATAAGTATTAATTAGGACGAAGCATTAAACATTTTTTTTGCATGTAGTGACTTAAGTATATTATTGAAAGCGGTAAGGTGCTAGTACGTCACCAACTTCAGCTGTAAATTTGTTTCACCAAAGTTCAGAGTTATGCTGAACATGATACAGAGGATAAATAAAATAGTTTATTAACAAATAAAATACATAATTTGATGAACAGGAAAATCAGTTACAAAAATATTGAACGGAATGATAAAGAAGTTTACATAACACGAGCCATCATGTACTTACATTACATCATGTAGTAACTTTACTACTAACGATGCAGGAGGTATTCACGTTGTCTGTGCGTTGCGGGGTGTTGTAAAACTCCAAAGTAAACAGGCCGTCCTATCTTGTCCACCGAAAAAGGGAATTAATACCCCTGTTGTAAATGGTATGCGTCATTGCGTCAACGGAAGCGCCCTTCGTCAGTAGGCAAATATCCTTTTGTGACTGGTGAGGTACGTCACTGTTGTCGCTCTTCACTTCGACTTATGTTTGTTTTTGTTGGCGCCTCAGCGGCGCCACCAGCGACGAACTTTAATTGGCCGTCGAGGAACATTGCTCCTCTTCAACATTGAGAACATTTACTCTTAATTTTAGACTAATAAAGAGCGATGGAAATATACTCATAGGGACGATGGTGGACCTTAGGCAAAATGCGGCTAGTATCGTTTATTTTTACGGTATGCTTCCATGGTTTGATTGTATAAAATTAAAATGGTACAATTATATTTGGCTATTTTCCAATGTTCATCTTAACAGGGACAGTATATCACTATGGTAGTTACAGATTTTGTTGTTGAGTTCTAAGTTCTTTGACGAATTATTTGTACAAACCTTGTATTACTGAGGTAAGTTGTTACTAACTAGAACCGTTCTTACAATTAGTAAAAACAGGTTTTCTTCCTTGACCACAGTCATGTTTAATCTTGTAATTTCAACTCGACTTTTGTCAACATCCTATTTGCCGTTGGTGCAAAACTGTCTCTAATTCGATAACACTTTCGATTTTGCCATTAGCCATCAATTTGCATTTCATGTTTCGAAATTCGATTGGTGACTCAACGTTGGATATTGAATTCCCCGGATCCGCTTATTGAATACTGATCGGTGAAACGACGAACGTTTCAATTATAACCCTTTACTAGTTGGCAGGGGTGGATCTTTGACGCCCCCGCCATATGTCGCCAGAGGTTTGGCCGTCACGAAACGTTGAGTGAGAATTTGGGCTAAAGGTCTTTAATATCCGCCCTTACAGAACAAAATATCGTTTTCAAGCGGCAGTGCCCTATTGTTTATTCCGGGGATGAATATTTAATCGGCAGTTATTAAATTCCTTTCTCGCCGCTTTACCCTCAAAGAATGCTTAATCGGGTATTGTTCCTTTTGGGAAATTGTGTCGAACCTTTTATTCGAATTGTCTTTTTAATATCGATTAGTCGAGGCCAATCATATCGATTGTTATAAATGAAAAACCCCAGTTCCGAATTAAAAATTGGAAAACATACTACAGCATATAATGGCCAGCGTAGTTTGCCTCGAGAGTACGATAAAATGTTTTTAAAGAATTGACTTGGAGAGGATTGTGAGGGATGATTTCACGTTCAAAAAGTATTTGGATTATCTCAGCAGTGAAAGTATTCTGTGTACAGATAATGTACGCGTTGCACGTATTCAACTTTATGTTGACTGTACCGTATTTCCTTACGTTCAGCTAATGCGAAATGATTTTAGGGCACTATAAATTATAATTTGACAATGATTTGCAACTGATTTGGCTTCTTTTACAACGAAAGCATCTTGATCCAGCGTGTTTGTGTGTGTTACACAGTGTACCGCTCAGTTTTACTACTTCTTCGTATGAAGTGACTCGTAAAAAGGAAAGGAAGGAACCACTTTTGGGCCGTAAAGTACAAAAATTGTACTCCTTTTATGATGGGAAATTGCGCCTTAGCTCAGGCCTTCCATTGCTAACTTAGTTATTGAAGTCGTGTGCTTCGCCGTTTAAGTTCAACTTGATTATAACTTCCTCCTCCCTCGGTTAATAAGTTGGGGCTGCGCGGTTTGCGGGATGGCGAGGGGCCCTTTTGAATTTTGGAAGAGCACGTGGCGCCAAAACACGAAAGCTAAGCGCTTGTTCCACCAAAGCTCGAAATGTCTTTAGCGTTTCCCCCCAAAGAGGTCTAAAAAGTTGGGCGCATAATTTGACTTATCCTGACAGCTTTCTAATATCTAACACCAACTCGTAGTGTAAATGGTTTCTTCCAATTTGTTTTCCATTTTTTATTACTTATCTAATTTATAATGGCATTTTGGGATGGTGCTCCAGTTGCGGTGTCATCATATTTAACAGTTACTGAAGCATAATTGAAACATTTTATACGCCATTAGTCCTTCATTGTTGTCTAGGTTTTGCTTTCAGTTCAGTAATCGATTTTAAATTAGGACCTTAAAGTGGTACCGCTGTAAGTTGTTGATGTTCAATAACCCGTGCTTTTAATAACCTTTTAAACCGGAGAGGGGACTAAAATCGGAGTTAAGTGGCGGCCCCTATGCCGTCCTCATTAGTTTTATAAACATCGAATGAATTTATCTTCCAATTAATCTCGATTACACCTCTTCGATAGAGCCCCGACATATTTGGGGTAGGCGCGTCCATTCTTCTCTCCAAATGATTGAAGAAGGAGCGCCACGATAAAAGCGGGCTTCACCTTTGTGCTACTCGCTCTTATTTCATTTATTATACTGACGTAGCCTTAATTTATTAATTTTATAAAAGTGAGGTTGAACCCCTTTTGGATTAATGGTTGGTTGAAATATTAAAACGAATTAAAGGCTATTTTATACCTTGTTAAGGGCTATAATTGCGCATAATTAATTATAAAAACGAGTTTAAAATACTAATTTGCATATGTAGTTACACAGCTCATTAGATATAATTATTATTAAAACGTATAATATATTTTCTGTTTAAATGAATTTGTGACTTTTGGTGTAACGCTTCACTTTTAATCTAGTAACTGTGTAGTATGATTTGGGGCCTGCCATAGGGATTATTAGTTTATCAATTACCGTATAATTTAATAAGTATATTCCTCTCATTTGATCCCCTCTTTGGAATCGATTTTCAGCTTATTTTGTATGCAAGCGGGCAGTGCACAGAAAGACTGTGGCACTGCGTGACCCAGATAAATTTTCAAGTGGGCCTCATTTGCATTCGCCCACTGTACAGGAGTCAACATCTAGAAGGGATACTCGAGGAGTTATCAGTTGTTACGGTGCAATTCAACTGTGACATTCTTTCCGTTCGTTTATCTTATCGGGGCCGGTATTTCTCGACGAATACTTTCGCCGTACACCGTGTCCACATCTCTTTTTGAATACAGCCTATATATTACTGCCCCAAAATGATAAAGGACCTCCGAGGCCAGCCTATATGTTAATCACGGGGAGGAAGGATTGCCAGCCAGTATATGAGCATTTTCTAATGCACGTGTGTTGTTATTGAATAAATGTACGTATGTAATGATGAAAATATTCTAAATGTTTAATATATATTACGTTACAAGCTACGATCGGCGCATTTCTTGTCTGCTAATATGAATTAACGATCTCTAAATATCTAGAGAGATATCTATTGCTGAGTTCAATTTATATTCAATGAACTTCAAACGCACAATTTTTTTTTAACTTTTTTTATAATTGGTAATTTTTTAACTATATTACCTAGAATGATTCTCGGCGGCCATAATCGGTAGGAATTTTTCCTATCGAATTCCATCTATGAATTATTTACTGTTTGTTGGGTTTGTTATTGACGTGTCGTGTGTAAGGTTATTAAATCTCCGGTTCTCCGTTAAGACATTGTTGAGCGACAAACCGTTTAAAAACAAGAGTGGGGTTTATGGATAAAAGCGAGTGGTCGGTGTTGTGAGGCGGGTAGGGGCGTGCCTGTGTATAAGCCACTAAATCATAGGTTGTTCGGGCTGGCTAATGGCCGAGGCGCACGTGAAAAATGATTTTAATTTCTGTACTCTTACTGTCCTCAAAACCGTTTCGAATATAAACTGCCAATTTCGTAACGGCAAATTATTAATACACGAATTGACTCGGTACATTGCCGGTGTATACAGCAGAGTCAACCGGTCATTTTTTTCCTTTTATTAGAATCTGATGTTACCAATCTGCGACTGAGGAAATTATTACAAAGAGCGTATTAAGAAATATTCTTATTGCTTTTTAGTATAGGTCACTACTCAGTTTTTAATACCTAAATATTTAATCTTCCCTTCTATGTGTTATTAATATTAATTATAATGGGTAATAGAGTTTAATCACTTATTTTTATAATAATGTTTGAATGTGTTATTCATTTGTCCAGAAATAATGATTTAGGTCTCTCTGATGGAATGACTAATGATTTTCTATTAATAGTGGCCGTAGGGAAAGGGGAAATTCAGCTTTTGTTCTAGGTATATATATATATATATATATATATATATATATATATATATATGCGCTTTAATAACTGGGCGGATGAGTACACCCCATCCTGCGAACCGGTGCCGGATTATGGATGGGAAGTAATTTTCTAATAGGCAGGATTCAAAATTTGGAACCGCCTATTACATTGCGCCATTGAAGCGCAGCCTCTTGTGAATTTCTTTATCTTACTATTTATCACCTCCAATTGTATACTATTTTATTATTATCTAAATCCAGCCTAACTACTCTCTCTTAAACTAACTTGGCCTAAATATACTAACAGTTCGGATTCAAACTCACGTTTTCAGTCTGAACCATGGCGGCTTCACTCTCTTTGCAATTTGACAGATATTTATTTCAGTCGGGAAAAATAACGAGCGCATCGACTCTGAATACGTTGGGGGATACTTCAAGAAGTTACGAAGAACAGAATAAAGTATCGGTTGGGATTGTGAAGGGGCGGCAGCAAGGGCGCCCCTAACGAAATATCGGGTTGCAGGAGTCGGGACTGGAGTGGGTGTCTCGCACCCCCTTCTAAATGCCATCCTTTCTTCATCCCCCGTTCCACTTCCAAAATATTGGAGGGCGGCTTCTCCGGCCGCGATTCTGGAATAACCGGCCTCCATTCATTATGTTTATTGGTCCGCACCCACCGTTTCAATAGCCTAGAGAGCCCATACTCACATTTGCTGGATAGATACATGAGCGGATGAAACATGAAAGTGACCCACGATAAGTTGTATTTCAATACGGATAAATTATCACGTACTCTAAATAGCTATACATTTGCATGATAACGCTTTTGTTTACCAAATATAGACGGAATGACGTTTAATTTGTTGTATATTTTCGTAGATGGTGTATCCTTGAAAATATATTCTTAATTTTCCTAAACTTTTGGCCTCGATTTAACCAGGAATCAATTTTCGAGGCCTGCAATGGGAAAATATTTCTCTGCGAACAGTTCAGTTTTTCTTTCTTTAGTTCTCCATAATAATAGCCGGCGTCGAATTTTAATATAACTCGGACATTTTCCCTTTTGTTTCGGTATTTTTTGTTCAAATATTTCGGCCGCTAATTTATTTTATATTAGAATATGTTTATGGTTGGAAGGGGGGGCAGATATCGCAAGCCCCCGTTTAGTCGGCACGAAGGGTCGGTGTAATGGCCCCCCCCCCAGACCCTTTCAGAAGTCCCCAGATACCATCTGAGTAGAGAAAACGTTCCCGATATAATAGTTGTAGATCCGAACCAGATATTTAACCCTTTTTTCATTTTGTCGGCGCGAGTTTTTTTCCGCCCCGTTAAGTCAGACTCGAGTTTCTGGCCGCCGACGTCTCTTAGGATTGGGCTAAAGAAATTCGATGCCTCTGTCGACGGCTGTGGTTCTCACACTTTTCATGTTCACACGACCCAGCGTACCGATAAATAAAGGGGGTTTTAATTTTAATTTGTTTTTAAATACAAGATTTTTGTTATGTTTGGCTCAATTAAAAATTAAAATTTTAAATAATGGATAATTTTTTAAAATTTATATTTTCGGGGCATTTCCAAGCTACCTTTCGAGGTAAGTGCACACGTTTTAAAATACAGATTGCTTAGTGGCAAAGAAGCGTTGGGCGTTTGATCCGAGAGGAAGCTAAGGGGGATGGTTGGTTATTAGCGTGGATGGGGCGGGGGCCAGACTTAGCGGGCCGCCGACGGACCAATTTGCGTCAGCCGTCGGCTGGCTCATCGCTCTTTCCCTCCGCTTCCTAACATAAAACTTCTTATGTGCTCGTACTCCCTCATGAACCCGCCCCTCTATTGCAGGCGACGTTTTCATTTTGTACGCCATTAGCGCGAGCGTCCCTTCCCTTTCCCGTTTTTACGGCTCCCGGGACCTCTCATTTTCCCTGGCCCCGGCTTTATGAGTTCGTTTCTCGTCTCGAGCTCCGATCGAGACCCCGTCGTCGTCGTTTATTTTGAATATCGGAAGTAAAAACTCTTTTATCCTTATAGCCATTGTATAAGAGACGCGGCCCCCGTTCCCACCATTACCGGCTTTGATTTTGGTCGAGTTTAAACAAAATAAAATGTACTTATCTCCTAAAGGTAAACACCGAGAAATTAATGATTGTAAATTGCGTTCGATTACTCCAAGAAACTTTCGAAAAAAAGTTTTGGTTAAAGCTTAATTTGGGGTGGCCGGCCTTCAGTCGTCTTCCGAAAGCTGGAAGGTGATGAAGGCCGATTGTAGTAGGCTCGAGATAATTTTGCGCCGGACGTTTTCGGCGATGGTATACGTATCTGTATATAAAGCATTGAAACCAGGAAAGTAGCGCAAAAACCAATTTTTTTTTTAATTCCGAGAGATGAATTTGTAAATTAATTTTATACCTCGTTTATATGTGACGAAACGTATTCCGAAAGTAACATAATACTTTATGTATTTATATTATGTTAAAAACATAAAGGTTGTTCATGTTTTGTACCCATGTCTCAGATGCGATATTTTTTTTGCGCGATTTAAACCGAGGGCGGATATTGAAAACCGACGGAAAATAATATTCCGTCCGCCGCAAATAGAAATGTTAACTTGTCGAGTGGATCTCTTCTTTCAGGTCATTAAGGCCACTCGAGAGTCAATCGGCGCACTTGAGATTCTGGCGGCGAACGATCCGCCGGTGCATCCTTACCTGCTCCGTGTAAGATTAATATTATGGTGAGGGAAAAAAGAGAAGGGAGCGCCCTGTTCATGCCGGCGTCCCCCTTCCCAGCTCCGATCCAATACGCAATTAACGTGCTCGGAATCATCTTTCTTTTTGCTACCCGCGTATGGAGTTCGTGATTTATTTTTCATAAATTTCCAATAGCGGAAAACGCTGATTTTTTTTGGCGAAAAATGCCCGCCCCAACTATGCCTGTCTTGTTTTTTCATGACGTAGGTAATTTCGAATCATCCACAGTAGTAAACGAATCACCAGACCTGTAGTTTTCGCTCTGTAACGGATAGGGGAGGTAAATGACAAATAGCCCAAGACAAGGTAATAACAGCTCATGAAATCTCTTTTGAGATTACACATTAAATCACAAGTATACTTAAAATTTAAATTATCAGTTTGATAATTATAAGTTAACGTAGAATCATTACCGAACCATATTAGTTTGTCTCAATTCATATATCGCGAGGATTCCGTCTATTGCTTGGATGGTCTTATACCAAAATAGTCAGTCGCGCTCTTCAGTGAAACCGAAACCGGGCTAGTTAAAGGGAAACAAACGGGAAAAGAAATATTTTGGCGTCCGAGGCGATCTCGAGTTACCTGCTGTCTGCTCGCTAATCGATTTTAATAGCAACTTAAAAGACCTCATTTATAAAAAGGCCGTTCCTTTTTCTGTGCGATATTTCTCGAGGGGTCGCTTCGTTAGCGCGCAAATCGCTTTCGGAGGACTATGGCGGTGAAAACAGCTAACGTACGACAGGGAATTAAAAATACAAAGAGCGTACGACGGAAAAAGGGGTGCGTCACAGTCTCGCTTTTTCGTCGGTGTTGAAAACGACAAACGCTCATGCATATTTACGCGTCTCAGGCTCCGAAATAAAAATTCGAAACAAAAAATCGGCGGATTTATATCGGTTTTCTTTGGTCGAGCCCAGCTTATCTAATTGGGCCCGGGTTATATTTTGCCGGGAGAAAGGTTTCGGACGTGAAAGTGGGGCGGCGCGAATAAATCTCGTCCTAGAAGATAAAAAAATTCCGAAGTTTTTAGTCGAGCTCCACGTCCGCCAGAGTATTGTTTATGCTCGAGTAGATTTCGGTACTTTCGCGAATAATTGTACACATTCGTATTGTACTGTCTTCTTTTATCTATTTTTTCCGGAACATTTCTTCAATCCGAAGTACACGCTTGTGTAAGCCCGGGTCGAATTGAACGACGCGTCGACACATAAAATGTGAACTTCAGAAATCCGATCGCTCAGTCGTCACAGGCGAGTGCTTGAAAGCAAGAAGTGAGCCTGCCAGTTTGTAGGAATGATTACTCGTGCGAAACCATTAAGGAGTGTTACACTGCACCCGATTTCTTGTTTGTTAAAATCGTACGCGTTTTTACACGAGGTTTGAAAGATTTCATTTACTACAAACATTATCATACCTAAAATTCTAGAACTAAGAGAATTTTCAATAATTTCTCCGATTATGAAAATTTATGTATTGTATTGCACGGAGGCTTACTTTGCAGGGTACTCAGTAATACCTTCTAAGGGTATTGTGGGAAGCCAAGTTAACATTTTTGAAATAGTCGGCCGATGGGTGTGTTGGTGCGGTCATTGTACCGTGTACAATATTTATGTGCGTCGTTACAACAATGGGAGAAAATTGTGTTTCGATAGCGACACAGTTAATTTTATACCATTGTGATTTAATTTGACGATTCGTTTTACCGCGCCCGCTCCATTGGCCGGCGACACTGGCCAGTGAATTACTCCGGCGGTTCCTCGACCGTGAATAACAGATTTTTATTTCGTCGCTTATAGTTTTTATATTGTGTCCCCCGACTGGAACTATTATGACTGGCTGACCGGGTCTAGTCGGCAGCTTTCGGGGGCCTCGACCTTTCGGCTCTCAATTCAGATTCATTTAAGTTCAGATTCGTTCCAGATTCCCGCTGTTTCAAAGCGCCTGAATATTAATCAGGAACTGCGTGGAAAGTTGATCTCGACCAAACATATTAGAGTCGTGGGTTTAGAAACGGGCGATCTCAAAACGGTTTCGTAATCAGAATCAATAATTCGATTGCAGTAAATTCAATAACGCAAGTATCCAAGATAGCAATCGGGGCCTCGATATTTTTGTTTTAATATAGGTGTTATAAATGTCACACATCTTGGAACTGTGAAACGGTCTCATTTTTGGGTTTTACCACTGGGACGGCGGCAGGTCGAATCACCGCCTGCCTTTATCTCGAGGCGACAATTCCCCTCTCGAGGATTTCGGTTTCCATTTGAACAGTGTAGTAATATTGTTAAACCGTTGCGCGGCACTGGGCATTGACACGGGGTCGATGACTCGGGCGAACCGCGAGGGTTGAATTTTGATCATTGTCGCGGTCTAATCGCCAGTTCCCGAGTTGGCGCCCCCCACATCACTGCACTAATCGGTGTTCAATCCGCGTTAATTTTTCAGAAAGTAGGGATCCGCCAGTAATATTTGTCAGGTAATTTTAAACGGCTATAGACGGGTCTACAATATCATCACCAATCTGAATAGCCAATTCAACCCTAGGAAATACCAAAGGCCGATATGAATATTAAAATTGATATTGATAAATATCGGTACCGTTTATATTTCTATAGTAGTATCGATTATATTTGTTTTTTATTTTCTACTCGTATTATTTATATTAAAAAGTATTATCCGTGAAGTACCCGGTAAATTATATACCTGCGTCCAGGACGTATGAGAACATCCGTTGAGATATTGGTTCGGTATTCCAATATATCTATTGCTGTACAGGATCGACGTAGAAAGGTTAGCTGGTTCGGATAGCGAGATGTAAGTTTCGGTTTCTGTTTCTCGTCTAGCGGTAGCCGGCGCCTTGTGGCCTCTCACGAGTTTCTGTCGGGTTGGCACAAATCAAAACCGAGGACAAGGGTTGCGACAATGCCTGAAATTGTGCATGCCCCAGTCTATCCAGTCTGTAGAATTAATCGCCGCTTCGACTATCCGTCGACCATTGAATTATGGATCTGCGAGGGGCAGGAAGCCGGGCGGGCCATTTGGTTTCTCTCTCCGCCTCCCTCCACTCCTTCCTACGTGTCCCCGGCCGATCAGCGTTGTCGTCATCGCTCCCCGAGTTGTCCAGCCCATTTGAATTCCTAGCCGCGTTCCTCACCAATTGCGGTTTACTTTCGTCACGTCCGTCGTCGGCACGTCGCCGACCCGTACGGTATGCGTATAAAAAATGTGTCGACGGGAGATCCGTTCGCGATAGGCTAAGAATGAATATGTACCTGTCGCGGATTGTTCGAGGAAGGTGCCGGTTGTCGACAAGAATTATATACCATGATTACGGGCAACCTATTATTATAATTCAATCGCAATGAATTGAAATTTATACTCATTTTCATGAAACGACAACGCGTCTCTTTTGGTCTTCTTTCCTTTGTCGGCCTCCGGTGTACATTCGTCTTATTCGCGTATTATAAAATAAACAAGCCTCGAGTTCGGTAAATAATGGCGAAATCTTTCCCGCGCCGTTGCCACTAATTGCTGATCGGAGGGAGGGGGAGTAAACGTCGAATAATTTATTTTGTAAATTCCACCGAAGCGATTTTGTGTGTGCCTATAAGCTGCCTTCGGTGCAGCAGTGCCAGCGGTTGAGAACCGGACGCGAAATACGTAGAATTATGTATAAAACTGGTATTTCAGGATCGGCCTACACTTGGGGGGCAGCCGTGCGACATTGACCGGTCTATCGTCCCCCGCCAACGCTCGACACTCCTTTCCACGCCGTCTTTTACCACCTCCTTGAGAAAATACTTTTAGAACAATGAATAATAACGGGATCTGCCAGAATACATCTCAGGCGTGGTAAATTGAATGTATAACGTATCGAAGATTTACTTTGTTGGCACTAATTCTTCCAGCTCTGATTTGTGAATCACTGTGATCCTCTCAAGTCACTTCAGACTACTAATTGACCGTAAACTCTGGCAATATAAAAGTTGCTTGGAAATTTAATTGCTTAATATAATCGATAGTGATAATATAATTACGAAACTTAGTTTCGAAGGTAAATAGAATGTTTGAATATAATAATAACGATATAAGAAAATTTCGTTTCGCTCGAATGAAATTGAGTACAATTTTGTTTGGTACCGCGAAATATAAGTAAGAAAAGTTGAATGGCTTTAATCGAATACTTCATTTTAAAAGACATTTTATATTACTCCGGGCCAAATGTTTGAAACAAATGGAGTGCTATTTGGTGGCTTTTGATCTGTTGGAAATGTCATTATTACTTTCTCTTGCTCTCCAAATTCTCTTCCAGTTTCTGCAGTCGTCAGTTTAATCGTCTGAGAATTATTTCGTTTCAACATCGAAGGACTCGGAGCTTCATCGTTATTTCATGGAACGGAGCTGTTTTCTTACTCCATTTAATTCTTGCATATTGTAGCCGGAAACGACGAAGATGCGGACTGCTTTGATGTTTGTGTTTCTACTTCAAAAGAGAAATCTAGTATCAAGAAATACTGCCTAAGAATGAATCAAGTGAAACTTCATAAATTATATATTTTCTAAATATGGTGAAATTTCAATTTTCAGCCTCGTATGGATTTTTTGTACAGTAAATGTGTACTAAATTAAATGTATATAGGTAACGTTTGTACTAAATAAATTAGAATTAATGGATTATCTACTAGGGTTAGCTTATTCTTACTCAAAATATCCTAAAATTCTCGAAACCATAAAAATGCGACGATGAATATTGAGACGGGTTTCCTACTGGTTAGTGTCGTCAATCATCCTGCTCCCTAAGTATGCTGTGTAAGGGCCGTTTTTATTATGAGCCGTGCCATTGTTCGGTACATAACAGGAGGGGGGAACCCCTGTTGAGTCGGCCCTTTGCGAAGCCGAAGGGCAGTTTATTTTATTATTTTGACGGTTTTATTGTTATGAAATGGGGGAGGCGACGAGCATAATTGGATTTTTTTAAATTGGAATTTTCCTTCCACCCGCGTGTTATCCATCGAATCATATTCTCTGTCGATCGGAAGTTATCTTACGTAACGGTTCGTCTTATCAGTTCCGAATATTTCTTGTATAACGTGGCGCTCTGAAATTAAAAATTATTATGTTATGTAAGCAACCCTCCGGAAACGTCTGAAAATCGCTTCACTTCCTTTATACAGCTCCATAACGGGTTTTAATTTAACTCTAAGACCAGATTTTTACTCGAGGTGTAATACGGACTTCGTTGAGTCGTAAGAGTAAATTCTTAGCAGGATAAAACTAAGAATTATTTATGGGAATAATTACATATATTTTGGACGATGGCAATTTGTTGTTCGAGTCCATCCGTTATCTGGCTACACGAAGTGTGGATGTTTGGAGAAGACGAGGGCTCGGTCGGGTTTTTTCACGGTCGGTAATTGGCGGTTGGGACGACTCGGGGGTTGGTCGCTGAACAAATAAGAAAGGAAAATCCGGGTGAGTTGGGTATCTGAGAGCGGCCATCTCCGGTTTGAATTCTAGCGGTGTTACCTCTCCAGCGCTCTCCTCTGATCGTCATCATCTTGGGGGATCCTCTAATTAGGTGGTAATCACAGGTTTGGGCTCCCGAACAAGCCGGGCGACCTCCTCGTCTCCTTTCCCTCCTCGGTTAACAACTTTTCGAGGTCGTCCCCAATTGACCGAGTTAATCTGGGTATTTTTCTTCCACATGACTTCACCGACCTATCGGCTGAACGACGCCTATCAATAGATACATAAATAGTTTAGTTATATTGGACCAAATTTATTTATTTTAATATGACAAGTAAATGTACAGGATATTTTGTCCTATTATTAAGTGATGTGTAGCCAGAGATGTCTCTGCCATCGTTCCCGTTAATTATACCCTAGTATTCCTGAATATATTATGATAAGAACAAACAGTATTTAGGTGTACCTTCCAAAAATTATCACATTTAAATATTACATTTAACCTGTCTAATCAGTGGGGTTTCCTGTGTTTTAAACACACTGGAGCGCCTGCTAATTGCACCTATTATCGAGGACTGTAATAATATGGCATTCATCTTCTTTTTTCTTTTACATAGTTACCAATTTTGAAATTACATTTAGTGACCGAACGATTAGATGACACACTAGTGTACTTTTGACGAAGAATCCCTCAATCACATGGCCATTTCCTGTTAATGTGACTCTCGGGATTTTCAGGAAGGTTATATGAAAGAAAGGGGCTGTTAAATAGGGATTGATCGTGCGGTTAGAAACATAAGGTGGGGCGTTAACAATTTTCCCCCTGGCGAGAGGGGGCGAATCAGATGATCAGCTAACAAAAACCGTTATTTTTGTTGGCAAAGAGAGGCAGAGAGAGGGTTCATCAGCGCTGAGCGTAAACTGCGGTAATTATACGTCCGCTGTCAGTTATGTATTATGACATTACTCGGACGTCTAATCCGGCGGGCGATAATTGGTCTTCGGCCTTACAATGCTGTGTACTCCCCCCCTAATCGCCTGTAATCGAGCAATGAAGATTAATATCCGTCCAGAAGCAGTTGACTTTCAGAGTCGTTAGGGGCTCACCCACCGACTGGGGGGTTTGCCATTAAATCGTTTTTCCCTGATTGAAGATTAAAAGAAAAAAGAAGAAGGGAAAGCAGAAGAATAAATACTTCTCTGCGTCTCCCAAAGTTATTTTTCGATTAGCTAAAAGTGCTTCGCAAAAATTAAGTGTTCGAAATTTTTTTAAATTTCGTTACTAAAACGATTAAGACATGGAGATAATAATTTTGGATGTCGTGATTTGATTTAAATGCTCGCATTTGAAATTGAATTTTAGCCCAAGGCCTCTTCTGCCGTACAGCCATTGCTGATACATACGATCGCTCCATTTCTAGAATTTAATTTTCCACTTGTATTATGTATTCTATAAATAAACCATAACAATATTATAATTCACATTTGACGATTTTAGAAAAGCTAGATTTTCAGTATTAGATTTCACTTATATTGGGCTTAAGTTGGTCGGGATAGACATTTTAAAGGTTAAGAAAATTTATATTATCGAACCGAGGCAAGTGGAATCACGCTTCCCACAGTTTACTTGGTCATTCACCTTCTCAAAATCATTATTACTGGATGGAACCTTTCATTAAATAATACCAATTGCAAAACACGTTATTTTGTTTTTGTCCAATGAATATATTAACATTCTATTTTTCTATTACGTCTGAAATTAGTATAAAGTATGTAAATGGATATCAACTTATGGTAGATGGAAAGCTATATAAAGGGGTATTTGCACATTTTTTATACTTAATAACTTATTAATATATAATATGGATAATTTACTTTTGGGTAACTTAATTTCTCAAAGAAAATATAAAGCTCTATATTTGGCTTTGGGGTAAATTGTCTCAGAATATCTAAATAGTAAACGAATTATAATTTATCCTCTTTATAATAAGGGTAATATGATCCTATTTATCAACTGTTGGTAGTTTCAATAATTAGTTTTAGTATCCTATTTCCGTTATGAACTAGGAGACCGGCTGATGTATACGCAGTGGTTGTCTATGAACTGTACGATCGCTGGTCTGTTTACTTTGGGATGGGTTCGATTTGATTCATTCCCCCAATTCAGTGTTTATTTACGCGTCTGATGGACTAGGCGCCTTCCCCCCGTCCTTTTCGACGGGCCCAGTTTACATTCGAATGCCGGTGCTCCATAATTTTCATGTATCTTTAAGCATGCCGCTAATGCTGTCATTTTTCTGTTTCAGGTGAGTGAAATTATACCTCTTTCCATCGCAGTCCACGATTTATAGCCGGACACGCGATAAGTGAGTACTACGTATTTTTTCTGATTGCCTGTCGGATGTTATTTACTTGCAGGTGAGTTCATTTAGTTTCGCTTTCCGTGCAAGTGACATTCGATTCGACTCAGATATGAATAAGTCTTTCTTAAATTTGACATTTGAAACGATTTTCTGATAGAATGATACTTTTACTAAAATATAAACCAGATATTGAAATTATAAGGTATTTGTGAAAATGAAAGCGGAAATGGATAAATATTATAAAACGAAAAAATAGTTGTATCGTTACGTAGTTCTGGGTCTGACATTTATTGCTCAAATCTCATACATATTGATTATTATAGTAAGGAAGCTACCCTAGTTTTTGAACAAATATATTGAATCGCACTTGAGATGGTATAAATCTGTTTAGTCAGTTTGGAAATCGGTGTCCTAAGCCCTCTTGCCGGGGCCGTACTTTTCAGCACGTCAACTCCGTTTATATTCTGCTATAACCCTCGTTTATAACGAGGTTTATTGACACCTCGGCGTCCGGGTATGCCTGGGCAACCTGCGTGCAAAACCTGCTTCGCTCTTTTTTCTCTTCAACGCCGACCCGCACTTTCACTGAAACCGACCTGTGAGATCCGGTTACTTCCCGCTGTGATTCCAAACTTATTTGACTAGACTAGTCGTCGTTATTTCGAATAATAATAATTAACAATGATTATTTAGGAATAATAATTGTTACATTTTTTCTGGAGTATAATACACTTATCCCACCCGATTTGGTATACTAATTCACTTTATATTTTGCGACTTGCACAAATTAACCGAAAAGCTCTAATTGCTGATATTTATGTCCGTTTCATGTTGTGTTCAAGTATTATGAACGGTATTTGTCATTCTGAGACTGAATTGGGGGCGTTACGTAGCCTGCGGGCGAGGGGGTTTCTATGTTTCTATACACTGGATGTACAGTAGACAAAAGGCTCCTGCCGGTGTATGGGCCCGAATTGTGTAACATGTGCGTGAGACACAATTAGGATCTAATGACGATCCAAGTGATGTAACAGTTACGGGCCAACAATAAAATATTCGGATCGTTATAGGAAATAATTAGCATATTATTTCCTCGCGTTTTCTAACCTATTCAGTATTTTGCCAGGCAAAAATTGTGGTTTTGAACTAAGAACTGTAGTCGGTGATTGAAAGAAACTATCAGAGAAAGATCTGTGCATGAGCTTTTATGTTTTCAATAAACAATGTTTATTGAACAACTTTTTTTGTATTACTGCTCAATTGAGTTACTTTACTAAAAAAGTACAGTGTATTGTTGCCATACAATAATTCTGAACATGACATCTGTCAAGATGAGCTATATCCCGTTTGTGGTTTGAAAAATAACGCTGTCTTCGTGGTTTCCTTTAACAGTGGCATTATCTGGAGTATTATTTTCGGCGGTGATCCGCCTTTGGGTGCGGCGGTGTTTCCTTCGTTTGAAAATGAAATTGTACCGGTTAGAGGTGTACTGCGATGGAGCGATGGGGCTCAGCGAGGAAGGACAGCGGAGTGGTACGGAATGTGGGTGCTCAGTTTGTTTTTGTCCCTGGTTTAATTTCTTTGTATTCCGGTGGGAGGGTACCCCTCGGCTTCCGGCCGCTAGGTTCACGTCCACAGAACACCTAGCCCCCGTCTCTCTCTCCCTACCTTTCCCTTCACTTCGTGTCGACTGAAATCCGAGCTGATTTGATCCGGACACGTATTTCAACTTTGGTATGAATTACACTCGGAGTTAAGGTAGCGGTCTCCAATTCGAATTTCAAACGTAATGATAGATGGAGTTGGCTTTCTTTTCCTTTTCATCCCCGGAAATTACCTACCGTTTTCAGGAACCTAACGCTTTAATAAAATATACTTATGTATTATGTTTATGCACTTGTGCTTATGATTGGCTTAATACTTAATACTTACATAACTGCGATTAAAGAAAAATGGAAGGTATGGAAATCCCACTTTGAACTGCATTTACCGGAAGCGGTAAGTTCTTAGAATTTATTCCTATAAATTCTAATCTGTGATTCAGTTTTTCACTGCCACGGTAGGTATCTCGAGGGGCATCTCATACTTCAATGATCGGGCCCGCAGCTCAATTTTCTGATGTTGTCTCCTTCCGGCCGTTCCCGTTATGAGTCACTTCCGTTTGTCGTTAATTACAGTTGAATCGATCTATACAGAACAATCTATTATTTGTTTATATGTATTAATGGCCTTAGCGATGCAATGCTATTCAAGTTCGATCATTCGTGAGAATATAATTTTTTTAAAAAGTGGTATGACAAAAAAGAAGAAAACAGGTTTTGTGTTATAAATATCTGAACGAATAACCTATAATAATTCCGAGTGCAAAAGTTAAGGTTTTAGTTTAATAATTAATATCAATCAGCGTGAACATTTTCGCAGGCTGGTTTGAATCATTTCATTTATAGAGCGCCCCTTTATATTTCACATAGGTTCCGGTACAGGTCCCGTAATCCGTTGCAGGATGACGATGGAAATACCGCGATAGGCAATGCGCCCATCTGTTATTGTGAGCGGATGATGAATGATAGTTGTCGTCCTGATCGGGAACGGGGACCTAACGGTTCCCTCATTGCTATTTCCAGTGCCCAACTACGGGATGAGTTTTTTGTCCCGAGTTGGCGCCATCGGCTCTATTTAAAACTATCGCGCTTGTCCAAATAAACTGCCAGAGAAAATATGCACCCTACCTCTTGCGATATCCGTCAGTTATTCACTTGTACTACCATGTTGGTAGGAAGCCACAATAGGATAAAAAATTTGATAACTTTACTCTCTACATGTTTGTAGCAAAAAGGCTAAACGTTGAAGGGAGTTCGCAGACAGAAAACAAGAAACAGAGCATTTATACATATCTTTATGTATATAATGTATAATATATACATATTATAATAGCTTATATATGATATATATATATATATATATATATATATATATATAAATTCATATTACAAATATATAAAATATTATAATATATTTTATCCGGTCGTTGCAACCTTCTCGCCATGACCACCGGGTACAAGGCACTTTTCAAACCAGGATACATACCCTCCTCCCTCCATCCCTACCTATCTCTCTCTCTCTCTCTCTCTCTCTCTCTCTCTCTCTCTCTCTCTCCTGTCTGTACCGGTTCTGCTAATACTCTGTCGGCTCACAATGGGACAATGGTAGAAAGAAGGGTTTTTGTTTGAGTTGAGCGGCCGCCGATTTAAAGTGGATGTACCTCCTTGCGTTTCCGGGACAGCCTGTCCTCCTGGGCAGGTTCCACCCTACCTCCTGCCTTAGTCTCAGCGCACACTTCCTTTACACAGGAATGAGACCACACTGAAAATTGCCCTGAAAAACACTCTGTTCAGATGAATCTTGGGAGTTCGCATTTTTTTAAAAAGAGAAATATAACGAATTACTCGTGTTCTGAATGTAACTCGTTGATTCATTTTCCACATATTTTTTGGTGTGAATTCGTCGACAGATATTTCAATAGCATAATATTTCAAAACTAATTCTACGAAACCACTGAATGCAAATTTTAACATTTTAATTGGATAATATTCGGCTCGTAGGTGTTTTTCATTCCCGACATTGTCGGTAAATTTATTCGTCCGTAAAACGCTTCCTTCTCGTGGGCTAATCGTTCGCCAGTAATTTTTCCCGATCTATACCCGTACTTCAATACTTATCCGAGCGTTAAAAAAACAAGAGAAAGAACTCATCGGGCGGATTGGTTCAGGATTAATAATTTGAGCCAATGAAAGGTGTGATTGACGTGGCACTGGCAGAAACCTCGCCCGGGTCCGAATGCCATAAAACATTTAGCGTTGGTTTGAGTTCGCTCGAAGGAGTGAAATTTCATCATTAAAAGCCTATGGCTGGTTCGTTCTTATCGAGCGGTGTTAATGCTTTTAGGGTTGAAAGTGAAATTTGGGTTCAACATGTTTTGTGCTACAAACATGGCGTAACCTATCGGTAAATGTTGGTTAGAGCGGCGAAGGAAGTCCGTATTTCTTAATCTCCTTCGTGCTAACCTCCTACCAAGAACACTAGGCATCTGGAAAATGTTCGATTGCGGTTTTAATAAATATTGAGGCGTGCATCCGTCCACAAATATGTAGATTGCACTGCATGAGATCAGACATATTTGAAGACCGAGGTTGCGATGCACACTCTTGGTTAATTCAAACGTGTGGTGTAATTTTTAAGGTCAGTAAATAAGTCGTACATACTCTCCTGACGACAGCCCATCCCACTACCGACGATCTATTCCCTAGTTTTTCTACTCGAAAAAAAGGAAAAGCCAAGGCCTGGCACTGCCAACCTGATAATTACTCCTAATTGCCAGCCGTTGCATAAGAAGTTTGAGGTTCATCAACCAGTTAGGAATTTCTGACACTTGCGCTCTTTGGCCAAACGTCCCTCGTGAATAGTTTAACTGATACATTCTCGTTATGTTGCTCTTGTCTTTTAGCCTTTGTTTGTGCATTAGGGAACTAATACTATTGCATTAGTACAGAAAAGTATTTGTATTGAACTTTATGCATGTTAGTAATTTATTCAATCCTTCCCAAAACCTACGGTAGATGGAATTAATAATTTCAAACTATCACGAAAGGAGGTTTTACATTCCAATAGACATCTTAGCGTATTTTTTATGGTCGTGTGATCAACATTAATTTTTGTTTATTTAGTTATTAGATATTGCGTCCTGCGTGTATTCAAGGTGTACCTATAATTCCATATAATTCAATTTAATTCTTATTGTAAACACTGATTGTATATAAATTATCTTGTACACGGCGTTGTTCGGTATTGGGCCTGTTAAAATTTATCCTGTGATTCTTCCTTATTTTCTCCTGCCCGAACTGCCCTTAATACGCTCTGCAACAATAAGCGTGTTGTTCATATATTTACCGAAAAAAAGGATAACTACGTAAATACTGAACTGAAAGGAAAGTAACCGGGAGCGAGGCAAGAAGCGGAGGCGGTCGGAACTGGAGGCCGGCCCTGGCCATATCCCAACAGATAAAGGTCTGACAATCCCTCTCCCTCTCTCACCCTCCCACCCTCTCTCTATCTCTCCCTTTGCGTTGACTTCGGCCTTATCGAAGCCTCAACACTTGGGGGAGGGGACTCAAACAGGGCTCCTCGTTATAAAATATAGATTGCGGCCCTCTTAGATGTCAATCTAAATCGCCCGCAAACGGCAACCTCCAGGGAGATCGACTGCTGATACCGCAGGCCATTTTTACGTCGGTTATCTTTGTTGGTCCTTGAGTCAGGAGAACTTTTAAGAGTTGGAATGGGTTCAGTTTATTAACAAAAATTATTAAGAAAAATTAAATTTTGAACTAACGACCTGTGTTTTCCTGGATTACAGTATGTGAATTCAGGATTCCGGAGACGTGTACAATTTCATTTGTTCACAATTTCTATCCTCCGAACCTAATCTCTTGATTTTACCGGTCATTAACAATTCTTCGGGATAAATACTCACCTACGAAATCGGCGCTCCTGGAAATTTAAATACATTTTTCACTTCACTGGACCAGCCTATATTATTTGTTGGCGGTCACTTTTTTCCCCGATATATTATTTTCCACGAATTATTTATCCAATTCGACTACTCATTCCGCTTGGCTTCGTTTGACACGATGGTAATGACAGGTCATGAATTTGAAAAGGTAACTAATTTGATGGTACTGATTGAGTTTATCTCCATAACCGGACAATTGAGCAGGAGCTTGGATTTTAATACCGGCGGCTCTGTTATCGTGAAGCAGGGCTCTGAATAGTAAACGCCGTCGGTTGAGGGGGGCTTTGATTAGGCTAGAAGTGAGAGCGTGCTGTTCCCGTTAGACTGCCATTGTGTTGGCAGGATCGACCCACAGCCCAGCCCTAATTAATTCTTTACCGCTATTTAAAAATAATCTCACTGACCAGCTTCTCCCTCGCTACTCTTTTTCCTACAAGTCAAACAATAGGAAAACACTCAAAACACCCAAAAAAGAATCTCCAATGTTTTCCGCAATTAATTTTTGTAGTATTCACCAACAATAAGTATTATTTATTATTGTGCCTTGATATTTTTATGGAATTTCTCTAAAAGTAATCCCATGTTCCCCACTACACTAATAGATTTTCCTGACCGCTAAAAAGTCCAGTTTAGGTCTTGGTCATTCTTCTTCGCGACAACCATCCATGTATGACCTCATTTAAAATAACGTCAAAATATTACTTCTCAAAATAGAATTTTTGATGAAGTACCTTTATAATACATGTTTCAGTTCTTTCCCTCCCTGTACATATACGCACACACTCTACACATACATGTAACACGTTTGCACGGCTGTTTGCGACAGCCTGACACCTTGTTATTGGAACTCGCCACCATTTTTTCCCGCGTTTTCATATTTCCTCCCGTGATTTTGGGAAAAATAATTTTGAGACAAAATAAAATTCCGGATTTTACTCGAAACGGTTGAAATGGAAACAGCCACGAAATGACAGGGTTTTGTACCTCGGTCGTGTAGATTTCTATATATATATGTATATATAATATTTTTAGTATGTTTCTGGCACCGGATGTTCCTCAAATTTGTTATGTTACTCTTCTAAAATGGACCAAATGACACTTAACGGAAATTGTGAATACAATAAACGGATTGCATGTCGTCCGTCGTCGAATTCCAGGGCTAGGGGGACTTCGTGTTGGGATTTTTTGTGATCGTTTAATTGGCTATAATTTCACGCTAGTTTAGGAAAAATGAATTACCGGGGACGTTAAACGGGGTGCTGTAAACACACTAATAAAAGTCCGGGAGCGTGAAAAGCAGTTGTGTAACAGCCCCCTCTCTCCGGCACCCCCTCCTTCTTGTTCATTACATTCATTGCTTTTTGCCCTTGTTTCCGCCCAGGCCGTTTTTTCCGCTAAATCAATACACACCACCAGTGCCACCCTCGGTTAATTGTTTAGGGATTACACTAGTCCGGCAACGCTTTCCTCCTCTAAACGTAATCACTTCATTTTTCAGTTCCAATCATCCTGTCCGATTATTGATTTCCTACAGGCACCCTATGCGGATCTCTCTCGCCGTTATAATTTCTCAACATTTCTAGACCGCGCAGACGTATGGAAACAAAATATTTAAATTTCTGATGCTTGATTGTAGCTTCTCTTTTTAGTCGATTGAGTGCGATATCGCTTTTGCAGCACCATTGTCATCGACGGAAATACATTTCGGAATGTGTCAGACCTCAAAGCCACAAAGGAAGTTTCATTCAAAGCACATTTTCTGTCTTTTCCTTGGAAGGAGGAAGTTCGATTTAGTATCATATTTACTAACATTATTAACAAACCTCGCTTTTAAAAGACAAGTCTACATTCCACAGTGTTAAATTCAGGAGAAGTATACATGAGGTATAAACAATTCGGCAGTGAGAGGCGGGCAGTATTTGCGTCGTGACGCTGCTGTTAAGGGCCCGCAAAAAGTCGCAACTATTTCGAATTAATTTCAAAGGGCCGGTGATGCAAAGAAAGGAGTCTCTGCTCCACATATTTTCTTTCCATCTCTTTAATTACCTTTGTTTGAAAGTGTCCGCCCCAAAGGGAGACGCTATTTTTTTCCTCCTTTAATTAATATTTCCGATGTAGAAAAAGGCCGTCCATCTCTTAATTGGCCCGTCTCCTAAAATACAATTGCACCTAAGTTTTTTCTGCCTGTCATTGTGTTATTCACGGTTCAGGCTTGGGCCGTTATCTGGCTTACTGAATTGACATTCTTTTATTAAAAGCCCTTTTTACTATAATTCGCTTTTTCGTCATTTCTTCTCTCCGGTTAAGCGTAATTAACCCGTTCAAATAGTCAATTATATTTATTCTGTGAGGACGGAATCAGGGATATTCCAAGGAACATTCCACCGATCAAAGAATTTATTCAGAACCTAACTGGTAGAATCGGCAAAATAAAAAAAACTATAAGAACATTGTAATGTCTTATTTTCTCTTAAACTAGCCTGCTTTCGGCTTCCGCAATGGTCAGCGGTATTTTTATTTTTATATTTGTTTTTATTTCATTAGTAATTTTTTACTGCTATTT
Organism: Lethocerus indicus; assembly: GCA_019843655.1. Lineage (NCBI taxonomy): Eukaryota > Metazoa > Arthropoda > Insecta > Hemiptera > Belostomatidae > Lethocerus > Lethocerus indicus. Next base: position 20,155,472 of record JACDQD010000003.1, on the reverse strand, counting down.
TCTACCATTAACATCATCACTATAGCCGCTGTACAATCTATAGTATTAAATATTATTTTCACCCCGCAAATAATTGTTTCACATCGCAAATTCTCACATACGAAATTTTTGTGCAGGCAGTTAGGCTGGTAAGGTGTCAGGTGCCTGATTAATTATTGAAGTTGTAAGCTGGATTATCGTACTGAAGCTTTGGGTGGTGGCCTACATTCGATTTTCACCCGAATTACAATTTGTATGAAGGATTAGTGAGGATTACTCGGTTAAATTACTTGACACGCGAGGATGACAAATAGCAGGATAACATTACTTACTGATTGTAATTACGGGAATTAACGGAAGGGGAAATGTTTTCCCCCTTATATTCCTTACAGTTATATTGTCGAAACTAGAAAATTGAATTTTTTTTATTTATGCCAACAGAAATTCATAGCTGTACAATACGGTGTGTTAATTTATATGAATCGAGGACGATTTCTGTTTGTTTTAGTTCAACTGTTTACTCGCCTGAAAAATAGAATCCAAGTTCAAAACAAGAGTAATTGTTATCACATTGACTCCATTAATTTCCAACTAAGCGTTTTCGTGTAGGAAACGTCAATGAGGTTTTACGTAAAATATTAATGTCAGTGTTGTTAAATGTTACCGATTAATCCGAGAAGCAGTGCCACTATTCGAACGCGAATAAATAAAAAGTTCGGTTGGGGACGTTGAGAAACTCGGGTGTCCGAGTGTGTGCGCTGATGGCGAGGGGTAGGCGCTGTGGGTTTGGCTGGGACGTGGACACAATGCCGTAGTCTGGGAAACTAAAAACGTGGCGGGGGTGCGAAAATTAAGCCGGATACAGAGGGCCGTGGCGAGCTGAAGGGTGAGGAAGAGACAGCTAATGTGGTGCCGTATAGGAGGGATATATTGATTAACAGGGGGTTGGAGGTGGGGAGTCGGGTGGGTTACAACATGCCCTCTCTCGCCTTATGCGAGAGGATGCTCAATTGGGGATGGTCCGCTCGTCCTCCGAACCGCGTTTTATTTATCGCTTTTCGCCGAAGGTCCCCGATCGGAATAAGGTCCGAATATTTACTTTACTCCTCCACTCCCAAACTAATAGCTTCGGGCTACCGGGAAGCGGACCACAATAAGTTAATTATGACGTACACAAAGACAGATATTATTTTCATTCGGATATTTGAACAGTAGGAAACGAATTTTCTGGGGCGCATAACAGCTGCAGCAAAAACCTAATTGCGCCCTAAAAAATAAATAACTCGGTGTAAATCTCTGTGAGTTGAGTATATCAACATATATTTGTAGTAGTTTTTTAATCAATAAGTCTTAATATTACTCGGATCATTCACATTCCTTTTGATAGTCGGTATACGCTAGTTTTTCTTGGACCCTTTCCCTAATAAAATATCGTGGCATTAAATCAAGTGCCCTCGTTATTATTCCCGGCGCGTAATTTGATGCAGGTGCGTTAAAACCCTTCCCGGAGTTGAGTTACGTCGAAATAACCTCGTCGATTTATTGCTCGAGAACACTAGTAAATCCGGAGAGCTCCGATGCATACGAAGCCCCTTCTCTAACAAAACACTGTCAGGTCGACAGATTAAGAAACCTTTCAATGCGAAAGATTGATAGTCGGACGGCCACAACCGACCGGGTACGATTTTTACGCCGTTCAGATATCACCATCTCTCTATTACATTACGTTTATTTATACGTGTAAAGATTAATGCAGGTGTTCGAAGGGTACTTCATTGTCCGCACTGGGAATAGGGAGCAAACGGCTCGAGAACTGTCGCCTTATGAAGATTGATTCTAACACGAACAATTGTGTTCATTTATTTTGATCTTCAATTTCCTGAACGAGGATTGAAAGGACGTCAGACTTCGTTAGTCGTTCCGTGAGACCGCCAATGTCCAATGCAACGGTCCACGGCTTTCTCAATTGGTTGCTCTTCTTTGATTGATCCTTCCGATATTTTGGGACTCACAACTTTTTCTTTACATTAAAATTGAAAGTCTCGAAGTAGGATTAAACCTAACCTGGAGGACTACTCCAGGACCCCTTTGCAAATGTTTAAAATCTACTCTCTCCCGTCCTCAGCTGGAAAAAATACAGTATTAATTTTCAATTATGTGAAAGGCAGAATATTTAACAGCAATTAGTCCTCCCGGTAATTAAATGGGGCCGGCGTTCGGTGTAGGCAGATTTATGATTTTTTTTCCATTGGGCCGTCTGCCGATTGAATTAGTAATGATGTCGCCGGCCGGTCTTTTGGACGGGCCATGTGTGGGCCACCAATTTTCCACCCGCGTCTCCCTCACTGAACATGTGTATATTTTCGTGTTGATCTCAACATCCATCACGATCACAGCAGGACCGGAGCATTGACTATTTGATACTGAAAACCGTATGTAGACCCAAATAACAGAAAAGTCAGTAATTTATTAGGATTAAAGCTCTACATTTTTTATAAATAAGTCATCAATTTTTCGACGACAAATGCCCTTGTAAATAAAGCAGCACTTCTTTTCGAAACACATGTGTTGAATTATTAGTATAATTCTAATTGATTTACTATTATCGAAAACTTTTAACTCCTACTTATATAAATAAATTTATCTACTACCTCTCGCAGTCTATTCAACTACTTGTAATTATTGTGGGACTGCCTTTGTAACTTAGAGCCAGGACTTTGTCTTATATCAATATATATGTATATATATATATATATATATATATATATATATATATATCCAGATTTATTTATTTATTAAGTATTTTCATTAATTTATACAGTGGATGTACCTGGTCCCGGTATTGGAATGTAAAATATGGGGCGGTCACTCTAGGCAGGTGTTCATGTGGTATTCCTCATTATGCCCCCCTCCCCCCCAATTCCTTCTTCAGTTTTCTCCGACTACTTATCAATTCCGGTTCGGTCACAGGAAATGTGTCTGTTGTACACATTTCGGTTTTTGTCGCTACCTGTCTTCTGTCTATGAATTTTAACGCCTCATAAATATTCAGTTGGCTCGGATATTTCTGACCTTTCGACCGTTTCTCTCCCCTCTCTGTCTCTTTCTGTTTCTCGTCTCCTGTTCAACTTCTGTCTCATTTCAATCTCGCTTAAGCCCGCCTCGTTCGGTTCGGTTGGCGGAATGTTACTTATAGAAGGCCAAGAAATTCCTAACGGATTGAGACGTAAGGCGCCTGAGAGGTGGGCGATAAGGGCCCGTAGACGGCTATCAAGATCACCGAGGGAGCATGCCGACTGCACACTTTCACGATCCTGCCTATCACGTCCTCCAAATGAATCCCCATTTTATGTAGAAAATTTCCCGTTAAACATTTTCTCGATTCCCCATTTCACTTGCTTAGGCTCGTGTTAGTCTTCATGAAGTTACGGAGAGCTCACATGCCTTCCGAGTTGATAAGTATGTGCATATGGGAAACTCTGAAAAACATATTACACCGATTCACTCATATTTAAGCGTTTAAGCACGATGTCAGTTATTCCTAGTTACTTTAATATCTTACATCTAAGCAAAATTGATACGTTCATGTCCGTCATATAACACACATATAACGACACACCCCGCTCGTTAAGGCATATTTTCTTACTCTCGACGACGGGGGAGGATTACTGTAGGAGTATAGTCGGGGGCCATAAAAGGCGGTACTCGTTCCCAGCGAATAAAGCGAGCGAGGGGGGGGCGGTTTTTCCGAATGAAAAGCCCTAGCCCCACTGGCTCGGAAATAAGTCGCCTCAACAAAGGCGTCGCTTACGCTTTTATTTTTTTTTCTCTCGTTTTCGCTTTTTTTTATTTTTTAGCCAACCCCCCACCCCATCCCTTCTCCCGGGATAAAATAATGACGAAACGAAATCGGACGTGTCGAGACGCTTTTTGAGAGCTAGAAAGAAACCGCGGCTGCAAATTGTTCTCGTAATTAATGGCCGTAGTCCCTGGGACGTGGTCGCGGCGCCGGTCCTTCCTCCCTCGGGGCAACAAACTTTTAGTTCGGGGGTTGTAACCCCCCTCCCCCACCCTTTAAACTTCTACCGGCCCTCCTTTGCAATTAGGCCGATTCTACTTACTACCTTGGGAAAGAGGAATAATTAAAAAGGTGCCTCGAATGTCTGTTTCAAGAACAACTTTCCCGCTTTTGGTTCGATCCGGCTTTTTCCCGAGTTTTTCGCGTTAGGTTTCGGCGCGTTTATGTAACACAAACGGTGTCGGAAGTTCGCGTTAGATGACGTGGTTGACTTGCATCGATTTCCAATTACAATATACAGTTTTATTTTTATTTTACGGGCGACTTACTGTTAACTACAATTTAATCTACCGTACTTGGACTCGAGGTACTGAAACGGATAAGAGGATCCCCACGACCTGTATCTCCCCCAGGATCTACGGATTAATTTAAAAATAGAGAGTACTTAATCGCAGAGAGGCCACTGTAATTACTTAAGCGGGGCGATTATAACAAATACACCTCTAGTCAAATATATAATTAATCGTAATCAGTCTATTTTTTACATTTCAGAGTACGCTTTAAAATCATCTCCAAATCCAACAGCCCGAACTGTGATCTCGGTTACTCAGGTTGCTTCTATAGATATCTTAAGATACGGACAAATTGACGTACGGTATAGTGTTCAGTAAGAATTAAACAGACATTGGATGAGGGGACCGAAATCGGGCGATGGTTGTTAGGCTGCTGGGAGCAGTTGCCCCTGTTTATTTTTTGCGGCACATTGTTGCCGCAGTTCCAGGCCAGCCCCGTTTGTAATGCAAATCCGGCGACAGATGGCTCCGCTCCCGAATAATTTGTAATTGGGTTAATTCCTAAATGGGCCCAGTGCTTAAGGAGGACCGCTTTCCGGCCGGGCCCCGGCCGTCCTCCCTTTAGAAAGAAAAATCTGGTTATTCATTACGTAAGCTCGGTTTATGCGATATTTTTCTTTAACAGTACAAACATAAATAAGACGGGGCTTATAAATTTTAATTCAAAGGAAATTGACGGGATTGTATTTCGATGGGTGCTATTAGGGGACGTCATTTCCGAGTGGGCTCTCGTCCGTCGCTCATCTCGTCGCATGTCCCCCCAATCGGCCCGGAGTGGGGCCCCTAATAAAATCCTCCCCCGCCCCTCGATTTGACAGTCGTCGCCCGGCCAATAACGGCTTTTAAAAGCCCCCGTGATTTATGACAAGCGCAGCGGTGCATTTACAATTGGCCCAGTTCTGCGATGGCGTACGATAGGATAGGCGGACACTGGGGGCGCAGCGCCGTGACCGTCGGCCCTACGTCCCGCAGTTTCGTCTCCGCAGTTCGGGTTTTAGCATGAGGCCCCCGAATGACCGCAGATTAGAGATACGGTACAGTCCATTCTGCCGTTCTCGTGTGCCCCACTTCGTTAGCTTATGTCGGTGTTTCTATTGTCGACCCCCTTGCCTATAACACTGTTCGTGTTCCTCTCTGGAGTATTCTTGCTTTATGACTAAGTGGTAACGGGTTAATTCATTATCGGATGCAGTTTGATTTACCACTACTGCTATGTAACCGCCTAAGCTGGATTTTCCTATATGCCATCTTCTCGAACTAACTTTCGACGATATATATTTCATATATATATATATATATATATATATATATATATATATATATATATATTGACAAACATAAATTTGATCACTCAACTGGTCACAACTATTAGGTTCTGGCTTCCAAATATTTGACAGGAAGCCTAACTGGTCTTGTGTATTTACGATCATATAAGTTTTCCTGTTGATCCAAAATTTATAGAAAAAAATTTATTTTTAGTAATCTAGTTAATCGGTGCAAGTGCACCCAACGAACTTTAGTTAAGTACATTTCCGCACCACACTCAGGGGGGCGCTAGTTTCACAAAAATCGTTCGTTGAGTACAATTGCAACGATAAACTAGAGCCCCCTGTGTGTGGTTCCGAAATGTACTTAACTAAAGTTTGTTACTAGACGTTCTTATTTATCATGTGAATCGTAAAGCATAAAATGATTTTATTGAGGTGTGTAATTTGCCGAATATGTGAACATTATTGCATCCGGGTTTTTGAATAATTTTAAAACGAAAAACGTGTACGTTTAATGCTATCTGAAATTCAGAGGTAAAAAGGCGTGGGATTGGGCGGTGGCGGGGAGGGCGTTGTGATGCGTAGCCAAACATAGTCATAAAGTGTGCTTAAATCTTACTTAAACTTAATTAGAAGAGCGCGTAAAGTTAATTATCGTTGGGGCCGGCGGTGCTCCCTCCCGCCTCAACCTACTCGCTCCCTCCCGCATCAGCCTACCAGCTCAGTTCTTTTAATAACAATTTTTGAATATTGTCACCGCCCTGAATGTTAATAACTCCGTTGTTAATTAACTGTAGATCTGATACTGCCTCTCAGTGAAATTGCAACTACTGACGGTGTAAGCGACCGAATAAAGACATCATCACCAGTGGCTTGATGACTGAATTCCATCCCCCTTTTTTTAAGAACATAAATTATGATTTTATTGTCGTAAATTATTGCTACCATTAATGATTTTTATAAATCACGAAACAGCTGAATATATAAACCTTTTTTAATATGTCCGTTAATCCTAGTTACGCTCTCTACTGGCTTTATTAATTCCATTATAAAACATTTTATCTGCTGGGATATTAGAAGAAAATGAGACATCAGCGTTATTATAAAGGAAATGGAACGTTTAATAATATCACACATAATATAAATTATATTAGGTAAATATCTACCGTTGAGTTCAATGATTAGGTGAAATAAAAAATATATTTCGGCAAATTCATTAGTTACATGTTGCTATACGATTTATCAATGAGTTTTGTGAAATGTTTTCAAATCGGTTCGATTTTACTCATGCTGAGAACGTTTTAAATACTTTCGTTTGGTGCATTATTATTATTATTAGCTAATAAATAAATACGGTCACCAACATGCGTGTTCGTGGGCACAGGACTTTTCACTTTCTTGATCTAAGAGAGGTTTCCAACAGATAGAAATGTACATCCGACCCGTCCTTTTTGAGACTTTTACTCAATAAACCCATCTAAGAGCTCCTTGTGCCTTTCAGTTCTTATCCGCGATCATACAGGCTAGAGGAAATGTGTACTACATCGCGTAGAGGGCAGAAATAGAAAATAAAAATGAGCATAGTTTTAAGTGTTTTAAAGGATTTTACATGCAGTAATCCATTTTCGTGTAACTGGTGCAATTACATCATGTAACACAAGAAGTCGAAACAGGTCTGACTTTAAACTAAGCAGAACATTGGGGACAGAAAGTATGTACGTATTTCTGATTATAATAATAATAATAAATTGTTCTTTATTTTGTAGGTAAGCAACGCGAATTCCGATTAAAGTATCAAGCACTAATCGCAGCTAATTAAAGTTATAATTCTTCGTCTTTACGATATCTCCCAGCGTGAGTACCCTTCGTTTTTTATTCAGGGTCGGTTCAAGTCACGTTCAGTTTAGTCTAGGGGGAGTTTTCCACGACCCCCCCCCCTTTCGTCCTCCTATTCTTTTTAAGGGACAAAGTGAAATTGATAAAAAGAAATATCGAATTATCACGCTCGATGGCCCAGCGAGGGCATTAGGAAAACACAATTAGCAGGAAAAAGTGTCACCGGGTGGAAAAACTCGAAAAAAAATTAATTGTCGAATTATTACGGTCGAAATCTCGCCTATATAAAAGGGGCACGGACAGCCCTAAAAACCGGTAATCGATTTCCAGTGATGAACCCGCACCGCGCCTTGAATACCTGATAAAGAAAGAGTTGTTTATAAATTTCATTATAAAATATCCAAGAGCAGTTCTCCAATACATTATATCACAAATAGTATGTTATGAAAACATTATTGTGTAATATATTAATATATTAATAAATTTTTTAATTAATATGTTACAATAGTGTTTCAAGAAGTGATAATGTCCTTCGAAAGAATTAATAAAACTTATATAATTTATTTTAACTATATTATATCATATTTTTAATATTATTTATAATTATCGTTCTAGACAAAACATTCGGACGAAGTTTTACTTAATTTGTGCGCCCGAATGCAGGAATTCAACGTTTAAAATATTTTATAAATACACCCCCGCATGGTCAATTACCCGCAGTGCGGGTACTGAAACTGTAGTATTCATAAAAACCTGTTTCTCGTTGTTTTTCCTCCGTCTCAGCCACGGGCGCAGCGGGAATTTTTCCTGTTCCTTGTTGGTTAATTTAAAAGACAGGGCCGAGGACTGGGCGTAGGCGTTAACTTGGAGGCCCCGGCTCTCCTCAAGGACACAATTAGCCAGCCCGTGAGAGTGACACACCGGGTCTCGGTGGGCGGGGGCGGGGGCGAGGGAGTGATGAATATTTTTAAGCCCGGACTAAGGGAATTAGCCCCTCGGAAGTTGGCCGAAATTAATTACGAGCAGGGCGAGCGAGAGCCGGGCGGTTGGGAGGTTCCCAACTTCACCCCTAATGCGATGGGTCTTGTATTAAACACTGGGGCCCCGACCCCCTCCCGAACCAGTTATGGGAGACGCCTAGTTTTACTGGACGGGGTCATCCCTTATTAATTCGAACGCTTACTGAAGACTCTCTTCTTCTCCTCCCTTACTTAGATTTACCGCGGAGGCTACGCCCACAAGTGCACAGTAAGTGCAGGAAAGCACTCATCTTTATGGGGAGGGGAAATAAATACATTTTTAAATGGGACACGAGTGAAATATTAGACTCAGTACTGCACTCCACGGGAGCATTTAATTATAGAGAATGCATTTCGGGACATACATGTTTCGTTACACTTGGACTAATGAATTGAGCATTAATAGATTTTTTCTTTTTATTCTTAATATTACTATTATTTCAATTCGATATTACCTTCCTTCTCAAATCGATAATGAATTCACAAATCTAATTTTTTGATATAATATTTAAAATAAGAAGTCTATTGAATTAATTATAAATATAAGGGATAGTTGGTGGTTCACGAGAGACAACAATAGTTAGCAAGTTGAATTAATTAACTTCTAATTCGAGTTTGAAATAAGGGAAAACTGTGCTCAACTGTTTTAACAGTGTTTCCACAGAAACATGATATCGATTTTTGTTCCCGAAGGAATCATATTACGCCATATTGTATAATTAAATGTTGATTTACGTCGAAGATTATACCATAATATAAAATTACGCTCGCGAGTACAGAAATAAACGATATTCAGATGTTATCGGTGTATTCTGTAATATGGGAATTAATCGTTTGCATTAACCATTATCGAAGAGATTGATGAGTATGATGATTTTAGATATAATCGATACTTTAAAATGCACTGAAATTTAATGGGTAGTTTTTTATTTTTTTTATTTAAAGCGGTTGATAGCCATTATCGCTTATTAACTGGGCGTGAGGGATTCGCTGGTTTCCCCGTTTCGAGCGTGCCCTCTGTGCGCGCAGAACCACATTTGTATTCAGAGCTGTTCTTCCCGTTTCCTTCCTCCTTCTGTTTTTGTCAAACGGGAGAAAATAATTTCCTCCGTGAAACCTCTGCAAATCGCGCCGGAAGAAGGCCTCGAGCATGTTTCCACTTTAAACTTTAACGGATATAAATTATTTGAAAAATCACTCAATTGGGAATCTGTTGACATAGACGTAACGTTAGTGAATTATCAGTTTAATTACCAGTAAATAACAAAATAATAAATGCGCATATTATCCATAGATAATCCATAGGATCCATAGAAAAATTAAAAATTAAATTTTAAATCACATTTCATAATTTTCTTGCAAACATTGTTTTGCAATTGATTTGACAACCATTCAGCAATGGTCCAGTTCATTTTATATATTTTGATCAAATTCGATACCTAGATTTATTCTTAATGGTTCTTTGAAAACTGTATTGAACTGAGAACGTATTCCGTATTCTGGGAAATTTCTTGCAACCTTTTCTTCGAATTCGGCTGCGGAACTCCGCTAAGGAAATGGAAATTCATGGCCGGGGCCGATTTCTCGGTATTGGCTCTTAAATCAGTCTTTTGGATTGAATCCATCTTGATACATTATCGACGTCGCGTTTAGCGTTCATCGTTCAATCGCTTAGTGTATTCCGTTCCTTTGTTTTTAAGTTCTGAATGTAGACACAACATTCTGAAATATACATTGGCGTGGCATTTCAAAATGTCGCTCTATAATTTTTGCGCTTTCCTTAAATTTCATAGCACTAGCCTGATTAATTGGAATATTTTATGGAAATACGTTTTGAAAATTAATGCTGTACCATAATATTGGTGTTTGAAAGATAGTTCGCTCGTCCATTGCGGATGATTTGATTGCAAATGGATAATATTTTTTAAGTACTATCAAGGACTACTCTTAGTCTACCATGTCTGCTCTATAAGGTCCTGTTCTTTATTTAATATTCCTTAAGTACACTAAAACATTTCTATCAGAAAAGGCTGGAGATTTGTAGTAGTCTGTGGTACCATTGCTCGCAGGAAATAATTCCAATTCGAGCTCACGGAGCGACATTCCGATTGAAATAAATTCCGAAAGAGATTTCTTTTTTTCGGTTTTTGTATCTCTTCGCTCTAAACACGTAAACGATCTCCGCTGAAATTGGTCCGATAATAAGAGGAACGGATTCCTCGGGCCGTTTCACCGGACTGGTCATCAGCTTTTATATTAGAATTAACATATATATTGCTATTTCTCCCCTTATTCCTTTTTTTACGGGAGGTGGCCTCTCTTTAAACAATTCACGAGCTCTCAAGTTATCGGTTTGCCCTGACCATTAGACTCTTTGGCGTTTAGTTGAGCCCGTTCAAATTTTATAAACGGGAACGGACTAACCGATTAATTTCCGTCAGTGATATACCACCTGGGAAATTAAATTTGGAATTGGAATGGAAAGTCTGTTCACTATACATCCTTTGGTGCTCCTCTTTATTTCCGTATTTATCGCAATAAAATTTCAGTTCGAAGTTATAAAACAAGCCTAATTTACTAAAAAAGAACAAACGGAAGGTCAAATAAAAGTTCTTGACGCCTGTGTTTTAATGAAATTGATTTGGAAGGATTCGGTTCATGGTACCGTTTTAGTGGGCAATTTTCATTTGTTCTTCTGTGTATTTACCGCGGGCATCGATTGTGCTCTAAATGCCGGTTAAGGGGCCCCCTTCCCCGGCGGTTTGCTCTGGAAACAGAAGTTTAATTACGCGGCTCCGACCTAACGCGCCTCGAAGGCGCTTATTGTCTGGCCCCTGCTAATAGTCGGGCCCCCCACTAGCAATTTTTGAATTGTTTCTCCCTTTACGCCGCCCGGGTTACTTAAATCGCTCGGAAGTGACGGCGGTGGGGTGGGCGGTACTCGTATAACTAATTGTCGGACATTATGTAAAACATAGTGAATTACCGCGATAGCGTTTTCTTTCCTCGCTTTTATAGACCTTAAATGGAGCGGCCGAGGTTAAAAGGGAAGAATGGAGTTTGGGCGAGGCCCGCGCTACAACCCGGCTCTTTTTTTTACAAAGAAGCGCCTGAGATTAAACAAAGAGTGTCCCCTCTCTGTAGGGACTGTGAATTTCAATGAGACCACAGTTACCGATGTCCAACCCAGATAGTACTCAACTTTTGTTTGTCCATGATCGATGACCTCAACGTTCATCGGCTATTAATTATATTTTTTCGTATTATTTATACGAGCTATTTTCTTCACTATTCGTGGGGAGAATTTTTATCAAACATTCCTTGTTTATAGCTCTAATTAGGACTGATATTTTAAAATAATATTAGTTTAATTTGAATTATTTAATACTGTATTAATTACCCAGTATTAGTTATCGGGTGCACTCTCATGCTCAAAATTTTATTTTTGATTCATTTCCCTTATTGCCTTGTAGACATTTTTTAAATTCCCTAGATTGTACTGTTTTTTAATATTCTAGCTTGTTGGCTGCTAACGTGTCTCAAGTACGCGTCAAATCGTAATCACTGTATTGTTCCTCCAGAGAAGATGTAGTCAGGTAAAAAGCGAACAACGTTCACGATTCGTCGAGTCACCGTCGAGATGTTTTCTATATGTTCGTTTCATTATGATGTATTATTGTTTGAAATAAGACGTGATTTTGATAATATATTGCGGTTATGTTATTGTACAGCAGCATTATCGACACAATTAATTATATTTTGACAGAATCACGATATATCTTTAGCTATGTTTCATGTTTAGGCCAATTTCATGAGAAATATTGGAATATGAAATATCAAATTCACGAACAATTTGAGTTTGTAATAAGTGGGAGAATTTTCGGTAGCTCTTTCACGCGGGGAAGGGGCCCATATGATATGCCTGATTTCATAGTGGGAGCGACGAGAACGTTTCTGCAAAAATAAAAAAATACAGTAGGAGAATGCTCGACACTTCTTGTAGAAGGTGTAGAAGACGAGCCGGGAAGGCGCCAGTCGCGGACAACAATTGGCCACTTGTGGAAGGACTTCGAGGTGTCAAGTACTGCGGGGTGGGGTTAAGGAAGCCGGCTATTGTTCCAATATTTTAGAAAAATATTCTTCCGTATCCTCTTTTTCTTTTCTGGGGTTTCTTCTTCTTTTTCGTCTGGGAGGAGAAAAAAACCGAGGCTCAAACAGGTTATGTTCAGGAAGTTAGGCCTTATTGTCGGTTCTAGCTCGCTCGCGGGGTATCAGCCGGCCGCGGACAGGATCCACGTTCCATTCCTTCGTCACCGACCCTTATACGGGCAGCCTGTTTTCTGACTCGTACTATTCCGGATATATGTCGTTATTTTTACCGCTATATCCGTCATATCTTGTACTCTCTGTAACGCTCAATACAAACTCAATAAAAATCGTAGTTCAGAAATTCCCTTGGTTCGGACCGCAGTTAGTGGACCAGTTAAAATAAATCGTTAACAGTAGATATTAACACTGTTGACTTATTTTTCATCTGGGATTATCTAGTGTTGACCTCAATTTATTCATTTAAATAAATAGACTAATCTAAACTTTTCGAGTGACCATTTTTAACTTTCGCCGTATGAATGGTTTTTATTTGATACGTTGGGATTTATTAAAAGAGAACAGTATGATGTTTAACATTGGTAAAAATGTATTATTGGCATGTTACGTGGATCTAGAATTGTGAGTTAGTGGCGGTGTGCGGTGTAGATACGCTTTTTTATTTCGGTTTATACAGACGTTATTCTTGTATCATATTTCTTTATCCGAGTTTGTTTAGTGGAGGGATTTCGAGTTTTATCTTGTTCCCAATGCTGGTTCACTTAGATAAAAGTTGGGACTAGGGAAGTTTCTTGCGCTGCGGTGTTATAGATTTTCTGATTTGGGGGCGCGATTTTTTCTACTTCTTTTAGAATTATCTCTCGTTTCTTCCACCACCTCAGTATTGAGTGGATGCTGTATGTGATCAGTAAACAGAAATCCAATAATTGAATTTGAATTTTGTTGCGAATTGAATGGTCAAAGTAGTTTTGAATTGAATTTAAGTTTTGCAAGCTACTTTAGTGTATGTATTAGCTTAATCGAGTTCTCCTTTGCCCAATAAAATCTCTGCAGTCCTGTAAATTTTTGTCTATACATAAAACAGAGTACTTCTGTCTCAAATACTTTGAGAATAATATCTCCTATAAATAGCCATTTCTCTATAAATGATGGGTTTTTTATAAATGGAGACTCATCTAAAGCATTATACTGCTGGAATGGTGAAAGTATTTGATCTATCCATAAACTGACAGGTGACCCAATGGCCGGCCAAACTTATGTTTGATAAGCGAAAATAGCGCTTTGCTGATAAATCAACGAATTGCAACCAGTATCGTTCAGTGTATGTATATGATACTATTTGGAACCTCGCGTCGATCCCCTCTGTAAATATTTTACAATGAAAAAGGCGGCATTATTTCCGTGGCATCCTCTCCTAGTAAGTAGGCTTGTGACCGGTAGTCTGGTTCACTCGGTTTCCAGTTTCTGGCTGGAAAGATTCCGGTTCGGGTTTGGCGCACGCTTCATTAACCCCTCGGAGCGCATGTATTATTCATGTTCTCTTCCCTCCATCTTTTTTGGCCCCTCCGCCTACGCTGACGACCGGATATTTTAATTTCTCATCGCTTAGTTTCTAAATATTTTATAATTTTATATTGATAAAGCCACTCCCATCGAGCCTTATATTAAATATTAGTGTGTGCTATTAAATAGTTAAAGGTCAGCAGTCTGTTTTACTCCTTGTCGGATATAGTTTACCATTTATTTATAGGATTTATTCTTAGGAAAGATTAAATCCTATTAAATTAAATTAAAGACATTAAGACATTAAAGAGGAATGCTCATCTTATTTATAAATTTCTGCGAGTTAAGCATTAAATACACTATTTATTTTGGGCAAATCTGGTCTGGAATGATAAAGAGCTCCACTTTATGGTTTTATCGTGGCTTACTTCGAATTTTAATTAATATTTTTTATATTTTTGCTTTTGACGATACCCCTTGAATTCTTTCTACGCTGACCAGGTATCGAAGGCCAGAAACATTGAAAAAAATGTATTAGACGGAAAAATATATCTTATCGACATACCGGTACAGGAAAATATATAATACTTTTATGGAAAATTATAGATTTCCGTTTCTCGTTTATACAATAACGCGGTGGGATAGGGGAACTCTGGTCGGTATTGTGCAGTATCGGGTACCGCGAAGGCGGATCATTCCCCGCCGTTTCTCTCCTATCTCTGTCCCGGTTTATGAATTATTCATGCTAAATATTTGGTTTCGTGGTAGTGGGGCCCGTGCTGAGCCAGCCTCCACCATAAACACGGGCCCCGCCACTTGTCTCCTTTGAATCTAAAAACTGTTTTCCCCTCAGAGTCCCGCGGTTCCCCTCCCTCACTCACCCTCTCCCTCTCTTACCCTCCTTCTCTCTCCCTCTCTCTTTGTCTACCCTTTCCCTGCTTATTACTTTTTCCTATCGTCGTGTGAAGAAATCTCTACCCGCCGCCTGGGGGCTGATCGGTGGCCGCCCATCGTTTATCAACTAAATGTATATAAAAGTAATTGTTAATTTATAAAACTTTATTTGTTTGACTTTTAGTAATCTGAAATTAGTTAACCATAGAATAGCCAAGTTAAAATAGTAAAACTGTGTATACGCGTGGTTTATTATAAATCGTGTACTTTTAATCACGGTTGACATATTCCATTTATTGTGATCTGTCCACTGGGGAGTCGATCCTCGACTGAAATTTCCTCTGACTTAGGAAACAATTCTGTATTAACCATTGACTGATATTTTTGAAACGGTCAAATGATTCCATGAATCACGGACTCGAATTCTGACCGTTTGTTGGGCTTACTGTCGCTATATTCTTCTGCGGAATACCCGATGATGGTTTAGCCCTGTATAGTAGAATTCGATTAAAACAGCCTGTACAGATTTGAATCTCGCCCCCGAGTAATGAACAGGGGCTTGGGGGAATTTCAAATTGCGGGGTTTGGGACGGCGCCTCCCCCCTTCCTCCAACTGTTACTCGAAGCGCGCCCATATTAATGGGACCGCGTTTGAATTTTCTCATGCCGGATTCCCAAACTTGATTGGCAGTCAGCTAAACCGTTCAACATTTACAGCTAACTCTTCGTTTACGTTCTAGAACGGTATGATTATATATTGTATTTTATTTAATAATATTTGACCAGTTCCAATTTTTATACTGCGAATAATATTTACATTCTGTTTTCTATATCGTTTCCTTATCCAGTAGAAAGTGTATTCAAATTGCCTGAGGATTTATAGATATTAGTGTTATATGTATTTACATTAAATATAGTTATTATTTTAACATTGGTCATTATTTTCTGTCCTCTCTTTTCCCTTCCTTGAAAAAGGTCCCTGGCAGAGGATTACGTAACTGAGTTATAATTATAAGCTGTATTCCACGAAGAAGGCATTTTAGAAGCTTACGGTAGATTATTAGCACTGCGGGTGTAGGTTGGACGATATCTGACGGATTCAACTAAATTTCACCAGAGGCAGGCGCTGGCTGGTATCGGTATTCAGTTGAGCGGCCCTCTGAAAGGCGTCGACGGACCAAATTTCGCCGTTTGATCACAGTCAAGCGACACGGCCGAGTTCAAATCAACCAACTTTCAACAGGCTCAAAGGGAAATTCGGTTTTGATTTGGAATGGGGGATCCTGATTCGTGTTGGAATTCGGTTTCCAGCGCCTAGGTACAATATTGGCACCAACATCCCGCGTATTGATCCATGCACCTTGGATTTTTGCCCCGTGCACTTTATTACTATCCAGGTAATTCGGGGTTCTATATATATATATATATATATATATATATATATATGGATATATACATACATATGTATGAGGCCTTCTAATTATTTAGAACCTTATCGTCAAATTTTCCTCCTATTAAAAACAAGTTCATTAGTTTCCGTTTCCATGTTTATTTCTATAGCTAAACTTTCAGCTTACCTGCCGTATTTGGGGAAACTATTCATACGCAGTTTCCTATTAATAAACTACTCGGGAAAAATAAAGTATGATTGACGAGACATGCGATATTGAAATTAATTTTCAGCGGCAAATCCCCGCCGCTTGGCTTCTTTTGAATAAATACAACAGTCCTGCATTTGCATAAAACTCTTTTACATAAATACATGTAATTATCTACCCCGAGGACGCACACTCTTGGCGGAGGCCAATTAATATATTTACCTGTTGGCTAATTATATCGGTCCTAATTGCATAGTAATTTAAGAAGGCTGTAAATCTTGGGCTTAACATTAAGTAAAAATGTTATCACGAAAGATTTCTTAGTTTGAGCTTGTTATTACTGACTGTAAATATTTTACTTCCACTCTTCTTCCTTCCTCGCATCTTGAGCGCTCATTTGAGAAGTTTAATGAATTTAATCGATTCAGGTAATGAAAGCGCCACCGGTTACTGATACTAATATACCTGAGAGTGTGGGTTTCGTTATTAGTGGGGATGGAAGATTGAGCCCAAACACTCTGTTCCAATTTAACCCTAATCGCCGGTACGAGATTGTCCCTCGGGGCCGGGTACGTTTGAACCTAAATCCGTGTCTCCGAACCCCGGAAGTTAATTACTCTTGTCGGTCGTCACACCCCGAAAAAAGATTGCCGACTACCCTTTGTTTTCCTCTTCTCGTAAAGTGGGTTAAAAAAAATGAAAAATCCCAATAACCCGCTGAGGAGGAGAGGGAGAGTTGGTACGGGTTAGGGAGGCGGAGGCAGAGTACACAGGCGGCCCTGTCGACTGCATTTAATTTTTATCCTCAAATACAAAGGAACGGAAGCTCCACTTATTAAACACGCATCCGCCTTCCTTTTTTTTTACCGACGGTCCTCCGGTTTTCCTACCGCCTTTGCTGAGTGTGGTAAATTATAAAAAATATATTTATTTCGCGATACATATGTCTGTCTTATATAAATAACCTCAACTCAGATCTGAATCAAAGGATGTTTACTATTATATAACATATTTATTAGGAACACTTACAGAACAATAATCTGATAATACTTTTGAAAGCAACTCGATTTATCTATTTTTAATGTCTCCCTTGATTTCACTACATTCCTGTAATAAGTGAAATAATTAGTGAAATATAACGCCTGTAAACCGAGCCAGTTTTTAATTCGGGGGTTTGGTTTATTTCAATTCGAAAAATGATACCCTCAGTTCAGGCCTAATTGAATGTAGTTTGCGCGTTCATTAATCTAGCTATACCTTAGGATCAGGTTCCGATGATTTGTCTCGAGCTCACAACGGATCGGAGCCCTGGCTTGTATATTGACAAGGGGCGAAGAAGTGATAATTAATAATACGAAAAATCGGTCGGGAGACCACTCCGGGGAGCCGATAAGGGCGAGGGCTACGATCCGTGTTATTATCGCCGGCGTTGGAGGTAAAAAATGGGAGCCAGGTTTACTTTACGGGCGCGATAAATTAGGAAAAGAGCGGAGGAGTGTCGGCGTTGGAACCAGTCCAACCGATAGCCCGATATTCACCGTCTTACTCCTTAAAAACCGTCCACCTCCTCAACTGTGCACATGTTCGCCCGCCTTTTTTGGAAATTCCTTTCCACAAATGTCCGTTCTCGTTAATTTTCGATTAAGTGGGCCTCGGAAAAAAAATCTACTTTTAATTATGTTAATCCGGACCGGATGTTTATTGGTGGCCTAACCTGAATACCACTAAACCGTAATCGCAGAAGTAATACACACCTTCCCGTTCATAAGATTAAAAATTATTGATCCCGATGATTATATCTAAATTTGGTTGTATCGTATGTACATACACGGCCCAATCAATTTAATTGACGGGCATTAATTTCTTCTATGCAGCCGATATATTTGTAATATAATAATTTTAATTGTACAAAAGAATAATTTGTATATTTAGTAAAATGAAGGTTCTTGTTAACCTGTTGGAACACGTATAGGATACTGTAGGTTCGTGATGTTTCTGTCTCCTCTCGCTGGTTAGGTCTTTTGCTAGACCGGTTTCGGCTGCTCGCCATCGGTCTAGCAAAGACCTGTATTCAACCCTCGTAGACCACAAAACAGGTATATCAAATTACGTATAGGATAGTTTGGAATACCTGTTTCGAAATTAACGGACAGGTTAATTGCAACTTTGAATTTCAGGTGAGCGCATCTGTTTGGAATCCAGGTATAGACGAACCATTGCGTTTTGTTAGCTTGTAATCTTTCTACGAAAATATAAATTAATGAAGGCGCAGACGACAGTTCTGATATTAATGAGACACAGGCCATTCAACCTTTAGCCCCCAGAAGATACGTTATATCATCGGCTTAAAAAATGTTAAGAGAACCGGCATTTTGGTTAATTAATGTCGTCGTAATTGGGTTTAGCTGTTTTCAATTTTTTGTAATGCGTGTTTTTCAAACAGATGGAAGGTATCCTAGATTTTTAATTCCTGGAAAGGAAAGTTGGTGTATAGGAGCGGTCGGACCGCTTCCGCGCCCTGTCTGCCCTCCTACTCCTACGCACCACCCGGCCACATTTTGACCCTATTCTTTCATCTGGTTAGAAAATATCGCCTTACAAACATAATTTCATTTAGGTAAATAGCGATTTCCTCCGAGACACCAGAACACGCTCTTGTGTTCCATCATTTACGTTTCCGTTACCCAACAAGCCTTACAATTGATACACGGGTTGCACGATACATACTGAACTCCAATGAACATCAAAACCTTATACATATAATCTGTTCACTAAGTATAACAACGTGATAAATTTATTTAGTTTTTTCTTATTCAGGCTTTCGGCTCTCATCGGTAGATAATAAGTAATAAAGAGTAATGATAGCAATCGTAGAATACCACAATAAACAAGTTCGTTGGCGTTAGTTGACGTTCCTACAACTTGCCCTCTATTTTGCTAGGCCGGTTTCCACTTCTCAATAGGATCACTCTGTTACTAATATACAGAGCTATATGCACTGTGTAATTTGGGATTAACCCGAACATGCTGCGTTCAATTCCAAACTCACTATTTGGAAACATGAAATTAACGGATCTGAATTAAATGCAGAAACGTCTTGCGCAGGCCAACCTACTTTGTGTCCCAATTCTTGTCGACGTCGCTTTGAGTCAAAGCGATTTTTGAGAATGAAAGAGGGCCCTTTTAACAGCGGTAAAATAGAAAATGGCGCCCGAAATTCTGTTTCATATTCTTTCTCGGCGGGCCGGACTTAGGGCTAAGGACGAAATATGTTCCTCTGGTAGAGCTGGCCTAATCAAGTTTGCCCGGAGAGGGCGAACGTAGTGGTGTGGTGGGCGGGCAGTGGAAAACCCATTTCTAGCAATAGTGGCGGGAACCGGGCTCGAAATGAGGAGTCGATTGGAGTTTGGTCTACCACTTAGGGAGGGGTTTATTGTGAGCGGGAGCCTCTGTGATGTGCCCAGCCCCCCTCGTCCCGGACAAACTCAACCCTTATTGGGCCCTGTTTCACACCCACGGGGACACATCATTTCGTGTCTACATCGCACCAAATCACGATGAGTAGACTAATGAAGGTCTCTGCGGTCTAACTTAATAAATTAATTTGCGCTTTTCAGAGTCAATTAATAAAATGAGCGATAGAATTTCATTATACTCACCTACTCTCAGCAACCTCTGGGTGTTCTCAGTATGGTGAATGGTGTTTCATCTTGCGACCGTCGAGACAAACAAAAAACCCTTCGGTAGTATACCGAATTCTAAAGCGTTCAGAAATTTAAAAGAAGTCAGTTTAACTTTAGTTGAGTACATTTTCGCACCACACTCAGGGGGTGCTAGTTTCTCTGTGCAAGTGCACCCAACGTACTTTAGTTAAGTACATTTCCGCACCACCCTCAGGGGGCGCTAGTTTATCAGTGTAAGTGCCCCTAACGAACTTTAGTTAAGTACATTTCCGCACCACACTGAGGGGGGCGCTAGTTTCACAAAAATCGTTCGTGATAATAATTAATATTAATACAATGAACCGACGCAATTCTCAGTTCCGCTTAAGCATGTACGAATATCCTTTTCCGGTTCGTTCATGGAAACTGTTGCACTAAAGTAAGCGGAATATTTGAGAATTTGTACAACTCATTTATCTGGATTCTCAATTGGTGCCGGTCTGGAGTTACAAATCGATTTGCAGCTGGAGCGTTCTCAAGCTCAGATAGACTTCGATTTCTGACAGGCTGCGCTCGATTCTTTCAACCGAAGATGGTTATCGCCGATTTCTTATGAGAACTCGTTGCCGGCGGTGTGGGGAGAGGGTTCGGTCGCGTACCGAGTTACGAGGCTGGTCCCTTTGTCGGGGCGTCAGGAGAACTTCCGGTTTGAAGTTGTGGCGGGCGGCTGTCAAACGCCACACGGGCCGCAATACCAACTCGCCATAATTAATTTCTCGATTTAGTTCACCGGCCCCAACCCCCCGTAACCATCCAAAACGAATTCCAAATCACAAAGGAGTTTTCTGAAAGCGGTGTTGGCCGGTGGCGCTTATAACAGAGCCCGGTGATTGGCGCCCTTCGTTAGCGGGACCGGCGGCCTACGGCCTAATTAAGAGCCGCTCGAAGAAACTTCTGGTCCTTCCCCCCGCGTCTTAATCAGCTATACACAGGAACGTCGTACATTAAGTCAAATTAACTCCTGTTTTGGAAAGATTTCCACCCGACCCTTCTCTGATTTTTCTTTAAATTCAGTTTTTTCTTTCACTTTCGCGATATACCGCTGAAACACATTTGAACTTATTTATGTGGTTCTGTGTACTAATTTAAATTATGTTTCTTTGTATCCGCCTTCCTTAATCCATCGTTAATCAATCATTGATCAGAATTTCTGACATTCGGAATAGCTAATTTACTATTGCCGACTCGTCGATATCCAGTGAAACTTCATTTATTTCTAAAATAGAGTTTATGAAAGGTGAATGTAGGTGCTCTATATTTACTGACTATTGTACTAAATTATGGGCAACATATAGAGGGACAAGTTAGGTTGTCAACGCGCGGCAAGTTGCTTTCATTTCGACATTGCTAACCGTACCGTTCCTAATGCGAGTTAGTGCTCCGCTTTTAGTTCAGACGTACAAACACTGCTGATTATTAGGCGCACAGCGTTATTGCCTGTTTTACTGCTCTTTTTTCTTACCTCCTACCGACGTCAAGACCTCCGTTTTACACCGTGTTTAAAATACGACTTCTGGAGTCCACAACCGTTTGGAAGAAAACCAAAAGAAATTCAAACCGGTGGAATTTTAATGCGGTCGTAAATAAAGTCAACAATTTTATAAACTACAATAAAAATCTGTTGCCAGAATACAAATCGGACACTTGGGCCAACTCTCTGTTTTAAATTCGATGGAACCAGTTTGATCTTTTTTTTTAAATAGAAATTCTAGATGATTTTTTTTCCTGTTTCTAAAGCGTCTAAAACTTGTCTGTGGCTGTACAACAGTAAAGGCCTGCTTGCCTTATTTACTTTCGTCTTGTTTAGCCGTTTTGTGCATAAATCACCGAGTTTAAATATATTTTATTTTATGTTATTAGGCATTCGTGTTAATAATAATAATCGCTTCTTTAACATGATTAAACGCTACTTGTTGTTGTTTCACTTGGGTGCTTTGTAAAGATGTTCGCCAGAGTTAGAAATATTATTACCCCCGTTCTGTGTCCATGTCTCAGATTCTGAGGTTCACTTGCCTGAATGAGTTGTGGTCAATAATTGGAAATGGAATGTCATTGTTTTATCACCAAAAATCGCGTCGAACGCTTATCCTTATTCCTTGTGTGCTATTCGAGCGGGCAATTTACGTTCGCCATCAAATACTACTGAGGACGGGGCCGTCATCTTGTATTCCGGTCGTGAGCCCTTTGAAAAAATTGGTGGAAGACAGGTATAGGTGGGTATACATCCTCAGATCTGTCGTCCTATTGTCCGCTCTCTGTTTGTTAACAGTTTTTTTCTCTACCGCCGGCAGCTACGGATCAACAAACACAGGCCAGAGACTGTTGGTTTATCCAGTCGGATCCGGCTCCTCCTCTTCCGCACAACAACGTGTAAACGTTGTAATAAAACCGTCGCGTTACAGCGACCAAATCGATGCGAGCTTATTACGTATTTTTTCCCGTATCGAAAAGCCTTTCATAGACGCCAACCCGATTGCTTCTTTTTTCCTCACATTTTACGATACAATGGACACGGACAGGTTTTGCTGCAAGATTTTTGTCGGCAATTTATTTTTGAATTATTCAACATTTTCTCTGGGAGTATATCATTCATATTATGTCTGATGTGCAGTCTTTTCCTTAGGTAACGATATTACGCGATATAGTAATAATAAAATTAGTTTCACTTTTCAATTTCATGACATGTCCTGCAAGAAAATTTTTAGGCATTTCAAGGTTGTATAATAAATTTCAATATTGAGTAATTTATCTAGAACATCAAATTGATACTTATGAAATTTGGTATAACTGAATTTTGAAAGATTTCATAGACCGAGAAGTGAATTGAATAAGCGGTGTGATACAGACGGCCGACGCTCGGATCCCAGACTGGAGGCGAAGCATTCCGAAGCAAAAAATGGAATAGGAATACGTACTATAAATTTAGAACGTCCCTTGTTTAATCGGATGTGAGGGGCGTGAGCCTCGAAGGATTACAAGGAACGCCGAAGACTCCCCGCCGGGCCAGAAACCTGCCGCTCTCCCAGAAGTCAGCCAAACTTATTTAAATATATCACATAAATCGAGCGGAATCCTTTTTCAACGGGGAGAATAAGACCAACACCCCAACCGGTCCTCTGTTCTTGAAATATTGTCCGAATCTATTTTTATAAAACGTTTACATATTTGGTTTATTGCTATAGCGCCTTCCGAATGTGGTCTTTTTTCACCTTTCCTTAGGACCGTCTGGTCTGCTTCTCTTGGAAGTACAACTGTTCCGTACTTTTGAGTAAGTTCGGCTGCATAACTTACAGAACTGTACACTGACTTATATCTCGTTCAGTCGCAACAAAATGATGTATTGAGACAAATTTAAAAACCGTAATTGGGATCGTTTAAAAGTCCCACCGCATTCGCGTCGGCTGAACATTTACCTTGTGTCAGATCACGTTCTGTGAACTATCCGAAACTGGTTAAAAGAGGAAGAAACGTAAAGAGAAACTGGTCGAAACAAGTTCAGTTCGAGATAGTTGTATGCGCGTGCGTTTGTGTGCGTGAGTGCGAGCGCGAGCTTTGAACCGGACTTTCTGGAGCTGGCCGGGTCCGTTGTAGGAGCTGAAATTTATGCAAAATTGTAAAGTCTCCTCCCTCCGATTAAATCCGGCGCTGTGGGTTCTCTTATTTGCTCGCTCGGCCCTCTTAAGTGTGCTCCTCCCGGATGCCGATCAAATCCTTATCTCGGACGTCCTCCTTTAATAATTGTACTGTCGACAAACGAAAATTACTGCGGCGTTCCGCCCTCTGGATTATAATTTCATTAGGAGTAGGGCATTGAAACTCGGTTTTGAAATTATGAAATAATATTTACAGTCGACTACTTCGACTCTGCGATTCATTCCGTAATAAAACACTGAAACAATTTCGTTGCGGACTGTCCGACTCTCCATGTAGTAATTAGCTCAAAAATGATTGGATGTTTTACCGCCGTTCCTGAGTTATATTTTCTCCGCTTGTGGATTAAAAGTGGGGCCGGGGTGGATGATGTCGAAGCGAGTTCCCTCGGGGTTTCCCGGCGATGTTGCCCGCCGGCTTACACCCCGGGCTTATCTCCTCATATTCACATCCAGACTACACTACCGTTATTATTCAATTATAAAGTGTTCACGAAGTCGAGCACAATTATGCGCACGATTATTTTTACTAGTACTGCAATAAGTGCAAATAATGTAAATTGTTGCCCGTTGACGGTTTCTCCAAACTCCGATTCCTTACCACGGAGATAGTTAATATGTGTGCATCTATCGATTGTTGAGTGAGGGGATGTTTCATATTTTGTTCGGTGGCAGAGTAGTGGCGTAGGTCGGGTGTCTGTGTCGGGTTGTCTGGGAGTCGTTGTTGTCAACTCGGGGGCCCATCGCCCGGCTCCACAAACAATTTTTTTCCCCCTCCCGACGTTTACTCAGGTCAATAGACGATAGGACACGTTCCAGAGTTGGCCTTCCTCTCTTCTCTCTTCCACGGAATATCATATTTCCGGTTATTAAAGTACGCCTACTCCCGGTCCCATTCCTAATCAAATCCCAATGAATCATCGAACTTGACTCTAAGTGTTGACAAAAATAGGTTACTAATCCGGCTGGCATATTTGGCTCATAATTCGGACAATTATGCAAATATAGAAAAACAAGGAACGAAAAATGCGAACCTGCGGTCCAGTCTGACATGCTGAGTTTTATAAACTGCATTGTTACTATACTGTAACTTTAATCACGATGAATAGGATATAAATGAATCCAGATCACAATTTTAAAGACAGTCGGCAGGCTGTTTGTAAGAAAAAGTACTCAGGGAGACGAGTTTGGGTATTGGGGGTCCAGACTACAAGTGAAATATTACAACAATTTGTTTAAACGTACTTGAAGGCTAAGAGCGTCCGCTGACGGTACACCGTAAGGCGTATTATTAAAGCCGGTGGAGCTTCGAATACCAATATCTGGGGATATTAAGCTAGGATTCCCCTGGGCCGAAGGTACGGGCCGATGAATGCTCCGTTCCTTTCCCAGGAGACGGATGTTATATTAAATATTTTATTTTCCGTAATCGATAGCGCTCCCTTTGTTTGGAGAAGGTATTGTTGTTGGCTGAATTGGAGGAGAATTAGTGTTTAGACGAAGGCCCGGTGTATTTGTCACTGCTATGTAGCCGATAGTAAGTGTAACCAAACGAAATGTCGAGCTATATTCTATCGCCATTTGAGCGTTGAAAAACATCCGCCTGTTTGAAAGTTATTCTGGGGTTTGTTAATTTACAGAACAATGCAGAATTCACGTATAGAATTTGTTGGTGGTGGTAGTGAAGTGTTGGATTAGTAGTTAATCGATGTCTGCCCGATCTAGTGTGTAGTGAAGAAATGGATGGGGGGGGGAAGGGGCCGTCAGTGTTCGGGTCGTTTTATTAGTTCTGTAAAAACACAATGGGGAAAGAAAGCCGCGAATGGCCGACACTCAGCCGGGCCATTGTCTCTGGCCTTTTTTCCGGCCTCAGATTGGAGAACCGACCGTTTTGAGACTCCATTTCGTGGCCGATCCCTCACTTATTATTGATGATCCCGCATTTGAAACTCTATCAACAGGCGGACATTAATCTTTTTTCGACAGTTAGTCTGTTGTTGGTTCACATTCCAATAGAAATCATTAGTCTGAACGCTAATAACACACCGAAAATTAAAATTTTGCCAATAGGATGTGTGAATTGTGTCTTAATGGAGTTCTTAGGGCGTGGTTATGCTTTCTGATCTGTTCTTCAAAACGTAACGAAACTCTACGCTGAACAAAGCCCAAGCCCATCACGAAGTGGTCGGTAGCGTTTGTTCAGATTTTGAACGGACATACTCTCTTCACGCTTCAGGTGGCACTGGAAAACTTTTTGCTTGATCTGTTGCTTGCGAGCGTAAGAATGTAGCTTCCTGAGGTACAGCAGTAACCCCGTTGACAGCTCACTCCGACTTCAACTGCATCTCTACGTAAATCGCTCTGAAATTTCTTTTGTGATACACAGCCCAGGTACTTCAGGAATACAAGTCTAGAAGAAAAGAAGGTCACTAGAAGAAAATTATAGAGAACTCTCTAGGACAACCGGAGAATGAAGGAAACGGTGGATGAATGTGTCAGAATTTCGGGCAGATTCTATTCGTCGTTTCTCGGGCGCTGAACGCATGCTGATCAGGTCAAAGCCTCTCTTACGTCATTCTGGCTGTGGCCTAAAGTCCAAGTCCGATCCTCGCGAGTCAACATCGGGCTCCAACTCAAAGGCGATCTAAAGGCAAAGGAGTTCTCAAACTTACTTCTTCAAATAGGAGACGGAAACTTACGGGAAGATGATAGCAAGATATACATCCCGGGTAGTCTCTTTGAAGTTATCAAAGATCTGAAGATCTTCGTAGAAAAGATGTACTCAGATTGGAGCAATTTACACGCGGATAATTCCGGCTTTAGGGCAGACGTATTCGTACCCACAAGAAGGACGCGGAAAGAAGCATTATTGTATCCTTATTGGATCAACTCTATCTTGAAATTGTGAATATATCAGTTTGGGGACCCCGCGATGTTGTTAAATGACTCGGCGGTTCACTGCACTGTAGAGTTCGTTCACGCTTTGAAACCACCGCCCCTGTAAGGGACAGGGGGCGTTAAAATCGTTTGAAAGTAGTAGAGCGGTGTTTTAAGGGACGCTCAACTACTGTCCATTACCATATCTAACGACGCCGCTAGGATTGCGCCCAACCTATTAATTTCTCCGTTTCAATTCAACATTTAAGTTATGAACTGTCCGGTAGTATTCTCGGGAGCGTTTCCACTTTGTCTCCGTACCGCCTTACTGATGACACAATTTATATAGAGAACTCGATCTAATTATAAGCCGGAAAGATGGAATTCCAATATGCCGGTTACTGCTTTCGAATCAGATTTTAATTATCCACAGTACAAGCAGATTTATAAAGGATTAAACATCCCATATCTCAATACACGAACATAGATATTTAATTACAGTGTATATCAAACAGTCTCTGTTCAAAAACTATCGGGACAATGAGGTCATTTAATAGTCTGGGGTCACGAAATATAGAATTATATTCTTTATGCGTATAGGCTTTATTCCAGTAATGAATATCTTTTGTAACTAGCCACAACCTAATACTAATAGCCTTTGCCTTTCGATCAGTCCTACTTTTAATTATTAGAGTTAATTATTGATTAGTCGAGGTTTGTCAGTTAACGGCTGAAAAACGCCAATGAGGTTTTTATAGGTGTTTGAAAGTCGTCAGCAAACAATTTCCAAAGTCTTTCTAGACGTTATTAGCGCCTCGCTCAGTAATTTCAAGGCGCCGCAATACAGTAGTGTAATGCGGGACAAAGCATCGTACCGATCGCAGGGGCTTTTCCAAATATATTCTAACCAAAGGCTACAGTGGCGTTCTACCGGGTAGATTTATATTTAAATACAGAATCTATTATTTTCTCCTGCATGAAAATTATAATAAGAAAACAAGAATTATGTTGTAGAAAACGAATTATATAAAACATGTATACAATACACAAGAGCCAACATACATTGTTCACGTTAAACTTGATTTTTTATCTAAATTTCATGATAATCCTCAAGAATCTTCATGTTTTTAATGTAATAGCATAAATTTCGACGAGAGCTTTTCTTCTGTACATTTATTCCTTTTTTGCGCTGTATTACATGAAAGAGTATACTGTTTATTCAAGGTAAATGGGTAATTCAATGTACCGATGAAAAGAAGATGGCAGTTTTGACAAATATTAAGTGATGTATGGGAGCATTGATTGGATCTGAGGGATGGTTCATGCAGCGTGTCAGTTGCCCTTGGCAGCAGGTAAATTACGACTGGATGGCAAATTAAGTCTAACGACCCGTCACCATAACTTACCTTAGAAAGCTCCAGTTAATCTCTGCCAATATGACTTGAAATGAGGGGTTTCATCTTCAGACCGAAATCTATATAATTTCTATTTGATCTTTGTTCTGGTGAGCGTGTTATATCATTAGAAAATTAGTTGTACTTCGAATTGATCTATGTTTAATATAAGCCAAACTCATCAATAATACAGTATAAGATTAAGATATTTCATATTAACAGATCTAATGAAGATTACATTTTATGTTCGGTTATATTTTATTATATTTTTTTTTAATCTAAAAGAAATATGGATTCATAAATATAGCTTTCAAAATATTTCGAAAGCTTTAAATCAAGTCATTCCGGTTAATGAATATTAATGACGCAATAAATTAAAATGCCGAATGTATCATGTATATCATGTTCGATGAATTCCACGGTTTTAAATGCCCACCAGTATTGTTAAATTTTTGATTCGTTTAGAGATTTTAAAGTAAATTTCATTCAGCGTCTAAATCATTTTTGATTTGAAATGAATATGGACCTGTGATTTGAATTAAACCGCCGTGCCTATACTAATTAGGGATAATTAATGCCAATGAGTCAGTCATGGTCATTCCGGTTACATTCACACGTTAATTGAACTTTTCGTTTTCATTCTCATTCAGTTTTCATCGCTTCCAATGGGAAATTTATACGCTGGGGTATGAAATGAAATTCGCAATGAGATGAAAAACTTCGGAAATAATTAGCTCCTACTAAATACTCGCATCTCTTGATTATACGTTTTGACATAGACTGGAGAATATTCTCCAAACCTTAAGTGCACGATGCTCGATAGAAAAGGTTTTCTTTTCAAAAAATATCGGTCTGCAAAATTTTACTTATTGAAAAATTATTATTCTTTCCTGTAGAGGATCTTATATAGAGCATATTATATTAATATATATATTATTATTATTAGAGCATATTTTTAAATTAATCTCATTCGTTTATAACACGTGTAAAGTTCGTTGGGTGCACTTGCACCTATAAAACAGCGCCCCCTGAGGGTGGTGCGGAAATGTACTGAACTAAAGTTCGTTGGGTGCTCTTGCAGCGATAAACTAGCGCCCCCTGAGGGTGGTGCGGAAGTGTACTTAAATAAAGTTTGTTCTGTGCACTTGCATATATTATATGCAATATTCTTGCACTTGTATCGATTGTATGCCCCCTAAACCGTTACGAATCTTGCACAAATATTGTGCATTGTTTTCATTTGCCTAGTTGCCTAATCCTGGATTGTATGCCGGCATCAAGTTCCATAGATAAGAACCAACGGGTGCTGGGCCCTGGGAGCGCGTGGAATTAGTCACAGAATTAGTTTGTTCGCCCGGGAACAATAAGTAGGGATGTGGGAGCGGCCGAGCCTTTTGTGTGTGTGTGTGTGTGTGTGTACGCAATATGTTTGCACGAATAAATTAAACTGCTAATACCAATGTTATTTACGGTTGTTGTTTTTTTTTGTTCGCAGTGGGAAGCGTGTTGGTATGCGGCGAGGGTTCGTGCTGCACGGAGGGTATGCAGGAGCAGCTGAGTTACCAAAGTAAGCGGGATTTCGACACGTCCCTTACGCAGACGCTCCAGACGCTCTACTCTCTCCTGCACAACAGAGCGCTCAAATTCGACGGTCAGTACGGCTTTTATATTAGTCCTGTGTTAATTAATATGCATGAAAGCCTTTCCCAAGGCGCCTTATTATGGATATGACGAATCTAGATGACTCAAACAAACGCTGCACCTCTTTGGTTAACAAACGACGACATTTTTATTACATTACTAGGGTAATCCGAATTATGTTATTGGATTCAATTTAGATTTGTAGCTGATTGACAAGTACGATACGTACAATTGCGGGAGTCGCGTACCTTCCCTGTTTGTTCATTCGGTCCGAATAGCCCGTCAGATCCACCGATTGGTTCCGGTTCTGGGAAAGCACACTTTTCAGTTAATCGCTTTTTCGACTTTTGGCGTCCGACCAAAGCAAAGAAAGGTTCGAACGGTTTTAGTTTTCGACGCGTCCCGCCACCTTCCGAAGTTCCGGGCCAATCTGGGAATAAGGTAAAATTAAAAAAGAGTTTATAAACTTTGTCTATCCCAATTTAACTTGGTGTCGCGTCCTAATCCCGGCTGAGACCCTGCGGCCCGGTCGGTGAGGTTAAGCGGGTAAGCTCTGTCTGTCCCCTTAAAGGGGGAGGGGCCCTTAAATAAAGGTCATTTTGACTGCCCCGTAAAATCCGCTTCTCGCCAAATTGACGACTTTGATGGCCGCCTACTTTACGACCCCCATCGGCGGCCAACTATAATTAAGTTCATCTCTCTATCTCTCCCGACCCAAGGTACTTACTCGGCATATCCTATCCGAGCGTGTTTATATGGATTATATAGAAGTCGCGCTTACATTATGATATTACCAATTACAAAGCGCCGAGTACACTTTTGTCATTTCATGTCTCGTTTAGCTGTAATTGCGTTTTACCGGTTTTGAATTTTGGAAGTGACATTTCCGCAAACACCTCACGTTGATGGCTCATAGTCTCTCGTTTAATTCTATAAACGGTTTATAAAATGATCTATTGTCGTATATCTAATTATGATATTATTGGTACGGGTAATCGTACCAATTGTGATCATCTCCTTAATTCTTATATCCGACTCTAAGAAATCTCATCGTTTTATAAGGTGAATAAAAAAAATATATACCGCTTCATATATAATAAGTAAGAAACATTATTTGTAACGTTATTTGTCTTGGTATTGGCCAATGTGTCGATACGAGGCTAAACTGCAGAGTGAGACTTGTGGCAGGATGGAGCGTCGTTCAAAAGAAACGTCCATATCTTACGGTGGGTTTCCTGGGGTATAATTTGAGACTATAAATAAGAGGAGGACGAAATGGGAAACGGTAATTCAACCGGTGAGGTATTAATAATTGGTAACCGGCCCTCGGCACCTTCTTCCTATCGCACTAACCAACGGGCCCTATTTATACCCTGTTTTCTCTTCCCTCTTAATTGCGTCCGTTATTTATCGTTCCCTTCCTCCGCGGCGTTGATCCTCCGCCAGATCTGTCGCCTACGCTACCTGTTAATAAACTTCCGACTCGGGGAAGACATAATTGACAATATTAAATTTATAATGGATGTCGTGTGGCTCATGTCGGCAGAATGAAGGTTTCTCTCTCCTTTTATTTTTAGCGACTAGTGACATATCTACGACCGGTACGGAAAAGTGGAGAATGACTCTATTGTTGATCTCCTCGGACAATAAATAATTTTAGGCGTCTTTTTCTTCTCCTACGGTAAAACAGTCGTCGATAGTCCAATGTAGAATGTTTTTGGAAATGGATTACGATACATCGAATTAAAATTACTGCGGAACTATCGGGTTCTTCATATGTAGGTCTCGTGGCAGGCAAAGTTTTGGAACACGTTCGTTAAAACTTCTTTTCGGAACTTTACAGAACCGACGGCGCAAACTAAGTCTAGAATAATAAAAGGCCGACCGGATCCCACCCTGGACTACGGCTATATTTGTTTGTTTTTGTTCGGGGGACGCAGACGTCGCTTGTCAAAACACTCCGCTGTTGGCGTTCCCTTGTTTCCAGAAGCATATTCCACGGTTTTATTATCGACCTCCGCTCTCTTGCACCGTACCTAGAAGAACAAGAGGAACAAACTGTAAACTATCGCCTCTTAAAATAGAAGTCTGAGATCATAACGGAGAGGCCAAAAACTGACTTGAAGTCCAAACGTTCTAAAATGGGATACAATTACTCGGATACTGACGTCCCTACTTAAAAAAACACCATCTGAGTTCAGGCGCCGTGCATATGGAACAATGCGTACATGCCTAATTACGGCTAATTTAATTTGCGAATGCAATGTTAGTAGTTGTTGCGCCGTTTTCAATTATTTTCCTTATAATCCGTTTATTGACTCAAAATTTAGTTTTGACTCTTGAATTTTTGTGTAAATTCCGTTGGAATTTCTTCAGTGACAATTGGATAAGAAGAAACAATAATGATTGACATAGTCTTTATTTTTGAAATACATTTATTGG
Source organism: Lethocerus indicus (assembly GCA_019843655.1). Classification (NCBI taxonomy): domain Eukaryota; kingdom Metazoa; phylum Arthropoda; class Insecta; order Hemiptera; family Belostomatidae; genus Lethocerus; species Lethocerus indicus. Next base: position 20,123,171 of record JACDQD010000003.1, on the reverse strand, counting down.
GCCTATTCTACAAGAGGGTATTTGTACTGAGGTAACTACCCTCAGCAAGTTCGAATAGTCATTTGATGTTATTTATACCTGAGTCGATTGTATTCTCTAATGATGTTCCCAAAAGTACATAAACGGCTTATAAAACTAGGCTTGAAGAGCAGACCTAAGCGAAAGGCTAGGACATACCAAACGGAAATGTTCGTTTCTCTCTAGCTCTGCCTTCCTCCCTCTCTCCGCCCTATCTCTTAATTCCATCTGTGGCGTGCGCTCCTCTATGCATCGCCACGTTTGAAAAGAGCCATCGCCAAGTAGTATTTTCAAATGGGGTGAGAGCGTGCGATTTTCACGCCCCTAAGCTTTGTATTCCTATTGAAATAGGATTTTCCCCACTGTTAGTGGCCGGCATTGTTGTAGGATTTTCTATTATCGTTTGTCCGCCAGCCTCTACCGTTAAAGCTCATTACCGCGTTTTCGGGGTTGCGCGAAATATCACCTTCTAGCAGTTTTTAATAAATAATTAAATTCGTATAAGAATCACGTTTAGAAAATACGAAAAGGAGTGTTTTGGTGCTAGTTCGGCATAGTACCAATGCCTGTGGTAGTGAAATCCAGGAAAAGAGTAATTTGTATATTCAGTTTACGATCCTTCTATCATTATTTACTATAATTCATAATTTTATTTTTTCTTCTTTATTTTTTCTCGTAGGAGTTTCCTTTTTACAAGTTTTATAATAAAACACTCAAACGCTAAATAACGTATTCCATGTGTGGTCTGACGCTTCTCTAGGCCACAGATTGTCATTATGACAATCTAAACTGGTCAAGTACTATGAAAATATTAAAAGAAAAATGAGAACAGTAGCGATCCCATCACAATCACTGTTTATAAAACAGGTCAACTGTTATATACAGGGTCCTTCGTCTCACCTCTATTTAGGACCTTACTTATGGTTGTATTATGTTTGATGAGCTTATTTGGGAATATTTTAATTAAAATCATTTTTTAAATGGTTTTATATTGTTAATAATTAGCTTTAATAGTCCGACGAGAAATATTACGGTAGGAATTTGGGTTCTTGATCCTTTCGTCCATTATTGTAGCCGTGGGCTGCCCTGAATATCCGTCGTCCCTTTTACGCTTCCCCCCCTTAGGTTTTCATTACTTGTCCCAGAGCTGAAAGCTATCTCCATTTTTGATTACTTAGTTTCCTGGTCCTCTCAAACCTCTCCGTCTCTTTTGCTCTCTGTTTTGCTCGTGCCCCATTTCATTTCTTTTCGCCACTCGTCATTAGGTTAATCCCAAGATCTCGTACGCGCTGCCCAACAGATATATTAACGTACACGCGTGATAGCTACATTTTCCTTATATGCTATCTTAGGCTTTGCAGTGGTTAGGTCGTATTATGTATCACAGAAAACGGTTGACGGTTGGCCGATCGTCGTCTACTTGCTCCGAATACGAAGTGAATTCAGTACTAAAAACCGGAGAAAGTATAAGGGCCTTACACCTAGCTAACTTTTCAATCACATCGGAGGTCCCTTAAACCGTAACGGTTACAGTTATTTTCAGAAAAAAAACAAGGTTTAACTCTGATTTTGACGGCGCTAAACCGTAGAGAGTGTTGTGGACTCCCATCGTCCCGAGCGGTCTTTCAGAAGGTTGGCGGCAACATTTTTGTTCCCGAGGAACAAAAGCGGGATCTCTGCCGATGAAGGCGTCATCATCAAAAGAGAGGCGCCGCCGGCCGGTTTTAAGCGGACAATTTACATTTACAATTAGAGCCGCCCTTTTTATCGTTTTCCTGAGCAATATCGAGTCCCCGGAGCCGGCGGTCGTTTCGAATCATCGATCCTTTTGCGGCAGCCGCCGGCCGACTTCTGAAACCCACGTTGAACTCACCCGACGTTAATCGTCCTACTCCACGGCATAGTCAGCTTCGTGTTCCTTCTACTCCCCCCCCCACCCAACCCTCTACTTATTTACTGAGCTCTCTAAATGCCAATTGGTATACTTTAAGCAAATTTACCGATCGAAAAAACAACGCCGCGAGCTTTCTCCAATAATTCCAAGTCAGGAAAATCGGACTATAAAATTAGCAGCCCTGTTATTAAATGCGACAAAAATAATTGCGACACAACGATTCGTGTTTCGATTTTTTCTACATTACAGTAAGCTTTGCATGAAACTACAGGGAGTGGCGGTGATCCTCCAGGGTATAAAACCGAAACCCGTATAACCTTAATTTCGGGACCTTAATTGTAAAGAGCCCGAATCTTTTGATTTACGGAATCCGCATCGTGAACACGGAAACGACTTCGGAATAAACTCTCCGCCGTTGGATGGTGTCGGCACATCAAAGCACATTTTCATTTCCTAGTTTTCTAGTGTGGCCGCGCCTATGGAATCGAAACATCCCGGCAGGAGAATTTGTTCTTTTCTAGCGGGCGAAACGCTTTTTTTTTTATAGAACTCCTTTTTTCACTTCGTGTTTATAATAAGCGAGCGGGGAGGTCCGAGCAATCAAACTAATGGCGGATTTTTAGGGCTCCCTCGGTTCGCGTTTACGCACTCGCGCCGACAATTAGAAACAAATGGGCGTGGGGTGTGTGCGAACACACATATAGGCACCGAAAGGGGGTTGACAAATACAACGGCCTTACGCGATAATGCAACTTCTTCATGCAATATACTCATGTGGTTCCCTAAGTACTTCTTTATGTTTTCTAGAAACATTGCGAAACTCTCAGGACATGTTTTTCTGTCGTCCCCATTGCAATTGTTGAACGTGTAGTAAGGGATATATAAGGATATATAAGTAAGATAAATACTTGCCAATGTATATGTAAATTGTCTATATTTTTGGGCGTTGCAGCCCGCCTTCTTAGCTCGCTGTTTTATGAATTGCTATTTTCAATCGACTGAACAGTGTAAACATGCCTTTATGTAAATGGGCGCACAAAATGAACCTCACGCGTGCGTTTATTTAAGTGCTCATTAATGTTAAATATGAAACAAACAACATTTTATTTTTTTGTTACGTTAACCGGAAATTCAAATGCAGACGTTTTGTTTTAGTAACGGTTACATCTCAGCGATAATTATTCAGTGTAATTGTTTTACAAGGAAGCTGTTTAATTTTTTTACCGGTTAGTCTTTTTGTGTTTATGTTTTTTGTTGTTTCCAAGGGGGTATTGTTAATGAAACCCGGACTGGTTGTTTTAGAGGCAATAAATATCTTTTATGGCCCCGTTAGAAAACAAACGTTTGCCTTTGTCTTCTGGGGGAGTTTTCCAGTTAATGCCTACAAAACGACATAGACATTTTATTATCGGTTATAGAAATTGCTACATATATGTTTCAGTATACTTACTGAAGACTATGGCAGCCGGCACTAGATGGTTCTGCATAGCTTTAGTTTAATAAAATAGTCAGACAATGAACACAAATTTTAAACATTCGCGAAATTTTGCACTACACTTCAGTAAACAACTATAACTAAACGGCTTTGTGGTTCAACTTATTTTTCCTGAACAGATGACTCCCGAGTCCTGTTGAGTTCTTGGGGAGATAAATTACGAGTTATATTCCGTCTAAGGATTTATTTACGCGGCAAGGCCGAATCATATATAAAATTGTAGTGGGTATTGTGATTGTGATTGTGTGTGTCTCGGGAGCGTGTTCTGACCGACCGCTGTTCTGCTATTTGTTGGGCTAACGAGGCCAGGGAGGGGAGTTTAACCGAGGGGTCGCCCTCACAAATACGAATTCCGTCCTCGTGGGCCCCGCTGTACGCCTGCTGATGTATGGACTGGTGATGTATGTATGTGTAGGGCCCCGATTGTTTAAAGGGCGAGGAGCCCTTAACAAAATATACAGATCTCGCTGGGCGCCCCTCCCTAATTTATGGTTTTTAATTGTTTGGGAAAGGAGGCACCAGAGCCCCGACCCCCTCCGTTATGAGATTCACCTGGCCTTCCTTCCCTTTTCCCTCGGCCTTCTAATTCTGGAAGGTACATCCTCGACTCGTACCGTTGTACCGTCTAAATGGTTTACGTTAAAAGTTACGCTTCTTCAGACCCGATAAATTTTTTAATTACTAAATCCTTGCCGGTAGGTGTTCAATTATATTATAAATTTCGTATTTTCAATTCCGGGCACCCGCCCGTTATATATCTCTCATCTTAGCGTTAAATTATAGCGTTTGGCGTCTCCCAGATGCCCCAACATGGAACCACTGGGTCATTCTAGCTCCTCCCCGATTAGTCCTCTGTAATGGGGGTTTCCGGTGTCTACAGGTTCGGACTTTTGCTAGGCCGGGGTTTCTCGGTCGGTGCAGTTATGAAATGGTTTAGGTTGAAGGGGCGAAGAGGGGACAGAGGAGAGCTGTCGGCCGATCTCTAATTGCGGGGTGGTCTCGCGGCACCCCTCGGTATTTCTTCGCGCTCTTCCCGACGGTACTTTTAATCATTTTTTTGCCGCCGCTCCATTTTTTAATCTCGAAGTTTCGGGCGAATTAAATTTCAAAGTTGCCGGCTTCTTGCCCCCCTCCCACGTCCTCTCCTCACCGCCCCCCGGGGCACCCGAAGCCAATTTCTAGTTAACGGGATTCGGGGATCGAGAGGCGGGAGGATATCGAATAAGGGAGGTCCTCGCCGTGACGGTAAACGGGCGGGCGGGCTAATTGGCCTCGTAGGAGAACTTCTCCCCTCGACATCTCCCTTTCGCCCCTTCCTCCGAGGGCTACATTTATGTTTGTGCCGCAAAACCGCGAGTCACGCATTCGGGCGGCTCGTACGTCAGAAAAGGACAAGGAACAAAGAACAAAGAAACAAAGGACGAGTGAAACGCGGGAGTTTACATACTATACCATGCGTGAAGTTGATGTCCCGGTGTTTACGCTTCTTTACGATGATTGCACACATTGAAAGTACAGGTGGGTTCTGCCGTACGAGTAGTGAGAGAATGTCAAGTTCGAAGCCCTACCTGTGTTTCCGCCCTCGGAGACCAAAGGGCCGGTAGTCGGTCGATATTCTATAAATTCCGACCTTACCGGTACCTCCAGGGAATCGAACCCCCGGCCCAAAATCTCTGCTGCGTTAGTACGTTGTCTGTTCCTTGAAGCGAGGTATAACTGCGAGGGCGGTGCATTTGCCGCTAGTAAATTTATTTAAAGGATCGGAAACCGAATTGGAATTATATTCTCCGGCCGTTTCCCGTTTCGACGGTGAGAGAGAGTCCGGTCTAATAAAACATCCGTACTAAATCTCCACCGGTGGTAAATCAAGAGGAACATCTGCATTTCTTCGCGACCGGCGCCCGGCCCTAATAAATTTTCATGGGGTAATAATATATAAATTTAGGCCCCGTAGGTTGGTGAGAGTCTCAATTTATAGCGGTGGGTGGCCCTCTCTATCTGCCGGCCGCCACTTGTTTGAACAGAGCCCGGCTCAAAGAATACACCCACCCGCCCCTTTACCATAAGTAATACAGTCATTTTCACCGTGGTTTAATTAAGCTACACACACACACACAATTCTTTACTTTATGTATTTCCATGTTTCAACTATATTCTTACGATTAAGGTTACTTTCAAAGTATTTTTCATTACAAAAATAACCCAACGGATAAATAAAAACCATGCAATTCACCGAGACGATTACCGCCGACCTCAACATGTGATGTTATACCCATTCTGACCAGAAATTTATAAACTACTGTAAAACATCTATCCAGATTATCGAAGCGGACGTATAATATTTGTTGAATAGCGATATTCTTGCGGCATGAAACGTTCCGATCCGCTCCTCGGAAGTGGAAATAAAACGAGCTGTGCGGACGAGAGGAAAAAAAATGCCGCGTTGAACAGTATCGGCGAGTGAGAGCACGTCATGGATTCGTCCGGTCGGGTTTCGCGGAAACCCTGTTTTGTTTGTTGGCGAGAGGGGGGATGGGTTATTTATTGAAAGTGAGTAGTGTGAGTCGACCAGCGTGTGAGCTCACACAATGGCTCTATTGTTTTATTACATCCTGCGCCATCGGACACCGCAGAATCCTTACGAAATAAGTCCTATTCTGTGAACCCGACGAAATCAGAGCAAAAAGTCGACACTTTCCTTTCATCGGTATCATCGTAGCACTTGATTTTGTCCGGGCGAAAAATAAGTTTTGTTCTTATATCCGTTTTGTTCGCAGAATTCTTCAAAGAGATGTTGGCGAAATCGAAAAGGGAGTTCCACGACATGTTCAAAAGGACGTACGGCATCATCTACGAACAGAACTCGTACGTGTTCACCGACCTGTTCGGCGAGCTCGAGAAGTACTACGCCAAGGGACGGGTCGATCTCATCGAAGCGATGGACAATTTCTTCAACACGCTGTACCAGAAAATGTTCACCGTCTTGAACGCCCAGTACCATTTCAACGACAAGTAAGCAGGCGACCGAACTAAAATACTAACTACTGGTCAGTAGATTGTACAAGATAATAATAATTGAACCTGTATAATATTGTTTCTTTCCCCAGGTACTTGGAATGTGTGAGCGAACACATGAAAGAGCTCAAACCTTTCGGCGACGTTCCGAACAAGTTGTCGGTCCAGCTGAAGAGGTCGTTCGTCGCCACGCGAACTTTCGGCCAGGCCCTCACCCTGTCAGCCACCATTTTCAACAACATGCAGAACGTGAGTAGGCCGACCGATTCATTTTCCTCACTAACTATATAAACAAATTACAGGGAACAAAGCGTGGAAAACTATTCAAGTACCAGGAGCTAATTGACATACACTGTGCATTCCATTCATAACAACCTACACACGGCATTCTGCTCTACCTTTTTGTTTAAATAAAACTGCACGTATATACATATTATATATATATTTTTTCATGTGTATTAAAAGTTTCCTATGTTTTATTTTAATTATTAGAAATAAATATGTATTCGTTAAAATTTATCGGCGTTAAAATTCATACATTCCAAATAGAAATACTAATGGTACTAATAATATAAGATATTAGAGTGCCTAAAAGAGTCCTTCTGCCAGGTTCTATAAATGATATGTTGTGGGTAATTTCAGATTGTGATGACATTGCCGTGTAACCGGGCGGTTGCCAAGATGACCCACTGTTCGGCCTGCAGCGGACTCAACCAGCTGAAGCCGTGCTCCAACTACTGTACGAACGTCATGAAAGGCTGTCTGGCCTATCACTCCCAGCTGGACAGCCATTGGAACGCTTTCATCGGTAATTTTATCGCATCCATTAGCCAACCCGCCACAGTCCACCCTACCGCAACCCACACCACCACTCAAGCCGCGTTGGCCGAGTTTTCAGAAAAACTCCCAAGATCCGAAGCCGCCCTCACCAATATGGGTGGGGGGGGGGGTACTCAATTTTGGTTCATTAACAACCTGCCAATGGCAGACTTAAGCACAAATTAATCTCTTTGAGCCGCCGCCCCCACCCCCCACCTACAGTATTGGGATTGGCACATGCAATCAATATTCATGAGTGCTCCCCGCTAAAAGGGCGATTAACTTGGAGTTAATTCACTATTCATTTTAACCATTACACCTGGTCACAAAGGAATGCAAATCGCTCCCCGCCCCCTTCCACTATACAAATGTGCTCCTGATTGGCCCAGTGGCGGGAGGAGGGGGGGAGTAAGGAGAAAAACTACATTCCGTAGAATGTAATTTTTTTTTATTCTCTTTGCCACCGTCTCAATCTCAATTACTCAGTCCCAGTGCAGATTGTAATCTCAAGTAATTTCAGGATTTACTTTATCTTTAATGAATTAGTACAACTACAGCAGCCAGTTTCTTTTTACCTACAGCCGCATTTTAGATCAGATGCATTTCAATGGCCACAATTAGATAGGCATTCTGTGCATACTGTATTTTCTCGGGGTTTCGGAATCTTGTTTTCTCTTAATGTTACCGAATCGATCTTACATATCCGGTTTTAATTTACTATTGTGTTACTCATTAAAATTCTCTCTTAATTTTCAACAGATGCCTTGGACAAGGTCGTAGAGCGCCTTTTGGGGCCTTTCAACATCGAAATGGTCGTCGAGCCAATTAACATTAAGATTTCAGAGGCCATTATGAACTTTCAAGAAAACGCTCAGCAAGTTTCGCAAAGGGTAATTAATTATATTGTATAGATTAAATAAAAGCGGAAAAAGTATGTCTTTATAACTCTCGTCTAGTTTTATAAGCTAACATTAGTCGAGTTTTATTCCTTCGTCGAAAAATTCCGATCTTCCATAATCTGGAACGTTGTTTAAGGGGGAATAAATGAAGACTAATAAATATTTGACCGGCAGGTGTTTACCGGTTGCGGCAAACCGGCGCTAGGCCGGAGGAAAAGGAGCAACGGAGAGCTGTCGCTGGAGACGCTCCAGTTCGGCACGAGCGTGGGCAAAGGCGGCAAGAAGCAGCAGCAGCAGTCGGGCGGCGGGGACGGGATGGACAGAGTGGTGAAGGAGACGAGGACACGGCTCAGGGACACCAGGCAGTTCTGGCACAAACTGCCCTACCACATGTGCAACACACTCGTCGCCGACGACAACGAACCCTGCTGGAACGGTCTGAAGAAGGACAAGTGAGTAAACGCCTTTTGTTCCCCTATACAGAACATTTTCTTTTTCTGAGCCATTAAAAGACATTGCACCAGTTAACTAATGATCATAACTCATTATTGCATCTATCCCTATTATATTTATTCTTTGTAATTAAATATTCCCCCTATTATTGTTTACAGGTATTCACCTGCTGTTGTCGGAGATGGAATGTCTAGTCAACAACATAATCCAGAAGTAGAGGTTGATATCAACCGAGAAAACAGTATAGTAAATGAACAAATATTTGCCCTCAAAACAATTACAAATAAATTGAAAAATGCTTATAACGGTCTGGATGTTGAATGGATTGATATAGGTAGGTAACACCTCTTGAATTAATTTTAATCTATTTCAGTCATTAGAATTACTTCTGTATAATTGAAAACTATATATTTCAATAATTAAGAAAATTAGTCAGTTAACTTATATTTTCCAACATTTTTGAGCAAATGTTCCTGTGATTACAATAGAGCAGAGCTGGAAATTGACATCACTAGTAATCTGGAATAAAATTCTGTAGATTTAATATAACTATTCTGCTATTCAGTATTAGAACATTAAAATGTATATTACCTAATAAATAATTAATCTTTATGTTCTACAGTATTAAAATGTTTGTTGACATTTCAGAAGAAACCTACGGATCTGGGAGTGGATCGGGTGATGGTGTCGATGATTCCGATATGGAGGATGGGGGATCCGGTGTTTCTGAACTGCCGACTGAGACTGACACAGATAATGGAATTTTAAGAAACAAAGATGACAACCCACTTCACCCTTTGTCAGACTCAAATGGCAAAGTTAATTACAACTTCACAACAACGGATAATACAATTGGAGGTGGCAGCAGTATGACACTCAACCGGGCTTTATTCTCATACCTGATGCCGATTGTCATGATGTGGTTTGGCAACACAGTCACGGAATGGTTGCAATAGAAGTTTCGCCTATTACCTTAAAATTGACACTATAATATACACCCTGGTATGTTCCTTACCAGTTTTAGCTTATAAGTGGCTCTTTTGCCACTTATTTAAATGTGATTTAGAAATATTCTATTCAAAGTTATTGAGTACTTATGTAGCCACAAGGATTGTTAAAATTCATGGACGAGTTTGTTATAAAGTAACTTATTAGCTCATTATTGGGTGCTAATGGCATTTTGTAGTTGTAAGGTTCCTTTATTTATATAATTTGATTTTGTTTTCCTGGATTGAGCTTCCTTATAGAGGGGTCAACTTATGAAGTTTACTAGTGATTTAAATTTACCTCTTAGTTTACACCAATTTAGATTCAGGGAAAGAACTGCATATCTCATATATACATGAAAACATACACGCATACAGAAATGAGTGTGCATTAAAAATAACAAAATGGCTGATGATGCAAGCTATAAGATTTGTGATGATAACTGTGGTTAAATACATCAGTTTTCTCTGTTGTGGCTAAATTTTCAACATGGTTCTTTTTTTTCTTTAGGCAGCTTGTCCAAAAAGAATAATGTTTCACTAGTCGTATTTAGTTTTTATATAAACGTGATGTTGCATATTGAGTGGTATACAATGCTTTTTGTGTATTTTACTTGCTTTTGTTTGCCATGAGAGGTCAGCTATTTTTTAATAGGGTATAAAATAAGATCTTAAAACAATGCCACATACCACATATCAGTTGATTGCTCTATTATCGAATAACATCAATTTTTGTAATAAAATAGATCAGAATCACCAAATAAATATGTAACAGCACCAATTTGTTAATATTGAAATATTTTTACCTATTATATGAATGTTTGACATTTCAATATAAAAATATATTTATTGTAAGATGTGTTGAAGCAACCAACACTGTAGGCAATAATTTTGTATACGGATTTATAATTTTGTTTGTAGGGAAGTTATTAATTTAATTTCAAATTAGGAATGGCTATTGTAATATTAATGCCACATTGAAAATTGTATATTTTTTGTACAATATAATTATTTAAAATTGTCAAAATGACTTTTATAAAATCCTAACTAAATACGTAATGTTGTCTGTCATATTGTTGACATGTGTCATTATCAGTGTGATTAATGTGTCCTGTCATGAAATGTAGATTTGATGAAAAGACCTAATGTTAAGAGAGCAACAGTGATGCATTTAAATGAATATATTAACTTTCTATTTTATGATATAAAAATGTTAAAAATCCTCGTAGGAATTTAGCACCTTTTTTATACTGTCTTTATTTTGTAATATTGTTTGTAAATATAGTCTAAGAACTGTAAAAATAAGATTTTAACATATTTAATACTATGAAAATGCAAAATTGTATTATTTTGTTTATTTACAACCCCACATCTATATTATTTTTTTTTTATTTTGTAGAATTGTTCATATAAGATATAATACTCCGTGTACGTAATCCATACTAATTTATTATGGCATCAAGCAAAAATAGCCAGACAAATTAAAATTATACTTGCCTGGAAATCTTCTTTTATTTTAACAGTAAGAAAAATTATGAAGCTATGAATTAAATTATTAATTAATAAATATATTTTGAAACACCCTCCAAGTAACAACATTTACAACTAAATAATTCATTGCCGACTAATGTTTTTTGTCGGAATACCTGTTTGGGTTCTAGGAGGGTTTGGAATACAGTAGTTCTCTCGATCTTCTGTCTCCTCTCACTGGTTTGGTCTTTTAAATATTCCCCCTACTGCTTTTAAATGCCTTATTAAAATAATGTGTAATTCTAAAACCATTAAATTATCAGTATAAATGAGATCTGAAAATAAAATGAACACCTTTTTAGGGTATACTTGGATGAAACGGTATTTTATTAACTTCATTAGCTTCTACAAATTATATTTCAAGTACAATTAAATAAATATTACATTAATGGTTTTTTAATATATTCCCTATGGGAAAAGAGTAGAATATAATTATACTGTGCACTTTAGCATATTATCTACATTAATAACGATGCAAAGAATATTGTAGAAGATACAAATCATTGTAATATAATGTTTCTTTTTCTATCTAATCCTCAGTATATTCAAATGGCTCTGGGGGTTCTGGTTCCTTGTCCTCTTCTGGCTTCGGCCCAAATGCTATAAAAAAAATTATGAATTTTATAATATAACATTTCTAAAAGGCTAATAAATTCATTAATATAAATATATATATTAAAGATTAATTATCCATACATATATATATTTATTAAGTATTAATGAAAATGTAATAAAAAACCATGCAAATCCAAATAACAATGCAATATAATTTTTAATAACATGAGAATGTTCTTAAAATGGGCATAGGTGAAAAGATTAATATTGTTTCTTTAATACAGTTACAATCCTATGTTGATATTGTAAATACCCAATACATTTTAAATCTTAGTTAGTTATCCTTATTATCTGATTGATTTTGTAAGATATATAATTTTATTTATAGAGATAAAATCAATTAGATACTTACCAGCCACTGGCTCTACTAGCTGTTCTTCCTCAGATCCGGCCTTAATATGTCTGACCATCACAATACCGCCAATTGTCACATCCTTCAGTGGCACATAACTTCCAGAATCGACCAGTGAAACAATCTTCAACTAAATGAAAGGAAGTAAAATAAATAATTATTGGAAGAATAATAGATAAACAATCTCACAATTGGTATTAATTGTAAAAAAATTATGAACACTAATAGTAATTTGGTAGCCTAGTATCAAAGTACTAGTCTGATTTATTCAATCAAACGAATTCCAGCAAATGAATTTTCAGTAAATTAATTACAATTTCATGCTGCTACCATTGCTCACAAACTCAATGCTTATTGCAGAATGAAGTACCTGGTTTTTCATGACACGAGCAGGGTTACTAAGAATTTCAAAATTTGGTTCAGGTTTCTTTTCTTCTTTCTTCTCCTTTTCCTCTTTCTCCTTCTTCTCCTTTTCTTTTTCTTCTTCCTTCTTTTCCTCATCCTATATAAAATTCGTTTAGAACAGTATGTACTAAATGACTTGAAGGAATAAACTGATGACGAACAAAAATGATTACTTATTAAATACAATCTCTCGGGTACGACTCTTACCACTTCCATCTTGGTCGTTTCTGCCTTAGCAGTTCCACGCCTGCGAGCTCTGGCTGCAATACTGAGCACGGCTGTTGTCACCTTTTCTCTTTCTTCCCGTTTCTTCTCTTCCAGAGGAGGAGGATATGCGTATGTTGATGGTTTTGCATTACTTTTGTACTCAATCTTTGGCATCTGAAAAAATGAAACAACAGGATTTAGTTGATTGATTAAATATGAGATAATGAGAAAACCAAAAATTAAATTATGGCCTCTTAAGTTACAGTTTTATAACATTAAAAGACTTAGAAGCCTGTATATTCCAAATTACAATAATATTTATCACTAATTACATATATATTATCCTTAACAATGATTAAAAAATAGGATGTTTGGAAAGAATAACATAAATTTATTTTCTACATTATTCATAAAAGTGTGAATATAAAAAATACAGGTGTTAATTAGGAGTGATTAATAATCCAACTCTTTTGTTCTTACTGAGGGTGACATTAATAAAAAACTTTTGCCGGGGGTTTCTGTGCCCTTTGTAACTGAGACTTAGGAAAAATGATTCGATAATTCATTATCTTTATCATTTTCAGACTGACCCTATGCTATAACATATAAAATTATGGTCCATTGGGGAAGTGGTAATTTTTAGATATAGATTCTATGTGAATAAACAGAATAACTAAAATGTATAATTATTTGTAATTTATAACAACAGTGATAAACTACATTAAATATTAATGTCATCCTTCAATCAAAAGAATATTGTCTATAAAAACATGAATATAAAATATCTCTCTATGGTAACCATACCTTGAGTTGAGAATTCAATGAAATGAGACATGTAGGAGAAAATGCCAACGCAAGGCATGGAGCCAATGGGAACCAATACCAGTACTGGGTAAATACAAGCATTCCAACTACTGCAAGCATGTTTGTATGCCCAGTTCTTGATTCCAATGAAAGAGACACATTGCGTCCACCTAAACAAAAAATATTTTGTTTCAAATTACATTTTAGTATTAATTTTTTTAAACTATCAAAAACTATTTACGAGAATATAAAAAAATCATTACCAGCATCGATAATTCCTTGGGCCAAAATAGCACCAAATTTAGCCATAACATCTTCATGCTTGTCCACTATTACTTTCGCATACAATGCTCTGAAATCCTTCACCTATAATGTAAAAATAATTGAACAATATACCAACAAAGTCTCAACTAAATTAAACCTTACAAACCATTAAAAAGCATACAAAAAGCAAACTGGTGTCTGAAAATTTAACATATATTAAATGTATATGATAAACAACAATTATGGTCAGTAAATAAGAAGCTTGCATATAGTTTATAACAATAATTCGGTAGAGATTTTTATTATATTATAAATGTATTTACCTTGGGACATGTCTGTTCAGTATGTTGGATAAGGATCATTGCAGAAGCAATGAGTGCACCCTGCCTTACGAAATTCACTGGATCATTTGTCATAGGGTCCAATAAAGCAATGGCTTCCTGCAATTTTAAATTATATAATAAAGTGCAACTTTGGAGGCTTCGAATTGAAAAAATGTTCTATAATTGGTGAAGTTTCCTGCAGTGTGCATATTTCATAACAATGAAGTGAATATAATCATATTTAGAAGTGTTAACAGATGCAATTATTTATTTAGTTACAAATTCCAATTTAGTGAAATTCGGTACTTCATAGTTCATAACCTGAAAATCGGGGGTTCGAATCCCGGCGGCGGGCGGAATTTTCCTTCAATTAAAATTTGTAACTAATTAACGAGGGAAACTAAAAAAAGTTCAGAAAAACTCAATTGGACAGTGTATTTACGTAATGGGCAATGCGGCGCAACAGGCGGCAAACCAGCAATACGTCGGTGTGTTGAGTTTAGTATTAGAAAACTAATAAATATTACGGGGCAACATACGGGGCAATATCATGGGGGACGTTTCAGATCTGTATATATAAGCGGAAAATTTTCCTATTCTGAGGAGCAGTAATTCACAAAGCCACAGGTTTATTGTACATACAATAACTTGCATACAATAATAATATAATAATTCAAGTACTTGCCTTGAGCCCAGTGCCTGCACAGGCGATACCCAGTGCCAAAGCGGCTCCATATCTTACGTGAGGATTGTAGCTCTCAGCCAACAGAGAGACCACCGACGGGCATTGTTCCGGTGTTCTGAAACAAACAAAAAAATCGTGTAAATATTACTGAAATTCCGAAATTAAATAAATATATTTCCATCATTAACTCAGACAATCATTCACTACAAGGAACTAGGGCTTCCTTCCTGATGCTCTGCTAAATTAAGTTTAAAGTATAACCCGAATCCTGAAGTATTAAAGAGCTAAGATAAAGCGATGCATTTTTCATATCACAAAACGCACACAACAATATCCAAAATTATCATAAGCCAACCATTATTGGGAACTATGAACCTAATTATTGTTGGTATCCGGAATGCGAAACAATTTACGAGATTGTCTCCTGCCAATATTTATCAGCACAAAATATTTCCGAACAATAAAAAAACCGGTATAAATTCTTAGGTGTGGAACATTCATCTGAAATCAGTTGAAAAGTCCTACAATAACTTCGAGAAATTGGCAGTTAACTGAAAGTGAGCCTGTGCACACCACGATCAAATTAATTTGTACCAGATTTGAGCATCTGAGCTCTTCGTGAGGCCGAAAAATAAAAATGTTTCGGTGTTAGGTGGGAAAATAAGGGAGGAAAAGGAGATTCCGATCTGAAAATTGAAGCGGTCCGAATAGTGCCGGCGAATAATGATGAGACTGATTGATGCATATTCAATGAACTTCTACTTAACGTTGGCGAAACATGTCGTTACTTAATTCACAGAACACGCTTTTGCGGACGTAAGCCGGGTACAGTTTAATTAACATTGATCATTTCCTACTATTGAGGAGTGCCTACTGGGGAAGAGAAAACTCGACCGGGTAGAGGCCCGTCGTCTCTGTAAAAGCCCGTTAACTAGATTCGCCGTTGGGTAAAAAAGAGGCTGGAGTTGGCTTTCTTCAATTTTATTTTATATAACGCTTCGCCAATCTGTCAGCTTTAGAGACTCTTCGCTTTTCTTCACAATTATCATTCAACCCCCTACCCCTCATCCTCACCCTCAACACCACCACCATCACTCAGAATAAAACCATTAAGGGTTTTAACAGTATGAAAGTTAATGCAAGACGAGCCTTTATTCAAATGTGATCAAACTTTTTTCCTGTACAATATAAGGCGCATTCATTTCAGTTCGACTTATTAATGGAAAAGTTGGCGATAAGCAAACGAATATAATTTTCTCACGCTTGGTAAGTTCTGTACTAGAAAGGTCCAAGCTTTTCACGAACGCCCGTACCACCAGCATTCAATTAGCAATAAAGCTGTCAGCTAAAGGAATCTACGAATTCCTTAGAACTAAATATACTGCATGTAGAAAATTATTTCTTCAACACTGTACACCGCCAGGTGATTTACAACGGAGTTAGTCCTACCCCGAATCACCTAATTCTATTTCAAATTCAGAGACTCAGTTCCGACTGAAATAAATCAATAAACTATAGAATTTTTATGAATAGCACACTCCGGCGATAGAACTTGGCTTAAAAACCAATATCGCAGTTTGACTATTGTGACTCTTACTATGGGCAAACAAAGGAGTTTAGAAAAAGAGACATAAGAAGGAAAGAGACCTAAACATTGGAAGACTTCCGAAAGTAATAAAGGACAGTTTGCTTAAAACTAAGAGAGCCGCACTAAAAATAAAATTCTGCCCCATTCCCGATTATGATTTCAAGGCAAAGACTCTATTTCTAGAATTTTTCGATTCGAACGGCCATATATCTAAATTTACATTCCAACCCCAGCCCCAGTCGTAGAATATCATCGACCTCAAATAATATAAACGTCCGTCTGTCCAATTTGTCCAAAGAAATCTTCCAAAGAGAATCGTTAGGTTTAAATTTTTTTTTCTCGAACTTCTCGTATTTAATTAAGGGTTTGGGTATTAAGAAACGTCTCACCCCCTAAACACTTTTCCTGTTAACATTTCCTATTAATTGTATATTAATATCACTCAAATATTATATATATATATATATATATATATATATATATATATATACATAAATATTTTAGATTTCCTTAGCACCGTTTAATATCTTGAATTCAGTAACCAGCCCGGAACGCAGCCGTTTACTGGCCGGCCAGCACAATAAGGAGCGCACTACCATATCCAAGAACGAGAAGTATTTAAATTTCAGGAGATACTACTCGGCTTATATAAGTTAGTCGAACCAATCGGGAAAGTAATTTCAACTTTGTGTTGATCATGCGCTCCTCTTGAAAGATGATCTTAAAGATGATCTTTAACTTTTCGAAAATCAGAAGATCATCTATATATTCAAAGAAGAACATGGCATTATGAACGTTACGCAAATTGCACACCGCTTATTAACTCATTAATTGTATTTAAGCAATTAAGGTTATTATCGTTAAACTTTTTTTATTACAAGTAGCAAATAATTAAAATTACTTGCTACTATATATATATATATATATATATATATATATATATATATATATATATATATAAAGCATGAGCAATAGTAATGCTTTAATAATTTACTGCATTCCTTTCCTAATGCAACGAATAAATATATAGTTCTGACGGTACAACATATTTTATATAAAACCGATTTTTAGGTAGTTGTTTGGCATAAATCGTGAATCGTAACTACATAAAAATAAATAATATAGATACAATAAATTGACTAAGGAGTGAGAGAAAACAACTATGAAAATATTCGTCGCAGAAATTAAGACACAATTGCGATATGGAAGAAAAAAAATAGTTTTTTATGCCGGTGCCTTTAGAAAGACACATTTTTGTAATGCTTTGAATTAAGGAATTTATAAACAGCATTCTCCTTGCAGTAAGTAATTTCGCTGCGGTGGCTGGAAGTTTGAAAAACGTTTTCAGAAACTTTGTTCGGGATGCTCTGCCCTAGGTTTGATGGCCATAAATTATTACAGCAATACAAACTCCCGTGATATGTGCAATTTGTCGTGATATTTTAAATAGTTTATGGATTCCAATCAAATTTCAATTTCACAAACGATTCCATTTTAAAACCGGTCTCCGGAGAAAACGTTCCGCGGGCAATCAGTTAAAATTTTCTTCGAAGCCCGGTTCATTCAGAGGTAAGAATAAAACCGAATCAAAGGTACGATCCGCCCTTTGATAATCGAAGTAAAAGAAATGGACGGGAGGGTTTTTCAGCTATTCCCGATGAGGGGGGTGGGCAGTTTCCAGTGAAAAAGGATTCTGAGGGCTCGCAGCAATAACGATCTTCGCACGTGGAATGGAAAAGTCGCTACCCCTTTCTAAAGGCTAAGTTCGATCGGCAGAAATGGCACTATTACTGGCCCTGTGTTCTCTTTATAATTACGCCCAAGCAATCGTTCAGGATCTAACGAGAGATTTGACTACAGTGGTGTTGAAATATTTTTCTTTGGATATAATTAACAACATTTCATTTTAACTTCAGCGTTCACAGACGTCATCTTGTTTAGGCACTCGCGTGTAGACAGTATACGACTAAAATGTTACTATTTCGGTGTCAATTGTCAGTGGTGGCAATGAATACTGACATAAATTGGAATTTGCACTGATATAACAGGTCTAGCGGAGGGGACAGGAAATCACGGCAGTCCGAACTCGTACAAAGTTTCTCCATAAATAACAAACCGAACACGGATATCGAATTACTACTATAGTCTGCAATATACGAGATGACCAATAGCCATCGCGACTTGAGATTTGTTAATGTCGGCGTTGTGGTCCGTCGTAGCGCAACAGACGGGAATGCAAAACAAAAACAATGACCTTAACCTATTTCAAAGAGCCCTTATAAGACTGTATCCGGAACTAGGATCGATGAACGCGCATAATGCGAAAAGCATTACTTGGAATTTATTTCTCCGTCAGAACAGAAATAAAAGACACATATAGCTTGGAGAAAGAACGGGAAAAGTTTGAACAACTGCTTATTAGCGGGTTAATGAGGAATAACTCCTGCAGTACTTTTTATGGAAGGGACGTGACAGCCCTGGCAACCTCTTCACCTTTGCACGGTGTGCGAATAAGCGTTTCAACTCAGCCTCCACCTTTACTTTTTATAAACATTTTTTTGCAAACAATTGCTTTCTTAAAATAGAACTGCCAGTGAAATACACCAACCGAAATTATAGCCATTTATACTTATATTTGTTGTAGTTTATTTTGAAAAGAAATATATTTTCCATTCATCCAAGAAATGGCGAGTCGCGGTAGGTTTAACAGGTCCCCTTTAACTGTTGTTATTTCTGCCTAAACATGATTAGGCTTCACAAACAACCTTAGTAATCGATGTCTCGTAATCACTCGTTACAAACATCAAAGAAGCGTGACTGGACAATAAGTACAAAGGACAAAATACGCACGTAAACAGAACCATTCATGTAATCTCCGGCCATAAATTGGGCACAAAACAAATTGCGATGCAGAACTCGTCGATTCCTTGAAGAGAAAATTTACGTATAACAGAAACAATTTAGATGTAAATTACATTATGTGGCTTAATCATGGTGAGAGCGTATACAGTTTCCCTAATAACTGATTTTAATCGAATCCAGCAGAAAACATTCATTTTAATCGAAAAGGCAAAATTCAATATATCGTGACTTGGTGACTGTGCCTCGGACACCGAAACAAATTGCATTCATACATGTTGTCCCGCGACTTCGCCGGCTGTTGTGTTAGGTACTCTAACTTCCACATATCGTGGTCTATCAGTTTCACTTTTAAATTTGTAAAATAATACTGACCGTCTATATCATATGCAGCAATCACTCTATAGCTAATTCATAAACATTGATCCAGTTATTTAATTATAGTGTCACACATACATATTTTACATGTACGGATAAACGGTACCGGACTGGAGACATTTTGGACTTGAAGGGTCCTGATGCAAAGGCATTTATTTAGTGGGACTACCTGGAGCCATGATTTACGAGAGGGCCGGGTAAAGCGAAATAGGAAAGAATATTGGGGGACGGGTACGGGCACGGGCAGAGTGCATTGTGCCAATGCCAAGGATGCGACCCCAACAGAGCGCACCCCAGGGAACTACTCGCCCCCGGCCAAACATACTTTTCTCCCAAAATGCTTGTTCAATATCGACTCCTTTCTGGCAATTTTCGTTAAATAAATCTCCAAGGAACCTAGGAGAAAAAGGGATTGGAGTGGCGAAACTTTGCGGATAATCCTGCAAAGGTTTCGAGATAAAAATGATTTATTATTTTTACAAACTACAATACGACCGGTGTTCAGAAGTTGTAAAAATAGGTTCTACGATAGTTCCACATATGGGAGAATATCTTTCTGCGCTACATTTTATATTACTATTTCATAAGTAATATTATTTTTGTTAGGAAGCCTAGTCTCAGGATTAGGCTTCATTCAGATGAAGGCATCGTGAAATTTTAAAAGCAATCCTTGCCAAACGAATCCACTGATTTATTATTCTTCTGCAGAGATGGTTAACACATCTTATAAGCTAGAAGTTTCAAATTGCGATTTGGTGGCGATAAATCATATATTTTACATTTCTACACAACAGTATAACATTTATATGTAAAAGCGTACGAAGCATAAAGAAGGAATTCGGTTAAAATGAATTAACACGAACATCTGAAACCGGAGACGGATGAATCGATGACCTCGTGTGAAACCGACTTCGAACCGGAACCAATTTCGGTAGGGTTACAGGATCACAAATACCTCGGGATCTGAAAGCCGGTTTATAGGAAAAGTTGGGGCAGAGAAGTAAGCCGCATTTCACTAGGGGAACTCGACACAACTAGCGGCGAAACCTCAAATCTTGATCCCGCATCGGAGCGGGCTCTTCCCAGAGAAAAACCTCCTGCGAGCACATTATACAAAAACGAGCATTCTTACTGCTAAACTCAATTTCGTACCGGGTCCTATGTCCTCGGTTCACTTCGATTACTGTCGACGCGGATCTTGTAACAGTTCGGCTCGATTGTCCGACAAATTTCTTCTCCGACATTTCTAAGATAGTGTGAAACATTTTGCATTCCTCACTCACTCAGGATAGGATTATTCATCCTGTACGGTGTCCTTTATAGTCGCTCATTAGTCCTGGCTTCTCAGTGACCACATATTTGAACAGACACGTTCTCAGTGGGGCCGCCACCTTCTCAGCTACGCCCTGAGGTGTGTACTGTGAATGCCTTAGTACTTGTCAGGGGCCTTGTTTAGTGTTATATGTCGTAATTGTTCCGTATGTAGGGACGGAAGCGGGTACGATTACCACGTTTTTTATTAATCCCATTCTCTTTAACGTTTTCTATGATTTCTTTTGATTTTCTATCGTTCCGCTATGTATGTTTGCTTGACTACTCAGCATCTAAAGTCCACAAATTTAGACGTCAGATTTTCAGCTTAACGTTCTGGGCGATGGGGAAACAGCAAGTGAGAGCGAGAGAGATAAAAAAGCATCATGCTTAAAAAATTTCCAAAATGCACAACGGTGAACGCTTAACGCCATTCGCTGCGGGGGTGGGTGGGCGCCGATGGATTGACAGTAATTTGACGCAGTGACAATCATACGCGATAATAAACGAGCTTAGCGCCCGCCTGAAATTGATTACCAGAAGCGGACAGGGGCGGTGGATCTAGTAAACCTTTACTAGGTTCAATCGTACAAAAAAAAATAGCAGTTGCCTTATTCATTTATTCATTCAACGTAGGTACGAATAAATATTTTGAAATGATTAAAATGATTAAGGGGAAACTTGGCTTGTTGGAGTAATGCCAATTCCAGTGCACTATTATTTCTGTACGCAACATTTGAGTAGATAACGTATGTATGTTTTACGTGACATATAATGAGATGATTCGAATAGATACAATAATAACAGGTCATAGAGTCGTGCAAATAACAATATGTAATTAAGCCATATTGATTACATAAGGAAAATCACGCATGAATTACTGAACTACACAATTATTACTCGGTCTCACGGGATCAATAACGGAATTTTGTAAGTAGTCAGTGTAATCGTTCCCATTAAAATTTCCAAAGCACAAACGACGCGATAAAATGTAGCACAGTGACATTAAAGAGACTATTAGGGCCCGAGTTATTTTAGAGGAAACAAAAATATAAATTACACGGCGATATTTAGATCACGGAGGAGATACATTTCTCCTAGGGTGAGACGCGCGGGAGAGCAGACAACTCCATACCTTAGGCTGGGACCACGTGCAAAGACATTTAACTACACTGTTAGGGATAACGGCGTTGTTATTGAAGGTTTTGCCTATTGATTGTCGGCGTTGTTGTTGAAGGTTGCCTATTGATTGTCGGCGTCGGGCCGGCTGATATGCGGCAATTCATAATTGAATCATCGGGGAAATTGCCCCGAGGCCTCCCGAACACAACCTCGGCCGGCCCCCCTCCAATCCGCCCACCGTTACACGCGTGCATAATTAACCTGTCGACGGTTTTCTCCCGAAAAAAGAGGACCCAAATTGAATAATGCAGCGCCAAATTTAATTATACGGAGAAACGGTATAACCTAGTCGGGATACTATTATGGGTTTGGGCTATTATTATACATGCCCCCACCTTACATACATCGCTAGAGAGATTTTTAATCGGAAAGGATTCGTCCTACCTAAGTAGGCTCTAATTCGGTACAAACTTCTTTCCCGGAGCAACTCCTTAATATTGAGAAGTTTGAAAGGGAAAGTCCAGTAATGAGGAAAACGCTGGATCGAGACCTGCTCTCGTGGAATTGTGACCTATCAGTCACAATGAAATTTTTTGCCGACCTTTTCTCACATTTGTCAGCACATTATGATGGCAACCATTAAGGCATTCCATTAGTGATAATGTAAGATACTTACACATCTCCCCACTTCAATGAAGAACGGCGGCGCTATGGATAAACTGTTGCTGTGTATTGTTTTCTTCGTAACAACTAATTACAACATTAAAAGATCTTTCTTCCTAAAAACCGACTCTGGAACCTGTGTTCTTAATTCGCCACGAGCAGTCTCGGATCAAATAATAATTTCGGATAAACGATGTGCCGACCACCGTTTCCAATTTAAGCACTTGAACATATACCAAATCGATTCCAGAAATAAAAAGGAATATTTGATGAGGTCAATTTGTTTAAGCGGTACGACCCAACCGCGGTGATTACGAGGGGAAGCCGCCGCGTACGATCAATCAACTTTGTGTACTTTGAATTTTCGGAATGGCCATAATTGGCCGGAATGGCCCGTTAACTAAATTTTCTGATTGGGAGTTCACACTGCCATAGATTTAAACGCTTAATGAAATACTTTGATTATAAATAATCTACAGGTGCCAGACCGGCAGATGAAAGCTCCCTAACAGAGTAACAGAAACAGATAACATCGTAAAAGGAATATAGATATTTTTGTTTGCAGACTAAATCCTCATATCGGGATTATGTTTTAAGAGATAAGCGGCAGGATCAAAGTACCGAACAATGATATATTTTACGAACGACTGTTCCCTTAAAAGGGGGTACAGGCCAGAAAAAGCCTTAGGAAGATCCGAAGCATTATTTTATAGACCATTCAGAGAGAGAGAGGGAAAGAGACTTTTTCTTTGCACTTCAGATTTATCGGAAAAGCGTTAAAGAAAATGAAATCATTTAATCGAACAATTCTATAGAAATATAGAAAAGTAATGGCTATGAGAATGTTAGAACGTACATTTTGTAAATAAAAAATAATTAAACCATAAAATCTAATGCCCTTCCTTATATCTACTATGAAAGATTTATACGTGTTTTGGGGGTAATTTTAGAGTAATAAAAGATCTTAAACAACGTTGTCCGTGGTATTATTTATCAATAAAAAGATGTGATTATATGGATAAATTAATATCGATCAATTTTGTGAATCGGGCCAATGAAATGCACCAGTACGAAAACAGATGCAGTGAATGTTCCTCTAAAGAAGTGAGTAATTGGACACAAAATAGCGGCGGAGACGTAACCGTATTGAGTACATTTGAAGTGCTGGGGGTGTGTGAGTGGCCACAACTGACACCAACGTTAATATATAGCCCTCTGCGTTCCTTTTCCTCATGGCCTCAACATTTGTCCGTTCAGTACATATTTATCCCCAAAATGGACACTAAGATTAGTTTCGAAGAGATGAAATGAAAGTAAATCTGCAGGGCATCAAATTATAAAGCCCGCACGAGCTTAAATAAATCTGCGGTTGTCGTCAATCGCAAATGAATGTCTTCATTCAATTTTAAAAATAATGCCACGGCACAAGCACAATACAATACTGCCAAGACAATAGCCATTATTTCCCATCTTAACTGTAATCACCGTGAGTATTAGGGGTACTATACATATTAATGCACTTTTAACTGGTAATTACTCTAATATGAATTTTCAGACCAGGTACATATATTTTCGATATTTTCTGTTCGATATTTTTTGTAATCCGGAATGGAACGTGGGACGAGTGAGTGCAAATTAGTTGTTGTTTTTCTCCTATGTAAATTTGTTTTCTTTTTTCTTTTCAAGGTGATGCCTACTAAATTGTATTTCTTTTTGTTGTACTTACAAACCGCAGAGGCAAGACCATAGACAAACGCGTAAGCACCGATCATTTAACCCAGAAATGAAGTAAGGGCCTTATAAAAACCTAAGTCGTTAGACATCGTCAAGATAGCGTTTATCTCCTGCTGTGTTAAGTATCATGAAATGTAATGGAACGAGAGCTATGCGTTCACTTAAGGGCGACTCAAAATTTAGCCTTTGGAAGGAAAATGAAAATTTTATTGAAACATTTTCTACCTAATTTCAAATCTTGGCCGCAAGACTTTGAAACAAGTGAATTAAGACAATGTTGTATATCTACAATAATACTCAAGGAAAAAGAATAATCGATAACAGATAAGGAAAAGAATAATCGAATGGATCTGAGTATATACCTAAAATACAGTCCCCGAGGAAGCCTAATAAGACAAAAATAAGTCTCGCTCCTTCGGTTATTGTTATATAAGAATGAAGGTTCTGCTAACAGCGGTTACGTCGCTCTATCTTTAGACCCTTACAATAGTCCTCGGTTGTAATAACGGGGTGAAATTTTCTTTGTAGAAAACCCTTCAAAAATGTCTCAGTTCAATAAGTTTTCCTATTACAGAATGCGTTCATTGATAGTTTCTAATTTAATTTACTTATTTTTTATTATAGCAATTATAGTTAATTGCATTGCAACTTCATGCTTTATGTGTACAAAATTTTCCAATGACCTGGTTAGTATGACTTTTTCACCAGTTAACATAACCATGTAACACGAGTTATGTTATGCGTCTTACTATCACAACCACAAAACTACTACACCAAGAGTAACACTTATAAACGTAGTAATATCTGAGAAACATATTCCTGACAAGCCATTTCTCATTATACACCGTTCATATGACATCAAAGGTGCCGCATGCATCCAGGGTACCTAGCGTAGCACTTCGATACATAGTTGAGACGTTGCTACTGTTTGCAATGCAGTTGCCATTGACTTAAGTTAATCTAGAGTTCCTTCAATAACTCGTTTACATGTTTCAGTGAAATATTTGATACTTTCAATTAATTTAAGAAGAATACGTTAGAATCTATACGTTCAATTACAGGTTTAATACAAAATATTTTGCTTCTATTATATGAAATTTTGTTGGTAGGAAATAATGAATATCATCTACCCATCGACAGAGTAGACGATGGCTCTACTTCAACCCGATTTGGAGTGTGGATGCTACAGATAAACATACCCCACTGTCAAATGTCCTCCCGGTAAATAGGTTGAGAAATAAGAGATGATACGCAAAAGACCCCCATTGCACGCAATCTACTTTAATACATTCAAGGCTATTGCCAACAACCGATTCTCGACTATTCCCAAATAAACAATTCCTTAAGGGAGAAAGCCGGGGAGAACTGTGAATATCTGTACCGGCCTTTTCCCAGTCCCCCCTAAAATTTTCATACGACGAATCCTACCAGCAACGATAACATGTACGCCAGGAAAATCCAAACGTGAGGGCTATGGCGAACACACTACTTTCACAGACAATTCGGTTCCATCTCACGTCAGCTATTTATCTATCTGGTTACTATGCCGGACGTCCGATAGAGTCGTGCAACTATACAAATAAACATTACCATAATGTTATTTGTTTGTTTTTCTTCCTTTATATAACGCAAGGAGCTATCCTGTGACCTGTTACGCACTTAAATATTACCTTATGAAAATGCGTACAATATTTCAGGGTATGTATTTTCATTTCAATTTCATATATCAGGGTACATTAAAACAGCGAATTGAGAAAAAATGAACAATGCAACGTAGCACGATTATTGAGGAGACACGAAACAACGCTTCCATAAAGAATATTCTCCTGGTATCGTCTAGAGCCGACACGGAAGCTTCGCATTCCCCAAAGTTTTCTTCAAATGATATTTATCGGTTTCGGTCCTCGAACGTCCAACATTTTATCGACGTCCTCCTAAGGATCTCGGGTCGGTGAACTACTACGGTGGAGTTGTGTGAGCCAAACATAAGGGTCCGGGGGGGGACAGAGTGGCCGACAGGAGGGAGGTGGGTCTTGCGCGGTAAGGGGGCGGGCGGGGGGCGGCCCGTGGGGCCCCAGAGCCGGCTCAGTCAGTATCGCGCCGCCCCCGCTCCCAGGCCCCACCCGAGTGCCCGATCCTGACCGCCCCCCCCCACACAGAGGGGGCACGGCTCTTACCGCCCCCATGTAATGAACACGCGAGTGCAACGACAAATCAAACTTTCGGGGGAGGGAGGGGTAAGTCGGACCCCCCTCGCCGCCCCCTCAACCAAAGACCGTCCAACCCCCCGACCAGGTAAACTTACTAATTTTATGTACCTGGATCAAATATTTTTAATCGTTTATTAAACTTAATTCATATCCTAATATAAATGTTATCCCGGCCCTTTAGGGGCATTATATTCGTCCGACTACATCATTTTGAACTGGAAAAAAAACGTCGGGCGCAAGGTTCTGCATAAACTTTCTTTTATTTTCGAGACATTTTCAAAAGAGACACGAATTTTTTTTCCGTACTTATCTAGACACTATAGAACGATAACATAATTTCCATTAAAAACTGGTTACCTTCGAGAAAGCGATTTTCCGGTGGTTGAAACTATCGAGAATTGCGAACTTCTCCGTACGCAATTTCTCCTTTTGATTCCCAATTGGTCAAAAGTGGAAGACAAGGTGGTTTTCGTATCTCGGACGATCTTTTTTTCAAATTAAAAACAAACCGCCTTCCTGTCGCACCGCGTAAAGGATTTTCACGACAGAATGCTTTTTGTGTTGGCGAAACGAGCCCTTTTAGGTATTGTTTGTCTGGGAACCTTTTGTGAGCCTTAAAAATCTGGAGTTAATTAAAATCGCTTCCCGTAGAACAACGACGGTTATGAGACGAAGAGAAGACCGCCCGGAGAAACAGACTTGTCGTCCCTTATCTACTCTATTAATGCGCCCAAGAACTACCTTCAAAACAGGGAAGGAATAAACTTTAGCCGATCGCTCCTCCTTTCAATTACACGGCGAAAATATTCTAATTTAACGCCCAACAGTCACGTTCTCCCGAAAAACGAGGGAAAGAGGAAGAAGCGCGGGCTGTCGTTGTTGGGATACTAACAATGATAATACTAACAATGGTTCTCCCTCTATCCGGTTGTCCCGGCTGACAGTCAAAGACGCCCCGTTCACAAGACGGCAGAGGAAATCTCGTTCGTTCCGATTAATTCCTTTATAGTAAACGACGATTAACAAATGTTAATAAAAGATGCGTTATTCCGATAGAAGAAATGGATGGAATAAATCGGATATACGGGGCCGATTACGTGAAATAATAATAGATAGGTTGGGCAACAGTTTGTACCGGACACGAAGAACACATCTGGCCGATCACCGGCCCCCCAAGATTGAACACGGTTAATTTATTCGCAGGTTAAAGAGCGGAGGCGGCAGTTAGGCGACCGCTGCGTTAGTACTACGCGGTAACTTCTTCCGAGTGGGACCCGCTCCAAGTTGTTCCATTTTCTTGCAGTGCATCTGCTCGACTGTGGCAGGGGGGGCTTTGGTCGGGCTCCCTTTCTCTTATCGAGCAACAGTATGACCCGACCCATGAAACATTTTCCGCCGGTTAATAAAAGGCGGTACGGGATGGGGGGGGGGTGCTATCCTCGATCTTCTCCCATCCACAACCCTTCTGCGACACTGAAATCGCTGAGAGATACAGTACCCAATATAGGGAGGAATCCATAATTCGACCCGCATACTTTTTGTTAACCCCCACACACACAAAACTTCAAATGGGCATGTAATTAACTGCTGTTTTTGTTCGTGATTTAAATTGCACTTACTTCTAGCACGACTTTTTTGACAGTCCAATTCCATTTTTTTATAATAAATGTAAACGAATGTTGAAATTAATAATAAACAACCGAGTGGAAACCTAATTCCCCGATCTTTACCGTGTGTAATCATGTCGAATCTAATGGGATGTCTGGAAAGTCTCTCTCTCGCTCTTGCCGCCTGACATACACAACACTAAGGTTTATTAAGGCACTCCTGTTTTAAATTGCAAATTCTTTGAAACGCGTTCGCTACAGTTTACCGCGACGTTTCAAGAAAAAGTTAGAACACAGCGGTTACATACAACAGAATACATACATGTATACCTTCCCTTCTTTTTTGTTGATTGCCTTAGATATAATTAAATAAAAACGTTATACTATAATAACGATAGATAAATGAACAGGCATAATAAGTACAAGAAGAATAGATGAATAGGGATAAATAATTGAATTGGCTTCTGAAGCTTAATGTGCTTTGGATATTTCCTACTGCCAAGAGGTATAATGTTTTTGACTGATGTCTTTATTATAAATGGTTTTTACATAGAAAAAACCAACTAAAGATAAAAAATGTCTTCCGATACCTGTCATCCAAAAGACCTACAAAAATGTCTTTGTACAGGGTACTTCCGACAATAAAAGCGCTATATGGAAGTAAAAAGAGCGTTCAATATTTTAACGGCGGCGCTACTGTATGTAATTCTGCGGAACAAGCGGCAGTTATAATACGAGCCGAAAAAGGAAGGACGTGAATTACCGCTTCTGCACAACGTCACTTAGTATTAGCTCATTCGTATGAATGATAAATAACACCCTTTTGGAAGGGCCGCATATTAAATTTTTTTACACGCGTCACATAAATAGAACCAACGATGATGGTATTCCGCAGACCAGTCAGAATTAATAATAGACGAAGCGCCTACATCACAATAATTTGTCGATGCGTTTACAGCCTTTTAATCTTGTAGTCGGTTAGGAAAGAATTCATGTTCAACAACG
Organism: Lethocerus indicus; assembly: GCA_019843655.1. Taxonomy (NCBI): domain Eukaryota; kingdom Metazoa; phylum Arthropoda; class Insecta; order Hemiptera; family Belostomatidae; genus Lethocerus; species Lethocerus indicus. The sequence continues at coordinate 20,093,930 of JACDQD010000003.1, read as the reverse complement.
AAGAATGGTAGAATAAATGATTAATGGATTTACTCTTCAGCCAAAAACCTCCTCGGACGTTCCTACACAAAAACCGAAAACTTCTAAGAACGGACTCCTGGTCAAATTCAAAAGTGAAATAATTCAAAAAAATAATTAAAAATGAATAAATAAACCAGATTCGATGTATTTACTCGTAGTTTTCCAGGAGATATGGTCAGAAAAGTTCTATAAGAATTAGCCACTCCGGAAGATCACCGTAAGATGGACTGAATCGGGTTTTCCAAAAAATATTTGTACAGGAATGCTGAGATGTAATTAAATCGTGCAGATACTGAAGCATCCGATCGTGTAAAACCCGCTGTATTTACTAAAATAATGATGGGGGATGTCGGTGGGAAGGTTAAGGCCCACTCTGGGGTATGTTCTCAAACACTTGGCAGGTTAAGTGTTTGCTAATTCAAGTAGGAATACTCCACACGGAATTGACGGCACTCCCGACCGAGTCAACTTACTAGGCCATTAGCTCTCGCAGATTTAACGAAACCGATATAGAATCCATCTCGGCACGAGGCCCATTGGGAGGCCTCTCAGCGCACTAGAAACATTAAAATTATAGCCGCAAATCAGAACGTGTGAAAAATAATGGCATTTTTATTGATGATACAGTTGAGAAAGTTACAAAGACGATCATAACGTTATTCGAAACTTTAAGGGTATCTGTATTTGATCAATCAGATTAATTCAGAGACTAGATATTTATTCATCTGAGACGATGTATTATTTCGTAAGCACCAAATCATTGGTAAAAAAAGCCATAAAATATAACAGTGGTTACAGAGAATTATGGAGAGGAACTAAAGACGATATAATTCGAACAACGAAAATAAGTTGCCAGTCACGAATTGATTAATATAATAAATTTATTAATCTGATTAATAAATTAATTTCAATCAAGATCATAAATAATTATTGTTCTTAAATGTGAAAAGTGGAATATCCAGTCTAGACTGCATTAAACATGTAAGGGAATTCCGAATGAATAGTGTACACATTAAAATAAACTAATTAAGCAGAAATAATATTTGCGCTGGGGTAACCTAAGCAAACCTTGTTTCAAGGGAGATCCCTAATAAATTATTACTATTCTAGGTTTTAATATCTTCCGAGAACGAAATAAAAAATCTACCCGTTTTCTCATATCAAATCCTACTAGAATATACACATTCCGAAGGTACGCGACTTGAATTCCATTTCGAGGACTAGTACGAAAGAATTCCTCCCCTATGAAGAAACCGCACTCTAAATATAATACCGAAATTTCATGAAATGGGACGAATTGGACATGTATTAACGGATATTAAACACGTTCTAGGTTTGACTGATGTTAACCTAAATTGATAATAAACCTGACTATGGGTCTAGAATAGATTTGATTCTTGTTTCTAACATAAATATTAAATAAAACCGCACAAAATATCAACGAAATCAATGCGCGCAGATTGGTGGGAGGGATTCATCGCGGCTAGGATCACTCAGTTTCCTGGCCATGAATATCCCATGTCCGCGCGTATCTTTTAACCCACCGCGTTACAACAGTAAGCCAATTATGTTAAAGCCCTACATTCATTGGATTACCTCTAGCAGATCCCACACACATGAACTGACCATCAAAACTGCCCCGTTTCTAGATGCGGTTCTAGCCCACTACAGAGCAAAAATGGTAAAATAGAGCTGTCCCAAATCCAGACAGAAATTCAGTTACTCATTTCATGCACCATAATTTATCTGATTCAGAGAAAGGTAAATCAATCCTGTTCGTATGACTTATATATTATGGTAAACTCTTCATCAAGAACCATCAGATAGATTCAAAACTCTTGTATTCGGTTTCTATTGACTGGCTACGATGGAAGACAGAAGGGTTTTCCTATCAGTTTTCTTAACATCATTCATAGCGCGGAAGAAATATAACAAAATAATTTCTAATAACACTACTGGGCCGAGATAAAAATTGTCTACACACAAGGTCTATGCGTATCATTACAGCCATTTCACTCAGGACGACGAACGAATACTCGGCACCTCCCAAATCTGAAGGGCCGATAAATAGACTGCAATTATAGGAGGACTGGACATGTTGCAACCAACAAGAGGCCTTCATTAGCAAGAACAGCGGTAATATTATTACCATTTCCTGGGCTTATGACCTGTCCGGAGTGATCTGGACAAAATGATCTATTTTTATTTCGAGCAATTAATTACACAACATACTAGGAATTGCTATGTAAACGTTATATTAGCACAATAAAAAGAAATTTCCATCTAAATCAAATCTTATACGCGAGGTCAAAGACCTACATGCATACGAAAATCTACTTGAGCATCCCATAAAGTATCCCATACAGCATAGTCCGGAATATGATTTTTGATTATTTTACCAGGTCAAAACAAAAGGTATAGAGTTAAATTTACGGTCCGGAGTGGTTTTCCCAAGAATAATATTAAAGTTACTCGGCAACGAAGAGTCAGTCGTCTTTTCATTGAGTGTTTTCAAATGCAATTTCCTTGTAACACTTGAAACGGGACCTTCTCAAGAAGGACGAAAGCGACGCCATCTGGCCCGAGCATCATATTTTGACCGATTCTCCGAGTTGAATTTGTCAAATTCATACCATGCTGCCAGTTAAAATAACTAAAGACAATTCACATTGCAGTGTTAGTTTTCTTAATCACAATGGTTATTAAACTGCTTAATTCCTTTTTATAAGCTACATTCCAATTTAAACTAAAAAATAGATAAATGTAATCTTTGCAGTGACCACAGATCTACAGAGATATTTAATGCAATATGTAATCAAAAATAAATTAATTCTGTTAAATATTATTCATTTCTCTTACTCGTTAATATGTAATTTTTAATTGTATCATTAAAGTAAGTTTAATAATATAATATTTTAAGTAGAACTAACTTTACACAAGACTTAAAATGCCTGAGAATGTAGAACAATGTGAAGCATCACCGCGGGGAACAGTTTACACTTTCCTTATTTGTCACGTTATTGGAGTCCGATCGATCTGTTCGAAATTTATGGCGGACCACTGAGAGGATGGAACGTAGTAGGCCCGGATTCGATTCATTCGATTTAAGACGGTTACATAACTAGAAGTACGTGATTAACATTGGCTGGACAATGGACCAAACACCCGTACGAGCACATACAGAGTGCAATATCCTTAATTAAACCAAGCTCCGACCACAATAAAGATTCCTTCGAATAAACTCGACGCACACATGAATTAGATATAATTCAGTGTTTTGTTTCGGTTTGAAGAAAAAACGACTAAAAGTGGATTTAGCGATAATAATTTAGGTGTACCTATACAAAAAAACACTATTATAATACATCAATCGAAAGTCCTGTGATTATTTGAATGGGACACTACTATAGAAATAACAGTTACAAATATGAAGACAGTGATTCTATACTTAACAAAGTACACTTTATCGAGTTATGTCACACTCGTCGTCATACATACGAGTCAATGAAAATTCATATTCCGAAAAAACAAGGGAAACCTAAGCGTAAACACTCCCGGCCATTGATTAAATGCTTTGTTTTCATAAAGTAGGTAAACAGGGTAACAACTCACCACTAGTCAGTTTCATCGTTTTAAGTCGGACGAGATATTCCACGGATCGAACCAGGCAAAACCTGCTCCCGCGATTAACTGCCTTCGTTGAATGACGAATAACAAGAAAACATGAACGGCAAGAACCGTGGAAATAAAAAATACAATGTGTTCGCTTCATATATTGAATATCATTCAATATTACGTATATTAAAGCAGTAGATATTTTGGTTGCAACATGTAAAGTCGCTCATCATTTACGACCAATATAAACTAGTTTAAATAACTAATTTATCCAAGTAATTAAAAGTCCCGCCTTCACTCGGTATAAATTAGCATGCAGTGATCCCTAAACTCGGAGCACCCGCGAAAATCCACTACGGGCAACCTATACAAAGCAAAATATGAATAAGTTATGAAAAGTTAATTAACAAATTTGCAAAAGTATTGTAAACTCTTTGGGGACCACTCTGTTATTTTCCTTCCCTTTAACATAATTTGAGGAAATGGATACTGGAAGTTTCTACTATTTATAGTAAATAAAATGGCCATACAAAATTTTTACCCGTATATTATTATTTTCTAAACATTTCTCTGTTCCAAACTACATTTTTTTTTCAACAACATTAAAATACACCTTAATACCAGACTTAACATAATTCTATCCAAACAGTTCCAGGCAGTGTAACTAAGAGGTATATATAAATAAATAATCCACGTGTAATATAAAAATGAAGAACAAGCTCATTTTTTAAATTAACAGACATCTATAACAGAAACACTTCAATATACCACGATAAGAGGGATCATCCCAAAATGCGAAACCCTAAATTGTTCAAATACAACGGACCGGATATTTAATTTGAACACACGCACGGAATCCTTTAATTAATTCCTTTCCAGTTCCCTAGAGCCTTAGATTAATTCCTTTAAGTACAAAAGCGGGCCAACTACTGGAGAATAGACACCGGAACATATGTCACCCTCACTCAGTACGTGTTCGTGCGCGCATATATATAAAATCCTGATTTACATCCTCTACACAAGATATGCTTGTATACTTAGCATATAAAATTTGACGACAATATGTCTCTATTTCGTATAACTGTTTCAAATGTCTATCCCAAAATAGTTATAATCCTTATAGCTATAATTTCCCTCGCGTACGTAAGTAAAATTGGAATTTATACTAAAATGCCAGTGCATTGAACAGAATACGAAAGTTTTTAAATATGGAAAACAGAAAGTGGGAACGGCGGGAAAAAGGTCCGGTTCGCGTTTAACACCGGGGGGTTTTCATAAATGTATAAGTAATTCCCCGCTGTCCCCGAGGCTCCGAACCTTTAATTAAGCAATTTATAAACAATAACTCCGATCCCACCTTTTCTAAAGGCCGTGTGACACCTTCCGAATAACAAAGAGTGAATTTTGCGGGTATCGATTCATTCGGCAGAAGTGGCTAAACTGCGGCCGGCGTTAATAACTAAAATAGTGCCACATCGTAGCACCGCCGGATGAGTCTTGTATTTAATCCGGGCATTTAAAATTATGAGGTATAAACTCGTGCGATGCCTGCCGCAAGTAGCCCGACAACCGCGGCCTAATTTGCAGATTAAGGCCTGTTCTTTTTGCAGGTGGAAAAGAAGATGGAGGGACGGAGGGCGAAAGTGGATATAATTGAGTGGAGTGTTTCGTAGTGGAGTGTAGTGGTGGTGAGTGGTGGTAGTGGCTATGATGAACGACTCGTGGAGTAACGAGACTACGGGTAGCCCCGTAGGGGAGGAGGCGCCGCCCAGGGACTGGAGCTTCCTCTTCGTCATAGTGCTGATAGCCGCCGGCGGGCTGGGCAACATTCTCGTCTGCCTAGCGGTATGCCTCGACCGCCGCCTACAGAACGTCACCAACTACTTCCTCCTGTCGCTAGCTGTCGCCGACCTATTGGTCAGCCTCTTCGTTATGCCCCTAGGAGCCATACCGGGCTTTCTCGGTAAGCATATTCAATTTTCGCTTCTAATATTTCTTCAAATCCATTCCTAATTTCCGTTCGTACGGAATCGACCCGCCCAAGACGTTGTTTCTGATTTAACACTGTGACGATAAAAGCGTGGAGAAGAAGATCTCGGGTTCGGTTCCTGTCGTTGGTGCATATTTCCGTTAGCTGAAAATTGTATTATAAATGACGGGAACACGAAAAAATGCGGAATGTCCGCAATTGGCAGCTTAAGGCCGGCCGGTTATGCGCTTATGTTACGGTTATATTTAGGAACACGATCACCACTACTTACAACTAACAAACTAACGACCATGGCATACGGGCCATACAAATTGTATTGTTCGAGCGGCAAGACGGTAGTCAAATTTCTTATTTTTTCGGCTAGTAAGACAGCAATTTATTCGGACATCCGGCTATAGAATACGCACTGACTTCTCTGTGGCGGAAGTGTAAATAAGAAATACTGTTTCTATTAGTTGAAATAAAATAGTTATAAAAATGAATCGCGAATTGTTGGGGTAGCGACCTTTCGTACAATTTTGTGAAATCATACATAAATCGAACGATGTAATCCAGTTGGACTCCAGTAAAAATATGTTAACTAGAGACAGGTTTGGGTCCAGTACGAACGATACCACGATAGCGAGGTTTTAAATGCTGAATAAAACAAAGATGAGAACGTATCATTAATACGAAACGGAATATGTCGAGGCTTAATAATTCTTACAGCGGTTTTCACAGGCAATTAGCACTCACTCAAGACTGGTCACTTATTTATTAACCCGTTCCAAACAGCTGAACTCAGAAATTCAAGAACCTGGCGGAAATTCAAATGAAAAAAGTTCAGTTTCGGGAAACCGGCCAACTGAATGTGTTCATTCACTTTGCTTTTTCTGCTGTACAATTTTATACGTGCCTTTTTTAGACGCCACAGCCACATTTCAAAGTACTGGAACCAAAATTTATAACTAAAATTACAATGCTAACACATGCTAAACACATACCTAAATTAAAAAAGCACTTTTCATGTTACGAGTCAAATATTTTCCTAGTTATGAAACAGTAGAAGTAATGATAAAATATATGAAAAGCAGAAATTTCATTCGTCCGATAGAATGAGCATTATACCTCTTTAGTGGCACCCACGGAATGATACTGCCAAAGGAATAAAATAATACCTAATTGTTTTTTTATTTTATAAAACCGTTGCCAGAATTACAATTCACCACAAAGAAATAAGTTAAGGTCGAACACTTCCATTATTAACAGTAATCATCTTACCTCTTCCAGAAGTAGTTTGTTTCTACTACTCTTTCTTTTCCATGACGGAATCATTGTCAGTTTAAGAAGTACTTGAAATATAATACTCTCTCGGCTCAATATTCTGAAGCTTGAAAGGCGCTATTTCATCGAAGCGGAATAAAGGATCGTAAATTCGGGCTGAGCTCAAAGAGGCTATATAGACGGAAAACACATAATGCCTAACATCAAAAGAAAATATTTGCCATGAAGTGGATGAGTTGTGTGTGTATGTGTATATATATATATATATATATATATATATATATATATATATATATATATATATATATATATATTATATACATATATATATGGAAAATAGTGGGATTCGTCCTGAAGAGGGTCTGGTCCAGGTAGATAAAGGTAGATGTTAAGGGAGCATATTTGGATGGTAGATGGGGGGGAGGAACGCGAGAGAAAAGACACCACTCTGTTGTAGAGTGATGTCCTTCCCCTGTGCCGAGTTGGGTGTCAAACTTTGTCTGAGAAACCCCCAGGGCCGTGGCCACTAGTCCCGCCGATAAATTCACGGATCCAGCCGTTTCCTTTCCTTATCTCTGTTACCCATCCTATAACAGAGCCCTGCTCTCAGAACTCTTGCGAAACTCTCTGCCGGCTGTTTTCTACGGCGTTTCAGTAATTGAGATAATGACAACGCGACAACGTGTCCAGGAACCGTGTACGATATCGGACAGTACTAAGGTAACTCCCATCAAATTTGCCAGGCCACAGTTAGAAATTATGTTAATTGATAACTAGATGCGAGAGGAAAATGAGCAACACCTAGATACGGATCTCACTGTCGTCATTATTATAGATGGAATAGTAAGATAGTAGAATACTCACGGATTCCGCTGTTACTATTTTTTCAGCGCTTCATACAGCAGTTTTTCTCCACTGTTCCCGGATTTCATTTCATTCAATAAGTAAACAAAAATGTCGGTTCTTTACTAATGGACTTACAATTATCGATAACTCGATGACGACATAATCCTCAAATTCATACCAGCAGCCAAAAATTGCTGGGCTACATTTGGAAATGTGTGCACACATCGTTAGTCTCTGTTAAACTACAGACAGGTAATGACCGAATGAGGGGGTTGGAGCAAAAAGAAATCCGACTGGACTGTGGATGTGGTAGAACCTCGGAGGTATTAATTTTTTAATATTTTGAGAAGAATTACTTTTCCTACAACCCTTATAGAGCACACTCAAACCACTCTTTTGAAACAAAATATTTCGTTTTATTCGGTATCGCAGTTTTAACTTTTTCAACCATCGATATATGCTGCCCTTACTAAATCGAAGGAAAGTGTGCATTCCGATCGATCGTTAGCATCCGCTTGCCGGCCAATTGTTGCGTCTTCAATTTTTTCTTGATACGAGATATGTAATGCTTCCACTCCATTTATTGTGTAATGACCTCCCAAAGAGTCATTAGATTTAACAGCGCAAATGTGAATTACCGATATGCGCTTTCTTACTTAGTAGTACTGCGATGAAAACTTGAAGTTTTCTGTTACACATTTTTTCCATTAAAATGTATAAAGGACGGCATAAATTTGACAGCTAATTATTGTAAATCTCCGACACAAGATAATTGCCTATCAAAAAGAGCTCATTGTCTTATAATGCTATCACGCTACAGTACTCGCGAAATTTAAATAAATAAATAAAATCAACGAGCGCCACCGGCACCCGAAAGAATTAAATCAAGCATTTATTAAATTAGCACGAAACTCTTTCGTGACATCAAAAGACTCCCTCCTCGGGAGCCTGGCATAAGGGATATTGCCTGAAGTTTAATAAAATACAGATTCTACTCCAAGCAGTAAAAGTTGACAAAATAAATTGTTTTAATAATCCTGAAAAACACTGCAAAAATTCTCATGAGGTCTAAGACTTGCTTATATATATAAATACATATCTCGAGGGCCTACTAAATATATATATATATATATATATATATATATCCTGTCAAATACTGCTAACGTTACAAAAAAACCACTAAACACATAGTTTGAAAAGTGGCCAAAAATAAAAAGGTACTTTAATTCAGATGACAGGGGTATCCATTAATAACGTAATCATTTAATTTTGGTCGTGGTGATTTGAAACCCAATCAACAACAATTGGTATAATTACGAAGCAGTCCAAGGGAGCGACAACAACTTCGATGAAGTGTAATCAGTGGTCAGTTCCAGAGTCCTATTGACGGCGGGTCCACTCCGAATTTAATTAACCTACTGATCGACTTTCTATAATAACAGGGCCGTTTTGAACTATCCAATCGAACTAACACAAAAGGATAGCGCTATAAGAATAATAATAAACAGTGAGGTATCTCGCACAAACTGATACACAACATGACATAATTTTAATACCACGAGTATTTATTTATTTACAGTCGATTCAAAAATTAACTTCAACCGTTAGGGTCAAATTATAAAGATACCGGTAATAATTATAACTTACACATAACAGTTTCTGTACATGAATCATTTTGGCATACTAGACTACAATGGATTTTGTAAGCTTTAATTTCCGAAAAATAATTGTAATAAACGAACCGACGAAACGTAATATGAAGTAGAAAGTTTCATTAACTCGTAGGTAAACATAAAACTGAAAACTGAGACTTATCATCGGCGGAGCGGGATCTCTGGAGAATTAACACCATGAATATTTATGGACGGCTTAAATAATATCACAGATCTCGTTCCTCCCCCGGACCCCCTCATATTAGACATTCCATCCCGCGAAATAACACCCAATTAATATTCGAGAGGCTCTTTTATAAGGGCCGTTGACGACTCGTTTAGAGGAAGAGGCGCCCCAGGGGCAAGAAAACCCCACCAAAGATTCTACTTAAAAAAAGGTGAATTCACTTCTTAATAACGAAATCAACTATTGGGAGGACTGAGAGAAGGGGCGAGGAGGGATTTGATGAAGGATCGGGGTAAGGGAGCTCGGTTCATCAAGAATAACGGCTAGGGAATAACGCTACGGGGGGGGCTTTTAGGGTTAATACATCAAACGAGGACTTGAAGAGGTGGGGAGGGGTGGGAGTATTCCCCAATATTACTATGCGTGAGTACGGAAAAAGTATTACTCGAAAACGGTGGCCTTAAAACGGGCTCGACCAAATTTCAACAACCGTTCAAAGAGGGATTGGTGGGTCTTCACTCCAACAGCAAGTAATAGGTAAAATTTAAGCGCTTATATCAATCAATTTGACTGCTTGTTAAACCAGTGCAGGATCGGAATTATTAGAAGTGTGAATTTCTGTTTCCCCTCGCTCGTCGGCCGCGTTTGGTTTCTGGTCTGTGTACGATTCCGTTTGTAGCATACTGAAGTACTTATCGCATATCGGCTGTCGATGAACCATCGATCGTTATCACCATACAATTCAGCCTTCGGTAAGACGATGTGACAAGTGAAAAAAAATTGTCAAATGTCTAAACGAATTTTACGTTCTCAAAATAATTTGACATTTATTTATTTCGGTATTCATATAATGCCAGTTTGACAAAATATTTAAATAAATTGTTAAGGATTAGTAAATTCGATCACCCCTGATCAAGGTCTACTGGTCCACCCGGTCGCAGATAATGAGAGTAGGGATAAGGATTAATTGAAGTGACTACGGGCGGCCTTTCAAAACCCGGTGGCAGACCGAATTTTCTACCACATTGTTCCGCAACAACTAGTGCCGACCTAACAGCCCGTGCAGATTACACGGCCTCAGCTCTCAAATACAAAGTGGCGAGGTGTCCATATATAATGAGTGTGGGTCCCAGGAAACGGAGTAATTAAAAGGAAATTGCGAAGTCACCAGCGATATTATTGTACAAATAAAATGAGACTACGCGAGATAAGATAGACAAAGGTATGAAACCCATTAAAGGTATGCGTTAAATTCTTAAACCTATTCGACTAACGATAATCTGGAATCCTGTTCATACTTATTTTGAAATTCAACACATAATAGCAATTTGGTGAATCGGAAGCGGACAGAGGAAGGGGCGAATGCCGAAGGAGATCAGAACAGAAATAAAAGACCGACTTGGAGTTGGAGCTCCTTTTCTAAATTCCTTCTTCTCATTTGCATTGAAATAAGAACTGCGATCGGACGCTCTGCGGTCGACAATTGATTCAATTTATTATCAAAGGACAGGCCACAGAGTCTTTTTAAAAAGATAAACATCGAGCGGGAGGGGGATTTTGCCTTCTATTTAGGGTCCAAACTTTGAGGCGAGAATACCACATTTTCTCTCGAACCAATTAAATATGGAGGCGAAGAACTTGAATCAAGGTTTTGCTTCATGTAATTTATCACAATATATCGTAAACTATAAGCCTTAATGCCCGAATTAAAGAATACTTCGTTATAAATATATTTTATTCGCGTTATGTACTTTTGAGATCAAAGCGCATTCAATTTGCAGTGCAGTGCTGTATATTTAATTCAGTAGAACATTAAAATTGCGACAGGTCTCTCTAGTAGCAAAATCACTACAAAAAGAATTTGAAAAATTCACAAGAAGGCTGTAATTTATAAGGACACGTTTCTGGCGTTTATTTTAAGATTCCCAGATATTCGAGCCAAACACAATTAGTTTTGGAGTCGTTCCACCACTACTTAAGGCAACAGGGACATACTCTTTCAAATAGCAGCCGTTGGATATACAACCAAATCGAAAGGCCAGATGTACGAAAAGAACAGTTTGAATATTGCCGGTAAAACTCCCTCGATCTGATACAATAGAAACTATATTTCTGAAACCGTTCATTTGTTCAAAACCAGAGTTTATTTTCGGATCAAAACGGAACCCCGGGATCCTAACAGTAAATCAGTTTCAATAGAGTCAATAGAGAGAAGGCTTAACCTGCCCCAGTATCCCGCCGCGGATTTAATGCCTCGAACTGTCTATGAGTGAAAAAACAAAGAAATAAAAGAAAAAAATGAACCTCAGCTCAGCGCAAGTTCGACCAATACCCACATCGCTTTTATTTCGTTATAAGCCCAATGAACAAGTGGCGATGATAAATCCGAAATAAAATTAAAAGGCGAATTCAAATAATTACCAAGAATTTTTACCGTCTTGTCAGTACCTCAAATTTTGTGAATTAAATATAAAGGAAAAAGTGAGGCGGATTAGAAATAAATAGGGTAGGCTGAGTCTAGATTGAGACATCAGGGTGGAGCGTAGGATTACACCCTACAGATCTGGGAGTTGAAATCAGTTAATTGAATATTATTTCAAAACATTTATTTTTATTCGCTATATAAAACACAGTCGTTATCTCCTCGGGTTATGGCGAGGCTGAAATAATAAACTAAATTGAATACAACAAAATGCCTTAAGGTTGGATAGAACAGTTTTCATTAACAAGGGTTGAGGGCAGGTGAGAAACTAAATGCTGTGATCAATTTCAGCATGAAATACCGGCATTACCAAGATGGAACCGGGCCTACAATACAAACCGCATGCATTATTAATGCAGGCTAAGGTTATGCGAATTCAGGGCAGAGTCAAGTTTCTACAGATAATAAGGATCATCGTTAGTACAACTTCTGGGGGCAAAGGGGGAAAAATGATATCCTTCTCGACAGGTAAACCTCGACAATTATATTACCCAACCTAATAATGGGCCGAAATTGGACTAAGAAAATTGTTATTCCTACAAAAAATATGAAAATAAAGTATTTCTTTTCGATTGAGGTTGATCTTGAATAATATCGAGAGATACTGTCACCAAAATCCTCTAATTGAATATACGCCGAGAGAAAAATTATGTAGGAAAATCTTGTAATTACCCTTTTTCCTCAAAACGTCGGTTAATACGAGATGGATGTTTAATTAACTATAAAAGAGAGGCTGTAACTTCGTTGAAACACACCTAATAAAGACGAAATACTGTCTTGACCCCGAGGTTTAATAGAGGAAATAAAATAAGATCCCTCTGGAAACGTTTTAATTCCTCAACGAGACAAAGTACACAAACAAAGATAGAAGATCCTATCCTAAACGTCTTCTTTGCCCAGATACCTCCGTATTCGTACTTTAAAAATTTAAGGACATATACAAACATACATACTACAACCATTAATTCTACTCCTGATTCCCTGATTCTATTTTCATAGAATAATTAAAATAAATATAACTGTTATATTTCGTTCATAAATATTATATTCAAAAGGCATGAATGAATAATGTCAACAGTTGTTTAAAAGTTAACTAGTTCTTTGATTAAGGGAATAAAAAATTCGTTAACTTGAAAGGCCATTGGATTGACTTCCATTGGTTCTGAGCAGTTTCTAAAAGAAATAGGGTTGCACTTAGATGGGTGAAAGTATAAATCCATTAGCACTTGAAAACTTGTTCCGATCCGGAATCATTTGAACTTCCGAATCTGGGTGGAGGTCGGCCGGTAATCTCCCTGTTGTCCCGATGGAATTCCAAAAAGTTTTTACAAACAGGCAACCCCGACTTTCGGAACCTTTTTCTTCTTGCAGGCGACTAGAGCGGGACAATGATTCCTTCTTTACTCGTAAAAAAAGAGATAATAAACTATGGGTGGAAGAGTGGGGCGACCCGACCGACAATGTTACCTAAAGAGACGTGAAATTTCCAAAGTCTTAAACAGAAAAGGAAATACTTAGTTTGAAAGTTTTAAGACCAAGAGCGAAAAGTTTAACATAACTCTCAACAGGGCAAAGGGGCCTAGACACTGATTCGATCTAACGCGATTTACCGTGAAGAACATTTAAAAGGATGAATTCTGGGAGCCTGACTACTACGGCTTATCAATATAAGCTTCGAGAAATATTGGTTTTGATCTGTAGGCGGGCAATTTATTCGTTAAATGACGGATATGGAAATTTGGAAAACAAAAAATAAATGGTCGGAAAATAAATTTCTGATTACACCGTCGTAACACACTTCCACACTGGTGTTTTTAATTTAGGTATTAACGAACTAAGTTCAACAGGACTTATTAAAAATTATTTCCGAGAAAATCTGTCTCCAGTGGTCGGTTTACCTCTTGGTACTAGGAAGAGGAGGTGTGAAAGCTTGAAGCTATGACAGTGTCAACAGAAGCTAAGAAAGACAGATGGTAGCCGAAACCTATTACGTGGGACGGGGTGAACTTGCCACTGTTTGCATCTCGTTAAACGAACGCAAGCGACATCGTCTTACATCTTTTCACAAATATAATAAATACAGAGAGTATAAATAACGTTAGCAGAACATTAGTCCGTATATTATACACTTTTTTTTTAAGTCAGTAATGTTCAATTGAATGGCGCCGAAGTCTCAACTCATGTTTCCTGAACGACTCAACAGTGACAGATTAAACGAATAAAATATATAAAAACAGAAAAAAATACATTGTTTCATAAAGCCAGGAACCCATTCTCGAATAAAAATTTGGATCTGTTATTCGGTAGTTGAGACCAACAGCGATTTGAGGAGTGCAACTAGATCGCGTAACAGCGTGGTAATACGGAAAGTGACAACAGGAATATTGGACCGGGGGAGTGGTCGGATCTATAGTGGCGTGATGAATAGCACTCGAAGAGGGCCCAGTCCATTGTCCAGTTTCGGCGACAGCCCAATCAAGACGTCTGGCCTCTTTACACCCCTCGCCTCTCTACCCCAGCCGCATGCGTTCCCTCCCATAAACCCCTCCACAAATTTATCCCCCCGCGATAAGCGCAAAATATCGTTATCCCCCGGCACTCACCGGCGTACCGGGAAGTCCTAGCGCCCAATAACAAGTTTCAAAAGCTGTCTCACAGTGTTCGGGTAAGGTACAGCATAAAATGGAGGTGGCTTGGTCAGAGACAAAGTTTGGGGATTACGACCTAAACGGGCCAATTTGAGAATTCTACTGTACTGTCCTTAACATTTCACACAAACATTACAACAGTTAAAGATTCTGTAATCGACTGTCGGGCAGCTAGGAAAAGAACGACCTGTATAGTCTCTGATTCCGTTAGTTTCTGCCATCAAGAGCTACTCGGTTAATAAAATGTAGGAATACGGGTTTGAATAACGCAGTTGGAGAGCTTTTATCTAATATTACAAATAATTATTTAACACATTAATTTCTATTTTGCTTCTTTATTAATGCAATGGCATTATAATGATGTTTCATGTCTGGAACGTCCGCGTACTTGAAAGTATTTTCAAGGCATCCAAAGTCAAACCGATGACCGAGTGCTAAGCATTTATTTCGACCAATCAGTAACAGCCCCCTCGTTCTGTACATCAAGGCTGAAAACACATTCGACCTCAATCGGAAACAGATGTTGATGTTATTCCGACATCGATGTTCGAGTGAGGGAATCAAAGCGATTTCTGTTTAGCAAAGGTTTCATATACAATCTTAATTTCTTGTTAAAAAGACTTAACGGACTTAGACGGATTAATCCTTTAGCTAATTGCAAGAAGTAATTTAACAAAGAAGAACCTAATCCGTTAGGTGCTAGGTATATAATTATGATATAAGTTCATAAATATTCATTCATTTCAAAGAAGTAAAACAGAATGTTTTTCTCGGTGTAAATTGATAGTACACTCGGTTTACCGATAAAATAAAAATAAAAATTTATTTAGAGTTGCAAAACCTCATTTGTATAGCAACGTAATACAAAAAGTTGTTCATGTCTTGAGATAACAATGATTTAAAAAGAGATAATACATTCAACGATTTATTTAAATCGCATATTAAATTTAAATTAAGAGCTGAAGATGATGATTTCGTCCAAAGAGATGACGTTAGAATATGAAATAATTACCAAATTATTAAAATAAATCAATAAAAACGGGAATTTTTCGATTCTGACGATTTCCAAGCCGAATCCGATCGCGCCGCACTCGGAGTTGTTTTAGTCCGTGAAAATGACAACGCGTGAAATGAAAAAGGTGGACCACGTCAGGGGATCTGAAAAGAACGCAATGGAACGACATCACAATGCTCCGCCGAATGAAGCTGTTTCCCAACCGGAATTTGTCTCATATCCGCGTCAACCCTCTATTCACAGTCAGCCTACGGTGACAAAACATATACCCGATCTGACATTTCGTTAAAATTATTCTCAAACGATTAAACGAAATTAATTTAACCATGTTACACAATTTTTTCTCAAAATATTTATATTTCTATGTATTAAAAATGGATTTTTTCTGCGATTTAATTTAAAAATATATCATTACAATGTATCATAAAAGACTCGAACAAAAATCAGAGTGTCAACAGATGTGTCACGTTGTACGAGTCTTCCTATGCTGGACCGAAGACCTGTGCTACTTTTTAAATACTATGAGTTACTTAGAAATGAATATATAGAACGTGTAAATCAGAATGCAGTGAAGGCTTCCCAACCCCGATACTGACGCCTGTGTCTGTTATGTCCGGACATAAGTGGACAATAGTAAGTGCACGGCCGGGTCGCAGTAGACCCACAGAGGAAATACGACGTAGCCCCGCCAGAAACGCTTCGCCGCGGAGACTAATTATTGAACGCTAGGTATTCGGCGGGCGCTGCATTCCCCCTTGGGTACCAAATTTACGGCAGTCGAAATTTATCTGCCAAGCCCGGAATCCGGGATCTACGTTCCGCCTCTCTGGATAATAAAGTTACCGTTTCCGTGTTACTGATTGTTTCTTTGTCCGGGGGAAAATGGAAAACCTTCGGAAAAACTGAATTGCCCGCGAGCTTATCGATTTTTCTACTCGTCTTTCTGAAAAGAAGTTGTGAGGTCTTAAGCGTAAGGGAGAAGTAAACATGAGATCTAACGATTGCCAGACCAAACTGAGCGCTTTGTTAATTATCTTGCTTTATTACAACTGCATTACATTTTAGAAATACTATAGAATTTGATCGAAATATAAATATTTAATTTGAATATCAACCTATACTGGCAGAAGGCTGAATCCAAGAGTTTGGAACTACACCCTCATTTGATTCGAATGGCTCCGAGTATGTTTGATCGGTTTTCTATTTAGAGCAACATCTAATACCGAACGCATTTTTACTTTACAGAGTGTAATAAACTATAGTGTGGGCGCACTTTGAATATCCACGTTTGGACCAAGTCTCTCTCAGATTTTATACGGAGCGCGCCATAATTAATGCGGTTGACGAACTCAAACGTCGGCGGCGATTTGTCATGTGGGGTTTGACAGCGGAGACGGGTTAAACGGATGTGACCTACATTTGCGACAATGAAACGGCATATACGTCATTGTTCCGCCCGAGCACCTAACGTTTTCTTATTTCCTAATTTACAGGGGCTTGCAATGCGCACACAGGCGACCGCGACGAGAGAAGTGGGGAAACGCAAATCGGAGCGTTTTACTGTCAATGTCAATAGATACCGACCTCATCACAATAGTAGAAACTGTTGGAACAGGTCTAAACCACGAATAAGAAATACACAGTCGAATATTATGAATTGTTTCATAACGTCTGAAACGTTCGAAAAGTTAAAACACATTCATAAAATTCATGAAAACATTCATAAAATTATAACACTAAAATAATACTAATAATAAGAGATATAAACATTATTCTTATAACAAACGAATACTGAAGGCGTTGAAAAGCATTATACAATCGAATAATTTAAAATTTGTCCCCTCAAATCCCCTTTCCTTCGTGTACTGTTGGGCTCTGGATCTATTTAAACTGTTTTACGTACTGCGTGCACAGGAAATTCAATAGAATATAGAGGACAGAAAAGTTTCAGAAAGAAATACGTAGGCTACTTGGAGGGTGGTGGATAGACGGAATGGTCAGGCAACAAATACAACCAGTTTCCAATCTAACACGTACAATAAACCACAGGCAGTTAGAGGAGTGTTTGCCATCGGCAAGCGAGCGTCCCCCAACGCTCAAAGCCCACTCAGAAGCACGCCCGTAACCAGCTCAAAAGCCACCCCCTGTACATCGTTCCATGTTGCCCTGGCACGATCAATGCTAAAGCAAACGATAAGACACGAAATCGATGAAAAAAAGAGAACTGAGTACTCGTTCACGAATTGTCGGAATGTATTTCTCCAAATAAACTCCGATAAAGGTAATGCAATAAGATTCAGTGAACGTCACGAGGAATTATTAAATGAGGATAAAAAACCTAATTAGGGAAAGGAAAGATTGACCGTAATTCTTTCAACGGGAATAATATCTGCTCAAAACTTATCTCATGAGTGCGGAGGAAGAAAGTTGCACATTAAGCCGACTGAATAAAGAATTAAAGCCGAAGCGAGATAGAGCTACTAGTCGAAAGTTAAGAAATAATTTATATAATGATTTTACTACCGAATACAAAGTGGCTCTTACGAATTTAGTAAAGCAGGATACCCTGTCTCCCGCTCAGTGGGAAAAATTAAACAGAGGACGTAATTATGGTAAATTAAACGCGTCATTTGTATAAGGTTAGATAACGGGGGTCAATCTTTAGGCTGGATGTCCTGTTAGAGTATCCGAGGTACTTAATGAGAAGGCGGGGCTAATCTGTTATCCATAAGGGCAAGCAATAAATTAAGGAGTTAAGCAGACAGAGTAATGAATTGGGGGATAGGAATCGCTTGACTACCAAGATTGGGGCAAATCTGATTTCGCTGTCTACTACTGATATATGCACGGCGGTCAAATCGCCTATCGGTAACCTCCGGTTCACCTACTTTACCACGCCTTACAATTAGTTTATCTACACTATAGTCGTCGGCATACATAATTCCTGATTTATACATATGCATGTTTCATCCAGCAATAATTCTAGTTAAAACGAAACACCGAGGAAATTACAGAAGAATTACAGTACTAAATTACTAGAGCTCAGATTCAGTTTCAGCTCTCATACTTCTCTAGCCGGTTACGTTTCGCCTTGTATTCGACTACCTGAACTCATTTTATCTTTCCAAACGGAAATCAGTAATCGGAAACCGATTCTTCCTACTACCAAATATATATTCTCGAATCAAGATCGGATTCATTGGATTTAATGTGTCCAGGCTGGATGAATTTATCAATGGCGAGGAAACAATAATAATCACACAACAGCGCCCACGAATTTGTGCATTCTTTTGTGTTAAAGATTCTAGTGTCAGTTCATTGAAAAATAGTACAATCCATAAACATGCTATTTTCATCGCTTTAATTTGAATCAAGAGGTCGATGAACAGAATACGGAGGAGGAAGGCGTCAGAGTTCAGGATTTGGCAGATTGACAAAATCGGTTGTTTTTGAATAATTTACCTTTCAGTATCATCGCCCAATCATTAACTAGAAATGGAAAATCTGCACTTCACCCTACCGAAATGCTATTATTATTCATTAATATATAGGACATTGATACTTGAGTAAAAATAAGGCAGGAGGCTCCGTTTAGGAGGTTCGACATTAATTGACTATTAACTGAGAACTAAACGAATAGGGAACGTAAAGTTGATGGATGATAAGGACGAAACGGGGGTAAAACCAATGAAGCGCAAAACGAGGGTTAGGAAGTCTATAGGGAGAAGCTAGAACATCTAAAGACCGGCCTTTTCAATGTTAAGGTTAATATATAGTAACTATTCCCACGATTTATGTCGATTAATTCTATTATGACTGACAAATATATCTTAATTACGACAATTAATTATTGTCAGATTTTACCTAATGACTTCATTAAGCAATTTTTGAACCAAATTTATTGTTCGTTGAATATTTACATAGTAATTTTACATAATGATTTCTTTGTTACCTCTCACGTAGATAGCAATCTTCCTATGTATTTCATCAAAATCATATTTTCCTCCTATCGACCAAACGTACTAACAGCAGTACATCTCCTTCTTCGAAATAAGAATAACCATAAATCAATTTCCAATAGATGATATTTGTCGCAGTAATATTATTTAGACCATTACAGATTGTTTAAGAATAATTTAATCTAGACTGTATAATTTGATTGTCTCTTCGAGCACTGCATTACTCGGAGGCGCGACATCGGTTACGCTTAAAATTTATTCCCAGTCACGAAAAGGACAATATTACGTACCGAAAAGGCCAAAAGGTCGCGGCGGTGATTGGATACCTAGTAACGAGAGACTGTGAAAGGAATAATTCAGGCATAGGAAGGAGAGAAGGAGGGACAAAGCGGAGAGGGCGGAGGCAATAAGAGCGACAGAATCGGAGCGAACACAGGGCCCAAGGGGAAGTGGATTCTTCTTAGAAAGGTGGAATTAAGCGGAGCCCAGAGAGGGGGACTCTGCGTCTGAAAACGTTTTCCAATACAGGACGCAGCTGATAATTAGTGGCCCATTATTCGCAGGCCAGCCCCTCAAGCCACGTCTCCGATCTGATCTTTAAGGTAACATACATTAAAGAGTCTCCTGCAAAATATTTATGGTAGATAAATTAATGGCACGTAAATGTATGGATCGCATATGCATATTGTTGTTGGTATATACAGTTTCTGATGGTATACAACCAGGCAGTTCTCCCTGTTAATTCCTGTTAAGGTTACTAATCTCAAGTCTCATAGCTCGGGTCGGGGACCGATGCCAGCATCTGCGCATAATGTTTATGAAATTCTATATTCCTGGACCTAACGAGGGCACGGCGTTTTGCCTCGAGCTAGAATCGAACCTATAGCGCCCTGGTCTGGCGTGCTCAGCTTTCCCAGCCGCATGTCATAACATATAGAAAGGCAGAATTGAAAAATACTAATTCCGGCAGTGTCCACCTTTAATGTCCAAATAGATATCCCGCGTTACTGATTCAGTGAAACATAAAAAGTATACATGCAAAGAATTTCGTATTTGCCAGAATAATGAAGTTCCTTAATAATGCTTTGAAGAGTCGATAGTTTTCCTTATTGAATCCGCATTATTTAGGTAACAGTTGACGTATTTATACTAAGAATATTCATAATATATAACGAAGTCGTGTTAGCTTTTCAGAGCAATTCTGCTCTTGTTTTTTTATACTTGTGAAAGATGTAAATGTAAATACTATCACCAACTGTAATAAAATGTGAGTTGTAACACATTAAAATGGATACGCTATAAGGGAGTATGGGAGCCAGAGGTAGGTAGAAGCCTGCTATTATTAATACCGATATTAATGAGCGGACTCGACCGCGCCGCTGAACTCGGTTCGGACACTTAGGGAAAGCTTAATCAACGCGACCTCATTTTTGACGATGTCCGTGCAATTTAGATACGCGGTATTAAATAAAAAACAAAGGAAAAAGAGAACGCAAGATAAAAGAAGAGTTATCACTACGCTCATTACAAGAATAGAATACTTTCGAGGGGGATTTTGAGGGGAGGACGATGAAAAAGTGTAATGGTTAGCGGTGACAGATGTAAAGGGCCCAACACTGGGCGAGTACCTGCTGTCTCCGGCGCTTACACCCTCGGTAAAATTGCACACGCCCAGATAAGGCGGTTTTGCTGAATTCGGACTAATTTATGGCGTGCCCCACAACGAGTTATCCCATTTAGAGTCACATCCGAAACGGAGTATATTAATTGGCGCGCCGGCTATTTAAGAGCTTAAAACCGGACAAGTGGTGTAGCCAGTCAAGAGGCGATGTCTCGACAGTTGGCAAGTGTTTGTTTACGGGAGGACTAAAAATAACACACCAAGATAGACGGACCGTTCTATCGATCCTACAATATAAAGTCTATAACTCAATAACCTTGTAACAGATATATCGGACGTTCAATGATATTGAACTCCACGAAAGTAAGCCGCGACCGCTCCGCGTAGGGGACACGCTTAAAGGCGATCTGATTGATAAACGAAGGAATAAATGAAAACGTTGGTGTTGGGGGGAGATTACACAGGGGGGGGGGCTTGAATTTCGAGAACCTGAAGATTTATTGGGCCGATACAAATTCGCTTCGGATTCCTCGTCGATATCGGAGATATGAAAAAGGGCAGCCATCATTTTTCTTCTGAGAATGATTCATACAACATGATTATTTATTTCTTCAAAAAATAAAACTAAAAACATCGTTAGAATTAAAATAATAACAAAGTATATTAACTGTTATTTTTAAGTTAGTAATATTTAATACGAGCATTAACTAACTAATTTGCAACAGATGAAAAAGAATCCGAGTCGGAGCATTAACTCCGTCCCGCACTCAACACTAACCTACCCGAGATTTAACCTAATTCGGGTTTAAATCCCCGTGGCGGACTGAATATTCATCCAGTCATATGAGCTCATAGAGCTCAAGTATGAAAACATTAATGTCTATTTACAGAGACTAGTACTGCATGCGATTATTGAATAGTATGTATGCTTAATGTGAATTTGTAGTGATTCAGTAAACTGAATATTTTACAACATATGAAGCTATCTTTTGACAGTATAACTTAGATTGTTAGTTTTTTATTGTTTCAACACACGCTTACTTGCGTATTTAACATCGATTGACATAACCACGAAAAACAAAATCACTTTCGAAATTATTAAACTTGTTTTTAAATATTTGTGTATTATTTTCGAATTTATATTCGATTTATTAATAACAATATGTATTAAGATGTAAATAGATGTATTACAGGGGGGGGTATTAACACTTTTAACGGTAAATCTGTTCGAATTAATTGAAAATGGGATATCCTATTAAACATTCGTGTTACTAGAAATCTTAAATTATTCGTATATGAATATAAATGATTCACGTTTCCTAGACAGTGATATCAGAGCCTAACAAATGATATATGTGCGTGTCGGTGGCAGGTTACTGGCCTCTAGGTGTCGTCTGGTGCAACATTTACGTTACGTGTGACGTCCTCGCCTGTTCCTCGAGCATAATGCACATGTGCTGCATCAGCCTGGGCAGGTACCTAGGTATCAGGAATCCCCTCAAGACAAGGCAGTCGTACTCGACCAAACGACTCGTCGGATACAAAATAGCACTCGTCTGGCTGCTTTCAATGGTCGTTTCGAGCTCCATCACTGTTCTTGGTAAGTTAAAAAATTTGAGATGTCCAGAACTAATTAAATATATACAGTAGTTCCTTTCTAAGTAGACAAAGGAAACAATATCGATAAAATTTAATAATATATACTAGTATGACGAAGCCTTCAACAATGATTAAAACGTTAACGATCTATAACGATACCAAATAAAATAATAAGAAGGAAAATTGTAATTCTTAACACGTTTTAAGACAAATCTATTGAGTGTGTCACAGAAGGCTTATGTTTTTGGTTGAATTAAAAATAAGGAACAATACACTCCATAACCGAGCAATTATTTTTGCCAAAATGCACACATTAACACCTTGTAATCAGAGGTAGGCCACCGAGAAGATTTCAATTGAACCCGAATGCGAGTTTATAATTGCTGAATTATTTCCCGGAACACAGAGGCCTTAATTTAATTGGAAAAATATTCACTAAGGTGGAACGTGTCCATAATTTTAAATACTGAAAGAAAAAGTAAACCCCTTCCAGTAATTAGTCTGAGGCTACGGACCCCACAGACATTCAAACCGCTCAGTAAAAAACAGGCCCTAATTAGACGACCTTAAACCGATTTAATAAGGCCACTTTCGGCCGAGATTAAAGTATATATATATTTTTTTAATAAACAGTAAGGCGTAAAAGTAAAAAGATCAATCAAACTAACCAGTACTCAAAGAGAGCGGTGTAAGCGATCGGTATTGTTCTTACAATTAGGTCGAACAGCTTTACGACACTAAAAACAGAATTTATGACGGCTTTAAATAAGGTTTACGGGTACCGAACTCCAACATAAAATAGAAAGATGGCAGTGAGAATTTCAGGCGGAAAAGTGGGATGTATCGCGGTGGGCTGGGGCGACCCCTGAAGGAAATCAAATATCTCGGAGAGGAGGATAAAACGGTCATATAGCGGTGTAGTTACAACAGCTGCTGAGATTTTCCAGCTCTTCAGTCTTTGAACGGAAAAAGTAGAACGTTAAACAAAAAGTATACGGCCGTGAAGTGTTTACAAAAAATGGAATGCGTACCGAATATTTTACGATAAGGTCAAATTAAAATTAGACTGCGGCTCAATTTATGAACCTCACACATTGCGACGTTTTAAGTCCCAATTCCGTAACCACGGTTTTACGAGAATAAAGTCAAGTACAGGTCGTAATTTATGATGATAACATGATCAATATTAGTTGTCATAGTCACGTATCTGTAACTAAAAATACCGTGACTGAAAATTATCAGAAAGATGTTTCTCATAATCTGTTGATCTGCTGACTGTCGATAAGTTTCTCCTACGACAATACATCTGAAAAAAAGTGTTTGAATGTAAATATTCTAAGAGCCCATTACACGTGGTATGCAAAACATCCAGCGACTAAATAAAGTGTACGCAACTCGGGCGAATAAATATTGCTGACGTACAATTCAATTCGGTGCGCGGGGAAAGCAAACAAGACACCATTTACGAAGATGAAACCATATTTGTCTACTGGAAAATTCTCCTATCACAATTTCCTACCGTCGAGAAGAAAAAATAAGTTTCCATCGCTTCCCTTTCTGAGTCGCTCGTCACCATTTCCTTTTCTTTGGGGAGAGTGCCCGGAATCCCGAGCAAAGCCTTTAAGAAATAAAATAAATCGCTCCATTCTGACCTATTTATAAGAAATGACAACTGCGTATAAGGTCTGTTCATATGTGTGGCTAATAAGTGTAAATAATGAATTCAATTTATTTAGGATGTGTTAGGCGGTGGCGGTCCAAGGGGATTTGGAATACCATAATTGTTGCTATAATCATTGATTTTTTTGCCAACACTGTCTCTGAAATATCTCGTTTCGCGTATGGAAACAGAAGATTGCAAGAATGGTGGAATTTGATTTACTATATTTTTATTTTAGTCAATAGAAATGTGTTTAAAACTTCTTGTATTTTATCTATAACAATACAACAATCATTTATAGTTCTACCAGTTTTTTAAGAGGGGTACTTTTTCTTGGTTAAGAAACATTTGCTTAAACGTGACAGTCGCCTGTAGCGACCCATGTCTCCTCTCCCCGTGCGCGCGGGGAAATTATGCAATATTTCTGTATGTGCCGCCGCGTTTGACTCGACTTTATATCGGCAAACGTGAGCGCAACACCACTGTGCCAGGAATCGTTTTAAAGCTTCTGGCGAGATCATATTCAAATATACGAAGAACAGAGGTTTGAACTGAACATTTTTGCACAATAAATTGGCAGGCGCTATTTTCATCCATAAAGGTGGTGTAAGAACGGAATCGTGGTAAATGGTACGCATTGCAGTCAATGCAACATGGTTTCTCACTTCGATTGCCATTTATTCTTCTGTTGTAACTCAAGGGATACACGAAGCATCGAACATAATGCCCGAGCCCCGGATGTGCGTGATCAACAACAGGACATTCTGGATTTTCGGATCGCTCGTCGCTTTCTACATTCCGATGGTGATAATGGTGGTGACCTACGCGCTGACAGTACAACTCCTGAGGAAAAAAGCGAGGTTCGCCGCCGAAAACTCGGGCCAGGAAGATCACTTCAGGCGGCTCGGCGGACGCTTCAGGAATTCCAACAAATTGCTGTATAGAACTTCGGGAAAGTCTTGCGACAGGTAGTATTTTCATATATACAAAAATAGATGTTAATAGGGTTTTATAAACGAAGTGACTATAATTGTAGTTATTCTTAGAATTCGCATTTGTTGACGGACTTAGTAGACGTGTATACTGTAGTCAGCGCGGCTACAGAGGGTTGTATTCGTGATACGATATTCAAACAAGTCCTCGGTATTACCGACTTGACGATTTATGACGGCATTTAAATTTTAGGTGGGAACGGATCGGAATTGCGAAAGGAAGGGGGCGATTTGCACAGTAGGAAATTCAATTTCAAGAAAGAATTCCTTAAACATTGGGGAGGGGTAGAGAAACGGGTTTCTGAGCTATAAATGCGAAGAGAACAAATACTCCTCCCCAGCAGTAATTTAAAGTGACCGAACTTGACTCAAACGTGAAATGCCCCCTAATAAGAAAGAAATAAAAAAAGGACTTGGGAAAGAGTGGAATAGAAGTGTGCAGCGTGACACCTACTTAGGGGGATTTAAGTGAGGAAAAAACAAATGAAGAATCGAATGAACTATCGAAAACACTTCCTTTTTATCAATTCAGAGAAGCATCACAAGAATTGGGGAATCGGTTAATATCTAATGAAAACGATTTGGCCAATTTTAAACATCACGGTGGATGATAATTCATATTAATTAACTTTCACTTATCACCGCACGCAAATTTATATTAACTGTTAGTGTGGGTTTAAACTAAATTCATGACTGATGGGTCGTAAATCTGTAATAAACCAATATATTACATAACAATGTTCCACATAGTCATATTTTTTATTAAACATTTTTCAAAATTATTCCCGTATTCCAATTTTTCCTCGCTATCGGAATACACTCGGAGAAAGAAAAAACGTTGGCCGTGCACGAATTCGCAACTTACCTCGCGGCCATGAATAAACCCGTATGGCGGGGAGTTTGTGCTAAAAAATACATTTGCGTTTGCAGAAGCGGACTGGGCTCGTCCCAGGGGAGCCTGAGTTACGGTAACGGAAGCGAGGCCGGCTCCGCAGGATTGGTCGACAGGTCCACTCAGACCCCGGACAACATCGCCAGGGAAACCAGGAACTACAGGCTCAAATCCCTCAAGCTACAACTTAACGTCACACCTTCAACGCTAAACCTCAGGTATAACACTGATGATACTAACATCCTCTAAATACAACATTCAGCCTCAATCTACTAACACTACTGGAACCATTCGGATATTAATTAATTTACAGTTTAAAGTATACCGACCATTCGTATTATTAATTTACGTAAAATAAATACTCGTATCGATTAGCTATAATTAAAAATATCGTTCGAAAAAAGGATGAATAATTAAATTTCCAACAGTAACACCATTTTACAACTCAGTTAAACGGAGAATTGAAAACAGGAAAACCGCAAATGAAAATAGTAAACACGGTTTTAAGCACAAGAGCCAAATGGGAATCTCATTAAATGCAGGATAGCTTTATCATTCCTCCCTTAATTTAGTCAGCAATTAGGATCTCACGAGCCCGACTCGTAGGGTAGTGGGGAACACTTCAACTCAAGCATTCTTCTTACTTCCGACCACTATAAATTCTGGGAGAATTACTACAGTTACTGTCTTTATACAACCGACACCGCCAAAAGAGAATTCAAGAACTCACCGCGATATAAGTACTTGACGTTAAATTATTTATTACGCGCACAGAAAAAGAAAAGGATTTTACGAAAGTCTTAATACCCCATCCATTTACCACTAAACGGCCCAATGCAAACGCATATTTTCCCTTCATTACAATACATTCGAGTGTTGCGTTATTCTGACATTCGCTAAATTCCTTAAACCGTGTGCACGAGAGCTGAAGAATTGTCGTCAACAAAGGTCATAACTAAAAGGTTCTTAAAAACGACAAACAATTGTATTGAAAACGGCTAAACGCTGTTAGGGAAGTAAAACAAATAGCTTCGATAAATGGAAAATGTTCGCGATATCGGACAGACCCCAACCAAGACCGTGGGGAAATGGCTGTGTTTGTTTCATCGACCCGAATGGGTTCAATCATTCGGAAAAGTAGGCGTTTCGCGGTACAGAATCCGAAAAAAGAGTCGGAGGCCTGATAGAAGTTTGATTCTATGAGGAGGAAACTGGGGCGGACTAAAAAATCGGTGAATACTGTAATTCAACCGAATATCTATATTTAACTTGATAATTGATGGAAGTAAGGGGAAAGTATATACTTCGAATGCGGTATGTCGAGCATTCCGCCGATATATGTTTGTGGCGCAAAAGCCGTTAGAATTATTCATACCCGTGAGGACGTAACATGTTATGTTATTCAGTTTTGGTGAAAGCAATAAGACTCATAAAGTTTCTCACGTTCCACGAGAGAAAAGTGCGTTCCACTTGGGGCGTACAAAATCTATCCGCCGGAACGCCCCAGAAGTCTCGATATTCGTGATAAACATCCGATTTGAAGGTAAACAAGCATTCGATACCTGTACCCTAAATTTTTTGTTTCCACTATTTACTAGTTGAATGTGGCCAAATGAAGGGATTGCTCCAAGACTGAAGTGAAAGTGAACCGCTGTCCGACTGTCAAGTGTTGAGTGAGCACTGTCCCGGCCATGGCCGACAGAGACCGAGCGTCCACTATACTCATAATTACCTATCTCCTCTAATAGTAATCCCTCCTATTCTTAGGGGTAAAAATAATTTTTGACAGTAAAAGAATCGGACAGTCATCCAGCGGATGAAAACATCGAAGGATACGAAATTTTTTTCCAAATAATTCAGGGGATTATATTATTTGAGGACAAAAATGTGTGTTGGAGTTCTGCAAACAATTGCGTGATTCTCTTAATTCGTGATTCAGTGTTAGTGACGGAATTAGAAGGGGTAAAATGTATGAATACTTTAACAAAGGGACTATTGAATAAATTTATGGCCTAGGTTCCTAGCGAGCAGAAGTAAGAGGCACACAATGGCGGCTAACGCAGTTGCTACCGAGCAGAAGGCCTCGAAGGTTCTTGGACTGGTGTTCTTCACATTCGTTTTTTGCTGGGCGCCGTTCTTCGTACTCAACATCCTCTTCGCCGCTTGTCCCTCGTGCAGCGTCCCGGGCCACGTTGTCGACGTCTGCCTCTGGCTCGGCTACGTCTCGTCCACCATCAATCCGATCATATACACAGTGTTCAACCGCACGTTCAGGGCCGCCTTCATACGGTAAGTAAACCTTTCCAAGAGTGTCTCGATCAAAGCCACAATTTTTTCAAACAGAATCAGTTTAGAATATCGACATTAAGCGGCCTCGGTACCCAGGGTGATCGATATACAGTGAAATGTGCATTTAGAAGTGCTGTGACAAACGAAATATTGTGGTGCTATGCCAAGAGGAATATATGGCACTTTCCACCTGACTATAACATCTAACGTTTTCAACCCCTCCTGTTTGTACGAATAAACATAAACTCCTCTATATACTCCCCTCCAACCTACTACAATTTGGTAGTTTAAAGCGAAAATCAATCAACCAACACGTCGCATATAATAGGCCATCATACTGGTTTCCTTATTTTAGCATTAGAATAAAAATAATCTGGATAAGGCTAAACAGATATGATTCACATTATTCGCGCGACTTCTGAAGTAAAAACAGTTTAGTTCGTATAAATAATTTATAGCCACAAATAAGAACGAGGATCAATTGCCTGAATAAATAACGCGTACGAGTGAAGTGCACCGGAACTGTAGGAGGCATCTCGCAAACGGCCAAAACGTTAGTGAAACCGGGAGTCTAGACGGGTCGGCGCTTGCATAATTCAACACGGGTAGGGCTGAGAGCTAAATTGGGGCTTTTTATTATCATAATATTTTGGTATTCTTCTTTCCACACTCGCTGGAAATTCGTCTGCTTCCCAGTTTAGCACATTGATCGAGACTTTACATTGCTAGAAGTAGAACGAAAATTCCCAAAGACCCTCCTCCAGCGTTCCACGCGAATAACCTTGAAACGAAGTTTGGTTAACATGGACTCCTAACTATGACGAAACAACTCACATTAACCTTAACACATTTACACATTAAAGTAAAACACTCTTATAAATACAATGCCGACATCTTAAAGAAAGTATAGTGGCTTAACACATGTAACATTTCCACTTATAAGTTAAATTTACAGAAATACGCGCGCGTGGATAACATCAATTAAATACGCGTTTGTGAAACTAAAACAGATAATTGCAGTTCACGATAATAGCAACCAACAATGAATTCAGTGATAAAATATTTTGAAAATAAAGTGATTTAAATCTCATAATTACGACTAACAACAGAAACAATAACTTATTCCTTGAAACTATAATCTTCTAAATTCAGGAAATACTAAACTTTTCACTCGGACAATAACTGGTCAGAGGAATATATTCGACTAGAAACCAAGAGATATAAGAATGAATTATTGATGAACGCACTGAGGTACGATTAAAAGGATATCATGAATTCCAGTTTATTTGCCGATAGATCACATTATAGATGCGAAAGGATTTTATACCGAAGAACGGGAAGCACGGTATGAAAATTTCATCGATTTTAATCTAATCAATTCTATTCAAAACTTCTGAATCTTATTCCATTGCGGTATTAGCGACCCTCGCACATATATTACCATAAATTATTCAGATCTTGATAATACCGTGAGCCGACGTCAGAACTGACAGAAGCACACTCGGTTAATGAGCACCTCGTCACCAGTACAAATACTCGACGGTCAATCGAAGTGCAAATAGCATCAAGTGTGAGGGGCCCACATACGATGCAATCCCCAAACAGGCTCCTAATCCTTACATGGGGGGAAAGCATGACCATCAACACATCGGGTCAACAATGGTCAACTTCAAAGGGTGCTTCAGAAACACAATACAGATTTACATTTCATGTTGGACGGATTCGAGTACTAAGTGGCAACGAAACGTTCCGATTTCAATAATTAAAGATTGAATAGTTCAGTGCGTGCCATAATTACTTCAATTAATAAATGGGTATTTACGTAAAAAGTTATCTGCAACAGATCTATCCAATTGTATAATAGGAGTAAGTAAATACTATCACATAAATTCACTACTATTATCCCAACCTTCGTGGCAAAACATTATTGAACATTACATTAATAATAAATGCGGCATGAAATTATTCTAGATATTTGAAGAACAAAGCGTTAGCCCGCTATAAAATTTTACCTAATCATTCAATTAATTAATGTCAACAGCCAATATTTATAATGACACGGCGAAAATTATAACTTAGTCGAACGAGAAGGTCACTTAGTTTTATCAGCCTAACATTTAGTATTGGTGGACAGGTGAAGTGCTTATTTTTAGAATTCTTAGTAATTAACAATAATTGCTTTGTTACTGCCGTATGGGCCGTAATAAGAATACTGTACTCTATTATAAGAATGATAATTATGTATATGCTCTAGGCGCAACTTCTAATCGATCCATTCTCATCCAAGCGAGAGAAGAAAATCACCCGGGTTGTAATATTCTACCCCCGCGAGGATCTCTCTCTCTCTCCCTACAACTGTTTTAAACTAATGACTAGGTTCAAAGGAGAGGAAATTAAATCGTGTCTAACAAGGAAACACCGTATTTTGCAGGTTGCTGTGTTGCAAATGCAACAAGTGGTCCCGGCCGGGGCGGTACAGGTCGGTGAACGAGGGCCGGAGTGGTATGGGCGCCGCAGCCCTGCCCCTATCACTGGCCACCCCGATGGTACACCGGCATCAGCATCCTCATACCTCAGGACCTCCTCCGCCTACCCGGACTCATTCTCCGTCGAGGAGACGCTTTCGTCTTAAACGACGGACCGGGAAAAATTAACTATGCCCCCAAGCATCTCATATAGCTCGAATAAGTTAATTACTTGTAGTAATTTTAGACTTAGTCTTAGAGCGAAACCGGCCACTTGATTTTAAAAATGATTATTGTGTCCAATGTTCATCTAGAGCGGAATGTAGAACGGTATTTTAGATAGAAAGGTTCTCGGCCCCACATTCCAATACTGTATTTAGCATTATTATTGAAATTATGAAGGTTGATGAGTCAATGAACGTTGAATCTCTGTTCGAATTTATACTGGTAAATAAATGATAAGTACGACGATCAGGGATTCAAAAGGAGTGCACAAAGTCATTATATCCACTCCCTCCTAGTTATCAGTATTGCTCCCTACCTAGTATGAAAGCTATTACGTAAATTAAGTGACTCTCGTGGACCTCGGTGATGACCACGGCCGTAGGTTCTAGGTTGCGGCAAGACGCCGGGTCCCCGTTAGGTTAATAAAAATAATTACAGGGCAGACATTTAATAAACATAACTGTAATATTTGTTACGGATAATATTCTTTGTGAACAAAAAGCCTAAATTGTCCGTCTATTCGAAATGTATGGAATAAGATGAATTCTCGGTTGTCTGTTGCAGACAGAGTGAATTCAAATATATCCGCAATGTTCACTTCAATCCGCATAACTGGACTTCAATGGGCTCCACTGCGCGCCTCCAAAAATCGCCACAATTTAACAGAGCATAAAGGAAATTACAATTTGTTCTGGAAAACATGTTATTGAGTCTTCCCAGTAAAATATCATAGCGTATGTTGCCATAATTCTTATCGTTCACGCGTGAAAGGCTATCCAAAATAGTTCTGACAAAAATACCGTTAACAAACTAAGTTAACTTTTTTTTAGAAAATGTAATTATAATACTAATTTTCTAATATTAAACCTGAAGCTATTTCTAAAACTGCTGATGCCCGTTCAAATACGAGCAATTGATAAGTAATAAGTATTGATAAAGTGATGTGTACGGCGAAAATAAAATTATTGTAATTTTGCTCCGATAATCGGAAACCAATAAACATTACATGGAAATAGAGTTAATCAGCAAGGAAAATGTTTTTCTATTATAAAAGTGTATAAGAAAACTCGAATTATTATTATAAATGTTCCTTAAGTAACGTACTGTTATTTGTACTTAATTTTAATACATATGCGTTATCTATGCAGTACATAGCTGTCATTGTATCAATGTAATTACTGTAAATATTATTTATGTATAGAGTACTCCCTGGATGAAATTCAGCTGTGCGCTAAGCAATAGGTATTTAATACTAAATCAAATCATGACCTCCTCATAGAATAACCTAAGAATAAACCAAGGAATAAACTAGAGAAAGATGGATGCATGTCTATTCTATATTATAAACTTAAGATATTTAATTAAAAATTAAGTTAATCGGATAAAAAATGGAATATATTTAAATGTGACCATGAAGTAGAAACAAGTAGAAATTACATAATAGTTAAGGATTTATTAATTGTTATAACGACAATCTTCGTAATGTGAAATTAATGTGACGCAATTTACTGTATTTAAAAAAACTTATGTGTGAATATAGTTTGTAAGTAAAGAATCATACTGCGAGCCCACACCCCATCCCGTCATTACGTATCAAAGAACATACTAGTACTTGTAACTGAAGAAATCTGCAATTTTCTCACATTTGCACACATTATTATTAAAAAAATGAAAATTGCTATAAACAAAGAGAATTGCGACATAAAAATAAAATAGAGCAAATATAACAAATAATAGAATAGAATCCGTTAATACAAATTTTATTTAGACTTGTTCAATAATAAATGTTTTATTGGTAGTCAAATGTGACAAGGTTTTTATAACGTCTCCCACATAGTTAAATCACTTGGAAGAAATAATTTCGCACTGAATACGTCGAGAAATCAACAACGCGATATCCTGCATAAGGTAGTACTAATTAATAGTAAGACCAGAAAGATTGGATTTACATACAAGGATTTTTAACTAGATGCCATCAATTTCCACCAGTCATTCGGCGTTCGGACAAACGAAGTCCAACCGTCGCGTGGCCCTTCATATCCTATTTCCCCATTCATGGAATTTTCAATGAAAATTTTCTTTTGGTTAATTCCCTCGGCCAGCAATATAAAGATATTTATTTTTCGAGTAATGGCATTTTTTCGGTTTTAATTTTGCTTGCAGACATTCCATAACCTCGTGGCCGCGTATAATTAAAACTCCCAGGAGTTGTAACTAACAGTTGCCTGAACGATTATATCCCAGTAAGATGAGAAAATTACATTACATTTTTTACACACTGGTAAATTACCGACGGCCTTATAATAAAATTAAAGTAAATTTTTCGAACAATTTCATTATAAATAAATAATTATTTGAACTCTGACCTATTGATGTGTATTTTTACTTTGTATTTTTACAAAGAGCTAAAAGGAGGATTTGTAAATTGGGCTATATATTATATCGTTTTAGATATTAGATTTTTTTTCAAATACACGGTGATCTATAGAATGAATAGGTCGTTTAGGGTAAGTAATTCTGGACTACGGAACTATCATTCCTAGACTCTTACAATGCATATCCAACAGGACTAAATCCTAATGATTTATGAGTGTACTAATATATCGATACAGTTTTAAAAATAAAAAAATTAGATATCCCTCAAATGAAACGGGAACAGAAACAAATGTATCGGCACATTTCATGCTACAACATACAACAATAGACAAATACAAATTAAAGCTTATTGTGTAATTATTTGCATAGGTGGTTTGTCCGTCGGTTTCAAATTCAGAAAGACAGTTGAGTACAGCTCACGACACAAGGAGATTACGGATCCTCCAAAGCGAGTTTGACTACAAAAACCAATAACGGACGATTGTAGTCAGCCCTAAGGATCTTACGGTATCAAAAGGAAAACCCGAAGCACTAATCTCGGTTCAGTCACTTGATACGAAAATAATTGCGAGCAAGAAACTCAACTTATGATCGGGTACTAGTCAAATTTATAGACTGGAAGGTTCAATAGCTGTACGCTCCTAAGAATTCACTCATTGTTCGTATATTACCTTCCTTAAGTCATAAACTGGGAACAAGAATAAGAACTTTTGAATTTATAAATGGCCAGGAAAAGAACCCGCCAACTGGTTGGGTGTTTCGCGGAACTGACGGTAGGCAGCGACGGCGGTTGGACGGGACAGTAAAATGTTCATTGTCCAATAACTGCTACACTCCATTGTAAACAGTCACAAACAACAACTAATTTAATTTTTATAATCCCATAAAACTTTTACAAGGTATTAACCAGCATAAGTGATTTTATGCTTTTATAATTATATCAATGCAAGTTCTCTATGTATTTATTCCCTCCCTGATATCTATAAGACAAAATAAATACGGGAACAATTTAAATGTATAAATGGACACAAAATGCATGCACGAAAATACAGGGCATGCGAGATAACGTTAATAAGTGAAATGAAACTTCATAATTATAAAGTTACAAGCTACATTTTTTAAATCAGGACTCAATCTCAGTATAAAAATATATAAGATATACTCTACTAATATTATACTAATAGTTCAATTCTGTTTTCTCACTCTTTGTACGATAAAGCCCAGTATAATGAGGCATCCGAATCAAGTGTTTTAACCACCTATATCCCCCCCCACCGTTAAAGCGAAAAGAAACTAAACAAATACTGCAATAACTAATATTATTACGAGATTTTTTTATCTTATAGACAAAGAAGAAAAGCGACAAAATTGTTCCGTCAATATTTAGGGAATATAATCCATAATTATTCGAAAATTGAGGCGAGTCCGCCAAAGAGGCTGGAGTTTCACTGAACAAACGGTAGAATGCGACTAGTGGGCTGAATCGGAACGTAGATCGATGAACCCGGAATTACTGTAGGAGACCTAGAGGAAGAACATCTGTTATGTCCGAATTCATGGATGGTGGGAATTCTAAGATGGGATAAATATAAAGCTTAGGGCTTTATTGTACAAGAGTTTAAGTTTGTTTAATTTAGCAAACGAACATGAAGTAATGATAGAGGTCGGAGAATTTGGAAATAACTAATAAAGAATAATATTTAATAAGGGTTCAATTAAGGAAATCATGGAGATCCGAGAAAAAGCAATATATTAGATTGTGCAGTTCTGTCAATGAGGGAAATTCCGACAATAAAAATGGAATGGTAAGCCAATGTAATGAAAATCATTGGAGAACTATTAGTTTTCAAGAATTATTATAAAATTATCCCTAGTATAAATATTTGTTACGGTTAATTTCCAAGTTATATTTGTTTTTAAGATCCAAATAAAGACAGAATTAGAACATGTTTCCTTTCTGGAGAAGAATTCGAAAAAATAAGTGTGTTTTAGTAGAAAATTAAATAACGGTTTGAAATACACGTGTTTCATGGCCGGTATACCATGATTCTTGTGATCCACCTCCACTCGCTGGTTACCTATTTGGTTAGACAGGTATCAAGTTTTCGTCAGTAAGATGAGTTATTTAGACACGTCGGTTGCTTTTGTGACACTCTGTCACTTTTAATGTGGACCAGTAAATAATACAAAAGAAATATAATTTTATAAATATAGAACTGTGAAAACGACTAAAAATCGGATCCCATCTGATGAAACATTACACGTTTAGCTGGTTGTTTTACTGTGGTCACCACACTAAGAGCGCTGTAGAGCGACTCACCATCCAAATGCGGGAAAGCTACTGAAGAAGACGAACTGGCAAAACCGGTCTATCAAAAGAGAGGCGGATCACGAGAATCATCAAGTAATGGTCTTTTGAAAAGCCAACATTTGGTTTGGAAGTTCTTGAAAACGTCGGTAGGAAGCGGTTAGCGACCCGGATCGTCGGATCGATCGGTCGGATTGTACCTGTGAGCTCCACCAGATACCGTGGCCACCTTCGCCTGATAATCGCGGTTTAACATAACCACCACAACCCTGATCGTACCAATTAACATTAGCAAACAGTTCTGTAACTCACCCCCATGTAACTGATACAGCCTGAATAATCCACTGGTCTTACCTGAAACAAAACAACAAATAGTTAATAAATTGAATTATTACTGAATGATTTGAAATGTTGTTAAATATGTTGTTAATAAAGCGCGAAATATGAATAGCAATAAAATGAACCTTCCTGTTTCATACTGAATCGCAATATAAAAAACTAACAATTTCCAATTACAAAAATATGTGTTCGCAAAGTTTATATAATTTGTCGTCCTCTTTACATTTGATAATAAAGTTACGCCAAACCTTTTTTCTAGAAAATCTGCTGATAATATTTCGGAAAAACAAACACACGAATATTTTTTTTTAGTTAGTTTGATCAGTTAAAGAATAGAAGTTCAGAAACATTTGATCTGAATACTTTATTTAAATAATACATACGTATGTATGATATGTATGGCTTAATTATTTCCCATTTTTAAATAATTCACCACAGGTGCGGATGTGTCATACAAAGAACGTTGAATTCTTATTTAGACATATATGGGGGTATTAAGAAAAAATGTGCGCACCAGATAGTGTGTTGTAGCGTTCTGTTGTACGGTAACAACGAGGAAAAATATTGTTGGCAATATTTCAAGCTGAAATACGCCACAGGTAAACTCGTACTCACTCGCTCCTGATATTTCGTCGGGAACGTTCGTTAAAAAAAAACCGGTTGGAACATATTGGGTCCAATGTATCACTTATCGGGTCAGAATACAAATTTTCAATGTATCGCTTAGAAATCTACATGCTAATAGAAGTAATCTTATTTAGTTGTATTTATTTAATTATGAATATATAAAATATTTAAAATCGGAAAAAATTGTCGCATTAATAAAAAACCGAAACGAAAATCAGTGCCCAGGAACGTAAATAAAAAGAAATACATAATATCAAATAGGGTCAAATCCATTGGCTCCGTTCTAAATCGATAGCGTTTTAAGCAGTGAGTCGATCCGGCGAAAACAAAAAGGAGTAGAGCTCTGCTTAAAAGCCGAAACTTTTTTTCAGTTAATGCAATCTTGCTCGAGAAGTCTCTATTCCGATCCTTCCCTTCTAAATCTATCTCACGTGCAAATACATAATAAAACCCTATACCAATGTCTCACTCTCTCTCATTCAAAGTATTAATTATTGGAATTCAAATAAATACAAAAAATTTCAATCTTTAGTCATTAAACAATGTTTTTAACAGTAAGTGTATGCGGGTTGAAAGAAAACACATATAACACAAATTCAATATACTTCTCCTCAAACTAATGGGGTTAGGTTAATCTGCAATACTTTTGTAGCCGCTTTATTCATCACTTTTATAATCATAATAACATAAGTAAGAGTGCGGCACTTAGGACAGTCGGTAAGGAAAGACCAACTTTTCGTCAATCTTTATTTGACGCTCCAGTGATTTAGATTGGCTGATCGTTTATTCGATTGACAGGGCAACAATACAGGTGAAGGTAGGACTGGAAACAGACGAGGAAATCGAAAATATACGCCCCAATAGGTCAGATTAAGTGTAAGAACCCGAGTACATTTAACACTGAAGTGTAGAGTAATATATGAAGAGCCAACTCGAAAGCCAGTTTCGAAGTAAGGAAACTGCCGAGCAAGGCCGAAGGGCTCTATACCTTGTTACAGTATAATAAATTAACGTCGAACTGTAAGTGCTTCGATGGGTGAACAAGAATAATTTATAATATGTACAACTCAATAAGGCTTAAAATAAACTTGGAACCTTTCGAAACAGGAACTATCGAACGATAGGTCGATAATTCTCGAGAACTAAATAAACCATCCTTTTCTTGGAGTTTAAAGTTTGTTTTACTTTAACATTAAATTAATTTTCACCGTTTTCAATACCTGAAAGTACACAAAAGAAAAAGTATAGCATACTTTGCACACATAGTCGAAAGACGTCTTTCCAATGTACAATATATACGTACAAAAAATATTAGTTTTATAAATGTTGTGTCTCTACAAGTGCAGTATTATAAAAACCCCATATTGATAACTTGGTCACGAATCTGGGACCGAATTTTCCTTCAATCCATTTAATGAAAAGAACCGTAAAAGCCAGTACTCTCGTTAAATACAGAACTGAAGAGTTCAGTGATATTTTACCATCACTATACTTGGTGAAGATATCGAGTGCTTTAAAGCCCAATTCTGTTGGATAAGAATATGCTTTCGGGCGCATCCAACAATTGGATTGAATCGTTATTCGAGAAAATGTTTCAAACAGGAGAACAGAATAACCTCCCTAGGGAAGGCGAGGGAGAATTATGGGAGAGAACAACGGGCGATTGTTATGCAAATGGTAACTTAGCAACCGCTTTTACTTCAAGCATTCATATGGGAATTCTATGAAGGTTTATGCTTAGACAGGCTCAGCGTGCGTATCGGATCCCGGAATGAGACGTTAACGGGCAAAGCGCCTGATTATGCCCGCAAATGGGTGAATTAGCATTCACCGCGCGAGGATGAATGATAGCATTCAAATTACGGCCACATAACACTTCCTAATAGTGAAACCTCATACACACGTATGTTCTAATCAATCGAACTAAAGATTATCGAGCTCAGTCATATTCGCGGGAGTTCTTCTTATTAATGAAAAATCTCTGACATCGAATAAAACAAGGCACACTGTGCAACCTCCAGTCATTCACGGGAATGACACTGCTCGACAACCGAACTCGTATTATTCATAACTGAAACCTTGCACTAATTGGAAGCGGCAGAGAACGTGAAACAGAGGCTAGAAAATTTAGAAGTTATTTTACAGGAGTTTACCATTAAAAATAATTGACTACACTTCATATGGCACCCTTACGGGAGGGTACTGAAA
Source organism: Lethocerus indicus (assembly GCA_019843655.1). Lineage (NCBI taxonomy): Eukaryota > Metazoa > Arthropoda > Insecta > Hemiptera > Belostomatidae > Lethocerus > Lethocerus indicus. The sequence goes on along the minus strand of JACDQD010000003.1, from coordinate 20,054,651 downwards.
TAACTCACTCAGAATTTATTGAACCAGATCGAACGCATTTATTTATAAATACGAGAACTTTGGGATCGGTAAACAAACTATAAACACCACCTGGGTAAGCACCTAAGTTTGATCGATGTGAAAACTTTCACGCCGATAGTAAGGACGAAATAGGATAGGGGATTAGATGCCCAGGGGGGGGGGGGTAAATGGGATAGTGAAGAGGAAACGGAGAATGGGATGGTAAGTCGATCACTGAATGGGCTACCTCCTATAATTCTGCCGCTGTGATAAGCCCTATTATAAAATAATCTACCATTTGGCGACTTTCAGTTTTTGTGGAATTTCATATACATTTTATACTTGAATGAATAACAGATGAACTTCATTTAAGTTATTACTGCAAATATACCTAAAAAACATGTAAATGATGCCGCTATATTATGACCATTATTTTTGTCCGTTTATACTTATTAGACCGTATAAATGTAGTACTGTTTTTAAAGGTAAGTTATAGTCGAAGATTTTATTAACTGCTTCAGTCAATATACGGCTGCTATATGGCTTTACAGCCGTGATATCCAGAGAACTTAAATAATGCAGACTACACGATGAAACCTCCATAAAGACAGATGGTGTTTCATTGATTACTCCCTTCCTACTCTCGTTCGTTTACCATACGTCATAGTTTCTCTTTGACGGTAGCCTTCATGAATGTAAGGCACTTAATTATGAATTAACATCCTCCTATGGGGGAAGCCATATCCCGATTATTCAGAAACATCTCCCTGATTAAGCATTCGATTGTGATAAACATAGTAGCATTAAGGTGTGTGCATATTAATTCTATACAGCGAAATAAATTGATTTGTAGGATTATTATAGCACCAAACGTGTCAATATATCGCTCTACGAAGACGGATGGGATTAATTTTTGAAACCGTCATGTTTAAAGGCCTAGTATTTATTTTTCGTTGTTTCAGTTCACAAAATTGTTATATCACGTTTGAGAGTGTGAAAAGAATAAATTATTTCATGCTAGCATATTAAACCTAAAAATGTTTGTAGTCTGTAATTTACTTAGTAGTGTTAGTTGCTAAATGTGCGGAACTATCTTAATTTTCTAGCAGTGAAGGTGAAATTGCCAAGTAGGAGATAAAGTGGGCGGCAAAGAGGAGGAGAACATAATTGATAGAGACAGCGGGGAGGGTTATAGGAGGGAATGCTCGGGTGGGCGGCGGGATATGAATGCTCGGTCAACTAGGAGGGAACCCGATAAGAGGGTTGACACCGGAGCACGTAGCCCGGTCTACCGGCTGGGGGCCTAATGGGCCCTAACACCAAACCTTACCCCTAATAGAGTTTAGTCGGGAGCCGCTTCATTCGGATACTTCGTACCGCCCATTCGTTACGTCTGCAGGGATAACCGGACCGTCTCAAGTGTATTATAATCGGTTCAGAGTCATCCACCTCTCCTCTCTCACAGAAGGACACTGATCCCGTCGCCAACGGTACACAGAAAACATTGTGTCGCAACTTCCCTGCACTTTCACTGTTAGGATTTATTAAACTCCAAACGCTCGCGTGAACTTCAAACAGGTGTCCTAAATTAGTTCGACTTATTACTAAAGGAATACAACTGCCGATTACGAGATTAAATTTCAGCAAGTTGATTAATTTAAAGTACCCAAAGTATAATTTCGTTTAATGATTATAAGTGACACTCCGCTTTGAATTTTGAACAACCAAAATACCACTTTCAAATAGTTAAAAGTAACCAAAATGTTAACATTAGTTGTCGGGGATAAGATCAACCTAAATAAACAAATGATTTTCCATGCACACGGTGACAAACTACTTATCAATAGCGGTAATTCGAAATTTGTAAATGTGTATATATCGTACGCCGAATATTTGCTAATAGAGTGTAGCCTCTTGGCATTATTACTAATCGGTCGAACCGCAGTATTAAAATAACATTAAAAGAGCTGTTTAAAGTGTTGGGGAAGGGGAAATGGTAAGGGGTTGGGGAAATAGGTGAGGGGCAGGGCCCACGTTGTTATAGTCGTAGCAGGGCAAACTGCGGAGCCCCTCCTCCGCCCCCAACAACTATACGCCGCCTCCAAATATATACGCCGCCCTCTTCGAATTTTCTCTTCCGGAACGGTCTTTGGCCGTGGCAACGGAACGGGCTGCGGTCGGCTCCTCGGCTACCTTCGCCGTGCCCCAGTTCGCGCTAATCCAATATGCGGCCGGGCCAACCCGCCCCCGCCGAGGTGGCCGCGCGCTACGCTAAATAAATACCGGCGGTCGTCTACGGCCCTTTTACCGCCAATCGGTAACGCTCTCTGAGTTCGTGAATAACACTGTATCGTATTTTCGATCGCAAACGAGTAGTAGCTTCGTAAAACTGAACTGGGGGCCTAAAATTCCAGAAATGCGCTCCCCAGAAGTAAACTCCCGAATTAGAGGTAAAAAGGCTGGATCGATTTGGTGTTATATTGTTTTTTCCTTGTGAACCGTTCCCGGTATTAAAGTTTAGAAATAATGCAACCGTTCTCTAACACCTAAGAAAATATCTAGAGTAGAATGAGAGAAATTGGAGGTTGACGCCTGACCAGAATACTGTATTTTGTTACTACAGTTTGTATTAATTATCGAATCGTAGCAAATTAAAAGGAATTAATCGGATCATTAATTAGAATAAAAAGGGTCCAACCGTATATATTGTAACTAAATCAAAAACGCGATCGGGATTTCCGAATTAAACCTGTCGGTACCTCAATTGCGTCTCGGTACTATTTAGTAGGACGTGAATTATTCGTGTCAAAAACAGAACCTCCAACCATGAAGCACTCTACGTTTGGGACGTATTGCTCCTAAATACAAAGACAAGCCCTAAGTTCGGTGTTGATCCGATTAGCCTAAGAGGGGAAGACGATACAATGAATCCTCCGATCTTAAAGCCAAAGGCAACAAAACGAACGCTAAGAGCCGGAGTAAAAGAAACAGTCTGCCGGGGCTCCCGCAGACAGGGGCCTCCTCCTCCTCCTCCATCTCACTAGGGGTATTTACAGCATCATCGATAACAAAACAATAAATACGTAGGAGGGAGACCGAATAACAAACAATTCACAATAGCAAATTACCGGCAAAATATAGGCTGAGGGGGAGAAAATCCTAACACTCCAGAAGTTTTTCAGACTCTGGAAATAAATAGGATTATGAATTACCTTTATGATAATGTTTCCTAACAACATTCCTGATACCACTGCCTTTGGCTCGTCATCAACCTGAATGAAGTTGCTCCCTTGTCATGGGCGTCCATCGAACGGTCATCGGTATCCCACTTGCATTGGAATTCACTGCATCACTACAGGAATGCGGCACCCAACAACCAGCATGTTCACAAAGGTCAAGCAAGCGTTTTATGTGTCACATATTATGACATATATATGTACACAAATGTGCACGATAAAATATAGTATAATTCGATGATTTTTTCAATTACTTCCAATTTATTTTTATCGTCCGATGGATGCAATAAGCTGATAGGTATGTGGGATTGGCACATGGATGTCATCAGTGACGCGGGCAGGTGTTCTCTATTATTGAACGCGTAATGACGGTAGTGAACACGGTACGAGACGTGTAGCTCACACTTTAATGCAGGCACAGTGACGACGCCCTGAATCTTTGATGCAATATCGAGCCCAGCCCAGTCGGAGAGATTGCAAAATAATTTATTAGTTCTGACCACTTCTTCCTTTTATATGGGAAATAAAATTATCGGTGAAATCTTCAAATAAAAAGGTTGAGTGAGGTTGAAGTATAATAATCTAATTACGGCAATCACAAATCAATGTACGATTCATCCTCTTCGGCAGAAATGTTAAGATTGCAATACAATAATATAATTTGTTTCATGGTAATTTTGATAGATACATAGAAACTGAGTTCCAATTATGTGAATTGTACACATACATCTTACGCCCCCTCAAGTGGAATCACAAATCTTCAACGGACAGTAAGCAATAAGAAAGCCCACAGGAAAGCCATTTTCGAAAAATAATTACTCACAACGACCATTCGAATAAATGTAAGATGGACTGAAACATTTATTCTGTTACAGTTTTTCTTGTATTTAGATTTCACGTAGATTGCTAGTACTTTTATTAATTTTCATTAATCATCTCTTACATTTATTTTTATTGTTTTGGTATTTTTAAATTAGGTAATATAAATAATATTAACTATCCTCTCAATAGCCATTGTTAGAAATGTTAGGTGGTTTTACATTAAAGAAATGGAAAATTCACATTACTACCGCTTGTATTGCTTATTTCTATATATTTCACCTTTTTCATATAGATTTAACGCCTCTATATATGAAGATATAACTTTGTGGGTTGAACTTTTTTTCACAATATTTGCTTTATGTTGAGTCCCAGGGGCAAATGGTGTCTTGAGTACAGTCATTTATCTCAATTAAAGTGAATATAGATTAATTTTTACAAAAAAGTACTTTATTTATAATTTGAAGTTTTTGAAAATGTTAAGTTTTAAGATAATACACACCTTAAAAAGGAAGAGGACAGAACAATATTCAGCATGAAACACTAAGTTAGAAAGAAGTATTTTCTAGTTTAAATCCAGATAGAGGCATTTCGGTTAAGCACGCAAGGATGAGAAGATATATTCATAGTCTGTGGTTTTTTCGTTCGAAGCCTCCAGTAGTAGAATTCGGCCACTTGGAACCCCTTGTCCAGGAATAAAAGAAGAAATTTAATTTATCCTTTTTAATTTGGGTATTCTAAATTTGCCTCTCTTTTATTTTTATTTAAAGCGGAACATCCCTTGAAAATAATAACGAAACTAAAATACATTTAAATTTACAAGTTGAAAACAACGACTTGCCTAAAATTAAAACCCAGTCGTATAACCCAGCCCAATATGAATATTTGGACCACAGTTGGATTACCATCCTAAATCTAGTTTCTTTGTTTTACCCAGAAACTTGTGTAAATAACTAATTTAGAATAATTTTGACACAATTGAAATAGTTATATTTCATATAACATGTTTTTATGTGAAAATGGAGAGAGGGGAGAGAAGAACGTAGACGAAGCTATACCAGAAGTTCAATATCTCATTTGAATTCGATTCGATGGAGGAAGAAATCATGGCAGACTACTTCCCCGGTAAATTTCAGATATAAGGTCAAATTTCCCAATAAAAATGGAGATTCACCCACCAGAGATGAGTGAACGTCCGATATAAGAAGCAAATGAAGGAATACGCCACTAGTTACTGGGTCTTAAGCCCGACTTTTTTTTGCGGTCCCCGGGGAAGAAAGGGGGAGGATGTTCAATTAAATGCCTAAGCGAATGTTATTACAGGGGCGCTACTCACAAAGCAACATGACAGGACTGCCAGACGTGGGGATAACGTGCAATCCAGCAGCCACGATTTTAGCGCCCGCGTCACTGCCTCATCAATTAGCCACAGATTTGCCGCATTGTAAACAACAAAATTACGGCCAATTTACAAAAGATCAAATAACAATCAACCATCACAATGAATAATCCAAATAGCTTTAATAAGGGTAGGATCATCATTCTTAAAATCTATGTTACTCCCATCTATATAAACGAAATAATATAGCCCCTTTATTAATTGTAATGTTAAGTTCCCGACTTTATATTAATAAAACTCTATTCTTGCTATAAAAATTGTTCTAAATTTTTATCTGATACCAAATAGGGAGCATATTATTGAACTATAATGGTAAATCCGATTTTCCATATCAAACCTCGGTGTTATTTGTTATGGAAAAATCAATTAGGTTAGAAATGGAAAAACAAGATTTGTTCAAAGGCGGAGGAAGACAGGGAAAATACAGTGGGGGAACCGCCGGGAATAATATATTTCCAGAGTATTGGGAGAGGGGGCCGGAATTTAGGTCACAAGTTAGGACTTGGTCCGCCACGCTAATGTTCCCGGAGGGGGGCCTTGTTAAGACACCGAACAAATGTTTAGCTTACACATTTACCGACTAAGGCCAGACCAGTAGCGACAATCGCATAAATTTTACAACCAATTTAGCAACCCGACAGCCGAATAAACAGTTTAATGTGTAACCGCTATAATGTTGACTTATCGAGATGACCATTCAGAAAATACATCATTATTCGATTAGAGAAAAAACGAATAAAAAGTCAAATTGTTTTTCGTTATACTACTGTACTAAATTAGACCCTAATGAATTTCACAGCTGCTTCAAATCGATAAATTAAAAAAAATAAAACAATTCAATACGATGTTATAGAGTAATATGTTCAACCGGGGAGAAACCAAATAACATCGTCTGCACAGATAATTTTAGAGATACGCTGTTTTCTTTATGTGCTTCTTAGCGTTATCATGCAATACCGAACAATGCTTTCCAGGACGGACGTTCTAAAATATAAATCCCAAACAATAGGTATCAACATGAATTGAAGGGAGAGGGAAGTTAACGCGCAATAGATTCTTTCCAAAATGATTGAAGACCGTTCAATGTCTCATGTCAGAATTAATTATTGCAGCCGATCCAACTGCCAATTTCTCATCCGGATCGAGCAGAATTTAAATAGGCTCATTTATAAAGAAAGGAGCCAGCGGAATGCAACCAGGAAAGTGAATTCGTATTGAATTATCATCAGGGTCTACTATGAAAGTGGGAAAAAAACAATTAGAATAACCGCTTGAAAATCCATTGAAAGAAACTATTAGTTAAAGTAATGGGTATATGACATTTAAGCTTATCAGTCGCCATAAATTAATTGCTTACAATAATTATACAGTAATTTATTATTATGAGTAAGAAAGCGATCAGTTTCGATACAGCGCGGTTATTTCAGTATAACGAACAGTTAGAAAGTAAAATCACAATGACAAGCGAATATAAGCGAAATTGTTTCTAGGGATATGAAAAGCATTGAAGACATAATTGTCACCGATGACTGAACCGAATGAATGACTTTTTAAAACCTATCTACTTGCCGGATTGCCCGCATCGTATGCTACATTAATAGTACTAAATATTATCGGATTTGAATTATAACTACTACACTGACAAGTAATTTACGAATGAACTAAAACAAAAATATTAAGGCAGCGAACCCTGCAACAACTGCGATAAGAGTAGTCAAACAATACGGCAGAAACTGCCTGACGACTGTCACAAGTAAAAAATAAATTCCCAATTACCATATTAAATATTTGATTTTAATTGGATGACAGTAAACTATGAGGAGAGCCATCTCAGATAAGCGGTCAGTTTTGAGGATAATTAATAACAAAGGGCGCCGCTATAAAGACCGATGGTGTCGACTTGGCAGATAACCGAACAGCGCCACTATTAACCGGCTTATATCTGCTCTCGGCAAGCCCATCGTCTCGCCCACGCAGAAAGAAACATCAGTTCCAAAGAGGTTATAAGAAACCATCGAAAAATTCTAGACCGGCAGAAGTAGACCTTCCACAATCCAATAGAAACAGAAGCAAAACTTTTATTCGCGAAACTGATTTTCGAAAGGTATTCACAAGGGAACAAGTCGGACCAGTAAATCAGGTATTTTACTCTTATTTCTAAAAATAGCTCGTGTCCGTGTGTCAATCACAGTTTAGATATAAACTATAAAAACTACCAAATAGTTTTAACTATAACTTATTCGAATATATGAGATTCGTATAATGTCAGTTAAGCCCGTCGATAGTTTCCCCCACGAAATGCTATTTATCTGCGCCAGTTTCTCTGAAGTTTCCTGCTGAGTTTTAACGAATTCAAAAGCCGCGCCACATTTTTCCACCTATCGCAGAACGCATACTTACACTGGTGTCCATTATTTATATATTTTATTTCTCAGTTATCGCTTCGTTTCACTTATCTGTGTACAGAATATTTCATTTAGGGTGACAGCTTGATTGATGTTCCCTAATTTAGGCGTAGGAGCAGGCTAACCCCTCCCCCTTTAGAACAACAACCTCGCTGCTAGTTTCGGGTTAAGTTGTTTCCCTTCGCGCGGCGGATATCCAATTTGTTCAATAACATAAAACAGGGTTTAGGACAAAGGCACTATTGAAATCGAGAGGCAGTCCTGGGGGGTAGACCACTGTAGAGAAGGGAGAATGCTATATTTCACCAGTTAGAAGGCATAGTCGAATTCCGGGAGTGTTAGTCTGGGCCTCGCGATTCCTATCGGTATCCGGATGCTATTGCCCCTGGACGTCGTTCCCATTCTGAAATATATGCCAAGTAAACGCTGAAGGTATTAATTATTGTTGCATTTGTTAAGGCACTTGAATTGTATGATTAAAATGTAAGAACAAATGTTAATGACGTTACTCTCTATTGAAGAAAAACCCCCTCTATTCCTAACTCCATCCGTCAAATTTTCCCCCTGTTAATATATAGCACGCGATCCTAAACGCTATTACACAGCCACACGACAGCATAAACGTTCTCGGTTCGTGGAAGTGTTTAACTTGATGAGATAGAGCTGTTAATTATTAATCTTCCGGCAGGAGCCGACGGCCTCTAACTGTGATTAATTATAGGGAAGAACGATCATTTACATCGGAAATGTTTTTAGCAATATTGCTCCTGGTCTTGTTAGTGTTAAACCCGAAAAAAAGAAGTGACGAATATTTACAGTCAAACATTTCCCGAATATGACATTTAAGGGTGGGAAAAAAGTAATAAATGTAGAAGCACTCGATTATAGACAAAACCCAAAAAGTAACCAGATATTGTTCATGTGAAATGTTCATGTGGTCATGAATATGTGTCTTTTGTATTACTAACGGAATAATGATGAAACACCGGAACCAGTCTAGTATAGGGTAAATGGGCGCTTAGAACGTATCGCTCTTATTGCGCATATCCTGTTTACTCATAATGTTAGATATTCAGCGTGTTCAGAGACTTGAGTTCGCTGATCCCCATTTTATTATATAATAGTTTATTAATATTTTAAGCCAGATTCGTGTATATCCTTCCTTTAGATATTAATTGCGACAAATTTTAGAATTTTATTATTATTTAAAAATATGTACCCAAGTACCAATTAAACCAACGACAATATTCTGGAAAACATAAAAACACTTTTAATATTGTTCACTGTACCGTTTTTTCCGACAGGTGGACGGAGAAATAAAACACACAGAAAACAACAGCGTCTATCGGCCTAGAACGAGTGGGTGGACGAGGTGGTGGTGGCCACGGGGACCGAGAAAACAACGGCCCCATTGAACAAACAAAGAACACTAACTTGGTCGACGGTTTGAGTGTTCATTACCCTGGGAGTCTGTGGGCCAAGTTTGGTGTGTGCGGCACACTGGCGCAATTATGAACCGGCCATTGTGGACACTCCCTCCTTGTGTATACGCTCACCTGTGTCCCAACACCGTGTACAAAATAATTCACTAATTACGAATTTATTACATCCACGATATGATAACTAAATTGAAATTAAAAATGAAATTACAGGAAGAGATATGACAAATATTTTCCATTGAGTCCACTAAGAATAGAAATGGTCATCCGATTGGACTGGAGAATGCCTTTGGATTACCGAATGACCAATCTCCTAAAATTGGGTCCCTAATGCGATTGCTGTAATTTCATCAGCGCCCCTCTGGCTTCGTTAGTACACTCAGAAGATCTGAATAGATTTCGAAAGAAATCTTCAAAAGCCGGCCAACCTATCTGAAACAATTTGCGATTTAATATTTTTTCTTTTCGGTATGAAATTGACTGTGAAAGGCTAATGATTTTAAAGAACAGAAAGGGAAAATCAAGAGCCTACTTCGTACGTATTCGTTTTTTTAGAGACAAGATTTATGTGGTTCGCTCTTATAAAAAGCCCGTGTATAAATATACGGTCTCCACCGTGGTACACATTTCCATTTGAACGGGGAGTATAATCCTGAATTCCTAAAAGCAGCATGGCAATGTCCACCCGGAACGTGCTCCGCTTACATTCGGTGCAAAAAATATGAACAGACATAACACAAGAAAAAAGGAGTGAACAGTATCGACATCATTCGCTCAGTATCACCACTATCGGATTTTTATTTTAATATTCGATATCCGCCACAGTTCATTGAATCATTGCATCGGCAAAATGTATTGCGATACTGATTTGATACTAGCAGTTACTCAAAATCCGTTATTTTGAGGACACTGTGTATCACTATTACTTTAAAAAAAACAATGGACCGCTTTTTAATTAAATCCCTCTCTCTCTGAGACTTCATCGCACTACTCGGACGTTAACTGACATTTTTTTAATGATAATCGGAATATGGGATAACATTAATTCATACAAATTTACATGTAATCAGGTGCTAACATATAAACAATAATTAATTGGAAACGATGCCGGAATAGAGGTTATTATAAAACATATGACTTATTAGGCTGTCGCAAAAACTTGTAGGGACAGGTACCACATGAAGAAAATACTTACTGGAACATAATTAATTTTTAAAAATAAAAGTTTTAGCTATACAGTATGGACACGGTGAAAAATACTCACTTACTCATATAATGGCCAGGGAATGGTTAACGTTTCGGGGATCATTAAAGAAAATATACGTATCGGAAAATTCGATCCAATAGCTGCAAGCACATTTCGGCCATGCTCTAATTTAAATACGAAAATAAATACGGTTATCTGTTATATGTGGTTACATACCAGATTAGGACAGTTATGAGAATTGTACCGACGAATGTTTACAGGTGGTGCAACACAACGCTGGACCGAGGCGGCTTTAAACGCCCGCCGCAGGAAGAGCAGTAAGGATTAAACAACAGTTATACAAAAGAAGACAGAGGAGTATCGGAATGCGGTTTAGGCCGGGTTTTCCGGCGGCCGTACGCATTACGCATTCGTGAGAGGGTAGGCGACTATCAAAGCCCCTCGGGCTAACCACTCGGATAATGGTCGTTTTCCAGGCTGGTCCCAATACTAAGTTGACACAGACGCCCCTCTCCAAATCCCCACTAACAAACCCCTGAATCTCCACTGTCAGTTAGCATATAACACGCTCCCACTCCGGTACAACCATGGACGGTTGGCGGGGTTTAAACACTCTTCTCCGGAATATCATTGTGGCCCGATCCCATCTGTCCGCCTCCGCCTCCGCCTCCATGACCAGGGCCGTACAAAAATCTCGACAAATCTCAAATGATTAAAATCATACAGTTTGTACTAGTTTGTGACTGAGGGGTAGGTCACAATATCGATTCTATCGTGCGAAGCGATAGAAATTTCGATGTAAGCGAAAACTGAAAATATGTCAATCACAAGTTCCCCTTCATAATCGAGAGAAAGGAATCCAATGAATTTCAATAACTCTATTCAGAAATACCGAACGAATGAATGAAGCAGAAAATTAACATCATTACGTTCCTAAAAAATAAATGGGATAATCTCAGATCTTTTAAGATGACTTCATTATATTCAATAAGTTATGAAAGTGGCAAAGTTATGTAACACTAAATAACCCTTAATTGTTCAACGAATCCGAGTTTAAACTTATTTTGTAATCAGCACACTGTGCTAATTAAATAGTGAAAATTGTCCAATTCACCCAATGATTGTTGTGTTAGTTGTCAGCATTAATCAAATCATTCGGACACCATACCAACGTCGGCAAGATTAAGTCTAAATTAGCCATTTATAAATACACAGAATTATCAATTGTCAATCTTTCCTACTAGCCCTCATACATAATGTATTTATTTTAAAATGAATCTCAATGAAACAATTCGGTTCTAAGAAAAAATAATAATATTCAACTTTATTACTGATTAGAAACAATCATCGACATGATATTCAATAAGTACAAATTTGTCATATAGCCTAATTATTCCAATACCATAGTAATTTGAGGTCACTATGACGACTAAAATACCAAAAATAATGTTCGGTAGACCCATTTAAATTGAAAACTAGCGTCCTGTGAATAAGAACCGCGAGACATGCAAGGACATGAATAGAACTTCAACTGAAGGACTACCCTGTTTACAGCAGCGATTGCGGGGAACCCTACATTTTTCTTTTAGCCCTTCGCAAGTTTGGAGAACATTTTCCAGCAAAAGCTATATCGGTCAAACTATAATACAGACACCAATTTCCCCAGTATAAAAATATTCGAAAATTTCAAGGGGAGCAGATTTGGAACGCGCATCGATCGTTCGAAGTTCATTATGAACTGTACCGCAACAAAATTAACTTCTGATCCGGGACGTATTAACTGAGATTGAGTAACGGTAAGTTGACGTCGCCGGTGATCTACAATGTTCACCAACCAGTTTTGTAAACTTTGTCATGAACATTTAGGTTAAAACTGATATGACTTTGGTTCATAATTCGTAAGAAGATTGCTTTGTACATAAATATCTCTTTATATTAAAACCCACGTCAGTGAATTTTAATATAAATCCCGTCGTGTCCCTTTTTTGCGCATTATTTTATCAATTACCGCAGCCGAATATAAAGACTTCGCGATTGTCAAATTATCTCAAAATATAGTATATTGACCATTTTCTGAGTAAGTGTCTTCAGAAATTTCTTGAAAGCTATTTTTCTTTCTGGCGTATGTATTAATGTTGGTACGACCTTAGCTGATTGTAATGCGCTGGAAACAATGTATTGTAACTGTCATTAAGGAGAGAAGACACTCAGAAGTTTTGAAAGGCAGCCCACGTAAAAGCCCAGGAAAAATAATTAGGGAGAATGTTATCAATCTGAGTAAATGTTTTTCGCACTCCCCAACCTATATAAATAATTGCGATGACTTTTTATTATACCGATACCGGAATGAATTTTTGCGAATAACTGAACGGACGAAAGACCTAAGTAGTCTATGAATTGTTGTCATAAGAAAATAGTAACCAAGAACTATCTATTAAGATTTACTAACGGTAGTTGGCAAAAAGAGGGGCTCTGGTATAACAAGAGGGTAGACACAACGACACGCTCACACTTGACACCAAAGTATTCAGGGGCGGCCCTCCCCGCCCGAACAAAAGCTATTGTTTCCCCCGGGACGCTTCAATCAATTTGCCCCTCTGTGAACTGGCCACGTCTAACGACTCTAATTTCGAATCGAGCACCATTGTTGCCCGGCTGTTGCGATTTGGCCGTCCCCGAACCGCAGGCCTCCGCAGTCCCTCCGCAACCCGTTCATCCGTTCCCAATCCGGTAATTTATAACCCTTCGAACCAATCCCAATGTGTCCGCATAATTTCACACCCCCCCCCTCCCCACGGGAGTTTGTAAATTCGGCCGGGAGGCTGTAAACTTTGAAGCCCTCCTGGGTGAAAGTCTGAAAATCGAGAGACATGACACAGACTGAGAGCCGCGCTTACCATACCGCAGAATTCATTTGAATGGATCAGCGTTTGACAAATGAACGCAAATATGGAGTACTGAAATAAAAGAATTTGCAACAAAGGAAAATAGCTTTACATAAGTGAATACGGTGTTCTAAATGAACAGTTACACACGTATTGGTTGTGACAATATAAGAATAATTGGAAATATTAACAAAGGAATCGGACGAAGTGAATCGGGCGTTGTTTGAAATGAAAGTACCTGAAAAACATTCTACAGACACTGACGTCTAAAGACTAAGTGAATGCCACTAAAAAAAAGGAAAGGGGGCTCAGCTAATGGAACAATAGCATTTTAAGTGCTTCGTTAACTCATTAATATGAAAGAAAATGGCACACCTCTGAGTTCGAAAAGACGGACGAAAATTAAATAGAATACGTTAAGAGCCAATTTTCGTGAACAGGGTTCAATGATCGAATTAGGTGCCGGTTTTTGAAGTGGATTTGCATGAGAAAAATAGGTAATGAAACGAACACAAATAACGATAGCAATGGAAAAGTTATTGACAGTCGCTTTTAAGATAATTATACCATAAATCAATCACGGTTGCCTCTGTATTACATTAAAAATGATGGACATATAAACGAAGTAGTTCGGATGTCTACGAAGCTACAAACGTATTAACGTTAAATATCATACATTTAAAATATCGTTAACTTACTGGCAGAATTAACATTCTGTTAAATTGCATTCAATTATATAATTATAATGTAATAAATTCTAAAAGTACCTATAGAATGCAAGAAAAAGAATAAATATATCGGCAATAATGTTATTTAATCTATCGTGGCAATCCTGTAGTAAAGAAGGTGGAAGACGATTAGAAAAGAAATGATACACGAGTTTTAACTCAAGAACGTTAAAGTAATATATCTTTTCACGACTCGGAGAAAATAATTTTAACTATTGTTATTTCAACTAACAATAACGTAACAGTAAAACATTAAGAACACGTTATACCAAAAATTTACAACAGAGTATGCTCGGTTTTAAGAAAACCTCTTCGATCGACAAGAACATCTATCACACAAACACTCAATCTCCACTTATATCAATCTCAGTCACCAAACCCACGAGACAAAAATAGAATATTATGAGGGCGTAGAATAGGAAACTAGTTTTGTTTTGTCAAAACATAAAATGTATAATGCAAGATATAACGTAACCAACAATTTCTATATATAACAAAAATGTTTAGCTAGTAATCTATATATTTAGACTGGCACGAATCTTATATTTGTTGGCCCCTTTACAATCGTGTACGCGAACGACAGACCTGAAAAATATTAACTCCGAGACGAAACTGAGGATGTTTTACGGAATGGTGGTGTAAGCCAGGACAGGAAAACTTTTAATTAACAAATAAACGGATTATTCCTCACATTCTGAAATCTAAAAGCGTTTAAATATAATGCAGTTCCTTCAATGCCGGATAATTTAAAATTGAAAAATATTGGGAGAATGAATGAATCTCTCTCCTCAAGCAATAAATGGCACATGGCTAAGGTCATATTTAGACTACCACCCGCGTGTATATTCAGTGTTCTCTTACTTATACAAAATCGGGTTTACCTTCTCACGATTATACGTTTCCAGTGTTTTGCACACGATAATAAGAAAGAAAAATAATATTAATATTTAAATGTGGAAAGATATTCCAGGTAATTGGTCGGTGATCTCGATCAGTTTGAGGAATCCTGCGTGGAATGGCTCGTCCCGGTTCCGTTCCTCGCACCAGGGGGGCACTTTCCCATCAACGGCTAATTTGAATAATTGCGCGCGTAACGCTTAACTCGGTGTACGGCATTCAAAATTCCCGGGGTCATATATCCGCAGAGGGCGCGTGAAAGAGAGAGAGAGGTGTAAACCGAGGGGCGAACGGGGCGGAACAGAAATGTGCCAGGATTACTTAGGGTAGGACCGCGGGGGTGAAGTATAGGGACGCATGAGCGAGGAGGCGGGGGAGCCGGGGTGAGGGCCGAGAGAGCGGCAGTGGGCTTCCGAACGCCGGCCCGGCCCAGTCGCTGTAGTGTCATTCCCTGTGTCCATTGTGTCGCCGCCGTCCATCCTACCCAGCCGCCGTTCACCGAAGACTCCAGTCACTGGGACGACATGGTATTCCCTAATAGAAATCTTTTTCCGCTTTTCTCCCTTCTAACATTACTTTACGGTAGTTTATAGTCGGGGTAGGAACGCCGGGAGGAATCCGAGGGTCTTCGACAGACCGAAGCAGACCTAGAGCCGCGCATTCTCGAGGGCTTATGACATGTAACACAACGTGATTACGACAAAATGAATGAATTAGGAAAATGTAATTTATACCGTGCATCCTGATTATAGGTCTATAATTCAAAATAGGTAATATCACAGAAATACCAATGTGCTACTGGGTCCTCCAGTTTACTACTTCTTACTTAAAAGCTTATTACTTTGGTGAGCATTATTCACTAAGCTTAAATTTTTGAAACAGTAAAAATTGTAGGTATAATGTATGTACTGTACTAAAGGTATATTGGCTATACAATTTCATAAGAAACTAAAAATTAATTCGTACATTTTGCGTTAAAAAAACGGGATGAGGCAAAACTGATTCATCGATAACATAAAAGGCATGATTAAGCGAAAATTCTGGAAATGTAGCAGAAACTTCAATAGCAGTGTAAGTGGAGTAATTAAAGAAGTTAAAAATACCGTCGAACAAAATTACGTCTTGAGCGTAAATTCTTAAAATACTGGATAATTCCGAGACATATATCGCTTCTTCTCTAGAACATACGCTGAGGCGTGACTCGTCTCCTTTTATACTGTGTAATCAAAATGGTATCAATCAACGTACGTTAGTGAGAAGAAAAATATTTGAATTGAATGGAAAGAATTTGTCGGATATTATATCACTTTATGATTATGAAAAATGCCAATCCATTCATTCTAATCTCTTCAACTATATTACATTTCAGTTTTTATCGAGTACTCCGGAAAATAATTACTTCTTCTATTCTAGTCTATTCTTTATTTTTTTAACAAAAAAGTCATCTGGCGTTACTTATCACGAGAAAACAAGGACCCCAGGGATTCGGTTCGAGCTTTCCTGAAGCGAAACTCAGGATATTCAGTGACCGGTCAATTAATTAGGGCGCCGATTTACTTGCAAACGAAAGTGAGAATAACGACTCTAATTTCCACCCCGCTTGTTAAAGCCAGAGATAACCAGTTCCCAAAATAGCCATACTGGTGAGAATTAGTAAGATTAATCCTAACAGTCCGAAGAATCTGGGTGAGAAAAAGTATACAGCCCAATGTATGAGATTATTAAGTTCCATTAGTTAGCCGGGTATTTTGAAATTTGTAATACACGAAGAAATATACCTGAATGGTGCAACGCTCAACGACAATCTATATAAAAGGTAACGTGCAATGTATAAAATTGCCTGCTTTATTAAAACGGCAACGCTTATAATATTACTGATGAAAATTTAATAAATGAATTCTCGTTTACCTTACAGACGGTACCCTTTGGTGGAAACTTTTCTTTAAACGGGGTTCAGTCGGCTCTTATTTTCATTAGGCGAGTTCCAGAAACTTTTTTATTAATATAAGTAACACTGGAAAGGAGGAAAACGACCCGGCCAGTTACCACTGAGCCAGGGATAATAAAAAGGAAATGTATAGCAATCAAGGGGAAAAGTGGTTGTCTTCCCGGATCTATACTAATTGAGAATTCTTATTTTTTCTAGTGCAGTCCTAACTAACAATATCTGTAAATTCCATTTCCGAGCGTCATCATAACCACTATAAAATGTTCCCGAAGTTACTTTTGTGATTACATTTTTGACATATTTTACCCTTATAAAAAAAAATCTATTCTATTTATTAGCCACCAGTAGTTATTATTTTAAATTATTTGAAAACAATCCATATTTTGCATGAAATATAAAGATTTTATCTACAGTAATGTCTCATAAAGTAGATAATCTTACTAGGTACATGTTTAATACTCTACTTGCAATTGATCGAGTTTAAGAAACTCGGAGAGCATTAGCCGGGGAGCAGTTACCGGGACAAAGAGAAGACAACTTCCAGCATTAAGCCCCCAACCTCATTTTCAACTCTCCCTTAAATTAGCAACCCTAATAAAGAACTCGGTGCATGTGTCGCCCCCCTCCGTCTTAGTGCAGGACTGCATGAAATAGGTTGAAGGCAAGAAGTAGAAGGAGCATAAGGCATAAAAACGGCACAATTTTTCTTCTCTTCGGTAATAACCGAGAGAACAAATAACTTGAAATGATACTACTACAGGGGCAGGCCAAACTAAGTTTAAGCGAATGTCGCGTGAATTGCCCGGTTGGGCCATTACTTCCGGCAGGTTTTACAGTTCCGTCGAGTATCGCTGCTATCTTTAGAACACCATATGTTGATTGCAAATGTATCGACCGGTAGATTAAAACCAATTTGTTCAGGTATTTCGCGGGAAAGTAAAAAAAAAACAAAACAGCGTGAAAATAGACGAACACTTATTTCGGCGTTATAAGAATCAATATCTAAACTATTATACCCTATTGACAACAGATTTCAGCTAAAATAACTATTTTGCTATAATAACGCTATAGGATGCTCACTAATAATTTAACAAATAATCGACCATTCAGTAATGACAGTCAACCCAAAAAGAATAGCGACCGAAGAACCTAGTTTCAGCAGAAGATAAGTCGGAAGTAAGAGATCAATTAGGATTAAAAAGGACTTAACTGTCTCTTACTTCTGGACATTTAACTTCATAGGTAGTTAGATTTGTATTAAAAAGAAACTTTTAAACGCTTTATAACTTACTAACATAGATTTGCCGAGCTGCTCTCCAAGTGACAATACTGTCATTAAAAGAAAGAAACAAGTACAGTTTAAGAAATACTGGTGGAAAAAGTGGTGGAAATAATACGCCCATTTCTTTTCTTCCTATAAAGATAGCAATAATAATTACACAGTTCAGAATAAGGAAATAATGACACATTTTTTCATTTGATTCTCCATTCTGGTCGGCATTTGCGAGTGTTCTGCTCTAAACAATGACAGTTCAGAATAAGGAAATAATTTCACGATTATCACACATTTAAAGGAAATATATAATTTAATTAAATAAAAAAATTAAGTATGCACGCGTTTGTTTTACATCATTTTAAAAATTTAAAATAGCTGACTCGGGGGAATCCGTCTCATGAATATATTTATTATCCACATCCCTTGAAATCCCATCCTTCTCCCTCTATCGACCCTAAAGTCGGTGAGTGAATACGTGCTTTCATGCTCAAGATGAATGCATGAACATGCTCAAGTGATGTTTAAATTAGAAGAATTTATTGACGTGTAACTGTTCGCATGCAAGCAATGCTCAGATAACCAGTGAATCATCAGTGGTCATGAAATTACGTTCAAGCAACAGTGGTTTACATGTTCAACAATTTAACCGTCAGCAATGCCTTAAATTTTTATTTACGACAGTGTTATATTTACTATACCAACTAATATAATGTACAGCCGTATAAAAAATACCTTAAATTATACGTGCCCCCCGTGACAACAAAACGCGTTTTTTTTCCGCAAATTCCACTCGATGGTAAGGAAATAAACCCTGACTAGAGAAGATAGGGAGACGAGTGTGCAACTTATCAGGTTCGGGATAAATGGTGTGGCTACAATCATGACCCTTATTCCCCGACCCCCATAATCCTTGAACACCTCCCAACATCTACCACGAGTCCAAACATCGATATCGGATTTTGTTCCATGAAAAAGACATTCTCCTGTGTGCAGACACCCTTACCACCATAACACTAATTCAACAAAACGGTACTAGAAATAAAGCAGTTCTATGGAAATATTCGGTCATAAATTAGAACTGTTTCATTTGTGAACCGTCAACATTTCATAAATAATTTACACACGAAATTCAAGTAATTCACATGGAGTAAGCATATATTTTGCCTTAACTGCCAGGCTTAAGAAGTACTTAGCACTTGGATCCCGGTTATCAAATCAACCGTACAATCGAAGAAACTGATGGAAAGTGAATTTACTTGCAAAAAATACAATACACCTTTTCAGAATATTCCGAAGAAGGGTGAATGAAATTCAAAGAGAGGAAAGTGCCGGTAGACCACAAAGGGAAAGGAAGAGGAACGGCTTTCACTGAGAAGCGCGCTTAAAACGAGCAAGTCGAATCGAACTGAAGACGCGGAAACCCAAATCTCTTCTCGTCTCTCTCTTTCTCCCCCGCACTCTTTTCTCACTTCTGGATTCAAATTCGGCCGACTTAAAAGCACGGGGGCCCAGATTAATCTAAGGTCGAGCGCAGGCGACCAAGACTCAAGAGGAAAATCCCATTATATGCTGTGGGGGACAGACTACATTTCCCCCATACATACATACCAGCCCATTCATACATTCGAGCGCGTATTCATACACGCACGGTGGTACAAACAAAACGAGCACAAGAGTTAACATGACTCTGAGAATCCTTGAGCAATGCCGAATGGAATGATATTGGACTCCGATATAGGGACAGCGGTTTCCCCGGGAGCAACAATATCCAGCGAATAATCTCCGACCCCTAACGATCTTAGTCCCGGTGCACAATTAATATCCGCAAAGCCCAATCTACAGTGGGAATAATTAAGAGGGAGAGGAAGTCAGGGGTTAGACCCGAGCTCTCAGGCAACCGGACAATCGGCTGTTTGCGAATTAAAAATGAACGATCAGTCGGATATATTTAGTAGAGGAAGCCACTTGCCTCCATCAGCATTACACATTCACCTCTTCCCTTTCCCCTTGTTCCGAAGTCCCTATCTTTATGAATAATAGTAAAAATATATTTTGTCACAAATAAAATAACTAATGGATAATTAATAGAACGAGCTTCGTTGCTTACTTACAATATTTACTCTAATGTTTGTTTAAGCATACCCATCTATCAGAATATAGGGGAAAATGTTGGAAAAAATACGTTTTTATAGATAAGGTATTTCTGTGTTAAAATCTTGACAAATATAATAATCAAGGAGACGGCGCCATTAAAATACGGAATATGAAATTGGTTAATTTTCTATTATAAATTTAAATCCGTGCGCCAACAATGCATGTTTTTGCATTCGACTCATGATAATTAGTTAGACCTCATAACTCAGAGAAAATGAGCACGTGCATTAAATCAGCATACGTTTACCTACAAGGTAAACGAATAATGGCGTTTCTCTCCAGTGGTATGAAACTGAACTGTCATTTCAATGAAACCGTTAACGAAACGTTAGATTGATAGGAAACAAATACATGGAGAAACCTGTACTCGGATATTTTTGAGAACTGAAACGCGAGACGAAACGATGCCAACATACTAAAATAAAATGGTTGAACACTGTGACAATTCGAATTAGACATATTTGATGGGAAGGACAAAATACATCTTGTTTGGCGCAAAAGAACGTTTTCATTGACTGAACAAAATTGAACTAAAAGGGTTCAGTGGCTGGTAAATTACGCCAGGTCGAAGCGGATAAGAATGAAATCCTCGGCCCTAGAATGAAAGGCAAGAAATCGATAACAACCGTTCTCCCCCTTTGCCTCGAGGATTAACTAATTCTTTCTAGTCTTCAATTTATTACGAATCCCTCCCAAATGACCACAAAATCCTTTAGGATATTGGAAAATATTTTCACAAAAAGCGTGGATGGAATAGAAAGTAGGAGGCTGGAAGAGACTAATAAAACGTAATACAGTTGGCAGAAATGAAATTATTTATTATTTTACAAGTATATTGGTTTTATTGGAGGTGCATTTATAGAAAACCGGAAACAGTTAAATTAATTTAATAATAGACAAATGTGGTAGGTCGAGTCGCTGTAATAAGTAACATTCCGTTGGTTTTACAGTGTGGTACGTACTCTTTAAATGTGACTGAAAGAAGACTAGACTTTTACGCGTGGAGCCATGTGTATTTTGGTTGCCCTATTTATGGAGATACCAAAATGTACTGCATAACGTATAGTCCGTTGGTACCGAAACTTAGGAGTCTCTGGGGACGTTACCTTGCCCAACACTAAATCTAATATCAGCAACACAGCGGTTATTTCATTATTGGCCGCTAAGCGACATATGACAGCTACGGCAGGTCGGCGTGGGAGTACAGTTTGAATAATTGGAACCCATTCCGCACAACGGTACTAAACATGATGTGAATCGGTTCAAATTTTTAGTCCATTAGTTTATATTAAGAGTTGCAATATACCCACCAAAATATTTATTATGGGTTAAAACAGTTAACCCATTCAATTTCTTGAACCTTTGCTTCAACAGTACTACCTGCTTCAGAAATCTGAATGCGTACGAAGGTATAATCGAAAGGACTCCCTCACTGACATATTACACACACGGGTCCTTCGCATCAATATTTTTCAATAACATGACAAACGTCAGGAGCCGACAGGTTTTGTATGTCCAAATTTTCCTTACCCCCAAATAGGGACCAATCTGAGCGAACGTACAAAACTAAACCAGAACAGTGGTAATCATACTCCAAATCCCATTGATCTTTTTAGATTTTAATGATCATTTTTGTTCTACGAAACGTTATTCTCTATCCAGGAGAAACTAACTAGGTGTATAGTTTCCATGAATTATTATTTCAAACAAGTATAAACCACGAAAATGTTCTGGAAATACGCATTATTCTTTATAAAACCAAACTGAATTTAAAGAGGCATACACCATTTGTTACTAGAAATTGTGTCGTAGCTTTCTCGATCTTAAGTCTCCTCTTGCTGGGTTGGTATTTTGCTCACCATCATCAGTACCTGAACCTGTCAGTATGGTAGTGAGTCACTCTGGTACATGGGAGGCCTGTGGGGCATCCCACCGGTCTAGCAAAAGACCGAACCAACGAGGGGAAACAGAATATCGAGAAAACTGCGGTATTCCAAACCATCTCTAACAGGAATTTCAAAAATATTCTATTACGAACGCTATACGCGTTAATTCGTAATGAGTAAATTAGAATTTAATGTTCACTCGTGACTGTTCCAGAAAGTGGTGAGAAGAAAAGAGAAGAATGGAAAAGGAGCCGGGATCAAAATATAGTGAAAGTGACCGATGTAAAGTGGTGGTTAAGTGTTGATGATATGGGTTGGGGAAGGAGCGCCTAGAGTATGACGGGGCTGTGGTGCGGGTCCGACGAGGAGGGCTGCAGCCACAACTGGTGGGCGCTCCTCGCCCTGGCCCTCGTCCTAGCCACCGCCGCCGGCAACATACTCGTCTGCCTGGCCATCACCTGGGAACGCCGCCTCCAGAACGTCACCAACTACTTCCTCATGTCGCTCGCCATCACCGACCTAATGGTCGCCATCCTAGTCATGCCGCTCGGGATTCTTACCCTGGTCAGAGGTAACCAATTCAGTCTCAATTGCTTAACGCCCGCACGACGGATCCTGTTAAACAACCTGAAAACTCTCCTACTAAGAGAACATGACTAGTGATTCCAGTCAGTTAATATTTCTAACCAGTTCGGTTGGTGTCGGGTTGTTTCCGAACACAGGGAAAATACCGTACTAGCGATTTTTCAACCCATTCTAACTGAGGTTCTTCCCACAGTATCCTACCGGAAGTTAGTCAGTGGTGATTCAATGTCTGGTTACGGAAACCGTCGCACATTTATCAGCGATACCACTCGTAAAGCGTAGTTAAAAGTTCATTCGATGTCAAAGGGACCTAGAAATTAGAAGTCTCCTGATATTGTTGACACTGAATTAAATGCAAATGGTGGGACTGATTATATCAGTTTCTTTTATCGAAAGACATAAGTTATTCTATAATCATCGCTAGGCGTAAACATTTAGCAGTAGTTCACCATTATACTGCCATTACAGTGATATATAATTCTATTACACTGCATTTCGCTGTTTCACATATGCCAGACAAGATGGAATTGACTGAATGTTAATAAGCATAACGGGTTATGTTCATACAATGGACAGTCTTCTATTTTTTTTGGAAATGTAACTAACTCGAGTGTGGACGCGTCACATAGTAACGGTCGCATAGGAAAAGATTATATTCATTGATGATCTTTTTTTCATTGATAACCCGGAGTTTCATTAAGACGGTGTCGGTTTCAATCCATCGAAGTTTCTCAAGTCGCCTCGCGTCAGTACTTAAGGGACTGTCAGGCGGCATTAACGAAACTCCCGCATTTCAAAATTCTAATACCGCGCCCGGAGAGTTATTTCTTCGGTTGGTAAAAATGCTCTTAACAGCAACCGAGTGATGGAAAAGACGAACTTCCTCAAAAGCGAGACCTGTTTTTAAAGATAGATCTAAAAGCCGTTTGTAACTGACTTATTTAACAAGCACCGTACCTCGGGGGCACCGTCATGAAAAGGAACTGCTGGGAATATAAAAAAAGCCCGAGACGCTTCCGACATTTTCGGCCCACTTCTCCTTTACAAATATATCATAAAAATTGTTATTATAGCTAGTGTATAAAGCATTTAATAAATATTACGCTCGATAACACGAGAAGAATAATATTGGAATATAATGGTATTCAATTCCGCTAAGGAATAAGAAGAAGGGCAACAGAATTAACCCGCAAAGATGTGATTAAATCTTGGAAGAACAAATTCTTGCCGAGTTACAACAGCTAAATGGAAATCCCCCTTTTCTCTTAAAAGTACTTTGTAATCTGATGAATACTTCATTATAGCTAAAACCGGAAGTTTTACTCAATTCGATTTCGCGTAAATTTGAAGCCATCTGGAAGCCGAAGGCGGGAAACGTAGATTTACAAATATGGGTATCTTTTAAAACAAATATAGACGTCATCACTAACGCGCATTGTCACTCTATTCGTCTTATGCTACATGTGTTTGACTGGTATGAGATCTGCGGTGACAGTGCTGACAGATTGATAATAACTATCTCGATATTGAAATCTATACATCGGTATTCATAGAATGATATAGATGGAGAGAAACTAACGAGTGAAAATAGGAAAATCGCGTGAGTTGCATTCTTAATCTAAACCTACACTTACTCCAAAACAAATACCTTAAAGTAAATGTCACTTTCCAAACCGGTTTTAAGCGACTCTGTACAGCCTGCGAAGTCGGTAATGGCGCGAAAGAAAACAAGAAACATTTTCGGGTACAAAAGACCTTGGAAGAACTGGGAGCGGAGAGGAAGATAATATTTTTAACCGAGAGCTTTGCCTTCACAAATTGTGTAATGCCAACTTTCTTAATCAAAGTTTAGTTTGGTTAAGCCTTTGATTTATATTCGAGAGAAACGGATGAGTTGTTACAGAAAGTAACACTCCTAATTTAAATGAGAGAGACGCGGTACCGGGTTAAATAGCCTTCATATTATTAGTACCTCAATGCAGTCTGACTTCCCGACCCAATATGTCCTGGCGGCATTGAATTGTGACCTGTTTTAAAATGAGACACTAAGCGTACAAAATACCGCAGATTTGTTCTCAATCAGTCCCATTTATGAAATGAATACGCCGAAAATGAATGTATTCACAAACTCACAACGGTGACGCAATTATCCCGCCTAAACAAGATTAAGGAAATAAATACCAGGTGGGGTCTCTATTTAAAAATACGATCTCATTATCGCTAAGAAATAATTCCATTTTTTAATTTCCGTAAATCAAAACATGACCAAGTACATTGAAAATATAACTGCGGCGTACAATGCTGTTGTATGCGCGCTAGTAATTATGGTTATGGTCTCGAAAACTTGGCCAATGGTTTGGAGAAAATATAGGTCTAAATACTACAATGTTAACAAAATATTGCGAAAACAAATCAATTTTTCGCTGAGGAAAGAATATTGACCTCCACTTCTCCGACCTCCACTCTGCATAATTAACATGTGGAATCTCTAGGATCCTTAAAAGTCCCATTGCCTAATGAACACATCATTAAAGACGGTTCACTTGTCCGCGTCTAATTGCAATTAATGGGATCTCTAAAACAAAATGCGTAACTGTAACTTCTTGAGTATGTAATTAAAAGAATGAATGGAGAACATTATGTTAATATAAAACACACCCACTAATTGTTTAATAATATATCAGACATGGATGCATTTACTCCATATGGGTGAACCATATGATTCATAGCCTTTTCGATGGAAAACCATTCGTTTGAACTTTTGTAGACTCGAAACAAGAGAGGACCGATAATTAAACGGAAATTAAAATAACTGAAAAAATGACCTTGTTCAGGAGAATAGAGGGAAACATTTGTCAATAGGGTATGTGGGAGGGGGAGGAAGGGACACAATCTTACGGCATAGGTGACCGTGCCAACCAACAAACAACCTATAAATAATTGGCACCCGTACCCACACACAGCGTACTTTGTCAATGTCTCTACGTCTGGTAAACAAATTTTGATTCACTTGCTACAAACCGTCTTGCCGCTTTAACGGATGAAATTTTCGGTGGCAGTCCAATTGAAAATTGTCCTCATTCGGGAAACCTCACAACAAGATGTAGTTAATTGAGTTTCAATAAGCTTAACTAAAACATGTTACGGATCATCATATTCATATTTTTACATTAGTTCGCGCTACGGCGAATTAACCATGAAGTATGTACAGCATCCAACGCAGTCAATGTAATTACGAGCAAATTAAACTTCAATAATCTGAAAAGAAACAGGAACAGAATATTATATAATTATTTCTTAGGAAGAGTAAATAGTTAATAAATTAACTGCTTTCCAGTTTTTCTTCCGCGAAATAAAATGCTCGGGGTTTATTCCGGGTGAGTAAAATACAAACCGTGTTTCCATGAAAACGTTGTATTCGACTTCGCACCTCGAATCAACTTATTTCGCAATGGGGGACGATGAATATGAAAAAACCGGGACAATCAACATGTTTGCACAGGGAGATTAATCCGATTAAGTCAAACCCTGTTCCTCGAGGACTGAGGTAAAACGTAAATAACCAACGACTGGGAAAAACAAATCTGAGTATAAATTTTACACCTATGTGTTGCGACTGAAAGTAGAGAGAGGGAAAGCGACTGACGCAAATATCCTAAGAGCTTAGGGCGCCGAGGGTATATGAATCCCATATGCGTGGTAGAGTAACCTCCCTGTGGTGAACAACTATTGATTTTTCCTCCGAGGGCTTTAAACCAAAGAACTCTCATCAGCCGAGTTGTTCGGGAAAACTTTTCATTTCTGACGACGCTGCAAATCGTTTCGGTTGGCATAAAAATCCGGGTCGTAGTCGGGAAAAGGGACATTTGAAATAAAACGCGTTCCATGCTGCGCTCTGGTCTATCCACTATAGAAGCGGGGCTGGAACGAAGTAAATTCCAGAAGGAATACAACATTTATTGAACATTATAGTACTTAATGTTATAAAGAACAATTATACGAATGCATACATGAAACATCACAGTCTGACTTAATCTGCTTTCTGGATTTTTTTCAATTAGCAGCATGAAATATTCCCGATAGAATATCTGTGTTTTTCTAAAAGAGATTTTGTTATAATCAGTGTTTAATACAAACATCGCATGAATGAGAATACTTACTATACTGAATGTCATCAAAGAAATGAAGAATTAAGTCGAACGATGACCAACAAATAGCATACCATAATGGGCCGCATCAAACGTATCAAAGGAGAACAAGGTGGATTACTTATTCTCGATGAACCAAGAGGAACAAGCAAAATTTGCTAAGTCATAATATGAAAGGATGAATGGGCCATAGCTAAAAAAATCACTTGAAGCCCTCGACTGAACGTTACAGGATTTAAGAGGAAATAACCAAGTGATGGGAGGAGCTCTGGTAGTTTTGGCTGGAGACTAATCCGTCAAGCCCTTCAAGTGACATCCACGCCGGTTGGCCAACTCAATACTGGCCAGGAATCCTAATCAATTTGGAGACACATTGGAAACAATGTCATTGTGAATTTACGAATAATTTGGGGATTTAACTGCACAGATATTTGCTGACACGCTTCTATAAACTGGGGGAGGCACTTCCCCCTTTTAGACGGTATCTTGTGAAATGACTTTCATTTTTGTGAAATCGTGCCATCAGTTCGGGAACTGGGGCAGAAAGTTTCACCCGAGATCTCATAAAATAATAATGAGTTGTTTGAACGAGCCATCCTGACCCGTAATGTTGTGTACTATTCTCCTGTGAGCTTATCAATTTTCTCTCCTGGGATACAACAACACATAATCTTGTGTTAAAGTTTGGTCACCGATCATGCGGAAATCTAGAAAAGTGCGTAAAAAAGCTTCTAATAAATTTTATTGAAGAGACAATATTTACGACAAGGCAGAGAGAAACTGTGGTCATCTTTATTACCTCATCATAAGCCCGGGCACGCAAGATAGTCTTGAATAAACAGAAACTGCATAAATTTTTTGAAAAACGTTAGGAAGAGAGGCTAATATAACCAAATTTTTGTCTAAAATTACCGAAGGATACGGGAATATATTTTGCATAATGTTCATAAATCCAAATTTAATTAATTATTCTATTCTATGAACCTGAGGCACAAAACAGAAATATGTAGTTTATACGTACACATTTAACACTATTTTTACTGCTTGCCAAATGTCAGATGTAACTAACGAAAATATCCATTAAACTTCTACGAAAGATGTATACATAACTGAATAAATGAAACATACATACATAAATAAAACAAACCAAATTTATCGTGAACTTTAACCGAGCAAAAGGGGGTAAAGGCTAGGCGCCGCGACGGGTCAAGAAGTTATGAATAGGATTACACGGAAGTACCAAATAAAAAGGTTTGGCCTCGGCTCAGGGTCAGCCTTTCCTCCACCGAGTACCATTACCTAAATAAAAACCCCGCAGAAAAAAGAATAATTGAAGAGGAAGTCGGACCGGTAGAGGAGGGCAAGGGGAGCAAGAAGTGGCCGGCCGAACAATTAAATATTTGAGTCCCCCGGCAATGGAATTACTTTTTCCGCGAGCAGAGCCGCTCTCTTCCACACCCAACCCCTACTACTAAATATATATGTGGTTGTCTTTTTTATGTGTTCACTTGCGATACTGTGGAACGAAAATATTAAACTTCTGACCCGCTCCGTGGGTGACCGGCTATTTAGTACCCGCTATTTTCCAATCACGTAAAAGACGTTGTACAAGCTATTCCGTCGGAACGATATACACTCACGTTCCTCAAAGGAAACGTACATTTACAATGGACTGCTGAATCTTGAGCACCGTTAATTCTTGTGGGCATGATTGCACCCCCGGTTAACAGTACGCGGTCCTTTTTTTTATTTCGTTGGCTAACTTAAGTACGTGCGAGTCAGCATACACAATTCTTACGAATATAACGGTGTAGGTACATTAGGCAATCTCCCTTAATTAACGGTGGAACCGCGAGGATGGTGGGGGAGAGGATGTAGTGCGGCCACAAATGGAATCCTTTAGTCCTCACAAGCGGCCTCTACCCACCCCCACCTTTCCGAAATTAACTTGCCGTTTGATGTCACCAGAACCCCCATCCGCTCCGCGTATTTACAATCTTCAATTTTATACATATACATATATATATCCACACATAAAATAGTTCCGATGTTCGTTATGTGCCAAATAAATGTAAATAAGATTTCCGCATAACATCACAATTGCAGAGAGTATTATCGCGCCCGACCCATGACTAGAAATTGAGCAGGTCCTGAAATAAAGAATAAGTATGAGCCACGGCACGGCTAGTAAGCCAGCTTACTTCTATTTGAACGAATCGCCATTTTGAGGAAGCCCTTTTACAATGAATGAAATACAGTCAGTGCGGCATATGTAAATATTTGCGCGATTTTAAATACCCAAAGGTTAGACGGGTTGGGCATTGATGGTAGTAGGGAACCGAAGATTAAGCTTGCAGGTTATATATTAATTATTAACAGGCCTCAGGGATTAATCGAATAATGCGACCTCTTCAAGGGGAGATGCGGGGAGCTGGTTATTATTAACGCTCGGCTACCTTCAGAATTGTTCGACCCGGCCGACACTTAATTAAATACGGAGTTATAACATTATCCTGTCTAAGCAACTGACTCAACGAAATTTTAATTTTTTAATTAAGCCGGAGAGACTTTTGACACGGGGTGACAGCATTTTTAGACAACAAAATTTAAACAAAAGAAGCAACCGACCGATACGGGTCGGATAATATTTTGATGAAAGAATTACACATTAACGGCAGCGATGGAATTGGGCGGCAATGCAATGTGGGCGGAACTGCGGTGCACATGGCAGGCAGGCATCAACCCAATGACAACGTCATCTCCTGTAAGGCCGTTCCAAAACATCTCCATTGTGATGATGTTTCAACATTTTATAATTTCGTCCCTTCGTTGTACATCACCCTTATTTATTCAGATTTGTATACGTTTCTTGTTTTTTAACCAATTTAATTTTCGTACATATTTTTATACTTATTCAAACAAAATAAAAATGCAAAAAGTTCAGTGTTAATATAGGTTTCGGGAGAAGAGGCTATTTGAGTAGTTTGAAGGGGATTGAAATGGTTGAAAGTAAGAACAAATATAATAAATAATAATTTGATCATGTATCATTTTGCAAAGTTTCATAAAAAATACCCAATTTCGCAACGCCATATTATACACCGTAAGTAGTCAAATAAATGATTATATTCTGGACTCTGCCGTCAATAAAGGAATATCCGTTACATTCGTCTACCGCCCAAGTTCGCGGGACATTTAAATGTTATAAGCCGATTCAGGAACAATAAAGTCTAACCGCGGACAGTAGGTATTGAAATATAAAAAAAACTTCTGCAGGTCGGAAATTGAGAAAGAAAGGGGTATTCTGCAGGGGTCGGGTTATAAAACAGGAAGGGGAACCACAGCGGAATGTAGATGGAGGGGCGGACGTATGTTGGGAAATAAATGAGGCGATCCCCGCAGGAAATTGGTGGGCTGATAGCGAAGGTGCTCCCCGCCCACCCGACTGGTGAAGAGCTGGATTTATTGTTCAAATTACAGGACATTGAAACAGAAAGGACGACAACTCCAATCGGGCTTACACCAACTACACAAAAGTATTTGCACCATGATCAGAATTCAGGAAGCATAATAATTTCTAGTGGTTCTAGTTTTCGGTGCATTTATTAATATATAATTTATCACTAAGTAGTTAAATAACTTCTACTTGTTTGTTATAGTCTATTTGCCTTATTGTACTCTAATTTTCAGCTTTATGTAGTAACATTCGTATTCTGAATCCCTAAATTTAATGAAATATATTTTATATAAAAAATATAAGCTAAAAAGTTGTATAAATCAAACGGATTCGTGAGCATTACTGACTGAATATTACTTTTAAAATTGGATTTGCTTCGTTCTAAGTTGCTTTCATGAAATTCAATACTCGCTAACGGTGGTACTCGCACACTTTTCAATCTTTGACTCTGCTCGGATTCCAATGAAATCCAAAACCTTCAATAGATTTCTCTATTTAATATTCCATTCGCGTCGAAATGTCCAGACTGGCTGGTTTCAGTTCTGTTGACCGATATTGGGGGACTGAAGTAACTGTCGTGAAAGAAAAACTACAGTGAGTCCGAGTCCGAAGTGTAATGAATGGGAGGCGGGGGTTTGTTGGAGCAAAAGCAAAAGAGAGAAGCACAGAATCGGAGAGTGGAGGGGGTTAGAGGGGAAAGAGAGCTATGGTGGGAGGCGGGGAGCGAGAGACGTGCAAAACTCCTGGAGCAATCTGTGTATTGTTCCTAGTATAGTGAATGGCAGCCGCATTTTTCTCTTTCTATACACCCTTTTGTACCATCCCTCGGCCCCAATTGCCAGCCCCAAGTCCTGGGTTAGGGAAACGGGGGCTCGTGTGTACATAACGCGCTGTGGGTCTCAATGGAAACTGCCAGCCTGGCTCTCCGCCCCAAATCACTTAAATAAAAAAAAGTCTGTAATTGGAATGGTGCACAACCCGCTACCATGCGGGTGGCTCTTGTTTCAGTACTATTTCGATAATTACAGTCATCCACTATCATTTGGACATTTTGAGTTCGACATTTTTCAAGTCCACTTTTATGTAACTTTGAAGGTATGATAGCCGAGGACCAATGAAGCGTGAATGACAGAAACTGACAATGAATTGACAACCACTCGCAGACTCCTTTAAACACAAGAGATTGTGAAGTCAAGTATATTTCTTACATCAGAAAAAACAACAAATTTACCAAGGATCCGGAAAAAATATCCATCGATATATTTTTTTATTTGTTCTAAGTCTTCGATCCAAAACTAATATCTTACGAATACAAAAATTACTAACAGCGGAACACTACGTGAGCAGATGATAATTGTCAGTGGTTTCCTGCAATCCAAGAAAATGACAAATTACCATGAAGATTAAGTACCCATTACGTAAATGATTAAGTTATATTCACGCACGTGACTTGCAATTTACAAGACCAAAACAATTTGAGGCGGTTCAAAACGTGCACATTTGAAATTAGGGATACGAGAAAGGCTACGAAGAAAGGAGATTCAAAGTGTTGAATGAGCACTATTCTCGTTGTCAGAGTGCCAGAAAAGGTGAAAGGATCTAAATAAATAATGCAAAACTGAGTGAGACAAAGTGTCGGCCATTCGGACGGGGGAACGCTGCCAGGTGCAGGACAGTCCGTCTAAATCCAAACTAGATTACAGTATTCAAAGCGACTCTCTTCCCCTCTATCTCTTCCTCGGTGTCGCCCCTCTCAATATCCCCGGGCCCGTTTGCCCCGAAAGAAAGGCCGGCAAACTCCGGTGACTCCATTCCACGGAGGCCTGGTCTTCATTTGGCCCATTTTCGAACATTCGGTCCACGCGCCCTGTATCGATTTGATAATAATGGGTGTTATGAGGAAACCATTAAGGTTTCCAACAATAGTACATTTTACTAATAACGTGGCCTGTCCTATGGCTTGCGTAGTGGCCGACTCACACGCCTCGTTAATACCTTTAATAAACCAATTATGAACACTTTTGTCGTGAGTAGGTTGTCACTGACGCAATTTCCGTCGATCGGACTATTTTCATACATTCTAATATAACAATAATACAGATTTAATAATTACAGAAAAATTCTTTTATGCAATGTACAGTGTAATTTCCAGTCAGAGCCAATACTATCGTACTATCGTTGTTAGACATCATGATCTACCTCAAACCAAATTCAATCAGCTGATTGAGTATTATTGGAAAAAGTCTTTTCGAAAGATAAAAATATATGGCAGTTTTAACGACATGAAAAAAGTCCAATCTATATTTTTATCTCGCCGCACTGCTCTCCCGACACTCGGATGTACAGCCTATTGTCCCCTACAGATTTCCCAAAGGCCCACCTAATATACCTAATATACCTTCCGCCATTTCCCGTTTATCTCTTTCGTCAAGCAAACCAGGATATATCTAGCCATATCTATAGCCAACATATAAATGAAGTAGCATCTATTCTCCGTTGACACCTCATAAATATTTATGTAATGAATAAATAAATATATAAATAATTATATTTAATACGAAATACAAATAAATATTCCATATTATATTGAATTAGAGTTAAACGTCATAGGAATAGATTTTCACTTACTGTTTTAGTAATGTTACAAATTAAAGGTTACAATATTTTCAACGCCGGAAAATGATCTAGGTCGAGTAATATAGCTGAAGTGAGGGGCGCAATTCTTGAACCCGGCGCTGGTAATGCTAAGCCAGCATCAAAGAAAAGGTCCCAGGTCTAGTATCACAACACCATTGATCATCCCCATTATTCAAGCCCCCTCCTTTTTGTACGTCTTTGGATTCAATAACAAAAAAGAACCTTCTCAGGAGCGCAGTTCCGCTGACCTCCTCACTCCAGCACGCAAAAAAGATTTTCAGCGTCTCAGAGGCAATAGTCTGAGCTTGTAAGAGTGTCGCTCTAAAGTGTAAAACTAGCGTTACAATACCTGGCAAAATATCAGGATAGCATATTAAAAACAATAACAAATTATTATTCTAATTTCAATTATGTTCTAAACAAGTCGACCCATACTACACAAGGTAATATTCGTATGGTAGGACATGAAGTTTTTATTAACATAGCCATAGGAAAATCCTATTTATTCAAATCATAAATCTTCAACCTTTGAAATTCACACAGCTTATTAAGTGCTTTTCGTTTGCACTGAATTGTAATGTAAGTTGAAAATAATGCAATCACAGATTTTTTTGTGCAGGCAGGTAGAAGAGAAACACTAACGTGGAAGCATTAGGAGGCACTCATTCTACGGACGCTGTTAATGGGACGCATAACTCAGTTAGCGTAATGCGATTAATTAGTTCTATTTGAGATCCGCTATTGCGCGAATAAAAGTAGCAAGTTTGGATGTAGACTCAACTACCAATTCTGAATGAAAAAAGCTTCTGTGCAACGCCCGTTAAAAGCATTTACGATCTGTATTCCAGGCTTCTTTCCGCTACCACCAGTCTACTGCCTGGCGTGGATATGCCTGGACGTACTCTTCTGTACGGCCTCGATCATGCACCTGTGTACCATAAGCGTCGACCGCTACCTCAGCCTCAGGTACCCAATGAAGTTCGGCAGGAACAAGTCCAGAAGACGGGTGACTCTCAAGATAGTCTTTGTTTGGCTTCTTTCGATAGCGATGAGCCTTCCTCTAAGCCTTATGTATTCGCAGGTAGTTTTTTATTATCATTTTAAATAGTTTTTAACAATACGATAAGTACTGAATTGAATTTCTTCCAAGTTTGCATGTGGAAGTTGATTCAGTGCAATTAGAGGATTCGCAAACTACTTCAGCGGCAGCGGTCAAACAAGCGAAAGTTGATAAGATAATCAGCCTTACGATACTAATATTATTAATACAATAAGAAAGCGAAGTATGAATAACAAAGGGTTCACTAATCACGCGGATGTATTATTCGCCGAGAAGATTACAACTAAGGAAGGTTGGTAGGATCCCTCATTATAACCATAAGTGTAAGAGTTATTAACGTAGTTGCGCCGGAATGCAAACAGGAAATTAAGCGATTAGACTTAACTGACGCTTCAATTAAAGCTAATACGGAAGCTTTCCCATTCTACCTGAAACGTCTCGCCGGGTAATGTAGGACGCGGAGGAGGAATCCGGCGACCTATGCCTACTGAACAGATAAAGAATAACCGAAGTGAAAGGGGAAATTAAAAGACAGAATGAGGAGGGAGAGAAGAGTAATGAAAACGGTGGCTGCCCAATTCTAAGATGGACTTGACACAAGGCAATATACAGAAAATTCGATGCGATACAAATAATGATGAATCAGTTGTTTAACAGTAATAGCTGATTGATATACAATAATTTGTACTCACATTGGTAATATTAGTAATTATATATTTTATGATTATGGTCTGTTTTAAATTTTCGAAACATTTCAGGACATCTATGAAAAAACTAACTTTTATCAAAATACTAAAAGTCAGGGGATCGCCTCCCTCGGATATAACCCCGATTCCATCCCAACTCAAAAGAAGTAAAGAGAGCAAACAAAAGAGGGTAAATTTACACAATGAAAACGTCAGGGATATATTTATTTCTCTAAGTTAATATTTACCGGACGCACCAGGTCCATGCGCCAAGCGAATGGACAGTAGGAAAATACTGAGGACAATGTTACATTACCTCTCTAACGTCTTTAACGTGAACTCATTACACGTGTCAAGAAGGTATCGATAACATCTGATGCAATAAATAATGTAATCACTTAACTATTTAACATTTTCCAAGGCATACATTTCCAGAATACAAACTGATTTGTAGTTGGAGAATGTTCAGTGGACTTCATGAAGAGAGAGAATGTTCAGTAGCTAAAAAACAATATTTAGGGAGAAACGTGAATGCGCCTAATTCAATTTGTAAAGTAACTCCCCTCCCTCCAAACACTCCCCAAAACATCATTGAGCCAAGCTTCAGAATGGAATTACTGTTGTGTCGACTGCGAAATTCAAAAATTCTAACCGAGAGTTTTTCTGAAATTAAAGATGGGAGAATGAAAAGCAACAATACGCCCGAGAAATAAGTGGAAACCTCAACTGGGGAGTTAAACCAACTGAATCTGCTCATATCGTTATTTAGGACTGTAAAACAACTTGAGTAAGACTAGCGAGAATAATGCCTTATACTAAGGAATGATATTATAAATATATTACCTTAAATTAATAAGTTGGATAAGAAAACTGTATGCAAACAATATGCAATACTTCAGCAATACATAACACAGAATCGTACTCACCAAAGTATGTAAAACACACAATCGTATTTAATCTAATAATACATGTTCGTGATCGAATGAACGTATATAGCTAAATTAGATATATTACCATTATATTATAATGAATTTGAAATTAATACAGCGATTATTGAGTACAGTATTATAATAATGAACAGGATTACAACTCAGTGTTAGTGGAAGGAATATGTCAGATCCCCGACCCACTATACAAGCTAATTGGCTCAATAGTGAGCTTCTACATCCCACTGGGCGTGATGCTCCTCACGTATGCGCTCACTGTCCGCCTTCTAGCCCTACAACAACGCAACTTGGGAGGCAACACCACAGACTGGTCTAGCGGCTGGCTCGGAGGACCTACCCATATAGGTAATTTATTTGAACAGAATAGAATTATATTTACAAAGGATAAAAAATTAATTTTCTCTATTTCGACATTTCTCATTTTCTATAGTTGCAATTAAAGGAAGAAAAAACGAAGAAAAACCCGTTTGCATTTTGCAACAACTGCAAAATAAAAATCACCATAGAGCACAAGGGGGCTAATTTTATCGACAAGTACCACTTACCCGATCGGCGTTCGATAAGATTGTCCCGTCTTTGAGGGTATATTCGTCGGTAAGGTCGATAGAAATTGATGTGCAGATTTAGCTGTCAGATTTTCCCTGATAGCCTTATTCACGGAGCCATATTCTCGTACGCACAGTACAATTTTAAAACAATTGATTGATGCAATAATTTTTATTCAGTGAAGTTCTTTGTGATCAAGGACACAGCGAGATCAGGTGGACTAGAGGCAAATATGAATGTTCTATACTTTGTGATAAATAGCTGCGCGGGTACAAAATATAAAATATTTTGTAACGGTAAATGTATAACAAAGAATTATTAAATAGAATATTGTATGATGGAATCATGTTTTCCATTAATACCGTCCATATCTACTTCAAGCTATTTTTTTGCATTAACTACAACGGAGCGCAAATATTTCCGGAAGAAAATAATAAAAAATTACAAATTTTACTTATTTTGCTTACGCTGGATCATGGCACGTTAGGAGGCATCGAAAGAAGGTGTACATGGAGAAGATTATTACTTCCGGCAGCTAATACGGGAGGCAAGAGTGTTGGTAACAGCGGGGTGTCGGGCTGCACCCCAGGGGCGGCTCACCACTCGAGCGCCGGTTCTACAGACACCGAGCTCACCACCCTCGACACCCACGAGCTCTGGCTCCCCGAATCCGAGCCTAAACCTTACACCATGTCGGCTCTTCATCATTTCGGAGCAGAAATGCTCAAACTATCGCGCGGACTCCAGTCGGTCGCCACCACACCACCAATTATCGACACGTCCAAGTATGTTACATACATTAGGAAATTTAGCTTTAACGTGGAACTAATAAAATATACATTTTTAAATGCGGTGCTTTAACCGTCTACCTATAATTACTTTCTAGGGAAGTCGTTAAAGAGGTAGACGAAGAAAAGGAAGAATTCATTAAAAGAGATGACGGTGGTAATAGGGGGAGAGCGAGGAGGCGGGCATCCACCATTCACGCTCCGTTCAGAAGGCAAAGTGTCACTCAGTCCTCCCTCGAAATCAGGAAGCGAGTGTTCAGTTATCAAGAGCCTTCGACGAAATGGTCATCGTCCAGCTCGGACGAAGAAAATCAGGAGGTCAAACAGAACGAGATGCAGAACTCGAATGAAGATAAACCCAGAGGTTACTCCAGAATCGACTCGCAAGAGAAGGACGTGGAAGCCGATCCCCTGTCTTTGCTTCCGCCCCCTTGCACGTGTCCTTACTTCGGGGATTCGGAGACTTCGAAGAAGCCGCCGAGAAACAACGAAGTAGTGATAATCACGACGGAAGAGAAGCCCGGGTTCCTGAGAGCGCCGGTCAGTCCGGGAGAAGACAGTCCGCTGAGGGGCATAACCAGGAAGAAATATTCGGACGGTTCGAATATGATAGTCACTTGGGAATCGCCGCAGAGGAGACAGCACAGGAGGGGATCGAGTTTCAGTTCGGGGA
This sequence comes from Lethocerus indicus, assembly GCA_019843655.1. Lineage (NCBI taxonomy): Eukaryota > Metazoa > Arthropoda > Insecta > Hemiptera > Belostomatidae > Lethocerus > Lethocerus indicus. The sequence continues at coordinate 20,016,845 of JACDQD010000003.1, read as the reverse complement.
GCGTGAGGACATCGGTGTCCAGGAGCGGGGACACGTCCCCCAACGTGAGGAAATCGGGGCCGATATTGAGGAGGGCGGCCACCCTGAGGACGGGAGGGAGGGAAGATTTCAAGGTGCTGGAGGACGCCGCCCAAGGGGTCCTCCTCAGGTACGGCTCCAGCCCAAGCATGACGCGGAACCTAGTCGTCAAGAGCCCGCACAGCCGCAACTCCAGTGTCATCTCCCGGACTTCGTCCAGGCACGGACGTATCATACGGCTCGAGCAAAAGGCGACCAAAGTTCTGGGCGTTGTATTCTTTACCTTCGTTATACTCTGGGCCCCTTTTTTCGTACTCAATCTCATTCCATCGGTCTGTGCCGAATGCGAGAGGAACATCGATAAGTGGGTTTTCGATTTCGTCACGTGGCTCGGGTACGCGAGTTCGATGGTGAATCCTATTTTTTATACTATTTTCAATAAAGTATTTCGGCAAGCTTTTAAGAAAGTACTCTTGTGTAGATATCGTAAAAAGAGTTGGAAGCCAAATAAGTAAACAGATAAACGGACACTATTCGTAATCGTACAGTAAATAAACGGTAAAAATTCTGTTATATTATTCCATATAAATAATTCGATAACTATTGCCAATATCTGCAAAAATATATTCAGAATAATCGTGCGAAAAACGGTATTTTATAAGATATAATTTCGTAATGATGTTCCCGACTGTATATTCTCATGTAAGTTTCGCTTTTTGTGTGCCATTTATATTGTAAATGTTGACATAATGGCGGGATTAATACTAATTGTTGTACACAACGGCATATTTTTTGATTATCTATTCTTATTTCCATCCTATAAAGCTCCAATTTTCGACTCGGTCGAATGAAGAAACAATACTAAAGAAATAATGCGAAAAAATTCTTCAGCTTACATCTGACCCCCTCCCGTTATATAAATAAATATTATAAACTAGCGAATATCTAAAAGCGTAATCAAACTTGTATATAGTTGTACTTATGTGAACCGAAAAGGTGAGAGGTAAGCATCATTCTAAATAATTAAAGCTTGATACAAATTTGACAATGTATTTTAAGCTAAGTTGGCTGATATGAAGCCTAATTATGTATACGGGATTTATATAATATGTCAAATCGGCAATTTGTACGTGTTAGTGAATAAAATATCAGTATTTGTTGTTTGTTATTTGTACCAAGCCGTTCGATTAGAAGCAATAGTTTTTACGGTACAACGAAGTAATATTCAATCTAATTTATTTGACACTTCAATATATTCAGGTGGAAGAGGCCAGAAAAATACCTTTCTCACATTTTAATGCGGGAATTTCGGAGGGAATATCTCCTAATACATTCAGGATGTACGGCCGAGCGGAGTAAGGAAGTCCCTAACTGAATCAAGCGGTAAAATGTAGGGCCTGCTCCTACTCAGGCGGGTCTTTTTAAGGGCTCGACAATAAAACGGGAGAGAGTGATCTCGAGAGTCCAGTAGGGCGCATCCTTACTCCTCTCTCTTCTTCCTTCCCCAATGCACCCCTAACCATTTCCACTGGTCCAACAATCAATCGGACCGCTAAATCACACGATACACTGCATTCTCTGAAAACCCCGTCTAAATTAGATATACTCCCCATAGATAGTTCGATCTCATCTCTTTTACGAAATACAAAAGTTGTTGAATATGACTATTTGAAGAGTAAGAATATGAAAGCGCCACTGTTGTCTATAAAGTCTGTTGTAACGTTATAATTACACGTTTCCAGTTTTTAAAAATAAGTCTTTTCTTTTTACTTATATATCTACTTGCACGCACACTCACACACAGACGCGCACGTAAGCACACCAAATTAGCATTGAAAATAATTCGGAATAAATCAAGTAGCAAAGAACAAATGTTGATCAATTTAAATAGAAGGTCTAAGAACTGTTTCGCGTTGGATCCTCCGAAAATTATCATATTCGCATTTAAATATATATATATATATATATATATATATATATATATATATATAAAGTATTAACAGAATATTAGCATAATAAGCACGATAATTCGGAAAGAACATCCGACCGGTTAGTACACTAATCCGTAGCAGGTAATATATACAAAAATGTTCAGTTAACAAGACGACACTTCTTTTGATGAGTAAAACGGTACGCACCGAGACGTAATACAATCCGCCACAACTCCGGAGGGAGGAACCTAGTAGTGGGGAACACGGTTGGATGAATGAGGGGTGATGGGGCGGAGAGGAGTCACGGGGTGGATATCGAGCCACGGGGAGGGAGCGGGGCAGGGGGCGGACGTGGTATTGATTATGCCAACGGCGCCAGGTAAGGTACAACCATAAACTCTTTACGACAGTATAAAAAATGCCCAATTTATTACCGGCACAGGACGAGGGACCGAGACCCATTAATATGACAAGCGGCCGGCCCCGGCCACTGTTCCCTCTAACTGAGGACGCCGGTAACTGTCTCCAATAAATGCTATCGTACCTGCTGCCCCACATTGCCGAACGCAAACAAAGTGTCTTGGGGCCACGACAATTTGAGCTGTCTATTTTAAAACATCACAAAAATAGAATACTTTTCAAGGGCGATTCCCTACCAGTATAAAATATCAAACAACACCCGACATTTATTTCTATTAGAGCCGTTTTGGAATTTACATCGCCAAAACAATCGCGATAAACATAAACCCACGTACAATTGTGAAATTTTATTATTTCAAGATTTAGTTCTGTTACGTAGAAAGGAACATTTACCTTACAACAACAGTACCGCATTAACATTTCCCGCGTGTTCGTGTTATAATCGGTATACAAATAAATGTTGCAATTTTGGCAGATAAATAAACGCAAGTTACTCGACTAATGCGAATGACGAATGAGGCAGCTCAAAGACGGATTGATAGTTTCAATTGCCATTAATTCCTATTAAAACTGCACAATAAAAAGGTGAACAGATGACTGGCGTATTATTATTGACCCCTTAAATATACTTTCTTTAAAGAAAACTGTACAACATTTACCAAGTACTGAGATGAATTGAAGAATATAACTTTCAATTAAAATTAAAAAGCGACACTACATGGCCCTATACGTGGAGATATTCTAGAAGGAATTAGATTGGAACTAGGCTGATTTACTTCTCACCGAGGTATTACATTAAGTAACAGAATATTAAAATACTATTCAATATTCCTAATGTCATTAAATTACTTAAAGGTACTGGCACTTTAGATGAGTTAATTCGATACTGAAATAAACGAAGCTATAAATGCGAATGTAACAATTTAATGTGACTTATCAATATTCATAAAATGAATAACTGGGACGTAATAAACGGCATAATGAATATTTAAAGAGTTAATTAATTTAACACTTCGGGATTCAGATTAAGCGAAAATGCTAAAGAATAATAAATATAACGATTTTTCCCTTCTAGGGAAAATAGATTATGCAGAATAATCATGCAAACGCTGCAATTTACTTATTGGAGTGAAGAAACAATTCGGCTGGATCGTTTACAGCATTAAGATTTAGTCGAATCCTGGAGGAAATTACAATACTCAAATAAGGTGATTTTTGCATGCACTTATTATTATTTGTATAATGGTTTCTATGGCACCACTTTAACAACGAACGAAGCACCATATTGCGATTTCATAATTAAAAAGACAATTTCGGAGAATGAAAGAGTAATACCTAATTCCGAGGTTAATGAATATAAATGGTGCACTCAAGGAGTTCATGAAGATTTTTGACCTAAACGATTATTATATGTTCCAATGAGATTAGGTTGCGATGTCCATAAATTGCGAAGACAGGATAAAACAATACTCCACTGTGAACTGAAGAATACGCATGAACATAACGCACCATTCTCTAACCTGATTGAGATAATAAACTACACTCTCTTTATCCTCAGGATCAGGGAGGAGAATCAAGCGGGCTTGAGCCACTCCCACTCCAAGTTCTTAGAGGTGCCGCAGGGGACTCCCAAGTCCCCACTCAGTCTACCATCCCCGGGGGGCCAAACTTAATGATAAATGAATTGAATAAAACTGTCAGAAAGGCCCGCGGGGGGAGAATTGACTATAACCACCGCTTCGCTTACATGATGGACGATCTTTTACACCACCAAATTAGGATTAACGGTCCCGATACGTAGAATACCGATGCAGAAAAAAATGTATTCATCTCCCACAACATTGGCTGAAATTTCGGGATGTTTGGTTTAAAAGCCATCAGAAATTTGTTTTCCAATAAGCTAAGGGTGGAAATACAAATTTTAGTATTGAGCATAAAGAAACGAAAAAACATTCGTTATAAAATACAGTTTTACCTTTCTCAAAACTAGATTCTTTTAATAGAGCTTCTAACATGAATTAACAGCTCTTTTTAACGGTTAATGGTATTAAGTGTTAGCGGTCACGATCTCACTTATAAAATCTTTCGTGGGAAAGGCCCGAGTTCACGCCTTCGAGTATCGCTTTACACTTCAAGGGAAAGCTGTAAATTCTCCCGCCGGTACCTGTTAAGGTTAAGACATTAGTCCGCGGTTTGCACGTTGTAAACTCAAAGATCAGGGATTCCCGGAAATGGAGAGGTTCTGATGAAGGAGTTAAACAAATCCCAGTAAAATCGGGATTATAATGCACTTTCCGGCTCATCGGTTATTTACTCTTCAACAGAATACTTACTAAAAATAAAATAAATTTGTAAATCATCAAGTTTTAAACATTTTACTTGTTTAAAATTTTAAGCAAATAATATATTTAATTTTGCTTTATTTTTAGAAGTTAATCCACATGGTTCCATCAACCCAATTATTTCACCAGATGTAAACATATTTATGTATATTTATACATAAATAAAAGATATGTATCCATGATAGGTACCCGCGACAAATGTGGATTCTTCAATCCCACCCCATAACTACCCCGACAACGATTAATATGTTCATAACGCTTTTAATACAAAAATTGGTAAATAATCAATGATCATAATTAAATTGTTACGTAATTAAAAGCAATCGAACAGGGAAATACATTCGTTTCGAGGGAATATGAAACTTTTATTCATTAATATTCCCTCCAAATATTTTGGGGGCCTATAAACGTCTGTTGATCTGATTTAAGCCGCAATCTAATCGTTGGTGGTTGAAAACGAAATTCGGGTGGCAAAACGATTATCGGTTGCGAGAACCACCCGTTCCAATATTCGTTTCAAATTCATCCACAAATTCATATTCGGCGTTACATAATAAGCAAATTTAACACATTCGAGTAATAATTTTTACTAGACTAACCTGTTGCCAACAGTGGTAGCAACAAATAGTATTATACAGTATACTATTAATATGAATCGCTACTAAAGGATTTCTAAAAAAATGTAATGCAATTAGTTAAGAAAAATTAAAGAAAATTGGCACGAAGATATGAAAAAATATTAATCTAGTGATTATCAGTATTCTTAAATGTTTTTTTACTGGAATTGACGTGTTCAGTTATCAGCAACAGTTATCTTGCGCATTACATTTTGTTGTGAATTTTACTGAATTCTCTTAGAATGTTTCCAGGGTGGCAGGGGGAATCGTACCCGGTTGCAGCCACAATGATTCAAGACTGCGATTACCATTTGAATCCAATTTTCAAATAAAGACATTAAACATTTAATGCATAAAATATATCTATCTTTTATTAGAAACAAGCACGAGGAGGCCGAGGAACGAAGAACGCATTTCAGATAAGAAAACTTCACCCGTGGGAAATCGTAAAGATGTAGAAGCGATAGGGCACTCCTATTGCTTCTCCTTCCTGTCCCTTCTCAAAAACAATAGCCCGGGGAGTAAAACTTGTTGCTCCAAATAATTGCTTTTCATTCAAACTTTTAATAGCATTTATCCGATATTTTCGTGAAATTAGTAACTGGATTTCTTAGAATTATTCACCGAAAGAAAAGTTAGAGCGGACTACGAAAGGGGAACATGCGCTAGCTTATTGATGAACTGTAAACAGTAAATTACCGATAGCCAATATTAAGGAATAGGTTCCTAAGCTACCGCTTTTAATGTATACATCAATATGTGTGTAAGTTAACTCTACAGGACTAATATAACTGTTCAATTAAAACATTATAAAGTTTCAATTCAATGCCAATTAAGATGAAAAACAAATCCTTATGACTTGTAGACGAAACTCGCCATAAAGCTAAATACAGGTGGACCTACACCATGGGAATATCTTGTGTTTAATAATAAAGGCTTCCCCTGCCGACGAGTTGCACCGATTTGCCTGGGTTTAATATTAAGGTCCCCTAATAAGGAGAAAGTCACGTCCTGGCAATATGAGGCATTTAGGTTATGAGTTAGCTCACATATAAAGGAGAGGTACTGAGCATTTACGAACTTAGTATTGTATGAGACACATGTGAATAAACGTCAAACACAGTTGACATAAAAGGAACGCATAAAAAGGAAACTAACCCTTGCAATTATATAACCCATAGTAAAAGTTATCTTAAAATGAATAAAGAGATATACAATTCATACATTAAAGACATAATAAACATTTTATAAATAATTTTCACAATTTGCGATTAAGAATGTCTTTGAGCAAGTAATTATTCCGTAAACAGCGTATGCCAAAAATTTGAATTATTGTATATATGTGCTGTTAATTATAAACCCGGTGCATCGTCCGAACGGCAAGGACAAACAATTTGGGGCTAGGAAATGAACAAAAGGATTACAGGGAAAATAAGAACGAAAATAAAACCCGGTAGCCGCAAAGGGACAAAGGGAAACAAAGAACAGGGCGTATTCCTATCTCGGAAATGTTCCTCTGAGAAAGTTTAATGAAATATCGACAAAAGGATTATCAACGTTCTCCCAGGAATAAGGGATGGGGCCTACGGCCGCCCACAGTTCCTCAGAAATGGATCACACTTGTAGAACCCACGTTGGCGTTACAGTGGGCTCTTCCTAATTTCGTCAAACATTGAACGAATCATCGACCGCCCTCGAGAAACCTATCGAAGGGCCATGGTCAAAGTGTAGTAATCCACTCCAGACGTTGTCCAACTTTGCACACAAATTACTTTTAACGGTTATTCGAAATGATTTGCCTAGTGAAAGGCGGATGATGAAATCGAAAAACCTAAAATTCCACCTGATATATGCGTCAGTTCCACCCATTTATGAAATGAAAATGTAAAATAGCGGTATAGCCTTCAAGAAAATTGGGAGAAAGATTAATGAAGTAAAACCGGCCAGTGTTCATGTCGAAGACAGAACGCGTTGCCCCGTAATACTGTCTGCGTTATCACAGGCACCATTCCTGTTTGCGGCCATTCGCACAAACAAAATCACAACCCCACGGTCGAATGTAGCAACTTCACTGATTTCCCCCTATCTTCCTTGGCAAAGCAAACTATTGATTCTTCGACCCAGGTCTCAAGGTTGTTTGAATCGACAAATTTAAATGCAGAAATAACAGAAAAATCAAATACAGTAAAAGTTCTCAAGCATAATAAAACTGCAGACCGATGATAATTATATTATGCCATTAAACTAAACGTTACGTCCATATTATATTATTCTGTATTCATATATACGTTCCGATTTATTCCAGGTTCATCGCTGGTAAAGATAAACGTATAATTAATATTTTGTAATAATTGAATTAATTCATCAAAACTCTTCGGTCGTCAGATATTTTTTGGGAGTAAATAATATCGTGCAGGTACCGAACTCTTTCAGAATTATTATTAAAAGTCGTTTCAGGGACGATTTCGATTAAAAAAAAGTTCAACAGGACTGGACCAGCCCGTTACACTTTTAGAGAACGAAACGGAATGAAAACGGTAAATAAATAGCAAGGGAGGAAATTACAAATAACTCGCGGTTATAAATTTGCGTTTTTTCTCGTTTGTTGTTGGAATCCACAATGGAACCATTATGTGAAAATTAGAAATATTGTGCATTGAGAATAGTTTCGTTTATGCCTGTCGAAAAAGGTTTAAAATCTGAAAAACCCCATTGGAAAACGCTTAACGGTTCGGAGAGTCGTGGAAATTAAAAAAGTAATTTCCTTCCCAAATATCATTTCAGCTGGAGTGTGGTAAAAGGCTTTCGTTTTTCGAAGCGGGAAGCGAAATTATAATGAATTATTAAATTAAAACGATTACACAAATGCCTTACACAAAGGAAATGGCCCTATAACAATATCTGACAAAGTAATGCAGCGGATGCTCGTTTTGAAAATTTTCAACATTGGAGAGTACTAGACGTGAAATATACGTCGATATATATATATATATATATATATATATATATATATATATATATATATTGCTTCTTATTAACTATAATATTAAATATAATATACTCGTTACATATTAAGAATAAAGGGATATATATCGAAGATATAGTAGTATTGAAAGGAGAGGGTATTTGTAATCATTTATGAAGTAGTTATTATTCCTTCACCAGTATTAATATCTTTTTCCAAAACTATATGAACAGACGTGTCACATAGTATTATCTACTACATAACCGTGTTCACATATAACTATGTTTTACTGAGTAATTTCCAGTGATGTCATTAATATTTTTTTAATTGAACAAAGAGTGTTGAATACACCCCGCCCTCCACCAGCCATTGTTCAAAATTAATTATATAATGATTCCTTTGTTTACCCTATCTTAAAGCGAGAAGCAACAAGTGCTCTTCGTAGGGAAGACCAATTTAGTAATGTTCAGACAACAGGTCGTCAATAATGAACTGCAGGACTCACCTGAAGTTGATAAGGAAAATATACACGAAAGCGGCTTACCTGAAACAAAGAAAAAATGAATTTTTCAAAAGCCCCAAAATAATTCAGTAATACTATCAACTACAAAATCAACACATAAATCATCTCAGTATCGCCCATAGTAACGATTACAATGATCATTTAGTTTTGTGTTCTTTCATTCCAATTTTACAACACGTCTGTTGATATCTTACAAATTTATGTTTTGTATGACTGCTTCCTTACCTATATAAAATAGCGTATGAGCTACTTAATATTAATAAATATTATCTACTCAAAATAATTATCGCATGAGTTAAAAAACCGATGAGGGATAATAAATAACGTCTACGTAAAATCATCAATGACAATATACCCACTCAGAGAACTGTAGTTGTATATTCCATAATCAGAATGTTCAGTTCACTCGGGCTCAATTCATCTCGGGTTAAAACCATGCCTGATCCCCAAATAGGCAGAAGGACCATTGGAAGGCGGCGAATAAGGTATAAAAACGATAATTGGGTAAACCCCGGTTGGTGAAACAAGAGGCATTAGCCGATCAAACACGTTAAACGGAGGCCAAGACAAACAGACAAAGCGGGCGCAACGAGGAGCAGCCCCCAAGAAAGAAGTAGCGAAAGCACTTATTGGTTTTATTGTTTCCCGACGCCGCATTATTAATTTGCCGCATTATTCGACAAAATGGCAACTCTCACCAAGCCAATCGCGTCAATCGTAGATGAGTTCAAGGGGTTCCCGTAATTGTTTCACAATACAAAAATTGACGTGTACAAAACTCCACAGACAGTCCGGCATAAATATAACTGCAAACGGTTACAGTGGACGGTTTTCGTTGTCGCGTTTGTTTTTATATGCATAAAGGAAATGAAACTATACTTGTGTAGAAATAAGACAACGTATGGCCCTTGGCACGCTGGAATCATATCTGCACTGAAGACGAACGGGATCGTATTTCAGTCTTGTTCTTTTGACCGTTCGAGCACGAAGGTGAAGACGCATGTCGGGTTGACGATGGCCACAACTCGATTTGCACGGCCATATTGAAAGTGGGGAGGGCGCGGCTGGCTACATATAGTTATTTCACAGTCGCCACGAGGGATGGGATATCTGCCTTTAGGGGCTGGCCTCTTGTGACAAAAGGATCCAATTTAGTGGAGAGGACTCCTGGCGGGTGGGCAACGGCGCCCCAGCCCCCCCATCCCACAACCCACGGTTAATGGAGACAGAATTCGATAGCGCGGTACAAAGCGGGAGGGCCCCTATTATAAACTGGTGATACTTAGCACGTCCCGCCGTCGGGTCTCCTACCGAAAAACCCCCCTAGATGTCTTCCTTCCCTCTTTTATACGTTATTTCCAATGACTAAGTTTGTATAAAACGATTTTATGTCATTCAGCGTACTATCGTTGGTCGTTTATATATCACTGTATAATGATTAAATAGTTTTGATCAACTACTGTCAATGTTAACAGTACTCCTAAAATACTAAAACAGGCACTGACTCATTTTAAATTGATTTACCTCGCTAATAAACACCATTAGAATTACATTTTTATATGTATTATTAGTATTATTTTTTCACACCATTGCTCCACCTGTAAATTCGACATTAACTACTTTGACTGAACCCTGAATCCTCACGGTAATAGTTATTGATCTCGACCTAAATCGGGACATTCTGCCAATGGTGCTTCATCCACTAAGGATTTGCCCACTGTCGTCCCACAAGAGGTTTCGGTTTCAAATAGTAGCTCGGGCAATAGAGTGGTTTCTCAAACAAGAGAGATCCAAAAGCGATGACATGTTTAATCAGCGTCTCGGTTGTAGGCACATTAGCGTACTTCCAACCTGTTTTGCACTAAGTATTTCGGGTAAAGTTACAGAATTTCGATGCCCCAGGTAGATCCCACAGCAGAAGTGAATAACGTAGAGGACAATGTTTCAGGGTATCCACCAACGCCATATATTAATTTAACAATAAGTTATCTCAGTAAGTCATATCGGGTAATTACAAGAGCCCTTATAATGGGTTTAAAACAGTTATCAAAGTACAGGAAGGAGGTGGAAGGAAGGTAAAGTGAAGGGAGTGTAGAACAGAAAAAGGGGGAAAGTGGAGAAGACAACTAGGAGGTCGAAGGCAAGATCGTTGCGGATGCAGAGGCGGATGTGAAACCGCCTCCACTCCGGACAAACGAATATCAATTTCCCATTCGAACTGCCTCCTGTCTGAACGGCTTTACTCTTATCCGACCTACCTCACTTTACTTCTGCTATAGAATATTTCATCTGCCGAAATAAAAATGTTAAATTAAAAAAAAAAGCTACGTTATTAAATTACAAATTCATTAAAATCAGTTTAGTTAAGTGCATTACGATTTGCAATTTAAAAAAAAGAAAATGCGGTATATGAAATAAACCCAGAGGGGAAATATAAAATTCGCATGAAAGCTGAAACTCGATTTCGATAAATATAAAATTATAGCTGCGCATTTGATCCCCTCCATATACGCCAAGCCACATCATCTCAACTTGAATTAGTTTTGCGTGACCCCCAACCGCCCATTTAAAAACAATTTTGTGTTTAAGTATTAGACGTAATTGCCTTCGTACACGCAGAAACAATTAAGAACCTATTTTCCTTCGTAGGTAATATGGCGACCTCGAGAATCTGGAAAAAGGTTTCCTCGGAGATTAGAGAATTATGCCAAGGCCATTACAATATAAAAATACTGTAAAACAATGTAAAGAAATATATAGTATTGTGCGCGAAAGATAATTTGATCCATGGTTCGAACTCATAACCTAGTCAAGGTGAAAAGTAGGTTTCTGTTTTCGCCGTTATTCACAAAGCTCTTACCATCGATGACAAGTGGTTGTCATGAATTCACATTTCGTAGCATTTCTTATAAGGCGAAGGAAGATTCTATGGACAGTTGCCAAATAAAATATACCCATAATTTCCCCTCAGAAAGATAGGTCCTATTAATATACGGTAATTAATAATTGAGAACTTGGCACGCAAACTAATGATTTTCTGAAAATAACTGCACAAAAAACAAGATAGGAGAAGCCGATGAATTTCCAAGATACTCACTGATGTAAACTGTATCTCAAGCAACAATTTAAGTATATGAAGGCATCAATATTCAAAATGAAAAATCAATTTCATCAAGCAATTTGTTTTTACCTACTGTCAAGGCAGGCTTTGACTCAAATCAAAGAGTGCTTCATACGATTCAAGGGCCAAATGTACAAGAAATTACTGCTCAACTTCGTAAGAAAGCCAGACTAAACGTCAGAACTCCAACAAGTCGTCTTCAATTAGGAGACTTATTATCTTTCAACCTAGTTGTTCTGGTAAAGACGAACGAAAACAATTTGATTTATGATTTAATCCTGATAAGTTCTGAATCTACTGAGACTTTGCCTTCCAAAATATGTAGTCCATGAATAGTCCTTGTTCGGGCTTTTAATTGTACGGGGAATCATACAAAATATTTCATGCATATCTTCTGAATCCTAATAAAATTTAATGTCATAACAAATTTCTTATGACGATTTGAAATTAACTAACAACCTGTTATTCATTGATTGAGATTGTATATATTGAAATATAAAGTTGACTTTGCTCTCCAATTGTATTGTACTTGACAATGCAAGAGGAGACAGAAGAAAACACGAAATATTCCTACCTCTCGAAGACCACAAAACGGGTATAATACTACTTCAATACAATTAATGTACAACTGTAGTGACTATTATTTACATTCCGGAGCGTCAGCGGGACCAAAGAATTTGAAATTCGAAGGCGGCAGCTATATATAAAAACCCTACACGATATCTAATGTAGTGAAGCAGGTGTTAGGCCCGGAGAAGGGGCCATTCTGCAGACCTAAAGAGGACCTTATCCACCGACCTACATAACCTGTTGTCAGCCCAGTCACGAACACCTACTCTAGAACATGAACAAAACTCCCCATCTTGCATAAAAAGCAGTTTTACGATGGAATTTCCTGCATGAATATGACAGGTCTTACGCAGCCGTTCACTATTCATGGTGTCTATCGCCTAATACGGGATGCCCAAGTAAATAGTACACGCGGGACAAACATAACCGTGAAGGAGCGGTTGCACTTTCATCTACCCAGAATTTAAAGTCTGCGACACTGCTGATTCCATTTGATATAGTCACCAGATTTTATAAGTGCATAAGGGTAAGCTACCGCACGACAATCTAAATACAGCGGTCCCTTATACATTAACAACCACAGTAAGCAGAACTGACTCGTCTAAGTCGGCGACGGGAATAGGGTCAAAACTTCCAACATCCCCCGGGAGACATCAAGTACATACGGCCCTGGATGTCACCTGCCCTAACTTCGACTACAGCCAGTAGTAAAACTTTGACCTAGGAAAACAGGTCACCACCGACCATTTCAGACTAGTGCAGTATTTCACGACAAACCGTCTTATTATCATCGTTCACTGCAACAGTAGCTATAAAACGGCCTACAATTTCGCAGACTAATAGTTATATTAAAGGAATAAAGCAGGAAATCGAGACAATTTTGAATAAGGAGGGCCCCCTGAACTGAATGCACCTGAATATCGCGTTCGCGCCAGTTTCCTTCAGATATGAGTGTAGAAATATCCCCCACTGCCCGGCTCCGACATTTAAATACAGCACGATCCCAGGGACACCAAGAAAAAGTTTCATCTCACGATTTTATTTCTAAGAAGTTCTTGAAAACCGAAAACGGGCTTGAGAAAATTTTTCAGGATGAGAACATAGAACCTAAAGCATGAATTAAGTAGGTATTTTCCAGGCTATAGTAAAAGAGTTACTAAACGACTACGATTGTCCTCGACTGGTTAGCATTCACACTGCGACGCATCAATAAATAAGCGGAATTAATGTGAAACAACGGTATGTGATAATAATAAAAATCGGACATATTCAGAAGGAAACTATGTTAGACTAGATACCTTCAGTTATAAAAAAAATAATATATTTCAACTAATATCTTTGTTTAACCTCATAACGAGATGAATTATGAGGCATAATGAGAGCCATATTGAAATAATAAGGCGTGAGGTATTTGATACTTATTATTTATAGAGATAATTAAAAATGGAGGTGTAAAAAAATTAAATGGCCATAAACTGTACAATTAAAATGTAATCAATTAACATTGCTCATTAATGTCAAATAAATGGAATCCCTTTAGCACTGAGCCAGCGAACCGAGCGCAAATTACCCTGAGCTCCCAGCAGATTCCAAGCTAAGGAGAGGCTACTTTATCAACGGGCAGTAATTAAATTAGAGTTAGTATTCTCGTTAATAAACAGAAATTATAAAATATCCTAATATATATTTTGACTGTCGTTCTAGATCTTAAATATATTCAATGAGGGTCAAACGTTGAACTGGCATAATTATGTCTCAAAAGCAAAATATTTTATCCCAATATTTAGTATAATAATAAAAATATATTTTGGGACAAACTTAATGCAGTTATTATTATGCCGGAATCCATTAATACTTAGAAAAACAAAAGGAATCCTAAATTTGCGTAATTAATCCGCAACATTTATAGGAAAATCATGTCTATTTAACAATTCACCATGAAATCATTGTTCGGCGAAAATTTTAAAAACAGTACAAACTTTACTTAATGAAAATTAAGTCAATTTCGCTGCGCCATTTTGTTTCACTAAAATGGGGTAGGTATATATAACGGACTCGAAAGTTAAAGGAACACGAAAAAGCACTTTACGGCCGTAACAGGGCAAATGCAGCAAATAAATTTCTACGCGATAGAAACTTTGCGTCATATGCAATTTTCTCATAACACTGACAGATGGAAGCCACCTGTTTAATAACATCCCCCCCCACGCCACCCGTTTGTTAAAGGAAAGGAAAATGCGGAGGAGAATATCCCATTGTAGGGGCCCTCGTAAGCAGCCAAACAATCGCTCTCAACTCCCATCAGTAGGGTCAAACAGAAAATTGTTCTCTTAACAGCACCGGGCGATAATAAGGATTACATCTGTATAAGAAACAATTTTGCGACAAATTATCCCTATGTACAAACAATTGTATCTACGATATGAAGATAAAACGAAACTGCACACTGAAACCAATAACACAATTATCACAATTCAAATCCGAAACCGATCTAGGACAGGCGAAAACTAGGAAGCGTATATTCACTACCTTTTTATTTTTTCACGTTTCCACCCGCCTCTGTGTACGTTTGTTTAGTGCCCAGGTGACAGTACGGGCCTTATGAAGGCTCATTTCAAGGGTCAGGATCGTGACATCATCGCCAATTCGTGTCACGCCCGAACAGGGTTGCGGACCCGAACCCAGCCGGTTGGTAGCCTAGCGCGTGGAGATAGTTCTTTCTTTTTTTTTATTTCCTTCTTTACTTCATCCTGTTGGAATCAGTGAATTTGTTGCCCCCTTACCAAACTAAACTTACGTTATTCCAAACTAATTTATTGGAAGTTTCGTATAGCCGATAATCATGTACAGTGTAGACAAGATTACACTAGTACTGGTGTGTCCTGGGTTCGATTTTTAGCGTTATAACAGTACTTACATAATTCTTGTTAGCTTCATGGGCCCTTCAGTCCCACTATTTCTATGTTACGACATGAATATACATGTTAGAACGTATTTATTTCAAAATTCATAATTAACGAGTACTGGCAGGTGCCCAGACGAAGTGCTCGGGCGTTTGTTACCCCGGCAGTTGTCCAACCTCTGACGTATGAAAAGTGTGCAAATAATGGAGTGAGCCAATCCGTTTAATATACTCGAATTGAAATGTCTTTACACTTACGAACCCCACTTCATTAATGGAACAGGACCTTTCGTTTGACCAATTACCGCGCCTGTTTAGCATCAATAAAATGAAAAATAAAAACGGTTTTAAAAAGTTTGAAATAAATATCACGAAGCTTTAGTAATTAATGTATAACAATGATCGACATACCAAAACTTGTATAAAAGGTAACTAATGCAGAAATGTAATAATACTAAAAATGGCATTCCTTGTACGCACTAAATTACACATTCGATTATTCAGAGTTTATGAACACAATGCACATAATTGATAACGCCAAATTATACCCTTTTAACTATTAATCGGTTATTTTAAGTCATATTTGTTTATTACTTATTATTTCTGCCACTAGTACGGGCCTTAACATTTTTACAGATAATATTCATTTCAACCACAGTATACTAATCCAACCTTTCCAACGAAACGAAATTTAATTTTAGGGACTTGAGAGAAAGGGTGTTATTTTAATAAAGCGTTTCCATAATCCTAGGTCAGTTAATATATGCATTATAATTACCATACGAGAGGAGGGGACCCCCTACCACAACATACGATAATGGGAGTTGAGTTGGCACAAAAGGACATTCGTCTGAATTTCTTTCTAGGAGATACAGAAACTAAATATTACATGAACGAGTAATATATCTCTAGATTCTTTAATAAAGACAACTAATATGTGTACACGAATAAATCAGTTTCTGAATTGGCCGTATTAAAATTTAACGACAGGTCGAGTTGGAAATGTAGGTCCAATAAATTCTAGTAGATTGCCGTAAGGATGATAGACCGGTAACTCAGGTCTTAAAATTAATTCTACAATATCTGCGTTATCTGAACATTGCTTTCGATCCCTAGATACGATATTACTTACGCACTTGCTCTCACTGTAGTTTAACCTATTCTTGGTCTGATACAGATCTCGCCCTTCGGGTATTTCGTTCAATATTTATTAATTGATTTACGTTTTTGATTTACGATTGACTCTTATTACAAGGAACACACTACAATTCAATAAATTAAATGTGTAATCAATCCCCAAACTGGTTCGAAAACGCATATAATCCAAAAAATAAAAACATATCGGAATGATGATAGACAAGGAAAGTTGTTGGATTAATAATAAAGGCTGCGAGGTGGGAGAGGCTGCTTTTAGGGGGACCGGGGCGTGCCTTCCTCGTGCTACGTGGCCCCCACAATGCGACCAAAGATACAAAAGGTAACCACCTAAAAATAGCCCTTGTACGTGTATGCGTGCCACTTAATAAGGGTCTGAAGGCTGACGCCGTCCGAGGTACTCAAAGGAAAAATACGTCGTAGAAAAAGAAGACGCTAATTTGGAAAAAACAAAGGTTCCTGTTCGTAAAGAGTACTGATAGTATATGAGTGCACATAAAATGTAAACTAGTAATGGTAAACATGGAGGTCAACAATGCCCAAAATTTATACAAACCGTAACTTCAAAAATGAAAGAAATTAAATTGGTGATATTAAGATAATTTATAATATTTCATAAACAAGTTTATAGCAATTGCTCAATCACCGGGTTAATATTAAGAACACAAAAAGCACTGACGTTTAGGTAAGTAAAGTTAAGTACACGAACATTAAAATTCAACCGACTAATGTTTGTTAAGGTTCCGATCGATTAAGCCCACATTAATGTCCACATTGCATGAACCCGATCAAACAAATCGATTGACTGTCTCTACAATACCGACAAGTTTTCGATCCCGTTCGTTCTCGACCGAGCCGAGTTCTATGACCGAAGAAAAAATTGGCTCTAAAAATCAGATGGTTGGGTTATCCGACAAAAGCGCATCTCATAGTGCCATCTCATCGGTCTATCACTAAATACAATTATAAAACGTTACAGTCGTGACATAAAAATCGGAGGTCATGTTAAATCCCCGTTTTATCGCTAGTCACTAGGGAACTTATGGGACTGAAAAGAAATCTCCGGAGATGCGAGGCCCCATATTTTTGGAAACTGGCTGGTTCGAGAACAGCCGGCGGGAACAACGGGCGCACTTCAGTCTTACTCAACCCAACTGGAATGGAGAGCGCTGAATTAAAATCGGTCCACACGATCAGCCACATTCAGTTAACTCAGCGAGTCAGACCGCCACCGGCAGACAATCGTTATCTGCCATTGATAAATTTCACTCCGGAGTTATAAAAAGAATGGCGTTTCAATTGTGACTGACACCGGTAAAGCTTTTGGCCGAAATATACCTTGCGGTGTCTGAGATTCTGTTTAACTGCAATATAGTAAACCTTACATTCATATTATAAATGAATATATCTCCTAAAAGAAGACGAATTTTAACGAATATTTTTATGTGCGTACAGTAAACTAACTAAATATATATTTGTTCAGAACACCCGATTTCGATTCAAACTGAAACATTCAACCTACAATAATTAAACATCATCTATAACACTGATCGTTATCTGTCCTCCGGGTAATCATATTTCATGCTTGTATACTAGGCTACACACGGTCAATTAAGCTACTGCAGTATGAAGGCGATGAAAAACAACACACGATACACCGCCCGATTTATATGGCGTGTCCTTAGCACGGCGCAAAAATGTCAACCTCAATAGGGGCAGACAAGTCGATAACCTATTCAACGAAATATCATTGCAGGTATAATACGGAGAATTCATTTTTTTTGTCAACTTCTAATGTTGAAATAGAACGAGTGTAAAAGGACGTCGATTTGTTTAACCCGTGTTACATACGTGCTACTCTTCAAGTTTTGCCGGAGAAAATACTGCGCGGAGCGGACGTGTGTGCGAAGTTTCTGCCAATCCTCCGGCTTCCGGTCTGACAGCTGATAAATATTTTACACTACCCGCTTGAAACGACGCGTTTTGCGACCGGCCCGTGTTGGTCTACGTTTAGGAAAGGTGGGAACGGGCCTCGCCGGTACAGAGCGGTCTATATTTAGTCGTCGAAACGCTAAGCACGTTTTTGGAATAATTAATAGCCTCCCAACTCCCAACGAGCCGGCAGGGTAGAGAGTGGTCCACGGCACATAATAGCTCCACCAGTCGAAATAATAGAAACTTGGCTTTGGCAAATTGTATTTCCGGCCTTTGTTGCGTATCGGTCCTAAAATAACAATTGACCTAAACTTCCGTCAAAAATAGTTTCGTAATTGAATAACATTAACACTGCCGGAATAAGGTAGACAGGTAATAAAATTAAATCGTATCTGTATTATCCAACGGAGTATAAAGGAAATGTTTTATTCTGTCTTCTTCTTGAATTGTTTGAGATCTAATGGCAATCATGTGAAATTCAACTGACGGCTTTGGGGTCCCACTATTTTCTTATTGGAACATTGAGCTTTTATTAATGTTTCACAACAATCATACAACGTACCCGGCATTACGAAATGATCCGAAAGGCAACCGGTGTCAAATGTCCAAATATATATGTCAAATATATCAGCTCCTTTGGAAACAATTTCGGAAACAAAGTTGAATCAAATTTTACCTACCTACCTTATCTTCATTATACTTTTTCATAACCGATACATTTATACACTATACTAACTTTATTTAATATTCATGACTTAAAATACAAAATTTAGCAGTTTTATTATATTTTAAACAGCTTTTCTCCTTTGTTCCTATAACAAATATGAAACAAAGCCCACATGCAAAGGATGTATACACAGTTTGTACAATATAATACATCTTTAATTAAAAATGTTTTTAATTATCGCGTAAACAAGGCGTTCACCATAATTATTCCGCATAGTTCCTGAAAGAGGTTTCTTTTCTTCAATAGGGGACTGAAAACCGTTACCGCGGTATCTAAAAGAGACTACTACCTCTCAGTTTTTTAACTGAGGTTTGAATGAAAATTCTGAAATGTTTTACATCCACATTACATTTTACATATTCATTTTAATATTTTCAATATTATTACATATATATAATTATGGTAGATACGAACAGAAAACTGAAAGACTTAATAAATTGACAAAATTGCAATCTGCAGTCCCTTAAAGAAATTGTAATCCATAAATTAGCACTCAATATACTTTACACAACCCTTTAGGTCACCAGTGGCAATATATTTCCGACAGCTGAAGTTACGGTAATAGTTCATTACTTCTAATTAACACGAAATAGCCAATTACCCCCTTCCCACCATGATTAGCTCGGAACAAAGAACTTAATCAGCCCACCTAATATTTTTATTGCCACCTGTCCATATTCTGACATATTTATGTTATGATCTAGATAGCACCTTGGTAAACTAAATAAACTCATACACAGTATATTGAAATAACATATAATAAATCATGATATATTATATTATATTATTTCACAATATTATGTGAGACATTCAACACATGTCCAATAATGTCGCTATCAAAATTTAACATGTAACTGTTAAAGCACTAGCATAACAATTCTATAATGACCTCTTTCCACAGGCGGACATCGCGGGTGGTCCTTCAATTACAAAAATGAATTGATTACGACAAGAGTTAAAGTAACTACATTTATTAGTGCCCGTTCATTGTTCCCTAAATATACACACATACACCCCTAAGAGTTTGTTTAATTAGCTATTCTGAATATTGCGCAATAGGTTACAAAGTGTACAAATGCTCAGTGAAACAATTATAATGGAACCCAATTCAATACGTTATTTTTAGAGGAAAGGTGATAAGGCAAGTTTTATAGGAAGAGACTCGGATCGAGCCCGCTAATCAGAATCCGTTGAAACAAAGTCGTGCCAAATCCGGATTAGCAATTGGGGGTGGACGAAATGGTGGGGAATAAGGAAAGAAGGGGGTCACTGCAGGTAATAATTGTCACAAGTGAGCTCATCTCAGTTGTAAACCAATAATCGGTCGGAGGCACGTGCGGTTAAATTTCTGCTGACCGTTCAAAATCTACTAAATATGGTGGAAAAGGGTGAAGGGAGGGGAGGGTTCAAACTGAGAGGTGTGGATGAGTTAGAGACAGAGAGTAGAGAGAGAGAGGGAGAAGCAGAGGAGAATGAGGGAGAGGGGGAGAGAGAATGGGAGAGAGAGGGAGAGGAAGAGAGAGGGGAGGTATATATAGCGCGACCGATTTAGGCAGAGCGGCAACTAGAAGAGGACCCCCTTCCACCCTACGCCATAGCCCCCCAGGGTTCGGGTTTCCAAAACGATTTTTCCCCTGTAAAATATTTCCCAGTGGTTGGGCCACTCCCGACCCCCCCCCCCGCTTCCAAACCAAAAGGTTGATTTCGACCAGTCTGGTGATTCGATTTCAAAAGGGTTGGGGGAAGGGGAGAAGCGCCCCTGCAACGTGTGAAATTAGCGCACTAACGACTTTTGTAAACAGCGTTTCGGTCGGGGCGGTGCAGGTACCGGAAAACGCCTATTCAAAAAGTGACCGAAAAAGGAAATTACAGTACGCGGTATGTCCTCCCTACAAATGAGCTTTATAAATAGAACATAATATTCTGATATATTGACATAGAACAGCATAGAACATATTGAAATGCTGATATTCTGCAGTTGCCATTCCTCTTCTGAGATCTAGTTTAAGTTTAGTATAAGTTTAGTATCATATTTACTATGATGTTTCGGATTGTGGACAATTGCTTCTACAAAGCCACTCAGCCCTAATAATGCTAACTGGATTGCACTA
Organism: Lethocerus indicus; assembly: GCA_019843655.1. NCBI lineage: Eukaryota > Metazoa > Arthropoda > Insecta > Hemiptera > Belostomatidae > Lethocerus > Lethocerus indicus. Next base: position 19,995,508 of record JACDQD010000003.1, on the reverse strand, counting down.
GTGAGGTGTAATAGAAATAAATAAATTGAAAATAGAGCTTATTCCTTGTTTAAATGCATTATTGCGCTCAGAGGAACTAGATGTTTCCAGTAAAATACCAGTTAAAAGTTACAATTTAACAGGAGAATTACGTTGGCCGATTTTTATCATGCCACATCTGCAGTAAAGTAAATTTTCAACACCTGACACAAAGCAATTAGCGAAACGTGAATCAAATTCTTGGTATCACGCAATTGAACCGAACACGTACACCTCTATAACAACTGATTACTCACACACGCCACCTATATTATCTACCGAGACGACCGATTCAACTGCGGCACTCGTTGGTGCGAATTCATCGTCTGGTACTATTGCCAATTAATAATTAAAAAGGGCGCCGAGATAAAACTCCTGGCGCATCCGAATTACCCTATAAAACTGGAGCCTCGCTCAGTAAGTCGAATGACGGCATCCAAGGGGTAGCCATTTATTTTCATTACAGTCATTACAATTATACCGGTATGAACAGCAATAAAAGGGGGTGATGATAAATTCTCGGGAACTGCTCTGGGTCGATACCGCGGCAAATAATTATTTCCTATATGGAACAAGGGTAAACAAAACCCGAATGTACAGCTAAATAATCAAACGGATATTCCAGATAGGTTTGATTTCGACATCAAATACATGCTATTTAAATTAATAGGAAGAAATAAAGGACTTAATGTTTTAATGTGGGTATCGATAGAAAAAGTTGGGATTCAGACGCAGAAATATCAACTATCCAAATTTTTCGATTTCTTTCAATTCGCGAGACAGTTGACAGGGCTCGAAAGATCATCTTTGTACAGAAAACAAGGCTACTCGTCGAGTGCTCGGCTGCATATTTAACATTGGGCAGAGGGTTCCATAAAATAACAAGTACAGGCTTTTCATTCAACCATTGTCCACTAAGTACCCTACCCTTTCAGTGCAAGAAGCGGCACTGTTGACACAAAGTAAAAATCTCAAAGTTGGCCTCTTACTTTGGAATAGGAGCCACGGCGAAGACACTAAATGGAAGGAAAGCAAGAAAACAACTTTTCGAAGCGAAGGAAAATATTTAATTATTGGTGATACAAGACATTATTATCGTTATAATACGTAAAATTAAAATACATTTTAATAATTTATGATAGTTTCTAGAATAAATAAAATGGCAATATCAACGAGTGTATCGTATTTAATGACGGCATTTTAGTTTACCTTGTATATGATTCAAATATAATTATCGGACCAGAACTAATTCTGATGGAAATCAAAAGCTTGAACTTAACAAATATTAACTACTCCTTTACTAACAGCGAATTCGTTTCAAATTACACTTTTTATTTGGTCTTTATGCCTATTTTGTAACAGTTTTACAATCCCTCTTTTCTCAGAGTGCGAAGTAGTTTCTGCTTTTCCGGATTTTCTAAACGTCAGCACCTGAGGATTTATATAATCCCCAAAGTTAGAACCTGGGCACGCCTTTTCAACTTGTCCCTTTCTCACCTAAACTTCACTTCCCATATAACTTTCATACTGCGCGTAGTGAATTTTTATTCTTTATCTATTCTAATATTAAAATGGAACATATTTTCATTAATGGTTTAGTTGTGGGGTATAATGAACTGAAATAAAATAAAATGTATTTTCATTAATATTGCTCCTATGCAATTATTAGGTAGTAAAAATTACTAAAGTCCTGTAAGTAATGCGAATAATAGGCCTGTTATATTTTCATATATAATTCACGTTTCAGAGTTTAGATGAATTACCAATAAATATCAACATCTATCTTATGAAAAATACTTGACAAATAAACTACAATCAAGTTATAATTATTATGCGAACAAAAAGATTGAATGAAAATTTTCTGCAAGAGTCCACGACTTTAATAATCGACCGTTTCTATACTGAACTGGATTTGATCAGGACCAGTGATGCATTTATTCTAATACCACCAACCAAGGATCTATTACTAATTACACTGATATCAGTAATTGAAATAGAAATTTTCAAGTGTAACCGCAAGAATGATAAGGTGTAACACCTTTCAATTCTGTATCGGAGGCGGTAATTCTTCCGAAATATACATATTTCATTATATGACTTCTTAATACTTACCGCTAAAATTTTTGTGTTTGACGAACTATTTAAGAAAAAACAGGACCAATCGCAGTGCCCGATTCAGTATGTGGACAGACCAGCCCAAGACCAACAAGAAGAAACCCAATCCCAGAGTCCCGATTGAAATTCAAATAAGAACAGCGATCAATCCTGGGTTCTGTGCCTTGGTACCAAAATATGAGCCGGGCTTTGAACCACCCTAGTAGAGAGGGGCCGCCATCCCTCTGATAGGGGCCGCCTTCACATCAAAGGGGGAACAGCTCACACGACAAGATCAATTATCAATCAGGGGATCATCTGGCCCTTCGAAAAAGTCTTCCAACATGGAATCTCTGCAAATTCCGAAAGACTTTCCAGATAAGGAAGGACGACTTTTTGAGGCTCTCCGTACTCACATTTGGGAAGTTGTAAGTATAAACCAATCTATATTTCTCGGGGAGCATCTGTCCAAACTAAAAAACAAAATCGTCCGGATAACTGGAAAATCCTCCATATTAATAACTGCTCCTTAATCGTACTCACTAATATTTTCTAGTCACTAGTTGTTATTCCGATGACCCTCGACGAATCAAAGTTACACTTTGAATTTCGAAATGAAAAATAATAGATCTTCCCCCCGCTTTACAATAAATATTTTCAAGTGCTACGCCCTAAGTGTAAAAGGTAAAAAAAATATTTCCGCTTACACCCTAACTTGTGACCCATAGATTATTATTTCATTAAGTGGTCGGTCAGCAAATTAACGGACTTTCAGCTCATTAAGCGGTACGTCGAATAACGCCAGGGGAACAGATAAGAGCCGTGTGAGAGTAATTAAACGAAACTGATTAAACGCATCACTCAATAAACTTGATAAACCTTGCTCCAAAGTGAAACCGAACTAATTAATTTCTTCATTCACTTTGGAAATTTTAATCTGGAAGATACCTGTCCCTCTTGGGAACCCTCGGCGAAACGTAATTAAACTCGAATAACAGACACGAAAAAAACGAATAAGTGCGCGACCCAATTAGAACTGTATACCGAGAATTTTTATGACAGATTATTTCCGTAATTAAACAGTCGCCAAGAAGGAGCAACCAGAAATAACAAGGCGGATATAAATGGATTTCGATAAGAAGTATAGAAATAAATGCAACCGAAATTTATCTCGGTTTAGCTATTCATACTTATAATACCAAAGCACAGCGGGAAAAACACTCGGAGTCGCACTCTCTCATGACCAATTAAAATGGAGTGTTTCAACTAATGAGGAACAACGAAGGTATCACTGTCCCTCCTTATTACAGACGCCCACCTTCTTAGGATGTCCTTAAGAAACCCAGGAGTTTACCTTATTCTTGGATTTCCATTTCTTGGCAACGACTGGAAACAAAGGAATCCAGTTGTCAATATTTATTTAGGTTTATGAGGTTTAGAAAAAACGAACGAATTATCGTAGATTCATAACGTTTTGACAATAGCTCTTCAATTTTGATAAATGCAATTAATTTTAATAGAAATTCAGAACGATTAATTTCTCTCCCAAATATGTGCATTTAATAAATTTAGTGTCCTCATCTAATCGGAATTTAAAATTTTGACACAGCTTATTTAAGCTGTGTTAACCTTCGTTTGTAGTTTCTTCTTTCGAAAAGGAAGCTGTTAAAAGGAAGTTGAACAGTTTTCGAAAAAGTTGAACTTATTTTCACAACTGTTAAGCATTAAAATCCCTCCGAAAAACAATTTTCCCATTTATTTTTTCCCTTAGTTTTCTTGAACTTGGAACTAGTTTTTTTTGTTTGATTATGGTTATTTCATACACTCCAGAAAACAGCGGGAAAATTGTTGAAGGTAGTATTCTCGGGAGCAGAAAAGCAACAGTTGAAAATTGTGTCTTTCCTAATGGGCCAAATCAAATAAGGGGCAAGAGACGAAGTTTACAGACAAATTTACGAGAAAAAGTTTAACTGATTCACGGCTCCATTTATAAATTATTTAACTCTAATTTAAATTAATTGTTAAATATGAAACACTATTATTTACATCCCAAATAATTTTACTCTTGAAAGACGAATAAAAAGGACTGAACTGAGGCCGAGATGCCTGGTTGCGGAGGGTAAAAAAGGCATCGACTCGGCTCTTTGTATATTCAATGCCTACGATTTTTCATCCGAACCAACCTCGGAAAAAGAAAACAAGAATGATACAAAAGCCTCCTAATATTTCGTCAAATAAAAAGTGACGGACAAAAGCGGGCAAAAGCGATGGAAAGAAAAGTGAAGTCAGTTCCACCAGTGTCAGACCGAAGGTATATTGGTTTGAAGGTTCCATTCAGGCCAGATATTGACCGCCATATTCTCCCCCCAGAACCCCTCCACCATCACAGTACAGCATTCAGACCATTGCTATTGTATTGACAGAGTCCTACATCCCACCTGGAAGGTTTTCCAGAATTTTGATACCGGGTGATTACACAAATGTCCCGTTTTTCTATCCATTAATTAATTAATAATCAAGTATACACCATTTCATTACTAAGAAAAAGAGGGACTCATATTCTAAGATAAGATCTACGCACGTTCTCCACCATTCCCCTCCTAATCCGCACTCATATGTGACATTATTACTGAAAATATGACATTGTTACATTTAAAAAACAATTATCTGCTGGAAGCTAAATATTTTAACTCGGAATCTTCCTTTAATTATCGCATCACACTGCTCGTCGGACACACATAGAATTCTACCTAACTTGCTAAGATGTGTATTCATGAGGTCACCGAATATACGAAATGGTCCGCAGGTACGGAAAGAAGTGTTATAAACGGTTTATTCTAAGTATGATAAATGCATTGGAAGAGATAAAAGGCGAGAAATAGAGAGACGGAGAAGGAGAGGGAGAGAGATAGAGGGAGGAGTTGTGTGAATAATACATTGTCGGAAGACAGAACCCACCTAATCGTCTAACCCTCAGAGATAATAAATAATGCGCGTCTAAAGAGACAGATCCATACCATGACTCGTCAAAACTGTGTCACGTGTCTTTCCTCCCCTCATCCAAGTGCCGTAGTGGATAATATGTGTTGGACTTATTTTTGCATTGATAAATAAATATTAATCGCATATAATATATTAATAAATAATTAATTTGAAGAGGTATACTTTCAATAAGTATATTCACAGTCTAAACATTTACTCACGTTTATTAACGTTCATTTACTTAAACGTTAATAAACATTGTTTACGGTGTCACGAACGTATTTCATACTCGGAAATAACCAGTAATATTGACAAAAGAAGATATACTGCACAAGCAATCGAAAAGAATAGCAGAGGAAGCATTCCCGCCACTTAGATTAAGTCCCTCTTCAGAATGAAAGGCATCGACGTGATTCATTATGGCCAATCTTTGGAACTTCAAATTAACACTTGACCCTACTGACACTGATTTATGACCAATAATCTAATCGGCGGCATCCGATTATTAAACTAAAACTCGGTTTTATAAATAGCTCAGCCCGATAAGCACTATTTAATTCGTGATTTGGATTACGCAACGAAAATGCCAACATTAAAAAAGAAGAGTTGGTCTAAATTCGTTACGACAAAATCGCAAAACAGAATATACGAATTCCGAGAAAAACCTAATTAGAATACAAAAATTAAAAAAAGACTTAAATGGACAATTAGTTCATTTTTTGTTTGGATACACCTCTTGAAATGTTCATTACAATTAATAATGTTTTTACCCCTTTTAATTACTGAAAAAATAATATTTTTACAAGAAAAATTCCCAAATTGTTTCTTCTGTAATAATTTCTTCAAGAACAATACAAGTATATTTCAGTTAAAAGAAATATCAATCCAAGAACAGAGATTCTGGCAGAAACTGTTCAACAGATTTTCGGTTGCGTCCCAACAGTAATGGCTTTTTAAGAAAAATAAAATATTCAACATCACTTCATTTAATTTTAAAGTTCGAGGAAAAGTTCCCGATGACATATTCGAAGGAGGGAGTTGGCGCGAAAAATAAAAGGTCACTCCGGGAGAAGGTGTTTTATTCTCGGCCTCCCGCCAACTATACCCGCGCCCGCCGCCAGATAGTGTCAGAGAAGATAATTGACATGCAGACATTATAAGAATCGTTGGGAATAACTAGAAGAGAGAGCGAGAGAGAGAGAGAGAGAGAGAGAGAGAGAGAGAGAGAGAGAGAGAGAGAGAGAGAGAGAGAGAGAGAGAGAGAGAGAGAGAGAGAGAGAGAGAGAGAGAGAGAGAGAGAGAGAGAGAGAGAGAGAGAGAGAGAGAGAGAGAGAGAGAGAGAGAGAGAGAGAGAGAGAGAGACAGGTTGAAAAGTAGATTCAGTGTGAGGCACAGGGGGGAGGGTCGAGGACTGGAGTTGCAGACCAAGCAGTATCTGGAGGGTGATCAACGAGAGTTATAAAGCGGGCCCGACCTATCTCTACCCAGCTTTTCGCCGAGGCCCCTCCCCACCTTTTTCTAACCTAACAACCGGCTTATTTTCAAACACAAACAGCGTTCCGACGATCTTGGAAATGTCGGTTTCTCTACAAGCTTTGGTCGAATTAATTATAATAAATTATATCCACTCGAACCCAATTTGCATTTTTATACAAATAATATATATTAAAACACTATTCTTAATACCATTTATACATTTTCCTCTTTGCGTAATACCTAAATGCGTATATTTACACATATTTGTGTAATGAAATACTTTTAATGATGAATATGTTTAAAAAAAATAATATTTATTGTAGAGGCCAACTGTCCATGACTAGAGCCAGCAACCGTCACGATATCGGGTATGTAACTTATGTACACAGAAATGCTAACAAAACCGAACTTAAATACAGAAAGAAAATTTATTACAATATTCGTTTAAAAAAAAGGGAAACAATTACGCGCGGTTATACTTGACGGGCTAACTACCGGCAAAATACAGTTGAGCAGCAGGTACGGACATAAAGAATTTCATACTAGCATAATCAGCTTGAGCAATTAATTTTTACCAATTGAACATCACTTCACTTTTGACCAGTCTATTGCGGCGACACGATTCGTCAATTTATAGGCCGATATTCAGATCGAATAAAATCCCCCAACAATCAGTGACCGGGGCCAAAACCGTGACGATTACTCGATCGAGTGCTATTATTTGGGTAGAGCTTTTCTGTATCGAGCCGGGTGCGATTAAAAAGCAGCAGTTGGTCGGGCTGAGCAATATCACACCAGATCCATCAGTGCGGCCCATTTATGAAGTGCACATAATGTTGGGCCTAATAATCGGCCGAGCTTAAAGTTACATAAATACATGCGGTGACGAGTGGGCACTCAGTGGGGGAATTACATAGGCAACTTTGAAAGGGAAAAAATCGGAGATGGCTGAATGAATGAAACAAGCGTTGGATTACTAAATCCCAAGGTGAAATAATGTCATGTAAACAACAATTCAACGTAATTTTCTAATTAAATGTAGTGTAATTTTGAATAGAATATACGAAATCTTCCTATAAATCTAACTGGATGTATTTAATGTACATCTCAGTCACAACCATTGTTTTATAACCATCTCCCAACCTATTCGAAGAATTCATGTCTGACTTCACTTAAGCATGTATGATTCATGAACTACGTACAGAACACTGAAATAATAAGCACAGTACAACCCCCTATATATATTCGACCGACAGCCGAACATAGTATATCGTTCCTTAAATCACGGCATTGACCAGGTATCGATTTGAACGAAATTGTATTAAGCAACAGGTGCCATTGCTTAGTGTTACAGCCCCCTAACAACGCCCATTTACTGTCATTTGAGCGCAATCTAACTCTTTTCTCTTCTAAAAATGGAAAAAAGAAATGAGTAAATCAGGACTGGGATACCATTACTGTCAAATAATCCCAGTGAAAAACGTACTCAAAATAAAATAAATTCGAAATAAACATTTTATTTCTATTCATCCTAGCAGTATAATGGACTAAATTCATAAGTAATAACTATTAATATACTGTAAATACACCGGTAGAAATAAACTTCAGAAATAACTTCGATAAATATGTTGGAAAATTAATACAGTCGTAAACAATAATGATAGCAAGTAATCCGTACGCTGAATATCTATATTGAATGTCCTATTAGCGGATACTTGTTTGCAGATTTAGCCACCATTTTCGAAAAGGTCAATGTGTGAAGGACTAATAAATAACGAAAAGCTATAATATAAAAATATATCTGGACGCATGTTATAATTGTTTCAACTCTGAAAAAGCCTACATATCTCGCAGTGTCAAATATATCCTACTTGTACACTCAGAAACCTTTAATACAATTCATAAAAAAGAGTGAACTCTCAAGTAAATATAAACCTTGCACAATATTCTGAGAAAGAAAGAAACGTGAGAAACAGTATATAAAAAATATCAACCACAAGATTGCCCATTTTTAAAAAGTAGCCAGCCCCCAGTCATGGGGCTCTACCTACGAATTACATAAGTGATATTCTACTTCCGTAAATTGTGCAAGCTCAACATTAATTATCAGAATTAAAATCAGTACAATTTAAAAGAATCACGGAAAGCGAGAATGCGCCGAAAAGCGTTCAAATAACGAAGCCTATAAAATATTACAGGAAATAGGATATTCAGGTGGTAACGAACGGGAACAGTTGTGTTATAAATTTAAATGGGCTTTATTTATAAACAATGTGACATCACACGTGACGGTGTAATAAACAAATGTTAAAAATTTACAGCTCGCCAAATCGATAAAGGACAATCCGTTCATAAATCTATTAACATAACTTCGTGATTTGGAGATCATAAATTCATACTAGCCCACCTCTAAAAATCCTCCCTGTGAAATGTGTCATTCAAAATACGTATTCAGGATATTTACCCACACGAGCAGAAAAGTGCATGTCAATAAAATAAAAAATGAAATCCAGTTTGCGCAATCGCACATTAAAGTAAACCCAATGTGCCATAAAATGAGGCCCTTTTTACATGCGTCGTAAACCGGGCATTAATAACGACTCAAACGAACATAATTTAAATGGCGATAAAAAAAGAGCCCAGTGAAAACTCTGAATTATCGATGTCCAAAAAAGTGCAGAGTAAAGCCGATGGCATTTCTAAAGGTCAACACGTTTTATTAAGGTAGCAATTACCCTATTACATTTTCTAACTGCAAACAGGATTTTACAATTACCTGAGCCTAATTCCAGCCAAAGTAACGAAGTTCAAACCTTACGTTAGCTTTGAATTACGCTCGAATTCTGTCTTTCCTAGTGTCCTATTCGTAAGTCCAAGTACGTTCACAATTCACAGCGGTCTTATCTTAATACGATAAATTGTTATAAACACACTTTAAAATACGTTGTTTGCAATAATTGTAAGTGCTACAATCAAAAGTTTCAATAACAATACAACGGAACATGTTTAATCAGCAGTCGACTTGCGTCGGTTCAAAATGGAAAATTAATAAATTAATGACGATGACGAGTAGCCCATCCAATCCAAGTTCAAGTCAGCGACTAGAGTGAGGAGTGAACAATAATAAAAATAGTGAAAGTTAATTGTATTTATGTACTGTTGACCAAAAAACCATTAACCAACACTGTCAGTGTAATGTAAAGTCTTAATGGATGTTAAGTCCGCAAGCGGACGGGTGTCATTCCTTATAATACTACTGATCGAAACCAATTTAACCCAAGACCAAATGGGCAGGTGGAAACAATCACAGAGGTGATAACATTAACCCGAGTGTGTTCGGGAATCCACGTCACTTACGGGTACGTTACACTTATCTCCGGGTATAATCGGTAACGGGCCAGCAATGTGTTGACAGTAGTATTCCGGTCCGCTTTCCAAACAATTTGGTATGTCGAGGGAATAGAGTAATGGGTACCCGGTGGTCGGCCGAATGGGGGGGGGGGGTACAAATCGGGTTTCGGGCAGGGCATTGTTGCGGCGATCGTCATCCGTAACCCGCCGGCTGCACAATGGGTAGGCGCAAGGCGCCCCTTTTACCACCAACGCCAATTTTACCATACAAACAACAACGACCGCCCCCGCTACTTTCCAGCCGGCGGAAATGGGCGATGAAATGACGCCTAATAAACCGCTAATGAACGGTCATTCGAGAAACCGTTTAATAACGGGTGCCGGCCACACACCCACACCAGCGTAAACCCTCATCGGAATGTCGTTCATACGGACAATTGAATGCTAAGGCAGGATTGGAATGTTTTATTCCCTAGAATTTAATATTCATTATTTATTGGATTCGCAATGTAGTTCCTTCCTAATATTGTGCTCTAAATTTCGAACATGTATGCTCAGTTCATAAATGAGCTCATATGGTTAAAAAAATATGGCGTATACAAGAATCATCGAAATAGTTATATTTTTATTATTTTCTACGAGATATATATTGTACTGCTGTTGTGTTTATGCTTTTTTATTTTACCTACTGTTATTCTCAAAAAGCGTTATTTCCAAAAAAAAACGCAAACATTTTCCATCTGACATTCCTCGACGACTTTCAATGACATTTGATTTTAAATGATTCCTTCGGAAAGTGGAACCATAACCGAAAGAGACCTTTGAACGGTAGACAGTTCAAATTTAAAAATGGCAAAGACGCTTTCGTTGCGTTATTACAACATATAGTAATGAAGTCAAAAACTAAACAGCAGTTGCGCATAGCGTGTTATAAATCTCACGACAGTGCAATTGTTAGGTATTCCGAAAATTATATTATCTCAGGCCATAGAACATAAAGGTCGATTTCAGAACATAATACTTTAGATTAATGAGCACACATAATTTCAATTAACAGACCCTTAGATAAATATGTATGAAACCTGTTTGAATGAGTCTGTTGGCTAACAGAGCATTTAGATTTATTCCAAAAGGCTGGAAATTTCACTTTAATTAATACTGTTGTGTAGAGAAGAACATTGGACAGAATGATGCTGAGGTCTCAGAAAGTATTATGCTAATGCAGTTGGAATTTCATTAGTCAATGCGGTCGTCTTAGCAACTAATATTTTTCTCTATTACAATAAACAACATTAGATTGAATATGGGAACGTACGCATATGTCTTAAATAGAGTACTATTCGTCTCAGCAAATGATCCGCAAACACATCCAACGACAACCACTCTAAAAGGTAAAGTTGTTTGTACAGGCCCATTAATTAATATGTATAGTCGAACTGGATAGTCGGCTGTTAGTCTGATGTATGTTCCGTGTACTGCTTAAGCCCAGAAACCCACGGGATCTCTAAGAGCGCAAGGTGCGGGAACTGTTAAGGCCTGCAGATAGTTTACCCAAACTACGAACAAACGTCGCTAAACTCTCCAATCGGACTACCTACCTGCAGCATGACACGGGACGATAATGAACCAACACAAGGAGGACTGATACAAATTCAAATTTAGGTTAATGATACGCCGGCCCTAGGAAGAGAAACCTATTTCCTGCAAATACTGAAAATTAAGTATTTAAAACGAATTGGAAGAGAAAGTTGAAATAAATAACGCAAGATAAATATGTTTCTACCCACCTACTGTAGATATTTATGATACACACGATTATTAATACCGGCGAGTTTCTTTTAAGTAACCTGCGCAAGATAGCACGATAATAGTGCACAACATACCAACAGTGACTGTTCAGTTTCTCAATTTTTCAACGAAAGGCGGGATAAGTGAAGATTAGATTAGAGCATGGTACCGGTGGAAAAAAACCAAATGGAAGGGTTTTGTACTACAGGATTGGCAACAAACGTACCCAGCGCCGTTCAGGTGTTAACAACACCTGTGTGCTCTCTCTGATGACCTGGGTTCAAATGACACGTCGGGCAAACGTTTTCAATTAACTGCAAAATTGTTTTAGTAATTAGTGGGGTTAATAAAATTCAGACTCGTCAACAGCGTCAATTTGCGGAACAACCGTATAAGCACGGTTAACAACGATGATTTTACACTGTCCGTACGGTGAGTCTAATTAATGTCAGAAGGTGGCGGGATTGTTTGTGTTACACGAGCGAAAATTTAAACATGCGTTTTTCATAATAAGACCCCCACTGGAAATCATAGTACAATATGGACTATGAAATGACAATCGATGTCTACATACTGGAGTAGATGTAGAGTTACGATTAGAAAGATACAAGTAAGGATAGCGTACGTGCAATGACGAGGGACTGTGACAGAGTGAAACTGTATCGATTTTCCTGCCCTAAGTCCGCATTACGCCGACTTTAGGGTCAATATCAGATACCTGGTCGGCCAGGTAGACCGGAGCCTAATCACACAACATTATTTCCTCGTGCGGCGACATGGAAAAAATGGTGTCCGTAAAGCGTAGAGGGGTTATTTCCTCTCCGGTCATACCCAATGATCGATTGGAAGGTATAAAGACCACTCCAGACCCAAATGGAAGAGGGAGGGGGGCTCTCAACCCAGTCCGTACGATACGATTAAGACTCAGCGGCTCCCAAAAGCAAAAGAAATGTAGATATAAATTAAGTGGATATAATATGATATTACTGGAATGAAATCTTCCAAGGATGAATGCAAAACCGTTAGTAGCAAATCGGCCGTGTCCTTTCCCCTGTTCGGCAGCTATTTATTAGAATGAAATAATGTAATTCTGACGGTGTAACTGATGTACCACCCTTCCAGCCATATCAATATCTTACAAGGAAACCAATAACCCCCTCCCAACTCACCCTCCTAATAAATAGCTTAAACTGACAATATTGTATTAATGGTTTAATAGCTAAATCCACCAACCGTGAGGAGCTTACCTTTCATAATCATATAGATCCCGGTATTTGGAGGTGAAGCGAAACGAAATTAATCCCAAACAAATTATTTATAGCTCACCTCCGCCTGAAAACATCGACCTACTGAATTGAACCTAAAACATTAAAACTCATACGACATTTCACATTGAATTATTATCCACTTCTCCTTGTAATTAAAAAGAACCCAGATTGCATATCGTTATTAACATTTAGCCCCTTATTAAACTGCTCTGTACGCACTAACAGGATCAGGCGAAATATCGTTTTCCTTCCAGAGAAATGACGACTGCCGTATTAAATACATTGCTGGCTGTTCACGAAATGAGAACATAAAGGGCCTCGGTTGAGCACCGACAATTACTCGGAGTTAAAAAGTGAAACCGAATATATCAAAGGGTGAACGGACGCTTAAAATGATTCAGTGCCCAGGAGGGAGGATGGGGGGACCAGCCGGGCCAATTCGTCACGTGAAGGTTGGGCGGAGATAAAAGGAGAATGGGGCGGAGGGCGACCAACACCGGCCGGCCAATATAAACTTTGCCGCCGAGTTATCAATTATTTATAGCTGACCCGGCCACGGTAAGTCACAACCTCCTCCGAGGCTCTTACTTCTTTCCACCAATAGCCGAGGTCCTGGCGGTCCCCCTCGTGTTAGACTAAGCTGACTGAGCCCGTCCACAAGTATTACAGAAGGAAAGGGAAAATTCCGCCCTACACCCAATTTCGTTTCCTTGTCGGAATGAAACCCGACCCAAGAATACGAGGGCAAGTGATGCGATCGGGAATTTCTATGTAACGCCTACGCCTAATTCGAAAATGAGAACAAATATATTACGACATAGTGTATAATATTGATCGGAAGGCTAAGGCAATACAGAACATAAATATTAACAGGTATCTCTGGCATTATTAAAATCTATATTCTGGAAAATTTAGTCATCTATATTAAGAGGTATAATTTACTTCATACAAAAATTGGAAATAGAAAATTTACAAATTAGTTAAAATCTGAAAATTATATATGTTCTCGTCGTATTTTATACTTAGTTACGCTTGTATTCTTCTATTGCAGTATACTGATTTCTGCAATTTACTATTTGACTGAAAATTTCTTACTGGGGTAAAATTTAATCGACCCGACGGTAAATCACCAACACTCCTTCCTTGACTTCTTTCTTGTTACAGAGATCCTTCTTCACAGAGGCGGTTCTCCTGAGTTCTAATAAAGTGCACCCGGCTACGGATATATTATAAAAAGAAAGAAATCCTCAACCTCTCGCTACACCCGTCTTCGTTTCCTCTTTAGGACCCGGCCGAAAGAATACGGTTCGGAAAAGAAACATATTTCCTTACATATGCGAGATTCGATCTGTTATTTCTATGCAAATCTTCGGAAATGCGTACCGAATACAGCAATACTAAAAAAGTACCCCTCCGGATCCATACTTTCGGTAGATACATTCCTTCCAGGGAATGTACGATACCGGTCCCGTATGGTGAACACAATGTAGTAATACACGATTACTGTTATGCGACAGAGTTTCTGCAACACAAGTTTTTATTCACCCCCTGTAACGATACACTTTGAATTCAATTTTATGGGAAGCTTGGATATTTAAGTATTTTTAAGGGCAGCTGTGACCAATCGGTTGCATCCATCTGAACTTCTGTAGCCCGTCCAGTATGCCTTGATAATACCGCATTCTGGTTATAAGACATTATAATCAAGAACGTGTAATGCGAACTTAAGAAACTAAATTAACATTGGGTCATTTGGCGCAGCATCATATATACTCTGGATATATACCATCTTATGAATAAGATATATCTTATTTTTTCTGATTCCATCAATTGATACGACCCCTTGCATCGTCCTAAACATATATCAGTGTTGGGAACTAAACAAGGAAGAGTGTTTTAAATTCCGCACGCTCCAAATATCAACTGGTAAATTACATCGCCCTCTAGGTTTTTCCGAACCCACTCACGGTCGGAGAGGGGGAGTACCCCCTTCTTTGGGACTAAACAATATTTCTTACAGCCCCACTGCTACACCCCTCTAACGCATTACGGACATTTTTCCGAGTGAACTGGCCGCCAACCATTAGCAAACATCACACGATTTAGTTTTCCCGCTTCCTTTCTCTCTAACCCATTTCAACAAAACTGTCCATTAACGCTGCCTGTACCCTTTTTTACCCAGATTGTAACAAAACAATCACTGTTCACGCCGTACAAAAAATTCTCAGTACGTAACTCAATAACAGTAGATAATCCTAAGAGATGAATTTTAAAATGTTAAAATCAATAATGTAAGGATGTTTAGTCATAGGAAAAAAGTTCACATTTGGAACAAGGGTGCAATATACGGACTAAAATAGCGAGATGGGAATGTTGCTCATCCAACACTGGTAATGGAAACAGGAAATACGGAAGTTAAACAGAAATAAGGAGTTTCTTAGTGAAATTGGCTCGAAAAGACGAACTTCTGAAAGCGTAATTATAGACGGAGCGATCAACTTGGAAACAATCGCTTCTATCGCAGTCTACAAATTGTCCCTCTATTTCGCCGAGAACTTATATCTAATAAAGGATGGAAGGGAACTTATTTTAAGTAATATGAACCACCGGGACTGTAGCTGGTAAAGCTAGAATTTCCGCAGCATTCAGCAAGTCACTAACGCTTGCTTGCCCTAGCACAACATAATAATGATATATTCAAGTACATACAAAATAAGTACACAAGTCTCCATATTAAGTTACGCGGGAAAATCACTGTGTGGAGCTTGAAAAGTAGGGATTAAAAAATGTATCCCTAAATGCAATGCTAAAAAGATCGCTTAACCTTTCTGTACAGAACCGGCGATAAGGAAAGGTTATCAAGCCACCCAAATTCTTAAAGAATCTTAAAAGTAAAGGATTCTTGCATCGAGTAGTCGAGTATAACTTTGACACCTGCCGCTTATGCCAGATAACCACCTTGGAATATTGAATGTTTCGATTTTAAAATAAACGTTTCCTGCCCATAACCTACTAAATTTGTTTTCTTTTAATTAAATTTATGGTTTGTTTCAGGTTTCATGAGAATTTGTAAGGCCAACATCACTTGTAATTTTCTTTCTCCACTCATGACGGCTTATTTTCAGCTTCTCCCCATGGGCAGTACATATCCATATGCGTAAGGACGTTATCATATTACGAAAGAATGTAAACAATAAATTACACGGCAGAACGGTAGAAACGGTGAACCGCGGTAGAAACGCATATATGGGGCACCTACTATAAATCGATATTGTCCCAGAATATAGTATCAACAAGCCGATTGTCAGTCTACATTCCTTTACACGTTCTTCTTTTCGGTTCCTATAATTGCGAAGCAAAGTTTTTAAAGCTGCTGAGCATTGTGCAATGGGAAAAAATAAATATTGCGGGAGGAAAAATAATTGACGCCTACTGGGGAACTGAGCCGGCCCTCGCCGTTACCCGTATCTCAGGAGTCTTTTCTAAATGGATCACCCTCACAATGAGCGGAATAAATAATGAGGAGCGCTCTGGCCTACCGAGTCCTCTCAGCAAAGAGCGAGAAGTAGTGGGAACGGAGAGAAAATAAGGGAAGGGAGAGAACGGCAGAGATCCGAACAGCTTTCCTTCTCTCTCCCACTCTCTATTTAGTCCCAGGCTAACTTAAGCCCCGAGAGAAAGAGAGGGAGGTAAAGCTTGGAAATAGGGGCGGGAACACTAAATTGGTAGGGCCCGCCTTACAACGTGTCTCAACACAAACACTTGGGTTCTTTACACCGTTCTTCTACAACTCCGTCCCTTCCTACAAGGCCTAAAGTGAAGACAAAACAAATATCCCTAGTCACATACGTGCACGGATAACCGTGCTTGCCTGATAGAAAATAAATTCCTCTTTGGTAGTACTTGGAGAAATAAAATTTCCTGCTTTTGCCAGTGGACCCTCGCACTTTCTCTGCCTAAGGCGTAAGCAGTCATCAATTCAGAACTTACTCAGAGTGTGGGGAGTAATTACGAGGGAATGACTAGTTTATTTTCCTTCCGCAGTTTTTCCAAGATACTCTAATTAAAGTTATAATACATATAAAAATACGTTACGAAAGAATATCATCAAATCCATACTGATCGAGATAAATCATTAACTCCTCGGGATTGCTTAGGATCAGGACCACTTGGGTCATAATTCGTCAATTTACTTTATAATACGTTGATTATTTAGTTTTTTAAGTGAGTGAGACTCACCTGAACAGCAGGAATCCTAGGCCCATGACTGCAGCTCTTCGTACGTCGTCGTTCACATCGGATACCTGTATTAAACAGAAGGATTTTGTACGTATTACATAATGCAATGCTTTGTTGCATCCAGACGTTTGAATAAAATTAATATTTTAATTCTAGTAAATTTAATATAATTATTCTTTATTAAAATTTTAAATTTAAATTCTTTTTAAATTTAATTTAATTTTAATTAAAATATAAATTTAATGGGTTATTAATTATTAATTTAATTATTAAAAATAATAACCCTTTTTTACTATTTTTTTAAAACTCTATTACTTCAACATGCGTATGACTGTGTTACAAACGGGAAACTAACAGCAACGTGAAGCAGTTTCCTAATAGCCATGTTGCTTCCAGTGCCACAGTAGGCCATTGCCAGGGTGTACATGGCACTACGTCTTAATATAGGATCCTTGTCTTCCATTAGGGACTCAATTAGGGAATCGGCTTCTTCCAGCCTGCCATACATCACCAGGGCTATACCCACGGCCAAACCTCGCAGTATCTTCTCGTGCTGTGTCTCTTGCGCGTACTGCAACAAAAAAGGCAATCCGGTAAAATACACACCAAACGCGTACTCTACAGTTTTAAAGTTTTATCAGGGCACATCACTAGATGAGTGGCAGAAGTAACAATAACAGCAATAAGAAACAATGTTCAAGATTAGCAAGTGATTTAGGAAAGAAATACCGAGACGTAGCAACAAATTTAGAACACTCTTACGCATTTTTCATGTAATGCGTTTAGCGTATAAGCGGCTTCCGTGGGGACTTGTCGCCATTGAATCGGGTCTAACATAGACACGGCAAACGATGGAAGCCCCGTCGTATCCCCTAGATACAAATACAGTATGTTCAAATGTTTTCTTCCCGGAATATTTGTCTATTTAAAGTCCGTAATTTAAGATACTTCGAAGTTCTAAATGTTTCAATAATTTCTCTATTTCAAAAGAACAGTTGGTTAGCGTTGTACCGCGACTGTAAATGTAAATGTGTCACGGATAACCAGGAATGATAACCAACACCGTAAAGGTCATTGGGGAGAAGATAGGGCTCGGAGAGAGGGGAAAACAGAGCTGGCTCTCGCAGGATAAATTACATTAAGCCGTGTAATATGATTTCCGATAGAGAGGACCCGGTGTGTGGGCTCCTGCTCTTTCTCCAACCAAGGGGGTCCGAAATTAAATTGACTCTAAAGCGGATGGGCAGGCATTTTTATCGCGCCAAGAGTTAGGCCGACCGAAGTTAGGATATTGCGTTTATTTAACACGTCCGGAGGCTGTTTTGCATATGCTAATATCCACCCTCACAAAGGGTGCGCAAGACTCGATATTGCTTTACCGCCTCCTTCTCGCAATTGGAGTTTAATCTTTTCGGGGCGAACGATCCGCACAAAGTATTAAAATAAGGCGCGATGGATTCCGATAATTCCAGGACCGACCAATTTTCGACCCCCTTGAAAGCAATAACGTAATTACACCCCTTTTGCATTTGCCGAATACTTCGGAGATTTATTCGCCCGTACACAGTACTGCCCATTTATACGCATCGAAGGAGAAATTTAGGCCCTTTCATTCGTTTATAATTTTATTTACCCATTTTTATTAACCGCAAATCTTCACGTGAGCTTTCTGTGGTCAATATGGTATACTGCCGTAACAACGCACGAGATCGACTAATATTTAATATGCAACTACATACAGGAAATTCGAGTGACCCAGAAATTGAATGATTTCTGCCTTCAAATTGTTTTCTAAAATTCTGACTTGCGGTGTTGAAAAATAAATTGAAAGTTACCTTTAATACCATAATTAATTTCTATTTAGTGAGCCTCTTATACTTTTCAAAGTTGGAAACCAAGAGGGAGTAAAGCTTCAAAGTAGATAACTCTTAAATTCAATTTGGAGTTGAATTTCACTCTGGAATACTATAAAGACATACATTTAACTAACGAGTTTACAGGGTTGTTAAATGTTCCCGATATCACTATCTGAAGCTAGTTATCCACTTAGATGAAGTCAAATCAGTTTGACTGTATAAGTCCCAACTTTACAAATTTCAATTGCTTCAATAGGATTTCTGCAGTAAAGATAATTGCTTCATTACGTAGGATTAGTAATGATATCCACAACAAATTACCCATGAAGTGAAAACTAGGACAAGTATACAGAAAATTTGCTTGTAATTCTGAAACTAGTTTTCGGTTTCAATAATAGTTTCTTTTTTGTGCCATAAAAAAATCGAAGTGAGGTATAACTGCGAAATTATTTGGAAACTGTCAACACAGCACAAGTTTTATTTGTGCACATACAACATCAATTTCTGAGGCAAGGGCTCATGTCAGGACTGCGAATTCACAAAGCATCAAAGCAAACAGATCGAAACCTTGATCGAAAGCAAAAAGGAGAGACAAGAGAAAGGGATTTGAATTGATGGATATCGATCGTTTTAATTCACAACATGTGATGCTTTTCCAGACATATTCGGTTCTAAGCTCCAGGATAATATCACAATATACTCGGTAAATGTAAGGACATCTTTCTGCGAATTTAACTGGAATATACGTAAGTCCAAGAGAAACTACAACCTGCAGGATAGCCCGTCAAAAGATATTGTTTGGTGTCCTTAGTGAAGCCATCTTTTTTGTATAATTAAAAAAACATGTCAAGCGAGTTCAGTGGGTTGATATAAACAAGAGCCTTATCGCTGGAAAGAATTTCGTCACAAGAGGGGAATCATTTATTTCATATTTGCAGAAGAGTTTTAAAAAAACTACTTAACATGCTTAAATACACATTAAAGAACAGTAATAAGTCCAATTTTACTGTAATGCGTCTTACAGTTAGAACAGAAAGAGTTTCTAAGAATATCATCAGAAAGAATTTTTAACAACAAAGTGTTTTAATTCATTTAAAATCAATTAAATCTTTTATCTACCCAAAAACACCGCATCGAACAATGACCCCTATCAGAGCTCAAACACAAACTCCTCGACCCCAATTAAACGTCTTAAATTCAGAACAGAATACTACAAATGTTAATATGAACTCAATAGCATTTACAGATTATAGATATTTTGTCTATACAGAGTGCAATCAAAAATGACAGACTAATATCACAAAAAGTAATGAATGTTACAATATAGACTCATCCTAGGTTATAGTTTATATTTCCACTTTTTATAGGTACAATAAACAGTATTAAGTTGTTAAATATGGCTCCACAAAACACTTCTTTGAAAAAAAAACCCTGAATTTCTTATGGGGACTTCACTTACTGGATTTCCTGTAAATTCTTCAGCTCTCTCCCCACCCCCACTCAAACACAAATTGCCATTTGAAGTTTTCCGCTGTTGTAGTCCTTTGCGGGGCCCGGTCAAAATTAGCCCGGGTAAAGATACGTGACTAGGTGTAACACAATTACAATCAACCGTTGCGGAAACAGAGTCTGTGTTAGTGTAAAAGTATTGATTCCTCGGATACTGTTCCTAACATCCGTATCCCTGCTACGAATCCTGAAAGCTCCCAATCCGTTTTCGACCCTGTTTTTTCTTGTTTTTTAATAAAAGTGAATTCCTTGATTAATTCATCTACCATTATACAATTACGGTAATACCCACGTTTTCCCTAGCGATCTGAAACAGTAGCAGGCGGCCAAGCCTTGGCAAAAGCGAGCTTAGATAAACCCTTAGCGAACTTTCTCACTGAATTAGAATTACTAGAGTTATCAATATTCTGAGCACTCAATGTATTCGGTCGACGATTGCTTATTAATTTATTTGCACTAATCAAAATATAATATATAATATATCCGCGTAAATGTTTTCCCACTACGTTTTGTCTTAACGAATGTCAAACGATACATGCGCCTCGGGGTCGAGCTCACTCATCCGTCCGGAATACATTTGCATGCAAAGGACTGCTTACTTTAATTATGTGACAAATTTTACGATCACATTTTCTGAATTCCCAAACAAAATTTTCAAGGCTGGTATAACGAAAATAAAACGGAGCAACAGAAAATATTTGCAAGCTAATTGATTATTAAAACTGTATTATTTTATTTAAATAAAAAATAAATCTTCATTCTTATGAAAAACTTTTAGTACTGAGTTATTCTAGACCGATGAACGGATTTTTTAAAAATGAAAATTTTGCCGAAGATCGTTCGAAAAGATTTCCAGAATTTTACATTGAGATAGTAGAATAATTACGCAGATTTGTCTCAACAATTAAATTTGCAAGGCAAATCTTATAAATAGTTACAGAAAAAGGCAATCTGATCGATATCCGGGTGCAAAAGACAATTTGCATTTCATTTCATTTAGAAAGATATGTACATTAACTCTTATAGAATGCACGATAGAATAAAATCATAGGAATTATACGAATAAATCAGACAAAATATTGCAAATACCACAAACAATAATGTCAAAAGTGTGTCAAAAATTTCACACTTTGTGGAATCAACTTTGGATTTAATACATCTTTAAATTCGTAAATTATTCCACACACATTTTGCATGAAATATTTATTAAATACGTCCATATTTAGCCATAATTTAAGCACTTTCAAAAAAAATATGAATGGCTACAATCATTAGGTAATTCTTACGCAGTCACAAGAGGTTAGAAAAGCTGCTTTAAGAACACAACAGAAGATATTTGATTCCCGGCGGTCCCGTAGGTTAACTTATGCAAGGCTCCGATTTATTACTCATAAATTTTAATGATCGGTAAGCTCAGGTGGCGAATTTGGAATGAAGTACAGGGAAAGTTGAGCACAAACAAAAGGTAAAACGAAACCTAACTACGCCACGTGTTAGACAAGCTACTATAGGTGAACTCTCTAGGCCTATAGTACCGTCAAAACTATTAAAATCCTGTATGCTCTATTTTAATATAATAAGAACGATAATTCTAGTTTTATTGTAACAATTTATTAATAATAAAATTGTTGGGGGCGACTGAGCTGAATAATAAAAATAAACAATGTTGACCTGCACTATAAATTAGAAAGGAAAAATAATGCATCAGTAATATTAACCACAAAGATCAAGATACTGCGGAGTATTTAAAATAAGGCAAT
Organism: Lethocerus indicus; assembly: GCA_019843655.1. Lineage (NCBI taxonomy): Eukaryota > Metazoa > Arthropoda > Insecta > Hemiptera > Belostomatidae > Lethocerus > Lethocerus indicus. Next base: position 19,973,167 of record JACDQD010000003.1, on the reverse strand, counting down.
AATTAAAACTAAATAGAGGAAACGCAAATATTTGCCGTTAATTAATTTCGACAGTGAAGGAACTTCATTAAATCAAACCGAACTTATTATTGGTAATAAGAAAAAACGTTTCTGGCTCGCGTTTACGTAAAGTAAATACGAAGCACCCAATGGGCGCTTGTACTTATTCCGTCACCTAAAAAAAATATCTCAACACAGGGACTTTTGATAGAAAATTCCTTTGGAGACTACAAGACACAACCCAGTAAAAGTTCTGACATCGCTGAATGAAATTCCATGAGAGAGGTGAAAGTTCACAAAACCTCTGATGCTTGAAAGCAGGCGAACCACCCGCCCACAAAACCTGAATAGGATATCACTTTACGAGGAAAAGAGGAAAGATTAACCGAACCTTAACATTTGGTATTTAATAATATGTTTATAAAATATTAAGCACTTACAATTCAATTTAAAAAAAAACAAAAAAGTAAATAAAAAATTTATTTTTTCTTTCAGACATTTCCAAGCGCAACATTATACAGCGCAATCAGCTGAGGAAGTCATGCGTTCTCAAAGTTAATTAATTTCAGCAATTTGTCTCCATTAACTCAAATAAATTTTAAACAAAGAGCGCCAAAACTGGAACGTCCCCCCCCTCCTTTCAGCACAATTACCCGGCCCTCAGTGTCCAGATCAAAACTGTTCTAGAAACAAGGTCGGTCGGTCAGCCATAAATCAAACTGAGAATGGTCAGTCTAATTAGAGGTGGGACGCAGGGGAGGGGGAGTGGAGTGTAAACCCCTGGAGGGTAACAACTAACACTTAGTACGTGAATACCCCTAGTTAGCGCCCCCTACACCTACGCCACTGCCTCACAATGCCCCATTAGCGGCCTATCTATCACTATAGTATAATTCAATCCCGGCGTTTCCTCCATTGCGTGACGACATTGACGTGGGTACACCTTCAAGACCCCCCCTCACTCCTTCACAGAGCCAAATAGCGAAAACGACTGCAGAATACACCACTGCATGATTAGGGCCCTTTTCAAGGAAACTTTATATAAAGAGAACAATACTAATCCGTGGGCCAAAAAAATACTACTGCCCCCAAATAACACCATTTGGCCTATAGATACTAAACAGAGATAAAGATTTACCACCCTAAGTGAATTTTGAAGCGACAACATTAAAATATTATGAATGATAGTGGAATATCACCTGGGTCAACTCCGACTTGAAACTTTCGGCCAATATCTAAACAATATATTGCCTGTTAATTAATAGGGTGGAGAAGCAACCCCCTACCACCCTAACTTATAAGCTATAAGTATGGTCCTAATATGCAGCTTTGGGCTCTTGCCCAAGGTCAAGAGCATACCATTAGGTTGTTCAGCAGCAGATACCCATAGTTCGTCACTCTATTAAATTGTAATTTGTCTGACACTAAACAACAGCAATTGAAATTAATGTGTTTATTAGGCAAATACTAACACCAGAAAACATAAGGAAATGAATAAAAAAATCTAATTACTAAACTACACCAAACCCCAATGACTAGCAATCTTGGAGTTTTAATTACTCCTTAGAAGCCTGCTCTATTTAACCAATTATTGAAAATACAAATAAATCTAAATTTTTTCTACATAATAAGGGAAACAGCTAATTGCATATAATAAAGTATCACTAGCTGTATATGGTAATAAGACACTGATGGTCAAATAGCAAAGTGATATCATATTTTAAAATACACTCAAGGATGGAAAAAAGTATACTAATAAGCTGTAATTAAGTATTTATGTAGTGACAAGGACATGTTATGTTTTGATTAAATTTTATGAAAAACATGGTCAATGAGAAATCATATTAATCATTATTTGTTAATCCCTAATTTGATTATTGTCCATTTCAGAAGAAACAGAATGTTACTTGTGCCACAGAACATAAAATACAAACTAAAATAATGGGGTTCCCCAGGCAAGCAAACCATAAAGAAAATCCTCCAGTAAAGAATAATTATTTAACAGCAAAAGCAGTGGGTGAATACAAAGACTCCTTAAAACTGAACCCAGTTATCTCAATGGTTCTATGAGACATACCACAGGTTGTATACAGGATTCTAATAAGGAGTTTCTGAGATGTCAACCTGAATTAGGGAAATTAATAGGAGAGCTAATACACATACCTTTCAACTAAGGTGCACATTTCCTAATTTCCACTTAACCTGATGCATGCAGAGAGACATAAATTTTAATAGTAGCCAGTCTAGAATGGCATTTATCATACAGAGATAGCGATAAAATTGAACATTATTCTGACCATTCAAAACAACTGAACATTTACATAATAATAATTATTATTACAAAATATTAATAAATGACAAATATTAAAGTCTGTCTTGAAATTAGTTTTGAAAGTTAAACATTTATGTGAACAAATATTTCCATATTTTACAAATATTGGATATCATAATTGCACCTAGAATTTAATTACTATTAATTGATTCTGAAGGTTATCAAGATTTGAGAGAAAGAAATTAAATTCTTTGTTAACTTCCCACATAAGAAAACCATCTCACACTGAAAAAAGAACCAGTAAAAATGAGTGCAAAAGACTAAGGTCAAAGAATGAAATCAACTAATCAGACTAATAATCCATTAGTAGTAATTATTGGAGGCAATAAATAATGGGGACTCCTCTGGAATTAAGGACGTCCTAATGGGATATTAATAATCATATTGGTCTTCAATGAGAGAGAACATGAATAATACAAATTGGAATGAAACGCAACTAAGCTGAAGAGGTAATCAACCTTATGACTAGTCAAGCAGGGAACCCGATATGCCTGGGATATTTCAACCCCATATTAAACCCTGTAATAGAACCAGAATTCCCTTAATAGGAAATTTACGTTACAACAAAAACTTTTTGTTAACTTTCAAAAACAAGCATTCAAATTACAATACTTGAGTGAGTCTCAATTACTACATAATGTGCAAAGAGAAGTCTAATTCAAGATCAGTGCTCTTTTAAATTGTTCAGCTTAAATAATTTATCTTTTGATAGCAAGATTAGTATTCATAATTCAGTTTTCAATAATAATAGACAGACTGTAAATGCCAAACCTTTAATCTTATTTATATATTTACAGAAATTTCTGTCAACTTGTAGTAATGCCTTGTAGCAAGATTAAGTTATATTAGCATACAGAAATACTTGCAGCCCCAACTACACCTCTTAACTTGTAAAAATTTTGAAATGTTCCAATTCTAACAATATTTATAGAAGAATTTGATAATTTTATTAGTTCCAATGTTTTCAATCATACATACCTGAATTTTTCAAAGTATTTATAAATCAGATACTATTATTTTATGTAAACAGGGAAAGCCACAGTTTAAACTTCAACTGCCTAATGCTGTATGAATATTTAATAAATATTAAAGTATCCTTACAAGGACATACTATAGTTGATTGTTGCTAGAGGATTTTCGTATCTTCTTAGTAGTTATAAAGTTAGTAATACAAAATAAACTGTTGTGATGCAGGCAATGAACCATTCATGAAGACTCCAATTTTCAGAATTCTAATATGTCGCTCATAAAAAACTTCCAATAATGAAACATTTTTATTACTTAGAGTTTTATAAGCTATAAAATACTACATTCATTAAACATTACCCACTGATAAAACTTGCACAACCAGAAGTTTCAATGGTTTGAATCATATGCCTCTAGCCACTCTACCACAGCCCATCGAAAATATATTTTTGAAAAGAGAAAAAAAAATCACTTACTGAAACCATATCTTGGATGGCATGGGATGATTTTGATGCCAGCATAACCATACCCATGGCAATAGCGGCTGCTTCACCAGTAACAGCATCATCTTGATACAGGTTCAATTTCAATTGTTCATAAACATGGGCTTTGTGAGTACCCATAGCTGCAAGGCCTAGACCAAGACAACCGCCATGCCGAACCATCTAAAATGAATAATAAATATTCTAAAAAAATTCCACCCTATCAGGCCATCAATGTTTTATGTAGATAATTCATATGAAATACAAATTGAAATATAAGGAAATCAATATTAAATTATAAATTATTATTATGGTATTATTACACGATAAAATTTATATTTATTTAATTATTTAAATCATCATTTAAATATCAGACAACTTCTGAGTATTTTTTTTACATGTTTCTACATTTTTAAGTTAATATTAACATATTGGAAAATTAATGGGAACATCCTGTTTAAACACTTAGTTTTAGACCTTTAACATTAAAAAGATATCAAATTAACCAAATAACATGCTTTGGTTTAATTGGAGAGAGGGTTTGTTATACAATAAAGAATTGTTCAAAACTACAATTTCATACATTTTAATTACATTAATAAATTAGGTAATAAAAACTTTAAATAATTACTTCATTCTGTGCATCCTTAAGCTGTTGTAGAAGGTAATCTGTGATTGCTCCTCCATGATTAGCATGTATCAAACCCAAGGCATAAAGCCCGCCTCCTTCAGAATAACCTGATGACGGTCCTGGTTCATTGGGGAGATAAGTCGACATAAGAGTCAGGGCTTGTGATTCATGGCCCCTGTGAATAACACCCAATGAAGCAGTTGCAACAAGCTTAGCCCAATTTGTTGCCCTTGCTAACCAGTCCAAATTATCCCTGAAATATTGACAAATTGTTGTTCAAATAGAAATAAGACTAATTTCTAAATCAGTTTCGATTTTTTTGTAATTAATTAGTAACAATTATAAACTAATAGGTTTATTATCTTCTACAATAGTTATTATCAAAACAGTTGTTTAATGAAATAAAAATAAAGGAGTTTAAAAAGAAATAAAATGTTCCTAAAAAATTGAGCCTATATTATATTAATCCTATAAAATTCATTCCTAATTATGAATTGATGAATATATAACAAATAAAAAATTTGCAACTGACCTCAGAAATTGATCACTTGTTGTTCCACTGTGCATGAAGGCATTTGCTATGACAGTCGCAGTGTGGCATATGGAAACACGAATTGCATCCTTTGTATTTTTCAAAACAAGCATATCTGTGTGGTTTGATCGAATCAAGAACTGGAGATGTAGATCTATTGACACTTCACCGCTTAATATCCGGCTCAAATTCTCAATTCGAGTTTGCTTTATTTTCTCCTCTTCAGTCTATTGGAATGTAAAATTCAATACAAAATAAATTAATAATATGTAAATAAATAGTCCTGGTAATTAAAATAAACACAGAACAAACTAACCAAAGTTAGTGAAGAAACAAATATATTAATATTTTTTTAGCTACTACTGCATTATTGTATTAGTTTATTTATAACTAAAATTAGTATTCTCACATAGTGCTAAAGTAGAAAGTTGATGTACTCACAAGAGAATTAACATCTTTTTCTGTACTAGTTCTTGAAACATCATTTCCTTCAGTTGACTCTTCAGATTTTGAACCAGATGGTGTCAAAATAGGAGGGACCCTATGGATTGCAGTAACTGCAGATGGAATGGGTGCAGATTCACTTAACAGCTGAATAATCTGACTTACTAACTGTTGTGTAGCAGACTCATATATGTCAAATGCCAGTTGATAGCCCATCAAAACACTCTCCTAAATTTAAATAAATTAGTTATAAAAAAGTTACAATAATAATATTATACATTATAAATAAACCTAGCTCAAATGAAATGAGCAAAGCTTTCTGTGACCAGAACCCAAATTATCACAAACTTCCGGTAGGATCATGTAATATTATGGGAAGAACCTCGGTTGATAGGGGTTGACCCCCTTCTGTTCTGGGAATGTTTCTATGTTTGGAAAGCACCTGAACAGCACCCACTGATCCTACCAGAAGTTAATTAGTGATAATTCTAGTTGAAATTAATTTGTTGAATACTAGTTTAGAAACGATAAAATAAAATATTCACCTCACTGTCCTTACTGAGTTTTTCAAGAATCTGGGCAATGGCTGATGGATCATCAAGAAAGATCAAACATTGTACCATGTTCACATAATCAGGAACATCCAAGTCTTGGTATAAGGTGACAAGGCTTTTCAAAACTGTATTGCGAAAACGACGATTCTGAAGTAGTGCCATAGAAACTTGAAATGCATACGACAACATTCCACAAACATCATCCTACGAGAATCAATTAAAATACACACTTTCTCATTTAATTTAAAGAAGAAAATTATGTCAGTTCTATAAGTAGGAAAAATAAGAAATGAACACTGTATTTAAAAATTGTGTACTCACAGACTGCATGATGGCTTTTTTGAATATATCCATTCTTCGTGTTTCCAGTGCTATGCCCAATGCCTGCCGATACTGACCTTCATCTAAGCATCTCTGGAACATTCGATCTACAATTGCCACCATGCGAGCATCTATTGGTAGCTTGTTATCTGGATGTTCCCAATTATGTGTTTCCAATTCAGTATAGCGGTCAATACATTTGGCTACAAAAAAATGTATATGTTTATAGACATTGACTTTATTAATATATAACAAAAATTAACCGAGCAATGGCTTGAAGAATATAATCCACTGACATGCATTAGTTTCAACATAACATATATCACTAATATATTCCATATCTGGTATATATATAAAATATGATTAATAAATAAATGAAGGAAAACTCACCAATGATTGTGTCAACATATTCAGATCGGGAATTCACATCAAACAAGTTGCCTGCACCCAATGCATAAGTCAACGAATCACTGAATGAACCTAGATGATAATATACCTTGCTTGCTACAAGAGCAGCTAATTCATGCTGATTGAATCCCTTGTCTTCATGAAGAATCTCACTGAAAAATAAAAATGAAGCTATAAAGTAAGCACCATAAATACTATAACCAACATTACTATAAAATTGTAATGTATGGAAAAATGTAAATACGAATTGAATCATGATCACTATTGCCATAATATTGCATATGCAAACATCACAGAATGTGTACTAATGAAGTTTGCCAATTTGTTGCTTGCTATTAAACACATGAAAGAACTGAAATATGAAATAGTTACATTTACAAGAATACTTACACAAGTAAGAACACTTACAACAATACTTACAAGAATTGTAAAAATTTAATAGATGGAAACATAAATGATGTAACCTTGATTACACAAATTAACACAACTCAATGCTCAAGTATTTCATATAAGGACGAGGAAAACATTGTATTAAATATCAGTTTTATGAACTTACATTTTTTCTATTGCTTCAGAGATCTCTGGCCAGAACTCATCAACGATCATGTTCAATTTTTTGAGAGCAAACATCTTTAATTCTGGTGTCGGCTCCTCAAGGAGGGATATGATACCAGCTGAAAAGAAAAGTCAAGATAATAAATAAAACTAATTAATTCGGAAGCAGGCTAACTCAATAAGTGAGTGGGCTTAATGAAAAATTCTACACTCCATAATATAATAATGGAAAAGCCGTCTTTAGACCATAATCAAATGTTTTGTTACTGATGACTTGTAGTTTTATGAATTGCGTAGGGTATAATTATTTGAGAAAGATATATTCTTGAATTAAAAAATAATATCTTCGCAAACATAAAAAGACAAAATATACATACCTGCTGAAGTTATATTCATCTCGAGACAGGGTAAACTAACAACTTCCGTTAACCCAAACGTAACCTAACTGAATTCGAGAAGTGAAATTCATGCCTCGAACTGAAACAGTGTCACCAATCCATTTAAAATTTCCCTCAGTTGATAAAGGATTATTGTATAATTCACCACGAATACTTAATTTTAAACAGTAATAAGTAATAAGTACATAATTAATAAATTAGTTCATTCTTACTGCAATTAAAAAGTTCACAATAAATTTCACGTTAAAATCATACATATGATTTTTTTAGACGGGCCTGAAGAATAGCATAGGTGTACTCTCGGTCAACAGTATTAAAATAACTAGATAGATATTAAAACGACATTAAAAACTACCTATAATAATTATAGATATCAAAAGTGTACATATGAGTCGTTTAATTGTATCCATACAGGATTCAAGTAATAATGCAATCCTAAAGGTATTTATATATGTTATCATTTTATAATGATGTAATGAATTTTATCAACAGTCGCTTCAATTTTCAAGTTGGGGTGGTAAAAAGGATTTATTATTATCGATCAACACTTGTAAGTACGAACTTAATGTTTTCATAATGGTTATCACATAAAATGTTGAACTGTCATCAAATCTTATATAAAACTGCTTTGAATATTTCATTAAAATACTGACAATTTTCCATGGTATAAGTAAATGGGATTGACATGTAGAGGTTAATAATTTTTTTTACATGGAAAAATATATCACAAAAATGTTCATATGTGATCAGAACTATTGGAACAAATCAATACAAGTGTTTAACATTCTAAAATTCCAACAAAGATAAACTAATTTTTGTTGTACATTTGCTTACACCATTAAAGGCAAATGCAAATATTAGTAACATACATTTTCATAAACAAATTTCAATTCAATAAAGAAGGTATCATCTATAGGATATTTACACAAAAAATAATATAGTAAAAATAATTTAATTTCATTTATTTGGCAACACAAATATGGATACTTCGTTTTTGACATAGTTTAATAAGCCTTATAAAGTACAAATCAGCTAAACATAATAGTCAGAAATAAAGATTATATGTTATAATATATTTGGTATATAAAAACATTGAATTTTGAAATATTTTCTATGTAATTAACTGACTCAAGAATCAGATATACAATATTATATTACTTATTTATGAAACAAAACATTGCATTAATGAAACATATTAAATGATTCCAAAAATGATAAAAAATAATTGAACATAATTAAAATCAACTGATACACAAGACTATTGAATTATAAAGGTAATTTTATAATAATTTAGGTAACATAATTACAGAGATTCACTAGAGATTTCATTCACTAAAATTAATCAATTATCTGAAAGGAACAGGGTAAATTTGTTTCAATATGTATTATGCCTTCCTTATACATTTCTGATAAAATGTTTATATAGAATCATCATCATCATCAATATCATCGTCATCAGATATTAAGTAGGCAGATGAAAAAGTTATGTTTGATTTGTACTGTTCAGCTCCCTTCCTGGCTAACTGATCGGCCATTTCATTTCCAAGAATGCCTGAATGGCCACTCACATGGATCCATTTGACTGCAGCCAATGTTTGAAGGGCGTCATCAAGTTTTACCAATTCGTCTTTATTTTTTACCAGTCCTCCAGTGGACAGTTGCCAATTGTTCTTTTTCCACTTGTGTATCCACTGGGTAATGCAACTTATCAGAAACTTTGAATCCGTGTGTATACTTAGTTTTTTAATGTTCCCTTTCTGTGCCTGTTTCACAGCGATATAGGCTGCTTGTATTTCAGCATTGTTATTAGTTGGAGGGCCACGGACAGGTGCAGAAACATTTAAAGGATTATTATTACCAAACCAGACACCAATACCTGCCCGGGCACCTGTCCTTCCGTTGTTAGAGCATGCACCATCTGTATACACAACAACAAAGCCATCATCATCTTTGGAAAATTGCTGGTCAATTCCTGATTCTGTTTTCAACCGTTTCACATTTTCAGGTTCAATTGAAGACTTGTTTTGTTCATCGTTATCCAAACCCCTCTTTTTTTCTAAAATCTGGATTCTGTTTTTTAAACCTTCAATTACAATATTGGTACTGGCTATGTATTTGTTGAACTTTTCTTCCAATGCCATCAGTTTCCTGCTTAGGCCATTTAAAGCTGGATTACTCGGGGACACCTTGTCTATTGCAAATCTAGGTGTGCAATTGATGCTTTCAGGAGGCCTTTTCATTTCGACAGATTCGCATTTCTGACCTATGGCTGGGGATTTTGAATTCTTGATTATGAATTCCTGGGCTTCTTCGACAGTCTCAAATTTTCTGAACTTGGCATTTTGAAATCCGCTCACTTGTTTTAGGCAGTCTGCGTAAGTGTCGTATATTCCTACCTGTCTACCTACCGCAACTGCGTACTTTGGCATAATTTCGCAGTTAAAGCACTGCCTTCATATCACAATAAGCTAACTGTTGGCAACAATAGCACACACGTTACCTTCCGCACTACGTCTCGGGTTATAGTTTCATAACCTAATCAACAAAACAGAACTGACAGTTCTACACAATTCATTTTTAAGACGAAATTAAAAATAAATACCTTTACAAGTTATTCAACTTTAACAATAATTTAGCGCTCTTATGTGAGCTCAATTTTAATGGGAGTAAAAATAAAATAATTATCTTGTAGTGCGATGCTAAAACGCCCTCTATTGTGCGGATAATTTATAAACTATGACAACATTTCAGTTTCTGGTAAATATTATTTTTATCGAATTGTTTGGTGAAATCTAAGGAAATAGAATGTATGGGTTATCAGTGTACTTAAATTGCCAGAATGACAGTTTATTAATCCTAGATTTATAAATATATTTACGCAACATAAATTATGTAATTATTTGGTTTCCAATGATTATAAAATCCAAGGGTAATGTTAAAAATAAATGGAACATAAATAATTAGAAAGGGAGAGGGGAAGTGATTTTCCCCTCTTGTAATATCTAAATAATCCATATCCATAGACGTTATTACGTGCATATATATGTCATAAGTGGCTGTAGGTAGATTCAGGTGTAACCATATCTGAACATATGTCATCAATAGTCTTGCAACCTGAAAAATATGATTAACCTGACGAATAAAATTGAAGGAATCAGCCAACCGCATCAGGTTTTTAATTTGTTAAAGTATTTATTTATAATTTAAATCCATAATTATATTATAACCAATCAATTAATGTTACCTGATAATGCCATGGTCTCCAGAAACTCATCTGAAAGAATTTTTAATACATTTCGCACACCTATCTCACCATTTTTTGCTAAACCCCATATAGCCGGCCTTCCTACAAATACCTATGATGAGGAAATAAGAGCGGGGAGAGTATTAAAACGTTACTTTTATTATATGTAGGTAGTCATTTGTTTTATTCAGTATAAAATCACATTTCAAAATATTCACCATTTTTGCACCAAGAGCAAGTGCCTTAAATACTGACGTCCCGTGTTTTACTCCCCATCCAAGTAGACTTCACATTTACCATTCACAACTTTGGCTATTTCAGGCAACGCTTCAATCTAGTGAGGATAAAATATTATAGAAGTATTGACACTTGTGTATGCAGAAATATTCCTGTTATTAAAAACTAATCAGTGAATATTTAAAAATTGATCATCAAATACATATGATGTATTTGAAATGTTTTCACACATTTGAATTCTGGGTATAATTGTGACTTATTCGGGAAACCGAAAGCAGAGAATTAAAATTATATACAATAAAACATATATATGGATATCGGAAATTATTAAATTAGCCCGTGAAGTATTTTAATGATTATAGTAGTTCATTTCAATATTGATAGTGCGACATAAGATGAGCTCTACGGGTTTTGGCTCGTCAACGCCTGTTCGTAGAATAGTTGTTAACAGGAAATATTTATTCCAACTAAGCCGCAATGACATAACTTTATAGAACGCTCAAATCTTGTTTTGTTAAATGAATAAACGCCTGATTATTCACAAGTTTTGGTGCTTACGGATGCTGGGCACGTGTCTAGCTGTCTGGCACCGTGGTTGGAGACGAAAATTCCCGAAACTCCAAGATCGAGTCCAATTTGCGCGTCTTCCGCTGTTAAAATGCCTTTCAGTATAACAGGTAGTCTGGTTATACTGGAAATTTAAGAATAACATGATACTCATTGTTAATAATTCTATTTGACCGTTCAATGTGTTCGCTTGTTATAATATCTGAACTAATACCTGTATTATAGTACCTACAGTTAGTAATAATACGCCAATAATAAATCGATCGAATGTATGTCTATTTAATTTAGGCATTGTTTTTCTTTTGAATCTTCAGTTGCAAAGCGGGGCCCCACAAGTAGGAAAACATAAATAATAATGATTCATGACCTCTTACTTAAGGAGTAATTATATATATATGACAACTGCTGTCAACTATTAGTTCTTACCCCATCAGCCACTTTATACCTTCCCAGTTTAGTGTATCGTCGAGTACATTATCAATTTCAAACAGGGTACAATCTGTAGATGCCTGTTTCATGCGTGACTGCGTTCCCTCGTCTAAATTCGCCAACCTAGAGCCACCGAATATTTTATATTTGTAATGACAGTTATTGTTCAGCAATGCGATGTACAGCATATTTCTTCAATGGAGTTTTAGACGATTGCAGTTTAATTTTTACCTTAGATCTGGTCTAATTCAGAATACCAGTTTGATCAAATGAGTATTGTTATGGTACACAAATATTATTTACGTGATTGATTGATTCATTGTGCATTTTCTTTGGACCGCCATATTTAATATCGTGAAATATTTTCTAGAATGAATCGCTTATTTTTGTTTGTTTATGGCATTCACTTAAGGCTCTTCATGTTTTAATTTGTACAACAAGACATTTTAAACTGTAAATGTAACTTAACAGTTACCTCAGGTGGGATGGCAACTTGAATTCATTTCTTATTGCGGCATAACGTCTGCCGCATATGTTGGTGTCAACTGTGACCACTAGGGCTCTGTAATCACTTTCTTCGGCCCTCCTTATATATCTTACTGTCGCATCTCTAATGAAACAAGCCAAGTATGTACATATATGCTAATTTCCCTATAAACAAATTTCTGAATTAGGGCGAACGTAGGTATTCTTACCTATCCTTCAAGACATACAACTGGAACCATTTAATTGTGTCAGGAGCGGCTTTCGCGACTTCCTCTATGCTGGCGGTAGACATCGATGACAGGATAAAAACGGACCCGAGGCTACCTATGGCTAAAGCGTAACAAACATCTTAAGCTACAGAGAACAACAATAAAAATTTGTTGTTTGGGGGTTGAAGTCAAGCCGCTTGATTTGTATGTCCTGGATATGGGACACGATTCGCTAAATAGGACTGTGTAGGATTGGAATATAACACTTCTGGAATGTGCTTGTGGAATGGTTAAGGATGTTTTGTTACTATTATTGACAGACATAAACACGATCTTGTACCTCTGGCTGTGGCGCATTCACCGTCGGGATGGGCCATCCTTTGCATGGCGGTCGGTGAGACACCAATGGGGATGGAGACCATAGAGCCTTGAACCGTGCATCTCGAGTGCCTCCCGGAGACGTCCCTCAGTATCCGCGGCCGAATCCTCAAACTGTGCAATCACTGATGGTTATAAAGAATATGTAGGTCGAGTTTTGAACAAATCTCATGAGATTCAATAGTGAAAAACATATAAAGTGCCATCCACTCACCTTTGAGAAAAACTGTATATTCAAATTTATTGTACTAATTCATTGTAGGAATTAACTTATAGTTTGTAAGAATTATGCTATGTCATTACTATCTTTTTTATGTTATTTATTATTAACGCCCAGTATTTATATATCGATGAACTACTCCACTCCGAGGTTTTTCAAAATTATCTGCTGTTGTTCCAATTCCGTTGACCTCTTGAACTATTGCCACAGTTTCGTTATCGATTTCCAGTTTGTGATTGATAACCAAAATTACAATAACAATTAAGAATTAACTAATTAAATAGTAGGAAGAACTTTATGTGTAATGGTTACACCCATAATATTCGCATAGACTAGTGTCATTGTACCAATAATAACACATACGTAATTGAGTTAGAGCTTTCAACAGAATTTCAAAAAACTTATTGCGATATAAAATATTAAAATTTAAATAGTTTATGACTGAATGGTGGGAGAAACTACTCATCGGTAGTATTTTCTGAGTGTATATTTTTAAGTTTAAATAATCCAGAAATGGTCCCAACCTCTGAAAAGCCTTTACGTTAAGCCCGAGAGTGTACTCTCCGCAAGCTCCGCTCCTGTAATATTCCCAGGCGTTTCTCGGCAGGATCACTTCAGCTTCCTTTTCGTAGTCATCGACACTGTACAATATTGCGGTGCTCATTTCAACAATTTGGACCGAAGTGGGTTTCTTTAATTAGGAAGTATACTAAAACATGGATCACAAGACGAAAACGAGCTCTGACGTAAGGTTACCCGTAACTGTTAACCCTCGGAGCGATTCGCCTAATGATTAGTACGAGGCGCACGCACTCTTTCATATTTGACAAGCGTTAAGGCTAATACGCTGTTTGTGTAACTGATTAAACAATAAATTTTGTACTAATCTCATAAAAAGATCTCAAACTAATAAATTCAAACATTGGGATTGGAGTGAATGAACTTTTTGTTACAATCTGCCTGGCAACTGCTTCATTAAAATTAAGTTTTGAACAAATTTATTTCCTTTTCATCGTGGAATATAAATTTATTTCTTCTTTCTTTTTTCTTCATTTATTTCCTTCCCAACCGTTGATTCCTTCCGACATAATCTATCATGAAAGATTGTGTATGGGCAGGGGGAGAGTAAGCTCGCATAAGTATATATGCTTACTACTTCCTGTCGACTGAAGACAGTGTGGGATGCTCTTAAGGACGATTAATCTAAGCTCCTACTTCACTTACTTATTGTGTGTAATTCTCAACTTAACTTACTAAAATATTATTTGGCGACACATATATGTGTCAGTAGAAATGAACATATATTTATGTACGCACAGAGCACACTATATATATATATATATATATATCTATTATCTATATATATATATATATATATATATATATATATATATATATATATATATATATATATATATAATTTCGATAAATAGTTTGGTATCTCTGGTCGTATTTCTTTTACGGAATATGAGAGAAATAGAAATATAATTAAATTTTAAAGTTTGGAATATAACGTTATATTTATTCTTAGCGTTTACATTTTGCGATATAAATACTGGCCGGGATATTTGATAAATAGTAATATATATATGACATTCAACAATAAACAATGTTATAACTGGGATGGGCGGTGTATAGAGATTGAGTGGGTATATAAGATTGGTGATGTGCTGCTAGGGTCCACCCTCGGATGTCTCCTGCAGCATTCATCTTAAATGTGGCAGTAGAAAGATTCGTGGACGACCATCCCTGGACGGATGTCCTTTACGGAAGTGCAGCCTGAAAGGTTCAACGGGCTTCGTTAAGCACAAGAATTATTCACGTAAAATCAAATATCGATTACTGGACATATCAAGTAAGCCACTCTGTCCTACCCGACAATCCGAGAGCTTCTTTAAACTCTTCCGCCAGAATCTGCAAAACGGCTCGTACACCGTTTTCACCGTTTACCGTAAGTCCCCACAGTACCGGACGCCCGACGAAAACCTGAAATCATTGAATTTGAACATCCGAACACGGTAAAATTTAATTGGGATATTATTTTTTTAATAAGACACTGCCTCTTAAATTTATTAACATTATTTGTTGGGTATCGATATTTTACCATTTTCGCCCCCAGTGCCAGAGCTTTGAATATGTCAGTACCATAAGTGATTCCTCCGTCCAAATAAACGTCGCATTTTCCGTTGACCGCTCTCACGATACCTGGCAAAGCTTCAATCTGCAACATGGATGTATCATCAAATTATTAATATTTAAATTATCGATCCTTCACTTCTACGTTTATTTATAAGCAGCGAAAACTTGATTCCATTGTATTATAATTTTACACCGTGGAAGGGAATATAAATTTATATATGATATTCTAATAATCAAAACATCAATAAACGCATGTAATAAAATCTGTTTTAGTGCAAAATATATATTTTGAAAAATAAGGGATTGTAATAACCTATTTATTTTCAATATATTTGACATCGTCTCATAAGGCTTGTTAATGACACGATAATATTTGTGATTTAGTTATTAAAATGTGAATGTTGCTAATCATTTAATAGTCAAGCGAAACGGTACTGAGTGGCTATTTTCAATATTAATTAGAAAATAATTAGCAGTAGCCTTACGGAAGCGGGCACCGTGTCCAGCTGCCTGGCTCCATGATTTGAGACGATTATCCCTGCGACTCCCAAATCGGCTCCAATTTTGGCGTCTTCACCCGTCAATATCCCTTTCAGAATGATTGGTAGATTTGTTTTGCTGAAACAAAAAACCAAATACTATTTGTTGTTACCTATTTGCATAAACTGTTTATTTTCCTTCGTTACTTCATTATTTGTCAGCCAAACAATTTTTCATGCGATTTGTTTACTACATATCAGGATATAAAGGAACAGTCAAGGATACGAATTTATTTACTAATCTCATTAAGGCTTGAATCAGATTCGAACTAGGACTTTTACCACCCTTTAAAGGCTAAGAAATATGTATATGATGATATAGTATATGATTAAGTATTCACTGTCTATTTCAGGCCCATATATATATATATATATATATATATATATATATATATATATGATAAAAAATTTTCAACATTCGTTAGATCCTAATCACCTCATCAGCCATTTTACGTCGTCCCAGTTCAGAGTGTCGTCCAAGAGCTCATTCAATTTGGAAAGAGCTGAACTCGATGACGAGCTGTTGACAACAGAATTGTGACCGCCCTCGAAGTTGGCCAACCTGCAGTAACGTAAAAACATAAGCTTATAAATAATACTTAATATCATATCCCCGCTTCAGACTAACATAATAAAAAATACTGAGTGTCTCCATAAATTTTGGTTGGTCGGAGCATTTATAAAAAGGAATTACGACTGATCTCTAAAAATTACTTTTTTCGCCATGGTACATTAATTTAATGTTGCTAAGAGAATTCAATTGATTAAAAGAATGTTAAATATTACAAATTACAAACAAATATCTCTGTTGCTGTAAGAGGCATTTGTAATGTAAATTTCTTGACGACAACAGACATGGTCTTACTTGTTTATTTGTACTATAAGGCAAGTATGATTTTTTTATTAAAAATATAATCCATTTATTGTTATTTGAAGTAATAAATTAACCAACCTTAAGTGGGGAGGTAATTTGAATTGGTTTCTAATGTCGGCGTACCGCTTTCCAAATTGGCAAGTGTCCACGGTCAAAACTATGGCTTTGAATCCAGCTCTCTCAATCCTGTGTATGAACTGAATCGTGAGGTTCCTGTAATGGAATGTAATAACTATAATTATATAAATATAAAACAGAATCCATACAGAATTTTCCTATACAGGTTTACTGAGGTTTTTACAGAACCTCAGTATTTTTGTAAATATTACAGACAGTGATGGCTGCAATAGTGTAATTAGAGTCTGGTTCTCCCAAATATATGTTTTGGTTTGATGGTTTGGCGATGTATATAAAACGCGAGTATCTTTTCGCTGAAATTTAAGCGAATTATTTCTCTATTACATTTGAAATAAAAAAATAAAAACCATACCGATCCTTGTATACGTAGAGCTGGAACCACTTAATAGTGTCAGGAGCAGCCGCAGCGACTTCTTCGATGCTCGAGGTGGAAATTGTTGACAATATGAAAACGGAGCCGAATCTTCCGACAGCTGAAAAAACGTTATTTGTTAACAAACATGAACTTTACTAAACGGTTATGAAATCGAATCCTATTTAAATTCTACCTTTTGCCTGAAAGGCAGAATATAATTATTTATTCATTAATTTTTCCGTTTATCTTTAATCTTATTAGATCAACGGACCATGCTTTTCTAGGTCACCGCAGACCGCCGATCAGAAAGTCCAAGAGCACAGTATCTACATGGAATGAATTTTGGGTATTGCGGTTCGAACGGGCGGAAATACGCAGATAAGAAAGATTTTTCTGTCGCTTTTGTGTTAATTCTTCCTCTCTCTCACTCTCTCTCTCTCTTTCTACATACACGTGCCAACCTTCAGAGGGGAACCTGATTTATGAAAACCGCACTCGAACTATTGTACTGTTAACAACTTTGCTACACTTCCAGGCTTCTTTAATGACTCACGCGACGTTATTTTTCGACTTGTTTAGCCACTGTCAATCGCTTAATTTAATTTTCTAGCATTATATTGACCCGAGAATCACCTATTTAATTCCGGTATTATTTCAATATAACATTTGAAATCACTGGCAGACCCGCTTGTTGTTCGTTTCAACAATTGGTTCCGTTAAAGGTACGGCGTCTAGTGGTAGTTCTGTTTTGAGCCCGAAAATGCGCACCTCTGGCCGTGGCACATTCACCGTCGGGATGGGCCATCCTCTGCATGGCGGTGGGCGCAACTCCGATCGGGGCCGACACCAGAGATCCTCGTACCGTGCATCTCGTCTGCCTCTCGGAGACGTCCCTCAGCATACGCGGCCGGATTCTCAATCTGTTAAATCAAACCGATATAGCCGGGCGGTGAAATCAATTCGCAGTTAATTCATGCCGCAAACCTGTCGATGTCGGGTGGGGTAGGCCATCTATTTCATTCGCATTAGCGTAGCGTCCCATTCAGAAATAACGATTATTGGTAAAGAGCGCTCGTATGTTGTAATATGACAGGAAAATGTTTGCCCTCATTCAGTAATTGCTTGGTTGTTAAAACGATCACAATGTTCACGAATTATAGGCGGAGTCGGTATGGAAATTATTGGCCCTCGAGTTCCAAAGCTGAGCTTAAAATGGAACTGGAATTGACTTATACCGAAGTTATAACATAAACTAACTTCAAGTAAACATTTATACTCACACATCGGCCTGTAATGTAAACTAAGAAATAAGGCTAAATACATAAAAAATTACTATGCACGAAGGGTGGATCAATTCAGAGATGGAAGAAATAACAATGAATACAATTTCTTTCTACTTTATAATTTCCCATTAAATTTGTTGAATAACTCGAGTAATAAAGAACTTATTGAAATTCCCTCTTTGCAGTACCTTTTATATCCTCTTTTTCATTGAGTTAGTCAACTGGCAATAAACTTATATAAAATGACACTTTATAACCATTATTTATGAAATACATATTTTGAATTTAATTTAATTTGATACATTTTAGTTTATTTCAACTATATATTTTTTTGTTTAGCGCGTATGATATTGTTTAATGTTGATATCGGAACATAGTAGTACCTACAAGAAAGATTGAATTTTGTTTCTACCTAAAACCTAACGTCGGTCAACGGATAAAAGTTTAATAATCAGTCAACATATAGCTTACAATGTTTAGATGTAGAAAGGTCACAGAATATTCCTTCTCAGGAAGTCAATATTTTCACCACGTTCGTATGCTTATAGAGAAGTTTCTTATTTTAGGGTTCAATTTTTTGATTTATTATTACTACAGTTGCTGAATGGTAGTTAAAACCGTAACTAATGAATCTTGTTCGATGCACTGTCTCTTTTCGGCTGTAACCTTCTCACCTTCTCCTAATCGTTAATTTGAACTCCCGTTACTAATTTGATGATTGGACTTGCCGTTACCAGTGATTCATCGCTACACAATTACTGTGAAGAAACTCTGGATCCGGTTGTTCAGAAACAAACTACTGGTGGAGAGCACACACAAAATGGAGGTTATTGCAAGGCCCGACTTATTTTACTCATGGGACTCCTTTTTGTCTCTTATTATTATTCATGAACCGTCCCTACTGCGTAACAAGCAAATGAACGAATAATGAGGCTAGGTTAATAGTGTCTTAAATTATGTCGCAAGCACGTACCTGTCAGAGAACCACAATACTGTTCAGATTTTTTAAATAAACATGAACTGAAGTATGGGGAAAGCCAGTGGGTCCCTCATCCGTAATTGTCTACTTGTTAATAGAGCTCCACGAATATTTATTTTACACACGTTACTTTATATTTATTTATTTACATACGCTTATTTTATTTTACAGTTGTGACAATAAAACAGTCAAAAAAGTTTAAAAGGAAGTGTAAAAAGCAAGACTCTGTCAGAATATTGGTTGGTGTCTTGAGCTTTTCTTTTCAATGACGTTTGTTTTTGTAAACAAGATTATTTCAATTATATTTAATTCTATTATTCTACAATTAACTAATCTGGCAGAAACTGAGATTTTACCGGATCGTGCAAACGGGAATATTTTCGAGTAGGTAATAAAAAATACTATTTTATAAAGTGCATACCTCTTGAATGCTTCTTTGTTCAACGAGAGCGTGTACTCGCCGCAAGCTCCGCTCCTATAGTAATCGCTGGAGTTTTTGGGCAAAATTTCGAATGCCTCCTTCTCGTAGTCTGAAATTGAGCAGAGCTTCATATCGGAGGTTTGTTGTGTGCCAGCGTGTGAGTGGCAAGCGTGTTGCACCGAGCAAGGTTCAAGCAACAACTGCGATAAGCCGACCGCATTCTCGAGCCAGCCTTTATGAATTGGGGCGCTCTCTCCCACCCACTAAACCCACCCGCCCGCTATTGCGAAATTATCACCATTCGAGCCACGGCCACGGCTCAATAAATAACTACCTATTACGGTCAGTGCGGTATAACACTTTTCTTATAGTAGTCACCTTCCTTCCATTCGAATCTAAATCTACGTCCCAAGTTCGAAAATTAAATAAAAAATTAAACCGGCGAACACCGAGAAACTGGCTTTTGAGTAATTTACTACAGAAGAAATAAAATTGGCCTGAAGCCGAATCTGGTCTAGCATAAGACAGAATCAACGAGAGTATATTTTGTTGATTAGTTACATTCTGTTCTGACCTTTTATTAATCCTAATTCCTAAGCGTCTCAAGACCACACATCTAAAGAAGGATCTTTTGTGCGGCTGCCATATTCTAGGCGAAACTCTTTTTGCCTCTCCTATAAGGGTAATCATTTTGGCAGGTGTTATATAGCAATTAGTTATATAGCAATCGCGGTATTTGAAGGGAGATGAGGCTGTGCGATTTTTCACAATAAAACATGTTCCAGTGTTTATGCGTTTTTTCCCGGAATTGTATTTTCATACGCTTTTCAGGAGCGATAAACCAACTCCTCCAATGTTCAAGCTAGTAACGTGGTTACGTTAAAATTTGCTTTACGCTAATTGTCGGTGTTCGCAGTAACAGTTCACTGCGTTTATTATATAAATGAAGAAAACTTCGTTAGCAGTTCATATTGTGCAAATATAAAATTCAAATTTAATTACATTATAAAATTGCAGCTCCAAAAAGGCAAATCATTTAAAGACTGGTTTTAGCCCTAAACAAGGACCCCGCACATTCAGGGCCGTCCGATATTTTTGTAACTTGCACAATCACCGTCCGGCCTTCACCATTCTTTGTAATCTTCAGCATTGTATTCTTGAAAGGTACATAATTATTGTTTTAGGGGCCTGTAATTTAAAAATTACCTACTACCGGTTAGATGATGCGCTAACTTTGTTAACCAAATATTCATTTTCGAAAGGAACGGGAAAAAGGTTTATGTTCTAAGAAATCAATCTTCTTTAAATTAAATATCGTCGTTTATTTCATGTTTTGAAAAAATGTTTTTAAAATATTTGAAAATCATGCTATGAGTTCACATTTCCTTAGGACTATGTTAAATGTTTCTTTTATCACAATAATGTAAGGAAACCAAGATAAATGTTTCCAGTCCACCGGTATATGTACATTTGTCGATTCTGTACAAGTCGATTACAAATTTATAATTATTAAATCGTAAAACAACATTATATGACTTAATTAATAGCTTATTATCATGTTACATACAATTAAACAAATTAAATTATAAGTTCAGTGGATTCACGAACAAAATGGCAATGTACCAATTGGCTATGTCATTAATAATAAAATGCCTTATAAGTGCTTTACAAGTCAAAAATATTACATTTCATTTAATAATCACGAGAAACATATATTACAAATAACAAACAACAATTTACTCGTAAAACAATAATTATAATTTAGCTTCTTCTTTCATTGCGTTTGTATCGTTTCAGATCAATCCACTTAAAAGTCCTTTCTTAAAACATCACATTTTGGAATACAGAAAATGTAGAAACACTGAAACTGCTACACGTTTAAGCAGGTAGGAGATGTAACTTCCTGTTCAGTATAATCATAATAACTATAATTATATTGCCGCACAACCCATTTTAAATAGTTCAATCGATTCCAATATACAAGCCATTCGATAAGATCGAAATGATCATAATAACTCGTTGGTACTTTTACTATATACACAAATTGACAAGAAGAATAAAAACGGATTTGCATTCGTGGAGAATTCATATATCGTTCTTACGTATTCATTTCGGATCTTATATTATTACCGAGTTCATTGCAGTTCAATACGGCTTACCAGTAACCGATAATTTGAAAATGACAGCTCCATCTACTCATTATAATCATTTTTTCGTCTACCCACATGCTACGGCTACATATACCTCTGTACGGCGTATAGAGTTTTTCTTCTTTTACCCAGTCCCATACTTGTATCGCATTTCCGGTGTTAATTACCAATAAATTATCACTAACTGCAAACATGTTGACTATTATGTCGGTGGGAATCTTCAATTCTCTGGAGTTGCCGGGATACTCAAAGGTCAGAAATTTAACAGTATCATTATAGTAATGAAACACCGCTTTGTTGGTTAGTACTATCGGTTCGTTCTTATCAATGGAAAAATTGGTAATCTCAGACATATCTTTAAGAGACCAGACATAAAAATCGAACATATCCATGTCCTTATACAGTGATGCACCTAATATTTCCTGAGTTACTAATAGTTTTTTCACTCTTCGGGGTACACACATTTTTACTCCCCACTTGTTCTTTATCAGGTTATACTCGCGCACGAAGTGATAACTTTCGTATGAATAAGCCAAGTAAATTTTAAAATTAGATACTGCGCAACAGTTAATGTGACATAAATGGCTATATTTTCCGTCTTCCAGTTGGACTGCCCTCTCGAAAACTCCGTTAATATCCCATATGAGAAATTCGTCCCGTCTGCAATTATCCACGACTATCATGTAATTCTCAGCTCGTTTGATGTAAAGGCGCTCTTTGGTGGGCAGCTGGTTACCGTTAGTAATTCGTTCCTCCGTCCTGTTTCCGTAACGTGCCACGTCCACATTGAATGCCACTTGCTTGGACCCGTCAAGCTTTAACCCTACTATATGATATTTTTGCGAATATATAAGCATATCTTTACACACTAACAACGTATCTAATGACAAAGGTCGATGATGGAATTTCATTTTCGCAACTTTTTTAATATTACCGGCCAAGCTATACGCTTCAAAATTATCGTTGTAAACTATAACAAGGATGCTGTCTTTATAAAATGTGGTATAGGTATCATCAGAAACGTCTAACCTGTGTAAGGAGCACCGTCCAGTTCTCCAATTATTTGCCAAATATTTATACCGATCGTAATGAGACCGCCAAAAGCAAATATTCGATAGCCTGTCCGAAGTGTTTTCTACCGGTCTGAAAGCCTTGATTGGATTTCGAAAATGAGAATGAGAACACTGTAACTGTTCCCTGTTGTAAATTTTTTCCCTCATGCACAATTTTGCCCAAATGCTGTTATTGTTCACAATTTCACGCCATTTCACTGAAACGAGGGAGCAATTGATAAGGTCTGTCATAGAAAGGTACTGCAATATTTCCTCAACCACTTCCACTGGCAGTATGTCCACGAAATCCAGGCCACAGTGTGTCTAAAAGAAATATAAATAATATAATTAAGGTCTTAATGAAGAGCAGTCCTGAACTTACAATCTGCGCTTATCACAAAGGTAGATGCAAAACCGTAAAACAAAAACAAAATATAGCCAAATGTACTATAGTCGTTAACGCGTAAATATTTAACAGTCAATAAAGTTTGGAATACCTTTTTTGTGGTTGGCGAAGACTATCACACAGACCGCTTAACAAAAACACTTCCAACCCAAAAAACAATAACATTCCCAAAACGCAAAAACAAGGATAGGATATATATATACACACACACACACGACAACCACCACAGTACAAGTGGCGAGCAGCCGAAACCGGTCTAGCAAAAGATTAAACCAGCGAGAGAAGACAAAAGAACGCGTAATCTACAATTAGAAAAGTTCTTTTGATCGGTTGACAGTTGAAGACACAATTATGTGTAAACCAAGAAATTTAACTAATTTTCAGAAAAGAAATTACCTGGGGGCCTGAGTGTGTTTATTTGATGAAAATTATAATCGAAAATAAAATATTATATTAGGTGCAACTTATATCATGCAACATCTATGATTTTTAAATAAAAGTCTATTATCTTAATACATATTCTTGAAACAGGCTTAGTACTATTGAAAAGAATAATTTGTGAAATTAAGTAATTGCGGTCTCTGTCTCAGAAGTATACACGAAGTATAAATGTTAAAAATACGATGTTAAAAATAAGGTGACATCAATGAAGATAATCAAACACTTACAACTGACGAAGCACGGGAATGAGATGGATCAGGATGGTGTCGTGGAAAGAATGGTCGAAAGAATCACGGACGCCGCTAATGGAGCGGGCGGGAAAGCGATGATATGGAAACTTTTGAATTTCATATTTGCTCCATACTTCGACGGAAATTATAAGTAAAGATGGTAGTATACATCGAGAAATGTTCAAAATGTTTGCTATTCAAGATGCAAATGCACAGCCGGGGAAATTTGTTGAAAACCCTCCAGCCCCCTAGTGGCTTACACAGTGTTTCTACAATATTGATTAACATAATAATTGCACGACCATAAAGTAGTTACTAGGCTATTTCATGATGGCAAGAAATAGCGAATAAATGGTCACTTATCCTGTCAACACCATGGGAACTGTATTAAGTAACTACAGGGCACATTCAGAACAAATAGGACCTTATTTATAGACATGACATGTTTTCCCTACCTATAAGCTTAGTTTTCTCACAATATAATTTCTTTCTAGACAGTTCATGTGTGGTTCAGGTCACTTTAAGTTAAACTCAACCGACAAATCATGAGGTTGTTTAAGAAAACAAAGAATTCGCGGATATTTCCAAAATGTGAAGACACAAAAAGGTATGTTCCATTACATATTGCTAATTGTGAAAATTAAATACTATTAACTATTAAATTAATTGTGCATTAATAATGCACAGGAACAGATTAAGATGAATGAATACATCAAAACAAAAAATAATTTGAAAACCAATTTTTGTAACTAATAATGCTAAATTTCAACAATGTTACAAAAATATAACAACTTTTATTAATGTAGATTTGTATTACAATATAACATTTTCTATTATAATAATTATTTAATTTTATAATCAATGTATAAATTGATATATACATATCTTGAATAATCTTCTGTACTGTACAGTAAACATGGAAGGTGTTATAATTAAAGATTTTACATCATGTCTGAATAATTTTAAAAAGTCTCTTAATGTTAAATGTAAACTCACCATTTCCATCACCATATTGGATGAGAATGTTATTTTGGCAGAACAAATGCAAAAGTTTTTCTTTTAACTGGAAAAAAAATCACGAATCAGCATTCCTTTTTCAATTAAACAAAATAACTTAAATATATAAAATAGAAAACAATCAAATAAAACTATGAATACAATAATTTACCTGCTCAATGAATAGAATTTACCTATTCATTGCCAACATAAAAACAGGACAACTAATTTTTTGCAACCATTAAGCTGCCGATCAACAATATATTAACATATGCTCTTTGTAATGAGACCATTTACTCTCATTAAATCAATCAAACACTACATGAATATATAATTTATTCCAGTTACTGATTTACACTTTAGAACATCACTGGAAACATAAGACTAATGTGTATTAAATAACAATTATATATTTACAAGACAATTATATACATAAACAATGTAATGACAATATAATAAAACCATCTAAAAAACACTAACAATTATCAAAAGATGTTAGCATTCATCTAAAGTTACAAAATTATAGTGAAAATTTAATAGTATCCTTATTTTTGGTTGATGATAATGTTTAATTACATAACTTTACTTACAAAAATGATTAAAACATAAAATGATTTCAGTTTAATTAATTTCCACTTTAAAAAATATTATTCCATACTCCCATATTCTTGCTCATGTTCATTTTTTAAATCTACATAGACCACAAATAATTTTTTTGATATTTCTGATAATTTTGTAGATTTGTTATGAATATTAAATTCCAAGAAGATTTGTGGGTTACTCTAAGGATAGCAGCAATATTTGGTATATTTCCATTAACTGTTGTCAAGAATGGGAGAAAAAAAGTTCTTCAATTTAAAAAAACATCTATTGCCACATGTTATAATCTTATATTACTGGCAGGTTTAATAGTAATGGAAATTTTGTCTATCAAATACACTATAAAGAACATACTTCAAGGGAAAATGACATCTGCAGGTAAAATATTCCATCATACGTTGTCAAAATTGTTTGATATTACTGTGTACACACACATATATATATATATATATATATATATATATATATATATATATATATATAATAAACAATGTTTTATTCTATACATCAGCTGAATGTCAACATATCAATTATGGACTGGCTATTTTAAAACTTTAAAACTAATAATATTATTTTAAGTGAATCTTCAGAATTTCTCTTGATATTCAAGTTGTTATCTATTAAATTCTAAATCTAAAAAGTTTGGATCATTTAGATACTGCTAGGTTGTGATACTCTTAGTGTAGAATGTTCAGTGAATAACCTGTGAATGTGATGGTTATGGTGGACTATATTCACAGTGACATAGTTCTGATGGTGATATAAGACCGGTCATATACTATCCCTAGGTCCTCAAGTGAACAGAGTACCGAACCAAATATTATGTATAGTGAAGTGAAGTCAGGTTTGCCCAAAATGGGTGAGTGGTTGTGTGTGATTACAGAAGTGAATAACACAAGTGTAAAGTTTATTCTCAGATTTTTATTATTGCTACTTTCCCTATTCCCATTTTTCTCCTATCCCTATTTTGTACTTTCCCATTGCACAGATAAGTACAAGTTCCAATATGCTAGTATCCCCTATGATAAATGAGCCAACATTGTTTATTTCTACAACTACTACTAAAGAAACAAAGCCCAAAGAAATAACCCAAAACTAGATTTATATTTTTCTGATGAAATCTTTAACCAGGAACTAATACTACTGGAAGATAGATATTTAGCCATTAACAAAAAATATTGATTCAATTATACTAATTTATCTCCAGAGAAGATTGTGCATCATCCATTTAATACAGAACTCATGAGGTAGATGAATTATGTTAACTAAAAAAAATATGACACCCACAAAAGACGGTGGATTACTGCACCAGGAGGAAAAGGAAACAGGGTTTATCATTTCTGATAAACTTACTCCTTGTTGAAGTAACCCTGGTAAATAAATGTAAATTTTAGTTACTAAGACCACTAATAATATTAATGAAGATGATGTTCTGTCACATTAATTTTACTAACATAGAGCTTATTATTTTCATTTTTTATTTGTCACAACTACAATTTTTTTCAGCAATATTTAGTGACAGTGCAATGTGATAACACAAATGCACTTTTCATAGAGAATCCACCCACTAATCTGGTGTATTCCCGACCTTACTAGGTTGTGAAGAAATCACATTGCCATTTCCTCTTATAGTGGTACTATAAGGACCTCCTGGTGGATTTGCATGAAGGTGACACTCAGGAGAGCTGTCGAATAAAGGGATCATAGTGATCGGAGATATAATGACCCACCCACTTGGCATATCTGACTATTCTTCAATTCCTTAAAAATGCTGTAAAGTGCAAGCCCTTATTCACCTAAAACCCATAACCTCAAAGGCCCACACACAGCCAGTACTCAATAAAAGTTAGGAAACCTCACTGACAGATTATTGATAGTGACTACAATTGTGATTATAGGAATAATATGCTTATTATTATAATAAGCAAACATTTTCAAATGTATTCAAACTTAAATATTCTAGAATTAAGAATTCTGATTGTTGTTGTTTCTTATACAGTGCAAGGGGATGAATTGATCTCATTGATAATATTCTCATCAACTAAAGTAAGTCAAATACACAGCTAATGTAAATTTGTTTGCAGGGAATTTTAAAAAAATTAGTGGAGGAACAATATTCTATGGTGTTACTGTATTATATTGCTATATATTTAGGAAATTAGCACAACAATGGAAATGCCTTCTCAATTACTGGGAAATATATCAGAGAAGTATGGAAACATATGTTTCATCAACAAAAAACTTACAACCACTGTATATCTCAACAATAATATTATGGGTCTCAGCATTAGGTAAGAATACTGAAATTAAGGCAAGAAAGGGTTGAATTGTATATAATAAAAATAGAACAGATATAATCAAATGTTGATATGATATAGTTGATGTTTTTTACAAATAAGATAATATCAATTACAGATAATATAAATGAAGATGATGTTCTGTCACATTAATTTTACTAACATAGATCTTTCTCAAACATGACTGTTTCCATAGAATACACATATTTGAGCAAGAATACTGAAAAAATCTTATAAAATTGAATAATCTATAAGAATATACACACCCTCAAATAAATGGTTCATAATACCCCTTAAATGAGTATATATATATATATATATATATATATATATATATATATATATACAGGTTTATAAATATATTTCACTTAATACGCAGGAATAATATTGTATCACTTGTACTATAACAGTAGGAGTTAAGCTATTTATCAACACTCAAATCAATCACATCAAGATCCATCATGCATTACTCTGCCATATTCTGAGCAATCAGTGTTAAATACTATTACTTCTTTTATTTTGCAATTTAAACTGTCGAATGTTTCTCATAAATCAGATTAATACAATTTATATAACATTGATAAAAATATAATAAAATACTTGTCCAGTTATAAATAATATATCTAAAACACTTTTATCTATTAAAAAAGGCATATTGGACAATTCTTAAAATTGTAAAGAATTGTTCACTGAAGTAAACATTTTAAATACCTGTAGTATAAAAAGTCACAAACAAATTCAAGTAGTAGTAACAGATAAACTACAGTGCGGGTGTCTGTTTTAATGGTTAAAACATTACAACTTATTACGGCAAAATAATATAATATTTTTAACACAGTAAATTTAAATATTATTATCTTATAAAAAATGCCAATAAATTAATGGAAATACCTCGATGGGGTTATGTTAACACTGTCGACCTTTTGTTTAAAATAAAAAAATAGTCTTCAAATGCAAACCGTAATAACAAACGTCACCAATAAGAGAGTTGAGGTTATTGTTTCAAGTGGCAGTGCCCCTATATTACATAAACATTCAAATGACTGAAGCAGTGCAACCAACATTTCTCCCTTGTTGGCTAAAAACGTAATATCTGAACAAAATATCAATGCATACGAGTAGTATAAAAGAATAATCGACTATAATTAATAATTTTACTGCCAAAACGAGTTTTTGAGTTCTGACTCAGAACCTAAAAAAATATTTGTGTTTAGCAGCCGTCCAATAACGCAACATTAGTTGTTTGAATCAATAAAAATGATTGACCATTATATTAATGTATGTCTATGTTAATTCTTATTAACGCTAGTAGAGGAACTCTTTAAGTCAACAATTGTAACAGTAACATTACACAATGTCTAATGTTAATATATTAATAAGCAGATCATCCCCATTTTGTATTTCAAGGTAAAAATTTGATAAAAGAAGCGCATTATTATCGAATACTATACTACTATAACTTGTAACGCTACCACCCGCTGTTGCTTGGCTGGCTTTATGTCTCAATTACTTTCAGTTTAATCTATTTTTCTGTAATCCTGGATCATCTGGCATATAGTTCACAACGTTTCTTTGTAGTTGACTTTGTTAATAATAAATAATACAAATTTACATACTAAGTAAACCAATATTGCAGGTGAACATGGATTTCATAATTGGATACATACTCATAACTTTCACATGAGGAATTCAAGAAATGGTAGTGCTGTAATATTGGTAATTTAAAGTTAAATTATTAATTTCTTAGCCAGTATTTGTTTTTTGCATAATTGTGCTAATTACCAATTATAAAATATAATATAATTTAAATAATTTTTTAATTTAAAAAGCGTATTATGTAGTCATTTATTTTGACTAATATGTTCACTATCCTTTTAAATCTCTATAGTTTATAAATTAAATCCTCCAGGAAAACATAAAATCTTATCTGGAAAGATTTGCCCTGACAACTCATGATTTTATATTTCCAAATGAGGACAGTTATACCATTTGGAAAGGCATTTATATATCTTGGATTAGTTTCTCTGGAACACTTCTTTGGAACTTTGCTGACTTTTTTATTATTCTAGTAAGCTGGGAATTAGTTAATCAGATTAAGTTACTAGAATCCAGGTTAAAATTAGGCACTGCTATAGTAAGTAAACAATGATTTTTTAATTAAATAAAAAAAGATAACTCAGCTCTGATAACAATAATTTTTAGCAGGTCTTTTCATCATATGAATGGAGAGTCAATAGAGAGATGTATTTGTTATTAGCAGATTTAATAAACAAAACTGATGACAGTATCAACAAAATCATCATAGTTTCTTTTTTCAGCAGTATTTATTTTATTTGTGTACAATTATTTGAAGGACTCAGGTAAGTTTATTAATAATGGTATAAATTAATGGCATTAAAAACAATCTTGTGAGCCATCACACATTTTCATGTACCTAGCTACCTTTCCTTATACATATGTTAAACTTCCTAATATATTACTTCTTTTTATTTGTATTTAATATTCCAGTTCCATGTACAATAACTTGTACCATCATAATCCTTGAAATTAAAATTTCAATTAATGTCAGATTTTTAACTGGTACAATTGCTTTTTAGTGCATCACACAACTCAGTCATTTTCAGAGTATTTTACCTATATTCATTTGTATTTTTGGCTGGAAGAGCGGGTTTTGTCCTATTACAGATGTCACATGTCTATGAAAAAAATAAGAGGATTTTACCTGTTATTTTTGAATGTTCCTCTTTTAATTATGATGTGGAGGCTAGTATTTAATTTTCACAATACTAAAAATTGTATTTCATTAGCACTATTATTTATTTTTTGTGATTTTGATTACTAATGTTTTTATTTGAACAGGCTGAAAGGTTAATGAAACATCTGAGAGTAAGTGATTTAGCTTTAACCGGACTAAAATTGTTCCCCATTACAAGAAATTTGTTGTTGGCTGTAAGTAAATATTCGTTATGGTAAAAATGTTAGTTAATTGGCATAACAAATATTTCAGGTTAAATGTAATTTTTTTCATTCCAATTTGTAGTCTTGAAACTTACATTCTTAAGTTACTCCTTTTATAAACAAATTTTAACTATTTGAAAATAAATTTACTACATTTGTGTATGTAAAATTAACAATTACCACCATGTTATTTAAGAAATATTTAGGAAAACCTTCATCATTTCGATGCAAATAATTTTATTTTTGATATTGACTTATTTATATATTGATGATTTAAAACTAATAGACTCTGTCAATAAAATACCTGCTGACAGACATTCACATATATTTAAAAATAATTTTAATATTTAACATCCATCTATATTATTTAAATATATTTTACAGGTTACTGGGGCAGTTGTAACATATGAAATCTGCCTAATTCAGTTTTATAAGGCATGAAGATTCCATTTATTAATTGTTCCCTGTTCCTGTTTTCAACAAAGGTTATTAAAAATCTGATTTTTGATACTTATACTGTTTTAAATTATATATGAAAGATTGAACATTATTTTGTTAAGACAACTTGGTGTAGAAGTAAATTCAGAATTGCAGGTCTGAGTAATTTATTTGAATGATTCTAGCAGAATATTTCATTTAAATATAGTTCAAATAGTAGATCACTTATATTAATAAATAAACTATAAGTGCATCAATCTGGTAATTGTATGTTTTCACTTGCCTATTTGTTCGTCATGTAAACCTGTTTTTGATTTCTTTACAAATTGGAGGTAAACCACAGGAGTAATGATATCCCTAATCCTTTTGAACCCTTAACCAAATGACTTAAAGCATAATAAAATCAGTCAAGAAATAATATGTAGACTTATTATATTGCAATTTCTGTGTGTGTGTGTATATATATATATATATATATATATATATATATATATATATATATATATATATATATATATATATACATACACATACATACATATATGGGGTGCATAACAGGTACTCATTGCACCCTCTCAAATATAAATACAGTAAAAAAAGATAAAAGTCGCATGAATGTATGTATGTATGGATGTTAGGTTAGGTTAAGTTAAAAAATAAATTTCTATAGTACTTGACTTGTATGTAAATGAACATTTTATTCAATTATTACGTTAATGAAATCTTTCCTCTTTCTATTTTCTTTCGTCTGTTATACAGGTTGCTATTTGAAATAGCATAATACATTAATAAATATGTATATGTTTTTGTGAGCCCCTTCAGATAATAAACCATTTTTTGAAAGGACAAATTAATCAATTTTGGTTTAAATTGTTTTTCCCTCACACAAATTAAAGTTTCCTTTCTATAACTAGTGTTACATGCAAAGCTTTAATTAAATAGTATTTATTAGAATACCTGAAGTCAACTCATTTAGAGGATTCGTTTTTTTTTATGGGGATTTTACTGGGAAGTCTTCTGCCTTGGCTGTGCCTTTTACCTTCACTATGTCTTTCCGTGGTATTTGAGTCCTGCTTTTCATTTCTATTTTTATCAGAAGGTAATTCTTCAGAAGCTGGTTTCTGGGGTTCATTTACATTTAAGGATTCTTTACTTTGAAATTTAACATTCATTTTGGACTTTGGTAGTGCACCCTTTTCTTCCTTGTCTGATATCTGTTCAGTACTATTTTTGTTGACAGTATTTAACTCTCTAGAAGATTGTTCATTTGTATTAGGAGTCGTTATTATTTTAGCATCTGAATGACTTTCTTTGTTTGTTGTTCTTTTGTCATGATCATCATTATTCTTATCGTTATTTTCGGTGGAAGGTACATTTGAATCTTCTAGCTTCGGAGTCCTTTTTCCATTATTTTTGCCCTTAGTTCTATTGCTAGTTTTGGTATTTTTATCAGAAAGATTCTCTTCCAATTTTTCCCCCCTTTGAGCTGTTGAATGGACACCACTTGGTGAAATGGTATTGTCATTAGATACTTCGTCTTCTTCTTTCTTTTGATTTCCTTGATGAAAACTATCATTGTAATCAGAACTAATAGTTTTAATAACTTTAGGCAGAACGCCACTGTTTTTGTCTAATTTTATATAAACTTTAAGTCTTAGCTGACTAGTATCATTATCCTCCCATTTTTTATTCTTATCTTCTTGTTTTTTCTTCTCCGCAACATAAATTTCACGTTTTCGTAAACACGTTCCTTTCTGGTTACCTTTGACAATTTTTCCATCCTTGTCTTTCGACTGACAATTAGTAAAGAAGGACAGAAATTTGTCTGTGCAACGGGACTTTTCCGGTGATTTTGTTTGTTTCTGGCATGGTTTTCCCTAAAAAATGATTATTGCATTCAAAGAAGTCCCCTTCATAGTCAACGCAAGGATATTTTCCCTACTTCTACACCTAGTTGTCCCTTTGCCTACTCTATCCCCACCACCCAAACCCCAATCCAATAATAAACCCTAATCACAAAACCAAATTTGTAAGTACTGTAGTACTTACAAAAACTAAGCCTATACAATAATTTTTTACATATGTTTGAATTCCTACTGTACTTTCCCATTTCCCTTATTGTTTATAGGGGGGAATCCGGGTGGTGGGGATTGATTAGGACTATTGGTCGAAACTAGATGGGTGGGTTAACTGTAATTCTACCTCTCTTCTTCTAACCTAAACCAAACCCGGGTCCGTAGTCTCGGAATCAGACCAAGTTTGTATATTATTAACATCCTATGATATTATATTAATGATTTAGATGGTACACAAATGTTTAATCAACTTACTGTGGGCATACTAGATTTAATAATACAGTTACAGGAAATTGGTGTTCACGTTCTGTAAATACTCCATACCACAATCTTTAGGAACTTTAAAACAGGAATTAAAAATAGTGTAAGTATCATTGTTATGTATCCGTTTGTAACAGTGTCAATTCTTTTCATAGACTCTTATTTGCAGGATTTGATCTTTTGTACATGTTGTAACATTTGATACAAGAAAACAGACAAAAGAGATAATTCGGAATTACATACAATTTTGAAAATTTTTTGTAACCTAAGAATTCTGACCGTTTTTCCAACTGCTTGAGAAATTTCCAACTGTTTTATTTTCAGCTGTAACTTCAAGTTTGTAATCATGTATCCTCCACAGGTTATTCATCACATACAAACATATAAATACATAAATATGTATGTATAAATTGTATATTTTGCCGGGATGATTATTATATATTTAGATATACTCGTAGCAGAATTATAGTGAGATATGCTCACATGTTAGTTGTCTTGATGATGAAGCAATGCTTAGTTACTAGGCATATCAATGACAGTACTGACAGGATACTCCATTGGCAGTCTAATTGATTTACTGACAATAGTTAACAGCTGAAGATCAAATAGATGAATAGAGAATGAAAATTTGGAGTGGTGGTATTCAAGACAAGCAAGTACCTTAAATATTTTTTTCCAAATCTTTGAGTAAAACAGCAAAGTAAATAGCATTGACCCATTGTCATTGGTTGAAAGTTGGGAAATGGGAAACTGAAATCATACAATTTTTCTTATGGGACAATGTTAATTACATGTATGCATTATTTGGTTAGTTGTCAGGAGAAATTCAAACAAAAATCAAAAAGATATTTATTTTTATTTGTTCTTCATTTCTTTGCCAATTAAAAATGTATTCAAGTTACGCTTTTCCCTTTTTAAAATCTAATTCATTACATTTTGTCTTTAATAATTAACACATAAACAATTAATTCTTAAACCACTTTTTTCTCTCCTTATGCTTAATTTGCTTACTCTTTATGAACATTAATAATTACTGTTTACTGCCCAAGTTAGGAGGCCTATGTAAATTATAAATGTCTTATTTTAAGTTAATAATTTGGGCTTCAGGTATTCATATTGATAATGTAATGCTTGATTTCATGTCAGTGACAAATATTTCTTTAAGAATAATTTGAACTATATTATAATGAATGCTATTAAATTTTGGACAAGGTACACTTTACAATTCACTAATTAAACAATTACTCAACCAGTGAATTATTATCTCTTGTATTTAACTAATTTACTATATATAAATTTATGTATATAGTAAATAAATATATAATATAAATAAATAGGCTCAACAAGAACAAAAGGAGAGTTTATATCCATTCATAATTTTCATAACAAATGTGTTAACTATATTTTTAAAAGAATCCCATACATATTGATCTCTCGTTGTTTGATTGTGTTAACATTATTTAGAATTTTAAATGTTTTAACAAATTATGAATTTAATTAATGTATTTTAATTAATTAAATTGTTAAATGTTTGATATGGGATCATGAATCACAAAAATAAAAAGTAAATTGAATTAACCAACACCTTACTGACAAAGATTGAAAGGGGGCAACTCAATTTATAAATATGTTTATATTGATATTGCCATTATCATTGTCCATATCAAACATCAAATTTATCAACAGTTGTTTTTAATACAGTGCTAAGTAACAAACATTAAAAAAAAGATGAAGGTAATACCTAATGAGTGTGCTCAATTCCTAAGTTTACCTAGTAAAAAGCAATAAACACATCATTGTCGTAACATTACATAAATTTGTTCACATTTTGATTTCAATTTAAAAAAAGGAAAATGATTATTGATTCTTCAAATACAGTTAACTACTTCCTCAAATATTCACACTCAACAAGTAAGAACCCTTTCTATTTACAAATGGATATTTTAAATGCTGCATATAACATTTGCAGCGTTATTCAGAAGTGCTTTTTGCACTTAGCTAATTATTCCTTGATGAAACATTCAGCTTTTATCCAACATATATTTATTTATCAGAACTATTGAATAACATTTTTAACATGAATTATCCAGGGTCATGTATACACTAGTCAGTATAAAAAAAAGTTTTATGAATTAACTTCTATTACTGATTGGTAACATAATCTATCACATATGTATTTAACTATTATAAATAACTACAAAAAACTTAATGCTAAACTCAGTATTTAAATAACTTTGGTTCCTAAAGCTATTCCCTTTTAAGAACATTAAAACATTAACTTAATTATTATATTTTATTTAATGCCATAATTATTGATATGCAGTAATTTGTAACACTCTCTACCCCTTTTAATAATGTCTGTCTTTATAGTGATTATTAATATGTAGTTATAATCGTTGAGTCTAAAACATGACATTATGTTTACTCTGTGCAATTAACACTCCTTACATAAAAAATTGAGCCAAATGAATTTTTAAAGCCAGCAAATTATATCATAACTGCTTTAAATGAGAAATTAAATTAAACAGTTGAACAGTAATTGAACAGTTAAATTTTAAATACATATAATTACAAAAATAAATAATAATTGGATTGAAATACAGAGAACTACATATACTTTAAATAAAGGTAACATAACTAGTTCCATATCTATTTTCACTTCAGCATATAAAAAATAAGTTTATAAGTTAATCATATGGAAGTCTTAATGAATTAATACTATTTTCATGCAATTATTACATGATAATATTATTATTTTGAATAAACATGATTCAATTATTTACTTTGCCTCAAATAAAGTATTATTTTCCCTTGCATCTTACTATTTAATAATACTTATCTTTGTATTCATTCTCCCTACTGTATAAAAAGAGGTTAAAAAGTTCAGTGTTTTTGCCACTTGTTAATTATTAATTTAATCATCTGATTTAGATACATTTGATTTTTTGATGCCTATATTTACATTATAGAAAGATATTAATTTATTGATAATGTTTTATTATTTACTATTATTTCATTATTTATTTAAAAGTTTATAATTTTAAAAAATGTTTCATCTGATTTATTCAGTTAACATTTACTATTCATGAGAAATCTTCATATTGTTTTGAATATAGACTGTAATAATCTGCATTTATCAGAAGTTTATATTTAGCATATATAATTAAAAAAATATATTCTTAAATAATTAAAATCAACTGCTTATATTAATTACAGGTTATACTTTGAAGTTGAATACTTTAATTGTTATTCATACTTTTGTCACGAATTATCTTGTCTGACATTATTTTTAATGGTATTATGTAAATTTTATCTAATATCATAATTCTGTTGTAGCGTAAGATGCAAGGAATGTGGTCATTTCCAATAAATATTTTCAGTGTCCTGGGATCTAGTTAGTCTTGCATTATTTAAAGACATAATGATAAATTATATTTAACAAATACTATTTCAAAATGAAATTAATTATTTATGAACCAAATGCCAGAATAAAGTAATCTGAAATTTTGTTATTTAAAAAATGGATTAAAAACTCAGGGAGAAAAATGAATAATTAATTACATTTAATTTGATGTACATTAACTGTTTATTCTTTTATTGGTAAATTATCATTTGGGAAGTATCCATTTCACAGTAGTGGTTGTCTATGTGTATATAGACTAATGAAGTGACTATATGACGAGTCTCCCTCGTTACAGAAAAGTCAGGCAGTGTTGAAAAACAAACAATAGTTCTGAAGTATATGTGGACCAAGACTGAGATCCAATGCCCACGCAGAACTATCATGTTTACTGAATGGTCAATTTTCAGCATTCTTAAGCAACATGTACAACTTTAACAATTACAGTATATATTTACATATTTACATTCATATTATTGAACACCTTATTCCATTAATCCATTCACTACCTATCTAGAAATACAATTTAAATCATACGAGTTACATTAAATAGGCCATCACCATGAACAAAAAGTTCATTGAACATATATTTACACATCTTGCCTCAAAGGCTCAAGCTTGAGGAGACAGCACATACCAGTATTAAAAATTTGTAAAATATATTTTCAATGTTGATTTATAAAAATCTTAGGATTACAACTGATCTGTAGTGACAGAAACGAATTTGTTCCCTATTTATAATTAACTTCAAATCATAATAATATAAGTTATATTGGTAAAAAAATTATATTTTTGAGTTAATAATAAACTATTAGTTTCATTAATATATCTTGAACATTACTAATTTTTAAGTTTAATGATAGTAATACTTATTAAACTGTGAATATACATTTGAAATGTTTGCAGTTATATCATGAGATAAAAATGATACTTTATACTATTTCCAACTCTTAATTAATTATATCCACATTTTCAAATTATCAGAGGTGATGCATAAGTTAAGTGTTAATAAAAAATGAATTTAATTAGTTTTGTCACCTTATCAAAATGTGGTATATTTTTTCAAAATAATATATATTAATATGTATGGAAATTTAAAGTAATTATTTCATCGAAATTGTAGAAATAGTCCCCAGAATTATTTTTGTAGGATGGAAATATGTAACTTTATAGGAAATAGTATAATACTTTGAAGATAAATCTTATATCAAAATACATTAGTATATAAAGAAGAAATATTTAGATTTAGACATTTATGCTTTTTAATAACAATGAATTCAACATTTTATTGTCCGTTTTTGTGACTACAGAAGGGGAAAAAAATTTGTAATAAAATATGATGATGGACATCTATCTATCTATAATATCTAGACTGCACTATTATTAAAAATTTGGTTCTTTGCACAGACAGTTTTTCCTTTTTCATATATGCTCAATAACAAATATTATTTAGTACAAACTCATAAGATATATATTAAATAAACACTGGTACTAATTATAATTTAGAATGCCAAAATATTATTGTATATTTTTCAACTTTTTAATAATGGCTCATATATGTTTATGTACAGAAGGCTTCAAAATTAGAACATGAATTACTTGTTTGACAAGTTTGGATACTGCCTCATTAAATTAAATGTATCATTTCATTGTATATAACATACAAATTTCACACCAATAAAACACAACCTTTAGAAACTGTCAATGTAAATTTTAAAAAACACTAATTTAACTTCTGTCTATATTCACAAAAAATATATGTTCTATATATTATTATATATAATTTCCTTACTGATGATAAAAATTAAGAGCAATGTAATTTATAAGGAATTAACATTTTTATTAATTGTGAATTCAAAGTACTGTTATAATATAGTCCTGACTTTTCACAGCACCACTTTAAGTGATAGTTGTTATAAACACTATGCTTGTGCTGAAACCAATGCAATGGTATAAACATTACCGTTCTGTTAAATGATACTCTCTTTATTTCGTTCATTGTCTTCAGCAGAGCTATCTGCACTTGAGGCACCACATATCTGCATCTCAATTTCCGCCAGTCTGTGTTCAACTTCCCACTGCTGTTGGCTTAATTTCATGCTAAGGGATGCATTTTCAGCTTCCAGTGTTACCAAACGCTCTCGCAATCGTTTTATTTCAGCGATGAAGGCTTCTTGCCCCATATCTGGTGCTACAGCTGGTTCAGCTGAATAAGTTAAATTATTCAGTAGATAATCACTTTACTAGTGGTCACTTTCACTAAACTCATAATCTTAATGATTGTATCTTAGTTAATTGCAACTAATAGTTCAATTCTAAGGAATATTTAAAGTTTATCACTTTTAAATTAGAGAAGGTGATTCCTTAGTTCACTAATTTAAATAAGTAATGACTGATATATCATAATAACAGATAAATATTATAAGAAAACATATGTACCTGCAGGTATTGTTCCTTGTTGGTGGTGACATTGTTCATCTGATGATTGACCACTTGACATCACTGATAAAGCAGATTCTGTAGTTCGGACCAAGCTCCTTGAACAATGCAATAAAACAGTATTTTATTTCATGATCAAGAGTAAACTTTCCTTATTCTCTGGTCATTTCAGTAAGCAATAATAAAACCCAAATAAACTGAGTATAGCAAAATTGACTTACATTATATAAACGTGTATTAAATTAAAAATAGCCACTAATAATTATTCTTTATCCTATATATTATTAGGCAAGTTCACTACACATTCCTGCCACTTGATTTAAAAATTGTAAAATAAACATATTTATGTTACAACTTACTAATCTTTGACAGTTTTCTCATTATCTATTTTTCAGCTGTACTTGACTTTTATTCATCAAATAAGAAATGCTCTGTGTGTTTCCAGAATACAATTTATATATATTTATTGATATGATACAAAGAGTAAATTTAATAGTCAGTTAGATTTTGTCAACTATCTTGTTTTGTTATTTTAACATGTCTGTAAATCTAGTTAGCTTTATATAATAGAATTGTATCACATGATTTAATTAATTTCTGTTGTTTTCTATTCAAGCTAAAACTGCAAACTGAACTGGGTCCAATCACTCCTGCTTCATTCAGTGGTATGTATGATTCACTTTTAAATTATCATTCTTTAGCTTGTGCCTATAATTTGATAAACTTTCATGCTTTGCTTAGTTGAAAAACTAAATTGTTTGAATTTGAAGTCTTACCTAGAAACAGGACTCAATGTAGGACTGAAAATGGAATTGTTTGAATATGGAGGGGGACCTAGACTTGATGTCCCTCTCATTATTGGATCCATGGGTGACACCCACATATCTTCTAAAGGGATACGACCTCTCGTTTCTACTAGCCCTGGTGTTGATTGGCTTCTACCCATTGCAGCTGTAATACAGAATAATACAGAATGTACTTTACAATACTTAGTTTTTTAAATTTATAGTAGTGTAAATAAAAACTTGTAAATACTAATGTATGTATTATAAAATAATTATAAATAAAAAATAAAGGAAAACAAGAAGAATGTTTTCAGTCCAATATGAATGAGTGAATGAATGATAATATTAGATAGTTAAAATATAAAAAAATCGATAGAATGTCAAGAAAACAGACCTACTAAGGGAGCTGAAGTAGGGCCGGCCCTGCTGCCACTCCACTGTGCATAATGCACACAGTCTGTGATTGGGTAACCAAAGGAATGTATAAAAAGATTAATGAAATGATGGGTGTCAGTAATTAATTTATTCCATCAAGCCTACAAGATACATTCTGAACTCATACATCTATTGCACTTACGATTAGCAATTTGTAGCTGATTTTATAAATACAAAGAAAAAAAAGCATGAATGATGCATCTGATGTAGAAAATTAAATCCCATCTTCAACAGTTTTGGCAAGAAATTGGTTACTATAGCAAGCAAAAGAGCATATAAAAATGCCTTATAGCTTTACATACCGAGTACTGTGATAACTCTTAAAAATTTGGGAAAAAAATTGCAGCTAACATTTTGAAGCTAACATCTTGAATTAATGAAATGGAAACTATATCTTCTAAGAATCTAGGGTCATTGGAATCAGTCTCAAGGAATTCAGACTTCGCAGATATTTCAGGTCTTGCACACTGTGAAATGTTTAGAAATCTGTCTAATTGTCAATAATGTTAAATGAAAGCCACTATTAATTATATGAACATGTACCAATCATACATTAAGACACTTTCTAATTATTTTAATAGTAAATTAGTTAATAAAATGAAAATAAATTATTTATATTTTTATTGTTAACATTTATACATTAAACTAACCTTTCACTAGTGGTGCTTTCTTATATTTTTCCAACCTTTTCACTGCAATGGCTTCTAATCGCACTCTTGCTGTTGGATACTCTTTTAAAACGTCCCACATGTCTTTCTTTGAGAGAACAAATAAGTCACTGTAGCCCACGGACCTGACTGAAGCTGTCCGTCGGTTTCCTTTATTAAATGAATAACAAGGGGTAAACTAATAATTAGTAAAACTATAACAATTTTTGGTTCATTAGATATAATGATTTTGAACTGCTAGAAGAACAAATAAAAACATGAAAATTAAAAGTCAAGTAAATTTATACAAAAAAATTAGCATTTAAGAGAGTTAATTAATGAAATAAGTTAATATTATATAATTTATTTATTCTTCTGTGGTGATTATAATTTAGAATATGCATTATTTATATTAATGTTGTAAATGCTAAAAAGCAGAAATATTCCATTTTGCTAGTGCTAAAAGCACATTAGCTATAAAAACCATGCATTAAATGAGAAATCAAAAATAAAAATAAACAAAATAAGTGTATTAAGTTTTTCTTATCATTTTAAATTTTCACTTAAAACTTTTTTTTATAATATATAACTGATTTTATTATATGACTAAAATATAATTTTGATATCAAACTTCTTAGTATACAGAAGCCAAATGGTGTTAATTTAAACATTTAAACAATTTCATTAAAACGTTGTGAAACTCCAGTGCATGATGAGTTTTACCTCTTACTAATTTTATTTTTAGTTTAAATGTGTTCTCATTTAAATGACTGGTTATTTGCTTCTATAATCAACTTGCAATCATATCATGTTAAGCTCATTGACTTTCATTAGAAAAGGTTTATATTAAATGCAGTCTGTCTTA
This sequence comes from Lethocerus indicus, assembly GCA_019843655.1. Taxonomy (NCBI): domain Eukaryota; kingdom Metazoa; phylum Arthropoda; class Insecta; order Hemiptera; family Belostomatidae; genus Lethocerus; species Lethocerus indicus. The sequence continues at coordinate 19,930,571 of JACDQD010000003.1, read as the reverse complement.
TCTATCATTAGAATAAAAACAGATTTTTTTACCCAAATTGTGAAAAAATTAAACTGATTGAAACTGAGTCTGAATATGCCTTTGTAAAATTATCATGCAGGTGATAGACTGCCCAAAAAACCTCTTTCTCATTGAGCTTGTGACTATGGTATTAGAATTAAATAAAATTGGGGCTATTCTCCTTTGACATTAGGTGGTGCTGAATTTTCCAATTTCCAAATACTTTCTAAGGGAACTTTCACATATATTAAATTAAATGTAAAATATAAATAATTGGCATTAGGGAAAATAAAAGTACAACTTTTACTTCTTTATGCAAACAAGTAGAATGCCACGATAAGGGGAACTGAAAAATTGCTGCAGTGTTGATATTTACCCAAATTTTTACCTGCTGTCCCCATATTGAGAATGCTAATTTCTCCGAAGTAAGAACCAGCTTTTAAAGTTGCCAAAACAGTTCTTCCATTATCTGCTACAACTTGTAATCTACCTCGATTCACTATGTACATTTCTTTTCCAACTTCACCTGTAAAATATTTAGTCGGCTTAAAGAGAGTTATTTTTAGTAAACCATAGTTTTCTCAAAGATTCCCATAAGTACTATTTCAGTATATCACAAAAATAGCAAAAGTAAAATCTAACTATATATGTGTACAAACTATCTTGAATAAAAAATTAGACAATTACCTTTTCTGCAAATATAATCTCCAGGAGAAAATAGCACAGGTCGCAATTTTAATACTAGTTCACACAGAAACCCTGCTTCTGTATTTTGAAATATTTCAACCCTTTTCAATGTATCTAAATGAACATTAATAGCGATTTCTGCCTTGAGTTTGTCTGTAAATGACAAAATAATTCATTGAAATAAGAATTAAAAGTTAAAAGAAAATAATCTTAATCTCAAATAACAAGGATTATTGAAGCATGCTTCATTCAAGGTCAGAAATGAATTATGCATGGTATCTTGTGCGATATAAGATTGGATGATATTTAGGTTTTTTTTTAATGTTGAGATTACAAGTAGGTTACTATTAAACAAACACTAAGATAATAAGAGTACTATAGAAGAACTATGTTGAATATCATATTTATTGAATGGAAAAAACTATCATGATGTGTGATAATATATTTGTATAATATACAGAACAGAATTCTATGAATATTGTAACAATTTTTCTGTTAGTAGAATATTTAGTATTATGACTAATAGTACTAAGCTCTAATGTTAATAATTAGAAAATAAGCCCAACTAATTAATAATTTTATATTTTGAACATCAAGTTGCATGAGAATTAATAAAAAAAATTATGTTAGTAATAACCATAAAATTAATACCTGGTAAGCAACTGACAGCTTTTTCTTCATCAGAGCATTTCTGAGTTAACCAAAGATAATCGAACCATTTAATAACTTTCACTTGAAGGTGGTTGGGTACACGCCTCATCCTCATATATGTTTTGACCCCATCTAATTTTGCTGCAAAATTAAATAGTTTTAGTCACTGAATTGATAATGGAAGAGTCTTTTAAAATAAATTTTTATATAACTATAGAGATTGTTTTATCATAATTATCACTGTGAGAAATAATTATAATGAAAGAATAGGTATGCTTAGTTATAGAATTAAAAAGGTTTTTCCTTACAATATATAATTATTTGAAGAAAAATAGAATAAAAACCATAGATTAATGCTAGAACATTAGAGTTCTCAGTGAAACTTAAAATTTATATCATGCTTGTGATGTTACAATGTACTATACTGTGGCCAATATATGGGATTACAGAAAACATTAACTTTTAAGCAGAGATAAATGTATTACTTAGATAACCTACCAACATTAATGAATAACAAAAATGGATAGTAGCAAGGTTCATCCAGTAATTATTACTCATGAAACAATTATAGGTTCACCGCAATATAAAACTTTGGAGCACATTAATGTACAGAACATTCATACATTTAATATATTATAACTGGTTACAATCAAACCTAGTATGGTACAAAGATAGCATCAATAAAGGATGTTGAAAACACAAGCAAGACAGAAATATGAGTTCAAGCATTCAAGTACATGAAAAATTAACAAAGTCCCAACAATCAATTACTGGTATGCAAAGTCATGCAACATTATTCTTTCAGAAAATATAAAATATTTTATGAATGGATAAAACAGAAAACCCATTCAGACATTTCTACTATTAAATAAACATCAATATATAAATTTAACTAAAATGATGTAAATGATTGTGTTCAGCTATTGTCACTAAACAATTGAAACATTGGAAATTGAAATAGTACGGTTACTGTTCAATTCAAATAATTAAATGTTCCTAATGTGCCATGGTCTAAGGTATTAATAAAAATTAATGCACCTTTAAATAAAAAATATTTTGATTCTATCCCAGCTCAAAGGTTATGGCGTCTTATCCTATTTGAAGATGTGAGTAAATGTTTTTGTTGGCAGTGGAGTGCTCCCAACATATGTCTTATACGTATTTAAGTTATCCAATAAAAAAAGTTTAAATTCAAACAATAGAGCAGCATTAATAATTTTTATTTTTTTAATCAAACCTTAAGAATGTACATTAGGGTAGGCCATTATTAGGTCGTTGTATGCGGTGGATTATGTTGTTGGGCTTTGATTGATTACAATAAATACATTAATTATAAAATTACGGATTAACTAATGGCGGATACAATTTTGTATTGTATTTTCCCATAATATCTCTAAAACTAAGATAACTTCACATGCGTTGAATAGTTTTCTTCTTTGGTCGGAAATGGGCGTGCATAACTAAACTGGATTATCCCTGGTGGCCGTGTGTTTCTTAATTCAGAGCTTTCTCAACTTAGCGGACCTGCAGAAGACTGCAATGCGGCCTTCAGCCACGAAGTACACGGCAGAGTCACTAACCAGTTATATAACCTGCTCTCTCTATAATGTTACACCCCTAATTAAGCCAGTTTTCTCTCTAACAGCTGATAGTCTAATCTGCTTTGTTTCCTTTCGTACCTTTTTTCTGCCGTTCACTGCTATTCGATCCAGGTGAGTCTGAGGGATTATGGCAAACGGATTCTTTTGAAACGTATTACCACTACAATATAGCTAGATCAAATATACGTTCAAATTATGATCCCGCAGGTCGGTAAGAATTTAAGCAACAAAAATTTGAAGGAAAACGAAGCAACTGCGTTGAAATATCTCTTAATTTAATTTTTAAATACTATTCGTGTAAAAAATAAACATCCAATAATTAATTAATGAGGATAATCTTAGAGGTAGCCCCTGGACACATAATATAATATAAGACGAGTGATTTTTTTTCGCTTTTCAGTTTATCCGATGTTTCCATTTAGCCCTAGTTACATCCCGATGCAGATTTTTAGTATAAAAATAGTGAAATTTTTGGTATAAAAAATCAATCGGATCATAGATTAATGAGCCCAGGTACAGTATATCATGTGAAAACCAATATAATTAATTTGTAAGGCCTTTCATTATGTCGGGTGGTAGCAATGGGATGTAATCTCTATTAATTGTTATACATTTAAATCCATCGTTATCGACATTTCATAATCAAAGTTAAGCGAATTTGAATAAAGGCACAGAGAACGTATACTCGTCGCAAAATGGGTGAGAAATTAGTTTTCCTTTTCCGACCTGGACATTCATCGCGTTCGGAACAATATGCCGGAAATGGGGCTAAATCGGTTTGACACGTCTCAATCAATCGGCTTCTTCAAGGCAGATTACCACAAAATCCGTAAGGAATATGCATCGTTTAAATTTTAAGCGACAGTGAACTCTCTTATTATAAGTAACTTCGAATAGACATTTAATTTTACGAAGATTAAGAAACGGAAACCCAATAATTTATACTCTTTTACAGTTTCATTATTTAGTAAACGGATCGAAGCTCGTTTTTATTTTATAAAGATCGAATTCAGTGCTATGAAAATGTACGCTGTGAGTGTAACCAGAATACGTTACGGGCCGCCTCGAGTTTGTAGAGGGATAATATCCCTATTCGAAAAGAGATAAAAAATGAGAAAAGATAGAATAAAGGAAGAAGATATGACCGGAGACAAGAATTAACTGGGAAGGTTGTATTCATTGTATTAAACAAATTTTGAAAGCCAGAACCAGTAGGGGGTGGATGGTGGGGTAGGGGGTGGGTTCCACCCCTCCAGAAATAGCCTCCACCGAGGTCCCTCGGATCGATGCCCGCCTTGCCCGCTAAAAATAGCCGTGTGCCGCTCTGCGTGCGTGGAGGGCCGCCTCCAACCGCAAACACGCATTGTTAACCGGAAATACCCCGTCTTACTCGCCCACCCCTCCTATATCCCATCGCTAGTCCAATCGCTCCACAATAACCACCCCAAAAATTGACCCAGCGGTGATTATCGCAGGAATATCAGGATTCGTCCTACACGAAATTACTCGAATTTACTTGAATTTACCGAAAGCCGACTGATATATTCTTTTTTATATCGAAACAACTAGACGTAAACTCGACGAGACCGCGAGGAGTGCCTTAGAGCAATAAAAAATCCTTGGGAATAAAAATAGGAGGCACTATGTTTGTCCTTCATCTTGAGATTGTACACCAGAAGAATCTGACAGAAACTGTGAACACTGAAGGGTCTATGAAAGTCTTGCGTAGAATAACGCCAGTTGGACGGAGCACAACACAAGAAGCTTCGAGCCAACTTAAGATTACATAATGAGTGAAAACCTAGATCTGTTCAGTCTGAGTGTCACCTAAAAACTACCAAACGGCGTATATGATTCTGAATTCATCGGAAATACGTGATGCCCGCAATGCGAACGGTCTCGAAATGCGGCCACTGCGCAAAGATAGTATCTGAGAGAACTCATTTTGCTTGAAACACGTATTTATTATTATTTATCATAAATATTCGCCTAGTTTCAGCATCGTTGGTTTCTTATCTATCCCTTTACCGTATTACAGTCCGTTAAACTAAGTATTCATTCTATAAACCTTTTCTTTTTTAGGTATGACTGTCCTTATCAGGCCTATTAGGCACTGAAACCGATCGGCTCGGTTTCGAACCCAACGGTTATTAGAGCAGTGTGTGTGAGTATGTGTGGGTGTTTGTGAAGTAGTACATTTACGGGTTCCTCAAATAACGTTAGTATAAAAATAATCTTGTTACGTGGAATCTCCTTTTCCTTTCGGAAGGAGTTAAAATACTTTAGGAGAGGCAGCCTACCTATTGCGAGCAATAATAAAATAATTAAACATCTAATTAACATTCGATAACAAATAACACAATTTAACATAACAAAATTCAATATCGTTAGAAGGTAGGTGATATTTCTTCTATGGGAGTCGTGACCTCTCTCGTAAGTAATAAAATACTAAATTGTGTTGCACAGAAGACACGCTATAGGATACTGCGCCAGGCTATTCTGCTTCTCGTATACTTGAACGGTTTAAAGGCTGACACACAATCAAAAAATCTTAAATGATGGGAATGTGTCAGATGAATGATGCATTTCAAATCAAAAGAAACCCGAGAACAGGAAGAGAAAAGGAAAAATATTTTCTAACCGTTGACTGATATTGATAAAACCTCGCTAGGTCTCAATCTTCGGCCTCTAATTTGGTTCATAACATCTGACAAAATAGAGTTCTACTTCAAAAACTATATCCCGATCGAGTGGGCCAAATTAGGTGGGCCTACTCGTAATTTATGATTCATAGTCAAGTTCCGAAGTTGAGTTTCATCAAATCCAGTCAACAGGATTTGAAAAAGATTGAAAGAGGGTGAGAGGGAGAGAGGGTGAGAGGGAGAGGGAGAGGCAGAGGCAGAGGGGAGAAACAAATATCTACACGAACAAACATAATGTACACACGTAAAGGTATACATGCATACGTCGAAGATGTCGCCTACGTACAAATGTATAAGCGTACGCGGGCACAGCCTTACATATAAACTAGTACATTGATACGTACCGAGAAACAGACATTTTTCTGGAATCTTGATTTTGGATTCTACGACCTCTGAAATGTTCAAAACCACAATTAACTTAATTTCCAATTTTTCGTGTGTTTTCAATGGGACGAAAAAATGGCCCCTCATATGTTCGGTCGGCCGGCAAGAACATAAGAGAAGCCGAAAAGCCGATTAAACAGATCCTGCGTTTAGAATAGTCAAACAGTGTTCATTCTTTCGGCAAATCAAATTTTTCTCGATAGAAATACTGGGCCTGTAGTTTTATTGCGCCCGACTCTACACATCTTTAAGCTTAGTTGTATTCCATAGATTTGAATGGAATGCATCGTTCCTATAACGGTTTACTTTGGACATAGCATGGCCGCTAAGTATCGAATTCGATAGGATTATGTAATTTCAGGTAGTTTAACTTACCCCCTATCCGAATTTCAGATATACTGCCGCATTTGTCCGGCGATATCCGCTTTCCCCTGCGTACATGATAGGGCCGAACTCGATCGTTTTCGGTTTTTTCGAACCCGAGTCGTGTTTTAAGTTAGCCGGTCTGAAAAGTACACTATTTGCAAATCTCTAAACAGCGAAAGAGCGAACCTAACGCCACTATTGATTTTGGCTAATTTCCTCAGCCTCATTTCATTTATGGACCCGAACGTAGTTCTACCTTGCGAAAATTTCCGTCTCTAAAAACTCCTGATCGCCGTGCTTAGTCGACTCCCGAATTATTCGCTGGCGAAACGATAGCTTTTCTCGGATCAATATTTACTATCTCGGAAGTGGAATTGTCTGGAAAAATTACGACTCGAAGATTCTTTTGTTTCGGCGGGCGTCGTGGGCGGATTCTCACATTTCAGTTTCGATTAGTCATTCGTTGCTAAATCAAGTCACTGTCTCACATGCGAACATGGCATTTCCAAAGGAGGTTGCCCTTAAACCTCCTTGCGGTGGGGGCTGTAAAATTTAGTATCGCTTCTGAAGTGTCAAAAATTTGTCCCCGATGAGAAAATAATTGATAAGAATGAGGAAAATTTAAGGAGGACGACTCGACATATTCACTCGTATAGTCAATTCCAGGGACAGTGTCCATATGGGGTTAATGTGCAATCACTGCAGCTAACAAGTGTTTAGAAGTAAGCAACTCGGTTGACTGAGCGTCTTTGACTTGGAGAAAATTATTGGTCGAAACTGAGCCGTGAGAAACCGCCAGTAATTAAGGACATCCGTGAACTTTTGCTTTCAGAATGACATAATTTTTTCCTGTGTATCCTCCCCACCCCCCACGATTTAGACCAATCGGCTAAATTATACGTATCGAGTATACTGAGATCCGTGCTTTTCGACAGTTCCAAAGCCTTGCTGACCAACACAATAATTATACTTGTTATCTTTATAGTTGTTGGATTTGGTTCTTCTTGTTGTCCTTTTCGAAACCGGCGTTATTAATTTTGTTTTTGAGGGGGTGAAAGAATTTCCCCGGGGGACCCGGTCCCGTTGGCGGGACGAAGCAGTATATTAAGAAGGCGGAAAGCGGGAAGAAGGGGCAAGCGGAAGGCACTGTGCTAGGAAAAGAACACCGGGAGAGAACCCAGTGCCCGTGGAATTAGTCTTTCTAAAGGAATTTAATTAAAACCAAAAGAAGGGAAAGAAAGTAAAAAAAGAAGAACCTGAATAATGAACAACCGCAACCTCTCAGCATAGAACAATACCTGGTAGGACAGAAACCACTACTCGCTCTTGTCTCGCTCAATGTTCACGCTCAGTTTAGTCATTTTAAGATTTACAAGTTAGCTGCTTTTTATTAATTATTTATGAGTAGCGATCGTTTATATAATTATGAATTTAGCGGATTATGTGAACGATTCCGAGTATGCCATGCGGATGAGTATAAATCCAGTGCGGTCAGTCCATAAATTCGTGAACAATTTTAAAGATTACAGTCGTTCGTGATTGTTAACATAAAAATAAATCTTTCGTAAATTGAGAAATTCAACTGGCTGCGTTTATTCCCTGACATTGCTTTAAAATATTTAATATCAAAAAAACAACAGCGTGTGATTGAGACTGAGCTTAATCCAAATTCCCGTCTCGATAACCACAAAAATGTATGGGCTGATCTGATAGAATGTAAGTCCTTTCAAAGGCTGGCAATATATTGTAAGATTTTTACCCATTTTATATATTTCTCGTCCAGAGCTAGATGGGTTTCTCGCTATCGACAGTAGGAACCAGTTATTGTCACTAAAACGTACCGATCACCGGTTTCCACTCTACTCGTAATTTATTTTGTGCATGATTCTATTGTTATTAAATGTATCTAGCCATAAGGGTGAAATGAACGAGATGTGTGAAAATATTGCGAGTGATAACAAGCCTCCGTTACGGTTTATCATAATTAAATTTTGGATTCTATTTCTTCGTTTAAAAACGATTAAACCGTAATATTTTATAAATAATTTATTTACCATCATATTTTCACTTGTCATCGCGTAAGGCGTTATGTCGATCTTTGTATTAAATACAAGAATAAAAAATTGTTCCGATTATTAATATGTTATCCCAAAAAAAAATATATTTTTATTTTAAGAATTTAGAAAAATACTTTAAATTATTTTGTACACTGTTGATGCCGTTTTGATCTTCCGCTTCCATTCGCTTTGGTGTTATGTACTATTGTTATATGTTATACTACTAGTCCAGTTTCTGCTTCTCACCATGTCAACAGCATTCTGACGGTCGATTAGTGAGGCACCTACGCATATCGGTTTTTAGTAGTCGGCATCTTGTCCACTTTATACAATTACCATTAATAATTAGCAGTAATCTACTGCCAAAACCGCAAAACAGCAAATGGAAACCGAAGACAGCAAGAATGATGGTATTCCAACTTAACAGGTGTGGCCGATCTGTCGTATATTTAAATGTAAAAAGGGGATAAAATTTTAGCACCCGATGGTGATTAATTTTTCAAATGTTGTACATTTTCACAGTTATTTACAGTCACTTTAAGTTACAGTTTTTATCTTTTGGCCTTAATTGTGGAAAAATAGCCGATATTAACATTATAAATCTTGCACTCTGGTTTTCAAAAGGGGTTCAAAATAAAAAAATATGGGCAGTTCGGTCAGACGTGGTATGTCGCGTGTACCACGTCCCTATGTCCGGGTGAACATTTTTGTGTGCGCATGATGTCATGCTACTGGAGACGGAACGAGTGGAATGGTCCTTGAAAACCTTTTCCATGCCAAGGTAATTCTAACAGGGAAAGACTCATGAAGGTTCATTATCGATCGACCATGACCATTCCCCGAATCTGAAGATTATTTCCCTCTTTAAAATATCACAATGTTCTGACAATCTCTTAAATTTAATCCGTGAATAAAATCTAGTTTAATTAATCTATAAGTAATAATATATAACAATACAAAAAAACTACATTTTTAAAAAACATTCGTTATCACATAAGCAAACTGTGAATTGAACCTACTACTTCTATTTATATTCCACAAAAATGAATATACAAATTACAAAGAAAATGACATTTGGCAATATCGACGCAACAAAATTGCATGCTCAGGCACGGTTACCTTTCTATTGTTCAAGTACAAAAAAGAAAGGAATCAATAAAAAAGGTGGTGGTATTAACTAATCAATACATATTCGAAAGAAAGCGGAAAACGTTTTTAGTAACAAACCAAATCCAGTAGAAACAAACGTCGAGCATACCCACAGCGATGGTACTGTCAGTACGATTCTTAATTGGTAGCATCCCTACTATCGAAGGCGAGAGGCCAAAACAATCGGTAGGATTTTTGGTAAGCAAGGTATTTTTCGGTATTCGTCATATTGTGGTGGCATAACGGGTGTAAAACTGTTCTATTCTGGTCGTTCTAGTTTCGAATGTTGTTCTTAAAAAAAAAACTATATTATAAATCTTGGATATTTGGTCAGAAGGAATCGAAATCAAGGCTGAGAGATGTGATTTAAATTTGGGGCCCGGATTTCAGTCTGTCTTCGCATTCCTCGGTTGTCCGATTCGCTGTCACCGATAACAATTTTAAACCGTACAGAAAATTTAATCAACCGTAACACGGAGCTCAAACGGTCCCAATCAAATTAGATATCCGGCCTGGCATGGGTCTGGGGCTAAACTCTCTGTTTTATCACTCTATAGTTTCCACTGGGACGATCCACTAATTAAACTAATTAAGCTTTACTTCTTCTTACCGGCAGGAGTGGGGGTGGGGTTCTTCTTCGACAAGTTGGGAAGATGTAGAACCATGCCCGGCGCGATTAAAACTTCGGAAATTGTCAGGATCCTCTCCCTCCATCACTCTCTCTCTCTTTCTCTCTTTCTCAGTACGACCATAGGCAAAAGCCGTACGCTAAATAGAGTGGAATAAATAAAAAACACTCCATTGCCTACGACGAAAGGCGGAAGGGCAAGAGAGTGAGTAGGCGAATAATTGAAATTTAAGACACCCTTTTGGAATACCATAATTCTAATTGAACCATATTTCCGCTTTTCCCCATAATAATAATAATAATCTGCCGACAATTAATTGCTGTGGTAGCAATACCACTCGCAAATGCGGAATTCACTCTGCGCTGTCACTGGTGTTCTTATGCAACGCTCAACTCGCTCTATTTACATAAAGTAAAGCACAGACAGTACACAGTAATAAGTATACAACGCTACCGCCGAGGGCATGAAGCCGAAAAGTTGTCCACGGGGGTCCAGTTTCGAGTCCACCGATGTTCAATTTGCAACTTTGGCGCCTTTATACTTGGAAAGTATATTATGTACCAGTAAGCTAAAATTGTTTTTATGGATTAATTAAGTCGCCGTAAGCATGCGTTTTAAAACTAAGGACATGTATTTACTGCTAAAAAATTACAGTCTTTAACATTATGTTGTAGCCATTCTTAGTTCACACTAGTACTTACGTAATGAAATATAATTTTACTTCGGCTTAATCCGGCGAGTAATCCAATTGGTGTTCGCGGAATACGGAAGTTCTCCTGAAACTTCGTTTACACCTTCAAAGTCAACACAGTAAAGTTTCCCGCGCGGTAAGAAGTAGCGGACAGAAGCGAGCTAACAAGTAAAAGAGGGAGTCGCTCAAATTGTTAGGTAAATTTTCGTTAAGTCGAATTCCTGTATGCATCAGTGAACGGATGAAGCTCGAAATAAGTTCGGTTAAGTGGCGGCTTTGTAAGTGAATTGAAACGTCGAAAATATTCGCGATTAGCTCTCTAAAGCTATATTCTGTTGAGAAACATACATCCACTGGAAGTTAGATTAAATCTTCGTCCGTTCGACGAAATTGGTCTGAAAAAAAGATTAAACCTGAGGCTAAATTTTAATCACTTTGCATCAGTGACTATTTACGCAGGCATTTTTACTTTCGCCGTACTCCAAATCCATATTAATACTTCACCATTCGCGATTCCGTTCACAGTGTCTTGGAATGAGTTTCAAACATTAATAACGCACATTAACGCAAACTACAATGCCAGTAGTCAGTGATGTCAGTAAAGCTCGTACAGAAATTGGCTGAGTTGCGACAATTAAATTCCTAACAGCGGAGTTATTCTGCAACTATGATTTCTTGAATTACATTACAATAGTCAGTAAAGCATACGATCAGACGAGATGGAGATAATGCACGCACAATTATGTTATCGACCGGTGGGCATTTTTAAAAATACAGGTTTACACGAGAATAATGGCAGTGACAACCTTTGATCAATTGCGAATTTGAATTTTTGAGAACCGAGATGTCGAGTACCTAAATTCGAAGCCAGGAGAGGTGTAATTAAGTATAAGTGGGATGAAAGGGGGAGACTTGCGGTATTGCAGATCCTGCACCGGGAGGGCCCCCCGATTATTATAAACCAACTCGGTACCAGACACCCACCCCATCCCCCTCCCACATAACTCCAATATGCACACATCCCCTTAGTAAGCTCCCTTATAAGCGTCCGCCCATCTCCGCTTAAAGCGGCTCCCCATCATCACGGGAAATTTAAATCGAGGCCAGAATTCCGGGCACGTCCCCCACTCTTCCCACAGGAGCCACCCCATTAACACCTGCAATAAATAGACGGGGCTGTACAATTGATCGGGTCGAGAGAGAGAGAGAGAGAGAGAGAGAGAGAGAGAGAGAGAGAGAGAGAGAGAGAGAGAGAGAGAGAAAAAAAAAGAGAGGAAATAGAGGGCGGAGGGTAAACGGTATAGACATAGATATAGTCGGAGGGGGCTTGGAGGGCACCGCACTGCGTCACAATGTTTGGCCGGATATCAAGGAGCTGGCCCCTCCGCCTCTCTAAACCACCCACCAAGCCCGACCATCCTTCCCGCCTAATTTCATTATTGCGTCCACATTCGCAACACACTATCCAATTTCCGCAACTCATTACAAGATATCATCCCGGTTGGCGCCCCATTAGCGGGGGCAGGGGGAATGATTCCAGTGTTAAATCGGGCCCACCTTCCAACGCGGTACGCGAGAATCACCTCTCGAACGGTTAGCGTTCTAAAAGTACTTTCTTTTTATTAATACCTCCTCTTCGGTTGGGTGTAACGTGGCGGCGTTGGTCCGACGGCCGCCGGTCCTATTGTTCGGGCTCAATTAGATTTAGCTCGAGAGCAACCGATACTGGAAATCCAGTCGATACGGTCAACATTAGATGATTATATAGGGACGGGGTGGTGGTTTATGGGGTGGTCGGGACCACAATACCGACATAATACGCCCCCCACTCTCTCACCATTCTCCAATTCACCGTGCGGCTACTCCTAATTACCGACTGGGACTCGGACTGTAATAAAATATGGGCATCGATAGGACCGCGTATAGCCATCAACCGACCTCACCGGCGTTTCCTTTTTTCTGCCGCTCGCCGAGTTAAATTCGAAACCGGCTCATTTAGGCCGATAACTGCCAAATTAGATGAGCGCTCTATCGAGGACGAACGTTTTGACGGGATAGTTCGGACGGCCTAAAAAAAAGTATAAGAAAAAGGGAGGGCTTAATGGAGGCGGTGAGAGCCTTAGGAGGTGGGTCCGGGGGCGGCGTTATAAATAACTGAAGACGTCGGGCCTGGCCGAGGCACGCAGGTTGTCGGCCGTGGGCCCGCCTCCTAATGAGATTCCCAAAGCGCCCGAGTGAATTAATTAGATCGCGTTTGGGGAATATTTTATTATTAGCGAGGGTGGTGGATATCCGCTCTGACCCCGGCTTAAATTATTCCCGACCTTCGCCCAAGCCTAGTCCACCGTCCGCTGATTAAGCTCAAATCCACAACTGGCCCGAGATTCGAGCGGATATCCGTGCACTTTAGAATTCATAACTACTGTAGTTATGTTATTCACCTTGGTGATATCATTAAAAACAATGGGTGAACTGAATGCCCAATACATGGTCGGGTGAATACTGAATACACGAATTGCCAAGTTTATAACTATTAAGCCAGGAAGGTCTGTTCTGCCTTCCTCGTGCACAACGACGATAGTGATGGATGTTACTAGCTCTGATACCATTGTGACCGACATCGGTCCCGAACTTGTAAGCCAGGTACCACAATGGTACCTTCCAACAACTCACCGAACAGCTTTCGGACTGGAGTTTCTAAAGATCGATGACTTTACCGACTTGGATCTGAACCAATTTTAATCAATCGTGTAAGTCAACATTATTATAACAACATTAACATGTACAAGAATATAATTTGTGTTATTAACAGTATAAATAAAAATTATTCAAAAAGGGAAATCGGGTTTCTTTTTAAAATGTGTACTATAATTTTATCTCTCAAACTCAATTATGTAACATACTCTTGGGGATAGGTACGTTACCATTTTATTAGATTTGTATTAGATATTTTACGATATTTTATTTCGCAACAATACTTTAGAAAACCGAATTGCCGCCACGGTACCCGATTCAATATTAAAAAGTCGGGAACAAGATTGCTAGGGACAGCCGAGGGCAAACCACCGTTTCCTACGTGTCTCATGAACCGAAGTTTTTGAAAAATTAATGACCCTCTGAATTCTGGACTTCTTTTTCTGTAATTTTTAACGGATCCGAAAATCGTTACATCCCTGCGGGTGTATAATTTAATCCAGATTTTTATTTCGTCCAAACAGGGCTCTCTCACTCTTTTCGCTCATAGTTATGATGTCCTTCACGGCCGCGATCCTGTCTATTTCTGTCTAGGCCACAGAAAAACACATCCCCATATTTAGGAATTCTTTGTCAGTCCCTAAATCTTAAGTCGCTGCAGTGAATAAAACCATCCAATCCTGTCGATTCAATTAACTGCCAGTAAGTGATAACTTGCTTGATTCGATAACTCAGATTACCGGGGGAATTGCTGGGGGGAACTGCTATTTTCGTTCTTTGTCAGTCCACCAATCCCGACCGTTGGGTGAAAACCTCCGTTACTGGGTATTTACTTGAAATTACCGCTTCAGGCTGGGTATAATTGAAAATAGAAGGCGCTGCGCAAAATTGATATTCCAAGCCGGATTCAAAACACTAAACTCGACTCTAAACGGTAGGCCGCGCTGTACAATGAGACCGGGTAATTTAATTCGATCCTAAATTTCGCAAATAACAGAGCCGCTCGACGATAGTAAGTAAGGCCCCGAGCACCCCCCAGTGCATCCAACTTCACGCTAAGATTCAATTTCCTCTCCGTGCCATATTTAATCATGTTTCTTCACAGTTAAGACTCAATATTAATTCGCGATTAATAATACTCTTTACAGGCCGAGGGAAAGGGGATATTCGCGAAATACTGAACCAAAAATGATTTCGTCCCGTAATAGATAAGTTATATATTTTATACTTAATAACATAAAAATGATTTATACGCAACTGACCGCAGATGGTCCTTACTTCATTCAATGTATTTCGGTAAATACCCGCAAGTTACGAACTATAGTTAACGTACATTCTTGCCAACCACCTTTTTGAGGCATAAAAGAGTGGGAAAATGCCATACATATATTTTAAGTAGGATTAGAAATAGGACTTTGAAATTCCATTTCACTAGAACAGAGGGTCATATTTAAAATGGCAGCTATATTTATACGGTTACTGTCCTTCCTATTGAAGCATTTTATTTTCACCATCACTGATGTAAATCTGCTAAGTCCCCGGGTTATCTACTTATTTGAAAAGTCTGATCTATCTTTTGATGTCAGTCCTAACTGGCTTGTTATTCGGGGATCGAGACGCTAATCCCTTGCCCTTTTGACTTGCGATCGCCCTTCTTACTTTTGAACTCATTTGGGGCGCAGTGACAAAAGAACCCTCCTTCGGCAGACCAGAAGAGGTAGTTTCGAAAAACATCGGTAGATGCAGAAATTTATACTAGGACTTTTACTTTGATTCCAAATAGAAACGTTTATGTACAACGGGAAAGATTTCGGTACTTTATATGTCTGACTTACGGTACAGTTGTTAATAAAAAAACAACACATTTTTTCAATCTAATGAACTTGTCTTGGTGTGATTGCCGTGAGCAGACAATTGGGTGCAATCTATATGGCATCCTCCTAAAGCTTAAATTAAATAAAAGTGCTAAAAGTAGTCGGTGGTCTATCAATGGACTCTTCCTCGGAAATGATAACGACGCGGACAAAACCAGCGTGCTGCGGTCTTGTAGTACGGGGTCTTGAATATAGATCACCGAGCCGGAAGTTATACTCGAACCTAATAAGCCTTGAAAGGAATAACGTTATGGAAAAAAAAGAGGGTTAGGTCCGAAAGGACATCACCGCTCTAGGGGTGAGAGGACTGGGACAGAGGAATCTCCAAGTTCTCTAACCCCCAGTCTGCGGAGATATTCGCGCGCGGCCCGGGGCCGTATCTCTGAAATTGTATTTTTATCGTATACTTTAACACGTTCGGCGCCGCGTCACCCATATTTGGGTGACGGGTATGCTTCCGTCGGGGCCCCGTCACCCATATATGGGTGACGCTTTTCTTGTTGAAGTTAAATAAGATTTTCAGTTGCATTTTTAAAAGAAATTTAATAGAACAAGCACTGAAGTATAAATATAGAATATGCAGGATAAAAATATCAAAAGTATACATATAATACTCTACTTTTTATTATTAATTTATATGTAGGATAAAATATTGCATTGTCTACGTCGGATGATATTCATTGAAACAGTCCAGGCACATCTGTGGCAATTTTGGGCAATTCAAACAATACGTTGTCGTTTTTTTAACGTTTTTCCTCGCTTGTTGGCGTCCGACAGTTTCCCTCTTCTTTCGGTAACACAGGATATGACGCACATCTTTCTTACAGGTTTGTCCTTCTTGTAGATTCTTGCGAACCTCCAAGTGGTGGTGGGACACTATCCTCCTTCTATGTCTATTAGTGTCGGGCGCACAGTATTTTCTAAGGACAACCAATCTGTGACTAAAACTTCGCGGAATTTTCTTATCTCCATTTTTTTTTTGTTTACCAAATACCTCCGACAGTCGGATTTGGGGGGGCCCCGACGAGAAACTCAGCCGAATCACGTTGGGCGCCGAAAGTGTTAAAGACGAAACGTGTGCAGACTAGCCGGAGAATTATGGAGGCGTTGGGGATAGGCGGCGAGCAGTCTGTCGTAGGCCTGTTTTTAGACGGTGTGTTCCGGTCGGGGTCCCCTTATCGATTGTCTACCCGCCGAAAAGCCTCTCCCGTCCCCGGATTGTTTCTACCCTAACGGCCAATTTATCCGGCGGGGGTGTCGCCTTCGCCGATCGACCCTCGCCGCGCGATCGAGCCTCGTTTAGGCTTTAGACTCGGGCCCGCTCTTACTTACTTGAATTACACACCGCTTGGCAACTCGATACAGTACCCCGCCCCCCTCACCACCTCCTAATTCGATAAACTTGCATTAGCCCTCGATTATTGGCGGGTCGAAAGACGGGTTGGGGTATTGACGGCGAAACAGTTAGGTTATTGGGAACCGCCTTTAGTCGCCTCAATTTCGTAAAACGGTACAAAACAGGCACACAAAAATTGTGAAAGTGCAGCTCAAAAGGCACAAACATATACTATACTGTTAATATCTATATCCGGGATCGAATATTCGTGAGACGTAATTCGTGAAAAAATCAGTAACGTAAAACTTTGAATGTTCCCACTCCTGCGTAAAAACGATTGGAAGATGCGTGAACACACAAGGAAATTGCAATAAAGTGGTATTGAAACTAATGCGGCAGGCATATGTACTAAGTATAAATTGTAAATATAGTTTTTTAGCGGAATTTATTTCTTGGTATTTTATATTGCGACGCCTTATACCGGTTTCTTCTCACGGTTTCCTTCGGGAACCAGGATACGGACGCGACGTAGAGACGGATTGCAATTACAATACAGAAACTTCAAATTAATTTACCACTTACCCTCCATTCGAGGGAGACAGCAAATGTATCCGACGGTAATGGCGGATAAACCACGAAGGACGGCAAGATCTAAATGCAGGTTGGAGGGCCGTCGTGAAGAGAGCCGAACTGGGAGTGGGGCAGGATAAATATTTACTCTAATTGGGGTAATGGACAGGACGTGAGAGTCGGAACTTCGATTAGTTAGTTGAACAACAACACAGGTAATAAACTGTATTAGTTTAAGGTCAACCCTCCCTCCTCCCACCGCCGTTTTGTCGCAGACCTGGACTCGGTGTTATGGAACAACGTACTATACTTCTGCCTTCGTTTTTCCTTTTCGGATAAATAGGAAATTTATGGATGAAGGACGCCGCAGTCCGCGGTTAAAATGTCAAGGGCGGGTGTAGAGAGTCGTTTAGATTTTCACTCGGTTTACTTTATCCCTCCCCCACCAACCAACATTATCAGTGATGGGGTTTACCGTGTAAACTGCCGGCGTGAAGCGGCCCGACATTTTAGGATTTTATTCAGATGACCGAGGATGGAAGTGGCCTAGTGGGGAGAGGTTTCCCAATGGGGGCTAAAACCTTTTTAGCCCCGTGGTTGAGGGGTGGGGGAGGGGTAGAAACAGAAGCAGTCCTCTTAATGACCCACTCTAATACCCTACCACCGATCGCCTCCTAGAACAGCCACTCCTCTTTGGGGTTATAACACGAAACGCCGGACGCTAGAATATATTTATTTTATTCATTCCGACGCTCCCAGAAAACGTTGTCGTAAGGGCCGTAGAAGGCCGCATTACCGGGCCACGCGCCGGTGATCTGACTGAGCTCTTTTCTCACAGCTAGTAGGACTAAATGATCAAGTTGAATACTTGGATGTTGAGATATAGCGGAAGTTGGTTTCAGGGAAGACATATCCGCATCTGTTGAAAAGCAAAGAAAAGGAAAATACGAAGAAGCGGAAGAATGGATTTATTCTTGAATAATTTCTTATAGAGGATGAAGAATATTAAGAGGAATAATCATGAAAAGCACGGCCCAGTTCAAGAACTGGGGCTTTTCTGAAATTCTTTTTCATTAAATTATATGACGTCAGCCGGTACTGGAGGGATTCTTATCATGTATGCCAGGCTACTGTGCGAATCTCTACGAGAGAATAAAAATATAAACCGGTGGTCCCTTTCGGTGCAGGATAACGATAACTTTGGGAAAGAATATTTGCCAAGAAGGAACAGTGTTGATGGTCAATATGAAAAAGGTTTTGATTTGGAGACTTTCGGTCTCGCTTCTTCATTATTGTCATTTTCATCATTCTCTCCTCTTCTGTCTCTCCCATTGTTTTTTCATATTGTTTTATAAGCCCGTTTTTTTCAGTTCCACTGGCAACAAAATTGAAATGGCTGCAGTTGAATGATTGTAAGATGCCCGTATATAATGCGACTAGGCCCCTTGCCAAGGGGGAATCGATTGAACAGTTGGAAGTCGACAGCGGTCGGAATTGCTCAAAAGAACGGCTATGCGCTTAGGTTAGAACCCCGATTATGGGTCGCACATTCATTCGTTCCAATATTTGAATTATTCTACACCGGCCCCCTTCAGTACATCAAATCGATGGTACGGGGTATTGGGTCTCTTGCGCGCATAGTTTAAATCGCATACCTAACCACCGCGGGTTCAATAAACTGCGTTGCGATGATACAGTTCGATTCCACGCATGGCCAGAATTCGGGTACAATGTAATTCCCAGAAATGCGGGAGAGCAGCGCTCACTCTCTCTCTCTCTCTCTCTCTGCTTCCTAATTTCATCAATATCCATTGGCGGGGCGGCCGGCATACGATACCGCATTGCTCCCAATCCTTACCAATAAATTATTTGATAGGGCCATAACGCCCCCGTCCGGGTCCCTGCCCACGTTCTACTACAACTGTCCCAGACTCGATAAACCGGTTGTTTAATATTGATAAATGTCAAAAGCCCAACCGTCCCTTGGCCTAATCTGGACGTACCCAGAGGCACACATTTATTTATTAGGTCCGAAAGTTATTCTCGTAGAATGTGCACGCCCAACCACTGTATGTAAAAAATAAATAACGTTCGCGTTTTGACTTTATACGACTATTAGACAAGTAACTACTAGACCCAAGAATTTGAATTTGTGTAGAAATATATTTAAATGTACATGCACATAGATAAAGGTGATGGTTATGTCATAAAAATGTAGCCTATAGTCGAGAGTGTATTCATTTTGCTGCCGTCAGCGTGGCCCAATAACACATGCGTATACCGGCCATTACGTGGTGAGGCGTGGCCTCACAGAATAACTATACAAGAGGTTAATACAGTATTGCACAGGCCCTCGCGGTTTCTTCTACATTCCAGTTATATATAAAATATTTTCTTATGGAAATGGCTCATTTATTATAGCGCAGTGAATTGGGGAAAAAAATTGTAAACGTAAATCTATCATTAGTTTCATTACCTCACTGAGCACAAGAACAAAAATTATGTGAAATATACATATAAATAATGTATATGGAATGAAAATAAAAAGAAGAACGAACGGACTGAAACGAGCCCGACAAATATTTTCAGAACATTTTACTATGACCTTTTCATCAAAACATATGGCCGTGGGTTAAATACGGTAATGAGGATGTGTTAAATATGGAAATTCTTCATATTTTTTCCGGCCATAACCCAGGTGGGCATAGGGAGTCCCCAGGGCCACTCCGGGTGCGCCAGCCTCGCTGAAACTTCACCTTGTAAATTTCATCTAAACGTTTAAATGGCACAAGCGGGCGCTACCCGCAAAGGCCCGAACAATTCATCCCTTAAAATGCGCATATTTTTCAAACGCGACAAACCCTCTGACGTAGTCCGGATCTAGTGTTTATATTTTAATTTCTAAATTATCTGTTCCTGTATTGTTATTAAGACGGTAAATAAATTGAATTATTATATTTCCGAGTGTATGCATTAACCAGTTACGGTGACCAAATAATGCATTCTTTTAAAATTGCGTTGTGCGGAGGCGCGGACACTAAAAGAAATCAATATATCGTGTTTTAAAATGGACCAATGTCACTGTCCCTCGGTTTAGGCATTCCATGACCTGTAAATACCTTTTGTGAAACCTGAAAATCCCATTAACGGAATACTTCGAATATTTTTATATTCGGTACAATGTCACCAGGGAGTTATTTCCGTGTGATTTCCCCCACTAACATACTTGAGGGGTACCTGGAAATTAATGAACTGGCCAGTTCGTACATTTAATTAATGTAGGTGCCCCCGCGTTCGATATCGCCGGCATCCCATGTATTTTCGCCTCTTTTGGAATGCGAAACAATACGAAACAAAAACGCGTGATTTATTCTCTTTTAATTTTAATTTATCGATAAACCTAACGGGTTAATTTTAGGACGAAAATAAAAAAATATATAGTATTTGTATATTTGAATCCTCTTGTATATTGGCCGCACTATTGTAATCGATGAGTCTGTTAAATTTTAATATTATATTAATCCAACTGGCTAATTCAGCTTCAGGATCTAGACCAATTAACTGGCCGATTTAAATTAGGCCACCCAGTTCAGGTAAAAATTCAGAATTAAAGCCAATGATTTAGAATACAACTTCGATCCAGAAAGCATTCGTTCCATATTCAATTCGTGTGAAAAGGATTCGATCAACTACTCGATTGAAATAAGTACCTAAAGCGTTTTTGAGTGCCCCGCACTAATTTTCATCGTGTTTCGAATTTATTAACCGGCGGGTTATACATTTTAGCGCCAGTGTAAGGATACACACGAACAATCCGGCATCTCATAGCGGTTGAGAACTTGGTTTAATTGCTTTCGTGCATTCTTCTCTCTTTTCAGAGTGGTCTAGAAAATTCAAAAGGGCAGAAACATGCGACAGGAAATTTGTATTCCGGTGCTCTTGGCTCAAACGTCATCCACGTTGGGTTATGTTATTCCCCGGGGGTAGACTTTAAAATTCGCCATTGTTCGGGCGTTCGGCGTCGCTTGCAAAATAAATTCTGCCGGGGTTCTGGCGGCGGCACTATTTTCGGAGCCGGAGCCGTTTAAAGGGAGTCGATCGACAAAAAAATTCGATACGTTTTTCGGGAGAAATACCTTTCTCCTACAGTCTTTTTCATCTGCAGTTCTCGCTGTTTGACGAGTCGCGCTGTTTTGGAAAGTCGGCCGCGTTAAAATTTAATATCTGTCGAATTTAAGGGTTTCGCCGACACGCGAGCTGACCAATAAACACGGAACCTGACGATAAATAATTACCGAAGCGCCACGACTAACGAAACATTTCACTCTGCTAATGCTTTATTAATATTCATATTCGCTTTCGCTCTCGCTCCGGCGGGCCTGTGTTAACCTGGCCGCCTCAGGCTTTACCCGAGCGTCAAAGCTCCATTTCAAATTAGACATTTCAATATAATTGACGGTCCGGTTCGTGAGAGGCCGAAATACTTAGGTAAGAAATAATAATTGTCTTTGGCCTTCATAAGTCATAAATGAAACAAGTTAAGCTGAATGTTTGAAACAATTTCATTCCACTAGTTGTGATTTTTCTTGTACCCCGTATTCCCTCGTATCTCAATTTCATTGCTATTCCTATCGAGGTGGTTTAATATTACATATATATATAACATATAGGTTGCAAAAGTAATTTTGTATACTGTTCATTGTTTATATTCTTTTGGGATGTTTTTCTCAAGTGTGTTCCAAATTTCGTCACCTCTATTATATGCTATATTATTAACTATTTAATAAATATTCGTTACCCTTCCTTGCCTGTGTAGATAAATGTAGTAATCATTGTAGACGAAGTCAGAAACAACAAACAGACCAAACCAAAAAGATTGATTAACTCAAAAACCACCACTCTAACGTTGAACCCTATAGAAAATGACTCAAAGGCAAAATCGGTATATAGGCGAATGGAGGCAACAAAATCGTTTTAAAAACGATTAAGCAATAAAAATTCATGAATAGAATCCAGTTTGTCCATTCAAATCTGGAATACATGAGGTATACAGGAGTTTCTTATAATGATGAAGCAGAATTTTATCAGGTCTGTACGGTGAACACTTTGCTTGAGTCAAAGCCTTAATGGCTTTAAACTCGTCAAACAGAATACAGGAAGAGGAACGGGGAAATAGCGTACAAAGACCCCGCAGGTGGATGCATTTATAAATGGCTGCAGGATTCACTCGACTTTAAATGTCACAAAGTTTGGACCTTAGAAGTGTTGAGTCTTCAATCGAAAACGTCGCTACGCCCGCCTCAATACCGGGCACAGTTTGTTACCACGTTAGTTGGGGTATTGGCTGGTAGTGTGTCAAATAATAGTATCGGTGGTAGTAATTGTAGTATTACTAACTGAGCCGGTACACGCTTTCGATCTATTATACGAAACATACTGTGTGCATCCTGTACAATTTTCTGCTGGATCACATGGAAAGCAGTCTATGTTTTTGCCGATATTTTTTTCTTCACTCGGGAATAGTCTGTAGGGTTTTCAGCTAATAGCGAATACGAGTGCACCAGTATTTTGGCTATTCGCTAGGCCTAGGGCCCGCCGAAAGTGTTTGCTCCCTCGAGTAAATCCTTACAGAGGCACAAGTCATTCAAGCTGGAGTGATGTGAGAATCTTATTGCGTCAACGTTTTGTGGGGAGATTAAAAGGAATATTGTGAATAGACATTATAAACGTGTATTATAATAACAGTTGGGAAACATTGTTGTCCCTATCTGTCTAATGAAAATCTAGATTCTCCAATAGCCTCGCTACTTCAATTCCATCGTATATATACGGGTGGATGAGACCTAATGAACAGACGATATCTGGAGCTCGTCGACGAGGATCGGTTCACTGCTCCGGGCGATCCAGAAGGAAATTTCCTGGGCCGATTTAAACCGCTAATTGAAAAGTCGGAAGAGGCCGAAGTGGGCGAGTGCGTTTAGCAAATTGCTATCGATCCGCCTAAATCGGTGGGGGGGGGGCAACCAGGAAACGGGCAAGGGACAGCAAAAATGTAAATTAATTCTGGGTCCAGAGCGCCTCTCCAGGTCCTCTGTAGGAACGCTGTAGAATATCCCTAAACATGGCCGACATTCCTATGTCGTGTTACATGCCCGTTAACACTGTCTTTTGAAGCTCATTATCCTCGGGAAATACACTGTATCGCCCGGTGTTTCCCATCAACTGGACACTTGAGAGACAGAAAAATGTCTCGGTATATCAAGTTGTCTATTATTATTAACACACTCCCGAATTAGAATTAGTTGTAAGAAATGCCATTTTATCGTTTTGGAAAATAAAGCAGTGATCCTATATTTTGCGACGCCAGCTAGGAGATCCTATCACCGATTATTTGTAAGAGGAAAATAAAATTATTCGGTTAATAATTTGAAATGGTTTAAATAAATATGTGGATATGAAAGAAATTAGATTTTTGTGTGGGTCATCTGAGTAAACACATTCTGTAACAAGCAAGCGTAGTGTTAGAACACTCGAGAAATGCGCAAAAAAATAAAATAACCGAATGTTCTGTAATAACGCCGTATCTGTACAGTCGTAACTGTACAACCGTAGCTGTCCAACAGAGAGTATAGTTTGGGTTGGCTTGGTGAAGGCAATATGCGGCCAACTCGTAGTCCGGGGGGAAATTTCTTTTGCGGCCGTTACGGCAAAGGGACCATTACTGGCTGAATCGTTGCTTGTCGCTCGGTTTCCGAGGGTTGCTCTTAATTAAAAATAGCATTAAGAGTGGAGCATTTAAGAGGAAGGGGCCGGGATCCCGGGGGTGGGTTTATAAGGCTCTTCATCCAACCCGGCAATCCTACGACCGGCGACAATACTACGCCCGCTTTTAATTAATATTTGGTACCCTTTCGAACCGGTAACAAATACAAAGTTCCAATTCCAGAATGCAAGAATTGTTGAGCAAACCACCGAATTTGAATCTCGAAAACACTTGAAACAATTCAAAGTTCAGAATACCTGTGTTGCGGTGTGCGAGAGGTTAGAATACCATAGATTTCGCATGTTTCTGTCTCTTCTTGTCGGTTTGGTCTTTTGCTAGACCGGTTTCGGTTGCTCGCCATCTTCAGTAGCGGTGTTAGTCAGTTTGGCACTTTGGATGTTTTTTGGGCATCCTCACTGCACTGTCATTGTTATTTGTACTGTGTATAAATGTGTCTTGTTATTTTGTTTTTGGGGGATGTTGTCTGTCTTATTTGGATTGGGATGGATTTAGTTAATCGGCTTGTCTTTGTCGGGTTATCGGTCAAATATATATTTGATAACACAGCTGGTTACAACTATTAGGTTCTGACTTCCAAATATATGACAGGGTACTTATCTGGTATTGTGCATTTACAATCATAAAAGTTTTCCTGTTCACCCAAAATTTATTGAAAAAAGTTTATTTTTAATAATCTAGTTTATCTGTGCAAGTGCACTCAACGAACTTTAGTTAAGTACATTTCCGCACCACCCTCAGGGGACGCTAGTTTATCGGGGCAAGTACACTCAGCGAACTTTAGTTAAGTACATTTCCGCACCACCCTCAGGGAGGCGCTAGTTTATAGGTGCAAGTGCACTCAACGAACTTTAGTTAAGTACATTTCCGCACCACCCTCAGGGAGGCGCTAGTTTATAGGTGCAAGTGCACTCAACGAACTTTAGTTAAGTACATTTCCGCACCACCCTCAGGGAGGCGCTAGTTTATCGGTGCAAGTGCACCCAACGAACTTTAGTTAAGTACATTTCCGCACCACCCTGAGGGGGCGCCAGTTTATCCGTGGAAGTGCACCCAACGAACTTTAGTTAAGTACATTTCCGCACCACCCTCAGGGAGGCGCTAGTTTATCGGTGCAAGTGCACCCAACGAACTTTAGTTAAGTACATTTCCGCACCACCCTCAGGGAGGCGCTAGTTTATAGGTGCAAGTGCACTCAACGAACTTTAGTTAAGTACATTTCCGCACCACCCTCAGGGAGGCGCTAGTTTATAGGTGCAAGTGCACTCAACGAACTTTAGTTAAGTACATTTCCGCACCACCCTCAGGGAGGCGCTAGTTTATCGGGGCAAGTGCACTCAGCGAACTTTAGTTAAGTACATTTCTGCACCACCCTCAGGGAGGCGCTAGTTTATAGGTGCAAGTGCACTCAACGAACTGTAGTTAAGTACATTTCCGCACCACCCTCAGTTATTTAAAATTTGTTGTGCGCCCCCTGAGGGTGGTGCGGAAATGTAATTAACTAAAGTTCGATGGGTGCACTTGCACTTATAAACTGGCGCCTCCCGGAGGGTGGTGCGGAAATGTACTTAAGTAAAGTTTTTTCAACACATTTTGGATAAACAGGAAAACTTTTATGACCTTAAATACGCAATACCAGATAGGTTTCATTTCTTATATTTGGAAGTCATAAACTAATAGTTGTGACTAGTTGTGTGATCAAATATTTATTTGACCGATAATCCGACAAAGAGGCCTATTAAAATGAACTACCACTTGGGCGTATTTACAAAGTCCGTTTTATTTTCCATCGGTTTAAGGAATGACAAAAATGACATAGTGAAAATGGGGTTTCATTCAATGCTGCAAATACCGATCAATACAGACCGCCATTTTGGCCGAAGAAATACTAGTAGTAGTAAAATTTCTCGAATGATCATTTTAATAGTGAAACTTTATTATAGTTAAAAGAAAACGCTAAAAAATAAAACCTTTAGTTAAAACTCTGTATATTAGATGGGTCAGCTTACATACATGTCGGTGTATAACCGATATATTTACTGTTCTATAGAATCTAAAAGCAATATAAATTTAGATAATTAAGTATTTTACAGTAATTTCATTCATTAGAGGTTGGGCATACTGCCGCAATTGTTTGGCCTCTCTAATACCGTTTTTATCGATTACCTTGCCAACCCTCGATGTTATGCTGAGAGACGAGAGACATCGGTACCGATTGGAAAAATGTCAACGGCATTAGCATTTATAGTGGGCAGATAGAACGTCCGATAATAAATGGTCCCTTCGTAAGGGACGAATAAGTGATTGAGACCGGTAAAGCTGGAGCGCTGAATCCATGTTTCCCTGCTGGCTGGCTTCTGTTTAGAGGAACTCGATACCGAACTAACTGAATATTCAGGTTTGCCCACTGCTCGGGGCAGCTTATTTACGAAAACCCTTACGGGAGTTGCAACATCTCAAGTATTCGGTCAAACCTGAACTTCACCGGCCCTTGGGATCGTTTAAGCACTCTCGAACACATACTACAATACGTCAGCAACTCCCCATCTGGGAATAACACAAATCATTCCCGCTTGTCAGCCTCGTTTCGTATGCTCAAAGTCACATATAATTGTTGGTTTAAATTTAAATAATAATTGATTGACGAAATTTGCTATCTATACGCAGTTTTATTAATCTTTATGATTACAGCCGTTATCGAACGTTATAACCATGAACTTTCTGGGCATATTGAAGAACGCTGAACCGCGTTGATTTCAACATGAAACAGAAATCAAATGTTCCATGAAAATATACAGGAGATGTATGTGTATGTAGTGTCAGGGAGGCGTCTATCGCACTTCAACTCTATCACCCGAACAACCTATCAATCTCTCACCGCAAAACCCGGTTGGATATCCACACAAGACAAGTATTGCACACCGATGACGTCTGCATGGAATTGAATATCGCATCCACGAATGTCATATCCTGTGGCGCGCATTACGAGCATGCGTCTATCGACGTTACGTTGTTATAACGTCTGTTATCAAGGCGGTAAATATTATTTTCCCCAAATAAGAATTCATAATAAATCATAAGAATTCATATAAACTAGTGTTTACTGATAAGATTAATTAAAATCGGCGGAGAATGTTATGCCATTTAATTTTCCTTTAAAGAATTCTTTTTTCACAGTATCGCGGTCGAAAATCCCTCGTGTTTCCTCTTAAACACGATTAATTGTAATGTAATAGTGTTTGTTCGAGGCTGCACGGGAGCTTTTAATAACGCCGCATTTCATTTAAAAACAATCAAACTCGAAGGACTCTTCAAATTCATTTCAAGAGCGATTCCAGTGTTTTATTATCGGTCAGTTAATCCAACAAACGGATTATCGAACACTACATTCAAGAACAAGTGAAAACATAATATCGCACCAATGATGAGGACAATTACAAGGTAGAATGACAGACACGTTTGGATTTAGCTGTCAATTTGTAGGTTACAGTTTGGGTTCAGTATTTTTGGCAATTTAAGAGGTGCAAGTGATACAGATCAACAAATATTTCAAGATTTTTAAGGTAATTCCAAACTTTTGCACACGTCTGAACAGATATCAGTCGGTTTTTAGAGAAAATGAAATGGACGCACTGATTATAACCGATTAGGCCGATCGGTAAACGCTAGAATATTTGGACTAAGGCGGTAGGCGATGTTGGGGGGGCGATGCTGTGGTTGTGGGTTTGATTGGAAAACGGGACGCGAGTAGTGGAGGAGGAGCCTTTTCACCAGGCTTATCGGGGCCGCTCCAGAGCCACCGCCCACACCTATCAGATATTCCATCCAGACAGCTACGTCTTTATAGGACGTGTCCTTTACAAAACGAAGGAGGGGGAGACCGATCGAATTTCGGCTTTCGAACCGGGCCTATTACGAAAGTTATCCCGAATTGGAAACAAGAATCGTGCCTGCCTATAACTACTGTGATGTACAACCACTATAACTAGACGTTACTGTTTCTCATTGTGTTCCCCTAAAATATATTTGTTGATTTTATAATTAAGCTTATATTTTTCAACATAAACTACCTAGTTTCAGATTAAAACATCCAAGCGAAACAATGCAAGAGATGTCCGTTGACTTCATATAGCAAAAGCAACTGTTTGGGTGACGTTGACCTCAATTGAATAAATCAACTATTATTAACAATATTACTATAAACAGATAATTATATAGTAGCGATTAGTCTAATAATCTACGCCCCTACTCTAAACATAAAATTTTTCAGTTTTGGTTTCGGGATTGAAGCTTCTCCAAGCTGATTTTTAATATTAGCAATGGTTTAATTAACTGCAATGAATAAAAAATCTTATATATAGTTAATTAATTAAATGGGATTAATGAAGAAATGAAAAAGTTATTTACGAAGGATTATATACTGAACTAAAATCCGATTATAATTAGATCTTTACTTTGACCTGGAATATTGAATTTCCCCTCACTTAGAAGTCAAATTGACAGGAGGAGGAATGAGTCGCTGAAGCGGTTCCAGAAGGAAATTTCTAATTTAAAACCGGAAACCTCAGTAAATCGAAGCGCGTGATACGAAACCTAACTGGTTTTCAAGTGATAGCACATCGACAACCAGCAGCGTATCTCTAGTCCGAATTAAAAGTGATTAAAATTGTCAAATCTGTATGTAATTGTGTATCTAATACAAATAGAAATATAAAAACTGTGTAAGTTTTTAGTTTTCTGTTCAAATACTTACAATTGCCTACTATTGCCCTCGTCTTATAATTTTACTTGGATATATATTGACGCTTTCATTAGAACCCATTTGTACGAAACTATTCGATGATTATTATGTAATGGAATGTATTATTCCAACATGACTACAACACTTACTGTTCATCCAAATAGAGTTTTCACTCATTTATATTGCACACTAAGAATAAACTGGGTCATTAACTGGGGATTAATAAAAATAGAACTTGTTTACTTAATGTTCTAAGGTTAATATAACATTTGTGTTAATGTTTAAGTCAGTTAATATTATAAATATGTTTATGTCGTATGTTCAGTACAGATTTAAAAAAATTACCATAGGTTCCATATCTGATCAGATCAAAGCAAAAACCAAAATATTAGTCTATTTCTTGCCAGTGTTGATTAAATAAATAGTTTTTGTAAAAACCACTGTAACCGTAATAAACGTTACCATTTTTGGAATAACAAGGGCGGTATTGACCAAACAGCCGGAACAGTAATCAAATTCGAGGTAACATGTTCAAAATCGCCTCATTTAACAACTCATAAAACGGGCGGTAAATCTCTCGCTTAGCGTTTTTGGTTTGACCTGTTCAAGTCCAGTCGAAATCCCTACAACTGAAGTGGAGTTGTTGATAAAAGTTTGTGGGGAAGTTTGTGTTTCGGCAACAAAATAATGTAGCCCTCTTCACCTTAGAGCTTCCTTCCTGACCCTCAAATCGGCCGACAAACCGGCCTCGTTTTCCAGATTAAGTGCACCTTTGTGTGTACACATTTAATTTTCACCTTCCCACATTGGTCTCTTTCTGCCCCTTTCAATTCCTACAGAGTCCTAAAAGTCCTACTTGACAAATAGATACCAAAAATAGCAAATAGGCGAGCGTTGAAAGAAGACCCTAGTAGTGATGATATTGATAATATACTGGTTAATATACTTTTGATAACAGTAATTAATAAATATTACGTTTATGGTGGACAACTATTTCAGAACCTAAGCTTCAGAAAGCTCAACTGATGAGTCCGAATCCCGAGTTACCTGTTCATTTTTCGTGCGTCTTAATTTGTATCGGGCAGCGCCTAAAATATACACTCAAAGTACCGAATTATTTAGTTCCTATAAATATAGACCCGAGAGTAAATTGAAATTCGATGCTGGAAGTGGCGAGCGAAGAAATTTCGCAGGCCGGGATTACGTATTAGCTCGGCTTTCAGTTATGCAATAGGAAAGTCGCCCCCTTTAGTAAAACAAAGTAACGCGACACCAATTACTTATTCATACTTTTTCTGTGCCCGGAGGGGTTTATTCTGTCCGAGAAAGACGGGGCTGGCCAAGAGAACCGGCAGAAAGAACAGGGCTTACTTCGATGTTTTACGGACCGTACGCCAGTCCCCACCTACACCTCTCCCACTTTTACCTTCCTTCAACTATTTATTTTTCGCCCAGCTTCCCGCCTACGGTATTCGAATCGTGCCCACACGCCCAGTTTATACTCATCGACTTATAAATAATTCTGTATTGAACAACACGGTGAGTTTCTTCTTTTATTTGAAAATTTCCACAACGGTTCACTGAGACGAAGGGTGTTTTTTGCTGACCACGCAGGGTATTATCTTTTATTTATACGTTTTTCTTTTATTTTGATTATGGTTTTCCTACGTTTTGAAATATTTACAGCTTAAAAAGCTATTTCTTAAAAATATTTGCCTTAATTGGAAGAAAATCTGAATTTTGAGTGAACTCGCTGAACGCAATAGATTATACAATCGAATACATATTATAACCAATACAAAATGAATAAAATGAAAATAATTTTATATGTTTAGAAATATGTGCACGTACTGTACAACGGGAATCATTGCATTGGTCATCCGTGAGGCCTTAAAATACTGTTAAAATTTCTAATTTCTGTTAGAATGTTAGTCACCAATTATAGTCACCAATTATATAATTAATTAAAGTTCGTTGGGTGCACTTGCACCCAATTGACAGTGCAGTGAGGATTCCAAAAAAACATCCAAGTGCCAAAGTGACTAACACTGCTACTGAAGATCGGCGAGCAGCCGAAACCGGTCTAGCAAAAGAAGACCAAACCAGCGAGCGGAGACAGTACTCACAAAATCTACAAGATAAACTTTCTTTTGATCGTCTGATTATTTTTTTAATTACCCAGTATTATTAATAAAAAACACATAACTATTACATATTTCCCTTTATTTATATAATTCCAAATATGGATGAACATAAATACCATTTCTATGACCATACGTGGTCGTGTATTTATTTTTCCTTCCCTTCATCGGTCTCGATTTCTGGCGAAATCGCCCATGTCACGTATTTGTTGTGGCGGGGCGGGCCGCTCAACATTAATTTTATTTAGTGCCAACCCTGAATGGGAGGGCTGGCCACAAAGTATAGAACGGCCAGCCACAAGCCCCAACACCGCCCTGTAAGCGCCCCCACTCAATCTAATAAATAATATCCTGTACAATAACTGGGATCTGGCTCTCTCCCGCTCATTCCTCGCCGAACCGTCTTGTCCATTATTTTTACCGAAATTATATTATCGCTATAATTAACGCTACGCAGACATTTTAAACGTAAATATACGCAAACATATCTAGTATTTACCCATTCGTTTATATGATGTAGCGTTACATGGTCGGATATAATGATTGAAAATCAATTTTTCTAAATTGATTCGCATTTCAAGCACTAATACATTTCAGCTATCCGGCTACATTGACCAGCGAACACTGTCCAAATTTGCGTTCAAATGTCTACGTCCTGTGACTGAACACTCCCTCTTATATTCCATAATGTCGCAGGTTTCAAAACGTTCCCGATGTCGCCGGCAAAACATAGCGTCACCCTGTCTTAGTTTGAAATTTACCATCTCGCGTTGGAGAGAGTTACCTCTGCATCTTCCTCCTTGTATCATACCCTTCTTTTATATGTTCAATAGTACATATACCATTCGAATCAGTCGAACTAATAAAGTTTGGATAAGCCATTTTTGACTGGTGAAGCTAGCGACTTGGTAGGGCCCAGACCTTTCCGGATAGTGGACGGGGAAGTGTCGTGTGCTCGTAGGGCCGGAAGGGAATTTTCAAAGAGGTTCCGGGGGATTTGTAGTGGGGCAGAGGAAACAGGAAAGGGCCGAATTAGCTCGGATGAATGGGGCCTAGTCCGGCTTTTCAGCCAAGAGCTCTGCGACTGGAAGAATGGGACAACCTACGAGCCTGTGTACAGAAGCAAGCAGTTTACCTACCTACTACATCTCGAATATATTCTAAAATATCTCTGCATTTAATTACTGTAGTACTTCTTACTGTTCTTTATACCCATGGCATTCAAGATTACCACAGCCACCTTAACGAAGTATAAATTCTGATTAGCGAATCGTTATTAAAATAGTTATAGTATTAAGTAGAAAAGACACTCCGATCGCTTCATGCGATGTCCATATTGAAATATGGTCCGGCCGGGCTCCAAATTTCTTTGTGAAACTTTGACAGTAAAGTATACGGGAAGAAACTCTTTCTTGGAATTGTATTAAGATTGAAATTAAGCGTTTTTATTGCAGGGAAAAACAGTTTTGGGGAAGTGAAAAAACAGTTTTGTTGTTTTTGGAACATCGGGAAAGGACGGAAAGTGGGAACAGGCGGGGGATGCGACTGATGGATCTTAAAAATGATTTGGAAGGCCGACGCTGCTAATGCTCGAGACGAAAACACCACGAATGGCGTCGGCACGGCTATAATTTGTCTTCCGACTGGCCCCTGTCAGAAATGTATTAGTTTTTAACTTCGCCTCCGGTCGGAAAAATGAATTCCCTTAGCGCTTTCCCGTGTAATTTATATAATTCATTCATGTATACTAGACCTTGGTAGAATTTCTTCACTGAGGCAGATAAGAACCTTCTAAAAATAGAAATCGTTAACGCGAAATTAGGAATAGTTCAAATGAATATGTTTAGGATTGCCGATATATATTTTTCAAACAAATTCCGTACATTCGTTTCGTAAATTCCCTAATTCAGGCACTTTAAACTCGTGGGTTTGGCATTCTCTTACGCATACTCTAAATTTTGACCATTATTTGTATGGAGATAGAATTCACAGAATGTGATCTCCATTTTTTGAGAATTTTTTCCGTTCGTGTGAACACAGTCAATATAAAGTTTGGAGATTAAATGTGTCTGCGATCGTAAAATATTAGTGATCGCTTTTAAAAAGTATAATGGATGGTGCAGGAGGCAATTATTACGACTGTTATTTATACAAACGTGAAATAAGCAAATGAAATACGGTTAATTAGTTGGCCTAAGTTCATTAAGCACGAGCTAAACATATAGTTCACACTTGTTCAACAAAAGATGTCAAGAATTAATTTAATTGCGTTACGGACACTCAATGCTAAAATAGAGAAAACAAGACCACACCACAGTACTATAATATTCCAGTGTAGCGGAGGTTATGTGTAACATTTTCTTATTGTGCGCACCGGCGTTTATGCTTCCAGCGTATTTTTAGTCCGTCGGCTGAAATGACTGAAAAGGACGTTTGGGAATTGAAACTGGCCTGAATAGGCCCAGTTCGGTGGGAATGGCCGCGGCAATATCTGGGATATAGGCCTCTAAATAACAAGGCGGAAGCGTGCAGAGAAGTGAACCAAGTGATAACGCTCTACGTCCAATGAACAGTTCGCATTACGGACCGTAGTAAAGGCTAGGACAAAGGACTAAATATGTTTCCGCTACGAGTGCAGTTCACGCTTTCAACAGTTTCCAGTATGAGAAATAATCGTTTTGCAAGGTTATTTCGAATAAAAATTTGTTTGTCATTTACGTTATGACAGAAGCATTACTGCAGAATAATTGACGTCTATGGATATAAAAGAACATCATATACCTTCATACGGAGCTATACAATAGGGACGTTAATATCTTTCTCTATCAGAAGGCCATCAGAATTTAGAGCTGGTTGACAAAAATTGACAAGAAAAATTGAAAAAAGTTGTGGATAGAACTACTTTTCTTCTTCAAGAGCTTTTCTTTTCCAATTAAAAAGTTTAAAGGGCTTTTATAACTTTCTCCGACTATACATCTCATTGAGCCTTGTAACCCTTACAGGCTTTACGCTCTGAGGTCCTCTTGTACAAATCCTTAAACTTATAATCGTAAAGTGTTAAGTAGTTGTTCTATTCTCTTAAATCGATTTGAACTAATGTATTTAACATCATTACATTCTAGGTTCACACTTTACCAGAGTTTTCGAGGTATTGATTGTCAAAAAACCAGAAGGTAACTGTAATTGATACATGTAACGAGCTCTTACCAGCGCGTGAACTACAATTTTTAATGCGAATGAAATTTAATTTGGCTTTAATTTTTTCTGTTAATTGTCTCCATTCGGAGATTTTATCTAATGCTAGAGCGGTCTCGGTTTCTCTTCATCTTCAGAAGGTCCGTCAGCCTCTTACTCCCTGGATCAGTGAATGATATCTCAAGATTGGAAGTGTTCCAAACCCTCACGGATTATTTAACGGGGATCTTCGTTAAAACGGGCCCTTATTTTGTGAACATTTCAACGCGCCTTATATAAGTTGATTGATGATGTTCATTCCACGGTCGGATCTCGTCGGGTTCATTACGGCGGAAGACGCGTGTCTGAACTCGCACTGAGTCTATGCGGAGCCGTTCATTTGTAGATTAGGCCAGGCTCAGGATAAGTAATTGGGGTGGAAGGGGAGGCGGTTAAACGACTCGAAAGTAAACAGTGTAAAATCAGGTCGGGGCTCCGCTGTGGGCCCCAATTGGATTTAATTAATTCGGTCTCATGTCGGAGCCAGGGCCCTGGCCCCAACAACATAAACAGAAATCGCTCCCGCTTAGGGCCACCGTGAATCAACTTCATGTATATTGAAATTAGACTGACTTGTGCTTTACGCCGCGCTCAAAACTGCCCCCCCAACCCAGAGCCGAATCTTTAAATTTCGACCGACAGGAAATCCCGCAACGGGAAAGGTGACTCCCGATTGTCCCAAAGAAATAATTTTAGTTCGATGAGTTAGTTTTCCCACAAAAAATGAGACGTCATTCATATTTTCACGGTTCCCTTTCAATTGAATAATGACGGTAGCGGACCGTCGATATCGATTAAGCCGTGGCGATCATCGACGTTCCAAATACCGTTCCGATCTGGATATTGGCCGAAACAGAGCCGCCGTACGCGGGGATGCAATAACGTTAAATCAAAGGACGGTAATATTAGAAAATATTTCACGATTGGGGGTATTAGGGAGGAGCGGTTTTGAAGCCGGTCAAACAAATAAGGCGGATAGCAGAATGCGGCAGACCTGAGTGCCGAATATTCCTCCCACTAGTTGTGCTCGCTCTGACAATAGTTCATTAAATGGACTTCCAGCAGTATATATCACCTGTCCCCTACTCACTATTAACTCGAACAGGATCTCATTTATGCGAAAACTAGAATGAATCGTTCCATTTACTTTCTTTTCGGGTCACCATATCAATATGCATCAGTTTTAAATATGGCTACGATTTATTATAATAGAGATGTGAATTAATATATAGACCAAATTAAAATCAACTTATTATTATATTAATGGGGTTTTCTGTGTAGTGTCCTATTTTTCACGCATAAAAGTTTTTCAAAATTTATTCTTTTATTAAAAGTTTTCTGATAGGGGAGTATTTTCTTATTCTATTCCTGGCTGTTGAAGCAAATCATCTTGAATGTTGGAGGAGGTACGGAAGATCGCAAAATTAAACTGTTACTGATAAAATACCTCATAAATACCCGAAATCCTATTATGGGTGAACATTGTTTCAAACGAAGAAAAAATTCCTCCGAGAATAGAAGGAATTCTTGGTCACCTCCGCGGCCTGCTGCAGGAAAGCCATTTTTTACCTTTAGCTTGTAATTTTCTACTTTTGGAATTTTTCTTCTGGGATTTATTTTGATAAAGTACGATAAGGTCGTTTGCCAATAAGAAGTTACTCACAATTCCGATTACGTGGTCTCTTAGCTAACGAAACCGAAAGGTGATAATTGTCTACCATGAATTTCATAAGTAAGAGTGCAAAAATTGTTATGAAATATTATGTTGACGAGAGTGTAAAACGTATTAAACATATGAAATTATAGTAGCAAAATATACTTTCATTCCGAAGACTCGCTTTAATAAAACAGCTAGGGATCTGAGCACATTAACAAATTTGCTTTGCATTTCGCGTCTTCAGATTTATTGCTCGGCAGTTGGCAACCACGAATGCGGGCGGTATAAATTTATAACCTCATAACTTTATTGCGCCCTTCAGATCTTCGGCTGAGTACTGCACGGAAATATTTCCTCACTCGTTTAATTATTGTATACCCCTAATTATTCTTCAAATACTTTACAATAATAAACCTTTTTGTTGGAAAATGTACAAATGAATGTACAATTAATTTATTGACTTATCGGCTCAGGAGAATATGTAACAAATTTAAAAGCGTTTAACATATTTAATTAATGTCCTTATTATTATCGGGAAATTTTAATTTGTTCAGTTTCATCCTTATTGCAGATAAAATATGTTTAATCAGTAGATCTATTATTTGGTTCTATATCATTTATCTTAAATGTCGAGTTTCAAAATTGATTCCAACTATCAAATTAATTATGTCAAGGAAGTCGAGAAAATATGTTTAAATTTTAATCTAAATTGTAAATTAATTTCAGAGCACAGGGCCGCACGATACTAATTGATACTTAAAGGAAAAATGATGTACGTTTCGAAAGCGAACACCTTTCCTCCTCGAAGCCGGAATCATAAATTAGTTACATCGATTAGTTTCGTGTTGCCATTTTCAAAGGGGCACTGAGATGAAGGCTCACGGAAGGAAACGTTTAGAGGCGATCGATCAAATTTTAGTGCGGAGAAAGTTTTGAGGATTGTATTAAAGTATTCGATACATGCCACGGTTTGGCTAGCTAATGAACGAAATAGATTTAGTTTTCCCGTTTATCATTTGTGTTTAACCGAGATCACATCCCTGTAACAGTACCCCGGTAAGGACAAGGGCTGAGATGATGGGTGTTTTTTTTATCGGTTTGGACTAGCCGATTCAAACAGAACCGGGATGGGCCGGAGAACGGAACGCGTTCGACGGGTTCATTTGATCGGGCCGAAGCCGAGGCCGGATTCGGCGTCATTAGCGGGCACATTCATCACAGAGAGTCAACAGGGCGCGATATCCGATAGGGGCGATCGCTAATTGCCAATTGCCCTCGGCCCACAACGCTCCGGTTACCACCCCAAAGACATACGTACGTAAATTATTCCCCCGCCCTCGAATTTACAGTGTTATTGTTTCAGTCAAATCTCACGTCATTCTGCCATCTGACACCGGTAGCTCAGCACGGGCAACTAGCACCGCTTGTCCACATTTACCGGACAAAGCTCATCATCAAAATCATGAAAAACGGTCGGATTAATTAAGATAAATTAATTACTAAGGATACAGAAGTGGTAACCACGTTCGATGATTTTTACACTTGTGATTGATTAATTAGAGTTGTGCCATTAACCTAACTCATCGTTAAAGACAAAATATATTAAAGTGAATCTTAGAATTTATTCTAACTTCGAACTAAACTTCAATCAATTTTTACTTGAAATAGTGACGAAGAAAGGCCTGGCATTTAGATTAGGAAAATGGGCACGACTAATTGTTACATGTGTCTAACACCTAATTGGCGTTACTCGCATCTACGCACTAGTTCTTATTGAGGAAACACAATTCCAAAACTGCTATGCAACACATCACGAATCTAATGCTTAATTATTTGCCGACTGCGCGCACAGTTAGTTGATGGTTTACGCAATGGGATACTCTAGCGTACAGACAGTCGGTTTCTAAATCTAACACACTGAGCTACTAATCTACTTCAATCATATATACTAAACTACACTACTGGTTCGGATGCATTTCCAGATGGGGTCAGTCTTTAGTACTTGGGGTTAATTGCTAAACTAGTCAAAGAAAAAAATTATTTGGAGGGTGCAATTTCGAGTTAAAAAATCAGCCCCTAGCACGCGCGAATGGCAGTTTATGAAGTGTTCTTTAAATGTTTTTTTCTGAAACGTGTTTTTGGTTTATGTAGTGATATAAATGTATTGATAAATTTCGGTGCTTGGAATTTAGTCTATTTGGGACTGAGTGGACGAATTAGTTACTTAAGAGCGGCTGAGAGCAGTATTAAACATTGAATATTAATTGACTGTTCTGTAGTAAGCCTATTCAGGGGATTTATTGAACTTATATTCAATTAATTTCGTGGCGCGATTGAAGAACGTGTTCACTTATTGTATTAAACTCCTTGTTATATTTTTCTACATAGGCCTAGCAAAGTACGGCATAGGAAATCAAAAGCAATGACACCAATGAAGATAGGAATTTAAACAAAATAAACTAAGGAATAGATATATTACGGGTAATTTAGTAGGTATTACTTGAATAGTTATTAGGGCTATTTAAATTAGTTTATAATAATATTTATGATGTTATTTTATGAGAAATTTTATGTTTTTAGGGTCTTTTTACTTGGCGACTTATTTTACTCGGATAGTTAGATTAAATTATTTTTATAATTTTTAAATGCCGCAAAAATTATTTATATTTACATGATTTTAAATTTTACCTTTTCGACTGCATCAAGACTCAATGCTTTGCGATTTATTAATTTTTTGTTGTGGTTTAAATGAACAATGGCCTGTACTCCAGGGCCTGTTCCTTATGCAGTTTCTAACCTTACGACAATGCAAATTCAAAATAACTAAAGAATAAATTAAACGCTACGGTATTTCATACGTTTCGGAATCAATTTTGAGGTGGGGGTGGAGGAAAGTAAAGGGACACGTGAACCCAACGAGGTGGGATTTAAATCGGTTTTCAGAATTTACATCGATACGTAGTTTGGGTTGATCGAATATTTGTAACCAATCCCCGAAAAGATCCGACAGCGCTCGGATTGCATTGTAAATCTAATATTTATCTTAAATTCAGCTACATTCCTGTTAAATAAGGGGTGCCCAACCTTGCGTTAACTAATAATTTATTAAAACGTATTAGAAATAAGGAACGTTTTATATAAATTGTTATATCAATTTGATGTCATATTTCACGATTAGTGCCTTACAAGTAGCAGCAATTAATTCAACAGCAGCGCTATTATTAAGATTTACAGCCTGATTTATTTCGAGTATATGTGAAAATTGCGGGGGTCGATGACGTTCTAATCGCGCCAAAGTAGGGTCCGAGAATGGGCCAACGCCTACCAATAACATTAATGGGGGGAAAGCTCACGTGGTGTTAACATTTTACATTTCTGTAAATAGAACTGACGGGATTTATGCGCCTTATACGGAACAAAATACAGTCTAATAAGGTACATTATTTTGCGAACTGCTTCCTTACACGAAATCGGAACAATGCCTTGAACAATAGTTGTATTGCATTATTGTATCACGTTTTCTTCCGTTGTAGCGACGCCTATAATATGCAGTTCGATACTAAAATGAATACAGATTAGAGTTATAGTATATTCAAAATAAATATTGACTCTTTTTCGGAAATATGTACTCTTCTATCGCAAGTTATTAAAAAAAGAGTATCTGTAGGATATATATGCAGTCAACATTTGCAATGCCCTTTGCAATGAAATGAGGTCAGTTTTGAATTTCCAAGATGAAAAAATCAATCAAAAGCACAAGCCAGAAAATAGCTGGTCTGAAATATCTATGAAGCAGGGATATTATTGCAGATTCGGTATCGTTTATTATAATTATAATAATAATCATTTGAAGCAGAAGAACCAGATAAACATCCATAAAACAGGTGCTATCGTTTGTCGTTGCTATCTTTTTAGGTGTTTCGTCGTAGTAGAACCGATTTTCCTTCTCTGAAACGAGGCCTCTAATATAATAATAGAAAAACAATCTGCAGTCGGTTGTGTGTTCCCAGACATGATTGAGCAAGTTCCGAGTTCGTAAGTCTCACCCTCCCCTACTATCAAATGCCGACTTTTCCCGGTTATGTTATGTCCCCCTCTCCCTCTCCCTTTCCCTCTCTTTCGCCGTGGACTGGGGTGCGGTATCTTCTGACGCCGCAGAAACAATACAACCGGTGCCGGACAACAGTTGGTTGTTTTTATGAAGCGGGTGTAGAGGGGTTGAAGGGACCGGAAGGTTTATGAGTCACCCGTGGCGGTCCCCCTTCACTGTCCGCTTCCCTGGCACCTAGTTTTATATCTGCCCGGTCTTCTCTTCTTACACCCGGCCCCAACGACACCACCCCCAACTCCAGGCTGGAAATTGGTCGCGGTCAATTGTTGAGGCCGTAACGGAGGCCGGTCGGCTATTAATTTTTTATTCTACCTTATATCTTATCAGTTAAAACGGTCAATTGAAACGAGAGTTAATCGATCGCCAAAGCGACCGGCCAAACTATTCGGATCTCCTCTTATCATCAAGGACTTCACTAACCCACTCTTATTAGGTAGCAATTTTCACGAAGTAAACCCCGACTACGTTTATCCTAGTGTATTGGCGTGATATATATCATTTTAACGGATAACCGACAATACAAATAGAGATAAGCTTTTAAGAAACATATAGTGCACGGGATACGGTATAGGCCTCGACTGTGACAGTCACCATTCTGAATAGTATTGTTAACTTCTTATTTTGTCAGATCTCCAACACTTTAATAATGATAACTCTTATATTCTATGTGAAAAGAAGAGTATTAAAATTAAAGTTTTCATAACGGCTATTAAATTAATTGCGTCGGTAATAATAAATAATTTCGTTTCCGAAAAAATACGAATAAATTTATGTTTAGTGGGTGGGCACCCCTATATCTGGACTAAACTGAACCGTAGCGGAAGTGGTTTGTGGATTTTGTCGGCCTACCTTGGAATTCTTTGCGAGCGGCTGAAACGCTGGTGACGATGTTGGCGACATGGCCGAGGACGGTGGCGAAGAGCAGGAGCCCGAAGAGGAGCTGGAGGATGACGAATATGTACTCGACTTTGCTCCTCGGCCTAGGCAGGTCGCCGATGGTGGTCAACGCCAGAGTGCACCAATAGTAGCTCTGCAGATACTGCTTCACGACGTCCGCCGTTTCGCTGTCGTTGAACACCCAGTTTTTGCTACCGAAGCCGTTGTTCTTGTAGATAATCCTATAGAGGCACCCGTTCCAATGGAAGATGACCAAGAGGTAGTGTATGAGGCTCGTCGACCTGAACAGGTTGGGGTAGTTGGTGTGCCTCTCCGTCCGATCCATGAACGCCCAGAACCTGTAGATCTTGACGAGCCTGAACGACCTGAGGATCGAGTTGAAACCGATCGATAGGTAGAGAAAGTCGAGCGGGAGGAGGCACAGGCAGTCGATGTAAAAGTAAGTCGAATTCATGTAGTGAGTCCGAAGTTTGGTCGAGTCCGTCTGGAGCACTCCGTCCTCCAGGTAGCCCGTTCTGAAGTGGAACATTATGTCGACCAGGTAAAGGAAGTCCGCGAAGTAGTCCAAGCAGAACCACACCAATATCGAATCGCCTGCACAAGAAAATTATAACAACTCAACAAACAAGAATAAATAAACTATAATGCCATAAGAAGATTATATTTTTCTATTTCTAATAAAATAATAAGAATAAGAACTTGGGACATATTGTTTGTGTAAAGTACAGTCATTGGACTGGGGTACCACTGCTGTACCAATCGCAGATATAAAATGTTTAAAGAAAACGTATGTATTTCTACGAAAGTATTTTGTTATCATCATTACCTTTCAGGAGGTTACTTTCAATTTTAACTACTACGCGGCACGTTTCTTTAAAACCATTTTTTGTTCTATACAGTTTAAACATATTTAGAACAACGAACTAGAGTACACCGAACACTCGAAATGTTTACCACCGTTTAGGCGTTTTTCTATGTTGGTTGATAAAAAACGTCGGAGGTGACGACGATAATATCCCTTAAATAAACCAGGTTTGTTTTCAGTATTGCTGGGCGGTTTACCAGAAAAGATATTGTCGGAGGCTTGGTAATTGGGACCTGTTGGTTGGATAAAAGAAAGCGGAGAAGGGCGTGTAGCGGCATTATTTAGGGGGACGGAGCGGGGGAATCGCTGAGTTATATATACCTGGCAATAAATGATGGGAAGGGACCCATTACTCGCCACCCCAACCCAGAGCTCACCCTTCACTGATCCCACACAATTGTAGCCATTAAATCATTTCTAAAAATAGAAACTCCGCAGACAGAAGAAGATATATCGGCCTTATCTGTCCCAGGAACTGAAACAAGACGGTGGCCCGGCAGGCGGAATCGAACCGGGAGAAATCGATTCGAGACCCTCCGAACAAGCCTTTGTACAATATTCTTATTATATGGAGTTGCATGATTTCCTGGTATCGAGTACACACCCAGACCGATTGTGTAGGCGCCATAAGCAACTAGACCCGACATTAAATCTCTGTCAACAATAATTCTTCCATCTGCACATTATTTAACATTAATGGGTCCGCATTAAAATGTTCTCTTAGAGAAGTATTTCTGTACGTAAAAATGAATGTACTGTTGAAATAAGCAGCTTGCTTATTGTATCTGGTCATATGGTAACTGCAGTTCAATGTTCAATGTTTATGTGGCGTTTACGAATATTTTACCGGCAGTTGCCGTAGCTTTGCACGTGGTGCTAAGTTGCGTGTGGTGTAGAATTCAGATGGGAAGACCGTTTCCATGTTCGGTCTTCACCCAGGCTAGTTTTTATTCCAGTTGAAAAGACGATTGACAAAATATTTAGATCGGAAATTAGCCCTACATCGGATCGCTACAACAGATTCATTACGGACACTCAAAGTTGCTGTATTTCTAATAGGTTTCATTTCGAATAGACTTAGCTCCTCTGCCGAAGACATATCAGGGGTGATGGGATTTATTATGGAAGGAAGCGGTGTCTTCTTAGACTGTTTAAAAATCCTCCCTTTAAACAGAGTTAAAAAAAAATCCGGCCCCGAAGAAAGACTTGAAGATATTGTAGTCTGACTCCGTAAGGTCCCGGGGAGAAAGAAGAAAGGCTTATGACGAGTCTCTACCAAACAGCACGGCGCGAGGAGTCGGCGGGGCTTTAGAAATGGGTGAATTATTTAAGATATTGCTTTGTGCTCCGGCCGCCTGTGATCGTCTACAAAGCACTCGATTCGAGAAAAGAAATTCAAGAGAAGACAGATTGTTTCGCATGCCCTCCAGAACGGATGGGCGTTCATCAAACGCGATTACACGGCAAAAGAATAATCGGACCGGGAGTGAGACTCCTCTTTATCATTACGTCAAGAACCACCGCATGGTCGATACGTGCCGCGCTCTCATTTAGGACAACATACGGTATTAGCGCAAGATTGACTATACGGATATTATTAATTATAAAATATTTTGAAACGTATACTTGGTTTCCTTCTGTAGTGCAATAATATTTTTGCGATATTCTGTCTCCACTCCCTGGTTTTGTCTTTTGATAAACCGGTTTTATCAACTTCATTAGTTTTGAACCAATGTGAGTAACAAAATTTTATAACAAAAGAACAAAAGGGCGAGAGGAAACAGAAGATAATAATTGGTTTTACTGAGACCATCGCAGACCACCCACCAGTAATATTTTTTTATAGCCAACAGAACTGTAACTCAAATGAGTTTAATTATTTAAGTTTAAATCTCGATCTAATCCGAAGATTCATTTTCAAAACGTATACCGTAGGTTACTGTAAGTTGAACTTTATCAATAAAATGTTTTATCCAGTTGTTTCTAGCACCTTATGTAGCTCGATTTTAAAATGTAAACAAAAATGACTTTCTCTTATTTTTCCCTCGTTACTGTTATTTCAAGTTGTTTGTTCACGGCCTATGTAAGTGGCTATAATTCGGTTAATATTTTTATCGGCTCCAACTCGGAGCCGGGAGAAATTCTGGAGTCACTTACGGTTGATCTCCTGGAAGGCGAATCTATATATGATGACCCAGAAATTGTAGAGGAACGCTATGGAGACGACCATCGACCAGTAGTAGCATAGCCTGCCCGCCGGGTCGAAGACTAGGCTGAACCTGGGAGCTGTCCTCGGATGCGAGGGGGTGACCTTGTGGCGGGGGCGGGGGTTGCTGCGCCGCCCCCCCCGCCCCCCTCGAAGGTCCATCTCAGAGGCTGAACATACGCCCCGCGTCACACACCCGGCGCTCGCCGACACCGAGTCTCTCCACCGCGACAAATACCTCTGAAACAACATAAATATTATAATATAGGAGAGAAACATTTCATCCATTCCATAAACATTCCCTCAGGTTTGCAGTAAGCCTACCTAAAATACATAATGGATTTTATTTAAGGAGACCAAGGGGCTAATACTACACCGCACGACACCGGTATGTAAACGTTTAGTATATGGAGGCCCCGTGGGAAAAAAAAACAAAAGTACGAACTCAATATG
Organism: Lethocerus indicus; assembly: GCA_019843655.1. Taxonomy (NCBI): domain Eukaryota; kingdom Metazoa; phylum Arthropoda; class Insecta; order Hemiptera; family Belostomatidae; genus Lethocerus; species Lethocerus indicus. The sequence goes on along the minus strand of JACDQD010000003.1, from coordinate 19,886,094 downwards.
TTTATAACTCGGCCACATTAATGGAAATAGGTAAGTCGTACTCAATAATTAATTTTATTATTCGCTAAAAACAACAGATATATATTATTGAAATTAATGAAAATGAGTTCGCTTAATTGTCCAGCACTGACCCCTAGCAATAATTTGAGGAGAATAACAAATTTTAAACCGAAAACTAAAATTGATAACTGGGAGAAGAGTTTTCGAGGCTGAAGTTGACGTGGCGTGAGGGTAGTTGGGGAGCAATGGGGGCTCATGAAAAGCCTGCCCCCACATCTCGGGCGCATAAATCTTCGGCTCCCTTTATTCGGGCAAAAGCGGCGACAGAAATTGATGCCGGAAATTTTCACATAATAAGAAATTATCCCCGGCACGAAATTCGGGGCTAACCGGGCGTTAAGATTCAATTAATATCAAAGGAAATTTAATAATTCTAATTTTCATGCGGTATTTCCCGTTCATTTATCACTTTCCTATGATAGTGGCCCAAGTTCAATTCTATTGTCATTATGAATATAAGTAATATCTATATTTCGTTTTGTTGGAGAATGTTCAGTATAAATCGTTACGCGGATTGGTATAAGATAATGATAAGAAAATATACGTAACCATGTTCTAAGAATGAAAGAAACAAGTGCCTTATTCCATACCAATGTGAAGGCATTACTAACTTAAAGTTTCAAGCGTACAAACAATTCAAGGAAAGAACAAATTCTTGTTCATATGTGTTTTGAAGCAATTCTCTACAATATATAAACTAGAAATTCTTAAAAGTTCAATTCCATTTATTGTGTTGTATATGGATGGAGTAGTCCAGATATTGCAGTGCGGCTTTTGTCGTCAAACTGTCTTATTTGACTTGGGAAGGGATTAATCGTCGGATAGAACTAGAAACAGTAATAAATAGAAGGGCGATACATTATAGAATGTGGGGTGGGGAAAGGGCTGGCTTCCAAGGCAATCGGACTATGAAAGTAATTACTTCTGGTGTATTATAAGCTGGTCAAAGTTGAGGAATCTCGGTGAAATGCGACTTGGTGTCGAGTTGGGCCAACTTCTGAGCCGAGTCTTTACCTGAGTGGAAAACTTTAGAATGGGTCGCGATAATACTTTCATGGTCCCCTTCTGCATCATTTTCCAGGCGATTAAAAAAACATTTAAACACACATTTCTAAAGTACAGATGTACCGTATAAAATATCCGCAATATCGAAGAATAAATTTAAACTGTAAACAACAATTTTCGGTTTTATATTGCCGTTTTGAGGTTATAGGCATTATATACAAAAAAATTTTATAAAAACTAATGAGACTAGTATTGAAAATTTACGAAAATGCAGACAAAAATCTATAACAGATGTTGGGAATTTTTCTAGCCTTAATTATTTATTTCGTTATATTTTATTTGATATAATCTTAGAAGAAATAAAGCAAAGCCTTTGGTATTCTATTCAGAACTTATGTGAATTCCTTCAATGTATATACACAACTAATGTCGAGCGGTCAATAATGGATTAAAATTTTAATTTACCGACTATCGGCTATGTAAAAAAGGATAGTGCGAGTAATAATAAGGAAGAGCTTGTTCGGGGCGCAGATGTGAGAATAATTTTAATTAATTTGTAATTTGAATATAAAGATAAAATACAAATGTTTGAGCAAATTCGTACGTTTGATAAAAGTTTATAAACTTTCTCAGGTATTCTCTACAGGGGAAAAATAAAACCTGGCTATTCGATTCCTTTATTTTAATGTTTAATACAATTCGATAAAGTCTTTTGAGGTTTACGTTCCAGTAGTAACTCTTTTTATACTCGGTTCATGGGGTTTATAAAAAAAGGGTATGCTTATTAAGGTGACCGTTCGAGATTGCAAACGGCGTTTCCAAACGACTTCCTTACAGTGCCCAAACGACCGGCGACAGAATTAGAGACATAATCGTCTCCGCTCTTAACTGGGCGTTTTCTGAGAAAGGCCCTCTCCACGGGCCGACAATAAGCTTTACGAGCAATTTACAGGTGGCCCCCGCCAACCATTCGCGCCGCATAATTAAGCGGCTATGACTGGTGCCCATTATTCCAGCCAATTGTGCGGAAATCAAGTGGCCGCCGAGGGGACTTTGAACTCAACTTTTGGCCCCACCTTTAAATAAGGAACCACCCCCTACTTAACTCGACTTTCTCCTGATATAGCCCTTCCGTCAGTGCGAACGGAGATACGACCGAGGAGCTTGGAGGCCCGAAAGCTTGGTAACCGATTATAGGCATTTCATTGGATTAGAATTATCCGGCGTGTAGTGGAAATCGAGACTGATGGGGAACAAACACCAGAGTCACGACGCCAAAATGTCTACAAGATTATTTCTTTAGTTAATTCCTTGGTTGGACTTAAGGTTGAACCGAATTAGAACACAAATGCCCGTTACTGTGACACCTCCGCTCAACTACTCTGACTTCTCTAGAAAGAAGAATAGGCCGGTATAAATTAATAAAAAGCCATTTAAAAGTACGATTTATTCGGGGAGGCCCCGGAAGTTAATATTGCTCTTTTCCTGTGGGCGAAACAGCGACCGCGATAACGCGGCGGCAATTTCGCCGCAAGATTAATGAGGTTTTCTCTTCGATAATATCCGTTTCAAAAGTTTCGGACCGAAAAAAAAGAAGGGGCGGGCAGATTTACATTGCTTCGCCCCCCCCCTCATGTGAAAAACAATTGCGGCCGCTGTACACAGGGCGCTCCAGTGAGGCCTCTGTTTACTCCTTTTACAGCGAATTAAAACAACACGATTAATATTCATTTATTCGGCCGGTTAACTTGAGTCAGCTGCCCAGGTGTGATGGATGTTGGTTTGGCCCGGCCGACCCTCCCCCAGGCGTTCTAGAATAAAAATAAAATAAAAATAAAGTAAAAATATAATAATAATAATAACGAAGGCGAAGTTGGGAACTGGCCCCCGGGGCTTGGCATGGCGGGGCGGGGCGGTTGTTTCTCCGCGATAAACTATTTAGACTAACAGTTCCGAAATTTCATATAGCTTAATTTATGGAGCCCAGCGGAAATTTCAACTAACTCCATGAATGCAAATTATACGTTGTTCCGGTGTAAATTCAAATTGGCAACGAAACGTATGCCACATAACTCCGAAAAACAACTACATTATTTCCACTTATTTCGACTTGTTACCTATTAGCTAGAAATTCAGTTAAACACCAGTTTAGGGATTGAAAATGATGTTACGAATCAGAAAGGGGAGCTGACTACTCTTTCACCATATTGTTATTATTAAGACTTATTTCTCAATGATTATTATCTACAGGGCTAGAAATCCAGTTAAACAATTTTACATGTTGATGGTTACGCACTGAAGATAAAAATAGCTCGCTGCAGAATTATATATATACCTGATATGTGTTTAAAATTTATTATTGTACGGGGCTCCGAACACTAAGCATAGTGTACACAACTGTCTTGAGGGTTAGTATTAGCGCCTTGTTCCCCTTCCGAATACTCTTTTGTCATGTTATTTGTACTGAGACTTATTTCTCAAATGTAATAACTGGTAAATATGCTTGAATAATTATGTTTCAGTAGAGACTTAATTACTATCAGGAATGAATGAAATGTCGACACAGTCCATTAAGAAGCTCTATTTGCAAGCATGCACTTTTTAGGCTCAACAGACAAAACTGATAAAAAGAGTGTACTCCGAAACCGTGTGTACTACGAAAATTTTCATAAAACATTCACAACTGATATCATTATATTAATATTTAAGAACTAAGGGAAATATAAGATCTGTGATGATGAAATTTCCATCATAATTTTGGTTAAATTGTTTGTCTCATCAGTCCCGGCTCTGTTATTTTTAAAGTTTAGTTTTAAACAATCTATAATACTTTATGTCATAGGATTAGAGGCATTTGGCGGATTAGGGCTCGATGAAACTCCATAATGGGTGAGAGCTCCTGGGCCCGGGATTAGCAAGATCCGAGCTCAAATATTAAAGATCCATCACACTAATGCTTCCCCCACACAAGATGGCCCCGTACTTTAGTTGAAGTGAATACCTTTTGAAAATTACGAGGCACGAGGTGGCGAAATTAAGCCCCGACCGGACCTAAGAAATTTATAATAGCCGATGTCAAAATAAAACTGCAGAAATTAAATGGAGTAATGTAAAATGAAGAGGTTCCGTGAAAGGAATCAACTGACTTTGTCGGAATAAACGAAAGTGTCTAGCGAGTATACTAGAATCATTATAACTCAACTAGCTGCACATCAGAGGGGTAGATGAGATAGGTTCCTCGTTGGCGGACCGGATTTTCCTTCAATTGCGAGGTCTAAAATACCCCGATTTTACAAATTGGCCAACATAAATTTTATATATCGAATTACAATTGCCATTTCGCAAATATAAAGTAAATAAAGAAGAGAATTTTATTATTATTCACTCATAAAATGATTATTCGTCAATTCTGAAAATATGACCCAGTTGACTTTTGAGTCGATAGCGATAGACAGAATCCCCGGGATGAATTAAATAAATAGACCACTAAAAAGAGGGGGGGGGCCGTTAAAACCTCCGCATAATAATAAATTGCGGGGGCGGCTCACAGTAGGAGCCTCCTCAGGGAGAAACATGGCGTCGCCCCGCCCGCCATTTCGCGCCCCACCACAACCCCAACCGATGTCGCCCTATGTCTTCCCCATCTTAACAGTATACAAACAAAACAAATTCGTCACTAGTAAGATTTCCGGTTTTCATCCCGCTCGGTCCTAAGCGTGAGACTGTTTTCCCACTCTCGTCGCCACAATAGCGTGCAATAGTTTCTCCGCGTTTAACTTATTTTTCTATCCTATCTGTCCACCTACGCATACATTCTTTTGATGTTTCATAGCGGACTGATGTACAGTTCAAGCAGTCCCACAGTGACCTACATACAGAAAACCCTGTACAATATATACATGTATACCCTGAGCAACGTTCCTCACAGGTAATAAGGCGTTTACAGTTGACACTAATGGGCTAACGCGAGTTCTGATTTTCCCCATAAATATCGGACTGAACCCTCTCCTAACGGACGCGTAAACGGCGTTAATTAACAATATAATAAGGCCATAAGGGGCGGGCATTTAGGCGAGGTTTATGGCTTGCACCTTTGAAGTGTGAAGACGGGGAGAGGGAAAGGTTGTGTTGTTGGGAGGGGAGCAAACGAGGCGAGTAATCCTTGAGAGAGAGAGAGAGAGAGAGAGAGAGAGAGAGAGAGAGAGAGAGAGAGAGAGAGAGAGAGAGAGAGAGAGAGAGAGAGAGAGAGAGAGAGGGAGAGAGAGAGAGAGAGCGTTTGAGAAAGTAAGTTTTGAGAAAGAGTGTTAATTATGAAGCGGCGGGGCCCGCCCCATTATCACCTACTCGGCTGGGCTATCTGCAGCCCAAACAATAGCCCTGCTTACTGGAGGATATGCTGGAGTCCATCCCACTGGAGAGAATCCAACCGCCCACGCGATAACACAACCCCCGGGGATGTTTTTAACCCAGTGGAATTCTCGATATTTCTATTCTAATCAGTAGACATTGAACGAATTTTAGGCTTACGAATTAACGCTTTTCGGGATCCCAGTTTCCATTTGCGGCTAAATTATGTTGTATTAAAAAATAGTCAATAAAAGTTTAAAATACTTTACTGTATCCGATTATGTATATTTTAGTGATTGGATACCATCTAATCACATAGCGGGTTGATTTTAATTACAAATTTTAATTGTTATGAGCGGAGCTCAAATATAACTCCAGAACACTCGTGAAAAATAAGTTCAGGTTTTTTCCATAACAAATACTTGTGGAAAAGAATGTATATAAGGTAGTGAAGTAATGTGATATAGGGCGAAATATAAATGGTCGGATGCTATAATCATAATCACAGAAGAGTCGGGCCGCCCTAATTTACACGTTCAGTTAGTCCGCTTTGTTAAGCTCATTTTAAGTTAATATAACACCGCAACACGAGGAATAGCATGTCACGGTAATACAGAATAATCACTTTACTGAATAATACGTTGTTGACTTAATCGCGAGGCCAGAAATGGTATATTTCGGACGTATACTCGGAATAGTATATCTCGGTTAAAGGAGCATTAAACCGGAGAGAAGGGTAGTCTTTTGACCTGTTGTCCCTATATGTGAGCCCGGTGTAAAGCTTCCGGGGTGTGTATACGATTTGTTTCCAAGATTTGTTCAGGATCAATCAACATAGGGACACTGGAGTGTAAGTTTTGAATCGCACCTTTGAAGTTTCTCTTTCGGACATTTCAAAGTACGCGCTTTGTATTCTGGATGAAAGGGAATTGTTCATCGATTTATGTAAACTTTGATAGATTTAAGGGAGTTGAAATAATGTCGTGTATTCCGATGAAAAAGTAGGTTGAACACAAAGAATTTCAAAGTAAAACTTATTCCCCTTTTATTTCCATCTTTTACATTTTTCCTGGCCGTAATTTCAAGTATTTTGGCGAAGTTATTTTAGGCTTTTGTATGAGATTTCGTAGAATGTATAGAAAATGGAATTTCAATACAAACGTGTTAGCTGCCACCAAACCTAGAAGGAGTAAAACTAATAAATTTTAAATGAATTTAAATACTTGCAATATGAGCACACAATCGCAGTTTCACACCACAATATTGCCTATAAAATATGTAATATAAACTGCATAGTTATCATAATTCATTGATTTATCCGTTCACCATCTTCATAGATTCGTTTCTTTAGGGAATAGAGTCTAGGAAATTGGTGTATATCAATTAACTTGTAAAACACATTGATAAATCAATAATTATAACGTAATTTGTATTTTTATCAAGAGGAATATTGCCAAGTAGTTCATGCGATGCCATTGTAACATTTAAAGAACTGATCGAATCAGGTTTTTCAGCTGGGACATAAAAGAAAAATTCCGATAACGCAAGAATCTGAATTGCATATGCGTATAAAATCTTGGAAAATCTTGAACTCGGAGGATAATAACTTTGAGCATTTGAAGCGTGCAGTTTTACAGTTCGCTTGGGACCCGTCCCAAGAGTTGGGAGCCGTTTACGAGCCGGAGAATTCCCACTTGTACATAATTCCCGTATGGGGTTTCGCTCCTCTCTCTTCGGCCAATCGGAACGCTTCATGAAGCTCCTCTACAATATATATAGGAGCCGGCATATATTTCTTTATACCTTTTATTATTCTTTCGCCCAATAAGAAAATAAAATTTTACAGCGAAAAATTATGACCGTACCGGAAAAGTCATCGGTTTATATTATTCGTCGTTTCCCGGCTATGACACAGTCCCAGCGTTCTGTATCGTTATAGCAGTACTATAGCGTTCCTTTTTAGGAAACAAAATTTTATGAATTGCCAAGAAATGTTATGAATTGGAAATGTGTACGGAGAGGATGTCTGAATGAACGTACCCAATGTCAGCCTATCGGACACTTCACGGCGCGTTTTATAACGCTGTCAACCGTTCCTCATTCGATTCAAAGTCGCGAAACGCTGTACGACCAAAAATGGATGGCTGTTTATAAAAAATGTTGTGTATAAAAGTGTTGAATCTTACTACATATATGCAGAGGCATAATTTCTGATTTTCACCCATATAACTTTAAGTACTCTTATGAGTGCTAACAGGAGGTTTTATCTGTAGCCGACATATTAATTATCAAGATGTATTAATATTATCTGCAGAACACAACAAATGAATACACGACTGAAATATTCAATTGTTTTCATCGTGTTATATAATAGGTCATTTCTTTATATATGGATATGTATATATATATATATATATATATATATATATATATATATATATATATATATATACAAACACCAGAATAATAGGTCGAATACACTGATACGAATTAAATTTGTGAACCTGAATATTTTGATATACTCAGCCTCTGGAGATACGAGTATTTCGAACCCACCAATACGCATAGTATTTTGATATTATTTATACAATTGAACCTCAATTTCGATAACAGGCAAGGAATATTCGTAAGGGACGTCGAGTACGGTTCGGTTTCATGAACTTCTGCTCAACGGACTAATTTACGATGGGAGTCGGGGATCCGGTTGTGGATGACACAGAAGCTTAGACCGTCATCGGGGCAACTGTAAGCTTTAAACCTGTCCTCGTCTAATCCTCTTAGAACTATCTTCAACTCTAATCCTTCTTCCTCTTTCCAAGTGTTCGCCCAGTTCCAGAATTTAAAAACTCCTTACCCAAACCGTTATACCTTTTCCTTCATGTATTCCTACCTGACATTCGTGACGAAAACTCAGGAGTACTTGAATAATTGAAGTGAGGGATACTTCATTTTGTCAAGTGGAAATAATTAATATATGTTGGGAAGTTGATTTCCCCATTTTTTCCATTATTTTACCTGTAGGACACGGTAACTGGAAATTACAAATTACAAATATTAATTTGTAGAGAATAGAACGAGAAGAAGTGTGTTTGGCACTTATAGATAATTGAAGTGGCCTATATATATATAATGAGAATAGGTCATGTAGTTAGGAGCGATAGGTTTAAGTCACCGGGGTCGGGTCGGGCAGAACAAGTATGAGAATTATAATATTACGTTGTAAAACGGCGATACCATTTAAACTGTGAGCTGGCAGTTTTAATGCTGCCATTAAATTAAACACGAAACCCGATGCAAAATTATATATAGGCCTGGAACGCAAGATTTGTCCCGGGACCAGCGCGAGAACCTTTCATCTTGAAAGATTCAGCCGGATCCAATATGTCCCCTTAGAAGAGGAGAGTCTTGAATCAGTTAAATAAGTGAAAAGGGGGAGAAGAGGAGGCGTTAACAATTTAAACTCGTGCAGAGTTAATGGGTAAATGGGTGGGGGGGAGGTGGTACCGGGCTCATAATAAAGGAGCCTTCTAAACAATCAGGCCTCTCCCCAGCCCCCAGAGCCCCAAGCTCAATTCTTCAGAACGCGGATATACTAGAGGACATCTGCCCCTACTTTATAAATTGGGCCAGGGGGATTTACAAACAATCTACATCGGTGGTTGTCACTACTCCTGTCATCTCTTTATTATCATTAAGTACTCAAATGGAATTCTGAATTAAAAGTATTCTTTGGGGACAGCTTGACTGAATAGAAAATCGATATTTTAAGCCAGTGTGGGGAAACGAAAGGAGACTAACAATTTGGCGGTAGATATTTGGAAATCGAGATATTGGAAACCTGTACAGTGGCTTGCACGGTTTTTGAACCAAGTCGGACTTGGATAAGAAGACACCTACTGAATGGCAACTCGGCGTAACCGTACCTGTTTGGAAGAAAAGGAATAAGAGGAGGTGTTCGGTATGTAAAGAAGGGGGGAGTCGCCCATGCCGTCCCTTCGCCCAATAAAACTGCCGGGAGTAATGAACCGTGCTCTTATTTGTTATTTTGATCCCTCCCGAGGAAGACGAAAGAACACGATCAACCAGAAGTAATGGCTTTGGTGCTGGATCACTCTCGAATCGAACGCTGCTAACCGCGTTAGCCGGAGACTTCCGATATCGGCGAGCCGGCTGGATATTTCCGGAGCATTAGGGCGGAGAAAATCCCTCGGCCGACGAATCCTTTTCAAAAGCGAGGGAAGGAATTAAAAATGAGTTTTTTTAAAGAGATATATATTTAAGGAAAAAAGATGGAGCCATAAATCATGTCGAATCGGAAGTATGCCCCAGGCTTGTACGATAATAACGATAAAGACAGAAAGGAGGGACAAAAGAGTGATTGGTCTGTAAGGGGTTTTCGATGAGGGCTATCACTGGTATCGAGCCTACCCAGCATTTACCCAGAAAGAGAACACTCTCTTTGGACTGAAAAAAACTCGATCGTTAATTTCATTGAATGGTTTGGTTTGACAAATTATAATAAATTTTGTCTTATTTAGTGCTGAAAACGGTAGATTGGTGGAATTTACAACTGTTCGTGTGACCATGTAAATTTTAAATATTTATTTTCATTTGAAAATAACGGTATTATTGAAACTTATAAGTGTCTTCGTGGTTTCATTATTATTGTTTTGGGAATTTAATAACTGTTTCAATTTTCAGGTATCCACGTGTCCGTTGGCTGATGTGTGCAATTTATTAGTAAAATATTGGAGCGGACGGGACAGGCGACTGCCGGGATTATAAAGCATTCCACGTCATGTATAACCATTGGCCTACACTCGATGTTTCCGTTTGTGGGTAAAGGGACCCACAGTAGCATGCACTGCGGTACCGATACGCCCGACCGGTTCATCTTGTAGACGAGTCCGTCTATACATACTCAATCGAATACTCTCTATCGGATACAAGGTTAAACATCAAGAGAGATGGGGGGCAGCCTCAATTGATTTGCCAGGAAAGATCGCTGATTGGGCGTCCAAACCGGAACTGGCCGGCCATGTGGAATCTCACCACTGGAATTCGTAATTGAATGACCGGAATTACAACTTGGTTATCTCAATTTTTGAAAAATTACTAGCCGTCCGTGTGATCTATTTTCTCGTCTCTGACATTGTGAGTTGACACCAAACAGGTTTCGGCTACCAACAACAGCACCATGTGTATTGAGGGAGACCGTCTAATTTGGGGGAAATTTAGGTTTGTAATTCTTAAGTGTCGCCCAATTGAACTTCCAGTGTCCGTGACCTGGTTCCTGGACGCGGTTCCCTTCATGGCGAGTCTATTTAGGTTTGAGATATCGAATCAAGCGGGATGTTTCAGGATTACGATCGTGTGTGTGTAACTGGCGGGTTTACAATTTTCTTTACGACTGAACTTATTTTGAAAGAATTTTTGTTTTTTTAACGCGTGCAAGAATAAATAATCAGTCTGCTGAAGGAAGAGGAAGTAGAAGGGAGTTTACTGCATTCAACGAACTTTAGTTAAGTACATTTCCGCACCACACTCAGGGGGCGCTAGTTTATCGGTAAAAGTGGACACAACGAACTTTAGTTAAGTAAATTTCCGTACCACCCTCTTGGGGCGCTAGTTTATCGGTGCAAGTGCACCCAACGGACTTTAGTTACATACATCTCCGCACCACCCCCCGGGGGCGCTAGTTTATCGGTGGAAGTGCACCCAACGAAATAAGAATTTGCACCTTGATTAAAAACTTTGAGATAAAATTGTAAACCTGCCTGTCTGTTTACCTGGTGGGGAGTTTTTCTGGATACTCCCAGCCTGGAGCTGACGATATCTAGGAGGCTCTGTCTGGAGACGGACTTGAACGTCCTTGGCTTGAGGCTCTCTGTGCTCGACTTTGCTAGTCCCAGGGGGCTGCACGAATCCAGCCTCGTACCTGAGGAGCTCAGCCTCTCGCCTATCATCCGTCCAGAGCCAGCCGCCACTAGACCTAAAAAATCATATTACCATCAATAAGTTTGTAAACATTATTAATAACATTATTTTACTCACGTTAAGAATAGTACTGACCGACATTCACTGAGTAAAATTTGTCAAAACGAACCTTCTGTCCACACCTGCTAATTTGGGCCTGTACTAGACCTGTTTTCTGCTTCTCGCCAAGAAAATTGCTTTGTTTACATTAACATTAGTACTATGAGCATATTAATCTCAAGAATATATTTGTAGCATTGGTACATGTATTTGATACTATTTGTAATTATTCTTTTTTTATTACTGTCAGGCTCATTGTTATATGTTAATTTACACGAATGAAATATTTTTTACTTCATTCTGTAATTCATGTTTAATATGCAACATCAAATGACCTTTATGTGGATTGCCAGAACAACGAGTCTGTACGAGCTCCGTCAAGAGAAGAACTTATTTAGTTTCCGTTTCTTCAGGTTATCTAAAGCACTATTTTCGGCTACTTTTTGAACCTTATATCGAAAGAATAAATCATTCTCTGAATTATAAAAGGGCCGACTCGGCGGCCTGGGAGGCGTGGGCCGTTTGACCTTTAACTATAAGCCAAGTTCACCTGTGTGGGATCCACGAATCATCTTACTTACTTAAGGTCGCGTCGAGTAATCAAAATTTCCTAGGAAGCAGACAGTAAAGGTTAGATCATGCATCGGGATCTATGGAAGCGTAAATTAAAACAGTAATATATTCTACTTAAATCTCTCATCAAATGACCCGATGAACTTAAAAGGGGTTGTTGGTTCGTTTATACCCCTGGAAAACGTAAATCATAATTTGAATTCAGTGGATTTATTTCAACCGTCAACAGATATTTATGTCGTATCCTTCATACAAGTTCGAGTAGAACGAGCAAAATCAAATGTATAAGAATTATTATTGGTCGAAAAAATATTGGCTCAGTGAAAATGCCAGAAATTTTTCTAAAAACACCGAATACTGAGTTGAGTGCGGATTAAAAGAAAAGATAAAAAGGAAGGACCTAAACGAAAGTATTGCTTCCATTTCGGAATCTGATTGGAGAAACGGCGGAAGGTTGGCTAATGTGCCCCGGGTACGCCATAAATAACCTTTAGTCAGTCGTATTTATTTCCTTTCACTCCGATCTCCGACACAAGAGTTTTATGCGTTTAATGAAAAACGAAAAAAATAAATAAAACAGGGTGTTCGGAAAGCCAGATTAGTGGGACGGTACCCTTCATATCGTCGTTCTGACAGAGCCAAATCCTTCCGCACTGGGCCACGTCAAAAATCGCCCACGGCTCCAACTTTTAATTTCGGCCCCGCGGTACGATTTGCCACTTCACCTGACAAAGGGAACGGTGGACAGTATTTCAGTTTATATTTATATACAATGAAATGAAAAAAATTCTTAATTGTAGAACTCGTGCAATACGGTCACCCAGTGCCAATGGACAGCTGAGGGCCGACTGACAGCTCGCATAACGGTTAGGGTTTGCGAACTTCTGTCAGACAGTAAAGGTAAGGTACAGTGACAGTTCTGACGGAATGTCTTCTTGGCAGCGTAAGGACGTCGACGTTCCTTTTCATTCGTTACTACTATTATTCCTAAACTGGACGTTAATCATCTTGCATGTTCTCCGTCCACTAGATTATCTAGTCTTAAACTAGACCGGTTTCGGCTATTCGCCATCTGCGGTACTTCTTGGTGAGTTCTGATTATTCGGGAAATCGAGCACTGAAGCAATTGGTATATGCGATACTGGAATATAGCGTCAGATTGCCACTTCATGGCGTTCCTAAGTTTCAATGTTTTATTACAGCGGATACTTTGTTTTGCTTTTTCGTTGAGCCTTTCATCCGAGTGTAGACCGAGTCAACGAATGTGGGCAGTTGGTACATCATGTAGAGTAATCAAACCGCCAAATGGCGGTGAGCGGTGTGGGGGGGGGCAAATGAAACCCGGTCATTTCCGCTTTTCCTCCGTTTATTTATTGATCGGCGACTACCACCAAACAAGGGGGGGCTAATATGCACAGTTATTGAACAGACTGCGTAATGAACCGGCTCATTGGATTGGACGAGTGTTATAGGTGAGCGGGTGGGTGGGGGCACTTAGTTTAATTTAATTAGAACGCTCTGGCAATAAAACCTGGATCTAATAATAAATACCCCCCCCCCTTCGAACCCTCCGCACTATTGTGCAATATTAACATCTGCCGGTCGTGTGCACGCTTCAATGTCCCGGAATTCTATTTATAATTCGGTTTTTTATTCTTTTTTTTTTCGGAAGGGAAAAAACCTTCCGGTCCCCGATATTCGAGAGGGGCGCACCTGGTAGGTAGGTCCCTTCTGCCCTTCCATCTCTCCGATACATTTTTAATTATTTTACCGAATCCAATCAAATTGGGAGCCGGGACCTTATTCGGCCACCACGGAGGCGCCTTTCCCAGACGGAGTTCCATAATTGATTTTGGGGGCCCGGGCGCCCCGGCTCCGGATGCCGCTGAATTGTGGTCTCACAGAAACTACTCCCGCTGGCAACTTTTGCGGCTTTATAACGCCAGTGTCCAATTGAGTAACATCAATAGAATAATGGGAATTTCGCTCGTTATCGTAACATGAGTGTGATGATAGTTCAGTTACAGCTTAAAAAAACATTAAACTGTACCAATATTAAATCATTACATATAATTCTTTTTGTCTTAGTCTCTTTTGTGATTTTTTCTCATTTTCTTAGACAGAACTGGACGCGGTATGATCTTACCTGGTCTCAGATTAAAAATTATATTGTTAGTGTCAGTAAATTTAAATAAATTCATAGTGTAATTGTGTCAGTCGGTTACTACTTGATCACGCCGTTTGAATGTTATATTTTTCAAGCATTTTTTGCGCGATTTGAAACCTAATTTCTATTTTAAATTGTTTAACGTCAATCAATATTAATTTGAGATTTTCGCTTATTAGATTTGGATTAACTAAATGATATAAGTCTATATTAAACATATAAATACTGACATATATATATATATATATATATATATATATATATATATATATATACACACGCTCATATAAGAGTCAGGAAGGATGTTGTAAAATGGTAGAGCATGAAAGGGGTAGGAGACCTTAGCCCTTTACGAGTCATTGGTTGGGTCATTTCGAGCCGCTCTATTTTTAGAATTTCTTTCACATCCACGTCAGTTGAGGCCGAACGCTCAATAGCGTGGCTCTTTGAACCAGCTAATTGTCCATTCATCTTGCTGATAGGAATTTCAACTCGAAATAGTTAATTGCAAATACGGGCCGAATTACATTTTAAATATAAAGACTCTTTTTGTACAAAGGATTAATGCCTAAATCCCCGTTTCAGTATCAATTGACAGGAAGAATATTGGAGTAGGGGAATTATATCGGCCAAATTTAGGGAGATTTAATCCAATCGGTTTATGGAACTTTTGAAGTGATTCATATTTTCATATTTTAAGGCGAATTTTATGCATTTATAGTTGAAATAAATCCTACGGTAAATTCCTGCTTTTTGTGTTGCAATAGTTATTTTGGCGTTACTTGTTCTTCGGTGAGACCATCTGCACAATTCCTTTTCCGAGATTATGTACACATCCTTACGATAATCTTACTGTAATTTCTTTTTTACGGTATCCTAATTATCAACGTTCTATTAATTTATTTGCAGTATATTGTTTAAAACATTTAGTAAGTAATATTCTGTTATGGTCCATGAATATTAATTAAAATTAATTGAATGTGTATTTCATAAACCTGGGATAAATATTCAGTTAAGGCAGCTGTAAAAAAAGCATTATTCTTCTATTTAGAGGTATTCTCTATACATTTAATTTATTATGCAGTATACAACACCCGCTTTGAAATTAATGTTTGTCTACATATTGGAGGAAAATAAGAAAACTACCGTTAGTGGGATATAAAAATCACTGTTTACTTTTATACTCCAGTCGGCAGGACTTGAAACATATTTCCGGCCAACAAAACTGGTTTCGTTACACTTGTAGGGACATATACTTATAATAATCCACTCTGATTGTACGTTCAGATTGTTTGGTATTAACATGATTGAAATATTTTAATAAAAAATATTTAAAACCTTATATAACTTATACGACTCAAACAATCCTCGGAATCTCCAATAATAATAGAGGGGTGGGACGCCCACGACATATTATTTTCGATTATATCGGGTAAAGGGCGGGTTTATAAAAATTATATAAGGGGTATAATACAAAAAGCGGTATAGTGATGTTTTTCCCTTCGGACCGAATGAATATCCTTTCAATTGCATGTTTTAATTGATTACGAGTTGGCTCATATATCTCCAGCATACTCATTAGAATTCCCATCAGTGTAGTCCTACCTGAGGGTTATATCAGTTTGGGGCTTAATGACGGGAAGAATTATTATTACACGTGCAGTTTTTTGCCTGCTCTCTATTCATCAGTGTTTCTTGACAAGTGTTATTCGGACTACACCTCTGTTGGTTTGTAACATTTGCAAGGTACCTTTTCAGTACATAGATAACGGTGTATTTAGTACGGTAGTCCGTTCCATTCTATCCCGAAGAGATAAATCGAAATCGATGCTTAGTTGTGTTAGTGGGCCGTTTAAATTCGGTTGGGAACAGTAAAGTCTGCCGAAAAGGCATGCAATATGCAGTCGGTCGGGCCCGTAGGCCTTATACCCCCCGATACCTTAAACCTCTCTAAGATTTCGATTTTACATAGTAATGTCGGTGGAACTCCTCCAGTCGTCGGATCGGAACCTAATTGTACGGGCGAGTTCGGTACTCGGTTTCTCAGACCTTTACCTTTGTCGATCCAAATTTAGACAGGTCATACGTATGCGGTGTAATAAATAATGAATAAGGGAATAAATATGATTGCGGATATCTGGTTTTTGATACGTTGTTCTTTAATGCTTCTGATAGTATACAGTTTAGAAGCTGATAAATTGGCAGCCTCGAAATTATCGTTATTTTGTGGAATTGGGTCATTCTTAAGGGACACATGAAAGTTTTATAGTTGTGTTGCCGGGTCTCATTCTCCTGCCACGGTTATAACCAACTGTAAATTATGATTAGAGGAAATGTTAATTATGTAGGTTTTACTCTGGTGGAAACTTATTTAATAAGAGGAAGTCGAGTCCTCACTCTTAAGCGTCCATTCTCATAAGGCATAGCATGAGCCTAAGCCAACGTCTGCAAGTTTGCACTCTAATCTGGGAAATATTATTGCCCTCTATTTATTTTCCGTCTTGTTGGGGTGTGTAAAGGTAAAACGCTATGCACCTTGCGTTAATGGATCCCGAAAAAAGTAGCGAAAAGAACCTGCAATTCTTGGAAATTGCCAATGAGTTTAATTCATTTATTTATAAATTTCATAAATTTTATAATATAAAATTCATAAATTTAAAAATTTTTTACTTAAGTAAATTGTGTCCCACATAAAACTTTTCCAGATTGTATCTAACTAACCCGGTTGTACCTCTTATAAAATTAATCTATGAGAAAATCTTCATAATATGAACGATATCACAGATGTGTACATATAAGTAGCCTTCTGATTAGCACCGCGAACGGCATTCCATCATCCGTGTTAAAAAAGCCTGTGTTAATTTAGACGTTCAATTTGTGTAAGCATTATCGAAGTCAATACAGTTTAAATTTATTAATCTGTTTAGCAGATGGGAATAAAACCTTATTAAAAGGGCATAAGGAACGCCGTTTTCGCAAAAAGGAATGGTGACGGGGGGCGGAGAAACGGCGAGATTACGGTCCATCCCTTTTATCCTTAAAAGGGTTGGTCGCCCGCATAAATTGGAATATATTATCTTTCACTTATCCGGGATTTCACTTTGCTTTGCTTTCCTCCGTCCATTGATTTTGGTAAAAAAAAGAAAAAATATATGCTCCGTCATAATGTTACTATTACTGCATTAGCTCTCCTTGAAAATATTGATTGAAGTTCGTCTAACCTGTGTGTTTGTACCGAATAATTTGATAATTATTTTTCCAGAAAACCAAACTTCGTTCACGAAACTCACAACTAATTAATTGACTGATACATCTAATTCTTGTTAGGACAGATTGAAAATTTATATTTGTTGAAACTCGAAGAATATTTAAAATATATCACGTATCTGTCGTGCTCGCACATTTTTTGCCAAATAAAATATCTTATAAACAAATAAAACATGTAAATAGTTTTATTAGTCTATTTTATAATTGTTACATTTTTTATAGTACTTGGGGTACACGATAACGTACACTCGAACGTCATGCGTTGTAATATTAGCGCCGCAGTAGTTTATCTGCACGCTGGACGTTGGTTGAAATACCAGACATGCCGTAAAATGTCCTTGCAAATAGTACAAATCATAAATTTGATAATGTCATAAATAATAAATATATAATAATAATGGATAGTGTTCATGTCTAATAAATACATTAGAATAGAATATTGGTACACTATAGTTACAAAAATATTCATTTGTGTTCTTACACGGGGACGTGGCATACTAAATTGTGTATACAAGGATGTCGTGCGGTTTAGTATTAACGCCCTCAGTAATTAAACTGAGGCATTTATTTTGTACTCCACCCAGTTTTAAATAACAGCAACGTAAAAACGAAATCTGGAAAGTCAATACTTACTTTGATTTCTTTAATACTCAATTGTTTTAAATAAGGAACGATTCCGCTTTAACAAATTTAAATCGAATAGCCAGAATTTTTTTCAGGCACGATATGTTTTATAGGCTACAACTTGAGCACGGTTTCATGAACGAAACGTTTACCTGTTCTCTGATTTTGTCTGTATCAATAAGCCGAATAAAGTGTACGTTTCATGCCAATGGAATGTCGGCGTACGCTTAATGAATAGGGTGTGCCATAGTTGAAAAGGGAAATAGGAATAGGGAGGGCAAACCTAATTTGACTGCTTATTTATCTTAGGGGACATGCACCTGGCGTTATTTTCCGGTTGAGGTCTGCCAACAAAACAGAGAACAGACGGGTTAGGAGGATATTACATGTGGGCGGGGCCCTTTTATTCTGTTCGGTTGGCAACGCTGGAAAACGTTCACGTCAGTTTCAATATTTTACTTAACAAGAACCCTTTTCTCTTGTCTCAACCACTTGCTAATTATATCATGTAAGACTAAATTAACAGATTATATAATGAAATATATAAATTTATGTTTTCTGGAATATATCGCATAGTTTGGTAATTAAGGTAAACAGTTCACTCACTACGAGTAAACATCATGAGTGGTTAATAGGACTCAATCGTAACGAATTTTCATTCAATTACGAATTCGAATCGGTATTTATATTATGAGTATTACAAACAGAACATTTCATTCTTTACTAAGGCGAGCCTTAATGGTGCTGAGTGGTGATTTTCCGAGAAAATTTTAGTAATTTAGAATTACATAAAAAATGTATAGAAATGATGTATTATGTATGTTAATTATTATGTATATGTGGCTAGACTGTATGTTTCGAACCAGTGAGTGTATAGGCTATGATTCATATTCGGGTCAATGCCCAGAAAATAAATTAATGAGGAGAGAAATTTATTTCTGTATTATTCAACATAATTCCTCTTCCGCAGGGCCGGATCTTCGAACATACTTTTTACATTCGTGCAATAATTATTTGTCGGTCGGTTGGTGAATGTGGGCTGGATCAGATGTAGGGTATGAGAGGCAGTCTCTGGGGACAGGAGTAAGCCCGCCGGAGGGGGCCGCTCTGACATTGGCCAAGTTGATAACGCGCCCCCTCACCTTCCCACTGACCCCGCTTTACCGCTCAACCGCATTCCGTCCAGCCAGATTTCCTTTTTGCCGACTGGAAATGGAAAATCGGAGGGGTCTTACCGTTCCTGGAAACTATTTCGAATTTTAACCTCCACACAGATTTCGGTCTCCACTAACTAATTCGTTTGCACGACAGTAAAGGCGATGTTGGTAAAAGGAATACTGCTGAGAGGCCAGATATGCCAATATAATGACAAAATGTTGGATATTTTCAATAAACCTCTGACGGTTATATTATATATAGTGGTCGTAACATTTGGCGTATGTTTATACAGTCATGCTTAATATTTTTTCTTATCGAGTACTTATATACTGGAAATGTTGGAAAATTATTAGGCAAATAGTTTTCGCAAATAGGCAATTAAATATTGTCGAACTTATTACTCTCCCGTTCGGGCCGCTGGCATCGGAGGCTTGTAGCAGTTTAGTTGTAAGTTAAAGAGATTTGAGAGGTAGCTGCGACGCTAAGTTAATAAGCGGGAGAAGGGAAGCGGAGGGGCCCCACCCGATAATTGAAAACCCTTCGGGGTCTGTTTTCTCACTCTTGATATTCTATTTATCAGCCGGTTTAATTTGTTGATACAGCGCCTCGTCTTAGCAAGGCGGGTGAATTCCCCTTCGCCGGCGCGTTAACTTTGCGTTTCTGGCTCTGTCCGTGTGGCTGTGAGCGAGGGCCGGGGTAGTGCCGGGCCTACTACAATTCCTAACGAAATTATCACCGATGGCGGGCCTTACTTTTAGCCCCTGGTCTCGTCTTATCATATAATTGTATCGGCGGGGGGGGGGGCTATTGAATTAGAGCGGATTATTTATGGGCCCGGGGGCCACTCACCGGCCCGCACCTGATTCGCCCCAATCCCGTTAACTCCCCGACCCCAGTTCCAACACTTTGCCAAGCTCCTCCTGGGAAAACGAAGGCTCGTAGGCTCTGATGAAGTTGGACCAGACGCCAGAATTTATTGCAAAATTTCCTAACGAATTGACTTGTATATATGCAATAAAATTGGCGTTGTTCATCATTCCCTCATCAGTATTTGTCTTTTTTGTCCTGTAATACTAGAAAAAGAACTCCAAGTCGCAATTCGCAACTACCAAGACATTGTACGTGTATTCTCATATTTTCCGTACCTCGTAAGCACATATTTAGCTATAATGTCTGAGATAACCCCGAAGATCGAAAAAAATGGCGAATCGATCAGAAAAAGGCAGGACAGAATTAATGAAATTATCGAAGACGAATTATTTATTTTTTTACAACACAATGTTACCAAAAATTTAGATTTTCCAATAAAATCAAATTTCCCAAAATCAATACTGCCACCAAATTACTAGCGGGGCAGAGTTCAAAGTGCTATTCCAAGAAATGAAAACGTACATCACTTCATTTTAATGTTATAAGCACTAGCGGCACCGAACGTAACTTAGTAAAACCGATATCGGTCTATATTCAGAAGATAAATAATCTCCAAACTGAATTCTATTAAGTGTTCTGGAGTTATTTGAGCTCCGCTCGAAATCAATTAAAACTTGTAATTGAATGAAAATTATGTCGGCCACCGGGGTTCAAACACAGGTTGGACTCTCGGCGTCGGACCGCTTTGCCACGTGAACTATGATTCAAGTTTACAATAATCTTCATACCACCAGATGTATAATACATAACAATTGTACATTACCCGGACAGCTGGCCGCTGGCTTCGTGTACATTGGTTATTTTTACTTGATTAATCCACTCGAGTAGTACTGACACAATTGCGTCTGTGCAATGGTATACTGGTATAATGGTATACAACCGATGGCACCGAACTTTATTATAATATTATATCCTATTGAAGTATATTTAATGCCTGCATTACTAAATATTTTAGGTAATGCTTAGCTTGAAGCGTGGGTATTAAAAAGTGAACATATTTTAACAGCAACCCCTCCCTCCACACCTGTTTCTAAAATGGATTGATTATCCGTTGAACCTGAATTTCAGTCTTTGTCAGATCCACTACTCTTAAAAGGTGGAAGGGGGCTAATACCATCGCCACCTGATACGTATTTCAGATTATTCAATCTGAAGTGAAATTGCGAATTCAAATAAACCGGAGGTCGTAAACTGGTTGTACCATTCAACACACCTTTATCTTAGACTAAAAATTCGTTCGGCCTGTCCAATGTTAATATATCGGCGTATCGGGGTTTATCAGAAATAGACGGGTGTTGCGGATTCGAGATTTGGCGGTAGAGTGGAGTATGACGTGCGGGGACGCTCCGCTAATACTCCCCGCCCCCTTCTGGCGAGAAATACGGGGCAAATAACGGTAAGGGAGTCGGGCTTAGGTTCCGAGATTAGAGGCCGAGCTCGGTGCCCGTTAAAGCCGCACCTCAGATAAGAAGGTCCTGAACACACTCCCCCAACACTGCCTATGAGATCAAACCCTCCGAGCAGTCCCCACAGCTCCCACGATCGCCTTACATTCGGGGAACGATTTCGCGTCGTCCCTTCGTGTATGCTCCACGGTACCGACGCTAAGCCTACGGCCGCAGACACTAAAGTCGATTCCTCGATATCTTAGATATTATTAAATAATTATAAATTTAACGAGAGAATATATGTTCAAACTTATTCTGCTGTAAAATAAACTGTGAAATTATAATTCCAGGAACAATTATAATGCCGGCTTGACTTGTTGCTATACATTCATTCGCTGGCGTTAATACACGATTGGTTCAATACTTCGAGTTTGCATACACACATACATATCTTAATGTTGTCAAAATGATTACTGCATCTATTTGTCTTGAAATGTGTGGGGTTTGTATGGCAATTGGGTTAGTTAACTCATAATTACTGTACGTAAGAATTCTTCGTAAAAGCGATTCTTTTACCTTTGAGCGCTTTCAAACGCTAAGGAAAAGTTATAATTTGAAAAAAAACCTCATTTTGATGATTTTGTTTTTAAAAGCGGAAATTATATTTGACCGAATGCTTATTACCCTTTCTACATTTCAGATTGGGATCGGGGATGGTCGTTTAATTAGTAAGTTTTCAAAGGTCAATGATCTGAAAGCGGCCACCCGAAGAGGAAATTACGAAAATTACATAGAAGGGATGTTTTCCCGAATTACACTGTCTTGCAATAACTGAATCTTGTCACATCAATCCCTCCCGATTATAAATATATTTTAAATGAACTCTTTGCCGTTTTGAAAATAAGATGTTAAAGACAATACCTCTTGCTATTTCCGTTCTGATTGTCAACCTTTTTAGAACCGGAACGGAACGAAATTTAATCATACTCTAGCTTATATATACATTATATATTCATATATATGTATGCATGTGTGTATTTATTAGGTATGTAATTACACCGTAAAATATCTTTGAGACAGAATCTAAATGTATACCACACGAGAGACGAGACCATCCTCACAGTGACAGGAAAGGCAAGCGTTATCATTATGTGAAAAAACCACGAATCTGTCTTGGCCGTACTAGAGGAAATGGAGACAGTTTTTCGGAATGTCTATAATCTCCCTGGACCCCTTCCTACAATATTCAAATATAATACTTTATTAAAGAACGATTCTCCAGATTATTACTGACTTTAGGTTCATTATTTGCTAGAGGAGGGCCCAGGAGCAGTTCAAAATTACAATGCTAATGAAGGCCACTTGCAAATTCATAAAGCGGTGCCAACAGTTAAAGAAATGCACGCTCCCCTCCCTACAATTTATTCATAAAATAGCGGGGCTAAGGCAGGGGAGGAGGGGAAAAATTTCCCAAATGTCGCTGGATTATCCCGTAGAATCGGAACGAATTGAATAACTCGCCTTTAGAAATGTATAATTGAATCGGGAAACGGTTATTTCATTTTCCCGCGTCCCATTTCGGAGCGGATATTTTCAATTGGCGACTGGATATAAAACTGGCGAGAAGGCGGATGAATGTGGAGAGCGGTACCGATAAGGGGTATTTCCGGCGGCGCGGGAGGAGGTACTTACTCCCCAAATTACGAAAGTCCGGTAGGTAAGGCAAAGCTCGCCGGGGATGATACTTGGTCGATCATCCGAGCCTATCGGCAATTTCATCTAAATAACCGTATTCCTGAAATTGGTCTCCTTTTGAAATCCACTTGTTTGTCATAAGAGCGATGAATAAGGGAAGAGGTGAACATCATTTTGGAAAAAGTCAAGGAAAATGTCGGTACGGTAAATAATAGACATTAAGTAATATAAAGGAAATATTTCTTAACAATATAAATGGAATAACAAACTATTATTATTAAATATTATTGTATAAATATATTCAAAATTCTCAGCCTGTATCCCCCTATTTCATCAGTCCATCTTTGATATTTCCTTTAGCGTTAATTTAGGGAACTTTCCTGCAGTACTTGCCGGTAAGGACAACCACCAAGTTAATCTTCGTAAATACATCAAAAATATCCGAGTTAATTTTAGTTTTCCTCATCATAAGATGGCTTTTATGTTAAAATTACGTTTAGAATATACGGGTGAGTCAGGTTTAGTTTAGAGAGATAGCTCCGATCTCTTAAATTCATGGGCTTCTTCCTTTAACATATATTATAAGATGTTAGGAGCCGAGGCCGCCGGCTGACGTTTTATGACCAGGTCGGCTCCTCCGGGATATTTTCTTTTGGACTACTCATGAGACCCATCTGCTCCGATCCTTCTGAACACGTTCAGTTTTGTTACGAGTGCCGTATCCTCCTACATGGGCCCCCGAATGGAGAGAGGGAGAGGGAGAGGGGGAGGGAGTGGGAGAGGGAGGGGGGAGAAAAAAAGAATGAAAAATGAAGGCTCAGTCCGCAATTTGAGTTGTAGAGGGCCGCTAATTGGGAGTGTTACGAGTGGCTACCCCTCGAGTAGCCGACAGGCGCCCGCAGTAACGAATCTTGAAACGGCTTCAGCCTTGGGGAAAACATTTTCTGTTTCCGTATTATTTCAACCTCCCGTTGTTTCAATACATACTCTTACCCTCCGATGTATACATTATGCTAATTATTACACCGGTCAACGACATGTAGCCGCGCACTTGAGATCGGCGGAATATATACACTGTTCAGATTTTATGATCCATCCGTTTCGTACAGGCGATTATCGACCCAACGTTGAGTCTGCTTAAAAATCAAAACCTCTGATATTGTCATCAGTTATGTTTTCCATATCATTTTTCCAGCGGATTACAATGTTTCTATTGCAACTTATAGTTTAAACTATATATAAAGTACCTGCGCTACTGATCCTAATGTTGCTAAAAGTAATCCATACATAGATCCACACGCGAAATGTAATTTTGTAGCTTGTCTGTTAAGTCAAGTTGCCAGTTCAGTTGTTAATTTGTCAGGTAGAAATGGGATGATACAATTGCCGTATTTATTTATTTCTAATCGGCGAATATGAGTATTTATTTTTTCCTGAATAGCAAGAAGGAGTTGAGGGCGATATAGGCCTCTTTCGTAGTTCGTATATACACCGCTACCTCGATTTTGAGGTGGAATTATACGATTTTTAGCTAGTTCTGCAATTTATCCCTTATTGCTGGGATGTATTGACGGGAATTCTCGAAAGCGATAACTGGACGAGTCCCTCAGTGGATATATATATGATATATATGAACAACTGTGGATGGCCGGGAGTTCCTTGGACTCCCAATCCCCGTCGGATCGAAACTGACTGTCCTCTGTTTCGAGCATATTTGTGCATACTTTGTGGTCGGAGTTGGTCTGAAAATGGAGGCGGGGATGGCCACCATCGGAGATCGGCCCGTGAATAATCCATGAGCGTGGATGTGCGGACGTACGGAGGAAACGTCGTATAAATTCGCTACCGACGGCACTCCGAGGAATATGCTACCCGCCGCCGCTTCTCCCAAAATTCAAATTCTGATAACCGAATAGATTTTCGGCCCCGAAAATGCTCCCAAGATACTTAAGGTTTGTATTATAGACACATGATATTTATACATGATAGTTCATTATTACTATTATTATTATTTACATCATTCTCTCGTCTGTGCGACATGAGTGATAATTGTACTCTCGTACCGTCCGCAGAGTGGATCTTTAAAATTAAGGTTTTAACTAATTTATTACCTCTCTATTGTCGGTAAAAACCCCTTCCCGAGAATTTTCTGTGCGCTGAAAAGTGCTACCGGAGGAAAGATTGTTCTAACGCCTAATGCTGCCACGAGATCTCTTCACGATTTATGTTATTCACGATTTGGATTAAACATTTTTATTATACGTCCCGCAAAAAATCGTACTCACATGACACCAGAAATATAAAGGGGATTCCCTTCAAACATGCTAAGCTTTAGCGAACCAATAAGCCAGACCAATAGCTTCGATCCCTACCCCTAACGAAGATTCGTGTGGAGAAACCGATGGCCCACGATGAAGAGGACCTAAATTACCTCGGACCCTAATTTTAAAGAACCGGTCACCAGGTAGTGACACTACAAATCGTTCAATCAGGCTATTGAGAGTGAATCAACGCGCCGACAGTGCAGATAGGCGCAAATAAACAAAAGAAAGAATCTTTTTAATATTTCGTTAATGATAGGATCTCCCAGTAAGCTATCAAATATTTTACATTAGTCATTCGTTAGACACTAAGACAAATTGCGGAACCGAAAATTGGATAACGGTGGCAAAGATGGCAGGAACAGGAGCCGGTTTGTCGGGGACAAGCTGGAACAGGGAAGGCTGTTGGCCGTGTTGACTCAGAGGGCCCTAATCACTTTCCAGCGGCTAGTCCTAGCCCGCACCCCACCCTCCACACCACCTACCAGGCCCTAATCAACTGCACACCCAATTAGCTAGAGCGGCCCGCCCAGACACGGCCGAACAAGAAGACGAGGGGCGTACCGGAGGCGGAGTCACAGATAATTACTAACCTGCAGGCCCATATCTGAATTCTCCACCGGCCAGCCGATACTCTAGATTCGGCCCGCTAAATAACTAACACGTTTATCGTTTTAGATTGGCCGCAGCAGTTTTCACAACGACGCGACAACTTGAGTTTCACACGTCCATCCCGCGTACAAAGCCTTTTAGCCGCGCTACAGCATTAAATTAAACTTAACCCTTTCGCTGCGCAACACGTTTTGAGATTATGTGCTAGCAGTGCGCACATATTTTAGCAGTTGCGTTTTTACTCGTGGTGAGCAGTTTGACGATTTCGCCATCTTATAAAAATAGCCTAATAAATTATATTTATTATTAATATAAATAAATAATATTAAAAATAACGAACTCGCAGTACAACTTTATAAAACTAATATAAATATTTCAATTTAATACGTTTCAACATGTCCTAGTCTGATTTTCTAAACATAATTATGCAGGCTCGGACATGCTCGTAGCCGTAAAACTAGTAATAATAATAGTAACCAGCGTAAAAAGTCGTGTGGAAACGTAAATAATACGCAACGAAAATAGCCGTAATGAGCAGAAAACTAATTTAAAACGAGGCGCGAAAATACTCGTTCGGAGCTGATGGGTCACAGTTTTTTTTTACTAATATATAAGTGTAGAGCAGCGAAAGGGTTAAGCAGATCGAAGTCGGCCTTTAAAAAAAAATGATTCTATAATTAGAATTTGTGTACTACATTTCCGCACCGCACTCAGGGGGCGCTACTTTATCGGTGCAAGGGCACTCAACGAACCATTTTTGTGACACTAGCGCCCCCCTGAGTGCGGTACGGAAATGTACTTAACTAAAATTCGTTGGGCGCACTTGCACCGAAAAACATCCAAAGTGCCAAAGTGACTAACACCGCTACTGAAAATGGCGAGCAGCCGAAACCGGTCTAGCAAGAGACCAAACCAGCCACAGAAACACACGAAATATGCGGTATTCCAACCCCTCGTAGACCACAAAACAGGTATTCTAAAAATGTTTAATTGTTTGGACATATGTCAGGATTGATTCGTAATCATTTACATTTTATTGGTGTTTGCTATTTGTGTGATAGGTTTATATAAAAAATGTATTATTTTAGTATTTAAACGCTTAGTTTACCAATATGAACTGAGCGTTGCCTAGAAGTGTTAACCATCGATAATATTCTCCCTCTATTATGTGAAGAAACGATGAGAGTGTGGTCTGAAATATGTTCTTGACACTTCGGCTCATTAGTCAAGAGTAGCCCCAGGGATCCGTGACGGGGCATATATTTACATCGCAGGTCATTAAAATTAGAAAATAGCGTAAAAGCACTCTCTCTGTAATTATTTATTAACAAGTCATTACGAAGGTAGCATATATGTTTTACCCTTGCTTGTACACCGTTTAATGATTGAAAATTACATTTTTTAAATTTGGAGAATTTTAGGTTGTTAAGAGAAAGTCCCATTTTCACTCAAACCAGGTCCATTAAGGTTAGGAAGGGGGTGCAAAAACCCATCCGAAATGAATGGTGGTTCCACAGGTTGCTTTCGTCGTGCTATTATTCAGATCGATATCTAAATATGACAACATAATGTGTACTGAGCCACTAAATTAGGTCCGAGCAATGCCGGTATCCCAGTTTATAACCTATTACCTTTTTTTGTTCCACATACATGAAATATGTCCTCCCTTATTTATTTATTTAATTGAAATACGTCTCACTTAGTCATTAACCCAAAATTACTTAAATAGTACACAGTAATATTATTAAGAAAGTAGAATTCTAGAAATGTTTTAGCGATTAGGTTAATCATTATAATTTACAACAATAATCTCTGTTATTAAAATTTCGATGAAATTCGAATTCAAAAACGTATATCAATAAAAAGGAGCACGCGTTTGCTATAGATGTTGGTCTTGTCATTTGGTAAATATTTCATATTGTTCCCAAACGTGGTTCAACACCAGAAACACATTGTGGAGCGTTGTTCGTTTAATTTGTTTTTCAATTTGTCAAGCTGCCAATTATTTAAATGGTCACTAGTGTATTTAAATTTAGCATTTCAGTACAAAGATGATTCATTTTTCTCCCTCTCAGAAGAAATTAGTAGGGACTAAATTAATCTCGCCAATTAGTTGATATTTAAAAAAGAATAACAGAGTATTAAGGGAAACATGGTCCGTTAAATATTTAAATTGTAACATTCGTCCTTCAAATATTCTTTATTTCATTATTATATATCATAACAGGGTTGGCTAAAAAGTAAACAAATCATCTGATCATGACATTAGGGGTACTCTAAAAGATAAAATGAGAACATAAAAGCTTGTAGCATAACAATTAACATGAGAAGTTCTGTTAGTTTTTGAATTTTTTATTGTTATGGTTTATTATTATGATTACAATATCCGACATGATGAATATTATGAACTGCATGAAGTATTGCTGAAAATATAACGGATACGTCTTGGTCTGTAGCAGAAAATATGCTACGAGAGGTTTGGATGATCTTCTGCCGGAGTAATGGAGTTCATCATTAAAATTGATTCCTCTTAGCAGTAATGTTCATAAAGTTCTGCTATTGTTGAACCGCGTTCACAAATTAGATATGTTTTATTTGAAATAATGTTATTACTTAAACAAAAATTCGTTAAAATGGGGGCTATGCACGGAGCCATACAGTTAGACAAATAGTGATAATAATTCGCTTTCGGTTTCAGTTCGTAATAGTGTTTTTTAGGGAAGAACTTTTTTGACCGCTGTGTTTCGAAAGACTCAAATCGGGACCATGCATATATGTATAAGGGGGCTGGTGGTAGAAAATTAAACGACATAAATATATCCTAAGTAAGGAGTCTTTACTAAAGCTATCGTATTAAGTGGGAAATTCGGTTTTATATATATATATATATATATATATATATATATATATATTCCTGTTTTTTTTTTTGAGTTTGTGTCGAAGAGACCCCATTTCTTCCCTCTGAGGCCGAACTCAGAGCCCATGAATATTAAACGGGTACCCGATTCAGGGCGGATCAGAACAGGGCCGTTTTAGAATTGGTGTAAGGTTTACTTTTAATGTAATCCAGAGCGCGACAGAACGCTTACCCCGTCCCCACCGAAAGTGACTCTTTATAAAATGTCAGATTCCTATGAGCGGCGGCGGGAGTGTTGGTGGCCAAGGGTCCGTACCACTTTTGCGGCAGAATAATGTAGGTCAAGACAGATCTTCGTCCCGATTGAATATATTTCAAAACGATATAAGAGAACGCGTATTACGCAACGTGTGTGAAAAAATGTATTACTACGGCAATGTAAATATCTGTTATTCTTCAGTGACGCGGAATTAAAAGTATTACACATTTTAGGTATTACTTTTATCATTTTATTGAAATAAATAAACGATAATAGGTTTCAATCTAATATTTCATTACGACTTATTTTTGTCCGTTATTTATCTGAACAGTGCAGAGTCCAGTGTGTGTAAATAACCAGGGGTGAATCCTACAACTTAAGATAATATTTCTGTCGAGAAAGGTCATCGACCCATTTTCACTCGCGCACCAGTCTGAGCATATCAATGCGGATAACCGCCAAGTGGTAGATTCAGCTGAAGATTTTCCTGAGTTTAGTCCGGTTTCAGTTTATACGATTTCCCTCGGCGCTAGGGGAAAAGGAGGCGGTTTTATCGCTGCCGGTTGGCAAGAATTCTAAAACCTCGGGACCTCTAAATTATTCATAATGTGGGCAGATTCGCGTGTGTGTCCCAGCCAGTACACAAGTTACGATCTTTCCGCCTCCCTTTTGTTCTTTTCTCCCTCTATCTCTCTCTCTCTTTCCACGACTTCTTTCGTTTCATTTCCCCTTGACTACCGAGCCTTTTCCGAACACATGGGAAGCCTAAAATCAGAAGGCGGGTTCATTCTTGAAGACAATCCGCTGTGGATTTACGCCGTGTTCATTGTCACATATATCAACCAAATACTTTAATAGTTTAATTTATTTATACCTTTCCATTTGTATAAAAAGAACGGCAGACTAATTAATTGTATTTTAATATACTTGTTACGGGTCCGCATTTGTTTGGAATGCAATAATTCCTGCAATTGTCTGACTCCTCGCTGATTTTGAATAATCCTGTGCCGGCTCCCCGCCTTCTTCAAAAGTATTAAGTCATGTTGCCGGTGGGGCATCCATTTTGCGTTGTCGGTATTGAAATTATAGATCTTTCTACTATTCCTATTTACAGATTAGGATTCTATTTTTTAAGTTGACTTAATTTTCTAATAAGGTGGTTTTTCGAATTTATTTGTTGACCAATCTTCCGGTCCAAGGTTGCTTCAGTTCTTTTACAGTATTGGGCTTGACTCGGGGAATTCCGTTCTTTCTAGACCCAGAAACAGGCATCCGCTTTAATTAATTCTGGGAGAACGCCAATTTCAAACCGATCCGGGTGCCTAAATTTCGGGATCGGAAGCGAGAGTAGCGCCCAATTAACAGTGGGATTGATTCGACGTGTGGACATCTCAATGGCCCTCCCCGGCTCCAATTACTCCGACACTTCTTGGAACTGGAAGCGGCCTCCGCCGGCAGAGCGCGTACCCGAGAATCGTTTTCAAAAGGGCGGCAGAATTTTGTCGCCGCTCTTTGATGTTACCATCCACCCCCTTTCCTTCTTCCGTTTAATGTATTTACTCTCGGGGGTTAATTACTCCGTAATGGAACGGCTCATCCGTCCCGAGTATGCGACACGAGCTTACGGAAACTCAGTTTTCAATTGATTCAAAACCCCCGACTGTCTACAATGCCTTCGTACGTCGATATTAAATAGACGCTTCCGACGGGACCATTTTAATGTCTTCGATATGTGCGGCCGTATGAGAAATTCAAGGGCATGAAGGTTGCCGCATGACTTGTTATATTTTATAATGCCGATTTTTTTTAAGTAATTAATTATTTTTTCGTGCAGGCTTCTTAGTATGTCTAGGAACAGATGTCGCGCGATACCAGTGCGCCAATCTGATTTCGGGCGATAGATTCGTTTGAAATAAAAGTGGATTAGGAAGAGACGAGCAAAAAATACCGATGACATTTCATAGAGCTTAGTCCTGTGGGAGAAGCCCCGTCCGTACGTTTCATGTTGACAGGGGACAGTCAGAGGGGTGGCTGGTGCTGACGCAACATTTTTACGCTTCAGTTTGAACGATTTTTTTCTCTCGTGTAACTCTAATCACGGACTCGGGTACGCCCGATATCGGAGAGAAACTAGCAAATTTTAGATTAACAGTTGAGCTCAATTATACTTGTAACATCGAACACAATGTTTCGACATTATTGCGTGTTGTAATATTAGGATTGTATCGGCTTGTTGGCAATCCCCTAAACAACGGCAATACATTATTTACTTGAAGCATGATGAACATTATGAAATATTTACATGAACCAATTACTTGACCTAGTATGCTCATAATTTAGTTCGAGTGTAATAATTATTCATCATATTCTATATTGTAAAATGCCTGAATGTAAGTCAAAATACATTAAATAATACATGATCAGTGAGCCGGTGTCCGGTCGATATTGTTGACCTAGTGCGAAGTCTAATAAATAGAGAATGCGCTTTTTGAAGGCCGTCTTTTTGGCTTTTGGGCGACCAAAAGGGGGAGATTACTTCATTTTTTGCCCGCGTAAGGTGTTGGCCGTCTTAAATTATGCAATTCTTAAAAGGTTTTTTCCCTTTGAAGAGGGGCGATCTAACCGCCAAGGCCGACTGCGGATTTGCCCTTTG
The DNA here is from genome assembly GCA_019843655.1 of Lethocerus indicus. NCBI lineage: Eukaryota > Metazoa > Arthropoda > Insecta > Hemiptera > Belostomatidae > Lethocerus > Lethocerus indicus. The sequence goes on along the minus strand of JACDQD010000003.1, from coordinate 19,854,142 downwards.
TAACTCCGAAAGAATAACCCTTTGAAACGAAACGTGGGCCGCTACAGACCCTAAGCCGAAATAACTCGATTATCGGATCGAAATTCGTTCGAATTTTTCCCGATATTCACCATATATTTCCCGAAATAATACGGATCGTGTGTCAAAGTTTTCGGGAGAAAATTGAATATAAACGGAAAATTAATAAAACTATACATTTTTGAGTGAATAACAAAATACGATTATTTGATGGCTTAGTCACATGATTTGAATAAATCAACCACATAGAATGTCCAACACATAAATCTAAGTAATTTATACTTGTATCTCATAAATAAACGACAATATTGCCAACGTTTTTCAGAGGGAATTGAATTGATTAAGCGTAAATACTCAAAAAATACAATATTGTATAAATATGTCGACCGTTTTACAAAATTCAAATCGTAATGTTGTATAGTTTCCTTCAGTAGAGTAGAACAGATTTAAAATCTTCAGCAAGTTATAAAAAATAGTAACTAAATCATAACTCCAGACGCAATTTGAGAACACCGAAGCTAATGGTATAATTGTTTTCGACGTTCCGACATTCTGTTGAAGGGAGATAACGAGTTGGGCGAAACGGAAGTTTAAGTCGGAGCTGGATTTTTAAATCATTTGGTTGGGGAAGGGGAGCGGGGGTTTGGGTGAAAGTTTGCCTCCGGGTAACAGGCAAAACTTACCTTCCGGCCCCAAACTTGGGCCACACTCAACAGTCGGGCAGAACTTGGGCCTTTTATTAATAGGTAGGCAGGCCATGCTCCCTCAGTCATTCCCAGTGAATTCCACAAATCCGATAGATTAAAATTTATTGCTTTTACACACCATCCTGTTATGAATTGCACTGCGATTAAAAGGAACTTTGGACTACGACAATATTTTGTTCTTATTTATTTCGTAATGTCCAGTACCTATACATTCAACGGCGTTTATTTAAATTGTCCAGTCAGTTGTTGATAAAAAGTTGTGTAATGCGCGTGCCTTCAATTGACACGATTGTATTGTTGCGAGAGATAAAGCGATAGTTATATTTATAACAATAAAACTTGCGTAAGTTGCACACTTATAACTATAAGTATGCAATTGAGGAAAAATTCATCAGGTTTTCCTACCGGGATTCGAACAGGGCATTATCCACATAATCGCTCATATCCTATATTTTAATCTCATTGTAGATAAGGGTCTCTGTTTAATAATTGAGTTTACGAGGGCGGACCGAATTTTTCAGTTGCAAATTTCAATTGATGATTCGAATTTCGCACAGATCGTAAACTCCAATATTAGACTTGCGTTCTTATGTGTCTGCAACTAGTTACCCTGCCACTGTATGAAATATATATTGAGATCTCAATATTTATGTTTCAAATATCAAGTGAAATAATAAACATTGTCAAAACATTCGAATTAATATTATTAACTTTAAACTCGACAAAAGTTCATTCGTACGCCAGTCATCGCGCTAATTAATTAAATGTCAGGTAATATAAACGAACCCGGGGTTTGTAGTCGGACGTGTTGATGTTGAGCGCAGGGGGCGTTTTGAAAGAAGACGCCCACATATGGGGATCGAACTGTGAATAAACGTCAGCCTAATAATAGCCGAGTCTAATTTGGAGTGGAGGCTAATGGCGGCCATATTATCCACACGTCTTCCACCGTTTATAATGCCCGCCTCTCACCTTCCCGTCGCCATTCTCTCTCCCCACCCCCTCTTCCACTTTCCCTTTCAATTTTCCTGTTTGACTAATATCGTTGCCATCAATTCAATTTCTGGCAAACTTTTAATTGGGTTACCCCTCCTACCGCGGCCTCGCTTCCCGATCCACCCCGTTCGCCCTACCCGGTTGAAGGAAGGGGAAGGTGTAGATCGCACATATTCCGGTCACTTCCTAATTAGTTTTAATTGATTGTACCTCGCGGGTAAAGTAATAACCGTTTGTGTTATAACCAGTACTAATTATGACCGTGATATACAATAATATACTGTGACGGTGTAGCCGAACTATTATCATGTGGTACCTTCCCCAGGTGTGAGCGCTGTAATATAGAACGCCTCTAACTATAGAAACTATAACTAGTAAAATAGAGTCGGACCACTGAAATTGATAGTCCGCACGGTGAATGATAGCAAAGTATAATTATATTTTGAGGACGATTCCAGGACCCTGATTGATACTGGATATTCTTGGAACCTCTTAATTTGTGCCCTGTGCTATTTCAAATCACTGTTCTGAAGTGTATATTCCAGGCATAAATCTGTAGCGATAGTGAGGTTTGAAGTATCTAAATAATAATATGAGCCAGACGAAGGCACCCTGCTATAACCTCACTCTATGTCGGCAGAGCTATCACACATTCTAATTCGAACCAAAGCACGCCGGTAGGTTGGGAGTCGGAATCGAATCAGGGCGTCTAAAACGGCAGAATTACCCGAAACCACGGCGGATCAAAATTAATTAGTAACTAGGTAGTTCCATTAATCATTCCTTTGGTGTCGTTGGGCATAATACATACTGAGCGTCGGCGGCACCACATCGATTAATCGAGCTACACACTGGTTATGAAATGCGCCTAACAGGTCTACGAATAGGGCAAATTTTTGAAATTTGCCCACCAACTGTATATCAACCCCTGGTCCAAATTAAATCGACCACAGTTCCTCCACATTAAGTCCTTTATTCGTCTTCAGTGTAGTCTGGAAATTTAAAAAAAGTAATTAAACAACAAATTAAAAATATTCTATCGTCCGGTGTGTTTAATTGTCCCGTCTCTAATCGCATACAAGTGACAATTTTTGGATCCAATTCCAATGTCTGTACCCTGATAGGGTTAGACCCCGACGCCCCCGGCCCCAAATGAAAAGACGCTGCTGCACTAGCCCTCCCCCTTCGACGGTTTTATTATAGCCCCCACCTCCTATTATAGCGCCCCCACGACCCGCGCATCGTATAAAATTATGGATATAGATAAGACTAAGTTATTGGTTCTCCGGGCCCTTTTCACTGTTCCTCTAATCTTTGGAAATATTACACGCACACCGGGTTCCCCCTTCCTTTCTTTCCCTGTTATTTTTTTTAACCCCCGTCTTATTCGGGCCCGCCGCTCTATCTCCTCCGAACAATATGATAATGCAATTTAATGCCCCGGCATAAACCCGGCTTGCCCCCGACCCCGTGTTGTGAAAACCCACACTGCCTGACTATCGAGGTGCAGGACCCCTTGGACCACCCACCACCCCCCAACCGCAAACCTCCACCACCACACACAACATTCTGTAGGAACGCACGCATAAATACTGATATTTATAACCCTATATTACCCGATCTAGCCTATATTTTTCCTCCTAATCTGTGCGGTAAAGCGCCCTAACGGTTTTTTTTATAGTCGAATAAATATCGTATTAAATATTCGTAGTCAATAAATGAGGCAATAAGGACATTTTCTACTTCGATTATTTAGAAACCCACAACGCCATTGAAAAGCTTTGCGTAGCCGCCCCGGTATAAAGCATTTATTAAATTTAATTTCTATTACGGTATAAACCTGCACTTTGTGCGGTAGTCTATGACATCGACATTGTAAGTTGGGTCTAAAGTCTGCTAATATATTTACGCAAAAGCTTTTTGTTTTCCTAAAAGCTTTACGTTTTAGTTTTTCATTATCGTACTTTCGCGATATTTGGTAAACATTTTTTTCTATTAAATCTGCCCCGAATAGTATTACCGAACGTCGTCAACAGTGGTCTAGAGATTTGATATACGATGCGTATGAAGCAACGTAGTTCATAGACAGAAAAAGGATCTGCAAAAAATCGCAATATCTGGCGGGATAAACCCCGGGCTACTAGACTGGTTAAATTTTTATAGGAGGGAAATTATGTAGCATTTTTAAACAGATAAGAACCGAAGTTGGTCAACAAACTGACATGACTTATTGATTGTTACAGTATAGCGCTATCTTACAATAGTAATGAACTGAATGACCGAGCTTTGGACCGGGAGAAATTAATTATCGTCTGAAGTTTTTTTCTCAAACGGGTTTGATGTTTGCACAGTTTCCGATTTTCCGGCATTTCGAAGTTTCAAAGCCAGGTTTTAATGCTGGCCTGTTAATGGCTTCACACGTGCTCAAAACTGAAACCATCAAAAGCCTACATCCTGGACGAACTTTCAAAACTGCCGAGTATGAATTTTAATGGCCGAGACCGTAACGGAGGGCCCACTAGGGGAAATAAACTGAGCCTCCGCCGGAAGGAAATTCAACGGTTTCCCAACAACCAGCTGTCTTCGGGATTGGTAATTTGATACCACAGAATGTTAAATTATAATAGAACAGAAGAATAATATCGACAGCCTTTCATCTAATGTTTTCTATTTGTATTCGGCACCATCTAACAATTTTATGGTACAGTGTTTAAATAATTAGTTTGGAGTATCTGATCTGTTATATTCATTATCTTTTTCACTTTTCTTGGTGGTATGTGTGAAAGGATTTCTCTCAATACTGCCTGGTGCCTGGGTTCTTTCACCGTAAATTCTGAACTACTTTATTTCCCTTCTTGACCTGCCGGGTCCAACAGGAAACAAAAACACCGCTCGACAGAAAAAAATATTCTCAGTTTTCTATAACAGAACAAGCCTGCCTAATCGTGCCAAAAAACAAGGCGTCCGCTTCAAACGTTTCGTAAACTGACGCCAGCCGATGAAACGGAAACTCATCCGGGGCGGACAATTAGTGGGCGTGTTCCGGACCGTTAATAGGCCGGGCCTTAACAAGCCGGAATAACTTGCGCTCGCCCCTTTGTTCCCTCCCCTCCTTATATTGTCTTTACACAGTAGAACAGGTTCAAATGGGAGCGAGCATTAAATGTACTTTATTGTACTTTCTACGCTTCCGACGGAAATGACATGTGGCCTAGTCCAACGGAGCCCCTAAATAATCCCAACCAAAACACATGAGCCCAACCGAAAAGGGTACTAGGAAAATATTACGCCGTTAATAAATTCCTGGAGCTGCCAATATACCAATTCATAATATTCTATATAAAGAAATTTCATCCGAAGCATATTATTTATAGTTAGAAAATCGTTATACTCCGATTATTCTCTATGAAGACAACCGTTGGATTCTGTTACGATAACTCCAAGAATTTATGAACGGACATCGTTTAATAAACAGAATGGATTGTTAACCTTGTGCTGTAGTACATAAGTGATTGAAACTGAAGAATAGCGATGAAGTTAATGATCTAGATAGTTAGCAAATTCTAAAGATTTAATGAAAAGGCCTCTCCTTGATGCGTTCAAATAAATGCAATTCATATCAATCATTATTTTATTATTAGGTCGAAATCGTATAAAAGTGTTAGATAAAAACTTTATATATAAATGAATATCTGAAAGCCGGGGGAGAAGAGAGTCACGGGTGGCGCCTTAGTTGACACCGGGGGAGTGTATCGACCGACCCGTCCCTATCTTTAGCGCTTTCTTAAACTGGAGGGCGTAAACCTCCCCCCGGCCGCGGTCCCGGCTTTAGTCAACTTTTACCTTCAAACGGCATCCGCAATTCATAACTTTCTAGGGGGGCCAGCGCCGCGATATTGTTCTCCCTGGGAGACACGCCCCAGCCAGTCCCGTCTCTGGATCGAGTCCCGCGTTGTCGCCGGATAAAAGAATCGGGGACACCGACTATTCTAAATGCTAATGTCGGCCCGGTCCGAGGCCTTCTCGATTCGTCTTTCGGCCGGCCGATATCGCCCAATAACTAGAATTTATTCCGTTCCTGACTTCTGAACGGTTACACATCCAACGTGAGCCGGTTCCGGTCCCCCTTGAACCGGTTCCGTTTCGCCACTTTCGTCGGTAGTCGGTATCGTATCGTTCAGTGTCACACGCAACCCTCAGTTCCCAACACCGAAGCGGATAAACAACTGATCATCGGAGTGTGAGAGCTAACGAAAACAAGGCCGGTGCCGTCGGGCTTGTCAGGGCTTGTTAACAAGGCCGATGGCAATGTCTACTCCCCATTATTTGATTCGGCAGTTAGTCTGCGAGAGAGTCGGTGTAGTTTCCTACTGTGAATTCATATGAATTGAATCAGTATATCATTGGTTGTATTCGTGAAAATTATATAAATAAAATAGCCGCTCTCCAATAAAGTAAACTTTGTTTGATTGACTGTTTTTGAGAAGACTGCTGTTAATATTTTTTCTAGCGGTATTTTCAGATATAGATTAATTCAAGATCGGTGTTTAGGCTTAAGAAGCGGAAAATAACAACTAAATTGGGCCGCATTATCAAAATAGAAATAAAAAATAAAGTTAATCTGTATATTTTGTAGTTTGCGCTTTTCGAGGTCTAAATTGTAAACGATTGACAAAATTCTCGAATAGTCCTAAGAGGACAAACAAAATAACCTAATTTATTCTCATTATTTTCTCGTTTATCGTTTATTCTTGAAACGGGGGCGACCTTATCTACTTTGCTTGAAAGGAAATCGTAACGTCCGAAGGTAAATTATCACGAGCAGTTGAAGTTAGGAATTTTCGAATAGATTCCTCGGTCAAGGGAGATAATAAAAAAAGTAGATTCTACTCGAGAGATGATATCGAAGGCTGGATAACTGAAGGAGGCAAAGGTTGAGGGGAGGTTCACCGACCCAGTTGAAGCAATATTGACGGGTGGGCTGAGCTCGGTTTGACATGCGACAACACAACGGCTCTGATCAAATTTCCGCCGGATATTTCTACCTCCGGCGGCGACCCTCATTTCTCCAGTCCCACTTCTTGACATTTCGCGCAGCCGATAACTGCCCCAACCGACAAATAAAAAAGGTCTATTTATAATTAAAACTGAGATGTCCGGAGATAATACGATGAAATATTCTCTTTTCTCCTTCTTAGATTTGTTTACCCCAGGGCTTGTTCCCTTAGGTATTCGAAACATGTTATAATAGCCATTGACATGCACTTGAATTCTTATTTTCAATACATAAGAATTTGTTGTTCGTCAAATCGGCTTCCCGATTCGATCATTCGGTATGACTCAGACTGCCGTTCGTATTATGTTCCCTGCATTAAGGTGTTCATTGGCGCTTACCATGTTTAAAATATCGTAAACCGAAATACACGTTTTTGTGACAAAAGTTTCCCATTTAGTGAAATAAGTGAGAAGAATAAAATAAGCTGCAATTTATCAAACGCGCAGAAGACGGATAAACCGTCAGAAATGCAATTACATTTCATTGAGTGTGGTGCGAAATGTACTTAACCAAAGTTCGTTGGGTGCACTTGCACCGATTAACTAGATTACTAAAACTTTTTTCAACAAATTTCGGAACAACAGGAGAACTTTTATGATCGAAAATACACAATGCCAATCATGAGGGTCAGGGATTATGATTTCTGAAGGAGCCACAGCAATTTGACTTTTATAACTGAAGACACTTTATGGGATGATGTAGTGTCCAATGGAAAAGAAAGGATTTTTCTACAATTCGGCGCTTATGTATAACTTTATTTTTTGTCCTTAGTAAAATAAATGATTCAATCATTGGGGCTAAACTGGACGTCTGGTTGGAGACCGGCGAGGCCGATATTCTCGAAACTGGGTTGGAAATCATCGGTCGATCGATGTGGTGTGAGGGGGCAGAAATAATGGGCGCCGATAGTGCCTCGTTTGTCCTGAAATGGAAAACCTCTCGGAGGTAGTGGCAACATCCATAAGGAGACATCCCCTGCCGCTAAGCAACCTCATTCTTCATACACGAGTCTTGCCTGCTCCCCACCCTCTGACTCTGTCCCTTTCATTCCTTCCTGTTAGCCATAATTCTTCAAATACTATACCAGCCTTTGACACCTCCTCTCTTCGCCTACGGTTTGTAAGTCTACGTCTTTGACATTTTATTAATTGAAAGGCCGTTACTAAGTCTAAGCAGACCCTGACCCCCTTCCCATTTTATCCTATTGAAGGGAATGTAAATTCATATCGTATTTCTCTTGCCTTTTATATACGGGTCTGTAATGCTCCCCACGTATTGGACACCAAAAGTAAATAAATATCAATCTTAGCAGTATTACCGCTAATATTAGACAGCGTTTGTTAGTAGACGTGGGGGTGCTTGGTGAGAATATATATTAACGGTAGTTCATTCTTACCCGGAAAACAGTATTGTAGCAGGAAAATTTCACAAAGGTGTTGAAAATTTTTGAAAACTCTGGTGGCAAAAAATCTGCGGTAAGAAGATTGGGGATACGGTAGAAGTGGGGGCAGGTAAGACGGGAAAACCGGCCCAATCTCGTTATTGGGGGTGAGGCTGACGCTTTTGCCGGAGAAGGCAAAATAATGGGGGCCGTGATTGTAAACATAACGGGCGGTGAATAACAAGAGCTGGGCTAAAACGTACGCCTCAATAAGGCGTCATTACTCGCGTCCCGGGCCCGCCCCGAATACCAAATAGGTGCCGGCGCCCGCTTATAAACATCTACAGACAATCCCTCCCGGTCCTACACCTCATCCCTATACCTCATACGCCTTCTGACAGTACCTCTAAACTACCTCTCAACCGATTTTAACCGCACACTGCTAAAAAAACTTTAACTGACCAACGTACGGAATATAACAATACTCTCCGTTATTATACAACCATCATGCTTTATTAACAAATAACATTTCACCAGAAATACATAACAAACTAGAAATATTTCACTCATTCAACATTCCACGAACGGAACTGAATTACCATCTGTACACATTCATCGACCCTATAATCCAACTAGCTATACGGAAATGAGCTTTATACATTGCCTAGTTTTACTACATTTCCTTGTCTTTAGTATTGTCACTGTCGATACAGCGAATATTCGAGGAGAGCCCCCAAAAATACTCCTGCTCTATTTATATTACGAATTGACAAGACGGTACGAAATGAATATTTAATATTTCAGGGCACCCGTGAGAGGAAGGGGACTGTAATTCTTCGACTACTCCCAATTTATTTCTGTTTACTATATGAGTAAGGGCTTCCGGCTAAAACGGAAACGGCTGCCGGTGACATTCGGCTGCAAGTCGAAAACGGAAACAAGTCAGAAGTAAGGGGGAGTCGGTAAAAAAATGATACTAATACTTTCGTCTAGTCACCACCGCCAGAATCTTTTCGAATGTCACAGCCAGAACCTAGCTTGAAATAGAATTGGTTTCCTTACGCGATGTTATATTCAAATGGGGCCGTTTATTTTTTAGAAAAATGAAACCATTATTAATATAGGGTTCATAAAGTTACTGAATTGAGCTTGGGATCGTTCTCCGGTCTAGAACAGGAAGCACAATAACGGCTGACATACATTCGGCACTAAAACCACTAACTCGTGTCTTAGATCGTTCCCTCTAGAACGCTAAGTGGTACAAGTTTACATTTCTTGCCGAACGAATGGTATTCCCTTTTATACGCCCGCTAAATCAGCGTATACACGAATGTAGTCCAATATGGAAGTAACAGATAAAAATAATACGCGTTCTACTTCCTCGTCTAAATTTGTAATGCCTAACAAGATAGGGTATCGCACTATCGTTACTACCTAAAATAAATATTCCGATATTTTACCCCTAGGGTCATATTTCGTACTTCAGCACATGTACTCAATACCGTAGAACGACAAAATTCAAACCATGTGATCCATTATACAGTATTAAAAATAATTCCGTAGAGTTTAATGTAATAAGACATTTCTATAGCGTTTAAACGAGGAATAATAAAGGAAAATCATAGAAATTTACTGTTCTTACTGCTATTGACAAGACTGAGCCTAAGACGAAGAAATAAATTAGTTCAGGCCTTACTTTTGACGAACCCTGGAGTTGCCAGGCAATACGAGAGCGAAACTTTTACCCCCGCCTTTTGCAACGCTTTTACCGGACGAGTGAATGAACTAAGTGAACAAAAAAAAATTGTCTACGATCTCAAATTGAAACGGAAAACTCGGGTCGGTGACCCCCGACCGCCTACCTTTCTGAGTGTAAACTAGAGTGATGGTGGGGGGAACATATTTCAGCCGGTTGGCGGGGTGCGGGGTGGGGGTGCGGGGTGCGGGGTGAGCCTAACCTGTTGAATAACACCCGGCGGCCGGCCTCTCACTACTACTAGCGGCTCGCACCCAGTTACACCTCATCCCCTCCACCTCCGCACCAACCCTAAGCCAGAAAGTTAAAATATTTAGAGTTCTCGGTATCGCTCTTGAATCCTCTTTTCTGTAGACTCAGTCCGCGGTGCAATACTATTTTGGAATCTGAATTCCATCAAATGAGGATAACATTTATTTTTTTTGTGGCATTTTCGCCAAGTAGAATTGTCGGAATACACCGAATAGGAACTTCATGCTGTATAATGGTTTATAGGAACTGCAAAAATCCGCATTTGGGCCACTCCTTTAATGAAATTGATGCCAATCCCATATTTATTACCTCGAATGCAATAAATTTTATTCTTTCAATTTTGTTTGTATATACTATGAAATTGTAATTAATAGCGTGCAATAATATCGCGAAATTTTAATTAATTACGTAGTTTCTCAATTAATTTATTTAATGGAGTGCCTACGTGCAAATTCTCTTAAAAGTGCGTATCAATATAAGAAAATTGGAGGTGGTGAGTGGGGGGTCAAGAAATGCCGCACCAATTTTCCACAACAAAAGAAGAAGAAGAAGAAAGGAGGGCTGATTTCAACACATCCTTTTATAAGACCTGGTATCGTAATCTTGAAACAATGTGCGGCCAAGATTAAAGGCAGCGGAAGCGACTCAAGGATTTCGAATTTAGGGGCTGGGAAATGGCTCGGCGCTTTCGAGAGGTTCCTTTAGATCTCACCTTTATCAGTCTCGTTGTCTGTCTTCAGTCACATTTTTTGGTTGATTATTTAATTCAAGCCATATATAAAACTTAAGGTGCTAGATTGCACATTAAAAGTCATAGCATCTACTTACAATTCATTTTCAATATAAATCTAATTAGCTCGTGATGGGGACTACGAATTCAATCACGCTAAGCAGCCTTTTAAAAGTGGATAATTACCGTATAATATAATATACTAATTTGTTAGTGATTATCGATGTATTGACTAAAAAATAATTTTCATACACGTTAACACATTAAACAAAATTGGGTCCCACAGGCCTAATCCGTACGCGAATATAAAATACTTAATAGAGCTAGAATTCTAATTTTTGGTCAATAAATTAATGATGGTGTGGATGAATCGGTTAATAGAAAGTAGGCAGGAAGTGCACACTGTTAATTAATATTATTGGCTACCACACCCGATTTACTAGAAATAGGGCGCGTATCGATACTACGCCCGCATAACAGTCAAACATGCACGGCTCAGCATCGGCGCCGCTTTATGACCTGTAAAACTGGATATTATTCCTCGTGTTGACAAAATTAATTAGAACATTAAGAAAGAGAGGATATATAGATTACGTATAACATACTTTCTTGCGATTTGCGTCCCCTTTCACTGGACAGTGCTTCAGCAAACCAGCGGCGACCAACATGCGTATGAGATTCAGTAATCATCCGCATGCGAGACTAATAGATACATGGACGTAAAATACTAAATAGAGCTACCACTTGATTATTGAATTAAAAATTGTATGGATACATACTTTAATTTGGATTTAACTCTATAAGAACTCACTATCTGTCAATACGATATTAATTGCCTAGCTTACTCCAAATAAGGCGCTTTCTGATACTACACCCGCATGGCGGTCCAGCATGCACGGCTTAGTATCAGCGCCGTTTATGACCTGCCGGCTTTCAACGCCCTTCAAAGCGCTACCGTAATTTTCAATATATATCTCATATTGACAGAATTAAATAGAAAGTAAAAAAGTGATTTTTTAGGACGAAAGTACTTCCTTAGGCGGATGAGTTCAGGGACGAGGGAGGTAAAGAAAAGTTTGCTATCGATTTTATCCGGTACCACCCCCTAACCCTTTTCCGCCCCGGCAATCCACCCACAAACCACTCTTCGCCATTCTCCGCCCCTTTCAAATGAGAACAATTCACTTTCAATTGATTTACACTGATCTCCCGAAACATTAGCAATCCGCCGACCGCGCGACTTCCCTCTGTAATATCCTCTCACTCTCTCCTCAATATATACATTATAAACTCACTTTTTGGCCCGGCTGCGCCTAAAGGCCTCCCCCTTCTGCTATATTTCATACTGCATATTTAAATTGGAATATTTTTGGTTTTTTGTTTGCCTCTAGTAAATTTGTGTTGTACAGTAAACGTAAACAGAATCTTATATTACAGAGATCTAAATTGTAGCATTGAAGTGTTGAATTGATGTTCTACGTCGTGATACCGAAATAAGAAGAATACCCTGAAGGGGTTATTTATAAATCTGGCTAAATGTGGTCATAGAATCATCGATGACTCAGCATTTTGCAGAATCAAATTACAGTCCGCCTAATTAATCTTCAGCTCAATGTTTATACGGCGAGTTAATTTGACGAATTACACGAACGTTTGCTGCACTAATTGAAGTCTACCGAGTGCAAACGATGAAAAAACACTTTTTTCCCGCCAATAACACCGTCGGGAAATATTAATTAAGGTCATCCTTCGTTTGCTAATAGGCTCGGAATAAAATTAATAAAACTCCGACTTACAGCTTTGGACTCTCTAATTACGGAGCACCCCTCCCTCTGATTATAAAATCGATATACTGCGCTCGGGAAAATTACAATTTAATTATCGACAACGACGATCTCATTACTGAATTATTCCCATTTGAAAGGGGCTTTGATTCGAATCGTGGAAAAATCTCGTTCGAAGGAGAATTTGGATTCGCCCCAAATAAAGATCGTTTGACCTAATTGCACTTCTTCGAACCCGCGACCGACGAATCTAATTTTCGAAGAATAGGCACTTCCGTCCAATCTTCTTTCAATTGCACCTCTCAAGATTTAACCTGTATACGAGGAAAATAAGTAGCGCATTTTAAAATGTCAAATACTTTTTCAAATAAATTAATAATAAAAAATTGGCTACCAGCCACTAGCCACGCTAGGCTAGTTGGGGACTACTGGATGAATGGCAATATTAAAACCATAACGGAACCGGCTCCCACGAATGCCATTAAATAATAAGGACGAGACGCGAAAGGAGATGAAAATTATCGAGAGAAAATAATTAATTGATACTTCGAATTTATAAAATTATATTGGCGATGTGAGCTGTGGGCTAAAGTTGGTGGAGCCGTTGTGACAACTGTTAATTTAGTTTCATGTCGAGACGTCACCGGGTGCCGTCAGAGTGTCGGACTCAAACGAATTTTCATACTCAACTGCAAGCCGGCAATAGCGTTTTCAGAGAAAATTAAATTGAATCTACGCCCCAACTTCCTCTACGGCTAACAAAACTTGGCCGGCTTTATTTCTAATATCACAAACCTTGTTAATATCAACGAATACGGCTGCTTTTATTAATTAAAAGGTTGGAATGTAAAAAAGAAATGATACCCCCTCGAATTCAACGGAATGCAAACACGATAAATATGGTTTACAGTCTCTAGACAAAAACATTTCTGTTCCCTTCCTAGTAACGATATCAAAACATTTTCCGAGCGACTATAGACTGGATAATGGAATTTGGCATCTGCGAAATTGCCAGTTACCTCGTTTTTATTTCGGATCGAGCTCATCGAATACCAATTAACTAAGTTGGAGTATATAAAATGTGTTTATTTTTGGGAACGATTCAATACTAGAATGGAGAATCTGTTTCTAACATTCCAGTATGTATTTTAAAACTACGGCTGGATTTTAAAGAGCCTTAAAAGCCTCCAATTAATAAATAGGATTGTATAATTGTCCGATTCAGCGGACAGACCGAAACCGGGTATTGTTGTGGTTAAAATGAGAGTAGTTGACGATGTACGGATAAAGGATTGAAATCGGTGTCGATGGAACGTAGAAAATAAATGGGCAGAGAGGCATCCGCGCATTGCACACAGTTCCGCTATTCTGACCACTTGATTTAACACGGTATCCGGACCGGATATTTAGTGTTTTTCATTGCTTTCTCCAGCATTCCACGTCTGGAATTAGAATTTCAATCCACAAAATCAGAGCAGTTCAAGCTTAACGTATTGTTTCGATCTACAAATACATTTTACTAGTATAAATCTGGTAGAACTCCAGATGTTCGCGCGCGCCATGTCATATTCGCGTGCTCCTTCGTTAGTGTTATATTTAATTTTTGAAGTCTCTTAAGGGCGCGAGCGATCCATTTTATTATATTCTACTGCGAAATTTTTGGCGTTTTACTGCGATACGTGAACGTTTTGTCGTCGGAACCCACCTCAAGTGTCTCCGGAACTCGAAGTATGAATTCGGTCCATTGCGGATTGCAGAACGCGTCTTCTTAGGTATAAGCGGAAAGGTTGCTCGTAACTGAATATAAACAGACGACGAGTCGAGACAAGTCGTTTATGTAGAAACAATAAATAGAAGTGATAATTTTTAGGGGTCAACTATCGGTATTAAAGCCTCAATTATTTACTCCTCGAGATTCAGCCGGTGTTGCCGACCGGCAAGAGGAGACAGGAGAGTTTTTTGAGGGGCACAACTGAAGAGAGCAACAAATAATGAAACGATCTGGGGCGGATGAGGTAGACAACTGACAACAACAAGAGAAGGGCGGGTACGGGGGACTCTGCCGCGATATTAAAAATTTCTTCCGTTTTAATATTGTTTTCTACCGAGAAGGTGGCCGGGGGTGGAGAGGAAATTGAGTTAGCGGATGAGGTAGAAATAAAGTTGGAAACTAATTAAAAGAAAAAGGGACAAGTTTACGCTTTACGAATCTGAATTACAAATGAATGCGGTGGTGCAGCGGCGAAAAAAAACTTGTTTCCGCCGATCTAATTACCGGACCAACATTTTTAGTCACATGTTCATCGTACAGAAACGGTTACGGTTGAATAAAAGAAAAAGTGAAGGCAGTTTCTATGTCGTAAAATTAACCGGCAAACAATGCCGATAGGAGAGTTTTATTATGTTATACAATAGTATCCGATGTGGCAGCGGAACCGGGAATCGGTTTCCTTCGGGTGGGATAGGGCCTGAGGGCGGCGCGGGTGACGGGCCCGCCCTTCATTTAACTTCCCCTCGGCCCACGTCCGTAAAGAGGTTTATGGCCCGCTCTGATGGTCCTCAACATAGCCCTACGCTCGGGCCATCTGTCTTCCCACTGTCCTTCGGCCTTCCCCCTCACCCTCTCCCCCTCCTCTAATACTTCTCTTTCTTTGTTTCCATCACCCCTACCGCCCCGCGTGAAACAGCCATCCGTCGGTCGTCTTTCCTCATAAACTCCGCCGTTATTTCCAGGTCAATTTAGACCTACCGGCTTCCACAGATGAAATTTAATTTCCCCACATACAACTGGCCCAGTTTAAAATGGCCGCGAGGAAAATCGCCTTCTAATTTTTAGCGATCATTCGCTGGCACGACAAATTTTCTATAGAAAATATATATAAAACCTGTCGTTTTGAGGAGTGTAAACATGAGAATTTTTCTGGTAAGAGATCGCATTTCATATGATTAGTAGTCCGAGTACAATACTCGAAGTAATAATATAGCGTTTTATCAGCGTAGCGGATAAAACTAATTTTTTCTTTCTATGGATGTTTTCTACTCTCCCACGGTGTTTGTCGAACGGAAATTTTTCCTTGTAAGAGGTAATAAATGTTCGATTAACGTCAGAATATCTGTATAACTATATTACAACAGATATTGACAATCTCTACAGGGGACTATCGATCGAAGATGTCTATCTCTAAATTCATGTAATTTCTTTTTGCTAGTGACTACGCGTTTTAATTTTACAACATGAAATGATAACGAACAACTCTGAGATTCACCAAGGTAAAACCCAAATCAACAAACGAATGCGGCCTCGAAAACAACGAGTAATTTCGATATTCCAATCCTGACGATATACAATATATATATCCTGTTCTATAATTCCTTGATATAATTTGGAGACTGATAAAACGAGAACGACACTAAGAGGAGTCGAGGCGGGTCGAGCCTCACCCATCCTAATTACCGATCGTTTGCTTTTCCACTTAAAAAATTCATCATATCCCCGCCCGGAACAGCGTCTCTTTCCTTGAAAGTCCATCAAATCGGTAAAATTGAATATTTTGACGTTTATTTTTTTATAATGCAAAGTAATATCCCATCAATGTTATCTGGCGTCAATTATCTTCACGTCCATCATTCCGCAACGAAATTCAGTCTGCGGCTGGTCTTATCTGTTCGTGTGAATTTCGTTTTGTGAATGACTCGCATGTCTAGCAGCTTCTTTAGTTAGAATGATGCCCATATCTGATTTATACCTTTATCGATATTTCTTCCTGTCATATTAATTTTCACTACACTAATGTTGTGGATGATTTGATTAACTAGATTTGTTTAAAGAGCTTACAAAGAGTTAAAGTTTCATGGGAATTCTTTATTAAACATACTAATTAAATTATATATAAAATATTAAATAAAATATGGAGTGCATACATACTTTTATTTGAATTTAAAAGTACTCACTATCTGTTAATACGATATTAAATGCCAACACGCCTAGTTTACTACGGATAGGGCGCATTCTGATACTACACCCGCACGACGGCCCAACATGCACGGCTTAGTATCAGCGCCGTTTTACAACCGGCCGTCTTTGCCAGTCTTCGTCGCTACCGTAAAGCTGGGTATATTCTTTCTCGTAATAACTAAATTAATTACAAACTATAAAAGAGGAAGTGTATAGAATACCTATAATATGCATTCGTACATCTTATGTCTCCATTCCCTGGAGAGCGCAGGCAGGAAGCTCCACAGTCGACCGATATGCGGACCTGAGTAATCTACTAATGGAAAACTATTGAAATTCGCGGAGAAGCCGAGAGCGGTCTAGAATAAAACCAAATCAGCGAGTGGAGACAGAAAATAGTAAGGGGATTATATTCCAAAATCTATTGTCCTATCCGTTCGCAAGCATTGTCAGAAACAAATTAAAGGCTCACAGACCCCTAAAAACTATTCCTTTAATTAATAAATAAGAGATATGCTCCGAAGAACAGAAGGATTTTAAAAAATCCCTTTCTGAAACAGTTGTTCCATTACGGAAAAGGCCGGCTATGTCACGGGGCCAAATCTCGTAGGGCGTAGCGTTGTTTTGACGTGCTTTAACAGATTCCAATTAATCTTTTATAGAATATACGGCCGTGTGTGCATGTGTGCGTCAGTGTCTGTCTGGGTGTCAGCGTGAAAGAAGCCGTTACGGGTCAGGATCGATGGCCGGGTCGGACGATTCCATAATTGATTGTAAAGCGGGCAGCGGGCGAATTCATTACCGGGGGCTGCCAAACTCAGCGCCAAACCCACCAATCCACCTCATCCTCTCTCGGCCGATACGAGCCCGCCGCCTCTTCGATATTGAAATAAACAAATGGTATAATTACGCCTCGGGTAACTTTCCGTCGACTCTACATCCGCGATAACAAAAGGAAAAAAAAATCCCGCGCCGAAATGAACACTTCTCTGTCTTCGTCCCATTTTTAATAAACTCGCCCTCAGGAACGGTCGTCGGCCCTATTTCCGAGGCTGCAAATATCCGCGAGGATAGCACGTCTGACTGATAACCGTGCAGATGGCTCAATGAAATATATTTCAGTACTTAATAACAATTCTAAAATTATAATTACTCACGACAATGTGATAAATATGTCGATAATGTACGGTATTTTTGTATTTATGTTGAAATCTGCCAATAGTTGAAATTAGATGATGGAATTGATGAAAGTATAGCACCACTAATACTTGAATAGTGTTAGTGCGTAGAATTGGCGGGCGGAGGGAAAAAACGCACGAGTAATTATATAGGGAACGCTGGTAGAACTCACGTATGGCTGCCTTATAATATAACTAGGAATCGTTGGAAACGGGAAATAGTGACCGCTCCGACTGTAATTTATTCACGGAACTGCAAAGAACTAAGCGGAGGAGAGGCAAGTGGGCTAGGCGAGATGAATGAACGGTGGTGGAGTGAGGGTGGGGGCGGTAGAATGAAAGCTGGGCGAACAGGTGCCGGCCCCATCTACGCCCGACGTCAAGTGAACAATGTTCTGGGCATCGGCCCGCGGGGGGGCGAGGGCCGAATTTTGTTGGCCTTTCGATTGCGGCCACTCGCCCCCTAACGGGGCTACATCAATCCCGAGTCGGTCCCAAACAAAAAGAAACGCTCAATCCTGCCCCGCTTCCAATAACCGGCCTTCCGCCTTAACACATGCCAACAAACAACATCGCATCCCGGGCCGACGCGCACCAATTTAAACCGGGCGCTCGATCGCTCACCCAGACCGAATTAGTATGCTCGCTGAAAGACACATTTGCCAACGGAGGATTTTATCGTAACAAAAATTAGGTAAATTGTGCCCAGTTTAGAATACCTGTTTTGTGGTCTGCGTGCGGTTGGAATACCGTAGATTTCCTGTGTTTCTGTCTCCTCTCGCCGGTCTGGTCTTTCGCTAGACCGGTTTCGACTGTCCGTTCAGTAGCGGTGTTAGTCACTTTGGAAATTTTTGGGCATCCTAACTGCACCCAACGAACTTTAATTAAATACATTTCACAGACACTCAGGGGACGCTAGTTTATCGGTGCAAGTGCACTCAACGAACGATTTTTGTGAAACTAGCGCCCCCCTGAGTGTGATGCAGAAATGTACCTAACTAAAGTTCGTTGGGTGGACTTGAGCTGATAAACTAGCGCCCCTGATGGTGGTGCAAGTGATAGTGATAATGCAGTGAGGATACCCAATAAACGTCCAGAGTGCAAAAGTGACTAACACCTCTACTGAAGATGGCGAGCAGCCGAAAACGGTCTAGCAAAAGACAAACAACAGAGAGGAGGCAGAAACACACGAAATCAACGGTTAATTGTGCCCTTTTGATCATCGGCTATGCAAACCTTATTGGCATACGCCGTGCGAATTAGTATGGTTGATAGTGTTGTATTTATTTCATTGCAGTGTTGTGTATTTCTTGTCAGTTATCCAACAGATATCCTGTAGAGTGACATAAATAAGAATGTAATTACCACAGATAAGTGAATGGAGCAGTCACGCGCTGAGGGATTAGGTGCTGGGGTGTTCGGATTCCGGTGACGTCCCGAATTTTCTTTCTATTTTAAATTTGGATTGAAAAGTAAAGCTTTATACTTTATTCCTGAAATAACTTCGTGGACAGATCAACGGGCTCGCGTTAGAATCAGATTAGACTGTAGGGGAGAAGGTAAAACCTTATTTCCCGGAGCAATAAATTTCGTGATGTTTTAATTAAAATGCACTTTAATCTATTAAGGTTTAATGCCCCATCCCATAAAAACTATTTATTGCGAGGACCGGAGATCCTAAAAGACATTATTGGAGGAAACTACCGCCCTTTCGCCTCGGCCTCGGTTCAACGCCGCCGCATGCCTCCCCCCTCCATATTTTTTAAGAATACGAAACTCCGGCGTCAATGCTTTGTTTAAAGAAAACGAATAGTGGGTTTCCGTGGTTTTTTAATATAGGGAAATATAATATTATACCTTATATTGTAATCCTAATTTACATTTCTCGTGTCAAGGGGCTATTTCCCATTTTGGAACAACAAATATAATATTTGTAAATATTTACTAGGGAATGATATTATTCTCAGGGAAGGAAAATATTTAAGTTTCTTCTTATCTCAGATAGTTATGTTAATTTCCTTTGAAGCGGCAGGAGGTATTGCCAACTGAGTTTTATTTCATGCAGTCAATTTCGTTAGTGTCAAGAATTTGGTTATAAGAAATGCATTTGCAGAAGTGCGGCATTGGCCTGTAAGAAAGCATTAAGCGGCCTAATCCTGGGCGAGAAGAAATGCCTCCCTGTTTGGGCCCCAATTAGAAGATAATAAAAAGGGTATAGAAGTAAATGTATAAGGGGTTGGCCGCGTCCTTCCTTAAGGGATTAAACCAAAAAGAATCGCTTCCTATAAGTCTTCCAGCCTTAGTCCTTAATTCCAAACTCGATTAGCTGGCTAAGTCCCCTCTGAGGTAAGACGAAGAGGCCTGATTTTCTATTAAATTTTATTTTGGAGAACTCTGGCCGATTTAAATTTCAGTAATAAAAATAAAAACCAAATCGATTCGGACTTCAGATTAACCAATAACTAAAGTTATGGTAGGCAATACGCCGATACTGATCCTTGGTCTACGATATATTTCTATTTGAAAAATTACGTTATGGAATTTTACTTCAAGTTACGTAGGATGGGAGCATTAATTTATTTTTACTTTTAACGGATGATTAGATACAATTATTTGACGTTTAATGTGTAACTACAGCTGTGTGCTTAAAAGTGGCCAGCATGTTTGAAAATAAAATATTCTAGAGTTTGTAAAAATTATCGAATTTTCTGTTCTAAATATCTGCCAAATAAAAGAAATTTGGGCAAATTGATAAAAGTTTCTCTCTATACTAAGTTATAAGTAAGTTATAAATCGTACGAATAATAAGTACTATAGAGAGATCGCTTTTAACGCAAGAAGATATTCACTAGAACACTATACTTAGTTTGGACAATTATAACGCTAATTGTAATAATAAATGGTTCAGTTTTCTTGAAAATACCGCAGAGTATACCGGATACTCGCGCACTGGCCTACAACCCAGACGCAGTGCGACAATAGTGAAGCCCTCGTGTCAATTATGTATTTATTATATATATATATATATATATATATATATATATATAGAATATTTTTTATTTATTTATTTTATATATTTATTTTATTTTCACATTAGTGGTATCTCCAGGAGCAAACGGTCGAGTGTGCGAGTGATTTCCATTAATATATCATTTCGTGGAAAATAAAATACGTTTCAAATCGTCAAGTTATCCAGGATTCCGAGCGGGAAGTTTTATCGGTAAGTAAACAAATATGGAATAGAGTTTTTTTTTCACCTACATCGAAAATGAGGTTAATACACGATTTTCATACTCGAAATAAGCCTTCTAGCCTTAGTCCTTAATTCCAAACTCGATTAGCTGGCTAGGTCCCCTCTGAGGTAAGACGAAGAGGCCTGATTTTCTATTAAATTTTATTTTTTTCGCCTACATCAAAAATGAGGTTAACACACGATTTTCATACTCGAAATAAGCCGTGAAATGACTGGAATTGGAAGTAGCTCCACGCGGTTAGACTAGAACAGGATATCGTTGTTTGATTTAGTATATATAGAAAAAACAGTTAGTGGGCCGGAGTGGCGAGTGGGGAGAAGCGGTTGGATGGGGCAATCGATCGGTTATACCGATCGGAGTGTGGGATAGGTGGTGGTGATGATGGATGGGTGGGTACTCACCGGGCAAGAGAGCTGGTCCATTTGGCGGTGTCGGGTTGAGTTGTTGATTGTGGTGGTGGTTGGGCGACAGGACGGATATCTGAGTGAGGGGGGGGGCCGGTTCAGTCCTGCGGCCCCACCCGAGCCCCAACCTGCTCATACACCGGAGCTGGTGTTGCGGGGGCGCTCTACTGGCGGCCACCCACCGACCCACTCCAACCCGAGCCCGCGCGACACTCTCGATGGCGGTCACCTCGCGGCCCTCTTACCGCCCGCTCACATCTCCGCCCGGTCAGAAAACGACGCAAAACTCCGGCTCCGCGCTCACTCTAAGACCCGCCTTGCCGATACAACTGTGAGGGAGGCCGCGCGAAGACCACGACCGTCCGCTGGGGTCGCTATTTCCAACGCACCTTGCACAAAAACGTACGGTAAAGTGTTCTCGTGCTCGAACCGGCCCAAGTTCTATCCACCATATTGGGTTACAGAACGACCGTCGCGAAACGCCGATGTCCGCCCGCCGCCGATATCCTCCTCTTGGGCCGAGAGCTCATCGCCGCCCAGCCTGCAAAACAACACTGCCGTAACTATTTAGGTTATCATTTGCCGGCGCGGCCTTATAAAAATAGGCCCGCTAATAAATACACATATTACCCGGTAGTACCATAGATGTTTATTCGGTTAAGTATAATTGAAACATTTGTTTTAGAGAAATTTTCCTATCTGAAAATATATATATGTATATTTTTAATGACAATATTTTCTTTTCACAAGTAAAATCTATGCGCGTGTAATTAAAACCTTAAAAAAGTTACGATAACATAAAGAGTTATTGATTTTTGAGATATCTGTATGGACGTTCGCGATGGTTTGGAATATCACTACTATTTCACTCGTGAACGTTTACGAACGTACTTACGCATGACATTAGTCAAATATTAGCACAATAACAAATACAATGACACTGTGAATAGAAAGGGATGACAAACATTTTCGTTCGTAGTGAGTTTTTCACTACTTACTGACGGAATGCTATCAACGATCATGTGCGATGTTCATAATACGTTATCAATCACTTGTAAATATGCGAAATAGTTCACAAATATGTATGTTAGTCCAAAAAGGGAACTAAATCCATGGTAACGCCGAACGAGCGCCGACTATTGGAATGGTTCAAAAAGCGGAAGATGGACAAACCGAAGCGCGCGTGCAGGTGCGAAAGGGAAACATTTAGGAGCCTGAATGGAGGCGGCGGTGAGGGCAATCAGAGCCGGTGAACACAACAGATGCAGGGATTGCTTCCGATGACGTCATCCCTCTCTTCTACCACTGAGATCATTGCCGCTTCGAGAGTAGTTCGCCAACTTCCCCCCTGGACTTCCCTAAGAATTCTAGGCGTACTCGTTTTATACCCTCGTAAATAATCTGAAACGATCGATATTTTTATCTACTAGTCTCCGTTATTTTTATCTCAGTGGATACGACCCCGATGTTTTGAGCCTGCACCCGAAATTTTCGAAATTTTATTTCCGAGGCAAGCCACCATAATCACTGACAGCAAACGACGATGATAAAGCCAATAAACTACACTGCAATAAGCATAATAAATAAATGCATACTTCTACTTTTCGCCATCGTATAAACGTCGAAGATTATTCAACAATGAGTTCATCGACGCCCGTACAGTTTAACCAAATGTAAATTGACTTTTCTTCGGGCAGCCAAAACGGGAATAGTAAAAGAAAGGCCCAACTCTCGCAGACCGCCATAAAGGTATTGAAAATGAACTTCGTAGGAAATTTTCATTGTAACTTGCCCAAGTCATTGAGGAGTATAAGTAATGGTCAGTATATTTGCATGATATTTGCCAGAGCTCAATGGGGTTGGATGGTTGTCGACCTTATACCATCGATCACTGACGAATTACATAACTCATTTTTATCTTCCGATGCCGTATTTTATATTTTGTGATACATTGGCTGTACAGCACTTACTGAAAAACCTGCCAGGTTGGTGGATTATGGCAGGGGATTTGGACGCCACCGGGGCCCCCTGACAGAGGGATGAAATGGGAGGCCCGCCGATAACTCATCGCTCGTTACGGGCGAGTTAAAAAAAATAGACGCCAAAAACGTCGGAATTAATAAAATAAAATTCACCCCTGTGCCCTCCTATTTGAAAAATACCAGTGACCCTACCCCACCGTGTCACCTAATCATTCGCAACATTGAAGGCGAAACGAATATCCCCGCGGTCTTGTTAAGCGGTTACATGACATTCTGTTTTATAAGGACGATAAATGCGTTAGTCCGTTATTCTGTCTGATGTAATTCGAAATCCACCAGAACGCCCTCGAGGAAGGCTGCTACGTATGTACGTTCCTACTCACCTACAAATCTTTTAAAAATGTCATATAATACAGATAGATATGAGCTATAATGTTTGTTACTTGTACTCTAATGCTTATCAGGTCAAAATATAAATATATATATATATATATATATATGGGGCAGCTGGATATATTGTATTATGTAACGGCAAGAAGACTGAACGTGATTCGGAGATATCACACAGGTATCAGCAGTTCTGATCAAAGAATCAAAGATGATGACAATATTTAAGAAAATAAATTATGTCGCTTGGGAACGTACTAAAAATTAAACCTCATTGGCACCCTCTTCATAATTTATAGGTGTAACTATTTACTGATTGATTATGATGGGGAGTATGGATCTTATACTGGCGATGAGGAAGCAAGCCTTGTATTTTAACGGTCAGGAACAGCTGACCGTCAAGAAGGGCCGACGTTTCGTAACTTATATTGCGTCAAACTTCAGCCGTCCGGGCCATACCTCGCAAACATTAATTGCGCGATATTGATGAGTTCAACTTTGAGAACCAACTTACACTTCTAGTGTCAAATTCTCGTTTAGCCACTTAGTTGTTTTATGGCTGTTTTATCCTCCTGAAAAAACACCCCACAGGACCCCGGCAGAATAAATGTTTCGATTTCTTTTTAAATGAAATTACAGTATGTATTATAATATTTTAGCTTATTGAATAAACCTATTGTAATTTATATATGAAATAGATCTTCAACATTTTTTAGTTTCCTAATACACATTTTACTAAACACTAGCAAACGTTATAGATATTATAATTATTTATCTTAATAGCGGTGAATATAAATGGATGTTCTACTATTCGGTAACCATATTGGTTTAAAAGGAGTACAGCCTGTTATCTCGTCAAATTTGAACTAAGGAAAAATAAAAGAATACGAGGGAAATAAGAATAGGAAATTGGGTTAGGGAAGGAAGTGGCATAGGGTCCCCGGCAGTATCTCGTTGATGTAACACAACTCCTCATTCATATCGGTCGGGCGAGGGCCGCCCCTTTTAACAGTAAACTGGTAACGGGAAGACGCTACGCAAATATTGGGCTCCCCCCAAATTGGGACTAGAATTGCGTTCACTCGCACAATAAAGGAAGAGTAGATAATCGAACCGCCTTACCGCCTACCCGCCCCGACAATAACACCCAAAATGTAATGAAACAGAACCCCGGCTGAAATAAAGGAAGAGGCGTGAGACTCCCGAGTAAAATCAAAATGCTTTTCGAATACATCGACGCGCTTTTCTTCCTGCGAGAGGCGCCGGCGTAAAATTTTACCGGGAATAAAAAAAACACGCCACCATAGGTTCAATTTTCCAGCGGGCTCCTTATCAGATCAGTAGCGGCGTAAACGGAGCGGGAAATTTTATTAAATTTAGCACACTCCTCAGCGCATCTATTGAATAGAAGGCAACACTACTTTGTACAAGTTAAAATTTAAATTGAAAACTAGATACAAGACAGATGGAAATCTTGGACGTTTATTATTATGAGACAAAAAACCTAGGAAAACATCATTCAAAAATAGCCGCAAAGAATATGTTAAAACCGACCATTACGGCTAGAGTAATTTCTCAACAGATATCTTAAGCTTTTCAAATTTTTATTTTATTTTGAAAGTAACTATTATTTAGATGTTAAAAACATTTTCCGATTACCTTTTAGTTTAAATAAATTGAACAGAACGACCGTTTGGTGCTCGACTCGCTAGTTGGTTTCATAGTGTAGAGAGATAGCGTTAGTGAATTACAATTGGAAATAAGCCTCCTTCTCTATCGAGCAGCTCTATCCAAATTTCACCGAACAGTGTTATAGCTAGTCCCGGAATACTCGCGTTAATTTTAGGATTGGATTAACTCTTCAATGAATATAAGATCAAACATGACTTGATAATTGGGCGGGTTATAGAGGGTTGGATTCGAGGGTTATAAAACAATCCCCATTCGGTAGTGTTGTTCATATATCAGGCTAGCTGGGCCGGCGGGTGGGGATGGATCCGGTGGGAAATGTCCGCGTCCCCGAACGACCACCCGCCACCGACAATCGTAAACTTAAATACATTACGCAGTAACGTCGGATCCGACCATTTAGGCCATCGGAAGTACTAGAAAATGTGACACGGGAAATCGGAAGAGCTTCGCCAACTGGACCCTCTAGGAAACCGTTAAATTCCAAAAAGGTATTTACTTCTACTACTAGATTATTATCACAGTTACTAAGGTAATTTGGCGGTAAATTATAATTTAGCATTTCCGGCTTTATAATAGCACCGATTTCCGGTATGTTTACATCATGTTTGATTTCAAACACGAGTCTAGTACCTTGCACTGTCCGTCAGATCTTTTCTTTCATGAACTCCCAAATTATATTTCCCGAAAATTAGTCCCGTCCTGCAGATCGGATCCCTGAAAGCAAGGGTTACCTCGTTTAGTTAATAATTGGGAATTGGGCTTATTAATTCATAATTAATAATGTGTCGTGTGTGGTAATTATATATAGATATACTATATTGAAACTAATAACTTGGCTCGTATATAAAATACGTTGGTCGTGCGGGAAAATAGTTACAGTGAGTTTAGTTTTCAAGTAAGGAATGGACCGTAATTCGAATAATGTTTGTACAATACAAATCTTGTTGTATACAAAATTATTTGTGAGCAAGCACTCGGTATTCTATTCGGTTCGATTAGTGGTGTGTACGGCACAATTGAAACTGTCCTGAGAATACTTTCGGTTCGATATCGCTTGGTGCCAACTGTAAACTGGGACGGAGGCGACGTCCGTAGGTCGTACGGGAACGGGGGGAGGGGTTCCGGCTCCCCACAAAGAACTGAGAGGGTCAACAGTAAATACTCCGATACGTTATAATTATAGCGCGGGTTCGGGCGGCGGAGGCATCGATCTCCGGGCGGAATCTATGAATAGTAGGGCCACTCTCGGTTATCACTCGCTACACCCACCCAGAGACACGATGACAATCCTAAAAGCGGTTTTAGCAGATAGTAAGTAAACTATTTATCAGAAACTCGGCGACCGTGTACGCGCCTGTCACCAATCGGGGTATACTCCGTTTTGCTTCGAGTATCCGGGCGCCGCGTAATATTCTACTATTCACTGGCGCCATTCATTCTCCCCGATCTACTTTCACCCACCCCGCACCTAATGCAAAAAACTTATAAAATGAACGAAAATTATTATCAGAGCGATTATTATCAGATACTATCTCGGATTCGTTTCAATATTACCGATAAATTGTAGACGAATCGTTTAAGCATGAGAGAATTTCCTCAAATGGTAGTGATCTAAAACGCTACACAACGGCGAACCGACGAATACTTCCGGGAGATGAATGCTCGATGTTTCCATCGGACTTTCCAAGAAATTTCGATGTTTTCACATTTATTTCCCTAACTGACGAAGGCTAAGGAATTCGTTCCAGCGGACGTATTAAATATTTAACTAGTCACTTAACTAGAAAGCTTGCCATACAGTATAAGGTAAGGGAACCGAAAAGAACCCATCGGTACCTAGCAATGAGCCACAGTGAAATACGGCCGCGCCGCTGAATGAATTACGTAAGAATGAAACACACTTTAAGAATATCGTAAAGGATAAGGAGAGGCGAACTCGAGGAAAATGATATCGAGACGAGGATCGAAACGGTAGACTAAACGCGTCGAGGGGGTCGAATCATAGGCAGGCGATATAAGCGTAGGAAAACTGAGAGGTGTCGACTGGGAGGCGGACATTTAATGGGCCGACCGATAGCGGGCGACATCTGTTCGCGTGTGCCCGGTTCGACGACACGCTGCTGACCCTCGGAGCGCTCGATTTCGTATCGAATTTCAATCGGTGCGGGCGCACACCCCCCGCGGCCGGGAGAGTCGAAGTATCGAAAGGGGAAGCGGCGTCCCCGTACAAAGGAAGGGTCGCATTGATCTCGGCGTTTACGAGTGAAAGGGGGAGTGAGAGATAGAGTGAGCGGACTTACCGGTGGTAATCGATAGGCGAGACGATAGAGACGAGGACGGTAGAGCGGGCGGCGGCCGCGATAGTGGACACCTGTTAGCCGGGGCCGGCGATCGGCAGGGCGGCCGGCGGTGGCGGGCAGGGCGGCCGGCGGTGGCGGGCAGGGGAGCCGGCGGTGGCGGCGGAGAGCGGCGGTGGCGGCGGAGAGCGGTGGCGGGCGCACTCGCGGCCGGTGAAGAGCGGCAGGGGCGGCCGGCCCAGCGAGGTCGATCGAGCCGGAGAGAGACGAGAGTAGAGAAGTAGAAGTAGAAGTAGAAGCGCCGGCCACCACCGCCTGGACCGAACGGATGCTGGGCCCCCGAGCATGCGCCTACCCCCTCCCCAGGCCTGCCAACCGGCTCCCCTACCCCCCTTTTCCCTTCTCCGCTCCGCCCCGTCTACCGGGCAGACCTTCCCTCTACCTCAGACCCGTCCAGTTTCTATGTAATTGAACCTAATCCGGTGAGGGGACGCGTCGACGGCACCTATTCGCACACACCCATCCCACCGAAACACTTCGCTACCACCGCCCCAATATACCTCCCTACATTATACCTATTTTTTGTATTAACCGACGGTGTGTTACAACGATTTACAACATACTTACAAAACGTGACCCAGCGGTCGGGAGAACCGTCTCGAGAATAATTGGCCTGTGAATGATAATTAGCTGAGACACTTCTACTCGTGTAGTACAAAATTAGGACGAACGAATGCGAGATTTAACAAATGCCTTTGCCCTTAACATGGTACGTGTTACCCGAGGGTACATCGGACGGAAGATCCGCGCAGCGAATAAATAAAAGGAATAGCCGTATTAAGAAGTGCTCCGAATGAATCGACTTCAACACTGTCAAATAACTAACCGCTTTATAATAATTCTTTAATTATCATTGAAGAAATATTTCAAATTGTGTGCTAGTTTAAAACTGAGCATTCAAAGATTCAGTACCGGCACGAACCGTAAAGAATTCATTTATGATATTGTTGAAGCGATGCTCAGTTCGCGCACATATACACTTATTTCGTACTTACTCCGAATATGGGGCTGCATGAAGTATTCAAAAACGCGTGAAACTGGACAAACAAAAAGGTAATAATTGAATTCAAAGTGGAGGCTCACAAATATGTACTCTGGGTGTGGGCCGTGCAGTTGGACCAGTAAGGTAAACTTCTCCCTGGCGAGAGGCCGCCCTCCCTCGCCGCTGTTCGACGAGCAAACAATTTGGCACCAAATAGGCCGCCCGGTTTATCATTATAATAGCGCCGGCCGGCCCTTTCAATAGTGCCAAATAATACCAAATAATGTGAAACGCGGGCCGGCATCAAGACGCCGGAGCTAATAGCTTCAATTCGATAATAATCAATATCGTATTATACCATCAGGCACAAATAGCAACAGGGCAGAAACTAGATTTCATTCCGTGTTCGGTAAATAGTACTTTATATTTAATTCCGTCATAATTTACAACAAGGTAGTTTTGTTCTGAAGTATACTGCGAAAGTGAACGAAGTACCAACTTCTGCCATCAAGAGTGTGCACTTCACAAAATGTTTGTTTTTGTTGAATGTCACATCGACTTCTTAGAACGTGGTAGGAAAATACATAGTGGATAGAAATGCAAGAAATGGAAATCTAAAATGTTCATCGTACCGTAACGCGATATTGGAGTACATGAGTAGTGTGAACTGTGAAGAGCGAGATGACATATAGCAGATAAAACTGTCACGGGCGAGGGCTAAATTAGCGGCAGCACGAATAAGGAATTGAACGTGTGGGGAATTCACTCCCCGCCCCTCTCCCGAAAGGAATATGCTCCAGAGCAATTAGTACAATTACTCGCACGTAGACATTTTCCCGTATCTCTTAACGCGGAAACAATATGAGCATGACGCAAATGGGCCAGTCGCGTGCATATCCGTCACGAATATATAATGGAGGAAACGCCATTTTTCGCGTAGAAAATATACTGTTTGTTGTCATGAATCGATTCGCGTCAGTGAAATTCAATGAGGCCCGATTGGGCAAGACTTAATTAGACGAACCAACGAAGTCTAATATTTGATTCGCTTAGGGACTCCGTGAACGGAAAACGGACCCACATATGAGAGTGGGTCATTGAATCAAAAAGGTCAAAAGGTCTAAAGGTCTGTGAATCATTAAGGCGTCAATTATGTCAAAATAAACGCTTAGATGCAATTGCGCTCTAATTAGCCCGCCATTATAACAGTTTTCTCTCAGATCGTCTCAACGAGGGAAGTAACACACGGTTTCAACGTCCACCCAGTTTGTAAGATCTACCGCCTCCTTACAAGAATTTTTCAAAAATTGCCTTAATAAATTAACAAAAAGGGTCTAAGTCAATTACATGGTAAGCCTTCGGTGTATAAGTGTTATTATCAAACTTCAAATACACATATTGAAAAATTTAGTTTCACAGAACCCATAAACACTGAGGCAAAAATACCGAGTGCCGATTTATACACTTTGTTAAAAAGTTCATAATAAAAAAAAAGACGCGATGGGTGGAATTGGTGGTCCGTTTTTTCAAATAAAGCACAGGGATACTGTCCCAGATTTGGCCTCAGGAATCTAGGCCACGAAAGCGGCCCTCGAATAGAAACCCTCTGTTCTCTTCCCTTTATTCTTCTTCTTAGCTGGGACCGCTCTCCCTTTTATGTCGACCGTCAAACGGTACGAAATATTTTATTCATCAAACTCGGTAACCGAAACGTTCACCTTTCATTACCGGCAGAAATTTTACCAGCATGTTGAATTCATGTCAAGTTGAATTGCTTATTCCTTATGCAATTAACAAAACCTACGCGTTAAAAAGATAAAGTATTTATATCCTGACAGTAGTTTTCAAAAAGTGTATCTAATCCTTAGCACTTTTCATAAATAAGTTATTGTCAATCTGTCTATTCATAAAACAACATTGGAAGCTAATACATTAAGTGTATTACTGAAGGAATCTTACTAATGATTTCTCTAGTAAATAATAATTTATCAATAGTAGAAACGAGGCGGCGGTAACATGGGCGAAGAGCCCATTAAGTCCGAACACCGAACGCCTTACTTTTTCACGTTATACTATCCCTCAATACACTCTCCTGTTGGTCTGAAATTGAGAATGATGGTTTGAATATTTTATTCTATTTATAGATGTATGCTACTAAAATTGTGTGTAAGAAGAAAATGTATATCCAGAGTAGTGCCCATCTTCTTGAAACGAGACTGAGAAACATCATTTGACTGTTGTACCACCGTTCTATCGGTAATATGTTAGAGGTCGGGCCTCATGAGAACTTTTATCGAACTTATACCTAGCTAAACCAATTTAAATTAAATGGACGTTTCGCATTAAAACGGGAAATGAAAATCAGTATCAAAGCCTAAAACAGAAACCAAGAGACAGGCGGTTTTACCGTTTCAAAGGTCCGTTCGTGTATCTCCCCTCAGAATCGAGGACGAGGGCTCCGAAAAACAGCGGGAGGGCTGTGATTGGGAGTTGGTAATTGGCGGGTTAGAGGGGCCCGGGAGTCTCTCTCTCTCTCTGTGTTATACGAGGACAGGGCTCCGACTCGCTGTCCGCGATTGGGGCAAAAACCTTCCTCACTTGAACTTTCTTATTGGCCCATCCCTGAAGCCCCCCGACCGCCCTCTTATATTCCGACTGTCGCTTCCCCGAGCACCGCTTCTATTGGGTCCTCGACAGCCCCTACCTCCTCGCCCGAGTGCTTTACTCGAGTCGGAATACTGCCACAATTTAACCGAGGCTAAATCCTGGCAGTAAATCCGCATTCCGGCACGGTTCAGTTAAAGACAAACTGTCTAAGTCTGTTTATTTTCATCAGTTTAAAATTGGAACAGGGAGGGAGGACCCAGATTCACTTCATCATATAAACAAAAGTCAATAATAACCTAACCAAAATAATAATATATGGTAAATAATGTGGCAATTCAATATTTCATGCAATACTATTCAGAATGTGACTACGTTAAAAGCATTCAGAATATAAAATGTCACAAATAGAGTTGTTAGTGTCATATATAATACATTTATCTAATTTAAATTAGTTTAATTTTAACAGTTTGAATAAAACTATTATTACGTATTATTTGCAATTCAATATCAATTGTGACGTTTCTGTTTATTGTTTAAAATCGGCTAGTATTGGGGTCTATAAAAACGGCTTTGACAATAGTAGGCCCTTCTTGTAGGCGAAAATGTAGGCATGTCGTTTTTGCACATGTGTAGTTGAGAAGTTGTGCCGTTATACGGGGGGGAAAGTGCGGTTCGATAACCTTGGCAGGGCAATGAAAGCTGTTTCAGAGTAGCGGAGATATCGGGTAAAGGGGCGATGCTGTGGAGGGGCTTCCAACCGGCCCTTTTCCCTAATATGTTTGGGAAATGGACATTGGGGCCGTACACAGAACTTACACCGGACTTAAGAGATTATCTTGCAAGGATTATGTAGAGTTATCAGAAGGCAAACATTACCTTTATTTGCCGGGCACTAGATTGCAGATTATTTGGGCTCAGATAATTTTCACTACGGCGATAACCGACTCGACGCCCGTTACTGACGATTACTGTTAAAGCAAATTTTGAAAACAGCTAATTGTCTCGATTAATTTTATTACTCGGTGATAAGTTAAATTCATGGCTTTCATGTTTCTGTCGCTGAAATGGGGGTTATGCTGATTATATTTCACCAATCAAGTTCCGTATTTCGTAGAGATTAATAGAAAAAGCAAGAGCATTTTGACCCATACTGTATAAAATGCATCCCATTTACAGGATTCAAACCGGTATTAGTACGCACGTTTTCCAGACTGACGGATGCACTAAGCAATAAATAATTTCTTAATCGTTTCAAGAAAGTAACAGATACTATACCGAATATTTTGTGTGTGTCACTATTGGCACTTTGGATGTTTTTCGGGCATCCTCACTGCACTGCATATCACTGTCACTTGAACTGTAAGGCGCTAATACTGAAACGTACGACAGACCTTTGTTGCGGGCTAGTATTAGGTGCGCCGTACCATTGAAGTAGCGGATGCCCGAAAAGTCACTTTGGTACTTTGGATGTTTTTTCGGCATCCTCACTGCACTGTCACTGTCACTTGTACTTAACTAAAGTTCGATGGCGCTACTGAAGATGGCGAGCAGCCGAAACCGGTCTAGCAAAAGGCCAAACCAGCGAGAGGAGACAGAAACACACGAAATCTACGGTTCCAACCACTCGCAGATCACAAAAAAAGTATTCTACAGATACGATGGTGAAAGGAGCTTAGTAGAGATAACATAGTGAGGAATGTCGGTTCAACTATTTGCCGTTTTATCATTTACATATATTATTATTCAACCTTCCTATTTAAATTTGTAGAGTGAATTACAGAATTTTTAAGATCGTGAAACACGGGGGCGTTTAAAGTTTTTGCATCCAACTATTAAAAGTAGCATAATGTCATTATTTAATATCTTACTGTTTGTGAGAAAAAATTTGTGATATGGCGATTCCCAGCGAGAAAAACAAGTTGCGAGTAGTAAAAAGAGCGTGGTGAAGTACGGACTAGAGTTCTCCCCCCTCCTTTAAATTACTGTTAGGTAATGTAAAACAAGCTTTGTCTCCAGTTGGCTAACAAAAGTATGCACTTGTAAGTTATTTTTATTGTAATTGTGAGCATCAATTTTCTAAGTTTGTTGGTCGGGCAGAAACCAACTTGGAGAGGAAGCACGTTCTCGCCGCTTTTTAGCTTTCGCTAACGAATACTACCGGCTAGTTTATGGAGGCGTAAATTTAATTTTTTTCCCGTTTCTCCGGATTAGGACCCAGTAAAAAAAATAATACGAGAGCCGGTCCATGTTTTATCCATATTAAAGGGCCAGCTTTTTGGACATTTTCTCCACTATATAAAAGGCCCATATTTCTTTTCAAAGATAAACCCTCGGATTTTTATGATCTATATGTGACCTCACAGAAATGAAATAAGTAATTAGACCCCTTAATAATGAATACCTTTTTATTTTCGATTTTAAGATCATCGTTCGGTAATACAACCGAGGTTCAAAAAGAAAATGTATTAACTTAATTCGTAAGTCTTATATTCCAACCCATCGCGCAAACCCAACCAAAAAACGATAAATATTTTAGAAGAAAGAAGAAAAATCATATGGGTGAATTTCGTAACATTTATCAACGGTGAACCGATGAAGGGTGAAATTTATTCAACAAACATTTTTTCTGATAATTTAAGCAACAATTTAGTTTCATCTAATCGGCCGACCTGATGTATGGAGTTTGTATCCGAGAACCTCCTGCCACGTGTGGACTCAAGCTGTCCTGAATGAGTTTTATGTCCAGGTACAAATAGTTTGTTAGCATTCCTCCTGTAATTGTGCGGTTTTCTGTAAACGGGCGAATAAATGCCGTATCTTCATAGGAATAAATTATTCTTATTATATTATTTATCATAATTCGTATATAACTACAAAGTAGTTAGTTTGTAAACGACCCAACAGACCCGGATGACGAAGACAATGACGGATCATATAATATGCCGTCGCCGCAGCTCTTGTCATCAGCAAACTGAGCCACAGAACTAACAGATGTTTCATAAATTAATCACAATTCAATTACCTCCTTCTCACTGTTAATTATACCGCGTTCCCAACACTATGTCGTCGGGAGTTTGACCGAAATAAGGCCGACCTCAAAAACCAAATTAAATCACCTCCCTTGGCCGTATAATTTACATAAATGTTTAAATAGTAGACGGTCTTCAGCCAAATCGGCTCACTCTCTCTAATGGCGCCTATGGCCGACGACTTCGAATTTCCTCCTCATCCCCCATCCTACTGGAGTTAGTGAGCCCCGCTCCTTTAATCGGTTGAAATGTTGTTATTGGATAGGGAAATACGGAGTAATTGTGGGGAAATGCCGAAGTCACCGGAGATTTAGGTCCAACATAGCGCTCAGTGGAACAATGACATCGTCTCGATGGATGTGTGGATGTGTCCACAATCGTATATTTTGAGTTACATTAAAATTTGAATACCTCGCAATCGGTCAGTTCTTATAAACTGCCGATCTTCGAAATGATTTTATCGTAATGGAATAGTTCTGAGGCAACTTTCTCAATTTTCACAGAAAACGGGGGATTAGGAAAGGGAGAGAACTCCGTCGGTAAGGATTACATTAGGACACCGCGTGGATGAACTGAAATGGCTCGTGGTATGACCTCCACCCGCCGCCATCGATAACGTCCGACCATTTAGATTCAATTAGGAACAGTAAATTAAAAGAGAGGAAGAGAACAGATAGAAAACAAGATGGCGGAGAGGAAGGATGAATAAACGTCCGAAATTCAGTCATGACTCGTGGATTGGGGTTTGGGGTGGGTTGCTCCTTAAATTACAATTCGTTGCTGAAGCAAAACCTACTATAAAAAGACATCAGGATTTCATTTGGTGAGAAAAAATTGTCTACCAGTTTGAAATTGTTCCCTGACGAGTCCCGTGATGTAATACTCTAAAACCG
The DNA here is from genome assembly GCA_019843655.1 of Lethocerus indicus. NCBI lineage: Eukaryota > Metazoa > Arthropoda > Insecta > Hemiptera > Belostomatidae > Lethocerus > Lethocerus indicus. Next base: position 19,818,742 of record JACDQD010000003.1, on the reverse strand, counting down.
AGAGCGAGCATCAGTTTGACGATATAAAACCAGATTAAGCTTTTCCGTTTTATATAGTCAATTTGGGAACATTAAATTTGGATGAAATATTTTAAAACAAGATATTTGGCACCGAATTATAATAATTATTATCGTCTTTAATTAAAAACACGCAGTTAATCAGAAATGTTCACATTTTCACTAACATTATTGAATTATTTTTACGGGTGATAACGACGTATACGTGCGTTGCAGTATTTTGTTTTAGCATTCGAAATGAGATAATTAACTCAGTCCATGACTGAGGGACAATTTCACTCCACGCGTTAAACTTTTCTGATCGTTCTTTCGCCACAACCCTTTTTCATTTACCGCAATAAACGCAAACCGAAAAACGCTTATTTCTGCCTCGGCTGAATTTAAATTAGATACTGGCGGGCTTACGGAGTCGGGCGTTGAGGACATAATATCGCGTTCGGCGTGTTCCGGCTTGGCGAAAATAGTTTTCTCAAAATAATCTCCCAGAGATTAGACGGTAGATGCGACAGCCTCCCAGTCAGCCAGTCGCCAGTTGCGAATCCAGTTATCCCCAATTTAGGAGGATTGTCGGTGCCCCGGCTCCCCAAATTGAAAGCGATTCAGCAGCTCCTTTTAAGGATTAGCGGGGACTCATTTGAGAAGCGTTTTAATTAAACGGATTTCGGGGGAAAAAAATTTCTGACACAGAATACGCCGAGGAATTTTGGCGTTGTTCTGGACAGAAGTGGTACAGAGTGGCAAAGGGCCCGCTTGCCGCGGGCACAAAATCTTAAATCGGAGGCGACACTTTCACACAGGCCTTTTGAAACCTATTCAATACCGACTGCGAAAGCTTTAGCTCTGCTCGCAACCAAACGCTCCATTAAAATTCTACGCCCTTTTGTGACTGGAGTTTTGAAAATGTACATCCCCGCTACTAATGGGGTAAACATAATTTAGAATGAATCTCGCCAATGAATAGATATAAAATTTTAGAAATGACATTGCGTTTAATTCGTATATCGATATTCACATCATTCGTTACACGCCGTGGGTTAAGTCCATTCTGGGTCAAGAAAGGGATAAGAGTTGTCCAACAATTAAACGCACGTATGAATAAAGTATAAGTTCGTATGAAGTTATCCTTATGATTCAAGCTCCCAATGACTGCCTATGAGGTAAATTATCTCCAGTTGAGGGGATCACCACCTTGCCACATGCAAAATAGTTTTATGCCATACTAATAAGTATTATACTTCAAAGTGTTTATGCGTTTCAGTATTTCCAAATTTGGATACACGATCACAAACAGTCCACGGTCGAAATACTATCCTCTAGATTATGTCCGACTACATTAAACGAACAAACGTTAAAACGATTCGAGTTCTCGTCTGTACCATTTCCGTCGAACGCCAAGAATGGTTTCGGCGAAATTCCGAGCGGCTCTATCCAATTTTCGTCGGGCCGATTCCGCAGAATTTACAATTATGTCGGAGTGGAGCCCGCTTTTAGTAAATAAGTTTCGTTTCATTAGAGGTCCGAGGGGGACCCGACCCGACAAATGCAGGCTAATAAAGCAAAGTTTTGTGGGAGGCAGGCCCGCTCTAACGACAACCCGACCCCGACCTCGCTACGCCACCTATTTGTTATGAATGATGCCCCACCGCCGCCCGGCCAAACTCTCCGTCCTATCTGCACATCGCCGATCCCATTTATAACTTTGTTTCGGAGTTTTAAGTGAAACTAATTCGAAGTTCGGCCGAAAAATCCGCGGGCCACAAGTCCCAAGTATAGATTTACAATCCCTTACTTGAAGAGGAATTTTTAATCGCTCGCCTCTTCAATTTTAGGACGAAAAACGTTTTCCCGTCACATTCGGATCCCGTGCAGTATGATATTTCCAGAAACATTTGTTTTTTATATACGAGGAATGAATTGTCTTCCTTTCTTTTTTTGTTGTCTTTACTTTCCGGAACGGTGCAACATTGTAGATTTCGCATGCGTTCAGAAAAACACCACTAGAGTTTTATATTCAATTCAATTTTTCAAAGTATGCCGAGATTAAGGCGGAATGTAACCGAAATCACGATTAGGACATTTAATAAAAACGTCCTTTCCTCCAGTTTCCTATTGGGGCCTAAGCTAAATAAACCCGCTTCGAATTTTCACCGCCGTCAGTAGCATTCGCTCAGCAATTTAGTGGGGAACTTAGACGCGAATTACACGCGCACAGCCGGGATTTTCACCGGCCTGTAGGAGATCCGCCTTCGGTTTCTCGGTGTGTTCTTGCGGCCCTGCAACCGGTGCCGGATGAAACGGACTTCGAACGGGCGCACGTAAGGTCGGCCCCACAATTACATATCTCGGTCATTACGAGGCCTTCATTAGAGGGGCGGTAGTCCGGCTTTAATGAGTCTAGCGCCGGGTGTTTCTGATGTCGGGCCCGAGGCCCACTCATTTAGCGGACGGCCGATGTTAAAGCCCCGTCCGTCCGACCTCTTTGTTTCCTCATTAGCCACCGGCGACAAATTTATTCGGCTCGGTTCCGATCGTGGCGACACCAAACCAACTAATATAGATCTATCTCATCGTAACTTGAAGGGAAGACATTTCGTCTTCGTATTGGGACGCTGCAGTCTTCACCATGCAACTGACCTATATTTTAACACAACAGTTTGTCCCTGTCTTTTGGCATGTGAATTGCAAGTATTATTTACTTTCTAGCCCTCGGCTCTGGGTGCGTTACTGCAAATTCTTACCTCATTGAGGAGATGAAAAATTTACAATTATTACTAATAAGACGGAACATAATTAATTGTATCACCTTGTATTATCATAAATCTATTACAATCAATCTTTTGAAAAGACAGGACTTCGCAATATAGACATTTAATCCGCCTATGATTTATTTAAAATAAGATAAACACAACAAATAATATATAGACTTTGTTGATGAAATTTTATCATAATTTATAAATATATAAAATTATTTTTTCGCGTTTTAACTTGGTTTATAAAGCTCAATTGTACATAATTATTGAATACGATATTTTTTCCAGAAAGGAATATACTGAACTGCAGTATATTTTCACTGTTTTTATCGTCCTCCCCTTTTTATTAATAGAAAATAAATTATCTACTTATTCTCACCAAAGATATTTAAAAGGTTAGTGTCAGGACCTCGGGCTGGCACGTGGCCAGCCTGTATTTCTCGCCACTGCTAGGGCAATTAATTAACGCTCATTTTCGCGTTTTCTTAGAGTTGGCCTCTTGTATATCGGGGAAGTTTGAAATTTCGAGTCAGATCCTGACGTTATTCAAGTTCTCTGATCGGAATATACCTTTTTTAGTTCAGTAGTTTTGTTAAACTGTGCCCTGAATCTTGGACTACTGAATCCCGTACAAAGGGAAATTAAAATTTATTGGACCTTTGCGTATTTTATTTCGGGATACAGTTCAGTTTGGATGTTCCGTATTTTTCTTTAAATGGCCGCGCACGGAAGATCAATTAGTTAATCTTCTGTATTGCGGGTAATTTGTTTTCATTCGTTTTACTACCAGGTTATTTGTGGTTTTTGATCATTGTTCCGGCATCTAACCCCTTGCCCAATGATGTATAGGTCTCGTGATCCTAGTCCACTCTAACTCTAAATACACCAACATATAATACCCTCACAAGTGTTAAAGACTTAAACATAACAGGAAACGGTCTTAGGCAGAAGATGGCGGCTGCACCTCCTACTCAAAAGTCAGGATTAATGAACGGCCAAAGGACTCGTCAAACAGAAAGAATTAATTACAAAAGAAGTGAAGCGACGTTCAATCGTTAAAGCGCACTTACTCGCAAATTTACCTGATTGAACTATAAGCGTTGTCGATGACGGTTGGCGCAGCCATATTTGAATAATAATCACGATTCCCAGGGCAAAATTTGAAAGGGGCAATATACTTAGAATTGGGTATTTATAGATTTCGAGGGTATTGATATAAGCAGACCTGCCGAAAGCTCACTTGAAAACTATGGTAAAAATCCCATCATCGTCCGGAGAACGTTGAGTATCGGGAACCAGCTTTCTCGCGATATGACAATGAGCGAAATAAGCCGAAATAAATATTTCCTTTTGAGACGCCTTTCCAGTCGCGCTCGTCTCGAACGATGAGACGGACTCCGAAATGCGGCCCGCTCTTGGGAATTAAAAATTGAAAACTCCGCGCAGGTTCTTCTGTTTGGTAGACTTCGTCAGAGCCCCATCCACTCGAGCTTTTCAAACGAGTCTAACGCGATGCAGGAAACTCGAACGAAAAGACATGAAATAAATACGCAGTAGCGAATTCAAGGAATTGTAGGATAGGCAGGCATCCAATTTTAAATTCCGGGGCATAAGCCCAACTAATACGAAATTATACACATTTTTGTGACTATTTGTAAGGCTAAATTATATTATTCGAGCAGAAAATATAATAAAACATAAGAAATATTTTCAAGGTTTAAATCCCTCATATCAATCATTTAGTTCACACATTTTTCCTACTTGAGTACTTTTTTCAATAGATGAATTGTGTAGATAGTTTTAAACGGTTATAAGACAGCAGTCGGTTACAAATTACTTAAACGGTTACTTAAATTAATTTAGAATACCTGTTTTGTGGTCTGCGAGGGGTTGGAATACCGTAGGTTCGTGGTGTTTCTGTCTCCTCTCGCTGGTTTGGTCTTTTGCTAGACCGGTTTCGGCTGCTCGCCATCTTCAGTAGGGGTGTTAGTCACTATTGGCACTTTGGGTGTTTTTCGGGCATCCGCTACTTCAATGGTACGGCGCACCTAATACTAGCCCGCAACAAAGGTCTGTCTTACGTTTCAGTATTAGCGCCTTACAGTTCAAGTGACAGTGATATGCAGTGCAGTGAGGATGCTCGAAAAATATCCAAAGTCCCAATAGTGACTAACACCGCTACTGAAGATGGCGAGCAGCCAAAACCGGTCTAGCAAAAGGCCAAACTAAAGATCGTTGAGTTCACTTGCACCGATAAACTAGCGCCCCCCTGAGTGTGGTGCGGAAATGTACTTAACTAAAGTTCGTTTGGTGCATTTGCAGCGATAAACTAGCGCCCCCTGAGGGTGGTGCGGAAGTGTACTTAACTAAAGTTCGATGGGTGCACTAGCACTGATAAACTAGCGCCCCCTGAGGGTGGTGCGGAAATGTACTTAACTAAAGTTCGTTTGATGCACTTGCAGCGATAAACTAGCGCCCCCTGAGGGTGGTGCGGAAATGTACTTAACTAAAGTTCATTGGGTGCTCTTGCAGCGATAAATTAGCGCCCCCTGAGGGTGGTGCGGAAGTGTACTTAACTAAAGTTCGATGGGTGCACTAGCACTGATAAACTAGCGCCCCCTGAGGGTGGTGCGGAAATGTACTTAACTAAAGTTCGTTTGGTGCACTTGCAGCGATAAACTAGCGCCCCCTGAGGGTGGTGCGGAAATGTACTTAACTAAAGTTCGTTGGGTGCTCTTGCAGCGATAAATTAGCGCCCCCTGAGGGTGGTGCGGAAGTGTACTTAACTAAAGTTCGATGGGTGCACTGCACGATAAACTAGCGCCCCTGAGGGTGGTGCGAAATGTACTTAACTAAAGTTCGTTTGGGTGCATCTTGCAGCGATAAACTAGCGCCCCTGAGGGTGGTGCGGAAATGTACTTAACTAAAGTCTTTGGGTGCTCTTGCAGCGATAAATTAGCGCCCCTGAGGGTGGTGCGGAAGTGTACTTAACTAAAGTTCGATGGGTGCACTAGCACGATAAACTAGCGCCCCTGAGGGTGGTGCGGAAATGTACTTAACTAAAGTTCGTTTGGTGCACTTGCAGCGATAAACCAGCGCCCCTGAGGGTGGTGCGGAAATGTACTTAACTAAAGTTCGTTGGGTGCTCTTGCAGCAAATTAGCGCCCCTGAGGGTGGTGCGGAAGTGTACTTAACTAAAGTTCGATGGGTGCACAGCACTGATAAACTAGCGCCCCTGAGGGTGGTGCGGAAATGTACTTAACTAAAGTTCGTGGTGCACTTGCAGCGTAAACTAGCGCCCCTGAGGGTGGTGCGGAAATGTACTTAACTAAAGTTCGTTGGGTGCTTTGCAGCGATAAATTAGCGCCCCTGAGGGTGGTGCGCGAAGTGTACTTAACTAAAGTTCGATGGGCACTGCACTAGCGATAAACCACTGTACTAAACTAGCGCCCCTGAGGGTGGTGCGGAAATGTACTTAACTAAAGATTCGTAGTTGAACTCTGCACTTGCAGCGATAAACTAGCGCCCCTGAGGGTGGTGCGGAAATGTACTTAACTAAAGTTCATTGGGTGCTCTTGCAGCGATAAATTAGCGCCCCCTGAGGGTGGTGCGGAAGTGTACTTAACTAAAGTTCGATGGGTGCACTAGCACTGATAAACTAGCGCCCCCTGAGGGTGGTGCGGAAATGTACTTAACTAAAGTTCGTTTGGTGCACTTGCAGCGATAAACTAGCGCCCCCTGAGGGTGGTGCGGAAATGTACTTAACTAAAGTTCGTTGGGTGCTCTTGCAGCGACAAATTAGCGCCCCCTGAGGGTGGTGCGGAAGTGTACTTAACTAAAGTTCGATGGGTGCACTAGCACTGATAAACTAGCGGCCCCTGAGGGTGGTGCGGAAATGTACTTAACTAAAGTTCATTGGGGCTCTTGCAGCGATTAACTAGCTTACTAAAAAGAAATATTTTCAATAAATTTTGGATCAACAGGAAAACTTTTATGATCGTAAATACACAATACCAGATAGGTTTCATGTCATATATATGGAAATCAGAACCTAATAGCTGTGACCAGTTGTATGATCATACGTATATGTCATACTCGTATATTTATTTGACCGATAATCCGACAAAGACTTACCCCGATTAACAAAATCCCTCCCAACCCAAACAGACAAACAACATCCCCCAAAACACAATGTTGTTTAATAGTATGTAGAGATTATTCCACTGAATAAATGAGAAAATTGAGACTGAGAAATGGAAAAATGTGAGATAAACATAGCCGTTGTAATAAATACACACGATTGTTTTTAAATGTTTATGGGTTCTTCTGATCACCTTTATCAGCAATTTTGTCGAACAAAAGACCACTTAGCTGTTTTGTACCAGTAGTCCAATTAGGTTTTCTATCCTCAATCAAGATCGCTGTCCGCTTTAAAGTCTTCTGGCCCATTAATTTATTGGGTTAATTGCTTCGAGTTGGCTATTAAAAGAATAGATCGATCGTCTAAATTTAATATTCCAAGAGCAAGTTGCACTCCATTGAAAGCAATCTAAAATATGTTGTTTACGCCGTTGGAATATATCGTTTCAGTACCTCTAGAGACGACATCATTGCTCTTGCATATCGTTGTGAAAGTTGGATGAGTACATAATGACGGCATTTAGATTCATTCGTGTTACAATTCTCCAATAAAATATATTGGAAGATCTTTTTTAACGATTAATTAGTTACCGTAGTTTCGTGGTGTTTCTGTCTCCTCTCACTGGTTTGGTATTTTGCTAGACCGGTTTTGGCTGCTCGCCATCTTCAGTAGCGGTGTTAGTCACTATTGGGACTTTGGATATTTTTCGGGCATCCTCACTGCACTGCATATCACTGTCACTTGAACTGTAAGGCGCTAATACTGAAACGTACGACAGACCTTTGTTGCGGGCTAGTATTAGGTGCGCCGTACCATTGAAGTAGCGGATGCCCGAAAAACACCCAAAGTGCCAATAGTGACTAACACCGCTACTGAAGATGGCGAGCGGCCGAAACAGGTCTAGCAAAAGACCAAACCAGCGATAGGAGACAGAAACACCACGAACCTACGGTATTCCAACCCCTCGCAGACCACAAAACATGTATGTTAAACTGATTAATTAGTTGATGAAGGTTCGGTCCGCCTCCGGGAAATCGAATCCGGGTCCTATTGGTTAATGATATGAATCATTGAGCTACACTGATTTCAGAATTTTAAAACATTAATTGTTTTCTATAAATATATGCAGAATATTCTTTAAAGTGTACTAACGTGCGCATATAGGTGCGGTGTAAACGTAAATATGAATATTTATTGGAAAAGATTACTATACTTACTTTTCTCTTTCGAAAGAATGGTTCTCTGTCGTGGGAGGTTTCCACGTCCTGATCGTTGGACCGAGATAGCAGGATGGTAGCGTATGCCGGCTACAACACGTTTCATTAATCTTTCCCGTTATCCTGTAATCGATAAACTTTGGCCTTCGGTCAACAAAATTTCGGGCCCGAGATTGTCTGTTTACCCGAGAAATTTGTTTACCCTGAAGCAACATATTGCGCAGGTGCCCCAGGCCAGCACTGGGCCTCGGATAAACAGGAACAGACCTAAGACTTTCGTTAGCCCCTGGTTTTACAAGTATAATATATTTAGTCAAATCCATTTGAGACGGAAAATGAAAATAATTTGACCTTATACGTAAGTACCTTATGTACCCCAGGAACAAATCTACTTTAGTCCTCATATCCTGAGGCGCATTTAGTAATTGATTTAGTTAATCTCGTTACCGTACTGTTTATGGAGTTCTTATTTCCAAAATAATTGTCACCAGTTGGTATATTTTTTTTAGGTTGAAAATTATAATTTAGTTAAGTAAATTTAGATAAGTACTTCAATAGAATAGAGACAGGTTTATTAGAAGAGCACAAATATTTGAAAAGGGTCTTTTCTTCCATTTACCGAACTCGATTATGATCGGCTAATGGGAGAAACTTCCACAAAAAAGCAAAGCGACATGAAAAGTTTGTTATATCTGGAATTCACAAAGCAGCGTTAAATATATTATCCTTCAAATTTGGCAACTGTATTAAAAATATCCTTTATGTTAAAATTAATAAAGCTGGTGCAGTCTAGGCTCTTGGATGAGCGAGGGTTCGAATGCCTCCTAAACGAAATAAGGATTTCACATTTCTCACTTGGTTTGCAATTTTCAACCGCCGCTCCTTTTACTCCGCGCCTGTGACAATTGTTTTTATAGAACGCAGTTTCTCTCCATACACTCTCCGCACACAGATGAAGCTTTTTACGTCCCTTCCAACCAATGTTCCTGTAAACAGGAATTTATTGCACATACTGTTTGCTATTTGTGAGCATTTCCCTTTCTATTGCGCCAATATTGCCCCATGGAGAAATCAGGCTGTTTAATATTTATATTCATCTTTATGTTGATATACCTGTTTTATGGTCAGCGAGGGTTTGGTGCACCATCATTCTAGCGATCTTCTGCTTCCACTCGCTGGTTTTTTGTGGCGATAGATCGGTTTCGGCCTCTCGGCATCTTTTCAGTAGCATTCCGCCAATTAATTAGTGAGGCATCTAAGCGTGTTGGTTACTGCTGGGAATTTTTCTCTGCCCTATCGCTGTACTGTTACAGACTCACTGACCTACTAACGGAGCTCTACGTGAGTTGCCAAGAAGCCGAAACAGATATATTGTTACACCAAATCGGCGAGTGGCGACTGGAGATAATAAGAACGTTAGTATTCCGTAAACCGTTACGGCCAAAATTCACTCGCATTTAAGTTTAATGTTTCAATATTACCTTAACAAGTAATCTGACATATTTTAATATCGAAATTATATTCGAATACTTGTTTAGTGTTCAGTCTTATACATATATGAAATTTAAATTTCAAATTCTTTATCCCTTTGTATAAATTATGAGTCGTTGTACTGAGTGCCATTGTATTAATGTGAATCACGTTTATGAAAACGACTTCCATTCCAGACTGGTTGGTAATGTCGTGGGGTTGAATGCGGAACGTCTCCACCCAAGAAAATTGCATAAAACGATTTCGTTTCCTTTGTGGGCTCTTAGGTCGGATGTAGTATTTCCGGTCGGAGTAGGTTCTTAAATCATACCTTCTCCCTTCTCTTTAATATTAATCCCACCTCAGACCCCCGCTAGATTATGAGAACCGCGTGCGGATCGTCTCGAGAACAGTGCATCAAGAAAATGTCTTTACGAAATACTTCCCGGGATTCTCTCGCTTTTCTCAACGCGGACAGAATTGAATACTCGAACAACCTTTTTGATCCACGCACTGAAGGCTATTCCAGTACTTAAGTTATAACCGGAATTCACACTGCAGATGATTCATCGTGCAATGAAACAAATCTACAAATTACACAATATAACATTAAATAAGTCAAAGTACTGTGCGTTACAAAGAAGGCAGAAATTTAGTTTGTAACGTACTACGACAATCGTTCGTACAATAACCGTCCCGTATCGAAAGAACGATTGGAACTCAAACTATGTCCACTCCATATAACCGGAAACAGGCGCATTATATCCTGAAATTGAATGGGATAGAAATAGTTCGTCCACTGAGGGAACGTGGGCCATCTAAAAAAATATTAAACGACTCGGAAGCGCGTATCGGAAAAGTGCGAAGATAACAATAAATGATCTAAAGGGCGGAGGGTTAGTTAATAATGGGAGGACCAGATAGAGGGATGGAATTAAGAATAATTTAACGGGATTAATGGGCCGGTTCCGGGGGACAGGATAATGTATGATGAACATTGTTCATAGATCAAAGCCTCGGGCAGAGGCCACCTGGGACCTTCGCTTACAACCCGATTACACTCGGCCACCAGCCTCGTTCAATTCTCCACTCCCTCGCACCACCTATTATCTCTGTACCCTTGGGCATGTAAAAATTACTCTCCCAATTATACGAACTTTCATTCGGGAAATAAGTGAAGTTTTGAAAGAATAAATTTCGACATACTACTTATTTCGACGACGACGGGAACATAGATTACGAATACTCGGTTTTGAGATTAATCGCTTTTACAGTAACAACTACACCTTAACATTCATTATTTAGTATCTCCACTGTGAGTTATTTCCTGCCAACCGATTATTTTATACTTCACATCCGAGTCAATCGTATACGCGCTTATGAAATATGACGAGTACCATAGAATCTAAACGTTTATTACTTTACATAATAATTCTTATCGAAGAAAAAATAAATAAAATTAGTTTCAACGTTACGTACATATTTCTTAATTTATTCGAACGTTAACATCGGATAACGTTCCGACCGGAAAAATACGAGCAGAAAAACTGGAAGGGCGCTTTATTTCACGGCTCAACGGTCTAATTTTGCCAGCGGACGAAATTGGCGTCGCCTCGTCTTTTCCCTCTGCGACCGCATAATTGGAAAACGACAGGTGCGCGCGACCGGCTGTGGCAGTCGGCTAGGGGGAGGATTCCGAACCAATTTTCTTCGCGGCCACCGTACGCGGAACACGCTCCGCCGAGAAGTACAAATTAAATTGCGCCGGAGGGAGAAGATATAATTCGGTGAAATCCGAGCTTAACACGAGCGTCGTGAAGAAGAGAATAGGAGGAGTAGGAGGACGCGAACGGGGCATGAAACGGGAGGGAAGGATTGACGGGAGCGGGCAGGGGCGGGGTGAGGGGCCACCCTCGGGGCGTACAACCCTCGCCTACGCCGGAATGAACAATTCAAGAACCAGACTGCATTGCACCAGCCGGGGGGGGGGGCGGGCATATGCTGAAAGTTGTGAGCCGGGCCCGAAGAGCCGACTACATTATTTATTAATTGTTCCGTTTCTCGATTGCCCTATTAATACGTGCGCCCCTAGGAGCCGGCCATGAAATATGTAAATAATTCCGTAGCCCCTCTCGGTCGCCCTCTCTCTTTCCCTCCGCCGTTCGTTCAACGTTTCTCTCGCCCCTAAGACAATCGCAGCCGTCGGTCGGGTTTAATTCGACTAAATGTTCCGGCCGGCGGAGTGTTGCGCGGCCAAAGTAAATTTGGACTGTGCCCAGTGCCCCTTCATCTGCGGCCGCCGAACCGATTTGTTTGAACAAACAACAAACCGCTGGCATTTTTTGTCGGGGGCCCGCCCTCGGGGGCCGCTGCCGCTCATTGCCCCCATCCGTTTTTCACCTCCGATACCACTCCCCATCGGTATTTCAAATTCAAATTGTTATCCCTCTCATTGGGATTACTACAGAGCTCGACGGTTCGAGTATTTTGCTCGGTTCTATCCCAAGATGGGACATTCTGAAAAATCGATTAAATAAACAAAATCGATTTCTCTTCGTACGTTAAAACGGACCGATTCTGCCACCAGTTCAGATAAAAGTAAAGAAAATAAATGAGGATATAATCAGATCGCGTTTATTATCTTATATTGTACTATTAATTTTATTCAACTTATTTTTGTTTAACGTACAATTGTATGAGAGTCTGCAGTTTCAATTACAATGAGAAATTTGTGTCATGTTATCTCCTTCCGACAAGTGCCCGTTCTGGTATGGACGGCATGTCCATACTGCGGTCCAACGTCAGCGGCAGGACAAGTGGATCCTTGAGAGCGTGAACACGTGTATGCTTCTTCAAGTATTTACTAGAAAAAACCAAAATTCATCTTTACTTCAGTGATTTATAATTACAATCTCAGCCAGAATACAAGTTTCACGCATAACGTTCCGATAAACAAATAATCCACGCTAATTTTTATCAATTATGTTGGAGGTTATTTACTACTCATCTACTCAAAAATTTCATACACTGCAATGCTAACTGCTAAATTATCTTACAATGCTGCACTGTAGCAGCAAGATCGTTCTACACATTTGGATCGTTTTCCAACTGACCAGAGATTGGATTTTTTAAAAATAAATAATGTTATATAGTATAATTATTGACTATATGTTTGGATACCACTTTTATTATTACCATCTAATATGTTTAAGCAAAATTTATTTCTTTTTAGATCTGTGGATTCGCTCGGTCTCTTTCCAGAAATAAATTCCTTCCTTACACATCTTAAACGATTTTTTAACTGCCAAACCTTAATTAAATAGTTTGGGTCGAATGAATTGGTAAAATAGAATTTAAATAACCTGACCCAGAAAGTACGTATCCCTCTACGTAATACCGCAAAGCTATGTTCACTTACGTGACAGACGTAGGATGCAATTCAGGCCTTTTAAAGATTGCCAGTGGGTAAATTTTTCCAGAATGGTCCATATATTGTTCCCTGTGTAGCTGGCACATCTGCAATGTTATGAAAAATATTCCGATATTATCCTTCACCGAGTCTGAAATTGTAATTTCAATGAACGGTAACGAACAGTTGCGTTCATAAAAATGAGGCAATGTGAAGAGCCCTGAACGTAGTAATGAATAGGTGTCTCACTAATATAATCCCTAATAGTTTTCATAAGTTTTCTAAAGGTTTTACATCGTTGGCTTCGTCAATGCTTTCTAAATATTTTTCTTATTTAATTTCCAACGTTCAAGAAGAATACCGAAAATTGGCCGGAGTAGCAGAAAGGCTATTGCAGGCTTACCCTGTAGAAGGAGTTGAGTTCTTCAGACCTTGCTCTGTTGATGAGTCTGAGGCCGACCCTAGGCTGAGCCAAGAGCATGTCCCAGTTGGTCTTCTTTTCTATAGGACCGCCATCGAAAACTGGCAAGAAAGGAGTCTTCACTATGCCCCAGTTGTACGGAGGCTCCTACGTATTTATTCTACATGAATTTCTTAAGTTATTCTATGAACTCGATCTGTAATTTCAGTTACACTAAAATTTATACGATGAGATATAAGGTAAATCAACATTTTAATCATTTGATCCGATATATGAACAGAATATTGAAAATTGACAGAATCGATAAGAAAATAAAAACGCGAATCAATGTATTCGACGTTTATACAAAAATGTCATATTATTATGGCCCTCTATATGACTCACTTTATTGGTAACGGGATAACGGCGAGGTGTTGCGATAAACAGGATGCTCGATCGGCAAGCGACACGCGCGAGTATGACTACACTATGATAATTATTATTAGGATACAAGTGAACAAGGCGATAATGCATTTTAGGACAATTACTACAGTGGCTATTACCACTGGCCCCTGGCCATTATTCCTGTACACGAAAACTCATAAAAGCAGCAGTGGTCATAAAATGATATTGAATCAAACCAATCACATCAAATAGTCTAACTTCTAGAAGCTGTGCTCTGTGAATTTCGAAATAGCTGGATAAGTATGCGCTTTAGAGTTACGCATGACAGTTTAGTTTGCTCTCTTCGAAAACTGACCATGTATCGCGCCAATACTTCATTGGGCCTGAGGTAGGAATACTGCATGTCCATGCCGTAGTTAATCAAAGGAACCGGCTCCAATCTTTGAGGCTGTCTACCGATGGACATGTTGACATCAGTAGCGAAAACGAAAATTTAAAAAATACAGAAACGAAAGAATATATTTTGAACATGAGGCGAATTTGTTGCTAAGGTCACGTCAAACCTTTCTCAATCCTTTCCAGTAAATATATTGTCGTTACTCGTCAATTAGCGTAATTAAGTTGCGTCCGTGGCGCTTAATATTTGACCCATTTTTTGTGCTATCACGGATAGTTCGTAGTTTTATTGTCCCCCTCTTTTTGTCTCTGTACCGTTTCAGAATTTCTTATAAGTATCTGTTACATTAAATTTCATGCGTTTTGCAGCGGTTTATTCTGAGCAAGTGTTTTTATTTTATGTTACAGCGGTGTAGTTACGTACGAATTCTGATCCACGGTTCAGAAAATGTTTCTGACAAGTTCAGAAGTAATAAGGAGGAGGGTGAAATTAGTCGGAGGGTAATGACTGTAAGGCAGGGTCCTGTCGATTGGAAATGAACCGTAAACATTGTATGCGCGCCCTCCGCTTTGGGCCTGTAGCGTATAATTAGCAGGCTCCCCATATTAAAAGAGCCGCGTCAATTTCACCTGAGCCTCGATTTTTACCGCATTAGAACCCCAGAAGCAGGTTCAAGCACCACTAGTCGGTCCTTTAACAAAGGTGTCAAGGCTCCATAATAACAGCCTCATAATAATGAGGCCTCCTCTAACTGCAGAATAAATAGACAGAATTTATTTGTCAGATACTTGACATTATGAGCACAGATTGATATGCACTCGATTTACGAAGGTATCGAATTGTTTTAATTTGAATTGTTTGATTTGAATTCTATTGAATTTAATAAATTAAACAGTTTGATAGTACAAGTACAAGTACAACGGTAGCTTGTCTTCTACGTACTTCATTAGTAGCGTGAGCCCAGTGAAACACTGAAGTGAAGTCGCAGTCAAAACGCGACTCGACAAAAAAATGAAACTCGTATTTTTAATCTTCGTAAATTTCGTCAAGGCAATTTACGAAATTTGGATGTTTGAAAAACGCGTAACATTTTTGGTACAGCAATACCAACAAATTGGAGTCAGCTATTAACATTTTATTTCGGCCCGCTGAATACAGGATTGCCATATACACGTATACGATCCAGTCTCTTTCTCAATTTGCGTTTGAATTGCCATCATCTATTAAAAATCTAAACATTTGAACCCTTTCGATATTTGAACTGGCTTACTGAAAGGGTGAAGCGGCAATAAAACAACAAACACGCGCACAGAAAAGGGCACAGAAGGGATTTATCCGAACATAAACTAATAACCTTTTTATTGGTCGAATAAAACATTACCTTTCGATCGCCGTAAATATTTTACAAGGGAAGCACACAGGGGGCGCATTTCTCTGTTTTTTTCCATCAGGTCTAAAGAGGAGGGGGTGGGTAGCTCCGCTGATTTTACAGCCAATAAAAATGTTACGAACGACAGTTATAAAATAAGGCATCACGATTGAGCCGTAAATCAGTTTTGATTAAGTATTTTAGATTCATTATGGGAGGCCGGGTTTATCGCCTCCTCGTACACAAAATGAGGCACGTTTAGTCGTAGGCCGGTGGATTACCTCTACCACCCACCACCCACCGACCATAACATCATGAACGAGCCTCTACAATGCAGACATGTCATAGACATGAGATATATAGATTTGATCACTTGTAAGAATAAACGACAACGGTGTATACATGAATAACTGATCTATGGATCGTACAGTGCACCAAACTGGCGAGAGGAGACAGTAAGTCGTGTAACCGAAAAGGTTAAAGTTATTCAATTGATATCTACAATTAAGCCTAAATGATGGTACTTAAGCTGTTGAATAAATAAGATCAATTTATTTTTATTTTGTGAGAACCGAAAATAGACGTAATTTAAAATGTATATAATAGGTAGCTCAATAAACACACAGAAGTGGTTAAATCCAGCCAATAATAATCAGTACAAGTACACTCCTAACATTAAAATAGTTCGAAATAGTAATTACTAGAAAGAAATTATTCGATGAAAGTGTCACATATAACATATATACTAGGAGCTGGAGTACTCGAGCTAATACGATTCCTGACAAACCACCGCGTGCCCTGTAAAACCAATTCTCTCAGCCAGGCCAGTATCGGGCCCTAAAAATGGAACCCGCACGGATATTCCAATCTGTCGAGGTCGGAACGAAATAAATGTTAGGATCAAATATGAGACAAATACGGGAACGGGGATTTCCAGTGATCCTCATTCACTAACTCGCTAATTGGGCTAATTGAGGGTATCCAACTGAAGTCGGGCTTCTGTGTCAGGCCACTGGAAAGTTTCCGGCTATCAGATATGAAGACGGGTAGGGAAGATAGGACGGGAGGATTAACCCGATTGAAATCAGAGCCGGTGTTTATTGTGCGGACGGGGGAAATCTGCGGGAGACAAAGCGTATCCCGACGGGCCGGCCCATCCTCCATCATCGAGCGACTGTGCCCCCTGTAGTCACCGGCAATAAAACTAGGCCGCCTAACGAGCAGTGAGGACGGCATTGTCACGTTGCGGCCGCCAAATGAGACTACAAAGAGAAGAGGGACAGAGACAGAGAGATAGAAAGAGAGAGAGAGAAAGAGTGAGAAAGAGAGAGGGATATGGAAGGAGAGACGGGGCAGAAAAAGAGGACGATTGGAAGGGGAAGGCATCGATTTAGCGGAGGCGCAGGTCTGGTCCGCGTGCGCTGAGCCGCCAGCCTTCTCTTCTCAGTCTTCCCAAGTCCCTTTAGTCATTGGCCCAAGCCTCCCACATTCGTTACTAGTCCCACAAAGTACTAGTGTAGTACTTTGGATGAAATAGAACACATTGAATACAGCGATTAGAAAACAGGATGTATTCTTTGACTGTATTCATTGTTTCTGGGGATATAAAACCAAGTTTGATTAAATAGTATTTCCATTGATTAAAATTTATATAATATATACACACACACACCTATATAAAACGTATTATCATTGTATTTAATTATATTATCTTTCTTTGACTTCGGTGCACAATATTATTGGCACTCTTCGGTAATAGGGTGCCTTCTATGAGTATAGTGGTCATCGGCAAGTAGTATTTGTCGTGTTCGGAGTTATTAATATATTTTCAAATATACAATATTAGTATGTGGAACGATATATATCGTATTTAACATAAAAGAGAGGTGGTTTTGGTCGATCCATTTCTGACATAAATAAGAGGTGTCATTAAACTTCGTCAGATTATTTTAGGTTGTTTCCAGAAATGGTTACTGATCATTGGTTAAAGTAAAATTAATAAACTAAGCAGCGTTCACTATATAGAGACATGGTCAACTCTTAGATCATTGTTCTCTGGTTAAATTCGAAATTCTCTATACTACTTGTAGTAATCATCCAAATACATTAATAGCTACTTGGTTCTGCCCAGAAACAGAGGAAATTACCAATTGAATGCTCTCTAAAATTCATCCTTTAAAGTTCTTACAAAAATCTAATCAATCAATATGTGGTAAAACCGCTCAAACCATTTTTCAATAAAAATACCACTGTTTAACAATTTTTCAAACCTTATTTTTATTTATAGTGCAATGACTTGTTTTTACTTGAATGTAATTGAATTCATTTTTGCTTATGTTTCATTCTTAACCAATGATATTCAGATATGAGTAAATATCTGATTGAAAATTGCTCAACACAATTTACCAACATGAGGTCATAGAATTCTCTAGAGTCCATTAGAGAAGCTAACAATTGGTCTAAAAAATTCTAAGAGTGCAGCTGGGTCCATTTGTGCTTGTCATATTTTGTTCGTATGTTTTAAGATCTATCTAGTTACAGTTACATAATGTATTCTGGTACTTCCAAATAAAATCCAAATTATTGTTAAAAACTTACCTATACTCCGCTGTATATCCAATTTAATCAATATTAATTATTAATACTAATAACATATATGTAAAAATAATATACAATTTTGAAGTTGAAAGTTTTTACTATAAATTTCACAACGGTGAATTAATGCTAGGAACTACACAGTACAGACACCTATGTTTATAGGGTAAAGGTACAATAAAACATTTTCAATGGATAAAATGTGTAATATAGCATCATTAAGGGCATGACAAATTCCACATAACTAAAAATAAGCATAAATGGAATACTAAATGCACCTTCTTAAAATAAAAATAAATCTGTAACTTAAACCTACAATAAAATTTCTATATTTGGTTATAATAATAACTAAAATAGCATTGGCCATTGGTTGTTTAATGGTTTCCTAAATAAAATTTAAACTAAAAATTTGTACAGATCTAAATATGAAATGATGGTTATTGATTTACCTAACAAAGATAAAGGGGTAACAAAAATACCCACTGATAACTACAATTTTGATTATAGATTTATTATTAATTGAGTGTAAAACATGGGAAGAACTGAAGATCTCAAGCAAAATACAAAAGTGGAAATATAAGAATACAAAATTCTTACTTCATCACATAAAGCAAGCATATAAAAAACAGTAAAATTTTATTAATGCTCTTTCGTAATTACTTTGAGGTAATATTAGCACTTCAAATGGAAATAATTATCACAAATATAACACATAAACCATGAAACAGAACTTCTACACAATATGCTATGAAGTGAAATTTCAGACTATGTATCTCATACAATAATTTAGTTTTAGGCCATATCGTTTTCAGATCATGCACCATTAACATAACACACATTTTCTTGGTGATACATTTCAAATACAAAATACATTGCGATGATGTATTTACTTAAGGCACTTAGAGATAAATAACAGCATGGTGCACAAACATGTGCCCAGAACTTACAGTTCCTATTGGCAATTTCCAATATATGCAACCAACGAATCAGAATTAAAATATTATTGGCAATTGGATATTTTCATTCATAAAAATACATTAACCTTTTAAGTGCCAAAGGTCTATTGATCGCCATAACATTTCTAATGATGCCTTGCTTGGGCTATAGATATAACTGACAGTTTGGCACTCAAATGGGTAATATATATTAATAAGGCAAGGTATTAAATACCAAGGTAATTTTTGATTCATTACAAATTTAATATAAACAACGCACAGGAAAATGCAAAATGTGTAGTTATCTGGCGTACTATTTTCATTTTAAAATATGAATTCAAATGTGAAATTATTCATATATGATTTCATAAGACCAAAATACATATTGTAGATTTGTACAGAAAATATCCAATTACTCAACATTTTAACTGATAAACGCACTTACAAAATTGAATCCCACATTTTTTCTATTGTTCCATTATTTATAGAAATGGTAATTTCATACAAATATTTAACAGGTATTATGTACAAATAGTCATACTTTCCAAATTTAACTTAACATTTTAATATTTTAAAAATTGTTATTGTATATAGTCTGTGAATAGAGAACACAAATTTAACTACTTATCACTGTTTGCTTTATACATGTGACTTATTAAAGTAAATTTTTAAATTTTTCAAGTGTTCTTAAATACAGGCTCCATAAGTGCAATTTATTTCCAAAAATTATGTGTATAAAACAGGTAATAAAATACAGATTTAGGTAATAATTACCTAAAAGGTTTGCATGCTTCAAGCATTATTTTAATAAATATATATATAAATATTTCCATATTTACAAATCAAGATGTACACAAGAAAACTGTATGGGACTTCTTAACAATAATCAACCTTAATACAATAAGAAGTGCTTCATATAATTAATTTTAAATATAATACTATAAAAAAGTGCTGAAAATGTTTTTGGCCCACACAGCTTCCTAAATTTTCATATATATTTATACAAAATAACTGCCAATAAACATTTATATACATATTTAGTAGTTATAGAAGATATATTAGCTTACAAATAATAATTACATAATCTACTTTAATATAAGACAGATGAGACTAACATGGATATGTAGCATGCCCTTCTCTAATGTATTACAGGTAACATTCCCATGAATACTGAAACAGTAAATGTACATTAATGTCAAATGTAAATACACATATTCTCTCTCATAATCAGGAAATGCGAATATGAATTAATTACTGAGAATGTATCTAGTCAACTCTAGACCTCTAGTTTGATGTTTTTATCGATTATATTGAGCCTTAGTACATAGATACCAATATTCAAAACCTTCTGGGTACGTAAAACTCACACAAATGCACAAATATAATATGAAATTACTTATTCAATTACAGTGTGATTATTTTATTATATGCAACATATAGTTATTTACAAGGCAGTTAATCTGTATTGAAATTGTTAAAATGTGAGCTCAGCGATAGTATTGGAGCGCAGGTGACATAAGAGCAGGGGCATAGCAAAAAGATGAATACAAACAAAAGATGTATTTACAGTTCATGCTAAGTTATGGAACTGAGTGCATAGGCTGCTTGCAATAGCTTGAAATCTGGTGTTATTTTTTCAATTTCCAACTGAAGGAAACATCATTAATCTCAAACATTATTATGCTTTATAAATGGAAAAAATTATTTTATTTTTGGAGTTTTAGTTTTGAAGATCCTATTGATTAATTAGTACAAGTTTTAATTATGGAAAATACTTTCAATTTAATGTAAATATTGGTTTTTCCGTATAGTCTAACAATTGTACTTACAATATATATGTCATAATCTCCTCAGTGAGGCAACACTCAAAGAGGAATGTTTGGCTCTTCGTGTTGGTTGGACAGACATTGGGGCAACGTACTGTTGCGCCGGTGGAGAATTGTTGGACAGTTCCTGAAAATCACATAATCAAAATACACGCCTCAAACAAATATTCAAAATATCTAATTAAAATTTCTCTCCACTGAAACCCCTATGCAGAAAAATACTTCTGCAGAATTGAATAATTAGGTTTTTATACAGAAAAATTTATATTGAATGGAATAAATAATATTAAATGATTTTAAACCAGTTTTCAAATTATTCTCTATATATTATTAATAAAAATCAAGTGTATGAGTTATTTAATTAAGATAGGGACGGTAGTAATCTACTAGATGTTAACTGCTTAAGCATAACCCCACTCTTCAAACATCAATCCTGGGCACATTAATAAATGTTTATAATAAAAATAACTGAAATAGTAATGCAGTCTTGTTTTCACTATATTTTCAAATCTTTTGGTAATAGTATTATTGAATTTATTTCAAAGAATCTGACATGTAGAAACTGTCAGAGGATTTTTGAAAATACTCCATATTTATACTCAACTTACAAACAAATCAAAATTTTATTTTCACAAAATAGAATATAAGTAAAAGGGGTTGGGATTAATAATTCCAATAGCTAAAATTAACAATTATGTGTGTATACTGCAACCCTTTTTATTCTACCGATCAAGACAGTAAAAACAGGATATATAAGTTCATACTGGACTAGCAAATCTGATATTTTTTTTGGTTTATAGCAGATTGTAAATATTATTAAATATATCACAAAACCATCCACTAGAAACATAATTTTATAATAACTTAAAAGTTAGCTAATTAATTCAGTAGTGTTCTAATAGATTACATGGCTCCAGTGTTAATTAATTCAGTAATAACGACAGGTAACAATATAACTCTTCCATACTACAAATGTGCCAGGATTTATTAAACTCACCTAATTATTTACACATTTTTTCTCCTTTCCTCCATTTTCCCACAATGAGACTGAAATGAGCATTCCTAATAAGTATTTAATAAATAATATTGAAAAGAAAATTAAGAACTGAACAATAGTCAGTGAGACACCAAATGTAATTTGTGTTTAATAATGCTACAAGAAAAATATTCAGGACTCTAAAGAAAAAAAGCTTAAAATGAATTGTTAAATATTTACATGAGTATTTATAGACAGCTGTGATTGTGGGGGTCACATTAATTCATACATTAACTCATAATGTAGCATAAAAATACCTATTAATTCTTCATGAAAACTAATTCAAATGAAGAAGTAATCAAGATAGTCAAACAGCATGCAATTGATATACAACTGTTAAAACCTACAATAAGACAATTTGGTTTATACACTTGCCAAAAAAACTTGTCTTCTCCTGACACAACTGATTGATGCTTATTTTCAAATCAGAGACTAGAACCAAATAAAAATTATTCCACTAATGACATATAAGTCCTGAAATTCAGGCAATTACACACATAAAATCTTAATTTAAATCAAGCAGATATTTTTAGCTAAAGTTGTTTTAAAATGCAATATTTTTATGAATAAATTGTATGACCTAACCTTTAGAAGGTAACAGAATTTATTGACCTAGACAGAAGGAGAAGTAAGACCTATTCTTATGATTTGCTTTCTTTTAAATTATAAAAAATCCATTCTCAGAAGTATATAAACATGAGATAATAAACTTAAAATTGTTTGCCTAGTATTTGCAATTGCAGAATCTGTATAGTGTGTGATCTAAACCTGGTGTTAACATAGTCACCCCATAATAATAATAATTCCCTTGGTGAATTTGATTTTTCTCATGATTACCTCCTTAAAAAAAAGAAATATCTTTAGCTGATTTTAGTTTGATTACACTTTAAACTATTACTTAGTGAGTTATCTTAAAAAAATTTTGAACTCAAGTTAAATTTACCTTCCAGTATTTTAACTAGCGAGCAATGCTGCTGCAGAGATTTTAAGTTCAAACTTTCACTACATATCACTGTGTGAAATTCATTAAACTTGTCCTGATATCAATTTTACACTTTTAGTTTGTTCACCTGAGTCATATTAGGTAAATATAACTTCAAATTAGTTTCTAGGTTGGATGGTACAAATTTACTTGAATGTGAATTCAACCAAAATATGAATAAACATATAATAAAATTAGTGGTCATGCTACAGTGGTTCATATGGAATAAAAACATATCCATCAGATGTGAAGAATTGTACTGAGAACAATTTGCCTTTAAGTTAAAAAGTATTACTTATGAAATTAAAGGCTAAATCCTAATAGTTTCAAAAGTACCCATATAAAGGACCCTATGATTAGCAGCAGGTAATTATCAAGAATGTAGAATTATTTTGTCAAAATAGAAAGATAATCTTAAATAAAAAATATGATGCAATGATGATTTAAATGTAGTTATTATAAATCAAGCATGACTACGAATCTAATCGTTTTGAGAAATTTTCTAAAATTCAATACTGAAAACATAGCACAAGTAGAATCCAAATATTAGTAATATAATAAATATAACACTATCAAAATATATGAACATGATGAAATGTTGAATGAACTTATAAAACCATTATAACAATTAGAAATAAAGTCAAATTAAAAACCTTTATCTGTCTCTTTTTTATTTGTTTTACCGTTAATGCCATGCACAATTATTCTATGAATAAGTTTTGAAATCTATCATTAACACACAAAAAACAAATGTTATCCCTCATTTCATGTCCCACAAATACAAACTGTTAATACACAAGTACATATCAAGTATTGTTTTATCTTTAACAAGGTGAATGAAACATGGATATAAGCAGTATGACACTTTAACCTAAAACCACCCATGCTGGAAGATACGGTTAATTTGGAATGCTTGTGCTTTGCTTGTCAAGTGGTAAATAATAAAAGTTATAACTTTTGGATTAATAAAAAATAAAAAGCTTACATTGATGTTTGTGCAACTTGCAAGTCGCATTTGGGCCAATTGAGATGCAGGTGTTAAATTTGTTGTTGATCCAAAAGGGGACATCATTGTAGACATGGCACGTTTCAATTTACTGGGCGTTTTGTTAAAGCTTAAGGCCCGGCCAACTTTTATTCGTGTTCTGGATGCAAATCTGTAAAAATAAATTACACTGACAAATTAAATATTGTTATTTAATATCCAATTAATGCCTTTGAAAATGTAATTATTGTTGAATCATTTTCCATTCTAAAGTGAACGGATATAGATGGATTAATTAATTTAGAAATTTATTTTGCATATGGCATTAAAAAACCAGAATTAAAGGCTGTGTTAAACAAACATTATATAAAATAATATTACAGTATTTCAAAAATGTTTGTTAGAAAAAATTATGAAATCAAATCATGCTAAGACACAAATTGCATGCACATGCATTTAACACAAAAACACTGCTGTTTAGGGCACAACACAATAGAAATTATAAAGCAATAAAAAAGTAAATGAAAAGAAAGTTTTATTGTGAAATATTTAAAATACAAAGCTTTCATAAAATAAACTGGATAATAGCATTAACATTTTATAAAGAGCAACAATTTAGAATAAACAAATAATAATAAAATTATGAATAAGATAAACAAATATATATATATATTAAAATGACTAATTAAATAAACAATTTTACTAACTTAAAAGCTTTCCCTAAAGTGCCCAACCCAACATCGCTAGTTTCTATGTCTAATGTTTGTGGATCCAATGAAGCAAGGAAATTTTCCTGAAACATAGAAGGAAAAGTTAAAAAAATACCTAGTCTTACCTAAAGTTAACCTAAAGGTCCACTGTATGGCATTTTACATCTATAATGAGAATCAAATCCCCATTGCCAACAATCTCAATGATTCAAGACTAAGGCCTTTGGCCAATCTAGCTGCCAGGGCCCCAAATTAAGATTTGAACAACCATAAAGTACCACATACCGCATCTGCTCTACAAGCATTATTGGCTGTATGTCGACAGAGGGTCTTCAGGAATATCATTTTATCAGTTTCATCATCACTAATTGTGAATGAATATAATTTTTCCTTCAGATCTTGTGTTGATCGGCACATTAAAGCGAATACTTTATGACAATCTGTAAAAAAAATAAAAGTTTAAATTTTTTATCTATAGATGAGAATTAAAAGATAACAAGAAACATATGTACCATCTGTCTCCTTTATATCAATGACCCTTTTGATAGTTGATAACGACATGAGCTTGATGTGCTTATAAGGTTTACCATTAGCCAATTTTCCTATTGTAGCAGTATTTGGACTTTTCAAGGAATTGAATGCTTTTGATCTTTTCTTGCAGACCTTAAAATGAGAAAAGTAGGGAAATAATGAATTTGATGAAATAAAAATATTTAAATTATGAATTATTAATTGTAAAAACTCTATTATTCAATACGACTAATATTAATACAGCACATATATAAGTATACCTCCAAAACATCAGAAAACAGAAACAGAACAAGAGGGTCCCCTCTACCACTCAAACCATCACTTAATTCAATTGCTTCACAACGGGTAATAAAACTTCGGTGAGATGAAACCAAATGTGCCTGAAAGTAAATCAGATAGTAAATAATAATAATAAAAAATCAAATATTGGGGAAACATAATAATTAAAGCCCCACATAAATTATGCTCAAATTTTATTTGATTGGAACTAGAGATAAACAAAGACACAAATAGTTCTTTATTTCTGTTTAGGGAAAAATGGTATGTCATGAATCAATCAATTATCACAGTTCAATCAAATAATAATTTAAACTTCTTTTTTTGAATTCTTTGGAATTAAAATGGGCACATTTTTTAAGAGTATCAAACTTGAGTTTCCCTAAGTATTGAGGTTCCTAAGAATTGTCGGCACTTAGTTTCCTGCAAAAATGTATGAAAAAGAAAGGTATTCCTTACTTTATATTATACTGAACTACATGTCTTAACATTACATTTAGTTTCAAATTTATTTTAATTTAAAAAGTACTTTAACACAGGCATAGAAATTAACCTTTCCAAAGAAAATCATTTAAAAATTATACTGTTACTTTCTAATAGTTATTATTAACAATAACTTTTAATAATTAAGAATGCATAATTATATTACTAAAATAGCTTCAATATACATATATGAATACATAATAATTACCGGGCAGTTATCAATATCATTAAATATATCAAACATAACCAGTTGACCTTCAGTACGCCTTTTATCCTCGTTTATATGGGTCATTACCTCTCTTATTGAACTTATAGCATTTTCTAAGGCACTGTGATCTGAATTTCCTTTTCCTGTGTGTTTCAATATATCTAAAAGAGAACAAAGTTTCTGAAAATTCTAATGTTCTTCAACTTAAATAATAAGTAATGAGATACAGGAGAAGAAATGCATTAAGCTCTATGCATCCTAGCTTAGCCTAATTCTTAACCTAACTTAGTCTTAACACAAATGTACAAGTTTTGTATGTCCGCACAGAGACTCAAATCACCACCATATTACCCAATCAATTTTAATACATCAATATGCTTGCATCAATATACATCAACATAGCCCCACAATATACTGATAGATAATTGTTAATTTTAATAATAACTTACCATTTAATAATAATGATATACTCGGTAATCTCTGGATAGGCCTAATGAGAAGTTCCTGTAGACTCTGTCGGCCACATTCAGCACGGGTCTGTCGAGCTTTCAGGAAGGCATGAAACCTTGGTTTTGTTTCGTCACATTTTATTAACATTTCACGGGTATTCTCAAAGAAATTTACAAATGGAGGATAAGCCTT
Source organism: Lethocerus indicus (assembly GCA_019843655.1). Classification (NCBI taxonomy): domain Eukaryota; kingdom Metazoa; phylum Arthropoda; class Insecta; order Hemiptera; family Belostomatidae; genus Lethocerus; species Lethocerus indicus. Next base: position 19,791,957 of record JACDQD010000003.1, on the reverse strand, counting down.
AACTAAATCTGGTGCCTGAAAAACAAATAATCAAGGAAATAAAATAATTTAAAATAAAAATACAGTTGCATAAGTCAACATTAAAATTTTAATTAACTTACAAATTTTAAGAAAATATTCCCAATTGAAATATCTTCTGTCCAATGCTGTGCTGCATACTTCAAATTTTCCAGCATCTGACAGTGTGTATGATATATAGGCGGTAAGTGTGCAAATATAATTTTTAGTTCAGTAGCATTAAGCAGCTGATCCTCACCTTCCAGCATTTCTTCAAGTGGAGTTTTAAATAACTAAAAAATGAATCAAACATAAAAACAAAGATAATGGTAAGAAAGTTAAAATCAACATAGAATCAGCTTTTGATTTAGTTAGTTCTTGTTTAATTAGGCAATAATGAACAGGAGAGGACACATTAAACTTGACCTAAACCTAAACTTCAACCTAACATAATCACATACCCAGAATAAGGATTTTTCCACTTAGAACTCATGCCACCTATCAATGATCCAAAATGTATATCTCAACCTCTAACCCCTGAACCACCAAAGTCCCAAATTATTATTTAATGATTATTATGACCAATTATATAACAGAATATTTGGTTTATGATTTTTTTCTGTATAAAAAATTAAATTCTGAATTCAATAAAAATGTTATGATACTGACAATAACATTGATTATAAATGGTAATTTTATTTACTTACTGTCATTATTGTATTTAGAATTCCTACATAATTTGATTCCGTCTGAAGTAATTCCAAAAATACTTGATTCCTTGGGCTGAGATTTTTTCTCGGAGATTCAGTAACACCAGGTTCTGCATCTACAGAAGGAAATAATAAGGAAGAATAAATACATTGGAAAACATCAATTCACTCATTATGATATTTAACTGTAATTAGATGAGGTTTGTTAAAACCTTAAAAAAATAAATTCACCTTCTAAATCACCAACTGGACTAGCGTCTAAGAAAGAACCACCACTACAGCTCAAAAGTGTTACATCAGTCACTGAAGAACGGCGTTTGGTTGCATCTAAAACAGGCGACACACCAACACTACGACCTAAAGCTTGACGTAAACGTTTCCGTTTTCTAGCTCTCATAGAACCAGGTGTTGATCCAACAGACAATCTTGAAGTTACACTTCCTAAGTACTGTAAATTACAACATGATAATCTTCATTACTGTGATAGTTAAACCAATTATTGAATAACTATATTAATTCAAATAAAAATAATAGTATAACCTCTTTAACAATAAATATAACAGTAAAAAACTCTTTAACAATAAAAATAATAGTAAAAAGCTCTTTAAGAAATTATGTAGTTATAACTATAAGGGCAAATTAGGCATCATAATTCCAACAAATAATATATTTGTTTTAAATTACCAATAATGGTAATGTTTTAAAACTTACATCTTGGAAGAGGTGATATTTTTCATCAACACAGCCTTCATTTTGTACTGATGCCCAAAACCATTCAGCTTTTACAACATGGGCTCTAGGAGGCACTTGTTGGGGTAATGCATTAACTGAAGATTCATCAACAACCTAAGTAATAAATAAAAAATGAGTTAATAAAACAGAAAACTATCTATTACCCTGTAAAGTAAAAAATTAATGAAACAATATTAAATATTTAATAATATTAACTGTCTTTTAATGTTATTACAACTGACATTGGCTGGTCCACTCACTTGCAATGTCCTTGGAAGGAATATTTAAATTTGGAGAAAGGAAATGTGGGCCAAACATAAAGAAAATTATTAACCCCATGCAAAGCATGCAGAATTTGGTCAAAGAAAAGTATTGAACATGAATCAATTTCTTCTTCTTTTTTTAATTATATTAATATATATATATATATATATATATATATATATATATATATAAAATAATATTTAACAGTTCTATTAGGACAGGATTCTTAGAAAAATATAATTTTCCTAATACATTATGGTCAGATAGTAAGATCTAGGGAGAGATATTAATGATTAAATATCTCTGATTAATGAAATTAATCTTTGATGTTTTAAGTTCTAAAAATATTATCAAAAAAGACCAATAACCAAAAAACAATCTTAATGAATTCATGAAGTGAAATATCCTATAAATTATAGTAAAAAATTTGATACTAGCAATACACAAATAATTTGCAATTAATTTATACTTCTATTAGAATACCACCGAATTATTGAAAAATAAAGCTGCAGAATATGAAAGCAATGAAATAGTGAATGATTATAATTAGCATACAAATGAAACATGCAATTTATGTTTTTCATATTTTTGATCCTTGTTTCCATCAAGCAACAAAAATCATTAACCAACAAATAATCAACTTTACTTCTGCATCATAATAGAGAATCAAAATGAAGTCATATAAATGTACTATTAATATTTAATGCATGAGAACTATTGCCAATTCATATTAAAACAGTAAGAAGGTGATAAAACTGTAAATAACATAAACTATTAAAAATATGTATCATGAAAAAATAATAAAATCTGTATTTATAAACATTTAGTTTTTAATGCAAATGGGTTTAGTCTACACACTATTAAAATAGCACAATTGTAACAAACTGCAGTGACTATCTTTTAAGTAAATTAATTAATGTACTTTATATAATATGATTATAGCCAATACCAACAAAAATTGTGATAATTTGAATGTATGTTAAAATGCAAAGAAACTTGTAGAAATTTAAACATACATAGTTTTTTAGGAAGAATGAAAATGGTCTTTATTTTTTAAATGTAAAAGTATACGTATTTGAAGATTCATGTTCCACAGCGAAAAGAAGTCTGGAACTCAATTTATGACAATCGAATTTAAAAAACAATTTCTATTAAAACAAAAACATTATCAGGTCAAAACTTGGGATGACTACGATGGGAAGGAAAGGTAACATGGATGACACAACTGTACTAAAAAATAATGTGCATTATGGAACAATTAACAAATTCATGCAAGATGATTCGATAAATAAAAAGGGATTACAAGCTACCCCAGCAACACATAATTTAATGTAATATGAAATGAAATGATAATACATGCCATACTGATTTCAACTTGGTTCACAAGCATACATACTTATGACTGATAAGTTTTATAAATTGGTTAATGTCTGGTCATTTCAATCTGACCAAATAATAACAATTTATTAAATTTAAATTATTTTCTGTACTTAATGCATCTGTTACAGGCAATAAATTAATTGATTTCACAATTTGAAATTTTGACTTTTACAAATCTATATAACAAATAAAAGGTTAAACTTGTATTAATAAATAATTTGTAGTGGTCATAATTTATAGAGTATGGAATACTTTATTACAACTATTAAGCAGAATATTACAGAACCAATATTATCTACAACATAATTTTAAAAAATCCAGCCAACTTGAAAGCAGAACTTAATTTTTTGTCCTCATGCAAAATATATTTATTTTTATCCCATTACATGCAAATACATTATTATTGAGTTTCATATAAAAACTAATCAAGAAAATGGAAATATATATAAATTTCAATCTAAATAAAATGGACATGAAGTAAGCCTCCCAGCCTTTAAAACACGAATATATTATTTGGAAAATTAAAGTAAAATTAAAAGTTATTAAAACCATTAAGGTGTATGTGTGATGGGGTTAGCTTATGGAACAAAGTAAATAAATCAGTCCACATTAGAACAAAGGTCATTAACTAGCTTTGCACAAACTGATATTACAAAATAATTTTAAAAAATTCATATTAAATGTCCACCTATTACATTTGGGGTCACAATTTTTAATTATGAAATTTTAATGTGTAGGAGAATTGTTTTTTTTCTAATAAAGTACCAATAACAATGACATTACTAAAAAAAATAAAAAAGTATTCGACATGTGAATTTGATTAAAATGATAATTTAATTTAATAAAGAGAAGGAAATTGATAGCAGCACAAACATAAAGTAACATGTTTGAATCAGGTTGTAAGTACACTTTAAAGTTACATTATTATTTACTGTTAGGACTGATTTAATTACTATGAAAAGAAAAATAAAAAAATAAAAAGGAAATACCAATTGATTCATGCCCAAATCTTCCTTGACCTCTGCCTGACATGGCCCATCCCTTTTATCATGATCAATATTTGTGTCAATAGGATCAGGTTTACCCATATTCACATCTAAACTAGACATCCATTTAGTTAACACATTAGATGTCTTAATTCTCAAAGACCTCCTCACTACATTTAAACGAGGTGTTTTAAAACCAGCCTTATCTTTCTTTGGTGATTCAGTTCGGCAGCGTTTCACATAAGTTGGAGAATCCACAGTCGAAACATCTACACTTTTTTGCACTTTACCAATATCTGACTCATTACAATGTGATATGGATACATCTTTGGCTGGTGAAATATGTTTTATGACTGGATCAAGTTCAATTGATTTTTCTAATTCCGTATTCACATTTAATGATTTCACTGATGGAATACTAATGTTTAGATGTGATTTAGGTGTTGAGTAACAATTTGGATCTTGCGCAGAGGAAAATTCAAGGTTAGGAGAAGTGGAAATTTGGATGGTACTTGAATCACAACGACGTCTTTTTGCTGAAGGATTAAACTCCTTTGTCAATAGATCATATGTTTCAGCACTGTCCAAAACCTGTAATTTGTATTATGAATAGCAAAGCAGTGATAAAATGAAATGTTACAGTATCATGAAAACTTAAAAAACTGTGAACATTTTAATCATCAGTGAATTATTACTATATAATTATAAAATAAATAAATGAAAAAATTCTATAGCTTCAAACATAATTAAAAGCTACTAAAACACAAAAATAAGAAAAACACATATTAGACATTTGCTACACAAGGCTTGATGCAATCTGACATCTCAGATTAATATTTAGGGCTTTTTATATTGTTTTAATACAAAAACTAATACTTTAAAAAAACATTACAATAATCCAAGCTCAACTCTAAAACAGTGCATGTTATTTTCTGCATTTCTCGAAGTCAAAAGTATATTAATGTACTCTCAAATAAGAACTTACACACAAATTAAGATGACAGTTTTTAAGCATGCAATAATGTATTCTAGTAATAAAAATAAATAAATTTAAATTGGTATCTTTTTCATGCCTATTGAAAGTGCTGAAAAGGCATATTCCAAAAGTCATAACCAGGCTAGTGACAAATCATTGTGTGTAGGTAGTGATAAGGAATTTCATCAATAATATCCCAGTTGTTCATGCGCTCATCCATGTTAAATTTCAAGAATATTTACGCACATACAGAGCAAAAATAAAACTAATTCTTGGTAGAGCCTTATTTTAAAATTCATGGAAAATGAAAATGGTTTCACAATGTAAAAAATAATATAATTTAAATATATATAAAATTGGAAATAAATTATAGTTAATCAGAGAAGTTAATTTTAAAATAACTGATGGATATTCTCCTTCCTTTATTATTCAAAATACATGAATAATAATAGCGCTTCTAGATTAATTTAAAGAATAAGAACTTAATCTTTGAAAACTTACTAAATGTGAACAGGCTGGGTCATCTATATCAGTTGGAATACCACCATTCTCCACAAGAATGTCAGACATATGTCTTCTTTCTTCTTCGGGAAAACCCAAGAAACAAACCCTAGCTGCATGGAATGGTTTGAGTTTATGGTCAACCTAAAAATAATATACTTTTAAATATTTTGGATATTAAGTAAAAATGTTTTCCAAAATAGTAAATTGTACAAACTTACAGCACTATGCAAGTGTGCATTGAAGCCAGGTTGTGTACGCATTGCCCAAGCATTATGAACCCACCCGACAGACATTATTGGAACTCGGAAAGTAATTGCGTACTGGTACTTTTCACCTCCACAACTATTTGCAATAAGATGTGTCACCTTTGAGACCATTTCCCTTCTAATGCTTCCACCCATATGGTGTATTAACAAAATAAGACGAGCCTGAAAAAATGTAAAAATCGTAAGGAGATAGAAATCACATTTATTTAATACTCAACCAAGAGGGAGCCAAGTTTAAGACAACAAACAAAGTCGATATTTGGTCGTAATCAATATATTTAACTCTGCCTGTATTAACCAAGTTTACTCTATCTATGATAGCTGCATAAAAATTTAATTTGAACAAATATCTCTTGAATAAATTATAAGTTTAATTGTAAAAGGAATAACTACTTACCACTTCTTCTTTATTGCGAAATCCTGTAAAACATACAACAAGACCATACATAGCAAGGCTGAACAGGGGACGAGGGTTTTCAGGAAGAGGCTTATTCTGCTCGGCCAATTCTTTCAATGCAGTTGGTCCAAGAATTCTAATGAAATAATTTCCAAAATTATTTTATGCATCATCCTCACTTAGTATTACAAACAAAAAATTGATTTCATACAATAAAAAATATTACAAATAATAAATAATCCCTGCCATTTATGCATAGGATGGAGATAAACACTTAACTTTAATATTGAAATTTATCTATTTATTTTTTAAACCATTTAATAATTGTATAAATAATAATAATAATAATAATAACGGAATAAATAATGTATAAAAATAAAATTGCTTACCTATGCCCTCTTTTATGTAAACTATCGTATAAAGGACCAGCAAATTCTTCAACTACAAAAACTGTTGAGTACACTGGAGCATCCATCCATTGGGCACCAGTTTCAGATAATTCAACAGGCACATCAAATTTCTAAAATATAAACAATTTAATGATCTAAGTATTAGTTAACTTGCATGAATTATGCTTGATGTATCTAACAACAAAATGTTATCAAATATTGAAAAAATATTTAAGGTATTAACATTAATAACATTATAACTATGTTTTAAATGATGCTATAAAAATGCTATTTTGTTAACTGTAATAAATTGGAATTAATAAAAGTGTTATAGTATCAGAGTTCATTAGATTCATATCTACTAATCAAGGAGAAAGAAATACGACAGGTATAAGAGTCCTTTCATCATATCTCAATCAACATTTCCTTCATTTGCATTCTCAATATCAATGAAATGTAAGAAAGAAAACTAAAACAAAATTAATTATAGAAAATAATTATAATTTTGAAAACAATGAAATACCACAAGAAATAAGCACACAAACAGTAAATATTAACATTTCAATGTAATAGTTATGAAATATACTCCCATGATTGATCATATATATGATTCAAATTGCATATAATGAATTTACAACATAATATATAATCTTACCTTGGCTACTTGTATGATGGACTCATCCGTGGTTAGATTACCCGTGAGGCATATCCTAACACCAGAAGGAACATCTGAAATTTTATATAATAATTATAACTACCATAAAAGATTGATCAATATCTGATACTATATCATATCAAAAAGGCATCAAATTATAAATAATAAATACTGATGGTTAAAAAACAAATAAGAAAATCTGAAGTTTCAATCAAACAATAGAATTAAAAAAAGTAATTTTCTATTTCAAATCCAGTATAAGTTACTAAGGATTTAAGAAATGTGTTCAATTAGTAAAGTCTGAAACCAGAGATATGTATCATTTATGTCCCTGACATGTAACTTCAATGACATCACTGTCTAGTTGAATTAATGCTGCACATTCATTTAATTAAAATAACAAACCACTTCCAAAAGTGAAATTTTAAAATGTAGTAGAATTTTAATTGACCTTATCATATGATACAAAGTAAAATTACCGGCAACAGTAATAAATTAATGCTGACCATTCATAATCGATAAGCTCATGACTCCCCATAACAATAAATTACTGCAAGGTCAATTTGAGATAGCTTATAGATGACCTATGTTCGATTAAATTTAAAGATTATGTGATCTCAACTACAAAAGGAAAACAAATAAGTAATACATTATTACTGACCTTTGGATAAAATACAATTTTTACAAAAGTCATAACCAAACAAAATAATTCATTTCATACTTATTTATTTGCATTTTATACAGAATGAATGAATTTCATTGACACATTGGCATTAGTAAAAAACAAACTGATAAACAAATGATTGTATTACTATGCTGTTTATTAAAATCAGAGTCATGCTCTACACCAAAAACGAATTCCAAAGTTTGTAAATCAAGCTGGAGTCATTAGGAAAATTTCAATTCAAAAATAATTAAAAACCTAGTAGAATAAGATCACACTCTGAGCAGAGGCAGGCAAAAGAAATTGAACATTTGTTTTCAATGGGCTCATCAATATTTGCAATTAAAACATATATGTCAGCACAGTGTGTTAAGAGGGTGTATTTATAAATTTTAAGTGACCTTGAATAGTTTTAAAGTAAATAAAGGATGAATTTAAGTTGTAAAACTCCAATTCTAAGACTATTAGACCTATTAGTAGGCCTACTTCTATGAGGTAATCTCATAAATCACAAATTCCAACAGGCATGACCGACAACCTAAAATAGGAAATCTAGTCTTCACCCCAAACAGGGGTTGGAAATGCACACCCAAAATGAAAAAGGAAAAGACAATGAGATGCCAATCGCATGCCATTTAAATGAAACTCGCCTATCTTAGCCGAATCCTCGTCAACATCGCTACACTCCATGGGTTTTTCGCAGGTCACTTTGTTTTCGGTTTGCTCCATCGCGTCCTCCATCTTGTATGTACACAGGGACTTCTCGGGTTTATAAAAAAGCAGTCGTCAACTCCCGAGCACTCCGAACAGTTATCACTCCGGTCCCAACGAAAACAAGCGAACCCGGTCGAATCGAGTCCGATAATTTCGCAGAGTTTTTGGGGAATGAAGAACAGGAAAAAAACTACCGGAGATCACATACTTCGGGTGCGTTCTCGCTTCACTGAACCTCTACTGACGGAAGGGTCGGGAACTAAAGGTCCCGGAGCGCTCTCATTGGCTGGCCGCCGTTGGAAAAAATTCAAAAGTCCCTACGGCGGTTGAAACAAGAATGTAGGGTATGTTGTATTTGAATTATATACAAACAAATAATTTCATCGAATACAAAAAACTAATAGACAGAAAAAAATCACATATGGAATTTGAATATATCGTAACATTTTATGTACATAATGCGTATTATCATATTCTTAGAGATCAGTGAAGAAATTAATAGTTTTATAAACCCTTCATCAGCCCATTGTTATAAAATTAATAATAAAAACTTCGTCGTCGAATAAAATATTTGTGATTATTATCTATTAGTTGAATAACAATTTGGTTAATTATACTTTGTCTTGATATTACACGAGGAATACTGAATATGTAACTGATCAAGATTTTAAGACCCTGACGGCAGTTATGGGAGAGCTACTGCCTTTTGAATCGCGCATGTATAAGAGTAAATAACGAAACAGGAATGATACAGGTTAAAAGTATTTCAAGGAAGTTTTCGTTGAATTTTAATTTGCGCTTTAACGAATTTGGTCTTAGTTCACATTGTTAATAATATCAATATCTTGTAAAGGTTACTTACATTTACTGTGTAGTAGTCAATCTCTATTTTTCTGCTGCAATTTAGCGGCAAATATTTATTTTTTATATAATATTTGACCTTACTACTTTTAAATAGCAATAAAAAACGGAACAAATGTGTAAAGCAAAACTATATTTCATTTGGAAGGTTATCTATTTCAAGGTTACTTTGTTGGCTCAGTTGTTATTGTTTGGTGTTATATTACCGTGTTAAATATAAGCTTATTTAATGTTCTTAAAGCGCTAAAAGAGTTTCGATTCCTTCTCTATAAACATTTTAAAGTGGATTCATCTATTTTAAAACTGCCAAACAAATATTTTAATAAATGAAAATAATACACATATATTACTTCATGAAAATATTCAGTACGCATATATACTTACTGATTTAGTTTATTAGTAAGAAGGTAACGATGGAATCCTCATGCAATGACAAAGACCCATTTGGTAACTTAAATATATCAGAGAAATGGAAACTACTCTGTGATTTGGATAACAGAAGCAGTTGCCCAAAATGTATGAAGTCAAGAAAATATTTTTGTTACACGTGTTATGTTCCTGTTACAGAAATACAGCATGATGTTCCAATAGTCAAGGTTAGTTGTTTAACATTTTATAATTACTTTATAATTTAAAGTATGTTATAGTTGGAGTATGGGTGTTTTAAATTTAAGTTAAGTTTGTCATAGTTTTTTTGATGATTTGGGATAAAAAAAATAATAAGAGTATAAGGAGAATTAATTTGAATAGGGAAGTAGATATCACCTGTGGTTGGGTCTACATTGAGGGACTGACCTGGGTTTAATACTCTGGTGAGATGGTAAATTTTCATTAAATCATAAATTTGAAAAAATAATAATTGTTTGGTTCATAAAAAGAAACATTTAGGCTAATGATTACAGACAATACGTAATCCACATTTTAATAATCTTTTTTTCATTTTGTTTTTACTGGGTTTTTAGTATTATAAATTGAAACTGTTTAACATAAATTTAAACATTATTCAACATTTATGTTTTATAATTTCGTTTTTTAATTTTCATATTTGTATACATTTTTCAGCTTCCAATAACAGTTGACATTATTAAACATTGTCGAGAAATAGATGGGAAAAGTACTGCAGCACATGCTGCTGTAATAGCACCAGATGATGTCACTATTTACACATATCCAAGGATACCAAACTATTCACCTGATAATAAGGTCTGTTCATAAAATTGGTTTAGCTCACTCTAATAATTTTGAAATTCTGAAGAATCGGGCTAATGTGCTAAATCATTTAAAAATACTGAGAAGATGTAGTATATAATAAAATATAGTATATAATAAAATAGTGTTATCTCTTTCTTGGTTTGTATTTCTCTCACAGTTAAAGTAACAATATTATTGTGTGTCATTTTCATAATTGGTTTTAGTGTATTTAACTAATTATTCACCTTGAATTGTCTGTTGGCTTTAGACCATTCTTATTTTTCCAAGTAAGGATGCGGTTTCTGTGCAGGAATTAGTTGCAGCAACAAGGTGGTAAGTATTTTATACAAAGAAAATATAATTTTATTATATTTAATTTTCATAGCTTAGTTGTCTGTTTCCTTTTGTTTGATTTAAGATTTCTTTTGATTTGTCTAATATATTTCTGATATATTCAAATGTTCAGTTTTATAATACTATTGAAAAGTGTCCTTTATCTAATGTGTAATGGAGTAAAGTCATCTTCTTTCCTGACTCATTAATAATTATGTTATTATTAGTTATCAATGTTTGTAATTAATTTTGGTGAAGCTTGTTAAATTTAAAGGAATTGTATTTTTTATTTCATTTCTCAAAACAAGTATAGAAAATATAAATATGTTTATTAAACATATCTAATTTTAATATTTCAGTAATCAAGGATTTGAGAGTACTGAAATACCATTTACCAAAGTTGTTTTCATTGATTCAACGTGGAATCAATGTAAAGGCATTTACAAGGACCCCAGAATTAAATGTAAGTGATAAATTATGTTTGTAAAACAGTTTAATGATGTGTTATCTACATTTTTTCCTGAGCCAATGTCATCAATTTTATTTGGTAATGTTTTGTAAAACACATAATTATCCATTTATATACTGCTTTAAACTCACTTGCATTTATCTGCAATGTTTTGAATTAATTGTTAATTTTAATGTTTTGGATGACTTTCATTTCTTTTGTATATTGATTTGGTTCTATAAGAAAGTCATTTATACTATATTCCTTAGTTTATTTGAGTCTGCACATTTATAATAAGGATCTGAGAAAGTGTGTAATTTTGTTCTCTTCTTTTATTTGTCACAGTATGAGAAGATTGAGTGGTTCATATATGGCTGATTTAAGTTATAAATTTGAGTTGTTTGTTGACCACTCAACACATATTAATTACTTTAAATGAGTTTCTATATCTCTGCAGTTAAGAAGAATATAAAACATTATTAGATTTATTATGAGAAATATATATATATATATATATATATATATATATATATATATATATATATATATATATATATATATATATATATATATATATACACATAATTTATTTATATAAATACAGTATTGAAAGATATTGAGAGATATTAATGGCAGATTATTTTATTAACTGCTTGGGAATGTTTATATAAATCATCTGTTGCAGCTTTACCATGCGTTGTTTTGAAATCTCGAATTTCACAGTTTTGGCGACACCAGAAAGGTAGTCCACGGTGGCATCTAGCAACTATAGAGGCAATTCATCAATTTTTTGTTGAATTAAAAATAGCGATGAGTAATGGTATTATTGATAATGTTGTGGTACCTGAAGAAGTCACATCACAGAATTTATCTAGCAGTATGAAAAAGGGAAATATTGAAAGCAATTGTACTGCAAATGGCTTGGATGTATACAGAAGAGAACTGTGCTACAATGGGGAATATGATAATTTGTTGTTCTTCTTTAGATTTATGTATGACAAGATACATTCATTGTATGACCATGACACATTGCGATCTTACAAACGACCTTTAGAGTAATTTAAATTGTTACATTGAGGATTGATTTATTTATTAATTTTACCTTACATTATAATATTAATTGTAAACTGTATATTATATTTTATTATTATTTTTGTTAATAAAAATTAAAGAAAATTTGAGTATGTGTATCTCTTTATATATTATGCATTGGGTTTATATTCAGAAAAATTGTTTTTTTATTTCTTATTACCAGTGACAGAAATTATCTTAACTCTTATAGTTCCTTTGTGTATATAAATTTTAATGTGTTACATAGAATATATAAAATCTTACACACAAATATGCAAATAAATTTTAAAATCCCCTTCATATATTATATTAATAAAATTAAGTTTTGGTCCAACAAAATTAAATGCAAAAATTTGTTATTATGTTGCGACTTTTGCAGCTGCAGTCCCATTAAATTCTTCATTTTTACATCTGATATTGTTTTAATTTAGGATAAACTTTTTAAAAAGAGCCTTAAAAATATATGCAGTTTACACAGCAGCCATAATTAAAAGAGCTATGACATGTATGGGGAAGAATGAAGAAAACTGTAAATAAGGGCAGTAATTTGTTTCCATTCTATATAGGTCCCATATATTAATAGGTTCATTTTCTAATTTTGTATCGAATAATTTGGTGAGTCGTTTATTCCCATAACAAACAAGTCGTTTACAATGTTCTTTTTTTACAATGAAGTCCATTTTTAAGCTTTAAAAGTTACCTAAATTACTATTACCTTAATAATTACTATCACCTAAGTTAAGAGATGCTAAAGTAAGAGTTTAGTGTAGAAGAACCCAGCACTAAAAATTTAAGGACCAGTATCGAAGGACGGGACCGAATGCTAATGGCGTCTCAACGGCTACGCATTCCATAAGTTTGAGTCATCACAAAAGTCCCTGCTCGGCTGTCATTCGTAACGCTCAGATGGTGGGAAGCGTCGATTCAAATCGGCCAAGGCCAGGAAACAATTGTGTCAGGGATTGACAAATGTTCCATAGGTATGAAAAATATATAGATAGATAGATAAAACGGGAAAAGAATTTACGATTAATAAACTATGACAAAATAAATTATATCAACTTAGTGAAACAAATAATAATGGTTAATGTTAACAAATATGCTGGTCTATTTAGCTGGATTTCCAAATACGTAGAAATCCCATCATTTCGCTTAGAGAAATAAAAATTTTTTTATGGGAAAATATGAAAGTTACATAACACCGCGTATTAAGTGAAATGTCAGGGCAAATCATCGCCCGGTAATAAAATAAAACGTGAATATTAAGCTGCAAAATATTTTGATAGCAAGCATATAATTCGCCATATGTTTTACCATATGTAAATAAATATGACACAGTATTTATAATTAGCTGTTGTTAAGAAATTGGTTGGGTTATGCGTCGTTGTTTGGTTTGGAAATAAGCTTGGATAGTTGCCTTCTAGTCCGGTAAATCCAATATTTTCGCTTGGAGAAATAAGTATCCTTTATTGGGGTGGTATTTCGGAAAATGATGTGATACAACACTGCACGTATCTATCGATTCTGTTGGGTAATGTCCAAAATGATACTCGTATACTCTTTATGGCCTATCGGGCTCGATGGCCGTTCCCCGAGTCTACGGTCTATCGCCGCCTCTTTACAGCAGTGCATACATCCGAGGGACGACAAAATCTGACACCTTTTATACCGTTTTTGCCCATATAAAAATACGAGCCCGTTCAATTCATCTTCGATTAAAGCTATGTATCTCGGAATCGAGCCATTTTTAACGCTGTCGTTAACTTCGAACGACATGGTTAGGGAACCAATAAAGGAACAATAAAGCGCGGGAAGGTATACGGGTAGCTTTTCGCGTCGGGAAAACCCTCCGGAATTTTTATTTGCCTTTTGGTTTTACCACCGTTTGTTTCAATGAGCACAACAGAATGAGAAATAATTCATTGAATACCTGAATGTGATTTTTATACCACTTTTAACTTGGCTGAATGTAACTGGTTTTTCGCAGAAGTAATGTGAAATGAAAACACAATTATTCATGAAAATAGTCGTGGCATGTCTTTAATTAATTCCTGTTATTAGGATTCGTTATTGGAAACTGTTGTTATAACAAAGCTGGACATTTTGGTTATTATCCCCAAAAAATTATAGCATAACTTTTAAGAATAGAAACCCATACAAAATTATGCAATAATAAATTAATTGTATTAAAATGAGTATTTTCCATTCAAATTCATCTTTCTATTATTTTATGTATAAAAAATATAACTAATATATATCTTCTGCCTGTAAACTAATATATTTTCGATTGTACATACAACAAAATCAGATTATTCCTACACCAAATGACTCAACGTTCTTTTCCATCAATTGTCTTTTGTAATTTGAAAATAAAGGAAACGTTTCTGCAATGTTTGCCGGCATGATTTGAAGAATTAGGTCCTACCTAATATTTTTAGATATTTCTATAAACGATACTAGCATAAATAACAAATTATACAGTGAAAATATAGAGTATGATTATAGTCCACTAGTAGGGGAAATATTACACTCCATTTAAACATCAAGAGAGCTATTTGACTATCCACAATAACCCAACAAATAACACTACTGGTGCATTGAATCCCACTCAAATATCAGAACAAAAAATCGGAACAAAAGTACTACATATTACTAGTGCACATACTTATTTTAAATAATTAAAAAACCAGCCTTATATATTAAAAAAATAAAACTGATATAACTTTCATTAAAGCTTATTTATTATAACCCAACAGTAGCACATTGCGTAAATAAATAGCACTTTAAAGGTATAAACAGAGGTGTTTTTTTCATATGAAGAAAGTAATGTGGATTCTATTGTTTAATAGCTAGTAAGTAATGTAGGCCGTGTTGTTAAACTATAAAAAGGGAAATATATATCTTTGTTAAGCATTTATAGATGTAATGGAATAATATTGGATAAATAATGGAGAAATATTAAATTGTGTTATCATAAATTATCAAAAAAAGTAAATGATAACTATGTTAAAGGTTAAATGTTAATTAACTTCAAATAAATGTTTCTCACTCAAAGCACAACCAAAGCCATTTATCCAGTAAAAAATTATCATTTAATAGTTGTACAAGGTTTTCAACCTATAAATCCTTTAAGCCTATAAATAATGAACTAAATTTGTTGCTATTTTAGGATAAATTGTGAAACAATTAAATGATGCTAGAATAAACCATTCTCACTAATTTTATCCATACTTTTTCATGTTTTAATTCATTTATGAATATTGATTCAATACACATTAATCATTCTAAAAAATCAATATTAAAAAATATGTGGCTGTTTAAAATGTTTCAGGATGTAAAGGGGGTCTTAATGAATATGGTCATACTTGATCAGGATTCAAACAAAAAATTGAGTATACCTTATACCTCTTATCTGCTTATTCAGTCATGAATTTATCATGGGACCTTTTAGTTGTAGGCCAATTTTACTTAAATTGACCAATACTTGAGGCAGTACAAGGTGTAATCGCATTTATTGAATAAAGATTCAAATAACCATTAGAAGGTATTATGAAATCAGCTAAAAATATAAAGAGAATATAAGAGAAAAATTAATGTTTTAAAAAATGAATTTGAAACAATGAAAAAAAGAATAAGACAACAAGAAAGTTGCTTACCCCAAGACAGAGAGGACGAGTCACCTCACCCCCTTTATATAGGTTCGCACAAACGAAATTGAAGACCCAAGAATTTGAACCAATCATATTAATCCTTAAGTAACCACGTCTTTCCTCCCCACCAGATTTTGTCACGCCACCTTAAAGACAAAAAAACTAGCAAAGTAGACGGTTTTTTGAATAATATATTACATTTAAAACAAGACATTTTTTTTATTTTTTACACAATTTTTACATGTTTTTTTACATTTTACACATTTTACTCAAACAATTTGACATTAGCGGTGTTAGTCACTTTGGCACGTTGAATACCTGTTTGTGGCATCCTGTTAGCACTGTCACTTGACAGTGCCCCGCATGTTGGGCTGCGGTTGTAGTCACTTTTTTCTGTCGTTAAGTGTTTAATTTATTAAATTTTCTTTAATCTATTAATTTATTCTGTTCAAATTGGTCTATAACACGGCATTGATCCATAGCAACGAGTCATGGAATTAGAATATATTTGAGCTTATCAAATAACTTTAGTCGCCTTTAATTATTCAAGTTTTCTAAATGAAAATATAGAGATTGTTATGGAAGATACCTGGTATACAGGTAAATCTGTTTTAGTATTAAGAGAGTAAAGTATATAACACGTATATAAAAATAATGGTTTTTGGTTTCCTCTTTCTATCGATTTATGTTTAATTTAAATATTACAGCGAAAATAAAATTATATATTCTATTTGCAAGCTGTAAGCCTTTAACTGAACAATAATTTCACTTCCACCATACAGCATTCTTTTTTAAAATTGTGTGTCCCATGATAAAATAATCGTAATATAAAACACACCCTGGATAGCTTATTTATGCACATTCGACGATTAGTTCCCTTCGGCGTCTCAACCCTGCAGAGAGGTAATACATCACTTTGTAAGATAAATAACTCGATGTGGTCGTTAGTCATCTGTAAGGAGAATGAATGTTCAGGGCATCAATTTTTGTGGCCAATGAAATTATTTGTTATTAAAATTGTACAAAGTAAACGGTATCTATTTTACACTGATAGTTTAATTGCTTTCATCACTATTGTTACCAGTCGGTTACTCTTAATAGGCAGACAAAAATAGAAACAGGTTTCATGGAGACCGACGTTTACCAAGCGGTTGTCTAGTATTCTAGACAGACGCGGAGGTTCCTCCGAATTAAAGAGATGCCTACACACTTAGACAAATGAAACATGGACAAAACCCTGGCACTGTTCCAGCGGACAAAAGAGAATCAATATACAAAATGCAGACCTCTAATTCTTCTCTTTAGTTCTACCCAGGACTCTTTTGTTTATTATGCCCCCTCTCGCTCTCTCTCTCGCTCCCTCTCTCTTTCTCTCTATCTCTCTCTCTCTGCTTCACAACGGGGACAGGGAGGACTGCGGAACCAGTTTGGAAATGAAAAGACGCTTCGGAAAAGTTTAACTATCTTTTCCCGTTAACCGGAACAGTTGTTACATCCTTATACATTTCTTTAATGTTTGATAAGTAGATGTTAAAAGTTATCACTCATCTTTAATGCCATGGAGAGACTGGGCAGCTTACACAACAATCTCAAGAGCATTTAAGAGACATTAAGAAAAAGTAACAGAAGAACAAAAGTGGGAAAGTGGGATAGGGCGAACAAATTCAAATATAATTTGTACATCCATAACTTAGTACATTGTTATGAAAACATGAAATAATAAATGCAATAATCTCCCTGAAATATAAGCTATAATAGTGGAAATATTATTCCAAAGGATGTGATAAATTATTTATAATATTCGAATACAATCTTATTCTAACACAGTCAGAGCAACAACCTTGAAACAAGTTTTAACAATGAAGGATCATTGTTTAGAAAAGTCAACAAAAACCACACTTTTAAAACTGGAAGTACAAGGCCTTCTAAGTATAAGGTTTTAAAAGAAATTATTCCGAATACTTAATGCGCTAAGTTTCCAGGTATAATTTCATTCCGCCTGACCCTTCCATTTAATGGGAGGGATCTACTTACTACAGAAAGGGGAATACCCAACCCTCCATCCACTAAGTGGTTTTATCGCTTGTAAAATAATCCATTGTTATATTAATTACAATTTCTGTAGTGTGACTTTATAGTGCTTACACACGGCCTTAAGATTTAAGATAGGTATTCAGAATCATTGTTGAGTGTGAGAGGCAGCAAACAAGGCACAGAATTAAAAATTATAAAATCTTATTTACCCTGTCTTTAACCTATTGTTACTTTTCCTTTGAATTATAACTTTTCAAATTCTATATTACTTTCGAATTCAAACTCAGTATTCTCGAGAATTATTCTTATGAAAGTTTAAGTTGTAGTGGGACAAATATTCTTGCAGGCCTTCTTAAGTTGGAGAGGGCGTAAAAATAAATAAACCGAATGATAGTAAGTTGGTTAACTAAAGCGAGCGAAATAATAAGAGAATGATTGTAATTATAATACATTTCATGATAGACGAGTCTTGCGATCTTCTGCCTCCATTCGCCGAGCCTCCGAACAGGGAAACCGAAACAGGCTTGTAGCGACAGAAAATTTCAAGATTGGTGAAGTAAGAAGAAGAATTCAGTTAACAAAGTGTTTAATAAAATTACCAAAGTAGTGGACCACCTAATAACAGGGAGATTTTCTCAAGGGCGTAGTTTATCAATAAAATATACAAGTAACACTCCAGGTCGATATATTCATTAACAAAATTGGTTATAATTGGAAAAATTCCATTTGATCATGACAATATTGCATGTAAACACGCCGATTTTTACATCCCGGACGGGGCTGATTCGGCTCAAACTTCATGCCTCTAAGCGAGGTGGGTTACACGCACAGGTATACATTAACTGGTTTATTGCGTGCCTAAAATATCTTGAATTAAAATTCTTAATCGAGCACAATTATTAGGCCCGGGTAAAAAGTTCCCTTGTTATTATCAACGTTGTTTATGGCCGACTCCGAAAAATGTAGGAGTGCTCTTTTGTTTGACCGCTTCCCAACGCCGCTCGTATTTTTTCGATCATGAAACATCTCATTCTCAAGCAATTATTGATAACGTTTTCAGATTTAACCCTTCTAGTTTCCAATCGTGCCACGGAACTGTGTCTTTTGACTTACTGGGCCCAAAAGAATAATCGTATTTCAATTCGTTGCGTTTAACCTCATCGGACCACTATCAGATATTGAATAAAAATTAGATTATATTGGAACCATATTATTAACCGCGTTATTGGCCACCGAATAGAACCTGTTATAATTGCATGGCATGATTATTTTCCCCGGATTTATTTACCACGCAATTATGCCAGTGGCCGATATTTGCAGTTACAATGCCAATCACTTGTTGCCTCCTCCCAATTTATGTATGAAATTAATAATAGTTCGTTAACAAATTTAGTATATTAAATTAATGCCCTATCAGTAAGCTTCTGAAATATAGTAGTCATTAGTGATTCGGCGAATAGAGTGGAAGAAGAAGATGGTGTTCAATACGCTGGACTCTTTTGGCCTCCATTGGGAGTGGCGATAATGCAATTGCCAATTCGCTGATCCGATATTAGGGGTTTACCATTCCTGGAACCCTCCGGAGCGCGATATTTCGCTACTCGAGCCAGTAGTACTGAGGGACTAATCTCATCTCATTTGCCGAAACGTTATGCTAATAAATAATAACGATTTTGAGGTGGCGACTGAATGGAAAAAATTGCATACCTCGGAGGATAGTTTTTTAGAGTGGAGGATTCCCCCTTCCCCAGCCCCGTATTGAGATCCTGAATGGTGGAAGCGACTTGGGGTTGGGGGTGGTGTTCTAGGAGGGGTAGTGGTATGGGGTAGGAGCTAGCACTAGCGGCAGACTTGTC
This sequence comes from Lethocerus indicus, assembly GCA_019843655.1. Taxonomy (NCBI): domain Eukaryota; kingdom Metazoa; phylum Arthropoda; class Insecta; order Hemiptera; family Belostomatidae; genus Lethocerus; species Lethocerus indicus. The sequence continues at coordinate 19,771,879 of JACDQD010000003.1, read as the reverse complement.
TTACGCGACGAGTTTCTAACCGCCGACAAGTTGCTCCCAACTTTGCGGGCCGTTTCTGTCCGTATTAACCCCACTAATTTCCCCCCGATCTTATTTACTATTGAGCGCATTTTAGTTTCCCCCTCAAGCTTTAGTAGGAGAGAAATTGTACTCCGCGAAAATGTCAAAGTTCTGTCAGCCATTTTCCGAGGCTAAATAGCAATCGATTTATAGAACATGAAATACTGAAACTCGAATAAAATGTAATAATTTATAAAAATCTGGATTACATACTGAAAATATCAGTAATAATACAATAAGTAAAGAAGAGTTCGTAGGGATGTAGAATAGCTTTAGACTACATTAGCTTTAGTTGGTTTCACCTAATTAACAGTGGTTATCCTAACTATGAATATTGTACCGGAGAAAGATGCTTGTGGTAGTCCATACTTTGTTGTCGAATTTCAATATAATATCAAACACAACCGTTTTGGCTTTTAGATGTTAATTTTTAATCCTAACGATAATGTTGATTCTAGAAAAATTACCTTCCCGAACAATGTTTTCAGTTTCTCGGAGTGGTACAAGTGCATAAAATATTTTTATTAATGTCTGTCCGGAGTGTCCGAAATGTGTTTATCGCTTGGTTTATAATTATCAGATGATAAAATAACACCGTTAAAAGCGTTCCATAGGTTTAGGGCAAGAGAAAATTGTTAATTCGCATCGGAATCCATTAAGGGTTAATGAAACCAATGTTTATATAATACATAGACAAACCGGAACATCAAAGGGGCCTAATAGTTGTGAAATGATCTCTATCTCCTCGCCATTTTTCAAACTGGATATTGCCGTAGTAGTATCGAATGTTAGAGCGTCAATAAATCAGTAATACCTTTCTATTGTGCTCTCGGCTTGACTGCATTCAAATCATATCGTGCACACTTAGGTTTCAAAAGGGGGAACGGGTGATTTATTTTCTTTTAAAGCTTCCAAATATAAACTTGCAAATACTGTTCTCCCGTGATAACCTCCGTGGACATTTCTAAAGCCAATATTCGGAACACATTATCCGATTGTTCAGAACTGAAAATCTAATGTCTGCACTAAAACTAATTGAAAACAAATACTTCCGATGTGAAATTTAGCTTTAACCTCGGAAAGTGAATGAGTAAATAATTTTCAACAATTATTGTTGTTCACTGTTCATTATGTGACTTATTGTTCACTGTAAAATTCAACACTTGAAATTTATTATTCTGCGGTTGCTGATAAAGCAATCTTAATATTTGTTATTAATTACTTGTAGATAACTCACTTTCCTTATTGGAAACGTACTTGTAATTAAAATCTAGATAACAAATAATGACAATTCTCAGAAATCACTGCTTCCTCGTGCACTTCTGCAGTTAATACACCATTTCGCAATATAGCGTCAGTTTGTTTGCTTTTAGTGTATGATAACGGGCATTTGACAATCGCCTGTTGTCTCTTTTAGGTACAAGAAACAAATTTCTACACGATAGTATACAGTTAACTGAAATTAACTTTATATAAGTAAATTTAGTCGCGAATTTTAATTTTTAAAATCAAAGGAGACAGAAGTTCGCAAGAGCGGGGTGTTATGCACCGACTTATCTAAAATATGGTTCTCTGATACTTACCTGTACTTGGAAAATATAGTTGGAAGGAAAAATGTATGGAATTCGTTTCTTCGAAGTTTCAGATTCCTCTGGATCGGAGGAGGCCGAAGATATTTAAATATAATTTTTTATTATTTATTCGGATTGGAACGATGATGTGTATTTATAGGACAAAAAGCGTGGGACGTGGCCTGAGGGCCGGAACTGTTAAAAGTGGCCAACAGCGAGTTGGGCCCTTTTGTCGGAAGGAGGCCCTCCGAAACTCCTCTCTAAACTACTAAGTCTATTGCCGGGTTCACACTAACTCTCGCCGTGTATTCGATTTTACGGGTAAAAGTTGCCCCGTTTTAACCCGGCGGCTGGGGTCGCAAGCGCCTCTCACGATCTTTCCGCCATTGCGTTATAAGTCCATCCACTCCCAGGTAAGCCAGAAGGTTGGAAAAATGGTCGCACCAATCTCTGGTTGCGGCATTAAGTTCCAAGTCCGATTTAAACTTCGGGCTTTGGAAATGGAAGTTTCAATTTTACCCTTCCCATTTAACGGGGATTAGAAATTCGTCCGCCCTAGGCCAAAATCTAAATCCAGGTTTGGATTTCAAATTCTATTCTTGTTTCTTCCATCTTCTGTCTTCGCGAGCCCATTATGACTCACGTTATTCATGGAGAACAGAGCTCGTTGCATTTTAACCTTTCCCGATAGTTAGTAGGTTATAAAAAATGGTAAGTTAAATTTAAGATTTCAGTACGTAATACACATCTTTAATATTTTTCTGAACTTCTTATATAAGAAGTAATTCAAACTACAAGAAACAGATCACTATTGAATAACGAAATATTTACAGATATATGGAAAAAAAACAGATGAATTTATAGCTGTATACTTTATATGTTTTTTTGTTACAGACATCCCCCAACTGACGCTGGTGGTAAAATTATGGCATTTATTTAATTAAAATAAATATGGCTACTATATACATATATGTATATATAAATTTACAATATAATGTAAATGGTCAAAATTTAACCAATGTTGTCCCAACTTATTTCCCATCAGCGTTCCTCAATTTATGACCAGGACCAGTACCGATCCCCTCTCCCACTGTTAATATTTATCGTCCGCTTCAACACTTTGGTTGGGCGCAACTCGAATTTTCTGTGACCCTCTTTTACGATCGGCGCAGTCCACTGTCGTGTTGTTACCCCGGCAAAATAAAAACGTTTTAGTACTTTTCCGTTCTAAATTTTATTGTCTTTCGACTTGGGAATCGACTCTCAAACGCAGACAACCACACGCGCACACAGCCAAGGAACTGTACAGAGTTTGTAGCGGAATTAGCTGGTCAAGTATTCAGCGGGGAAAACATCGTTTTCTGACTTAAATTAATAGAATTCCACGCTCGTGAAGTTTCCAACGTAAAACAGAATGTTACACAAATAAAAGTGTATGTCAAAAGCTGTGTTCGCCGTAACGCATTTAAACCAATGTAAATTATTTACACAAAAAGAAGAAAGGACAGACTTCTGGAGGAATATAACTGGGGGAAACGGCTGGTAATGATATTACTCGATGTTGCAACATTAACTCTTCGAGTCGGGGTGTTTTAATTTTAATAAAGTACAAGCAAAAAAAACACAAGTTGTTGCTAGAATCAACGTATGACTGTGTTTATTTCCATTGGTAGGATGTTTAATTTTAACGATGGTTGAAAGCTCTTATTGTCATTTTACGATTAATATTGGTAAGAATAGTGTTCACGCTTCGAAAACACTGTGACTTATTTAGGTAAAATATATATAGAAATATCTTTTTAACCTACCCCATTCGTACCTGCGATTGCGAGTAACTGATGTAGAAAGTGAGTGGCGAAGTCCGAGTTGACGGAGCCGTGTTGCTTTAGTCTAAGGCTAAGTGTTTCTGAAGTTGGAGAGCCGAGTCGGGACATAATTTTCAGGATGTTTTGAAACACTTGTAAATTTTCCACCATCACCGAAGATGCACTGTAATGGTGAAACTTCACTAACTTAAGTTAACAGCGGCTAATCTCCCGTTTGTTTTATCGCCCGGGCCCGGATGAAACTTTTTGGAATTCTGTTTGTCCATTTGAAGTGGAAGCATTTGAAAGCGATTTCACGCCGGCAGCCCAGTAAAGTACATTTAGCCGGCAAAAGCCCTAGCGCTCGCTAACTGTTTAGGGCAACAAGTTCCTCTTGACCGCCGTCGACGGTCAACTGATTAGTGTAAAATTCATTGCACAATTCATTCTAAATTTGTTCATTCATTTCATTTATATAAGACTTAAATATTATAAAAACTAACGAACTTCGGGACTCATTCAAATAATACTTTTTATGGTTACGACATTTGAAGGATCATAGCTCTAGTTTCACAAAAATCGTTCCTTGAGTGAACTTGCACCCTGAAACTAGCGCCCCCTGAGGGTGGTGAGGAAATGTACTTAACTAAATTTTGTATCCTAACCCCTCGCAGACCACAAAACAAGTATTGTAAATTTGTTTGCAATTTGATGTTTCTCGTGCAGGACGCCGGCGCGAAATGGAGGGCAGGATCGGCTTCTGTTATCGTGGATCTGATGACGGGAGGGCCTAACAAGACCCTTACCTCTTCCCTCGGCCCTTTCAGAAGTCGGTCGACCTTTCGACCCTCCCTGCCCCCAAAGGGTTTTTATTTAATGTTCAGCTGCTTTAAACTCTCGACGGGTGCTATACGATTGACTCTCATTCTTTGAGTACCTGCCTAGGGCTGCTGCACAGGAGCTAGTTAGGATTCTATTAGTTTTCAGTACCTATTAATTACTGAAAACGCAAAAGTATGTAGTATTAATTTTTAATAAATGCATATTGTTTATCAAAAGAGACTCTGTTGTTTAGCACAACTGTGGAATATAATAATGGCGGATGGGGACTGTGATATGTTGTAATAATAAAATCCAATCTTACTCCATTAACGCTCCTTGTCAAATCGTATCTGTACTGCCAGTATGTTCTTGTTTCAGAAATATTATTCAGACATATGAGACGCCTTTAATTGGCCCTAGATTGATAGAATTCTAAAATTGTAAAGATTTTCCATTATTGGATAATTGATTTAATCGAAAACATATATTGCACGATGAATTATTTATTAACTCTTTCTACACTAATGGAGCGAATTGGTAACGTCTATGCTATCATAATTTATAAGGGCCAAAATTTAAAAGCGCCTGGTATTTATAACTAGAAATATTGTTATCGTTACAGGCATAAAATCCATATAAACCGGAGTAGCCACTGCTTTTCAACTTCATGAATGCGAAAGTTTTCAACGAGTTCCCTCTGCTGGCTGTTGAATTATAATTTCAATGTGAAATAATCAAACCGTTTCAAAACTGGGTACATGTTAAACTGGAATTTTTTCCCTAACCATTGTGCCTCGTTTGTAAACGTCACTCAATTTTAAACAGGCATAATTAACTGAGAATACCAATTTGGTGGCCCGATGACAAGTGTTTGCAATCTGTCTCCGCTTCCTGGTTTGGACTTGTTAGATCGGTTTCGGCTGCACGCCATTTTCAGTAACTTTCCGTTTGTAGCATGGCCAGTCGGTCATGGAAGTGAGATCACAGACAGCACACGCGTGGACAGATGCAAGTTTGCTATTATAATATAAGTTCTCAGGTTTTAATTGTGATTATTACACCAATATTGTTAACAATTCAAGATTAATATATTACAATATTTAAGTAGAAAGGCCCGTAGGCCGGAATGCATGTACGAATCATCATTTGTATATCGTTTTATCGATGTAGCATTTTGTATTTACAGAAAATAAAAATTATTTGTATTTTTTATAATATAGATAGATACCACTGGTTGCCGCGGCAAAATTAAAAGAATAATTATAAACATGACATTGTTAAATAGATAATTGAACGAAATGTAATGAAAACTGGAGCTCGATGATATTAAGGCAAGACAACAGTGTATTGTTGGTGCATGGAATTGCCGTACAATTGCTTCCTGAGTAGCGTCGATAGCGGATTTGAGGACGCATGACAGAAGACGAGGAGGCCGGTTTAGCACGTGGAATATTTAATCCCAAGGGAAGAACCGAAAGTGATGTGATGAGGAGGAGGCAATAAAAATGTGACCCTCGGTGGAGGAGGAGCCCCCCCACCAGGACTTAGTTATGTGGACTCTGGTCCCCTGTTTAGAACGGGAGTTTGATCTTTTATGATAGTTAGGTTTGGGTATTCCCCCGGGGCCTTCTTATCCCTCCTCCTTATACTTGCTTCCCCGGTAACAGCCACGGGTAGTAAGGGAAAGGGCGCAAGTATTCTGCCACGTACCCTTCACGTCAACTTTTATATTTCCCCGATTGGCGGCCCGGGCGATATTTTTATTAAAGGCCGAAGAATATAAGTTTATTAACCTATTTGTTGCGGGAACGATACTGACTTAAACGATCCCATGAAAGTGTAATTTCAATCAAATGAACATAACACAAATTGATTGAAAAATTTTATTTACGTCATATTTTTTTATTTACGTATTATGATGACGAAGTTATGTAAAGTGAATAGATTATACACAATTAATTCTGTCTTCCTAGCGGCGAACTGTTATGTGTAAAGTTCCTTCTGCATCGATTTATGTATGCGGCCTAGGACAAGTGTTAGGTTATCGAAGCAAATTCATTATTTATCAGGAGACCACATGGAATGGATGGACTGCGGAACCATCCTAGAAAAACTAAGATACATCTATCAAGGTCCAATTATAAGGTAATAATCATACTTTTATCCATCCCTAGTACACTAGGTATTTTGTTTTTCGCATGGATAATTAGAGTAATGCATATGGGTGCCCACCTTTACCCGTCGTTTAAGGGAATAACAGCATTTTTTCCGCGGTAGATTAAAGAAGTCAGTTTAATACTCAATTTATATGCAGTATAATTAAAAGGTGATATTTTCTTATTTGCATATTAGCAGTTCATTGACCCTTCTAATTTACATTTTATTTACATCATAAACAAGTTCTTACACATGAAAGTAAATGTAATTCTACTCAATGATTATGTAATCATGCTCAGTTGATATGTAGGTGACGCAATGACATACGTTAATCAGTAATTTATCTTTATACATTTGGGATTTGTAATTCATATTATTATTTCCATTAAACAATCGGATTTGACTTAAACTACACCGGATTCACGATACTAATTAGTGTTTTATGCGGTAATAAATTTGCTTGTTCACGAGAGACCTGGGTTACATTCAAGGCTCTGCGATTGTAAACAAGCCATAGAGTGATTCTTGCCCAAAGTGTGTTGTTATTTTTTGTAGAGTCAGAAGTTTGTCTAACACGAGACTTTGAACAGTGACATCTGACACATATCCTTGGGCGAGAACGCGGTTCGGGAGTTTAGTTCGGCAACACTTCTTCTTATTTCCTTTCTTCATTCTTAAAGTTTCATTTCCAGTAAAGTTTACTCTCTGTTCTCTTTTTCCCTCCGTGTTCAGTCGATACCACAACAAAACGCAACCGGCAAGAACCCTTCAACTCCTTAAAATCGAGCCTTAAAATTCGATAGCTTTTTAAACTATTAATTCTTTGTATATCTTAATTATCGGGTTGGATAATAACGTAAAGGCGTAGGATCAATGATGTATTCTGTATAACGTGGAAATTTATATATATATTCATAAATTGAATGATTAAATTATTAATATTAATATATTATTCAGGGTGAAATGAGCCTATCTCTTACAATATGATCCCTTATGATATTAAGATAATATTTTTTATATAATATAACAAACTTAACATATTATAGTTTAAATTCATTATTTCCTGCAACATAAATGCAATGAGTGTAAAATACATTTATTTATTCGTCCTTGTTTTTCATCCTGAAATTATTACTCATTGTTTCGTTATTTTTGAATAGATTACACCAATTTAATAATTCCAATTTAATTTTTAAACATTCTTCAAAACTCATGACTGTATTTTAGAGATTTGAACTAGAGTTTTAGTCAACTGAGGTCGTTATTATAAAAAATGTATATCTCATGCTGGCATCCAGAAGTCAACAACATCCGGTGGTTGTTCCGCTGGCTTTTCCTCGTCCTTCTCCGTCTTCTTCGAAGCACACCGCTCAAACCTGAGCAGATGACATCGTCCCTGCTCTAAACAATTTCTTATTTCGCATGTACGTTCTGAGACCAATGAAGGAAAAATTGTGTTAATCTACGAATTACAGATGAGAAGGTATTCGTGGACAATCGATTATTAATTATTCGCATTAAAATATAATATTGAATAATATTGAAATACGTCAGTCATTAGAATTAAAAATAACGCGCTCTAAAAACGCTTGAAACGCCGCAGTCTTTCTTTGCGTTTTTTTACATAGAGCTATTTTATAATTGTACTGGTTCATTGAATTTCACTGGCTTTTCATGCCTATTCAACCATTGATGATAAATATTATTCATTTCTGATAATCTATTTTCTGATAAATCTGATAGGTTATTTTCATTTTTTTAATAAAACGAGCCAATGAGGAAGATACAGAAAATAAGAAGGAACTGAACAAGTGTGTTTATCTTTCATGTCGATTTTCCACCTTGTCCAGTTCTTGCAAAGAAAAATCTACAAAGTTTTGCTCCTAAACAGACATTCAACCGAATTTAACAAGATATGCATTATAAATGCGTCCTTATTCATTTATATAGTTTATTTATTATATTTGAAATTGAAAGAGGAATTCATTCATAAATGAAACCAATTATAGCAACATTATAGCTTCACTTATTAAAGGACGTTGTTTATATTAAGTTTATTAATTTTTTTAACTCTATGACAGGGCAAAAGAGTGATTAATCTGATGAGTTTCGTCAATATTATTTTATTTCTCTTCTATTTGCTTCTCCTGACGTACAGTATCATTCCGTTAGTAGTAGAGTGAGATACTTGATTTGTATTTTTCGATTGTTATTATGTTCTTGGAGTCCCCCTAGACAATCCCAAGTTATTTCTTTTAACTATTTACTCTTCTCAATCTACCACCTCCCCAAATAATAGTTCTAAACACTAAGAATTGTCTAGAGCCTAACACTTGGTCATTTTAAAAGAAATTCGGTCAGGGAAATGTGAGATTGGTGTCCAATTAAAATGTATTTGTGGAGGAGGGCTGTGGGACGGTGTTTGCGGTGAAGCCCTTATCGTTCTAAATCAAGACTGATGATGCCGCCGCCGCCGCCGCCACCTCTGTCCCGCCCCAATTAGGAGCCCGCGGAACGGGGTCTTTGTTTAATTAAAATAATATCCCGGGGGACAAATCCGCAATAAATTATTTGAAGCGTTTAAGTTTAATTCAACCCCCAGCTTCCAGAACTGCTTCCACTACCGGGTGTTTTGGGTGTAATTGTAGTCACTACAAGTCGGCCTATGACAATGGGGTACATAACCCTTTCTTACGAGGATTCGGTAGGTCCAAACTTGGGTCGTAGTTGATCCATCCTCATCCAGACAAATTTTCAGATCCAGTATATTACATGTGGTTAGAATTAGAAAAACCTATAAATATTCGTATATATTTATAATTATTTACTTATATTTACCGGTTGTATGGTTTAATGGTTTAGAACGAGAAGAAATATAACCTATAGCGTTGAAATATTTTTTAATATACTTCTATCAAGCCCAAACCTTTTATGACAGAATTTCATAATTCATTCATACGCGATTTATTTTATTATGCGGTATGTTTTCAATTTATAATGTCTATTGTATGATGCCTATACCAGAAAATAATCAGTGTCAATGGTTACTTCGAGATTGAGACGAATTTTAGACACAGTAATATGTACCGAGAAATTCCCAAGGAGGTCTATTCACGATTTCAAGAGGGCGAAGAAATATGACCCTTTTATGAGTGCGAATAAAGGTTCAGGAAAAATTACAATTGCAATATACAATATATACAATATGATACAGTATATACAATATGATAACACTACAGTGTATCTATCCATGTTAAAAATATTATAGCTCGAACTAGAGTTTAATTAAAACATGTTCTCTCCCTAGGTTTTTTGTGCGAAACAATATCGTTTTAGATATATTTATCCCGCCAACAGAAATGTTGTTTTCCTCAAATTATTCCAGGAATAGAACGAAAAACTGTTCATTTATCCCGCCCTGGGAAACGAGTCTCTATGTTGCGGATGTTATCTTTTATGTTCCGGTACAGGGGGCGGGGAGAAACCGAATGAATAAGCGGGTCGGCCGTATTCAAAGGGCGTTCCTCATTAGGAATGAGACAAGCGGCGGAAAATAAATCTACTCGGCGAAAGAAAACAAAGTTAACGGCTCCAAATTAAATCAAGTCTCCAATGGTGGAGTCTGCTCGAGGCCCGCCCGGCACAGAAATGGTTTGTTTCCTCGGTAAAGGGCTGATCGGTTGTTGCGGGAGTATGTAGTCTTTGGGAGAGTGATGGGGGGCGAGCCCCCCTTCTTTATTTCCCGTTTTATCAACCGCTTTCAGTTTGATCGCTCCCCAATTTTTAATTGTGCCGACCCTACTTGATTCCATCCTTTTTACAAGCGTTCTTTTTTTTTAAGGTCGTCCTTTTATCTGAACAATTCGAAACATTTTGTGAGATCACTTTCAAGCGTTCGTATATATATATGGAGTCTTTGTATCTGCTCTGGACCAAAGCATAGTTTTCTCAAACTTGTGCGCATTATTCGGTGTATTTAGGGCAAATTAAATCTGTTACTGAAACCAGTTTCCGTTTGGCCATTCGGCATTGTCAATACTATTCAAAGTAGTACAATAATACAGTCCCCGCCCCGTTGTTATTATTAAGATCGGACAGTAAATCGAAAGAGTCATAGTATTGACAACTCAACACGCGGTGCCCCTAGACTCATACGAATATAAAGATATATATTATATAAACAAATTGAATGCAAATAAAATTACAATTTTTTAATTTTACGAAAATAGCCATGTCAGTGGCACATGATGAAAGAAAAGTAGAGTAACTAACAATTACTGTTAGTACAATTGACTATTACTGTGGCTACCGGAAATTATATTTATGGCAAACAATTTTTAATTTTATATTCGTTTTTATTTAAAACATTTCAATATACTTCCGAATAAACTCAACCAAAACTCTAAAAGGAAAGGATTATTTATCTTCAGTTGCCTAATTAAATAAATGAAGAGGATATATTTATTCGCTCCGTTCTTTTCTGCGTCAAAAAACTGAGAGAAGGTATTAACATTAAAATTAAAAGACGATTATATCCGATGCCGTTTAGAATTGAAATGAACGCCTTTTCTTCTAAGGGGCGGGCAAGATCGTACGATGTGCTGTTTGACTCCTTTGACTATTATTCATTGGACAGATGTCCGGAATTTAGTTACTTTGCATGCAATAAGTCGTTTAATTGAAAGAGTTCTCTGAACTTTCGAGTTAGACCAGGGGAGGTATTATATAATTTCTGAATTCTAATTGTATAAATAAAAAATTGGGACCTTAAACCATTAAGGGCCGTAGGCTCCAAATGGGGATCACTCATGTTTATTTTTTTACAGATTAGGCAACTATGTTTACTAACTGTTTTATTCATCTCTGGAAGGAAGTATCGTCTCAATTTATTTTCTGTCATTCCTAGCATCAAATTAGCTGATATTTTACTATGAGTCTGAAACAGTCTCAGATAAGGGACTGAGGAATTCATCCCCTCATTTATCTGTTGAGTGTATATTTCAGTGGAATGCGCTTTCCTGATGCTATCGGTGGGTTGTCACTGGAATATTCTTCTATCTTGGGCCAGTAATTAGCAGTAGCCGCGTTGTGGAGGCTAAATGCATATTGGCTGTTTGGACCGGGCGTGATCTGGTTACGCTAATCGTAATCGGACGTTTCAAAAGTTCACTAAACAAAGACCGCTCGGAATTCGTTTATACGGATCGTGAGACGAATAATTTATTCGCGGCGCGCGCCGTCCAAGAAGAGGCGGAGGTCTTTTATTTTATTTTGAATGAAAATTAATATAGACGGCCGATTTAAAAGACAAAAATAGACTATAATATAAACGCTATCCGTCAGCTCTCCAGTAGTGTTCAGTCAGTAGTCACTAGAATAGGCGCTTTTAAAATGTCTCCCTGTATGTGACAAAAAGAAAAGTAGTTAATTGGCCACTGGGGCATGTTGTTTGTCACTGCACTTAAGCGGAGCCTCAAATAGGTGAATAGTGACAGATCGAGAGTAAAAACTCAGCCTACTTCGGCCAACGATCGAAAAGGTAGCGGAGAACGTCGAGCGCTGTTTTATCAGCGTGTAAATTAGAGATTACAAGGTGGCCGGTAAATTATTATGCCGCTAGCAGGGGTGATTGTAGGGGCAGAGCTCACGTTTCGCCCAGAAACCGCAGTTGCCCCGGCTCTCAAAAGGAATTCTTTATGGTTCCGGAATTTCGCGAAACTCGGTCCAGGGGTGACGCGGCTCCGCTAATTCGATTGCGGGAAAGCTTCCGGGGGCGGCCCTGTTTAGTATCGGGGGCTTCCGGAAAATCCCCCGCCCAGGGGCGGAAGTGTAAATTGCGGGCACTGCGTTAAAATTTGAGCGCGACCGCTGCCACACCCCCGCACGGCCATTAGCCCGCCCGAATGAATACGGTATCGCTCTGAATAAACTCCGCCGCACGAATCTGGTCAACTGTCGACTCTTCCGCGAATTATCCCCGGCTCGCTCAAAGTCTCCCACTTCGGAATGCCCGGGAATTTTATTTACATTAATCAGCCGAGCAACGTTATTAAGTTTTAGGCGAGGCCGATATTCGGTCAAACCGTACAAGCGCGGTCTTTATTTAACGCCCTGTTTAAATTGCCAGATTAAAAACGCCAATATGAAAACAATGATTAAACAGTGACACATAATCGAAGAAAACCTATACATCGTTTAATATATTTGTTTTACAATAAACCCCAAATTCGATCTTCTGTTGCCATTCTCCAAATTATTTTTCGTTAATTCAGACTGGTTTCGTCTTCTAGACGGTTTTGCTATGGATAGAAACATTTCATTGAGAGAGAAATATGCCTCCATAGGGACGTGTATGCATTAGAAATTTCCGCGTGGATTACCTTTCCCAGCGCTTTATCTAGTGAACGTAATAATGAAATTGGCGTATTTACCTGTTTTTACGAGTTCAGTTGAGACAGACGATTAATACCAGAAAGAGTATTGCCTGCTTGGCTTTCGTTATTTGATTTGCCCGCCCAGCTTTGAGGGAGCTTTGAGTTAAATTAGGACTAATACTTCACTTTAAGGTAGTATCTTTTGAATAAGCACAATACGGGATAATTACCGACAGCGTTAAATTTCTTAGCTGTAGCGTTCACTGCTGTGAGTACACACGAGGTCTTTTATATGAGGTAGAAATAAAGGCTTTTGCGGTATCCCGAGTGCCCGTAAAAGAAAACGGGAAAAGAACCTTTTACGGTGAATCGACACAAATATCCCTTCTAAAATGTAATTACGGATAAAGCTTATGTTCAATTCCAGAGTGCCTAATGTTGATGACTTCTAATGTTAGAATTTAATAAATTCCTAGGAATTTAATAAATGAAGTGTGTATAAATAGGTATACTCTATTCCTTATACAAGTTAATATATTTAAGCGTGTATGTTTCAAATTTTTTATTCATATCTTTATTTCTTTAGATTTGGATAGATATAGGTCTGCTTCTTACAACTGGAGATAGCTAGCACGAAATGCTTTTTACAATAATTTAAGAAACTATATCAATACAGCAACGGTATACCTGTCTCTTTTTAACCGAGAGTCAGAGAGGTAATTGTATTTAGACCAACTCAAATATACATCTCATAGTAATTAGATTCAAATATGATAAAAGGTGATAGGAAACTATTTTAAACGTTTATGCGGCTCATTTTGAACTAGACATGTTTTAGCCATCGGCACCGCCAGCGCAAAGTAAATTAATAATCCTTCGGAATGTTTGAAATTTGACGGAGGCGGGTCCGCCACCAAAGTCTTCTGAGGCCCACGTTATTCTGATATTGATATACCGCTAAATTAAATTAGTTTCTTAGGCTCCTCCGACCATCACGGCCAATGAGTTTCACGAATAAGGAATTCGGTTGAGGGCGGTTTAATTTGAGAAAGCGTACAGCGGTTCGGCCGTTATGTAAGTTAATTGTTTGACCTTATTTTTGCAACTATTTATCGCCGTATAATGTTGCAATATTAAAATGAACGTATTCTCATATTTTAGGAAAGGTGTCCCTAACGAAGAATCGCTGAGCAGAACAAATCATAGTTGTAGCCGTTAAATATATTGTTCTTAACGAGAAGGCCCAGAAAGCAGAACATTCAGACGCCATGTAACATAAAATTTATTATTAGAGCTGTGATCTCAACTTGCAACTAAATCGTTGTGAGGAATAGGACATCGATAATTAATAGCTTCCGTCAAAAGGGTAAGTTAAAACGCTCGTTAAAATGTTAATTAGTGCCTTCCAGAGAAAGGTCACCAATACTCTGATCAATTAATACTAAGGATGATGTCAAAAGTTTATTAATTAACGATACCTTATAATTAGAGTGTTAACAATGTTTAAGCATAGGCAACGAGATCAGCTATCAAAGTCTACAAATACACTCACACACACACACACACACACAGAGCGACAAAAACGTTTTATCTCAGATTTATCTGCTATCATTACATAAGGACTTTAGTCCTTATAAGGAGACTATAATGACAATGATCAGTGTGATCACTATTACGTTTTGTTTGGTATGAGGTTAAGCCGTATCTGTATTAGCGGAAGAATCAGTAGTATTTATATCGTAATTATGTAAGTCGTCATCATGTTTCTGCTCACGTCTTTAGTATCGTCTTTAGCCGATATATTCCCTATATTCGCTACATTCCATTTGCAAATTCGGTGGTTTAAACGTTGCTGAGAACCTTTATCGCGGTACGGAACGGCGGTCGACAGGTCTATCGGCGGGCCAAAAATTACTCACTTATTTTCAACTGTTGCTTTTAAAGCGTATCGACATCTGCCCAATCTCGGGCTCGGTCGCCTTTGAACAGTTTACGACTCGATTTTCCAGCTGTCCACCGTTTCGTACCAAGTAAAGCTCCACCGGGCAACAGTGTGTGTTTGCACCACTGGGCTCCGAATCATAAAAATCGGTTCCGCGGCGGTGCGGCGCAACTCTTAATTAAGCTGTCGGACCTGATGTCGTATAAAGGGCGGTTATTGCGCGCCCTTCCCCCGCTCCCCACAGCTCCAGCCACACAGCTTCGCCCCAGCCCCAGGCATTAGCTATATTTGTCCGCCCGGTTTCGACCAGCGAATAGCATCTCGACCCGCGTGTACCCATCCACCGTCGTATACCGTGAACTGCGATCGGTAAAAAAACCGGTACCTCGAGGTTACATAGCTATTGTCACAGAATTTGCACTGACTGGCAGAAATTTCCGATACACGCCAACCCAGCATTCCAATCGGAGACTAGTTATAGTACGCTGATGGTTCCGAAACCAAGAATCGCTTCGGTATTGTGTCCGTATTTACATATTTGGAGGATAGCTTTTTGGGTCGGGAACCCCGTTCTAAAACATACGATTACTGGCTCGTTGCGGTAACGATAGTTACGAAGCGGGAAGCGATCTTTGCCCGTGAAATAATAGTTTAAAACACAATACTTTTCAATAGTATAGGAAGCGACACCGTCTAGTACGTTAATGTCACGAATTGCTATCACCAGAGGCACTTTTGGCGGTGGTGACAATTTAATTGTCAAATATCCCGGCGGGTCCTCCCTCCTTCCCTTTTCTCTAGCCTCGTGTTCCGCCCCTCCCCCGCTATCCGATTGTCTCGCCGCTAATGCAATTCAAGGGCCGTATATCGCAAATAAAAGGATGGGGTTTAGGTAGGGGTGGCTCCGCTCCGGCAGTGATCTCTTTATGAATCATATTACTGACACGGTTGTTCAGTTGTGTCTGCTGGAGCTGTTTAAAACGCGGGCGCGCCCGCTGACAACTTTACGGCTTCGTACGCACCCCCAACCCTACTCCGGCCCTTTCTCTCCCTCTCGCGCACCCCTCTCTATACCTCTCTTTCTCATTTCCACACTTAGTGCTCGCCCGATCCCATTGTTTAACCGCGGAGAAACAGTTAAGGGTCGGGGGGCGGCGGTGGCGGCGAAAGCGTCGGCTTGAGCTTTTGTACTTGCCGTACAAGGAAATAACGCTTTACCTTATCTCTGGGTAAATATATTCGTCTTTTATAGAACGCCATAACTGAAAGCCTTCATAAAATAGTAGTAATAAGAATCCTGTATTCTGTCGTTCAGATTGATCCTCAAACTAATCTTTGCGCGTTCGGGTGAGGTGCCGACTAAGTCATATCAAATTATCATAAACTACAATTGTCATGTTCGAGTGATGTAGGTCGTCGGGAAGTGTGCTGGGGATAAACTTGCTGAAATATGCGTCGAATATAGTGACGAACAGTGCCAATACAGAATAGTTAGACGTACTTATATTTAACTCAGGTGTAGTTAAGTATTCGCTAAAATGATAAAAGCAAGCCCCCCACCCTGTTATATCGGTGAGAAATAAATGTATCAATAATAACTAATTGATTTATTGATGATTTTTACTGCGTTTAAAATGTCTAAATGGCTTAAGACGTGTTCACGTAAACATAAATTCTTTAGTATCCTAATATACTAAACTGAACAAAAATTTTTTTAAACACAATTTGATTAATTCTACTCATTATTATTCTGACCAAATTTATAGTACTGTCCTCTGATTAATTATTTTCAATTGACATATAATTTATTTTTCAATTATTTCTATCGTTCAGTATTTTAACCTATGTGTAGTTCATCTATATTAGAACGGGAAGAAAATTCCACCGGGACTAACAACTTGTTATTGCAACCCAGTTTAGACGTCTACATCCCATTTGAATTATTAGCCGGCCGAGACTTGAAACAACGCTCATCAAAATGTATCTTTTACGGTTGCTCCATTTATCCGGTCGTGTAATAGGGCCGGCGGTTTCCGACAGAAGTTGGTGGGTCAGTTTCCAGTTGTCTCGGGTAAACTTGCCCGAGCGTTGGTAGCGCGTAATTAGTGCTAGCCGGGGCCGCTCGAACGGCCGCACTCTTACTTTTCCACTTCTGTATTCCTCCTACTCGCCGTGAATCATGAAGCCGGTCATTAACTGGTTTTTATCGCGTCCCTCGCAATTCCTCAGGGTTGGTGGGGTGGCAATGGTGGGAGGGGAGGTGACTATTTTTTAAAACTCGGCACCCGAGCACGATTCCCGGCAGTACATCATCCCTTATCAACCCCCGTTCGAGGAACTGTGAAGGATAGGAAAACTTCTGTATTTAAAGTACACCCTCGGCCCTTTCCGATCCTGCATTACCTCTTTCGGAAGTCTGGAGCCAATTGGTTTCTTGGAACGTAAGATTTCATGGAGAATTTCATAATAAGAGCAAATGATCCTCCTTGTAATGGCTTTATATGTATGATTTTGCACGATAACGGTAAATAAACAGACATTATTAAAAGGGCGACGTATCATTCTGGATAATTATTGTCAAGTGATAGGGGTATTAAAATATAAACCAGAATTTAGCGAGAATTTGTTTCTGCTCGAAATCAAAACGGGAATTCATTATTGTCAGAAGTTGGTAAATGCACATTTGGATATAAATCCTTTGATAAGTTAGTAATGTTGGAATTGTATAATTGTTAGTTCACTAATACTTTCAGAGCTTCTATCCTGTAAATGTGGGGCAACTTTCTAAAGTAGTACTTCAAATATTCTAATCGTGTTTTCACTGTGTAATGTTAATACACATTGTATACATATATGTATTTTGATGTTCACAATTTTCGGTTTTAAACAGGATGGAATACTACAAGCTAAGTAACCGAAAGTTGTATGTAATGAAATGCGAACGTTCACTTGAATTCCTATATACGGTTTCATGTCCATTATGTTTCTTTTTATTAGAAACTTCTCGCAATAACTGGTAATTATCTGATCAGTAGCGGCAGTGCGTAAGTCAATCACCGAGACGTTTTTACTTCAGTAATTGCCGCTCTCTGTTTTAAACGTTCCATTAATCAATCAGCCAATTTGCGTGTTTGGTTCACTTCCGGAAGGCTAAGTGGCCGGGACTGTTATTCATTTTAAGAGGGGCCCAGACTGAGTTATTCAGACGCCTAATTACAAACCCGCCATGAGTTATGGAAGCCTTGGCCGCAACTTCTGAATGTGCAAGAAAGAAGAAAACTTTAACATTTTTCACCCGACGGCGAGAAGTTCAGGTTGGCCGACAGTAAATCGGACCGAGCTATGTTTATGTAAATTTATATTTACGCTAATCTAATGCAGTCCGAAAGACACAGAAACGTGCCACTGTATAAATTCTGATTATCAATATCGTAAACGTTCACTGGTAAGAAACCCATGAAAAGAGTTTCTTCTCCCTTTTTGACGACTCTTCTAAGACACAAGAAACTTACACAAATTTGATATTCTTGACAGGTTTGATAAGCAGACCACCATCTCAATAGAAAGTTCCAACCAAACTGCAAATTATTCCAACAACCCTAAAATGGGTTGCCAACGATTGATATTATCATAACATTAGGACATTCTTTAAAATTGACGCATTTATTAATTTTGAGTAAAATAAAAATAATTCGTTGAATTTTAATCGGTTTTAATTGATTAAATTATGACAGGACCCCCATACGCGACTCAAAAGAACAGACCCCAACCGCAAATTTGGACTGCTGAGATTTCAATCAAAAGTCCTTCGTACCATCCTTAATGCTCCCTGGTATGTTTCTAACCGAACAATCCATAATGACCTCAACATATCGACGAAGTCGCAAAATCACGCTTCCTTAAATTCCACTCCCGCCTCTCTCCACATCCAAATCCACTCGTTCAGTCCCTTTCCTCTTCTACCCATCCACTATCCCCACGACGACGACTTAAACTAAACGCCACTGGTCCAGAGAATATTAGTTCTGTCGATTCATTCAATTTCCAGTGCCCGAAGACTGGTCAATTTGACAGCGACTGACTGATAAGGGGGCACCGGTTAGTGTGTGTTGCTCTCATAAAAAGTTTCATTAATCGGCATTTAATTCGCGGAAACAAACATCGACGGAGAGTGATGGGGGCGTTCTAATAACTTGATGTAGGGACCATTTTATCTGAATTTAAGATACCCGCTGGGATATTCCCCGAGAGTTTGGAATATCACCGTTCTTCCAGTTCTCTAACTCCACTCGCTGATTTGGTCACTAATCAACTGATGAAACGCTACTGAAGATAACAAGGCTCCGAAACCATTCTACCATAAGACCAAATCAGCGAGATAGACGGAAGATCGGAACAATAATGATTATAATTTTATCGTATACTATTTACTACTTGCCGTCGAAGAGGAAAATTTCGATGAGGGATCAATGAAATAATACATTGTATAACGTAACTATTTATGTTTTAATTTGTATTTAACATATTTATCTTATTTTTATGTAATTTATAGTTTCATCTGAATATCTTTTCAGGGTAAGGCCGTTATTATGAGTTAAGGGGAAGGATTATGACGAGGCGAGTTTTATTAACAATTAAAATCTGAATTTGTATTGTAGGATAAATCTAATATAATGTTTACAAGTATTTAAAGAACATAATTACCCATTATGTAATGTTAATGGTGATCACAATTTGATTTGAGGTGATTTGTAAAAATCATCCATAAAGGATATTTTTCATATGTTTAAAATGTAAAAGTCTTATTAATGTTTGTGCGACATTCCAAAATTTGTTTATTTAAATTAGATATTTCTCGATGGACATATTAAGCAGGAATTTCATCCGGTAGATATTGTAATTCAGATTCGTTTTATTATTCAAATCCCACTCCAGGAATTAAAATCTATAGAAGTCGAATAATGAGGGGGAGGGGTACAGGATATTGATTGGGTATTTGGAAAGCGAGCGTAGCAGTCATATTGTTACTTTCTTTTTATGGCTAATCCAGCGGACATCATTTCAGAATCCCTTTGTCCGACTCCACTCGTTTTAATTAAAAACTGAGTAAAAAAGGAAACCTTATAAAATCTCTTTTGATCTATCAAATTTTAAAAATTATCGAATATATTTTCGAATTCCCGTTGTGGGAAACAACCGATTTCGGTTTGAAAACGCATTTTCCGTTAACTGATAAATGAGTAAAAGTAAAAATATTCTAACTCTGAAATGATCCATCTCCGTTCCTGTGCTTAAGACCAAGGACATTTCGATTGGGCGGATCACTCTGTATACAGAACTTCGCTGCCATTCTGAACGGTTTAATTGGTGCTACCCAAACTGTTTAATAGGTAACACACTGCGCCTAATTACTATTAATCCAACTATCATTGATCAATTTACCAATTGTTCGCTCTTACACAACTTAGAACACTACTATAAATGTTAGTATGATTTAAATTTAGAATCTTTTAAACCCTTTTAGAATTAGATTTATAAGAACAGGCAATACATTTTATAGGAACATGGGCACTTTAGAAACATTGGGGTTTCCGTACGAAATGAAACCATATTTTCGGCCACTCAATATTGAGCTTCCAGGAAAACCAATCCTAGTCAGTTTCATCTGTTAGCTCATTTCGACAGAGTTTGGTCCAATCAAGTGAGGAATAAAGGTAGTTATTAGTAAAAAATGTGTTTCATAACTACCGAAATAATCTAAGTTTACCGAATAGCCTAGAATACATTTACCTTTTCGGAAAACCTGTTAAACATCAGGGAATAACATCCGAGTACGAATTTTCAGGCAGAACTCGCGGTCATATTTTGAACTGTATTCAAACGTGTAATCCTGTTCCTATTTCGGTAGGGATTGTGGCTGTGGGAGTGGGATGGGGTGGATTCTATAACAATTCCCGAAGACCTCTCCCTTCCCCCCCCTACCCACCATTTCGCCATAGTATTCCCTTTTCTGTTTGGGGACTACTGCCGGGTCGAATAAAGGCCAGATGTCGCCCAAATATTCGGTCGGCGACAAATCTTATTGGGTTAAAGAGATGTGAGCCAGTCAAGGAGATGGAAATACCGCCCAGGGCCGCCAGCCTCGCCCCCCACACCAAGTTATTTCCTTGATGATTTAGGCGTATCGAAAAGTTTCATATGCCCTCGATGTTTAGTAGGGGAGGGCCCATAAACCTATATTGGGTATAGGGAGAGGGCCGCGGTCGAAGAAGGCCGGGTGGGGCCGGCGGAGGAGCGATGCGGTTGTTTAACATTTCATGCTAAAACCCGTATCTCGGTAGCGCTTCGAATTTTCATCCCTAATAATTTTCCTCTACCCCGTATCTCGGTCATAACTCGTTAAAATATTTCCATCGTTCGTTTCAGATACAATTTTCTTTTCATCTAATCGCATCGAAATATAACATAATAATTATAAAAAAACTATCGAGGAGACAATCACTGCTACTAATATCGAAAGAGAATTTATTATATATGTAATAGAAGTACACAACTATTAAAAAATAATAATGAGCAATTCATCTCCCTTGGGATTTGCTGGACGGAAATTCAAACGAGATATTCCAGCAGGGATAGAATTGTATCGATCTTATTTATTTTAAAATACCTGTTTTGTGGTCTGCGAAGGTTTGGAATACCGTAGATTTGTTGTGTTTCTGTCTCCTCACTCTGGTTTCGTCTTTTGCTAGACCGGTTTTGGCTGCTCGCCATCTTCAGTATCGATGTTAGTCACTTTTGGCACTTTGGATTTTTTTCGGGCATCCGCTACTTCGATGGTACGGCGCACCTAATACAAGCCCGCAACAAAGGTCTGTCTTACGTTTTAGTATCAGCGCCTTACATGTAGCGCCTTACAGTACAAGTGACAGTGACAGTGCAGTGAGGATGCCCGAAAAACATCCAAGGTGCCAAAAGTGACTAACACACGCTACTGAAGATGGCGAGCGGCCGAAACCGGTCTAGCAAAAGACCAAATCAGCGAGAGGAGACAGAAACACACGAAATCCACGATCTTATTTATGTTTTATCTATTATAATCTTGCATGATAATATAAGCCGTGCATTGTTGGAATAAGTATTAGTAGAAATAGTTATTTCGTCTCCAGTCGTTTAAGTAAATGTATATTTAAATTTCAAGTACACTTTAGTTATAAGGCAATTTGAATTTATTTCCCGTGTCCCTCTTTTGTGTATTTCTTCGGCATTTATTAACTGCGCTTATCGCGAGTCCTAATGACTTTTGAAGGGCGCGAGTATTGTTAGTCTTAAACGCCACGGCGATTATTTCATTTATGTAATGAATAAATTATTTATTCACGGCACGATTTTAGCCTGGGATTTATTTTGAACAGGAGTGCTCAATCAAATTTAAATTAATATTTGACCCACTCAATATGTCTTCTCTTACGTCATTCTTTCTAAAGATTGAAGCGAAATCGTTAGGCAACATGATTTCATAACGTAGATATTCTGTCGTATTTGTCTATAACTCGTCATTTTCGGGTATAACTTGAGGATTGCATTGATCATAGCTCAGAACTAAGTCATCCGGTTCATTTGTCGGTAAGATATGGAAGAAGATACTTCGGTGTTTCTTCAGTTTTCTACTATACTCGGAAGATATAAAAATAGCATCCATTAATCAATTAAATTCTGTAAATTAATTCTTCATCACCTCTAATATGTGTAGTTTCATCAATTTTCTATTCTATTTCATTACTATTACTCTTTTTAATGTCCTGTTGCCACAAAATTACTTAATTTATGAATTCTTAAAAAAATGTTTTATGCATGTGTACTATTATGAACATTATTAGAATGTATTATTTTCTAAGAAGAATTTTATGTTTTCTGCATAATCAATCAACTTCATCTTTGTTAATTTTGAATCAACTTGTTAATGTTCGTATATACCTATTATATTTCAAGTCTCTCCACTTTGTTGCCATACCGTGCCCACAGAATACTCCCCTCGCGTGAGTATAGCTGGTATTGAAAGAATGTTTATGACTGCCGGAAGACAAAACTGGTCTTAGCGGCAATGATGGGAAATTGCATTTGTGAGAATAGTCATTAATGCGGCACTAAACCGCAAAAATACCTTGGAATTTATTGGCAATAATACCGGACAGCACCCGCCG
Source organism: Lethocerus indicus (assembly GCA_019843655.1). NCBI lineage: Eukaryota > Metazoa > Arthropoda > Insecta > Hemiptera > Belostomatidae > Lethocerus > Lethocerus indicus. The sequence goes on along the minus strand of JACDQD010000003.1, from coordinate 19,748,947 downwards.
ATATTGGCTTTATTTTATTATATTAAACGTCAATAAGGTGCTCACGTTTATTAATCAGTCGGTTGCACTTTGCCCTCTGGACTGAATAACTTAAGTTAATTTAACGAATTGATTATAAACAATTAGTGACTCAAGTGTCTAATAATTTGCTGTAATACACTTTATCCACATCGACATATTTCATTAGTTCATGCTTTTGTTCTCATCTATTTTCAATTTCAACTGCAATTCATATAAGAAATTAGTGGAATTAATAGTATTAAATAAGTATCGCGGATATTGCATCTGTGCTTACGAAGTGATTCACAATTCCTTCGTCTGAGCTGAGCACTAGGGACCCGGAATTCGTTAAGCGGTAATTGACCGGAATTAGCGTGTTGCACCGACAGGGCGCGATATTGGTAACGAGTGGGTAAGTCGCGCTCTGCTATCTAGGAGGCTGGGGTAAGCGGAGCCGGGCCAGCTAATTAAGATTTATAGGAGGGGCGGAGGGCGGCGGCAACTGGGCTCCATAATTTTAGCATCTATTCGGAATTTATACCGATTTTCGAGAGCGAAGTCGTCCCCTGAATTTATGGACCCCGCCTGGGATTGGATTCCGAACTGTTTTTGCCACCCCCGAGCCCAGGGGGCGCTAATGTCGCCCGCGTTTGTCATCTGCCAAGAAAAGCTTAAAACCGTCGCGCCCGCTCGTCATCGGCGGCTAGCTCGCCCTTACTTCTCCTTGAATAATGCCCCCATATACTTTTCCGTAACGGTCGGACCTCCGACGAAACGAACATGTCTGAATCTTTCGCCTTTCCTTTAAATTTCCGCTTTAACGATCTCGTTAAATAATTTCCTGGAAAAAATGAGAATTGCGCGCGCATTTCTTCTCCGATATCTGTTTAACTGAAGAAATGACGCGTAGCTCCATCTCAACTAGTTTAAGGATTTTGAGCATAATGATTGTTTCTGGTCCCGTCTCGTAATAAATCTGGTAGAAAATTTCCTTTTTAATCGTAAACGAAGAGCGTTAATTCGGATCTTAAATATTATCCGTACATTAATATGGAAATGTTTCTGAATCTCTGCCACTTTAATCGAATAGTAAATGTACTTTATGATTGAAGTTCAGAGTTCACGAGATTCGCATCTATTAGCTTGTACAATATTGAGCCAAATGTCAGATGTGTTGAATGATTGGACGCCGGGGAATATTGATTTAATACCGGCACACAATACTTTTTCGGGCCCATTAAATTGTGTATGTTGGTTAAACATTAGAAAAGTAAAACTGTTATTCCGGGTCATGAATGTTGAGCACTTGTTTGTTTGCCTCTGTAAACGCCCTAAGCACGTACATCCAGTTTTTCCAGCAAGTACTACAATTGTGATGTCTGTTAATATTTAGGATGTTGACTGTGGTTAAATGTTAGAGGTACTGTTAGATTGGTACATTTCTGCAAGCCCGTGAATGTCCTTTATGTTTAATGCCATACTAAATAGTCACAGCGAGAGAGAATCATTGGTGTGTATAACAGGACTATATTTTTCAGATGGCTTAAAATATACGTAATGTCATAAATTATAAGGCGATATGAAATATGAATGGAATATCACAGTAACATAAGCCTGTTTGAGGTTAATTATTATTAGCATCGATTAAATATTTCGGAAATCAGATACTACTGTAAAACCAGATAAAACACACGGGAAACTATAAACTATTCAAAATAATTACAAGGTCGTAAAATAAAATAATTTCAGTTTAAAATATAAACTTAATAACGTGTATACTATTCTGACTCCAGGTTCTGCGAAAGTTGCTGATGGAGAATAATTTTTCCGACTTTTGCCAACCCAGAACTATTTTCTTACCGCCAAACTGATCTCGAAATTTAATTTATTTCAAGGTATAATATTATTTAAATATCAGGTACTCTCCGGTTAAAATAAAGCATGATTATAAATAATATTAAAATATTGTTTCCAAGGGCCATTATATCTGTGACTGCTGCCTATTTCCTATATACGTCAACCGATTTAATGTTGAAACAAGAAAGGACATGGAAAAATGTGGATATTTATTTACCGAAAAATCCCTCAACGATGCCGGTTTAAAAAAAAATAGGAGATGGGCGTATGGTTGGGGCGATGGAGATCAATCGGTTTCCGACCGGGCTTTATGGCGGGCGACCGATATTATTTAGAAGAAGGGTAGAACGGGGGGCGGGGGTGCGTCAGAGCCAAGTTGCTCGTGGGTCGAGGCCGCACCCAGAATTCAAATGGATCGGTTAACCTATTTTGAGTTCAAAAGCTGGAAAACCGAGATCTTGAAATAGAAGCTTCGCCCATCCAAGCGGCGGGGTTTCTACGTTTTACTGGCCCGACCAGGCTAATTCAGCCGAGTCTCTTTTCACGAAATTTCCTTTTGAACTGTTGCACTGAACTTGAATATTTATTTTATTCGAGATCAATTCGTCTTTGCTTTGTGATCCTGACGTCGTACAATCTTGTTTGTTTTTGTTTTTTTGTGTTTACGCACAGTTTTCACTAATAAGTTATTTGAGGGGCCCTCCACAAAGTTGGATACTCTGCGCAGTGTAGATTGTCCAGAACAGTGAAAATTATCTAGGAACAGTTCAAAGATACACAAGGTTTAAATATAGCATAGTTGGCCTTTTTCTGTCCCGAATTATATTCGGAATTAATGTAACATATCTGACATTTATCCAGACGAATATTAAAATTTTAAAAAATGCAGAAGGTGTTATCAGATCTTGAGCTCATGTTGGAAAATGATTCTTCAGTTCTTTTTTATGTTCTTTTAATATATAATTTCGGCCGCACTCATAATACATCTTATCCCGTGAATTCGCCGCTATCAGTCTGTTAAATCGTTTCGCTCTAGGCATCCCAACAACGGGAACAAAGCCAGTTTACGGTTCCCAAAGTTTGTTCCACCCCGACCCCACCACCCGATTAATAATTGTCCTAGCTTGCCGCCTCCCCCTCGTTCTCCCCCGGGCGCTAATTAATCTCACCCCCTCACTCCCTCCACCCTTACCCGTAAATATAAACAGTTGTCCTCGTCATTTTAGCACCGGCCCACCGTACTAGTGACAAATTGTACCGGCAGCAGAGTTGAGCCCACCGCTCGTAAACCGCAGGGAGCGCTGACAGTCTCGTTATCGTCGGGATATAGGTGTCACTACATCCAATACGACCCAATCGATGCCCCGTCCTAAGAAATAAATAGAGATAATTAATTTTCCCTCCTGCTAAATAAAAAAGTGTTCACTCTCGTCAGTAGTAATCCGTTAGTAATTATGTATTTAAGCGTATGGATGCAGATGTGTACTGTTACTGCACTGGATGAGTTACATTCTGACGGATGCTACTGGGAATAGCGAAAAAATAGAACTGGCCTAGAGACAGACCTTCATAATGCAGAATTCCATACACTTTTGCTCCTGTTTACCTTAAAAACCTTATCTTACAACATTCCTAGTAGTTATAGTTAGTAATTTAGTGTGGGTACACTCCGATAAAGTATCTTGTTAGCCTTGCAATATCACTCCCGTGTTACGGTTCAGTAACACACTCATATCATAACCAAATGAATGATATTGACAATGGCAAGGAGACGAAACTGATGTATTATAGCTTAGGTGGGCAGCCGAATGGGGACAGTGATTCGCATAAAAAATAGATAGAGCAACTAAACGCGAGTTGTTAGTTTTAGTTTACCTCATAGGAAGTTAAAACATAATATCGACATAGTACCGAACATTCTCACTCCGGTGGGCACTTCATTTTTCCGGAGGGTATCGGGATTTAAAAAAAAAAACTCTTTCAGATATCAGAAATTTCGATATAGCCTTTTCAAAAATGTCGACGCTGTATCATCTCTAAGAACGAAATGTACTTTAACGGAGACTATCGGGTTAGGAAATTGTGGTGCCTCTCTTGTTCTGTGGAACTACATAAGCATTAGAAGTGCTACTTCGGGCTAACATTAGTTAGGTTTAAAACCAGCATTATCCCCCCCATCCGAAGGAACTGTTCTAAATGAAGGGTTTGGCAGAGAATGGGCGTAGAGACTGTTGCAGTGACGTTGCTCTCATTTGAAGCCGAAGGCATTATGTGGCCGAGCTTATTGTGTCACTATATAATCCGGGTGGTGCGGGGCTCGCTCCAGTTTACTCTCTTCAATCCTAAGGTAAATCTCCAGCTGAATGCCACTCCCGAAATTGAGTATTGAATTGTACCTTCTCCCCCTAGTCCACGTTAATTTTTATGTATAAATATATATAGATATACAGTACTTTTTTATACATTTCTAATCCCTATATACCCCGATTGAATACCCAAGCCCGGTGGACAGACAATATCCTCCCAGGTTCCACACGACGGTTTAGATGGATGGAGATTTAGTGAATATAAGGTAACTTGTACCAAAAAAAATGTGGACAGGATGTGTGTGTGTGTGTATGTATGTATGTGTATTTGTATGTGTGTGGGATTCTGGTCTCCAGACAGCGGAGGGAGAACTGAGATTTCATTTCCGATAAAAACCTCATTTCGATTTCATATTCTTTTCTGAATACAACATTACCCGCGTGAACCCGATCCGTGTTCTTCTTGACGGGTACATTCGGCAGTTAACTGCGGACTCGATAAAGTCACCAATAAAACTGTTAAACGTTTAATTGTAACACACTATGGACTGATTTGATTTTGATTTCATTTTTTGATTTAGATTAAGATTTAACCATTACTTTATGTTCCAGTTGAAAAAGTTAAACAACCGGCGCCTGCACTGAGTTTTGGATTACTTAAATTAGCATATTTATGTTTGAAAATGATTAAATTTAGTTCAGACTATTTTTAATTGTCACAAAGCCAGCTGAAAGCTAGAACAGTAGGTTAAGTACGAAAGTAAATTTTACTGCAATAAAAGCACTACTACTGCTACTAGCTACTAAAGCACTAGCACTTTTACTGCTATGAATTTATAAATGAGGTTAGTATCTGCATCGCGGTGTTCCTCAGCTTAATGAAATAGAAGTATGCAATTATTTTATTTAAAGTTTTTCTATTCCATTAGATTATACTATATTTTGACATTGATCAAGAATAATTTCAATGAATAATCATTTGCGATTCACCTTACGGGAATGTGAAGGGGGCCCTGTAGAGCGGGTCTTCCGGGGCGTACAGCAGGGCGGACGGTGTTAAAGGGGATTGTTTTGTTTTAAATTAACAACATCGAGGATCATTATGTAAGAGACCAGAGGATTTGGAAGGCTTCCAGCATCAATAGAATGGCGAATCGCGACTCACTGGCGATATAGCTCCAGTAGCGCGTTATATCGTCTGCCGATTAGAAGAGGGCCGACGGATCCGTCCGGGGAGAAAAGGAATGAAGTCCTTGTGTGTCCTTCTGATTGTATTATAGTTGACAACAATTGAAAATTCAAAATTTTCCTTACTAATGTCCGGTGACCGATTTTTGCCCTTTTCTGAATATTGCCCCTGGAATTACATTCAGGATAAATTTATCGATGTATCCTTTCATAACGTTATACGCAACAACGTATATTGTCCCGAGGGGTTTGCTGATATCTAAAATGCTTCCTTAAAATTTGATTTTTCCCAACGTAAATATTTTATATCGCACTCTGTAATAACTCGCGGAGGTCTTTAACGGATGTTGGGCCCAAGGCATCGATAATTCGGGTCGGCATTAAAAGGTAACCGGGATTTATACAACTGATATCATTAGACCGGTAAAGCGCCTAATATGTAATTTTTAAGCGATTGCAATAAAATATATCTCAGGGCGGCTTATTAGCGGTTATAGAATGAAATGGAGCGAAGAGACTTGGTTAAATCGGAGAGTCGGGGGTGCCGTCCAGTCAGAGACTCGGATTTCTCAAGCGCTTAGGTGATTGGGCCGGTCGGCACTCGGTGGCGATAGTGATTTACGAGCGTTGCCCCGTTAATGTTTAACCGGCATGTACCGACACGTTCCGGGTCACCCGGCGCCGCTCGCAAAAATGTTGAATCTGCCCACCGGTTTTGTAACACACCGCGACCGGGCTCCTTGCAATAGAAGATGGCACTTTGAACGGGCGCTCTTTCGTCATAACTATTTCGATACGAGTGTAGATAATTACATCTAGGTTTAATCGAAGAAACATTAATGACAATAAAATGGGCACTCCGATGTCATATCTTAAGGTGGGAGAGTATTTTTCGTACGATGGTCTGAAAAGTTCCTCATATTCTGAGTTCATTGACTCTTCCTTTCTAAATCAACAATACCGGAGTAATAACCCCATCCGAACGTTCATCGTGGAATTAAGTTAAATAAAACACAACGTTAACAACACGACTGGTATCTGAAGTAACTACAAATTTTTATACATTTATTATTTTTAGTTGTTCAGGTCTAGATTTCTAATGTAAGGATAGTAGCGCGATATTATACTGATGAGAGAAGCCATCCAGCCGATACTATTCATTATATCACGATTGCTATGTTTATATGGTTATTCTGGACAGCTCAAAATTGACTAGGATAAAATACATAGTAAATACAAAAATATAGTTTCTGGACTATATCATTAGTACGTGTGGAAATATGTGGGAAATTTATGATATACGAGGTTTATTATTGGAAATAACGAGGACTCAGATGATCTCTGGCACCAATAAAACGCCCATCCTCATCCTCATTGCATTGCAATTGTGGCGACAATTGAATTTTGCAGTAAACTAACAAACATCATTTTCTCAACTATACCTTTTACATTTTATTATCCCTGCTGTCGGCAACTGCTTGTTTCTGTCTCCGTTTCATTACCTGAAATTTCTGTCTGGCTAAAATTTTAAACCAACAGAAAGAAATCAGATATTGAATCCGGGTCGGGTACCATGTATCTTGTTTCAAACTCTAATGGTAGCGTCGTGTTTTTCCCTTCATGGAAGTTTCAGAGCTCGCAACCAACGCCGTTGGGGAGTCCCGGTGGGAGGTCCATGCTCCAAAATGGAAGATTTATAACCTCAGTATAGTTAATACTTAATGGCATGTCCTCCCATAGATATCTACCTGCAACCATATTAAGTTAAGCGAGATATATTTGTTTTAGAAGTGCATACATGTTTAATGCATTGGACGATTCTCCCATTTGTAGCCGGTTGGATAGTCGTCATATTCATACACTGAGGGCGGTTCCGTAATGAAACTTAGAATACAAAAAGCTTTCGGGAAATTAGTTATGAAACCCAGTAATTAAAATTCTTAAGTTTTAATAGTGAATAGACACACGAACAAAGTAAGAAGTACAGGTATGCATAACTGAAGGTATGCAGTTACGATTTTCGGCATCTATAAAATATGTGTTATTGTAATAATTTGTTTCTTATTTTTCTGCTGGATTTTTACAGAACTTGCATTGGGCAACGGTATAATCCTATAATGCATTTTTTTTCTAATCCACTAACTGTTTATTATAATTATTTATTACCTTCCATGTCATCCTACTATGGATGTATCTGACTAGTCAAGAGACATCTTCAACGTATCATGGAACAGTAGTACAACGTATGCTGGAACTTCGAACTGTTGGAATATTCGAATCCAGCTCTCATCGCTCACTTAGATACGTGTTCAAATGTGATTTTAAAGAATATATTTGAAGGATTAGTATATATGCGTGTTACAGAATGTTATGCGAATTATTAATAAAATGTATTATTGTTTATAATGAAATAATTAATTTTAGTTATTGCGATTAAAGGAAAACAAGATTTTACTTTTAATGCTGCTATTCAGAATGATTGCTAAAAAAATTGTATATCGATTTCTTTGATTGTAAGCGTATTCAGTTTTTCTACAGCACTTAAACCGTGAATAAAATTGCGGAATACTCACGATTATCGATTATAATGTAAAGTAGTTCCAGGCAGCTCAGACCGTATTCTGAAATATTAGAAATGGTGATGATTAAAGAAACGTATGGGGAGAGACCTCAATTTTAAAGTTGAATAGAGAATGTCAGCCGTCGGTTTAAACGGTGGGCAGGTTGAATTTATTTTCTCTCCGATGGAATAATCCAAAAGTAACGAGGTAGGTGGTGGTGCGATGGGGGCGGGAATCCTTGTGGAGGCGTGCCCCTGACTGTTCAGCTGATTGAACGGATATAAGTTTGCAATAAATATACAAATCTGAGGTCTCCCCAATCGGCACAACTGCAATTCGACCTCCGCGAACTCCATTCGGTTGACGAGAATGAAATTCCGTTCAGATCCGACAGTTGGCGATGCTATTTTGTGTCCAAGTTGCTGTACCAATTGTTCGCTATAGATATTTTTTGTTGCATTATAAATAACGACAATCTCGACAGTCCGGTCTAGTTCTAAGATAAATCGACTTCACGTTCGTCTCTACTTCCAACATAAAATGAAGTTGGGTACTTTTAGATGTAACCCGCCAATGAACCACCCTGTCCAAACTTTCATTGCGGCATTATTTGTTTTATGACACTGTATATGATTTTCTTTTGTTTTGTTTTTCTTTTGTTCTGCTGTAATTGCTTTGCATTGTTTAAATAGGTCGATATAGAGAATTTTTTGATCTGCTTACACTTTAAACAACCTTTTACGCGATTTAAAACAAACGTGAAACAGATCATTTTTGGCATATTTTGCGAAAAGTCATACACGTTTTGCTTCGCTGCTTAGGTAATGTTTTTTTTTTTTAATTAATTTTGTAATAAGAAATAACTTGATTTGTCGCAATACTGTTTTACATTCAAATATCAATTATTTGCGTTATTTTAAATATTGGAACTCTCGTCTGTTAGAATGGAACGGCCAATGATTGTGGAATACGACATATATGATAAGTCCTCGCTGATATAAACAGATTAACACCGGCTTTAATTCCGAAATGATTTATCCGCATAGGATTTTCTTCTATTGAAATTGGTGTCTGTTTCCAATATAATTTACAAATATCACATGAACCCGCGATAGCGTGAAAGATTTTCCAATGAGAACTGCATATTTGTTATATCGCAAAGAATCGAAGAATGGACAATATTTGTGAGATATGAAATGAAACGTAATTGTTTATTTCTAACAAACAGGTACTCAGGACTTCGTTTTGGATACTGTATTTTTTGCACCAAACTGTTGAATTAGTACTCAAGTACTAATTTTATAGTAGGAAAGCTATAGTCATGGAATACCAACGATCCATAGATTTGTTGTGTTTCTGTCTCCTCTCGCTGGTTTGATCTTTTGCTAGACCGGTTTCAGCTGCTCGCCATCTTCAGTAGCGGTGTTAGTCACTTTTGGCACTTTGGAAGTTTTCGGGCATCCTCACTGCACTGTCACTTGTACAGTAAGGAGCTACATGTAAGGCGCTAATACTAAAACGTAAGACATACCTTTGTTGCGGGCTAGTATTAGGTGCGCCGTACCATTGAAGTAGCGGATGCCCGAAAAACTTCCAAAGTGCGAATAGTGACTAACACCGCTACTGAAGATGGCGAGCAGCCGAAATCGGTCTAGCAAAAGACGAAACCAGAGTGAGGAGACAGAAACACAACAAATCTACGGTATTCTAACCCCTCGCAGACCACAAAACAGGTATGTTAAACTTCTAACGATCCAGTTTATATTAATTAATTTTTACTTAAATACCATAATTCTTTTGATATTTTACTTCCACTGGCTGGTTTGGTCTTTTACTAGACCGGTTTACAATCTTCAAACCAGATTTGGTTTATCAAAAGACCAAACCATCGCTGATCACCATTTACATATTCCAAATTATAACACTAATTATTAGCTACGCGTCCGGCTACATAGTTTTGTCAAGAATTTGTTACGGAAGAAAATTTAGGGAGAGGTTATCCCTATATGAACCCATGGTTTATGAAAATATGATTATGACCTAATAATACTGTTAATGGGAGGGGAATAATCCACGGTACTTTAGGTTGATTTGTTTTGTTTACAACCGTAGACATTTCTCTGTACTGTGCTTTAGAGATATCTGGCAGCACTGCATATCCACAAAGATCCATTATATGAGGATTCCAAGTATGTAGTCATGTTCAATTGAAATCCAAGACAATGCGTTTCACTGGTTGACATGAGATTTAAACAGGTGGAGATGAAATATGTTTCGAGAGGCGGCAACAACCGACTGTTAATTACCTCTTCCTGAAGTGTCATTATATTTGAAGAAACTCGTGACATATTCCGGGGCGTTAAGCTTTTGTCAATACAGTCTAAGCCACCTCATTCGTGTAATTCCTTGCGCTTGTTCAGTCCTACTGTAGTAGGTCTCGGCATTACCGATTGGTATCATCATTCTGTATTCATAGATGTCAACTGCCGGTTTGGATCAGAGCTACTACAACATATCTACTCAATGACACTAATAGAAATGCAAAGCTAATGCTCGAGCGCAGAACCAAACAACTTATATGAGTCAAATTGCACGAACCCCCTACAATATCAGAATGGGTTAAATAGAATGAATGGTTGGATATATATATGGTCGTTTTATTTACTTAATTCTGTGCCAACTTGATAAAAACAAAACCCTTTAAAGGTGAAAGGTTTTGCACAACTGTTCTAACATAAACTAATTAAACTTCCGATGCTTCAATATTTGAAACAGTCTCAAGAAATATATCATATCTGGGAAAATAGGCATCCGTCATTGGGGAAATGAAGGGAAGGGAAAGATGACAGAGGACAGAGATGAGTCTGCCAGGGGGCCTATCTTGTCTAGAGACAAGGCAGGGGGGGATGGAGTAGGCGGGAGGCAAAATAATTTCATTTTATAATCAAACGGCTGTTTCTTCCGAGACCTGTTTTGCGAGGGAAACGAGACCCCTGGGAAATACTGTTTAGAAGAGAAATGTCTTTGTTAGGGCTCGGGCCGGACTTTTATCATTCCGCGGCACGGCTTCGACCCAAAGAGGAAGTAAAGGAGGAGTAGAAGGAAAAGAAGAAATATACAAATGTCCGTCTCCTTCCTTTCTCGAAGAGGTCTCCGCTCGTGTGGACGTCGGTAATTTCTGGCATAATTGGGTGATATTAAATCGGCCCTCTGGTTTATTTCTGGAAAAGGTTAAAGGTTGAAATGGTTACAGGACTATTCGAAAAGGGGCAGCAGGAAATAAGTTGGCACCTTTATATGATAACGAGGGTACGGAAATTAAAGTGTTATATAAAAAATGACAATACTATAAATATTGCATTATTTATTTATCCAAGCTGTAACATTTCAAGCGTGGCTCCAATTACAGTTGCCGTATTGCCAACTACATCCCGATCAAAGATAACTTAATTAATTAAAATTAATTTTCAATGTTCATTAAATCTGTTTTGATGGGATTCTTCATCGTTCATTTAATCGCCGAAATCTGTACTAGACTTTACACTGTTTTTCTTACGGAATGCAACCGATGGCTTTCTGTAATGTTTCTAACAGGACCAAGTTTGCAGGAGTAGACAAGGGCGATGGTATTAATTTTGGGTGAATACGAAAATGTATTTACAGTGTATGTTTGCTGGCCTGCAAGTTTTTGCAGTACCTAGGTTCTTGCGATCTCGCGTCTCCGCCGTTCGGGTCGGTCTAATGCTAGACCGGTTTGTGCTGGAGTCATAATGGCAGAGGCGGGGGTGGAGGAAATATACTGGCGGCAATCGGGAGGTTATAACGGTCCCGGACGATGGCAGAAGGGGAGGGTACAATCAATGGGGAGCTGTAAAGGTTGGCTGGTGGTAGGGCGGGGCAGAAGAAATATTAGATTTATTGGCTCCTAGATTGCCATAGTTTACTGAGCGACAAGAAACATAGAGGGGGCGAGGTGGTGGGAAGGGGAAGATGGAGAGGGAGTTATACAAGGAGAGAGAACCCCAAACCCAGGGAAAATGACCATCCGGCTCAACGGCAATGACAAGTCAACGGCCGTCATCTAGTTGGCTAGTCGCACCCTTTGGAGTTTGCTCTACCGAACCTTACTCGTTCCATTATTACTTGTCCTAGGATGGTTGCAAATACCATAACCTATGCGATTTACTTTGATCCCTCAGCCGTGTTTTTAATTCGAACGTGAAAATGCAATGAAAAGTATGTCCCTTCAACCGTTCTGAGAGACCTCGGTTTGACACCGGTAGCGAACCAAAGTTTCGTTAGTTATGATATTAAGTAGTACAGTTATTGTAACATTATCCAAATCAGTTAACTAGTGCCATGATGAAGGACCTACGATACTCGATGCGCGTTGAAGTTGCAGAAAAACGGGTGTACAAGAAGAAATATTAGGTCAATCTTAGGGGAACATAATTTTAATGTTCGTGATGCACCATTTTCTTGGTGCATACTTCCCTGTTCGTCCCGTTGGTACCGTTCAGCTAGTCGGGTGAGGCGAACGCTAATCCGTCGAACAGCGGAAGGATCCATTGGTCGGGGCAGTGAAGAACGATTTAAAACGTTTACACCATGCGGGCCTGGCATAAGGAGGGATTATGTATCTAAGCTCATTCTGAACTTCTTCCGTTTAGCGGAGCTCAAAAGATAAGCCGCCGCCGCCGCGGCTTTTTATACCGGCGCGGTGCCGCCTAAAAGGTGAAAGGTGGTGTATTCATTCAGTATTATGGAGGGGGGAGGGCTAGAGGAGCTTTCTTCTAGCTCCACCGTCTCTGAGTTTCCACCCACCATATACCAATATTTTCCATTGTATTATTCAACGCCGACCTTATCTGCCCTCCCCCCTACCGCCACAGCCAAACGCTTCTCCTCTACATTTATTTCGGGTTTAAAGGATAATTATCTTTGTATTCGTATTTCACATTGTTCATGATCTTTTTCATTCATGTTGGTGTTCATTTTTAAAGGAAAGAAATTATTTCTGCAATGATTCTAGAAATTATTGCTTACATGCTCCTTCACAAATTTTCATTTGTTCGTTTTTCAGTCGCATTAACTTGGCTATTATTTATTAATTACTAGTACATTGGAGGGTACGATCAAAAGCTAGAGCAGTGTATGAATAGTATCTTAACATGTACCAATCAATGGCTGTATTATTTAATGTTAATACATTATTCCATTTATTGGAAATTTAGGAAATTTATACTTGTAAACGACATCTTGTATATCAGGGACCAATGAGAGCAGTTTAAGTCCACGTATTTAACGCATTTTGGCCTGCCCTGGTGGAATTTCTGCACGGTTGGCAGCACGCAATGCGTTTTGTTCAGAAGTCAGTTACAGTCTGGCGTTTTGATGGTCTCTTTATCACCCAGTCGCGTGACAAAGCTCGGGCCGATATACGAACTGCACACGATGGTAATTGTTCCGATTGAAGCGGACTTATAAATCCATCGGCAGTCGGAAGGGGTTGGGGCTTTGATATTGGCCCTTCCTCGACTCTGGAATTAAATTCAAATTACATTGATTGTGGATGCGGTGCTGATGATCCGCGAGTGCAGCGTCCCTCGCCCCCAAAACGTATCCTTATATTTCGTATTATAGCTCATTATTAACTTTTAATTCTGTTATTCTAAATAAGCCGAGGCCTATTAATTAAAATTAATTTTAATAAGCAATTTAATAAATGATTATTTTTGTGTTTAATAAATGTCTATAAGATGAATGTGCTGCATTTAATTTATCTCTGTGTTCTGTCTCAGTATCAATAAATTCATCACATTTAGTTCCTAGTCTGGATGGTATGAATTTAAATTGTTGACCCTTACATATATTCGAAACAAAGTTTTAAACATCGTTTCACCCTCGTTAGTATTAGAAAAACAGTATTACTGAAATCAGTATTTTTTAGTATCAGCGGTTGTGCGTTGACTAAAATCTTGATTAGTAGTCTTGACCACTCGCCCAAATGTACCTCAATTAAATTTCGCCCTTCGTAACATCGGAGATAAATAACCGAATTTCGGAATTGTGGCGGGGAAGTGAACAAGGAGTAGAATGTTTACGATTGAACCCCGTTCGGGGTCTGTTTGCAGTGTACACAATGCCGTTCAAATACTGTCGTAACGATGTCGCATGTTGGAAGATTGAGCGTCCAGAATAACGTATTAGAAGATATATTTTAAGCAGTTGGTGAGTTTAAATTCGGTTGTAATTCCGGGTTTATTGCCTTCGATGATTCCTCTGAGTGCGATTTACTTTCGGGCGCTAACTGGGTCGGAGTCGGCTGTGAATATCAATAAGCGTTCGCGTCTCCGCCTCTCACCACCCACCGCCATTAATATTGTTTCGAGTCCGAAATTCCCGCCCTCAACCGGCATCGGTCCCGGGCTCTCTGACTTTGTTCTCTGGGACTTACTTCCGTAAATGAAATTTCCTCTTTTAATTCTGTAAATGACGTTTCGGTACGAGTCGCTACACGGATATGTAAAGAACAATTACGGCACCCCGCCGACTTACTTTCTCTCTCTGACTCTCTCCAGTTTCCAAGTAAAATCCGTCATAAGATCTTCCGCTTGTGCTTAACCAATTTACTGACGGAATTCTGTAGATGATTTGCAGAACCCGAAACCACATGCGATTAGGATATGATCAAATGAGCGAGCAGAAGCTACCAAAACGCATTAACATTTAGATTGCAGCGAATTAAGATGATGAGATTAAGAAGTGATAGAAATTGCTAAGATTACTAAAATTACATTCCTTACTTTACGGATTTAGACAGATAAAATTCTTTATCCTTCAACTAAGTGAGTACTACACATAACCAACGTTTTTATAACTATTGAAAATTTATTAATACATTTTTATGTAACTTTGTTGGTTCTTAAAATATATTCGCGGGAATGAGAATTCCTCTGAGATCTACCAGAAGGATTCCTACTAAATTCCTACTTCAGGTTTCAGAGAAAATGTTATTGTTCTTTAGCACGTACAGGAAAAATGCAGGGACTCCTTTATCAGGCGGTTAAGGAGGGGGTATTTTTTATCGAGACGTAGGAGAATTTTTATATCCGAAAAGGCGGGTGGGAGGTCCGGCGCGCGGGGTTAAGCTATGCGTAAAACGGCGTCCATATATTATTCAGAACCGGACGTGCGGTGTCCCGTGTGCCGTGGCCCGCGGGCCGCTTTCTTATGGGCCACTTTACACCCGGCCGCCCGGTTATGAGCGTAAATTCTGTGGTCGGTCCCCGGGTGTTACGCTTTTCTATGGGCCGGCCTCTATCACTCGCCTCTTTTTCACCGGGGCCTTTCATCACGAGTCGCCCAAGAGGATCGATACCGCCGTCCCGACCGGGCGGGCGGGGGCAGGGTGAGGTCGCTTCTCCATTTCCTTCTCGATAAGGTGCCAACGGCCCGATCGTCGCGAATTGTAAAGAACGCCAAAACTATCGCCCCTAAGTCCGAACCCCGTGGAATATCCTCGCTTATATATTCCATTTTCAAATTAAAACGTTACTCCGTACGCATACATTTTTATGCAACCCTCCCTCCGTCGCGAGGGTCGTTTCCTCTTTTATAAGGTGTGAAGATAACTCAGGTCGGCATTAAGTCACATCGTTATAAGGCATTTCTGACAGACATTATGACGTTTCACATTTAGACAGGGATAAATCTGTCGGGATAAACGATTTTGCGTTGAGAACATTGGTAGATTTCGTGTGTTTCTGTCTCCTCTCGCTGGTTTGGTCTTTTGCTAGACCGGTTTCGGCTGCTCGCCATCTTCAGTACTGCTCTTAGTCACTTTGGTACTTTGGATGTTTTTTGGTCATCCTCACTGCACTGTCACTGTCACTTGTACTGTGGTGGTCGTCTGTTTGTCGTGTGTATACATATGTATCTTGTTATTGTGTTTTTGGGGGATGTTGTTTGTCCTATTTTGGTTTGGAGGGATTTTGTTAATCGGCTTAGGTCTTTGTCGGATTAGCGGTCAAATATATTTTTGATCACACAACTGGTCACAACTATTAGGTTCTGACTTCCAAATATATGACAGGAAATCTATCTGGTATTGTGTATTTACGATCATAAAAGTTTTCCTGTTGATCCAAAATTTATTGAAAAAAAATTATTTTTAGTAATCTAGTTAATTGGTGCAAGTGCACCCAACGAACTTTAGTTAAGTGCATTTCCGCACCACCCTCAGGGGTCGCTAGTTAATTAAACTGCTTTCATTTGTTAACTATATAGTATCATATGCAAACATATATTTTCGTATAAGGATATACGGCACTTGAAACTTGACCCGCAATACAAACAGGCTGTGCAGGTTTAGTATTAGCGCCGTGTACATTTCGGCAAGCACACTCAGGGGGACGCTAGTTTATCGGTGCAAGAGCACCCAACGAACATTAATTATGTACAATTCCGCACCGCACTCAGGGGGCACTAGTTTATTGGTGCAAGTGCACCCAATGAACTTCTGTTAAGTACATTTCCGCACCACCCTCAGGGGGGCGTTAGTTTGTCGGTGCAAGTGCACCGAATGAACTTTAGTGAAGTAAGTACATTTCCGCACCACCCTCAAGGGGCGCTAGTTTATCGGTGGAAGTGCACCCAACGAACCTTAGTTAAGTACATATCCGCACCACAAAAATCGTTCGTTGAGTGCACTTGCACGGATAAACTAGCGCCCCTGAGGGTGATGCGGAAATGTACTTATCTTGACAGTAGTAATTATTTATTCTGTTATTTGTAATTTATGTCCTCGCCATCTTTTTTGTTAGAAACATTCATCAGGAGTCACTTGGGGATCGATAAGCTCGATGGGGCCGGGGCGGGTGGGTTGAACGCTCCATCTCCCCCGACACTGTGTGCGGACTCTGATCGTCCCGAATTCCAAACGGTGTTAAAGCTATCAATTCTGAGACGGAGCTTTCTTTTCACCTTCCATCCTCCCCTTCCGCCCAATGCCGGCAGAGTGGGGACTACCAACTTTATGGGTAATGACTTTTATAAACATCAGTTTTACTACAATCAATTGGAATTTGGTGGAAATAAATAAATTCGGTTACAATGTATAGTGTTAATTTTATTCTCTCCTCAGCAATAAAAAAATACCAAAACCGGACCGTACAAAATATACACTTGTAGCATAGATTTCGTGTGTCTCCTCTCGCTGGTTTCCTTCAGTGAGTATAATATTTAAATATAAAGTGAGATTTGTAGATTGAGCTCTCGTTGTTTCTATCGACTAATACTGTCGAAAATAATAAAAATTAAAACTAGCTTCTTCTCCAATATTATTCAATGTATTTCAGAATACTGAAATTTAATCCTTGATAAATTTAACTTGTATCACTTTGTTTTAAAAAGCCAATTTAACCTAATATTTGGGCGTTGAAATTCAGAGGTTAAATGTCGTCAGCGAGCTTTAAGAATAAGAGTATCAAATTCTCATTAACGTAGCGCACCTCAATTAATTCAGAATTATTCCTGAAAATTCCCCAACCGCCTCTAGTTATTCCGCTTTGGAACTTGAATTTTTAATTGGTAATAGCAATACAGGCTTCGTGTTATAAGAGAAGAATTATTACCTCTTTGTTGGTATCCCTTGAATTATAACATGAGTTAGTTCAAAGTTTTCACGCTATGAAAAGGTAAATCGTTAATACAGATAACTGATAAAAAAAAGGTAAATTTGTTGTAGTTCTAATAACCGCAAATCAGATAGCTTTTATAGATAATTATTACTTTACAGAAGGAAATAAATTTGGAAAAATTTAAATTAATATATAATAATTTAACAAGAATGAAATTTTGCTTGTTAAAAGTGACAAAATTTGTGAAGACAAAGATTTGATTGATTTGAACAAATTTATACAAAATTTACAATTTCTATTCCCTATCTTTCTATTTGAGTGAATGACTATTTCGAAACGATCTATGCAGTATATTTTGGGATTTATTTGACTCAAAAAGGCTAAAAATAACATTACGAAAAACTTTGATTTTTCAGGGACTGTTGACCTACTTTGATTTAATTTGCGGTACTAAATAATTGGTGCTATTGTATTATTGTAGAAGCGATATAACATCATAGTATAGAAAATCTGTGTTGTCTTTTCATGCACTGGAGCAAGGGAGAAGGCATAAGAATCATACGTGTGATAGTGTGTAAAATTACATGCTCTTAATTCAAATATGTGAAGTGAATAAGGAAAATCGCACATTGTCTATACAGCTTTCCGGGTTTTCGGTAAGTTATATTTTATTAGTTAAATTCCATTGTTAATTCTGTATTGTTCCATTTTCCTCAGTCTGGTCGAAGCCAATTTTTTATTTCATTTGAATAAATATTCAGCTTACCGAAATAAAGGACTTGCCGTGGGGAAATCACAACGGGTGCCGCCGAGAAATGTGGCCGACGAATTTAAATTTACACTTAGATATAGTTCCTTATTGTAGAGCTTTTCACTGATCAAAGTGCTTCAACGACGGGCCTTATCGGGTTCGAGAACAAAAGAAGAAAAAACATAAGGGATAAGAATTTCTCGGGTAGAAATTCACTTAGTAAATGAATTCACCTTTCCGATGCAGGAAAAAGGTCGGGAAAGAGTAGTCGGCTGCTCGGTCGGGGGAGGGGTTCTGATGAATCCGTTCCAATTCCGTTGTAATCTCATCAACGCCAGGAAAGTGGAAACATTCCGGTACAGTTATTCGGTTTTAGGCCTTACAACCTTCTTCCCTTCCCCCTGCCCACTACCACAAGAGGTAGCTTTAGGATCGAGGATGGAGTAGCTTAGGGGAGGCAGAGGGAGAGTTCGATGTCATTGGGAGAGGCAGCGATCGGGCCAAAAATTAGTGGAGGCAGCCCTTCTAATTTCGACTCCTTATCCGCCGCTTTTGACCCCCCCTCCACTATTTACGCCCTTTCCCCTTCAGAAAGCCCTCCGCCAACCCTATAATCCAAAATGGCGGCAAATTAAATGGAAGTCTATACTTAAATAGAAGAAGAAGTGTTATGTTTCTTTCTTCCCATTTTATCTCGCTCTCTTGAAGTACATACTTATCCCTTACATAGATTAGTTAACAATGTTTACTTATAATATCTTTATATATTAACATACCGAAATTTATTTTAATTTAGACTCGCATCGGAGCAGATAAGAAGGTCAACTGTTAATCTACTCTGAAAACACCTGTTCCAACCGGGTCAACACGATTAACCGGAATTAACCGCATTCTTTATCGCTACCGTAGTTTAATGAATCGTGAAATAACCATTCATGAGAGCATTAATTTCTCATCGTTGAAACGCCAGCTATAGCATTACATAATAAATGATTGAATTGGTTACATTATATCTATCGTATTGTTCTATATTATGTATTGTGTTGTATTTATAAATGTCATCAGACCACAGAGCTATAAATGAATGTCACGGGTGTATGTACAACATTTTGTGCTTTCAATATATATTCGAGGAAATTATCCTATTTTGGTTAAGTACCGTGTGTCTCATAATAGTAGGTTTATGCTGTACTATCATAATTTATTAATGTCTCGATTGCGGTGTTTACAGAGTATCCTGCTGGGGACACCAGAGTTGTTACTGATGGCCCAACATAAACTGGACCCTACTTACACAAGACTTGGACAATTACATCGCTGCCGCCATTTCAGAAGAAGTTCATTGTCCTTCCTGTCGAACGAGTATAATGTCGCTCCGTAATTTTTACTAAGCAAAATTCTTACGGTAAAATAATGGCTAGCTGGGAAAGATCACAATTTACAAAGTTCAGAAACCCGAACCGCTCATTCCTCGGATTAATTGCCTATTAGCCCCTCTAGGCAGTGGAGAGAGGGGCGGGTGGCACTTTTCTCTTTTTTTTATATTTCCGCGGGGGTGCAGGGCCGATTTATCGCTGTTTGTCTCCCCGGGGTAAATCCACCCTCCAGGACCGTCCCGCCCCCGCCAATACACTTAAGTCGAGTGGGGTAGTATGGGCCGCGCTTAAAATTCAAACCGGGAGAGTGGGAGCCGGGCCTAGCGCGCAGGGGGCTGAAATAGGGGCTTAGCGCAATGTTTATTCGGCCGAGCCGTCAATTTGCAGGGGGAGGTGGGGGCGCGAGAGAGACGTGCGGGAGGGGAGGGCCAAATAAACTTGAGCAACAGAATGCTTTAGGGAGGCCCGTGCACTCTCTGTGACCCCGGCCCGCTAATGAAATACCATACTAAACCCTGGTCCTACCCCGCCACCAGGGCCCCCTTCCCTTGTAATACGGCCTTTCTGATTAATTCAAATGTTCTCTTTATTGTCCATCTCGCTCTAAATAGGTTCAGAATTGTGTAATTCTCCGCCTCTCACATGTACCTACCCAGGGTACTCGAGTCGCACCTTCCTGAGCATTAACATTAATTTAACGGAGAACCATCGTCCGTTTTACCGTGCAGCTGTCTCATTGTAACATTGTGACTCAATTCTCATTAATAGGAATTTCTGTTAAGGTTATATTATTTACATATAGTGGACGAATGTTAAGTTCATTCTTATTGTTAAATTTCCCCTTAATTCGTACCAGGTTTATATAGCAATAAAAAATTTTATTCATATAATGTACTTGTGCCACCATGAAAACATAAATAACATTATTATTCCACTTTCCATTATTATTAAACTAAGCGGTATTTGTGAATATACGAAACTGCATTATGATCTGTGATCGATCTTTTTCTGACGCGTAAGGATTTTAAAATTTAGAATACCTGTTTTGTGGTCTGCGAGGGGTTTAAATACCGTAGATTTCGTGTGTTTCTGTCTGTCGTCTGTACAGAAAGACGGAATCTACGGATTTTAAAATTATTATCGCACTTGTCCTGCTTTGTATTTCTTTAATGAAGAAACAAAGGAAAATAAGGAAGTAATTATTATAATTATTTCAGCCATCTAGAAATTGAGATTCACGGTGGGGTAAACCGTAGAGATGAAAGATTACTTGCATATCCGGTATGAATATATATGTCAAGGGCGGTGCGTGCTTCTGACATTAAATGTGCAGCAAGCCGTGTAAAGAATGTTGAAATTCCAGGAACTTTGTGAACACCACTTGTACTTTCAGCGCCGCCGCTTTGAGATGCGCTTGTTAAGTCCACAAGCGGCGGATGCCTCGTCATGATTCCCGGACTCAACATTCCCTTCACCCTGAACCCCTTCCCTTGTGAACAGGATCCCTTTCCTCTCACAGTCTGCACACCTGCCTCACCACCCCATAGATATGGTCAATGTCTGATACATATTATATGTCTATACGGGGAGGATGATCATTAAAAAAATATTCATTTCTTTGATCAAGACGTAAAATTTTTTTTCAACAAAAATATCTGGCCCCTTTAAAGCCATGTAATTTTAAATATTTATCCCAAATGTAAGTACAGTAGTGACGGTTTCAGAAAGAAACATACTGAAGAAAACAATCCTTTCAACCACAGTGAAGGCGATTATTATTTACAACGCTATGTACTACTGAATCTGGCCTCGGGAGATTAATAATTTCATACCACTGTGCTCAACGATACTAAACGCAGGTAAATGTTTATATTAGCATTATGAGTTCCGGAAACACAATATAACTCGCCGGGAAACTAAGTAAATATATCAGAAATTATATTCATATGACTTTGTGTCTAGTTGCTTACAAAATTCCAATTAATTTCAAGTTTTAAATTCCGAAGGTATAAACTTCCGGGGCAATATTATTTTCCTCATAGAGTGTTCAAATAACTTGTAATGTGAATAACAATGTAATTGTGTAGGTTGTTTTTAATGTTCATACAATTCTAAAGAACCGTATCGATAATAAATCCAAACAATAAAATACAACAATGTCGTTAGGATTATTGAAGTTAACATCTCAATTAACTTGGTATTCGGGTTAAAGGTTCTTCCTTCGCAAAACTATTGGTTATTAATCCAATAAATTTCTCACTGTTCCCTTCATTGAGTTGCTGATTGCTAGTTTAGGTTACACGATTTCCCTGGAGTGTCATAAAAGTTCTAGAAAGTCGTAAGTTATACATGTTGCAAGCTCCGGCGCAACAGCCACGACACAATTCTCAAAGGCATTACCTACTGCTATAGAGACACAAGCCACGAAAATGACCGCTTCAATTCCAGCCCACTCAATTAAGGCCCGTCTACCTATAGACAATTATTTATCACCAATTAATGAATTTATGCGTATATATATACATTAATTACCTAAATTAATTAACGGTAAGCTAAAATTTCAGATATTATTAAATTATAATTTTTTTGTGGGATGTATTCAGTTATACCTAATAAATTAATAAGTGTAAGGGCTTATTTGGTCATTGACTAGAGGCGGTCTGCATGGGCTTGAATTATAACTTAGGGCCGTTTCAGCTTTATCAGTTGTAATAAATAACCTAAGCAGGTCGGTTAGAAATGAAAAATCTGATCCGCCCTGTCACAGCTCACTTACCAGAGAATTCGCGATATTATTAACTTATTGACAATCTCGTCTAGGGAACTGTGTCGAATTACGCTTAATGCGCTCAAGTGTATTGGCCGGTTTTATTGCTAATTACAGACGGTAAATGTATGGCACTGGATGTGCCCAATTTACGCCCGGTTCCTTGTCCCAGTTTAACAATTTCGGCACGCTTCCATTTTTGGTAAATTGTCGATTCGTTTTGCCAGGAAAATACAATCGCACGTGTATAATTTATGCCGTGTGTGCTATTTGAGCGAAAGCAGATTTGGGCTCTGCTAAAGGGGGACAAAATGTAATGAATGTAAGGGTGGTGGCCGGTAGCGGTAGTACGACCATTAGCCAGATGGTGTCCTGCGGTGGCCGAGCCCCACCTAGCCCACCAGCTCCCCGTTCCATATTTGATAGAGCCCCCTCATTTCACAACCAGTTTCAGCACCGAAAGGATTAACCGTTAGCGAAATTTAGTAATTTTATATAGTTGGTTGTAATCACTAACTATTTTATTAACGTTCAAATTGTGTTCGAGGGTCGAAGCTGCAGCACCATCCCTTTACCTTGGGTTTTGAATGTAATTACACAGAAGGTTAATTATACAAAAATATGGACCATGAAGGAGGTAATAATTACATTCTACTGTTTCGACTCGTAAATATATCTAATAAAATTAGTACCGAACTAACAAAAAGAGTATGAAACAGTAGCGTCGTTCGTTGAGTTTTCTTAACAGTGGACACATGCGGATAACTGGATCAGGATGTGTAATAACTTAGGTTAGGACACAATTCTGTACGTAAATTTAAATTATTTTCAGATTCGTTTAACTGTCGAAGAATAAAATCGCCGAATTGAATCGAACAACGCCAAATGCGTCTGTTAATTATAGAAGTAGTGCCTCGTTTATTCATTTCAATTCACTTTCTAAATTCCTGAAGTAAACGTA
This sequence comes from Lethocerus indicus, assembly GCA_019843655.1. Lineage (NCBI taxonomy): Eukaryota > Metazoa > Arthropoda > Insecta > Hemiptera > Belostomatidae > Lethocerus > Lethocerus indicus. The sequence goes on along the minus strand of JACDQD010000003.1, from coordinate 19,725,539 downwards.
TATACGCGATTAACGCATGGTATATTAACTGATTGTTTGCTAGCTTATTTCTGTTTTATGTAATGAATGTTAACTCTTCTGATCTGTCAACAATGTCAACGAATTTCGAGCCCACAATCAATTAAATGAGAAGTATACTAATATTAATATGTTTCGGAATATGAAAGTTCCAAATGAATATTTCACTTGCCTCGTTTTGCAACTGTGCACATAACCTGACATTGCGCTAACTTTGTCGAATTTTCAATGCCTCCTAGTTGTTTTAAAATTCCCCAACTACAGAACTTTTTTCTCTTTATCAGTCATAAGTTTAAACTTCTTGGCGGGAAATACGTTTATTACATAAGTGGAAGGAAAAATAAGGCTGGAAGTTTTTCGTCATAATATCCCTAGCGGTTCTTAACGATATTGATTCTGGTTCATATCTAGACTATCACGCTATCACAGAAACTGTTATGTTCGTGAGTGTTATAGAAGAATGCAAGTGTCATACCCATCGGAGAAACCTTATGACAATACTTTCTATTGAATTTTCACGAGTTATGATGAACACTAATCCTGAATAGTCGGAGTTCAGGGATTATATTTCAATATAAATTCTTTAGCGAAAAGGGTTTTTATATTATCACCAGTGGTTATGGAAAACCAATACTAATCATTCCATTAGAAAACGTACAAAAATATTTCGCATAATACGAATTATCTTTTCATCGTAATTAATTAATGTTATTGGATTTTTAAAATACCCAGTTATTGGATTTTTAAAATACCCAGAATGGTAATTATTTTCATGCAAATTGTTCAATTTGATTGCCTGGCAACAGGCAATCTCGCATTCGGACTACGCGGCGCCTTTGATGCAAGCTCTGTCGACATAGTAGTGTTGCGTGTTTAGTATTAAGCGCCTGAATTTCAAGGCGCGTAGATAACCTACCTCCTGTTTGCAGTAATTTTCTGGTAGCACTTTAAACTTTCTCAACTGATAACATCAATTCGGTATACATCAACTTTTTATGTAGCTGACAACCATCCCCCAACAACCAATTATAAGTATAATACATAACTTAGCTCGTATGCGACGATTACACTAGATCAAGGTATATTTTCGAACTAGTATTTAATTTGTGGATGTCTCATTTTTGACTATTCATTTTCCTAAATTATCACTGCACCGACACCGAGTTTTGCGAGCAGTGTAGTGAACCCAAGTGGCAAGTGCAAAGTGCGTGAGTGAATGTGTGTGTCTGTGCGAGTGAATGTAGTGTGTGTAGCTTAAGTTCTCGGGTTTTTGTTGTATATTTTCCCGATCATCACAACACTATTGTTAAATATTCACGAGCAATGTACCATAATATTTAAGTATATATATGTAGTAAGGCCAATAGGCCGGTATGCATGTAGGAATCACCATTTGTATATCGTTTTATCGATGCATCATTTGTATTTAAAGAAATAAAAATTGTTTGTGTGTTGTATCTTGCGATGTAGGCAGTCTGTTGCTGGTAACGACCGTCCTGTCCGAGATGCAAGCTCGCCGGCTCGCTTTAATCTAGAAGCTTTCCTCCCCCCCCCACCCTGAACAGCACGCATTCTCCCTTTCACTCTCTCCCAGTCGTCCTGCATCCCCCCGGCCACTACGTAAACTCATCATTTGCCCTCTTGAGGCTGCGCCGGCGGCGGCCCAATGGCCGTAGGCGTGGCGGGTACGAATGGGGGCATAATGACGCCGCGAAAAGACGGACGTCGTGGGCATTCGCCCGCCCCCGCGTCCCCGTTTAATTCTACTGTCAACGGCTAATTTATTTCGAGAAATTTTACCTGCCCATTTCTGGCCTTAGGCCTGGGCTTTTGTCTAAAAGAGGAAAACATTCGAGTTTTAGTGGGCCGAAAAATATCTATCGGGAAGATAACTTTGGCGCAGTGACGCTTATACACGATAATGCACTATCGTGGAATATTCTCTTAAGTAACATAAATATATGTAACTTATGAAAATTCAATCAACATTATTTTGGTTGTACGCCCGACGTAAATCTTCTTATTCGTTTTGCCTTTCTTCTCGGCAGGCGTCTTGTACTCCTGTCATCGACCGGTCTGGATTTGACGCGTTTCCGATTCGGTCGTAGGCTCTCTATAATAAAATTGGAAGCGGGCCTTAAGGCGAGGGGGTATCGGGGGGTGAGTGGCGAAGGGATGGAAGGGGGTGATTTGGGATTCAGCGTCGATTGTCCTCCGTTCAAGAGGGCCACTGCCAGCTCCCCCCGCCCGCTAAACCCCTCTTCGGTCCATGGTCGGTAGGCGGGGACGGGCTAGCCCGTGTTTGCGAGGAAATTACAATTTAATTAACCGACGGACTGTATAGTTTATTAGGAAACTCCCGCCTGCCCCCAACCCCTCCCACCGAGTCTGTCTCTTTGTGTCCACAAGTTTAATTTAGCCCCTCCCCAACCCTCTTACTGCTGTATTCTATCCTTCTCTCACACTACTTCCGTGTTTCCCTTGTTCCCTATACCCTTCTTGTTCCTCACACTTATCTATACTATCGATTCTTAGCTAGTTATAGTGATTATCCTTTAAACTTAATAGGAGGAGGCTACTTCATAGAGAAATTTTAAGTTATTTACCTATTAGAATAAATCAAAAGAGTTTTGAAGGATTTAAATTACAAAATTACCAATCACTTTGAATTGTGCCTGAACGTTCGGGGCGACATATGAGTATGTATTGGCGGCTACATACACGAATCGGAAGACAGTATTATTTCGAAAAACTCATCCCAGAAATGACAGACTGAGACTCAGTCAGGAGACTCAGTCAGTTCTTTAAGTAAAGTAGGTTTAAATAGATCATATACTGTTTTTCTTAATTACTTTCTTAATGTTCATGATGTCTTGTTAATTTCTTTATATCAGTATTTAAATTTTATTTTAAAATTACATCAATATTGTTAATAACAACTTTCTTTTTTATTATTAATACGTACTATGTGTTTAAAAATAAATAAAAACACTTAACCATTTTAAGATAGGGAGATACTTAATGTTTATTTTATTTTCTTTTGGCCCCCGGAAATAAAAAGTATATCCACCGATTGGACAAAACAATTCCGTGCAGTTGGATCTTGTGAGCGGTCCGTTTCTTAGCTTCATGGGCCAAGTCGTTTTGTGGTTAATGGGCAATAGCCGCTAACCAGTTCGCGCATAATCAATTATTCCACAGTTTCAACAGTTTAATTACCGCTCCCTCCCGGTAATTCTCAACAACGGGTTTCGCCAAATACTAAATTAGCCGTCGGTAGTACTAAGAAATTAGTTTTCCTAACAATACTACACGCAGCATGGGTATATAAGTTAAAAGGGCCCTAGAAAGATTATATTCTAATTATTATATTATTAGAAGAACGTGAAATCTATGGTATTTCAACCACAAGCAGACCAAAAAACAGGTCCAAAACAATTTGGAATACCTATTTACTGTTTTGATGCTATGCTAGACTGGTTTTAGCTTCTTGCCAAAATAGTCATCAGCGTACCGACAGTTTCGACTATTTGGGTAGTGAGAATGCAGTGAGGGTGTAGACAGGATATCCCAGGGGCAACAAACACGAGTAAGTTTGATGGATGATATAATTAATATATTGTAAATATACTAGGGACAAATATAACTGAAATATTTGAATTATTCTACGAACTATACTGCTATTCCAGAGTTTTTATTGTTCGAATAGTCGTGTGATCATTTTAATTTAATAAGGGAACTTTATAATTAGAGAGTTTCCTTCCAATAGTACTTATCTTGTCCCGTTTAGATTCGACGTATAGGTGTCCCTAAGGCGCCAACAGCACAAGGGAGCGTTAAATTGATGTTTTTAAAAATCGGCGCTCATCTGTCCCCGAGCTCATTCCTAAGGGAGAGACAGGTCGTTGTCCCGCCGTGGAACTAGTTTCAAACAGCTTTTCCAATTCTACTTTCTATCTATTTTCTCCCACCTCCTAGATAACCCACTTGTCACATCGCTAGAAATGGCGTTAGAACAACTATTGCTGGCAAATACCGCAATATATTTGACAACTTGTACTTCGAGAATGTTCTTTCAAACTGATTTATCATTCCGGTATCTTTCAACTATTATACAATATTTTATTGGGCAATTTTAATTAGCACATAATAATATTTTCCAAAGATTGTTTTGCCCAATATGTGTTCTGTTTGGTGGAATCGTCTATTTGACAAACAAACTTTCAAACGAGTGCACTGAAATCATAAAAATAATAATTACACTAGAGGATCAATGCGAGAGATCAATCATTTAAACTATTCACTATATCTGTGTCTGCGTTCAGATGCTGTTGCCCGATGCAAATGATTCATTTTATTACTGCTGCATCTAATTTGGTGGGAGGAGGCGCATAATTGTATACAGTGCCGTTGTATGTTGTTTGTCTCATCCTAGTTTTACATTTGATCGCTCCCATATGTTCAACCGCATTAACGGGTCCCAACGAACCGCTTAGGGACAATAACGGGAAGGAACGAGTGAAGAAAATTTGTTCAGTAAACGTATTACATAATCGCATGATAAAGACGGCCGGATAATCACAGTTGGCTCTGTGAGTTATCGGTCCCTATTTGTAAGTTATGCTCGCTTGGGTTCTCCCAGCCGTGGGTTTCATAGAAACTAATGGCCGAAATACCAGTATCGTACATCAAGCAATTTTATAGCCCGCGCGTGGATAGAGCTTCCTCAAACGCGATTAAATATTAAAAACCGAAGCGGGCCGTCTAATCTGGCGACATAATTTTCCAGTTAGCCCCAGTGATTTACTCCCGTGTAATAGCCGAAACTATCATTGAAATCGCAATAAATTTCTATAACTCTATGATTCATGTTTGTCATTAAACCTTTCTAGATATTAGGAAAATCTGTAAGTGTATGCAGTCTGAGTAGATAAATAGTGTATAAAGGAGGCGAACTTCAAAATAAACGCCTTTAAAGTAGTTTTAGGTTTAAATAAATCGTTATTCTCTTCCGATTCTCTGTCCCCGATTTTTTGGTTTCAAGCCAGACCGGTATCGGTTACTAGCCATTCTCAGTAATATAATAGTGTGTAAGATGGCGTGAGCCAAACCGATCTAGATCATGGTGGTATGTCACAAACGGGAAATTGGTGACAGACAATAGCAGTGCGGCGATGCTCTAAATTCCCGCGGACACCCAAACAGACAGCTTAAATATCATGACTGTTGCGATCTGACCCCACTAGCTTATTTGATCCTATGCTAGACAGGTTCCAGCATTCAATTACTAACTAAACAAGCGGGTGGTGACAGACAAGAGTCAATACGTTAAAAATTCTCCCGGCCCCCAGTCAAACGAATACACATTTACTGATATACTTACTGATAAACACAAATGTATCATACCTCAAAGAATAATTTACAACATTTGTGTAAAGATAGTTTCATAAAAATGATATTTTTCTTTCTGTACAATTTCGCATAAAAACAGTTTTTTTTTTTTTGCGTTTCTAATACAATTTAAATGTACTGAAACATAAGCAATCATAATAGACCATCATAATGAATGATTTAAAATGATGGAAATACTCGGAATGTTGTTGTGTCGGGTGAAGCTTTACAATATTTCTTTATGATCATCCGTCAGTTTCTGTCCGCTCTTATAACTTGTTCTGACTAATTGTAATTGTTGAATCAGTAGTCTTATTAGCACTAATCGGTTGATAACAAGTCTAATAGTAAGTGTATCTAATAAAGAAGATAAACAAGTCTAATAATATTATCACAATATTTCTATTTTGGCGATTAACTACATGTGGGGGGCGGTGGTCGGGGTGCAGGCGATCGAACGGGAAATGATCCGTTGAATGAGCGGTTCCTCAGCGAGGAGCAAGGAGCAGGGAGTTAATCGTTTTTCAATAGAAGTTCGTTCATAAGTTGAATGCCGGGTGGGGCACAATGGAGACCTGATTGTAAGTCCGCGAACACCCGTCCAACTTGATCGGCCTCTATCTCCTGAATATAATCCCGGCTCGAATTTCTCACCGTCTGCAATCGACCATTGTTCTCTCCAATTGAAAAACGTTCATCCGCGAAGATGCCGAACCGTCATAAAGGTCATAAATATAAATTTAACATAGAATTTAAAAGGTTGGTATCTGTACTCCATTCACTGAAATGAGGAAATTAATTTCGACAAGTACCTTTAAAGAAGGATTATCTTTAAAGCAAGGAGTAGGATAAGCACCAAATTTTACAGTACAATGATTGATTGCCAAAAATTGTAATCGTGTACTATTAGGTCTGATTTCCAGTAGTGGGTTACTGTTTTTAGGAAAACACGTGGTACCAATTCTGGGACCTATCACCTACGATGAAGCGAACGTCACCTATCCTAGCAAAGCCAGCAAAACGAGTATTCATTGAGTGCGCAAATATATGTATCCGTTCAAACATGTGTGTCCAACTGCCATTTTTTCGTTCAAAAAGCTGACCACAGCTTCACTCTCATCTGTTCAAAGTGCAAGAGTACAGAAGAGAACAATACTTAAACTTAGTTAGCATTAGTTATGTCCTGTACTTTATCTCATAAAAATTGGCATACATTTATTTTATTGATTATTTTGAAGAAAGAATATTGTAACTAATACCAGACAACATAAAGGTTAATTTAAGAAAGAATTCTGACTTATCAGAGTCTGTTGTCGCGAACGATGTCATGCCAATTTAATATATATATTATAGACAAATTTATTTCAACTTCCATTAATTCTTTAAATAACGAATACGTGAATTGAAGAAACATATCATGTACGCAATAACGTCCGTAAGTGGGATACCGCTGGAGTGGCTTCTAAGTATAAGTGAGCGGAGGAATACAATGCCGCAGGCATTCGCCAATACCCCGCTTCGCTTTGATAAAGGTCCAAACAAATATGAAGGGGCCTTCGGAGAATACGTTCTCAGACGGTACAAATAGAAGCTCTTTTGTTTCGTTCCCTGAAATTGAACTAAACGGTATTACTCGACTTGGAGTTTTTAATTTCAAATATCTTGGGTGAATTTCATATTCGATTTTCTGCCTTCACGCCCTCATTTACTATTATAATACGTTATTGTTATTATACTTTTATAATACCGTTTGGTGTATCGACGTCGAATGAAGATATTTTATATATACACATGGGGCGACAGATGGTTAGATATATAGTTGGGCGGAGGGGGAGAGATGATTCCAATTTTTGAAATACTATCCGAGGATCTGGAAATGTATTGGGTCAGACACTGTCTTTGAACCGTGTCGATTCCTTCCGTTGTCCTTCAGAAATTTCATTTCTCATGAGGTGTTATTCTTTTTCATCTGATTTGTCATAATGGGACACTTCATTTTCGAAAAACAAGGAACAGGATCCTTTCCATTCAATCTCAAGCAAATATGTAATGTGTAAAAGTTTGTTCATATTAAGAATGGTATTAGCATTAAATTACGCCAAAAAGGATGTTGCATAGGTGAATAGTTTCTGAACTAAAAATTTCCTATTAGTATTTTGTGTTCTAACTAACATTTATAACATATTTCATTATAAATAACAACTATTTATGAAACTAATATAAATATTCTATTAGACACTTTGGACACCAGTATAACCGTTTAGTTATAATGGATAATATGCTTCGAATTTCGGTACCTTTAGTTTAAAGGGTTGGCTCAGTACAGTCCTAAATGGCCACACGAGGTGCTAAAACATTTATTCAGCTGTGACTAATGCTTTTCAACAAAGAACAGTAGAACAAAACCTAGAAAATTGTTCACTAAAATCCGGCGTTAAGGAACCGTTGAATCGCCATGTGCTATTGTATCCCTTCTATTTTTGTATATTAAACAAACGCAGGCCTTTTTTCAAATGGTTCAGAGCTACTGAGATAATCGATAATACATTTAAAAAACCCAAATTATCTTTGCAAACATTTATAGCACATTTGATACATATAATTTTTAAAAATGACTTGTCTCCCTTTCTTGCAAGATCATTACGGTGGGGCAATTCGATTAGGAAGTGTCAAAGGCTGAAATCTAAGAGTGGGCGATTAAAAGAAAGTATGAGAAACAAATATTGAACTAGTATTGGATTTCCCGACAAGTCTCAAACCATTACTAACAGTTTCCGACAGCTTACTCCTTTAGTTCTACCTCTTGTCGATATCCCAGTCCCTTTCTCTTCTGTTTGCCCTTCAAATTACCAGTTTGTTTATAGACTTCTCGGTCGGACGATCTCAAACTTATAATCCTTCCAATATTTCTTTTTACTTCTGCCTGTAGAAGGTGACAATGGAAGGTACCCGAGTTGCCCAAGAGCTGCGTAGGATAGGCCGCCATGAACTTATAAATTTTATAATGTTGGTCCTATCCGATCATAACTCGAACTTATTCGTACGGAAATACAGCATAATTTCGCTAGTGCACGAGTGTGTCGGGTGGGCTGCACCCTAGTGCCCTTTGCGTAGTAAGTAAATAGCCACGCTCTTTACCAATCTGTGAAATACTGTACAGAACGTGGTTTTATCGAGCAAACGATGTCAATTGGGACCAATTTTTGTAACAGGCTGTCAGCCGAAAATCTCCTCATATTAGAAGTAATCCCACTTCTAACTCCAGAGCAATACTTGCAATTAGGTTGTTGGTTCATCAATTTATTCCTTTATTCGTTCTAATGGAATATTTCCGGACAAAATGGCAGTAAGAGTGGCAACTCGAAAATCTTTATATCGATATGTCGAAATATTATTAGTGATGAGTAGCAATTGATGGTAGGTTTGAACGTAGCTAACATAACAGTCCGGTCCAGGATAGATCTGAACAGATCCGTGTTGGGGGGGGATGGCGCATTTTTTTTCTTTTCAATAATTTGACTGAGTATTCGCTATCCGTACAATTGGGATTTAGCACGGGTTGATTTGTGAATCCACGTGGACGCCGGAACAGCGACATCAGAGGCCGACTTGGTACCAGCATCTATCTTCACCGGTGTGTTCACCTTACCCCACTCCACCACACAGGGGCTGGGTTCTTATTAATTACCCGGATGGGGAAGTGAAATTAATTTGCAGAATGTAATGGATACAGGGCCCTCGCTCGGTTTCAAAGCGAGTTCTGAGTCCAATTGGGGGTTGGCTCCCTGCTGAATGTGAACTGAAAGGGTCTCTCGCCCTCCCGATCGGATGTATGCTTTAGCCAATCTAACGTGAAAAGCGTTTTAACCAATGCAATTTGAATTTGTGAGTCCCGTTTACGATTGTAATTATGATAAAATTATTCTATCCAAACATTTTCTGAATAATATACAGTAAGCTAATAAATTGTTGGATATAACCAGAACTTTGACTCAATTTTTGTTCCTTGAGTAAGTACAATTACTATTCATGTAAATTGAAGTTATTTCAATAGGGAAATTCCAATGTCGCCGGTGATTGGAGTTGGTGTTTAAACCGGCACGGAGTTAACATGTCCGACCGAATTTTCCTTCCATCAAAAATATAAACTGTTTAAACGAGATATCGCAAACTCCGGGATATCAATTAGAATACGACGCATTAATAATATTTGATATAAAATTAATAGCAAATACTACGAAGCAAGGAATAATACCTATACATCCATTTAAGTCGTTAATGAGGAATCGATTAACTGCTGGTTTAGATTCAATTACAAGTATGTCTCCCAATAAAATGTTAACGGAGCGCGCAGGGCCATTTCCCACTTTTAGGGCGGAGCTTATAATGAAAGGAAAGGATACGAGGCGCATTTAAACTAGCGAAGGAGAACAATATACAAGTCGAGACTCTTCAATTATTCAATGGAAGTGGTGCGACTGCCAGCAGGTCAGAACCGGAGGCGACCGGACGCCGGAGGCCGGACAGTGTAGATCCTATGGGCCAACTTTTTGTTTACACGAGCCACTGGAACGAAGAGTCGGATATATAATATATTGCAGCCCACCATCCTCCCTCTTTGTATTCGACCGCGGCTCACAGCATGGCCTGCATAAAACATGTTTCCAACTCGTGAGACAAGTATTGAATTCGTTAAAACTACTTTTCACGCGATCGCAGACAACACAACACAATCCATAGTCCGGTATGCTTTCAATGTCCACACGTAATGAAGGAAAATGGCGTATATCTCGAGTTGAAAATACATGATAGGGGTCTGCAATGGTTTGGATAATCATAATTCCTGGGAAATACCGTCTTTCCCGTCGTAGACATGTTTCAGTTTCTTCCAGCTTTCAGTAGAATTACTACACTAATATATAGGAGTCCTAAGGGAAATCCTAAGTTACCGGCGATTCGGGTCCGTAAACGCATCGACCCAGGTTAAAATCCCAGTGGCGCACTGAATATTCCTTCAATTGCAAATTTCAAATGACCAAACGGGAGGCACTCGTAAACTTCAATACATCCGGAATATAGAGGTACTTACTTTCCGTTTATGTGACTCACTAATTTAATGATTACTATCATCAATGATAACATATTTTTTAGTTATATAATAATAAAGTTAAAGGTACTGAAGACTCAATATCATTGCCAGTATTTTGCAAATAGCAGAAGGAAGCGCTACACGCCATCTAAAACTTCCATAAGGGCCATTTATCTTTATCTAATACGTTATTCCACGACTGCAACTCAAAATTGATTCTATTTCTTAAACGGCAGATCTATAAAATGAACTCTCCACGACGTACACTTTTTGCCGCCGACGAGCGAGATTTATAATCGGACAAACGGAGCGGGTGGACAGGGATTGGGAGTGGGAAGCAATCAGAGATTGATTTTGGCCGGCATCCGGGGAGCGGGGGCGGCCTCTGCCCGTCCGCGGGGGAAATTCCTCCGGGGCAGAATTCCGTTCAGTTTTCCTGTGGGAGGGGGCCGGCTGGAATTCGTGGCCTCGAGGGCCCCGGCCACACCGCCACTGGCCCCGAATTCCCGGTTTTACATGTCCCCGCCGACCACCAACCCACATTTCCGTCGTTCGACCGACGACTCCCCCGTTTAGAGGACTCAATAATCCGACATTCGACTATGGACCTCAAATTTCTGTACATCCGGAGGACAGTTTTGGGCTTGGAAGTGAAGGGAGAAGGGCTCCTATGTTTGAAGCGTCACGAATTTTTTTACCATTCCGAGATTATATTATTTTATTGTGTATCGCGATTTAAAGTAATTTGAATAAAATAAGCGAATTTAGAGGTACCGCTTAGGAACGCTAACTATGACTTGAACGCTACCGGAGTCACAATTTAAACTCGATAAATCCAAAGCTTAAACGAACGTCTCTTAAAGCAATCTAAAAAATGTTGCTGCCGCCCTCCGATAATATGCCGCCACTGTGCCGGGGCGGCCCCGCGCCGTCCAGGTGACCCGCGCCGAGTTTTAAGGCTCCCGGCCCACTGAAAATGAAGTATTTACAGTGGGGAAAGGAAGTTAGGCAGTCAACTTTAGGCAGGTAAATGTCTTACAAATTTTCGTTACGGGAGCCCTTCCCGTCGGGCGGCCTCGGTGGAAAAGCTGGGCATAAATAATTCCGGATTACCGGCCGGTTCTTGCATATTGCACGTCGTAGACTCCGCTTTGACCCGCCACCAACAAGTACCATTGAATTTGGCGAGCTCGGCCACATTTTTACAGGATATTTGGTTGCAGTAGGCCCTTGTTCTCGAATTTAAATTATTAAGTATCGATTAAAAATTTACAAAGTTAGAAATTTATCGTAGATTTCGTGTGTTTCTGTCTCATGTCGCTGGTTTGGTCTTTTTGCTAGACCGGTTTTTAAGACCCAATTTACTTAACTAAAGTTCGTTAGGTGCACTTCTGCCGATAAGCTAGCGCCCCCCTGAATGTAGTGCGGGAATGTACTGAACTATAGTTCGTTGGGTGCACTTGCACCGATAAACTATTCCAACCTCTCGCAGACGACAAAAAAGGTATTCTAAAATAGAAATTTATCGTTCGAATTTGCATTTCACCAAGAATTTGGCTCACCATTTGGCCATTGATAGTTTCTTAATAAATTTCAAATTCAATTCGGTTGATAGAAGTTCTAAAATAACTATAATAGAAATTTAATAATTTTATTGGAACTACAATCCTTATAGTTGGTGAAACGTTACCAGGCCTTATCCTCTTATTCAGAGAATTGCCATACCTGTTTCTCTGTCTAGGGCGTTGTCATTAAATTACCGTCCGTTTACTTTTGTATTCGAACATTCCTCTTCCTTTTGGAGCGGGCTCTCAAACGCGCCCTGTTTATTTATTTCTCCTCCTCTTTCAGCGATAGTTCAGATCCGACTGAAATGGACACACAACTCAACGTTTCAAAGACGTTCGCGCTTTTTTCACTTCCAATTTTTTGTTAAAGCGTCCGGGTAAAAATTGGAGATAAAACAAGAGTAGAAAGTGGAAGACCAGGAGGGGGAAATAATCAAATTAAAAGAATAAAAAAGAAATAGAAGGGAGCGACTCGCTTAATTTGGCCGGGGAAGAAAGTGTTGGCTCAAATGAAAACATTAAGTGTGCTGGTCGGAGGGGCGGGAGTTAACGACGGTGTAGCCTTTTGTGAATTCGTAAGGGACACATTTAAAAGAAAAAAGAACAGGAAAAAAGAGTGTTATGAGTTTACGTTTGGCGTACAAGCCAAAAAGGATCCGCTGTGAAATATTAATGTTCTTCCGAAAAACAGCCACCACCATGAAAACTGTTATCTCACATGAATTAGCAACATCAATAGGCAATCTGCAAACTGTAAATACGGTACCTAACATTCGGTAGTATATTATTTATATAGTGTGGACGAAATGTATAAAAAAGAATCTTTCATATGGATTTCTTATCAGGAAAAAGAAGATTACTGAAAATAAGATAAAGGATGCGGGCACAAAGAGGATTAATGTAATTAAGAGTGTGGGTCCAGATTTTACACTTAATGAGGGCGCACATTGGACTCACTGCTGTAAGGGACAAATTTTGAAATTAAATACGGAAACACTGTAATTTTTATTATTATTTGCTACTCAACTAAATGTTGTACCAACCATGTTTTGCTAAGAGTAAACTAACACTATGTTAATTAATTTTGTTTTAATAAAATTGGAAATTATACAAACGGAACATATTTCTGTTTATCGAATAATTGTATGCGCTTATCACTAGCAAATCATAAATGAAAAAAATAATTATATTCAAGAAGTTCCATTAAGCTTCGAATAAATGCAGGAACGAGTTCTAAATAGTGAATTTGCATTTGAAATTCGACTGTTCCTATTCATTTCTTTGAATTCAATGTACAGACTAGGCGGGCCCTCTTTTGGAGTCGTCACGAAAACTCATTTACATTTTACCATAAATTTGGAAAATCTATCCAACAGATGCCATAGTTCCTATTGAATTCGGCCCATGCAGGGCAATGTTCATTATCCTTTAGTTTGAGTATGATAAACGTAACGATTTATCGCTTATTTATAATATTAAATTATATTAATAATCTTTTGACGAATTACTCAATTACTTATACCGCGAGTATTTGAATACTAAGTGTTTATAATCGCTGAAACAAGCGCCAGGAGAGTTTCTCATTCATCATTCCTTTATCACTTTTACATCTTAATCAAGGTTCTCGGTGACGGTCTTATCTCAGACGGAACAACTACAGACATCCCAGTTGATAATTATCAATTCACGGGTCTGAACGTTGCCCAAATGCTAAATTAATTGTGCTATTAACCGTACCCAACAAAAATAATGGGAAAGAACAATTTGCGTTTAACCAAGACAATAGGACTTAAATTTGATCTAATTCTATTTGGGCTGTACACTGCAATTTAAGCGAACAAATCGAATCTCATGAAATGGTCACCGCATAAAAAAAGGCACCGCCCATATTTTATTTGCTCGATAAAATGGGGCAAATCAAATGAAACGCCGAACTTTTAGAGGGCAAAACAAGGTTTTTGGCGCCCCATCGGTGTTCTTTTTCAGGACGCCGGCCCCGATAAACGTCGTTGGTCTATTTCAACGACTCGAACTCCATCCAAACTGGATTCGCCGCCGAGAGAGGAGTCATAGTCTCCCACTTGAAAGTGTTTTCAACTTCCATTCTTATTAACGAACGTGTTTCTTTCCACGCTCCGCCGCCGAGCGACGCCTTAATTGGAGAGAAAATTCAGAAAGTGCACACAGTCCCGGCAGTTATTTTCCTGCATCGATATTCATCTGGCATAGTCTAGCAAATTTGAACGAGGGACAATTGTTGTCCTTCGATTTTCGAGTTAAAACGTCTGCCATTTTTTATTTGAGAGCTCTCTTTATATTTCATTTTAAAATAAGCTGCGGAATTTCATTACTGCTGGTAACGGTGAGTAAAATTAAATCGCGTAATTTTTATACTTTAGAGGTTTTTATTGACTATTATATATAATTATTTATACTCATAGCACGCTATCATAAGGCAATGTCCTTTTTGTTTCTTATACTATTTGACTCTGTAAATATACTGCCACAAATGGCTTCCTCCATAAAGCCGTCCAGGCAGGAGGGGACAAACGATGCCCCTTCCAGCGTATCCGAAAGACGGTTTTATAACGTTTAAAAACATGTTAATGAGAGAGGCAGTCACTATTTAGACTACACTCTTAATGTAACACCTTTCCTAGAAAATGAATCTGAGAATAAATAACAGACTGATACATTATTAACCACTAAGTTTAAAATCTTTGGGTTAGCCAAGGGACCTATTGTGTCCGACTGAGAGAGCAAGATGAATTGTCTTAGCGATTTCGATGTCTTGTAAACAGGTTTTTTCGATCAATGCATTGTTCTATTTGTCAAATAAATCAATTTATAAGTATAGATAACTTATTATTTTATAAGTAATGACTTATGGAGTTAAGAAAAACGTAAGGGTTATATTTTCGAAAATTCAGAGGTAGTTGGGACGAAGTTCTAGACGGATGACATAGAGAATGGACCCACTCATAGCTGGCACAGCTGCCGCTTCTCCATAATGAATAAACCGTTAAACGTCAGCTTCGCCGGCCCACTTTCTTAGGCAGCCATCTTGTTAATTCATCTTCCTAGTTTGTTTAGCAGTCGGATTTGGCAGCTTTTTACCCATTAGAGGTGGCTAAATGATTAATAAGACAATATTATTGAGCAAGAATTGTTTTCACGCCTTTTAAACGCTGTTAGTAATAAGTTGATACTAGTAGATATTTCTGTTTCCGATTACAATAGTAGGGAGACAATGTCTGTAAGAACTTTCCCTACATTGGTCTGCAATTAGGGAGATACATCGAACTAACATCCGTCGTAGCTGTTGTATGCTAGCAAAACTGTTACTATCACTTCTTGAACACTTTTCTCGAACAAGAAGAAATCTTAAAAAATATTTTGGTGACCTAATAAAACCTCCGTAATTAAATGTATTTCTTGTGGAATAGTAAGACAAATGTTTAAGAAAAGTAGTCACTCCAGAAAATAAAACCTTGTATAGGACATTAGTTTCCAATGCTGTCCATGTCGCATAGGTCATGCTAAAGATGAACCGTTGTGTACGACCATCTACTGATTCAACGAAACAATGGTACGAAAATATTCCCTACATTACCCAGTAACAAACCCAGTGAACAAACTTTGAACAAAAGGCTTACAGTTGGAAATATCCGTGCGATGTACAACCTTAATAGTTGAGGATTAAGGAGCCAATCCTGTAATGATCACCTGGATTCGGCGTATTTAAGCAAAACTTATGCAAGGGGATCATCATTAATACAAATGGATTCCCGAGAGACAGCGCTAAAGAGAAGGAAACGCTCTATTTCACAGTTAGAAGGTGGAACACTATTTCAGGGTAGACAATGGGCGGACAGGTGAGAACCACGTGGTAATTTACTCTCCCTTCTCCCCTTATCCCCGTTTCCCTACTCGCCCAACTTCTCTCTTCCTTCCTTATGTCTGTCTTTGAAATATTTTACTTTATATTTACCTTTTCTAACGTATTATTCTAAAGTAGGTACTGTCCTTAAATGAAAAGTTAGAGCAACATTATTAGCAATATTAGGACCCTTCGCTAGCCTTGTTTCTATATTTAGTTATCCTTATGATATTTTGAAACCAGTTGGTTTCCTGTAAAATGTTTATGCCTAAATTAGTTTTTTTTATTAGTTCGCTGGCATTTTCACTTTAATATAATAATAAGTTATTATTGTCACTTTTCTCAAAGTGTGGAAAACCAACTACTAGAATTCCCCTAAATCGAAATTTGATGCGCGTCTGTGTCAAGTTAAGTCATAATATTACCAATATATTTAATATTTATGACTTTATTAATATTATATTTATTAGTCCTTAGTTGCATCTAAACGATGCCAGTTCATTAAAAACTTGAAATAATGAGGGCACTTGAAGAAATGATATTTGTTTATTAGCTTTTAATTGAGATGAAATGTAAGACATTAATTAATGAAACATTTTGGTCTTGGAGGTGCATATTAGGTACACATAAATGAATTTTAGCAGTATAGACATTCATTTACAAAATTATTATATATTAAATATTCAATTCTCCAATGTTTACAGGGCCAAGGGTTCCGGACTGCGGGAGTTTAATATTCTGAGGGGCGAATCATTTTTCCATTATCGGAATCCGCCCGTTAGAATTTCACTTCAATTAGAGTGAACATCAGAAGAACGAAAGCAAATATTAAGGAGAAAAGAGATTGGAACGAAAAAGAAAAAAGAATTCAGTGAAGAAATTTCAGAACTAAATTATCAAAGGCGATATAATTTCGGAGATAAAGCAGAACTCATCTTTTTCGTTGTCGGGCCGGATATGAAATTATTTGGCCGAATGTCAACTCAAAAGAACTTTATTATTTACTTATTCTTAATGGTTGTCGACTAAAAAATGTTATTAGTTGATCTTTTAATGTTTCTATAAATTTAGTGCCTCGAACCCTAAATGTTGGAAAACCTATCTGCCTCATTCTAAACTTATTTTTAATAGGATGGTAAAGTCATAAATAAAGTTATGAACATTAAGATGATATTCAGGAAGGTATAGATGAAGTAAAAGTATGTTAATATGATGAATGCCTACTAAATAGAAAAATAGGTTATTACTGAATAAATCGTTGAAATAATTCTGGGCAATTATGCGCCAAATAAAACTGAGCATTGATGCGATATTGATATGAGTGTGTGTTAGGAAGATTAGGTGAATATATAAACGTGCACTTCTATCATTAGGCCGGCAGGAGTTATGTAGATGGCAGGTGATGACATTTAATTCATTCATAGACATCATCGTTTTGTTCGAAAAAATTATTATTGTACAACACCCCAAAACGTAATTTACGATGAGTCTTATATATAGAGTGCAGAAAATCGATCATAAACGCAGTTTAATACTGCAACCGGTGCCGCCCTTCAGTGTTATCGGGGCCAAGGTCCTAAAGCCCCTCCTTCACCCCTTCAAATTAAAGTTAGTGGGATTTGCTGGAGCTGGGGCCATTAAAAATGAAGGAGCCGGAGCAGTATTTCAGTGGGCGCCCCTGCAGTATTTACAATACAATATTTACAGGTCAGCGAGGTAGCCGTGGGGCGGGGGGCGGAAGGGGGTATGCAGGTGTGTGCGCCCTGACACTTGTTGAATAGAAGAAGAGAGATGGAGAGGGATGTGAAGGATTGCGGGGATGGGGATGGGGATGGGGTGGGGTGGGGTTGGGGTTGGGGTTGGTGGGCTTTTAACGCATACGGACGCGTCTATTGCCACCCCCAAGGGCTGGCTCAACGTGACCGCTCCCGGACCTACTGGCGCCGATACCCCTCCATATAAGCGTCCTAGTGGCCTTCAATCGCTTCTCAATACTTCTACTTTGTTCTTGTCTGGCTCGTTCCAAATCCCCGTTTTTATCCTCCCTATTTTTCAATTCCGGACATATTGTGCATGTAAGAATTCAGAATCTGATGTCCTTTTTCATAACATTTTATTCTACGTTATTCGTTAATTCAAAAAAAATAATTCTACGTTATTCACGCAAGAGCTTGTTTAAATATTCACGTCTATTGACTCTACATTTCAATGCGTATAAAACGCATAATATTACTTTATTTTAGCAACCAAATTATAGCTTATCCGTAAATCCACGAAGATAAACCGATTTCTTATTTATCCTTCCGAGGTTATGTTCCAGTTGAATCATCTTATAATCATTTTACTTCGCGTCCCTTGATTGTTCTTGGATACAAAATCATATTAACTTGTTTGAGAATTTCATCTTATTCCTATATAAGATACGCCAAGGGGGGTTCACGAAAATGTATTTTTCTATTACCGCTCGACCAAATTGGAGGGGAAAATGAATATTTCTGCTGATATGTTGACTTGTAAGTACTATTTACAATTTTGTCATCCAATTATTGTCCAGTTTAGTTATTGAACGCCCATGCATTTAATAGGCGATTAAATAATCTGTGGGGACATTTGCTGAAATTTTACTGTGGTATCACAACGAAAACCTCACTATATTACTGACGAATTGCTAATGACAATGGAGAAAAACTAGTCTAGGCGAGTAAATCGACCTCTCAGAATATTGTCCTCAAGTACCTTTAGTGATTAACATTCGCTTAACGAACTATTAAAAAATTATTAATATTGCATTTGTTGATATTTTAAATCAATCCTAGTGCACCAGTTTCGGTTATTGAGATTGAACTCCTCGAGGCCTTACTCCTATTTCTGGCAATTTCTCACAGATAACAAATTACTATTCTTTGCTCCAACTGTGTAATGTAATATGGCTCTAAACGAAACCCTCTAAAGGACACCAGCTATCGCGTGATTCCAGGCCACTTCCTACGATTGAGATATTCCCGTGACAGTTGGCCGCAACACAAGTAACTATAAAGTGTGCAATAATTTAAAGAGGAATCTTAGACATTTAAATGTTACGTTTTCGAGAATTCAAGTGAGGAAACAAAATGAATGGGACAATTCCCACTTTCAACACGGTTTCCAAGATTTAGGCTAGGCAAATTTGTCACTCTGTAAAAATAAGGATAAAGAACCAGAGGAATCCATTGCACGTAATTATGGTAATACGCCAGTAGATGAACGACAAATCAAAAAAATGAAAACTGGGCAAAATGTAACTTTCTCCGATTCTTACGTTAACATAAAAACTCGGTTGCAGGCAAAGGAAGTAGGAAATGATTAACATTTTTAAGCCGGTGGTGCTCATTTCTTGGAGAGAGCCGCGCCAGGTCTCGGGCTGTCAACTCAAGGGCCACAATTAAATTCCTTACAGAATATTCTGAAAAGACCGACTTCCAGTCAGTCCACCGCCGAATTTCCGACGGCCCGTCCGCTAAAGGGAGAAGAAGGAGGAAGAGGAGTCTTTGTTCGGAGGAGGAAGTGAGCGTTAAAAGCGGGGTCGTAAAAAGAGTTGTTGCCCGGGATTCGCCGTCTCAGCGTCTCGTTGTTGTCCTAGGGGCGAGCGCATTTTTTATTTCAGTGTCATTACCGTGTCTCCGGTCGGGGCCCCTTCAAAAAGATAACGAAGCCCCTTTCGCTTTAATGGCCAGGGGCCGGGGGTCCGCTGGCCTAGTGGGTCATAACGAGCCCCAAGCAAGTCCCGGCCAATAAGGGCCCGGCTACGCCTCGCCTCGCCTCATCGTTAGCCCCCAACCCTAACTCACCCCCACTCAAATACACCGATAATCCATCCCCGAGTTAACTCGGACGCATTCAATGCCCTCCACTGTATTAGGCTTGGCTAAATTGTCACTATTAGATAAAATTTGACAATGAAAATGCCGAGAGTTCTGGCAAAAGCCGGGAGACTACCTGGTAATAAACGCAAGGGATACAGAGCTCCTGCAATAAAAGTATGATTCCGAGCTACACGAATTCTTTGCCGTATACTATGGCTGGAATCGGCCTTCGGTCTTGAATTATAACAAACAAGCGAGAGGGTGGTATGGACCAATATATATTTTAGGCATCGATTGTCATTACGAGTATTTAGATATTAAAGGAGGAGGTTACATACCGAAGATGATGAGCAGAGAAAACGGTTAATAATTGCGGCCACGGTATATATATGTGTGTGTGTGGCCGAATACTTGACTAAAAAATTCAGTCTAAGCAGGGAAAGACGTTCGGTTGTCGGGCTTTTCAGGGCTTTTCGGTATCGTCGGTTGGCGCTTTTGTTGGCCCGGCCGACCGACAAGGGAGGATCAGATTGTTGTCGACAGTGTAGTGTAGGTCTTGAGATAGAGGAGCGGGGCAAGATGAGACTGACCCGTGTAATTGACTGGAGGGCCCGCAGCCCAATTAGCATCGGGCCTGTACACGCGCTTCTGCCCCCGTACCGCTCTGCTCTTCACCTTAGTCCCGGACAACTCCCCGCCTAACCCCGTGCTCAACTTCTCCAAAGGGCTCTAAGTTCGGCTCAATTTGCAGCTTGACTAGTCACGGATATTAACGATTCAAAATAACACAATGTATTATGCGGGCGATTAACCCTTGCAGTTACCTGCCGATAGCAGGGTGAGTACGATGTGTTTAGAACTTATCTTAAAATGTTTTGAAGAATGTATCGACCTCTTGAAATAATACTACCTTAAATCTGTCAGAGGTCGTATTTACGAATAATACGTTAATTCCCAATACAGCGAACAATATAGGCTAACTTTTTATTACTGCATTATCATGATTATAGTGCATAATTTAAATAAACTAGGTAGCGCTATGCGGTTTATGGATGGAATTATTTGACCCCACAACTGGGCACAACTCTTATAAGTGTTGCCCTTCGATGTACAAAAGCGCAGAATAATATACCAAAATGTACATCGGTTTCCAACTATATAAACATCGGATCTCCTGGTATATCTTGGGGTTTTGAAATATGATCTCATCATTACTGTCGCACAATGTAGGAATCCAGACCAGGATAACGTTTTTAATTTGCCGGTTATTAAAACGAATTCAAATTGACCTGGTGAATAACATTGCTATCACTTCGTTACGATAATCTTAAATGAGATTATTTGGTATGAGATTACAGTATAATTTCGATTACGGCCGGCAGCCAAGAGGTGAGAGTCCCGGGTTTGAACTACCAGACGAATAAATTGTTGGGCGGCGTCAAGTGTTGTTATTTTAACCCGAACGATTTAACCGGGTGGATTTTTTTTTGCGGGGACCGGGCCCGACTGTTCGAATGGCCCGGGATAATCGGGCGGGGGATGCTCGCAATTGACGCCGATCGTTGTCCATTAGGACGAAGGACGTTCGGACAGGCCCGATTACATCCGATTGGGACTGTTTTGGCGCCCACCGCCCAGATACTCTCTATTAACGCCTTTTGCCAAATATATCTAACAGTGGAAAGAACAGAAAACAATACGAGAAATACTAAAAACTGTGCCGTCACGAAATCGTTTTCTATTACCAGCGATTATTCGGATTGATGGAAATTGGTGTTCTGTTTCAACGGAGTATCGTGGTCCCAAATTGGGTATATCGCTGCGGGCTATTTGACTTCTAAATATTTATAAATTTAGTTTGCTCCTCCAGGGTTGATAAAAGGCTTTAAACAGTGATTATTTAGTTATCTACTCGAAACGGACATAATTACAGAATTTAGTCATGGTAATCATTACTGACGTGCTTCATCGATCTGTACGTTCTACATGAATTAATACACTTTCTGATTTTGAAACTTTATTTGAACGAAATTTCAATTGCGGACATTATACCAAACAATAATATGTGGCATATAAACAAAACAAAAATATGTAATATAAATATCTTTATATTTCAGATTTATTTGTGGTAGAAAGTACTTACTAGAGTATCATATTGTAAATAATGGAATTGTTATTTTGTTTTATTATTTTGAATGCTGTAAATCGTGTGTCCAATTCTAGAAACATTTTACCAATTTTTGGCTAAATTTAAGGGCAATTATTTATTTATATTCAATTATAAATTGTATAAGGGATTTATTTACATATACTTGAATTTTGATTCTACCTTATTACGAAAACGTCTTTTATAACTCTTGGAAGAAACGACGCCAATCAAATATTTAATTCTCATTAACGCCCCTCGGGGTGTCACAGTTTTACCATGGCATTATTCTGGTATCAAATTACAGCCTGTATCTAAGGAGTAGTCCATTAGAACGGATATTTCTGCTAATAAGGGGTTAGCGTTGCAATATGGCGATGTGGTAGCTGGTAGGGGACTAATTTGAGTTAATTGGGGTGGGTTCGGTAATCAGTAGCGAGTTGCCGCGGCGGTGTCCCACGTCGTTAGGCGGGAGAATCCGCACCACCGCCTATCACATATGAGCTCAGTTTATGTATGTACATACATACAGATACTTACTATTATATATGAATATAAATATTATAGGATATCCTGCTTCCGCAGTCGTCAGTATCTTTCTACCAGTGACAGGTTAGTGACAGTGCTGAGTACTTTCAGGCTGCAAAAAGATGACATGCGTCGGGACTTCAATTGTATTGCTAATTGAGCTATACTGAAGACAAGCCAAAACCGAACTATGCTAAGATGAAATAGGCGAGCAGAGACAAAAGATCGTAGGGAACGCCAACTCGATTCCGTAGCAATTTCTGGAATAATATCAAAATAAAGCAGAGGGGGAGTTGAATTCTCAACGATAACATATTTTTTAAGGAATCTTATAAAGGGGTTTTCGAGTACCCTGAACTATCAGGCCCCGAGAGCCTGAAGTATTGGCAGTCAGTGTTTTTATATTAACTGTTCGGAATTTATAATTCCAGAAATACTTTTGTCCCTATGATTCCGGTGCATTCAAACGCGATGGCATCCGTAGGAATAGTGTCCGCGCTCGAAACTGAAGGCATTATTTTTCACGTCATCTTTGCGCATCTGAACTTGATGATAGCCCGATTTAAGGCCGAGCGTGCTGAAAACACGAGCCCCCATTTTGTATAACATGTATCTAATCGAGTCAGGGGTAATATGAAAAAAATGTGAATGAAATGTGAAATGTAAATGAAAAAAAATATGATGGTTATGTAATCATAAGAAAGGGTTTTTCTATTTCGTTAAATACATTGGGAGTTATGGATGCAATAGAAATTTCACGTAATTAAACTTGTATACACAGGTGGAATTGGAGTGTTTGCATTTTTAGGGGGTATTTGCATTTTAATTGTGAACTTCCGCGCATAGCGGCATCAGGCACATTTGCGCGGTAAATAAATACAAAAAAAATTGTGAACTTGAATTTGAGACGTAATTTGAATTACAGTTTACATACGAATATAAAAGTACGTATTGTTATGGTCTACTTCATTTCAATTATATTTGAATACAGTTTATTGAACACGATTCCAATCTTACACTCGAAAATGAATTATTTTTTCCACATTGGCGAAGAAATGGTTTATTGAATTTTTTCATTATCGTATATAAAGGGAAAAAGAAACCTCGAAATGATTCGAAAGGAAATGATCCGCTGGGGATTCTCAAGGCATTCATGAAGTCTATTTCCTGGGCCGGTGTTGGCGGCCCGCCAGCCTGCCCGCAGTCTTATTCCGCCGCCAAAGAATTGTGTATTTTCCTTCTTCTTCCCTTCTCCCTCAGTTCCTTCTTTTCTTCCCCTATTTCTCATGTTGTGCGTATTGCCCGCTCTCCTCCTTTTTTTTATTGGATTACGATAGTCATTGTTTGTGCCGGCCTTGTATTTGTGTTTGCAATTTATACGGCACATTTTTCTGTGCTTCCGAACGGTTAGTCCTAGCTTTAAATTTATTAGTCAATCAGAAATCAGTAGGGTAGTGTAAATCATAGAAAATTCTACACCCTATATTCGACTGGTTGCAATATTGAAGACGGAATAATAATTATTTTATTAGTATTGAAAGTTAGTTTATGTAAGTTGTGTCTTAACGAATTTAGGCTAATTTAAAATATCTCCGAACATTTAAATGAAACATTACTTCTCCTGTTGTTCTATTTTTTAAGAGATCCCGATGGATATACTTCGTGTAGATATTTCTTCTTGCAGTGATGGGATAGGCCAGTAGAATTGGTCCCACTTTTTATTGGCGGCATCCCCAACCCCTTTTTTTACGCTATCCCATTCGACCTCGCCGCTGGATATATTGTATAGCTTCGGATACACAGTTATACGTTCGAATTTGTTGTTATATCCTTGGAAAATCGAGGCAATATCAGCGTAAAGTTAAGATGCGGTTAAACGGTGTTCGAACCGTGGGTGGTCGCGAGGTAAAAATTCCTAACTGAAGAGCGAAGCATTGCCAGGGTGTATTTTCGGGTTGAAATTTAAAAAATTACGGAAATATTAACAAAAGTAAGACTCGACTGTTCAAAATTTCCAGGATCTTTCTGATCTGGTTATGTCCAGAATTATTAGTAGGGCGCAGTCCCGCCCGGTTTCCGTAATTGAAGCAATCCTCATTGAACTCACTTCCTAAATCCTTATCTATAATCATCATTAAAGATGCTGATAGACGACGTAAATTTCATTGGACTACTATTGGAGATTTGAACGTAATTAATACTGAGCGATTTTAAATTCAATTTGCCTGCTGCGCACTACTATATTAAAATCGGTAATCACGTTGCACCAAATTTAAAAAAACCAACAATATATCCCCTTGTAAGGTCAACGTACCCCAAATTCTGCCCCCTATACCGATTTCCAAATCTCATTTGTCCACGACCTCACTACACAAAAGTAAGTAACCGTCCATCGGCGAGTGACCCGAATCTCCTCGTTCGTATTCACCTCACTTTTAGCATTCATAACACTACCAGTAGACTACTTAAGTGGTGTTAGCCGCGACACTTGGTAAAAATTATATCCGTTTTCATGAAAAATAGACTAGGTGAATAGGGAAAATTCCATTTTCTTAAGATGTTTTATAGAAATTTGTATCCGTTACATGTTATCTTGGCGAATATAGACAAATTTATAACATCTAATATATCTAGTGTGGAAAGTAGAAGAAAGAGTTTAGGTATTTGGTTCCGTAGGCACGAAATAGTAGTGTATATTAGAAGGTAAATACAGGAGAAAGTTTCCTCGGTATAAATGAAAACTATTAGTTTTTGGCCTTAACTATTGGTTTCCATTTCATTGTTTTAATGTTTTAGTTAGAATTTCCCATTTAACATGCTTCATGAACTTGGCATTGTAGTCTTCAGCCCCTAAAGTTCATCCGCCACCGCTTTATATTGTTGATTAGGGTAGTGTTGTGGAGGGGGGGGGAGGCAGGAGGGCTGGCGGCAACAAGTGATCAGGCGGTGATGCGAGGAGGTCCAGCGGGAGGTCGAGGGCTGGGGACCTCTTCTTCAGGTGGAGCCGGGAGGAGCGTCGGCCGTTTGGGCGAGGCGGGGCCGGCGGGGTCCGCGCTCCGTTATTGATTATCACCGTCGGTGGAGCATCTGGCAGTCTGAACTTGTTTGCCACCCTTAGCGGCGTTGGCGCGCATGCCCTCGCCGGCGTCAGGGCTGCCGCCTCCGGGGAAAATCCGCCCTCTTACCCGGGCTATCCGATCCCGGATTGTAGTCCGCACAGAAACCTTAACCTATTCGCGCTCTATTTATATAAATTTGCATTATTATATGCATAAAAGCGATCCTGAGGACTTTATCTGCGTTGGTATAGGTTCGGAAATTATAAATACGGCTCATCCGAAACTGGAAGTAATTTAAGATCTCTCCCTCCGGTGACTTTTCATTTTATTGACATTGGAAACTACAGTCTGCACTTCTAAACGGATTTTTATTAGTCCGTAATGAGAAACGTTTCTATAAATTAGGAATTATGTGAGGAGACACCGTGGGCTTATTTTCCCCGCCAACGGTCGAGTGCGGGGAAATTTGGAAAAGCCTGGGGGAAATTTCATAGCTTGTTGGGCGTTGTAGAGGGAGGGAGGGCTCTGCGGTCCAGTCTGTTACACACCCTCAGAGACGATCAGGTCTGGTCCCCCTCCTCCGCTCCCAGTCGATCGCTCGTTATCTCTCTCTCTCTCTCTCTCTCTCTCTCTCTCTCTCTCTCTCTCTCTCTCTCTCTCTCTCTCTCTCTCTCTCTCTCTCTCTCTCTCTCTCTCTCTCTCTCTCTTTCGCTCTCTCACTCTCTCTCTCCTGCCTCTCTCTCTCGCCCTCACACACACGCGCGCGTGCACTCGCAAACACGGGGATACACATATACATGTATACGTATATATATTCACGTGCCGGTAGTTGATTAATGTGTATGTACACAAAGTGACAATCGGTGACGACCGTGTGATTTACAAATGTGATTGTGAAACAGTCAACGCCACCTTCCCAATTTTTCAAAGGAGGGACTTGGATTACTAAGGACATCGTGACGGCATCGAGGTAAGCTCTCATGTATGCTACGAGTCATGGACAGTCGGATATCAGTGTTCGTGATGTCTGTCAGAATCGGTCAAATGTTCGCGGGAGTGCGAGACGGTGTTGGAGTCGAGTGGAAGTGGAAAAAAAGTGCGGACGATCTCTTTATTCTTTTCTCCATGTCAGCCAGGAGGGGGTATTATATTGAAATATCTTGGGCCGAAATGCTAAAATTAAATTCTTCGTCAACAGCAGTGTCCGAGGAATGCCCGCCGCTGGGAGGGCCGTTTTTATATAGGGCCGGTCAGGTTCGGTTCCTCCTCAATATTTTGTAGCGGGTCTCATCTCTCTGACCCTCGCGTTATGAGAAAGCAGATCCGTCGCGGTGGGACCATTAGCCCGAAAAAATTCCGCACCCTCTACTTTCGTCACATTTTAAAAGGAGTGTTTCCAACCAACGGAAAATATCATATGCGCGCGAGTTTGAGTCTTTCGATTTATTTTTCGACCTCTAATATCTTTTTTCTGTTTTTATTTACACTGGTTCTTTTATTTTATAACTACAGAAAGGGGATAAAAAGAATTTATTTTCTGATATAAAAAGAATTCCGTTCCATCTATTCTAATTTAATCAACTCCAATGACATACGCTATTTAGCTTTTAGCCCTCCCCACTTAGTATTTTTTTATTGCGTAGTGGAAGAAGAAAGGGAATTTTTAGCCGCTATTGAGGTTATCTTCAAAGTGTTCGAGTGCACTTCACTGGTTGATCGGTGCCTCTTCCCCCCGACCCTTATACTCACCGATTCTATCCCCCAGGATGATGTCATTATGTGTTGAAAAATATTAGGTTACTACTGGCCGATATTCTTATTTATTTAATAAAAGTTTACTCGTCTACTCAAAGGCGATGTCCATTTAATATACACATTTCTATAAACACTAGTAAAATTATTAGCTAACATAAATTTATTACTTAACTAAAATATAGAAAAAATGGTTTCCATGGAGATTACTCTTTACAGAGGTGCGTTAGTTAATGTACTGCGCTAATATTGCTTTGGTTTTAATGGAATCAGGCATTTAATCGAGGCGGGCTTCAGTTTAATCTGCCCTTTTGTTTGTTGGTGGTATAAAATGGGAAACTCTGATAGAAGCGCGATGGGAGACTGGGCCTTCAAGCGCTATATATTCCACCCCGCATTAAAAACACCGTAGGCAACACAACCGGCACTTAGATGCACAACCAAACATTTTCACTTATCTAGAATACACAAAATGGGTGTAATGGGTTTGACATCACTAGCCAGGAGAGAACCAGATTCGGGCGAAAGGTCAGATATTCTAACTGGTTTAAAATTTGAATTTCTAATTTGTACTTCTAATCGAAGACCAGTAGGTCGTGACTTTTAAGGACGTTCGAAGCATAGATGAAGCGCGTCTAATTAGATATTCCAATATTAATGCTTTTGACGGTGCATTCCTTTGAATAGATTCATTTATTCAAATGGCCGTATTAAACGGCATAAGCTCCTTACTGCATACGGAAATATATCATTATTAATAAGCGACTGCGATTTTGTAGCCCATCAGTCACCTGTAACTTACATCTAACCTGTTCAATCGTTCATTATTATGCTATATGTGGCAGAATAGAATTAAATTTGGAATAGGAAGTCCTTTTCGAAAGGCAAATAAATAATTGATTTTAATTTATACAACTACGTTTGGCAAACGACGATTAATTCTTGATCAAATTTGGGATTTTCTGACATTTAAAATTATACTCTAGTGCTTTATCATTCTTAATTATAAATCATCTTGTATGTGGCAGAAATGCTCCGAAGTTGGTCCGGTAAAAGAGAGGTTAAAGCCTTGACTTGACATTTTCTCGTATTCTCAATGTAGCAAAGTAATATTTAACGGTGCATTGTGTAAATTGTTTGTAGCCTCATTTAAATATAAGACGCCCCGTACTTAATGAATAGACGGGGAGAGTGGTTCAACGCAAGTCAAAGTACGTTAGCGAGTCCGAAATTAATGTCGGGGACGTGTGGACCGATCCGCTACCAGCCGAAGCCAGGGCGCCAGTTATTAAAGGAAAAGGAAATTAAGGGATTTCTAAAATGTCCAGAGGAAATGGAAGAAGTAGGGCGGAGTAGGGCGCCTTCCAAGAGGTGTTTGGTGGGGACGTGTTGGGGGGAGAGAACGAGCCAAATTGTGGCTATGAGCGAGAGTGAAATGGAAGGAGGGAGAAAAAGTGAAGGTCAGATATATAAGCGGGAGAAAGAGAGAAAGAAAGAGGGATGGAAAGAGGCGGTGAGTGTAAAAGAGCTATTGGGGGCGGCGGCGGATGTTAAGCCTTCAGTTCCTTCTTTTGAGCCGGAGGCTGGTCCACTTTCGGCGTATCCTCGCGAATACGCGTACACACTACGATGACACAGTAAGTGTTAGACAGGTTCGACTTTTGAGGTTCAAGGCTTCAGGCACATCGTTACTGAATACTAACTACGGAATATATAGGCGTAACACACCAATCGCCACCACACTCTTTGAATCTCGGCACGTATTAGGTTTCGGTACCATTACGTAACGATTTGACAGTATTATAATTATACTTGGATGAGAAGGTTGGGTCACTAAATTAACAAATTAAATGTAACAAAATCATACTATTAAAAAGGTTTATCCCCTACATTCATGCATATTGCGTGTCTAGCCTAAAGTATGAAGCCTCAAATTAAATTGAAAAATTGTGATTACAATTCTTCAATGCTCTACTTCTGGCAAGCTATTTTTATCCGTTTATATGAACGTAAAACAAAAAACAACAATAATTGTTGAAAAATTCAACGCGACGATTCCACAAACCCAAGTATTCGATAAAAATAAAGCAAATTATTTATCGTTAAAAAATAATTATCATTAACTTAACCTGGCGCCGATCATACACCGTCGTTTAGAGCTCATTGTTAACACGACGAATATAATCCACGCTGACCTGGCATAATGCAGTTTAATCTCGTTTGATTCACCAAAAGATGAGGGTGCAGCCACCCAAGTCTAACCAATCCTCTGTCAACGAAGCGAATATTTTCGTTCGCTTATTAAATGTATAACAACTGTAGGACTGCAGTTTATACTCCGGTCTTAGAAACACCAGTAATTTGTGGGGTGTAAAACTGTCAAGTTATTTATTAAATCTTATTACTTATATCAAATAATTTTCAAAGTATTTATATTATTAACTTAATTCTGAGGACACATTCGAATTAATTATTTAGTTCGCACTTTAGGTTTAGCGGATTTTAATTGGAATGGAATAATACAATAATTACTTTTATTATACCTTAAATGTTATTGTTCTCGTTAGCTTTACTTAATTGGAATCATATATTTATTACAAGGGGGATGATACCCGTTGTTCTCGATTAATTTAATAAGATGTATAATATATTATCATTATGACGTCATTTAACAGTTACATGGTATCCATGGTAAGTATAGTAATGGTAGTTTCGCTCAATTTATGCACTACATTAAAAAACATTATTTTATATGTTGGTCTATTTTACAATGCCCATCCTTCGAATCAGAAGAATGTAGTTTGGGTGTAATACAGCAGTTTTTTAATATAAATAATTTCCTATTCCATTTAGGGTAAAGCGGTTGATCAATTTCAATCGATAGGGACTAATCTGGCGGACAAAAGTCGGAAGCCGGGCTATTGGGGTCACATTAGTCATTAGTTAAATCGGCGGGGAAAACATTAAATCGTCGACCGGGTCGTAAGCGCAATATCAATTTTAAAAACCTTACTGGATCGCACACTCGACATCCAGAGTTGTGGGATGGATTTATTGCGCGTCAATTTGGAGAGGTTGACTGATCACAATGGGGCTCGGTTGGGGGATCGTCGGCCGGTTGATTTACGATCGAACATTGATTCCCGAACGGTTTAATCATCTTTGTGCCTATTGGCCCAATCGCGGCTATTGGCAGAGCGAGGGAGCCGGATAGAGAGAGGGTGGGGTCGGCCCAGAGGTCTGCACTCAGAATCTCAACGCCTAAGAGCCTAGCTGTCAGCGTTAATTACGAGTCTGCTCTCGGTAAAAGGTTCCGCCGCCTCCGCCGGTAGAGACCATCCGAATCCCAAGGGTCAAATAAGGTCCGCAGATAATTTCCAATTTTCCCTCCTTTTTTTCTTCCCGTAGGGGAGTGGAGGCGGGGATAAAAGCCTAAGAGAACGAACAAATATTTGAGCGCGAAAGGGCCCACTCGTAAAGATGGTTTGGAGCCGGGGACACGTACCCTAAACCTTTCCCCCTTTCACACCCATGCCCTCCGCCTCGCCTCCGAACATAATTCTGAATTTACGAGGAAAGAGGGGCATTTTTTCAGGTAGGGTCGGAAATACTGGAAGAAAGTAGTGGAGAAATTTGGGGACAACTGAACGGTTCGGAGGAATTGAAACAAAATCAGACCTTCAATATCATACCTCGGTGATTTTCAGCCTCCTTTCGCTTCATTTAATCATTGTTCAGCCCTAATAAATAGAACGCTATTCAATTCGGGAAATGACGGGAAGTTAGCTTTTCATTCACACGTATATTTAAGTATACTTGTTCCTTTAGGATTGAAAGCAAAGGGAACATGTTTTTACGCGATCAGGTAAATTTGTATTATTATTTGTTTGTATGTTTCTGTTATTGTTATTCGTTCTGTATTGTTCCTAATCTGATATAAAGTATGATCAGTACATGATTTAATTATTTTATGAATGTGTTCGGAATATTTCATGGTAACATTCAGTGAGATTAACAGCGTTCGGTAATAAATAAATGAGTTGCCGGCAAATAGATAAAGGGTGGGTTATTTAAATGTTTCATATGCCTGCGATCAGTGACAGAGTTGGGGTTACTTCTTAATAATCTAAAGTGCATGCTTAAAAAATATAATATTATTATTCAACCGTACTGCATCAATTCAGTAGGTAATAATATATAATAAGTGAACGAATAATTAAACTACGGAATGTCGTGGTACTATCGGTAGATGCTTTCATGAATGTATTAATTAGTATAATATGCACAGAGTAAAATGACACCGCCCCATTGTTCTCAAAGAGTATACATATTATAGAATTTTAAATCCCAATGAACTTTTGCTTGTGTTTTTATTTTAGTAACGGATAGATGGTTTGTCCGGCTGAGAACTAAATTCAAAGGGCCAAGAGAGACCGTATTAAACCGATTAACACGACGAACGATGTTTGTTTTTCCTTCCGCCATAAGCTCTTTAAGCGTTGTATCGCTCTTGTAGATGTATAGCGGCAGATAAAAAGAACGGCCCCTGAGCCAGTCCCTTCTCCTACAGGTATTCGGTGAAATTACTCCGAGTAGTTTTTATTCGCGAGCTAATTGCTTCTGAGCGGTAAATTATATCGCTTAACTGATTTAAATTTCGCCCGCTTCCATTCCAGCCAGGAACTTGATATCAGACATTATTGGGTATTAAGTGATATTCAGAGATGAATAATTACACCAGTTGCTATAAACTAGCATCACACGCTGTTTAGCTGCCTTCAGTATTATTACCTACGTTTATTTATGAGCTATTACTGACCATTCAGTAAGCGGGAGTTGTCTTCATCAGAAATCCTCGAGTATAATTTTAAAATATTTCCGAGTAAACTGTAAGCCGCTATTTTAATATAGGTCATTATGTACTCATTAAAATTCGTGTTTAATTGATAGAACTGACATTTAATTAAAAAATTGATCAAATTAATTATAAATTCAAATCTCTTTTTATAATTAAAATTTTTAAATTGTTAAATATAAAATAAGGCCGCGGTAAATATTATATTTTCACTTATCATACATGAATAAATTCGGCGCAGATCCAGATTCCACTTATTCTAAAATACTAACAATTAAACGGTTATTCACAAACGATACTTACAATTTTCATTGTGAATGTAATATAATTTGGCCAATAGGTGGCCTAGGTAAACAAAGTACTTAAAATAATTATACTAATGAATACTATTTACTATAATTGAGTGGGCCTTTTTATTTGTCCCCCCAGGGGAATGGAGCGCCTTGATTTCGTGGCTGCAAACAATTTCGTGTTCGCGCGGACGATTCTACGCGATCATATCCTTTATATGTGGACCCGAAATTTGGACCCTGAGGACGGCGGCCAGATTAAAGATCTAAGCGTTTGCAGTATGGGTCCGTGAAAAGCTGCTTCGCCTACCTTGGTCGGCGTAAGTTGGGAGCAAATAAATTCTAGGCCTTATCAAACTGAACTACATACTTGCTGGGGAATGATCGCCAAGCTGTGACTGACAAATTTGGTCATTGAAAGGGCTCTGGAGAAAAATGTAATGGTTGGGAAAGTCGGGAGGACGAGAAGACCGTCGCGGTAACTAATGCGCTGGCTAGAGACAGTCAAACTGACAGAGCCATGAGTTTGCAGCATTTAGGAGAACCTGTCCGAGACAGATATACGTGGAGATGCTGTTTCACAGTCACTGGGAGTCGAGAGCGACTAAACGGGTAAAAGAAATTCAGAATAGAAGAAAGAATGTGGTGGAAATGTGTTCGTGTTTTAGAATGTTACATACTTTCAATATACGTGAACAGGAACTGGATACAAGCCATTGTCGATGCGTGATTAGAAATACAATTTTAATGTAGGTATTCTTTAGCGATTATAGCAGGCATTTTTTCTTAATATATTATATATACTGTGATTTCTAAACTAAATTGTATGCTATTACACAGAATATTTTACTTATAGTTATATTATTGTTATTCTAATATAGAGAAACCCGTAATATAGTGAATGGGGACAATATTTTGCGATTTTTTATTATCGTACGATTTAAATTATGCAACAAATCGAGATAATAATTTCTTGTTAAATAAATGCAAGCGATGATAGAAAGAAATGGAGGAGGCTTTGCAGGAGAGCGAAACTTCTTTTTAAGTAGCTTGAAGAAACGCGGGCAAAAACAGACGAGTCTATAAAGCCTTTTAGCCAGGGTACAAAGAAAGTTGCTGTCAAGACTGGCGAGATGCACAGTGGACACAGTTAATAAAGATACGAGTTACCGAGAAAATTATAACTGGTTGAAGGGAAGCGATTAAACCGACAGATGTTCCTGAAGGACTCAATATTTGCTGATTACGTGTTCCGAACTGATTGTTACGTTTGGGTTTCTTCGATTTAAATAGCTTAAATCGATTTAAAAATTAATTTTGCTGCCTGATCTATAAAAAGTCTGAAGCGAAAAACGTGATTGAAACAAGTTGGTAATCGACAAAAAGAACAATAAAATCTTTATTTGCCTATGCCTATTTTCATGTAACACGCCTGATTTCGATTCCAAGTCCACGTCTAATTCACGCGTAATTAGTGGGTTGAATGTCAGAGTTTGAAATTTTTGACTCGTTCATCTGTGCTGTTTTAGGACGGGAACTACGCTCCGCACTTCAATTAATCCTGTATTCCTTAAGTTTCTTAAGTGTTATTGTTTTTCGTTTAATTTTCTTAAAATAACGAAATGAAAACGCCTATTTAAAATCAACAGGTAAAATAAATATTTTAAACAAGTTTCATTATTATTTGAAATAAGAGTTGCAATTTATCAACCGCGTACATACGAGTCAGAAGGACCGATTTCGCTATTAAGAATTATCTATTCAAGATTAATCAATTAATACGTGAGCGAAATTCTAGTAAGCAGAATTTCGGAATTTTCTATAACTGTTAACATATGTCCAGTCATATTTCATTGTTAAAAATAAAAGTTTTAATTAAACCTACAGAAACCCGTTGAATATTTGTTCGGTTTCCGCCGATATTGGTTTTATATATTAATTAAACGAAGGTTCTGCACTGGATTGGTGAAATGTGAATATTGCCTTCAGGATCATATTTTTATCCATCTCTTATTGCTGCGCATTGCAGAAACAAATTTTCTTTTTACACTAAAAACAATTTTCATCGGAATTTTTTTATGGTGAGGCCACTCGATAAGATCGGACCAAATGGTTAAACAACGCCAATATCTGACCGTTTGTGGACTTGTTTTTGCCGTTACTTGTTTGCACAGTTGGCTCTCCTTCCACGAGCCCAATATGCTCAACGATATCTGCTTACTTTCTTAAGGTGAAAATGTACCCATTTCGGAAGGGGCTGTGTTCGTGAACAGTTGCATACCGCTTTTTATTTGCGAATCTCAGTAAATACGATCTCATTTTGGCGTTTGGATTTATTTATAATGTTTTGAATCGAACATTTAACAAACAAAACATTTATATATCAGGACGGAGAACGCTTTTATTCAGTTGACATTCGCAACTCCAACAAGTATTTTCCGCAACCAATGGACAATCTGGGTCACTCTGACCACCGAGCTAAATCGACCACCTCTCCATTTGTCTCCAATTACCTTATGACATTTTATTTACTTATTGATTGCGTTGGGTATTAGTGAACTGATAACTTATACGTGAAGCATTGCAAAGTATCCTTCAGTTCTACCAGTTTTATAGCATCGCTTTCACTCGCAGCGTAACAGTACCTCTCGGTGTATTTTTCGATTATTCGTAATGAAAATAGAAACTATATCCTAACCAAAATCTCTGATTTATCGTTGGATATGAGCGTGACAGGGCTTGACGTAGGACGTCACTCTATCGGACTTTGTTTTTTCGTCTGAAAGCCGGTTTTTTTCTTTCTTCCACCATCTCCGAAGAAATTCCACCCCTAATTCTTATTACTGTCTCGGAAATGTGGAGCTACCATCAATTGTAAGAGGATTTGAAGGAGACACGAAAGGAAAGAAGATTACTTATCTTCCGTCATCTTTGTTTCTGCCCCTCCTTTCTTTCCGCTGCAAGCGTCCGACATTCATATTCAACAGAGATTATCCTCTTTCTGGTTACGCGACCAGTCGGGTTTGTGGACAAAAAAATAGCCGAAAATAATTTATTCGATCACATGATAATATAAATTCATCCCGGAAAAGCGTTATTTTGTAATGATATAATTTCAAATTGCCCAAGTGAGCAGCTAGCAGTCCGACAGATGTCAGAATTTTCTGGCAGTACGATCGCCAGTGATTATGGAAATCTTAGGTGTTTTCCGGGACATGATATTGAAATTAATCTTTTCATGATTGCTCCAATTTAATTATTGCCAAGGTGAATAATATTTCCCGAGCACCCCTTCACGATTTCCTTAACTGTAATCGGTATCGTAATTATCTCATCAGTACTCAAAAGGATACTGTAGCGGCCTTGTTATATTACTAATAGCAATGCGGCTGACGATAATATAACCCAAAACCGGTCTCCCCAAAGACCTAAAAACGGTGAGGTTTAAATCGCTCCAATAATGATAATTTGTTTTATTTTGGCAGTAATGAACTATTTTCGCTGAACCGGCGTTAACGAACTGACTATTGTATGTATAATATGGTCCATTGTCCATTCCCATAGAACATTACAGGTTAATTACTCGGGAGTAATTGAATAATCGCGCTTCTGACGTGGCGGGGGCGCGGGACATGCTAAAAATACAAAATTAAACGTTTTAAATTCACCCGAAGAAGGTATTTTGCAATTATAATTCCCGGCCGTTTGTTTCAGTTTAGTAATTAGTGACAGCGGTCCCTGTTTTTATTATTATTATTATGAAATAATCATGACTGTAGTGGGCAATTAGTTTAAAACACTAATGATTCCGACGAGTGGAATAATTACATCCTGTCGACTATATTCAGGGTGTGCAGGAAACAAATGAGCTCCAAAGGGAAAATTGTATATATAATAACATATTTAAACAATTAAGCATTTCAGATTTTTGGAACACTCAATATTTTCTGACAATTAAATTATGCATTTTTAATACTAGTCGTTAGGAACCTTTTTATAAGTGCCTTATTCTTGTCTCGTGAAGAAACAGTTTATTTTTTCCACTTTTCATAATGGACGAAAATTATTAAGATCCCCGAGAAACATTCGGTAGGGTCAAATTTCTGGAGTCCTCGCGATACCATTCCGGTCTCGGAATAGCACTTCTGCATGATAATGAAATCATTTACCTCAATTTGGGTCACGCCAGTGCTCGCGTGATACATATCTTCTTATAATTGAAATTCGTTTCGTGTACACACGCGCCAGTTCACTCACACTGCACGAGAGTGCATAAACACTGTCGGATAATACCGTGTAATAAATCCGATTGTTCTGGAATCCGACTACCGCTAAAGCAGGAATTTGTTACAATTTATTGACGATTTGTCGTATCGGATATAGTCAAGTCACATAATCATTTATTTATACATGGTAAGTGAGTTAAACAGATGTTTATTTGTTAGTATTTTAGAGGCAATTAAGTTTTACCCTGTAATGATAAATATTCATGTACTCATGGATTCAGATATTATGTTGTATATGAAATAATGGATTAGTTCAATATGCCTGTTAGGATGTTCACAGGGGCACTACACTCGAGATCATCTGTTTCCACTCGCCCATTTGGCCCTAGGTTGGCCGGATGGGGCTTCTCGCTATCGTTGGAATCATTACTTTGGCGGCTACGCGACTTCAAGCATTCCGATTGCACTGTCACTGGACTGTTACTGTCCAGTAGAATATAGAAATATATTCTACTAGCTTGTATGTTCATAAAACCTTATTAAAAGTCATTTTATTAATGATATTTTTCTAATCATTATATTAACCATTCTACTACTACTTTCAATCAGTCTACGCATTACAGATACGTACCTGATAGATCAGGTGTCTGCAGTATAACAAACCTGAAGTATGAAATTTAATTAGCAATAATGTTCCCAGTTCTGAAAAAAAATTCGCTGTCAATATTCCAGACGCTCTCTCTGAGAATACATCCTTATTAGGTTCACATTTCCCTGTTTCTATTTCTCTCATTCTACAGAAGGGGAAAATATAAGGAATAAAAAGGAATGGGAGTAACTACGGTGTATATTTTCACTGTTATCCTGTTTACCTTTATCCCTCTTCCAGCTTTGCCCTTTTGCTCAAGATCGTCGTTCACCTTTATTTCTACTCTTCCTCGCATGTAATTTTCCTTCCGCTTTCCCCTTTTTATATGTGCGTGTATATGGATCGTTGTTTCTTCTTTAACTTCCCCATAGGCCGTCGGCGGGACTGTTTCTTCGACAGTGAGTCGACGCCGCTCGAAAGTTTTTTCTTCAGCGGCCAGATTGCCCTAGTGCAATAAGAGTTTAACAATGATCTTTCTTTCTATTGTTGCTTCTGCTATTCTCGATTTCTATAAAATCTTTTCCCTCTCGCTTGCCCTCCCACTCGCTTCTCCGCTGCCTCATTTTTGCTTATCTGGGCCCGTTGTCCTCGCATTGTACACTGCTGTAGAACGGTTGAAATTGGGTCATAACACAGTCCACTCTACCGAGTTTTCGACGGATTTATACGTTCCAGTGGTGAAAGGATCACAAAACACTTTAGAATGGGACGAACGTTCTTTTGTGAAATCAAAAATATCCCATATACTACAATCCGATGAACCCGCAATCAATTCCAAATTGATTTTAACTGTATCTACAATATTTCATGTTTTTCAAGATTATTCTGAAATGCACACACCGGGATTGCTAAATGGCATAGGAATTGAAGGTAAATATCCCTAAATTGATCTCCCGAAATAAAAAAAAGTAGGGACAATTTGATTGGGACCTTATCTGATAAGGGGTTATATATTTGGGGTTATGAAGTAATGGAGGTGGGAAGTTGTAAACCGCATGGCGCGGATGGTTGTCCGTTGGTAGAGCACAGAATGTCAATCGAACGTCTTGGACCGGGCCCTGGGCCGGTTTACACGCCCTATTGGAGAATACGCGGGGGAAATAATGCCTCTGAATTATTCAATTACTTTCCGCGGGCCCCCGCTAACGGCCCGCAGGCTTTTTACCCTAGCCCTCTCTTCACCACCTTTCTTTCTCGCCCTCTCTCAGACTCTCTCTCTCCCGCTCTCTCTCGTATTACATCCTTCCATTCTTTCAGCTCCTTTTATCTTTTAATTCCGGCATCCCCTCAGTGTTAATGCCGTTAGCCGGCTTTAATTCCTGGATTTAGCGTTACTGCATTTTTGTTTTTTCGCTCCCTCGCGCTTTCTTTTTTTGTGCTTAACTCGTCCTCGTTTTGTTCGCATTATCAAGGAGCGTCGGTTGAACTGATTAAATTAAAATGGAACGGCGGCGAACAATGGGCGTGGTATCTGTGCGGGCGGCCGCACCGGCGACCCCGCTCAAATTTTTAATCTATTTCTCAGTTAAAGCCCCCTCCCCCTCACACAAGGACCAAGCAAACCGTTTAATTCCATTTAATGAAATATGAATCCGCGATTGATTCTAATAACATTTCATCGGAAAATATGCTTACCCTAGTGTTTGTATTAACTAGCATATATTCCCTCTTCATACAACTGAGCAATTTAGCTATAAAACATAGGAACTGTTATCGAAATTGAGATATTTCACATTTAAGGATTAGGTAAGGTCTCGCAATTTTCTCTCTATAATGATAATTTTCACTTAAATTATTCATCGGGAAATACTGTATTTATTTTTAAAACAGATATAAAATAGTTCGACTAACGTCCGGTGGTCCGACATGCCTCAATGTACTGAAGGAGCGGGATAGGTGGGGATACAAAACCGGGAGCGGTGGCACAAGATAAAATAATTTAATAAATATAAAAACCTGTAAATTCTATTTCGATAGGGACGCGTTTATCATGTATTTGCTGTCTACTACACTGTCGGCTTATATTTGAGTGACGTGGGTAGTGATTTATTCATGAGTTTGAAGCCTACCCTATCAAATATAGGACACAGGTTTTGTGTTTCCTTCTGATTAACAATTAGACAATTAAAGGTGTACTAATTCTCTCGATATTCTGTCTCCCTTAGCTGACCAAAACCAGCGAGAGCGGGCAGAAGATCGATAATCTACGGTATTGCAAACTAATTAGTAGTGCTGTCACAGAAATTGAGGGGAGCGGATTTTAATTGTTGACGGCGTTCCGTTGGAAGAGCATTTTTAAAATTGACTCGTGTAGCGGCAGCCAACGTGGCGGCTACCTCTGCGAATGATGGCGGCCGCTGTTTTTCGAAGCTGAAACCGGGTTTCGGCGGGCCCCGACAGACGACGCCCGATAAAAGCCGCAATCACCGACCCAACGACCACTAATTATCCAACGACCCGTCATTCATACAACGGCACGCATACGCTCCCACATTTTCGGTGGCTCGAAAAGGATTGATTTGCACGTGAATCGCGTTAAAGGATCGCCAGTTTTACGGTAGCCATAACGCCGGTAATATTTCTATTCAATATCGCCGCCCCCAACCGCCCACTCATTTCTAGACCGGTTTCTAGACAGCCGTCTGACCTAACTTTTCAGAATTTATCTTATCCGCCTTCGGCTTTTCACCATTGTCATATTTTCACCTTCCATAATTGACGCCGGATCGATACACAACGTTAAACTAATTAAATACGCGATTGTCTCAGAAAGGTATAGAGGTTTTAAGAAACACAATTTATTTAGGAACACCAAATTAGTACTTCGGACTTCGGTTGAACTGCGCTTATTTAGTCTTAATTAACTCCTTTAGCCGAGGGCTGGAGCTCCGGAACAACTGAAGGCTCTGTAAAAATCTCGGATAGTTCTCTGTCGTTGGGGTTATCTGAAAAGTGAAATTTATCGGTATGTTTTTTATTTATTTTGTTTTTCTAATAATAATTGCGAATAAAACATTAAATTGTGATTCCATAATGTACATAGCGGTGTACTCATTTTTTTATGTATTTAAGGCATTATTTAAACCCCATCGGTTTTACTCCGTCGATATGCTCGGTCCGATAAAACGTAATAAGTGGTTATTTTTCATCAACCGGTTTCTTTGCGTCCTTTACGGTCGAAATTTATGCTAGTTTCGAACAGTTCACGATAAACAGTAAAGTGAAGCCAGGGGATAAGCCGGTAACGTCGCGCCTGGGAAGAAAATTCCCAGTAAAGAAGAAATAGGAGGGCTTAATAAAGTCTCAACTTTACCCGTCAACGGGTAGAAGGAGGATTCTTAAAAAATATTTTATATTTGGGAGGGGGCAGATTATCTTTTTATAGAGTTTGCATTGTTTCGGGGCGGGGCCAATCTCGGCGCTAGGCGGTTTGTTTTCGCTATCGGTTCGAAAACAGCCCCCGGACTAAATCCGCCTCTCTAATATGTGCAAGTGGAATCCGCCCCACCCCTAAATGGAAATTGGAATTCTCGCGAGCTCTTAGCGCCTCAATACTCCTTTCAAAACCGCATCAATTTCCAAGATTTCGTCATTTCCTTTTGAACAAGTTTTTTCTTCCTCTTCTACTTTTCCTTGGGAAAAAATATTTCGGCTGGTGCCGACATTTGAATCCCTATTCTTAAGCGTAGTTAAAATAGAAGTAGGAAGCTTATATTCTATTACTAAAGTTTATCCGATCTACAGAATTTAGTTAATCAGTTGGTGTTTTAGTTTCTACATTAGTATAAACTATTTATTGTCGCTAAATAATTTGCACCTAAATCTACGTAGTTCAAAACTTCCCTTATAACAAATCCATTTGTGAATCTAATGAACCTTGTAAGATTTGAGAAGAAAAATATTTTACACTAATTTAGTTCATAATGCATTTGTCCTCCGGTTGACAATAGTAATTTTGTTTCTATATCCGTGTGGTTAATTAATACGGATACATTTTGATATAAAGATTTATGTTTAGGCGAGTTTAACTCCTTACTAATCTTAAAACGAGGATTTTTTCTGACCGTTTAAACCTGGGATGAAGTTTTGAATCTCATGATAATTTCCCTTGCCCTTACATATTTCCGTACCCGATAGAATGGCAAATGCTAACCCTTGTTTGAAGGTTGCCGGCCTCGGGAATTATAGAAGCCGACTTTGAATAGCATTAAAGGTGGCCGCGACGGCCGTTAACCCGCTCGACCGTAATCCACGATAATGCAGACCAACTTTACAGGGGTTTTAATAGCGACACCAAAACCCAAACCCGCCCAGGCAAAATTCGGAATAATTAAAATTAAAGGGGTGCGAAGAGTGGGGAGATTTAGGGAACTTGGGCTCCGAAAAAAGCACCGTGAAAAAACTAATCTGTAAAAAATATAAGAGGTATAATTCTCTGTGGCCCGCGATCATCCACTTTGCTCTGTGGAATTTCCAGAACTGCCCCAAAACGCTTTACAGCGATCTGACATAATTCAACGAAACCCATAAAAAAAGGGACCGGCGCTTACATAAATGTGTTTCGTACGTAGATGAAGAATAATGGTCAGGGTTTTAAACCGATTGCGACCATTTAGAAAAAAAAGCTAATTAGTATTAATGTTGACAAGTGGAGTATATTTGTTCTTTTAATAGACATTCCATTAATTAAGCAAATTATATATGGGTATTATCCAAGTAAATCATTTTCACCGAAATTTATATACATCCAATCTCATAATCAACAAAATTATAAATTATAATAAATTCCATCTCTACATGTCCCAAAACATACGAACATATTTTTTAATTACTTATAAGTTTGTGAACCAACTAAAAAAAGGGTTCATTCAAATAGTTTTACAAAAGTAAAAGATTACTTAAAAATGTATTCAAATTGTTTGAATATATATATACATAGACATATTTGTGTGTTTGCAATAGACAATCCATGGCAGAACCTTCTATTTTGTCTTGTTTTTCATAGCGGATGTTGTACGGCTCCTATCGATTTTATGTTGGAGCGTTAGAAAGGTGGAAGATTATTTGGTCCTGGGTGTTGCATAAACTCGTCGAGATGACAAAAGGGAAATGGGAGCGAAGCGTTCGGACATGAATGCTAGATCCCGGGTCGGAATATGATTGGCGGCGGGCCGGGGCCTCTGTTGATTGGGTTCGTATTGAACGCGGGGCCGTACAGTTCGAGTGAAAGGTCAACATTTAGAGTCGGGAGCCGGTCGCTATCGGACGTTATTCAAACTCGGAGCCCCGACATCAAATATTAGAAAGATATATGGGTTATAAAATAATTGTTTAAAATTAAAACTCGTTTAAGGCCATACCCTCGGATCAGATCCTGGCTCTACTAAGAGGCACCCGTTGTTTTGTCCACTATCCCTGACATTACTAATAATTAACGTTTTCAATTATTATATGGGACTTAAATATAAC
Source organism: Lethocerus indicus (assembly GCA_019843655.1). NCBI lineage: Eukaryota > Metazoa > Arthropoda > Insecta > Hemiptera > Belostomatidae > Lethocerus > Lethocerus indicus. The sequence continues at coordinate 19,682,777 of JACDQD010000003.1, read as the reverse complement.
AGATGCAAGAAACATTCTATATATTGGAATTAGGAAAAGAAATACTTTTCTGAAAAAAACTTCTGAAAGAAAAACTTTCTTGTCTTCATTATTCTTCAGGAAGACTAGAGCAATTTCGAAAAATCGAAATACATCTCGGGCTATTTTGCTACGATTATTTTGGCATCGTACTTAGTCTGATCGATGATCATCACAAGTTGTCATTGCATTTATGTTAGTGATCACCAAAATAATGAAAGGTAAAAATAATATTAATGAACAGTATGTCTTTATATATATATGGGCTTAGATATCGAATATTAAATTGTTGCAATGTATTGGAGAAACGCGGGAATATATATTTGTATTGTATTGTATACATTTCATTGTATGTATTCTATGTATATTTTAATTTGTCACGTACTAACCAAACCGTGAGGTCATGGCGCCGTTACAGAATTACTCGGGTCTGGGATACTTTCCGTATTAAAACAGGGGCTATGGATTCTAGGGAGAGGGGCGCCGGGGGTCCGGTTGAAAATACGCCCTGGGCATTTGTATGCGGGGGCCCCCGCGGGGTCAAACATCTGTTAGTCGATTTACATGTCGGACGAGTACAGGTTTTCATCCAACCAATTGATGCTATTGTTGCCCAACATTCGCCCCAACCATCTACGATCCTCACTCTTCGCCGACGGTTCAGTTCAGGTGAACAGCCCTCCCCCACCCTCCCCTTCCGAAACTTTGTTACCCCCCCTTTGCGTACCCAATAGAGCGTTTTATCATTTATAAACATCAAAATTTTCTACCCATCTATCTTTCCTCTATGAGGAAGGGTACGTTTCCGAGTGTTGTCTATATGTATATATAATAGCCGTGTATAAGTGTGTATCTCTTTGAGCTGTCCTATCCAATTCAGATTTGGTACTTGAACAATGCTGGTAAACCGAATACAGTCTAATATTTGACCGAATCAGGTAGAATCTTTAAAAAAATGAAAGAGTATTTATAAAATGATGATATAAATAGTTATCATTAGAATGATCACATGTTTTTTCTGTAATAGAAAATTTCATATAAATTTATTCTTTTCTATCCCGTTATATATCTATTACAGGTTTGTATGAATAACTTTCATTGCATAACTCATTTAATTTTCTCTTTTATAAATTATTCAGAACCATATTATTCAGATGTGGATTCTCGCTTATTTCATTTTAAATTGTTGCAGGCAAGATATTTAATTGAACCGAATGTCGATTTAAAATAAGTACAGTTTTCTCGACTGTACCTTAACGCTTAATCATTTAAACGTTTTTACGTTATTCCTCAAGTATTGTATAAATTCTTGAAATCTGCTTCAGGCCGCATTTCCTTTTTATATATTTATGAAATGTTTGTTCAAAACTTTGTTCCTTTTCCCAATGGGCGGAGGTTTGTTGAAGTATTAAAATTTTACCCTCTCTCTTTTTCTTTCATTCCTGAGGTAATAAACGTTTTCTGTGTAACATTCCGACATTACTTCAGTATTGGAAATAATCTATACATTTTTTAATGAATGCGTATGTATATATAAGTTACACCAGACCCATGCCAGCCCCCTGTTTCCAGCTAGTGTATTATGACCCTTTTCAAACAAAAATAAAAGGGGAGATCGAATAACCCCTTTTTCCCCTTTTTTAAACCTAAACACTCAGGCATGACCGGCCTGAGAGTAGGCAGTGGAATGTAGCCAATGAGTGGTGCGACATCTTGTTCTCTGCTCGCGTCGTTTGAGTATTGACCTATTGAATAAAACCATTTGTTTTCATTATTAAAAACGTTTATTATTCGCTACCACGAAAACCTTATATACCTACCTTCTAAACCCCCCTTTCCATGTATAACGTTTTCTACAGTCTAACATAAATTCTTTTCCGATATTCAATGAAAACAACTGAATTCAAGTCACTGTACAGTATACTTCATCAGTATGAGTAATTAAGTTGGGTGCTAAGTTAAGTGGTCTAGTACTTGCAAAGTTAAAATAAGAATTACAAATACTGATTGTGTAGGTTAATCGGCCTTAAACAAACTGAAAGGCTGATTGAAATAATTTCCTATCTCCTGTTTTTTGGTCCTCTGCTAGACATGTTTCAACATTCATGTCTGCAACATTTGTTTCATAAGTGAATTTGACAAGTGGAAATTCTACATTTTAAATAAAGAAGGCGTAGACATGAATGCCTAAAATTGTAAACATGAATGCATATTTTTTATACTGCCTGGGTAAACCGGACAAAATAATTCATTCTAAAACATTCTGTATATTCTTGGGTTGCAATCACTTTACATCGTTGGCTCATCGCACGCGAAATAATCCAGACTTCGTGTCGTGAATTATTCAATAATCTTTTGGAGGAAGAAACCTTCTTCGTAGTTCGCCTTTCCCCTTTTAAAGTGCTTGTAAAAGAGTAACTCGGCAGAATTTGCACTTTACCAGATTGAGCTTAATATCTGGTCTAATGGCGGAGTGCCGGGGATGATTTATAATCTTTATCGAGGCCTCGATGCTGGAAAGATTTAAAATGCGGTTGGATATTTTCCTTTTTCTCCTTCTTCTCCGTTTAAATTCGGTATTTAATTAGTTATTTTCCAATATTAATATTGGATCCAATATTAATCGCCGTAGACATTTAAATGGAACCATTTTTAAATATTTTTGGGTGCATTTATTTCACCTAAAGTAAATGATCGTAACGTTCCTCTAGGCAATATAATTATATTTATAATGCGATAAACAGATTCAATATGTGATTAATATATACGATTATGCAATATTTAAATGCGGTTCAGAATAACTGGGCTGCTTTTCTACGCGTTTAATTTAAAGCTGTAGAAAATACGTTAAATCTCCAATCACTAATACTGTACAGTAATAGGAATGAACAAGTTGAACAACTCTTAGTACTGCGTCACTTCAAGCACCGCATTTCCATTAACGAAGTTGCCTCCAATGTCTTTTGGACGAGGGGTCGAAACTACTATTCGAAATCACCAGTTGTGAAACTTGTCCCTAATGAAGGGGACGCCAATGTTATACCAGACAAGAGACAGTGTTTTATTGAGGCCTTTAAGAAGTGGTGGTCGGGGGCGCCTGCTCTCATATTGTTAGCAGTAGGGGTCTGGGTACTGCCGTTACTAAATGAAGAATAGGTTTCTGTTGCAGAGAAGGTGGGGGGTGTTCTCTCGTTACCGCGAGCTAGTGCCCCCTCCCACCCACTTCCCCATTTTGCCCCCCCAAAAGGCCCGCGACCTTTTTCCACCTTATAAAAGTTTTTCTGACTCCGTTTCAGTTTCCCGTTGCGGGTCGCCATCCCCCCGACCCAACACCAGGAGGGGAAAACTCCTTCTACTTTCCGTTCCTTCATAACTTTGCACTTCTCGCCGGCAATATAAACTTTTCCGTTGAAATATTGACCCCTCCGCCCTTTACCCCTTCTCTTATTTATCCCCCGGCCCGACTGTTCACGTGTTACCCTCTTCCCCCCCGAGGCCACAATAGTGGTTCACCCCCTACACCACCTCGGAAACTTGGTGAATCCGTATTAGTGCTTAGGCGAAGCGATTTTGATCTGAGTAAACTCCCTTCCACCGGCGGGAACTCATTTTGTTTCGATAACAGAAAATGCTTAGTTTTTATAATTTTATAAACAGATTATTAATTATATACTTCCTGGTCAACGCTCAGTCCGTACACGGACGAAATGTTGTTCATGTTAATGGTTCGAATTCTAATCAATGTTTCCGGAATGATTTAATATTCATAAATCTGGTATTGATCTTAAATGGTTGCTCCTAGGTTGGGTTGCAGCAATACTACGGAAAGTACATTACAGGATTGTTTAATTTAATATCGCCTAATGTATGCGCGTTTTAGGCATTAGAATTCGGTCTGTGTTTTAACGGCGCCGGTCCCAGCGGTGACGGAGGAACAGTTTCGGTTGAAAATGAGGCCATTCGGACTTGAGTTATGAGGGCGGGGTCGTGGGGCCCCCATTGAATCTGAGCCAGTGTAATTGGAGGGTTGGGGGGCGAGCTTCGTTCGCCCGCCTATTTTAATATGTCGCCGCATTAATTGGACCCGATTACAACGCCTTGTCCGGCCCCTAGTCACCTCAGCCTTTCCTACAGTTCAAAACTGAATACAGCGAATTCTGAATATTGAGTCGTAAGGGATACGATTACCATAGTTTTCTCGGTTTTAGCCCCTGAATAAACAATAAGCGGGAACCCGCCGGTGTATTAAAATGAAGGGAACTCAATGAGGCATATGGAACGGGAATTAGAAAATGTGTAGCCAACCAATTTTTAGGCGCTATGTGATTGCTCCTTTCCTTCCAAGATTTTGTGCCCTGTATCATTGAAATTGTGTCATGCAAAGGCTCGAGTTGGAAATCGAGCAACCTACTAACCGCATTCCATTAGGAATATCCTGGCAAACCACCAACTTCGCAGCGATATACAAAAACCGTGTTCAAAACTTATACGACGTGTTCCATATTATTTTATTACAATTATTTAGAATATAATTTACTGAAATTATCAAATTATTAGGACCCTCTATTAATACAGGGAGTAGGTTTTACACGTTGGTCTTTTACGTAGTGTGACTGCTGCATTGCGTTGCTCTAAATTATAATAATAAAATTACACGTTCTAATATTTTTAACTGTTACGTAGCAAGATATATCATAGGTCATTTTTATCTTTAGCTTTATCCAATATTTATAACCTGCTCGTATTTGAAAAATTAAAACAGTTTCAATATGTATTTCAGTAAAATGCAATTAAAAATATTTATTATTCGCATATATTTGAATGAACAAATTTGAATAATTACTAAGGTGAAACAATATTTCTAACTAGAAACATTGTGTTTTTCCATTTGGTCACCGAAATATTTCTTAATAATGTCAACCTTGAAGTGCTTAATCTCATCGTATTTATCTGAAAAGTGGAATTTAAAAATAATTAAATTCATCAGTTAAGCTCCTGTCAGAAGTCGCCCAGTAATAGGAGTAATATAAACCCAACGATTGTCATAAATAATTTGGCCTTCAATCCCAGGGGAATAATTTGAACCGGAACAGTGAGCTCAAATTGCGGCGTATAATTCAGATTACTCCGCAATATTTGAGAGATTTTTTACATTTCCAAAACCATCAACTAAATTCAGTTTTTCCCCAACCCTCCAGTAAAAACGGCTCCGCTTCCATTACACGCCGGTCTTCCGCGATTAGGCCAATTGCACCGTTCGCAGATAATTTTGTTAGGTCGGAACCCTCTCCTTCTACGGCGGGGGACGCCGGCCGTAATTCAATCTGGGATTCATTTCTGCCAGGGAGGCAGTGAGCACTAGCCTACTCCCACCGCCACCATAACCGCCCCGCCTTATCTTTCTGCCCGGGCGGGAAATTAACCGACCCCAAAATGAAATTTGTATTCACAATTAATGCGTCCCAATTGTGTGTTAGACTCAGAACCTCTATATAATTAGGAGCCAGACTGTAGAATTCTGTTTCCCGTGGGGCGACGTCTGTTCCTCACTCACCATTTTAGACGCTTTGGCATTTGACAGAAGATTTTACTTACCTGCGAATCCTGTTTGTGCCTGTATCAATTGTTTGTTCCTGACAATTGTTTTTCACTCTTTTATTGTCGCAACTGTGAAATGATACAATAAGCAACATTGACGCTACACTAACTACAATGGACAACAATTGAAGGAGAAACCCACTGGTTTCCCCTTTTTAATTACTTTTTTAAAATGTTTTTTTATTATTTATTTATTTTTTTATTTTATTTATTTAAACATTTAGGTCGCGTGGCCATTTCCTTCTGTCTCTGTAAGAATGTGTCTGTAAGAAACGTTAGGGATGTTGGGAAATAGTAGGGTTTGGGCTAGTGGATTAGGGTGATGATTGAGTCATGAGTGGAAATTGCTGTATCAATGATACAACAAGGGAGGGCAGGTATGGCAAGGTTTCGGAAAAACGGGACTTAATATCTGTGTGTAGGGTGAGGTTGGAGACATAGTAGGGTGCGTTGGTTATTGTCCTTAATATTTTTGACTGTAAGGTTTGGATTTTTGGATATTTGTCGGTTTGGACGAACCCCACAGTTCGAGTTATGAAGTTCCAAATTTTGAATTATATGAAATGATAATTTCGGAATTTTATTATATATTACTAACATATATATGGGAATGTTAAAATGAATAAACACGTTGTTTAGGAAGTGTAATGTTAAAATGTTGTTATAATAATACTTATGCGCGAATTCCAATAATATAACTTCTGAAAGCAATAATTGAATTAAAATTAAAAACTTATTTGTGCTGGTATAACAAATTTTGCACGAGGAGAAACAATAATTAGTTACTTTTGTGAACAGATGTACTTGTCAATATAATAAATCAACTATATAACTATTTAAAATTAGACTCGTTCGTATTCAAATAAAAAATCTTCCGAATAATCTAAATAATCCTCTGTACAGAGACATGACTGAAAGTAATCGGAAGTAATTGCCAGTTTTCAGCTTTTTAATCTATCCTTTAATCTCGTTAGTACAATTTTGAAACTTATTAATTTTCGGTAGTAAATTCAATTACTTTTGTGATAAAGGCACGATCCCCCTGAAATTTAATATTTCCCCCTATTAAAAACAGCATATTTTATGTATGAAGAGTTCTAAATGTTTCCTTTTGTCGCGTTCATCACGGTCAACGGGCATTTTAGTGGAACAATTAAGATTAAACGTTCTGGTAAGGATTAATTGGTATTCGCAGTGTTAGCTTTTTTTGCCCATTCCAGTTTCGGAATTTCCTCCTTCCTAATCTCCTTTAATCTGTAATGAGATCTTTAACTATCACTGGAGGACTGTAAAAATCCGGAAGCAATTAGAAAGGGGCGAGGGGGTGGCGGGCAATAATAGTCGGAATAGTCGGACACGTTAGTATTAGTAAAATTAACTCGAAAATAATCCAATTCCCGGAATTCCATTTCCTCTTTAACTTCTTGGAGCGAAGTCGAGACCGAAGGATGAATTATTCAAGGGGCCGGTTGAACAACGGCATTCAAACCGAGTTTGCCGAGGACAAAACGTGTGTCCCTCTTTTCAACGATTTTCCCTGAAGATGAATGAATGGGGGCATTCATTCGCAGTGTTTATAAGTAACCTGTTTTCGGTTTCGGACTCATTACGTTAACAACTCAATATGATTGCGTTACGTTGGGCGGTCTCAGATTTAATTTTTATTATTCGCACTAATTAAAATTACATTAAAAGTTAAGATTCCCTAGTTAAAATAAAAGATCGATAATGAGATGGTTGTAAGTAATTTTGGGTAGCATAATTTGTACAACTAAGAAGCCATTATTCATTTAGAGTACCTATGTTCTCTTATCCTAATCGGTTTTAGTTCGTTTCATTTCGCTTAGTTTGACGAATCAGTATTTATTCACATTACCTCCTTTGGATTTGTCATTTATAATACACTAAGACGCTTCAATGATAATAGTCAAGCTAATTTGACATTTAACGAACTTGTGCAATAGATGTGGATGACAACCACAACCAACGTCTACCACCGAAACGTCGCAATATGTATTATGTGGGCGGCAAGGCACACAGGCGATAGGTGATACGGATTGATCTGGAAGCCGGTTACAAAGCCGCTGTAGTGATTTGCACATGGTCAGAGGGGCCTACCGCACAGTCCATCAGTAATGTTAAGCTTTCCCGTCTGTATCTCTTGCGGCTCCCGGACGCCAATTACCATAAACTAGGGGTGGGGGTGAGTGGAGGGTCACAACATAAATTCAGCTCGGGCGGGCCAACGTTAAATTCTTAGATGGCGGGGTTCTCTTCCCCACGGAAGACAGAGTGGACAGCCACCGCCATTGTGTTGCGGACGCGTCTTGAGACCTCCCAAACATCCAATTAATTGCCCCTCACACTAAATGGGGGCGGCACGGACCTTACCCCCTCCGGGCCCATTTACCGACCATACTATTGCCAGATTTACACAGCCTTAGTGGAAGTAAGTATGTCTAAATTTATAGTACAATCAAGCGGACGAAAAATAAACGAATTGGATATGTAAATAGCCAAAGTAAGTTATTATAGTGAGAAAGATTACTTCAGCTGGCATGTTTCTTGTAAGAAAAAACGGCGGTTGCTATTCCGATTTAACGGGCAGATGAGTTTTTGTGCTCTTTGAGCCCGAGACGTAATTTTGGAAGCACTTTAAAAACTATTCGTTAGAAGTTTTCTGTTTCTGTCGGGTATTCCCGTATGTTTAACTCTATTTTAGAATGCTTGTTTGTTCTAATCTTCTGTTTTCTTTTTCGGTTACAAAAGCTCAAAACAATTATGTGTTAAAAATTATCGAGGACCACCAGTGAATTCTGTTTGGCTCATTCCCAAGCAACGAAAATGCCGAGACATTTTTTCCATAGAAAAACAATTTTGCGATTCGCATACTCCGATGTAGCTGCACAAGGTTAAATACTGTTTTTTACTTCGAGGTCTGGATTCTGTGAGTAAGATTAGAAGAGGGTGTTTCTAACGAAGGTAGGGCGATATATCTTGTGAAGTACCTCGATTTAATTGCAGTTGGGAGTTAAAAGACGACGTTTGAAATCAATTTAACGAATCTTCTATTGATTTGCAACCAAGTAATTGGCTCGATTCGTCTTCTCGCCGATCCTCTATTCCACGATGGACTGGCTAGCTTCCTTTCTTTGCTGCCTGTCTTTTTTTATAACCGTAAAGCGAAATAGCCACCAATTAATTACAGGTAATGGTCCCCTAAACAGTAAATTAGAAAACCCTTAGTGGCCCAAGCGTAGCTAGGAGACTTCCAAGGACGTTTATATTGCGAATTGCTCTTTCCCCCCTCCACCTTTAGAACGATAGCCGAAAGAGAGTATACGCGAGACCTGCCTCTGTAACGCTCTAAGGACACTGAAGCGATGATCACAAGTCCCTACTCCTTGTAGCTGCAGGTGCCCGGATTAAATTTTCAGCATGTAGGATCCTGTTTCTTGGTATTTATAATCACTTGGAAGAAAATACCCCCTTAGCATTTGTGAAGGCGTAGTGTAAACTTGCCTGGGAGAACGTTCAAAGCTAAAATAACAAAATTGTACTAATATAAACTTTGTAGGGAGGTAACTAGTAATTTTATGTATAAACACAATGAATTATACGTTTATAAGTTACCACAAAATAATAAAACTTACATATCGCGCCGTGCGTTTGAGGATGAAGAGCCAATATTTTGGAATACATTTTCTGTTTTATCAATTATAACCTATCCACTTGACTCCATTAATACGGATGTATAGTATCAAATATATTCGTGAATACAGCGGAGAAAAACTGGAGAGACTTTATCAATGTTGTCCTCCTTTTTCATATTTCCATCCGGCCTCGCAATCTGCCCGTTTCGTCGTCATTTATGACATCCTCATAAAATCTCCGTAATCTCCTTCTCCGGCTTTACCCTTCCGTTCCTCCGGTTTGCTCGGCCCTTTCAGCGTTGGGCTCCTGCCTGACCTCATCCATTATTTATTCATTTTTTAGCCCTCGTCCTTTCGGCATACTCTCCGCCACCATCGTCCCGCCCCACGTCTTATCCCAGCCCCCCGACACAAGGAGCCGCTGCTCAATTCTGCTTGCGCTACTAAAATTGGTAATGATCTTACTGAAAGTCTGGCAAATAATTGAAATTGGCTTAGGCGGATAATACGCGCCAGGTATGTATCGATTGAATGTGAAAGTCTCTATATATTTTGATTATACCGTCATTCTTGCGGCCAGAAGAGAGGATGAACAACAAAAAAGAAAAACATGAACTCAACTCTCTATTTGGCGTTATGCTAAATTTCGGCTTCTCGCCTATTTCGGTAGAATTTAGTCACCAGATAAGTAAGATGCCTGGGAATTCCACTATTGTTGATTGGGAGGAGGCGAAACCGACCTAACGAAAGACCCAGTTGAGAATGCAAACATATATTTATGCGACAGATATTTATTATACCTCTTGGAAGCTTGAGGGTGCTGACCTAGAGCGGCAGGATGGTGAATAGGGGATGAAATGAAGGAGGGGTGAAGGAGGGGGTGGGTTGTTGTGAGGGTGATGGGGTTCGGGTGCGGCGCGAATGTAAGGGATGTAAGGGAAGTGTGTGGGTACGTCGCCGAGGCGAGAAATTAGAGCCAATTAATTAGAGCCAACCGGCGGGGCGACACCCCCCCCCCCCACACACCGCTTGTCCACACCCGACACATCCTCGCTCCTGTCTTCACTAGATTTTCCATTTCCAACTTCCAGCCCCATAGATGACTCGAATCAACCGACGACTGCGTTCCAATGAATTCTCATTGCAGTCAGGCCCCTCACGGAATCGGTTCAAATTTGAAAAAAAAATCTCTAAGCACTAAGCTCTGCCGTACTCCAAACACTTGATACTTCCTTCCCTCTGAATTCTTAGTAATACACAATATTCTCTCGAGAATACACTTAATATCCGGCGAGATTCTCCTAATTTCTCTTTTATTGCGCTTCTGAGGCAAACCGAATTTTCCCCGCTTTTTATTAAAATTAAATATATAATGGAGTTATCTCAAACCATGCAATACATAACATCTAAAACATAATATTTGAAGATCAACAATCGGCAGCGTTTGCTACGGTTACGAATGAAGCGAATACGAAGAGGTTATGGATTTTTCAGTGGGTCGAATGGGAACTCGATTATTATCGAGGCATTTCTCGGTTATACACATTTTCGGGCGGTGGCTCTCGTTTGCTGATTATCCTGCGGAGGTGCCTGCGCACTTTAGTCGCTAGCGGTGCTAAACAAAGTACGCATTGTGGGCTCTCGCCCGACCGTTGCAGATTTAACACTGGCGGAGTTTCTTTTTTTTTGTCCCGGCGAGAGTACACCCCGGGTGGCGAAGCGCGTCATTAAGGTAAAGCGGGCCGTGCCTAACGTGGAAATGAAAGGGAGTTTCCCCCCACCCGCCCTCAAACGAGTCGAGAGTTTCTCTCGAACGTTGACTAATGCAAACACCGGCTAAATTGAATTGTATGTAAATTGTTAATGAGCAAATCTTCAGGATAATTATTGCCCGCGACTCGCTTTGCTTCATCACGGAGATTCCTCTGACGCTTTCATATTTAATTGAGCAATTAAATATTGAGTATAAATACCAATTAAAAAGAAACTGTTTTACGAATCTGCGAACATGTTCATATAGTTTTAGTTTTGAATTATTTCCAACTCATTACATTTATTATCATTTATTTCCATTCGTCTCAGTAGAATTTTGTCAATTAGAACCTTACATTTACAGGATACTCTTAGCAAATCTCCTGTTTCTGTACTTCGCTGTATTCTTATCGAAGATCTGAGATTTGGGGAAAGCTGAACCCTATGACAAAACATTTCGTGATGTCATATTTTATTTTAAATATTTTACAAAATTGAATACCAATAATAATATCATTTATAAAAATTGGATGTTCCCTCGGATTTGTTTATTAATTCTATATGGACATCCATGAGCTCTATCTATACACATTTCATTACGCGAGTAATACAAAGATATTTGGACTGCAGGGATAAAGTTTCTGGAGGGATACTTGTTACAGAACAACCATTGGAACACCTCCAGAAAGTGTCCGGCCTTCGTGTTCAATATAAAAAAGAATTCGCTCTTTCAAGAAATTATTATTACTTAACAAATCCCTTTCTTTTTCTAAGAAATCCATATCTAGAACGGAGAAAAATTTGTTTTTCGGGCCCCGAAGGGAAAAAAAGCGGAGTGGGGGGCGGCAGATTTCATTATGAGAGCAATACAAAGCGAGGGATGTTCAGGTCTAGCCCGGGCCCCATTAGGGGTTTTTCCTCCCGGGCCAAATTGACAAAGTCTTTATAGCGTTTTACAAGTATCGACTGTCTAATTTAATGATACTGTCATTCTTTTTTATTCCTTCTTTCGTTTTTTTGGTATTATTATTATTATTATTATTATTATCTTCCTGCCCTTTTTTTAGGACTGCAGCCTGATAACGGCCGTCTTCCCCATTTCTTTGTTCACCCTCACGATGTCAAACTTTTATCATCCTTCAACATTGACGCCCGCTACTGATAGATACACACCTGATCTGTCGCCTATTTGTCTGTTCCTTCTAGATTTATGATGTTATATATCCACTCACCACGATCTGAACATCAGTCAAAGCCCTGACTACAATTTCGCAGGTAACCTGGACCGAATTTACCGACTGTTTACTTTATAGTTTAGACTTCGAATGTACAAACTATCATTTATAAACGTTTTTTGCAGGAATCACTTACACTTAGCGATTTCGTCAATTTACCGTCAGCTTTAGGCGGCCACGCGAAGCTTCCACGCCCCAACCTGGTCTGAAGCTGAATTCCTTGACGTTTTCCCCTTCTCAGTTTGTTTGAGGAAGTTTTCCTATATCGGCGGATGATCTGGCGGTTACTATTGGTTTTACCGGCTGGGGGCTTGACCCCCGCCGCAGAACAAACTTTCATCATCCTTCTTACTTCGTCTTCGACACCTGATCCGTGGATTGTTCCCGGAAGCCGGCCAATAATCTCCTTGTCCGGTAGGAAAGGTACGGGGATAAAATTATATCCTTTGCCTCCACGGCAACCGGTGTAATTCGATTGGTCTGATCCTGGTTTGGTCGGAAATTTCCGACGACAACCGCTCTCTAATTGAAAAATCCTGCCTCACTTCCCACCATTTTGATTTTTTATTAACCCGCCAACGATTTACAGCTCGCCGGCTGCACTTTACAATCAACCGTGCAACTGTCCAATGTCCGTGCATCGTCCTCTAAATTGCAGAATCCACTTGAAGAATTCACGGAGCGCCCACATTCTGTACAGTTTATTATTTCTGCACACTAAGGTTTGAGGATTTGTTGAATTCACCAACGGAGTGCAGGCTAATGACATTTAACCGAATCAGAAATGGAATTTTGTCAGCGGGTGTTGGAATATATATTCCAACATTCGGGGTCCCTAAACACAAGAAATAAATTAAATAATATATCATTATTTCTTGCATTTCTTTTCAATTACTTATTTATTCTGGAAAATAACAGCGTGTTTAGAAACCAAATGCCACATGCGTTTCCCAATTTTCCCTTTTTCCGAGTAGTAATACCAGTTAGATTAACCCGCAAAACTCGGCCTTTAGGCGGGTTTAGTATTACCTTCATTAGTTGAAGTTAGCTGCAGCATTAATCTGTTTTATATTAGTTCGGAGTATTTCATAAGTATCAGTTATACAAAATTTACTGTCATAAATCCTCTTGTATAAGAACTGCACAATTTGTAGAAATGAGTTAAGTTTCAATGTTTACTTCTAAGTTCAGGTATGCAGCCACGCGCAGAAATATAATAATCCGTCTTCTTTATAAACTTTTGTTACAACTAAATTTTGACACTCAGTAGTTAATTTTTTTGCCTGAGCGACAAATATATCAACAAAAAAGAATAAAAGAAAAGGAATTAATATTAATAAAATAACTCTTTTCGGAACCGGTTTACCAGCACATGTCCCGAATTCCACTGTAGAAAGCGGTGGAAACTTGGCCAAACTTTTTCCCCCAAAAGCAGTTGGCCATACAATGGGACATTCATACAGCGTTCATATAAGAGTTTTTTCTTTCCTACCTTACTCATGAAGTCTGAAAAGCGTCAACACTTCTTTCGACATTTTTTAAAATCTTTTTAGCAGGATTACACTTTTTATTTTTTTCTTCGTAGGTTTTAGCTCGGTGAGAATAACCTTTAACTTGTCACAAACCGTGGTTTTTAAAAATAGCACGAAGTATGCGGAAGGATATGATTACTATAGTGGGGTTAACATTCCAAAGCATACAAATACAACTTTCACTGAATTGCCCCTTTTTTGATAATGAAATTATAAATTGTGTCAGTTTTCTGTGGTCTTACATACAAGATACATCAAGAAATTCTAAAAAATTGCGCATGACAAATAAACTAAAAAACTTGCAATGCAATTGAACCCGTAATTATTCTTGCAATATCAGGTTAAAATGTAATATTAAGAATGCTTCAAACGAAAGTATTCTATTTACTTCCTGCGTTCTTATTAGACTCAATTTATTAATGTCTTAACTGAATGATGAGAACAGTGAGTAGAAATTGGTTTCTGATACTTTTAAAAATTTGCTTCATATTCAAAAAGATTGCATTGGGCGATTTTTTCCGTTCAAGTTCTACAACCTCGAAGGTAGCTCTCGTTCTGAGTTGCTTCACGCAATCGCTGAAAGGGAACTGATTCAGACGCACTCAGACAGAATTGGATGAAGATTTGGAAGGGGAGCGCGCTCAACGGTCGAGACTTCGGTACTCAGTCCCGATCTGTAAGTTCGGGCCGAGGATAAACCCGGCTGAATCGAAGACAAGGTCTTCTTTTCAGCCCTAAGCAATCCTTATTCCTCAAATAGCTTCATCGGACTTCGAAACTTCGTGGACGACCGTTGCGCCTACTCTGCCTACCCTAAAGGCGGACCGTTAATCCACGAATGGATGAATGTTTTAAGGTAACGTGGCCGTCAAACAACCTCATAATCGGATGTACAGAATTATCTCTCCAGGTTCTTCATATCTCTCTGAAATGCGATAATTTTGTTTTCCTTCAGTGAAACGTTCTAACAATGGGTACTTATGAACACTGTACAGAATCCTAGAGTAATTTAAGGCCGTAAAATCCTGGCTCACAATAGATCATACATTGATTTAATTGTACAGAGAAGCTAAGTGGAACTAAATAATTAGTCTTCAATTATCGGAATAAAACTGGGATTTCTTATAGTGGTATAAATCTGCAGACAATAGACGGTTTGAATAAGAATGAGTGGACAAAATATGAGGACTATATTGGAACACCCAACTTCCTAAAGCGCACGGGATTCAATGATCGGACAAAATGACGTTTGATAAGTCCGAAAGCAACTCCTGCTGATACAGAATCTGTCGGTAAATACAAGCACACTCTTCCAGTGGCTGGTTGCATTTAAAACTACAATTTCATTAAAATTGCTTAAGTATTTTAATCCAGTAGATGTTTTAATACTTAACAAGTAGAAATTCAGTGATAAAATACGATAGTATATTATATATAAATTGGAAATATAAATCCACGGATAACCTGAAAATATATTTATCGTAACCATGGAAACGCATAAAGTGCCCGGTTTGTACTGAAGTAAGTATCTGTCAACGAGCGTGTGGGGGCAATAGCGGGGGCGCCGGTCACAAAGGCGGTGCGGCAATAACCGTAAATACACGTCCAATTCATTGCGGTCGTAAATCAAAATTTAGAAACGCTATTGTTGTTTTTTCCCCCCGCTCGCAATTTCAGGTGGGGTCGGACAAGTCGAAGGATTGTGGCCGAAGGAAACAATTCCGTTTCGAGACGGCAGACACCTCCGAAATGTTTACTAAATAAGGAAAGTTGCGTTAGTTTCAACTTGATTATAATGCATTATATCGCTGCACTATTTATGTGGCGGTGTTTGTAGTTATCCTGGCTATAATATTAATAGCAAACTACTGAAGGATATTTCTACTAATCATCAAAAAGGCAATCATAATTTTCTATAATAATTTTCAAGGTTGAATTTAAGAGATCCTATTTTATTTTATTTAAAAATTTGTAGGGAAGAAGGTGTGTCGCAGTGAGCAGATCTTGATCTTGTTGCATCCAGTATTGCAGATCGGCACTCCGGTGCTACGATCCGAGCGACATTGCCAGAAACGAATTAATAATTCTTATTTTTTATCATCTGCGTTGATAGATGAGAAAAGAATATTTTCAATAAAACTAACTAGTTAGCATCACTATTATAGATATTGTCCTGTGAAGGCAATCTAATTTCCTGGGAACATTCGAGATTTAATCGAGTGCACGTCGAGCGAATGACCCCCGTTGGACGGAGTTGGGTTAATTAAATTGCCGTAATAATTACATCAATTAAACGACGTGGGGCCGGATATTTTATTGGGCGCCCGTCGGTGGTTGTCGGTGCTAGTGGTGCTGGTTTTGAAGTTGCGCTGGTTCCTGCTCCTGCTCTTCCGCCCGCGTTGCTAACTGACTAATGAAGGGCTCATTGTTTTGTTTGGCCTCAACGGAAGGCCTCCACCACCACTAACTGTAATTGGTTCCCCCTGGTCAAACAAAATTTGAACCAGTTATTTAAGAATCTCACAATTTGTTGGCACGGTTTAATTTTTCTAAGTCATATTTATTTCAAATTTCAAAAAAACGGTGAAAAATTTATTGAAAACATAATTAAAATTGAATGTCAGTATTATTTGCGATTCCACAAACGAACTTAGTATTTCTTATTATAAATTCTTGCTATTCCTCAGTCTTTAGGCTGCTCCGCCCCCCTCTCTCTCATTCTCACTGTGAAAATTTCACATTTTACGAAGAAACGATTGGAGCTAGAAATCATTTTCGTAACATAAGTCTCATGAGTATGGGTCGTTACCGGGTATCGGTGGACTCTGTGGTGTAGTGTGGGGCCAGATAAGAGGGCACCCGAGATGGCCCTCGGCCAAAACCCAGCCACTATGGCGACTTATCGACCCCGACCGAAACCGACGCATTCCTCTTTTACATAATGAGAATACGATACCCGAGAATTGTATCTCGGTTAACAGAATTTTTCTTCTCTGAGTGTAATTTTTTAACACTTAAAGCAGATTACCGCAGTAAAAATTATCGAACACAGGTTATTGTAAGAGGGTGGTTTTTGCTCTGTCTTTGAAATTTAATTTTGATCAGACTTTAATCTAAATAAAATTAAGAATTGTAAGAAGTGAATAAATTTTAACTACGTGTATTACAGATAAATCAGTTATGAATGGAATAACTATAATAACGCAATAATGCAATAAAAAGACAACATAATGGAATAATATAAAGAACCTATGAATCTATAAAGAACCTTTATAGATCTATCATATCTATAAAGAATATGATATGAAACCTGTATAAAAATGTATAGTAGAAACTAGTACTACTCTCTACTATATTCACTTACACATATCCCATTTCACATCAAAGATCATTGAGAAAACAAAAATATGCATAAATGACAGTAACAGTGGATGCTTAAATGGCACATTTAATTTATATCTTCTTTACGGGAAGATATAAGGAAAAAGAAATAAAGTAGTATAAAATTATACTGTAGTAGAAAGGAATAATTTTAAAATGTTTTTTCTTATGTTAAAGTACACCAATCCGCATAAGGAAATCCTCGGTGGTATACAGTCACTCTGAAATCTGGTGTAAGTGGTCGGAGTCCGGAAACATGTTTTAAATGAATCCGAACGGGCCCAACCGCTGAGGGACGGCCGCGTATGATGGAGCGGTAAATGCCTTTAGCCCAACGCCACGCCACTGGGCCACCGGCATAAATAATATATGCGGGCCCCGGCCGGCCCTCCGCTCAACATTAACTTGTTACGCCGCCCCAAAAAAACCGTATTGAAAAAAGAAAAATCCCGAAAATGCTAAAAATAAAGTGAAAGCGGATCCGGATACCAGGCTGTGTTTCGCTAAGCGCGTGTGCCGCTGCCAGTTCTTCGGTTTCGGATTTTGAGATGACGAGATAAAGCAAATACAAGTTGTAGAGGAATTGCTGGCGATTAGGGAATGAGCTTGAAATATTTACGTTTCCAAAACGGAACCCGCGTTTATTACCGGTTCAACGCTTCGTTATAACCCGGCACCTAAATTGAATTGCAGGAATTCCTTTGATACTTAAATATACCACGGTGTTTCTAAATTTAATTTATTGAACATATATGTTTTCAAATTTTTATATAAAAGAATTATTTATCGATGGTCCAGTTTCCAGAAAAAACGTTACGTTTGAAAAACCCAGTAGAAGTCCTGTCGTTCTTAATATAACAGATTATTATACAGTGCAGGAGCAAAATTGATGGCTAAATTTTTGAAAATGTAAATTCTCCATTAAATTAGCTGGATTACTATCACCGTTGCAGCGTAAAAGTATATTTTACTAATTTGTAGCACGAAAAAGAACACGCCGAGACGAATTCGTACGCAATAATACACAATACTCGTACACAATACTTTAAGCAGTATTTTGTGTGAATACATTAGCACATGCTCATTTACTCACTAATATGTGGTCGTCTGTATATGAAGAACCATACCGCCTTCTTACCGAATCTTCTTACATCATTTAAAGAGGGGGTAAATTGCAAAGGGTGGTTTTCACCGAAGAGGTACGGTAGTTTAACTCCCCGTGGGCGGTTGTAGGGGCGAGGGGCCCTATCTTCCGACCTACCTACCATACCCACCCCCTCCCCAACTTTGTACTTATTCCGCCGGATTATTCCGCTTTTGATTATTATACCATTACAGGCTCGGCTTAGTTGCATTAAGCAGCTTTAAGTTCTGTATCGTAATTAAGTTGGGCCTCTCGCACTTTTTCGGCTGGGGCCTCTTAATAATTAACAAGATCCTCCGGCTCGTGCGCTTTAATTTATTCCTCAATAATTAACGACGTCTCCGGGAGTTCACCGGAAAAAATGGGTATCATTTATTATTGTTTGAAATCGATCGGCTATTAATTACAGATGGCTATATAAGCCAACAGATAGAAGGGATTAAACATTCAATTGGGTACATTAATTTTCCCAGTTGTTTGACTAATAAATAGTGCACAACAAGAAAAGTATAGAAAAATAAAACTTGGAATGGTACAATATATTCGCGTAGAGAAAATAATTCGCATTGTTTTCAAACTCTTACAAATCATAACGATTAAATCACGTAGTTTTAGTTACAATATGAAAGGAATTGTAGATCTTCTTTTTACAATAGTTTTTGTAAAACTGTTATATTGTATACTAACAGAATCCTACAGACAATTGCTGGGAAGGCGATACTCAATTGGCTTAATACCAATTAGGCGAGTGGAAACAGAAGATTGCAATAATGCGTTTATGACTATAGGAATTCCCAACCTTTACGGACCACCAAACAGGTACCTTAAAGTACCTGCTTGGAGCAGTTTAGTATGGAAACTACTTGTTTTCCGTTGCACTTACAATTAAATGAACAAAATACTAAATATTAACGCTGACAGTTCAGTGGATGGTCGGTTTAATCTCGTTGAGATTAGGAATAAAATTTTCGGGGCTGAATAATGGGGCTTTGGTTCCATTTAAAACCACCCGCTTTGTCCTCATTTTTCTGTAGTCTCCCGCTGATTTTCTTCTTCAAACCCTTCCTTCCGGAACAGTAAGAATGTCGCTGAGCCTACCTTTGAAGGGCCACCACCAGTTTTGGATTTCATCAAAGTTGGGCCATCGTGCCTTCCGGCGAATCCCGCTTTTCTCAGACGCCTCGCATGCGGGTTACTGGAAGGCGGGCGGGAATTAATTATTTTTCTTTCTCCGGCTATCGTCGGATCTTGTGAAAAAGATACCGGCGGCTTCGGAAGGGAAAATGAAGGGAAAAAAGAGCAGTCGCGGGGCAGAGGAGTACACGGTTTTAAATTTTAACGGCTATAAATATTCAGAAGTAAGATCGATTATTCCTCCCTTGAATTCTGATTGGGAGCGCTACCCTTATGAATACTACAAGTGAGTCAGCGCTACATCCTAATACATATTTTCATGAACACCAATCGCTTAATTGAGAATTCTATATAAATCGTTCATATATCATGAATGAGAGATGCCTGAGGTATTTACTATGGGAATTTATTATCTCAAAAATTAAAATATCACTCTTTATATAAAAATCAAGTGTACATTTTTAACTATTACCTTGTAATTGAACTTAAATAGAGGAATAGAATTATGGCGGGATGTTTGTACATAACCAAAATGACGGAATACAAAATAGTGCTGGCTGTAGATAAAGAAGGTCGCGCATATCACACGAGTACGGTTGAAGACATAATGTTTCAATTGAAGTAAAGGTTTTGTAAAGTTTCCGTTCTGTTACAACGATTAACACTTTCCATTTGTTTGCTCCGGTGTTTTACTTCCAAGAAAAACAAAAAAAAATCTGCTTAATTCAACTGGCTCGCTCTCTAGGATATTTACTCGACTTCTTCGCAGAGTTTATTTCCGGGGCGTTGGGGACAGTCCCCCCGGGTAACAGGGGTAGAGGCCGGACCCTTGAAACGAAGCCAGCAGTAACGAAATAATTTACCACATTAAGATAGAATAAAAAAAGGGGGGACGGCCCCCTGGAACGGGGCACCTTTTAGCCTAATGAAAATTCCGGAACCGGTAATTATTCTCGCCGTCGGTGCGAATCATCCGTGCGTTAATTCGAGGGTGGGGGAGAAGTTCGCTGCCGCTCCAGGGTCCACTCCCCGAGTTTCCTCCCTTATATTACTAGTGCGCTTAATTTTTCCTTTTACCCCTCCTATGGCCACCCTTCTTTTTCCAATCGTTGCTCCTATATATTTCATTTTCGGCCTCACTCCAGCTTCTACAATTGGCCGCTGACAATATTACCTTTTTCGTCCGCTCACCCAATTCTATTTAGAAAATATCGCTCCAGATGAAAAATAGCCCATTTAAAAAACTCGCCACCGCACTTCCAAACCCTCTCTTGCGTTTCCTTATATAATTCCGTCGTACCGGTGTACTCATCAATTTTCCGGTTTTAATAGATTTCCAATAGTCTGATTTGAACCGGTTCATCGGAGTATCTCTCACTGGTTAATAATGCCACTCAGTTTGTACACTTGAGACTTCACTGTCACATTTTCTCATAAAACGTCATGGCCATGTAACCTGACATTATTTATAGGTCCCATCATGTGGCTCGTATGTACTTTCCTGGCAATAATAACCTTGTTCATGATAGGTTTTCAAGGCGATAACTAACATTATATTGAATGATATTAGCCTAAACCTCTCAACTTTCTCTAATTAAACGTCTCTCTAGTTCTCTAGCGCACTAATTATTCAAGTAGTTTAAACGGAAACTTATCTATTTTGTGTTAATATTTCATACTCGGAATATGAATCCAGATAATTTTGAAAATATGTTAGTCAGAATATAGTTCACGTGTTACTTTTATTGCGAATTTAAATTTCTTAAATGACAGGTCTCACTAAATTCTATTTACAATTTTATATTTTTACGTCAATAATAACTATTCTTATTCGATATATGAGTTTATATTGGCTTGGTAAATTAGGCAATGTAGTAATGTAAATTCTACAGCACACAATATTTGGTCGGAGTATTGATCGAGCTTAATATAATATTAATATTTCCCAGATCGGAAAGCAAACCTAACTACTAATAAATATACCTTATCAACGGACTGACTATATATTGAATTCATTAATGTTATCTCAATAGATATCGGACTCGGTGGGGTCAACGCGTTCCATTTATTAGCCTTAGCAAGAGGGATATTGTGCAAGTGATTAAATTACCGAGAGAGGGGAAGTGAACGAGGGGAACCGGAATTGTTCCGTCCGGAGCGGCGGGATAAACTGAAAAAATAGGTCAGATATTCCTCTCGGTCCTCTTCTTTAGATTTTCGCTTACTATTCGAATTAGAAGTCGTCGCTCTATTAACGGGTGGGGGTGGAGGGATGATGGGGGTTATCCTATCGACTAGGGAAAATTTAAAAGCAATCGTTCGGCCCCGAAAGGTCGATAAGAAAAGCAATTAAAGTAGGAAGGAGCCCGGTGGGCGGCTATCCAGCCCACGTAATCAGGACCGACCTATTACCTTAATGGCATCAAACAATTATCAACCCGTTCCCCCGCACCACGCCCTGTCACAGCGGGGGCTAAGATTTGTTTACGAGTTTTGGGCCCCTCAATTTCTTAGATGGGTCGTTAGGGGTAGTGTAAGAGGGGTGACGGAAAAACGGGGGGGAAGGAGACCGAGAATAAATCGGGTATTTTAATTAGCGCTAAAGTGCAGGTTGCCCCGTCATCGCCAGATAACTTTATAATTGCCCCCTTGGGTATTGACTAAAGAGTAATTTTTCGCGCAGAAGGTTTCAACAGTTTTTTTTCTTTTCATTTTCAGTATAATTCCACTCCGAAGACTTGGAATAAAGAATATACATTGAGGACACATAGGAATATACACTTCGAGCGTATGCCTTCAATATTGGAACAGCATACGTCCAAGTAATCCTATATAGAATTGATTTTTCCCAGCCCAAAATATGATCCTGGTCTAATCAAAGGTTTTTCTAATTATCTCATTCTCTTCAATGTATTGTTAAATTGAACGAAACTAACCATAGGGTTAGACAGGTACTGATACTTACATACTTCTAAATATCACGAATTATTTATATATAAGTTACCGACAGTACCGATAAAGGGATTTAGCAGCAACACAGATGACGGTTAGAACCTGCAACTATTTCCGATTTTCCCAGTACTATTTCCCAAACATTTATTACATTTTTTATTCTATATATGATTTTCATGCATTCTCCTTTAATAAAATGTTGTAATTAGCTCAAGAAAAATTTAAAATTAACTATAAAATACGAGAATCGTTCTATATTAGGTTTAGTTCTGATTGACCATCGAATAGAGAAGAAATAAAAGAGGGAGAAAATCTATACTTTTAATTAGGGGCAGTGACACCCCTCGGAATTGTTCGGGAAGGAACTGGAGACGTCTGGGCGGGCGGGAGCCGGCTGCCGGGACGTGCAGGAATTCGAAACCGGTTTGAAATAACTCGAGACGTGTTTAATCAACTCGAGGCAATAAACTGGGCAGAGCCACCGACTCAGGACGGTCACAGTAATGCCGGACCGGAAGAGGAAAGCGCACGAGGGCGGGGTGAGAAAAAAAGCCGATAAAAACATAAGACTATTCTGTTCAGACCGCATTTACGATGCATAAAGTTTTCCTTTCTCTCCCTCGACCTCTTTCCCCGCCGTGCTCTCCGGTCCGGAAAAGTAGAAATTAAAACGAACTCAGAAATAATAGCCTTAGCCACCTCCCCCCCATCCCCCGACCATCAACCTTATTCTTATCGCGTTACACTTCTGAACCCCGGCGTAACTTCTGTCGAGTTTTTGATAAGGTCCCGCCCCTCTCTCATCACCTTCCCCCCACCCAGGGTGTCCCACTAGTTTCAACTCTGGAACCATCTCGGAAGATAGATTAATTTACAACAGGGGCATTTCACCGTCTAATGACCAGGGTAAAATGGTCCACTATTGCTAAGTCGGACTGGCCAGCACACATTTTCCCTCTTTCTCGATAATTTTCAAAATTCTATTCTCGGATGATTCTCCTAGCTGTATTTTCTCGTAACAATCTTTTATTAAACAGGACCTTGGACTTAAGCTTCGAGGGCCAATTTTCAATCATTCCCGCGTTGAATCAAAATGGTGAAAACAGAACTGAAAAGTATTTAAGAAGGCAACATCTATTGGTAACGCTATAAAACTATTTATTTCGCTAGAATTCACCGGAGTTGCCGATATTTTTATATCAATTACGGTTTTAAATTTACGCGATATTCGTACCAGCGCACCGATATTATCGAACACCGGGTTCTACGTGAGCTAGGTTGGATGTCAATCATCGGTGACCTCAGATAAAGTCCCTTAAATTCATTTTTATCCCTAACCCACTATTCCAATATATGTCCATCACGCCATCAGTATTGAGATCGGCGGTACTGTATTTGCAATTTTAATGGGAAGCAGATGTTCAGGAACAAACTACAGAAATGAAATAGAATGGGTACACTAGAGCCCTCTTTATAATTTGAAAAAAAAATATCATCAGTTCCATTGACAATTTCGATTGAAGCAAAATATTATGAGAAGAACCACCGTCCGATAACAAACGAGACACTAATAATAGTGAATGCACATTATTAATAGTGAATTTGATTACTATCTATAGCAATTTATTACATAACCTCAATACAGTTTAGTTCGTTTAAGGTAACGATGAGTTGATGCGAGGGGTCGAGGTCGAACTCATGAGGAGGCCCCCATCAGGTAGGTCGGCCCCTGGCCTCGTTTCGATCGGCCGGGGAGAGTTCTAACTTTGTCGGTGTATAGAGTGAAGTTTCGGTAACAGGTGTGGTTTCGCCGCAACCCGCTCACAACTTGAGGAATTACTTTCTGAGGACAGGGCCACGCTCCCCATTTGTTAGTCAACAGCGGGCCGGCAGGGCCACATCACAGGGGCTTGGCCCGACACCTCCCCGCTCGCACCTCCTTCCGCATTTCATTACCGCCCCTATCGTCGGATCCACTGAATCTTTAATCCCCATCCCACCGCTGGCTGAATTCAAAATAATTCCCAATAGACACCAAGTGAGTTAATTTGTGTACTGTATTATTACGCGCGCGCATATGTTTAAATATGTAACTCCATGTATTTACTTCTCGAAGATGACAATTGCCTTGTACCTTATATAATGACCGAGATTCCAGGGCCTCGGTTTATATCCTAAACTTTTTGCCCCGGAACAATAAAACTACTTAAATTTATCCAACCGGGGAATTATAAGTTGCGGGGTTCAATAACAGAGGAGGGTTGGGGTTTTGGGCCTTCGGAGGCTCCGGGAGGGGTGGGCGCAGAAAAAACTAGCTAATGGCTATTTAGGGTTGAAAGAAGTAAGTTCTAGTACCAGAAACTCCTTGCGGACTCACCCCTTGGGGAGCCATTCTTGGGCTTCCCCTGGATAAAGTCCTTAAGGGTCGGGCCACGGATCGCTGGCCAATTTCAAAATTCCCTTTATAGAAACTTCTTAACGACCATTACCGCATTAAACGATTTTCATGCGGACTCACCTCCACCCACCCACACCGATAATTTCAACGAACCAAGGTTTCTGCATAGAAGTATATCGTTAGGTTTTTAAAAAATACATTCAGCGCTAGAAAATCTTTCGAGACGTATATTTATATTTGTATTTTTATTTTGTTCCTATATAATGAGCGTAGTCTGAAATTCGGATGGAGGGTTAGAAAAGCATTTGCCCATCCGGTGTAAATAAAAGAATCTGTAACTAGATTTCATGAACATTTTTTAATTTAAAAACTGTAATATTCATTACAAACACCATGTCTTCCTAAATGGCATTTCTGTGAAATTAATGTTTCAAAAGACCGTCGTCACATTCCTTTTCGTTTGACTATAGAATTTTTACCTCTATACCAGTTTAGTGGTTTCTAGATAGTAGAAACCAATAGTTAGTTTCTAGATAATATTTTATAATTTACTTTTATGAATTAAATGTGCAAGGAAATGTCACTAATACACTTCATTATGTATTCGTAAACAATATATTTATTTTCATGGAAACTGTAAATGAAAGTTTGTTCAATTCCCAAATTTCATTAATTTTAAAAAATTATAAAGTATTTAAATTGCAAAAGACGAATTTTCCCGTTTAATTTGTTTTCGCTACCCATTCTGTTCATAGTATTTATGGCTATGTAAATATTACATTTTCAGGTTTTAGAAATAGTTTTAAACTTTACTTAATTATACGCTATTTTATAGGGTATAAAAAGTTTTCTTAGAAGGAATCAATCGGAAATATTCGTATTTTCTGTCCCAGTGGAAATGGGAAGCCGGCGGTTAAAGGACTTTAATAATTCAAGGGGGCCTATTAAGAGGGGTACGGGTGCACTCTAACGGTGCCTCCTTAGTCGGGGAGGATCGAACAGCCTTTCTCGTAAACTCGTCGATTTTACGAGTTGTGGTCCAACTCGTAAATCCGATCGGGCCCCGGGATAAAATTAGCCACTTAAAACAGGAGTTTGCGCGAGCACAGAAAAAATTATTTCCCCCCCCCCCACTTGGGGGAAGCCTATAATGGAATGGACCGCTCTCGACCAGTTTGGAGTGCTAGTCGTCATTGGAGCTACTCAAACGTGACCCGGTATTAACGAACCAACCAGCGCCGTCGTCGATACGCCTAGTTGGCTGTAGTGATCCTCTACCTCAAACCACTCTGATCTGCCGTTATATTCGACCTGCAAAATAACGCCAACACAATATACTGGCAGTATCTCCAATTGTATTTCATAGGGGCCTTAATTAAAAGTTCACCATTAAAAACGATAGACTGGTTAGGGGAAAGTCATTAATCTTGTTTTTAGTTCGGTGTTATTAATTTAAACTTCATACTAGGCGGTGACATGCAGTTTTGGGAAAGGGCTGAGTCGAGGAAAGAATATTAAGAAGAAATAGCATAAATCATTCGAAACATAGCCTTAACAATTAGTCGCAGCTAAAAATATTACTAAAATTCTTGACAAATAGAATCTGAACTAACAAAAATTTGTAAATATTTCAATTTCATTCTGAGTATAGACTAGAAATTTCAACGTACTATACAATGACCGACTGTATTTGCCTAATAGAAGGAGTATATTGATTGTAAACATGCCAAGTGGTCACTTGCGGTCGGTATTGCCTCGCTTATAGATGGAGGTAACTGGCCACGCTGGAAATTCATACTGTCTTTATGGAGTCTCTGGTGACATGTTTACCAAACAGTTGTAAAATTAACCAAAACCAAGTCATCGAAACTTTCCATCATTCTTTGACGAACTTCATGATATATATGATTCAGTTTAATTATTTGAAGTGATTTTTCCGGTCCAATCGTCGAGCTTTGTTAGTTGAGCTCCTTAGTTATTCGAAGTGTTGGAATACACAAGAGGTGAACGTAATAAATGGCCCCGAAACATTATAAAACCTCATTGTTCTGATCGTGTATGCATACCAAATTTTATAATGAATATGCATTGAATACCACCCCGGCAGGAATTCTGGCGCTCCTCTCCCCTTTGTGCAATTTAAGACTCCAGTATAATGAAGTCGGAGAAATAAATGGTTTTGTATTTCTTGTTAATCAATGCAGATGACCCTCTTGGCTCGGAACAAATTACTTCCTTTTGTCTATTGACTTTGCGGGGAGAAAGAGAAGGGCGGGGGGGAGTTCTTGTATTACTAATATACTTTTGAACTGCACAATAACACGGTTTAATAATACATGTTTTTCTTCCCTTTCTACAATAGCCGGTACTGATACAGCTTTTCTGAGAGAAATAATTTACGCAGACTCCTTTCTTAAATTCGACACCACTTTTTTAAATTTATTTCTTATTGAGGGTGTTCAATTTCAATTATATACCTAAGACGTTCGCAGAGAACAATATATTTGAAGCTGATATTTTTTAAAACTATTATTTAGAATAAAAGTGAGCATTTCAATTTCTTGAAATTATAGAAAGAAAATCTTTTAAATTATAAAGTAAATATTTTTATAGTTGATTTATAGAGTAAAACAACCTATAACCACAACCACAAACCACAAACCGGAAATAAGAACTTATATACCTCTAAATGTCGCTTTAGGGTAATGGTAGAGAATTATCGATGATGGTATGTTTGAATCGCAAGCGAATTCTATTTCATGTGGATGAATGTCGCCCTTTTTCGAAGAGAACAGCTAACCGGCTGATTTCGCTTTTACACAGGTTTTAAATGACGACGCTCGAATTTTATTTGAGCCCAGTAGATGTTAGTGGGGGGGGAGGGGGGGGGGGAGAACAATTGGAGCGCGTACCCCACGAAGGCAACCGCTATTATCGGCCCGACAGTTGAATTGTCACAGTCAACACTCAAATGGAAACCGGCTGAAGGGGAAATTCCGCTTTGATTTTCTTCAACAATTCATTACCATTCCGATGTATAAATATTTCAATCAGATTATATTATTTGATCTTTAGGCAAATATGTCGGCCAATTGAAAATATCTTTTCTGTCCTCCGGATTACACTGCATCCTGTCGTTTATGTTGGCAGAAACTACGCCTTTTTCAGTTTATCATCTGATTACACGTAAAAGTTATGCGTGTACCCTTCATATTATTACGTTGCGACTCAATCAGCACTTTGAGAAATTTATTGAGGTACTTAAGCACGATGACTAGAATCACTAGATTGTTATGGTAGCTCGAAGCCGAACCATCTATTCGTAATATAACTACTAAAATATGGAACATATACGATATAAATATAATAATATGACGCCGTAGATTTCGTGTGTTTCTGCCTCCTCTCGCTCGTTTGGTCTTTTGCTAGACCGGTTTCGTCTGCTCGCCATCTTCAGTAGCGGTGTTAGTCACTTTTGGCACTTTGAATATTTTGTGGGCATCCTCACTGCACTGTCACTGTCACTTGGACTGTGGTGGTTGTAGTGTATTCAGTTTAACGCGCTACTTCAATGGTACGGCGCACCTGATACTAGCCCGCAACAAAGGTCTGTATTACGGTTTAGTATTAGCGCCATACAGTACAAATGACAGTGACAGTGCAGTGAGGATGCCCAAAGAACATCCGACTAACACTGCTACTGAAGATGGCGAGCAACCGAAAACGGTTTAGCAAAAGACCAAACCAGCGAGAGGAGGCAGAAACACGCGAAATCTACGGCATTCCAACCCCTCGCAGACCACATAACAGGTTTGTTAAAATAATGATATGTTTGTATTCCTCAAACTGGCGAGCTCTTACTTCCATAACAGTTAACAAACACAAACAGATAACCACACTTATGTCTTGTTACTGGAATCATATTCTATGTTCACTAGGTATGTAGGATGTCTGAGAGGTCAATGATCGGCCGTCTATATTACGTTGATTAGTCTGCAGGACTTTTTTCCGCCCAACACCGTTAGCTGAGAGATTCGGATTTGGCTCAATCGGTATCGCTGAAAAAAAAACAATTTTTTTGCCTCCCACACTCCGTGTATCGGCCGGGACGCGATAAAATATTTACTTGTGTACCCCCAGTGGTGGTCGGTCGGAGTATTTCTAAAATTAGTTATCGAGTTTCGCCTTACTCCCACTCGGCGGATAAAATAAATATAGAGCGAAGTCGACAAAATGCGCCAGGAATAATTCACGACCCTACTCTCATTTGGCCCGCAATTCCCTGCGGGTGGGAGGGCGCCGAATTTTTTTTCATAAAAATTTATTACCCTGCCCGCCGAATTAGAATCCCGGCGGCCGAGGCGGCAGCCTCCGAATGGTGTCCGCGTCGGCGATTTATTTTAACCGGCAACCCTATTGGGGCTTTGGCTCAAACAAATGATTGGCCCCACTGTTGACGGAAAATTAGTCGCGCTTACCGGCCAACATCCCAGGGGGGAAATTGGTAGCAACATTACTATAATTTAGACTCTGTTGACAGGTTAACGGGCAACCGTATTACGCACGTTAGTTTCTTATTGTCATAATAGCTAGTGTCTGATTGAAACTATGAACATTCCCATCTCATTTTCTTCTATACTACTTCTATTCTCTTATTTTAATTTTGAGATGACTAATAAGAATAATGGTTTTATCGTGACTACTACGATTTTGAATGTCATCTACGTTTTGCAGTAACATCGAAAAGGCGTATTAACAATTGACAGTTGCCCATCTAACTTCCTCCAGTAGGTATTTGGGAACTCTCACGGGTTCGAAGATCAGGGTCCGACTGAAGAGTTAGATCAACTTGGGTGGAGGATGTCGCTAATCGTCTCATTAGCTACCATGATCTAGCTAGTTATATTGAAATGTCGTTCAACTAGTTGTATTTAATATTTCTGGGTATTCACAGTATGGTTTAGTCCCACATTTTCGGCCAATAAAAGGCAAACAACGCAACAGTTCCTCCCTCATGATGATTTGTCAAATGCGGATAAAGCCATGCATTTTGTACTCTATTGATTGTTCCCTCGGTGGTAGCCGTGTTATCTAAATGAAAATTGAATTCGGAAGGAATTACTCATAACTTCTGAGGTGGAGCAAACAGTGGCTCCAGTTCGCGTTGTGATGTAACCAAATATTGACATTGGCTCAATGTGCTGATGGCGGGATTGGGCGAATTATCCAGTTCATTATAATCTGCTTCGTTATGCAAGCGCGCCAAAATCGGATAAGACAAAGTCCAAATCGGACTAACTCCGCTAGAAATAACCGTATAATAATTCCAAGTTTGTCTTTACCATTTTGACCGCCGCGAAGCTTATTTCGAATCGATTTCTGCCGGTAGGTTATGTCAAAGAGGCTTAGTAGCAACTCTTTACAAGTGGTTGGATTACCTTTCATTATTGCAACATATACGATTTTAATTCATCACCGTATATCTATATTTTGTTTATCCAGGTTATTTCGAGAGAGGTTGAACGCAGCGTAGTGAAGTGCGGACTGTGCTCGAAGAAGAAGGTTTGTTTTATGTATCAATATTAATTATATTAGATTAAGAATAATTATATTTCAAATTATTCAGGTACACTCGCCACCTTTTCAAAGGTTTTATTTTTCTTTGTCTATTAAGTAACGCAGTAATTTGTGGTCTCATAGTGGTAGTTTCATAGTGCCGTACGTGCCTGGTACATTATCGAATCTTTTCAATACCTTATGCGGTATGTTCTCCAAGAGAGCTCCAGTAATGGAATTATATAATCCTATATAAAACAAGACCTATTTTCTCAACAATGTGTACCTTGTCAACAAAAGAGTGGTAAAACAATTTATCGAGAGGGTTCGATCATTCCCTAGTATATCTCGAGTATCCCGCCCTTCCCTTAATGCTGTCTAGAAACTTCCACTAAATAATAGTCCAATTGGTTCCATAGGCCAGTATCGGATCCCAAACCGACAAGATTCCAGGCCCGAAGTTATAAAACGGATCGTCTGGAAAAAGAAAACTGCCGACATAAATGAAATGATATTCCGGACAAAAATTCCATAAAGGACTGAGAAGGAGTAGGGTAGAGTGAGCAGGAGAGTGGGAGAGGGATAATAAACTGAGTTAGGAGTCGCGGTGATAAATTAAGTTGGAGGAACAAGAGTACAAATAAAAAAAAGGGGGAATTAATGAAATTAGATCCCGACATCCATTGTGCTCGAGGAGAGGTACATATTGTACAAGAAAAGAAATCTTTCTCGGGTTTTTTTCACGCTATTCAGATTTTCAGAACATGTTAAACTTCGTGAAACTCGTGATACGAAATGTTTTTTTTTTATTATGTTGGAATACACCTGAAAGTATAAAAATTGCATAATAAATTACCAAACTAAAAGTCTAAGATATCGATCAGTTAGTTTCAGAATCAGTTAGCCATATCATCAATTGATATTTTCCGTCTCCTTAACCTACCAAGACCGATTTCGAAGGTGCACGTCGATATCATATACAAAAATTTTAATATAGTTGTACACATGTAGAGTGTAGACGGCTGTTATAGTGCAATAGTTATAGTCCAACAGGGCAGTAGCTGTCACTACTTATGATCAAGGTTTTTTCCCCCCCAAATGTTCCGAAGGATATTCGTAACTAGTAATGTCAAATCGGAGAGAGTTTTCATGTCCCGATAATAATATAAACATAGATATTATCGCGGAAAATCATTCGTTATCCAGTTAGCCACCGACATATACCTTTCAGTGAGTACCTTTTATTCAACGCCTACTATGGTATACGACTAATTAGTAACGACATAAGTCTGTACCAGCACAGGTGGGGTGCTGTGTTAGTATGACTATATTGAAACTATATTTGGAAAACGATCTGGCGGATAAGTGGAAGCACGCGACCGTTTATTATGGCGGCGGCAGTGTAGAGGGGCGGAGGCCTACGTGACGCCACAGTAGTGTGGGTGGCCCTATTGACATTTGGCCGTCCTGAAACAATAAAAGAGATGATTTATTAACTACGAAACCAATGAAACTCTCGTTATTTACAGCCGGCTATCTGTATTCAATTTCTACGTGGACGAATGGCCCCGCTTCAATGTCGTACTTGCAAGCGCCATCGCACGTTGTTGAGTATACTTCAAAGCGGGCGTCCATTATTGTGATAAATGTTTCATCGTCATCCGAATTCCGCAGTTTCCGCTAAAATTAATTTCAGTTCTACAAAATTCCAAAATTGAAACGGATCACAATTGGAGCATTATATGGATTAAACGAAAACGCGCTACCGACACATAGAATAACGTTTTATCTAATGCATTACATCGGTGAAATGAAGCCACCTTTTAATTTTATCCCTGATTTACGAGTGATGCTGATGGGTTAACCTAGATTCAAGAGGGTTCCTAATATCGCTCTCGCTATTTTCGTTCTGTTAAGCTAAACCGGTTTCAGTTGTATGTAGTTTTAATATAGTCAGGTGTTTACGCATGTCCGCCTCCGATGATGTATCCTGTAGGAACTAGTGTCGTTATAGTAATGAAGTATATACTGACAGCGGCAAAAATATTAAACCAGTCACCAAAAAACAAATGGACAGGTGGAGGTAGCAAATGGAAATAATTTTAATAGTCAGTTACTTCTACGACCAATATTTAATATTTAGTGGGCTAGTAGCTATTCAATATATTATTAAGCCAAATATGTGTAGCCACGTATTTAGAGAGTGTACAAAATATCTCTTCAATTTATTATTATGAGAAACTATTGCAAATTGAGCACAGTGGTTATAAAATGCACGTAATACCTAGAAGTTTAAATTTACATCGACGTTTCTATCGCGAGTTTCCTCTAGTTCAACCAATAAATAAGGAAGGGAATATCACCGCGGTAAAAAAAAGTCTAGTACGACTGGGCACGATTTTTCTGAGTATCAGAAAAATCACTCGTCTGAAACCGACTAATAACTCAGTCTGTGTGTAAGATGGAAGCGTAAAACTTATCGGTGGGTGTAGAGGGGACCGGGCGGGAGCCCTTATCTCAGCTTTTATAGCTCGTTCTTTCCACCCTCGCTTCCCGGCCAACCCGACATTCGTTCTACCGAGTAACCTACGGGGCTTCTCCCGAACCCCATTCTAGATGACCCACTTATTCCAGCCGACCTCTACCCCATCCCCTTCCCAATGTCCCCTTCCCTTATTTTGTCCATAGTACCAATTGTATTAGGATTCAGTTTATATTCTTCATAAATTACAGTTTTAAAAATCCAGTTACTTCATTTTATACATTAGACGTATCGAATTCAAAGTTAGATAAATGGTCAGGACACGAAACGGTTGCTTGATGGTGGAGCGCCGAAAAGGCGTACGGTTTATTTACTATAAGGATTACGCATTTAATAGCTGTCTCACAGAAAAGTATGTTATTACTGTTGGGTCGGTTCGAATAATTATTCAGCCTCTCAATTAGGCGTATTTAAGCATTATGCCAAAGGGGGGGGGGGCTTTCGGCGCCTTTGGATTGCCAGGGCTAAGCCGAGCCAAAAAAAATGGGGCTTCCTTTGCGGAATATGAGCGCGATTTTTTTCCGCGAATTTTTTGTTTGTATTTCTCCGTCCGGGCGTGGGCTGGTCAGGCGGATGAATGAAATGCGGTGAATAGACCGGGTTGGGTATTTTTGTGCTCGGCTAATGAGATACCTCGTTCATGAATTTACTCCATAACGTCGGCCCCGAGAGTTTCGTATTCCCAATTTAGCGGGCGGGCTTGGAGTGAATGGGGCTGCAGCCCGCTATGCGCCCCGGGACCGGACCCGACATCACTGGATTCACCTACACCCACTCATAACGTACTTACACGAAGCAGTACTCTGGACACCAACGCATTACAGTGCGTCGGTCAGGGTTACCGTTCTTGGCTATCACATTTTACCATTCTTCCCACATTCTTGAGAAACATTGTCGGAGACTGCACTTTATTCTTGTATCTTTTTGATCATCCTGTTTGTATCGTTTATTGGGTTTCTCCACTGTCTGTTTTCGCTTTCTTCGCTTGTTTTTCTCTTATTGTCCTTGGGTTTTTAGTTTCTTGGTTTTTGTGTCTTTGTTTCTGTGGTTTCTTATTTTTAGAGATCTCGGGCCTTTATTTATAAGTAAATATGAAGCAAGCACCTTTGAAGAGTAGGAACAAGGTTATGGTTTGTTCGTGAAGGTTTCGGCCTTCTGGATATGCGAGTTATTGCTAAACTCAATGTCTCGGCACCAGTTTCTCTGCGCTTTCTCGTTCATTAGTCGCTTTTAGATGAGCTTAATAAATCGATACCTTGATTGAATACACAGTAGGGTGTTCTGTTTTCATTCGCAGAACTTCTGGATATAAAAAAAAATTATGGCATAATATTAGAGTTATTTTTCATTCATTAACTTTTAACGGTTTCAATTAGTCAACTCTCAGATTCGTGTGGTGCATATTACTCCGTCATTGGTCAACGTCCTAATGCTGGCGGAACCAGAGTTTTACGCCCCTAGATTCTTCCGAAAGAAATAAAAAGGATGCCCCAGTTGTCAACTAGCCCGGAAAAACTGTATCCCGTGAGGAGGAAAAAAATATAAGGCTGCATATAAAAGCGAGGCAGGAAATGTTCCAACGGGTGTTTGCCAGTCGCTGAGGCCCCAGTGTTGACCCAGCAGCACCGGCCACTCCTCCGCCCCCTAATGGCCCCTTCTGCCGACTTTCCAAAAAGCTCCTCGTTTCGCGAAAACGTTTATATTAGGACTTTGAATTTATTTACTCGGGAATAGAAAGCGAGGTTGGAAAAACAGTTACTGTTGAGACGAATAATTCTTGAAGAAATACGATTTACATTACTTGGCCCATAATGATTTGGATCAATTACTGAATTACTTGCAATTGCCAAGAACGATTAGCAGGCGGAATGATGGCCACGAGGACACTTCAATGAAAGTCAATGAGCATTAACATTTGAGAAACCGCTGTATAAACGACTATACTTGGACGCCAGGTAGCGGGTCTTCTCCCGGCCGGCGATTTATTCACTTACACATTATTATTTAATCCTATGGCAACACAAAAATTACAATCAACCCGGTCCTCCGGATTACAATTTGTAGAAAGAGGGGCGTTGTTGAACATGAAAGAAACATTTTATAGAAGGAGTAGTGGGTGATCGAAATGAGCGAGGTTTGAGGCGGCATTCGGTCTCCTTTTTACAAGGAGCATTTGGATAAGTACCAAAGACGCAAATCAAAACCCGGGGGCTGGAGGCAATATCGGTAACTGCATTAGTCTCGTTAGCGGACCCTAACCCCCTCCTCCGCCTTCCCCCTCCTTACTTTACGGGGCTTTGGAAGTAGGAGGTATAAACGTCAAGAAATATTAGTTCTTCGCTGACCCTCCAACCCCCTACCATCCCACAGGGTTGTTTATGGGTTTTAGTTTCAGAGGCGGCACCGCGATTTATTCCCAACATTTTATTTGAGATCCGATTCCGAAACTAAGCGGGGATATTAAAGTGTAAATGTATTCCCGTAAATTTTTCTCGTATTAGTTCCGCCAAGAGGGTCGTTCGATGTTTCCGTTTTCCGACCGTAACAAATACAGTGTACAGGTGCATACTAATCATTCAATTATTAAACGCCCAAATTAGGTGTTCTGACTTTTCGCAATCGGCTATACATCATTAATAATGCTTAAGCTAATACTAAGAATTAAAGAGGGGTCATGGGATTTAATTGTACCACAGTAAGAGCTTTAGTGTGCTGTTATCGATCGCGATTATGTTCTAGTGCCCAATGTTTTGTCTAAACAAATAAAATACTCATGTTCATAAATTATAATAGACTTAATTTGAGGTAATCACCCTGACGAATTAAGGACTCGATCCAACCTTAACACAGTGCATGTAAACCGCGCTATTTCTTACGAAGCATCTTTTTTTTTAAATATATTTTTCATTAGGTTTGTGTGTACAAGTTGTGCGAGCGGTGTCGGGATTACAATCTTGACTCGGGACTGGTTATTGGCCGGATTAATTTGGGTCAGAGATTTCATTTGTGTTAGTGCTGAGCACTGTGTGAGTCACCGCCCCCGGGGGTACGATTTGGAACTTGGAGGGACCAGTTAACGCCCCTCAGGCAAACTTCATCATTGGGATGATAAGTGTTTCCTGGCTTCCAACTGCCGATCGGTAATATCCCTTATTCCAGTTTAACGGTCGCACAAAGTTAGTGCCTTTTAAATTGTCACGGACGACAGAATATTTATGAATTGTTTGTTTCACTCTTATCCCCTTATTGGCAAGGATGCTTCTTAGATACTATGAAAGTAGAGTTTGAACCTCAACTAGGACCAATTATAGTTGAAATTTTAACTCGGTATTGTTCCACCTTTTTGTGGAACAATAATGAAATTGTTGGTTATCTGCAGTTAGCGATTATTCTTCAGTAACCGTAAGTATGTTAATATCATTTTTGATGATATTGGTAATATAGTGAATACAGGGCTTTGTTATCATTTCTCTATTTTAGATTGAAATTTTATTAAAATACCATTATAATCATTCTTGAAATAAATATATATATATGATGATAATTGAGGTTGATGTTCCTATAATAAATTGCAAGAAAACGAATTAAGAGACAACAATGTAAGAATCGTCCTCAATTTCAAATGAAGATCTTACAAATAAAGTTTTATTAACTTGTATGTTAGTTAGTTTTGGGTACTGCAAAAAAACAAAAAAGAATAAATGGAACGAAGCGGAGAAGGTCCGTGATAAGAAAGAACGTTGATCGATCCCAAATAGATTCCGGAATGGGCGCTGGGGACGGTAATCTCCGGTAGTGTTTGAGCGTGGGGCCGGGCCCTAATAAGACTGGCGAATAAATCAGAGCGGCGCGAATCGACCAGTGGGGCGGGCGGAGCCCCGGAGGGAGGCCATATTTTTCAGGCTTACCCCAGCGCGACTGGAACAGCCGCCGCGAAATCACCCGGCGGGGAGTGAGTGACTGTCGCCGAGGGGAGTAAGAAAACTTTTCAACGCCGAAAGACCGGTAATAAGTGAAATCTCCGATAATTTACAACGGCCCCGGGCGAGGGGGGGGCGGGCTTCATTATTGGTTTTCGCGAGTTCGATTCGAAATTGGGGAAAGTAAAAAAAAAACCTTCGGGGCTGTTTATTACCGAAAGTGGCCCTCCATTACAATGGGCTTAGTGTGAAATTGTAATTATTTCTTTATTGCTATTTTCTTTTAAGGTGACCGTTCTCGGTAAAAGAACAACCGCGAAGGGAGAAAAATGGGCGGACCAGCTACGAATTTCATGCCGCCTTTGTTTATTCCAACTTACTGCAATTTATTCACCGCTTTCGGGCCCGAAAAGTTTTCCAACAAGTGACAAATTAAAAATTTACTTAGCATGACAGTTTGGCCGCTCGGCGAAAAAGGATAGAGCCTTTGATTAGTCCTTAAATCGTGTTATTACTCTGAAATTCTCCTCTTAAACTTGAAATGAAGGGAAAAAGGAAAGGGAAAGGGCCACAATTACATTTATTCGAGAAAGGTTTCGAAATAAAGCCATGTTTCGAGGAATACTGATAGCTTTCCGTCCCCGAGGGAAGCCAATATTTTAAAACCTAATCATTCAAAGGGGAATTCGGGATAATCCCACCCACACCAACGAAGGGCAGTATTCTATTGAGGTTTATTGACACAAGGAGTGGTCAATGAACAAATTATGGTAATTATAAATTTAGTATCTTCTCTGTAACGTTCCACATTATATTTGCAATTGTCCCAATTTTTAGTGTACACTGTGCACCAGTAGTTGAAATACAAAAACAAACCTCTTATAATTAGATAAAATCATTTGTACGCTGGAATTCCTATTTTCGAGACAATCAATACACAAAAACTGAATTGTTTAACAAACCTCAATAGCAACCGTTATTTCAACTTCAATAAATACAATACTTTTACTGAATGAGTAATTCACGAAAAGAAATTCGCTGCAATCCATTCCCCGAAGGACGACGTAAATTCAGAATGTACGCTAGATTTTCTACGGTTCATATCACAGTATTTTCTCGGAAGAGTATATATCGAGAGGGCGGTTGGTTTCCGGTCAACCGTTCCGTATTTTTACGCTTTCAAGGAGATTAAAACTCCTGCCCGGAGGTAGGAGGAAACTTAAATAAATAGATGCGGCGCTGGTTCGGCGAGCGTCACGTTTGAAATGACGGTACTAAATCAAACAGTTTTAAAGCCGCTAAGCCCCCCCCCCGCTCCACTCCCTTCACCCCTCAGCTTGGCAAGTCTGGCCGCCTCTCCCTCATCTGTTAGACTTCCAACTTGCGCCCCCCCCCCCAAACCGGGTTGTTTCTTTTTATTTTAACAGATAAGCGGGGCATCTTTCCCGGCTTCAAATTGTAGTCTATTTTTTAATGTTGTCATAATTCAACGACTGCACACTTCGTAAAATATTCTTTTCGCCTTTCACAACATTTGCATCCGGTAGACGCCTGAGTGAAAACTCACGGATTTTGAAACCGACGAAAGAGTCAGGAAACTATCAGTAGAGGTTTTATACTTCAATATTTTTATTTATGTAATATAGTTATAAGGTTATAACGTTAAACACGTCAATAACCTTTTAGAAGGAAACTTCATTATTGTGGCGGCATAATTTCGAACATCAATAAACTAAAAAAACAATTTTTTAATTAAACATTATATAAATAAGCCTTCCTTTATAATTCTTTCAAACAGTTTAAACGTCGATGTGCATGAACTCTTGAATGTACGAACTGAACGTTAATGCGAGTGAATTTCCTTTCTTTAAGCGGAAAAACTAATAATCGGTCATTTTATTGCGATTGCTATTTATCGCATAGGCGAATTCAAAATTGGGTAGAATGCAATGTCACGTGAAAATTAATTAATGTCCCGTGACCTTTAGGGTGCCTTCAAAAGGAATAATTCAAGCAGGAATTTATAGGGAATTGTTTGCCCTGTTAGGGGCAGTGTAGGGGGGAAGGCACCACTTCCAATCGACACCGGCGGCAGGGGCTTTTAAGAGATAAAACGGACGGGCCGGCGAATAAAAGAGGTGCGTTGTAGCTTCCAATTCCGCGATGAATTTCAAACAAATTAAATGGATCTCAGGTTGCCTCAAATCCGGCAGATTTTCAGATTAAATTTTGAACGGAGTTATCAGTGGAGTTGGAAAGGAGAGCGGAAGACGATGGCACTTTTACCCAATCCTTTATATTTATTTTCTCCTCTTCCTTTAACGCTTCATCCCGTGACATCAAAAAAGGTCAATTCTCTGTAAGCGCGGTTGAACATTATTGGGATAAATCCCACTGGAAGAAGAAGCCGTTCGACTATAACAATATAGGTCATTGGCAACGCATCGTCCTTATAAAACTCCATTCACATTCGGCAAATTGTCAAAGCGCTATATAAGGGAATTTTCTCGTTATTTCTGACCCCGACTAATACATTTTTATCGAACCCTCCGACCAGAATACTGAGAGGACAAACTAATTATTTAGTACAGAATTATGTTCATTGGTAAAATGGATAATGCTATAATTTTGCTGCCATTTTTTAGCAATTATGTTATCGTCTATAATGTTGTCTCCCTTGTTATGTAGGTAATCATTTAATTTTATGTCGTTATGGCAACCCAAATATCACCGTAGTTGTGGTTGTTTGCAACAAATACTGTAATTGTCATTCACGAATCGGGTTTCTGTATTTACGTTTCATACATTTGAAGAATAAGGATTTGTTCAACAGGTTACAATGGACGCCCTGAATTGAAATCCTGCCAGTAAATGGTGTCGTATCGCATACGTAAGGGCACTGTTCATAAATCCCGTCCATAAACGGAGTGGACAGGGAGAGGGGAAGGTTTAATGCGGGAAATAAAGTCCCGAGCCGGTGGCTATAATAGCCGACGTATATGTGGAGAACGATACTTTGCGGTTCCAGAATAGCCGAGAGGAACTTGTACAAATCTGGGATCCGAGTGCCTGAAAAATATACAATCTCTTTTAATAATCAATGCAACGGAGCAGCCTGAATGAAACATTATTAAAATTTCAAATGATCAAGCTACGATCAACCGATGTTGCCTATCCCGGCTAAGCGGAAAGCAAATTTTTTGTTTATGCTTACGTTTTTGCCTACGTAGTTTCCGAATCATAATCCTAGTCGGACCGAGAATACAATTAACGATGCCCTTAGTCAGTTAGAGTAGGGTAATGGAAAATTACTGGCTGGAAGATGGCCTCCTTTATGGGCCCCCGAAACTGGTGCAGAGGATGGGGCTTTTTTTCCCAATTAATGCGGCTTAACGGCGAGATGGAATCTGACCCCACTGAGACCCTCCTTGGAATAAATTAATTCCAAAATTGTATTTCATGAGATTACAGATTTTGATTCCGTTGGGCAGGAATTCGCCCCGGTTTCAGGATTTTTCTAATGAACTAAGTAAATTGTATTCATTTAATGTTTACCACCACTTTTCGCAGGAAGGTGTTAAAGTATTATGATTTTATTATTTATATGGAAATACGTGTTTTGCAATGTCCACTGGTAATTTAATCAAATAAGCACAGCTTTTTCATGAAAGTAGATGTATAGATGTAGGAATAAAGATATATGTACGCCTAAAGTGGGGCCGAAAAAAATCGAAACCCAATAATTACAAAAATATTGCGTACAGGTTATGTGAGGGATAATAATCAATACATGGTAAACAGAGAAATGAAGTAATAGTTAATAAGGCTATGACAAAATTGGAATTTGGAATTATTTTTACTGTATTCGAACCCTGGTAAGTCGTTTGAAATTGGATAATATTTCGGAATAAAGAGAATACGAACCGAATGCATTCACGCGCATTCCCCAATTTCTGTTCTAATATAATTCGGTTCGGAGAATGAAACGGAATGAAACTGGAATCTGTAAGCATGGGAAAATAGGAGACGCAGTTTTGAAAGGCGGATAGCTCGGTTGGGCGCTCTGTCCGGAGGAGGGATAAAATCCGGTACACGGGACCGTCACCGGCGGGGTAAGATATAGGCAGGCATGAGGCAGGTGAGCTATGCAGGTATGACGAGGCGAAACAAATAGGTTGGCCCGCAGAACACCAACCCCCACACACCCCCTTCAACCCCTCCAACCCCTCCACCAAATCCCCTGGCCACAACCGAAAAACTAGTCCACGGATTCCGACCCAGCTTTGAATATTTCACCCTCACACCGAGCCCCCCTTCCCCGATCTTCCGTTCCGCTTCACACGATGATATTTCAACACTCAATACCTGTAAATTCGAGTATGTACAAGTTGGAATATTCGGAGGAAAAAATTCTTTCGCCAGGTATTAGATATTTTCGAGACTTACTTCCTCGGGGGTAGTAGACCCCAATATTTTTTTTTAAATGACCGGATAAAAATGGTACTTGAGCATATTTATTTAAATCGTAAACTCCAAAACTTTTAATACTAGGTATGTTACTCATATTTCATTACTCATATAATATTAAAGTAATACTATTTTAACAGATTTGCATTTGCGAAGTTATCAAAAGTAGGGTTGAGGGTTCGAATTTTTATTTTGCACGTGGATTTACCCTTATTTATTAATGCGACATTCAGGAAATAAGAACCTTAACACTTAAGTAACAGTTTCTTTCTTGGTCGTATGTCAGTATTACTTATTTTGTACAAAATTGTCTATTTTCTAATTTTATTTACTGATAGCTATTAACGTAAATGCGTTTCTCTGATGAAACTACTTGTTGGTTGTTAATTTCATGTTGTTGTTCTCATGCGATGTGTCCATAAAAAAATAGTACCTCATTACTTTGCCGGGCCAGGGCACTTATGGGACTCGGGGGTGCGCTTCAGAATAATTAGATTGGATGTACAGGGGATGTTTAAGTAATTAACGATCGGGTACGTAAGATGCCCTGCAGGAGTGGGTCCTTCCACTACCCCCGATTATGAATCGTACGATGGGGTTATATGTCTTTGAGATTTAACATTCGAAATGCGAGATTTAAAATCCTACACTGCATACCTGAAATAAGGAGAGAATAAAGGAATAAACTATTAAGTGTTCAAATTGCATAAGCACTCCTGTCATGAATTACACTCTCTATCCTCTACAGTGCCTCTAAAGGTTCCTAGGCAGTGGAGGGTCCTTTTTTTCGGAGGTAAAAACAAAGGGGCGTCACTCCCAACTGGAAGGAGGAGGTCGGGGGTGTATCGGCTTGGGAGTGGGGTCACCCACTTAGTCTAATAATTGTGTAATTAGGTTGAGGGGAAAAGAGTGGCCACCGGTTCGGCCCCCGCTGCAGCCTTCCAATTAGCTAAAGTGGAAAAGGTGAGCCCACCACACAGCTAATCGTGAGCAAGAGGCACCCACCGCTACTTACTGTTAGTCCGT
Organism: Lethocerus indicus; assembly: GCA_019843655.1. Taxonomy (NCBI): domain Eukaryota; kingdom Metazoa; phylum Arthropoda; class Insecta; order Hemiptera; family Belostomatidae; genus Lethocerus; species Lethocerus indicus. The sequence goes on along the minus strand of JACDQD010000003.1, from coordinate 19,640,469 downwards.
GCAATGCAAACAATCGAAAATATATTTCAAAACATGTTACATAATGCGGGTATTTGGTTGTTACTTAATAAATTAACGAAGGGACGGGAAGGAAGCCCAGGATTCATAGATCTGTTCTGTTGTCGTAGGCAACCGTCTTCATGTTCTGAAAGGTTCCTTTCCATACATTTAGATTACATTATATTATAATTATAGATTACATAGATTTAGAACAAATATACAAATATATGTATCTCCGGGTTATTATTGTTTAATTACAGATCAATTAACTTAAGATAATAATCATATTTTTCGAAAAATACCACGAAGTAGTTTATTCACCGTGCTCGCCTAATTGTATGTAATACAATGGGGTTCCAGTGATTATTCAGTTAGGGGTTCGGTCCAACTACGAGTAGGGTTTCGATTTTCTCTACGGGCTGGTCCCGATACATTGCCGTTTTTTTTTTGTTGTGCCTAAACTGGATCCGGGATAGGAAATAAACAGGGTGTCAAAGGGCGGAAAGGGGTGGAGGTGGAGCCAGCGCAAAAACACGGGTTCGAAGCCACTTTTCCACCCCTGGTCCCTGAGCCCTTTCCCCATCCTCCTCGTTCCTCCCACCCGCGGAAATTAATTAATTCAATGTCCCCGTCATAACTTATAGCGGCCTCCCGTCCCGAAGCGGGCGCTTCCTATTGAAATAGGCGACTACACATCAATCACCCGGAGTCCTGGACCCCTCGCCCCCCTCCGCCATCCCTCCTAAGACGTCGCCTTACACCTCTACATTATCATCCTGCCTGGTGTCGCCTCGCAGCTTCAATTTCTGGTCAGTGATCACTGAGCTTGGCCGCATGCGTTTCACCACTGCTGGGATACAAATAGTAATGATTCAGCCACATCCCACAATTAATAGTATATTCGATAGAACAGAGACGAAATAGCACATTTTTGTAAACTGGAATGATTTACATGGGCACGATTTAACTTTCTTTTTGCGGGAGATGAAATTTTCTGATGGAATGAAAGTAGATGAATGTGGGGGACGGGAGGAGTATTTTAAAATGTATCGATCCCACCTCTCGTAGGCTAAGAAACATCTCAGTAGACGGCTGATTTACGAAAGGACCCTTGTTGAAACGCAATGTACTTCGTGTCTGGTCTGAAGACCCCGTGTAGGTCATGTTTTAGTAAAGACGCTTTGGAATATGTCAAGGGCCGCACAGCTCGGGGACCGCTTTGAGTTGAGAGGAAGAATTACCGCCAGCGTAAGGCGCCAGGCAAGTTGTAAAGAATGTTGAAGGTTCCGGTGGTCTCGTGTTTGTTTTACAAATGGATTCCACTTAAAATTAACGGAACGTGAGATTGAACACCAACAAATTGTAGGTTGTTGTTTGTGTAAATTGATTCTCACTCCTTCATTTGGCCAGCAGTAAGGGTAGAAAGCTTAAATGAGGAAAGCAATTCATTAAGGACACAGAAATTGAGAAATTCAATTCCATCTAGGATGTCGTCCATTTAGCTGACTCCATTCACTCAGGACACACGATTCACCAAATAGTACTTTAAGGTACATAACTTTATAAAAATGTGCAAACATACATTGTAAATTGTCTCTTCTGTTAAATCTAAATTGAAATATTACTATCTGATGAAAAAAAATATTCCTATCTTAGAAAAAAATTCTTTATGGTCTCTCTAGCATAATGGGCATTCATGATTTGCCTGTTGAAATGTTATACAATTGGTATGATGATTTGCAGTTATTGAAACTGAAAGGAACAACTGAATAAGCTAACCCCTTAATAATAGAATGTATTCCTGGCCGTACTGCGGACATTTGCTCCGTATATGATATCTATAATCCTTAACGGACACCTATTTTTTGCATTGAATCTACATAATATTCATAATTTTGAATGCATAACGCATTCCAAGTTATACTGTCATTGAGTGCTTTGCTCAAGAAAGCCTATTAAACACAAGAAAGTATTAAAAGTGTGAACCTAACGTATTTAACAGTCGAAAAGAATTCTCGTTATTTATTTTGTAAAACCGGAGCTAAAAATATAAAGGAATGATATTTATGCCGGCAGTAACCCGCTAACCCAATCTGGGGTAAACTGAGTCGTATTACAAAGCCATAAATTGCCCCCAGTAGAAAGAAAACCGGAATAAAAGCTGTCAGGTTTAGATATGATGAAACATTATGGGATGCGGCGACGCCGTATGAATACTAATGGACTTAGTTTTGCCTTGTCGGTTAGCATTTTCAGAAATAATTCTGGCATAGAAAAAAAAGATCGGGTGGTAATAATGCGTTTGGATACTTAAAATAAATCAACAATAATTTAGGAATATAATTCCTATATGTATATAATATATATAAGGTAATATAATTCATTGAAATAATTTTAATTAATTATATTATAAAATGGTTTGATTTATAATAAATGTGTGCATTAATGGCCGGTATAATATTTCAATGTTCAAATTAAGTGTTTCAATACCAGAACAAATAAGGATTAATGGAGCAGTATCTTCCATAATAAATATTTTTCTATTTTTTAATTATTATCTATTTCAAATTATTGCCAACCTTTATTCTTTATTACCTTATTATATTGTCAATTATTCAATATATGTATTGTACATACATTATACATACATCAATACATTACAATAACTAGTAAGAACTAATCTTACACATGAGTAAGAACTTAATTTACTTGGAAAGGCATTTAGTATGGCGGGAAGTCTTAATTCATTTGTGCCATGTACTATTTAACCGGTATAATAAATAGAAAATTTAAATGAGTATCGTAATTTCCTTTATTTTTCTACTTAGATTCTTTTCTTCAGAATTATATTCGCAAAAACCATTAAATCTAAGGTAAGTTTATACGGTTTTTAATCCTTATCTAATTTTAGCTGATGCCAGTTCAGGAAAAAAGGCTGATTTGCTCGGTCCCTTATTGTTGTCCAAAATGAATGATAACTCGAGCGGACCATGAAAGGTCCATGAAGGAGCGGCCCACTGCGACCTCTGAACACCCCCGAGCCCAACAGTGAACCGATGAATTTGTTTGCCAACTCGAAATTCAAGGGAGGCGAACGCCCGCCTATAACCGCGTATTTCAATTAGCCCACGGCATCCAGTTTCGTTGGTTATGCATGACTTTGGACGTGGTAATGAAAATTATTTCACGCGGATTATACTTTCGAAAAAGTCGAAAAAAGCAAACTTTAGGGCTCTACCGGCCTACCGAGGAAAAACTTGGGACTCTTCCCGGCCCCCTTCGTATTTTTTCCCCCTTCGAGGACGGTATTTGTAATTTGCCGCTTTAAAAAATCCTGGGGCGCAAAGTATGCGGTGCCCGACGACCCGCCTTCTCGGTAAATTACTTTTGTAATGAATTATTCATGAAATAAATTTCAAATATGTGAACGCCCGACGCGATGGGGGCCGACACCAGAGGATTATCCAGGCCTACGGAATTCTTATAGTTTCAACAAAGTAACCTTTTAAGATACAGATGCCATTTTTTAAAACCTCTCTAAAACGAAATTTAAAAATAATCAAGTCAATCGCGCTTTGTTTAATTGATAATTGGCAAACTGTGTTTCATGTCTCTACCTCATATAGTTGGGTGAATGTTTTAATTAATGGGGCCGTCTGAATTATAGTCACATTCAAACATACAAACTTTTTGTGTTCGTAGAAAGTAAAATTAATACCAATTCAAAGTAACTGTTATTCGAACACAGTAGGTCTGCTGTTACAATTTTAGCTATTCAATATTTTGTTACGATGTCATTGTAAATTTTGTAATGACCTTTCTGTATTTATTTTATTTTGGTTAAATTACTTCAAATGGATGAATTCACTTCTAATTGATCGCAATGGAACGCTTTATTATTGTAAAATGGTGCATTGTTGTTATTTATAAAGGAAAATGTTTCAAATGAAATCGTTTTACAGAAAGCGTTAACAAAATGTGTTCTTATTCGTTGGCAGTTTACTGCCTTCATGACATATCAATTGTCCTCAGTGAATTTGTAGCGTTGACCGCAACACCTATTCCTTTAACGGGGGCAGTGGCCGTGTGTGTTTACGGGCGGTCATAAATATTGCCATAATCATGGACAAGGGGTCCTTGTCGGTCGACGGGTCATAGAGTTGAATTATTATGCAAGTTTATTGGCGGGATATAAAAATACACTTTATATTCTTTTCAACGAGGTGCTTCTGGTAGGACCGAACGTTTTTGCCCGCCCCCAACAACCAGGTTATAAACTGGCAATAAAAGAGGCGGCCAAATAGCGGCCAATGTTCAGAAAATCTTTATTTAGACTTTTTTATACTAGCGCCACTCTCTCGGCCGGCTTTCAATATTATGATAGCCCAGTGGGGCATTTTTCCGACTGATTCCAAGAGACGTTCGGACAGTATTTTATTTATTTTTCGCCAGCAATGAAAATAAACTCAGATCACGGAATCGTGCAATTAATTCGTTGAAATATAGCGAGACGCAGTTTTGACTCCGGTCGGGTACACACAAGGGATAATGGAGGTAATAAATTGACTTAATTTAAGGCATCGCTTTTATAATTTATATTATCCACCTTCTCCGCATTCAACAATTGTACAACGACATATCAAATATGTTAACATATTGTTAAGACATTGACAATACACAGTTGAGAAGGGGTCGCCGAACTGAAGACTGAATAGGATGTTTGGTCTTGAAATGGTGAGGGGCGATAGACGAAAGCCGATATAAATTTTAATTGTTCGCCGGCCACTTAACCTTATTGCTATTCTGCGGGCGTCCGGCTCCGGTTTATGAACGTGTTCAGGCTGCAGGTAGGATGTATCGCCATTACCGAAGTTGGGGTATTCGGCTGGAAGGAGTTGGGGCTGCGGTTAACGCAGGAGTTGACCGCCGGCCGTCTGTCCCCCATGCCGACTTCATTTGCATAATTGATCACCCACACCCGGCGGCCGGGCCCGATAAACCTCGTTCATAATTAACAATATGGATTATATTCGTCGTAATCCCGCCGAGAGCCGGTATATTTTGGCATCGGTCAAACAGCTTTGCCACCGCAGACCCGCCGTTCCCCGCCCGTCCACCCCCCGGGCCATATAACAGTATTCAATCGGTATGCAAAGCCGAGCCCACTTTTGGTCCCGTAACGGCTGACGGCAGCATAAATTAGCTTCTTCGCCGACCGCCCTGCCTTGCTTCCATTTATTTCGCAAAAATTATAGATTTTCTCGCTACTTCATTTAATATTAAAACTTAAATATATGCCTGCTTTTATACAGAAATCATTACTGAAAATGTCGGATTTAACACAAATTAACTGTACCGCTTCCCAACCTATTACTATTCCTAATATCCTCCTACAAGCATAGTAGATGCGCATTTTGGATACACATCCAAGGTACAGAGTTATTTAGAGTATTTTATTACAAATGAGCGTGTAAAATGATGTTCCAAAATTATGAAAGGAAATATAAATCAAATTGAATTTAGGTAACCGGTTCAATTTCTTTAAATTAATGAAAGTTTACAGAAAATCTTGTTCCGGCGTTTTCGCCGTCCCTAATGATTTGGCATTTTCCAGCAAGGAGGGGAACGAGAAAATCGTTTTACCGGACGCGGGAAGCTCGCTGATCGATTCCCCCCGATCGTATTTTGGGGCCGGTTCGAGTTTGCCGGGTTAGCGGAGTGGGGGTAGTCGGTTACACGTGTTTTCAAAACTAGGTTAAAGATGGGGCATGGGCCAGGGGACCCAGCGCAACGCCGTTACGAATCAATCTGACTTCGGACCATTTGGCCGAAAACGATTGGTACCGCCTGTAAACTGCCCTCGAATTACACAGCGGCGATTAATATTACAATGGGGCCCGACCAAGAGCCGGGGTTAAACTACCCTCTCCAATAAATCGACCGGCCCGTTCTTGTTTCAACGTATACATAGCATGCAATCAGTGGTGTGTACTCGATAAAACGTACGCCTAGTTTCATTGGTTTCGGATAAAAGTTCTTGGGAAATTAATTTATTTGCTCCCCACCACCGAGAGGTATTATTGTTAAATTATATTATTTAAAAACACGATCCTAGACTAGTAGTTGCATCGTCAATAGAGTCATGGCAGTAATTTAATATGAAGCATAGACGTATAATGCACTGTGGATGATAATAAAAATCTCAAAATAACCAAGATACCATTCCTCCGTTACATGAATATAACTCCTATAATAGGGGGAATATGATTTACCTTTAGCAGACAGGCATATAATTAACATTTTTATACACAAACTGCTACACACAACGTTACGTGTTGATTAAGCTTTAAACGCACTTGTCTGACACATGTATCACTTATATGCGTTTCAATTAGTCCAACGCAGAGTATTGTAGCACATGTACATTATTCCGAATTGGAATATATCGTTACAGTGTACGCAAATGGTATGCCATCACTGCCTGTACACATCGGGCGGCAAATAGAACATTACTCAAATATACAAATGTTCAAAGAAAACTTGTGATCAAGTTTAAAGGGACAAAACACGTTAACCTGTTGTATAAGGTTTAATGGAGTGACTAATTTTAAAATTGTGAACAAAATGATTTAGAAACATATAAGTTACGGTTAAGAAACATTTGTTATATAGCAAATAACTTATAAGTGGTCACCTTTTTTATTTGACTTTTTCTTTAACATGTGTATTATCTTACACAGGTATACAAATGAATAATAAAACAAGGAAAATGTTCCGATCATTTTCTTCCCTCTTACAAGGGTTTAAGCATTACCAAAAATGCGTCGTATATTTACCTCCCTTTATCTCAGTCTACTGTCTTTCTTCTGCGTACGGGCCTATTTTATATAAAGCCGTACAGTTCATAAACTATGTATCTCATTTGAGCGAAACGGGTCTCGGGGAGTGGCAATACCCCCATCCTTATATATTTTACGACAAAGAATTTTCTTAAGTGAAAGAGGAAGTACTCAAGAACACGACGAAAAACATATCCGTCGGCTTGTGATCGAAGGGAAAGTCAATTCATTTTTAAAGACAAAAATCTGGTTATAATATTTTAAAGCAAATAAATAAGAAGCAATACAAACCATCGAATATTTGCATGTTTTTACACCACTTTTAGGTTAGTAGAAAAAGTGCTTCGTCACTGTAGATTTATCAATCAATAAATCGATTTATCAAGTTTACCATATTGTACGTATTTGGGCTGGCAAAATTTCCTATTCGGTACTATTAAACCAGAAGTTGTTGAGGAGATCAAAATATGGGGCCTTGTATAAGGGTTGTCCAAAAACTGACAATAGTAAACAGAATTAGTCATATAAATTTTCCAGTTTTCCTACATGTTTTCCTCATTTATTGTCCCTTTTTTGTGACGAGAGGGGGGGTGTTTTCATTTTATTTTATAAGGAGGAGGGCTCGTATCTCGGGGTTGTCAAAGCCTCAGACGCCTCCAGGAGACATCGGAGCCTTTGCCGACGCCAACCTGTTATTGAAACGCGTCTTAAAGTGAGTTTAGGGGTGACAACCCCGACAGGCCTTTCATAATGCACCCGGGTTCTCCTCTCTTCTCTGCCCACCCCAACCCCCGCCATCCCCGTTCCCGGTTTTGTGGTTCTGCCCTTCAATATATATATATATATATATATATATATATATATATATATATATATATATATATTTCGCTTTCGAAATTTCACTCGCTGAAGGACATTCTTCGAGCCGCGCGCTTTGAAAATTAAGAGAAAGATTTTAAGACGGGGGCGACTGAGGAAAGAGCCCCGGTTTGTTCCGACCTACTGAGGGTGGCCCAATGCCAGAATCGATCCCGTGATGGACAGCGGAGGAGGAAAATAAAGAAAACGGGTGGGCAAAAATATAAAACAAAAAACCGTTTTCGGATAGATCGGCCGGGAAGGATTTTTCCGGATTTTCTTATATATAAATATTTATACACACTTCTAAAACTCCGGAGCTGTTCTCATTTTCTGCTTTCTTAACGAGCGAACCCAGGAAAAATATTCACTTCCGAACTTGGATTGGAGTTTTGGTTTCGGCAATTATTAAGTAATTATATATTCCGCATTTTTAATTACTTGGGATTTTTTTCATTGTCTTCATCGTTGTTACAGTCGTTTCATTCGAATAATCGTAATAATTATGATTAATAATTATCACTCGGCGGAATAACATAAAAAATTGTTAATTTGCTCGCTTGTTTAATCAGGATTGTAATCCCTTATTAAAATGTATTTGAATTCATTGCGGCGGCTATTCCGGTAGTTGAATGTATTCATTTAAATTTTAAACACCCACAGCTGTTTTGTGGATAATTTCATTACCAGATATCCATTAACCGATTTCACTTTCGAAATTTCATAGATACGGTCATCTGACATCTGAAGGATTCCAATATATTCGGCAGTTTTAAGGATAAAAGAATGCGCAAATCCTGGAAGTGTGCACAATTCAACGCCAGATTATTTGTAATTATTGCGGCGAATTACCGGTGTACCAGTTACTGGTACTGGTACCAGTAAACTGGCGCGAGACTCAGGGCTGGGTGGGGAGATTCGTCACGTGAAGTGGACATGTAATGATTTCCGATGTCCGGCCAATAAGTTAAGCGGTTCTGTGTAAGAGGCGGCCGGCATTAGCGGGCCCCAGGGCGGAGTGCAAGTGACCGTGAGCCCTGGCCATTGTTCTTGAGAAATGGGCCGTGCTCTGGCGGGTGCCGGCTCCCAGTGACCGCCCTTCACAGGGGTTAATTTCATTCGGCGCTGATCTTGTCATAACCACCCCCCCCCTGCCCCTTTCACCCCGATAATGGACTCGTGCCTACAGTTCATTTAACCCGGTCGGAGCCCCATTGTAGACTGTGGCAACTCTAATGAGAACGGGGGACCCGGCCTGCTTTGTAGACTCTCACTTCCACTTCCACTTGTATCCCCGCGAGACGCAGAAACCTTTATAATGAACTGATTTACAATTAAACTTACCCATTGCCGGACCCTAAAAAAACGATCGCTTCATTATTAACTATTATAATATTCCGCTGTAATACTACGATTTACCCTGATATATATTTATTAGTGATATTGATTTTGTGTTTCCGTACTGATTAATGTAATTATTAAATCACAAAATCGAAAAGAGGGGGTCTACTAATTAGGTAAGTTACAAGGTATTGTCTAGTAAATATATAATTGTGCGAGAAACCAAGGTTTTTTTTGTTTTGTAATTATATTAGGACGATTAGATTTCACAATAGTGATAAACAGTGATATGGTAAATCCGTAACACTAATGAAGTACTATTGGATCTACTATTGGTTCTACTAATTTCTCATGCCCGGATGAGTTACACAGATTTATTGAGAAGTACGGCGCCCAACGCGGCAAACCGGAACGACTCATCTGTCGTGAGTTTAGTATCACACGGCGCCGTATTACATGACGGAAGATGAAAATATTTTACGATAATACAGTATACGGGGAAAAAGCTAAAGATAGACTGGAGGAGCTTTTAATATCCTTATTAATCTTTTAATATCTCTGTAACAAATAAGTATTTCATACTTATTTAAATTTAACTTGTTCCTAGTACCTATTAATAAATAAAATACCCAGGTAGCAGTTAGATTTAAAAATGATGTAAAGGTACTTTTAGTTGCGAATATAGCCAATCTTTAATGGGATATTATTGGGAAAAAATTGGGGTGCGCGATCCGCATTCCTCAAGTGTAACATTCAACTCGGGCAAGAAAACTGGTAAGACGAGCGTGACCGACGTGCCGCGGCCATAAAATGGGGTCACGGCGAGCTCAAAGGAATTTACTGAGGAAAGGAATATTGGCTATTTGACCGGAAAGCTTAGACTTTCTGGGACTCTCTCCAATAGTATTTCACTAGTGTTACAGATTTACCATATCACTGTCTATCACCGTTGTGAAATCTGATCGTCCTAATATAATTACAGAACACAAAAAACGTTGGAGGTTTCTGGCACAATTATATATTCACTTGACAATACCTTGTAAATTACTTTAGTTTTTTGGCACTTTGATTGCGATCGATATTTGCAATCGTTGCTGATATTATTTTTATCTTTACACTAGGAGGGACTCGCTTCGAAGCGAAAAGCAGAACGGCGGTCAAAATCTAATTTCCACGCAGTCGAGAATCATCTTATCGCGTCGGAAGAAATATTCTTTGGTGGGAGAGTAGGTAGAGCCAAAAAAAGGAACATTTTTAATACAAGTTGTTGATGCTAAAGGAGCTGGAGTTGGCGAGAGTGTGTGGCTGTATGTGGTCTCAGAGCCCTGATGGAATTTCCACCGAGTTGAGAGACGCCTATGTAATTTAGAGATGGTTCCTCCGATACTAGCGTTTGAAGCCTCAGTGTGCCCACTCACTCACCTTCTCTCTCTCTCTCTCCCTCCCACGCTCCCTCCCTCCCTCTCCAAAAGAGTTAGTCCACGGTTATACCCTCCTATTTTTTCCTCTTCGCTTCTTGCTCTGCCTCTGTATTTTCTATTTTTTTTTCCACTCTACCATCGGCCCAGCAGTCGGCCGGTAACTTGGGAGGGCCGTTATATTTGAAAAATAGAAAGTATGGCACTGTATCGAAACAAATATTCTCAAAACCGAGATTAAAACGAAGACCTTGAATGTTGTTTATGAATACCGCCATTTATCAATCACGAATATTAACTGTCCCTGTTGAATTAAATGTGCTTCTATAATTTTTTGAATAAAAAAAAGTAGAATAGGAAAAAGATTGTAGAATAAGGGGCACAGTTTCATATCGTGTACTAACCAAAATATAGCTATTTGGACGACGTAATTTGGTTATAATAATAATTAATAATATAATAATATCGGATTATAATTATAAATTACTAAATAGCGTAAGAATAAATAGTATATTGCGTTAATATTGGTTCTCATTAAAGATTTGTGTCCTGGAAAGTCGATTACATGTTGTTGCGTCGAACTATATATAGCGATAATCAGGCTCAGGACATACTTAATGTCCACTCTTACTCTATGTCCGCGTCCAGGATTTCAGTACGGGGCCGGGGATGAAATCGCCAAATATTAAACGACCGTTAAATAAAATATCGGCCCAATCGAACTGGGCCGAATGTCACAGTGTCCGGGTGGCGTTTTTCAAAAATTCATCAGCGCGAAGGGAGACCAAGCACTCGGCTGTCGGTTTGGGAGTGAGGGGGGTGAAGGGGGGCTATCGGTTCCTATTAACCCTAAACCGTCGGAGCCGCCGGCCTCCACTCAGGTTACCTATCTCGCGAAAATTAGGTAACTGCGCTATCTAGCCAGCCATCTGTCTAATGCCCCGCCGGCGATTATCGGCCCCTCCTCCAACTCCGTATTGTGTATTTCGGCGGCGCAATTAACAACGGCCAATTGAGTGTGTGTATATTATCTGCCGGCTAAGAACATAATCGTGCGGTCTGGGAGCATTAAAGCCGCCCCCGGCCCCAACCCTTGTAACTACCCCCAACTACTGCTCTCCCGCAGACGTTAATCCGCCGACAACAAATCTTCATGCTAAACTAATAGCTTCATAGCAATTACCGGGCGATGCGGTATTTGACCGTCGGTAATTATCGTCAGCTTAGTTTTTCCTCTCGCTCATTATACACTACGAACTCTCTACTTATATTTGCGTACATTATGTTCCGCCGAATGCGTTTATCGACTTCTCAGTTTTTAAACAAAGAACCCGCTTCAAATTTTCTGTGAAAGTAAATTTCTTTTCGTGCAGGGAGGATTGTAATCAGTGACCGAGACGTTTACGTGCCGACCCCTTATCGGCAGCAATTCATCAGTCGGTTACTTCAATGTATACGGTTATTTTGTGACCAGTATTGAAACCAGCGATCGTATATCTGAACTTTTTATGGGAAGTAGTTGTACATGAACAGACTATCGAAAGGAATTCTGAACAGTAATCTGGTACTGACGAGCTTCTCTCTATTCTCTAATTCGTCAGTTAGCGGTTTGAGTGAACGAAACAGTTCAGTTGCAAACATGAATTGATTAATGTCTAATTAACTCCATTCAATGTACACATTAACGAACGACGAGTATTACCATCAAAAGCCGGTTCGTCGGAGTAGTATTCTGTGACTTACCGAGCAGTACCCAACCTAAGTTCGACTTACTAAGGGGATCCAAAATGAAGTTTACACTTATAGGTCTGTAATCGAACCCACGATTACCGTATGACCTGTTGCACGGACTGCAAGCCGAATTTCGAATCCACAATTACTTTTCAGTAAAAAATTCATTAAATTTCAGCAGGTTCACAAGATACGTCACTCTACTTGAGCCACATACATACCCGTTTGAAAACAGTTAAACCGAAAAATGTATCACGACTAATATTGGAAATGTATACGAAATTGGGCACAAATCCTATGTTATAGCGATCAGGAATTATTTATATTTATATGCTGCTAAAGTATATCACTATGATTGTGACTTACTGTTTAGGATTTAAATACCCGCGCATCAACCCCAGTTAGCTTAATTTCCTTACCCCAAAAATACAACAAGAGTTTATGACGCCTTTTAAATACAAAGGAGGGCCAATAAACCAAAGGGAAAGTTCAAGTGAGGAATGGAACGTTGTGAGCTTAATTGTTTTTTAATTACTCACTATAAACAACACTTTTAATGGTCGCGGCAGAACACGAAGTAAGCCATTTACAACAGGTACTATTAGTACCTCGCCTTTCACCTTACATTTTCACGCTAGTTGTGTAAATAAATGTTGGCCTCTAATGTATTTCACTAAGCATAACTTATAAACGTTCTTTAATTAGTTTATTCAATATGTCTCAACTAGTTCATTTTGTTAATAATATATATATGTGTCGCACGGAATGTATATATTGTGACTATAGAATAGGCTGTTGGAAGTATTATACACTCGCGTTTTTGAAGCGCCTACGATAAACGGTTAGGCGTGCACGCTGTAAGGGGTAGAACTGGAGCGGGCTGGAGGTAGAAAGTGCGCCTCAGAGTAGTTTCAGGCTATTGTCCCGAATGTGGGGCAAAAAACAAGTGCCGCAATATCGGGGCCCCGAGCGCAAGTGCGCGCGCGGAGATCGCCCGACTTGTGAAGGCCGCATTGGTGTTAACATCTGTTAACACCGCCGCCAGCTAATTGCATCGGCAGAGGGTAATAGTTTTGTGAACCGCTAGTGACCGATAGTGGGCTTTGTGTCAGCTGAGATAGTCGCCAGTGTTCAACGGCTCCCATTGAACGTCGAGCGAGCGGACCGAAGCGCTCCTCCTCCCACACCCTGCCCATAATCTGCTTCCGATGAATGCCTAATCAACTATTAAACGTATGATAAACGAACGGTGTCGCCTTCAATAGCCTATTTGGCAGTACTGAGTAGGTTTTTGTATTCACTAGACCTAGATATTTAGCGATTAATACAAGTATTTGTTACATTGATTGAACATACAAGAGTGTTATTATCGCAATAATTTATTCCAAATGGTTTGCCAGATCGGTAAAAGGACTCTGAAGTATCTACATTACTAAAGAAGTAATATTTATGATGGCCGAAAACGGAAACTAATGGAATAACATCGCAAGAGTGAGGGTGCACTCGTTGTTCCTTATCGTTCCTTATTACCACAGCTAATTATACCTTTTCCCTTGTAAAATTATGACACTTTGGATTACACGAACGAAAAATGAATCTCACTGAGAATAATGAATATAATTATTCATTTCATATACTAAAAACGTTCTCTCGCTGGAAAATAACAAAATGCATGAAACAACCGAAAGCATCCAATCATAAGGAGTAATTGATTGGAGAGGGCGGGGTATTTTAAAGCAGGTACGTTGTTATAAATCCTTCAGAAGAAACTGAATAGAGTGTGCTTCAAAATTCAATTCGATATAATGTACTATGATTCTTCTGTTCGGGAGCCCTTCCTGTTTCTCATTCCCTGAATATACACTGCTTCGATAATTGGAGTAATTCTTAACGACCATGACCCCGATTTACTCGTCTCCCGCTCATTGTCTCCCTTTGAAATCGCATTTGCTCCTTTGAATATTCTGCGGCAAGGTACCCAGACGGAGTGCATTTGCATAGTGGGTTTCTCCTGTTTCAGTGTTCCAAAACGATGGCTTATTTAGGTTCTACCTTACCTTCCGAACAATATTATGATTTGTGCATCTGCGTATATATACGTTTACATAAACCTCTATATAAAATTACATTATCCTAACACAAAATGTGCATATCCCCAAAAATATCACGAATTGTTTGTTGCCATGGGAATACTAAAATCTTATCTATGTAGTTTAAAATACCTGTTTTGTGGTCTGCGGGGTTGGAATACCGGAGATTTCGTGTGTTTCTGTGCAATGAGGATGCCCAGAAAACATCGAAAGTGCCAAAAGTGACTAACACCGCTACTGAAGATGGTGAGGAGCCGAAACCGGTCTGCAAGAGACCAAACCAGCGAGAGGAGAACAGAAACACACGAAATCTACGCTTATCTATGTACATTCATGAGCATTAAATTTCTGGTAGGGATACTGAACAATACTACGCGTGATATTCGTGTATCGTTTGGCATAACTTTTAGTTTCATCATTTGAAATATGAATCCTATGTTACTGTACTATTTAAGTAGCGTCACCTATGTTATTTTTCGGATGTAGTGGTCATTTTGTCTAGATATGCAATATATAAATTAATCGTGTCTTTACGCGAATGTGTAATGATTATAACGTTCCAGTGATGGACCTGACTGGATGCCACTGGTATATTTTAGGAGAGTGATAATTATATTCATCGTTTGTTAATGCTGAATTATTATTGTCTTAGGGCCATCGGCAAACAACACTTTCTGAAATTAATTTTCAAAATTACGCATTGGCCGACGAAGGACAACAGCAGATTATTAAGCACGAGGCTCATTAGTAGCCGTTAGTCGGTGTAACTGGCCACTGTAAACGAGACTGAGTTTGAAGCCAGAGTGGCCCTCGTGTTGTATACAGGGCCCCGGTCCTGTTTGTTCTGTTCAGTTACCTCCGCCCCCCGCCCACCGCCCCTCGGCGCCCGTTTCGAGCTTATTTTGGGAGCTGAGATGCCGATTCGGGCGCCCAGGCGCTACAAAAGTCCGAGCGGAGGCCCCAATTCACGGCAAGAACTGAATAAATAGAAATATATGGGTTATGAAAATTGTTCTTTCCCCTTTAGGCCCGAAACGCGCTCACACACACACAAGTGCAAACTACCGCATTCTGCCGTTCTACTTACAATTTTATTTATAAAATGTGTGTGTGTTGTTTCAAATTGGTAGAAAATATTACGGTATAATTTATTTATTATTATTTGAAAAATTATCAAGAGTGTGTTTTTTTTTATTTCGTCTCGATTATTCATTCTGTCGGTGAATCGATTTCAGGTGTTATGGGCCTAGTGATAATATATAAAGTGAAATGGCTAATGGTAATCGATGGATGTTGTATTGGATATTACGCGGTTGTATCTAATGCAACTATTTTAGAACGTAACCAGTTTCTGACACGTGCAGAAAAATGTCGATCGTGCACCTTAACAATATTGTGCATGCCGAGGTTACTTCAGAGAACACTAACTGTTGGAATTAATTTAAAAGATGCGGATTGAACGCTTATGTATATAACTGGGCTGATTGTTTACCGATACAGTTATTCGCAAGTTGGGTTCATCGCGAGTTGGACTTGCACCCAAGCTCGGGCAAAGTTCGTCACGAAGTCGTCGCGATTAATTCAACGCCCCCACCTAACTGTGCGATTGACCCGGCTCCGTGTCTCCACCGGCGCGGCCTCGCCGATTTATTTATGATAATAAATATTCATTAATTCGGCGGCGAACGAGGGGCGCCCAGTTCGGGAGGGGGGGAAACTAAGTTTCCGAAGCGCTTCAAGAACGAGCGAGACGAATTGAATTACACAGGCAAATTGTTGGTGGAAAGTAATAATCGGTTGGGCCGATAATAGATAATAGACCGGCGGCGCAACAGAACGCAGCCGGCCCTAATGTCCCTCCATCCTGTCACGCCATCCTGATTTCTCGATTAGGCGATGATGTATTTCCTACCCCTTTCGAAGAGCATTAACTCAACGGCGGAACTATCAATTTGTACCGGAATATCCGACTTTTATTCCATTTGTCAATGCCCCGACTCAGTGTGCAGCCGAACCCCGGGTAGTGTGACGGCACTGGCCGACAGCGCGGATTTAGTGGCGTTTAGACTCCGATTAGTGACCGGATTGAGAGAAATTGGGACGCGATCGATACAAATTAGTTGGGCGGGGGGGGGCGGCCACGTGGGGGAGGAGGCGGTTTCCGAAGGGTAAATCTGGTATTGGGCGCCGAGCCTGAATTAGTTGGCTAAAAGCGGCTGAATAACAAAATACTCGTTAATTGAACTGTATTAATGTGTCGGGTATATATTAATATTGGGCCGGACTGAAGATTCAGAAAAAAATACTGAACAAATACCGACATACGAAAGGACGGCAAATCGACTCGGCAAATGGGCAAGGACCCATTGTCGACTTTTAGGATTTTCAAATAAACGAGAACTACTTATTATTGTAAATTAAAAATTGCGATTTTGTTATGCAGAGAAATTTATAGATGAAACCTAAATCTAATATCGTATTTCCTACCCTTTTATAAACAAATATTTTAAGCAATATAGATGTCAGAAAATATTTTTAATTTAGACGTAATTAAATTCGTTTATTTATTTGTAATTGAAGGGCTCTAGGGATGGTAGCAACAAAAATAACATGTAACGTTAATAACATGCAAGCTTTATAATACCCACTTGCCACCACTCCAGAAATCAGGGTGATAAACAAAATATAAAATTATATACGCTTATTTTAAATTACTATTTCCCTATACTTTCTTATGTTAAATTCTTGAAGAATTATCACCTGTTTAGATCCACACAAAGAGAGTCCCATTTTTACTAAAAAGCGTTCTGTTTTTTTTAATTATGAAAATGCTTTCTTTCTTAACGTAGGAGAACAAAATATTTAATTCCCGTTAATAAATGTTACGTATCAATGACGATCACCGAGTGGCGTAAATAATCGGAGAGAATCCAGCAGTGTACGGCCCAGTGGGGGGCGAAATCGAATTAAATTCTGAGCATGCGGATACAGGTAATTGTTTAGCTAATAGCGGCGAGTTGATGATCTGACAGAACTGTCACGGGAAGGAAACCTTCCAACAAGCTACTGTTCAGTACAAGGGCCGGCCCACTGAACCACCCGCCCTTTTGACATCATCCCTCCTCTGCCAACGGACTTAACAGGCCACTGATTGCGCTCCCATTTGTCCCGCCCCGGTCCCTTCGCTCATAATAATGTCCTAATAATGCGGACCACGCTCGCTATAAGACTAGGTACTTTCGGTTCTGTAGAATAAAAACCAATTCGCGGTGATCGAAAACTAATTTCGTTCGTAATATTAAAATAATTCTAACGGTCTCCTCTAGTCGTCTTAGAAATTCACTAATTTTCCTTTTTTACAGCATTAAATTTAAGAGGTTTTCATTTCGAAATTCACGCGAAATTTCCGCAATACAGCTATGCAAAATATAACCGTAGTACGAAAAATATAATTTCTATAATAATTTCCGGCGGGCGACACACATTGTGCCAGATTGACTGCTATTTCCGTTAAAACACAGTACTAGACCCGTTTTTATTGCGAAGCAATTTTCGTTGTTTGTAAAATTGAAACACAACTGCATTTGACACGCGTTGTACGTAGGACGCAATTTAATTTTCCAATAAGCATGTTGCGCGAGTCCTTAATACGAGGAATTGCGGCCAATTTTGCCTTTAATGTTCGATGCGAAGAGTTTCGCAGCACGCGTGTGTATAAATTGTTCTTTCGCTTAAACCTCCAATTTCGTTCTTACCTAAAATTACGCAAGGTTTTTCTAGGTAATTAAATATTAATTTCAGATATCGTACTTCTTATTCTATTAGTGTGTCTTCTGCGGACTTCTCACTTTCAAAACAAATGTGACTGACTTCTTCAAGCAGTAATATAAATCAATGATAATGTTCGTTTATTTAATTCAAAAAAGTATGATTTATTAATATCGCATGACCTGTAGTTTTACGCCTGTTCATAATATACAATCTAATTCTTCTTCGTCCTTTAGCGAGCTTTTGATAACGGCAGGGGCCTACTAGTTTTATTAATAATGCATATATGTATATATTATATTAACGATAATGTTATTAAATTTGGATAGATAAACGGTAGAACAATCAGGGTCGTGTACACCTGGAACGTATATTCCACAAAATACACCAGTGGTCAAAGGAAAAGGTAATCGATAAATAATATATAAAGTCAGAAATTCGGACTGCTAAAGCCACTAAAAAAATTATTACTAACAAACTGTTAATTTGCGAAACTATACTAAAACGTGGCAATATGATATTGAACTGTGCGGTACAATCAAATAGTCTAACGATGCTCTCATCAAGAGATCCCAATCGAGTCATCATTAATGAACCCCGGTTCCTCAACACCCATTCTCATCAAAAGAGCTTCACCACTGGTTTATTTCATTCATCGGGAAAATCACTGGTTAAATATACCACTTTGCCGAGGAATAAATAAAGTTAAAGAAATATATTTTGTAAAATATTTTCATAACTAATGAGGAGAATAAAGTACTAATATTAGCAATATTACAACCCTGGGTTCATTTTCAAGAGGGATGTGGGGGTAGGCTCTGTATATGTTTATTCGGATTCGAAATACTGTTCGGTAGCCGTTCGTTTGTTGAGGATGAGGGCGATTGCGGTTAGGCCCGTTGGGCAGTGGGTGGTGGCCGGCGGGTCGGCTGCGGATCCACCGCATTTCCAATTTAACCTGTTCTTGTTTTATCGATTGAAACGCCGCCCCCTCCCGCCCCTCCCGCCACTATTGGGGAGGACACACGGGAGCCGCCTGTATTATTTAAGCGTCGCCCTGCACTTGAAGATTAATGGACCTTTTCCACGGTGCCGTCTGCCCACCTCGCCACCGTTGGACGCCTCAACAGCTCTATGTTTATATTCATGTAATTGTCTCCAAACAATTCATAGCCACCCTCCCTGACCTACTACCGCTCTCTTACGTGCACCGACTATATGACTAGAAATTATATTTTTATGTTTGACTTCCTTAAACCTCACAGGCATGACACATGATACTTATTAGGATTTATCTCAGACTATCAATTTATTGATACACGAAGTAAAGCATTTTTTGATATAGAGTCGTATACAACTTCCAACATCTTTATAGCGGTGCAGTCAAGTACTCTGTATTTTTTAATACCAAATAAATACCAATCAAACGATTGGTACGAATACTTTGTTAAAGAACGTGTAATGACAAAATTTTACTAAAAATAAGAAATGATTTAATCAGGTTTACAAGCTTAGAAATGTGAGAAAAAACTGTAATGTCAAACTGTGGGTTGCTATTGCCGCCGAAGGAATTTTAATCGCGAGTGCAAATGCAAATATGTAAATATTGTACAGAGTGTAACTTTGAGCGGGGTCCCTGGCCCGCGATTTGAATATTTAAGAGGTTCCTTTTAGCGTCCGCATATTTGGCCCGACCGTGGCTGTCGTGGCCACCTCGAGGGATGGAGGGGCGGGGTTTCACCTCATAACCGATTGGGCATCATGAAGATTTAATTTGTTCGAGGGGCGTATGAGTGGTAATGGTCGAACACCCCCGCCGAGAGTGTACGTGCCACGTCCTCATAACTAGATTATCCTGTCGGAGAGTCGTCCCCGCCAATGCTTACCTGAATATTGAAATCGGATTTAGCATATCCCCGAGGAATATTGGGTTTCGTCCCGCGTAAAAAAAGTTTGAGCCTTCGAAATTTCCAAACCACTATTAACTGCTTAGAGCGAATCAATCTAATAGTGATTTTTAGAATGGGATAGAAACTAGACTATTGAATAGAAAAAAAATGAAACCATAATATGTAAAAAAAAATTCATAATTGATGGACAATATGATATATTTATTACACATTATTTATATAAAAAAAATTTGATATCTTCAAAATAAAAACGGTCACTTTAGGTATTTTATTTTTCTTATAATTATAGTTTAAAAATCGCTGCACATTTTAGAATTCTGGTGATTTAACGCTTGGTTGGACAACTGTATTCAGCCGGTTTACTATACAAAATATATAGTAATCGATTAGCAGTGTATTTCCCTATTGGCGAGAAATAGGAATATATTATACCGGTAATAGTTCAACCCTTCAACTGAAAATGCGCCCCAAAAGCGTTATTGGAGGGAGGCTAATTTCCGGTCTCACTCTACAGGCGCATGCATATAAATACAGTCTTTTTTTGTTAATTCAAGGAGGTATTGCTATTCATAAATCCGCTAAGAAGGAATCATATTTTATCCTGGAGTTAGGGGCGGCAAAAAATAACCTGGCTGGCCTGCCAAACACACCCCTCCCCCTGCACAAGCCCCCAGTTTTCTTCTTTTTACGGGCCCAAGTCCAAAGCTTCAAAACTGCTGTAAACTCGAGCCGCCGAGCTATAAAATTTATTGTAATTTTTTTCCCCCCACCGGGTCTAAACCGCGTCGGGGGAGGTGGCCTTTCGCCCAAATCGCTCCATCAGCGAACTGAAAATAGTCGGTCTTATCGTTGGGTCGGGACCGAGGAGACTTTGGCCCTAATCCATCCTTCAATCCTTGAGCTTCGAACCTTAAGCCCTAATCCTCCGCCCCGAGCTAAAATGTCTGGAGCACATCCCCTTATATTATTTAAGGGCGACCCCACCCGGGCCTCTTCCCCACTTTTCCGCCAGATGCGCATACATGCACAATCGTACTTCAACCTAGCCGGCGGTTGACGGCAATTTTTCTTTTATTTTTATTCCTTTCAATCCTGCAAAAACGTATTGACTCGAACAAATGTTTATTCTGAGGAATTCTCCAATATCTCCGACACCTTGCTACCGTGAAATATAAGTTGAGTACAATTATATTGTTTTGTAGATGTACGATTTATACGTAGTGATTTCTAATGAACTTAGAACTTTCGACCCCATTTTCAAGAGTCCAATATTCTAAACTAAGGATAGAATATAATAATATAAACAAATTTTCATAATACTGTAATAAAATAATATACATAAAAGTATAAAGTTTGAAACTGTATATAAGCAGAATAATATGTAAGAACAAATGAAGTTCGGTAGGTAAATCGATGGAGGGTTTGTAACCCTCGTCGAGAGGAGCTCATGAATTCCCTAGAATTTTGTACAACGTTCTATAAAAACAGAGCTACAAAATGTTAATGATCGTAAGCAGTTTCTTCTTGCGGACTAATCAAAAAACAAATTAAATCGACAAGACGACAAATAAAAATTTAACAACGTGATTGCCGAGAGGGACAGAGCGAGTAGAGAAAATAACCGACCCGGTCCCTAATTGCTGGCGTAATATTCACTTTGAAAAGCCGTTAAAAAATAGCCAAAAGAATGAGGAGAAAGGAGTGAGAAAGAGTGGCGAGCGTCTTTGGCGTTGTTTGAATGCGCGCTTGCATATGACACCGCGCTAATAGGGGCTGCAATTAGCCGGCCGGCAGGGAAATGTACGCGGACTGGGACATTAGCGAGATAAAACCTTTCTTCTTTTCCTTTGTTTTCATATGCACGTGCAGCAAGAGCCGTTTCTACCCCAACATCAATTTCGGCGCTCGGCAGATATTGCGGGGCGTACACTGGCGCTGCAATTTTATAGTGTAGCTTTAAAAATACCTAGGCAGTTGTAAGTGAGATTGTCGATAATGGTGTTATTTAGTCTAATAAATGGGTGTATAAGATTACCACTAAGCTCAATCGATAGCCGAAACCATCGATCGTCGCCGGTTACCTTGCCTCTGAGTCCGGGCAAACAAAAGAAATGACGGTGTAATATAAACGGTAGATACCTTTAGCGTCGGTTCTCGCCCGACTCC
Source organism: Lethocerus indicus (assembly GCA_019843655.1). NCBI lineage: Eukaryota > Metazoa > Arthropoda > Insecta > Hemiptera > Belostomatidae > Lethocerus > Lethocerus indicus. The sequence goes on along the minus strand of JACDQD010000003.1, from coordinate 19,618,348 downwards.
GTGTAATGGCAGACTTATACTAAACGGTTTTATTTTACATAGTACCTTTCGGTTGAGGGGCCGAGACCGCTGAGAGAGGAGCGGAGAGAGCGAGAGTTAGAAAGAGGCAGTGAGAGAGGCTGATGCGGGGCGTTATGCGGAAAAAATGGCGTCGGCGGTCGGCCACCATTCCTTTTTTTTCCTTCAGGCTTTTGATATATATATGGCCTGTATTTTGCGAAGACCCGATCGCCGCTAAGATTTCTTGCCCGGGGACGACAACATTAGATAACGGGAATAGAAAATCTGGCGTTTCGTCCGACCTTTTCATTTAATTTATCACTTCCGTTTGTACAAGTAGTACCGAGCTTTGGTCTATGCGGGAGGCGCTATTTCCAGGTTTATAGACATTTATAATAATCTAGACGAAATATATTGTTGCGATTCACATTTGTTGAGTTCAAAACATTCGTTGAAATGTGTAAACATCATGAAAAGTCAAGAAATCAGGCAGGGGTCGAACCTGTATCTGCTTATCAGACAGCCCCTGCTCACATCGTGCCTCCCCACCGGTTCTTTCCTACGCACTAACTCTAATGTACCTGTGATTTTAACAATTTTCGAGAGTCACAATACTATTGCTTCTTATAATGATTCGGAGCGTCAGTAATGACGGGGAGTCAAAGCGTCAGAGTGATGGAAACTGGTGGGTGACCGATTTTAATTGAATTCATTACTTCGCATAAACCAATAATTACATATTCAGTATGTATGTATTGCTTATCAAAATAATAGAGGGCTTCGTAATAAAACTAGTTATCACTGCAGAAAAAACCCCAAATAAAAATTACGACGCACCACTACTGAACAGTGCCATCACGCGAAGGAACTACGGTCTAAATAACCGGCAGAATAGACCCGGAGTTAAGACATTAAAGCGATGGTTGACTTATCGGAGCCCTCGAATTCTTTTCCGTGGACAATTTCCTCGGCCGCGCGAAGAACAGAAAAAAGTACAAGGAAACTTAATTTATCCTTCTAGTTTCAACCTGTTTCACGAACAAAGTCGGAGTTTAGTGTATAAACCGTGTCGGTATTAGTATATAATTACAGATGTTGTCTTTTGATGGACTTCTATATAAGCGGAGGCCATGGGCGGTGACATTTCGTGTCATTATACGAGAGTTCGTGTTCGGCCAGAACGCTCAGACTCTTGTCTTGGCCGGTTGAAACCCCAATTTATCGCCGCCTTTCATCTGCATGCCAAGGTTATGAAAATTATTCGGTCGGTTGGAAAACTTTCGTTTAATTAAATTTCCCGGAATTTATCTGAGAATCGGAGATTGAGTTTGCAATGGAAAAATAAGAACGAAACATAGAAAAAAATAACTGGAGGTTCCCCCAATTTGAAATCTGTGCCGAGGCACACGAAATAACGCTTTTCGCTCTTCCAAAGCGTTTGACTGCGGTCGAAATTTCGCTAGAGATTTCTATGCAAATTTGAAATTGTATTACAGTGAGGTAACTCTAAACCCTCAATAAACGATTCGTAAACTTATTCTATAAGGTTATGTAAATTGTACACATCTAATTTATATTTCTAATAATTAGAATTTTGTGTTTTTTCTGGGCTAGACCCAAGGATGTTATTCATTACATAATTATATATTTTCCTTCGAATAAGTATTTTTCGCTTTTTTCAACTTAATTTCGATTAATTGAAGAATCATTTTCAGAAACAAATCCATTCCGAGTGCGGCATCAAACTTTCCTTTATAACGCAACTTTTACAGTTAAAACTAAACGACTTGAAACCAAACAATGAAAAGGGGAAGAACACAATTAAAACAACGAAGAAAATACTATTCAAATTATAGTGCGACATAATCATAAATAACTAGTAGGCGATTGCGGATCGTTATTTACTAGGTTTACCTCCTTCCTACAGATTAATAACTAATTACTGAGTGCTGTAAGGCGCGAAGAGTGTGTACAATTATCTGAATTACTTGTACAGTAAGCTGGGTTGGTCGTTGGGGGCGGTTAGGTGGGAGGGAGGGGGAGATATTCATAAAAAGTCTCGTCGGCGGTGAATACATCATTCCGGAATCTCGTCTAAATTCTTCTACGGGGGGGGGGGAGTAGTAGTAGGCCGCCTTCCCCCTGCCGAAATATTTGTATGCATAGCTTATCGCCCCGAAAACCGGGGTTATTTTACCGGCGTCACCCCTTCCCCCCACCGCTGTCTTCTATATCGCGAGGGAGGGCCTATTTTCGACAATGGTACATCCACGTCGCCCACAACATCGGTGCCGCAGTGTTTCGGCCGTGTTGCACAGAGCGGGGATAACGCGTCCTCCCGGGTCGCGGTCCCCAGTTTCAGAATTATTCATAGAGTTTCGGCCAACGGGTGGTGTCGAGCCCTTATTCTATATATGGGTGCGTTAAGGTCGAAGTAACTCGGCGCCCGAGAGTTACTCCTTCCTCAAACCTTGCTCCTATGACAGCCCTTGACATACTAGTGTTGTATATAAAGGGTAAAAATTATTTGAAACAGCATTTGCGATAACAATTTTTGAAGCCGTAATCTGATATTTACAGATTGAACATATAAAAAAAACAATTTACGCAATCTGGTGCACCCTTAAAGTTTTTCAAAGGTCTAGAACCGAATAAAATATTTCAAATTTTTTTAGTCCCCAAATTTATATTTAAGGTACAACTGTATTGAATACGGAAAAACACAATACAATTTCTCCTCAGAGATGTCTTGAGCAACTCAGAGTGTTCCTCCATTCCACCCTACAGTTCACACTAATAGAATAGTAATTTATAAAACTCACAACCCTAATATAGATAGAAAAAAATAAAGGTAAAATATTAATACGAGTGTGTGGGCGCACTACCATATTCTGCAATGGATCTAATTAAAACGGGAAGGAACAATTTAATTTTAGATTTTTCATTATCTGTCAATATCCATGAATCTTGTATACTCGCAATTTAATTTTGTTTTATTTTGATCCTCGCCAGTCTGTGAAGCCCCGGGTTCATAATATGATTAAAATACAGTTCGGCGGTTAGCTGGAATGGTGGCAAATTTAATTTAGTATACGTGCTCCGGGGATCGAGGTTCTCCAGTAAGTGTTATCGGGCCGCTCTTTGAATTTTAATGGAGACGGAGCAGATTTTCCCCGTATGATAGACTAGTCGAGAGAGAGTGAGTTGGAGAGGGAGAGGGGCAAACCGTGTGAAATAGTTAGTGTTGCTCATACAGGGACTTTTGTTTTATCATCAATTATTATGTTACAGCAGTAACCTTCTTTAGAAAATTTATGCATTTTGAATTGAAATTCATTGCTAACCGATTTTTTGGTTTTTAAATTTACACTGCGTTTACAGTTCATATAAAGTATAATTGATTTTTATTTCGATCTTGACTTATAATGACGTTATAATCTCCTATAATCATACACTGTGGGAAAAATGTTTTCGCTAAGAAATTCAAATTGATGACAAGCCTGATATTACCGTTAAATAAAGATTCCTTATATGTTTTCATAAACGTTCAAAATAACAGAAAGAATATAACAACAGGAGTAAATAAAATGATCTTATAAGTTTAATATACCTGTTTTGTGGTCTGCGAGGGGTTGGTGTACTGTAGGTTCGTGATTCGTCTCCTCTCGCTCGTTTGGACTTTTGCTAGACCGGTTTCGGCTGCTCGCCATCTTCAGTAGCGGTGTTAGTCACTGTTAGCTCTTTGGATGTTTTTTGGGCATCCTCACTGCACTGTGTCAGTACTGTGACAGTACAAGTGAAAGTAACGGTGCAGTGAGGATGCCCAAAAAACATCCAAAGTGCCAACAGTGACTAACACCGCTACTGAAGATGGCGAGCAGCCGAAACCGGTCTAGCAAAAGACCAAACCAGCGAGAGGAGGCAGAAACATCACGAACCTACAGCATCTTTAATAAATTATGCATAAAAGCTTAGAATAAAATTGTATTGTTAGACGGTATTGTTGTTGGTAGAGGAGGGTTAGCTATTTTCTAGACGTCCCGATATAAAATGGACTCAATCTCATATTTCCGTACGGCCTGCGAGTCTATGCCTTGAACAATGTTACTGGGGCATCTCCGGGTCTAGAGGTCGGTTTTCATTTGGGCCTAGCCGGTGAGCTCTGCGGGTCGGCGGTGTAAAAAGGTGACTGGGTGAGGCGGCCCCTTCAGGAAAAAGCCGGCTGGAATCAGTAACAAGAGAGCAAGGGGGGGGGGGCGTCGTTGGTTGTGGGGGCGGGGGGGAATTGTCGTTGGCTGTTTCGGCCGATGACAAAGGCGATACATTGTGTGTGTCTTGTTTGTTCTGCGGGGCCCTTTTCTTTGTCACAAATCAGTGCTACCGTCCCGGCTCCTTCCAACCCTCCCTTTACTTATCCCACCTGAGTCGTGCTCTCCCTTTTGCCTGTCACTTCCTCTTTAAACCTTTCTTTCTGCCCTCGCACTCCGGGAAATGTTATATACAATACCGTATTCAATTTATCGGGTCCTTCGGTTGGCAATTATTTACGATAAACTTATTTCACGATATTGGGCTCAATAATTGTACTGTAACAAATTATTTTAAGACCCAAATGGTAGGTGACGATTTAAAGTCTCTTCGCTTATGCTACCTGCCTCTACTTGCTAATGTAGTCAAGGTTTATCTGATTTCAAAAATTCTATGCAGGTAAGCAAAAATTAATTAATTACCGCATATACAAATTTATGTGAATCATTTAAACAGTACGGTTTAGGGGGTTTATACATGGTAGGTATAGATGTTTTGAACAATAGAACTGGGTAGATAAAAACATTTATAATCGCTTGTTTATCATGAATTTATCCGAATTTAAAAATCAGTAACTAAGTCAATGATGCGGGTATTTTAGTTTTCCATAATACTGCGATTACCTCGTGTTTACGAGTTCAGGGTTCGCGGAGGTTCACGAAATCACGGTAGAAATATTATAGTGATATTGCATTAAATTGAATGTAATAATTACCAAATTGATATGAGGAAAATAGAACTTCCATCAAAAAATATTTTCTCTTCTACCGGCCCTTGTTGTAGGATTCAATCCAATGTTTAATTGTAAAACTATTTTTACCCTCACCATCTTCATTTAATCGTCAATTTATTTATTTAAAATAATTGACCTCTTGTAGCGTTGAGCGAATTACGTCGGACGCCTCTACAGTTTGTTAGTCGCGAGTCATTAAATTATATAAGAGAGGAGGGCGAAGAGGGGCCCCAGGAATCGTCTGAACACTAATGGCGGTAATGTCTGCACCCCGGAGATTGGACTAATAGCCGAATTGGAACAAAATGACCTACACTGAGCGGGGCCGAAACGATTACGATTTACGGTACAAAACCATTACAATCTTCACTTCTAATGTCGATTCGTGTTCATTAATATCATACCACTTTCCAGTAGTAGAAATTAAAAAAGAAAAAATATTTATCACTCATGATTCAATCAGCCAATTGATTTGATAAACGTAGGACGGTCTTAGTTTAGTATATGAAGTGTTATTAAACAAATATTATGATTGATAGTATTAAAGATTGGCCCACCTACCTAGTATAGTAAAATTTAAATACAGGACGATTGCACAATATTGTCAATTTATTATTATCTTGTTTTGGTATCGGTAAAGAAATTTGCATTAATAAAGTAATAAATAATCTACTATAACTACCATAAAACCCCTCCACAGTAACTATTCTGACAGAATGCGTCACTATCATGTAACATCGTAACAAATCCTGACCGAAAGAATTTTTGGCTAGGATTGCACAGTATAGGCTATTGGAGATAGAAAATCACCCATCTGGACCAGGAAAGCGGCTATTGTGGCTTACTTAATAAAATAGTATGAATAGGAAATTAATCGCGGCTCGTTATATTCTTTCCAGCGATGTATGGAATCATCTCCCGCGTTCATTGTGCGAAAACAGAAACTACAGTTGTAGCTTTCGTTCGGATTCGAGTCTTTCAAAAGGGTTCCGGGAGTAATAACGGCCGTCAATTGGCGGCATAAACGGCCTATTGAAAGTTTTTCATCCTGTTTCTGTGCTCAGCCGGCGGTGGGAAAGGCGTGGGCGTTCCCCCCCGCCCCTTTTCTTCAGCCGCCGCGCCCGGAGCCAAATTGCCGACGCCGGTCTTGACAAACCCCCTCGCCCTTGCTAATAGTCGAGTGTGCAGATAACAGCTGTACATTAACCCTGTATATCCGTTCTGTTATTGCCCCCGGGTGCGCTTGGATCTCGCGGTACGTCGGCGGAATCCAAATTCGGACGTCAGGAGGTTTTAACGGTATCGACGTCTGTCGTTTTTTGCCTCGAGTAGGGTACGCCACAGTTCAGTATAAATTGGTCTCGTTACGTGCGCGTGAAATAGATAATTTTCTTCGGTTTTCAGACTATTGCGCATAACAGCACAGACATAATATTCTTGTGAAATATAGCCTGTGTACACGCTGATCAAGATATTTAACTGAATTAACTGTTTTCAAATTAAAATTTACGCAATTTAAATTAGTCCGAGCACTATTAAAATGATTCTTTTGTATGGCTGGACAATTTTAACTATAATTGATAACTATAACCAGTTCCGGTCTGCATTGTGAAATGTTTAAACTGAATATACGTTGTGTCTTTTTTCCAGACAATTTATTAAACTATAATTTACTATTGAACCGTTGATATACCTAAATGTTTTATTTACGTTCCCGGGAATACACGCAACAGTACTTCAGTGGTTTGTTGAAGGGTTCTTCTCATTTCGATTCAAGCGGTATTGGGATTAGGTAATGTACACGAACTGGGAATCAGTCGGTCCTTACATTTGGGGGCTTGATTTAATTCCAAGAACGTAACCAAAGACATTACAAGGCTCTCTCGGGCTTCGACCCGCCCCCCCAATTGAGCGACATTAAGCTCCTCCTCAATACTTCAATTGGTTTCCCTTTGTGAAAATTCACTCAATTACCTGAATTAAAATTGCGGTTTAACGATCATTCAGCTGTATTAGGCCAAGTTGGAAGGGGTTTCAAACGGTAGCGCGTTCGCGCTTCTCACGGGTGCAAATGTAATTGAATTTGATAAGGAAAATCAGAAAAACAAATGACTGCGACTAATTTTCCGTTAGGCTGAACCAATTTTGGGATTGATGATGATTCACATTTAATTATTAATGGGAATTCCGTGTCATTTTGTTTCCATAGCACTTTTATATTTTGTCCCCTTGACAGCGACGTCATTATTTCAGGACTTTTTATTGACAAATGACTTCTTATATTATGGCACTATTTATGCTACAGAATTATTTGGTGAATGTTAATATCGGCCTAATACTTATCTGTACTATAGGTAATTGTTCATGTCGGTAAATTCTATATCGTCCCATATTAATTTAAAACAAACAATGGACATTAAGGACCCTCAGGAGCGCCAGTGAGGTAATTAATTATTCATACAGCCATATAATACAATAAGCGAGTTAACAGCCCCCAGCCGGTTTTAATTGTTAAGAAAGAAGTGGGCGGTTGTCTGGGGGAAAGCCTCTACCCTTCAAAAAGTGGGGTAACTTGGAACAATAACGGTTTTTACGGTCTTTTACACACACTCCTTAGGGCCGGTGGGAGGCATTAAATCCGACCAGACCTGTTTTAAATATTTAAAAGTGCCAAGAAAAACTGGCATGGATTCTACTTGCGGTTAGTAATAGGCCCTATATGAGGCCCGGAAGAGTTTCCGGCCGAAAAGGAATTCTGAAATAAACATAGCAGTAACACTAAATCAATTATGTTATCCTGAATCCAAAAAGTATGGCGTGTTGATAGACACGATCCAGACACGACCCAGATTAGCAAAATTAAATATATCACGAATGACACATTCAACTCAAGATTACCAATTTAGTTCTCACTAAAGTCTTCCAACTTGGAATTAACGAATGTATTTTGGAATCAAATTTTCGCAATGTAATTCTCTGGCTCCATTCTTAGGAAACGGGAGTTTCAATTTCACATTTAAAATTACGAACGAAAGTTCATCCCACGTACTCATTTCAGGCGGTCGATTTACAAAAAAGGAAAAGAGAAAATCGTACATAGCGCTTGCCCAATTTATTAAGAAAACAGTTTTTTAATTAAGCCTGCTTTCCAACGGCGGATGAGAGGAGAAAAATAATGCCTCAGTTTGAAACGGCCATGAAATTGAATTTACAACTCAAAGCGCTCTTGAAGTTGGCGAGAATCGAGTTAATAGTTGTTGACACTTTTTAATTTTCGATTAAAACGCTATCGGCTACAGGGCGATTGAAGTTCTCCCGGGGGCCTGTCATGGCGAACCTATTATAGAATAGAAAGGGGAGGAATTTACCCCCAAAGCATAGAGAAATTGATGGTAGTTTAATTTCAGTAAATTCGTATTTTAAGAATTATTTTGCATAATTTTAACACGAAGGATCGTCATCTTCCGCCTCCACTTCCACTTAATTAAATCATTTAAAGCATTATATTTCAATTAGGTAATCAGTTGAAAGAACTATTATTTATATAGGCGATGTGCCGTGAAACGTTCGTAGATGGCAACTAGAATTCTCCGTTATACACATCCCGAAGGTATATTATGTACCTCAGCATAGCATATATGTAGGTCTCAAAGCACCGAAGTGTGGATTATCATCCTAGCGTTGAATACCTCTATTCAGCCGGGTATTAGCGATTGACTTTGTTCGGGCACCTAGCCACGATTGTGGCGCGGTGTCTGAGAACAAGGGTCGCTAAAAAGTGGAGGGACCGCAGGATGATCCTCATCTCCACCCGCCGAGACACAGAATGGCGCCATGCCTTAATTGCTGTCTCAGCACGTTCGTGACTAAGGCAATGACTAATACCCTGTTCAGTAGGTATGAAACCGAAGAATCAAACACTGAACTGCCGGTGTTTCTGAAATTTTAACGTTTTAACATTAGTTCACATTAGAAATATATTGAAAAATATTATAAATTCGCAGTCGTATTATTTTTTTTCGTATTATAATTTCGTGGAACATTCAGTGGTGATGGCTGGGTTATGTAATTTATAGGAGGAGCTATAATTACCGCAATTTTATTTGAATTTGTGAAGGATGCGCCAACGCTAGCGGTGATAAAGTAGGTTTATTGGTGGATAATTGGCTTTTCTTTCGTCCGATGGTCGGTTCAGATGTTGGCGCGTTTTACCTTGAACTGGGGAAACCGCGAAATAAAGCGGACGTATAACTGTTCTCCCTTTTAAAATTTGGGGCCGGGCAACACGGTCGGGTGACCGGTGGCCCCTGTTTGGATTGGCGGCTATCAGGTGGCCCGTCCCTTCCGGCCTTTTAATTAATTCCTCTAATTGGGGCCGTCCTGTTTTATGGCGCCGCCGCTCTGCTCCCTCTCCTGTTTTGTCCCACTCAATTCCCACCGACTGATTAAATAGAAACAACGCTCGTTGCCGAGCCGCTGTGAGGGGGGCTGGATTGCCCCGGGCACTAACTTTCCCTTCTGCCCCTGGTATTATTTATACTCTATCCGATATATTGCCAAAAAAATGGCGTGTAGTGTTCCAATAATATTTATTGTTCTACGAATCATCCGTCATTATCGTTAGTTAATTTTTTTTTATAAATGGTATATCCTAAATATAGCCCTCGTTGTTGTGTGATCAACACTCTCTGTCTTATCACTCATTTTAAAATGGCACTTTTTTGTCGATCTTATTTTCTGTCGATATTATTATGAATGTTAGATTCCCATTGGCGCACGAGTGTTTAGAATGATATCCGCTCACTAATTTGATTTCTTCACCATCTTCAATATTATTCGGACTAGGATAGGATTGATTCAGCGAGACTGGAAACGGTCGATTGCCCGAATGGTTTTATTATTACTATTTTCGGATGAAAGGAATATTTCAATGATGACGTGATTAACGAATGAATATATCGTATCTTCCTGATGTTATTGAAACACTATGGAAATAAAATATAACCAAAATATGAACCAAGAAATAGTATCATTACCCTTACGATTTTCTGTCAGGTGAAATCCAAAATCCTTGTCAATTAATAAATCAATTTTTTATTTAGTAATTTATCAATTCTTAATTTTTCTTCATTATTTGACGACGGCAATTTTTCGAAAAACAAATAGCATTTATGATATTGTGCAGACCCTCTATTCTTATTCCAGAAACAGGAAATTGGGGTCTCGAAGTGAGTGGTGATCAAGTCACTTCAGTCTGCGTTACAGAACTGAGTTACAGGCAAAAAAGCAATAGGTAATGAGCAAAGGGTGCCGATATTGGAAGCCAAATTGATGCGCCCTTGAGGTATCCTTAACGGGATTGCTGACTAGTCAAAATTGTAACTCGATTTTTGGTGGCGCCGCTGAAGAGGGAATATCGAGGAGTGGACCCAGCTCCGGAAGTGGGTAATGATTTGATTAGGCCGCCCTTCTCTGCTTGATTCCGTCCCTATTCGATCACAACACCAATTTATGCCTAAGACCTTATTTTCTATATTGTAATTACAGATATTATATCTTTGTTGTTTTTGGATCGTAGTAACTATTAATATACTGTAAATTATCCTACTCTTGCCATGGTTATGAGCAATGGAACACGGGATTTTCGATTTCATATAAATCTACCAGAGGCAAAGAATTAAAAAGAATAAAAATTAAATTTTAATCAGGAAAGTTTTTGGACCACGGTCTCGGATAAAGGGTGATACATTATTAACGATAAAGAAAATATTTTCGCCTCCTACAGCTTTCTCCTGCGAGAAAACGAGAAGTCGATTTAAAATTAAGTACAACTTCGGTTGAAATTTTAATATGTATTTATCCTTCTGCTAATTGGCAAATCGATCAGCGGTTACAATTCGTAACATGATAAGCTAAGGTGCCTGCTGTTGGCGCGTACGGAATCGCATAAAAACCACAACAACACAGTTATATATTTTAGTTACAGCATAGTCTCCTCACGAGAGTGAAAAAAATATGATGCAAAGATCCCGCGGGAAAACGCCAGAGAACTCGTTCATATTGGATTTTAAAACCACGCATTCTTTCATTGACCTCGTTATAAAGTTAAAACAAAAGTTTGGTGTTGTGGGACGATTCCCGCCCTTAGGCCATTAAGTTAACTTTCGGACCGGCCTCCACCCCACGACATAACATCCATAATGGAACCGGCAACGCCTTCTGGGACAGTACCGGCTTCAAAATAATCTCAACGCAACAACGCTCCTCCACTTTGAAAAATATTGGTCAAATCTATCTTGGGAGAAGCGGTATGCGCGTGTCAGTTGGCGAACCACTTACTACAGCATTTTGTTTTAAACGATATCAAAATATAAAGAACCAGCGGTAGATTATTTATTTCTGTAAATGAATAGTAAGCAATCCTATTCATCCCATTTTATAAAAATGACTACAACCGTTGGAATTATTTTGATTATGTATATATACTGAGCTAATAAAGTTTTAATTCGCTGTCATCCCAGGTATTGGAAGAGGGTGCCGTTTGGGGGGTAGGTCCCATGGGGCAATCGGGAGTGTACAAGCGTATCGGGGTGAGTTAAGTGGGTGGTACCGTCTCTCGGCCTTAAATGTCCATAGGAGGGCCCCAGCTGTATAGCCTTAGTGTTGCCAAATTACACAACCAAAGATAAGTCCCTCCGCTCCCCAACACTATTAACTATAAATTTACACGCGACCGTAAGTTGGAGCAGTAGGAGATACCTCGACTATCGGCCTCCTTACGCCTCCTCCCTTATGTGCAGACTTCAATTTAGTTCACTCTTCCCCCCACAGACCCCTAATCGGGCTGTTCTCAATTGGCAATCCGTTTCATCTCTGCCTTATACGGAGCTCTTATCGCCGTATGTTAGTATAGCGGGCTACCATTGATGCTCGTAATGAGCGAATGGGAGAAATATTTTTTCTGACGCGTATTCCTTCTACTCCTCTATTCAAGGATACATCAACACAATGCACATAGTAACGAAAACCCGTCCACGAGGACTGGGTGGCCCTGGGTGGTCATTTCCCTGTCACTCTTGCTCGAATTCTTTGCAATTTCGTAACGATAGAAGTCAATAGATGCTGTAAAACAAGTATTGCCCCATTCTGACTTGTGTTAGAATAATGTGTTAATACTACTAGAGTATGGTATTCTTTCTGCAGCCATTTAGAGTGACAGACAACCGTCGATATATACATATAGGTTGGTATTATTTATCTTTGTACAATTGAAACGGTATCAGAAATTTATAGTCGCGTAAAATCGACCTGGATGCCTCCTCATTCGTCCCAGTATTAACCCGGAGCATATGCCTTGAGGAGAGATTAATGTGTACACTTTCACTAAGTAAATATTTAGAATCATAACAGGGGTCGCGCAAAACAAACCATTTATGCTGGTTCAAAGTCAACGTGGGCAATCACGTTACGTATAGACGCTCGGGTTTACCTATAACTTTAGTAACTGTTTATATAATTGATATATTCCAACTTCCAATCTCCGCCCAATCACCAGAGGCGAACTGTCGTCGTTTATTGATAAATTATAGCTGTATTGATTTTTGTATAATATCATAACAATACTGTCAAATCTGGTTTATTGATTTAAGGCTACATTCGTGTGTAATTATTATAACACTAACAATAACAATGAAACATATTACTGTCTCTTCTTTATTTCACATCCCACCTGGTTGTACGCATCGATTTAATTTTTATGTCCAGAATATTTCTCAAAACACAACTTTAACTTTCTATTTCTCCGCTTGTTTAAACATCGTCGTGTTTCAGACCTCGGTAATATCGTCTGAATTTTGCAAGCAAACCGACACAAATAGCGGAACCTCCTGAATTACTTCCAAGTTTGTAGCGACCAAATCAGATTTCGGCGTTAAGTAATGCAATTCAAAACGGAGACGATTAAATAATTAAGTCTATGACAGTGCCTGTAATTTAATTTCTTACTTGGTTTAATTTCCATGTCTTGTTCCTCGGGGCCACCCGTATCCGCCCAGTTCAGGTAGCCAGCAGTTTTACCAATTCTCTTGGGGACTAATGCATTTTAAGAAATGAATTACAAAATTAAGATTTAATTGTTTTATTTTCGGTATTCACATTACCTCCAATTTTTTTCATTTCGCGTCAAATTGTCATTAATTAAACCTGATTGAACGAAATTCGCAAAAATACGTTATACAGTACAACAGAGTTGATGACCACCGCTATTAAAAAAGACGATCGACGTGAAAAAATTTAGTGAGCAAAATTAACGCTGGCTATAATATTTTTATGTCTTTAATTATGATATTTAGTGGCTTAATATAGCGGAAACTAACTTAATGCTCAATACTTGATGCGTAACAAAAATATAGGTCGTATTTGGTTTGACTACTGAAATTAATACATGGATTATCCTCTTTGGGCATATATATATATATATATATATATATATATATATTTATATGCCGCATGTATAATGTATATTTATGGCGAGAAACACATAAGGGAGGAAACGCAAAATTGAAACGTGCCGACGCTCCAATAGCCCCAATCTGAAATTTTAGATCGGCACCGGGTCAATGGGATTAGAGGCCGCGGTCAGAAAGCGAGCGGTTTCTTCCCTTTGACCGCGCCAAAAGCGAAATGCGAAACAAGGCACTTTCCACTCTGAAAGAGCCGACGGGCTTTTAGGTTTTCCTGCCGATTTTCCCGTCCTTTTCAACCCAATTTTTTAGACGAAAATGCCGAAAAATTCTTTTCGATTAAGCCCCAAATCTGAGACAGTGAGGAAGGAAAATGAAAGTACACTCAAAGTACACTCAAGCAGGCCTTTCTTTTAATATGCTTTTAAATGAAATTCTTTTAACCGACTATAAATCGATAATCTGTTTCCAACTTATTAATTTGGAAAAATTACCGACGTAGAGGTGCTTTTATTTATATAGCCGCAGTCTTAATTGATAAATCTGAATTTTTATTCTGTATAACAGGAGCCGTTGTGCCGTCTCGGGTCCGTAACGAGTACAAGGGACATTATGAAAGAGTTTATTGTCCCGTGGGAGTGTTTTCCCTCCGTAAAACTGCAGTTACCCCACTTTTCCTGAGGTGGCGCAACTTTAAAAATGCAAAAGTTACATTCGCACCTGTAACAAACCCTCTCTGCCAGACTGGATTTAAATGGAAGGCTACATACCCCCTGAATATTTTCAACCTTCCATAAAAAGCAACCGACTAGTATCCCTTTAGATTATTCAGGTTATATTTGAAATACATCAGTAATTATAATACAAATTCAATTATACTTATTATACAATTAAACAATGTTTATAAAGTTAGTCACAAGACAAAAGTACAGCTATAATTTCGAGAACAATAGGTATATATTCTGAAAATAGTTTTAACCGAAGATAGTGTTATACACTTCAGATACAGTTAAGACTAAAACAGTAATGTATGAAAATTCATTCGTACTAACATAAGTTCTGGACAAGTTAGAATATAAACAATATTTATCACTCGTGCAGTATTGCAACCGTCACCGTTTTTATTATTTAATTAAATAATAAAAACATATAAAGTGAATTGTTTCTTCTTCAACAACCGCTATCAACGTAATATTGCATTCATAGTGCTAAAACTCGCTTAGATACTTCGGTATGTCATTCCATGACTACTGATGACAATAGAGAGAACCTAAAATCTACATAATATAAGAAAAAGAAAACATATGTGAAATTTCACGAGTATGATTGATAATAGAAAATAGAGATGGTAATATTCAGTACATTTCTTCATCCGCCAGCACTTGCATCTTCAATTGTTTGTATATTTTCTAATTTATTCACTTTTATCATTTACACATTTATCTTCACTGTTCCTAACAGTCAAAAGTTTTTAACAAAACAAGACCCTTTTTGTATAGTAAATTGCTAAACTGCTAGTACACTAAAGCGATAATGGCGATTCCAATCCTTTGAGGGATATTTCCTCGAAAGAAGTTCGTCGCTATAACGATTGGTTACATGGCAAGTTAATAGGCCAGTTTTCGAAAGGGGAGATGGCAAATGAATATAAAGTTCCTTAAATGGCTGTTAAACATTCTAAAAAGCGTCATTAAAACTCAAGCCGTTCCGGGGAACACGAGAAGTAACGACCAAAGGAGGATATCGGACAGGGGGATATCGCAAAGGGTGTAATGAAAGACTCGGTTTATTTTCCGACCACAGTTTCATTTTCAGTAAAGTTTTCTTTATATAAAGAAAGTAATTTGAAGCGAATTAATTCGAGCATTTATGGAATCGATAAAATTTTTATAAAAAATATGGTATCAAGTCTTTAAAAGAATTTATCTTTGGAGAATACCATATCCAAACATCACTGTGAAAATATTATAAAATGTTCAATCTAGTTTTAATTTTATGGCAAATTTGACACCTTTAGTTCGGGCGTTTTCCCATAAAACGGTCCAGATTTACTGCATTCGCTTTATTCTTAACCATAACGCCCTGAGCATCCTTTAAACTTTGATTAAATGACGAGAGGGAGTCGCTACCCCTTTACTTCGGTAATGCGAACGGCGTTTGACGACACCATTTCACTGCGACCATTGTCCCCGTGATGGTAAAAGGGACTGTGGAAAATGGGGTAAAGCCGAGAATTAAATTACATCCGTACTGACAACGCATCGCCTTTTATTCTGTATTGTCTGATTTTTCAAAGAACTGGTTAAATTTTACGAAATAAAGCGATATTCCAATAAATTATTTCTTTTTTATTGTCGTGAATAAATAATAATTAACGGAGAAATAATTATTTTACCTCCACCGTCAATGATAACTTATCAAACTGGAAGGCTGCAGCAGAAATTTAAATATGTACACATAATCTTAATAAACAGAAATTTATAAAGTAATATAATATACGTCGTGGTCACATGGCTTCAATTATAAAGAATGACCGGACATCTTATAAAGTTTTTTCATCGTATAAAGCGAATATACGGGAGAATAATCGTTGCCCAGGTTTTAGAATGCCTGTAGGCGGGACATTTTTAGGAGGGGAAGCTCGGAGAATTTCCACTCTGCTATATTTTGTCTGGGATGAGCTCCTCCCCCAGTAATTTTTCGATGCAATTCATTCCGAGACAAAAAAATACTCTTTTTTCAGCCCCGACGTGTCGCCTTCCTTGGGGAACTGCCCCAATCTGCAGACCGGCCTAAAGACTCCTAATTTTGACAAGGCTCCCTGATTAAAGTATCCCACTTTCTTTTATCTCATCTCCCCCGGGAGCTGCCACCGTTCGAGATATGAACTCCCGACCTGCGACCGTCTTAGGTAATTACTAAAAGCATGACCTTAAATTGCAAACATGTTCACTGAATGTAACCAGAAGGGTCCCTTAGATAATAGCAAACGTTGCGACAAACTTATTCGGCTTACGTGAGTTAAAGGAGAATATAGTGGACGGTTCATGTCCATGTTACGATACGTTGTATGCATACGAAGTTTTCATCCTATCAGGATATTGTTCGGAATAGTCGGGCATCAAAAGTAGGAACTTCGATATTTTTTTTTTTATAAAAAGCACTCCGTAATCACAAGAATCTCCAAGATATGTAGATATAGCTCGACTGAAGCAGGATTTCGTCCAGGACCTCATTCTCATTTCGTTGTGCTGCAATGCCATGCTTAGTAATGGTGGAACTGGTATGCGAAGAATCTCAGCAATATACATAGCTCGCATGATTATATATTCATGAATATACATAGTAATGTCGCACCCGATCATTTTTCTGTTATTGAGCTTAAACCATTCAAAATCATTTACATAAGATTGTGCGATTTGAAGGAGAATTATAAGGTAAAACATTGGTACATTTAAATATTTTAATATGTTACTGTCGAAAAGAATATAAGACAAATAAGGAGTGTCATATTTCTGTGTAAAACGAGAGAAAATCCTCCATAGTTTCAGCTTGCTCAAACAAGGTCAAATTTAAAATCGTAATTGGTCTATAATCGCTATTAGGTTGTATCAGTTTAAATTCTGAAATATGTAATTCTTACATAGATAAGTTTTAAATATATATAACTTTGTTTAACCCATCTGATAGTCACTCTCCCACTAGTGATCGTGACAGGATTAAAATCATTTACGGTATTACGAAACGTTACCCTTTTATCAATAAAAAAGTTAGTTGTTTTATATTATATAGGTTTAGTCCAACTAGAGAACCGTTCGCCGGGTTTGGAGAAAAAGTCACGCTTCTGGGCAGTGAAAAAGTTGAATCCATAATGCATGACTTCTAACACTCTGAGAAGAACAGACATTTGAATGCAGTATTGCTCTCACAAACATCAGCAAGCCCAGTAAGAAGAATTCACATAAGCTTCGCATTTATTGCGAAAGGACTACCGATCAAATAAATGGGCGTCAGAATATTTAAATAAGGAATGGTTCATTATGAATTTTCATGTAAACTTATGGTGCTCGAAGAATCTACAATTTTTAAGAATTTATTGAGCTAGGAAGAATCTCCTTATGCACGTAATTAGAAATCTAGTAGGAAAATACATAACTGCAATGACTTAGTACTATTATTGTTTTATGATAATTTTATTATGTAACAATTACGCCGAAAATTTGAGAAACCGACCCAGTCCCGTTACAGATATTTACAGGCCTTAAAAGTTTTACATCCGGAAGTTCATCCTGACCAAAAAAAATCGCTAAATTATTTGCTGAAGTCTAATGGCTCCTTGAGAGTGGGTCATTATCAATGATAAACGAGTTGTTTACCAAAGGAACGACTCTTCTGAAAACTCAAACAAATTTTAAGCCCGCAAAGAGGTGAATATGTGAGTAGCACTCCTTTATACTTTCGGGAAACCTCGTAACATTGTTGTTATTTGAACCATAGTACGTGCAAATATTTTTGAGTAAGGATGATATTTTAAAACAATATAATACTTTAAACGTGAAATTCCCTTCCCTAATAATCCTCTAAATATTATACTTTTTATAAACGGAATTTATGATTTTATATTTCTTTTTTACATTAAAAACTACAATGAGCTTCTAGGCTTACAGAATAAGGCAAAAGGTAGGTAAATTTTAGTGAACCCCATTTGCCACAACCCCCGAAACTGGACAGAAACACAATTACATCACACGACTCCGTCTAAATAATAATTCAAGGCCTTCTGCGAGTTGGATCTAGGGATTTCATTCCTCGCCACAAAATATTCTTCCAAAATCTTTTCGTTTAAAAAAAGAATATCGGGAGTTCGAAGTTAAAGAAATCAATGCTAATACTTTGTGATTTTCTTTATCGTTGCAGATTTTGTAAGAAGGCAATTACCTTTTTGTATCAAAAAAGAAAGTTTAATATAAAAGAGCTAATTTGCTGTGAAATATGATCCAATTTAGCCCCACTTATTTTACAGTCTTTTACGGTACCCTCTTTTTCTTTCTGCGGTACTTCTTTACTTTTTTTCACTTTCCAGTGCGGCCATCACCCACCGCCACCTAATGATTTTTAGTTCAAGTACCGCTCGCGGCCGGCCCAACCCACGGCTCGCCCTTTTATCAATTTCTAGAGTATTACGCACGAATAATTTAACCCTCGAGTTCTCGAAGTTTATCCCGGAATATTCCTTTCCCCTCCCAATCGCCAATCACTAATGGATCGTGAAATTTCAAGCCGTGATTTCGCCCGGACCGGTTCGATTCACCATCAGTTGGGTATAATCAAAAGTGAAAGCAGAATTGATCATTACTGCCTTAAAATTTCAATACATCAGTCACAGTCATTACAATGAAAGAAGTAATATGTTGACATAATCATTCAACTATTAAGTAATACATAACAATAACAAATAATAATAATAATATATCTTGACAATGATCAATTTTCCTAGAGAGCTTCCTGGATTTCTCAGGAGAGATTTTCGCAATGATTGTCGACAAAATCGTAAGAAACTTTCTTGGAAAGATTGATTTCATATTCATTATTATGCAGATTGCGATTAATCCTTCACTCTGAGGCATTGTAGCGTGGAGGTTGGATGTAATTTATCTATAACTGAATGCATGATTTTGACCTCAAGCAGGAAGAATTAAATTGGTCTTACTTATTAAATCAAATATTTATAAATATATATTCCATATATTTAGAATTAATATTCGAATTATTACATGTAGTTTATTATTATTCTTCCTCAATTTCAAAGGAGACTTAGAATTGAATAGACATATGTCTACTAATTTTAGTACCTCAAAAGCACCCGAGCAAAAGGAAATGGAACTATAGAGTAATAAAGAACATTTCTTTCCTATGAAAACTTTAGAAAATCTATGGGAATTTCCAGGTTGATAGATGATAAATAAATTTTGTCGCGGTTATATTAGCCGAATATTTTAGCTTACGTTCCTTATTCTTCAATTTTCAGTCCAATCCCGCTTATACGCGCTTTCTCTTATTTATTCTCAACATCGAAAGGAAAGCCTGCTTTATATTCCGTCCTTATATCAAGTATTTAAATTGACGCATTCGTCAATCTTCGTCCCCCCCTTTGCGACATCAAGAAGAATATTCGAGAGTGAATATCTCTTTCGGCATTAAATTCAATCTCGTTACACGGTAAAGTAAAGGCCACGGCTGGGGGGATGGATCTTATTGGGCGGGAGTTGGGTCGTTTCGGGAAATCGTTGCTGGTTGGCGGTAGCGGGGGCGGATTAATGATTTATTTGGCTGCATCCCGCAACGAGTGATGTAATCCTGAAGGGTTGGAAAGGGGGGGCGGGTAAAGGAGGGCGGTAGAGCTTGAGGCCGTGATTTCGCCGCCCACCAACAATCGATACGCACGGGCCAACTTGTGTACCGCCGCCCGACCTATTACTATAGCTGGGCCCGCTTTATATCTCCCCCTATCACACCCGCCGAGTCATCCTCTCGAATAGTTACTAATGAAAGGGATTTGTTTACACCAATTTTTCCTATCGCACAATCAACGTTCATAAGTTATGGGTACAATAGGGGTATATTTTTATCTCGTAACATGATTATCCGTCCACAGTTGCGAATAGTGGGTTGTTATTCCCAATCTAGACGAGAATATCTGTTTGACAGCGGCGTTTAAGCCGTCGTGTAGGGTATGGTTGTATGAGGGTAACGGATGAAAGATATTCGACGATCAGATTAGGATTGGGGGAAAGAATAGGATTAAACTTGTGGAACCGGGATTTGATGACATCTTGGTATCTCATTGTGTATGTCATCTTGAAAATGTTGAAAAACTTTTTATGCCCTCTCACAAAACTGGCCTGTACAGTCCAAATTCTTGTTTCGGTCGATTTTTTGAGAGGTATAAGGATTCCGCCAAGATAGAAACTCCACTGTAAGACCTACTTAAGAATTTCGAAATTTAAACAAATGAATAAAGTATTTATAATTGTAAATTAATTTTTAATGACATGAGAACATTCATCAGTTCACCGTTCCAGTTCATTCCCTATATACATTCCTTTCAGATTTCCTTTCAGAAACCGAAAATGGCTGCCATAAATAAAAAATACATGGTTTCTACTGTAACACTGATTGTAACGTGTGTATGAGCGTGACTCAGACAATCATTTCGGAAATCCATTTTGTCCACATTCCCTCAATATTGCCCCGAACTGCTCGCAAATAACAGAATATTGAACTGCCCCTACTCTACCACTTGGTTTCTAATATGGTAACATGAAGTGAATGTAAATGTATCATAATATTTTTAATAACACGAAACATATTCTGTGTTATTGTAAATAGTTCATTGAATTTATGCAACTCATCTGTAATTCAGCAAGATGGATAAGTGTTAAATTATTAGTGTGTAAGTTACACTGTGCGTAATCTATTGTCTTGGAAAGAAATGATCTCTTCCAATATAATACCCATAATTGCTTTTATAAGTGACCAATAATTAAACCTTTAGTGAAATAATTTTGATATTTAATTGTTTAGCGAATCCGAACGAATAATTTATGAACTACTACGGATTACCGGGATAGACCGGGTATTAATTTAGCGATTAAATATTTTATCTGTCAAGGATCATTTAGTACGTGCTTCTAGGATGTTGGTAGATGGCAGCACGTTACGCTGGCCCCCACCTGAAACGTTGTAAACCTCTTGGAAAATTCAAACATCAAATTTTGCTTTGCAATTTTAATTAGTGGCAAAGGAACAGGAATATAGTGCTAATTATAGTGATTATTTAATAGTGCTAAGAGGCCGTCAACACGACAGCATTTGCTACCTTCATAACAAGGCATTTGATTACACACAAATTTATACACTGGAAACATTTTTAAGTTACTTGGAATGTGGATAGAATATTTTCATTTTATTGTATATTTAAGCTTTGTTATAGTTTAATTTCAATTGAAATGAGAATTCAAGACTTTTCGTTAAATGCCCTAAGTAAAGTATGAGCGCGGCTTATATCATAGAACGCGTATTCAGTTGCGTTAACAAAGTTGAACAAAGCTAACGACTTCGGCCGCTTTATGCGCGAGAAAAACTGTTATGATTTTTTACTTCTCTCCCGAGTTCAACGCAAGAACCTCGACTCAAATTGCTTTTAATGACATCACGCACGGACCATTTGTGTGGTTAACACGGCCAGGTGTAAGTATTTTGGAAAATTACACACTCGTTAGGCGGCCAAACGGTCACTGCGAAAAAACTCATTACCTTATTCCTACCCATTAGAGTTTCCTGGCTCGAATCCATATGTTATTTCTCCGAATTCCTGTCTGGACTGACGTTGTACTTTGATTTATTCTTAAATGGTATATTTTGCAAGCTTCATTAGTTCACGCGGAACTGGTGAATAAATACCAATGCATTACATTTTACCCGAGTTTACAAAGTGACAAAATTATTTGGTTTCTGGTTTGTAGTGGAAAACCCTTGCCTGCGGGATTGTAATACCATCAACTTTGTGATCTTCTCTCTCATCTAGCCTATCTTCACCATTGTCACTAGCATTTCAGGCGCCACCAATAGAGCATTTGTGTGTGCTTACGGAATTCGGTTAATAATGAATTCTCCTACCTACACTGGCCGTGCACCGTTACTGCGGTCCACTAACTATTTCAATTGAATTGGTAGCTGATCTGCCTATAATTATTATATTACACGCGAATGTGTTTTAAACACTATCATGAATTAAGTGCATTGCTGTCAGGGTGCTTAATCGAAAGGTTCATCACTATTTTACTACAGAATGCCACGAACAATGTCGAGAAACTTATTCTGGTCTTCTTCTTATTCTTGTATAGAAACTGTAAATTGATCACTGTTCCAGTAGATAATATTTGTTCTTCGCTTCCTGCATGAAATGTGACTTTGCGACATCGAATCTCCTTCGTATTCATTCAGCGCACTCATGGGCTCGTTCGAATAGTTTTGAATAGTGTTCCATCCAATCCGCGGAAGAAATAGAATCTATTTAAGCCGGAATCAGTTTTAAACTCTTACAAGGATCTTTCCAATTTTCCCAATCTCTTATTGAAGTGGGCGAACAACTTTTGAATGGGAATTCATTTCAATCGCGAAGCGGAAAATGGGTCCACGCGAGTTGGTGTTCAACCCCGCCCACGGAATCCCCCATTGTTTTTCGTCCCCCATCCACCGACTGTTAAAGGATCGGAGTGAACGTAATTAAGATTCAATTAGAATCGACTGAGAGTGGCGAAGGCTGCGGGAGGAGCTGAGGAGCCGGCGGTGAGGAGGAGGGGCTTGTCTATTTTGTTCTACAAAGTCGTTTGTTCGCCGCTCTAAGGAAGCGGTGGTTCGCATTCCGGTTCGACTGCAAAAGTTTTATGATCTTGCCAAGTAACCCGATTAGAAGTTGTATGACTGCGCCTCGGCTAAAAGCCGCCCTTGCACCCCTCCCACCCAACACCACTCACTGGCTCTCCTTCTTCCTCGCTGGGTTCTATTTCGCCTCTGACCTACATATGGAAACAGCGGAGCGGGTTGAGCGAATACAATGGGTGAGATATCACCGTTTGTTTCCCGATTGGATATTTTCTGCCCATTCCCTTTCGCATGGAGTTCATTTCGCCCTCCTTCCATACCTTTAGTACCGAGGTGAAAAAACGGAAAATTAAAACGTAAAATTCTGTGCATCGATAATTGTAGCTTTCAGACAACAAGCTGTTCAGAACAAATTTCAAGTTTGTCACCGTCCAGTCGTGCAGGAGATGAAATATCTCCTTGCGTTCCCGGACCAACTGGATAAGGAACTACTAGAAAAAGGAAGAATTAATATTATTCGCTCCAATTCATACTCGTCGTGGGGAAAAGTGAAAGCGGTATATTTCAATAAGGTGGCGGATAAGTTCTGATTGGGTTGTGAGGGGAGGGATAGATTATCTGTTGTGGGCCAGCATATCTTAGCTGCGGCCGGCCCCCGGCATAACCAATTCTTCACGCTCCTCCGCCTGGCCGGATTCCGACAGGCAACGGACCGGCGGCTTTCATCTTCTTCTATCTTGCTCGGGCACCGTATTCATATTTCCTTTGATGCTTCGACTGCGGTCTGCCGGCTCGAATGTGGTAAATCCCCGGAACGCTTTTGAGCCGAATTCTGTCCCTCTTACCGAATGCGACTACCGCACCCGGCATAAATGCGAAAGCTCTTAGTATTGCAGGTTCATTTACCATAGGCACGATTTCGCTACGAAAATAAGTTAATAGGTAGGAATAGTTAATATGTATGTGTATAAAGTATGTTTCTGTTTTAAATTAAATGTATAATGCCAGTGAAATTAAAGCCATTAGCACATTTTAAAATTGAAACCGTACTGAAACCATGTTGAAAACATGTTTGATAGTCTGTATGTTGAATATAAAAACTAACAGGATATCACTTCTTTGTTTCAGGTGAGTCCTTTAAAAATGACGAGAAATTTTCCAGGTAATTAATATTTAACCAGTTTTTAATACAACTTCAGTGTATTGTACTTGTCATTTGGACCAAAGAATGCAGTCGTTTGACGGGGTATTGTTCTTATTGATTTCAATTTTGTTCCGAATTTCCTCTTTCAACATTTAATTTCGGACGAGTAGGATATTAAATTAGGTTCATACTAGATGAACGTTTACTTTTTGTGTTGATCGGAATGAAATCAATCCCCCAACCTAATCCGGTTTTTTTACACATCTTGCCACAGGCTTGATTTCTGAATTTCCACCCAAATTAGCTCCGTTTGGTTCGATGGGCACAGAGGGAGAAGATTGGCCGGGCCGAAGGAAACAGCAGTGAAGTTGGCCCGTTCGAAGTGTATTAAGCGGCGGCACTACAGTAGTCGTTCTGTTGTCAAACTCAAATTCGCGATTAACTCGCCGGCTCGAATAAGGGACAAATGCGCCTACAAATGTAAATCCGTATAAAGGGTGCGAGGAAAATGTCGATATCGTAATAAATGAAACATCCATTGGGTCTTTATTGGGATTTGTACTGTTGTTTTTTTTTCGCTTCTGTTACTCTATTCTCGGCCTTCCAGTTGACCGCGTTCCAACAGATGTCGCCCCGCTTGCTAATGGCTTTAAGCGTCCTCTGTTCGTTCGGATTTATATTACGGCGCAGCGGATACGAATAATTTTAAAACGCAATCGTAGCAGAGTGTCGACCTATTTCTTATTTGTTAAAATGGCAAACATTCCCCGCAACTTCACTTTGTTTTAGAAAATTACAAAATTATAATAAATACTCCTACCTTATACAAGGTATATTTAGTGGGCAATAGAATACTGTAAATTGGGCAGATAATTCGTATAGATATTTTCTACGGTTATGTAGGAAGATAATTTAATTTGAATTTAACAGCTAAATTGGGATTTTCAAAAAATGTACCGTTCTAGGTTTCATTTCTTCCTATAAGATTAACGAAACTGTAGTATTTATTCGTATACTGATGAATCCTAACGTACTGTAAGTCAAAATGTCTCCAGAAAAAGAAGAGATTGTGGAGTACGACTGTTCTAGAGGTAATCACTGCTGTCGTCTAACTAGACAGGTTAATTATACCTCATAAAGAAACATTTATTCCTGTAGATCGTATTTTTTATGGTACACTGCGGTATTATGAAGTATGGATTATAAGTATGAATAACTGTAGTTGGAATGATACATCCGTGTTATAAATTCAGTAAAACGGATCTCAAACTCAGATCGTTATACTTCCGAACTGGTTTGTGAGTTCACGCTGCGGATCCCTCCTCGTATAACAATAAACTGCTGGCAGGGTCGTTTGGAGCCCAAGTCCGGGCTCCAATTTCGACGCATTGGAAGCGGCGTCGATCTCCCATTCTATCTTTTTCGATCTTGTTTTATTTTCAATTCACCCGAAACTCTTTGAGAGATTCCACCACAGCTTCCCTAACCCTGCTCACCCCCCCCCCCGGCCACCACGTTCGAACCAGTGTCATAACGGATGGTTCCCCTCGACATTTATACTAAGTTAATGGTGATGGATGGATACTGATGAGCGTTCCACCTCGGTCCTTCAATCTAACAATCCTCGCCAACTCCCGAGTTTATCCCGGGTTTGAATTCGTCAGAGGTGCAGGATATGTTCTGTTTCCACATTCGTCCGATTTACTGTTCGAGCCTACTTTCGATTTAATGTTGATCGGGTCCCTAGATACATTTCCAGTTGGACAGAAGAGCGGAATGTCTAGCCTGAATTGAAGACCCGCCTCAAGAGAATGACTGAATACGTTTGTCGTGTCGATCTTCCGTACAGTCGGTTTCAAGTGAACAAATATTTACGTACGGCCCCTTCCATCTTCCCAATCTTGTCAAGAAGGTAGGGGAAACGAAAAAAAGAAATTCACTTTCCCTTTTTCCGTTGTCAGCTTGAATGACAGGCGAAAATCCACGGGATTTATGAAATGTAAAAAAAATAATATATACTTCAAAATCCAGAGCACGTAAGAGGCGTGCGACCCGCCCTCCCTCCGCCACACAACCTACCACACTATTACCCTAGATCTCTGAATTCATCTTAGGATACCCCTTTATATCAAATATTTGGATTTTATAGAATGCGTTGTACTCATACACTTCTTAGGCCAAAATACGTTTTTTAATAATTTGTAATTATTTTAGAGCTATTTACCTTTAGTTTTTCCTTTATTAATAAAAATTAGGGTTGTGCGGTGGAAAGTAAAAATTCCTGATTTAAAACAACATGCAAATAAAAGGTTATTTTGTTTGCAGTATTTAGCCTTCAGCGAGGCATATAGCTGGTTCTTATCTCTGCACTGTAATTATATGCTATGTAATAATAATAAATTTTATCTCGTAAAGAGGTATAAAGGTTAACCTTATGTCTGGTGTAGAATTCAATGAAAATTAACATAACTCTGTCATTATTCTGTTTTAAAAGTGGAAAAAACATATCAATTTATTCTAAATAAAAAAGTTGATATTTTATTCGGTATTCCATCGTAATTAATGATTCTATTTTATCGATTGATTCACTCAGCCACGCCTTGTATTTTTATCTGCGGCCTAAGTAGGTTGTTCCTACGCGAAATAAAATTCTCGTTATTAGTTTTTTATCTTCGTGCGGCCGTACGAAGAGCACTATTTTCTGACGTGAGCAAAGAAAAATATACTGTAAAAACAACTTATGAAAATAATACCGAACTCTTTTATTACTAAAGTTCGCAAGTCTTCCGGGCGTGGGGAGGGTCTTATCGAATAGAGAGGGGGTCGAGGAGCGTTTATAATTTGAAATGCATTACTTTTGTTCAGAATGTGAAATTGAGTCGGAACTTTTGCAATTATTCTTGTAAAATGCATAATCTATTTGGAATTCATAACCGATCGATTGAATATTCATGCAAAAAAAGTGTTCGTCAACAACTCAAAAAGGGTACAGAGGGTTTGTAATGTAAAAAGTAATAAACACGAAAAATCTTATTTCATATCTCTTGAGTATTTCAATCGTAATTTAAGGTACGATTACAATTTGTATAATTTCATCATTATAGCACTCAATGATGCTTTATGATTTAAAACTTTGTATTACAATACTATATAATATTGATGTACATAATATTCAACTAATTTATGCTCGCATCCTAAGTGTACAATTAGCGCAATTATCATCTCTCTAATGCACATATTGTACGTAGCTCCTTATACTTTATGAAAAACTGTGTGTAATAGTGACACGATATTATACGCCCAAGTAGATAATTATCAAAAGGCTGCGAGGGGTTGGAATACCATTGAATTCGTGTGTTTCTGTCTCCTCTCGATGGTTTGGTCTTTTGCTAGACCAGTTTCGGCTGCTCGCCATCTTCAGTAGCGGTGTTAGTCACTTTGCATGTTTTTTGGGCATCTTCACTGCACTGTCACTTGGACTGTGGTGGTTGTCTTATATATATAAACTATATACATATATAGGATAATATTCCCAAACACCGACTAGAAAACAAAGATAGCCTCTGTTGCATCCAACTACCGAATTTATTGAAGAAGATACTACGGCGCTCTAATGCAGACCCGCATAACAGAGTTGCCTTGACGGTCTAGTATCTATTACTTAGACGGCGCCGACCGAACTAGCGCCCAATTCGGTCAAATGTATATTTGATCACATAACTGGTCACAACTATTCTGTTCTGACATCCAAATATGCGACAGGGTACCTATCTGGTATTGTGTATTTACGATCATAAAAGTTTTCCTGTTGATCCAAAATTTATTGAAAAAAGTTCATTTTTAGTGTACCCAACGAACTTGAGATAAGTATTTCTGCACCACCCTCTGGGGGCGCTAGTTTATGTGCACCTTCCCATATAAACCTGTGAATTATACAATGATATCACAGGATATCGCAAGACTCGTGGCTGTGGAAAAGTAATTCAGTTCGGAATATTGAACTATAGATTTGTCGTCGGATGAAATTTGGGTAATCTTTCCAATTGAAATATGGCATTTCTTGTAAATAGTTTATGAAAAAAAAGAGAAACTGGGCCGCTTAAAAAGTGTTATACGGCGCTTTTACCGAAATGTTTATGCGTGGGCGTTCCGTGTTTTCGGGCCATAGATTGAAGCCGGCCTCGGGGGCGGTGGGGGCGGTTGCCGCTTATGTATAGCCAGCCAGCCAGCCACTCGCCTCTTGTTTAGGCCCTGTTCCGAAACTCGTACATCGCCCGCTCCCACCGAAAAGAAATCCCATCCTTCGTCGCTTCCTGCGCCCAACGCCCCGCAGACAACTCCAACTTTAGGTGCACCCGGAAACACCCGTTTTCATCGACGCTCCGCCGCATCCGGTCTAGGAATAAACAGGTAAAAATACAGAGTGTTAGTAGTTATTCCATCTTTGACCTTCAACAGTCGAATCACAATAATAGGCGCGTTATTTTATATAATACATAGCAAAATGTACTGTGTGATAGGCTTAAAAACAATATTTATAACTCTTAAGCAATCAATATTAACGAAGGCAGAATATTGTGAGCAAAAGGAAAATAAAAGCTTTCCTGTTAAATTTGCTGTTTGAATTTCTGCCCCTTTATTACTAACAACTAACGTAATTTTACGTTACGCCTAGATAAGATACTTTTTCGTTATCACTTGGCAGACCTATGGATTTAATATACAATGGCCGAATAATCCCTCTTGGATAGGAAGGTCGATTTGGTTTAAATCTAGGGAGATCAAACGGTCTAAATCACCTGGATTCATATCCATCGGACAAACCGGAAAAGTATAAGGTATAGTTTTTAATATAACTGCCGACTGGTCGATCTCGTTCTCAGTCTCTCTGAGAATGCAATAAAAGTTCTTTTTCCACTCACCACGCCCCCAGCCCCAGCTAGGATCTCGATTGTATTTTCTGGCAAACTCAACAGAAACTAATAAACTCTGTGTAGCCCCCAACCTTGACCGCCCCACCTCTCATCGTTCCGAAATTTTTCTTCGGCTTCGTCCCCAGGTCTTCTCCTTCTCCTCATTCCCTTTCCAAAGTCGTCGGCGTAATGGAATTATCTGCGGCTCTTCCTCGGCATTGATTGTCGGATTGTTTTAATAAGTCCCGAATACTCCGGGTCCGAAGGTTCAGTGGGTCGGGTTGATTTAGGTTCGACCAGCCAACCCCCACGATTTATTGCTAGTTTCCGGTTCAGTGTAGCTTCGGGACACTACCTATTTAATAACAATTTTTTAATGTTCAAATATTTGGAGGTTGAGTTCAATTTAAGACCAATGGCACACGGTTTTTGTCAGAGAATGACAATTATTGCAGGTCTAGAATAGACCAGAAAACCGGACATAGGATAATTAAATTGACTAACATCGAAGCTCATGATCTGAAAATAAAATATGAAAGGATCAAGTGATATAGAAATTCGATATGTCCGTACGATTGTGGGATAGTGTATAGAAAACGTTTTAAAAGAAGAAGTGCTTATGATTCACGCAAATTATACTTAGAAGACGCATTTATATTTATATATTTTTTGCATAAAATAATAACGCCTTTCTCGCCCTATTTATATTGCATTTGCCCGCTGCGATAAACGGGAAAACGAACTTTTCAGATTCAATAAAAAATTGCTCGTTATACACTTTTTTAGTCTTCGGTTTTACAGACCTTGCAAAAGCCATGGAAACCCAACGCACAAAGGGATTGTGAGGCCGGGCCGCCCTCTCGCTTCGGTCGGATCCTGAACAACTTAAAACATCTTTTGATGTTTGCCCGACCGATCGATTCAAAACTAATTACCTATTTGCGAGCCCGTTTTTTGCCGGCCAATATCCGCTGCCCGGACAGGCCCTCGCTCGATTCTAAAATGGAATCTATTATTATTACAAGATGTGGACGAACGCGGATGTGGGTCATCGTATATTTAACTGGCTCTATTTAATTTCTGGCCCGGTCTTGTTCTAGACCGGCCGAGTAGTTATCGCCTCCTCAATCTCAGGCGGCTCTTCTCGGCAGGCCTCTTCACATTTCTCATCTCAACAATTCCTTTTCGTCCACGGCCGGCAGTTAAACCCTCCTGGGGATTGCCCCGATGGCTATCGCGCTGCGCCACGTCCCGCCCGGAACGGAACGGTTTTAATTCGCCGCTCGGCCCCCAATCCCGCTCTCCCGAGCATTTGTCTTGTCCGGCCGAGTAATTGTATTTATTCGGCCCCGGAAAACAAACAACCCGGGTCCCGTTCTGGAAGTCTGCAGACTCCCTGGAGTAAACACGCTTTAATCCTTTGGCCCGAAAACTGGACATTGCCCTTAATGTTGACTCATTTCTGTCTAGCGGAGGGGACCTTTATGACTTATACGACGTAATTATTTGACTATACCAGAGATTTTGTCTTTAATACACACGCTACATATGTCGTTATGGAAAAATCATGTTACTACTTACTGTTTGTCTTACTTGGTTAGACAAAGCTATTAATTCTGGTCTTTGGTCGCTAGTGACTTCTCCCTATTCGTTTATACTTAAATTGGACGACCGTTCGGCCCAAGATTGGAGAATCAAATTCCTGACTTATACCAAATCCCAGCATGCAACCAATAATCATTAGCGGGTCTGTATTATCTGCAAAGTTTCAGTGAAGTCTCCTCACGAAATTTAAATTTCACTAGGCCAAGATTGTTTGGTGAAGATCATAACTATGTAATAATATTGGGAGGATTAGTAGATAAATCAGTAAAATATCGATTTGATAATGAGGGCCTAACGCCACAGTAGCGTCCAGTCGGTGAAATTAGAAGTGACAATGACTGCAGTTTAGCCAGATGATTCACACACACGCTTGGATGACCCTACATGTTTTTCACTCATCGCTTCATAATTTCACCACTGGCAGGTCCGGTGGCAGTTTTCATCCTGAAAAATCGTCGTTTCCAACTAATGAATTTGGATGGGAGCTAACGGTAAATTGAAACTTCATATGGAGTTAAAAAACGAGGTCTGGGACACAGACCAAATTAATATGACAAGGGATACACTGCCCTCTACTGTCCATTGCAATGATCTAATAACTACTTGGTTAAGTCCGTGGTCCACAAGACCAACCGCCGACAATATATTTTGGACGAAAACAATAAAATCCTCACCGGATAAATATTGAAACATTTACCTCGATAATAATTACTGTGATTATTATTTTCAATTCCGTGAAAACTTCTTCGTTACAATCAAATGTGCTTCCTACCTTATCTAGTTCATTCTTTGGAATTGTCCCTCCTACAAGGGTCACGGAATACTTATCTTGTGTTCGTACTCTGCTTATAGTATTACGGTTTAGTCGGGATTTTGAGCGCTGTGTGATACGTAGTTGGCAATGTGGGGGGAGGATGAGACCGGTATATTCGGCGGCGGGTGATAATCACTTTATGGCAGCTCACCTCAGATATTTCCTTTCAAATTTCCTCTACGACCTTCCAAGTTTGCCAGATGAGAGACATTTCGGAAGCATTGGAATTCTGAATATTCCCGATGTTAGATGTTGAAACGAACCGACGTTTCGAAGATTTCGTTGGGCGATATCCCATAGCACATATCGGGGCGTTTCCTCTATTCAAACTTGATACGTTGATAAGAAGGCTTATTGATGAAACTATATTATATCGAAATAAGTTTTACATATATAGTTAATATACCGTATCTATTAGAACTAGTTTGCTTTCCTGCCGTTAACCCACTCAATTGGTAATTTGTTTAAAACACATATATTATTATTTACTTATAATACATTTATTTTAAAGAAAAAGGTTGACCTGAATTACTTATTCAGCACAGACCAGTAGGAAAAATATTTAAGCACAGGCCCAAACGGCAGTAGTTATATAAGTTGGGCAACTTGTGGAAATCATTCGGCAGTGGAATCAAATGTGTGTGGGCAACCGCGTGCCGAAGTTGTCAGGTGTGTCGTGTTTTTCATCAGCGGGAAATCGGTCGGAACTTTAGCTTTCTGACAAACTTAAATCACCAGAACGAAAGTTCCCGCAGAGTTCGTTTTGAAGAAAACTTTTTGACGCACATCACTTCCGTTGAACTGAACAATATTATACGGGAATCCCATTCCAAGAAATATTTATAAGAAACTAAAATACGGACAGGCGATTCGAGTGTGCCCCTTTGATTTATGACAATTTATATTATCATAACAGACTTGCCAAATTACCATTAACTGGAACAATAAACACAATTAGTTTAAAAAATAATAATGTATTTACTAAGAGTCACTAGGTTGGCAATGATTTTTAAAGTCCTAAGGAAGTTCGAAGTATACTTTCGAATATAAGCACATCGGTTATGTATGAAATGATATATTAGTGTAATTATATAGTAATACAGTCGATTCAAATATAGTAAATTCATGGACATACCTTATTTCAGTGACATAGATAAATTAATACTTACAAAACGTTTTTTAACGGAAAATACCGTATAATATTCTAATATTGGAAATTAATGTATATATTTGTATATATACGGATTATTTGATCAATATTCGATGATTCTGTGCGCTTTGTTCATGCCAAGTGGGTGAGTGCCTTTCCTAGAACTGGGTGAGTAATTCCTATCCAGGCTCCGCATTCGGTTCAGGACAGGCTTGAAAAATGAAAGGTAAATTCGATAAAGCCTATTCCGCCGGGCGGCACTGGCTTTGTCCTCGGGGAGTTCTTTTTTTATTCATTCTCTCAGCCGTGCATGTGTGAAAGTTTCGCTCACAATACTGCCTTCTTCCCCCACTCGAATGGGAG
The DNA here is from genome assembly GCA_019843655.1 of Lethocerus indicus. NCBI lineage: Eukaryota > Metazoa > Arthropoda > Insecta > Hemiptera > Belostomatidae > Lethocerus > Lethocerus indicus. Next base: position 19,585,469 of record JACDQD010000003.1, on the reverse strand, counting down.
CAACTCAAACATATCGCAAATGGGTGCTTAGTTGGCGGCAGTGCCCTGCGGCACTGGTGCACGAACTTTCACTGTACGGGCGGTTGGGAAGGGCGTAGAAAGGGATTGCGAGCTGGTGGCGCCCAATGAATGAGGAAAGGAATCCCTCTTGGCAATAGAACACATCTCGAGAAACGCTGATCGGGCCAGTTGTACGGTGGAGGGGAGGAGGAGCCGCCGCCTCCTCCAACAATGTCCCTAAGGGAGGCTGCTACTTTCTGGATCCTATAAACGTACCTTTTGAAACGAACTGTCCAGGATCCAAGAAATGGACACGCTGAGGTGAGATATAATATGGTATAGATTATATTTTGCAGGGACACAGGCATAGGCAGAGACAGTAACACTCGTATATTTGTTTCGGGACTAATAATTTTGAAGCGAGCAATGTTTGCTATTAGGCTTGAAACAGGGTCCAGGTGGGTGTGGTTTGTTTACGAAGGAGGGAGTTAGTGGGCAAGTTGGTGGGCTTTGTGACTTGACAATGAGGCCGGCCTTATGCTCGGCCGGAATTTCGGCCGAGGCCGGTGATGTTTGTCGGTGGTGGAGCGGTGGCGGGGCCTCTAGTCCTGCCCATAATCCGGGTTTAATGCCTTGTTCCCCCACTTGTTCCTTATCGCTCCCCGGGCACGTTTCCCTTCCTTCTCTTCGCTCGCAGAAACAATTCTCGAATCTGGAATACGATGTATCCTGTAACTCCTCGAGGGGCCAAACGGGGTTATCGTCGCTCGGTGTCCGCTTGCGCCGGGATATGAAGATGAAATTTAATGTATCTGCTCCGATAGCCGATATGTAGTGAATCCGAGCAGTTCTTTCCGATATTTAGTGAAACCTACAGCCATGAATGTTATCATTCACAATTATCCTTAAAAGCAGTATTAAGCCATTAAATATGGTCTGATAAAGGAGTGAACTAAGGACGGCAGACTCAAACAATACAATAAGATTATATATTTCCCTTTCTGACAGAATTGAAATTGGTAATTTAAGAAATAGATAAAAATTTATTTGCTATAACGTTAACAATTTACTACAGAAGTTGGAAACATGTTGCTGAAACGGATGAACGGGTGGGGCCCACAACATCACATCAAATGAGTAAACCTTTTATTTTACAGGGCATTAATATCGTACTGTAATTTTTATATAATATTACGTCGTGTCCTCTTTCAAGCCGATCACAGTTATTTATTACGGTAAGCACAGAAATGATCGATACGCGTCATATTCATGGCCGGATAACAATGATTGATTTGACGATAGGGTAGTGGATCAGCGCAGACGGATTGTCGAGGTTGTAATGCTTGTTTCCGTATTGGACTATATCTTTGTTTAATTACAAAAACCCGAAAACGGTCTTTATTGAAAATAAGGACAAGAAGTAATCAAGTACGTGGTTAAAATATATTTAAGATATATTATAAGTGCGCTTTCAAAGACGTGAGCAGATAAGAATGAATAAGGATCCCATAATTTGAGCTATTTTTCATCTCTCTCGGTTATAAGTTACCACTGATCGGGATTCCCAATGATTACAGTCCGACGAAGTACTCTGGTAGCATTGTCATTGCTACTATCGGAAATTTAATCGAGTATTATTCCAAGTAAAACAATAAAGTTCTTGCATTTGAATTTGGGAAATGAGCTTGTAAAATTTCTGTTCGTATTTAAATTTCGGCAGGTTTCCAATAAGCGAATCGGACTTGTAAAACGGGCGGTACGGGTTAAATTCTGCCCGAGGGACGGAAATGGAAAAATTTATTTCCCGGGGGAAGCTTATAAATTTTATTGTGCCGGGGGAAGGGGAGCAATATGAGAAAAGAGATAAGGTCAAAACGAAGATGTAACAAGGGGGCTTTATCTGAGGCTCAGTTATCATCAACCGGGTGGGGCCGGGGTTGGATTTATGGCCGGATGAGGGATGGTGGGTAGGGGAGGGAGTTTCTTATTTGCTGGGCGGTCACCTGATCTCTTCCCTTAACACACTGTATTAGTGCCGAGGCCGCTTCCGTTTTGAAAGCGGCCGGCTGTAAATTTTAAGGAGCCGGCCCCCGCCAGCCGCTTATTAAATTGTTGATGAGACGACTCCCGTAAAGACACCGCGCCAAATACTTCGACTACCGTAGTAAAACCCGGTGTTGGCAATCTCGAATTTTTTTAGTACCGTCGGCCCGGAAGGTACAGGAACAGGACTAGCGCCACCAATGGTCATTAACCGAACCGGTCAGAACCGTTTTCTTCTTCAACTGGTGGGCCCATGTTTTCATTTACATGAAAATGAGTAAACGTGGAGAACGGTCTTTAACATTTTGCTAATCACTACTCTTCCAATGGCCTTCCCGCCTATCAGCAACTTACTAAACTATCACTAAAATATTGTTGAACTATTTAAGGCTGTTATATATCTCGAAATAGTGAAGATATGAAATACTAATGAGCCAATAGAATAAAAGTATAAATGAACCTTGACCTTTATAGGACAATGAAGAACGAATTATTCCTATTCTAGTCTATATTAATAGACCTTGTTCCTTTAATTGATCCTATAATTCCTTCCTTTTTAATATATTTATACTATTGTGTATTTATATATTGTGAGTAACTATTGCCAAATCCATTCGGCTTAAAAAACTACATTGGTAATTATTCGAATTTACCAATTTCATTTTTAAATCAATATATTCTTTTGAAGGGTCCCTTACTTTCTAGAATAAAATGGTAATTCAGGTGCTAACCACTTTTGAAAATCAACTTATGGAGATTTTAATATTATTATTCAAATCCTCGCGGATTTACGTGGCCATTAGAGCTCCGTTTGCGAATACAATTGTTAATATAGTGGTTTTATTCATAAACCCGGATGGGCTTTCAGATTAACGGCGCCCTCGGTAATCTGCCCAAAAAGTGGCAACCCTCTTTCTGCAGTACCATGTTCCTAAATTCCGTTTAAATTCCAACTCGCAAGAATATTCAATATTAAATAAGGGTACTCGGTAAGGTCGGAAGCTAAAGTTTTCGCGTTGTTTTTTATAGTCTGATTAACAATTAATACCGTGACAGGCATACTTACCCTTCTGCAAATTTAATGTACTTTTTGTCCCAGATAAAATGTCTTACCTTTGTTCCTTTTTATTCATATAAATCCCTGGATATAAATCATAAGTAGTATGTTATTCATGAGCGTCGTTACGAATTTAGAAGAATATATTATGCGTTTTATTAAAATTAAATTTACGCACTGTTCAACGCTGTCACAAAGACTCTCGAGAAGGTAGAGTCTCAATTTTAGTGTAAGAACTGTTTAAAAACGCTCTGTATTACAAGAAAATAGCACGGTAGATAAAAGTACTCGTTTCAAAAATGTATGAAGGCTTCCAGTAGGTTCCGTTCGGAATTTGGGGTAATCCATTCTACTCACGTTCTTCGCTCCATTTCAAGTTGAATTTAATTCAAAGTATACTTTAAAGCGAAGCACTTCGGATTCAGTCGGGATCTACTAAACGTCAGAGGGAGACAATAGGCGGGGCGGTTGCCGGTACAGTAATCAAAAGTTGGATATAATGGATGGTCGAGGCCAGGTATAGTACAGCTTGCTTAGCTTTGTTATGCAAATTCAGGTAATTCTAAGTCTAAGTTTGGGCCCGGCCGCCCCACCCCTCTCGGAACCCGGCCGACCCTCCTTCCTCAATTCCATTTTATGCTTCCTTTATGCGGGCTCCTCTTCATTATACACTTTACTCTAAATCCTTTGTGCCCGAGTTTCTTCTTTGGAGGGAGGGAGGGAGAAAAAAAATCCGGTAGTTCCAGAGCGAGACCGGGCCAGAGGCCGGGCGGGATTCGGGCGGCTATTCGGCTTAAATGGGCTGGCGCGGACATTAATTTCAGACAACGGTTAATAAGCCACTGGGCGGGAGCGATTTTAATTAAGTTACCTTCTTCACCGAATACTCGAATATAGACCGAGGCTAATAAAATCGAGGTAGTCAATAACCGACTAATTAAAACCCGTATTATTCGAGGAGTTAAATTCCGTTGACGGTGTAAAGGATCGTGTAGGGCCCCGGGGGACCGAGCACTACACAAACACCGCCGCCACCCCCCACTCATAAATCAGACCGGGTCCTGGGAGATGATGAAACATTAATTCTGGTGTGATGTTAAACACTGACGTTTAGCCAAAAGCCGCTACTGCCAACCGACTATATATCACGGTAGTCTGAGTGGGGAGTAAGTCAGTGAGGGAGAAAGGGCTAGATAGGGGCGGAGAGAGGGCTAGAGGTTGGAGAAAGAGGGTGGAGTGGCGCCCTACTGCCGCCCAATGAGATCGCACACTTCGACTCTGCAACATTACACGTGTAAATATCTAAGTCGATCCCAGAAATCTTTGATTAACCCCTCGCCTCCTTAATCTTATCGCCATCGCTCCATTTACCTGAGCCGCATCCAACACAGTGACAGTCTATGAATATTCACGACTTGCTTCCCCCAATATTACGAGGGCCGAAATTTTAGTATAAATATTTATTTTTTCATGGTCCCAAGGTTGCTGCCTATGTGTTGTTGTATAAGTAATTAATTCATTGATTGAAAGAGATAAAGACAATTTTCCCTATTATCGTTAGTCTCATATTTCTGAAATATTTATTTTCTTTGATCTATTTTTCTATTGAGATGAATTGATATTGTTATATTAATTGTGTTTTATGATTCAGTTATTTTCGTTTTTTATGGATCAAACTTTAACCAAGATTGTGGCCTGTTCACTTGGAGGGTAGGCTAATATATTATATTTTATTAGGATGAAGACAAAGTTAATTTTGAAATTTAAACAGAACAGAAACCCGTTTTCAGAGCGTTGATCTAGTTCATCAAAATTGCCAACACTATCTCGGCTGTTATTGTAATTCAGTGTTGATTCGATGATTCGGCCGCATGCAATCAAGCCAGGTATTTGATTTGTCGGCCGTCTCTGCCTTATGTTTAGTTGAGATAACATAAATTATTGGTATCGCCGGGATCCCGTTGCCCATTGATATGTTATGTTTATTGGGGTGGGTCCGACGATGATGGTGTGCGGAGGGGGCAGTGGGCGGGCGCTCGGCCCCAATAACATTGTTATCAGGCATAAATTAGTGGGCCGCCTCACAAGCCTAATCTGGCATCAATTAGCGATGACTTCAATGGCCCTACCCAATTTGCAAGTTGATTCCAGCCATCCGATACAGGTGGATAGTTATTAAACCAAACAATACTTCCGCAATAAGCAATATGATATGAGTCGAATGTTGCATTTCTTAAAAGTAGTATCCTCCCTGGTCAGTGTAATCTTCATATGACCCCACAATTTCTCAAGTACCTCTGGCTTCGTCGATAAAAGGGTGATATATGTATCAGCAGAGCGATCAGAGACAGTTAATTCAGTGCCCAGAAAATTCTTAGGAGTTATTTCTTAAATAGGGTTCCTAATCATTTCCAGACGTGTTATTTACTAGTATAATTTTTAATAGTTCGATCGCGTGATTTCAAATAAGCAAGGTGTTACGTTAAAATCACACAATGAGATTTCGTGCTATTCATATTGTACATAAAATAAATAAATATTTTAAAGGAACGTGGATTATTTTATTTTCTTATAAAGCAAAAAATTTACCAAAAATATTTTGGCCTAAGAGCCAAGTTAGTGTTTCAATGTATCTACTTGATGTGTATATAGGTTTATCAAATGCTTATATAGTTAAAATCCATTCGCTCATTTGGTTGGTATGGGTAAACAGGTTACTGCCCAGCATCTGACCCTAATGTCTATATGCACCTACATATGTTAAATATTACTATTTCAAACTCCACCCAGTTAAAGTTGTATTTAAAAAAATAAACGATGATTTGCATGTTATTAATCGGAACAGAACCTTTTAATGAGTAATAACGCTTTTAGAGGCTTATAATGGGTTAAATTATTTATGTGCAAGCTATCATAAAATATTAACCCACATGGGTAATGAGTTTGAATTAAACCCTTCAATCCCGTAGCTCTTCATTATAGAATCCTTAAAAAATGGAAATAATTGAATTCCGATTGTACCCGTTAAATCGAAGAATAACATAATATTTCACAACGAAGCATACAATGCGAGTACTCGCAATATAGTGTTATTATCCGAGACAGCGTTATTCTTTACTGCATTATAAAAATGGTACACCACGATTTTATTCTCGTTTCACTTAGCTGATGGTTACGCAACTGAAATAATGTCGAAAATAGTAACATTAAAATAAAAGGCCGATTATATTCCCACAAAGACAACACTGAGGGGTTTGTCATAAATCCCTAGATAAACAATTCAGGAGGGGCCAACTTAGTGTGGCCCAACGTTTCGGGCCACGATTCCGGTAATTTCGGACCGGTCCTCGGGCCGTAGATTTAGGGATGGGGATAGAAAGACCTTCGCAAATACCAGGGTGTAGGACCCTCTACCACTTCGGCCCCCCTTTGGATTATGAGAGCCGGGGGTCTGTAATTTTTTCTCTCTTTCTCCCCTTTTTTAACCAAAAAGGAGCGGAGGTTTTCTTTTAATGGAATTACTCTCGGTGCGACAAAAGGGGGCGGGGGTGCGTTGTCGGTAGCGACAACATCGGTGCCAGCTTTGTTCTCCCTTTTCCCACTCCCTTTCCTCCCTTTCAATCCCCAATCCCTCCCTACCCCTCCCACCATACTTTCTATGCTGATCTACAAACGCTAAACCGTCCACCGATCTTCCACTCAACATCAAAAACGATTTTAGTCGTACGTGACGTTCTAATACCGGTATTCAATTGCTCTTCATCCCTGGCCTAATCTCGCTATAAACGTGTATTGGGATCGGCGGAATTACATTGGTACTCTATCAGGAATTAGTGACGGATCAAGCCATCTAAACCTAATTCTCATTTAATGTTATTTATTGTAGTTCGTCGACTGGCTGAAGGTTTGTAAATGTGACTAGAATAACCTCCCTGAATTGAAAACAAACCTCAATATCCTATCCGAAATATCACTAGCTAAAAACAATTTCAAATATTTGGCATGTGAATTCATTAATGAATGGAGTGAGTATCGGCCGAATTTTCCCCATAATTATATCAAATTCGTTCACAATCTATGTCTCAACATCATTCTATTGCCTGATTGAATTTTCTTTCAACTGAATATTTAAATTAAAATTTCATCGCTCGCTCTAGGAGGCATTATGCCCTGTTTCTTAGTAATGGCACACTGTACCTGCGCCAGCACTTTGTAGCTCTCGTACTCATCTACCGACAGTAGGAAGGATCATGCGGGAATGGAAAAACCCTTGAGCCCAACTGTGAATCGAAATGAATCTAACTGGGGTGGGAAAAACCAGTGCAGCAGTTCCTCTCATTCTACTTCAATATTCACCTCACATTTAATCCTCATTCCTCTATATGATTAATCACAGATTTGAACAAAAACCACCACCCAGCAAACCCCTTATAGGAAATTATTTTGAATGAGCGGTTATTTGAGCACCACTCGGAATCGACTGGAATTTTGAATTGAACGAAAATTTTACCCGACTCATAAATAAATACAGGACACGGCTGTTGGGTCCAACCATGAGCACTCTGAATTTCAGGGTTGACTAGTCATAAGTCAAAAAAATCAAGCGTAATTTTCGTGTAGATAAATTTGACTCCGTGTTTAATGTCGCTTGATTAGAGGCTGTGTTGGAAATCACTCCAAAGCTTGCCCCACCGCTCACTAAGCGTAGAGCGGCGTAATTGCATTAATCATACATCATGCGTCTTAATGAATGAAATTGGTATATATATATTTTTTATATTACCAAAAATGGGGACACCAACACTAAGGAAGAACAGTTTCGGTAATAATTGTTTCACAGTCCCCTACTGGTTGTGTTATACAGTCCATGCCGAAAGAACCAGTTCAATTAGCCCCAGGCCTTATCCAATCTACCCGCCCTGCCCCGGCGCCAAACTTAATCTATTTTGTTTTTCATACGTGATGAAAATTTCGGAGAGGGTCCCACCAACACGGTCCACTCACAGATATAGGAGAGTGCGTCCCACCGAGCGGTAGTAGGTAGAAGAGCCACAGTACTCATAGTTCGCGAACTAAGCACATGTTATACTATTATACCTACTACTGTACTTCAAGTCCCAATATATTACACCATATATACCATTAAACCAATCCAAACTGGTAGGGGGATCAATCCCGACCACCACAAGAACGGAGAATATACAATGACTAGATAGAGCCGATTCGAGGCCCCAGTGGTAAGAAACTAAGAATCTCCGGTTTTAAAACTTACACTCGACCAAATTAAATTTCTCATGCCCGAATCATTATATAAATACGAGAAATTCTAGTCTCCTTATTGATACACGTTCCTTCATAACTATGACGGATATCCGACTTGTAATATGAAATCACGATACGCTGAAGTCATGGTGGTGTATGTCTAAACAATGTTCATGAGGATACTTTAAATAATACTATCTGAAATAAACTGTACTGAATATAGCTGTACAATTATAGCTTCATGAGACATATATATGTAATGGATAAATTTACATAACTGTACGCGAATAAGTAGACAGTGTCTAAGTATTCTACTTATAGAACTATATTGTTTTCTCATAGAAATTTAAATGTATTTTATATTAGTGAACACAATATAAAAATTGTAACTTTCAGAACGTCCATAATTATATAAAAAAACATCTTGTGATATGTTGAAAGTATTTTTATGAGAGGATTAGAAATTTTGTGGTCGGATATGGGTAGAGAGACATATCTGAATCCGGTGTGTGTTTTATGCCTGCGTGTTAGAAAAATATCTCAATAATGCCAGAGCTAACAACAGCCGAATAAATTTTGAATTTATGCCCCGCTGTCAGGGAGGCGGCTTGTTTATCATCTAAATTGCCCGCAGCAACTCCGAGTTTACTAAAGGACATAACTCGATTTTTTCCCTATAAATGATTTCTTTGTTTTTAATGCGTGTAGAAAGTAGAAAGTACGTTTGAAATGTAGTTTGATTGACTTCGAATCACCTGTTTTAATAGTGCTTAAATAACGTTTTGTTATTTCGTTATTCCTATTTGGTTTCCTACTAGACCGGTTCCATTTTGAGTACGGGTCCGTTCACTTGTGGCAGTGTGTCCTAAATAACCGTTGTAACACAACAGTTTCGAAGGGATGCTTCATTATCAGAATAAATTCCTAATCAGATCGATGCATTTGTTCCCACAATTACAGAGAGATGAAACTCAACTCAACAAGCGGAATGAAACTCAGCAAAAGTAGAAAAATAAATAGTCCCTATACTGCTATTACCAAGTAAGTAATTTAAATAAAACAATATCTCTAGAAAACTGTCGATACATAATATATAAATATGAGTAAGCAAAATATTCTTAGGTATTTTGTTCCAACTATCATTTTAACTTTCATTTGAATAGATACCTAAATTTTTCATTGATGAGTTTTTTGGTTTCGTACAGCTATAAATATTACTTTTGTTTACGTAACAACATATTCATATATCATCCGTTCAGTACATATTAAAATATTTAGAGTAATATAGAATAACCCTTTCATTTATAAAGAGCAGTTTTGATAAATACATAGAGTAGCATGTTATAGTGGCTTCCTAAATTTGCTAATTTCATTCATAATAATCTCACCCAACTGTTAAGCTAACAACTCCATCTTAACCTTAATAAACAAATATTTAAACTAAGTAAATATTACAAGTATAACACAAAGCATTATAATTTAAAAGGGGTATAGATAATTAGTCAGATTAGTATGGAATAATTAATACCTATAAATATATTTATACATATATTTATTATATATATATTTAAAATATATATCTATTTATATATATTAAATATATATATATATATATATATTTATTTATATTAGCTTAACAGAGACATACTAGTCCCGAGGAGATGGCCAAGGCATAGGGAGAACGGAAACAAATGCCGGACGGCCAATGTATTGGGCTAGCGGCAGTGGGCTAGACTGGAGGGGGCCAGCAGCGGAGAAATCTGAATTCGGTCGAATTTTCCTAGAGAACGACAGAGGTCATTTGTAGGTCGCCCAGCCCCGTATGAATCCCGGTAACCTTCAAATGACCCCTGCCGTTCTCTAGGAAAATTAGACAGAATTCAGATTTCTCTTCTCCTGGTCACCACTATTCAAGCCGTCAGTCCTATACCTATGCATTTCCCGTAAGGTCCGGGTAGTATCTACCTCACCCGGACTTCCTCGTCCGTCCCCTATGCCCCGGCACTCTCCCCACGCACAGTAGTACTCCGTTATGTCCCCGTACACTCTTATTCACTCCGGATTCCCCCGGTAGTCTATACCTTCCCGGACTTCCTCGTCCGTCCACTATGCCCAAAAAAAAAAGGCACTCTCCCCACGCACAGTAGTACTCCGTTATGTCCCCGTACACTCTTATTCACTCCGGATTCCCCCGGTAGTCTATACCTTCCCGGACTTCCTCGTCCGTCCCCTATGCCCCGGCACTCTCCCCACGCACAGTAGTACTCCGTTATGTCCCCGTACACTCTTATTCACTCCGGATTCCCCCGGTAGTCTATACCTTCCCGGACTTCCTCGTCCGTCCCCTATGCCCCGGCACTCTCCCCACGCACAGTAGTACTCCGTTATGTCCCCGTTATGTACATTCTATATTGTCCTTCAGGATTCCCCGTAGTCTATACCTTAGTCTATACCTATGCCCCGGACTTCTACCGTCCGTCTTATTCACCCGGAGTAGTCCCTACCGGCACTCTCCCCACGCACAGTAGTACTCCGTTATGTCCCCGTACACTCTTATTCACTCCGGATTCCCCCGGTAGTCTATACCTTCCCGGACTTCCTCGTCCGTCCCCTATGCCCCGGCACTCTCCCCACGCACAGTAGTACTCCGTTATGTCCCCGTACACTCTTATTCACTCCGGATTCCCCCGGTAGTCTATACCTTCCCGGACTTCCTCGTCCGTCCCTATTGCACTCTCCCCACGCACAGTAGTACTCCGTTATGTCCCCGTACACTCTTATTCACTCCGGATTCCCCCGGTAGTCTATACCTTCCCGGACTTCCTCGTCCGTCCCCTATGCCCCGGCACTCTCCCCACGCACAGTAGTACTCCGTATTTCCCCGCACTCCGGATTCTCCCGGTAGTCTATACCTTCCCGGACTTCCTCGTCCGTCCCCTATGCCCCGGCACTCTCCCCACGCACAGTAGTACTCCGTTATGTCCCCGTACACTCTTATTCACTCCGTCCCCCAGATTCCCCGGTAGTCTATACCTTCCCGGACTTCCTCGTCCGTCCCTATGTCCCCCGGCACTCTCCCCACGCACAGTAGTACTCCGTTATGTCCCCGTACACTCTTATTCACTCCGGATTCCCCCGGTAGTCTATACCTTCCCGGACTTCCTCGTCCGTCCCCTATGCCCCGGCACTCTCCCCACGCACAGTAGTACTCCGTTATGTCCCCGTACACTCTTATTCACTCCGGATTCCCCCGGTAGTCTATACCTTCCCGGACTTCCTCGTCCGTCCCCTATGCCCCGGCACTCTCCCCACGCACAGTAGTACTCCGTTATGTCCCCGTACACTCTTATTCACTCCGGATTCCCCCGTAGTCTATACCTTCCAGACTTCCTCGTCCGTCCCTATGCCCGGCACTCTCCCCACGCACAGTAGTACTCCGTTATGTCCCCATGTACACTCTTATTCACTCCGGATTCCCCCGGTAGTCTATACCTTCCCGGACTTCCTCGTCCGTCCCATATGCCCCGGCACTCTCCCCACGCACAGTAGTACTCCGTTATGTCCCCGTACACTCTTATTCACTCCGGATTCCCCCGGTAGTCTATACCTTCCCGGACTTCCTCGTCCGTCCCGTATACCCCGGCACTCTCCCCACGCACAGTAGTACTCCGTTATGTCCCCGTACACTCTTATTCACTCCGGATTCCCCCGGTAGTCTATACCTTCCCGGACTTCCTCGTCCGTCCCCTATGCCCCGGCACTCTCCCCACGCACAGTAGTACTCCGTTATGTCCCCGTACACTCTTATTCACTCCGGATTCCCCCGGTAGTCTATACCTTCCCGGACTTCCTCGTCCGTCCCCTATGCCCTATTGGCACTCTCCCCACGCACAGTAGTACTCCGTTATGTCCCCGTACCCTCTTATTCACTCCGGATTCCCCGGTAGTCTATACCTTCCGGACTTCCTCGTCCGTCCCTATCGGCACTCTCCCCACGCACAGTAGTACTCCGTTATGTCCCCGTACACTCTTATTCACTCCGGAATTCCCCCGGTAGTCTATACCTTCCCGGACTTCCTCGTCCGTCCCCTATGCCCCGGCACTCTCCCCACGCACAGTAGTACTCCGTTATGTCCCCGTACACTCTTATTCACTCCGGATTCCCCCGGTAGTCTATACCTTCCCGGACTTCCTCGTCCGTCCCCGCACTCTCCCCACGCACAGTAGTACTCCGTTATGTCCCCGTACACTCTTATTCCTCCGGATTCCCCGGTAGTCTATACCTTCCGGACTTCCTCGTCCGTCCCTAACTCTCCCACGCACAGTAGTACTCCGTTATGTCCCCGTACACTCTTATTCACTCCAGATTCCCCGGTAGTCTATACCTTCCCGGACTTCCTCCGTCCCCCCCTAACCCCGCTCTCCCCCCACGCACCAGTGAGTACTCCGTTATGTCCCCATGCACTCTTATTCACTCCGGATTCCCCGGTAGTCTATACCTCCCCGGACTTCCTCGTCCGATACTCTCCCCACGCACAGTAGTACTCCGTTATGTCCCCGTACACTCTTATTCACTCCGGATTCCCCCGGTAGTCTATACCTTCCCGGACTTCCTCGTCCGTCCCCTATGCACGGCACTCTCCCCACGCACAGTAGTACTCCGTTATGTCCCCGTACACTCTTATTCACTCCGGATTCCCCCGGTAGTCTATACCTTCCCGGACTTCCTCGTCCGTCCCCTATACTCTCCCCACGCACAGTAGTACTCCGTTATGTCCCCGTACACTCTTATTCACTCCGGATTCCCCCGGTAGTCTATACCTTCCCGGACTTCCTCGTCCGTCCACTATGCCCCGGCACTCTCCCCACGCACAGTAGTACTCCGATATGTCCCCGTACACTCTTATTGACTCCGGATTCCCCCGGTAGTCTATACCTTCCCGGACTTCCTCGTCCGTCCCCTATGCCCCGGCACTCTCCCCACGCACAGTAGTACTCCGTTATGTCCCCGTACACTCTTATTCACTCCGGATTCCCCCGGTAGTCTATACCTTCCCGGACTTCCTCGTCCGTCCCTATACCCCCACGCCAGTAGTACTATTTCCCCGGTAGTCTATACCTTCCCGGACTTCCTCGTCCGTCCAGATTCTAGTAGTACTCCGTTAATATTCACTTTCGTAGTCTATACCTTATATTTCCCCCACAGTAATATTTTCCCCGGACTCTATTCGGATATTCAGATTTCCCCGGGATATTTCCGTCCGTTCCTATTCGGATTAGTTCCGTGATATTCCCCGGGAAATATATTCTACCCAATTCAGATATGACACAGGGGATATCGGGGGAATCCGGGGACGAGGGACTAGGCTCATCCGTCCGTACCCGATAGAGGGCAGGTGTGCGGATTCCCGTATATGAGACTACGGTACTTCCGGAACTCTTATTCCTATATACTTGGATCAAAAAGGTTCCGCGGAATATCTTCGCACAGATATAGTACTCATGTGTCACATAATCTGTCACTTGCGGTCGGATATCCTTTTCGGATATTGAATCCGGAGCATGGTAGGCATCCAGAGTTCCGGATTCTATGCTGCTGGTAACGTCCCCACGGGTCCGTATGAGACGGACGAGGATTTGAACTATGTGAGTCAGGAGTGAATAAGAGCTTACGGACAGCCCCGGTACACTCTTATCCGGAATGATCGCAGCGACGAACTTGACCTGGGACGGACGGAAACTTGCTTCGTTTGGAGGACTTCCAGGCATACTACTTCGGAGGGATTGCAGAGACGGTTTTATTCCGGGAGGCTATTTCGGAACTTCGGTGGCGAAATGCCAATATGGCGTAGGGCCTCGGTTTCCCCTGAGTTATCCGAATCCGGACATATCCGATAGATGCAGGCAAACATATACTCCGGGGTCGGTGACTGCTGTGGGAAATATCAGTGATGGGGTGATGAAATATACGTCGTCCCCTAAGCTACTAGGGTCTGGAAGACGGAATCCGGGAGGGTATCGGTGGAGTATGCTCCGGACGGTACTTACTGAGCGGATATCCGGCATATTCACCGGGACTGGATCGATATAATGGGATGGAGGGAGATACTGTAGGAATATACGGGGTCCGAATGAATTATAGTGTGAGAAGCAATAGGCCGAGGAAGGGATAGGTCCAGGCATAGCATATCCGGGAGGAGACCTGGGGGTCAATAATATACGGAAAATGTATATAGTGCTGCCGGGCAGGGACATTATATTTCGAAACCTAAATAGACGACGAAGGGCATATATCCGGGAAATATATCCGAATATTCCGAGTGATACCTTTGCTGGATCAGGACATGAAAAATCGGGAATATAATAGGGTGCCACCCGGCCAATAGAAGGAAACAGAAATCCGTACTCATCGATCCGGGGAGATCCGGATGCCATAGAAGGAATATATTTCCAGTGCTGATATTTCGGATAGTGATATCCATGACGTATCCGAGCGAGATAATCTGCCGGAGGGAATAACATAAGGTACATTAGGTGTAACGTAAGGAATGGACGATGCCAAAGTCAGTGGTCTACCTATATCCACTGGGGAATCTGGAGTGAAGAGGATCGGAGGTATAATCACAGGGACACATCTAAGTGCCGGGGCTTTGACGGAAGTCCAGGAACGATCCAAATATATCCGGCTACGATAGAAATGTAGACTCGGGGTCCAGGTTAAGTATAATCCATCCAGGAGACATAACGCGGAACGGAGGGAAATTGAACGGACGTATATTAGGGAATAAGAGTGTATTAACGGCCTCAGGGGACGGGATATCTCCGACCGGGAGAGGACTAGACACCAGGGAAACTATAATAGGTAACTGTGCGTACGGGAGTGCCGGGGCCAACGAAGGTAGGCAGGTATGTCTTGCGCATGACGGAAACGCCACGGGGATCCGGTATCACTGTTTGCGTACACCTGGGAATGCCGGGGCATAGGTAGTTGATAAGACTAGGCAATGCACGATAACGACTGTGCGTGGGGAGAGTGCCGTAGGGGACGGACGAGGGAGTTTAAGACCGGAGACTATAGGAGAAATACTATGGGGCGGCCGATGGGGATGGGGGGACGAAACCGAATCATACCGACACGAAAGTACGGGGGAATCGGGGACTGTAGCGGTGGGGAGAGTGCCGGAGCGGTCGGACGATGAGGTAGAACCGGGGAAACACTTTAACTCGGTCAAGGCTCCGGGTAGATGCGATCGAGGTATCACCGGGAATCAAGGTATACCGGATCCGATGCAATAACTGTGCGTGGCCAGGGCGGAAATACGGACTCAGGGGCGTATAGGGGGAAATTACCGAAATCACAGAATCCGGAGCGTAAGTACGACATAACAGAGTAGGGTATAGACTACGGGAATCTAGAGGGACTGAATAAGGAAGGTATAGACTAAGGGAATCCAGGGACATAAGTGTACGACGAGTACCACTGTCGTTAGTGTATATACGGGAGGAAAGGCAGGACGGGGAACGATGGGACATGTTACCTGTGGGGAGAGTCCAGCCAGATAGGTCCGAGGATACCGGGGAGATCCGGGTGACAAAGACGAGCACAGGATAGTGGTGACACTTAATTTACCTGTGCGTGGGGAAAGGTAGGGACGGACGAGCATGAAGAGTCCGAATTACTACCGCGTAAGGAGTACGGGGACATAAGGCAGAAGTACTACTGCGTGAAATATTCAGGGAGGAGGCTATCCGACAGGTATACGGGAGGCCAGAGATGAATTAAGACAGCAACTCCATATTACTGGCGGAAAAATACTATACTAGGAAATTAATGCGATAACGGACCGTACTCAAGGCGAGAACGAGACGTGCCAGGACATCAGAAAGGTATAGCGGAATCCTGGAGGAAAACTGGTGTGGACCATGGAACACAGGTATACTGTGCGTGACGCTTATGCCGGGGCAGGACGGACGAGGAGTCAGGGAAGGTATGAAGACATGACACCGAGGAACATCAGTGCTGAATAGGAGTGGACATGACGAAAGGGATCTGTGCGAATTAGACGATGAAGGGAAGCGTATCGAGACACCTGAGGAAATGCGGTGTGCACGGGAAAACATCAACACGAACTGGAAGGTAGGTCAGTCCGGAAGGAAGGTATGGAGACTAGGACACATCTGTGGGCATAGTGTACAGGGGACGGAGTAGAAGCATATGAAGAACTATCTGGGGAATCGAGTACGGGGCATAACAGTGACTACTGTGTGTGGGGGATAGAGTTGGGGGGCGGATAGAGAGACGTATAAGTCAGGTGATCAAGTAACCTGCCGGGAGCAGTACACGGACGGTGAATCGGATAGATAGGGCCTGTGTACACGACACGAAACCGATACTGTACTATGGGGGGGAGTGCCGAACAGATCCCAATAGACAATCCGAATGATGACATCGGAATCGAAGAGTGCATATTCGATGGGACATGATGAAACGGACGAGGAAGTCCATCTGGGTAGACTACCGTTGAATCCGGAGTGAATAGAAGTGACGGGTAACGGAGTATTCTACACTGTGCGTGGGGATGCTAATGGGAACCGGGACGAGGGAAGTCTGGAAGGTATGAGACTACCGAAATCCGGAGAATGCATAAGGGGGCCAACCTAGTGCAGCATGAAAGGACGACGGACAATCCCGAAAGACTCGAACCGGAGTGAATAAGAGTGAGAGAACGCGTGGTCCGTATAACCGTACCGGGTAGAATATCAGGGACGGAACGTGGGGAAGTCTAGGGGAGTTGAAGGGATCCAGGGTGAAATAGGGTTTCGGGAGGTACAATACTGTGCGAGAGTCGCATAGGGGACGGAGTCCGGGTGTCTACCCGGACCTTACGGGAAATGCATACGTATGGGACTGACGGCGGATAGTGGTGACCAGGAGAAGGAATCTGAATTCTGTTTAATTTTCCTAGAGAACGGCGGGGTCATTTGAAGGTTACCAGGATTCATACGGGGCTGGGCGACCTACAAATGACCTCTGTCGTTCTCTGGGAAAATCGACCGAATTCAGATTTCTCCGCTGCTGGCCCCCCAGTCTAGCACTATTGCTAGCTCAATACATTGGCCGTCCGGCATTTGTTTCCGTTCTCCTATGCCTTGGCCATCTCCTCGGGACTAGTATGACTGTTAAATTAATACGCATAAATAAATATATATTATAAATGTATAATAAATAAATATATATATATATATATATATATATATATATATATATATATATATATATATATATATTATTATATATTACACGGATATTTCCGGATATTTGACTTTCGATCGCTTCAGGGTGAGACTCTCCTCCGCCGCCAGTCTAACTAAGGCCGCTTCCCGAAAACCAACTCTGGCCCTCTGACTTGATTTCATTTCCCGTCGGTCTTTTGAATTATAATTAACGGAATGTACATTTCCTTATACCGGCACCTTATCTCCCATTTTCAAGATTTATCTTGGGAAAAATTTAATTATCTTATATCAACATTGTATTTACCGGAGTTATCTATGATTTTTGTCCAAATAAGTAATGTGATTATTCGTGTAAAGTTTATTTGGGGCACTCATGCAATTTTCCGCGCCAGTAATATACATTTGCGGTCGATGATTCATACATTTATTCTATATTACATTATCTACATATTCTATATTCTATTGTACTTATTCTACTCCATATTCTATATTACATCGACGATTCTTCAGGAGCAACGGAGATCATTCTTTTTATCATATAGAACTCTGACGTAAACACCCGACACCAATCTTATAACCGGAATCTTATCCTAGAACTGGAACAATCCGGATAGAACCCAAAATATCCATAAAGAACCGGAAATAACAAGATAGAAGTGGAAATATCAGGATAGATCCGGAAATTTGCAGATAGAAAGGGAAATTTCCCGATACAACTGGAAATATCCGTATAAAACCGGAAATATCCGGACATATCCCGAAATATTCTGAATTTTCCGGAAATAATGTAATATATAATTAATGTATGAATCATCGAACCCAAATGTATATTACTGGCGCGGAAAATTGCACGAGTGTCCCAAATAAACTTTACACTAATAATCGCATTATTTATTTGGATAATAATCATAGATAATTCCGGTAAATACAATGTTGACGTAAGATAATAACATCTTTCCTAAGATAAATCTTGAAAATTGCAGATAAGGTGGCGGGAGTAGGAAATGTACATTCCGTTAATTACAATTCAAAAGACCGACGGGAAATGCAATCAAGTCAGAGGGCTAGAGTTGGTTTTCGGGAAGCGGCCTTAGTTAGACTGGCGGCGGAGGCGAGTCTCACCCTGAAGCGATGGAAAGTCAAACATTCTCCCAGAGGCGGCGGCGGCCGACGCTACAGTAAAATTCAATTCCTTCCGTTTTCCCGCGCCCCAACCATTTTCCAGGCCCCCGATTCTCATCTCAGACCCGATATATTCACCGAAACGAACATCATTTTCTACGCCCCTTATCGAAATCCTGTGTATTACAGAGGCCGCGAATCGTTATACTGTCCCCTGTTCAAGGAGTCAGTGATCAGACCTTTTTTCATTGACGCAATTACCCGCTGATTAATGGTAATTTTATTGCTACCAATAATAGCGCTAATTCGGACTGAAACGAGATGATACTACCGGGAAGTTCCGAACGTATATTTATTATTCCACCATTAAAACTTAAGTAAGTATGGCGAATCAATGTTTTTCGGAAATTTTGCATGTGTGGAACAATATTGCCAAATTCACCCATGTATATATATATATATATATATATATATATATATATATATATATATATATATATATATACTTATATAAAATTTACATTTGACTAACTAATTTTTTTGATCCATCCATGTTAGTGGATCTATTGGGATGGTTATTTCTGGACGAAGGCAGTAGAGCATTGACCGTACCGAATTAGAGTGCGAAAGCCCTGCAATCTGGGCACGGGAAGGAAACCCGGAAGGATGCGGGCAAGATCAATGCCAGAGGCCGCATTAGTTGTCCGCCCCGTAGGACAAACATACCCCATATTGACGTTTCGGATAATGTGCGAAACGTACGCCTGTCCCGTCCCCACCAACTTCCCCTCCTCGTCTTATGTTTACCCTGCTCCTATCAGGACGCTCGGTGCACGTACGTTTGCACGTGCGTTCGCTATGTACATCCTGTTATTGTTTTAGCTAAAACTAACCGCCGTCAGTTAATAGAACCGTATGCAATCCAGCCGTGCGAAGGACAAGTATAATTCCTTCATTTTCCAGCAATACGCCAGTTTTTCTAAAACTCGTTTGAATAAAATCAGACTACGTTAAAAAACTCAGACTAGTGAAAGCAGACATAATTAACACACTTTATATTTACTCTGCCATTTTGCTATAACAGATCGGGTAATATCGGATTAAAAGTTATAAATACGATGGGTTCGTGTGTACGATTTGAAATACAATACGAATATAAACACTTTAAATTTACTTTTTAAAGGGTAAGGGACGATATTACGTACTTCATTATCGGGTTCATTATTTTCAAAGACCGTGGGCCATTAGGGTTTCATAGCGGTCTCATTTTTGAAGCAGACAGTTGTTATTTTACTGGTGAACTTGGGAATATGGTCAAGGACGTACCATTCCTCTCTTCTCCACCTATTTACCAGCTTAGGTGTCTTGAGTGACGATATCCTAAAATTTTACGGTGTATGTGGCCCCGAAGGGAGAGGAATTGTTGGAAAATCGTCACGACCGTCCCGAATTTTATTCTACCTGATTTACTCCACTTTGTAGGCCGGCCGTATTTCCGAGTTGCTCGTCAGGATTTTGAAATTGTTTTTGAGATTGTCGATATTTTTGATGAACTCCCCGCAGTGAGCAAGCGCGAGCCTCGTTCCGTTTCACGATCGTCTTAGCTTTATAAACCGTTTGATAATTTATAACGCTTTTACCCCTTTATTATAGTCACCGATCGAGGTTCGGCCGGGATTTTATACTACCCACTGGTCCCGGGCGAGACCCTTTACCTGGGTCGGAGGGTGAAATTGGATTTTAAGTAATTTTTGAGTTTATTGGGGCTCGTTTGGACACGGAGACTCTTTTACGGTCGCGAATTAAAGGCGAGTTGCCGGCCAGGCCGGGCACAAGGCAAAATTAGTCGCAATTTCATACAAAGCCGTAAAACACGGTGAAGTAAAGTTATGCCCAAGAGATCTGAAACGTTATGTTTACTGAGGGTTTTAAATTTTATCCATGTGATCGCGCTCTTTGTTTCTTATAAGGGATATCATTTTTATTTCCCTTTTAATTATGGGAGACTTGTATATATCAACTGGAATTGAGCGTTCCCTTACACGCTCCAATGATATAGCGGTATGGCGCGATGACTAGGAATCACATTGCTATAAATTAAACTTAACTAAAGTTCGTCGGATGCACTTGCACCGATAAACTAGCGCTCACTGAGTGTGGTTCGGAAATGTACTTAACTAAAATTCATAGGGTGCACTTGCACCTATAAACTAGCGCCCCCTGAGGGTGGTTCGGAAATGTACTTAACTAAAGTTCGTTGAGTGCACTTGCACCGATAAACTACCGCCCCCTGAGTATGATCCGGAAATGTACTTAACTGAAGTTCGTTTGGGGCACTTGCACCAATTAACTAGATTACTAAAAATTACTAAAAACTCATTTCAATAAATTTTGGATCAACGGGGACCTTTAATGATCGTAAATACACTATACCAGATAGATTTCCTGTCATATATTTGGAAGTCAGAACCTAATAGTTGTAACCAGTTGTGTGATCAAACATATATTTGACCGATAATTCGACAAAGACTTAAGCTGATTATCAAATAAAACAAACAACACCCCCAAAATCACCTATTTTATATTTTACAAATTTTTTGTGCATGAACTTCTGATAGTTCGTTTTCATATCTCATATACAGTTTCAAAACGAATCTAATCAGTTTAGTTGGTAACAATTATCCATTTTCACTCTCTGAAAATACATAAATTACATCAATCAATAAATCATCTGGACCATTTTTGACCTGATTTAAGATCATGAGGTGCTAGATGACTAATAAGAATATACCATGAGGGTATGATAAAACTGGAACATGATTAAATAATAGATGATCCAAGTCAATCGTTCGTATGCTGTACTTAAAATGCATCTAGATAGAGCGATATTTATCACCGCAGAGTCTGAGAATTCCCGATAGTGTGAGCTCCCATTTATTGTACGAAACGTATCCGGAACAGATATCGAAATGGGGCGGAATGAAAACTGCCCATTTGGCAAGATGTGTTACAGGTCCACGTTAGACACGCCGCCATTAGGCGGCTCGGTCCTCCTAACGCTCCCGACCTAACTGTAAAATATCACTTAATACCGGCGTTAAATGGCCGTCGCGACGCATCCGATATCACTGATATTGGCATTAATTTCAATTCTGGGCCGGCAAAAAGTCCCGCATATATCCCGAAGTTTTCGTATTGAGACCGACCCTAATAGCGTTATATTCGCTTCGCCCGGCGCCGGTCGTCCGTTATCATTGTATGCTATCAATTCCGAATGATACCAAATGACGGAGTTTATTATCCTTTCCGAATTGGAATCGGGACCCAAAAAAAAAATAACGATGAATAATTTAATGATTACGATCGCGTTCGGAGGCATCGCATATTGTGAACAAATTGCTTTAATATTCTTGAAGTATCGTTGCTGAACGAAACGGCCGTTTATATCCTGCTATCGGAGCTTTAATTTCGCACAGCAATAAGGGGACCCAGATTTTTAGAAAATAATTCAACTAATCAGAAATCAACTAACTAGCGGTATAATATATCCGTGTGTAAATATATTTCTATAGAGTCAATTCTTTCAAATGTTATTATACAACTAACATAGTATAATTATGTGTTACTAGAAACTGAGTTCCACAATTCTTTTTGAAAGAATAACAAGCAAGTGTAACTCAGAAATTCAGTATCACAATTTGTATTCTCGGATACTGATGCCTGGTTTAAATACTGTTCATTTGTTTCTGGTGTGATTACACTAACATAGTAATATGTGCACAACGAGTTGTACATTGTCATCATTACATTTCATGCACAAATCCCCTAATGAGATAAAGTGCGTTCGATCTCGTGAAATCAGAAGCTCAAAAGCCCTACAATATTATTTAGTTTTGTGCTCGGTATATGATATTTGAACTAACGAATAGCGCAGCTTTATTTCATTTATTTTTTTTAAAGTGATGTATTAACTCATATAACAAAAAACTCGCAATAAGCAGTACTTATCTAGCGCTGTATATGTTGCGGGCTCTATTTGTTTATTTATCGTTCTCCTACACTGGATGTGGAGTGGTCGTTGTTTTTTTTAATTTAAAAGGTAGGTCCACCGGATGGGCCGTTTCGTTATCAGCGGGTGCAGGTCTCATAAACACACCGGAAGTTTATCGGCCTTGTACCGTGGCCACCGTGGCCCAGCCTCGTGGTACGCACCCATCCAGACCCTGATGAGTTCCGAAATTCTCTGCCACTGGAAATTGTTCCCAACGCGGAATTTCTCCGGCGACGGGATGCCGCCCCATTTAAACCCGCGGGGCGTACCTTCGGCCAGAGTGCGCTGGGAAATGCGTAGAAAAGCGTCCAACGGTGTTCGTACATAGCCGGGGGCGACAAGTGTTCTCCGAGATTTTCGTACCTACCGGGACAGAATCCTCTAGTATTTTACCCCTCTGCTTAAAATATATTACGCATTAAAAATCTTAAGAATTTACATCATAATCAGGCATAAGACATTTCTTGCATAAGGTTTTTTGTTGAGTTGGAATCACCGTTTCAAATAATTCCCAGTACTGGATCTAAATCCGGTTTTCATCGGAATCGCCCAATATATTTTGTCTTTTAACAATCTGTCACAGGTTTGTGTAAGAGGCTCTATGTATATTGTTCGAAAAGAAGCCCAAACTATTACAAAGTAGACATGCGTTGGTACGACGTTGAACTACAGTTTCAGACTACAGTGTCCGGTTCTGTTTTGAATATCCAGATCGGCAAAGGCACGAGGAAATTGCGAAGAACAAATATTTATTATGTGTACGACTGAATCCGCCCCCGGGTATGAATTCAAATATAATCGGAAAGAGCATGAATTGTAAATGAATCCCGCGGCCCACTCCTGAGCCGTGAATACAGAATGCTATTGCACCATAGTTTGTTCTTGTTCAATATATTTATTATACACGAGAAAATTGAGTATCGAATTGCATTTCAAATCATTAATCGATTAAAACTTATTAAATCTAGTATACTCATTAGATCACCGATAGTATATATTTCATATAATTCCCTATTACCATACCCGTTAGCAGTTCCCTCCACCGGTTTTATTGAGTTAGCATTATTATCCCACTGAATAATTTTCAATCTAAGTGCGTTGTTATACCATTCCTATATTATTTCCATATTCCTATATTGTTCCATAACTCTTCATATTGTTTAATCCTATTTCCTATTCAATTGTGGCTATGTGTACCTTACATATATTTTTCTCTAATTGCAGTATTTTAAATGGTTTAAATTCGAAAAATTAATTTTTTCAGGAAAGGATGGTTTCCCTAATGAATTAATTGTTTTAAATTTTTATGGAAATTGTACACTACACGGAGAAAAACGATTTTATGATGCCACTTAAGAAAAGGTTATATTGTCCTTATTCAAATTTCGTTAACCTAAGGTGGTATCGTTGCTAATATTGAAGGCATTTTTGTTAGCAGCTGGTCTGCTAAGGAATGACGCTAAAATTACTTGTATTGTAGAGAAGTACAATTATGCATCAAATTTAAATCTTTAGGAAATGTTTTCGATTAAAAAAATATTTTGAAAGAGAGAATACAGGTTTAATTTAGATATTAGAGATATTGGTAGTTTAACATTGAATTTGTATTGTTCTTTATTCTATTTATTTTCTGTGTTTGTGGTATTTCATTTTGAAATCCGTTCATATTGGCCATTTTTTCATTTCACTTTCGGTGTACCGGTTGCCGGTGATTCACCCCAACGAAGTGAAGACATCAACCATCGGATTTTCTCTGGAATCATTAGATTGGAAGTTTCAATTTTCGACCTGGCTATTAGTCCAAGAGCGCTCCTGTGACCTGTGTCCAGTATTTTCTACAAAATTGTAGCAACGTTTGTAGGGTTGTGCGGCGGGTAAATCTCGGCCGGACTGTCTTTTTTTTTCTTTCCGAGGGCTCTGGAGTTAATACAGGTGATGGGGCGGGGGGTGGAAGGACGAGGCGGGGCGCGTTGCCGCATGGCCGGTGGACCGAAACCGGGATCTGCTCACAAAGTGTACCACACAGCGGACCCTTTCTCCAAGATCAAAGATCGCTCTTCTTCCATGGCCCCTCAAAGTGTCCACCTGTTAAAAGGCCACCGGTTCTAATTTAAGTAGGGGAACCCAGAGATGAAAATATGTTTTGACACATATTTGCCCTCCTAACGCATGGTAAGTCCACTTTGATCGGCGGTAACGTGTCCGAAAATAGATAAGGCCGGCAGCCTTAACACGGAAAATATATTACCGAAACATTTACATTATTTCATAATTATGTGCTAGAGAGATATAATCACGGTACCGTAGATTTCGTGTGTTTCTTCTGTCTTCTCTCGCTGGTTTGGTCGTTTTGCTGGATCTTCCGTAGTGTTAGTCACTTTGGTTGTTTGATTTGTTTGGCATCATCACTGCGTGGCGAGCCAAGAATAGACCAAACCAAGAACATCACGGTACTTCCAAAAACGGGTATTTTATTTTAGACAGTATAATATGCATTACATATAATCCTGTCAGTGAACGACAAAGAAAATATAAAAAATGAAAATATATGTACTATCATATTTAAATAAAATCAAAATATATCGAAAATAATCAATGTTTTTGGTTTGCGGTACTAAAACCGACATCAAGATTTTAATAATGCGTGTATCGCAAAACAGGGGAGGGTAGAGTATTTATTTCAAAACGTTCAATGTGGGCTCAATTACCGGTGTCTTACGATAGTGGTGTTGGAAGGGCGTGAACGCAGGGGTGAGCACGGGGGTAGGTCGGAGTGATATATGTATGTCTTTAGAGGGCGGTGTATGAAGGAGGTGGTTAATGGACTGTCAGTAGGGGTGAATGTGGAGCCGCCAAGTAGGGGAGCTCGGCACCCGCTCCCGTATTGTGCCCCGCCTCGGTCCGGTATAGTAAACGCCCTTTAGCCGCCGCAGAAACCTCCCCCCCCCCCGATAATGGCCGCCGAGGCACCCTTTCTCCACCCCCTATATACATCCTTGACAACGACAGAGGCCGTATTAAGCTCACCGACTCCTCAGGCAGATGCGCCGAATAGGTCTGTTTTAATATGTCGGGGTGTCCCGGGGAGTTCCCTTCCTCCCGAGTCGCCCCTATCGCCCACAGGGCAAACCCCAATCCCGAGACCAACGCCTCGTCTTTCTTTTATCACGTAGGAAATAATTATAAATATTGCCGTATAGATAAATATAAAATTATATGTGTGGAAATCGGAGGATCTCCAAAAACGATTTTTTCCATCTGCTTACCATACAATTAAGAAGAGAGAGATGATAAAAGTAACCGAAATGATAAATAAATTGCCGCTCCAACAACCGCATATACAATATTTAGTTAATAATAATTGTGTGATTGCGTAGAGAGAAAGACATCGTCAAAACCTGACGCCAATGCTGTTATCCCTCATAGCATGGCGTGATGTCGGACGAGCGTTAATCTTATAAACCGGAATCCTCCCCCGATGTCCTACCCAACCCGCCTTGCCGACCGCTTTCCAGATCCATCTATCTTCCTACGTGTGAAGAATTCGGTGGGCCCCTTTATTGGCGGCAGAGAGCGGGAGGGCGGTCGGGGGCGGGGATTTTAAGAATTTCATTTCGTGCCCGGAAGGGGGGCAGGTCCTTCCCCTTTGACGACGAGGACGGAGGGGTTCGGAGGGTGAGGAGTTTGTTGTCAGAGGGTCGGTATCCATTACACACACAAGGAAAAAGGAAGCCTGGCTAAAGGAAGAAAAAGAAGATGAAGAAACGCCCGGAATTCGCTGGGAGCGAGCGCTACAAGGCCTCCCCGACCGAGCCGGCCCTCCACCCCCGACCAGCTAAATTAATGAAACCTTAAAAGTCTCTAAGCACGTATGCTATTTCGTCCCGGGCTAAAACTAACTAAAATTCCATTTGCTTTTGAAATGGGGAAGACGAGAAGCGTTCTGGGTGGATGTTGCGGTGGATTGAGGGAGGCCCAGCGAGTGAACTTTTTTGCAGCGGGAATACCTCGAATCGTCGAGAAACAAGGGCGAAAGAAATTAAATTTCAAACATCCTCAACTACTTAGAGCGAAACGACTATAATTAAAACAATGAAACGGTTGGAAACAATTGTTGAGATACCTTAAGTAAACTTAGCAGTCCAGGCTTAACTTAAATGTGCCACATTTGGTGTCGGCCAGGATTTCGCTTGCCAAAAATGTATACATCATCCCAATTATGTTGTACAGTCGCATTTCATTTCTTAGAATTCAGATTCAGACTAGGAAATCCCTTCAATGCTATAATGATACGCAGTAGTAAGTCAGCGTTGAATTCAACCAAATAATAGACACGCCTAAATGTATTATACGCGGTCGATTGCAGATCGAAAATATGGTCTATACTGACACAGGGCCGCCCGAGCGAGTGGTGAGACGGCGAAGTCACAAAATTGAATTTTAACTTGTTGTGAGTTTTCACACGGGTGTTTTGATTGCTTTCTAATTGGTAGTGCTCGAATAGGCGCCCGGGCCCCTCAAGAGAGTGTCAGAGAGTGACAGGCCCGTTGCGGCGGGTGCCTCTTAATTAATTTCGGAAGAGAGAAACCACCGAGAACCAGAGAATACCTGTTCCAGCCCCGTGCACGTGCACCGACCCTATACTACCTCATCCCAATGGAGCTTAAGAGCACTCGGGGGTCCTCCACTCGAAAGGATCCGAAATTCGACAATCAACGAGGTAAGCTAATGTCACATGCCGAGGCATATTTTGATATCCAATTTGTATTATGGAAGAATGTATCCCCCATGTGTTATAAAAAAAGTGTTATATGAATTGATTTAAACCGAAGAAAACCTTGTTTACTGGTAAGCAATTAGGATTCATTTAAAAATGCACAGTGTATCAGAATCACTTTATTGGTTCGGTTAAGAAAACGTTGGGAATATGTTTTGAAACGAATCTGTGCAGGACGTATCGGCGAAACTGGGGCTATCGACCCGGAGGCTCTGAGAGGAGTTCAACCCCACCCACCGCCTCCTTCACCGACGGTCGCCAACAACCGAAACCGAGAAAAGTCAATTTAGTCAACTGGGGGTTAGTGGAGATGACGGGAGACCGAGGAGAGAGAAGGGAGGACCGAGAGAGAGGAGGAGAGCGGATTGAGGTGGAGAGTGGGTGGAGAGAGATCGAGTAAGGTGGAAGTGGGTTGGTGGGGGTGGAGAGAGAGAGAGAGAGAGAGAGAGAGAGAGAGAGAGAGAGAGAGAGAGAGAGAGAGAGAGAGAGAGAGAGAGAGAGAGAGAGAGAGAGAGAGAGAGAGAGAGAGGTGAGCGAGGGAGGTGGGATTAATAGGCAAGGGGTGGTGAAGGGGTAGGGGTGAGAGATAGATAGGTCGGAGACTTAGTGGCCATTGGAGAAGTGGTCATGGAACCTCGTCTCTTTGACACATTTATTCTTAACCGGGCAGCGAAAGGTACAGATTTGAATTATATTTCCGGTTTTATTGCTGGTCCTTTTTAGTTTCCAAAATTATGATAATGAAAAATCCACTTGTATTTCTTTTGATTAATGTAATTGATAATTTTAGTATAAATTTGATTAGCACATACAGTATACTAAAATGATATACCGCAACTAGGGAGGTCTTATGTGTTTTATTAAAAAATGAGTTGGAGCGTATAACGCGATCACTGCCAGAAACTCTTTGATGTCCTTGGGGTCTAATTTAAGGGGGTGTTAACGGCAGAGGGGTGACCAGAGATCCCTGTTCACCCCTTACGTAGGCAATCCTCGCTATGTTTAGTTCGAGGGTGACAAAAGTATTAGTATTATATAAGAATGAAGAAGGTCACATATACACCCAACCTATACACAAAGTGATGGTCGCATTTTACGTATATGCCAGTTTCTGGTAATATATAATTCCCAATTGTTAGCAATAGTAACCTAATCAGTTTTTAAATTAGAAGGTCATCAAAGTCATCTTCTTTGAGATTTTCTGCTGTCTACTCGTTTGTCTTTTATGAAGACTAATCAGTCTTCTTCTCCGTGTAGATCACCTGTAGTCGACCATGGTAACTGAAAATTGTCTTTCAAATTGAAATAAGAATTAAATATTACATTATACACGGATATTGTACACGTACAATGATATTAGCTTCGCAACGTTTGTGTGTCCGATTTTTACAGTATATAATCTGAAATAAATGACACGGCGTTTTTCGGTTAGTGAATCGAATTGAACTTTATCTTTCCGCTACATCAGTCCGTCGAATTGATTTCGTCGAATTCAATAATTGGCAGCCGCACTGGATGCGTTGAGGTCTCTTATCCATTTCTAGCCGCCGTCCTAATGGGTTCATCTAATTGGGTTCAATTCCCGGCCTATCGATGGCTCCCGGCTTCGAGGAAACCGTTCCGCCCTGAATGCGGTTGTTATCCCTTTAATACGTTCTGCGGCTTAAATCCGTACCTTTAACTTTTATGCGTTGCATACCGGCCTCCGGCATAATGAAGAGCGTTCGCAAACTTAATTACCCAGCACGTGTTCGCGGCTTGTAAGGAAACGGAAATTAGGTTTACCCTTTTTGGGGGCTGTCCCACTATAACCGAACATCCTGCCGGGCTGAAATTTTCTCTTTCGATGGTAGCCAAAAGCCTTTATAAGCCAAAGTAAATTAAAGGGCATATTAAAATGGAATCGATTAATTTCTCTTGGATTTATGTTTTGAGTTAAAAATATATTGCATTAGTCTCTTCAATATTGCATTATTTAAAACTATACTAATATAACCTGAACTGTAATATATACCCGCTGCAATGTTCAATCTAAGCTTCATCCAAAAAAAGGACATTATTTTATTACCCAATATTTAAATCTGGTTGGAACGCAAATATCCGTTGAAACTGTATCAAATATTTATATATAGAAAATTTATATATTTAAAAAACTCATAAAAAATGATAAATAAGTAACATTCTATAATTACATGAAGTTGAAATCATTTCTCACAGTGAAATAATCGAAATGTCGATGACATTTCAATATTTATTACTAGTATTAACACAAATTTTAACGCTAAGGTTCTTGAATCTAATTAGCGTTCCTAATTTATATGTTCACTCCCTCTAAGTGGCAAGGAGAACAAACCGAAATCTGATTTCATCAACCTTGATATTGATTAACAATTATTTGATGGAACTGACTGGATTACCACATCGGGAACAGCCTGTTGTAAGTATTGCTCACAAGTACTAATTATATAATTTTACAATTATGAATAAGTGCATAATAAATTATAAATAATGCAATGAATATTGCATAAATGTAATAATTCAGAGTTTTACATTTAGAACACTGCGATCATTGTCCAAATGAATCAATATAGGCAACCATGAAAATAGCCTATTCGTAGACTTTAATGTTTATTTCGGTTGAAGCTACATATTTTTGTTGCTCCCCCTTTGCTTCCCTATAGGGTATCTTGTTTTTCCGCCGAATAGGACTGGGGAAAATTTGAATTTGTGACATGTTTTTCAGTACATCAGAATTTACATATCAACAAATTACTTATGCCGCTGCATATGCTTGTTTAGAGAACCGTTGTGATCAAGAAATGTGGACGTTCCCCCAAACGGTACATTCGTAGTCGACCTAATCTGGTAGCATTGCCCTGAAATTATTAGAAGTTAATAAAATGACCTAGCAGCCCTTTGAGGAATCACTCCATCATAAAACAGTGTCCCCCCACTCCTGAAGGTGTGTAAAGAATGAAAAAGGAGAAACAATTGTGTGCTCGTATGTGTGTGTGTGTGTGTGTGTGTGTGACTGGAGAGAGGTATTGAAGGAGAGAACTTGTATAAAGCGATATAGGAAGATTTTAATATGAGTATGGACTCATAAGGGGGAAAAGCGCTCGAAGAAAAATTAAGTTGACCTTTAGAAAACTCATCTTCCCCATTTTCCCGGCCCCTTTTTGGGACCTCGCCCTTCCCACTGAGATACTTTCAGGCGATATGAAATGAGCACAGGAAACTTTTAGAAAATTGATATCGTACTTCAATATCCCTTGATAAATACATGAACGATATTGTTCCTGAAGACCAATTTCAGAGGAGTAAGTTCTTAATCAATAGGCATCAAAATTGTAAGCTGGGTAAATAAGGAACATGAATTATTGGAAACAGTAGTTATCCCATTTACTGAATAGAACATATTACATTGGCCGAGAGGATCACACATATTTCATTAATTTACGTTGAAGTGATTTCACCACTCATTTCCCAGAATAATAGAACATTATTATTGAGACTTCAGGAAATTAATAACGGATATTTAAAACTTTTTTAAAAACGAAATGAATCATGAAGTATGAAATAGGAATTATGTATAGCATAAAATTAGAAATATATTTCATAATAATATATACTTATATGATGAATTTTGTATATTAGTGAGGCGAGATAATTTAGATGATTTGCGTATTATTATTTACCAATTTCGCGAGTGTATTAAGTACAAATAAATTTTGAGAATTGTATTTGAGGCCAATTATAATGGCCTGGGGTAAGTTACATTATAGTTGAAAGTTGACAATCCAAGTTTTTTACTTATCTGGGTAAGAACGGGGCAACTGTGGCGGGTTTCAATATCGCTATTTTCCTGGCTAATAAATGTTGAAATTTAGTTTGGACGCATATCATTCGGAACTAAATGATGGAACGGGGAATTTAAAAACGTTGTTTCGAGGGCCGGGATAAAACGTATCCCGGCTGGTGTAAGAAAGTATTCAACATCAGCCGCCCGAATAATAATTGGTTGAGACCGGATCAAAAGTTGGCCCGGCCACGTCACGTCGGGCGGATTTAATTAAACTTTCACTGCCCGCTCCTTTTGATTTTCGCTACGCGGCCAGATTCACAGGGGCCCAAAACTCTTATTTAGATGAAACTATTTGTAATGGAAAATTTACATTATAAATGAAATA
Source organism: Lethocerus indicus (assembly GCA_019843655.1). NCBI lineage: Eukaryota > Metazoa > Arthropoda > Insecta > Hemiptera > Belostomatidae > Lethocerus > Lethocerus indicus. The sequence goes on along the minus strand of JACDQD010000003.1, from coordinate 19,553,730 downwards.
CATCGAGTACAAGGCAGTGAGATCACTAGTAAATGAAATATTATAATGGCTCCCGGTTCCTCATTTCGTCTAAACTGTTGTGTGTTTAAATCAGAGTTAAAACATGTATAATGTATTTTTAAAACTTTATCATACATCAAGAGTGAATTTTGCCCGAATGGACAGCTATTACCTATACACGCGAATTCATTTACAAGTCCAAGGTATTTATGTACATTTCCAACTAACGTTTTATAAAACTTATATAAACACAAAAGTGCCAGCAATAGCACGAACATCTATATAGAATACTCCAGTCAAGTCTAACAAGTGTTGACTTGCTGTAGTCGAGACAGCAGTGCTATTGCTGTGTATACTTTATGCGTATGTCTGTGTACTATACATATGTGTGTGTGGGTGTGTGCGGTGAGCCTGAAGTCATGTTGTAAGAGTTATGGTCTCGCGATGATTGACGCTCCAAGCCGGCTACGTTGAATGCGATTTATTGATGCCGTAGCCCGTATGTTTCTTGCAGCCGCGGCCAATGAAATATTATGACTTTTATTCCGCTCACCGCATTTTTGCTGAAATAAAATATGTGGCGCACGATAAAGTCCGTAAGACTTTGATATCTGAATTGTGAAATTAATAGACAACATCGGGGATTCATTTTTCCATTTTTAGTTTCGACTGTGTATAGTCTAACTAATAAATAATCTAGCCAAACGGTTCGAACACGCGGCGATACAATTATTCGATTTAAATATTATTCAGGTAACTTTCTTTGTTGATATTCCTATCGGTACCAGACACGATCATTAGGCCCACGCTAATTAGGCGTATGAACCCCTCAGATGTATTTCAAAAGGACCGGCCTATTCAAGATGTTATTTTGCCTTCTTAACCAACGATAACGTCAGATCCACACCGTCATTTTATCTGAACCCAGAGTCAAAGGCGGCACAAAAAGAATGATGTCTTTTGAAACAATAGATAAAAGAGGGAAACATTGATACAGGTTTGGTATTGTACCTGTTATATTTAGGCTGTTTATAATTAGTTGTCATATCTTGAAAATTAATTCAAAGTCTTTATCTAAATAAAGTTGTTGTACAAATTATAAATTAATCAATTTTAATTTTTTTTCAAAGGTTTTTATTTATCGTTACAGTTATTAGAATGCCGTTACTTTTTATAATTATTTTATTACTCCATTCGGTTGGTAGTATAAAATTACTTAGATTGTGGTTTATTATGGAATGTGGATTATTGTAAGATATTTCGGTAAATTGTGAACAGAACAGGTATGTTCTATACAGGAGATGTACCGGTGCTTCTTTTCTGTGACAGATTCACAACAGCGGTGAATTTACGATTGGGGAATTTGTGGAGTACATGAGTCTGCTGGCTGGGCAGAGTGGCTGGGGATTAGTTTGTAACCCGCCGATTTGCACCAGCAGGAGTTAAACAGGTCCATGGGTGGAGGCCCCCCGGGTCCGTGGCCCTTACTGTAATACAGGGCCCAATTACAAGTTTATACGTTCTACGTACGCTATTGGTTTAGCGAAAGAAGGTCGCAATAAAGCCCAGCCAAGAACAAAGGCGAGCAAGTCGGGCACACTTAAATTATCTCAATTATTTATATTATGGAAAATTTTGTTTCTCATAAATTTAATTTGTCATCAATGTAGTTATGAACGATACCACGGATTACTTGGATATATACTTATATATAACTTTTATGTACCCAAGATTGTGGGAGAAAGTTTTATATACTATATACAAATTAGATTATATTTTATATACATTATATTCTATTATTAATTCATTCCATAATCATACAGTGAATAAATATTTTAAAAAATCGTGAAGGGAAATAAAATTTGCAGTTTACCATTTAAATAAAAAAAATGCTACTGGTGGATAGTCCCAGTACTATCTTGTTTTCGCCTTACGCGTTACCTGAATAAGACTTGAATTGAGAAATCCACGACCACTAGGGAACTTACTGAAGAAGCCAGTTCTTTTCGGTTAATTGTGGACTAGATTTAGAGAAAACCAGGGCCGGCCCGCTACCGGAATAGGCGGCCGGAATAGGCACTCTTTCTTAATTCAATTTATAATTTAAAAAGAAGAAAAGGGGGCCCGTTCTTCTAAAGGGAGATGCTGAGAGCACCCGCTCCATTTGTGCCAACACTTTTTTCACTGAAGAAATTTCTTAGAGGAAGGCGCCTTTTCGATGACCAAGCTTCGAACTGGTTCTAAATTAACCAAAATATGAATCAGCGGTATTTCAGCAGCTCTTATTTAAGTACAATCTCTTCAATATTTAATGTTATACCCGCTTCCCGAAATTATACTGTAATCATACATAATTATTAAACATAATGCAGTTCCATTACATTTCTATGTGAAAAATTATATACAAGGCGATCATAAATTAATTTCTTTATTGTGGAATATGCAATGAGATAAAAAAATTCCAATATAATTCCATTTATTCTACACCATATATTTTAATGATTTTCATTGATGTCTAAAAGGTGCGTAATACTTGCTGAACTATTTAGATATGGGCGTAGCCATTATACTAGGAAATGTGAGCTTTGTCATTATTTCGATACTGTAATCATTTCACATTCCCTAAAGGGTTAATATAAATTTTAATTCAGATCGTATCGGTGACGAAGGAATTAAAAAAAAAACGCAAGGGAAATGCGTCCGTGTATTACTCATCAAAGGGTGTATTATAGTCTATAATTGAACTGGGCCGTTTCGGTAGCGCTAATACTATACCGTCACCGCTGATAGCGGGCCATCGGTCGGGTCCGGGAATGTAATGATCGCGACAATAAGGGGAACATGACACACGCCTGGATAAATAGAGGCAGTATCTTATCGGGCAGGTGACGTGAATAACAGAGAGCCGTTGGGGCTAGGATTCGAAACTCGACCACCTATTTCTGGCTTACCGCATAGGGCCGAATCGTTGGAACTAATCACGCGCGAATAAATCCTTTCGGCTGTGTAACTGGAACGTTCCGCGTTATTTAACAGTGTACCACAGCCAACCGAAACGCTAAAAGACGTGACGAACAAATTCTCAATATGAGACAGAAATATTTGAAAAAATCGTTTCGAAACATTGCACAATTGTTGTAGTTGCACCAGCTGCCTAGCTGGATAGATTTATTAGAGAATATGACTATTGACAATATTCTATCGCCACTGGGATTTTGCCTCATGGCTAGACAGGTTCCTCATTAATTTGTTTTATTGATAAAATATTGTAGATATTTGCTAGACACCGTTCCAGGTTTAGAGAAAGGATATATCAAGAATGATAACTGCATTTTCAAAATTTGTAGTGATACGTTATTTTCTTTTAATTTACTATGTGTTCGTAACGGCCGATACGTCTCCCGCTTCAACTTAGTCGGGATCATCTTAAATTTAATGACGAATTTTGAGAGAGGAGTTTTAAAACTGCATAAGACACTTCTGGCCGACCTTTTAAGTAAGTGAATTTAAACGGCGTAATTCAGTGACGAGAAAACTTGGGAGCAGTTGTCCAAAAGTGTATTAAAACTTTAATTAAATTGGAGGATAAATGTATGTACTTGTTCATTCGAGTCTGAAAGCTTCCAGAACACGGTGCACAAATGGTGGAAGTTTTATTTTACATCTCTCTGTTAAACTACAAATAAACGGCAGCCGTCATTAACCAAATGAAGTCTTCCGAATTTTCATAAGGGGGCGGCTTATTTTTTAAACGTCTCAAGAATATTTGCATATATCAGCAAATAAAATAGCTGGTTATTAGACCGCAGTTAATAGGAAGTGTGGAAATGGCTTGAAATTACTAAATTTAAGTAGGCCCAAGTATAAGCTTCCTTTCGGGCATTTCTCATCCCGCATTTATATGCGGGATAGACCTCTTGTTTGGATAAGTTGTCAAGTTGAAATCGGGAAGTTAATCCTGAAAGTTAGCGCTTGGTCCCCGGAGGAAACTTGGTGTCCCATTTTGCATAAAAGCCTTCATGCTTCTTAATCCATGCCCCAACCAATTAAATGTAAAATTTCAACTTATTCTCGGAAATATACCGCACTTTAAATACTGTATTTACATAGACAAGGGTGAAATGAAAAATCAGTATTTATTAGAGTTTGCCTTGATAAACCAGTCAATACTCTTTTTTCTTAAATGCTCATCCCAACGATATCATGACTTTTCGAAAAAAAGTATAATAGTTTTTTCTAATATTACATAGCTACATAAAGAATACTTAAGTTAATAACGAATTATGAGTCTCTAATTTATTTTAAATAGCTTCCTGCAAAATAAATTCAAATTAACTGGCCATTAATGATGAAAGCGCCAGACGTTAGGTGCTGACCCGGGTTAAAGATTATTGGAAGAAATAATTTGGAATTGGAAATCATAGCACTGCACCCGCATAAGTATACATATAATTAATACATCATAATATGATAATTAATTACAATATTCAGTTAGAAATCCTAGAAGCGATCACGAAAAATTGATTTTGTCTACTATATCTAAAGTGGCAGTTAATTAACATGCCTATTAACTTCTATTCTACATCGTCATCGGAACTTAAGGTAATTGTCAATACTCCTCCGCATTAAGTTGCATGACAGTTGTTAACTGGAGTTTGTCTTCCGCATTTTCACACTGCCAGAGGGGAGGATATTAATAATTTTGCCAGATTAAAGCAACTGGAATATTAAATTTTCAAATGGGGAGGGGTTCAGTGTAATTTCTAGCAACGCTTTACATCCGACTCGCGATGGCTTTAACTTAACTTTTCAATACTCCGGGCTTAGTCTGAAGTAGGCTCCGGAGGGGGTGTTGTCTTTTCGCATTAATTCCGCCCGACCGGTTTGTCAAAGTTGGCGTTCTCTTTGGTTCTACTCTACTCTTAGCCCAACTTTGAAAGAGATACCCACCCACAAGTCGGATTAAAGTAAATTTCAACAGAGGAGGAATAGGACTCCCCGATAGTGGAGGTACTTGCAAATGGATTTTACCTCTATACAGACGACTAATGATAAACAAAACTAGTAGACAAGGTATTCATCAGAGCGATTCCTTATCGTTTGTAATTAAGATGTCTAATTATTGGTGGGATGAAGGAATCACAGTTAAATCGATAATTTACTCCCCCGACCCACAAAAAACCGGGCGAAAAAACCCCCAACAATTTAAATTCCCAGGATGAATTTACGACGCTCGCACAAAAATCCTTCGAGTAATATCCGATTTCGAAGCATTGGCGGGACATTTTAATTAACGGTGCCAGTAGAGGGTAGTGGAGGAGATTACTAGGGGATTATGGACGGAGAGTGGGGTTTAAAAAGATTGAAGCCTGAAAATAACGAATATATCTGACCCGGAGGGCGGCGAGTCACTGTTATATTGGCTATAAACCCCCGAGAAGCTTCTATCTGTAGTTAACAAAAATAGGATCCCGTCCATCCAGTTCTTTCTCGAGAAATTTTCTTCCGATTTAATTTTTTTCCTAATAGCTTTTTTTTAAATAAAAAAAAGGCGGTCCTTAAATAATGTCAGCTAGTTCCTTAATTACCGCGTAATTGCCGCCGGAGAGTCAGTGAGGAAGGGACATCGACTTGAAACTAAACGAGGCCTGTCCAACTGTGGCACCGCACCAGTCAACCCCGACCGGCTCTCCGGCTTCCATTTGTATCCGCACTACGTTCAATTAATCGTTCAACTCCCTTACAGTATCGCCTATGCGATCTTTGCCTTACTAGAGCTCGATTCCTTTAGACATGGAACACTTGGGCTTGAAAGCGCGGCATTGTCCTACTTTAGTACTCCAGTTCTTCTTAAAACGGACTTGAAATTAAAACTTATAATTGTATAAGCAAATGCTGCACTGACAGTTCATAATTTGATTGCAAGAGGAACTTATATTCAGTTTACAAGTCAATTCGCATCCGTACAATTATATTTGTAAATTCAGTTCTGTGAATCAGTCATTGTAGCGTGAAGAACTTAAATGCGTTCATTTAATTTAAATTTAATGGATGAATCCATACTCCAGTACTATTTGCATTAATGTCTCAACTTAATAAATGCACTGGAATTGAGACACTCTATACCATTGGAGATATGAAATGTAATTTCATGTCTCCAATAAAAATGCAATTGTTTCTTTCGCTTTTCCGTATGCAGTAATCCAAATTCAATTAACGTACCGCCCAAAATATCAGACATTAATTATTTTAAGCCATTCTCCTGATAGGAACTACTTGTTTGTTGTTTATCTAGTTAAATGAAAACTGGAGTAAACAGAGGCAACGCAGGATTTTGAGATATAATTTTTAATATTGGTGCCCAATCCGATAAATTCCAACCGACATATCTTGATGTCGTTTCAATTTATCACTCTCCCGCGTATATAAGGGCGGTAATGCAAATTTGTAATTTGATGGAAAACCAACAGCGGGGCGGCGGTAGCCTGGGGCCTGGGACCTGGGGCCGGGGGTCGAGAGTCGGGTTCTCTTATTTCCCAGAGGACCGGTTATGTTTTTCAATGCGTATTGATCTCTCGGATTCAGTTATTGTTGGTCCCCACCCAGGGTCGGCCCACACGGGGGGCGGGGAGCGCGGCACTTTTATTAAATCCATTCTCGGCTTCAAGAAAGGGGCACAAGAACAATAAATAGGCCAAACCACTTTAAAAGTACGACTCACCTATCGGTATTCATCAAATGCTCATACATACTGTATTAAAAAACAATCTACTTGCAAGTTCTCTTGATATATATATATATATATATATATATATATATATATATATATATATATATATATAAAGTATCCCACCGTCCTACATATTTGCATCCACCTATCGTATTGCCAGACGGTGAAGGTTTTTCATTTTCACCGCGTTAGGATTAATGTTGGTACGCCTCCATTTGCCAGGGCGGAGATATATGTCGCATCTGAGTATTAAGAATGGAATACCCACGTACTCTGAAGAAATCCCCAGCAAGCGGAACCGTGTCATATTTTTTCAACAATAGTAACTCTCCATTAAATAGAAGTTTGTATATATACTAAAAGCTGTATACTCTTTTATTGTATAAAACCAGAGTATATATTTTAATTTTAGTAGAGTCTTTACGAATCTTTTCGTTACCCAGAAACAACATATTTATTGCACACGAAGTAATACATTTAAGGTTGGTCCGAATTTTTTAATTATTGATTTCAGTCACTTAAATTTCTTATGATTGAATAACATGACATTGAGCTTCATCCGACATGTCTAACTAGGTCGAACAGAATGTTACTAACTATGGCGAAAAGCCTAGCTAAGAAGAGCATTAAGAAATAGAAATTGTCGACTTCCCGTGACCAGTTTGCTTCCTGATAACATAGGCTCGAGTCCTATTGCGATTCGATTTATATTGCGCTATAATATCTTGTCATGTTCCGCTTCGAAGTATTGTGCTCGGTAAAGAATGGATATAAGATACGATTGGGGGCTTTACACCGGCCTAACAGGTGCGTAAAACCCTTCCTGTTCAACCGTCATTCCCCGGCCAGGTTTGCGCACGGAAATATATAACACGTTTCCCATTAATTTTCATTCATCGGCATTATTATTTTCCGGTCCTCGCTCTGGAATTCATTTTCCGTTCCTGTCCCTCGGAACGCTAACAGTGTTTTATTTCTTACAGGCTAACCGAAAGTAGGTCCGCAATACGAAATAATAAAATAGCTCGCCGAAACTAATCCGAATATATAAGACCTCTGGGCGGTGAAATACGCCCGCCAGGAAGGCCAGACCGCTTTATTTGAAACGCGATTACGCTTTCTGCCCCTGGGCATGAAAACGGCGTTATTAAATTTCAGAGCGTATCGCCCCTGGCTGGGAATGGCGCTAGCCGGCCGGATCTGGACCATCATCTAGTCTGCTGACTGGGCCCTCATTATGGTTTTAGCCCTTCGGAAATGGCTATACTAGAAGCTGGACGTATATACCTACGGTAATAGCCGTTATAGAGGGAAAAATAATTCTGTAGATATATAATTTACTATCACTAGCTGGTAAAGCTATACCAGCAAGCAATCAAAATGTGAAATAAAACATGGCCCGGTACCGGGTGTCGCTGTGAGGTCATCACATGTACCTTAGGTTGAATATGTTTCCTTCTTATATAAATGCTAGTTGTTAAAGGTTGTTACAGGAATGTTATTTTACCAAATCATAGAAGTTAGAAAAATGTAACACCTCAATATCTAATATTCGGATAAAATTCGGTGTGGCTGAGAATTAGAAATAATGGTATAATTGATGTACGCATTTCACCGATCAATCTGGTTCATTAGGAATGTTTGTACGCCGATGGGAAATTTTTAATTAAGGTCCATTCTGATGCGTCCAATTATCATTTTAGCAGTCTGGGAGAGATTCAGAGTTTGAATTAAAATCAAAATTGTTAGTTAAATAGTTTTATCATTTCCATAATTAAAACAATATTCATGAACCTTGAGAGCCATATATTATATATTTACATATTCAGGTAAGAAAATAAAATCTTTAAAAAATGAGGGGAATGATTTTCTTTTTTATTTATTGCACTCGATAAATTATTATTTAAGTACGTCACCTAATGATAAGCTAGACAAATTAAAAATACTTCCGCACATAAATTTAGAAAGTCCTATCATAAAACTGTTAAATTGTTTAAAATGGTAAATTCTCCAGATTTTAAGAGAGTTAGCAAAGTAAAACGAAATTTCGTCGTTTTAAAAAAACCTTAGTTATTAACGACGCGTAGAGAATGGGATAAAATCTGAGAGTAGTTCCTGCTTACAACTTGCGCATACCAGTGAAGAGTATTCCGCGACCTAACAGTAATAATTTAGAGACGGACTTTTCCTTCAGAAAAGAAAAAAAATTTTCATTAAGGGACACAAAAGTTTTCACTGTCTTAGCTGCTTCGGGCCCCTAAGTGTAAGGAGACGCAGCACTAAGATCAAAGGGGGCGTTGTCACGTGTTCAACAAGGCGTTATTGAGGACACTTGTATTTTAATTAAAGCCCAAGAAAAAAAACTCTCACTGCCCGAGTAAGGATTCTTATGGTGACCATTTTGAATATTTTTATAAAAATATACAAGCACTGTACACACACACACACACACACACACACACAAAACCATATACACATATAAAAGTCATAGTATGGGGTAGGTTTATGGGATGGTATATTTAGTGAGTTGTTTTGTTTCTTTTCAAAATTTCTTATAATTTGTTGTACGCGTTGTTCTTTTCTGTTTTTTCTGAAATTAGGTGTTAATGTGCCTCAATGTGAACACTAAATCAGACAAAGTTTAAAGCAGTGTTAATCTACCACTCCATTATCATGACAGTGGATCTTCGTTAACCCGTATAATCCCCGAGGGCTCACGGTACATGTAAATCCTTCCGTTGTTCATGGAACGCCCAAGCGGCCGATACATAACGCTATCAAAACTAGCTTAACGGCTCATGTAGGGAGGAAAGTAATTTTAATGCGAATCTTTTTTAATGGAATCATCGTTTATCTTCAGTCGGCAATTCTACCTTTCAACCTTTAAAATATAAGATTAAATTTACATTTAAAATGTAAATATATGAGGCCGGAAAATTTAGAATCATTCCGAAAAACAATATTACAATTATCACCGCATTCCCTAGAATCAGGAAGACTTCGGACAGATAGGGGTCAAAACCTACTGCCCACAATGTGACGCGAGCTTATCCCGTAATCCTGTGGGACAAGAACCTCGGGCAGAATGTGTTGAGCCGCTATCTATCCAAGGTTCTTCCTCAATCCGAATGTGCGGGTAGCAGATAAGCATAAGTGGAAATATATTGGAGAATGGGCTGGGCTGGGGGGTAATTGGGTCCGATGATCGACGGCGGGCTTGTTTCAGTCTGAACTGATACTATTCGGAGGGAATGCACGATAGTATACTATAGGCCAGTCGGTCCACAATGAAAGTTTGGTTTTTAAACAAATTCCGGCCGTTCGGGCGATGGTAGTATTGAAATCGGTTGGGGGCGGCGCTTGAGACAAGAGTGACAAGTGAGTGAGGGGCTGTTAGCTGGTGGGAGGGTGGCTGGGGTGAATGGGCCGGTGACTTATATAGGGGGCCTGTCTGCCCCCCGCCAGGACATTGTGCCGGGAACAGTGGCACCGGCCCAGGAATGCCGGCCTGCCCGCCCGTTATAAACGGCCCTTGGGGCGGCCACGGAATTATTGGTCGCGCATCGGACCGCCGCCGCACCCCGCTTCACGAAATTCCTCCTATACAGGAACCCACTGCGTTCTCATGCTGGCCGACCTTTTCGGAATTACACTTATGATTGGGTCGTAGCCCCGTCTGGCTCGGTCTGTCAACATGTCGAATTGAATCGGTATCTAAACTTAAATCCTCCGTAGCAGAACACACTTTGACAACAGGACATAAAGAATTTTGAAAAAATGAAGTCTTATAAAACAGGACACTTACCACAATAGGTTTATTAACCGTTTCGCTACGGGCGGGTTCTCCGCCGATCGTCAGCGAGAGTACCGCGGCGGAGAACCAAAGCTGCTTGAATGTTTTCGGACGAAAAAATTGTTCTCCAAAGGATGTATCAGTGCATGTCCAGAGTCAGATACTTATGCAAAACTGTTGGCCGCAATACCTCAGTGGTATCTAACGGAGAGCCACTATAGTGGCCCGTAGTACCTCAGTGGCATCTTATGGATGGCCACTATAGTGGCTCGTAGTAGCGAAAGGGTTAAGAATAGAAAAACATAAATAAGAATTTATGGAATGTTGAAGGAATACGGATTACATCATCTTTCCAGCAATGCGGAATTGAAGGAGTGGTGTTGTTGACCGTGAGACTACGCTTATGATATGTTACGGTTACGAATTCCCAGTAGGTTCCTGTCGAATTTTCGACGCTGTAGATCCTCGGCGGCAGATTTATAGTAGTGTAAAGGCGGTACTCCCAATCGTGAGGTCGGCCGCCTCCTAGAGTCCAGCTAAAAAACCGGTTCGACCTTTTGTTTTGGTCCTGTAATCTGTTAAATGGTGGACTGGGTAGGAGTCGGGTGTCCCGGGACGGGATGTTCGGCGGGAGTGTGGGTACCCGGAGCGTCCCGACCGAATGAATAATGGATAAAGATAACATTCAGTTTCACCCCCTTCCACTCCCCCAGAAGGACGAATCATTTCCAGGGGGCGTTTTCGGCCGCGGACTTCCTCCACCTCGGGCGGACATCTGCCAGCTCCCTCCGGCATGCATTTATGTATGTGACTCGGACGAGGGCTATTTTTTTAATTTCGCCGTTGCCCAAATGTTATTTTGTTCGTTCATTTTTGGCATGCGGCATTGTCCGGGCGGGGTGGGAGCGTTGTGCTGACTCCAACCTTATCGAGGGGCCTCGACGTTATAACGAAAACGATACGGTCGGCAGATTAAAATTGCATAACGCTGCCTTAGAAGTATCTTATCTGAGCATCGGTATACATTTTTACGGTAATACATTTAAGGAAAAGAATTATTGGCCGTGTTTAAAACTCCATGTTTGTATAAAATACTGTTAATTATTTAAATAAGAAAAACGCAAGCACGACTTGTTAATGTTATGAAAATAATTTTCTAAAATTGATCGTGAACAACATTCTATGTTAACGAACGACAACACTCAGAAACAATCTACATGGAGCTCATTCCATCGAGTGTAAACTGTATGTAATTCGCCTCCTCGGGGAAAGTCTTAATTTCCGACCGGAAAAGAGTGGTTGAAGTTTATAATAAAGACTGAAATGAATTGAAGTCGCCTTCATATTCCTAGGTTTGATCCCCCAACCAAAGAAGTAGAGTGGAGAAAGGAAGAATAAAAAGAGGGCAAAAAAGTGGCTCGTTTCAAGCTCAATGAGGCCGAAGTCAGACTGGAAAAAACTAGGTCCGACCAGCCTTCTCCTTGGGGGGCACATTGTTGTCAAATAGGCCCCGGCCATTGTTTCCAGAACCGCGGACCAGTGTTCAACACAGCCCCAAGAACCGGTGACACAGCGGAAAACTCAATGAAAGGAACCCAGTTAACACTAATGTAGCTCTGGCCTGCGGGCTCGGAACCAATTTTTACTCTTTTCTAACCAAAATAAACCAGTTATTGTTGTCCGTGTTTACTGAATAATACACAAACTTCTAAAGTGGTGAAAAGCCCTGTGATATATATATATATATATATATATATATATATATATATGAAATAAGGTACTTCTCTGTACGAAGTGTGTATAATATAAATAGAACAACAAACAATACATTAGGGATCCCCATAATAATTTTTTCTCTTAATTTGAACAGAAGGTCATTATGTAATCTGCATATGCTCACATATAACTTATTAAGCCTTATACATTTTATAACATTATAAACTCAGGGAGGAGATACATATTGATCGTAATCCATTTGAAATCAGTTTCCATACAACTATGAACAATGTAAAACTACAGCCACCAACACTTTTCAAAGCTGTCCCCCTCGAGTTTATGTTCGTATAAACCTCCCTGCTTTTCAACATTGTCATAAAACTATACGTTCGTTCAACGCCAACAGGAGCACTTGCCAGTTAAAATAGAAGAAAATTTGTCTGAATATTACGACAATTTTATACTTACCAATAAACATTCGGTAGACCGTAAAGTATTTGTAATTACTTGCCACCCAATTTTCCTCCCGGATGTAGGGTTCCATTACGGTAGAATATTTGTCTTGTAAGGGGCCGAGGCAGCTTCAATAAGTTGGCGAAGTGAGCCTAAAGGACAACAACGTAAATATAATCATCTAAATGGAAGCTACCGAATGTACATTTCATTACGGAAAGATGTTATCCTCAGTTCCCCTCGATTTCGATGCACTCATTCACCGCAGGAATTAGAATTTTAGTTATCATTTATCTGTCGCCTTAACTACAACTATAGGATGTTTCATTGAATTTAGAAAACCTCCTCTAATTATATTTGGCCTATAATTCATTATAAGCTAAATAGCAAAATCAATAATCTTTTCGCGGTGATAAGTACTGTTCTATATCAGTAGAAAGCGTGCGTACCGGACCAAGAATCAATATTTATAGAACACACTCAATCCTCTCCAGTAACTCGAGACGGGACGGAATTTGAAACCGCGCCTGTTTGCGGAAGCCCTGGGCAAATTTTAATGGCCCAATCGGAGGACACTGAGCAACCTAAACAGGGATACATATATGGGGACGATTCGGTAAACAGCCATCCAAGCGTTTGGAACAATCCGTGTAACCCGTACGCGGATTGGTGGGCCCCGATTTCGCTTCGGCGAAGCAAATATATTCCCCCGAATTCGGGTATTGCGGGAGCGTCTCCGGGCCCAATCGACCTCTAAACGTTTTGGCTATTATATGACTGGTGAGTAGTATTACCATCCGTGTATAAATAAAAGAGCAGTATAATAAAACTGCGCTCTTAATTTAATAAATACATTTCTTAGTTTAAGCTAGGTAATAGTGCATTTTTGCAACTGATTTTTTAACGAAGCTGAAATTCATATTATTGTGATTACCACAGTATTCCAATTTAAACATTTAAATCGTATTATCTTTCTGTTATGAATTACTAAATTTTTTAAATCAAGAAATAGAAATACCGTTATTTTGGGCATTTAGTTATAATGTCCCAAAACGAAATCGTTTATAGGAAAGCAGGTTGGAAGACAGGTGAAGAAGTAAAGAAAGGTCTGTTCGGGGAAGTGGGAGGGTGTTGAGTTTTGGAGGGCGGGCTCGGTGTTGTGGGGGTTAGCGGGGACAGCGACAACGACAGTGAGGGACAGTCAGGGTGAAATGGGCCGAGTAGCCGAAAGAGGGAGGTAATCGGGGGATACCATTCTCCGCACCCTACACCAACCCCCTTGTAACCTGTCAAACCTCCTGTACCGGCCAAGTGTCGCTAACTACCCGCCCAGAATTAACCCGTTAAACCTATCCTCCGCCCTCTACCATATCGGCGACAGCAAGTGTTCGCGAAAATCGTAATGCGCTACTCTAAATTCAGATTTAAAATTGAGGAAGAAACATTAGTTCGTTAAGAGATGATCAGGCCGTTAAGATTGTGAAATCCTCAACCTGAATTAAAAAAAATTTTTTTTTACCTTTATTTATTGTACAATCAACTATATGCCAGTTATAGGTACAATTGCGGTTTGTCTGATTAGTTTCACTTGTTTCACTCGATAAAGACGCCATTCAGTAATGGTACTTTTGACCTGTATTCGGCCTGCAGAAAGTCTCTAGGCCAGTGGCGTTTAAGCCGTCGTGGTGGGGATAGTGGATGGGTAAAAGGGGAAAGGGATTGAACGAGTGGATTTGGATGTGGAGAGAGGCGGGAATGGAATTTAAGGAAGCGTGATTTTGCGACTTCGTCGACTGTTGGTATGTTGAGGTCATTATGGATTGTTCGGTTAGAAACATACCAGGGAGCAGTAAGGATGGTACGAAGGACTTTTGACTGGAATGTTGGATGCGAGCGATGTTGGATTTCTTGGCGGAATCCCATAGTTCTATTCCGTATGTCCATGTCGGTTTTAGTATAGCTTTATATATTGTCAGTTTGTTGGCTATTGTAAGTTTTGATGTCCTTTTCAAAGATCTGTTCTTTTCAGTCGGGTATGGGTAAACGAGTTAATTATCAAACTGGACTTAGGCCAATAAAATCGGTACCCGGCATAGATTAGTGTTTAAAATAATATTGACTTGGATTCAAATCCCGGTGTTGAAACAAATTTTATCTAAACTCTTATATTCTCTCGACATCCCAAACGTTCCTTACGGACGCCTGAAAAGGAAGTGGCCATGAGACCTACAAATTTAAAAAAATGTAATAAAAAAAGGGGGGAGCCAGTGGGTTTCTCCTCCATTGTTGTCCATTGTATTTAGTGCTTGTATCAATGTTGCTTATTGTATTTTTTAGAGTTGCAACAATAAAAGAGAGAGAGAAAATAATTCTTATATTAACACGAACCATACGAATTGAATCACCAAGATAGTCTATCCTGCAAAACCTGGCTGTGTTACGGGTTTAGTAATAGCGCCGTAATCCGTTTATTAAATAGGTTACCCATTTGAGCCACTAGCTGAAGATTATAATTACTCATATTATTGTATCGCATGTTATATAAATATATCTGTTTTGATAATAAGGTTTCTTATTAAAAATAAAATTATGACCGATTTATTAACCGTTATAATTACGACCTCTATTATCTCTCAGGTTTCATTTCAAAGATGTCTTAACCGATTTAGCAATTTGATTTTATTCATGTAAGCAGGAGAAGTAGTTTTAATTAAGATTTCACATAGAGTTTAATAGATATTGGGATATTCCAATATAAAGTGTTGCGGGATATTTAAAAAATGAGACAAAACGCATAGCGCTGACCATCTGAGGCGTTTACACAATAGTGAGCGTGTAGTTAGAAACCTCTTCCTAATTTAAACATTTATTGGTTATGAAATTTTTTTATTGGGATGTCCTTCGAAGAGAATTGTTGCGGTCTCTTATCGTTTATATTAATATTAAATGAATATTACAATTTTCTGAATTGTAAAACATCCATGTGAAAGTAACCCTGAATAAATTATTACCTACCGAATTATGTTAACCAAACAACCGTGGCTCTGTTGGAATATTAGCAGAGATGAAATTTCCATCAGTGCCATAATTTTTTATTTCTCCCCGGTTACGGCCCTGAAGTAATTCAGAACACCGAGGAGGTGGAATATCAATTTGGCGATAGGCATGGGGGAGAAGGCCTCTTTTATGAGGGGCCTCCTCGCCTATGAAATGAGTTATGATTTGCGAGCAGGCGATATTGTTGTTTTCAACGGGAACAATGAGCAAACAGACAGGAGCCGGCACCGGAACCGGCGGCCCTATTCACTCCCCTTTATTGCCCTTTCCATCCCACTCAGGGCGGCCGGGCTCGCACCGCTCAGCCGATTTTTCCGCTGATAAAATCACCGGATCCCTGTACCGATCATCCGTTTCATATTTCCAAACACGTTACTCGTTGTTAACAATACTCCGATAAGTATTCAGAAGTGATGCGAATAAAAAGGGTAACTTATTGAAAAAAATCATTCCCATCATGCTCAGTGTATTGCCAACAATTCGACAAGTTAATAAGCCGATTTGCAGTTAAGTTTGTCACAACTAAGAAATTTAATGAATGAGCGTTATCAGGAAACTGTACCGGTAAGACAGGAGCTATAAATAATTTTTATAACCCATTACTATTCCAATAATTTATATGAAAATGTAACCGGTACTTGTGTTTCCGGTTGATCCAGACAAGCTGCTTAATAGAAACCTCAAATAAAATCAATGAGCCAAGTTTTAGTCCTACATACCTGTAAATAAATTAAAGAAATTTATTCATTGGAGATTTTCAATCCAATTCATTTTCATTCAACACTTGAGTTATGAAGTACGGTGGAAAATAGAAGATATTTCGAAGGCTAATAATATTTTAAGCCGTGGGGCCGATCGTTTTGCATCGCACTCTGCAGAAACAATAAAGATGAAAGTTATATAACTGCGATAAAGTCATTGTCTGACGGCAGGTAATTGAAGGCTAATTGCCGGTACGGCCGTTAGAGGGTAGTGCCACTTGGAGATGTCTTATCTCGCTTCTCTGCCACAGGGATATTCAAATTTCTTCCAATTATGACACCCTCTTCATAGTGGCCCTGAAAATAAGCGGAAATTCACCCTTTATGCATTTGAAAGTAATTTCAACATTATTGTCAACATTTCGCGGGCATTTCCTCACTATGAAACTTGCATAATTTTAGAGGACGCAACATTAATAAGCTTCAAAAATATAAAACTAACATTACTCAGGCGATTTTCTTTCTTAAGCCTTAAAAATTTTTCCAGGTCAACGCATTCTATTCTATTCACTTAATAATTTAATTTAATATTATCAATTCGATTATATTTTCTCTTCGTTAACCTACAGCAACGCCCCTCCCCCTTTTACGTCCCCATTTATTAACAATACCATGAATTCATTCACTTTACTTCCCCTGAATTAAGCTATTGTTTTATTGTAGTAACCGGAAAGAGCGGGAAAACCCTAGGCACTAAATGTTGGGTTGTATGGTGTTGATTCCTATCACCAAAAGGTGTCGGCGCCAACTGTTACAGCCTGCCAGAATAAGATACGAAAACTTAAAGCTACATACGCTTTAGCACATAGTCCTTGCCCCAGGGCTCGTACCCAACTCATTTCTAGAACACCCAAACCCCCTCATCGAAAATTAATAACGATCGAAAGGTCTAAATAATATTCTAAAATAATAAATGAAAGAGATCTTATAATGTCGATTCTTTAACATAAAGGTCTACTTTTTCCACTTGCCAATGTTTATCCGCAGGACTCGGTTATATTCCGGTTCAACCTAATCTAGCGTTACAACAAAGAAACTAATGCGTAGTCATTGTTTACAAATCTTCGCTACAATTTCCCTGAGTTTCTGCAGCAGCAGACTACATTCACATTCCCTTAGAATAGTACAAACAGAAACACATAATTAACCGCACAGTGTCGGTACCAAGGGATTTGCTCACAGGTTGATACAGTCGAAATTCGCAATTGACTAAACCCCGTGGTGTACACCTTGGGGTGTAAACCCTAAGCTCAGCAGGGAAAACAACATAAACTTACTGCAGCCATGTTAAAATAAAGATATTTAAGAACAATTCTGTTCTTATATTTTATTCTGTTTTATATAATAAAAATATTATTATTATTAATAAAAAATATTGTTATAATGTAATAATTATAATCGCATGGTGATTAAAACGTAAAGTGATATTATTATAGGAGCCGTTAGAATTATTAGGTGATTTTTTTCAGGAATAAGACTCCCATAAATAAGGAGATATTTATGGTGAATAAACATGGAACTGTGTTCTATATTTATGCAATATGAAATTTCGAATGAAGCCAGTTGGAAATTCATGCGTATTTTTGATTATTTTGTGAATGAATTTATTCTCCAAACTGAGTAATGACGCGGGAGACGCAGGTGAATAGGCAATAAAATACAATTTATCCCACTCAAATACACATGGACAGGTTGAACGACTGAAATACGATTTATTTTAAGGGTGTAATTTAAATATCCATCTAATAAAACATCGGGTGAAAGTGAAATATTGGCCATCGTTTGAGTCCAGGCTTGTTGTCTGAGTCCTAACCGTGGTCCCGGTTGATCAATGTTCGGTACAAACATGTAGAGGTAACTGAAACAACGTTAATGAACCTGTTTACACCTCCATGTATATGGTATGCCGTTCAATTGGGAACTATCGCCACCTGCCTAATGTCCCCGACCCCCACCAATGCCTTATGCGGCCATTCTATACACATAACTAATCGATGCAGAGATCCACTTAGAGATTCCTTAAATTTCAGTGATCCCTTAGAAATTTCGTAATTCTTAAGGTGAATAGAAAATAAATAAAAATCGTGAGTAATTATAATCCTTGATTGTTTAATTAATAATCCTCGAGTTTGTGTTTACTCCTGTCTCAATTGTTGCTGTGATACTAGTCTTAAGTACTGCATTGCAATTAGTACTGCAAAACATAAAAACGGTTTTTATACTTCCAGTTAAGTTATGTACCTTTCTTATTTTACTAACGACGCATCTTTTCTTTTCCATTGAATTATGTTTATCTAAAACGCCTTTGAATTCAAAGATATAAAAAACCTTTTCATCTTTTTTACTTTTACATTTATCCCTGTAAAGTAGTGTAAGTCTCGTGATCAAAAATCCAATAACAAGCATAAAGAATGTTCGTGATGAAGCACAATTGAAGGATCAGGTACATACTGCCTACGATATCATAGTAGTTAGATTAGCAGGCTGTCATGGGGCAGTGTTAGGACTAAAAATTGTCAAAGGCTATCGGAAAATAAAGGAAATTAGTTACCAGAAATAGGAACTTCGTACCAGATCCGATTGTGGTTCGGTGTCCTGTACAGTGTCTTTGCAAGAAGTCCAACTACTATTCCAGAGCGACTAAGCTTTTGAGAAGCCTTTCAAGTCCACATATTGGCTTAATAGTTTCCTCCTTAACTTGAAACGAGGTGTTACCAATTTGAGTAATATCCAGGGGTTCTACTGTTGCAACGCCTTGGTTCTAATAGGTTAACTTAAGCTAGCAACCTAGCGCTAAGGAGCACACCCACTTAACCAAAGTTTCAGACCCGATTATTTGAAGAATATGAGGAATTTAAGTGTTTTATAGATTTTTAATCTGATAGTACATTACTCCTGGCTATAATCCCAGTATGAACCTCTAATTAAAGTGTTTAAACATTATTCATGACAGTTTAATAATGATTTTGATAGTATTTTCAATATAAATACTAAATTAGTATTGATTTGTATGAATGCATCGTATGTATATGAGCACTGTGTTATTTATATAGATATTCGAATACATTTAATTGAAAAGAAGATGTTGAGATTGATTTATTGACCTATTAATAGCCATCTAAGCTATAATATTATAATAATAAAAGTGTGGACAATATATTTGGCGAGTCCCGTGTTATTAAATCCACTGAACAGTGTGGTAAATTTATGGCACTCTAATTAAGTACTTTTAACAGTAGAATCGGGCTAATAAATTGCAACCATATTCAAAATGTCAAATACTTATTATTACTTACCTCAGGATCTAGTGAGGCGTCGTGGAAGTTCATTTCCTGACCACTTCAGCGCTAATTATTCAAGTCATTAGCCCGATTCCTTGAGGCACAAGAGTCCCGAATTATTCCAATTTCTCTCGCTAATTTACGATTCGCCCTCTCGAGAAACTAGAAGGCCGTTTTGTTTCCAAACGTAATTACTAGGATCGAAACCCCTCGCCATCCCCCCCCCCTTTGAAGGGCCCCCATTCCGAAGTGGGCCAATGAGGGGAAATTATAAAACCTCCGGTGAAAACGTCCGGAATTAAAATGAAATGTTTTCCTTTCCTTTGACGGGTCCGGCCCAGAGTAATAATAGAATTAGGAAAGTCCATTGAGAGGTTTTTGATACACTGCTTGACTCACTTATAAATTAATTGGAAACGGAGATCAAAAGAGCAAATGACTTCCGCGCCCTAAAGAGAGACGGTTGGAAAGTCGGCAACGAATTTAGAGCTCCCCGTGAAATATTTGCTTGAATAATGAACCAATAATAACTGAAACTGGAAAGAAAAAGAAATATCATAATCATTGGAACCCCTAATCTTCTTAAATCATTTGAACCTGAAAGAAAACATCCTTTGTTTAATTTACTTTGATAGTATATATGGGCTCAAATGTATTCTTTTCTTAACGAATTTGCTAGACCAATAGAATCGGGAAAAAAATATGAAACCACTCATTATAATTGTAACACATATTATTGATACATACTTTCAGGCCGGAGCTTCACAGTTATTGTAGTCCACAAAGGTTTCCATTAAATAATAATTGCTTTATACCAAAATTACTTGAATGACTTTCAGCACTGACGCTACTATTTTTTCGAAATAAAATGACATCAAGGTAACAGTAGGCTTCAATATTGCTGTATTCCCAGGAAGCTTCATCAGGATCTAACATCCAACTTAGTTAACTCTGTTACTAATTGAACGCTACTAATAATAGCAAACTCAGGAAACTAAAGAAATTATGTTATTCCAAACTGCTATGTAACTCCCCTCCCCATGCTCGCAAATACCTTAAACGGTATAACATTATCAGTGTAAATTAAGCCAATAAAGAAAAGAATGTAATCCAATATTTCCGTCCGTTTAGAACAATTTTCACATCTTAAGTAGATATTATCGTTGTGGTTGTGTTTCCGGAAATATGCACACTGTTCTTCCTTTATTACCGCAGTGAATACTCATTATCACGTCCCTCGTAACCGAGATTAACGGTCGCTCGGGGGGATTTAAATTTCCTATCTACTTAATAGATAGATGTAGCAAAAGTTTGACCGCGCATTAAGAAGGTGGCACAGTAAATTTGAATTGCAACTGACCGCCTTTATTAGGACCCGAAAGAAACTCTTATCTTAGGGACTAAGGAATTTAAGCCGAACAATATACGCCTCTTTAAATTAACACATGGTCTGACAATGTGATAATGGACGGCATCAAATAAACAGACAAACGAGATAATTATATGAAGAAATTGTGACTACATGGTATCCTTAAAATTCTAGAAATATGATGTAGGTCATTTCATTCGGTCTCTAATAAATGAACATAGCTTATAAACAATTTGTAAATATTACACATTATTTAATCAGTTGATCAGTTTAGAAATGTAATTATGAATTAAAATTAGTATTAAAATCCCAAATGTAATTCCTAATATACGCCCGATATTTTTTAAAAATAATCACCGAGCAGCCCATAGTTTTAACATTATTTAACAACGTATGACTGATGCTGTTCGACTTCATACAGATCCAGACAACCACATAGGCTTCAGAATTTAAAATATTATAATTGGACTATACTCTAGTGTCGAAAAGACTAATTTTAGCGTGAAAATGATGTAATTTTCTGCATTTACAGCTGCATGGCAGCAGGTTTTCCGCTTGCACAACTGTACGGGTCATTTCATTGCATTCTCTGTACTGGATAAAAACGGTGGGTTAAGTTGGGCCCTCCTCAAAATTAATGTAAATTCGTCCGGCACAATAATATAACTCGGGGCCGAAAAATGAAACCGACGAGCGTCGGCGGTTTCGGTACATTTGAATAATCTCCCGGGTTCTCTCTCTCTCTCGCTCTGTTGCGGGGAATATGAAATTTTCACGGCCGAACTCGTAAAAGGGGCTGTCGACAAATGATGCCCGGATTTAATTTAAGAGGGTGCGTATGTGGGGGTGGGTGGGTGGTGCGGTCCGCGAATGCTGATAAGGTGCCCGAAAATTATCAGGGCGCGGAAAGCCCAAAGCGGCACCGCCGACTTTACGGCCCATTCGACGGTGCGATTCATTTTTGCTTCTGCGCCGGGAAAACGGGTCAAATAACGAGTGGCACGAATTGGATTTATTCGCCCCGTTCAGAATTTACTCCCTATAACCGGGGGTTCTGTTTCCGCCCTAATATTGCACCGCTCGGGCGAACCGCCCGAGGATTAAGTGATTTGCATTTGCGGTCGGCCGACAGGAAGAGGGCAGCTGAGCGAGCGAAATATTTGTTTCGGCGAAGGAAGAATTCTCATATTGTTTTCCGGGAAGATTTGTGGTTTAAGACGGCCGTACATAAGTACGGCCAAACGCGTTTCGTATACCTTCGGCCCGAATAAAATACTTCAACTCGTACGCGAGCATGAATGAAAACAACATAATATCACAACAAAAATGTTAATCAATTACTAAATATATTACTTCAGGGTTTATATACAATACGGCTTCAGCGATTATTATTCCATAATTTTTTTATTCGTAGCAACTAAACAAGAAATATGGGGTATAATCTCTACTATTCTGAAAATCAAATGAATGAATACTATATCTGGAATATATTATTAAATCAAACTAACAATCTTCCTTCGAGCTATCCGTCTAATAACATTAATTTAAATTAGTTTAAAAAATAATTATTCGTACTGTTTTTACATTCAATTTTGAACAATCCTTGGATATAATTATAATTTTTTATTTTACTCCCTGAATGGAATGGAGAAGTCTTTTTTTTTAACGTCGAATCGATATGAACATATTGGTTCTTGTTTGTGGAACAAGGAAATCCACACCCCCTTTAGAAACAAACCTAACCGTATTTCTTCTTCTCCTGGGAAAGTTCTCAACATTGAAAAACAAGTCTTACCGCCCGACACAAGTTTACCGCCGCGCCCACTGTCAGCCGGCCGACGTGAGCCCTGTCGAGACAATGGAAGGCCCGACCGGTGATAAATTTAAGCCGCTGGCTGAGGCGCATATTTTATTTTTTCGTTACGGATTTTCTTTTTCTTTTTTTTTATTTATGTGGCTTATTCAGTCCCAAGTCTCCGGATTAAGAACCTTTTGAAGCGGAGCAATGAAAAATAGAAAGATATATTTCTGCCACGGGAATACGGCCCGGGTCGCGCTCTGAATACACCACCGCCCAATGTTATAATGCGATAAAATGTGTCCGACGGCGTGAAAATATTGTGGCTAATAGAAATAACGAATTATTCAGCTGTTGAATTTATTAAAATGATACCATAATTCTGGAATCGTTGGAATTATAACGGTTAATTATAATTGCAAACGCTATTTTTGGGATAGCTTTAAGGGGAGATTTTTGGTCAAATGGAAAAATTACATATCTTTTTTTTAGTTGAAAAAATTAACCAATTTGACTTGTGTTAGTAATTCCTTAATAAGAAAACCAACGAAAAAAAATATAGAAATTGTCTGACGGTTTAGAGTACTCGAATTAATAAACAAAACTGTTAATAAAGTCTCTTTTCATTAATCCATATTTAAGTACATTCGGAATAAAATAAATGTTGATAGGAGCCATAATTTTCATCGACAAAAAATTTCGTACTCGCAGAATTGAAACCGTTCTGAGTCTACGGGCTTAATCCCGAACAGTGTTCATAAACGCTACATTTAGGGAGAATTATAAGAGAGTCGTAGGAGGTGGGAGGGGTAGAATTTATGAGCTCATATTTTATTTTCTTCAGGACTCCCGGTAGAGGATAGTTGTTAAGAGGAAACGAGACGGCGGGAAGGGTCGGGAGGGATTTATTGCTAGGAAACGTTTCTGAGGAGAAGTGTAATTATTCAAAACTGTTCTGGCCAGGAATTCCTGTATTATAAAAAGGGAGGGGGGTTGGTGGCGGTGCACCGCCGTTGGTGGGCTGTAGGAGGGGGACTTCTCGAGCCAAGTCCCCGGGCTCTCTTCTCTTACTCCGAGCTCAACTCAACTGCGCCCCTTAACCGTCTTCCTCCCTTCGCCGCTAACAAAAACTCATGCATTCACCTGTACGCCAAATCCTTACCTTATTTGGCTCACGATACATACTGACATAATGTCCGTATATCGTGAGATGAGGTTAGGGAGTAATTGAAGGTTATTTCCGAATTTTGGAGTCCGATGGATGAGGACTTGAATGATATTAGTGACTTGAATAACGCACCATCAAATGAATTGTTACAGTGTGAGAGGAGACGACTAACCTAAAAATAATCTTAATTCCATTATTCTAGAATATAAAACAATTAATAGTAGCAGTTATCGAAAAATATCCCCTTAAATAATCGCAAAAAATCAATGGAATTAAGAAATTTAGTGATTATTTTATAATTCGTTCAAGTATATTAACATTAATTTATAGTGTTTAAAAAAATCATTCGATAAAGTATATGATTTTCTCCAACCGCTCTGTTAATGGAACTGGTTAGGAGGAACGGTGTCTAAAGCCAGGGGTGAGAGATATTGGGTGAGCGCCTATTATATGGTATCGGAATACTGGTTTACCCCCGTTTAATAGACCGCCGAATGCATAATGGGCCAGCATTGAACAGTCAAATTGAATACTAACTACAAAATTTCTATTATGGATTATCCGTCGGGAACCTTAATGGCTCCGTAACGTGAGCCCGCCTAATAATGTATGAAGGAGAGTGGAGGCGATGAATGCATGCATTTAAGGGTATGGCACAACAACCGCCAAAACTTATTAACCTAGATAACTTGAATGAATAGTAGCGGTGAAAATCAACTATATGAAATAATACGATGATTTATCAAATGCTTTGAACGTTTAATCAGTACACATTTATGCTTATCAGGCCAGCCCTGTCAACATGGTTGAAATCCACTTTGGAAGCTTCCGAAGTAAATTTGGTTCAAAACTCCGATAATCCTTCAAAACTTCGATAATACTTTGAAACTCTAAATCACAAGGGAAAAAGTGTTTCCAAGTCAAAAGCTTGTGATAAATCGGAAAATTACACTCCTTATGTTACTAAACTTATGATGTGTACAACAAATGCAATTTTATGTTTGTTAACTAAATTGACTATATGACTGAATATATCCTACTACTTACGCAACTAGTCCTAAACTGGTTGCCACTTTGCATTTTTTTTACGTTTTGAAATTATCTACGTCTTTTATCTCCAGAAATTGATATAAGAATTTGTGTTGGCCCGTTACCGACAAGCATATTTGAAACTAAAATAAAAATCTACGTGCCTCCATTTCAATCGTTTAAATGAGCGCTTAATTATATATTTAAGATACGGACAGTAGACAGTAGAATCGTTCCAGGAACAAGAATGCATATGAAAAAGCCCGTGACACGCGATATTTCATTCATATTGATTCTGACTAAAATAATTGAGTTAAATACACACCCCAATAAATAACTGGGCTGTTTGAATCGTCTGTTAAATTCTCAAATGTAATATTTTCTAAATTCTCAAATGTAATATTTTCTAAATTCTCAAATGTAATATTTTCTAAATTCCCAATTCGTCCATCTCTACAACAAAACTGAATCAAGCCGCAATTCATCAATAACTGAATGGGTACATTGATACAAGCACACTGGATACATGCGCCTCGTTTCCGCTCTCAAAATAGCCTGAGTTGAATAGAATAAACTTAACGCGGTTAAATTCTACAATCAATATATTCTCTCCGACCCGGATCAGATGCGTTAGGACAGCTCGTGCTAAGTATTTGCCACTTATATCCACAATCGTGTATTATTTCCGCTGCGTTCAATTTGATTTCTAGTCTGCCTCAATGGAGAAGGAATGAGCGGGATACTGGTTGGCTGTTTGTTCCTAAGTCTTGATTTGTGCACTCTACGAATTTTGTTCTTTCGTTCAAATATGTGAATACATGAAATCGGAAGATA
Organism: Lethocerus indicus; assembly: GCA_019843655.1. Taxonomy (NCBI): domain Eukaryota; kingdom Metazoa; phylum Arthropoda; class Insecta; order Hemiptera; family Belostomatidae; genus Lethocerus; species Lethocerus indicus. The sequence goes on along the minus strand of JACDQD010000003.1, from coordinate 19,527,741 downwards.
TTTCAACGACCTCCAAGCAAGTAATTTTAATTCCTCGATTTTTTCGAGGGAAGGAGGCATTTTTCCATATAAGTAGGAGACAGAAACTATCAGGAAATAGTTGTTTCTTCCTTGTTTTTAATGAGCTACGGCAGTATAAGCGCTTACGCTTGAGGGAAATTAATCATTCGCCACTCTGATTATTCGCATACTTAATACTTATAATTAACATTTTTAACTCGTATAAGCGATGGGTACTGTTTTACCGTACGGGAAATTGTCGGCCCTCTTTTTCTATCCGATAGAGTAAGTAGGCCCTCTCGCGTCGGTCACGGTCTCATTGTTTTATTCCTTTTTTTTTCTTCGGACCGACGTACCGCGGCCATGTTCCTTCGGGGATTTGTGTTCGGTTATGAAGGGGGGCCACGGGCAAGAAGAAACCTTGCCCTTTACCGAGTACTATATTCTTGTTATCCCGTCCGTCCGTACTGGCGGGTATGTCCCCAGTGCAGTGACCTCTCGGGCCCGGGGAATAGAATTGTAATTTTCAGTTGGGGGGGGGGGCGGCGGGGGTTCCCCGAGGGATGGAAGAAGGGAGAAGAGTGAAACTGACTGGGAACCGGGAGGATATAGAAAAAGGAGAGAGGGGTAGAAAAAAGTGGCGGCTGGGCCGGGCTCGGTGATAGATGGCCGACTTTTAATCGTTGGCTTCCCTTCCCATCCCCTCCTCCTCCTCCTGCCCTTTCTTCTTGTTCTGCCCCTGCGAGCGCTTTCCGGCGGCTTTTAAAACTGCCTAAAGTAAAAATACTGCCAATCCGACTCTAAGTCCCCTCCCAACCCATGACCCTCTAATAATCAAAATTGCTTTTCCGTGTCTCCCGGACCGGTCGTTTGTTCGAGTGGGCACCGCCTGTCGCGGCACAAAACTACGAAACGTTAATTTTCGCTTTAAAATATTATTCATTTACTCCATTAAAAGTGTATCGTAGCCTTTTTTAGTTGGGGGTAGAGGCGAATAATTCCTTATCATAAGTTTTATGCTCTTATAAAAATAATTGTTTAATATAATTAAATACATACGTTCTACATGTTTTAAATTAAATTGAAATGAAAAACTGCATTTACTGAAACCACGCTAAAGGAATGTAAAATAAGCAACCAAAGATTTTTCCATTCACGTGTAAGCATTTACACGCAATTCAAATTTTATAGGGACCTAATGAGATTATATATTGTATATATTTACCGGGGATATTACAGTTACTTTGTTTTTCGGATACGTGTAGAATAGTCTATGAGACATTGTCAATTCCGTGCAATATCGTTGCATGATTGAATGAAAATGATTTCGTCGGCCATTAGTCGAAATACCGACTATAAAATTCAACATTAAACATTTTACTGCCGCCTATACGTCGTCGCGAGAAAACCGCCCATATAACTGGCCAACGGCTAATCAGATCCAGATCCAATATAAAGATATGATCGCTGTTCAGGTATTCGTGTCTCCAACTCTGCTTTGTTCCTTTCGAACGAGGCCATAAAATTTCGGTTGGCGGATACCATCGAAAATTGGTTAGCAAAGTCCTGCATACATAGGAAAGTTGGAAGAGGGAGAGTTGGGGGGAGTAAGAAAAAAAAACTAAAATTGAATGAATTTCGATATTCAAATAGATTATTAATCGAAATACAATAACATAGTATATACTTCAAATGCCACATTCCTTTCTTTTATATCCTTACAGGAATTTATCAGTCGAGTGATTTCATTATGAGGCCAAATTGATTAAAAGAAATGGCAGATTTCTGATAACAGCGCAATTATATGTTCATTGCATGCTTATCATTGCACTTATTTTCTAATAAAAATTGATTATTTCCAGTGAAACATGTGAAAACTATATTCAAGATGAACCGCATCGCGTAGTGAACCATTTATATGGTTTTTTGTATCGCATTAACGAATATAAAATCGATAGCACTAGTTGTGATTCGAGATTTAAACATTTTCCAAACGGAGCCGCAATTTTTAAATTATTAATAAATAGCGACTGGACTGTAAAACGAATCGATCAGAAATTCGCGTGCAGCTTCGACCGAGGTCAAATCCACCCATTGAATGTTTTAAATCTACCTGTTCAAAGCAAGTCAATTTCATTTTTTTCTTTCTTACTGTTCCTTCCTCTTAGTTACTTTTAAAACCAAATAAGCGAAGGCTATCCGGAGGTACCATCGAAATTATTCGATTTTTTAACGGGCTGTGGGTTTGATAAGCGGGGACAAAGCTTAAGTGGTCCACCAAAGCATTCCTTCGATTGTAAGCATGACTGTGGAAAGCTGCGTAATCGACCCTTTTACTAATTTAAAATGTTGCGTTCCTTTTTCTTAATTTTCAGAACTATCTGAGTCTGAAAAAATAAATTTACTTAATTAATTACTTCAATTAATTTTACTATACTTTAATTTAAATTTAAATTTGCTGAAAGGTATTCTCGCGTGAGCCGGTTTCGATCACCAGTAAATTCCAGAGTAGGCAAGACAGAGTCTCGTCCGCAGAGGTCTTATTTGTCTGCAAATTTAAGTTCGAAATTGATTATTCCATTTGTAGCAAGACTGGCTTAATCGCTCCTAAATCCTGAACCTTTTCTATTCAGGTATCAATGACGACGAACGGCGCGAAATTTATGTCGGGCTTAAACGCTGAGCAGCAGTGAGTGAGACAAATGGTTTTTAATTTGCCATTTCGTATTATTCTCACCATGAAACAGGCTTCCCTTCGATTGGGCGGGCCGGCCACGGAAGAGAGATTGCAGGCCTCGAGCGTACGGTTAACATTTCTTGTCACATTCTGGCCCCATTCTTAACCAATGAATTGAGCAAACATTGGCATCCATAATACGCATACCCGTAATTAAATGTAATAATAGCACTGAAATATAATGTACCATTGAGAGTATAATAGTAGTTAGCCTCTAAAGTGACACTAATCGTACTTGTCCATATTGCGGTGACTTATCCGAGGCGGAGAACTGAGGTTAATCATTTTCAAACTTTGGGTGTAAAATTGGTAAACAGAACATTTGTTTTACTAATGCGCCATTACTCTCACCTGAGTTTAATTGTGGCCCCGTAACAGCTTTATTACTTCGAGGCAAGTGAAGCAAATTGTAATGAGCTTTGTTCAGCTTTTGTTTTAACTGACGTTCTCCAGATTTTCCGGTAGTCTTTGGCCCACGTTTGTGTAATAGGTATATCATTATTACAATTCAAATGATTTCCTCTTTGATATTACCATATTAAGTACTTAAAACTGTACTTAATGCTATCGCTAAGTTGATCTGGTTTCAGCCATCGTCCTTGATTGTCTGTTACACTGTTTATTACGATTGTATATTCCCACCTCAGATTGTCACCTATTTGATTAAGATAACTTCGAAATCAGCCTTGAGTTAGTCTTATATTCCTTTGAGGATCCCTTCATAACTACCTAATAATTGTCAATAGTTCGTTATTTTGCGTAATGCAATAAACGTTCAGCGCAAAAATGTATTGCTCAAATCGGAAATGAAACAAGAATTACCTTAACCGTTCCCTTTCCGTAAACTGCGTCGGCGAGTTCGCTGTGTGCTCCTTCTTCCGATGTTTCCGGTAGCACGTCCACCCCCACCCGGTAGCTTATTATTTCGGTGCCCCGACTGCGCTTCCGGTGTGAGGCACTCTCTCGCCTTCTCAATTCTGGCACTCGTTCTTGGCACCTAAGTATTCATGAATATTCAGTTGTGTAAATTAGATTAGCCCCAATGCCACAACTCGAGGGGGGTTCCCCTTGAACCAGTTAGCGAATGGTATATCTCTGTTAATGGAATTTAACGCTCCTCCACCATCAATGCGTTTATAATGGTGTCGCCGAATTAGGATTATCCGAACAGAGTGCAAAATTCGCTTACATCAATTTCTTCTTACTCATTTTCTGACCTCCCACTGGAACTTTGTTTCAAGTTTGATAATATATGCCGGAATAGGGACTTGTTAAACTTCCAACTCCCGGATTCTGATGAACTAATTCAAATACTTCCCGAAAAATTTTATAAGTACGAATATTTCTGAATCATCTGTTGAAAGCTAAATATCTAAAAATAATTATCTATATTTTTCTTGAGTGATAAGGCTATGAGAAATATCATGTGGGACGACACAATACTGTCATATATTAGTCGCATTCTTACACTAGTGATTGTCAGTAGCATAGTGAGTGGCACTAAATTGAGTCAATATTACATGTTTATAGAAATAATTATAACAAGAATAATTTATTAAACCTCTAAAATTATTATATAATAATAATTTGTGCAGCACTCATTCCTGGAATAGCACACCTAAAGGTGCATATTTTACTCACTATCGAAACCCTCAATTTATATTAGGTAATTGTACTACTTTCGTTCTAGGGAAATAAGCAATAATAATGTTATTGGCTTCGGTAAATAACTTGGATGAAAATTATATCAGTTATACACTTACGAATTAATTAGCAGGCGATACAGCATTGAGATGAGAAAGGTGGAGCGGTAGTTTTAAGTGAGGATTCGAATAAATGCAGTACTCGGAAAGCGGCAACACTTTTGAAATCTTGAGTAGGGCTGTGTAGGCCGGGTACTAGGAGGAGGGTATTAGGAGGAGGCCGAGGCCCCCGAGTGGGGCTCTAGTGGCGGGTTGGCTCTGGCCCTGGCTCTGGCTCTATGCTATCTGCCGGCTCCTAGCACTCGAAAAGGACACAATTAAAGGGCACCAGTTTCCAAGTGGGCACCCGAGTGGCCAACCCCACCCCACCATCACCTCTCACCGGGACCAGTAATTAGAAGGGCACCTCTTCCACTCTCAGTCTATATCCCCGCATATCTTGCCCCAATAGACACTGCGCTGAGTCCTCGTCCCATTCCTCTTCTGCTACATATAATAAAATATACTCTAAATTCTCCTATAAGGAAGAAACATTGAATGCGCATTTTTTATTCACCACGTACGGGAGGTTAATTTTCTTACGTTGACGCCTTTACGATAATTTGTCAATTTCAATCGTATTATTATGCTGCTCAAAACTGTATTAAACGAGCGTTGCCGGATAAATCACGGAGTGTGCTCCATTCAATGTTTTAATCGCGACACCCCGTGTTGCGTTTTCATTATCACGCTTGTTGGGAACGTGTATTTTGGTTTAGATAATGGCGCGCGACACAAAATGAGACTCCATTCGGCGGTGGGGGAGTGTGACGACGGTAGGGTTAATAAGAGGCAATGGAGGCGGGGTCGGAGGGGGTGGAAGGGGCCTGAAAGCCAACCGTCGGGAAGAGCTTTAAGCCCTATTTATGTTGGGAGGAGCAGTCGTGAGCAGTCCTCCCCTCGTGTCTTTATACTAGAACTACTATGTGTACAAGAGCAGAATAAACTGTATAAGATGCAAACACTATTAAGAGGAGGACGGGGAGGTCGATGAAGTCCCTCCGGGTGATAGGCGCCCCGGCCCTAAATGAAACATTCTCTTTCTCAACACTGGAACGCCTTCATAGAGCACACCAACGCTTAGGCCAACACCCTCGAATATTCTATATACGGCGGCCAACCTTTTTTAAACGTTTCAAAGAGGAATTAATTGTTTCTAATGTGATATCTCCAAGATAATTTGGTTGCGTCGGACGGTCATAGTTTCTGTGTTCCCGGTGAAACTAAAGAGATTTACATAATATGGCTGTAAAGACGAATCGAAGCATACATAACCGGGCGTCTTTGCGGGAGGTTGCCCTCGAAAGAAATATGCTTTTCAGTGCCGATTAATTTTCATTGTACAAACATAACTGACAATCGAGTTGCTATCGTGGGCTTACGCGTAAGAGAAATGGCCGAGCTTGAGAGAAGCGTACAGTTTTCAACACCTTTAGTTAAAATGTAGCGTGTGTGTTCCGGGTGCTCTGTAAATAGCGAGTTGCGTGTTTCCGTGTTATAAATGTTGGTATCCAACCACATCGGCTATAAATTTTTCACAATCCGAAAACCATTTGCACAACGGTCATCTTCGTTGGTCAAATTTTTCGTTTTCTGCAATTTAAAAACTGATATTATTTGCACGATACCTTCCGTACACGAACTGAATAACATTCGGGCCGCCGTTACTAAACTTTTTCTATTTAGCCTAATATTTTGTAAAAAAAAATCGATATCCTTATGCTGCTTCATACTTCTACTTTGGTTACATCAGTTTTGTCCTAGGTTCTCCCCCAGAATCTTATTTCTGGATAAGGACGGCGCTAATGCTAAGCCTGCAAGGCAGTCAAGTTGTGCTAAATAATCAGCCGACGCCTATTATTAATATTTCGACTACGTTAAGCATGCCAAATCTAATTTAGAATTATTTCTCGTAATTATTCCACACTTCTTTTTTAGAAAATTATTGAAAGACACCATTATTTACTTTATAAGGGACGTTAAGTAGTAATTCGCCATTTGCAAAATAATGAAAAAATAAAAATATACTGTCTGTATTATAAACATAAATTTTATCGGAAATGTGAATAAAAATCCCCCGACCTACTATTTTTGTGTACAACTACTACATTTCTTGTACATCAACTAATAGAGAATTCTTCGCTTTTAAATTAATTGGTGTCCCCGATGCGACGATAAGTAATAAAACTATTCACTCCATTAGTGTAATGTCCAATGTGGCAGAAATTGACTCGAGGACAGATCAATACTTAGGGTAGAGATACCGACGAGAAATGTTGGTCGACTCCCCGATCGCTACCCCTGAATTAAGATAATACCCGGGAAAACCTGATCTTCAGCATTATTATTAAAGTTCGGCCGATATCCCCTCTGTTATTAGCATCCGACGTTAATAAAACTTGAAAATATAACGATTGAGATGCACTAATTAAAAAGGGATAAAGGATTTTCATAAGCAAGAAGAAAAAGTAAACGACTTAGTAGTGAAAAGCGTACACAAAAAAATCAAAAGAGCTAATTATGCCAAAAGATCTATATTAGTTATGATATAATTAATACGTAAAATTTTAGCTTTCATATTTACTCGACTATAAAGTAGAAATAAAAATAAACAATTCAATCTTTTAAGGTTAATCGGATTTTACGTCCGGCGCAATAGAATTAAATTACGTATAACGCTCAGCATCCATATTTATCTTCTGGGAATAACTAGAAGGTAAACTGAACTTAAGAAACCTCATGATAAGATGAACTTTTCTTTAGTTATAACCAAATAAAACTCCATACACTTTTTCTTAATCGCCGAACAAGGAAAGTGAAAATATGCCACTTTTTTCTAACTTGACATTAATAAATTTGGAGATCATTTCTAGATACCGGCAGATATTTATACACCTGAGAAATTCAAAGTGTTGATGCCTCAGTAATTCAGGATCAGCTTCAGTGGTTCTATATTCCCAACAATAGGATCGGATAACAAAAATAAGAAGAAATTTCGAAGGGCTTGATTGGGCAAAGGGGCTGAAGGAGTTCCCTTTTCAATCGGTCTCTTAAAAAATTGCACGCAATACCGTGTTGAATAATATTTATTTCTAGCGCGAAATAAAATGAAAAACAGCTCAGAAAAGGAGAGAAACTGGAAAATCTAATACACTCCCTAAATGAAGAAAGAAGAGGGGTGGCATAATTTTGATTGAGCAGCCAAATACTTTGGATCGATTTTTAGCACAGAATTTGTTTATTGTCGCAGCTAAGATTAGCTAGTACAGGATCAATATTCATTTATGTATTCGACAATGCTGTTCCAACATCCTTTCTAACAGAAAAATCTGTTATGGGTTTGCGTTGTTTTAGGAATTAAAAATAATAGTTTATAGAATATCAAGTATATGAATAGTTTATTCACAAGCTTAATGGGGATAAAATAGGTCTAACTCAGGTAACTTCTGGGCGCGGTTTATGTTGTAGATTTAACTGAGCTGCCATTTTCCTTTATAAATATCATGTGTGGATGAAATTACAAAGCCACTGTCGATGTGCGAAGTATCGTTCACGAATATCTTCGCCGAAAATTTAGGTTTGACCCCTCGATAAATTTTTCTAGTAGAAGATGAAGTAAAAGTTTGGGTATTGGTAGGTGGTACGGGAGAGGAACGTGGCTTAGAGGGGGCTAGTATAGTAGTGGCTTCCTTTTTCTTGTCCATTGTCCTGAAGTGGACACTCGAGGCCTTGGCTCCTTTTAACGTCCTCCGCTTCCCTTCCCCCACAGCCTATCCCCACCCGGCGGCCCCTCTTCTACCCCCACCCCCTCCTGTAACAACCCCTCACTTGAAAACGGCACCCACAAACAACAAAAACCCTCATCTACCCACTTCCAGCCGCCGCCCCCTCTCTGACCAACCTTCTTATTCTCTCATCCTTGACCAATGTATGCGCTGCTTCCTTCGACCCCCAACCCCCAACCCCCAGCCACCACAACCTTATCCTCTCCCCGGTCCAAATTTCACTCCACTATTGAAGCATATTGACGTCACGTCTCCCTTATTCTTTTTCCCGCTCCGCCCATTGTCGGTCCTGAAATTCGATCATAACGGATAAAAACTGAATACACTTCGGTTCTTCAATTCTTTTATTCTCTCTTTTTACCTTATTTCGTCCTTTCTTTTATTGAGAGACTGGCTCTCGAATTGAGAGCGGAATTAAATATTGTACGAAATTAGAACGGGATCCCGCCAGAATATTTGTATTATTTGGGATGGCAAATAATCGGAAAGTCTTTTGTGCTCTCTATTGTTTGAATTTCAGGGTCATAAAATACGAAGGACATTCTGGACGTATGACGGCCATTTCAGTAATCAATTTAACTTGTAGGTCCCCTAACATTTATGGGTATTTTCGATATTATATTTAATTTAGTACTAAACAGTTGCTATAATTGAAATGTGCGGGAGTATATCCCGTTTTTTATTGGATATGTGATCACTTGATTGTATAACTTGTTTGTATCATCTCAGTCCGGCAGGAGCAAATGCCTTAAATACGTATTGACCTTATATCGCGTTGGATTTCTTCAGGGCCCTTTGATGGGCGTCTGGACGCCGACGTCGGGTCTAACATTAAGATAGCCGACTTTATGGGGGTCAGTCGAGCTCAGTTTCCCCCGGGGCCCCGCCCTTTACACCCCACTACCAATCTCTGACAGCTAATTTATTTCCAAGCCGTTTCCATTAGCCGAAAATATAAGGCACGTGTCACCGTGACAATTTATGATATGTAAAATATTAAAGTATAAACGAATAGGCCGGTTTTCCCACACTACTTATCGGCGATACATAAGCTAACGATGATAAATGGCTGTAATAGATGAACCCGCCTTTTCTTCTTTTTTTCTATGACCTGTCTTAAATTTTCCTTCTTTTAATCCGACGAGATCACCGCTGCGGACTTGCAAAGCCGCGACTGTCACTGATTAAACTCCGATACAAAGTTAGCTCATAAATTGCGCATTAGCACTTGGGGCTCAGTAGGGATTTTATACTATACAATACCCTGAAAATAGTATTTAGGGGCATTTAAAATGTTGGCGGCTTAGGGATTGACACATTTTAATGAAGCTCTGTTTTCCCAAACATTACAGTATAATGTATATTTATCGTTACATCCACTAAAGTGTGCATACGTTTCCGCATTAATGTTACTCCCTTTTTTGTAATTATCAGATCATACATTTTTTAAACATATTGAATAGAATATTTTGTAGTTCATTTTCGTGCAATAACTGCATTAAATAACACTAAATTATAACCATATAAACCAAATATGGTGGCAACTGCCTTCGACTAATATTAATTTTTGTAATCATTTAACAATACATGATATGTAATGCACATGTTATGTGACGTTATTACATATTTTTTTTGGATTTTATTGTAACATTAATGATATAATACGGCGCAAAATAGTGATTCGTTATACTCAATGAAATAATAGAATATAATAATAAAATATTAGTAGCATTTAGTAAAATTATTATTAAAGTATATTGGAAAATGATTTCTGAAACTACTTTAGCCTAGTAAATGTATTTTAAAAGTCACTCTTATAAAAAAATGTACTGTAGTTGCCGTAGTAAGCCTAAAATGTGCTGTAGTAGTCGTAAATGTACTATAATACATGATATTAATAAACCGAGGACTCAGTTACAAGGATGATTAATCGATTCATGATATTCCCAAGCTGTACTCAATAAGTGGGCTCCCGCCGTCTCGAAATGCACAGCTCGGAACGCAATAGAGCGGGCACCGGGGTCGGAAAGTGAATTTTTTTTCTTACCTCCCGGCCAAGAAACGATGTCACGCGCTATGATAAAGTGTGACACAGAGTGATATATCGTTTAGGACAAAAACATGCTTATACTTGCCTAAGAACAATTCCCCCCCCCCCCCCGAGGGGAGGGCCGCTTCTGTCTATATATAGCTGTGGGGCCTGCTCTCCTGGAAAATTGGCACTCCCCGGCCTACCCTATTTATCATGCACAGAGGGTCTGGCAACGCCGACAACATTTTTACTAGCCTGACCGTATAAACTAAAATGAATAAGGCGATACGGCTAAATTCGTTTGATATCTTATCGCTCATTGTGTTAAATATGGTGTAAGTGTATAATGTATTAAATTTTTTTATTATTGTATAGTGTAAATTGGTGAATTCGGAGGCAAAATTTCAAATGTTTGCAGATATTGATATGCTTTATATATGAGAACTGTCATAGTTTTTCAGCTCTATTTCTTGTTTAAATTGGCTTTCCTGGTTATCACGAATAGAAAACAGAATATATATATCTGAGTCTTTTTTCGTTATTTGACTACGAATAGCTTGCACTGTGTAATCCTTGTCGGTTTGAACATTGATTATATCTGTATCTATATATTATGTATAGTTATTCTATTTTATTTAAATGACATTTTAACTTTGTAGAAACGTGAAAAAGAAGAATTATTTATCCTTGAACAGCACGCATACATAAAATATATCTGTCAGAAATCGATCGTGTTAAAAAATAATCACTTATTGAATCCTTTGAAGCGGATATATCTGGAATGAGTAAATAAAACCTAATGTAAATAGCGTTTTTATTCAATGTTGAAAATTGACCGCGATCTGTTTTGTTCACGGAACAAATAATGCCGTATAATTACAGTTCGTTTGGGCCTCCTGGTGGACGCCAAGGCAGGCTGCGCGTAATTAAAATTTCCTGAACTGAAGTGAATTTAATTACATTTTGGAATTAGCTTCCAGCTTCTAATTTCCTCCGGTGTCGGTCCCTAACAGAATTCTGCGTTTGATGGAAAGTGAGACGCTCGGGGAAAGAAATAAAATAGCACGCACTCACCGCAGCTGTTCAAGCGAGCCTATGTGACGCTAGTAATAATTAAATACTGAAATTACAAATGATTTTCTGCGTGGAGTTCCGTTGTTAATATCCCTAGGGATACTTGGTTGAGGACCTACCGTCTAACCTATTTTTTACATTCTTTCGACCGCTATCCCTTATTCACCTATTAATTTTGGACAGTAGAAAACTACATGACAGAAATTTAAGAGAATAATAAAAGTATTAAATTACTGTTAATGAGATCTGGCCCGCCCTAATCATTTTGATGCGCCATTTTTAAATAGTTCTGGTTAATAGATACTTACTATGGAAAATATCAGATAGCGTGGATTCTACATTCGTCAATTATAATACTAATTTCATGTGTATTACTCCAATATTTCCTTGAGATTGGTGCCAATCATTCCATATTTCAGACAGTCCCTGTCCCTACCTTGCATTAACTCATTGAATTTGATAATTGTTAGAATCTTTTCTCAATAGTGATATTGGCGACGGTGGAACACCTCTTGTCCTGCTTCATTGGTAATAGTAATTAGCTAATGGAAAATTTGAGAGTAACGAGAATTATGATGCTAATGATTTCTAGTTAATCGGCATAATAAAACATTTCATCCTCCTGGAACACTCTTTGAACGGTATGGGTGGATTTGTTGGGCGGACATTATGGAAGTATCATTGTCTCGTTAGGCCTCAAGGGAAAGGTTATTCTGAAAGGGCCGCCGGGTGGTTAACAGAGGGGAAACAGGCCGTTAGCCGCCCTTTTAACGGATTAACTACAAACTGGATAATATCAACGTCCCAGGGCGAAAACACTGTCCATTGATAGCACTTTAAATCTTCTTAAATTTGCATTTGTTACACCAGAAAAAACAAAACAAATGTCCTACCCAACAGAAGTTCATTTTATTACGAGTAAACTAACAGTAAAGGCACAATAATGGTTTCGTTTAGAATGTAAATAATTGATCACATGCTAGAATGACATGTTTTGACGGTATACTGTACCAGTCTCCTGTTATAATAAAATCGAATCATAATAAATTATGATCACAGCAATTTATGCCACAGCAATAAAAAATCGTTAGTATATGTTTCGTCTTTTGATATAAATGCGAACTTTTTATACGTTCTGCATAAAAATGAAATCCTATACCATAATTTTAACAGTTACCATAATTTATTTAAGCATTTCAGTTTGGAACTATCACCTATACCGATGTAGTCCTTAACAAAGGATAAGGGTCAGGAGTTATTTTCAAACTTCAGTTTGCGGTATCCCGATGGGAGGCCGTCTCTTGTTCATCGAAGAGACGGCTCCAGAGGTGCACTTGTTCCGTACGTCATCCTCCGATCGAATTTTATTCCTTTGAGTCTTTATTTTTCTACAAATTGAGTCGTGAAATGAAATATTGCGTTTGTTTTCTATTTGCTTAATAGTTGTATTAATAGGGCGAGCCTACGGCGATAAAATATATTCGTCAGATAATCATCGGCAAAACGGACTCAGATATTATCCGAGAGGGTTCGAGCCGGGAAGAATGGGTTGGACCGGCGGGGGGGGATGCCTGACAAGGGTTCCGGGCGATGGGACGATGGTAGCCGGCCGAAACCATTTAATCTCATTAATGCTTTACGAGGTCGAAGATAGACGCTAAACCGTGTCCAAGTATCCTCTCTGATCCCGGCTGATTAGGATCTCCGTCCTCCCTGACCCCCTCCCCATTAACACACATTAAGTCACGTTGAGATATTAGACAATTGCTTACAGATAAACACTGGAATGTTAACGGTAAGCAACGGACGACAGTGGTTCGACAACATCCAAAATGAGTTCTGATACCAAGCCCACGTTAACGGGAACGATTCCCAATTTAAATTACTATTTTGCCTCTTGCAGTATTATTAATTCGAAAATCAGAAAGTTCATTAAAATACATGAACCAGAACATGGACGTTTGTAAATATTACAAACAATGTTTGTATATAACAAACAACCAATGCTAGTTTCAGAACAATTTTAGGAAACCTTAATATTCTACTCTTTTTCTACATATAATTTCGCCGTAATCAGACAGGCACCCACCGCCTGAGCGAGAGGATAGAACAATTATAATTTATTTAAATCTTTACAGGATTTTTATTATAGGATTTAACAGTATGCTGATACATGTAATCCGTGGTCCTTCTGCTTTATATATTTAACTTTCCAGCTCCAACGTATTAATTTGAATTTAATTTATTTTATATTACGAATTTAGAAAATTAAATGTATACTTTATTAGTACAGTTCGGTGTAACTGTTGTTTCATGTATAGAGGGGAGTAAACCAGAGACGATACCGCTGGACGATGCCGAGGATAATGGGCTGTCTCCGGGTATTAACCTCAAGCTTAATGAGTGGTGTCGCCCACTTCATGCACGGCCATAAATCCGGGCCGGCAATTGCGAAAACCAGGGACCGCTTGCCAACGCTAAATTGTTCGAATAAAATTGCACAAGTCGCTCATTTCGTCCGGGGCTCGACTGATTTGTCGTCGGACTAAAGAGCGGGCGCGTACGCCAGCCTGACTAATGCCCCGGCGGTGATTCCGTTAACGGTGACCTTTTGCCTCCGTTACTATTGTCCCGGTGGCTTTAAATGCGACACGGCCGGCAACAGAGACCATTCGCGGATTGTTCATAGCTCGGGCGTCAGTGAAATATCGACAAACGGCCGTAGTAGATCAGCGCCAATAACGCCGCTATTGAATACTAATCGGTGCAATTACATCAACACCCATACAAATGGAAGATAAGCCTTGTTAATATTGAAGAACATAATGATTAAGCAGCCTTTTATTTTAATTTACCAGGCATAATAGTGATTATATTATCAAAGTTAATGAAAAAGACGATATAAAAGCAAGATTAATATACCAGTAAACAAAAATAAGAATATTGAATTATACTTTGGAAACGCTCAGAAATTTGCCGTAATTTACTCCTCACCAGTTCTGTGAGAATGGTTGTAATATTGTGAGAAGACGAATAAAACTAATTTTGTATATATCCGGCTGTTCCAGCGGTAGATGTAGATAGAAACATTTCCAGCAAAATAATGAAAAGCTCAGTATTATAAAATATAGCTTGATTATTTTAAGTACTATGGTTTCAACAAAATCAACGAATATAAATATGTTCATACAAGGAAGAACAATTTTAACAGCTATTCAAATAAAGTACACTCTCGATATGGTCAAATTATTTCGCGAAAATTTCATACTGACAGAAAACCAATACACGATATGCTGCTATGACCGTGTAACAGGGATTATTCATGACTCTCCCTTGTGTATTTCACACGTTTTTTTTCCTACCACCGGTCGGGGTTAAGTTGAAATTCAGTCCGGTTCGCCGAACTGAACGGATTTGCGCTTTGGGCTCGGCGGCGCGGGACAGGCGCTTAATGATGATTGGGGGAGAAATTAAAGGGACTCGTAAAGGAGAATGGCCGCAACACCCGGCTTTTCATTTGGAACCGTCCGCAAACGGGTCACACGATCCCGCCGATCCGTACTATTGACGGGCGCTATCCGACGTCTAATTCACTCCGCCGTACTTGGGACTATAAATTTCACATTGCGAGCGTGAATACAATGCTAGGGGAACGACAGGACGAGCATTAACGGAGCTTCTGAGCAATACCTGAACCTGCAGTGCGAAAACTACAATGAGTGTATTCCGACCCCTCGCTAGGTTTCGGTTCAAATATCCTAATTAGCTGGTGCCGCGTTTGGATTAGGCAGGCTAGCATAGTGAGCTGTTTCGGCCGGTATTTGATATGAGCCATATCAAATGATAATTCCCGCCGGGAGAGGGAGAGATGTCGATCGGCTATCGGTAAAAGGAGTTGGGCTGCTCTTGACGGTGTTTGATTTCTGGACACCCACTAGAACCTCCGGCAAATATACACACTCCAAGTCGGAGAGGATCTCGCCCAAGTGTCGGCAATAAACACAGGGGAAAAGTCCACTCGTAAAACTGATGCGGGCGCCGCGTCCCGTCCCATTATCGCATTGTGCGTGGGCGCTTCTGTTTACTGTCCAATTATGTTGTGGTGGGTGATTTTTTCCCCTTTTAAAGGCTTCCTAATTAAAATGGAAGTTTGCGTTTCGAGAGACCCTTGTAAAAGAGATGATTAGTATTCGAAGAAAATGAGACCACACTTCCTCGTTTAGGAACACTCATTTCGCGGAATGGATAGAGAAAACCATGACCATTTTCTAAATCATCTATTTTCCCTTAAATTTACGCGCTATTTGAATAATCTTATTGAGCGTTCAGTGTATAATTAAGAAAAATATATTTGTAGTCGGGACATAATAAAAAGAAAAAAAAAAGCTTTGATGACATTTTTCCAGTTATTACTTGTTTCATCTCGTCAAATACTGTAGGATAATACAATTTATATCGAAGCATGAATTCGAATGATACAAAACTTTCTGTTAACATTTTATTTAGCTCATCCGCATCGTCCAAATCAGCTTCGTCGGAACTAGAAGTGTATTTCGTTATTTTAATACCTTTAATGTACCTATAAGCACTGAATCTATCCATTTATTACTCGCATGAAGTGTTACAGTGCATTTATTTATCCGGCATTATTTTAGTGAATAAAGAATCGGATAAATATTTAAGCGCAAAATAATCACCGGTTGGGATATTTCCAACAGGAACACCACTTAAGCGGATTAATATCGGCAAACTGGTTTTTGATCCGAACTCGATTCTGTTATTATATATGAAAAGGGCCCGTAGTAAATGTAATACATCATTGAATGTAATTTCACTGGGCTCTTGTGTGTTAGTAGGTTATTTCGGCCTCGGACGGGTCTTGGCGAGTACCGAATATGAAATTGTTGCCCGTAACGCCTCAAGTTTTCGTGCCCAGGATGGCAGAGGCTGATTTATAACCCTTCTAGGACGAGGCACCCAAACCTTGCTGGAGCCTTTAATTATATGCCCCAACTCTGAGATTAGATTGACTAATTTGGTCCATATTGAAATTCAACTATTCTTATTCGATAATAATTCTATTTTCCTCTCTGTATGAATATCTGGAAAGTCTCCCCCACATTTCTACTTGCAAAAACTAAGAGGTTTCAGATAAGGAGTTTGTGTGAAGTAATCAAATTTTATTGCCATTAGATAAAGTCATTTATAACTAAATTTCTTCCACGGAAACACTAAGCGTGGTAGGGTTCGAAATGCTTTGCATCAAATCGGTAAAATATTTTAAACCCATTATTCCACATTATCTGTGTTGACATATAAAACTGTGCCATAAATGGTACTCAATAAAACGTTGAAGTGTTCTGGCATCTTCTGTAAAAAACATTCTATTATTACTCCAATAAAATTTGTGACGAAATTTCTTAATGAGAGTAAAAAATTTAATTACATTGTTTTACTAATAAATTTAGAAGACGCGAAGAAGGAAATCAGAAAATATTAATATTTTGGTCTTTATAAAAAAAAACGCTCCGCGATTTTCAGAGTAATTGAAGCAATTATATTTTCCCCCTTTATTTTTTGCACCGTTTATGAAAATAGAAGGGACGGAACCTTTTATTCGTTTTGAAGGAAGCTCGTTATCTCGCGTGAAACAAAATTCCTAACGTACGTGGATTTAATTAGCGTTGAGTTTTAGAAGATAGAACGGGTGGGGCCTCGAGTTCTCTCCTGCAGGGGAACCAAGTCGGTAATATTTAATGTGAGCTTTCTTAGGGCAGGAGGCTGTGGGCTAAGTAGCCGGCGGAGGCCTTCATAAACTACACTTCCGTTCGACCCGTCCGCCCGAATCCTTAAGATATTGAACACCTCGGGGGAAAACTTGTCGGGCGGACCCGCCAAATTATAATTGCGTTTTATACCTCGACTCCGGTCCCACCGCTGTTTCCCATAACGGTGATAATACGCCGTTGTATGTGGGCCACTGGTTTTATGTTCATTAGAATCCTGTATTTTACATTTAGCCTTTCACGAATCGGTTGCCTGTGGGCGTTAATATTGGTCTCTTGTTAACCAGTAATTGAAAGTAATATTAGCTACATAATTTGAAATGTCATCGAATTTTGTAGAATATGAAAGAAAATGTGGAATCAGGCAGATTATAGTTTGCCAGAATTCCAAAAGACACAGAATCGCGTTTCTTCAAACGTCTATAAATTAGAACTTCGAGTAATTGAGTACGCTATTAAACTCATATTTTGACAAAAGTTTTCCATTACTGAATAACAGGTGCGCGGGATTCATTTTGTACTCGATGGTCTCAACTTGTATGTCCCGTTTATGTACTTACAGGTTAATCAAAACTTTCATAATTATATTGTTTAATGTAATTTCGAAAAAATCCAATGGCTGGCTGAAAACTGTTGATTAAATAGATAGTTTTTGATTGTGGATAGTTTATATATCCTTAATTTCATGTTATTCACCTATTCTGAGGTCCAGAATCGACTGAAATATTGGATTTTTTAAAACAGAAATCCGACCCCGTCTCAGTTTGGACAAAATCAGTTCGAAACTCTGGGTTTCTGGATCTCATTAAAGCTGAGATGCGGGCAGGAGCAGCCGGAGGATAAATCACAGTCTCCGAGGAAAACCCCCGATATTCGGCCTCCATCCGATACGCCCCATACTGGGCATACATTATTTAGAGAGCTTGCTACCCTCGCCCAATAAAGCTCCGCCATAAGGGGTCCGCAGTCCTATGTCATTTTGATATATACCTCAGACTTATTCTTATCTATTAATGGCGTATGTTACTGTTAAAATTTGCGAAACGCATTAATATTAAACAATCCCATTGTAATATAATTTCCTCAAAAAATATCAACCTCAAATAATTTTGTGGACCAACCGTATCATTATCCTATTTATTTGGATGCAGCTAAATCTATACTGAAACTATTATTAGGGGTGATAAATCAATTGGGAATTTTTCAACTATTTGTTCCTTCGAATATGTAATATTTTACTGTAATTCTTATGATATTGAAGTATTTACTTCGATACACGAGCATTCAGGGATATATATGTGTTAAGTTAAGAAATGAACAGTACCCTTAGATACTAGTTTTTTTCGTAAACAGGAATGGGGAACGACATGGGAGTTTTGTGGTAGTTCAGTTCTCAAAGTTTGCCAAATTTCGATCGTGTTGGCCACGATTACTGGCCGGCGCAACACATGTTTTCTTTCCCTGGCCTCAACTAAGTTGGCGATAATCTATTATGTAATAAATAGAACTTATCAGCTATGGACTTTTGTAGAAAAATACAATTAATTAATAGATAAATTAGAAAGAATGTTAGGCATAATTTTCATAAAATATCTACTTATTTATTTCGGTGCTTATTAATCACGGATTTGTTGATTAGAGCATTTTAGCGGGAATTCTTGAGAAATCTTGAAAATATAAAATATTGTTCAGAATATAGCATAAACAGTTACTGTTACCGTAATTTTAACAGTAAACATAAACTCTAATATTTAACTGGATAGTGAAGAATTGCGTACATAACAATTACTTGTTGGTAGTCTTATCCATCTTTTGTTCGAAAACATTGATGAAAATGACACTTGAAAGCGATGCGACGTATTTTAAAATAGAAACGATTAAGTATTACAAGATCTTACAAATTTGAATTTGATATAGAATTAAAAGAGGCCGTTTCTAGTGGTATCGATTAGGGAATGCAATAATACTAATCACCTCCCAATTTTATAATGCCGAAAAAAGTATGATTTATAACGAAACGTCAGTCTTAAAATCGATGACCCACTTGCGAAATTTTCCTCAACCATATTGTTAATCAATCATCACCCCGGGGAACTGTCCCATATGCCTGGCGCTCAATCATTTAATCTTTGAAATTGCTTGTACCGAAAAATCTCTTACTAGATCATTTTTATTCTCAAATTATATCATAGTACTATAATGTATCAGGTGTGATAAAATATTGAGTTTCAATATTAATATAAGTGGTTCAATTAAACACTTATAGAAATTCAAAACTAACAAATTCAATTAAGAGAATGGTGATCGTAATAATGTGTAACACGACATTATCTACTTATCAACAGAACCGTGTAAACAATTCTTAACCTAAAAACATTTACAACAAATGGAAAAATTTCCTACAGCAAAAGTTAATTTGAAATCAGTAAAAATAATAAATTTCATTATTTAAAAACGGATGATGTTAAAGGGATAATGCTGTGTAATCATAATCAATATGAATTCAATATCCAGAAATTTCAAGACAACAAGGTGAACCTGTATTAATAAACTATCGACACTGTTGGTCTTTAGAGACATTGTATTTTGTGGTCAATTAAAGCCCTCAAGGTGGGGATGGTTTGGGTCACAAACATGATTTCACTTCGAATCCCTTTACTGGTTTGATTAAATAATGGGGGCCCGCTTCGCAATTGGCTTGCACAACTCTAAGCTATTCCAGCTTAGAGCCAGAGCGGCAATTAAGGCTGGCCAGCCGATAATCCACCGTTACATATCTCCTTATTGCCTCTGAAACATTTAACATCGTCTTCAATTAATGAACCCAACATTATCAAGAAATCCATTAACAGAAACATCAATTTAAAGATCGATAGAGCGTGGGATAAACACATCTGGAAGGACAGATCATTCTCCAAAATACTTTATTCGTTTCTAAGACCTATAGTGGAAAATGGCTGAAATATAGTGCAAACTGAATGCAAATGTAAGTGGATGGTAAGTGAAAAGGTAAAGAAAAAATCAGAAACTAATTTAGACGATAAAACACAGATGGTAAATTATTCGAACCACTGGTATTTCTCTGCAACTACTGAACCTAATTTAAAAAAAAACCCATTTTCATAACAAGACCACTTTTTCCATAGGTGAAAATACGTTGCAAAAGTGTTTAAATAGAAGGGAAAAACATGTAAAAGAGTCGAATCTGAATTTGTTCGATGTTGAATAGGGTGAAAGATAAATTATGTTTGCATTTTGCCTGCACATAGACAACGTTTTAATGTATCATCAAAAGCAATGCATTAAGCGATTAATTCTCTTTCGGGTTCTAAAAAATTCATCCACACTCATCTTCGTTCGAGGGTGAACTTCAAACGAAATAAGTTCAGACGTGGACCTTTGTATATCGGGATATTAATAATGAGAACATTTCCCTCCTGATTGCTACGTACCTAGAAAAACGATTCTAACAAGAAGAATCATCTCACGAGCGTTCACATAAACCGGTAATTATTTCAATGATGTTGGTTCCAAATCTCTTTAGCTAATTAATGATGAGTTTAAATGGAATCTAAATTGGTAATTTTATTAACTTGGAAAGACCACAATGATGAAAATACCCGGATTAATTAAATATGTCCCATTAATCCCAGTAATTGAACGATTTTGTTATAAGTAATGAAAATATGATAAATATTTTTCGTACTTGAAGGACGTTGGGAATTCAAGATAATACACCTGATTTGTATGCTGTGTATGTTGTTGTAAATACATAATTTACATCATATTAACTACTCTGTATGTTATTACAAATTATAGTAATTTGGGGTAAGAATACAATGACCGGCTCAATGTTATATAATTTCAAAATAAAAATTAGATAATAAAAAATGTCAGTGGATATTGAATCGAGGTCCAGTAATATGCTACTTTGTAATAATCGAATTGATTTACACTATTAAATTTAAGAAATTAGATGTAATCTATAGAAAATAATATTGGACGTGGCGTTTCTGTAATTTATTTCCGGGTGCTAATTGGTCATGGGGTGGCGCCTGTTGTTCTAATGTAGGTGCGAACCCATTGTGGAGCTAGCGAGGGGCGATAGTTACCATCAGGGTCCACAAACCGCCAGTAGAGTGTAATGTTCCTTCGCGTATGGAATGGTAAACGAGGAATTAAGAACACGCTGTTACTACAAAGGCATGACTGTGTGCCTATCACATATTAAACATTAAACGGTAAAGTGATTTTAGTGTTATATAAAGCCCGTTTGATGACAGGACTCACCGCCGTATAAAATTGTCGATTCCGGTATTAAAAAGCGAATTTTATCAAACGCCCTATCGCTTAATTACACTAGAACGGTTCTGAAGGAGGCCGCTATAACCGATTAGGGTATCGGACAAAGCGGTGATTTCCGAAAGAGCAGCGCTGGTTTGGTGCGGGGGCAGGTAATGACCCAGATAACCAATAACAGGAGTGAGGCAGAGCCAGCCCAATTTCCCCTCCCCGGGAGTTTCTCTATAATAAGATTAATCGATAGGGGCGACAAACGGGCCGGCGCGGCTCCCAGTAATTTAGTCGGCGTCCAATTCGCCCCTAAATCCCACCCCACCCCTCGCCGTCACCACGCCGACGGGCCGGAGGAACGGAAAAAAATAACACTTCTACTCCCGATTATAAATTTCGGGTTAATGCCGGGAGTCGTCCGGAGGCGGGAGGGACGGAAGCGAAGCGATTATTGGGCGGCGGGAGGGAGAGGGGCGAGGTTAAAACCAGGCAGTGGCGGAGGCGGAGGCGGGATGTAGCTTCCGAGAGGAGAGGACGCCGGCCGAGAAATAGGTTCGAATTTAATGGCCCGTAAATCGGTTATTTGCAGCCGGCAGTCAAGGCCCCGAAACGGCAGCTTCAAATTATGCCCACTGTTGGGCCATCGATTATTGAAAAATACCGCCCGCTAATGAACTGGGGCCTGTTCCTGGAAAAACTTGAACAGGTATGTCAGCCAGTACCATAGGTACAGTCAGGTTTCGAGATCGAAAGTTCTAGAGATTCCGTGAGTTAGGCAGACGTGCTTATTTCATCACTGAAAAATATGATATTTATTCTCCGCGCATTTACTGTTCTCGAGTACATGCTTAAATGTGTTTACACATTTATCCGATACGGAATTTTTAGGCTTTGTCCGCCACCAGGAAAGTAGGGAGGTGGGGAATTCGTGTGAGGACGATGCTTCGACTTGAACTGGGATCAATACAAATATCAGATTTCTCGTTCAACATGAGGACAACCCCCGGGCGGTCTAATCACCCCCCAACATTACATCATCACTCACTGTTCGATATTGTGTAAAGATAAAATTAAGGTTTATTTTTAAGTTGGAGCCTGTTAATAAGTACATTGTCACTTGACTGGATTAGTTAATATTAACAGTATAAGTATATTCCGTTTGCTTGCTGTGACAGCCAATTTGGATCGACCCTCAATTATGTCAATGCGACACAACGTATGTGACCTACGTTTGATAGGCAAATTACTAATTAGTCCTCCATAATTTACGGCTATTACTATATATACGTATACAACATTCATACAATTTAGATGGCAGATAACAAATAATTCACGTGTGGACAAATTATCATATTTATTCTGCAGAGGGTTAAACCATACAGGTTAGACCAAGGTTAACGGAATAAAAAACAATGTCGATTAATGAAATAATTTTAATCTCAGTAACTTATGCAGTAACTAGCTTAAGAAAGTAACTTAATATAAAAATGCCTAAAATAAAACTTGACAGTAAACGCGCTCCCGGAATTCCTGGAATGAAAATATTTATAAAACCAACCGTAACCAATACAAATGTTAATTTTGTAAAACTATTTTACATTTAAGAACCCAATTCGAGAGGTCATTGAACATCTTTAATAGTAACAAAAAATCTAAATAACGTTAAATACAAGAAATAGAACCTTCACAATAACAATACAGGAGGATGATTTGTGGGGAGACGATATGCTCATATAGAAAAAGCTCGCCGTTTTTACCAGGAAACCCAAACCGTTGAACCGTAAAACGAAATATAGGAGATCGGATGTACAGATAGGATCTGTTTAATAATATTTTCATTGTACTACTCTAAGGTTTGTACAATACGTGTTATTAGACATGGCCTAATGAAATAATAATTATATAAATTTTAATATCTTCTAAATGGAATGTTTATTTATTCCTAAAATAGTGTACTTTTCAACTAATGTGCAGTAGGTGATGGCAACCTTTAATTATCCCGAACTTTTTGTAATGCGCATCGTGAGCATTACATGCCATATTTAAGCTTCCGGTGGTCGCGGGAGTCAAAAGAGGTAATTTTTTTTGAACTAAGTCAACATCCGTCTTTGGAGACCCAGGTCCACCAGAGACTATTAAGCACGGAAGAGATTTTTACCTCTCGATGGAGCCGCCCCATCGCTCTAAAAACCCGACCCATTTATCAACATCCCGCGGCCATAGTTATGTACCAGATGGTAATTTAAAATTCTCACCGCCGATACACTTCAGTTTCTTCCATGTAAATCTACCCGTTAAATATTACACTTAACTGATTCCAAACCATAGTGTTACACGATTATTCCGATATTAATTATCTTAAGGATATCAAGATCCTATATTATCAAGATTTTTTCTATTCTTTCATTCGCCAGGATCTCATTATGATTTGTACATTCTAGATCAAATAAATGAATGCAAGTTTTTCTAGATACGGTTGATGATAATCAGAACCGCTGCGTGCCGCATTATTTTAATCGTTTCAATAAACATGTTTGACATTTTACACTTATCGTCAGATATTAAAATAATTTTTCAATCAAATCAGTGAATTGTAAAGAATAATAACACTTCGCGTTATTGATTCCAGTTCGATTATATATTTAAAAATACCAGCTCAAAATGGAAGCTGTATCATTTAACTCTCACAAACTGTTGCACATTAATGCTAGTGGCATTGTTTTGTCGGAGAGCGTTTCCCTATAGAGGAGTAAAGTATTATTTCATTGCTTTAAAATTTGCTGTAACATTCTCGGATGGCGATAGCAAGTTGTGTTACGTCTTTCGTTAACCGGGCTTTAAAGTCGGTTAGGGAGGCAGGAGGGAGTTCTTTTCGGGGAATGGTTTCACCTTTCGAACAAACATTTTCATTGTTGATTAATCAGAATTCTGGTTGCGCCTGGAACAATGGGCGGGGGCACGGCGCTGGGTAAACCCGGCCCTGGGGCCCGGCGACCAGGTGTTTGTTCAAAGGCCTTCCTAATAGGCCGGCCGCAAACAGGGCCGCTGTTTGCCTAAGGGCTACACGTGTACGTTAATTATTCCGTACAACTCCGCTCTGCGGGCTCCTGTACGCCTTTTTACGAGCAGTGGACTAATAATAATCCCGGCGAAAGGAGCCAACCGATACCGAAGATAGGCCAGCGGCCCGTTTGAAATAGTGGCCGCATCCCGGACATCAGTGGGTATTTTCATTCAGATTAGCGAATTTTATCTTTTTTTTAACTTTTTTATTTTGCACAATCAACTTATACAGTTATAGGTGTAATCGATACATCTATATTTCTCTTCGTTAGTCTCCGTAAAGAAACCACCCAATGATGGCGCTTTTGACATGATTTTTTAACTACTGCCCGAGGTGATCTCTGGGCCAGTGGCGTTTAAGCCGTCGTGGTGGGGATAGTGGATGGGTAAAAGAGGAAAGGGACTGAACGAGTGGATTTGGATGTGGAGAGAGGCGGGAATGGAATTTAAGGAAGCGTGATTTTGCGACTTTGTCGACTGTTGGTATGTTGAGGTCATTATGGATTGTTCGGTTAGAAACATACCAGGGAGCATTAAGGATGGTACGAAGGACTTTTGATTGGAATCTCTGGATGCGGGCGATGTTGGATTTCTTGGCGGAACCCCATAGTTCTATTCCGTAAGTCCATGTCGGTTTTAAAATGGATTTGTATATTGTCAGTTTGTTGTCTATTGAAAGTTTTGATGTCCTTTTCAAAAGAGGTCTCAGTAGTCCAAATTTGCGATGGAGATCTGTTCTCTTGAGTCGCGTATGAGGATAGCGAATTTTATCTAAAAGTAATAAACAGTAAATTCAAAATAATTAAGGTAAGAAACTATTGCAATAAAAGTCATAAATATGAATAACTCAAAGTACGCAAAGACGCATTATATTATGGACTCGGAATTTGAAAACATCCACACTAACCCTCCAAATAAATAGTTTATAAGGAGGATCACTGTCCGAATGGTACAATATTAGCCGACAAACAACTAATATTAAAATTATCCCCCATCCTGAATGTCATAACGATCATAGTTGTCTTAGTGCTATACTCACTATACGAGGTATACACGCTAAAAATCCAATCGCAAATAAAATACTACTGGAACTGCAACAAAAAAGTTTTAAACTGCCCCCATCGGTACAAAGGGGAGTGAAACGGTTGACAAACTTACGGGAAGAACAACACAATGCGGAGATACACAATTTCAACAAACATAACAGGACTAACATTCCGAAAAATATTACAAAACACTGGCAAACTCAAACAGAAATAAAACCGAACACTTACGACTGGGCATATCCTCCCAACAGTACAAATGAGAATAATCCACACTCAAACTTTTAAAAATAGGGCACACAGCCGTAACCCACACATACGATCTCGCGTGATAAACAACTATGTTTCAAGACAACAGTAGAACACTTGCACACAATGGTGCTGCAGAAATATTGCTCAAAGACATTTCAGAACGGCGTCCCTGAAGGGCTCGCTTAAAAACTGCCCAAGCAATATTCCTGAAAACTGAAAAATTGATCAAAGAGACGTGACACAACTAGCCCAGTCACATCCTTAAGCCCATAATCAACTCACTGTGTATTTTTTTAATAATGTTAATTTATTTTTCATCTCCTGTCACCAATTTTAGCACCTTGAAAAGTGAAAATAATTTTATCAAATCAAAATTATCGAATATGCTATACTTGAGTACCTAATTCGTTTCTATTCGTAGTTCTTCAGTTAAACTTATGTCGCGAAACAATATTGCCTTACAATCCATGTGAAACAATAGTAAAACATGTAAATATCGATAATTGTTAAATAACAATATGAGGAAATTAACCTAAATGGATTTTGTAGTCATATATAATGAAAGAATAGTAGCGCATTTTCAAGTGTTAAATTTTATCATGAAAAAGAGAAACATATGAAGTACAAAATATGACTTGAAGCGTGCAATGTAGAGATTTCAATAACCTAGGAAAACTTTTGAAAATTTCCTCCGAACGAGTGTGAACATAATTGCATCGTAATTCGAAGTATCTATTAATTTATCGTAATAACAGCGTTTCTTTTATTGTTGTTTATAGGGGATGGGAGCAATGTGCGGGTATAATTGGGAGCGGAGTTAGTAAAGCCGTGTTGGGTCCAGTTTGAGGGTCCGCTCTCTGAAATGGCCGGCCCCTATTAGCGGGCAAAGCTTATTTGGAGAGGCCCCAATATTTTGCCGATTACTATTAAATCCTCCAACAATATTTGGCTTCGGCCAGAGGGAACCCCGATGATAGGTGAACTTTTTTTCAGTGCCCCAACTAATCTCCCCCGCCCGCCAATCAATCTATCTACACCTATATCAATATATATATATATATATATCGCGCAACAATCGAAACGGGACATAAATATTCCATCAGTATAATGACCGCCCAATTAATCCAACCATGATCAACCTCGATGGGTAGGACGCCGGTCGAAAAATATCAGATAAGTTGCATTATGCACTGTCCTTATTGCCCGATCAGTGTGCTTTGTCCCTTCATTATAGTGGGACCTCTCATATCCTTTATCGGGAACAAACAAAATACTGTAACCCGCATAAAATTTCAAATATAAATTATCAGACAGGATCAATACCCTTTGTTTTTTAAAAGCCATAAAAATAAGCCCGAACAGTTTCGTCGTACGATATTCTCAAATTTGAACTCTTTTTGCAGTCCATTATTCCTTCTGGTTGGCGTGTGTAAATTAAATTTGTATTAAATTTACGTAATCAAATTTGAATTAATTTTTCAATTAATACTAATATTATGCTAATACCTTCTAATGGCATCGTAGGGATTTAAAAGAAATTTCGTGCAAATTTTATTCAGAAATGATGTTTATAATATCTACTTAATCACTGCTCATTATTTCTTCTTATTATTAATCGTTAATATTAAGAACATAGTTTGTTGTTAATGTTATTATTTGCGTGCTTAAATTGACAAAGAATGATTCATTTAAACAATGCATAATTTGACGAAATAAATATCTGAAGTATAACAATGTACAAAATCGATAACGCCCAGACATTAGCCTTTTCCTTCAGGATTTTAGAGTCGAGACGCTATACCGAGAAAATGTAACGCGACCCAGTTTGTGCAGAGCCATCGTCGGAAATAGCACAGAATTACTGCTGTTTCCCGTGCAATTTGCTTGGATACATCTTTCGCAAATTTTATTCCGGACATGGCGATAAATAAAATGCTGTATCGCTCGTTCAGTTAACAAACGCTGTTATTCACGTGGAACAACTTGAGTAGGCTGTACTAAATAAATAAAGGAAACGGACGGGTTTTCTCTTATTCAGAAATTCTCATGGTCTATTTCCGAATTTTTGTTTAAATGAAGAATATGTCTACCATCTAGTTTCGGTTATGATTGATATATGGTTCTAGTTGTATCAATCAGTCGTATAATAATGAAACCGAGATGAACCGATATAAAGTTGGTTCGTCGCTCAGGTTAGTGTATGTAATTTTATCTCATGGAACTTTCCAAAGAGTTTCCTCCCAAAAAAGTACTCATAAAATTGTTAAAGATATACTCGCCCCTCGAGTATTGCTCTTTGAACACAGTTTTTGAGATAGCGCTCTTCTTCTTTTCTGTTTTTTCTCTCTTTTTTTTTAAGATCCGCCCAGCGAATAACCACTGAACGAAATTGGATAGCTTATAATTCGTCCGGGGAAAGTTCATAAGGGCCGTGTACGGGCGGGGACGGGGGTGGGGGTTGAGTTACTCACGGGAATAAAACTAGATCAAAGTGCGCCGTAAAAGATGTATCCAATCCGAAAAAGGAGGTTGAGGAGTCGGCGGCTTCGGGGTTTATTTAAGTTGGGTAACGGGCGGCTGGTTGAGGGGTTGTGTTGGGGGTGGGGTGTTGCCCTGTCTAACACACAGTACGATCTACAACTCTCCCAGTTTCCCGACTGGCTATACATAAACTTAGAATAAGTTACGAGCCTCTCACTTTTCGGGACCCAATTTAGTAGATTTGTCCAGGCCCCAAATGAGTTCCCCTAACCGTCGTTTGGTTTCGGATAACCCATTCGAGCACTGCGGTAAATATAAAATGAAATGGCGCAGATACTAAGGAAAAAAATAACACTAAATTCGTAGATATATTTGTCCGCCACTATAACATTATTTAGGACCTGCCTTATTTCTTTTTTACTTATATTCGTCAGTCACGAATTGTGTAGATTGTTAGCCTTATATTTAACAACATTATTAAACTGTGTCACTTTATTTCCCTGAAATAATTAATTTAACATTTCTAAAAAAAGGGATTACGTAGTGTAACTATTAATTTAATTATTTCTATTGATCAGAAAACTACTTCTATCCTTTAAAGTGGACTCCTTTTTCGATTTAAATTCAGAGGACAGAGAGCTGGACAGAAAGGTCCTCTCTTGTCATATCTCGCCCTCATTATATATTGGTTCCCGGCATAAGGACAGGTAAACTCTCGTAGAACAACAATAACATTAGTAATATTTTGTAGTAATTAGTAATTAGTATATATATATATATATATATATATATATATATATATATATATAATATCCGTATATAACATTCTTTGTGAAATTTGCTCCAAATATTTGTGTAAGTTCAATTGTCAATAACTTCAGAGTCTAAATTGGGGAGTTGATTGGCAAAACGAATTTATTATTCGTTCAAACTACACTCGGTTTCCGGTTGGGGTGAGCGAGCGGAAGTTGAAAGCCCGGCGTTCTACCCACGCCCGCCCCTCTCATCCATCCCGGTCCTGAATGTAATGCGCTCTCATCTTTGCGGTTGGCTACACACTCGCCGCGATTTATTGCCCTATCCCCTGATCATTATTTCCCCAATCTATCCCCGGGAATATTTGAAATTTATCTCCAGAATTGATTGGATTAATTAAACGAACAGTTTGTCATGTATTTTCGGGGGGCAATATCAATATCGAAAAAAAATTTATACCTCGTTATCTGCTATATTGAAGTTAACGTTATACTTATAGGATATGAACAGGGATTTTGTTTATTCTCCAAGTAAGGACGCTAATTAGTGTTACACGTAATATTAATAAAGTTCAATGACATTATTTTCATGATGTTCATCATAACCTCCTACCGTTATTACCGTACATACTTCTATTTCTTGTTACGCCTTTTTACGCAGGCACAAAGTGGCTTTTCTGGAAAGAGGTAGCTTAATTTTCGGAATATGGAGAATTTCCACTGGGCTGAATGTCGGTCCAATTCGGTATTTCGACCTGAAATACTAATTTCATTGTATAGGTGGAAAATATTATTGTCCCGTATGACCGGACGAAAGATTCTTGGACATATATATCGGGGTTGTTTAGGTTGGGGATCAAGAGACCTGGCTGGGATGAGAGCGACCGAACCTCCCTCCCGACCCCAAACGGGCAAACAAAGAAAAATACCTAGGAGCCCATTTGTTCTCATCTCATTCGTCGTCAACCCCCTCTTTAATGAGTAAAAATAAGGTTCTCCCCGGCACTGCAGTCCCCCGGCTTCAAATAAAGATATATCTGCGATGATACTTTTCTTTGGCGGTCGCGGGTTCAGCTCCACCTTAATTTCTTGCATTAGTCCCGACAATGGACGATTTCAGTTTGTCATATTTGCCCCGGTTTTCAACAGGTTTTATTTTCAGACTCTTTTATTAGCTGTGGCGATCGTAAATCTCGAATTGGACTTTAATGACTCTCTATCGCCGCGTCTCTCGGATCATTGATTTACATTATGAAACAGTCAAATGCTACGCGATGGTAACACAAATGAGGCTTGTGTATTTCTTAATTTATTTACGTAATCTCTTAATTCCCTCGTCTACAGAACAAGAAAACAAATCACATTTATTGTGATATTATAATGATAATGGAGTGTATTATTGAACATTATGTAAAACAGTAAATAATCTAGACAACCACAAAAATTAAAGATTATTATCACCACTAAATTAATTGTAATAGATTACCTTGATTATCATGATTATTTGAACAGTGTCGACTCTTTTATTGAGAGTTGAAGGAATGCTAACTATAAAACCCAGTTAATCAGTTCGGACAGACTTCTGATTTATTTTACGGCCCGCATTTTGCGGGATGGCTGCAGTCCAATCCGGGTACAATATAAAGGTATGTCACACAGGAGACTACAAGTTAACTCGGGATTGAAGTGCAACGGGGAATCGATGGGCGGCGTATCCGCCGTACATCTAGGGACGGGGAGGAATCGCCTGAATTGTTCGAAAAGTAATATAGAACTTCCCCTTTATTTCCCTCCGTGTCTGAAACATAGTTTGGCTGGTCCCCGTCCCCCAACTATGGGAATTGATCGGCCATGACCCATTTACCGAGCCGCCTCCAACTTAGGGCCCGGGGCCCGGTTGGCGCGGGCCGATCGCTTCGGTCTAAAACGAATCGGACAGCAACAAATACACCGAGCACTGGCGCTGTACAGTCGCTCTCGAGATAGGCGGGATTAGCCGCCATCGGACATTAATCGAAAGTATCCCACTATATATTATCGCGTTTAAAACATTCAAATAATAAAATTATTTGATGCACCATTATCGCGCATTACAGAAATAATGAAATTTTCAATGAAACGGTAAAAATTTAAGCATTATATATTTCAATTTTATTCTTGAAAGCTCCCCATACGCGACTCAAAAGAACAGATCGGAAAATCACGCTTCCTTAACGCTCCCGCCTCTCTCCACATCCAAACCCCCTCGTTCAGTCCCTTTCCTCTTCTACCCATCCACTATCCCCACCACGACGGCTTAAACGCCACTGGCCCAGAGATCACCTCGGGCAGTAGTTCAATCATGTCAAAAGCGCCATCACTGGGTGGTTTCTTTACGGAGACTAACGAAGAGAAATATACATGTATCGATTACACCTATAACTGTATAAGTTGATTGTTCAAAATAAAAAAAGTTAAAAAAAAATTCTTGAAAGCGTTGTCATTAACCTGAGATTCGCTGGTCGGCTGCAACCCGATTTCTCTGTATGCGGATAAACCTGGAAACTGCAGGCCGGTTAAACGGGTCGTTTCGAGTGTAACGAATTTCGCTGGCTGGGCGCGCAGTTATTACTGTGGCGGTGGCGATAATTCAGGGCGTTGCGGGTACTTGGGGGGGTCGGCGGGGGAAGATTGTGCCGCGGGGTTGATTCATTCAGTAGGGCATCCAATTTTGAAGGGGCCCCAGTTTGCAGAGACCCCAGGGAAAAACTACCCGGCCTCTAGGACCGGCCCCTCCCCCCACATCAATTTAGGAGACAAAACAAGATTTGATGTGGTATATTTTGACCGTTTACCCGTCCTGCAAGTTCCGTTAAATTCGCTATTAAGTTTGACGGATACGTTGATCTCCGTAACAAAAATAGTTTTGACATAAACAATATCGGGAGAATTAATTCGTTATTGCATGGAAGGAATCATAGACAATGTTTGTATATCTTTTTGATTTGTTCGTATTTCAATGTTGTGTACGATTTTAGTTATTTATTACGAGCACTGTTTCAGGATTAGTTGGAAGAATTGATACTTGTTTTTTATTCCACTTTATTCGTTTGATTATGCCATGCGAAAATAATTAGGTTATTATTAAAAATAGTACATGTAAACGTGATTCGAAGCATTTAAAAGTATTTCAGAATAGTGTTAGTTGATCTCATGAGACGTCACTAGTGAATTATTTATGAAATATTCATCGCTATTCTAAACTAATGGCCTGATTCAGACACTTCGAATTCGGCGCTCAATTTCGAAATTGAATAAGAGAGGGAACAAAATTTTATAAACCCTGATTATCCGTCTTATCGTAACTATAACTTATTAATTACCACGACTTTAAAGGACGTAATTAATAGTTGGCAGAAACTAAGGGTTAAATTGGGTCCTGACAACTTTTAATCATTATGGGGAATTAAAAGTTTTAGGGCATTATTCCTCCAGGTACAATAAACTGGGCCGCGGTTTGTTGACTATCGAATTAGGTTACCACCAAAATGTAGTCTCGGAGTCTACAACTAATTTATGTTCGCCCTCGTCCATTTAACTAGTCCTTTTTTAACACTCCGCTTTCACTTTTCTTGACGCTTGTTTCTGAAAATATTATAAAATATAAGGGAAACTTGAATGAAATGAAATTTTTGTGTCGTCAATAACAATATAATATTAGTATATATTTATAAAACTTGGATACGTGAAACCGTATGTTTTATTAAATAGAGGCCGATTAAAGCGAATTGTGGCCGATCGTCGACTAGATCCGGCGTTGTTATCCAGGGAGGTGTAAAACGAGGATTCAATTTCGGCGGACAGTCGGGCGGGTTAATTAAGAGGCGCCTAAGAGGGGTCGCTAACGACGGAGGGCGGACGGCCGGCAGAGGGAGAGAATCCGATATTCGCAACTATCGGGGCCCCGGACCCAGGAAATTGCCCGACCTATTAGCTTCGAGCCGGCCCAACCTAACAACGGACAACAGCCTTGTCTCCCGTAATTAGCTAATAGAGAAAAAGAGGAGAAAATTCAATATAATACAGTATCGGAAACCTTGTTATACGCAGTAGATTCATTAGTACATCACGGGGCGGGTTCGTCAATCAATTTTAGTGTATATTCTGTTGTAACGCATATATATGAATGTTTGTGTGTGTGTGTGTGTGTGTGTGTACAAGGGCCCTAGATATAAAGCTAGATATAGAAAACATGGCCACTGCAATGGAAGCATGCTTGAAATAACGACCAGTACATAAAACGAACCTATATACTAATGATTTTTCTATACTGATTAGCGTTTTCCATTGTTTTTTCGCAGAGAGTAAGATGCTGGACGTTCGGTGAATAGAGGAGAGAGGAGGATTAAAGTAGGCCGGAGAGAATATAAGGAAAGGCAGAGGAGGAATAAATGGAAGATGGTGTCGGAGCGGGTTCGGTAAGGAGATTCGGGTGAGGGTTGAGGAGGGTGGTGGGGTCGGTGGTGCTGGGGCGAGGATGAGGACGCGAGGCCGGACAAGAGTAGAGCGTGCCCGGCCGCCGGCCATCTGAACACCGCCAGCGACCAGCCACCGGCCAAGCAGCCAGCAATAATGCTGACCCGCAGAGATAGGACGGCCGTCACATTAGTCGTCTCCCTCTGCCTGCTGATAGTGAACAGCGACGGCGGTGGCACTCTGACCAGGATAATATCGACCAGGTTCGGCAAGATTCAGGGATTCATCCGACCGATGGGTTCCGGCCGCCACCTGAAGCCGATCGAAGTATACCTGGGCGTGCCGTACGCGACACCGCCCACCGGGCCCAACAGGTTCAGCCCGACGAGGACCGCCGCCCCCTGGGACGGCATCAGGCTGGCGGACAAGATGGGACCCGTCTGCCCCCAGAAACTACCCGACGTGCGCAACGAGACCGCCGCCCTAGAGAGGATGCCCAGGGGAAGGCTCGAGTATCTCAAGAGGCTCCTACCTTTTCTCAAGAATCAGAGCGAAGACTGTCTTTATTTGAATATTTACGCACCGCTGCAAGGTAAGACTTATCTTAATAAAGGACGAAACTGTATTTAAATCACTATCGGTGCGTAAACCGGCGACGACCTAGAATTTGTCTACATATTTCTACACGCGTTAACGTACAAGTACATATAAATTAAATTATGAATTAAACACGCATAAACGATTTTGTTTTAATAATTATTATTATTTAAAATTATATCAAATAATAATTCTGATTTCAACACACCGATTTCAAACCACAGCGTTAGCCGTTCCAACACGCACTATCGAATATTTGTTACCCTTAAATGCAGGTAAAAAGATGTCTCGATAGAATATTTCGTGTTTACGCTTATAAATACGCCATGGAAAGTGGAAATTCTTCTCACTCATAAAGTCCTTTTATTCCCGAGGAAGTTCGGGACTTTAAAACCGACAAAATGAAGAATAAAAAACGGTATCTCTTGTACCCTCGATGTATTGTCAGGAGCAGTTTTGACGGTCGTGTTTTTAGAGCGGGCTCAATGGTCATTTAATCCGAGTTCCCGTTCGGTCGACGGGGGATTTTGTGCCGGCACACATTAAATGGAACCGCCCAAACTTCGCTGTTTACGATAATGAAGGCTTCGCTATGGAAAGCAACTTCTTATCTGGGATATCCGCCCAAAAAAGAAAAATAAATATACTATAAAGGATGCTTTAAAACTTGGGGAATGATGAGCATTAACTCGGCGGGGTCCGCATACCGAATGGAGACCGCATTTGGCGAACTGATCCCCGAATCGTGGTAAAGTCCCTAAGAAAAATTAGGGAAATTCGCGAACTTAGTATCTTAGTATTAAATTTATCGCGCCAGTAGGAGGGAAATAATGTCTCGACGGGCTTGGTCATGAATGAGAAGGAATATTTCTTTAATGATAAGTCTTTTTGGATAAGAAACTAATGGCATTAAAAACTTACTATTCTAAGAGGGCGTTGACATGAAAGTCGATTTATGTTAACAGAAACATTATTTTTTCATTTCAGAAATAGCTAAAATTAATTTGAAATGGATGCCCCATATTTTTGAATGATCTCATCCTAGTCTTAATACTCTTATAATATCTTGTTCGGTTTTGTAAGTAGAAATACTCACTAACTGCGAAAATTCAACGTATGTTTAGGGTAATACTAAAACGAATGGGACTGGACTATGGCTACATTCTTCGCTCTAAGATAAAAATTACAAGAATTTATAAGAATTTTTAACCAGACCTAAGCCATTTCAAATGGCATATTTCCCCTTAGGATATTAATATATTCACCTTATTTTTCAAACCATTTCAAAGAGGGTTTTAATAAGTTCCATTTCTGTTTGTGTTAAAACGAAAACTTTTCCCCACCCTAAGGGGTCAGGCTACTATTTTCTTCCCCCAGAAAGAAATGAAAGGTGAGCGTTGTCATTTAACAAGAGAATAGAAAAACTAAAGAAAAAAGGGGAACCTACGTTAGAGGGAACTGGCAGACATCGGGCTTGAGGGGGATGAAATTTTTACGGGGACCTTGAGACTGCAATATTCTAAAGTGGACCTCGATTCTGAACAATAAAGGCCCGTATTCGCAACGACAGATGCTTTCAAATCGAACATTTCTGCCACTTGGAAAAATATTATATCTACGTGTAACTATGAACACAGTAAAGACGAGATTAGCCATTCATAACATTCTCCGTCGGCATTTGCTTTCGGTTTAAATTCTATTTTAGGCTAGCACAATATTTATCGTTTTCAATGTTCGTAGTATAAATGATAATCACAGAAGTGAAAAACAAAGTTTGACTCAGCTCATCCTACGTTCGAGACAAATAAATGACAAGCGATTTCAAATTAAACTGCCCCCGTCAGATATTCCTCACATATAGGGTCTATTTTTTATGTCAGAAAAATCGTGCTTTATCAGATTGACCGTAGAATCTGGCAGATTTTAATACGATCAGAAACTGATGTTGCCAGAGTCCAAACACGCAAGCGATGACAGGTAATCATCGTGATGAGAAATCCGTCAGGGGAGGGATTTCACCTAGTGTTTGGTGAAATCTATTTTTATTATTTATTTCAATACACTCAATATGTTCAGTAATTTGAAGTGGAGGGATATGAATTTGAAAGAAGAATGAAAATTCTGATAATCCTATGTGTGTACTTAAATGGAAGTGTGTTTAACCTGTTAAACGGGGAATTCCCTTTTTAATTACGCAGCATATAACGGGCGCGAGCTCTTTCACTAGGACGTGTCAGTACGTCACGCCCGGAGAACGTAATTTCATATTACTATTTTTTTTATTTACGCTTAAAATAAATGAAAAGACTATGAAATATATATGTTTTAGTTTATTTATATATATATATATATATATATAGCACAAAGGAAAATACAAAATTACAAACAAATAAAAAAGAATGCCAAAAAAAATATGGAAATATCGAATTAAGAAATTATAAATTTTACAAACAGAAAAAAATATATATTTTTTATTTAGATACACAATAAAAAATATAAAAAAAGTTAACAATTACAGAAAAATAAACAAAAGCAGACAAATAAAATAGAAATATTGAGTTTAAAAATTAAAATATATATATATATATATATATATATATATATGAAAATTCAAAACTCAATTTCCGTGTGATATATTTTAAAACAATTGTTGGTACATCATAGTGCTACCTTACAATCCGTGCTACC
Organism: Lethocerus indicus; assembly: GCA_019843655.1. NCBI lineage: Eukaryota > Metazoa > Arthropoda > Insecta > Hemiptera > Belostomatidae > Lethocerus > Lethocerus indicus. The sequence continues at coordinate 19,490,958 of JACDQD010000003.1, read as the reverse complement.
TTTCACGTCGAAACATGTATTGATGACTATACCTCTGTTGTACGAAGCTATACGTCCCACACATTCCCGGGCGCAACATATATTTCAAGGACGTATTCATTCGTCCTACCCGTACACGCTATTGTTTACGTTTGACGTATTTATACGTCCCGCTCGGTTAACAGGTTAAGAAGAGCGATGAAGAAATTTGGAAGACAAATTTAGGAAAGATACCTTCGGTTATAAATTTCGAACTTCACCCCTCCCCCTCCCACTAGTTAGAATACGGGGGTATTTTATCAATCCGCGATTTGCATCATTAAATTAAACTGGAGATGAGGAAAGTACGACGGACTCTACGATTCCGACGTATTCTCTCTGGATTCTACGTCTAACTCAGCGGACAGATGTCAAGTAGTGGGGTGAAAGGAGGGTGGATGGAGGATATCCAAAACTAAAGCCGGTAGGGGCGATAAAACATTCCAGGGTCGGACTTTAAAAGCACTCTGTTCTTCTTTCGACTGGTCCCTTGAGAGCGGTTGGGGTGAGATGGGGGTTGAGGTTTGCGGGCTGACGCAGCCATTAATTGAAACCGTCGGCCAGGGTCAACATTTGTATTTAAACTATCCGGGCATTGTGCGACCCGCCCCACCGCCCTCGCGTGTCTCGACCACCGGCCCCTTTGAACTGCTCACCCCACACTGCTATCCGACACACTCTGAGCTCTGTAAATATATTCCAGTGGCCGCTCAAAGAACTTTCAATGTCTTCATTTAGCCCACAATTCTTTCTGTAACTCTACCTTTAAATTGTAAAGAATTTTATCGTAATTTTCTGGTTTTATTTTTTTTTATCACAAAAGTACGTTCTTGCGACGATAATCGCCCAACGGGATATCACAATGAATTTCATGAAGGAATTAAAGGGTTTAATGTAAATTTACCCTCAGACCCAACGTCGTTCGGAAAATATCGTATATTCATTATTCTCGAAAGGTCACTCTGAAAAGTGGACAATGTATTTAGTGGTGGTCAATATTTCAAGTATGCAAAAAATGGCAGAAAGATGTAGTAGAAAAGTAGTAAGGATAACCCGCATTTGAGTCATGTCTAGAATATATCTAGATTATCATTGGTAATGATGACTAACGCAATATTAAATTCACCCCTTAATTCGGTTGGTCAGTGCAGTAACTCTGCGGTCAATCCCACTCAGGATATTTATTGCGATAGAATGTTTGTCCCGATCACGTTAGGGGGTCCTAATTTTTACGGACGGGCGAATCGATACCGTTCTGGAAACACGATCCCGGGTGTACCTATTCCACTATCCTGGACTTTATTAAAAACTAAAAGTGGGACCGATACTAAATATATGGCGTTTTCAATTTCTGGATGGAGTTCCATCGTTTTAACGGGGATCGTACAGTACGGAGAAATGGGCAATTAGACTAATGGGATATTACTGAATTCGAGCGCCTGGTCCCACGCTTATAAATTATAAATAAAGTCCGACTTTGTGTCACAGTTAGTGGGCGACGGCATTAAACGAATCCGGGTACATTGGGCGGGGGGAAGGGGGTCGCATTTACACTGGCGAGTATTGTCCAGCCCCGGCCTAACCTGGAGGAGGACATTTTGTTATTGGTTTGAACTCGGCCTGTATTGAAATTGATATTGACTGTTATTTCGGACCGTGGCCGCGGTTGCCGGACGAACGAAAGCGGGCGGACAAAAAGTGGATTCGCATTTTTGAACGAATCCCCTACCGTCCCCGCCACCCCAACGTTTTGCAATTACTGATGCCCGGCCGAATCCTATAAAACTGGATGTAAAACGCCATCGGAGCGGCCCACCGGTTATCTCAGTTTCAGGAATGGAATTTTCAAATTTGAAAACGACAATCTCTTTATTTCGTCCTTGTTTTGGTTTTGTCCTTTTTTCGTTATCCCCCATCAACCGGCACTTTGAATTCGCAGATTTGAAGCCTACCAGTATATTCGGAAAGTACTTTTTGTTTTGCGTACAGCACGAACTAGAATGTAATATATTTAGGATTTGAATCAATTATTAAACAGCCGGTTTAGTCTTACCAATCCCGGTATCGAATCATACCGCCCGATTGATGATTCCTTCAATTTTAAAGTTGAATTCTAATTAGGTTTTAGTAATATTCTACTGGACGCGAATCAAATAATACTTGAGATCAACACTAACACGAAAACATGTATTGTGCAGGTTTATTTTAACAGTCTACATTGAGGAAAACAATTTAAATTTATGTATTGTATAGAAGAATAACTGCCGAATAAGAAATCCGAACAATGGCATTCGATTCGGCACATTCGTTTACCCATCAATTGAACATTTTCACTTACGGCGTCTGAAAGGGTATAAATTTATTTTCCTTTAAACCATTTCAAAGACCATCGATGGGAACCTTTCTGTAGCAATTACGCCGTTGCCGGATAATGTGCATTAAATATGTGGGCCAAGATTGGATCGAGCCGAGGGGTACAGAAAGCAAAACGAGGCGCTCTTGATGTTAACCCGCAACACAACGTAGTAATACGTGTTTAGCATTAATGCAGCCTGACCAAAATCGACCCAACTCACGGCAGCATGTAGAGCCATGTTATTTAACCTACTCTTCTGGGACTTGTGCTACAATATCTGAAAGAAATGAAAATATTTCGGTGTTATAATCGTTTGAATAATTTCTAATACCTATTACAATATCTTCATCAAATACTGCATAGGCTTGACAATTTATTATAATTATACTACTAATTCCATAGTATTTAAAACTATTATGTAGGTTATAGGTAGATATTATATAGGTTATAATAAGACATTTCTTATAGTTATTTATAGAATACTCCGAGATTTTAACATGCAATATTTACAACCGGAGAAATAAAAATGCCATTTCAGTGTAATATTAACGGTGTTCCTTATAACGCGTAAAATTAATTTGAAGTATTCAGCTACTTGGTTGCAAAAGCGTTCATTCTGTTTGGAAAATTCACCGTGCTACGTCGTCAGGGTTTGCTGGAAGGGATTTCTTCCAAGGCAACAGTCACGCGTCGGTCCGGAGCCAAGTGGTACAAGCACTTAGCAACGACAACAGAGCCCTGGGTGGTGGGTGGGAGGGAGGAAGGGCGGGGTTCGGTCGAATACGACTCATTTCAACCGGGCCTTAAACCGAGCGCACATGTGAGGCGCGAAAGCGAGAGCGTAAGTGAGAGCGGGGGCGGTGGCGGGGGCGGGGGAGTGAAACGGGGAGAAAGAGTTGGCGTGTGCCAGCTCATCACATTGTAAGAAGTGAGCCCACACCGACACACACACAGTCATCAGTCCTATACCAACAAACGTTTCCCTGGGCCCTTATCTGCAGGGCCTACTGTCCCTCCCTTCTTCTATCCCACACTAAATCCAACGAGGAGGGTTCTTTCCTTAAATCGTCCTGTCCACCCTTCTCCTCAATTCCCTGAGCCTACTGCGTCCGAATACCCTTTTCTTAAGAGCGCAGTGTCCCGGTTTTGTTGTTCCTACAAAAGACCGTTCGATTTCGAACCCTTCTAAATTGAGGACATTTTTTAAAATGAACTGCTCGAAGTAGTATCGAACCAAATAGAATAAAAGCCTAAAATTAAAAAATTGTCGTTTTCTGGTTTTCATTCGAGTTATTGTAATTTCACCGTTGTGAAAGTCGCGGAAATCGCGGAAAGAAACAGGCGACAGAAATTAACACGAGTGCTCCCAAATCAATATTCCGAAATCTAGCTCTCATCCCCAATAACATATCACGCAAGGATTAAAATGCAAATCCATGAATTAAGCGTGCCCAAATTTTTTATATTCATATTTAAATTTTTTTTCCATTCCTCTAACTAATCACGATTTAAACAAATGTTTAAACCTACATGTTCAGAGAAATGCAGGTCCTATTGAATATTAATCAATGTCAGACACATAGATTGCTTACTGTACTGCAATAAGATGATATTGTATTGTATTGATATTCGCTCTTGAAACGGTAAATCAAATAATTTATTGTAGCATAAATTTAACACCAATAAGAACTCGATGTTCTTCTTCCGCGAATCCTAAAGAACTGCCTAAATTACGTCCTTATTAACTGCTTTGTTTAGGCCGGCCTAGAAAATATTTTCTTTCGGGCGAAGCGGCAAATCATCGGCGAATTTCCGCCGCAGACAATTTTCTGTCGGGAACGCGGCCTAGAATATTTCTTGGCTTATCGCCGCAAACGGTTGAACTTTTCCTTCGGTCGCAACTGAACTAGTTTTCCCTTGTTAGATTCAAGTCCAGATAAAATTTACGGGCCCCGGACACTCGGAATGTCTGCGGACAAATTCTCCGCACAACTCTCTTCAAGCACGGCCGGAGATTCATAAGAATTAGAGTTCTGCTACAGCGCCAGCATAAAAAGTAAGATGCGGTGTTTTTAACCGTCGTGAATTGCTTCGTATACTCTCTCCCCAGTTATTAATAATATATATTATCTTAAATATTTTGATGAATACGCTTTCGTTGCTCATTAATCTTAGAATTTCGCAGCTATTACATATGGCCCACCACTAATCAGAATTATACATAAATGATTTACTTGTGTACGCAAGTGAGATTAAAAACGTTTCTAATAGAACTCACGACCGTCTGATCAGATATGATCAACGGAAATAACTCGATAGAAATATTTTAAATAAAATTAAAATATTTCTATGAATTTTCTTTTTTTCTAAATTTGCCTTTCGTCGATGCCGTCTGCGGAGTATGAAATGGAGCGATCGTTTCGCGGAAAACGGATTAGGTGTAGGTCGGAGAAAAACGGCAAGCAGACGCTGCGTCGGCGTGTTCAATTGTTAAGGCCACCTCTGTGTCGGGGGCGGCTTTCAGTGAGCCTCGCGACGCCTCACGGGCTCACTCCGCACAAATAAACACCGGCAATCCGATTATTGTTCCAAGTATATGACACCGCCGAGCCCGTACCGCCGATTCTTCCCAATCGAACGGCACAAGTATGGCGCTGGCTGCGGTCTGTGCCCGCTTTCCGCGGCTACTGCAATGGCAACCAACGAAATTTTCAACCTTTCAACCCTTCTTCAGTAATTTATGTTTTTATTTGATTTTATTCACACGTTCTATTTGTATTTAATCATGAACAAACTCCGATTCGAGTTGATAGGAATTACTGACTCAGTCAATATTCATCAAGAAGGAGGGCAATTTAAATTTCTAAATATTTTATAGACCTGGGAAATGACAAATTTATTGTTCATTTAACAATTCCAGAATGCGTGCTACAATACAAATATTTGCAGACGAACGTTTTCCGTTCGATTCGTAATTAACTCATTCTATAGAACGACGTTGAAGGCCAGAAAAATGGGTCATTGTCGACCCAGAATGAACCCGATTCCATTGCGTCCCCCACGCTTGCAACGGGTAACACTTTAGTGTTCATAAAACCATTGTACCAGGAAAGAATAAATTACCCAGACGGTGGCTTAATGTAGCGGCAGATCAACGCTCGTCGTCCCTCTTTTCTCCTGGCTGACAGATGACGCCTTTATGAGGATAAAGGACCCGCCATAAAAATCATCCCATCCGATCTCACTTTTCTTTTACAGATCGCGTTTCGCACAATGCGCCTAACCGCCCCTTGAACACTTTTTGTTCTGCTAACAGCGAAAATGGTAATATGATGATCTTGAATTCTTTAGGTCGCACCACGCTAAACCCCCCCTCACACGCCCATGCCTCATGAAACCGAACTTATTCTTAAACTCTCAACAAATTTAGTAACGCTAAAGAGACGCTTATTATTGCCTTTATATAGATTTCGTTTCTCGAACAATTAGTTTTCTTCGCGTTTAACTAGAATCATAAATTTTATTACTTACAACTTAGATATTATAATGCCACTAATATGAAAAAATTTTCACGCCATTTACTGTATTAGTGTAACCCTGTGGAATCTGTAAGCAGGAGTGGCCTCGGCATTATCCAGGAGTATCTTGCAGAGGGGCAAGAACGAAGTTTGGTCCTTCTGGCTAACTTTCGAAGATGGGCAGAATTATATTACCGCTCTTGTGATTATATTTTCATTTTGGGGAAAAAATCAACGCCGAGTCTGTATAATAAGATTATACTCCGAGACAAATTCAGTCCTGTTCCTACTTGGGTGCGGAAACTTTGTGATTGCGCCCGCGAATCAGTCACGAGGGGAGAAACTCTCTTCTCCGGGAAAAATTTGTTGCCGTGATTTATTTGTCTTGTACAGTATAATTAAAACTCTGATTACAAATCTTTATCGTGTAAACTGATTTATCTGACGAGCTCAATCAGATTCTTCCAACCACCACATTACTTATTATGTACGTAGAAATCTAGAATATGTACAAATAGAGAGGTTGAAGTTGAGACATGGCAGTTAAAACTTCCGATTCGATCGCACGTTTCATTTATTGATCGTTGACGAATTGTCCTTTTCATTTTGTGTTCTTTAGGTCAAATAGTTTAGACAGTCTAACTTACCAATTTTAGGTTTATACCAGATAATTAATAGTAGCCGCAAATATTGTTTACCAGATTGATACCAGATTGTTAATAAAGTAAATTTTAAGTGCCGATAATATTGGCCCTATGTCAAATATTTAATCAGTATTAACATAATATCACGCGATATTCATAATGTCTTTAAACTCTCCTTGCCTAATGTTCTCGCATCATTTTAATAAGAGGAAGATATTTGCACATTTCATTTAAAGTTCAATTTACGAGTCCCGGTTTAGTGTGGTTGAGTGGTTTGGGGATGGTCAGGGGGTAGGTTATAAGATAGCTGCAGAACCCCGTCTGCGATATCTATATATCTATATATTCAGACTCATTTCGTTGCCGCCGCACTTTTCCCTTCAGGCCCCATCCCGGCACGGGGCGGCCTTTTAAATTAAGTTTTTCATCCGACTTTATGAAGTCATTTGCCAAAGACCCCCAATTACCCGGCGTACCCTTGTCTCTCCGGCATAAACTTCCGGCCCGTTTATTTCCAATTCTTAAAACCCATGCCCATTCCTGCGAATAAATATCGTTGTTTCTGTAAAGGTATGAATATATATTTAATATGTCGAGCGTGTAATTTCAATGTTGGTCTTGAAACAGGCATCGGCGATATATTGGATTGAATTACTGAGAAGTAAAGAGCTCGTATCGATCTACCGTTTCTTCTAAACGAAATCAGTAATTAAAATATCACAAATGCTCTGAGTTATTTTGTAAGAACTCCAACAAAACATTAAAAAGGAATTAGTTCCTTATCCAGGCAATTTTTAGCTGAACTTGACTATTATTTTCTCGATTTCACATTGACGAACTAGTGCATGACGGACCGATTCATCGTATTTTACAATATGATAATTCTTGACTGCTAATAAAAACCGGTGTATTGGTATCAGGCAGTATTTACGTCTAAAAAAATGTTACTGTACTTATTTTGTTAACCCTGTTTAAACAGACCGATACCAATTATTGGGCGCACAAAGTTAATAGATATTCATTAGTTCCTCGCCCCCAGTTCTCGATCCTCGGAGAGGGCTTCCTATCATCTGCACGCAAATTGTTTTCAGAAAAGAAGGAAATTAAAAACTTTGCATTCTAATTTATCAGTTAGGTAGTTAAACGCGGGAATATTTTAGGATGTGTACGAAACTTGTTACGGCCCAAGTTTGTCCAAAAACTACTCTCAACTTTTTTTTAATTTCCCTGACACTTGCGCCAGAAATTAGGGCATCGTCATTATTTGTCAAAGTATCAACACTCATACAGTAAACGGAATAACTTTATATAGGTAATACACGAGTATATATTTCCTTCAACTTGCCCAAAAGCGCCAAGTTCTAGTTCAGTGGCAGATATGTCAAGATGACCCATCGGCTAAAATCGTCCTTAAGCGCATTACTAATCTACTCACGAGAGACCGAAAACGGATTGATTTCACTGTAATATTCTAACACTGCGTTTATATTATTTGCAATTCTTATTGCAAATTATTAAAAATGTATTTAATTATTTCACTCTCGGTCTTCGTATTGGCTCACTGTGGGACCAGTTTGATAAGTACCATCGGTTGTCGTTCAAAGCGTCTATTACCGGTTGAATTAAAGTGAAATTAATTCAACGGCCGGTGGACGAGAGCGGAAGTTGTCCGAGGCGGGTGGGCGACAATGGTGCCGGAAACGAGCGGAGAGTCCGTCGCGGCATTGTGCCCAACAGAAATGAGGCCCACCCCAGCTTTTAACACCGAAACAGCCACATTCAATTGAGCTCAACCTCTAATGGAGTTTGACTTTCGCCGGGCTCCCAATCCGGCAGCCGTTCAACACTGCACTTCCAGCGAGACTGCACAATTTCACCAACTTTTTCCACCACAGTCGCTTAACAAAGATCGAGTTCATATATGCAATTTATTTGCAAGGCGCTCAACCGTCAGGGATTCGAACTCGGCAAATCCCCGTGAACGTCTTAAATAATAATTCAAGACGAAGAGATAATTCAATTGCATATACGGTTGGAATTAGATATACACACTAACTTAACTTTAGTTACTACACTTATTCTTTCTCTTTAAATAAAAATTATTTAATAATGATTACCTAGCGCCCCCCTGAGTGTGGTGCGGACATGTACTTAACTAAAGTTCGTTGGGTGTACATGCAGCGATAAACTAGATTATTAAAAATGAACTTTTATCAATAAATTTTGGATTAACAGGAAAACTTTTATGATCGTAAATATACAATACCAGACATGTTTTCTGTCATATATTTGGAAGTCAGAACCTAGTAGTTGTGACCAGTTGTGTGATCAAATATATATTTAACCGATAATCACAACCCAAATAAGACAAACAACATCGTGCAACAACACAATAACAAGACACGTATAGTGACAGTAACAGTGCAGTGAGGGTACCCAAAAAACATCCAAAGTGCCAAAAGTGACTAACACCGCTACTGAAGATGGTGAGCAGCCGAAACTGGTCTAGCAAAAAACAAAACCGGCGAGAGGAGACAGAAACACACGAAATCTACGTTAAATTTTACTATTGTAAATAGCGTCAATCCAACAGTTCCCAATTGAAATGTGCTCTTCCTTTAGCATTGAAGGGCTAATTACAGGACCCGTTTGGAACAACGTCGGTAAAGGTAAATTATTAAGCGCGGGTACGTCGGCAAAGATAGGACGTGATGAAAACCCGCGGGTCGAGTTCTTCGTTAGTGCCGAAAAAAAGGGTACCGGGGCTCACTTTATGGTGCAAGCGCGGATCCACTCTGATGTAATTAGACAAAACAAGGAGGCTCACTCTAAAGGACCCACCTCGAGTCGCTCCGGCCACTTCTCCTATAATTTAAGTGTGCACATGACCTCTGTCGAAACAAGAGCTACATTTTGGACGGGAGCTCTAATTTAAACAGGAATAGCTGAAAAATAGTCCACCGAAATAATGAGTTATTTATACTTGAAATAATGAGCATGCCAGTTATTATTTGCCGTAAAGTAAATATGGGACCAAATTAAAATTAGGGAATATTTTCTAATTGTCCAATTACTTGCTCGATACGTCGCTTAACTGTTCACATTTCCAATCAACATTCCCTAACCCTCAATTAAAGTAAGATAGTAAAGGGTTAGATATACACAACTTGTACTTTTTACTTTAAAAAGCTAAGGAACGAACCCTTTGTAACTAATGATTACTAGGTCAATGTTACTAATAGGAGTACGTCGTTTATTCTAAGAAGCATACTTTTATTCTGATTTGACGATTTCACGAGGTGTACGGGAGTGTCGCTCGTAATAAAATAATATTTTATTTTGTTTAATCAGAATTACGTATTTCGAATTCGCCATCCGAACATTTGTGCATGTACATATTGCATGAATTCGAATTTTTTATGTTTAGAATAGCGAATATTCATATATACCTAAATTACGACACAGACTTAATCAATCATGCGCATCGATCAATTAGTTAAGTATTAAGATCATGATTAAGTAGATGAAATTAACATACAGTGCTTTAAAGTGATAAAAATTGATCGTAGTATTCCGTTATAAATTGTATATATGTTATGTTAAATTACTATACTACTAATAACATTTTTTTAGTTCATATGTTAAAACACTTAAATTGTTAGTCGCATAGAAAATTAAGTGTTTCCGAATAAATAAATTCATGGAGGTAGAGGAAATATTAGTCAAAATTAACCGATGTATCCGGCCCGACGGGATTAGCCTCGCGGACGCACAGAGCTCTGAAAAACAATATCAGGAATAGAATTGCCCTGATCGTATCATATCCCGCCCATACAACATCCAGCATCGGACGCACTTTTTGATATCCGGACCAACTGCAGTCGTAAAAAGGCGGTGTGGCGGGGGGGGGAGGCGAGTTTTTTCCGCGTTATTTCTTTTTACGCTCGGCGTAAACCGCAGCCAGGAGCGACCCGTCGCGAAGGTTAAGCGCTCGAACAGTAAAATGGTCCCAGCGCCAGAGTCAAACAAGAATATTCGGGATCCAACTTAGGGGAGAGATGTATGCGCGCCGAACGAAATCCGATACTAAAGGCTATTCTAAGCGTACTCGTGTGTAACACGACCCGAGTTCTGGAAGAATATTCGTGCCCGCCCGAGGGAATTGACTGCCGGTATTATAAACGTTGAACCCTGTATTTAAAACTCGATTCCGATAATTTTTAAGGACTACGAAAATTAATCGAATTTAATTAATTTGATTACTGTGATTATCTCACCGAAACATAAAGATGAGTTGTGAGACTACAATTTGTGGTTAGTTCTTATGATTTATTGAAAATTACCTGGGAGGAAAACATCAATTTTTAACGTATAATAACCTGGAATCAGCAATCGGATGGGATCTTCTGAAACACGTCCAGAGAAATAATTAACTCATTAAAAAAGTACTCCCGATTTTTGTTGTTAATGAAAATGACATTAGCCACAAATTGTTACAAATAAATACTTTGACTACTGACTAATGACACCTTTGATCACTTACACTCTATCTGAATGTTTCTTCTTGGTCACCGATTTGAGAGGCCATCTGAATATCCTATTTGCTGGTCTAGAAATATTATCCCTTACAGGATGTACTATAGAGTCAAGGTTTTGAACGTATATTTTGTACGTAGTAACAGTATATGAAATGCGACACCGTCCTCAATTGAATTTTCACTTTCTTAAATTAATAATTCGTTTTTAGAGCTATATAAGAAATTATAATTTGAAAAAATATTTAATATCACTTGAATCGTAATCGGCGGATTGGAACTGTCCGCTGGAAAATACTGTTTTTTACGGAAATGTTGGCAGAAGAAAATGGTCGGGTTCTTTGAGGATCATGTTTGGTGTGAATGAGGGGACAGTCGGTCGCCGATGTTTGAGGCTTAACGGCCCCCCGCTGTTCAGCCGTTCAGACATAGACACGACCGGCGTTACCTCAAGCCCGACTGATTTATGAACTCGGACAAAACAACCCGTTGACAAATATGAGGCCAGGGGTGGGGTGGGGGCTGGAGTTTCTGCTCTGCCAAATCGCGCATCTCCGATTGATTAATGGCGGCCCGGACAAGCCGAATTTGCCACCGGAATATACAACTTGATTCGCCGAACATAAGAGGGAGAGCACACCAGACACGTTATATTGGGGATAGTCACGTAGGTTTATAATTTCCTAATTATATATAAGTGTTTCCGTACTTAAACTGATATCATTCTTTGTGCCGATGGTGTACGATCCCGAGAAATAAAGAAAATTTCCCTTAATTAATATTAATTGAATAAGATTATTACTTTAGTTATTAAAAGCATAGTATAGTATAGCCTCGAAGACAGAAAGAAAGGTAATTAAGTTTAATAATAATTCCTCTTTTTTCTTATTCTTCTTTTAATTTCTGATTTTTTTGTATTTTGGTTGGTAGATAATAAAAGATGAGCTATGTTTTATCGTCTGAACGAATCTAGGTTAACCCGAAACAGTTAAAGCTGCGGACTGCAGACAATTAGTCTCTGTTATTCAATTTCAAATTCTGGTCCGCTTTCGAATCATCACATCTGATAAAATATTCATCCTGTTGTGTGCCTGGTTAGCACTGAAACTTGTTTGGTGCGATAATTAAATATTATCACTGCAACAATTTCTGCCACGCTTCTGGTCCCCTTCGAATATGCACCAATTTCTAGATAGATTACTTTTCCATCACGGAAAGCTTGATAAGATCATATTCATAACCGTACTAGGTTGTCAAGGTACTGTGTACTGCTACTCTTTTATTAACTATGCCGCATAGTCTTTAAAATGACATGGCGTGAACTCAATTTAGGCTGTAATGAATATGTGGGTGGGGGCGAAAGCGTCAATATGTGTCGTCACCGGAGGCGGCCCAACTACTAACTCTATATTCCACAAACGCGTACTTTGGCACCGAAAAACGTCCTTGTAACATTTAATTAAGGTTATTAGTTATTGGGCGAGTTTGATTAGTTTGGTTAATTAGAAAATTGTCCCGAAACAATGGGTGTCGACAAGAATCGTTCCCTCATAAGGGTAAGCGGCCGTGCCCCCTCTGATTTATTTGCTCCACTCGGGGATAGGACGGGGCCCTTTTATTAAAAGTCATTATCAACTTCTGTCTTAAACTCAAAAGTTTTCTAATTATCCGTCGGTGCCCAACTCCCGCGGTCCCCTTCCGAAGGGTCGTTTGTACAAAGCACCTGGACAAAAAATCCAATAACCAAAAATTTTTACTAAAAATCAATCGAGCGATCTTTAGTTAGGATTGGGTTTTTTATTTTTAATCTGTTATGGTTGCAATCTAGTCAAGCATATCTAAATGAAAGCCTTGAGCTAATTATACCTGCTTAATTTAATTTTTTCCATCTAACGACTTCATATATAAATGTTAATGACGTGGAAATTGTGGAGAGATTACATAGCTCTAATGCTGCGTAGAGCTAGTGCCCTATTAGAAAAAATAGCTATTTCCAGATTAGACAGAGGAGTGAAATTATAGTTTCGTTCCTGATTTAAAACAGAGAATTTCCACCTGGTAAATTAAATTGCTGTACACCGGCCAGAATCGGCGATGGCCGGCGAATATAGAGGCACACATTTTTGCTCTCCCCTCAGAATTAATTTCAATCGTGAGAGGGGCAGGGAGCGTGTGCGGGTGTTGTTTGAGCGGTTTATTCCGAAACGAATTACTCGCCGGTTTAATTATCGGGCGGTGAAAAACCGGGCACCCGAAACGGCTCTTATAAATGATGAACCCAGTCGCCGGCCATTCGTCGAAATTAGTTCTTACTTCCCACCCCGCCCTCTTCATAGACCGGACGGATGTCAAGGAATCATCAGTCTCGCCCTTCCTAAAAAACATTGGTGCGAGTCACGGATTATACCCCTTTGGGCAATTCTTCAAATGTGATAGATATTCAACCTTCCAAATGCTTGGACATTTAATCGTTTTCTTCCGTGTAACATAATACCACCAAAATGAATTCTATCCACCCCTTTGTTAAAGCGATTTGTATCGTTTCTGTAACTAGAATGAGTTGAGTTTGTCGGTTTACACTTTATCTCCTAAGGTATTGTCAGCGACGGCATACTACGGTGCCTGTCATTTATTCAATATTCCTCTCGAATGAGGAGTTGGAATCGAATCACCGACATCTGGCTAAACAACTACAATTCAAAACGTGTGACTACGCAAATAAAACTTGGCCAAAGAAACAGACCTTATTGTTTGATGAACCTCATGAGTCATTACTCAATTGAGGTTGAAGAAAGAAATCTTTTCGTTCCCCCTCTCGGCGGCATCTTTTTCTTCCTATCACCCAGAATTAAAACTTAACGAAATCTGCTCCATTTTATCTTTCTGAAGTGGGAAGGGGGCCTTCATTTGGACATGTCTCTTTCGCTTTTAACGCGATCCTGTTAAAACTTTTGTAATCCCTCATCTCTGCCGAGCGGCGCCGTGGAAAGGGTGCTCGTGGGGTGGGGGATGAAGGGGGGAGAAAATAATGGGGTACCTTTGAGGGAAGATATAATCGCTTTATAATTGCTCCGTAAAGAAAAGAGGGCCTAATGAATTAAATACACTTCGCTCGGCAGAAAAAAATCCGTGTCCGGGCTCGGGAGGGGGGTGGGGCCTAACCCAATTTGGGGGTTAACCCCGCGGCAATTCCTCCAACCCCCAGCCCCTGATTATAATGCGCGGTCCACCGTCCTTTCATCGGCCCTGTTTAGAAATTGCCCAAGTTCGAGCAACCGTTTGAACCGAGAAAAACGATTTCCAAAATGAAGAACGAAGTTGTTGGAATATAATTATGGTACGAATAATTAAATAAAATACTAAGGTAGTTTGCAAAGGGACACTCTAGGCGAGTCTGTATGCACGTGACGAAATCAGGAATCTGAATCCTAAGTTGATTTCCTTATAAAAGTATTATTATTATTAGTATTATTATAATGTAAATATACATTTTTAGATGTAAAAAAGTTATAAAATGAATTAAAATAGCATCATTAATTGTTTTCTCCAATCAACCATGGTGATTTATAAACTAAATAATAATAAGTATTGAAATCCTAAAATACTTTTATTAACTTATTCCCTTCAAGCTGGCTTTCTATGTGGATTCCGTCCTACATTTCAATTGCAAGCCGACGAACGCTGACAAACCGAACAGGGAAATTCGCACACACTGCTTTAATTATGAATTTCAAAGTAGCTCAGAGAGCTAATGTTAATAAGGAGGAGTAAGTCGGCTTTTTGACTGAGCTGAGTGTGGAAATTCATTAGTAGGTAATTAACAGATTGGCGCCTAAGTCATTGATGAAATAATCTCGGTGAGAAAATGTAGTGGAATACTAAAAGAGGAATTCACTGTAAGAACTTATAGTGTTAAGCTTGGCATTAGCTTAGTCAAAGGGGTTCAATCGTTTATTATGGAGTGAACATAATAATATTATGGCGCCGTAATGACAGGCCCGAATTACATATTCAGAGTCACTTGTTTATGTTGCTAATATTTCTTACAGAAGGCTAAAAGAAAATACCGTATTTCTTTTTCTTAATTATGTGTGCCTACTCATATTGTTCATCGATAAGATTCATTGTTCGCTTTGATAAGAGTACATACCAAAATTTCGATCAAAAAAATGGACCATTACAGGTATGTTCATTGTTTATTCAATCCGAAATTAGAAATCAACCCAACGGATTACATTTTGAACGGTCATGATTATAGTACCGCGTCAAAATAAAAGAAATATTCAGGATAACCGAAACGAAAAAATAAACAAACGAACGTTCGCATTTTTAGTGGCCGTATTTCAATGAAAGGTCGGCGAGGGCCGCTCCCAACGCCATCTCGGCTTATTAAAACCCGTCCGCGATTCGAGCCGGCACTCCGGTGCCACTTTCGATTAAATGGACTGAGTGGGGTGGAATGGGGTGGGGCCCCAATTTGAGGACAAAAAAGCGTTAATAGGTGGCTAGGGGAGGTGGGGGCGAGCTCGGGAAATGGGCCGGAAGTCCGGAAGAAAAATAAATTCGGTTGGCTGGGCGGGAGGGGGTTTTCCGGGGGTTGGCCTGTGTGTTCAGCCACCAACAATTAAAGCCGGCCTCGACTAACCCGTGAAAGGGGGCGGTTCAAGAGTCCGCCCACAGCTTGGTCACCGACTTCACTTAACTCTATGTTCGATGCATTATAAAATACGACACGAGTTTAAAATTAAACAGGCGATAAAATATTCATGAAAATCTAGTTTCCAATCGGCTAATGCAATATAATTACAACGGTTAATTATAAGCGCAGTATTTTTTAATTAACTTTAACAGTGTGATGCAAAAGCGGTGAGTCAACATCACACTATGTGCGAGCATGAATTGCGTAGCCCAATTTGTAATTTTGAATAATACAAAATTATTCTTAAGTTTATCATTTTTGAGTGATTTACCCAAATACGTCGATGGTTAATTAATTTAGCACTAAGCCACAGTGTATAGGTGTACCGTCAGAGCTCGGGCGGTAGATCGAAGCTTTCTCGGGGGTTCCTCACCCCAATACTTAATCCGAAGCTCGTTACGGTCCCCGAGGCCCAAACTGGAGAATTATTTAGGAGTTAGAAGCCGAGGAAATGACACATCGCCGCGGACCTGGCCCCCTTTAGCCAATGGGAAACTCGTTAGGTGGGCCCCCGGCAAGACCGATTGTGAATTAGCCGGCCACGTACCGCCCCCCCCCCCAGGGGCTGACGCATGGCTCGAAAACCATTCCTCTCTGGCACATATATCCCACATTAGAATAATTCCATCCCGGAACCTTGTAATTCCACGCAAATATCGTAACCCAAAGAATAGTTCTTTTTAAATTGTTTCAGACGTTGAATATCAGTTTTATTGTTTCTCATGTGAAACTCTTGGAAATTAATAAAAACACATTTGAGAATTATGTTTTAGATGGAAGTAGTAGGCCGGATACAGGTCAAAAGTACCATCACTGGATGGCGTCTTTATCGAGTGAAACAAAGTCAAACTAGTCACCCAAACCGCCATTGTACCTATAACTAACAATAGTTGATTGTACAATAAATAAAGTTAAAAAAAAATAGATGGAAGTAAAAAGAAAATGCGTCTGCAATGGAGAATTGGAAGATTAAAAGCATGCACAAGCTTCCTTCGGGATTTTTTTTTATTAGATAAACGGATCTACGTGACCATATAAAATTGAGAGGAAACTCCCAAAAACTGACATTTTCTTTCCCAAAACCAATCAATTAGAAGCCTAGTCCAGGAAGCCCTTGAATGTGGTAATTGTGCCGCTACTGTCCATCGTATCTCGAATAAAGGGAATTACTCGTGAAACGAGAAAAAACATCCGATTTCTCAAGAGTGAAGACAGGAATTTCTCAGCCTTTAGAGCCTTTCACGGTTAGAATTCCCCACCAATATTCCCCTATTTCAACTTCAAACTTTCACGATAAGAGCCGCGTCCGACACCACGTGGCCGGAAGAAAGTCCCGAGGGGTAACGCGAATTTACCCTTCGCGGGTAAATATAAAATATTTGAGCATAAAATATATGGCCATATCAAAAACAGAGGATTCAAACCGACTACTTCAAATCAAACCGGTTGAAATCTGACAAGTTGAACATTGCGTACGCTGTGGAAATGGGGAGGCCGTTACCGTTACCGGCGGCAATGAAATTTCCACTGTCGGAAACTCGGAAATTAAATCTGCGGTTTAAAATTTAATCGCTCCAAATCCCGTTAACGTCGGTCGAGTTATTGTTCCGCCAATTGACAGTCGGCTAATTGAGAGGGCGTAGTGTGGCACAGAGGCACCCTAGTGTCCCCCACAATCGGCCCCCTTCAACAACGCTTCCGCCGGAACTTATTGTTCAAGTTCCACACAGAAATGCAGGCCGCGTCCATTGTCGGACTGTGTATCAGTGTCTGACACAAACTACTCCAAGGAATTCATCTATCTTCATTCATTTTTAGGTCCGAAGATACAAATATTGGTCTAGGACTGATTGCGCTTGACTGCACCAGTGCATATCCGCAGTACGTTATTTTAGTTTAATGAGACAGTTGAGGGACATTTGCTAATTCGAAAACATATAATATAAATACACTCCCTAGGTTATATGTCAGTACTTGCTAAATGTTTGCAGTCCTCGGCAACACAGCCTATTTTGAATCCCTCCACGCCGCGGTATACAGGGATACAGGCTATGTAGTGGTTTTAAATCTTTCAGCACATTGTATGTATGTTTGTTCTCTATTCATTATAAACATTTTAAAAACATTTAAACTATTCCGAATTGTGTTTATTTCATATTGAGTCTTAGTTTTTTTTTTAGTTCATTCGGTTTTCTGAATCGCATGTGCGGAAGTCTTGCCCTCAATACTGCCTGACGATTGGTTTTATTTTACATATTGTAATATATAAAAATGTAATTAAAAATTCGTTTTAATTATCATTATTTTTTCCGAATCGCGAATAAATTAAATATTATAATAGTAATAAATAATTAAAATAATATATCAGTCAAAAATTACTAATCAATTTTAAAGTTTCAGTATTGGCTATTTTTTGTAATTCAATATTCACTTAGCCTTTCCGTTGGTCGTGTAAGCATCGGCAGTTGAGCCCCATACCGACCATATGTAAATCACTGTTTGAGGTTGTTACTGTCGGCTTAATTGCCTTCAGTCGGTTCGAAAATTTAATTAAATATTACTTGGTAAAAAAAAATTGGAGCGCTTGGCAAACACTCGCCCCCAGGCTGCACGGTCGTTAGAATTTAAAACCTCCATTTATCAACGTTCACCGTGATGTGTTTTTTATATGCGGTTAATAAATACCCAGCACGAAGCCTGTTTTTATAATTAGTGTTGGAGTTATCATTTGGATTTCTACCGCCATTATCGTCATGGTGGCGTTTCATTAGTCTCATTAAAGTCATTAAATTATAAAATTAAATTAAATTCAGGAGGACTATTCTATCCTCCAAGATCGAATCGAATGTTGCATAAAAACGTTTGGGTATGCCATTTTGAATGTATTTGTGTGTTTGATATTTTTAACAATAAAACTGAAATGGAATTGCAGGCCAAATAAGCAATTATTTGCTGGTGGGATAATTTTGTTCAACGTTTTTATTGCTTTACAGATGGTTCAGACTGTATGGCAATAGTATCGCCTATAGAAATAGTAATAGTTCAATAAATTGAAGGCATTTATGGGGGATTGGAATTACTCGTCGGTATGTCTGTCCTCACTAGCTTATTTTTTCCTTAAGCAACCGACTGATCTCGTTTTTCATCAGTTTTTTCATCGCTTTTTGGCTTATTTTTGAAGGAGTGAATCGGCACAACTCTCAGTAAACCAGAATCGTTATCCGTTTAATCCTATTAAATCATAACCGAAGAATAAAAATTTTTATTACTGTGGCGTTCTTTTCTCCTGCAATTTTGAGTTGAATGGATACGTAACTATATGGCGACACATGGTTTACAGCTGGGCCAGTATAACAATATGTAATGCGCGGGCCGTTTTTTGGCACGAGTTGAGGCTGCCTAGCCGTGAAATAAAGGCTGTAAATTCCGCTGATTAGCCCTTTAATTATAACTACCGCCACCCCTTGGCGAGGCCACAAATGGGGGCGATGGGGATGGGGGGAGGAGCCACTAGCCCGGCTAGCTTAATTATTCCGTCAGTGGGCTCCGCATTGTGTTTAACATTTCAATCGCATTCCCTTCACAACGCCCTCTCTCTGAGTCCCGAATAGGGGCATCGCCAACCTTAAACGTAGATGAAAAATCCCGCGCCCCAACTGGAAATTTTGATTAATTTTTCCTTACATTTTCCCTATTTTGTATTTAATGTCATTCCACAGAAAATCCAGTTATTTATACAATTAATTAAGCGCTAATGGAGTTCAAACGAAAATGTGATTCGGCGCCTCCGCGTCATAAACCGGTAAAACGAGTATGTACGATTGCTCTTAATTTTTTTACGCTTCGAGTTTTGTGCAATCAGGAATTTTCTCTATGCTATAATAGCCCCACATTAAATATCAGAACACTCGAAACAGAACTGGACTGAGTAATATTTTTATTGTCCACCTAAGTCTGCATGAATACCTGTATAGGTTTGTTGTATTACATCCACGATGAAGTGTCCACGATATCATGGCAGTAACATAAAGTTCTTAATTATGAAGGTATAATATGACACTGCCCAGTCTAATGTATGTGCTAATATAAATCCATTTGGTATCTGAGATTTTCCCTTAAGGTAATTCCAAAGTTGTGAGGTCACATACTGCATAATCATAGGTAGTTACATTTTTGAAAATTATATTAGTGGTTACTAACTTCCGAGATTTTCCGAGGGAAAGTAACACGCCATGATGTTGTGGCGCTTCTGAAAATGAGTTAAATGAAAACGGCGATTGCGTCTTCCTATCGTTTCCGACCGTTTGAAACTGTATAAAGCGCTTCTTGGGGGTAGTACGTAGAAATAGGGCGATGGAAGGGGAGTACCCTTAGGTGAATGTTATCGGGTCTTGCAGTGAGACGCTTAGCCCTCTCTGTTTGCCGAGGAAGGAGGCCTGTGCTGAAGGAACGAAGACTGAGATAAACGGATAGAGATAGGAGAGAGAGGGAGAGAGAGAGACGGAGAAAGGGAGGGAGCGAGAAAAAGATAGTGAGGGAGACAGTAGTCAAAGAAAGTGGTACAAATAGGGTGGTGGAAGGCGGACCGTTCACTGCCCTAGGGGTGGGGGGTGGGAGGGGACTAAGACGATTTTCCGTATTTGGCGACTCTTTCCCTTCGAGAGGGATTTATCTTAGAAAAGAGTTGGCTCCAATTTCGACTCAGGCAATACAATGGCGCCGGGTCCAATGGACGAACAGATAATTAGGCTTTGTACAAGGCGTGCGGACAGAATTAAAAAAAATTATACAATGTTCCCCTTAGATCTGAAATATTTCGCGTTACAAACGTTGTGACCAACCGCTTTACGAAATCGATGCTCAAGTAATGCACAGGAAATGGAATATTTCAGAGAAGCCGAATGCATTCACTAACACACCACTAATCTACAGATAACTATATTGAATTTAATGACAATTTATACACTGAAAACGCAACTCATTAATTTTAACATGATTGTTTAAGATGGGCCGCAAAGCGACGATACAGAATAAACAAAATGCAGACGAAATTCTAGTAGTAAAACCACGTGGTATTAGAATAAGCTAAAGGAAGAAATAAAAATATCAAGGTTGTAAGGTCAACAGAACCTACTATTCGACACATATAGAACCATAATAAATATATACCCGTAAATTCAAATATTTATAATAAATAATAGGTAGGTATTGGAATAAGGTGTTTTCACGAATTTATTTCCTGGCTCTTTTTTATAGGTAAAATGTTTTCTATTCCGTCAAATGTTATTATTGGACAAACAATTTCAGAGATAAGTTTCAGTTAATTCTTATATTTTAATAGCGCAACGAATTTGAAAATATCTTCGTCAGTTGTAAAGAACTATTGAATATATGGTTCCCTTAGAAGACCCTTCAGTGGATTAAGTGAGGGCGGAAGTTGCATTTGGCTTAGGTAGCAGGGCTAACTCCCAGGCAGCGATACCAGAGCAGACAAACTCCCTCGCGTATTGCTCACTCAATCCCTGACTAATTGATGACGCCTTCGCAAGTCTACCTCTCTCCCTCTCTCTCTCTCTCTCTCTCTCTCTCTCTCTCTCTCTCTCTCTCTCTCTCTCTCTCTCTCTCTCTCTCTCTCTCTCTCTCTCTCTCTCTCTCTCTCACTCACTCTCTCTCTCACTCTCTCTATCACTCTGTTCCTCCCTCCAACCTATAAGTGATTCGCGGCTCCGAGAACCCGGGTCGCATCTGAATTATTCAGGAGGACGCCGACTTCAGATTCCATACGAATAAATAGTTATTTTGCCTTTAAATATGCCCGGTTCCAATCCGCACCCCGCAATTGAATCTGACAACCGGGCGCCATATACCTGTAAATGGGGAAATTACTGGGCCGAAACAAGTCAGATATCAGTACTGCGATTTGAAGGCCAGAAAACAATTTCCAAAATTAAATTCTAAATACGACTGCCGTAATAAACTTTACCGGGCGGTCCGATTTTAATTTGAGTTCCTGTTAGTGGTTCATCCAAATATAATCCCACTCGTGTTGGCTTTATTTCGAAATCCGAAGGACATCAACACATGACACACACATAAGTCAGATGAGCCGCTTGTTTTCGGGATAGCCCTCGTATTTCCTCCTCAACCTTTAGATTATAACGCAAACAAATAATATTACATAAACGGGTAGTAAATAAAGGAGGAACCAGACTAGAGTAAGCTAAAATCGACATATACTATTCCGTATCATGTGTCACATGTCACTTATGTTTCTGGAAATCTCAAATATCGTGTCAAAAGTATGTATACAAAAGTACACAAAACTCGGTTGAATCCCCACCAGAATTACGAGACGAACCCTGCTACCCTTTCTCCTCTTTCTTTAATCTACAATCGTAACATTATAGCAATGTTTAGGTGGCAGGTTTAATCAATTCAACTCCTAGTTAGGAAGGAACGATTCAATTACCGTTTTATCTGAGTCACCATTGCGTAACCGTTGTAACCCAATAGGAGTAGTACGGGTAGGTCGTTGGGTGCGGGATGAGGGGGCCATTTGCCGGACCTTCCCAGCCAAAGGTTCTCCCAGGGGTTCCACTTCCACCGCCTTCACACATTTGTTCTTCCACCTCCTCCCCAATCACAATTGTCCCAGGATTTTATTCTATAATCCCTAATTTCGATTAGTTCAGTCTGCCACTCCATAATTGTCTTAGTATTTCATCAAAATTAAAAAATAAATTTATTTTTCATAAAAAAGTTTGACATCGTAAATGATTCAATTATTAACGGAAAAAAATTCTAAAATCTAAACATGTAAAACTATTTAAATGTAAAAATGTTGTAATGAAATTCGACCTTTATTTACTCCCCTTTACGTTTCCAATTATAGTTTTATTCTGTGAATTATGCGGCGTGGTTTTAGCACACCATCATTAGTGAGTTTCATCTTCCATGAGCCTGGAATCGTCTCTGTCCGATAAAAGAAATGTTTATTTTCGAATAAATATACTCTACGTGCAGAGTTTGTAGGAAGGATATATGAATAAGGCACGTTTAAATTTTCGGTATTGGAATAGAATATGATGTCTGTAATATTTCCAGGAAAGGGAAATGTAATGGAAATATAGTGTGATCAGTTTTAAAAATCGTGTGCAAAACCTGTGCACCCTAGGGGCGCATTAAATTTTTCTTCGAATGAAACCGCTCGCACCATTCAAAACATTTGTGACGGCGGGATGAAAAACGTTTGAGAGGCGAGCGTCAGACTCCGGCCACAATTTTACCCTACGGTTTTACCCACGGAAAGGGCAAAACGGAAACCGTGTTGAATTATTCAATGTTCTCCCTCTCGGTTCACGTCGGGGGCCCTCCTCTGTCCCCATCTCTCTCTCTCTCTCTCTCGGCCGGTCCTCGCTACACTCTTAGCAAGAACATTTTATCCTGTCGTCATTGCTTACATTTGTCTCGGTCCGTTGGAGCCGTCGGCCCTTCTGCCACGGCCACCGGACAAATATCTGCCCGACTCCCTTCTAGGCCGTCGACGACCTGCAAATAATGTCGTCTATTTTTGGATGGGACCGCTGGTAAATTTCAAGCTTCGTGTTCAATTTAAACGGGACACTGGGTATGGAGGAGAGACCGAAACACTAAATACAATAGCACTACATGCTATTCTTTTAGACCTCGAAATGACAGGTAACAGATAGCGACATCGCAACTATAAAACTAACCTGAGATATAACAAATATATGTGATGAATAATTTCCTCCTATTGAAAATTCTATGTTTATAAAACTATTTTGTTTATTAATATTATGGCGGGAACAGATGTTCATAGGATATTTCAGTTTGGTAGAATATCCCTCATGTTCCTTGACGTTGGCATCTCTGGTTTCAAAGTCGACCGCCACAAGAGCAAACCCCCGTTAAAGCCCTAGTCGATCGGGACGCCGTAAACGGTTGTCGAGAGGGTAGGGGGCGGTGGCGCAGAAATAGAAACCGGGGCGGGTATTTGATAACTCCGAGAGGCCGGCGGCTGGAGGTTGGCGTGCGGGGCTTCTCATATCAGAGGGGATTACCTCTAACTGTAGGGGCATTATCGGGGCCCGCCGCTCTGTATATACAGAGAGAGAGAGAGCGAGAGGGCAGATAGAAAGAAAGCGTGTGCCGGAGAGGGAGAGAGAGTGAGAGAGAGAGGGTGGGAGGGTAGGAAGATAGAGCCGAAAGAGGGCGGCAGCGGTCCCGTGGTGGGGGGGGACCCTCCTGCCGTAGTTTAGGAGGGCCCCCGGGGCGGTCATTACCGTAAATCTCATATGAACGTGCCTTTCTTACGGCGGATACATTACTACATCATACCATTATTATGTATTGGATCACTCCGCCCACTCCAGTGTAATAGCGGTAGAACCCTATCTGGAAAAATAATCCCAGGCCGGATCAAGACCGGATTTGGAGGCGGGGCCGTTTTTGATGGAAATAAAAGAATGGATAACAGGACTTCGATTGTTATACCTTCCCAATTCCAGTTCAATGAATAATTTATAGAAATGAGATATATGCAATAACGTAATTATTCGTTTGAAATATTCTTGAATTGCTGAAATATTCTTTACGGGAATGAGAATTGATTCTTTTGGATTACTATATAATATCATACATGCGTGGAAAGAGAATATTCCCTATTAAAATTTGTTCAGTTGTTGAGTACACAACTCATATTACTTCAAACTCAGGAATTTTTCAATTAGCTTTTAATGAAATCAGTCATTAAGTATATTAATTGAAAGTAACTAAATTTTCTCTTAAGCGAATCCCTAATTTGTACCCGAAAGGGCGTCTCTCTTTAAGGGCCGGTCTGTAATCGGTTAAAAGGTATTAGGCCGGCGGGGCTTTGGCGGGGTGATGGCCTAGGGCTTCCAGGTGTGCCAATGATAATGAACACCTTTGATGAAGCTCCTCCCCCGACATAATTGCCACCCGGATACGCCTAATCCCGACCCGCCTACACAGTCTCACAATCCAAAGTTTCCTTAATGCTCAATACGACCTGTCCTAAGACAATAGTAAGGATGATCGATACTGTCCGCGGGTTAAACCAATAAGAACGTCAAACGGCTTATAATAATCAATCCGTAAATTAGCACTTTGTAAATTCATAATAGCTAGGCATTCTGACACACTAAATTACTGGCGTAAAATTTTAAAATCATACAACCTCCAATGTGGGTCACCTCTGCGTGGAACACGATGTGGGAAATATGGTTTGGAGGCCACGTGCACGTCCCCATTCGGCGACCCCCGTGTTATCTTCTTTATGCGGCCTACGTACAGTACGATAGGGGACCCACATGAGTCATTAAAAATGTTTGATGGCCATTTCAAGATAGTAATGTACAAACAAATCATCAATCCAGGAGGAATATAAAACAAAACATTATATAAACCGGTTGGGAGAATAACATAAATAAAAAATTATTTATATTCAAATACTTCTTCGTGCGGTAGTAACTTATTCTTATCTATTTTGATGTGAAAACTATTGCACTGTTGTGCCTACAACCTACATAAAAAGCGGACGACAAATTTGAAATTCTATTTTTTACTAATATTGTTTACTACCACGCTACGGTATTGAAACATTTCAACTCAGTCAGGTTTACCTGTAACAATTAGGTTACATACTTTCCACCGAGTTATTCAGTACTCGTTTTCGTTTAATTTCTATTCAGATAGTGCGATATCGGGAAAGGACTCTGCCTCTTTGTATGAGATGATGCGTTCGATTGCCATTGTCGATGATCGGCCAATCTGGGCGTATAGGCTCCGAATGTTATTTAAATAGGGTTACTTCCAACCTCAAAGAGTACACTTAAGGTCTTCCTCTCGGCCATAAAATAGCATTTATCGGTTCCTATTCGTGCGGCTTATTGAGTTTGGCCAGAAAGTATTCCTTTTTCAACACCGGTTATAGAACCAGTAATCCTACTATTCCTCTCAAGACCCCGATTTGCTCGGTTCTCCTAAATCGACTTCTTTACCCCTTGCATCCCCTACACTTTTGGTGTCCCATTTAAAATTTCTTTATCATTCGAAATAAGATCACAGAATAGGTTAAATTTCCCCAGCACAAACGTAAAAAACAAATGAATTAAAAAAATTACTAAAGAAAAGTAAAAAATTACTTTTACGATCAAATTTGATTTAGGAGTAACGTCCACGACTTCATGATAGGTAGAAAAAAAACGTGGATTGTTGACGACAATTTAAGGATTTGAAATATAATTATAAAATGCGTATAAACATCTGTAAAATGGAGCCAATTAATAAAAATAAACTAGAAATTGTAAACGAAAATTTAAAAAAAATACTACAATTTATTCATTATCAATAATGATATAAGAACATACGTATAAATACAAATTTTTAATTCATGTTAGGTCCTCCAATATTTTTTTTGCCTTAACCCGTCGTCGGAAAATATAATTACATGGCTGATTCTGATACTGTTTGATTATTTCTATAATGCAATAAGCATGGAACCTTATTGGCAGCAAATACAAACAAGGGGTTTTTAATCCGATCTGATTATTCTTTACAGGCAGGCGGATTCATTTACCAGTAGGGTTCTACAACATGCTACCAAGTGGCCGTGGGCCGTTTCCCCCCGCACAGGTGGGTAAGGGGTGAGCTCGCGACCGGTGACCGACCGGGGGGCGGTCGTTATTATTGGGAGGCCGGGTTCGGACCGGGGCACTTCACACGCGGGATGAAGTACTCTCGGCGGGCTGAGGCGGCCGCCGAGGGCCTCTCACTTTGTAGAGACGGCGGGCTCGGGCCGGTCCCGGCGACCGCCGCCGCGACGCTTTAATTAAAAGTGGAGCTCAGGATCCGGGAATGGCGACAATGGCCGCCTCTCGAACTCCGTGTGACACTGCCCTTTGCCAAGGATGCTACGTACCTGAAAAAAAAAGAGGAGGAACGAAGGAAAAAAGAGGGTCAAGTGACCTTTTGTATTGCGGCCCGCCCTCACATACCCGCCCGATAAATTACATTTTTCCGCAGTCCCGTTTTAGCATTCTTTGGCCTCAGAAATTTAGTACATACACATGAATACAGAGACTATGCCCGAGTATGAAAAAACACATAAGCAATTTTTAAAACCCTTCTGCCTTTTAGCCTCCTTCTTTTATATCCACTGATTTAATCATTTCATCCCTTAACCCTTTCGCTACTACGGGTGACTATAGTCACCCGCCACAAAACGCCGCATGGGGACGACGGTTGACTATAGTCACCCGCCAGAAAACGCCGCTTATACACGAACGCCGCATCTCTTACAGAAATGGAGCCAAAAATCAAGTAGTAGAAAAATCAACTCAATTTTTTCAGTTCGCAAACAATTGCAAGCGGAATTGCAATGTTTATTTCTTTCTACAGTGCTTTGTCATTGGCCTCTGGCACTCGAATGTATAATAATAGTTAGTCGTAATTTGAATGCGTCAGAAGACAGGAACGAAACCTATACGTGATAAAACCGCATTAAATTTATATAAATATTGTAAATTGTGGTATAATCATTTTAAATTACAAAGTAAAATTATAATGTTACAAAGTCGTTTTTGAGACAAAAGTCTTGGCTCCGAATGTTAAAGACTGTGCGCGCTTTTCGCTGTTCGCCGTAGCGAAAGGGTTAAAAATACATAATTCTATGGTGGTGTTATAATTATGAAGTTAGTAATTAAGTCGAATACGAGTGCCTATTTCTGAAACCCGACTCCATCAGATTGAATTTAGCCAACCCGATGTTGTATTTACCCAGTATTAAATTCGAATTTGTAGGAAATGTTCAAGTTACGGTTTATTGATAAAACGAGGAATGTATAATCATTCCGACACGGATTAGAGATAATCGCGGGAGTGATATTCCCTATTCGGGTTCCTAGGGCTGTGGAAAGGCCTAATGCGAATATGAATGAGGATGGTTGTTTTCGGGCGACCTTTCCATACTTTAGGAGGTCGTGAGGTTAAGTAATATTCCGGGTACCTTCATTAGCGGCAAAGAGTACTAATGAGCTCCTTAACCTCTCCCTCCCCCATAACCCCGGGACGTATATCCTGTAAGCTTTTGTATCAGAAAGATTACAGGCCTGACATGTTGTTTGGAGGTTGGGTTGGTTTAAGGGTTGAGCGGGTTGAGTGGGTGGTGGGAGGGAATGATTAGTGTAAAGTTCACTAAGTCTGGGTCTTTAAGCCGAGCCGCTTTATTTTCATTGAGATTTTAGTTTTAATTTCAGAAATATGATGAGCCTTGTATTTACAGTTAAAGCTTCTTCCAAGCATTTGCTGTTCATTGGTAAAATACAAATTGATGGAAACAATTATAAAACTATTCTCTTGTATATGCAGCTAATTTTCTGTACTTATACAGGAATATATTTAAGTAGGTTATTTTATAGTATTTAAATAAGGTGTGTTCTACAAGTATCGTTAGAAAATCGTTTCTCCTGATAGAAAGCTACCAGAGCTTCAAGAGAACAATATCCACTTATTAATAACTACTTACCCCTTTTAATATTTTTTTTAAACGTGTCGGTTGATTTCCCGTCACCAACACAGACATTCCATAAATTCCGTCACGAAACATTGTCGATAGAAAAATACCCCAGATATATAACAACCAATTTAAAATACTTTTGAAAAAAGTGAATCATCATTTGTTTTTCCGGTAAGCGGTTGCGATTCCTTATATGCGGTAGTATTTACAACTGGAATTCAAAATTGAAATTCCTTAATAGGTTAGACAGTGAAAAGTTAAATCGGCAGCGATGGTAACCAGCTTGAGCCGGGGCTCGATTCTTTGTCAGGGAGGGGCGGGTTTCCCGTTGACCGGATTCGAAGGGTGTTACCCCCGTTTAATGGAAAAATAACTCAAGCGATCTCATCCAATTTCGCCAACCTCCCTTCGGCTTTTTTTTATTTATTTCCCACACCACTCGTCTCCCGTTTATTTTCTCTACGGCGTCGGTCAGAACAAGGGAAAGAAACGGTGGGAACGGGAAAATTTACAATTCAAATCTCCTTTCGAAATATTTAGGCCTGGGCCTAATTTATTGTCCCCCTGAAGGACGTTCAATAGGTATTCGGCTCTGTCTACCTTTTACGTTAAAGGGATGTATGTTACCTTTACATCAAAATGATGACGGATTTAGATATTGACATGTGACCATATTTTATTTTTACACTAATATAGTACTATACCATTTTTTCATAGGACACTCATTGCGGACGAACAAACAGGTATTCGAATTTGTACATATATATAATTTGTATACAGTGTTTAAGACTATACTAAATTTAATATTCAATTGGCGGATGTATTTTCGTTTTATAGACAAAACGTTTACATGTGTAATTGGTGAAAATTATGTTATTTTGATTATGTGCTATATTTTTACAAATTAAATAATCATCTATTTCCAATATTGGACTGGTTTGTTTAACCAAGTTCCATTAAAATTACGTGGATCAAGTCTGTCCCATATTTCTGGTAGTACATAATTACAGTTTCTTCAATTTAATAATATTTTGCCCGGACCTCGCACAGATATTACTATTCCCTTTTCTGCCGCTGCGCTTTAGGGCGCTCCAATATACCTGTTTTGGCAATCTGGGAAGCGGAGGGTCGCCGCTGGCCCACAATCTCGGAGGGAGTTGAGTGAAGGCGTCCCTAAGATTGGAATGGAGTATATGACGGAGATAAAGAAAAGGGGGCTCGGGGCCCCAGGAATTGAGGGAGGGCAGAGATTGAGTGAAAGGGGGAAGGCCACGGTTGAAGGGGTTGCCGGGTCGAGGGGGTGGGCGCTTCAAACTTTTTCAATCCAACAGCTCAGAGGTTTGGGATTCAAGGGCCAATTCCGCCCCACCGACGAGATACAGAAAGGCGGTAACGGGATATGGCCGGATAGCACGGACGACCCAAATTTATTGGACCTAACGCAATATTGTTATTATTATTATATTCTACCCGTTATTGTAACTATCTTAACCAGCATATGTCTTAATTTAACTTCTCAACACATTGATAACCATATATCCTAGTGCATTGAAAAGAATTCATTGTTAAATATTCGGAGTTCATACGTGCATTTCGGTTCAGAGTTTATACCATTGGACTGTGTCGTTTGTTGTGGAAACCATATGCGGTTTTGTAAATATGCAGTCAATAGTCAATAATGATAAGTAAATCGACCATTTTCGTCAAACAAAGAAACTTGCTATAGCTGCAATAAACCTTAAGAAACGTCATTCCGGTTTATATCTATTAGAAATAATTCTTCGGAGATTTTGGTCTAAAGGTTTTTTCCGAGGAGTTAAGTTAATCAATAATCAGATTAATCGGTAATCGAATTAATCAGTAAGTAGGCTTCGTTCTTAATATGAGTTGATCTAACGCAAATTAAAAGCTTTGGTCAATGTTAAAGCAGTGTGATTGTTTGTTTCAATAAGAATACTTTTGCTATCTCAATCGATGAGATACCCCGTAATATTATTGAATTCATATTTATATACGATTCTGGAATGTTTATTTTCATTATTTTTCGTTCATTCCCTAACGGACAACACTTAAAATTCTTCACTTGTGCCTCAAGACATTATTAATAGTATTAGATTTCCAGGATGAAGTTGTCGGTTGTGAAATCGGGCATGAAGCAAGTTGCAAGTTTGCCACAAACAAGAAGTGGCCTGCGAATAAGCTGACCCGGAACTACTCACACATATCGGTCATATATTAACCTCGCCAGCGTTCCAACTACAGCCCGCCGCAAAGTTCAGGGTGGCCGCGAAGTAAGTGAGAAGGGAGCGACCCTCGGCTAAACCGTTACGGTTTCCGCCCGATGTGAAACGTTTTAAAATTGTATGCACACATCCCTAGGCCAAGTTCCCCCACTCCCCGACCCCTCTAAAGTTTGAAACATATTTACATTGTCGATACCACAGGCGTTTATCCGCCTTCCTCCCCCTCCCAAAACCACTTCCGTACAACACCACTTCTTCCCCATTGCCGCCCGGCAGTACGTTCGCAAAATGGAAACCTATTTTATATACGACTTTATGGTTTTCTTTGCTCGGTTCGTTATTTAGTGATAACGCGTTCCTCTTCCCCGCCGTGGACATCAAAGCCCGTCATTATGTTTGAATGCGAAGCGGCGGTGGATAGCTGGCTGTTGGCGGAGCGGGTTGTGACCCGAGGGGAGCGGGACTACTAAACTCTAATTGAACCTTTGAAGTTTGCCCGCGATGGAAACGGAATTTTGTAATTTTTAAATGCCCCCCGACATTCAAATGCGCTCACAAAGTGAGGCGGGCTTTGCCGCGATGCGGGTGGGGAGGAGTAAGAAAGGGGCGGGGAAATAAATATATTTTGAAGGGGGGTTTATAAGGAGTTGCAATTTGGACCTACAGGCCATACATCGAGCAGGGTTGAATTATTGAATTTAACTCACCTATTTTTGAAAATGAAGGTATGACTTTTGCGTATATGCTTATAACAGTTTGAGAAATAACTTGATTCCTATCCATCATCATTGTTTGGTGTTACACTCTATTACATTGGAAATAATTCTACTTAATCACATGAAAAGTAATGTATGAAGCATTATTGTGCATTTGTACCAACCAGTTATGCTCCAAAAGATAAAAGAATTAAAGATATAAAGCCAAGTTCAATTGATGTTAGGAAAACTTAAAATGTATATGTATATATAAATTACACATATAAAACATAAAAAATAAAATATTCTGCGTGATGCTTAATTTTGAATAAAGGTGTAGTTAACCACTTCATAAGTACAAAATGTAGTACTTTCAAGCGACCGAACTTCTCTATGTTGTATTAAATATAGATTTAATGGCTAGGCCTTAACGTTTGGATCCGCTAGAAACTTCAGGATTTTACTGTGAGAACTAAAACTAGTAGTGCGGAGGTTCTTACATTTCGCGGCGGTAAATGTACATTTTCCAAATTTATAATAGGATCGAACATTAGCGTCAAATGTAATTGACGCAATTCTGGGTTAGGGAAATGGTGGCGACGGGCAATGAAAGAAAAAACCCCGAGTTTGAATACGCTGCTATCGCCTAGTGGAATATCCACGGAATTCTGGTCGCGATAAAAAAAAGGCGAAGAAAATATTCAGCCTAATATTTGAAATAGGACTCCAAATTGCCTTTGGAGGAGACGCCAATGAGCTGGAAAATGTATGAAAATGCGGGTTGCCTCTCGAGGTTTGCCCTCGAGGATAGCGAGCCATTCCCCCTGCTACTCCATTTTATCCCCTTCGTTCACTCACTATTCTCATTCGCTCTCCTTCCCTTCGATCCGGCCCGCCGCTAGGTCTGTCCCATAATACTTCTCCTGTTAAATTTGTTCTCCCTATCGGGATAGTCCAAATTATTGATGTTATTACTTATATTCTCAGAACCTCTTCAAATCCATTGTGGTAAAATTGTAAATTCGATATCGAATTTCCGCGATATTAAACGCGGTAAAATGTGGAACGTGGTTGATCTTACGCTAAACTGGCTATGGCTTCCGGATATCGTCAATAGAATTTCGTCCGTAATTCCTCGAAGCATTTAAGTTTGTCGACGTACCCAGCAATTGCTGTACAGTACTGTAATTTTGTTAATGTATACCGCATTCACATTTAAATTTTGTAGTAGAGGTTCTTGCGGCACTACAGTAAAATTAACTTTACGGAGATTTAAAATAATCTATTAATTATATATCAAAAGGTAGACATCTGGTTATCATAACAATAAAGGGAATATTAAACCATTCTGCCTGCAGAACCTTCGTAACGCACGGCTCATTGTACATTTTTAAACGGCATAGTCTGCAGGCAATAGTAAAATGCGGAATAAAGAGGCTTGTTGAACAAAAATGGGGCGCCTGGACAAGGAAGGGGAGGAGTGAGGAAATGGGTGGGAAGGTGTGTTACTAGGGTATAGTGCCTGGTACACTCCTCGGCTGTGTAAAAGAGCCTGCGTGGTTTCTTCCAATAACTGGCGCCAGTAAACGGTTGAAATAAACTTTCAGTTTGTTTATGTTTTGAATATCAGTGCAAAATGTCGTTTTGCAACCGTGACCTATTTCAAAAAAGTCTTGTTTATGCCATGCATTTGTATATATCATTTGATCACCTTTTGATTATATAGTGTAGACTCATAGACGTACAGTTTAAAAAAAATAAGACATCGTATCCGCGATTAAATTATAATAACTAAATTTAAAAACAATTGCTATTCCGCTAAATAAATAATTATGAAATTGGTTAGCTGCTGAAATATATAAGAATAACCGATGTTCTAAGCAGTATTTATTGAAGATTCTACCCGATATTTCTTCATGGCGAATTGCAAATCGGCTTCCAATAGCAAAACGATAATGGGAAACGAGGGCGACACTGGAAAAGTTGTAGCGCCAATCCGAGATAAGCTGACGCAACCCCTGGTCAGGGGAATGTTATAACTAGTGCCGCAGGTAGCCGAGTAGATGGTCATGATACCGCCCAAATGATTAATGATCAGAACTGAAAACTAAGCAGCCATCGGTAGATATCCCTGGTCACCGCTAATTGAGCTCCGCATTAGACGTCCCGTGGGGACGTACCCCTTCCCTATCGCAAACCGTACGACCTACTCTGTACCAATAGCCGACATTTTAATTTAAAAAAAAATGTTCGATCGCTGGTGCAGCGATGGCGGGCTAACCGAGGTAACTAATTTCGGGAATTAGCTGCTAGGTTTAATTACCCGGTGGAGAACATACACGCAAGCGGAAACGGCACTTTGGCCCTAATGACAGACAAAAAACTCCCTTCCCCTTCATAATAGTTACGAGCGTTTCATTAAAAAATTCCCTTTCGTCATTCAATTAACACGAATAGCATTAATTATGTGAAAGAGAGGACGATGCTTTGATTGCTTTTGCTGTAATTTCAGTTCAGATTAACGTAAACAGACCTGCTTTCACGAATGCCTCCCTATTTTGTGCGCATGAGGTTAAAGGATAGATGATCTGAGGTGGCGAACGAGAGTATTTGGTGGAAGCTTAGATTGAAAGGATTTGTAGCCGGTAGAACCCACCGCTTGGATGAAGGGATCGTTGGGATAAATGTAAACATTGCTCAGAAACAAATAAGTCGTGTTTTACGTTAAGCTAAATATTACTTTACATTTTAAATCTCTGAATGTTCTTCATATTATGAATGAAATTGGGAATTGTGAACATTCAAGAAATTAAAATACTTTTTTGTATAAAAAATATGATTCTTTTATTACATGAGTCCAGTGAGTTCTTCCGTAATTAATAATATTGGTATGTGAATAATAATAACAGTGCATCACAGTTGTGTTTTTTTAATGTACTATTTTTGTAAATTTATAATCTTACCACTTTAATTAATTAATTTTTATATTTCATCGTATAATAATACAGTATATTAAGTATTTCATTATGATGATAACACACCTCTTATAATTATGTTTTATTTGTAGTTAATTTCAGGCGCAGTGAGTGGAGGCATTAAATTACGAAAACAACAATATATTTGTGTATGTACACTCGGCCCAAATTTATTTTTCTATGTAAACTTTTAAAGCATCCCTATTCGGAAGAGATTTTCAATTTACATCTTTCAACGTAAATACACATTTCACTGTTTAATTTCCCCGGTAAATTTCGAAAGCCATTAGCATCATATTACGCCTCATATTAAAAACAATAAGTCAAAAAGAAGTCTTTCTTATCTCTTCGCTTATTGGAAGTCCAAAGATTTATGGTCTATTGATTAGACAATCTAGTCGCCTGATGCGGCTTAGTGGCCGGCGGGGTTCGGGTCGAGGTTTGTGTTGAAAGTCGGCACGGCCTGAACTTCGCCGCTCATCAAAAACCCGTTATTGTAAACGCCGATGGTCTACCAGGAACGGGGTAAGGCCGGAAGAGGAAGGAAGATGTTTTCGGGGCGGGGAGAGTTCTGTGTCAATATTATCAGATGATTGTGATTTGAGTGGCCGGGAATCGAAATATCGGCGAGTCCGAAAACCGGCAGATGTTCCTTACCCCCTTGTTTTTATTATGTCTTTTCATTCCCCAGCCGATTTTACCCAACTTCTATTATCCCCCGGGATTTTTCTTCCCTCTATTCCCCCTCGCCCATAAACGTTAATACAGAAAAAGAATCATCCACCGTTCGCCAGCAGCCGCATTTTGCCCTCCAACAATTGTTATCTAATTGAGTTTCGTCCAATTCCAGTACAACAATTGTTCGAAATTAGTTCGAAGAGCGCCGCCTAGTTTAGCGGCGCCCGCTTAGAAATTATATTCGCTCAAAATGGGTAACCGTCTATTGTTTCCATATTATCATATTATTTGCATTGTTAATTCCAAAATGGGAGGGATTAAGTGTAGCCCACGCCTACCGAACTGGTCCCAGGTTCTTCCCGGTATTCAACGTCGGTTCCCGCAACTTAACAACGGCCCCGGGACAATCCAAATAGCGATTCAACCTCATAAAATACTCTTTTGAAGTCATGGCGAACTATGCGTACGTTAACATCTAAACATAATACGATAACTCGTGTTATTTGACTGAAATAATTTAGTCCGGAAGCGGACTCCGTAGCACCTAATGAGCTGAACGAGTGGTTTCATGTTACTTATTTCTTACTTTAGTTTGATTCGTTTATGGTTAATGTCAACATAAAAGTATTGATAGCTACGTGTTTATGAAAAACCCGGTAAACAGTTCACACACATTGTATACATGCTGTGCCATATTCCGAGAGCATATAGACTGTGAAAATTGGTTTATGTATTAATTATTCGCGAAATATTGAAAATTATCTAATACAATTTCGTCAACGAGGATATTTTATGCCTATTTTAGATGCAGGGCACTCTGAATCTGGAAATTTGATGATCGTGAATTGCTCTGTGCCAATTAATAAAAGGGGAAAGCGATGAACCTCTTGAAACCGCTAATTAATTCATGCTTCAATTGGCCCCCGCTCGAGTTCTTGGCACGGCTCATTTGCGAAAAAATTACACGCTCATAGATTCTCCAATTTTCTGAAGATGTTGGAAAATGAAGAAAGAAATGTCCATCAAACAGTAAATTTAATTCGCTTTTAGATAGTATAATGAGTACTGCACTAAAATTTAATTAAAGGACTCATTCATTACTAATATATTTATTCAGGACACGTCCGTATTGTTATTATATTGTTTTTTTTTTAGATATTTTACATTCCTTATGATCTATACAAGAGAGTGAATAGACTGGTCATAATCGCAATTTGTTAAATCATCGTTAAAAATTCTTTTAATATTTTATAATATCAACATTCCTCCTTCTGACCGCTTCATGATCTGAAGGGACTGAAGATTAAATTAATAAGATCTAATTCGATACTGTTACTGACATACATACTGAAGATCAATTAGGACAACCCGCTTGGAGGTCGGCGGTGGACATTGTTGACGCCCTTGGGGTTACCGGCCCAATATCTTGTGCACGCGCCATGTTTATATTACCTAATTGGTTATTACAAATACATACGCGAGGCCTGTTATATAATTCATATGGCTAAACAACCGAAGGTTTCGATCGAGGGAGAATAGTAAAATCATTTTTCTCTAATTCTGCTTTTAGTTAACCAACACTCTGCGATCGATTAATCGTCTTAGTTCAATGTAATGCGCAAAACAATTTTCCCGTCACTGTCATATGTTGATGTCTAGATAGAGCTAGCCCAACGAATAATTAAAGGTAAATTAACTCTTAACTGTGAAAGCACAGTCAACACAGTAATAATGGTCGCACTGTAGAATACAGCCTAATTAAATATAAAGGCAGTTAACTCATTGATTGAAAATAATAATAATTTCCTATCATTTACTTGATTAAAACTCAGTTTACTGAAACTCAAAATAAACTGAATGTAACAAAACGCTAAACCTTATCGTTCCTTAATAACACTAGAAGAGCAATTATAATGCGTCAATGCCAAAAAATAGTGCCCAGGTAGGATTGTATTATGGGCCATTACCACCTGATTCAGCATTTAATTTTTTCTCCCGTAATCTGTCACTTTATAGTCAGATGACGTACTTGTATGTACCTAAAAGCATATATTTCAAATTCTATTTCTGTTTTGAAAAATTATTGTCAACGAAGAGAAATTTTACTTCGTATTCAACATATTGTTAAGCTATATGAAGTGCATAATATATTCTATAGTGACTTCCGGAAAACAACCCTAGTTCATCACAATAAGATGAAATATGTGCACGGATTTAAATCGTATATATCGGATATATTTATTAATTATAAGGACAGCTCTGGTGGTTTTAATTCTTGGATTAAAACAGCTCGTTGCTATTAATATCTGAATCCGATTGTTAGCTGTGGGTATGGGAGTTTTATCTTGTTTGCTTTAGGGCCAACAAGGCCGTTTCGCAGCACTGTGGGACAGAGGCCCTTTCGAGTTCAAACACGATTTAAAAGCAATCTGAATTCTCGAAGCTCTTTTTCGTACTCCGTACATACCTCGGATATATTTCTGTTCGTCTAAACGAAATCGTATCAGAGACAAATGCTCGTGTTGCATCACAGACATACACACACACACAATGAAAACCGAATTCAATAACACGTCTGAGTCTTTTTAATAATTGGCAAACGACCGAGTAAATACCAAATTTAATATTTCTTCACTGCCGAATAAATAAGATTCGAGAGCATAACGGCTGCGCACAATTGCGCTTTATAAATCAAGAAAAAAGAGAAAAATAAGATTCAAGGAGCCTAATTACGAATTTACCCCCTTTAATTCTGTAATGAACACAGTGAATGGGCATTGCAGTATTTTTTAAGGCCCGCATTATAAACTGTGTCTTATATAACATCAAATTAGGATTTAAGGGCATAAGGCAGGACTAGATGCCGCATTAATGTGAAATAGCGATTCGTAATAGTGATCCGAAATATTGTCAGAATAATAAGGGGAATGAAACAAGAAGATCCATCAACATTGTAACTTTTACATTGTGATGATGGCGGGATCGTGGCCGAACTCGAGGGTATACAACGTCGGGTGGTTAAAAGTGCGGTGTTAAGGGTGGGGAATGGTCTGTTCGTTGTTTGAGGAAAGGGGCGGGCTTTCTGGTTACTTAATCCTGATTGAATTAAGTCCACCACGGGGCCGATGATGGATGGCTTTGTGGCTGCACACAACCCCTGAAGGAGATTCACTTTGCTTACCTACCCGGAATATACTTGGGCCACAAGTGCCCCAGACGTTAATCCTTTATTAATGAGATTCCAGATTGTATCTCAGTGCACAACTCATAAATTTGTCGAAATGGAGTCAAATACTGGGGAAAATCATCCGAGCGATATTTTTCATGCGAGGGAGGAAATTAAATGGGGCTTAGAGTTTTCAAGTTAACTAACGTAATATGCTATGTCTAGGAACAAGAGTACATTATACATAAATATTACAAATTGAATATTCTTAATACTTTAAACATGTAATTGTAAAAAGCTAGAAGTTATTACTTTTCTTTCTTTGTCGAAATTTAGTTAGATTTGGAACGAAATTTGTAACAATTACACATATAAAAACATACATAAATATATATAATTTGAATAGTTGTGGTCTAAATTTAAAACTTATTTTAATTAAATCATACTCATCAATCATCATAAAAATGCGGTATCTTATCTCCTATATAATTTTAAATTGACCCATAAATTAATGATGAGTCTTGGGCCCGCTGAAAAAGGTTTGGGAATTGCCCTGTGGATTCGCTTAAAATATTGCCTCCGCCGCATTGAAGTGTTGATCCATGGGATTTGGGTGCGGTTTCATTTGTTTGAGTTTCCTCCTTGTCAAAAATCATTTAGACCTACAAAAGGAAACGAGAACAAATTAATATAGTAACAAAATACGGCAGGTGTTTTATTATCTTCACTTTATCTGCACTTACAAAAGCAGCGAACATTCATTTAAACTATGACACAATTTCCTCAAATTTTCTGACCATTATTGATCTTATTCATTTTTTAACTAATTCGAGGCATAAATTAAGAACACAATTAATTATTATTAATTTTCATATATTATACGCGTTCACCATAATTTCGGATATAAGATTTTCTACATCTATCGAAGAGGCTCCAACTAATATTTAGATGGTATGATCAATTATCCCCTCTGGCATTTTATGAAGAAGAAATTTTGCCAAAATTTGTGCTATTAATGTAAAACTTATTCCTGCCCAACCTGGAAAGTCAGGTTTAGAATTGCAAGTAAAGAGATTTCACACCTATCTACAATATCTATATGTTGCATGCAATAATCTCATTATGAATGGTATTTTTCCTAACTTATCGACGACCGACCGGTGCACGTAAACTGCCCATTTCTCCTGGTAAAAAAATATACGGAGAAACCGATCAGCCGCAGATAAATGTTCAAACAGTAATTGCATTTACTCCACTGTACAGCAACACTGTGGGGGTAATTGCGATTCGAAATTTTTCGCGTGTTTATACTCCCGTGCACTGCCCGTGATACCGGTACGTGAGAGCTGATGGTTATTCTTTTAAACGTCGCAAACGATTTATTGGAACAACACATTTCAACACTGGGCCATCTTAATTAATAAAATATCTTAAGATAGTCTGTAAATATATCTGAACCTAAAGTCATAAATTTGTTCCTAAAACTTTTTATGTCAATGGTTGCTGTAGGTAATAATTATGTTCAATTTTCAGTGTTCAATATGTACCTTGTGTAATATATTCACTATAGTACCTAAGAAGATGTCATAATTCAGTAATAAAATTCTTGTCAATAACAACATAATACAAATATCCGCATTTGAATATATGTGAATCGACACGCTAACACCGTGCCGCTTTAAAGCCTCATTGAGCTATACCGGGTACCATTCGCAGGTGAATTCGGAATTCCCCGTAATCATTAAACATTTTCCCAGAACCTTCTTTCATTTTATTTTGCTCTCTGGCCTTTTGTATACCTGAGTGGCACGCTCTAACCTCGATCAATATAATATTATTTTTTAATAATATAACATCAAATATTAACCGGACAAAAATTAATTTTGTTATAACAATAAATACCTAATAAATAAATTTAAAATTATAATTTATCTATATTATAAACCAAATATATATCACTCTACTCAGCTAAACTGTAAACTGATCATATGTCAAATTATATCGTAACCTGCCCTTATTTTTCTCCAACCATACACCAATTTTTGGAATGACGATACCCTAGATTTAATTTTTACTCAGCGTAATAAACTAGTTTTAAAAGCGTAAATTGAACACTGCAGTCCTTAATTTTAACCATTTTTCTCAAAAAAAATTTCACGAATGAAAAATCGGCCCGGCCGGGAAAAAACAAAACGATTTCACCTCGCTTACGAATTTCCCGAGTGGGCGTAAATCAATGCCTGAACACAACAGAGGGATGAATACGGGCGAGGCTGGGCCTCCCT
This sequence comes from Lethocerus indicus, assembly GCA_019843655.1. NCBI lineage: Eukaryota > Metazoa > Arthropoda > Insecta > Hemiptera > Belostomatidae > Lethocerus > Lethocerus indicus. The sequence goes on along the minus strand of JACDQD010000003.1, from coordinate 19,450,590 downwards.
CGCATTGAGTATTCAAACCGGGAGCGAGTATCTGGGGCTCCGGTCCCAGGAAGTGTCCACAGCTAGGAAGGTAGGCCGGTGATTTATACTGCTCGGATGACTATAGCTTGTAAATTAGCGTCGCGACGCCCAAACCGCCCGCCCACAGTACCGGCCACTACACAACTACAGGTTATCGGCAGAGGATTTGCCGGCTGATAATAATGCCAGCGCCCCCACCTCACCACAGTGCCGCTTCCAATCCTTGTCGATGGGACGAATAATACGCCCAAACCCGATTTCACGTTGGCCAATCGACAGTGAAACCGGGAAACTTGTTCCGCCCACCAGTAATATCAATACTATCAGGTTGTATTCGGGTAGAAATAAATGGCATAAAAATAAAAGCCACAGTGCAAATATGTTTAGTAGCTTTCTGTAGGGTAGATATTATTTAACTGCATGAATGTAAGTATGGTCCTTCATAAAGGATCAATCCTTAGATTAAGATTTAATTGTCACTAATCTTCGTGGAGTCTTTTCGTAGTTGGAGCAAATGAAACATACAAGCTGCTGCCGAGCATACGCAAACGGGCCAACCCGTGCGGCCGGCTGATAATTTCGGAGGCCCCTTTTTTGTATAAGCCGCACAGATTGAATATCTTCCCCCGGCGCAATTCGGTCCCCTGCAAACGAGGTGTTCCGTTACCTTTTTGTTCTCGCCAATGTCACCAAAAAAGGAAAAAAAAGGTATTTTAAAGTAAAATACATTGGGGGAAATGGCGAGAGTTGTGGGGGGGGGGCGAACAATGGGGCGGCCGGATCAGATTCGCGGATGGTAGTTTGGCACGTGTACATTGTGTGCCCGACCTTTGTCCCCCACAAATCGCCATTTCCGCAGCACAACGACATCAGGCAAAAAACAAAACCACTTGTCCGAGTTGGGTCCCACTACCTCCCGGTTGAGAGCGACCAACAACGGAAGAGTACCAATTCGATGAATCAATTGTATTAATTTCTTTCCCGTTTGTATTTTGTGTCCCTGTCCCTCCCCCCACCAATCTCTTTTCCACGTTTAAAAATGTATTTTTCACAATTGATGAAATAATCGTTCGACTGTACCGATCGCTATTCTAACATAATAAAGCCGGCCAGTCTGAAATCTATGAGCGCTAAGCCTGCCCTAAATTCTGAACATCGTAAAGTAGGCCGCCTTCTTTTTTGACAATAACGCGACTGTAATCGTGGAATGGGTACTATTAATGCTTAATATTCCGACGATTCAATGACGTGGTTACTTACTTTTATTTTAGATTTTGTTTAAAGTTTCTAGGTTATAGTCAGTGCGGTGATCCACCGGGGTGCTACGTTAGGCCGCTCGTTCGCCGAAACTTCGGTGAGGGATAATCTGAGAGATGAGAATGGTGTGACCGTGTTTTTTTGGTACGGCCGTTGTCCCCGTACGTCGTGCCACGAAAGTCCGTCGGTCCAAATCCTGAAGAAGCGTTGGGGACAATGCGAACAATGAGACAATGGGTCGGCCAACCGAGGAGTGAATTGCTGTGTCCCACCTCCTACTCCTGTCCATTTCGGCCTCCTTATGACTTTATTTATTGTCATCCGGGCCCCGGCCACCTTCCGAGCAGCTCCGGTTGGAAATTCGAAGCCGCCGCTCAGTCAAAATTCTGGACGGCCGTAATTTCCACCCCTTGTCCAATTACCGCTTCGAAACGGCCCCGATGAAGACAGCTAAACGCGGAACTTATCTTCCTTATTTATGCCCGCTTTTATTACTTCACTTGTCCGAAACGCGTCGTAAATTTCAATTAAATTTATGTAGAGAAGCTATCGCCTGTAATTATTATTTGCGAGCAATTTACACTCGCGGGCAACTATCAAAGGGGGTATTAGAGTTAATATAGTTTATGGCTGTTCTCGACTTGTTATAAGTGCGTCTCGAGGCTAACTTAATTTCTCGGGCCTCGAGAGAAGTCTCTTTCATAACACTTTTTACCATCCTGTGGATAAATTCATATATTATACGGTTATATATTAAAAGTCTGTATTTGACGCTGAGCTCAAATTGAGTGAATTCCAATTATAGTTCATTCTGTCTTAATGAAATTATAAAGCCAGACGCATCTAAAATTTCAGTAAATAAATGTTGGAACCGCAAACAAAAACGTAATATAAATTCCCCGCATTATTATTTATCTCTTCATTAACTGTTCTTTGGCAAGCTATAATGTCTATTTTTCTAGTTCATTCGAATGTTCAGTCATTGAACCGAAAAATTCCTATAAATTCGTAAGTAATGTATGGCGTTAATTCCAAAATAATATGGTCAATCGCGATAATCATTATTATTCAACAAAAATTGGAAAAACAATAATAAATAATATATACCGTTGATTGCATAATCATAATGATTTTATTAAAATTATATTGTGCGATGGCTCTTGTAGTTTTATATTGTCCACATTTTAACTTTACGACGTTAAAAATCTAATTTCGTTGGTGCGTGGCACGAATTTTGTCCATTATTAGCCCCTGTCATTAGTCCGAAAGGAGTCCGGTAAGGCTGGTGAACCGCGAGAAAAGAATGAGGGCTTAATGAATCCGTTAGTTAAGTGGGGCCGCGTTTAATCAACTTATTCTGCGGTGATTTCGGCTCAAACTCGTTATCGGAAACTTGAATTAAGACTCCTATTCTCCCCTGGGCAAAACTGAAATTAGAGGGATTATATAATATCAAGTCTCGATTTAAGCGTGGAGATTTTTTATTTTATATTTTTCCTCGATTTTTGTGACACACTACCTCTTGTTAAATAGCCACATAAAATATGAAAAATTTTCTCAGAACTTTGAATATTGTGTTTTATACTTTTTTGTTAGGCTCAATATTTTATGGAACATAACTAATATGTTTGCGGATAGAGAGCAAGTCCAATATATTCTTCAGTCCGTATATTATTTATAAGCACAAAAATATTAGCTAACGATTTCTCGTATTCGGTTTCTCTCCCGTTACCATTTAAAGGCGTTACATCCGACAAATAATGGAATCCAATCCAAAACTCTGCCTACCCAACACTATATTAATATTTACGAAATAATTACTTTTATAAATAGTAGTCGTCGAACAAGGAAATATCTCCTCTTTTCCTAAGTTCCGATTCAAGAAAAAATGATCCATTCGGAATGCAGTCCGGATTCGGCGCTCCCTTCTATAACGGATGGATATTGGACAGTGGAAAGCTGCGTCTCCTGCGACGCGCCCCAACTGCGAATAAGTTAATACATTTGGGATAGATAGTCGATTTATCGGTGCGGGGCCCACTCACTACCACTCTCAGCTCTCAGCCCTTGATTTATAGTCTGGCGGCGCGAAAATCCACTCGCCAACGCACAGTTATTTCCCGGGCGTTTTTCCCTCCGAGCGAACTTACAAAATTTTTTTTTATCGGAACTTCTTCCTTTTTTTGGGGGGGGGGGGGGAGGGATTTTTCGGTCTTTCTAAAACCCCGGCGTTTGAATCCCCGCACAGATCGTCGCTCACGGCGGCCCTCTGTTGTCGGCCCGCCTGGGAGGAGATTGGGGGACCTAAAATATACCGGCCAATAGGCTCTGATCGCCAAGCTCACAGAATGAGCGACACAGGAGAAACGAATAACGTCGGAAGGACATAGTTCGTAGATTGGACACGAAATCTTGCTGTTTAGCTTTCCTTAAAATACGACTACATTTAGGGGTGCGTTGTATTCTTCGGTTAACCCTTTGCACTCCGTTGTCCCCTCTCGTGGGACATCGTAATTCTAACCTATCACTCCGATGTCCCCCCTCTGAGGGGACATTAAAATTTATTAGCGATTACGGGGAATTAAGTTATTTCTGCGCAACATTTTGAGACGTGCATGTTTCCCTGATGTTTTCTCTTAAAATGGCACAAGACACTTTATCAAAACACTGTATAGTGACATTTATAAATAGAAATAAACAAGTCTAAAACTGGAGGAAAAGATTTTCAACGCTGAGCTCAGTCTGGTTTGAAGTGTCGAGCGGTATATATAGATCTAACGAGTGAGAAAATCGGAAGTGATTCTTCTCTTGGTAAATAAGTTCATTTTGTAACAGTTTTAGTAATAAATTAGAAATTTTCAGCCCATATATTTATCAATTTTTTTTATTAGAACAATGGCAAAACGTTCAAACAGGATTGAGTCTCATGATACAAGTAGTAGTGAAGATGAGCTCCAGGTAGGCATTTATACAGATACGTTAGAAAGACTAAATCTAGACGAAAACGATAACCAACATCCAGAATGGTCCGGAGTGCAAAGGGTTAACATTGAAAATTAAAACGCTTTCCGTTTAGAATAATTGGGATTTGAAATGTAATCACCTGTTCTATCGTTTCGGGATTAATCCCGTCTTTCCCGTTTATTGTTTTCTTTTTTAGTATTCATTACTAAAATATATTTATATCAATGTAAAAAGGAGCAAGTTCTTCCATTTTCTACCAGATGTCAGATGAGTTGTAATACAACACTATAATAACAGTTATGATATCATAATAATTTTGCCGTTCAGTCTCGTAGCCTTCGATATTCTAATTCATATAACAGGTGCGATATCGATGAAATTATCATCTGTTGAATGGGGCAAGTGAAATGAAAGTGGGTGGCGGGATGGTGGAGGGCCATCTGTGCGACAAGAAGTGTACACACGGCTGATTATTCGGAAAACACACAAACAAACACACACAAGTCCCAACTATAATTAGTTCTGGAGGGCCGGCAGAATTGCGCGCCGAATCAGCGCCATGTAAATTAGAGCAGCCGAAATTAATTCAATCGATGTCATTCATCAAACAAGTATATCGTTGACATATGCCCTCACATGTGCTCTGTAAATTTCGGTTTATAGCCCTTGCCGAAATCATATTGCACAATATGCACAATAAGGATACTAATTTTTAGGCTTTTGCAGAAAAATCTAAAATAATATCTAAATTTTATGGGTGGAATTAATGCAACACACAGTATTCAAACTGCATTTGACTAAAATAATATCAATATGTTCAAATTACGCTATTGCAATGCATAAACATTACCCTTTTGAAAAACATATAATAAATTTAACGATCAAAAATATATATTAAAACACTTGAAATCAAGAAAATATTCCTCATTAAATGTTATTAAAACTTGAAATGATGAAGAAATGAACAACAAGCTTGATGGAACAAATTGGAAAGAACCTTTGCTATAATTATAATTGCCCGGAAGATTTTGTACTGACGCTGACGATTCATGTTGCTTATGTTCATGAAATGTTCTGTCCCATAGTTAGCCAGATAAAAAATTAACAGTAATTATTTGTCAACTACTTGACTGAAATTGTTCAGAAATTGTCATAAACTACTTCAGTTTGACTGAAATCTAAGTTAGAAATTTAGTTTTAGACCTCTACTGCAACTGGCCACGGAAACCTAGAAACAGAGGATCTGTCGTAAATTTCCCTAATAGTATTATAACTGCTAGACTGTAAACTGTACTACGTAACTCTAGTTTGCGGTAACTCAACGAACAAGGCATAAATCAAATACGATCTGCGTGGCGTTGTAAACAACAGTGAGTGTGAAACGCTGATAAATGATGACCAAATTATCCTGTTAAATCTCCAGTGGGATTAAATTCTGCTCCAAATTGGTAATAATTATATACGAATATTGAATTCGAATCCAATATGCGGATATTAGATATGCCGTGAGAAAGAAAACAGAGAAATAAACGTTTAAGGTCTCGGCATCTGAGAGATTTCATTGGGATATTGGCACAATAACCCCTTCCCTCAAGACCATTATTGTGGGGGGGGGGGCACGGATTCAATAATTGTCTGAAAGTGCTGGAAGAACTATGTCCTTAATTTCAAAAGCGGTTTGGGGAGGGCATTTTTGTCGCCCAACGCCGGGGATATATAATAACGGCCCCGTAATAAAAACCCCCGTACGGGGAGAGCTCTAGAATTTATTTGTGCTTTTCCGGCCGCCTCTCTCTCTTTCCCTCTCTCTCTCTCTCTCTCTCTCTCTCTTTCTCTCTTCGGAAAAAGAAGGGTAAACTTTTCGGGGACCGTCTTCAATTGGGCAACTTCCCGAAGGCAATCTGTCCGAGCTAGGAGGATCCGGCGGGGGCGGGGACTCATATCGAGAATTATGGTCGTGTGGAAATTCTTCCGTACTCGAATCGATCTTTTGTAAATGTAGATACGCCCCCCGGAGGAACTATAGGTGGGCGAAAATTCAATCTGGACTATTGAATCGAGCACTTTTGACAGTAAATACTAAGTTTGGCCGGAAATAATCGGAATTGCCCGATCAGAAATATTTTTAGTGACATGTTTAAACTCACTTGTCAAGTTATGATCTCTTCTTCGCTTAATTATAGATAAATAAATAAATATCTGGTTCGCGTTCGAGTTATTATATAATGGTGTTGTGATAATTGTAACAGTTTGTTGTAATATTCTATTCACAAAATTGATTAATTCTTAATAAGTTAATAACGAGGGAGCTGGCCCGCACGGAATGCAGTGCAGTTATCGGCAGTGAAATTAGAGTTTCACCGGTACGCTAAGCGCAATAACGGTGGCAATTCAGTTAACGGATTGTTGATCTAACGTACATAGATGGTTTATGTCGTCGGTGTCTCTGTGTCTGGCGGTGGGATACTGCGACAAGAGGGGCGGCTCTCGCGTTATCGCCGGACCTCGGCCAACCAACCAACGTTCAACCAACAATTAATTACCCTCCATTTATCTCGCCGACGTTTAACGTTACGCCGCATAAAATCTATTGTAACGTTTCTCGTTTAGGAAATATTTCGGCTCCGTTCGACATTTTCGTGCAATTTTTTCTTAGATATTTCGGATAGTAGTTCCTCAATTTGTTCATTTTCAGAATCAATCAATAAAAGCGTGTTAATTTATTTCCCCAAATATAAGATACACAATAAATGATTCAATTATTAGAACTATTACACCCGTTTGTTCAAATTAATTGAATAGGGGTTTCAAATTGACAGAAGGCATTAATTGCTACAGGTTTACTAACGGTTAGAAGTAATATCTGATTATTAAGTAATAACATTGTAAATTTGGTACGAAAATAGCCTGTCAATTCCAATCTAGTAGAATATTAATCGGGAGGATATAGAACGCCACCGCCCTTTAACTTTAATTAATTTGAGTGGAAATATCAATAACAAATTGTTGTATATCGCCAGCAAAATGACGTGCTAGCAGTTAACGTAAAGGCCACTTAAAATTCTGGACTGTGAGATCTGTTTTTAATGATATTTAACCCCAGGTTTTTCCAGACTTGATGGATCAATCGTACATTAACGTGTTTATGGGAATTATTGAAATTCGCAATACCTTCATCCAGTAAAATGTCTGGTAACGAGTGCGCTATACGTTCGGTATTTGTCGGTGTTCACTGGCGGATGATTGGGAGCGGTTTGGGGGAGATCGGGTTGCCAATTAGGGGTCGCGCCGGTTGCCTTATCAATCTGGGTTTTATGCCGAGCGCCTCTCCCTCCTTAGTAACAAGAGACCCACCTACTCGGCTTTCTGCTCCCCTCCTATCATCCACCACCGTTAACTGACCCAATTACTGCACTCCCGTAATTGCATAATTAAACAATTTACTCCCGTGGAAAACGATAGAGAGGCCACGCCCGGATAATTCCATTCAGGTCGAGGGCGTCCTTCTCCCCTTCACTCGTGTAGTCAAAAGAAATTAAGATGAGCGCAGACGAGATATTATTTCACCACCGTGTTCTTCAATTCTGTCAGCATTATGTGTGTATAAATATGTATATAACATCGCTTATGTGTATTTCACGGAATGCTACGATGGCTTGATGACGATTCCGGCTTATCGTGCAACATAGACGTGTAGAAAGGCGTTGCTATAATATTCCATATCCTTAACGGCCCCTCAATACATTTATATTGTAACCATGACAAATATTTCATGTTGTGTGTAAACGTATACTTGATAGAAAAAATTATTTCGTCTCTAATAAAGATCGATATATTTTAACCTAATATAAAAAATCAACTATTAATAGTTGTTGGCCCACCTTCAGACTGTACTTGCAGATTATCGATTGCCTGGTACCGAGTGCTTACAAAGAGTTTATCGTCGATTTTACTTTTTGGATATGTTTATATTTGTGTTAGTGCTTCGTGAAGTCTTTGTCTGGAATATAATTCTCAATATAATCTCAGCTTTTAAACTTGATTCCTATTCAGTGCGCAAAATCCAACTTATCCAACTCTAAAACGTTAAAATTATTAAATTAATCCACGAGAAGGACTTTTCTGTGAAAAAAAGTTGAAACACTCGCAATGAAAAGTCAATTTTTCTGTATTAATAAAGGATCGAAATAGTAGTTGATGTTATAACTCGTTTTTCTGGCTTAGCATTGAAATTTTGGGCAGAGATAAAAAAGGCCCAATGGAGGAAGCTGTAAAGCCAGCTCCGAACTTAGTTAAAAACAATCAGAGGAATTAAAAGTTTAAAAATTGTTTTTAGATTACCATGGAAAGTTGAAGTTAGGCTCAATTGCATTATACCTTAGAGAATCCATTGATTTTAACTGCTCTTAATCCCAATTAATTATTTAAATTGTCTGAGGCACTTTCCTTTAGTTATTTGAGCTTATAAGCCTTCTTGGGTCGAAGACTTTCTATAACTATGAGGCGTAGTTACAATAATTCTGAGTTTATAAAATCTAATCATAGGCTGTGAATCCGTTCTAATTTAATTGCTTCAATGAAACATCATTTCTGGGTAGAAGTTACCATTTATATCATATATATCTATTTAGATAATATTATACTAACAACGTCGTTGTTAATTGCAATGATCGTTTTCTGTACACTTTAGAATGTTCCTTACAACTTCTACTAATATGCTTAAGTTTAATCTCGGACTTTGAAAATCATAACATATCTTAGGCCTTCAGACTAAAGTTTAACTATTTGAATATTGAAAGACGTTTAAGGAAGAATACAAATATGAATTATTTATCGGCGAGCCATAGTGCGGGAATGGAAAACAACCCGCGGTTTAGACAAGAAATATCAACGCAGATCCAAGAAACTATATCGCAACCGGTAGAGCTATGTCCTATGACCGAAAAGACTTTTTCAGAGGGCACTTATTCGGATTATTTATGGCCGCCATATCACATCCGGGTGCCGTTCTTCTGCGCGTCCGCGGTGGGTAATGAGCGAAAATTCTTCCGGTCGGAAATATTGCCGCGTCCCTCCTTTCTTCTGTAAATTTACAGTCTTGGTGGGGCAGCCGAGGCCGTGACAGGCTTTGAAATTCGGTCCCTCGCAGGACAATGCCGGCCAGTAACAACCGCGCGCGATATATTCGGACCCGCCCGCCCTCGCATACGTTCCTGGCCCGTCTATAAATCAGGCCGCAAGTTTTTTTTTCTTTTTTCCGCCTTTCCCATTTCTATTATTATTATTTTCCAGGGCGCAAAAAGTTCTCGTCGCGTACACTTTCCCGGAGGATTATTTTACATCACAATACTCCGGCCGGCGGATGGGGTGAAACAAAAATTGCGTCCGGCTCCGAGCAGGGGCTGGAATGTGGCCAACGGACCCCCCTCCACAGAAGGAAGCCTCAGGATCGTCCTCCGATATGAAATTAACTGGTCGTAACTGTATTTCGGTTATCCCGCTGGTCCAACAGATAAGCGAGCGGTCGCCATTTAGTTTATTATTATCTCCGAATTTCGCCCCATCCTATCACTATTTAAGCAAACGACAGCGTGTTCAAATGAATGTAGCTCCGGTGTTCAAATAAGGGATTATAAGAGTTGTACTGGGCCCGCGGCCTCCTCGAGCCTAGGAATAACACGAAACCAATTTCCAAGTGTAAGGGCGCTATTTTGATGACTAAATTAGTGCCCAATGATATAACAGGTGGAACTAAGTGTTCAGCGGGCCCTTTGACCGGCGGGACGTCCGGGTCTGTCAAAGGGCCGGCCCACCCGGCTGTGACGACACCGACGACCAGCAAAATGGAAATGTAAATGATCCAAAAATAAGGACGGCAAGGCCGGGACCCTCCATAAATATACATGTACATTTGGTGGCCACCCACTGAGGAGGAGCGGCAAGAATTTGCATTTATTATGCGTTTATCAATTCCCGGCCTCCAATTTAAATCCGAATTTTTGCCCGCTCTAGGACGAAAGGGAAAAGATTTTTCGTCGAGAAATTGGCGCGAACATCGAATAACGCTATCCAGTTTATATTAAAAAGGATATATACTTAATTCCAAAAATTTCATCCGTGAAATCTTCGTTCTAACGCTTGACTTGAGAACGCTTGTACAGAAAAAAACAGTATATTATACGAAGCTAATTTTAATCATCCCGGCAATATTTCTGCTTATACAGAGAAATCCGACGTCAGATTTCTATCTTTTAATTAATCGGCGGGTTAATTAACAAAACATGCACCGGCGTAAACGTCGAGGATGCTTCCCTCATTAAGCACCTGTCTTATATGAGTAATGCCTTGTACGCAATTTTCTTTTCTTTTATTAATATTTTTCGCACCTTAAACACGCTCAGTTTTTAATTTGTTGGACTCTTCTTCAATCGTGGAGCTGATAGAATACAACATTAAAAGGCAAACGCTTTTCTTAATGCCTAGCAATTGATTTACCCAGTTCAATCTGTATACTCTGTATTTAGTGATATTCAGTTAAATTCACGTCAAACGTAAAACATTTTATTTACAAATTCGTCGTGAATGATTCACATAATTATGCCACGTACGATTGTGTGCGTTTACAAATGTTTGCAAAAGAATTGTGTCCTTTAGACTGGCCATAGGGATGGGACAGAAGGCGTCTGCGAGAGCTTGCAATTGTAACAGTCACAACTCCTAGTTTTCTGTCTAGATGGACCTAATTCTTCTTTCTTTTAAAAGAAAATGTTTTAAACGTGGGTGGGTTCGGATCGTGTTTTTTAAACGCACTCCTTTCCATCAATGTTTCCCGGTCGCCGAACCAGAACTACCAGACGTCGATTTTGGTGAAAATTGTCATCGTTCGGGAGAGTGATCGATTGCGTTAGAGTCAGGTGTGATAGGGACGCCGCAACTATTTGGCCCTCACCGTAAGCCTGAATCTGTATGACAGATATAACTGATACGACGGGTAAAACAATCATTCAGCACGTTAAATTATATTATTATTTGTACATCCTCACGTTTTCTCAGTCTTTCTACTGACCGAGGTGTACGACTGTACATTTGCAGGAAATTACGATTGTCTGAATTAGATATTTAAAACATAGGGTGCGTCGACACTGTAAATTTATACTGTAATTTATGTGAATTTATCCCCATAAATTCCACAGGAGTATCACGCTATATATCCGGAATATAGATAGTAATAATATAATCATTTAGAAACATGTTTTATTTGGTAGTTTACTTTGTTTAATTGAAGTATCAAGGCATAATATGGCATATTATTAAATTTAATAAGCATTAAATCATTAAAGGTCTCAGTTTACATGTGGGCGGATGTCGTTATCTGCAATAAAATGCAAAAAAAAGGGATACAACGAAAATGACTATTAAGGTTTAGAAAGGGGGAGACAGTGTCGGTCGGCGAGGTCCCAACGAGGCGTCACAAAAGATTCGGGGGATTACCGGAATAGAATCGACTTCCTTGGTGGGAGGCGGAAACCCTCTCCACAATGGGTCCCCCCGACCCCACCTCCGCACACCCCAATAAACATGTCCGCGGGCACAAAGTTAAAGGGAGAGGGAGTATTCAAATGAGGCGGCACCCCCCGGGGCCCGAGGTGAGCCCCTTTTTAAACTGTTAAACTCGCCCGATTCAATGCGAAAAATTGTTCGGACCATCCCCCGACTTCTACCATTTGAACTAAAGAAGAAAGGTTCCTGGTAGTGGATGGATGAATAAAGTTATATCGGGAAAGAGCACTCATTTTAACTGGCAACATACGGATTCTTTATCGAAACAAATAACCATCTTCAGTACTGTAATAAATTTCAATTGGTAAGTGGTGATGTTATTTGAGTTTTTCGATGTTATATTTCATATCTCCTATTTAGTTTTATTTATTCATTGAAATATTACATTGAACATAAACGCCAAGACTAGGTTAAGGGACCGAAGCGAACAACTGGCTGTTTAGAAACTTTAAACTCGCATAACCTATTCTTACCATAGCTTATCCCTCATCACGTCAAGATGGGGCAATACGCTTTTGTTCATGGGGCACTTAAGCGAGTAATGATAAACTGTTCTGTCACGTGATATTATACTGGAGTTTTTATCACATATTTAATATCGTAGGGCTATTACGTTGGTGGTGGTAGTAGCGGCTTAGGATGGGCACTCTAAAACCTAATGGTTGGAAGCCCGCTCACCCCATTAGGCTATTAAAATGCGGCTTAACGCACGCGCATTAAGAAAAATAAGACGATGATTCGGTCATAAAATACGTCTTATTAACGCTATAATCACCCGTCGCTGCCCAAAATGGAATGCGTGATGAGGAGGTAGAGTATAGTGAAATTTATTTAAGGTATCTGCTTGGGACTCCACGAGGGGTTTTCATTATAACTTCTGCTATTATCTGCCTCGAGTCGGCTATTTTGCCTTATGCCGAACAAAATTCGCCAAATTTCTTCATTGCAAGTTACATTCCGGCAATATTTGTGGCCTCCATACACCAGTTGGGTCCTATTGCCGGTAAGTAGTGCAGTATTATTTGCTGAAGATCCCCAGCATCATATAACTGTGTAACTAAAATAGTGCGTACAATTTTACGAAAACTTAATTATTCATTATTATAAGTAAAACAGAAAACAACGCTACTAGTGCAAAGTAACATCCAATATAAGTATGATCCAATACATTTCTAATAGTACTTCTGTTTATTCACTTTTGCTTTTTATCGAGACAAATATTGACCGATCCTATTTTCATTGAGAAATCCTACTATGGTCGCCAGTAATTTTAAAAATCTGTTTTGTAAACGTTTCTAAATTCCAGAATAACCACATCCGCAACAAACATACCGCGTGCTTTGCTCAACTTTAGGTTTATTCTATGAACGTCAGCGGCAGCACAAAATTCACTATTTCTGCCGGGGACTTATACTATAGCCGAGCTCGGTCACCCCGGCCCTCCGCCCTGGGCGGTATAAACCCCGTGGAAATTCTCACCGACCCGTATTCCTAGAATGGGTCTTTTATTCAGCACCGCCTTCCTTTACTCCTTTTATTTATCCACAGTAAACCCGACCAGACGCTCAAAGCGGCATTTTTTATTCCAAATATTATTTCATCATGGAATTTATCGCCATTATTTCAATGTTTTTATACATTTCCTATTTATTTCTCTAAAAATAATAGGTGGTTACTAATGGAGTTCATCCAGAAATTCAAATGAGAGGAAGGTCTTTTTTTCTGATCACATACATTATAAATATGTAAGTGTTGATACAATTATACACTTCGTAACTATATAAGAAATTAATAATACCTTTACTTATATGTCGGCAAGGCGGTTTGCCAGATGAAGAGGAAATAAATTATGTCAAACCTTAATTTTTATGAATCAGTCGCCAGGTACTTAACTTAAAAAATGCTGTTCAGATACAAATACGAAATGTTTAAGAGATATAAAGGCGTCGATACTAAGAACGCACAAATCAGAAGTAGTGCGGGACAGTATTAGCGCCGTATCAATGTTTCCTTTTTCCAGGAATATCCAGTTTCCTTCTGAAATTTATGAATAAATGATGTCCATATGCAGTATAATTTTCTAAACACTGTGTGTGTGTGTGTGTGTGTGTGTGTGTGTGTGTGTATCTGTGTGCGTGTGTAGGGGGCTACTGTTTTTATATGTGTGGTTGTGAGTAGAAAGGCTCAATACGTTACAACGAGCCTGGATATTCTTAATTCTGCAAACGCTGCATTTCATTTTAAATGGCGATGAAAGTACAAATTTTTACTGCTTCGAGCGTAGAAATGAATAGGGGACAATGGTTAAAACTGGAGCCATTTAGGTGACATAGGAGATACGATTCATATTTTTGTGCCTTTTTTACGAAGAAGTCCCGTAGAGCCCGGTTTGGTGGGACGACTGTCATTTCTCATTTGTCACACTGACCCGGGTAAAAATTTTTTTTCACCCTGTTCAAAATTCATGTATGCGTGTACGGAGTAATTCCTTCGTCACCCGAGCCGGCACCCATTTCCGTTACAGGTGTGTCCCGCCTCTGAGTTAATATCGTCACGAATCCTCAGAGAGGTATTTTATACTTACACGAACATGCATCTAAAAAGGAAATGTTTTACGATTAACCTTCTCGAACTCCTAATACAGCTAATAAATATAACGAAATATTATGAGTTATTGAACATACTAAATTTGGAATTTTCTATTTCTTGTTTGATCCAGACCTAAAGCAACATGTGCCTTTTGGCTATGTGTCGCACATGTACATACAATAGTTACAGTGAACATCCATTCACTAAGTAAGTGAAATGAAATGAAATGCAGTGTTGGCAGAATTACTAATATCAAGGCTCGTGTAACATATTGAGCCTTTATATTCACAGCCACACACATAAACACAGTAGCCCCTACACACACACATACAGTATTTAGGAAATTATACTCCATATGGACATCATTTCAGAAGTAAACTAGATGGATAATCCTGGAAACAAGGAAACAATGATACGGCGCTAATACTATCCCGCACTACTTCTGATTTGTGCGGTCTTAGTATCGACGCCTTTATTAACGTCTGTTAAATATTCCTTTCCTATTTATATCTGAACAGTATTTTTTAAGATAAGTACCAGGCGACTGATTCATAGAAATTAAGGTTTGTAATAATTTATTTCCTCTTCATCTAGCAAAGCACTTTGCAGACATATTAAGTCTAATGGCTAATAATTGTTTAGACATTGAAAAGGTATTGTAAATTCCTTATATAGTTACAAAGTGTATAATTGTATTCGAACTTAGTTATTAATGCACATATAATTTACGGAATTTTCAATTGTACAAAATTTTCTTTCTACAAAATTAAGGACTTCAGCTTGGTATTTGTCAATTTTTTATATCGGTAAAGTTATCTCTTAACCTAATAAAATTTAAGGAAGAAACATTATCATGGGCAGATACTATGAGAAAAGACTCGAACCATTTCTGGGCGGACAATTCAGTTTTAATAGGAATATCGAAATTGCGGTTGGGCAATATTAAAATGTTCAAATGAATTAAGTTAATTAATTAATTTCGAATACAAGGAACAGAGTTTTATATTGTATAAGATTTCAGGCTGCCATTTATTAGCCGGAATCGGCCACTGAAATAAGAGTATTGCTCGCAAATGAGCTGACAGTAAAACACGTGGGTCCTGATAGATAACTATTAATGGGAGCGGTGTTAAGAGCAGGCTCCACCTTCTTCGGATTGCGAGCCAATTAAAAGTTAGGCCGGTGCTACAGTGCTACACAACAACACACTGCACAGCCAACTGACAAAAAGTTAGTTTAAACTTGGACCCGTGTGCGACTAGGGCTATAACATTTGTTCAGGAGTTAATTATTTATTAGCGTTATTAATGCTTCCGCCAACTTAAGTTCGGGCATTGTACGTAAGAGACCCCACACCCGAACACAACCTACCGCCAAACTAGCGTACAGGAGAGATGCATAAAATTCACTCACTGCTTTAATAAGGCGATCTTGCAGAATTTCTATCCAGAATATTTATCCAATTTCATTATAGCGTTGAATAAGACATTCGTTTAACGGTTTGTGACTAAGAAAGTTTAATTGGATACATTTTAAGATCTGTCGTCTAATTTAGAGTTACGTTCAGTTGAATCACCACAGCATGTATGTTTCAATGACGCATTTATATGATCCTGCCAATTGGGATTGAAAATCGCTTGACTAACAGAATAATAAGACCCGGTGCTTTTTACAGCGAGCTGGAACAGAAATAGTGTAAATTAAACAGCCTCGCGGTTCCATCAGAATGAAACAGATATGCAGCAGACAGTGTCTCTTGAATTGTTACGGAGAACTAACCGGATCGGCCAATATCTGATTGCAATTGAAGTGGCTCGGAGAAGTGAGAAGTCATTAAACATTTTATTTATTCGGTATCGGGCACGAATACTCTCTTTTCAGTTCGACGGAGAGATCCACCCCCTTACAGGAGTGGGACAGAGACGAAGAGATCCCCCAGTGAGTTAAGGATCCTAAGTGCGAGAGAGAGAGTGAGAGGAGGGAGGGAGAGAGAGAGAGAGAGAGAAGAAGAGGTGGGGAGGGAGGGAGGGAGAGTGAGCTGGTGGGTTGGAAGATGATAGAAATGGGACCGAGTGAGACGGCAGAGTGTGAGAGTACTCCATTTCCTGCCCATTTCCCGCTCCACCATTTTGTGCAAATCTCGGCAGATTCCAAAACTCTTCCGTTATGTTCAAATCCCACAAGTTCTAGCTGACAATTTGGGCATGATTTCTTTCTAGAAAAAATTGTTTTCAATGTAACACGAATAATAGGTGGTTACTAATGGTGTTCGTCCAAAAATTCAAATGAGAGGAAGGTGTTTTTTTTTCTGATTACATATATTTTAAATGTGTAAGCGTTGATACAACTATTCACTTCGTAACTATATAAGAAATTAACAATACCTTTTCAATTTTAAAACAAGTATTAGCCATTTTAATACTGTATTATAATTTTCAAAACTTCATAAGTCGGCAATTTGTTGGCCAGATGAAGAGGAAATAAATTATGTCAAACCTTAATTTCTATGAATCAGTCGCCAGGTACTTATCTTAAAAAATACTGTTCAGATATAAATACGAAATGTTTAAGAGATATAAAGGCGTTGATACTACGCACAAATCAGAAGTAGTGCGTGATAGTATTAGCGCCGTATCATTGTTTCTTTTTTTCCAGGATTATCCAGTTTACTTCTGAAATATATGAATCAATGGTGTACATGTCGAGTGTAATTTCCTAAGTACTGTATATGTGTGTGTGTGTGTGTGTGTGTGTGTGTGTCTAGGGGGTACTATATTTATGTGTGTATTAGCACCGTATCATTGTTTGCTATTTTTCCAGGATTATCATTGTTATCATTATTATTATCATTGTTTCCCGAGATTGAAATAACGGAATACCTTATTATTGTGAGAACCGATATTGAATCGATCTCCGATTGATTCTCCGCCCCCCGTAATTCAACGTTTCGTAGGGATCAACTATATTGGAATGGGAAAAAATCATGATAACATTTTCCTATTTCTCTAATTTATACTTATTGGGGCAATTTACCCGTAAAGATAAATGGCGTGGGCTCGAATTGCCCGGGCCAGTGAAATGATTAAAACGAGATTTGGGTCATTTAGGGCTGCGTCAGCGGTTAACTTGTGTCCCGCAGGGCCGCCAACCCGCCGGAACCATTCCGCTCGGATACACGCTCCACTCCCGCCTCTAGAAGCCCCGCACTTTCACTTATCTCCTACTTAGTTCCGGAAGCATAGTTCTACTCTACTACTGAGCTCGTTAGAATAGTTGGATCGGCACCACCGAGTTGAATTATAATTGTTCGGGAGCGTAAAAAATCTGGATTGTATGTATACAACCCAGTAAACTGGACTAAAAACTGAAAAGCGCCCTTATGCACTTATAAGGGCTTATACTGATAATGCAGCATTTTACATACCAATTTACCAATTCATTCCAATTATTATCTAATTGATTAGAATATCATTAATCCAATGATGAACCGAAGTTTTGTGGAAAAGTATCGTAAATACAAGAATAGTAACATTCTTTCATTATGGTTTCTTTATGTTATAATACCTATAACCTAAGGTATAGGTTAATCAATTAAAATTTTTCGTGATTAATTTTTAGTTTGAATCGAAAATGGTGGTTTTTATAAAATAGAATATTTAATTTACCTATCATTCCATGTTATTATTTTTCATGTCCCAGAAAAGTATAACGTTACATATTTAATTTGAGGCCTTTTCACTCTGAATTTCTATTCACTCTGGGTGCACCGCTTAAATCAATTTCATTGAAAACCCCTCTCATCCCATCCTGAATTTGGGTCATTTTCAGAATATACGGGATTAAGATGCCAGTTTTCGGGTAAATGGAGGGCCGATATCAACGCTGAATAGCAACGAGAGGAACAACGCTGAATAACATCAATGTGAGGATAAATATCATATTTTGTGCCCTAAATATTCGGGTATTTAAATATTACTGTTGTAAATATAGACTTAATTAGTTAAAAAGTATAGGCTTGGTCTTATTTCACAAAAGCCATAGACTCGATATTTTTAAAAAACAAGGGTATTACATATAACCCTATCTTCTTTATTAAAAGACGAGCAAAGTGACATTTTCAGACACAATTAATTTTTAAGAATTTTACTTTTTACTCGTGTATTCAGTAACATATTATTAACTAATGTATGATCTAACAAATGTAAGATTATTTAGTGGAAAAAAGCTTATAAAAACACAAATTTCACGTCTATTATATATTTCATACTGGTTCATACCATAACCCTTGGGGTACCTACTAAACTAGTAGGAAATAAAAATCATTACTGGGTCGTTAAACTGGATATGCAACAAAGTGCATGCATATAAATTCAGATGTAATGAAAACGGATAGGACGAGATCCTATCCCTAGCGGTGCTTGGAAATTCCCTTCTGCTAACGTGTACGGAGCGCATTGCTAAAATTATTCGACCGTGTAATTTTCGCCGGCAGCCTAAATAGCGAGGCCGGTGATGTTGGCCCGGGAGGGAGGGTTTCGACGGGGAATTAATTAAATTTTCTAGTAATTATTAATTTCATGCCTCGCAAAATAAGACGGAATTTTATTATCCTACCTGCTACGGTCATTCGGCCGTTATAACGTGTTTCTGAACCGGGAATTATAGGGATAATTGAATTTTTCACCCGCTCGTCATAGTTAGGTCGTCACTGACCGGGATCGGGGAACCGGAGAACTGGAAAAATATTTACAATTTTCCCCCACAGCAGCCCAACTCTAGAAACGTCTCGTTTTCTCATATATTCTGCAGTATTATAAAATTATATATTACATTCTTTAAATAATATATTTAATTGCTACACTGAATACAAAACAAATGCACAACGTAAATACATTTAATTAACCGAGAAAAAATAATTAACTTTTTTTATAGCAAAAATGGAATTTATACACTAGACTTCGATTTATTCAACGCAATTCTGATATTGTGGTAATAAATTTATTCTCCAGTATATCACAATTATACATTTATGAAGTTACACTTTTAATAACGGTCTGCCGCTTTTTGGATTTTATTTAATCGTCCAATTTAAGTTCGTCGAATTGCTTAGATATTACTAATTCTGCGGAGTTTCAGAGGGATAGGGAAAACAAGTTTTTCATAATCGCATTAAATTTTCGGGACGGAGAACTGAAAAAGGTAGACTTTCTCTTGGGGGACTCTCGGCATCATCTTCTGGTTTTATTCAAAACCTATTTCCCCTCCCAGCACCCTCCCAGAAACCGTCTTAATATTGCCATCTTACCAACATACTACAAAGTTATTGTGAAGCACTGTCCCCACGAGTACTGAAACAGAAATGAAAATATAAATATTATGTATTACTCTTCATCTGTGTTTATAATACAAGAAACCGATGGATATTTCTTCCCCATTTTCGTTATTAAGGACTTAACCGAGTTTATATTTAAATTTTACGTGTACACTTAAGTTTAGTGTGAACAATTTATTCAGTTCCCCATTTTTGCAACCAACTTGAGAAATCAACAGTTTTAAAGTCGGGGCGGAAAAGCAGGTGAGAAATTAGTATTTTCCAGGTTATTTTCGGGGAAGTCCATTAGGGGGAGGGGCCATTATGTGGTTTTCAGACTTTTCCTATCCCCAGAAGAGAAGCGAGCCCGGCATTAAACCCGGCCCAAATGACACCCACATAAAATGATACGTCCTCCGGTATACGTAGCTCTCAACTTTCCAGTCAAAACCTCAAACTTAAAACGTTCCTACCTATAAAAGTGAAGAAACATTTATGTCCTACGGCCGAAATAGATTAATAGTGAATAAATTATTTTCAATAAATAATTTTTTTCTAAAGTATACGAACTAATACGAATATCCATGTTGATGCACAATCATTATTATGTTCTCGGATTTAATGCATCTAAACTTCAGCTCAAATTCATAGGTCACAACCGAGAGAGGTGACATACTCAAAGCCATCACGTAGAGTGTATCGAGCCATTTTCTAGTTTATGCTGCTCTTTCTTTTATGCTAAATATTTCGGTCGTAGTTACCAAGTGTCGAAATTTCTCAGCGTTGTATCTCTCAGCGGAAATCTCTTACTGTATGTACTTATGTATGTATTTGTATATTACTGAATTTATGTTCAAAAGGTATTAATAGGCAACAAAGAAATTAATTTCGATTTTAAAAACTTTTATTAAGTTTAAACGTAAATTATTGCAAAATAGTTTCTACGAGTTATTAAAGTAAAAAATAAATCGTTATCTCGTAAATATAAAAATTTCCGAGATATTATATATTTTTAATTTTAATTCGTTGTACAATTGCATTTAAATGGCACCTATATTGAAGGTCTCAAACGCTGTAAAATGTTTTTCCCTCGATTTGATTTCTTTTCTCACCTTGGAGGCGGTTCGTCATTCTATAAAGCCGAACGTGTATTACATTCAGTCCAGTTTCCTGGGAAATCGATTTGCCGACAGCAATCGGAAACCCAATTTCAGTTCTAGCAAACGTAATTTACGGTGTTAGCGCATTATCTAGTTTGGTCTCTAAACACGTCGATGTCATTGAGGCTGAATTCAAAATATCGGCATGGGTATTTATAAAATTTCCTCATTTTTTTTCAACCTGACGCACTGGCCACTAGCTCATGACAATTATAGTACATGTCATGATTAGATCAATTTAATTTACCAAAGGAAGTAGGTGTTATACTGGTGGATCGTAAGGTTACGAAATTAATATCCTTTTTATCGTTGTTGGTTGAAATAATTTAATTTCCTTTGTATCAGCTTCAATTGTCATTGCAAAAATAATTATTCTGATTTGAAATGGACGAAGCACTATAGCAAATATTTCCAACATAACGCCGTAGTGTTTGTGTCACAGTTAAAATGTATTCACCGCACTCTTGCGGTGAGCCTCACCTGGCGAACATCGTCGCTAAATGTAAATTAGTGAGAAACTGCACAGTGACAGTGCATTGTCTTTTACACAGGAAATATTCTATCTGAATGAATTCCGTGAGTTCAGAATCTGTTTAGATTTTGTCATACCCGTAAGAACATATCAAATAAAGTGAGTAGAGGCAAGAATCAGAATTTAATAGAGTTGTTATATCGCCAACCTTCGTGGAGTTTAACAACAATATACTAAAGTGTTACTGCAATTTAATCTAAAGGATCTTTACTGCAGTTGCAGTCCGAGTATAAAGTATACCTCTTATTTTTACTTCATTTAACCCAAAACTACATATAAAAAGGAATAGGACAAGCTTTTCCTCGCCTGGAATGTATTGTAGTATTTCTGGAAATACGTTGGGTGAATATAGGACATGATGAAATTTAAATGTGTGAGAATTTGTGGCAGCGGCCCAATGTATAACAATTTAACATGGGATTACCACTGGCATATCAGCTTCAACTCAATTCCATTTTCGGTTTAGAAATATGAAATTAAAGTTCTAGAATTTGACCATAACTGCAGAAAAATGTTTTACGTACTGTGTTAACTCGGATATTAAAATCCAAAACCGTGCACAAAAGTGCAAGATATGAGGGGCTGGATTAATTTGTTCTATATAGTCGAACTATAGGCAATATTCAATATCATATTATTAACAAACGCGAGAAATAAAGTGTTAAAGAAGCAAATTATACAATTAATTAATTGATAAAGAAGGGCGTGTGTCGCGGGTATTTTTCGTCGGACTTATTACCTTTGGGGTCAATTTCCACCGGGTTCTCCCCGCCCTTCATCATTTAATAGGGACTTATCTTGTGTACTTTAAAGGTTTAGTCTCTGTTTGCACAACTTTTTGAGCGAGTCCATAATATATATTTTTTTTCGCCCGGACTAAAGGCGTATTAATTTAAAAAAGTAAATATAGACTGTATATATCCCGGAAGAGGGGGAGGGAACTTTTAAGATTTAGGAGAAAATTAAAAGGGATTAGAAGAATTTTTTAATGTCTTTTTTTCTCCAAACCGGCCACTTGGAGGTAATTAATGGGCCACTCTAAAAGTAACCGGTACATTCGAGTGTATATTAATCACCGGTATATGTTTAACAAACAATTCAACATTTTCCTTATAAGTACGATAAAATTTCCTATCAATGCGAAATACGTGAATACAAATTAAATAATAAATATCGTATTATCCGTTCAATTTATGAATTATAACTGACTAGGAGGTAAATAAATTGATGTATTATTTGTGTATCGCTTTTATAATACACTAGTAAATCGTTAGTTGAAATTCATTTTCCATTTAAATTTATATTAGTTAGGGTATGTGACGGTGTGCGAAAACCGGCTTAGTGTGGAATGATAATGGTATAAGTGATTATAACATGCACGTGGAATCCCCATACCCGACTAAATCGCAAATTTGGACTGTTGAGACCTCTTTTGAAAAGGACATCAAAACTTACAATACCAACAAGCGTAAAATCAAATTTTACGAAGTCGTAAAATCACGCTTCCTTAAATTCCATTCCCGCCTCTCTCCACATCCAAATCCACTTGTTCAGTCCCTTTCCTCTTTTACCCATCCATTATCCCCCCCGCGTCGGCTTAAACGCCGCTGGCCTAGAGACCTTCTATTGGCCGGATACAGGTGAAAAGTATCATCACTGGATGGCGTCTTTATCGAGCGAAACAAGACAAACTAGCCAAACAAACCGCCATTGTACCTATAACTAATATTTAGTTGATTGTACAATAAATAAAGTTATAAAAAATAACAGGCGGATTGCAGTTGATTTTGTTCCCTCCGAAACTATACTTTGGAACTAGCCTGCTGTGCCCTTCCACCGCCCCGCTGTTAGGTCAGGTTATGTTAGGTAGGCCGGGGCCCTCAGTCAAAGTCAGAGTTTGTGACAGGTCGCTCCCCATTATTCTTTGGCCGACCCCGCAGAGTCCCTCTCGGCCCCCCACTACCCCGTCCGCTATCGATGTTGTCCCGTCTACCGGCAACCCCTTTCCTGCAGCATCAACGAAATAAATCTCGTCCCCGCGGCGTCCTCCCGCCCAGAAATATGGAAGACACGCCGCCTGTCCTAACCCCCGCTCACCCCAACCCCCGACCGTGGTCTGAATCCCTGATCAGGACCCTAAATTATCCGGTTTCATTTTTTCAACCCCACTATCCCCATCCTCCCCGCCCCCCTTTACCCGATGTCTTATAACTCTAATTTTTCGCCCTAATATTTCCTTTTTTTCCCTCTCCCCCACTTCTTTTGACTTATTTTCCAGTTTATCACAATTACAGAATCGCGCCACCCCGCCCCCACGAGGGTGGACTCCCGGCGTAATTTTTCACCGGGGGCTTTCCCCCGGTCGGGGCGTAGAGTTCTCCTACTTTATTCGGCTTTAAAATAATCCCTACCAGACTTTTTATTACTCGCCGCAATCCTCTGCCACACTCCTTATTCTCTGGCCTTCCAAACGTATTGCGCTGTCGGGAGAGATTTGCGATATTTTATCTTGTAAAATCATTTTTGCGGTTTTCGAGAAAGAAATTAGGTACGGTTAATTATATGGGATAATATGGGACGCTATATACAAATTATTAAACGATTATTTGACGATACCGGATAATGATATTAAAACGTTGCGTATTTTAATTTGAATTAATTGAAAAAGCAGTTCACAAGAATTCGTTATGTCATATTATTATACGCAAGCGTACAAAGAATGACCCATCATTTTGAAGGTCCGATAACCATTTCACGGGCATAATTAACTAAGGGCAGATGCGCAGCAGTTATGAAAAAATCAAATTATAAATTTTTTTATTCGCGCCCTCCTTTGGTTTATGAAATCATATCATTTGTGATTAATTTAGGGAATCTTCTTTTATTGTTAGACGTGCGACTATTGTTACAATTATTTTGTATTATAACGTTGCATTAATACCGTACAATATAGAAATGGTATCCTCGGCATTTCTATATTTTCTAAAGAGTAATGAAGGAAAATAATTGCCAGAAATTAAAGACCTCATTGTCAGTATAATATTACCCCATTGAATTTCTCAATAAAAAACAAAACATAAATTATTCTTTTCATTACCAGAATATGCCAATTAAAAATTGTTGATATTTCACTGTGCAACAGTTGATATTTCTTTTCAGATTTTAAATATCGATTCGATCTTCGTATTGCCGGGGGTATAAAAATAAACCCGTATAACCGGAACGCCTTTCCTTTATGGTGGTACCCTTTTCTACCGGTAGCGGGGACCACTCTTGTTGCCGAGTGTAGTCGGCTCCCAGACCCCAAAACCGTAAATCCAAACGGCGTCTGATGGAGTTTATGGAGACAGTTTTTTTCCACCCTTCCGTGCGAATGTGTCCGTGCGTATGTGTTCTCTCTCTCTCTCCACTTTTATTTGTCTTTATATCCAGATAACCGTCGCCGGGCCCCAGGGGGGAATATCCCCCTATCCTTACGCTTCCTACACTCATCCCGATTTCTCTGGGAAAAAAACCGCGTGTGTGCCCGCTCTACCGGCTTCAACCCTAAGTACAGATTATGTGAAAACCGGAGGAGCGCACTCCCCGCGCTCAGCGTCGGCTTTGCTCCCGTTTCAACTCCCATTTCAAGTTTAAGCCAAGGCCCCACACCATCTGCCGCTACTTCGTCTAAGAAGATCTACCGATAACTACAAAGAACGGTTCCCCGTCTGGGAAGATTAACTTATTAACCAGGAAATAGGTCCAAACGTCCGATACTGATTTAATTCTCATATGAATATAATTTTTGAAAAGTGTAAATTATATTTCCGATGAAACAATATCGAAGAATATTCATCCTTATTTCTCCTTGGTCTTTTCGGTATTGAATGATTACACAGGATCTTCTTATTCAAAATATCGAATTATGTATCCACTTGACCATTTTTATTCTCGGTGAAAAAACCGTCTAAATCACTATCGATCAATCGGATGCGCAATTAAATGATTTCCCTAGCTTCATCATGCTTCTATTTGTTGGAGAATATTTACAATAGAAAAATCGATCTAACTACACGTGTACGCACTGTTGTATACAAGGGTAGGAAAAAAGAAGAATCAAATAGCGCTCACTCGCCGCGTTATTGTTAAAACGCTCGAAGCTTGGCGGAAACTATTTTTGAAACGGTGGGAAATTCTATTAGTACACCGCCATCTGTCGGCAATGAAATTTTCCTCTTCTAATAAAATTCCGCTCAGCTCGGTTGGCGAGGAGCACTCGGGGTCTCATAACCGCGTTAATCCCCGTATTTATCAAAGCGCTTATACTCCTCGTTGGGAGGAAACTTATTTTTCGGCCGGCTTCCAGGAAAACTTCTGTTGGCACCAGTGCTTCTTCACGGCCTTATCCTCCTCCGCCTCGGTTTTAGAAAGTGATTTTTAGGTCAATCCCACCGTTTACTCTATTTACCTGCCCGAACTGACCGACTGTTAATCATATTCAGTCGGGTATTTCTATTAAACCCATTATTAAACCCGTGAGGGATATTCCCAACATTATGAGTTATTGGCGAGATATTAGTTATCCGAAAGTTGAGAATTTCGTAGAAATGCTATATAATTTTAATATTTCCATCCTTCATTAAATATTGTGGTTGCAACAAGTTTATGTTAACCAACAGTCTGTGGAGTTATCTGTAGGGCTGGCTTCGGACAATAAAGCGGATTATTCTAAGTAGAGGTCGATGCTTCCCATTAGCCTCTGAGATAAATGGAAAATATGTTGTGCAATAATTCAAGCAATAAACACGCTTTTCTACCTACATTAATGTTCGATACTAAGTAACATACATAATTATTCTCTATCTAAATGGGATTCATCAAAAAATCCCCCAACAAAACTGAACATGAAAGCCTGCAATACCGTTTAGTATTCCGAAAGGTTCCCTACACCAGATTGTAAATTACTTACTTTAATTATACCTTGGCACAAAAATTAATTAAACAAATTTAATTTGTCAATATAATTTACAAAACAATATTTCTCAATTATTATTGTTCGATTCATTGTTCATTTATTGAACTATTCGTGTTAATGCCCGTATTGAGAATATAAATGGCTGTAAATAGCTTTTGAGGTTTAGGGTTAGGGGAAAGGAGAGAGACACACTTCACGCGCATTATACCAATCAATCAGTCGACCTCCATCACTTAAGTTAGTCTCTGAACTTGGACTACCAGATGAACTTTCTTTCCACTTCTCCCCTACCTTCCAGTTCTACAACTCAATTTGCTGTTTCTTTCGACGTCACTATCGCTCAGTATTGTTTCACCCTGCCAATAGTCATCGATTTTACCAAAAACAAATAACGGTGCACTGTGTAGTATACAGGAAATATTTTTTATATTTCGATACGGTCCCTTATGTAATCCGAAAAAAATATATATAAAACCTGCTCTAAACAAACCTCACAAGCCTAGATAATAGCCTGCTTTTCTTTTATTTTGGAATAGAACAAATATTTAGAGTGTGAAATTAAAGTACCTTAAATTGTGCACAGCGGTCATTTATGGGACGCAATAGCAAAAAACTACAACATTTATTGTGTCTTATAAGTATTATAAAAAAATTATTTGTATGCTATAAATTTAAAATTATGAGAATTTATGTTGAATACCTAATATTGTTAGGCCTAAGCATTATTAGGAATTCTTATAGTTCTATCGTTATCCTGATAAATAACTTTGTGATATCCTTAATGTAGGTGAAATTTTTGGTTCTTTTGAGTTTTCTTCTTACCCCTACTGAGACAATTACCCAGATTTTCCCAAAATTTGTTTTCTGGTTCGAAGATATTGAAATTAGTAGGCTCAATCAAGTCTACGTTCGTGGAAGGCTTTCTGCACAGGAGTCATTTCTTCCCCCTCACTCTCTCTCATTCTCCCTCACTCGGCCGAACTAAAAGGCCGGTAACAAAAACTGTGGGGAGAGCACGAAGCGCTTCCGCGACACGCAACTCGTCGGCGGTTTAATGCCCTGTAAAATTGTTGGGTTTCCGGGTTTACAATTAGTGGTTAGGGTGGCTCCAGACCAGCCCACGGTTCTGGGACCCCAACAAATGTTACCACTCTGTCGTATTCGGGCCCGTTCTCATTCAGCCCCGTTTGGACGCCGAACACAGCCCAATCCATGCTATCCAAGTCGGACGGTACATTCAACATATCTCTTATCGCAGCGGCAATAGGTCTTGTAGAAAATAATAGGTATACCGGTGAATTTTGAAAGCATTAACTAGGCCTAACCATTTATTATTTAGCATGATATGTATATAAATGATCGTTGTAGCGATCTTGGTCTTAGCAACACCGGTGTCGCTATCATCGTCGCCAGAATTCTCTCGGGAAGTTTCGTTTATTTTAATTCTGAGTTAATATTCGTCCTGACAGAAACGGGGTATCTATTCCCAAATAACTGTAACCGAATAATCCTGAACGGAAACCAAGAGCCCTCCCCTACCACCTCTTTGGAAAAGTGTGCAAGCGGTGTTAAAGGCAATGTAGTTAAACAAAAATTAGAGACTTCCATTCAACTGGAGAAATGTCCCCTTTCTCTCCGCGAGAAACTCAAGTAAAAGCGTTAGTTTGGACTACCGCCGATAAGAGATTCAACCTGGATTAAATTGGATAACTTCTCTGGGGATTGGTGAGAGAGAGAGAGAGAGAGAGAGAGAGAGGGGGCTTGGTTTGAAGCGCGGCCAATTAACTTGTTCCAATGCGGCTTAATAATCCGCTATTTATAAACGAAGTATCGCTATCGGTATTGGTTCCCAGCGGATTGTTTTGCGCCTAAGTCACGTTTATTTGCTGAACGGGAGGCCGCCCGCCCCTAACCTTTCCCACTTCTGCCCAACAGATTGGCCACCCCCTTTGATTTTATGGGTCAACACTGTTTGCGGATAAAGTTACTTCATATATATATATATATATATATATATATATATATATATATATATACGGGGTTTTGGGATGGAGTAAATTGGGTGGCGCATCTCAAAGCTTATGTTTGCGGGATGTGGGAAACATGACAACTGCGTTGAGAGATGTCTATAACCTACAAATATAAGCAAACAACAGAAAGGTAACGCAATATTAGCCCTTAACATAAATATTTCATAAATTGCGTCTCGCTTCCTAGAAAACAGAACAGAAAATGCGCCCAGGGCCTAGATAATGGCTTCTAGAGAATATTTTCTGTCCCACCCGTGTCTCTTTGTGTTAGCGGCGAATAAAAACCGAACGAGCATATTTCCGATTCAATAATTCTCCGCTCTGCATCGACAGCCTGCTTGGCCTTCCTGTATAGGAGACCTATTTACACAAAACATCGTTTGAAGGTATTTGTTGATATTTGTTATTACTTAATTTTTAGCCGCCCTCAACAGTCCTCGTGACTGTACGTGGTTAAATTCTCCAATCGGTGGTGCACCAACTCCAGCCGCGTGCTTTCGGTGTGGAGGTCGACCCATTAGCGCCACTGCGATTGGCTCAATAACACTTAAAAATAATCGCTCGTACACGTAGCCCAGTTGTTACTTGGGGGTGTTGGAGAGCGATATACGTGGCTAGGTATTTGTACCGGGATGGATTCGGGTCCGCAGCACTTGTGATAACACGTCTGAGCTATTAATATCCCATTTAGTTTGAACGGTGCCGTTATAGCCGTCATTTGGTCGGCCCAACTATCTCCACTGCTAATGTCGCCCGAACCACCAAACCCACCCACCTAATATCCGACCCTTCCGCCCACAAATTTGAATTCTCTTATTTTTGCCCCAATCATCAGCGGATCATTGGAAACTTGGAACCTAAACGAAAGAACGATTAAATACAGGTCTCAGTACTCATTTCCTAAGAAAAAATACGATCGGATGAAATTCGTTCCTTTCGACAATATTTTCAATACACTGATATGCTCGAGATATCTCGAATATTCTCTCATACTTCTTCGTGTAGCATTTCGTTACGATGAATGTTCATTACCATTGACTCTCCACTATTATTTAAATAGGAGTAGCAACAGTTTTAATCACACAGTTAATTTTGTCCTACACGGATAGGACATTTATGGATTTGAACCCCAACAGCGAGGTCCAATTAACAAAAATTGAAATGGATTTCAATTAACAGAAGATCGTGTCGCAGTTCCAAGGATGAGAAAGATGGATTTAAAATAATGAAATGAACCAAAAATAACTTCTCTTCTGTAACGGTTAAATTGCAAAAATATGAAAACATCTCTACGGGAATTCATTTTTCCTTTGGAAACGAAACCGTCGGGATAAACTGCACAGTTTAGAACAGTTCGTAATGTGAAATTTAAACGCGGCTAAAATACAACCCACAGAGCTATTCGAATAATCCTGGCAATATTTTTTATCATCTGCAAACAAAATCGCTCAGGAATTCATCAATCGGAAGAAATGAAAATGGACCTCGGTTTCATTTTTTTCCGTTTCATTATACAAAGTGATAGAACTGACTCAGGTTTCATCCTAATTCCTTGCAGCCAATAGCGTTCTTTCTGCGAGA
This sequence comes from Lethocerus indicus, assembly GCA_019843655.1. NCBI lineage: Eukaryota > Metazoa > Arthropoda > Insecta > Hemiptera > Belostomatidae > Lethocerus > Lethocerus indicus. The sequence continues at coordinate 19,420,628 of JACDQD010000003.1, read as the reverse complement.
GACTACGCTTTCCATTGTCTCTAGAAGTTCAGTATTTATGGACGCAGTCCTTTCTTTGTCCTTTTTTACCCATCAGTTAAGAGGTCCCGAAACTTATACTTTTTGCCCACTATTTCCCGTATTCAGCTAATATAATTCATACGATCACTAAACGAAATTGTTGTAGTATTATATATTGTAATAGATATATAATATAACTAATTTCAATGAATTACTTTCACACTTCTATGTAACGGATAACAGAATTTTATAAAGGATTATTATGCTGGTAAAACTCTCACTTTATATGAATAAATCTACATAAGAAAAATAAAGCATTTTCTGTTGTAGCGATTCTTCACGTAAATGAGATCCTACTTTTGGAACATAACCAATGATTTATATTAATCAATTCTATTCTTCGTGGCTTCCAATCGTCAACTAACGCAAGAACACTTCATTCATATCAACGTTCAGAGAAATTGTTATATTATCAAATCATTTACACTAATTATGTAAGAGATTTCATAAGTGGCTAAAATATTATTTATTGCATTTCGAGTATGCAATCAATTTATAAATAAATCTGTTTACGCATACACAGTTCGTTGTGGAGAGTGGTTGATTTAGTGGAATCAGAGTGAGAGAGAGAGAGACCCTACCTGACAATGGTTGTACTGATTCATGAACAAAATCGTTGGTGAGGAACTATAGCGGGAACATTTGCTCAGTTGGTGGTGGCACAATATGTTACGGCTCTATATTTGCCGGTTGAAGTCCGGCCCTATTGTTGACCAACAGGTCAACAGAGCCCGCCTCTCCGCCTTCCCTTCGCCGGTTAACACACCCTCTCTCCCTCTACACAAGCGGCCAATTAAGTATCCCGACACAAGCCCCTGTTTTAATTGATTTTTCCAATGTGAGTAACGAAAAGAAACAAATAAAATGGCTCGTATTTTTGTGCCGGATCGAAGGCGATGGAAGCAAGCGTTGCTCTTAACGTTTTCAACTTAACTCCAACCAACTTGTTTCACTGTACGGGAATTTCAGTTTTTGAGTTTTAACTTAAAATCAAGAGTACGTGCATGGAAGAGACAAATCGTTAATCCGAATGGATCTCCGGGTCAAAGAAATTCCTGCATAATTTAATTTAAAATTTGTTCAACTTCACTTCTTATGAAAATTTCTTCAAGAGAGAAACTGATTCGTCTTCCTATTGCTACTTCATCTTTGAGGATCATTTCAAAAAATTGATCCTTCACCCGATAAGTTATGTCTCGACTAATACAAACAATGCGATTTCTGTACTAACAACATTAATATTTGGACGTGTTGCTATCGCACCGCGTCACGAAATGTCAAAGAATATTAGCCAGTCTCTTGGTCGCAGTATTCTAAAGCGAATACTACGCGTATTCTTCGCCGGTTGGAAAGGTCGGCCGATAATAAAGAAATTGTTATCGGGCTGTCTTTGACAGGCGAACCGGCGTTCTTGTCTTTGGCCCCGGAGGGGATTCCTCTGAAACCCGCGCTATCGCTCCCTCCCTCCCTCATTCCCTCCCAACATCATAAAAAAAGAAAACCGACGCTCTCTCAATTTCCTTTGCCGCGTCGCACAGGGAAATTAATTGTTTTTAACCGGCTTCCCACGGAAATGTTCCAAAACTGGGGGGCCATTACAGTTTTGAGCCTAGGAGAACCGATTCGCCGCTCGTATATCTTAATGTAACCGCTATGATTATAGACTTCCGTAGATTTCGGAATTTATATATATACAATTATTATTTTACTATCCATGTAAACCAAGGCAACCAACCCTTAACTCAAGTATGTAATTACAATTATGTAACTTTTCAAATATATTATAATTTGTATTAGCCATTCTGGGTTTTCTTTCCCATGCGAAAACCTATGCGATCAGGGTTGCGTTGAAGAAGGCATTGCCCGTGCAATATCCGATTACGAAGGTTCAGAAATCCACGATTCCTCGTAATGCAAGAATATCGAATTTTAATATGTTAGATCAAGTAAGGTTTCAACTAATTCTATTCGCTATGTGCTGGAAAATGTTCAAGATTCGCTTTTCCGAGAGAAAACGATTTTGTCGGTGAAATTATAAGAGGAATATTCCCTTTATTTCGTAAATGTTCAGAGATACCAAACGGTTATTGAAATACAATCTCCCGTTGGTAACAGTAGACGTTGCAGTGTTTGCCTAAAGGCGTTGTCGGACAGAGCCCGGTGAAGTTCGGAAAGTTGGGAGGAAAAATTCAGTGGGGAAGGTGACAATGAAGATTGAGAGTGTACAAGTCAAATGAAGTAAACGTGCGGCAAGAAACGAATGAAGGTGCTGGATGTATGAAGTGGCCAAGACGGATGATCGGCCAAGGGGAAAAAGCCAATGAAGAAATGGGAATGCCGGCAGGTGAGTGACTGAGCGAAATGGAACTCCAACCAATTGATGATCCGAATTCTGTAAACACTATAAACTTTGTTACTAAATTAAATTATACAAAAATTACAATTGTGTAAAGCTTATAAATATATAAAACTATATATACATAAACTTATTATTTGAAATATTATGCCGATGAAAGAAAATGGACATTGGAACGTCTGACGATAAATAAGAACGAACTTCATGCCAGATTACTTTCAACCGGGATTTACCCACTAGGTATAATTAAATTAGTGATTATAGTAAGCTACATTTTATCGAATGCAACGACTGAATTTGATATTGTCGCAAGGAACTAACTCTCCAAGAAATCAGGTGGAATAGAGCTAAGAAACCATTTCATAGTTGATTGTATTTGTGAAACAAATATTGTGTGATATGGGGCCAAACGGAAAATAGGTTTTGGAGGGCTTTCGACGTACTTAACTTGCTTGTTTATCGGTTACCTTCGAAACTTTCGATGTTCGCGTGATAACGACCAATCGTTGCGAGGGTGGCGAGGCCGAGAAAAAAAAGAATAATCGTGAAAGTGGTCTCGACAATAAAATTTAAACACCGGAAGGAACTGATGGTCGCTTCCATTACTGCCTAATTGCGTCCGGGAGGAAGATCCGGATAATTGTGAGACTGCGCGTATAATTAGTCCATTTGTGGAGATTAGCTGAAAACGGATTCTGGGGGTAGGTTGAACTTTTTGCTCCGGATTCATTTCAAAGACGGGATCGATATCGCTAAAGTGGAAACTACGATACGGATTGCCAAGTTTCTAATTGTTCGCGTTTCGGAGAATACAATTCCGATTGAACATTCACTGTAGCAACATTTTCTGTAAACATACATAACTTTTACTTACTGAAATATAGTTAAACTTTCCTCTACAATATACAAATGATTCGATGTCATTGTTTGGAATATATAATATATATTAGTATGCGAATTCAAAATTATGTACATTACTATTAATACGAGCAAGTACTGATCACACCTACATCTATTATTGCAATGTATAACGGGTCTCAAATTTAGCCTGTTATGGATGCACTATATATTACGACAGGATTTCACTATATCGGAGGTATTAATTATATTTATTACTGGCCCATTCCATCAGACAGAGTGCATTATAATTATGATGACAATTATTATGATGATAATTATGGTGACAGAAATTCCCCCATTTTAATTATTTAAATATCGTTTAATTTTACAGTAACATTAAATCTAGATATTACTCTGATTAAAAAGTGTAATACACCGAACCTTATATCGTGTTCGACGCCAGGCGCTAGGCTGAATTAGCACTTCCGGAAATTAAATTTTGTTGGTGCTACCGCCACCTATTGCGATATTTATTTGGATGACAAGGAAATGTATAATTTCAAGTTGTTAAATTGAAATTAATTCTTACCATAAAAAGGGACCTAATTATTAATTAAATATTGCAAAAGTAAAATTCAGTAATATTTTTGTGTTGTTGGCAGTCCATGGCTGTATAATAAAGAAAGAAGATAAACCTTCTTATGCTGCCTGTTCTCTGCCGATATCCATTCTGTTGATTTTGTTCAGTTTATATTTTAGGACACGCCTAATAAGTAATAACGATACAGTATATAAAATACGTTGTAAATATATATATATATATATATATATATATATATATATATATAAACTACATTTAAATTAGTTAATAGTGTTCCTCAAAGTGGCGAAATGAAAATTGGCCGGATTAAAAAGTAACCCGAAAGAAAGGAAGTGTTCATTTAAGAATATTGCTTATAAAGAAATGAGGGACATTTGAATGTAAATGCCAACCAGTTGGGCTAAAATGGGGAGGAGAAGTGAATAAAAGGGAACAGCCTTCCTGTAGAATGCCGTCTATTCCCGAACTTCGGAAGGCGTACATTTACACTGCCAATCCTGTTTGGACCTTTACCCAGTATTTAGAGGGCCCTTAAATATGATATTTTCGTCCTGAAATATTAAAACTTCAGTGGGTTATATTATGTTCTGGAGTCAAATCTGATTCCTATGCTATGGAAGAGTGCTATTAAGCCAGGTATTGACTATTAGCAATATAGACACTTTGAAATATTTATATGCTATATATGTGTAACTGTGATACGCCCTATCATGCGTCTACTAGTTACAATTTATGCTGTAGAGCAACATGCTTAGGACCTTACACTAACCAATAGATGACAACTTACCGCTTATAGGAGTTTTAGTGCTTTGAAAATTGAATGGCGTCCACCTTTTGTAACTATCTAATAACAGAACGATACAAAATATACAGAAACGGAAAAGAATTTTCTGAAGGTAAAAAGTCCGTAAATTCGGGCGGCAGCCTAATTTTTTTCACAGTTGAGGAGTGATCCGCCCAGAGCTACGCCCGCCAAATTAAGTTTCTGTTATACTTTATACTTTGCCGCGTCTTACGCACCGCTCACTCTCCGCACTTTTTCTTTATTATTATTTCTAAAGATTTTGTTGAAGGAAAGCGGGCTCTTACCCCGTTAAGGGGAAAACTAATTAGTCAGGAGAGCTTCGACCGGCGAATGTGATCCAGACGACGGATGACGCGTTCTAATGAGGTGTATGACTATCGATAATTCCTTGAGTGGTTGCGATTAGAGACTCGTGAGAGGGGAGCTTGTGTCTGATAGGGGGTTATAGGTAATTTACAGGATGTGTCAGAGCCGTTCCATTAATTCTCAAACCCCCGGGCTATTCGCACGTCAGACATCATATTCAAATTGAAGTTTCTATGATCAAAGAATATTATTAATATAATATCATTAACTAATAGAAAGTTATTAAATTAAATTCAATATTTGTAGCCAACGAATATAATAAAATACTTGACTATACAATAAATATGATTACAATGGACTTTTTCCAGAATTAATGGGGACCTTATTCTTCACTGGTTGAATGCAGTCGGCATAGTGATGGTCGACTAAAATGTATGTTGTTGCGTACTTATAAGGATTTAATTAGTGTTTCCTTGTTTTATTTTCAAAATATTAACTGCGATTATGTAAATTATATTTTGTACCTAATTTATTATAATTAATTGCATTAATTGGATTAATTTTCGCCCTTAACTCATTTCGTAGTGTCTACCAATGAATTAAGGTGTCTCATAATAAGACTCGTACTAAATCTGATAATGTCAACAATATTGAGGAATATCCAATTGTCGTATGTCAAAGTGAGAAGTAGTGCCATACCCAGCCTACTAGTTAGATGTAATTTTCATTTGATATATCAACCTTTGTCATTTCGAAAATGGAAACGTCAAATTACACAGTGCAGCCTAGTGTTATTACGTAATTCAGTAATCTCCTGCCTATGTTCTCTCAGAGCGTAGAGAAAGCTCGAATAATCTAAAGCAATAGAAATAAATTATATTAACCCTCCATTTTAATAGGATATTTACTATGGGCACTTAAGCAAATTAAGAAGCTTATACTATATTCTTAAGCATTATTCCTTCAGGAGGGTTAGAAAGGAATATTATTTATCTTTCATAGCAATTGTTAACAAACAAATTCATTATATTTGATCATCACAACTTTTCGTAACCTGTGTATAATAATTAATCACCGATAATTAAATGTTTTTGGAATCATTAAACATATAGTTGAACATTGAAAGGTATAATACGCTTACTGAGCGCATTACCTGGGTGGTTCACAAGTTAGCTAATACGGCTAATATGTCATTACTAGTATTAATTACTACCTAATAATTTCCTCCAATTCGGCAAATCCACGGTGTCGCTCAGTCAGTGCGTATGTTATTTCAATATATCTCCGCATTGTGTAATATTGGAGCTGTTAATTTCGACTGGAATTGTAGGCGGGAGGATAATGATACCTTTATGAAAGTTAGTAATCTCTGGGTGAAGGGCTTAATACAAGTGCACTTGGACCATTTAGAAACGGAATTAATTTTTCCGCGCTGCCGCCAGACGATAAAGGCTCTCAATTAAGCTGTATTTATTCCCGGCCCATGGCCCTTGAGGAAATTTATTCCTGGAAAGGGATGAATCCACCGTCATTTATAAATCATCCAGTCGTCGGTCAATGGATAATAACGGCTTATTATGATGCGGTCCAATATAGAAAATGACACGCGCCCCAATTCGTCCGATTTTTCTTTTTCCCCTTAGGGTAATAACGGGTAGGTTTCAACCAGTCTATCTTACACAATTTTTATCTTATTCAGAGGTAGTTGTGTGGGGTTTTCCCCGTTATTATTATTGCTATTAATACTACTTCGAAGTAATATATTACTTCGATATAATATATATAACTCCAATAATTGAATATAATAGGTTATATGCAGGAAAATGAACCAAAATTAGCAAAATTAACAACAAAATTCGCTTCTCTCAGAGACATCAAACTGAAGCCAACTACCGAATATTGACAAAAACAGAAAATAGGCTTATAGGATCTCCTAAAATATGTGTTACGACAGTGCTGGAGTTATGCTTCATCCAGATTTAATAATCAAAGAACGTTATTTATAGTTGACTGGATTGCTAAAAAAGTGGTACTGACCAGACGTAGAATTCGAATCCGAAAGTCTAGTCAAGCACAGAAACAAACAAGCGACAGGAAATAGAAATTACTTCCATCGGAATTCTCGAGAGTTAATAAAACGAAAAATTAGGTATTTCAAAGAATGTAATTTCCCTTTTAAGGTACAATAATAATAATAATTCAACACGCTTTCAGATTGAGCGTACAAGGAACAAGTTTATAATTAAACTAAGAAAACATACTGTTGAGTGCGGCAGGTCTGAAACACAATCCGGGCGGATATGCTCTTTTTGCAAGAAGATATATCGTTGGTTGGTGATGCGAATTTAGGGGCGGCAAAAAGGCGGCCGCCGCCACAACTGTAAAACCGCAGTTAATTATCCCGCATATCCTGTACCAACTTCGGGCTGGACGAGCCACGAATTTCAGCCCACAGTTTCACTTACCTCGGTTGTGAAACCCAACGAAAAGCACCTGATTCTAGTGGTGCATAAATAGTATTATTAATTGTTATTGATTAATTATCTCCTTACTCGGAAAGTAAATTTGTAATAAATTGATCTGACGATGAAAATATATTAATTTTTTAAAATTCATAATTGAATGAAATTCTGGAGATATTGCACTTTCTGAATGATTTCCTAGATTTTTATTTTCCTTTCCTGTTAAGAAGCTCTGAGTTTTCTCGATGAATTGCTTTTATATTAATTGAAGTTGGAAATATTAACACTCTTGTCCATTAATCAATTTATTTTTTATAATCTCTTCCTTTCGTCTTTTACGGGGAGAAGGGTATTCTACTTAGGAAACACTAAACAATGGTGAATCTATTATTGCTGCACTGAGAAAGTTAGCTCGAGTTAGTTAAAACTTTCCTGGGCACTTGAAATGACTAAGTCTGTTTATGTCCTTGTAAGGGGTGGGGGCAGCAAATTCGAATGAAGCCTCTTTTAACATTTATATAAACATTTAGTTATTTAACCAAGGTATTTTAGCAGCGATTATCGAATTAAATTTAGATTAATGATAGTTTTAAGGACCTGTATTTCACCTGTATTTTATTTTATTCCTGTACGCAGGAATTCGATTACCTAATATTTGGTCCGTAAACTGTCCTGTCTCATCCATATTAAATGGCCTCAGATATAAGTACTAACAGGCTACTCCTTCGGATGGTCTGTGCATTTCACTGTGCTATGCATCTCTCTGACAAGTGGAATCAGGAGAGCGGAAGAATTCATATCACTAAATTTTTTGGGGGCTTTTTCTAATTAATTGTTTTCCTAGAACGGGTCATCGAGTTTATATTCCTGTATTTATTACCCAACGTCTCTGGACATTTAATTTTCAGCTGGTGTTTCTAGCGGTTAAGGCTGCATTTTTAAATACCGCAAACCTTCATTCGACACTACTGGATTTTAGACAACTAAAAACTGCCAATTCTAGAATGTATGGGGGTAGCTGAGCGATGCCGGCGATGTGTGTGCCTGCGGAGGAATGAGGGGGCTCTTACTCCGGTACAAAGGCGGGCCCCGACCTAATCCAGTTTACCAATGCAATTATTCGTGCAGCCGCCGACGTGACCCGCAATCGGTATTGGGCTCCTCTTTCCCTGACTAAATTTTCAATCGGCCCTCGGCATCGGTGGCGCCGCACCCTTCTCCACGCCACGACCAACACCGAGAAGAAATATAAAACGTGTTGGTGACCAGTGGAATAGCCTTCCGAAATGTTAGAAATAACCTAAGTCACGGTGTCTTATACCACACAGTTAGCATCCCAAAGTCTTATTCGTATACGATTAATAGTAGGAGTTAATTATAAATGTATATATATTTAAAGGGATATGTACTTGGAAGCTTTTTTGAGCATTTTTGTTTCAATTTAATAGCGTGCACCGAATGTTACTCGAGCAGACGATTAAATTCGGAAGTTTTTATTTGAGACGAAGTTGTATGACCTATCGAATAGAACGAATTATTTTTATCGCGACTACTTTTCGTAGGCGCCTTTAATAAGCTGACACGAAATCGATGGGCATTACAAGGAGTGTAATTCGCAGTGGACGTATATTCTGGGGTATTAACTGGACTACACAGTATTAGAGTAATGGGGCACTGTCGTGGGACACACAGTTTCGGGACCGGCCGGAATCCTCGGTGGGGCGATGGTTGTGGCGGCGATAGTTGTAGGGGCGGAGGGGGTGCTTTCAAATCACGATTAGTAGGAGGAATTGGGGAGAGAACGGTGTCCGGTCTTCGTGGGACTGTGTAGGAGGGGGATTGCAACGGATATAGAAGGAAAAGGAAGGAGGGAGGGGGACGGTAAGGCTTGTTTTGTTAACTGTTCGGCGCCCTTAGCCCAGCCAAACCCCTTAGAACCGAGTGTACGACAAGACTCAAGTAGCACCCCGCCACCAGAAGGTCTCCCTCTGGACTTCATCGGCTCTAATTATTCCTCGTCGGTCCGCTCCCTCACAACAGCGATGGAATACACCGTTTCAAATGTAGACAGCTGTCAAATTAATTCATTCCTTCGACGTTCTTAGAAATTTTGAAATGCCTCTAATAAAATATATAATAAAACAATATGAACCGTATCAACTATGCAAAGCGTAATAAGTCGTAAGTGTCCCGAAATAATAGAATTTCTCCGAAAAAAAAACAAAAAAGCAAGAAATAATTCATTCAAGATTTATAGTTTATGATCTAGTGCCGATGTGCTGTCATGTCTGCAACATATCCAAGAAGAGAAGATAGCGGGAATAATGATTTTTTCATATTTACTGAGATTTCGCATTATTACAACTTCATTAGAATACACCCTAACATGCGTAATATTCATTTGTATATTACACATTTTACAAGTGAAGTTATTAAATGAGTAAATAGTATAGAATGGCTGTATAGATTTAACACTAAATGTTTGAGAATTGTATAGAATTTATATGTACGTTGAATGCATAAATTACTGTCTGTGCCCAGTTCTTCTTAAATCGTAAAAAAATATTGGCGCGACCTCCCTTCCGTAATGTTCGGAATTATAAGAGATATAATAGGGTCGCGAAGACAGCAATAAGACCGGGGTCATATTGAAAGGGACCAAATGGTTTTATGGTCGACGATTCGTTCCTAGCCACTATGGTTATGGAAAATGAAAGGAGCCTTCTCCCCCGGTTCCCTTATTGGGGTACATATTGCGGCTGGTAACAGTACCCACCTACGGTTAGTGGGGGAGGGCGCGCGCACTTATTATTAAGCCTGGGACAAGTTAAAAACTCCCTCCTTTTTCTCCTCATCGCTCTTCAACTTTCCCCGATGATGTCGTAACTGACCCACTTTCAGGAGGTTTGCTTTTTCTTTTTTTACTAATTTCTTTTACTTCGTATATTTCTTGTTTTTTCTGCTTTTTGTACAGTTAACTAATTAAATAATTCACTCAGCAACGGCCGGCCAGGCGAGCGTTTCTTAGCAAAATTATGGTCTCGGGAAAAGGGGGAAGAAAAACTTTGGGAAGTTGCCCCGAAGTTTCTTCAACGCCAACTAATTGCGCTGGGAAAGAATTGAAAATCGCACTGCCCATTGCAATAAAATAATCGAGAAATTCAAACAGAAACCGAAAACTAGAACTATATTTTGAGGTTTATTAACTTGACCTATTATTCACTATTGAGAACAAATTCTAAATATAAATGTTAGAAAGATGTTTCATAACATCGATCAATCAAACAATTACTGCCTACTATAGACGACAGTGACTAATTATACCTTACTCTGTGTTATCCATTATGTCTTATATGTGTTGCAATTGAATTAGATAATTATTAACTTTTTATTAATCATCCAAATTTTATTCATTATTACAATTATTTTAATTATTGAAATTAATTAGAATACTTACTCGTTTTATAGATTAACTGACGGTATATTTAGTGGACCATTTATTCCCTTACTTGTAACATATAACTATTTTTCTAGAACTCCAACGAACAAAAATTTCCAACGTACAAATTTCATGTATTTTCTACAAAAAATATGTCGGTACAATATTTAATCTATGAAGGTGAGCTCCACTGTACAAGCATAGAGGTAAGTGGGACAAAAATAGAGGGGTAACAGAAAAACGAGAAAATTCGAGGGAAGGGACTAGGAATTGGAGTTTAAAACATTCCCAGGGACTATCAAACTAGGGTCACTTGAGACCCGGGTCCAATTTTTACGCTTTGCGAATAGCATCAAGTAATACTAACTTACACAGGCAAATATTTGACTTTGTTTCTTCCAGGATACGTTTGGGATGCAATTTTAAATTCAATACCATACAATAGAATATATAGTATTTTTTTCTAAAGTATTCGTTCCATAAAGTAATAAATTTAAAGGCATAGATATTCTGAAATTTATATACACTCACGGGATATGTAATGTAGATAATACATATTAACCTTTATTACAAATTAATATATTTTCATGCAATCAAAGATCGAATTCATAATTTTATACTCACAAAGCTAGGATGTTGGTCTTACCTATAGAGGCATTTCATTAAAACAATATTTCTCTATACACATTACTCGAATAAACTCGACTGACAAATATCACGAAATTAAATGAAATATCGGATTATTTTGTTAAATAAGTGTTTCATTTTATCGACCATGTAGTTGGCAATGGATTGGAAGAAGACTATACGACAGACTTAGTTTTGGAACCGATATCGGAAGAACTGAGTTTTCAATAACTGAGATGTAATTTAGGAAAGTTAACCGAAGTTATAACAGCGGACAGAGCGGCCAGGGCAGGGCAAAGGATTTTGTCGGCTCTTCCCGCTATCTCCGGTCCACCGGTATTACGGCAACTTTTGACACCTTTCTAACTGATAATTAAACCGGGAGATGCTTAAAAGTTTTTTTCAACTAGTTCTACGGCGAGATTACATCCCAATTATCGACGTGAAAATAAAACTATAGAATTTTGACAGATAGTCGCATTTGCCCCATAATTAATGCTCAGTCTTTCTCTTTCGGAAAATTGTTCTTGATGGATCGATTTATAATTTTTCAACCAATTTATTGAAGATTTTGATGCCTGGTGATCGGGTCCGATATGAATATCAGAATCACAATTTGTCGTTGTAATAAAAATTCTCCTAACAGTCCGTATAATTGGACCTCAAATTAACTACGGAACCCTAAATAAAATTTTATGTTATTATAGCTAGTTTCAGTTATGAAAATTTAGCAGACCAACGTTACGCGGGGTTTACCAAAATAAAGGTGAATTACCGTCGGAGGAACTGTGTTCTTCGGGGCCGAAATTCAATCATTTGGCGTTGTTGGAGGCCGGGAGAGCGGTTGCGTCTCCAGTTGCGGGGATTAATTTTCCGATTACGTCAATGTGATAAATGAGTAGGAGGTTTGGGGCCGAGAGACAGGTCATCAATACCGTTTGGTGTGAGGTGTCTAGGTGCGGGTGGATGTGCGTGTCCCGGAGGCCGAATGCCAGCAGGACCGATTCGGAAGAACCGGCTCCCGGTCATATTTTATTTTTTGACGATTGTTCACCGCCCATTGTTCCCCACGGACTCATCCTCGCGATTAACTCCTGTGCGTTTGGCAATTCTTGTCCCCCGCCCTCAATAGAAAATAGACCGAATGTCTCAATTACGGGACCATTTCAATCTGGTTCCAACGCGGTACCGATGGAAGGTACACGGTTCTTACGGTATTCCGTCACTTGGGAGGGGTGCTAATATTATTATAATTATTCCGGGTTACATGCAACTTAAAAGCAACAAGATTTACTATAATAGATTGTACATAAATCATATATTGCTGAAGTTTCGATATTTCAATTGCAACCATTATACAATAAGATCAATACGTCACTTTTTCACATCTAAGGGAGTGAAAAAATTTTGTTTTATAAGCCAAAATATGCGTTAATTATTTCGGTTTTAACTAATCTAATTGTAGTTTAATTTAATTTTAAAATAATTAGTTTTAAATGACATTTCGGCGAAGATTTAACCTTTTCGTTTTGAAGAACTTTTAATAGAAATTCTTCTTCGGGTAGATTTCTGAATTAGAATATTGAAATCTATTATAACTCAATTTTTTGAGGAAAAATAATGTTATAAACAGTATTTTATGTAATATGGCTGTGTAGCAACTACCTAATGAAGTGCCAGAGGAAATAAAGGGATGGAAAATTACATTGTATCGACTCTATTTTGGTATACCTGAAATCGTATACCGTCCTGCCAGAGAACCTCGGTTTCCACTCAACGATTTGGTTATGTACTTCACCGGTTTTGGTTTATCGGCCATCTTTAGTAGCTTTCCTTTGACACTGACGATAGGATGCCACGCAGGTAACCAACCAAACTGCCCTAATACTGAAGGTGCGCTACAGAATTATATGAAGATTTTAATGAGGGAAAATTGAAACTGCAGGGGCGGACACAGGAGTAGAGAGTTCTCCGCCACATTTCCTATGTACGTGAAAAGGACACTTATTGAGTTTAGCATTATTATAACATATTGGTTTGATAACGATATGAAATCCTATTTTTACTGTCAAAGGAACTCTACTAAAATTATCGATAAGCCAAAACCGGTTTAACATAAGAAGAAGAGTCGCAATAATGAATGTATTCCATGCCATCGGTGCAAACCATATTTAAACTTGAAATATTTTTATTCAAAACATGGATTGTTTGGAAATTAACGTAGAAATAATCGTTGACTGAAACAACGGATTATATACAATCGAAACACTTGTCGTTGAATAAAAGAGAGTGGTAAAATCTCCGCGTTCAATTAAATTCATTACTTAAATCACCGCATCTAATTCTTAAGAAAGATACTGATAAGAAAGATTCTTTCTTAGCAGTAATAAGAAGGTGGACGGACATTCACAATTTCAGATAATTGTATAGAGAACGTGATTTAATACAATCTAAATACGAGGGAGGACTCCAGAAGCACAGATAAAATAGCTGTTTATCCCTATAATCAGATTAGCGGCTCTACTTTAGCGCCGGCGAATTGCCGAAGAAGCCAGGCAGCCCTCGTTAAACGAATTGTCGGAGTAGTTGTGTGTCAACAGCGTCAAACACTGGCTGAATATATTTCAGGTGAAGGGGGCCGCGAAAACGGCTCGGAGGCGGTCGCTAAGAGGCCGGCGAGAGACCTGAATAAGAAACACACGTCTGAAGAGGCGTTCACACGACATTTCGCTCGAGACCGAGCAAAAGGATAAGCTGACGAGCAATGCGTGTAAGCCTGTTTGCCCAGCCAGTTTGTAAGGCTACAGGACACCCAACAGACTACTCATTTCGGCAGGCAAATGCCGCCCTCAACACGAATACGTTTATTTTTTGTTTCTCATTTTCCTGAAACGCCTGCAGTATTCACTTCGACACAGTGGATATTAATTTAAGGTGTACTCATCATTGAAATGTGGGCATTAATAAAAAACGAGTCCATATTATGGGAGGTTGTAATAACGCCACGAATGAAAATGTTTTGTGGAATAGGCAATAATCCGTTTTTTTGGTTTAATAACATATTTTATAATTATTAATCTCTTGTTGTACAAGTAAAAATAATACAGCTAATCGTAAAAATATCATGTAAATGTCATTGAACCATGGTGGCGGTTAGACGACGTCTAATATGTGATAAATCATTCTAGTAGAAATTAGAATTCCTGAAGGTCAGATACATTTTCCCAAAATTTATAACTTAGGAAATATTTTAGTTCAGCTGATAAAAATCATCGACAAATAGAAAATAAAAGTGAAAACGCCGAGGTTTAAACCGAAACATATTCAAGTGCAAATTTATACGGTGTCCGTATTAATAATTTATAGGGGCCGGTGAAAATTTGCCGTGAAATACGGTTGCAGAGAAAACGAAACTCGGGGACGGTTGTCGTCGGTCGTTTAACTATAATTTATCACTCAATAAGTGTTATTAATGGAAACTGGTCGGGGAAGAACAGACCGGGGGTGAATATAAAGTAGGAAATTGATATTAAAGTTGGAAGTGTTTCTTCGACAAACCTGGATGTAATTTCAATAATCGACGTTCCGCTCATTTAACGTTTCCCCACGGATTACGGCATTCAAGTTTGTTCCAGTTATATTACCTCAGATATAGAACAGTAAACGACGATTTGGTGCGTCTCTTTCAACGTTCAAAAGTGAAAATCCTCCTTTAAAAGGCCTCGGAGGAACTCCGTAGTAATTTCAAGTCGAATGATTCAAACAATATGTGCGGTAATGTAATCAGATATATTTCGTTTAATTATACGTTTAATTTCTGATTATGTAAGTATTATTTCGGAAGAACTTCTTACAACTTTATGAATTACGACACGCATCATACCTTGTGTAAGCAAGCTTCAACGCATCGAAGCCCTGGTTCAAGCGAATGATTTATGCGATTGCCGGTTGTTATAGTTGTAGCGTTAGATTAGTGCCGGTAGGGTAGAGTCGGAGGCCGGGAGCCTGCCCCCCCCCCCCGTGTGACTTATGCCTTCAGAGTCGATCAGGGCCCGTGGACCCATCAATTTCCCCTTCTTGATTGGTCGGTTCCGGCCGATTTTACCCTCCACCCCGCCCCACCCCCGCAAACCACGCTCCCAGTTAGCACCCCCGCACCCCCACCACCCGAAACCAAATAACCTGGAACCCCATTCGGATTTATCCGATAACTGGCCGCCTCGTCTTATTGGCTGATCGAGGCAAGCGTTGCGACGGCCCGGGGCTCGACCGGCTATGGACCGCTAATGCTGACCGCAAGCAATTTCGAAGGAGATAAACTCGTATCCGGCATTCGTCTTCAGTTATTGGGCCTTATAATCCAAAACGATTTGACAAACTAGTTAAAACTGAAAACTTTAAAAAGTGAAAAATAATAATTTATTTGCAAAGTCATAAAACGTGGGTGGTCTTTTAGACATCAAAATATTGTCACAAACACGCATATGCAACTTATCGGTTAAGTAGAATATACCTACCGTATTTAACTTTTTCGGAGAGCGCTGAACGAGCGGGAAATAATCAATTTTACCAAATTGCGACTAAGCCCCGGTAAATTCTGGGTCCCCAAAAGAAGAATAGTCATTAGCCTAATTAAATCGGTGAAGGAAGACTGCACTGGGGCATGGTCCTTGGCCCAGTTCATTGCGGCCAATAATAGATTTTTTTTCAACCGGCCGCCGGTTGGGAGGCGACACTGATTGATTGGCAATCGTGGCCGCCTCCGCGACGGACATAAATCAGGCGACAGCTCGCCTACTTACTCCGCGTCGATATTTTGGATTCGGGCGGTCGTCGAAGGCTCGACCGGTCAATGAATGTTAACGGCGAAATTATCGCCAGAAAGCACGGTGCCAATTATCGGAGGGATGAGTATCCTCCACCGAATTGTACTCTCAGTTCCCTGCATTACAAGAACGGATAATTCATCGTCTGACGTGAGGGGAAAAAATAGATGAGAACCTTTGAAATCCGCGGAAGGCGACATTGGAAACCTCGCGTACTACTTCAGCTTTTTCTACCGTATTATGTCAGAGGACACGGGCCTTTGTACGCATAACTGTTCATGCTCGGCTCGTTCGAGACAACTCGGAGTGCGCGTGCGGGGCAGAATCGCTAGGCTGGAAACATTCACTCACCGCCCGTTGTAGGAAGAACAAAGGTGAAATTCATCCGACAGGTTGGTATCAGGATGATTGACGAACCGAAATGTGTCCACTTCAAGAACGGCGATAACGTTTTAGCTCTTAACACACACTCACAGTTTTATCCCCCCGACCAGTCGACCGTTCTCTCGATCAATCGACCGGTAACCCTAAGGTTTATTGTTCATCCCCATAAAAGACCAGTAGATATGGTAATGAAGTCTGCAATGGAACACGGACAATTTATTCTGTCCATTGAAATCAGTATTCTATAAAGTCAATAATAATAAAAGTTCATCGTCAAATGGTACTTGATTTTTCACCACTGTCGCCCAAGACTGTTTCTAATTCAGAAACACCACTCTCCGACAACGGATTCGCACTCTTTATCGCTAATATGAGCAAACCTCCCCTCCCCACCCTAAGTTTCTGTTGGACGCTGCCAATTACAAGTTAACGAAGACTTATGATAGCGGCCAAGAGAAATATATATCACATAATTAACGGTGAGGCGGAGGGGCGGCGGTCTCTGTTTCTGGAAGCGGTCCACGTAAGGGGCGGTCCACGTAAAAGGCGGCCCCGGCTCGGGGCCTCGCACCATGAAAATGGAACAAATATCGGGGCGCTTTATAACTGGCTTCCCTCGGCCGGATTAGGCCCATTATTTATGACCAGGGATGGCCGGCCGACTCAGCTTCTGATTTCCCCCACCCGTACCTCCCTCCTCCCCTACCTCTCTTTCTATTGCCTGTACAACGTCCGAGTACCGAATCAAGATTTCAAAGTGAGATTGAAGATCTCAATGTCACTGCTACTTTCTTTTTATAAATCTAAATCGAGTACCCAAAAGTTAAATTATGAATAAAGCTAACACATTGCAAGGGCATCATCATGGGAAAGAAATACAATGCGCCCCTTTCAAAATAACTCCCACTTACTTGATATTAATTCAGTTAATTTTCAATGAGCGGTAATAGACAATTCTATGAAAGCGAATTACCGCTTGTTGCGCATACTGCCAGTTCCCCTGTCATCAGTAGCAGATGCCTAGAGTCTCATGGCGCGCTACTAATTCGGTTAATAACTTGTTAATTACGGCTTTGGAATAGATAATGAAACATTTCGTTAGACAGGCTAAATAGAGGCAGAAATATTCATTGATTTTTGAGCTTGGCATCGAAACTTTAGTGCACTTTATTTTACAACCTTCGACAATTTATTTAGCGAATCGTATCATTTATATCGTTATAATTATGTCAGCGCTTTCCGTACAGAGCGATAGATAATTCATTCCAGTTCCATAGAGTTCTACATATCAGCGACTGGACAGTTATTGAAAAACTATTTAATTTACGACCCTACGCATCGCTGTGCAAATACATTGGTGTCCCAATGTAGGTTTACCTTCCATCAGCGTGAGTCCTCCAAAGGTTGAAGGGACACGGGACAAAACAATTTTGTCGGAGCGATCTCGCGGGAATCCCAATGTTTGTTCCTAGCCGGGAGAGAGTTTTGTACCCTCCAATTTATATTTTATTTCGCGGGAGAGTATTGAAAGAGAAATATTATTAAATGGGCTTTTAACCCACCTTCCAAGTATAAATTTAAATACCTCCCGTAATACGGTTACTCTCAATACCTCAATAATTCACTACATAATGGTGTATTGCTAATGTAAAATTAATTTGTTTCTTACTTCCTAATTTATTTCATTTCAATTACTTAAAATCACGAGATAACGTGCGTCAAAACACTGAATCTTCAAAATAACAAATTAATTATCATCGATTTCGGTGGGTGAACTGGTTCACCGGGTATTTCCTGGAACGTGTACATTATCGTGACGAAATATAAATAGCAACTTTTGTTGAACTTAAAATCTCTATAACAACCACAAAATGTTCTAGGCGGTTAATAAGACTTTATGTTCGGTCAGGCGAAGTATGCTACATAAGTTTGAGAGCGGGGAGTATAGCATGGGGAAAAAATGCTTGAGCTTCTGCCAAACTTGTGTTTTCGCCAAGGGAGCAGTTTTGAAGAATTAAAGTGCCAGCCCGCCTACACGGCCCAATGTTCTAGGGGACACAGATAAGACGAGTCCTGGCGCATAATCAGAATTTTGCATAAAACAAAATGCAGAAAAAATTATAATCTTCTATACGAATACGATCGAGGCCGTAGTTTATGTTTCATGTTTCTTAGATCGGCCTTATTTGCAATTACAGATCAACTATTATCACGGTGTATGTTCGCTAAACATTCTAATTGAAACGTGAGGCGGCTATTCGGATTTTCAGGTTTACGTCAAGGTTAACAACGCCTTTGAATACAAGATGAGACGTTATTAGGTCGGTTCTTATCAGAGTTGGCCCCTTGAAGCGGGGGCAGGCAACGGCGGAGTTTATTCAGCTCAGGTGAGCCGCCCCCGACCCCGCTGCCCCCGGCTTATCTCTGGACCGGGCTTCGATTGATGGCGTATTCGGTTCGTGAAAAGTGGGTCGCTCTTATTCTCATTCTCTCTCGCTCTTCCACTGTTGGAAGGAAAAAGAGAGAAAAAAAATATCGTGTGAAAAAATATTGTGGTGGGAGGGGGCCGGTGGTTCTAAAGGGCGAGGGCCCCGGGGGCCTCACTCGTTTGTCAAAACGACACTGAGATATGGTGCGTCCCACCCGACTGGGGTTATTCGCCCCATCCACCCCCAACCCCCCCGACATTAGTCCCTTTAAGTGTCGATTTAATCGCTCCCTCCTCGCGATATCCTCCCCGGTCATTTGCTACGCTCCTCATTTTTCTACTTCATCTCCGACCCATTCCCGACCGCCGGAAAATATGTTCTTCACTGATGAACATTTGGCGCAGTCTTTGCGAAATTCACAATTTCGGAAGGAGTTTATAATCACGCCGAGTGGTATATTTAATATTTAAAATTATTATTATTTTGGCGCCTAATACAACAAATTCGGCCGTCCTGCAGTGACATTATGAACCACTCAGTTATCAGGAGGTTGTTATTCCTGATCCCCAGTAAATCGGTTAATCCATTCATAATTCCTTGGTGCATGTTCACCATAAACATATGCGATAGCCTTAATAATATCAGGTTAATTCCGCCTTAATTTAACTATGAATTTAATAATTGCGCGTACTTCTAATTTCACAGAATACATGTAGCTCGCAAAAACGAGGGATATTTTAAGCTGGAGGTGACACGAAGCGATAGCATTATAAAGCGTTATAATTTAAATATTTACAGATTTGATAAAACAAATCTCGACAATTTCACATAGTCTCTAGTTCTATAGTCTCATATAATTTCCAATACAGCGTTCTGTGAACAAATAATGAAAATTTTCCATGAACCTTTTGTTTACTTCGACACAAATTTCCTAATGAATCGATAACACCATATCAATGAATACCTTGAATTTTTCTCAGCGACTTTCAAATAGAAATAACTATAATCCATTTTGGACCTATTTCCACCTATTTTCTTACCTAAGATAGAAGCCGTGAACCGTTTATCTCAGCTGTTTCTGGTTTTAATTAGAAGGCACGTCCTGTTGAAACATTTGGCACACATAAGCAAAAAGCAAAATGAATACAAGCAGCGCTGGGAGTTCAACTCTGCGATGCAATACGGGCTGGGTACCGTGATAATTAACCAAATTAATTACCTTCCCAGTGCATATTGCCCAGTGTAGATTATCCTGCATTTTACTTTTGCACAACTATTCCAAAGGCTCCTTTACAAATACCATGATTGCTATACAGTACTTTTAGCATTTGACGAATGGTTTTGCGTTCATATATATATATAAACACTATTTATGCAATTAAGGAAAGTCAAATTTTATTCAAGTCAAGTATTATTTTGGATGTTGAGTTTCCTGAAAACACCTAATTTTTTTTAATGACTTGTTACTGAATATATTCTTGAAATTTCCATAATTGAAGTACAGTTTGGTGTAGGGCAGGATGTGATGGTGTTTCCCATAATAATTTGTTAAAATGGTCCGGTTTAGATTGTTACAAACAATAACATAATATTTTTCAGCCAGCAGTAACGTTAATGTTTCCCTTGTTTGATTTTGTGGGGTACCCATATAATTCCTAGTGTTATATCAATGCATAGTTACTTATATTAATCTGTACTATTATTATTTTGGCTTTACTTATTCGTGAGACTTTTGAACCGACGGCCGGTTCCCACATAAACTTTTAATTCAATTTTGAATAGGGATATCAATATATATTTTGATGCTATATATGTTGCAGTCCAGTGGTATTTCTTAATCTTTCAACTATTTAGCAGTCTGTTATTCATAGATATATTTTGTTAACGCTCCTCAACAATTGAGGGGTGTAAATTTTAAATAAATCATACACCTATGATCCCCCACATTATGAACGTCAGAATGTGGCTATAATTTGTAGGACGGAGGCGGGGGTGTGATTTATGTGGGGCGAACGATACGCTGATACTGCAGCTGAAACAGAATCCGTCCATCATACATATAATTAGAAGGGCAACCTCAGCTAATACCGGTATGTGAGGGGAGCCCGGTTCAGAGCGTTGGCCGGCTCATCTAGAGACAGAGACCCACACGCCCTCGTTGTCCAGCTCCAGTTTCATCGGCTAATCAAAACCGCTCCCGATAAACCGATAGGTACTAGTTATTGGTGGTGTTCCATAGTAACATTATTAGAGACATTACATTATTATTCCGTTAATTGAACTATAATTTGTACGGCTGTGCTAAATCAATAATAATTCAACGGGTTGATTTGGTTCTAATGAGATGATGGATTAGTACTAGTATCAGATTAGTTGAATGGAGAACAGTAGTGGCTTATTAGTAGTGGGCAATATAGTTTTCGTACAGGAGTATAATGTTTCATAAGGACATGCTAAATTTACTATTCAGTGTTCAAATAGATATTTAATTAATTTACTAATTTTGATGTAAGACCGTTTCGCATTATTAATTTTGTTGGTTTGAATAACATAGTTGGAGTATTCCACTCGCTTCATGCTTCATGCCACGAAGATTGCCACGCGAAAAACTACAAGGTTTTATTTTTTCCGAAACTACGGCCGTTTCATGGTTATTAGGAAAACGCTGAATATTTCAGTGCATAAATATTTGAAGGCAGTCGGTTCTATACACTCCAACCGGCCTATAGGGATTTCCACCTAAAAGGAAGAGAAATAAAATTGTTTGATTTCAGAACAGTTCCATGTTTACCTGCAGGATGTTTTTCTCTACATAGAGAAGATATTATTTACTTTATGTTTTCTCCTTGTATATAATATTTAGGCAGTCTTCTAGCCAAAATTACTTTTGGAAAACAAATTAGATGAAATATTTCTCAATCATTAATAACGAATCGAATGTGAAAGGCCCCGATCCCCTAACAACTTAGGTTTTATCGTTATTTGCAGTTCATCGACAGTGGTTATAGTATAATAAAAAGGATTAGAAAATATCACCTTGTATTTATTATACATTACTCCTATTAATCCTGTTTATCATTAAAATAATTGCAAATTTTGTTTCGTTACGAATGCAAAATGTTTTTTTAAATCAAGAAATCAATAGCGAGATGTCGAATCAAGTCTAGCGATAGCGGAAAATTCAGCAGGGAATCGATAATTTGAAGCACTCACGGATAAATGTTTTGATACTATGTGTAGTCTAAGCCGAGTTTCTTGTTCGTTAAATAATAATAATAACGAATCGAATGAGATCATTAATTAAAAATAGAAGGCAGTTATACTACCTGACAGCTATTGTCAGGTGGACCCTGGACTTGGAACGATAGTTCCTTAGCATCAGTGTTTAGCCGCTATGTGGTCGAATTTTAGGTTTTTGGATAAAATCACCTATTTCCTTGTCGAAAAAAACAAATAATATTATTTATATATACCATTTTATTGTGAGTGCAACCTCCGATCAAAGTAGAATAGACCATTCAAACCATCAAAGGAATCACTAGGTGAGCACATTCAATTCCAATACGGGTTGGAATCATCCATCAGTCAAGCTTTCGGAGAAGAGTTAGCGCGCCCTCCTCCATGCCCTGCCAAGAGTGAAGTGCGAATGACCGTGATTTGTTTCGGTATTCAGCCGGCACTCGACCTTTAAAAATAAAGTCGATTTGCCTATCTCGTTCTTCTGTTGGCGAGAACCGGTGCCCGGGAGAACTGTAATACATTTATTCACTCACTGGTCCGTCCTCCCTTTGTTATCTGCCCCGATAAATCCCGGCCTTCCCTCGTCCGACGCCGGGAGAACAATCGAGTTCAACAGGCAAAAACAAAATAACCGTCATTTCTCAAAGTGCCGGCCCGGATCAGTCTTCCCCTCCCTTCGATTGGTACAACTTATCTTATTGGGTCTATTGTCCGGGCCCCCCCTAACAATCCCCCACCACCACCGCCCGGGACGGGATTCAATCAGACGGTCGCAATCAGAGCGGAAAAATAACAGGCACCTTTTGGCGGCGCCGTTTTGAAAAATCTATATCATTTTCCAACAATGGTGCGACTTTTTCATTTTTATTTCGACCCGCCCGCTGGGTTGATTGTCAGGTCACCGTTGTAACATTTGGTTTATGAATGACCAAATATAGTAATACATTTTTCTATAGTAATAAATATTTTAAATGAGCATGATAAAATACGTAATGAATATAATCACCGGGGTTTCGTACAATAGTATAGTTACTATAATCAACAGGTATTGAACTATCATTAGGTCGCCTTTCGATGCATTTCATCGATCCATCATACTGAGAGCGTCATTCACATTTGCCGCGTTAAAATTTACTCACGTAATGTCAGTAGTTGTGGTGACACAACAAATTGTAATTAGGCGTTGGATTAACAAGAGTGCGCCGGTTTATGCCGGGCTCTATGAAGTTTACGGTTGAGATAAGTTATCTGGCCGAGGAGGGGACAGCGGTGCGCTGGTGGCTTATTTGGACGGCGGAGGTGGATATAACTCAGGGAGTGCGGCCGTTATCGGCTAGGCGGGCGGGGAGGGAGGGAGTGATGGAGGGAGGGAGGGAGGGAGAGAGGGAGGTTTAACTAGGTGGTCCTAGCGCTCACCTATTAGGCGAGCGGGTGGCGAATGCAGATCAGCCGGCTAGCCCAATCCCGGTCCCAGGACCTCTCCTCATCCATGCTTTATGGGGCCGAGTAAAATTCGCTTTGCACCACAGCCGACCACGGCATTCCACCGAACGGGAAACGTGGGTTAACAGATTGAGGTACGTACCACGGTATTGTGGAGGCATTTTTACTGCGCTCACACGTTCATATCTCAGCAACTCGTATCGACACGCTGAACTGACAATTTTTAATTTTATTTTACGTCTTCCTTTACAGTGGAATGATTAATTTAAATACCATCAATGTAACCAACTTGATAACCTTTGTTCTAGGTTAGTATTTTAGAACTTCGTCCTATATAAATTGCGTAAGTTTTCGCGAAATATGTGTCCTACTAATCGAAGCTTGTTGATGCGCGATCTATAAATTTATTCGATTTTCAAACATCAGTTTCGTCATTCAGAAAATTAAAAGGCTTAAAGTTAGAATGAAAGGGGTTTTATTTTACATCTCTTACTTCTTGTTAGAAGATATGATGTTTTTTTGTTCCGCTCTTGGAATTCCATTATTATAATCTGAGATCGCATCTAATTTACAGCCGCGAGTGTTTCGGTTGCCTACGTTTTGTTGGATAGTAATTAAGGATACAGAAGAAGAAAAAACGCCAAATTTTATGCAAACTCAGCGAGGAACAATTGGCCAAATTCATTGAATCGATGCAGACAACTAAGGGAGGCTCTTAGTATTGAATGAAAGAAGGAGTTTTTCTTCCGCCCACAAACCTAACGATAATAAACTCGAACGATCCAACAAACAATAAAATACAAGTCGGTATTAAATTATTAACGTGGAAACTATAAATTTACTTGTCGCGCAAATTTCAAAAATAGAAAGATAATTTAGTCACAGGATTGTGTTTCAGGTGTGTTCTGAATGTTGTTGTAAAGAAGAATTTTTCGTCTTTAGTTGGACCTTTATAGTTAATGACCCTTATAGATAATGACAAACACTGAAGTAGTAACAATAATAGGGCATTGTAAGGCCGTGTAACAGGGCCCGAAACTGAAACCACACCGACTGCGCTGGCCATCAATAACGGAAACCGCAGGAGATAGTGGAGGAGGAGGAGGAGGCGCTAATAGACCCAAGTGGAAGGAAGAGAGAAGTCCCACCGTTTACTTAGCTTTGCCCGTTGGGGGAAAGGGTCGAATTTTGAACCGGAATAGGGTCGGTGAAACGGGTCGACAATGTGTCAGTTTAATGGGACAGGGCCACGGGCGACACCCCACCATCGGCGGGACCGAGAGGACCCTAAAGTGATTTACAAGGTCGCCTTTCTACAGCTCCGACGGACAGAGGCATTGGACGGGCTAAGGGGAAAGGACCGGTTAGAACCTTTGTTTTCAAATTTAACTCTAATGTGATGTGTCGTTAGCAGTCAGAGTAGACGGAGAGGCACATACTGCTACCAAATTTCCTCCATAAACTTATAATCTCAATCTCAGCACATTTCTACCCTTCAGTAATTAAATCAAGTCTAAATTTATATGCGTGTGTATTAATGCATATGTCAATAGTATATACTTCGCAGCGTCATTGTATTTCCTTATATTGTTTTAATATTCTCCCGCCCATTCTTTGTGCCTCCGATTAGATATTCATAGTTTCATTCAACATTGTTTTACACGCAGATTATTCTTTATAGTAATCATCGGTTAAATTAAATAACGTCCTCTTACGTATCATGATAAATGTCTGAACTATTACAGTAGTCATGCAGTATTCTGATTATCTCACTTCGTTGGTATCTTTGGGATCATTGGGGAAAAAGTCATACATTTAAAAAAAATTTTCTTTCTCGCCTGATTGTTAATTTTCCTTGTTTCCATGGAAAGTTTAAGTGTTCCCGATGCCTACTGACGGCGGCAGAAACCTCGCAGTGGGAAAACCGTATTCCACTAGTCCGGAAGTAATGGACCGTAATTGTTTGAGAGGTGAAGAGTGAAGCCATGGATGCGTCCCGGGCTCAAGGAGCGTTCTGACTGACGTCACCATCCGCGGCACATTATTTTTGCAACCTTACTGAAGGGAAATCCATACAATCTACTGTCTTAAAGAAATGTGTTTTATTTCCAACCATACATTCAAATATCATGAAATGCCCGAGTCTCGGATCAAGTTAGTACTTCAGCCGGCAGTTAGGGCGCCGGGCTCCCACTTTAAATGGGTCAACCAGCCAACTCGGCTAACTTATGGTGGGGACTTTTAAGCACAAAAAAGCTTCTGAAGAGCGAGGATGGGGCAGAGTATAAGAGGAGGAGCGAGCCAACTTTCTCCTAATACAGAGTGCTCTATATGTTCTGTTCAGGTTCTACTTACTTTATACTAAAGAACAACAAGTGTTGAAAATAATGTTAACCGCCCTTGTGAAAGTTGAAATATCCCTCTCGAATAACATTATATCGGGCCAACTTACCCAACCCATGGGTATAACACCTCGAAAAGTTTTACAACTCAATTCCGGCGTATAACCGGACATACAACAGGGAGTCCAGTAACAACGCTAATAGCTATAGCCATTTTTAGATTTCAAGAAATGTGTACCGAAAGTATGAAAAATTCTTCACGAGAAGAGTTTTAAAATTATTAAAAATATTATTTAATTCGTTCTTGGTTTTCTTTAGATTACTACTCGCTTTATATTTCTGTGTTTACCAATGGTTTTAGGTTAAACTACTGCACGTTTACGCTGTTGCCAATATAGTACGTATGTAGCTTCCAATTAGCTGGTTAATCAGAGTTTACCAAATGCGATTTCGGTTTATAATCCCATAATTTTAGTCGAAGCTGAAAATTAATTAAATTCCGTACACTTCAGAGATATCAATTGATCAACTTTCGTAGGTTACGGGCAAGAGGAATATTATTCTCGTTCCTCTTTTTGAATAGACACTTTCTTTGTGATCCCAACTGCTTTGAAACTGTTATTTGTCTCTTTTTAATCTTTGTTTAGGCCCTTTGAAGAGTCCCTGTGCCTCATCCCGCTTACTTAGGCCCCACTCTTTGCCTAAAATAACGAGCCGTTAATTTTAGCTAGAAATTAAACCTTTTTCTGGCATATTCTGAGTTACATAATTCCACCCTCCAATCAGCAATATGTGATAGCGTTCATTGTATTTTGACAGGTAATTGATCTGTCTGTATAGAATTTCAGGCAGGTAACGGATCATAATCACAGGCCTGTCTCTTTCGATTCGTGGTTCCCACCGAAATTTGATCAAAGCAATAATACATACATATCATAGTACATCAGTAGCGGTTCGTATGCAGAAAGTAAATCACGGTGCATTCAAATGATGCCTCTACAGTGTATAAATGAATTAATTTACTGCTAAAATATGATTGGGCTTTCGTTGAATGTTGTAGAAGGTGAGGATGTCTCGAGAACTATGAAAAATACGATATACAATAATGAATTGCTTAATTGCGAGAAATGAACTCACAGTATCTCCCGGCTGTTATCTGGAAGAAAAGGTACAGAAAATTCCGCGGTTTTCTCGCGGCCATATTTTATGAACTTAGCCCGGAGCGACTTTAATATTGTCGTCGGTTGCGAAAAGGCGTAGAAGTAGGAGGCCTTAACCCGATAATTTATCGGAGTTAAACAGGGCCCCCGGGGCCTAGCCCGTTAGTCCCACGCCTATGGTCGGAGTTACTCTCGAATTACACACGGATTGCTGGAATTTATGGTGTCGATTAAGCGAATCGAACCCCTCAGACCGCTGAGTTCTGGCCCTGGAGCCCCGCTCCAATTCAGATTTAGTACAACAGCAGTTGCGAAATATAAAAAAATAATAATTATTAAATTGCGGATTATATTGATTGCGCTAGAAGTCGTGAAGTGTAATAAACCTTAAATTACAAACTTTGAGATGTATAACTTATAATGGCGACTTCTGCAGGGAAGAGTGTAAGAAGAAATTATTTTAAGTCAATATTATACAAATACTTTAAACTAATATTCATTAAATAAAGATTGGCCATTGGGTATAATGAGTAAACTTTATTAATAAAAACCATGCGAAATTATTTCCGGTAAGCCACCGCAGCAAGAGGTAGATTAAATTTAATTAAAATAAATTTTAAATGATCGCGTTAATTAAGCGTCTCCCTTTAGTTTCATTATAACGAGTGACATTATACAGAGGATTTACCTCGTTAATTTAATGTGATATAAATTAGTATGTTTTGTTATATCTGTACACAGGCCCGGACAGGAGTCACAAGTATCCTGTGCTTGTCTATATTCACGGTGAATCGTTCGACTGGAATTCCGGCAACCCCTACGACGGCAGCGTTATCGCCTCCTACGCCGATCTAGTCGTCGTCACCCTCAACTACAGACTGGGCATTCTCGGTAAGTCAATAAAATAAAATAAAATAATTAAATCGACTATTTAATGTATAGTAAATTTCATTAATCATAGTATTTCAGAATAATTGAATAATATATAAAATATTATTATAATGTACAAATCGTAAATATCTATGAATCATTCTACGGGTCCTATTTTGTTTCGTCCTTAAGTGAGATTAATTTATATCGTGGATTCTATTCTTGCGTGTTTTTCGTTTTATTTTCGGCTTCGATATCAATATAATGTTACTTCAAATTCGGCGTTTAATAAGCCCTCCAATAATAGCCTAGCTGTTTCCGGCGTTGATACATCCAGAAAATGGCAATAAACCGGCTCGAGCCTATAAAAGAATAAGAACCTAATAAAAATTCCCGGAATTGGATTCGGAGGAGGGAGCACGCGGCTCAACGTATTTATACCAGCCATGAAGCGCCACATAAAAATTGTCAAATAAATTTGTTGTTGATAAAAAAGTGATATATAACTTCGACAAGATTGATACAGCGTTCGTAACGATAGCAGAATACGTCCATATTCATATTACAGGCCCATACATACAAGCCGTGTGGTGGCGGGAGGGAGAGTAGTGGGGCGGCGGTGAAAATTATTTTGCATCAAAATCTCGTTAACGTTAGTGAACAGAAAGTTAAAGTATGTAAATTCTTCGGTCCGTAAATAAAAAACGACGACTCCCCCGGAAATTTGTTACTCTCCCGGTATAAGGCAATTAAGTTTGCATTCATAATGTTCCCCCCGAAGTTCTTGTCACGTTCAATAGCGGCGTGGAGGGGGTAACTGACCTTAGTTGGTTAATTCAATAAAGCCGACAAACTTAACCGATGAGAGACTGGCGGCGGTTGTATCACGTAGGAGTCTGGCCTATTGACTAACTCACTGCCCGAGATCTAATTATCGGGCACTTAGCAGGTTAACAATTTTTTCAGCAAATCAAGTTTCAAAGCACGCCACTACAGTACGGATTAATGAATAAATTTTGTTTGAAATAGTTTTCGGGAAAAAAACTTTTTTCCTCATTATCGTCGTGTGGACACATTATCGTGGAGTTTGGTTCGATTTCGACGGACAGTGAGAATTCCCAACATCTCGAAACAAATATTTCATTCGTTATCTATTTCATAATCGGTAATGCGGACACGATTTTTGTCAGCTCCCTTTCGTGCCCACTTGAATCCATCGCGTAACGCAAAAATTAAGCGCCCGTTGTCTTTTTTAATTGTGGGTTCGGTGGTTTGGCGATGAAATGAGGCAAAATCATCGCCGCTGTTCGGATATATCTTTGTGGGCCGGCAGGTGGGTGGGCCGACTAATGGAGTGAGTGAGTGACTAGATCAAACAGAGGGGCAGAACGCGAGGGAAGTGAAGCCCCGCGGCGGCCGTGCCAGTCAAAGCAAGCCCCTGACCAATTCCTCCTACAACCGGTAATGGACTACTCCCTCCTACCACTGTTGTCTGTCAATCTACACTCTAATAGTAATATACATACATAATATCCTATATTATATACAAAAATAATTTTAATCCTGGCCTAGACAACCTGCGATTCGACACTATTCAATGAATTCTCTACTGTAGTATCGGAAAATGTCACGAATATTGTAATCCGAACAGATTGAAAATCTTGTGAGTGTTGCGAGTTTTATACCACGTAAATCATTCGAACATCGAAAGAGTACAATGCTTACATTCCCATTAACGAAAAATACCTTTCTACGTTCGTTTACCCTTATGTTCGTTGTTATACATACAACAAAAAAACAACAAACCATTATTTTCCAGTTAATTTTCCTGTTTTCTCAGTCCTCCCTCAATGGCTAAAATAATTTCGGAAAGATGCCGGATCCATATTACTTTCAGTGGAGGTGGTAGTTGATATAAGTTTAACAAGTAAAACTTGACTGACGCTGTAAGTAGCGATAAGCCTCTTTAATTATATTATCATACGACCCTACTGGCAAAGTTGTTAAGCCAGGGGAACGGCAGAAATCAAGTAACTTCCAAGATAATAATGGCGGAGGAGATTGGCATTGTTTCCTGAAATAGTTAAATATCCCCCTCTGGGGTAATTAGGTGGATAATTAAACTAGCTTTTATTCTTTACACAAATTAATGGCAACCAAATGCTAAAACGTTCGGTGCTGACTCGGTCGGTGCATTGCAATTATTGTAATTTAAAAACATTGGCAAATGGTTTGTTCGTATACTATTCTCCAGTATCCTCTATTCTACTGAACCCACACGGAGATGTTCATATTCAATAACATTTGACTGGTTAAAATAATTAATCTTACGAAACACTGCGATTTTGCGAACGCCATGGAAGTTCTAGTTTTAAATTTAAGAATTTTAATTCTACCGTACGCTAGTAAGGTGACGAGTGTTATTCTCGTCACAAGGAAGTAAAACGTATGACTGATTACATTTTTCAAACAATCCTGACCCCTCCTGAGCAAATTTAAATGGAGTACGAATTGGCGAGCGTTGGAGGGCCACCGCGTTGGTAATTGATCAAAACGCGTGGAATGTTTTCGCTGCGGGCCTATTGGTGAGGGAGGCCGGCCGCAGTTATGCCCTAATGAGGCCTCGGCTCATTTGGTTTTGGGCCTAACCGACCGAGCCCAGTTCCCGCCGGCCGGCCGGCACTAGAGCTAATCAAGTCGGCCGTCGCTCAGAATTAGTACAGTTTCATAAACCGCTCCGGCTCCGTATTCCTGTGTGGCCACTTCAGGGCATTCCCAATAACGACAAGGAGCAGTCGATAATTAATCGATACCTGTCGACCAGACCCCCGATCCCAAATCGCGATCTTGAAAAACCGTCCGGAGAATGACAATCTGAATCCGCATTAGAAGAATATTTTATTACTTTAACATACCTGTTTTGTGGTCTGCGAGGGGTTGGAATACCGTAGGTTTGTGGTGTTTCAGTTTCCTCTCGCTTGTTTGGTCTTTTCCTAGACCGGTTTTGGCTGCTCGCCATCTTCAGTAGCGGTGTTAGTCACTGTTGGATGTTTTTCGGGCATCCTCACTGCACTATCACTGTCACCTGTACTGTGGTTGTTGTAGCGTATTCAGTTTAATGCGCTACTTGAATGGTACGGCGCACCTAATACTAGCCCTCAGCAAAGGAATGTCTTACATTTTAGTATTAGCGCCTTACATTACAAGTGACAGTGACGGTGCAGTGAGGATGCACGAAAAACATCCAAAGTGCCAACAGTGACTGACACCGCTACTGAAGAGGGCGAGCAGCCGAAACCGGTCTAGCAAAAGACCAAACCAACGAGAGGAGACAGAAACACCACAACCCTACAATATTTTATTAATAAATATCCAAATCTGATATACTATTGATGTCTTATCCCGTTTCTTATTACGATAAACGTGATATTCTGTATAAGTTATATAGATAAACAGATATAGAACAGAAAATGCCATAATGTTTAAGGCTATTCCTTTTCTTACAGCTGTTTTTCATCGCCAAATTTTATTATTACAGTTAACGCGGAATATTATCAGAAACAATGATTATTGCGTGCTAAAATTTTACCCTAGTTGGTGATGTCGTGGAAAAAATCTAATAACTGCGAGCCTTCATCAAAAACTGCGGTAAAGAGTAGAGCATGAAGGCCGTTGCGTATTTAGAGAGGGTAATAAATAGCGAAACTAGTTTGTATACTCTCTAGTGAAATTCTGAAAATGAACTGTGATTAAACTTCAAATCTCTAATTCAAGGCGGTTTCACCTCAGTCCAATAATCATATTTATAAAACCTTGATTCGATTTATCGTATTAAACCTCCTAATTGCCTACCAAATCCGCCGCTTTTATGATATTCCCTGATTTGCAACATGTTTCCTGGGCGTTATAAATAAACAGGAATTACCGTTTGCCCGGTAATAATTAGAGTCAGCCCCATCTATTTTAGGGATCGGTGGCCTGAGTTCCTGATAATGATTATTGATTTAATATTAGCAAACGACTGAGCTTAATTTATCCAAGTGTTTGGGAACGGTGCCGATATCGTTTAAATGCCCCCCGGTTAATAATCAGCCCGAATTTTACAGCCGCATTATTTCAGATCGGCTCTTTAATGTCCGATGTCCGCAGTGTCAATTTCATCTCCGGCAATTGTACCGTACCTTAACTGATTCATAATTCTTCACTAACTTAAAATAAATTACATTTAAACAATTAAACTACTAAATTCCAAATGCTGCTTTATATGTTTTACTGTGTTCCTATTGCTCGTATTTCCTGCATTGTAAATTTCTCCTTATTCAATCATGTATGTCTGTCGTTTACCTATACTTAATTAGTAATTATAAATAAATATAAATATATACGAATGATACATGAGAATGATTGAAGATTGAATTACTCATTTTCTTATTTTATCCGGAACGTTACTCTAATACCAGAGCCAATATTTTGGTTGGATATAGGCCAATATTAATAAACAGTGAAAAATTTTTCGAACTCTGAATCGGAATTTAAATTAAATAATAGTATTCACTTATTCCCAATTTACTTCACGATTATCTTATGCAATTTGCGGAACAGTCTAATTGGATTATTCTGTCGGTTTGAAGAGAGTTGGTTTTGATTCGCCGCTCGGTGGGTACTTGTCCTGTGTTGGTGAAATCCGGAGCGGGCTGCTGAGTACGTGTAGGATTGTTTTAGTGTTGCGGGAGACTGATGAATAGCAACTACGTACGTCATTCGTTTGGCTAATTGAGACGAGACGGATTAGTATGCACTCGCCCGTCTAAACCTGATTTGTCCTCCGTCTGATTGTAGTGCCGGGCTCCCCCATCTTAGGCATAGGCAAATATACATCTTGCCGGCATTAGAGCCGTACCCGGCCTATTATGCGACGACGCGCTCGATATTACGTTCCGATTCGGGCAGTAATAAGAACTGAATTTTACGGCGAATTCCGTACCGACAATAAACCCGTATCAAATTGTGCCTCCCACCGTGTAATGAACTGTGCATTGTCGAATGAATACACTGGACGTCAATTCAATGTACCCGCAATTACAGAAGTTGAAAATTCATTCACCACCGACAATAGCGGCACCCCCAAAATATAAATTCAATTCCACATTGAATAAATTTATGTAGAAATGTCTAATAAAAAAGAAAATTAAAAATTTTCAATATGTTTTCGAATACGGGGCAGGCCAAGGGACAGATTTGTACTGATTATTAGTAAAGCTCATAGATCCCAGCTTAATCAGTTGAGCCAGAATATCGCACGGCTGATATAATAACGAACTATCGCCAGTACTTGTGGAATATTGATAATAGCTACTTTGTATATTGTAATCAGGTTAATTCTTGATGATGATCGTTTTTGAATCGGAGAATTGTTTCCGATGAAAAATGGAGGAAATTTACCGGGATGGAATATTTGAGGGGGGTCTAAAGGGGCGGAACGGGCGCCAAATTTCGTTCTCGGGGGTGGGGCCAATTTCGGTTCGGTGTAGCTGCTAAATAATTAGGCCCTGGCCGGAGGCTTGTTCATTGTTGGAGCTGGTAATTATCTAATGTGTAAACCGAGTTGGCTGAGACTCGCCCAGTAGAGCTTCTGTTGGCCTCCTGTCCATTATATACCTCCGGAACCACCCACCAAAAGTTTTAACAGGTAATATGCATACAATAAAAACTTGAGCAGTACGGAGCTACATTCCCAAATTTAATAGTTTATATCCTAACCCCCTAGGTGTATTTAAGAACAGCACCTTAGAGTCGGAAGTTAAAGTGCTTCACTTTGTCCCACTACAAAACTGCTGGAGGTAGAAATATTATTTAGTGTATGTTCTTCCCTTATTTATTAATTAGAATATTTCAGTAATAGTACTACTAATTGAGGAGCAAAATCCATTGTATATCATCGAATTACATTACATCAGTACGCTTTTTAAGTTTAAATCCGACTTGTGACGCTTTTATTGTTTTTCATAAAAATGCCTCCAATGGGCGCCTAAAAGGGGCGGATATTGGAAGTAGTAGACGGCGTACGAGTGTCGGAGCTGGGAAAGTAATGCGGCGCCATCGTATAGGCCGGCTCCCGCTTGTTCATTAACAAGTTGGGGTTGTAGAGGGGCGGGGGCGCGGAATCGGGGGCGAGTGCTCGGGTCGTGGATGTTCGTTAGGGCCGGTCGAGAGCTAAGGGTTTGATGGTGAGGGGCGGTCGGCCAACGACACGTTTTATTAAAAACTAACAGGGACCGAGTACACTGTCGGAGCCCGCGCTCGAGAACACTCGTCCGCTCTGTTGTTGCTCTGTTCTCCCCCGGCCGACAACCCGTTTTGGTCGGCCCTTCAAAATTGCCTACCCCCGGAACAAATACCGTCCCCGCTGTTTTGCAGATTTTCATATATACTTACCTGATGATTCATCCGATCTACACAGTCGTAATGCCCTGCCGTGAAATAATATTTCGTAATATTATTTAAGACTGTCGATATTCAACATATATTTGTTTTCAATCGATGCCCCACTTTTGTTGCATGGTTCTATTATTGTACAGTTGTGTAGAGGCTGCAAACTTCTGGATATACCTTCCTTGTGGCATCGGTGAGGTATCACCAATTTGCACTCGGAACTTCTGTCGCCATTGCACACCCTAGTGCACATCATTTTTATTAATCATTATCCAATTGTTAACGTACAGTAAATTCATTTAGTTCAGTTGATTCTAGGTTTTGGTACTGGATGTTCACAAAAGCTTTCACGAATAAGATGATCGATATGTTATATGATATAATATATAGGAATATTTTCTTTGTTTTTCAGGTTTCCTGAACGCGAACATGGCTCCCCAGCTGAAGGCCCGGGTGGCCAACTACGGTCTGATGGACCAAGTGGCTGCCCTCCACTGGCTCCAGCAGAACATCGGCCTCTTCGGCGGAGACACTTCCAACGTGACACTCGTCGGTCACGGGACCGGAGCAGCCTGTATCAACTTCCTCATGATTTCACCTACCGTCATGCCAGGTAAGCCCTGGTCACCGTCCATAATTTTCCCGCAATTAAAATTAAAAAATATTCCTTTATTAACCTGTTTACGTCAAATAACATTGTAACTAATTCCTGTAATAATAACGTATTGACGTCGTATAACACTTAATATACCCAATTCCGCATTCAATGGCGTTAAATTACCCTTTTGCTACTATAATATTTGTAGAAAACATAACGTCATTCGTGTATAAATTGAAGACGCTTCCTTTAAAACAAAATTAAATGGCATAACATTCGTGGTAGTATTTAACAGCCCACATTTTGTGTTTAGTAACCTTCGAAAACAGTACAAGTTTATTATTATAAGTCGCCGGGATAATGGTATTCGTGTAGGGCGGCTCCCATTGCGGTCGGACTGAGTGCTGCGGCTTAGTTAATGTACGTACATGTGCAGTTCACACTACAACTAGAGATATCATTTGGCTCTGTACACTGGATAATGAGGATTGATATCGCAACTGATGAGTATAACTCGATTAAGAACTTTCTTTTACACACCGTATTAATTTCCAAGATGAATGATATATAATATTTAAACGTATAATATTAAAACAACGCATTATGTAGTATTAACACCTTTCCACTTCAATCGAAAAAGAACAACATAATTTAAATCTACTATTTATGAAAAAAATTCGAGATAATTTTAACCATATATAAAAATAGTAAAAGTAAATTTGTGGAGGTTAAATACAACAAAATCTTTAATAAATGATTTTTTCAGACTAATTGTTATTAACACTGTCGAATTTCTGCTTCTCACTTATTCGGGTATATGCTGGATCGGTTTGGCTCCTCGCCATCGACAGTAACTTCAGTAAATTATTTAGTCGGTTTCGCATACCGACAGCCGATCACTTACCCCGTCACCACGGCTAAGACAGTGAGTATTTTACACCCAGCAAAATTTGCAAACTGCCCTAATTACCCATTTCGCAAACAATGAATCCCCCCTTATGATGGGGGAAAGAAAACGGAAATTAAGCTTTCCAGGAATTGAAAACGTCACAGTTTCGGCTGAAACAAATTAATAATTTTTTCTTAAATACTATGGGTCACTGTGAATATGGATGGAATTTTGTCTGCAAATTTACGATTGCGTCTTGTTTCCTTTGGGATGATGATCAGGTGCTTGTTTTCAAGGTGGCTCGTTCTGCTCTTACACCGTGTACGCAGTTGGAGGGGGCTCGTCGTAAACAGGGGCGCTATCGTTCTCTCATTTACATGAGCGGCCGCCTCTTTCCGTTCCTATCAAGAAGTGTAGAGTGGAAGGGGGGGGGGGTTCACCCCTTTCGTCTGTCCTCCGTTCCAACCCAATGCTCTTCCCCACCGTCACCAAACTTTCCTCCGGGGCTAAGATAAGCGACGCTTTCCTGC
Organism: Lethocerus indicus; assembly: GCA_019843655.1. NCBI lineage: Eukaryota > Metazoa > Arthropoda > Insecta > Hemiptera > Belostomatidae > Lethocerus > Lethocerus indicus. Next base: position 19,383,989 of record JACDQD010000003.1, on the reverse strand, counting down.
AGCTTCTCCTTCTCTCTCTCTCTCTTTTCTCTCTCTCTCCCTTTCCTTCTTTCTCTATCTGCCTATCTCCTTCCCGCTCTAGAATCCTCTCGCCCTTCCTAATAAAGCGCTCGCCCCTTTCCACTTTCCTCGTGGATCTGACGACGCTCAACCGGCCATAAACTAAACCGAGCGCCACCTGGCCACACCTGAATATCTCATTCACTCTCTCTCTCCCTCCCTTACTATATCTCTCTCCGGTATTTAATTCGGAAGGTTAAAACAGTGGGCTATTATAGTTGAACAAGAATTAATTATCTTCTAATCTCTTTTAGGAAACAGTCCTACCACCAAACCAAGTTAGCTAATTCGAATTATATTCCGCGATTATACTTAGAGGATTACGGGACGTAATTTCAGCTTAAGTATAACTATGCAGAAGATGTACACTAGGCTAAATCGTTTCATAACTAAGCGCGATATGCGGTTTTTTCTTTTCGCCGCCGTCGTCGTCTAACACGTACCTCTAGTTTACTCTAATATTAATGACAAGAATCGTAAATTGGCCTAGCGCAGAAGGAAATGCTCCATAACCGGATTCCACTGTATCCATGTATTCTTCGCTAATAGTATTCAAACATCTTTTCATGCGTAATAATAAAAAAACAGTTGACCTTCCAGTGCGCAAATTTATTCATATGAAATGTGACACTGAGGAGTGACACTGTGCCTCAGTGTTTTTCCATCAGTGTTTTCCATCGATGTCTTGCCAAACATTCAGTGCCGATGCAATTTGTAAGCGGGTATTATGCCGTACAAATTCTTTTCGAACGCAATAAGAATAGGCTTTAATTATTTAAGGTACGATGCCGATATGATAACACTTATTACAACCACAGTCGGAGGCGGGATAAAACAGAGAGGTCCTGTTTACTGGCAATTGCCGACGGGGAGTGGGCGGGTAAGTTAAGAAACTGTGAAGCGGCGGGGAGCCGACAGTGAAGAATCGGAGGCCGTGTAATTTGCCACTCTAATGTTCTGTAATTTCCCGAACCATTAGATAACAGCTGGGGGAGAGTTGCTCTGTGTTTTGCACCGCCCGACCTACCAATTGGGCAAAACATCAACGTCGGCCCAACGTTGTTGCGGTCAAACGCTGGCTTCTTCCTCTTTATTCCGAACGATTTGGCTAACGCGCCCACTCCTAAGGAGGGCCTCCCCCCGCCTTCCTTTGCTTCCCCGCCCCGCGGTTAATCTACATAAACCGTTTGCGGTTAAATACTTTAATTCCGTAAATTGGGGCTTCATCCCCAATACAAATCGGTTTCGAGCCGAAATTGTGACCATAACAATCCTGTAGAATCCAATTTTATCCGGCGTTTTGTCTTTCATTCCTGTTTAATTGACTCGAAATATTCCAAAACAGTTTCCCGATTTCCATTTCTATTTCTGAATAATTGAACACTCGATAAACAAAAATTATAGCGTAATTTGCAGTACATCATATCTGAAATGAAATGTTATAAATTTATAATGGAAATTGTAATTCATATAATTTCTTAGTATTTTATTTAAAATAAATTTGGATATTAGGCGATGCCGTCTAATCCGTCGTTTGAAAATTTGAGAGACGCCGTTTGACAATCGAGGCGGGAGAGTGTGTAAACCGAAAGCGAGGAAGGTCAATAGTGAAACAGCCGTATCGGTTATGGGGTCCCGGCGGGGGAGACAATTCTAGGGCCGGGTACCCGGTAGAATAAAGCCCGTTCGTCGGCCCTCGCCTCCCTTCCAAACAATTCATTAAGGTTATTGTTTTCGGGCCTCGTGAGTGATTTGTTTTCTCCGAGCCCGAACGTTTATAAGCGTTGCCGGACTACAACACTATGTTTTTCCAGGGGGTTTTCCACAATCGACATGGGGACAGCAATGGTCGGAAAGGATTTGTATGAGGGCTTGGTGGGGCGGGGTTTGCGGGGGAGAGGTGAAGGGTCGTGGACAACAAATACAAATGAACTGCGCTGCCGCATTGTTGCTGAACAAAAGGACCCTCTTTCCATTTGGGCAGTGTGTAGGGTGGGTCCTCTGTCGCTCTCTTTCGGCGGAAAATAAAAATTTATCGAGGAATCGGGAAGCGGAGTATATTGTTGGTTCATTGATATAACCTATTATCGACAAGTGGCAAGTTACCGACTAAGTATAAGATTGCAAGTGCGTCGTGTCTGCGTGTTGAATATTGGAAAAAATTTAGTTATTGTGCCTACAAACTAATATACCATGATCTAAATTTAATTTGAGTTTGGACAGTGAGGCTAATTTGTTTATTGAACGGAAATTTTGTTTGCCGGGCAATTACATACAATCAGCAGGCGAGTGGCTCAGCCAGCGACCGGATTCAAGTCTAACCCTTAAAAGTATTAGGCCGGCCTGGAGGGACGGTATTAAAAATTCAGTTCGCCATTAAAAGCTTGCTCCGTTGAAGGGTTTCATCGGAAGGACAGCCTACTTAAGTTGGCCAGACCCATCTAGTTCGTTCGGCCTTATTTCTCTCCTCTCGACTTACGGGGGAATTTCTAAAACTTGAAAGCCCGCGTCCGAATCAACCCAGCTTTCTGTCATGGTTAGTTATCGGCGAACCTAGTAGAATCAGACATTAATCTAACGATGATGTTCTTCCTTCCATGTTATATTCTATAATAAATAATAAAAAATGTAATATAATAATATTACAAAATTCTTTATAATTGCAGAAATAATTCTAATAAAGGCGTAAATTAATACCGTAGATTTCGTGTGTTTCCGTTTCCTCTCGCTGGTTTGGTCTTTTGCTAAAGACTAAACCAGCGAGAGGAGACGGAAACACGCGAAATTTACGGTATTTCAACCCCTCGCAGACCACAAAACAGGTATTCTAAGCCATAAATTAATAGTTCAAGATTACATATTATGTCAGAAACAACTCGTGCTTAAGCATGTGGGCTGTCATCTCATCCTGTCGACACAGGACAGTTACAACAGCACGTGGCGAAAACCCAAAACCGGTCCAGCATAAAACCGTATTCAAATGCGGCTATTGGAGAAACAGAAGCTTCGCGTATCGAATGAAGACGTATTTATACATTGTATAGTCGCATAAACTTATACGTAAGCCTGATAATGAAGGGAAATTGCAACTGTCCAAACGAATAGAGCTCAGTAACTTCAATATTCACGAAATTTTAGCTCAACAGCGTATTCCTGAAAAACTACTCAGTATTACTGACGATATGCGGATGTATAATGAGAATCGGTTTTCCACGCGTAATAATTGAGCGTAGTCACTAAACCTAATAATGGTAGGACTACTGAAAAGGATTTGTGTGATTCGAACGAAATAGCTGATTTCGTGTACGTCACCCGCCTACGCAAATAGCATATCTAATTTGAAATGTTCCTTGCGGTGAAATGGTTTGGAAAAATAAGAGCGTTACGCGAGAAGTAACGGTGAGTTAACGGTGTTAACTAAATTGCCGCTTTACGCTTAGTTCGCCGGAGCCGAAAATCGGAGCTCGGACATTGGGTCGGATAGATTACCGCCAATAATTTACCGAGAGCTAATCGATAGATCCGAGAGGAGTGAAGGTAGACACAGTCGGATAAACCTTCTGGACGGTATAAAGATTCTTACTCGGGACGAAAATCGAACGCTAAGAACCAAATCCTCTGCTAACAAGAAAATGGCTACACGATTTTCCTCTCTCCGTTTTAACCCCACGCGCGCATTCGAGGTGTAATCCTTTAAAGCTATTTTCACTATATATATATATAAAGTGAATATATAAGTTGACATTCTTTTTTCTTTTTGGCACAGGTCTTGCGACAGAGATTTTCGAGGGCAAAATGTTCCCAATTTCAAATTTACTGAGGTCGTGTAGCGTAATAAGCGGTCAGTTTTATAGAAGCAATCGGAGTAATACATTATGGTATGGGAAAATTGTGTCCGAACGGAAATCATGTACAATTAAGGCTGGTATGGCTCTATTTTCGGTCTAGGCGTTCCACAACCTTCACCAGGGTCTCTCCACGTGCGTCTTTCTGCGGTCGAAGAAATAGTTATTGCAATTACTCGGTAACCATTTTTTCATATCTTCTATAAGTCATCTATTTCGGCCCAATTGGATACTGGGAGTACAAAGCGGCGGCGTTAATTAGACTGGAGCTTCCATTGTCTTAACAAAGCGGCGTGTAGATGGTAGCCATTGTTTCCTGTTCCTTTCCGACTAGTCTAATGCCAATAACACCCTCCCCCTTCATCCTCGCCCGGCACAATATTGCGCAACTCCTCAGCAGAAACCCCGGCCTCCCCGACGGCCGATCTCAGCCACCGATCCCGAGACGCTCTTAATTGAATTCGGCCCGTAATTTGAATTCGATTTGATTATCGCGCCGGCTTTGCTCCCACGCAACTTTGCCCACCCCAGTCAGCGCCCAGTGATCGGGCCCAACCGATATTAATACCCTTACAATAATATTGACTCAATTATATAATATTTAATAATTATTCTGAACTAATTAAGGTACTACAACTGTTCAAATGGCGACCCGGAAAGTTCAGCCTAGGCAGACTAGGTTTTGTCCACCCATTAGACCCACTCTATATATAATTATTTTCATAATTTAGCATTAGTTTGCCCCAAATAAGTAATTTTCACTATTACTTCTACTTAATGAACGATATATAATTCCTGCTTTAATTTTTTATCTTGTCTTAATTTATCGAAAAGTTCACCATTGAAAATGCTAGAAACGTACAAAACGTTTCTCTATATACTGTGTTTATATGCTTTCTTTCTATGTCCAAATAAAATAAATGTTCAATTATTACTTTAAATGTTTGAGCTTAACAATTGCTAGTTAAAAATAAACATTGACGAACAAAACTAAATTATAACTAGCCAAATGACAGTTGCAGTATCGTACACACGATCATCTCGATTCCTTTCGAATAAGGAAAACTGGATCCTCACACTGAATTTTCTCCGGGAAAATTCAAGCACCTATGGCGCATGATGGATTATAACTTCCGGGTGGGAAAGATATTAAAAAGTGTATTTCATTGAGGATTATTCATGACCGAGTGTAGGGGAAACCGAGCCAGGAGCCTGCTAGTAATATCGGCCCCAGCGGCCAGTGAACGTGATACTTCATAAATCTTCATAAATAACGCAAACAGGAAAGAATAGAAACAAACACTGCTCTCACCATATTCTTTAATTTACGGTAATCGATTTAATTTCGGTCAATAATTGTTAATTTATTACAGTAGAATCGAAATCCCTGACCAAGTATACGATCAAATCTTAAATGATTAAATTCAAAATCGTCAGTTTCTTCATTCTTTTACAATATATGTTTCAGCTGCTCGCCATCGTTTGTTGTTATTTTTTCACATAATGTTTTATAGTACGTTAACGTATAACATTATAGCACTATAAGGAATGACACGCTTGGAATTTATAGTCGTATTTTATAGAGTGTAATTTCAAATTATCTCTGGCTCTGCATGGGGCCGCATTCACGGAATGCATTCATGGAATGGAATAATATTTGCAGTAATTAGACGGTTGCATCTCGAACTGGGTAACGGTGTCATTCCTTTTGAAGCCTCAGTTATTCAACAATCACCCGAAAAGCTCAGCCGAGAGCTTGTTTCGTAATGACTCCGAGTAGTGGCCAAATAAAACACTTTAATTCGCCGTAACATTCAAATATACAGTATTTCAATTTACCAAGATTGTTCATTAATTTGTTAATCCTTCGTTCAATCAGTTCAGCCCGCAGGAAATACCATTTGTGCAGTATGCTGTATTTAATTACCCTGCCCGGTAATTAAATCTGCGCCCAATTATTAAAATACTTATGATAGTATAATGAGATCGTGAAAATAAATGAGCCGTTTGTTAAAATGTACCGAGCATATACTCTATTGGGGAGATTTGTATTTAATTAATTATTCGACTTAATTATAATTCGAATTTTGATGTACCGGTCAACCGACGCTCACCGATGCAAGCATGTCCTCATTTCGCTCATATTTGCATTCGGTATAATTAAAACAGATTCATTTGACTAAATAAATATCGTTTTATTCAAATATTGTCAGTATTTAATACCTTGTGTAAATTTGGGATACTACTTGGGACCCGGGAAATAGAAAATTACCGGTTTAGGGAACTGAATGTAAAGTTCTGTAAGTCTTGTGAGCTTCTATCTCTTACTGTTTTGTTCCCATGCCATGTTATTCGTCATGGACGGTATCATTTCATCGTGTAAATTAGCGAAGCACTTCTACATATCGGGTGTCGAATTGTCGGTTTAATTAACGTTCCTGCGTTTTCGTCTACCAGTTCAGACACCCGTAGTACACGGTTGGACAAAAATACAATCTGCCAGCGTCAATTCCTGCGCGTTCCATATTTCATAGAAAAATATTTCCAATTTTATTGTAACGTTTGTCTTTACTACCACTGTGACAATGTCCCTAAGCGGAAGTTTTCAAAAATTCTTTATTTAGTCCCTCATTCCCGCTCTTTCCCTTTTCCCGATAGCCGCAGTCCGCTTTCCACACTGCCGGTAGTAGAACATCATCCATAATTCAACGAAGTTGCACTCCGAATTTTTTTCTTTTAGGGGGGGGGGGGGAAGGGGGGAAAGGGGTTGGGAGTCTGGAAAGGGGCGCCGAATTCGCTTAGGGAGGGAGGGCGGGGAAGGGGTGTGGATTTAATTTAGGCGTGTGATGTCGGTGGGGGAGACACGGTGGGGCCTGCCATATGTCGACGCGCGGCCGCGGCACCATGGCATGGGGGCGCGTATAATTAGGGGTGCCCAACCGCGCCAGCTCACCCCCGTGCCCATCCTCAAACCCCACGAATTGCAAATCCGGGCCCTCACACCATCCACGAACCCCTACCGGATTCCGGACCGTCCCTTTGCTCGTTCATCGCTCCTGGATTCCGTATTCGACGTCGGCTTTCCCTTCTTTCCGGTTGATTCCGGGGGGACGGGACCAAGCCCCGTCCTGTTTGCCCGCTTCCAGTCCCCTTTACTCAACACTGCGCAATCAACCACTATACCACCGGCTATATATATACGTTATTACGTTATCTCTTAGTAACTATTTCAGAAATGTAAGTTCACTTTCCGTTATATTACTTTAACACAACGAAGTTTTATTCACTGGTTGCCTTAATAGTTGAAACCGATTTTATTCATTATTCTTAATATTTATAATTTATTCTGACCGATTTGTTATAAAATACTTCTGAAACCTAACATCTTTGAAAAATAACGGATATTAATTAATTAATATTAAAATAAAGACGAAATATTGGCGGTTGATACGCTGATTACATCTACATTAATAAGAGAGGATAACGAGTTTTGTTGTACTCTTTTTTATACATTTCAAAATTTTGGCCTTTACTAATTCATTTAATAAATGGGTTTAGTACAGAGGCCCGCCCCTTACATTAGAGCTTTGAGTTCGCCGGGAGATCAACCCCCGACTATCGATAATCAGGTTTTTCCTTTCCGAATCAGAATCCCCGATATTCCTTTTTCTTGTTTTTTTTTCTTCTACGGAAGCCGACAGTGGACCTGCTCCAGAGCTGAGGATAGCCGCTATGCAAACGAGGTTATTAAGAAAATGAGTTCCGGGGGGAATTTATAACGTGGCACGTTTTGTTCAAGATGCGATACCGTCTGAATATCCGGAGAGAATTAGCGACGAAAGAACCGACCTGCCGCCTAATTGGGTTGGGTTTTTTCCTGTTTTTTGTCTTTATATTGATGATATTAGATTTTTTTAAATCTTGCGTTTAATACGCCGAACGGATTTTCTTTAAATGTGTCGCCGTAATAAGATTTTCGTTCAAAAAAACTAGGAAAATTATTGTTAGTAATAATCGTAAGTTTACGATTAAATAAATCCGAAATCCTCGACAGATTTCAAAATCGTTCAAATAGTAGCAATGATTTTGAAAGGTTAATCGAGAAAATAAAATATGCAATCAATTATAATAACCGACTACCGGCCACTATATAACGCTAACCGAATCACGCGAATGAATCAAACGATATATTTATTATTAACAGTCAAAATCGTGAAAAATTTAAACAAATGATTGGGGGATATATTTTGATTTGATAATGGATTATTCTCTCCGATGAATGAAATATTTCGGGGAAGCAATTTAAAGTACAAATCCCGACGATTGCCTAACGTTTGCGAGTATTAATCCAGAACAGAAAACGATTTAACACACAAACAGAGTTCATCGGCGTACATCCAATTGGCTGCACCTATCCCTCGGAGCTTTCGTCCGTTGCTCAATTAATATTGGGTGGGAACTCACCGGGACGGTTTTAGTAGGACTCGTCCGTCGAACGAGGGCCCGAAACGGACGGGTCATCAATCCTGGCCAACAGCCGGCCAAATTCCAGCGCAGAACAGCCTCCACACCCGGCCCAGCGGAACTAAGTTTAGAGCCGAGCGATCCCTTTCGTCGAGAGCATTATTTAAACCCTATCGACAAAGAAAAAGCGCCTAATTTGGACATCTCAATGAAGTTACAAATCAAAGAATGATCCGACTACGTTTTCATTTGTAGACTTTCACTTTAACCCTTTCGCGGCGGAGCGCTCAGAAATGAGTTGCGGTCTAAGCAACCGATGCAAGATCGACATAATGCTCGTGAAAAAGAATTTCGCAGTCTGTCGATGATGCTCCGAATTTTTATTAGCGCGTCTTGATTTGTTGTTTCATTGTTATCATGAAAGTGCAGCATTTGTAATAGAGATTTATACCTGTCTTTTGTCATTATTCGTGGAAAACTTTCCGTTCGTAATAACTCGTCGGTTGACCAATATTCATCTATTAATACTTTTTTTGCTCTTGAAATTAACATCGACAGAGCAAAAAATCGATACATTTCGGGCACTGTTGTATTTTTCCATGCCATCAATCGTGAGTGCTTACTGCATACAGTTTTCGTGGTATAATAAGCATTTCTCTCTCTCAGAATATGTTCACCCATATTTTCGGAAAAGAAAAGTTGAAAGATTTCTAATATTGACGATTTATCGTCAATATTTGCTTTAATTCCTGGTAGATTTTCATCAAAATCAAAACTAAATGCGCTGTTCGCCGCGAAAGGGTTATAATCTTTTCGTTAGGACCTGTCAGTACTCAATGAATTAGCGCAAGTATATTTTGTTTATTAATGTGAGATGAGATATTTTAGTGTTCGTTCATTTTTTAGAATGGTCTGCGGATTAAAATATGAAGTGATTCATTGCCTAATTAACGCATTCAATTTCAGGTGACTCGAAATAAAATATTCCATTTCTTTTTCGCGTAACACCCACACTCGCACGAATAGGTCGCTCACTTCAGCGTTACTAATTCAAAGCTATAACTTATGTATTAGTTTTAATTGCCGCCTCAATCCGTTGTAAATTCGCATTTCCAATCGGTTTCAAACGTTAATCAATAAATTTAATGACGCATAATCCTCGGCGGTCGGTTCGTGCGATGATAATTTAAACCGCGGACCGAAATTGCCCTTATTCGGGCGGTGGGTTCCGAACGAGAGGGAGGAGGCGAATAATGGCGCAGCTCAGAGCGATCAATTCGGATGAAATTACAGCACCGGGGCGGTTCGAATTTCTGGACTGATGCCGGTGAAATTTTTTCCTGAACAGGTGAAAAATGTTGCCCCTGCGATATCTCTCTCTGTTTGTTGAGAACGAAAACTGGAGGCCCGGCATTAAAAGCAGAATGCCACATGTTATAATGACGTCTGTTGTAATTGCATTTTTATCAGGCCGACCGCGTTTTTATTTATTGGAGTTTATATCCCTGGCCGGTGCCGAGGTACAGCCATGTTTTAATTTTGTTTTAAATTATTGCCGTTTTTAACCAAATTTTAAAACTAAGATTACAAGGTGACAATCTAAGTAAAAAGTACTATTGATAGTACCATAAAATGCCGTATACTACAGTAAACTACTATGATTTGAAATATACAAAGTAAAAATTTATAAATAATGCGCCTAAAAAAATACCCGAAACAATTTTGTCTTCGGACGGTAACTTTTGCAGCTTTCTCCTTACAACTGAATCCTACAATTTGGCAATATCGGTTTATGAAATACCAATATCAGATAAAAGGTCATACAATGTCCTCAAGTAGAATTCAAAAACAACTTTTCATTGCATTATAGTATCCTATTCAATTAGATGAATCACAGCCATAAAATACAAGTAGATCAATAATATCATTTTGCAGTTCTCATCACCACACTTTTTTACCATTCTCGCTCGTGGATGTTGAATTGTGTGGTCATATTGTTGATCTGTATTCATTGACCGTTAATCCAGCTTAAGAGCTAAACTGGAATTATTTGGACACGTTCAGGCCTATGTGTCAGCCTGAATATCAACAAAATATATCAATAAGAAATGTGTATTTTCGTATAAATGGAGAGGGTCTATAAAACAAACGTTTGTTGTTTCAGTCTCACGGTTGACATCAATATCAATCCGTTATGTCCTTTATTTGTAGTAATAAACCTTACAGTATTAATAATGGAAATGTAAAATCCCCTCGCCCCCTCCCCGGCGACTCTGATTGATATTCAAATTCGACCAGTAATTGGCGGCGGCGTTTCACCGTTTCCCATTAAACGACTATTCCGCAAGCGTACATAAAACATTATAGGAAATTAGATGGTCCTATTTGAGGTCGGCCGGGGCCCACTAAGAAACGTGCACAATGGTGCGCGGGGTCTGAGATTCATTGTTTGGCAGAACCAGCTCATGAAATAAAAGCCCGGGGAAAAGGAATACCGAGATTGATTCGGAGAGAACAATGGCCGGGGCTATTTGGTGCCGGCTCCTGGGCAACGATAATTGTCGTGAAAGATGAACGCTGCCCTACCGCCCTGCCCCACCCACCCCATTAACTCCTCCAGTTACACAGGGCTATTTTCTTAGACACACGAGCCAGCCTCCTATAGATTATCCCAGATTTCTCATTAAAGGGCGCGTGCCCGAGGCTCCCAAATGGACAGCTTACTGTCAAAGCAAGACCCAATCTCTCTTTCTTCTCCACCATTTAAACTGAATAGGGCGGCACTGCTTAACGCGACATTTAAAACATTATTATTATCCATTGTAATATCTAAATCTCTAACATTACGTTCTTTCGAAATAAAGCGGTTTTTGTTCACGCGGTTTAAAGAAAACATTTTTTTATTCCAGCGAAAATTAATTATTTGACACGACGCATCATTCAGAATATAAGAAATCTTTTCCGTAATGATGAACTTCACCTTCTTAATGCTACTAAACATAAAAATGTTGCAGTCGACATTTTGGCGGAGCCAATAGGTCAGTTATTTGTAGGAGATCTTTATATCGTAGGTACATCCGTACCTTTAATGTTTTGAGGATTACGAATACCCTGCTGAGAACAGTAACTTTGCCATAATCGTAAGACAATCCTACATCGCGTAATCTGCGAATTAGAGGAGGATTGGCAATGAAAAAGAAGGGTATCTAACGCCGTTTAGAAAGCTATTTCGATTGGGTCAGTTTTCATCGTCAGTTTTGTTAGGACTGTAATGACTTCTCGGTCGGTCAGGTTTGTACAAGCCGACGGCCGGGGAGAGAAGTGCTAAAAAATGTCGAGCACGACCCATAGTTATTGATTTATGGCCAATCCGGGGGCCGTGAGATGAAATCCGGCGGGGAGGGGAAAAAAATCACCGGCGAAACGATAAAAAGAAAAAGTTCCATCCACCAAGCTTGGCCTGCTCCGCCATTGTCTGGACTTAAAATAGCGTGTCCCCTCACCCGCCCGCTCCCGCAATAGAATTCCGATTTCGATCGTCGGGCTCCGATGGTGGGCTCCGGCTGTGCGGAAACTACCCCTTGGTGGGGGGGCGGACCGCTCGACCGAAACCCGGCGCCCCTATTGTTGGGGTATCGTTTGAATCTGAAAATAATTAGTGCTCAGTACCGCCCTCTCGCTGAGTTTGCATTTCGTAAATAATCACTCCTCTAGATCTATTAGATGTTTCATACTCGGGATACCGGCTGGGATCATGTTCCGACCGAGAACAAATTTCAATTCCATCAATATAATTGAAAATTTTTCATTTCTCATAGATATTAATTAGTTTCCTAACTACCAAATTCGGGGATAATCCGAATGTACATTTGTTTAATTTTTCATGAAAAACAATCGAAGGTATGTAATATAGTGATATATGATTTCGTGCAGTATGACTTTCCGGCATTAGAAGGTACTGTACTCACCTTTGGCAGGAACACATCTTATCCAGGTATTATCCGGACCATTGTCGAAACGGAGGTAATGCCCGCCCTTTCTCTACGCTACGAACGGGAAGTGTGTGCGAAACTAAATCAACGGATAATTATTTATTAGGGTGGGCGTTATTGTGCCGCCGCTGAACAACGAATTGTTCCGAAGTAGTGCGTCCTTTCTACTCTCCGGCGCTTAATGCGCCCCTCGTATATAACTCGAATTCATTGCTCGAACCTTGTACAAACATTAAATGGAGCAAGCATTGGCCGACCAACGCGAACACACACACGCACTCGCGTGGGCACGAGAATGCGGAAGATAAACAAATGATTATCAGTTGACATTAATTATTATTCCCGTTTGAGCGAAAGTTAGAATTGAATTATTGTAACAAAATTTGACCTGAAATCAATTTTGCTGAGTATATACGTTCCGTTCTCGTTCATAGGGTACGAAATTTGTACTTTCAAACCGATAACAGGCTATGTTAAGAATAAATAATTCTTTATATTGGATAGATTGGATCGATTTCGTCTAATCGCCGTCTTCTGTTTTAATCCCGAGCTGTTAAATCCATTCACTTGGCAGGTGTCTTGTATTGATATCTATCTTATATTTATATTTAGTTTACATGTAGATTTTTTCGAAAATGATTTATTTTCGTGTGGGGCGTTTTTTTATTATACTCCTGGAAGTCTATGTTAAGTTTTTTTTTGCCTGCTGCTGTTTGGGCCGGGGAAAATACGTTGATAAGGTTGGGCGAGAACCAAGAGTTTCTTGGTTGGCACAAGGAGTGGTATGGAAGGTGGAGCCTGAAGGGAAATGAGAAACGGAGAGAACGACTTTTCTTCCGCCGGCTTTACAGTGTCTTTTAAGCCCTCCTTCTCTTTCAGTATCTGTACCCGAGTCTCTCTTATGCCGGGTCAAACCGTCGCGGCCTCCGCTATCAGACACTGCCATGGATGTGCGTTCACACCGCCCCGGGGCTGAACAATAGGGAACGAGGAACAGTACACTGCATGATGGCGGGAGGGAGCGACTTCAAACTGCGCCAAATGTGTGCCTCTTTGAAATATATAGTCAAACTTCCGTACAATAACAATTGCCCTCTTATTGTCAACTTCAGTCGCAGTTAACTAAAAAAGTGCAAATTGGAAAGATGGAAGATATCGCTGAATTATTTTGAAATATACGAATATAAATTTCAGTTTCGTTGAAAATTTCGTTAATTATTCGTATACTCGAGCAAAGTAGAGATTATACTTAACATTGGATCGATCAGAAACTGCCGAGGAGGTAAATTTCATTAAATTTCACTAACGACGGGAACATCACGCCTAAATTAGTGATGCACAAACACAAGGCGCCTGCCTATGTCAACTGACTATCTCCACTGCTACCATCAATAATACAGTATTTGTGTTATACATTTACACACGATCAAGGATTTTATCGTCGGAACTTGATAATTAATTGCTTAATTAATTTGGGCTCTGATTTTAATCATAAAATTAATTTTATTCGTAACCAAGAAGCAATCCCAGGTGTACGGTCCAATTTATTTACAACTATTGACACCAATATGGAGTGAGTATTAAAATTCAAATACGTGGGATCATTCTTGATGTAGGTTACTCCAACCGAACACAATAGAGAATTCCCTACAATTTACTATTTTATACTTTTATCACTATCAATCACTGGTAGAATGGATATTTAAAAACGAAATGCATATAACTCACACGTGCAGCGAATATTTTTGGCGTTCGGCACTTTTGGACTGTATCAGAAAAAGATGAGAATTGTGCTGTACTCATCGCCGACTGTCAGTGAGCGTAACGTGAGCACAATATCCCAAAAGGAGGGCCGAGTTTCGAAATTAGATTTGCTATTCCGACAAGGAACGAGTAAAAAGAGCCCCCAGGAAATTCTGCAGTAATACTGCAGGGGAGCTTTGATAATAAGAATATTAAAATTTATAACAATCCGCATCATTTAACTTAAATGACTACGTGTTACCAAATCACAGCCCGCTATGAGAAATTAAGGATTTCCCTAGTTCTATCTGAAAAGTGGAAAACGAATCGGGCAAATATGATGTTTATTAAACCAAACAAATACGTGGCGCAAATATTCCAACAACGACTCTATTGAAGCACTATATTTAAAATAAGGCGCAAGATAATTGAAACATTTTATGTGTAAAGAGCCTCGTATAATTTTGTTTGTTCGTGAGAGGCCGAATTAGAACCAATAATAAAAATACAAAAATTTTAATTTCGTGATGTTATTATTCATTTGCAAAAAGAATATGCATGTCTAAATCAGTAATTTTTCAAACGGGTGAGCAATACATTTGTTACAATATATTGTAATGTATGACCGTCGAAACGTCGACCCATGGATTATGCATAACGACATTTAATTTCGGTTATAATTTCTACATAGAAATTTGTTTTGTTCTTTTATGGGCCAATTACTTGAGGAATAGATGTGGATTGGTCGTAGGCAAATTATTTATAGGTAGACGTCTTATTTATCCAGTTCAGATTAAGAATTACCTCGTTTTGTCGAACGCCTCTGTCGCCGCAGACCGAACCTTGGTAACGGCGACATTCATTTAGCGGTGGGAATTGTTTGCGCGCCGTCGGCAGAGCAGGGCTCGTAACAAGTTTCAAATATCAGAGAACAAGTTCGCCGAGGCGCCCAATCGCTGCCCGAACAACTCCGGATATCAACTTCGCACTTCGCGGGTCCCACGGGAATCGGGGGGCACCGGCCTGGGATTGGGACCGGGAACCTCCGTACACAGTTATACTTTCTCTGGATGGGGGACGATCCAGAGAACGAGGTGATGCGATGATGGCCCTATTCCCAGTTGGAGAACCAGAACTCTATACTTGCGGCAAGGGGGTGATGAGGAAACGGCCCCTGCGACAATTGCGAAACTGATTTACTAGCTACCGAAGAGAGGTTGTACCGCTTTCACTAGTCCCTCCCCCTTCAGTGACCATCGGAGTAATGTCAGCTAATTCTTTGTAATTTAATATTTTTTTTAGCAATTTTTTGTTCCTTAACCTAATAACACGAGGGTACTGGTGGAGTGGAGTAAGGGTCCATTGATCCACCGGCCCCGGCTCGAATTAACTGAAACACCCTAAACAGAAAGACAATACCAACACAACTACTAAACCAATTTTAAAAAATATAGACAATTACGTTCAAGTAAAACATGTGAGGAACTTTTCATTAACTAATATACTACCACAGTTGTAATAGTGTGCACTTGATAATACTAATCAGAGAAGTGTTTATTTACTAAGGAATTAATAAGAATATTAGCACACAATTTTGGTACGCACACAATTATATATATACTTATATTTAATATGGCAAGTTCTGAATTGGACAAGAAATTTTAATGTTCGGATTGAATTTAATTCTTTTATATACGTAGAAAGAACGAAAAATGTAGTGACCAAACCTTGTCTTCCTTCTCAGAGTGTTCTATCTGGTTTCCGCTGAAATATATGTGCGGAACATTGTTGTTCCCCGATAAAAGATTTGGCATTTTCTATGAGTTGAGGCGGCGCCAATTCCAGAACTGATGGGGGTCAACTGAAGAACTCGGGGTACGTGGGCCCCGGAGGGACGTTTATATCTGTCAGTACTATTTGGAATTTTGACCTCGTTTGACTGAGCACTCGATGTTCAGTTTTGTATTTGGAGATATTGAAGGTTTATAATCTTGCCTGATATTATAAGCAACGATTTTCATATTCGTTTCTCAAAACTGGACCGCATTGATTCAAATCTAGCTCAAAAATAGAGCATTCAGTTCGGCTATAAGCACTTCCTTTATTCCGAAGAACGCCCATTATCCGACAGCCTGTAATAAACGGAAAAAATATTTGACTACCATCTGGCCGAGGTACTAACGACCATGATCGAGAAGTAGCTTTTTGTTATCTCACGAATAGATTAAAATATCAGCGGTATGGCGATCAAGATTTCTGAATTTATCGCCTTAAATCAGGCGATCCACCCTGCAATAAAACTCAGACTGGGGGCTGATACCACTTCAATTAAGGTTGACTTACGTTTATTGCACTCTTACAGGAATAAATTTCGTTTTAATGTTTGATTAATTCATAAACAAAATATAACTCTATAGCTCCTAATATTCTGATCTAATTTATTAACCAATTAGTCCTACGCTATGAACTTCATATGATCCTACATTTTCAAGTTTAGATATTTGATATCATATGATACATGGTAATTAGATAGCCAGTTGCCATTGATTGATGATCGGTAATTACTACCAAATATGAAAGCTATGTTTTTTAAATACTTAAGAAGGAAAAACAAATGTTCTTTCGTGAAACAAGCAATTATTACGTCCGACATTTATTGCTCTTCTATCTCCTCGTCCTGGAGCAAAATGTAGAAGAAGAAATTTCAGTTATAGCGAAATGGAGTCTGACCGAGGAAGCATACATCCACAGAAACCCTCATTTTCATAAGACAGACATAACCCAGCATTTGTGGCGGCGAGTCTTGTCTGACTTCGGATATTATTAAAAACCCGTCCCACTCCAATGGCTCGGTTTATTAAATTCTCTCTGGCATTAGGACCAGGGGCTCCCGGTTTTGTTTTATTTCGCCGATATATATAATCCCCGAAATATATCTGGCATAGCCGAAATGTTTCCTGCTGTTTTAATGAAAAAAATTATTATATCTGCCTCTAACCAACGAAAGTGATTCCAGGTCAATAGCCAGTATTGAACGGCCCACAAATTAATCAGTTTTTAATAACAATAAATTGACTATACTTGCACCTAAATCAGAGTTATGAGATTTATCGGGTGTATAATTTTCGTGCACCTGTTTGAATTGTGCCTCGTGCGTTATGGCTTTCTGGTTAGTGCCCAGAAATTGTAGCTAAATGGTGGGCTCTGTGTGAATAACACCGAAAATAAGTATCACTCCTCCCACGTCCCCAACAAACCTGTTTCTCCCTCCTGACGAACAAAGGCCCAGATTTATTCCGTCGCGTATAATTTATCCCTACGGAAAACGTTCTATTAAATTTTTGGTCGTCGGGCGGAAAGTTTATGCCGACGCTAACTGTCTCCACGGGCTAAATGATTTACGCCTCGAGTTGCCGGAGAAAGTGCGTCATCTCCGCAGTCTCGTGGGCCAATGGATGACTTGTGCACACTGGCTTATTGAATATATAAGTAATTTACGACACTTAAGCACATAGGAGTGTAACGGCGTTGAAAAATATGCAGGGCGTTATTTATCGCCAAATATCCATTCCAATTTTGGACGGGTTTCAACAAGGGATTTCAACTCTCGAAATCGCTTAGAGCCTATATAATTCCGAGAAGAAATTGAGAAATTGATACAATAACCCCGGGCGTACTTAGGAGATCTCCGTAATAAATTAAATGTTATACAGTCAAATAACAATAGGACACAGAAACTCGAATGAAGTTTAAAAATATATAGAACTCAACTGGTGTATCCGCAGTTACATAGCGGCTCGATCAACAAGCTGAGAATGCACCGGTGTTTTACCACCGTGGTCGTCATATATATTATGTTTATAAATTATCTTTAATTTCTCAATGGTTTCCCTACTGTCATCGTCGATGCGGATAATTGAGAATTTCTACTGGAATGCGGGAGAACTCCTTTTTATATTTTTATTTTTAACTAAAGTTATCCGGTGGTGGATTGCCAGCTTATTGGGGATCCAGTGATGCGAGAGGGGAATCAGAATACCGTCGAGTGTTGTAAACTGGCGGGCAATAAAGCGGGCCCCGTGGGGGCGGCGGCGGGGGCGGTACGGGTTGTGAGCCCTCTCCAGCTGTAAAACAGACAACGGGGGCAGCTATCGGATTTCAGCCTGGCCTTTAATCGGGACCCGAGACCGATCGCCTCTACTGTCCCTCTGCGCCGTCACCTCTTTTAACGATACATACATCGTCGAATCCAATGTTTAAAAATAAATATCGCTATAATAATACGCCGGTTTACGTACATCATAAACGTAGTGCAATTTTTGAAGTACACACCCGACCTTATGTGTCACATAATTTTATTCTGTTCTATTCTTCAGCTTATGTTACTTTGACCTTTCTAAGAAGACAGGAAACCAAAGCATTAAATCGCTGTGGAATATATATTCGATACTAAGATATTAATAAAAACTACATTTCAACACCAACATTAATAGACATAAATATCCAGTTGTATAACCACTGTTTAATATAAGCAGTTGATGAGAAGAAGGCCAAATTGCCATACCTGAACAGAATAAATGAGTAGAGAAAGTCATTTATTGCTATGTTCCGATGAAAGAGGTTTAGACTAAATAATAATTGTAATATTCCAGGTAATTGTTGATTATTAAAACAGAATCCTTAATGGTAATATTGTAGCATTAATTACCATATTTGAGTTTGCAATTTTTAAAATTTACCTACTAATTTTATAAGAATTACTAACGAAACTATGTAAGTAATTTAGCGAAATATATAGTTCACCTCAATGATTACTAAAAGTTGAAAAAGAAGGAGAATTGTTTATTTGGGGGACATGTAAGAGGTTGGGCGAGAGGAGGGCGGGCGGGGTTAACTTGGGCAACTTGGCTTTCGACCAAAACTTTGCCGGTTGGAGCTCTAAACGTGTAACGTTGACACAGTAGGAAGAGGGCAGAGAGCCTGCCACACTCTCCAACAGATCCTGGTCAACCGACTGGAAACCTTCGCTCTTTTCCTCAAATTTATGGAAGACCCCGAGCACCTTACCTGCATTTTAAGACCCTCACGTGTTCCCTTCAATGGCCGCTATTGCCGTTCCAACACCTTGTAGCCGAACATTGTCCGCAAAATATTCATCGAATATTAAACCGACGATTCGAAAAGATTTCGATCAAATTGAAATATTATTTTCAAACGCACAAATGGTTAATGTTAATTATATAAATCGTATTTTATAAGATGTACTGTTCGTATCAACAGCAAGGGACGGATATCGAATTTTCTATGCTTCGTTTTGCTTATGTTTGATATATTGGTAAAAGTTTTGACGTTGATGACATGGATGGATCCCAAATACTGATACTGGTATTTTTTTCAAGTAATTCCAGTACACCTGAGATATTATACAAATATCAAATTAATATTCTGAACAGATCATACATCTCCCCGTGAAAGAATTTCCGTGGTAGAAACAACTCGATGGAATAGTATAATAGATTTATTGATGAAGTAGGAGAAGGCTCCTGATAGAAGCATAACTAGATATACCTCGAAATCCTAGGTACACATTAGGTTGACCAAGTAAATTTGTCCAACTATGGGGCTATTCTAGACATGAAATGATAAATTCTGTCTATCGCGAAGCGGCGACTCCCAAATTTGGTTAACACATTCAGTTCAACTTCAGGGACGGTTCAAATGCTTTTGACTCGTAATTAAGGGTCGATGTTGATTCTGTTATAAAAATAACCGCCGAACAAGAAGGGGAAAGGGGCGAATTGGCCGGGGGCCGGTTCCTGTTTGTGGAACAGGACCCGTGATGGAAAGTTCTGACAATGCTCGCCCCGAATGGAGAAGCGGGGCCCAAGTTGTGCACAAACAGCCGGGGGTTTTCGAGCGTTCCCCACTCATCCACCATCCGACCTCCCCCACCCCCCACCATACCCAACAATTTAATACAAAACGCTCCTCGGCCTATTGTTTGGAAAGGGGATACATCCTAAAGTGATTCAATGTTTCGTTATTTCCCTTTAAAATACGTCCCCGGCCCACGTACAGCCCACCCGGCAAAGGGGTGACCTTTGCCAGTGGCAAGTTATATTTTTCGCCGGAATGTTCAAACCCCTCCGACAGAGATATTCGGAAAGGAATTTCCAAACCGGCCCCTTCGTTCATTTATCTCTCAAAAAAAATTCCAGCGAATTATTTATTCCGTTCTCGAACTGGTGAATCCAATTCGTGAACAAATACATCGGTACTGAAACCCTCATTACGGTGCGTTAAAATTAATGTCATATTGAAAAAATATATATTATTTGATACGAATTTGAATATATAATATTGTTCTATTATAACTTAGAGGCGGTCACCACCTTATATTAAATATTTTACAAACGAGTTAGATATCGATATTAATATAAATAATATGAGTTGACTGTATCGTACCGATACATACGCAGAAAAATATCGCATAATTTAGAATGAAAATATTTAAGAGGAACGATATTTCGCAGGTCTATTCCACAGAGGTATACTGTTGAGCGGTTCGGCGCTGAGTAGTTGGGCGCTGGTGGAAGACCCTGTCGAGTTTGCTGTGCGACTGGCCAGGCAGGTGAACTGCACGATACCGGAGGACCTGTACAGGGAGCACGAGCAGATAGTGGACTGCCTGCGAGAGGTCTCGCTGGCCGACCTGATGGCGGCGGACGTGGCCGCCCCGACCTTCCTCAGCTCGTTCGGGCCCAGCGTCGACGGGGTCGTCATCAAGTCCGACTTCCACGAAGACCTGTGGACCAACTTCCTGCCCGAAATGACGGGGTTCGCCCCGCCACCGGGCCAAGGGGCCAACGTCAAGCGCTCCGGCGACTCGATCATGGGCTCGGTCAAGTACGACCTCATGTTCGGCGTCGTCACCAGCGAGAGCCTCTGGAAGTTTTCGGCCAACGACATAGCGGCCGGGTTCGAGGGCGAGCGGAGGGACAAGATAATCAGGACCTACGTGAGGAACGCCTACACCTACCACTTGTCGGAGATATTCTTCACCGTGGTGAACGAGTACACCGACTGGGAGAGGACGGTGCTCCACCCGATCAACACGAGGGACGCCACTGTGGCCGCCCTCAGCGACGCCCAGTTTGTAGCACCCGTAGTACAGACGGGCGACCTCCTCAGTAAGCCACTCCACACGACCAGCCCCAAGACCCACAAAGCCTTTTTCTACGTCTTCGATTATCAGACCAAGGACGGAGACTATCCCCAGGTATGATACTATACTAGTTATGAAACCGTAATTAATCGAATCGGAACGAAATTATCTCCTGAGAATCATACTATATTTATTTAGTTAGTATTACAATATTTTTTGTAATTTTATTATTAATACATTACAGACAAGATATTTCATACAGAACTAGATAAACTAGCTTTATCAGAAACTCCTATACTCTTGCCATAATGGATTGAAAAATATAAAGACTATTTTAAGAAGTTTTATATTGTGCTCTTAAAAGTTATTCTATCAAATCGATACCGTAAATATAGAATTGAATCTTTTAGTTTTAGTTTAAACTACTAGTTGTGTATAGGATCTAGTGGTCAGTAGAACACCTAATACTGTGAAATTATACATTATTATTTGTAAAATTCAATTAAAGCCTCTAATTAACCTATTTAATTAGTAATTTATAAGCTTATCTCTATTCATATTCTAGGCACGACGTTGTATACGGGTTTTATAAAGTAAAACTTGAAACGGAGTTTTATCTCTTGAACATCCGCTTTTGTTCTTTCATAAAAAAAATTACTGCCAAGGCAGTAAAAAATGTTCTATCTGCGCAGCACCTGGTTTTCTCTTTTCTTCGTGAAATTATCCGAACTGTGATTTATTTATATCTACTATTATTCATTAATTCAAATGGATAGTTCCGAGAAACGTAATGATTAGGCCGAATCAAATTAACTAGAACTAAAGTGTTTATTTTATTATGATTCAATGGATGTAGAAATCTAATTATAAGTTTGCGCAATCCCGGAAATACACTACGCTAACCGAGGGACCGACGGGGAAATGATATTTTATAATACCTTATAAATTTACTTTATGGTTGCCAGAATGCCTTCGGTATTGTTCGACTTGGCTTACAATCGCCCTGGGGCCTATCGCGGCCGCCCTTTGCCCTTCCAATAGGTTTCCCCTTATCGAACCCATTGCCCCATGAATCAGGTTACCCAAGTTACAGATTTCTGGCCTCTGGGGTTATATTTCAAACGCCGATGAATGAATTATGACCCCCTAATGATTAGTTATATATTTTCGAAACACAAACCAAGTTTAAAGAGGCCCTCGTATTCGCGATATCATTTATCAAAATAGCACTGAAACAACTTGAAATAGAGATTAACACTCATACTAATTCAGTCATTCAGTTTAATTTTCCTGTGGGTGTGGGGTGTGGGGAATTAATTTCAATTTGTTCACATTCGAGAATGATGACTGTGTGCTGTGTATTTTTCGAACTTTTCTGTGTTTTTCACTAAAAACCTCAGGTGAGATTGGCCGATACTGTGGACAGTACAGGTGATGAACATCTATCTGCCCACAATTCTTCCTGTTTTTTTTTGGAGAACAAATAAAATTAGGTGAAAATATTAAAATGAATCATTTGCTTGTTCGGGTGTCCATAAATCGTATTCTTCGAGTTACTTAGATCTTTTTGAAGTTGGCGGTTGGCCTCGGGGAACACTCGAATACCGTACCACATGCGCACCCCAGTTTCGGCTCAATCCGAAGCCAGATTTGACAATCTCCAGTTTGCAATAATGAAATGGAAATGGATGCTGGGATAAGGAACAAAGTTAAGATTGTGCTGCCTAATCCCGTTCGGGGATGACAGAGCTTCCCGATTAGGAGCCGTTGGGGGGGGGGGGATGATGTGCAATGGTGGGGTGGGGAGGACGGTAATGGCGCCCAGGTTACAGAAATCTTAGCTTCGGGTTTAAATTGCCGGCTTAAAGGGAAAAGGGAGCTTAGTAGGCACCGCTCCCTAATATGAGATGCCGGGAATTCTTGTTCATGTTTCGTACCGTGCGACCCACGAACACTTGGCAATATTTGAATTACTTCACTAGCTCGGTTATTGCCGGAGACGATGGTAAACGTTGACCGGGTCTTGATCCCAGAAACAGTGACTTAGTATAAGTAATGAATTATTTAAACAGAAAATAAAATTTAGTGAAGGAAGAGTATTAAAATATTGTAAATATATGTTCAATGATCATGTTCAAATCATTCAATAATAATACTGGCATACATTTCTATCAACCTCTGAAATCTTAGCACAGTATAAATTTTACCCTACTTTTAGTTCTTGGGAATGTAATGTCATTCTTGCAAATTTCTATTATCACTAGATTATTTCATCTTATGTTAAGACGGGTTTTGTCTTCTCACCATCGTAGATAAATGAGGTATTTAAGCATATTAATGTATTAATAGTACTAGTCCCTTTATGATGAGAGTATATTGCCAGAGAAGAATTACTAATAGTATCGCACAACGTCGGATAATTTTTTCCTCCAGATTGATAAGCGGAAAACATAAAGTAAATTATATTGCTCAAGGAAAAATTACCGATAGACTAAATCAAGAGTTCAGACAAAGTTGGGATTCAAAATGATTAATAGCTGCTGTCTGTCGTTGCTGTCGCGATGCTTCATATCGCGTTTCATATCTATCATCTGGTTCGCGACTATATTTCATCATCATCATCTGTCATTGAATTTATTTCGCAACGTTCAGACAGTCGCCCTAAATTTTTTCCCATTTACCAGTATATGAAATGTAACGATTTCGGGGATCCACAATTGTAGTAGTTAGCAACGTCAGTAAAAAAATGAAAGGATTTAAAGCACCAAGTAACTAAAAATTTCATAGTTATAAATATACATGTACTCAACAGTCAGTTGGAAAGCACTTATTAAATTTCCCTAATGTACTGCGCAATTAGGTTGATAGACTTCCAGATTACGAAATATTGATATTCAATTTAGACTGATTCGTATAAAGTCGGATATTCTATTAATAAAGTTATATCGTCTAGACTCACATGCGCAGTACAGTATAGCGAAAGACCATACGAAGACTAGTGGAGTGAGGCAATAGTTCGAATGGCGATAAAATTAGGTACTGATAGTTGGGCGTTTCGTTTCTAATTGGTTACCCCACTTCTTTTTTTACGGTTTAGAGTGTTTTAAAAATTATCGGAACCTTTTAGAGGTTAATATTCAAGTTTATAATATCAGCCAGTATTATAGGGATTCCCATTACCCATACCATGCTTTGGAGTAGCAAATGTAATACGAATAATTTGTTACTACGAGATTAAAACTGGCGTAATTTCTAAAATATCAATATAATCTCTTTCTCTTTGATATTCAAACAGTCATTTTACATTATAATAAAAAACGATCCCAGTTTTTTCATTATACTAAAAAATGTTAATATTTTGTATGGCAATGGTTCAATATTAGATATCGGAGTGTAAATCTGCGGAAATGATTATTTTCTAAGCCATGTCCAACACTTCGATCCCCCCCCTTCATTGTTGGAAAATATCTGAAACAAGAGGGCCCCAGTTGACCGGCCGGCCATCGGTTTGCAGCCATCGATAATTCGCCTCACGTATTGTTCCGGTCCGCAGTCATAACTAGTTGGACTGATCATAACTTTTGCAACCAATTTACCAGAACAGTGCCCGGGGCCAATCAAACAACGAGAATCCCAATGACCCCTTCCTCTGTCCCAATAATAAATTTCCATCCTATTCCACGCTATAAGTGCAGCCAAATAGTTGCCATTACTCGAAATAATTTTGTCAGGGAATCTTGAAGGGAAATAATTCTATTCTTCACCTTTGCACTACTTGCAATAGACTGATAAAATTATGAATTCAAACAATGTATTGAAAACAATGCTGTATCTATAGTTTATCTACTTAGATAAAAATCATTTTATAGTTTGTATTCTTCTCGGGCGACAATCATTCACAAATATTGTACACAGGTATTCTTGAACCCAACATTTTAAATTGAATAGAAGAATGTAACTTTCGACGTCTTTTGTCAAATATTTTATTTCAATCATGATTTATTTGGGATTTCATCGTTCTTCGATTATGTCTACCTGCGCAGTGTAGAGACGTCGGTGGTCGACGTGGGCGTGGCTACCTTTATGACAGAGCGCGATTGAAAATCTCGACGAGATGAACTTGCTTAAGAACTAATTTTTAAAAGTTCAGACGCTTTAGCTAATTGGAAAAGATAAAATCTATATATAATAATCGATACCTACCGTCCGTTAATAGGTCAATGAAAAGTTTTGCTTCGCCAATAAATAATTCAAAGACAGCCGCCGATTCTCATTTCAATGGAGACTTTTAAGAATTCTCGGAGTCGGCTAGACGTCCCCAAACGAATTGGCGAAGAGCAAAATTTCTCTAGAGGGGCCGCGCGGGTACTGCAATTCAAAATACCCCAAGGGGCAGTCCTCATCCCCTTCACTATTAAAGTGTACTTAAATTCCTTTTCGACAACCCCGGGTGTAAGTAAGGGAGGGGGAGTGAAAAAAAGTGAAGGAAAGTAAAAAGTTTTGCCGAACTACTGCCGAAAAGGTCGGCCCAGGCGGCACCCTTCTTTCGGCCGAAGGGGAAGAGGGTTGGAGAGGGCGAGTTCGGCGTCTTTTCGGGTTCTCTCATTAGAACCGACTTTTATCGGCGGCTCCGAGACGTCCCGAAGCTATGACAATTAGCCCCCATTCCGCATAGTTAATTTACTCGTTATTTTTATGCGAGGTCGATTTCTACGAATAACGTTTATTTAACGAATTACCTTCGTAATTCGAAGGTAGTTTTGGGAGAGAGTTAAGGAGAACAACGAGAATTGAGATCTAAAAATCGTTTCGAAGACTTCCGTGCTATGCTCACTTTGTTTTCAAGAGAGATCCATTTAGGATTTTGGTTTAATTAGAAATAAATAGAAACAATATTTGGACAAGGAAGTTCGGAGTTGTTAACTGATAACGGCGTGCAAAACCCTCATAAAAAACAACCTTTACCTATTTATAACCGTGATTCTCTGATTTTTGCATCCCAACATTCTAATTAAAAAATATGAGGATGTACGAGCATTCTTCTATATACATTTTGTTATCGAACGATTTATTTGTTAATCCGTTTCAACCTCTATAATTATAATTAAATCTCTTTCCTGGGACTGTGCACATTATTAGTACTGTGTTTGTAGTGGATCCTGTCAGCGGGGCGTTATCAAATACAACTGTTGTTTAAATTAATTTATAAGGGGATAGATATAAAGGTCCACGGGGGGAGGGGGGGCAAACTGAATTGCTCGTTTTCCTCTGGGCCAACCACCGCCCAGCCATTCTCCTCGGCTTCTCGAAAATTCGCTTTGGTCCGCCTCGCTCTATCGCGTTTAGCCCGAAATTCATTTAACTTATCCCCACCCTGCACCTTTTCACCTTTTGTATTAAAACAATGAAAGCGTTTCAACAGAATAAATACTCTCATCCTCGAATAAATTTTGTATATCAATCCCCTTCCCGCCTTGGAAATTTACAAGCAGATCATCAAACACACGATCAGTAAGAAATATAAGAAGAATAAGAATACATATTAAATGAAAGACGTCTTATATATATGAGAATACGTTTGTGGTTACTAGAAAGATAAATGTTTTTATATTCAATTGTTTGGCATTGTACGCTTTATACCCAATAAAAAAGTATTGTGCGACAACCCATATAAAATCTAGCTGGTTTACAGTTTTCGTGTTCATTATTAGATAACGGAGTGGATTAAAGTACTGTACGGATTATATTTATTGAATGTATTCATGGAATAATAATTCCCAATGCGAAACCAACCAGTTCTCTTCCAACGAAACGAACTCAAATATCGCAATCCACACGTGTTCCACAGAATACGAAAACATATAATTATTATTCAATTGGTTCGAACGAAAATCAGTTTCATACATAATAACGTATGTTCAATATGGATAAATAATTAAATGGGAACACTTGCATCTATAGTGAACGAATCGGTCCCTACACTGCGCCGAGAGGGCAAAATTCACCCCACTTCACCCCTTATCCACTGCCCCCTTTTGCGATTTGTATATTCAAATAAACTTTTCCCATTTTCGCTTTCATTGTTTACACATCAGGGGTATGGAGTTTGATAAAAAAAAAAGCCAACCACTATAAACTCAAAACACGGAATTTGTTTTTTTTTCCTTCCCCTCCCGGCCGACCCCCCCAAACGATATTCGGGCGACCGAGCGAATCCCGGAATTTGCATAATGGCATTTTAAAAGCCGCCACCTTCAGTAGATTCTGTGCAGCGTTTACGCTTTCACCCCCCACTAGCTCCTCTAAACAGTACGGCGGATGTATACGTTTCATTTGACCGGTTCGGGAAACAATTTATGCCGCGGGGCATTTGCTTAAGCTGTGAGAGTCGTTGAGGATCAAATGTGCAGTTCGAAATATTGATGTCGGCCGAGGTTCATCATTCAATTTAGCTATAGTCGGCTTCTTAAGTGGTGGGTGGCGTGGCGTGGTTAGTTTAATAGGTATTGTTATGATGCACCTGTTGAGTTTTTAGCTTTTGAATCTTAGGAATAAAGTACTGTGTTACTCTCTGTGTCGAGGAATGTGTATATCAAACCCGACCAAGTAGTACTTCTTTCACAGTTCATGTCTCCGCGAATAAAAGAAATTTGCAACTCAGATTTTTATAGTTTGAATTACTAAAATTATCATAAACCATAACAGATAAGAGAAAAAATTAGTTCCAGATACAGAAAATGTATTATTAATATTAGTCACAAACAATTATACAGGAGATAATGAAATAAAAAAATTACTCAACATAAAGAAAAAATATCATCAAAGTGGAAACATATATTAAAATCCCAAAACCAATAAAAATGTTGGATTTACCTGGGAAACACCGGAATATTATTCAATAAGACAAATTTTTATTTCTCTGACTTACTAAGGTATTTTTTAAATACTTATTATATAGAATAGTTGACATGTTCCCACTCCGGGGGCTTTCTATTTTTATTTATTGATTATATTATTTCTCCTCATATAATTGAATATCTGTAGCATAATCCGAATAATAGTCCGCTTAATAACCCGAATAATATAGTGTTACAATCATGAGAAAGCTACATAATATAAAATAGTTGTGGAATAATTAGATTTGTTTTGTCATTTTGTGTTCCTTTATGTTAAGTTTAAGTCTAAGTTTGACTGATTAATTGAACATGCTAGCGGAATACGACTAGTAGACGCTTGAAACATTTTCGCCTTAAGGGGAGCTGCACCATGCATACTTTTAGCGTTAGATGGTTGAGATTCTACAAGCATACACGGTCCGATTCTCCCTTTCGTCCCACTTCACGGCACCGACATGCAATACAAATGCACTTCATTAGGATCTGTCTAAGCTACTGCCATCCCCCTTCATGGTTGCTCTCGTTTTGTTTCTTCACGATCCTAGCAATTCTTGACACGAGTATCAGCGACTGTGAATAGCTCTTTATTCAGGAACCGGTTTATACTCTTCTATATAGCGGTTTCATTGCAGCACATTATACAGAAGTAGTTCCTTATCGGAAACAAAGGACCTGCGGACTGAAGTCTGCGTGTGTGCCGGAGTTCATTCAGGCCCACTGTTCACAAATTAACGCCGAGTTCATGCATCCTGCGCTTCTTAAGTGGGCAGAGGTTTATCATTCAATTTGGTTATAGTTGTCCTGCGGGGTTTTAAACGTGTATTGTTATGTGGCACCTGTTGAGTTTTTGGCTTTTGTCTTAGGCATAAAATACAGGTGGGTGAGGTGGGACAAAACCGGCCCGAACGGTCGGGTTAATGGCACCCGAGCAACATTAGTTCCGCTTTTGAACTTTACGTCCCGAGTTTACGCTGAATAACCACATAGCGAAATGGCAATCGGTGTACCCCAAATTATATTCAAAATGGGCGATTTGAGTTCTTAATTTTTAGTTCGTTTACTGACAAACTTCTAAAAGTTACGCTGAAATTATTGTACATACAATTAATGGCCGAATTAATTCCTTGTACTTCGACTGAATATGAACTAACATTAAATTAAATTAATATGGCAAAGCTGATTTAAAGTACTGAACGATTTGAAGTAATTTTTAGACAAATCCAACAATGCTGATTATTAAATATAAGAATAAATTTAACTTTTAATATTTGGACTGCAATATACCAAGCTTCAATTCGGTATTAATATATTCTTTATTGTAAATTCAGATGGCATTATCAGAAAATTGAACGATACAAAAAGTTTCCATTTATCTTACTAAAAGACAATAGTCCGATTTATAATAGAAGATAATCGTCACGACCTGCATGCGAGAATTACAATAGACCTTCAACTTACAGTTTCTTCTCCACATTAAGTTTCCGGCTAGTGAAAGGGATGGATAGGAGGGGAAGCGCTTGGGGTCGCTTCCTGTCTGACAAAATGTCTAATTCAGCGCTAATTACTGGGAGCAGTTGAACGGTAATAATTTAGCTCCCTGTCCCACACCACCTTCAAAGGTTAAGGAGGTCCTAATACCTAATACCTTTCATTAACCGCTTCGGTCCCCCTCCCGCCGCCCACGACACAGCTCCCCCTTCAGGCCCTGGCCTCGACTTAACCCAGTAAAGCACCCGATAAAGCACCCGGCTGATTGAACCGCTCCCCAAATCTTGCCAATTTCTTCATCCTGACCCAATCCTCTCTTCAGCGGTCTAACCCGACCCAATGTCTTCGTAAGCCTCGTAACTTGTCCATTAATAATTCCCAAATCGGTTTATAAATGAATGCCAACAATTATAAATTATTCTGCCAGTACCAAAGAATCAATTAAGCTTTAATATAAGAGCAGTTTACGATTCGGGTTGAATCCGCTATACTATTTCCCTGTGATTGGAATTAATAAATATCTAGTGATGATTGGAATGAAACGGTTGGAAGTTTTTCACAAACCAAAAAGGTTTGGAGTTTGAACACAATTGAATTTTGGTATTACTCATTTGTCTCTTAGTAGAAACACCATTTGTCCGTTTTCTTCCCACTTTTATCATTATATAATTTCCATAGTCGAGTTAGTCACTTCACTATATAGGAACGCTGTAATAATACGTAAATATTAAGGTATTAATTACAATAGTAACTGTACAGCAATAACCTGTTATAGTTTTAATAGTATATTTTAAACTAATATTCTGTATTTTTTAAAAATAAAACGAGAAATGTTCGACTGATGGTTAAAAATGGATTTTATTGAGGAATCTTTTTTACTCGAGGATTCTTTAGATTATTTATGTCTCATGTCATCGTAAACTCTCATGATGTAGATCGTCAGAATATTTTCGTACAATATTCGAAACCAACAGGAATGTCCCTGTGAAGGATTCGCATTCCGATTTCGATGCGCATAAATAGTCAGGAAATCCGAGTCGGCGTTCTGGCTCGAACACGAAACGGGTCGACGCCGTTCGGTTGGGCCGTTTAAAAACCTCTGGACAATAAGACATTCGAATACCTGGCATCGTACAACAGCTGGGAATCCTACAGGATAATTCCCGCTAATTTCAGTCCGCCGTTTGTCCAACACCGGCCTCTGTTTCACCCCACTGAATAGCCCCCAACTACCCCTTCGTTTACTCTATTGGATTATTGCCCCGTGTTAGGGCAGACGCTGAACAGCCCGCGGCAACGATTCAAAATAACGTTCATGAAAACCCATAATAATTCCTCTCATTCAGGCTCACGATGCCAGCGAGATTTTTATTCTTGGAAATGACAGCTCGTAAGTGAATTAATTTAGGAAAAATCTTCGCGTTACTCACAGAGTGACTTAGTAGAACGTTGTTCTAATCATATACCTGTAGCAAATCAGGAATAAATGCACCATTAGGTAACAATTCCGCAATAACAGTTCTACGATATGACAAAAAAAGAAATGACTATGACAATACATATTTAAATATGTACACCCAGATTAGCGTTTTCGCATAATATTAATGGAACAGGAGGATAGAAATGGTCACGGGGCGAGTGTTATGGTCGCGGGGGACGTTACTGAGTCAACAGAGTTTTCACTTATCTGCAAGTTGGAGAGGATTGCGGTACTCCCAAATGAAAGATATATAGTGGGGGAATCCAATTCTGCATATTTATTCGGCTTGTACGAATTGTTGGAAAAGGGGAACGGACTACCGGTTTTGAACTGAATTGTTGTTTGGGCGGTGTGCCGGCGTTGGGGGCTGCACCAAACCGGTAAATGATAAAATAAACGTGTCCTCCTCCTACTCCTGCTCCTGCTCCTCCTCCTCTTGCCGGTTGATGATATCAAGGCCGGGCAGGGGGCGGTTTCGGAGGCGGGTCACGTCCGCGGGCCCCCAAGAACTGCCCACAATTTTCCGCCGGCTCCCCACCCTGAATGTCTGATGGAAAAACGGCTTTCCTGCCCTGTGTCCGCGTGTGTGCGGGATTTCGTCATATATATATATATATATATATATATATATATATATATATATATATATCACTCTCGGAACCGGCAGTCAACACTCAAAGTATCAACACTCGGTACGGGATGGGCACGTAGCTGTGTGGCATCCACCGCCTCCCCGGCTCAAAGCAGTGTCGTAGGTCTCCTATATAATCACCTCGACGGAAGAGACCCGACGACACAAGCCTTAGTCCCGAGAGGTACGATTTTCAATTTCCGAACTAATAGAAAATGGGAATGCGCTATAAATATCAATTTCGAACATTTTCGATGCAATACTATATAGACGAATCGCAAAGTGAATGAGTATCAAACGTACGTGCTACTAACATGGATGTTATGAATGAATTATTTTGTGTTTCATTACTTTTGGCAATTCAATCAATAATCAATAACAATATCAATGGCTAACAATATCTTCCCACGGCATTTCTTGAACGTTTTCTTACTTAAATTGTAATATGTTATTGTAAGTAATTACTGCCTGCTAATAATATTTTTTATTAACTTTTCTATTTAATAATACTGTTTTGTTATACTACACCGCCTTCCTTATTTCCACTAAATGAATAGTATTCCTAAGAATTGTGTTTAAAGATAAAGTTTATTGTATTAAAGATAAATCAATAAATAGAATTTATAATTATAATTTATTGATGACATTGTGTGAGCGGCACTGCGGAAAGAGTCCTAGAAATACCGTATCCCTGGGCTGAAATCGCGTTACTCTTCTCCGTGGAGACAGTTTTACACTCTTTACCGAAACGTTGGAAAAGGACCAAATGAGTTTCGATAAAATTCTTCCCGATTTGAAATTCAAAACCCGATCGACAATAAGTTAAATCTCGTTTCCGCCTCGGGCCAAAGAAATGGGATGTCGCTTTGCGCCGTGAATAACTGTGGGAGGGAGCAATTTGAAAAGGACACTAAAGCAGATTGCGTTTATTTAAATATACCTATGATCGATGCTTGGAGAAGAATAAAACTTCGCCTCACTGTAATTTTGATCGCATTTACTATATCGGCAATCATTAACTACCTCAGCCCACCAAAACTAATAAGATAACTGAACGCGGAACTGATTCTTAAGAATGTATTTTGCGATCACTCTATAATTAAAAGTATCATACTACTTTAATAAAAGTATCATGATACTTATCCATCGATTGGATATTGTCACGTCATTTTGTTCATACTTAGAAATGTCAATTTTCCGAAAAATTCTTTAGTTGTTTAATTATTTTCCATAAATTGTCTCCTATAAATTGTTGGTATTTCTCAAATTTGTGTGATCAAAAGGCAAATGTTCTCTCCCGCAGCATTGACGTTTCTGGCGGATTATATGACCATATTACGACTCAAATTAACAAATACAACGATACATGGAACTGGGTATGATAATGAAAATGAAAATCATATCATCATAACAAAAATAAGGTTTAAAATTATCCAATGGGGAAGTTAAGGACGGTATTGAATGAATATGCTGATGACTCATGCTGAATGAGGTGGACTAAAATTAGGATACTGGTAATTGAATGCCGCACAATATTTCGGATTACGAATAAAATTCCGACCGTTCCTGACAGTTTAACGTATCAGGACAGGGCACTGCTGAATCAGAATTAAGCCTCTCAACATACATCAATTATATCCAAATGTAATTCATGGCGTTTTGATTCATCTTTGATTTTGGCGGTGAACCAATATTGATTCACCGATTGACGTTTCGATAATCCACTGCGGGTCCTTTTATTGTCATATGAGCGCGTTCGTTTGCGTTTGCTTGGTGCTCCCTATCCGGTTTCGGATGGTTCATGAATAACTGTTCTACTGCATAATAATCCTGACAAATCTTTTTATTAAATTTCACCGAAATCCTACTAAAACCCAAGTGAGACAGAATCATTTATGTCACTTCATTAATTCTTCATAAAATACAAATTTGAAAAAATGCTGAATGCATTTAAATTTCCATAAAAAACGTTTCTGCCAAAACCGAAAGAACTGTCGCCGTATTGCGCGTAATCTCTAAAGTCAGAGACATACCTACTCCACCTCCGAGCATGTTCCCTACCTTGGGCTACACCTAGGCAAATGACTGTAAACCTCTTCTTTTATTGATACAATATAAGATATTAATACAGTTCGTGTACTCTCATTTATTCATCGAAAGAGCCAAGCAGGATACTGGGTTTCCTACCGTTTTACTTCATAAATGAAAAATATACCTGTATCTCCTATAATAAAGAGATAAAACTGATTTATCAATTAAAGGTTAAATTGAGCGACTGCAACCGACATTGCGCACAGGAGATTTATTCGGGGATATGACTTGAAGATAGGATTAAGGAGTAAACTGGCCACAGCGCAAATTCCTAAAGGGTATAGGGTCGGCACCAGACGAGATCCTATTTCCCTTTTGGCCGAACGGGCCAACTGGAAGGCGGCAGGAAATTCAAGAGGAAATGCGCCTCTCCGATTCCGCAATAATTTAAGTGTATTACATCTCGATTATCTCGGCCGCAGTCTGCAGGAATTGGAGTCCCGACGTGAGCCGGGGGAGTCACCCTCTCGGGGGAGCGGCCAATAACCCTCCGCCCTTAGGGTAAATACACCCTGGGAAGAGTGCGCCCCTCGAGAGGGAGAGAGAGAGATATATATATTAAAACACATACTGTATTTTAATAAGGGGCTGCTGGAAGGAAGGGGGCATTGGTCCCCGGACGGGGAGGGACCAGTTTGCCCTAACGAAGTATCGGGGAGGGAGCCATATAATGTACTCGGATCACGCCTCCACGCACACGCACTCTACCATCTCACCTGCCCAATTACGACCTAAGAATTACGGCCGGAACGTCGATAGGCTTTGAAATGGGCCCGATCAGTTTCTTCGCATATGCTCCACTATAGTTAAACAACCGATGGATTAAATCGCACTAAATTGACGTATTCTGACGGTGGGAGAAACCTAGCGGGGGAAAACTCCAGTCCACACAGTCAGGTGGTAGCGGATCTCCGAATTGTATTCTGTACTGTGTTGGGTACTAATACGAGAAGAAAAGCGCATAACGGTCACACTTGTCAATTGTGCTAAATAAAGAATGAGGAAAAATATGCCTTACAAAGATCCACTGTGAACAAATAACACGATGAGAGTTCACGATGGAGGAGAAATAAATTAGTTCGGAGGTTACTTTAATTCATTTAAATGTGAATGTTTTAACATTCAGTTAAAAAAAGTAAATAGAGCCAATATTCACCTCTAAACTCATTTTATTTCCTAAACGATTATTCAATTATTTTTCAATTTAGCTGCCTCCAATTTCGACCCGATGCATTACTTTTTTCAGGCGACAATTTCTAACGGCTCCAGCAGTGATGCATTAAAAAAAGGGAATATGTCATTTCCCCTTCATTTTTCTTCGTTTTTACGCAGTTTACCTTGGCGTTGGATATAGCGTGGCTGGTGTGGGGGGGGGAGGGAGAATGAAATGAAGCGGAAGTGAATTGACTGGAGAATAATAACGGAAATTGACCGTCAATTAGATTCGAACACAGCCTGAGTTTGGGCTTAACAGCCGACGATATCCTCGCAATTATTCAACCTCGGCAAACATCTCCGTTTCTAATGGCAATCAATGATTCAATTTTTTATGTGGACAGAGTCTGTTAACTGATAATTGAATTTCTTAAACTAAATTCCCAAAGTGACTAAATATTTGTATTTCCCACCCCGTTTTATTACCCAATTTCCTACAATTGGACACCGCCAAACGACTAATTGGTTTCTACCCGACAAGTAACGTACAGAAAGCAGCAATAGCCTTGTAATTTTTCCTAACGTCTGGCCATTTAAGATAACCGTATGTCTCGTCTGGTAAACGACTGTAGTTCCAGAATAAACGGTAAGTCGGTGGTACGTGGGCATACAGTGTTTGTACCCCGTGGAGGCCGGGTTATAGAAGGGACGTCACCGCCGCCTCATATATCCGACTGGCGCGAATATGCCCGCCCAGAACTCGGCAATGAAAGCGGCAGTTTGCCCGGCCGCGAGTCGAGCAATAACTGTTTAAATAGCGAGTACATTTATAACGCAATTACCGCCGGGAGATAGCAGCCTCGAACCCGTCCCGGATCCTTGCCTCTGATGCTGATATTTGAGTTGGCGGATGTTGTTTTTGGAAATGTCTACTAGCCAACCGCCGTTCTAATTGTGTCGGTAGTTAATTCGATCAACTGTCGCTCAAAGATGTCCGTAACGAAACGAAATCTGGGAAAAGACACCCAACATTAATCACTGTTAGCCAAAGTAAAAAAAAAATAAATGTTTACCTCAATACCGAGATGCGGTAGTGACAGAGATGCTCAAGAATTGCACCATATTTTAAAAAATGAGGAAAACGATAAATTTAGGGAAGTTATAGAACCAATAGCGAAGTAGATGATTTTATTGACTTTTTCCTTCGTATAAACTGAATTTGGTACTCAAATACACACTTAAATACAGAATTTTATATATATAGTTATTAAGTTATTTATACAGGGAATCCGCGAGGATTCGACGTAATATTATCGTCAAAAGTGATACTATAAAACTTCTGGTTATGTATCCTACCTGAATCCCAAATTGAACTTCACAAAAGAGGACTAGAAATGTCCCAAATCATAAGTTTGTTCATAGGTTCAGCTGTACTTCAGTACAATGGCACAATGGTTGTGATCATCGTACATGGACACAACTCTGGCACGCAATATTGTAATTGTTGTTCCTCTTATGAGTTTGCGTATGAATGAAATTGGAGCCAACTGATGAAATAAAGCGGGCCATAGTATGGGCGGGTAAGGGTTTTAATAAGGGCAGAGAGACACGCGTGTCGTGTAGAAGAGAACTGGAGGAGAGTGTGAAGGCGGCTAATTAGGGGCGCTCGTCTGGAGGTTGGCAGGGGCCGGCTGGCAGCCTCCCTGGCTGGATTTACGCGACCCGACCCGGTAGGTCGGCAAAAACCCAGCTCGCCCCCCATAATCCCTACCGGAGCTCCCTCGGCCGAGGCTCAATTAAGGCGTACGTCGCATGAAATTTTGAGCAGTTACTGCTTCGTAAACTCCCGTCGGAAATAATTAACAACAATAGCGGTTATTGTTAATATTTAAGACCGTCTACATCAACGATCAAATTAATTCAGTTGCCGAGGAAACGTTGGTCAATCGTACAGTTATTTCCCTTCACTAAAAATCGATTGATTGTGATTTAGATCAGTGTAAATATTCTGAAATCTATCAATAAATATTGATCTGTTTCTTTCATCCACCGCCAAAAGTCGAAAATATTACCGATGAGTGGGTTTTTCACAACTGAATGGGCGTGCGTTTAATCGTCTGGTCATCGGTATTTTTTCCTGATGAAAATATATTCCGGGCTGATTATCTGTACGCGTACCGTAAAAAATATCCAGTCGGTCGGTTATTCAGGGGCCGCGTTAGATTATTTGCATTTTGAAATCGAATATGTATAACTGTGACAATTTAGTGACATACTAGCTTATTGTGAGACTTAATATATATATGTCGTCGGATTTCTAATACGGTTTTAATACTCTTGTGGACAGTGGTGAGGGGGAGAGTGCGCCCGGAGGAACCCCTTTTAATCTCGGACCGGCATCAAAGATTTCCATTAGGTCGGGGCCAGTATTTCTTAATAAGGTATTTCAATTTTCTCTTGTGGGCGGGTTCTTACTCTGGAAAGGCCAATATAGAAGATTCTATATTTGGCCCGTTAGCAGAGGACCGCAGCCGGGCTCCATATGTTCCCGCCGCCCTTAGATGGGAAACAGACGGGTAAACCACTACACGTTATTGGCCAATACCGGGGGATACGGCAACCCCGTATATACTAGCTCTGGAATTTTGATCCCGTCGGATTAACCGATATTCCTTCTAATATATCTTTCCGTAAAATTTTTCTCCAAAAAAGGCGATTTTTTAAAATTTAATGAGCGCCAATCATATGAAAAAATTACATCGATAAATTCAAAATTAATCGTTTACAATTGTTTTACGCCTACCATTTAGAATTGACTCCTGCACATACAGTCTGTGCAGGACTAAAACCTAAAACCATTTCTTTCGTTTGTCGCGCTAACATTGGAGATTATGACAGACATTTATTTACCTGTATATCACGATATATATTAGCTAAAGCAATGATCCTTCGTTTTTAAACGCCAGATTAATGAAAATATGTGGTTTACAGTAATATTTACATTAAAGAAACCAAAAGTACACCGAGATTAGGTTTTCAATAATTTTCACGAGATGCTATCATGATTGTGTAAAGAAATCTTAGGCCTCTAATTAAATCTATGCGGTTCTGTATTCCTCATTAATGCTTTGTTATTCTCGTTAATTTAAGCATGTAATGGTTCCAACCGTTTTGACGGTCGATGCCACTTTTAGAAAATTCATAATTCAATTCCAATCGACGTCAATAGGTTGGTATTTATTGAGGCGCGATGGTCCATGCAATGGTGGAAGTTGCATGATTCAATGCCGGCCGCAGGCATCTCGCATCGAAACCGGGATGGAATGCTTTGTGGCCCAGATTGATACTCTCGGTTTGCGGCTTGGGGAGCGTTCGAAAACTTGTCCGAGGGAGTCCGTCTGAAACAGGTTTCAACCTGAATAATTCCATTCATTACAAACTCTATTCTGATACAGATCCATCAAATGGTACGGATTATTTAGTTGGCTGCAACTAGAAGAACGTAGGCAATGACTATCACTCGTAACTGTTGTTATTATCTAGAAACTAACTTGCCGAATTATCCGCTATTCTTTCTAATACTCCTAATCTAATTTCGTTTTATCATATCTAATAATTTCATTATCGTTTGTCTTAATATAAATTACTCACAATGGTCGGGGGTTTTTGTCTTCTCTATTCAAGTGCAGAGTCTGGTTTGGGGTCAGATGTTTGAGAAAACTGATTTGGACCTACCACCCAACGCCGCCAACTACGTACTAACTTAATTTATACGACTATCGCGGTCTTTAATCTCCGAGTGCATTAAGCTTAATTGCTGGTGATAAATATCGGTGGCTGTATAGGCTCTGTTAAATAGCCCTTGCCCTCCCGGGCAGATGGCTTTTTTAAATAAACTTTTCCAATAACCAGGTTATGCGTCGCCGATTTTTTATATCGTTTCGAACACTTTCACATTCCTAGTAATGCGTCCTACCCTTATCTACCCAGCCCCTTCCACTTAATACAAAACAGTGACAGCCCATAGTGCGTGAATTGTTTTCATTAATTTATTTTTTAATATTGGTATCTACCTTGCTGCCATGCGTGACTCAATTATTTAAAATGTACCCAAAAAAATAAAACCAACGTGTTAAAAGATAAAGAGTAAATATTTCCTACAATAAATTACAGTATGAACTATTATCCTTTTAATTTATAAGATCATTGAAAATATTCAAACTACTTTTAAAAAGTACTATATTTCTATCTTATATATTAAATTACTACTTATACATTTCAATGATTCCAATATATAGGAACACTGTTGTGTACTATAAGTATATTCAAATAATTATTTTTATTCTGATTGAACCATAGAATTATTATTTCAGTTGTTAATTAACAAAGTTAATCTATTTCATTCAGGATTTCTGAAGGAGCAAATTAACATGTAAACATAAGGAATCTAATTTGGTCTGAGAGTACATTGTCCTATTTAACTCTCGGGACAGGTGTCCCAGACAAATACAGTAAATTTTACCTACTTTACCTCTCCAACTTCGTAAACGGTTTAAATAGTCTAAATATTTACTCTTTTGAGGATAATGATTTTATCCGTTTTTCAGGGCAATAAGCGTCTTAGAAATAGCAAGCTCAGTACACATCGAGAGTACGAAAAAGGCAATAAAGTTCATAATGGACACCGATCGCCATAGTACAACACGTATTCATTGAATACCATTTGAAACATCTTGGGTACCGAAAAATTCTCGATATATGGTAACTCATTATTGGTGAATGGGAAAAATCCGCATTTATTTAGTTGCCAATCCAATATGTAGTAATTCACAAGAAAATTATGAAACGTAGGCAGTAACGATTTCTTGTAGAATAAAAAATCATCTGTCACCTCTTTAGATGTTATCGCCCCTTCGCCTGTCCGATCTGGGACAATCTGGTAACATTGTTCCAAGCGAAAAATAGTGATGCAATCAATTTACAATATAAATATCACCGCCGCAACGAAACCGGTGATTGCAAAATTATTTGGATGGAATAGATTATCCACGAAACCGACAGAGTTATATAAAGATACAATTAAAAAGATATATCGATACCGGTGTAAGGAATACTTTTTAATTAAAAACATCTGATCTCTATGAGGTCAGCAGATATTCGAATTGCGGTAATTATTATTGTCGGTAGGAAACGTATAAATCCTATCTTTAAATTGTGTAAATATTTTTATTTCATTTTTAGAAACGCTTCCGAAATTGTCAGCAAAGGATCATGATTATCTCCATTAAGGATAAGAAAAATATGATAAAACACTCTTGTCCCTTATCCCTTATTTTCTTATATATTTTTACGAATTTATCAATTTCGTTTCCTCATTTCATTTTGTATTAACTAAACTATTAGTATCAGTTTTAATAACCCCGACTAAATTGCGCTGACAGCTCATATTGAGTTTAAAGTTTCTACCTCGCGCTGGCCCGTACACGTCATGTATATTACCTATAAATAATTACGTCGTCAGTGTTACACGACGGGTGACTTACCACGCCGGGGGATTATTAAAGGTGCACGCAGTAAATTCAGCAGAATTTTGTAGAGCAAGTTTCAGTCAGAAATTACAACAGAAGTTATTACAAAATTTCAGGGCCTAAAGAAATCATGGCGGTATTAGAAAGCATTATAGCCGACGGCTATTTATCCAAAGGATAAATTTTTTCAAGGATAATTTCGTTCCCCTCATTTCTTCTAATCGTAATTATTAAATAAATTGCATCTGTTTATAAATTGGCATTAATATTTTGCCGAAAGGACTTCGGGACAGCGTTAGGGTATTGTATCGGCTGTCAGGGTATTATATAGTGGGGGTTCAGGTCAGACAGTGGAGAGTGGGAGCCAGTAGTGGAGCCCGGGTCCAAGTATAATGTAGATACCACCTTAGCCTCTGTAGTTAAGTCCCGGGCCACATTATGCAAATATGCGGCCTGCCTCCACCTCCACCTCCACCACCGCCGCCGCCGGCCGGGCCCCGCAGGAGGGATTGACTCTCACCCATTATCCGCTGGATTATCATTCCCTACTAATGCATCTTCACTCCCACTACCGTATGCTGCTTTATCAATTGTATACAACGGCCTATTATTAGATACACAGCCTGAAATTACGCCTGGTGCCAATTAATTCTCCCGAATAAGCCCCGTCGATTAGATACGATGCTAAATATTTGAGCTATTTAGTTTTTCACCATCGTACACTAATATACTTATACGTCATAAATGCTAACAGAGTACAGAGATCTTATTCTTATTACTTGTTATATAGATTTATTATAGCATTATCGATGCGACTTGTATCACACCAGTCTCACATATGATACGTTTTTGAGGTGTTGGAAGGATAGGAGGCGTGCGGGAACATTTTCCCGGCGCGGACGCCAACTCGCACGCACACACATATCCTCCCCCTCGGCCCTATTCTCATGAATACAAAATTATTCCGATAGACAGAGGGAAAATGTATGAGTCTTCCCCGGGGCGTCCGGGCAGCCGGGGCCGTCTCGGGTATCGGCCCGTGGCCCCTCAAACTTTCGTTCTCACCTCAACTTTTCAAGTAACAACACGGAAATTTATCCGTAAAGTTTCTTCTATTTCAAAAGAAGAAGGGTGAAAATCCCATCATAAATGTTTGGTCCGGTGACTGATTTGAATTCCGTAGGACTCAGTATTAAAACATAAAACAATAATAATTAGACTCATGCTTATCCTTTGGTTTATTTAGTAATAACGCTGCCTCAAATGTAAACCCTTCCTAATGTTTGAATTTTTAAATTATTGTATACTATTTTGTTAAAAGAATATTCGACTAATATAAAAAATCTTAAATATATCTAATAATTTCCGTCTGTGAGTTGTTCTTTATAAATTTGATTTCAATTCATTCCAATCGTGTTACGCCGCCCAGAACTAACGCGAAATTTAATTTAATTAATACAAATAACAATGTATTTAACATAATATAAGTTATTGTATTTGTAAAATGTATTCATTTAATCTACTGCGGCTCCGACTTGTACTGAAAATGTGAATAATTTTGTATTTCAGAAAATGGGGACAGTCCACGGGGAAGAGCTGCCCTACGTTCTTGGGGCCCCGCTCGTTGATGGGTTCAGCCATTTTCCGAAAAATTACACAAAGTCTGAAGTAGCTCTCTCCGAGGCTTTCATCATGTATATAAGCAACTTTGCTAAATCAGGGTGAGTACTCATCAACCTAATAAGAATATAAAATGCATGCGTGCATATATGATTTCCAAATATTTGTACACCAATCCCTAGATTAACAGGCATTTAAATTAGATTCTGGCAGCAAAATATCTACATAGACGAGTTCTACATATAAGACGATGCATCCAGACGATGAGTGTTCCTGGGGTCAAATATATGTGATTAGGGTTTCTGACACAGAAGTAGAACATTATTAAAGATTACGCAATACTTTTGCAAAATCCTGCTCCCGCATTTTAAAACTCATTTCAGTTGGTGCCTTTATTGGTGGAAAAATACAACGCATTCCCAGTGAAAATATGTCTGTTTCCTATAATATTGTCCAGTGTAACACGACTGGATGTTTTATATTTCATTATATGTCCGCATATTGAACAGTAGAAGCGCATATTATTTTTCGACCATCCTTAATACCATATTCATTCTGAAATGAGTACACATATTGTAATGTAGGGCTATATTTTCTGTAGTAGTATTCGCCCTAATAAGTTTTATAATGCGGGCTCCAGTCCAATTTCCTTTGAGTTTAGATAGCGAAGGTGGAGCCACAAGGCCAACGCTATTTATCGACAGCTCGGTACTGGGAGAAGGTTCTCGCGGGGCTCTCGGATGAGAACTAATTTATGGGAGATCTGATAATCCCCGTGCAGTACCCGTTACTCATTGCAAGTAATCAATTCGTGAAGGCACTTAGTCAGTCATCTTATTGATCGGCTCTGATACAGAACTGCAGAGGCTTACAACTGGTGAGCCCCCGTCGTAAACACTTTTAGACAATCGCTACGAAATAATAGGCGGATGCAATTTCGATTGAATTGAAAACTAACAAGGGTTTAAGCATAATTCGGCCAAAGATGTTACTTCTATCTACATTGTTCTACCCGTTAATATCTCACAAAAAATAAGAAAATATTAAAAAACTATTATAAAAAAATATTAGAAAGTTATCACTCTACCTAGAAACCACTGAACTATCGTCAGTCCTAAATAATTTTCACCAAATATTATAAATTAACTAATTAAATTATTAATTATAAATTAATGTATTTTATTTTTTTCGTATAGTCTTGTACTAAATATGATCCTGTAAGGGAGTTTAATTAGAATATTTATTTAAATTATTATGTAATTTAATAATTTATATATCAGGCCTAATTTCAATGTTTCCGTTAGGCCCCAACCATAAATAATTTTGTTCTTCTCATTTGGTAATCGATTAATATTGTTTTTTGTCCTTTAGTTGGTTTTCCTTGCATGATTTTATTGAAAGCATGTAGTAATACATGGTACGATAAAATATTGCAAATGCGATATCTTCTACTTGTTTCTGTTCGCCTGTAATCATTTTATTGGGAAACGGACATATCGCCACATTCAGGTTCTGGTACATGCCGGTGGGTGGGGGATCTTCTTAAGCTTAATTAGCCTGCATCTAAATGCGAATCGGGGCCACAGATTTCATTAAATTCAGGAAGAGGACTGGTAAAGTTTTATTTGCGGATTAACCCGTTCAAATGTGGACGCCTCAACTTTACGAAACTTGTAAATTAGTTCGGCAACCACGAGTCCGAAGCTGACTGCGGTGAAGAACTAAGTGTGCGCCCTGTCCACGTTTTTTGTTCTTCAGTGTAACTACGAATGTAACAATACACGCCCGCAAGTAAGTATTGAGTTTATAAAGTTTTGACAAAATTACTCCAATTCTATTCGTCTCATTTAAGCCCTATGATCTCATTTAGTTTACTGAATTGCAAGCTTCTTTATTTTTAAACGCGTATTTAGAGGTGTTCAGGGCTCTGGAGAAATGGCTAGAAGTAACATGGAATATGGCTCAACATGGTACGGTGTCCGACCCCTCGATTTGTACATATTGGTTAGTGGTTAGTGGAGTGTTGGTGGGGTCGAGTGGATGGTGGATCGAGGTTAATCCATTTTCATGAAACGCGTTTTGATGCGAGGCATTTGTCCCGGGCTGCATTACAATTCAATGCCCTGTCATCCGCCGGCTGTGTCCGGATGAGCCGCCCGCCCCGGATGTCGCCGAAACCTGCCCCACTATCCGAGCCCCAAATCCTCCACCACACACAGGGCCCACACTCTATAAGCCTACCCTTAGTATACTAATCGGTACTAATTAATCAGTCGTGTCACACCCACCGGAAATTGGAATATCCCGCGCTACAAATCGAAACGTTATCGGAAGAAGGTTTCATTCTTCACATTTCAGTAATATCAACCACTCACTGTTACCTCTGCGTTTGATAACTGTGTCGGAGATGTTTATAGCTTCTTTAAATAATAATTTAGCGCTACACCATGGCTGTATTACTAATGTGACTATATTTTTCCTCACTGATGTATTTATCCGAGGAATAAATAAAATTGTCTGTTCTATTAAGGAGAAAACTGTTTATAAACAATTTTTAATGTCACAAAAATTTTTTTCTTGAAATAGTGAATCGGATCGACCCAAAAATCTTGGGATGCGATTGGTTTTTTTTTTGGTACTAAATCCAAAATAACCTACCCGACTGACATAACACGGATAGTCAGTCAACCGTCCGGTAATATTTTTAGATAATTTTTAGACATTTCATTCTTTTCTACCGGCTCCTTTTTAACGATTCTTCCCATGCCCTCGTTTCCTT
Organism: Lethocerus indicus; assembly: GCA_019843655.1. Classification (NCBI taxonomy): domain Eukaryota; kingdom Metazoa; phylum Arthropoda; class Insecta; order Hemiptera; family Belostomatidae; genus Lethocerus; species Lethocerus indicus. The sequence goes on along the minus strand of JACDQD010000003.1, from coordinate 19,339,052 downwards.
GCCTATCTGCTCCCGCAGGCATCTTCTATCCCTCTTTAGCCCACTCTTTCGGACCCATTTCCCCTCGCTCTCTTTCTTCTTCCGCCGAGGTCTTTCTCGGAGGCCCGTTTTGATATATTATCGTCGGTAAAAACCCGGACTCCTCGCATTTATCCTCCTTCCTGCTTTATTTCCCCGTCCTTGCTCGGCCATCAATCATTCCTTAATACAGTCCTCGCAATGTCTCTCCCATTATTTCCGTTCGCACGGGCATTTCGTGTTATATCCAATTTTTACAGAAGTTTTCGTCATATTCTCGTGCAATGTTAAAATTATTATTAAACAGCGCTTCGTTGCATAATTACAACGTATACAATGAGTAGGTAGCATTGAGTGGAAAATGACAATTGCAATGATGATATTCTTCATCCGTTTCTCCGTTGAAGAGTATCCGGTGAATAATAAAAGCTGCACAAAGCGCGGTATCGCTGTAAATAATGGGGGTTTCCCGGTACGAGAACTAAAATAAAATATTCCATATTTCCTCGGTCAATCTTTCTTGCGTGGCTATCTTTCAATATATCCAATAATCGGATGACTCCGTCGTTTCACCGGCCGAGGGTCATACTAATTTCAGTGGCTCTCTCCACTCACCCAGGGGAGAACGTGTTAAAAGGGTTAGGCCGGGGGCGACTCTGCGGTTGTCGAGTCTAGTGGCGGGGTAAGTTCGGGGCGGTATCGTTGGCTCTAAAACGGCCCACACTAAGGTGGAAGGGAGGAGGTACACTTCACGGCTAAGTGCCCCCGGCCATTATCCGACACCGGATAAAATAAACAACGGAAACCGCCCCGGGGGTCATATCTCCACCGAGGGGTTTTATTATCTAACCTCTTCAGTCTCCACACCCCGGTTATCTAGCCTTAGCAAACGTATTCTGCACGCTTTTATAATGAAAACACATTGTTTTGAGCGTACAGCATTTTATTCGCAAAATTATAGAATATAATATTCAATCGTATGTAGTACTATTAAACATTGAAGACCACCATGCTTGCTTGGTCCTGGCTACTCACCATCTTCAGTGGCGATTAGTAAGCATGCTAGTTGCTGTTGGGGTATCCTGCCGACACTGTCATTGCCCTGATATTATGTGACAGATGTAACAGTACAGTGACAGAGCAGACAGGATCCCCCCCCCCCAGGGGCAAGTAATATGCTCACTAATCCATTGCTTAATTGCTCCCTAATCTACTGGGACGCAGTGGTTACCAGCTGCCATGGCGAGAATGGCCATTACCGTTGGCCAAATCGGAGAGTGGAATTAGAAGATCGCAGGAATAATGTATTCTCCTCGCGGTTCATGTAGATTTAAACTCTGGGGAATCTAATGTGAATTTTCGGGATGTTTGAGCTCCATTCACAATGAATTCGAATTTAATCAGGCATTGAAACACGAACCAGGGGATAGCTCCTCGCTGTGCGGTACACTCCTTTTGTGATCCGAGCTACGAAATTATCTAAATTTCCCATTACGATTATTTAACCGAGAACGATAATAGTGGAATCATTAATTTCGGAAAGTCTGCGGGGACCACCCTCGTCACCCTCCGGGGGATACAAGAGCTAACATTTGAACTAGTTGTAGGAAAAACAGTTAATTAATAATGCAGATAATAAAATCTAATCCCTTCCGGAATTTAAATTTCCTGAGGGTTTATATCACTCTTGATATATTCCGCTTCTTTCATTCATGATTCCCATAGTCGCCGGTGGGCTATAATGCCGGTGCTGAGATAATAAGTGGGGCCGGGCAGGTAGATATGGTAACCACACCATCCCCCCCTTACCCGATGCTTCACCTTACCCCTTCACAATTCAATATCATCCGGGAGCTATCCTAGAAATCGGTCGTCTAAACCAAGTGCTGCTATGTTACGAATCGGCTTTCAGATTAAAAGAGGGGCTACGCCACTTTCATCTGAACGAATCACTTTCTCCCTCCTAATATTCAACAAGGGGGCAATTATACTCCTTCTACTCTAGTCTATTATCCTTTTTTTTCAGTAGGGAAACGAAAACTCAGGTCCAGACTGTAGATGAATATTCAAAGATGACTACAATTCCCACTACAATTGAAAAGAGGCGCTGCAATTGGAACAATAGAAAACATGGCTATTACTCTTCCTCTGACAGTTGGGAAGGATAACTAAAAGCGGGCTAATTACTACACTCTTTGAGCGTTCATTTATATTATTCGTAGTTATGTTCATGCCGTAATATTACAGTCGATGATTTTACAACAAAGATTTTTCCCCGAAAATGGGCTGTTCGTTAAATAAGATTATTAATTCCTAACGACACCCGTGGAACGAAATAAATATTAGTCAGAAGAACATATTTTTAAGAGAAATACATTTACGATTAATTATGGGTCGAATGTTTAGCAACTATTAGAGGTTAATATTTTTATGTTTTCCACTAATATTTTTATTCATCAATTGATATTTCAGAAGTGTGACTTTAAATTATCCAACTTGTTGCCAAATTTCACTCAACTATTAGTTCGCAGTATTGATGTTGTGAGGATTGAAATGTTAAACTGATTTCCGTTCTTCGGGAGCCATTATTATCCACCTAGGAGAGATGAATTACCTTCGCAGTTTGGATTTGTTACGAGGCAAACATTTAGAAAGGGAAACTTGAGCACTAAAAAGGTTTTAGCCGGAAAGTCAGATCTGTCATTCGATCTTGAATTTACGACCGCTGATCTCCTCGACCGGGACTAACCCGGCTCGGTTTAATATCGTCGTTCCGATGAAGGGCGGGTTGATTGCACGGTCTGTTGTTCTCAGAAAGTTTTTACGCCGCCCTAACTTGTTTTCTTATCAACCCCTCGAGTAGTGATCAAAGACTGGAATCGGTCGTGAAAGATTTGAAAATTGGGCTTTCCAAGCGATTTCATTTCATGATTCTACCAATTTCCCCGAAAGGGTCTGTTGGATATAGCCGCCTGTACCTTCACACTTGGCTCTGTAATGACGCGAGTTTGCATGAGGAGAGCCTGCCAATGGAATTTCGCCATCCGCAGAAACATAATGTCAGATCTCATTGGGAAGGAAACAGCTCAGGAGGGCTGTAAAAACGGGTCAGATAGTAAAAAAGTAGTATAATGTCCTACTAAGGCGTGTCGGCTGCGGATAAAGCCGCTTTATCCTGTAAACGTTGTCACTGCACTCTTACTAAATGTATGTGGGAATATATAAGAGTAACATATGTTACTGTGCAAACAGAGTTATGGTATTTTCAACACTACCTTAAATTATAATTGAATTAATAATATGTTGAGCATTATTTATACTAAAAATTAAAACCAATGATATAATTAAAAAATGTATTTGTCATTTCTACGACCTAAATAGTAAGATATATATATATATATATATATATATATATATATATATATATATATATATACATAAATTATGACTATAATTAAATCTGAGCGTGTGCGGGTACAGTATCGCATTTCATGTACTCTTACAGACCCATAAATACCCAGACACCTGAATTTCATTACGGTGCTATAAACAGAAATAATGATCCAATCATCTTTCGGCGTGGAATTTTCACGTCATCTGTCAAGTTTCATCAAGTCATGTTTTGGAAAGAAAGCTGTGCGCACGGTGTTGTGCTGCCAAGTTTCTTTGGTGGGGCGGCGCCAGAGCGGACAATTTGCGCCTCGAATTATTAACGAGAAAATGAAAGAGCGAGCCGCCGGCCCGCCCGATGAATTTTGCACGGCTAAACGCGTTATAAACGGTCGGGCAAAAAGTTGTGAAAGCTTCCGCCGACGTCACAGGCGCCAGTTCCGCCCGGACCAAATTCGCAGTCGCCCGGTCAACTTTGAATATTTCAGATGTTCCCCTTTGTGGTAAAAACCCAGCTGCGGATGTCTACCCACCGTTTCTCACTTCTACTGTCACTCCTCTTGATCGACCCTCACCGTCCCAAGCGATTCTACCGAAATTCGACTGCTCGTTTCTCTTTCTATAAAGGACGAAGAGTTCATCAATAGTCGGGCGATTGTCTGTTCCAACTAGACTTGTTCCTTAGCTAGACCAAATTATCTCTAAAACGTCTCTATAAAAGACGTTGTGTATCAGCGGCCATATTAATATAAGAGTTCCCCTCAACTGGATGGGTTTTTATGTCGGGTTAAATAGTTTATAGTTTACCGATGGCTGCAGTGTTATTAATGCCCGTTAATATACGATAACTCGGCTAATTCAAAGCACCTCCCAACGTTAGTCGGATGAACTCTTCCAAGAATTAGGCAGTGATTGAATCTGGAGCACTTCTCCTATCGAGGAGGCCCGTCGGTTTGGCCCCCACTTCTCAACGCAACACTGGACGAGGTATAGCCAACACGTGGATTAGATTAATCCCCATTTAGATTAAGCCCACGGGGGTCAAGTTGACCGCACAGCTCCTTCCCACCCTGTCGAATACTGAACTTACGGAATGCCAATTAATAACAGGTCAGGAGCTCGTTTAATTAATTTTCACAATAAAGGGAGAGGGCTCGGGGATAAAGGGCTTTGTATTCGCGTCGTTAAAAGTTAATGTCGTTCGATTAATCTCAATTACGCCAACAATGCGCAAAGCGAGAAATTAAGTCTATTTGTTAGCCCATCACCGGAAGTGTCAGATTTAAACGTTCGGAAAACCGAAAATATTACGGTATCAATTTCCCGGCTTTCGGTGCTTCGAAAACTTCTGTCGTGGACGACATAAGTTAAAGTAATCATTTTGAAGTATTTCTATTCATTATTGAATCATCTCTAAGCTTTATGGCCGTCCTTAAGATAAAAAGGCAATCCTCTCCTATGCTTTACATCCGACTGAAGTATCGCACTCCATTACCACCCGCTTAATCCTGACTTGAAATAAAATAAATCTCTCAACAATTACTCGAATCAATGTCGATTGGTGTCAAGAAGTTAAGGACGGTATCGGGGCGGTGATGCCGATTCGGAGGGCTGTTAATCAGATTGGGACAGGGATATCTTGGAGCAAGTTAATTAGCTTGGTGGCTAAGGCCACCTCCAACCGTGCTTTGATCTTGACACGCGACCTCTACCCCGTAGCAGCATACCGGGCCGCTGTAACGCACCGCATCCGCACACATGTGCTCGCCCCCGTCTTATCAACAAAACCTCTTATTCCTTTCCAGAACATCGAAAAATAGAAGGGTTTCGAACTGGATCTACAATTCGATATTATTTCGGTATCTATTCCTAAATGAGGTCTTGTTTCACCTTTAATTTATATTAAAGGATTTTAATATCGCTATATTTTTGAGATCCCACGTGAATCATCGTTTATCGAGCAACTAAGCAATGGAACATTGACATTTAGTTGATTTATATTTGTGCAATATGTATGAAAACCGATATTGTATCTAATTTTTTGCTGGAAATTACCCCAGGAACGTGGTGTCCAAGTTTTGTTAATTTCCTATAGGAATTGTCAGTCAGAGGATGATGGAATGCAGTGACTGCGAATGCAGGCTTTAGGCAACTGAACTGAAACAAACTATTAACGACCGGACCACTCAACGGTAATCGCTGCGTGGAAACATTTGCCAACTGAACTGTTTATTCCAATTGATAAAGCGTAATCGATCCTTTAATTGCTCTAAATCCTTTATAGCTGTCTACTTCGATAATTCCAACCGATTCAATAGACGATTTCAATTTGTCATGAGCAACAGAACCCCATTTACCCCCCGACAAATCAAACTAAATTGAGTATTAAGTGTATAACATAGTCAATAATTTAAAACAATTTTCATGTTTAGAAGACTTACAGGAAATATGCAAGAATGAAATATTAAGCCCAACAATTCAATTTAGGACACAACGCAATCATATTGCGTTGGGAAATACAACGTATTTCACTCAGCTATGGATGGAAAGATAGTTTGGTAAATGAACTAAATTAATGTTATTAGAATGAGTATCTTGAAACATGAAATTCACAGTTTTGCACAATAAACTGCAAAAATAATAAAAGCAAATACTGCAAATAAATTCTGGTTAAGAAAAGCGCGTGAGTGATGATTTAAGTACCAATATTGCGAGTAAAGAAAATCTGTTTCTTTTATCCATACTGTACTAGTTGATACTTTAAAAATAATTGTCCCATAAAGTATGGACGGTATACTGACAATACTGAAATATATTTCCAACATATCCGCGCTTTCGGATTCACAATCCCAAATTTTAAAATGTAAATCCCCTTTAAATTATTAACGGAAATGGACCAACTTTAGGCAAAAATTTAAAACAAAGTATACAGTCAACGTTGTTTATAAGTATACTGAACACAGCTGGAGCTGAAATTAAAAATTGTATGGGAGTGATAATAAAGAGTAATTTGTTATTTGGGCTGCCGAGGTTATTAGGCCAGTTAGTCGGTGTCACAGTTTGGGTTGGTCTCGGAGTTTTTGCCGACGCGAGGGTTGGGGATGTTTTTGCGGCCTGCCTCCTCACCCAGCTATCGCACCGCGCCTTCTTTGTTACGCCTCTCCCGACAGATGTTCAAAATAAACTTTTTATTCCTATACATTTCATTGGATTGTATATCTATATATCTGATAATGTATACTACTTTGTTATTCGGAGATGGTCTATTTTTTTTCCGCCATATATAACCAAATGTATGCATGCTACATACGATCTTACGGTCGTATATAAACGAGGAGACGACAGAATCTCTCCCCTATAAGGTGTCATGTACAATATAAAGGATCTATTGTCAAAATTTTATATATACACAATGGGCATTAACAGAGATAAAACGTGTAAGAGATTCCCGTTTTTAAAGGCCGGATTTTACAAAGGGTGCTTAGATATTACCGCTTTATAGTAAAGCATATTATGCCTCCTAATTATATGCATCGGCAAAACGAGATATTAATCTAATTGTACATCCGAGAGCGTATTTAATTGAGGCGAACTACTGCCGGTCTATAATTATATACGGCACTTTTCCGAAATACCAAAATGAGGAAATTCAATTGATTACCGAGCTAGCGCAAGCTTCAGTTCGTGAACTGAATTTTTTATAGCTTCATAAATTAGAATTTTTTACTGACCGTTATTAATGTGTTATTTATAGAAACGTGTTGGAGCCACTCATAATGTTATAATGTTATCATGGTAGGTAAAACCAATTTGAAGGAACGCATAATTTCATGTTATTTATACGCGGGTTCATGTTTCTTAGTACATTTTTTCTTTCCAAAGTTTAGGAGTGCTATTAAAAAATTGTATTTTCCAATTACTCATATACACACTGTATTTCGTAACTTGTATTGTTGTAACAGTTTTAAGAAATGTTGGTTCCATTTGGGCCAAGATAATCGGTGTTCCTGCAATGAATGCAACAGCTTTTCTTTAATCATCACAAGACCCTAGCCACACTGATCGAGATTAAATATTTATTTAGTTAACTGAATATATATCAAAAAATATCAAAAATGAAATATCAAAAATGCAAAAACAATAAGTGTAAAAAGGTTTTCTATGTCAAGCTTTAGTAATTCCCACAAATTAACCGAATTCGTCCTTTTAATATTAATCTGTGCAAGAGTACATTCTAGTGCACATAACTCACAGGGTATTGTTCTGAAATACAGTATTGCAATCGGTTAGGTTCTGTGTGAGAATTTTAACAAGAAGAACTAATCTGTTCTTTCTAGAAACGTAAAGGTTTTTCTAAAGGAACTCCATTTCGACATGATTGATCGCTTTCGAACCCCATTCTATTCTAGATTCGACCTCACTCGCCGCTTACACACAGGAAAATGAGACACGCCGATGGATTTTCTAGCACTTAAATTATTCCAGTTTTGTACGTCCCAGAATTGAAGAGTACTGCAGTGGGACATGCAGCTGAATAGCTCTCCGTCACAGAGGAGCGTCTTCCTAAGGGTGTTTCGCCACGAAACCTATTTGTTTGCTCTCCCTCTCACCAACCTACCGCCCTCCCCCCTCCGGCCACACCACAGACCATCATTTTTCTCCCCGCGGCCGCGGATTTAAATTCAGCCCCATTCCTCCTACCCCCGATACTTCATGCAAATCCGGTCGGCGTGAGCGCGAATTCGTCACCGGTCATTAGCTCCCAAGCTCCCCGTCGTTCATTTATATTCGGACTGTTGGTCCCGTTATTTACATACGGTGTAGGCCTCCTCGTCGCCGCCCCCGCCCCCGCCCCCTCTTACTTCCCTCCGCTCCGATTGGACCATTGATTATATCGGGACCACTTAATGGCCTCTAAAAGGTTTACGATTAATTAATCAATTAACGATTCCACTAATTGGTCTCCTCCGCCTATGTGGGCGAAATGCCTGCCTGTCAGTGTCTCATTCTTTTTTGAAGCTGTGGAATTGATTCGCGGACAACTGATTGTGAGAATCCAATTGAAGCATAATTATATATTGATATTAACCTTATACGTATAAATACATCGCCCATCGTATTGTTGGTAGAAAAACGTAGCTGCTAGAAAACTGCTGATTTATTTTTCAACAAACTCTTGAATTTTATTACCGAACCAAGACCCGATTTTACTACATTTTCACCTTAAGAACTATCTACTCTAGATCCGAACATGAAGGAAACAGTGACCCATAAAACATTTCACGTTAATATTGTTATTGTTCACGTTAGAAATCACTGTTACTTCTCCATACATATTAAGTACTTAAGAAAGCGAAATATGTATGTATATACCGTATGCACTATACCGTACTTAAGTAATTAAATAATTATATCTGTGATTTCAGGAACCCGAACGAATTCCAGACCAAAGACGTCATACTAGCCGGTTCGAAAGAGAGGAACAGGTTCAGAAGCATAACGTGGGACGAGTACGACCCCGTACACCAAAAATACTTGGAAATCGGTAAGATCCATACCCCACGCCAATTACAATTTACAATCGCTTAGTGTAATTAAAGTCATTTCATCGGGCCGTGCATGGTGAGTGGGACCCCGCGTGAGTGCGTCTCCTGTTTGTCCACGGCAAATATTGAGCTACCCGCTAATGGCGGCCTCCGCCCAGCCCCTTTCTAATTAACCATTAAAACGCGGCAGGATTGGGTTTTCCCAAACATCTGGAGGAATAGCTAGGAGGTATAGATAGAAAGAGATAGAATTATATATAATTTGTCTTGTCCAACAAACAGAAGTTTGGAAACAATAAATCAATGAGGTGAGATCCCTTACCTGCTATATATTTTCGTTACCTGCGGTAGCAGGGGTGTCTGTAATGCCATATCAATCCTAGAAAACCCTACATCCGACCATAATTTGGATGTTTTTCAGTCTTGCACTCAACCCTATCCCAATTCCCCAACGACGCTCCATCCCTTACACAATCTCCAACCGATTGGATCGAATTCCAAAAATTTTTTGATTCCCACATAAACCTCAATATCCGCCTAAAATCCCATCCAGATATAGGTTCAGCTGTCCAAATTTTCACTCAAGCTATCCGAAAATCCCCGCGGGAAGCTTCCAAACCTCCAAAGTCCTCGCCTGACTTTTAAACCTTAAACCTTACCCAAAACATACCTCTCCTCATAACAGCAAAATGGCAAGCTCGAGCTGTTTGATGGCGTACTCGTTATCCTTCCGATTGTCACAGATTTCATCGACTATCCCGTGAGTTACATTCTGAAATCACTATGGGACCAATTTTTAGTTTAGTGCCAAAATGTACTATTAAGGAAAACAAACTCGATAGGTAGTGGGTTAGAAATTTCAAACACATCAAAACTGTTTTCTTGAAATGAAAACTAATAATCACTGCAAAGCATTTCTTTCACTCGACGTCATAATAATAGTAGCAGAATATACGTTTCTTTGAAAAGGGATCTGGCGGAAACGTAATACTTTATCCGAGTGGAGGTCTAATGCTGACACAAGAGTTTTGTATGGAGGAGTGCCGAATATCATTGTTGTATTATGAACTGCGTTTGATATTCCCGAATGTCTGTTTGCTGATTCGCTGCACGACTCACCCTCGACAACCTCACTCACTCCGCTTACCATTTTCAGTTTGCTCAGAACACGAAGTGTATGTCAATTCCCCAGGTGGTAATTTAAAAATGCGGTATATCCATCGACGGAGTAGGTATATTAGCAGTATAAAATGAATCGTCGATCGTATTCTGAATCGGAAACATGCAACAGAGGAAACAGAAAGGTGAAACACGTGTCAGAAATCTCCCTCCCTGGGTGAGAATAATTAAAATCATCGCCGACTAACTTCGTATACCGTCAAGTCATCTTTTTCTTCGAATCAAGCGACTTGTTCTTCTTCTGGGCGGACACTTCCGCAAGCTTTCCCAACTTCTGTGTGCTTTTCAAACGGCCGTGAAACAATTTCCAGCGGCCGAAAGTCGGAGTTTGCCGTTTATAATAGAATTATAGAAGGGGCCGAGGGGAATAGTACGTCAGGGCGAGGTTGACGAGCGACGGGGTCCGGACAGGGGGACGTCGCCATTTCTTGGACTTTACCCTCAGACGCCATTTCTTTGACTTTCTTCGTCTTCCTCTTCTCCTCCTCCTCCTCTAAAGTGGGTCGGAGGGAGATTCCACAATTCAAAGTGACAAATGCTAGTTGCCGGTTTCCATTGCCGGGCGTTTGATAATTTGGAGCTTCCTCCGGCCGAACAAATAACTCTTGGGCCGAGGAGTTTACTTCTACGCCCCCTGTCCCTTACTCAGCCATCATTTAGACGGGTCCTACCAGCCACGCCGCTCGTAAAAACCCCCTTAAGTTCGGATATCTATATTTTTTCTGAGTCATCGGTCCACACAGAGAAATAGAATTTCAGAAAATGGCTCATTGAATAGTATCATAATAAAGTACTTTATCTAAGTTCAAAATTCACTCTAACGAGTTCTTCACCGTACCACCTCTTTACCATTAATGAATGGCCAATTGGAATATACTAGGTTAACCAATTCTACAATGCCCTTTCATCCTAACACGGAACAATACCCACAATAATTATGTCCTCGATTTAATTTTAATTTACGATTAATGAAAGGATTTCAACAGAATTATATGCCCTAATGTTAGCGCTTATCTATATCACACACACACATACACACACACACATACACACACACAGAAATTTCACCTTAATCTAGGGTGAGCTTTCTTCTCCCCGGTGTAGGGGATGCTTACAAATTTGAACTAAACATGGAAAACGATATAAAATAAAAAATTTAGGTTAAGAATTCTCAAATTTATTAGTAAATTACCAATTTATTTCTGGTAAAGTGTACATATTTCGAATGTTATTCGTCTGAAATGCGTAATTTTTCGATAGAGGTCAGAAGTCATAAAATGTTAAGATATTTTATTTTATTTTGTTTGTATGAAACTCCGGCTAGAAGCAGACAAAATGAAGTGCATGCATATTTCCAGTGGGACAGGTGATACGCCCACTGTCACTGTTAAAAATGGAAGCTATGAATAATGCACTAAAGCTGGAAAATCATGCAAATCCTTCTTTTTTCCCGTGCATCAACCGTAGTCCTTAGAAACAAAAACCACGCAGTGTGTTTAAAATATAAACATGTCTTAAATATGTAAAAGTTTGTTTAAGTGTGGCCCTCATTGAACATTAGAATTTTAATCTTCATAAATACATTTTCCATATCATGAAAAGGTTCGAATTTTTCGATAATGTCCTTGAGTGCCTAAAAGAAATACTATAAAAGTTTTGGAATTTTTTAGGAAAAATAATATTTAATATATTTTGACATTGTAAGGATGTATATATATTTAAATGTCAATATATTTTCATTAAATTTTTGTTAATGAATAGCCTCCCGGTTTGGAAATCGTCGATTGTGTTGATATTGCGAATTGCGAATAAATCAATAAAATTGTAACGGAACTAAATATTAATGTATATTAGTAATTTTATTGAGTATGAAAATGAAGTTAGTTGCTATCTAAACGTACCCGGAAGTAGATGTTGTCTGGATCATGTACATTACTTTGAGGGATCGAACCGTATTAAGCTATCGTATTTAAAGTATTCAATTTGATTTATTATTGTGGCCCCACTTTCTCTCACCCTCGTGTTGATTTGGAGCAATCACTTTTGACTTTAAAGGCCGAATACAATCAAATTTCGGAGGAGCGAAGTCCGGGGCTATTTTAAGAATTCGGAACTCTCTAAAATGTAGGGCCGAATCGAAGGGACCCCGTTCAGAGTGGCTCAGTGCTCGGGCTCGTCGGTGAAAAGCGAGCCAAGGGAGCGGGCCGGGAGCGGCAAAGAGCCGCTGAATGGTGGAGACTCCAGCCGAGCCGGGGCCATTCACAGGGGCCCGCCCGCCACTCGTAAATATCTCCCGGGGGAAAATCGACTCTGGAAGAGCCGGATAATACAGGGAGCGGTAAGCAATTTTCACCGTGGAACACGTTCGCCCGTCTGCTCTTCTCCAGAGCGATAAATCACAACTGAACACAGTGTTGTGCGCCCGGCTAGTTTTTGCCGAAAGCATTTATTTGACATCGACTTCCCCCTGTAAATATTTCGTGCCAAAGCGAGGAAAGGACCGAGTAGTGAACCTTGTGAAAGTGTTCCTACGCTAGCTGGTTATTTGATCTGATAAATAATTTTCACCAATTATTTCTAGTAACCTGTTAGCTGGAAAGTCAGTGTCACTCTATGTCAATTATTCAATTTGATAAATATAAATCAAACATCTGTAAGATGCTGAAATGAATAAAGGTAGAATAATAGAAAGCTATGATCATTCTTTTACATTTCAGTTACCAGTTGATTTTTGTACAATGCTAGGATGATTTCTTCATTAGCAGTCCGAGCTAATTTAAAATTTTGAAAGTGACGTTAAGACTAAAAATACCCTTGTAATAATGAAATATTGAACGGTGACAAATTTCTGTAACATGTTGTAATCATTCTTTAGATCATAGAAATAATGTTGAATATTGTTGGTATGCAGGGAGTGACCTCACTCTGCAGAACTACAATCTATTGATAGTAAATGGTATCGGGGCCAGAAATAATGTAGATTCCCTTTATTTAGTTTTTAAGTAAATTTGATACAATTATAATATAATGAGATTAGGATAAATATTTAGTGCAGGTAGCTTGAACGCTCAATAATCACCACATGGGAAGGTTTAAAACTCCGAATATAGACAATTTATATAAAGAAATATGTAACGTACGCTGGCTTCTGTGTACCCACTCAAATCCGATCTCGTAAGCCGGTTTGAATAGCTAACCTGGGTAGGAAAACAGACTGCAGGGAGGAGCCCGATCTGGGAATAGAGACATAGGGCGGCATCATCGATAACCTCTTCCACCCTTGTCACATGTTTAGTTTATTCCCGTCCCAGGAGTCTTACATGTATAATACTTCATTCACTGAACATACATAGACCTTGCCTTCCTAAGAATTTTCAGTGTTCCCGTACTTATTTTAATGTCCACACGTAAATTTAACATTAAAAAGCTATGAAGTACCTGATTTGCAAAGAATTAATGTTAGATAGACATTTCAATACATTTTATACTTTTTTCTCAACAAATAAAACTATTTTATACAATATGGATATTTATGGTATACTTCATCTCAATTATTTCAAATGTACGTAATTCCTAGAATTCTCTTATTCCCTGAACCATGCAGAACTTCATACGCTGTTAGTAAACGAGGTAAGACAAATACTTCTATTCTGTCCACTGAGAAATAAGCAGCCTTCTTCTGCCCTTCCAAGATAAATAAACTTCAACTTAGTCGAGGCAATCCAGAATACCCAGCCATTTGCCATCAGATGTCAAGAACCTACGCGAGCGGAAGATGTAATATTTTCTGAGAAGTTGATCGGAAGAGGTTTCTTTCCTTGTTCCAATCGCTGGCATATCACATGTCAAAAGTGCCATATTATCGTTTCAATAGTTAAGCAGGAAAGTTATTAATAATAAATTAGTTACTACAAAATAATTTGTAGAGGTGAAAGAACAGAATACATAACAAATTCTGTAGAAGGTGAAATCTGTTTCGTTCTGTAGTACTCATGAGAATTCACAATTTTGCAGGTTAACAATTTCCAACATAATATTTCTTCACCTCTGGGGAATTACCATGAACTTAGAATTACTATTTGGTTATTCAATAGAGATGCGATCTGCTCGTGGTTTTTTGAGATTTTGGAATTCTATTGTTCCAATTTTAATCGATACTGGAACATTAATAATTATAATTGAGTTTCTTGAGATAGAAAGGAACCTGGTCGATAAGAGCACGATAATCCACATTTCTCATTACGGATCCGCAACGCCCATTTCACCTAACAGAAATTTTGAAATTAAACATTAAACAAATTTTCGGGCGTTAATCCCCCTCCTCCCGTTTTAAACTGGCGACGATTTAGAATTTCGCAATTAATTGCCGGTTAATTTTCCCGTTGTGTTGACTCTCGATGGTTGAAGTCAAACATTGGTGTGGAGCGAGGCCCGGATACGGTTTGTACCGTTTTATGTCATACGCGGCCTAATACAAAACCGGGTCTGTTTAATCCGACCAAATATTTCCACTCGGGTTGAATCGTATCATCTCCCTCTAACCCACGCCGTCCCCGTCCCCGTCCCCGTCCGACGCCGACGCCGCCCCCTAACCCCCGCCAACAGCCGCCGCCCCCCAAAACTTCAGCCCAAACTTGGAATCGTTCCGAAATCAAATGTTTGCCTTGGAAACGTACTTTGGTGTGGGTACTACAAACTCGCTAAGCGACCAACACTTAATTCTCGATTACTTATACTCCTCTTGCAGAAAGGTTTCCATATGTAGGAGCGCATATCATTTTTACGTTTTTCCAATCGCGAAAACTAGATAGCTACATTGATCGACAAAGTGAGTTAGCGGCTTTTAATAGGCTCAATATTCTATGTATGTCAATAATTTCCATGGAAACAAACAAAAAGACATCAACCATAAGCATAAGTACCTACAATTAAAAAAGACTTGGTGTCTGATTCACTAGTATCAGACTAGATTATTGGTATCTTGTTTAAAGTGCTGCCACATATGTGGTCATGCACTCTATGTAGGTTATATGTGCTCTCTGTTGAGTGGAGGAAATTAATCCTATGGAACAATATCGGCGATACTTGATCCAATCGGTTTCGAAGTCAGACTGAAGGGGCTTAAGTGCGAAATTATTCTGAGTGCATTCAATACCTCTGTTCTCCCGCTACTCCCTGTAGTAGAATTCATCTGTGGAAGGCGAATATTGGAATCTGATGGGTAATTTTCGAATTATTAATTTCTAATGATACATGATATCTGAAGCTGATTCTTAGCGTATTTTACCACTGTACGCTTTCTTTAGTGCGCGGGTACTAAAGGGGAGGGAAATAAACGGCTGATATCGGAAGTTCTTTTTTGGCAGTCATCAGTTACCTTGACAATTGGGGACGGAAGGGCAATCCACTGGATGACGGGAGTGGGAGGGGACACTTAGCATTCCAAGTTTAATCAATTACGAGGGAAACTTGAATTCAATTTGTGGCCGAGGGAGCGGGATACAATGGGGAGTCTTGTGAAACACCTACCCGTGGTGCCGGGGGCGGCCACCCCTCGTTTGCCATTCATTCGGCCCAGCCAACTTTCAACCGAACTACCCCTTTATTATAACGCTTCGGGGGCCGTGTTTCGAGGGTACCCCAACTCGTCCATGACATTAGGTCAAGTACCCAGACTTTACTCAAATACTCGACTGTTTAGTTTATTGAATTTATTTTTCCACCCCCTAGATATTATTATGCTAAATTTATCAATATTAAAGCCAAGTTAGATTTGCTTTTTCTCCACCCCATTGATCCACCATTTTTTCAAATCAAATTATAGAAAAATGACTGACATTAGTTAATTACCGACTGTGAGCCATCAAAATGGTAGTCCTCTCCTTTCATTGCAGTTTATGTACTTTGAGTACATTCATCGTTTTGTGAGCGTTGTTATATTACCGAAAATAAACGTGAACGTAGTAATCATGTGCGATATATGGGCGTGGCAACATCTCTTCACTCCACAGTATCAACAGACACGTGTTAATTCCTATAAACAAGATGCGCACTAAGATGCAGGATCACGGATTGCATTCATGATGCAAGCACGATATAAATGGATGATTTATGGGAAGTAGATAAAATCCTCCCCGTCCAGGGAAGACTGACGAGGGCTGAGAAGAGAAGGGCCCGCCGCTCAAGCGGCGCTTCACACTGCCTAAGCTCCACTTCGCCCTCTGGATCTTTTGAAACTCACTTATAAAATGAACCGTTTCAAAGTTTGGAAGCGCCGTAATGAGGTGGGTCTCTTCGCTTTGTTCACTGTATCGGCTCAGTTCCAAAATTTGTTGGAACGCTGTTTCTAATTCCTGAGGCAGATCACACGATTACATTTTTTGTCATATTCCCTCTAAAATTTCTAGTAATATTGTGTCCAAATTAAAAACGTTAAATGCTATCCAATCCAGTTAATAGTTGAATGCGTTCGAAAAATAATTATTGCTTAAATAATAAACTACTTAAAAATAATTACCAGCAGAAAAGTAATTATTCTGCTAAAAATTTAAAGTTAGTCAACTGTCAATTTATTGATTAATCTATCATACGGGATACCAAGAGGGATTCTTGAAATAAAACGTGAAATTATACCTTAAATTGCTTTTATATTCCCTAACTGTGAGGACGTGTATAGAAGGAACTAGGATATTGTTGCCATTTTACCAGGATTTCGTGCCATTGGATTATCTTGCTTAAGTCAAATGTACTCTCGAAGAATTCGCTGAACCTCCGTCGGATAATATAGTGGAGTGCATGACAGTAATGAAACGGATTCCAATTTTTATAATTTTCCAATGACAGAATATAAACGCAAATTAGATACCGGGATAATAAATTTTGCCCCTGGAACGTCGCATAATTGGTCACTAAACGTTGTCTGCACTAAATACAGGGCACTAAACACAGAAGCAGGCGGGCGGGAGTGGATGGGGCCGGGTAGAGGCGGCCAACTTAATCTTAAGTTGGACCGAATTAATCTCGAGGGCAGTTAGTCTTGTTAAATGGCGCCGCCCGGATACTTGCACCTGTTCAAACCTTCGTTATCACTCTGCCATCTGGACCCTATTTATCACTTCCTTTACCTCCGGGGAACAACGTTCCAGAAACGTGACTGCAGTTGCCAGTTATTTTTTACTTTTCCGTGAGATATCTGCTAGTTGTCGACTGTTCAGCGACCGGTGTGAGAACCGCTGGAGTAAAAATGAGAACGCCTAATAACGAGCCATAATGGCCATTTGCACGGTTAATACAACTCCGACGTCTTTCTCTGAAATCCAATTTTGTACTGTAATTTATTTTCCTTGATCGCCAGAAAGTTGTACAGGTTTAATGGAGTCTCAGATGTCTCGGCTTCCCTTCTCGTTAATATTTAAAATGGCTATTGTTTCCCACAATTTCACAAATATTTCCTCTAGGAAGACTAGGAAACTGTTTTCACAATCATAGAATTTGTCTTCGCGTATCATCGTATTCAGTCGATAAATGGTATGCATGGGTAATTCAATTACAGGAATGCTCAGAAACGGTAGATGGAAATTTAGGTACGGATGGGTCGATATATATTTGCACGTGGGAGCGAGGAGGACATTTCGGATAAAATTCAGACCCGCTGTTCTCCTCTTTCTATTCCTTTTCTATCCCATTCAAATCTATTCTAGCCAGAGTCGGGGTTGTTGCCCTTTCTTGGCTTGGCGCGGTACTTGACCCGAGAAGGCTCTCCGTTGGAATGCCCGTCCCCCATAACATTCCTCTTCCAATCTTCCTCAAGCCCGCCCACACCTCCATTTATCGTATATTCACGTATATTCGTTAGTCCTGTAAAATCCGTGATAAGGAAGTGTTGAACAACCTTATATCATTCTGTATTTTTCCTGAGACAGATAGTTGCAGTAATGGTGCACATTTTGAATTATATTAATGCAATTAATATTGTATTCTGCAATCGAGAACGGATTTTCTGCCGCAGAGATTTGCAACAGGATTTTACGCGGTCCTTCGTTCCTCGTTTTATTGCCTCGCACAACGTGTCTTCAATGATTTATTTCAGAAGACTTATTTGTCATTCGCGCGTTGTCTTTAGCTCTAGTCACCCAGGACCTTATTTTTTCACCATCCATAAGACGGTGAACTCACCGTCATTGAAACATTCTGATAAATTATGCAAATATGCGCGCAACATTTGCTTCTCAACATATACCATCAGGAAACGACAGCTCACTATGGGGTATTCATAGCTTGCATTATATAGGAAATTTATTACTTCTAAATTTTAGTTTGACTTTGGAATGCAATTAATTTCGGCAACGTAGGCGGATCGCTCGTTTCTGTTAGTTATATTCCATATTTACGACAGGGAGCGAGGGTAGAAACCCATTTAAAATAAATTAACTTGTCCAGTATCATACTGAGATTAGATGGCTATGATTCAGAAGGAAAGGCGTTACAAAATTACATTCCATATTAGATTGAAACCTGTATTATTGCAATATCCAGAGTTCCTGTGACGTCTTGGTTTCGAATACAATTTTCCTGCTGTTGTAATAAGGAGAAGTAGTATTGACGTCAACAACAATAAAGATAAATGATTATTGAACATATATATATATATATATATATATATATATATATATATATATACAATATTTTTCCGATTGAAATGAATTAATTATTAATTAAACATTATATACATTTAGATAAAAACTGATATTCAAACAAACCTTTATACATAAGATGTGATTGAATAGAGGAAATTCTGGCCACGTTTCATTTCTTAATATAGGTGTATTGTCTATAAAAAAAACTCAAGATACATTAGAAAATCGATATCAGTGGATATTGTTGAACTAGTTTTTATTTTATAATTGCAGTTGCTCCATTCGTTGGATTTCCACTTCATAACAACGTACCATCTTCACAAATACCACAACGGGCGATCTGAAACTAAATCAACAGATCTGTGTATGATTTTACATTAGCAGATTCGTAGGTTACGTCTTGGGTTATTCCAGCTTCGGCGAATATGGAATAACGACATTACGAAATGAAATGTTTCATAATGGAAATTAATAGCTCAACTCCGAATACGCACTGGGGCTCATTCATTTGCGCCCGCACATTAGAATGCCCATCGCTATATTCGGCGTTTAAAACGGAAAATTTATTGGTTTAACAAACCTGTTTTGTGGTCTGCGAGAGGTTGGAATACCGTACTGTATTGGAATACTCGTACTGGAAGGCGATACATGTAAGGCGCTAATACTAAAATGTAAGACAGACCTTTGTTGCGGGCTAGTATCAGGTGCGCCGTACCATTGAAGTAGCGCATTAAACTGAATACACTACAACCACCACAGTACAAGTGACAGTGGCAGTGCAGTGAGGATGCCCAAAAACACCCCAAAGTGCCAAAAGTGACTAATACCGCTAATGAAGATGGCGAGCAACCGAAACAAGACTAGCAAAAGACCAAACCAGCGAGAGGAGACAGAAACACACGAAATCTACGAAAATTTATTAATCAAAATACACGAACGACTTTCAGTGGAGTACGAGTCGGGAGGGAATCCCTTGAAAGATTAATGAAACTGATTCTGAATATTTCTACTCGACGGGGCCTATTTTGAGCCATAGGTTGGGCCGCATTATGCCCGTGTACGAAAGGTCCAAGAGGAGCCGCCTTCTCCTGCTTTACCCTCCCCTTTCAGCACCATCCCACGCCTTCCCTTCATATATATATATATATATATATATATATATATATATATATATATATATTTGACTCTGGGTCGAGTTTTTCAGCGTGAGGCTTGTTACCGTCCTTTGTGCCGGGGCACTTCCCCTTATGAACCCCGGTAGGGCGAAGTGTCTCGCTCGCCAGATGGACCCCCTTTTGTGGGCCATCCAACACCTTTTCCCCCCGTCGCGTTTCGTTAAAACAATACCCGGTATTTTCTCTTTTATATTTCCATTCCTATCGTTGTGCGGACGACAGATTCCTTTTGAGTATTTTTTTCCACCCTCTCGCTTTCCGAATTCACATTTTGCCGTTCAACTGTATTGCCAAACGTCACATTTTATATACACAGGAATAGACGGGACTGAATTCAGACGCTCACGTGCCGGGCCATTATTCTACCCAGTTCGTGTCGCCTCTCTCCACACGCATTTATTAACGCCGACATTGAGTAACTGGAAAAAATTCATCTCAAAACCCGCTATAATATAATGTAGAAGCTGAATCAAATGTTACTCTTCAAATAAATGAAGCAGTATACAAGAGTTCGCCTATGCCAATTAGAACGTAGGATCGCGGACGCTTTTCCACTGGTATATAGCATATTTATCTACTAAACATACCTAGCAATGAATGTATTCCAGGAGGACGTAGCTCCGAGGGTTATATGACCCTTAACGGACCCAGTGAGAGGGGTTTGCGTTCAGGGGATGAGAGCAATCTTGCCGGACAGGTGACACTGTCAGCTAGCGGCAAATATAACGTTTGTAATTTCGCTCTTGTTCTTCCTTCTTTCGTCTCATTTCTCTCTGACGTCCGTTTGTACTTCGGGCAGGGGTAGCAAAAAGTATCCGTTATTTGTCGTGACATTTTTTTCGATTAAATTATCCTTATACGGCGCTATTCGTTCTTCGGACGTCTTTCATTCGACTGTAATTTTATTTGACCGAAGACATTCCAACTTAAATCAAAACTTCCAGCGGATTACGAACGAAAATTTGCATTGTGGGCGCTTAACACGTATACACAGCATCGACAATAACATGAGACCCGATCAGGAACATTATTCTCCGACCCCTACAGCTACTGTTCATGGAATTGTTTGTCTCAACTTTAATACGATTCAATACTTACTGTATTGCTCATATATTGCTTGTGCTTTAACGACAAAACCTGATTCAAATTTGTAAATTTGTTTCACATATAAAATAAAAGTAAATTAAATAAGTAAATTGGCTGATATATTTACATATATTGCGAGAGAGGCCACGCTTCATACATGATATAACATAAAATGTACAAATAAGGTGTAAGAAGAAACGATTTGATCATAATCCAGAGAGTTCTTGTTGTGTGTATCAATTCCAATTCTATTCTAGGTATATTATCAAGGGATATAAATTGCTTTTTGTATTTCGTTAATGGGTAGACACTTTATCGTTTTTATTGAAATTGTTTATCATTAGTTTTCTTGCAAAAAAATATGAAAATGTAACACCCCAGATTGTATGATAGTTAATTCAATTAACTGGATTATTTCTTCATTCTTTCTACTTTAACTTAATATCAAATGGTAAGAGCCGCATCTTAGTCGGAATACTTCCGTTTTGAAACTTTTGAACTGCGAATAAAAATGGCACGAGTTGGTAAGAAGAAAATGTACGTTTCCAGAAAGACGGAGATATTTTCTCTGAGCCATAATTTCCCAACCTTTGAACAGGGGGGAATAATATGAGTAAGAATATTTACTGAAACGTTTGCATTTCTGTATTCACAAACGCAACCAGTGTCGAACCTACCTACAAGTATCGCGAGAAATTCTCGGGCCCACAAAGTAAAGTTAACTGGAAATATGTGGTAATTTCAGACCCTTTCCTGGTCCATGGTTTCATATTTGTATTTGCCTTATAGCCAGACCTACTTTGAAAGGCCGCATTTCGTCCTTCTGGCAACGCGTTAAAAATAAGAATTAATCAAATAAACTAACGCCAAATTTCATTACTTGCCATTCTAAATTTAAGAAGTCAGATTGAGAAATTTTCAATATTGCCTGGAAACTATTTATTTATTCTTTTTCAAGCCGATGATGGATTTGACGCTTTTCATTTTTATATAAAACTGGGCTTTTAATTATTTGATTTTCAAAAGAATCAGAAATATTAATTCAAGCCTTTTATTTAAGATCAACACTTCCCCTTCTTAAATTTATAATCCGGATATTCGGAGCAAGTAAAACTTTTTGTGCCCCTCCTTAGTGTCCTTTTGTTGAAAAAAAATGTCAGTTTTATTCAAATAAAAGGAGCTAATCCATTTGTTCGTTAGACATCGCAGGTATCCGAGTCCCCTTTGTTGTTTATCTCTTATAAATATTCAGTGCCTCTCTCGCCTACACTTATAATAGTCTTTGGTTTATAATTCCTGCACTGTTCTCAATTGTTTTTCTTTGCCGTTTTTTTTTGTTCCTTAACTCCAGTTATCTTATTCCCGGTAATTGTTTAATTGTGTAAAATAGGGAAAATATTTTCCAGATCGGACAAGTCTCGTTATGAATACATTCCGGGGAAATGGAGAAAAGTTATATTTCTGTTTATGAATAGAGGTTATGTAACAGATATTTTGGGCACTTCAAATATACTTTCAGGATAATTTCTACTAGAAAAGATTAATCGAAAATCAGGTTGAGTATTGGTCAATATTTAAGTATAATCATTACAATGATTTTACCTGTTAATGACGGTTGGATTACATAAGAATGGCTGCAACGAATGAAATGGATTTTACTCGGGTCCCTTTATGTTTCGAGAGACCCGAAATTCAAAACGATATTATAAATATTTTGCGACGATTAACACTGGGTGGAGTGGCTGGCGCGTATTTATGCCCGGAGCTGTGGCGGGCCGCCCCAGATAAGATAGAGCCCCGCCCAACATTGGCCCACCGCCCCTAATATAAATCAATGTTTATGACGCTCAAGTCGCTCGAGGGGCGAATGATAATCGTAAAACTTATGGCGTAAATTCAATATGAGGAGGTCAATAAAGAAACGCGCCCTGCCCGACTTAACTAGCGATTATGCATGCCAAGAATAAGATATCAATGATAAAAGGACATTAAAGACTCGTTGAACGTAATTTTCTGTGAGAAGAAAATAGGAAAAATAATTCACTATGAACGCATTTATTTAGATTAATTATGTATTAAAATATCATAATTCCATTCCCATAAGGGCTGTTTGCATCCCTATCAGATTATTTCCATATCAATTTATTTCTCGAAATATAAATTTGTTGAAACGCTTCTTGAATGATGACAAAAATTGATTCTCACTAATTATGGTATATCACTTACACTAGTTAAGAAGAATAAGTAAAAAAAAATTTTTATAACATTTATTGGGAAATATATTTTCCAGATATTTTCCAGGTACAAGATACTAGTTTTGACGAATAGAATTCAGTGATCGCACTGGAGTGCACAAGTGCGTTGTACATCACATGCCACTGTACGATCGACTGTTCCTTTCATTTTGGAGAACGATACTCCGGGTAGTAAGGAACGGATATACCGAACCGGGCGGATGAATTATGGTAGACTCTCTGTTTTAAATCCAAGCGAGGAAGCCCGAGTTTCTTACGAGCAGCCGAAACATGCGCCCCGGTATTCGCACAGGCCCCGCACATGCACATACACATACACACATACGCATGGGTTTCAAATAAATGGGAAGTAGTTCCCGACAACTATCCCATCATTTACCAGTCCACCTGTATACATCACCCATACACAGGGGTGGGTGTGCGGAACTCTGTGTTGGGGGCGGGGGCCTACACCTTAACTCCTTCTAATCCCATTTGGTCCCACGCCACCCCTCTTTCTTTCACTTTTGTTTACTACCACCCCCCCTCCCAACACACTTCCAGATCTTCCTCGCCGCCCCTTCTTCTGCTTGATTAACAGGCTCCGCCCCCTTCGACTACTCCCTCCACGGCCCAGACATTCAACTCGTTTGTTTGTTCGATTCCGCGTTGTCGGCGCTTCCCTCGTAGAGTCCTCGGGAGACTTCCGACCATTCTTTGGGTGAAATGAATACTCATCCTCCCACCCCCATTTCGGAGACTGTCGAAATAAAACATGATAAACGTGGTTTTTCCAATTTCCCTATTTCTGGTGGATATCTTCTGTTCGAGGAAGATCAATTGCTAAATTGATTTTATAGAAATTGAAGAACTTTCTACACATATGTCACGATAGTGCAGTGAGGAATCGAGTGATTTTTTCTATAGAAGAGTTTTTCCATTCAGTTGTTAACGATCTATTTCAACTTATTCGCGATGAAAGGTGGAGCATACGAATCACGTGGAAACCGAAAAATTGAGATTGTATTCCTCCCTCCTGATCAATGGCATACAAATTTCATTGCGTGAAGACTAGGACACTTAGATTAGTGTCAGTATTAGCTAGGAAGACGTGCAGAATTAACGTTTCAATTAACTCAAGTGTGTTGAGAGATTCATCTGGACTGGCCCGGGTTTTTTTTTTGTCACAAAGGATGTGCGAGTTTTCTCTAACAAATGTAATAAATCTTCTGAGATACAAGGCAGTCAAGGGAAAAGTCCTGGTATCGTCAATTCTTGTATTCCCATGGGGTAAGTGGTTTTAGTTGTTGGTTTGGCATTGATTCGGCGTGTTTTATTTGACTAATTTACTCTAGGTAATGATGACGACAAGTCAACCCGGCTTCGACCGGGATCAACGCGCTTAATAAAGTTTTAACTGTCGGCACTACTGCCCGTAGTTTCGTTTTCTGTTACGGTAGACATTAGAGTTGATAGGAGCGGTGGAATTCGGGCCGGTGGTCGGTAGAGGGCCCGCGTAAGGCTCTCGTGTTTTATAAGGGCCCGGAGTGCCGACTAATGGCCGGCTATTAGCGTTAACAACAGGGACTAGCGGGACTAAACACCGCCGTCTGTCTGGAGCCCCCTCTATATTGGCAAAGTTAGGCCTGACAGGGGCACCCCGAATAAAAGAGGGAAAGGCTGGGGCTGGATTGCCGCTCTCGGTTTGATTAAACCGGCGTCGAGGAGACTGACATGACAGCCCTCCCCTAGTGTCGAGACCTCCGAAACAACGGAAAAACCAACATTTATTTTTCTTTCCGTTTCCTTCCTCGGATCGATCTCGAGACGGCCCTGTAACCGTATAAATGTTTTGCCCGCGGTTGACATTCTCTAAACTATATATAGAAATAATAGACATGTGAGGCCAAATAATTAAATTAGTCTCATAACTACGCGTAACTGACCTGAGAATTGTAAGAAGCGGCAACATTTAGTACCACTTTCTATATATCCTAAAAGCTGAATGCTATTAATACTCTTTGACAATTGCCATTTTTACCTTAATAAAAACCATTAATTTTGTGAAATGTAATATTCTTAATTTTATTTCAATAAACAGAAATTTTGAGGGAACAGTTATACATTTTCAATTAGGCCTTACTTAAATTATCATTCAACATGCTTGAATGCAATAAAGTATTACGCCTTAAATGGATAACGCTCAAATAATCAGTCGTAAGTTATTTTCTATGGAACTATAATCCGATGAAAAATGTATATAAATACACGATACCAAAGCTTGAACTCTTACTGGTAATAGGATCTTTCTGTAGGAGGTTTCGGCGTTTCCTCGGTTCAATTTCTATCGTGCATCCTATCTGATCTCAGGGCACCACTTATCCAAAAATTGCGTTCGAAACGATCCCCGGGGAAATTCGTTCTTTCTTGAGGAGGAACAAACTCAAAGTTACCGCGTTTACTTACACTCCCGAAAGGGATAGAATCCTTATAATGCATTAAACTGAGACATAAATTAGGACGGATATTATGAAACAGAAATTTAATACAGCTTTCATTCTGAGTCTAGACAAAGAAGCAAAAATGTCCGTCGATAAGAACAGTTAGGCTGACTGTAAGTATTTGGGATACCAATTACATGGACGGTACGAGTGTAGGAATTGGACTATCCCACAGTGAGAAATACCTGCATTACATTTGAAACTTTTTTTTGCCGACAGGTATGAAGCCGAGAATGAAAAATCACTTCAGAGCCCACCAACTATCGGTCTGGCTGCGTCTGATCCCGGAGCTGCACAGGGCCGGCATGGAGGACGTAGTCGCAAGGCACAATCTCTTCAGGAACCACAACGACGGAGACCTCTACGACGGAATAGTGAGGCCCGACCCTCTGGCCAGGAACAACATGAAGGCGCAAGAGATACAAAGGAGAGCGGGCGTTAACGGGACAGTGGCCGAGGTCCTCCTGCCGGTAACCACTATGGAGACTATGGTAACCACCTGCGTTAGCGTGCAGATCAACCAGGGATACATCAACCAGCAGCACATGAGCAACACCACCGACACCCTGGCAAGCCTAGAGGCGGCCGGGTACGCCGCCTATTCTACCGCGCTCAGCGTCACGATCGCCATCGGATGCAGCCTCCTAATACTCAACATACTCATATTCGCCGGAGTGTACTACCAGAGGGACAAGTCCAGGATGGACGTGAAGGGGATGCAACAGAGGGTTTCCAGCTTCGAATCGGGAAAAGGTTTTCCGCCGTCGGCCTCTGTGATAGTGGACGTGGATGACGCGGTGATGCTGGCGGGAGGGACGCTGCCGCGGTCGCACAACAGCAGGGGGCGGGGACAACAGCACCACTCGGTGGCCACCCTACCGAGGAACAAGAGCCCCGGTAAGCTGATCGATCCGGGCGTGACTGTAGTGCCCGGGGTGGGCGGGCCGCCGCCCGCCGCCGCCGGCTGTCCCCCCAACGGCTCCACTCTGCACATGTCGCTGCCGCGGCCGCCGCCGCCCCCCAGGAGCAAGTCGCCTCCCGAGTCGCAGCCGCTTCTCCTCAACCAGGCGCCCCAGCCCGAGCCCCTCGGCAAACAGCAGCCCCCAAAGCCACCGCTCAGGGTCCCACAGGCCGCCATCAGTGAAATGCGTGTCTGATAACGCCAACCTTTTCTCCCCCCTCCCCCCTACTCGCTCATTGTATATAGTTCTCTCACCGTGACTTTCAGCTGTGACGTTAAGCTCTGTATCTGACTGGAACCGCGGCACTTTTTATCGCCTCGGCCGAGTTTGAGATTCGATTCCATCCAGACGAACTGATTTTGTAGGTTATACGAATTTGGTCGCGACGCATTTTAATATTCCGCTCAAAAATATTATCCGGCGATAATTGGAATTTCTTTCCACCGGTACTTCTAAACGTCAGTCCATTTCGGATGTCGAGTCTCACATTTTCTATATCGTCGGATACGTTATAACACAGCTCGCGAATTGAAAACGTGCAGTTGAAAAACGGCACGTGGTGTTTCAACCGGCCATAGCTTTGCGAATCACCGATGTCGTGTTCCTTTGTTTGTAGATAACGACATAATATGTTATTCCATTGTTAGTAATACAACTTTCCTTATTATAAAGATGAATTATAACGGAATTATAGTCGCTGGAACGAGTACCGACAATCTTGCTTGCGTGGAGTTCGAATGGTGTTCGGATGGATGAACTGTCATTATATGAATTTATCGTAACGAATATGGCAGTACTTGATATATTTCACTTCGAAAATTGTTGTAGTTTTTCGATATAAATACATATATACATATATATATATATTTGTCCTGACATATTATTACTTCTCTGTGATCCGGCTAAGAGACAAAGGCTAGATTTTGTGAACAATTTGTGTTGATTATTTTGTACTTGCGCGCATCGAGGGAAAAAACTATTTCGAGGCCGCTACGGACAGGCCGAATCTATATCAAAAAGTGCCGGAGGTAAAATATTACAAACTGACAAAGTAGTTCGGACCATAAATCTTGGTGTCTCTATAGAATCTACTGCACCCTGCACTGTCCGCGACGTATCATACTAATGATGTATATAAGATTATATATATATATATAGTACATACATTATGTACACCACAATGTACTCTTGTAAAGTATATCTTCTCATGTTTAAATTTAAGATGTTATGTAGTTGTTAACGTTTCAGAATTAGCCGAAAATACGTTAAATTGGTTAAAGAATACAGTAATATTGGCCAAAAATATTTCGAATAGTTTAATATTTCATTATTTACCTAAGAAGATAAATAACTGAAAAGAACTGTATACTTTAAATGTATTTGTAATGGTGTCAGGAAAATGTTAAAGTTTCTTCCTGACCTCACTATGATGTCTCAGTTTATGTTATATTTATTATGCATTTGATATAATTTAAAATGAAGTGTAATAAACCGTTCACAAAAACTGATGTCAAAAATATAAGAATTATTTATAATCCGATTTTTAAACTTCCCTTTGTAAAAGTTTTTATCCTATAAATGAGTATACATTCGATTATTCGGAAAAAAATTAGAAAGGAGAAATCCAAGGAGGAATACTAACATCGGTTATTCTCTCATCACGAAGCAGCGCATTTAAGAAACGTTCAGTTTTGGGTTTTTATTTAAAATCGGATGAAATAATCAAGGGCGCATAGGGCAGGTAAGGCACTGATTTATGCGGGACCGTGTTATCTGGCAGTGGCGGGGAATCGACCCCCTCACCCACCCCGACCAACGAGATAAATGTATAACCAAATCGCATTTTATTCCCACCCGGCAGGAATATACGGGCATTCCCTCCAGCAAAACATATGTTATGCCGGGTCGGACTGGGCTTGTGTTCCTTGTCCCTTCCACCTAACAACCCTCCCTCCCCATACCCGACCGCCACCTAGCTGATCAAATCCCACCGATATCGGAAAACCATATTTCTATAATGGGGGCTGGAGGTGGGCCTCCCTCCCGGCCGATCACCGAAATCTTTATAATTTATCAAGTCATTTATGAACCGGCTATAATTTATGCCCCGGATCACGATCCAGATTGGGCCAGCGCCATGGGATAAACCAAATATAATCTTATAACCTACGGAGCTGTTTTCCTTTTTTTATGGGAGGAAAACAACAGATCGGTTAAGCACTAAATTTGGTGGAATTGAGGCAATCTCCGGTTTCCCGGTAAACATCGCCACTAAATTTCAGGTTTTTGTCAATACACTGAAGCACAATAGCGCGACATGTACATTCTTTTTATTTTTGTTAAAACGAGGACAAGAGGTATATCACCTGCGAATAATTTATAACTTTTTTTTCTAGACCAGCTCGCGTAATTTACTCTCCTGGTCCCAAAGGAACCGGAACAGGTGTGGGTTATTTTTGTATAGATGATATATACAAATTTAATAATACAAAAATAATACATAACTGGATGAATTTAAAAGAAGAAAACAGCCGCTGTTCTTTTTCATATTCGAATATTGTGAAATAATATCCGTTTAAATGAGTTCCTTCCACGACATGAATTCCACTAGACGTTTTCCTTAATTGCAGACTATCTAGTCTAGCAGAGGTTGAGCGGCCAGGGGACGGGGCTGATTCAATTTTTTTGCGGAACGGAGTTAGCGGGGGGGGGGGCGACAATCCATCAGACTTGGAGTACGTCAACCCGAGAAATCTAATCCCCCGGGGCCAACCCGGGGCGTTTGGGCCCTCCCACCGTCCATTTCACACTTCGCAGCCCACACCAATATCTCACAATTTGCCCAATCCCGTAATGCCGCCGGATTATTTACTACATTAAAAGTTAGCAACTTTTTATGCTAATATATAAAAATCATGAATCCGCTTTCTTAAATACTCGAGCCTAGAGCGTTGTTCGTGAAGACTGAAAATTATTTTAGGGAAAATACAATGGAGGAAAAAAGTAAGAGAACGAGTAAAAGGAAATAATAAGTAAAAGTAATTATTCATTTGTGGGATAATGGAATCAGGTTCACAATTATATATCCATAGTATTTTTATGTTTCTATACATACATATATATATTTATATACAGTGAGAGAGAGACGATATACTACTTGCGAAAACACACAATTACGCAAGTATTGTTCCGAAAGGTCCTAACATGAAATGTTCAGAAGTTATTCAACAGCATCCTAATGTTGGGTCACTGTCTACATGGATATGTACGTATGAATACTAAACTGTATGAATTTTAATAATAAGTAAATATTCCGCTGTCTTAAAACACAGTGCTAACGATATATATAAAATATAGATGTGTTAAAGAACAGTCAATTATTTACCTGAAACAGGCCTGAAGGTTCGTGCCGGTCTTGATAATAGCGATGCAGGCATACTGTGCGTGATGATGTGATAAGGAGGATGCACCCAATTCTGGGCTTGCGGTATCAAGTGGCAGAATTAGTATGTGGCCGGGTTATGTGCCGCGTTTGCCGTTTGATTTCGCGGCCGGCATTTGCATATCCATGCCGGGCATATCCGCGGCCCCACAGGCCCAGCTCTGCCCCTGACGGACCCGAACAAAAGTCCATTGTTTAGAAGCCCGTTGTGTTATTGTTATTGTTATATTTCAAAACGGTCGGGGCCCGGGCGCGCATCGGCATTATGCGGGGTCGGCCCCTCCCACGCCGCCGTCCCTTTCATCTATCACCGGCCAACATTGAACGCCTCCGGGTGCCCCTTGAATCTCTCCCTCTCTCTACACCTCTACACTTCATGTAAATATTGCCTGTATGCAGAACATTTAATTCGGGCGAAATGTACTGTCTACTGAACGGTGTTTGGAATGTAGGCACTGTTGTTTAAAGGCGGACACATATGCTCCTGACTCTTTTCAATTACATTCAATTCAATTTTTACATTGTACAGACTAATACGATCCCGCATTATTGAACTATAGATCAATTATTTCGCCAAACTTAATAATAGCCTAATAATTATCTCATCAATGGCAGGGATTATTAAAAAGAAAATTAGCAATAATGCGTAGACACGTTTAGGTTTTTTAATAATTAATTTTTGAAATATCAACACAACCAATAAGTAGACACAGCAATTGGAAACATTGTCAATGGTAATGAAATTATTCGTTAAAATTAATATATGTGTACAGAAGTTAAGTATGGAAAATTATCCACATGTTCTAAAACGTATCTTCCTATTTTAATTCATTATAGACGATAGGACTGAGGATTATTAAGTATCTCGTGTTATATTTTTATCATGGTTACGTTCGGATGTGCGACACCAGATTTACCCCT
Source organism: Lethocerus indicus (assembly GCA_019843655.1). Taxonomy (NCBI): domain Eukaryota; kingdom Metazoa; phylum Arthropoda; class Insecta; order Hemiptera; family Belostomatidae; genus Lethocerus; species Lethocerus indicus. The sequence continues at coordinate 19,307,962 of JACDQD010000003.1, read as the reverse complement.
GAAACCGGGTACCTTCAGACTTTCGCTGTTGGGATAGCCCATCCGTAACTGGGCTCGGGGTATTAATTAGGGTGAGGGCGAAACTAAAATCGAACTAATTCTCCGCGCTCCGCCCAGCCCTAATATAATGTAACTCGAGAAATTAAAGGGATGGCGGGGCTGCGCCGAAAGGGGAGAGGCTCGGAATTAAAACGAAGAATGCAAATTAGCCTTCGGGGGCCCCAACTTGTTTAATTATACAGAGGCCGGGGGGCGTCACCGGGCCCAAGCATTTTCCGTGAGAGGATCGAGTATCGATGAGCGGGGGAATCGTTTTTCTTTTTTTCTTTCCGAAATGAAAGCCGGCGGATAAGTGGCCTACACTCTTGACATATGCGGGTGCCGACCCCGCATGTGTGGGTGGGACCGAGCGAAGGAAGCACAGTCTCCATGTCAATAGCAGTGTTTCCAATATGATGGCCCCAGTTGTCTAGTGCAGGATGGGACCGACTCCAGAATTGTTTAACTAGTCTGAGAGAGAGGAAATTTGTTGCACTCCAATGGGCACGGATCAGTAACCGCCGACCAAAATTACTAATATGTCTTCTGCCCAAATATCGAAGCCCGATTTAAAATATAAACGAGATATCGGTTTTGTACAATCTACAACCAGTGTGCAATCGACAGTGTGCGGACGAGAGAAATAATGTCGGACCCATATCTTACATTGCTAAATGTGGAGAAACACACGAAAGGTTCAACAATTGTATTACACATCAGAGAAGTAGCTTTTTATTTAATATGACATCACAACTAATTTGACATTATTTGATTGGTTAGCTATATTTTTTTAGGTTGGCTGTTCTACTTTTTAAACGGAACCTTGTAAATTCCCATTACTGGTATTTCCTGTGAAATTAATTAGTTCAAATAAATAATTGCGTAGAACGCTCTCCAATTGAATGTAAGCGTACTTTGTTGAATACGAAAATTCACCATACACGCAACAATTAGATTCAGTTAAACAATATGTTCCTGAAAGACACTCATTGAAAGGACCGCAAATGAGTGATTCGGCTCTCTTTATATTAAAAATTGGTTTCTAAAAAATATTTACATTCGCTTAAATGATGATAAAGGGCACAGTTGAGCACTAGGAGCTTAGACAAAGACAAGACGAAAAAAGCAGAACATTTTTATTTTCGGAGATTTACATATTTTGTATTCCGGTTCAGTCTCATTATTTTTTAACTCCTCGTTAAACGAACGTGAGGCAATAAATATGATTTCAATACTAATAACAATATTCGTGTAGAAAAGCATTAATCATATCAGATGTTCATTTTCATAATTTTAATTAAAATTTAGCTTTGTTCTTGTGATCCGTCTCCGCTCGCTACTGTGGTCCTTCCCTAGAACATTTTTCGGTGCTTTTCCTTCTTCACTGGATTTTCGTCCAATTTTATATAAAATATTTTGTTATTTTAAATGTCCAGGGTGTCAGAGGCATTATTCTTAGTAGCATGGGGGAGTCAACAGAAGCATGAGGCGTACTACTACAAGGAACTTCAGACTGGTTAATTTTTGCAGTTGTATAAACAAGGTAATAAGAGTGTTCACTCTTTGAAGGGGATTCTCCCCTACCCTCCTCCCGTTCCGCTTCATACTTTTCCAATCTCTCTTTCAATCGGATCGGGTCGTGTTGCGTGCGGTCGTAACGCATCACGTGTCACGCGTCGAGTGGGCCTATATTAGGAGAGAGAGAGAGAGTGAGTGAGAGTTCCCTTTGAGCCGGAACACCCGAACCGCCGACATCGCCAATTCACAGCGGCCTTCAGCTTTCAGAGCCTCCGTTTCAGACCTGTAATTCAGCCCTCCCCGTGCCTGTATATATTCGGTGATATGTCTCTTAGGCCTCGTTTTTCTGTCATAACCCCCATCCGACACCGAACAAAAATCCATCCTTTCATATTATTCATTATTCACTGTTGGTACCGAGTATAATCTGAGTCAATGTTGGTTTTTTCTTCGTATAATAACGTACAATTTCATTGTATAAGACTATGATATCATTTTGTAACCTGTTTTGTAGTCCTTGTTCAATATTTAGTATTTTAGGGGGACGAGTTGGGACGAGGCTTGAGGACTGGCAGTCAGCTTTTCTTGTCGCTGTTCCGGAACCGGGGCAGAGCGGTGGTAGCGATGATAATACGCGGCACATAATATCAGTTGTTCGGGCTTGTGCCGGTGAGAGTGAGAGAGGTGTGTACCCAGGTGTCCTACAACTACAATAATTTACAAGTGCGGAGGTGAGCTTTCCCGAAATGTGGACTGCATACTTAACTAGATCTGTGTGCCCGGTGCCCCGGGGCTGTCCGCCACTCTATCACGCCCCTCCATTAATGTAGACACGGTTTTATCTTCCACTACCACCGACGGACAATAAAAGCTATTGAAAAATGAGCGCCACTAAAAAATCGACGATTCAACGCCCATTTTATTCTGGGAATTTGAAAGGGGCTCTTCCACACATTATAAATAATAATGATTTTATGGTACAAGGCTCTTGATTGTACTTACAAACAAACCGATGTAAGCCTAAAAACATAGAGCAAACCTGAAACATGAATTTCAATTTATTTTATGTAAATTATTCAACAAATTAAATCTTGGGAACTGTGCTCACAATCTATCATTTAAATAAATTAGACTCCTCTGAATTTTAAAGAATTATATCATATTCTTAACGTCGTATAAAGACCTGTATGGATAAAGGTAAGAACCTTTTAAATAGGAATTAAAAAGAAATTGCTATTTATTTTTTCGGAATATATGTTCTGTGTATTTGCCTATTTTCAGGGAAATATTCAGAACAAGAAGAAGAAGAAAAAAGGAGAAGAATGGAATTTTTCTTACGAAGAAGAAATCTTCATAAGGACATAGATGAAGAAGCGTGAGAGGAAGGACGAATAATATGTGGGACTATTTTTCCACTCCAAATTCATTCCGATTTGCGGTTTAGAGAAAGAATTTTCCCCTCCTTGATGTTTAGAGCGCTCGAGTCTTATTTTCGAGAATATATTGAGGATAGTATTCAATTTTATTGTATTAAAGTAGTACGACTTGCTTAGACCTTAAGAATCAATACATAAATATGTAGTTAAGTATGAATTTTTAAATTAGTGTTAAATATATATCCGTGTAGTCAGCTTCACTTTCTTTTTTTATTTTAGATTTTTCCCATTTTTCCACTGTAGTTTTGTTTCTCTGCGTCAATAATGAAGTAGTGGCCTCACTCTAATCCCTCAGGGCTGAATTGAGAGGCACAGCTAAGAACCTATGACTGGTCCACTGGTCGGGAAAAGAACAAAAGGGTTCATCATTCTGTTGGAGGTAGCTGAAGTGGTTTTCCTCTTTTCTTATTTCTGCCAAAATAAAGAATACTCTTCCCACTCCCTCCTTCAGAGGGCTAGTTCGATGCGAGTGTATGAACGATTCCTTAGGAAGAGTCCACCTCCGCTTTCTACTTTTGCCTTCTCTCAATTGTCTCTCGGACCTCTCTTCACCTTGATCCGTTATACCCTTTAATGCTCCCATGCGGTTTTATACTTCTGATATACATCCTCCATCTCGTTGAATAATGTTATATTTATATATAATATTTATATGCATATTTATGTGCGTGTTTCTCACCATCTCCTGTACCATTCTTTCACAAGGCTAGTGAGGTCGTAAATCACTGATCAGTTCCCAGATATGGGAAATTCCTCTCAACTGTATAATGCATCTACACAATTGACAAAATACTTGTTGTTCTAGAGAGCTGCGAAGAATAGCCTGTAATTTAGAGATTGCAAGTAATGCATCGAGTATGCAAATATGTTTTGTATAATACGGACAATAAAAATCGGCTAAAATAATTGAACAAAGGTTTCCGTATTTTATTACAATTCGTTGTGTGTTAATTGGAATTTACATATATTTCCAGGCGAGAGGTCAACACAATAAATCAAGACACGGTACAAATGAAATAATTATTTATAGTGATATGCGAGTATGGGAAAGGCAATTTATGGGGCACAATTTACGATGATGGCTGAAACGACAAAAACATTTGCAATGAATACTAATGAAAACCCTCCAAGTTCTAATTATAAGAAAATATTTTCACGAAAAAATTTATATAGGTAAAGATTATATTAAATAGATATTTGAAAGTCGACAGCAAATAAATACACTCACATCTATATATATACATTTATTTATTTTTCTTCGGTGTTAATCCTTTCTGTAATTAGCTATTTGTCGGATTGAAAAATTAGAGGAATTTATCAAGGGGAGAAAATGATCGGCCGCCATTGTGATTCGAAACGCGTGATTGGACGCAACCGGCGTCGCAAATTGTCGGGGCGGTAAGACGGATATCGAATGAGCGGAGAAGTGGCGGCGGTGGCTGCGGGGATGAATAATTCTCAGCATGAGCCGGCCCCCTCCCCCACGACCAATATCGATAGTGTGAGGGATGGTGGAGGGGCAAAGTAATATCGAATAATTCGTCGGGGCGACGTGTATTCAATTTGTCCGAATGTGTCAGGTATTGAGCGTCGGGGGCCGGACATTTGTATTCCGGGTGAGGTGCCGCGGTGATGGCGCCGCCCTAGTCCGACGGTATTAGTCGCATGACGGGGGGGGGCGGGGGGCGGAGGCCTCCGTCGACTTTTCCCCTTAGGCCTAGTCCCGGATTCTTAATCCTTTCCTTTCGGCCGTACGGCACTTCGCAGAGAGGGTTCGCCCGGGTTTCACGAGAGCTCACCACCTGACGAACATCAAATCGAGCTTGAAACTCCGAAATTCGGTCGTAACCAAAAAAATCGCCGAATATTACTCACAGAAACCTTATTTAGATATTCTAAACTTTTTGCTTGATTCGCTGTCAGTATGCCAATATGCTGTGTTGTATGGTGGGGGGGATATGAAGGTTCGGAATATTTGTCAAGATATTATTAACTACCGAAAAAGAATGTTCGAGCTTCTATGAAAACTCTATCGGTATTGGTTGTTACAAACACTCGTACGATTCCGTAAAGGTTCACTTGCCAAATGTTCTTTCATTTTGCAAACAGGTATTCGAACGAACTAATATTCGGTAATACTACCAACACGAGGGTTCCGAGTCTTGGTCTTTAGAGACCGAGAAAGTGTTTTTATAATTTGAAAGGTTTAAATTTTCAGTATTTTATTTTATACAACCTCGTCACGGTTACTTTTCTTGCCGACATTGGGCGTTTACGATTTTTTCCGTTTTGTGAAGTAGGGGCTTCTGTTACTTTATGACCGTACGGTGGGTGGTTTGGGCGAGCGAAGGTGATGATAATCTGGGCAGGGCTCTGCGAGCCGTTGTAACGTTTGAGGACCGGTTTAGTGCCCGAGTTTACTGCGGCCGCGGACTCTCTGATTGCTTCTAGATTTACAGTCTCTCACCTCTTCCCAGAGAATGTTTAGAACCCTGAACACACGGGACTGAGTACTTTCGACCGCCGGCTCGCTGAAATTTCTCCCTGTATACCTTGTAAATGCATTCGAATCAAAGGAGAATAACACTTTTACAGTATTCTAAGATTCTGTACAGACTTCCTATCGTGTATCGATGGCACGGGCCTACATCGACAGAAATTCAATAACCAAATATGCTATTAAGATTTTAAATCCAATGGAAACTGTCCCAAGGAATTTGAAACAAGTCAAATCAAAATGTTACCTGGTAACATACTTCTAAGAAACAATTTGACTTAAGACAGAAAAAAAAGAAACGGACCCTCGTACTTTTTCCCCTTCAGTTGTCACAACTTGTATCGAATAAAGAAACAGAATCAAATCTTCCCCTTGTCTAAGGTCAATAAACGAGACTGGCGCGTGTTTAGAAAGAAACATTTTTTGACGAGTAATTCCTAAATAATCAACTGGTTGACAGTACGTAATGACATCAAAAATACATGTGTCTACACAGTACTATTTTGCCATTACAATAGTTTTCCATATTTTATAATATATGATGAACTTGTGAGGCACATGAATTATGGTTCACCAAATTTTTTATTAAACAGTTCGATGACTAAATGGAATAGGTATCGTAAATGAATTAATTTATTCAGCGGTATAATCATTTATTACGCAATTAATAAATATTTCTTAAAGGATTAGGAACTGACTTAATAGTGTTGACGTAGTAAGTTAAAAACTCTATCTTCTAATTAGTAATTTTATTATTAAATCTAATATTTTCTTAATAATTTAGGAAATTGGACGCAATATATATACCCACTCTGAACTTTTATGAACTAATCAAAATTTAGATTCCAACAATAAATCAATCTTAAGCTGATTACATAATAAAATTGTAACACGAAAACTACAGAGTTATAAAAAATAAAAGTTACGAATGGAATGAAAATAAAAATATTTAACCTTAAGTTGATAGTAACTATGTACGGATTATTAAAAAACTATAATATGCAAAATTAACAATACCTTAACAAAACTTGTACATGGCTCAATTTGGCTTGAGTCACACTAATGATACAATAAGGATACGGTTCTCGCCATTCTCTAAAAATATATCCCGATGCTTCTCGGATGTATGTATACATCTTAGCAGAATACAGGTAGCGCAGCGGCAAACCTCCAAACTCCTGGATTCGGTAAAGTCAGGAAAGACTGTGCCGTCCCACATATCCGGACATGGATTTGTTCAAAAACGTCCGGCAGCCTGAACGCCGCCCCCGACAACCGACTAATATAGGAGGGCCAAGGCACTAACACGCATTAAACACTGGTGTTTCCTTCTTTAGCGCTCAACTCGGGGATATAAGCCGGGGTTTCGGTAGAGACAGTTTTCTTTACCGGTTGGATCCTCACGTGGGCTCCAACACCCATTCTGGGGGAGGGCATTCCTCTCCTCGCTTCCTTCGGCGTCCTTTCATGCACCGGCGTCGGAGGTTCGAGCACTTCAACATCAACCGTGTGATGTTTCACCCTGGGTATCTGCGGGTTGACCTTCTTTTGTTTGTTAGGATCGGTCAATACAGGCTTTATTATAACCTTCGGCTCCTGTTTCCGGACGACCGGCTTCTCTTGGTTATCGGCTTGCGATTTGCTGTGCGCTTTGCGCCCCAAGGTGGACGTCCTCGGAGGCGGAGGGGGCGGCACTTTCTTACCGCAACATTGTTCTTTAATCTCTTGCTCTTTGTCCGCTTTCTCGCCGATATTCTCGGACGTGAAGAAACAGTGGGCGGGCATCGAAAACCTCTTGACTGCCTTCGAACCTTTCTCGTTTTCGTGGTCGGCGTAGAATTCCGGGAAGTCGGGCAGGACCTTGGGAAAATTTCTTCTCTTGATATTGTCGAGGGCCTCTTCCGGGGTGAGAGCCCCCATCGTCGGCCTGTCCTCCCTGCAGGTAACGTTGATATCTCTCTGGGTCGGGAGCGGCTCGAAGGACTTGAGCACTTTCTCGTCGGATGGCCCCTTCGTGTCCATTTCGACGGGGTCGGAGTGAGAATGGCCGTGTTGGATGGATAAGACTCCTCCTCTGGCCGCGGGGAACTGGTCCTCGTCGTCATCGTCGTCGATGGCCTGGGACCTCTGGAGTACGGGCCTACCCGGAGTTCTCCCGCTGCCGAGCTTCCTAGGTCCGTCGTCCAGGGACTTGGTGAGCTCTATGGGTATCTGCTTAAGTACGCTGGCACTCCTGGTGCTAGGTGTTGCGTCAACGGCGACGGACACCTTTTTGATTTTTTTCAGCGTTCCTCCACCACTCCCTTTACCCAATTTGGATGTTGTCGCGGCCGAAACTCTGTCGCAATCGGACGCCTTGTCCACCTTGTTGTTTCTCATGAAATGGGGCGAACACCTGTGCACTATTTCTTGGGCGATCCACTCGGTTACTTTGGTGTGCGGGTCCATCGTCACAGTGCTCGAACTCCCTTGCCTGTACATTCCGGGCCACCTATTCAGTTTCTCCGGCTTGATCTTTACCGGTTCGTAGGAACCTTCGCTCGACTTCAGAATACTCTTTATTTCCCCTTTGACGTCCGGCTCCTTTCCGTATCTCTCTTCGAGGACGTCGGGGAGACTCGGGGATGAACCGCATCTGTAGCGAGCTGTCATCCCGATTTGCTTCTTTAACTTTTTCTTCTGATAGCAGATGAAGAGAAATGAAATAATATTGATAAACAAGAAGCAGAGACCCACGAAAATTATGATGCTAAGTGTGAGCGACGATGCGGTTGATATTTTTTCCTCGGTTTCCGGTTCGGTTGGCGCAGGTGGGTCTAGCGGTCTCTCGGTTATCTTCTTCCAATCGTGCTTCTGGTATTTTTCGCCATCGTCCGTCAAATATATCGGAGTCGTCTTCATGTAATCCGGAGGCTTTAATGGAGGGGGTCGAATCCTATGCAAGTTTGGATCTTCGGTAACCCAGGGAGGAATCTGGAAGTTTACATAATAAACGTTAAAACGGTAATAGACGGCTAATTTATTTAGTGGTTCATTAAAATTATTTTAAAAAGAAATCGTTAAAAAAATTATTTGAAAAATTAAAATACTTACCGAATGTTTATTAAACCTAGGATATGATGGGTTAAGAAGATATTTCGGTAAGTACTCGTTCCAGAATCTGACGAAGTCATATCTGTATTTGTATTCTATTCGAGGACGCGCAGCTGAAATATAATCGTCACTTTAAGTTTACTGCGGACAGACATTATGTACTTAATAAATAATATATTCATCACACAAGCTCACAAGATCTCGAACCCTAATTGGCACCTAAATGGCATGGGCAGAAATATTTAGGGAATTTATAATTTCATAAAATGAATCTGAGGTAGAACAAGCCATACATTATTGCGCTCCGGATTGAACTATTTTAATTTATTATTATTACAGCCATATATTGTATATCCCAATTGTTATAGTTTGTTGTTGATTAAGGTATAACATTATTATTTATGGTTTATTGCTCAATGAACAGGCTCACCTAGGTCGTAATATCCTTGGTGAGTGATATCGAATCTGGGCCAATTAACGTCATATTGCCCCCATTCTCTTTGTCCCTGTGTAAGATATACGTGTTTCCTGGGTTTATTTGGATCACTGAAATTCATCACACAATAACAGTTATATTAAAAAAGATTTATACTTAATGGTTATAATATTCGCGTTTTTAAAACTTCGTTTTCACTGTGTCATGCACATTACATGAGGGTGTTATAATAACACATGTTACGCAAGCAACTGCATTTATAAAGTTGCCATTAGAAAGGGGATTCCTTCGACATTACAGGAAGAATGATTGACAAGTGGTGAGTAAAATAAGACAGGGTGACATCTTCCGGTGATTTCATTGCTATTACCTAAAGGCTTATACGTTTTAAACCGCGGATTCATGTTCACACGATTTGAATATACGTCACAAGTGGCGGTAACACAACTTTAATGCCCGATTTCTGAGGCCAACACGGAGAAGTCTCGTCCCAACAATTTTATTTAGAGAGCGGGACGAATTTATTGCACCGCGGAGTTATCGGCGGACGGCCGAAATTTATTTATTACTGGGAATGAATCCCCGAAGCCGGTCTCATTTCCCAAGGAGCGCGGACGGGCGCTGGGACGGGTGCCGAGATTTTAATATTCTCTCAATATCCGAGGCGCCGGTAATTTAGCGGTAGGGGCACGATTGGGTAGGTCACCCACCCGCCCGGGTTATTGAATCTAATCATAAATTCAAATCAAGAGGGCCCGGGAATCCAATCCCCCCCTCATCCCTTAATTGGTGGGGTGGTGGAGGGGCGGCCGCCCCCGCTCCCGTCCCCGTCAATGCCGGCGCCTATAACGAAGCCCCGGAGAACAGAACACCGGCCTGGGTTATTATATTATTACCCACCCTGTCCTCGCGAAGTTGCTCCACATCGTCATCACTACTTCGGACAGGAGTTTTTCCGGCAGGTTGTAATCGCTCTGAAAATGGAACCTGGGGCCGTCCAGCGGCACCCCGAACACGTACGGAAGCTCCTCGCCGTGAACACTTTTCTCCGCCTGCAAATAATTAAAATAATTACTATAAAAAAACGCAGTATTGCTAAACGCAGTCAATTCGATGTCCGTTTTAGTAATGGCCTTAAGAGTCCAAATTTTCTGTTTAAGTCAGTTTTTTTGAGTCGGGTGTGGGGATTCCACGTGAGTCGTTTGTCGAGGTGGAGCCCAAGATAGCGAATCTGCTGTTGGGTGGTTCTATCATTGAAAAACGATAGAAAGACTAAAATTAGAGACGAACACTGACACAGTACCCTAATTTAAAATTTAGTGTATATTATTTTTTATTCGTACATTTAAATGGTAATATTTTCAATTCAACAACTCAAACAATTTATTTAAACTGTGGATACGTCCAACAGCCCTGCAATTGTCCCATTATTGTAATATTTTCGACTCGCGTCCCCATTTGAGCAATTTTGAGAGCACTTGGTTGGTTATTCAAGATAATAAGAGAACATTACATGTTTAAATGGACTCGGGCTAATAATGGGGGGCCGCCGGTTGGACTAATGAGATAAAATTAGTTTTGCATAATTCGGTCGTGTTCAGCGGCGAACGTCAAAAGGACGGCATCGAAATAACGGAAGGTTATGTGGAAAGAGCGGTGCCAAAGAGCCAATAAACAAAATTAACATGGTACACGCTGGCACCAACAATTTCTGAGTTGCCCGCATTCGAATGATACGTCATATGGAATGTAAAAGGCGAAAGCGAGGTTGAGTAATTAGAAATTAGAATGTCGATTCCGCTATTGGACCGATTCCGCTGGACAGATGCAACGCCCGGAGTAGATAATTTGCGCTTCGTAAGTCCTTATCGTTTTTGTATTATGCGTAAATAGTTAATTAGGTTCCACCGGCGTTTCAGCTAATGAATAAGAGAAACAGTTTTGCTGTATGCAGTAGCTATTAAATGTCGCTGCAAGCATATATCAATCCAAGTATACCCGATATCTGTGTATTTCTATAATTTATTAATATATAATTTTGTGTGTCATTATTAAACTGTCCGTTTCTCACCTTGAGGAATTCGCTGTATTTTGATCTGTGCGTGAAGACATACATGAAAGTTGTAGCTCCGTGTGCTTGGGTTGCCGAATGGTAGACGGCCGTCTGGGCGACCGGGACGACCACCCTGGCGTCCGAGAGGAGGTCAAGTGTCGCGTCCCGGATATTCTCCGCCGTCGATCTACCCCTGGCGTGTTTAGCGTACTCCGCCGTCGCCTCCCTCTGAGCCACCTCGGGGTGGATCTGAAACAGAATGGAGATACACACAGTTTATATCTATGAACAATAAAAAAAATAAAAACTAAAAGCCGATTCCTGCCGAATTTTCGGCTCCATAAAATTTATGGGAATAATTAAGCTGGTAGATCTGAATTACTATGTCGTTTGGCATTCAAATATAATAGCCTCAAGATCATATTTATATTGGCGGAAAACTATCCAATAGCTATTCGTCTATAAATAAGTAGGTAAAAATTTGACCAGATAAGGTAAATTCAAGCTACTAATTTCTTATGTTCTAACGGTAATAAAATCGGTGATTATGATTTCAATCCTGTCCATTCGGGGGCATCAGATTAGATTATAATATATGAATTTGACAAGAATGATCCAATGAGTGAAGACCATCACTCTTATATTTCCAAACACCTCACAATTGACTTTTACAGCCTGCAAACGATTGGAGAATATAAAAATTGAAAATTTCAAACCTTAATACTATAGCACTTGAACAAATGCTTATAATGTAAGCCCAAAATAATGGCTGGTTGATATATCTGACGGAAAGCATTAATGCCCACTTTCTTCCTGAACTCCGTATACAATTCCATCCGTATAAATTCATCCTATGTATTTATATATTTTTTTATAACAATTTATTGTCGTAAATTTTTTCCTAATTCAAGTTTAATAACTTACGGTTAGCCTATTTACTTATTCCTGACAACTATTGTTTTCATAATACTCATTCATAATTTTATCATTAATTTGTAACTGAAACGAATTTCTGTCGTATTACAGGTTACTATCATTTGCCTTGAAGCACACCGAATTTTCACCCGTGAGCTTCCCTTTCATCATCTCCAGCTCTCTGTTCGCGCGCACTGACCACTCATCGAACTCAAATTTGCATCATGTTGTTACCCCGGCATGATCCACCCTCCTACAGGCTTCAGTGCACGTTCACTTCCTAAACTTATTTTAAAGGGTTTTTTTTTATATACTTATATAGCTTTTTATATAGCGTCCTGCCACTACAACAACTAGACGGGCAAAATTATCCTTCCAAAATTTTGATTAAATTATGGCCTGCACTTTATGCCTGCTCGCTTTCAATGCTTCGTTAGAACAAAATCTGTGCAAGTCTCTTGGCACGTATGAAAGCATGCTTCACACGAAAGGCGGTTAATTGAACGCGTTCACTACTTTATTCCTTTGTATGTTCAAAAGGTGTGCCCACTGAATTTATACAGGCTCCGTAGGCCTTAATTACTTTAATTAATTGAAGTTCTCCCCTGCAACACGTCGGTCTCACTCGGTATTACTTTGGTTCATTGGTTTCTTTGTTAAATGGACAGGCCTCAATTTTGTACACGTGCGCTACATTTTATTGTTTTCGTTGCCTTAAACTTTAAACCTTTTGTAGTCGTAATTTCTGCGATCAATACTACAATATTTTCTAAATTGCACTTCCATACTGAGTTCCTTGTTGTTTTCTCGGTAAGCGGAAATGTCCAAGAGAGACCGAGGGCTATCGATCCTCGTAACAAGGTGGTCTACCTGGAATGTATTCCTGAAGTATTCCTTTAGGAGCTTGTCCCTCTCGACATCCAACATTCCGTGGGCCAAAGAGACAGAGTCCAGCATGTGGTAGCTCTCCAATTCGGTTACACCGCACATCAGGTCGTACCTGAAAAAAATATTAAACGTATCCTTTGTATCATTAATAATTAAATAATTACAAGTCTTATTTTAACGTTATTAAAGGATATTGTTACGTAAAACCTGATATTATTCCGTAGGACAAGAAAATATGAAAAACCTATAATGAACCCACATAAAGGCTGCAATTCATTGATACTATTTTGATTTTACTGTATTGAGTGGCGAGTAAATGGGTTTAATGTAATGCAAATATACTAATAATAGTTTACTTTACCTCACTACACTAATAATACCAATTGATGTACAATCTACAGTTGGAGAGGGTTTAGATTCTTGAAATGTCTGTTTCAAATGTCCCTATAAATAAGGACAAATCAGCGAGCTGAGGCAACGAATTATATCCCAGAGAAATCATGCTAACATGTGACAACATGGTCACATGGCATCCAGCAATGCCGGTCTTATTTTTGTGTTAGGATTATCCATGATGTATAGAAATTCAAATTAATTTTCCGTTGGATGAGTGCCTAGCAAATACCCAAAGTATTAACAATATAAGTACGATAGAATAACAATAAATTATTTCAATTGATGTTCATTAAATTTAAAATGGTCAATTCTGAGTGCTATGAATTTTGTCCGTAAGGATCCTTTCCGAGAATTTACAAGGCAAAAATGTCACTCCCCGTCTCTCCTCCCCTTTTACTTCCTTTCCTTTCGCTCCCACTCCCCCGCATTCTGCTTTATACGATATTCTCGCTTGAATAGAGCCGTAAGATTTATTGGCCCCGGCAGTGGAATTATTATTTTCAAGTGGATATATTGTTGCCTCATTCATGACCGAATAAATACAGTTCAAAGGGATGGGAATGAATTTTAAATTGATCTCTGCAAAAAATATCTAATTTAATTACGGTATAATAATAGTCGCTGTAGCAAAAAAATTACAACGGTATCAGAAAATGAACTGGCTTTTGTTATTATACTATCCGATTTGGTAGCTCAACAGGTTCTTTAGGTTTTGAATGCGTTGGGTTTTTTAACAAACTAGGATGATAAAATAATATTGTAAACAAAATGTTTATTGCTGGGAAACATTATTAGGTTCCATTTTGCAGTTAGAATGTGACATTTGTTTACTGAAGTGAATCTTCCCTGTTGCCCTTACATACAATCATATTATTCCGTGTATTCATAGAGATAATATCTCGATGCAATATTATTGCATTCGTAGCATTCCTGAGCGTTATATTTTATTTTAATTCGGGAATAAATTTATTTCTAATGTCTACCAGTTGGTTATTTACATTTATGAGGTGATCACATCAAAAATATCTGGTGATTCTGTTCTTCTTAACCGAAATATCCATCGACTGAAGTGTATCTGGAAATAAATAATCGCGACATATTTGGATATTGTTGGATATTGTTGTGTCATTATTGTCTGAGTTTAGTTTCTATTCAGTAATATTCTGATAGAGGTGGGGGTTTAATAGTAGGAGGGAGGCGCCATCCCCTGATTTATATCGTGTCTGTCGTCTTTCAAGTGATATATACTTACTATAAGATTTAGACTGGCAGGGAGGGTTATTAATTCAGCAACCAGATATGGCAATTAACATGGACACTAATTATGAATCGGGATCGTTTCCAAGTGAAAGCGCCAACCCCAACCCCCTCACTAGCAGTCGACAAACCCTTACAGAGATTTAGCACTTATTTACTTCGTCGTCGCGCGGTGATATAATGTAGGGATTTATTACTGTTTGGGCCGATATGATCTTACCCAATCCCATTGCCTGTGTGAATTTCTCTGGATATCAAGATTAACTGGAACATATTTACCCCTTAAATGTAATTACAGAGTAGAGAATACGCAAGCCCGAAGGCAGATTTAGCACAGTAACTTGCAAAGAATTTTCCGTTTCTCTATGGGCAGAATACTTTTTGCAGCAAAGGTGAAGATTTTCTGCACTGGGACTAGGTTTAACTTATTTGGAAATCCAATGACTCACCGTGGAAGGGGAAGTAAAATCAATTTCCAGCAATAACATTAATCATGTAAAATGGAAATTTAATACTCAAACGTGATCAAATCCAATAAGTATATTGAATAGATAAGACTAAAGGAGGACGTACGTTTTTGTGGATTGAAAAGTAGGCGTTCAAATTTTATTTACAATCATGAACTATTTTATTTCAGAATTATTTCATTTGAAGAATAATTGACGGTTTGAACACTGTTTCGGAACTGAAACTGGTTAAAGTAAATAAATATTGTGGTATAACTACAATATATACTATGATGAATTATTTTTCTTTTCTTATCATATTCAGGTGAAAATAGGAGTAAAATGTGGCATTTAATAAGCTGGTTAACGCAAAATATATAATAGTCATAAGCAATGTAGACGGTATACTTCTTATCTCGCAAGTACTTAACACTCAGGGGCGGCAGTCAAGTACTTAGTACACTTTATAGCACCAGTGCACAATTAAGATAATTTATTAGCTATAATAAGTACCCTGGAGCAAAATGTTGGGGGACGTTTATTCCCTACCAGAAATACATCTTTCGTATTGGGAAGTGTTCAGGAATGTACGTACAACTTGTCGTTTGCGTGATTCTGGTTAGAGTAAGTACCAATAAGGGAATAACATTAATATAACCAATATTTATGCGACGAGTAATCAATAATTTATTTAAATTATTATCAATTAGGGACGGAAATAACCTGAAACCAATATTGTAGGCATTGGTCAATACTAGGCTACAGGTAAGTTCGTCAACATAGTCACCAGTTAAGAGAAAGTTGAATCGTGACATTTCAACGGGTACTAGACTGCCAAAAAGCGTTCGCTTCAGTGTGGACAGACGGGCACGTCTAGAAAAAGCAACAGGCTGGCGTGTCCAGTCGAATTTGCGTTCTCCCCTATTCCTGCCTCACCCACAGAAAGATTCCCGTTAAGGTAAATAACTCGATTTCTGACTTCCTCAAGGTTCTGCCCTTTCCTACGCTCTATTCAACTTCTGCACTGCAAACCTAATTTCCGATCCGCCAAAGAGAGTAGGAACAGCACAATTCACCAATGATACCCCGGCCCTTTACTCCCAAGAAGGCTACGAAATTCGGAACAGAGAGGCTTGCGTCTAATTCTTATAGACTCCAATCCTTGCAATCCATAATCCTTCGAAAAATTACCAACGCCCCACCATATGTCTCTAACAGAATAATTCACAATGACCTAAAGGTCCCATTCGTTCGAGAATTAGCAGCTTCCCGGTATACCGGTAAATCCTTCCATTCCAAACTATCCCTTCATTCCAATCCCTTAATACGACAACTTTCCTCGCTTCACCTTCCCGAAAATCCCGTGCGTCGCCTAAAGCGGAAATGGCCACGCGATTTCCTTACGACCTGAGTAAGGGCAGGAGCGGGAGTGCCATCATTGGGTGACTTCTCCTTCGAGAGTTCAGTGAGTGAGTGTTAAGTAAGAGCACTGTCACTAGATACAATCTATAAAAAAGAAATTGTAGTTGTGACTATAACAATAAATGAAAAAAAGAGAGGCTTGTTTAGCGTCTAGAAAATAAAAAATAACGACCCGGAAACCTACGTATCATGGATTACAATTAGATGCAAAATAACTGCGCTTAATCATTTACGCCTGATCTGACCTCTAAACCAGTAGGCAAGGAGTAAACTAGGGGGACTGCTGTTTCCACGATCGATGGTTAACGCGAGGAGGAAACTGACAATTTATCAACCCTCCTATACTTTATCCTGGTCCTGTTTATACAATTAGTCATGTATTAGTGTATTTACTTCATATCAGTTCATACATTCCTACTTGTTAATAAGCACTCCCCAATTTAAATTTCAGTATATAGGTATCATTATTGATTAATAAAATCTTTATTAATCTTTATTAAATTAAAACTCCCTTACTGCCAACATTTGTTTACACCATCTAAGTCGTAACCTGGTAATTAGGAAATTTATCTGTTTGAGGATAATGTAATTTATAGCGAAACATATTTTTGGATAATGTCGATTATATATGAAGACTGTAGAGTGGTTTTTAAACTTTATTTATTGTACAATCAACTAAATACTAGTTATAGGTACAATAGATACAATTTGTTTGGCTACTTTGACTTGTTTCGCTCGATAAAGACGCCATCCAGTGACGGTACTTTTGACCTGTATCCGACCTACAAAAAGTCTCTAGGCCAGTGGCGTTTAAGCCGACGCGGGGGGGGGGGATAATGGATGGATAGAAGAGGAAAGGGACTAAACGAGTGGATTTGGATGTGGAGAGAGGCGGGAATGGAATTTAAGGAAGCGTGATTTTGCAACTTCGTCGACTGTTTGTATGTTGAGGTCATTATGGATTGTTCAGTTAGAAACATACCAGGGAGCATTAAGGATGGTACGAAGGACTTTTGACTGGAATGTTTGGATGCGAGCGATGATGGATTTTTTGGCCGAACCCCATAGTTCTATTCCGTATGTCCATGTCGGTTTTAGTATGGCTTTATATATTGTCAGTTTGTTGACTATTGTAAGTTTTGATGTCCTTTTCAAAAGAGGTCTCAACAGTCCAAATTCGCGATTTAGATCTGTTCTTTTCAGTCGGGTATGGGGATTCCACGTAAGGCGTTTGTCTATATAGAGCCCAAGGTAGCGAGCCCGCTGTTGGGTGGGGATAGGAGTGTTGTTAAATAGAACAGGAAGGCAAGGATGTCGACGTAGTGTGAAGGTGACGTGAGCAGATTTAGAGCTATTCACTTTCACCCTCCATCGTTTGCAGCAGGACTGGATGTCGGAAAGGTGCTCTTGGAGATTGATGGTTGTAGTTGAGGGATTTTGGTCGGAGGTGAGGAGGCGTGTGTCATCAGGAGATGTGGCGAGTACTTCAGAAGGATACGTAGGTATATCGGAGGTGTATATTGTGTGCAGAGTGGTTATGCTTCGGGTTTTTGTTGTACTGTTTTTAGTCGGTCTAGGCGCGGAGTTACCTGGAGAAGAGGTCGGTGTACTCGGACATGACTTTCTTCGGTGTGTTGGGCACGACGTGGCCGTCGACGTTGGGCCCGAGGTGTTGGGGCCCGAGAGGCAGGGCCAGGATGTCGGACACCCGCTTCCTGTTGAGGCAGGCCACCAGGCCTTGGCCGCTACGCGGGCAGTTCAGGCTCTCGGCGACGCGCAGAGTCACTTGGTCGGCGTTCCGCACCTCCGCCCAGTCGGCCAGCGCCGAGCCGGACATCAGGATGGCTCTGTGGAAAAGGCCTGCCCCAACACACACAACCCAATCTTCAATTAGATATTTAAACTATAATAGAAATAAGCCGACATTTTAATTTCGATCATTTAGTTATTTACAACAAACAGCAAGGCACCAAAATGTTGCATTTATACAATAAACATAGTAGGGTAAGTCTCTACTGGCTAAGGACTAATATTAATCGTTTTGTCCATTTTTGGTCACAGTATTTGATGAAATAAGTCCTTCTGATTCTAATTTTCTTAATCAGTTTTCTTTATTGAAGGCACTTATTTCGGGGCCTAAGGTTATGGGACCATGCGATCATCCCCTATTAACCAAGTGATGATAGTTTGCAGAGCAGTCTCGCAGAATCTCCTCCTCGCTTATATGTAGTTTCAAATCGACGGGTATACATTATTTTTTAATTAATTTTCTCGGCTGCTTTGTTTGTGTATTAGTTTGCTTTCAAACTGCTTTGTTTCTTTATTGACGGAAAATTAAGAATTAAATCCTTTTAAATTATGGATTTTCTCCGCACCGTGGGCTCATTCCTAACATCCGTTTCTACCCGCAAATCTTCATTTCGGAAGCTCTCCCTGGAATGCGAGCAAAGCACGCTAACAAGTGGAGTCGCTACCGTTGGAGAAACCTCGCAGAGGGAAAACCCCAATCCACTTGTTCAGAGATAGTGGATCGCTGGGAAAAATCCCTTCCAGAAAATAAACGGATACAAGCCCAACAATAAGATAACATTCTGACCCAATCGATGTTCGTTCATGATTTGAACCCCGCCTTGTTCAGTAATACACCCTTAAAACAACATTGAATAATGTTAGCTGTCGAAAAATACAGCTGCGATTGTGTTTCCTTTCTTTATAGGCATCTTTATAACAAAAGAAAAGAGTTGTTTATAGTGATTACCCTTATCGAGTGCTTCAGATCTTAGGCTATAAGACGGCCTCGGTTAACGAGGTCGTTGGCTCTCATCTTGTAGAGTTGATCTTCCGTAGCTGTAACTTTTGCAGAAGACAAAGATTATCGGGTAGTCTCGGCGAGTGGGCAGACGAGAGCTCGAGGAAGACTCAATTGTTGGGTGTGGGTGGCCAGAGTGAGAGCCCGCATCGCCCCTTCCCTTAATGTCGTATTATTACAGTAGGGAACAATGTGCGGGGCCCATTGTCGGACCGCGCTTCCTATTAACCGACAACAATAAGACCGTAGACTACAGTCCACCGTCCCAGTAAGGTAAGCCAGGTGGGCGCCCTCTTGGTATACGAGTCGCAGCTCGACAATTGTGCTAAGGCAGCCAATAAACAGTAGGTGATTTTGGTCTTGGAACGTCACCATTCCAGTGATAAAATATGTATTTATGTGTACATACATATATAAATGAGACCGGACTCGCTTTGCGATCCGATCGATTGCCGCGCCTTTTTCAGCCTTGCCGAGGACCATTACAGAAGGATGTGAGCCCCGGTATGAGTTTGGTACAGCGCACATGTTCGTATAATTATTCTGCGTTTATTGGTCTAATTATGGGCTTTGTGGAAATATAACTTCCTAATTCAAAATAAAGTATTAATTTTTCATAAATTCCATTTCGCGTTAGACCCGCAATATATTTTTAGAGAGCAAAAGAAGGCGAACGATTTGCAAAGATGTTGAAACAAAATGGAATGGCTTTTCCCCATTTGTTATAATTTATCGGAATTGACACTGGTGTGGTCTCCTACAGAAATTCGTTGTGTCGCCCCTTTTTCCGAACCGCTTATATCTGTGTTGGACCGTTTCCAATGGGACGGCAAAACCAGATCCTAACTAGTGAAATATAATAGGGAAGTCGCATGAAAATCTTTCATCCTCGATTCGCCATTGTATAAACCACCCCGAGTGGCCCCTATATACATATATACTGGAATTATACCAGCATTTTCGGCCCTCCGGAAAGCAGCCTCACACGGGCGGCATTACACGGGCCAAGTGTTAACATTGCGAACTGATGTTATAACCTGAACAATGTGAATATGCACGCATGAGTTATTATTTCATTTATTCTTTTAATTTTACATAAAAATTGGTTCGAAAATTTGTCTACATAAAACCACGTACAATTTTCACTTTAACGCAAGACAATCGTGCTTATTGCATTACAGTGTAATACGTGAATTGATTCAAACTAATTTTGTTTCGGTTTACAAGTGTACGTTAAAACATAAGCCTTGAATTACTGAACAGAATGGAGATCGGATCTTCGGATATTGCTAATTAAATTAACGGTGGACAAACATTCGAAGGAGGTGATGTATAAACGACCAAAAAAATACCATATCATTCATATTAATATATATGATCATTAATTGTAAAAATAATTAATAACGTTCATCATTTATTGAGATTTCGTGCCTTTGCAGTCGAAAAAGATACTTAGTTGTTAGTTGTAATCAGTTTGACGACAAATGGTTATTTGTTAACGTGGTAGTACGTTATATTCATTCCAAAAAGAGTAGAGTTGAATTTTCCTTCCGCTGGAAGTATTATCGCTTGCCATTAATCCATAATTTCTTATGATATTCTTTGTTTCTTTTCTCAACGGAAGGGCATTGCTTCGAAGATTTTCATATATTTGCATAATTCCCGTTTGATATCTTAGAATGATTTACCAGAGCTGCTAGTCAAATTAGCTTCTTTCTGCTTGTAATCGTATTATGTTTTGCATAACGTTTTTGCTCCCTAGACGCTGGCTCATTCCACGGCTGAATAGATACCGTTTACTGCTTCTTTAACTGTCCGAGCTCCACGGAGAGGCTGGAGGGGCAATTATCCAATTTTCGGCCTTTTTCAACCGGCCTCTAATTTTGCGAGCCACTTCGGGCAGCCGCGGCCCCAGTAACTTTCAATCGTCACTTCCAAACGCCGAACATTCCGTTAATCCGACCTTCTGGGAAATTATATTCCTTATCTCATTTTCCTTTCAGATCCCGCTTGTACCGGGTGATTCGGGGCTTAGGACTAATCTAGTTTAGATCCCTTTATCTGGTTCCCTTTCAACGGCCGACGCTGAGCAGAAGGGGGCCGAGCGTTCGGATTTCAGTCTGTCACGGAACACGATACACATCACGCTACTCTAATCGAAAGAAGGTGAAAGCAAAGCAGTATTTATTTTAATCAGAAGACCACCTCCCCAGCCTTTTTCCTGAAAAAGGTTTGACCGAACTCACAAAGTTATCAACGCTAATTACAATTCTGGAAATAGTCGACTCAATTGCACAAAATAGGGAAAACAAACGCCCAACCACTTTTCTCTGGCCCTGTTATCTTATTGATCGTATAATAGAACCCTATACCAAATACGATATAACTGCAATTCAAAATATTAACGACAAGAACAATTGCAGGTTGAGAGAAACTGATTTTTCTAATATATCCTCTCAAGGATAGTCAATAAGCGTAGTATTTCTGTAACTCGACGATACACGGTAACAATCTAGTCCATTTCAGTTTAAAAAACCTGCGGATAGTAGCATTATTTTTCTTATTTACCTATTCTTAATTATATTATTACCGGAATATTCATTATTTTTCATATGGTATAAAATTACATAGATATTAATATTCTTGATTATCGGTATATTACACGTCCCCGCTTAGTTCGCTTCTAATAGGACAACTTGTAGGTGAAAGACGATACGGTTAATTGGTACTGTCCCGTAGCAACGAGCAAAGCATTGTTGGGGATTCTCGAGTTTTCAGAGCTGTTCCTGAAGTGGATGCAGTATATTTAGCAGCTGCTGGGTGGTGGGGTAGAACCCCAAGGAGCGGGTTGTCGGTTGTTGGTGGCGGTGTGGGGTGATGTCTTATAAATTATTAACCGGAGCCAGACTATTCCCAGCCGCTTATATTGTAAGATGGCGCTTTGATTACACGGCACCTGGTCCCTTGTAGGTTCGGGTTCGGGTGGGCGCGTAGTTAGCTCGTCGGTGGCTTCCCATCGGGGTTTGACTCATTACCAACTTACTCTCGGGCCGGTGGAGAGTCAACCAGAGACGCTCAACTTATGAGTTCCTTAAGGGGGTCCGTCATTCCCCTTGGCTATTAAGCCCGGGCCCCGCTTCAATTATTCAACCGATTCCTAGTGGAAGTTACCCCCTCCCTCTTCCAATGGAAAAACCGCAATCGTCTCCCAGAGGACTTACCCCAGCTTAATTCTGGAACAGACTTCGCGTTTCGTTGTGTTTTTTCCGACCTTACTCTCAACATTCTACTAGCGAGTGACACGTAAAACCGAACTGTGTACATCACTGGGTCGGTTCCTTACACCGGAAAATATTAGCTATTAGAATGATTAAAATGTTGGAGAACTGAAACCAACCTATTGGTTCTTAGGAGTACTCCCGGCCATTAGTAGTATTCCCAAATTAGGTAAGAATTACAACGTTTTTTTACGCACTGTCGAATTCACCCTTCCATGTTTCATCTATTTCCCAATCGTATTTCAGCCCTTTATAACACCCTCCTCGCTACAGTATCGTTTAGGCCTCGGGGACAGGTCCTTTGTCGTTTCTTCGCCAAGTTTTAAATCCTGATCCGCTCACGCTGACATTAGCACTTGAAAAGGGCTGCCGCCCTTTTACCAACACCCTTTAAGCGCCACAGCTATGCGGTACCGCCGCGCGGATATACCAATTTATCCATCAGTCCCCTAATGCGACATGAAACGGCAAACCTGCACCGCTCCGGATATTGCGTCGAATATACTCGCATTGCAGTTTATTCCCACTTACTTGACTGTGATTCAATATTCCCACCACTAAAGTAGGCCTAATGGGAAAGAAAACCAGAGACGAAGCACCGTTCCGGTATAGACAGAAGAAACGCTATATCGAAGTTTGATTCCTAAATGTCCCAAATTAATCTACATTTCAGATAATTAGTAATACAACGATTCACTTTACATACCGTCGTCGGCTTGAGCGACTGGTGATATCATGAGGTAGTTAACGGCCACTGCTCCTAGACAGTAACAACATTGTTATTTAGTTACACATTTCAGATAAACATAAGAATAAAGAAGTACAAAGCGCCAAATGTTAGAACAACATTGTACACTATAATCGACGTACGATCAAGTGCGTACAATCATTTATATCGTTGCGAAAAGCTGAATTATATTGGAATTTATTACGCTCTTCTGAATTTTGCTATTAATTATTTTTTTTAAACGTTTAGTCACGCTTCTTTTGAATCTATAGTCGTGGCTAATGAATAAAACTTATGTTAGAGCTGTGTTATACCACTGATCATAAACATTATACCTGTGTGATGCCCGAGAAGCGTGACTGAATGTTTATCGCCGCCGAAGCTTTCGATGTTGTCTTTGACCCATTGGAGAGCCGCAATCTGATCCAGCAGCCCGAAATTAGTCAATGTTTGACCATCCATGTCCAGCTTCAGGAAACCTGAAATTCATACTTATTGTGAGTTAACTGAATATAGCGCCTCAATTTGTTAATTTTAATGACTATTTAAACGAAGAGTCTAAAGAATTACTTTAGAATTGACATAATCGAATGCTTTATAATTATCGTTTTAATATTTTAGATTTCGTGTGTTTCGGTCTCCTCTCGCTGGTTTGGTCTTTTGCTAGACCGGTTTCGGCTGCTCGCCATCTTCATTAGCGGTATTAGTCACTTTTGGCACTTTGGGATGTTTTTTGGGCATCCTCACTGCACTGCCACTGTCACTTGTACTGTGGTGGTTGTAGTGTATTCAGTTGAATGCGCTACTTCAATGGTACGGCGCACCTAATACTAGCCCGCAACAACGGTCTGTCTTAAATTTTAGTATTAGCGCCTTACAGTACAAGTGACAGTGGCAGTGCAGTGAGAATGCCCAAAAAACATCTAAAAGACCAAACCAGCGAGAGGAGATAGAAAGTCATGTGGAATATATACTCCACCATTGAAATTTTTAATAATGACTGCAAATATATTCTTATTTCGTTATTCTTCTTTGTTGCTTCCTTGAATATAAGCATGACAATATTCGTGTTAATTGTAAACCATATTGATCCAAATGTATTCGAAGAGAAGCATTGTAATTCTGGATCTTCTACACAATTTTAAATATACGTCGGAGAAGCTATTCTCAATACTACCCGGAAATAGAGTGGGATTTCGCCGTCCCTACCCTTATTTAGTGCCCCGACTTCTTTACAAGTTACAAAACGCTCCCTCCCTTTAAATTAAAACCGTGTTTCCTGTCCGCTTTCTTACAAGAGAGAGGGGGCGAGCGAAAGCCAGAAAGAGAAAGAGGAAAAATATCAAAAAGGAAAAAATCCCTAGGCCTCATTAAGTAGGCTTACAAAAAGTTGTGACAGGCCGCTAAAACGCTTTTGGCCGTTGGGTTTGTCGGTGAAGTGGGCTCCTTCCTCCCCGTCGGGGCCACGTAATATGCCACCGCGGGCCCGGCTCGTATTTAATTTATAGCCATTCTACCCCCTCCCCCCCGCTACTATTTATCCTCGTCCCCTCCTCCCTCGCCCCCTTCGCTCCGGCAAATAAATTAATTTCTTCCGGAAACCGTTCCAACTTCTACTCCGAGTTTACTCCCGAGCCAGGCGAGGAGGGAGGATTCCGGGTTATGCAAAGAGGCCGGGAAAAAGTGGAAAGTTGAAGTGGAACGAGACAATAGAGTGGGCCCACGCCGAGCCAACAACGGGCATGTCGAGAGAGGTGACGTTGAGGAGTGAGTGGTAGAGTCGTACGGAGAATAAACACTCGGGAACTCGGAGACGATTTCGAAATAATGCCAAGTACTCACGAATATACACTACTAATGATCATGCTAAGCAATTATACCATAGAAATAATTCTAACAACGGCGTTTTAGAGCCCTTCTCGTGTAATCAGTCGTAGCGAACAATCAGAAATTTCTTAAAGTACACGAAAATTGTTTTTTTTCATACATATAAACAATTTTAAATAAATTTTTTAAAAAGTAATTAAGTTAAAAGTTTAAGGAGTTCAGTAGAGAGGAACTGAAATTGCGGAAAATCTCGGCTGGAGGTGGTGGAGGACGGCGGAGAACTGTATAGTCGACTGGAAATAAATTGCATTAGGTTGGCCCGAATTTCGCGACGGTTTTTCAGGAGGCAGAAAAATACAACGCGTCCGGCTCCATTTAGAGCTCTCTCCGCCCTATCAGTACATAAGAATTCCCGAGCACCGGGCGACACACTTCTTACCCACGTGTCCCTGATATGCCGCTCACCCGGAAAACTTTCCACTCCAAAGTATCGGCTCTCTTCTGGAGTTGTTTCGCTTGCAATCTAATCACGGAGTGAAAAATGCGCACGAATGGTGTGGATTTGCCAGTTTATATTCGGAAAAATTCCGGTGAACAAAAGTCGTTGCGGAAAAACCATGTGAAAGTTCAATTCGCTGCTATCCTGTCTAATATGTAGAGAAATCTTAATCACTTTTAATAATTATAAATGTTAAAATATCGTCTGAATATATTCAGTTAATAAACGTAGAAGTTAAAACATTTAGGTTTAAGGATTTTTTCCGTCGATTTAAGGACTAATACGGATAATTATATTAATTTATATAGAAATCTGTCGTAGTGATATCGCTAACACATTAGGAACAAGAGGCCTGTTAATAAAAATTCCGCATGTAACCGCAGAAGAATGGAGCAGAGAAATTGTCGTCTAATGAGAACAATAAAGTTAATGAGTATTACTCTTTGAATCAGTTCAAGTTTGGTTCGTTACCCGAGAATTGAACTCGGAGTCTGAGGTGATAACGCTGCGTGCTACGCCACTAAACTATGCCGCATCTATCTACTATCACTGCAGCGAGTTCAGGACTGGAAATGGATTTCCTTCAATTGCAAATTTGAACCTAGAACATTCAACAGCTTTGTGGTAGGGCGAATTGTACAAATTACTTCACCCATTTAACGAGCGACTGATCGGAAAAGCGTCGTATTTTGTCACTAAGCTCAATGTTTCTTTCGGATTTCGTGCGTGTTTTTATAGGGATAATACTATAACGTCAATGACACCTATTCCAAATTTTTCACTGTTATACAGAATGATGCCAGGTGTATCCTGGTTATTCATGTTCCAGACAGTATTGAAAGCAAAACTTTCACACAAGCTAACCTGAAGAGAGGACAAATCAGTGCAATTTAAAAATTGAGTCCCGAACCAGCAAAAGCGTGAACTATGGCCGATTGGCGCGACTATTCATAATAATTTGCCACTTGAGGAGAGGAAGGGGATGGTTGGAAGGTCGCTGGAGGTGGAGGATATGTACCGCAGTTGCGTGGCGGAGATACCGACGCGCCCAATCAACCCAATGGAATCCCCATTCGCCCTGTCGGAGTCCCCGCCGCTCGGTTTGTCCGACACGTACCGCTATAATGCAATAACCGGATCACGACCTGCCGGATTCCAGCTAATGTATATTGAATAGTCCGGACACTCGAGACCGCATACCGATGCACGTGGTGTCCTGACTTTTTTCGAAGGACAATTGAAATGGAACAATACTTAAAAATATAAATTACAGTATAAAACCTTGTAAATTACGAGATTTTTCCGAGAATTAATTCGATTATTTAGCGAATAATGCAAAACTGGTATTCGATTCCGGTTTTGAACAACCCATCCTGCCTACGGAAGATCGGGGAGAAATACAGATAAAGGGACAGTCGGGTATATCGGCGAGACAGAGGCCCGCAGTAATTTATGAACCCCTTTTTCTAGTTCAACAATCGACGCTGCCCCGAGGAGAGATTTATGGAAGGTTTACAAATGACGGGCGCGTGCGCTTACACCCTCAATTCAGCCTACACTTGTGTGCCTACACTCAGACCGTCAGGCCCAATACGATTAGAAGAAGTACAGGAGAGAATATTTACACGAGGGTGGAGGCACATTGAAATATTGTTCGGGGAGTGTGAGCCTACCGCCAGCTACAGAGATACAACACTAATACTAGCTGTTTAACGGGAGATTTTCCAGGCGGTTAGACATTTTTATTCCATAAGACGATAGCGAGCTGTCGAATCCGTTTTAGCTTGAGATCAAGTATACAACCGGTGAACCAACTGCATTTCTTTTTAATTTCCTCACTTGCCGAACTGGTAAGATCGGTTCGGATAGTGTCTGAGAGGTGTCATTCGCACGAGTCATTTGCATTATAACAGTTGACTGGTTTGACAATGGGCCTCTGTTGAGGGAGACCTTAATTAAGTCGGGGCAGGTTATTGTCGGGCTAAGGGAAGAGGTGTTTTGAGGCGGACGGCCTAGCGGCCCGCTCCGCAAAAGCCCGACCACCAGTCAAATCCATTTGGCCCCTCCTCCGGCTCCTCAGACAATCCTTTATATTGTCCTAGGCGTTGGCAAATTATTGAAATATCTTCAGCTCGGTCGATAGTCAAATGAAATTTCGAGACGGGCGTGCCCGACCCGATCACGTTCCCAAACTGTTTTATTACAGGTGAAAATATTTTATTTATATAATATTTCGATTTAATTTTTTCCGTGGTCATAATACATTTACAATTAAATATATTCTGTGAATTTTGTTTTCAGTGTTTTATTCAGTTACAGCATTCTTAATACTTTACAGTCGCCATCCTAAATTATTACAGTAATACTATATTGTATTGCTTAATTTTTTTATTTGGGGTGTCCTCGCAAAAATTGTATCTTGAACGTGTGCAACTGATAGATTTGTCGATAGCTCGAATTTTCTACGAAAATTAATCAGAATATTAATTGTCCGTTAATGAAGGCTGGAACTTGACGCAGCGTGGTGGGAGGTCTAATTTTAAACTAGTTTCTGTACACCGGCAGAGAGAGGCAATTATTTTCCTTCACAATAGCCCGTAGTCAATTATGACGGGTTCATTTTCAGAAATTTTCACGACTTTGATGATTAATTAATAGAAGTCTGGGGCTAATAACTTTTTTCTTAAAAAAAAATCCAAAGTAAACGTAGCCGGGGAATGACACTTCTTTTGCGCCAAGTTCGTGCCACTGGTAGAACGTAATTATGAAGAAGAAAAATTATGGAGCCTGAAAGCGCATTCGCTTTGAACCGTTCTTTAATCATCCGGTTTAATTACAAACAGAAAAGACGTTTAATGATATGGATCTCTGTTAATGATTAATAACTTCGGAGGAAGTAATTTCCTAACGCAGGTAGTTAATGATTCCAGCGCAGCCACGAAACAAGACTGAACATAAAGACGTTTAGAATACAATACGGAATGTAATGAGATAATCTATTTGTATTTCTGGGTTACGGAATTGAATTGTTAAAAGATACGTTTAATTCTTAACTGGCAAATAAGTCGAAAATAATGTGTGAGGATACTACAGCAAGAAACCATATCGGTATTAGATCTACCAGTCTTCAAAACATTCACACTACTCAAAGGAACATCACTCACATTTTTTAAAATCTGAAGAAAATGATAACTTGAAATTCTCCAGTGTCTCTTGTGAAATTCTCCATTCCAGCCCCACATTCTGAGATTAATTTTTGATTTTACGACCTTCTAAATCGAATGACCGGAAATATTCGCTGGCGTTTCAGGGCGAATATCAGGGTCTAGGCTACAAGCCCGGTGAAATTTAACCAGTGGGAATTTTAAATGGGCGTTCGTTGCTCTCATTCTCCGGAGACTCCTCCATTGGGCCCTTATGGGGTCTTGTTAAGCTTGGCTCCGAAGTTTGGCTTCGATTAATAAATCGGGAAACCGAGAACCCTAGCAGTCATACAGTTTTAATTAACGCGTCAACGTTACAGGGTCCCCGAGTCAAGTTTTAATGACGACGGTATATTCATTATTCGGCAACCGATCACGATTTCGGAACCTCCTTGGCGGGCACAATGCCCTCGGTTTTTATCCGGCGCCTATTGTTTAAATATGACAACGTAATTCAAAACTTTGTTTTTCATAAACGCGATGAAATTATTTCAATTCTGTGTCATTCGAAGCAGAACATGCATATTTAATGACGTATGTGTGAATGTATAACGTTTACACATGTTTCATGAATGGAAACTTTTATCAATACCACCAGCATTCACAAGTTCGAAACCACGAGCATTCCTAAAATCCTGCTGTTTAAATTTTAAAAATACCATATAATACTGATATTGATTATCGATTTCGTAATATTTGTCGTTTAATCGTTACAGAAGTTATAGCGGTCACCTTCGTATTCACACTGTGGGTGACAAACATGTTTTGTTGTGAATGTACAGCGCGTTGGAGAAATAGAATGCCAGGCTGGGTGTCAAGATCGGAACGGCCGGTAATTGGCATAGGCGGGAGATATTGTTGGGATCGATAGTGCGCGGTCCGTGCGCACGAATGGGTCACAGACGGTGTACCGGTTTGAATGGCGCCATTGATTGTTAGTTAAACAATCAATACCGCGGTCATCGCTGCCCGATACCGATCCCAAGGGTACCAGACACCGAGTATCAAAGATAGATAGCGCAGAACACGTGAAACCTGGAGGTCCACCTGGCGTGAAAAGTCACCAGAGGAAACCAACGTCTCAGGTCATTGCGGCAGTTGTTAAATATGTACGAAGCTCGGCGGTAAGACCGACCTATCACTTCGTCATCAGAAATTCTGTGCTAACACGTACCTATTCAGTTCTTCACTCCGTTCTTCAATAGACCAGAGCGCAGAATATATTCAGCGTGCAAAATATATAGATAATTGCGTGCGTAGCATTTTGTAAATCGAACGCGATCCTTTAATTTTAAAACAAGGTAAGCACATATACAGATTCTTCGAAATGTTCAGTCCATTTTAAGGAAATATTTTTTGTGGATCGATATCTGCAGTTCTTGCCTTTACAATATTCTGGGCCGGTAAAAAAGCTAATGGAGCTGGATACATTATTATTATGCGATTCAATCTGAAAATTTCACTTTGATTCAACTACTTCATGCCGCATAATGCATCTAGATTACTAGAGAGTATTTTCCAAAGACTTGGAACCATTCTGATCGAGGTTATTTATTAGATTCGGTCCGAACGCTCACACTGAGCGAAACCTAATAGAGTTGAAGAAGTGAAGTAAGTGAGAACACACCACAAGTCTCCCATGTGCCAAAGTGTCTCACACTGCTACTGAAGATGGCAAACAGCAGAAACCGGTCTAGCAGAGAAGGGACGTGAAATCTACGGTATTCCGACCCCTCGCAGACCAAAAAGCAGGTTTTTCAAACTAGTTTCAATTGCTTGAGGTTATTTGCACTCCCGTGGCGTTTCGGATTATTTGAGAGTATTCTACGTCGTTTCCACGAATGTGTCCCATATGAACGACTCGGTACTTTTTCAGGATATGTAAACATAATCCATGAAACATGTCCCTTGAAAATAACCACAAAAATTGTTCCACCGATACTGCCATAGGTTTTGACAGAGTTCCAATTTGAAATTCCTATATAGGAACGAGCCTCGGGATAGATGTTATTAAAAAAAAATACAGGGTCAATTAAAAATCCGTATGGTGGATGTTTGGAACAGTGGGATTGACACTGATGGGGGTTGGCCTGCCTTCCTCTGGGGGGTTCCAACGTCCGACAATTTGGCAAAAGCGCTGGCCGACCCCGGTGTTATTAAAATGGGGCCGGTTGTGGGGCCCCGCTGAAAGTGCACAGGAACTAATTTCCCTCATCGGCTGATAGAAGTTTGCGGTCGGTCGGCTAATTATGTCCAACACCAAGCTCGCGCCCACCTCCCGCTCACGGTGTCCCCAATTAGCCTAATGTTGACGCCTATTTTTGCTAATTTCCTTTTAATTTTCACCAAATGCCGGTCGGCGCCAATTTCTAAGCGTTTATCCAATTTGGCCACCTGAAATACAAACGTTGGCGCAATTCGAATTGCCATGCATCTATCCCGAGGTAATTGCTGTTTAATAAATAGCGTAGCAGTTTCTTTTGATAGTGTAAAAAGAAACAATTTTGATTATTCAGTTTATACAGCGTTCTGATTATCTAAATTCAGATTTATTAATTTTATTTCAAATCAAATCGTGGTTAATTTATTGAATGTTATAATCCTACCTCCGAGGGTCCAACTTGCTTATTACCCGTTGGCTGTACGGTGTAGGCGTATGTTACTCATGCCAGTCGATTTACTATCGTAATATATAGCTGGGTAAGAATGATTATTTTGTAACTGTCACACACGAACAACTGAAGATTATACAACAATTCCCTTCAAGTTTTTGATGGGCATTAAACTATTTTTATAGAATTTGATGCCTTTCATTGGTGATATTACTACTTAATTATAGCCGTAATAATACTGTACTGATGAATAATTATATATCGGAGCATTTCCGTTTCACTAAAGGTATCACACAACAGACAAAACTGGTTATCCAACAAAAAAATAAAGATTTCATAAAATGAAACTCGTCCCTTTTGGAAGAAAGCTATTTCAGCTGAGAACCTGTGCTTTCTATACTAGTGGATACCAATATTTCTTCCAATTATTTGTTGCCACTTCCCTTGTTCGGACAAGCGTATTGTCAGCTTCTATTATTGATTTTATAACAGTTTCTTCCAGTAAATTTCCCCTTATCCCAGTAGGGAAGGCGCAATATTGGGTCCCGGCCTATGCCCGCACATTTATATAAGATGTTTCCGGCTTTAAATCCTCATTCAGGTTCAATGAGCGGGATATGAGCCACCCTCATTCAGGTTTAATTGCATAACCGGAGCTGAATTGGAACAATATTCAATCATTGTATACCTGAATAAACCAAGAAAGTGTACAGCGACATGCTTTCGTAATAAAGTTGTAAATGTTCTATTCGATTCGAATCTATGGGCATTTGTATTATGTTATTTATAAGTATATTATGGTTTATAAGTGTATGTTAAATTTATTTTTGTTAATTATTTTAATTAACATCCAATTAATTTTTTGGAATATATTAACTTTTTTTTTAACGTCATAGATTTAGTGATATCAATAAAATGTAGTTAATAAAAAAATTAATCCTGCAATGAATTGCAGGAGCGAATAAATCGCTGCTTTCAGGTGTTCATAGAGCCTGTACATTGATTGTTAATCGGAATGGAGACAAATTACTTTTAGAAATATCCCGACCCCAGAGAACAAGTTTAGTTATATTACATATTTACAAATGTTTAAACATATTGATACTCTCTGCCATGGTCGTCTCAGATAATTAACAATTTATTCCTAGATTGAATTTTACATAAAGAGTACTGTTTATATAATAGAAAGGAAATCGTAATTGTTATTAAGTATAGGCAACGCTTAAGGATTAGTAATATTTTCATGTGTACGCTTTTCCAGTAATTTAATAGCTATTTGATGTTTCTGACCATTCAAATTTTTATCTCCTTTTACGTCCTTTTGCTATTCCGGTCTAGCATTAGATCAAATGTCATTTGTTTCATTAGATGGTTAATTACCTAAAACTCCCAGGCGAAAATTGATTGTGACGACCACCACGTCAGCGTAGCTTGCCAGGGTCGAACCGTCGTAGGGGTTGCCCGAATTCCAGAGGAAAGACTCACCGTGTATGAACACAATGACAGGCACCTTTCTTTCTTCGTCCTGATAACCTGAAAAAGGCAAATGTAGATTATAATTTTGGTTCTTGCCAAATTAATATATTCAGGTTAGAAATTTTCCACGATGGAAACAGTATAAACAGTATAAAATAAGTTTTTTAACGAATTAAGAAAAAATTAAAAGAAATATAACGCCTAAACAATGGAGGATACATCATAACCCTCTGCCTCTAACCTGCCAGGACAAACACGAATATTTTTCATTTCAGTATTAATCAGGAATTAAAATGAGTATTTATTAAGAAATAAATAAATTACGTTCGACTGATGGTTGAGAAGACGATGTTTTATTTCAAGTTAACTATTTATTCGTCTGTAGGTAAAAGCATTATACTTGTTTTCTTGTTACCGAAGAGAGAGAATATCACTGATATTATTTTATTCATGACAGCCATTCATTTCTAATGACCAGCGAAGCAATAATTTGATTCCTTATTAAATATACATATGTAGGAATTACACCGTAATTTCTGAGCAGATTGAGGTCACTGTATTAACTATACAAGAAAGAAACGAGACACAAGTTTTAAGCTGAAATTATATTTCCTAAATTTTGAAGCTAATTTAACTGTCTTACAAGATAGTACGAATGTTGTGAATAAGAAATTATTCGCAGAAATGGAACTGTTTTTCATTATACAAGGAATTAAAATTCACAAAGCGCAGAAGTCATTAATGATAGCCTAGATTAATGATATAATTAAGTAGCTGCAGTTGTGTAAATTGGTAATTGATTATAATATTATACTAAAACGTAGATTATATAGTAATTTCAACAAAACACCAGAAATAATTCATCCCATTAGACGTAAAAATCTTCCTACGTGATCGTTAAATACTATAAAACATATGAGCAGGGAGCATATTGGACTTAGTAATACAAGCATTTCTGGAATTTGTAAGCTTGCATTGTAAAACTAACTACAAATAAATTCATTCGTAACTCGAATGGCACAAAAAACACAATGCAATAACCGAAACTATTTATTGGGTTCAACTGAGGTCATGAAATTTACCTTTTTCAGTTGATTCTCTCATTCTGGATAGCAAAAGTGAAATTTGTTCCCGGACCTGCGGGATAATGAGTTTCTTTTTTTACTTTATTCTCTCGTCTGGGTAGCGTGTGTGAAAGTTCTGCTCTCAATACTGCCTGGCTATTGTGGGGGGGGGGGTAACGTCCGAGAATAAAAGGTACCTTACGAGGCAGACCTTGTTCCCCCCGCTGAATGGGATTGCAGCGGATTACTCGAATAGGAAGTATTCTAGGAGGCCGACCTTACAAAACTTGCCTTTCTCATTTCCTTTCTGGGTTTAGAGTTGATGAGATAAAAATCCGGTTTCTTACTCCTAGAAACTTATTCCTCGAGATTTAGAAAGTATTTCAACATCAATTTTCATTTTATTTAAATAATTAATCTGCAAGCATTTTACTGTAAATTGAACTAACTACAAAATAAGAATTACTGCTTCAACCCGGTAGAAGTACACTCTTAGTAAAGTATTTCCTGTCAATTTCCTTCCTGAAAAGTGCATAGATTTTATGTTTACGGTATAGTTTTGTGAAAAAATTATGTTTTATAACACTCTTTTATTTCTCTCTCGCTCTCCAGCCCGAATCAAATAGATTTCCACCTTTCTCCGGCAAGTTTCAAGTGGCTATACCCGAATATCGGGGCGGTTCACCCGCGAATCCCCTAAAATATTTTTTTTAATTACTCTCAAACTATTTATCCAGGAATTGATTGTTGTATTTGGTCTGTATCAAACTAAAGTAAAGAAAAGTTTCATCGAATCACAACTATGAAAAAATGATTAGTTAAAATGTTACAGTTTACCCGACTGAAAGTAGAACAACGTAATTCAAGGCATTGCCCATTTCTTTAGTTCAGATAAAATACTCACGATTATATTCAAATATCGATGGATAAATTTTGGCCCAGAATACTGTACTTTATAGTTTAACTATTTAAATTTTTTTCCGTTTTCTTCTGTGAACGTATTAATTATTAGCGACAATCGACCTCATGCATAAGTCACTTCTTTCTCTCCAAATGAGTTTTTACTCCTCAGTATATATAATATTTCAAGTATAAAGAGTGAAATCAAAAAGGAAGAAAGAAAGACGAAATCAAATAACTTTAAGAAGTACAAATGAGACACACTTTGAAATATCATTTTAGGTCCTTTGTTCCCTGCCATAAAGTCATTGTTAGTAATTAGGGCTTTCATTTCGGGAATGAATTGCTTCAAACAAAGAAAAGGAATGCTTTAACGAGAGGAATTTCTCAGATTTTCCGTAGACTCCCCCTACAATCCTTTATTAAGATCTCCCTTTCCCCTCAGTTTCCTGCCTCGTTATCCCCAATCTTTTCCCCTAGTCGTATTAAGTGAAATGATTTCACGTCGATTTTATTTAATTTATAACTGCGAAGTGGAAGAACAAATGGAGCCAGGTAAAAGTGAACTCTCTGATCCCATTGCATCATCAAAATTACACATTCCGTCGGTTTGCCTACGAATTAGTTGTTAGCGGAAACAATTGATCCTACTCAAGACCAGATTTTGTTATACTTTCCTTACTATTTTCGAGACTATTTTTGTAATTTTCTAAATATGAAAACATTATTTTATAATTAGCCGTACAATTATTCATAACGGAAATATATACAGTTCATACGAGGTCCAATTACGGATTCCCTCTGGTTTATTTTTCAAGAATCTGTGAATTCCTGCGATTTTATTCTTGTCCGGTATATATTCTTTTTCTGTATTTTTATGCAAATTGTATGCAAATAAACAATTGCCAGTACTGGGATAAATTTCATAAAAATTATTTCATTTTTACTTACTTTATCTCGCAAATTTAAATTAACCACTGGCACATGCGAGATTTGCAAACGTTATGGGGGGGATGCCATGTAGGCTTGTGAGCACTATTGTGCATACATGTTTAATTACGGTTAGTTGTACGGTTGGCAGTTTTAACACTAATCGGAGCCACTTGGACCATCTGTCGGCGGCCGGGGCAAACTGAAGCTTAGCCGAGTTCCGCTAGGCAGCAGCATGAACCGGGCACTCGTCTCTTCGTATTCCACCCTACCACCAATACCGTCCCTTTTCCCGTCCCATTTATTTATCCTCATCGCCTCCTCCCTTCCTTCGTAGGCAATATTGTCCGGCTTTTACCCGGACAGCCGTTATTCCCTCCTGCCTCGCGTTCTTCAGTTTGTCCGAATTAATTCCGGGGCCTCTCCCCGGTCGATATTGTCCGCTTTCTTCACGCCCTGGGTATTCTATGACTTAATAGAGCAAAATTACGATACAGTTAAAACGGCAATAAAATATCTGTAGGATTTATGCTATTAATTCGAATCTAGTTAATTCGGAATCCAATAGCAGAATCGTGTAAAATATTCACTGACGTTGTTAGGGTTATTCATTCAAATCGGTTTGGTCGGGTCTAGGATTTCGCTTGTGGCTCTACTTCAATCCAGTTTTCTTCAGGGAAAGGTTTACCCTAAATATAGCAACTAAATGTGGCATGGTTCGCAATTACTGCATATATAATTAATAAAAACACACATCTGACGAATATATGTTGCACGAATATATGTTAAACAATTTAAAGTTCCCTTTCTTCTTGAAGAAATTGAGTCCCTTCGATATCCGTAGTTGGAATCGTAATTATAATTTTGTTACATCATACATATTTTAGAGACGCTTTATTTACTTAAACGCTTTAATTATTACAATGTATTGTATACAGGTTATATCGTTACCTTCGTAAGTGTAATATTGATATAAATATTTAATAATACGTATTAATAAACCATATATACGTATCATCCATTTCACGATATAATAAATTAGTGGACTCCGTTGCCCAGTGCTGGTATGTTCTTTAGTCAAAGATAATCCATTAACCCTGTGAAATAGTGGTAATTTTATGTAAATAGTTTTCCTATAAATCTTGGCCTTCAATATAAAGGGTAACAAAGGTTGTACAGGGAGTCGTTCAACACCCTGTACGTCAGCAGTACCGAGGATTCTCAGTGTTTGTGATCGTTCGGAATTCGGCGATTCCAATTCTCAACAGCGGCCGAATCGATACCGAAACCCGGCGAAGAGCCGGGCGAGAGATAAAAAGATAAAAAGACGGATATTGGGAGAACGCGGAAATCGTGAAGGAATAAAGTAGACCGGATTGGCTGAGAAAGGAAGGAGGGGGAAAAGGAAGCGGATGAAGGCCCTGCGGTGGGTGGAGGGGGCCATTGTTTAGAAATGATCTCATTTCAGTGCCCTGTTCTAAATTTAGTAGAACACCGAGAGGCGGTGCCACTATCGTTCGCGAAGCCTTTTCCCTTAGTAGTTGTACCACCTCGGTGTAGATAGCTGGGCCCGACCAATTCCAAACAAGTTCTCCCTCTAGTTCCAACTCCTTCCAATATGTAGCAATTAGCATATCCATGTTATATCGCCTACGTTCTGCTAGTTCACTCTGCCGAGCGTAATTAAAAGTGTGTTAAGTAATTCAATTGTATATTCGCAGTATCATCCACTTGTATTTTACTCCATTCTTTTGGTTTCCACACTGATTTTCGTTTCTTGGTCCGTAGAATTGCAGTGGTGTTCTTAGATGAGCCTTGTAGTTAAGAACCAGTAAAATAATTATTCTTCGAGCACTCCAATAGACATTCTAATTTAAATGAAAACTAAAATATAATTCGACATGGATTATTGATAGACTCAAAACAATTTAAGGTTGATTTCCTTGGCAAACGCTAACGCAATCGCACAGCCAGATATAAATAATTCAAATTAATAATGAAATTCATTCGCCAAGTGTTTTGCGGGATATTTAGTCAACCACGTTCTACTTTTAAATACGACAGGAGTGATGGTATCAGGAGATAACGATCGAAAATAGTTTTGCGAATTGTTCTCATGCATCAAATGGCAGGTAACTGTCGCGAGATTGTCAAACAGAAATGATTAACCCCTCAAAGCTTAATTAATTCAAATATACAGTTTTATTTAAACTGGTAAACAGCGAGAATAATTCGTAGAACAATTATAAAATGTATTTGTTGCACATATTCCAGTTCTACTGATATAGCTGGTACACACCGAAACAGGTAGGTGCACTCATAATGGTTTAGTATGATTGCATTTCGGTTTTCTAGATATTTTTAGCCTCCCATTAAACATTAATTTAAAGATTGTCGAGGGAAGTGTATTAAGTTTGAAAAGGGAACATTGGGAATGTTTTTGATGGGTGCAAGGCCAAGCGTTTTGGGCTTTTCTGCCTCCACGCACGTTCTCTCTATATTTCTAATTGACTTTTTTGCAACTTTGATCCGAACGCCACTTTGTGGACCGACCGAGCGGAACAAAGTTCCAGTTACCGCAGCCCGACCTACGTGAGACCAAGTATAACCCTTTTGGACAAGGCCCCACTAGCTTTAGCGAGTATAATGAATTACTATTGTTAAACTCCACAATATACACTACACAACCGCCTGAAAAAAGGTGCGCTCTCGCAACTTAAATTGAAGAAAAACGGCCAGTATAATAGTAATAAATACTATTCCATTTATTTATTTTTAATATAGTAAATTAATCAATAGTTCCGTTTACATTTTAGATAGATAACACAGTTACCCCATCGAAATCCTAAAACTCTGATTTGAAGGAACGTCTAATTAATTAATATTAAGGAAACAGTTTCCGGGACCTTCCAGGGAAATGTAACATTGAAATATGGATATAGATCCAGATATTTGACGATCATGCATGAGCAACGAATAAAAAATCATCGAAATGTATGCATGGAATGTGGAATTATATACCCATTCGCTTAATGCCTTATTCTACCTTTCAGTTTCAATATCATTCGGGTAGAATATAAACCGGCCATGAAGTCGGAACTCAATAATACTAGTAAATAATCCAATGATTTCACTTTTTATACACATTACGAGGATTAGATATTGGCGTTTTACCTGGTTCGATTAGACTGAAATACAAGCCTTGTACTTTGAACAATGAAATTATCCTTAAACCAAAGTAATATTAATATATGCTAGATTTGTATAAATACATAGAATAAACTCATTATGTATTGATCATAATCATTCAGTGGCTTGGAATGTATCAGAGGATTTTGAGTATGCGTGTGTGTGTGTGTGTGTGTATATATATATATATATATTGAATACTAATCCCCAAAAAAGTTCATATTTTTGTCTCTCGTCTGTAGCAATCCCTCTGAAGTATTCAATTTCATGCCGGTATATACCTGTGCGGTGTGTTTGACGATATCTCGCCCAATAGCCCGGTCCCTTGATCAACATATCAAAGAAGCGGTTTCACTTTATTGGTAAAGATTAAAAAAAAACAAACGAACTCCTTTTCCTTGCACACTCGGATTAAATTTACTTCCGAGAACCGGAAAGCGTTACTTTTGATTTCATCCTTTTCAATAGTCTCAATTTCCAACGGGAAATATGGCCTAAAGAATATTAACCCATTGATCTTTGATTCTATTCATCTTGATTAAACATAATATAACATTAAATAAACTTAAAAATGTCATTATTGACTACTACCTACAGTTTCATTTCAACATGACATTTCTTATGACATACGATATATGGGATGAATCTTACTCATAATACTGGTATAAGCTAAAGCCATTCAAATTAAGTAAAAACACGTTGCGAAAAAAATTCAGTAATGTGACATAGAAACTGAATTATAAATGTTAAGCCTTTACATCATTTTAGCAGTACTCAGGCTTTTACTTTGTTTGTACATGTAATTAGTTTTCGGATGACCGAGAGGGTCTAAGCGCTAACAGGACTAGGAAATGGGTAAGGGATAAGTACAAGATACGCAGCATTGCGATCAGGGTCCTTTCTAGCCTGCTAATGTGTTATAAACGAAGCTCTGCTTTGGCGAATGTTCTTATTAGAAGTTGAAAAACTTTTTTTGTATCTGTATTTGAATTATTATCATTCTATGCCCGACATAATTTCCTCGGTTGTGGGTTAGGGGCAAATCGTAAGTTATTGACCTCCGCTGGCGGGATGAATAAATAGACCTGTTTCGAACTCGATTCAAAGTCCCTTTATGCCTATTCTCTTTCCAATACTCTCTCTTTACAGCGCCATAGCGCTTCCGGTGCGGAGGTTATTCATGAAAATTCGGTGCGAGGTTCATTTGTCTGCTGGTCCGCCGGAAGAATGACCTCCGTTTTCATGAATGGATAAAAGTCATTCCAGTCACAGCACAGTTTCGGGACTTTGGGAGCCTCCACCTTAATCGCCCGCCTCTTTTATGTACTTGATAGAAGTTTAAAACGGATATCAATCAAGTACCGATCCCAATTTTGTTTTTTGCGGGTAAGGGGCTTTTGATTCTGTAGAACTGCCTCCGAGCCCCCCCTTTTCACTGCCTTTTTCCTACTGCCTTTTTTCCGGTCTTTTTTAATTTTCTGTTCTTTCTCATTCCACTTCACCCACCCCACCATCAATTGATCATTCATTATACCGGCGATTTAACGTAAAATATCGTCGCTTTTGTTACTCCGGAAGACAATCAGTAATGGGGACGCGAATGGGCATTGGCACTGGGGAGGAGGCGGGTAATTTTTATTACTCTGAAAAAATTCACAGCGTGGTGAACATTCAATCATGAACCTGTGTATGAGTCCGCGTTTAAAAAATTAATGAAAATTTGAGACTACAATATTATTTCATAAATGAAATACGTCACATGTTACCCGAAATACCGTTAAGTAAGAAACTTGTATTTCCTGCCACCTTTTTTTCCAATAAATAAGGGTTAAATAATAATTCGACGAACTCGTGGATAGTGAGAAGGTAATTCGTTTGGTAACGAATTCACTTGCAAAACAAGGTATAAACAATTTGTGATGATATTGTATAAACCAAGTATAAATTATAGTTATATTTTGACTCTCAATCATTGCCTCTTTCAGGAAACATCGAACAATCGAACGTCACTTATTGAAACCCATTATGACTTGTGATGAACACTGCATATTAGCCGTAAGCACTCAGCTAAATATGACGCAAACATTGCGATGTGAGAGAAATCTACACATTACATCATGAACCGTCGTTCGTATTTAGTATTCATTAACTAACAGCTCATTACAATATATACCTAATGCTGTTGGCAAGGTTATACAGTGACAGTGGAGTGGGAATGGGAGTGGATGTAATATAGGATGCCACTATAAACAGTTCACAGAACACATGTCATACATGTCACAAGAATAAATCCATATATAACAAAATGGCACCGAGGAGGGTTTTATCGTGTTACACAGTTCCAAAACGCCCAGAAATAAGGACTGGAAATGGCGGGTTTCATCCAGAATTTTTGAATTTTTCATTACTATCAGTAGAAATTATCTCAAGCTACTGCAATCGACGTTCAGGAAATAGAATTTAAAAGATAAATTTAACTATTCCTACACGTATACACATACGCAAACAGATATATATGCAAATGTTCTAAATTTTAATATATTGGAAGTATAAAATGATGCTACATTACTCTTTCCAAACTACGCTTTACATTCTAATAAATAATGATTTAAGGCTTCCTGCTATTAGCGAAACGATAAATTCAGAATATATTGATCCGATAGGCACCTTTGCTGAAATTGTATGGATAGTGAGGGGGTGGTTCTCGGCCTTTTACACCATGCAGATTAAAAATTACGTTCCATTTATTTAAATAATAAAACTGTCTGAGTTTTGACGAGCATTCAGTATAAACCCTATTCAATTTCGCTGGAGGTAGAGAAGGGGTAGATGGGACGCATTGCGGTTTTATAAAGCGTCAAATTTTACTTTCATAAAGCCGCAGGCATCCCGCGCCGGCCCCTT
Organism: Lethocerus indicus; assembly: GCA_019843655.1. Lineage (NCBI taxonomy): Eukaryota > Metazoa > Arthropoda > Insecta > Hemiptera > Belostomatidae > Lethocerus > Lethocerus indicus. The sequence continues at coordinate 19,266,148 of JACDQD010000003.1, read as the reverse complement.
ATTAATGGTTTCTGGCCCAAGGAGCATCCATCTTTATTATTCTGCACGGCAGTGTAAACTCGTAAACGTATAATACGATGTCATTATATGCGGCCGCCGCCCGATACAATCCGAGGGAAATTTTCGAAGCGGTTTTAATTAAATTTAACCTGATGCCAACATCCGGAGGGAGAGGAAAACTCATCGCCAAGAAAATAAATTGAAATAACATATTCCGTGAAATAAGTATTGTTTTTATTGAGGGTTCATCAAGAAAAAATGTATAATACTCAATAAATCAATTTGTCATACGATACATTGCTCCCTAATACTGTATTAATACTTCATTAAACTAAAACTTTTCGTATATTCGACTCTGTTGGAAACCAATACTGCGTCATCGGGATTACCAATAAATTTATTCGGTTTCCAAATTCAAAGGCAAACATTGTTATATTTACGGTATAGCCCCTGGTGTAATGTCCGTGTAAATGCACCGCGGGACTGCATTGAACAGCCGTTTTGCTATTCATTAATATTTATTTTACGTTCGTCCGAACGTTCGGCAATATTTATGTACAAGACTCGAATTGTTCACGTTTAGGAGACGGAGGAATTATTTCGCAAAACATTACGAGTGTATTCGGGAGGTCAATATGCCGAAATTATATATACCGCGAAATACGAAATATTGTTGGTTTGGGCTCATTTAAAATGGAGCGGAATTAATTCCAAGAATTAAATTCATTTAGAATACCACTGAACCCTGATGTAGTTGTCATTAATCGACGATTTTCAACGAAGAAACACTTTTCTCTCAGTTTGTGTCCACCGAAGGAAAAGTTTCCGTTCAAATGTTGAATTTGTGAAATGTTACATAATACCTTTCAGATTGGAGATGTGAAATTCAATCCGACGCCGGATGTAAGTACTCAATTGTTATGGTAGCTTGCAGTCCATGTTCAAAGGGAGCCACCTGGATGGGGGGGGGGAGGATTTCGGCTAAGGCAGGCAGATAGCTAGTTGTTGAGGGGTAGGCAACACGAGTCGACGAGCTACTTTCATCTAGGGTAATTCCTGACCCAGACCCTGGGATTACGCGACCAAGTTAAATTGCGTTTCCCTTCGAGCCACGAGGCCGCACTTGTGTAAATCGTTCCGATATTAAATATTTACAACCCCCTCATACACCGCTAAGGTGTAACATGACCTATTGATTTTCGTAAGACGAGAATTTGGAAGTACAATATACCAAACTTGGTTCTACCTACCCTCCTATCTTTATTTCACACTTGCTTCGTTTTAAGTATCCTATTTTAGTTCAACAATACCATTTATTTGCCATACTTGTAGGATGTCTATAAATAGGAAGACACAAGTGAATTTAAGGTCCTTTTTGGGGGCCCGTCTAGTTATAAACTACAAACTCCGTTGCGACCTTCGGAGTGTCGGTTTCAGCATACTCAGTGGTATTCATCTCTCATTGAAGCACTCGTTCCCTGATAACGTGATAAAATAGTCGATCGTTTCAAAAATAAAGTTTACGAATAAAGTTTTTTCAAAAATTCGATACTTAAGCGTCTCATTTGCGTGATATAACAACGGGACAGCAATAACAGTGACTGAAGCTTCTTTTATTTGTTTGTGATTCAGTGGAACAATAAACCAAGAGGAAGCGGAATCAGCAGTATGCGATCGCACTAAATTTCCCACTTTCAATGGGTACCTGGACACGACCGCTATTAGCATTAAATGGTAAGTTATTGAGTTAGGCAATAAAATGAAAATGGTCATTAGCCCACTAATAAACTGATTTATCATCGGCCGGTTAGCCATTGATTCTGTATATTTTCGTACCTCGGTCCGGCGTTCCTGTTAGGCGGTGTTATTCAGAGTCCCTACCGTAGGGTCTAAATATAGACTGGACCCCACCCCCCACACCCTCGCGGCATCGTTGGGTCAACGACGTAGTAATACTTGTAAACAGGGCATGAAAGCTTTTATGCAGCTCTACCTATATTTTTGCCCGTCAGTCAGTATCATTAAGCTCAGCACTCGTCTATTAAAGCATAATTGATGAGTAGCCACTAAGGCAATTAGGTTTTGTTTTTGATCTAATTTATTGAACTGTGATTTAAAAATAATAGCTAGTTAGTACAGAGGAGCTGCTTCTTACAAAATAATATCCTAACAAGAATTTGCGATTAAAATTGCTTGGACAAATTTTTCTCGTGAAGGCAATTTGTTTTTAATTATAACGTACGTGTTATTATTGAGCCTTAGACATTCATCATTTTCTGTCTACGTTGGCTTTACGGTTCAAGTAACTCTTTAATGAATGAAAGAGAAGTTAAACTTGTTCAGAATATAACCGAATGTTATTGAAAATGAAGATTATATATAAAAATAATTAGTTTTTATTATCTTTAGTACCGTAGGAAGGTATAGAACATTGGTAGGAAGGTAGTGAAGTGGGCTATAGTTGTTGGTCGATGCTGTATATCCGCATGGCTACTTAATATACATGAAATGGAGCCCCTTATCGGTCACACCTCCCTCGGATCTCATCCCTACTCGGAATCGCTTCCACCGGCGATGGTAGTGGAGACTCTTTCCCATCCCCGGAAATTTATATTTACTGGGAGGCATAAGCAGCGATTTTACGACTTCATTCCCGTAAAAAAAATCACCCTCTTGATTAAAACTCGTTCCCCGGGGTTATTAAACTGGACTGGATAATGCGCCCAGTTATTGGCTTTCAGAGCGTATTTATCGGCCGCGTATCCGGTCGAATGGTTTATTAATTTGCCGTTTTCTATTCAAGACTTCCAGTCTCCTTTTATGCATTTCAAACGCGCACTTAAGTTGTCTAGAATACCATTTTCAAATGAACGTGGGTTTAATTACGATCCGTTATGGTATTTCTATAATAACGGTCTGATTTTAGATTCAGTTTTCCACGCGCGAGGCCTTCTTCAGAGGAAGAAAGAATGGGATCTAGTGCTGCGGAATTCCCCGACCTAGTATGAAGCCGGAAAATACACCGCTATATATATATCGACTTTCAACAGAACACAGTTATTAAGGAACAACCCACCGGACTTGGGTTCTCCGGCTCAGAGGAATTGACGCTCTTTTAGTGTCCGTAACGCTGAAAGGAGACTGAAATATACGGCTCTTTAATTCTTTACCGGCCTTTTCAATGGGGAGCCCTTTGCGTGGGCTCCGCGTTCGGTTCTTGTCTACATCTGCTACTGAGGTGTGCGACGGGGGTGATTGAATGGGCCCCCGCCCCCGCGCTAGTTCTGCGCGCCTACTCCGTCGGCTGTCACGTAACGGCGTAAAACGGAGTCGGTCCCTCGAAAGACGGCCCCAAAAAGGAAATAAAAATAAAAACCGGCGGTGAAATGAAACCCCCGGAGGAAGGACCCCGAGGTTCGGCGTACCGCCATCCTCCGGGTGCTCATTTACTATTTATGATCAATCTCTTGATTAGAGCTCTGTCGAAATCCTGGCGCTCTTCCACGTCAATGCACGAATTTTTAGCCCCGTATCGCGTCCCCCGTGTAAGGTGGAGTGATGAATGTTTAAAAGATGGAGAGCAATAAAAATCCTGGATGTATACTTAATCTTAAATACGAAGCTGGCATTAATAATATAGCAGTTTGAATGGAAAGGGGAATGTGGGGGAGCGAACAAGCGTCATATTTTATGAATACGGTGAATGTGATTTAATACTAATGGCAGAGAAGCATCTATATTATATTACAAGTTGATGCAGATAATTAATGGATGGTTAATAATTTCTGTATTTTTCCCTTATTCCTACTGTGCACGGGAAATTATTGCCAAACACAGAAAATGTAAAGATAAAGTATTTTTTCGGGGCCGTAATAGCATAATTATTCTGCATCACAACGTGCGGCAATCATCCCTGTCCACATACCCCACATTAGCCGTCACGTATAGTTGGTAGTCTACTTTAATGAGTTATGATAACCAAAAACGATTTTCCGACATCATCGATCATTTAGTGAAATTGTACACCGAGCTAATTTAGATAATCGTGCAACGAGTCGAGTTTTATTAATCTCAAACTGATTTGTGCCGCTACATAAATTACCGCGGACGAGGCTAAAGAGTTCATCTCGCACTTGGAATAGCTCATTTTTACAAAAGTGGTACAATAAAAAAATTGAAACATTGATTCTACCGTGAGCGGACAGCGTGTCGGGCGGCCCGGAAAATACCTATCTGCAAATTATAACGATTGTTTATTTATGAGTTTCAAGTTTGAACAGCGGTTCGAAATTAAATCATGAATCCAGTCCAGATTTAATTTATACAGACGGGTTTATCCGTTTGGTACAAGGAGCCGCATTAATATTCATATCTGTCTGACTGAGTGCATTTTAAAGGGTTGGCGGCTGGCGGTGGGCCTCCTTTTCAAACAATAATTGACTCGCTAAAATAGGCCCGGATTACATCCGAGGTTTACGCGATGCCCCGCGGACGGCATTACCGGCCATTTTATCAGCAATACAAGTGTTCCTACATAGGCAATATAGATGCATTACGGTTTACAATGCTCCTCGCAATTATTTTCTTCCGCAACTCTGTTTATTGTACGAGTTATTTCGCACACTTATTCGGCAAAAGAAAGATGAATTGGTTCAAGTAAATAGGGAAACTGCGATGAAGTGCGATTGATCAAATTGGAAATGAAAGCTCGCCAAAATCAGCAATATAAGTAAATCGGATTGGTGAGGTGACGCCGCGAATTGAGATGTCGCTTTTTTAAGAAACGAGGTCAGAGTCCGTCACGAGTTTCTGGCTTCGACGCCAGAACCAGCCCCATCATCCTCACCCCTCTACCATCTTCCATCCCTCTTCCTCTTCCTAACTGTAACCTCCTCTATCTCTCCCCCTCGTCACCCTCTCATACGTGGATAATAAATACGTAATCGTGGAAGTATTTATCATTCTAAATTATATTCTAAGTAATATACAAATAATACAGACATTTGTTGAAAGGCCTACCATTAAAGGACATCAGATAAAATTTTACTCAGCTCAATCTCTTGGGTTACAAAAATATAAGTAAAATACACTATATCATAACGCATGATTTAAAATATCTCAACTTAGTTGTAATACATACAAAATACATAAATGGCGTAATGTTTTTTACTAATTTACCCTAATAACCAATTCTTAATCAATTATTTTATTATCCATGTACGAATAATATTTTTCAATTTATCTCGTATATCCTAAGCGGCAAATGTAGAAAACCTATAGATTTATTAGTTTCTAATATTGTAATACATCATCCCAAAATTAAAGCTACTAGTAAATTTAGTATTAATTATTATCAGAGTCCAGAATGGATTACTAATCCAGAATGTAAAAGATTTTGGATTGCCGCGTTCAATTCACCGACGAAAGACTATTTGGGAGCGTGCCGGAGAGATTACAAGAAGAGCTTTCGTGGAGCTGAATAATGTTGAAATTAATTTAGCGCGGAATCCGAGCCACGGGCTCCACAACGGAAACAACTGGATTGCCTCAGTAAACTGCATTATGATCCCACGCACTCCCCCTCGAGTTAGCTCAAAGTTATATATAAACGTAACACATTCGTACGGGCCTTGTACGTCTGTACGGTTTTACGTTCTTATTTCATAGGACCTAGTGTAGGGCACAGAATTTAACCTTTCACGCCCACATTGTATGCCTAAATTATCTTAAATATTTAGCCTATTGACTGAAAGAGAATTTATAAATTTTCATAGGAATATATTCAGGTAAAGACAGCCCAACAAATTTGAATTTTGTTGAATTGCATTCACTGTTATTATAAGAGAATTTCATTCAGGCCGTAATGTAACGTAGTATTTCATATTTTGGGCCATGGAGACCTTCCATGCCTTACCCTATCAGTGCCTCATTAGATCGACTAATTCGATAAAGTAATTGCGTTTTGTATTATCAATTAGCGAGAAATATCAATAGGGGATTTAATCCTGTTTGCTCTTCAAATGAGATCGAAATAGTCCGAAATAGAAGAATTCTATAATAAAAGTTGAAACATAAAGTTAATTTATCACCTTGTGTAGTAATGAGCGGACCAATTATAGGAGTTCAATTGGAATCTGTACAAATTACAGCTCTACAAATTAAGAAATTCCTATGCTACAATTCTATCAACTCCCCGCGAAGCAGGCAGATTAGACCAAATTAGACTTCTAACTCTCCACAGGTCTGCTTTGTTCTGTATTCAGTGACGTCATTTTATTCAATTCCGACCTTCCTTCATTGTCATACATTTCAAAGGTAAATAAAAAAATAGTTATATCCTACAGACGCGATAAGTGTCTCAATTATGCTATCCGTTCCTTGACCTTTGCTTTGGTGATATTGCATACATCTGTTTTTAACTCCCGTACAACCAGGACAGGATGTTTTATCGGAATGAGAGCATGGAAAAATCATTGAGATTGTATAAAAATGGCCTCAAGAGAAGTTTTAAAGCCGGCCTGTTTAATACCTCTCGTAGAAAATCGGCCGTGAACTCGACTCCCCATGCGAAACAGGAACCCCCTCCACCACCAATCAAATAGTTATGATCCAAAAATAAAAATTGGATTTCAGTCAAATGTTGCGAAATTTGATTACGCTTGTGTTCCACACTCCCGAACGGAACGACTGCGTTTTGTTTGCTTGTAAACAGAGGAGATATCGTGCACTACCAAGATACTCAATATGAGGCTCTAACTGTAGTTAGAGCACTGGTAAGAAAATGACGCCCGTACGGAGAATGTCCTGAGCATCGGCTTCGTCGTTACATTGATTGATAATAAATTAGATTGCCGAATTTAAATTCGATATAGGAGCTGTCCATGCGTATTTGAACAACGTGCCTATCCGACACTTGCTTCCAACGAGTTAGGCACAGGGTGGTGAAATACGTGATGTGACTGGGTGATGTGGACGGGGGGGGGCGGCGTATTGGGAAAATGTTTCGGCGGACCAGTTTGCCTCCTCCTGTTGGGACAGTTTGCAGTTCGATCGTTTATTAGAGTTGGTAACATTTCGTCAACAACTAACTGCGCCCAATTGTACGCCCATATTCCAGTTCCCAGTATATACATCATTGTATTGCTTTCAAACCGAGTCGCTTCTCGTGTCTTCAATCGTATAACACCGGCTATTAGGCACACACGAATATCGTACGTTTTGAAGTATTGGCTATTATTTTAATTTATTAACAAGTTAACGTTCAATTATTGAGATACCCAATTCATTATTGAAGTCTCACAGGGTGATATCCAGTCGTGTTACACACACATATTCGAATGCGGCAAATCATTGAGAGGTCGTCAATATCACCGAGTCAGGACCTAGTTATGTTTTCCCGTTTATTAAATTAATTGCAACAGAATTCTGAAAGAATAAAGCACATTTTCATTCTCCGTAACACTGCGTCAGATAGGTCCCAGAACAGCTTTCACCAAAATGTCTTAATTTGGCGGTCAGGGGACCACCCACCTTAATTAATTAAGGAGATATAAAAAAGAGGGGGTGGGGGTAGGGCGAAAACAAACAGATAAATTCTCTGAACAAATAAAAAAAAAGTTGGTTGATTGGTGTCGGTGATCGGATGCCAACCCTATTAAATGAACTTCCCAATTGCCTCTGCCCCAACCTCCCACCACTTGGGCTCCAACTTGGGGTTGTCTGACCCTTCCTGAAATTGTAGGAGGGGGCTCGTTTTAGGAGGAACAGTAACGAAAATCGTTAACTCCCCAAAATAATAACAGTTTAATTCCCACCATCATAATATTTTGGAAATGGATCACTGTTAATAGTTTAATTCCATGGATAACTATTATATTACCAGCCAAAAGAAATAGTTACCTGATATTAAGGAAGCTGATCACCCTCGCAGAAACTCGAATTTTAATTCCAGTAATCAAAAATCTAATTGTGACATTGTCACGCTCTTCTACGTTTTGAAATTGATAGCTGTATGTCTTCGATTTGGCACCGGATAGTGCCGTTCGGAGTGACAGTGAAAGACACAAAGAATCAAAACATATATACTGCCGACAATATATAATTTAGTAGAATTATTTTTGTCTCATTATTCTTATTAAGGTCGTTAAAATTGATGTCAAATGAAAACTCGTTATACTATGTTTATCGCAAAGTTTTAGACTTCTTTTAGATTTACACAAGCCTAATTTTTGATACACGAGCAGTGGTCTGCCTAAAAGCATTGGTCCACGTTGCGGATCTATAATTTATTAAAAAAGAAATTCAAACATATTTAGGAGGAACTCATAAACTCTAATATACCTATTAGAATTCTATTCGGTTGTTTGTTATGGTACAAATATTTCCCGTCAAAAATTACACTTATAAGGCTCTCGCCCGACTATACTGGCGAAATGATGATATAATGAGTAAATGCAGTGACGAGCGATTGGTGTATGGAGTTTGAATCCCGGTGATGGACTGAAAGTTGCTTCAATTGAAAATTTCGATAGATCTATAATGGATGAAAACGATTGAACTGGGATATAAAGAATAACCCCCTGGCACAAGGGGGTCCCCCGGCGCTACTGTAAATATGCTACCGCTTTTGCGATTGTTTCTCCAATTTTTATACGACTTCTCCTTTTATACATATTCGCAGAAATGTGTATAGTGCATATTGTATAGTGTAGTAGGGATTGTTAGTTCTACTTCGTGAAAACTGACTGGAACTTAGTGGGAAATGAAGTTTCGGCCCCGGCGGCGCGCGGGCAGGGCGTGCAAATAAATTGGAGGCGGCCGGCCACCCTCCCCCAGACATACTTCGTCCCCGGGTGACGTTTCTAGCAAAATTACAGCCCGGAAATTAACGTTAGGATGGAGATTGAGCGGGTGATGGAGGGCAGAGAGAGGATTGAAGAGGAAGAGGAACTTTTATTTTCACATTCGGGACCCGCTCTTTACAACGAAAGTTTTGTTTATACAACTCTCCTCTACTACTCACAGTCTAACGAATTTGGACTTGCGCCGAACCCAAAATAAATTTATGACCATGATTTCACTTTCCGTCCACTGTAATTATATATAAATATCCGTCGGTCGTCCAATATGTTTAGTTATTTGTCACTGTCAGGGTGTGTGCCATACAGCAGCACATCGATTCAGTCAAAGTTCTCATTGCGGGTCTGTATTTTTGACCCCCGGTATCCTACAGACCGTTAATAAAGTCGTAACTAACGAGATACACTTACGAAATATCATTTACAATTGCACCATATATCAGGATTGATATAAGAACTTATTGGTAGGACATGTGAAGCCAACGCACTTGTGCACTTGTCACTGGTTGGCACGGGAGTGAAACCGGTGTCCAATTTTCTGGCACCCTTCGGTCGATAATACGTCTTCGTATTTACAAGTGATTTCAGTTTCTTTTTTTTTTTTTTTTTGGTTTTCTGCGCCGTTTGAAATTATTCCTTTGTAGTGAAATCCGTGCCAACAATGAAAGTTTAGTCAGGAGAAGAGTTTCGAATTATATTTTAAGCCCAGTTAAAATAAGAAATTGGATTTCTTGTTGACCGAACCGACTCACCGATTCACTTCAGATTTGATTCACCCAGGATACTATTTTTATTTGCGCTTTTATAAGCCGGATTGATTTTGAGTCATTCGACAATAGTAGAGAACGTGTCGGTTTAGGCATTAAACTTATCAGAATTAGAAATTATTTCACCTTGTTTCACTGTGTTGTGGTTGGAAACGGAGCCCATGTAGCCCGGTCGTCAGAATTTCGCAGGAGACTGTAGCGAGAAAGAAATTCTTTATCTATCTCCAGAAATAAAAATTGAATAAAAGATCTAGCCCCTGATATATCATATTTAAGGATTGATAATATTGCGAATCCTTTTAGACTAATCCAATTATTGTGTCCGACTTAAATTCTGAATTCTTATTGATACACGTTTTGGGGGCCGGTGGAACATCATCGTATGATCTGGTCAGCTCCAGTGAAAATTTTATATTTCTTCGCTCGCGTTGCGATACAGTCACTAAAGTTTTTACTCTGGCAAATACTGTATTGGAGTGGCGTCATAAAGATTTCGAGCCGCCGGCGAAACTTTCTATCGGAAAAAGAATAATATGCGGTTTGTGTGTGTGGGGTGGGTGAGAAGGGAGGGTGGGTGGCGATGTCGTGGGATCTAAGTGGTCTGCAAATACGATAGGATACCGATGCCAACTGGAGACGCTAATATGATGTTTGATGTCTCGCCAATCTTCTTATGGGCTAACAAGCACTCTAGTCAAATATATATATCCGAACGACAAACAGGGAAAAAGGATGTTACCAGTGTCGAAGGTTGGAAAACTTTGAAGGGTTACAGATTGATGATATATTCCCCCGAGAGATTGTGATTTATTATTGCATTCGTGAGCCTTAATTTTAATAGAAATTTTGAAATTGAAACCGATTTCGCTCGATGTTCAAAGAATGATAATCGCTCTGGATAATTTAAAACGAAACAATTTATCGTGGTAATACCCTCTGTATTATTGTCTAAGTAGGGATTAGTAGCACAGTTGTTTTGTTAAAATAATGAGATAATTACCTAAATAAATTGCACTTAACTTCTGGTAGCAATTCTCAAATTTTAACTGGGCCGAACCGGGACATTACTGGGTTTATTTTTGAGGTTAATGGTCGTGGGGTTAATTATAAGCGACAGACTACTTTTCCCATCGACGTTAGAATATAGTGCCGCTTAAAAGTACTATTTAGGGAGTGAACTTTTATTTTCACTATATCAAAGAATTTGTTTTGATTTTATATATATATAAATAACCAACAAATGTTCTCCAGGGATAATTATGAGCCAAACAGATTTTGAATTCGCGCCATCGTCAGTAATATTATGCGATATGGCGTCGGTTGGTGATGAATCATCCTGTCAGCAACGACACTCAGCTCATGTCACTCCAAGTAATCCTGTCACTGCACAGTCACAGTCACTTCATTTGACATGCACCTGAGTAGGCAGCAAAGTTTTATATTGACTGAATGTATGATAAGAATTTTCTCACCATATAGATCAGAGTTACATCACCGGAAGGTATAAATATGTAATTATCAATTTTATAATCATCAAAATTTGATAGAAATCAATCTATATACCGATCTCACCTGTCCTAACTAACTTTTCTGCAGTTTCTGCCGTAAACAAATTGACGGTTTACGCGAGGGCTACTTACAAGCTTTGTAATTGTCAATAAATCATCATCAGGAATCGGCAATTTCAGAAACCGAATGAAGCTCGTGGACGCCGGGAGCCAAGAACGTGTTGTCCGAGCGTGCCAAGTTGGGCCCCTGGCCGTGCCTTCCCTCTGCCAGAATCACCCCCAATATAAGGTAATTTCCACGTCATATCACTGAAATATCGCCTCACAGGGAATAACACTATTTTTGCATTTATAATTATAAATTGGCCATTGTCGCCAATTTTAATTGCCGTAATTGATTACTCTCTAACTTTCGCATTCATTATTAATTCGCTATATTAGATATGTCTAATTAATAAAGGCCACAATTATACTATTTTTAAATGCCTTTGATTTCATAAAAAAGCGGTTCCTTACAATATGTAACATATTCCATTAATTTCATGTTTTTAAATGAGGGTATATCGAACTGCTCAGAATATAAGCCATAGTTTTATGAATGATGGTAATTGGAGAGTAGTACGGATGACACTGAACTAAGTAATATTACCCCTGAGCGATACCCGTATTATTTGTTACATATTGTATGAAAATTAATGTCGTTTGGGACCGCAAATGTAATGGATGTGGAATTGAAAAGAACTAGATTAACCTAAACATTTTGGACGATAAAGGCATTGTCTATAGGCATGCCTATAGAATCATGCAGAATAATTTGTCGTCAGAAGATATCCACTAAATATTTTCGTATTATTTATAAGGTAAATCGTATATCATGCAAGGATAACCCGTAGCATTATGCTGGATATACATCAACTTTTATGTTTTCATCTATGTTATTAATATCAATTAAAATTTGCGACTAGTTAATAATTTAAGGGGTCGTATTCAACAGAAGTGAGATCGTTGATTGTCACCCCGGCGGCCTAGTTTATGCAAAAGCAAGGGACCTTGTGGGAAAGTTTTAAATATTTAAAGAACTCAGAAACTGACGAGCATCTGGTGCCCGCATGGCGCTAAGGGAGAAGAAAAAAATACGGAGGCGTGTCCTCGGTAGAAGGCTTGGTCAACTCTTTAATATATTGTAATACCATAGTCATTGGCGGTCTGAGATGGTTTGAAATAACCGTGCAGTATTAAACCGTCGAGTTATTCATTTTTAATTTGTCTAAACAGATTGTTTGTTTTCAAAAAGTCTAATTGCGTTTTTTAAGTTACATATGAAGTTTTCAATTTCAGCTCCCCTTCACAATCTTAAGTGTGTTCATAAAATATTGTGGTTTACCGTGGTTATAAATAAAATTCGATGAATTATGAATTTCATTAATGAATTTCCACGCACTGGGACACTAGTTGATAAATGAAAAATGGATTTGACATTTTTTTTTACCGATGGCATTTATTAATGATGATTTAAGCAATGATTTCAATACTACTGTAGTCATTTTAGAATTTTTTCTTAATTAAAACATTAATTTAATTTTATTAAATTCCTTAAAATTGACCCCACATTAATTAGTAATTTGTCTTATTGTTAATACTACTGTCATACTATAAATATTTCTGATTCTTAGAGCCCTGATTATATACTTATTGGTCTCCTATAGGGATTTCTATATGAGGACAAGTAGTCCACAGGGTGCAGGATATTTCAGTGGCCGGAGCGGATGAATCACCGAATCACTGTTTCGCTATAAATAGTCCGAGGTATTGTTAAGATTTCTGGCGGCCGGGCTGAATTTCTTGTGCGTTAGTGAGACTTGCGGATGCGTCGCCATCAAACTGAAAGTAGTCAACGGTTTCGACTGCTCGCGGCGCTCAGTGGCCCCAAGATTGGGCCCATATTCGTCCGCTGGGAGATTCACACGCGGCTGGGTACCCGCTCCCGTAATTTCTCCCTCGCCCCCCCCCCGCCTATACTATATATAGTGGCTCGTCAATAGCGGAACGTTGCCAACTATTTCTTGGCAACCGGGGTATAACTCAACCTCCCCGCCCCACCCCCTCATGACACACACCAAAGATCACCGGTTGTTTCTCTCGAGATCTGTCCCACGCGCTGGTGAGATGGTCGAGGAGGCCTTCGAAGTCAGTGACGATTTCCTGCCCATGTACCAGAACAAGGATAAACACATAATTAAGCGCTGTTCCTGTAAGAATATTTCTTTTGACCCGGGATTTATCACACACACGCACGTACGTTTCGAGATCGGAGACTAAAATATCCGTGCTCAATATCCGTTTAGGGACCTCAGCACGTTTTCCTGCTTTACTGGCGCTTTCGCCATCTATTTCTTATTTTCACTCATCCCCTCTGATTGGTGTGTCAGGCTTTCACCCTTAGCGGTTATTATCCACTTCTTAGAATTTGCCAGTCAAAAGGACCTATACAAAAAAGAGTTTGTCCATATTAGGGGATGGAATCTGTGGTGCGGAACTGTGTACCTAAATAACACACATAACACAGCTTGTAATACCTTGACATAAATTGCGCATAAACGTGAGCAATTATTTGGATTTTAGCCTAACAATTACGTTTTCATATGGATAGTGGAGCCATTACAATTTCACCACCCAATAGGCATGCGTAAATAACTTATAAAGTTATGAGTATTTTTTTATATTCAATGTAATATATGCATCAGTAGATATTAAATTTAAAGCTAGGGAGTAGTCTTCGAATTTACAGTTTACTCAACAAAAATGGGGGATTAAAATTTTATATTTAATGAATGGGGAGGAATGAATCGCGCTCCGCTATTCCAGGGGCTCGATGTGACAATTTTCAGCTCTACAGCACTTGTAAAATCATTTACAGGAGCAGCGGCGTAGACGGTTTATATGTGTTAAACAGCCGAGATCGGGGTCGGTGGGCGTAACGCGACGGGGAGAGTTCTTTACCGGCAGGTCGGATGTTTGCCCGAGGAAGAGACGGCCCGACCAATACCCACAACCGGCAGAAACTCATAAATAATTCCGCGCTCCCTTTTCCCTTCCAGACTGCTCTGTGAAAACTGTACTTAAATCACAAAAGGTTCAACAGAACCTCGCAAGCAAGCGCTCACGCGCACACACAAATCGACCGACGGCGAAGCATTAAACCGAACCGGCCAATTGGGCGCATCGATGCTTATATAATTTCCGCGCTCTCACCAGAGCTAATAGCCTTGTGAAACGAATTGAATGTTTCTCCGAAAATCAAGAATCTTAAAACGGGGCGCACAAATTAAAATTTTTTCGCAAAATGAAAATTATTTCATATTCATCCACCTTATTGATATATACAATAGTATTATAGATTGGGTGACTCCATCCTCAATTTTTTATTTATAATGAATTAGAACAAAAACGTACTTTAAAACGAATGCCACGAGGCAGTAGAACTAAATTTTAGAGGACTCGTGATTAGGGAGATTTACTTAGAGTGATGGCTGGGATAAAAACAAAAGGATGATGAAAGGAAGGAATTGTTACAGGGCGGTTATCGAAGGTTTTATCTGAATACTTAGCCAATTCAGGGACATGTCCGGGTGTGCGCGTGTGCGAATGTTTGCTGCCTTTGTGCTGGTAAGTGCGCCCGCCGTGCGGGGGAAACGTGAACGGAATAAAGTGGTCCGCCCCGCAGCATACTGTAAAAGTACGGCCCGGGCATAATCAACATACGTTCCAATTTAAACCCCCTACAGCCACTCCAAAGTAAATTTTGTTAATTGAATAAATAAACGTTAGCGACTTCCAATCGAATTAGAGTCGTGTGCCCTCGCGTCGAACCTGTAGCAGGCCGGTCCATTTACAGGAGCATTGTTGGGCCCAAAGCGGATTATTAAGTCAGATATTCCATAGAGATGTTCATTTCATAGTTTTATCAGTACCGTATCGTTTTATGAGTACTATTTCTTCTCTATGCTAGCCATGTAAATATGTGTTTTGCTGAAATTCTTATTATTTTACTCTTAACGTATTTATTATTTATAAAACATAAATTTAAAATAAATTATATTATCTAATTGTTTACTGCTTCAAAATTTCTAGTCTGTAGTCTAATTTGAGTTATATAAATTATATAGTTGACATTTAATAATAATTTATTTCTCTATAGCCAGGTGCTTAACTTTTATTACTTCAGGTTATACTAATACGTGCTGGTTGGCTTCAAAAAACAAACCGCTTGACGTGATAAACCGTACTATCTACTCTCTGCATTTCAATCAAAGTATTTAGAAAAAATCTCTTTAAATTATCCCATTATTTATTTTAATGCTAACTAGATAATTCGGTAGGTCTTCTATGTCCATTAGCGATGTCTATAAATTTCCCTCTCAGAGCGTTTTATCTAGACTGTAAAATTTGCCAACCGCACTTGGGCAATTTTTCTCCATTCTATTGAGCATACTTCAGTCGATGGGCTTATCGCGAGTCGCCCCCAAGACAAATTCTCTTTGGTATCGACTTGAAATAAGGTGCGACTCTGCGCTCTTTTTTCCGGTTGTTTCCTGCCGATATTTTCTATAAAGGTGCACAAACGCTTTTCCACAAGAAACAAACCCCTCACGATCAATTAACAAACATTAACTATTAAACGACAAATTTACTGCATAACCTAATTTAAGTTTTGGTAATTTGAAAGTAGTAGACGACGGCAAGAAACAGAAACCGGTTTACGAGGAAACTAAAATGCTTTCGACAATGTTGATCCATTGCCCTGATGATTCGCGGAAGATTTTGGTCACGAATATGTGAGAAGGAGGTACCGTGACCCAACTTATAAATACATGTGTTAAATATTCAGCGGGACAGAGACGTGGCTTGAAAAGAGTTTTCCATTTTCTTTTGGACCTCTCGCTTTTTACCCAAACGGAATCGTTTCAGAATCCCCAGGTTCTCTCTTCCCCGCAGGGGTTTAATTATTCCTAATTAAAATGCATATGCAAGATTCGCCCCATATGGATACGAATGCAAAACATCTTAGACTGCCAGCGCACACGGAATAAATCATATATAAAATACATTATTTTGTTTCCATTTTTAATATTTTTCTGCATTGAAGTTAATATGGATTAGAATAATGCATCCATTATTTTTTTATTCGGTTAGATATAATTAGCCATCAGTACAATAGAGTCACAAGTAAATAATCAACATCGAATTGAAAATGGAAAATATTCCTCGATATTATAAATGAAAGTAATATCTACGTTATTAATATGTAGGTCATAATGCAATAGCCTTTGAATATTTACAGCAAACAATCTACCCCAATGAAATTCCCTCGATGGCCTCATATCCATTCGTATCTAATTACGTGAAGATAATAAGGAATCTTTTACTGCCATACTGGACCAAATCAAAAGGCGGGAATTCAAGGGGTGAATCTCGCTTCGTTAAAAATACAATCAAGAGGGGTAGAAACTCGGAGGAAACGGTTGACCGGTAATTACAAGTTAAGTTTTTGCCCGGAGCAAAAAGTTATTTGAGCGCGGCAACTCCACCCGGCTCTGAAACGCTAGCCGCTTTTCCGAGGAAGAAAACAGTCCGATTTCGTTTATGAATCCTGCAAGAAATAATTATATCCACTACGATTGCTTTTAATAAAACTACCTTTAACAATCCCTACAATCGACTGAGCAATAATATTTGAAATACAGATGATATGGTTAGCGATTAACTGAGTTTGTATGTCGGTCTGATACCAGGAGAAATTAAGCGGATTACATAAATTGTTCATAATATAATACCCTCTATTCCTATTACGGATCAACCCATTTTCCATTTGCGCCTTATTAGACATATGAAACATATTGAGCGTCAACAGCATATACCATCAGAATGTCAGGCTAGTATGAAGCGTTACCACAAGGACGGTATGCACTTATTGAACTGTAAATACTGTCGGCCTTTACTTTGAACTGTATTTCCAAGGTTATTTTTTAACAGCAACGCGTCATGTATTTGTGAAATGTTCTCTAGCAATTTATTTCAAGTAATTGAAGTGCTGGTTTCGTCCTTTAAACCAACAGTCTGTACGCATTTTATAAATTTAATTTTTATTTAAGCCTTCTTTAGAAAAATACTTCACTGGAGTGTAAACTCCCTTTATCCTTCACTTCCTGTAATATATTATCGCTATAAAAAATTAGTGACAGATAAAGAAACTCTCGAGTTTTATACAATACATGAAATAACATAATAACTATACAGGAACTTTTTGCAACTTATATATCCATCCGGAATTCTTGTAGGTACCTGGGCACGAATGGAATTCGTAGGATCCCTAAAATCCAAGCGCCTGGACAACATCCTTGAGGTCGGTTTCGAAGCCCAGACAGAAAAAGATAAAAGACTAGCGAGGCTATATTCATCCTTCCAAAATAGAAGAATCCCAGTAGTTTGGACGAAGGAATCCAGACTCATGGCTGGACGGTATAACCCGAAATCTGAATATTTATATATAGATGCGCTACCACGCTCAGATAAACTTACACAGCGCTGAAAAGTGTTTTGTAGAAATGATAAAAATAAAAAAAATTAAATTGTTTTGTATTTTTAAACACTCTTGTTTATATTAAATTTGGTTGTATTCACCGATTAAAATACAAAATGTTCTGATGATTCCATCCGATTTGTGTACCTGAAATGGTATGAATATTAAAATGAATTTTCAAATATAATGAGACCGCAAATAAAAATCAATATTTGTTTTTGCCGGATGTCGCTGTGTATTTAAAAAATTAAAGTATTCTGGAGGCACGGGGAGGTAATAGGGGCTGTGCCTAACTGGCTCAGGTTGCAACTGGAATACTTCTCTGCTAAAGTCAACAAGAAGTTCCCTCAGAACAGGATTAGCACTGCAGTACTAACCAGAGAAATAGTATCTAAACCATGAATTAATTCTTAAAAGTGAAGCACTACATACTATAAAATGTTCCTTTGTGTTTAAACACCCTACACCTATATGAATTATAAGATTTTATTGAACACTCAAGTCAGGGTCCCTTCCGCCATGTTTCCTGAATTTGTGAGTGTTTTAAATATTGCAAAGTGTGTTTCTTATAAAGGGCTAAATCCCCCTAAGACGCCTGCTAAGTTTAACAATTTTCGCCAACACCCATCCCTTAATTCTCATGGAAAGGGGCGAATAAAATTGTGCCAATTTTTTACGCCCTTAAAATTATTATTAATTATAATTCCGAGCGTGATGGCTGAGAGCGTTGTAAAATTAAATCGAACAGTCTATAAATACTTCACTTTTATTGCAGACTGGCGGGCATGAGAATGTCGTAGCACTTGGTGGAGGCAGTGACAGCCGAGGATAATTTTCGTCCGAAGTTGTAGTTTAAACAAAGCCCCAGACACTTTATTATAAAGTTAAATACTTATAGCCGTTTTATGCGGGGAAAAGCTACCCACTCGAAGGTTAACTAAGGCACGCAGGTCCTCCGGCGGTGATGCTCTGCGCCTACGGCAAAAATTATTAAGGCCCACGTTCCCATCGAGATTTTTCAGCTGAAAACCAATTTCTGTATATTGCTCCTTAATTCATAGATAATATCATGGCGGTGGATCCTAACCCCAAATTGGGACGTTAAACAGTGCCGATCGCCCAATAAATACTCTGTCTACAGAGTAAAATAAAAAATACATTAAACATTTAAATACATTTTAACAGAGCATCGGTGTTATTCTTCAAAGGAATAGTCATCCAAAGTCCCGCACTTATTTCTTAAATTTTTAAGATCTTTTAGTGAATTTAACTAATTGTGCAAGTGAATAACTGAATATAATCCTAGAAAAAATATATAGATTTATGTGCATGTTATATAATAATACAGATTTGAGTTTCTTGTAAATGTAACATTAATTGGCTAGTTATTTGTGTTAAGTCAGACTGACGCTAATAATCTTCCGACTTGGGGAAGGCCGACCCAGAACTTGTACCTGCCAAGATTGGTCGAGCAAAGAGGATGTTTTTCTTAGTTGAGTATATTGCGGATTGGGGGTAGAGTTCTCCTGGGGCGGTTTGCGGTGGCGGTAGTTGTACCCCAGTCGTCATCCGATAACTAGCCCGGGAGCCAGAAACAGCAGAAACTGGCAATTTGCAACAGTTCTAGTACTAGCACTAGCCAACCTAGCCGGCTCGCTCTCCTAAGAAGTCAAGCCCGCATAACACAGCCCGACTTCCGGTAGCAAAATTGCGTAAGTTGTCAAATGATTAGTTATTAACTTGCACAATTAGTTAAATTCACTAAAAGATCTTAAAAATTTACCTAATCGGTCAATCGAATAAACTAGAGTCGCCATATGCTTTGGTTTCTGATGTACGACTAATAATTCCTCCGATTTTTAAATCTCTCCTCTGATCCTAATGGTCGACTGGACGAACTTCACGTAACAAGGCAGTTTGAATATCGTGACGGTCTTTACGATATTCTTTAGGTTTCCAAAATATTGTTATGTTCAAACAAGGGTGTTTCAAGAAGGTATTATTATATATTCTAAGTATTAGGAAGCAGGTAGTCCAGGGTATTTCTAGAAGGTATTATTATATATTATAGTCTAACAACAGTATCTAACATCTAGAATGATATTTTTAATCTATGCCCATATTGAAGTACATAGAAAACAGGCAGAAGAAACAGCAGTTGTCCACCCTATATCCAGGCCCTGTCTTGATTTTTTCGTGAGACTTTAACGCTCCGATTTGTCCAGGGACATTAAAATATTAAAATAAGGGACTCAGTGGAGTCTCATCGTTGGGTACATAATTTAAACGGTGAAACCTCTCGACGCGTCGACGGCGAAGAATTTTTAGAGCGCCACAAGCCCGCGTTGTTTACGACGCATCGTTTATCGCGCGAGGAGCGTACGTCCATTCTTTAATTTAATACTCGGGCCTGGTATGCGCCCCGGCAAGACAAAAACAAATTATTAAATCTTCCCCTTTCACCTGTTAGCATGTTGCTTCGTCCTGTAACTCAGCCGGGGTGTCCAAGCCACCGTATACCCTAAGACGGTGTCTTCCATAGCTGTCATATTGAATTAAAGATTAAATTTATAAAATGTTCTGTATTTATCCTAAAAAAACAATTCACATTTATTCAATTCACTAGGATAGTAAACCTACCCACATATACCCATATTTATTAACTGTTTTTATAACTTAAATTCATTATAACTTGGAAATTAGCGGTTTATTAAAACACTTTTTTGATAGAGATGATTGGTAACGTTGTCGGTCTCTCAAACACAGCAGATTTTGTATTCACCAATCTTAGTACTATTAAAAGAATTATTGGATAAATGAATGACCGTATTTTGCATTAATAATCTCGCTGGTAGTATTTTAGGACGCCCACAATTAAATATCTTCTTTCATTAAATCTTCGAATTCCATCTACTGTAGGAAATTTATCTGTTACTGGTTATCCCGATAACCCCTGAGGCGAGAAACATACCGGGGCGGACCCGGTCCCCTTGCCGGTGTATAAATACGACAGATGTTTAATTATAGACCCGTTAAGGTACTCCCCCGTCCCAGGCTTGTTAGACGAGTCTATCTTCTCCAGAGACGACAGAGAATAATATTCTTCTCCATTCTCTTTTACAGAAAACCCCATTGTCGTTAGATAAATAATCACCATCCTTCCTCGAGCGAGACCAAAGGATCTTGTTCAAACTCTAAATAGATCCAATTGAGTACAGGACTGAAATATTTTAACACCAAACCCCCGCCCCCAACCATCCCCCCATTCAAAAAGTACTGACTTCTTTAGAATGTCATTTCGTGCAATATATTAGCTTCATAAATAATGCTTGAATGAAAGCATTTTGCTTGCATTTCTTAAAATGTAAATCAACAAAACTATGAACAACGTGTGTCAACGTGGATATAAACTATCGAAATTAAAAAATATTTTATTTTAAAATTTATTCTTTTAATAGGGAGATTTAATATAATTAAACGTTGCAATTCTTGAATTTTATCACATACTGACACGATCATTCCGAGACGATCATCATTAAATAGGATGAAAAATGTTTTTATGTTATGAAAGCCACAGGAAAACTCATTTCTATTGAAATGAGACATTTAACTTCCACAATAAAGAAACAAACAGAGAGCACATTGAGCCCTGACGGTTAATCGCGTTCCAATGCAGAAATAATGAAAGCGTTCGCGCGTTACTTATTTAACTGTCCAAAGGAGGGAATAACAGGGCTAACCCCAGGGGTGATTTGGTATGGGGCAGGGTGGGGGTAGGTTTCAGGCTTTGAGTGACGGTTGAATGCGCCCCTTTAGGTCCACATTGTAAAAGGAGATCATTAAAAACCCGGGAGGACGCGTGGAAAAAAGTCCTTTCTCGTTCTGGCCCATTGAGGAAGGTTGATTCTCTCAGGGGGGCCCCTTTCTGACACTAATCCCTCAGTAATCCCCACCCTTGACTTCAGTCGTCCGACGTTTGGACGAGCAAACCTAAACGCCACTGTCTCTCTGTACTGTCGGCCCAAAACGGATTAAAAACTCATTGTCTTCACATCATATTATTCAGACAAGACTTCCCAGTTCATTCAGAGTCCATAATTGGAGGACTTTCCTCTCCTTCTTCTTGCTTCTCTTCCTACTCGTCCAGAAGATGGAGGACAGAACGACAGAGGCAGGATGACAGTCGAGCGTTGGGAGCCGCCAGCATTTTCTCTTAGTTTTTTATTTCTTATTTTCTCGCTACTAATAGGGTGACCTCAATTTAAGTATTAATAAACCATTTTATCTATATTTATAGAAGATTGGTGCAACAGTTGGATTACGTCCTAGTAATGATCTCGACTTGACAAACTTCCTGTGATGTCGCGGCCAAGGTGAAACAAACTTTAGAATCGATATTACTTATGTTGGCTGAATAATTATTAAAAAGTCTAGCGGCATAATAGAGTTTCATAATATAGTGACATACTAAAGTATTGTATGTGATAATTGTCCGCGAGAATAAGTTCAAGGTTTTTGTCTACACAAGCACAAAGAATAAACATTTATTGATATCGTCAATATATGTGAAAATTTTTTTGTTGTCCAAAGAGTGTACTCATTACTGGACGAACGGGCTTAATCCTCAGCGCAATTGACGGCTATGGTCAAAACTAACTTGGACAGAAGCCTGTCCTCCAGGCATCGCTTACAAGTTAATGTCAATGCCGATACCAATCTATTCCCGGCCGAAGGAGGATCAGCGGTGAATCACCATCACCGGGGGGTGACAATGTACCACACGCGAAGCTTAAAACAGAAACAGTAGAGCAATAGCGCTATTTGAAGTGCGATTGAACGGATATTTTCTGCCGGTTAGGTGAGTATGCACGCGCGCGGAGCCGTGATAGTTCCGATACGATTTCCTGCTTCATCAACAGCTTACAAGTACTAGTTCCTCTATACATAATACTACTGACTCTGTAGGTTCGTGATGTTTCTATCTTTGTGCTATCAAGACTAGCAAAAGACCAAACCAGCGAGAGGAGACAGAAACATCACGAACCTACAGTACTCCAACCCCTCGCAGACCACAAAACAGGTATATCAAATTAACTACTGACTCTATGTCAGTTACGCTGGAGATAAGCCGATACTGTAGTTTTATAAATTATACTCTATAGTTTGTTTTTTTATATATAATCATATATTTGTTTTATATATGTATAAACATATATTCTTGTGAAGTTGGGGACAACAGGAGGGGCATAGCCGCCGGATATTGGGTGAGGTGGCCCCCACCTCATCATATCCCAGACCACTTTTTGACAGCTCGGTTCCCCTTCTCATAACTCCTTTCCTTCGAACCTCTTTCTGTCCGGTATACCTACGTCCTGTTGTACCGCACCATCACACTCTTCACACTCGCAGAATACGCATTCTCGGCACTTACAATACTCGCCCTCTAGTCGCGGAAATTAACTATCAATTTTCGAGCACTCCATTTCTTCAGCGTTGTGCGGACTGTCGAATAGAAAGGTAGCGAATAGAACATTTGCGAATAGCAACTAATTGACTATTGTCGTATTCATATTTATATACGGGATATAACTCCAGCTGTACCGGAAATACTTCGACTATTTAACCGCAAAAATACGAGCACCCCCGGATTTAAAACAATAATAGAATGTTAACAATCGCCAATTTGGCGATTTGGATTATTTGTAATTTATTCTTCCAATAAAAGTTCGAATGACGCCATCGTTCCAAATTGATTCCCGTGTCGGGACCTCGGAACGTTCGGACCTTTATATACACCTAGAGATTTCCTGTTTTCCTGTCAGAGTGGTGGCGCACAAATAAATCTGCACGCAGGCTCTGTTAATTTAGCCGGACATTCCTATTAATATCCACGACCAGGGTTTCTTAAAGCATAGTCTCAGTATTACTTTGGTTTACAACCTGTCCTTGCCGGTGAAACACATAACTATGCACGTTGGTCTGCATATTGACTAATTTAAAATGACTTCTTGAAATTTCGGGACTTTTTGAAAATATCAAAATGAAAAACGTCGAGTGTCAAAGTACTAAGCTGTTAAAGCTAAATTAAATAAAAATTTTGATTTATCCACAGTAAATCTGGCCGTGCCACGCAGTGAGGCCCTCTAAATTTAAAATAACGAGCAAAGTTTGTCTAATTTTTGTAAATTCCGCTAATTTATTGCATTATAGCATTATACGGGCATTTTTGTAATAAAGTTTGTGTAACAAAGAGAATTTGTAATAGTGAGGGCCTAGGGATTTATTGACTCTGAGGTTATGTAGAAATAATAAGAAATAATAATAATAATAATAATAATGCTTTTAGATCCAGTTTTGAGTGGTGAATCGTTGAAAATACGAATATTGCAGTATCGAAACTGATAATTCACCTTTATTTTAAACAATTAACTTGGAACATTTCCGATTAAACGCTCGCGTTTTCCATGGCCTTCCTTTGGCCAGTTTTACTTTTTCTTTTCCCAGAATAAAGTTGACGGGCACAAGTGAAGCGGGACGCGGATAATTAAAAACAAACATCCCCTATGTTTTTAATAAAACTTTACGAAGAGTGGATCGACCTAAATATTCATGCATTTGTGAGACCCCCAAACTCAAATCTTGCGGTGTATTTGCTCAAACCAAACCGACCGAGAGTGTATGCCAGCTTAATTTAAACAAATAATCCAGAACTTAAAAAAAAATAAATGTCCGTAATTAAAAACCGAAACGTCAAATCAAATATTGTTCTATCTCTTCCTTTATAAGATCGTCCTTTGTAAATATTTTTATTTGGCGAGATAGCAATAAAACGTTACTGCTCGGACTACTATTTTATAACATTTTATGGAATTTTCCATAGAAATATTATTACTTTGTATGGTTTAGAACTATACTAAGCTATACTTCTGTTTTACAATATATTCGTTCTATCAATTGTTATTGAAATTTCTTTACAATAATCGCTGTACTGTTTACAATAAGCGATGATGCTGTCGGAAATTTAATAAGCTCAATTTGGAAACAAACTCCATCATGTTCTTTAAAATTGTTCGATATCGTTTTCGGTTTTATATTTTGTCAGAGTTGTTCTTTCTGTTTTCCGTTTCTCTCCTCCTTTCTCGGTTTCCGGAAGGGGCATAAATATCAATCGGGTCCGTGGGCGGTGGGTTAGGTCCCTCTGAAAATGGAAAAACGGTTTTGCGCAAACGTCACTTACTGTTTACTGGCACGTAAATATTGAGGTAGAGACAGTCCTCGCTCTGGTTCTGAAGGTAGGGCAACAGACGTTTCAAATAGGCGACACGGCCTGAGGAGGTTTTCCTTGGGTTTTCGTCCAATTCCGGTAGCACCTGAAATAAAAAAGTGTTCTCTCGTCATACTTTCCATAAAATAGGAGCTTGGTAAACTCATTTCTTCTACGCCTCTTTATTTTGTCCATCTATACGTTTTTAATTTGAGTAATATTCTCTACAGGTCCCATAACAGTAGAATAGTGCTAATAGTCCGAAGTCCAACATAGTAATAATACGGAGGAGTAGTTAATAATGTTCGAAATGCAATTTCGTTTTCAAACATATGATAGTAGACGCACTTTGTCTTAATAGTAATACTCTGGTGAGGAAAATACAGCCATATTTTAATCAGATTCCTGTAGATTCCTAAACTCCTATAAAATAACTCCGGCCTTTTCGTAAATTCCAGATAATAACATTATGACTCGTCCGTGATTAAAATCATTTGAAGAAATATAACTAGAGAATGCGGGTCTTTAAAGCTCCATTTATCTTCAAGTTATTTCGATTCTTTTTCGGCGAAACCCAAAACGGGATCTGACATTCTTGGCTGTAGGTCCGGTTCAGCCAAATGCGGCCTTCCTGCCTTCTCCCAGAACAATTCGCGTTTCTACGAAAGGGAAAAAATCGTAAATGCAAAGCATTTCCTGGCCAAACTGACTGAACTAACGAAAATTTTACGACGGCCAAAATGACTCGTAGCGGGATACGGCGCAGAACCGCGCAGAAATAGTAACGTAGTGATTTATGATGCAAACAGTTCGGTAATGGAATTCGGTACAGAAATAGGCGCATTGTAACTCATCGAACAATCAGTCAGAATACATGCGTAGTATCCTTAGATCAAAGGAATTACAATGCTTCAAATTAGTATAAAATTTCTGGAAGACTTGTAGTTGTTTTGTCTCGCGACTTGTTTATTGGGTGTTGCAACGTCAAGGGCCTGAGTTGGCAACTAGAAGTGGGGAACACAAACAGCGGCTTATACAGCAACATTGTTCAAGCCTATTAAATTTATTTTATAGTGTAATTTTGTTGCGTAGTACAGTAGTTGTAACGTGAAAAACTGTGTCCTGAATATCGCGGTGTTGCCACCGTTTCGAGGATTTGGCAATTTGTCGAGTGTGCCAGCTCGAGCAAACCTATACCGGCTGTTGAACTGGTCGCAAATCGTTCGACTGAAATGAGAAAAACATCTGGGCGAGTTTTCACGTTCAATTATGAGGTATTAAGTGGTTATAATGGGGAGGACCGTGGCCAATGGGGCCGCTTCTCACCAACCAACCAGATTATCTCCTCTCTGGCACCGGCCCCATTAGCCAAATGGACAGCTTTTTTACCTTATTACACTTTAAATAATCAGTAAAGAGTAAATTGTAGTAGTAGGAAAGTGTCCTGTTACAATTAAATCTTGACCGTGTGTTATTGAACAGTGAATTGGAATGATACCACGTAGAGTATGACTGAAATCTATAGTCAACTAAATTCTTTCAGAAATTTAATTCATTATAAATTCGGTAATTAAATATTGAATACTGTATCTTTTCTTAAGTATGTTCTTCTGTACGTATTAGCTCCGTAGATATACGAAGAATGGCCCCATACGACGAACGTAACAGAAAATGGCGAGAAAACAAAATCGGCCCAGTTAAAAACCAGGGAGCAAAAACAAATAGCGACAAAACTAACTCTCTCCCCAGAACAGAGTTGGATTTGAATTTATGATTATTTTTGGCATCGTGTTGACATTCCAAATCCAAATAAGCGAGTCCGAATGTTATTTTACCTCCCGGCCTAATATAGGCGTGGGACTGTTTCTCACAATTTTTATTTTGGATTAGGATTATACGAAACGACCACCTATTACACGAGGCGCAAGAGCTCAAACTGCGACAGAAGCTATAAGGGGAACAATAGTCTGTATTTAACAGCGGGCCGCGTTTAAAAGTGCGGCAAAGTGAGGACGGTGTTTTTCGCGTGTTCGCCGCTACAGATGTGGCATCGGGCCATTTCTCGGAATAATGGAGGGGCGAGGGGCCAGCTCATCGGCATCATCGGCGTTGTTGGGTACTCGCACAGAGTACCTAGTACCTTCGGGGACTCCGGCCTCAGGGAGTACACTTCTAGCACAGCCCCACCCTTCAGTGACGAATCGTGGACGACCCCCCACGTCGATTCTGATCCTCTGCCAGTTCTTCTTCCCGGCGTCTATTTTCTTCCATTATATTTCGGTCCCACCACTGAGGAACGTAAAATAATTTTTTTAAAAAAGCCTCTAAAACGTCCAACTTTATAATATTAGATCCGGGCGCTTTCGCTGAGCGTTGAACTTGGAGGGGAAGTGTCCGCGATATGAATCCCCGACACCGAACGGTAAAGCAGCTACGCGCGCGCATTCGACCGCGTTTTACAGTTATAAATAATTTGCGACCGCCGTCTCTTCGCTGTGAATAAAGCATTGTTTCCAGGGCACGATCCATACCATCACAGCACTTCCTCCTTTAAAAATATAATATTACAATCAACTATACCAAAGGGTGTCGTATTTTTGTCTTGTTTTATGAACCGCCGGTAGTGTGCCATAAAAGTAAAAAAGAAAACATGAACGATATTAATAGATCGGAGGTAGAGTTTATTTTACTCGATATTATCAGCCTTTTCTAATTATTATACAGTATTTGTATTAATATAGGGGTTATAACTTATAAGGGCTTTACGTTGAGGAACCCCAGGATAAATATGTTGCTATGCCTGTAGCCTGTAGATCCAATAATATATATTTATAATACTAATGTAAGGTCCCCAATTGTTACGAACCACTCCAATATGGTAGGTCTACCTCTTTAAATACATAACGTTTTAGACCATGTAAACAGGAATTCCAAATTGTGGTAGTCTGTTAAATTGACTTATAGAACTGCAAATCTTACAAAATCCGCATATTTTACGGTTACATAAAATTATAGGTTAATTATAGAATTGTTACAAGTAAAAATGCTACAGCGAACCAAATGCTTCCGAGTGGCCGGTTCATCACAACAAGGGATAAGAACACTTGGCGGCTTCCCGGGTTTTTATTGTTTTACGATGGAGTGGGCGTCGGTGGAGCACGTGTGGTCCCCCCCACGACCCCACGTCGTAACTAACACTTTATTTACACGCACTCGTCTATACGAGCCTCCGGCCCCAATTATTCCGCCAGCCTTATCGCCTCTCTCGCCCCCCAATTAACGGCTCTGCACATTACAGGCGTGTACCTTTCCCGGTACTTTATTCGAAGCCCCATTTCTGAATGTCAATCCGATACTGTCGATCGAACAACTTGAATCAGTGAATGAACACGCGACAGGGCCGAAAACTGTCGCACCCCGAATTGTTGATTTGTAACCCTAACCCTATATCCTTATTTCAAAAAATTTCATTACAATTTATTAATCGCCTAATGATTGTATCTGTTCGTTTTCAATGCTGACGTACAAGAGATTTTATTTCACATTTACTGTTACGCCAGTAGATGTTGAAAATATAATATTAACAATCGTGCACTATCAATTTCACTAATTTTTCTAGTGAACCTATTGAAACATGAATTACAATGACCAATATTTTAATTATATTTCAGAATCACACGTAGAGACAATAAGAAAAAGATATGTAAATTTAAATAAAACATTGAAGTATTGTTGCTGCAATTAATCTTTTTGTAAATGTTCAGTCATTAAAGTTTCTCCTAAAATGTCCTATAAGGTAAAAGGTATTTTGATCCAACATTTGTCATGAACGTTCTAACAGCTTTAATATAATAATGAGTAGTGCACGGACTACTACTTACACGGATTACTAAGTATGCTGACTGCAGGATTGGGGACTTCGGGGTCGGAGAAATCTAGGGGTCTCGTTTGACTGCTTTGTAATAACTGAATGTCAGTTGCACTTTCTACTGAAATATTTTATTTAAGGACGATCGGCGCTAAATTTATAATTGCTTATTAATACAAAGTTGGGAATGGGAGAGGGATTGGGCACTGCTCTGTTCTGGCAGAGGTGCCGGTCTCTTTGTTTATCCGGGGGCACTAAATCCCGCGATGCTTTCCCCCTCAATGGCCAATGCCAAATCGGATAACGCGGCTCTTCATGGTGCTGCCTCCGCTCCCCCCCTACCCGTTGTTCAAAGTCGACACCATCGGGCCACTGACGATGGACGCGACAACTGTTTCACAGAAATAATCGCCGGCCGTTTTAAACCCAACTGTCGCCCCTCGTTTCACCGACCGACTGGAAGATAACAGAAGAGGCCGTCGTTTTCAACAACCTCCAGCCACTTTACGATCTTTAATCTGTTGAATTTAGTGACTTAGTTGAAGACCTAATGAATGTATTTCAGTGACTTTGAGCAACGGGAGATATTAAAGTACTAGGAAGTTGATATGGAATTCGATAAAAAAATTCAGAACCTTATTGAGAAAATAATGTGAAACTAATGCTAAATACCAGATAAAGAAATAACTGATTAATAAATAGAACGTGGAAATTTTGATGTTTGGAATATTTTTAATATAATTTGAGTATTAAACGAGTATATGTGTAACTGGTAATGTATGAATTTAATTTCCAGTTCAAAAGATGCCTTTCCGTATTATCAATAAATTGGAACACGCTACAGTAATTAATAAAGCTATTATTTTCTAATCTGTAAAAATTCTTACAATTGTATTCAGGAATCATGGTGAATATCTTTTCGCTTAAGCTAATTTAATTAGAAAATGTTATTATTGGTATATCGAAAAATACAGTGTTATTCTGAGCACTCTAGTGAATGAAATGAATTAAAGGAGGGTTTCTTGTGCAACGTCAACTTCCTTCGGATGCCATATCGACTGTTTACTCCGAGATAACGACCACCCAGAAATTATATAGAGAAATATGATTGCTGGGACGGAACATTTAAAATATGCGAAGCCACGTACACACCGAGCCACGGAATGAGGTGACGCCATTCAGGGTCGATTGTGTAACACTTTCCTATAATTAACGCCGGGAAATTTCGAAAATGTTCGATTGTATTGAGTCGGTTCAGCTCGTACGCCTTTATAATAATAACAGTAATGGGGTGGACAATAGCGCTTCATTCTCGTTCATCTCAATTAGGTCCAGGGTCAAGTGCCAAATGGTCCCCACATCGTAGGCAAGAAATATGCAGTTGGCAAAGTGGACCTTCAGGTGGACTTGCCGAATTTTGAATCATGAGTTTGTTTGAAATTCCAAGAGAAATGCAATAACATGTGAATTCACAGGAAATGAAAATCATTTCATTGTGTGAAATTGGGTCCTTGTCTTATAATCCAACGCAACTTCTATTCTTAGACTTTCCGCCTAAAGGACACAAAACTCTTGTCTTATTTATCTACATTATACATAAGTACTATATAAAAGTACATTCTTACGAATTTCAGATAACATTAAGAAAATTCAGTAAATGAGAAAATAACGGTTGTTTTATTCTTTCAAGGAAAACAGGAAACGCAAACCTGTGTTTATTTCAATGTATTGATCTGTGAATATCACGAACAGTTTTCTTCTATAAAAGTTGTGGAGATTGTTATTATTTTACGCGAATATCTGAACTGTCTATTCGTACTCGAATGATTTTCTGCCTGTTCTCGCCACGATCAGTATGTTTTCATTAATAGTATAGTGAGGAAATTATGCGTGTCGATGAATGAAGCAACCTGTCATATATTAAAGTTTACAGCGATGTGAAACCGGTGTTGGTGGCACTCGATATCCATAGAAATTTACCGTAGAAGGGAAATTTGTCCCATCGGAAAATCGAGCCAAATCAATCTGATCACTATTATATGTGGGCATCTTGCCCCAACTAGTAGTGAGAGGAACATATATCTACTTCGTTATTTTTATGGACCAGGTCGGAGTTTAAAACCGAGCGTACAAGGTCTAAATATACGATATTGCTTACGTAAATACGGTAATCTAACGTCGGAATGAAGGTTTAGGAGTTACCTGTGGACACACCGGTCCCATGCTGTCGGCAACCTTCATCTTGGACCAGGGAGGCGGTGATCCGGGCGGCATGAATCTGTGTGTGCCGACGGGAGGGGCGGCGTACGGTATTCCCAGGAAGATTTCCACGTCCCTGAGCTTGGTCTCGCGCATCGGGGCCACCCTCAGTCCCGCCAGCCGGCCCTGCTTCAGCACGACGATCTTCGACTGTCCGACAACGTTCCAGGGAGGCAGCGAGAGCTGGAGAAGGCACGGAAGCCGGACCACCAGCAGTAACATCACCAGAGGTATCATACCGGCACTAGTCACCACTTAACAACGAGAGAGTAACAAATAAGGAGCGTGAAATAAGCCCCGTCCACTAACCCATGTCACTGGCACTGTCTCACTGTCGCGCACTACCCGGCCACATGCTAGTAACAGCGCCGCATGTCCGCATTCCCCTCTCTCGGCCTACTCTTTCCAGAACAAAAAAATTAACGCTTTCTTTTTTTTTAAATGTCCCGGCCCCTCGATGTCAGTCCCCGACCGCGGCACGGTCCCGAATACCGGCTCTTGGCAATCCGACCGATGCCCCGCGGTATAAATAGACAACGCACGAGAGGCCAGAAACGTCGTAGTTAGGTAGGGGACTGTCATACGGATTTTAGGTCGTTTTGTTGTGTCTTCGCCCCCGGCCGCCTTTTCTCGTTCTATTTAATACTTCAAAGAGCGGAGGTTAACGGAATGAGAAATATACTTTCGATCCGCACTCCTTAACCCTGTTTGAATTATCTCTCTAGTCTGACGATTCCAAAAAAATAGTCTTTACATTTATATTACATACATTTTCACGTGCTCGAGGTATTTTGGTTAAAGGTTAAACGAGAGATTTAATTTTCATACTATGAATAACTGAACAATCTTATTAGTTTCCTTCTTCCTACTATGAGTCAGTAGCTATGATATTGCAATACTAGCTTATGAAAAATATTTTTTTATTAATATCAAATTAAAAGAAGTAAACTAATATTAGCCCTAATAAATCTAAAGAATTAACTTACTTTCTTACTTCATCAATATGTTTTATTACAGCATCAAATATTTTTCTATTCAACGTATCGCAGTTCAAAGTTGACTGAACTAAACTGAACTCAAAATCATACCCGGCCAGATGGAAATCATTATTTTTGTATCACATATTATATTAATGCTATAGCGTTGTGAAATAATGTAAAAATGAATTCTATGTTTGCTAAAATAAGATTTTAATAAAAAAAAATTTATTTTATAGTTGGAATTTATTTACGGTTTCACTGTTTGTAGTGAATTCACAGATTGGACGGTCCGACTGTATATTTCGATAAACTTAACGAGCCGCGGTTTCTAAATGCACAAAGTAGTGCTTGGCAGAACTGTTTGGACCGGAGGTAAATACAGCAACCAATTTATTTTACATAAATCTGGAACATTCGAATTTCACATTCGTAGCTCTATTTGCGATTATATTAACGTTGTCCTGTTTTCGACTGTCATTTGATTAGTCGATCAATTGTGCCCATAATTATGAAAGTGGTCTAAGTCAATTCAAACTTTAAATACATTTTCATATGAAATTCACACAAAATTTCATATTCATAGTAAACTTCCATTAATCAAGACTAATAAAATTCTAAATTAAAATGTTGCATAATATAAAAATATTTGTTAATTTATTCGAAAGCAATTCATTAAATATCTCGAAACCAGAAATGTATGACAGACCACTTTCATAATTATGGGCACAATTGTACTGTAATAAATATGCACAATTATCGATAGAACTGTCCCCACCAACGTAGTTGCACAAAATTCCCAAACTATTAAATTTTTTGTCTGCACCCGCAAAGCTTGCGGCTAAATTCGTTTCGGTATCAGCCAGCAGCAGAAAATCATTTGAGGGATAATGTTTCAAATCTTAAGTTTTTGGATTAATAAAAACAACTTAATCTAGCTTATACCAAACGACAATCTGCGCTTAAATTATCTCAATATTGCAATACGTATTTGAATTAAATCTTCAGAATTATATCAGGTACCGGCGAATTTTTAACGACTTGAGAATTAAAGATATTAGATTGTTTCGAAAATAGGATGTAAATCAGGGCTGAAATTGATCTGAAAGGCGTATATTTTTGTCGACATTAATCCGCAGTCGTAATCCGGAATCGAGTGTAACGGAACGGAATAATTGCGTCGGAATTTTCACTGTTCCCGGCACGCGAACGTGCACCACTTCGATATAAATCCGGTGGAAATCGAAGTTAAAAACCGGTACTCGAAAACACAGAAAGGAATCCCCAAAATTACATATTTCAACAAGGTAGACCACTTTGTAAGTAATTGTTTCTAAATTAAGTTCGATCGAAACAATTTTTTTTGTTATATTCATTTTTTCACCGAGTGATACAAATATAACATTGCGATAGTAACTAATTTCATAATGCCTGACGCTGACGCTTATTCACATGTTCGTATAAAAAGTAATACTATACGACAATTAATTAAGTTGGTATGAAAAGATGATGAAATTTATTTTGTTCCGCCCGGCTGAAATGAAAGTAGCGAAGCAAAAAATGAAATATGAAGTCAGAGACCAGAGCTCAGCGAAAGATAAAAAGGCCATCGCCTCTGCTAACAACATACGCATATGAACCATAATGGCCTTCGACTTACTACATATTACAGAGGAAAGATCAAATCGGCGTTTTCCCAGATCATGGTGACCG
This sequence comes from Lethocerus indicus, assembly GCA_019843655.1. Lineage (NCBI taxonomy): Eukaryota > Metazoa > Arthropoda > Insecta > Hemiptera > Belostomatidae > Lethocerus > Lethocerus indicus. The sequence continues at coordinate 19,232,354 of JACDQD010000003.1, read as the reverse complement.
GATATGGCCAATTATAAAACGGGAGTAGAGATCGTTTTATTTTAGACAATTCAAATGAACAATTCCAGAAAACTACAAAGTAATCCCGCATAACAGGTAGAGTGGAGAAGAAAGAGCTTTAATGGCGTCATATATAGAGGGATGGATGCCAATCAAACATCTATTTTAACGCGGTGAACAGCTGGCAATGTAACGCCTGGAGGGGTGGAGCTTTGAATAGCAAACAATGCTGTTTGGCTTCGGACTATCAACAACGGACAGTTTTGAAATTTTTAATTCGAGGTACGCTTCCGAATTATCCACTCACCTTTCAATATCATGCCTTATAGAGCATATAGACAAACATTATATATCATCATTTTCATTGAGTTTCGAATACATGTTTTGTGGTTTGCGATCGGTTGGAATGCCATATATTTCGTGTTCTTCAGCCTAATCTCGCTGGTTTGGTCTTATGCTTGACCGGTTTCAGCAGTGAAGCAGTGAAGTGACTGACAGTGCTACTGAAGATGGCGAGCAGCCAAAACCGGTCTTGCGAAAGACCAAACCAGGATAAAGAAGAACACGATATCTACGATATTTTAATTGATTTTAGAGCCCCAATAATCTCAAGTCGCTATATGGGTACTTCATAATACTCGAAAAGTTAATTTTTTTTCTTAAACAAAATATACTGCAATTACGATCAGAGCACACGTACTAAAACTTCCTCACTCAATCAAAAATAATAAAATGAATAATATATTAACAATTTGACGATTTTAACGATATAAGACTATTTTATATTAATTATCACTAAGAGTGCAGATAGTACGCGGACGTCTATATCTAATTGAGAAGACGAATCCGGCAAAGTGATGATACTTGCAGAGAGAAGATCGCAGTGTTTATGAAAACGATGATAAATAGCATACATATAATTATGTCTAATCACTGACAGAAAAATCATTTCACATCATTTATTTTTAATAAAATATAGGCACAATTAATATTTAATTTTTCAAGCAGAAATAGACACTGTTATTTAGCAATTTCTATAAAATAATGAACTGAACTGGTTGAATCATTAACCGATTCAATCGGGTTTGAAGCGTCGGTTGGGGGGGGGGGTAGATTTTAGTATTCAGAGCGACATTTCGCGGCGATATAAAATTGGAATTTAAAATCGACGCGAGCCGAAGAGGAAATAATTCGAGACCCCACCCCGTCCTGCTAGCAAGGAAAGCTAGCATGGGTTGGGGAAAAGGGTTGATTTATGAGGATAACATTGTTGACGTGTCGTGCAGTTAGAATCGCGCCCCGAGACTCTGTTAAAAACCGTTGTGCAAACCCAAAGTTCGTAAAACAGAAAATTCCCCTCCAAATCTTTACTGCCGACCTCACCGCCTACTCCCAATTTCCCATTTTCTGTTTTCTTATACCCGTTTATTATTATTTTTGGCCCACATTCTTTTGTAACGGAAATTTGTCTCGGACTGCAGTGTCAACAAGGGGATCCTGGTAACCGTGGAATTAATATAACTCGGTCTGTATGAACGAACTGATACCAACTCATCTGAATGCAGCCATTTGGGATAGTTTTCAACTGGTTCATTGGGGTTGTTGGTGCCTGTATGTCCTGTACTCCAGATGAAGTTAGGGCATATTAAATTCAGTAAATTATTATACATATACAACCAAAAAAAGATAGTGACGTCTTTTCTCATCCCCTGAGTTCTTGTTAATTTTATCTCGCGTACCAACCACCCGTTATTGTATTACCCCAAATATTTGTGTGATTTATTTTTATTCAAGCTTATCGGAGCATCGTATGGGTTAATAGGTCAGTAGCGGAATTGAAAATCCCCGCGATAGTGGCCAAATAGAATTTGTTTCTCTGTTTTCTCACTGAAAAAGTTTCTCGGACTCGGAGCAAGGCGAAAGGGAAATTGTAAACTCGGCCATCGGTCGAATCCGGTAAAAGGTTCGTTTGTTTTTGCCGTTGGGTTCCACCGTCTGGTCGGGAGTCTGCACCTGGAGTTATATTGAGATCGATTCTTTAGTCACTTGATAAATGTTCATGTTTCTTCCCACTTTGCCGCTGCGGGTGTCCCCACGTCCTGCCCCTACCCCTACAATCTCCACCCCCAAAGGGCATAAATCTCGGCGGGTAGTTGGCAAGGGCCTCCAGCGAGCTATGACGCGGGCCGTCTCCTACACTCGGGACCGATTGGGCGTCCGTTTTTTATTTACGCCGATCGATTGGACCGATGATATTTTGTGGGCTAACTGTTTGTTTCGATCGTAGGAATCTTGTTTCATTTTCGGGCGCTTTAACAAATGTCCAAAACTCACCACTGCGATATATTTAAAGGGAAAAATTACACACTTACAATGTGTACAAAAATCACGAAACAATTAACCGTTAATACGGCAGGAATTATAAATCCGTTCGCTTTAGTTCTCCTCCAATATACTGACAAATAAATGGATAATAAACGCATAGCTCGGTGTGTTCGGCATTTATATACCTCAGAATTGAACTTCTTGTTTTGTTTTTCTTGGCAAGAGACGGCAAGAGTGGGTCTTCTCCCCGGGTGCATTAGGAGTGCCACTCACTGTGAAACTATTCACAGCGGCGTACTTTGCCAGCGTTTAGTCGGTACACACAGTCAGTAAATTGTCACTATGTTTTTAATTGCATTCCTTACCAAAATGTAAACACCTGAGAGTGCTAGGACCTGTTAGGAGGTGCTGTTCGAAGTTAGGACTGAACTGACCGCTGACGATATAACTGATTTATCTGGCATATTTATGCCAATGTCTCGAATAATACTATCCTATATTTTTAATTCGTACGCCAATTTTAATTCGCAATAGTTCCTTCGACTTCAATTCCAGTTTCCTTCGGTTTGGTCAGATTTTATCAATCACCCGAGGCCCCCAGTGTTCATTCGGCTATATTAAGGCGGTTTCCATGTTGGGGCTAACACACTATTGTGTTCCACGGCCAAATTTAACGGTAATTATTCGGTGGGGTTTGCCCCCAAACTTGTGCTTTAGATATGAACTGCGGTAATCACTCCGCCGGGGGCTTAATGCATCCAGGGGGCCTGCTAACCGGACCGCCCAATTTAAACCTTTCACCTCGCGGGATCACGCGAAAATTACCTACCGCCATTCGTAATTTCTTTTTTCATGCAAACCACTCCGAGTTACTTGTGTTTCCCTCCACTACGCAACAACGCTAATAACTGTTATAGAAATAGAACGAATTTGCAGTCATCGGATATTATTACCTGTAGCTATCTCCATCGGATAATAAATACAAGTCTGAAAAATACAAAAGGTTCAAGTGAAAATCAATTCAGCAGATTTTATTCATCGACAAAGATCCAATGATAGAATTGAACGAAAAAGAGCTGATTATTCAGTTAATGAGAGTCCGGGAGTCTGAAATATTCCATGTTCTTCCACAAGTCATTCCGTTCTTTATACACACATTGAAATCGCTAATGTAAAATGTGAACATTTTTAAGTAAATATTGACATTGGTCACAGATAATAACTAACGATACTAACTCGTACATATCCTTTAATAATATTTTTACAAGAGCTTTGATTCGTGCAGACTCACTTGGTGAAAATGTGGCATCGTTGGTTCTGTGAGATATATTCAGAAATTAAACCAGAGCTGGAGAGAGAGGACTGTATTGTGTCACTTTGAGAAAAGTCGTTGGATGGTCAACGTCAAGGGTCCGGTGATGTGGGTTTGCCGACCATGTGATAGGCCGCGGTCACAATTAACCTGTTGAGTCCTCCTTACTCCACAGGGACCGGCCACTTCTTTCATTATTGCTTTTCTTAGTTGTCAACCTTACTTACCTCCCAAATCATTTCCATTCACTAACAGGCGTTTATAAAGCGACCATTAATTATAACATTACGAACTTCCAATCATATTTATTGTTTTCATTCCAACCAAATTACCAGACACGTAAGTATGTCTACGGTTGTCAGGAATTGTTTAGTAGGAAATTATAAGTTCTTTGGAATGAATAATTCTGCAGTATACAGTATGACGAGTATCAGATGGACAAATACAAAAACTTGCACTTATTGTGACATCAGTTACACCGCGGTATCAGGTAAAACTGCGCTAAGAGTGATCCAAAGGCTTTACGACCGTAACTCAGTTCCTCCGAGTACCTTATTCAAGTAGATACTAGTGGTAGATTTCGTATATAAGTATTTTACATAGTGTTCGTTTTTAAAACTTACATTATAAGGGAAGGTCCGCTTAATATAGTTACTGTATTAACTCCGTGTCCCCGGGAACTTTACGAACGAGTAATTTGATATACCTGTTTTGTGGTCTGCGAGGGGTTGGAAGACTGTAGGTTCGTGATGTTTCTGTCTCCTCTCGCTGGTTAGGTCTTTTGCTAGACCGGTTTCGGTTCTCGCCATCTTCAGTAGCGGTGTTAGTCACTGTTAGCACTTTGGATGTTTTTTGGGCATCCTCACTGCACTGTCACTTTCACATGTACTGTAATGTTTGTCAGTATGTCAGCCGTTTATATATGTGTTCTGTTATTGTTATTGGGGGTTATGTTTGTCTTCGGATTTTGTTAATCCGTTTTCTAGGTATGAGTCAGATTGTCGGAAGGGGGTGGTGTGTTTGTGGATAAGGGGTATTTGTTTAGTCTGTCTGTTAGGTATTTTAGTGCCGCTAGTTTGTGTTGGTGTGGGTAGTGGGATTGTTGGTGGATGATGGTGTCTGTGGTGGTATCTTTAATAAAAATGTCAAATGTGAGTCTATCTTCTTCTTTTTTTATGGTAACGTGTAAGGAATTAATTTGGTCGTCTTTTTCTTTCTCTATATTGTATTTTTGGGTGGAGGAGGTTGAAGTCGTTTAGTATTTCGTCGGGGTTGTGGTGGTCTGTGATTAGTAGTGTGTCGTGTACGTATCTCATATAGTGGCTGATTGTATTTCTTTTTAAGTGTCTCAATGTGTCTGTCCTCTAGGTCTTGGAGGAAGAGTTCGGATAGGATGGCGGATGTGGGGTTGCCCATTCCGAGTCCGTTATTACCTTGGTAATATTTATCTGTTCTAGGGTTAAGTTTTATAATTCGAATTCGTGTTGTGAATTCTATTGTGTCCAAGGTGTGATTTTAAGAGTTTAAATTGGGCGTGTATAGTTTTTATCGTCCAATGATATTAATTTTGTTTTTCTAGTTGTTTTAGTTGTGTTTATGTTTATTAGTTCTAATGTGTTTTGCTGTGTAATTGTTGTTGAGGGTGATTTTTTCTTTCTCGTTTGGCATTAATGTTGGGCTGTGGTGTGGGTTTAAGACCGGCCTAATAGGGAACAGTGGTCATTTTGGTGCTGATGATTATATTTATGTTCATATTTATGAATTTGTGGCTGTGTTTTTATCTATAATATTGTTCTTTCATACTTTCAGCGTGTTGTGGAGGTTGGGATATTTCGGTGGGGTCCGCGGTTAGTTCTATTGCGTATTGGTTTTTTTATTGTTTCTTTGATAAATTGGGTGGTTTTGTTGTATTCCGCGTTTGTCATGACTACTACTGGTGTTGCCTTTGTCGGCTTTTTAATTACGCACTGGTTTTCTTAAATTTTTAAACACTGGTGTTCTCTGTTATGATAATTGTTTGGGTGGTGTTTTTTAGTTTTTCCTAATTGGTTAGCGACCGCGTGTCTGGTTTTCTTTTAGCACGAGTTCCGCGTCAATGATGATGTTACGTTCGATTGTATTATTCCCCATGTTCTTGGGGTTTGTTGTATTCCAGTCCTTTCTAGTAGCTGTTGTTCTGGGGTATTCAGTCCTTTCTGTTGTGAGGTGAGGGATCAACGATTCTGGGGTGAAATTTTAGTAGTGTTGAGTTGTTAGTTTTGGTCAGTTTGAAGTTTGGTCAGTTTGAGATTTTGGTTTAGAGTGTTATCTTTTTCCCTAATGGCTCGTTTGGCGTTTGTTTTGTGGTTCCTCTATAAAGTCTAGTAGTTGTGGTTGTGGTAAAGGAGGACATTTCTAAGTGTAGTTTGTAGTTTGTATAGTGGTGGTGTTGATTTTATCTATCTTTATGTGTTTGACCTAATTTTCTGATTTTATCCATGTTATCCATGTGGTTTGTCGATTTGTTTTGCTTTAGGAGTTTTGAAGTACGTAACGTTTACGTAAGTTGCGTGATTTTAAAGAGGCATTTTAAAGGCACTGTTTGCATGTTAATTTACATTGCCTCTCTGTTTTAAGTTTTAATTGCGTTAAACCAAGAATGTTAACACGATGTTTGTGTATACGTTTACGCCTCTCGAACTGTGTAAGGAACACTTGGGACGGACCGGGGGTTGTACGTACAGTCTGGTCGCTGTCTAAAAGGCTGTATTAATTTAGACAAGTTTCGGCCACACCGTAGTCAACGAGTCTCAGGGCTGACTCAACACGTACGTTCATCTCCCGAGGCTCCGAACACATTCGCTGGGCTCTTGGCCAACGACATCCGTGACGAGTCGGAACACGAGTGGTCGGTCGCCGTGGTCCCGGAGGCGGGTCATTGGGCCGCGCCTGGACTCAACAAGTCTCGTCTCTCCGAGGGAACACCGGAGGCGGGGGCTCCGGCCGAACACATTGGGCCGCGCGCTGGACGCCTCTCGTAAAAGGCCAACGAGTGGTCATCCCGGGCACCGTGGGACGGACAACGAGAGGCTCACTACACACTCCGAGAGGGAAACACGAGTGGTCGGTCAGGCCGACTCAACAAGTCTGTCCTCTCCCGGAGGCGGGGCTCCCGGCCGAACACATTGGGCCGCGCGCTGGACGCCTCTCGTAAAAGGCCAACGAGTGGTCATCCCGGGCACCGTGGGACGGACAACGAGAGGCTCACTACACACTCCGAGAGGGAAACACGAGTGGTCGGTCAGGCCGACTCAACAAGTCTGTTCTCTCCCGGAGGCGGGGCTCCCGGCCGAACACATTGGGCCGCGCGCTGGACGCCTCTCGTAAAAGGCCAACGAGTGGTCATCCCGGGCACCGTGGGACGGACAACGAGAGGCTCACTACACACTCCGAGAGGGAAACACGAGTGGTCGGTCAGGCCGACTCAACAAGTCTGTTCTCTCCCGGAGGCGGGGCTCCCGGCCGAACACATTGGGCCGCGCGCTGGACGCCTCTCGTAGAGGCCAACGAGAGGTCATCCCGGCCACCGTGGGACGGACAACGAGAGGCTCACTACACACTCCGAGAGGGAAACACGAGTGGTCGGTCAGGCCGACTCAACAAGTCTGTTCTCTCCCGGAGGCGGGGCTCCCGGCCGAACACATTGGGCCGCGCGCTGGACGCCTCTCGTAAAAGGCCAACGAGTGGTCATCCCGGGCACCGTGGGACGGACAACGAGACGCTCACTACACACTCCGAGAGGGAAACACGAGTGGTCGGTCAGGCCGACTCAACAAGTCTGTTCTCTCCCGGAGGCGGGGCTCCCGGCCGAACACATTGGGCCGCGCGCTGGACGCCTCTCGTAAAGGCCAACGAGTGGTCATCCCGGGCACCGTGGGACGGACAACGAGGCTCACTACACACTCCGAGGAAACACGAGTGGTCGGTCAGGCCGACTCAACAAGTCTGTTCTCTCCGGAGGCGGGGCTCCCGGCCGAACACATTGGGCCGCGCGCTGGACAACGCCTCTCGTAAAAGGCCACGAGTCATCCCGGGCACCGTGGGACGGACAACGGAGGCTCACTACACTCCGAGACGTGGAAACACGAGTGGTCGGTCAGGCCGACTCAACAAAGTCTGTTCTCTCAGGCGGGGCTCCCCGGAGCCGCAGGCCGAACACATTGGGCCGCGCTGGATTGGGCCGCGCCGCTCGTCCCGGCCAGAGCTGGGTCAGCCACGAGTGGTCACACCGTGGGACGGACAACGAGGCTCACTACACACTCCGAGAGGGAAACACGAGTGGTCGGTCAGGCCGACTCAACAAGTCTGTTCTCTCCCGGAGGCGGGGCTCCGGCCGAACACATTTGGACGCCGCTCGTAAAAGGCCAACGAGTGGTCATCCCGGGCACCGTGGGACGGACAACGGAGCGGGGCTCCCGCCGCTCACTAAAGGCCAACGAGTGGTCACACGTGGGACGGACCGACGCTCACTACACACTCCGAGGGAAACACGAGTGGTCGGTCAGGCCGACTCAACAAGTCTGTTCTCTCCCGGAGGCGGGGCTCCCGGCCGAACACATTGGGCCGCGCGCTGGACGCCTCTCGTAAAAGGCCAACGAGTGGTCATCCCGGGCACCGTGGGACGGACAACGAGAGGCTCACTACACACTCCGAGAGGGAAACACGAGTGGTCGGTCAGGCCGACTCAACAAGTCTGTTCTCTCCCGGAGGCGGGGCTCCCGGCCGAACACATTGGGCCGCGCGCTGGACGCCCTTGTAAAAGGCCAACGAGTGGTCATCCCGGCCACCGTGGGACGGACAACGAGAGGCTCACTACACACTCCGAGAGGGAAACACGAGTGGTCGGTCACAAGTCTGTTCTCTCCCGGAGGCGGGGCCCCGCCGAACACATTGGGCCGCGCGCTGGACGCCTCGTAAAGGCCAACGAGTGGTCATCCCGGCACCGGGACGGACAACCGAGTGGTCAACAACAGCCGAACACATTGGGCCGCGCGCACGCCTCTCGTAACTCCGAGAGAAACACGAGTGGACCGTGGGACGGACAACGAGAGGCTCACTACACACTCCGAGAGGAAACACGAACGACTCAACAAGAGGCCTCTGCCCGAACACATTGGGCCGCGCGCACGCCTCTCTACACATCCCGGGCCCGTGGGACGGACAACGAGAGACGCTCACTGACTACACACCCGAGAGGAGAACACGAGTGGTCGGTCAGGCCGACTCAACAAGTCTGTTCTCTCCGGAGGCAGGGCCCCGGCCGAAATTGGGCCGCGCGCTGGACGCCTCTCGAGTGGTCATCCCGGGTGGTCGCCACCCGCACCGTCATCCCGGCACCGTGGGACAGGAACGAGGCTATCCCGCCACTGAGGCTCACTACACTCCGAGAGGGAAACACGAGTCTGTGGGGCGGTCGGCCGAACGTTGGACGCCTCTCTCCCGGAGGCGGGCCTCCGGCCGAACACATTGGGCCGCGCGCTGGACGCCCTCGTAAAAGGCCAACGAGTGGTCATCCCGGCACCGTGGGACGGACAACGACGGAGAGGGAAACACGAGGCCGACTACCAACACCCGAGAGCTCCCGGGAAACGACGAGTGACGCCTCTCGTAAAGGCCAACGAGTGGTCATCCCGGCCACGTGGGACGGACAACGGAGGCTCACTACACACTCCTCAGGCCGACTCAACAAGTCTGTCTCTTCCCGGGCGGGCCCCTGGCCGAACACACATGGCCGCGCGCCGACGCCTCTCGTAAAGGCCAACCATCCCGGGCACCGACAACGAGAGCTCACTACACACTCCGAGAGGGAAACACGAGTGGTCGGTCAGGCCGACTCAACAAGTCTGTTCTCTCCCGGAGGCGGGGCTCCCGGCCGAACACATTGGGCCGCGCGCTGGACGCCTCTCGTCCCAACGAGACGCTCACTACACACTCCGAGGAGAAACACAGTCTGTTCTCTCCCGGAGGCGGGGCTCCGGCCGAACACATTGGGCCGCGCGCTGGTCGTAAAGGCCAACGAGTGGTCATCCCGGGCACCGTGGGACGGACAACGAGGACGCTCACTACACCTCCGAGAGGGAAACACGAGTGGTCGGTCAGACTCAAAAGTCTGTTCTCTCTCTCTCCCGGAGGCGGGGCTCCGCCGAACACATTGGGCCGCGCGCTGGACGCCTCGCTGGACGCCTCTCAGCCAACGAGTGGTCATCCCGGGCACCGTGGGACGGACAACACGCTCACTACACCTGAGAGGGAAACACGAGTGGTCGGTCAGGCCGACTCAACAAGTCTGTTCCTCCGGACGGGAGGGCCCCGGCCGAACACATTGGGCCGCGCTGGACGCTCTCGTAAAAGGCCAACGAGTGGTCATCCCGGCACCGTGGGACGGACAACGGACGCTCACTCACTACACCTGAGAGGAAACACGAGTGGTCGGTCAGGCCGACTCGAACACATTGGGCCGCGCGCTGGACGCCTCTCGTAAAGGCCAACGAGTGGTACACACTCCGAGAGGGAACACGAGCCGACTCAACAAGTCTGTTCTCTCCGCCGAACATTGGGCGCGCGCTGGACGCCCTCGTAAAGGCCAACGAGTGGTCATCCCGGTCATCCCGGGCACCGTGGGACGGACAACGAGAGGCCTACCACACCCGAGAGGAACACGAGTGGTCGGTCAGGCCAGGACTCAGACTCAACAAGTCTGTTCTCTCCCGGAGGCGGCTCCCGGAGGCGGCCCCGGAGCCGAACACATTGGCCGCCGCGCTGGCCGAACACATTGGGCCGCGCTGGACGCTCTCGTAAAGGCCAACGAGTGGTCATCCCGGCCACGTGGGACGGACAAGGCTAGTCTGTTCTCTCTACGCCCTCAAAACGAGTGGTCATCAACGAGAGGCTCACACACCCGAGAGGAACACGAGTGGTCGGTCAGGCCGACTCAACAAGTCTGTTCCCGGAGGCGGGGCTCCCGGCCGAACACATTGGGCCGCGCGCTGGACGCCTCTCGTAAAAGGCCAACGAGTGGTCATCCCGGCCACCGTGGGACGGACAACGAGAGGCTCACTACACACTCCGAGAGGGAAACACGAGTGGTCGGTCAGGCCGACTCAACAAGTCTGTTCTCTCCCGGAGGCGGGGCTCCCGGCCGAACACATTGGGCCGCGCGCTGGACGCCTCTCGTAAAAGGCCAACGAGAGGTCATCCCGGCCACCGTGGGACGGACAACGAGAGGCTCACTACACACTCCGAGAGGGAAACACGAGTGGTCGGTCAGGCCGACTCAACAAGTCTGTTCTCTCCCGGAGGCGGGGCTCCCGGCCGAACACATTGGGCCGCGCGCTGACGCCTCAAAGTAAAAGCCAACAGTGGTCATCCCGGCATCCTCCCGGCACGGACGTGGGACGGGACGCTCACTACGAGACGCTCACACACCCGAGAGGGAACACGAGTGGTCGGTCAGGCCGACAACAAGTCTGTTCTCTCCAGGCGGGGCTCCCGGCCGAACACATTGGGCCGCGCGCCTGGACGCCTCGTAAAGGCCGAGTGGTCATCCCGGGCACCGTACGAGAGGCTCACACACTCCGAGGAACACGAGTGGTCGGTCAGGCCGACTCAACAAGTCTGTTCTCTCCCGGAGGCGGGGCTCCCGGCCGAACACATTGGGCCGCGCGCTGGACGCCTCTCGTAAAAGGCCAACGAGTGGTCATCCGGGCACCGTGGGACGGACAACGGTCAGCTCACTACACACTCCGAGAGGGAAACAAGTCTGTTCTCTCACGGGCGGGGCTCGAACACATTGGGCCGCGCGGTGGACGCCTCTCGTAAAGGCCAACCATCCCGGCACCGTGGGACGGACAACGAACACAGACGCCTCGTCAGTGGTCTATCCCGGGCACACGTCCGACGGACAACGAGACGCTCACTACAACCTGAGAGGAAACACGAGTGGTCGGTCAGGCTGACTCAACAAGTGTTCTCTCCCGGAGGCGGGGCCCCTGGCCGAACACATTGGGCCGCGCGCTAGAAATAAGAAACTAGATAATGTAAGGATAAATCCCTCCCGCCCGGAAACTCGTACGGTCCGCCGAGGGGGTTCACATGGGGAAATTGCATGATATGCAATGTTAACACGAAGGTTCAGTGGGTTTCGGCCTCTTGGACCAAGGGGAACAGTCTGAATTCCTCGGTATAGTTCGTGCAACCCGAACATCTAAAAGTTCATCACAGACCTGTTCTTGCTCAGTTTAAAAACGGCTAAAAAGCCGCCTGGCCCTCTAAGAAGAATATTGTGTGTGTTTACCGGTAGCATTGGGTACCGGAATCACCTATTTGTTAGGCTTTAATAAATATACAGAGTCTCTTTCGTAAGAACGGCCATGTACCACTATGTATTAATTCAATCAAAAACAAAACTGTCTCAATATAATCCTTCCACCAAATGTCTGGGCACACTGTACTGTAATCGGTGCCGGGACCTAGCTGCATTCAGTCCCACACCACCCAGTACCATAACCAGCTCTGTTTCGCATTTTTACTAACTTCCTCTTAAGATAGGTTTAGACACGCAGGACCGGGGTCGACGGGCCCTTCACGGTAAGAATAAACCAGACTCTGACGGAAGGCCGTAAGCCATCTCCCGTCAAGTTTTTTTTTCCCCCCCCGACACACGACCCGCCGTGCCGCCCGAACCTCCCTCACGACCCCCGCTAGCCCGTCGACAACTCACATCCTCCCCCGGCCTCCTACCCGCCGTGCCGCCCGGAACCTCCCTCACGACCCCCGCTAGCCCGTCGACAACTCACACTACCCGCCGTGCCGCCTGAACCTTCCTGCTAGCCTGTCGACAACTCACATCCTCCCCTGGCCTCTTCCACCGCCGTGCCGCCCGGAACCTCCTCACGACCCCTCAGCAGCCTGTCGACAACTCACATCCTCCCCCGGCCTCCTACCCGCCGTGCTGCCCGGAACCTCCCTCCGACCCCCAGCCCGTCGACAACCTCACATCCTCCCTCCGGCTCCTACCCGCCGTGCCGCCCGAACCAAGCAGCCTGTCGTGGCCTCCTACCTGCCGTGCTGCCTGGAACCTCCTCCGACCCCCGCTAGCCTGTCCAACGTCACATCCTCCGCTCCGGCCTTCCTACCCGCCGTGCCGCCTGAACCCTCCTACGACCCCGCCAGCCGCGTCTGACCACTCACGACTACCCGCCGTGCCGCCCGACAACTCACACACGCCGAACCTCCCTCCGACCCCCGAACCTCCTCACGCTCCGCCACTCACCTTTTTTGCTTTGCGTGCCGCCTGAACCCTCACGACCCCTGCCACCCCCGCGGAAGCCGGAACCTCCTCACGACCCCGCTAGCCAGACAACTCACATCCTCCCCCTGGCCTCCCACCCGCCGTGCCGCCCGGAACCTCCCTCACGACCCCCGCTAGCCCCGTCGACAACTCACATCCTCCCCCGGCCGCCGACAACTCACACTGCCTCTCTGACCGCCCGCCAGCCCGTCACACCTCCCCCGGCCTCCTTACCCGCCAATTTGCCACGGCCCTGCCTGAATCCTTTCTTCCTGACTCCTCTCCCTACACTGACCCTCCGGTTACTCAGCCGTCCTGACTTTGCGCCAACCTCCCATCTCCGTTTCCTCTCCATCTGCTGCAGTTTCGCCCGGAATTTCCTCTGATTCCTGGCTTGCTTAGCTTGTCGACTCAACTCTATACCTCCTTCCCCCTGGCCTTTTACCCCGCCGCCGCGTCGGATCCTTACATTCTTACCGCCGTGCCGCCCGAAATCCTGCCGTAGCCTTGCGTCGACAACTTCACATCCTTCCCTTGGCCTTTCATCTCTGACTCCTTGGCCCGTCGACAACTCACATACCGCTCGCATTACCGTGCCGAACCTCCCTCTGCCTCTCTTTGCTGACTTTGGCTAATTTCCACCTGCTAAGCCTAGCCCGTCGACAATCATCCTCCCGCACCGGTTTCTCCTACTGCCGTGCTGCTGGAACCTCCTGACCCCTCTGCTAGCCTGTCGACAACGCTCTACATCATCCTCCTGCTTGGCTCCTGCCGTGCCCGGATCCTCTCCTGACCCCCCCCGTCGACAACTCATATTTTCCGGAGCCGTGCCGCCCGGCCCGGGCCTCCCTCCCGCCGACAACTCACATCCTCCCCCGGCCCCTGGCGGAACCTCACTCACGACCCCCGATACCCGCCGTTCCCTGTCCGGCCTTACCCGCCGTGCCGCCTGTTTCCCTGACCCTCTGCTGGCCTGTCGACAACTCACATCGTGCCGCCCGGAACCTCCCTCATCTGGCTGCTAGCCCGTCGACAACTCACACGTACCCGCAACGTGACCTCCCTCACGACCCCCGCCAGCAAGTCACATTCCTTTCTCCCTCCGGTGGTATTTTAGCTCGCGGCTCCTTGATTTTTGCTCTCCGACTTGGCACCGTTTGACAATTTTTCACATTTCCTTCCTACCCGTGCCGTGCTGCCTGGAACCTCCTTCCTGACCCTGCTAGCCTGTCGACAACCTGCACATCCTCCCCTCTACTGGCCTCCTACCTGCCTGCCTGCCCGGAATCCTCCTCACGACCCCGCTAGCCCTGTCGACAAGCCCGTCGACAACTCACATCCTTCCTCCTACCTACCCGAGTGTTTGCCGGCGGATTTTTTTTTTATCATTTTTTGGTAGTTTGTTGATAGCTCATATTCCCCGGCCTCCTACCCGCCGTGCGTTTGGAATTTTTCGCCCGTCGAATCTTTGGCACGATGCTGCCTGCCAGCCCGGATCACCCGACAACTTGCTGATCCTCCTGCTAACCTCTTACTGAATCCTTGCCGCCGCCCGGAATCTCCTTCTATCCTCCCCCGGGCTCCTACCCGCCTGCCTGCCTGCTCCGCGCCGTCCTCACCATCCCCCCCCTCCTCACGACTCCGTCGAACAACTCCACATCCCTCCACCTACCCCACCGCCCGAACCTCCCTCAACCTGCCTGTCGACAACTCCCATCCTCCTCCGCCTCCTACTCTGCCGTGCCTGCGGAACCCTCACTCCTGCCTGACCCCCGAACGTGTGCCTCTGGATGCTGAATACCACCCTCCTGCTATGGCTGCCAATTACCTACTGCTGCTTGCCGTGCCCCCCTGTTGAACGACCCTGCATCCGTGCTGAGGTTTGCTCTAGCCTGAGCGGCAGTGTTTAATTTTTACGATTCTGCGGTTTGCCGCTATCGTCTCGCGCATCACGACCCGCCACTCAGACATCCTTCACTCTTGACCGACGGCCTCCTACCCGACGTGCGGCTGCCGACAGCTTCACATCCTTCTCTTCCACCCGCTCACGCTTGCATTCCTCTACCTCGCGCGAACCTCCCTGACCGTGACCCCTCCGTGCTACCCGCCGTGCTCACGACCGTGCGTCAGCGTCGACAACCATCCTCCGCCTCCCACCTGCCTTTATTCCTCCCGACCCCGCTAGCCCTGGTTATTAGCTGCGCGTGGTTGGACCCCGCTAGCCCGTCGCTTCTTATGCCTTGGGCCTCCACCCGTAATTCTTCCGTCACGATAATTCTCATATTCTTCGTTGCGGTGTTTAACTGGGCACACCTCCTCCGACCCCTGCAGCCCGCTGACAACTCACACTTGTCCTCCCTCCTGCACCTGCCTCCTGCGGAACCCCCCCTGTCGACAACTCACCCACCCTCGCCTCCTACCCGCCGTGAACCTCCTCCGACCCCGCTAGCCCGTCGACAACTCCCCGGTGCCGTTTCCCGGAACCTCCTCCTGACCCCCCCCTAGCAATCGACAACTCATCCTCCTCCGGCCTTACCCCCCTGGAACCTCCTGACCCCCACAGCCTGTCGACAACTCACATCCTCTCTCACTATCCTCCCCCCGCCTGCCGAACCTTCCCTCTTCTGCAGCCTGTCGACAACTCCACATCCTCCTCCCCTGCTTTGGATCCTCCCACCTGCCCACGTGCCCCTCGACAACACATCCCCTCCGGGCTGCTATCCTGTTACCGGCCTTGCCTACGACCCCGCTATCCTCATCGACAACTCACATCCTCCCTCCGGCCACCTACTGCCCCGGAACCTCCCCACCACCCCTGCTATCCAATCAACTCACATCCCCGGCTACTCTACTCGCCCCCCCCCCTCCCCGCTATCCATGACAACTCACATCCTCTTCGGCCAGCTACCGCCTCCAGAACATCCCCTACGACCCCTGCTATTCAATCGACAACTCACATCCTCCTCCGGCCACTACTCATGCCGGTCCATCCGGAACCTCCCCCATGACCCCCGCTATCCAATCAACAACTCACATCCTCCCTCTTGCCACTTACCCGCCTTGCCGCCCGGAACATCCCCTATGACCCCCGCTATCCAATCGACAACTCACATCCTCCCTCCGGCCACCAACTCGCCGGTCCATCCGTAACATCCCCCACCACCCCCGCTATTCAATCGACAACTCACATCCTCCCTCCGGCCACCAACTCGCCGGTCCATCCGTAACTTCCCCCACGGCCCCCGCTGTCCGTGGCTATATAAAATAGCCAAACACATCGCGAAAATAATTAATGAAAAAATCACTCTCAACAACAATTACACAGCAAAAAACACATTAGAACTAATAAACTCCATAAACACAACTAAAACAACTAGAAAAACAAAATTAATATCATTGGACATAAAAAATTTATACACGTCTATACCAATCAAAGAAACGATTAAACCCTTAAAATCACACCTGACAAAGAATAACACAATAGAATTCACAAACGAACTCATAAAACTTACAACCCTAAACCTTAGTCAAAACTACTATTTAACGATAAATATTACCAAGGTAATAACGGACTCGGAATGGGCAACCCCACATCCGCCATCCTATCCGAACTCTTCCTCCAAGACCTAGAGGACAGACACATTGAGACACTTAAAAAGAAATACATCAGCCACTATATCAGATACGTAGACGACACACTACTAATCACAGACCACCACAACCCCGACGAAATACTAAACGACTTCAACCTCCTCCACCCAAAAATACAATATAGAGAAAGAAAAAGACGACCAAATTAATTCCTTACACGTTACCATAAAAAAAGAAGAAGATAGACTCACATTTGACATTTTTATTAAAGATACCACCACAGACACCATCATCCACCAACAATCCCACCACCCACACCAACACAAACTAGCGGCACTAAAATACCTAACAGACAGACTAAACAAATACCCCTTATCCACAAACACACCACCCCCTTCCGACAATCTGACTCATACCTAGAAAACGGATTAACAAAATCCGAAGACAAACATAACCCCCAATAACAATAACAGAACACATATATAAACGACTGACATACTGACAAACATTACAGTACATGTGAAAGTGACAGTGCAGTGAGGATGCCCAAAAAACATCCAAAGTGCTAACAGTGACTAACACTGCTACTGAAGATGGCGAGCAGCCGAAACAGGTCTAGCAAAAGACCTAACCAGCGAGAGGAAACGAATAAGTAAAAAAAAAATATATACCGTAGTCTGAACTTGTAGCCGAAATGGGTTCTAGAATATTTAAATTTAATAAAACGTTTCGTTTCGCAACTGTCGCCAGTTTGTGTCGCCTAATTTTTTTTTTCTTCGGTGAAAAAAGTTTTTCACTTGAAAACAAATCCGGCGTTCTGCAGAAGTTTTGTCCGAATTTTAAGTTATGTTTACTCGAGTGGGAGATCTTAATGAAACCGGACGGTGCGGCCTCCTTCCTGGCTCGGAACTTCTGAAATGTAAATTAAACGGCGCGCCAGACTTTATTAAGTCCGACTCTGATTACCCAATTGATTCTGGACCATTGTGAATTTGTTCTCATTGACCTACAATAATTATTATCTAGATCTAGAGATTTATTTCAAAATTACATTATTATATCCATACCGTATTAACTGCTGTTTCTCTAATAACCGAAAAACTTGTTGTTGCCGTAACTTTCAGTTATAATACACCCAGATCAGGAAGTATTGAACAGTATTTGTGTCAATATATTTCAGTACAGATTATGTCTGGAATTTATTGTTTTATATTCCTTACGCGTTACTTCGAGTAACAACGGTTAGGAGTTCAAATATAATTTGGTTATTAACGGTTGGCAACATTTTGGTATAGGTCAGGGCTAGTCCGCTCTAAGGTAGGCCACTACGTGATGCTCCATCACGCTCTAATGGGGAGAGGTGTCCGGAAGAAAAAGCGAAGGGGAAGTGCAACAGCGGAGACGAAGAAATGGGAGATGAACGGAGAACGCTAAAGGAGAAATAGAGAGACAAGATGAGACAGGAAAGGGCACGAGAGAGAGGAAGAGAGAGAGAGAGAGAGAGAGAGAGGAGAGAGAGAGAGAGAGAGAGAGAGAGAGAGAGAGAGAGAGCGAGAGAGAGAGAGAGAGAGAGAGAGAGAGAGAGAGAGAGAGAGAGAGAGAGAGAGAGAGAGAGAGAGCCTACAAGACGACGTGACTTGAATCGGCCGTCTCGAACTGGAGGGGCAGTCGCAAGGCCCAAGGGCTCCACCCCCCCTACCACTCTAAATTATTTACATTGGAGAAACGTTATCAGGAATTTATGTGACGTTTTCTTACCTTCCGCCATTACAGTTTTGATTACCATCTCTCGGGTAATAAGGCCACTACCGGATGGATACTAATGGCCGAATTTGGTGTGCCCACCACTGCAGTCTACAGTTCTGTACCGCGTTTGCATTTTACTGAATTATTCAAATGTCGAAGGCGATTAATCGCGTCAGCTACAATTTCCCCCTCCGGAAACTACGCCTTTTTTTCCTTTTTCCTTTTTGAGGGTGGCTTGATTGGCAGAAAAGGTGCTCGAAAACAGGACTTTCTTGACTGTTGTTTCAGCACTGACCAAATATATTTAATCCCATAACAATCACGGCAATGGCAAAATTAAGTGAATTATTATTACATCAAGAAATATACTGATATTACTGTAGGTTCTAATAGATTTTTTATTATGAAATAGATTGTGTTTTCATATATTACCATATATATATATATATATGTATATTCAAAATTTTACGGCAATAACGATCATTGTTGAAATGCAAGGTTCTGGATTCTAGTATTCCATTTGTTATAGTTGTAATATTTTCTGGAATCTTATTATTATAAAGCAATAATTAAGGTGAATAATAATTCGTGACCTAGCACAATTTATTATACCTCAAAAATTTGATTAAATTGTACGAGTTAATTTTTAAATATTTTAAATGATTTTTTCATTTAAGTCGATGAAGGGATCCTTAATGAACTGATCCTGCACCACTGTTACTGTCTTTTATCTTTTTGTAACCCAATGATCGATTTTAAGAGAGTCACGCAGAATATAAAGATAAATCAAAATATTATATTGTCTGTTTATAATTTAATGATTTTCGACTAATAAGTTACGAATTATAATTCGAGGAAAATTTGCTTTCAATTAGAATTCGTAACTGATAAATCAAAATATTTTCGTGATTGGATGGATAACTTATTTATAGGTACTTTGGACTCTTCCGCCTTGGGAATATTTGGCCAGAGGTCCCCTATCGATTGACCTTAGGTTACTGCAGAATTAATAATTTACCTCATAAATATTTGCTCGACCCATGGGCCAGAACCGGGCACTCTTTCCTCCGTGGCTTTCACTCAAAACAGCCTTTTAATTTTGGAAATTGTTTAGGGACGGGCGTTGTTTCAATTTTGTAACAATCTGGTTTATTTTAGAGGCCGGTGGAATATCGCTTTACCGTAATTTTGAAAAGCGGTAGCAATTAACACTCAAGTGAGCTAAAACAATCATTTCGGTTGAGATTTATAAACGAATACTGGAGATACATTTAGAATAATAACGCTTATCCTTTACCTATCTTTCTTTGACTATCTATAGTCAAACTAGATAGAATGTTTCGAATAATTAATATCTGAAACTCTCCCCTCACCATGGGTACCCAGATCAAACCCTATTTCTCTACCGCAACAATAACCGCATTCTGATTGTAAATTATAAATACAATTGTCAATCCAAATCATTAAATTTGTCTTATTCTACTATCAGCCTACTAAACATCCCATTATATTACTTTATTATTATATGAAATTTTGACGTTACGAGACATTGTAAAAACTTGATATAACGG
Organism: Lethocerus indicus; assembly: GCA_019843655.1. NCBI lineage: Eukaryota > Metazoa > Arthropoda > Insecta > Hemiptera > Belostomatidae > Lethocerus > Lethocerus indicus. The sequence goes on along the minus strand of JACDQD010000003.1, from coordinate 19,212,481 downwards.
GAAAGTCAAATTGGGACATCTATTTGTTATTGCGATTTTCTGTATGCAATTTCTGATTTGGTCAAATGCTAGACTGGTTTCAACTCCTCGCCATCACCAGCAGAGAAAAACGTACTATTCCAAACCCTCGGGTACTACCAAATACCAAATGTCTCTGTTTACTAATCAACCTTTTTGAAATAGAAATAAATAGAAACCGTGGAATAAGCCGGCAACACTCGGTAGATGTTTACGCATTTCTGTTTTAGCTAGATATTGCACTAAATGCATATTACAGAACAATATGCTGTCCAAGGATGGCCCCATTACATTTGGCAGTAAGTAAATTCAAATGTAATATAATGTAAGTCATTCTCTATTAGGTTCGTGCTTATGGTCAGTAATGGGTGTTGAATGAATGCTGATCACGTGAACGGCTCCAGCCGATACTTGATTGATACGTGATGATGGGTCCCTCCAGGTTCGCGCGTTTTGATTCCACCCCAATTCCAACGACCCTTCAGTCACGTTCCTTTTCCTGATAGTGTCGAACCAATTAGGATTCATGGGTCAATAATTTTGGGGCAGTCATTCGTCATTGATACCGTTTAAATTGGTCGGATTAATGACTGTACCGTGTTACAAATATCTACTAGTTAACATTTCCGTGACCGTTTTGAAATTATTTAATCACTAAAAATCTCAGTATCTCGAAGGCTGGGATTTTTAAAAATGAAACAAGTAGGAAACTACAGTGGATGGTACAAGTAATATTGGACAAATTAATTATGTGAAAGCTAATTCTCAAAGATGAAAGTAATTTAATGTTAGAGAAAAATAATTCTATTATACACGACAATTTAAAAATAATACGATAACATAATTATCGTATTATTATTAATATTATTGACATTATTAATCTATAATAAAAATATCTATAATAAAAATGTTAATTATAGATAAAATAATTTATTTTCTGTAAATAAAAATTTTAATAAATTTCACATTTCACTCTTTACTACTTCTTACAAACGTTTCATTGTCCACTAATAGTAGGTTAGAATTACAAAAACTGGTAGGGTCCCAAACTTTTGAATTATATACAAATAAATATATATACGTTTCATCCCCTTAAAAATCGTGTACCTCCTCCATAAATGTAAAATTAGGTCATCTTTCTTCTACGGCATTACTTCAAACTCAGATCACGAAGTTTCATGGAGCATCTGCTTCGTTAAAGGAGTAATGCCACTAAGAGAATCCTGATTGCGCACAATGTTGCTTTATTCAACACAGAAAAATTGACTTGAATTTTTAAAAGTCCTAGACAACTTTCGAGTTCCGATCAGTTTCTGATCTGTAATCATGGAACAAGCAACAATTACATATGATACATATGATTCTTCGCCTGATTCCCTTGGGCCTTGGGTGTTTCATTCCTGGTGTAAGGACCCGGTTCCCTAAATTCCCTAAATCCTATTTATGTTTGGATAGTTTGAAAGTACGATATTTCTTACTTGTTATAAATTGTCGAACATGTTTGCAATAGAAAGTTCTTGATAGATTTTTCCTGTATCAACCCAAAATTACTCACTTCATTCCAAGTTTAGTAATAATTCTGATTTGAATGCGACTTATTCTCCATTCTTATTACAACGTAATATCAAAACCTTTCATATATTAGTTAATGGACACACCTACATTTTGGACCAAAGTGGAAAATAACAATATGAAACTGTCCCTGACTTGGTCATAACAGGTTTTTATAGAAGTCTCGTGAATCGCGAAAATAGAGAACATTAGTTGTAAATTGTGATTTTATCTTTCACAAATGTTAACATCTAAAAACTGTTCGGCAATTTATCGATAAATGGCCACTCCACAGTTAAATATTTGCACAAATATCTCCAGGAAACAGGCATTTCAAACTAGTTAAATATTTATTTAAACAATTTTAGGTTAATATTTCGCTCTTGGAATTGACTTCCATTTACCACTTTTGACTGTTATTTACAATACTAAGATCTTTATTTTCAAGATTTACTTTGTCTTGACAGAACTTATTCAGCAGAAGAAACAGTGCGCTCATTAACGAGCCCTTCTTTGAACGCTTTGTTACTCTTTCGGGTTGCCCAGCTGCATCAAACTCCAAAGTTTGACTTCGTGAAACAAAATCATGCCAATTTTCTTAGCGATCCAGAATAAAGTAAAGATATTCCAAAAATAGAATATTATCTTAAATTAATAACATTTAGGTTTGACTCGTGACTCCAAATGTTTCCTGTTGGAATATATGTATATGTATATATATATATATATATATATATATATATATATATATATATATCATTGACTTTAACATAAATGGTGCCGCATTGCAGTCGGACAAAATTGCATTTACACGATTGCGTTTTTTTAAGTTATTATAATATTAATCTGCGTAATAGAGTTATTACCATAATGAAATTAGTTACCTACTGAAATGACTTCTCTCGGATAACCAGCTAACGTCCAAACGTTCTACCGGTCGCTCTTCTGTCTTGGTACTGGACCAATTTGAAAAACCGGCTTATTAACGGTTTGCATTAGGACTGGCTAAACACTCGCCCGCTCATCTTGTCATCTCGTCATCTCGTCAATTTAATTGTCCGCGGCTGGGGCCCGCGCTCCCAGTAAAGGCCCAGTCACGAGTTCTACTTAAATTGGAGGGCGACTCAGAAGAATTCCCAAGAACAACGAAATTGGCGCACTAATCTACGTCGACACAGCTCTTTTTTCGAAACTGGAGAAATTAAGCCAGATCCCCACGTTCCCTGAAAGTGTTGGTGATATTCCCATGTAATTCGTTATTACAATTTTTATTGTAAAATAATAGGCGAACTGTGACCCTTTTTTTTTAATAAAATGAAACTTAATTAAAATGTAATGTTAATTAGAAAACATTTCTTGCAGTGACTGCACTTTGACCGAATTTTCAAAATTCCTAAAAAAGAAAAATATTATAATATTAGAAAACGCCTCCAAAATGGAAGTCTGTCATTCATTAAGATCCTGAGCGCCATTATCCGGTGAACGGGGGAAGGCCGAGCCGTCTCATAATTCATGTCTCATTCCACTCTGAAAGTTTCCCCTTTCACTCTCGGTCAAAGTAGTTTCCTTTTCATTATCCTCGGACTGAACCCGCAGCGGGCCAACTTCTTACAGCCAGCATCCGTCCGATTTTCTAACTTTTTTTCTGCGTTCTCATTTGATCCTATTGAAAAGTTCATTCTTGTTGATTAGATAAGAGGGGGGAAAGTATAGAAAATAGGACGCATTTATCTAGTCACTGTTGATCGGCGGATTATCGTAAGAAAATCAGAGTTTAATAAACTCGAAACTTTTCCTCTCTATTAGACACTTTTCAAGTTTCCCCTCGAACGACTTCAGTGGCAGGCGTTATCATCATTTTTTCGGTTCTGCCTTATAAGAAACTATAGTGTACGGATTCCACTATAGATTTTTCCACTGTCACATACGTTACCGCACTGTTCAATTAAATATAAATCACTTAACTTCAAATAGAATTATGAATCTATTAATTAGGTGAATATTTTTAATGTTGAAGGAACATATTTTTGTTTAGACAGTGTCCCACAGAAATAAACCGCAATATTTGGGTGGGCACCATACCAAACTATTAAATAGGGCTCATAGCGAAGCAGTTAAGGTTGAATTATAATATTTGTTTTTCAAATTACCTTCCTTGAACAACAAAATCAATCGCTGAATTCAAACTATTCAAGATAGAGCGTTATTGGTGAAAGCATTACCAACAGCACTAAGAATCCTATTAAAGTGACCTAATTGTCGATTTATTAACTCTCGTTTGCAGCATGTTGTGCAACCATAACATAACACATTTGCTACTTGAACATTTTAAACAGCCTTCTTTAATCGGCTTTCGAATCATATAGCAACTTCTGTTATCAATTTTTCTATCGAATAATTTACCTTTGAAATTCTTCTTAGAAAAAAGCTAGCCACTAAAAGAAGGTGACATTGTGGAAAGGAAGCTAAAGAGCAATAATTGAACGTTTTACTCTATTAAATCATTAAAAATCTAATATTTTGCTAACAAAATTAAACAACTACATACGATAGCTTTATCATATTCAATTCAAAACAGGCTGGACGAAAAGAAATATTTCGCTGCTATGAGAGTAAGAACTAGCTTAATTGGACAGGTTTATAAATGCAGTAGCGGATTAAGTAAGGAAGCAGGTAATTCATTAGATTCACTGATTAATTATATCATTTAATGTTGTAATCCGAGCTATTGCTCGCATTTCCTAATTGAGTTGTAACAGAATATATATTTTTCACTCGGAGAATAAACGGTATTGATTGATTAAAACAGGCTATTTACACGAATATGTTAAATAATCTTTTAGTGTAGTTGCATGATATTTTTGAATTGTTAATGACAATTAATATTTATTAATAACGTCTTTACGAATAAATAAATAAACCCAGCCCCGTACCCCTATAAAAGTTTTGACCGGTTCTCGATAAGTTGCTTTTGGAGAGCAGTAAGGCGTTGGCCTTTCGACGCTCGCAGGGGTTTTCTAAATTATTAATAGGGGTGGCATTGAGGAGCGGATGGGGCCATTAGGGAGGTGGGGCCTAAGTGCTTGTTATCTTATCTGAGGGCGGATCCGTCGTCTTTAGGGCGGTTTCAGGAGCCGACCCAGTGTAGACTGCAATTATTACTTAACCGATGCCGGTGGCTGGGCTCAAACTCCCCGGGCTGTATTACGGGGGTTGGGCACACACGCGTGTGGGGGCTCTGTTAGGCGCCTCCCCTACACTAATGAGAGACGTGTTCGCCCCGCTACCGCCCTTCCTATTTATCCCGCTGCACCTGTATCATCCTCACTCTCCCACCCAACCCGATTATAGTTGTAGCCTAATTTTTATATACAAGGTTCAATCAATTATTGATTTCCGATTTACAAGAAGTAAGGTAAAAGTCTAGAAGAACGTAAGCGATCCTATTTTAAATGAAAACGTGATTTATGATAATTCTGGGATGACATTTATAATTCCTATACGCCACGATTGCATCATAATTTTATATAATCGGAAGGAGAGAATTTTCTGGTTATGGTACAAATGATATGAAATTGTAGAAACGTCATTTTGTTTACGTTCATCCCATTCCCTTGTGTGTGTGATTTGGTTTCCAGTAGTATCCTAAAACAAGGAAGCTATTGTGATTATTTATCGCTTTAATTCTGCTCCTACGTTAATAGGAAATATCAGGGAGCAGGAAATCGGTCAGTATGAATTAATCGAGAATTAAATGGTAACTTTTAGTATTATATGCGCGTTCCTGCCTTATTCCTAAAATTGAACATATTAAATATATCGCGCGTTTCATCATTTGCATTTTTAAGAAACCTACACTCAGTCTTTGAAGTAATCAATTCTCGGAGGGCCCAATCGTTTTAAATCGGGAGCAATTCAAGGAGAAGTTTTCTCCCAGTTCGTCCGTAACAGTTTAAATTGGAGGGTCCGTTAAATCGGGTCGACTCGGTTGAAACACTTTTGGAAATTAGTCCGTGGGCGCTGGCTAGGCGTGGTGGGTGGGAGGGTGGAGGCCTCCCGAGGGAGAGAGCGCCCGGAGACGCCCCGGCCAACTTCTCCAGTAAAACTTCCTCCCCCCGGACCTTATACCACGGCCTCCCAAATATTCAATACCCCCCTTCCGAATTTATGTCAGAAATCAGGTATGATGTTATTTTTACTTGGGTCGAAACAGAATTCGATTACAACAAAAAAAAAAAGAAAAGTTCAATTAAGTATTCATTGCATTTCCTCCAATAAGGAAATATTTACTACTTATGCGTCTTTTGGAAATTGTAAAATCTATTTCCGTATAATTCGGGATTAATCTGAAGTAGAATTGCAGAATGCTGTCATAAAATCAAATAGACGAATTGTGCCGTCCAATTTATAGAAATGATTTCTGAGCAGAACCAATTCCAGGGATAATAACCCTGAGGCTTGTACGGACAATAATTTAATATTTTTCAGGGATGTCCCTTTATTATAATTTGTCCGTACGACAATTATATACGTCATTATTGTTTACTGGATGTTCAATATCTTTTATGCCTCACGTTGTCGGAAGAGGCCACAATTGCGGTGAATTTTTATCCCCGACATTTTAACTGCCGCCAGTTTATAATTTTCTTCGGCGTCCCGCTAAAATGCTTTGTCGTAGGACTCCCGCTGAACAACTAACATGATCCATCTTCAACAAAATTTATTTGTCAAGCCCGTGCAAGCGGGGTGAGGGGAGGGAAGGCGAAACTTTTCCATCATAACAAGTTGGGGGAAACTTTGAAGTTTGGCCCTCGCTCAGATAACAGTAATACAATTTTTGCTGGTGGCCTTGTGCTTCCTTCACCTCCCCCCCACCCTATCCCGCCATAGTCTATGGTATAAAACTAAAGTTCTTCCCCCTATTATTGAGTTACGAGGCCTAAAAATTATATGGGCGTCCGGTTTGATACCGCATGCATAATGGAGATGGCCCCCAGGACGTTTACTGGAGTGGGTAATATTCGTTCAATTCATGCATATCAATGGAGAAATTTTAAATTACTGCAACCGGTGTTAACATTCAGTTCGTATGATTATTATAATATAAATCGAATTGAATACCGGGGACTAAATTATCTAGTATTTCGAAAGTGTTGACATTGGACCAATGACAGTATTGACACGGAAATAATTAAAATCAACATAATAATTTTGTATTCATTCATGTTTAGGATAAGTTATTTGTTGAAACTTGTTTTTTTTCACTTTTATTAACCGCGATCCTGGAATACAATTTTAACATCAAGGATGGTCACTGGAATGTAACTGTGATGATATATTTATTTTTACGCTTCCCTAAGCTTAATGCAGATATACCTCCTGACACAATAAATAATATTCAATTTGTAAAGAGATGAAATTCCTAGACGCATTTTTACAAATTTAAAACTTTAAAATATATATATTGTTTTTTTTACTCTCGTTTATTAAGTTATCACTGCGCTTTGTGTGCATGCATGTAAATATGAATTGAAACTGTGGCAGTATAGAAGGGTTGTGAAGTTCCGAGAACGTTCTACTGAAGAGAAATAATGAACTGTTTAAAGTCCAAACACGAATTGGAAATGAAATAATTACAAAGGTTTGGGTAAAGAGGTGGCAGGGTCCGCGTGGGCCTCACGTTTAAACCAGCTTAGAAGTGCCCGCTTTGACTCTTCATTATTTGTTTGTACCGCCGCGCCTTTTTAGAACAAACGCAGTACTCCAAATTAACCGTATCATATATACATAACCTTAAAGCTGGGGTATTTTAAATAATTAAATGCATTAATTTAAATTTATGAAAATTGAAAGACCGTAATCATGCACTAATTCATTTCCTACACATTGAAATTATGTTAGTACTAAGGTTAGTTTTATGCCAGTTATTTCAGTAAATGTTTATTTTTTATATGTGCTCAAGAGTACAATTTTTATTCGAATTTATTGTTGAGAATCAAACTACTGAACTGAATCCAAATGCGTTCACTTTTGAATTCATACTTAATAAAATTGCGACTTGAGAGATAAACAACTTTGAAATATTGAAACGCGTATTAACAACAATGTAACGTATTATTACGACAGTTGTTTAAAAATACTGTATTCCATAAGGAATGGTTAAATCACTCACGCTGTTATATTTATTATAAAAGTGTAAATTTGATAACATTCCTTTTTTACTCTATATAAGATTGGCGTCTCTTACACAACTATTGTAAGGTCCGTGAAAACGCTTCCGCTTTAATCGCCCCAAAGAAAAGCGTTTATCTGGCTATCATGGCCGGTGAGAATTCCATTCGATGTTACTGCTGAGGAATAGGGCCGAAGTTTTCGGACTGACACATTCCGCTGTACTGAATCCTGAGAGCCGACACGCTGAAGTATCGATTGAGTTGAAGATTAACAACGATTTATTCATCCTAAATTGGTGGAATAATCGAAGGAACCAGCCGAAAATTGCACTAGATACAGAGGAACCTGTTTTTCTTGTCGATGGTGGTATTGATTTGGGCATTTTTTAACGGCTAAATTATCCCTAACATCATGTTATAACTGTTATAAAATACTTTAACTGTAATAAAATAATTCTCACACGAGGAGCATTGATGTACATAGATTGATGTACTGAGTTATTAACCTAAAAATTGCGTTTATGTCATAAACTTTATTTTAATTCTTATTAATTACTTCCATCGAAATAAATCTGAAATTAACATTATCCCCAATTAAGAAGTCCGATCCTGTGGTAATTCAAAGGCAAAGCGAAACGGCCAGGTACTTCACCGATCCGTAACAATAAAATATTTATAGCTTCCTCGAAAAGAAAGCAATTCCACCCAGAGTACAATAAAGCGTCAAGTAACTGCCCAAAATAAATTAGGTTTTTCTTCCTCTTCATGGCTCTTAGCCCGAAACGAGATTCCTGTTTCATTCTTTTCGGTAAATATTGTTCGTACTTTTTACTCGTACAATAGCTTCGAAAAACTAAGACCAGGCTTAACGAGACAATTAAAATCGAATCCATAATGAGGCATTAAGGAAACAATAGAGTCGCCAACAGGCGTTGATGAAGGGCTTATTCTAGTCTTGTCAGCTAAAATTAGAATATGGCATAATCGTTCCAAACTTTTCAACTCTAATGAGTTCAAATTATACGATTCTAAAAACAAATATCTCATCCGATTGCCTTCTTTGCATCAATTCTTTGAATGTTTAAGCGATTTCAGAATCTTTTAACTCAAAGTTGACATTCCATGTCCTCTCTAATACTACCCAGCACAGTCTACATTAAAATACTTTATCTAATAAGATATACCAGTGGTACATACTGTGCGCTCCAGCAACATTCCTAAGAACATTTTACAATTATTCCGCCGTCCCTTCTGATTTCATTATGTTACTCTTTCACCTTATTCGTTCCTTTGAACAACGACTTTGCCAATTGTCTTTTGCTCCGCACACGGAATTCGAGGCTGCCGGCGCCGAGTTCCTGGAGGAAAACTTAAGAATTGAAAACTGCATAATGCATAAGTGCAAAGTATACGGCAACCCGGCCCCGCCGCCTCCTTGGTTTAATAACGCTCGACTACATAAGATGTCTCCTACCCCCAGAGACTCACCGAGATACGAGTCGTAAAATGAACACTTCTGGTTGATTATCAAAATAAATGGCGTAGCTTTGCATCGAAGTTCATGGCTATTTTTCGGTGATGTAATCGGTGGATATTCATGAACACATAGGTGTTCAAATTGAATTCAACATCAAAAGTATATATATATATATATATATATATATATATATATATTCTAGGTCTATCTGTCACTACCTCGAAAACAGTATAAATAAATTTAAAATTAAATTCAACTAAGGATAACTTATTCATTAATGTTAACCCATTAATATTCCATTAATATTATTGTATCCCCTAACAATAAACACAGCAAAATCCTTTTTAAGTAAGTTATTATTATAACTAGAGTATTAGACAAATAATTTATACATAAATACAGATATAAAACACTGAAAATGGCAACTTGCTATCTTTGTAGGGTGTAGCGAATTCAACAGCGTAACAATGGTAAAAGAGAGGTCGGTCCCAGAGCGTAAGAGATCCATGAGGGAATCGAAAAGGATTATCCCCTCTCGGCGGGGACAAAACAAAAATGCCTCCCCAGTGTCCTATCCGTATATATAGAGAGGGAGAGAGGGAGAGAGGGAGAGGAGAGAGAGAGAGAGAGTCTGATTTATGAGCAGTGCTCCCCGACCATTGCCACCCACTTAACTAACCTGGGGGATATAGGCTAACACGCCCCCCCCCCCACCTCCCCACTCACTATGAGTTAATGGAACCCAACCGTAACTCCTTTCCTTTTATTCCAATCAAATAAACTGTGCATGAACTTTAGAATGTGCGATTTAGAAGAAATAGCCTGCAAGTAAATTCAAGTTCGCGTTTTGTTTTATCATACCTGTACACCAATTAAACGAATGAATGTTTAATTTATTTAGCTGTGTGTTGTCTTTTGAGGATTTTCATTCTAGTAGCACAGAACTAAAATAATTATTTTTTATTTCGATCGAAATAATTTACCCGATGCAAAAACTTGAAATTGATTTGTTATTTTTCAACAAAGTTGGGAACAGTTAAATGTTCCAGTTTAATATTTCTTTTTGATTCATCTTCCCTCTCAAAGTTACGAGGGTATTATTGAATATATTGAGTTTCGTGTTGGGTTGATTTACAAGCGTGGAACACGCGTATATCTTCGTGCCTGTCCTGCAGGACTCTTTATCGCTTTCAGATGCGCATATTATTCAGGGAAAAACTCAATTACACTTCTGTTCTGTTTCTACTCAAATGGGTATTGCAATGGAACAAATTATATATGCAACATGTGTTAAACATAAAAAGAATTTCCTAATTATATATTTAAGAAATAATTTATAATAATTATAAAGAATTTGAAACGTAAAAAATAAAGGGGAAGAATTTATTTCACGAATTTTTTATTTCAAATCCGTTTTACCGGTCCTATGGTGGACCGGTTTCGGTTCTTTGCCTTTATGTTGAGTCCCATTCCGTCACCAAATTAATGATGTAAGGCGCGTGTTTTTTATCCATTCAATTCTGTTTAGTCTAGGTACAATAAGCAGATATTATGTCAAGAACGTTCCTGATTCTTTGAGAAAATACAAGAACCAGAATTCCCTCCCATCAATAATAGTACAAGGATGCGTTGTGATTAGCAAACGTTTAAAAATTATTAAGTGGTAGTTTGGCAGAGTAATAATATCATGTCTTCTATTCAGTCATCACCTGAGATTACCGTGAATTCGGAACACAAGAATCTCATCTCTAATTTATCATTATCAGCTATTTGGCAGAAGCATACAAACATGAGTACATGCTGAAACTGTATATATTCCCTTAATATCGTGGTTTGTTTCACATCAAACAGAGAGATCTCTTGTCTTTACTCATAAGCATATGTCTAAACTCATAGAATAAACGTTCCTAAATTAAGGCCTGCACTAACTTGATATTATAAGTAATAAATTAAACTTAATTCCGTGTGGTATAATGTCCCACCTCTTTTGGTTCTCTCCGAGAGAATCATGACGTTGTAAGGATAAATAAATTACCGGGTTACAATCGTTGTACTTGCAGGGAGGAGAGAATTTAATACCGGCTATGTAATGTACATGACCCTCCCTCTCCCCAATAGAAGAACGAGTAGACGACCTTACAAAGTAATATATATTAATATATCGTCCAGCGATGCGAGCATTGCCCTTTGGTGTATAAGTGCCCTTTGCAGTTATAATTGGACGGTGTTGGCCGGACGCCAAACCAGGTGATATACCAGAAGATGAATACACGATACAATAAACAGGCGCCGGAATAATTGTGTCACAAGAAATACACAGTGGCAAGATGGGGGGCCTCATACTGTTTGCGCCACTTTCAAGTCAATAACCCCTTTCAGACACCGGCCCATAAGAAACAACCACAACCCCTCCGGAACTGTGGCCGGAGAAGGGTCGTTTTCGCCCTGAAAATCTAAAGAAAATTACGGGCGTCAATATCGGATCATATTTGCGGTCGGGCTAGTTCGGCCACCACCATAGCTATTATGAAATAGGAAGAGAAATATTTTAAAAGAAACAGGACGTTCATTTCGTCCGTTTTTCTCTCGCCATCATGAATTTATATCACAAACATAGTAATTTATCGCACTACAGTTCTAAATAGCTTCCTTTCTCAGTATAAGTTATATTCAATTCGCAAAATGTACAGTCGATAAAATCCTCCAATTATCAAATGCTTTACGGTCGTGATAAAGGTACTTTTGAAATCGTTCGGGAAGGAGAATTTAAACGAAAGAGTAATCCGGTGTATTCGGAGGCCGATTTGATAGGGGAGCGTGGATCATTATACGGAGGGGTGGTTCGGTGAGTGGGGGTGAAGGAACCGCCGATGAAAACCCGGAAAAATGAGCGGGACCTCTCGGCGCACACCTAGCCAGGAAAATATGCCAAGGATTATCCCACCTTTGAGGATCAGGGCGCCGGTATAACTTACCTTGGCGAAAAGTGACCCTTCGTGTAGGGCTGATCCTGTTGAACCATGTAGGTCCCCTACATTATATTTCTCTTCCAAGCTCACAGTTCAAATATAAATAAACATATATATATATATATATATATATATATATATATATATATATGGGTTGGGCGCCAGCCTATTGGAGTGTGACGGACAGCCGGTGCTCCATTGTCCCGAAGTTAACAAGTCACCGACTCCAGGCGCCCCATTTCTGACATTCATAACGCCGAGAATTCTCCGTCTTTCGTCCTGCGGAATGCAGAGATATATACGCCGCGCGTTATCACTGCCAGTAATCCTGCCCTCCGAAAATAATATTCCGGCTATATTTTTCCGATCCCCTGATCATAATTTGGACCACTTTTGAAGTAATTCTATGCCAGTGGATTGTCTTGGAACTTATGAATTTTATTAAAACCGATTCGATTAGTTGAGTTTCTGTCCCACGCTCCGTCTCTTTCGCCTTGACCTAGTCCGATTTTAGCTTCTCTCCAAGGGCTTAAGTAACATCGCAAAGTACTCTCGAGGATAAATCTACCCTTATTAGTTCTAAGCGTATATCGGTCCTAACCGTCCTGCGTTTTTCTCCTTGAATAGTAGCGGCAAGTGGTACATTCTCCACTGCGGCGAAATGTATTGTTGAAGAAAACCATGCGTGTTGATTGTCTTCAGTAGTCCGCGGTAGTCTACAAATTACAGCCGGCACTAAATGCATCAATCAAGACAAAGTAGTTACCACCGACTTCGCTCGCTCTGCTGTAACTAAAGTTTTGTGGCCAACTGTTCACTTCTGATATATGACGCTATATGTCATACTTTTACTTCGCGTGCCTGAGCTTTAACAACGCATTTACAAACCTCGTATTTAAGTAATTTGTCCGATAAATCAATAATAGGACGAAGTTTCATTGCCCTCGTCCCTTAAATAAAAAAAAACTTTCATTATTATAGAGAATCATAGTCACTGTCTATAATTATTTAATTATATTATTATTATTAATATTATTTATTATTAATTTATAAATTATAGACACTGTCACATGTTTACCAACATTATTTTGAGAGAATGCATTTGATATCGCTGCTTCCTCAACACGAAATATACAGTTAGTGTAATATTACTCATAGAAGAAATCATCCTAATTGAAATAAAAAATGATATTCTGTTAAATTCCAATTAGGGCCCAGGCCTACCCTTAATTATGCGTCCTTGCGCTCGATTGTTTTTCACAAATCAAATATCAAAATTAATCACAAAATTTAATCACAAATTAAAATTACAAATAAGTGATGGATTATATTTAATTAAACCCATCAGTTTTTAATAAATTTTTATATCCCCATAATTAATTTCTATACTATCTTACTATCTATATGATCTACAAGATATTTTTTCAATTGAAGTATGACCTGCCTTTAATGTTCAACAAAACGATACTTCAAATATAAACATGTTTTAAATTTATTAAAAATAAATAAATATACGAGTCAAAGCGAAAAAGTATTAAATATTTTTGCATTTTCCTTTTGCCAATGGAGAATTGATACCGCAATAATCTGTTTTCATCGCACGGAAACGAGAAGATATGAAGAATTTTTATGATGAATTTTCGTGATGAGATTACTTAAAGAGCATGTCCCGTTAAACGAATTGAGCTTCGGCCAAAAGGGCGTTCTGAAAACGCATCTTTGATCCGATGTAAATTGAAATGCCACAAAATATTATTTCCCAGAACAAAAACAGCAGAGCAAAAAAACAAGATACGGTACAAAATGATCCCGATACAAACACTGACGAATTAACTTGAGGATAACAGCTTTAATTAAACCCTGGCCTATTTCTTCTTTAATTTCTGAAATTGCATTGTGCATAACAGGACTCTGCATAGGCTGGTTATAATATTACCCGAACGAAAATAACAATTAACTACGAAATGAGGAAAGAATTTTTCCCCCCTACCGTCAAACCTGTTATTATTAAAGGAGAAATTTAATAATTAAACTGCGTTAGTCGGAGAGTGTGGACTTTAATTCCCCGGCGTAAATTGAAAGCAATCGTTTGAACCTTGTTCCGGCAATTACCCTCCGGGCTAAGTGTAGCGCTACTTACCATATATTATTTTTAACGAGCAGTTAACAGAGGAGTGCAAGGGCCGGGAGGGCGGCCGCATACGTGCGCCGGCAGCTCGCCCGCAAATGTCCGCCGTGAATAATACATTTTATCACCGCCTAGGGCCCCCGAGACATTTATGAATAATATATAGGCCGGTGGAAAGGGCCCCGGCCACAGGCCCCACTCTCTAGTCCGCCTGTTCTCCCCGCTTTGATTCATCTTCTGGACAATGTCGTACTCCCCTTACTCCCGACTTCTCCTCTGTGCCCGCCCTGACATAATCGGCCCGCCTTTTGTCGCGAAACATCCCCGTGGGGAGGGCGGGGGTCAGAAACCGCCCCCCAGCTTATCGTTGGTTGACCGCTCTCTTCCTTACGAATCACCGCCGAAGGGGTCTTGATCGCGTGCAATGATGAGGAAGCCCAGCACAACCACACAGCACCGGCTCTACGATGGCTTGATAAACAGATTACAAATCAATCGGTATCGCGGCTACAAATATTATCAAGAACTAATAAAATAAAACTAAAATAATGTCCACCGAACTAAACGAGACGAGCACAAACAAAATGAAAAATATACACTTAAAAAGCATATAGCAATAAATATTACATTTAATGTACACTAATACATATTTTCCATTAGGTTGAAACACGTCGTTTCAACAATTTCTTTACGATTCATTAGAAATTAATATTCATCTAATCTTAGGTACTGTACATAAAAGGATATTCCATGAAATCGACCGAATAGAAATGTGAATCATTTGTTCGTTGACGATTCGCAATCATCATCAATCGCGGTCGTTGATGATGCTGAGACAACTGCTGACAATTAGCCTCATTCCTCGATACGGCCAGTGAAAGGAGGTCCGACAGAGTAACTTATCGTTGTAAGAACTTAAGTTTTAAAAGAAAGGACCGACCCTAATGGTCAACTACCGCTCTTCTCAGACCATGATTTATATTTTAATGTTTTCTTGCATTATCTTCTATACCTGTCAAACGTTAATATTTTTTATCGATGATTCTAGGAAATTATTTTTCAACAATCATTTTAATGATTCAAAGGAATCGCTGATTACTACTGAATAAATAACACACCTTGGGGTTTTAATTCATAAACTAGTTCAGAGTGTTATTGAGGATTGGAACGACCCTATTTGGCTCCGCAATCCTTTCTAAAGATTCACAACAAAAAGGTTCAAGTTGACAGGCTCCAAAAGTAGAAAATATGTGACCTATTCATATTTAGACATTTGAGACTGGTTGCCAACTCAAGCCGGTAAAGGTTATTTTCGACATTATATATTTTTGTTTATGGTTGAATTGATGTTGCATCGATATACATTACAACATTACCCTGTACATTATATTAAAGAGTGTACTGTACGATGCATTTCGGATAATAAATATAAGTAAAATTTATTACAAACTAAAGGTTGTCTGAGCCCAAACTGCAAATGCCTATTCCACCATTCACTTCAAAATAAATAGAAGAATAATTGTCGAAATAATACATTGAAATTCAATATAGAAATGAGAATTATGCAAGAAAATACTAATTATTATATAATGTTCAAGAATAAACGGCAGGTAGTGGATAAAACCAATAGTATTACATGCAATTTGAAAGTTGTTTCATCTGTGAGAAATAATTGCAACATTTAATACTTGGTAATTACATGAAACCTATTAATATTTCTCACATTATTCCATTGGGTAAGCATTATACTGTAAATTATTGCGCGTTCCATACATTAAGTTTCGGATATGTTTCAGATAATAGTGCCCCGGCTAACCAAACGTTTATTGACCTTTCATCGACATAAATTTGTGTGTGTGTGTGTGTGTGTGCCTAAACGTGCGAATAAATACGAGACATCTATAAAAATTAGTCGGTATTTTTCAATGTAACATACATGTGTGTGGATGTGTGTGTAGGGCGTAGGCGCGTAGGGAGTGATGGTCGGAGGGAATGTAATAGTAGGTAAGGAAGCAATTAAGGCGGCGTTAAGGAGATTGGCAGGTGGTCAAGGCCTCGGGCTGGCCCGGCATTCCTCATACCGAACAGGCTAGCGGCCAATTCTATTGGCACTCCCTCTACCCTCCGAAATCCTCTTTCGCTAACTTATCACTCAAAATCACTAAGATTAAACGGGTAGTGCTCTGAATCCTGGAGAATAATTATACGGTACGGAATAACAGTAATAATAGAACAACGGCTATTTTTGTGTGGTACAGAGAAACCTGTAATTAATGCAAATAATAGAATGTCTTGAAATGGAAATAATTAGATAAACTGGAATTCAAATATCATAACAAAGAATGGTTAAAATATACGGTAGGGGCCCCGGAGGTTATCGGGTGTTCTCGATAGATCGATATATACGGGTGAATCGATGTCGTCAACTTGGACAGCCATATTTGTTTTCACATCGCGTACCATTATTACGGCGTCCGACGGGTTGTGCTTTTTATTTTGATCATTCCTTTGTAATTCGGCGGGTTATTTTTTTTTTTAGTTTTATTATATTATTTTTTATATATTTCTTCTCGTGTCATAATTACTTTCTTTCCCTTTTACAAAAAATAACCCGTCGGACGCCTTAATAAAGGTACGCGATGTGAGAACAAATATGTCTGACCAAGTTGACGACATCGATTCACCCGTATATATCGATATATCGAATACACCCGATAACCTCCGGGGCCCCTACCGTAAATTTTAACCCAAAGGAATAATATGAAAATAATTGTGTGCGTGAGTTATGTAATATATATTTCTTCAATTACGAGAGATTTTAACAATAAATCTCCGGGCGTATATTAAAATTCAGTGAGTATAAATGTGACAC
Organism: Lethocerus indicus; assembly: GCA_019843655.1. Classification (NCBI taxonomy): domain Eukaryota; kingdom Metazoa; phylum Arthropoda; class Insecta; order Hemiptera; family Belostomatidae; genus Lethocerus; species Lethocerus indicus. Next base: position 19,195,293 of record JACDQD010000003.1, on the reverse strand, counting down.
ATTCTGTTCTTACTGGGATCATTTAAGGTCGGGAAGAAGTTTCATAAGCCCGTACCAAATCGACCGACCGCCGAATCCCAGTTCTAACGAGTAGGTCGGCGCCCGGAACGCTTCAAATCGCCCGAAGACAAACACCTATCCGGGCCTCACTTTTCATCATTCGGAAAGTTCCCGGCTCCAGCCTCTCGTCGCTCGGGAAATTCAAACAGGGCTGAAACAATTCCTTTCCCGCGCTATGCACCGCTAGCCGCCGACCCAACTTTACGAGCCCGAACTCCACTTCCGGGCTGAACTCTGAAGATATTTCAGTGTCGGATGTGCGCCCCTGTCGGCCCCCACTTAAGGCCAAGTTGGTTGCAAAAATTCAGACTGTTCAAACGGCTGTTGGATTCGTGCTTCGAATGTCAAAACTCAATCGCATTGCGGCCTGAAATTTTGCAGTATGAAAAACACGTTTGCGCAGCCTAATTGCATAAGATTGAATGGAGTAGAATTATTTTCCCTGCTGGTTTTGACATATTACAGTACATAAGCGGCTTGTGTGAGTGGAGTAATTAAGAACACATCAAATTTATGATTTTCGAAATCATTTTTTCTTTCATTTCGTGCTGAAGGACGCACCAACCATAATGTTTAACTGTATTTTTCTCGTTTTACAGCCTCACACGCTGATGATGTATAATTCCATTCTTAGAGATTAAGGTACTTTGCAACGACGATTAGTAATTAACTGACTCCATCGAAGCGGATTTTTTGCCTCGTTTCTCTATAATATCAGACGATTGATGAGAATATTATCCAATTAAGTTGTTTCAACTTCCGGGGAGTTGACTTGTAAAAGAAGGAGTAGAAGATGCCCTCGAGCATCTTCGGATGGTCGACCATTCTAATATAATAGCCCTTCGAACCATTTCATGTCCGGGTTGTTCCACTCGGGCTCTCCACCGTCCCCTTAACATTTCCCTCTCCACCGATAAACTAATTAGCTGAGAGCTTTCGATCGGCGAGCTTAAAGGTCTGCCCCATTTTGAATTTTCCAATTTCCTGACTTTCGAGATTGCCGAGAATCAAACTTTGTCCTCACCCACCCCTCCCCAACTGTTGTAGCATTGAACACCTAATTAAATTATGAACTGCTCACTTTTCCTTCTCTTCGAGTTAATGGTCTTCACTCCTGCCATTTATTCTTCGGACGGGGGCCCGGTGAGGAGTCGATAATAACTCACGACCGTTAATTTCCACTTAAACCCCGTATGTTTATTTTAAAATTTACAACTGGAGCAAACTAAAGTAGAACACATGCCAATGAAATAATGCTTTTGTGCTCAGTGAAGTTGCGCCCAAGGAAATATATAAATGAAGATTTTTCGCCACTGTAAAATTTACTTAGTTGACCAGTAATTGTTTTGCAATTAATCAGCCGAAAGTTGATAATGTTACTATAAATTGATCATTATACTTACAAATTTCCCTCTCATATTTAATATCAACATGAGTTCTATATACACCTTCCTTTTTATCTCTAATCTTATTTTCAAGTATTGCTTTCCGAACAATTCATTTGGTCCTACTTTATAGTAGTATGATACACAAATTCACTTATTTTTTCGCCCTCGACTACTGGAAATGTCATATTTTCCGTGGTATATTTCATCAAAATACGACATCACCCGATCGTCCGTAGGATTTTAATTGAATAAAAAATAATCGGGTAATCAAGCCACCGCAGGCCCGGTTCAGATTAAATGTTCAAAACGTTGAAATTGAATACCGGCCGCTGTCAAAAAGTTAAAAAATGAGTACAGGGGAATCAGCCTAAGTGTCGGTGGCAGAATGCATGACACCGCCCCGATGAGATTAGTTCCATTAGCGAATTGAACCGGAACGAAGTGACAGGGTCGTGTGGAAAACATTTTTCCCTGTCCCTTCCCCGACATGTAAAATGAAAATATTTTCTGAATGTTCTGTATTTTACATGCTTATGTATTGTGTGGAGCCTTTTTTTTTACCAAATATGCTCGGGATGTCCAACTGGATTCGGTTTTCCTATATAGAAACCCATTCCTTTTCACTTTTCGGCCAATCGATGCCAAAATTATAGTAATTGTTTCTGTAAACGTCCAAAGAAATAAATCGTGACGAGGATACTGAAAAAACGTAAACATAGCAATCAGTGGCCAGGGCAGACATGCAAGGAACTTTCGGGGAAATTTCTAGCGTGTTTCATTACAAGTGAAATTATTCTCTAGATTCGAGAAAAAATAGCAGTCAATTAAACTACCTCGATGCAAAGTATACCAAGACTATTGATACGGATGTCCTGAAGCAATTTCTATTTTATTTGTGATCATTGAATCTTGCTCAACGGTTTTAAGAAAATTACTATATTTTGCTGGTTGGAAACATCTTATTAAAATGACATTCTCGATTCTACTGCTGAAATAATATTCAAAGACATTTAATAATAAATAATACTGGTATACTTTCAGTTGAAAACCTATTATCATCGTCGTCACTTCATTATAATGTTATATTTAAGATATTTGGAGGGAATCACTAAGTAATTATTACATTTCTACACATTCCAAATAAGATGTTTCGCTCCTTGTTCCAAATTTTACCGGATGATACGTTAGTGAAGTTTAAATAACGCAATAAAAACCATGTCCATGTTCATGTACTATTGCTCTACATGAATTCCTCTTCATTACATTAATATTACCTACCGAACGCGTAAATATTCAGCTCAAAAGTTCAGAATTGTAATTCCGAAGAAAAAAAAATGATGAAACTTGACAAAAGCTGAAACAATTTGGCCTAATCGTTGAAAAATTAAACTAGGAGAGTTATCACAATTTAGGGAGCAGTTATATTGTCCCCTTCTCCTAAACTGTGGACATAATATTTAAGGGGATATCTTTAAAGTGTGCAAAGTTCAGTAAGAAAGTTGGGCTGAATGGTCCGAAATAGGAGGGGCAGTCGGGGGGAAGGGGATGGGTGCGCGATTAACCGGGGCGGCTCAGGTATTATAAATCCTGTGGACACAAAGCCGAAGAGCGGGCCGGGGACCAGGGGACTTCCAACTTGCCAACTTCCCTATTGGGTGTTTGTTAGGCTAACTTTATACTTATGTAGAAGTCTTGTTCAGTTTCTTTTGTACCTTCCTGGGGGGTAACCCCTCCCCCTCAAGATTGCAACTTATGAAATGTGCCCACCCCCAACATTCTCGTATTATAGAGTCTAGATCTGTGGTGGGGCGGAAATACACTCAGCTCCTTTTATAACGACCATAATAAAATGCCCTTTAAATGTTCACGCCCCGGGCGGAGAAGATAGTCATCTTAATCTCCACTCGATTTTCTTCGGTCTGGAATGTTGTTTCGCCCTTAGGTGGGACTTTTCTCTAATGGAACTGTTCTTCTGCGAAATTGGACCGGCAAAAATGTTGCAGATTTGACCGAAATTTTAATACGGTTACTCATATTTCATTGTCATTTCTGAACAGTCATCATCAGTAGTAAAATAAGCTCGAATACCTGAAAATCTCGTACGCCAACTTGTGAGTTCGAACAAATATGAACCGAATGTTGATTTCAATTAATATTACTAACTTTGCCACTTTTTCTTTAATTTTATTAACTGCATGCGTCGCACTTTGATGTTGACACGATATACGGACTACCTCGATTTCAGTCCTGTGATATCAGACAATTATAGTATCAAAATACAGTATTTAATTATATTACGTGTAGTAACACTGTTCTTATTTTTTGTTGGACATTCGTCCAAATTCATTCTAATATTTGTATTTTATAATGTAGTCTTCCATACCACTGTCGAGCATATTCTTTTTCTAGGTAATTATGAACAAAGCAAACTCAGTGCATCGTTTTCATCTTAATTTAAACTAGATACCGAAAATAAAAATCCCACCACCACTGTCGCATGAATTCAAGACGATATGCAAGAATGTTTCTCCAACTAAGCACGGATATACTTACGTCCAATTATTTACAACTAAGCTATAAAATTTAAATCGGAAGACTGGATATAAGAGGCCCAAAACTGGTTTGGGGGCTGATCGTTATCGCGGCCACCCAGTGTTAACAATAATAAGACTTTACGACTAAGAAAAATACAGTGTAACTAATGAATGAATAGGAGAAATAAGAAAGTCTTTTATATGAAATCCAGTCGCGACGGAAGTACTACCGGCCTCAAGTAAATTTAAACGTATTAAAATGTCGGATATATGTTTAATATTCATAAGACCTGCGGGACGTGAGTAGGTTTTTCAGCCTTTTCCGTAAGAGCTGCACAAAGTGGATCGGCGGGGAGAAACAGGAGCCGGGTGCCCGGGCGGCGAGCAACATTTGACCGCAATACGGAATGTATTATATAAAAGTCCCGCCTCGTTTCCTTTCATTTTTCCCACCCGGTTCTTTGAGGTTCTGGCGTTGCGTAAGTGCCGGTGGGGGTACTCATCATCCCCCACAGGGCCGACTCCGACCTCTCGGCTTAAAACCCGGCTGGCAAACCCAGAAAATGTAATCCGCCCGAGTCGAATAACCGGAGGCCATTTCACGGACGACGAACGAGGATTTGGCACATGAACGAATTGGAAAGCTGTGTCTGAAAATCGCGTATAATATATTCAGTTACGAATGTAGACAATTCTTTTTTGGCGGAGAGATATAGTTGTATTGAATTATAAGCGTTTTCAATTATCTCCAAAAACTGTTATATTAACCTCTTAATAATAAATTGTTAAGGATTAATCCTTTTTGATAATTATTTAATAAATAATCGGAGCGGTTTACAATTTAATAAGTTGGCAATGAAATATAGGTTAAACCGTCCGTGACGCTTGCGGACATGAAGTCCACTGATATTCAAGCTTCCATCAAAGGGAGTCGAGCCTCTTGCTCGTTGAAAGTTAACGTGCAGAGACGGTACCTCACCCCCACCGTAGCCTCTAACCCACCAAATAGCATGACGAGCCGCCCATAGGCTCCGAGCAAGTGGCAAACGTCTAATTCAGTTTGGCAACTCAAGTGACAGCGCCTCCTCCACCCCCGTCGCACCGACCTTAGCGCCTAAGAACCGTGCCTCGGCCCCAACCCCCTCATCCTGACCTTTATTGACTTAATACAATAAAGCCCGATTGTACCTACAGCCTCTGGAGTTAACTCCCGCTCACAGTTTCAATAGAACTTCGATTAATTTTCAGTTCTAGATACTTTGTGAAGTTGAGCAAGTTTCGCAAGAATTAAACACCTTCTTCTCGATATCGTAAACTGCTTATACATAGCAGTTTTGTTTAATTATTATTGATTATGCGAAAACAGGATAATATCTAATATCCATAGGGGTCATGTATTTAACCTTTTTTATAGTAGTTACTTCCTGATTACAATCTGTAATAACATGACACTATATATCAGTAAATGCGCTGTTTAGATTGTTTGAAAAGGCTTGTGGCCAACGGAACCCGAAATGGGACAGTTGAAAACAATATTAACAGACCGTAATAGGTTTATCGCAGCCAACATTAAAGCATGAATAATTCGAGCTCCAAGTGAGCGTTTGATATTAGGGAAAATTCCGAATCAAAGGCCTCCCCACTTATGAATTTTTCAAACTTGGCTTTTAAACGACGAATCGTTTGTCGGAATTATTGGGAAGGTATGATAGGAACGGGGGTGGGTTATTTTCTGTTGTCAATGTGACAATTACTGTATTAATTTTCTACCTTGAATTTTTTATGCGTTCACGCATTTTCCCTTCAGTTCATCCTTTACAAAGGATTAAATCGAATAAACTGACAAAACTCTGCCCATCATGACGTTATTCATTATCCTATTACTCAGCCAACAGATATATTGTGGTTAAAAAATACATATTAAAATATACTGATTAATAAACGTAATTTTTAATTCCATTTAACATCATAATTATTCTGTACATATGTTGTTTTAAAATACGTTTAAATTAGTTACACTCTCACGCATAAAATATCTGAAAATTTATCAACCGTACTGAATATTAGAAATTTAGAAACAGTTTTGTGGTCTGCGAGGGGTTGGAATATCGTAGATTTCGTATATTTCTGTCTCCTGTCGCTGGTTTGGTCTTTTGCTAGACCGGTTTCGGCTCCTCGCCATCTTCATTAGCGGTGTTAGTCACTTTTGGCACTTTGGATGTCTTTTGGGCGTCCTCACTGCACTGTCACTGTCACCTGTACTGTTGTTAAAGTTCGTTGGTTGCACTTGCAACGATAAACTAGCGCCACCCCAGAGTGTGGTGCGGAAATGTACTTAACTAAAGTTCATTAGGTCCACTTGTACCGATAAACTAGTTTCCTGCATGACACTGAATATAATTAACACTGTATGCGAATGTACACATTCCTGCCAGTAGGACCTTAGAGCACGTCGATAAATAATTTCTCTGTATTTGCTTTAATACTGTAGATGAGAGCAGTTTGATTGACATAATACTGAATTTGATAATGTTTAAGCAGGGACCTAGTTTAAAAGTCTCAATGGAGTTTAAATAGGCGACAATTTAACGGTGTTTGCATGTGTAGTAATTGAATGACCACAGTAAAAATCACAGTACGTGAAATCATGCTAATTGTTGTATCTTAAAAACAGTAACCCCCTGAGGATGGTGCGGAAATGTACTTAATTAAAGTTCATTGGGTCTACTTGACCGATTAACCAGCGCCCCTTGTGGGTGGTGCGGAAATGTATACGGCACCAATACTAAACCTGCGCAGCTTGTTTGTATTGCGGGTCAAGTATCAATTGCCGTGTACCCTTATACGAAAATATATGTTTGCACATGACACTATATAGTTAACATATTATATATTTGAACGATAACCGACAAAGACTTAACAAAATTCCTCCCAACCCAAATAAGACAAACAACATCCCCCAAAAGTACAATAACAAGACACATATATATAAACACGACTGATAGAAAATAAAAGGCGACTTAATAAAACGAAACATACCAAATCTACAGAATTTAGAAACACTATAAATAACCTCAATCCGTTTTATCGCTCAAGGTTTGGAGCAATATAGAGTTCTCATTCACTGACACTCAGTCAGATAATTACAGGCAGTGGTGAATCTATATTGTAGATATTCGAGCTAATAATATATAGTAAAATGTATTACTTTTTACCTAATATTCAATTAATACCTAATTCTCATTGAAATGATAATTATTTCTAGAGTATAATTAAATAATAATTCATAAAAAATGACTCACTGGCTACCAAAAATAATTCATTCATCATATATTGATTGAAATAGCGTTGTAGTCCCATATTTTCCCTGGGTCATCGTTTTTTTTAAAATTATGTCTTAATAGTATTTATGTTTATATAACACTATCAATGAACTCCATGAACTATGAATGAAGTCCATGTCAGTGAATTATTCTAGATTCTTGATTACTCATTCAAAAGTAAATAAACACTAGATTTCGATTAAATAACATGACTCGATACAACGACCTATCGAAGCTTAATTTGGAAATCGTTGCAATGTAGAAGGATGGAGTATGGCCCAAATGTTACAACAAGTCCTTGGGGTAATTGGCCGGACAAATATTCTACTGAACTAAATAACAGGTGTTAACATCGCGTTTAACAAGTCGCAATACGTGTAAATTATTATTTACCAGAAAAGCAAGTTTTTTTAGTACATTAGAAATATGCACTCCTTTGTATTCATACATTTATTATAATTCCACAAAACTAACATAAATATTTCCGACATAATATTATACTTTAAATGCACTCTGTCTAATATTCTATCCGAAGACAGAGTTTTGTCGTCAATGAAACCATATTACATAAATAAACGTTCAATATTATGCTAGAATAACATGACAATCGACTTGTTTTTGTTTTTTTTTGTGTTTTAATCACTGCAATCCTAGTTGTATTTCATCGCTCACGATTTTCAAAACCGAAACATTCATTTTAATGTGGCCCCGGCTGGAAAGCAGCCGAGTGTACCCTAATTTAAGTGGCTATCTGATTTGAAAATCTCGAAACACCAGCAGTTTCGCGGGGGTGCGGGTAAAGGTTGACAGGGCAGAAGGCTGGCTGCTAACTAGGACAGGGTTGTGTGTGTGTGTGTGTGTGTGTGTCTGTGTCTACACGAGCCAGACAAGCTGAGACCCACACCGCCCATAACCACCACAAAACTACTACTGCTCCTCCGCCTCCTCCTCCTCCACCTCCAATACTCCCACTTTCCACCCTCCCAATTGTCTATATCCAACGATTTATCTGCCCGGTCGGCCTATTTCTCCAATCCCACAGTTGTCGGATGCGGAGGCGGTAGCGTGACAGGAGTTCGGTAAATTCTGAAATAATAGATGATTCGCGTTCATGAATTTACCCGTTACCCCGTGTAAAGTATGTTAATGAACGCAAAATGTTTCCCTGAATTCGTGAATTCAGAACAAACGGCGAATCGATGTATATACGGCCCGCAGCAGTTAGCAGTTCATCTCAGGCAAAATATAGTTCCTGTAACGATTCGACTCCTGTCTATATAAAATTTCTTCGAAAAAATCGTAGACCCAACTTTCACATAAATCCACCCTAAATATGGAGACTCGGTATTACTAAGAAACTCTTATTTAATAAATAAATAATTAAAGTTCATCCCTAGAACTGTACAAACGACAATGTGCGCAACATTAGTAACACGACTTGTATAGATTATTGCAGAAACAGAAAATGCGTTGCCTCAGTCACTATAAGGCAGACGATATCTCCCTTGAAGGAAAGAGTGCTGCATAGTGTCGACTAATAGCAACCTGAACCTTCATGCCGTAAGAAATTCCAAACCAACTATCCATTTTCAAGTTCTGAAGTCCGAGCTTTGACACCCTGCCAGAACGAGTGAAAAAATCAGGATAGTAATAGGGATTTCCCATGACTTAGAATATCCCTTGAGTCATGAACTGGACTACATATCCATTCCACTTGAAGTGAACAGTGAAATATTTGGGAGATATTGACCTAGAATATATAAAGGATTAATTAATTATAACGAGGTTGTAGACGTTTTTACTTCTCATTTTAACGCAAATTTATTTTATTTATATTATTTTGTTAAATTAGAAGAATGCAGCTCACTAACCTCTGCGTACTAAATAGTTACTGTAATAAGTTCTATCATCAGTCTCTTACTTATTACGATGTTCTCGTTGTGATAACGATTAATTTGTATCAATATTACTCAATTTGTTTTGCATCCACTTTTCGGAACTTCGGGGGCTAATGATCCCGTGTACTCTGAAGCGCTTTTCCAGTACTACCACGTGCTGAGTGGAGACGCTCGTGTTATTGTGCCAGGTGCCATTCACAACGGGTCTATTGTCCGGAATGCTTTGAAGTTATTTCTGAACAGTCGACCTTCGGGATCGAATGGAGTCCCAACGCCTATGAACTCCTAACCTCCTGGAAGAAGATCATTTGATAGCAATCTTCAAAATATCCGCAGACTCGCTGCACATAACCTGTGTCTGAAAACATTGCACCATGCACCATGATTAGGAACAGTAAGCTCACGCTCTAATTTTTTTTTTCAAGAATGCCACAATGGGCATATACTCGTGATCTATCAATCCGGGCATGTAAGCCCTACATTTTTACTCCGGGAATTGGTATAAATAATGAAATTCTATGTATTGAAATATATATTTCAATATGTATATTTATATATATTGATATCTCTGCTTTGCTCCCTGTTGCAATTTGTTATTGTTTCTGATATACTCTGCAGACGTCCTCAAGCAGTTACTGGAATACCCAAGTGGAAGGGAGGAGGGAGAATACCAACACCATGTTTTCCTTTTAAGGTTTTCGAGCCGATATATAAATTACTGAAGCGAGTAAGAAAAGCGCCGTTAGATTAGTCGAGCCACTCGGACTCAACTTATTGACTTAAAACTGTCGAAGTTGAAAGTAATTACACTGCTCTAGAATAAGGGAGCGCTAACTTATCAGAAGGGTTACAAGTTACGCTACGATTTAACTCATTTAGGGGCGTCTATTACAAGGAAGGGTCTGAAACTTGTTTGCCAAGATGTAATCAGATTTATTAAAATATGCCCCTATTTGGAAACGGGCTCAACTTCAATGTTATGAAATCATATAGATAAGAGTTGTAAAACAATATTCGTTATATAGGAATTAAAATTGCCCCAGAATTCGTTATCTCCTTCTCTAAATATGGATGAATGCACAAATATTATATAAATATTATATATTCTTGAAATGTTCTGACATTAATTTTAATTACTGGTGTCTACATTCAATTTTTATGGACATTTTAAAATCGAATCTCCTGATAACATTTTACCGTCTATAGTGTCCCAGTAACTTTCTTGACTTATTGTGGATACATAATCTATTAGTTTTCTGCCATAATAAATAATTTTTTCCGTACCTTATGTGACAATCCCAATAACTATCGCAGATCCCCCGTGTAAAGCCTTAGAACACAGGAGCTTAAACTTAAATAATTTTAACACCGAATAAGATGTGCATGGGACCAGGTATTCTGGGGAGTAGAGCAGCGGACCTTCTGAGAAAAGAAAGATGAGTTGAAAAAACTAGAGAGGAGATTAAAGTTTCCATTATCCGGTGTCACCGGCAGCGGTCCCGCCTGTTTCCTTCTTTACGCTTTAAAACTGGCAGATCGATATTTCCAATCCGTTTGCAGCCAGCCACTCATCCGTGGCCTAACGCTCTTACAATAAATACTGAGTTGTGAATTTTCCTTCGCATGGATTTCATGCACTCGGTATGAGAATTTTACCGCATTGTAAAGAAGCCAAGTCGAGAATTTATGACCGCCAGAAGAATTTTCCCATATATACAAATGTGAACATAAGAGTTGCATGTATAATACGAAAAAACCTAAGAACATTGAAGAAATACATTTGGGGAATATTAAAAATATAACAACTGTTTTTCGGATATCTTACCGGTTTATCTGGTTTCCCGGTATAATTAGTATAGCTTCAAAAATAACACAAGTACTTATTAACTTAAGGTAAGGGGATCTGGGAGGGTTTGATAATGTCTTTTGATATTAAAATATTTCGATCTCACTTGTAAAATATTTGGAATTACCTAATATTACTATCTGGCGTTGAGCACCATATCACATAGCACTTTAATCAGACGCGGTAAAATTAATTATTTATCCACCGATGAATCCATTTTCGAATATTTGTTGTACATCGAGCGATTTCAGGACAGAACACTGTCCCATATTGGGATCATATTCCATGCGGCGGTGACTTCGCCCCCCACATTATTTCCTCGTCCCCAGTCGGCCTGTGTTAATTTCCAGCCATAATTTCCGATAAATATTGACTCTCGTCACAGGCGGAAGGGGAATTCGATTGTGTTTATTTAGTGATCTGCGTTTGGCCGTATGTAACGTCCTGCAGCTCCACTGAACTCAAGTGTAACGTGGTTCTTTCATAGAATTAATTTGACAAATGTATAAATGAAACACGCGTTTATGTTCCCAGTAAAACACCGACCGGCCGACGGATCGACTAGTTAGTTGCCATTGATTACCATTATTCGATTATGATTACTGGCCAGTAATTATTTAATAGTGGAATATCAATCGTACGCAATTTAACAGCGATATTAATTATATTCCAGCAATGAATATATTGACGCATTATAGAAATTATCTCAATTTTTCTTAATGTTAAACACTATTTAAAAAATACCTGTAATTCAAAATAAGGCCAATTTATAGGGTCGCTTAAGATATTTAATTTACGAGTTACTACAAACATATTTACAATATCGTACAACGATTTACGTAATTTCGGCCTTGTGATTTCTATGTACAGCTGAAATATCGTCGACGCACGTTAATAATTACATAATTGTTCTCATATGATTAGACTGTTAATTACGAAGCCAAACAAAATATGTTATAATTGGTGAGCGGAGGGTGGATGAGTGGAAGCCTCTTTAATTAAGCATATTGAATCCTTGGTTTGAACGTGTGTTGTCAATGGCCATTTGTTGGGCTGGTCCGTACGGTTCAACAAATTTTACTAACTCATTACCGAAAGGACGTTTAATGAAACGAATCAATGCGAATAAATAACTTAAATCAAATGACAATCCAATGGCTCGTGATGGTACTAAATTGATATAGTGATTATCCGCTAAACTGATTAAAGACACTATACTATTGAAAATGGCTAAATAACATATTTCCGTAATATATTGCTGTTCAATTTCGCATTTCATTTAATTAAAGTTTAAATGAAAAAATAAATTAAATTTCTAATTTGAAGAAATACAGAAACATTAATTGAATCAATATTTAATAAAGTTATAAACGAAATCTGCCTCTGTATATTCCTAGTACTTGGACATATAGCCGGACCAATGTGTGAGGGTCCTTACAAATTCTAGAAACATGACCGAATAAATTTGTTTTCATCCGAACGGTAATTTATTCCTACCTATAGGTGGGAGTGAACAGCAATTTTGAGAAATAAGCTTGATTAAAGAATGCATTTTAAACAACGAAAGAACGAGAATTTTATGACGCCTGGATTCAACTATTCCTAGTGAATAGTTTTCTAGGTCAGTACATCCCTCGGTATTACTCCAGCCCATCCCACTCTCCTACCAACGTTCTCTCGGGAATTAATCATACCCCCCGAATAAAATAAACGGAATGCAAATTCATTTTAAACTTTCATTAGAAATAGAAATTGAAGGAGGGGGAGCAGGAGTAATAGGAAGAAGGGCAGAAGTAGAGAGGAAGTGGACTACATAAGAACGACGATAATGGAAGTCGGAATATTCAAAGGAATTCGTCGCATCATTATATTGACGAACCATTTGTTTTATTTAGAGAACGGAGAATACTAACATTGACATTTCATCTTTACCAGGGAGTATCTTATACTTCTACAATAATGTAATTATTGTTTTAATAAATAACAATTTTTTACTATCACAGCATGGCTATTATAAATAAAATTTTGTTTAACATATTTCAAATGTTGACAAAATTATATTTACTCGGGGTTATACTTAATTGATATTGTAAAAATCCAAAATTTCTTATAGAATTGAAGAATAGAGAATGATGAATGGTTTGCAGTAGTATATCAGCTTCTTAATCCGTCAGAAATTCTAATCGGATTCGAACCTTTTCCGCAGAATATGATTACAATTAAATTGAACAAAGAAAGCAAATAAATGTCAGGAAACTTTCTTATCTACAAATTATATAGCCCAGTGTTACTAACACGAACAGTCTGATTTAAATAATAACGAAATGTGCCCTGACTGACATTCATTTTTATGGCTGTCAAAAGGTAACAAAACTCGGCAATATACTCTCCCAATCCCTTCCTCCTAGTCTATCCGAAATGCGACATTCGTTTGCACCCCAAACGAAAGTCCAACGAAAGCCTTGATGTTTATTCATGTGATCAATTGATATGTTGTCGGCATTTCCAGGATGCAGATTCCGCAGGTCTTGTCGATAGCGGCCGGGGATTTGCATTTATGCGAATTCCCGATTCCGTTCGTTCCACAATGGAATGTCAACACGCAGAATGAGGGGGATGAGAGAGGGAGAGAGAGAGAGTGAGAGAGAGTGATAGCGCAATGGTTCCTACCCACTCTCCACAAGCCGTGGACAAACGATCCACAAACAAAAAAAAGGAAAATTTAAGTGAAAAACAGAATTATTTTAGAATTAATTCGCCCAGATAAAGAATGCGCAACAAAACAGGTAATCATTTCGTCAGGTTGAGCTATATAAAGAATTATACGTTTACCTTTTCGCAATAATAAAGAACCAATGGTCAAAAGAATAAGTAACAGGGCGAAATAGACAATTCTGCAGAAAACAGAACTTTGTTGAAGAAAACCTTTTTTAACGTGATTCAGTATACGAAATTTTGCGTTTGTAGCCGTTATGCATAGTTAACAAATTTAAGGATACGCAGGGAAATCGAAAAAAAACGACAAAATTTTTCATTACCATGTGAAAATATGTGCGTGATGTAGCAAAGTAAAAAAATCCAAAAAGTCTAATTATTATAAACTTTACAATTTTTTAAATTTGAATGAGAATCGAAAAACATTTATACGTGATGACATTATTTCATTCATTTCACTGAATGAGAATGGAGCCCCGACAGCAGACGAAACAAAGGAAGTCAACGGCGCATAAAGCTCCGATAATAAAAACGAAATAAAATTGCAATAAATAAACCGTCTGTAGCGTCATAAAGTCTCGGGCGGAAAGTAGCCGACCGCGTGACAGAGAAAAAAAATGCCAGAAGGGGAAAACAAAACAGGAGGACTGTATGAATGTATTGCCACTTAGTCAGGATTAATGGTTATCCCGACGTAATGAAATCCATTACGTTTAATTTGATGAATGGTCGGCCGGCGCCGCAGGAAAAGTTGGCCGGGGGACACCCCTTCGGAGGAGGGAGGAAGATGTTGAAGAAGTTGAATAATAAATAGTCCTGCGAGGGCTAATGAGGGCAAGCAGAGGGAGGACGCCCGCCAGAATTACCGAGGGGAGGATAACGGGCGCGGGTCAAACCAAACGACAACGTTTGAGGAAATGGGACGGGAAAATGGATGGATGGAAACTATATATATTTTGAATAAGGACAGCCCGCCGACGTCGAAAGGGGGCCTCTGTCATCACAGTCCAATTTTAATACCCGGCAGGTGTAAACTTGCATTTACGAAGATACCTGCAAATATTTCTTTTAAAGTTTTGTTCCCTGCTGGCTCCGACGAGAAGGAAACGCGGTATGTACGGTCCAGTGTACAAACCGTACATGAATGTTGTCCCATAAAGATCATTTGTTTATATATTTGTATGCGACCTCTGAAAGTACGATTTTACAATGGACATTAGTGCGAATTAAATCTGAGAACAGTAACCTTCAGTAATATGCATCGGTCAGCGTTGTATACGGTATATATTATGAAATATTTCACAATATTACTGCTAACGTCATATTAATGATATTCGATTTTATAATTGGGCCCGAATCATATATAATCGTGTTCCGTTCCCTCGGAGAATCATTGTCCGGAAATCTCACCGTGTTTCTCTGTTATTTTGAGCAGAACGGAAAGATTTAATCGGACAGAATCCGAATAGCGGGCCGGCGGTTCGTTGCAAGGGACGGCATTTAGTCGATGACCCGTGAATAAAACGGATAAGCAGTTGTGAGAGAGGACATAAAGCAAGAGTCTAAGAGCGACCAGCGGAAAGGAAACGAGAAATTAAGGGAGGGCGGAATTCGTTGCTTAGCCCATGTTTAGCTCAGTCGCAGATATTTAATCAAAATATTAGCACGCCCCTCCAAACAGAGAGATCTGTGGAGCGCGATAGTGAAACCGATAGAGGGAGAATCGAAGTACGATAGAAATTGATCTGGGGATATATCGCAGATTAGAATGAAGGGTAAATTGTACAATGAAAAATAGTATGCGATAATTGAGTTTCCTGCAATATTGACTTACAATTAAGCAATCTGGACTAAAATTTGACGGCAGCGAATTCAATTTGACGAAAATGACCGAACCGAAAGCGCAGGGAAGCCGGAATCGAATTACACCACCACTAATTGGAAGTAATGTAAATATTTGTGAGTAGGCATTTGATTACAACTACATTATCTCGGGAATGTTTTTCATCTTAGCGTTTTAGTTGAATCGTTCCCTGTTTTCCATGGGATGTTGGGATGGTGAGCTAGTTTTATGTTAACAGGGATAAACGTAAAAACGTGTTAAACTAACGATAACAGGGATGGCAATATGAAATTCGGTATTAAAAAATATTCTCTTTTTTATAAACATAAAATTTCATTCAAAATCAGCAATGCCGGTAAATGAACGTTACACACAGATACATATACATACATATTTTAACTCAAAGTTATTAATTCCACCGGCTCATCCTTGTTGTATAATTAAAACCTAGAATATATAACAGAAACCTCAATCCAATTTGTACCAATTTATTAAATTTCCACATCGAACGGATGGAAAAGCTGGAACATAATACTTTTGATGCATGGACTGTGTTAACTAAATAAACACGCTCGGATATTAGTCGCGAGTTGATGAAACACGGAAAGTGAAGCACATTATTTTGAATACCAGAGCCAGGATTAAATTTATACATACAACTGATTTCGGAAGGAGGTTTCGGATAGTGTTTTCATATTCTATTTGGATTTGAGGTGAATTGTGGACAATTCGTTCCATTAGTGCGATTGAATTATTCACGGAGATAAAGGAACATTATTTTGTGCGGAAATATGAACATAGAGGATACACACTTAACAGCCTAAATTATAATAGGGACATTGCTCTTACTGGCATCGACATTTAGGGCGCATGTCCCACCGACCTCTGATTTATCGTGTTGTCAATATCTGTGCTTTGGGGATTTATTATTGTTATTACCGCTTAATTTACACTGACCAGGACGCATCCTGCTCTCGATCTCTGATTCTGATATACGGTCTTTCGATTATGCGCACACGTTGGAACCCATGAAAGCCCGCATTGCCGGCCAATATAAGCGGGCTAATTCAAACTTATTTTTAGGTACGTACGCTGATACTTAGTTTCAGATTTCTATTTTCTTATTCTTGAAATTTGAATCCCATGAACGTAAAAGCTTGATCTTAAAAGGATGACAGATGTGCGTAACCCACAAACAGTGCACAAATCATTTGCAAAATCCGTGAAATACTTACATAATTTATGGAACCAATCACAGTACCAATGCTCACACTGATGGATTCACCATCGGGATTTAAAGTATTCAATTAATGGACCTATACTTTAGGTTCCTAATATAAAATAAAACGAAGAATTAAATAAATTTGAGCTTTTAATTAGGAATTAGCTCGATTTAGGTGTCATACTGGAAAATGTAGAAAAGGTAGAAGACATGATTACCTTTGTTTAAAAAACTGTAGATATATTTAAAAATTGCTTATCCCGTACTCAGTTATTAAAAAATACGGTGTAAACAGCGATGTGAAAGGGTGCCCCTCATGAATGCTGCTCGACTTTGTCTTCAGTGCCGAGATAGCTAAAGTTTACAAAACTGTAAGAAGCCATCAACTTTAGATCTGCAGTTAAGTATTCCTGTAATCGGATCTAATCATTAGTTTTCTTTCCAGGTTGAGAAGCAATCTTTCATCTTATTTTCATGTGAAATAAAAAAGAAATAATTATAAAAACAATTTTCCGTTACTTTATTGGCAGTTGTCAGATAGCGGAAAATGTAACAGCAAAAGTTGCCGGGCTGGGCGGTTGCCCTATAAACCCTATATTACAAAATAAAATGTACGCTTCAGCTGCAGCTTTTGATTTTCACCCTATTTTCCTTGTATGTTGATGTACGTAGTAGTTTAATTCCTTGGCCTGTTGCCAGGAAAGGAAGCATAAATTAAACGTGTTATTCTATTGCTTCCTCTATCGATTTGATTCTAATGAAAGGTATGGCAACATGGTTCGGCTGGCACTATGGAGAACAATGGTTGTTGATTGAAATGTGGAACTAAGTCACTTCAGATGTTAGACACTAGTAGTAAAACAGTGTAAAGTAAAACTTTACAGTAAAACTGTAATAGTAAAACTGTTTCCTATTGGTTCAGAGTTATTTTCCCAAATGACACATGGTAATACTGTCCTAGTTTCAAGATCCATACATCGATATTGACTTTCATTACTGAACTGACTCATTCTAGGAACTTCCTTCTGGGGGTAGGTAATTGTTCAGACTCCGTGAAATATTAAGTAATAGAACAATTACGTATGCTAAAAATCTAACTACGATTATTAATCAGGATAACATATTAAAATAAACCAATTTTCAGTACAAGGATTTGGTCAATTAGAAACATTCACACTTTTATCATTACAGGTTTATAATACGGACTTATAATACAGGTTTATAATTTTCTACAACTTGTTTATGCTGAAAGTTTTAAACATAAGAACTATAAAAGTTGTCCTAGATCTGCACATGTGTATCCATTGTATCTGCTTTGAAACTCCATCGATGCGTTACTGGATATTCGGTTGGATTGTGCCTTCGGCTTACTCACAGATAATAACGCTATGGGCAGAATTGTTCAAACTGCTTCGAAATGAGCTTCCCAGTTGTTATGTTGTACTAAACTTATGGTGTATTAATTTTCTTCGACCGTATTTCAATACAATATTGTACAATTATCATGGGTGTTGGTCATTTTGTGTAATTAAGTTATATTAAACAAAAAACGTTGATTTGTAACTTTGAGATTTATTTGATAGTTCTTACTTCTCGAATACAAGTATCGTCTTGTATTTCTATCTTATAAATTAAATATCTAATGTTCAGAGTTCATTCTTCAGTAATAGTATATTTGGCTGTTGGTATCGATTCTTATGACTAAATCGGAATGCTCTACTGAACTCTTATCTAATTAAATTATAATCTGAAAATTTACCGACGAACAATAAATAAATTCATCGATTGTTATGCACTCGACCGCAAAGCTACACGGAGGGGTGAGTCTTCGGTATATCTGTCAGGAAAAAGCAGATTACCCATTAATCGTGGAGATTTCAAGATTTGTGGATTCCCGGTTATTGAAAATATAAATCGCCCCTGTTTACCACCTGAAACATAATGTGTATTAGGACGTAAATGCTCACGATGCACTGAACAACACACTTTGTAATAAAGTGGATTCGATCACGTTAAAGAACTGCGGAGTAATGAGGTGGCCGAGTGGAGGTGAGGATGACCGACAGCTCTTCGGGGTGAATTTCGATAAAGGGGGTTAGAGTTAGAGGTGGGCCGGAGAGGGCGGCTCTAAGAATGAGGGAGAGAGGTGCCAGAAGGGAGAGAGTTGGGGGGCGGTGGGGGCGGGCGACATGCGCACAGGCATCGACCCGCCGCCCGGCCACCGCCGACACTAGTCCTCGGGACACCGACAGCTTCGGAACGGGCCCCCCAAAACACGCACACACTCGCAGACACGTACACTGACACTGTGGCGCGCACACACACCCACACACGACCACGGGAACACACCTGTCCCTGAACCTCCGGTGCAGGCGCCCGCTTGTGTGTGTGTGTGCGTGCGTGTGTGGAGGCCGGCCGCGTATGCGTGACCGACGCATACCACTACGTCTTGTGTTGGCACCGCGGCCGATTGTGTTGTCTGGTACGGTTGGGGCGGCTCGAGGATCGATTTCAGCGCGAGTGACTGAGTGAGTGAGTGAGTGATGTGACAGTGTCCCGCCCGGCCGCCCCCCTTGTGCCGCCTCCGGGCCCGCTCTCCCCCCGCTCACCCCCCGACCGACGTTCTCTGCTCCTTTCACCAATTCTGAACCAACCGCAGCATAACCAGGTGAACAACGAATGGATTATACATTTTCCCTTTTAAATTAACCCGGTCGGTGTATAATGGAAGAATACTAACAGATTGCAGCTGCAAATATACCGGAGCACAAACCTCTTCAATATAATATTAGTATTTAAACTCTCACATCCGATATTTCTAATAATTTCAAATTTATTTTAAGTATTCCACCGAGCGATTAGTATTTCGGCCAACGACATCATAAATTTAATCTCATGTAACTGTTTGTGGTAGTATCAAAATAAAAAATGGGTATATCATTATTTAACTAACTGAATAAACGCAGATTTTAATTACTCGTAATGAATCCGATACTTTGTAGCGCCACTATGGACCCCCTCCTAGGGTCGTGCTGTAGCTCTTTGAATCCTTTTGCGGAAAAATTAATTCTGGTTCTAACGCTAAATTGTTCTCTACGTTGTGCATATTTTACTTTGATAAGTGGAATCATTATAATGCCATCTTCTGGTCCGATAGAAATAGACAATTAATTCAGAATTAATCCGAAGAATAATTGCAGAAATTATCAAACGCGTACGTGGTAAAATATAGGACACTATATAAAGAAGGAGGACAAAATACATAGTATTCATCTCTCCGAAAATTTGAATAAAGTATAACTCGAAAGGTTTCTTGTGCATTTCGAAACGATTTCTTAAAAAACTTCCTCGAGATCAGAATATATTGAAGCGGGGTGAAATCGATCACGACCCCATTCCGAATGCAATACCAGATAAAATCGAAATTGCTAATTCAAGTGACGGGTGAAAATAGGGCCCGATCGCACAAAACGAAAGAAATTTCGAAAAATTCAAAGTTTACCGATTTAATGGACAATATCCATCTCTCCAATGGTGGTATATTGTTGCGAATATAATAGTATAAAAAATAGTATTTATTTGGGTATAAAGTGTCTGACAATCACCTACTTGAACCTACAGCAAGCGCAAACTACCGAGATTTCAACGGATCATTCGCATTCACATTGAACACCCACTTATTTTGGGTTATTTTTCTATATTGTGTTTTCACCTCCACTCGAATACGAAAGAATAAATATACTCGATTCCAGAATAAATTACTTGTGTAAGACAAATATGTAATCGGCTTCTTTAGAAATCAGTGAAGAAAAAATATAAATAATTAGATATTAAGATAAACAAATTACTAAATATTAAAGAGAAATAAAAACAAATAAATAAATTCATAATAAATATACAGCACTGTTTCCTTGATTTCCTTAGTGCTTCCGTAATGGGAGCTCATTCTATATCTAGGATAGTGACCCAGCTGTAAAATGTAACATGTGCTTATTATGTAAATTAAATTCAATATGTTAACTCGCAATACTTCTGATAATTAATTTTCGGTGAAAGATCCCCGACATTACTGATTAATTTCGGAATGTGTCGAGGAATTTTGTTTTGGAAAATGTCAAACTCTGCTGGAACAGACCAAATTGAAATATTTACACCGGACCAGAAGTACTTTTGTAATATTTTCCGAATCTGAAACGGAGGATATTGTTAAAGTTGTGAATGCATTTGTACTTTTGACAGCCCCCTAACATGTGCGCCCATAATTCAAAACTCTAGTAAAATTAGGATCAGACAATACATTTAGACACGATTGTTAATACTAGAAGGAAGCAATAGATTATTTCAGTTTATTTTATTTGGCCCTTCGTTTGCTCAATTATGAACGCTATGTCTCAACCGACACTAGAAATTTAATGAATAATATACAATATAAAAGTGTATTGGACGGATGTATACTTTTATCGTTGCACTAATTGTTCACAGTTTTAAATACCGACTTAATATTACCCTCATAAATTTTAAACTACATACAGGTCAGATTGCAGGCCCCAGTTGACTATTTTTGAATACAACTTTATCTGATTAATTTTGCACTGGAGAATTCCAGTCACTCGAGGCATTTTATTTATATAGCGAGAAAGAATGTTGCCTATGAGTTTAGAATACTTTCAACCGGCTATTAATACAACCGCTGTAACAATAACGCTATAGAAACAGCTTGGATATCCGATACACTGACTTTTCAATTGAGTAACATTTCAGCGATCCTGTTCCCGGCGATAAATATAGGGTAGGGTGGCCGCTAGCCGGGCGGGAATCTATTTATTCGATGTACGGGGGTTGTTGTGTAGGTAGGGCTGTAGGGGAGATAATCCCTTGCACGATTGGTTAGTCATTAACCCACCAGGGCGCCGAGTTAGCGTTACTTGCGACTAATGCGCCCAACCGATCGAATCCATGAACACAAGGCAAACGCAATCCCACCCTCGTTGCATACATAAACTATTACACATCCTAACAGTCTTTGTTGTATGATATTTTATTTAAATAATTTAAATTTTTATTCGCCGCCAGACGACTGCGTACAGAACTTATATGACAGTGCTCAGAAATAAATTTAGGAATTGTTAAATATCACAATGGAAATGATAATAGTTTTACATAATTAGTCATCCACCATCACGGGAACGAATTCTAATTATGAATTTTACATTAATGTTCACTGTTTTGATGTTCCCTCTTTTTTCGCCTTACGGCCGTCCCGTTTTGTCTTCTGCCACCACATCTATCTTTCCGTTAGTAATAGTAAAGGAATCCGTTAGTAAAGGAATCTGTAGGTGCATTGCTAATAAAAACGATCGGCTCTGCAGCCGGTTTAGTATTAGGGAACGTAAAGTGATAGATGAAATAATCCTATTTCCAAATTTTACCAACTGAGGGTACAGAGAATTTAAAATTCGATCGACCAAATTATGCAAAACGCTGTTACACAATTATGGCGTTATAATTATTAGTATAGTAATAGTAATGAATGGGAATTCATTCAATCCGTTCATATACAGTGAGCTGTTAAATATATAAGGGATGTAGGGCCATTGTCCCCATTCTAGAAGTAATTTTTTTGTAATAACGAACCTCATCTATGAAGAAAGGAATATCTTATGCTTTAGATTAAAACCGTTGGTTTAATGTCAGCACGGAGGCACTTTGTATTTTATAAACAAATTAAAATTCCAAACAGTACAGATCTATATAATCTTCCATACTCGTTTATTAACGATTAATTTGAATTTATAATCAGATTTAAATAAAGGGAGTTCGTTACCTATTTTTATAAATTTCACCTTGTATTTTGAAAATCTTTACAAATTAGTTGAGGAAACTTCTGTAAAAGAACAATTATGAAATAAGCCTGCGTAATTACTAAATCAATGTTAAATGAGATTTAAAGTTTGGTGTCAAGAACACTCCCTGACGTTAAAAAAAAGTCGCACAAGATCGGGCTAGTTAAGGTTTAAAGTTTCCGCCTCGCTCATCACTACGCTTGTGGAAATTAATGACACGGATGATTTATTATTTTATTTATAATTTAATTTCACTTTCAGTGACGTATTATATTATTAATGTGGAGGGGGGAAATCTTTGAGCCAATTATTAACGAATACATAAGTCGAACATGAATTTGAACAAATATCTTGCAGTAATATTTTATAAAATATCAAGTACAATATATCATTTAATTAGTTCTTATTTTAGAACAGTATTTTCTGATAAAATTAGTCTAGAATACCGTTTCGTTTGTTAGTTTATTTGACTAAATTGAGATGAGGTCAATTTTCCGAAAACCGTAATAATAGGTTCAAGTAAAATTAGCATGTTTGAACTACTTAGTACTGAGAACATTCGCTTTAGCTAAATCCTGTTTAGAATTAATGAATAAAAGTAGAAATTGAATCCTGGTCTTAGGCATGATTCACTTTATGAAAAGAAATCGCTTTCGCGATCTTTGGGTTTGAATTTCCTCTTAATTAAAATAGGAATTGACCGAGAATTTTCCCCCGAGCGCAGACAACTCAGCCGGGATGAGTTTCTTTAATTGGGTAAAACAGCTAAACTGTTGGGTGCCTTCGGTACTATTGGGCGATGGGTGGTGTTTGCGGTACCGCTAACCAACAGCCCGCCCCCAGCCCCCTCATCCGGACCCCTAAATCAGAGTAAACGCCTTTGATTTGCATAACAAAGCAGATGTGCTTTGCCTCTGCTCCTTGCTTCCTTTTTGCCTCACATAAGATAATAGGGTTTGTAACCCTGTGGCGCTTGGTTGTCCTGTCACACACACAAACACACACAAAGTCTCACCCTCCCCCCTCCATCCTCCCGCCACCTCTCACCCGTAACCCACCGTTCATTAACACGATCTACTGCCCATTTAAAGCCAAAATGGGGAAGACTCGGTTTAACTACTTCGGCCCAATTTCGGGTAACAGCCGATGACAATGTTGCAGCCGCGCGGATAATAATATTAAAACTTTGTTTAAATGTATGTAAAATGTAAGTGTATATTTAAATATTGTTGCGACTTATTCTTATAAAAAAAAACATTGGACATCTCGAGGAATATTTCCTGAACACAAAACGTTATACCGGACGATTGCGTCGGTTTTCCCCTTTTGCAGGTTTCCGCTAATCGGCGCCATCAGTTACTGCGCCCTGCCGAACACATTGCGTACACGATGCTCAGTGCTGACAAGTTGTTCCACATTGTAACCATCAATCATACACTGCCTAACCACAGCCTAATACAGATAACAGTCCGATACCTATGTAACTCCTGGCTAGACAAACGATGTGATGTAATTTAATATCCTGTTGGCTATATTTCGAATATGAATAACGTGTAAATATTAAGTTTGAGAAAATGAATGATGTTGAACGAAATTTGACCCTGTACTCTATGAATTTTCCTTATTATTTTGAGTTACTTTACTCCACGGTTGTTTTTCCATTTTGTAGTCTCTCAACGAATCGTTGATAATAATAAAAGAATGAAATGTGACATTCTCTTGGTCGGCATCGGGCAATCGCTCAATTTCACAACAATTTCGCTGTTTACGTGGCTTCCGAAGTGACTCAGTACGTAGCTATATGAGTGCTGAGATCACTAGGTTAAGAAAATGGCCTAGCTAGGACCAGTCCGGTAGGTAGAGGCAGAAAATTGCAGTTGTAACTAATTTCTCGTGGACCACTGTACAACTACCTAAAATTAAGGCAGTGAACTATAGATTCTCAATAGTGCAATATCAGCGTATACTCAATTTAAAAGTAATCCGAGTCTGAAATTTCCGAAATACTTAAACTGCGGCCCCGCTTTTTTTCTACCTCGAGAAACGTGATTGGGTTCAAACTGTTAGTGGCAAAGGTAAACGTTTAAAAAATTAAGGCTCATTGATTTTTAAAGCCATCCCTATTTATCTCCTCGGGCGGTAGTCGGTAGTGAATTTCACCTCGGCTACTCGGGTTAATTGAATTTTTAATAATACAAAATCCAATCTAAATATTCAGTGCCGAGGCTAAATAAGGTGTCTGAAACTATTAAGGAGAACGACAGATAAAATAAATTTTTCAATTTGTGTTTTCCCTTTAATGAAAATTGCGTCCTAATATATATCTAATGTTGAGAGATACTTATAATACGGTATCTTCCAAAAGTTCTTAGATATTATAAATGGAATTTGATAGACATGTCGGGTGAAAATAATATAACAGCGGAACACGATTGTATAGTTGAATTGCCATTCATTGTCGTAACATGCAAACACACTCGTTTTATTTCAAATTATTTACACAGAACATTACACAGGTAATAAGGATTGAATTTTAAATTCCCTTGAAAAATAAAATCAGCATGTGTGAAGTTAACGTGGTAACAGTGTTTTATTAAAGTTGCCTTTTGTTGGTGGTCTCAAATGAAGTTAATTCATATTTGATTTATTTTTACTGAGTTACGGAGGAATTTATTATACGAATAATTATTGATACTTTCAATATTGCCTTGTTTGTTGGCCGTTCATAGAATATCTCAGTTTCGTTACTATCGAGTTTTTGGAAAAAATGCTGTTTGTTTAACTCTATTATTAGTTTAACTCTGCTGCAAGTATATTTTTTATTGAACGGGACTAGCATAAATTATTAAAGCGCATAAATGTTGCAATATATTAAGAGATGTGCAGTTTATTTGTATAGATCAATACACAAGCAAATTTCTAGCGTTCGAGCTATATATTTTACGGTCTCTTCCCAGTTGGTGCGAGCCACAGGGGCGGCGGTTATTTGGTGGCAGGTTTCAAATAGAATTGTTAATAATAGCAGCAGTTAAGAGCCAAATAAAGCTGGAGATGGAAATGATCGACGAAATTAGAGAACGGCGGAAGGAAAGAGGAAACACCGGCTATATTATTCCACAACGGAAATGTCATCATAACTTGAAGTGTAATCCACTTCCTGATTCTCCGCCTAGTTAGAATATTTAATATTTCGTGTTCGTGATCCCTCCCGCACTTCCCTCTTCACACTTGGACACCTGTGGCAAAACTATATTCGTGCGTACAAATATACACACAACGTGACGATAATGTTTCAGGACTCAGTTAATTATTAAAAAACATGTACCTAACGCCGTCTAAGTGGGGCGCAAATGTTGCTTATTGCGTGATCAAATTATGAAATTTTATAATTTGTTAACAATTAGAAGCATTTTAACATACCTGTTTTGTGGTCTGCGAGGGGTTTGGTTTCGTCTTTTGCTAGACCGGTTTCGTCTGCTCGCCATCTTCAGTAGCGGTGTTAGTCACTTTTGGCACTTTGGATGTTTTTCGGGCATCCTCACTGCACTGCCACTGTCACTTGTATTGTGGTCTTTGTGGTGTATTTAGTTTAATGCGCTACTTCAATGGTACGGCGCACCAAGTACTAACCCGCAACAATGGTCTGTCTTACATGTTAGTATTAGCGCTTTACAGTACGACTTCAACGACAGTACAAGTGACAGTGACAGAGCAGCGGGGATGCCCGAAAAACATCCAAAGTGCCAAAAGTGACTAACACCGCTACTGAAGATGGCGAGCAGCCGAAACTGGTCTAGCTAAAGACCAAACCAGCGAGAGGAGACAGAAACACACGAAATCTACGGAATCAGAAACATTGTTTTTGAGTATATTTTTATGAATGTTGTATTAGGTAGGCAACCTAATAAAACGAGGAAGCTTGTTAATTTTATTGTTCGTGTATTAGTTTTCTCTTCGGTGATATCATTAATGGACTTCTTAGGGGAGGCTATAATCCGTGCCGAACAGACTTTTGCGTTTTATGCCTTTTCCCTTTTAAATTTACGGCATTGCCTTATCGATTTGCAGCCGAATCATATTCCGAACAATAAACTTCTTCCACCCGCACTACTTTTTCTGATATTCCTCTTCGGCACAGTGAATCAATCATTCTTCAATCCACATACTATGACGGGCCCTCATTTGAATGATCACAATTTCCATGCAGGCAAAACTCACACAAGTACAGTCATACATGAGACGGACTGCACTATTTAACTTAATGTTAAACGGGACTCAAAGAGCCGCGGCGAATTAAAGAGAAAAGAATGAAAATAATGTTCAATTCAGACGTTTTGGGCCTTGTTCAACCCCGCGGTACGTGAGCGTGTGTAACTAAAAGCACCCCTGTTCTCGGTCTTCCTCCACTTTGGCGGCCCCTTTAAAAGTTAACATCCACTTAGAGTGAGGCCGTCGCCGCACCCGCCTCCACCTCGAGAGTTACATCTCCACCAAAGTAAAATAATCAGGAATCTCACTCTCCCGTTACTCGCCTCCCTAAACCGATATTCGAGACGGCGGAATCAAAAAAAGGAAGTAGTACTTTTTTTACTCTCCCCTCTTCTCGCCCTAAAACTTTTTTCGCCCCCGCTTACAGGCGGTCCGAGCCGCTAATTAAAGTTCCAAGAACACGGATCACTTTCGGAATTAATTTTCGGTGCGCCGGAGGCGGACAAAGCGAAGACTTAAATTTTTTCGGCGGAATATAAAGAGAAGCCATGAAACGGTCTCGTTCACTGAACAATGTTGGCATTCGTCCGATGCCATGCCTACTGGATTGCGAGAAACATTTGTATATTTACAAAGAAAAATAAAGGAATATAAAGGAAAAGGCATTTCCTTTGCCTGAAATTTTTATTAACCTAATATTCGATACTTTTTCTAATCTCAATATAAATCCAGTATTCTTATATTTTACACCTGTTAAATGTACGACGCAAAATTTAATGTTAGTAACATATCTACAAGTAACTATTATATAATAGTTATAATTGAATGTTTGATATTTATAAATATTTTACACTGTTTTATTTATGAAATAAATTATTCTTTACGGTTGGGCTCACGAGGTTTTGGAAAAACATGGCTCTTACGACATTCCTCTTCAGCCATAATAATTCACTGGGGGTTGAATAGACCCCTTTTTCGGTCAACAGATGTAGTCGGTTGTCGGTAACACAGATGAACAATCAGTGTACAGGGTTGGTGCAAATTGCGGTGGAAAGTGGTAGGGGAGGCTCGAGTGGTCCCTACTTGTGTCACCCTTTAGGGCCTCGATTGTAATGTAGCATTTCCGCTCTGAACACTCTTCCGCCAAAACGGAAGAGGACCCAAAAAAAGAAAATTCTTTAGCCGGTTCCGGTCCCCCCGTTTCGAGTGCACTCCGCCGGGACCCACCGCCCGGTCCGTTGACGGGTACGAAATTGCTTCCGGTATTCAGTCTTACCCAACGGGAACCTTCTAGGTCAATACCTCATGAACCTATTCAAGTATTAAACTATCCAATGGGCTGTGTCTGTACCTTAATCGCCTTCCGGTGGTATGTTTTCGTAAATTATTTATATACATACAAGTATACATTTACAAGTATATATGCATACAGTACATGGTAGACTGTCACCCTCTGAAGCGATTTTAGAAGGAAACCTCGTCACGTATAATTAATACCGCTTTCGCGGCACGTTGGAGCCATTAGCTGTCGAAACATTTTTTGAAGAATGCCCACACTACTGTTGGGGCCCCTTTTAGAATGCGAGTGGCCCGGTTATGGCTCTCGGCCGTTATGAATATTGCAATCGTTTCGCATTTTATATCGGGGTCGCGACGTATACGCCCTTTTTACAGTCCTTGAAAAAGGAAAACGAGAGATTGAGGCGACACGAGACAACTACAAACAGGTAGTTAAACGTTGTCGTAAAATTGAAGCGACTATTAAAAATAATTTATTACGTTCAATTCAGTTTGTCGCACTAAAAACATAAGCGTTGTTAAGCGCGCATTATTTCGATGAATTGGTCGTCCAATGCGAATGTAATAAAAATTACACTCGAGCAGTAAATAATGAATTTTCTGATAGCTAATTGGTTTGTATGGACTCCTAGATGTGAACTGCAAACTGATAGTTATAACAATATCTCGCTTTAATAAGTAATATATGATCGCAAAACAGGTTTGGTGCATTCAGATTATTTATGAGGTATGAAAGGGCCAGCGGTTGTTTTTGTGAAAACAGTCATCAGTTGTGGTGAACATACTGCTAGCCGAATGGCTACTACTGAACTGAATGGTATAGCTGCCTAATTGAGATCGCCTCAACATGATTCCATTTGCGGTACTGGCTGAGAATATTAATGTGTGTTATTATCCGTGCAGTACGCTCCACCACCACTTTAATGCCTCCATATAGATCGACCTTTGCTCCTGAAATACTACAAAGATATACATAATGCTACCGACACTAGATAACATCCATTAGAGATGCTAGCTTAGGAAAACTGATTTAATCTCAAACAAAATGAGAGAAAAAATAGAAGTATATTAAAAAGGTGATATTCTTACATTAACCGTATTAATTGTTTTTTACACATGCTATCGTCGCTAGTAATAGACAACAACCATTAACTAATATTATTTACGGCCTGTAACTAACGAAGGTGGAAAGCTGTAACCAGAATAGATTATAACCGAAACAAAGAGAGGAAATGTAAATTTGCATGAGGTGGAAATACCTTTAACTCCTCGATAGGGACCCCTTCCCACTACCCAATAAAAAATAACCTAAAATGAATTAGTTTTTCATAACATAAAAACAATACAAATATAAAAGAGCCTCCAAATCTGCCCTCAAGTCCTACGAAGTTCATGAATATTTTGGCGGTCGCTACCCATACAAATTTATCTATTGCAAGCACAGCGTTAATAACACAAGTTGGTCTATAACTCGATTATCCTTGATGCGGAAATTACATTTAAGTTGGAAATCGTTTTTTCACATAAATTCAACTTCGGTAATTCGTTTCTGTGGCAGAGAGTGTGGGGCTGAGCTCCATGAAACTAAATTCTTCCAGGCATGAATCACATTCAAGAAAGTTTTAAATCGAAACCGTTCTCCAGTGGCCCCATTTAGATTTGGAAAAGTCAATCTTGTCTGAACGAGCTTACAATAAAGTTTACATCCTATTCTATTGGGTTTTTTTACCGTGGATTCCCTTTGGCGACCTACTCGTTCGAGTCATTGTCTGTCTAACGCCACTCAGTTACTTAATTTATAACATGAAAATCAATTAGTTTAGAATACCTGTTTTGTGGTCTGCGAGAGGTTGGAATACCGTAGATTTCGTGTGTTTCTAGCTCCTTTCGCTGGTTTGTTCTAACAGTACAAGTGACAGTGACAGTGCCGTGAGGATGCCCAAAAAACACCCAAAGTTCCGAAGTGACTAACACCGCCATTGAAGATGGCGAGCAGCCAAAACCGGTCTAGCAAAAGACCAAACCAGCGAGAAGGGACACACGAAATCTACGGTATGAAAATCAACTTGAATTTCGGAATATCTGTTGATCATTAAGCTAAGTAAAACACGAAGGCCACGGACGAGACACAAAGGAAATCATGTACGTGCATACACTGGAAAACCATCAAGGCCTACCAACGAAGTCCGTGGCTCAACTGGTCTTAAATTCTGGCGAGCGGGTTTTTCGCAGGTGTTAATTTCGGGTCTCGCACATTCCGCCCCTTTAAATTTGTGCCGCCAACTCCTTTCTCAAGGTTTGTTTGCATGTTGTGAAATTAAATTCAGCCCCCACCATCATACTTTCTGAGTAGTGGTATTGAAACGCAGTTGGGATATTTGTCAGTGGGGGGTCGTAACTCGGGGTGGTTTTTGAGTTATTGCGGGGTTGCCTACTACCCACGCCCATCCCCAATTAGGCGCCGCTCTAAATTAAAACAACTGCGAACCCGACGCGAATTTACTTGCACGATTTCATAGTCGGGATTCGTTGGCGGAGCTGCGTATGATTTCGTCATTTACAATATCTGACCAAGTCGGACAAAGTTTCGAGTAACGAATTTTGCATGTAAAAGTCTTCAGATTAGATAGTCCCTTCCTAATGATGAGATTTGAATTGGTCTTGAGGCTTTAAGATATATAATATTATACTAAGGATTTTCGTATTTCGTATCAGCAGTAAAGCAAATATAAACTCGTGTTCTGAATCCTCAAAATTTGCTATTTGTACGTACATTACCTATGTACGGACAATGAAGGCCAATGTAGTGAAGAATGTACACTTTATCCCTCTTAATGTATATTCAATTCACGAAACATTCTCCAATATATATGCTAAGGTTTAATGTTATGATAAGATATGTATAATATGTATGCTAAAATGGTTACTAATACTTACCATCTGTCATGCTAAGTAATACACATTTCATACATCAACTTATTGAATAGTTCTTTCCACTCCACGGTAACAGCCTCGTGCCACGATAACCCGTAATTCAAATCGGACGACGAAATTATAACGACAATAAATATTTTCACCGGTAGTCTAATACTAATGGAACCCATTACGTACACAGTGTAACCGATTATTCGATCTAACCGTATCATCTACTTTGGTAATGCGTTTATTCTTCGCCCCAGTTCAATAATGCGTATAGTTCTCATAGAATTTAACCACTTTTGGCATTATCAATCACAAAAAAATATGAATATTGAGAAATGGTTATGTTAATGGTTTAAGTTAGTGATTAAAGGGCTGAGGTTTCGTGTACATCTTAATGGAACTAAATAGAATATAAAGATAATCAATCAGTATAACACGATCTCTGGTGTACGAGTAATATATTGTTATCATTTTTGACATAAACCCACGTTCTATATTTGTACGAATATTATCGCTTATTACTTTGAAATTTTCATCAGAAGTGAAACGGTCAAAATAATATAATTTAAACATACCGTTCGGACTCATTTAAGTACAAATTTTTGAGACAACCTAATCGTCACGATATATTTCGAAAGATATTTACAGATTTTATTTTTTCTCTTTCTAGGGAAGTGCTTCCTAGGGGCGTTTCGGAGAATGCGAGTAGCGGCTTGACACAGACTTTACCCACCCCTCTCTCGCTCAATTCCACCGACCGACCACGGACAACGAAAACCGAAACGATAAATAAAATGTTCGCCGTTTGAAAAACCCGAGCCACCCTCACCTCCGTAAGATGAGCAGGGAATGGTGGTTGGTGTTGTTCCTGACGCTGAGCCCGATATTGAGCCTGAGCACGCGGACGATACGGACCAAATACGGTGAGCTGTCGGGGGTGATGGTGACGCCGGACAGCCGGCACCTCGGCGCCGTCGAAGTGTTCAGGGGGGTGCCGTACGCCTCGCCGCCCACCGGCAGCCTCAGGTTCATGCCGCCGGTCACCGGGGCACTCTGGTCGGGGGTCAAGGTCGCCGACAAGTTCGGCCCCGTCTGCCCACAGAGACTGCCCGACATCAGGAACGAGACGGCCGCCCTCAGGACCATGCCCAGGGGCCGACTCGAGTACCTCAAGAGGCTCCTGCCCTACCTTCACAACCAGAGCGAAGACTGCCTCTACCTAAATATCTACGCGCCTGCCCAAGGTAATTTACTCATTTCAACTCTAATTAGAGTCCTCTAGATCAATTCTAATTTGCAATTTAGACGAAATTCGGTCCTAATCGTAGAAACGGAATTCGAGTAAATCGTAGAGTCCGAGGTCGACACCAACTACGGTATTGGCGTATTTTTCATAAATTGCAAATTTGAATCTCTTCATTAAATTACGAACAATTAAATCCGTTCTAGTTTTGTTCGATCGTTCCCATACACTAATTTTATCCTGGACCAGGTCTACTTTTACATTTCAGTTCTCTCTCCCTCTCTCACACACAGACACATTTATGTTTAACTGATGGACAATTCAGCCTAGTTCTGAAGACGGTAAAAGGGTGAAATCGGTTTAACTTTGAGGTAATGTATACAACAATTAGCACAATCGATGGAAGGAATAAGAGTATTTACCGTGTCCCGTTGGTGTTGTTTAGTTAGTATTGTAAACTAATTCTATATTTAGTCCACACCAGGATACCGAGGTGCGATTTAAACTGGTTTTTTTTTTTTTATTTTAAAATACAATATTGAAAGAAAAGTTGAAAAGGAGTTGGCCGCGACTTGTGTGCCGAACGGGCGCAAAGTAGCGAAAGGTAGAACTTTCAGTGCGGTAAAGTAAAAGTGTTTTTCCATAAGAAGCGGATATTCTGAAGAGAAGTTGGCACTGTCTGGCCGCCGCCCGCGCTTACATCGGAGATTTCTAGGCAGAACACAGTCGGGAAAGGAAGCGAAATAGAATTGAAGGGGGGGAGAAGTAGGAAATGAGACGCGGGGAAGTGTGTGACACCAATGGTCCGGGATATGATCCCCCCTTCACCTATGCCGAATCCCCTACACGCTTATAGGCATAGGCCCACTACTTCGGGCGCCCACATTATATTGTTTTCGATCTCGATCTTTTCTAAGGTGTTGAAGTGCGAAACAGTAGGTAAACTTTCGAACTATGTTACTGGATATTAGCTGGTAGGCTATATTTTAGTAGTTACAAAATTAATTACATTTTAGGATCGATGAAAAAATCCATGTGTTCGTAAACGTTGAAATTACATTTCCGCTTTCTATTAAACGACGGATTGATATGGGGGCTCTAATTGAATTTGCAATTGCATGTTCATTTACAATATACCGTTCCACTTTATTAAGGTAACGGTAGGCGCCATGATCACTGCTTCGAAGGCATTCCCATATGTGAAATATTCCACTCCAATCTGTCCTTCAAACCTAATCCCCTATTCTATAAGGACTCCCTTGAGGCGTGGGAAAGCCGCCGGCAGCCTCCTCTTCTCATATCAAACTTTATTAACTCTGTAGTAAATACCTATCCTCCATACATCCGTCATACATTTTAATATGGAATATACATCAACACCCGTGTTGCATTATACACATCAGAGCATCCGAAAGACGTATATGACGTATTACTTGGTGTCAATCTACGAAACTTAGTTGTCTTCCAATATAGTTACGACAGACAGTAGTTTATAGAGTTTCTATTTTATACATGAAGCCACGTCGACAGGTGAATTTTGCAGAAGTTGGCCCATAACGGTTTAAACTCCATTTAATTTTCCTTTATCCAAAAATTTGAAGTGAAATATATTTTTATTTGGCGGTGTTTCATTTAATTGCCTTCTAGATTACGTCTGTAGAATATTAAATATACTGAGGTACTGTTATCGCGTCATATTTTACGTGTATTACGTTTAACAATTCCTCTCCTGGCATTCATCAAATAGAGTGATTAATACATATTAATGCTTCATACAAGACGACAACCCAACTGAGTCATTAATCAGTACTAATTCGTTTAATTCTGAACTAAATTTCCAAACACACCGGAAACACGTAGTGAACTAACAGACGCCCGGTTCTTTGCAAGAATTTATTCGATAATAGCCAAAAGGGGAACTGCAAATCGGTTTTTACTGGAGCCTGGGTGGGTAACTATTGGGGTTGTGGTGGCTGATATGAAACTCGTAAATAATGTCGTCTTATGCTGACGCGTTTATTTCACTTCCGAGCGATACATTGGCGGATAAATGGGCACAGTTTTCCGCCTAGAGCCGTTTCAACTTTAATGGCGTTTCAACTTTCAGCTATTCTGTAAAAACATTTGGGCTCGCCTGAATATACGGAGCTGTGAGAATGTTACCTAATCCAGACAATAACGGAACCTGAAAACTACATTCATTCTTTACATTGCAAGATTTAAATGACAATAATGCGAATGCCATCGAAGAGTTTTACAATTCCTATAAGTAAAATTGAGTTTAATCTGAGCGTAAATTTGTGTAACTATGTAATATGGGAACGGATATTTCTGTTTTTGTATTAAAACTATGACACAAAACCTGTTTTGTTTGTATTATCAGCCAATAAATTACTGCCCCTACTACCGTTAATCGTAACGTTTTAAAAATTCCGAGGATTTTTAATAATCCTAAAATATTATCGATGTTCCCTAATCGAGAATCTCTTGCTAGCAAATATGAATTTCGTTTGTACGTCCCATTTTACCTTTAATATTTCCGGTTAAATTAAAAAACAAGATTATGTCAAGAAACCCAGTTATTGTCTTTAGAATTTCCGGCTTTCCAAGTTATCCAAAAAATTGAGTATTTAAATTACTTATTCCCTTTCAACCGGTTTTATTTTTTGAAGAAATTTCAATTACCCTCTGCTCAGAGGTCGTTTCCCGTGTTTTGCTCAAGATAATGTCGGGAATAATTTTTCAACGCGGTTGGTCCCCACCGCGCACGCTATCCGTTCTCTATTGAAAAACCCAATATCGTATTTAAATATCCGATAATTCTTTACTGAGTAATGTAACACAGTTTTCTTGTCCTCTATTTGTAACTGAAATAACTAAACCGATTTTACTTATTATATTATATATATATATATATATATATATATATATATATATATATATATATATATATATACACATATAAATGGTATACATTTTGTCAGAAATTATGTCATATTACTCATCAGAAAGTGAGATGTAATAACAACCTTATTTTCCATTTATATTTTCTGTTCTATTGTTCTCAATTACTTTCGATATTTTCATGTAATTCTAGAGCGTTTTGATCTGTAATTTCATGTCAATGTTCATAATTTTTCCTATACGCGATTTGTCATCAAGTTCGTGTTCTTATAGTGTAGTATTGTGCTATTACTATTATTAAAAGGGAATCATCTCGCCGGGCCCTGCTTATAAACAGAGCCGATAGGGGTCGGATAAGGCAAATACCGTTGTAATAACAAGGCATGGAGGAATCAGATATAAAGAGTGATTTTGATGTTAATATGTTAAAGAAAAGTGACTGACATAAAACTAAAAAGAAAAAATCAACCCGAAGAGATAAATCAACTCCCCACCCACTCGAGAAACAAACAAATATAGACGTAGCCAGAAAGAGACCACACCCGAACCAATACAAATTAACAATTTATTTTTGAAATTTATTCCAAGGCTTAGAAGAAAATGAATCAACAAGAAATGAACAAATCAATAACAACAAACCACCACCTGTCCATATTAAAAACTGACTAGATTACGGCAATCCTTTATG
Organism: Lethocerus indicus; assembly: GCA_019843655.1. Lineage (NCBI taxonomy): Eukaryota > Metazoa > Arthropoda > Insecta > Hemiptera > Belostomatidae > Lethocerus > Lethocerus indicus. The sequence continues at coordinate 19,159,356 of JACDQD010000003.1, read as the reverse complement.
TTTATTAGAGAACGTGATAAAAAAGGTGAATTTGTCTGCAAATCGAGGCAGGAAGGTATAATTATTCAAACAACCACATTCTGGACAACCGGGGGGACGTTTACGGAGAAGTCCGGGCAAGGTAAAGTCTACTGGGGGTAAATATTACCATAGCGGAGTATAACGGAACGCTACTGGGCGTGAGGAGAGCGCCCGGACACCGGAGGGACGTTTACGGGGAAGTCCGTGTAAGGTAGAGTCTACCGGGGAAGTCCGGTTATGTTGGGGGGTGTCCTGAACTGGTGGTGGCTGGCTGGGATGCGGGAATATAGAGTGATATCTGAATGGGATTGAATTTTCCTAGAGAACGGCAGAGGTCATTTGAAGGTCGTCCGGATGTTTGATTGTCCCGGTGACCTTCAAATGACCTCTGTCGTTCTCTAGGAAAATTCAACCGAATTCAGACTTCTCTTCCACTGGTCTCCTAGTCCAGCCCCAATGCCTGTTCTCCAGTGTCTTGGCCATCTCCGCGGGGCTAGTATCACTCCGTTAAACCAATAAATATATATTATAAATAAATATGTTATATAGAAATAAAGAAATATATATATATATATATATATATATATATATATATATATATATAAACTTTTTAAATTATTATAGTAGCACTATGCATCCCATTGACTTTCTTCTTTCATTACCTTATTATTCCGACGACTCAGTTTAGTTCTGAGAATTTTAATTTGCATTGTACCTTATTATTAACTGTTAACTTAAATATAAATATACGATTAAAAAATTAATTTCTAATTAAAAAGATAAAAAAATGGCCATATTAGTTGTATTTGAAACCGAATTACTAATTGCTTAAAGCTCTTCAGTCGTATATCGGTTTACCAAACCCTACTATCTCCCGACATCCCAAACATACTTTACAGACGCCTGAAAAGGAAGTAGCTATGCGACCTCCATTACTGTCCATTGTAGTTAGTGCTTGTATCAGTGTTGCTTATTGTATTTTTTTGACAGGTGCAACAATAAAAAAAGAGAGAAAAAAAATATTTTCCATTTAGTACCACTTATTTCCTATTTCTTAGTTATCGCTCAGTTGTTACAACAAAAACGATGCATAATTTTATTTTTGCTTTTTAAACCGGTTGAGACAATTTCCTAAAATTTCAATCAGGTAATCTGGGAAGCGGGATATTAAAATTGATTTATTTTATTACAAATCAGAACTAAAATAAACGATATCTGATTTTGAGGGATATTGGTATTATTTCCAGTTATAAATAATTTGTTTTAATTTTCCAAAGAAACACCTTCTCTTTCTTCCATCCTGTCTTTCTTTTTATTTTTATCGTCGAATTAATAAGAAAGGACTTGATTTAAATTTGTTTTCCCCAACCAGCCCATGAGTCAGCAGGAGGTAATACCGTTTAAACTATTATTAGTTTTCTCCGGAGGAAACAGGAAAGGCTCGAGTTACGTGTTTCCTTTATTCCTCCTTGAAATTATATCCCTTTCCTTCAAGTCCGGAATAATTTAAAAACGAATTAGCGAGGCAGCGCACGCCATCCCTTTTTTCATTCGTAACGTCCGACTCTTTTTTTTGACTTTTTTTTGGCATTGTGACTTTATTCTCTGTTTAATTTTGGCCGTATTCGGTGATGTTTTCAGCGCTAATATTTCTTCTTTCCTTTTTGTACTAACGTTGGAATTATTTATTTTTTTAACGTATCACCCTCCCGTCGGTTAAAATTCGTCCGGGGTTTAACGAACGGCCTAACCTCGAACGGACAGAGGAATGTATTGCGAACTGAATGTAATTATTTGTTCTTCGGGGACTTTATTCTCAAGCTCCAACATTTTCTGCATTCAACTTAAGTATTGAATTTGCTTAACAGTTATGCTCTAGATTTATGTTATGTTCTCGATTATGAAAATAAAAAGAAATGAGACAAAGGTACTATAGACAAATTAGGTGTTATTGTTTTTTGATGTTTGTGGCATATACCAACGGTTTTAGGTAATAATGGATTTAAAATAAATGACTGGGGCCATCTCCCGTGTTATGTTATTTATTTTTAGGATTTTTTAAAAAAACTTTTATTTATATTGCTAAATCGTGCTTTGTCGCTATGCGCTCATTTTTTGTAATTAATTGCAAAATTGCAAGTCAATAACATTATGACGGCAAATTAAAGTTTGTTTGTATTCCTTAGTTTGCATTTGTCTTATGCAAACTAAGTCTAAATACATTGTTTTGAAATATATAGTCTTATTATATTTATTACATACGTTTATTTCCACATTATCTTATTTCTCTTTTTATTTTACGTATCAGATTCTATGAATAGTGTTGTTTTGTATTAATTTGTCCAATTACGGATCAATTGAATATTTTAAATGTACCGAAGCAACCTCTTCCATTATATTAATTAAATAATAATAACTATCACTTAGTATTAGTAATAATTTAAATAAATTTGAAATGAACTTGAATTTCTCTGTTTTTCTTTATATTCTCGCTTGGGAAGTTAGGACCTTTTAATTATTATAATATGACCCGGTTTTATTCTGTACTGTAAATATTTAATTGGTGATCAAATTAAATTGGCGCCCCTTGCCGAGAGAAGACTTTCCTGCCGTTTTTGGCGGAAGGTAAAGAAGTTCCAGGGTAACAAAGCTGGCTCGCCTCTCGGGTTTATTGGAGGGGTCTGAGGGGTGGGGCGTCTTCAGCGCATTAACCGACGCGGCCAGAGAGAGACCCACGAACCGATACGAGCCGCTCGTAAACACGGTCGAGGCGAATTATGGGCCAAGTCTGCGAACGTTGGAAGTTTCTGGGTGAGTTGGAACCAGTGGCGATAAACCGGCTACCCTACGTTCCCCCCTTTTAGCCTCCGCCAACGCTACAATGAGTTCGGCGGAAAGCTGACTGCGAAAGCTAAAGGAATCTTCAAAACTCTTCATTTTCAAGATTCTTCCTACAATACATAATACAGGCTCGAAATAATATCGCACGAGCTTTGCCCTGTTTATTTTGAATATGAAATTCAAAGAAACTATGGCTTCCTATATGGTACTCATCATCTCGGATCTGTCATTATATTATGTTACTCTCATTGTATTTTGGTCATCGGGCAAATGTATTGGGGCCGGCGTAATTAAATTAAATTCTGGGAGACGATTAAAAATGAAATCGCTAAATCTAATTCGATAATTATCTATTGTTCAAATTTAATGCGATTCGCCCCTTTTTTAAACATTACCCACCGTAATTTTCTAAATAGTCAAACAACCTAATTTTGGGAATTAAACAATTTAACATGAAAATATTTTGAATTGAAATTATTTTCAGGTTCAGATCAAATTGAAACGGGGAGAGAAAGAGAGAGGGTGAGAGAGGGCGAGAGTAAGAAAACGGTTCTCTTTGGTAATGGTTAACATAAATTAATAGCTAACGTCCGAGTTGGGTGCAGGTACGCTTGAAAAATTACGATAGAAAAGGGATACAATTAAACTTTTGCGCCTCTTATTCCTGTGGAGGATAGCAATTTGCAAGATCGATTAAGTGGTTTTTTGCGAGAGGACGGTCCACCGGCCCATTAAAGGAGTGGCGCTTGGAAACTTTTGGCAGGCCCACTTAAAAGAAAACATATTTATCCCCGGGCGATAGGACCGCCCTGTTATCCATTAACTAAATCCAGAACTCTTGACTGGAGCAGGAGGAGAAGCCAACAACAGACGACAGGCGAGAGAAGAAGTAGTAGAAGAAAAACAAGAGTGGGAAAAGTCGCAAGGTTTATGGGAGAGAGGAAACGGAAAATTGGAGGAATTGAAACAGGCAATTATATTAAACATTACAATGAAAACAGAAAATATCAACAAAAATATTTATTAATAAAGTAATTTATTAGGAAGAACTATTGATTGCGTTTGATTTTTAAGAGATGAATTACTGAAATTTATTAAATTTATTTATATTTAATTGATTATATTTCTATATTTACTAATATGCATGTATTTAAATACAATGGAAATCGTGTAAAATACATTAATTGAACAATTTTTAAACATTTAATTTTTAATTAAGTGATAACATTTTTTATACTTATTTTATATACTGACTACGTTTTCAGCAGTCTCCGTTTCTTAATAATCTTTGGTGCGGTTTTAATACAAAACGTTCCATCTATTTTAGCCCACTACTTCTTTCAAATTTGGTTATTTACAATTTAAAATGGTCATGTAGAATTTCAATTTCCACTCTGCACTTTTAACTGCCTCAAGAATATTTTGGCAAGATGTCATTATATAAAAATTAGTTGACTCCCCTGCCTTCTAGTGTTCTGAGCCAGCATCTATCAGAAAGAGGAGAAAGTATTTTCTTCGATATAATAGTGTTTTGACATATTGATATATCGAATGTATAAATTAAATTCATACTGCTTCAAGAAATCAAGAATTAATTCGAAGAGATTGGTTTTGGGTAGAATTCAATTATTTTCAAATTGTGAATGCCTGTTTATTTAAGTGGACAGACTTTGACCTGTATTAAATGCCAGCATTGAAATGAAAAACAGATTTGTAAACAGAAGGATTCCAATTTCAATGCCCTGCGTTTAATGATGGTTATCCGGCAAATAGTGGTCATTTTTTTTTAAATACACAGAGGAGACTCAATGGGTTGCCATTCCAGCACCATCCCCACTGCGGCCATCCGGGTTTTATAAAATCAGTGAACGCATTGAAAGGAAGGAAATGATACAAGCCGTGGATTAAATAGAAGCTCGCCGGGGGTGACAGGGCCAAGGCAACCCCCCCGGCCACCCAACAGTATTAGGACCAATCGATAACCCTCTAATCCGCCCCACGGGACCCGCTCTACGTGAACCCGAATATTTTATACTTTTCTAAGCCCGCCATCCTCTCTATTTATACTGGGATTCCGGTGGGTTTTTATTGCCGAACCGTTGAAGGAGTCCCGGGGACTTTAGGAGTCGCCTGATTTACTCCTCCGCCGTCCTTCGGGGCCCCCTAATGAATTTTCTGCCCGATATTCAAGGATAAACCTAGAGCGGAACGTGCGAAAGTGGTTATAATTTTATTGCCTTCTTTATAATAAGACATACAAAAGAACAGAACAAAACTAATTGACTTGAACACTTAATCCACTACCGATATGATACATCCAGTCTGTTGCTTATTGTGGGGTGATTGTGTACATTTTATGAATTCTGCATTAAGATCGTCATGAGATTACGTATTATGTCGTCGTTACAAATTACAGGAAATGGTGGTAAATATTAACCAGGTTTTTGTGAATAAGTAACGTATGACTTTTATTTTTTCCGAACTCAAACCAGAAGAAGACCACTTCCTATTTGAGTAGCTCTGTATCTATAGAACAAATCTTATCCATAAAACACGTAACATTTATAAAAAATATATTCTTCCTTTGTTTGGATATTGTTAACTTTAGATGAACCACACGTCTTGTGTTGCCTTCAATCCTAATGGCGCCGTTCACATTGTATCAGTATGCTGGTACTGGTAGTACATATGAAAGTCTCCGAGCATATAATGCGTTAATTCAATAAACGTTACTGCACACGCAATATCGTTAATGTATGTAGCGTGGCCATTGGGAATGTTGTAACGTAAAGTACCTTCTCGATTGTTTGCGACTAGAACTGCTTCGGCTTGCCTTGGTTACTTGCTGTAAAACCCGTTCTTGTGTAAGGCTTACACACATGTCCAGTTAGAATAATACGTATTGGAAATTTGTATTAACATCCCAACGCATTCATAATTTCCAGATTTTCTTTCGTTGGATTCTGATTACTGGTTGAACGGCTGCATTATGCTCTATCTTTCTAAGGTAGCGCTAAAACCGAAGTAAGTAGAAATAATTTCTCTTTCTCGTGGTTTTGGGGTGGAATAACTCGTTTGGCTAACGGATTCTACATAACCTAGGAATCTAATTTAGCCGAGGGCTTTACTTTGGTCATTAGTGGAGCGGAACGTCAGCATTACAGGCTCCAGGTTTTCCACCATCTTCAGCAGAGCTTGCGCTAAAGCGATTGCTGCCAGTTGTAGTACGGAGTGGAGAGGGAAGGGTACTTCAAATTAAGTCCCTTTGAACCGGGATAACTTCACTTAGCCCAACAATCCAACACTGCATGCTGTACGCTTCACTACTGACATTTATTTAATTTCTGCGAGGAATATGTTTTTACGGAGTTACAGATATACGTACTCTTGACAGAGAGTAACGTCTTTGTAGTCGCCTTAACTTATCCAGAAGCATGACATAAAATGTAACGTTTTGGTATTGAAGAGGTCTGCGATGGTTCAGAATTTCGTCATCCTTGTAATCCGAGGTGATAATCAGGGGTTCTCAATCTGAGGCCAATCGTACTTGGCCCAAGAGAAAAACGCGCATAAGTTGGACCACAGAGTGAAGTGACGTGAGAAAAGACCAGAGAAGTTGTCCAATGTTCGAATTTTGCTATACTAGTCGTACTGTATATTCACTGCGCCATTGAATGACAACACATGAGTATGTTCAGATTCAAATCCAATCATGTGCGTTCCAAGATCTATTTCGACACCTTTACAGTAACGAATATTTCATACGATCATTATTTCATACAGAAGTCCATTGGCAACCCTCCTTTCACGTTTTTTTTTGCTTCGTGTCTCTCGCCCGGGACATTATTCAGAGGAAAGGAAATGGAAGAAATTAGATCTATTTTACTTGCCCCGTCTCTTCAAAAAGCTCAATTTGTTAAACAAACTAAGGGGCAAGAATTGTGAACGTTTTTCAAGGGAAGAGATTATTGCAGAGTTTCTTGAATAAGTCAAGCTGTACATCAGCAGTATTTGACTTCGCGAATTCGTCCGCTTTCCTCTTTGGCCGCAGTTTGTGTGAATTGAACTATAATGAAATAATTGCGTTTGCACATCATTTGATGCAGCTTCGTAACAATATAAACAGTCTGCAATTGTAATTACAACTATGAAGATTCAACTTTGATGTCTGACTTTGCTTTCAATGTTTAAACAAGTCATTTAACTATTTCCTCGTTCGTTTATTGTCCCGTACGAACGTCGAGTGCATCAGAGAGTACTTGATCGGGTCATTGAGACGGACAGTGGGGCTTCGTCGTGGGGTTAGTGTCGACGGTGTCGAAAACCGGGTTTGTAAATGGGCGAGGAGAAATAAGTAAACTTTTAATCGGGGCCACCCGCTCCAATAGTGGGAACGGGCACCAATAGGCCGGCAATAAGGTGATAGATGAGTTTGTTTGCACGTTTTCACCCGCCCACTCTCCTCTTGACACAAACTGGGAACACCGACGAATCATCGGCTTTTCCGAATACTATACCCTTCGTTTGCGAATTGATCAATTCTAAACTACGTTTAGTTCATTACTGCCTTATAACTACGTGATGATATAATTTCACTTTTTCCAGGAAATTTATGAGCAGAGATAATATACAGATACAGCGTACATATACAGAATTATTATTATCAGGAGAATTGATTATAGATAGTGATATATTCCTAAGACCCATCTAGTGGTCTGCTTTTAACCTGCATACATCATAACGCCTGAGCCCGTAGCGGATCATGTTTGGACTGTCACTACAGTCTTATGAATAGGCGTGGTAAGAATAAAGCGATTTATTCTGCAGTGACAATATGCTGAAGCCAGTCAGTCTCCAGACCATGGAGCATAAAACCAACATAGGAAAAATGACGCGGGTGATAAAAATAAGTACTGTCTAAAATAAAATACATTTCTATATTTCTACCGTCTAAAGAAAGATTTCTAAATTTAAAATTACCGTTTCTAATTAGTATGTTGTCAAAATTAATTTAGTGTCAATATTATTTGTTACTGTTGGCACATATACATAAATTGGAAGTAAGGGTCTGTGGTATTATCAGATTTTCTACTTTCTCCGTCAGGTAGTCCATCCTAAAACAAACAGTTTGGTGAACAACATCAGTTAAAACTTTATTGGTTCGTTGTTAAAAGGAGGTTTAATAACACGTACGTAATACTGTTTGTTACTTACCAATAGATGGTGGTATACTTGAGTTCTGTTATACCGGTTGTATATTTCGATGTTTGTTTTTCAAGGAATTGGAACTGCGATGAAATTGAAATTAGCTTCTTTAATTAACCGCTATTTAAATATTAATTAATTTGTATATTTAATTAAATTATGTACGCTTATTCTCGAATGCAAACACCTCGTCGATGTAAACTGGGGTGTCGGGTATACTAGACGCGAGGCAGTGGTGACTGATAGGCATTGAAGGGCGGGGGAAAGAAATTCTCGATCTGCACGCAGCAAGGGGTATGGTGTTTGCTTTTACAATATACGGCGGAGATAAGAGGAGGGGGCGGCGGTACTCATTTCGAAGCCGGAGCCCGAGTAAATATTAAGCCGGCGACAAAAAACGACGAAGCCGCCGCCACCCGTTTCCCCTTTCTCATCATCCTCCAGCACCGACTCCCCGGGACCTTTATCTTAGCGGCCTCCAGTTTCCTCCTGTCGGGGCCCGATAAACTGTTTCTGCTCGGCGGCGCCGGGCGAAGAAATAGGTAAGAAAGCGGAACAGGTTCAGATTACGAGCTCGACATTCGCCCTCTCAACACGTTCCCGATCATGCTACGCAGCATCGCTCAATCATCGAGTACATTACCGCCTTGAGTGGATAAACAGACGAATTTATTCGGAAGAAACAACGACGATACCCTGCAAACCGGCTTCGAGGCTTCGCAACAGGAGCTATCACCCTGATAAAGAATCATGTCCTGCGAGAAAACTAAGGATGGGAGAGTGATGAAAAATGTTTGAAAAACCAGTAACATAATTATAAAGGGATATTCATTGATAGTGTGACCTACCGGTCCCCAGTTGGGGGATGTTTCTGTGAAAATTTGAAGACAGCGCATGACTGAAATTCTCAGGCGGTTAGAAGGATATGAAAGCCCCAAAAGACCACGTAGAGGAGAATGGAGAGGGAAGTAAATAATTCTCTTTTGTTTATTCGGTAGGGCATAACCCTGGCTCTAAGCTATGATTTATCTTCCTTATGTGTTGTTACTGCCATAGTTCATTCGAAGGGTGTTGTTACGTGTGTTGTTATATGTCCGTGCGTAATTGTGTGCTGTTAATGTGGCTTGAGACATAAAAAACTTCTTTATTATACATACAAATAATATTCCACTTTCCTTTTCCTGGTAGCATGTATTTTATTTATATTGACGGGTATTTGGAGGTGTTTTCGTTTTGATTTGATTTCATTTAAACGAATTTATCATTGAAATGGAATTCCAAATATTCGGCGTTGATGATGTGCGACACTTATGTTACCGCTCAATTAGAAATTGTTATTATCACGGAAATTCGTGGCAATGTAAGGTTCGTATGTTATAAGCATGATTTCAATGAGTTCAAAAAACTTTCGAGAATTGCTTGTCTATAACTATTAACAAGCCACGTTATAAGCTGTTTCCTCAGCTTATAGGTTATTAGCTCAATGTTTAATAAAATAAAATAATTAATATTCTTACTAAGGTAAATAATTACCTTAAAGGAATCTTATTACACCTGAAAGTGGAATGAAGCTCAATCAATCATTCTTTTAACCCAATAAACTCTCATGGTATTTCTTGATCTTGAAGTGAACACCAAAATGTTGATGATGTTAAATTCGGGGATGAGGAAGCGTGTCATACTTCAAATGTATATAGTAATTTCCTCCCAAAAATTTCTCAATTTATTCCTGGTAGTATATAGCGTTCCTTCGGTAAAAGGCGTGGTCGGAATAGTTATTAGCCCTTTGCATGCGGGGAAGGTAGGGTAGGATTTTCTTCTTACTACCTTTAGAGTCCATCGGAATTTTAATGCATGAGTTCCCTTATACACTCCCTCGAAAATATTAACTTATTAGACACTCGGGTTGGTGGAATAATTTGCTCTAATTTCATTATTACTTTTTCAGCCATTAAATTTGTTTAACAATAAGACACGGGTTTTGTAATAACCAGAAAATTTACTGTACACGTTCAGTGATTTTTAAACAAGTTTTATTGAACTTGGGATTTCATTTTACCTGCAAGGAGCATCGTTTTTTCCTCCGGAGGAAATATTATTATAATTATGGCGTCAAATAAAACCCGAAAATAATTTGGCATGACAATAACCTACTATGTAATTATTGGTGAATTTTCAATTAAATGCACCTTTCAATAAATGTTATTAAAGTAATAAATACTGTCGATTGTTCTTAACGCTGCTAAATGGGTGTATCATTTATGTAAGTTAACAGAAATAAAAGAAAATGAAAGTTGGAGTGGACGGTTGTTGATATGATTTAGGAATGTGTTCAGCTGCTCCTCCCGTAAGAATATAGGAGGAGCTTATTATAACCGTAATTTTTTTTATCGGAAATAAACCTATTACTATTTTCTTGAAATCCGAAAAGATTTTCCTAAAAATATTCACACGGTTTCATTTCTAGGAGTAGTTCTCAGTCAAATATTTAAAAGTGTATTATGTCCATTAGATTTAGTTATTAAAGCACCCACCGAATAATTAACTTCTCCGTTGGTGCAAAAACAGGTGGGACCCGTGACATTTTTTCCATTCATTCTGCCTCCACTCATTTCATCTGTTTTTGTCCTTACTCTGAAAGGAAGTTCGCTTATTTGCAGCACTGAGGCCAATATTTTTTTTAATTTTCTATCCTGCGGCGTAGGGCCGCAGTTAATTATTAAGGATGACCGGGCCTAATTAGGAGGGGGAAGCCGGGCCGAAGCCCTCCACTTTATTAGTGTAACCGTCCGTCCTCTGAATGACTAAACGTCCGCCCTTCCATCATTCCCTTCCGGCAGGACAAAAATTTATACTTTTTTCACTGCCCTTCCCACTTATTCAAGTTATTTTTGTTTATAACTGTGCTATCGCAATGGCCCAGTCATCCGGTAGAGGAAAAACAGACGTAAAATCGTTATTATCTACAGCTTTGAATCATCGATGCTTGACAAATTTGATAAAATCAAATCGATTACTGAATGTCAGAATTTGGAGCGGGCATTGCATGAAACGAATTAAAAGTTACATATCTACTAAAAACATTCAATTTATATAATCTATGCGTTGGAAAACCCCTATAATAATGATTGAATCCACTTAACAGGGATATCTACCGAAGTATTAAACAGGGCTACATTTTTAATATAAAATAAATCTTGAAGAACTTAGGCGTTTTGTAGTGGTAGAATACTCAAATCGATTTCACTAAGAAAAGACATCGATAGAATAACGAAAATTGATAGTATTATCCAAAATTATAGAAAATGAAATTGGTCCTCCTTTGAGATGATAATGTGAGATAATTAAAAATGATATTTATAAAACAAAAAAGAAATATATTTTTAATCGAGTAATTAACTTCATTAACTCGGGTGAATTAATTATTAAACAGGACCGGGAAAAATTATGAGAGTAACTGAGCGGAAGAGTTCTGTTCGGAATTATTTTTCTCTGTATTAATAAAATTAGGAATACTGAACATCTGAATGAAAATTATTATTACTGTGCAACCGGCTACAGTTATCCACTTATTTTGTGGTTTTATATGTTAGTTTATGCTATAGCTTATTAAAAACGTAATTGTCCCCGTCTCAGTACCTAATAATTCTGAAATTACATCATCGTGAGCGGCATTCGCAGCTCAAACCCTTTCGGGACTTTTTTATTGTTCAGTAGATAATTACATTCTTTTAAGAAGAAAAAACAACATAACCTTTTACTGATTCATGATCTTTTACTGATTGTAACGTCAGTTACTGTAGTGAGACTATCCTGTATATATTCAATGATTAAGTGATTGGGTATTTTATTTAATATCTACCCCCAGGCGACTTCAGAAAGGAGCACGATGAAACGCTTCATTGTGTCTATCTTTTACACTATCGGGGATGAAATAGAGGGCAATTCATTTTATTTAAAGTCAGAGTCGTTAACACCGACGGAGAAATTTGTTATCTACAATCTGGTTGAAATATGGGCGGGCGCGTGGCCGTATATAATGGCCGGGGAACTGGGGTCGGCCGGCGAAAGAAAGAATATTGAGGAGTTTAGTAAAGTGTAAAGGGATGTTTACTACATGAAGCGGTGTGCTTCACGCAAGTTATTTATATTATGATTTATAAGGGCCGCTATGAGCTTGGGGTGTCGTGAATCGACAGCCAGACCACGAGATTACGACAATATCAATTAAATAATAGAAACCGGCTTAAATTAGTGTCACAGATTATACTGTCATCGTTTCATATCGTTGTTATCACCTTCTGACTGGCCGATAATAAACGGTGTGCCGGACGTAAACACCTGATAATTTAAATAATAATAAACGTATTTATACGCGTAAGCCTATAAACGTATTTATACGCGTATTATTAGGCGTAAGCCTAATATTTCTGGCCTAACTACAAGCCAAATATATAAGTTAAATAATATAGTGGACATTTGATTCCACTGATGTGGGAATTGATTCGGAAAGACGGTACCAGAATTGTCCTCTAATTAATTCATATTGGCGTTGGTGCTGAATAAAGATATTCAAAACAAATTAAAAAAATATTCAAATTGAAACTGAATTTATAATGTAAAGGGTTAAAAATGAATTCAAAACCCTTTTGCATTTGCTACAGCTAACAGCTTCTGAATCGAGTCCACACTGGACTCTGCCGGATTTAATTCCAAAAGTAACGTGGGCTGCTGACATTACTTTCATAAAACAAAATATTCGTACTGACTACGTCATATATGAAATCAAGCTGCGATTGCAAGTGCCCCATAAATATAGCGCTCACCAGACTGCATCGCCACATTCATTTTAATCCATCCTAGGGATATGCCCTCGGACTTGATAGGGGGCGTTACCCTTTCCATTGTGTATCCTGGAAAAGTACTGGAAACCCTTTTAAGATGATTGGTTTTGAAAACTGTACCGCAATAATTCACCGGTTCTACCGAGTTCTTCAAACAATAATTTTCCTCGTTAACCGGAGGCCATTTCTCCCAATTTTCTCCTCAGCCGAGTTGTTTTCGGCCTTACTAAAGAAATTGTTATCGATCGAAACATTACATGTATTGTAACTTGTTTGAAGTAGTATATTAAGTACACATCGTTATTTGATTATCGAAGGTTATGGGAGGAGAAGGATATAAAACTATTATCTCTATATTAAAATTTGTTTTAATAAAATCTTATGTACGTATATTTTATACGTAGACATGTTGATTTATCCAATGAAATAAAACAGCACTATAAAACGAGCCTTGAGTACACTATATATCTATTAATTAATGAATTATGAGTAAACAGGATATAGCACATTTTTGTATACAATTCAACTCTTCAATAAGTTGATCGTGTCATTTTTTACATGTTATCTTTTCATTGGTTTATGGAGTGTCGCCTGTATTTTTCCTCTTTAAGCTACTTCCGCCAGAAGATCAATGAGCCGTCTGGATTAATTTCAACTTACGAATCAAATTGTCGTTTAATTCCGAATCTCAACTCTTATACAGTGAGTATCTCTCTGGTATAATATCATACTCGACACGTGACTCTCGGAAAAATTTCACAGTCCAACAGCGAAATTTTCTTGAAATAACCAGCTTCGAAGGGCGATTTAAAATTTGCCCTCCGTACTCTCAAATACCAGCCGTTTCGGAATATTCCATTCAGCTCCAATCGTAAATTAAACCCCCACAGAATAGTTGCGCGAAAGTGGCACAGGAAAGAAATATTGGCCAATGAATTATCGGGGGCCACCATTGACGGGACCCGGACAGTAAATCAGTGGTAGAAATTAATTAATTGGCAGAGCTTAGAGTCCGGCGCTCAATCGGACCGGCCAATAATTAACGTGCCCTCCTACAGTTTGCGAACTTCTGCTATGTGGCCTATCAGTTAGCGACTAATGCGTTTTCAAAAATTCATTTTTTATGTTCATTTTTTGACATAACTGCAGAGTAAACTCGATTAAATTTATGACATTCTTTGGTGTCAGCGCGGGAGCACGTCAGGTTATTATTATATATTGGTTTGGCTGTTTTATTCTTCGGAATGATTAATCGTGAATAACCTTCAATAACTTTTTTATTTGGTAAGCCCTCAGGTTTGAACTTTCTGCGACTTGAAACGGACCAGCCTGTCGGTGTTTAATGTAAAATTAATAATACTATATATTTCATCAATTGAGACGGTATTATTAACACTTCACTTTACACTTATTTCAACTTAGTTTAATGCAATTAGGGCATTTATAATGTGCAGAATAGGATCTATTTCTATCTGTATGCCTGGGAATCAAATAAATACCCATTTAGAAAATTTTGCGCTGTTATGATAGTGACAATATTTAAAACATTTAATTGCATGGACTACTGCTATATTCAGTTCTGATATCTATTACTTCGAAGTTCTGCTTCCCAAAAATGTGAAGAAATGAATGTACGAATTGATATATAAATAAAAATAGGTGAAAGCACAGATCCTTCGTTTGATTCCCGGTGGCTTTTCCGATTGAATACAATTTTGAACTGTAGTGGCACAGTTTCTTGAGCTAGGGAAGCGGCTCCGCGTTTCCGCGGGGATAATAATGAGGGTGATGTGACGCGATTGTGACGGAGGTTTACCCGTCCTATTGAGCGTGTAGGAGAATGAACCTATTTGTATTCAGGTGTGGGAAGCGGGTTATTATTTAGATAGCACCGCCGACGTTTCGGGATACCCTTATTGCCCGCTCGAACGACCCTGGTAGTCGACTGCGCGGATGAATCAATATCTGTACGTTCGCTAATAGTCGAACCTACTTTGGGGATCATAAAACGGATTTCGAAACTCTGTTACATCCGAGGGACTGGTTTCACCTCCATCTACCAAATTAGTATTCGTCTAGCTCAAGGCTTAAATTACATTACCACATAATATTTAAAGAAAAATGTCTGGCTGAAAAATAGTGAAACTTTCTTGAAGGAGTACATTCATTGCCTAATATAACTCAATATATCGATAAACTCGGGTATTATTTAACGTGTAATCATGTGCAATTCTACCAAGACAACTCTACTATAGAGGTGAGATAAGACAAATATGATGTAGAATAAAATAGACAGTAAAATTTCTTCTCCTTGACAACCGAATAAACAGTGTATTCTGCTTTCAAGTGGCTTGGAATATTAAATTAACTATCCGTAGTGGTAAAACAGTTTTAACAAATTTACATATGGCATAAAATATTACAAACCTGTGCAACAAGAGGAAAGATAGAATTCCCATTAACATTTGAAAATGTATATAAGATTAACTTTTAGAGATTTATTAAGTATATAAAATAAGTTATTAAAACTAAACGTAGAGATATGGTTGAGGAAAGAATAATGCGGGACTATATGTTTTCCAAAATTTCTCCTACTTGCTTTCCAATTTTGTTGCGATCTCCGAAAGGACTTTTCGTCCTACTCCACCGTTTTTCTGGAGATTCCGGTTCGGGAAACATAAAACTGGCGAGTAATGATGAGCCTAATGGACGGATAGGAGAGCTCCCTCTAGCCAACCTGTCTGGCTCATCAGACAAATTGCATGTTACCGGAGGGTGGCTTAAAGTTGAAGCCCGGGATGGGGGTGCACCGCGCTTGGCCCATAATTATTTTGGCCCACTGGTTAACCGGCTCTTGATTGCGCTTAAGGGCCTACGTTTAACCATTCTTTCATCATAATGACGTCATAATGATGAAGGCTTAACGTACGAAGTTGGAAGTTGCTACTCAAAAATGTTGACAAAATTCGATACTTCTTCAAAATACCTAATGAAATTGATCTTTTTAATTATAGTCGAGAAAATAAATTATGATGTCTGAAAGTGATAAAGAAAAGGCATTCTTAACATGAAATGAACTAAATGAAGTTTAAATTGACCGAAGACAAAGATTTAACAAATTTTGTATTTTAAATTTTAAATGTTTTACCCGGTACGGATATATTGCAATTTTAAAGCACGGAAAATTATATTATTTCAGTTTTTCACAACCGTAAGCGTCAAAAATCGACCATAGGACAGGGCCAACGACGTACACGATATTCTAAAGCGTTTACGCTGAAATAATACTTTGCGTTGAAATGGGTCAAAGGGCTGTGGTTAATTTGAGATCCACTCATCTGCATATTCAAATTTGCGCTACGTTACTGATGGCATTTTACGTCAGAACATTGCTTAGGGAATGGTACTGATGAGAACCTGAAACAGATATAAAATAATACCAATTGAGAGTGTAGAGGCGACGAGCGTACGAGTGATACTATTCCAAACAACTATATTAAATTTCTTCAACTGTAAATTTCAATACTTTTTAATGCCTGAATTTCCATGTGTGGAAGCATGTAAGGAAATAACCACCCTCCTGGCTCCATGTTGCCTCACTGTTTCCATTTCCGTGCTCGCTCTGTTAGCATTACGCCAAGAGCCAAGAGCCTCAGTCGGCGAACGAGGCATTCGCATACATTTACTGCATACACAGATGTAACTTTAGTTTTACGACACTCCGCCAAATTGCATCAAATGATGATGGCATAGAGTCGTCACCAGTTTACTACAGCACCGAGAAAACACCCTACCGGTGTATTACTCACACTCCAATCGATTCTTAAATTTTAGTATAGGTATGATTTTTACGCACATTCTCTGAGATAACTGAGGCGTTGCTTTGTACTATTTTCAGTGTAATTAGTGTGAAATTCAAGTGTAATGCAGTATACCAGAAAACTTGTACCAGTGAACAAAATGACTAGGCAGTCAAACAGTCAACTGCAGATATACAGAAATCTAAAAAATAAAGGAAAACAGGATTACAACTAATCTATCCAATTGAAAATAAAGTTCGAGGGCTATACAGGAATTTATATTACGAGTTGTTCAATTTCAGATTTCACAGTATTGCGTCTTATAGTGGCCCGAGTTCTCAGATATCGTTGAAGCGCTTTAGTAGAAAATAAAAATTCAAGTTTCACCTTCGGGAAGAGACCAAACGTACACATTTTCTGCACGAGTGCGTGTTAAATCTAACCGAACACAAGGAATTTTATGAGCGTCTGAAATAAATATGATATCTCCAAGCACGTTCCACGTATTTCAAACCAAACTGGTAATTTGTTTCAAAGTTAAACAGAAACCAATTGACTCCTCTCCCGTTTAGGTTAAAATTTACCGGTTGTCCGGACAAATTATTTTATATATTTTGATTTATTTATGTATAATAGGTGTAAGATAGTAGTGGAACTAATTTAAGATTTGCATAACACTTTCAGTTTACTCGGGAGAGTATAATTTCAAATTATCTACGACTTGACAATAATAAAAGATCGAAAATAAGGTATAGTTATTTGGAAGAACTATACTAAAGGTCCTGAATCTCACCGCTGTCAAAACTATCACCGCTCAGAAAAGAAACTCTTTCCTGAGTTTAGTGATTTCAGCTACTTATACGAGAGGAGCTCGTAAACTCAAGTACTCATTAGAATTGAGCCTGTCAGATGTTCCGTAACCTCCTCTTCTCTAAAAGTGCAGTTGTGAGGCCGCTCCTCTCAAGTACAAACCAGGTTCATAATCAATTCATAATCAATCTGATTAGGTCTGGTCCGAATCCGGTCGTCGCGGAATTTCACTATCGATACAGTTTAAATTCTGCCGGTCGCCGGACAGAATTAATTGGCGATTTCTGTTCTAAACCGTTCGCCCGATTAAACCACCGAATCATGTAAAGAAGTCGAAACCGGGATTAATTTAGAGCGGCGAGCGAGTTGTCGATGCTGGCCCGCCCCATTTAATATTAGCGGGTATTCGAGGGGGGATAACAAAAAAATCCGAGCCGATTCGGTGGCGATAAATAGAATTCGGTGTTTTCCCCAGTTGGCGCGATATTAAGTTGTTTTCAAACTGAATCCAACCGTGTACAGGGGGTTGGCGGTGGCTGGAAAGGTGACGGCCTCGGAATACATTCGGCGCCCACCCCCTCTTTGGCCCACAGCGCCCCTTATACCCCCAAACCCCAGCCACAACTTTGTGCCAGCGCCCAGCCGAGCGGCAACATTTCACCCGCCCGGTTTTGTTGAGCGGATAATTCGTTTTTGCGGGGCCGCGGGCGGTGCACTGCCTGTGTTGTTTTTGCCCACAGTAGTTGTGCGCGGAAAACGGTATCAATCTGTAGGACCCCCCGAGGCCCAAGTACGGCCTCTCTAATACGGACGGAAATATTGAATCGGTTGTATTCGATAATTCATCGGCCTATAATCAGCCACTGTGTAGGCCGACTTTTTTTTTAAACCGTTTCGACAGGCTTTCACCGTTTAAATTATTTAAACAGGGGGAGCCCAGCCACATCATAACCCCCGTCATGTAACAGCCAGGGGTGGGTCAGACACAGAGGTCGTATTCAAGCTAGACCATATTACAAACACTTAACCCAACCCCCATCTCATTTTTCGTATAATGCAGGCTCTAGTAACTAGAGTAACGTTTCTACATGTTTTGTACATGCGATTGTGTGTCATTATTACAAGATATATAATAAAAATGCGTATATGCGAGTTAAATAAATAACTTAAATAAGGAATTACTATTACAAATATTTAAAACATTTTGTTGTATTAGTCCAACTCTAATTTGTGTAACTGTAACGGCTCCCAATTATACTACTTACATGCATAAGTACTTTTATACGTGAATACATGCCGGAACATTCACCAAATCCTTTATTCCGAATTTTAGCAACGGGACTATTCTAGTTAATACCCCACCTAGACTGAATGAAGTTATTATAAAGTTAAGTATGCTTAAAATTAATCTTTCACCGTTTTTGCAATTTGTTTCCTCTATGTTGAATTAAAGTCTGTACGTAACACATACATACTTTGTATGTATTACATTGGATTGTATTTTGTATTTAGTTGAAATTTATACAAACGAGAATATTAATTTGTTTGGGAACGTGGAGTTATCGATTTTCGTTCGTGGAACTGATCATGCGAATTACGTTATTATTAAGCAACTTCCACGGGCGACAAAATCTCCCATCCGATACAAATGTCCCCATTGCTATTGGTCCACACTCCACATTCCGTTCCCTTATAGCTTGTTTTCAAACTCTAACTTCATTGTATATTCGGCCCCAGTTCGTTTTTCAGCCGTCGAAATGTTATTCTGAATCCGCAAATAGTTTGAAATAACCGAATCTTGTTTCAAATGGTAATTCGTCTTTCGTATGGTAATGAAACCAACAGGGCGCCGGCTCGTTTTTGCCGCTAAGGATCCCCCGCTCCGACCCTGTTGGCAATTATTCACTTGCATTTACATGCACTTGCCCAGTGCATTTTTTAAATCTCGTCAGGTTTTTATTTACATTGTTTTTCTCACAGTGCAGCATCAATCCGTTCCAGTATACCGTTTTAGTTATTTGTCCAACGAAAAAGAATATATTTACGAAAGAAGAAAGAAAAAAGGGAACTACTCTCAAGTATTGCATTGTATCGATTCATTGGGAGAGGAGCTGAATATCAACACCTGGCATTTACAGCGGGAATAGGAAGTATTGGAAGTACACAAGGCAACATTAAGAAACAAAAGTAATATTATAATCAAAAGTAAACTATAGAAAGATAATTAAATTTAAGAAAGCTAAATCACCTTTATTTCACAAATAGATAGGCGACTGGATACAGTCAATGATGGCCACGCTTATAAGCAGTCACAAAAATGCACAATGAAAGTGCGGCGTCAAATGCGGGGCAGTTGAGAACAGAAGACCGGAATCTTCCACTTTGATTTTCAGCCAAAAAGTATAGAAGAAATTTTGATATTCTCCTTTTATTTTCCAGTAAGTTGTTATGAGGTATTCTGAAACTTATTATATTGCCCGCAATAAAAACCGAACGGAACTATGTAAAAAGGCGCCAAGAAAGGAAACCCTCAAGACAAATCTGTCTTGCCAAGATAGCATCAGCCCCTTAATTCATGTTCAGCCTAGAGTTAAGCTCGTAACAATAATCTCAGAAGATTATTTTTATTCTTTCCATGATAATGGATGGATTTATGCCTTTCAATTCAATTCTCTACTAGTCATATATCGCCAAGTTTTTAATATCCTTCTGCCGACGGGTATTTGTAATTCTTCCCTCGCTTAGTCCTTATATTATCGACTAGAATTTATATTCCTATTTACATTAAAAGTCTCCCCTCAATGTGATATTCTAAGAAGTAACGCTTTGGAAGTAGCAATATTCCTCTTTCAAATTCCGGAAAGACTTTTTAGATTCTGAAAATTTTCCTTATAACTAGGTCGGTTGGCATACTACCCAACCGGAAGAAAAGGATACTTCAAACGAGTTGAAATAAATATGCAGTTTTTACCTTATTAATACATGTACATAGATACATATACTACTAATATAATGCAGACAATACTAATATAATATACAGAAAATAGCGTTAAAGGGAGAATGTAAAAACGGAGGTGGCAGTTGGGAAGTGGACCCGAGAGTGGGCGTCAAGGGCGCGTCAAATTTGTACTGTACCGCATCACCTGGACACCTGCGACACCTTCCTGAGTGTAGCAATCTACCTCTTCCCATTATGAAAATATAAAAAGACAGAATAATAACAAGGGATGGTCAGTGACAACGGCCAGGTTAGGCAGCCCAGTGGTGAGTGGGGCATTTTCAGTTTTCCGCACCTGTATATATTATTACAAAATCACCCACCGAAACTTATGTACGTAAATGTATCGAAACATGTACAGACCGATCTAATATTTATGATTTTGCGATCAATTATCTTTGAATAAGAGATATCTGTAAACATTTTTAATTCGAACATTTTAGTCTGGGGTATAAATTATCAATGTTGAAGCCTATCTCTTATTCAATGTAAACCATCTTTAGTGAATTGAAATCAAAATATTATATGGTACATGATTTTTTTGCGAACAAAAATATACTATCAGTAAATTCAATTGGAAATTTAATACAATAAGACTTTGTAGGAATAATCATTAAGAATACACCATTAAAGAGATAATTAATGAGTTGGTAAAAACGGAAACCTTCATACTTCTGATGTACTTAACCCGTTTATATATTAAATGGGCAATAGGCGGGGGATTGTAGGTAGGGTGAGAGCGGCCTCGTTCTACCGGTTTTTCTCGCGGTCAGTTCTTCCCGGCCTTTATTTCTTTTATCCCTTTTTGTGTCCGGCACCTTTTTGTTTTGTCTCCCCGCGCGGCCATTTCATTTCCTCTCGCTCCAATTCCCCACCGAGGATATTCTTGTCGGGGACGAGATTTTCCCCCGGCCGTGTCCAGCGCCGATTGGTCCACAGGCCGGAGCTGGTGCGTCGGCTGCCCTCGCGCCGGCCTCGGCATGCATTCATATTGCCCCATAGCGCCCCGGCTTTATTTCGCCCTGCCGTAAACAATACTATAAGAATCGATGCGGCCGGAAAGGACAAGGCCGCCCAGAAGAGTATACCCCTCCGGCGAACGATATAAAGATCATTTTTATTATATTCCTTTCCCTCTGTATTGTGAATTCTAGCGCCTACTTTCATACAGAAAGGTAGTTTTAGTAATGAAATGGTTAAAACTGGTTAAGGAAATAGGCACGAGAAAGAAAAACAGCACGAATATTTCAATGAATTAGTCAATTAAAGTGTTCTTTGGAATTGGAAAGGTTAAAACAATTACACTACACTTTCTGTTTTGAGTAATGATACATGTAATGGTATTTTTATCTCTTAAAGTGGGACAGAAGTGTAACACGTTATTAACAACTTACGTTTAATTTGTCTATAAATTTTGAATCGTTGTATCCAATGGATTAAATATAATCAAATAATAAGATTAGGGAACTACAGAAACGACCGAGCGTTAATCAGAATACAGGAAACGGCATATATTGAATACATTTATCTTTGTACGATGTGTCTATATCATATTTTAACCCCAAAATGTATAGACCGAACAAATGTCCCCGATATTTCAACCCACGGCGCGCCTAGGGGAAGTTTCGTTTCGAAAAAGACCACCTGTGCCTGTGTACGAGTTGGCGTAAAGGGTAAAGGGCGATATCGACGGAGAGATAATCGATTGGGTTCGGGAGGGTTGGGTGGCCAAACCCCCTAAAGTAGGGTTGAAATTTACAGTGGGTCGGTTAGAATCACTTGAACCGGAGCTCAAGCCCCCGGCCCTCAAAAGTTGGGCCGAGTTGGGGTCCGGGTAAAAACTCGAGGGGATATTTAACGTTTATACCGATCTGGGGATTTCCGGATACGGCCGTGGCGCGCGAGGGGTCTCGTACAATTGACATTTAGTAGGTTTTTATCGGCCCAACCCCGGGTATTTTGTATCAACGATGTTCCAGTCAGCCCGACCAGCGCTGCTACATTACAGGGAGTTCCCAAAGATGTTCGGTATTGGATGTTCGATACCGTAATATGTGTAAATGTAAGCAGTTTCATCCGGCTAATACGAGGTTAGATCCCTTGGATACTTTCCTTACAGTTTGAAGGACCCGTTCATCTTTCAGATAGGTATCACATGATTGTCAGTTAATATATGGCATTTTATCAACAAAGTAAACTTTTTTCCATTACAAAATTTTACCTTTCAACAAGTCGACTATCGCGTAGTATATTAGAATATCAATATATTACGCAATGGCATTCTAAAATCGTTACTCATCGGCTTATCACTGTGTTGCTTATCTCTGGTATCCCAATACAAGGAGATTCTGAAATTTCAGTTTACGGTGGAACCCCTGTCGGAGTATGTAAAGTGAAATTTCTTTTAAACAGGGTGAATAAATAATAATAATTTTCTATTTTTCTTCCATTAATAATATTCATTATAATTGTACATTACATAAGGGCTGTAAAAGATTATGAAATGCTATATTTACACATGCATGCATACACATTTCCCATTAATTCGAGTTAAATCCTACGAAAATTTAACGTTCTGAAAATTTAACGTACAGATAAAGATAGACTTTCCTAATGGTAGTAACACAGTAGTGTTAGTCCGACATAATTCCGCTTGCGCTCCACATGGTGTACATATGTCCATTAACCCCGCTATAGTGATATCTACGGTTCTTAAATCGAACCCGTAGTGCAGAGGGAGGTTGTGAAGATAAAAGGTAGTGCGGTCCTATTGATTGCCCGTACGGTCTAAATAATGAGCCTATTGTGAAAAGGCCTATTGTGGGCCGGAAAGATGGCGGTAGCCACTCCTTGTGCCACTATAGTTGGCACTATGGAGGCTCAGGAATGCCAACCGCCCTCCCACCTAGATCTTCATTAAACGTCCCCGACCTTATTCCCCTCACGGGCCCTCAATTCCAATACGGAAGTCGAGCTTTCCTCTCCACCTATTGTCCCTCGCCTCCTTCATTGTAATTTTCGTAAAGTCTATTCGACAAATCGGTCTCCTACTAGTTTACGCCCTCACTGCTCTCTTCGGAATTATTGGAATATGACTGATTCACCTGTCAATTTTACCCTCCACCTAGATTTACACTATGCAGGGATAGTGTACATGGAGGGATGAATTGGACTAAATTCTACCGGAGGAATACGGTTGGCTTTACCGAACCCAGCCAATACACATTACCAATGTTCGTCTGCTATATAATATTTACTATATATATAAAACCACGATATTGTATGTATTTGTTCCTTTTTCTGTAGTGAGTTGCACTAGTATCGTCAAATTTACATTTAATTATGATTTTAAAGTCATTCATGATCAATAATCTCCGCGATATTATTTAATGCCCCAATATAAATTTTTCTATATCTAGCTTATATTATGTCTTCATATAGTAATAGATAAAATAAAAAATAAATATGGTTAGAATTATTATAACTAGACTTTTTTATTAATTAAAAATGAGTATCTAGGACATTATTTCAGGCAAACACAGGTTTTCAATTGTCTTTATAATTTAGTATTAATAATTGTTTCCGTAATAAGACAGACAAACTGAGTGAATAGAATGTTAAATATACTGTTATATTTTAAACCGATCTATTTCATTTGCGTACTTCATCTCAACCAAAGCAGTAATATAATACTTTTAGTCAGTTTCGCTTCGGAACCAACCTAAAGTCACAATATTCCGAGAGCAGTTGGGGTAACACGTGAAGGTGTTGCGGCTCCCACTTGGCTCAGACGTAGGCCGGCACTAGAACGGTTATTGGAACATACTCCCACTTCTGTATTCCCTTCTTGCATATTCAGCGAGCGGTTTGTTTAGAATTCCTCCGGCGTTTCCCGGCCATTTATTCGGGTGCGTAAGTTATAATGGTAAGAGTATTAAAATTATTTCGGAATTTCTGCTCAGTGGAAATTTCCGATTCCATTCACAGTTTGGATCATTCGCTTTGTTTACGTAGCGGAATTGGAATCATAAAATTCAATCAAAATTTCTTGGAATATATGAAATTAATTAGTTTAAATGTGTTTGAGATAATTTTAATAACGTTATAATTGTTTACATAAATAATAAAGAATCCTTCTTACAAACGTTTTATTTTGGAAACATTATATTTTGTTCATCCAGGCTGTTGGCTCTCCAGCTTAAAATCCGGCCGCAGACATAACCCTCCTAATTAATTACCTTTGGGCTGTGGCATCTCGCTCAAACCGCAACCCGGATGTCTCCAAAGTTCCCGGGATTGAACTCCGGGTTATGTCACTCCTCCTCGTTGATTAATGAAAATCATTGTGCCAATAATTATTAGTATTCGCTACATGTGAATGTGCTAAGTACGGTTTGACTGCTCTAGATGGGTAGGCGGGGACAATGCACCGGATATTATATATATTTTGGCGGGTCGGTCTTTCCCAACTGAGGTGGGGCTCCCGTCGCCTTAATTGCGTGTCACCTTTTGTCCAACTTCCGGCCATTATCTGATTGTTGAACAACGCCGACTACGATTAAATTATAATGAATGTTCATTATGGGGTTAACAGGGGAAACTCTCAAAGCGCTTGAATATTTACGAGTCATATTGTTAGCCACTGGGGATGTCTGATTAAATTTTCCTAAATAAATTGGTTTCGGACTGTGTAATTCATTTTGAAAAATAGTTTCTCCACAGCTTAACAAGGATCCCGTTTATTAAGGCATATTTGTATTATTAAATTATAGAATCTATTGGTGTCTATTTAAGGAAGACCCGGGGATAAAACTTTTAATTTGCTGAGTCATTCGTACTCTGGGAAATTACAGGATTTTTGCCCATAAGTAAATATAAATTTATGGTCATTCTTCGTGATATAGTAAAGTAACACTAGTACTCTCTAGAGTACTAGAGAAGCTAGGAGGTATGGAAGGTACTTGAGAAATTGGTATTCATTATCAATCAAATTCGGTTTGATGATCAAACTCGCATTAATATTTAAAGACTACAAGCCAGCTTCGAATTACCAGTTCTGTTATTTAGTGTTAAAAATGCTAAAGTAATACTTCTATAATCTCAGCACACGGACAGTTACGGTCACTCCACTCTGAAAAATTGTTATCAATCCTCGATTACGATTCTCACTCCGGCACATTCACGCCTGGATAATGATAGGAATGATTCATAAGTGGGGAGAGTAGCATCAATTCAATGGTCGGGAGAGTAATGGTCTAAATAATGTAAGGGCGGGGAAACGGGTCGGCTTTCATTGACGTCCCTGGGGAAACCTACCCGGAGCGCCGAATACAGATTCATGATTCGTGGGACGGTGGGTGTGGTGGGTGGGGGCGTTGATGCTAATTCAAGTGTGTTTCACGCGGCGCGTCTTTGTATCGGGCTTTGCTTTCGGGCGGTGCGGGCTGGGAGGGTGTTACAATGGTGCGGGGCCTTTGCTCCTCAGCTATCAAAGAGCCGACACGCCTAGCTAGTCCCGCCCTCGATTTATGCTCTCCTCCCTCCGGTATTGCCGTCAAACCCGTTTATTCTGCCCGACTTGAGAAAACACCCGGACAGTATAAAGCTCCGGCGATCCGGATATACTGAGCTTCTTTTCTTTCTGGACACGTTTCTAGAGGAATCTTTCTCCGGTAAATCCTTCTACCCCGCGTCGCACATATATAGCCATTGTTTCGCACGAATAATATTAATTTCGTGTCTAATTGATAGACAACTTTTTTTCATTTATTGTTATAGTCACAACTACAATTTTTTTTAGATTGTATCTAGTGCTCTAACTTAACACTCACTCACTGAACTCTCGAAGGAGAAGCCTTCCAATTATGGTACTCCCGCTCCTGCCCTTACTCAGGTCGTAAGGAAATCGCGTGGTCATCTCCGCTTTAGGCGAACGCACGAGATTTTGGTAAATCGAAGAAAGTTGTCGAATTAAGGGATTGGAATTAATTATACAGGGAAACTGCTAATTCTCGAACGAATGCGACTTTTAGTTCATTGTGGATTATTCTGTTAGAGACATATGGTGGGGCGTTGGTAATTTTTCGAAGGATTATGGACTGCAAGGATTGGAGTCTATAAGAATTAAACGGCTTGGTGGATCCCCACAGTTCGATTCCGTAGGCCCAGATAGGTTTCAGTACGCAGTTGTAAATTAATAATTTGTTTGAGAGTGATAGTTTAGATCTGTAGTCGAGGAGTTTTAGTAGTAATTTGTAGCGTCGTTTCGTTTCTGTACGTTTCAGTCTTGTATGTGGGTTCCATGTCAATCTTCTGTCTAAGAGTAGTCCCAGGTACCGCAATTGATTTTCAATAGGAAGTTGGGACCGGTTCAGGAAAACGGGAGGACAAGTTGCTCTTCTCAAAGTAAAAGTAACATGAAGACTTTTTTGGCAATTGAACTTAATTCTCCATTTCCTGGACCAGCTTTCTATGAGGGAGAGGTGCTTTTGCAGGGAATGTGATGCTAAGTAAGGATCTGAGTTTGTAGAGAGTACAGCTTTGTCTTCTACATAGGAAGCAAGGAAGGATAAGAAAACTCTGGACCTAACTTTTGAATTCCATCAATTTATTTATGTGAAAATTTCATTTTAAATTTATGATTAATCTTGTTCGATTAAAATGAAATTATTCTTGTCTACAACTCATCGGCACAGAAATAAATGTTAATTTAATTCCTACTTTAAATCGATTTTCGATTTCCGGTTAAAGCGGTAGTGCTTTGAGAAGTCTACAGAAATTCGGCCCTATTAGCAGCACGCACCCGGCCTTAAACGGCAGTTTTATGACCCAAGTTCCTAGATTTATTGATTTCAATACAAGTGGCAATTTAAAATCTGTATACTTCATTATTTAATATCACTGAGAAAAGGCACGGTGCTTAAAAATTCCTATACTGAAAGTTCTAATGGGGTCAAGAATATAACTCCTAATTAATATTTTAAGTTTTATAAAGAGGACAGACAGATTATTCTAGCGTGCTACTGAAACGTAATGTGATTGTCTTTTATTTGACTTGTAAGAGTCGTCCCTTTTAGAGTCGCTTTGGCCAGGGTATATTTTATAAGCTTTCACTGTTTATTTAACTGACTTTTGAGTCTAAATTAAAATTATTCTTTTCGCATATGAATTATTTATATTGCTTCTTTTATGTCACTGTACAAGTTCATAAGTGAATACCTCACATACAGCACACACAAAATTATTTCATTGCACGTGTATTACTAAGAATGCACCATTACATGTTTCACGAATGTCCCCACCACGATTATCTATGGAATATAGAGGTGTAAAAATTATGTTATTGACATTTACCACTAATATTTGTCCCATATTACATAATGTTGTAATTGGGTTAATCATTTTCATATATTTGTGCTATCATTTAAAAGAAATTTAAATCCATACTCATCTGTACGGATGGAGATCTATTGGATCTACAGTTACAAAACTTACAACATTTATTTGCACAAATACGACTTATTGTACCAGTTTCATAATACCACGTGTATTACATACGTATTTATATATGGACATAAAAAGGCGGATACTGGTCTGCCTGTTTCTAGCGATTTTCATTACTATGTTATTTTAAACTCGCACTTAAGTGTAAGTTCAAGTCGGACTTTGCATTCAACAGAACGATTAGAAGTTAAATACGAAGCTCTAAGCTTTATCAAGCGGTTGAAAGTTCAAACATTAGCAAATTCTAAAGGGTGGGTCGGAGTTTCGAAAGCGGATTTAATCCTTCAATGATTAATTCCAGCTAACACGTCCCGCGTAATGGTTTATGTGAAATATCTCTGTTGATTTTAACATTACACTAAACCTTTGAACAAGCCCTACTACAATCCCTAAAGTAAACGGATAAAATTCCTACTCTATTGCTCAGGGTTAAATCTCGCGCTATGGGCCCAAATATTGTCCCATTTAATAAAATATATTGCAGTATCTTAACGTCTTAGTTTTTATTATTCACTCTGTATATATTTTCTAGCTATTTATTCAAACGGATCTAAATAGCAGAAAACTTAGCTGCATAATTGTGTACTTCAAAAGCAATACACACTCCCATTGAGGAAACATCACTGGGTTAGAGCATTTTCATTTGATAGTTGTAAGACCTCAACATTATGTTAGATATTCGCTTTGAACGAAACAGATCGTCGTTAAGATCGTCATACATGGTCGACATAATTTGATAGCAGCAACAAATCGGTACTGGTCTAACTAGTTTAGTTTGTTTCTGTTAATATTCCTCAGTGGAGTGGATTTTATTTAATTTATATGATTCAAATTCTGAATTTGGTCGTGGTTTCAGATTTCGGATTCGTACCTTGGTTCTCCCCGCTTTCTGAACTATGTCCATAATCGTGTTTTGTGATCGATTGTAATTCAACCGGGACCGATCTATAATATCTGGACAACCAATAAGACAGGTCATCCATCATCATAGGGCAGACCTCGACCGCATCAGATCATCCGCCGCCCTTTGCGATTTAAACATTTTGATCGATCACGAACTCTTCAACTTTAAATAGAACACTCACTTTTAGATTATGACAGCTATGAAAAAAATCCTAGTTAAACATTAGGGTTAGATAAGTTTACGACCAAATAAAAATGTTTTTTTGTTTTTTATTTGTACAATCAATTATAAAATAATTATGTGTACAAGTGTTGAGTGTATGTTTCTCACTTGAATGACTTGACAAAAGAAATGATCCAATGACGGCACTTTTCACAATGCATGAAATAATTTATGGCTTGATATAGCAATTCTACGGGCTAAGAAGATCTCTAGGCCAGCGGCGTTTAAGCCGACGCGGGGGGTTAATGGATGGGTAAGAGAGGAGAGGGACTGAACGAGTGGATTAGGATGAGGAGAAAGGCGGGAGTGGAACTTCAGGAACCGGGATTTTGCGACTTCGTCGACTGTTGGTATGTTGAGGTTATGGTGGATTTTCTGGTTAGAAACATACCAGGGAGCATTAAGAATGGAAGGAGGAGCGAAGAAATAAAAATGTAGGACGTAATAATTTGCTGCAATTGTAAACTGTTAGAACAAAGTTAGCAGCGGCAACTGATCTCCATTAATAAAATATTCCCCAATTGAAAGATATCCCTTTAAAATTAAATATCCATCGTCGCAATTGCCTCGCTATTTCTTGAACAATTTTATAATAATTTCGTTGTTAGAAAAATTTCCGGGGAATACCTCGGTTTTCCCATCTAATTTATGCGATTAATTTTCATATCGTGAGTGTCTTACAACCAAAGCGGTATGTAATGTATGTAATACGGGGAATTTATCGAGCCTATTAACGCGGATAATAGCCTCCTGAGGTTGTTAAACAACGGTGGACATTAGCATAAGAAAGAAGAATTTCCATTTGAAACTGGTCCGTGTACTTCCACGGCTGTGAGTGTCCACCACTCCCCCAACATTTGGGTTCAGTTGGAAAGTCCTAAACATAAACAAGTAGTGCGCTCGAAGCCTTTAGATGACACTCATTGATTAATTAATACTTCGCTTTAATAAGTTCAACCAAAGTGGTGTTCAGCCATCGTTTGGACATTACGAGAATACGAAAATTACTTTTAATTAAATATTTTATAATGAGTTAAATATTCTAATTTAGGTTTTTAAGTCACACCTCGTTACATTATTCGAACTTTCACCCAGTTTATCGCGTATAAATTATTCCTTCATGTACGGAAACTGAAAAAGATTATGTAAAAATGTATGTTTTATTACAACCGAAAATACCTGCGAAAACAGAATTGAATCCGATTTTCACCAAGTTGGATGCCGTCGGTTATCTGCTATGTCAAATGTGGGAAGCTTAATGTAAAAGGCTTTTCTCTGAAACGGTTCTCCGTATTCCAAGTTTTACCTCCTGCAATATAATAATAAAAAAGAGGCAGGACCTTTCATTTATTCCGTCGCTGAATATTAATAAAAGTTGTCACGGTGGCACTGGCAATGTGGCGGAGCTGAATTTCACTAATCCCGCTCTCCTCCCTGATCTCATTACTTTCCATTAAAATTATTCCTGGTAAATGTAAAAGTTTGCAGTATAAATGCGACGCCGAAACATTCATCCGGGAGAATTCTTGTTGTTATTTATTGCGTATTGTACAACACTCAAGTTCATCTATAAGTGAATCGCCCGACGGAAAAATAAAATATTAAAAATATTACATTTTGTATGTAATGTCTATGACATGTTTGTATGTTTAAGAAAGTCATAGAAAAATTCAATTTTATTTGAAAATTTCAAGAATGGTACATACTTTTTCCTGAATATAGTATAATTAAAAGAATAATGAAATAAAAATACTTTCTTGGTGATAGGACCTATAACTGCGTAAAGTGGACGAAGTACGTAATTTTCGTCTCGTCCGGAGTTCTAAAGAAGTGGGAAAAACGCGTGGACTTCCGACGACCGGACTGTATGGGGCGAGGGTCGTATGAAATTCAACGTATGTTCAAACTGCCCTGCTCTTGTCAGCTCCCCACTCTGCAAAACTCTCTACGAAATAAGACTATACGAGAGGAGAGACTTTTCTTTCTTCTTCCGACGAATGCTCAAAACGGTATCAAAATGATTAAGTACCAGAAAAAATGTTTATTTATTACTTATTGTATATTAATTTATGAAAAACACGGCTTTTCAGTTTTCACGCTAGGCGGATAAGATTAAGCCGGATAACAGCTGCCTCCATATTAATTTACAGTAATTTTGGGTAAATGAGGACTGAAAGTAAATACTATCGTAAATATTATCGGTTCTTTTATCCCTTGCTATACAGTACAAGCTGTATGCATACATTGTCAGGGAGCCATAAGGAAAATAACCACAGTTAGGAACTTAACCATGTCGCCCGAGGAGGAAGAAAACTTTTCTTGATGTATAAAATTTGGTTCCAATACTAAGGGAGTGCTGCTATGTCGAAGTCATACTTTGAGTTTGGTGCCTTTGTACAATATTCTGATAAATTATGTCGCGGTTATTTTTCTTCTTCAATGTTAATTCGCGTGAACCTGCCAGTATTTAATTCCCCGGCAGCTCTCCATTAAACGAAACAAGAAAAATGTGCCTGCCGTATATTTTCCAGGTTCTGTGAAAAGTTTAGGGCGTAGGCCGGGCAGTAAAACACGGGGGCTGAACAGGGGGAGTCCCGTGGGTCGGACAGAAGCTCGCCTGGGACATCAAGGCGGTGATAACTGTTTCTTTCTCCTGTGCTTAACTACCCGGTTGGTTGGCTTGACTGAGGAAGAGGAAGAGAATGAAACTTGTGAATGAATAGGCGCGAGATCAACCAACATCGTATATACATCGTGAGGGGGAATGATTTTTTTCAACGTTATTGTAATATCCTACAAAGGTACGGGTATTATTTAAAATATAAGCATTGTAAATAAACAGGCTTCCATGGAGAAATAAACATAATCGTACATTTAATAAGAATGGATGAAGTGTTGTACAACAATGTATTGGGCTATTTATTCATAATGGTTTTCAAGTGATACAGTATTATCAGGTCGAATTCTATTTTCATTTCATGTTTGATAGTTTAAAGATTATAATCTAAACAATGAAATAAATTAGAATTCAACCCAACCAATTAATACCACTCTACAACCGGTTATTAATAACTAGTATAAATCTCTCGATGAACGTCGGATGTAAAAAACGACTGCATTTGGACAGATATTTCCGCAGCGTTCTTCCCGAAGGAATGTTTTCCATTTAGCGGAGCAATTGCTGGGACCGAAATGCTTTCGTGAAATATTATTAGAACAGCGCTTTACTGCCATGTGTCATAGTTTCACCGCCTTGGGCCGGTCGTAAAAAGCCCGGCGCGCCCTATATAATATCCCGCGGCCGTGTAATAACACAATCGGTACAATCCGATTACCTTTACGGTGTGCCCGGAGAAACGTCCCAGGGAGAATGACTGTAGCATCGCGGTGTTTTCCTGGCCCTATTCGCCAACCGAACCCTCTAATTTATTAAGCCTTATTCGTTATTGCGTTTCCAGCAGTCCCCGAATTTCTATCATATTATCGCAAGACGTAATAACTTCGTAAACTACCAGATATGTTGTACTCCTTTAACATTTATTAATACTGGGATCTAAGATGTAAAACCGGGGTTTTTCAAGTACGTATAGAAAGGGTTTTGTAAGGACTCCATTCTTGGTTTCCAGCACACACGGACGCGCGAGGACAATCTGTGCACATGCCTGCCTACCTTCTAAGATTTTACGACAATGCTGCCAGGCTTCTCTTGTATTATTTTCTGCAACATTCTTCATTTTTCCCTTTAAAATTTCCATTCCTGAAAACTACACCAACAGTCCATTGTATAATTCTCAACTTCGGATGTTAAATATCCTTTATTTTCTCGTTATAATAGTTTGGTTTTAATTATTTTTTTATGGCGGACATTACTAGTGTTTATCAATCATACAATCGTATGTAATATCTTTCAAAAATAATCCTACTTGTATAGGCAAAGTGCAGAACTGTAACTGATACCGCTTACAGTTAATAGGAAGATAGATGATTGTGGTTGAATTAGAGCTAATCTTATCGCGGGCCTCCTCCGTAGGGGCTAATGTGCGCCCAGTGGCTGGGACATTCACCAATCGTCGGCCCTGGTTTATAGCTACCTCAGGCTCGATCGCCCCATTAGGATTTTACGGCTTGGTTCGCCGTACATCCTGCCGAGCTCTCGTGTCCTTCTATTTGATCCCGCCACTAATTTACCGAGGCGGAACGATAACGCCGATTTAATAGCGGCGGGGGGAAAATATGGGAGAAAAATATACGACGAAGGTGAAATTCGATCGTATTATGGAGATTGCCGTTAGCCTATCGGAATATAGGCGAATTTGGAGCCACTGAGAATTGTATTGTAATTGTCACTGTCCTTCAAACATTGAACAAACGCCGGAGGAGTCAGCAAGTTTGGGGAACTATCTTGAGAGTAATAAATTAAAATAATATATATTCTACTTTTAAAATATTTAATAATAATATTATCGAGGGAAGAATCGGTTCGGATTTTTGTTTGAAAAAATGGTATTGGTCCTCATATGAAATCGATACTCTTCGTATTGATGATGCTAAAATCATAGCAAAATCGTCTTGTCGAATGAGTAATTGCCTAGAGTAAATTTTTTTAATTGCGAAAGGGAAATATTGGGAAGGGGGTGACTGTAATATTTCTGATGTTAATGATGTAAAATACGGTGGTTGAGATGTGCACCTATGATTATTGTGTCTACACTGGGAAAAAGGCCGAGCTTCGGCAGCCAAGCCGGATCGGCGGAGCGCATATGCGGCAAGGATTGCGGAAGGTGCCCCGATAATCAGGGTCGTAGCGTCCAGACGGGGAACATTGACGAGAGCGCCTAATTGACTGTCGGAAGGGGGCGAGGGTGTGCGCTCCTCGAGGTGCGGGGCGGGGCCGCTAACAACAGCCGCCGCCCAACCGGAGAGGACTTAATGGGCTCCCTAGGGCCCCAGAGTCGCTCTCCAGCCCTCCTCAACACATCCACAAACTAAGGCCACAATTATTTCCTCCAGGAGCATCACCCCCTTCCACCCGCCCAAAACACCATCCTGCAACATGAATACGGAACGTATTGCGAACTTTGAAAATGTAAGAATCCATATTTTCGCCATATTAATACCTTGTAATTATTTTTTTTTCTTTGTGTTTTGAAGCACATTACCTTAGTCGATTCGATCAATGCTACGCCTAATATTATTTGTTTGATCTCATCAAATCGACAAACTAAGCATATTAACTCAGGAACAGGCAATTAGACTGAAATATGGAGCTCTATGTTGGCCTGGGACTATTTAAGTTTCTATTTGAACACAGGATGTAGGCGGGGTCCACAGGTAAAAGTTTGAGAAATATTGAACCATCCAGGAAATGTCTTATGTGTAGTTGATTACCGCCATACGTTCAGCTGTTTTTGTACATTGGAAGCCATTTGAACTGAAGAGGAGCTCCCCTTGACTCGAATCTGATCCTCGATAATTGCGGATACGCTATTTTTATGTAAATACTATGATTCACTTCTCCTAATGTAATAATTCGAAGAGAATCAGAAGTAAGTTGCTTATCTGAGTACAATAAATGAGAAAAACATGTGATCACGCGAAATACATTTATATTTTAATTCGACAAATCATCACAATCTATAAGGCACGAATTTAACGCGAATATATTGGAAATTTTTCTGCAGTACAGTTTTGAGATATATTTTCGACCTGCGGTGCATATTCATAATAACCGGATTGTTCTCACACTAATCTGCTTGATTCGTGCCATTGCAGTGTTTCTGACCCGTTATTAATCCGAGATTATAGACTGAGTTATGCATGCCAACGTCATTATCCGCAATCGTTAAAAAAAGCCCCCGGCTTGGAATTGCTGGCGACAATTTGATGCGGGCTTTTTTCCGGCCGTCAGTATTCCGCAGTCAGAATCTCTGGTCTCCGTGGACTCGGTTCGACTATTCCGGTAGTTTTTGAATTAACTATTTGAAGTTTAAGATATTCATGGGGAGACAGAATAACATCATTAGTTTTATCTGCCTTCATTTAATAGTTTCTGCGCTTCAGTCTCAGTTTCCGTAACCAACAATCGATTTTCCAAAATTTCAGTTACAAAAAAATAATACCCACCAACGGCAGCAACGTGGGGATTCTTCCACATCAGGTTGTTACCATCAGTAACATTTCTTTAGTAATTTAATGAGTCAGTGAGTACACAAGTTCAGTTCCAATGAATGATCCTGTCAAAATTGTCAGTGCACTGTTACTGCGACAATGGGAAATAATGACGAAATAGTGATGGCAGTGACATTCGAAATTTAATTTTGCCTACTCCCGCATAATATCATAAAAATAACCGACTGCCATTACGAACAGAAGGATGATAAATATCAAATAAACAAAGTTTACATAGTCCTGCGTCTATGCCTATATCCTCTCCCGCAATGTATAGAACCCTGCAGTTAAATACGCTAAAATCCAAATGTTTGCCTGTTTCATCGCTTAAACGCGGTTCAGGATACAATTTGTCCCCGCTTGTGAGGGTCCCACCCCACACTAATTGTCAGTCATAAAGTCAGGCAGCATAAAATAAATGGTTCATGAATAAAGCGCCATGAATAATTAATGCGTAATTATGGTAAAATGTACCGAAGCACGAGCCGTTAAAACGAGCTAATCTCGCAGGCCCCGTGAATTGTTAGTAGTACCGGCTTATTCTTTGTAGAGAGTCCTAAATACATTTGGGAACAACGGAGCGCATAAATAGGATGAATATTTAATACGAATTATTTATTATTTAACGGTCCCACTACGACACCCGGTCATTGTACAACCCGTTGGAGAAGGCTCGGACAGAGGAATGAATGGAGGGGATTAGGGGTTGAAGGTGGAGTCGCTCACCGTTTTATGAGGCTGCTGTCGGGCGTTTAGAGCCGGAGAGAGGTGTTCGAGACCGGACCCTAATGAATTACACGATACTGTACTGGCAGGGCCACTTGCCGGCCACCCGAGATAAAAT
The DNA here is from genome assembly GCA_019843655.1 of Lethocerus indicus. NCBI lineage: Eukaryota > Metazoa > Arthropoda > Insecta > Hemiptera > Belostomatidae > Lethocerus > Lethocerus indicus. The sequence goes on along the minus strand of JACDQD010000003.1, from coordinate 19,123,196 downwards.
AGCCCCTCCATCCCTCATTTCCACTTTTTACCAGCCGACGCCTCCACTACTCCTCCTAATACTTTTTTCGCTCGCCTTTATATTCGGCTTCTCCTCAACCCCTGATCCCGTCGTTTCCATTCGCTTTGACTTTGTGGCTGGGGGGATAACGCCCAAATTGCATTAAATGCTCTCTCTCTCTCTCTCTCTCTCTCTCTCTCTCGTGAGAATTTTTTTTTATTTGTTCTTTTCTGAGCTCTGAAACCAGGCCCTAAGCCCTCCTTTCTGTAATTCTAAAATATATTTCGTCATCATATAAGTGTCTGAGAGATTAATCGAATCACCGACAACTCTTCCTGCCTTTATTATAACCTTGCCATTTGAAATAAATGATATTCCTAGTGGTACGGCTTCGGAGAAAAAAAATTTTCACTCGCAGGCAAAATAACAAAGTCAACTTGGAAGGTTTCCGTATGTGTCATCATGTGCGGAAACAGGGGGGAGGGAATATCCACGGCGAGGAGCCAGCTAATTAATTAAAAGAGGGTTGGGCTCTTTCAATCCCCTACCAACGGGGTGAAAAGATTGTCGTGCGTGGGGGGAAAAAATTGGGGAAAAATACCAGCTCGTCAAAACTAGAGGGTTTCCAACTCTGTCCCTCCCCGTTCGTCGATTCATTTGACTAACAGTCTCCCTCTCCCTACATTCATTCGTCTCTCCCCTTCCTTCTCCTAGTCTAGGGTCACTTTTTCGTATAATATTCCGCCAACAGGAACAACTATGACTGCATTACGACGCTCTTCTAAAGGGGCAAACGCTCTGGAAGTGAATGCGAATATAATACGTCACTCTTATTATCGTCACTCAACCATGACCTCGACTGTCGGTATAGTCGACCAAGTCGCAAAATCTCGGTTCCTGAAATTCTACTCCGCCTTTCTCCTCATCCTAATCGTTCAGTCCCTTTCCTCATTTACCCATCCACTATCCCCACCGCGACGGCTTAAACGCCACTGGCCCAGAGACCATCTCGGGCAGAAGTTAAATCATGTCAAAAGCGCCATAATTGGGTGGTTTCTTTATCGAGACAAACACAATATACATGTACCAATTGCACCCATAACTGTAAAAGTTGATTGTGCAAAATAAAAAAAAAATTATCGTCACACTGACGGACAAAATCGTCCACTATTGTTGCATTAATTCGTTCAGTAGTACATTGAATCTTATTAAGTTTGGTCACATGAAACAAAAACTGACAAATATATATTTTCGTAGAGCAGATGTAATCTTCTTTTCCGATGCGCCCTATAGCTGTTAAAATGGGCCTAAATGAAACCGTTTTATGGATGGCGTAATCGTTGGGTCTAATTCGATTTCTCTTTAATCGGATACGAGATTATAGAGTAATGAGAAAATTAAATCCCGGCGGTTGAATCTCGTAAATGATTACAGGTTGACCACGGTCAACCACGAGTGAATACCTGTGTCCTGTGGGGGGATATGGTCTAGATTTAATAAACCATTTTCATCAGTCATTACTGATGCTTATATATAAAATTTAAGAGTATCATTTTGCGGTCATCAAAGCCGACTGCTTGCTCATTCTCCTAATGAAGGGGATGATTGCGATTATTGCGATTATTTTTACTCGAGTAACATACATTAATTAAATTAATTCAAATGTATTTCGAACTGAATTGAATAATTTTATTTAAAAGTATTTATGCATTTTGAATTATTGGATCGGCCCAGGGGATAGTTAAATTCCATTTTTTTTTCTCTCATATAATCTGTAAATGCCCCCATCAACACCTTTCTATCCTAGATCTTCCCCTCCTCCCACCCTACTTTAATAATACCTTTAACATAGATTTAACGCAGATAAATGACGCAGCTCCCGAACCTTTTCTATTCAGTGCTATTTAAAAACGAGGGGTAGGGGGTGGGGTCTTGAAAGCCGTATTCTGTCTCTTTTCGGAAATACTGCTCCACCTCCATCGATCCATCCTCAGATTTGCTCTACCTCTCTTATCCGTCCCTTATTGAAGTTCGATCTTTCTTTTTCTTCGACTCCCCGCTCCGCCGCCCAGTCCTGACATCCGTCCGGATAAGGTCAGTAAGTAATCAATAAGTGGGTAGCAGCTGCCATCTGAACACCTTTACGTTAGGCGGACAAAGTAGTTCGTGAATGGAGAATTGGGGTCAACAGTCGCACGGAAATCATATAGCCGACGGTAGCGGGGGGAATTAGTTATTGGGGTTTTATCCCGCCGGTGATTGAGAAGAAAGCCGACTCTTCGCCCCCGGGCTTCAATAATTAGGCGTTTGGTCTCCGGTTGGTAATTTGGAAACTTAAACCGCTGTTCTTAAATCTTCACCCGAGAAAAAGATGAGAATTAATCTTTTTCTCGGAAAAGAATAGAAAGAATTACCGTAGATTTCGTGTGTTTCTGTCTCGCCATCTTCAGTAGCGTTGTTAGTCACTTTTGGCACTTTGGATGTTTTTCGGGCAGCCTCACTGCACTGTCACTGTCACTTGTACTGTAAGGCGCTACATATGAGGCGCTAATACTAAAATATAAGACAGGCCTTTGTTGCGGGCTAGTATTAGGTGCCCCGCAACTGAATACACTACAACCACCACAGTACAAGTGACAGTGACAGTGCAGTGAGGCTGCCCGAAAAACGTCCCGAAGTGCCAAAAGTGACTAACACCGCTACTGAAGATGGCGAGCAGCCGAAACCGGTCTAGCAAAAGACCAAGCCAGCGAGTGGAGACAGAAACACACGAAATCTACGGTATTCCAACCCCCCGCAGACCACCAAACAGGTATGTTAAAATAGAAGAAGTGTTCTTCGGGAATATGTTTGATATTCATTTTATCGTATATACCTAATTGAAATAATGATGTGTTAAAGTTAGTTAGACTTTCTTGACGTGATTTAAAATTTCTGTTCAGTACGTTTGGAGTGGTTTAGATGTCCTTAGATATAAACTTATAATTATTTAGTACGATTCAAAAAAGTCAAGCAATTTAAAAAATTGCACATTCTGCATGCACTGAATTACTTGGATACAGGAAACCTGCAATAATATTTGTTGCACTAATATAATATGAATATTGAAATACATAATCAGGTGTGAAAAAAGAAGAAGTTATTTGTCTTTTTATTAGAAATAGTTTCCATACTGTAGTATAATATGCATTATTAAAAGAACCATACAGAAATCATTATTGGGCGTGAATGAACAATACAGCTTTGGCGGGAGAAGTGGGTGACAGTTGTTTCCATGACGACAATCGTGGAATGACTTCCGGCTTCCTCACAACTATAAAATAAAGGGGAAATACATGAGAGGGCCATGCCCGCAGCGTTGGCCAACCCTTAGAACCGAGAAAGGGAGCCGACTGTAATTCTGAGTTTCTAGGTTGAGCTCGGGCTATCTCTGATTTGGGACGGCTCCAGTTTAACTCTTGTTTGTTTCTCTAATCTATTCCCACTTGAATAGTCAAATACGGATACCCACAAATATCATTTTACACGAATGCATATACTGTATATTTACACGTTTATAGAATCATATGTCTGTCTACTACGTTTTTAAACAATGGTCTAGTTGCAATATATGTTAAAATTCTTTTTAACAGTGTGTAATTGTTATTGAGAATATACATTTTTTAGTCCTACTTCAATGAAAAAAAGATATAGTGCGACGAAATGTGTTCTACACAAGAATAAACTATTGATATTCAATTTAGCGAGATATGGTAACATTTTCCTTCGCTTTTAATGGTCTGAAGTCGGGCGATGAAACGAAGCAAACGGCCCCATTCGATTTCTATTATACGTGTCTAAATTGGCTTCGTCTGTCGCACAAAGACACAGATAACGACCTTCAATGTCCAAAAGCAAATATCATGGTAGTCTGCTCGTATTTGAAACTAAGAAAGGAAACTATTTCTGTTCACGGCATATCGTGAAACTTGCCGTGTTTACAGCTGTTTGTGACAAAAATGAACCTATATAAAAGAAATGACTAGAAAAGCTACAATCATTCGTTTTCAGAAATAACGTAAAGGGAACTGTGTTGGCACAGTTTACAGGAACATAGCAGTAACTGAACTGAACTGATACCGAGCGCTATAATTGAGCCTTAACCACTCTCCTGAATTTTTAATAGCCCTTCTTAATGTACCTGTAGAGTATAAGAGGAATCACCATGTAAAATTTCTACTTCATACTAAACATATATATTAATCAATATTTTATTAAATTTACCAAACACGCTGAACGAGTATTGTCTTGGGTTAGATGTATATTTTTAAAATGCAATTTACTGCTTGGTGCAATCTACACATATATATATATATATATATATATATATATATATATATATATATATATATATATATGTTGAGGTTTCTCCTTACTGTTGTCCTTCTAGAATGTGCAAACAACAATTTGCTCACTCACAGTCTTGATCTGAAGTGTATGTTGATTTTGTGGAAATTAGGTCTGACACAGCCCCGAGAGCAATTCCTATCCAAGCCTTTGTGTTATCATCGAATCTATAGGAAATTTTCTGATTTCACAAACCAATTTTGTTTCTTAACATCGTATTATAAACGATTATGCAATTTCAGAAATCTGCGATAATTAATTCTTAATTCTGGTACTGTAACTAACTACAATAACAGTAGTTTATTTTGGTTTCAGATGCAGAGTAATTACATTTATTGTTTTAATGTTAAATTATCTAAATATACATTTATAAACCCAGAGTAATATTTTAGTTTCTGTTTTCATTGCGGAAAATATTAAATCTCACAGATTAACTTCCGCCGCCAGCTGAGTAATTATTAATGTATAATTTGGCCAATTATTTGTTTTTTTTAAATATACTTACGCTACATTTCATATTATCACAAATCATTTTTCCACTAGATGTTGCAAAGAGAACGCATCAATTAATACCGGATCCCTAGACTGATTTAAGTTTAAATGGTGAAATTGATGTTGACCGATCACATGGTAAATTACCACTTTTAAATATTATTAACTCCGACGCCTCCTTGGGTAATATTTAAACAAGAGTTTCCGATAACGGCCGAGGGGGGCGCATAGTTAAGTGGTCCATAGCTAAGGTACAAGTAGGTGGGCGGACCAATATGCCCCTATGCGGCGTGTCACTGGCCCTGTGATCCGACAAAGGCGGATGGGATGGGATGCCCCGGGCCCGACACAGTCCCGCCCTACCGGCCTTGTTACAGCCCAAGCGCTACAAAGACAACTAACCAAACTGCAACATTCATGAGTTGACTCTCTCCCTCAACCTCTACTCCTACCAGTCTCCTAATCCCAGTTTCGACAGGCCAATACCCCTTTTTTATTTCGACTACCGAAACCCGTCCCGCACTCGGACCATATCCGCTGCTCTAACAGAATTCACGAATTGTCGATTTATTGACGGAGGGCAATTTATTTACAAACTGGAGTAGCTTATTTTTATCCTCTGTGGTATCCTGCACGATCACTTTACTTTCACTGTGTAATCAACCGAAATCGGTCTAGCATAAGACCAAACCAGAGAGAGGAGACAGAAGATCTAGTAAACTACGTTATTTCAAATTATCGCAGACCGAATAACGGATTGAGTGAGCCTATGAAAGATTGATGAAGACGTCATGATTAAATTGGAAGAGAGGTAGAGAAACTCGGTGCACGGCCGGGTAACTTACCAGTTCGTGCTCATATCATCAGGAAACAACTTAACAAGGAAGTAACAAGATATATCATAGGAAATATAATCGGATTTCCTTTAATCCTGTCCTTTCATTAATCCTTTAATCGGATTCCTTTTGCCTGTCTTCATATATGGAACATTCAACAACTAAAGTTCATATAGAAATTTCGCCCCATTTCAAGTGGGCAACTGGGGAAAATGATTTTCCCCAATTAAATTTAATTATCCATCCAGTAGTTTTATGGCCTAATGAATACATTCCAACTGATTAACTTGCCAGTTTCCCCTAATCTGAATGCGAATTTTTTATTTTAAACTTTCACTAGAGTGGCTGTCGGAAGTTTTATTATTAGGGCAGGGTTTAGGATAGAGCGGGGAAAGCCTCTTACATTATGAATCAGTACATTAAGTCAATTTTATGACGGGACAAAATTTTAGTCTGGCAAAACTGGGTACGAACAGGGGACGAAGTTCGGACCCATACTCATGGGCCCGCGTCAATGTTGTATAAAACCGCTGCTATATAATAATGGGTTAATAAACTGAACAAATTGGTGAATATCGGTTTCAATAATGTGCCTATTGTTGGTTCTTAAGAGTAGGAAGGTTCTTAGTAATTTGTTCGCATCCTCTCTTAAAAGTTGTGACTACACACTCTTAGTATGTGGATTACTGCAACCGATATTGCCAAGTTATATATTTTGAGATCTAATTGCTTTAGAACAACTTCCTCTACTTGTATCCGAGGATATTTATTTGCACATAAATTTATTTTAATCAACTAAACATGATACGTTAAAATGAATTTTACATTCTACATGTAATTTTCCTCATATAATATAATGTATTTTTTCATTAATCATATGATCTATATTTTTTGTGTCTTGGCTAAATATATAGCGCCATGTAGCAATGATATGGATGATTCCACGGATTTTCCTTTAGTTGCAAATTTTAACGGATTAAGGGATCTAGATTTCTAATTATTTTTATTATTGCTTGAGAAATATACAAGGATGGTTAAACCATTTGTATCTGGAGAGAAATATTTTAATTTTAAAAAACGAATGACTTTTACCTGCCTTTTTCATAACATGGAACTATTGTAGCATAATACGATATTCGTCGTACCGGTATCCTTGCTTTTAGTTCCTCACGCGATCAAAGTTTGGTTGCATGACGAAGAATCTCCTTCTCCCTCCTCAATTCCGCCCCATCCACTTGTATCCAGTCTCGATTTTTACCCCTGCCGTCTGTCACATTTCACCGACGTTACATCTAATATTAGAAAGTAACTCTTCCGTTCTGTCTCGTTTGCGTGACGGGCCCTCCGACCGGGTGTCATTTCAGATATGAACCGGCAGAAGACGTTGACGAAACGAAACAAAAATTTTGTTTTACTTTTACAGACAGAAGAGCAATAACCAGCATAAAAGATGAGAATTAAAGCAACTGATGAATTCGACAATTTCTCAGATCATTAATGCATCATATTTCTCATTGCCATCGTCGTAATATCTCCATCACACGGTATATTTAATTCATCAATAAACAAATTGCCTACATACAATATTCAGAACAATCGCAAATTGTTCATATATTCTTTTTAACGGGTTAAATAAGCGACTCATATAAGCGGGCATATAAATTAATGAGAAAACAAATAATGGTAAATAGTCTTTTTTCTGGTCAAGTTTTATTTTATAGATGTTCGCAGGAAATAGTAATACTTGGCCCCAATGCGTACGGTTGTACATAAACCTCGGGAATAAGTCTGTTAGAATAAGCCAAATGAGACAGGAGTAAAAAAGGAACAGGGATATGGGAAGTAAATACAGGCAGATTAATAACACAGGGGAGAAGGCCACTAGTTGTGATGAGGCCCTGTGAACGTGGGGGCGGCGGTGGCGAGGGATAGAATGCCCGGCCGATTAGTCGACTCAACTATTACGAAGATGAATGAACGTCCCAGCGGTCGGTTTTCAACCCATTAGTCGTTGTGGCCATTAGCAAATAAAAACTTTTCCCCGCTCTGATTCTGTGTCGTATATAACAATCGATGTTGGGATGGGGGAGCATTACTGCATAGGGAAACTGGAACGGGGGATGATGAAAGGACAATGAAACTAAACGAATGGTTTCCTGTACTCAAGGGCTCATTATGATCGGGTATACAGGAAGGTACCCGAAGTAGACGAATAAATGGTTTTCAGTTCATGTCGTTAGCGGTGGTTCTAAAATGCGAATTGTCAAACACCCCCACTTTTATTCCCAATAATGAATGCATAGTACGGTTTAAATATACTGTTGAATATATCCTACTGATGATTCATCAATTGATTTGTAATTGTATTTTGATTATAAGTAAAACTTTAATTTACATTATATATAATTCCTTTTTTGTAAGTAGTATACGGTAGATCGGGAAATAAAATTTGAAAAACAACTCCAAACCCTGATCTATGCAATGCATATTATAAGATGTTTGAACAATCTTATAATTAGTTAAAAAAAAAAATCGGCAGTGCAGGAGTTTGGTAAGGCTCTTCCCGTTTTCCGATCCTGTGTGGTAAAAATGATTACGAGGGGTAGAACACGTGTTGCCCTTAGGGGCCGCATGGCAGGGGGATGCCTTCCACACAGTCCCCCCCCCTTCAAGTACAACAAACCCACCCGAGCTTCGCTAATTAAGGTAATACACCCTTTTTGTTCTGTCCCATTTTACATGAACCAAGCGTAAAAACACGCCTCCCTCCCCCTTACTCCAAACCACCCTAGGCTAATTTTCAACGTCCTTCCCGCCGTCCTGACACGCTGAAAGTTGGAAGATTAGTAATTAGAATTTATAATATTATATCTATAACACTATTTCAGTACATGCCTTATAGAAATTTTCACAATTCTTTGAGTGCACTCCTTTTATATCACGTTTAAAATTAAACTCAATTAAATTCCAGTTTACCAAGGAGAACATTTATTGATTTTTTTCGAACTGATTAGTACAATATATTCTTCTACTCACTTGTAACTCTCTTACAAATCGGTTTTTTTCGGTTTGATATTAGAGCTTGGACATACAGTGGTATTTAAATAATTACAGTCGGCAGCCAGTCCTATACCTCAAACTCCGATAGTTTACAGCATAATTACTCATTAAAAATTCAAATTGCACATTTACATTACGTTACATACGTTCAGCCCAGTATGACCCTTTCGTTTGATTCGTGCTTGCGTTTACAGTGTCGGTAGATTAGCGGCAAAGTCCGTTGCCGCTATTTTGTTTAAACTACACTTCTGAGTGTCTGAAAGGGCCCAGCACTTGAACGGTCCCCACACACACAAACGCACACGATTCCGTGAACGCTGTACTCAGGGACTGTATCCACGTTTTCAGAGTGGGCGCAATAAAGGGACGCTCTTCGGTCGGCATGTGTTGTGCCCGCTGGCGTGTGCCCCCCGGCACCAAATGCAGGCTTCAGATTACCGGGCCGGCTCCCCCCTAGCACTTGTTTTTGTAGCCCCGAGCCTTTTAGGTAATTGTGTTGTTGCTACGTAATTTGGTGGCCTCGGCTACCCGGCTGACTGATCCATTTAATCCACATCGGACCGCAGATTTGACAACCCCTGATTTTTTTTTCTTCGCGACAAATATAATATAAAATAATTGGCTCATTATATTCAATAATCCCTAATTTTGTATTACGAAGAAAGGATACAAATATTACAATATTTCTTAACCCTCCACCTACGCACCACTTTTAATCATAATTTAAAAAATCAATGATGAAAGAAAATATTATACATTGTCCTATTTAGAAAACCCATTGTGCTAAAAAAAACAACGAACGAATATATGAAACATAATCCTCAATTACCCGAACAGAAAAAAGTATCATGTACTTTAAAATTCGATATATTTATGCCTCAGAAAGATTTTGTACATCTTGTGTCTTGTATGAAAAATATTTTAGGTCCAGTCCATTCAAGTTACGCTCGGTGTTTCCAGCCAGGAAATCTACGATAAACATTATTTCTGTGTACAAAAACAAAATAAAAACTAAATATCAGATTTGAGATATAATCAGATTTCCACCCAGTTGTTATCAACTCCCACTGGTGGAAATTTTTGATTAGGTGTTCAGTCCATTATAATTTAGAGCGCGGAAAAACAATTTTCTTTGTCGACATTTTTTGTTTAAAACTTTTGTGTAACTAATTGCAAAGTTTGGCAGGGACCGACCGCACTACCGCGCCGAGGATTACACGAATTCGTAACTTCCCGTTTAGCTGCAAAAATCTGTTTAAGGGAAAATATTCCGTCGGTAGTGGCACAGGCTTTGGATTAGATTAATCAATTTATGTAGGCCTACTGAAGTGAAGGCCTCAGTAGGCGCTGGATAAATCCTTTAATTCATTAATTTACTAGCGGCTCTTTCCGGCTTTCCGGTCTCGGCATCAAAATTCCAAGCTTATTGCCAAGCTGAGCCCGACAACTATTTATGCAAATTGCTTCTGGCTCGTCGAAAGATTTTAATATGAAACTGGCCGCCATTTTTGATAATACTTAAAGAGAAAGCTATAATATATTGTGGGATACGAGGTTCCCTTTTACGATATCACCTTAGCTTTTGGAGAATAAAGTTTATTTATAAAGATTTTTTATTAAAGACACAGCTATTATTACCATGTAAACGATCTGCTTTGAATGAAAATATTTGTATCAATTTTGGTTCAATTTGTCATAAATTTGAAAGAAAGACGATGTATAATTTTGTAGGGCAAGGGAGAGGTTTATAACAAAGGTTGAATAATTACTTCACCGTTCAACATTTTTCTTAACGTTAAAGGAGAATATTTGTTGGTTCTATTTCTCTTCAATAATTATGTAATTTATTATTTTAATGAGGTAGAGAACTTAAGGGAATTTATATTTTATAAAGGATTAGCTCTTAATGCAGGCAATAAATATTAAAGAATTCCATTCAACTTGTAAAATATTCACACTATCTCTATCAGTGATCACAATATTTTTTAATAATAATGTAATATAAAGCACAAATAAGATACGCGCATAAGGATCTCCGTTGTTAAACCAGTTCCTCATAATTGGGCGATCTTCAATGAATATTCAATAAACGTCCCGTATAATAGCACTTTTCTTAATCGAGTTTGTATTAAATTTGGATAGCAATTGCAAGCGGGAAAATGGAGTAAGATTTTTGATATGACTTCAGAGACAAGCACTCTGAACATACAACAAATAGATAGAAAAAAATAAATTATAACAGTACTTTATTCTAAAGATTTATAATTATTATTAACTCATTTTATTTTATAACCAGCTTACAATTTTACCTCTGGGCACATTAGTGGGGGGCGAGAAATGTTTACTGCCGGCGTTGGTGTGGAAATTTCGTTTTTCTTTTTGTTAGAAGTTTTTCTTTAATATAAATTCAAATAATTTATAATCTTCTATTGGGACACATCAAACTTTGATTTTCCATTTTAATAAGTTGCGTGTATGGTAAGAACCTCGCTTACGGTCAAAAGTGAATCTAAATCGTTTGCAGTGAGTCGGTTTTTACATTTAATACATGTTTGTTTTACTTCGTCTCAGAAGTCGGAATCTGTACTTTTACTGCCTGCACAAAGTTTAAAGCTGCCTGGGGCGTTTTTCAATGTTCGAAGAATTTCAATGAAAGCAAAAAACATAACTCCAGGTTAGTATAGATTACTGAAACTCAGAAAAGTCCTCGTGTCAAATTATTACCTCCTATCACGCTACACTTTACCCAAAGAACTCTTGGTTTTTATTAGCCTCGAGATCCCTTTTGAATTAGACTGTTGTAAAATAAAGTTTCTACTCCTTTGAACGAACTTATCCTGGAAATCCCTATTACATGCTAGACAGTAAATGCCAAGTGTTCTTACACTTCATTACAGAAAACAATAAAATTCTGGTTTAATATATTACGCGATATTCAAAATTAGTATTATTCGTAACTGTTCAACATTTTAAAAGATGCCTCTGTGATTTTAATACTAGAAAATGTGTTTTCTGATTCATAACATTTCAACAGTGTACCAATATCAATCCTATACTATCGATTGAACAACGAAAAATATTTTTAATAAAATGCAACAATCGTAATATTTTCATTCATAATTGAAGAAATCGATGTTGCAAGTCAGTTTAAATGTACCTGTTTTATATAGCACGAATTAATATGTAGACGAGTAAAATACTCACTGACAAGATATAGAGTAGACAAATTAGAGGAATATATTAAAATTTTGACAGCAATTAATAGATTTCTATGGTCTGCTACAAAAACTCCTCTCTTACTAAACTGTTTCTTCTCCTCTTGGACGATACCTGGGCTGTGATGGACAACAAAATCCGATATGTTTGCTCGATATATTGTTTTTACAAACCTTGGTATAAATCCTTCCACTGCAAATTATCCCATCGTTCCATTACTTTAATTCAACAAATTTCTTCGTTTCAAGTGGCTGAAAATCCCGAGCTCCGCCTAAAGCGGAGATGGCCATCTCTGGGTGGCTAGTCGCTTCAGTGAATGATTTTATAGAACACTGTGACTAGAGACAATAAAAATAAATCGTAGTTGCAAAATTAAAAAAAAAAGAAAAAACTAAATTAGTGCTTATATTACCATTCAATAATTATTATTCAAAAGGTGAAAGAAAGTCAAAGACCGGCGGAGTTCCTCATTTTCTACGAGATCCCTTCTCGTACGCCATGTAAATGACTTGGGCCCTAGGAGCACAACGGGCTCAATATCACAAAGGGAAAAAAGGATGTAAGTAATACATTGGCGAGAGGGAGGAGGAGGCCGGATCCCTCTGATATGAAAATTACTCAAACACCCGGTTCCTAAACCCTATTCATCACGATGAAATCTGTGCAAAGTGCAGGTGACGCTTCTCTAGTAATTCTATTCACGTAGTAAAAATATCATCTTTTATTAGTACATTTCATCTATGTTTATTGGAATTTTTAATTTTGAAAGACAGGAATGCGGGTGCTACGTCGAAAATGCGACAATGCGTATCAAAGTAGGTATTGGTCAATTACCTATCGCCCAGGGCCATGTCATCAGATGTTTCAAAATAATTATTTAGTTTCGCAGCATATTTCATAAGTTCTTAAAAAGGAAATATGAGTCTTCCATAATACGCACTAATGTAATTTGTTGTAAGTATTTCGAACGGTATTTAAAACATAATATACCGAGCACGGATTAATTTGACGAATAAGCGAATACACAAAGTAACATAATTGGATTGTATTTCTGCACACGTATTCAGTTCACTATTTTAAGAATGTGGGCCAATTCCGATGAGAGGATCAAATCATGAATTGGAATGCACGTTTAATAAAACCGTGTCGAAATCAATATGCGAGGCCCCGCTTTTTCATATCCAATTTCCAGTGGAAGCAATTATCGCGCATTGTTTCTGTTACAATATCTCAATAGTGCTAATTAGGGGGTGCAGGAAATGTCCACAGGTGTGTTCCAAGTGACGGCGAGTGATTTCTTCGTTATTAAACACAGTGGGGCGTCCAACCTACTCCCAACTCGTACCGAATAAAGCCAAAGAGTAATGCACGCTATCGGAAGAATGAAAAACCGCCCCCTCTCCGGGCAATAAGGCGTACCTTATTAAAGGTATACCCGGCCCTCTGAGCTTGTGTTTCCGGACGATATAATGCTGGATATTGTCCTATCCGAGAGCCGCAATATTTCCGGACGGCTGAGGATCCTTATCTCATCTTATCTTATATACCTGAGCATGTCCCGGCCCGCCTCCGGACAGATTTAAACTCGTTAAGTATACAAGAGTTTCAGCCTCCTCTACCCTCAACCGTTTTCCTTCTTTCAGGCAATTTTTCCCCCAATCTCATATTCTCTTTACTCTATTCAGATATTCACTATAGAGATTTTATACGAAATCGAATAAAACCCATTATTCCGTCTCACTCTTTTTATAGCAACATTTTTTAATTATTTATATATAAGATTATTCTATATAATAAATAAACAATTTTGGTAATTATATTGCCTAATAATTGGCCCGAAAATTCCCTGCTGCCCCGAATAATCTTAATCGGGTTATCAAAGATGTCTCCCCCCATGTCATGATCAATAACGTGAGGTAACGATTATAAAACGATAGGAAATAGTGCCTGTATACTAATTCTAGCATGCCAAGTGTGTACCCCCTTCTTAAATGCTGATCAGCAGCCTTGAACGGAAATTATAGCTAGGAATTGCAATAAAAGTAATCGAAAACGTTTGCGTTTAAAACGGGTTAAATTGTCTTTGGAGTGGTTCTGTGGTGACGCGGCGGCGCCTGGCAGGGAGGTCCGTGAACTGAACCCGCACGACAAGGGCGCCAGTCCTGTTCACTCACACAAGTCTCACTTTAATTGCTACAATTTGTCCCAAGGGGAGAACACAAGTTTCAGTGCCACCTTAATTTTCCATCATCGGACAAATCAATTATTTTTCCGTTACACTATTATTTCCGGGGGTAAGATTTTTTTGGCTGTAATACATTAAACAGGAATGAAATGTTAATGAACGTAAACTGTTTTCAAAATATGTACATTTTCGCGACAAATTAACCGCCGCAAAATTTGAGATTATTAAACATTTTTAAAAAATCGTTATTGAAATTACGTTACTTCGTTTCTTGTAAGTCGAAAAGCTGAAGAAAATTTATAGTGAATACCCTAAATATTCCACGTTGATTTATATGATGTTCTGTATATAACGATGGTAACGAATTACTACATATTTAAGATGACGAAATTTAGTTAAACTAGGAATAATAATTAAAATTAACCTGCAAAATTGAATAATGTTGCAAAATAACATATCCGTGCTGGCGATATCGTTTTGTACGCTATTCGCCCGAGTCAATAAACCTTAAATTGTGTTTTTATTTTTATTTGGGGCCAACTCGCCATATGGGTATGCGGCTAGCTCCCGCTTATCTCGCTATTTGGCCAACAGGCCACTGTCTCAGCCTCCGATAGACCGACCTCTCTCGCCTAAAGATTTATGGTCTGACCGCAAGATGAAACAAATACGATTTTTTCTTCGTTTCCCCAGCGGTTCATTCGACGTTCATTCCAATTTGATTATAGAGAGCCGGACCTCGTATCCAGCCGAATCCAGAGATTCTCAAGATAGATTTCCTAAAATTGCAAACCGCAAAAAGCGAAACAAGATAAACATCCGCTATCATTTACACTTCTTGAAAATAACCAAATTGTTTATATCTAAACCAGAACTATAATTTAAATGAAAGTTTCACACAATAGTCAAGCACTTAATAAGTTCATATTCTATAACTATGAGATTGAGGTTACACCGAATGTTCGGGTTAAAACTTGAAGGCCTCTTTAGCATGAAACCAAATGATCGGCTAAAGGTTTGATTTATCGGACCCGGCCGCGGTAAATTCGGTTTCTGACTTTATCTGGCAACCCGTTCGCTCCGGTTGACCCTAAGTTATTAACAGAGCGATAACCGCTCCGCATATTGCGTTGGCTCCTCCGCCACAAGAGATAATGAAGTTAATTTGGAGCTTGCTAGAACAAACATCCGCGCCTATTCCTCGAGCAAGAGAAGTATTGCCGGAATCGCTACTTTAGTTTTAAGCATCAGATAAACCGTAGACGACGAGTAGGGACGGCACCGTTCCCGATTCAACTTCAGATTTATAACAGTTCTCCAAATCGAGAATAGTATCTCTTAAGCATTCGAACTCGAAATTTATGGCCGAAATTAGGTCTCAGCAGAGAACCGCCTTTTCACAATGTATGTTCTGTCCGGTACCAATTAAAAAAACACTATCATAAATCTTTTCTGTGTAGCTGTCGTTTAATTTCATTCCAGTTAAGGGAAATAAACATTTCCGGAAGAATTGTTCTGACGTTGCAGAATGAAGTATATGTTTAATGAATTGCTCGATTCTTACATAAGATTCTGACACAACTGGAAAGAGTTCTCGGCGATCGACGTGACCGAAATGATTCTCGTCATGTCCGCTGTAAGCGTGCCGTTGCATGCAATTATTCTAAATATTAAATATTTATAGCGAAATGCGATAATCAATATCATGGTACCATGGTCAGAATGTATTTGGGCTTGTGTGCGCAAGAACAGAGAGCCTACCAGGCCTATATAACCACTTTTCGGGGCCTCGGAAAGGTTCTCGCTGGAATTTAGCGTGTACTCTTTAGTTTTCTGGCATTTTAAACAATGGAGTCGCCGGGCTTGGGAACGGAAAAAGGGAAGAATTGAATGGCGCCCCGGGGCCAACGTCGGCCGTTGTCGTTATTGAGATTTGTCATCCCTCGTAAAATTGGGAGAATTTTTTTTCGTGTCCCGACATTTAGAGGAAGAGAAAGGGGGAGAGGTAGAGGGAGGGAGCGGTGTTATTGTACAAGGGTATGGAAAAGCCGATATTCCCACGCGGTCGGGACAGATACACATTTCCCGCACAACAGTTCGGTGATAACATCTTGGGGTTGACTCCTTTTTACCCGGGCGGAGAATACCGGGAGTATTAGCGCTTTTGTGTCCGGGCTCCCCTTTGTGTCGGCCCGCCCAATGTGGAAATTTATTAACTGGCGATATCTCCCCTCTAAATTGAATGTCCCTCCTTTCTTTCCCCCGCCGATACGCTGACAAATGACATAATTTATTTTTCCATATTTCGGAGCATACAATGTTTAGCTACAAATCTACCTTGGATACTTTTGGTTATTAAATTTACGTACTCTTACTACGATTATTGTTACTATTATAGTTTTAAACACACACACACACATATTTCTCGCAAGAAATTCACATGCATATAAACAAAATTGGAAAGGCCATAATTATATTAACAAGCCGACGGGAAATTTTATTCTTCTCAATTATTCGGCTCAAGTTACGGTTCATCTGTGTCTTGAAATCCTTTGGAATATAACACTGATTATTCTGAGTATTCATCCGACGGTCAGTCTACAATGGAAGGTTCTTTTTTACGCTCGTCAGTGGAGACGAGGGTTGTTTTGTTGTCTGTGGGAGTAATAAAAGCCGCTGCTCTAGCACAAAGAACTCCGCCTCCTCGAGTGTTCTGCACCGAAAAAGTAGCCCCAGATGCCTCCTGATTGAGAACGAAAACAATAAATGGTTCGATCTCACCCTTTCTACTATTCTCCCATTCTTTCAATCCCTCTATTATCTTTTTTACCTACCATCCTCTGTGCAAACCTTTAATCTATATTCATTTGACCCGTTCCTCAAAATATATTATAGCATAGTATGTAGAGGGACGTCTGGTATATTATAATTACAATTACATATTATTACTTGTGGAATATTAACAAAACATAATTTACCTTCTTTGTGTCTACATTTCAAGAAAAGTCCATCAGTGAATCCGCTATATATTCTTGCCCATATTCCAATATTTACATCTGTGTGTGAATTACACAAATACTGTCATTAATAATGTTCGCACGTGGTTGTGCGTGCTCGTCTGTTCTTGTTCTTGGCATTTTTAATCATCTCATGAATAAAAAAATCGCCTACACAAATCAAATTAATTCTTCGTTATGTCTTATTTTCCTCAATTTTAAAAAACACGCTTTTCCTAAGCAGTTTTGTTGGAAACAACGTTTGGGCGTTCGAGCGATTAAATCTTAGCCTTTCACTTTATAGGAGGTAAAATTACCATGTTGTTTCATGAACAGCCGAAAACGCTCAGTACATCCTACTGGATATGAAGTATATTATTGTATTAAATTTGAATACAATACATTTTTGTGGCTGAAAAGTGTGGAAGGCCAACAACCTATTTATTCGCAGGAATCGAGAAATGAGATGCCAATGTGACAGACTTCAGAATTGTTGTACAATCTCCAGGGACAGTTCATTGATCTCCATGTACATCTCCGTCGCTACCATTGCCAATTCTTAACGTCCGTCCCCGTTTCGGTAAAAGGACCTGCAGTTTGTCCAAATAAATTGGTAGGCCTAGCGCGTAAAAAGGCTGAAGATGGCGGGGGGGGGGACAATAAGAACGCATCGGTCCGCAATAAATCAGCAGTTACTTAGCGGGTTACCTCGGCCGTGGCCGAGGGTAGAGGGCTCTGTGAGGGCTAGCTGGGGCCCTTTAGGCTACCGCAAGGCCTCCCTCACTTCCAATTACGGCGGTCACTTCACCAGTTCGCAGTCCCTTCTTCGCCCTTTCACTGTAATTAGATGCAGTTCCAGGGGCCCAACTACTTGGATTGCGGTCCTCTCTTGTGAACCAATTGGATGAGCGTCTGTCAGTCGCTTTCGGCTCTCGATCCGTCCTTGTACTCGCCGTGGATTGGCTAGGGTTCCCTCATACCAGTGAACCTTAGGTGAAATGAACTTTTTCGTGGTGATGATTCTCATGGCGGTCGTACTTTGCAGTTCTGGTCTGAATACTATTACACCATTTTATATATCCAATTCATTTTTTATTATTCGAACATACGAGTAAAAATTAGCCTCACAAAACTCTCACTCCTGATTGGAAACATTAAGAAAGTAATATAATTACATGTCCTAATGAATAAAGAAATACTTTCATGCATAAATGGACAGCCTAAATTTATCAAACATGTTAAAGGATTACCCATAGATGATAAATAATCAAGGTCCTTATTTAATTTCTTATCCCTGGAATATGATTTCTATGGACAATTAATTCAAGACAATCAAAATTAGGGGACAAATTTATTCCACATTTTCCATTATCCTAATCCACATCAAACACCAAACTTCATTCATAGAAGTGAAGTAATACCGGGCTATGCGTTTTAGCCCCGAATATATATAATTGGGAGCATTCTCATGAACACTCGTAGTATAACAATACCTGTAGTGAATTGACATTAAAAACCGAGTAAGGTTATTAACAGATGGAGAGCCGCCAAATTGAATGTTGACAAAGTTGGGATATTAAAATACCTGAGGTAAAATAAAAGAGGAGACTGTGGTTTTGAAGTGTTTGGTTGGTGCAGTGTGGGGCGGGGTAAAGCCGGGGCCCCTATTAGTCGACTCCCGGAAATACCATTGGGCGGGGACGCTTTTTATATGCGTTCTTTATGGAAATGGGGGCTGGTCCTTCCGTAGTTGTGAGGGGGCGGGGTAGAGTAGCTGTTAAGATAAGGGCTTAAAAAATAAGAGATAATCTGAATACATATTTATGTTTCGGGGGCATAAACTATGTAAACGAGACGTTTGAATAATATTACATTCGTTTGGAGTGAGGCGGGAGGCCGTGTCCCACAGGATCAGATAGACGGGTTGTGTCGGGTACGGGTTGCCCGTTATAAAAGGCAACCCTCAACCCTTTAGAGCCCTGCTGGTGAAGATTTTTCACGTCTAATTTTGGACCCTTTCCCGACACCTTTTTTCCCCGAACCCTTTATCGGGTCCCTCCCGTAATTGGGAAAACGGGAACGTTTATCGGAGAGTTTTTAAAAAATAAAAATTACCTTTTTTCTCTCTCTCCTCCCCTAGATATTACCATAATACCGCGCAGTATTAAACTTCAATTAGGACGGCCCATTGTATCGGCACTTCATGAAGTGAGGTAGCTCAACACCAACATAAAGACGAGGCTTCATTTTCCCCTGTTATTCTATAAAATAATAGGTGAAGGTACATCTTTATAACTTTATGTAAGTTTGTTTTACATAATTTAAAACCTCGATTATTACTTTTATGAACAATTTTAACTATGTTTTAACTATAAAAATACATTAATATTTTATACTTTAAATGTAATGTGTTTACTTATACCTACAGTATTCCTATTTATACAATTTTCGTAATCTTTGGTTCAATTCGCAACCCTAATCCTAGTTCCTTCCCCAGCAATTATCTTCTCAATTTTTTTATAATTCTCGCTGTCTTACTGGTTCAGGTAACTATTTGCAAATATAAAACATACTCCACCAATTTTCATTTTCTCACTCAACCCCGTTATCCTAATATAGACTCCTTCTGTACGCCATGACATACATAATGTACATATAAAATAATGTTTATTAATAATTAATTAAGTAACGATTACATTATTGATGTCGGAAACTCGATATTTTTACATTTTTGTTATAACCGTATTCTTTCTCTTTTAGGTAAATATTGAAGGGGTTCAGTATTGGTAAGACTATCACCAAGTAATTAATTTAGGCGAAAGAGACATCAAACCTTGATGGCATCTAATGATCCCGGTAATAGGTACGTAGTGTCCATAATAACATTCATATGATTCAAAATGCAGACAAAAACTATCCGGCGTTATATATCTACCGTCGTAGAAAATAATATTTCGTTCGTCGTCAGTTAATTCGGACCGATATCCAGAATTTACAACTGTAAACGAACATTATGGAATATATTATTGGCGGGGCCCCGCTCATTTCCGAATACATTTTTGATGTCATGATACTAATGCAATTATTCATTCGCACGATATCAGACGAATTATTGACCGCTTAATTAATTAAAATATACCATCATTCCTTGTTGTTTAAATATTCATGAATGGTCGTGTACTGTGTGCTCCCTCCGCCCAACGGGAGCCAGGGTCCTGGAGTCGATAATTACTGTGGTGGATTATATATGAAAACCCGTTAAATTCGTTCCCTCTGTTACATAACTTATTGAAGTGTTGACCGTGGACATGTAGAGTATAATTATTTTCGGTGATTAAGATATACATTTAAACATACGTATACTTGTGTAAATAACTGAATGGTATTCCATAAATCCTGCAAAATATTATTTAATTCATAGTTGTGGACTGTGACTGTCTTTTACTTTCTGACACAATCAGTTTAATTCACTTAAGTTCATTCTTGATTATTGAATGCGAAAATAATAATATGATCTCTTATTAGAGACTTAGAGCTATTCACTGGTCAAAGTCTTACTGAGATTATATTGAAATGTTTGCATTCCTAACACATTTCCCCATTTGTTTAGTCGCACAAATAACGGAAACTTGAATAATTTATGAATCTCGAGCACTATTTTAACACTAGGGACCATCTGCATAAGCTACAATCCCAATGTAGTTGAATACTAATGGGAAGATCGGCAATGGCCCTGCCACAAGATTCGGCCTCGTGAATTCTCGGCCCTGGAAGTCGTTAGAGCGAGAGTTTTGTTTCCCCCCTTAAGACAATTCCAACAGAGCGTTCTTTGCTTAGTAAACAAACGATGGTAAACAGCATTTAAAACTTCGCGTATAACCAAAAGGAAAGAGGCATCGTCATTTCAAAGCAAACGATCGCGACTCGTTGAATATGACTGTATTTGTAAGCGCCGAAAAAGTACTGATATTCAAAGTATACTGTTATTGCGTTAGCTTCAATCCTTAATTGATTTTATTATCATATTGCATTTATAAAAATCTGTGACAGTTGTCAGCATCTGCATGATTTACTGCCACATTAGAGCATTGTGTGTAACTAATTTTTCTGTATAGGTATAATCATGATTGTTACATTCTGTTCGTAAGAAGTTATGATTAGCACTTCCTGAAGAATTTGCTGAATGATTCAGCGTTGTATTGTATAATTTCAAACTTCATATATACATTTACAGTTTGACTGTTCCTTGGGAGTCGAACTTATGGCCATCGATACACCTCTGTATTGATCTGTTATAAATATAAATTTATTAATTTTCGTTACTGTAGGGTGGTTGAGCGGTTTTATGGTCCGATATTCGATTCCAATCGGCAGTAAAAAACTATATTCCGCTTAATTTGGAGTGACTTCTGGTTCTTTAACTTCTTAGTAAGATATTCATTTGGTGTATTGGCATGAATTAAAGCCCGTCCCCAAATCTTTAATTTTCATTAATAAGTGACACAAGAATTTAATTATACTTGCAACAATTCAATGCGGAGTAAGCTGAAGATTCATAGAAGTGACAGGGGCGCCTGTGTTTCACGACTCGAGGGTCTCCGACGGATCCGGGGCGTAGGATCTGGGACGGCGATTAGTACTGGCCGGCCCACAGGAAATTGCTCCCTGAAACTCAATTACTGTGTTATCCTTCAACCGAAATCATCATTCGAGCCCCGCCGGACCCTGCTTGAAAACGTAATATTTTCAACGCGTTTTATTTCCTGCAATTTGGACGGCGAGTGTTCGCCCATTCGATTATCGGCCCACCCCACTGGGGGGAGACGAATCGCCTGGGGCATTGCCCTATCTAATGCAAAAAATTATTTAATCTCCCATGAATCGATTGAGTTCATCGTCGAAATCATGCAATGTATTTCCGTAATTATCAACCACGCTGTTAAATAAATCTTAGACATATCATACAGCTGACAATAGATGGCAGAAATTGCGCAGTGAATAGTAGTTTGAAGCAGATATATTATAAACAATTTTTTATCTTACTTCAGTCTGAAACTGCTTGAGGCTGGCACTGATTTTCATGTTACTGGATACACAGAGGTATTGTTGCTGCTGGTATAAACGAACCACTTGGTGGCGTGGATTTTTGGCTTATTCACAACTCGTTGGGCATGCACTGCAGCACATTCGTTTCCTCTCGTCTCTCTGTTAGAACCTGCATGTTGAGCAGCTTCTCGTGCAGCGGAAAGCACTTAAAGCACAACTCAGGCTTGCAAAAACCAGAAAGCGGTTCGTCGCTGCCACGTTCATCTCAGTGAGCTCGTGCTCGAGTACGTCTTAAATACCAAGCCTCGAGGCTTCCTTCGTTCTTTACTGTCATTGCAATTTGATTTTATCCCTCTACTCTTAGATGCTTGGTTGTCTGGTTTCAGTAAATATAGGTTTTATAGTGTTTAATATTAGTATTAATATTACAGTGTTTATTATATTTTAAAGTGTTTTGCAGTGTACTGAAAATAATACTGCTTATTCACATTGTACGACACCAGGTTATTAGAACGGTGAATTTTCATAAAGGTTTCCCATGCTCATTTCCGACAGAAATGATAGAACGGCTAAAATACGTATTTCTATTATTCAGACCCACAAAAATAATTGGCCGAATTCAACACAGGACTTTGGATCTCACATCAAACGGGCTATATTAATTAAATTCCTATTATTTATGCATATGCGACTGTTCGAAGGTCTGTGGCAGCCCATTTATAAAATATTCAAAGTTCAAAAAACGATGTTCAATCCGTGTGCCTGATAAATGAACAGGCTAAGGTCAAAGGTTATTAATTTTCAATGTTGTCCATTTCACGATATCCGAAAGTGATGATACTTGGGCTGCATAAAGTGAAATTGGACTACGACTGATTCATATTAAATATAATTATTGTTCTTACCGATTATGATTGACTGTGATACATTACTGGGGTGTAGTAACAATATTGAAATCATGAACCTCTTTTTTTTCAAGGAACAACGTTATTTTTGCTACATTTCCAGTGGGTATTTTAGGATCTCGTAATTTTCATCGGAGCAATTAAGAAGTTGATATCCTTAATAGGTAATGGAATATACTTCAAAATAAAGCCATCAGATATTAAGTAAAAGAAAATTCGGAGTATCCTCGTCCTTGCTATACAAAATTATTCCGGAGGGATAGCCAGAAAGGGGGTGAACTTGAAATGCTCAATTTCGAAACAGGTGTACCAAAAACCGGGGGTAGTTGGTGTTGTGTTGGGAACAGTGAACTGGCAGCGAGCGGCTAAAATATCGGCTGAATGCCCGCCCCAGCTAGGGAATAGAGGCCAGCGGCGGTGAAGGGGGGCAATCATATTTCCATAGATAATGCTAAATCACGTAACGAGGCGTTCCGGGGCCGGCCGGCACAACTGCGCTACACGGGGGCCCTCTATAAATCAGTGAACAAGAAAACAGTGTTCACGCACAATTCACCGGGCTATCGGTGCTCCGACCGCTCATACACCGGTGAATTCTAGCGCCGCATTTACATTTTTCGATCCACCACACCCGAAATAGCACCATTGATGCTCACCAACTCACCGATTCATGCGACTTGTATTACTTAAAATTCCCTTCGATATCTTGAATCTCCTAGTTTAGAGTAAAAACCATTTTTGGTTTCTTGCCATTAGCATTGTTAAGAAACCTCGAGTGCAGATATGTTAAATTTATTGTTAGAATATTAAGCGGAAGGCTATAAACGGACCGGTAGTACCATGGAACCATATCTTAATTATTTACAAACATTTCTCACGATGTCATACAAACTGTATTCATGTCGCGTACTAACTTGTATGAACCTAATATGGGTCAGTTGAGTCGTCTTCTGGCCTGATTCAATATTTAATAAATTCAGAAAATAGCGCATAAGCGGTTAAACAAATAAATCAATTCGTGTGTACTCCCCACTTCGTTTCATGGACTCTGAGGTTGCTGCATTTGCCTGATTAAAAGATGGAATTTATTCCCGAACGATGAAATTAATTCAAAAATTAGTGCAACAATTCTTCGTTTCGTATGAAATTCTTGGCAAATATATTTGAAAGTCGTACACTTACATTCGCGTATTACATTTATATTCAAATACCAGCCGGCATTTCGAATCATGTGCTGTGTTCCGGTAAATCGGTATCGCTAAGCTGCCGGAAAGGGCAGATTTAGAAAGGGATCTTTCTATTTTCTTGGCCATCCTTAGGTTTCATCCGAGGCGGGTTAACTGATAAATCCGTAGGGCGGATTTGGTTGGCTGGTACGCGGCCCGGATGGGGCTGAGCGGTGAGCTCGTCGGCATCTTACCATCGACAACTTGATTGAACTTTCACGCCCAGAACAGGCCTAAGTTTCCTGATCACCCCGGCTTAACTATCTACCCCCTTCATCCCTGCACCATGCTACTATTGCAGACGCTTACAATGTTCAAGCAGAAATCTAATTTGAGTTTATTTTGATTCAAGCAGCAGGACGCCTCAGCTGACGTTGACACCAGTTAATTTTCATAAGTAACTGCCTGTCGACATACGGCAATTGTCCCATTCGAGAACATCGACCACATCGACTATGTTGTTGATACAATGTTTTCACCGATATATGTGCTTTTCGCTTTGCCGGAAGTGGTAAATGAGTTGTTTATTGTCGCCCATGTCGAAATATGGGGCAACAATCCTTAATGGTTGTTTTCGAGACACAGCTAGCCTCATAATAGGCGACCGTGGGGGATGAATGTCTGCAGATTATTCGGTTCCAGAAACTGATACAATCAGTAATACGACTATTAAATCCACCCTAACAATTAAAACCCTAACAATTACCTCTGTTTCAATAATAACAACATTATTAATCACGTCATTATGAATTACGTATTCTATAGAAATTCTAGCTAGGCTATGGATAAGTTTTAAAATTTAACACTATTCGGGTCGTCAAGATTTGGAAAATCATTACTCGGCTCATATTTCGCATCTACCCCATTTTGAACTAGAACCGATTCCATTAATAATATCGGGTGTTGATTGACTCTAATATGTGTAAAAATAATAGAATGACAGGCGAATATCTCACTCTATTCAATCCGGATTCATACTGACTATAGTCAGAAGTCAAATCTGGTGATGCCACTCAATTATCACCTTATACCCTTCTTATAACTTCCTTTCCTATAATTGAATCAATTGAGTGTAATGAAAATACGTTTTTAATTACGTGAGATTAATCAGGCGTTCTGACAATTAACCGCGAATACTCTGGAACAACACAATTGCGACGCAACGGCTAATGTAATTAGCGTAATTAATGTAATTACAAATCGGACACAACACCAATTATGCAGCCTTACGAAAATTCCACAGAGTATCCATTTACATTCACAGTATTTATTACATGCTCGCACAATTGCATGTCAATTATAATGGGTTAAGGCGCTAAAAAATGTCCAATAACGACGTTAACAGGAATGATATCGGGCGACTACTCCATTATGATGAGGTCACTTCAAATCATTAAACTACAACAGGATACCCTCCAAATACTGTCATCAATGTTTTGTACTGATCACGCCATCTTCATTACCATTCCGTTATTCATAATGTGGTGGTAAGTAGCATGTCCCTAAGTTGCCCAATTTAATGACTAAGCTCGAGTAATGTCTGTTCCGATGTGTTATGAAAAAGGAGGACAAATATGATACGAATGGCAACCGAATAATTATGACTGTTAAGGCATAATCAAACATTCGCGGTCAGGAATCGTATTTCGAGTATGTCATCTAACTTAGTGTTAATCGAACCAGATAAGTTTTCCGTTGAATATTTACCGTGATATATCAGTATAAATGGATCAATGTGTTTCTGATTGTGTAATATAAGAACAACAACAAAATGCAGTGCCGGTTATCCTTCCCTCTCCAGTATTCATTTATCTTCTCTTCAACTTTAAGGGCGCTCACTTTCGACCGTTGGACGGCATCTCAATCTCGGCAAAAGTCCAAGGCGAGGAGACTGTAGACCTCGGCCATTGACTAATGGCGATGTAAGTAACAGAGTTTCCTGCCCGAACTTGGTCGAGTGTGGGCCCAAGAAAAACATACCGGAGGGGGAGCTCGGCAGGCCGATAATGTCTCCTGCAGAAGATAAGTGGATGAAAACCCTCGGCGGTCGGGTTACCACGTTGGTAACGCGGATGAGCTCAGCTCTTGAAACAACACCGGTAAGATGACACGTAGTCGGGTGGCGTAGGAATCTTTAAACTGTTACCTTCTCCATTTCTCCAATCCAATTCCATTACTACTACTCATTATTATTTATGCTATATAATATTGGCGGAAAATAATATTCAGTTGAAACAGAACGATTAAAACGGCGCTATTTATTAATATTAGCGGAATTCCTGGAGTTGGAAATATTCTTCGATACGGAACGTTCGCGGTGGAATCAAAAGTTAAAATTGGGGGTCCGGTTGCATAAATTTCCAACTAAATTACAATTATGACTGCGCCAGTTTCACTAGCGGTCTGAGTTTTACCGTGTTTTAATGTGTCCCACCTGAATTTAAATAATTGCCGCTCGCGGCCCTCGTGTACTCCGCCAAGTTTGTCAATTGCTACAATCGCTCCGCCGAAAACATTTTCGCGTATTTCACGTTAATTGGGTATGACGTACGGCCGAAACAACTTGCCCAAATTATTCCGCAGCGCATGTTTGATTGTTGTGCGGACGGGAATACTGGCGGCTTAGGATGTTTTAAAACTGGAGAATTTCCAATTGACTCACTTCCTGAAATATACTATTACTGCAGTGGATAATTCTTTTATGGATCGTTGTGAATTATTAAAAAATGTCACAGACCTTTGCATTTTCCTCTCAATCTCTTGAAATGAAGTATCAGTGAGCTTTGCATGGTACGCGAGTAAAACTTTTCAATGCTTCCCCTTCCCCCGCGCCAATTCATACTGGTATATTGTATTATAACATGTCTAGCCTGTGTGGCAACCTACCTTTAGAAATATAATCCAGGCATCAAAGAGAATTTTTCTACTTGACATTTAGGCAATGGCTCTGACTCCTCCGGTTTTGCCGATATTCAGGACCTTTTGTAGGGCGCGGCTGTCAGGTCGATATCGGCTGATATCGACATTCAGTTTGTTCTGTGGGGCTGCACAAAAGATACCCCTCTAAATGTAGAACAAAACAAGAACCCGAAAAGTTTTCGGGGCCCCCCTCAGAATAAACGCTGGGATCGCGCGGCCCAAAGAGCCTATTTTGCCAGTCAAATGGGACCATTGTGTCGTGCTTCCCTGAAAAGCTGTACAAAAACATTTTCAAAGTAATCCGAAACTCCGACTGGATGAATGGGGATCAGATTAATATTACTGGCAAAGCTGTCTATTTACTGCCGAGTGAATTAATTGATGAGGGAAAACAATAGTGCCGAGGGGGCGGGATAGTTTATGCCAATTGCCCTTAATGCGGGGAGAAAATGTAAACGTATAGCGTT
Organism: Lethocerus indicus; assembly: GCA_019843655.1. Classification (NCBI taxonomy): domain Eukaryota; kingdom Metazoa; phylum Arthropoda; class Insecta; order Hemiptera; family Belostomatidae; genus Lethocerus; species Lethocerus indicus. The sequence continues at coordinate 19,095,462 of JACDQD010000003.1, read as the reverse complement.
GATAAGTCCTCCAAAGATAATTGATATTGATTATAAAGTCCCTTCCGAGTTAATATAACAATGGGTGAATCGTTCACAATAGTAGTCCAATTATTCTTGTATGGGATTTCTACTCTCTGCGACTAGTTTCTGTACCAGTAATGGTACTTTGTCACACTCATGGCAATGATTAGTTACGTGCTCGGTTAACGAAACAATTAATTTATTTTCAGTTCCTGGCTCAATTTATCAAAATTGTCACGTCAGACTGATTTCATCAACGTCAGAAATAGACGGAGGGACTAAATAACATAACACTGTCATATTTAATGCTCTCATGTCCTAATTTGATAAATCTAAGATATATTTAAATGCATTTAACTGTTTGATGTTATTTGCAACTTTCCAGACTTACATATTCACTAGATACGAAATAAAGATACAGTTATCTCTGAAATTTTAACCGTTTCATAACGTGGATCCTAAGACTGAACATAACCCCAGTATCCTTATGTATTATTCACTACAAGTTTTGAATTGTGTTACCTAAATAACAGACACGATTATAGTAATAATAAAGTAAAGCGCTTTACTATTTCAACGTTATAAAACGGGACAAAAAGAGTACACCGTCCGCCTGTATGGTAAGCTAAAACAGTGAGAACAGGGTGAACGGCGGGTGGACCGCTCAGGAGGGTTTCATTATTTTAAAACGTTTCTCTGCGGCCGTGACTGGGCACGGGTCGTTGAGAGTAGGGCGTGCCGACAATAGCCAACAGGGCTGGCCGCGAGAGGAGCATAACCCAAATGAAGTCCCGCGGCTTAGCCCGACTTCACGGGATCTGGACCCGCACAAAGCGACCGACACTCGGCACTATTAGCGTTCGTCACCGCCGGCCCTCCCTCCTCCACTCTACAACACCGCTTTACTTCACCCCCAACGTTTACTACTTCCATGTTAAAGTTAAATTAATTAATTATAGAGACTTGACTAATAAGTGGTGTATATTTATTTCTAATGGCTGAAGGTACAGTACATTTTAAATGTATGAAACATGTTCTTTTTAAAGCCACACGATTGCTTATTTGATACAATATATTTGATTTGAATTGTTACTAATCAGAATTACAACAAAATTACTTTAATAATCGTGTATCGCTTACAATCAGAAATTGAAGGTGTTTCCATGTTGCAGATGGGTAAGTTTCCGGCACTGGAAAACCTAATATTACAGACCTATTATCCATTCTATTGTCATTAGTAATATAGTGGTACATTAACCTTATATTGTGTCCTTACCCCTATAGTAATGTCGCATATTTTAATTCTATTAACCCGATCTAGCGCCTTATTAAAACGTATTTTAATATAAACACAATTCGAAATACTGAATTCGAATTATACACCTGCTAATGAGCGTCCCTGGTGCTAAATTGATTTGTTTAAGATTGAATTCCCTTGAAATAACCGACCGTGAGTCACATATTCTGGTGACTTGGGAGGTAGGGGGCGAAGTTTGAGAAAATGGAGGTGAGATGGAGGCGGGCGGAATAATTCAGGTTGTGAATCACGTAAGGCGCGGCCCGCTCCCAAATAGCGTTCAATCACTTCCGGCTGTCCGCGGCTTCTCCTCGCCCTCAATTCTTCCCCCCCCCCTTCCCACTATTCTTATCCCGCGGCCGCGAATTCTCCCTCCTATTTCTCTCTCACCCGCTGTTTGTATTCCCGCAGTATGATAAAGGAGCCCTCTCAACCACCCCCCCCCCCACCGATCTTTATATGCCGATTGAGTATTGAATTGTGAGCGGATGCTGGGCCCCACCCATCCCTTAATCCCCCCACACCCCTAGCCGAGGGCCCACCCGCAACACTCAGATTATATAATACCTAGCCGATTATTCCATATTCCGTATTGAATTTTTACTATTTACCTCAATAAATCGCGACCTGCCCCAATCCAAACTGGCCAACCTGTCGTTTAATTTTTCAGGATTATCGAATTACCCAATGATACGTAATACGCTTGATACTCCTAATTTAAATTCATCGTTTCAATAAATTACACGTAAGGAAGGTTAGGAATATCATTTTTATATACTGATAATGGTGATATAGATAGATCACACTATTCGGTTATCGATGGATGTAATTATCGGTCACAGACTATTTTATTGTGTTATTCATTTTAAATCTTTTAAGTGATTCTGTTACTTTTGGCAATCGAGTATTTTATTAAAATAACATATTCCTCAGCTGTTAAGCCTTAATCTCACGCTTTTCAAATTTGGTAATATATGACAGGGCGAAAGATAATTCCAAAACTTAACTCTCCTCGGAGTCTTAAAGTCCCAAGTCGATGGTATAATTGTGGGCTGCATATCGTCTACCTTGCTATATCCCTTTTATCCCTCAAAAGAGCTTCAGGGAGAGTCATTTATATGTATGAGTTATACAGGCAGGAGGACCTCCAACCTAATACATATCTCTGCATAACTGAATCACACACGACTTGTTTTGTCTACCGCTCCTCTCTCACATTTCGTCCCTTTCCTCTTATAGCTCGTCGTCGTTGGACACACTGCAATTCTCAATGTCTCACGGAGTAAACTATGTCTGCTATTGATCGCATATATCATAACAATATGGCATAAATAGCACCCTCTGGATTGAATCTGGCTGACTCATAAAGCTATTATTGTAACCATTGTACAACATATTGTATTTTGGATTACTTTTATGGATTTTTTTTAATTGAGAACTATTTTTAGAACTGCCTTCCGAAGATTATTCGATTCGACATAACCGGACCAATTTTCGTATTTTTCCCTGTGTCCAGAAATTCTAGGAACGCGACGTTAGGGGGGCCCTGTCGCAGGGTAAGGACAGGAATACATTGAGCCCGGCCTTTGAACCTTCCCCCCGACTAGCTCAACAACATTTCGGGCAAAGGCCTGTTAAAGATTTCATCACGTTAAGAGAGAGGTACAGGGGGTGGAACTTGCCCAGTCTCCGGGCTGCGGCTGCTGAATATTTTATTCTGAATTACGCTCCACCTATGAAACCCTGGGCCAGATATGCGGTAGATGGCGCCGGTTTCGTCTCTCACGACCCTCGCGTAAATTTTCGAAATCAATTCGACTCGGAAACTTTCCGCCTACGGGTTTTCCACGATGTACTCCACTTTTGGAAAGTGTTTATTAACGTAAAATGTTCCGTCTGGTTCTAAGTAATTTGCCAATAGTTGATAGCCCGTCAGTTATATCATAGCATTCATTGAACTCTTAAATTATTAATTATTAATCCTTTTATAGATATAATAGGTGAATACCGAGATAAAAATTTTACAGAAACCATATAACTCTCCGGCGACCTACGTTAAAAGATGTTTAATGCGAGCCAATATATATTTATGATATCGTACCTGTCTATGTACGCGTTTAAACTGATAAAGCATAAAAGTACATTATAAAATCCCCCACACCACTAATCTCGGTGGAAGACCTAATTTTTTCAATTCAATTCAATTGAAAATGTCACCTGATTTGGATATTCATTTTTGAATTATATGATTATGACAATAGTAATACTACGTACGGTAATATATTATCACCCCATTTTATGATACTTGGCCCTCATTTTGAACTAGGATGAAATTCCCTCATTAACCTAATAGAAATTAGATGACTGTTAAATTTCAAAATTGCACGGTAGGCATTTCCAAAGACCGGATATTGTTTGTTGGGCTGTTGAAATAGTTGCAACGAATATGACCGCGTAATAAAATTAATTGGCGGGGTTCGATTTGGGTGAGGGGAATTCAGTTTTCAACTCATCTGAAAATTTACAAATTCAACGCTCAAACACCCCGCGGTATATATTTGAATACGTTTGTGGTGTGTGACCGCGCGAACTGTAATGGACAACCTATTTGGATTCGACTAGTTGTCACAACCGTCCCCGGGCAATTTCATTGTCGTATTCAATTGTATAATTGAAACGAACGGAGTAGCCCAAAGCGATACGTCTAGTAGAAGACTGTCGATATAAACGAGAAAATAAAATATATTAGTTAACGAGTAATATATTACCTGTTTATATTTCTTGCCTGTTAACATTAAAGACTTGCATTTATAATGAATATTCAGGCGATAAATAAGCAAATTTTGTGATATACTGAAATTTATAATAAATGTAAGGAAAAACCCTTCACCGGGATACGAGTGGAGGTGATTCATAGGAGTCAAGGTATCTACATACTCGAATAACTCAAAAACATATATTGGAAATAACTTTTTCTGCTATATGCATATAACTATACTAGCTTCCGATGTGTTAAAATAAAAATGTCATTACTTGTGAAAGAAATTTCGATAAAAAAATACGTTTAATTCAATTGTAAATTTCCTATTATTTTATGCAATAATTGTGTGTACAAATTATGTAATATGGGTAATATCAGGATATTTGAATTAATTATGTTTGCTGAATATATTTCATCATACATATTAGCTGACTGAATCAAATATTTGGACAAACTATATATGTATACTACATTCACGTTTCGGGTATTGTCCGGTGAATTCAAGCTAATTATAATTCACTAAACATAAACGCAAAATAAAATTACATGATTAACTGGGTATTTAATAATGTATTATGTTCATTCATTACCTGATTAGAATCGAGAGCTTATCTTTTATGTGTTCGCCTAAGAAGAGTTAGCACAGTGGAGCCGGTTTGGACTGCCGCATTTGAACCTACGTTATAAACGGGTCTAATATGTAATAGAATATTCAGGGTATACACCTGTGGCGGGTCGGCTTCTCTGTTTTGACCCGTTGAAATCTTTATTAGTCCTGGACCGAGAAAGCCTGACTTGTATAGGCTTTTCGCCTCTGAAATTCTCCAGACTTGAGCTCCAATGAAATTACCCTTGTTCATAGCCGGCGCATTTGTAATAAGTATGGAGTTTATTTTCTGTCAATTAGCATATCCGCAGTCATGTCTGTAAACTGAATATACACATTTATGTGTGTTATCTACCCTACGTCCGTAACCTGTTTTCGATAGTAATAAATCCATAATTTGCGTGCTATCCAAAATGGTGGTGAAATATAATTTTGATATGGATGGACAATACTGTATGGATAATAGAAATATTTAAGGACCGCCTCTTCCTCTTACACTGTTGCGAATGAAATTGAATATTTGTGTCGTAACCAAGAAAATGGGACAACAGGATAAATTGGAAGGATCAAACTGATCCATTCCGTATTTACCGGATTTGCAATGACACCGGTTCATTAATTTAAATCACCATTACCTGATTAAGCATTAACTAAAATAATTTTATCTTGTACTATTACAAGGACTTTAAGTATAGATTCCATTTTAATCAAATCCCGGATAAAATCGTAAGGAATTGTAATTTACGCGCATAATGGACTAGAATAAAATTCCGTGCGTGTGTATTGCTCTACGAATTAACATTAGTTCAACGCCTGGTTGAGTCCTTCTGTTTTTTCAACACAAAAGAAGCAATGAACCAAAGGAAAACTTGGAACGCAAGAAAAATCCTGATTACCATTTGGAGAACAATGAAGTTGGACCGGAGAAAACTCTTTCTCTGCGCTTACAATAGAGCCTCGATAAAGGGGGAGCTTACGGAAGGTGTAGGTCTCCCCAATCTTGTGTTAATCTTTTAGCTGAGTCAAAACACAAATCCTCAAGTCTTGAATAATACGATACTGACCAGTTTTTTCCCAGGCTTGAAATAACTCTGCGGTTTTAAAGTAATAAAATAAGATGAATTGATTTTCATATTTACCAGCGGTAATACGAAACACTGTGGTAAGCATTATCACTTTACTATTATTGAAACGTCACTTTGATTAAATCGTAAATTTACAGGAATACTTACGGGTAGTAACGTTTTACTCCATATCGCGATTTTATCACGTGTTATCGTTCCACGAAATTGCAATTGCAAACTATTCGTCCTACATTCTTTTAAATATTAACACTAATATTTAGGCTGGCCTCAAGCCAGTAAAATTTCCCCGGCGGACTAGTAGTTTCCGCCAAGACTAGCGATACTAGTGCCCGCCGTACTGGGATTGATTCTAGGGGTAGTTGCGGTTTGACACGGTTCGGGGAAACGGCCGTTTCCCGTCCGAGATAATCTGTGTCGCGTGTAGCTGAGGATTATTCGGCGGTAGATTTTAGGGAAGGAAATGCGCCGCAACCCTTTTAAGCGGAGCCATCGCAAATTGGTTTTCCCTATCCGGTCTCTTCCCCGCCCTCCTTGCCTCCGAGCTCCACCGCCCGCTGTATAGGCGTGTGGGCGCGTATGTGGAAGCCCGCCCCAGTACCGCTCTGTCTATAGAATTTGTGTACGCGTCGGTGGGAAACGTGCGACGCCTACATTAGGTAAATTACCCGGCGGATGCCCGACGGAACAGTTCCGACTCCGACACTAACACTTTGCCCACACTCAAACACTACGCCGGCCCTCTCGCCCTCCGTCTGTACACACCTCGGTGTCCCGTTTTTTGGGAACAAGGATTAAATCTTTATTGAGCTTCCCATTATTCGGTAAACCTCGGTCTTAGAAAGTAGCCGACGGCGTTGATTAAAAAGTATATATTGAGCCAAATAATTACTTTTGGCTTGTCACTGTGACCAAGTTAATTAATAGTAATACAAGGAATGATCCTAAATGTGACGTGATTATCTATAATTCGATTAGGTAAATTATATAAGTAAATTATTTTGGTTACTGAGTACTAATAACAGAAATAATATTATAATGGAGACCGTTTAGAAAATTTTATTTCAAATAGTTTTCTAAAGGTGTGATGTAGTAAAGATTGAAGCATATTGCGGCCCACCGTAGGGGAATAAATATTCGGATTTAAGGTGGGGATCTAGAAGAGTGACGATATGCGGAGTGGATCCACAAACACTAGTACGTGTTGAAGTGGGCTGGCAGGTAACGAGGCGCGACGCGGGCCCAATGTGCTTAGCCAGGCCGGGTCTTATTGGGGACGTGTGAAGTACTCCCAATCACCGACTGCCCATGCCGAGCTGACACTGCAAATCTCAAGTCCTCCCACTCCACTAGCCTCCATTACCCAGTATCCGCGAGTCAAATTTTAAAATCAAATTTACATTTATTGAATATCACCGGAAAATGAAAGGGACGGGCGCGGTCCGTGACCCTATGTAAACACCCGAAGCGGCGGTTGTTGCCCCCGCTACAACAACCACTGGATGGTGTCACACGCGCCGACGACGATGAATTTTATTGAGCGTGAACTAAAACTACAAGGTTTCATGCATACGAGGTCACCAGCTCACTGCTCTAGCAAATTGTTTTCCGTGAAAAAGAAAAAATTGTAAACATTTATTTACTCAACCAAATATATACACTTCTACTAATTGTATCGACGTTCAACGCCTGTACTTAGTTGCACAGTTTCTATCCTATTTAACTATCCTAAATACATGTATTTTGTTGTTCCATTATACCTTAGTGTCCCCTATAGGAAAGGGACATGGGCAATTTAAAGAGATCGTTTTCATACAGTATTTTGCAAATAATGTGTAATTCTAAACCATCTCTAGACACGAAGACCAAGGTTGGAAGAATTTATTATTCGATGTCCCGAGGCACAGAACTGGATATTTCTAAACTTTATTACAATACAGTTATACTAACAATATATTGTACCAAGCACATATATACTTACAAAAATTGTACCACTATGAACCAAACTATTAAACAGTGTATGGGTAAATCCGGAGTGCTACAGTAATAATACCTATTTAAAGAAAAAGCACGTATTAACCGTAAATAATAAGTGATATTGGAAAATAAAGTAATGAGAATAAGTGAAAATAAAAGAGTAAATTAATAATATATACTAAAGATTCTCCCGAGCTTCTCTTTTTTCTATCTGTAGGTTACATTCTTTAGGAAAACCAGAGTGAGGAAAAAGAAATCGGAAAATACGTTATTTCAAAACCCTCCCAAGAGTACAAAGAAATAGAAAATCTAAACGTAGCTGGTTAGTTCCTGTTCAAGTGTTCCTGCGTATACCTTTCAAACAAAAAAAAAGTTGTGCTATAGAGTCCTTACCGTCGTCCGGGTTTTGATAGACTCAGGTAAGCCATCGGGGTAACCGGGCGCAGCTGGGTAACATGACCGGGATATTTGTCTCTCAACGGAATAATAATAAAATTGGTCCATCTTACCGAACGAGGGCGAGATGTCGACTTCTACCAATAAATCCAGCAAAGTCGCCTGATGAACCTGGAAAAGAGAGAGCGTAACGTGCCGTCCTATGATGTATGATGATATTTTCGTTTGCATTTAAATTCCCGAGTTTTTTAAGGATGAAACCTTTATAAGAAAGGTGAAAACGAGGTGTGTACTGTGCACAGATGCAGTTGGGTGGTTGTATCCTGGTTGTCTGGGATATGAAGGGATTTTCGTTCTTGTCCTTCGTAATCCCACCACCCTTAAACCCTTGTTCGCCATTCACCTGACAACCATGCCCCACCCTCCCAGTACAAAACAAAAACAAATCATTCCCAGCCCAGAGTGAGCCTTTTACTTCCCTGTCTTTCTTCCCGTGATTTAAAATTACTTTCGGATAGCCCGGCTTCATTTCACAAGTAATTGTCAGTTCCCACGGATAAGATGCTGCAATAATTTAATAATTTCGATGCCTGTATCGAACTGACAGATCTGATGAATCACACATAAATATATTGGATTAGCAAAAAGAATTCCGAACGAAAATGGTAGCTTTCCAAGTTTGGGTCGGTTAGAGCAGTATATTGAGAACCTTGAGTGGTGTGCGAGAGAATATACAGAAGGAAGATAATGGCGGGCGACGGGCCGTAGAGCTACTGCATAAACCACCTGTCTCCGGGTCCTCAGTATTAAAATTAATCTCATATAAAATTGTAATGTTCCGCCGACATCGGAATTTTCCCTCTGCATTTTTTTAATCTAAACCTCAGGTAAAATTTTCCATTATACAGAATGTTTAAGATTATATCGTACGTTATTTCATTTTTTTATTGGGTGGGGGTAGGGGTAAAAGCTGCCTTTATGAACCAGTCGAGGATAATATCGTCTCAATAACGAACTCATAATTTTCAGGATTAACATATTTTTTAAACTTGTGATAATTTCAACAGAATAAGTTGAAGTTCCGTGAAGGCTGTCTTATTAGATAAAAGAAAATCTATTTAGTTGTTTGTCCATAAACTGAGTTATTGTACGATCAGATATTGTATATAATTTTTAAATTATTTGTTATTAGTTAATTAAGTGATTGTCATTTCATTGCAACTAAGACTTATGCGGCATTGTTGCTCGTGCCATAATTAAATATTTTATCGTTCCTATAAAGAAGTAGTACAATTTTCTTCTCCCCTCTAGCCCTATACTGCAAAAGTGATGTACTATCTATGTAACACGAACTATAGATGTTCAGATTTTAACTAATTCCATGCTTATTCAATGAAGATTATTTGTCTAACTTTTTGAATTTTTTGCGGAGGGCGGTTGTAAAGTTAATCTTTTACTGTCTTTTAGGGGTTCCTATTTGGTTTAATGCTGTCATGCCTCTCGCCTTTTCAAAGGGTGGATATACTTCCGTACCGTGTCACGTGGCGAAATCTACAAGGCCTTCCCATTTACAAAAATAAATATGTAAAACACTTTCCGAGTGAAAAAGGCACCACTCCCTTAACGAACGCAACCAGTGCAATTTTTTTCCAGCCCTATTCATTAAAAAAAGACATTTAATTATAAAATCTGCTCGTTTATTGCGACAACAAAGTCGGCAGGTTTGTGAATAAGCACGACCTTTGTCGGAATTCGTTATCCCTTGACCGTCGTTCTCAGTAAGGCGGGTAGAAGTGAGCGTAACGTTAATGGGGGTGAAATAGCGTTGTTATATTTCTGGGAGGGTTGAATCGTATCCAAATCCGCCCCCTTAGGGTTATGGACGATTGTTGTTTTGCAGTGGAAGGGGGCGAGGGGTAACGATAGCCGGGAAAACCCCCCAGGCGCCCCCCTTTTCTATCCCTTGTTACTTCTCCGCAGCTGCCCCTCCGCTAACAAGTAGGCCTCTGGAAGTAGATTCTAGTACCACTCGAAGAAATATACCTCGCACCCCTCGGTCGTTTCATTAATTCGCATCCCTAAACTTAAGTTAACGATAGGCCGTTTTGTCCATGCTAAATTTACTCGGCCGTTCTGATTTTGAAAAGGAGAAGTCTTTAGACACCCTCTCTAATTACAAATTAACCAAAAATATTTTACTCATCCTGTCTGAACTTTGAATCAAAATACATGCACGAGTTATACATAAAATAAACCTCATTTAAATGTAATTGCATGTACACCTACTACAACTTTTCATGTCTTACTGGAATGTATGTATGGCAAAATAACTCAAGGTTTTAATCGAAAAACAAGGCGGCATTGGTATTCCTTTCTAGATATAAATTAAAATCTTATTCAACCTTCTACCAAGGATCGAGAGAGAAATTACCTCTACAGTTATGCGGGTCAATTAATTTAGTGAGGGATTAAATCGTTGATAACGCGGTCATACATTCATAATAGATGTGTAGATAATATGTATTAGGGGTTGGCGATGTTGACCAAATCTAATAAGCCGCAAGTGCCAGTTTTCCATTTACCATTTGACCAACGTTTATTAGACTGAAACTGCATATCACCGGAGGGTGCGGTCGATTTAATTAAAGCGATGCGATCAATTTCCAATTTCATTTAAAATACAACATATCAGATGTTATTTGAGTGGATAAAAATCCCTGGTTGAGTTACTGACAGATGTATGCCACAATCGGTTAATGTGTGACGGTTATCAATTAATTTAATAATCAGTAATATGTTAGTAATTGAATGGTAATTCGCTACGCCGTCTGGGTTCAAACCCGGTCCGTTATTCTTGGTGTTTTGTGCGTTATTCGGCTTTAGCGACTCGTTTCATTGATTCCGCCGTTACATGGCTTGGGATCTGGGCGGGCATAAAATTTATCGGCCGAATCCGAGCCCCTCTCCGCCATAACCGTCGCTTTTCGTCCCAATAATTCCGCGGCCCCGTCCCTCTCGACGATAACTCATTCCCCTTCGGAGAATATAAACTATTCTCCCCGGCCCGCGGCGTTCAATTCGTTTGTGCGCATTTATTATCCTCCAACCGACTGGCACAATTTTCCCGATTTAATAACTGCTCCGGACGGGACATTATTGTCGGTTGCCCTCGACAAACCTCGTCCGGGATCGAAAATTGTGTCTTACCGAATCGGGCTTGCTGAAATTGAATGTAAATCTAAAACGGAATGGCGTATTCATTTATGCTCTAATCCCGGGTGTACGGGAAATGTAAAGTAACGTCAGTATTAAATAATATTCTGTATGGCCGGATATATTTGAAAATAAAAAACCGTTCATATCTAAGCCCGGTGGCTGACCCAATTAGTAACCCGGAAACTCTATTGGAATTCAGTCGGAAGTTTGTTACCAAACTGCTTCCCATTGAAAGTGAAAATACACAACTCTCAATCATGTTGCGAGATTCCTAAGCATTAAGAAAATAAGGTTCCAGGAAAAAGACAGGAAAATGTTTTAAAAGATTGAAAGGGAATTTGTGCCAAGTCACTGTTGATTGCTTAAGAGATTAGGTTTAAATGCGCAAGCTGGGTTTGAAACCGTTTCTCCATTAACTGAAAATATGAAAAAACCTTTTATTTTAAACCTCTCCGAGGACTGTAGAGTAAATTTAAATGCACTAATTTTTATAATAAATATTCCAACTGGAGGAAATTATTTTCATCATCGAAATTTGAAATTAGGTCTTCCAAAATTGTGGATTCAATCTTATTTGGTGGCTGGTAAAGGATTTACTTCAAGTTTAGAATTCTGAGCTGTGAAATTGACAAAAAGACTAAATATATATTGCCTTAATTTGGTTCGCAATTAAATACAAATAAATTTGGTAAATGCAATGGCTGCATTTGTTAATTTGTAAAAAATTATTCCGGATCACCGAAACTGGTTACATTAAGTTTTGCAAATAAACTCTAGACAGGAATGAAATATTATTTTATACTTTACTATTTTACCCTACTGAATTAAATCTAGTGTGATATATATGCACAGTCTGTCACTCTTAAAAAGGGTCGTAACAACTTGGCAATAGTTGAAATCTATATTTCATTGACGGCTAATTTAGTACAATTTGAAGGGCAATATTCCGCTCGCGGGATGGTCCGGTTTCTGGAATTATTTCAGCTGAGCTTCGATTCGATTTCCAGTTTTATATTTTGTGCTCGGCGTTGGCGTCAGAATAGGTTTGGTGAAGGGCACTCGGAGCGGCTGTCGGGTACACGCCCGTGCAGGGCAATGAAAGAGAATGCTAAATTGGGCTTTGACCGCAATGATTAAATTGTACACAGGTCCGATTCCCGCTCATCGGTGACAGTGAAATCCGTGTTGGGTGCGGGGGGGGGGAGGCCGCACTGTAAAAACCGTCTAAATATTTTCCGGGAAAAGTCTTCAGCGCTACATACTTTGTTCACTTTCAACCTGTGCTCGCGATTAGCGCTTTGAATTGGCCACTAGATTGAATTCATTCTCTTCTTTTCGATATTCCAATTTAAGGCAGTTAGGGACACCAGTGGTAAATTGCTGTGTGTATCCAGCGATCCAAACTGGATCTAGGACTGTAATATAGATGAAGAATACTTACACGCCACCATATAACACTAAACTACACGCACAAATACAAAGTCACTAAGATTAGACACCTCATGGCTACCGTACCTGAGAAGGACTTTGACCGAAAGTGGTGAACTACATTGAGGCTCTCTCCCTCTATCTCAGATCCTCCAAAAAAAAAACAAATTTATTTGCATTAATACTAATTTATATTTAAACAATAAGTTCAATAAGTAAAATATTACTTAAGTAAATACTGGTAATAAGTAATATACAATTACAATATTTGAGATATTCCGTTGTAAATATAGGAATATACGAAAATATAGGAAATAACTATTAGTTTGACGGGTTCACACCATCGTCAGCATCACTCGTCAATAAACTATTAATCTCAGTTTATTTGATAAAAACTCTGTAATTCTATTGATTGATTGTGCGGGACCCAATATCTTCCAATATTGATCCGAGATCAGGGTATTCACCTACGTTACTTTCTTCCTGTTTCAGATTGCACCGAAATAAACCAAAAGTTCACGGATGAAATCCTAAAGTATTAGTACAGTGCTAATTATATTTCGTCGAACTGTCAGCAATTTTGACACGCTCTACTTGGCCATTTATAACAGTGGAGCACGCAGGTCGATCGCCCGCACTAGATTACGCCTACAGCCCTTCATTAGATGTATTTTTTCATCCCCTCCCAACTGCTCGACCGAAACGTCGGCCCGCGTTAAAATTTTATTCCCGATTTATCACCAAGAATCGGAGATAAATTCAGCGTGAATTATGTTGGTTTCGACCGTGACCCCCGTGACTTTCCGTGTCGTAGGCTGCACGTCTATTTATAAGTTATTTCCTTATGCGCGCAGGAGTAATTGGATTTTATATTTGCCAGAAACCCGTTCCCACCGTTTTTTGTTGTTGAATTCATACTATCGACTATCACAGGTGCCCTTTGTGAGTAAAATCGTAGAATTAAACCGATCCTTAACCATCCAACAGTTACTGCTCATTAACACTCAGTTCGGTAAATCGCTTTCCCTTCGATGGTACGCATGTTTTTCAGTTCAATACGGTGAAACAGAAATTTTGTTTTTTCACAAACGTAATGGCACTCCGAAGGTGTTCACAAAATGCTTTAAACAAAGTATTTAGAGAAAAATTGTTTTCAGCACTATTATGGGAGGGAAGAATAATAAAGTAGCTCGTTCTGGGACCTGAGAACTTGGTACAACAAAAGGATTGGTATGTTGAATGTGAAAGTGGGATATTTTGGATCTGTTTATAGGAAATTGCCAGTGTACACAGGGCGTAGAGAAAATGGTGGGCTCCAGAGCTCACGGGGATATACCTAGCCGGTATAGGAGAGGGAAGGGGATTCGATTGGGCAGGCTATGAACCTCGATCCGTCCCCTATTTCGGCATTCTGATTTCGGTCACGTTAAGCAGCCAGGTATTTTGTACGAAGAGCGGCCCGGATTTATACGTGACTCTCTTTCCGAATTCCTTTCTGGAATTTATAGTCATCAGGAGGGTTTGAGTCATTACTTTTTCGTATTTTTTCCTTTCTTACGTCGTCGTGAAGAATTCTGAATCTTCGTTACAATCGGAGAAACGCTATACTCTATACTATTTAATAATGAAGTTAGCCAATATGAAGCTTATAAATTGTACGTTGTTTATACGTCTTAAGTTCATGCCGTGTTGTGTGCTATCTGCATCTGAAATATCCAAAACATGTGCATATTTGTCGATAAACCTGAAGATATAATTGCTTCTTGTGTACTTATACTTACGATTGTAAATGCGTAATGTCACTAATCAACATCACTAAAATCATAGATTCAAAACTAACATACAATAATTAATATTATTTCGTTACTTATTTGTGCAATATAGTCAATTTGTAATGCAGGGCGTTGAGAAATATGTTTGAAGAATTGTGTTTATTGTACGGAGGCGGATTGTTATGGGCTGCGTTTCACTTAGTCTGAGCGTTCCAGGCTCTCTTGGGTGCGCTTTGACTCCACATCGATCATGAAAACAGCCGCCAGGAATAAATACGGTGATGGAAATAAGATACCGCAGCGGGAGCCATTTATTATTTCTTTTATTCAACACTTTCCAGAACGCGTTCCGTTCGCATTCCCGAACGGCCGTGAAAGAGTGCGTTTACCGCCGTTCCTGTTCACCTTTATTTTTTCCGCCGGTTCTTTTTGTGTTCTTTTTCGTGTCCCCCGTTCTAAATTTATCGCAACAAGGAGCCGTATATTTTTCCATTTTTCTGAAAGGCAAAACTCGTGAAAGTTTACGAGTTTTAATGAAGTTAAGAGGGCGGATACTGCGGATAACTTTGTCTCGGGAGGCGGCGCTCTAAACTTCCAGAACCTATTTAACCGTTTCCAGCATCGCCCCCTTACAATTACAAAAGGGAAAGTAATAAACCCGGAATACCTGTTTGGCGCTAGTTCCACTGGTTAGCACCTCCTAATTTTGAATCGATATGAATACGCGATGAGTCCGTTGAAATTAGTCGGTCTTGTAGCTTTTCGTTTTGAAAGGTCGGAAAATCTTATTCCAACGCGGCTGAAACGCGTTTTCCTGTGAATTGGAGTGCTCAGAACACGAATTAGAAGAATAATAAACTGAGTTTTTATTAAACGGATCTCCTACGCAAATTGGTATTCGGTTGGGTTCGTTAGCACGCTTTTCTTACGGTTTTCAAATAACGGAAACTTCTCAGGTACATAAGGCGTTATCGGAATGTGAAGGGATTTTCATATTACAAAATCTACTCAATTTGTCCATAAATACCTTCCTTATTTGACGAGTGAATATTTAACTTTAATTGTCCCTGACTGGCTTCCGGTAAGATGGCACGATGTGGGAAGAATATCGGTTGCGGTGGTTGACCCCCAGCTGTTCCGGGATTTTTCCTGTATTTGGAAACCACCTGAGTGAGCTCCGTTGAAAGGGGCCTTATTGGACGTTGTCCGCTTCCGACAATCCTTTTCTCTCAACATATTTGCTCGGTCGTTGAAAAAATAGTGTGAACTGTGTGAAGAAATAGTAAGAATATAGCACAATAAATGATCTAATTCGTAAACTACTGGATTACGTGGTATTTTGTAATTATATTTTCGGAAATTAGTTAATTTGAGGATATTAATAAGCCCCAATATTTATGATGTTGAATTCTAATGCTGATTTCGGTTAACTCCGTTAGATTAACCGGCTAAAAAGGCACGATTATAATTAGATGGAATCCAGGCGATATTATTAGGCAGTAATTATCACTGAACTTCATTGTGCAATCCAGCTATGGTGAGGTAGAGAGAGTCACTTTTTATATTTTTCATGAGCCTGACCGAAAGGTCAGTTCTTCGGTTTGAGTGTTTTTTCCTGAGACCGGGTTGAAGCCGGTAGGGCGGAAAGGGATCTCCGTAGATTATTAGTCGCCCATTAAAATTCTGTTTACGGTCTTTCCAGTCGAGAACGGTCGGAGGTGGCAGTTTTTTCTTTTTATCCCCCTTCCCCTTAATAGGAATATTTATTAGCAATTTAGGTTTGGGGACGGCCGAGGCGGAGGCATGGCATTAGGCGAAGGGGCTGGGGCCGGGGCCCTGACTGGTAGCCCACTAATGGTAGCCGGCCACGACAATCCGCCTATAATAAATTTTATTGCTGGTGTATTTTAGTACAGACGCGATCCCAGGAAGGGAGGGATTAAACTCCGACACTCGATTTAGCCTCCGGTCGTACTTTACGCCCTGCTGAACCCCTCTGCAGACAAATCCTTATAAATATTTGCCGCCGGTGGGAAGACGCCACATTAATTACATTGATTTTAAATCTAAATTAAAGGACCAACTGTGTACTACTTTGCACGACCATGGAAAATATACTTACTGTTAGTTTTTTCGCGCACTCTCCTAGTTTCCTTGTAGTCTAGACAAGTTTATGTTCATAGTACACTTTCACATCTCGTGGCGTTACCGATTTAACCTTACATCTGAATTAGATGTGGATATAAAAAATAATATACTATATAATTTGTACAAATACTAAGAAATTGTGATTTTGCCTTCGAATGGGATCCAAAGTGGTGCTACCACTTCCTGGTACCAATTTAGCTACATCCCGGAGTAACATTAATATATAAAGACGGATATTTCAAGTAAAATACCTCAGATTATTAGGCGAGTGGGATATTATACCTGCAACATCGATCTGGCCGATGGCTTTAACGTGTTCAACATAGCCAACAATAACGTCCTGGCCGAGACTGCTTAATTTGGTGAACGGGTTAAGTTACGGGCGAAGCACGTGAATAAGGGGAGAGCATAATTCAGAATTAGTGAGGGTAAGGTGGAGGCGTCATTAGCGGGGGCCTTTCCCCAAGACCCTCTTGAAACCGTTCTTGAGAACTTTGAGAACTTGATTGTAACTAGATACCGCTCGCAGTCACGCCCAGTCTTCCTCCTACCATATGCCCGCAATTGCTCGATTGGTTTACACAAGACAGTGAATACAAAAATAGATACAAATTGACAAACCAATCTTTGATGAATAATAAGATGGGCACGTTGTTAAAAATATACAGTTGCATCCGTGCCGTTAAAATCGAGGGAACAAATATTTTTATTAGATCGCTTAATAGTAAAAACAGCTATAATTAAAAACTGCCTTACTAATACCATTATTTCAATGTATATTAATTTCGGGACGCTAACCTAAGTCATGGTTCGATTTGTCTCTACATTCCTGGATTCCCCCAATAAGAATAATGTGGGGGAATATTACTTACGTACAATAGTTTTATGTGTGTACGATATTATACAACAAAATTGAAAAAATTAATTACTAATGGGTTCTATTTATTTTTGGGACATGATTGCTATACTCCTATATGCTATCAGTTTGTGAAAATTTTGGGCTGATTAATGAGGAGGATTCTTATGTGGTAAGATCTGTTTGTATAATCATAGGGATGTGGATAAGGTAAATAAATACAAATATGAATGAGCTATCAGTCACAATCCTCCTTGTATAGGAATGGCGTTGGCCATTCTTGCGAGTGGGCTTGGCTTGCCGCCATCGCCGGTGGAGTTCCGCTCAGCTCCCGTCACTCGGTACTCGAGTTGGCCTCAAGCCAGAAGGGTTCCCGTAATTATCAACAAATTGGCGGGGCAAATAGATTATCGAATGGAATATTTCAACTACTTTCTCGCGCCGTGAAGGATGGCTCGCTTGTTTTAGTTTAGGATCAAAATCCACTTACACGTAGAGAGATATTGCCTATAATTGGACGATAACGATAACACAACTCTCGAATATAAGGAAAATCAGATTTTAAATACATCAACCCCTTTTTTATGTTACCCAGGTATCATAAATACATGTCTTAGCAGTCATACTGCGTACGTTTTCTCATAAATTTAATAATACAATACAGTTTAATACCTGTGTACATTGTGTAAACAGTACAGGAATTAGCTACACCGCCATGGCATATTCAATTATATGAATATTCGGTCTCTTCATTCTTTATATGTTGTTTGGCCACAGGCTTTCACTTATGCCGCACTTCAAATCCTGTTTTCTTTACAATTTAGCTGACACATCTTGACGCATTGAACTTTGGTTGCGTTTTCTCTCGCAGAGGGATGAGAAAACCGTACACGGTCTTTTGATTTCTGTGGAGAAAAGGCGTTGAGAAACACGTCTTTGGTAGATCGGTTTCGGCTGCTCGCCATCTTCAGTAGCGGTGTTAGTCACTTTTGGCACTTTGAATGTTTTTTGGGCAGCCTCACTGCACTGTCACTGTCACTTGTACTGCGGTGGTTATAGTGTCTTCAGTTCAATGCGCTACTGCAATGGTACGGCGCACCTAATACTAGCGCGCAACAAAGGCCTGTCTTGCATGTTAGTATTAGCGCCCTACATGTGGCACCTTGCACTACAGGTGACATTGACAGTGCAGTGAGGATGCCCGAAACACATCCAAAGTGCAAAAGTGACTAACACTGCTACTGATGGTGGCGAGCAGCCGAAACCGGTCTAGCAAAAGACCAAACCAGCGAGAGGAGGAAGAGACAGACCACAAAACAGGTATGTTAAACTAGTTCTGTCCTTAGATCCTGATACACCTGTCAGTGATGTAGCGCATGTGTAGCGCCCGATACTGGCTGCTTTACCCCGATCAGCTTTGTCTGACAGGTCGAGCTTGTACAGATTTGGTTGAGAGGTCCCTATCCCGTCATCCGATACGCGACATTATTCCATCCCAGATTCCTTCCTCTTTTAGGAAGGATGTCAGGAAATGGGGATTTCATCATTTTGATCTACCGATGAACCCCCGACGATTTTCGCAGAACTGTTTTGAAATACGTTCTCGAGACCGACAAAAGATCAAAAGCCCTTCCTTCCTTCCTTCTACTTCACGTAGTAGACCTCCTTCGGATGTAAAACGTAAAGTCGTCTTCCCTTTAGTCCGGATGTTCGATTTCTAACCCCGGCATTGTGTATATGTGCGCACGTGAGAATGAGTTACCCGTTTGTATTTTACCCCAAAGTAGGAATCGGAAAATCAGATACCTCCCGTTTCACGCTGAACATCAGAACGTCATTGTTGGCTTTAGAATTATAACAATTTTTTAAATTTCTATTTGCCCACTGTTGGTGGCGAAGATAACATATATTATTAGTGTACAATTCTATACTAGTAAATTTCCTTAAGGAGTATGTCACAGTGTCAGGATGTGCAGATTAGCATTCGGCTGGCATCGAGAAATATGTCTCGAGCTGTGTTGAGAATAACACCAGTGACAGTCTAAAAACCGGCGCCCGATTAATTTGCGAATCGAACGAGCCCGGTAACGTTCGACTGCACCGAATAGCAATTACATTTGTGTAGTTGTAATTACACAGACGGTGTCCAAACGAGTACGGTCATTTGGTCAATCGGTTGAGCGCCCATTCCGGTAATTTGGTCGGTTTAGAATCGAATGAAAATTATTGCAATTCTCCAACGTTTAGGTCCCTCTTCCACTGCTCTGAATTCAAGGCGAGGCTCGTTTTTTGTCATTCACTGTAAATTCGTATTTATCTCAACCGCTTCTTATTTACCCGTGTATAATTTCTGTATAATGTGCTGTGCAAATTTCCTTTTCACTAATTCACTTAAAAACATTATATTTATCATCCAGATATATACCAACGTAGACCAATTTGTAGTTTTTTTCTAATGACAGACAGAAAATGAAACAATAAAATATCAATAGCCAGCTTTCCATTTCCTGAAGAAAACTGTGACATTTTGTGGACCATACAGTACTGTTAATGTACTACGATAAATGCTGTTATTGTTGTTGTATGTGTCCATTATATTCAGTCCAAATTTCAAATCACAAATCAGTCCACCACACCTAAATAGAACGCCTTCAAAACAATTCGGCTGAAACTATTTATTATTATCACCTTCATCGCTTGTTTATACATAGTACCGATCCAGAATACCCATCCCCAGTGAAGTAGAATAAAGAAAATTGGTACAACGCAGTACACTATTATCAAAATTCGTTAAATATACGCAAGATATGCGATTGCGCGAACCAAGATGAAATAAAATAATATTGACAGATTGAATGTAGTTAACTCTCTCTTATAATTGGTACCCATTGATTTTGTGTTCTGTTCTTTTCCGTTAAATGTATATACATATATACATTTAGCTAATAGGCCGTTCAAGAAGGTAGATTGTGAAATTAGTGCTGATTTCAAGTTCTCTAAAAGCCTTTGGAAAGAGGCCACCGTCTGAAGAAATTCATTATGCAAATCGCATTTGATTTTCAAACTGCAGAAGTTGGCAGATTATTTAAGCCTCACCTTTATCGCGGACGCCCAACTCTTCTCCGGTCAACAGATGGAATCCCTTATTTAATACAAAAAAAGTAAGTTAGCGAATTCAAGAAGTTGAGAATATCTTAAATCTGATCTAGAATCTCCCCTAAAGAAATCCATCTCAGAATTGCATTAATTCTTATTGTTATAATCTCCGTGTAGACTCGTCCGGAGTGGGAGTTGACAATAAAGAATGACGTGAGAACATTTAGCCGAGTTAGTTCTTTTTGAGTGGCTTATGCACTCGATACATTTAACAATATTTATTTTAAATACGGTACTGTGGCGCTAGACGGGATTTTCTTGAATGTTCATATTGTCTTTATATTGAACGCGGCAGGACAGTGTCAGGGTGCATTGTCAAGAAAAAGCTATTTTTGCTTCGACGAAAAATGATCTGTTTAAATATTTTATGCTATTCAATTCTTGCTTCCTTTGATTTTAGGAGAAAACATGAATAATATATTACCTTTAATATACCCAAAACTGTTGCAGTTGAAATCCAAATAGACGAGAGGAGAAAATAGTCAACCAAAGATTGACCTCTTTTAAAATAATGGATGGTTTTCACTCCAGGTTGTAGATTTCAGTCGGTCAGAATGTACTTTAATGGAACTTTGGAAGGATAATTCCGTTAATGTTTCTTTTTCTCTGTTCCTAAATTCAAAATGGACGCCTGCAACGTTCATTTCTCCGACGTCGGTAATATAATTACCGCCGACTCCTCGGCGAGGAGTGGTAAATTCCTCGCGATTCTCAAATAACATTCTCGGTCCGACCCTACTCTCCCGTGCTAATTCTTCAGCCCTTCTTTTCCTCTTATACTCATAATTTTTTCCAGGGGCTCATCCCCCCCTCTTCCATCGCGGCTGGGAATTAGCGGAGGCGCCATCTTTTGCGGTACGGTACATTAGGCCAACAGCGAAAGCGCCGACGGGAGAAAGGGAAAAGGAGACAGAAAGTGTTAGAGGGAGAATGCGAGGGAGTGAGAAGGGGAATGGAAAGAGAAAAAAAAATGCTCGTTAAAAAGTCTTCTTAATTCCGACAAAAAACTCCTGCTCGCTGAGCCCAGCACAGGATAAGACGATAGCAATCGCCTAATGACGTAGTAGCGGTACTCCTTTTAGGTTTTCTCTCCCTCGAAACATAAACTATCACGCAATACAGTAAGTACTACAACTATTGCTGTGCTTCGTTTAGTACTCCCAGAATAATAACGCAATTAGTACAATAATCTGATAATAAATAACCGCGATACGTCCGAAGCATGTATAAAACACCGGTAATGATCTCAATCGACATATCGATACCGATTTAATAATTTTATGTAAAACCCCGGTCAATATAATCTAGCCTTATATTGAAAATAATTTATTACCATTGATTTCATAATATAGTAACTTTAGCGCAAAATATTTATAAATTATATGTGACTATACAATTAATAGTTCTAAGACTCAATCTTATGTTAGCGTTTTTGTCACAGAACAACAGGTTGAATAGACATCACCAGAAGAACACACCTACAAACATTTAGGTGTATGATAAACTATTGAAATTCTCCGGATTATTTTCTATTTCTGATGTTAAATACAAATGTAAAGGATTAATGTTCCAGTCACTGTACAAAGTGGAATTTTCTAAATATCTCTGCAAAATATATATTTCACTCTGCAAAAAAGCTAAGGCAATTTTATTTCCGAAGTGCACCAATAAAATTGTGTTGATGAAGAAAGCGGTTGATTTCAAGATACAATCCTCTTACGCAGCTCAAGCGAGCTATTCAACCCTGAAATTAAATTGACATATTGTAATCGTGAAATTCGCATTATAACCTCGCTGTAGAATGAAAAAGTTTCTAATTTTATTCTTCGGCAGGAAATTTCTTCCATGATTTACATGTATCAGACTTGGCGGATGAGGATTTTGTTTCTGTTCTTCTTATTATTCTTCCCAGGCATTATTCGAATTTACGCCTGACCGAGGTATTTCGTCCACGTTTTGCCCCGAGCGACGCCCATTACGGGATTGTTCCCCAACCGGTCGGAAGGGGGCTCACAGAAACTTGGTGATTCTGAAAGTGGCCCCAGGCTCACCCCTCCCAACTACCTATAGATAATCGCATTCTGGTTAGGGGGTGGTGCTGGGTTGAAGGGGGTGGCCTGTGTGCGCCTACTCATCCAATAAGGCGGCCCGGGGTTGAAAGCCCGGGGGGTCGTTGGCGCCGGGAGGGGGTGGGTGAGAGACTACCAAATTGAATATATATTCGCGGGCCCATCTCGTGGAGACCAGATGAATCCCTTACCGAAGCCCTAGCCTATCCCCAAGGCGGTTCCCCAAAAATTAGATGTCGGAGAAAATGTATTTGCAATAATTAACCTTACAAAGGTCTTCCTTTTGCCTATGGGAAAAATTACGAGTGAAAATTTCTCTCCTAGGGTCATCATTTAGTAAAACACCATAAAAATATTCTGTACTAATACATATGTTCAGATGTTACAGAATGTACATCACAAATGTGATTATTTAATGCCGGCTACAATTCATATATCACTTATACATTCACACTTATAGATCCATACTATAAGTAAATTTTAAAATAAAAATGATATGGTGGCGAACACCTCTCACAAATTAGTATTTTTAACAATTATGTTGTTGGCTAACACAATATGAAAATAGGAAAAATAGTAACAACAATAAAACTGCCTCGCGTGCACCATAATCTTCGCCTAAGAAATTCAATTTTAACTCCATAGTAATATATTTATTGGCCACATAAATGAAATAAATTTATCCTTACTGTTAGGAAATAAAAACAAATTAATTCTGTACTAATGGAGTACTATTTCGAGAATTCTCGTCGCAAAAATTAATGAAACCTGATTTAAACTTAATGGCCTTAGCTTCTAAAGTAATAGGATTATGCTCTGAGATAAAAGGAAGAAGACAAAAAATTTTAAATCGTTATTAATATTGCACGGCGCCGAGAAAATTGCAACTAAAGTAATGAGGGAACTCACCGTTTATTCCCCTCCAGTGGACTCTAGTCTAAATCAAGTCAAGATGAGAAAAACACGAAATTATCATTGAAATTACGAATTAAGAATACGGGGACAGAAGATGTCTTCTTATGTTTTACATAATCATTTTATCTGTTAAATATTGATATAATTTACTCCCCATTTAAATTAGATACAGCGTTAAGAAATTGAAAATGTTGTCAAAACGCAGAAAGGTAAAGAACATTTATAAATAATAATGAAATACTAAAACAAAAGACTGGGACAGCCAGGGAATTCAAACATAGAGCATGGACTAAATATATTCTAAACAATTCTGATGTATGATATTTCTATCTCATCATCTATATACCTTGTATTTATTATATTTCTATTTAAAAACATTGGATTCGTTATACAACATTATTATATTATACAAATATTCTATTTCCAATGAATGGATGGACTTTAATGCCACGGTTAGAAAATGTAGTTACCAATCTTATTACTATAGATGCCACTACATAACGAAACCATTAGATTCCAACTCCATTCGGATTAAAATTAAACTAGATATGCAACTTCAAATTTTAAATTTGAACGTAGACACGCCTACAGGTAGGAAACTGTTTTTGAGTGTCCCCCCGGAAGAGTTAAATAACCGGCAAAAAATAATCCAATATTGGTAAATTGGGAGTAAAACGGCGTGAAGCGAGTGCGGTAGACGGGGCCCTGGTGGCCGACATATTGGGTTAACTCGTCCCCTCCTAATAGCCCAGCGGCGGCTTTAATTACCGCCAACCCTCTTGATCAGCCAAGGGGGGCTTAATCGATGGCCGACCATCAATTCCAGAGCAATTGTGTTTTTTTTATCTCCCTTGCCTCTTTCCTGTCCTATGAATCCCGGTCAAGTTTCTAGGGGAACATCAATTAAAGATCGTCGTTCTCCTAATAGTGTCCTATTTAAAAAGAAAAATATAGAAAAGGATAAAATGGTAGGAGGCGGGATCCTTTCACGAAGCTAAAGTTCGTGTTCCCCTTCCTGTGAATTTCCAGTGCTTTACATGTCGGGCTTTACAGTTTCCAACGTCGACCGGATTTATAGACGACGGCCGGATCACTTACAGAAATTAGGTATTTATAAAAGGGGTTCGAGAACTCAGATAAAAATAAAGCTCGGCTCACCCTTCGGCGGAGAGGTCGAATTAGCCGGTTTCTAATAAAATATGTTGCCGGTCTTCGACTACTGCCCCCCTGGGGTTGTTTACGGCCTGAACCCGCCCAAATGGGTAAATTGGCCCCCATTAGTGGCCCCGAGGGCGGGGAAACCCCATCTCAGATGGATCTAGTAACCTTTGGTTATAATTCAGTGTAGCTCACAATAATGGAGGGAAACTGAATTTTTTCGAGTTATTTCTGTTATCGATAATAAAATACGTAATACGTCTTATTGAAAAGTGAGTTTTCAATAAGACGTATTACCGGGATTATATAATATATGCCATAGATAAATTGAAGCATATACTTTAAAATTTATTGTAGAAATTTAACGATATTAATAAGCAGTGTCGCGATAACATAAACTGCAAAACATTTTAAATTTGGTAGAGAAATTTCATGTTCGGAGCATTTAATTGGCGCATGTTCGTCCCGAGCCATTAATAATGCCGTTTCGTGTCGTTTATAATCGGTCTTTACAATTTTTCTACCGCGTCAGTATATATATTTTCATTTTATTCTTAATTTCCAAAATATTTTCAATGGCAAACAATCGGCCCTGGCCTAATTACGTAGGTTTTCGTTAATGAGGTAGCGTGGACCTATGGCTAGATGGGAGTACCGGATTTGGGAGCAATTACGGTGAACCGGGAGGGTAGAGGGTGAAACACTGATCCCTATCTGTTCTCGGATACACAACCGAATTGATTTCCGCAATCCATCCGGATCAGCTCCGAGATCGAAGACCCGGAAAATTTCGGTCCCCTCACACAACAAGGGGGACTTCGGTCTACTAGTGGAGATAGAGTTTTTTTCTTTTTTCACCATTCTCTTATCCGTGTGGCTTGTTTAAAACTTTTGCTCGCAGTACTGCCTGGCGTCTACTTCCTTAACGTAGTTTCGGAGCAAAGCATCCATGTATTTAAATTTCCCTACTTTAATTTCAGGTTTTATCACATTTTTTCAATGAAGGCTCTCTTTCCATTTTCCGTGGCGGTCCATGATCGGGGATTCTCCCAAGTGATGTATACAAAAGCAAAATGAACAATCTGGCGCGTCCCAGGAAGATTGGGAAGGCGGTGTGGGGGAGAGACACCTTCATACTGCGTAGGAATATAAAATATGGCTCAACGTTAGGGGTAGTCTGGTTTGGTGGGAGGGAGGAAGGGAGGGTTACACTGGGCTATTTGCAATTCAAGGAGCATTAAACCCTGAGAGGTTGTGTGGCCGTTGTGTCGGTGTGCGGCTCCCGGGATTACACGGAGGTGTATAATTTAAGAGAGAGCCTTAGAGGGGGCGGACCGCTTATGCTTTGTTTTCTTGAATAATCGGAGAGGGGCCCAGCTGGCGGCCCCTGGCGTAGTGTGGAAGTCTGTGTTCCCCACGACGAAAGAAACCAGCGGACGATCAGACCTCTCATCAGACAAATTTTGTCACTGTTCCCACCGACCCCGACGGCATTAAGCAAATCACCGCCGCCCCTCCCGAGTTTAGCACCGGACGGAGGAGCATTAAAAATGTCGTCGCACCCTTAATGTTTCTCCTCTTTTTTGGTTTAGTTTCGGGCGAAAATTTATGGCCGGTCCCCGACATTAGCGCCAGTTGTCGCGAATGCCCAAAGTTTCCCTACAGACCGAATCCATCATTGCGGTTACTCAAACAGACCTCGAAAAGTCAGCACCCGGTTATACCGAGGACGTCTAACCATTCTCACGTTCTTCTTTCCGTTCGCCAATATTATTGAGGGAGAGATAATATCGCTTTTCGAAATGATTGCATATTGAAAACTCCTTACCCATCAACAATTATAATATAAAAACTACATACCCATTCAACAAGAGTCTCCTCCTATCTAGTATCAAATGCAATACGGTGCTCACACAGATGGTGCACAGGTTAAAGAAAACGATCAGCCGTGTGATAGTATATGGTAGTAGGGTTATTGAAATTGACTGAAGAATACTCGAATCGCTGAAAAAAGGGAAGCTCGACTGAACTCTTACGAGAAGCTGACCTGTAAATGTGTAGAAAAAGATGTAAAAAGATGTCTTCGTCGCTAGTTCTTCGATGTTAATTAGATCATTTACCCGACGCATTAAATAAGAACACTTCCGCCGTGAAACAACGGTTGGGATAACTAGGCTGAAATAATTAATTTTCGGTTCATAATTTAACAGAGGGGGCCGGTGCAGCGGTTGGGGCCAGCGATGCAGTAAGAGCAACGCTGACGGGGGTGGGGGTGTATAATCTGCATGGCGTTTTGAAGGGGCGGTGGCGTTGGAGAGCGGCCACTGAAAACAATGACAGTGGTCGCCAGGAGGGAGGCAGAGTTGGCCACCCCTATCCAACCCACCGACCCACCGACCCACCAACCCACCAACCCACCGACCATGAAATTATACCGACGACAGATTCAACAAACAACAAGACGCGGCCCCCGTTCGCACAGTTTAGTATGACCCCCATCACCAATCAGTGCCCCACAACTAGGCGCAATTGTACACCTGTCAAATTTTTGATAGCACCTCAGCCCAATCTTTATCAGTCCATATATTTCGGTGAATTGCATCCCGTAATTAAACTAAAATACAGAAATATGACGTCTTCCTTGTGCAGTAAGTGGTTAGGTGAACACATATCGCCGTCAATTATTTTATATATTTTTCAACTCATTTCTCGTTAAGATTTGTTTCCACTACATTATCGCACTCGGGAGTATTTCGTTTCGCAAATAAATGAACTTGTTTTGGGACACCATTATTGAATTTTTGCAGCATACTTTGGCATGATAGACTAAGTGCACAGAAACTGGATATAAATATAGCGTTTATAATATTATCAAAAGAAAACCAAGTTTCATTGGTCTTTAACTGGAGTAACAATTCGGTACAATTTCAGTAAATCGAAACCTACAAATAATTAATCACGGAAACGCCAACAGAAATTGGTATAGAGCTAATTCCAGTGCAAATCCAAATGGGAAAGCACAATTACTACCCCATTTACCAAATTGTTTCCATTGACCGGACACGCAAGCGGCTGGAGTCTTCCACGCCGGGGATGAAAACGATTAAATTAAATTAAATTTGTTTATTTTATGAATGTTTCTCGTTAATAAATTGTTTCAAGCCTAGTCGATCGCTTTTGTAGATGTACTACATATGAAGAGAAAACATCATGTCCTGTTATTTATAAAATTAACGATTAACTTTATAAATTCTATTACAAACGAAATTTAGGACGCAGTAATGCGATTTTACTTCACTAGAAGTTTCAAAATCACAGGTCTCATCCCTGTAGAAAATGAGAAAATCACTATTTCCAATGTCAGTGGCGAGCAGGGTCCAGGCCTCGATGAATAAAGAATGAAAAACATAATGAAATTTTGAATAAGTTCATAATTTGGAGTCACTCCAAAAAAAGACGGTTCCGTGGGTCCGCGCCGATATTCGTCGAGAAATTAAAGATTTGCTGACGATTTATTTCCGTTTGTTTTAATCGCTCCCACCCCGGAGTGTAGGACATATTTTATTATCTCCGCTCTGGAAACTGATGCTATATTCTTAGGGAGATAAGAGATAATTCGGTCTTTTCTTAGCTGAAATTAAAGACCCTCTACTCAATTACTCCCATTTAGATGGCCGAATCCTCATTTAAAGTTTCGCCAGTTTGTAATTAGGCCTCTTCCATTTATTAAACGGAAATATTATTTTAGAAAACGTATTTTCTGAGTGTAACTATTTATTTAAATGAACAGCGCTCATTTCTTTCACAATATTTAATATAACATATATATATACACATATATACGTTTGATAATTAAGTTGCTGTCTTGAATTCGGTACAGGCTTACCGCAAAAGGTGCACACACACGCGTACACTGGAGGTGAGGGCCCCGCACGAGCAGATTATCGGAAACCGATTCGCCAACTCGCGCACTAGCCCACTCCATCCCCTGTCCCAACCCCCGCTAAACCCTCCCACTTTTATTCTTTCTCTCGCGTCATTCATTTCCACCTTCTTTAACACCTTTCCCTTCTCCTTTGCCCGACTCGTTCCTCTATTCTTCTTCCACCCACGTCCTCAGCGTATCCCTTTTCACCGGCCTATTCTAAGTCAAGCCGTATATTTATTTTCTGAGAGACATATTCCGTATACAGCTGTATATAGTGCATTTTCCCGCTCTACACTACATTCATTTAGACTCCACTTAAAACCGCGAAAGAGAGAGCGATTCATCACTAACATTGATATAGATATAATTGTTCGTATTGTTCCTTTTGCAGTCTTTCTCACTATTTTTCCGCTCTATAATTATGCAGTTTTCGCCCAATCATAATTATATAAGTTGAATAAACAATAACCATGTTGTACCCTGATATTATCATATAGCAGATGTGTTATGAATTTAATTTTATTGTCATATTTTATGGAGGCAACATAAGTTGTTTTCAATTCATACTCACTTACTACATTAATATCATACTCATATGAAGAGATTATAATGTTCTATCACCTGAACTTTTATAACGCAGTCCGGGATTGACTGTGGCGTAAACATATAAAAATTATTAGCAATAATACAAAATAGGTATTGACCATAAGAGTAAATGTGTTCAGTAATAGGATGTTTGTTAATTTTAAACCTAGGGGTCGGCGTGTAGTAGTTGATAGAGGAAAATCTTATTGTCCTATACCGTGCAACTGACAGGCGATATAATTTCGCGGATGAAAATGAATTCTTTCGTTTCTAATGTTCCTTTTCCGTGGCCCATAATCGGCCTTATCGGCCCACTCTATTTTGTCCGCCGGGATCATCCATTTGTTCGGTCCCCTCCACCCCTTCATCGGGCTCCTTTATGCCCTTTCATTCGGTGTCCGATGGTCCCTTTTCCTCCGGTCCTAAATCCCGGGGCGTCGAACCGTCCCCTGTTAAAGTGGTGCCCCGTATAACGGCCTATTTAGTGGGCGCGGGACGCCCATAAGGGTGGCTAATATGCCGGCGTTTTGTACGCACCCTCCATTGTATAAAGCCGGTTCCCGGGACCTACTGTATAACACTCTAAGTACCCGTATAAGGTTTAAGTACTTTACGGACCAGTGGTGGGATGGACAATGCTGCCTCCTATTGCATATTTTAAAGGGCTGGGTAACGCGTCCCGTCTGTTCTATAGGATACCGGAGAAGGTGCAATTATGAATACCACGTATAGTGTATATATTACGTTGTATATAAACCCACGAAACAATTTTTTTATTTCATTAAATCTCTATTACGGACTATGTTGCAAGGCTACTGTCTGAATTAGTGAGTTCTTTCTTCTCGCACCGCGTAATATTTTTTACGGAATATAAGCAATTTTCAGGACGATGACTATTAATGGATCTCATTCTTCTAAATTGAACTAGCACATCGGATAATTTCGTCAGCCAACACACGAAATGATAATTATATTCCATATATATATGATTATTATTAGACGTTACTTATAATGAGTAACATTATATTTTTGATAATAATCGCATTTTGAATATTCAAATTGTAGGGATTTAATATGATTGAGATCAAATAAAATATATGAACCCCAGCAGATATGTGGCCCATAAATTTGCCGCATATTGAACACGAGTAGTTTTCATAGACATTGGCATTATTATTCTCTCGTTGATTTATGAATAAACTAACCAATTACAGACCAAATATATCGCTTAAGACATTGTATCCCGTAATTTAGCCTTTACAAAATCGTCTCGGAGGTAATTCTAGAGTTTATCCCCTAGGTAGATAGACAAAACTTGTTTCGGAACTTAATTATCATTTCTGTGTTCGTACTTGAAAATTCAGTTCTTCCGAGGTCTGAAATTAGTTGCGGATCCTCGAATGGGGTTCACCTACGTCCGGAGAGGAAATTATAGCAGGCACACATGTTCCCGAGGGAGGAGTCTGAGGAGATTAATCTAATGACGTCTTGCCCCTTTTTCATAGATATTTCAAAATACAACCACTATAAGCTTCATAACTCTGTTAAAGATTGAGGAACCGATTTAGTATACTATCAAATCACCGAGCGGACTGAGAAAGAATAATGTTACATACATAATGATTCGAATTTGTATAATAGTCATGGAAAACGCAAAGTGACCCAAAGGAGAAACGGTTGTGCCTCGTTTGAAAAGGAGGAAGTACAGAAGCATGCGATTTCGCGGAAAACGAAACCTTTTATTTCCAGGTTCCGTACCTTAAAAGGGATACCGCTTGGAACGGGTGCCGAAAGGGGATCACGTGACAAGGCCCGGTCCGTTTGTTACAAAACAGTCGGTCTTCGGCTTCCGGTAACAACTCCGACCGCTCAGAACAACAATTTGAAGACAAATCTGTAGCTGTTTTTGCTGTTAGATCTATGAAGTTCTTAACATACGTCGATTAAGAAAATGTGAATTTTAATAAGACTTTGTTATACCTCCGAATCGAGTATACGCGTGCAGTGGTCATGAAAGGCAACGCGATCTTAGTTCAAAACTACTGTCCGCGGCAGCATATCTAATCGTTTTTCTGTTACGAAGTTCCGGCGTGTGTTCTCAGACCGCGCGATTCACAAACGTAACGTGACTCTCGACTAAAATTAAAATAAATACCCCTTAATTTATTCGAACTGAGTTCATCTCTTGAATGGTTACGATTAAGCGACAGTAATAGGGGTAAATCGTGACGTTCTCGACAGTGGCCGAGTGGTGTTCCCGCGTGGTTTCTGCGCGGTTTAACCTCTCGTTTGGAGGTAATAGCGTGTCAGCCTGTTGGGGGGCGAAGGCGAAGCCGGCCCAACCCCAATTACTGGCAAGCAAAACTGGGTCAATGTTCCTGGCTTTCAAAATAGCGACAGAATCGGACCGGTAAATCAGGTAACAGTCCTACTTCATATTTAAATAAATTCAGATATTATCGACGAACTTGGAAACTGTGGCCATGGAATTATCCGCCTAATCAGAAATAAACGCGTGTGTATATAAATCTCAGATCTAAATAGTCGATTTCAGAGTGAAGATTCGCAATTGTGTATTGCCGTTTCGATTCTCCATTTGCAACTTTGAAAACTCAAAAAGTTTCTTCTAAATACCAAAAAGAAAGAGTTGATTCCTTTCATCATCACACAACAATCCGGCGTCAATTCTCAGACAGATCTCCAAGGTTAATTGTAAGAGCGTTATCGCGACCAGTTTTCCTAAGAAACCACGAAAAGTCGAACAGTGTGTCCAGATCAGATATACGTAAATGAGAAGTACCATTGTTTTGCTCCTTGGCCCGGATCCAAGAACCGAGATATTTATTTCCATAAAGGGAGTCGACCATTTAATCCAAATGGGCCATTGGGGCAGCGAACTAACGGTCCATTCCCTCACTCCCCACGCCACCATTATATAAGGGGCTAAGGAAAGAAGTGCCCTACATCGCTGTAGTTTTTTTATTTTATTTTTTTATGGCCGGGAAAATGCCAATATGAATCTTTAAAAAGCATCACTTTATTTTTCTCGCTGTATTGAGTTACGGCTCAGTCCGACTCTGGCTTTAAAGCGTAAGAGGGAAGATTGTCCTTTGTTGTTGTTGAGTGAACGTCATGTTAAATCACTAATATAGAACATTTAAAAGCGTTATTGAATCATTTGGTCCTTTTTGCAACATTTTGAATAATGTACAGGTTTCAGAAAACAAGGGCTAATAAACTAGGGATGCTGAAATCAAGTATCCATGAACAAAAAGATTGGTATGGGATACAAAAATATTGGTTCTGAATGTAATAAATTTTATTTCCACGACATGAAATAACACCTATGTTTTATTTTATTCGGAAGGTAATTTTTTATATATATTATTCGCGCACTTTATGCCTCTGCGACGTTATGCGCGAATTATAATTTCTGGTATACACCAGTTTAACAGTGTACAAATAAATTCTTGTTTTATATAGTTTGATATATGGTGGCTGTTATTTTTATATTTAATATTTGATAATTCTTATTTATAAAAAAATACATATTTATATAAAGTATTAAGTTTTGTGTAAATATTGTACAGTACCCGCTTTAATTCGATAAAATATTTAATATCGTGTAATGTAAAGTCCAGTTAATAAGAAAAGCGATTAGCTGATGGTTCAACGTATAATTACATTACAGGCCTCTTGGATGTTAAAATTTGAAGTATCGAGCTTAGGCTATGTTTGGCTTAGATTATAGGGACTACAAGGTTGCAATCATTAATTTATATTTTGCTGACCCGCACGTGATTAATAATCGGTGGCTGGCTGCCGTAAATTATAAGCGCTAACTAATATCAGCACACATGAAATGATTAGAATACAAAATTTGTATTACGGAAACTGATTATTAATCATTATTTTACATTTATGAAACATTGAATACAACTCGTTTATTTATTTTATACAGTATTTATTGCATATTTATTTCTGTGGACACGTACCATTTTTTAATAACAATAATATAATTTATTGTATTCAGGATATTAGTCACGCTGGTTGTTACCTTAAATAAGTACAAGGTCAGTTATGTAAATAAGAATCTTCGTCGTAACATATATAACAAACAAAACATTTACTTTTATATCAATTTACAGTATAAATTAAGTGTATTTGCTGCAATTATTGCGACTATTCTTTATGAACATTTCACAATAAAAATAGTTGTCACAAATAAATAATACTACGTTATAGGTGAAATACTGGGTCAGCTGAGGATGCATTAAACTCGTAATTAAAATTTACAAATGTTTTTCGGGAACGACATATGTAAGTAAACGCAAACGTACGTTGAAAGTACTTTTATCCTTCCGCGGAGGGATCAAGCGATGTGTTCGTGGAATAGAACTTGCCAAAATGGTAGCGTAAATTGTTTCGCTTTGTAGTTCTGGATCTTATCTTAAAATGTGCAAAGTGCGCACTTCCACTTGCAGGGGCCCTATGGTAGTGCTCCATGCATAGCCTAATTGGGGGTGCCCCCGACCACGGTTATAAAAGGGCCCGATGAAAATGGCGTGCTTCCAAAGCCCATATTATAGTGATGATATTAGCCCTTTGGGCGGTCGAGAGCCAAGTGTAACCCAGCAAACTTTCTTAGGCTTTTACCAACAGCGAGACAGTTTATTGGTTGGGCCCCGTTCCTCCTATACCTTACGCCATTCGCCAAATGTACCACCGTGGCCAGTCACGCTTACCCGAATTCGGTAGACCGGATGTAAAGCTCCGTGCAAATAAACAAACATTTGACATACTAACATGTCAGATAAAAATTATTCTGTAATTTTCTGATCCTTATAGTTATGTTACATGTTAGAGTTATGTTACATTAATATGGCCCCTTTTTTCCAGAAGGCTTATGTGCCTAATCTAAAAAGAATTACTATGACCAAGTAATTACTTTGTGTGCTTAGCTGCACTTTTGCTCTGCCCAAGGAGTGAGTAAGACAATGTTGAAATGATACGGTTTCAAACTGCAAGAAGACAGTATCGTCATGAAGCCTGTGTCCGGTTCCATTACATCTCTCAGGCTCCGATATTGATGAGTAGGGACAAAGCGGTTCTGATTGAGCCCCTTTTTTGTATAAAATAATCCCCATCCGACCCTGAAACCTTTTAAGGGTTGGGGTTAAAAAAAAGAAGATAAAAAGAGATATTTTTTTGCGCAAAACCAGTCCGGTCCGTCCTCGATTCTCGAGAGGACCATTAAAATGCAATTTAGTTTCCTGGTAACAAACGCAGCGATACATTAGAAGCTTATTAAAAACACCGCGGCGGTTTCGCCCACTCTCCCAAGCGAGACTTCATTCGGCTCCGCCATCCATTAATGGAGGGGAGGCGAGTAACTTTCTTTAACTATTTTGGCATTGGCGACAGTTTCATCAGGCGCATCATCTAAATATTTAGAAAATAACCTATATCCTTAAATAATCTATCTATATCGTTAAATATTCTTTTAATAGATAATTACACATATCTCGCTGCCCTCGATTATTAAATTGCTTTGCAAATATCCTTTGGACTTGATTCATGACATTCATATATCGTTGACAATTTGAAGTCTAATGGCAGTCGAAGTATGTTACGTACCTGATGTTATTTTTCACGTCTTATAATATATTTGATTATAAAGACTTTACCGGTTATCTAGTCCCAGTATGGACCAATCAAGTGAATCGAGACTTACCAACCGATTCACTCCACTCCAACTGGAAATGCGTTCTGGTGGAATAAGTTGCGACTTAATTATATTAATAAACGAATTGATGATGCTTATTGCCCCGTTTCGTCGGACAGAGAACGCCGGTACGATTTATAGGGACAGTAGCGATCGTAACTGTGTTGATTGCAGCTTAAATATGAAATGTATGAACCTGACTTGAATATATTAGGAGGTATAATAGAAATGTAGGGGGGGGTAGGGGGTATTTTTACCCGGAACGGTGTTAATAACGCGATGGAGGTGGTGGTTCCAACGGAGCGTGCGGATGCAGCCAGGCATTCAGCCGTGATACTGTGTAGTCTGGCGCTGGCTTGAATCATTGCCGAGTTGGGCCACGGTTCTTCACTCATAAATGATAAATTCAATAGGCTGCTTTCCTTTATAACGCGATCGGTCCCGGGAAATAATTGAATATTCCAGCAACGCTCTTCCCCTTCTAATCCCATTTGGAATGTAAACTTCTGAGAGGAGCGGATCCCACCGGAACCGTTTGATTTATAAATTTCAATCCTACTATCCGGAATAAACAATTCCTTATTACTACTTCAACTGATCAATGTCGTATTCCTATTGTGTTTTTCTCGCTAAATTATACGGGCTTATACTAATAATATTTATCACAAACCTGAACGTACGGACAGAAATGAGGACCTTCACAATGTTTCCACTTATAAGAAAGAGTAATGACAAATCAGACGAATTTAGATACATAAAAACTAATTATGTATTAACAACACACGCAAAAAGCTTCTGAAAATAAATAAATTGTCCAAACAAATTCTGATTTTAAAAGGTATACACCATGATTTGAACAAGGTATTTGGTTCACTACACCGTTTGTATATTCAAAACTCATCCTCTAACATTCACTCTATTTCATGAACGTGATGGGAATTCTGTTTATCCTATTTTTGAATATGTTGTTTAAAACTTCCGCCAGATGAATTACTAAATCAGATTTTGATTTAACTGGAGGATAAGAATTTCAATGATTCATGGAAAGAGAACGAAGATTTTTGAATTTGAGCAATGTCCTTTTCCTAGCCTGGTACGCAAATTGGGAAAATAAATTCCTGAAATATTCCGTCAAAAACTAAATTAATACTAATAATATTTCCTATTCCGATAATTGAATAAGCGTAAAACTTTAATACACTTCAATACTTTAATACTTTAGTACAAATTTTAATTTTCTGCCACCGTATGAGAAATTTCGTTAAATTGTGCTATACCTCTCAAATCAATAGAAATGTAATGATATGTTAAATTAACGACAGAGAACAGTGCCTTAGGGTCATTCCACCGGCGACCGGGTGAGAGTAGAATGAAAAAATATATCGGAGGGCGGATGTTGAATCCGGGAGAGGTCAAAAATGAAATGGTGGACATATTGTTGAAATACCACCCCACCCCCACACTCGCCGCACCCATCACCACCACACCCCTTCCCCACGTCGCTCCACCATCTCATCCTTGAATAACATTTCAACTGTGAAATATTCGCCGGGCAGGCTCCCGAACGTTTAGCTCTCGGCCTAAAAACCTCCATCGGACCAGCATTTTTCGGTCCCGTACTTTTTATATGGCATAAAAAAGGGGGTGGCAAATGTATTCCCTTCACTTTTTCCGCGTAAATGGAAACAAAGAAAACGTACAGTATTCAGATGTCCTGCCGAAACGGTCGTGAAAAGTTTTATTTATTGTGCGCGACAAGAAATTTGAACTTTCTTGCGCACAAAATCGAAATATTTCCCAGCGGACACCAGCCATTAGTGCTTAGCAATTAGTACGTAATAATGGTATACTTAAGCATGCGGGAAGGCTTCCAACACCCTAGCCATTATCAGCATTGTTTAGAATTGGTGATGGATCGAAACAGGCGTAGGGATTCGCCTTAACTACAATGCTACTAGCTAGAGGAACTAGTAAATAGACAAATAATGATACAAAATTCTGCAAGCGTGATTAAGATTCTACCGCTGAGGGGAGAGAAACACGCCCCTACAATCTTCACTTATTCTTGAATCATGTAAAGCAGATAAATATGTTAACATCTAAATTTTATGTACGTTAATTCAATTTAATATAAGAATTGCACGGAACAATAGGAATTGCATATTGTCAAGGAGAGAATGTGTTTTTAATGAGTTTACTGCAAACGGTGCACGCAAATTTGGTACATATTACAAACACTGTCGAAATTCAAGCGAATCTATTCATCCATTAGCTGACGCGTCCGTAGTATTGACTATTAATGTTTTAGTCAATCGCGTTTGGTAGTTGAGAGCGATCAGGGCGGGCGTCACGTGGTCTAACGGTGACCGGCTCCCCGCTCTCAGGACGATGTTATGTGAGGGACGCTGTGGAATCCCAATGGGGGGGGGGGGTAGGAGGGCCTACGCTTACGCCGCAAGCGTTGCACATAACTTCCTTGGGACCCGGGGGAGTCGGTCTGCACCAGCTATGGCGCGTCCAGTCCACATGTCCACCCCCTAGCTCTCCTCCGCCAGGCTTCCCCGAACATCAATTACTGAGCAAGCTATATGCAATTAGGGCCGGACCCGGGCTCGCATGTTAATGTCGTTAATTGAGCTCTACAGTTTCCCCGATCAATTGAGTCGCTCGGGTTTCATTTAAAACCGGCCCAATCGATACAAACAATGCATTCGACTGGTTTTCCGAGAAACTCGTTGTAACGATATCGAGGAAAATTATTTCACACGCACCAATTCGATGAAAGAGTTACGTAAAATGTTTATTCGTAAATGTCTAGCATTTTCAAAATTATTGTGTGACGAATAAATTATGTTTATATGAGTTATAATTCATTTGGAATTATTGCACAAGTTTTATATTTTGAATTGATGCGAGTCTTCAAGTTTAAGGGAGCCGAAATATGTAGGTTTTCAATGAATTCGCCCGTTGCGAATAACGTAGTTTAGGTCTAATTTTTGGTTATCCTAATAGATAAATCACTCCAAATTTGTGAGTTAGTAAAGGCTGAGAAGGCAACGTTTATGGTAACCGCCTTATTAGTCCTCCTCTGGCAATATTTACAACCATAGAGGCTGAGAGGGTAACCTTTATGGTTGCCTAACGCTTTATTAGACCTCGTCTATCCCTTGTCGGGTAGGGGAATAGGCCCACCGGGCTCATCTCTTAAGCCGGCTTCTGGGTCGTGAGATCTGACCATGTATCATTTTGTGTTACTGAATTCTAATTGGTTTCTGAAGTGTAATATCTTCCTCGTCGAAAATAACTTGTAGTCTCTTTTTCAGACTTCAAAATCTATGCCGTACAATTTATTGCAACACATTTATCGCACACAGTAGAGGATGCCCTGATTTTTATCACTGTCAATTTACATCGGACCGGAACAAGCGGCCCCGACGGATCCACCAGGGTCAATTGAAGATAATGAAGAGTAATTACTGGGGGCATTAATATTCATACGAGGCTCGCCTTATTAATAATTGATAGCCCAGCGGAGCGCCGGGGGTTAACTTGGGATGGCGGTGCGGGGGCGGGGGGGTTAAGAGAGCCCACAGGACCTACTCAATGCCTCAACTAATTTCATTTGAACATGTACTCTCAGCAGGTCTCAGTCGAGCTCCAGCTCTCATCCACTCTCATTAAATTATCGAGCCTCTGTTGTTTTCCACAGAAAGCACTTTGCGCCCCGGCCAGTTTAGTCGGTAAACAGATCTAAGTAACCGACGATGCCTCGCATTATTAAAAAAGTGAGATGAGTGAAATTATATTTTATTGCATCCGGCTGAGTTATACATTAATTAAGTCGGAAATGGGACTTCCTATCATTGAAATTGAAAGCACGTTCATTCGCAACATAATTACGTATAATGTTGAGGAATAATGTCAGATCTTTCATAGACCGAACAGAGCCAATCGTTTCTTCTTATTTCTATTTGTTTTATTTATTTAAAATGTGGACGGAAAATTAGAACACATTAAAACAGAATGTTTGTTAAGTTGATTAAGGATTAATTAAAGTACTAATTAAATTCAAACTGTTGTGAACAATTCTGATATTAAGTTATTTAATGAATTATTTATCATTTGCAACTAATATTCTAACTTTAATTAGTATTTGCCCTTTCAATCATGAAATATAATATAGGATGAACTAATTTCCATTAATGTACGTTCCTCTTTTCAGTACGTCGTCTTTAATTGCTTAATTGTAATTGACAACAAATAGTAGTATTTATCGAAAACGTTAATTAAATAGTAATTCATTTCATAACATCTAATGGCCAAAGGATCCTTTCAAATGATAATCAACGGTATTACTTCATTTACTCAATAAGAGAAGTAAATATTTGCGGTGGAGGGACTTCATATCGTGCATACGACGAAATTTCGGAAAGTCGGGTTCATAAAATTCTTCGAATTAATATTAAATATTCCTATTTAATATTCATAAGCGTATACTGAATAAATTACTCGAAGAAGCATTTTACAAATGGAGTGCCTACTCGCTTCTTAAATATTCAAATCGCGATTATTGCTAAATATTTAAATAAATGTGTACCGCTGTAGTTTTGAAATCCGGGAAAATATGGTATGAAAAAATCCTCCTTCACTTTGCAATCGATAGTGGCGTGTTGCTAATTAACTTATATTTACAATATTATTTCAGCGGTCGGTAAGAATGAAATTCAGTCAGGGTTAAAAAGTAATCTTGTAGCCAATTTTAGACCTTGTATTTTAATAATATCCGGACGAAAATCATTGTAATTGAGATTTTAAAAACACATATTTCGGTAGAATTTGAATAGGAAATAGGTATTTTTTATTAATTTATTTAATTGGGATGTCGACAGTTTTCACTAGAATTTCACCCACCCGACTGTACTTGACCCCGAACCGATTTCGACCGTGACGTCGAAATGTAAGATACATGGTAACAAAATGAAAATATTCTAAGTCTAATAGATTTTTTCTTACATTCATTCCTTTATTCGTGTTACAATGTATGCACGAAAAACCTACTACATAATATCAAACGGATGGTCCCGATTTGACATGAAGCTTTAACTATAAAAATTATTATGGGAATTTTTTTTTCATATATCCTTCATGAAACGTAACGTCTGAACGGGGACGGGCTGGTAAGAGGGAGATGATACGGGTATAGTCGGTTGAGTCGTTTGAAAATGGGACCGCAAATTTCTTGCTGGGAGGACCTCTCCTCCCAATCCCCTCTTGTGGATTTAAGGGGTCCAGTTATTTTTTTTTACGGTGTCCAAATCTAATGAAACCCGACCCAATTTTCTTTTCTACTTTTGCAATTTCTCTCTCTCTCTCTCTTTCACCTTATTATCCCGACCACACGTCTTCTACCTGTTATACGGTGGGCTCGCACTTTTAGATAAGAAGAATAAATGATTTACAAACCTTGGAAACTTTTCTATGCTTTTAATATCAGATGTTACATACAAAACGTCGGAATATCTTCCGACTAATGAACACCGGTTAAGGAGAACTTTCAGTGAAATTGGAACGGAAAATAAGTTTTTCGGAGGATGGGAGGGAGGAAGGTAAAAGAGATGTGGTGATTAAGGTTCCGGAAGTCCACGTCCCGATAACCAGAGTGAGAAACACGTGCAGAGGAAAAGAGATCGAGCAGTTATCAGCGAAACTGGAAGAGAAAGAGAGAGGGCCCGATATCACTCTCTCGCTCTCACTCTCTCTTTCTCTGTCTCTCTCTCCCTCTCTCTCCCTCACCCTCCATGGCATCCTATTCTTGTCTATTCCCCTATTCAAATGAAAGCTCGGGAGGGCCACTGTCCCTTTGATCATGTCCTGCAGTTGTCTCCTGTATCTCGGCTTAAACAAAAGGAGGCGGGAGTAGAACCAAGATGAATTGACGTAGAGGGTCAGTTTGGTCCATCGAGGTTATCTCCCAGTTCAATCTGTCCCATTTTGTTCCGCGCACCAACTTCAATTAGCCTTTCTCTCATTTTTGCACTTTACGGTTTGATTCGGAAATTTGGTTAATACTAGTACTCGTATAATAAATATACCTCACTGCTTCAAGTTACTTCACAAATATCTTGGTGACTCCGAAAATAAGGTAATGAAGTTTTCATTGTAAAAACTCCAAGCCGAAGTAATTTCCTGAATTATTTAAAATTAAATGATTTACCTTACAGCTGTAAAGATAACATAATTACCCTTAATAGCTCTGATTTAACTATTAATGACTATTAATGGTATTATTACCAGACTGTAATGACTGCATCAATGATCCATTACTTTTACACATTTTGCCCTAGATCAATCTGCAATGCCGTTGCAAAAATACTAACCTGGTTTGCGGAAGGCCGTAATATAATCCATTAGCCTCTGATGAACGATGATTAAGATCGGCCCACCGCCAAAATGGGACGCCAGAGTTCATAGCGGTGTAGGTCTACCGGGGATGAAACCACCCGAACCGGTCGTCCGAGACACGAAACCGCACTCATCCCGGAGGGAAAAACGGAACAAGCTTCGCCAAAAGCCGCAATACATTTCGTCGACGACTCCCATATTTCAAGGGTGAACTGGTTTGAGGATAAACTTCCGCTGACAGATATAGCCGGTACCGTGTCACGGGAAAATGGAGGCCGAGAATAAGTTGTCACGGGCCGGGCTCAGAAACGACATTTAAGTCGGAGCATGAAATGGCGTGGGCCATGTAAAAACCAAAATGATAACGCTGAAATACCTTAAAGATAAACTTTACCTCATTATCGGTCCTAAATTCTGTATAGTAGAAAAAGTTTGTCTCGTACACTTTCTATTATGGGTTAGTAATTTTTTAATGTGAAATATTTTCTTTTTCGTTTAACGTAGTTTTGCCGATGTGTACCGCCATAATCGACTGGGCTCTGTGCAGAATCAACAGAGCCCATTCTGTGGCTTGTAATCGAGTAAAGAACGTGGATTAAATAACTGTGCTCTGTCAACGGGCGTAGTCTGGTTAGCCGGCAACAATTATCGTGTTAGTCACTTCAAACGCTGCAAGGCCCGGCATAAACAAACGGCATCGTCCGCTCATCCGCCCACTTGTTCCGTGACAAATGAAAGAGTTAGCCTTTTGAGTTGCGGCTGGTAGAAGTGATTATATCGCAATTATATCTTGGGACTGTTCTGCGGAATATAAGCCGGTCGGGGCGCGTCAGCCCCCGGCCCCCATCGAATTTTCAGGTCACGTCCTCCGGTCGAGTTGAAGGCGGGACATCCCGGTCTGGCTTTGTTGAAGTTGTAGGGCCGACTCCGGATTCTGGCTAATTAATAGTGTCCCGCCATACTGGCTATCCGTGCGCCAATTTGCCGTAATAGGACCACAACGCGGACCCCGCTTCTGCTAATCAACTTGACTGACTTAATCAGCCTGGGCCCAAATAAACAGACTCGTAACGTGTACTTTAATTAAAATATTTCGTTGGCGGTCTCCCAACAAACAATCTGTTCGAAATTTTAAGTGATCCGTCGCACGGCACCTCGTATCGTAATATTAATCGCAATATAAATATAAATATTTCGTGGATATTTAATTCTGGTGGGCCAATAATACTACTGCGGTTTTCACGGTAGGATCCCGTTGGGATTTGTATTCTCCCTGCGAGCGCCCCTTTATTTGTTCCTGTCTGGTCCCGTGTTTAGACGTCCGGTCCTTGTCGCCGGCATTCACTCGAGGCGATGCTTGAACCAGGTTGGCGAACGGGTAATGCGAAGCAGTCATCCGACTTAGCTCATTAAATGGGAGGCACACCAGCACCATAAATTGTGACATTTATTTTTCCCCGCGAATTCGCGGTATATCGGAGGGAATGGGGAGGAAGAGAATAGCATATGGATTAGAAAAAAGATAATAGATGCGCATTGTAGGCCCTGCGAATAATTCCCAGGGATTCCGCCACCGGAACGAAACGAGAAGGACCCGAATTCCTACCCCGCCTCATAAGTAACATCCCTGCGTGACTAGAATTACTTAAGCAGTTCTGTTTTCCCTTTTTTTATTTCATCTCGTTTCATCCCTTCCAAAAAAACAGATCTACTTTATTTCCGGAGGAACCTTTTCTCCCCAGACACTCCTCAGCCTTGAACGTTTTCTAGTACCAGTATTAAAAACCTGGGAGATAATTATGTAAACAACCTCGTAGTGATTTATATCAACCAAAATAAACGACTAAAACTTTGCTAAATACCAAATAACAAAACCAAAACAACTGAGATTTAATTACGATGATGAAATAAAATGTTAATTAAATGAATTAATTAGACATCGGAGCAGGTTCGCTACCTTGGGCTCCACCTAGACAAACGACTTACGTGGAATCCCCATACCCAACACAAAGGAATTGACTTAAATCGTACTTAAACCTACTTGTGGTGTCCGAAACTACCCAGTAAATCCAGGTCAAAAAGTGCCACCACAAAATAAAGGATAAAAAAAGAACATAATTAACTAATTGTCAGAAATGTTTCGAAAACAAAATTAATTCGTCGGATGAATCGGCGGAAGTTATTCTGATTTCTTTAATATCAATTCAGGCATTAGGGAGAGAATATGTTCAGAAATTATTCGTCTTTGCCATGATTTTGCAAATGGTATTACTTTAGATATACAATATAATGGAAAGGCACATTATGAAGTAATTTGTTACTCCCCTTTACACGGAAACTGGATTTTATTTTACTAAACACGTTCGTTGAAACACTCATGAATTTTTTGCTTTATATTCATAAGAGGGCGAAAACTACTGGCGTTCAGCAAAAGAAAAATATATAAAGCAGACCTAAATGCGAACTGACGACGGGACAGTACAGTAAATATCCGGTAAATAGTCGCGTTATGGAAGTTGGCCTGAAAAGCACTCGCGTGTACCCAACTACTAATTCTATTACTGCGTTCTTTTAGGAATGTTGCTGGGAGAATTTATGCCACACTGGAAGTGGCACGGTTTTACAAATAAAATACGATGCAGTCATTATATGCACGTTAATATTTAAATCATTTCTCCCTGTTTTTCCTTTCTCGTTCTGTTCCCGATTCTGGATATGAAACTAACCTCCCACGTAATTTTACTCCGGGATTCATAATAATAATGGTTTCGGATAGATCGTAATAGAATCACACAAGAAGAAGTGAATCGTTTCCCTGAAGGTATTTTCAAAAACCTACTCTGTGAATTTGACTCTCAAACGAGTCTCTCGTAGGTAAAAAGTACAAAATAAACAACCGGCATGTAAAATATAAATACAAAATACTGCTACTCACAGTAACATTTTTATTGATAAAATAAAATACAACATCTAAGGACATTTTGGTACTACTAAGCTTCTTTTATTTTCCTGGTCACTATTATAGTCAATTATTTCGACATTCAGAGGTGAACTGAATGAAGTAATTTCGTTCGAATTTATAACATTGGTCCATATTAGCCATATAAATTGAAATATCAACACTAGAACTGTTACTACGGACGGCAAATACTGAATTAAGATACGCCACTTACCATTGGTAATCTTTAATAGTCGTGTAATTCTCGTAATTTTATTATCAATCATCCGGATTTATCATCTCGGAAGGCGACTCACCGCGACCGCTAGTCGAATATTTTTGAATATTCTAATTTACTAAAACGGGTAATTGAATTATTCGGCCCATTAATAATCGCCGATTTTAATAATTTCCAGAGACGGTAAAAGCGG
The DNA here is from genome assembly GCA_019843655.1 of Lethocerus indicus. NCBI lineage: Eukaryota > Metazoa > Arthropoda > Insecta > Hemiptera > Belostomatidae > Lethocerus > Lethocerus indicus. Next base: position 19,050,612 of record JACDQD010000003.1, on the reverse strand, counting down.
CCGGCTTTATTAAAATTCATGAACTCCCGATGAGATTCGGAGATTGGGCGTTGAGAGAGTCCGTCCTTGTCATCATTTCTTATTTTTCTTTATAAGCGACGTCCATTCGCCGGTTGAAATGACCAGTTTTCTTAGGTTTTCAGGAGCTGATAATTCGCCACGGGAAGCAATTCTGCAGAAACAACCGTCTGGCTGTAATTTATTCTTTATACAAATTCTTTAATATGACCAAAATATGTCAAGTTGTTCAAAATAAGTTCAACATTCATCCCCTGTATAGGATTTAATCATAGTGAAAAGGCTGCTGTCCGTCTGTCTTTTTGTTATCGGCAAAGTGCATAATAATAATATATAGTACATGCTTATAGTAATTATACTTCATAAGCCTAATTCGACACATTAATGGAGAACATTAATTTAATTCTGAAAATCATTTCAAACGATTTTCATTTTAAACATTTTAATTATATATGATATTTGCCATATCAGGAGTGAATATGAGAAAGTAGGAAGGATTCAAATATTTTTTACTTTTAATTATTCTGTACAAATTCATGTCTAGTGGTGTTGCCTTCGAATTGAATCGTTGAAGCCACAACTATCGTGTCAGTTGCTTAAAGCAGTCTGTTGCTTAATTTTATTTCACAGACTTCGTTAATCCATTTACATTTCCATGTCCCCTATAAAAGGAACTAATCCGTAACAAGCTGAATTGAGTGTATTCTAATTATAAAAGTTTCGGTTTATGAACTTCATTATTCTTTATAATGATAGGATACAAATCAGAACCGATGGACTCTGAATGAGTTCATATAAAGAGGTCATATGAATTTGTCCGGTTGAAAAATGCAGTTATAGGGCTGTTATAAGAAGGCATATGTATATGAAAATTACGGAATCTCCCATAGAGTCGAGAATGCTACTCGGATTAGTAACTAGACATCCTTATCAGGGACTGGTTCAAATGATGGCATTGGTCAGTTGGTTTCGGATGGGTGCGGAGATAACAGCGAAATTTACGGGCCCCATTCCCAATCACTTACAGGCACTAGATTGCCTATGTCAATCGTAAATAAGACGTCAAATTATCTGTTGGAGCATGCGGTTGTGCATAATTTTGTATATTCTATTTTTTATTTAGTAGCGACGGCTGTTTTATAAACTAGAACATGCATTTTCTATTTTCATGTCTACTAATTTAAGATAGAAATACATAGTTATGTACGTGCAAAAATAGCGCGAAAGTACTTTATTATTATTGTAAATAAATGAATATTTCGAACGATGGGGAGAGGACGAGACCTTCATAGTTTAAGTATAAAACAGGTTTTCTGAAACGAGATTTCTGAAACCACATTCGTGCGCATCTGTGCAGATAATACGAAAGCAACGGATTTTCTTAAATGCCGATGTCACTAGAAGTAGTCACTTCCAGATTGGATGATTCATTTCCTTTATTTTTTTTTCTTCCAGCCCCCTTTTCTTTTTATGGTAGAATCATCCCCCACCCTCGGTCGGACACCCTCAGCTAGGCCCAAACCGCCCGACACATTTTATCGTCCGTCTATCGTAAAACAGGAAAGTTTACGATTATTTTAACGCGCGAAGGGGCATCGTTTGAACGGCAGGCTTCCAGGAGACCGACCGGGGCCGTAAAAAAAGTGAAAAAGTAAAACAAAAGACGGGTAAAAGCCGAAGGAATACCTGAGCCCAATTTATTGTGATTACCCTCTCGAATATTACTATCTGTCTTTCCGTTAGCTTCTCCCCATTGATCGCGCCGATTCTGATTGGGAAGAGAAATTAAATTGTAACGACTTCGAGGATGCTGTTCCCTCGAGTTTTATTAGCAAAAACCAAATCTTACTATTCAATTTCGGCCTTTCTTATAGGCTAATTACTAATTCCTTGACATCCGTAATCAGTTATGGCTTTCTCTGGATACTAGGAGCGAATATGAGTGGAATTGGCCAATAAATAATAAATGGAAAATAAATATAAATACCAGAGGATATAGTCCAATAGTTTGTGACGTTTAAGGCTAAGACCATCTCGGGGTTTCTTTTTAATACCTGTTAAGGGTGTAGATGAAAATAAATTTCCTCTGTCAACCCTCACTTCCAAAGTTGAAACATATCTATTCCTAATAATGCAGAAGAGCGGAAACGGTTCTAGAATTACACAAACTCGATATACAACATATCACAGGTGCATATATTTCAAAACCTGGCTTCTTCCTCAGTAACATTTCCAAATGTATAGATAGTTTCACGTATGCACATCCACGTGTACACAAGCGCACGCGAACAGGCGGCTAGTTATAGAAATATCGCATTTCATGAACCTCACTTAATGAACTTAAGTTAATGTATTGTGATTTCTTCGGCTCATTGTCTAACCTGGTGTCTACAACTGCTTCGTAATTGCCTCATTGGGAATTTATCCGACCCGGATTTGGCTCTGGTCGGAATGCGAATGGCTCCTCTGTACTAGCTGGCAGGACTCTCGTATACCGTCCCAACTTCCTGCTAACCAAACAAGTTTCAGGGGCAGTTTCAGAGCGAACTACAGGTATAGGCCGTAAGCGCTCAGGTTTAGGCACAAATCTGATTTTCGAGTGTACATTCGCTTCCTTTCAATTAATAATTATTCCCCGCTTTCAACTGGACGCATCGATCGGTAAGTCTCCGGTATTTTACCCGAAAATTCCTCGCTAAATCATATTAGTCCCAGTTTGAAGGGAGACAGGCTTAAATAAATGAAAGCCTTTCTTCTTTATCCAACATACCGGATCCTAACTTCCTGTTAGGCAGTTCTGAGTTTGAAATTGAACATCCCAAAATGAAACTGCGAATTAAATGTATCCAATTTTGTTTCTGCCAAGCCAAACTTAATTTTTTTTTAAAACGCCATTCATTTTCCCCCACATTTTGCGTGATGCCGATATGCGCTGCCAACTTAAAATTAATAACTAATTTAAGATATCAGTTTCAGTCACCCTTTCGGGGTTTGAATATCAATGCTCATGCGGTTTTTCTGTACACATTGTTACTGAAGAAAGCGAGACGCCATAATTTGCAAGACTAGAGATAAAATGAATAAATGTTGTAGAGGTTGCAAAATTTAAAATATTATATCTAATAATTAAATAATTAAAAGAGTAATATTAAGACAGGATACGTACTATGAACGAAGCCGTGTGCCATTTGTCCCAGGGCTGCCCCATGTATCCCTTGTCACATTAAAAGTTCACTTTCCCTTTACAAATCGGACTCAGGAAAAGTTGAAAGTTATGACCGTCCATGCATTACGAAAGTTTTTAATTCGGCCAGCCGCCCTTTATTTCATGGCCCAGCATTTGTACCTGACCCTACGAGCGGTTTTCCATTGGGCCTTATTGAGTCTCGAATGCTCGGTTATTGGTAAAACGATCTATTGGCGATGAAGGTGTTGGTTGCACCGTTACTGCAATATGATTGCGTTATTATTAATAAGAAAAAATTAGGTAATTAGGATCAATAATCATGAGGTTCAATTCATCAACCTTAGCGCAGGAAGTGTCCTCGCCCTGTCGGGCGTTGAGGATCGAGCATTAGGTCTGAATCGACGGGCAGGGAACGGGAGGCGACTGAAGAATCGAAAATGAGAGCTGAGTTGAGTCATAAAATATTCGGTTGAAAACGAGCGGGTTTCTCGTTCCCAAGGAGATTGGGGGGTCTCTGAGCGCCGCGATTTTCACCCCTCCCCCAATAAAATATAAGGTGTAACAGGGACGCCTTCCGCCCCCTATCTCCTGAGACAGCGGCCCGCCCCATCTTAGCAATTTACGGCTAAGCACCACTACTGATTAAAACATCCAGAGTCGGAAATCGATAAATCCTCTATAAACGTTTATTTTAGCCATATGTTTTTAATTTAATTACTTTTTAGTATTTCCAGTATTCCTTTTAGGATTTCCAGGCGCCTAGTTAGAAATCTATTTCTCGTAAAATAGTTTTTTTTTCTCTTTATTTCAAAATTTTAAAGCATCTCTTTACAATCAACGTATATAACTGTTATAAGTACAATTTCGATTTACTAAATACTTAATACCCGAAAAATAGTAGTAAATTATTATAGCGAACGATTGAGAAAGAGTATTACGTGCAGTGAAAGACTATTACGTTAGACTCTTTAGGCACTAAATTTCTCGTAAATTTGTTTCCCTATACTAGGAGATTCATAGTAAGCTGCCCTAAATAGCAATTTTCAGACTATTACTGGTCAACCTTATTGAGAATGAGACCATGGATATATTGCAAACCAAATCATTTCCAATTCAATTTTGCTCTTAACGCAAACGAACCCATGATCTCTATCGTGCCCAGCTGCGAACACCAGGGCGCGATAACTATGGCCCTATTGAACGGGCCCTAATTTGTTTCCCCAATCGTTTATAAGTTAAAGTTTAGGTTCCCCCAGGTGTAGGCCGCGGTAGCCTTCCAGTCATTTAACCGATTGGCCCGGTCGTGCCAGGTGTGGAAGCTTCCACGCAAAGAATGAATTCCAATTTTTGAACCCGGCGCTTGTGTGTGAGTTCGGGCCGTAAATTCTTAGTGAAGATGGCGGGGTGTGCTTTGTGCGGTTGTGGTGGTGAAGGCTTTCCGCGCTACGCGGTTTGGCAGGACCCCGCCCTGCCCCGCCCCTCCGGCCAGAGCTCCTACAGCGCGGATATATTCGCCCTAATTTATAGGCCGATTGTCTCTCCCTTTTTTGGCCCGAGGCCCGCCGACTCCACTGCAGTAGGAGTCGACAAGGCGGTACAAGACACCCGATGAATTTCACCTACCCTCAGTAGATATTGACAGCATATTCGGCATATGTTCATGCATAAGAGTAGATCAAAGGATACATTTTTTTAACATAAGTACATATATATTTGTTCCTTCTACTTGCAAATAAACTATAATGAACAATAAAATTGGTTCTTTCTTCAGTCGAAGGTATTCAGAGGAATTATGATGACATTGAAATGAATTGACTGGTTATAAATTAAATACACATCAATTTTTCCTACAAATGTTCACCAAAACTAGTTCGCTCTAGGTTTATATCAGTTTCACATCAGTGGTTTATCAAATCAAACGTTTATACATCAATTTATTGTTATAAACGTAACCTTACTAACGATTACTGAATCTCTGGGGGATGATGGGGGAAATGATTAACCTTCCAGATATATAACACAATGAATCCAATAAATTATCTCGTAATAACCCTCAAAATGTTATATAGAGAAAAAAGAAAAACAAGAACCGAAACCATTTTTCATAATTTTCTTGTCGTACGTTATTAGACGTGTTATTTTAGGGGCTTTTATGCCTGTGAGCCATTGCTAAACCATCTATCATTCAATATTGCCCTCGCTTCTGACCCGGCCCCACCAAAGCGCGCCTAGCACCTCGCTAACCTCCTCTTACTCAATCATCATAAGTGACGTTACTACCTATAAAAGTGGACTTCAGAGCCACTCAGTATTACAACTGGAGATAAAAATCAATGAAGTTCAACGTTATTGATACGACTGGACATAATTGATGAATTGTATGGGTTTCTTAAAATTGTGTACACACTAATGATTGATGTTGACACTATCAAATAATTGGTTATTGTCTGTACGAGATCGGTCTCTACGGTTTGAAGTTACTAATGAAATGGTTTAATTTACTATTGAATTTTATTAATGAGAAATATCTGCGAATATATAAAATAAAAAACATGATATTAATCATCGTGTATTAAACACCAATTTTAACAATACTAGGAATTTCTGAATGTAAGGGATATTTAAGTCTCGTGAATTGAAGCAAGCGGCTATGCTTAATAGAAAGGTATTAACTTGCAGTTCTGAATCACTGCCGTTTAAGTGGGAATCAGTATAATTAAAGTGGGTCTGGTTTTTGTTGTGCAAAAGGGAGAGGGAAGGATGAAAACATTCAGGAAGACTGAAAGACTCCTTATTCCCCAAACAGGAATTGAAAGGAAATCGAGAGGAAGCATTCGTAGATGCCGTAGATTATTTTTAGTCAGGTTAGCACTAAGCTCATCCGACAGGAACAAAGCGCGAAATATATTAAGATCACTTCAAAGTTCTGAAAGCTTCAGTGATCCCCCTTTATAAATCCTCTTAGCGGGCAATGCCTTTTCACCAAAAAAGAAGTATCATTTCAGGTAATTAAGGCCAGTATAAACTACCTTTGATATTTCATAGGTATTGATATTTTCAACTGCTATTAAACAGACGCCGTCCATTCAATGGGTCGCTAGAAATTCCAGCAAACTGCAATTCATCAAATGAAATCATACTAAATCATCGCCGCTGAAGATTAGGAGATATTGCACCGTGAAACGTCATTACCTTCAATCGTACTAAGAATGAAATATGTCACTGTAAAATTGAAATTTCTGTCAATAGAATTTGACTTACGGTAATACTGTTGGCGTAAATTATTTCATACATCTGTATCATATACTCTCTGTATCATATACTCTCAAAACATGTTAAACGTGCTTTTACGTATATAGGAGGTTTTTTACACACAGGACCAGTTGAGGACCAGTGAACTACATCTGAAACAGAGGCGAGTTGAAATTGTCTTTAGCAATTGTGTTGTACGGGTGAATGAGTGGGGAGGAAGCAGTTGTACTGGAAGAGTGCTACTCGCCCCGGGCTATTTGCAAGGCCCCAAGAGGGGTAGCGGGAACGTTACCTTGGAACAACTGGACAACTTTTACCATTATTGTAATCCGTACGACCTTAACGGTTAAAAAGAGGCCGTTCTTACTTTATAGTAACAACTGAAAAGAAACTGATTCGCAGTTTTTGAATAGGCCTTTCAAAATAGTAGAATAATTTCGGAATGAGACTGCTTTCATTTTATATCTCCAATATGTTTAAGACTTTTTGTCTGATTTCAAAAAAGAATACTTTCTGAAACAATTAACGCAAACCAATATTTATCATTTGCAGTTAGCGGCCCAAATTTTTTATGTCTTCACGGGCCTAATTTAGGAGTTACGGAGGAAATAATGTTTTAGTAATTCGCCGGATTTTTCACTTCCCTTCTTCGAATATCAGTGACAATCTCGGATTATTTTAAAAATAAACGCACGACGGAAAACGGACCTTCTACGAATTTATCTGCCAGTATCACGATGAAGATAAAGGATGGCTGTAATTAAGATTTACGAGGGAGCAGGAATGACGTTCGGTCCGGTTTTGCGCCGAGCCAAAGCCAAAGCCAGATATTAAGAGGGATGATCACGGTCGGCTGACGACTTGTTCGACCGAAGGGGGGAGGACTGTAAAACATAAAGGCGTGTAATAAAGTCGGTGGGCCATCTAACGGGGTTAATGGAGCTGTCCCGGGGAGGGGTAGCGAGCGGGTAACTGCCAGCCATGCGGGTGGGACGGACACCGCCTTGATGGATGGCCGCAGCCCATCTCCTTAACCCTACCTAGCCGATTACAATATCGGCCCTCTCCCACAATTAGCACCTGCAATCACCACCTAGACCATTTCTACGTATACGGCCAGGTCCCTGTAGCTAATGATTCAATCCATAAACTAAAATCTGTCTTAAGCCCCACCCGTTCTGGTATCACAAATTATGGTATATAACAAAAAGCCTTTGCATTTTCTCTGGTATATTGTCGCTAGGACGAATGTCGATCCAGATTATTGTGGTATTATGTTTCCAAATAATCGTGGCTAGCCGCTGAATGTTTTGTAAATTGATCACCACTTGAGGCAAACATTCTTAAAACAAAAATTTATCCCGTTAATAATTATTGACATTACAATATTAATAGTATATTTAAAATACGTATTATTTGAGATGTACATGTTAAGATGTTAGAATCAGAATATTGGAAAAATCTTCCGTACCTGTCTAAATGATTTTTTGAACAGTGAGAAAGCAGTTTTTGACAGGGCTCAAGATGAGGGCTGAAGGTCGGTATCGATACTGCCCGTCTCAAGAGGCTCTTCTCTTCTATCACTACGGCGGGGCCCTCGGGCCTATATTTGTTTAAACGACCCAACATTATTTTATCAATATACATACCGCGGCTAAAATATATAATAATAAAACACGGAAGAATACATTATAGATAATTATTTGTTTCAATAAATGACGCAATAAAATTCTTCGTCTTTCTGGAATAGTATGGGACTGGAGTGAAACATAGAACATAGGAGAAAAAGAGAAATCTAAATTTAATTTCTTAAAAACTTATGCGATTACTGGACTGCATTAATGCGGCCCGTGTGGGTAATCGAATGTAAACTCTCGCTTAGATTCCGTAACAAAATTTCGTTTCGTAGGAACAGCTACACGATAATTTGCACACTCGAGAGTAACGCTCGATCCCGGGGTATACTCACCGCTAACGGAATTAGTGGTTGGCCCGGGGCTGGGAGTACTGGGTGGGAGTTCCTATGGGGTAAGTGATTCGCGGGCAATGGTCGGTAACGCGGCCCCAATTAGGGGGGCGGTCGGGAGACGTCCTCGGGCCTCTTCTCCTACACGGCCGAATTAACTCCCAACCCCTGAATAATGTGTCCCACTACCCGCCACCCATCCAGCCCTAATTAATGCCCCTCCGCCCCCGCCCCTCTACACACCTTCCCCCAACCGCCTACCACGCCGCTACGTCATAAAATGGGATTCCTCCCGGGGCTAAACAACTCTCTCTGTAATTCCCTCCGCCTCTAATTTCGAATCCCTGTTCTCTCAACAATTTTCAGGCCCCGAGTCTTCTTTAATGCACAAATAATATCTGTCCCCTTCGATGTTGTCCTTTCGTTTACCTAAAGCCGAACGTTCTCAAGGCTTTCCTCGAGTAGTACAATAATATTAAATTACTAAATTAATGAAAAAGTATCCCGTTAGAAGGGGTGAACATAAGATGTCCTTGCCTGTAAGTAATCGTACCTCCCTTTAAGGAAAAGCCCGTTGATTCTTAACTCGTCGGTAGTACCCTATTCCACGAATTTCAGGTTTCATTGCCAGTACTCTATACTATCTTTAAATTATACGGAGGTATAATGACAATGTTTCGAATTTAGACGATAAAAAGAACAATCTCATTGGTTATACTTTAGAAGGTACAACAATTTGATCGTTATCTAACAACTAGGGCCGATTTTACAGCCAAATTCTAAATTTCTCATCGGCATAATCTCTCTTATCTCTTTTCCAAAATTAATGCCTCCGGGCTATTACGGCGGCTCTGTTTACGAGCTCTAAGAGCCGTGCATGCGGGGCCCCGAACCAATCTCAAAGGACAATGTTATGCACACAGTGATAAAATCGTTAATTGGAATTTTGTGCGGGGGCTTATTCCGAGTTCGCCCCGGTCTCACGCAAAATTCAGTGTGCTCACAAACGGGAGTTCTTGGGTTAGTGAGCTGGTTGGCAGTCTTGAACACAACAATGAAACAGTCAGTACTCATACACAGAGAGGGGACCGGCCGATGAAGGCTCCCAAATATTCTGGGAATTGCTCCAAGTCCAACTTTAAGGCGCCTGGTCTAACCTCAAAGCACACAACCGTGCACACTACGCAACCATCGAAATGGCTCCATTATAATTCGAATGGCACTGTTCTTGTAAAGCCGACTTTCCCGACTTTCAACTACTAAGACCGCATTTTCGATTCACGATATTTCAGCCTTATTACAAATATAGGAAATTATCCGTGTTTATATGTTTGTAACTAAAAAATAAATAAATAATGTACACTACTCTTATGGAATTAATTTAATATTAGTTCCGTAATAGAAATTAAATTAGTTTTATCTGTGGAGTATACATTGTTTCAGAGAGGGCGCAGTCGTATTTAAACTGTGATATTTATTTAAAATTAATGTACCAGAGCGATAAACTGAGGAAAGACGGCATAAATACCTTAGGGAGGGGAAAAAAGGGGGATGCGGTTAAAGGGTTAATTAAAAATTAATTAATGCTCAATACAACCTCTTTACCAAGAATTTTCTGAGAGTATTAATCCTTGAGATAGTCTTCTTGACCCCCTCCAAACGTTTCGGCAGTCCACACAGGAAGGAAACAATAGTCTTTCAAAACTTTTGATACTCTAAAATGTCAACTATGAACCCCTGACGTCATCTCAATTCTGTTACCGCCTCAATCGGGGTTATAATCCCCCCATTAGCGAATACCACCCGGCAAAAATTAGACTCAATAGAAAACACATTAAAGTACCACAATTCACTGACTGAAATAATCTTAAACTAACCAGTAGATGAAACCATATGTGGCTGATTAGAATTGTATAGAAAACATCCTAACGTTATTAAAATTAAACTTTTTTTTGTCCGAACGTTTTGAATATTTTCAGCGGAGAAATTTGTTTGGATAAACTGATTGAGGATATAATTTTATCTTAAGCAACCAAATACAATTCTTGTCGCGAGTTCTGGATTAAATTAGGATCCTTGGCCACGTATTATAATATGCGAGTATAGTATAGTTTTGAAATGAATACAATTTAAAGAGTAAATCATAATATCTGATAAATAATTCTGAGCTTGGTGTTACAATCCGTCGGATTTGATCCTGTCCAGCCCGGCTGTAATATATTTGGTTGGATTAAGTTTTGTAATTTGTCAACCAATTGGTGAGGGCGGGAGAACTCCTGGACGCGCAAATGTCGGGGAATATCGAATCATCATCCTCACGATTCGGCTACCCCCCCCCAGCCCCGTCCCCAACGGCGAACTGTCAATACCAAATACTGTTTCATAACTCAACCGAAATTCAAATATCCGTCGCTCCCATTTGTGTTTCCATTTCAATAACAAATAAATGATAATGGAATTTTCTCACACTTCCCCTAACCCTGCCCCCCTTCAGCCCGTTAGTATTCTTGGCTCATTTGAATTCGTGGAAAATGACTTTCTCGGCTTCTAATTCAGTTGTCGTCAACTGAAGTTATTGTAATGAAGTTAATTATGCTTCAGTGAAGGACCCCCTCCAGCATTTAGATTTTTTCAACAATGTCTCATTTCGCAGTCTTCTTTCTCAATTTGTATCTAACGTCGCGTATGTACCCGAATGTCAAAATTAATAATAATTTCCCAGATTGTCCGTTATATTCTAATTTATTTAGCATTCGTATGCTACTTCGAAATTCGAAAAAGTATTAGATATAAAACCGAGTAAACTATTCGTAAGTAATTGAAATAGATGTAGTAGTTTAGAAACTCAATTGTCAGTAGTTGGAAGAGAACTATTTACTATTCTAATGGGCAATTACTGTCGAGAGAGTTCGAATCGGGCTGGGGACGCGAGACAGCGGTTTTGCATGGGTGGAGAGTCTTGGCCTGCTTTAACTTGAGTTGCGATACTTTGTCAAGCATTATAAACGCGTAACCGGATTAATTGTTATATTGGACGTATAAAATGAGACTATTTCTTATAACTTTGAACTAGTTCCATCATTTACCGGCGATAGCATCAATAACAAGGAATTTAAATGCGATGGATACAAATATCCACCATTTGTTCAAAAACAAATTTAAATTAAAGATTTGAGATGCCGTCAGTCTTACCTTAGTCAGTTCTGTCTCTAGTAGCCGATTTTGTGATATGGTAGGCCGGTTTCAGGTTCTGACCATACAGTGAGTGTAGGAAGAATAGTATGGTAGTAGGATAGTTTTACTCTTTCTGTCGGATTAACAGCGCTTAAATTAAAATTGTTTAATTCACTGAAGTTTGGATAATTCAAAAGGAATTGATACATTTTCTAGATTGTATCAAGCTTGCGGTTTATATTCTCTTGCGACGTCTCTTCGGTCTGACTTCCGTCGTCGGTCTTAAGACGTAATAAATCGGAGTGACAGGCGACGTTTGCTGACACAAATTCTGTTCCCAACACAGAAGTCACCAATAACGAGTAGCCGGTTTTTGCGGATTCCGAGATAACTAACTGGGGCGACCTCAGTTCGGGTTTGAGGTTAGATCGGGCCGGAGAAAGAGGAAAACGACCCCCGTTTTCAACTTCGTGGGCACCAATTTTAATTTATTGAATTTTCCGCCTAAGGCATTCCGCCAAAAGTTTTTCTTTTTCCCGTGGTTCTCTTTCTTCTTCCCTCCTCTCTTCTAACCCGACCGAAACAGTTGGCAGATAATTAAGAAAATAAAATGAATGAAAGTAATAGGTTTTTCAACTTTTACAGGACGGGTCTTTGAAAAAATATTTGAGGCTATCACTCCCCCCTCGCCCTTTACGTAGTAGCTTCCTTAATTTAATACGTTTATTTTTAGTTTGTCGTGCAATTAGTTATCCCTATATCCTGATTTTGTTCTGAGATAAAGATTTTTGTTTTTAAAAATTTACCATAGAATCCTCCCTCACACACACCGATAAAGTTTTGAAATGAATAATACCCAATTTATAAATGTTGTTAGTATAATATGTTGGAGTAATGCGTCCAATGGGGATTGTATTAAGTAAATTCGAATGTCATTACCGAAAAACTCGATTTTTAGAGTAGACGCTATATTTATTTCCACTGTAAGTGTAACGTGTTGTATCGTATTAAGAATAAATATTCCTTAATATATTCCTTAAATATATCGCCTTGATTCTTTAGTTACTCTTAACTAAATAATCCGGAATTCGTGTTCGATTTCTCAGCAAATTTCTTCAGAAGACCATTCGCTGTGCATAACGGAACGCTATCGCTCTGGAAGGAATGATGATTACCTCACTCAACTATCTTCTACATATTACGTTATCGATGGTGGGCCATCTTTCCCCCTACAAAAGGGTGATTGTTAGTACCCCATCATACCCTGGTGCTTTGCCGTTATCGATGAACAGGTTCATTGTGTGTTCACAGATAAATAGAGCATGACAAAATTGAATAAGCCAAGATCCTACAGGCATAACCCAGTAGCACCGAAGGGAATTAAAAATTCATTAATTCTCAGTTTAGTTCCAACGATTCTCCGTACAATTAGAATATGAAAAAAATCATTCAAATCAATGCTGATCATCGTGGACTCATAATATACGCACACGCGTATATCGGTGTACATTTTTTCATCGTTCCGTTTTCACATTCACCATTTGTTTTGGATAATTAAAAATATAATATCACACTAAACAACTTCTTGAGTGCCTACAACGGTTCAAATAATCGAGTTTTAGAAAAGCGGCAACCATAAACGTTTCTTTCTCAGCCCCTAATATCTTATATATATATATATATATATATATATATATATATATATATATATATATATACCACCAAACACATATTTGGGGTTGGAGGGAGAGGGAAAGATAGAAGATAGAGGAACGAGATATAGAGATAAACACAGCGCGTTGTGGTGGTGGCCTTGGGAAGGGGGAGGGTGTGTAGTGGGAAACCACTTATCGATTATAATATATAGATGAGCGGCAGCGGTGAAATATGAGGGAAATGTCAAATTCCGCGGGGCGTTCGGCCCCTCCAGTGATAAATGGCTGCGTCAATACAGCTGCCCAGCCTAAATACTTACGTCGCACCGTAATTGGCTTCTGTCTTTACTGTTGCTGCGTTTAAACCATGGTGGCAACAACGTTATATTAATTCCTTTATGCGTATTATTGGTTCGATAACATTTTGTAAATTGTTTATCGGTAAGACGTTCTCATTAGGCGATATTAAAACGATTCGATTAATTTAATACGCGATATCGGTGAAGTTCTGTGACGTCGGGCGTCCGGCTTTCTAATTTGGATTTGAATTTTCATTAAATAATTCGATTGTTATTTTCGGCCGATCGGTGGGGATTCATCCAATCAATGGAGTTTAATAAGCGGACTCTTCTGAAATATAATTGCATCAAATCCCACTCCCGCCCATCCGTCTCCCATTGGGTCTTCCTTCCCTTCCTAATTCGAATAAAGGCAGGCAGATGGCGAAAGTAATTGGGAACCGAATGAAACGGTTAAAGAATCCTCCATTATTCTCACAAATTCTATATAGAATATTTAAAGCCAATTCAACGAGAACAAGTATCTATTGTTAACCTTAATAAGGAATGGCAAATATTCTCTTAAGTAATCATTACGTTATTATATTCATAACTAATAATATTATTGATTATTTCACTGATAAATCGGGGTATTGAAACCGAAATTTAGTTTTAATGATTAAACTATATTTCTCAGTAACATATTTCGGTATGGTAAAAAGATAACTAGTGAAAATAATAATTACAATAACATTTGTCATAGTGGTTAATGGCTGAAAATTCCATAATGATTCTATAGTTCCGAAACGCATCCGCTCAGAAGTCACTAGATATTACTGGATAATAAAAGGAATGAATTTATTAAATAGTTAATGTTCTAATGCTATATGTTACTGTTAAATAGCTTCGATTATTTTTCAACGTTCAAATTCTACTTTTTAGGAGGAGGTATTTAGTTTGTGTACAACTACTTGGGGCGTTATTGATGGCGAGAAGACTGGTATAGGAGCAAAGAAGCGAGTTATAGAGAAAATAGAAATGGAGGTGAAAACAAGGTTCTTACAGATTGACGCTGTCGTATTTAGAATGCTCTGTTGCCGCCGAACAGGAATCGATCGGAAATTAAATTTTCGACAATTATTCGTGTAGACTTTCATATTTTTCTGAAACGAATTGAAATGTGCGAAAGTTCGTAGTTAAAGATGAACGTTTGTTTCACTGTGGGATCCTAGTAATATAATAATGACGGTGTTCTGTTAGTGGATGGAGGCGTGCTGTACCGGTGCCGGCAAATTGGATATCGCCCCGGGCGAGATATTTACAGGGGCGCCTGCCTCCTCTGGACCCGGTGGCCATTGTCAGCGGACAATTGTCCGTCCATTGGGGTCGGTCGCCCAAATACAATGCGCGCCGCTGCGACACCTCCTCAGAGTCCTGCGCCCCAACACAATCACTCGACGGATAGATTTAACGGCGCTCATCCCCCTATGACCGCCTTCCTTCAATTGGACATTCCTCCACCACAGAGTTTAAACAATACCGATAGAGCATGTGGCGGTAACTCAGTTGAACTCTGCTGAAGTAACCGCGATGGACAAGTTTCAATTGTGCGTCCTGAAAAAGGGGTAATCGAAACCGGAATAGAGGAGACATGACCAAACATTCTAGACGTGAGTATAATCCGCCGCATTGGCTTTCACCGTGAAGGAGGGAGCAGTTTAGAAAATATTTTTTCCTCGGAAATTTATGCGATAGGCATATTTCTCCAATTTTCACTTGCCAAGAGGGGAATTATTTATGGTAACAGGGTCAAAGCGGGACCTACAGTTGCGGGTGGAGAAGTATAATGGGCTGCAAACTACCCGACGACTGTTGTCCCCACATTGTATATTTTATTCAACTCGATTGTAAAATATAGCTGTCGGATGCTTTCAATTAGATTCACAATTTAGGTTTCCTCCAAATCCTTTTCAATTATCCTCTATTAATGAATATCTCTGCTAGACCAATCCGACGGACAGTCGATGACTGTATGTGAGCTTGGTACAATATATGATCTTCAGCGTCGTAATAAAACAGAGTAATTTCCTCCGAATTTTATCGTTTATAAAAGGGACAATTTTTGACTGCAGATGTAGGGAACCATTGGATGGGCAGGCAGGGTGTGGCCGCGGGGGACGGACAAACGAGTTGCATGAAATTGTTGGCGAGGGCGTAAAAGGAAAAGAATGGATGGGACCAGCAAAGCGGGAGTGAAATATTAAGCCCCGTTATGCTCGCAGATGGCTATCATCCGGCAAATGTTGAATCCCATTCCGCCCCCATAATAATGTACGTGGCTCCCAGATATAGGGCCTCGCACTGGCCCAGCACCGATATGTTACCGCCTCCGGAATGTGTCAATTTGAAACTACTTTAACAGTACTATTGCGTAGATTATTGAATCAATTGCAGATTTAAATAACGATTGGAACCCTTATTAGGAAAAACTGTTACGCAATTCTCAGTCGATGGTTATATATTTTGATATATTCCCTTTATTTCTTTATGTTTCAAAAAGACTGGGCAGTAGACCCAGTACTTCATAATAATAAATATATAATATATATTATATATAGATATTGAACCAATTGCTTAAATATCTATATTAATATTGTAATGTAACTATATTTGTTCGATATTTATATTTATTTACTTAATTGTTTGATATTTTTAGGCTAATATATTCTATTTAGGTTCGTCATCTGGTATTCTAATGGAATTTGACTACAGCAATAGTGCCAAAAACTTCTTTTATAGCACGACAAATTTCTATATCTTTAATATTATTAACGAACAATTCTTTTACTGTTTATGAACTAAAATTATCTATTTTCCACTTCTGATAATTAGACACAGTTTGCAGTACGGTCAAGTTAAAATAGCTACAGAATTTATTGGCACTAATGCTAATAAATATACTTAATACAGGTCATCGCATGTATTTCATAATTTTCAGTCACAGGTTCAGTACTGAGTATTTTATATAACAGGTGTAAATCTTTTCCCAGAATATTTCTTTTTTTTAATCCGCCAAGAAAATCTCATTGTTTGAGAATAAAGGAGGAAAATGGAAGACTAACCGCATAATAAAATACAGCCTTCATCCGGACTACAGCAGCACTCTCGAAATCCGTATTTGCGATCGCGTTAGCCCTAGTTTAATCCGCAGCTGAGCGTCAGGCAATTTAGGTCCCGCCGGTCGGTGTTTGCTCTCGGTTCGTCCCCGTATTTTCCTTTAAATATTTAGTGGGCGCAATAATTCCTCCTCTCCAGTTAATGCTCGAGGCCAAGTTTTGGTTGGGGTTTGACTTTGGGCTTAGCCTAGATATGGGCGGGCGGGGGGGCTTCGAGGGGTGGTTATCGGCGATATTGGCCCTTTACTCCCCCACCGAGATGTACTAATCCTTTTACGATTGTCCCGGTCCGAATTATAGGCCTAATTAATATTGTCGGTGGATTTCGGAGGGTGGGGGCCGTGTTCATTAACGTTACGTGAGCCGGTACAAATATTAACAATTAAATAATTATCGGCCCCCGACACCTCTAGCGATTGTTTGAACCCGAATAGTGATTAAAGGGTAAAGGCTCAGGCGCCTTGTAGTTCTGCAAGGTTCATTAGTGCGGATCACTGCTCTCTGTTTCGCCCTACGTGGCAGTGATACCAAATTCACTCCCCCTCGAAATGCAAATTGCGACATTTCATCAATTTGTACAAATTAGGCAAAATCTGAATCAGTGCAGGGCCCTGTTTTTCTTAACTGGCTAATCAATACACTTATTAAAATAGTATTGTATCTAAACACTCGCAGGCATATATCTTCGAATAGACATTGCGTCACCGGTAAATGATGTTGGCGGTCACATCAGCTCGTGTTTTGGAGGGCATGTTGCGACATAGGATATAACTCGCCAGCAATGAAATTAGGAACTCGGCCCCAATTTTGGTTTTTGTCGTCGGTCGATCCGGCTAAGATATTGTCCCCTTTAAGCCGAATCGATGGTGAACCGATCCCAATCGTCGGGTGATTAGTCACGAGCCAGCGCCATTCCGCCCGCTTTCCCCGTCCCGGCAGGCCCCGTCTTGGACACCTTACAGGTCTCCCTCCAATTAATCTCACCATCCAACGTCTTAATTAATACGCCCGACAACAAATTACACGCTAACTCCGCTAGCTGCTAGTTGCCCCCAATGACAGCCGCCCCTTCACCCTCAAACTTGATTTATTGGCGGCTGACTCGGACTGCTTTTTACCCGGATTCCGTGATAAATTGTAAAGCCGTTCCGCACCTCTTTTCGCGTTTCACCAGGACTGCCGATAACCAGTGTGTGCAGAGTGAATGTCCTATTTTCTGCACTTACAACATCCCGCGGGGACGCCAGAGAGTAATCGCCGTATGGATCCGGCATAACAGTACACCTGAAGTGGCGTAAACAACGTATAAAGAGAATATGGAAAAGCCAAGTTCGCAACCTTACTGCGGTGAAACCAAAGCAGGCATCATTTCAAGATTAAGACAACAATTTCAAAAGCGTCAAGCGCGAGGGGTATCACCTTGGAAACTAAGGTACAGTAGATGGAATAGTAATAGGTCGCTACGTCAAATTTACACCGATTTCTCTAAGGTGGGAAGAAGAAAACCAAACGACATAAACAAATGGGGCCTGTTGGCCTATAATAATGTATTCAGAAAAATCGTGGTTGGGGGTGTGTGGGAGTGTGGAATTTTAAGCGGCCATCATTATTCTTTCGAAATAATTAAGTTTTAATACGAGATGAAAATAGCAATGATAAGAACTGTGGCTTACCTTCTATTATATAATTTAATATTTACAGTGCAGGTGTATAATATATGTGTAATAGTATCCTAAATTATCCTAACGTTCGTTAGAACTCCCCCTTGTGGGAATAAATAGATCTCACCCGTTTATGGAAAAAAATTTCATCATACCATTAAATTCAAGTTAATATCCGCATTCACTGTTCTATCAATTATAACAAATTAAAATTATCTTTATATTTAGTATATTATATATATGGGCAGAGATGGCAGATGATTGGGATTATAGAGATGCTGGGGTGCGGTAGAGAGCCGCGGGACTAACAATTAACTGAAGATGATTGCCGAAATTAATCGATTACCGAAGACGATGGAGAGCGGTTAATTAATAGGACATCTCGGATTGACAGGACCACTCTACCCCCTACCACCATCCTTGAACCCCTAATTGGCTCACAGATTACAGTAAATCGCAATTCTGTCGAAATTAATACACATTGGACTCGTGTTGTATGGTGGCGCAGAATATCATAAACTTGTTCAAGCCTCTAGTTTTCACTTCGAACAGTAAACACCAAAATCATAAGGATTTGCACATTCCTGTTTTCTAGGTGACATTATTACTTATACTTCATCTCTTCTTCGTTTTCGATTCAGCTATTGTACCGCTACATTTAAGTATTGTGTAATAATCTTCTTTCCAGCTCTGAAGTTCTTGCAGATAATCTAAAACTTAGTTTATTGCCGTATTCATTTGAACAATATAAAAAGGAAGGAAGGAAACACCCTTCCCTATCTGGAGCGGAAATTTTCGCGTTTAAATCCTTGCCCGCAGTATCTTATGCAATGCCAAGCGTGACTCTTAAATAATCTTTCTGAATTCATGAAGTAAAAAGGGTTCAGTTTACCTGCTTAATAAATGCCCCACGACAATAATAAATCTACAAGATTGATCGTACTTGATTCTTCTGTACGCCTCTCGCAAAAATGAATTTTCTCAAATAGCGATATTTCCAAGAAATTCAAATGGAGTTAACAAGCACTTTTATTACACTGTAAGTACAAACAATAGCAATTAGTTTTCATTACTTAATGTGTTTTAATGAGTGAAACTCTCTTAATATTGCTACTTCATTCTGTGTAATATAGGAGTAGTTTAGCCCCCTAATGCTGCTTAATAATATACGATACGGGCATTATACAATACTTGAAAAATACCTTAAATTGAAAACAATCATTTATGGCTGAATCTAAAAATTAAAGTGCGGCCCGCAAGTACTTTCTTTTTGCGTGTGCGCTGCGCTATAACGGTGTTAAACATTTTAAACAACAAAGCATTCACGAAATAAAAGCGGGCAAAAACGGTAGTTACACGTTTCTGTAGCGGAATCGGGTGCGGCTAGCGACTCGGAGTAGGGCCCCGATAGCACTCGGGGACGAATTTATGACCGTTATTTATTTGTAGCCAGGAGAAGATTCACTAGCAGAGTGGGACGGGACGCCGGGTAATGTTTTAATATCGTGACCCACGCCGCCGCCGCTCGTAAATATGCCCCAGGAGTCTACACAGTAAAATTGAACAGCCCAATAGCACTAGTACGAGGAGGAGTAGGAGGAGGAGGAGGAGGGCAGGTTGATAAAACAATCAATTCCTTCATTTTGAATTGCAAATATACCGGGAGAGAAATGGAATGAATTTATCGATTAGAGAAATGGTTCCTGGACAGTTTTTATTGGACAACGTCCCAATGCGGGTGATAAAGATCTCGGAATAATTACTGTACTTGTGCAACGGATCGAGTCGGTTGTGATACGGCGTGTATATGAATTTGATACAGAATTCTCAGCAAGAGATACATAGATATTTATTGATCTGTTCAATTCATATGGATGTATAAATAAATAAATATATGTATGTATACATATAATAATATCAACTTAGTAGTAACTTTTATGGCCAGGATGAAAGGTAATAATCAAAAGAAGAACTTTAATATAGGCGTTTAACAAAATGTGGAAAAATTCACATCGAATTTTGAATAGGACGGTTTCTAATATTCATACCCAGAATTAAATAACATAATGGCGAAGTTAACTCTATTCACGTTTCTAGGATTTTCGGTCGGTAGTTTCATGTATAAATATCATTTTGTTCTTATTTTCGTGAAGAGAGGTATTTCCAGTCATTAAATTCAGAACAAGATGGGATATTGCCGCCTTTGTGGATCAGAGTGCTTCGTGTTTGTTTTAGTGTTGTAGATTTCATGTAAGCAGAGAGTGTTCGTGCAGTCGGGCTGTTTGTGAGGTCCGACCAGTCTCCCTAGACCAACGATAAAAATCAGAGTGCTCTCTCTCGAGGAAAGTGCTAAGGGTGTGTTCATAATACGTCTCCACTCCAAAGAAGTCTATAATTACTGGATTCTATTTAAAGCAATCGAATTACGACATTTTACTCGATATTATGGTCCCATTTAGTGGCATTGAACTAGTGTAGTAACATGCGTACAAATATTCAATTTGAAATGCAAAAAATGCTGGATCCGTATAGCAGAGAAATCGAATATTCCTATTCGTGCCACTTTCGTCCTTTTCTTTTCCTTCGGTTTTCCCCTCCAACGGTTTTATTTGTAGTTGGCACCTGAACCGGGCGTCGGCCACTGAATTATATCGGTTGGAAATCGTATATTACCAACCGCCGTATCCCTGAATTGTGAGTGGGACAATTTTTTTCGTCCCAATCTGTTTGGCGTGCCTATGGCAGCTCATTAATCCAGACTCCTCAGCCTACAAATATAAAGGAGACAAGTCTTCAGTGCGGTATGTGATTTCTTTGAACATAATTTCCGGATATATAGTAGGTTAAAATCGGCACCCTTCATTAAGGCCGATGAAATCTTAAAACCCTTGGGGTTTTGGAATACCAAATTCCGTGCGATCTGGTTTTAGTGGTACAAACCGCTGATGGTGGTTGCTGATGTTCTGATATATAAACGCCGTCAAAAAGCCTAAACCAAACAAGTGGAACGCACAGTTCGTGTCAAACCTTCTTAGATCCGTAAATAATACATTTATATTTTTATGATTATTCCACACCTGTATTCCACATACAATGGTTGCGCCCACTCTAATCCTTAAAATGAATACACAAGATAAATTAGCATAAAATTCGTATTCTAATTTACTTCGTTATATGATTCCGTTTTGGCATAAAATACGGGAATTTAATTTAAAGGTGTGGGCGTCCGTAAAGCTTAGAAATGAATCGGAAACAAGCGTAGGAATGTAAAGGGTGGCCGGGTGAAAGCAGCCACCGAAATGAAAACCTAAATCAGGGACCCCGACCTGCAATCGCAACACGGGAAATAATGATTTAGCGGAAGAATTATGCGAGCCGTAGCCGAAGGCCGAAAGAGAGGGGTAGTGCGAGAGTGATGTTTTTTGCCATTAAGGTTCCGGGGGTTTCCGCCCCCAACGTTAAGGGCCAGTCCAGTTTTTGGCCACCCCCCAAACTGCCAGCAGGGCGTTTGTTTTTGCCCGGCACTGTGTATCCGTGTGCGTGATCCCTGCCCCCCACCTCATCACCTTCCTCAATGCCCTCCGTTTCGGTCAAACAACTGTCGACAGCATGCCGTTCCTGTCATCGCCTCCATCCACTGAATTCGGTAATAAGTATTTCTTGCCCATTATTTAGCCAGTACAAAATTCTTATCTGACCCCCCGTTCGGCAATTTATTTATGACGTGCATTCGTAAATGTATGACCTGTCCCTCTAAACTTACGAGGGGCGAGGATGCACATACCCTGAGTGGCCATACCGATTGGGAATGTTGTCGAAATTTATGCTGGCGAAATTTTTAATTTATTGTTGAGCCTCAGGATTGTAGTGAAGGTGTGTACCTATGTACATCCGAGATATTATGTCGTCCCACTCGCTCGGTATATTGCCGTCTGTCACGTTTCTCTCTATCTCCACGACTACCGGGTTGACATTTTGGATTGTACGAGTTTGCTGTTAGATTTCCCTGGTGCTACTTCTTTTATTCTATTTTTCTGTCTATTTTTCTGTCTATTTTTCTGTCTATTTTTCTGTCTATTTTTGAAAGCCAAGGTTGCGCACCCTTTGCGCGCGTTTCATGTCTTCATTAATAAGGTATATTAATATTTCATATTTTAAAAGGCATACCTTCCATTGACAAAGTAAATGCAGCGTACAAATCAATTCCTACTGCTTAATCAAAATTGTGCGAAAGATGCCATTATTTCTCATAACTACTGTAATCCATTGAATTCCAGTCTTCCAGTGTTCCCAACAATTTTCTGGAGTCGGTCCAATAATGATCGCAGCATGGAAACTTGGCAACTTGAATCTTGTAGCCAGTTTGGGTAGTTCCTATAGACTGTTATAAAGTTCATAGCATCGCTGATAACTTTAAAAACAGTTGGATTCAAGTCAAGATTTAAGTCAATAACTGCTGTGATAATTATTCTACCAATTAGAAAAGCCTCGATTCGCCAATATATATATTTTAATTTAGAAATTTTTAGAAGAGTATATGTACAGAAAAGAATAACATGTACAGGGTCGCTTTCTTTAAGTATGGCTTTCCTGTTTGCAAATTATTAAATTCTTTTGTTGAATCCGGGAAGGGGAAAGTTATATTTACTATATTTTAATTGTTTCCATTGTTTAATTATTTAATTCTAAAATATAAAAGAAAGCCTAATCAGACATAATTGACAGAAATAGCTTTCCCATTACTAAAAATAATTTTTTTAACGACCCCGATAAGTGTAATTGTTTACTTAAGCCACTTGACAAAATCCCTTTCAAAAACCCGAAAAATTAATAAAAAAAAGTAGTATCATATTAAATGTGTATCATTATCAGTACGTAACTATAATGCTACCACAGATATAAGATACCAAACAAGCATCGCAAAAATATCTCAGGAGAGATGCAAATAATTTTCCAGTAATTGTTCACACGATGGTTCGTGGAGTTTCCTTACAGTACCTGTCGTCGGGTAGACGGTGGGAGAAAAATTAGTCGCCCTTAATAATCCCTTCCGTTTATATAAACGATATTAATTAAGGGAACATTGTAATGACCTGGGTGATAATAATAATGTAACGGTTGAAGGAAGGGTCGTGAAGGTGGATGGTGGGGAGGGGAAGGGCGCAAGGATGTAGAGGGAAAGGCACAGTATAGCGGCATCAATTTGTCGCCCGAGCAATTAGAGCCCTCTCTACCGGATAATTAAACGCAGACCCTATTTTTCATGTTTCACCCTCCTCTCGTCCCCTATCACCCCGCTTCCCACCCTCTTCGCAATCGCTCCTTCTCCCTCCCACACTCCAACGACACTTCACTGTCTCCTCGGCCGCCATTCCTTCCAGTACTCCTACTTTCCGTTATCCGCTTTACGCTAACGGCATAACTCCCACTCCTTCGCGCAATTTGTGCATATACCCACGTTGCCCATATTTGAATATAATTTTTAGTAATGCTAATGTATCGAGTTGAGTTGATTGCGATATTATGCAGTGGAATGCTCGTACCATTTAATGAAGTATATTATGCGTGTATGCGTTTGACAATAATAGGCACATATGCATATGCAATTTCCATTTTCTAGCGCCGTGTTTATTGGGTTCTTTTGCGTAGTTATTTTTATAATAGAAGCAAAAAATGGACTTAAGGCAGAAGATCTCAAAAGTGATAAATTTTCTAATTGTTCATAAGGTTTAAGTTATGTTCAAAAATACGAAAATTTTGTTTAATCAGTAATTCCTTAAGCAATTTATAGAATTGAAAAATTGTTTCCCAATTAATGTGGCTTTTATTAAATTGTGGATTTAAGCATTAGCACGAAATAAATAAATAGTCCACTTTATTTTGAAATTCAAATCATCGGATTAGTTTTCATTCCATATTGTTTTACAATGTTATTCGTACAATGAAACGAGAGATATTTCAAATTTGGGCCGCTGGGTTTCATTTCTATTCATTGTTATGCCATATTAGTTAAAAAAATACCGATGTTCTCATTTCCAGAAATATTCTCCAGATGATAAAATAAGATAAGTGTGTAAAAAGTGTATTGGTATATGAATACGAAGCTGGTGGTTATTACAAAGGTGAACATTTTCGTACATATAAAAACATCCTTCGAATTTTTCCCTTCCCACATCCTGTCCGGACAAAATTTTGTTACTTTTTTAAAATTCAGATTCAAGACAATAAAGGATGGAAAAACAGTTAAACGCTCGTATGCAATAAGATGCCATTCCGATTCCACTCTTTTGTCCGATGTTTACCTTTCGGGAGAATTGTACTGGGGGAATTTCACTCCCGCACTTCGTCCGCATATTAAACGGCAGGAATTCTACTCTCCTTTCCTTTGAACGAGGTCTGAAAAGACTAAGCCGTATACCCAATAAAATAACGTCGCCTCGGCAGGCTTTTAAATTCGAATTGTCATGAAACAACAACTGGCTCGCTTCCCGTTCGGATAGGCAAGAAAGGTCAACCTTTAAAAGGCGGGATAAAGGAAGTCAAGAGGGGATTAAAGGCGACAGTCGAAAGGGGATGGTTCCGGACCTTGGCATTCCGGTATTGCGCTGCTCCTTTTGTAATTGGAATTGGGACATGGAGACGAGGGATTGCTTTTTCAGTATAGTAATCGATTATTACGCTCCAATCTGTTTGCGTCAACATGGCCGAAAATTAGGACAGAATATGAAAGATCGTCGTTGAATTATACATTCGGAAAATCTACTGGGGAATAGGGTCCGAAAATATACAACGAAATTGACCGCGTTTTGAATGGGCTAATCAAAAATCTAGTCGCATATAAAAATAGATAATGTATTTTCTGATAGTAAATTTTGAGCTACCGCGAACACAAAAACAAAATTAACAATCTCGGTCATTTCTAATTCCCAAGGACTCTGGGAAAAATTAATTAACGGAAACTTATATTTTTTCCGGTTGGCCTTATAGCCTACTGCCAGGAAAGGGTTGGAATTATTTCAAAATAATAAGGTATGAATTATTCATGTCGGTTCGGACCGGCTAGAGGTTTTCCCACAAGTTAGGAATGTCTCCCTACCCCTTTCCTCGAGTCCCCCGTCCACCTCGTTGGCCCCCTTCACATCATCCTTCTCTCTCTCTCTCTCTCTCTCTCTCTCTCTCTCTCTCTCTCTCTCTCTCTCTCTCTCTCGCTCCTACCGCCGACCCCCATTCTACTTTTCTTCATCCATCCCCCTCAGGCTTTTTTCCTCCCTCATGCCAGCCCCTATCCCCACGCCACCTTCAACTTATCTCTTCTCCCTTTGCAAATGTCAACCTTTCCAAATGAGGAGGAAATACATTTTGGCGAGGGCCGGCGTTTTTAAAATTGAACCTAAAGGTTGTCGGGAGCCTATAAAAGTCGAGAGAAATCCCCCAGATAAGGCATGAACCAGCGACACAATAAGACGTGTCCTTGTGCTTATAATTAGAAGAACGATAATTATATGCTCGAAAAGAGCTTGAGAGGTCTATTTCTGCCTTTCTTAATGATAAATTTAGACTTCGATAAATCACTAATTATTGTGATG
This sequence comes from Lethocerus indicus, assembly GCA_019843655.1. Lineage (NCBI taxonomy): Eukaryota > Metazoa > Arthropoda > Insecta > Hemiptera > Belostomatidae > Lethocerus > Lethocerus indicus. The sequence goes on along the minus strand of JACDQD010000003.1, from coordinate 19,024,659 downwards.
CATGCGGATCGGGTTTACTAAGAGGTAACAAACGTGTGTATAACCGTGTAGATATTGGCTCGATCTATAGAACGTGTGCCGTTTGTGTCTGAGCTCTTGGTATAGCGATCATATTTGTCGATGGATTCACCTCGTTCGAAGTATGGTAGAATAATAATACGAAGTCGAATTATCTGAGCTACCGTCTCTGCAATACATCAAACTGTTGCCATTACTGAATTGCTAGAAATAAATATCGATTTATCGAAATACCTTAACGGTATATCAGGATATAAATTAGTAACACGAAAAACCAAGTATTTACGCCCCTTTTAAATTGTAACGGTAGTTGCAATAATGAGTCAGACATCGAGAATTCAATTGAAAGCGGTATTGAGACGCGAAGAGATATGGTATCGGATATTTTACGAGGCCCCTCTGACTATTTCCGTCGGTGGGCCCAGAATCATAAACCCACGGATTCAATCTAAGCGTATTTTTGGGCTTGCCTATATATTTCTTCATTTTATTGTCGTTATAACCAATATTGTTATTGGTATTGTTTGATGTATATCAACCAAATTGTTGTTTTAATCTCCGAATACAACCGTTCGGAGAACTGTTCCAAAAACGCTGCCTCGTTATCGCGTTGTTCACCTCGTACATGCTAATGTCTGTATATAAATACGTGCACATATATACACATTCAAATTTATTGGTATAAATATACATATTCAATAATGATTTGGTGTGTATGTACCAAGCGATTGTTTAACCTGTGGAAGGAACGTAGGGGCCCTGCCGCTGAAGATTGGTGGGGCGGATGACCTATCTTTCCCCGTTTTAACAGCGGACTAATTAAACGGCGTTGTTTCATTAGTCGCCCGGTCGGACCGACATTTTGTGATGTTTGTCCCTGGAACAGGGACGGGAACCATCGGGTATGCGGACGGTGGAGGGAGAGGAGAGAGGGAGAGAGAGAGAGAGAGAGTGAGAGGGAATAGGAGGGAGGCAAAACGCACAAGCGGCCGCTGTCGAAACAGCCAGAAAGACCCCAATTCAAATGGGATGCGGACCTAACGACAGACTGCAATTAACATGGGACAATATACACGCCGTCTCACATTAGTATACAATTAGCAGTTCAACGGCTGCCTCTCCGATAATAAGTTGGAATTAATAACTCCACCCAAGTTGTTCGCATCAATCGCACGATTATAGAATTAAGGAAGAAACATCTGTTTGGCGACACCGAATTCGATTGAAAAACAATAAATAAATCTTGGGTAAATTGGAAAAATTCAGGTCCGAATAAGAGAACTGTTGCGCTTGTTTCTGTTTCCATCTCAACTTGCTTTTGGTAATTTATTAAACCTGCCTGAACCGTGACGTATAGGTCAGTAGAATTCAGCTGGTAAAAACAGTGGGGCCAGATAAAATGGGCTTATTAACACCTCACCTGCCAATCGGATCTTTGGCACTGTTTTACACATAATCCGGAGATTTAACCCTATATATTCTGTAATAAATGTCAATAGATATGACGATAACAATATTCAGGTAGGAACTTCTGTTGCTGAACTCTTTGCTTAATCGTAACATCGTAAGCAGTATCCAGATATTGTTTCCCTTTCCTTTCTTATGCATAATTAAATTGGAAGTAAAGGAAAAACGCCACGAATAATTAAAAGTACCGACCTCATTCAGACACAGGCATACAAAATTTAATTCACTACAAATGTATTCATCCGATACTGGTCTCGGAATAGGAACGATTCGGTGCAATTAGAAATTCCGACATTTTTTGTTCACAATGAATGTAACAAAATTCTTGCAATAGAAGATCTGAGAAGATATAATTGCTTAAAGGGTAGAACTCTTTTGATATAATTTGTTTTTTATTATATTAAGCGTTCATATATGAATGACTGGAAACTTATTCTCGGTTAAATTAAACATATTTCATATGTGCCCATAATTATGAAAGTAGTCTAAGTCATATATTTCTGGTTTCGAGATATTTAATGAATTGCTTTCGAATAAATTAACAAATATTTTTATATTATGCAACATTTTAATTTAAAATTTTATTAGTCTTGATTAATGGAAGTTTACTATGAATATGAAATTTTGTGTGAATTTCATATGAAAATGTTGTAATTAAAGTTTGAATTGACTTAGACCACTTTCATAATTATGGGCACATATGTTCATCTGATTCTTCGTATCAGGCTTCATCTCGGTTTTATGATAAATTTAAAAAGTGAGGAGGAAAACTGGCACGATTGGTTATATTTTATTATCAATCGGGCGTTTGATAATAAACAATGTTGGCACACATACAGACGCACATTTGATGGGTTGATCTGACCCCGGGGATGCACTGGAGTTCATTAAAACCCCGTGTCGATCCCGCCGAGGGGAGGCCGCGCATCTGCATATGTAAACGGCTCCCTATTCAAGTATCTACGTTTGTTGACATAATGCCGTTCGGTTTCTGCTACCGGCCAAACTTACCACCAGACAAGTTATATTGGGCCCGACCTAACCACGTGTCCGATGCCGCATCTGTTAGAGGCACCCCAAATAGGGACCATATCGTTTATTTATAAGACTTCCGATACAATTCTGATTATTATTATTGATATATATATTATATATATATATATATATATATATATATATATATATATATATTTGGTCAATAATAATGAACCCTTTATCGCGGTACTAAATGCTACTATGTGAGTCAGGCATCTGAACATCAGTCTAGGAGTATAAACATAGTAATCCACCAAATAGCTCAAGAGCTTATTTAAACGTATGCCATGCGTAAACAATACAATTAAATGTTCCCAAAATATATGTGTGTGTACACACGTTTCATTGAAATTAGAAAACCTTAAAAATTATATTGTAGAAAAAAATAGGTAATCGTAGCACTTGCTGCAATGGCTACGGGCAGTATTACATTTCTTTTGTAGGTAAGTGCACTTACTTTCCAGAGTACATTTGGGAATGTGCGCATCTTCGGAAGCTTCTTTATAAACATGAAAAGGACAAGAATGGTATGGAAGGCTTCGAAAAGTAGTCGATGGGAAACTCCTTTGTATATTTTCGAATTCCTGCTTTTTAAAATACTCACTTTATTTCAAATGTTCACAAAAGATGGTGGCGTACATATGTAAATATTATATATTGTGTCTGACGGGTAAACTAGAAAGTTTCAGAGAATGTATTGTTGTGCGCAGGTCACAGCCACAGTACTGGGGAAAGCATTACGCAATTATAAAGTCTTTTGTTCCCATTAAACACAAAAGAGCGACCGCTGCCCTAAATACGTTTTGGATCAAAGTAAACGGCGTCGAGGACATAATCACGACGGGCAAAGGAACGGGAAGAAAGGACCGTCGGGAAATACTGCCCTCCGCAGACTTCTCCACCGTTACCTGCATCTCATTTACATTTTACAGCCTTTACTCCATGCACTGTACAGTCGATCTTCCTTATTGAGAAAATCAAAATCTATTATCTCTTTCCGAATTCCCGCGTTTTTCAAGAACTTCCCAATGAATTCATGAAAATAATACAGGTTATAAATAAATATATTTAAAAATAAACGAGAATGATAAACATTGAAAAACTCCATTTTTACATAAATACAAATCGCGAAGGCATTTTTTAAAATATAGAGTAGCAAGAAAGTCTAGTCATCGCATTGAAAATTGAGAATACTATGTGCTGATGTACCAATTAATCAGTTGTGGATTTGAACATGTTACACTTTAAACGACCAAACATGCAGCAAGGGGAGAATCGTCGGAGTAATTCAACCACGAATCCGATTGGAGCGTACATACTACCATGGCCAATGTATTTGCGAAATTTACGGTCTGGTTCGCTGCGCCTTTATAAATTATGTGACTTTCTTCTTCAGGGGGTTATATGAGGGTCTGCGAGGGTGAGTGAAATTATCAAAGATATGATTACTCTCGCCATCCTCGTTTTTGTGCCATCGGTATACACAGACCAAAATTATACGCGGTTTCGACATAATGCCGTCTTCAGTATCAATAGCAGGGATAAGTTATGAAATTAAATAAATGTCTGAGCTTGCCGGCACTGCATTAATGGAGTGACACTTCCTTTCACATTAGAATTAATATATGTTACACTAAACACTGTATAAAATACTTATAAACTGAATCAACTGTTGATTATCTCGGGGGAGCAGAGTATCGATGGAGAGGTGAATTTCTATCAATTTATATATTTATACAAGACATTGTCCTTAAAAACACCATGCCACCGCTCCCATGTAGCCCTAGCGGATAAATTATTTGTGTATATTTTTCAATATTCCATCATCTCTATTACAATTTTAGCTCGTGCCCGACATATTTTCAAAAGACGAAAGGTATTAATGAAATAATAAATAAACTGTCCTTCGATTTCTAGGAGGGTTAATTCTCAACCCTCTCTAAAGGAACAGAATTCGTGCCCTGGTTTTGAGACTTAAAGCGTAACCGAGAGGGGTGGGAGTGAAAGTGAGAGCGAACGGAGAAGGACGGGACATATTTAATTAAAGCGAAGAGTCTTCCAAACAGGTGCCCTGCAAACAACTTAAACCGATGGGAAATTTAATTGCTATTTTCAAATAAGTCCACAGCTCCGACCCATCGGAATGCCAAGGCCCAACCTGGCTCATTTGGACAACTGCTCACAGCGGTCGAAATTCTAATCGCTTTTAATGTATTGAAACAACATTGTTATAATTTATAACAGCCAACCGAGGCCAACAAATGTAAATTCCCTCGGATTCATTAATTACTGTCTCTTTTAAGGATTCCTCCTTGTTCGAGCGACAAATTAAACCGATTGTATTTCCATTGAACATCGAATAACTTTTGCCAAACGCTTGCCATCCCTCGTATAAAACACGTAAATAATAAACCCTACAAAAATCGTTGTTATTTAAAGTTGCTGAATATATTTTACATTTCCTCTAATCAATTATTCATAGGTAATATAATAAAGTAGATAAATAAATTATAGGAAATGTTTAATAATAACAGAGTTCATAAAATAATAAATCATTATTAAAAAAAAAATTTCAAATAATTTCAATTCTAATTAAAAAGGTATAATATTAAAGATTACGAGAATTAGTCTTTTGTTTAAATGGTGTTTAAACAGTTCTACTTCCAGTAGAAATTTTTTTGGGAACATTCAGTGTTATATACCGGATCGATTTTATGCGCAGTATACGAGTATACGAATAAGTTTTTTGATCGAATGTCGCGTGGAGTAAAGTACGTTATTTTTGAACAGGTAGGGACATCCGCATATTTTTACGGGTCGTGTAAAAGGACAGGTGGAGGAGTTGCTTTCAGCTAGACCAACATACTGGTCGGATCTGTTGAGGTTCTATTAGTTATGGGGCCGGCGGGAAGGTACGCACGGCGCCCCTTCTCAATCGATATCGGTCTCGGCCAGGCACACACCACCAATATATATATATATATATATATATATATATATATATATATATATATACATATACATATTCTTACATGCTTTTCCTTTCCACCTCCTCGCGACTGTCTCCCGCTAGATCGTATAAACCTCCGAATAACCCCAATGGCAGCAGTGTCGTCTAACTCGTTCCTCTTGAAGCAGATCTTCCGTCCTCGCGATTCCAGCCACAAAACGTTTGTATTTCATCCGGTGAATCGATCCCCAACTTATGTAACTAGTAGAGGCCAGCCATCCTAAAATATTTAAAATATAATTATAGTGTTTAATATATAATTTCAGTAAAAATTTGAATTGAAGAGATAGGGCAAAACAAAAAAATTGACTCCTTAATAATTCCATAATTCATTGATTCATAGTTTAATCAGCCACACTCAGATGTAAGGGGCCTTACCCCGTCAGCAAGTGAACTAAGTTGTAGTATTCTATACATGATAAGGTTTTAATTTATGGTTGATGACTAAAAAATATACAATATTATTATAGACATGCCAGATGGTACTGAAATTGACAAATTCAGGCGGTCAAGTAAAATCCCAACAAGTTTTGTGCTGTTTAGTCTCCTTAAGTACTCAAACTGGAGACAACACGCTTTTCCATCTTTTCCTGAAGCAGACAAACAATTCCACTTCTCAGATTATATGTGTCTATGCATGTTTCCATGCAATCTACAATTTGACTTATGCCTCGTTGAGCGAGAAATTTGGAATGTTTTTTTTTACTACAAAAGATGTACACGAATGTAGATTAATGCGTCCCGTTTCTATGCATCGTTGTTTGAATAGAGACCTTTATTCACATGAAATATACACACAAGTCAAATCACAGTCATATAAAATAGACAGGTAGAATGTATGCTCTGCTAATACTGAATAAGTGGCCATCATTTTAATGGAACAAATGAAGCCGAAGGAATTTTAAAAACTGCTTGGATAAATTATTTTTTTAAAACTAGTCCCAGGGAAAACGACAATTTTACCTCTCCCGACCCGCCCTTTTATAACCCGTCTGATTCTGACTATAAAAGTTATTTTAAAACGTCAACGATGTTCTATTTATAATTTCAGCTCGCTGGGGAATGCAGCACAGTGTTTATCGGCGTCTGGGACCTCGTAAATTAAACGGGAGCGAGGGGGTTGTTTATCCTTGACTCCAAGAATAGTTGATATTTGCTCTTTCTCGGCTTGTTGCAATTACAGATTGTTTCTCTATTTTCACAACGTTGAGACAAAACGCTGGACTGATTCCTACGGATAGATAATTCGTATGGCGGTCAATATTGAAGTAAAAAAATAACAAGGATTATTATTTAGTATCCTCCGAACATCGCAAAAAAATAAGATCTGCATAGCGTTCACACCTGAAAGTAGAACAAGCTTTGTCTGACCGCCTTTCAATATTCAAGGCAGCAAAAGATACCTCGGGTTTTATCCATATATTTTATTTATATATTGGTATATATTATCTAAAAATACAAGGAATCCTTCATTTATATTTTATGTACTGATAGTAAATCTGATTATAGCTACCTATGAATGTAGGGACACATTCCGCGACCAGAATTTGAACTTCCAATGAGGAGAAACTACTGTATATATCTTATATTATATGTATATATTAATTGTATATATGACAAACGTTTTATATTGTGAGAATTACTACTAGTTTGTGAGAAATTTGATATTATAAAAAGATGTTTTTATTTTGATTCCTGCTGTACGTTTTGCTTCTGCTCGCTGGTTCAGTCTTTTGCAAGACATCTACAAATCAAAGCCACCCCCCCCACATTTCCACTAAACAGATATTCCAAATTAATATATTTATTTATTTTAAATATTAATAGAAGCCTTCGGGAGAGAATAAAACCTCCCGTTGGTGATGTTTACTCTGCCTAATGATAACGCTATCGAGCGCATTCATGGCCGCAAAAACCGCAAGAATTTTGGCTATTAGCCACGTTGAGTGGTTGCGTTCCGCGGTCTCCCCGACCGAGATAATTGAAACGGAAAAAACAACTCCGCCTGTACCCAGCGGTGACATTAAACTACAGAACATGAAGTTTATTAAAACGTAAAATGAAATTTTATTAATCATTATGAATGTGAAAGATGAACATGTAAATCCTAAGTCAGTTAGAAGAAGCCACTGATTACATAACTTACAATTATAAATCAGAAAATAAGTCGTCATGCGTACATACGCGTTGCTACATTGATGGTAAAATGGTACTTGGGATGCTGGAAAGCCTAACATAACGTCAAAAAGGAGAGCGGAGACAAAAATGTTATTCCAATCCCTCGCGGACGTCTAAACGAATTCCGTAAATTAAGAATGAATGCTGCTTTCACTGATACTCTCTCCTGCTTTCTCTGGTATTCTTTGCAACCTAAAGTTCACAAACACAGAAGGTATTAGAAGGGCGTTATCTTATTCATAGCTATAAACAAACATCGGTGATTGTAATTAGTCGCTGTTTATTTTACATGAGTTATTTTTTAACAAAACACTAAAAATTTGTTATTTTGTTGATTATAGGTAGGCCACTAAATGTCTACGTAGTATTTGAATCCGGTAGCTGATGGTCGGGAGCTGTTGGAGGGCGGCGGCCCCTGGCCCCCCGCGTTTAAATTGATCAATACCCCCGGACGTGGTAAGACCGAGAGGCCGGCATTATACAACTCGCGCACACAATTTATATTTACCGTGGCCGCCGTATAATTTAGAGGCGCCTATAGGGTCACCGGCCACGCCAACATGGACTAGCAGTCACAACCGAGCCCCACAGAACCCAATACCACCCGAACCAATACCACTACCGGACTTATGATTACCTTCCTTTCACCGGGCGAAATTGCACCGGGGCAAAGTTCAAACCTCCGAACTAAGCCGACACAGAAATCACCCGCCGCGGATTTACACGATAAACCGAATCGCTAAATTAACTCTCGTTCGGTTTCTCTATTGATCCCCGCATTGCCCAAATGCTGCTCCTACTTTAATGGGGTGTGCCACGGGGGGAAACTACCCACAAACGCATGGCGGTCCTTAAATCCTGGACCGTAAGGGTACGACCACATCCTGAGTATTCTCCCGCAGGTAGAACCTATTACTTCGTAGGCCTCGTGCAGCTTGTTATTTGTATCCGTGAAACCCATTCTCTCTCATTCATTCATCATTGTCTCTTAGAGTCAATGTAACTGAGTAGTATTCGTTAAACTACACATGTAGTCGATTGTTTATAGGGGTATTTTTGTTAACGCACTAAATTAATATTGCTATAACATTGCGTAATTTATTTGCGAAGTGCGTAGGCCATATAATAGCTACTCGCGTAATATATTTACCAATATGTTCTGCTATTAATTCCTGCCAACAAGACTGTATCGGAGGCTTGGGTATCGGAATATTTAAAATATAACAGTGCAGTCTGTATCATGAAATCTCATGATTTATTAGGAATTTGATTAATCGACGATTATAAAGCTGATCTGGGAAATATATAGAAGAAATTTGGTTAGATAGTCCATTTTTGCGGCGGGATATGGATTTTTTAATATATCAATAATGTCTCTGCATAATTTGGCCTTCTGGTAGCCCGGTTTACACCTGTAGGAACGGCCGGCCACAATGAACTTTAATTTCTGCTCGCCGTAACTCCTATCTTATTCTAATTTTCACTTTATATTCCCGGTCCCGTGCCATCCTCCCCTTGTTTATGAACCGACTTCGCGGCCTTATTATGGAGATTTAATTTCTGACTACACATCTGCAATTACAAGACGTCCCAAGTTATTTTGTTATGAATTTCTCAATTTTAACCTCAGCCGTACATTTAGTAATTGTCTTGCACCTTTATGAAAATGAGTGTAGACAATTAAAAAACATACCGCATAAACAATATTATTTTAGATTAGATAATTATGATAATACAAGAAATCACTCATTAAAACTTTAATAGGCCCTTTATTAGTTAATTCAACCACAGAATTTGTTAACAAATTTTAATAACATTTAAAAGGACACCTATAAAATAATATTGTATACCAACTTACTAGTATATACTAGATAGCAACAAAATTTTATTATTACAAAGTTAAAATTACCGTAGTATTCCGTCAGTAGTAAAGTGAGGCACTTCACTATCCGAGGGGTCTCGTTGATTCCTAGTGAGGCATGAAAATCGTAATGACAATTAGAATTTCGTATTATAGAAGGTGAGACGGAACCAACGATTATTCCCAAGAAATCTAGTATATTTAATTTTTTTTATTGTGCGTCCGATGCGCAAACAGAGAGAAACTAAGAAAAACATTTTGTTGGCCCACAGCTCACGCTGATAAAGCAGGCTGGCGGATAGAGAAATATAGGAGTGCCGGGGGGCATGGGCGTTGTGAATCTATTAAAAGAATACGTTGTTGGAAAGAGTGTTGGGGGCCACCTTGTTTACTGCCACCCCGCGCCAAATTAATTACCAACTTCGGGGCGGGTTTAAGGATGATGGGGGGAGGGGTTGTTATTTTCTTATCAGGGAGGGAGTAGAGGGCGGGCGAATGAGAGAGAGAGAGAGAGAGAGAGAGAGAGTCGGATTTTGGTGCGGGGTTGAGGGAGATATAAAACAGTTTTCTTCTTCGACTTATCTCCGAGGGAAAGTGAGGCCGAAGGGGCGGGGCGGGCTGGGCTTAGTGAGGGCGACTGCATCCGCCGTCTGCTAGCCCCCCTACCACGCGCCCCCAAACCCAGTGATAAATGACTTTATTTCCATGCATTAAAGATGTATGCGGATTAAAAAAGTTTTTGTTTGTTCGAAGCTTCCACTCGCCTCTAATAAAACTCTTATTATACGTCACGAGGCAGCAGGAGAGGGAAGAGAGAAAAACAAGAGTGGCACTTGGAAGAAAAGCATAAATTTTGTTAATAAATTAACCCGTATCCTCTTTAATACCGTGTTGAACATAATAAAATATCTGGGCATTCATTTCTGAAAATGGAATGTTATTTCATCGTTCATGGTGGAAATATAAAATCGTATTTTAATCAGCCTCCAATGTGGTATGTAAATGTTTAGAACCGTCTTTCCTTATTATATTATTATTATTGTTATGATTTGATTACACGCTTAACAGGCCGATTAACATATCGAGAATTAAAATGAAAGGAAATAATTAAGGAAAATTAGAGTTGTTATGTTAAAAAATAGTTGTAATATAAAAATTAATACTGCTAATACTATAATAGAATTATGCTTAGAAATAAGGTTGCTGTTTCGTTGTGGTGACTGGGTTATTTTAGCGTCCCCTCGAGTGCTGTTACTGCCAGTACTATTGGAGATAGGCAGAGAGTATTTGGGGACAAGATCTGGCTCTCAGTATCCGGAGGGCAAGTGTCGATTGAGGATTATGGCCTCTTTATACAGTCGGAGGGGACAAACAGCCTCCCTTCTCTACCTGTCGACCGACCGTTCTGTTTCTTGTGGGTCGCCGGCCCGTGAATTAAACCCCACGGCCAGCGGGAGGGTTCAAACCCCAATCATGAATATGCATTCACTGCGTTGCCTCCACCCTTCCACTCACCCACTACTACCGTATTAAACATCGTCGCTACTACTACAGGCCAAACGAGAGCTCCTTTCGTAACGATTGTAAAAAATCCCCTGTTATATGTTAAAAGTGAGTTTAAGACTCCGAATATCTATCTGATATCACTCGCTTTCATATTCTGTGTAGACGATTTCTTTGTGCTTGTCAACTAAAGTGGGTGAGCTATTTCCTATACGACAACCTATGAAATTTCACTCTATTGCCTTCAGTCATTATTTGAATACTAAGCAGCAAAGAATATCAATATATGTAGTATTAATATGCTGTCCTACTAATTTTATCTTATAATTAACATAAGGAATCATTAATTTCGTTAATTACTAATAGTTACTTCCTCTTGGTTTGTACCCATTATCCTTATTTCAATCGTTCCACACGTTCTCCGTTTTCACGATTTAACGCTTCTTATAAATGGTTGGCAAATAAGGGCAAATCTTTCGGCCGTCGCAGGGCAAACTCTCCCGCTCTGTTTACTTAATATTTTCCCAGTTTGCTCTGACTCCTTCTTCCTTCGCCCCTCACCATTCCGTCGGCTTTTCACCAAGATTACATTCGTCCTCGGTTTTCAGTCCTCTTCAATCACTTTCTCTCATCCTCCCTGCGCTCATCCATTCCCCTTCCTTCAGTCTCAGACATCGAAGCACTTTACTTCACTCCCGCAATCGACGATAGGTCGTTTTGATACAAAACCCTGGCACCTAGTACAATCGAAATAGTTTAATTTGTACTTATATTTTCTGTTTCGTTTTATATTCGTAGTTTAAAGACCGATTTTACTTTGACCAGCGTATGTTTACGCGGATTAGATATTCGATAAACTCACGTTTCGTTAAAGTTTGTTCAATTTTGTCTTTTGTACGGGCCAAAGTCCCAACGGCCCAATTTGCCTGTGAATCGGTTTTAATCCCGGTTATATGAGGACCAGTCACTGGGTGTACCTCGGTGACGATAGACTCAGTCGGCCAAGGAACAAAGCCCTTGCTTTGCATATTCACGAGCCTTCCGTCTGGTCTGCCTGCTCCCAGATAGAGGACCCGCCGGTCAAACCGATAGTTTAGAATATATCAGGGCCAACCTCTTCGTATTACTCTGCATATTATAGAAGTCGTCCTTGGTACTATCCGATTCCATGATCTGTTCTGTGATAGCAGTTTGCTCACCGTGGCATCGTCGAACGCTATAAAATAAGTTCCAATGTCATCCTGACCTTGCCTAAGCCTCCTGGAGTTCAAAAAAATGTCTCTAATGATATGACCAAAGAACTCAAGCAGTTATCTTAAATTTGTTAGTGATTACTGTAGGCCCGTATTCAATCTTTTTTCTGTATTGTTTCTACAATGGCGGAATAAATGTGACATTTATCTCACCAAACCCAATTTGCAGATATCTCCCTTGTCTCTATCCCTTTTCACTACTAAACTAAAAAATTATGGTGTTCCAAACATTATTTTCTCTATACTCATAAATGAGACATACGTCAATATCATAAACATAATCTATTCATCAACACATTATTTTAGTTTATAACCTAATCATGCTATAAGATTATAATTGCATGCAGTTTCTGACAAACAGTCACATTACAACCATATAAATATTTAAAATTATATTCTAGCTGAATAACCAATTATGTTGATTTAATTAAAATTGTGTTTACTGTATTAATTGAATAGGAAAAGTAGTTTGAAGATAACGCATGCATATTTTCGCATGGATAATCGGAATGGGACTTTTTTCTTTTTTATGGAATCCAATCACTTAGGCGAGCGCAGTTCAGAAATCTGCGGGAGCCAAAAAGCGTCTACTAAGGCCGTTAGACAAATTAGGCGCCCCAAACTGAATTAATGTCCCCAACCGACCCGGTACGAATCGAATATTAGTCCAGTCCTGGATATCGTATTAGTTATTAAACTTGGCCTCCCAACTCCAATTGGGTTTGGGGTCCCAAAATGTGATAAAGACTGTCTACATTTTAAGCTCCCGCCTGCCGACCGCTACAGCCGATAATTGCTTTCGGTCCACCTCCACTTTCGAAACTAAACTCGTTTTGAGACGGTCCCCGAACATCGATCAGGCAAACTGTGACCTCCCTTGATTCGATTATCTTTATCTCGTTAGCAGCTATGGAACGCATACATTGTTTTCTGGAGCCGATTGCAACTTCAAGCCTAATATTTGGCTACACCATCGCTAATCCACGCTACCGGCTACTCGTTGTATCTGGTGAATAAGGTAAAGAAAATTACTTATTTCTAAAATTTATTTATATTTTGCTATCACTTCCGAAATGTAGAGTCTACCCACTTTCCTCACACACTCGGAATAACTTGAGGTCGAGAATAATACCGCGTGGATGGAATCGAACTCCGGTAGCTGAGCGAATTTTCTTTTCGTTGAAAATGTGCAATAATCATGTTATATATTCAATTGGTACAGGTTGTGACGCCGTTGTAACATCCGAGTTTATGTCCATTTCACATTAATCCTAACGGTAGGTGACATAGTTCAATTAATCCGTTTGTTGGGGGACCATTGAAAGCAGCTGATTCTCCGATTACATTAATCTGCTGGGCATAGTTCCGTCGGGCAGGTTCGGCGCCCAAAGCACCGCCCGAATTAATCTTCCTTCCAGGAGTGGTCCTGCTTTCAAATAGCCGCCGGCGCCCGCTTTTAAAACAAGCAAATAAATCAAATATCGCCGAATGCCATTCTGGTCAAAGCGTACGGGCTGACCATTAATCGCGCCCAAACACCGCGTTGAATCCGGCCGGCCCACATCTTTCATCATTTATCGTTTGGAAATGGTGCTCAACCATAGCGGAATAATTTGCGACGCATTACGCAGGAAATTGGAATTTTGAACGATCGAGTTGGAAGAATTTTTCATATTCATAATTGCCAAATAACATTTTTGTAACATTCGGGTTTAAAATATACTGTCGACCGACGTCAGTGTCCGTCATAGTGAGGATAAAATTCCGTTGAATTATTAAAATCACCTGGATGTATAACACATTGCCCACTCATACGCTAGACCGGAAATTATATATCGTTGGATCATTATGAGTTGATTCAATTAATAAATAATAAATGCACATAAAGACGTGGAAATTTCGTGGAAATCAACACCATCATTATTCATCAACAGCACTATCTAATAAGTGATTGATATGAATAATTATCGCGACTTGATTATCTGAATATTCTTACCTAATTTGAATCTTGTAATTGCTAACATAATTCAGTTTTCATCTGTCGATTTTTCAATAGATATTGGTTTGGATTGTAATATTTTTATAAAGTTTTCGGTAATCATTCATTCCTCCTTCGTAAAAAATTAGGCTTATATTATGCTTACGTTTCCTGGTAGTAGCCTTTTATTAATATTCCCTGTATGTTTCTTTAATTCCTTAAACTAAAAAGAAAACCTATTTTAATTTTTACTCGCCTTCGTTCTAGGAAGAGCGCCGACCGAAAAAACAGCTCTGGAGCTAAGTGCCCCCCTCCAGACGCCGTTCGGATATAATTTTCAATATGTTCCACCTCAAGCCTCCTCCCCGCCCCCACCTTACTCCTCTTCCTCCCGGCTGCCACAGCAGCCCCCCAAGTTTTGATTAATAGAAGGAGCTTCAACCCTCCCCCTTCCAGCCAAACACTTTTATGAAAACTCCTGCTCCTGCCATTTCGCGCCTGGCCGCCTGAATAAAACGGTAGAGGTTGAGGAACGAGGATGGAAGAGGGAGATGGTGGGGGGGGGGAGGGAGAGAGAGAGAGAGAGAGAGAGAGAGAGAGAGAGAGAGAGACGAAGTAAAAAAGAAAAACTCCGTCCGTTGAATGAAAAAGGAAAAACTGGAAAGAAAAAAGACACTATTCAAAAGGGGCAGCGGGATAAAAGCGGGGGAAGGAACAATTTTTATCAAAATGGCGCCCGACCGCGCACTTTTTGCCGGCGTCAATTGTGCACCGAGACCATCACTTGGTTCCTGCGTGTCCTCCTGACCCCATCCCGTTATATAATCATTCTTTCAGAAATTTTTTAAACTTCGCAATAATCAGCGGAAAATTTCCTTAATGTTGGAGGTGATGATGTTTAAGGTACTACTACTTCTCCATGATCATTGGTCTTAACATTTGCAGGTTACTCACCACAACGATATACCCTCATAGTATAATTTATAATTGTATTAAAAATTAAGGTACATACATATAAGCTCGATCACGTGTCTAATGAGTGACACTGCGATTTGAGGGGATATCAAATAATCAAACAAAGCCTTAACAAATGGATAGATTCCTAGCAAGCATTCATATAATATACTGATAAGTTAATTAAATAAATATGTTGATATGATAAGAAAGTATTCACCGGATTGTTAAAAAATGAAACAATTTTATTTAGTCGTGGCGAATATATTAGGATATGTGAGTGAGCCAAGGGCTAGACTGATAAAATATTTAGTTTTGTACAAGCGACTGCAATTGCAACCGTTCTAGCTGACGTACACATTCACTATGACCTTAAAATCATAAAATGAAAGGCAGTTATAATTACGTTATATATATACTTGGACACGGAACGTGCACGTGTTTTCCTATTTAACTGGATATTTGTTCTCTACCATGAAATCCTTTAAGGGCCGGGGTCTTACACCGTCCGGTAAATGAAGTTGGTGAAATGTAGCTGAAGGGGGCGGTCGCACGTTCGACTGTAAAACCGCTCAGTCGACCACCGGACTCATTTATACGTGACACACTATCCGGCTCCATTTCCACTCATGGAGCATGTTATTGTTCACATCTTATCCTCCAGCGATAATGTCTACAGCAACAATCACCAACTCAATGCCATCAATGAATGTTCTTAGTGGATACGACTTTATACTACAGTGAATGTAATCGGTAAAATAAAAAGCAGATGATATCCTACTGCGAAAGGACATGCAGTTACATCGGCTGCTAATTATTGAATTCACATCTGGGGACATAAAGAAATAAATTAATAAATTATAATAAATTAATAATAAAGTAATATTAGAAGGCACTAGACGATTAATAAAATGAAAATTGGTCATGTATATGAAACATGATGTAATCAAACAGGAATATGTGCTTGTATGAGAAAATCTTTTTTTATGCTAGTATCAAACTATCATTCACGAGGTTGAAGTATACCAAGAAAAACGCAATTAAAATATCGTAATTATAATTCACTAATGTCTGTATAAGACCCTTGAGGTGTTCTCAGTCGTCATAACTGGGATTCTCTGAATTGGTGTGTTGAAAAATGCCAGATATATTTCCTAAGCATAGTACTCCTACAAATATTTATACATTTCACATTGGTAGTGTTATATATATATATATATATATATATATATATATATATATATATGCATATATACGTTCATATTGTGTGGGATACAAGCTGGAAACTAATCAGTTCGCCAAACGGTGTGAGAACAAGGCCATAAAGCTGGATCTGGGAGGGGATTTGCGTGCGACACCGGCGTTTGGGGAATAGCTCCAAATACCCCGGGCGACGCTGTTCTTCTGAGGTACACGTTGTTCAAACACGCACGCGAAAAAGGAGCACCCGAAGAGTTGTATCCGCACGGCCTAAAATCAGGGCCTCCTTTAAAACACGGCAATTTTCCCCGAATAACTTTGCGGTGAGAATTATACAGCGAGATTGACAAAATTAATTCATATATTAATTCATATTTGTTATATAAAACGTCGCACGTGAGATTGCTTCAATCACCCGTTTGGTCTATACCGAGTCCAAATAATTATTATGTATTAATAGTTTTTTTCATAAAACCGTGACTACGGAAATTAAATGGATTTTTTCAAAATATATTGACAAACTTTACATACTCATTAGACTTATGATTATTAAATTATTGCCCTCTCTTTCAAATTTGTTTATGTCTTTCCTGGTTTCTGATTTTCATTAATCGATCCTCATTCCCATTCCTTTGTGGCATTGGTACCATGATCCAACGTATATTTAAGTAGGGGTAAAAGTCGGAAGAACGCGAAAATTATTTTGTTCTCAATTTTCGAATGCCCAAAATTCGCCGAATTATTTACTGGGACTTTAAACGGAGAGTACTAAGAGGGCCGAAGACATGTGTGTTCGCAGGCTGATATATATACATAATGGAGACCGCCGCGAACCAGCCTTTACGGGTAGACCACCGCCGGGGTCCCCCCCCCATCTCTTTAAGAAGTGGGTTTGCGAGTGGGCAGAAGAAGGGACCCCACTATAGGGGCTCAATTTCCACTGCCTCTCTCTCCGTTACCGCGACCTCCCCATCCCCCAACCAGCCCACACCGCCGGCTTTTCTGGACACTCTGACTTATTAACTGCCTGGCAGTTCTCGCATCCAATTAGCAGTTCAAAGTATTCCCAACGTTGGGAGAATGCAATTAGCAATTTCGGGATGGGGGGGGGGTCCGCCCAGCCGGAGTTGAAACGATATCCAAAGAAAAATCTTATAGCAGAAAATTATTGTTATAACTATTTGTCAAAGTCAAATGCTAACATACGAAGTTCAATTGTTCCCGCGAGAAAATTGTCAATACAATTAGTTCCAATGTAATCTATTTATTAATTGTCTAAGGTATTTATCGAGGAAGTAACTTCATCATTAACTCTGCCACTTCATGTACCAGAACTAACGTTTCTATAACGGTAAAAAAATTTTCGAGTTTAACCAAAGACAAAAAATTCGTCTACAGTCTGTAAATACCAATTTCAGGAAATATACCACCAGGAGACTCATGGATCTCACCTTCGTCTATCCTGCTCGTGAATTTAATCGTGAGAAATTAACTTTTTCAACGCACCAATTCTATTTAATTACAAAAAGCAAATCTTCCTACAAATGGTTTCCGCCTCATTATAAGTAACCAGTTTACCTTAGAGTTTGATAGGATACGCTTTTGTATCAGATAACTTCGCAGAGTTGGCGGAGTGGGTTTAGTTGAAAACCGATTATTTTGACGATAATAATAATGAGCGGGTCGGATGTTGTGCCTTTTGAGGTGGGAGGGAGTGTGAGAGGGGCCGGGAGAGTGACAGAATTTGCGATTGTGGGTGGGGGAGGGAGGTCTTGAAGTTGGGGAGCGAATTTGAGATGCCTCCAAGCGACGTCGCGAATTAAGACGATTATCGTAGATTTACTAGGATGGCGAGGTAGTTAATTTAGCGGATCGCTTCAGGGTAGACTCGGATTGTGTAAGGATCGACGGTGGGAAGGTCCACCGTGCTGATGGCCCAGAATACGGAATTGCTCTCCCTCTCCCTCTCCCTCTACCTAGGGAAAATATATATTGTTATTTAAAGTACCTAACGGAATAATGCTTAAGAATGACATGTATACACATACTCGCAACGTTTATTTCATTCATTTGTAATATTGAATTTTCATATCCTACATTTTCTTCCGAGATCAAATATATAATGCCCGCCACCATTGAGGATTGATTCGGCATCGTTCGCGTATCACACTCCAGTAAAATTGAACTTATTCACAAAGGGTTATTTCTTTTTGTTCTAAAGACGCGCGGTTCAGAATCCATTTTAAGCTATGGTATCAATTTTCTCGTCGATCGGAAAGCCGGATTTCGTGCTCGGGCGCCAACCAACGCAATTATTCCGAATCATATCGGGCGAAGGGCGTACGCTCCTACGAATTTTTAAGTTCTCTCTCTCTCCCCGAGAACAGTGTGGAAAGGGGAAAAAAATTGTACGCCTCCCAGGCGGGTCTGCGGTACCCTTTTCCTCTTTTTTTGCTCCCGCTGTGTATTGAATACCCGTATAAAAATCGCCGGGAAATAAATCTCGTCCAACGCTTATAAAGTAGCCCCCCTCCCGACGGCCAGACAAATGGTAAAAAAGAAGCAATAGTAAGGGTAAGGGTAGCTAGTGTGCGCTGTGGCGAGCGTCTGTGTGTTTTTTGCGGGGGCCGGTTCTCCCGCTCCGGAATATCAATTTGAGGACGAGGACGAAGGAGGCTAAGAGGTGAGGCGGGTGGAAGAAGGAGGGTGGACTTCGACATATATTATTGTCGGCCGAGGGTGCCTAAACCGGCTCGACAAATGCTCCCCTCCTTGTCCCTCCATTCAATGGCCCGCAAGCCATCTTCCCTGACCAGATCCGATTTTTCTAATCCCGACCGTTTCAGTGGTGGGAGGCGCCTCAATGGCTCCGCTACACCCATTGCACCGTTCCCCTTCCCAGTCCCACAATTGAAACATAAGGCGAACAGAAATTATTACATTATACAATACCTACTATACCCGGATGTATTAATAACGTCAAATTTGACCAGGGTCCTATTCTTTTGAGGGAATGTTTCCGCGATAAGAACTTGAAATGTCACGCCGATATTCTTCCCAGATCACGGCATCTAACCAGTCAGGGATGACTTTATTTATTTTTCTGAATTAATTCAGATACCTCTGCCTTATAATTACCATTTGTACGAAGGTTACTCACGATTAATTAATACAGGATGCGACTCCAATGCTGACCGGCGGCTATAAAAACCCTGATTTGATCTCTGAGACAAATGGGCATTGGCTGACAAAGCCAAAAGAAAAGCTGTCTCTAATGTTCCGAACGAACATTATCCTATTGGTGAGGACGTGGTGGGAGATTCATAAAAACGCATTGCGGGAAAGTCAGTCGGAGGTTGGAGAGGGGCCAATCTCAGGCGGCGAGACCATCAATATCGGAGGGCGGCCCCGAATAGAGAGGATCCCACACCAAAACCCACGGCCAACTGTTAACCTATGCCGTCATTCAACCTATTATCGTCTCAGATTCCTCGACTGTTAAACTCGAGAAATTAAACTAATTTTACAACCATCAATTGAACAAAGACAAAAAAAAAAAAACTTCGAAAGTTTCGACAGACTATCGAGGGATTCAGGATATTTTCTTCATAATATTTAACAGCAGTTTACAAAATACTTAATAACTAACCTGATATAATTTGACTAAGTTATTTAATACAATAGCACTGAACTATTATTATAATCGTCAATGCTTATGAAATATATTATTTTTTCTTATTATTCAATATATATGTTTATTTCTGGAATAGGCTCTTTTGTATATTTTTGGTTGTATTTTCTAAATATATTTAATTGCAAAATAGCACACTGGACCTGATATAAATTGGTCTCTGCTTGATCCTCTTGCTAAGTTTTAAGTGACTGAAAATCGTAAATCCGAGACAAGTACGCGTCTTACATTATCTTCACGCTACAAAAGTACAGCGGCGTGTTTCATTTTAAGGAATTTTACTACTATGTATTTTATGCCCCACTCGTTTTTGACCGCTTAAAACTGAGAAGTATAACATTTTTTATTATCCCTTGCGGAAAAACGGATGTTAAAAGGAGACAACGCTGAATAAAACGGACGGGAATAAAAATGATATATAATACTGACCCGAAGGCGTGTTGGCTCTCTTACGTATAGTCCACTTTTGTGTTATGTATCGAGGGAGAAGACGCGTGGTATTTATTCGATCGGCCCAAATATAAGAGTAAGAAAATTATTCTAATTTTTACACTAATCGAGTGGTTGTCTGAACCCTATTACTCTTTAGGAGTTTTGTGATAAAATCAGCCATCAAGTAATACAGAATTATTGCACATTATATTCCTAATTCGATTATCTCAGCTGAGGTCAAACCGACTTATCAAACCAAATATTAACATACAGTTGTGTATTCTACATGTTTAGAACTCCTACATGTTAGTGTTTATTTTATAAAGAATATTTAATTGGAAAATAACCTATACATTGTAGCATATTCTTCTTATAGTTTTTTTGAAATCGATTACAGAAAATAAAACACGAGGATCTGAAATAGACAAGAAAATATACTTTATACGCCTCCAATTTTACGTCGTTACAGGATGCAATTTTTTTCACCAATAAATAAACTACGATAGATCGTGGTTATAATCGGGGAGCTGGAAATTATCCCCGAACTGGAACTGCTTACAGAAGTAATTATATATAAAAAAATAGATGAACTTTCGAGAGATTATGGTTGGGAAGGAAAGCTTTTCCAAGAGATGCCCGCGTTGAAAACAAGACGTAATTTCCTGTCGTCAAAGAAAGATTAAGGGGCACAAACACCTCAATTACTTTCTTATCCCTTTGCTCTATGCCCTTTTCCCTTTTTGCTCATTTTCCAAAGAAAACTACCACTGTGTCATTTGGGTTCGAGCCGACGGAGCCCAAGTATTTGAGCAAAGGATCCCCGTTGTAATGGCCTACTACTCTCTTCCTACCGCCACTTCTTTCTCTTGTTCATTCCGTTGCTCTATCCGCCCTGGTTTCATCTCATTTCCATATTTTACCCACAACCGCATCGGTTGTATTTTACGCGTGCGTAGAACTCGAAAAACTATTAAATATTCAACCGAAATCGTAACGAGCAGTACGAAATTATCGCTCGTTTTCGTATGACTACCGGCTATCAATAGGTAATGAGAATGAGTGGAAATTAGTTCTCTCCAATTTGCGGCTGACCGCCAATACCCCTTTGCCCTATTGTACCCAGTCGAATGTTTCTAAATATTACTAACGGGAACATGTTTCCGAAAACTGTATACTAAACTAATTGGGACGGAGATTTCCATCAAAATAGGTACTTTTGATACATACACTGCAAGCAAGGAAACTAATCAGTGTCTGATTAGGCTTGTATGGTTAGACACTTTTTTGCTGAAATTCTCACTTTTTCTCTAGAATGGCTTCCTGCTTTCTGACTACCTATAGAGCAACCGAAATCGTCATAGTAGGAAATTATGGGGCTTTCTTTCTTAATTAAATATCTAACTGATTTTTTAAATATGTAATGTGATTCTAGTTTTTTTGGAGTACTGTGGTGGAAGTATAACGGAGGATCGGCCTACCAGCAGATCAATTCTGAAATTCCTGGACAGGAAAGAGAACAAAATTTACCATGATAATGTTTATTTAAGACGATTAGGCCCCTCCGCGACTGCGAGGGGCCGACACCCCAGTAGAACCGAGAGCAAGGGGACACATTTATATACATAAAACTTATATTAAAGGAGTTAAATCGGGAGTGACGTAAAAAGGTAAAAATTAAGACAATTTCATGTATTCTTAAATAACAGAGTAACGTTAAGTATATAATTCGTGAAACTGCCTCATTTCCTAAGCTTGTTTACGATACTTTGAAACGGGTTCGTTGATAATGTCCATTTAAAGTGGAGGGTTCAACTAGTGCGCCGGTCGCTATCTTTAGGCCGGTTGCGGTCGGATTTGATTAATGTTAAAACACTAATAGCCGAGGGAGGGCCGGCATCGATATGCCGGGGTGTAATGGGTGGGGCCAGGTAGCTAGAACCACCCTCCCCCAACCCACGGTGATATATTGACCAGGCGACATCACTCTCCCTCTATCTGGTTCGCTCTCTCCCTCTCCCTCTCCCTCTCCCTCTATCTGGTTCGCTCTCTCTCCCTCTCCCTCTCCCTCTATCACCCGCCCCGCTGCCGCTATCTATCACTTCCCATTGTGGCCAGCCACTGGACCGTCCGCTCGAGTTTCCCCGCACCCGGCCAAACATTTTCCGTATTACCATTAGTATACGCCAATCGTATTTGGAGTAGTGCTCTCCGAGAAACTGAGAGAGTAATCGTGAAGGTCGCTTCTCACTTTCGCCATAAATCTGGTGGCTGTACAGATATTTTCTTTTTAGTTTTCCTCTCAAAATCCGCGGCCACGAGTTCTTTAAAATTACTATTTTAACTACTTTATTTCCTCATCATCGCTGGCCCATTCTTGCCGTCGGTTTCTCACCGCGATTTTTCGTTAGGGATACATTTTTCAATTCAGAGCAAAGCACCCTATCCTTGTCCAGCAACGTGGAGGCGTTGTGTAGTGACGGTCAGTGCGCAGAACGCAGAGGTAAGGCCTTAATCCGATTGTCCGCAGACAATGGATCGCTTGGAAAAATCCCCCTATTTTACCGTAATATTATAGACAGTTTACGAAAATAGTAATTGTTATTTTCTAAAATTTTGCAAAATGTCTTAAATACCTTTACAAATAATTAACCAAAATGCTAGTTGTATTGGTAAACAATAATTATTACCCGAGGAAAACTTTGGAAAAAATATAGTGAACTTTCTTATAGGTGTCGGTCTTGTAAAATAAAATATGATAGCGGAAGTATGGACGATTATCCCAATATTATCTCTGTTTGTTTAAGTCGTGTATTTTGTGAGATGAAGGGGGCGGCAATCGTTTCTGAAAAAAGGCAGATAATATCGCGGGGGTCGGGTTTCGATCGATGTGTTTGCAGGCGAACCTACTTCGAAAGGGGAACTAAATGAACGATTTGATTTGCCAAGGAAACGACTTTGTCGGGGCTCAAACGATACTCACGACGGCTTTTTCCCAACAATTTGCTCGATGCCTTAGATTTCAGATCCCGGGGGCAACGACCTATAAAATGACAAATTTATTCCACCAAATGTTTGCTGTAATGCTGGTTATTTTCTTTTTTAAATTTAACCCACAATTCAGTTTAAATGTGTTTACCGTTAATGTTTACCCTAGTATTACATACGTAACGATTGGAAACAAGTATTAATAAACATTTTCTGTACTCCTTAAAACATTTCTCTCCGGTATGGCATTATAATATGTCTTACATACATGGCATTTAAATTAAGCCATATCATTGCCTAGTGAATTAAGACCAATTAATCATTTTAAAATTTATGTCCTTAGTTATCTAGTAAAACAACTTATCATTTCTATCTTCTTTTCGGTATCGTTCATAAAGGAGACAGTTTCAAAATGTACACATGGTGGTATTTATTCAGAGCGGACGCAAACCGACAATGAACTAAATTTTACCAATTCGAAGCGTGAACGGATACTAGGGGTAATAAGGGCGTCGCTATAACCAGGTTGGAAAGTTGAAACTGACACAGGAAATCTCGCAACTTGTAACAACTCCGCGCTACCAGTCAAAGATGATGAGGGGTTGTGGGCCGGCCATTAATATAGCGGTGTGCGAGAGAGGAAATGACGGGATGAAACTCAAATTTAGATTAAACGTCAGAGCCACACAGAGGGAAGCGCACGACTCCGGTTCTATGTCGCACAGACAAAGGCACCAACAATTATGACAGAGTCCGATTTTTCGAAGGCATTTTCATTCGAATACACGTTCCCTCATCCCCACCGGTCAATAAAATCTATTCACAATTGAACATCGACGCTATTATGTGCATTAAACATCCAAAAGTGTAAAATTCACCTTTTAAATTAAGTCCATGAAAATAACCTATTTCAGAATAACTCTAATTCAAGGCGAGATAACTGATTTGCTCAGTCAGGCAGCGTTGAGAACAATTCATTCACACACGCCACCATGAAGAATAAAGAAACTTCATTCATGTTCAGTTTAGTACATGAAATTTATTTACTGAAAGGATCTCATGAACTGTAGATTGTGAATTAAAGAAATGTTCAAATAAGTATCAAAAATACTAGAAAACTGGAAAGAATGTGTCAGGGCGTATCCGATGATTTTGTGATTCACTCTGAAACTTCTCATTACTCCAACATGAATTCTAAACTTTTTTGGCTGATATACCAACAATTATGATAGTTACACTGGAATTGCTCTATTTAAATGAGCATTTTCCGGTCGGGTAGGGACAAACGAAAGGAAATTCCGAAAGTAACCATAACTTAGGCGTCAGAGCAGTGCTACGTAAATGTGACCACCCGGGTCCCAATCTCTGGGTTGAAACTGCATACATTTGGAAATTTATGTTACATAATTGTTGATGTCCAATGATTTGTTGTAATTAGAAAGAATCTTGTAAATTATATCAATCATAATTCGGCCACACTAACCGGAAGAATAGATTAGCCTAGTTCCGCAGCGTACGCTCTGATATGTAAAATAATAGGCGCGGTCCTAAACTGACCGTTAGATAAATATAAAGCGCGGTCTGGGTCGGGGCAAAATGGCCCACTGGCGCTAAGCACAAGTTATGGGCTACGGTTGTGATGTTGGCACCCTACAAGAAACCAACCCCCAACCCCTAACCCCCAAATAGTTCCAATCCCTCTGCATTGTGCTAAGAATAATTGCCCCCGGCGTTATATGACTGCGACGTTGTTTATTCAAAAATTTTATAACGAAAAAAGAATTATTGGTGCCAAAAACGACAATTTGCGAGCTGCTGGCTTGATTAGAACCCACTCAAATAGATATATTTGACCATATATTTATACTATTCCAGAACACAGAATTTTCCAAATCCAAACGGGTTTACCTCTCCTCTAATTAGGATTTTCAATCTTCCAGTGAAAGGTCGGCGACAGTTTGTGCCCGTCCACTCATCTCATACAAAAAGAGGGCGGGTTACCCTGGGGGATGAGGAAACCCACGGCCAAGCGTGAGAAATCGGGGGAATTCTGAGCGGATTCAAGTTATATATATCTTATCCACCCCTTGACCCCTTGAGCAGTTCGGAGAGGATATATAATATATTGCATTGGACATGCAAGTGTCCAATTGAGCGGCACAAATACGGATGGATAAGATCGGTGTGTCCAAACGCTTCGGGCCCCAACCGATTAAAATTCGATTTGGCCCGAACGCGTCGTTTCTGCAAACGTTAGAGAAATGCGATAGAAAATTCCGCTTAGTTGGTTTGGCCATCCGCTCAATCGAAAAAACTTTCTTGAGGTGACGTTCATCAATCACTCGGATTTAGTGTTCAACTCTAATCCGCTTTCGGAATTGGATGGACCGAGATTTTAATGTATCTGTCATGTTGTTTTGAGACAGCGTCCGGGATATCTTTCAAGTCAGGTATTGTTCCAACCCGAGATTTTTTGAACGGTATCTCGGGCGTAAAAATACTAAAGTTTTACATTATTCTTATTTTCCACGCCATCTGTTTGATCTATTACAGAGAAACTCGTCGTCGTGTCTGATAATGCAATACCCCATGATAAGAAAAATGCTCCGGAATCATTTCTTTTATAATTTGACTCGAGCGTCTCAATCAAATTCCTCTGAATGAATCTATTCTATAAAATTGTTTTAATGTTTGTTCAGTGGATGGTCCCGAAATGAATTCAAAATGTAATATTGTAACATTTTTATATTCTAGCGAATATCTCCCATGTTATCTTAAGTTCACACACTTACGATAAGTGAATATGTATCCGAATTATCTGTACCCATTCCGATTTTTGTATACACCTGTGTCTGAATCATTGAAATATTTGTTACATACTCTTTCAGTGAAGAATGACATTAAATTTTATGTATATTATTAATAAATGACATTTAAATACATATGTATTCTGTCCTGTAAAAATCATATCAGTAATTATAACTTTTTAATTCGATTATTATATAAATTTGTATCGCTATTTTCGATACCATAAAGATGGTACAATTTATTAATTAAAGTGAGTATTAACACGGGATTAGCATAAATCATAGGAAACTGTTAGCTCGTTAAGGGCAGAGAACGACAGCTGGTTGCAGTAACGGCAAAGTAATAGCTTGTGGATCCTGATTTATATTACGCATCTCTCATTAAAATTGTTTTCCGATAATTTTAATTTAAAACACACTACGAATGCTATTTATTGTGATTTCGTTATATTGGAAATTCATATAGAAAGGAAAATACACTGCCCAATTAAGAACATCTGCATCCGAATATTTTAAAAATGATACCCTTTTGTCTCTTTAATAATAAATGATAAACTTTGAATGAAACCATATATTTGAAAAAAAACATTACTGGGAATTGTTCAATAATGAAAATGTTCATAATAAATAAGCTATATAAACACGGAGAACAAAAGCGGGTATTAATATTATGAGCTGTTCTCGTACTCCAATATAAATGTTTAAAAAAAAAATTTAGTTTTCGTTGAATTCGTCAAATCACGAACACGAATTTGAGGTTTCTTATCACGACGTAAATCACGATATGTGATACTTTGTGAATGAGCGTTCGACTAACCATTTATTACCCATTAAATTGTTGCATCGCCTATCCGGGTCCATTATTACATTAAAGGGGCTCGTTCCCATTATTGCACAATGAGGGGAAAACAATATTGATTGTTAAAACCGGGCTCGGTCTTAAAACTTTTTACCTCGGCACTGTGAATGGGGGGGGGGCAAATTCGGTGCTAACTCTCGGCAGGAGGCATCGAACAGGGATGGTGAAGCCGGGGGCCCCGGGAGTGGTTCTGGGAATTATAAAAGGCCCCAGGGCTAACCCCTAATGGCGGCCACATCTGCGCCCTACGACCCCCAATCCCGTCTCCAATTACGTCTCAAATGAACTTTTAAATATAAAATACGACCGAGAGGTAATTGTTTTTATTGCGCACGAGATTGTCAGCATTGGAAAATAATATATAATATGATACAATTATTGCACTATTGTTACACTGTTGCTTGAAAACCTGAGTATGCATTTAAGGCAAATTTCATTATTTCCAGGTAAGTTATTTTTGTATTATTACCTGTGTAATCCTCCACGACTACGCTTCTTAAATGGGTTAATGGGTTTTTCATATTGATGTAAAATGAACAAACCTAGACTTGTTCTAAATCATTAAGGATAAAAATAAAACAAACCATATGAATCATAGTTATAATTAAGACTTAAATATGGCCTTAACTATGGCTCAAATTCTACATTGTAAATACAATTAGAAAAGACTAGCAGCTCTAAGAATCCCTCAGTCCCAACAGGGGACACCAGAGGTGTAGGTCCGCCAACACCACGCCCTAACAAAGATTAACTGCACACTAAAATAAAGAACACATAACACTAACTTACTCCTGTTAGAAGTGTTAATATATTAACAGTATTGACCTGATGATCATGCTCTCTGAAACTAATCTCGTCTAGATGGTAGCAGTCGCACATTAATCAGGATTAATGAGCCAGAATTGAGAGCAGAACTCTCGCAAAAGCCGACCAGAATGGACAATAAAATAAAAAAAATATAGACGAAGTATGCCGTGAACACTGTCAATACATTGATACCATACTGTTGTTAACTGTTCACCTTAAGATTTTCATTACCATTAATGTTATATACGTACGACGAGAATTCATAGTATCCAAAATTAACCACTCAGATAGTCCTCTACTTGGTGATTTCATTATTGTTCTCTCGTATTAACCAACAATTTCCATCGTTTAAAAACATTAAGCAATAATTTAGCATCATATTTTTTTTAAATAAAATTGATTATAAAAGAAATTGTTCCGTTCAAATATCTCGAGAGTGTGTGAACGTTTGGACACCCTGGTAGCCAGCAGTTCTGCATTTTAATATACTTTTAATCAACAGTTTGGATGAATTCCAGGTAACACTAAGGCATTCTGCCGGCCTCCAGGTTCTAAATTCCTTCCATGAAATTAGACCAAATACGGCAATGCAGAGCACTTAATTCACCTTTTCTGGCTCCCTGCAGTTTTTATATATATAACTGTCTGGCCCTCATAAGATATAGCCGGGTGAAACTAGTAATTCCAACCGGCGAATAGTCTTTCGTTGGTTGAATTCAATGAAATGTACAAAATAGTACTGTCTTCTCCTATCTCAGTTGAAAGAAAATAAACAGTCTCGAAATATACTCCTTTTTTAAATGGTTTTATTTTTTCGGACAGAGATAAGAAACCTCGGGCCAATTTATTTACTTTTTATCTCTTTCTTTCCAATTCCTTTTTTAATATCCCATCCACTATAGTTAATTTAATTCTCTAACGTGAATCTACGAGTTTTATCCAATTTAGTTTTATTCAAAGTTGTATTATCTAGTACTTGTAGTAGATACACATACATATTCGTGGTCATATTTATGGTGTTTACTTGAGGCCGGAATTCGCTTTCCAATGAATTCATTCACATTAACGCCATTCGATTTGTTCCTAATCTAAGACAAATTTGACATTTTGCTATAATAAGTATCACTCCGCCAGCAGTTTAGGGACCTAGTTACGGTTGTCGATGCATCCTATCAACATTACCACTATATAGTTAGTATCATAGTGTACATAGATTTGAATTTGCATTCCAATTAATAAAAAAGTCTATAAATATAATTATTAAGTTGTATTGTAGTCCCTTCGTCTGTGAAACGGTCATATTCCATGCTAAACATCTCTGGATAGTTCTGGATGCTTGGTGGTAGATTCATTACCAGTTAATAGAAGTTAACAAACGGTTATTTGGAAATTGATGAAATTCTGGACTGATTATTAACGTAGTGTTTATTTTTATTTCCTAGTGAAAATTAAAATACATATTTAAGAATTTAAGATTTGGAAGGAGATTTTAATTAGGAATTCAACGAACCGCTGTTGAAGTTTTTAAAAAGAGAATTTAAATACAATAATAATTCATTCCTTTCTATATTTACTCGTATAATTATTTATTCAGTCCCTATCAAAATGGACTTCAAAAAATAAACCTGTTTTAATAATACTTAATTTCGTAATTTTGTTATGCACCATCAATTAGGTTTTCCTTGTGACACTTGTCATTTCTAAATTTTCAGTTATCCACAACTTAATTACGAAGCGAAATTATACAGACTTAAAAAAATTCCTTTCCGAATGGAAATGTAATTATTCTCAATACAGGGTAATGAAATTGGATAGGTAAAAGTATGTCTGTCAATATCAGCTTTCCTGTTATTCGGAATTATATTAATTGTGGTCAGTATAACATTTCAGTTTTAGGTGAAAAAAAAGCATGACTGATAATGTGTTTTGTAGACCAGGCCCCCGTTCCCAGCAATGTCAAAAGTCATTCATAAATTGAGTGATGTTAAATAAATTGAATTGAGTTAATCATACTTTAATTACTAAATACGATCTATTCCTTCTGTCCACGTGATGTCACTCTTCAGATTTTTTCTCTCCACTCTTATTTGGTTTTAATGGCGGAATTATATATAGTTATAATAATTATTAGCAGTTAGAAATAATTGCTACCGATGCGGAAACCAAAACCAGATTAGTACGGCTAAATAGACTACTCTTAATAAATAGAGTACTCTAAATATATCAGTTATCTTGAGAGAATTAGCAACGACCTAATAAATTATTAATACTCGAGCATTCAGTTCCGGATTCGTATTTTGAATAAATTGATTGGAACTTTTAATTTATTTAATGGAAATCATTCAACGAGTAACCTGGGTTCCTAGCGTTATTCCGTATCTGAATTTAATAGCTACGATCCTAATTACATATCTCAGACCCGTATTTCATTCAAACAGTCTAAATCTAATTTGCGTATTTATCGACCTTATATATTTAATTTCTTTTGATGCCAATCGAATCTGTCTTATATTTTTACAATATTCAATCTAATTCAGCTGTATTATTCGATTATGTTATCGAATTGGTTTCAATAAAGAAATCGATTTCGTTAAGCTATTTTTAGTTAATACTATTCTAGTATTCTAGGTTTATAGAAATCAATGATAATCATTCAACTTGTGGACTTTTATTCATTCCACGGTGGCGAGTCAGTGAAATTATTATACAGAAATAAAAGCCTTTCGGTCACCGGTAAGTTAGACAAATATTTATGTGGCCGTCGGAATAAAAAAGGGGCCGGCCGCCCCCTACTTTGTCGGCTTGTCAAAACTTATAGGATACTGCATTTGACTGGCACTAAAAGTCGGATCATTATTTAATGGGACCGAGGGGAAAATCGGGGCTGACATATTTCGGGAGGGCGACAGGCGGCTAACGAGCGTTTAACGCCCCTCCCAGGGCCGGCCCTTTCCCAATTTCGTTGCGGCCTCCGGCCTTGATTTTATTTTAAGTCGATGGGACAGAGAGAGAGAGAGAGAGAGAGAGAGAGAGAGAGAGAGAGAGAGAGAGAGAGAGAGAGAGAGAGAGAGAGAAACACGCCGGGAATTTATTTACGTGAGGCCTGAGTTCACTTGGAGAAATATCGAAACAGGGTGGAGACGTTGAGCGCTCCGCCAATTAGAAATAATGATGCGCTTCTGGAACTCTCTAGAGGTGACACTTGACTGTCTCTAAATTTCTCGTATATCTCTATCCATCCTGCATGTGTATATACATTAATAATAAGATGCGTAATTAAATAATGACGACCAAACAATTATTTTACCCGTCACGTAAAGGCTATGCAGTATATAAATGTATATAATGTATATCTGTATTTTGTACAATCTCTTGGGTATTGAAAAAGAATGATCGACTTTCAAATAATTAATTAGCTCTTAGTGTATAGACTAATTTTACTCAACGCGTGCTGAACGGTAAGATCATTTCAGTTTAATAAGTAACATTCTTAAGTCCACCGTACATATTACATTGTGCCCCTAACTACTGGTTCGAGTTATTCAGAAAAAAAAAACAAATCTCTTCGCGGCTGTCGTTAGAAGACAGCCTTGCTGATACGAATGATTTCGTTAACGTTGTACTCGGTTAACTGAAAGGTCTACGCACTCATTGATTACGCACATAATTTTGTACGGGGCGTATACTGGCGACTTGTAAATTGTGCTACGGCTCCGTGTTTTCGTCCCAGACGGGGTGAACAGAACAGACCCCGTTGCGGTCGAAAGAAACGCGGCAACAAATGGGGCTTTCTCCCGCTACTCGCCGGGTAGTTCCTATTCAGAAACCTCACCCCCGACCAACACAGTTTGAATACAAATCGTATTTTATCCCGCAGTCGAGAACGACGCTTCTGCGGGCGGGGGCGACGAGGCGACAACGGAAAGGCGTCGGACGGACCGCATTTATTTAAAAAATAAAGACAGAATGAAACTAAAAAAAGGGGGGGGGGAATACAGAAAAAAAAGAGTTCGAACCATCGGTGGACGGAGCTCGGTGGATTTATTGCTGTTCCGCCCGGAGCCGAGACAATAATTCATAGTTTGCCCGTTGAGTTATTGACCGAAAAGCGCCTAGGCCAATATAAAACCGATACCGGGGTTTTTATTTTTCCGGTGGCCAATTTTCTCGTTGTGGCAACCCAGCCAGCCACCTCTCCCCTACCGAGAAGCAAGTTTAATTCGCGGTCTGATGGGATACAGCAAAGAACCTGTGGGGGTTCGCCGTTGTTCCGCGTAATTCAATGTTCCCTGTTTGTATTTATATACAAAAAATTCGGTTGCTAACCTGACATATGATACAGATAAACCATTACATCTCAATAAATCAATCATGTTATTGTGTGTGGGCGAATACGCTTTCTCGGGTCCAAAAAACCTAAGCTATAGAGCATTAACTACAGTTTCCCGGTGTCAACTAGTGGCGTGTAGTGCCAGTCTGTAGAGGAGATCACATCAGTCCTCTGAAAGTGATAATTTTGAAATCAAATAGAAGTTCAATTGTAATCACTTTTGACAATATTCTATATTCTTTCGCGGCCACGCAATTGTTGAACCGCCTCGCAGTTAATTATTGGTGCTTGTCTGGGGGTATTTTAAAACGACCGTCGAATTGAAAATAACAGGAAAATAAAACATTTTTGTGTCACGTCACGACAATCGACAGCGATTGTAGTCCACCAAAAAGCGAGCGTTCGCTTCCTTCCAATGGTAAATAATAACGTCGAAAAAAGGAGGAATTTCTCTGCTCACAAAAGGACACCACTCGTTTAGGCGTTGCGATGTTATAAATGAATTCGGCCGTAATAAAAAAAAGATGGTGCGGTGAAAGGGTGGGCCGTTGAAAAGTGTGCTTTTGCTGTGGCAAAAGTGGGCCTAATCAGCATTCCTATTCAGAGTATTGGAAATTGCAGGTTGTTTCTGACATTAGGGGTATGGTCCTGGTCACTCACTTGGTTGTTGTTTTTTCTAGGTTGGCTCAGATTAATTACGAAATTGAAATGTTTCTCCTGTTTTCCCTATAAATATTAAATTCATAATAAACTGCCGGTTGAATTTGTTATACATCAAATAGGGGTTGATTTATGTCTGTCTCCCCATCACCATAAAACGTGTTTCCTTAAAATTATCCAATTAGTTAGCGAAGATTTCCGCGACCAGAACTTGAATTATCATTAATTATCACAATTGCAATTTTCATCATATTGTTTGATTCATGCATTTAAATTTTAAATTAATCCTAGAATTACAGTATTAGTTGCCTTAAGTACAATATATGTCAGCGAACATTGAGGTCAGGGGGAGAGGGTATACATAGCTAGCACGACCGGTGAGTAGGGTTGGTCTAGTGGTACACAGCGCCGTTCTGATTGTTCAATATTAAACTTGAATACTTATCCCACTTTAGCCGCACGGATTATCAATGATTATTATGTATTGTAGTAGTGCGTTACTTCTTACTTTTGTATTAAATTAGTAAAAAAGTCATAATAATAAAAATAATATTGTAAGGAATACCTGCTTTGTTTTCTGCGAGGGATTGGAATACCGTAGATTTCGTATTCTTCTGTCTCCTCCAGTAGCCGACAATAATCATTAGAGTAGATGAGACAAGCCGAGATACAAAATAATTAAATATTATCGTAAGACCAGTAATTATGAAACACACATATTGCGAGAAGGAAGTTACTCTGGAGAGGAGACTCCGCATTAAGATAAGGTTTAAATCCGCGCGCGGCGACCCAACTTCGAGGAAACTGCCGTAAATAACACCGTGCAGGCGATAGAGTCCTTTTTCTCTCCTCCTCACGACGGAAATCGGTATCGGCGAGCTGGTTGTCAGCGTTCTTTTCATGGGCTTCTTCTAACAGCAGCGATAGGTCGGTTAGGAGACGGTCGGGCAAACGGGTAAACGGTCGGTTATTGCCGAGGGATTCCCCGGGAGCCATAACCGGGGGGGCTAGCGGTGTGATGGGGTGAGGTCATTAGATGATAAGCCTCCGAGCCGGCGCGGAGCTCGGCCGGCGGATCTGATAGCGATCCGGCACCGAGTCGGATGAACCACGGAGACGTGGTCGCACCTCAGAAAAAACATCCTCTCAAGATCATTCCCGAGCCCCCTATTTCTGTCTGGCCACGGGAAAAGAAAACATCAACAACTGTTACCGAATAGTGTACACAATATTCCATTACCCTTAGAACTTCTTTGGTTCCGTATGTTCCTCGTCCATAAGGACAGGTATTGTAAGTTGTCCAAAATTCTAATTCATTAGAAATATATCGTAAGCGTTATTTTATCAAAAATATGTTACACTGGAAGTGAACCATTTATTATAAATCGCATACCCGGGACCATTCATTAATTAGACTTTAATAATTGTAATTGATTTCCAGTGTTAGTGCTCTCTGAGACATTGTTCAGTCCGCACGTGCTTAACCTCGCTCTATAATAAAGCTTTCATTTTTGTTAGTTATTTTGTTAGTGCGTTTCTTTCTCTCTCCTTTGTCGACTCGTTTTGTATAAATTTGTCTAATCCACTCGTTCAGTTCCTTCCCTCTCTTAGCCAACCATTATCGCCCCCGCGTCGGCTTAAACGCCATTGGCCTAGAGATCTCCTTAGTCCGAAGCCGTAACTGTGCCGAAGCGTAACTCAAAAGTGCCATTATTGGGTGGTTTCTTTTATGAAGTCATTCACGCGGAGAAAAAAATACATTCAACCACTGTACTAATAACTATAAGTAGTTGATTGTACAAAAATAAAGGAAAAAAGAAAAAAAATTCAGTGTTATGAAATCTTTCTTAGGTGTGTGTGTATCAGTTATATTTACTTAAGCGCCTGCAATTATAAAAGTTAATTAGGAGAAGGCATGATTTATCAAAGTGGCATATTATCTTTAAAAAACAATCAGAGCTGCTTCGCCGCGAGAAGGTATTCTTGGTACACTGTTCAAATATTATTCTTTAAAGCAGTTTCTAATTAAGGCGGAAAGTCTTTCAAAAATTGTTTACCAGTTTTAAATGAATAATTAGAGCCCATGTATGGATATAACAGAGGAGTTTTAAGGAAATACAATTTCAATTTAATGAGCTGCTGGTGCCAGTCCACAAATTTAATTCACTGATTAAAATTAGTTCACAGAATATAATTTAATTATCTAATTAAAATTCCGCAGCGAATATAATCAACTCCGTCCTTTCCTTTCGCAATTACTTGTGGGGCGCAAGTTTAAGGAGGTCACCATTCCTAATCGGTCGTAATACCTATATGTTGGAGGCCATGTATGGAAACGTAACTAATTTCAAATTGAGTAATAATAATATTAATTGTTCCATCACCTTTCGATTTACCGTCTCCATTCAGTTGGTTCGTCCCGAGTTATAAACCTTTTGGATTTTAACACTGTCAGTATTCCGTCAGTAATATAGGGGAGTTATTTTGCTTCTCTGTTGTCGATGAATCCCTTCCTTAGTACTCTCATTGCCATATTACCAAAAGCTACTAATGATAGCATTGGGTTTGTCTAGCTAAGGCAATCGAAAATACGTAAAAATTTTATATATATACCACAATATATCTTCCAATTCATACTGGAAACTCAAAATAGCACTCACAGTTCTTTAATTTTTTGCAATTAAACTGTTTGGCAGCTCGTTAATGTTTGTAGAGGATGCGAATCGTTGCATAATTTTAATTTGCAGTTTCCCATTTCTGTGTACTGCTTCCTCTTTGGTGTTCTGTGGGTAGGGGTTCTCGTTGTCCTGATCAAAAGCCTTCTACTGGTGACGGGACTGCAAGTTTTAGGACGTGTGTGCGCGTATCGGAAGGATTTAGGTGATACTCCCATTCCGGTCTCTCTTTCCGTATGTATGTATATTCGGCCGCGAGACTCCAGCAAGCGGGTCCTTTCTATGGCCGAGCGCGCCCATATCGCCATTTGCAGACGGTGTGCCGCCCCTTCACACAGGAAAGCTTTCTGCCCCGCATGTCATCCCTTTGTGCGCTCCAGATTTTCGGAGAGCGTCTCTCGCTTAAAAATAACCCCCAACCGGGCTAAATAATCCTCGAAGCACGACGGTAAGGTTTTTTGAGTTAACCAAAAAAAAAAAATACAGAATTTACGAGAACCCTATTCAGGGCCCAACAATAAAAAAAATGTTACGGAGTTAATTTCGGATTAGTTATCTCTCGATTTAATTTAAACGTTTGGAAAACATTGAAACCGGCAACTCGGTCGACGGGTATTGAATCTGGCTACTTTATGAACCCCTTTCTGGAATAGACTTTTCCTAACCGATGGCACTCAACGTGGCAGTGAGGTCTGAGCGAAGATGCGTTATTCAGGGTGGGGTTCAATTTGCCAAAGGGCGGAGACCGCTATGATCTGTATGAGCGGTCGTGCTTGACGGATATTAATATTGTATGGGTTACCGAGACCCGGAATGTCGTCACGCCCCAACCCACGAACCCCGTCCTAGGCCCCACCCGTAATTGCCGGTTAATGCGCTCCTTAAATAACTGATGGATCCGGCTTTCAATTTCCGCCAGTAAAACTACAACTCCTTGTTCGTTGTACACGAGGCAGTATAATAGTGACTTTCTAATTTAAACTGTTGCGTGAAGACATGACGAATGGATAAATATTGGATGGAATGTATGTCCATATCCGGTATTATATTTTAATTTATTATTCTTGTCGGAAGAATAATAAAATATATTGCGTTTTCATTGTCACTCATACTGTTATTAATAAAAAAAAATATTTAGAAAATATCGTACGTTTATTACATCACATCTTGAAGCAGTACACTTTGGTTTGATAGGTTACCTATATTTTTTCAACTTAAAATGTATATATACAAACATACAGCGCACGAATATCTCGGAACGCGTTTAATCAACCTAGACCGCCCCCATCTTGGTGCTTCAGCCATGACGTCACTACTCACCGCGGTTAATTAAATTTAGGCACCGCCATAAATCTCCATTAAAAGTATAAAGTGGCCGAAATTACTTGAGGGCCGGGAGGGCGGGTGTGTTGGGGCGGGGAACACTGCCGTGTGTTCGCCGATAATAAATGTAGTGGCTCTTGGAATGCAATTTTAAACCGGGGCCAGACGTGCCCTCGGTCTCGTGCACATCGCCTAACCCTCATCCCGGCCGGGGGGTCGGTTCCCGCAGCCTGAGAGGCGCCCCTGTAAATTTACTTGCCGACGAATGATGCTCTCCCCGTCAGCCAGAACGGGCGGTTGTTTATGCGGCATTAAATTAGTAAATAAAGGGCCGAAAATCGCTATATCCGGACACGTGTAAATTATATTATACAATACGTATTATAGAAAGTACTGGAGACAAAACGGTTATCTAAATGATTCACTTGTTTCTAATCAAAAATTAATGAATAGGACACATTCTTTTATGTTACAACCAAAGTGGAATACAATGAAGGCCTTTAGCAGCAAAGTCTGGTTTTATATTTAACTTTAATCTGACGCCGTGTATTCTGAGATGGTTTTAATTTTAACAGAAAGTATCCCCTAAAGAGGGAATTGTCTGCGTGGTATAATTCCCAAGCGAGATTCTCCACTGGTCGAGAGTTCCTTGGAGAATCGCACTAATGTATTGCACGTATACAGAACAAACGGTACACACACCCAGCTATATTGAAGTTGTTGTTGATTGTGTTCGTCGACCTGCGATTTATTAAGGACCAACAAAAAACAATAAAATAAACTTTCCTTATTATCCAATAGATGTTTATAACTAGACCGGATTCGACTACTCGCCATCTGTAGTATGTATGGAAACATGCAGGAAGAGTGTGGTGGCAATGCTGATTTTTTTATAAGAAGAGGATTTTTTTAGTTTTTATTAGTTCATTATCCTTTATGGGTGGCGTTCGTGAAAATTTTACTCTCATACTCCCCGATTAGCACAAAAAATTCCGGAAACTATCTGGCACAGTAAATTGCGAAAGTATATTTCTTCAATATAAAATATCGCGGACCAAATCTAAGCCATCTATGATTAAAATCTTTTTAAATGAGTTACGCCTCTTTTTCTGGTGAAAAAAATAACTCGAGACTATCTTATCGGATAAGAAATATACTAAATAATTCACTTTATATGTAATAGAATAAAATATCAATTTATTTTTTCCTTTTTCTTGTGAAAAACAAAGGAATAGGAGCTTAGGTTATGGAGAATCCAATTTCATTTCTATTTTCTGCTTTATTAAGTCAAATCAGTAAGTCAAACGGTAAGATGAATAAAGTTCATTCATAACCAGACATTGATAAGTTCCGACGGTTAATTAATGTCGTTATTCTTGCTCAGAAGATTAATACGTCCAATTGTATTTATGAAAGAACATTCGTGGAAAATGCTATTTTACTGTTATTCGGTTGCAGTGGGTTGCTTGTTGCCTCCAATTACAAATCGTACATATTGATCAGAACGTTGTGTTCATTGTCATTTATCCGGGGTACGCTTGAAGAATGGAGGCATTAGGTGGGGAAGAAATATTGGAAGAAGGGTGGGAAGGAAACCGAGCCCCTGACAGACGGAGACGGAGTAACTAATAGGGTCGTGTCGAGGAAACGCACCTTTGAAAAATGATGACCGCTTTATGTATATGTAGGCGGCGACCGTAGGACTCTGGTTTGGCAATGACACACGATATGTGTCCCTAGGAAAATAAAAGAGACGTATTATATACTAACCACTATATGTTCTTTTTTTATAGACTTCATAGTTTTCACTATTGTTCAAAAAGTACAATACCGAAAAAACATATGTCCGTACTTCATAATGCTTCTTATAAAAAAAGAGGACTTGGAACCGAGTAATTTCAAACAGAAGGAACTGACTGGACATTCTCTTCGGTTCCACCTGCCTGTGGAAAATTCGATAAAGCCTGCGCGGGTTCACCTTTTCCAATCCCGATCCGTTGTGTATTTATATATTCTCTCAGGAATTTAATATCCCAGTTTTGGCGTGGCGAAGAAGAGAGAGAGAGAGAGGGGGAGTGATAAAGGGAGTGAGAGCGAGAGTACGAAAGGACCGCGTTTTCGGCAGCCCACAAACGTTATTAGCCAGAATCTTCGGGTCTTGGGGAAACTTGGAGGACAAGTTGACAGCCGAAAATCGCATCACAAGTTCCGCGTGGCGGGGAAAAAAGCGAGGCGAGAGTTGGGCCGCACTTCCAGCCGCCTCAAGTTTTGCAATTATCGCTCCGATTCTTTAGGCGTTGACGCGTACTCGCTTATTTTCAACGTTTATACTCTGGCAAATATCGACACTCTTTTCTGGACTGTAAAGCACATATTGTTGAACTAAGGGCACATTAAGAACTGCGCCGTTTTGTGTTCGAGTTGCGAATTTATTTAATGTGGTGACGCGTGTAGCCGTGTAGAAATTCGTTTGGATGTCAACTTCCAGAGAAATGTTCGGTAACTCAATTCCTCTTCGTTCAACCGAGTCCTCTACACATTTCCTGGGCGGTATAATAATGGCACTGTTGCAGATTTTAGACTTTTACAAAATAAAAAATGGAAACAACCAGAGAAATCTTACTGAAATACCTACGATATGGAACTCCTGAAAAAGGTCTGAGTTGAGGTCAAACACGCGACCGGTGGGATTCCATCGTTCCATTATAATCAATACCGGTTATCATCGGGGTGATGGACGGTCACCGCACGTTTGTTTTTCACCGAACCCGTGTCTACCTTTTTATCAGGCTTTTTGCTTTTAATATCTCTAAATTTAACGTCGGATGCCACTATTAAATATAGCCATTTTAAAATATTTCATTGAGCATTTTAATTTCAGCCATATACTTGTACGATTGAAAATTCCGATTAAATTAAATGCTCTTACATTAATTATTAAATAACTACCTAATAATAACTGTATTTTGACATTTATATCATGAAACAAAGGAGTAAAAATATAATATTATTTTTATAATGGAATATATGATACTTTTATTCATAAATTTTATATTAAATACTGTATTATTTGTTACCTGAAAATGTTAGACTGAAAATAATGATTTAAATGATTATTCCTAGAGATGCAGGATATGCACACATTCTTGGGTTATGATATTAATGATATTCTACCACAAGATTCACTATAGGCATTGGAGGATATCTGGACGTATTGGAGAAATACAACTGAATTTGCTACTTCCTAATAATGTATGCATACATCTTTAGTGATACATTCTGACTTTCAGTTCTCTCTTTGACGTTTTCAACTGGAAAATTTGCTTCAGTGCTGCGGCATTGGATGTTCCAAACTTTGTAAACACTATTATCCCGATAAATATTTACATGAATCTGAAAGGGACATCAAACCCTTACACTTTTTATTTGTAGGGCCATCGTTATTTGAAACAATATTCAATTTCTTATTTTATATCTCAATTGGGATCGGGAATTGGAAAGAGAAAATCATAAATCCGCGTCCGCCTACGACGACACAAGTATTATCAACAAAACGTTGTCCGAGCCGGATAAGGCAATTTTATAGTTCTCCCTATAACGGTACATATTTCAAGCTAAAGCGGGCTATAACAATGTGATTTAAGAGCACCGATAAGGAAGGACGAACCCGCGTTTACTTGAGCATTAGATTCTACAAGGCACGTCTTTTTTCAAGGCGTTAAATTCGCTTTGTTACGTCATTCATTCGCAAAGTCATAAAGATCACTCCTTTTAGGCCTATTAAGGACGAATTTATTTTGTTTGCTGTAATAATGTATTTTCTTTCACCACAGCCAACACACTGATGAAAAGTTCCAGTACCTCATTTAATACTTGTTCAAACACCTTGCAAAATTAATCGCTGAGCTCTACCACGCACAATGAGCACAAAGCAATAATAAAAGTTTCAATAAATCGTTCGTATTGTATGTAATAATATATAAAATGTATGTTCCACTAGTCTTGTTACTATTTTATATAGGGTAATACTTATAATACGGAAAAAGCTTCAAGTTCTAGAAGTTTTAGAACTTCTAAATTAGGCACTAAACCGATATACATATTCGACTTCTTTAAAAAGAAAAGGAAATTTTGCGCCTTTTCCATTTATAATAGGGCTCGAATTTTTTAGTGATTAAAAGAAAATGTTGGATTACTCACGAGACATTCGTGGTGGGAAGGACCCGTTTGAAATGTGTTCGAGTCTAGTAAATAGACAGAAGGAGAGAGAGAGGTGTTATGAAGAATAAAGAACGGTGATTGGATGAGGTTCGCGTTTTGCGTGGTGAAGGTTTCAGGTTACCGTCCTGGTCATGAATATGGAAGGACTTCATGTATGCGGGGGGCTGAGAGGAAGGCAATTGATACTTGCAAATTGCAGTGGGCGCTCCTAGATGGAATCTAGTTGCATAGGTTAAGCATTCCCTGTTTATACCGTCCCGTTGTCCCGTGATTGTCAACACTGATGGAGTTCGTAAATGTTTTTTATAATAGCTTCCTAGTTAATGCTATTACATTCATATTTGATTACTGGACGTAACCCACGCATGTATACCACAATATTCATGTACAACAGCAGAGCCATGCAGCCAATATCTACATAAACGTCTCCCGTCTATTTATGGCAAGATATCATACGTCAACTTCTTGAATTGTACATGGCTCATATTATGGGAAGTATAATATGAAACAAAATTGGCACTTAACAAAAATCTAATGATGTGCTGAATAATCTACGAACCAGAACATATGGAATCGTTCCGACCACTGCATTCCTGAATTTTCCTTTCTGGTTTCTAACTATAACCAGTTCTAAATGAAGGATAATATCGCAATCCGAATCTCATTTTTGCAACTTTCAAAGATTAGAACGAACGAAAAGTTGTGTGTTATCTTGAAAAACTTGAGTTAGGTTGGAGAATTTAAACGCTTGCCTATATCGATTTTCCGGCAGAGTTGTGGCCGGGCGGTATCTTAACTCTATGGTAATTAATAGCATAGCGCAAGGGGAGGAGCACAATGCGGCCCCCTCCTGAAACATTAGTGTAACCAACATATGTGTTGGCCATACTCGGAATTTATTGCTCTTGCTACGATTGTTTATGAAAATTTGTCGCCACCAGACCCGAGCCATGAGGCTACAGCCTCATTGAGCCTCCAGTTTAAGTTTCCTGACGGCTTCCTGAGAAATACCTGGAAAACTACGCAGACTCAATAATTATTATTGATCGTTAAATCTCATAAAGTCGTAACTCGTACATTATTAATCAATAAAATACATGTCATTTATAACAAAAAGCCAATTTCAGATTCATTTATTCCTATAAATGAAAACTGTAAATATAAAAACGAAAGTAAATGTATGAAGACACTGTTAACAGAATTTGGAATACCTATGGAATACCCCAGAATAGCCGCAGCTTCTTGTTGAATCTCACAATAATATTTGCTAAACACCAAGTAACCGTAAGTAATCGCCTTCTAAATAGTTCCTCCTAATATATAACTATTTTAATAATGAACTTCCAATAAAACTAGTACCATTACACCAATAAAACTATTACCATTACGCCAACATTAACCCATTTTTGGCGTAATCACCGAGCGTCATTTTA
Source organism: Lethocerus indicus (assembly GCA_019843655.1). Classification (NCBI taxonomy): domain Eukaryota; kingdom Metazoa; phylum Arthropoda; class Insecta; order Hemiptera; family Belostomatidae; genus Lethocerus; species Lethocerus indicus. Next base: position 18,981,979 of record JACDQD010000003.1, on the reverse strand, counting down.
ATCCAATTAACAGTTTCAGGAATCATTTTGCGAAAAATAAACAATCCCCGAATTTAAATCCGTATCTAATGTTATCGTTGAGACAAAATCTAAGATTTTCTCCGAAAACTAGAGCCTCTCCTCCCTGCCATGAAACACTGAAATAACAGAGGCGGTAATTAGTGCCAGTATGGGCACTGTCACTGCGCCTCCGGGCCCGTGCGGGCTAAAGGCGAACGGGGTTTTCAGAGATTACTATCCAATTGAACTGGAGCCAAAGACGAAGTAACTTAGAAAGCTTAAAAGCCGAACCGGGATGGGGAAGAGCGATGAAAGAGGATCGGAAAAGACAGAAAACTCTCAGTAATCCATCCAACTCGCGCCCGTTTTTTCTTCCCCTCCTCTCAAGAGGTTTCTTGTACACTTATAAGAAGCGTCTGAGGGGGTTTCAGAGGAGGATATAAACTGATATTGGATTTGAGATGAGTTCCAGTGTAATAAATTTTTCCGCACAGGCGGCGCACCGTTAAGTCGATTGACTCGATGACAATTAACGCCTTTTCAGTATTAAATTGGGTCAGACTTTCATCTCGGGACCTCCCAATACTTCGGTTGTCCTTCCTTCTTGATCCGGAAGACTTAGGAAGCTATATTTCGCAATGTAAAAAATTTCATTTCATTGTACGTTTAATAATGTTTTTGGCTTTTTGGACGGGTTTTTTTAAGTTGCCCTACTATTTAGGATCGGCACAATCCTTTTATAAGCATTTCTTGAAAGGTTGATTTAATGCCGAACACATTCTGAGGTGGAACTGTGAACGGCGGAAATGTTTTTCTTGAGGGGGCGCGCTCGCAATTGGCGTTTCTTTGTTTCCCTCATTGGATTGGCAGCCGGCCCGAACTGAGTCAAACTCAATCCGGCCGGTTTTTCAGTTTGGGCCGCTCCCCCACTCGCCGCCACCGCAAGCCATCTTTCTCGTGACCGGGACCCGTCCCACGGGGTCCTCCGTCACGGAAACGCGCCCACCCCCAGTTTTCAATCTTCCCAACTTCTTATAAACTCGGCCCAAACTAGCGCCCCTCGCCGATGTTCTTTCGACGCGTGCCAAATGAAAAAATACCCCGACGATTTTCACGGAACTTAAACTCGGTTCCATAAGACTGCCAGGATGCAAATACGGCTTCGGGGTTTAATTACTGTTCCTGGAACATGAGTTGTTATCGGCATATTTTTCATCAATTAAAGTGGATACATTTCTTCGAAATTTTTAAATCTTTGTAGCCCATACTTTAGTATATTCCTTAGAAAATAATTTAGTCATATGTCGTACCATATAAGATGAGTTTTAACAGATTGTAGTCGATCATGAAACATGATTGACACATGTTCTTTTGTGTTGTTGTAATCCAAGCTTCGACATCGGAAGTGAACAAAGGCGTTGGAATTTAAGTAATTAAGAAACAGCATTTATATTATGTAATATAAATACAAATATAAGTTGCATAAGCGAATTTAATTTTATAACATCCGGAGCACCTCGAGAATGTATCTCCGGGAATGGAATTTCCCGATTTGTAATATTAAAATAAATTAACGCTATAGCGTTAATCATCACTATGATCTGATCGGCACTATTTACTCCCGTAGGGGTTTCAAATATCGCATTTGCTTCTTGTCCGCAATGAATTAAACGAAACATGGTCTTCTGATGAAACAAAAATAATTTGTAGAATGAAAATTTGATGGACTAACCGGGATTCTTAATTTCAGCGCTGATGGGAAACGGTCTGTTCGTGGGCTGCTGTTCGCTTGCGTTTGCTAAAAAATTCATTAGTGGCCCCGTGAGCTGTGCGCTACCGTACTGCGTTTGAATTGTGACGCACCCGGTTCGGGTGCAATGTAAATTGCGAGGCTCGCCCCCGGCACACCGGAGACCGACATTAGGAACCGAAAATATTGTCTGAGGAAATTAAACGTCAACACGGGTCCGGGACACCCGCCCACTGAATGTTGTTTGCCCAACAACAGCCACCGTTTTGCGGACAGAGCGGCAACAACCAGGGCCTCCCTCTACCAGCACATTTAAGAAATTGGCCCTGGCGTATCTCTGAGGCAAATTTGAGCCAGCGGGTAAATACCGTGTTTCGTATTAACATAATTTATAACCTGGCGTGATAATGCATCATTATAACAGTATAACATTTATTCGTTTGCAAATTTACAATTTATGTAAATAAATGTTCTTTTTTAGCGCGAAAACGTATGATACCAAGAGCAGTCTTTTCTATTTAATGAGCTGTCACTACCGTCCTTTTTAATGATTATCTATTTTTGATTTACCCCATCTATAAAAGAACTTTCTTGTAGATTTCCATCCGTATATATTGCAATGCCATCAAAGAAAAAGGTCTATGAGGTAGGCATTGTTTTTTAAACAAAAGGTTCAAGAAGGCGCGTACAGCGTGCGTGAACGTGTGTGCTGTTCGTCCGACGTGATCTTTATCGCGTTCAATACATGTATTCTTATGCAAAGGGTCCCCTATCTGAGTACGTCTCAGCCGAGTCTCATAGATGTTGTCTATTCAAAGTGGACCGCCCTTTCTCTTCCATTTGACCTATCTCTAGGTCTGGACTATCTCCAGGGCACTCCCCTTATTGTATAACTTCTACTTTATACAACAAAATAAACATATCTCCTCTGCTGTCTACTGCTGAGTGAAACTAAATTAAAACAAAAAATTAATTAATTTTAGATTATAGATTGTTAAATATGTCACATTCGCACTATTCAGGTGCACCAAAAGGTTAAAAAGTACATATTTAATTCAAATTTATTGGACAAAGGAAGCAGATAGCAGGAGTCGCCCTTCCTGTCTTATTTCAATTGAAACTAAACTGAACCAAGAAATGAAAAAAGCGTATCACAAATAATAATCATATTATTTTAATACTATAATAGCCATCGATCTCAGGGACAAACTCAGCAAATAAGCTTTGTAACTGATCGCGGCAGTTGTACAGCAGGTCCTGGCCTTTTGGGTTTAAATTCCTGTAGAATTTAAATAAATTCCGAACGAAACGAACCGTCGTTACTATCGACTGAAACTTATTCATGTAGCCCCGTTTAAAGGTCATAAAAAAGCTAGGGAGTGTTTCCCTCTCCACCCCGTTCCATCGATACGGGGGGTAAATATTTGCGATATTGCGAATCATTTTGCGAACATCATGTTCGAATGAAAATTAAAAGGTAAATAAACGAGCAAACTGTCTGGCGGGGCGATAGGAAATTGAACCGATTAAACGGGTTGCTCGTGGAAGGCGGTCAAAAAAAAAGCATAAAACAACCCAGCCCATACAGTGTTTAATCGGAATAGGTTTCTCTCGATAAATTTCACAGATCCCCGCGCCGTTTGTTAGAAATCATCGTCGACGTCGATCGTCCGACTCGAAATCGGTTTCGCCGGAAACTATGATTAACACAGCCTCTATTTTGATGCATTCTTCTGCCCTATCCGTCCCCCCCCCCGGCCATCGTTTTACCCCGATGGTATAAACTTTTATTTGTGGCTCTAACGGTTCCAATAGGCTGTATTTTATGCGTCGGTGCCCCGGGGTAAACGACCGATTTTTATTGTACCGGTTGGAGGGGGTCTCGGGTATTTACGGCCAGGCGTTATCGGAGCCTCCCTCGGCCTAATCAGAAATTATATGGCACTATAATCTTCGCAAAATATATATTTATATTTGGAATACCTATTTGGTGGTCTTAGAAGGTCTAGAATACCAGTTTGGTTCCTGTGATTTATTTCCGCTCGTTGGTTTGTCCTTTTTTTATTTTTCGGAATTCGCAGATTAAAATAGTCACACTATAAAAATATTACAACCAATTTAACTTCTGTAGTTGCAAATTTATAAGTGCGATTACATAAACCATAAAACTGGCCTCAAGATTTTTTGCAGAAACGTTCAAGATATCTATTTATTGTTTCTGTAACTGTTTATTTATTGTGTTTGTTACAATCAAATTAGTAGCGTATTAAAATTTGAATAATATTATCCTTTCAGAAATAGATACTTTTCACTTGGGGTCCAGTATACCTCGCCTTGGCAATATCATAGATATGGATCATTTAATTAATTTCCGATTCGGTCCCGTACTTTGCCTGCAATGGAGTTGGTCGAGATTCCGAACTTGAAGGTATTAATTATAGAGGAGTGCCTCTGTAGCTGTTTATGGCAGCCACCGCACCCGGTTCAAATACCGGAATCGAAAATTACAGGTGTACAGATCGGATTTAATATCCGGTTGTATTATGAGACCAAATAGAAATTGATTGCCACCTCTGCAGGTCATAGTCGAAAAACTAACTTGTTCTGAGGAGTTGATATTCTACCAGCTCAATTTTGTGGAGTGAGTGATATAAATCGATCAATTCAGTATATCTCGGTATCTATTGTATACAACAAGAAAAATATTTATGGAGCAAATTTAAACCAATTAAATAAGAAAAAACGGAAACGAACATATATTGATATTGAATTACCGTCAGGAATAAAATTCAGCTACACACAATACGTATCACAAGAGTAATAAAATATATATGTGTAATTTCTTCTTGTAGTGATATTTTTGGGGAGTAAGTTTTCACCTGCCAGACCTTCAAAGTAATAATGAGCAGTTATTTACAGTGTGAATAAATTTAAATCCATTTAAATATTATTAGGAATATTCTAGATTTTTGTTACAGCGTTATTGAAATGTAATAGTTATTGCTATGTATGTTGTCCATTCAGAGGGCGCGTATATGTTTTGACCATTGTACCGAACGTTAGAAAATAATGTAAACACTTGGGCGGAAACGAGTATTTGCTGATTGTAGTTAGTCCACGCGATAAGACAGAAATATCCGCCGACTGGAGGAGTAAATTTCCGCAAAAACGAGATTCGCCAAGGGGCCCAGTTTAATTTCGCCAAGAGTCGTTCTGGAGGCGAATATTATACCTCCGGTTAGGTGGGGGGTGATCTGCAAGTGTGTGTGGCGCGAATGTGGCGCGAATTGGCCGCTAATTAGCGCCGGCCGCTACGTGCTCCTAATGCCCAAGCTTCATCCTTCCTCTCAGGAGCTAATTTATGTTTACTGGTCGAGGCCCTCAACCTCCCACCTACCTCCAACCAACTCGCATTCAAAAACAAACCTGCTGCACGCTCCCCAACTGTTGGCTTCCAAGCGTGGCCATTTCTTGCGCTATATTATATTAAAATACTATACCACTACTATACTATAAATTCATGCATCAATTTTCCTGTTCGCAGGTTGAATTCAGTTCATCTTTCTAGAATATCCACCCACTTTCCCCATTTTATTCCTCCCAGGGGTCCCGATCACACTTTACCACTTCACTCCTTATAAAAATTACCCGTTCTGGATGTAACTGTCGTGTCAAATTTGCGAATTCCCTTTGTTGAACTTTTCTCATAAAGTGTAATATTTCTTCAGTGATCTATCACCGGCACTTAAGGATATCGAGGAATTGCGGTTTCTCCACCCCTGGCTTGATATTCTCATCTTTTGTGCACACACAGACCGAGTGCACTGATTTGAGAGAGCCATCCTTGGACGTGCCGTCCGTAAGCCCGAACCGTGGGCGCACTTACTCGCAGCTTTGCCCCGACTTATTTCTCTGACAGATTCTATCCCAGGAGAAATCCCTGAAGAAACTCCAATAAATTTCTTCTTATCCTGCACACACACTCTGTGGCAATAAAGGAACGACTGGTATTGAAACCAGAATCTTTACATACGCCGCTGCTTATATGGAGGGAAAGGTCCTTAGGCAACATCGAACGACCGAGTGAAAGCAGGTCGAATTATACTCAGGTCCTCTCAGAGTATACTGATAGGAAATGTAATAATTGGGCCAACTATTTACGCCAATCTATTTGCGCAATTTTTGTATACTTCGGTTCACTCTGGTTAATAAGAATGTCTTTCCCCTCACGATACGATGTGAGCACATCGTGGGATACTAAATATCTACTTTTATTTCATAATTAAACACGTTAGTTTTTAATCGCTAAACTTCAACCTGTGGTACGCCTACCTTTATATTCAGGACAATTTGTACAATACCGCTAAACCAGCCCACTTGTTACTGTTAAAAGAAACCCGATCCCTGGGATTAACAGACAGTAGCGAATTCTAAACCCCAGAATTAAAAACTCGCGTGCTTCCCATTGGAATAAAGAGTGCAAAAAGTACTTTGAAATATGCTGCCACTTTGTTAGGCATTAAAATGAGGTTAGTTTTTGTTCTTTCAGTACAGCTGAACAATTGCTATTCCTTTGGTTTTATGTACTTTAACTTTTGTTAATGAATGCCATTCATATTGCACATACCTGTGTTATTAAACCAAAGTATTTATCTCATAAGAAAAGCACATATTTTACCGGATATATTAAAACCATACAGCATTAAACAATATGAGTTTTAACGACGACGTGAGCTTAATATAAAAAAACCTCACTATTTATAATATTTTCTTCGTAACGGCGTTTTGTAATAACGTGTTAGACAACACATTATTTTACCCTTTGGTCACGTACCAAAATTTTAAAATAGATCTGAATACATTCCACTAAAACTTTTTCAATCTTATTGTTTTTTAATATACATGAGATTTCTTCTGTTGATTTAATCAATTCAGTTTCAAGAAGGTTCAATTCAATTCAATGAAATATTTATTATTGTTCAATATTAATAGGCGTTTAAGATACTATTGGGTAAACGTTCATATTTTGACCGACAAATTCTTGCACGTTCCGTCTTATAACGTTGATAAAGTTTTCAAATATCCTGATTTATTTTATATTATACGGAACGGTAAATATAAAATATCGCCTTATTTATTGCTACACCTTTGAGAAAGGTTATAGAATCCTTATTTATGGTTGAAAGATACTGGCCCTAAACACCGGGTGAAATAAATAATAAGAAATCTATTTCGTTCCTCACTTTTTGGCTCGCTGCAATGGGTTATGTGTGGATTGAGAATGTATTCCGATCGTTAATCAAACTTCTTAATTACAAATATTCCCTAATATATATGTAATGAAACAACTAATAAAGGGATGTAAATTCAATTTGTTTCGCACTACCGAAAATAAAACTTTCTATTTCATATATAACAATGAAACTATAACATTTCACAATTACGCTTATAATTATTTACATTATTGTTTTTTTAAATCCTTTATAATTGATTTCGCACATTTTTATTTTTGATACAGTCACTTTTGTGTTAATCGCTCCACATTTGAAAAGGGATAAATTCAATAAATGTGCTTGTCTCTGGAAGTAAGTTGAGGGAAAACATCTGTAAAAGTTTTGTGACTCTGTGTGTGTGTGTGTGTGTGTGTGTGTGTTCTTGTAGAATTGGAAGAATTCGCTCATTAAAACTTATCGAAGCAGTTCTGCGGCAACAACATTTTTACCTCTAACTTTATTGATTTAGATTAAATCCAATATCCGAACAGAAAATAAGAATCGGGAAAGGAGCAACGAGACACCTCATATTGTAAAAAAGAATAACAAAAGCGGTAAAGTTATATTGCTCCCGCCAGCCCCAGCCAGGTGGTCGATTTCCATTCAGAAATAGGAAATAATCAGATGTCAATTTCACACCGACTTCACGAACAAAACAAGTTGTTAGCCCGTACTTCCCTTTATTTCCATTCAAATGTGCGTGTAATCTTAATATTTCTTCCCTTATCAAAAGTGCTAAAAAATTAATACAGTAATTAAAACCTCTTTGCATTTCTTCTTCTTTACATACAGTACCTTTCGGTTCACGCTACCAAACGTAATGAGAACGTCTCTGATTTAATTCACTGTGAAAATCTCTGAATACAATTTATATCATGAATTAATCACCAGTCTATTAAATACATTAAGGCTTAGGAAACACGGGTAATTAGCTGAGTTACGTTACAGTGTACTGATTATTCAGTAATATGTCTAAATCTTATTATTTAAGTCATAGTACACAGTTGCTACCTCCATTTTTCCCCTATTTCCAATACGGTTTTATGTAATTTTGGATTATAAATTATATGCTAGATTATATTGTAAACTTTGGCTCTATTCCAAAGGAAAATTGCATATCGGTGTGAGAAAACGTAATTATATTCGTTTTTAATTCCACACCTATTTTGTATAAAATTGTTTAAATAAATCAGGTATAATTACATTGTTCTGGTTAAGTAATTGAAAATTTCAACGAGAATACAATTGAATCGTACTAAAACATTTAACTGGTAGTAATGTGTTGAGATTTAAAAAATAAATATGACATAATTATGAATGCTTTGCCATTGTACGCCTGTGACGGTACACTCTAATTATAGTCAGTATTTGGGCTGGTCCAGTGATGTCTGGTTTGGATTTAGGAGGGCCCTAAACCCTGAAGGAAGGGCCCGGCTTAGGGGTTATTGTGAGGGAGCGCCCTCCCAGGAAAAATAATAAAAAGGATTTTCCTGGGTTTTCTGTCGGCCTTCTAGCCCTTCTGAGGGCCTCTCTCCCCAAACTCTGTCCCCATTTCGGGCCGCCGCTGTCAATTCCCTTATTTTCTGAGGACGCTTCGATCTTACGATATGAGATCCCAAAAGGTTTGCCCGCAATTAAAATAGTATTTATGGTTAAGTGGAATATACAAAAAAGAAAATAGGGAGCAATAATCAATTAATTTGTAATGATGTCATTTTTTTATATTGAAAACATCGCATGCCAACTTCTATTACACAACCTTAACACGTTAATTTCTATTTTTTGTGGAAGGTAATAAAAAAAATGAAAACAAATACTTACAATTTCATTGTAACTTTTACAGATATAAACACAAGAAGTCATTGCTCTGAATGAGTGAATTTCGAATCATAACAGTCTTTGGAAACACTAGAATAAATTATAATATAATAAATAGTAATCAGTATTAATGTGAAGAACATATCGTAGGTGATAAATCATTTTTTCATCATTCAATCCTGTGAATATACTCAAATATGTATCCCATAAATAATTAACTGAGATGTACATAGAATGTATAAACACAAATCGTGCCTAGAATCATTATTTTGATTAATCGATTCCCATCACCATTTGAAATCTTTTCTAATATTGTATATTGGACGGTCTGATTTGTTGGGGTAAACACAATTGAATCGATTGGTGGCAGGAAAATGATGTTCACATTTGATAATTCGTGCTTCTAGAGAAATATATTTTCGCACCGACAGCCTTGCCTAGACATGATGTTCCCTGGTGCTCCTCCTTCACCCAACAATACAGCATATAATTATATATAAATATACATATTTATTTATTTATATAAATATATATTTATTTAATTTTATTTTCAATACTGGAGCCACACTGTGTACAGATGGTAGGAGCGTGATAGCGCCCGGTTGGTATAATTACTTCGTGCCGAATAAACATTATGCAAATTCCGAGCAATGTTTCACAGATACATATCTCCGTCTGAAGGTGGAACCCGGCTGCGGGTTCGGAGGGGGTAGGTAAGGGCGGTACCTTTCTAATAGGTAAATAACATTGAAGGGGCGTTGTTTGACCAGATAATAGTCTTGGCATAATTCCGAGCCTTCCTACCGTCTAATCTAACTGCAATATCTTCAGGCTTCTGTATACACTGGCCTAGGTATATATTATCCCCGCTGTAAAGAACACAATCGTGTCGTTCGATACAGTAACTTCTCGAATTAAATTAAATTACGGAATTAATTGAACCCAATTAGAATATAAAATAATCACTTATCTTTTTTGTACTGAACAGAACGCGTTGATTTTCGGCCATAATAATAATATAATTTAATATCATATGTTGCCCCTAAAAAAATGACTATATGATTAAAAGGTAATCTCTCAACAAATGTAATATCCATATATCTTTTCAGGGATATAAAAAATGACACGAGATATATAGAGGTATTGAAAGGAGCATATTAACTAATGTATTAAGGATTTGTATTAATGAGGACCATATTAATACAATTTTTATTCAGATCTCAGTCGTTGGATGCATATACTAGCGAGGCCGTCCCGCGACGTGCATTCGGGACTGGCAGACATAAATCACTTCCAGTAAGACACTTCCGTCTTCATCCCACTTCGGAATTCTTTTAATCGCAGTCGAACTCTTTATTGTATCAGATAGGTTCTTGTCAAATGTAGCGTAACTATCGCCACATTCATAAATGTATACATGATTTATTCTATAATACTCGAAGCACGTATTTATTGATGTATAATGTCTATAGAAAACCGCTTTCTGAAATAAAATAATAACTTTTCCAATTGCCCTTTTCAAAAGTTAACACTAATAGCGCTAAACTTAAACAATTACTGGGTGCTATATTTATTTCATGATATTAGTAGTTATTAAATTATTCCGTTAATAATAAGAAAGGACTGTTAATGTAAACTTGGTAATCAGGGGGATATAGTAGACTGTAAATATTAGAATAAAGTTTGTTTAAGTTTATTTAATTAACTTAATTTGGAATTTAAGAATAAAATCCATTGTACATATCACTGCAACACAAAGTACTGTAATTTTGGAACAGAACATTGGTTGAACATTATTTTATGACTAGTTTAAATGCGATGTAACTATTAGGGTTTTAATATCTTTACCCTCGCTATTTTCTGACATAACAGGTCACGCGATCTTATTTGGTTTTATGCTAGAGCAGTGACAATGCCAGTTATTGACAGGGCCCTGCTCCGAACATTACATATGAAATACTAATGATGATGGTATAGCATAGGATGAAACCAGATAACATAAACAGATAGCATAAACGATGTCCCCAACTTTCACGGACCCCCAAGCAGGTATCTCAAATTGATGGCGGTCTCGGGCAGCCCCGGAGTTTCGAGCATCTACAATTCGAGCATTTATCTTACTGTGCTCATAACCGAGAGATAGGGGAAGTTAATATGTCTGCCTGATACATCTATGTCTTCTCGCCGTTTCTTCGCCCGCCTACCAATCTTTGTTCTTCTGAGGAAAGTGACTCCCCGAGTCGCATTTATTATGCAGTCACCTGATGGACATTATCGCGCTGGGAAATATTTTAGAATTCACTTTGAGCCGCCCCGAGCTCCTGGAAGTCCCCCATTAATATTGTACAAGAAGACTGCTGACGCGATTTCAGCCGTCGGCTTACGCGGGGGAAAACACCCGTCTCGGGAGGGTTTGTGATATAGATTATTTATTTTACATCTCACATTATTACCTCAGAAGTGCTGCTGATATCAGGGAAACCGTTCTAGCAAAAGAACCAAATCACCTAGTTTGATATGATATTGCGAACACGCGCGGATCCTCCTCCAGTTACATTAAACTGAAGGTGAGTAATTGCATGCCAACTTCTGATTTTAAAATAAGTTTAAAAAGCCACACTAATTATGTAACTAGTGGAGTAAAAATAGATTAAACCTTATTCACCTTTATCAACCGTCAATAATTTCTCTCACAAGTTTGTAACCTCTATAATTGGAAATAGGTTTTGCTCCCCCCCTTTTTTATTATATACGTAGAATCCTTTAGCCCAGGATTTTAGGTGTTAAACGATTATGAAATTATCGTATACTTATCGATGACCGTGTTATGAGAACGTAATTAACATTTGTTTGATGTTAAGTAATTCGTTGGATTTACCCATTTACCAATGTATATAAATGGGTGTTCTACTCAGCGCTTGAACTTCCTAGAGGGGGAGTGAGGTAGTGCAACTTACCTCCAGTTCAGAGTGGAGTAGAAACAAATTTGAATTCTCAATAGATTCACGCGCTTGAAATAAGCCCGACGTTTTTCTACCGCTTTTACACTCTCCTTTCACTGGCTCTTTGGATAAAGTCTCCATACATAAATAAATATAAGGGGGGAATCTACCCGTGGCGAGTGCCAGTTTGATGTTGCGTGAAATTTAGTAGAAATAACTTGGTGAAAGTTTTCGCGCCCTTGCAACACTGGCGGAAATTTGAAATGAGTTCTCAGTTACCCTAAAAAAAACCGGCCAATTGATCCGAACAGTTACGGCAATGCAAATGACTTTAGTCGCTATTGTGAGCTGTAATTTCGAGGGTAGTAATAAAATATACGATTAATTAATTCCCTTTAATACATTAGAATTAAGTGGATCAAATTCTTCCTTTATAATTTCACCGGCCAAAGTGCAATTTTTATTATAATATCGAGTATTCGATGCTAGTACCTAATACGGGAAAATTATATAGGAATACAACAGAATAATAAATAAGCAGGTGTATTTTGTGAGACCCAACATTGAAATGGTAGAACCAAAAGATATGTATTGCACTGCGATATGATGACTATAAAAGTATTTATATTAACCCATAATCTAGGAAAACAGTGTACTAATGCACAAATTGGACGATATTGCACAATTTTTTTAACTGCGCAGATGATCCAAGTTAAATAGGGTTACACCTGGAAACTCTAAACAAAGTTTGTACAATATTCTGAACATTGTTTAATGTCTCCCGTTTTATCTTGTCAGGGGTAGATAGGGAGACTTTCGGGCAGAACCTGTCCCTGAGGCGTGCTACCGAAAGTCCCCAAGCTCTATTCAAAGCAGACTCGACACATCCCAATTGTATTCTCTGAAACCTCTCTAATAATTAGTTCCCTGATATAAACGGTTGACCTGTAATATATGTTTGACTAAAATCACCAATATGTATGACACTGGCAGACAAATATAAATCTTTATGGTATTTTATACGGGAATATCCCGAAAATATCAATTTGTTGGAATATATTACTGAGGTAAATTTGAAAAGGAAATGCCCCAGAATCATGTACCCGTAAATCAATACAGTTACAGAGGCGGATGTGTTCAGCGCTGATAAAGACAAAATAAAGTCCAAAAATTTTGGATCGAATCAGGTTGTGTATCAGACCAAATGGGGACACGCTTGGTCTTTGTTTTAATAATTTTCATCATCGATAATTTCCCACATTTCCCTTCAATTATTCGAATATATCGCTCCTTTTAATAAAGAAACAATATCTTTCAGAATATTAATCAATCAGATACAAAAATTATTTGAATTATTTCTTTCGTAACAAGTGAAAACGGTAGATAAATAACATTCTATGAGAGCATTTTATCAACGTAAGAACTCTTTTACGTCCCACAATTACATTTATTATGTTCGACCCAATTCCACAGTTCCAAACACTAGACAAGATCCTTTTTATATCATCAAGATAATTAGTAAGTATAAACTCAATTTTCCTTCCCTTCGTTTTCCCTACTTTGTTTTTCAGCTCATAATATTTCTAAGAGGGACTTATTGGAGTATATTCCCAACAAAATGAAGAAAAAGCTTTCGCCTTTTGTCTTAAGACCTTCAAGTATCGCGCTCCATTTGTTCAGACTATTCTCACAAACAATTTTCGCATTGCGATATTTTCTTCTAAAAATTAATTGAAGTAAATAATCGAAGCTCGTCTAATTGGGTACTGTCCAGAGATACCGATGCGTCTACCGAATTCATGAATAATTATAATGTATAAATATGTACGCTTTAAATTTCGGACCACTACGGATCTTTTAACGCCCATTGCGTATTTCCAGTCGGATCAAAAGATCTCCTCTCCCGAGTTCTAAAATATATATTTTTTATAAGTATTTTTTTATAATTTATTTTTTCTTTTTTTTGTACTTTATGGTTCTTGGGCTTCTTTTTCGGGCCGAAAAAAGAAACACGACACAAAAGGGCGTTGTGGGTGGGGGGCGACCACCCGCATCAAATTTCCACCAGACGAGAGCGCTGATATAATGTAATGGGGGCCCGACCATAATCCGACTTTTGTGATCCACGTGGTGGAGGAAGCCCGGGGCCAACTTTATTTTTTGCCCCAGCCCGCGTGCCTGCCCTCCCACTTTTGCCATTCAGAAGGGAAGCGCCACCGCGAGGTTTGTATAATTCAGAACAAAGCTTCAACGACAGTCAAAACATTATTCTTTTGCGCCGAGTGCTTAGTCGGGAATATAAATTTAATCGAAATAATATACGGTCGAAGATTGACTGAAACTTGGCCTTGAGAGTAGTGATATTTGTTGAAACGACGGAGATAATTTTAAACTTAATATTATTAATAGTGTCGGCTTACACGTTATAGGGTAGGTTGATGTTAAAATATGTAATTTTCTGCAGTTATAAGTAGAAATTAGCGGTGACAGAAATGCGGACTTTCCTTGCAGATAGGCAAACATTATCTAGCGGTCTTGCTTCAATGGCAAGTCAGTGACATTGACAGTTGCTGATATGATGTTTCAGCTACATTACTTAATGACCGTTTGAGGCAGAGAACTCACAGACGATATTCCCGCATTCGAGTTTAAGTTGGACACATTTTAATCCACCCATGCTTTATCAATGGCCCCTCGCAATAAAATCAGTATTGTCAGTAAAGTTTATACTGAGCGAGTATAATTGAACAACAATTAACATTGTTCGATGTTGCGTATAATTTTCATTTCCCTCTTGATCAATTTTTTCAACATTGGATACTCTGTTTACAAATAAGCAAAAAACGTATTTCATTTCTCATTAAAAGTTCAATTAGGACTACATGCAAAATTATATATCTCTATTGGACCGCATAAATTACGTGAGGAACGTGAGTCAATTATGATATTTTAAATACGGCTTCTGACTGTAGCCAAACCAGTTCTTGTCCCGTGGGTAGTAAGCACCCCCGTGTACGGGATCTTTAAATACCTTCATGTTTCAAACATTTAGAGAACAACAGCAGGGGTTAAACTTAAATTCTACCTTTCAAATGTACAACGAGCCGGGACGAGGCAATGGGCGGAGTGAAAAGGAAGCAATTAATTTGAAGTTTTATTTATCCCACCGAGTCTGGAAGTTTGTGTCAATAACAGAAGCTTTCTTTCTCAAAAAAAAATATTGCATAACCATTTTACCCCGACCATCCTCACTACCTTTTCTGACGGGTCACTTGTTTTCAGAATTATCATTCGGGTGGACTTTTTCAGAAACAAACTCGGAACAATAAAATAAACGTTACTACAACGAACGAAATAACATTTCTAAATCCGCTTTAATAAAACAATTGTTTTATCTATGCGTGTAAAATTATAATATTTGAATTTATTTCCTTGAATGTCTCGGTTAAGCGCCAAAAGTCACATAAGAAATTTGAGCAAATGGGTGTGGTTGGGATAATCTTAAGTGAATTACTGCCGCTTAAAACTATATTACATTCCTGGAACTTAGGATTGGAATAAGAGGTTATAAATAGTATTATATTGTATTTATATTTGAAAGATGCAATCAATGTTGTAGCCTGACGATGATATCTAAACTTGTTGAACTGGAAGAAATAAATAATGGACTGCCCCTATCCCGAATGTCCTGATTATTCGGCCATTGACTGTTCGCTGTAAGTGGTCGGTGTGTCCTCCAGGCATCGTTAAGAAGTCGGGTCCGCTTAATAAAAATTTGACGGCTCCTCTCGCACATGGTCCGTCATAAAGGAGTCGTTGCGGGGGTTTTAGTGATGTCTGAGTCGTAAATTCGTGAGGAAGGGGGGAGGGGTAGTGTTTAGGGCTATTAGGACAGTCCAATGTCGCCCCCTCTTTTTTAGTGCCGGCCACCTTAACCGATGGTAGCCTTCATATTCAAGAACCCATTGCACAGGAACTGATAACCCGGTAATCCTATAACAATTTCGGGAATACCGACCGAATGGGCACTCACCACCGTCTAGGCCACTTCTCTATCCTCATGCTTGTTTATTCCGATTCTAGTACAGTTACGGTATAATGACCGTAATGAGGATTTCGCCAGTAATGGGAGTATGTGATTTCGCGTGTTAGGCTAGCTGTGTAACAGGCGGAATGATGATTAAGTTTAAGTTTGCTTCTAATATTATCACGCTTGTTATTTTCAGTCTCCACTCAACCATTTGCTCTCAAGCTAGTAGTATTTCGTTAATTGGTTAATACGTAATCATACAGTAATCATAAATACATGGATACCCCATACTACCAATAATACACCTTTAACAATATCATACTGACAGGGTTCTGGTGAATTACAGGTCTGAACCTGTATAATAACTATCGTAATTAAATTTAAATGACTAGGGATTAAAGAGTTTGTCCGATAGTTCCTGTTGGGTTACGACCATTTCTTGAACCGATATATGGTCCCAGTGGAGTAGTGCTTCGGTTAAATAGTCCTCTTATATGGCTCTACTTTCATTTAGCTTCAACCGAAGTTTGATGCTTTATAGGCCTGACTCGACTCTTGCCGGCTTTGGCTTAATGTGCTCCCAAAAGACTTAATAACCCTCCTAGAGGTATTAGGTTCCCCGTTGTCAAATGACCGCTCGTTGCCTAACGGCAATCTCTATCGCCAGACATTACGGGCCTCGATACTACTACCACGAGGAAATTATCACCTAACAGAGCTAATTCGATACAGGTAATATAAGACTAGGTAAACAGAACAGTGTCCGTATATTGTACGGACCTACTAATATATATTTTACTACTTCCAATTTTGTTTTATGTGTTCTAAGCATTTTCTACTTTATTCTGGTTTCAATGAATGTTACGTTAATATTTGGGATATGAAACAGACTTATTTTGTTATGATATGTGAAAAATTTAAAAAATAATATTTGGAGAGTAGTACACGGTTATTAACTGTCGGCAATTACACATTAAAAGTTTAAATATAGAGTCAACTTAAGGTTTAATTAATGATTAATAATAATTTAATCAGTTATTTATTAATAATTGTTTATTAAACAATTGGTAACAGTAATAATAAGGAAAATGTCAGTCAACATTTTCAATCGTAGTTATTTCAAATCCTGAATCTATAGTACTTGTGGGGGTAAAAGGAACAAAAATTAGGAAATTAGTTAATTTCTATTAATTACTCTATTTCGTCTGTCTTAATGTCGTCTGATTACCATCGGCTTTTTTCAAAGCAGGCTTGCCTGAATTCGCGAGAAACCACTCAGTCCATTAATTGCGCCGATAATAAATCATGTTCATCCCCCCACCACCCCCATTCCCCACCCTTCCCGCTATCGGACGGCTCAAATAAAGGGAATGATATTACCAAATGGTAACATTTCACTCGGGATCTAATTAAGACCGTCTTGATTGGTGGTCCTGTTAACAATTAATTTCATCAGTCAACAATAATTCCAACAGCAGTATGCATTAATTATCAAATATATACATAATGCTTCAACGTCTAGTACAAGTATCAAATCAAAATTAGTTCTGCGAAATGATTTCTTTTTATACGGTTTATTTTCATCTTGTAACTAATTAAAATATAATTTATTTTACCATCTCAGGCGATTTAGACAACATTAACATTTGAATTATATGCAAAGTATACTGGATGCTTATATCTTCGGTTTAGGTATAGGGGGAATCTGGATTGCTGACTAACTAATTTGAGAACAGGGAACTAAAGCTGGCCCTCCTTGGGCTTCCGCCTTGAGAAAGAAAGGTAAATAAATGGGGCAAAGTCCGAGTGAAGGACAGCCTCGTTAAAGTAAATGGTTGTCGTGGAGGGATGTGGAGGTGCAGCGGTGTGGAGGGCGGCTGATGACGGTGCCCGCAATATGAACGGGGGCGGGCGGCTGGCCGCCGGTTCCGCTTAATCCCGCTGAATCTTCACGCCGCTAGATTTATTGCGAGGGGAAAGGTCCCCCCTCCAGGTAATAAAAATGATTTAGAAGGAGGGGGGTGTAAGAGGGGCTCGGGGGGTTTCCAAATTATAAGTAGAGAGTGCGGCGGCGGAACCTGGTCCACTGGCCTCGCCGCTCTCTCATTTTTTATGGGAGTTAAAACGCTTGCCAACGGCATTAGGCCGTGAAAATAAGTTTTTATAATTGCATCCCGACCCACTCTTCCCCGTCCCCATCATCCTTCACCTCAGAAGACTTTTTTCTCTACCCTTTCAAGTGCCGGAGTCCTAATAGGCATCTAATGAAGTCTTGGGTCTAATTCCGCGGAGACATGCAGGCTTCCCGAGTCAGATGAATTTAATTCATTTTCCCAGTGGCACGAAGTGATGATTATGATTAATTTTAGTGATATCGTTAAATATTTTATGTTACTTTTGCGTAATCCTTCAGTTTTATATATAATTCAGACTTGTAGGTAGGTAAACAATATAATTGTGTAAACAACCAGAAAAGTTGCATACAATCTCAATAATACTTTATTAATTATGCGAGTTTATTATTAAAATTATTGTAAAATCGTGTTATAGCTATATTATATATTATACTATTAATATCTATAGGTGCGCTTTGAAAAGTGCATATCATTTTTGGTATTACTTATTTGTTCTATTATATTTTATTTATTACTAGAAGGTGAAACTGTGTGGTTAAACGATTTCCCTACACTGACATATTCGAGTTCGAAAATTAGACTGATTGTGAACATGGCTATTTAAAAATGCAGTGTACTTTTCCTATTATGAACTCAGATAGCAATTTCTGAATCGGTATGTTTCGTTGCTTTCTTCTACTTGCATCTGTGAAAAATGTATAAATCCTTCGCAATCAGAATTCTCAGCGTCATTTTGTACGGTTCGTTCTCTACAGAACTGCAGTACGAAATGTTAAACTCGGAAAAAGAACCGTAGGTCGATGAAAACGGGAAACCGGTCTGGTAAAAAGAATCACCGGGGATTGGCGGGAGGGGCTTTTATTGGCGGGGCCCGGGCCCTCGGAGGAGGGGCGGCGGATTGCTCGCCCCCAGTCGGTGCAAGATTAAACAATGATCCCGCCAACAATGGGCGTCCGATTCATTGTTGAACCCGTCATTAGAATTTTTGCCCCCCCCCCGCCACTCGGTTATTACGTACCGACTCTGTTCCTTCCCTGAACTCTATTCCCGCAACTGAACATGGAGTGGAACCTGATCGAATGACCATTCATTCTATCACCGGGGGAAGGACTTCCTATTTGAACTGACGTTAGGTACTCATTGTTCTCAGAACATACCAATTAAATGTTTAACTCACTGTGACGACTCACAGGATCCATGCGTTGTTGGGGTACTCGTTTCGCTGCTAATTAGAGGGATCGGCCCCGCCGTTAATATTTATTCACTAATTACACGTACTCTACGGTACAACACTCCTCATACGAGGTCATGCATTCTATTGATTGGGTAATCCCTCCGTGAGTATCAAACCCGCGGAATTCACATTCCTTCATAGTCTTTTCTTCATTTAGGCGAATTTATGACGGATCTTGATTGCACCCTCAACCGGTCCTAATTTGATCGTTTAATTACCCATTATATTCGGGCCAATCCGTAAATGAGCGGAGTTCATAAACTCTGGTAAACTCATTATAATTCACTTTCGTAGTCTGTTGCATAACAGCTGCTACACATCACAAAAAGCGCAGTTATAAGATTACAGCTCAGAAAAACTATTCGGTAAGATGCCCGTACGTAATGAGACTAGGTTCCCGGAAAAGAAATAATTGAATGGGAATGCAGAAGTAACTGGCGACGGTGGCATTGCGTACATACATACGTGTAAATACATATGTTGAATAATCGGAAGCACGCAATGTAATGACGATATCTGCTGATCGAGAAAGGACATAAAATAATCTAAATTCCCCTTCCTGTTTATTTTCGCAGAGTATAGACCTCGTCTCATATCGGTTTACCCGAAATCAATAAACTGATGTCGGATGGCCCTGATCAAATTGATGAAAAACTCGCCTTCATCAAGATGCTCAGCTCCCGTCGATGGGTGGGGAAGCTTTTTTCTGCGTTGGCCCACTTTCGATTGCGTGTTGGTGTGTGGACCGGCGTTGTAAAATCAGTATTCGAGACATCCCTCCGAACCTGTTTCGAGCAGAAACAGTTTTGCTGCCGGCAGAAGCCTACATACGCACTACCTACTATCCGACTTCTATCTCCTACACTAATCAGATAAGGTTACGCGTCTACGCTCGAACGTTCGAGGCTGGTGGAGGGAGTGGGAGCTCGTGAATTCCTAATGTGGGACTGGTAACCCCTTCCATGCTCCCCTCATGCTTAACCTGCATCGGTTTACTTTAGTCTCTGTGCGGGTGGCATCACTTCCACCCCCGTCTCTTCAACTACTAGCCAATAATTAAACGGGTTTAATGAAGCCTCGACACCCCCCGAGGGGACTGATCCGTCGGGGCGATTGTAAATTAATTACAGGGTAAAAGCTAAAATGGTCTACCGGCATGACTGCCGGCCTCCAAATTAACGATTTCGATTGATTGCTTATTCACCCCTCTAATCTTTATAAAACCCATAAATTCATGATTTGTTGTGCATAAAATCGGAGAGGTTGAGACATACTAACAAACGATGAGCACAAGAAAAATTACGAGTATTATAGTTCATCTCATCAAAAGTATTATGAAGGGGGACAATGTGAATCGCTGTCACAGCATTCATAAAGTACCTCAGGATAATAGTGAAATAAACCTACGATGGGTGGCGAAACAAATAACAAGTTGTGGTTACTTTTAGAATGGGCCAATCGAGTAATACAACTACACGGAGGATGATCATCGAGGCATCTTACGCTCCTGCCCGTGCCCTATATACCTTAAAATAAAAGTGTATAATCCCATATATATATATATATATATATATATATATAAAATAAAAACTGGCATAAAATATTTTTTTCCTTACTTAGATTTATAATACAATAAATAATTCTCAATAACGGCGTTCAATGATACGCAACGCACAACGGTACTGGATAGCGGGTTTAGTATCAGAAGCGACCAATTTCACACTGGAAACTTATTCATTGTCAATAATTTATTTCTGTTGGGTGCAGATGAATTACTCTGGGCCCACTGCACTACATTCGTATGACGAATAGATAACCTAAATCGGCACACAATTTCAACAACTAAAATTGAATATGACTACGTATATTTCAATAAGAAATTCATTTTATGTCGATCGATGTCTAGTGGTAAACGGTAAACTGCTTTAGACAAATCGGAGATAAGAGTAATTAAATTCAAACCTCCGTTTGAATCCCTTTATTTTAAATGACCCATGAAAAATCGGTATAAAATCATGGAGGTGGCAAATGCGATGTCACCAGCCATTGTTTGACTTTATCACCGATACGTAGAGGATTTCTTTTTAATATTAATTCCATTATATTTACGTGTCTTAGGCTTTCGTGTAAAGCAAGACCTAATTCATCTTAAGAAAATAGATTTTCATTGCGGTTACCACTGGACCTAGCAGGATCCTATGATGGTCACATTGAGGTGTGTACAGATATTGCCTTAGTTAGTACTCGTGGTGGATCGGTTGTGATTGGGTGTAATTGTTGTTCTTCCGGGGTTCCGGCAACCCCGTGCGGTGACCAAAAGAGGGGGGTACGGACCCCAGGGGGTAATAAAATTGGGGGGCAGGAGAGACAACTCGAGCCCTGTAAAATACGGAACAAATGAGGAGAAGGAAAAAATAGACTGGGGAAAAATAACACTACGATAAAAAGGCAACGGCCCAATTGTAAATAGCCGGCAAGTGGGAGGTGTGTGTGTGTGTGTGTGTGTTCTCTGCGGCCCAAATCTGTCTTCTTCGCTGCTATGAATAAAACATGATGGCAGAACACACAAAGAGTTTCCCACAACGGAAAATACGCATCGGTTAAACCTCACACACTACACCAAAATAGGATACTGTCACGCTAAACTAGTTTTATGCAAGGAGTGTTTGGAAAAATAAACTCCCGAGTTTTTTCTACGTATTTTTATTACTTTATTTAAATATCTAGACAGTGTCTAGCTATCTGCAAGTCGTAGAAGCAAATGGCCGTATTATTTTATGCATCATTTTTTTATAATATTAGAACAAACCAAAACTCGGATATTTCGGTTCGTTAACATTACTATGAAGTACGCACTAACAATACCTTTGCACGTGTAAGTGCGTGGTCATTGTGACTGAATCATCAAATACAAACGTTATCCATGACGAAACGTTTACATGAAATACCCCGAATAACTTTTTGCTGATGCACATAAAACTATATTGCAATCCTGAATGAATCTCATAAACCTTGCCATATCTACCTTTTGTTTTATTACGGTTATTACAGAAATATTTCTTTATCTTGAAAAAGATATAAAAAAGGATCTTTACTCCTGATAGCAGCATCAAGCTAGATTAGTAATTAAAAGTGTTATTTTCCTACAACACTTTTACCTACTGCCTTTGAAGGCAGCAGAGTTCAAAGCTTCTTGCCACGTTTGCTTAAATTATATTGGGATTGTAATAAAAATAGGTTCTATAGAAATAACATAAACATAATAAATATACTGTGAATAATTAAAACAATTATAATTTTTAATTATAGATGATTATTGTAATGAACATGGGGTAATGAACAATAGGACCATGTGTATTTATGTTCCGGTTGGATGTAGAGTGTTTGTTTACTTCTGCAAAATTATTGAAAAATATTATTTTATCATGACAAGAGTCTAAAATTTGGCTTAAATATATAGGCCAAATAAAAGGGGGGGCCGTTAAAGGCCTTTAAAATGTGTCTCAGATAATACTCCTCTCGTTTCAATTTAACATCGACATCATATTATCCTGAATTTCCTATAATGATTCCAAACGTGCAGTTCTTTGGTTATTAGGCTCCTGCTACTTAACGGTGGGGCATGCGGTCGGGGTTTCCTTTCCCTTACGGTTTTCTTGTGTTTAGACCATCAATCATCTCCTCTCGGCGCTCTAACCCTCGTCCCTTCGCCGCAACAATCTTCCCGATGCTAAATGTGGATCAATTTATCTTGGGTTTATCGCGAGTTTTCATACCGCGACTGGGGCCTCCTTTGTCCGACCCGCAGGCCCCCCCATCCCCCACGGGATATTGCAACTGCACCTACAGAGGAGGGGAAGCTTATTTATGAAGCTTCATCCTTTATATATTACACTTCGAGCGAGAGCGCTTCAAAAGAACCGAATGTGTCGCTCCCCGCTGCTTCGAGATTATTATTTTTTTCACTATATCCTAATTAAATTTTCACTATCTCCAATTCAAGTTCAGATGTCGGATACATTTTTCCTTAGGTACTATTATTTGAAATAGCGATATTGAAAATAAATAATTGCGTTTCGTCAGACAATTAGGAGCTCTTCGGGCATGTTGGTACTGTCCGCACATTCACCGGAGCAACCAGCGTTTCAATACCAAATTAGTAAGTAAACATATCATATTTTTATCTATATAAGGAAAAAAAATTAGTTTTTTTCATTATATATTTCTATATCAAATATTTGAACCCATTATTAGTATACCGGTAGTCGCGGAAGAAATACGAGATTATACGAGTGAGAGAATGCAAAGGTCGGTTTACTAAAAGGTATTCTTCCGAATAGGGACAGGGTCCGAGCAGGCCCGTACGAGAGTTAATTGAGGGCCGGGCGATAATTGGGGCAGAGGGAGCAAAGCGGCGGCCCCCAGTCTAATGGCCCGACTAATAATAAGGTTACAGCCCCACGGGCACAATCAATCGGGGGGTTTTTGCGTAGGAAATACCCCCCGAAACCCCACCACCGCAACAATACCTTTCCCTCGCCGTTACACTCTTACGACCCTTAGGAATACGTGTCCAAGTGAGCGTGCGCTTCTAGCTGTAAGTGAGGGCCGAGGGGAGAGAGTGAGTGACACTACAAATTAGGGCCTCGATTGATGCCCGCGTCGGGGATCGCAGCCGGCGGCGGTAGAATCGAATTAATCTTCAAATGACTCCGACCTCAGGGGCGATGGAGAAAATCCACTCGGATTGAGCCTGGGTGGGGGCAGGGGTCTTTACGTTTCCGTAAGATCGATGATGCTCCACGACGACGCAGTTGAAAACGCGAGGCCAATTATTGGTAGACTGAGAATTTAATTTTAAAATTATGCTTCACGATCGACCCGCTCCTCAAAGAGACCAAAATGTCCATTGTTCTAATCGTATTGATCTAATAAGTTAAATTGATCTAATCAATATGTTGCATTACGGTGCAACCTGCAGCCGTAATTACTTGTTCATGTGCAAAAGCGCCAACATTGGTTGGCTTCTTTTATCGACGAAAATGCATGCAACATTTGTACCGATAACTCATTTGTAGTTGATTGTACAAAAATAAAAGGAGAGAAAAACTCTGCTTCCAGTATTCTACATTTATCAATTCATCATTGAATGTGAGATAAAAGATTCTCAGTATTTATATCAATTATGAATCCTAGATTAACTACTAATTATTTTGCTTAAAACTGTAATAGGTATTTCAATTTAAAAAATGAAAACTGCTTAAATAATTCCGAACGTAAACAAATTAGCCCGTCTAAGATTTCATTAGGTGAGATATCCGGGCCGTATTAATATTAAACGCCTCTAATTATAATTCGGTTTTAATTAGATCGGGTGACCTGTAGCAGTTGACCGGGCGGAGGTAAAATCAGGCCCCCATTTGGTTATCTGTTGAGCCGAGGAGCGCTCGCTTAGGTTAATCAAATAAATAGACCGGGCTCTCTATTTTGGGCCGTATCGCTTTTATCGCTGGCTCCCCCATGTTTATTTAATTGCGGCACAAACTCCTGCCAGTTTTACACCCCCAATTTAGTTCCTCGGTGAAGGGAAATTGCCCGTATAAATTGACAGCCCCAACACGCAGACAGAGTCACCACCACCAATGTCTTTGCAACATTGTTACTCAATATTATAAATTAAAGACGCACTTATAGACGATATAGCCGGTCAAATTATTAACAAAAATATAGAATTTTAAATAATATGATTAATTCAACTCAAAACCGTCGTACCGAAATTGTTGATCATTTTCTTTATTATGGAATTATTCTTGTTATATTATTATTATTATTATTATTATTATTATTATTATTATTATTATTATTATTATTATTATTATTATTATTATTATTATTATTATTATTATTATTATTATTATATATCATAATATAGACATTACCAATGTTACTGCATTATTATAAAATTGAGAAATCAATAAAACGTTTCCTTGTTACAGGTAAGACATTTTTCTTCAGTATTGTAGATGAAACAGCGCCAAACAAGATATTGCACAAGGTAGGCGTTAAAAGCATTTCCACAGAGTTTGATCGGATTAACAGGACTAACATTTAAGGCCTTATGTGGACGAATTGTATGTTTTTTCTCCTTTATTTTTATGATGTGATTTCATTTTATAAACCTAATTTTAATAGCTTAAATTATGATTTTATAAATCCAACTTATCAGCCGATGAATGTTATCAAAGAGTTGGTCGATATTTTCAGCCAGAGCTAATCTATCGAGTTGTTTAGAAATGCGGCTTAGTTTCAGAAATTCACCTTTACCATTTCGCTCCCAAAGTCAGTTCAATTATAAAAGTTTTCATATCCACAAATTCCAGATAAGGAATTAAGACGGTATCGGAGCGAGGGGAAGATTGAGATGCGGTCTGGGGAAGGCGTCTGCGGCCTCCGGACGTGCGGTATGGCGTCGGTAAATTCGGGAAGGGATGCTTCCCTTAGCAGTGGGGGGCGACGGGTGGGCCTGAGGGGGTGGTGTGGGGGTGCCACGTTCGTTTGTGCGGCTCCCGTTAATAACGGGGGCTCGCAGGCTAAGCCGCAGCAGCCCCCTCTGAACAGACTTACCGAGTTCAGAGCACACTGGCCCTGGACTCCGGATAATCATCCACACACAGAATTATAGCACCGTGTTGTAGTCATCAAAACAACAACAATTACAGTTTAATCACAGTTGAAGAAAGGTTAAGGATCGGTGTGCACCGTGAGAGTATCATAATTATTGTAACTAAATGAGGGTTGTCATTTCCTAGGGAAAGATTATCGAGGTGAGAAACATGGTGCATGCTGATTCCTTTTTATATATATGTATTGTTTAATAACCGGACAGCGTAGTCAATTTATCGGGTAGATTCGTCAGTGAGAATATCCCAAAGTAGTTCTCTCAATAACATAATGCACCTGAAGTGCATCTAAGTTTGGTAACCATTTTATGAAAACTAGATAGAAATATAAATGAAAAATTAATGCGGTCGGTTTGGGGTCTTGAAATGTTTTGAATGTCAGCACGCATGAATCGATTGCGAGCGAACCTGCAGTACGCAGACCACTGGCGAATGCGAGACGCCGAAACCCGCCTAGCATACCGAAACAGCGAGCGGAGGCAGAGGGGAGTTAGGAAAAATATTTAATTAACACAGTGTTTATGTGCCATTTACAGTCTTGGTTCCGGTTTTTCAAAAAAGAATTCGCGGAACCAACCGTTTCTAAACCAATCTCCGATGTTGACTGAAGAACAGAGGCAGGAAAGTGTTTCTACCTAGGAGCAGTGTAGGTGTAACTGAGTTTGGGGCCTGCATTGTCAGTGGAGCCATTGTCAAACCGTCATGTTTCCTCCCTATTCAATTCGGGTTCCCTTCCCGTCCGTCGGGCTCTTTTTCTCTCCCTCACTCCCTCATCCGCCGATCCCTATCTTTCCCTCACTCTCCCTCCCCCTCTCTCTCCCTCTGTCACTCTCGACCTTACAATAAAATAAAACTGACAGTCTTTCTTCCGTCGGTTCGCCCTTCCTTCAGCTCCCCTCTAAAATAACGTACCTTTCGGAAATCGCATTTAACTGATTCCTTCCTCGACAATCACACACATTTACCTACTTTGCCATTGCGAAGTATGGCGGTATGACATGATACGGATGCTGCAATGATGGCGGTTCATTCGATAATTAATTGCAGTATTTATTACGAACTCCTTACAGAATATTTTTCACCATTTCCTTTACACGTTTAAATTATTCCATAAAAATAATTATTATTATTCGGCTAGGTGGGACCTCCATAAAATCAATTATGTATGCGAAAAATTATTTCGTCATCAGTCAAGTTCAAAGTAAAATTCTTCCCAAATTCTCTGTATCTCGGTATCTTCATTGGCATTATCGGTATTTTCATAGAGGTTTTAGTTTTAATTTTCAGAAAAAATCTTTCCATGCCAGGGAACCGAAATTTCTTGGGAAAGTAATTTCAGGGAATTACACTCGACTGGAGCCGGACGCCTCAGAAAAAAAAGAAGGAAGAAGTTCTCTCAGCGGACCAATCTCACCGGCTCGCTAATGAATTCGGCTACCGGGCATTATAAATCCGGAAAGGAATGAAGGCATCCCTTCAAATAAAAGGCTGAGTGAAGCCATTTACGGGTGGGACCATCAACCTCGGCTCGGCCTACCCTTTTATTATTATAAGAGTAACCTGAATCCGGTAAACGACTGAAGGGGGATAATCTCCCCCCGATGCGGACTAAGTTTACTTCATTTTTCATGCCGACTTCGTTCATTTACGCCCCGAAGAAAGTATCCGAATAACGAGTTTCTTCGCCTCGTTAAGATAAAACTATTACTGACATTCGGTTTCAAATGGGTCATCCGGTTTCAAAACGTTTAAATAAGGACAGCCTCAGTTGGTGGATAATTGCACATCAGTTAAATAGAATTTAATATCCGAAAAGCAATTCAGAGAGGAAGTAGAAAGGTTTCAATTATTGTCACACTAATTTTGTCCTACGGGGTAATAACAGAAATACTTACACTGAGAGCTTGGCGATTGATCTCTCAAATAGGAAACAAATAAAATAATGTTATTCACACAATATATATATATATATATATATATATATATATATATATATAAAATAAAAACATTTATGCTATATTGCTTCCGAATCCTGATATTTAACATTTCAACGTTATTTAAGGCGAGATATGTTAATTTCGTTTGTTTTTTCCTACTCTCCTCTCTTGAAGTGCATCGAAAGCAGCTTCTTGGATAAGGTTCGTATTTTCAAAACATAAAATGGGAATAAAAGACAGAAAATATTGGTATAGGTAGGAAAGTATCGTGCGAAATTTGTGTTATAGAGGACTTTTTCTGGTCCGGATAAGTGTCCGGCCAATTTGTGTTCTGTCCCACGTCTGGAGCATTTATTATACCAGTACACACTCTACACAAGCGCACAACCACGGATAAATATATATATATATATATATATATATATATATATATATATATATATATATATATATATATATATATATCTGTTATCCTTGGCCGATAATAGAATCTACGGAGGTCGGCTCAAGTTACGTGCCATACCCTCCTTACTAGCCGCTCCTGTACCAAAAAAATGTTGGGACGCCCCGCCATAAAGCTTTATTTGTTCTGCGTTTTTGTTCCTTGCTTTCCCTTGCCCCATCACCGGAAACACTGTCCACCAGCCGGCTTGAACCCGAAACTCGGTACCGTAGATACGATTTACGCAGTTTAGTCCTTTTCGAGTTGGACCGCTCAGCTTTTATTAAACTCCTTCTCTTTCTTTCTTCTTCTCTAAATCTCTCTGCTTCATCATCGCCATTGTCCATCACTTTTGCTGTTCAAAAGACCAAAACTACAAGCGGAAACAGAAGAACGTTGATATTAATTTTATTGTAAGAGACCAACTATACCAATAAAACACAACAAAAAACTAATTAAGACTAACGTTAAAAATCAATTTCTTTTATTTCCTGAGAGTGGTTTTCGGCGAAAGGTTCTAAATTAAGTCTTATCCCATGTTACAAATCACTATGCAATAACTCATATGCAGATTTCCCTATATTACGTGTACCCATGTAATTTGAATTATTACGTACCTGAATATTCTGACCAAAAAGCCCAGTGAAATGAACGAGTTGATATTTCTAGGGGAAGTGCGTATAAAGGTAATCGTAATAGGTAAATTTAAAAAAAACCAATGAGGATCTAGTGACGTGAAGTATTGTTGAGTTGTGTTTGTCGTGCTAGATTTTTAGAGCATCGGTTGTTTCAGGGAATTGTCAAGGAAGGACTTCCACGAGGATTCGGAATATTATCGCTCGCCGATCACTAAATCGAAGTAGCAAGACGATATCAAGAGAGATTATACAACGTCATTTGCCTTAAATTTATGAAATCGCATAATTTCCAAAATATGCTGGAGGGGTATAGCGAACAAACACAATATAATAATTTATAAGCACCTCCCAATTTAAATTTTAGATTAATTAACTCCAGAAGAACTATACCCCTTGAAAGTACATAATACATCGATAACGATAATATATACTACGCTGATTATCTGAGGATTGTTGATCAGTTTAACCAGTATGGTAGAATTAAAACTCAGTTGTAAATATCGAACTTGAATTTTTCCTTTTAATGGGGTTTAAAGTGTCCAAATGAAAGATTAGAATAGCTTTAACCTACCTAAAGATGTTTCTTTGGGATTTGAAAAAAAAAAACTTATACTCTACCATGGGGCAGCAAACTTTCTTGGGGGCTTATCAAAATTGGTTTCCAGGATTTTCTCGGTTGAACAGCAACTTTATGGGGTCGGGCGGGCTCCCATAGTCCCGGGCAGGCGGCCATTGTCTTTGTAATTCCTATAGAACAGCGGGGCTTCGGAACTTTCGGAAGAAAGGGACGTGGAGGAGGGGTAGGAGGAGGAGGTGGAGGAGGAGGAGGAGGAGGAGGAG
This sequence comes from Lethocerus indicus, assembly GCA_019843655.1. Classification (NCBI taxonomy): domain Eukaryota; kingdom Metazoa; phylum Arthropoda; class Insecta; order Hemiptera; family Belostomatidae; genus Lethocerus; species Lethocerus indicus. The sequence goes on along the minus strand of JACDQD010000003.1, from coordinate 18,952,260 downwards.
TTGTGGAAGCGAGTTTGGGCGGTGGCGGTCGTTGTTCGGCAATTGTGAGCGTTATTCATCAGGGAGCGTGGAGCCCCCGCATTTGTCACCCCCGCATTTGTCAGGCCCCGACCGGCCTAATCTTCCCGGCCCCTTCTTCCATTGACGTCCGCCGGATCCCGGATGAAACCCTCCCTCTTGTTTGGCCTTCCGCCATATTCCAACTGCGTCCCGACAGTTTCAAAATATCCTACCCAAATTTGTGAACACCTATTCCCCCATTTATGTAACTTCTATAAGATTTTCATACTTCCTCGAATCGACATTAAAATCTCATAAGTTCGCAACAGCCTATATGCTGTCACATACGTACGCTACTGTATTAAATTCAAATAAATCTTCCGAAGTTATTCAGACTCCAATCGAAATTTAAATTTTTATATTGAATTAAAAATACCGGTAAATGTAGTTATAAGGTTGTCGCTCCCAAAGCACGTTGTTAGGTCCAGCAAAATTACAATTCACGGGCAACCTGTGAATTTTAAATATAAATAAGACCAAAAAATGAAAGCAAAAATATATTGAGACGGGATTTACTGAAAACAAATAGGACGTTTTAGTCAATTTTCATACCTTATTACGGCATAATTTCCAGTTAGATACAGCGAATTTCGTAATAATTTAACGCCCACCGGATAGTAAAGCGACTGCGAAGTGTTAAATATGCTCCTATAAAGCGGTTTAAAATCTTTTAGGCGTATATCGCAACTAAGCGGGAAGTTCATTTTCGCTACGGCCCGTTATCGCTTAACAGTCTGAGGGGCGGTTTTAATTAGATGAAATGCAACAAGAGCCGACCTCTATCAATTATGCAGAAGCGTCGCGACGCCCGTGCCACAATCCCCCTCCGCCCCCTTCCTACACAATTAATTCCCTCATGTATAATGAAACTCAAATAGAGTGAGACAATTGCTGTCTTGTAAACCTGTGTGAATTTTCAGAGCTTTTGATTACATTCCATATCAGGCGCATTATAGATTCCACCGATGGCACGGGAAATTGCGTTCCTGTATTTGTTCAATATAGATATCGAAATAATTTTCACTTTACCTACACGAATACCTTGCGGAATTTTTTTTCTATTATAATTCTTTAATCTACTGTAGGTATATTAAATATATAACCAAACAAGATATAATGCTAAATAATATTATGCTGGACGATATGTACTATTGCATTTTAAATTTCAGCTCGATGTATGAGGTTTCTTGTGATCTATTTTCTGACAAAACAAAATCAAGTAATATAACTTTTCTTAAAAGAGCGCATCATTTAGATTCATTGCTATACGATTCGAATAGGCATGAACCAGATTTCAGTAAATTTACAGTATTAAGAAATAAACCATATTATTGATTATTATTATCAGCGTAGTACTAATAATTCAGTACTTATACATAAAAGGTTCTACCACCATCATTACTAATATTAGCAATTGATTAAACAATAAAGTTAATCACTAGAGATTATCACCGACATGATTTTCCCTATCATGCTGCTTGTTTGGTCCTATGCTAGGCCATGTATTGTTACGTTGCCATATCGTTTTGGCCATTTGTAGGGGTGGAACGTGGATAAGCGTTAAGCACATCTGCTGCGCATTAAGCGTCATCTCATTGCACAGTTTCGCTGGTATGATCTGCTTGTTTAATAATTAAATTACATTTCTGATTATATTAATTCAATTAATACTTGCGATTTTAGCCCTTCACACCATGAACCGACTATTGACTATATTTTTGATTAACTGATTTTAATGCAATAACATTTAAAGGATTGAAGGGAGGTGTTAAAAAATTCACCGCCCGTTATCATTTATTGAATTATGCTCCTCACTAAATTAGGGACAATTATTGGGGTTCGGACTGCTTGCATTAATTATGCATTGATGCCGACTGCATATCGTGGTGGTGGAGTGGACTTGGTGCCTCCGTCGGGGTCAATATTTGAGTTGGGAATTAACCGGAAAGCGCTCCTGCCGGTTTCGAACGGTTAATATGGCCCGCATCGTATTTACAGGATTCAATTTCGACGCGAAATTCCCACCGAAACACTATACTATTGGGGAAAGAGAACGCTATACATTTTTTTTTTTAATATTCACCGGGCTTTTGTCCGTTCGGGGTCCGACGGGAACACCGGACATTCCCGTGTCCTTCGTAATGAAAAAGGTTTTTTCCGTTTTTCCTTATTCCCCTTTAAACAAAACGTCCACACAACAATAGGATTTTAATGCGGGCAGAGTCACAAAAAAGTGAAGCACCGCGCGCCTCAAATGTCCTCGGTAACATACTGGACGCTGAAGATGGATTTATGTATTTCCTCCGTCCGTCCGGTTTTATATTTTTCACCTGAAGGGTCTCGGTGTTAATTACCTTGACCGAATAATAGTAACTTTTTCTTCCTCAGTTACCAGTTTTTCCATTTTCATTTCGCACAATAAACAAGATTAAATAAAAGCGCAAAAAAATGGAAAGTTTAAGATTTTACTCTTATTCCCAGTCAGTTGCTTTTTCTTTCATTTCTACTTTCTCCTAATCATAATTAGTAATTAGATTAATGTATTTGTATTTTTCGGATTAGCTACCTTTACTGCAAGGATGTAAGCATTGCGCCCTAAGCTTAAAATGGAAATCAGAGTGAGCAAAACTGGCTATTCTAATCAGGGCAATGAAGTAGTTTCAGCTCCAGTTGTAATGTATTCGAAGTTGTGATTGAATGAAAATTCGGTCGAACACCGGGCAGGATCGCTCTAATCGCCTTAATAAGTTGGCATCACACTATCAAAACTGAAGGAAAGAAGGAAGCGTAATACCGACAATGTCCCGGAAATCGAAAGTTATTAAAGAAGAGACTGAAGAAAATATTCGAAATGTCTGACAACAATAAAAGAGTCGACCTCCGTCTGACTTCCAGCGCAAATCTGATGTAGTGCCCGAATGACCAGACGTCAGCAGGATAGAGAATGCTGACGTAACTTAAGGACGGTCCTAATTAGACCGAATCATAATTAGCCGAACAAAGGCGAGCTTATCGGCGGTTTAAGCAACCTGGAAGAGTCTCCATGAACACTCTCGAAATGACACTAAATAATGGTATGTATTTTAATGTTAGTCTGACGCATTTTGTATTTTTGGGCCATATCCAGGATGCCAACGATTATATAACTAGATGGATACAATAACAGAAATAAATCTAAGAGATTTCCGTCTTTAGATTGTGGAGTTAATGAGGTATTTATGTTACCTGTTTGGTATCTTTTTTTACAAGTTGTGGATATTGTTTATTGAGATATTTTTGAACGTTTGAGTAATGTTATTTAAAAGTTTTCATATTTATCTGGAAAATAAATATTTATACATTTACACGTTAATTTATTGCATAATGCTGATAGAGAAACATGGTTGTATTTAATTATATTTTGTTACAGACGGCCTTGTATATTATTTGAGTTATTGTAAAATTTTATATTATTCCTATTATGAACTATTTATTTTCATACAATATTTCTAATTTTTCGGAGACTTTCTTATATATTAAAAAGGTCGAAAATCGCTCCGACTTGATTATACACGACGCTAGTTCCTTTCATGTACCGAATTCAAGGAGTTCGGCCTGTCTGTAATTGAATTTTAAAGTTTATAAATACGGCGCTCAATATCTCAAAAATACTGTTATTCAGATCTGTTAACAGTAGAGTAAGGAGAAAACTAACTTGCTGTGAGAGGACGAACGTGTCCAAGTCGTTGGTTGGGTTGCGGCCTAATCGAAGGGCCCTAAGCGGCGGCCTTGTTCACAGACACAGTTAGTCGGATAGGGACAGTCTTGCGGCTGACCGATATTCAACTACGTGGTTACTTCAATTCGAACCTTGCAGTTCCCCCTCTTTTAGTATTTTTATCCCCTTTCATATAGATGGGTATATGACATGTCTGTAGAATAGTTCCGAACTTCCGTTTATCTTTCCTTAATAAGTTTGGAGAATACCGATTAAATATGAAGGGCTCTTGATCGACGTCGCATTTTCTCCCCTTTAGATCTGTTTACATGTTGAAGTGAGGACTTAATTCCTTCTGTTGTCAGAGCGCGTTATTTTCAATCTGGACGGTGATCTAGTAGGGGGATCTCCCAGGACCCATTGTTCCATCGAGTATAGCGGGTTAATTAGTCTCAGACGCTCACTCTTAGACCCTCTGAGCCCTCCTGGAGCACTGGAAGGAGGAGGGCGCCACACGAGGATTACAACTACAAGTCTCAGTAAGATCATTATAAGCTTAAGCTCTCCTAAGCCCTTGGCTACATATCACAAAGAGCCTTAATTGCCGAAATTACCTCTCCTCCCCTAAGGTCAGAGTCCTCTCTATTATTCTCCAGCCGAAGCTGCGGCCTGGAGCCCTTCAATATTTCTGCGAGAACCTTTTATACTTTTCTTAGCCGATGGTTATGTCTCGTTTCAAGGATTTTTCAAGCTGCGGTTCGCAATTTCCTAGGCCCATAAATTGGCTCCGACCAGCTAAGCGGGCAAATTACTTCCTGACTAGTTCGGAGCGCGAAATAGCTGTATTTCGAAATTTAATTACGCTTCGCCACTCCGAAGCTTAAGCCAGCGTATCAGAAACTCAGATCCTGTTTGGTGCGGGTGTTATTCATTCTAACTAATTTAACAGGAACGTGTGCATGATTTACATACATAGGTCTATTTACAGTTGGATTTAGAGTTACACTAGAGTTCCTGTTAAATTAACATGGAAACCTTTCCAGTCCAATGAAACTCATATAGAGCCAGAAAAATATTGCTTCTTTATTCCACGGAGATTTTCGGAATTTACTTAAACGTATACTTATCTTAGACTGCGCGTGTTTCTGTCTCCTCTCGCTGGTTGGTCTTTTGCTAGACCGGTTTCGGCTACTCGCCATCTTCAGTAGCGGTGTTAGTCACTTTTGGCACTTCGAGGTGTTTTTTGGGCATCCTCACTGCACTGTCACTGTCACTTGTACTGTAAGGCGCTACATGTGAGGCGCTAATACTAAAATGTAAGACAGACCTTTGTTGCGCGCTAGTATTAGGTGCGCCGTACCATTGAAGTAGCGCATTAAACTGAATACACTACAACCACCACAGCACAAGTGACAGTGACAGTGCAGTGCGGATGCCCAAAAAACATCCAAAGTGCCAAAACTGACTAACACCGCTATTGAAGATGGCGAGCAGCCGAAACCGGTATAGCAAAAGACGAAACCAGCGAAAGGAGAGAGAAACACACGAAATCTACGGTATTCCAACGCCTCGCAGACCACAAAACTGGTATGTTAAACTAGTATATTTATCTATCTATCTATCTATCTATATATATAAAATATCCAATTCTTTTACCATATCTTTCGATGTACAATTAGGCATGGGTGCCAGTTATTCACTTATACCTGAATTTAAGCTCCTTAACATTCCTAACCTTTAAACTGTTGCAAATGCACTAAAACAGTTCAGAAATCTCGTGATAGTGTAGTATAATTTTAACAATCTATCTACCAATATCGTTAAGTTTAGCAGTTTTGTAATTTTCCTTATTGTTAGTATTATAATCATATATACATCCTTCCGATAGCTTCCTTCGATAATTACATTTGTCCAAATAAATTATAAATGCTCATTTATTTTGGGGAAAAATAAAATGAAAAAACCGGGGTTCTCCTATTAAAAGAATTTATTTTAAACCATAATCTCCCATTGGTTGGGAAGACGCTGCGAAGATTTTAACTGGCGATGTTTCATGGAGTCTTGGGCCCAGCTTAAATCTGTCCCCTTTTCAATTAGGCTTTCTGGTACATCCACCGCTTCACCCTCCTAATTGGATTTTGACAATCGGGTTTGATTTTACGACCATGATAGGAAAATTGAATATAATTAGATGTCTCTGTAACTCGATTATCTGTACGGGAGAGTACACCTTCAAGATCCTATCGTCGCTTCCGCTTCCTTTGCTTTAAATTTTATAGTGAGGTTTAATTGATATCCCACTGCTATTTTCTCTTCAAAAAGAAAACCTTCTTTTCAAAAGTAGAATTTGAAGCAATTTTAAGATTTTCAGTTGAATAACATAATTTAGGTGTTGTGTTCGATTTTATAACAATCCAAGTTATTGACCGTTTACCTCACTCAAATTATTGAAGGTAGGTAAGTCAGCTGTCTGGAACAATTGGATTCGTCGATTCAATTCATTCTCCCTCGTTCGGTAATGAACGAGCCCAGACTGAATCGGGTCCGATTTATTTTCTGTCGGAAAAAAAGAACAGAAATTGAGTTTCCGTTCCATTTATACGGAATAAACCGTATCAATCAGACGGGAGCGGTGGGGGAGGGGTGAGAGGTGATGCTAAACTGTGGCCCGTCTTTGGCTCCGGCTCTTAAACCAGTTCGGGTTAAATCGTCGACGCCCCGATATTTGATAGTTTTCGAGTCCAGTGAGTTCGTTAGGCCCGCCCGCTCCTCGGCCACCCCCCAGCCCTTTATCCAACCCTTTCTCTGAAGGCGATAAAACGACTAAGTCATTTTCCTCGAGCCCGAATAAACTCGGTTCCGGAGTTGGGAGATCCCCAAGGAATAATGGGAAATGCCTCATCCCATCCCTCTTGTCGGGTACGTCTCTTGTTTATTCTTATCTTCGCCTGAATCGAATCGTCCCAATTATTGTCGGGGCGGGGGACTGTAGTATTTCCGCTTTTCTCTTCCTAAACCTTGGAATATATCTTCGGGATAAGTTTTCCCTACTCTTATATACCACATCGTCCGTATTTCATTGTAAAATAACGTATAATAATGAGTCGATTAGTAACTTTTATCTCCTTAAAAACTAAAGCATTATTAGCCTTGTCTCATTGATATAATCATAGTCGCCTCGTTTGTTTAGTCATTTATTGACCCTCGGTTTCGTCTTCTTCCGGTAAACACTAGTATTCATTCCGTTAATAATATGTTAATACCCAATATATTATACAAAGAAATAGTAATCGTGTCCGGAGCGGTTAGGACATATTGAATTGAACTTCGAGTAGATCTCAAAACAAAAAGAATTTCATTCTACCGTTTGAATCTTTTACGGTTATTTTTAGGATTCTACACGGGAAACGCTAACGGGCTAATGCCTCTCAATTAGGAAGGGGAACAATCCAGCAGGTGGGAGCCGGGACCGAGGCCCAGGGGATATTCCGGGAGATCCCTCTTCCTTAAGTAGAGAAAGAAGTTTCCGACCAAACGCTGAGTTCTATTAACGTCGGCCCTAAGCCAATTTGTCCGTAGGGGGGTCCGGCCGACGCCCCAAGCCCCGACTACCGCCGCTTACCGGGGCTACCCCTTTTTATTTGATTACAATTTCAAGTGTCCCGAACACCCCCACACAGAACAGAGCTCCTCCTAATGAATTTTAAGCACAATTTACCTCCCCCCAACTCCTCCCCTAACGTTTACTCCTTCTCCCCTCAGAAGAAAGGCCGGAGCTAACGACTGTATCATTACAGGCCGTCCAGGGGGAGGACCGAACGGTTTGGAGGTGCCCCTCAAGGCAAAATTAAAGAAAAATCTAATTACACAGGATAAAACGGATTTGTAGAATTGATTTGTAGCCAACCCCTTATAAGTCTTCCGGAGGTTAGAGTTGAATATTAACTTTTAGACTATTCTTCCCGCAACGTAACCTATTTAATAGATTATTTTTACACCTGGAAAAGGGAATCTGCTTCTATGAAACTGATACTTCTAGTTTTTTAATGTAAACAATTACGAATACAGTTATAACTTAAATTATAATTCCTTATTATTTAGGAAGCGCTTTAATTTTTAACGATAGAGAGAAAATCTATCACTTTACAGATAACTAGACATATATGATTCTGCTGTTATGTAATCCCTAATTATATTTTAAATCCGAAAATTCCTTCCGCATCTTTGGTGTCTTACCGTTGTCGAAGGGGTCCTTCAGCAATACAATTCTGAAGTATTTCGGCTTCCAATCCGAATCCCTACACTCTATTTCTACTACACAGGTAGAAAATGTGTTATGATATTCTTAACCCGAAGGACAAAGATATCTTAAACCTTGTACATCCGTATTTTGTATACTCAAAATCTATACATATGCGTGTACAATTTCTTAAATTTATGTGTTTCTTTTTTTCATTTCAGAAGTATTTTTTATCGGGATCTAATCTGTTGTAGAACGAATTATCATTTTTTGGACTATTTGATATACGTTTGTGTACAAGAAATCCAATAGAGTTCTTCACAATCGGTACGTCGAGGGACCTTTACCTATCCGAGATTTTTCTCTTCTCCTGGGAAGAAGCTAATCGGGGTATAACAAAATTTGCCGCGTTGCTCGGCTATATCGTGCGGCGACCCCGACTTCTTCCCGCCTTTGGGGTTAGGGCGAGGAATAAAACATGGCCGGGGCGGCAAGTCGCCGCTCCCCTGGGAAATTACATCAAGTCCCACTCAACGGGAGAGTGGGCCCGATTCACCCCCTCCATCCCTCCCTCCCTCCCTCTCACCCTCTCTCCCTCTCCCCGCCACCAACCGTCATCTTCTCTTCGTCGACAATGCACCCCTCCCGCGCGGTCGGATCGTGCAATTCAAAATTCCCGGACATTTGCCCCTCTGAAATTTGTAGATGGATAATTCAATTTCCGCTTGAGGATACAGCTAGGCAAAAATGATTCTGATGGCTGGAATTCAGTTAAAACAAACAGCTCTTACAACATATAACCATAGACGAATGGAGTAGGATGAATGTTCATCAAATGTAACTGTACTTTGCATAATTATTTTATATAATTATGATACATAGTAGTAGTACCAACTTTACAATATACTGCAAAATTGGTAAAATGTCAATTGGTAACTTAATACTTTTATCTGATTTCCAAATAACTGCACTGAATTATTTATCACGTATACACTTTAAAGAAATAGAAAATAAATTTCGTCTGGTGATGTACGAAACTTCATGTGATAAGAACCAATTCAGTTTTTTCTTTATTTCAAATGATAATATAATAAAAGTGACTAAGAATTTAAAATAAACTGATTTATGTATTGTATTGAATCGTACATCAATAATCTCTAGACTTTCTCTCACTTTTAGTGAGACTAACCCGTTAGTTAATCACCCGCCGGTCAATTTTACATACCTATTAAGCATGGAAAGGTATAGAAACCTATGTTTATTCGAACAATTATCTCAATACAAACGAAAAAAAGTTCAGTAACATTTCATAGTTATCGAAATGTTAATCAACCAGAGTAAATTTGTTATAAAAAGAGTAAATCTTTAATTGTCCGCAACAAAGGTACCCTTTAATATTCCCGCTGGCCGGGTATCGCGAACGTGTAACAAGCAAAAAGCGTAATGGAGGCGGCTGTTATCGGTTTTTGCGGCTTAGCTAGTTAAAATCCACCAAAGCCCTGTTAATTCGAAGACGAATGGTCCGACATTTATTCGGATCATTAAGCCTGAGTATTATTTACAGTTGCGGAAAATTTTGCAAGCTCTTCACGATCGGCTTTATCACCGAACTGAATCTTACAGAGGCCCGTAGGTCCTACTTGCACTCTGGAATGTTAGCAATTGTTTCAATATTCTTTTTAAATTCTATCTAAGCATCATATTTGACTAAAATATTGTATAATATTGCTGCCTAATATCCCAACGACATAATTAATTAATAAGGCACGCCGTTAATGTACGGGTATTGTTGTAAGAACGTTAAGAACTGCAATATATCTATGAATTCATAAGAAATTCATTTTATCCATATGTCAGAACACCGTTGGTAGCATTAACGAAAATTCAGGAAAACTCTGTAATGAAAATGGAACCGAGATTTAGAATTACATCTCCGCATCCCCCGTTTGATCAGTCTTTGGCAATAGTTGTGGACCGCTCAGTCCTTCAAATCTAGCTGGACTCGAAGTAAGGGATTTGCTTCAACTTAAAACAAACATTACAACTTGTTTGGCCCGGGAACAATGTCCTAACAAGTTCCGGTTACTTCAGCCCAACCTTTGAACTGTTGGGTTCCCAACAACTGGACCCACTGCTATTCTCCGTATATAACCAATGCCATTATGGTCCACCTGCCTACTAAACAGAAATCCACAGTTCTCAGGAGAAACATTAATAAAAGTAAACAATTTATATCCTACATTAAGATAATTTTTTTAATAGTAACTGTGTGAGCAATTGGACCCAAAAGCTTAGAGATGGAACATTGTGTATTTTACTTTTTAATTACTTTTAAATCGTCTTTATTAAATGTGGCCAAGAACCGTTGAATATAAGAGCTTATGCATTAAGCTATAGTCGCTCGAGCCTGATGTTCTGTTTCGAAGTTAAAGATTCATATTTCCGGTAGAAAGGTGTTAAAATTAGGGACAATATTAACCCAGTGAAAATCTTGGGGACCCAAGCAATGGAGGGTATTTCTTTTTTAGCCTATTTAAAAAGCGATAGGAAAGATATTTATAATTATACTATTAAAATGTTTCATTCCGAATAAGGTGAACTGATTCATTTCTCTTAAAATTGGTCTTCTGGGAAAGTTAATTACGGACAATTATTTTTTATTTTACCTTATTCCCTTTTAACTGCTGACCTCTTTTTATTAGTCAAAGATATCCCAATTCAGTACTGTAATTTCGAATTATAGAGTTACACCAACAATGTCAAAGGTATCGAGGGTTCTCCATTTAATTTCATTTCAAATTCAAATTTTAAATCAATAGGTAAGTGCAGGCAACGGATTTATAATCCATGATCACAAAGCGATATTCTTCGCATTTTTATAAAATATTTCTAAAATTAACAATGTAAGACTAGTTGCGAAAAAACTATGTTATGTTTGGGAATCCCTGGTCTGAATATACCGAAATGACCGTTCCTCCCGTAGGCGTTCAACGCCTAAATTGAAAAAGGTTATAAAAATTTCATGTAGCGTTGTTTCTCTCCCCGGGGGCCCGAGGTCTTGAGCTAGGCGGTTGGGTTACTGCCGAATATCCTTTTTCTCTCCGGTATCCCCCCCCCCTTCGGACGATGATCACCGGACGGCTGTGTCTCGTGTGTGATTTAGGGTGGATAGGGGGTATAACAAGAAACGGTTGGCGCCCTACCCACCCCCCCTTAATGCCCCCCAATCACGAAACCAATTTGACCGCCCCGACAAAATATAACCGAATGAATGGTTGGGGCGCCTCTAAACATAGTATTTGGGCGGAGGCCTAAATTTCCTCCGGGAGAAAAGGCAGTGGAATCAATCCCCTGAAAGATTTCGTTTATTTTGACCGAGTAAATTTTGTGGCGGGGTGATTTGCCGGTCCCGGATAACGTTTCTAAGATCTTTGCGAGAAGAGTTGTCCCTGTTTTCTGCCGGAAATGAATTCTTCTCGGTATCGCTTTCTTAATTTTTTCACTGATGAGCACTGAATGTTCGATTACTGTAATTCAATAATATGTTGAACGTTGTAAATTACAATTAATATTTGACGAGCTAAACACCACTTATATATTCATGTGCAATCAATCTCATTAATATTGATTCATTATTAACGATTAAAATTGTAACCCAATCGTCATGAATATTTGCTACATTATTCCATAGTAATCTATTGGCCAATTACATCGAGTCACCGACCCAGTTTTAAGATATCGTCATACTTTTAATAATTTGACCTACTTCTCATATCGTCATTAAGAAGTAATCGACAAAATTGCTAATGTTCTCCAACCACGGACACTTTATTTTGATAACAGTTTTGGACAATGACGGACATATATAGTAATAAGGAATTCATTAAATTCTTCTAGTTAAGCCTATTGTAGTAAGACGAAGACTCTAAAAGAGTACAAATCTGAGAATTATTTACAAACGCTCAAATAATAACAACTTAAAATGCTGAATCATAAATAATCAGTTTTCATGCTCGCATTTCAGTTCAGTAAATGCTTCTTAAGATTAATAATGAAAGCGATTAAAAGAGTTTTCAACTTATTTCGTTGCTGGCGGGCATACGCTAAACCAGTTTTACAGATATTTGTCTATGTTGGCGGCTTTCCGGGGGGGTTTGGAGTGAACTTTCTCCAATTTGCGAAAACATTTAACAGCCCCCGAATCGTTTTCACTTTGATCGGACCCAATGTGTCGGGTTTATTAATCGAGTTTAAACTCTCCAAATTGATTTGTCCAATTACACCGAGTTTTCCGCTACGCGGACAAATCCCCGGCGTTAATCAAATAGGGTCATGTTTGGTCAAAAACAAATAATTCCCGACGGCCCTCTGCCTCAGTTTTCCTTTATACAAGAGTTTGGGTTGTCTATGGAGTTTAGGTTATTCTATAGGATTTCTCAACAATTCATTTTACAGTAGTATTATTAAGCGTGAATAATCCTACATTTTTGAGTACTGTTGGTACAACTGAAATCAGTTTCGGAAAATATTCTTATTTCTGAGAGTGGTAAGTGACAGATATTGGGGATATCGTGATGCTATTGGCCCTAATACTGTAGGGCCTCGAGTCGCTAGCAGTGTCTTTCATAGATCCTTCAGATATTGTTAAACCAAAAAAGTAGATTTCTTTCGTTTTACGAAATACAATATCTTCAAATAAATTTACATAACAAAAGAATATAAGTTTAGGAAATCTTATGTTTCTTCATTGAGATAATAATTAGAACAATATAATAGTCCTTTGATACTCTGATCATTATCTTGTCTTAAAATGTATTATAAAAGTGACTAACACCGCTACTGAAGATGGCGAGCAGCCAAAACCGGTCTAGCAAAAGACCAAACCGGCGAGAGGAGACAGAAACACACGAAATCTACGTTATTAGTTATTATATTTTAACTATCTATTTATACACGATGTTTCTGAAATGTCCTAAAAACTTTGATATTTTATTTATTTATATTTAAATAACTCCCTGTCTTCTGTTGACAGCCTAGTTTAACTCAGTTGCCTGGTAGCTAAGTCCACTCAAATTCCGACTGTTCTTCCCATCAAAATATATCAATATATGTACTTGCGCCGTTCACTGAGGTGGACGCCAGGTGAACCTGTCTACTCTAACCGGATGTTATTGCCATTGCCAGGCGTAGTGTAGTACCCAGACGCAAATTGAGCTATATACGTACACCTGGCTGCTAACGACAACGGCCCTTTCGCGTTGGCCATCGATTTTCAAATTAATGTGTGGGCGACACACGGGAAGCCTCCGCCTGTAACCGCCGAGTTCCACTCTGAGTTAAAACCAGATTGATCACTATTGTTCAACATTTGTATTCGTATTCATCGTAATATGTTTGAAATGATTCAGTGTTTGAAAACAGTGCATCCAAAGTGGTGAAACTATACGTTTTCTAGCCACTCCACATATTAATCATATAAATCTAACCTGATTATTCGAAACTTACCAATTTGAAATTGAGTTAAAATTTGCTGTCAGTGATCGAACCGAAATATACTTCGTTCCCCACACCTTATCCCAGACCTACTCTCATAGCACACTGCACATTTCCGAAGGCGCTTCGCGAGGACAGTACCTCCAATTGTAACCAAATTCTAAAGAGCCACCTTGAGTTATTTTAGCTTTTAGCACTGTGGAAATTTATAGAAACAAATAATAATATTTTACTATATATCATATAATTCATCTCAAAGTGGTACACTATTAACAATATTTTTCACTACTGATTAGTAAATTGCAGAGATACTGCAGTAACTTGTAACCCGTTTTCTTCTTTATATGACTATAGCCTCTTTTATGCCTGACACCATAGTTTTAACGGTTACTGCGCAGTTATCCTCCTCCGGTTACTGTGTTCCTCTCGAGTCGCAGGCAGATTACAGTGAGAATGTATATTCATTTTAATCGGGCGATTATGCTTATACGTCCTCGTTAAAGGGATCGTTCGGTCGGCGGAAGCCAGTAAGGCCCAGAACTTAAGGGCCCACTACCGCCGCCCGTTAATCGTGCGCGGCCTGCGGACGAGGTGCCACACCGAACTAGCACCCTACCCCCTACCAAGAGTATGGGGCCGGGTCAAGATCAATATTGGCGCTCAGTTTGTCGGTCTCTTAAAGCTGTTGACTCAACGCGGACGCCGTTCACCGTGTCCCCCTTCCGGCACCCTTCTAAACAGCCACCGTCTAAACCTATAAAGCCGATTTCGGGCTTTGATTTAGCGCCAGAAGTGGGCTATCGGATTACGTTCGGAAATAGGGGGCAGTATCCTTCGGAGCGAGGGGACAATTGTCATGGGAACCGACACAAAGTGTGTCATTCGATACGCCAGAGATTACAATGAACTCGTGTTTAAATTATAAATCTGTTTCATGTTTATGCTGAAAATGACCTCGAACTATTAGCGAGGTTAAATTGAAAAATGGGACACGATGAGTGAAATTACGGTACAGCTATGAAAATATGTAGGTTCTAGATCTAGCGAATATGAATATATTCTGCTGAAGTCCTCGCGTGTTGGGAAACTTCACGGAGATGGAAACATGAAGCAAATAACTGCGAGAATCGCACACCCACAACGGCAATCACATGGCGTCATCGGTCTAAACATTATTCCACTATTTACAGCGACCATACCTTGCTATTGCGTCGGAATTCACAATACAGCCAATTTTTTCTCGAAAATCACTCGTCTTTGTATCCAGTAAAGATCCATTTTACTTTTGTATAAGTACACAAAAGGGATGGTCCTTTGATGACCCCTGTTCAGAAAGGACGTTATTCCCTGTTCCATGTAAGGTCATTTGTTCAAAGAGACCCGGAATCGTGGTCACGAATTCTTAATTAATTGCGATGTTCATAAGCCAAGCCAACACCCTCCACAACCACCCCCTCCCACCAACCCCACGGCTTTGATATTTTCGTATGGAGGCCTTTACCGCCTTTCATCCATTGTAATTTCGGGTCGTTATTAAAACCAAACCCATGGAGAGAAAATCGATGACTCTTGTTCGGACTTTTTGCAATAAAGTAAGCACTTTCCTAAGGTAGACGTTCCAAAGACTTTGGGCAAACATAATAAGCTGTCTGACTTAATGGTGGCATCGATTTCTGTATTAGCTTCGTTAATTAATTTTGTGCCAGGGATCCTACTTATTCCTACGGGGATTGTCTTCGCTCGGCGTACATGTTCTATCAGTGTGTCTTTTCAGTACTTATAATTACAGTTGCCCAAAGATATATCATTTAAACAGCTATAGGGAGAGAGAAGCGTTAAGATTTTATATTAATATTTCCTATCTAAACCAGTTAGTGTCAGTCCCGTTCTGACGGGGTGTTCTGATATCGAATGATCGGGAATAAATGACAGGGTTTTGGTGGCGGGGGGAGGGTCCGGTGTATTTTGTACTGACAAATCGATTGGTCGGGCTCGACCGTTCTGGATTAGAGAGGCGGGCTTCTCTCGCGGCAGCTGCGAAACTCAGTGAATGAAGAGAGCGAGGTGGTTGGATAATGTTCTTGAATGTATTGCAGTTTGACCGGTTCCAAGAACCTGTAGAAGACTTGTAGTGGGGAGTTCACCAAGAATATTGTGCCACGAAAACAGATAGCAGTCGCCAAGGAGAGCGCCAGGACAGTGCCAATATAGGTCGAAACATTTCCGATTTAGATCTGATCTCGCAAAATGCCCGTATGAACTATATATTCGTGTGATAGTAATTTCAGATAAATGCGAAACGATGCTACTTGGTCAGATTCCTCTGTGGTACAGTGGAAATGTCGAATCTGAATAGGGGTCTGGAATATTTATTATATTTAATGTTGATAACTAACCAAACAAAGCTTAAAACCTATTTATGTAGTTTCCAGTTTCTTCCAATGTAGCCATTTGCAAATACCGTTCGAGAGGAAAGAAATAAGAATACGGCAAGAAATAAGGAAAGTAAAGGATAAAGAGATAAAGGAAGGAAAAACCTAGAAGCGATTTAGAATGCAGTCTACGAGCTAAATCCAAATGAATATTCAATGGGAATTTCACTATTAAATCGACGTGTCACGGATAGACAACTCGGTCTGTGGTGGCCGTCCCCATTCCCAAGTTCCATTGTCATTCATTGTTTAACATCCAGAATTTCGAACAAAGATGTTGAAAACTTAATGGTTACTCCAAACTCTCTATAAGGCATAAATACTAAATATTTTAAAAGATTATTTTTTACTTATGTTATACAGTACCATTTCATAATACAGCATAGAAACGTTTGGGAATAACTATTTCAATAATAATATTTGTAGATTATAATAATAATAGATTACGAAATAGAGTATAGGTTTATAGAATTTATGAAATGGCTTCAAAATATACAAATGCTGACCCCACCATACTCACCTTTTCAAAAATACACCATGGAATTAATAGTTCTTGGTATTTTATTTTGAGCAACAGTGACAGTATTATGAGCGGTACGTTATGTCTTAAGTTGCCCTATTAATATAATGTACTAATATTAATTATATTCGTATAATTAATTATAGACTACGCAATCTGAAACCGGAGTCCTGAAAACGGAGTTTGCAGATTTGGCCTCGTTTTCCCCTAGCGTTTCCCGTCTTACCTTTTCCTTATTTCAGTTTTTCAATTATTGCACTGAATAAATTCCACTCGCACTCAATTTGAAGCCGGGCGCCTTCATACTGATCGTTGGCGCATAGGCCCAAGCGCCGCTAATGGATCCCATTAGTTGTTGGTATTTGTGTGTATATACAGACAAACAAATATCATGTTACCTTTTCATATATGGTATTGTTGGGAAACATTTATTTCTTTAAATATAACTTTTCGTTATAACGCAATAAAATAACCAAAAATATTATTTATAATTTACTTAAATCAGCTAAGCGTGAAGTACTGAAGTTATTAAAATAAATAGTAATATTTTGTACATTCCGAAAATCGATAAGTAATCAGGAGATAGAGCAGTTTTAAATGAAGAGTCTTTTATTGCACGCTGGGGGAGCGAGACGTCTGAGGCATCTCGCCGGCGTTGAAGCATTTAAAATAGAGAAAGCTCAACTCATACATCATCAGTGGACGAACTTTTACAACAGTGAATCGAAAAATCGAATCCTAAACCGTCGGCGAGATATAATCTCCTAGCGCTCTCTCCCAAGTTTCCCCTATAAAGTTGGCCTTAGCTCCCGGTTCGAAATGTTGGCGGATAAGCCGCCCTCGGAACCGGAGACTGTTCGGGAATGGAATCGGCAGCAATCCGACCGTGAAAATCAGTCCCACAAAATGGTGCAGCGTGAAAGTTGATGAATAAAATATTTTGGTGGGGTATGAAATTCCGAGAGGATTTTATTTGTGTTGTGGGATCATCTGCTAAAGACAGTGCGGAGGCGGCCGCTGGCGGGACTGCCAGCTCTACGATGAAGCCAGAAGATAGTGAAGCTCGTGATAGTGATGTGCATCGGGACACTCTTTGAGCTAGGTACAGGAACACTTTATACCGCTCAGATAATTGGCAACAATATTTTAAAGATGGATGAATATATTTGAATTTGTTTAAAAAATTCACGCTGCCTTGCCTGAAGAGAAATTAGACAATCTGCAAGGTGGGGATAAAGAGTCTTTTTATCCGCTTATATTTTCATTATATTCTCTCATCGCGGATCCTAACCCGTATACGCCTGTGTACAAATTTTTCAGGGATGATTATAAATTTACTCAAGGTTGAAGATTGTCAGCATTTTTCTTAATACTTTTATCTTCTGTGAAATGCGGTATAGAAATTAGTAATAAAGGTGAATGGTTTTCGGAATGTAAATAATTAATACACTCTTCTTTCTCCATAATAAGTTTCTACTCTTTTGTTAAATGACTGTGAGAAGAGTTCGGGGTTGAAATATAAATATTGAACCCAACGATCGCATATTCCCTAGCTCCAGCATAGCTATTTGAAAGCGCCAGTCACTAAATATATGCCGGCTGGCATATATACGGAATGGTATATAAGGAATATCAAAATCTCTACGGATTCGAGACCCGATGCAGGGTCTAAGCCGTATTGTCAACACGGGTTTATTGTAATTGAAATGGCGTCGAGGCTGGGCGGAAACCATAGGCGCCAACCTATTGACTGTGGCAGGCAGTTGCGGGCTGGTGGGTGGAGTTGTTGATAGGCCGTGGCAACAGCGCCACCTCACACGGTTCAAACTCCGGTTACCTCGCTGACGCTTTTATATTGCGCTGAGTTAATTTAAGAGCGAATCTTAATTCGGGTCGTGGGGCCTAAACCTAGATGGCTGAATGACAAGCAGTCAAACTGGACCGCCACTTTTATTGTTATCCCTATAAGCAGGTCCTTCCATTTCAACTACCTTGTTTAAGAATAATAAAATTTTCCTCATTGGATGAACTCTTTTTTAATATCCAACTTGTTAGTCTTGATATAAGGGAATAAAAAGGTTACTATAGTCACTTATTTTTGTTTCCTGTTTAATAACTTTTTTTGAGTCATTTATTACTATTTTCGTTATGATGACTCTTCGATAGCTTCAATTCCATGGATATCAAAGACTTCCAAGAGAGTATGTCCTTTTTAGGTAATATTCATATGAGGTATTGTAATCTTTTCGGTCTTCATTGGAATATACAGAGAATAAAAAATATACCTTCGATTCCATTCAGGAAGAATGAAGGTTTTGACTGTTGGCGTTTACCAAATCTAATCTGAAATTCCTATTTCCCTCTACAATCCTGATATGAAATTTCCCTCCGAAATTGCCTCGGAGGCGAAGCTCACATTGTTCCCCGTTATTAGGTACGCCTGCTAAAGGGGTGCACCAAGGCGGACAATATATTACGGCACACGTGCCCCAACTCGACTTCTTCTTAACGAATAAGGTAAAAGTAAGAAGTTTGCTTACTCACGGTTTAATCGGTGAAATACGTCTGGAACTTTATGTAAAAACAAATCACATATTTTTCTTACCGAAACAATTATTCAATTGAATAAAACTCCGTTATCAATTTCTTCATGTGCGGGAAGTGCATCCGCGTTAGTTTGCCTTCAATGCAGTGGCCACCAAATGATCAGACTCAAGACCATACACGATTTCTTAACGGAATTTTAGTTATAAATATTCCTCCTTCAAATAATAAATACTGAGTTTTCTCCACTGTATCGACCCGACCTTCAAAACAATAACTCGTCTGGGCAATCGGTGGGCGATAAGGTGCTGCCAAAAATACAAACGTGCCAGAAAATTATAGGGCGACTGGACCGTGCATTGATCGAATAACAATGCCTAGTGCATTCAGTTTTGAATTATGCGCAGAATTTATGTGCAATAAAACTAATTTATAGGTTGCCCCCTCCCTCCAACTCAATATGATTTACTTCATTCTTTCGGGCCGATTTCCCGGGGAAATTTGCCAAAGGGAGAACGAGTGAAAAATATCGAAGTTGGCTATTATTACCGGTTTGTGATAAATATCGATTCTTCCCCTTCTCAAAGTATAGAATATATTCCTTCCTGGTCCAGGAATATTTGGAATTCCAATCTCTTTATTAGCCTTGAATATTAAGGTGCACAAAATGCGATTATAAGAATGTGACATCGCTCACACGCTAGGTGTTGCTAGACCTTTTGGCAATATATAGCAAAATATAATGAAAAATCAGAGAAAACTATGTTAGTAATACTTTTCAGAAAAGAAATAACTTACGGTCAGTTGTATGTTGCTCTAATGTATAATGTCAAGCACGATGGTAGAAACGGTAGAAATGTTTATTTGGAACATTAAGGAACAAAACAAGATCTGGAAAAACAAATGTTTAAGATATATTGCACAGTATCATGTGTTGTCTTTGTGGAAGCCCCTATCTTAAACAAGACAAATTGGTTATTCAATTAAAAATGAAATTATTAAAGAACCTGTATGTACATACGAAATTGAATCAGGAGGCCGTGTTACTTATACACTCACCATAAATTTTGACAGTGTCCAATTTCAAAACGTGAAAAATCCCAACCGAAAAAATTCATGGTGAGTTGTCGGGCATTTGGTGTTAAGAGTCTCGGGTTTTTTTCCAAAACCAGATAGTGTGAAAAAATTCTCGTGCAAATACAGTGAGGTATATCCCAGGTAATTATCTGGAGGATTGGATGTGTAGGGCTTCGGTCCTAATTAGACAAAAACATTTTAATGTGGTCACCAACTTTTCCTCAATATAACACTCGAAAATCTAGCTTCTTATAACCGATATCAGCAAGCAGTCTGACTTTCCGTGGATTGATTCATTGGGGGGTTGATTAACAGGGGTAGAGCGGTTCGACGGGGCTAGCCGGGTAGTAGAGAGGTGGAAGCGGATCGATGTGAGCGCCTCGACTCCCTCGACCAATCGTAAACACATCCTATGGGCTGTGCGGTCGGCGGTTTGTCCAGAGCCGGATTATGCCGCTCTCGATTGAATCATTGTCGCGAGGCCGCGCTTCTCCCACAGATACACCCAAACAATTGAAACTTGCCCCGGTAACTCGAGTAAATCGATTCGACCTATAATAACGCTCGGTCGATGCATTGAAGTCCCATATGCCTGTTCTACCAGTCGGGTGACGTCATCTATTTTGCAGTTTGCCGGTTCTGTTTTATTGCGTTCTTGACAAGGTTCTGTCTTAATTGGAGGGAGTGGACCATCATCAATCTTTATAAAATGTTCTATTAATATTCAGATTTAGTCACTATGTGTGTACTCAATACACATACATTATATTTGAGAGAGAATTTTTGTTTTCGTTCATTCCACTCTGTTTGAGATTTCCTAGGTCAGATTTCGTTACAGCCGTTCTCGTGTCTATAGAAAAATTCTATATAATATGCAATATAAATGGTTTAAGCGTTTCCTTTGAAAATTCAGATTACAACATTTCTTGTTATAACTTGCCTAAATTGTCAGAGTGCTACAGGAATGGTTTTTTGATAATTTCGTGCTCATAAGCATATGTTCCACGGGACCCTTAGTGTTTTAATAATAAAAAAATAAAATTCTCTTCATCTGTTGATCAAAATAATTTAAGCATTAAGCGGGTGAAGCAGAAAGCTTAATATTCCTCTGATTTATAGAGGACTGAGACGGAATAAAGTTTCTCAACACACCAAAACAACTTCAGTTTTCAAGCTTTCCGGTAGAATTATTTGTCTTTGATTTTCTCCTAGTAGTACCAGGCATAATTGCAAGAACAAAAATAATTTCTCATTGGTTCGCCTGGCAGCCTCCCATTTCCGTCAGTCGCCAGTTGCCCCTTGATTCGTCAACTGTAAAACCAAGCGAGTTCCAAGCGAAAATGCCGCTGATTAACGCGAATAATTATTACGGTCAGAATAATTTCCCTTTTATTACGCCGCTTTATAATACACAGACGGAAAAAGGTACGACATTGATAAAATAGGTAGACTACTAATTCTTGTTAGGGCAAATAGAAAATCCTGACTGCTAGGATAAGAGATTTTGCCATTCATTTGGAAAATGTTTTACGAAATTGAGCGTTTTTTGTTTGAAGATAGACAATTATGTGGAAACACTCTCACTATTGGGGGAAGTCAGTCGTGACTAAGGTATATTATGTCAGTTTTATTGCGTCAGGTGAAGTATATTATTGTGATATCTCGTCTCCGTGACTCCATCGATTTCCTAGCTCAACAATCGTAACATTTTGCTTACATTATACAGCCCACAGGCCCAGCCTATACTATATGCACACACGTATGTGTGTGTACGTATAGTACCGAGCGTTGGCGTGCACTACCAAAGCATACAAATTATACGCATTATGATATTAGCGCGTTAGAAATGTAGGGTAACTGATATTTGCGCTGACTTTTATTACAATTTTCTCCATTAAACATTGTTAATGCAGGGTAGTCTCTCAAGACCGGTACGCTCCTTCACTAAAATTATTTTAAAACTTTTAATTGCTGTAAATGTATTGATCCAGGAGTCACCCTCTAAAGTCGAGGTTGATTTAATATAATAATATCGGGTTAGGAAGGGATTTAATTCAAACAAACAATAAAAAAATATTTAGCTAGGAAATATAATTTTAGCCTGGCAGAGGGAAAAAAAGCGGTTCTTTAAATCTCCAAAAGGAGTTCGCCCCCGGATAAATGGCTTGCTGCGTTTTGAAAAATACAAAGGCACTGTGCACAGCCGAGCCTTAAATTAACCGAGGAGGGATTGCTACATCTACCCAGCTGTCTTATCTCCCTTTCTCTCTTCTTGACAAACTTCCTTGATTCGCATTCTCTTCCCACTTCCTTCTTTCGGTTATAATGTAAATTTAATTTTAAATAAACCCCATATAATTAGGAGAACAGACGGATATTAAAACTCACATAACTTAGAATATTTCAACCTCTAAAATATTTTAAATTAACTAAAAAGAAAAAAGAAGGATACTGGAAGGGGGAAGGAGTAACGAAAACAAATTTGAGTTGCTAACACTCTTGCAAGCTTAAAATTCATCTTTATGTTCTCGGTCCAATGACTGAATGCTAGAATATTGCGTTTTTTCTATTTAAAACACTTTTCAAAATATCAGTTGACTAAGAATAATTAATAATGAAATATATTGATTAATATATATATATATATATATATATATATATATATATTTTATATATTAGGATTTTAATTCCTTCCAAATATTTAGCTCCATGGAATTTCTACAAGCGTCGTAACATCACATAAGCTCGCTCCATATCCATAAATCTTTACATAATTACAACTGTCGCCACCGGTAGCTGCATTATACAAAGGGGTTTATCGCGGGAACCGACAACAAGGTATTGAATAGATCATTGAGGAAACAATGACTCAAAGTTAATGGTTATTAATTCAGGGCGTAATTCGGAGATTGGACGCAGTTTGACGACCACTATTAATCTATTATGACGGCGCAATCGATTTATCCCCCCGAACACGTTAACATCATTTACGTTTAGATAATAAATTCACTGCCTAAATGCACTTATTATATGATAAATTCCATATTTTGTCTTATATTATCATGTACAAATGCGTTTGAAAATATCTTTTCCGTCTTCATTGAACGTTTTAATAATATATCCATATGACTTTCATATTAGACTTTAAAAATTAAAAATAAATACAATTGAAACACAAGTCATTTTTTGCTATCTTTGAACACAAATTAAATACACATTTGATATCCCAGAGTTTTGTTTAATGAATTTTTTTGCCTTTTTTTAATTTCATAGAAAAAGTTTCATTTTCCATTCGACCGCCCGGCCAGCTGTAGCCCTAAATTTAACTCGGCAACAGGTTGTGAATTAATTAATGTCTAAATTAAAATCTAACTTACACTGTACTGATTAAACGTTTATTATATGCTTAAAAACAAATAAAATATTTCAAGTTGCTTCAAATAGTTAGTTATTTAAGATAATACAGTATATAAAATGCCTGCATTGGCGGGGTTTCATTATACTATTTATATTGTAAAAGTGTGTACGATCCTCTTACTAAATTATCGTTATTATGTATTAAATCGGTTAATTATGGCTTTCCGATGGTTAATACTGTTTACTCTAAAAATGGTGACATAACCTCATGATAATCCTTGAAAAAAAACAACCTCAAGTTCAAGGTTTGAACTTGTTAGACAAACTGAATTATAAGGATTCTAAATTATTATGAAAACTATGTTTCGAATGTGGGACACGACATTGAAGGATGATTTGAAACTATTAAAGCTATTAAATTATTAACAATTATTAAACTATTACAACTATTAAATTAGATTCACTTACTCATTGTTTTGCCTTATTCACTTACTCATTTATATATTAATGACTATGATATTAGTGCATTTAATGTTATCTATTAGAGAAACCGCATGTCGACTTCACTTCATGTTGCAGCGAACTATACTGAACGCTCTATCTGGCAGTTTAGCTTAAATGGCTTACTGCCAATATATTTACGCTCCGCTTACGATTCGACAGGTTTCCGCAAACCGGTTGGAATATTGGTTCTGGCTAGGATTGTTGCATGTTCACCAGTGCCCCCTCATAACCGGTATACCACTATTGCGGCTGCCGTCTAGATTCGGAATTGAGAGTCTGCTTTATGTTGAGAGGGCAATACAATTGCCCAGTTGGTTAAGATTTATGGTCTTAACCATTTTAAGAATGTCTGAATTCAGTGACATTTTCTTAGGCTACTGCATTCATGTCACTCCCTTATTGATGTTCGTCTTTTTGAAATTCAGGCATTTTCTAAGATTTTTGAAAAATGCTTGTACTAATCACTGTGAAAACCTTGTTGGAAAACAACACACCATACGTTTTTCTACATTAAAGGCAGCTAAGTATTAAATTTAGGGAACACAGGTATTGCAATAACAAATTTATAAATACAAATAAAATGTAAACTCCAAATGTATATATATTGGATATATATTTATATACATATACACTGATATATATGTTTATATTATCACAGAAAGTATAATTCCATAATTGTTTGTCCTATTTTGTTTTATTTTATATTTCTGTCGGTATTTTACTATCTCTAATTATTCGACTTTTGAGCTATTATCTGTGAGATTATTATCACTCTATTACACCCAAAATTTAATGGCTGTGGTTCGAACGTCCGTCCAATAAATAGAGGTTTAATGGTGCGACAAACGGCGCGAATAAATGATGAACGCGACGACCTATAAAAGGCGCCGGATTCGTCCAGCTTGGCCATAGTTCGATGCTAGCAGATGTCAGCCGCCTTTGACACGGATCTGGGACGGCAATAATACTGATTTCCTGTCGATTTTAGAATTTCTGCCTATCAGACAGCGGGAGCAGGGGTTTTTATCCGAGTAAAAAATTAAAATTTCAGTTCTGAATACAAATTAATTTACGCGTGACACCGACTAAAGTATGACTCAAATGGAAGAATTTTTATGGCTGTTATAATAGACTCATACAATGCATTACAGAAAAATGCATTGTTCAATTGAAAGTCGAACAATTGGTAAAAAAATTATATTCCCCATAATTATTGCAGCAGAACACTGTCAGTCCTAAGATTTGTTTCATTTAGGGTTTCGGATTAATGAAATAATTTTAATTGAAATTAAATGACGGGTAAATCTCCCTCTTCATGAACTGCCTGTCGAAATTCACACCCAACTTGTGATCTTGTGAATCGCATAGGTATTGGACAAATTCATCTGCGTGTTGCGATTTCAATTGCAGTTTCAATACGTAACCTCCGGAATGATTTAATCATAAAAATAGACAACGCGTAATGAAGAGTTTGAAGTCATTTGTATCCTGAAGCTTTTGGGTGCAATATGCGACAATAAACATTAATAGATAGTTATGGAACTTGTAGTTTATATAAAGTTCAAATCGCAAAACTTATCATTTAAATTCGCGTTGAGGCGTGAATACAAATTACGGTTTATTTTCTATTGTGAAAAGTGTCTAAAACGAACCGTATAAAGGGCCCGGTAAATTACGTAAAGAGTCATCCACTCGAAAATATAGAGGCGAAGTTGGGTATATAAGGTGAAAGCCTTTTGCTACAGCACAGAATAAAATAAATTGCCTGTGACTTGCTTTTAAAAAAACATTCCTTTTTTGATAAGAACAAGTTTACGTCCACTTCAATTCAATGTAATTACGAGTATTATTTTGATACTTTGTTTCAATAATACTATAAAGAGCAAATGTATCTGAGTTATTCAACCTGCCGAATAAATTGTATTGATTTATCGATTTTAAACATTCTCAGTATAACATGGAACGGATCCTCGTTTTTCAGAATCACATCTCCGGACATATCTCACGCGTTGTTCAGCCACGTCGCTATTTTTCAATCTGTCAAAATAATCTAATCTCGGTGTTCTCCTACTGTAGAAAGTGCTAATCCTCGAGGATTGACTGCGTAAAATCAGTTAACTAAACTGGCTTAAGATTTGTGTCAAGTTGCGAAGCGTTAAGCCCCCTCCCCGAATGCCCCTCCGCCGCCCTAACAAAGTTTTAATGACTATATCAAAACTTGCATAGGCAACAGGGGTGAGCATGGTGGGGGGAAGTCGCGCTAATTGGTGCCGCCTCCTAATAATACACGGGCCTCGGGATTAGTTACAAAACCCGGCGAATAAATCATACAAGCCTTCGGCCCACTTTTCGCCCCAGTAAGAGTGGGCCTACCCGTTTATCAATATACCAACAGTTAAATAAGGAAAACACTAGTTCAAAATGGGAAACAACCTACATTTATGAATTGAAGAATGCAACGGGAAGTAGACTATTCCTTATGCCTTCAGAAATGTATCTATTACAAAACAGTAACCACTTGATAAATGTTCAAAGGAAGCAATGAGAGTTTAGTGTTGAGTTAATACACACAGTAGTGTTAACTTCTGTGTGAATTGGTTTTGGTTTCTATTATTATTTTTTTTTTTATCTAAATATTATATTTACAAATTATGATTTCGTGATAATATACTCTATCCTATATTTTAATATAGTTAACATGTAGTTGTTACATGAAACTTTCAATGGCACTTTCAATTAAAACACAGTTTTGAATGAAATACGAAATTGTTGTGAAATTGGGCGAAGGTTTGACAGTTTCAGCCGCCCATTTTCAGGAACACGGAGAAACCATTCCAAAATTAAGCGACACTATAACAAAGAGTAGAAATCCTTGTTCTTTCGGTGCACACACATTTTCTTAATCTCTC
This sequence comes from Lethocerus indicus, assembly GCA_019843655.1. NCBI lineage: Eukaryota > Metazoa > Arthropoda > Insecta > Hemiptera > Belostomatidae > Lethocerus > Lethocerus indicus. Next base: position 18,925,427 of record JACDQD010000003.1, on the reverse strand, counting down.
TTATTTAACGCCTAACCTAATCTAACCGATTGTTATAGGAGTGATATTGTGCGGTGAGCAGGTCTATTCGAAACAGCGCATCGGTCTAATAGAATAGACGGAATTCGAAGTCACGGTGCGACTAACCAGAAATTAGTGTGTAGTCAACATGGTGGGTGGAGAAATTTCTGAACATTAATTCGGGGGCGGGGATGGGGGCGGTGAGGGGACGGCATTAATGTCAATCCCGTCATCCCTCTTGTGCGGTCGCGACTAGTTCAGTAAATTCCCTCTTCCTCCGGTTCAGCCTCCGCTTAACGCAACTTAATGGGAACAGTTAAATCGGGACCGGGACCCTGGGGCCTTTAATCTGACCGAAATGAGGTGCCCGAGTACCGGTTTTCTACACAGGCCTTTCCGATTTTCTACAATACGGTAATACATACCTCGAATATCTCGAGAAATACGTCGTGAAGTACCTGCAATTTGTAAGGACAAGACGCCCTGATCTTTAAGGGATTTATGTTTTAAATTATTAAATTGATTGGTAAACTAATAACGCCTATTTGTTCCCTTCCGACGTAATGAAAATACTTCATAATTCATACAACTAAATATTCATACATAAAAGAACCAACAATGCAGCTTTGAAATTTGAGAAAACGCAAATGCAGCCGATGATAATTATCTATTATTTTTATTGAAATACCAAATGAGGAAGAATAAGGTTGAATAAGGTTTTCCTTTTTTAATGCCTTGTGTTCGTTTTCTGTTGTCTTCCTGTAGTTTTATGTAGTCTTAGTCAAATTCACAGTTACCTTCATAGTTACCTTCGGAATTCCTCTCACACTTAATGGACACACGGTCTCAGATTTTATTCATATTAAGTGTTCCGATGAGATAACTGATGCTTCCAATAACGAACCGTTTAAAATAAAGAATTTTTTCGCATTGAAAAAAAAATCATTCGCGTTATTCACATCACTTTTTGACCGAGGGTCGAAAAAACGCTTGTGTCCTTCCGGGAGACTTACTGGGGTAATGCTGGACGATTTGGGGACCGCCGAAAAGCGAATCGGATTGAATAGGTCCCCCGACATTACTGCCACTTCTCTATAGAGATTTTTACCCGGGCCCTTACACCGCACCTTCGGCCCGGTCGCCTTCTTTCCCGCGACTTATCGTGCATTACATAAATTCGGTTTTTGAAAAGATCACTTTCTCCCCACCCTGCAGTGCTCCGAGTGCAATTCCCTCCCCCCTCTCCCTCCCTGCACAGCACTCATCACCGTCTTTTCCGGAAAGACTTGGCTCCCCTTACCATCTCGGCTGCCACTCCGGCAGTTGATAGGATGAAACGAGTGGCCTCCGGTCCCTTCTCGAGCTCCGCCCGGAATTTGAATCACAAAAGGCCCTTCAATCATACCGCCGAGTGATGGGATTATCGATTCCTGGTTCTCCGTTCCTCGTTTTGCATTTCGCGTCATTCTTAGTCGGGACCCTGACTGTTGCCGGAGCACCAACGCCTTTAAGATATACTAGAAATGAAAAAATAAATTGTATGTCCGTGATGTTATTATTTTTTCATATATTTTGTATTAAAATAGCTCCAAGATGTACAAACTATTAACGAATTTTATTTAAACTACTCGGTCAGTGATTTTCATAATTGTTTTAGTAATTCGTTCCAACAGATTATTGTTATATCTCGGAAACAACAAGGGCGGCATGATCCGGGAAAGGACGATTAATTAAGGCAGATTAATAATCCATGCCGAATTAAATACCGGCCCTGTTTGATGGGAAGATGTTAATTACGAGGCGTGGGGCAGGGTCAAGTCCCAGGGCGGCCGTTGGCCAGAACAGCCTGGTGAATATTTCATTTGTTATCGGGTCCATCCTAATCTGATACCAGACTCCGATCAGTAACAATACAATACAAACACTACCTTTCATCTTCTGAGACACCCTTCCTTCCCACAAGAATTATCACCAATTTCTCCAGCTAGGCTATTTCTATAGTTTAATATACCTGTTTTGTGGTCTGCGAGGAGTTGGAGTACCGTAGATTTCGTGTGTGTCTGTCTCCTCTCGTTGGTTTGGTCTTTTGCTAGACTGGTTTCGGCTGTTCACCCATCTTCAGTAGCGGTGTTAGTCACTTTCGGCACTTCGGATGTTTTTTGGGCATCCTCACTGCACTGTCACTGTCACTTGTACTGTGGTGGTTGTAGTGCATTCAGTTTAATGGACTACTTCAATGGTACCGCACACCTGATACTAGCCCGCAACAAAGGTTTGTCTTACATTTTAGTATTAGCGCCTTACATGTAGCGCCTTACAGCACAACTAACTCCCAAAAAACATCCAAAGTGCCAAAAGTGACTAACACCGCTACTGAAGATGACGAGCAGCCGAAACCGGTCTAGCAAAAGACCAAACCAAAGCGAGAGGAGACAGAAACACACGAAATCTACGCTATTTCAATATATACTCCCTAGGTAATAGTTCAAGTCATTAGCTTCAAAAGGCTCGGTCATGTTTTGTTTCCTCCTACCAGGTTATCACATGTAGTTCTGTTCAAAAAAGGTGAAAAAGGTGCCTTCAACGTACTGTGATAGTAAGTCCTTCTCTATCTCTTTTCACCGGAAATCGATACACGGAGTAAACATAATACTTTTGGTTTTTCCATGACATTAAAAACGGAGTATACAAATTTACTTTACACATATTAATCAACCATTCATTAAATTCTTTGTAAAACTGGTTCATGGATTAAATGGGCAATTCTAACGCTTTTTAATTGTATGAATCTCATAAAACATCTGCTGGCCTCCACTTCTGTTCGCCAAGGAAAACGGTTTGCATTCCGAGTTGGAAATATTGAGCTATGACAGTAAAAAAAGGGGGGAAAGCGGGGAAATGAAAATTTCTCCACCAGCTCCGTCCTCTCCTTTCGGTATTGGACTTGCGTCCTTATTTCTAGCCGTAAATTTTATTCGCAAGTTACCGAGCCGGGATATTTTTATGTCTTATCTTGAACTGGGCTCATCGAAAGTATTGTTTACTCTCGTTCCGGCTATAAATATTTCCAGCCTTTTATTGTTTCGTCTAGAATATTTTTCACCTTTTTAATATTTTATGAATTTTCGTAATTTTTTTTTCGAATTTTTTCACTCAATTTCATAATCCATCTTCATTTTTTATTTAACCAGGAAGTTTTAACTAAAACAACAGATGAAGAACCTTCAATGTTATGGTTTATATTATGTAGTAATTGTTCTAAGGGTTACATACACGAAATATTTGACCCTGAATTTTATTATGCAGGTTTATTTCTGATTACTTACATTTAATGAAAGAAAACAACGTATCAACGTGTATCAAACAACGTGATATCCTAATGTCTCCTCAGCATCAAAGAATTGTTATATATTTCGAATGTTCAGCCTTGTCGGCGTTAATTCGGCCTATCTCAATTTGAAAGAGTAATAGGGAGTATCTCAATCTGAATCCAGGAAAAAGTCCGGACACTCCTGTTAATCCGGCTTTGAAATGTTCCCGTTATGATATAATTGGGCAAGTAAGAAGATTACAAGGACTTGCTAGAACTCGCCCCACTCCCAAAAACTGCTCTTTAGGTCAAAAATTAGGACGACTGTCTTCCATGATGTTGCTGCCACACCAAGAAGGAAAAGTCTAAATTCTCAATAGAGGTGCTGTTACATCCTGCACACCTAGAAAGATAGCTAGCACCAAATACATTATTAACTTTCTCCAGAATATACCCTGAAAACAACTTCACCTATGGCAGGGCCATAAAGAATACACTACTGAACAAACTAATATACTATATTACTAAAATTTCCTATTAAAAATGATTCTAAAAATGAATCCGGTCAAGAATCTCAATGGCGGGATATCAAACGCTCATCCCAGGGAACACCAAAGGCTGTATATGGGTAAACAACACAGTGGTCCCAGCTCGCATTAGCTCCACCCAACATATTTTTTTTGTTGGTTTTTTGCTGTAAATACTGACTTCTTCAGCGTGGGTTCCTTTCTGACGTTGGTTCTTCCCCGCAAATCTTCGTTAGGGGGAAATTTTTATTCGTTTGCAGCAAAGAACCCTCACCCTGCTCCGCCACCTGGAGTCGTTCCCGCTTTCTATTGACGGTGGCGAAACCTCGCGGAAGGAGAACCTTAATCTACTTCTCCGGAGGTAGTGGATCATTGTGACAGATCTCTTTCTGCGAATTGTCTGAGATCTGCAAAGTGCTCTTGTCAGGTAAAAGCGTCTCGGGCTCAAATCGCGTTCCGACGCCCGTGGCTCTCACGAGCGCGTTCTTCCGGCTTCATCTTAGAATCACTCCCGCACGAAGTGATCCCATTTTTCCTCAACTCCGCATGCGCAATCCCCGTTGGCGCTGCTAACTATGTTATGCCAACCTAGCATCAACCATTCTAATGTCGATACTTTCTCAGGCTTGGTTATGTAGGGATAGTAGTGAGCAACGTTAAATAGTTCGACTGAAGGCATTACCTTTTACATCCCTCACGTTGGTGTTGGATAGATAAAAAGTCTTCTTATAACGTTAATTAATTCATTTGCTAAAACATTTTTTGTGCACAAATAAAAAAATATTATACCTACCAGATTGTTTCCCAGATTTATATTTTATTCGATATTTGTAATTTATTACAAATACAATATATTTATATTTCGAGATTGTCCGTCCAAAAAACCATTCGCCTGGGATCAGTGGATTGAATTTAATACGGTTTAATTTTAATGGTTCAATACTTGCCCTAATATCTTATTGTAATATAACAGAATAAGAATATATTATAATTATAATACAATTTTTGTATGTTATCTCCGACTCGTTTCTTTATGGTACTCTGTTTCTTTGCGCTCTACGCTACTTTTTCGTTTACATCAATTGACAATAAATTTGAAGTTACAGTCATACACCTCTGGAGTCTTTATTAATGAATGAACATACTTACAAAACAAAATCCTCGAGTGGAAAATTTTAAAGAAAAAAATTTCAACTTCAGCGCCGACTGATCGAGCAACCGAGTCCAAGTATTGGTAAAACTTAGTCAACTCCATTTCCGTGTCAGCTAATTCGTAAATTTCTTCCTTTCCATTTGCCCAGGCGGTAAGTTCCATGGGCGTTAGTCATCCCCCTACCGCCTTTCTAGCTCCAGTATTCTTCTGTTCTCCTTCTCACGGCATTCTCACTCTCTCGGGTCCCATCTCGTTCGGCTACATATTTCACAACTTGGAAATAACCGCTCCATTCAAAAGGACCTTCCCTTCCTCCGGCCTTTATCGGCGTTTCGGCCCCTTAGCCTTGAACGAATCCTTCGCCTTACCTTAATATTAGTTCAGCTCACTAACGGAAGTTCCACTTTCTATCGCTCTGGGAAGATATCAAGTGTACTTGAGTGCCATACACTGTATCATGAATAGTTCATAGTTTGACAAGGTCGGTTAATGTAATAATTGTTGTTAATTAAAAGTAATAAAACTTCGGATCGGCAACATATTAAAAAACATTTCCTTCTCCACGAGACAAAACAGTTCATAACGAATGTAATTCAGTTTTACTTTCGGCTTTCCGATTGGCCGTCAGGTATGTCAGAGCCGTTGGCGTGACCCATCTGATATGGTTGGCGCCTCTGCAATTGAACTAATGAGTCCTCTTTCGCCTGCCCCTTATAATTTGGCATTTCCTCGTGTCGTCCCTCCTAAATCATTTTCAGATTCCGGACGGCGACACATTGGACTATTTCAAGCAGTTCTATCGGTCTTCATTTCCTGCGTTTGGGTAGTGCCGTTTCAGTCATCCATTATTAGAAGATTAGTAAGGAATAAAATCATAAATAAAATCGAAGGCCTTGCCTTGAAGTTTTTTTAATAACACGCACGAATCTCATTGACGATTGGCCAACCTGTGCCCAAGTATAAGTGTGCTTCGATATGCGAAATGAGTGAAAGGACCTATAAAAACAGTTTTGAAATTCAAAATACCAACTTTTATATAAAGTGGAATCTATCAGACTGGATGCTATCGAGTATTTGGAGTAATTAATTAATGAAAAATCCCATTATAGTCCCATTAAATTATGGGCACGATATCACACAGTACTTGCAGTCATATTTGATTGTAATTATTTGTGTTCATTCTGCTATGCCAGGTATACTCTTATTTCTAAATGTTTTTATATGCTTAAGATTGAAGCTGCAGTTACTTTTGCTTATGAGTGCAATATCGGTAGAAAAATCCAATCGTCATAAACTTCAGACACTTAGACACCTTGGATAATAATAATGTATCCCACTCCAGCGATGAATTGCCCTACTCTGCCATCAATGGTGGAAGTAGTTATAGTTCTGTAATCAATTTGGAATATATACTGTTTGTTGGTATGCGAATGTTTGGAGTACCATATACCTTGTGATCATCATCGCACGCTTGCGGTCAGATGACATTCCAAACGAACTATAAATACGATATTTGTTATTTGATATGTCAAGTAAAAATAATCGTCCCCTTAAAACAAGAAACGGTTAACTGGTTTCAAATCAATTTCCTCCTTTATTTCACGCTTGGCTTTGTTGAATGTTTGAATGCGATTTTAACTCGGCTTAACTTTTATCACACCTCCTCAAAATAACCCCGCTGTCCCACTCCCTTTATGGATTTGAGACCAGTTCCCAAACGGAAATCGTATATATGCAAATTGGACGCACCCGGAGTAAATGGAAAAGCCAATAAGGCTTTGATTTCGATGTAAATTCCTCAGAATAGTTAAACTAAATCGATTTTGTCATGATTGTTATGACGGGAAATAAAAATTCATTTACGACTACATTCGTTCGCAATCCCATGGTTATTTGTAACTTTGCCTCTCATCCCAACAAAAATTGAACACAATATTCATTATATATTTCAGTGAATATTTAAAGTCTTTTTATGATCAGCGTTTTAGTAAGTAATCAATAAATGCGGTGTCCTACACAATCCTAAACAAATTGAATTAACGGTACCTCATCCTTTTCGTTTTGTACAATCGAAAATGTTTTGACTAACAAAAGTTTATGATACTCAACAATAGGTTATGACCCTCGTCCCCGACATCCTTATCTTACAAAAACTACCGTTTGGATACGTAAAATAAATAAGACCAATTGTTAAATCCATATATAATAGTTAAAAAGATGTTCACTGCACATTTTGAAATACAGTAGCCAACGACAATAGATGAAAATAACTTATTTTAACAATGATGTGTTAGTTTCAAATAACATCCTTGCCAGAATATTACATATTTATGGCATGCAGGGGAATTATAATTGTGTTCATTTAATGATGTTATGAAAGAATATAGGCAGGTCTAATTAATCAGGTACAATTATAGTTGTTAAACATCTTTCCGTCTCGGAAAGAAACCTTGGTCAGTCTAGAAACATATCTGTCGTACAAAAAAATAAAAATAAACATGGAAGAAAAATACTTTTGAATTAGCCCAGATTTATCGGTGGACTCACCGGAGCAGATGCAACTAAGAACTGGCCCGGCTATGCATACTAAATAGGCGATCTGCATAACATTATATAAAAGCTGTGAGCGACAATCTCAAAACAGGATGGGCAAGGTTTTATAGGACATATCTTCCTGTTTCATGCCTCCGCCTAATTAAATAGGACGGATTCATACACGCGGGACACCCACGAATCGGCCGCACCTTGCATATCTAATTTTTTACCAAGTCTCAGGTACGGTATGTGCCATTGGATATACAATTATGACAGCCATGAGGTGGCTACGTTTTCACAATCACTGCCCACATGAAAAGGGAACAACCCATGCATGAATCGATTATAATATTATTAAATTTATAATAAATTATTAAATAATCGATTATTAAATAAATACCTACTCACTTAAAAATACCCGCTAATTTTAAACCATTAACGCTTTCATATATAAAATTGCTTGTTGCAAAAGGGTACGAAGCAGATAGTAAAACAATCAATCTTAGCTGTCTTGATATTAATAACTAACAGGTTTTATGAAATCAGCTTTTTGGGAGAAGTATGCAAACGAAGATTAATGCTAGGCAACATCGGAACAATCCTGAATAGTTCGTGACTATCTTTAGAAGATCAACATATTTCCCATTTGTATTCTGCTCATAACCCAGATACATTTCTGTGTCTGAAGTGGAACAGAATAAGAGATCATGATAAGAGCACTCGACTTCCTTACGGGATCATCGGGCGTTGTATTGCATTGTTATTAATTTACCTACCTGTTCATCAAGATTCCAGGAGAAATAGGAAACTTGATTGAGGAAAGTTGATATCGTAATACATGAGCCCGGTACTGATCCAGTTTGAATTTCTAAATGAAGGCCACTTAAAGCTTGTTGTCTTTGACTACTTCAAAAGACTTCAGGATAATAACAGCAAGACACTAATCCGCTTAAGACAGAGCTAACAAATATCCCAATTACGTCATTTGATTTTGTCGGAGTTTTTGAATAATGTTATTTAAATCAGTCGGAAAAACAATTTTGCCTAATCAAGTTGTCCAACATTCCTCTCAAAAATAATCCTGGTATTTACCGAACGAATAAAAATATTAATCGCTTTTGAAACCGTTGAGTTAATTGAGTGTTGTGTTTTTACACGGGGCTCCACTTGAAAGCTTTGGAAAGGCGAAAAAGGTTAAAACGGGGCAACCCGAATCCTGTTATTTACGTATTGCACGGCAGAAATAAATAAATTGTTATGTGTTCGGACCACAAATGCCATTTTAAACGCCCAAGAGGGCGCACGGTGGCCGGAAACGAAAATATTGCGAGGGATTTATCGTCCAATGGTGTACAATTTGGCGAAGTTTATGTCTGTCTAACTCTCAGCTTAGGCCTGACCAATATTTGAATTGGACCCAGCTAACCCTACCATCCTACTTATGATCGATTGCAGGAATCAATATTGAATTTTAGTCGACCAGTGTTTATTTGGAATGAATGTTGGGTACTTATCCTATTAACGAAGTCGTGTGTAAATATACTGCATACATCCCATGGTAATACATACGAAAGGACGCACCCCACTGTGCAATCTAAACAAGGGATCCGAGGTGCATTATTCACTTCCTCTTAAACCCCGGAGTTTTGTATTACTATTATTTTATGCTTGTAAACAATTGCTACGTTTAGACTCGCTAGTATAGGAAATTATTGTGATAATTGAGTGGCGAGTTTATTTCTGCACTTTATGTAGAGGACGGTATGTTTGAGGTGATTTCCTTCAATCGCACATTTGAATTTACATAATTATTATTAATTGAAATGAAAATTAAAGTTCAATTATAACCGCAATAGATCTTCAATAGGGCAATATTCAAAACTAGAAGTCTGTGCGGGCAGAACCGTCGCCTTAGCCCCGGGGTCGGGACCAGTGGAAATGCATAGAAGCGTTTCGCCCGGTTCAAATCTCGTTTTGTAGAGGCCTCGAGGGTTGGCTTTTGATGTACGATCGTATTGCTCCCCCGCCCACTCTCCCAACGTCTTCTGTTTTCAGACGAAACAGCGGGATTGCGGCCCCTTTTTGCGTGCGGTAACTGCCCGGGGCCCGGGACCCTCCAATTCCCAGACAATCCTTTGTTCGCCGGCGGAAATTCGACAACAGGAACGGACTGGATAAACCGATTGTAACCCCAAAATCCGAGGGGTTCGCCGACCCCCCAATTCAAAACACTCATTATAAGTTCCAGAAGTGTTTTATTAGTTAGGCAGAAACAAAATACAGAGTACTGCTAACGGATCGAGATTAAATTTGTAAATGTGAAACGTACTACTCTTACATTCTGGAGTTCCATAAGGGGTCCAATTTTAATTGCTTCCTGAAAGGTAAATTTCAGTTATAAATTAAAAAACGGTTCAATTCTTCAACGTTTTAAATTAGTTATTTAATTTTTCTAAGGAAAATAAAATGATTTGGGCTAATCTTAATCTTGGCCTAATTTATAATACTGAGTAAAGTTTGCATGTTGAGTTTAGGGGGAATTCCACTCTTCCATTCGACACTAATATTGATACGTAATTGTTACAACGCCTCAGTAGAATTTCAATTTACGTTACGGAATGAACATTGGATTAGACACGATGTCACATGTTATACATTATGATACCGTCCAATTTTGATTCACCGGATGTGGTTCACCCGCGAATTAATCTTCGTCAGAGGGAGTCACCCCCCTCGCTCCAGGAGTGTAACTCCACCCCCGCAATCACCACCCCCAACAAATTGGCTGTCACTCACAGCCACGTCGATCGTCCTTCCCTTATCTCTCCGACGCTAGTCGTTTGTGTTTATAAACGACTAAATTAGTTGGAATCCAGCTTTAAGTTCGGGGCGGTGGGCTCAACCGCCATATGAATTAGGTTCGGTAGTAGAATCCCAACTTGACATATTCAAGAAAAATGCCTCTCCGTGCCAGGCTCTGAACGTGACTCTACTATGAAGTACCAATAAACATAGTAAATGAGTAAAAGTCCTTCTTCATTAGTTCTATGAGTGTGATTAATAAATTCTCCTTTACAATATTTCTGCCGTCAAGCGATAACGAAGACTCTGAAACGTTTTAGGGAGCTGGAGGAACGATTCAATTGGTGATCCATACTAAAGCATAAAATTATAAGGTAACTGAACATCTACCTACTATAAAATACCAAAGTACTAAAGTATTCATAAAAATACTGCACACGAAATGGAGCATTGATATCGTGTATGTAGAACTATGTAATGTAATTATGTACATGTAAGGCGCTAATACTAAAATGTAAGACAGACCTTTGTTGCGGGCTAGTATTAGGTGCGTCGTACCCTTGAAGTAGCGCATTAAACTGAATACCACACACCAAAGTACAAGTGACAGTGACAGTGCAGTGAGGATGCCCAAAAACATCCAAACTGCCAAAAATGACTAACACCGCTACTGAAGCAGCCGAAACCGGTCTAGCATAAGACCAAACCAGCGAGAGGAGACAGACGCACACGAAATCTACAGTGAACTGCACGAGTTTGTGAACAATTTTCAGGATGAATTATAAACCTATTATTTGTTCGATAATCTATAAATTGCGTAACTGAAAACACAACTGCACAATAGTTTATATGGAATGCCATAAAGTGTTTCTAGGATAAATCTGATTGAAATTCACATTCACATTCGTGTACAAAGTTAATTCTAAAAATATACTAGTGAGTTCAGAGTAATTCATTTGTCTTCTTTGCTTCCTTTTACGACTTAACGCTCGTGTTTTTTTGCTGCTGCGCTAGAGTTCGGATAATCATATTTTAATCAAATTATTTTAATTAAAGCCAACAAAACTGGGTTTACTTTTATTTGAGAGCCTCGGTGCCCAACCTTCCCTTAATTAATTAGACTTTGTTCACTAATTCTGAGCCGCAAATTAAATTATTCGTCAAACTTGAAGTCGTTAGGTTAGTATGGGCCGTTTGGATATAAGTGTATTGCCGTGACCAATTAATTGTTCAAGGTTTTTTCTTTCTTTTTAAATTTTTTTATTGCACAATCAACAATCAACAATCTTACGTGATATAGGAGTAATTGCTTTAAGTATTGCCCTGATACGGTTCTCATGATGAAGAAATCACCAGCTGGTTACACTTTCCTGACTTGTTAGTCTTCTAGTCATTAGGACTAATGGAGAGGATCTCTCTGTCAGTAGCGTTAAAACCGCTGAGTGGGGATAATGGACGGGTAACAGAGGAAACAGATTCGACGAGAGGATTGCGATGAACAGAACGAAGGGTATCAGGATTCAACGTGAGTCCTGGGCTCTATATAGAGCCCAGGGTAGCGATGTTACTGTTAGGTGGGGATAGGTATACTGTTAAAGAAAACTGGAGGAGAAGGTTGCCGACCTAGTGTGAAGGTCTAGGTGAAATTTTTGGTTAACGATGGAAAGGCGAGTTTCACTCAGAGAAGTTTGTAGTTCATAATCACACTTTGACACGATCCCAATAATAAATTGCTGTTAATATCAGCAGTTCATATTGATATTGCCCTAATTAACAAGCTGTGCACTGAGCTGGGGTCTGAGATAACGTTATTTATTTACCAATAAATTATTAATTACTGTAATAATTAATAACTGATATAGGCTAAGGGTGACAGAACAGCACTCAATAAAAGTGATGTAAAATTGATGTCCACTCTCTATTCATAGCGGCATTAGAGCTTAGTATAAACGAAACAAAACTATCAGCTTGCTTGTGTAAGGCGACACTAAACTCTATCCAACGTCATAGACCGCTCATTGGACGAGGTTGAATTCATATAGTGTATGGGCATCGGTTATGCGATGGATAAGATGAGCTCACCGTGAGACGCATCGATTACGACCTACCGGTAGAGTGAGTAGTATATTGGGCGTGCTGGAATTCAGTTTTGTCTAACTTCAAGATTTGTGTACTCTACAAGAGTGGGCCTAAATAAAACGTTCCGTAGCAAACAAAGACATACAACTTCGGTAAGTACAAGTACGCTAATTATTGATAATGGTAAACATTAAAAATATGTCTCAAAGTGAAAACAATTCACAGTAATTCGCTTGTTGACGATCTCATTTGATTCAGAGTATTTGAAGTATTATTGAATTGCTTTTACATTGCGCGTTGGTAACATTTATATATCGCGATTGTATAGGAAATATAGGTTTGAGAAAACCTTACAATTCACACATTCCTCAAGCCTGAAAAGCGCGACATTCCCAAAGGGACTAGTGTTCGGCCCAACAGAAACACAATTGTCCATGCCGTGTTTCTTCTGCAAGCCGAATTCCTGTTCTTTGGCTGCTGTCCTTTTTCCGCGTTTTATTTTCCGGATTTTCACTTAATGATTTATCCGAGTCCGCAGTTGATGACGGCCAACCTATCTGGCGATGGGCCAGACCACAACCGCCGCCCTAAACTCTCCGCCCGCACAAATGCGACCCAATTATTTGGCTCTATTTCAAATTAATAAAATAAAATTATTCTGGTTACTACCAATACTCAATACTCTGTAAACTCTAAGAAAATATTTCTTGTCTGTCGCCACAAATACGTTTTCAAAGAAGTTTTTCATTCCAAGAACTTTTAAAACTATTAATATTGTAGGAAATGATGCTTTAAAGTTCACAAATAAAATACCTATTTTACTGTAACCTAAAATGTTCTACTCTGCAAATCCTCTAGGAATAATCGTTATATACTAAATTCTTTGCTATCAATTAAATTAGAGACGTTTTTATTTAGCCTGACAAACATCCGAACGATCCAAGAATGAATTAATAAATGGTAATTTGTGTCAAGGCATAATACGTTAATTTAAAGCAAGAATGGAATGGTACGGTTGAAAATTTGAAAGGGATAAAATAACGCCGTCTTTTTATAGGGTGCCCATCGCATGACGGACTTCAGTTCATATTACGACTATTGGCATGTGGATGTCAAATAAGTACCATTCCAAGTTCGAGGGGTTTGCTGTCTATATTATATACGGACATCACGGACGTCATTAACCGGCGTCGCAAACGAAAGTGGGTCATGAAAACGATAGATGTTTTATATTGTCTGCTGCTACGCATAGCAGACTCAGATCAGTGCTCCGAGTAGAGAGGAATTTCCAACTGGAAATAAGGTCATTTCTCATTTTAAAAAAATGTGCCATAGGTTTGGTGGCATGCAAAAAGTAAATCTACCACACCGGGATTCCGATGGTACTGGCTTTTTCAACCGCCAAAGAGTAATTAATTTTTAGTCATTACCAGTGCGGGGTTATATTTTTTTTATACAATTGTATATCTATTAATAGACTGCGTCGGTGCAAAAACTTGGATTTGTTGTCAAGACGCCAAATACGCGCTGTAAAAGGAAACGGCAGAAACAAATTGTTAAAAAGCGGTCGCGAGAACAACAATCGAACTGTAGCGAATGTGTTAGCGTGAGCCGACGGGGCTAGATGTCGCCCGGATGTTAAATTACTTCAAATAATCTTACAACGCCTAATATTATGCACGCAACTTGCCTCGCATTACAGCTACTTTAGAACCACGGGAATTCTTGGCTGGAATCGACGTGCCTGTAACGTTGTCGATGTACAACGTATTCGCATATACAAAACCCAATCCGGTTATTTATTGTATGAGTGTACGGCAATTTACGAACTCCTCTCGTGATCAACTCCAGTTAGTAGTTGGATGACAAAATTTTCCGATAGCGGAAGAGCATGAAAAAAAGAATTTATAATCCTGAACACAAAATACGGAACTAAAATAACATGCCTGGCCTGCACCCAAATCTTGATTTATTAATACGGGTAGTTGAACGGAAGGGCCGGATATTCGGAGAATTTTGAACAGTACCTAATAATAACACTGTATAACAACCACGGGTTGTAATAGGTTACAGATTGAGGTGGGTGCTAAAGTCGTCACCTGTGAAATAATGATCTAACGGGATATATAATATATTTAATTCTTAATCAATATTTATTTTAACTATATTCATTTCTTTAATCAATATCGCGGCTCAATTAAACTGTTCTATTGTATGACGGTCATTCCTGTGAACCTATAAATAATGTTTCAGATAAATAAAATAATGACCCATGAGTCGTCAAGAATCATTATTAGAAACTGAAAGCAACATTTTAATAGCAATGACATTGTCTTCTAATGTACTACTCAAAAAGTCATATTCATTCATTTAATATTAATATATTATTACGTGTTGAATGCTAAATAAACAACTGGTAGTGAATTCCGGGATCACTCCCCTGTAGAACTTTCTGCGATCATTAAAGTTCCAGTTTAAGTGCAATGGTGGCCCGATCTTCGACTGGATTTTGGATCACTGATTCATTGGATTTACGGTGCAAATTCAACTGTTTCGTGATCGCATTTAACCGGTTACCGACTTTAGAAAAATAAGTACCATGACGGGCTATACTTTTTTCTCCTTAAGGTCCTTCGCTTACCTCATTTTTTTCTGTGTTATAACCTCGGTTGGAAATCGCGTTCGACATGCAACCGAGAATCTGCATCCAATAATCTATTATAAAAAAAATGGAAAGGGGAAAAAATGTCGATGCGAAAACACGATTCCGAGAACTTCGTGTGAACTAGAGAGATTGTAATATCGTCAAACGGTAAAAAACAATTCAAAATTTAGCGTTAGTTTGGTATTATGTTCTGGCACTTTTACTGAATGACCGAGAAATATATTACACAAAACTTTCACCGTCGCTTAGTCGGTTTTTCGATTAATTATTTTATATACTATTCTACTCTTCACAAAATATTTGGCGATATAATCCTTTGTGTACAGCACGTAGGGGCTAGACGGTTTGCAATTTCGATAATAATAATGATCGTGAACGGATTTAAGGTGCGAAGTATGTCATAGGGTCGAAATAGAATTATGTCATTGCCTGTCGTCAGAATGGCCGCAGTAGATTGGTGGTCTTTATTCACTTAACGCTCAAAATACATGCTAAGTTCATGTTTAAGTACCAATTGTGAGGGCAGCTGGTAATAAATACTTCATAACTGTAAACTACTTATACAATTGTAGCCTGAAATAAAATACAATTGAATACATCATACAAATTAATACGTTTCAATTTTATTTTATTTAAATAATAATTACGTTAACACAAAATACCAACATCAAAAGGGATTCGATTAATTCATTTCTTACAGTGTTTTCCAGAGCTATAGAGCTAGAAAACAGATGCGCTCACGAAGTCATACACAAAATTAGTTATTTATAACAAAGAAACCGTAATGATTTTTTTGGTGCGCGACATTTTCTGTATCCGCCGATAAATAAATTATTCCGGTGACTGTCATTCGAAGGACTTTTTATCGTTATGAATGGTCTTTTAACCGGCATTTCAACGAAGTATTTCAAATGGAACGAATTAAAGGTAACTGGAATTTCAGTACAAGTTACGCCGCGAATTCGGTGGTCTCCGGGCGAGAAAAAAATAGCTTGGCAATAATTAGAAGCGAAACAAAAAACAAAAACAAAATTAGCCAAAAGTAATTTTTCCCCCTGTTTTAGCGTGACTGCTCTAACTAAAGCCCTTGATTTTTCGAACACGCGAGCGACAATTTTGCTCCGACTACGGATTCAATTGTCGGTTATTGGTGGTAAGGATTAGCACCGGCTGTGGCCTGTACCGTTGGCACCGTGCCCTCCACAAGTTCGCCACTTCCTTCACAATTCGTATAATGCAGATCTATCGTTGTGCCACTTCGCTAATATAGAGTGCTCATTACATTTGTTACTTTCCTGCCTACTTCTTGTATCATTTAAAAAAATACGTCAGACCACAAATTGATATTATATAAGAACCGCTTAAAGTACTGAACTGAGAATAAAATTTCTGTAGCCTTCATCAGACTGTATGAATCACTGCATTGAAAACTACTGACAAGCATCACCCACTTACACATCTCCAATTATAGGCTCGGAACCCATTTCTTTATCTTTTTTATCCCTTATCATTCGATAGGGTGGTTAAAATTTTTTCTATTGCTGTAATTCTAAATTTACAACAATAATTTAATTTAGCAGTGAGAAATAAAGTTGAAAATATCAATCGCGCGATCCAATGGATCGACAGTAACATTGCAGAGTGAATGTAGACTGGATGAAGATGGGGAGAAGCCGACACGGCTCTAGCATAAAAGAATAACAGTGTTCCAACCCTCGCAGATCCCCAGATAGGTATCGCAAAAGAAAATTAAAAAACAATGTGAAAACTTTGTTAATTTATTACATAATCAAATTATCCACAGTTCATTAACTAAGTTACATAGGATTCTTGGATAGATTTCCTTAATTTCCCAACTACATTTCAGTACACATTTCTTAAATACGTCTTAAACAACATAATGGCGGTAAAAAAAATATTCCAGTGTATGGACTAACACCCCAAAACAAAGTGACCTAGTTACATTACGTACACTCTTGAAATTACATGAAAAGTTCGTATTTCCATTGCCCATTTATTATGTACTTTTTTCCTGAGATATGCCTAAAGTAGGGCGAGTAGTAATAGTATGAAGGGGCATAATAATATTACACCGATGTTTATAACAGTAATGAATAGACGGCATAATTTTAGAAACCGATTTGCATGCGATATTTCCTGCATTTTTCAGACATGTCAAATGCCCGGAGGCAGCCGGCGATCGCTTCACTCCGGTCTAGGAAAATGTCTATTGTAGATTGATTTAAACGCTCGCCATTAGCGGCTGACTAATGAGGCAGGACCAGTTTGGAATCGGTGAAGTACCACAGTGAGAGTTGAGCTGCCCGAAATTAGGATTGATAGTGAATCATTGGGCGGGGGGGAGGGAGGGGGCGCATTCCCCCTACGCATTTCTGAATGGGAGATGATGGAAGTGGCCCGAGAATAATTCATTATCAATTCACTCAGAGCTGCTTGCCCCATTCCGTCCCCCCGCCCTTGAATCCCGCCTAACCCATGTTAATATAACGACGTAACGGCTGCTCGAATTCCTCAACAATATCTACATATAATACCTACGAGTAGAAATCGAACAATCCCAAAGAGTTCTCAATTTTTTAAAGTTTTAGATATCCAGAGAACTTATGTTCATAGTCCCCGGCATTTTTCCAATTAATTATAGGTGACCAGAAGTTGTTGGTTAGTTGGACTGGTTCAGGACTACCTATGTCTGAGGTACTTTATGACTGGATAGAAGGGCAGTCAGAATGACGAATGACATTTTTCCAATTCACCACCAACAGAGGATGCAAAGCTGACTAATCGGCCGGTTTATTACCGCATGGTAGGGACGGCACTCCTGCAAAATTGACTACCCCTACTCCCGGCCAACGCAGAAATTAGATTGATTCTGGTCCGACGTTTTTGCCTCCACACACACGATTGTTTGTATACACTTTTGAACGTTGGCCCGCCTTGTTCCGCTGACACGTACACAGAACGTGTACCTTGTCACCGAAATCGCTTAAGAGGAAACAATCTTCAGACAATAGTCTCTTCAGGTCCAGAATTATATAAAATCGATTATTAAGATAACCGTATGCTATACGACTGTTTTTAAATATATTATCTGTTTATTTTATCTTAGTTGTAATTACGGTAGATCGTAATGTTTCGTGTTTCCACAGATTATTACTATTTCTCGCATTTATGAGCAATACGCTTCCCAAAGTATATGAAAGAAGAATTGTTTACTTATAATGAAGATACTTTTTGTGCCTATTTTTGTCTTCTATATTTTTGATATTTTTGTCCAATCTACATATCTAGAGAATTAGTCGGCAGGAACATCCCTTTATATAGTGCATAATTTCCCCCGTGTTCTCCACTTAACCCGGTTAGTTAAATGGGGGTTGAAAATATGAGGACATCCGGTGACGAAAAAAGTGGACACCGACACGAATTTGCTTCTAAAAACGTTTCTCCCTAGGAGAAAGGAGGGAAAAAAAGTTGTAACCTGGGGCTGGCAGGAGAATTTGAATTTTATTAAAAATTCCGTAAACGCAATAAAGGGTCACCTCATTATCTTTTCGGGGGGTTCATAAAATGAAAAATTCATTGGTGGGGGACGGGGAGGCTCTCCGTGCTAGAGAGGGCCGCCACCTCTCCGGGGACAGAAAAATTGTGCAACGGCATTGTCTTTAATATTTTAAAAATGCTAATTAACTTCGAAATTATATGCCTTGTCACTTGAAAAAAGGGACGCAGCGAGGCGGAAGAGCGGGTACGGAGACGGGCGCTTCTTTCGGAATTAATAACGGACCTCGCATCCTAAAAGTGCCATTACCGAGCCACTTACGAGAGGGTGAAGAAAGAAACAACAATTGTTTTCCGGTGTGGAAGTGCGTAGTCAGAAAATGAGATCGTACGGAAAACCGTGCATATTCTACTGAATAGCCCCGGTATAAACGTCGGCCAACGGAAATGCCAATTCGACCGTAGACAAACCTCATTTCTCGTACCTATTTTAAGATTTAATAACTCTACTACGACCCACGCGAGTTCAACGAGTTTTCCCAATTTCCCTCCCACTCTGTGCATATCCACACATCCTCCATCCAAATGTTCTTCCGCTCGGATTTATTAACCCGATTCTTCAAGAAGCGATTGTTCCTCAATTCGTTGTTTCTTTCCTGAGCATGAATTCAATAAAGTTTAATTTTATCACATGAATTATAGCATATTATGGATTATAGAGCACGTGTTGCCAATGATTTAATAATTAACCTTTTGATGCAGTCGTCATGTGTTTGACTAGATTTTTTATTTTTATTGGTACATATTCTCGCCTTTGATGGATGAGTTACAATACAATGTTGAGAAACCTCATAAAAAAATGGAAGGAATATGAAATTTATTTCCTTGATAAGTGCCCGTTATACCCTGCTAATTACTGCTTTCATAGTTCTTTCTAAACTGCTTTCACTTCACCGTTATATTAGCCGGAAGATACCAATCAACAAACTGTAGGTCTGTCGAAGAGTGTGGTCAATCAAGGACAACTCTGAAATCTTCAAGGTATGTAGAGGATTATATATGAAATAGGAATGTTACAATTATGTAGTCCAGTAGGCTTAACTCAGAAATGAGTTTTAATGTTCATTTCTGCTAAATTTGTTAATGTCTTCTCCATCTATCCCGGATCTCGGCAACGGGTGAAATGGGAGCCCACCGTTTGAAAAGGGGATTATACAACTCTATTGAGGGGCCCGTTTCAATTCTGGGTTGAAGGAAGTGTTCATTTTCTTCTGTGGGAGTTCAAGACCGGATTCCGGGGGTGATGTAATAAAGGGAGGGGGTACCCCACCCCCCTGTCCATCCTTAAAATTAAACGCCTCCCTCTTCCGTTTCGGCAATATCGGCCATCTCCTTTGATGCGGCGTTAATTCTAATTATATTTGAAATTGGAATCAATCGGTTCCATCTATTGGAGTGGAGGATGAGAGAATCTCTATAATATCGTTTAAAATTGGAACGTTTTCTTACGCTCCATCGGTTTTACTACGTTAAATGAGGGAGGAGGTAGTGGCCCTTTGTGCGTTGAAAGCGTAAAATGTAATTACGAGAAAATTACACGAATCCTAGCAAACATAACCGCCATGCGTTATTTCTTTGCAACGTTACCACAGGAATGACATAGTTAACATTTTACAATTAATAACACATACATGCGCACTTACCTTATTCTGTATCATAATATAATACATAATAAATCTAGCAACCTATTAGCAGGTACCTTAAGACCGGTACGATGAATGTTTATTTAATATTATAAACCAATTGGCAGCACTACAGGTACAAATATTTTCTTTTCTTAATTTAATTACAAATTTAATTATAATTTTAAATTAATGAAGTTCATTAATTATTATTCAAACAAGATTTAAGACGTTAGATCTGCTGTCCCGAACCTAGTTTCTGCAATATTTATGAAAGTAAGAGAGCAGGCCTTTCTGTCTGAAACGAGATAGAAAAAGAGAAACAAACTTGAATGACGGTATAAGAAGTAGGGAACAAAAGAAAAACAGTGCGATAGGAAACGGGGATTGGAGGAATTCGAATGTGATAGAAGAGCCTTAAGATCGAGTTGAGCCCCATCGTAGAAAGGGTAGCTCTCTCTTGTCTCTCTTTCTTCTTGTGTGTAATAAAACGATGGAATCCCCGCGGCGAGATTAAATCCCTTTTCGGGGACTGCGAAGTGGAATCCCGCATCCCCTTTTGCGGACAAACAGCAATATCCTGTAGCCTGCCGGCTGGCAGACTTAGTTTTCACAGTCTACACAGGTTGGAACCCACCACACCTCCACCTCTGTCTACTATCGGCATTCCCTATTAGACTTAGCTCTAATACGGACCAGGGACAGGAGTGGGCGTGTTTCTCCAGATATTGAATCCTTGAAATTAAATCGCGTTTCCTCCAAAGTATCAGGCCGAAAGTAGACGTTTAGAAAATGTAAACACGGAAGTTGCTGTTGGTTTGATGGTTTGCCCAACGGTGGGGCATTTAGCAAGAACTCAGTTAACATTCAAACAACCATTAAAGTGCGCAATTTTTACTTTTTATTTTATTTCTTCTTTCACTCTCCACTCATTTTCGTATATTTCTACCTTTCCATAATTAAATCGTTTATTCAATAACAGACATCCAGTTAATATTATTCAAAATGAACATAAGTTGAAACGAAAAGGAAGTTCGGTGTTTAAGGATCACGGAATTTTAGCCGCAAAGTCAAAGGCAGAATTTAAAATGTTTTATAACCTAATAAATGTGGAGTTAACTATCATGGATCTATTATGTAGAAACTTGAACCGAATACGCTAGGCAACTTAAAAAGGTATTGCTACGCATATGATTATGGAACAGTAAGTCAGACATTTAGGAATAACATATAAATACATGAAATACGAAAACGCCTCTTAACAACCTCTATTATAGCTCTAGATCTAAAACACGTCTAGTACAATGCACTGCTGTTTACTACATTGATATTCAAAATATACAGACACCCGCATATCCGATTCATTACGTTTTATATATTTTTTACATACTTTACGGTTTTTTATTACCTGATCAATAACTAGGTAAGGACTTTTGGATACCATGTTTTAATGAGTAAAGGAATTAAAATAAAATTGGCAGTAGGTCAAACTGCATATTGAAAGTATGAGAATATTTAATTCAGGTAAGAACCGCGATAACTGAATTCTTTTAAGGATACCTGTTTTAAGCCGAATACCATTTTTTAAAGAATGAAAGGAAATTCCATTTCTCTATCCAATTAAAAATACATGCCTCAAATATTTGTAAGATGAATCAATTTATAAATCACGTTATCCTCTTGCCTTGGCCCTACAAGTCCAATTTAGATTGGCGGTCGAGATTTATCAGCTGTTCCCGGTAATTTATTGGGCGAAGGCTAGAAAATATCGGCCGCTAAATAGCCCATTAGCGTTGTCCGAATGGTGGGCGTTACAGTTAATTGTCCCAGTCCCCATATGATAAGGACCCACCGACACCGATAAGCGGACTCCCGTGCCGAACCTCAGCCGATGGGTGTAAACGCCCTTAACAGATTCTGATCCAAACAGGTAAGGCCGGAAAAGGAAAGTTTTCCTTAATGAATACATCATTAAGATATATAGAGTGGAATTCGAAATGTTATTGCCATATTTTGTGGTGAAGAAAATACTGAATTCCTTTTATGGGCCTTCATACAATTTACAATTCATATCGCTCGTTGTTTATAACAACAAACTCTGAATAAATGGAAACATTTTTTTTATTGTGAAATTTCCCAACTTCAGCTTCTTTATTTAATAAAAATACAATTAATACAATACGTTATCATCGTTGCGGCAGTCTCTTTCTACTCATTTACTATTCGGAATGGTTGAAGGATCGTGCACGAAAAGTACAATATTGTCCGATCCAATAATTAATATCACGCTGGGAATTTATTTCGAGGTTCCCTACCGAAATATTAATTGGTGGTCCACATTTTCAGAAATTCAGGACGGTCGGCGGCTGACACGCTGCGTATGGGGTTTTAATTAAAAGCCCGGGCAATAGTTTAAACGGGGAGTGAATGTGTTGGAGTGCGTGAGTGTGGGGACGGCTCCGTTCCGATGCATATTGCCCGCGCGCCAAGGAAATTAGAAATCGGCGTCGATGATTTGTCGACTGGGCTCCGAAACGAATAAAGGGTGGGAAATCCACTTATTGAAATTCAAGGGACGAACCCCTGTATGTTTTCGTATACCGGCTTTAATTTCCTTATCGAATTCTCTGCTGTAATTAGTCGCAGTTTGTCCAGTTTCTTGTGGGGGTCGGAGCCTGAAGACTTAAAACTTAAATTATAATTATATTACATACGAACAAAATATTTATATACATATCATTATATAAGTATATAATATAAAATAATAAAATGTACGCATTATGTATAATATATGTATATATATAATGAAAAGTATATATCAATTCGTGCAATACAGTACTCACACTGACAACGGCATAAATTTATTGACCAAATCAGGGAGGGGACCAATAGTCGCAAGAAGTTTTAGTTTGAACCGTTGTTGAGCCATCCCAAATTAAGAATGCGCCCTTACACTCCTTCCAACTCACCCATTTCTAGGTGGCGAAGGTCCGGCGTTAACTAGTTCAAGTTTTTTAGACAGCTATTTGTTTTTTCGCTATAATTATAAGTCGTTACATTTCACCGGAACCTGATTTAACGTTTTATCATATTTCGGGACTGAATAAACAAGGGGACATAACTATGCCATAAAACCGATATTGAAAATCTGCAGCCGCAGATAACCGCTATTAAATTAGAACGGCATTGACTAGCCCTTTCAGGAGCCGGAAAACTGTGGCAATATTTCTATACCCGAGGTTCGTTAGCTGCAGCGAGAAGGGGCCTTTTCAGCCCTTTTCGGCTTTTCAGTTCATTCCCAGCCCCTTGTAATACCCTTTATTAGCGCCTAACGCACTTTTTCTACTAGCGGCTAACCTACACCGCGAAGGGTGATTATCGCGCGACAGCTAAACCCAGTACAGCATCTAAGCTGTCACCTTCTAAAATCCGTCTTCAAAAAGTTGTAATATCTGGAATAGACCATGAACATAATAAAATCGATCTGCAAACAGTGATTATTTCAATTAAAATAACTTTGTGTAAGTGGCCATGCTTGTAATTTTGTCTGGGGAAGTTATTCACAATGTTTCACATTCCCTTTATATTTTATATTTAGTGAATGGAATGTATGTCCGAGTAGGATTAATTTTAACTTAAGCCGACCGTATAATTAATACTCGGTACTAATACATGTTTGAAATTAAAGGCGTCTCCCCGTTTCAACGACGCAGGGCTTGAGGATTGATCGGTTGTTGAGAATGAAAGGGGAAGGGACATAATGAACGTCGAGAGTGACACAGGATACCCCTAGCAATGATATCCCCGTTGTGCCCGTGTCCAGAGAATGGATGACAAGTTAAACTCCCTTCCAGGTCCTGAAATGGCAACCGCTAGAGCCCCAGAGGATGGGAGCAGAACCCTCGGTTACTCCGCTCAATCCAACTCTATGCGCTGTGTCATCAAAGAATATTACTTTGGGGAACCTCCGAACAGCATTCAACTCCAATATTATTAGCAGTAATAGTAAAACTTTATTTAGCTAATAAAGCTAGTACCGTAATCCGGGCTATTGGATTCCTTATTACTAAAAGGAATGCCTTCTCATTGAAATAGAAATTAAACATAATTTAATGCCACAGAAATAATTAAATTTTTAGTACATTAATTATTTATTTGACCCGAAAGTATGTCAACTACAATACGATTTTATCAAGCTTAACTCTGTGACGTACCAAATTAAAGATAACTTCTAACAGCGTATGCTTATGGTGACAACATTATACACATTACAGCTAGTAGTAATAACACTTATATCGTGATAAATAAATTAAATCGTTGTAAATAATTTATATATATTTGTGAACTTCATTGTGAGGAATGACATGAGTTTGAATTTAATCTACAAGAGCCCGATCGCTTCCAATCTAGAGTCCTTCGTATTATCCCTTAATGCTCCCTGGTATGTCTCTAACCGAACAATTCACCACGACATCAACATACCAACAATCGACGAAGTCGCTAAATCCCGGTTTCTCAAGTTCCATTCCAGTTTTACTACTCATCCTAATTTGCTCGTTATGTCACTAACCTCTATTACCCATCTATTATCACCCCCGAGCCAATCTTTATCGCTACTATCGATTGTACTTAGTATTAAAAAAATGGTTTTATTAATCTGATACGCTATCATAACTTTGAGCATCAGCTGGAAATTTCGGATACTTAAGATGTTATTTCAACAAGATTTTCCCTAACGTAAGTTGAAAAGTTTAAAAACCAGACGGGAGTTTTGAAATTAACAACAGTGTATAAACAACCTGTCTTAAACACGCTGAAGGCCCCGCTGACAGAGGTATCGTGTTGGTAATAAGCGACTTTGAGACTTAGCTTGAACCAACTTGGGCCTTCCTACTTTAAATCAGTATTTCCTCCAGAATAGAAATTCTTCAATCAACTTCATCTAGAACATATGCGATTCCTTGAGTCTTTTCTGAGCTCAATTTTCACTGCCCCTCCAGAATCACTTAAGAATAACTAAACTCCGAAAAGGACATTAGCGAACAAATATTATGAGTAAACAATTATAAACTATAATAACAAAACTATAACAAATAAACTATAATGCGTCAAGAAAACCAGATTTGTGCATTGGCTGAATCTTTAATTGTATAATCTATTAAGTCACTATGTCACGATATTCCACTAATTATTTCGAATAGAACTCAGTAGAAACATGTATACATTGCTTTTTGTTTATTGAAATGAAATATTAAATTTGTAGCCAGGTAGAACAACGGCATTTTCCTTTCTTGAACTTGAGGCTAAATAAATACTGGAAGATTTCTATCATGGCGGAAAGTACGACGGGCCACTTTCCTTTTGCTTTTAAATCACTTTTATTTATTCAGTAAATACGACGCGGAGTACATAATATACTCGGAAAGAACATGATCGGACGCTGGCCGCGGGAAACTCTCCGATTCCACTTAGAGGACGACAATACGCTGAACAAATATTGGACCCCCGGCTGGAAGTAAAACGGCAACAGGGTAGAACCCGATATAAAACCGTTCTCCTGCATTATTTGAACCTGTTAGCTCTATAGACAAACTTCTACGACCGCGCTGTCCTCCTGTTCATCAGATAAACTTCTCAGAACGCATAATATATAATGGGTTGCTCCACGTAAGCAACGGTGTATAAGACGACACATGAGGTGTATAAGATTGCTGACAGGATTGGTTGGTATTATATTTGATTATCATTTGAAATATAACAATTAGTTGTGTCACATAACAACTAAAGCATGGAAAATGGTGAATGAACATAGGAATAAATCGCATGGTCTATTATTACGTACAGAAGAACAGATATTTTATATTATACTATTCAGTGCAGTATATAAAGTTGTTGAATAATCGTTTGCTCGTAATATCTGCGGAATTATTCTTTTGTATTCTGTTTTTAATGGGTAGGCAGTGAAAATAATAACGCCCTCCACGATATAAGTATTGGCGGATTTCGGTGAAAGTCGGTCACCGCATTCCCGCCCATTGTCTGAGTGCCCAATAGTGCCGAGAATTCCTCTCCCATTATGAAATACCGAGAGTCCACCCCCAGGTCCCAAGCGCCCAATTCCCCCTAGAACTTTCTCCGGCAACCCCCCCTCTCTTTCAATCTTCCTTTGACTTTTGATATCGTTGTCCGCCCCCGTTTATCGGCCGACGGATTCAATCTGGAAACATAAGTGTTTGTTTCGTACACGCGAATATGTAGCCATGAAGAAAGTGTCCTCTAACGATCCCCAAATTTCATTCGGAAAAAGGATTTACGATCTTTTAGGTTCATTCTCATGTTTTTGGACCAACGCACAATCTGAAGGGTAAATTAAACTAGTTTCCCTCATCACACTAGACACGTTTCTGTTATAATTCGTAAAACTTTGAAACCAGAAAACCTATGTTTACAATCTTACAATTACTTGTTTCTGTGAAAATTAAAAATTAAAAATAAATAAAATTACCCGAATCCACAACTCAATTTCCGGGTTAATCGCTTAATGTCGACGTCATCAATAATATAAATTACTGAATCGCGTGCTATACGTCTCAAAAAAAGGTTTCATGCAGTGTATACATTGTTGATGAAGGATATTCTGCGTCATAATTATCAAAGTCTTTATAGTACGTGATCGGGATGGAATTTGGGATTTAGGAAATCGGGATATAGTTATTAGTATTATTGTTAGATTATCCTCTACGACGGTAAATTATCATTCCTTTCTAAGTATATTGTAATTTCATTCTCTCGAATCTGGCTTATTACGCAGCAGTATTTATCCCAAAACAGCTTACTTAAGCGATTTACTATAGCCAACAGCAGAAAAAAAATGCTTTATCAGTGGTGACGCCTCTCAGGCTTGTTGGGGTCACTATTTTTCGAGCGATAAATTGAGCATATAAATATTGTTGATAGGCTATCTATTAAGTTCATGGTGATGGTGGGTTGGGGTAGGGGGTGGAATCCAGTGGGGCTTTAGCTGAGCTGGGGGTGTTGGCTGAGTTCCCTGAAGGAGGGCCACCCCTCGGCCTACGCTACCCCTCCACTCTGCCACCCCAAGGTTGAGGTTCCTTTCCCAATTAAGCCCGTTAATTGACTAAAAACCAGACCCCCTTAATTTGTCGCCTACCCTCCCCCAGAGGTGGAGGTAGCACCAAGGCGACTCCTTTACAATTTCGTCGCTCCGGCTTTAATTCCAGTTTAATTAAGGGTATCGATCGGGACGGTGTCGAAGATGAAATGGTAGGCGAGAAGAAATCGGTTTCGTGAATGAGATTAAGCGATGCAGGATTTCACAAAAAATCCCCTATCCCATATTCCTTTCCGCATTTCTGCTTCACGTCTCATCTAAAGTATTTTGTTTTGTGTTGTTTTCTGCGAAAATGTTTAATGTAACTCCCTACATGCTGTATCCTCAAGCATAAAACCGGGAATTTAACGTTACGGAAAACTAATTTGTACACGTATATCATTCAGTACGCACGCTTTTATTTTGTTTAGATAATAAATCCATCCGAATTAATAACTTGACATTTGACAAAGAGGCAGGGAATGTTTGGAACCCATACTATCATCTGAGCCCTCTCGCCTTTTTAGTCCTTAGGTAGATACGTTTCTGCTTCTCGTATGAACTTTTGGCTGTCATTGCCCACATCTAACGTATTCATCAGATATTTCTCTATATGATATTGTACAAAACATGACGGAAATTGTAACGTTGTTTTGGCATCCTCACTGCACTGTCACTGTCACTTGTACTGTAAGGCGCTACATGTAAGGCGCAAATACTAAAATGTAAGACAGACGTTTGTTGCGAGCTAGTATCAGGTGCGCCGTAACATTGAAGTAGCGCATTTAACTGAATACACTACAATCACCACAATACAAGTGACGTTGACAGTGCAGTGAGGATACCCAAAAAACATCCAAAGTGCCAAAAGTGACTAACACCGCTACTGAAGATGGCGAGCAGCCGAAACCGGTCTAGCAAAAGACCAAACCAGCGAGAGGAGACGGAAACACACAAAATCTACTGTAAAATTATTACCACATCAGTGATTACTAGTTATGGCTACCAGATTGATTTATATTAAATTTCCGCGTGTGTAATCAATGTTTAAAAGTATAGGAATATAATTTTTGTTGAGGATTTTACCCTGCAAACATTTCTGTCAAGGTGTTGTCCCACTTAGGCATTTCGTTCGTGTAATAAAACGGGACAGAATTTTATTCTATTTAAGTAATTCAATTTTGGGGAAGGACCCACCTGGGTTTTGCGGGTAACCGTCCCCGAGTCACCGGTCGCGCCACCTCCTATAAATAATTCATCCGTTTCAACCGAGTTGGGCCCACCCAGAGAGTCTACTTGTCATTCCCGCCATTTTGCTTTTTATTTACTTCCATTTCCTTGTATATAGTCCAACAAATTGGAAAGTACAATTGTTTAACTTGTTTGTGAGCATGTAAGGCCGCAATCAGATCGGAAATTTGTCGTGTATGGCTGAAAATAAATTTGGTGAATTCACCATTTCGTGATACTGGCTGAAATGATGACTACGGTCCTTTTTGATGAGGTGAACATAATTCTGCCCTCATACCATATCATTTGAGCTCTACATGTTAATTCTATACATACCAAAATCGTTTGTAAATTAGGATTTATTGCTTTGTTTGACTGTACGTCTGGTAATACGATACCTTTCATCTGAAAATATACTCAGTATAGTTTAAGATGTCACATCATCCCATCGACACTAGAATCGATGTTGACATCTCATCGACAATATTAATAAGGATCACCGCCTCAATGTCTCAGCGACATTGCAGTCACAGTGGTTTCAAGAACACATCATCGGTTTCTGGCTGCGATACCGAAAACCCAAAACCAGGAGTCGGAATCGATAACTCTTACATGAAATCATGTTATATACCTTTTAGGGAAATTTAACGTTATCAAAGAATACAATGTCAATTGGATAATTAGTGGGGTGCTGTGACTGGCAGTGGCAGATCATTAGAGAGAAAACTTCCTCTACGTATATCGCTGTTTAGCGGGAAAATACATAGAAGAGAAAACTGAAGGAAGAAGAACGAACTTCTTAGGGCAGACCCTCCCGACTAATGCGTAGATTGGGGTTAGTGAGACAAATGGAGAATCAGTAGTGGAGTTTTCAACGTTGGGGTGTGCGGAGTGAAAAATTCAGGAGACGTCCATCCGTCTTATCGGATTGCCCGCTCCTTCCGATTCCGTTCTATCTCGATACCAAAACCAGGTACCGCACCTTTCTCTCCTGTGGACTCTTTGTACAATCTGCTACCAGTCATACTCCTATCTGCAGACAATGCTGTAACTATTTCAGTCTCATGCAGAGGGCTGAAGAAAAGGGACATCTAGAGGAAAGCAATCGGTCAAATTGAGGATAGGGCACTATCCCAACGAACCACAGTAAAACGGAGGTACCGTTTGGAATTATACCTTTTAAAAACGGTGAAGTCGGAAGGGACAGGCGAAGAGGAATACGCCCACTATAAACTTTATAGTCGGTAGGGAGTTTCTCTTCATCTCGGAGGGAGGACACAACAAAACTGTTACGACGCTCCAGTTTGGATATTCGTACGCGTTTCAAATGTTGGAATCATGACTCTGTTTTCTGCCCGCCTATGTTATTCCGGCATCGCC
This sequence comes from Lethocerus indicus, assembly GCA_019843655.1. NCBI lineage: Eukaryota > Metazoa > Arthropoda > Insecta > Hemiptera > Belostomatidae > Lethocerus > Lethocerus indicus. The sequence goes on along the minus strand of JACDQD010000003.1, from coordinate 18,895,437 downwards.
AACCTCCCTAATTATAAGGTTCCCTATGAAGTAATAGTAAAGGGGGTATCTCAAACACCGATCATTACTTGAATGCAGGATGTGGATCCTGCGGGACAGAATTCATTTTTACACTCGTCATTCATCTAGGCATTTGAAGATTTTTTGCGTATATAGGGGCGAACATAAACAGCAAAAGAGAACCGTCAAATAAGGACCAAATCTTCCTGGCGCGACTGCCGTAGGGCTCGATTTACCGGTCATAATATTTAAATCGTCCCACCAATCTGGACTGACAGATTGATAGCTGTCACAGGTTAAAGGGTTCAACGAGCACAGCCACCACTATCACTACCACTACCAGTATTACATTCTCAGTATATATCGACGGGAAGAGTCGCAGATAGCATTGTAACCGGCCATTAGGGGCGGGAACAGTTCGGGCGGAGGTATTAACTGATGGCGGGTGGGCGGCCTCCAGATGAGATGCAGTAGCATAGTATGTCACCGCCCCTGTTCATGACAGATCCCACCCCTGTTCCCGCCACTCCCCCCCGCAGCAAAGCTCCCACCGCTCCACAATGGGCACTTGTACCGCCCAGTCTCCAGTGTCGTAAATCTGCTCATTACACTTTCAAATTTACAAGGCCGTTAATTTACAAGTCGCAGCAAGCTCGCCGCGGCGGCCACCGTATATGCCCCCCGCTTAATTACCGTCCAATTTAAGGCGGGTCTTATTTTTGGGTTCCAACGTTGTTCACTCCTATGTACGGATTTTTTTTTGTGTAAAAATTGTTATTTTGCGCATCTACCTCGGTTCTGATCCTTGAAGGAGCAGGACATTCGGGTAAATTGAGGATTTCGACAGATTGAAAATCAATCAAGATTCAATTTTAGGTCACAAAAAAGCTTCAACCCTGATCACATATTGTATTTACCCCCTCTTTAACATTGCATTTATTTTATTTGTATTTATTTCCCGTTGTTTTAACTTCTCTCCTACTCATGTTTCCGGTGAGCATTTGTTAACTTTACACTTTACAGTTATTAAAGCAATAAGATTGAATTTCATTAAAAAATTAAAATTTTTTTTAAAAATATAAATCTCATACAATAGTGACGATTAAACAAATATAGGTAAAATTATTTTCGTACCAAAAACTACATGATATATTTTTACACACTGTATACTTAAGGACTAAAGACACAAGAGACAGATATACTGCTACGCAGTCTTTTCTGTTCCTACTCGTTAGTTCAAAAAGAGTTTTTTATTGCTCCGCCTACTTTTCTACCTCCGAACTGACTCAGGAAACAGTTGAAACTTCGTTCGACGATGTACTTTCGACCGAGGTCAAACAAACATTGGAGCGCGGAAATAGCGTTATCTAGGGACGACGTCCTATTTCAACCGCGAAATTACTGAAATGTACATGAACAATATCAGAACTCTTGTGTATATTACTGTTTACCAATACTAACAGAAATGAAATAATTCGAACAATTTTCGAATTCCTCTCGCTTGTTTGGAGATGCATTCTTACGGCCACAGTAAATGAGAAAAGTTTCGGAATGTATGGTACATAATTCTTGACGTTAGACTGTTTGAAATTAATCATCTCGTTATAGCTGTTGGAATAGAGAGTGCTTATAGTTGTGAATTCAGAATTTTATTTTATTAATTGTTGGCTCTAGTAATGGCCCACAATTCCATGCACGTGAATTAATTTATATATATATATATATATATATATATATATATATATATATATATATATAAACAAAATAGGCGTATTGCGGGATAGTATAACATGGAACAGAAGCCGCTGGGCGAATTGCGGGATAGTATAACCTGAGAACGGAAGGTGCTCGGCGTATTGGGGGTAGTGTAACCTGGGAACAGGAGGAGCTCGGCGTATTGCGGGATAGTATAACCTGGGAACGGAAGGCGTTCGGCGTATTGCGGGATAGTATGACCTGGGAACGGAAGGCGCTCGGCTTAACGAGTACACCAATTACAGGCATAAAACCGATTCATTGAAATGAATAAAATATTCTTTAAAATTTTTTCCTTAGTTTTTTTTGGCTTAGGGTGGATTTTGGCCATGTTGTAGGTACTTAAGTCTCGTAAGCGAAAGGCATTACTACTGCTGGTCAGATCGGTCTAGTCTGATACCAAACAGGAGGAGAAAGTATTGAATCGTTCAATCATCCCTAAAGCCGGGGGGTGGAGTAGATTTAATCGGAGTACTTTGTGATGTTTAATTTGCGAAAAACAATTCTTCGCCCCTATTATCACCGATGCGGTCATTCGCCTTGTTGACCGTTCGGAGCCGGAGGTTGTTCGCGGTTGTCCCAATGCGCAGGGTAGATAGAGCGGTCCTACCGTGACGCCTCCTCCCCCGACAACCCTCGGTGTAGAATCTATAGTGGGGTTGTTCCCACCGCTGGTGGTGACGGCCGAGTCGAGCACACCCTACTCGACACGGACATGTTCAGAGATTATGTCGTAAATCCCGTTATTGTTTCGTTTCATACAACTACGCGTCCGCTGTGCGTAAATCCGATTGTAAACTAAGAGAGAAACCGAAAGGTAGACGGCAGCGATTCGGAGATGGTGTTCTACATTCTCGTTTCATTGTTAATTTATAAATTATTTATACTTTATATTATGTTTAATTATGAATTATAACTTGAATTTGAAGGAAAATCGCTGATAGACGGGTCTGGTAGGCAGATACAGCACTGACCGGCTGTTGGGCCGGTGTGTTGATGATACTGGTTTGAATTGAATGCTAACTACAAAAATTCATTTGACATTAATAAAAAGATCATATCGAAATATCAGTCTCGATTGACAGATGGGTTATAATTTAAAAGTTCACTATTATTGTGCATCAGGAAGTTATTCAACTTAGTTATTATAGCGTTATAAAATGTACGAACTTATGCTTTCACGAATATGGAACCTAAATGTGCTGGAATTTATTAAGTTTCATTATAATTGTAGTCAGGATGTATTAATTGATCTGTACTCGGTGAGTTGAACCACACAAAGACCGCTACGAATATCTTCTGTCGTAACTGCTATATACGATTTTCTATCATCGTTTAATTATATAATACGCGCGTTATCGTCATATCTCTACGAACCTATAAAAGTTATTGTTCGTGCCTTCAGTACAACCTGCAGAAACGGGCCTACCAATTATTCTGGAGGGTTTTGGACGGTTCAATGTAAGAAGAAACGGAGCTTGGAGCGGCGAGAGTCCATTGTGGTTTGAGGCCGCGACGGCGGCGGCGTCTGGTATGCCCCGGCCATACGTCATTGTCAGCACAGTTTTGAGGCGAGTGCACACAATGAGGCACAGGAGGCACCCCGGCCTAGTTATAATGGGGCTCGCACTTCTCTCTTTTCATAGGGCACATTCCCCCGGACATGTCCCTCCCGGTTCCTATTGTCCGCCACCGAAACTCACCCATGGGTTATCACCCGACACTCGACGCCTGCATAATGCCTACTATATCGTCTTCGGTCGAGCTACACTCCGACACGATATCCTCGGTAGTAAATGATGGTTATTGGACGGGCTGGTATCCTCCGTGAGCTTAATAAATAATATTTCGGGCGGGCGACGAAAAGAAATAAATCTCGGTCGGGTAATATATCCTCTGCATAATACTATATACACAAGTTGAATGGACAGTAAACACGATTCGGGCTCTATTTCTTTTTCAAATTAATAAATTCTTTCTGTTAAATACTCCTGTCGGTTGTATCCTGTCGGTAATACTTTATTTCACATATGTATATTTTCTCCCAGCTTTCTAAAACTACACTTCTCTTCTTTAGCGCACACCTGCTCCTTTTCTTTATCTTAAATTGTTCAACTCGAGCAGAATTTGACTGCGCGTGTAGAACAATTTAAATCTTAATTAATTAACATAATTAATAAGGGTTAATTTTGAAGTACCAATATTCTCCTTGATCCCATTTAAGCTGAAGGATATCCATCAAATAATTTATTTCCCGACTATATAAATGAAGGAGTATATACTATTACTTTATTCATACCGCTATTTATTTATTTATACCGTTTTCAAATATACTCCAAATGTGAAAGGAAATATAATTATGCCTTTAAACAGTGATTGAATGCATACAGCATAAAAATTCAAGTTATACAAAGAAAAATGCGCATGATATTAGAGAGTTATTAGAAATTTAAATTGACTAATTATATCATTATAATAGTTTAAATTGTATATTTATTATAACAATTATTATTATACATTTACCACACCATCAAAATCCAACAATTCATTTTATACGATATATTTCAAGTATGAACCAACCGTGGAGCGTATATAATTATGCCTTCCGAACATTGAATATGTACAGTAAAAACCTCCAGCTATTGAAAGGATATTGCAGTACAGATTAATTAAAATATTGAAATTGGGAATATCCTGGGGGAGGGTTTTCCACTCGAGTTCCGCCTACTCTCTGTCCTACCCCACCATCTGCGTCGCACAAATGTTTCAAATGCAAAAATCGATTCTCTCGCTTCAATTGGTTCCCTGAAATTATCCACTCCGTTGGGTAAGAGTTCCACTCTCTCCATTTCTCCCTCTCTCCCTCGGTGGAGAGATCCATCTTTTTGGTCGTTTCTTGCTATATAATTAACACTTTATTGCGCTTACCAAAGCGCACTCCACCAATTAGCAGGAAATTAATTCATCCAGGTTTCGGATGAACTTTTAATAATTACAAAAAACGGTGTTTTAAAAGGAAATAATGCAGTTTCTTATTTATTTTTGGTCTATAATTGCCAAACGGAATTCAATTTTCCCGCTAATACTAGGCAAAACGCGCTGTTACAAAACGCGGTTCGCTGCCTCCGACAGGGATTCGGTTCATTAATATTACCTCTTATTAGATTTGACTCGGCGGGAATTATGCATATTCATCGGATCGAATAAATTTCCTTTTTTTCCCTTTTCGGCGGTTTCTTTCCTCCGTTTTGGTTGGATCGGGTTTAATAGCGCGACCCAGAAGTCAATAAAGTGAATTGGGCAGAGGCCGCCCCCACTCTTTCCTATACATTCATTATTTAGAACCATCCAGGTAATTAAGGGTACTCACTCGGGAGTACTTTCTTCTTTTTTTTAATCGTTTTTTTATGGTGAAATAAATTGAAAATCGCTCCAATTCGGCCCTTTTATTTCGGCCAAACGCTCTGTTTTGCCCTGGCTAACGGCAATGCTGAAAATAATCGTGAAAAAGTTTGTTCCCCTGGTATCATCCTCTTATTTTGGCCACTTTCGAGGTACGACGAGGGATAATACGAGGGATAATAAAATTTCCGAACAGACCATTAAAGTTTCTAAAATAAAGGTTAATTAACAACGCTTTCGGGGATAAATAGTCAAAAATATGAAATAAACCTGTTTATAGACGTGATTATATAACACTAGCATTTATAAACTCAGTACTATGAACGGATTAGCAATTCGGATCACAATTTTTACCAAAACATCATCTATTCACAAATTTTTTATTCAGGATTTGTTAACTTAGGGACAACAAAAACATCGTTTATATACATAATTATTTAACTTTATATATTCAGATTATAATGCTTTATATATTAAGCATGAAATAGAGGCCTGGGAAGGTAGTAACGCAGCATAGGCACATTTTGCCTGCTTAACAAAATGTCGATGACATCTTCTACTACTTCCATCTCGTATCTATCACTTTTTCTGTCATTTTTATGGTAATTGGCTTCTGGAAGCGAACGGGCTCGTGCTCTGTTCTACTCATGGCTGTATTATTTATCGTAACAATATTATATTACCCATTATTGTCAAAAAGGGTAAAAATAAGTAATGCATTTTGGGGATGCCATTTTGGAGTACTACATTTTGCTGTGTGCATCTCCTATATAGTCGGTTTTATTTAATGTGGACTGAGTGGGACCCGTGGGGCCCAATTGGGTCTGCCTTTTGGAGGGCGGCAGGGATTAATTATAGGACCATTTAAAATAATTTTATTTTTCGATAAAGAACATCTATTTTTAAAGGCATAATTCCGATAGGACCTTTAACAATTTATGCGAAGGGTGTACACGCTTCTGAAAACTTCTGGCAGCAGAAAACTGGATATGGTGCATTCGTAACATTGACTCGATTCATAACACTCCGGTAGTCCTCTGGGATTAGTCAGTCGAGCGTAGGCAGAATTTAATCCGCTAATCCTGTGCCCATATCGCATTTCATCCTTATAAAGAGGCGGCACAATGGCCGGCCGTGTGTTCGACCAAACGATTGTCTGAAAGAAATCAGAGGTAAATCTGAGCGCTCCATGTTCATGCCGTTCGGTAGGATACTCATTTATGCTTTATATTTATATTATCCGATAACCATTTGAGTTATTCCAACTATCCAGAACAGGAAAATAACAGGGTTTCCGCTCTATAACTCTCCGGCTTTTTAAATTGCGTGCATGGTTATTCATGGTTATATAGCTAGAATAATTGTATTCCTCTAGGTGACTATACAGACATATTAAGTCAATGTACATAAGCACCTTCAACCCTGAGGTGTGACAGAAATCCATAAGACGTTCATAAGTGTACCATATTCTAACACTTTATGTTTATCTTTAAAAAGTCTATAGAAATTGATACTTAGCAATAGCTTCCGTAACAATAATCAAAACTTAAATTGATGAATTTAACATATTTCTAATCACCGTAATAGATCAAAAACAACCCGTTTTAAAATATTCTTACCACTACATATTATTTATAGAATAATCAAATTATACGTTATCGGTGACGTTCTACATCGAAATGATAGTTCTACCTCGAATAAATATTGTTTTCACCACCCGCCCGCTTAAAAAATCGACGGGCGAAGGCAAAACGTTAATGAATTCCTAAATAAAAAATGGACGAACGTTAATGAGCCGTTCGATTCGGATATTGGGTCCGTGATTTATCCCCTGGCCGTTACGTGTCAAACGGCTGGGACATAAATAATATTGCTTCGAAACATTCGAGGGCGGCCCGGAGCCCTACATTATTACACGGTAGGAATGAATTACAGGGGGGCGGGGGTCAATAAAAAGAACAGGTCATGAATTGATATCCGGTTTTGGTATCTATTTACGAGCAGTGGCAATAAAGCTTTTATACCGGGGACGGGATAAATAAACTCATTACGAGGGCGACCAGGGCTGTATTATATTCTGCGAGGGCTTCAAGTGTAAGGCCACGAGATTTCCGGGACCGAATGAAAGCGGAGGGATGAATTATAATTACCAATTAATTTGGGATTCTCTGCTAAGTAAACACCCCCTAATCGCGAAATTATGGAGCATGTATCCCAGCTCATTGAAACCCTCGGTATAATTACAATGATATAGATTGCCGCTTATTAAATTTATTACTAACCGGGAAGTTTTAATGAGCGGGGCAATTTGACAAAATTGTTTTTTCAGGAAACGAACTTCAATAAAACCCAAGGCAAAAGTTCGCAAAAAAATAAATGCTTCTCGCATTACTCAAAGTCTCCACTCATTAATTTTTGTCCTATTTGATCAGTTTCGGCCTATCTCAGTATCTGTAATAGTATTACGAGAGTTGGTAGTATTACCCAAGCTGGTCGCCGATGAAGCATCCTACCTGCACTGTTACCATGCCCTCCTAATAAAACAATTGCGGATCCCCAAAACGGTTATCTTAACAATCCAAGTTAACATAGCTGTAGTATATCAATTTATAACTCGGCATATATATCCTTAGAAATATGAATTACCTTCTGTCTTTCTAGTTTCTTTGAAACTAACGAGGTTACTTTAGAACCATATTCTGGAATAATTTATTCTGATTCTATAAAATTAGTCCATTTTATTATAATAACTAATTAGTTGAGTAATAATTCACAATTTTAGTTTAGTGAAAAACTATCTGTTGTCTTGTTTATTTTTACCCTGATTACGAAAATGTTGATAAATACGTTTTCATTATCATACTGGGTTAAAGGTAGAAATAAGACGTTAAAAAAGTAATTTTCTTGTTTCCGAGAGCTGTGTATGTCGCGATAAACTTGTGAGTGGAGAAATACCGGGGAAGAATGGAAAAAGTAGACAGATATTGAGAGGGGTCTGGAAGAGTTTTCAATAAATGTGCCGGGTCGTGTTAGTTATCTGTGGGCGAGAGGTGTGCGGCTCAGATTAGGGGTGGCGCCGAACATCCCTTTCTGCCCGACCTCCCACTTTTCTCTCCACCCCCGTCCCCGACCCTTGTCATTTGGCCCGACATCTCCCGCCGTTATAACCCGCCCCTTCTCCTTTATTTCAACCCCGGAGATTCGCTCCGGAAGAAGAGTGCCCAATGTAAATATTTTAATTCGATTTGGCGCCAACCGAACGGAAAGGGGGCTCTAAGCCGCGACCGGTTTACGAGCTCGGAGACGTGAATCTTTTCCAGGATAACTTCAATCGAGTTCGACGACCGCCCTCCCCCTATTTTCACCTCCTGTTCTCACCGGAGCCTGATCCACTACTTTTTTACGACCGCTTATGAATTCAGAACTAGCTCTCGCTTACTTCGTTCGTTTATCATACATTTTTATTTTCTTAACTCGATTGTATTTCATTTATGAAATAAAATTATTCGTGGTAGTGAAACATACTATACAATGTAATAATTATACAGGAATTTAAATGAGTTTTGATATAAGACGGTTAATTGATTATATTACGAATAGAAAAGGAATGAAACATTTATAAGAAGATTATAAAGAGGTTCGAAAAGAGAAGAGTTCCAGGTATGATATTAAAGATTACCCTGAATTACTCTCTTCTCTTGGCTGAATAGTCTTGGGTCAAATCGGTTTCGACTGCACGCATCGTGATTAGCATTATGTCAGAGGGAACAGGTAGTTTAGATACGATTCCGATCGGCAATTCTGGCCGGATTAGGACAGGAGTAAATATAAAATTCACTTTAATATTAACGTACTGGTTAACCGAAATCAGCATAATTTGAGATCAGGCAAATTGGGTTAAAGGACATGTAAATAACAACAAACTATGCGACAGGTTCGAAATAGCTCTATATTGTGATAAAAATGCTTAAGTGTGATATTATGTTTAATGTATAATGTTTAGCAGTCGTGATTGAGACAAAATTGACAAAAAAGAAAACCGCATTGATATAAGTTTACGCATTAGACTTGTATCAAAATGCCTTCATGAACGCCAAACAGGAGTTAACCAATATTTCTGATGCCAACCAAAAATTCCGATGCAGATAGTCACTGTTTTTTGTACCGGGCACCCAGTTTACACTTAAGAGCGCAAGAGTTGGTACTGGACTAGGAGTCTGCTTTATTATTCTCCATTTCCCGAAAGGGAACTAAAGCGGTTATCGTTGGTTGAATTGTTGGCGAATTTCGGGCCGACCCGTACATATTGTTGGCCTAATGAACTATTCAATTCTTCAGAGTTAGAACACCCTTGTTTAATTTAGCACGGTTAGTAATTGAATACAACATTTTAGTTCACCACTATAGTAAACAGGACTGTTATACTACAGTATCTTGTAAATTATTAAAGGCATGTTTGTATTATGTTAGCGATAATCCGAAGCTGACCTGTACAACAAGAAAATCTAAATGAAATATTACTGGACCAATTTAATGAAATATTATGTTGAATTAATAAATAAATTCGATCCGAATATCGCGTAGTTAAATTAGTAATATTCTTACTTTTTAACTCCCTATGTTTCAACGTTGCCAGGATAAGTTATAGATAACTATGATAACAGACCAAGCTTACTGAATTTTTAGTGAAGTTTTTGGAATATTTTAAACTTAATTCAATCCCTACCTTTACTACAATATATTTTAGAACGAATATATGAGTAATTACCCTCCAGCCAACATACAAATCTCTCTAGGTCACGACATTATTTATAATCTAATATAATAAAATTTAATACCACATAGTGAGGGTTATGTTGTATAATTGATATGAATATATATATATATATATATATATATATATATATATATATATATATGATAGTTATGAATTTTCGTGACAACTATTAGTGATGGACGGAAGCATAAGGACCGAACAAACGAGTGGGGACAGGAAATAATATTTATTGTTATATAAAATGCGGTTTCGTCTTAATTAGTTTTTCCTTAGTTAATTGCATGTAGGATAATTCTTATTAATACAAATACGTGTGATAGCGCATGTACAAAGGCTCGAGGAATATATAAGGAATTTATATGTTTATATTGGATGATATGTCGATAGGAAAATTACATCACTAAAGAAAAACCCTCGGAGTTAAATTGGACTCATTCAATTCAGTCACGCATTCGCGTACCATGGTACTGATGGTTATCTCCATCAGTATGATAACCTGAATAGCTGCGATTAACTAATAATCTGAACTGTTATAACAGACTGGTTTTGTACGATAAAATCTTTTCAGGCAAGTAAAAGCTGACTATCATTATGCGATTCAAAACAGGAATGCAACTATTCAGGGTATAGATGTTTGAAATGTAATATATTACGATGCTAAAATGAGGTCGCGGTTTGTTCCCGTACGGGGCAGGTGCTGGTTTCTCGCCGAACGTTGGTAGCATTCCGCGAGTTCATAGTGGGCAGCGTCCGTTGTAGACGAACTGGCATGAGACTACGCCCTAGGGTGGAATAAATAGAGGGCGCGTCGACGGGGCGAACGCTGGCGTGATTGAGTGGTCGGCCGGTGCCTTTTATACTGTTATCGGATTGAAAGTGTCGGCGAGGGTGGCCCTAAGGAGAGTGACATCATTCTTCAATTGGAAACGGGTGAGGGGGGGGCCAATGTCGTTTCCAGCCGTTGCAAATTAATTGCCGTTGGCCCGGTGCCTTCATGAAAGGAAACCCGAGGTTCTTTCCTCGGAGGAGAAAATGGCTACTTATATTGTTCGCCCGGGGCTTTACTCACTTTGTTCGGTTATTCAGTGAATGACCTTATTCTACCGTATTGCGGCTAATATAGTTTCCGACTCGAGAATATGTTAATAAACCCTTTGGACGTCAGGACTCTCATCGCCCAAAATCAAAATTCACTGAGGATTCATTATAGGTAGTAATTAGATAATGGGTAGTATCAATTTTGTAATTAATAGACAGTAATTAACTACGCGTCACTTAACTGCATATTGCCAATGACCCGTAAGGTTGGTGGTGAAAGAAGCAAATTGATGGCTCATCGTCGACATTTTTTCTCGCTAATGCGATATTAACCTATTTATTGTGCACCGTGAGCATTTTGTAGAACTCCGATTGTAATCCAGATTACTGTACGTACTAAAAACTGGCGAACAGGGACAGCCATGCTTCAGTAATCAGATACTTACTTATTAAGGGTTGATCTTCAGTTGATTCTAGATTGGTTTCGTACCGTGTGGAATTTAAATTATCACATGTTTGACAACAAATAAAGTTCAAAGATTCTTCGAACGTTCACAAGTGTTTACAGTATAATTGATATTACCGTATATAAGAAAAACACAAATAATTAACGTATCGTCGATCATGGTGCGAGAGTGCATGAATTTTGTATGAAAAACATTTCGAACTAAAATGAATTTTCAGTATCCACTTAAATCTCTGAACAACCTAAGCTAATTCCTCGTACTATAGTGAGTGCAGTATTCATAATTTTATAGACGACTGCGATTTGGTTCGCTTCTTAGATTGCCGTGCTGATAGGTAACCTGCAACAATCGGGGACATTTATGGCCTTTGAATGCACGTGGGGCCTGTTTTAGAATAAAAAACGCCGGTTTAGCCTTTGCGAGTGCTGACAATGTTGAATGGCGGAGAATGGGGCGGTCAGTTCGGGCAGCCACCGCCAGTTGTGAATCGGAGACCGCGGGGGCAAACATCGAAATAAATCGGGGGCCCTCTCGTTATGTTTGACCCGAAACCGAATTATAGGGCGGCCGCCCACAACCGGTCAATATTGGGGACAATCACGGCCGTCATTATCGGCCCTAATGGCGTTACACAGTCCCGCCACAATACCGAGCCCTTTGTGCCCACAAAATTTACCCTGAATTCATGTTCGGGGGACGTGGGTGTGCGGGATAGGATAAAAATATCCTTTATTGAGTTTTTATTAATAGTTGCGATCATTTTACCCTGAATCCAGAACTGCAACATTGTCGGAATAATTTATTTTAGCCTTTTTTTGAACAAAGACGCATATACAGTTGCATATGTATATATATATATATATATATATATATATATATATATATTATATTCCATGCCACCTGTCACCCCGGTCGCCTTTTTGGTTCAGGGATTAGTTACGTCATAAAATAAAAGCTTACGCTATATATAAAGTATTTAGTAAACAAAATCAACTACATATATTAATGCGATATTCTCCCTAACATCAGAGCAGAGTTGAAGTTCCGATCTATACATTAGCTCAGGAGGTATGCAAAAGGTGTACTACCAATTACCATTTAATTACGGTGGAGCAGATATTCTGCGTAATATACGGAAAATCTTTTTTATCAGGCGTCTTTTTTACACGACGTTTTTTTACGGGCTAGTTTACTGAAAGTTAAATAAAAGGGCTTAATTCCGACAGCCAATTAGAATTAAGCCAAAGTAAAAACCCATTTAAATGTAAAAGGTCCAATTGAATAAGGCTGAGGTTGCTTGAAAAATAAGTTGTTGAAAAGAAATTAACAGAAGTGTCTTATTATACTTTTTATCCTACTTAAAATATCTTATAAAAAATTATGTAACTTAAATGCTTTGAATGAAAATATGCTAAAGATTAAACTTGAGGATCATGATGTTTTTTTTATTAATGTATTGGACTTTGCTGTTACAATAATAATCCTCATAAATGAAAAATTACCATCATGGAAATGATAATTGTCTTATACATTTTCATCCATAGCGTCCAATAACCGCCAATGTTAGGACAGTACCGTGCACCACAATTTTATAATGCTGGCATTTTTTACCGGAACATAATTATATGTTCCACCGGATTATACTGCTTTATCATAACGTATATATTTTTCTTAATTTCTGTTCCATTTCTTTGTGATGTTTGTATTTATTTTCAATTAAAATGCAGCATACTGTCACTTGTATTGTAAGGCGCTACATGTAAGGCGCTAATACTAAAATGTAAAGACAGACCTGTGTTGCGGGCTAGTATCAGGTGCGCCGTACCATTGAAGTAGCGCATTAAACTGAATGCTCTACAACCTCAACAGTCAAGTGACAGTGACAGTGCAGAGTGCCAAGAGTGACTAACACAGCAGCCGACACCGTCTAGCAAAAGACGAAACCAGCGAGAGGAGACAGAAACACACGAAATCTACGGAATTATTTTTATGTTAATTATAGAACAATGAAATACTACTTTAGTCTACCCTGATACAATAAATTCCGTTTTTATATTTTAGGTGCATTGAACCGTTATTGAGCTTATACATGAGCGTTCCGAATTTCCAGGAGATGTAATTATAAATTAAGCTCTCTTTCTGTATATACCAGAAGTAAATTAGCTTGAAATTTGGATATTTTGCTTTATTTAGGAAGAAATCATTCAAATTACATACACACAACACTATGCCAAGGACTGGAATACAAAGCCAATTTACGAAAACGAGTATCATTTATTCCTGATGACGATTAATTCCTACGGGAATGACATCTAAATCGAACTGAATTTGAACCGTAACCCCTCGTAATTAATTTCATTATAACCCTCCCACGCAGGATTATTACGTCATAAACTCGGGTCCTAATGATGATTATTGAATAATGGAACGATCAATTACTTAGTGATACCAGATAATCTTCGATGACCCAAATGAAAAATGATTAATTTTCCGCAATGAGGGGCAAAGAGGGGACACAATCGGGCCATCGATCAGACGAGGAGAGCGATATTCCTGCCGGGTTTTTTTTTTAATGGAAGGGTTGGGCGACGCGGAAAAGGATTTGAATACTTCATTAGTTAATGGTGGTACGAACACACACACACCCACACACACAATCATGAGGGGAGCTATAAATTGTAATTAAAGCGTTATCAATCATGGTTGAAAAATACGAATCAATAGGCTGCCATTATCGGCAGGGCTGCTATCGGTGGAAGGATGGGGCAGGCGAGGGCGAAACAGCGAGCGGAGGGGGCATCGTCCATTAGTCTTCTTTTGGCCGAGCCCCTCGGCGTACTTATAAATCAGTACTGACAGACGGGCTCCACTACCACGCCGCCGCTCACCTTCTTCCCAACCCCTCTCTCCCCATTCATAAACGGGGAAGCCGCAAACATTTTTTTCTTCCGTACGTTTCCTTTTTTAAATCCATTAACCGACACCGTATTATTATCCGTGTCCCGAGCAGTCGAATATTAATACTACCGGCGGAGGCGACTCATTTTTCATTGCTCGGACCAATTATCCGGACGCCACGGCGTGTTGAAACCAAATCAAACCGTTTTTAACCGATCGAATATTCTCCCCATTGACAAATAAGTGTCAGCCCGATAAATACCTCTCCAGACCAAATTTCCCTTAATATGTCAATATAGTCAATATATTTTCACCTGAAAACGAAAATGTTTGCATGCACAGGAGCAATGTTACCTTAACATGAAAGGAATGAATTAATAAACAACTGACAACCTGATAGTATAAATGACGGCCGTCGTGGAATATGCTTGGGAATGAAATTATTTTATGAAATACAACTAAACTAAAATTTTAGATGGTATCCTTTGCATCTTGAAACATTCTCTACTAAAATACAGCCCTTCAATTACCACTGTTATCTGTTAGAGATAAAAATAACAATGAGATACGAAAAGAATATAAATGAACGTGTGTCGGACAGGGTTTACTTTTGGCCGAGTCGAATTTGGTCGGTTATGTGGGGGCTCTGCCAAACCATATTTGGGAAACGAGGGGGCCCCTCGGTTGGTGTAATTTGGCGCTAGTTCACCCTCCCTCCGTCCTACCCTCCTACCCATACCCTCTTACATATTCATGACATTTGGCACCCCTCGCCCACAGCCTTTCTCTTATCCCTTCGTCCAGAAGGTGCGAAAAGAATTCTACTCTCTCCGCCTAATTAAACTATACTCGTATGCATTCATTTTCATTATTTAAACTTCCATTCATAATTATAATCATATAATGTTGTATGCAGAAAGCTCACATCACAATTCTTGTACATTAATTATACTTATTGTACAATTTCATGGATATCAAGCTGTTTTGAGCCTCTTATCAGTTGTCGTTTGTTGTTAGTGAAAATTATATATTTTTACGTTTTATTTTCTGTAAAAGTTCAAATTCTAGAATCTGAAATTATGTTTGACGGAATGAATAAACAGAGTTTTAGATACTTTATTAAACGTTCCGCTTATTTCCCGAGAAAGGTTTTTGGTCTATTCATTTTTTTAAGTTAAAAAATATTTGTAAATTTATCATTTTAAATTATTTTTAATAGTTACTGTTAGGTGTGAAAAATAATCAAACGTTCTAATTTTCCACGAGCAGAGATCCGATGTAATGTTAAGGGATCCTCTACTACTAGTACTAGAGGAGTAGTAAAGGCGGTTATCTGTACATTGAAACTCCTTTCAATTGTCAATTATCGACCCAACAAAATTAACGTGGTATGTAACATAGAGTATTATAAGCAGCCAAATACCAGAGAATTTATACCGCAGGGACATTATCGAAATACAGCGTATAATTTCCATCAGTCAATAGATTCATTTTCATTTCCTATCATATATTCAACCCTATTCTAGGTACGGATATCTACTTCGTTTTGCATTATCGAAACTAATTTTCAGCAGAAATATATTATATTTGTGGGCTCAAAATCCAATGCTCCGAAGGTAATTTAATCAAAACGAATACTTCGGCTGGAACGTTCAGATAAGAGTTTCCATCACTTCAGAGTACTCGAAATGCCGAAAGGAAACGGAGTCAGCAGTTTACCAATAACAATCAATATTTTCCCCGTTACATAATACAAAGTATATATGATATATTATTATCATATATTTTCATCATCATATTATCATATATTTTCGTTTGTTGTCTTATGTTCTATATCTAGATTTACCTGGTCAAACCTGTTATTCATTTATATCCTTGAATTTGTCGAAGATTAATTAATTCATCAATGTTGCAAATACCGAAGAAGATATTTGTTCAACCAAAAACATAATGTCCTGCCAGACTGCGTGTTGCTACTAGGCCAAAAATGAATTTCCCCGTTCCATTTGAACTTCAGTTCCTGACAATGCCATTCTCTGATAATCTACCAACTATTTCATACCCATCTAGCACTTTAGAGGAGGAAGTAAAAGGCAAACAAATTGATGCTGTTTGGTTAGTTTCGGTGTACACTGAATGAAACCCTATTTTCGGCGTGCTGGAACGATTTGAGAATGGAATATTAGATTCTATTCTCCTAGCCGAGAAGCCTACATTGGGGTTGGTACAGTTTAGGTAGGAGGCATTCAGTATTTGGTATAATATAAAGAAAAATATCCATAGATATCCATTGTCGCGAACGGATCGTGAGGCGGGAATAGAAAAGGGAGGAAGCACACAGACGGAGTAGTAGTTGGGCCAAGTTTTAGGCTTCGAGTAGAAGTTGGGTGTTAATTCGGCATTTACCCAGCCGAGAAATGCCGGCTCTTGTATATAGCGGAATTTAATTAAAATGCATCGCTCACTTTTGGCCAAGTTCCAAGCACCTCTGTAAAATTTGGAGACGCCACTCCATTAGTCAACCCTTAAAGAGCAGCCATTCGTCACCGTCTCCCTCTTCAAAAACCTCACTTCTGTCTTAACAGCCGTCGATTTTTATTTCGAATAAGGGAAGCGTTATTTAAAACAGAAATGCATCAACCGAAACTGTTCCTTTACTGGCGTTGTTGAAAAATTGCCTATCATTATTTGGGCACTTCTGAATAAAAGCTGTTATAACTGATACTTGTAAATTCAGCGAAAAGTAAACGTACACTCTTCGCACTCAACAATGTTTTTCAGTTAAAGCTTTAACAGAAAGTACTCCCCGCGCCAAAGACATATTATAGATATATATTTTCCACCTGAAACGCAAATTACCCCTACAACATCAGGATATCGGTAAATACCTACACATGTTTGTTGCCGATGAAGTATCCTTTTGCGCGGTAACCCTATTAACAAAATCCACTTACTTATATAGGTTTATGTAAATAGAGTTCGTTATTATATTACTGGATCCCCTTTCAATCTTCGCATCTTGGGAATATGTTGTACCGGTTGGAGAATGCAGCTATATATCGGGGATAAGCCTGGAGACCTGCGGTTGGGTAAACGCCCCGCTCGCTCCCAGGAGATAAGTGCGGAAGCCGAGGGGGCCGAGCCGAAGCGGGGCCCGCAATAACAATTCGTCCGGAAACAACAAGGATTATGGAAAACGAGCCGGCGTGTTGCCCGATCCCGGCGATAGCGGTCTATTTTAGGGCCAATCTAACAAGCGGGCTCGCCGGCTGTCCCAACCGCCGGCAGTTTTGTCTCTCGAGGCGAGCGACAGGACACAACACCGACCATCAACAAACACTCCCTCTATAGACCCCACTTGTGGCTGTACCACGCCCCATATTCCGCCGACTAGCCTTCGTTCGGTCATACATAAAATAGACTCATTTCAGATTCACCTTCAGTGGAAATCGGTCAACTGACCTACATTAAGAGAAAACAAATATACGGTCGAGTCGCTTTAACGACACTGAGTCATTCTCACTACTCCTATATAACTTAAACATTACATAATATAAAAATACAATATTATCGCGCTGTATTTCAACAGTTTGATTATAATGTGTAGTTTCTTTTGTTTAATAACAATGTACTAAACTGAGAACAATCACGGTGGGATTTTTTACGCTATAAACTAATAGTCATAATAAGAATTAGTAGATAATAAAGATTTACTCCTTAAATCGTGTTTTATAAATATTCGAATGAAAGAAAAACTGTTTTTCAAAATGAATAAGAAGGAATAGGGAGCCTGTCGAGAAATTCCTTTGTTATACCTCTTCTACTATACAATACCAAAATTGTTCATGGCGATACAGCCAATTTAGTCGTATTTACAGAGGCAACTAGAACACCTTATGCATTAAATATTTGGGTTGTTAAATGCTCGTAATGCCTACTTGCATTACCGAAGGATTGGTTTTTTCTTAATATGGGGCAAGCCCTTACATTTGCCTGATCTGCATCTGATTGATAATATTTGGCT
This sequence comes from Lethocerus indicus, assembly GCA_019843655.1. Lineage (NCBI taxonomy): Eukaryota > Metazoa > Arthropoda > Insecta > Hemiptera > Belostomatidae > Lethocerus > Lethocerus indicus. The sequence continues at coordinate 18,877,076 of JACDQD010000003.1, read as the reverse complement.
TACCGAATGTTCCAGCATATTGCGAGTCTTAGCCAGAGACCCGCGTACTCTCTTGAGAATTGGCTCCGCCTCTGTCCCACCCAAAGGGTTAATCAGTAGCAATTAAATAACTGAATTACAGCCGTCGGAGAACGGTAGGTAGGACGGTCCCGTAACTGAAGTTGACAAAAATGCGGGCCGTCCGAAAGGACAATGATTCCATTGGAGTCTCTCCCGCCCGAGGCCACCAATTCCCTGTATAATAAGCCATTGTTGGGTAGGGGACTATTGGCAATTTTGGGGACGAATACAAGAGAGGGAGATTGTACAATTGTCGCGCTCCAGTGCCGGCCCATTTTGAAACCGCGTTTCCAGCCATTTTGGACCACTGCATTCGGTCATTAACACGGCCCTCGCTAGTTCAGTCATGACTCGTGGAAGAATTCCCATTCACAATTCCTTTGCCCCCACCATTCTATTGAATCTTCCGTTCGCTGCTAATCAGTTACAATTAATCCAGAAGTACAAAACATATAGATTGAGAACAACAGTAGTAAATAATTCCAAATTATATAATTGCTAAATTATAACCGTTAATAAACAAATATTGAAATATATTTTTATTTTCTTCAACATTAGTACCTACAGGGGGAAATTATAATAGATGAATGACATATGATGTAAAGGTGTACCCATCTGAACGAATGATCAATTTCTGATATTATTTATTTTGAATGAATAGCCTTCCCTACTGGAGCTCCTTTGGGCGTGGTCTGTTTCCAGATCAGAACTACATTCGCACAGCCGTTATCTCATAGTAGAATTTCTAATCTAGAAAATATGGGTGTACTATAAATATAACTAGTGCACAGGGCCGAAAAAATGTTTGCGAATTTCAATGAATTGAGAATACACGAATGCAGAAAATTAAGTTGTCCACTATAGAACAAAACTACCCCACAGACTAATCATAACAGGGAATTTATTTGCTTAGTCCTCTCCAGGACACTAATGGCCCCGTATTTTTTAAAATACGTATAATAAAATATAATATGTATTTTTAGCTCCGAGAGAAACAATGGATTTACTCCAGAAAATGGCACCCTCACTTTAGAATGGCATTTTACTGACTAAAATATGCAACATCCAAACAAAACTGAATCAAAAGCCCAGAGATCCTACAGAAAGGTAAGTTCAGATTTAGAAGGATAAGAGGATTTATTTACGATTTCCAACTCTTTCCAGGACGCCCTGAGCTAAGAAATAATTAAACAGATTCCCTGTCTTTTTTCGGGTAAACTCGATTTTTTTTAGTGAGTAAACCAGGGTTTTAAATTTTTAAACAACAAACACAGAAAAAACAAATACAGGTAGAACTTTTTTAAAAGTCTGGTTGTACCCTCATCGAAATGAAATTGTACATCCTTCCTTAATCCGCTAACTTGGTTATTGTGCCATTGGAGCTTTTGTTCCGTTTCAAATGGCTTAATGTTTTGTTCAGGCATCGATTATCAGTTTGTTGGAGCTTGAACGGATCAAACCCCGATACCTTTTTCTCCGTTGGCAAGCGACCGCGTTCCACACTGTATTGGAACACAAATAACACCAATCAGCATTTTATTGCACAAAGAATCTAAATGTTTAATCGCATAAAATTATCCATCCCATTACTCACCTCTAATTTTCGTAAACTGTACGATTTATTTAGCTTATACCTGCTTGCGTGAATTTCTTTCGAAGATTAATTTTGTTTGGCATACATTAATGAGTGTCAGTTATAAAAAAAATACTTTATATATCGATGCTGCAATTCAAAGGCAATAAACAGCCGATTAAAATTTATTCTTTAAATAAATTCTTATATTTCAAATAAATAATATATTTGGAAAGTTCATTAAAAATGTGGAACCACGGCACTTACCATGGTATCACATTCAAGAAATATGCCCCACACATGGACATCCGACAACATGGATAATTGCAAGTGTGCTCTCTTATTTATTTCCGCGGCAGCGCATGCCATCAATCTTATATTCCCCATCCCCCTTTTCTATTCCTTTTTCTTTTTTCATGATAAATGTTTCCGAGTGCAGGTTATTGGTGGCCATTTGTCGGCAGGTCCGGTGGCATCCGACGGTGGAAGGATTATTGCTCGGGATGAGTGCTGGCCGCGCAAATGTTGTTTCACGTCCAACTTATTCGAGGCCATATCTCGGCAGGGCTTGGGGCGCCTCCCTGATTTACTTCCGGCGATACATGATTCATCGGGCAGCACCCCTCCGGGGGCGGGGGGGTAGATAGAGTTCAAACCCCTTTGAACGAATCCCCCTTTTGGAAACGATTTGCCGCCGCGGCCAACCTTCCAACCCGGCAAGCCCGGGGCCTTTATTAAATTACTGAAATTCCGTTCGCTCTCGATTTATGCCCCGCTCTGGTATAATAGAATAATTGAATTATCGCACACGGTTATTACAGGAGGCAGGACCAGGATTTATCAGCGGCGAACAGTGAGAGTATCTTACAGAGTGAGTAACGTATATTTCATCCCGGAAAATTAGATCTCAATAACTTCGCTACCGACTGTACGATGGATCTAAAGTGAATTAATTGCAGACCAATTACGAGGTTGATTCGATAGTATAGGAAACATTTTCTTGCAACCAACATACACAAAATGGCAAAAGTTTTAGTTCATTAGTGCAACTTTAGGCGTAGGATTCGAGTGTGACACATTTTAATATTTCTATTATTTTTCACATATAATAAACAACTGAGGTTCTGTCCTAGTTGGGACGATTATATGGATTGCAGAGAGTTGCCTTATGCAATCAGGTTCAAAAATACAATACTAGTAATTAATTTTAAACAGGATGTGAACTGCATATAAACGCATAAATGATTAAACAAATTGAATAATAATTATGAAAGACATTTTTTCGACCCTTTCTTCGACACTTTACAGCGCTTACGGGCGATGCGTGATTTCAAGGGAAACAATATTAAGTATCAACACATTCTTTTAGGCCCAAAAAACTGTTCAAATTCTGGAATTTACTTAGGTTTACAGAAATTGCGTACTCGCAATTAGAAATTGTACGGAATACGAAAAATTGTGGAATTGTACAAGCCGTTAATGATTGATTGATTTGCCGGGGGATGAAAGCTGTCTGTACGCGTGTATCTGTGTCTAGGGTGTGTATACCTTGCAGTAGATCGGAGTAGATAGGTGCGTGGAGGGAGGAGGTACTAATCGTAAAGGAGAAATGCAAACAGAGGAGGTGGAAGGGCTGTGGGCGGTACAATGGCAATTAATTAGCGTGCTTGCCCTCAGGTATCTACCCCTATGGATTCCCTCTCGTCCCCAGTCAAACACCACACTTCGGCGAACGAAAATACGAAGGAACATCAATCCGAAATAGATGGACGTCAATCCAAAAATGAATTGATATTTATAATAGTGTTCTTATAATTAAATAACATGTATGAATTATTATTACTTAGTTGTTAGTAGTAGAAGTTCGGCCATTTGGAAATACCTATGATTTGTCCAATACCATGTAAGAAACTCGTGAAGCAATTAATGGAGGGCAGTCAATACAACTAACGGTCTATCCATATACGACGATATATACTCTGGATTTAACATAAGGAACAATTGAAATTCCTCTCTAATAAGTAGAATACCTTAGAATAATTTCTCCGGTGATATTAAATTTATTTAAAACTGTTTATCCTAAAACACCTATCGAGCATCCAATTATGTTCCTACAATGGTCCAATAGACCAGGACTTTGTTTGGCCTTTGTCAAGAAAAACGTTCCCTCGGTCGAGTTTAATTAATTTGGAGTGGGGAAAATTGATTTTCAGAGGAAAGTGGACTGAACCGATTGCCTTAAAAAAAAAATATATAAAAACACAAACCCCGGTAGCTGGATTCATTGTTCGTTCTCGGGAAAGGAGAACAACTCGCGGTCGGCTTTTCGCCGGGAACAATAGGGCAGTTGGAGAAGGCCAGAGTTGGAGAAGGTCCAAGTCGCCGACCTAATAGGAGTCCTCCTGCAGAACTTTATTTTGTTCTCCCCAGATTATTCTTATTGAAATTAGGTTTAATTTGAATATCTATGATTGTCAATAATAAATTAATTTATTATCGCGAGCAAGATGGTATAACATTTTTCTTTTCAGGTTACTTGAACTACATGTTAATAATTAATATATGAAACTGAGCTCAAGTACAGTGGTTAGAATAAAATGATTAGGGGCCGCGAGGGTTTGAATTACCATGGGATTCGATTTGATGTTCCTACATGCCTGTTTGGTGAGTAACAATAACCGTTCAGTAACTAACAGAATACTTAATCGGCAACTGAAGTGTCGGTAATTGCTCGTAATTTACAAACGATACAGTGAAAAAGAAACCGGTCTAACATTGAATTAAACCAAAAGAATATTTCCCGGGGGAAAAGGTAAAAATGTAATAAATATAAAATAAACCACCATATTTAAAAATATATAAGAATACGAACCACGAGTAACGAAATACGAGTTGATAATAACTGAATAAATATATTAAAAAATTCATGTTTCACTATCAATTTCAACAAATCGTAACTGAATCAAGATTTCTAGCAGGGATTCGGAGCATATGCTTGAGACGGGCAACGGGCTGTGGTTGTGTCGATTACATTTGGCGCGTTCAAGATTGCGATAGGATGGCTCTGAGTGAGACTGGGGGTTGGGGATGATGGAAGCTCACCCCATAAATTAGCATTATCCTCGGCTGCTCTGAAGTGTAGCCTACACTATCTGCCTCCGGTTGTTTCCAGTGTCCCTCTCCTCTGCTCTTGATTAATTCCAAACCTGGCCAACCGATTCCACGCTCTCTTGGCGTTCGATCGACTACGTCTTCCCCGACTTCGTGCACAGTTGGTCGCAGTATTATTATTTTTGTCGCATTATCTTTTGTGAATAGTGATAAGAGTTGACAATACGCCCCACGGCCATAATCAGTGTTATCGCCTCAAGGATTGCGTCAATTGGGTCACAATTCTTTGTGAATAAATATAATTATCCAATCCAATAATGAATTGGAATAAATACATCCTGTCAAAATTCACAAGGATCTGGAATAAAATAGTCTGTGTAATTCTCCGATTGTTTCCACTTGTTTAATCTTCTGCCATGTATATTAGAATGGCGTTAATGTGGTAACCAGAGTTCGAATCCTCCTAAACTCCATTATACACAATAGAATTTCACAATTGTCACTTCATCGAACAAGTATTTTAGATATCGAATCCATGCGCTTTTCATAAAAGCCATTTTCATTTCATATATGTCGCCTTATCCGTTGTCATGCAGTTTGGTTAGTTGTCTCAATAAAAAAAGTTTTAAACGGCCCAAAATTATCCGGGAGCTAATTAGTGTGGGGTGGAACTGGAGGGGCCTTTTCCTGTGATGTCCTAATGGGCTGTTCCTATCTGGCAGTTGTTTCCTCTGCGGTATCTTGTCTGCTAATTAATCTGATGGGCCGTGTCCCCACACCGGTAGAGGGGACGGTCCTTGCCAGATCCTGCTCCTTCCTCCTCGGGTAGCTCAGCCTCTCGCTCTCGGTCTAAATTTAGACCGACGCCTAATGGAATCCCCGCCGTTTGTATTTGCCTACCGGGAACGACCGTGTTAAGCCACTAACACCCCGCGACTCTAACCAAGTTCGGATGGTACTCTTAATAAGAGCCGGGACAACAATAAAGTAACATTTTTTGGTAATAATATTTTATTGAATAATACAATCCGTTCGAAACAATTTACGCACTTTTTGCAATTTTTAAAATGGATAACTTGATCTGGGATATGACGTAAGCATAAATCCAAACCACGAGTGACGTCATACAGAATTTTTCACCTTTGAATACCTAAATGTAACATTTTGAGTTCTATAGGTGTACAGACAAATATTTCAGACAATTCAGATCGCGATATACTTTTTTATAAATTCAATTATGCTCGGTATCCATTTAGCCTAAAAAATACCTCAGTATTTTCAGAAGTAAATGTACAATGGACATGTACAATGAACATGGAATGTACAATAAAGACAATGAAATGAGGACAAAACTTGAAAATTGAAATGAAGACATGAAGCATTTACCGTCGATTGCACGCATGTATAAGTGCTTCAATTTAACTTTATCACAGGGATGGTCTTTCTTTAGTGCGCATGCCAGCTTTGGACCGACAAATACGCCAGTTCAGTCAATTTAACCTCACAAACAGAGCCAATTCAACTCTATTTTGTTATGTTTACAATTGGTGATTCGAAACTTCCTGTCGCTCATTCGTGCCTCGACTTCCCTAGTAATTCTCTAATTGCATCTCCCACCCACCCCATCAATCTCACTCAGATTAAAGCTATCTTAATGTAAGCAGCTGTTTAGTGAAAACTATGAACGGTGTATCAATTGCCCACTAACTGTCTTTCTTTACCGGATACCGGTATAACAAAGTTATCAGCGGGATCGTAAACCGAAGCAGGATCCGTCCGCGTAGCCGAATGGAATTCGGTTTACGCACCGAAATACCGCGATTGGGCTCCGATTGGGCGTGTTTATTCCGCGCGCCTTTCCCGACCCCGGGTCGGAGTTTTATATTGGCTTTCGGGCGAACAGTGAAAAAGTTTAGCGCTCGATCGACAGGTGACAATCCTGAGCCGCCTCCGCCGCCTTACCGCTCCCACGAGGAACATAAACCGGAGGAATAACTTTTCCCCTCTCACATAAGGGGAGGGGCCGCCCATTTGCATGTTTTGCAATTTTATTTCCCTCCCGGATAAACTTGGGGGCTACTCGGGGCCCTAACGGAAGGAGCCGAAAACTGAGCAGGTCTGACCCCGCTTTCTGACGCTTCCCCGATCATCTGATACATTTATCCCAGTACGGACTACCTCAATTCATCGTTCACGAAATATTAACACTAACCTGTTATTTTCTTACTACAGGTAAATTAAATTAGAGTAGATAAAACAATATAGTGTTAACCTCGCGAAAGCATTGACAGATATAAAATATTCTTGATTAGTAATATTTATATTTCTGATAAGTAACAGTAGAGTTCCCCAGAAAGATCTGCTTTCGCCTTGCCATTGACCAACTAGCACGATATTGAATCGCGATTTACAGTCAGTTTGAATCGAGTGCCAGAAATGTCCTCCTGCTAGCCGCTCACTCATATTCATTATCGCAAGACTATGCTGAATTAATCAGCATATAGCCCTCTATGCTATAATAAGAATGGTTGGATCATGGGCCAATATATATCCAATATATAACGCTGCCCATCTCTTGAATGGAGTGTCACGGCGGATAGCTGTATGAAAACAAGGTTTCATCGCGGGGCAAGTGAACAGAGTTAGTGAACAGGGGGCCACGGATGTTTTATTATTATGCTCGACCGGGTTGTTTTGAGGTTGTGAGCTCTGTGGGTATTTTTCAACGCCGACAAGGTAAACACATAAATTAGGCGCCTCCCTCTATCCCACTCTCTCCCTCCCTCTCTCTCTCTCTCTCTCTCTCTCTCTCTCTCCCTCTCTCTATTCCTGAATATTGTATACTGAAGGTTCCGGTCAGACACTGTTTGTCGAACCGTTATGAGCTGTGGGCTCCTGTCTTTCCTATTAGAACCGGCGTATTTCACCCAAGGCTTGAACGATAAAGTTTAAGTTAGTGGCTTATAAACGTCTGAATATTACTTCATGTGTTGCATATATTATACTAGGATGGCAAATTTCTGGCGTTTAAAAATAATTAGAAAAACAGGTGATGTGTATGAGTTTTAAACGTATTAATATCGGTAATATAGATCAAATTCACATCCAGCAACTAGCACTAGTAAATATGCGTTATATTGTTATAACATACCGTTATAATTGAGGTTGTGATTGGCCATGTAAGTATATCATTTTAAATTGGCCCTTTCATACGCTTGGGACCGTCAAATAATGCGGTTTACTTCTGATTATCAATCTATATGGCCCAGAATATTTTTCAAAAAAGTTCTTATTTCGTAACATTGATTCTCAAAATTAAACCAGTTTCATTCTAAACAACTATCGATGTTACCTCTTGAAATTTGTGTATAAGTGTTTAAAGGGTCTAATCAGTATGCCTGGAGGGTCGGGTGTAGTTAATTGAACCAAATTCTTATAACATTTCTTTGCCTAATCCGAGAATTTCATTTGAGAAATGAAATTACTTTTCCATCCCTCCACTCTAATTCCTCAATTTAATTAATGACAGGGTGCTGCGCCGACCCCAATCATCTTGTTGACCGCGGGCGATAAAGATTCTTATTAGTTACTACGTTGTCACATCATATCTGTGTTTTAACCAATAGAGATTTTTCTATAATAAAAAGAATACTTAAGCAAGTAGAAAGTACAATATAACGCGCACTAAATAAAACCTGGAGAGTATTGCTAAGAGAGAAAATATCTTTTTTCGTTTAATATCTTCACAATATTTCTTATACATATATAAGTGTGATAATACATCGGCTCGCGGGCCTTTCCATTTGTAGAAGGCCTAATATTTGGACTATTGGTAACTTATAATGTGTTCAAATTCGATTTAATAATCACGAAAATGATATTGTTAAACAAAAGGTCAAAAACTTAGAGAACATTTCACGCATAGTAAATGCGTGAGAAAATGTTCATAGGGACAATGTTGTTGGCAGAGGTTCCTGTCACCACTCGGAATATTGTACAAATATTATCGGGATTTACACAAAATAGTTTCAGTGTGCAGTGAAGTAATAATGCTAAACCTCTCAACAATTCTGCGATTCTTGGCTGTAACTAATGCTTACTAACTAACCGCTGCTATGTACATTGGAATAAGGCAGAGGCTACTTTAGTTGGCGCCACAGGCACCATGTTCAGAAATTAACCCTTATCCAGTAAGAGTAATAGTGAATCCATGTATGAATAAATTTTCAATTATCCTTACTCCTTTACATTTCTTTTGCTCGCATTTCTCTTGTTTTTTTGTGATTACACACAGTTTAAACATTATTTACAAAAGTAGTCTAGTGTAGTGTTTGTATAGTTATACTGCGGTGACAAAATTTGGGTTTTGAGCCCGCCAAAGAAATATTTTTCAAGCTTATTGTAAGGGCAAAAAGCGTCGCTCGTTGTGGCACATATCCAACACGTACCGGCTTTTGAATAGGCGCCAGTCCGATTGTCCCAAATCAACTCATTCAGCATCTTCGGTACTACATACATGACAGAGATGACTGGAGGTCGAATTGTAACCGCCACGTGTCATTGATCCCATTACAAAGCGTATTATCAACACTTCATCATTACTTATAATTACCATTATTATGTAGTATTAATAGTACCTACAATAGCACATACAAATGGCAGTTTCGGGAGGTACTGTGCAATTTTATAATGGAGAAGCTAAACTATTTTTATATCTTTAGAATGGCTTTCTGCTTGCAGAGATAACTACTCTAATCGTAAGCTGGCATATTTGTTTTATATTTTCTCGAGGTAATATTTATTAGATCAGCCATTCGTTTCTGCCAACCAAGTTAATACCCGGATCGGTCGTGTTGGAGCAAATCCCTTGCAACATTTTTTCCCTTGCATTGTTATCCCTTAAATGATTCTATCTGTAGTCTTCCGTCATACCATGAGTTCACGATTTGATTATTGGCCATATTTGGGATAATTCCTCCTCTTTACTTATTAATATTATTAATGATATTAAGGATTCTCTCCCGGGTAAAAAAATAAATTATCTGCACTCCCTTGAGAGTTGTCAACTTAAAACAACAATCAGACAGAAAAGTTGGCCTCTGGGTGCCAGGAACGGGAAAATTAAAAGTTTCGGTGGGAGATAAATGAGGCTGGTACTCAGCCTCGCCTCGACGCTTCCCCAAGTCATATAAATTGTTATTGTTTGTTTGTTGTTGTTTTTATTGTTTTCTTGACTAAGTTAAAGGGGGGTAAAAGTTAAACTACCGAGAGGTTGAAACTCTGACTGTCTGGCAATGCTGTTGCCAGACCTGTACAAAGCGGATTAATGTGGTTAGGTTTGTGGATACTTACGAGAAAATTCTTCGAAGGTTGTAGGTTTGTAATATTCAATGAAATACGAAATTCACCTGCAAAAATATTTATTGTACATTCTGCAGTTAACACATATAGTATACTGCAGGAGCACTAATTCGATTGTTCGCCGAATACCCATGCTATCTTCAGTCAGTAATAGTATATATTTATTATGAAACATTATCCCTGAATGTAGAAATAATTTCTCTGTTTATTACTCACCTAATTATATCATCTGTATTATGATTAATGCCATTTTTTGGAACCTGTCATCGTACATTCAATTAAAAATCCTCCTTTTTAAAAACATATATATTCCTTTTTTCAATTTATTAAAACATATTCCATTAAAAAATTAAAACAGTAAATTCATTAAGACATAATAATAATGGTCAGTATTAAAATAAAAAATTCAACTTTTTTCTTTTAGTTACACCGTTTCTTTTTTATTTTCATATCAAATCTTCAGTAATAAGGGAAGGAATATAACGTCGCGATTGCTCCGTTTGAAGAGCCATTGTGGTATGGGGTTAAGCACGGTTACCCGTGGCCGTATATTTTATTAAGGGTCCTCATGACCAGTAATGGGCCATTAAGGCCATATCGGCTTCGGTTACAGTCCACAGTATAGTTCATAAAAGAAAAATGTTTTTATCTTCCTTCCCTAATTTTCGACCGCCCTCTCGCACCCGATTTTTACCCCTCTGCCCTTTCGGGCTACCTAATTGCGATCAGATTAATTAATTAATTAATTATTATGACCACGTGTTATATAAATATTTCAAATCACTTCTCGGCTTATCTCTCGCGTTGCACCTTGAATACTTATAGGAAACAACGTAGATGTCGTGTGTTTCCGGTTTCGGGTGGTTTGGTCATCTGCTAGACCGGTCTCGGCTGCTCGCCATCTTCAGTAGCGGTGTTAGTCACTTTTGGCACTCTGGATGTTTTTTTGGGCACCCTCACTGCACTGTCACTGTCACTTGTACTGAAAGGCGCTACATGTAAGGCGCTAATACTAAAATGTAGGACAGACCTTTGTTGCCGGCTAGTAGTGTTGCGCCGTGACATTTAAGTAGCGCGAAATATTACAGTATCGAAGGGCCTAATACTCCTTTAAATTGAGAAAACCCTTGAAAGTATTCAAGAGAATTATACTTTATGATACATAGCAAGTGGAAATTTACCAGTAGTCAGATAATAATAAAAATACCCACTTTAAAAATTACATTTATAAAAAATTTAAAAAATTCTAGTTACACATACCGTTTCAATATCCTTTGATTAAACCGTTACTGAAAGTGTAGCAGTACCGAACTCATATTGTGGAGCGAACGCAAGAACTCGAAAATCGCTGAATGATCGTAAGACGGTAAATAACTTGAAAGTTTAATTTAATCCAAGTTTAATTTTGAGTCGATTATTTGAATAAACTCCGGCCGGAAAGACTCATTTTGTGTGGCCTGGGTGGGAGTTGAAAATCAGACCTTGTGGGGGGAAGGTGGTCGCGTTCCAGAGAATGGGGACTAACTTAAAGTTTCTGGACCCGGCCAACTTTTATTCGATTGAATCACCCTCGGTACTGGGGCCCGGTTTCGGTCGGGGGTGGCGTAATTACAGATCGTTTCGGTGGGGGTCGGAGGGGGGAGATTTAAGTAGAGGATAAATTGGAGGTTTCCTTCCACGTCCTCGGCTGTACTCGTTTGAGAACTTTTCAAAAACGAATTAGCTATTTGGCCGTCCGAATAGTATTAATTTCGTCCAATGGAACAAAATAAACAATTGTCTCTTTTATGGAGTCCACTTTCACTAACGGCCCACACCCCATTTCGGCATTTACTTTGACCCATTACGGCCCCGGTTCGGAAAGTGAAACTCGTATCTGTTCTTTTTAAATGGGCCATTGGTTAAAGAAGAAATAATTCAGGGTGAATGATTAGGGAAAGCTGCCTGCCTCGCAGCCCCATTATATTAATTCATTTATACGTTTTCAGTCTTATTTTATGTTTAATGACACTGTCATAGCATGTGATACATTTCTGACAGGACCTCAGCAGATAGTATTAACCTTCACCACCTGATCAATTATTTTTATTTACAAGGTTTATTTCCATACATTAATAGATTATTAAAAATAAACCAACGTCTCTCTAAGGCTGAAAACACCAGTTTTCACAAGATAACTGCAGTTCAACAGCTCGGTGCGTGACTCTATGTAACATCTCTGTTATGCAGGCTTCCCTGAACCACCGTAAAGAGGTGCGACTCCATACAACCGAACGGCATATAACTATCAACGTAATATGTTGCAGCGATGACACGATAGAAATAATTAGATAAACACAATTTAGAACACCGACTAATGGCTACTGTAATGACAAGAGATTTTAAATAATATTATCACTCTTGCCGCCTACTGAATCTTGATACCTCGTACATTATGATAAGAAATAGATGAATGTACATAATCCACAAGTATATACTCTAAAGCTAAACTAAAAGCGATTTCATCATTTTCCCCCTAGTCTTTGTCCTTATTTAATGTTCGACTTTCTCCCGAACGAGAATGAAAGTAGGGTGTGAGAGTTTTGCGAACAACGGAGAGAATAGGAGATTTCTTGATAAGAAACTTGGACAAAGGCAACTTTGGAGTTTGGCAAATCGTGTTATCGAAGTCTGCGGCCAGACCCTCACATGCTATATTCTCCTGCCAGAGTGGCGCAGGGTGAACTTCATCAAATCCACTGGTTCAAGGTCACGGCCTGTAATCGTCGGGCACCCACATTCCTAATTATATTTATTTAATAATTAACAAAAAGTAAATGTAGATTTTAAAAACAAATATCACCAATCATAAATGATTCCGGTTTGTATTTAAGATTCTTAGCCCAGTTCAGCTATCATTTAAATGACAGCTTTCTAATTATAAATATAGCAATTTTTTCTATCGCAATAGCAATTGTTTCTCTCTCGTCTTTTTTCATGTACTCGAAAGTCATTGAAGCAATTCCCAAGCCACCGCTTTACCCAAATAGTACCTTGAATGGCGCGATGCCAGGATTGTTTAGTATGAAACTGTAATCGACTGTATTTAGAAGTTGTTTATTATTACGAACAAAAGAATTATGAACTTAAGTGACAGGTTATAGTAGTATACAGTAATATGTCTCCGATAAATATTTCTAATAACTTTGGAAAATTAAACATAAAAGTAACAGAGTCAAACCTGGAGAGAATTTCTGTAATAATATCATTAAATTGAATTCCTGCTGAAGAGGCGATACTATGGTTTCCAACAGAGGAAGATACGCCGGGTCTTAAAGAGAACTGGTAAATTAGAAGACAATGTCTACTTTCTTTAATACTTAAACTGTCAATTTGGTTTTCAATTTGCGGAGTGATAAGAGTGGCGAAAAGTCTAGTGTACTGAAAGTGGGTTCAGAGGAAAAGGCGCGGACAAATAGATTGATTTTGAGGTGGACCTACCGCTCGCACTAAATTTCCAGTAAAATATTGTTATTACCGTTTTAAAATCGAATTTTCTATACCATTTAAAATAGCAGGGAGGGAGACTAATTTATCCGGTTAAGAAATTAGCAGATATACATTTTCATCTATCTCCCGAGGTTAGGTTAGGTGTTAGGTTCGGGGCCCGTGAAATGAGCCCGTTACAGCGGAGACCGCACTCGCAGTCTGACGAGTTACACAGGTCTCTCTCCTTGGATTCCTTCAGGGTGCTTGAACCGTGGAATTGTCTCTCAAGACGGTTCTATTAAAGTACCGGCGAGACATAGCACACTAGCTTCTCATAAATTCAAACACCTTCTCCTTTCCTCGCTTTCCCCATTGAACGACTCTCGAGTCCTCTCACTCCTCCCCCACCCCGTCACTCTCTTTCAGAAACGAGATTGCAGTACAGATTAATTAAAATATTGAAATTGGGAATATCTCGGGCCGAGTTTCCACTCGAGTTCCGCCTAATCTCTGTCCTACCCCACCATCTGCGTCGCACAAATGTTTCAAATGCAAAAATTGATTCTCTCGCTTCAATTGGTTTCCTGAAATTATCCACCCCGTTTGGTAAAAGTTCCCTCACCCCTATCTTCCTCTCTCTATCTCTCTCCTGAGGAATTCCTGAAGATTGAGTACTTTTTACCGAGATCTCTGCGAATCAATACATGAACTTTGTTACTATACTAGTAGTGATTAGTGTTTTGCTTATTGTCCGCAGGTGGTACCAGAGAAGGGCGGCGATACCCCGTGGTGGTGTATGTTCACGGTGAAAGCTACCAGTGGAGCACGGGCAACGTCTACGACGGCACAGTCCTCTCTAGCTATGGTAGTCTCGTCGTCGTCACTATCAACTATAGACTAGGCATTCTAGGTATGTAATTCTATTATAGTTTATGAAGTCGCCTTATAAATTTATAAACTAACACGAATACATGCAATATTATGTACATTTTTACATAAGTGCAATTCTACTCAGATTCCGGTTATAGGCAATACTTCAAGCATGTTATTTCACCGAAATCACTAAACTTAAAATTATTATATTCTATTTAGGGTTAATAATAATATAATCCCTAATTTATATTCAGTAATGCATTTATTTTAGTGTATTATATTGGTATACTCGCATCACGAAACTTCCTTGAATATATTCATTATTTTGAGGGAACTGATATGTAGTTATAATTTAACGGAATTTTTTAAAACAAACACCCCGATTGAATAAACAGCGTGGTGACTTATTTTGCTGCCCGCAGTGAAACAAAAAAAATGATTATTGCGATGATATCCGAAAATTCAATATATTCCCCGTAATTGCCGCTTACAGGTACACAATCTGAAACAATTCAAAATGTCCTCAATTGGTGTCGCATTATTTAGAGAAAACAATTGAATAACTACATTTAGCGCCGCGTTGTGGCCAGATTGTTTTTCCCCCTTTGTATTTGATAGTACTCGCAGTCGATGGACCACAATTCTGGCACATTACAACATTTTTGACTCCACCAACGTCGAACGAATCCGCCCATTGATTTCCCAGACTGAGTAGACCGGTAGCGGAGTCAGAATTGGAACAATCGCTAGGCAATCTAGCAACTTGACCAAAGAAAACTTTCAAATAGGGGACTTTCTTTGTAGGGAATTTTCTATTCCCTTCGCAGTGATGTATTTCCAGGTCAGAATAATATTTTAATACTTGAATTAGATACTCTTATTATTAATGAATTCTAGTTGCTGTTTGCACGTTCCCCTTTCACATTTGTGGCCAGCCAAACGTGAAAACAGCATTTTTCAGCTTCTGCAAGCTGAAGAATATCTTTCTTCTTCTTATGGTGGTCTTCATAAGGATTATCGCTTATGAACATGGAGAACTGTTTTATACTCCACACTCGTTCCGATTTACGATTCGGATTAGGAATGTGATCTCATGCAATACAAAGGGGATTCCTTTCGGTTATGAGAAACTACGGAGTCAATCAATAAATAATCAATAAAACGGTGTGTAAAATTGGGGGCTATATTTGGGCTATGTACGTATCTATGAAATGGCAGAAGACTAGTTTTCTAGTCCATATGGCGGTTCTCTCGAACGTTCGACTTGTCGTCGGTAATGTACGGGGCCGGGAGACAGCAGAGCGCTGTCACATTGGGATTTATGAGGTTGACCGCGACTAGTGGAGTTTGTCATCGGGGGTCAGATATCCAGAAGCGACCCCGATCCGCCCACGTTTGAGCCCACCGGTCATTTCCGCTTTTTTCCCACCGTTCAATACCAGGAATTCAGCTACTGGAAAACATACATACGTGGTGGTGGAGGGGTTGAAATATAAAAATGGATGACGCCCAACTTCCCCGACACCCCCCGAACTTCGATTGACATTTGTGCAAAATAAAAAACCAATATTTTTGAGCGATTTCCTTCTGAATAAAATTTAAGGGATAAATATTCAAGTTTTCACCTTATAAAGACTAGTTCTTTAGCTTTCATAAATAAATCTATACGGAAATAATTATGTGTCAGATATTGATTTTCATTTGAAATTCAGCGTTTTAACGCTGAAACAATTTGCATCAATATTTTAACAACTCGTTAGAAGTGATTTAGTATTTAGTTTGAAAGTTTCCTCGGCTGGAAGGAGCTCCCATTGTTCTCAGACAATGCTTCAAAAAC
Organism: Lethocerus indicus; assembly: GCA_019843655.1. Lineage (NCBI taxonomy): Eukaryota > Metazoa > Arthropoda > Insecta > Hemiptera > Belostomatidae > Lethocerus > Lethocerus indicus. The sequence continues at coordinate 18,860,793 of JACDQD010000003.1, read as the reverse complement.
GGAAACTCTCCGTTAATAGGAGTCCTTCACTGTGCGAAGTTATTTTGACTGTTGTAAGTTATATCTGTTTGTCTTAGAACTTAGTATGTGCCGCCAGACCTATTTCACTGCCGACGGATAGAAGTGGTTTTCTTCCACGCCCTAAGTTTTCCATCGCCGTTGAAGAACATATTTCTCTGTTCGGTTTCATTATTTTCCCTCGCAGTAAAAGAGACTACATACTTATTTGTCAGACTACATCAGACTACATTAGTTTCTATTTCGTTGGACATTTTTTTAACATACTTTTTTTGTAGCTGTTGTACTAACAATCCCGATTTATACTAAATTCCTAATAACAGTTTAGGTAGTCTTAATTTCTAATAAGAGAGCCATGTATACAAATCATTTTCAGCATTTTAGATTCTTGTTTTTCTTCATTTAAAAAAAATGCATTTTCATTCAATCCTCTGAATATTGAAATAGATTGAAATTATATATTTGTGCAAAACTAGGAAGTTTCAATTATTCGGTATCAGCTTTAATGAGATACATCAAATGAGAACAAATTTTCTTTGGTCATATGACAGTGCAATTACTTGACGTATCAGTGTGACGTTCAGTACATCTCCACCCAGGTGGTTAGATTGACAGGATCCCTTAATACCACCAAACCACACATTCAACCATCGGAGTCGTTGAGTACTATCCAGATATACGACGAACGCCTTCCATTCTCAGGGTATACTATCCAGCAATACACCGAACGCTTTCTGTTCTCTGGTTATACTATCCAGCAATACGCCGAACGCCTTCCGTTCTCAGGTTATACTATCCCGCGATACGCCGAACGCATTCCATTCATGTCAGTTTTCATGATTACGAACATAGTCAATTATTTAGTAATTAATAAGTTATTTTTCAATATTATTTTTAAATTTCATTTCTCTTCATTTAAAATTATACAAGAATATGTGACACAAGGACCCACAGTGAGACTTCTAATTAGAACGAATCCTACCAAATTAAATAATATTCAATTACGAAATAATTTCTTAGATCCACTTTCAATAGATTTCAAAGCATTCTCTTTTGAGTCCCGTTGAATCCATTTGTTTCAAAGAATATTCTCTTCAACAAAATATAACCAATAACGAGTTTGTTCATTTTCGTTAATTAAGTCAACTTTGCCTTTAGTAAAATTTCCCCGGGCCAGTTCATGGCAGAGTTAACAAGTAATTAGGGTCTCGGTTTCAAGGGGAGATGAACATGAACATGAAAGCACCCGCTTATCTTTAAAAGTTGTTCATTTATCTTTATCCCTTAAATCGGGACGGCTTCAGCTAAACGCCGATACCAAAGACATTTAGTGGTGCTCGCTCCAGGTCAGAGTATGGTCTAACGGTAGAGGAGTTTTTATGTTGCCGGTAGGCAGCGTAAACCGCTAGGCAGGCGTCATCCATACAACCTGAATATTTCATCGGTTACTAGTTTTTACGATTAATATCGTATTTCTCTCGTCTGACAAAGCAGTGTAATAGCTCCCAGGTTTGTTAATATTATAAATGACATATTTATTGCAGGAAATAAACGATCAATTGGATAAAATGAATATAAGTTATATGCGACCAGAACATTGGCCGCAACAACGACGACATTCTCACGGAACAATAAATTACTTATTTAGGTGAAAGTATTGAAACCAATATTGCATTACCATTCGCTTACCATTTCTGGTTTTTAAGCTATAATTATTTTTTTTACCGATTGGGCCACAGTGAAACAGGGGCGTCGGTCGGTCATTAAAAGTATAATTCGGTTTGGATTGGTCCCGCGGCGGTTATATTGGAGGGTCGCGTTGTGTTCTGTGTGCCGACGACAAACGGCCGGCAAATTAAACAGAACCGGTCCCGGAAATAAACTGCGTTAATTAAAACAAAATCGAAGGTACGCCCTGGACCCGGCGTGGTGGGCTCCAGGTGGGCTGGCCCCAACCTCCATACCGCTAATGATCTGTTAAGAGTACACCAATATTTGTCGAACCCTGGAAAACGACCCCCGCTCCGATATATCCCCCCAGACCCCTCTCTGCCCTCGCTCCCTTTACCGGTGTTTGCCCAATTTTCGAAATTAAACCAGACGCCGATTTGTTCGAATCGCGGCGTTGTTTTATCCGTTTTTTATTGGCTCCAAAGGGATTTTATCGGCCGTCTAGAAACGGAGCGTCACAAAGTGTACTAATCCGTGCTCCGTGCAGAGGACAAAATACACATGGCGGTATCGCTAAATACACATAGCCCGTATTCCGCCTCTGTTTTTTTTCCACGTTCAAATTTCACTGAGTTATTTATGAGGACCGCCCTATACGCTATCAGTCCCTATCGCTATATATTTTTACTCGTGCTTCACTCCTGTTTCCACTCACCTATTTTCTTCTTCAATAGAGCGGTTTCGGATTCGTCAGCAGTCTATCGGTAAGTAGTAACTCACAGGCCAGTAAGATTGAAAATCGCAAAGGTTACAGTGAAATGACTGTACTAACAGTATGCTTCATCGGCAGCAGATGTGCGTAAGTACCTCACTATATTACAAATGGAATGCTTCAGGCGGTGGGGAAATGCCGAAACCGGTTTATAGACTAAATAGGAGATTGTAGTCAAAGATCGTAAGATTGATAATATTTACTTTCCTAATATTTTATTCATCGAACCATTATATGTACGTAACATCCGTGAGCATCTGTTATGGCTTATGCCAAGCCAGCGTCCGTTTCCCTCTGCGAGTTTTTTTTTCATTTAGAATAAAGTTTTCGCTGAAAATATTTACGAGGAGAAGACTTGAGTTGAAGGTTGTGAATTCAACCGGTTAGAATTATGAGAGGGAAGAATTCTTGTCCGGGTAACTTTTTAAAATGCAAAAAAGAGATTTATATTTCTCTTATTGCCTCATCTGAAAGTCATTACAGTGGGAGCGGTTGGGCCTCAGGTAAGAGCCCCACACCGTTTCTGCTCGGCAATAACTTACTCACCTTTGCCATTCCGAAACCTTTCTCATCAGTCATAATAAAGCTGTAATTTACACCATAAATACTTGTTTTTTGTCTTTGCTTTTTGTTTAATTAGGCCAATTCTTTTTAAACTTATTTTAAACTAATCATGAAACCGAGTCGTAAATCTTTCCCCAAAGACACGATAAAAAATTGTTTCTTCTATTTTTCGAAAATGAATCAAATTAGTTTGAAATTAGTGAAATTAAATTCATATTTTGTATCCACCTACCTATAACGTAACGTAATCTTTTACTTAATATCATATTACATTGAATGCGAATTTAACGAAATGAATTCATAGATATTTAATGTTTCAATGTAAAATACGAACCTTCCTCTTGGTTTCTTGTTTATAAATGGGATCTTGGAGTAAATGGGAAGTATTGTTTCCATATCTGCCATGGCTCAGAGTCATTACACGGTAAGCAGTACGGTCATAGATTAGGGCCTATAAAAGGAACGTGTCTTAACAGAGGGGGCGGTCGGTGGACACAATTAATGAGCCTCGGGGCGGCCGGGATCGAAACCACTTTAGCGTGAGAACTGGCAATTGGGGGTGGACGGGGGGGGGCCTTACCCCTGGTTTGGTCCCGGTAATGCATTGTGTAAAACTGGAGGCCGCACGGCGGAGGCTCAGCCCCAGACCCCGGCCCGGGGTTAAGGCTACATTTGCAAATGTAAATTCTATCTCCGCCCACCCTTTATCCCTCGGCTTTGTTAAACTGCCCCTGTTCATTTCTGTTCGCCGGGGCCGCCGACCCTGAACCTCATCGAAGGGCCACTCCCACCGCCATCAGCCACCGTTCCCAGTACCCGTCCTAAAGAACATGACCGAGGCTTTTTATTTTCGCACCCATATTCCTGCAATATATTGTTAAGATGTCTTCGAAAACAATTGAGGGGAAGGGGCGATAATGTGGATGGGGGAGTTACTGAAACACTCCAGCGGAACCGACACCAGTCGGCTTGGAATAATTCATTTATTTTTTCCGATATTAACTTTGCGCTCTAATTCCGAGCAATTGTAATCAATTGAACACGTACCGTATGTACGATCCAGAAATGATCGTGTTAATCCCCGTTTTCATTTTGCCACTCCGCTCAATAGGCGAAGGAAAAAACCATCTCTTTTTTCGTTGAAACCATACTGTGGTGATTACCTTGAACAAGGTGTCATGACAAAGAAATTTAATACTGCAGAGTTCTATGCTACTTGTCTAATGAAATGTGTATAAAAGAGCGTAAAAAATAACTAAGGCATATAAAGTATATAACTTTTGAATTAATATCTTATATATATATATATATATAATAATATATATATATATATATATATATATATATATATATTCTATATAAATTTCATATTACCATGGTATGTCCATTGAAACTTTTGCTTATTTAGCAAACCATCGACAGTTTATCATTTGAATAAATTGATTACCCGCACATATCGGTATCAGTCAAAATTGCGCAGAAAACAAATGGTGTTTTTGTGAAGAACACATTGATTGGAGTACCTATGCGTTGTATTCGTTTTGCGTGATGTGCCTCGTGTAGAGCATAACCCGGATGGCGTCCGAAGATGAATTTTGATGTCAATCTGGAGGGCTGAAAGCTGCTAGATGTGTTCAATTAGGGAGGCTAATGGCGGGGGTTCGACCGGCCAATAGTCCTTTCAGAACCGATTTCCGCTGCAGATTTCTGGCTAACGAGATTACTTTACTTAGAGCAGGGCACCGGGCAGGGCGTCGGGCGATTCCGCGGCCGACGATTGCAATACCATGGATTATAATTCAACTCGAATCAAATTAGGCTCGATTCTTCAACCTGGCCCAATGTCACGGCCGCGTGACTGCACATGTGCCTGTACGTTATGATCAGCTGAGCAGAAATCGATCAATTTCAAGTCGATCAGAGGGTTCGCGATAGGGTCCGGGGAGTTGGCATACTCAACCACAAAGAGATCGGTGTATACCTTTCTCATATCCCACTTCGCTTCCAAATAGTAAAATATTACGAGACGCCATAATTCTTTGTAAATTATCGCGAAACACCTTATAATTATGTATTAACGACATATGTCAATTGAGTGTAATTTACTCACGGAATGATACTTGCGATGGCGGGTAGCTGGAACCTTGTATAGGACTACACGTTTTTTTGTAATTCGCACCCCCAGCAAATACTTCGTTAAGAAAAGAGCCAATTTTGAACTTTCGTTTTGACATTTGACAATTTCTCCAGCAAATTAACAACTAGCGGCCAACAATTTGTACTGCTCAATCTCTCTATTATTACTTACGGTCAGAAGACGTCTGTCCCTGAAAACCATATGGAAGATCCGACACGGTTATACGAAAAATACATCTTACCAACATAGATAGGAATATATGTTAAATTGACTGAAGACCGTTAATTGAATTCGGAAAGCTTTATAATTTAATGAGTGGAAAGGGCTAAAGGTCGGATCCCGTATTAAACACCCGTTGGACGCTAATGGACGATGGAATCCCCCAATAGACTCCCACTCTGTGTTAACAAAGCGCAAGTTAAAACAAACCATGTGGTAATTATTTTTACGCATTTTTGCTAGTATTCCCGTTATACACTGGGAATAACATAATATAATTATGATACACTAAAACTGAATGCCCCAGTGCAAACTCCAAGCGACCTGTATACAAAATATATAAAATCTCTGCTGTTAATGAATTAAAAGAAAGATTAGTTTAACATACCTGTTTTGTGGTCTGAGAGGGATCGGAATACCGTAGATGTGTTTCTACCACGGTTCTACCACGTTAGTTCTGTTATTTCTTGCTTAAGTTAGTTATTTTTGGTTAGTTATTGCGGATTAGATATTCCTATGTTGATTGTAAAATTGTTCCTATTTGATGAGACATGATTCTTGACCTCATTGCTCGCAAATCATATAGTCGGGTAGTATATCCCAAGGAGGATAAGAGGGTTTGCCCTCATATGAAAGCGTGGAGAGGGAATGAAAAGAACGGCTCCTGTAATCTGAGCATTATGACAGATGTAAGGCGGTTTGCCTTAATGCCCAACCTCACCACGGCCCATAAACACCGGCCTGATAAATTCGCGGCAGTAATATATAATATCCCCTCGCCATAAGCCTGAAATATTCCGCTATTTTCCAGCCTCAAGTATTTCCACGGCGTTGAATTCTGTCGGGAAACCCGTGTTGAGACCAATTCAAGCCAGAATTTTCTTCTCGGCTTCTCGTCTAATAGCTTATTTCTACTCGATCCCTTCCCTTTTTCGTCGCAACTGTTTAAGGCGACTGTATGTAGTCACAATTTTCGAATTATAAGAATGTACTTACAATACTTGATTGAAATACTTTCAATCTAAAACTTAAACCGATACTACGTGGTGAAAGACCATGAAATAGATTTACTCTCCAATCGTTGATGATAATACAAATTTCCTTTTGTCCTTACGTATGTACCCAAATATTCTCCATTACCTTTACATTTTCGGCGATTCAAAGTATATAATTTCATTATAGAAAAATTAGAAGGGCGACAGCTTGCGGGACATTATTGTATTACCGTGCTATTTAGGGCCAGTTTTACAATGAATGTTAATTTTCATAACCCGCATTTAATTTGTGTCGGAATGCTAAATTTAAATCAATAAAATATAAGATTCCGTATTCCATGATTGTACGCATTTTTAATCCAATTTATATCCATTTAAAATATTATTTTCCCTTGATAAAAGAAATTATTTTCATGGAATTAAGAAATTACGCCTCGTATTCCCTTTAATATTAATTTTATTCCATTCAAAATAGTATGCGTGGAAGAATTATTGTGCGATTTGTCATACTTCTTCTGCAACCACGCACAAGGTAGGCGACAGTCTAATTTCTTCTTTATTTTAAAGCTAAAAAAAATCGCATTGCGACAAAACGACTTGGGGTACATTAATATGATATTTTTGTCAGAATGCTGTGCAGTTAGTTGGTGCGGGGGGGGGGGAGAAGCGCTCGTAGCGGACAAAAGAATCAGAAGTATGCGATGAATTCCGAGCGTAACAATGGCCCGGGGTTATGGGCCTCTCGACGAGGGCTAAATATGTGATACTTTTATTGGAACCAACTCATGCGGATCGGAGGAGTTTTACTGAAGAGCTTACGTTGAAAAGGTATACCGAAAGTGGCCAATTTTCCGAATGTTATCACAATTTTTTCCCTCGTTTAAACCTGAAGAAGGTACGTCTTTACGTATCATATGTACATTTGTATTTATATCAGACATCTCACAGTGAATAGATATCCATAGTAACGTTACTTCCGTATGTATTATTTAATTATTATTTAAACATGGACCAGAGTCCAAGGCAGGAAAACGAATATTTTCTTGTAATTTCACGGAATTATTACCGGGTTTATTTTAGATTGATATCGTTATATAAAAAAAGTATAACCAGCCATGTTATATTGCCTAGATATTGGCAAGTTATAATAGAAGACCATAGATTTCGTGTTTTTGTCTCCTCTCGCTGCTTTGGTCTTTTGCTAGACCGGTTTCGGCTGCTCGCCATCTTCAGTAGCGGTATTAGTCACTTTTGGCAGTTTGGATGTTTTTTGGGCATCCTCACCGCACTGTTACTGTCATATGTACTTTACAGTACCCAACCTAATACTAAAATGTAAGACAGACCTTTGTTGCGGGCTAATATCAGGTGCGCCGTACCATTGAAATAGCGCATTAAACCGAATACACTACAACTGCCACAGTACAAGTGACAGTGGCAGTGCAGTGAGGATGCCCAAAAAACATTCAAAGTTCCAAAAGTGACTAACACCGCTACTGAAGATGGCGAGCAGCCGAGACCGGTCTAGTAAAAGACCAAACCAGCGTGAGGAGACAAAAACACGAAATATACGGTATTCCAACGCCTCGCAAACCACAAAACAGGTATGTTAAACTTATAATAGAGGAATATATTAAAGATATCGACTGTCAACTTGTGCGACCGTACGTGGTTACGAATTAATGATGAAAAATCGAAAATTAATTACCGCTAGGACTCAGTGTCATATAACATTCCTTATTGCTATTATATTAATACACATTTAAGCGTACACATTCTACGGAAGCTAGGTGAAAACTTTATATATATAAACGCTCATATAACGCATTATTATATATAATTAAACAGGTTAATTTGACCATGAACATGGGAATTACCGTCTTTGTTAGTAGGGGTTCCCAGCCTGTGACGAGAGCCCAAATGATGAGTGTCAGGAAAGCAATTCAAAACTGGCGTATTTAGCCGAACTGCATTGTCGCTAATTCCGTCTCTGAATTAATTTAAAGGGGCCTCCAGTCACGCACTCGACCTCATTCCGTGGCAGCGGGGGCCTTTTAAGATGTCCATTGTTGAGGATAATTAATAAGGAGATTAGTCAATATGAATCGCGCGGGCTTCATTCCAGTCAGACTTAGCCAGGGCTTAGCACTTGAATTATACGCCCGCCCAATTGAATATGTTCCAGATATACAAGAAGCCTCCTAAGCTCTACCCCCAAGAAGGTTAATGGATTTCAACGTACCGACCCAGAATATCCAGGTAGCCTTCTGCTCCTTCACCTCCCGCTACTCCTACACACTGGAACTGAATACAAAATTGGATACATAATTGGCTAGGAAGTATTGCTTTCGGATAGAGATAACGAGATGGAGAAGCCCATTTAACTAGGTTTTCTCCAAAATTTTGCTTTCCAGCGTCCATGAAGCCTTGACAATACATGGATGTGAAATAAAAATGTGTAATAACTATACAAAGTAATGCTGAACCTTTTTATTAGGATCCGTATGTTTATGTATATATTTAACCTGTATATCGGGAAAATATATGAAAAACTAGATGATACACCCTACACCATTTTACTTTATTGCAACTCGCAATTTGATTATGCGTTGTCTTACTTTTGAAACAAGGTTCATTATAGTAATTAAGGAATAAATGTCGAAATTGAGTTATAAAATTTATGTATAAGGCTATAACAGATCTGAAAAAATAATAAAATAAAATTGTATTCCATTAATCCACAATAAATCTAATTGGGCGCAGTATTGGGACAGATAGTTTCCGACAACTTCTTCCTCTTTGAGGGAAACGCTCTATTAGATTGACCCCCCAGGGTGAAACCCCGGTGGTATTTACGTTCCTCTGGCTCCGGCTGGCGGTACCACTGGGGCCAACTGTTCTAAATAAGCGGAGGGGACTGAAAGGGGCCCTGTCTCCCAATAGTGAATCGGGGTGCCCGTAGTGCGTGTGCTGCGTGAGCGTGCCCGCGGTCAAGTCCTCTCCCAGCCGATAAATAGATAAAGACTCCCGACGACATGGGGACATGTGACCGCTACTCTCTCTCTCTCTCTCTCTCTCTCCCTCCCTCTCTATTCCCCAAAACCGAACGGATTTCAACTTAAGAGCCCGTCCCCGAGCGTTTTCTATACATTTCCGCTTCCTGGTTCGCACTCCCTTACATTACGCAATCCGTCTCTTCACAATCCAACCTTTTCCTGAGGCTTCAATTTTCCCAGTCTATTTTTTCTCCGCACTTTCCTTAGCCGATTACGTACCCCGGCTACTGGTTATTGAAGACCAGCCTTTCTGGATCTTACATCACACTACTTAAGCCAGAATAGCAATAGTAAATTTATAAATTGAATGCTTTATATAATCGCTTACTTTATACAGCGTACTTCCTCCAACATTGCCAATGATTCTAATGTCTTATTACACAGCTGTCTTATATACACCTTTTTACCTGATGAAGGCCCTATTCTCACCCCAACCAGTAAGTTATACAAGCACATTGACAACTCTTGGCTTTATTGCATTTTTATGGAACATTAAAGTAGACTGGTGTGAGTAGTAAAAATGTAGACTGCGTTAATTAATAACCATAAATTGAATATGCAATGATAAAACTGTCATTGATCCATCGAAATTGCAATAGTTATAATATGCAAAATCGATAGGGCACCTCACTTTATTACAAACTGACTGGAATGGGACTGACAGTGACAAGTTAGTGATGGAAAATCTATGTTTTATGTGCCTTACAAAAATAAAAATAAACATTGCAAAGAAAATAACGGTTTTCATATAGATAAAGGCAACAGAAAGTAAAAATGGGGAGGGGGAGCCTTCAATCGTGGTATCCAAATGAGTTAGTGGATGCGTGACCTCCGGGCTGGTAGTTTCTTTCCTTCAGGAACAATCCTCCAGTAGCAGTTACCGAGGGGAAATGAGAGGAGCCGCCGAGTGGGCAAGTCTCCTAATGAACCCGGGCCACCGAGTAATGGCCCGCCACTGTCTTGAAATTGCATCCTATAATTGCAGCCCCTCTGTTACCCCACTCCCCCTTGCAAATTATTTCCCATTAATTAACCTTTTAATTACCGGCCAAGGTAAACCGATCGTTATTTTTATTTTTTCCCTTTTGAAACCAGTATAGGACCCTTTTGTTTCTCCCACCTATTATTTCTTTCTTACGGCGGTATCCCAATCGACCCCGGGTGGATCGGAGAGAGAATATCATTCTGGCCATTAAACGAGGGATAATTCAATTATTTTTGAAAATGTAATCCCCCAACATCATTTGGTGCGACTGAAAATCGGCACCCGACTTAATTGTGAGTGACACCCGACCGATTCGGATCCGATACGGCTAACTGGATTCCTCTAATCGATTGGATGTTATGTTCATTAAAGATAAAAAGCGCGAATTAGAACGCTAATCTAATGAAACTCTGGAACATTTCTCTAACTCGGCAGTCTAATCAAACAAATAAAAGTGTTACTATTGCATTATTATTATTGTTACTGATTATTATTATTATTATGATATATGACGTTCGGCTAAATTGAGTATATTATGTTTCATGAAAAGAATACTATAGTATGCGACTGGTGAGAAGTCAAATTGTTAAATCAAGAACTCTTTCCATAGGTGTAAGTGCAAATAATAACTTTATGGAGAAATTAATTAGCATCCTTGATAACCTGAACCAACCGACAAATCGTCATAATCGTTATCTGTTTTAATATAATTAGTATTTAAAGTGACATTCCCGGTATTTAAAAGTTTAATGCTAACACACTTTACTCGCTGGTCGGTCGCGCTCTCCGCTCTCCCTCTGCTCTTAGTAAAAGATAATGTTACGGCGGGGTCGGTCTTTTGTTCTGTAGCCCTTCCCTCAACTCCCCACCCACCTAGCGGGCTAAAGGGAGACAATTCTCTTGTGTGTGCAAGGTTGGCAGGCCTGTGGATTGGGCGGCGGGGGAGGACACCGAGAATTCCGCCATTGTCAGATAGCAGGGGGGAGAGCTCCGGGCCCAGAACCTCCTCTCGCCCCGAAACTTGAAAATTGGTACGAACAAAAGGCACCGTTCTCGGTCCCAACTTTAGGAATCGAAAATGATTTTGCGATCTGGTGAACGTCGCGACGCAGGTAGATAAATCGTGCGTTCCAGTTTGTACCAAAACCTAGGTGCTCGGAAATGTGCGCGAAAATTTCTGTATGTACACATCGAAAGTATCTCCCTACGGGGCGTATAACAATAGAAACTAAAATTATGAAATACATACTCTAATTCCTTAGCGTCGTTTCCTACATTCATACCCGTCATAAAATCTCTGTTTCATAAATTACATTCCCATCTTTCCGCTCATCCCAATCATCTCGTCGAATCACTTTCCTCTGTTACCCATCCACTATCCCCCTCTTGGCGGCATAAACGCGATTTCAAACTGAATAACAAATAACAGCCAACTGGATTCGGTAAAACGGGCGAGGGTGGAATAATTATAATATACGGTATTAATTAATCCATACAACGGTTTTGGACTGGCCCTGTCTATTAGGCGTAGTGGGGTCGGTGGAGCTGTGGACCCGAGCTCGCTAATTTTGTTACTTGACTTGGACAGTAAAGCCCCGGGCCTCCCCCTTAATTAGTTTTGACCCGTCAGCTCCCCGGTCAGTTATTTCAGGTGGCTTCCCCTTATTAAGCACAGGCCCACTTACCCCCACCCTCCCCTCTTCTTACCACTTGGACTTATTATTCCACTGCATATTTTATCGCATGTATTTCATATTCCGAGGTTGTAATTCGTGTCTCCGAAAGTTTTCGTGTCCAACGAACACCGCTGGTCCTCCGATAATAAAAAAGGTCATTATTTTTATAACTACTTTGATCAGGCAAATAATTGCGTAGAGCTAACTTTTGTGAGAGGATAACCCTAAAATATCTTAATATTTCGCGCGAGATGACTAAAGAGGATTACCGAATTATGTCGTCACTCTGGAGATTTCTTGTTTTCGTCCAGTTGCTCGTCACGTTTAAAATGAACGCCTGAGCTAATTTATTACCCACTATGGTAGGTTCATTAGCCACGCTTCATTGCTCACGCGTCTTCGTTAGGGATACTTTCCATCGTTTCCGAACAAAGCATCCTATTCCCGTCCCACCACGTGGAGGTGTTGGCGTTATCAACTACTGATAGCAGGGGGAACATCGCCGAAGGAAACTTTAATCCATTTTTCCGGATGTAGTGGATAGTTGAAAAAACCGTTCCTGTGGATTGTCTGAACGCTGCAAAATGCTGCCGTAGGAGGGAGGAGTTTTGTGATTTTTTTTTAGTTCATTAACACTTCTCTTCTGGGACTGTAAAATGAATGTCTGACCTAATTGTGGAACAGTCTCACCTCTGTGGACAAGATTCTGGGTCTCTGATTTGGGATTGCATTAGCATAGTTTAGATGGGGTGATAGCGATAACCACCGCATTGACGGCTGGCCGGAGTCTTTCAAGCAGTGCTTGTGGCGGAGTGGCAGCGGGAGCGGGGTTAAACGATGGCCTACATATTCATAATGTCGGTGTTTCGCCACCGAATTCAATTAATCCGATCCCTCCTTAGGGCGGATTACCGATACAGTGACCTACCCGATAAATAAATTAGACCCGTCTCCAATCCCTTATGTTGTATTCCGGCGAAAGTGACTCCCCGCCGGTCACTCCTCTTAACTGGAGTATAACAAAATAAAAATAACAACCTAATAACAAAGGTATAACCATAACGAAAAACTATCCGCGTTATTTCTAAGGTCGTATTAAAGTAATTACCGCAAACATCTCATTGTAATTACAGATAATATTTAAATTCAATTTTAGTCTAAAAATACTTATTCGCCAGATATTATATATTGTTTCATAATCATCCACATATGATATTTTTTGAAATGGCATATTAAGGCGTGCATATAAGTATCAGGCTAAAAATTTTAAGTATAGGGACCATGAAAATGAGTGTGAAATAAGTTACATTACATAAGTTAAATAAATAACATTTTAAAAATCACCATTATTAGTATAAAGCAGATACTCAGTACATTAATATTTCCGTGACCAATATGTAACATATGTTAGGCCAATTAGGTAATATTGTTAATAAATGATATGAATGTTGAATTAGTATTTATTACAATAGTTTCATGTAGTTTATGCGTATCCTTTGTAAATCATTGGAGTATTATACGCACGAGTCGAAACAATTATTTATTCCATTTATGTCTATAATTCTCCAAATGGTAAGATATAGAAAAGAGCTGGAAACGAAACAAAATAAAAGCTCAGATGACTCATCGACAACCACTATCAACGTCTATCAAATAAGGGAAGACAGTGTCAGGGAAAGCGGAGGGTATTGTTCATATATGAACACAATTGCCATTTGAAAATTATACGCTCATTTTTATTCGGCAATCGATTTACAGGAATATGAAACTTTTGAACAGTGGACACATGTGTGGAAATGAATGAATGTATTGGTCGTTTGGACCTGGTATCATTTGTCGGGAGACATGTGGCGTGTGTGTGTGCTATTCGGCGCGCGCGTGTGGTCCGCATGGCAGAAAATATTAGATTAATGTGGGCCATAAATCGGAGTGAGCCGGGTTCCGGGGACCCCCCTGCAAAGAGTTTTCGATACATTTCTTACTTACTTTACGTCTTTAATGTCTGATTTATTGTAAAATAATACGGGGGCCCGGGTGGGGGGATAAATCAGAAATCGACATGTCCACGGAGTGTTCCAATAAATGTGAAAGATGAAGAATTGACTGGAGCGTTGACTGCACGAAATGAATATAAAGTAGGGAATATTATCGTAGATAACCAGCCATGTAATATTGGCTAGATATTGGCAAATTATAATAGAAGACGTAGATTTCGTGTGTTTCTGTCTCCTCTCGCTGGTTTGGTTTTTTGCTAGACCGGTTTCGGCTGCTCGCCATCTTCAGTAGCGATGTTAGTCACTTTTGGCACTTTGGATGTTTTTTGTGCATCCTCACTGCACTGTCACTGTCACTTGTACTGTAAGGCGCTACATGTAAGGCGCTAATACTAAAATGTAAGACAGACCTTTGTTGCGGGTTAGTGCGCCGTACCATTGATGTAGCGCATTAAACTGAATACGCTAGAACCACCACTACTGAAGACGGCGAGCAGCCGAAACCGGTCTAGCAAAAGACCAAACCGGCGAGAGGAAATCGCCCTTATGGTCTTCAGCGTACAGCGTACTTACAGGAGTCAATCCATAAGCAACAGATGAGGCAATAAATTGAGAGTTTTTAAACCTGCAATACTAGCACGAAATCAGGCAAACCGGGGACAGTACTTCACGTGGCTGGAAATAAATAAGATGGAAGAGGAGATACGGGTAACCTGTACTATTCTGGAACTGTTATTTCTTCAACGGAAATCCGCAATTTAGTGTGGTGCACTAGAGGCGGCCATTAAATGAATGAGAAAGAAGGCCGTTATTCCCTTTTTCCCTGATTTGATAAGAGGGATATAGATAGACAGTAGCGTTTCAATCATTATAGGGTACGGGGCGCCGTCTCGTTAAGCCCGGTGCAATTAAATGAACGGAAGCCGGGACCGCTCGGGCGGCCATTATTCTCCGAAAATATTAAGCGGACCGGAACTGCCGGGACTGGGGCCTCCTTCATTAAGAGGGGAGCTCTGTCGGCAAAGGTGTCGACAATTGATTGAGTTAAATTGATCTCTTTAGAATGGAGAACGGATTATGCTTTTCGACCCAAGACGGATTGATTGGGCTGTCGCCAACCTTGCCCACACCTCTCAGAAATGAACGTTTTAAACTTTTCACACAATATAGGAGTTAATATTCTTCTACCGACGATGGAAACGTATACATATTACTAATTCATAATCAGTCCAAATTGACAATATATTCAAAACTGTAGGTTAATACCATACAACATTGATTATAGATTTCATTGTTTTTTTACCTCCACTAATTATCAAGAAAGGCGTCCGAATTGGTAATTTAGCAAGTAATTTCCCTATATCTCAACTAGCTCCTTGTTCAGAGCTAACCGAAGTCGTGGAAGCTTTTTTCTCTATAAAAAAATCGATTTTCATTGGAAGCAAATTAAATTTTTCCTTTATTTCGAACGCTTTGAAATGTAAAATTTCCACTCTTTGATGTTCTAAGTCCGAATTAGGATCGTGATGATAGGAGACTGAACGTTGTCCGAGGCACGATGGTAACAGTCTTCTCAGAATCATATTACCATAAGTTTTTGGAAAATTAGGCGGTAATTTTATTACCTTCTGTGAACATTTTGATAAAATATAAGCTTTAATTACACATTTAAATGCTCTGCGTTGTGTTACCAATAGGAATTATATGTATCGTGTGAACAGCTGTAAGGAGTGTAGTTAAATAGTTAAGATAAATAAATAGAGCTCTCAGTGATGCACAGACGCTGAATAACTGAATTACTACCTAGTGCTTAAGAGCTGATATAACTATAGCGTAATAAGGTCTTGTCACTTATGATTTAACAATGATTCGCTACTGCATTAATTTTACTTGTGGTTTATAAAATTGATTCCTGGTTTGATTCGGCTTTAATATTGTTACGAAAAGGACAGACTTCAGAAATAAATAAGTCATAGCTGGAGACAACTCGATAAAAATTAGTTATCAATTTAATCTCGAGCCCTCGGAAATCGCGTGCCCCTTATCTTGTGCGCGTGACCCAGGGGTTTTAACACTTTATACTTGTCAGGATGAAAGCCCGATATGTACGGGCCGACAACAATCCCATTCGCTGATCCACCCGAATGTAACCGCGATTTCCACCTGTAAATTTCCACACAGTGGATCCCCGAATATTTTTACCGGCTCCCTTCGACCCGGTGTTTACAGTCCTATCCACCTCTCGAAAATAAAAAGAACACTGCAATTACTGTTTTAATCGATGCAGTTAAGACGACCTCATGCATTTTTCGTATACAGGGCCAACCGCGAGGCTTTTCCCACCGTCAGTAATAAGTGCATTGCACGGAAACGAGGGAAAGTACCGCTAACAAAGATTCGCAAGGAGAAACTAATTGCAAGATTGGAGACCACGATGAAGAGGAAATAAATTATTTCCAGACTTCATTTTATAGAACCGGTCTCCAGAAAATTTGAGAGCATAACTCTCACTCATGCCAACCAGACGAGGGGACGAACAAAAAGAAATAAAAACATTCCGGCATTTTTCGACTATATATAGTACAATTTGAGAGAGTAGTCCTGGCATAATGCTTCACCAGTGTTTTATACTAGAGGCCAGTGGAAATGGCAGGTGTGATGAAACTAAACATGTTTGTAAAAAAGTGCCTTTTAACTGAAGAAAGGGCAATAACAAGGACCATGAATGATTTTACGGCCGGTATAATGCAGTTGATGAAATCAATAACCGTTTAATAGTAACAATCAACAATTTCACGACTGGGATTAAAAAGAGACCTCTAATATTTTTATGTCACTGGTGCACTGCTCGTGCTTTTATTATTTTTTCACTAATTAAAGTCATAATATTATTTCAGTAGTAAATATAAAATCGGTGGTAAAACTCTTGAGTTCGCTCAACTAATAACCGTCAATATTTACGTTAAATTAGATTATTTATTGAGTTTGACTGAGCCTCATAAAACTTTTGTCAAACATCATATAAATTAAGGATAATAATAATATTACAAGAGGAATAATAATAAAAATAATTAGAAAAGAACCATGTAATTAGTTACTTAATTGGGACAATCAATCCCAGAGCTCTACTTTGTACTACAGTACAAATTGTAAATTGTTTCATTCTATTTCATTCGCTATAAGAGTAATTATACATTTTATTCAATAAATGGGAGAATGATTCCAAAGAGAGGAGTATCATACAGGAAGGTGATACGGTTGTTCCTGGAGGCCATTAGGGAATCGCTATGGAATTGGATAAGTAGAACAAATGGCATATCTTCCAGAAGAGCTGGAGTTTAATGAAAGAATATAGTATTGAGAATATCTACTTCAAAATTGTCCTAACTGCAGAATAATTACTAATCCGTCTTGACCTATTCTATGAATAAATGCAATGACTGTGCTGAAAATAATTAAAACACTTGTGCTGCAAGATTGCTTGATGTTGTACTCACATTTTATCTCATCCTGCATATTATAGAAATAGTAAGTAATGGCGTGGAGTTGGGTCGGCCCATAAAAATATATTCGGCCGACGTCCGGCCTGTCCTCTCTCTTTCCTACTCCCTTACAGAAAAAAAACGAATGTCGATAAAAGTCATAACTTTTTATTACAATTCTTTTTGTTTGTTGGCTGAGAGATTGTTGCTGAACGAAAGAAGGGACTTTTGTCCCTTTACCGTCCGGAATTGTTAAAACCTCCCAGTGGGCTCTCTCAATACGGAACGAACAAAAAACCTATCCCCTGGCCGATGCAGCTTAGCCGACTATATAATTCTTATAAATTAGTGGTTATTCAAAATGAGAAATAACTGTACACTTTCCAGGACTTTCACTACAACAATCCCAGCTTGTCAGCGGAACTATTACCGAACACGGGAAACTAAAAGCAGTAACATCCTATACATAATTTATGAATGAAAATTGCTGGACCACCATACTGTGTATTCTCTTGGTACTTTAGTCCGAGCCTAGATAGTCTTCGAACTTTGTGTTTTAGGTGCAATAAAATTTGACGATATTTGTTCGACGAAATTACCACTCAGGTTCTTTGCAATTCTGTCCCAGCGACTCAACGGCCCACTGGTTTAAATAAAATGCACCTTACATATGGAAAAATTACGCATGACCATATAGAACTACAGACTCAACAAAGAAGACAGGATTTGAAGAGCGGCCACTGACGATAGCCTAGGGACAACCTAGAAACAGTTATAACCTATCGGCAAAGGAAAGGTTTTCAGGCGTACCACGGCCGATTCCAGGGGTAGAGCCGTCTGAGAGTCGTCGTAATTGGTTAATTTCATTAGGAGGGTAATCGGGGGTGTGGCTGAGGGTCAGGCTATCGCATTAAGCCACATTAGGAACTTGTCTGCACCTTAGCGATCGACACCCGGACCGCAACCCAACACGTTCTGGTTCACTGGAGAATTTATTTGGCGACATTCCGTACGAGTATTACACTGTTATTAGAACTTACGTTCCAACATTTTATACAGTATCTGTATTGAATAGGTATTTGAAAAGCAAATACAATAACACTACCGATAAAAAAGAGAAAACATTTTGTTGGCGGTACAACTTATGTAAAAAAACAAATAATTATATATGTATAATTATAATATATAATTATAAATGTATTACTTTTTCCTGTTCTAGTTTTTGGCTACATTTAGGACTGTAATCATTCATTTTTGTATGGCTTAAAAACCGACCGACTTCAGAAGTTTATGTTTATAAGACACTACCGTTGGGTGCCGGAAAGATTAAAACACGACGATATTCAATGAGTTTAAAGATAGCGCTCACAGTTTTAAAGAGGATTTAGGGGCACCGGAATCGTTGAAGACGAAGCACATAAGGTTGGTTGGTAAAGCACATAAGGGCCCTGAGGGAGGGCGGAGTGCCGCCACTACCACTCCTGTAATTATTCAAGAAGGCCTCTATTCAACCCACTTCCCAGCCTCGGGAAATTAGCCATTCAAAACGGAATACTAGGCGCACTCCTCTCCCTCTCCCTCTCCCTCTCCCTCTCCCTCTCCCTCTCCCTCTCCCTCTCCCTCTCTCTCTCCCTCTCTCTCTCTCTCTCTCTCCCTCTCTCTCTCCCTCTCCCTCTCTCTATCCCTCTCCCTCTCAGAATTCAGATTGTTCCAGCGTCAGGGTGTCTTTCCACGAGAACGTGCAACGTATGTTTGGTAAATATGATTTATAAGACGATTGTTTTAGCTCTTTTAAATTGAACCCCAATCGGACTAAGATGGGGAGAGTAAATGAATAGTACTACCTTCCGTAGAGAACGGTTGTAATATAAACGACTCCCTGTCGTAAAGTGCGGGAGCTGGCCCTCGAGCGTCTTCATTGAAGCGGTATGGGCGTAGGTAAGACCTGTGGGAGGGGCCGGGGGGCAGAGGCCCTTATATTTTAATCTGAGCCTAACTTCTGAGGGGGGCCCTGATTCACAGAGGCTATAAACGCCCCAGGATTGGGTTACTTTGTGCCTCCGGGGACAAATTAGCGTCGCCTTCCCTTACCAGCCGAACAACCCCCACCACTCCCGACAACGTCCCTTATTCCCCTAACTCCCCCCCCATACTACATTCTCAGATTTACTTTGCCTCGTTTTGAAATTATGACCGCCATTTTATAAAGCATTGTACGACGCCGCCGCTTAGGAGAATCCCGAGATAAATACGATTTTTTACGCCCACGTACGCCGCTATAACTTATTTTTAAACTTATTTTATAATTTCAGTAGGTACGCAGATGAAACTACCAATGGAATATCGAGGTAAGCATCACACGGGGGCATATTACCATCCCCGGAGAATATATCTAACTAATACTGATGAGGTGGCTGTTCCGGATTGATCGCTTAGTTTCGAATCACCTAAAAAATTGCGTGAATATATCCAACTGGAGCAATGAGTTAATCATACATTAACAGGTAATGAGTCTCATAAACTGAAATGAACTGCTGTGGGCGCATCGTTACATCATAATGTGGCACCATCCTCTGCGCTCAACCAAATAATAATGATTACAACATAAATTTATTACCTCTTTTTCGACAGAAAGTTTACTCCACTCAGATCATTGGTACTGCATATTACCACGTATGTGATTAATTAACACATATTTTGGTTCCTTCCAAACTAAATACAGTAAATATTATATAATACGACATTAACTCGTATAGTGGTTCCTTTATTTTTCCATTCATATTTGGGTGGACTTTAAATATTTAACCAATTAACCTGCAGTCGCTGTTACATTTATAGTCTTATTTTTGTAAAGTGCTCACAGGGCAATACAAACGGAGCCCTTGTTAAAAAATATCAAGGGAGGTGGCTCGGGGAGCTAATTCAAAATTCAAAAGGACAACTTCCAGGCGAACTCCCATTATTGCCTCAAGGGTTAGTTATTATACTTTTTGAAGATGTATTATGCTTTTCCTCTGGTCCGGGTTGCTCAGAGCACTTCTCCTGGGCAGCCCCGAGGTCCCAAATCTAATTTCAAAACGTTAACCTTTAAATTACAGAGGGAATTATAGATTTATACTCGCATAAATATTTATGAGGCATAGTGGCCCAGTAGGAGGGCGCCAACTAGTCGAGAATGCAAAGGAAGGCAAGTACTGTAGGTAAAAATAAAGCAACATTCAACTTTTTCTATACAATCCTTAAACCTTACATCATTATTTTTTTATTAACACATAGAACTCTTCTGGGAATTGCCTAATTATAAATTGCCAACAGTTTTACGTAATTATAAAATAAACATCGTAAGAATACAACACTCACATAAATATGTTACACCGTAGATTACCGGAAAAGGTATGGTGACTTCCTTGTCTTTATCACCTGCAATAACTGACCTCGCACGATGACGGAAATCAGAAACCGGATTAATCGCTTAGTGAAACAAATTTAGTTACTATAATTGAGTTGTCTTTTCCTATTCTACAGGGTGAATCTAAGCCAACATTCGTCAAAAGGCACTGAGTACCAACTGTATACCACAACTGAGCCCACTCAACAGCCGCTTCATTAGTACTGGGTTATTCCCACAACATCCTAACAATAACAAAGCGAGAAATGCTGAATCGCCGAGCACTGTAATAATTCGATTTGAAAAAAGCTACTAAAGCCTTACTCATTAATTCGTTTTTTAGAGTTTAGGGACACGTTTCTGTAACGAGGTTTGGGTTGGGGGAAAAATAATTATTATTTTGAAGGCGTGTATTAATTTCTGGCTCGGATAACTGAATTTAGCCGGCCATTATAATTGGGGGGAAAATAAGAACTCACGACGGATCACGTTCATTAGGTTTTAATTGTCTTTGGTAATCTAACCGGAACCGAGGACTCGGCAGTGGACTATGGATTCGCACGATCGTCAAAGCCTTGCGTAACTTCCTTCTGAAAATCTTGTACTGTCGATAAACAGAACCTATTGAACAGAAAATTGATTCTTCTGCAGTAATTTATAGAGGAGAAGACTGGAAAACTGGAACGGAACACCATCTGAGACGGTTTTATTCTAGCTTCTATGGACTGTTGCTAGACCGGATATCAATGATTTTTCCTCATCAATATTGGAAACAATTATACGTGAAAATATCCATGTTCCGGATTACTTTTTCAATTTTCAACAGTCATCTCACCTCCTTCATCCAGAAATAAGCAAATTGATTTCTTAACTTTCGATAAATTCCTTTTATATAAATGGTGGTGAACACCATAACGGGACATTTTCTACGCTAATTTAGCAATTGATTTCTAGTCAATATTTAGATTCTCTTCAAATATAGAGCTCAATCAATTAAAGAAATCAATTTAATTGTAAATAACATAAAGGAATAGGTCTTATTCGTCAATTACCATGAGGCATCTTAACTTCAATATAGTTTCAAGTTCACATTGTCTCCTTCTCTCTAGAATGACCATTCAAAAGGAAAACCTAAACTAATATTTTCGTCTGGAACAAGAATGTAGCGCCTACACGTATTCTAATGAACAACTGGTCTCCCGCAATATTGGTGGTAATTACTACATCATAAACATATAATGCAATGCATCCATTCCATATATTATACTTTAATCGCATCCATCACTAATAGTCATTACGCAACGCCTAATTATATCAAGTTTGACAGTAAGCATTCGGGAGTGGGACATTATTTTGCTGCCCCCAGTATTAAAATTTCCATTTAAAATTTGTAACTTAATCCTAAACGACCCCTCTCGAAACAACCCTAATTGCTGCGCTGGCCCGTGGGGACGCACAGCGCGGTTAACGATTACCTAAGGGGAGGGAAACAAAAAAAATCATATTTGAGAATGGTACGTACGCCCGGGGTCGAGCAAATGAAAATATGCGCGGGGTCGAAGAATGAGGGGTGAGGCGCCGGCTATGACGTCAGCCGACGCGTCATCGCTATCGTTTGTATCGACCAGAGTCGGCCGCTCTCGGCCTCTGTTTTTGTTACTCGGTTCAAATTTACCCTTTTGTACCCTCCCTCCCTTTCTGCCCCGGCCACCATCCACCCACGGTAATGACAATACGCAGGTTTGACCCGAGACCGATAGTTTTTGTTGCAGAAACCCCTCAATGTATTACGAGCTCAATGTATGCTCCCGGTCCGCACTGTTTAGCGGAGGCGTTAATCTTTCTTATTCATAAAAGTAAAACTGCAGTACCTGCGGTTCTAATTTAAATAAATATATTCTTTTCATCTCCGGTACCTATTTGGTCTGAGCATATGTTTCTTCATTAATGAACCTCCTGTCAGTGAATGTCATATTGAACAACCGCGCTTTTTAGTATATTTATGACGCTTTTCGGTGGCTCACGTGTCACCTGTCCGGATGTCGGCCTTTTAGTGGGCCATGCGCCATACCGCGTACCCCGTCGACCGCACTAATCGTGCATTAAACCTTGAACTTTGTAAGCCTACCCAAATTTCTGACACTGCCGATTCCCCTCCCTAGCTAAATAATTTTAAAGGTCATAGTTGGAATATGCACATCATTATTATTATTATTAATAAACATATCATTGCAGAATTATTATGGAGAATAGTAGTAAGATTTAACTTAAGAAAAATTGAGGACTGATATATGGTCTACCCGTGTAACTGAATAAGTGACAATAAAAATGCATGCCAAATTAACAAATATACTGGGTCCGGGACTATGTTTACGTGTATGATGCTTGGTAATATATACAATATCTTGATATATGTAGAAATACATTATCATAAATTAACGTACTAATAATGTACATTAAGTAATTTATTAATTTGTCAATTAATACTATAAAGCCCGAAATTACGCTGAATGAATAACCATGAAAATTCGTGGTGAATGAGAATGTAGTTATTTTAATCAATACATTCTTCACACACTCAATGAACTTCGTTCGTATTCTTGCGGTCGACTGCAATGTTTATTGTAGATAAACATATTATGTATGATAAAGTAGTCGGAAGGTTTAAAAATGAATTTTAGTGTCATAGTGATTTTAATTTTTAAAATAGTCATTAAACTTGTATTAATTAGTTATTTATAAAGGAATAAATAAAATAATAAAAGTAAATATTAATTCATATTCCAGTCATGCAATCATTTCAGCGAGGGTAAGGTTACAACGGCGTAAGTAAGGGAATGTAGATAACGGAATATACTCTGGATTAATCTATTGCAATTCAGCATTTACTGGATATTGAAATGTCAAAACCTTATCGACTCTATTGTTTTATTTTGGCCTTATCTAATTACTGTTTTTACACACCCCTCTCATCCAGAACGGGAGGTCAAATCCGGTTTAAACATTGACCAAGTTGGGAAGCAATTGGGTCGATCGCCGAATCAAGATATATGCAATTCAATTGGCCGAGACCGGGCCGCGTAATTACGGCTGGTATTAGGCTAGCTGAGTAATGATGTAACAATAACCAGTAGACCCGTGGAACACTATAAATCATGATGGCCGGTATTTATTGAGAATTCTGCCAAACTTGTACGACTAGCCGACGACGAATCGATCATAAATCATGACGCGTCCATTAAGCACCTCGGTAATAAACAGTGTTTAAATTCTGCAGGCATTCCACACGTCGGAAACTTGCCCTATAATCACGGGTCCCTTAACGTTGACATTCGATGACAAATCTAATTCATACCTTCGGAAGAATAAATTAGACATAATAGACCGATTAAACCGTAACCATGGAATGATTAAATCAAATAAGATTTACCTTCATTCTTAATCACTGGCTCTATGATGAAGCTTTATTTAGGGCTTTATATACTATAACGGTTTTTCCGACAAGCACGAATCCATTTTCAAGGATCTTTGATGATCATAAGAAGTCAAGTGCATTGTTTCATGTTCAAATGTAGCACGAGGTAAGAGAATATTAAAGTTACATGAAGAATGAGTGGAATATGAATATGAAATAAGAGGATTAATTCATATAATTATCCTAACAATTTGAAACGTTTCTGCATCTGTTGCAAATACGATTTTCAAAGTTTTTCTTTGTGTCATTCAAATAAAATAATTCTAATGTCAAATGATTCGTTCGACATGGTAATAAATTCAAATATGAAGGCTGAAATAAGTGAATTTCTTTGCCCGTTGCATTTTGGGGTGCCACATATGACGAGCTTTATAAGGCCCCAGTTGAGGGGCCTGTCCTTCGATTAAATTTCGTCAGGCTCCGTCAAGCACAGTTTTCAGAGCCGGATGAAATATTAATTGGTAGGGTTGTCGGTTGCGTTGCGTCTAGAAGGGCTCTGTTTTATTAGTGTTCCCTTCGAAGGCTACAATAACGTTTCCCGTCTCCGCTCTCGGCCTCCAGTTCCCGGTCGCACTTGGAGTCCTTGCTCGAAGGAAGAATTCGAAACTCTCCGTAAAAGGATACTGTGCGACAGGCACAGTATTTTCCGGTGGATTATATGTGCTGAGTTATATGGACCTATGATTAATCAGAGCATAGCTCCCACAATCGAGGCGATATATTCTTTCTCGCATGTTCGGTGGGAAATTTGAATAGTTTCCGCTTTTTACGCTAATGTTGTGTTAACTGAATGGAAATCTGATACCCGAAATAAGACCGAGCTCCATAAGGGTGTGGAATTTAGTGCGTTAAAATACAGTCATAATGTATGTAATGGTCCCGATTTATCTGTCCGCTCTCTCAATAAATATTTTCAGTTCCAATATCTCGAATTTAATTCCCTCGCATGGAATACATTAAACGGCGCGTAGTAAAACGATTCGAAAAGTGACAACGGCAGTAGCGTTGTATAAACATTGTGCGGTCGCGGTAGATCGGTGCAGTCTGATGTACACCACAGGGGAACCGGTCCAATAACGACGGCGAAAGAGGAAAAGGCATCGGTGTGGAGTGGACCCGCCCAATATTTGGCTGCTGGACGCCGCTTTTAATTGGCTTAACAGGCGTTGCGATGGCTCTCGGCAACAGTTTATACGGTGTTTGTCGGCGCCGGCTCCGTTCATAGAGCCAGGGAGGGCTCTGCCTTTTTGATTAGCTGGCGCCCCTCGATCCCACCAATTTTGATACCGAAGCTCAGTTACACTTTTATCACGTGCTCTAATCCGGTTTTTTGCCCCCTTTTTTTCGCGTCAGGTTTGTTTTTCGATTGTCCACCGCCCTTAATACGGCTCCGATTAATCCTATCGTGTAATGAATGTACTATATCCGTATAATTCCACGATTTAATGCAGCTTTAATTAAATAATAGAGCTTTTATCATTAAACCATCATTTCCATATATACCCGTTGTTCCTCATCAAAGGCGGAGGGCTTGAAATTTCTCATTAACCAACAGTAATGTATTCTGATTCCTGTCACGTACTCCATCACTAATAAATTGATGAATATGATTGAATGACATCCATGTATGGCGATCGTCGAGAACTGAAACATTTCACGTTGAACACTATAGAAGGGATACCTCGTAGCAGATGTAAAATGTATAGAAATATCTAAACAAACTAGTTAGGGATGGGAGGAATAATCGACTCTTGATCTTGTTCGTAGCATGTTTTGTTTCGTAGCATCGTATGACTTTGTCCCGACTCGAACGTTCAGGCCTATAGTATTCACCGGTCATAAAATTTGTCAATCTGATTTCACCTCTTCGCCAGAAGCAACCGGCCGTGGATGAATCCCCTAGGCGAATCCCCCCTGCGGTGAGGAGCAAATGGCGTCGTTCACGCCCTGTTATCGGTGCATAATTCTATCAAACATTATTCAAGTGGAGCTTTTTTAATGTTTGTTTTTACAGACATTAACGAGCTAGGTATACTCACAGTAATTAAGTCCGAAAATGAAAGAATTAAATACATCCTCTCATTTAAAAAATTCAAATAAAACAACGAAGTATTTTAAATGTGTTTTTGCTGTTCAATTCGTTCAGTGTCGATGTTGGTAATTTATTTCCGGGAAAATTGAGGACGTAGCGCTACAATTGAGAACAATGGGCGGGTATAAAATTGGCGGGGCCTCTTGGGTGACTGTGTCGGGTGTTAGGACGGTGCGGAATGGAAGCGAGGGGTGAATATATCGCTGTACTGCGGATGAGGAAAGTGGATGGCGCCCGAAAGACAATTCTCGCGGCCCCGCGAACAATTTAGCGCCGTTTCAGGTCGTCGGGGAAAGGGGGGCGAGCGGTGACTATATTTAATTAAATTCGTAGATCAAATAATGTCGGTGGGTGAGAGGAGTGAGGCTGACGGTGGGACGCTTTTCACCCAAGGTATTCAATTACCCCGGACAACGGGCGCCCCGACCCCTCCGCCCACGCACAACTACCGAACAGTTTAAATTGTTCCGCCAAATTAGTTGGAACGAACGGATTCTGAGTTTTTTGTCGGGCGGGCCGTTGGAGGATTTTTTTTATTTTCTCCCCGGCCGCAATCGATACCGGACAAATGTGTTCGATTCAACTTCCGGAAATATAGTTTCGACATTATTGACCCCTACCGGATCCCTGAAATGGCGTAACCGTATTCAAACTCCTGATTATGTTGAACAAAATTTGACCCTCTTGATCAAACTTTATTCGGTTTAAAATAAATATAGACGAGCCGACTAATATCATATTATATCCCTGCCTGTCTCGTCATTCCTTAATTATTTAGTCGCAATGGTAATTTGCTCAAGTTATAAATCAATCGTTCGGAGTAATTACATTTTGGAGCTAATTATTAAGAGTCTCTTACTGTCGAGAAATCTGTTACGATACTTTTTCCATGCGGCCATATTCCTTTGACAACAATGAACTATGTAAATTTTGAGTTGAACAAATATTGCGGTTGCGGGGAATTATACAGTGACTGGTGTGGGGGCCGACCCTTTTAATAAAAAATACCGATACATTCATACCAAAGGGTGAGGTACAGGTCCCTACGGGCAAACGAATTTTTAAGGACTATGAATTTCCGGTCATGGGAGCCCACCAGCCGCCCTCAAATACTGGCAATATACAATTTCGATACCCGCCGATTTTATTCGGAAAATACCTACCGAGTGTTATCAGTATCCAAGTAGTATAATTAAAAAACTAATATATGGTTAGTATCCAAGGGCAGCATAGTATTATAACATACGTGTAATGTATATTATATATATATTACACAAATACAAATATAATATAAAAATATAACGTAAAACAAATTAGTGCTTATCAAAATAACAAAATGCATATAGCGTTCAATAAGAAAATAAAAAAATACAAAATAAATCAAATTAGTATTAATTATTAGATTACCATTATTTATTTGTCGCCAGAACAGGGACCCGTATTAATTACAACCCCCATATTTTATATATAAAGATATTCTGAAATTAGTTCAGGATTTGTTATTTAACCAATATCTTCTGAATGTTTATTGAAATGTTAGTAAAGAAAAATTACTCTATTAGCAAGGCAAACCAGTAACGCTGTACTATGCGCTAAACGATTAAATATTTTTTTAAGCTATAGAATCAACTTAACCAAAATAAATAATTTATCTAATATATTGCTATTGCGATGTGTGTGTGTTTGTTGTAACTGTCACACATCAACATATGAAGATATATGGCGTGTTCAAATCACTCACTATTAATTCAGTTTACATATTACTTTGAAGAATATTCCATTTCTACATTCCATGATTTCAATATAGCGAAAGAACTTTTTCGCTTCAAAAGAACAATGTTGGGGTTGAATTCTGTACATTACACACATCAGGTAGGTAGCTTAATAAACTTCGGTCTTGGTTCAGGAAAGTTAAACTGCTGGGAAGGGGGTTTACGGCTCCCCGCATTATTATTACAAGACCAAGGCGAAGAAAACGGATGGGAAACATTAATTAGTTTTCTAATTAAGTAAGTGCACCCCTTTTATGTTATTAAAATGAGAACTCAGTATCCGCAAGTAGGCGGTCCTCGTAAGTTCCGTCTGTTGGCGAAATACTGAGTTAAATATTCGATGCGTCGGATAAAAGGGAAGGTATACATGAATATAGTGGCATATATTTTAAATGAAATAAAAGGATTTCTCTTGGATCATCAATTTATCCTGATTTATAAATGTTGAAATGTTGTACATTCGTTAATACCATAAAACATTTTTGAAGTTTTTGTTTAGAGGCGGTGGACGGAACATGCTTCTTCCTTAGCTCTGGTTCTTCGACGTTTGTGTCTACCCACGCTGAACATATGTGTTTGGAATTCGAGTGACAGCTTTTTTTTGTAAGGAGCCAACTCTCATTACATATATGGACCCCCACCTGTTGTATTTGCGAGCGGAGTGCCTTCTAACGGCTCATTATATGAGGCGCAGTGGTTCAGATAGAAAATACCGAGCTGAATTCTAGTGACTACGGCCGCTAATTTCATCCTGCACTAGTCCGGATTCGACTTCTTACCATCGTCAGTAATTCTGTCTACACACAGTACTGACATTGGAAACCCGAATTCGGTTGCTGTCGAAGGTGATAGGCTAAAATCTATCTTCGGACGAGACTGGTGAATGGTGCAATTCCAAACCGCACAGAGCACCGATACTTTCAATTTATTGAGTTTTGCGCCCAATAAAAAAACGAATAATATATCGGTGACAAAATTTAGAAGGACGGAATCCCTCGGGCCACTAATACCTACAAAACCTGGACCTGGGGATGGTCAATGGCTTTCTGCAATGGCTTCAATGGTTGTTCTGCAGCTGACTGGGTGTATTGGACCGGAGCGTTCTCTTATGCGCCTTCCTCCGCAGCTGTGAGTCAGAACAATAAAGACGGGCCGACGGTGACAAGGGGGATCTCCAAGAGGATAGAAGCTACAATGAAAGCCCACGACGCGGTCGGATTGCGACCCCTCGACAATCGGACCCCCAGCCTCACCCAATTCGCTTCGATCAACAAGGCCCCCGGGACTACTATTATTAATTACATCATAATTGCGGGAGGACTTTGGACAAACAATTATATGCTATTGAATCGCATCGATGTAGCCACAGATCGATTTACAGTTATGAGTCGATTTACTAGTGATTGCAGTAATCACAACCTAATACGCACTGGTCTGGTTAAATTACCTTTTGGTGAAATAGACAATCTAACACTAACGCGCTAGCACCATACCATTTCCATTGGCGACACATAAAAGAAGACGGATGAATATATTGTTTAGTTTTAAATATCAATATCGCACACTTGAAGTATAATATATTTCACAATTTGCAGTTAGTTTCATATAGGGAAATTAACAAAGGTGGATTGCTTGTAGTCAAAAGTATTTTATAACTACGAAAAAGAAACCATACGACTCAACTGATTATCTAACATAATATGATATCTGTGATACACCGACTTTTTTAACTGTTTGACAGTATTCAACATTCCCTAAGCGATCTATTTTCATATCTGTTTTAAATTATGTCCAGATTGATTAACATAAGCTTATGTGTACAGGTTCGACAATTTTATGTACCATAAACGAGGTCGGTTCATTAGGATTGAGTTATATTAATGTTTTATAAGGAGTGAGAAAAGCGCTATTATTCCCTGCCGTCACGACGGTGGATGGATGATGTTCACGGATGATGATGGATGAACGTTCTACGGAACGTTCGGGATGTAATGGGCAACACTCCAACCTGGGGAGGGGGTATTTGTTGACTTAACTAACTCACTGAAAACCTGAGGTAAAAGGCCTATATATATTCCTTACCGTGAGGTTGAAATATACACAGGCCATAGCCTTACTATGTCATGTAGTTAAACGCCAGGTTCCTAGTTTGATGCTCAGCCCAGTTTGCAGTTGAAGTTGTTCAGGTATACTCATAACGCAAGAAACAGTTTAGAAGATATTGAATACGACACGCAAATTATTCTTACAGCGACATGTATCATCAGTGTAGTTTGAAGTGACATTTAGATGAATAACATAATTCATTTAGGTGCAACAAATATTTGCACTATGTACGCTTATTGTCCAAATAATTACTCAATAAAAAAAAATTTACTGAAACCAGATTCAGTAATAAAGATTAAAATGAACCTGAGCCAGCGCTATAAAATGACGACTATGAACCATTGAACATTTACACTCTTGTATGACTTATACGACTGGAAATATAGAGATGTTTATAGATTACAAATAAAATAAGACGGGTAAACATGCTTAACTGTTCACTGAAGGAGAAATTACTAGTTCAACCTTCCTGCTTAAACCAAAGTGAGGCATACGGATTCGAACTGGAAGGCTCAGAAGAGGTATCAAATTTAAACAAAGATCGAAAACTATATAGTCTCCAATTAATTTGAAACCTCAGTATCTTCATTCCAAAACTTCTCATTTCCATTATTCCTATTAGGCGGTTATGAAAGAATTGATCTAGAGATTTTGTCTTACTTCGTAATTAGTGTTTATTCACTTGTAAAATGTTGGTGGAAATTGAGCCCATACATACCAGGTGGCAATCTGATATGTAATAGTTTTGTTATATTTTCTAGATAAACCAGAGTATGTTAGCAAACCTATATTTGGAGTGATTTGCAATGAGAGTCAACAAGAGTTCAGTGCGCCGAGTAATTCGATTCGTCGGAAAATGATCCCGCCTGTTCTCATTCACTCCAAAAATTCCCGTTCCCTCTTGATTTTCTTCGCCATTAGCCGCATTAAAACTGCAGTGTGACAGGAATTCAGAGCTCGTAATTTATTCTATGGGCGGTATTTCAATTAGTAGGGGCGATACGACATTCAATTAGAGAAGGCGGACCGGCATTATAAAAACTGGAAATTAGCAAAGAAAAACAAGGAAAAAACAGACAGAAGGGGAGGAAAAAAGAGGAAGACATCCGCCCTCGGCAAGTGGACCCTCCGGAATTTTAATAACGCAGTTTTGATTGCATTCTAAAAGCCAACCTGGACAATGTTGGCGGCGGTAATTGCCGGAGGAACATTTGCGCTAATGGTCCCGTTGAAATGTAACAGTTGCCAGCCAAGTCGGAATGAAGGTTATATTTTGCTTTCCGTATTTTTTCCCCCTTGTTCCTGGATATTATTCTACGTTAGTTTCTAATTTAAATTATGCTTTTTACTCAAACTTGTGATCGTTTTAAACATCAATTACGATGGACCCGGTAATTAATTATCTTTCGAACGAAGTACGTTACGGTAACGTTCTTATAAAGTTACTGGAAATCAAAAGAAATCTTGAACATGATTATCCTCAAATATGGAGGTCATTCCATTTAATTATGGGACATCATTACAGTGGTATGGTATTAGTCCATGTTTCTACTTTTAAAAATGTTCTAATTGCTTGATTTTCCTTCAAAATATTTATATTATTATTTTATATTGAAATCCACTAACATTTAATTAAAGTCAAAATTGTTTTTACTACAAAATAAAAGAAAACAAGATGGGTTTGTGAATGTACATACAGTTTTGATGGTATTTTGACGTACAACAAAAAACAATGGAGGCTTGTTTCCCCTGTTATTTTAATAACACACACATACTTGGCACAACACACACAGATTTGGTATAAAAATAAAACCTTTCAATGACTACCGATTTTAGTATACTTCCGTTATAAGGTCATGTGTTTTCAGATGTCAGAGCGTGTTCAACTTGACGGGATCGAACTCGTGCGTAGAAATGCCATTTTGTTTTCTCCGAATAATTACACCGGGGTATGTTCAATATATTTTGGACCTACACTGCTAAAACAATTAAAATATGTGTCCTTAATTGGTTTAAATTTTCGTCTCTTATTTTAAAATGGAATTAATAAACACGTATAATACAAACCTCAATTAAATGAAATATTTTAATTTCACCATATTAATTAACATTAATAATAATATTACTAAATTATAAATCTCGATAGGACCAAAAGCATATGTAAAGGTATAAGACCAGGACAACCTTTATCTGCATTATTAAAGATTATGCTCGCAGTGAAGTGGGACTGGGGAAGGTTTCGAAATGGAGGTCGACGGTCAGATTCACCGGTTCATCGTTCACCGTGAACTCCTCCCAGCCGCTAACTTCCCGGACGGAAATTCTATTATCGGAAGCCCCTAGACCTTTCCCTTAGGCGCCGTCTCTTTGCTCAACTTATAACGAGACCGAGTCCCTTACTCGTTTTTCTGTCGTTGTCACCGCGGGACCTCTATTCGCCGTTGAGCATTCCTCCCTGGCCGTCTCCCCTCTACCTAAGACTATGCCGAAGCGTTCACAATACCTGCATTCGAGCGAGTCTCAATGCCTCACTCCGATACGGGCGTACATCTTTTCAGTTCACTTCTAAGGAGTCGCTTTACGAGGAGCTGACACTTCCACGCATCATTTTCAAAAAGATGGCAATTCTCTCATTCACACGATTTACTCCTTGAAGGTTGTGAAAAGAGCAGCTCGTGAGGCTATATAGCCTGACAAGGTTTGGTATAGGATAAAAAAACCATATTGGGACATTACAGATTTTCGTCATTAAAATCTACTTCTTGTTGATTTATGTCCTTTAAAAGAGCCAATTTTTATTCACTGATGTGATCAATTCAGCAAGACAGTTGTTTGAATAGAGTATTAAGATTTATTGTCCGAAAACCTAAATGTAGCTTCGCAACGCTCATAATATATGCGTGTTTGGAATGAGAGGAGGACAGTATAGACGTAGGGAGTAGGTTGAATACCTCCTATTTACTATTATATATGTTCCAGCGATGCATGTATATGAACATATATATATATATATATATATATATATATATATATATATGCTTACATGGACATAAAATCAGGTAGCTGGTTTTAATGGCCACGGAGCTAATACATTAACTGCATCCGTTGGACAATTAATCAGCCGCCGTTTCCTGCGGTTTAGAATAGTACGCATTTCCTGTGAGAGTCTTCCACAGTTTGCATTTAATTAACAATAGCGGTTGACTTAGCTGGCTGGTTAAATCGCTTTTGACCAATATTTGTATTTGATTCGAGAGCTACAATGAAAACTGGGATGAGATTTGGACTGTTGACAAGAACGGTTTAGAACCAAAAGCAAGAAATGCCGAAAATCCGGAAAACGGAATCAGTTTACGGCAGGTATCTTTGTTAAGTATTTAACAAAGTTTTGGGCCGGATATACTTCGAAATAAAGCCGATTGTAATTTTATAATTCTATTGTTTCATTACCAATAAATATAGCCCATCATACAGACATGATTACTAAATTGTCAATTTAGTAATTCGTAGTAGTTACTATCGTCACATACCACTAATATTATGGGACTCATGGGTAGAATCTATGACCTATTGATTACAGGCGGTATCGTTATAATAATGACGATCTAGACGTGCCAAAGTCTATAGAAACATGCCTGTGCTAGAGTAAACATCGACAAGTCAGCATAATAAATTCATGGATTCGGACGAGACAGAGATACTGTTAAAACTGCCCAATGTCGAAGAACGACCGAAATTATGGACATTCAGAGTACACGGATAATTAATTAAATCTACCCCCCAAGTGGATGGGGCCGGTTCAAGGAGCAAGCACAACCTTTGTTTTTCTAAAGGGGGTGGTGCTGTCTCAAGGGGGACAGCTAAGGTAACTAACAACTGCAATTAGTCCCAGGGACAGAGAGTGTGTCCCCTGTCCGCCCCCTTCTACTTCTCTACTTCATCCCCACCGTCGGTAACAACAACTGCAACAACAACAGCAACTCTGTGAGAGGCCGGCCCCAGAGAGTTACGACCCTTGCCCCCGGCTCAACGCGACCTCGGGGGGGACGCCCCAATAAGACGCCCATTAAGCCTGGCATCACGAACGAAAATTAGCTTCCCCTCCTAGAAGTAGTCCTGTATAATAATATTCTTATTGTATCACGCGGAAATTTATCCCACCGAGGTATACATTTACGGCAACCGTACACGAAAATCATGTTCAAATAGCTGATGAAAGCAATTCAATATAATAGCGTATAATTCTACGCCACTGATAATAACAGTGCAGACCGGCTGCTCTATTGGTAACCGGCACGCGTAGGAGTGCCTCACAAATTCACTGAAAGAGTGGAACCGTAAAATCTGGAGGAAGGTAGAAAGGGTAGTATTTCTTGCGAACTAAATCAAGGAACAGGGAACTACAACATGTTACTGCTATCTACAGAACTACGAGGGCTGAACACGACCACGATCATGGTTCATGGTGAGGTGATATATGTGGGGAGCGTCCGCAGCCTGATTCTGAAGCCAAAACATGTGATCTACCAAGAGTCAAAAAGAAACTAGTGCAAAATTGGGTTTTTAGAGAAGAAAAATGACTAGAAAACAAGAAATCGATCATAATAAATACAATTTACACAACGCATTATTGTATTATATGTACATATAAAATTGATCCCATCTGTGCTTCAGTCATATTCCTGCCAGAAGTAGTAATTTAATATGATAATGATATCACAGTATGATATTATATTTCAATCCAATGATAATTACACAAATAGCATCCAAGAGATACAGTTTCCCGACTCAGGGGAAACATGAATTAGTTCTGTAATAACGCTTTCAATAAAATAAGTTTATCATGCAAATCTGTCCGCGGGGGAATGTTTAATTTTGGTCAGGAATTGGATTTCAAATATAGAGTTCTCTTCATTGTCACCATTGATAATAACCTCGGGAACGAAAATGGTAGAAACGTTTTCGTTAAAAAAAACTGAAAGAAATTCAATTAATTGTTATCTTGTAAATTACACGTTATAAACCAATCAATTGATTGATTGTCTAATGAAAATTAGTTATATCGTATAACGGTCGCCTTACCAATTCATTACACGTTGTTAGCTGTAGATACGCGTAAGAGGGCGTAATTTTCTGTTAGTTAAATTCCTCCGGTCTTTATTCACCTGGAGGTTCACATATAATTCTCCTAATTAAATCTATTTGAGGCGAATATCATCGGGCCCCGAAGGCTTAGCAAAGTCCAACGGGAACCAAACATTTAATTAGATTGTACCTAATAGTGAATAAACTCGTTTTCATATGTGTGTGTATTAGTGTGCGTTGAGTTGTTCCATTATATACGAGGAACGGTTGGCTAATTCCTGTGCCAGGCGCCAAGCCCGCAATACGGGTACCCATATATAAACTGTGGAACATTTATTGGGGACTTAGGGATTTTTTGTCTTTCATTGAAGATACGCCCTTCCAACTGGGGCGCTAAATGTGTTGTTGAGTTAATTTCTTCATAGAATAATGTTAGGAATAATGTCAGTAAAGAAATGAAACATTGTAGGTCAACGAATGAAAATATCATTATCAGAAGTTTTTGATACTTTTACCAGTTATAAATCACGAACACAAATACATCGATCAAGGAACCTTGGTCATGAAACCAGCATATCGGAATATATCTCTATATTCTTGAGGACTATTCCTGTCAGACATTATGAAAAATTCGTTATTCCTCCTTCTGGAATCCTATCTTCCTTCTTCTTCTATATATTTTGCTGAAGTGACAACCATTCACTTGATTAATCCCAATACACATCTAGTCACTCACTAGACATTCTTGAAAGCCGAGAAAAAAACAATTAAAAGACACGATATGCGCGTTACCATAATTACGTTAGTATAGTATAACGGCTTAGATCGTAATGAATTTACGTTTATTTTATTTGATATAGGCATATTTACGTTGGAGAGCGTATTGAATAGGTTTTTTGGAAGGCAAAACGTGAGTGAGGGACATGCTGCCTGTATAATTCATAGTTACAATCTGAGGTTGAAAAACCGTCACGACTAGGGGGAACTCCAAATGTACGTGACAGCCTATAAACCCTTGTGATTTGTCGACAGTCTCTTATTCCCGGTCACGATCAATCCTCCTGCATAACCCCTCCCCCTCGCCAGAAAAAAATTATAACATTAATATTATCACCGGGATTGTCACGCCGGCCCAATATTTCTTTTGTCGAATCCCTGTAAAATATTCAGCTCCGTCTAGAATCTCTTTCCGTTTTTTTATCCTCCCTCCACCTCCCTCACCTAAGAATTTATTGTTGAACAATGGCTCGTGGAATGATTCTCGTTGGAACGGATTATATTTCGTAAATTTATATTTGTAAAGCGTTTCGTGCTTCGGGGTGACAGTGGATCCTAGTACGGTGATTAGAACGCCACGATGAGGTTGACAAATATTATATAATAAATCCAAGCCAGGACCAAGCTTTTCCCCAAGTTCTAAAGAACTTGGCTGGCTACTGTGGTTTAATACTTTTAATAATATGATTCAAGGATCTCATTATATTCCTTAATATAATTCTACTGCCGAGGAAAATTTCGTTGTTCCCCTTATGAAATTTCTGAAAAAATTTATGAAAATATCGACCCAGTTTCGTCAGCAGGTATCAGTTCAAGAATAAGTATTTCAAGTTGATAATAATCTGAGAGCCAAGTAACATACAATATGTTAACGGAGGTGTGTATATTGTGTGTTTTCAGGTTTTCTGAACGCTAACACTGACCCCTACCTGAGGTCGCCCTCCAATTACGGGCTGATGGACCAGATCGCGGCCCTCCACTGGCTCCAGGAGAATATCGCCTACTTCGGCGGCGACCCTACCAACGTCACGCTCATCGGCCACGGCACCGGCGCAGCCTGCGTCCATTTCCTCATGACCAGCAGCGCCGTACCGGACGGTCAGTTTTTATTTTATCCCGAATTATTCGTTACATTAATTCCGCTCAGCTCCGAGCGTCACCTCGGTATACATACTCTGTAGTAATCGCATAATTTGGTAATTCATATGTCTATCTTCAATATCCATCATTCCGCATAAAATTTGTTTCCACGATCAAACCCCAGAACAAAATTTCAGTACCACGTAAAGCGTTTTGATAGAATAAGAAGAAATGTGCAATGCAACAACGAAGATTTTTGTTACGATAATAACGTCATGTTCTCAACTTTCCTCTGTAAAATATAATAATTAGTTATATTACTAGTCAATATTCTCATTCAATTTGAAATTGGTATAAATTCGAGGACATTTTCCTTCTGCAGTAGAATACTTTCAGCACTTTCAGAAAAACAATGAAATTCTGCAATTCTGAAAGGCCGTAATCCTCCGAAACATATAACAACTTATTTAAGACACACCCCTACTCGAATAAAATTAAATTGACATTTTAAAATACAAATTTAATTTTATAAATGCCCAGACTTTTGTAGGCCACTAAAAACTCCATAATATTTAGGAACACGCCTAGGCTCTTACTTTATCAATTATCCCAAGGAATAAAGTAAAGGGGTTATATTCCATGTAATAAACTTTAGCTGAAGGAGTGAGTCCCCACTTTAGAGTCCTTGTAAGTACTACTCGGCGATGATAAGAAAACTAGTGTGTAAAACTAGCATATAACATCAGATTAACATTGAAGAATACTTGAGTTGTAGGCCGATAATTTCGTCGGACCATAAAATAAAAATGTTTTTAAGTGCACCAAACTAAAGGATAATGGACTATGCATAAACAACTTATATTTTAATTCATTTCAAGTGTAAAAAGTGATAAAGAGTTTGAAAATTCATATTTTTCCATTAATTGTTATTAATATATATTATATATGATGATGATTATTTTTGACATTATGATGACATTATTTTTTATCTGTCAATATCCTTTTCTAAATTTCTTAATAAACATTCAATAAAATGTTACGTACGACCAACTCTATGCAAAGTATTACCACGGTCTAACAATCAATGATAAATAGGACCTCCTTCTATTTCCTGTTTGACTTACATAGACCAAAAAATGGAAATACGTTTTCACTGGACAGTCGGAAATATCTTCTGCGGTAATTATTAAAAGCTAATGGCATTTCGGGACGGTGGTAAAACGGTACCATTAAACTGAGAATTACAAGATTTATCTTAATGGAAGGTTTTTAGTTTTCTGGCCCGAATAAATCCCTTTTCTTATCCTTATTATAGTTCAGTAGTAGGATTATGATATGTATAGGTATGAGGTATAGGTATGTTTTAGAAGAAAATAAAACTTACTCAATCAAATATCAAATTTCATATCAAATTTACTCAGTATATAGATATACTGGCGCAACATAGAATCACCGGTTTGCGCATGTCCCTAAAGTGAGCGCTTCGGGCTGGTATTTTTCGGTAGGTTAATCTTAGTCGGAGGGCGGTTTGTATAATTTATGGCCGGGTCGGATATGAGCAGGCGGCGGCCGCCTCAAAGGGGCGTGTCGGTTATAAAATTCTGGTCATAATTACAGGGTGGTGGCGGCGGTGGCTGTGGGGCCGCTCCCTTTGTAATTAAACGCTGGCCGCGCCCTCTCCCAAGCTCACTTTAAACTTGTTAGGCGGGGCCCCCTGTCATCCCCCCGGTCCGGGCACACAACAGCCCACCGCCCACCGCACATATCTCACTACACGGCAAAAACCACTGCGCCCACTCACATTCGCCTTACTAATTCTCCTCCCGTTAAACTGCCGGCCTAGGGAAAAAAAGAAGTACGCCGCTCCACTTGTTGTGCCCAGCTCCTGAGCTGACGTCCATCTAGTACATCACCGGGGTCCTTGAAACTTCGGCTGAACAAACTGCGCAGTCAACACATTTATTACACGGAGGAAAAGTAATATATACTGAGTCAATATGAATAAATCCCATAAATAAATTAAAGCGCGCCGAAAAAACTATTTCAGACGCTTGACGATATAATATATAAAAATTTAATAGTCCAATAGGAAATAAAATCGGATAACGATTATGTGTTTAAATTACTATATTAATGTTGAAAAAATGTATCATAGGATATGAATATTTCTAGAATAAATTGATCTGTACCTCCGTACATTACATATTTCGGATACAAATTTTTATGAGTAATGAAACTCATTGGAAATACTTGAGAAAATTTCTAAGATTGCGTGATATTAATTCAAAATTTTTATTACCCATATATTTTTTTTATCCCTGTATTCGGTACTGTACATTCTTAATTGGCATAAACCAAAATTCACTCTTATCATTATGGAAAGAAAATAAGTTAGGATTTTAATGCAACCGACTAATAATTTAATGAGTTGGCCAACAGTTATAACACGTTTCACCTTCGGTGACAAAGGAAGAAATAAAATGGCAGTCGGTCAATTTATGGAGCGCGTTGTCGCTTTGCGGTGCGTCAATTATGCGGAAAACAATGTATTTGTTGTGGCCGCGATCGTTCAATTCGTCCCCGGCCGGAACCGGGAGCGTAGCGGCATAATAGAATGAAGTGTTCCGGTGATTATCTGCTAATAGTGTTGTGTCCCGGGATACAATTTAGCGGGGTGGGGCCGGCATAAATTACACTGCACGGCTCGAGCACACACTCAGGTGTCGGCTCTGACCCCCCACCACCCCATCACCCGACAACCCTCAGCGCTACAGGATCAATTATTTCGGCCTTCCGTTTATTTATTTCAACGCAGACGGCTTCCCGACCAGAGTCGAGTTAGGACACACATAGCAAGAAAATAGCTACAGACGCTATAGCCCCCATGAATACGGGTCTGAAAATAATTCGAGCGATATTTGAACCGTTTTGTATCAGAAATATGATCGCCGTCAATATTTGTTCGTTGCAAAGAAATATAATCAATATAAACTGGAGGCATCAGAAAAATAAGTGAGCATAAACATCGAAAGCCAGAACGAGTATTTGCCCGATTAAAGCCCTTCTTATTGAGGTGACGCCTCCTTTTACATTCCATGCTTGCCCTTCTTTGATCGTTATTTTATGAAACGCATATCTGGGACGCTCGATTCAAAGAGGAATGGTTAAAAAAGTCAAAATTGCCATTTCTATTTAAAATGAGAATTTAACTTAATAGGAAGAACAAATTAAGCATGCGGTACACTTTCAACAAGTCATGCGTACAAATAATTCGCGTGAATATGACCGCAGCGTATGACCAACGGAAGCATACACACGTTATAATAATCGAACAAGGTATATGAATGAAGGTCACATAAAATAAAATTATTATATATATATATATATATATATATATATATATATTATAGCGGGTTTTAGGTCAATATTAGCTAGAGTCTTAAATTTCAGATATTGCCCCAGCATTTTTCCTCTCTTCTCGGGCCATTTTTCTCCTGCTTCTTCTCTTTCTGTTTTATGACTTTTCATCGTTCCTTATTTAAACTTTTACCTCCGCCTCGACAAGACGAACTCCTTATCAAAACTAATATAACTTCAAGCAGGATGTCGTTAACTTTTTATTCTTGTGGAACTTCACTTCAGGTGTCTATCATAAACTGAATATTTGTTTTTAAACTTATTTTAAAGTATACGTATGTGCATCAATTACAAACTGAGTAGGATTGTTTCTAGCTAAAATAGCTCATGTTATATAACTCAAGTTATTTATATTATTAAGGTAGTTGCAAATTTTCGTTTTCAATGTACGTAGGAAGTTTTCACAAATGATTGAATGGATTTACTCCGAGAGAATAGCTCCTACTTCGAAAGCGATAATGTAAACACTATCAGCACATTTAACACGTTCTGCGTTTCTTGTTGTACTCGATTTCATTGATATCATTGTATATATGAAGTATAAAGAGCTTATACCTTTATTATATATATAGTTTCTTTAATAAACATATATAGACATAAATTTTGTGACTTGCGTTTACCAGTTATATTTATTATAAAAAACTGGTGTAATAATCAGGAAAATTACATAATAAAAAACAAAACACCGAAAAAATGATTTACACTCACTACTACAATCCCACTTTGCATTGCACTTTCAACGCAGGCATTGGGGATAGTATAAGGCCGAAGATAAACCTTTGTTAGAACTATAACACTATATATGTGAATATAATCTCGTAGGAAGTTGTGAGGCCACCTCTGCTTCTGCCACATCTTTTGCTTGGATTGTGGGGTTTTTGGGGTACGCGCGTTATACGCGTCCTCATGTCCCGATTCAAATTTTCGACACCACTAGCTAGGTGAAAGTAAGGTTGAGGAGATATGAAAGTGAAAAAGAATAAATCTACCTCTTTTATATCGCTTTTCAAATGCCTTCAAATAAAGCTGAAGGCCCGAGGGGCGGATTGATGGTGGCAAAAGAATTTTCTAGCGATAAAAATAGAGTTTAGGAGAGTGTATTCGATTTAATATTTTTTTTCCTCCCCCTCAGAACGGGGGAGGGACAATGGAATTGTCGTTTCAGCGACTGCGGCAAGAAACCCAACTCGTCGCTCAGGCGTCCCCCTCCCAATTCGACTTGAAAGTTAATCCCGACATCCGTCTTTCCCTTTGTCCTTTGTTTTCTTACCCTGCTATTATTTTGCCAAGCGAAGGGATTCGTATTTCCACATTGTTTCCTATGGATGCTGAACTAAGTAAGTTTTGTAAAGCATCCACCAATTAATCCAAATATTTGTACCCTAGGTCCGGTGTTTATTTCATTAGCATCAGTATCATGAATTTACGTTAGTAGGACTTTTTATCCCATATTTTGTTTAATAACTTCACGCTCATCTGTATAGCTATTGCGGAATGAAATAAACCGTAAAATCGGTAGTATCGCTAGTAGAACACTGGGTGCTACATTTTAGGTGTCCATTTGCAGGTGTGTAAGTGCGTCATTATTATTATCAGGGTACTTTATCCTGACTTTTACCACGAACTAATAGTTCTAGAAGTATCTAGAATTATAATCTAGAACTAATAGATTACACAACTGGTTCGTTCTAACAGTTCGTTCAACAAGTTTTACAAGGTTATGGCCATAACCCATATACTTAGTGAGCAACTATTCTATTTTAATCCTTAATTCCACTTTATTATATTTTATATATTGTAATTTGAGCGTGGAACGTTTTCAGTTATCCCAGTATGTTATTATATCTTTCTCGAAAGAATACATCGCAGGATGTAGTTGAAAGTACGGCGCCGTGAGATACTATACGGGCGCGACATAACATTATTGCGGGTTTAGTATCCTCGAGTGCCCTAACATGCGGAATTCCACGGAGCGTGTAAGAAAGAAAATTGAGTTCGGGTCACTGAAGACAGAAGGAAGCGGAAAACTGTATGGAAATAATTATCGTTTGGGTTCTAGAGTGGGGCAGGACACACCGCTATCGTGAACGTCGAGTCCCATAACCCCGTTCGGAAATCCAATAACGCAGTTATTACTTTCTTCAATAGTCCGTCCACGGTCGGCTTTCATCTACATTACCTCTCAAAATCAAATAGGTTTCCAGCTCTGTATTAATAGGACTATTTCTATCAAACTATGCATCATAAATATCTGCTACATTTCGACCTTTAAATTTTCGGACTGTCCCAAATATGTGGAAGCAAATGTATGGGAACTCCGAACACGTTAAAAGAACGTAATACGTAAATGTTTTAGGTATTATTGATACTATATAGTTATTGTTGGTATGATTCAGAAATTATTTCGCTTTAGAACCCATAGATTATCGAAGCGGGAGGAATAAAATGTGATTATTAGTGTAATAGATTCTACCAACTGTAATATATACTACGAACATCTGGTAAATATTCAGTTCCTTCAATTTAAGTCCGCGCGTTACTTCATACTTTAGTTAAGGCTAATTACAATTAGCGGTGAACTCTGTTGATGAAAATGATACAAACCGTTGTATGAAGGAAAACAGCTTTTCAGAAATGTATGTCTCAAGGGTGAACGGAATGGGTGGTCCAAAGGTCGGTTCAATGGGTGGGTCCGCATTTCAGATAAAGTGAGCCGATCTAGAACTGTCGAGACAAAATGAAAGGATTTAATTTTCTTAAGAAAAGCAATACTCCAGGTGTTCTGTGCTCGAGAGCGCACAAAGAACTTGTCTTCAAAGGGCGACCGACCGGAAATCTGACAGGGAGGGCATAGGCAATACCCGATGCGACCTTCAGACCATGAACAGGTCTCACACGCTGGATCCTTCTCGATATCGCTGATCTCAAAGTCATTATACCGAACATCCCATTTGAAATTAAATATCTAACTTACCGTATGGACAAATTGGGTATGGACTATGTATGGATTGACGCTTACCTCCTTAGAGTTTGTCAACTTACCTTTATGTGGTGGGGGATCTTGCCATATTAGCCCACCAAAGCGGAGTAGGACCGTCGGGTTCAGTCTCTCTCCCGGTTTCATAGTTATTGCTTTTACTGTATTCTTTCTATCAATATATATTCTTAAATGCAAATATTAACTTGTATTTTGCTTTCGATAAGAAAGGACATAAATCCTGTATTGGAATTACTAAAATCCCAAATTACTTTTAAAAACACCAGTTTATATATATTTATATATATATTCGATATCTTCTTGTTTCGTTTAATATCTTTTGCCTTTACCGTTTGTTAAAGCTGCCAAGATATTCAGTCAAATCTATACCCAATTATCAACAACTTAATCCTTGATAAATTAAAAGGTAACGAATTATTTAAATTATACGAAAAATAAACATTCTAGAAGAAAGGTCTTTAATCTGATTGAAGACCAGGTTTAAATATACATGGGATATGCATGTTGCGATACAGCGGGTGGAGTTGAACAGCGCCGGACCGTTTGCATTTATATTTTTAAATTAAAAATGTATATGGGTATTGTGTGTTATTTATAGGACTATAAGTGGCGGCGGAGAAATATTATAGCGGCCCACGCAACTGAACAATAACATTGGATTGCACAAGTTCTCTCGGCTAAACAAATGTTACTAAGTTCTTTCCACTTCTGTAGAAACCGCAAACCTGATAAATACTTGATTGCGAGTAGTATTACAGAGAGACCGAACGCACGTAATCCTGTCAAGAGTTACAGTGATTTATCAGCCATTTATCACAATTTCAGTAAGAATTAAGACTCTTCAAATATGTTTAATGCCAAATCTAGGAAGTAACTGCTGGTCACATTCAAAAAGTAAAAATAATAGGCTGATAAT
Source organism: Lethocerus indicus (assembly GCA_019843655.1). NCBI lineage: Eukaryota > Metazoa > Arthropoda > Insecta > Hemiptera > Belostomatidae > Lethocerus > Lethocerus indicus. The sequence goes on along the minus strand of JACDQD010000003.1, from coordinate 18,816,118 downwards.
TGGGCGTTCGGGGAGGGAACAGTTTCGCTACTTATAGAGAATAGTTGCATTTCGGTCTGTCCGGATGGCCGATGAAGAACATTTCAAATCCTTGCCATTCCCTCATTGCAGATTTGAATGAAACTTAAAGATCAAATCTCCTGATGAATCTAGGTATTCTAATTGAATAACTAATATTATGAACATCAATACCCAAGAAAAATTTACATGGCCTATCGGCAGTATGTTACTTCGCTAAAACATTTATAGGTGTATATACAATATATATATATATATATATATATATATATATATATATATATATATATATAAGCCTGTATTGCAACGTTACAAAGGAACAGCATAAAGAAAATTACCAGGTCGTAAGGTCACACCTGATACAAGCAGTGTAAATTTGTAGAGAATGTTCATATTAGACGGGGCTTTGGGAGGGATGTAGCTTCCTAAAAATTTAATTTCATTACCGAGCACTCGGGTCATTTTTTTTATTCCGAGTAGGAGCGTTCATCTTCCTGAAAAAAGAACTCCGGCTGTCCTCGTCTTTGGGTCCGATGCAATCAGCGCTCCTGGGGCCCCCTAAAGGGGAATAAAATTTCGCTCCGAAGGAGGAAAAATAATTTCCGCTATTTCCCTGAATACCGAAGTCTCCCTTCTTTTACTCCCGTTCCTTTCCGATAATTTTGCTCGGGTTCGGCCTCGCTTGTTCGCCTTCTGATCCCGCTTCTTCGTCTCCCCTCTTCTTCTACTCCTTCTTACGGGATTGGGAAAAAAGACTTAATCAATTTTTCAAGCCCGACGGGAGGCCCGGACTCGGCAATTTGGAAATTACTTTTCGAACCGTATGCCGGGCCCTTTATAAATTAACGTCGGACGGCGAGATTCCCCCCGACTCTTGCCGGTGACTACGAACGCGTGCTTAGTTTCATTTCTTCCGTTCCCCGATAGCTAATAACCGAGCCCTTTCCTTCCGTCCAGTCACTCTATTATTCATGTCTTGAAACAATTTATTTCCCCAATTCATTGGGAAAACAGTCGAACAATAGTGCGCAACGTTTACGCGGATATAATTTAATTTGAATAATGAAAAATACATAAACAGTGTTAACTTATTATTTATTTTAATTTGTTATTTATTAATTCCAGTCAAACTGATGATTTATCAAATCAATACTACTTTAATAACCAATTTCCCAATTTCTGTACCTCTAACTTAAGAGGAAAATAAGTTGTGTATATAATTGTTTACGTACATTTTTCGTTATTTACTTATACGGGCATAATTTGGTTTTGACTCTTATGCACTCGTTATGTACTTTTAATTTTATAATTTATGAAAGAACAGAGAACATCAACTTGAATAAGAACTTTAAAGACCCGAAAAAGAAATACCGCGATAAGAAATACTGCACTCAAATCCCTTTCATCGGTGCCAGCCGATATATATTATTATTACTCTTATTATTGGATCACTGATTTTGATACTTTATACCTCAAATGAAGTGGAAATATCCTATACGGCTTCGTTCCGAAGGCAGAGTCCTCTTAAATGGGGAACACTCTTGTCAGACGCCCATTGAATAAAGAGGTATCGCCATCCCTCTCTCGCCAGTCGTGGAAATGTCCATTTTCCTGGTTTAAACATCCCCCTTAGGCGGTGCCTATAGGGAGTTCATCTAAGCATCCATTCGCCCGACCGTAATTCTACCCATAAGCCCTGGGCTAATCTTTATGGGATTACTTACGCCCGGCTGCCTCGCAGATAAATCTACCTCTCATTTTCCAATTTTTTTGTACCCTATTCAGAATTCGGCTACATCGGTCGGAAGTTTTGCGCCTCCTCCCGGTCTAATTTTGGAATCTTTTCAATTCTCTCAAACCTGGAAACATACTATCTTAGTTAGATCTTCGTTAATGAATGTTCAGTTTTAAAGGATTTAAACCGCATTTCGGTGCTGTTACAATGAACGAATGCTGTCAATGCTAAGAGTTGATCTTGAATATCAGTGGTTGAACGAAATTTATTTCGATTGGTCAGTGAAAAAGCAGTACTGTCCTGGTTTTTATAGTACAATTGAAATACGAATTGATTGCCACGTATCATGTAGACGACCGACGAAACCAGTAAGCAGGACGATTCGATTCTATAACTATCCGCCAGGATTGATATAATATTAACAAAAATCAATCAATTCTTACATATTCGGCCTCTCTATAAGACCATCACCGAAGAACTATTAATGGTTCACGGCCCTCAACGATGATGGATCGATCCATCGAACGGTGAAACCGTTGCAGCGGTCTATTGGGGCTGAAATGAAAACCGGTTTGCAGAGATCAGCCCTGTGGATGAGGGGTGGGGGAGATTTGGGAAAATATTAATTTCCTCGGTTCTCGCGGTCGAGTTGATCACAATAGGAAACTTGAAAATCCTCCTGTTCTCCTCTTCCCCTCCTTTTTATAAAAAGCGTTTTCAATTTGGCGGGCTCAACCCTGTCGAAATTAGAACCCTGCACGCCCCCGCTGCCCGCACTATAATGATCATGATTATCGCTTATGTTTGTTGCAAACCCAGTTTGGTTCCGCTCTTTCGTCCGATTCCAGACCCATTTTGTACGACGAAACCGACATCGCCAGTCTATTATTACCCAGCGTAAGTTAAACTCCCAGTTAACGACTTCTAGGAGGTGTGTATTTGAACATTATCGCTTAAATATATTACTTGTAATCTCGATAAAATTAAGAACTTTATTATTATTATGAATCATAAACGCACACATATGCGCCTAATGCACAACGCACAATGAAGGACGTATATAAGAAGTCATAACAAAAAATATATGATAATGACAACAATATTTTCCTTTTTGTTGCACGAACGCGTTATTTTAAAGTGCCTTGTGATGTACAGATAATCTGCATGTTGGTAAATATTAATTTAACAAAGAACAATAAAGAGAATAAATAATCTAATGCCACACACCCATTTATATATATGTACACACAGAGGTACCAAATATATTCTCAGTTAATTTTATAGTGTTATAATCATCCTGACATTAAATCATTATTAGGTCTTTATTCAGATATTCTGAGAACATCTGGATTGAGTTTCACTTTTAAGCTACGAATCGCGTTCTGTATTTATAAGTCGTAAAATCGGCCAAACTTTAATGCAATGAGGAATTTAGGACATTCGAAACTTTTTTCTCTCCACCCCCGCCGCCTCGCTTTCGGTCATGAATCTTAAACGGGAACAAATTCAGGGGAGTAAAACAAACCATTAAACTTCAGGATAAATTCAGCTCGTCCGCCTAAATATGGCATTTACATATTTATTTGAGAGCCGTATAAAAGCCCAGAGAATTCATTATTAATTCGGTAGCCTCAAAACTCTGGCCCCCCGACAGGAAATGCGGTTTAGGAGTGTAAACGGTTCTTCCCTTGCCCCCGTCCCTACCTCTCGAATCGAATGTTAAACTTCATAAATAAATTAGCCTTTGTTCTAATGGCGGGTTACTGCTCCATTCCCGTAGAAATTAATTCCCCCCTCCCACTAAAATGAAGGAATTTCACTCTAAAGGATCGGGCTTAAATTGGTTACTTGGTATAAATTGAGGTAATTTCAATAAATCAGATATTTTTAAAAATATACATTCGATATTTTGGCGGGTGCATGTTAATCATGTATAGTCCGTCATATATTTCGGTATGTTTCAAGATCAAATTTTGAATATGAACTCACTACCAAGAAACTAATTTTCAAGCCAGCGTTAATTTTATTCATTTAAAACAGCCCATTAAAACATTTCCCAACAGAAAACGTTTCCAGACGGAAAACACTTACAACAAAAATAATATCAAATTATAATTGCCCTCATCCTCATTTGCTCGTTCATTTACTCTCCTCTACCACCCGTCCATTATCCCCGCCACGACAGCTTAAACTGGCCTAGAGATCTACTTAATATGCAGCCATACTTAATGTATATTATAAATACATAATATGTGATCTAAGTGAGGAATTTGTACAAAATATCTATGAAATGACTCATAACTCTTTGAAGGATTATCTGAATTGTTGGAAGAAAGTAAACAGTACAAAATTATCCACATCGTCAATGTTGATGAAATCGTTTTATCGTTTTTATTTCTCGCGTCAACATTATTTACAGAATACTTAAACCTGTCAAAGTGACGGACATGTATTTCACAATATGCGTACAATTCTTCGTAGAGTCACTACAAAATTGCTCCTCGTTTAACTGTAAAGTTGAATTCATCGATGGTCATTTATATGCGGAGAAAAAGTTCTTTCCTGACAGCATTTCTGTAATAAAATAGATTAAATTAAAGTTCCTTCTTGCAATAAATTTCACTATTTTATATATCTTTCGGTTAATAAGAGTCGGAAATTCGAAGCGGAAAATAAAATTTATATCACAAAGTATAATGCAACAGTGAACACTCGACAGGCAGGTACTCGCAAAGAAATAACATAATGTCCGTATCGAAAATGCGAAGGTAAGGGGAATCGGTAAGGTTCCGCCTGTATATTGTGACAAAAAAGGGCAGGCCAGCAAAAATACAGAGGTTTGTCAGACGCCATTTTCCAGGGACCTCAGTTGACCATCATTTTGGGTCCCCCGAAAGCAGGCGGCGGTTCCATTTTGTGGCCAGCTTTCCATTTTCACTGTTGGCTGAACCAAAACGCTGTGGGCCCCTCGACCGTGGCTGAACACAAAACTCCCCCCCCCCCACTCCCATCAACCCCCTACCCAAGTAGACCATTTACCGTCAATCCATTTATACCAATTTCTATATACCAATTTCTGTAGTTCTAGCAGCGTACTACTGCAACGACGAAGTCCCGAAAACAACATGCCTTCCTGTAGGAATGATTTTCCTTCAATTCCACTGAGATTAATTAGAGGAGCTGCAGTAAACTGCAGTCTACTCATTAGAGTTCGGCTAATTTTCTTCTCTTTTTAAATCCCAACATTGACTCAGGGCCTCATTGAGATCAATCCAATTTTTCAAACCCTGTAATTAACCACTGAGATTAACTCGGACCATAAACGTTTTCTTTATCATTCGTCCCTCTTTCTTTTACTGCTTATCACAGGTATGGCAGTGCAAAGAAAAAACAAGTACGTGCCGTGGACGAGGGTACTTGACACGCAAAAAAGCACTTTGACTTTATTATACTTCCTTTTCTTAGGGTAAAGAAAGAAACAAAATAAGAAGAAAGTAAAAACATAAATTAAGAAAAGCTTTGAGAAGTTATCGGATATATTCTAACATCTTATCAGAATCGTTTGGAGAGTTAGAATAGGAATATTGGGGTCTGACATCCTAAATGCTGTTGGATTATTGACACGTAATTCGCACTCCACAATCTGTTTTCCTTAGCGAGAATTAATTAAATAATTCTCTTCTCTTTTTCCATCTGTTGAGCATGCCTCAACCAGAAATGAATAACCGGCCTAACATAAATATAGATGTTAATTAACTCGATGGCTTTCATTAATGAACTATCCGAATCCTTGGGGAACTTGAATAATGAGAAACGATAAACCTTGAAATGTCCCTTTCCTTAATAATATCGTGATATTTAAGCTTATTTATAATACTTTCGAACATAAATTTTATTAATGGGTAACATAATAAAATATGCGTACAAATAAGGAAAGCTAAAAAAATGACGAAACGCGGAGCATGGTAAGGCCTCATGAGGTTCTACTTTCACAATAGTGTCGACCCGTGCGTACAGCTGGGCGGGTACAATCATGGAAAGGACAATTATGATCTACTGTTGGAATGATTCTAATAAGGATGATGTATGTATGAAATTATTTTCGGGTGTATATTGAAAGTGCACGTAAGCCCTAAGCCCCTAAAGATGGTGTGGGAACTTTCGGGCCAGGAGGTGGAATTGAATTAGCGGAGGAATTAAGGGTGCCTAATTGGGGCCGGTGGTAGATCCCCCAGGGTCGGAAGGCTACAATAACTGGGCTAAGCTGGTTCGCCCAGGACACCAATAAAAACAATATCCCGATGTAACCCCCAAGGTAACCTCTCCCCGCCCCCTTGTTTTTATCTACAGTCGCGGAAAGCAATTACCCGGAGTTCTCCTTCCTCCACATCTTCAAGGGGCCTGGAACATTACCATGTTTCACGATCATTTTTTCGTATCGCGTTTATATTTCTTTTATTATTGATTAGTATGTGTTGATTAGTGTTGAATGTAGTTGATTAACATTACATTAGGGAAAGAATACACAAGAAAATAGACTATTTCTTGTTAGCTTATCAACTCCTATGTTGACTTATTTAGGAGTTAAATTAGCTATTGTCATACCTACTGAAAGTCAAACTCATCGATGCGTGAAAATCATAGAAAGAATAACAAACATTTGGAAATAGTTGCCAAGGGCGGACAACAAATTTCAAACATTTATACAATGTTATACTTTGTTTTCAATTTTTTTACAGCGATTTCGAATATTCGACCGGCGCCTCGAGGCGTTAGGAAAATATTCAACTTTCGCTTCGACACCAGACTTTTCTGACACAGGCTAACTCATAGTTACCCGAGTAAGGTAGTCGGCCGGTTGGGGGAGTTGTTTTCGAAAGTAATAGGAAAACAAAAGCACAACAATCTAACAACAGTCGGCTTAATTTGGTTGGTCCCAAGTTGAAATTTTAGGAAACTGGAAAGAGCGAAACGGTGTGTGTGCGTCAGTGAAATTTATTATTTCCCCCTCCCGCATTCCTTTTTTTTGATTGGGGTGCCTAAATTTTTGTTCACTCTGCGTTATTGTAGAATAACCAAAATCGGGTTTTATTTTCAGAATGGATTTAGGTTTACTTTTGCATAACACCGTTCTCAGCCTTTGGAGTGGAATGAAAAACTACATAATACAACTATTCTTAAATTTTTTCCGCTTTGCAATATTTAATAGTAACTAAATGTATGATGTAACTGTTTTGAGTTTTTAGGATATTTAGATATACGACTTATTAAAATTTAATATATTTTCAGTATTTAAGAATTTTAATATTTAAGATTATAAGTTGGTAGATATGTTAACTGGCGATTTAATTTAGTAGTACAATTTTTCAACATTTCTGAACTCATATGAATTTTCATAGAGCATTTTCATTTTTGTTTTGGTTTGCACCAAAATTTTATGTGTCAGGATAGCCTGTTTGCGACTCCAAATTGAGCCATTGTCTAAGATGCCTCGCGACACTTTCTGCCGCAGTTTTCTTTTCTGTTTCTTCTTTGTCACCGTAGTGGAGTCCCGTGTGTCTCTCTCGCCATTTATTGGCGCTCCTCCTGCATCTATGACGCGGGAGGAATTTCTATTTGACATCACTGGGAATAGAAAATGCGTGCTCTGAGTTCTGAGAACGGGACAGAAAGAATTGTACAAGGCTAGGGGGAGCCTGCGACTGGCGATTTTCGCGGCCACGAGTCGGGAATATCAAATTGGGCTCGCACGGTGGATGTAATTTCGTAGCGCGATTTTGTTGCAGCAAAATAAATTTAATTTATAAGTCAATTTATTACAATTGTATTGTTCTTTAACATAAATGAGGACAATTCAGGGTATTTTCAAGCTCATTTTTGTTACTGTCCTTCAGTCTACAGCCTTAACGACCGGAAACTAAAGCCTGAATGGTATTATAATGTATTAAACATTTATGGAATAATGTTTTTCTCCATTCTGTGTATTTTGATACTAGCGAAAATTACGCACAGGCACAATGTTGCGCCACACTACAGTTATACTTTAATATAATTTCATAATAATTTTCATTTTAATATAATAATTTTAATTACTTATACGGAAGTTGATGGAAGCTGCTTCAGAAAACCGGTAATAATGGATCCCAAACCTAGGACCGATTTATACCGGTTTCCCTTTTCCAAAGATTCGAATTATCTGGAGAGTATTATTGAATGTCAAGAGAAGAAAGGGTAAAGGACAGCGACCTTTAAAGGTCGAAAGGAAACGGATCTGAGAGAGAAAGTCAAGCACGAATAAGAAAAATAGAGAACTAAGTACTCTGGGTTGTAATTTACGAATATTTCATTTCGCTTCGGATCCCTTTGGCGGCTCCATAATAAACTTGTAAAGAGAAAGAACTTGGACTTCACGCAGAAGCCCTGGGATCTTTTCTCTATTAAATGTTTGCATCCACCGGCTTTTTTTCTCTTTGAAATCTAATGATGGGTCAGGATTTAATTGAAATATCCTCATTTCCAATTCAAATATGCGATAAATGGAAAAGTGGTAATCCAACTTGGGATCTAAAAAACTTGGGAGGATTAAAAGTGTCCAAAATATACCGTAACTTGTTGGCGTAAGCTAGGTAAGATATATAAGCAGCGGAAACCCGGTCCAGCATAAGACGGTGAGGAGGTAGAAGATCAAAAGAACTATGGTATTCCAAACCCTCGCGGGTAGCCAAACAGGTATTCCAGCATAGAAGTACCGCGTTCATAAATGATCAATATACATCTCTCTTTAGGCATAGACTCTGACGGTAATTGTTCCTTGCTCTCACTATAATAGTACGAGACACTAATTATAGAACTCTTTAGATAAACAGTTCTTAGATGTAAGCGTGGTACTACATTAGAAAGGTTATCGATGTTATATAATGAACATGTAACGGGAACGAGCATAGACATGTATCTGATGCGAGATCCGTTCTATATTAAATTTTTGCATCCCGCACCCGCGTTTCTCACCCTTTTCCCTTAAAGGTAAAAAAGAGTAACTCAGCCTTTTTTCCTTTTATTTTTGTCCAGCCGTGTCCCCCAATATACCGAGCATTATTACACCTCTTTCTGTTATATACCCACTCTCGTGTTCGCTGTAGAGAGGTGCGACCAGGTTATTGTCGATAAGCGTGGGAGCCTGCAATGGGAGAAGGCGGCAGGAACATGGGTATTGGGTCGAGGCAGCACGACCCTAAATATATGAAATTTTCGGCACCCCCTTCCCGGCCTTCTGTCCCGGACCGAAATTAATCTTGTTCCTAGATGCTTCTAGTAAACTGAACACCATTTCTCCCCGTCGTTTTGGCTTACTAAGACACGACATCATGATGACTACGCATGCGGAAATGACGAGGTATAATATAGTGAACTAAATAGCAACTGAAAAATCCGTACTACAAGCGATAGCGAGATGATAGAATCGGATAATTATTTTGGTGAAGATATTTCGTATGAATACTTTAATAAAACACTTAAGCGATATAGCGGATAAGAGGACAAAAGTGTAAATGCCATTTCTGAGGAACTGGGACAAGTTTAGAAATATTACTTTAAGATGTAGATTAAACACTGATTATTTTCATCCAACTCTTTGCTGTATAGTGCCATAATCATCAGTTTTCAAAGTATGGTGGATCAGGAGCATTATTCAGTATGCTCATTACCAGTCTTGTGATTGTCTCCCATCTTGTTTTGATATTCCGGTTTCTGCTTTGCCCGTAACCAACAGAATAATAGTGACATGTGGAAGGATCTTTCAGATTTTAATTTCTCGTACCTTGTTCAATGTGGTGACTGAAATGATCGATCGACTACTGAAGATTGAATATTGTATTTCTGGCATTGGGGGGAGAAGTGGACATTAGCGAGGAAGGAGATAATTTTCTGGGGTGGTGACATTACTAACAATTTTCTGTAAAAGTCTAGTCTTATAGGAATCCACCTGAAATCCATCTGGAACACCTGGAAAGGATTGAGCTTCAAGATTAAAACTCCGTGGCACCTTTTTTATTCGGAAAAATCTCGATTGTTGCCGTCAATTTGCTGCACGGCATTATAGCCGAAACGCCGTTTTTTCCCTTTCTCCGACGAATTTCGATGCTGCGTTGTCGAAAATAACACGTGTCAAAAACATCAGTCAGACACAACAAGGGTTGAACCTAGGAACGAAAAAAAAATTGGTGGGCCCCAGGGCTTGAGAAGGGTGAGCGGGGGAATAATTATTTACACCGACCGCTGGCGCCCACACCCGCTCACCCGCCCCCGAATGAATAATGCATGACACTACTGGAAGGGCGGCGGGGTGGGAGATGAATATCGCCGCAGAGGGGCGGGGAGAGGAAAAAAATAAATTCCCCCTTTCCGGACGGGGACGGATAAAAAACTCAGTTTTGAATTTTCAGGGAAATTCGCGGTTGGTGATCCAAGAGAAGTGCTTTAACACTAAAGCTGATTAATGCTAATCACCGAATAGATTCGGTAAGAAATTGACCGTCGGCGCTTGAAACGAAAAAGACAAGGAACGAATGCAATACAATAACAGTGTTGGCAAACTGGGGTCCGCACAAAATCGTCATTGCCTACTTTCTCCACCACGGCTAGCGACTTTTAGTGATTTTAGTGAGACAGTTGTCAATCAAAAATTATGGATTTGTACCGAAATTGGTCGCGTAGACTGGAGTTGAGAATCTATGTATGTTCCGACAGATTACTCAGGTTTTATGATATTATGGCTTGTACCAACAACTGCTCTATTCAAATACAGCCCAATAGTGCGCTGAACGTATTTCATTCAGATAAGATTGATACTCTTTGTCCTTCTAGGTGAATCTAATTTCATATTTGGGCAGGCAGTCCTAATAAATTAGATATCACTGAATATGATTTCTCTCTAGTTGAAATTAAATACACAGAATCGAAAATAATATCTGTGCTTACCAGATTGCAGTGGGAATTCTGTACCCTGAATGGCAGAAATGGGTTACCGAATTTAGTTTTGTGAACTAAGATTGTAGTAGATGGCTTAATAAAACAATTGAAAACTATGTCCACACCATAGCTCGATGACAATTGTCTACAGACAATATTTTTTAATTATCGTCAATTCTGAGAACCCCTGAGAACGAAAACATTTCTGTCAACAATTACTTCTTGACTATCGGTTTTTAATACCTCGTGACTCGTTATTAACAACCGATATTGTCTGCTTCCCCTCCGAAAAAAAATGATCGTATGATCTGTCATAAGCATTGATTGATTAGGTCGTCTTTGTGTCCACACAAAGATTATAAAATGTGATATTATACATCTTTTGAATTTTTTCAGACACTTACCGTTTTGTTTCAATTCAATAGTCTGATCAGGTTACGTTGTGACGCCAGTGAATATAATGACAATTATCGTATGATCGTCTTGTTCACTCTTATGGTTGTTTTATTAAATCTAAATTTTTTTGTTTAAATATGTACTGCATGTTGTAATTCTGTTGGAAATACGCAGATCATACCGTTCTAGTTGTTATGGTGAGAATGTAAATCAAAGGGATTTGCATTGTGCGGGCCTGATAGTAAAAAAATACGAGGAGTACGCAAGAAAATGATTCGTTCCATTATCTGGGCCAATGTGAATCTCGATAGAATTAAAATTCAAGACAGCGGAGGAAATGTAGCGGAGAACGCCCGAAGAATCGAAAGACTCAGTTTCGTGATATGATTCTATTCTATGTAATCAGACCCTAAATGGGGCTCCAAAATGGAATATTGGCTTCTGATCGAAATCATGCAAATTTCATAAAGTGGATAGACAATTTTTCTAAAATTGGTAAGCCTAAAGTTACTTGTTATAGGAACCGGACGCCGTACTAAAATGTACCTCACCGATGGTACCAATGGGAAAATTTCGAACTCTGACTAATGCCCTGTGATTTGAAAATAAAATTGTGCAATTTGTCTTCGAGCTCCCAGGAAAACAATAAGCATTGTCTATCACAATTTGACATATTTGATATATTTGCCGATTGGCCCTACTAATTATCTAATTTACTGTTGCAGTGGCGCGAAATATGTAACAAGGTAAAACACCCCACAATAATTACACTACTTTCCAGATCAGAAGATCGACCTTCCAAAATCGAAGAAGAAAGAGAAAGTACCAAATTAATTTATAATCTTATACCGAATTTAGTTAAGTTATAAATATAGCTGGGAAAGCTTCAGTTCGGAATTATTTGTTACTTCCTCATTCTCATGAACGTTTTCATATTCTGGCTATCGTCGCCCATGTCAGAAGTCTTAATAAACCGTTGGCCTGGCCAATGCAATTATATTTTTAAGATGTTAAAGGTTTTTTCGTTGTTTGAGGTGAGTTTATTTTCGAGTTAAAATTACACGTTAAATGTACACACCGGATTCGGATGATGCTTCTTTAATTCAATACCTTTCTTATCGGACACTTTTCGATAACAAACTTTTCATTGCAATAAAAGGTCGGGGTAATAATAACAGACGGCTGTTAATCGGAAAAGCTCCCGGAGATAAAATTCTTAACCGCGGAGCCGATCGTTAGGGGCGTAGAGAGAGCCTCCCTTGAGGTCGGTTTGTTGTTGTCCGAGACCCCGTTAGAGCTCCGTTTATTGCTTTAGGATCTCTTGTAACAACAATAACACAACCCAGGAGTTTCCTCGGGATAGTAGTTTTTCCAACCTCCCAACCTCCTCCTCCGCCCCCTCACCGCCGCCATCACTCTGCTTACCCTCTCTGTTGCACCGCTAATCGTCCGGGCCCAACTTCTCGAGTGAACGACGCCACAGGAGTTTCTCTTTCTGTTGATTCGCAGTCTGTCCCTCCTCCCTTCATTCCCCCAACCCCCCAACCCCCCACCTCCCGCCCCTCCCATCATCGGAGTAGGCCGACACGCTCCAGAAGTTCGGAATACGTTCAGCTTAGAAAGAAACCTCGACCTATATCAGAGCCCAAATGGAACAGAAATATTTGCCGAAGTATAAAAACTCCGGCTGCCTATACAAGCTTATCCAGTGTCCGCGGCCAGATGGTCATAAATTTAAAAGGAAGTAAATTTTGGTAGATGTGATTTTATTTATTTAACTTCTTTACCACAGCTCTAGAAAACGATAAGGGACATGGATGTTCTAGTAACACGAGTTTCGAGTAAGAGAACACCATTGGTCCTCCCAATTTTTTAAAAATATTTTTTTTTTTATATATTGAAGTCACGTGTAGTAGGTTTATTGGTCCATAGCATAACACTAGTGGTCTGGAATATTTAGGTGCCATTTTTGTTATTGAGTATTTCCATGGCAGTGGGAATTAAGTGTACTCTCGATGCGATCCGTAATCCCAAGCGGAAAGGGGACGGTTGCATTATTCTTTGCTGAATCTGGAACTTATTATTCATAATTAGTTCGATGAGTTCCTGCTTCCTTCATTTGTATGCCATTCACCTGATTGAATAACATGGAATATTAACTAAAAGTTTCATCTTTCGTGTATATATACTGCAAAATGTGTATCTGTAGTACACTAATATCTGTAACACTAGCATCTGTACTACACTGCCATATCGGAAAGGGAACAACAACCCATAAAATTAAATCATATTGAATAAGGCATACCCCATATTATAATGTTCACCAAACATTCTATTCTTTATTGTTGAGGATTAATATTCCAATTCTGCTTCGTCCTAACCCTCCGTTGTTGAACCAAACCATTAAATCGTGCATTGGAAATTGCAAAATGGAAAATATTTAGAATATTAGATGTCATTCAGTTATTTAAAATACATCGCGTTGAAACGACCAATCTCTGAAATGCTTTACGAGTCCATTGCTACGTTAAAGCTGTTTATCCAGTCGGCATTCAAAGTGCATTTGTTTTGAGTGTTTTAGTCGACGTTTTAACTTCAAAGTGTTTCGCTATTCTTGAAAGGGTCAATCCAATCCTACCTTAAAACAGCTTTCACACTCTGAATAATTTCAGAATCGACTCTCACCTTTCCATTTACTGAGTGGAATTTTTATTTTGGATTTTTCATACCGACGTCCAAGGACTCGGACTAAACGCTTTATTGCCTTTTTGTAAATTGTAAAGTAATTGTCACAAATGCGCGTTATTACTTTAAGTCAATTAAGGTATTTAATAGGACGATTAGCATACTATAGTTTTGTTCATTCACCGCTGCATTAGGACGACTCGTATATCAGTACTGACTAAACATACTTATTTCAGTGCGAATTTAGGCAATCAATGTTGAGCATCCCATTGATAATTTTGGTGACTCAAGATAAGGCGATATTATCATCCGACTAAATTGTGTGTTCCTACCGGGGGTAAATCTCGCGTCTACGTAATCTCCCCCGACTAATTAAGCTGCAGTTAATTATACCTTCCAACTAGTCATTCCTTAACCGTGTCCTATATTTTAGCTCTTGAAGGTGACATGAAGTCGGTTATGTATTCAGGTCTTCCCTATATCTCGAACAATCAAATTACTAATTATTATGATTGGTCATTTAGAAAGTACAAAAGTAGAAATAGTTAGAAAATATTAGCCTGGCGCTCATTTATTGTGGAGAACATTTGTTGTGAAACGAAAGTTAAGTCACTCTAAATCCCAAGGTGAAAAAACAACACGACGGACATTTAAAATTTATAACAGTATATTCAGCGAGTGAGGTTCATCTCGGAGTAAGGTCTGATTGCTTTTATAACAACATGGTCCAAAAATTCAGTACATTGCAATTATCAGCATTGCAATTCAGACCTAAATGTTTTGTTTTACGTCTATTGCAGTAAATCCACTCATATCGAATCCTGCGCATAATATTATTCGTAACAGTACTTATAGAGAGAGGGTAGCAGAGATATGATATATTATGTTGCAGGTGTGCTGTTCCACAGAGTGATAATGATGAGCGGTTCTGCGTCTGCAGGGTGGTCGCTGTCGCGCCAGCCGTGGCGGTACGCCAGGCAGGTCGCCCGCCACGCCAACTGCTCCCTCGACCAGTCGCACGCACACCTCCTCAAGTGCCTCAGGGAGCGACCCCTCGACCTACTCATGTCCACGCCCATCGAGGCTCCCCAGTTCGCAACGACCTTCGGGCCGAGCGTCGACGGCGTCGTCATAGATACCGGTATTGAGAGGCAGTCGACCAACCAAGGTGGGGGTATTCTCATATTATCAATAATTCTTTTAATCGGTAAATAATTATTTATTATATAAGAGTTGTTAAATAAACGGTTCCACTCCACTCTTAGAGATCAGATCCTTATACTCGCCCGTTAGGGATATACTATTGGGTTGACAACTAAGTAATTGCGGAATTCACCAACAATTGGCGTTGTACATATTTTTAAGTACGTCAACATCTTTGCGCAGATAAGATTCTTTGATATGTTATTATTTGGTCCTTTCTGAAACATTCATTATCAAAATTACATCAAAAGCTTAAACATGGTGAACCAACGTGAGCATTTCCGTCACCTTTTGCTTTTTTGTTTTCGCAAAGGTGTTAATGCCTCACAGGCTCATAAAAAGTTGTATGCTGTGTACGGTGATGAAGCCTTAAAAGAACGGCAGTGTCAGTACTGGTTCGCAAAATTCCGGTCGGGGGATTTTTCATTAAAAGATGAGGAGCGCTCTGGACGTCCAGTGGAGGTCGATGATGACCAAATAAAGCCCATTATTGATTCGGATCGCCATAGTTCAACAAGGGACATTGCAGAGAAGCTGAGTGTGTCTTATACGTGCATTCAAAACCATCTACGGCTTATCTGTGCAAAGATGTTGACGTACTTAAAAATATGTACAACGTCACTTGTTGGTGAAATCCGCAATTACTTAGTTGTCAACCCAAAATTATTTTTATTTGTATTCATTTATTATACGATACATGTGCGGGGAATACCCTCCCGTATTCCTCGACGTTATATACTTTATACCCTCAAAATCTTCTCGAAGCTAGCGTTTCAACACTCTGAAAGGCTTGAGGAGTTGATATACTTGATCCGAACCGTAAATCGGAATGTGTACGTTCTTGGGCGTTTTTCTTCTTTGTCGTATGGTACAATTTTATAATTATAACTTAGTCTTTCCACTGACATGCGCCTCTTAAGCATGGATCATCACTCCCAGTTTACTTCCACCTCAAATTTAATTCGTTCTTGCGTTTTAGTCTTAAGTTCCACTGGTTTCGCCTTCTTAAGTAGAATTCCGCCCGTAACATTGACGGTAGCGTATGGTAGAAACGCTTGCTTGACCTATGATTGAATAATCGAATGGGAATATAGGATTGAGGACCCCGTAACAAAGACATTAAATTAATTTGAACCTTATGTGAAGTTTACATTACGAATTTGTTATATTTTGTATTAATTTATTTACAAAACCTTATTTACCAACGGTTTAATGAATGTTACGCTGATACTCATAGGCTTGTGAACAATTATTTTAGCTCTTTCTTGCTTCATTATTATAAAACGGATAGAAAGAAAATGTTTGTTTAGTAATATACAAATAATACACTACATATTTACATAAATTACAGTACAGTGTATCAATTTAATTTATTATTTTGCTTATCATTATAGGCTAACTGTAATAGGTACTATAAGGGCTAGACGCATTAGCTCCATTATTAAAGTGTTAGGAGATTCGGGAAGCGAGAGGTGGAGTCATAAATTTGGCCGCCGAATGAAACTTTATTGGCGGCAAAGTTGGAGCTTCCCTAATCGCTGTTAGTTACGTGGTTGGCGCAACTTAGCACAGGCCCACTTTCCGACATAATTAGCTGACTTATCTTTGACGAAATATCGTGCAATATTGAATAACTTAATTGCAGTAGTAATGCTATCTATCTATTTAATTTTGTTTGTACGTCTCCGCCGACACGCCGAGCTCGAGGACAGATCCCGCGGCGACAGAGTCCAGTGATGCCATCATCAAATTCAAACTGGACCATCATCAAAACGTTGAAGGGCAATACTTTGAAAATGTTGGGGATGCCCAAAAAATATCCAAAGTGCCAAAGTGAATACTGAAGATGGCGAACAGCCGAAACCGGTCTAGCAAAAGACCAAACCAGCTAGAGAAGACACAAATACGAGAAATCTACAAGTAATAATAATAAAATTACGTCAAGAAACTAAGTTTATTTTAAAATTCATAGAAGAGCCGTCAAACACATTACTTTTTTTGTAAATGACGTATAAATTTTCCTTCGCGAGAATATAAAGAGAAAAAACAATCCAGGGGAGGAAATTCCAGGCAATAAAGCTTTCAGATATAGCGTATAAACAAATATATATTTGAATAAGGGCTGAGTTATATTCTCTGAAAACCGTGTGGGTGGAGAGATTAAATGCGCGACGCGCCTTTCAGTTGCAAAGCAAAAAAAGTTTTTCATATTTCTTTGAAATGGAGCCAACTCGAATAATATATATGCGAATCCGATTCAAGAAGGGCGCTGAGGAGATAGAGAAATAGAGCAGAGAGAGAGAGAGAGAGAGAGAACTTCCAGTAATTCGTTCGTTCAGCTGGCACACCCTCTGGGAGTGAATTAATCTTAAACAAATAGAAGGGACAATTAGTATCGAGGAAGGGAAGACTGATGGGGAGGCAGTTCCACAAAAGGGGCCGTTTGTTTGGCCACTAGCAGGCACCGTATTAAACACCGACAGACCGCAGCCACCGTACTTTTCTGTCCCTATCTCTCCAGTATCCTTTAGCCCTTCCGCATCCCTCCCTTTCCCTACTATCAATCCCCGTTGAGCGCCCATTTACCCCTGGCCTTTATCGTCTTAAAGGGTCGTCATATCCACAATTCCCACTTCATGTTTACGGGGGGGATTCTGGGTCCAATCGGCTTGCACTTACTCTTCCAGTGTAACCGCAAAATATGAATAGTGCCAAAAAGCAAACGTTTTATGTACTTGGCACTTATAACTTTATTACTCAGGATAATAAAGCATTAATCATTAGGGAGAATACGTAAACACATGTATCGTCGCCCGTGCATCGCTGTGTCATCTGAATTCTTTGGACCTATGAAAAAGTAGCAGCAATGCGGAATTATTTTAGTGGCAGTCTATATACTTCAATAGAGTATTACCGAACGGAATGCTACTGATGATGGTGATGATCGAACTGATGATATTCCGAACCTACTTATTATTCGTATTATAATTTACGCAAGCACATACCAGGGTAATGAGTAATGATTTAATGAATTGATGACCCTGTTATTATACAGATTATTAAACAGATGAGCCTGTTTCAATAACTGAGTGGATCCGAGAAGTAAGTATAACCCGGTTCCGGAAGAAAAGGACGGTTCAAACTTGACTTTTCATAAATCAGAACTTCGCATTCTCAAGTCGGCTGATCGCCGGAATATTCTATTGTTCGAAATATTATATTCGGCCGAAACACCCTGACGGCGAGAAGCCAACCATCAAATTAGCAAATGCGGGATACAACATGAAGGGAGTGATGACATTTTAATACTTACGCCACATTATTTTCCAACATTTGTTTCTGAGAGAAGGATTCGCATTTGAAGGAAATATCTATGCCTGTCCGGCACAGATTGAGTAACTTCTGGAAAGCAGGTTTCCAATCACCTAATTAGACCCGTAGCAATTACAACACTACTCTGACCTGCGGTCTTATGGTTAGAAGTGTTGAATAAACGTTCTTGGTACGTAGCTTCATATTTGGAGGGCACAGAATATTTGAAAGGGCCGGAAAAATGCATAAAACACGTAGCTAGCGGGTCTTATGATGAAATATTTAATTCACAATTCACCATTCGGTTTTTCCTTGACTAGGTACAGAATTCACCCATTGGTACAACTCATCGCTCGTTTTTTATTCACTTAACACTAAATGTCCCAAGGCGTTGTCCTTTTTAATCAGTGTACGTCGTTGTAATAATTAATTACCACAAAGTTCCCTTTTAGTGGCCTGGATGGTGAGTAAAATCGGAGTCGTTTTTTATTTAGCGGAAAGCAGCGAGATCTGAAGCAACAAATGCTTATGCTTTTGACGGTACTTGTGAAACATATCAAATATATAGGTTTAATTCAATATTATAATATTGGTTTTGAAGGTAGATATAGTTCAACGGAGAGCGAAAAATATTGCTATGTTTATCCGTCCATTTCCTCGGTGCTGAAATTGACTGGTTAAGTGTTGGGGTAGACAGAGTGGTAACGATAATGAACGGCGCCTTAACTGGGTGCCCCTCGACTCGAGTGCTCATTCGAGTGGTCGATTACTGACAAAGTGCGCTCGGCCATTTTCGTTTGATTTTTCTCCAACCCGATGTTTCCAAAACAATTAATATAATACAAATCCGTCCGAGACGTAAATGTAGACATCTTAATTTGGATTTGAATGTTGGTGTTTCGGATTACCAGAAATTAGCGATGCGAAGTCACCGACGATAGGGGTTCGGGATTAGGCAAGCGATTCGGCATGAATGGGTCGAAAATGCGAATTTTTCTCCCGTTGTAAATAAATTAGCCAACTAATATTTTGCCATTTCTGGAATAATGTTCCATAATGTATTTACGGTAACTTAAAACTACCCAGACGTTAGTTAATCGGTTAAAACAGATGTAATAATTAATGGATATTGTTAACTGACGTAAACCTAACGATACTAATTATAATATTGAGATTATAATTGATTGCTGGAGACTGTAGTTATAAGACAACATTAGCGTTCCTAAATGCCGCAACAAATAGGGCTGTTAATTGCTTCTCAAAAGTTAAAATTAGTTATACCTCCTAGGTTATAACGACTACAAACTCAGGTTAGAATATTCCAATGAATGTTTACCATATGTTCACTTATTTGTCGCAGAGATGCTCGTTAGCAAAAGTGGGGGTCGGGGAAGAGAGCACATGAGCCACGAGTGGGCCTCCTCGCGGAAGACTCTCATCTCAAAGCTGTCCCGTTATGACCTGCTCCTCGGAGTCGTCAAAGCCGAGGCCTTCTTCTCATTTACAGGCGACGACGTACAGTACGGCATAGAACCCGACAGAAGGACAAACATACTCAGGACTTTCGTCAAGAACACATACAGGTGAGTCACTATTCATGTTCTAAGTTATCGAGTACCTATTAAATACGTCACAGGAAATACCTATTAAATCTGTTCAGGTGTCGAGAAAGATTTTCCTTTCTCAAGTAATTTCAATAATACTAAAACAAAACAAGCATTCTTATAGGTATTCCAAAATTCGGGTAGTATTAAACGAAATATTTTATCCTAATTCTATTTATTTAAATGATCATAGAGTATTATTTTCAAAATATTTACATATCTCACCAACCTATTAGAATAATTCATCGTATAATCTTACAACTGGAGAACGTAATCAATTTCCATCAGTTAAAATGTAGAGCAAATCTCTCCGCAGTCCGAAAGGACTCCACTGGTGCGAAAAGTCTGTTAATTAGAAAAATAAAGTTACAAAAGGATAAAAACGAAGAATAGTTAAAAGTCAAGATATTTGTAGAAATACATAGTGCGCCGAAATTGTACAGAGCCGCCAAAATTTCTACCCTCATTAGTGAATCGACGATTATTAAGATATAAAAGTGCAAACAGTAAAAGACATTCAAACGTGAAAGAGATTTAGCACCGAAATGATTAAAAATGTATCCGGCACTCGGCCGGGGCTGACCTCAGGCGTATCCGCTGCCGCAGTTTCTATTCATATTTAAAACGTTTCACAAATAAAGACCTTCAGAATATCGCTCAGAGTCCGCCGCTTTCATTCAATATTCATCTGGAACGGTTTTCGTGCTCCTGTTTTTAGCCTCAGTTGCCGGGTTAATGCGCTCCCGCCGCTTTTACTTGTCTAAAGGCTTTTAGACACCGGCACCCCCACCAAACAAAGCCCGCGGCCAGTTCCCAACGATCGCTTCGGAAGTTCACTTCCGAAAACATATAGTTGGGCCTAACCTAACCTTTAGGAGAGTTGTTTTTTCTCAAGTCGTGACGCCAAATCGAAGAACGCTGAGGATGCTTTTTGACCGGCTATACTTTGAACCGACTATATCTTTCTGACCTCGTGTATGCTATACCTTCGCAATCACTGCCTATATCAAGTATTAGTGTTGGAAGAAACTTTGTAGTGTGAACATGAAGTTTTATTAATCCAAAGTTTCCATTGAATTCAGTATGTTTCTTTAATCATTTTCAAGTTATTTTTTATGTATGTTATTAATCTAATTATGATTATGTTATGTCACCATTTTATCTGTTAATGTTTGTGCATTGGTCATTTTTTTTGCCATTATCTTCCTTTCACATTATTATCAAATACCTCGACATGCACGCTTAAAATATTGTTTGTATTCTTGACTGGGTTATTGAATCTACGCTATGCCCTTAGTAACATTCAGTTCACGTATTTAAATCCTTGTAAATGATAAGGTTCAAATATATCTTTATGGTTACCATATGATCAGATGATAATAGACGGATGGCTTCTTGTCTTTGGGCTCGAGCGAGGTAGCAACCGAACACAATAACGAGTAGCCGAAATTACAGAAAATCTTAGGGGTACTTCGCCTAAGTGACATGTTGCCTAAGTTTCAATGAGTGCCATAACGGCGATGATGAGGATAAAGTTCTCATTATGGATTGGATGAATTCCGACGAAAGGTGTGAGGAAAAACGAACGACCGAGTTGAAAAAACCTTTTCCCGACTGCTGGTAACTAGCGAGGGGCGAAACCCGAAATCAAACACCGGAGGTGATGCTGGAGGCGTTGTTCATTCGGTAGAGGAATTCTCATCAGGCAGGCTCCCCTAACGCCCGAACACTGGGGCCACTTTAGGCGGGATGCGACTTCATTCGGTGGAAATTCGGATGATTCCCACCACTGAACTTTCAGGGCCTTCCTTCGAATTCATTACCAAATGGACTGTGACCGTTTAATACCCGCTCCTCCTCAGCTACAATGTTGGGTTTCATGAGGTCGGAAAGTGAAAAAAGAAGAACTCGCAGAATGAGATCTCGAGTATTTCGCAGTATTTCGAAGAAATCGGCTTTCCTTTTCCAAGAATCACCACGTTTTCACGGCGTTATTTGTTAAAACCTCTAGGGTCTTCAGAATGCTATTTTTGTATATCTTAATTTGTAAGCATCTGACTCCACCGTTTGTATCAAAACATTTGGGATAAATGTAAATACTGCAAATGTGTTGAATAGTTAATTATAACTATTCGATTTCCTCCGAATTCCTTCGATTCGTACCGAGCCGTCGACTCTAATGGCGGCTGAACATAAGAGAATCATCCAAGTTTTTCCGAATCCCTGAACGGATTGAATAATTAATAAGATTTCCTAGAACCCGCTTAGTATAAATACACAATAGTAGTATCGGAAATACGTCCGACATAACTGGGGTATCGTCTTGGAAACTATCGAGTTTCCAATAAACGTAACTCGTCGATAACCTCAGGGGCTGAATATTCCGCTGACTAAGACCAAATAAAGTAGTCGGTTCAATGCTCTGTACTCGATTTTGAATCATTTCGCTTTAATATTTCCTAATAGAATTATTATTGCTTCCATAATTTCCTCAATAATGAAGGCAGAACCGTAAAATTTCCGGCAAAGTTTAAATGTCGACTCTAATAAATTCTTCTGCAGATACAGATGAAAGCCCCGAAATATTATGAAGGTTAAACGTACCAGAATACGAATACGAAGTTACGCTATAATTTATATTCAAACGGTGTGCTGGAACGAAAATGTTGAAGCAGAACATATCTCCGGATATAGTATAGGGTTCGTTCGGGTTTTCGGGAATGTAAGGCAAAGGTAAACCCGATCCATTAAAATATGAATGATCGGTGAGCCCCTGGGCCCCATTTCAATTAGCCTACTTCGGTTTCCTGGTCGGTCGGTGGGGCCAGGTCAGCGGCGACTCACCCACTCCGGTTAACCTTTGACCGATTCACGAGACCGCCCTTTACCAACTGAAGATAATTTAGAGCTAGGTGTCGGAGCGCTGGCCAGCTGACTAACCACTCAACGAATTTCCCCTCTTTCGGCTTCCGGGATGGGGTGATTTGCATCACTGAAAGGATGAAACTTCCAACATATTTAGCCGTTCGTAAATTTTTAACACGGTCCTCTGCCATTTAACTCCCTCACGTATTGAGATGCGAGTTCCCGCAGACTATATGACTGAAGCCTGAAGTCCTTTTGGGCTGTTATATCAGTGCTCTTAAGGCATTTACTTACAACAACATTAATGGAAACTCTCAATATATATAGGCAGTAAGTTATATTTAAATATCTAAGACACCCACGACTACCGAGGCGCATGACGCATTTCTGTTTTCATCCGCAGGTATCATTTGTCTGAGATCTTGGCGACTATAGTGAACGAGTACACGGACTGGGAGCGTCCGGTCCAACACCCGATCAACATAAGGGATGAGACCCTGGAGGCGCTCAGCGACGCCCAGTACGTCGCACCGGTCGTTCACACAGCCGACCTCCACTCGTCCGCAAGGAGGAATTCCTACCTATACGTGTTCGACTACCAGACCAAGTTCGGTGACTACCAACAGGTACGTAGTAGTTGTCTCCTTATTGGTACATCCTGCAGGTGAGCGGGGCGTATTGGTGTGTCTGTCTACTTCTAGGGAAAGTGAATCAACTCTCGAAGCTTTGTATTTATTAACAAAATGAGTGTTTGAGAGGTGGAAATTGTTTGATTCAAACTGCAAGTGGAATAAAACGCATTATTTAGAGTGTGCGATTTCTGCACGAGTGCCTGATATTGTGTTAATGTAGGGGCGCGGTAAGTGAATGATAACATAAATACTCGTTCGCTTATTTTTTTATTTTTCAGCTGATTTATCTCTTCCCCATTATTACGTAATGGTGGGGACTATCGAATTACACGTAAACCGAGTATTACGTGAATTAGACATTATTATTTCGATTAAATAAGAACATCGAGTGAATGAAATTTAATGAGATATTTCAATTACAAATACAGGGTCTTTGTCCTAATTGCCAGCCCCGCAGGTTGAATGGAATGAATAATTGTTTGAACAAGAAGCAACCCTTCAGCGGTCTCACTAAACCATCAAGATTGATACCAGACTTCATTCATAAAACAACATTTTCTACAATATTAACACCTACAAAATCACCTCACCTTCTGAAACTTTTCAGTAACCGGAACCAAATAAAAAAATACAAGTTTAAATTCATTAATTTACTCTTTTTCCTAACATTTTTCTTGTATTACATAATAGCAATAATGAATGAAGCATATTGCTGGAATATTTCTCCAACTTTAAATTGTATAACCCATTAATTTTAACGAAATCATTATAGTTTGGTTACGAATGACTTTTTATAATGGAAATTCTCATTCGTTATTATTTAATTTTTGAACTAGTTGTCAATTACTTAGGGAAAATGAAATATTTCGTACTTATATCCGTATTTTGCAATTCGCTGTCGCGTTCATTCATGAGTGCTTATCTAGCTAGATTTACTGATGGTAACTCCAGAGCTGGTTTAACTGTCTCCATTTATAGTTTGAGCGGCACCATTTCCAAGTGCCTTTATATTCAGTCCTTATATATTACGTATCCAATCTCCGGATTGGAGTTACCAAGTAAATCTTCAACTTGCACTATTTCGCTCGAAAGGTTAAATCCGCATTTGCGTTTAAACTCCCAGGCCGGTTGTAACGTTTGTTTGGCCCTCCGCCGGTTTTAAAAACCTCGGACTGTAAAACCGGCTGAAGGTTTCAGACCTTCGCCGTCGCCTCTGATAAAGCCGTGTTTTACTATCCCCTTATTAAACTCCAATTGCAGGCCCGAATAGAAGTGCAGTCTCTACATTCTGCCGACCAATTCATTTTAAACAGTCGACTGGTTGACTCGTTGTGTACTGTATTTTCTGTGCTGTTAATGAAATGGTTCAGTTTCAGCCCATTACAAAATGATCGCATTTTCATATCATCACTCCTAACATTCGTATCCTACTTACACTATATTCGTTCTACCTATACCAGAGCCGTTTAGGCCTCTCGTCATTTTCAGTAACAGCTCATTACCGATATTGCGAGTTGTTTAGTATAATAATAATAACAATAATAATAATTTTTAAATCTGTTTTAAAATTACCACATCATAGCTTGTGTACGATGGCTTGGACTGCTATAATTCTTGTGACATTCTGTCTCCACGCGATTTTATCTCATGTTCACTTTTTCTATATTGAATGTGTGTTGGCATGTTACTGGCGGTGGCAAAAAGCCGAAACCAGTCTAACATTCGACCAAATTAGCGAGTAAAGGCGGAAGATCGCTAGAATGATGTTATACTACAATGCACGTGAGATAAACTGGAAAAACAACCGACGATAGTGAAATAATATTCACGAAATACATATCAACTTGTATTGCCAACTGTTCACCGATTCGAAGCAACAGTTCAGCAATTATCTAGCTGTAGGGGTCCGATATCGATCATAAGACGAAACGGAGAGTGATAAAGGAATTGAGTGAAAGGGAGGGAGAGAGAAGGCCGGCCGCAGGCCGCAAATTGTCCGCAATTGAAATCCAATGAGACAGCTTTACCAACCCCGACATAGGCCAGCTTAGTGAATTCCACGCGCCTATTCTGGGTCAGTTAATTGTAGAGGCCGTAATGGTGAACCGAGCACACATCGGCAATATATTGCCGATAAATGTTTACAACAATTTGCAGTCTGTGTCATAACTCTTTCAAGTTAAAAGTTACATATTCGTATTCGAATAAATCTTTT
Source organism: Lethocerus indicus (assembly GCA_019843655.1). Classification (NCBI taxonomy): domain Eukaryota; kingdom Metazoa; phylum Arthropoda; class Insecta; order Hemiptera; family Belostomatidae; genus Lethocerus; species Lethocerus indicus. Next base: position 18,790,486 of record JACDQD010000003.1, on the reverse strand, counting down.
CAATTAAGCCTTCCAACTGCGTTCCAAGCCTTCCTCCTTAACTCAAGAGAGGAAAAATATTCCTTCTTAATAAAAGAAATTAAGATAGCACGCTTAACAATGCTTCTAACTGTAGCCACTAGTAATAGAGGCAGAATGAAACCGGATTCAATGGAGCACCTCGTTGTGAAAAAGGACGAGGGCTAAATACTATTGTTTCTTATTCAAATCGAAGGTTGGTTATCGGAGGGATGTTTGGTTTGGGCCACCCTCCGAGTGTTGATAGGGCCGGGGCAAGAAAACTCGGCGGAGGGCGGATGATTAATGACCCGGTACCCCTCGCAGCCTCTCCGAGGCCAGCCGACCCTCGGAGAGGCCCCCAACTAATTTCGGGCCGGCATCGGGGCCGCGGGGGGCCGAAAGCTTTCCCGGAGGGTGGAAACTGCGCTCGGAGAATACAACCGGGGAAGAAGGGTCAGGAGGCGAACCGTGTAAGGGCCGCGCCCGTTTTTCATTAGCAGCCACCGCCGCTTACTGCCCAGTTCAAACTCGAACTTCGACTAAAGTAAATTTCTATGCGGAACGTCTCCGGTATCCGAGGAAACCCCTACAAAAATACCTTCCAAGAAACCCCAAGTTACCGGGCCTATTTTAACATAAACGGCAAACATCATTATTTTATCACAACATTCTAATATAAAATACTTCCGTCATTCCATTTAATAAATTACCCAAAAATGGGAGCAAAGAAAGATCGCTCAAACTAAAATTAATGCGAAGTTTCTAACATGTTTTTTATCGCCATGTTTGTCAGAACTTCCGACATCCTTCATCATATATAAGCGTTATATTTATTTGCACTTTTAATATTTTCCAATAAAAGGTGAAACGTCCAAGATTCAGTCTCATCGTAATGTTTCCTCATGCATAATAAGACTAAGTAGTTTTGGCATCTCCCATTAGCCTCCAGATCATCGGTTCAAACAACTTGAGTTGATGGGCCGGCACGAATGATGGACACAATTAGGACCCTTCGAAAGATATTGAGGGAATACAGTTGTTTTCTTTTATTAAGATCTATTTATATGTTCTATTATGACTGAGATGAAATTAATATTGAACTTATAATTTACTAAAGACACTGGCGTATGTTTCCTCTAAAGTTATCTAGAGAACCATTCTTTGCTGAACTCCCTTTCAGATTTTGAAGGGAATCATGACTTCCCGTAATTGAATAATTCCTTCAATTTATGCTTGTTTCCTTCTATATTTATACTTACACTGGCATTCATTCGCTCATCCACTAAACAACATCCACATTGACTGCTCATAATTTCCGTCAATTTAGTCAAAGACTAAACATGTGAAGCAGAACTGTAGATGATACAGGTAAATCCCAACCGCTTAAAAATTAATATTTGACTTCTATTTCTATAAATCTCTGTTTGGAAATTGAAATGTCGAAATGGATATGAACCTTGGATATGAACCTAACGAAGCTTAAGAAAATGTGCCATGGGTGTAGTAAAGATATAAACACCCGCGGAGATTTCCAATTATCTGTGTTCTCAATTATTTGTTCTCAGGCTAGTTGTGTAATAGTTCCTTCTCGTTAACGTCAGTTAACTTTATTAGCATAGAAATAGCATAGTATGAAAGGCCAAAGCCGTCCTTTCCTGAAATAATACAATCGAGACATAAAATCACTTCGGTAATCCTTCCTGGGCCCCCTTCAAACTTTGGTAAACTGAACTCACAACTTATCTCATAATCAATTGGAGAATTAAGTATAAAGGCAAATTAGGATGAATAAAACTTGCGAAGAGACTTGATTGTCTTAGAGTATATAAATCTTAAATAATTCACCATCTTACATAATTCCACCAACTACTCTATTTAGTGACATTAAAGGGTAAGTAGAAAGACTCGCAGAAGTTCGTTGCCCCTTGAAATGTCAATCACAGAATACTAAATTATGAATAACGGAGGCTTGAATTTTACTTGTATTGCCTCTTTGCACATTAAGTGCTTTCGAAATAGGAGGGTTTCCAAGTTGGGTCACAAATATTAGACGTTTGTCAAAACTCCATTAGCAGTTTGTTTGTTACTGCGAAGCTCAACTTTCCGCGAGCCCAAAGGGTGAGTTATAACGCCAGTAAAACTCAATTAAACCTAATATCTTCATTCGCCTAGCACTAATATGCCATTTATAAAAGGCGCATATATATTTTCTATTCATTTCGAGTAACATTCATCCTTGTATTTCTCGATTTCGTTCATTCCGAATCAACGCCCACAACAGTGCATGAATGAGTCACACTTCTGTCAATAAAAATTACTGTTTTTATCGATGTGTGTTCTGTAAGTGACATTCGTATACGTCATACATTGTTGTATTGTAAGATAGAAAATACTAACGACACATTTCCCAAAATAATAGTCATTTCTGATAGCAAATTGCAAACCTGAGACAACATGAACAAACAGGAGACCTTGCAATGACTTAGTTAATCCCACTACACGTCGAGCCATATAGAAGACTTCATTTAATATTTTAAAACTACAATGCCTACTGTCATCGCTCGTTTGTTGTACAGGCTTCTCGCCGTCAGCAGTATTTGGTTATTGAAGTATTTATTTTTACTCTAATATGTACCTGGATATCTTGTAAACACTATTCCTGCTATTGACAGTAACATACTGTAACGAAAATTTAATATCGGCGCGTAGTAACAATTGTACCATAATTGTCGTTACCATTGTCATGTAATCTAATTCCCCTCGCTATTTTTCGCACTTAACTGTAGTAACACCCTTATGTACTCCTTCGGGTGTTAATTTTAAAACCCGAATTCAAGCGAATTGGTCCCTTAAAAATAAAGAGGAAATAAAGTTTTGTTTGGGAGGGGGGAGGAGTGCTGGGCTTTAGACCGGAGCGCATTATAGTTGCTCTGAGTGCTCTGGCGATGGCACAAATCACGAAACGGCCGCCGTAAATGTGATACTATTGACGGGGACCAGAGGTGGAGGGGGAACCGCCGCCCTTATTGAAGGGTTTTTATCGTTATTTTACGGTAAGCCGTTTCCTTTCCGGTAAGCTCCGCCCTTAAATACGGGGTCGCACCGTCGAGGGGGTACCGGTACTCAAATATAGCCCAACAATGCGGCGAGAGTAGAGTAGCCGAAGCCCGTTATCGGGAAATTTTACCTCCCAATGCGCCCCCATTCCCCTCCGAAATATTCCTAGAGAGATGGCTCCTCACGAACCGAATACATTATTTATTGAGGTGGTGTCACGTTCCCATATCAAAATAGTTGTTAATCTGATTCCCTTTTAAATTTATTTAATTATTTAATAACTCATGAAGACTATTACAGGATAGGACAAAAATTTAGGACAAAAATATCCTAAAATAATGAAAGTATATTACGCTAGATAATAATTATAAAAATAAACTGATGGTGTCATGGACGGCGCCACGATTGTTCACAATATTATCGCCTGTATTATTTCGATTCAGACCATAGAAGCGATAAGAGACTTTCCTAAGACCTGATTTATTATACAATAAATCAATTTCTATAATAAAATGCAAACATCTGACTCACGACTAACACACACAATTATTCCTGTATAAAGATGATTTTGGATAATAGGAAAAAGATATATCGCTGCATAAAAAACTGTGAGTGGTTACAGTAAAACATTAGGCAAGTTTTACTTACTAAATTCTTCAAAATTGATGAGGGACTGGAAAACTACAAGAACTCCTACAAAACGATTCTACCCAGGCAATAGAACCTGTCCGATTCTATCTCTATCGCCTAGGCTGCTCTAAACAGAGACAACATTATTTTATTTCTTAGTGTGGCCCCTAAGAATCATAATTATATTTGGTTCTTTATACATTCAAGTTTGTGCATGTCTTTTAGATGATGCGATTCTGAGGAACCAAGGCTCCAGTGTTGAGTAGGTTCGAGCTAAACAATTTTTATAATATTAGAATTTTGTCTGTACCCATCAACGTACGCACGTAGAAGGTATGAACCAGTTTACACTGATGGTAACACGACGGCGAATAACAGGGCCCTATTCTGATTCGGGGTTATTGCATTTTTGTTTTTTACCGCGTGCATTTCCAATGGCGACAATAATTCCCTTTAGTTGTCATACCTACGATATTGGACTAATTTGAATTCAACAAGAGGCGATTAGTTAAAGAAAGGAGCGTGGGAGCGGAAGTGATTTGAAGGGAGAGGTCGAGTCGCACATCCAATGAAGGGCCCCTCTCAAACCACTCTATAGGAACAAATTAGGAGAAATGGCTCATTGATCCTGTCTGTTGTTCCACTAGTAGCACTAACAGGCAGGCATTAACCAACTACAACAGTATATTTGGGTGTGTATATATATATATATATATATATATATATATATATATACTTATTTATTTATGCGAGGCGCCCCGTGATTTTTGTTCTAATGTCATACAAGGCGTACAAGCAGAATTTAAAAAATATACACATATATGCACATCTGGAAATTATAGCGATAATGACCATTTGTTTTTAATTATGCTTCATTAATTTTCTTTCTCCTTCGCAATTGTTTGGAACCTTTGGGAAATGGCCCCAATTTACCTCTAAGTAGATAAAATATAATTTTAGTAAATACAGCATCATAATAAAATAAATACCGTAGATTTCGCGTTCTTCTGTATCCTCTCGCTGGTTTAGTCTTTTGCTACACCGGTTTCGGCTGCTTGCAATCTTCAGTAACAGTGTGGATCACTTCGGCGAGGAGGCAGAAGAATGCGAGGGGTATTCCAACCCCTCGTAAACCACAAAAACCACGAAAAAGGTATTCCAACCTGAATAAATATTTAACCGCATAACAGTAAACCGATGATGAAATCATACATTCAAATTAAAACATATGACAAAAAATTATGTAATAAAGGAATAATTTATAAATAGGAAAAATTGTATATTTATTCTGCAATATTACATTTTAAAAACACATTTCCCTTAGTAGCTATTTGCAAAGGGAAAATTGTCCAGCCCGCTAATTCGAATTTGACTCGCTGAAAATTATAATTGAACAGCGGTCTCTTGGTTTGTCCACAAATCCCAATTCGTTTGAAAAACGCCAGTTCCTCACTTGCATGTTTATTAGACGGGAAGGTGGTATTGAAGCCGGAGAGGTGTCAGGTGCAACACTGTCTAGGGAAATAAAGTTATAATTCACGGATCAAGCTCCTTCCCTACAATCCCCCTTATCGGGATTTAATAAAGCAGGGGAACTCGCCCCCCTACTTCCTTGCTTGACCTTTTATTTATGTAAATTTATGTGAACTCATGATTCCCGATACAAGAGAAAGGAAGGAGGGACTGAGTAGAAAAATCCTCCTGAAGGGAATTATAATATTCCTTTCTGGGATGGAAATAATCCGCTTTATTTCTTTTTTAGTTTTTGTTATTGATTGTTGACCCCCCATTAAATTTCCCCACCCCACCAAACTCTTCGAGGATTATTTTTGGAAATCTATACAGCTTGAAATCAGCTTTGCCGAAACCGTATCAGTCCTTTGATTGAAAAGCTAAATGAATATTTTATTTCTATCAATTTAATACCTGTGTGACCGATACAATTCGGTTGACCATTGGATTCCGATCGGGGTTAAAAATAAATCTCAGAGACACGTTATAAAGTTGAACAACAGTATTATCAAGTTGAATTGAGACTTGGTAAATAAATAATTAAAACAAATATTTCTTGTTGTCGATTTGACGTAATGTTTTAATTAATTTATATTTGTTTGGAGGTAACTCATGTGTATGCTTATCTTGATTCGCCAAAGTAGTTCCACGGTAAACCGAGTTTGGCTTATCTACATCGTCAGTAGCATTTCCGTTATGTTAACAGGATTAATTGGGTACTCGACACTTCGTTTCTCTACCTATCTGTTTATTGATTCTGAAATCATTTAAAGACATCCTTCGTAACAATATTTGTGAATCTATAAATAAAACTATTTTTAAAAATGAAATGAATATATACAACAAGTATATTCCAGAATAAACCGCACTGAATCATAATGGAGACACTAATTTGTGATATTACTCATTGAATCTTAGTCGTTATTGATAGTTTTCATTGTAGAGGTGTAGTGCAGAATTGATAATTCACATTGTCGGCAGATGATTTGAGTTCTTCTCTAATACTTTATGCCCTGTGAGACGATATAAAACTTGAACCCAGAATGAACGATATGAGCGTTGGGATTTTCATTTGTTTTTCCCTCTACCAATTCAGAAATACACGGCGGGCGAAGTGGAAGTCACTCTAAGATGTTTACAACCCATTGTCGGATACCCATTGGTGGGGTTGTGGTTTCCGCAGGGAGTGAAATGTGCGTGCGCTCGTACCCGTGTGCGGAGGCGGACGGGCAATGGGCGACCTCCCTGCGGTACACGGGCCAAAAAAAAATATAATCCAAGAGAGATATACGACTCATAATTCTCTTGTGGATGAGCCCGTTACAGCGGTTCGAACACGGGCCTACACCAGGAAACGGCTCTCAATAATTTTCGCCCCCCTGAAGGGGAGGAGCCTCTTATGTTTACTGCGGATATATAAATATAGTATTGGAGCCCCGGACCTAAGACCTGTTTTATACCAGTAGTACAATACCAGTACACTATATATTCTGTCGACAGATTCCGCTATTATTTCAACATTATAAGGCGCCAGTATTAAATGCTGTCCAAAACGTCCACAAGTTGGAGCAGTAAAACGTTAAGTTCGGGGTCTAACCTTAATGAAAATAGCAGCTACAACATATAACTTAATCTGTATTTTGAAATTGAAAAACAAAAAGGGTGATAATTTATACATATTGTACGGTTATAGAAATCGTATGAATGGAAGAATGCTGAACGCATTCTGTCATACTTTTCCGCCTTTTCTTGGTGTTATTTTATATACTACCAATGTATAATAATTGTAAATACTTTTGTTACATATACTCTAAAACATGAAGTACCATCGGAAAAATATTCTCCTTCATAACACTATGCCATATATGTCACTCTTCTGGGTACCACCTTCACACTCACAACATATATTCCACGTTTACTACAGAATACTTGAGTTTACACTTGTACAGAAACCGCAGTTCCTTATATAGCGGTTCTTTAACCCTGATTTTAACTTTTGGGGAAAAGTATGAAGGCGTGCTATATCCAGTTAAAAACTGGCAGACGACTTCCGAATATAGGGCGCTGTCTCATACTAACAAAACCGCATTGCACAAGAACAATACGACTGAATTGAAACGGGCAGTGTGTACGCAAGTATGCGTATTGAACAATACGCATTGTCATGATATTCTGAATTTAATTAGTTTATTTACATTTCAATTTTATCCGCTTCAGAGGGTTTATCGGATTACTTGAATTGAATAATGATTAATCTTTTGAAAGCACCAATGAAATCGTTGATCCAATTTAATGGCCGAGGCCAATCAATGGCCTAATAATTGGGCGATTTTTGCCAATTAAAGCACACAGAGTTGGTAATGTTTTGATCTTCATTGTTGGAACCCACGCCGTGTAGGAATTAAGGGAGTAATGCTATTGTTCTGAAATAAAATAAACTTTCTGACGCAAGTTTTTGAAAAGTTGAATTTTTTGGGGTCGAGTCCAGGTGAAAGACCCCAATACATCGATTAAATTGCTTGATTTATAGTCGGTTCTAATAACGGAAGTAATTGATTTTATCTTAGCGATAAAAATACAATTTTTTTGCCTTAATACAAACTCACCTCCCTTTTATTTAGACTCATTTATAAACTACAGCTGTCTAATTTATAAACGTTTGACTTTTCTGATTGCACACAATTAATATTGACTTTTACTGTTTCGACAATTAATGTTTAGTTTGAAGAGCTATACAGTTAACGCCATCGTCGAAAGTAATCATTTATTCAGTAATTATTTAAAAGGTCGTCCTATTTATTACCTCTATTACTCCCACATTAGCATTAATACTGTAACAAAGTTTATTATTCATGTATATATGAACGCACTAATTATCTTTTTGTTTTATTACTCAAAACATTTAAATAAATAAAATGGCCGTTCATTTGTATACTACATTAAACATTTCGATTTTTAATCGCAGAATATAATAAAACTGTGTAGTCTAAAATAAAATATTAAATTATTCACGCTTGAATTGCTGTTATCCATTTTTTAATATTCGATCAGAAAGAGAAAACGTTATTGAAGTGTATTTTTGTAAAAATATATATTCAGAATGTATGAGTAAATATGAGCATAAATGTAGAATAAATATTTAACTGGCCTATTCATCGAAGTGGTAAGTAACTAACTTATTAATTCCTGCGATTTGTTAATTTATAAATATACGTATACATACAAACCAATTGTTGTGAATATATTTAAATACATTTTATAACGAATAGCGTTTGATAGTAGCGAGTATTTTCCTGATAAATTAACAACCACGGAAGGACTGCTTTGTTATCTTTCATCATTCTTTATTCGAGGAGGACAAAATTCATTAAAAATTATTTACCGCAACTTCTAGTTTTAACCGGATGTCTTATGTATGTGGCGTCTCCAACGGTAGGCTAGTTCTGGATGAAACGTGCTAACCGAAGGCAGGTCGAATAAAGAACCGCAGCTTCCAGGAACCTGTGAGAGCATGTACTAGTGTTCTCTAAGTCCAGAGCAAATTCAAAGTTTGCAAGCCATCCGCACCCGGAATTGACTTCAAACAGCTCTGCTTTCCCAAAATAGGAAAGCCCAAGAATAAAATATCGCAATTACAAACGGATGACCTGTATATGGAAAGGGGAAGAATTCAAAGCCGAAACAGCATGAGGATTCAATAAACCAGTGATTCGCGCGTAGGAAGCAAAACGACAGATAGGCTCAGGGGACTAGTCGATATGTAGTAACCGAATCTTAGGAAAAACTAAACATTGGGAAAGTTTATAAATGCGGTACCTATTGGAATGTTCCAACCTCGATTCAGCGAGGAGTGGTGGCCTGTGAATCAGTGTCAAGCCGCCCAGTTTATTGACCGGCCACACAATTGACCTAATTAAATCGTTAGCCGCATGCCCCAGGGGTCTCCTTCCCTCTATCTCCGCTACACGGTCTCCAAGACTCACTTCAAAGGGGACTCTGTAATAGCACCGTGAATCGATCTGCACTATGCGTAAATGCAATGTCTATATTACATTACAGATAGTGCGAGCAGGAGATCGACATTCGGTAATACTTATAATATCAGGGCCGCAATACCTTAAATTTAATGCGGTTGACATTTACCGGAGCAAAGTGTGCAACTATCCTCCGAAAGGAATAAAAATTCAACTAATATTCAACCTAGGATATTGCACCTAACGCATTGCCAAGGACGGAAAAGAAATTTATCGCACTGTTCTATTCAACACCACAAGACACTCTGTCGTTGTCGAATCCAAGGAACTGAACCTTAGGGATTTGTGGAACCCCTATTGTATAGATTTTACAACCATATAAGAATCGGTAACAATTCCTAGATGTAGTTGGGCACAAATGATAAACTTACTGCTTACCGTATTTTAAATTATAAATAAGGACCCGTTAGTTATAACATTTCAATTCAGATGAAAATACATATCTGTTGGACAGGAATTAACATACAATAGTACGATCCATATGTTCATATGTGGTGATGTGTGTAGGTGCATGAAGGCACCGGCTAAAAGGCTTTTTAATGGTACCCGGATTGGACACCAGCCCAGCACACTTTCCAGTGCCAATTAGTGGTCCCTCCGCCTCGTGGGCCCACGAACACACATTGTACTCCTGGCATTCTCTTCCCTCGCCACCACCCCTTCCCTCCTATCACATTTCACCCCCTCCCTCCCTCTCCCTCTCTCTCTCTCTCTCTCTCTCTCGCTCTTTCCCCCTTCCGCTCATCATATTCCCTCGCTCTAATTGTCATATACAAATGACGCTCTCGCTTCTTGTTTTGTCGTCCACATGCCCCATGCTTGTCGGTTTCCCGCCCGCATTACCTACATTAACTGTCAGACCTACGATTCGGAAGTATCTATCAAGATCATACAAGGATGTGCGCCATTTGACGCTGACGGCTATTTCATGTTTACAATTTTAATATTCTCCGCGTTATTTATTCATGTTCAACCGCTTGTCCTCTTTGACGTGTAATAAATGTAAAACAACATTTAGTATAAACATTGAGGACCTTTATGGAAAAATATTGAAAATGTTTCTATTCTTTATACGAAATATAGCGGCCGAGATTCAAAAGTGCTTATTTCAAATTTTATATAGGGCACGATGTGTTTAGAGTTAAAGTTATTGATTAATAGTGATCGAAAAAATACGTTTTAGGACTTTTTTTCATAACGAACAGCGTAACTTTAAGGAAAAGGAAGGGAGATAACCCAAAGGCTGGCTTAGAGCAAAAGACGCCTTTTACTCTTTACTTTGTTTTAAAAGAAGCTTTAGCAACTACGCAGCAAAAGTTTTGGTAACAAGGCGCACCCGGAGCTAAAAAACTTATTTTTTTTAAATCTATGAAGTAATAACAGGGCTGGATACCCGAAGATAGTGACTCGATGGAAATGCCCCAGTAATGTTTGAAACGCGGTTCATGGATTTTTCATCGCGGTTACAAAAACATTATAGAACATATTTTACCTCGTCATTGTGTATCGGTGTGAATTTCATTTCTCGTGTATTCGTTAAAATCTTATTAAAGCAGAAGGTATACTACGTTTACGTAATTCATAATTATATTTAGATACCATAATCAAATATAACTTTCTTACCTCAGTCAATATAATTGTGGTTGTAGTTTCACGTTTATGATATACTGTACACCATAGTATACACAATAGTAGGATATTAGTCGTGAACATTAGCGAGTTCGAGTTCCTCGATAATTATTTGCATGCGTATTCTACGTAATTCTACGTTAAATAAGTAAACCTACATCTTTATTTAACACGTAATATAAAATGTAAATAGGTTATAATAGGTTATTTTATTTTTAAAAACAACTGTTTGATTTCAGCTATGTACCGGACAATGAATGCTATAGTAATTTATTCCACTTTTCTAAATTATGGTAGTCAAATAGGTGAGAACGCTGCGTAGAATTCGCTTCTGCCACGTCGACCCCTGCTGAATTCTTGCAATAGCTATCGGTTTTTCGGCCTAATAGAAGTTGGTGATGGCTTAGGGGTATTGGTGGTGGTGGTGGGGGTGGGGGGCAATTACCGTCCGATGTATAAAGTAAGGGAGGGTTGGGGCCGCGCCTTAGATTGAAACCCCCTTAGTTGGCGAATAGTTAGTCCCAGTAGGTCGGTCTCGCCCTATCTCGGCATCCTCTCGCCCCCACCTGATTAGTTTGGTGGCCCGCGGGTACCACTGCAGGCGAACTAAACTATTACAAATGACCAATCCCGTTTATAACGAGTTTTACCAGTGGCGAGCGCGCCCCTGATTGTTTGTCCCTTATAAAATTGGCTTGTAAACACGACTTCCGTTTTGGGCATAACTCCATTTATCTCCGACTGTACCCGTCGATCCGATTTCGACGAAAACGAAACCGTTCTCCAGAGAATTACATCCAGATGTAATGTAATTTACCATTGCAGGGTCAGGGTCAATCATTTTAGGTCAATATGGCCTAAGTATGAACTGGTTCTCAAATACTTCGCTCGGTTTAAATATAAACATTATGTTTGATCACTCGAATGTTGTTTTCGTAATGCCTGTTTAATGTAAAATTAGTTTTAAAACTCGACAACGATAAAATGATTTTCGTTTTTTGTATTTATGGGTCTATGTGTATTGTTTACAAATGTAATGCATGTTTGATAATAATATTTATTGACAATGTTGCTGATTATACGAACTGCTAAACTACGAACTAATGGAACCAACACATCGGTTATATATAAAATATCCAAAATTGAATGAAGAATTTTCTTTGTTTTTCGTTGGCTTTGGAAGTACTCTCCTTTAGTTGATCTGCGTCCCGTTGGATGTTATTATTTCAGATTATGGGAGCAGTGTCGGGGATTGGCCTATTCTTCTTCTGGGAACATACAGTCATACCTTGGATCGTACCAAGGTAACCGGTTTAATCATTTTATAAACCGTTGGACGGTCTTTTAAATTTCCAAATGGAGCCAGTTACGTTTATATGAATAATTGATCAATTGCATATTTATTATATGGGATTTAAAATAGAGAATATTTAATTTCGATTCGTTATTTGAACGCTGTAACTTCGCTTTTAGCGTTGCCCCAAACTGGGTGTGTAAACAAACCCTTAATGAATTTCTATATTCCTTATTTTACGCAGTATTATTATTACTATTATTATGAATGAGTATTATTATTATTATTATTGTAATATTGTTGAATATAATCTAAAAATTAAGTATGTTCGAGAAAGCAACATGATATTAAATCAAACCTCCTATGAGTATAGTTCAGTTGGTACATTTGTATATTCGCTTCAGAGAATCGTTAACGTTACCGTAAACTCGGTGCTTAAATGAAGTTTATTCGCAGTTATGTTATCGCATGAAATTGTTTCAGTTTCCCCAGTGTAGGACGGCCCGAGAGTCAGTTCAAACCCAGCGCATTCTATTTAGTACAATTTCATTAGAGCCCACTCTCGGAAATCAATAACTCATTTAGAAAATGCGACTTGAAAGATCTATTTTTGAAGATACACCCTTTGACGAATATTCTCCTTGGCCCTCCTTCCTTCCGTTGTTGAATTTTATAACATCTTCCGAAAGAGAGAGGAAAAAATCCCTTTTTCCGCCCTTTTGAGAATCTCTTCTTGTTAAAAAGGTTTCAGACATTATATCCAGGTTATCAGCGAAAGGTTTTTTCTTGTTACAATAAAATAATTATGTATTTCCTGATCAGAGACGCGCGGCCATTTTCATAATAATATCAACAATAAAATCTACAATAGTGTATACAACAGAAATTTAAATAGGTTGGTTGGAAACGCGATAAAGTCCCAACCGCTTACCCAAAAGACTCTTGAATGTCTACGGCTATGTGAAACACAATAAAACCTGATTGGCTGTATATAATTAGACAATATACATGGAATTGATAAGAACATTTCGAAATTTTCAATACGTACTGAATTAAACTGCTAACTCGCAATACTCGTAAGATAAATACAGTTGTAACTACGCTACAACCACATTCCTGTCTAGCGATACCCTCGCGGACTTCCCATATTTACTTTAAACTACCAAACTACGTTTCCTTATATCAAAAAATGCCATTTAATATGTTCCCTTATAAACTGATACTAATGACTGTGGATAATATACCTAAAACTAACCTTTACTTATCAGAAACGCAATGCACGCGAGTACCCTAGTGGAGTTTGATAGTTTCCTTACGGTCCCCTTTTTTGAAAAGATAAAATGATGCTGATAAAAACGTCCCGGTCTGTAGGTATATATACGTACAAGAGACTGATGGCTCAATTTAAAGACGTCTATCAGAAAATGTCTTCCTTTGCTGAAACGTCGATGGGGTCTCTGCAGGGACCCCACTCGCCCCAACATTACATTTCCTAATATGATGATAACGCGCGTTTCTATCCCCCCCGCTTCCCAATGTAGATATATCCTTTTCATTCGCTATCGGTTGATGCCACAGAAGCCTATTCCAAGGCGCATTGCCCCTCACACACACACACACACCATGAGGTTTCTCGGGCCCTGGGAGAATATTCGTCACTCTTATTTTGATCCAATTAACCAGGGTCTATGTGTAATAAATGTTGGCTGTCTAATAAATAGCCTTTACAGCAATAGGAATTGGCTGTATAGCCTAAAAACAGAACAGCATTTATATAATTGTAACACATATATACCTATCCCCTATCTCTGTCTAGAAAACAAGCCAGGAAGAGACACCAGTGGGTGATTTCTTCATCATGTGAACCATATCAGGACAATACACAAATGAATTGCACCTCATTACATGGAACGATGTTGATCACTAAAAAAATTAAAAAATCTCTAATTATATTACATGTCGTATATGCGACCTCTCTGTAATATGTTTTTTTAGCAAAGAATATTTCATAAAATAAAAATATAAATAATAAAATTTTTATAAATAATAAATGTATAAAATTCACATTATTTATTCATTACGCAGTTATCGTGGAAGCTTCAAATGTATTATTAATTTATGTTATTTATTGCAATAACTGGTTTGTTCTTCCTTGAGAGAAACAACAAACAAATATTTAAAATTTGTGAGTCAAGAAAAGAAGGCCGACTTTCGGTATTTGAACTACTGCCAAGATACGGATTGTCCTTCCACTTCTATTTTTGCCATGTTGCGGCATTTTCTGGGCAAACAAACAAAACAATAATAGGCAAAAGATAAGTTCACACGATGATAAGATCACAATGTAATTAATCACATTTACGAACCAAGCATATTTCTTTATCTATAGACAACAAAGATGTAACTGTACAAGAGAACCTTGTATCTAGTTTCCGTCGGAAAGGGGTTGATCAGATAAGTTCATCATAAGGAACAATAATGAATATCATTCTGTAAAGTTTAATATTTAATTTACCAATATGAATTCATTCGTGAATCATTTTGAAGGTAAACACAACATATCAAGAAATGCCTATCTCTCAAACTCCAGATAAGTTAACGTTTTGACCTTCCCAGTATTATCTTTACCGCTTCCCGTCTGCTATGGGGAATTCTTAAAACAATTTGGGGTTTCGACAAATTTTATTCTAAGCATATGTCCACCTAGCAGAAAACTACTATAATTTACTTCATAACGAATATTTTATATAACATATTTCCGTTACAGACGACGAGCCGGTTTCGGAGACCGAACTTAAGATTCAAATTGTATACGAGATCGCAGTTTATCCAGTTCATTAAGACGCAACCAAAACGTGCGTGGACCATATGTGTGGACATTTGCATTCGAATTCCATAACTGTTCTCAGTAGTGCCTGACAAACAAGACTGAGGACAAATAGTAAAGAGACAAGGTTATTTGCAACTTTAGTCTGACTTGACCGCTTTGTCAAAATGCTGCGCGTAGACCATTCAGTGTTTAGCGGGAAATAATAGAGTTTTCAATATCTGGAAGGGTGTTGTTCAACTTCGGTGCTGGTTTTTCGCCTTTTTTTTAATCTCATGGCCCCATCTCATTGGGAGTGTGTACGAGTGAGTGAGTGTGCGAGGGAGAGAGCGAGTCTCTGGAAGCCCTCTGATCGAGTTAGTATTAAAGGAAAGAGGTCTGGAGAGCCGAAGAAGCGTAGCGGGCGGGCCCCGCTCCAAATCCAATAAAGGCGCCGATGAGTCCCCGGGCTAACCCCGCCCCGCCCCGCACCATCCAGCCCGCCCATTCCCGATCAATATAATACAACAAACCGCCTTCGCCGGTTTACTTTGTACCAGTTAAGACCGGAAAGTGAGCAGGTTTTGGGAGAATGGGCTTTTGCATAAAGGCTTGTAAATTTTCCGCTGCGTCCAACACCCGTGTCGGTGCTAAATCTATCGTCGCCAAATTAATTGTGCCAAACTTATTGCATCACGCACTTAAACAAACCCATATTGACATTTCAGGGTTGTCGTGTCGAATCCACTTCGAAAATTACTTAGGAAGGATTATCAGCCTAATATCAGCGTTTATCAACTGAGGTCGAACATTTAAATATACATATATATGCAATATATACAAGTTTGTACGGTGCGCAAACGTTTTTACTCGATTATATAAAATAATAATAATGGTAACTTTTTTGTCACGTTTGAATAGAAACATATAGATGCAATGAAAATTTGTTGCCGTTAATTTGATTTAACAGTCTCTTAAGAAATGAGACAGAAATGAATTGCGAAATCCGGTGTCGCGCGCGCGATAAGAGCGAGGATTATTACAGGGACTCCATCGATTTCGTAACCGGGAAAAAACATGGTAGCGGAAATCTTATAATCGTACTCATCGAATATTAGAAAAACGATTGTTACAGTAAATTCAGATGTTTTTATACAGCATAGTGTCAATAAAGTAGCCGTAAATTTACCGCCCAAAGAACAGGTCTTGTCACTAAAAGACAACTGCACGGTCCACTAGTAAATAGATAAGAATAAATGTAGTAATATTTATGGCTCCCTTTTAGAAATTACATTTTAACGCATCAGACTAAACCCCACAGATTGTGTTTAGTTATTTGATGGAAACCAAATACCTAACAGAAACCAAAAAGGCGACTTTCGGCAGACCACGTAGTAGTCTAACTAACTAATGTAGTTAGCGCTATAAAATATTTCCACGCCTAATTGCCCCCATTAACTTAGCTTCATCTATGTACTCCTGTTTTCCCACACTAATTCCGTAGACGTTCTGTCATTATAAGTCCACGCGGGTGTAGTATCCGATTACTCTGCGAGAAGTTTTCAAAGTGCTCGAGCTGTCCTTGTAAGCTAAGCTCCCCCCTTGAAACTGATGGAGCTCCGGAACCACTTCATGCTTTATCAAAGTGAGGCCGCACCTCTCGCCGGACGCTGAGGTGACCCCCTCAACTCTGATGGACTAAGGATCGAACCTTTGAAAACAAATATACTGTGGAACTCCGCTCACGTAGTCAGTCTGTGATTCTCAGCATCGACTGAATTAAACGTTGAACCGTCATCTTATTCTTACACTTTTAGAAGGAAAAAAGTAAAATTACGCTATCATTGATATAATATTTTAACAGGGTAGGGTTAAATAAATAGTTGTTACAACAGCTTTTAATTGTAATCTTCAATTTTACCGAGTAAAGGTGATAAATCTGTTGACATTTAAAACCTTAAAATCTTTTAAGAGAATTTTTATAAAATTTGTAAAATGCTCCGTTCGAAAAACAGAAGGAAAGACTATTTTCTTCGGGGTCCGTCCACGTTTGGAAGTTAACTCTGAATCTCAAACTAGGCCAGAGGTTAACTCTAGAAATAGGTACTTGTGCCGGGATTTTAAAGGATTTTTATCACCGGGAGCGGACGTTGATGGATGCGGTGGAAGAGGTGAACGCTCTTCGCGTGCACAACCCAAATACACTAGACCCGGTATATACACACACGTACGCCAGGTACTCACACACAGACATATCTACAAACACAGACACTTCTCCAATGCCCTTTCCCCGTTTTCTCGGCCCCCCATTCTGAGCCCAGTGGTCGTCCGCAGCCCGAATGATGGATCGCATCGAGTTCTTCCCTTAAATCTCGGAGGAACCTCCGAAAAAGGGGCACGGAAGGCGATAAACTTCTCTCTCTTCTTGCGAAGTGTTCAGCTCATTAAGCCGCGCTGAAATATTGTACCGTATGGAGCCGTTGTATAGTGTGGAAATTTTGGACGGCGCACTGTTTGTTAATGTCCACAGCGAGAAATGAATTTTCATTAGAAACTTAGTTTCGAATATAGACACAGGTCATCGTCGCTAGTTTTCTGCTCACGAAAATTTACCAAGAGGTCATGTAACGTTTTTGTCTCGGTCTGAATTCTAGAACTCCTATTTTTTACTCTTGTTTTCTATTGATGAATGTGAGTCATTAAAATATCATTGATGAAATTATTGATAGGGCCTCAATAGTTTACTGAACGAATACTCAGCCACTCTGGCGCACAATTATGCATACCAACTTTTTATTGGGCTGCTACCTGCTGGGCAAGATGCTTCGTGGTGTTGAAACGACTGTAGTGTATACTGTTAATGCCTTAGTCCTTGCGATTGGCATAATTTAGCGTCATAATTCGTCTGTAATTGATCACTACGTAGCGTAGAATTAATGTGTACACGGGCAGTTGTTTCATTGGGCTGTAGCTGTAGTAATATTGCCGGCAACCGACGTTTGAGTTAAACAAAACTACTAAAAAAATATTAACGGCGAAAAACCGAAACCATCCTATAATCAGTGAACACTGAGCAAAAATATCCCCGCTATAATTTTTTTATATGAAAATGTCTACACTAGGATGAAAAATTTAGTGTAAATTCAATCGACCCAATAGATTCAATTGAGATAGATCAAAAAGGCTCCCCTGTCTACTGTAATTCCTAATTGCCTTCATTAGGATGTTCTCTTCCGTCCAGTCTTGAACTTCATCGTGTGTTCCATAACATACCAGAATTCTACTCAACACTTCGCAAAGATCCTCGCGAACCTCTTATTATATATGACCTCTAATATACTTCACTACTGCTGTAGTCTGAGCATTATATTCATTGTAACATCTGTACATTGACAGAGGGCGCCAGGGGTTCTCTCTATAATATTTTCATCAGGAAAATAACTTAATAGAATATTTGTATTTTAATATTATACAACGTTCATAGATACAATAACCAATAATTCCTATAATAACAAATACATTCTGCAATAATAAAACCAAACATATAATAACTTGCACACTATTAGAATAAGTTTAAAATTAATTATTTGACTTGGGATTAACAATTTATTTTATCATTTAAGAGGTTACAATAACTGTACATGAATAATTTATTATTACAACACCTACATGTAACATATAAATAAATAATTACAATATTTAAATGTTTGATTCCTAAATACACGAAAAAATAACCGATTTTGGAGGGAAATAAATTAAATTAAAGAACAGTACAATAACAAGAACAGTGCAACAAGCGCATATGAATATAATATTTCCATTGGATAATCAGCATAATTGAAAAATGTCGACAATGCTTTAGATTTACTTTTACGACATTCAAGTCTGTTCATTCGAGAAGCGAAATCATTTCGTGTTAACCCATTTTTGTTTCTCAAAAACAACAAATGTTTTCTCCAATATTTTGTCAAGACCATAATATTATTTTGTGCTGACTGATTTTTCACGTTACTTTAAACTTTTACAATTTTTTACGATAGAGTTGTACAATATGATAAAGTATAAATCACATTAATGATACGTGTTTATACGCAAAAATAAGATTCACACCTATTATTTTACCATATATTTTCTAACTAAATTAAAGTCCATTATTTATCTCGTCATAATATTGCAAATATGTCGCTAAGTTTATTATATACGATACAATTAATGCCGTTCCAGATTTCGTACTCCAATTAATGGCGTATTAGACCGGAAAGAATAGATGACGCAATGGTGTTAGTCATTTGAATTAATTTTGAAGATGATCATCGGTAGCGCTTGAAATTATTCTGTCTAATGGCCGTCCGAGTGAAACAAAAACGAAAAAAGATCCCACCGGTGGAGTCTAACGAGACATAGTCGGTCGATAGGAGCGTGAAAGATTAGATTATATAATTAACGTACGATCATTTTATCAAATGCAGCATCAGGAGTATAAACCGCTAGTTAATGGCGAGCGAGACACTGATCGCTCGTGGTTCAACCTCAAGCAGGGTCAAGTTCGTTCTACTATGGTTTGAGAAACGTTATCTGATATCAGGCCGGCCCCACACTGACTACGTCACCTACAGACTACTTTTTTTTTCTAGACTTCTTTCTTTCCAGACTACTCTGTAGAAACCTCCGACCGTTTCTTAATGTTATTAATGTTATTGATAATATATCATTCGAAGATACGTAGATCACCTCCTCCCCTCCCCACTCAATCATAGTACAATCATAGTTTATTTTCAACCGGTTTTCGGTCTACGACTATCGCTCGCCAACGTAATTCCCAAATATTTACCAGGAAATCGGATGCGATAATGACCACCGAGCATACTGCCCACCAGTAATATATACAGTGGAAAATTTTTGTTCAACTAACTAAAAGACGATTCAGTGTCTTATTTTTGTCCCTGAAACGTATAATAAGCTAATCAAATGTTTCATTCAGAAAATTCTGAAAAACCTGATAAAACCGAACTGATACGTTTCACAAGACGGATATACCTTTATTATGTCCCAGTATCAAGTCCGAGAATTCGATTTAGAAATACAGGAAATGGAGAAAAAAAATAATTATTAGAACACTAAATTATAATTGTTATTATAATTACAATACTAGTTATATTGTTGTCAGTTATTGTAACATTATTAGTACAAAGTGTTTAATTCATTTATTACATTTTAATGTCAGTATTTACCGGAAAACCTTTTCTACAACATCACCTCGTATCACAATGTCATTCCCAGTTATGAATGTTGATCACGTACATTAATCACATTATTTATAGAGTGAATAAAAGTAAAATGTAGAATCATGTGATCAGCGACCAAAAACTACCCCAGAACTCCTCCGGCGTCTCCAGACCTGTTGTCCAGACTTGTTATATAGGTCCAATCAATATAATTAAGTTGAGTATCAAAACGAAGTTGAAACCTTAATATTGAAAGACATTCCTTACCTCGAGGTAAGAGGAAGGTTAATTAAAAAGGGGCTTTAATGCAGTGAAAGTGTAGTGGGGCGGGGTGAAGGGGTGTGCTCCTAAGTGCCCGGCTAAGTGACTGCTCTAACCCCTCCCCCCACCACCAAAGCAAGTCCAAACCGAGCTTTTAGTGCTGGCAATATTCTCTCCTCATCCTCTCACTTCTTTATCTTTCACTATCTCCCTCTCACATTCTCTATTCAGTTCCGTTCAGGGCGTGAAAATCGTATTTTGTTTAAATTTAAAGTATTTGGGACTCGCGATATTTTGGTTGTGTCAATGTCATCCGCTCTGGCCATGTCCACTCGCCCACTTGATCGTAGGTTAGAATTAGAATGAGGTTTCGACCTTTCCCTATTGTTTGTAGCATTACGTCATAATGTGTGACGCTACTTAAGTATATATTCTGTCAATACAAAAATCGCGTCATTGTTAAGGGTTACTGACTTAAAATTACAGGAGAGGTACAACGAAGAAAAACTGTTTCATTTAATTATCTCTGAATAACATTATCTCATAACCCGTAGGACTATTTGTAGATTGATATAATCTCTTCTAAAACGCAAATAACTAATTTAAATTCCATTAGTCCATTTACTTTTAAATGTTCGGTTTATATTATATTTTACACCTGAAGAATCTAAACCATCATAGAATTAATGTTTGAGTAGTTATGGAACTGTGAAACGCAGAGGTTTTTGGACTTGTAATTGAGTTCAATGAAGAAATTAACAGAATTAAGTTCACTAATTGGAATGGAATATGACTTGGGGTTATCGAGAATTAAGTCATCGTATGCCTGAATTAAACTTCTTGCTGCTACTCTACGTCAGTATTTTTCCTATTTTTACATTACAAATATTTTACAATTTTACAAAATATAAGTACACTATTTGAAATAAATTAAATAATTACTTTTCCCTTTGGGTCCATCCGCTAATATATGTCCGGACAACAGTTTAGATATCGTAACTAGTAGGGAAATGTTGACTGACTAATAATAGCTTCATTTCCTCTAGAGGCGATCATCCGATGTTAAATCCCGTATTATCAGTGCTTGGATTTATCATCGGTTTCGGCTCGAGTTTATTCAACTATTGACCAGCCAGTGATCGATTATATTTCATTTTCTCTTCCATGCCTCGGCCTTATTCGGTCTCTCTTCATTCTCCTTTCTCGAGATTTCCCTTTCCTTACAACAGCAGTCCCGTCGTGGCCTATTTGCCTTGAATATTTAAATAGGGGTTCTGCGCTCAGCCTGCATGGAGCCAACCTCAACCGGCGCCCTTAGGGCTAGCGCCGTTTCAGGTAGGGCCCCTTAAGGCAACCCGACCACTTTCTATGCTACCTTTTCAACCCTTATTTTTTTATATATTCCAGCGGATGTTCATTTATTATCTTCTTTATTTAAAAACTGATAAGAATTATTATTTTTATAACTCGTAAGAAAATGTTTTGTAAAATTTATTTTAATATGTAGCAAAATCAAACAACGCCGCAGCTTTCGGAAAAAATGTTATAAATATATAATGAAATATTCCATTTTTGGATTTCTGTAGGTAATAATAGAGTATACTGAATACTGATATTCGCATCCTACATAGTTGCAAATGTTTCAAAAATTTGTATTTGTTCAAAATACAAATTCAGCTTAGGCAAGGCAACTTTACGAATTAAAAAAGGTAATAAGAATGTGCCTGATCACGAGTTCGGATTTTGAGCCGAACACTCTACGATTCATCAGTGTTGTAGATACCATCGCCTCTGCCCTTGAGAGAAAACAGTATAGTATATATCAACCGCATTTGTTGATAAGGCCGCAAGCTTACCTGCAGGAGCCTATATTTCGTACCACCGAATCCCAATTGAGGAGAGAGAGGAGCTTTAGATATCTTCCATTTTTCCTGGTTTTCACGAAAGTGGAAATGAACGCGATCAGAGTGAAGTTCGTTCTACTTTAATCCGTCCCACACAACACCCCCTCACTTAAAGCATCCCAAAACACACCCAAGAGCCTTGAGTTAAATCACTACCAATAAATAGTTCATTGGTTATCTTAAGCACTGATTTCTTATCAATGTCTATCTTTTTCTGCCTGACCTCTCTCCCGTTAATTCACTATTGTAATCGCCTTAAACACGTATCCAGTTAATTGAATTTCACTGTCAACTGGTTATGGGTAAATTAAATAAATAATAAGTTTTTATAATATAACCAAACTCTCGCCATCCGACTCAGGCTTACAATTTATCAGTAAATGGAAATCGTACTATCCTATTATATTATCCAGCACGCTCCTGCATGCAGGACCAAACAAATTATCTGGAGGATATAACTTGCGCTTAAATTATGACTCGTCTATTTTAGCAGTTAGTAAATATAGAAATTTCTCTATCAAGATGTATTAAAATGAAGCATGAACACGATACAATTATTTTATGGCATTGGATGTTGTAGAAAATTTAGGTACTGAAAGAAAAGTTGTTGTGGAGCCTTATTGTAACAATATCCATGACCCCATCAAAAAATGCATTCGGTAGAATTGCGAGTTGTACACTTGATAACGAGAAGGAAAATGATCAGAAAGTAGACAGAAATAATAAGTAAGTAAAGAAATCTTGGGGTTTTATAAGAATGATGCCATGACAATGTTTCAATGATATTTATTTGCTCGATCGAAACATTTGTACTCTTAGATATTGTATTACTATCGTTTTTACTAATTAACAAATATGAAGTCAATATAATTAGCAGAGATTTATCGAAGTAATTACAAATCTAAAATATCTCAGCCGGTTTTAAGAGACAATTTTTCTGAAGGCTATAGAATTGTCAAAAGGAAACGATTGCGTAACCGATATTTGCGGCTCGGTGAAAAAGACAATATTTGTAATTCTCTTTCGAGAAGTTGTTTCCGTTTCCTGATTTGGAAAACATTTTGAACCGATAGCCTCCAAGTGCTGCCACTTCAAACCACACCTACCTAAGACGTTCGAAAATCAGATTCTTTATACTATTACACATTTCTCGTACTTTTTTGATCATCCCATAGCGACAGAATGGGGAACGCGGACTTTTTTAGCGTACCACGATGAAAGGCCAAGGCAACTGATTGGTTGGATTCCCATTAGCCAGCTACACGCCCGATGTTCGCCGATTACAAAATCCGAGGCCTAATCAGTTATCACTCGAACCGCACACTGGGGTCAGACCTGACGATCCGATATTTTGCCGATTTCGGTTTTGAGCTTCACATGCGCGAACAGAATAAAATTATGAAACAAAAACAACGTATCGTAGAATTTATAAAATAACGATACTATACTATTGGGATGAATGATCATCCTTTATGTGTACTGGCATGTATGTATAGTCAAATTTCGTTCGTTGACGAACATATATCTTTTGTGGGACTTTAACTCAAGTTCAAGTCTTTATTTTCTCCGCGTTGCTTTTGTGCTCTTGTTTTTGTTTTATTTTTACAGAATGCATTAGCCGTAATCCTCGCTAATATAAAGTAACTATCCTTATTTACTTTAATGTGAATATTTTTAAACAATGTCCATTGTTCGTTAATAAAGCTCATTATTGCAGCTGTCGAAGATTTAATGAAAAAATAAAAGTTGTAAATTCCATTTAATCAGAAATGAGATGCTATTTAATGGAAGTATGGTTTCGGAAGTGAACTCACAATTGATGAAATAGTATTAAATTCTATAACATCAGTTGCTTGGAACAAATTTTAAGTATTTTTTCGTAGAAATTAAAACAACTTCCAGTACTTCAAAAAGAATTGGAGTTAATCGCAAAGGGAGATAATCCTCCCTATGTCAACAGGGCCGTAAGCCTGTAGGCCTCTTGATTACTTTATTACATTTCGATAATCCATTATTTCTTCGTAGTTATAAAAATAAGTATAAGTAAATAAGCAAACCCCCGTAATCCATGACAAATAATGATTTACTTTTATAGGTACATACGTACCTATATATTCGAAAAGATGCCATATAGAGGATATTGAACCCCTTATAGATTGCCTTAGGGATTTTAACATAATTTAAGACTTCAGAATTATCCACATTATTAAGGGGGTTTTTCTTTTGAAGAGGCATATTTCTTAATTTATTTTAATTGGCTAAGATATCACATGTAGGACCTGTTTGGGATATAATCTTAGGGCCAATCTGTTAATCTGAATTAATCTGTCAGTAAATTTGAGGACGGACGATTCCAATCCAATATCCGAACAAGACAATCCTCAGTTGAAGGGAAATGACGAATCGCAGAGAATAATGAAGTAGGACAGGGCCGATGGGCGGTTTCTAAGATTAATCCAGATGGTCTTTTGAAAGGGGGACTCAATTGAAGAACCCGGAACTAAGTGGGCCGAAAATGGCGGAGATAAGAGGCCCGGCGAATTTATTTTGGCTCCCTTGGTAAATTTCATGTTACCCAAAACACTCAATGCTGATTCACACTTAGTTATCGCTCTACCCGAACACACTGAGAAATCGTTGTACCCAATGAGCGAGTGATGTACCGCATACCTTGTCAGTCATAGTAACTATTGTGACGTACCAACTACGTCTAGTAGTGGTCCGCCTGGGTACGGTATATTATAACAGGTCTCTCGAGTTGAGCAGCATTAAAATGTAAATTAAATATTGACATCGAATAAAATTATCTTAAATTCATTCTCCCACACAATCCTACAGTTGTGTCCAATATTTCATACTAAAACATTAGTAATTCCGTTAACACTCAAAGATTTCACGTTTCAAAACTTCCTTAGTATTTCATAATTTCCACATTTATTCCCATTTTATTTATTTTTATGTCTAGTATCCAGGTACCATACATAGATAATCATTTTGTCTCCAATATAATCGACACAACGATTTATTAGCCAACATTTTGACATATATAAAAATGTTTACTTTCCTTGCTACTTGAGTCATCCACTGGACTTCACTAGATCGAAATTGTACTCCCTGTTACCGAACTGATATTTTAATAACTAGTAAACAGAAATCAAAGTGCGGGATCTGGTATAAGAAATGTTGGCTAGGCGCGAACAGAAGAAACTAGTCTCCGGGTCTCGTATTTTTTCAGTTTGCGGAAGTTGAGCTATTTGGCCAGCGTTTGTGGGTTGAGGGGGGGGAGGGTTTGTTCTCGGAAGTGAGGTACGAGCGGGTGGGAGCCGCACAGACACCGAATAAAACACCACTTTTATTTTGATTGAAAAACGGTTCTTTCTATTTGATTTGGTCGCCCAGTTTGAATTGGCGGGCGCCGAGCTCAGCTGTTTTTGTCCTGCCCGGTTCCTCCCTTACTTAGCCCCCAGCATTAAACACAGACAACAGTTCCCCGTCCCCCTTACTTCTTCTTCTTCTTCTTCTGGTTTGCCAACCCCACTGCTCGATGGAATTACCAGCAAATGTGTAGCATCGATTAAGAACAAATTTCCTATTTATTAAACTGGGTTCCATTCAAATAAAAATCACTTGTTTTTCAAATGTTATTTATTTATTTCTCCGACTCTTTTTATCTGCAAACATTTTTTTTTTACTTCAATGTAAATTTAAGTGTTTCTTTCGAGCTACGCGTATTTTTGCTGCTATTAGGCTTATCCAAGATATATTATTTGCGACCATATTAAATCATATTAAAATCTTTCAAAAATCACGCAGATTTTTATACACTTGTACCAAAACTCCATTGTTGACATCACTCATTTCTATATGACTCCTGCATATGATTCCATGACTGTATTGATGTTTACATATTATAACGCTATAGTGTATGCGTATCTTACCGAGAGTAAAGTAAATTATGCTTTATAAGATCTGTAACACCACTGTATTACAATTCTTAGAATTAATTATTGCTTAATTTATTAATGATTGATCCTTTTATGTGACGATGTACCGCCGTATATGCTTTTATTTGTATATAGTAATAACTTGATTTCATTAGACTACGTGATAATTTAGTGCAAAGAAAGGAAAGGAGGTGACTTATCTTCTTCATATTTTATTTTTAATCTATAACTGCATGCTATAACTTTTCAGTTTTCACTGAAATGTTCGGTCCTGCTTCTTCGCGTCTGATTATTCAAAAAGATTTTATGACGAAAATAAATTTTGGGTTATGTAATTTGTTTTCTACTTGTGTTATATCTCAAATAATGCAATAGTAAAATATTCGCCATGTAATGGCATTAAAATAAATCTATGGTATTAATTGTTTTATTCCAACATACTAGTCTGAAAGATGACTACCGCCACAAAAAATGCAAATCGGCGTATTATAAATATTAAACGAAATATGTGCGGTGAATACGCCCAACGTTGAATTCAGGCTTGTCCCATATCGCGTCGGCGGAGTGTTTTGAATATGCAGAAACCTTTCAAACTTTCGAACACATTTAAGTATGAACCCTCAATTTGTTTCATTAAACCTCTTTCAATTTGCATTTATAAGTAACGTTCTCGACGTATTTAAAGCGGATATACCGAATGCGCGGTATTAAATAAGTCGCGGCATGATGAGAACACAGTTGCAATAAATTATTTGGAATATGTAGATATCCCTTCTCTTTTATGTTGCTTCTGTTACTTGTGTAATATTCTCTCACAATTGCCATATACAATTGCGTAGTCAAATATTTATAATATAATTACCAAAGTAAGTCATCCTATATTTCATATTATACTATTCATAATGACCTTAAAGTTCCACTTTTTCTTGATTTAACAACCCCGCGTTTATCCCATACGGTTCTACTATTCTAATTTGCGTTCCATAGCCTTCTGTATGATCCCCAAGGCCTACTGAAAAGCAAGCGACACAGGTCATCCTGATCGCGTTCCTGCAGTTGTTGAACGAGCTTCTTCGATACGTGCATTCTTCCCTTCAAGTGTAAAAGAGATTAAAATTAGGTAATTAAATTACCAGCTTTTTATATTCATAATACTCTAATTCCAACTATATAGAACAGGGGATATTTTCTATTTATATATTCGAATTTCGATGTTATCATGAAACGTAAGCTAATACAGGAAACGTAAGCTAATACAGGAAACGTAAGCTAAGCACAAAATATACTACGGTTCAGAATGTGCCGAGATTCAGACTCGGGAAGAAATTTCAGACTCTTGTGAAGGGAAGTTTTGTCCCCGTAAAGTAACATGGCGCAAATTTTAGTTGCACCAAAGAAAGTAAAAATGAAATGGGCATGAAGAAGTTGGTACCGTTTCTTATTGCGACCAAGTTTCTTATTTACCCAATATTTTTTTCATTGAACTAAGTTTCGTGCGAACAAAATCGTCCCTAGGAGCTTGAAAAATTCGACCGGAAAGGGATTGTTGCCTATTTTTTTTATTCCATGACGAGAATTGTATTCTCTTGCCCTTGGATAAATGTCTTAGTGACCTCTGTTGTTAATCGAAATTTTTACCTAAATTTCAGAGACAAGGCTGTGTGCACGGTGAAGAACTGGCATACGTATTTGGAGCACCGTTGGTCGGAGGGCTCTCTCACTTCACCAGAAATTATACGAAAGCAGAGGTTCTCCTCTCGGAAGCCACTATGATTTACTGGAGCAACTTCGCCAGAACCGGGTCAGTTTAATTTAATATTTATTCAAATAAACCAAATATTACTTATCCGTTTTACTCTAACTTTATCCAATTTAATTTATTAGCAAATACATTTAATCAGCGCCGTACAGTTTTACCTCTTCCAATTATGTAATTAAGTACAAGTGTACTAGTTATTACTTATTTAGCTCATCCCTGTATTTAATCATCGGAAGAGGTATTATAAACACATACTTTATATAATCCGCTTGTGTAAAATATACGAAAACGATGAGCATTCGTTTTGTTTCAATATTTTGATTCACTCTCTTCGTAAATTAGAGATGTGGAATAAGCCTGGTTGAAAAAAGTATATTCAAATTTTTCTGTCACTTGTCAGTTAATTCATTCTACAATTATACGTAGAAACACGTTCATTTCTTTTCTTTCGTTTTTAGAAACCCAAATGAACCCCAAGAAACTGATATGAGTCACGTACTGAGACAGGAGCGAAGCAGGTTCAAGAACATCGAATGGACGCCGTACGAAGCTGTCCACAAGAAATACTTGAGTTTAGGTATGGCTGAGATAGCGTTACCGGTATTGTTCCGCTAGACTATCTAGATGATAATCCCGGTGTCCCCCGGGATAGGCTACACTATCTATTGTACCAGTTTTAAATATGTCTGTTTTGTTTTCTTTTCCTCCGCAACATGCGAGCGGGCAACCATTAACATTTTTTAGTAACTTTTATGGAAAAAGGAAGATTCGATAGATAGGCATTCTGCCAGTATTGTAAATTTTAATGATGACCATCACGGTGTCGCCGATATTAAGGGCATGTTTGCCCTCAAAAACATAAATCCAAATTAGCCTCATAAGCATTTACATGTAAAAATAAAAATAAAATGATTATAATTTTGTTTTTTCTTTCCGGTTCAAGCTTCTGGTAACCCATATATAATTTCATAGGATCAGAATTGATGCGGTGGTTTTGTATTATTCTTCTTCAATAAACACGATTGTAAAATATAATTTAAATGCGATAATTTCCAGACATAAAGCCGAAACTGAAAAACCACTATAGAGCGCATCGGTTATCGTTCTGGTTGAATCTGGTTCCCGACCTGCACAAACCAGGCGGCGACGATGTCCCTTCTTCCCACCATTTGCTTCACGAGGATCTCAAACACCAGGTAAATTTTCAAAAGTTATTTTCAATGGAAGACAAATAAATGTTTGAATATAACCCATTCGTACAGTTAAGGTAATTTTCTGCACACTTAGCTAACTACGGTTGTAGTATACCTATAATATACTGAACATCTTATAGCGAGAAGAGATTGGATATCGGAAGATTAAAATAATACTTTAAAACGGCTCGAAAAAATTCAGAAGATTCGTAACTACAATAAAATTTATGTATGCTGCGTCATACAATGTAGAGGGAAATAATGGCGGTTAAATATTTTACCTGTAGTTTTAAGCTGTGTATTGTCAGTATGTCTATTAATCCTAATATGTTTGTTTGGGTTGGTTATAGTTGGGAGCGACGAGCACTCCGAAGAGGATTGCCGAGCCGACTGTAAGTGTCTCTTACGAAGTCTACCCGTCGGTGATGGCCGAGCACAACTCGAGCCTAGTCCAGCCACCGCTTGTGGTAGTCGCTCCCTCGTCCAGCGAGAGAGGCCACGACCAACCGGAGGACGGCTTCACCGCCTATTCCACCGCTCTCAGCGCCACCATTGCCATAGGTATACCCTACCCCAACCTACCCTAGCCTCAACCACCTCAGCTAGCTCCACTCTATTTCCATGATGAGGGTCCCACTGAAGATTAGATCAACTTGGGATCCTTTGTATATGTCAAGGTGTCGTGTAGTTAATCTTCTTAGAGTTATGACCTTTAAAATACTACGAGGGGTTGGAATACCGTAGATTTCGTGTGTTTCTATCTCCTCTCGCTGGTCTGGTCTTTTGCTAGACCGGTTTCGGCTGCTCGCCATCTTCAGTAGCGGTGTTAGTCGCTTTGGATGTTTTTTGGCCAATGCACTGTCAAATATATATTTGATCACACAACTGGTATTAGGTTCTGACTTCCAAATATATAACAGGAGACCTATCTGGTATAGTGTATTTACGATCATAAAAGTATTCCAGTTGATCAAAAATTTATTGAAAAAAGTTTATTTTTAGTAATCTAGTTAATTTAATTCAATGCACCCAACGAAGTTTAGTACTGTTCCGCACCACACTCAGGGGGGCGCTAGTTAATCGGTGCAAGTGCACCCAACGAACTTTATTTAAGTACATTTCCGCACCACACTCTCGGGGGCGCTACTTTATCCGTGCAAGTGTATCCAACGTACTTTAGTTAAGTATATTTCCGCACAACCCTCCGGGCGGTGCTAGTTATTCGGTGCAAGTGCACCCAACGAACTTTAGTTAAGTACATGTCCGCACCACCTTCAGGGGCGCTAGTTTGTCGATGGAAGTGCACCCAACGAACTTTAGTTAAGTACATTTCCGCACCACACTCTGGGGGGGGGGGAATAGTTAACCCATATCTAGTAATTTGAATTTAAAGAGAAAGCAAAACTTTCTGTTTGTATTGCGGGTTAAGTATCAAGTGCCGTGTATTCTTATACGAAAATATATGTTTGTAAATGACACTATATAGTTAACATATTTTATATTTGACCCGGCACTTGATACTTGACCCGCAATACAAACTATCTGTGCAGGTTTAGTATTAGCGCCGTGTACGTTTCCTTACCACATTCAGGGAGACGCTAGTTTATCGGTACAAGTGCACCCAACGAACTTTAGTTAAGTACATTTCCGCACCACACTCTCGGGGGCGCTACTTTATCCGTGCAAGTGTATCCAACGAACTTTAGTTAAGTACATTTCCGCACGACCCTCAGGGGGGCGCTACATTATCCGTGCAAGTGTATCCAACGTACTTTAGTTAAGTACATGTCCGCACCACCCTCAGGGGGCGCTAGTTTATCGGTACAAGTGCACCCAACGAACTTTAGTTAAGTACATTTCCGCACCACACTCTCGGGGGCGCTACTTTATCGGTACAAGTGCACCCAACGAACTTTAGTTAAGTACATGTCCGCACCACCCTCAGGGGGGCGCTAGTTTATTGGTGCAAGTGCATCCAACGAACTTTAGTTAAGTACATTTCCGCACCACACTCTCGGGGGCGCTACTTTATCCGTGCAAGTGTATCCAACGAACTTTAGTTAAGTACATGTCCGCACCACCCTCAGGGGGCGCTAGTTTATCGGTGCAAGTGCATCCAACGAACTTTAGTTAAGTACATTTCCGCACCACACTCTCGGGAGCGCTACTTTATCCGTGCAAGTGTATCCAACGTACTTTAGTTTAGTATATTTCCGCACAACCCTCCGGGGGGTGCTAGTTATTCGGTGCAAGTGCACCCAACGAACTTTAGTTAAGTACATGTCCGCACCACCTTCAGGGGCGCTAGTTTGTCGATAGAAGTGCACCCAACGAACTTTAGTTAAGTACATTTCCGCACCACACTCTGGGGGGGGGGTAGTTAACCCATATCTAATAATTTGAATTTAAAGAGAAAGCAAAACTTTCATAGACAAATAAAAACTTAATATTGTAAGATAATAATAATAAGAGATCTGTCTGTTATTAAATACAGGATGCTCGCTGCTGGTTCTGAACGCATTGGTGTTCGCCGGAGTCTACTACAGGCGGGACAAGCGGCACGGGCACAGCCACGGACACGAGGCTACCTCTCAACCGACAACAAAGAAGAGGACCGAAAACGGAGGACCAATGGCCAATATTTGCGTCACAGGGGGTAATTCGTTCCATACGTACATTATATCAAATGCACCCATCGTACATCATTTTAATAACAAGTTTACTATTATTCGATTTTATCAATCGATAGCATTTTAAGATACTGTGTGCTTGTTCTACATCGTATTACGTTCCTCGTTTATCACTATTCGAACGACCTATTCTACTATTTCTCATTAGAATTATTCGTAATACGTTAATTTTTAATGGCGGAAAACGGATCATAGCGGTAAGCGAGATAAGAGACTATAAATATACGGACTCTAAACATCCAAAGAAACGACTAATTGTATTCTCGGTTTATTTTTAGGAGCAACGGAACTATTACAAATCATGGAAACTCGGAGCGCCCCGACGCCGGCGCCGATACTGAAGCAGTCGCAGCAACAGTGCGAGACCCTGATAGGAGGCGGTGGCGGGGGGGGGCGGTGGCGGTGGCGGGGGCGGAGTGGTCGGTGGCGGGGGCGGGAGCCTGCCTCGGCCTCCGCCGCCGCCGAAGACGCCGCGGCCGCCGCCCGGGCCGGGGGCCGGCGCCGAGTCCCAGCCTCTGCTGCCCACCCACACCGCCACCCTCGGCCGCAAGCCCAAACAGCCCCTCCCCGATGAGCTTCGCGTGTGACATCCGGAGGACGGCCAGATCCAGGGTCTGGCCAACGACCTCAACAGAATCTGCGACCAGCTCAACAAAACCAAGGATGACGGCGAGCTCTACCACGTCTGAACGCCCCCACCCTGCGCCTTCGGCACTCCTCACTCATTTTTTCTTTCTTTTCGACCGTCCGTCGTACGACGGAGCTCGCGACCTATACGAGTGTCGCGTACGGATTTTATGGAAAAAAGTTTCCGGTTGTGCGTTTCTACCGCGTGTATTTTTTATGCGAATGATTTACGAGTAGTCTTTTATCTACGGTAAAATTACTATTACGGTGTATTTCTAGAATAGAACAAGACGGAGTAATCCTACGAGTACATTTTTAAATCCTACGTGTTTATTTTATAGTTCCCGTCACGATTATTTTTCAGGCCGTATAGCCCTATCTTACCTTGTGACATATAACCGTCGGTCCGACCGTTTTTAAATATTGTATCGTTATTTGGTAATTATTGTGAAAACTGTTTCGATGCGTTAATCGCATTGTGCCTGTCCGCCAAGTCTTCGTCTCGAAGAGAGAATTGAGATCTGAATCCGGATTTCTTTTTTGCGATATTACCGCCTGTTAGGACGAGTTGCCCGGCTAATGACGAAATATGAATTGTGATACAAACGATAAATTTTAATTATAACGAAAACGTCTTCAGAAGTTTACGACGCGCACCGAATCGACGCTGTACGATTTGTTAATATAAATGATGATCGCTATATCCACGAGGATGCGAATCACAGTGGGCAAGACTCTGAACGATCGCTCTATTTAAAATTACTATTTTTTTGTAGATAAACACCGAAAAAATTATCACGTTAAATTAAAATACAAATTATTTGGCCGCTAAGTATGGATGCTATTTAGTTATTTCACAGCATTAAATTGTATATAAACACAACCACTTAAGATATTTTTTTTTATCTAAAGAGTTCTATGTTTGTAAAGAACAAATGACCTAAACTTGTATATCTGAAAATGTGTAAATACTAATGTACATTTGTTGTATATGTATATAATATTACTAATGATGGAGATAAGAGCAATATATTAATTAACTGAAATGATGTGGAATAAAAGGATGGTTGTGAAGAAAGTAGTGTGGATTTTTTATTGACTAGATACACGATGTTAATTTCTCACTACCAAAGAACTTCTTATTAAGCTGCACACCTAAGGTAATAATGTGGAAAAAAGTTTGTTTTAATTTGATACATATATTTGATACATACATTGTATATATTCTTATAAATTTTATTTCTTTTTACCTACCCCGAGGGAATACGAAGGGGGAATAACCTCGAACTTTTATTTTTATCTGTATATAAAATGGAAATTATATAAACGTTATACAGGAAAATAAATTACCATAATCGAGTACACGATATATAATTATTTCTTCAAACAATATTCAATTTTATAAGTATTAATAGGACTTTTAGTTTTGTTACCTGATCCGTGTTATGGCGCTCCAGTGCTCCATTGAAATAGTTGACGTGAAGTAGTGAAAAAGAATACGTTAGCGATGATATATTAATGCCCTAAAAATAACTGGCGCTTTAATTATTGAAGGGGCAAAGAAACATTAAATCACGGTGAAGCTATTCGAAAAGCGAGAGGAATCTGGAATACCTGAGACCCCGTACCATCGCAAATGTGGAATTCATTAACTTGTTAAAATCATTGTTTTGTGAGTCATATCAATACTAGAAGAAATGCGTGAATGAGAATAACATTTCTGATGGCAGTTTTACATTTTGACTCTACTAATGTTTTTCTCATTTCCTTCTGATGAATTTAATGCAGACATGTAAAAGTCAAACATCGCTGGCTTCAACTTACTTACATACTTTATTAAACATGTGGAATTTTATTTTTTACGATGGCTCCCAAG
The DNA here is from genome assembly GCA_019843655.1 of Lethocerus indicus. Lineage (NCBI taxonomy): Eukaryota > Metazoa > Arthropoda > Insecta > Hemiptera > Belostomatidae > Lethocerus > Lethocerus indicus. Next base: position 18,756,045 of record JACDQD010000003.1, on the reverse strand, counting down.
TATAATTAATTGTAATAAACGATACGTAAAAAATATTTTAAAACATGATTTGTAATATTCCATTGTTATGTAAACAATTAAATCTGATAATATGAGTTTAGGAAATGACAAGTTAAACTTTTTAATTAATAATTACTACATCACTAATGTATATATTTTAAGTAAAACTCACAATTTTGTAGCGGGGAAAATATATACAGCATGTTCAAATAAGCATTAACATGCTTTAAATAATGACAACATTAATTTCGTAATATGTAGCTGAAAATAGAGGAACAATCTGGTTGAACAAGGAATTAATTTCTAATTAATTAGAGTTATTTTCTAATTTTTTTAGTCAAATGCACATGCTCTGATCGCAGATGAAAACATCTACATGAAATCCATTATAATCAAATTTCATCTTTCATTTATTCCCTGGAGTAATATATCCAGGAATTAAAGCCTTACAGCACCTCTGTTCACAATGGAATTAGAACACCAACAGCTAATAAGACACTCCTGAAGGTTTAAACCAATAAGATTAAAGTTAGCACCAATTAGATCTACAGAGACTAAATCCACTTTCAGAGAATGTAAGAACGTACACATAATAAATTCATGCAGTCAATGATTTCTATCATTTATAGTTAAGAAGATAAGATAAGAAACAGAGTGAAGACCATAATTGCATGTTGCAGTGCCTGCTATTTAACCTCCCCATCCAGTTGTTTCCCTTTCAATTCTCGGTTTCTCAGACGTAATTTAATTTGGGCATTTCGACACTTGAATTTTAGTGCGACGGCCTTATAACTGCATAATTCATTGTTTGATAATATGGAATAATAGAAGTACTCAGTTGCAACATAATTTATTTTTTCTTCCAGAGTTCTGAACATCACTATCAAAACTGCACATTTAAAAAAATAAATGTGTGTAATGTCCTTGAACCATATTTAGTTCATAACTCTCAGGTAAAACAACTACACAATAAATAAATGTATAAAATGAATTAACAAATTATTTTACAATTTACACTATGTGACAAAATGAAATTATGGACAAAGTATAATTTTTATTACATGCTTACATTCTAAGCATATAGCATTATTTAATATTTTTATAAAATTAAGAATTTACAGTCATCAACAAGGCCTGTATAAGTTCTTTAGGATAAAATGGCTACAAAAATATATGTATTTCCAATACACAAAAGGTAAATAAATAAATGAAATAAAGGAGTATATCTGTACAATTCAGCAATTGGTTATTAATACATACTGCCATAATACCTTTTATAATCATGTGTAATTAAAACACACTCAGTTTACTTACACAAATAATTTTTAAGTATAAACTCAAAGCACCCACCTATTTCCCTTCCTCTCATCACTATCTCAACACGACAGTTCTTCACATCAGAACTGGTATTGTAGACTAAAAACCTCATACATAGAAATTATATTGTGCAAATCATTATAAAACTAGGATTAGGAGACTAAATAAAATTGTTTAATGCAACTACATGGTTGTCATTCAATACAAATGAAGTATGATTTGAAAAATGTTCTTTAGGAATAAGTGTTAACAAAGTAACAATTATACTGCACTACTATAAAAAAATTCATTCATATATTAAGAATAAAATTTGAACAAACAATATTGCTACAATTTACACAACACTGGCCAAATACAGAAGATATAAAAAATTATATGTAATAAATTTACCAACAATAAGTCACTAAATAACATTGTGTATGTATACATTTCATAAGGTTTATGTGAGAGAGAGATTCATCTTCAAAATTTACTAAAAGAATGTCAACATTATACAGCAATTCATTGGAATCTTTGAAGAATATTAGTGATCAGTAATTACTGAGTGTGCAGAGTGCACACTCATTTGCCAATAAAGTCAGTGTCCTTTAATGTCACCACCAGATAAATCGATAATCTTGGAAATTCTCGTCACCAGTTCTACCTTTTCTATAAAAATATCAATTAATAGTGTACAAAAATAGTCACAAATGGTAATCTGTAAGAATAAGCTGGACACACACTTAGGTGAGTATAATGGAATGAGAGCACTTCAAAAAAACTACCTAAACATCAATAAATGGCATTAAAGATAAATTAGAAATTTAGAATGAATTAAACAGCATTGATAAAAAACACTGACTATAAAATCAGTACACTACCTCCTAACTCAAGTAAAAAGAGTAACAGTGATGGATTCAAAATGATTGAGTAATCTTATTAGGTATGAAACTCATTTAATGTATAAAATGTATGGGTCAAAATGAGCTCACAATTCAGTTTTTACACTGATGTTGGTAAATTTTAATTTCTAAAATAGTATAAAGCATGTTACATAATACTGTTTTCAATGTTGTGTACATCTGAAATGGATTATCGAACATAACAAATTTGCTCATTTGTGTATAAGGCATTATTACGCACCACAATATTTGTTTGGTACAGATAATAAATTCTGAAGATTAAAAGTTGGTAGCATAATGTGCAATAATTGTTTGCCTTCACAATTAAACATCACCAATCTTTCCAAATATAATTTCCTTGTACAAACTTGATTGAAAAAATTATAACATTTCATTCCATATACTTAAGCTGGTTTGTACACTCACAAAAGAATTCATTTCCACCATTAGCAAGAATTAAATCTGTTTGCATGAATACTTTTGCAGCAACACTAAATCAATTAATTCAGAAGAAAGCAATCAATATCAATTTACTCTTAAACATTTTCTGAACTTAAAAGTATATAACAGGACAGTGATATACATGTTGAGAAACCATAGTCATTTAAGTAAACAGTGTAAGATGTTTCCAAATAAATGTAATATAATTACTATGACTAATCTACCACAATTATGGTGATAGCAGCTGACCTTAGTTCAATACAATTTTGGAATAATATTTGAATCAATGTACTAGAACTAAATGAATAATTTATAAATTTAAATACTAATAGTGTGCACTCTTTTGAAGATCAAGAACTAAATTATACTTCCTAACAGTTTTACACATAGTGTTAACTGTTATCCTGATAGATGACCTACTAGTACAAACAGCAGCACCTACTTTGAAGGATTTGTAGCCACTTCATCATCACTGTCAGAATCATACCGGCCAGCCTTACATGGTGGTGGACTGCATAAATCATTTATAAGCAAAATTAGATTAATTACAGTAATAACTACATAAAACATTTTGTGTCATTAAGAAAATACAAAATAACTTTCCAAATAACTTTTAGCAATAAAAAAAACTAATTATAATTTATAGTCCAGTTCTTACAAATCCAACTAAACTTAAAACTTCTAATGAATAGTACTTATTTTCATAAATACAAAATATTCAGAATGATAAAATATTTTTACCTAGTTCGATCTTCACTGTTCGTTGGACTACCATCTCTCCTTGGGCTTGCAGGTGGGGAAAATGCCTGCATAAGTTTTCCCTTACTTTCACTCCAAATATGCGACTACAAAAAAGATAAAAATTAAACTATGGCACCAGTACATGAAACTATGTTTAATTTGTTTTATTAATTAAGAAAGAAGAAAACACTCTTTATTTTAAAAAGCACCGACTGGAAATTACAAACAAATGAAAAAAAGTACTAACCAATCGACCATCCCTCCCGAAAAGCAGAAGGAATGCATCTATGAAGTCTCTTGACTTTTCTTCCCATTTTTGTAGCATGTCTATTTTTTTCTCACCAATATTTTCCATTACCCGTTTACTCTTATCTTTCAGTTCTTCCATTTTGTTTTGAAACCTAAACTTTTTCTCCTAAAATAAACAGAAAAACTTATCACCAATTCCAAACTGAAATAACATTTGACACTGTACTCTTCAAAAATGATGACATACATTTAGGAAAGAAACATTGAGCTCTTTAGCACTATATCCCCTGGCAAGATTTCGACGGACATATATATCGTAATCACGAACAATTCTTGCAACCAGATCCGATGTTGAAATACCTTCTGTACGCTGTGTAGCAGCAAACATTCCTCGAGCCTTTAGTGCTGCATACAAATCATCCCCACTGTCTGACATATATGGGATCTCATCATGAGCAACAAAGTCTATCTATATAAAAACACAGAAAAAATTGGATTTAATTTCATAGATATAATTCATGGACAAATAAAAGCTGTAAATTAACATATAAATGGACACTGTATAATGAAATGTACTTAATTCTTTCAACAGATATAATTTTTGAATTCATGACTGAACAAAAAATGTGCATTCATTTCATATTTTTACTATTTATGACTCACCTTATGGCGATTAAGGAAACAATCATCCAACTCCCAGGGAGCATCTCTCACAACTTCATCAACATAACGACAATGTCTCACTGCCTCATAGCGCTCTTCATCTGTCATCACTGTCTTTCCTTTCTTAGAATGAGTTAGTAGATCACTACAAACTGAGTACAAAATATAAGTTAAATGTTAAAATGGAATCATACATATATTTTTTATCAGTAATATGATACATGCATGTTTCTATAAATGATATCTACAATATACCTCCAACAATAAGATATACATTTGGGAAAAGATTTTTTGCTTGCATGAGTTGCCTTGCATGACCCTGATGAAATAAATCATAAATACCATCTGCATAAACTCTGACTTTCCTAGGTCCTGAAATAATAAAAAATGTAATAAAGTACAAGTAACTTTATAGCAATACTATTATTGTTTACTCATTCAAAGCAATATATAAATACACTTCATAATATTAAAATACATCTATCTACATTAAATACCTTTGCCCAATTTTGCTGTTTTTAGAGAAAATTTGTAAGTATAGTCACATTGTTCTCGTTCATCTACAGCATCTGGCTCAGTGTCAAATGGAGCTGGCTTCGCGAGAGACTAAAAAGTAAATATACTGTAATATTATCATGTAATTTAACTAAAATTAAGTGAAATAATATTATATAAAAAATTGGTAAAATAATTATTTTTAGAAATACAAGCAAATTTTCACATCAGATCAGATAATTACAAACAGAATCAGGCAGAACCTGATTAGCAACTGACAATGTAAAAAGAAAGAGTTTTAGTTACACAATCTACAGTATATTACAAAATGAAAATGAAATGTTAAAATTTTTCTTTCTACAGCAAACTATGTGATGGTCATTACTGCTGCTATAATTTGTAACAATACTTTATTATGATAATATTAATAATTACTATTATTATTATTACTAATATTATCATTATTATTATTATTATTATTATATAATCAATATTTTATTTCATAATATTGAGTGTGCAAGAAAATGAAACACGCACAGGATTATTAATAACCTGTATCGATAATTAATCTTATCACTACATTCAATACCATAAACTTCACAGCTCAAATACACATCATCCTCAAAGGCCTTAAAATAAATCAGAACTTAATACTAAAATAACAATATAATTTAATAATCTTCTGAAGCAGCTGTAAATGATCACAATATAATTAACATGTGATACCAGAATATTATTACCAGAACTATAATAGACAATATTAATTGCAGATAATATTACAATAAAGAGTATAAATTTAATGAATCAGCATTACTTACATCACACACAACACTTGCATCAAAATCTAGAGACTGAATATTAGGTGACATTGTGTTGTCTCTCTAAATGCCTCTCACTAACTGACATGAAACTAGACAAACCATGAGCTTGATAAAACCAACACTGATAACCCCAAGATTATCTTACGAAGATTCCCAAGTAAATCTTCTAAATTTCTTCACGTACTGAATTACAAGTGCTGATAATATTTTAAATACTCATTGTTAAAAAGTATATAAGATAAATGATATAACCTCAAATCACTGTCATTATGCTACTTACAGGACAAACATACACTCAAACACACACATATATATATATATACATACATACATACATACATACATACATAAATACATACTTACAACATACATAAAGTAATGAATAATGTGATGAACTTAAAGATATGACACTTTTTTCATAAAAGTTAATAAGAAATAACAAAACCATAATAAAATAGAATATAACATGAATCATTTGTGTTACATATATTAAATATCAATTTATTCAAAATTTGTGAAGTTTCAATTAACCATACCAATCAAATTAAATAGCAAATACCTTATTTTTATTTAGTATAAGCCTTTTTATATATAATGGTACACTTTAAAATTATTACAAACTTCAAAAAATAATCATATCTAAAAAAGTACTGTACTTATATATGATAAGAAATAAACGGACATTATCTAATGTAAACAGCTAACACCTCAATCAGCATTATTACAGTACTCATCCCAATGCAATCATTGGTTAGGAAAGTGGTGTGATTATTTTATCTCACAAATTGATCTTCACTACAAACACAAAGACATGTAATGCAAATTTAAATTACAAACATTATCTCAACTGGTTTAGATAAATTTTTGATATTAATACAAATGTTGTTATCAAAACATTAATCTTTTTACCTAAAGAGTTTAATATCAATAATATTTAATTACTCTAAAAGACAATCTATTTTTAAAACTCCTTAAAGTTGTCTTAATCCACTATTGTCTTCTGTAATCTAAAAATTGTATTTACTAGGCATTTCCAATAGTTATAAGATGAAACTGATGTTGATCATGCAGCAAAACAGATTAAGTACAGCAAGAAAATAATGATACAGAAAAGGTGTACCTTCAATACACTAACACTACTCTAACCATAAACACCAAAATTACATCAACGTATTAAAATCTAATAGCAAGAATACATAAAAGTTACTGAGAATATAAATGGAATAACTAACTAATCTTATCATGTTAATTCCAGTCCAGTAACAGAAAAATACCCAGATATTATCTGTCAACAAATACTATATTTAACCACAACCAAACAAAAATTTATTTATCATAATACATTCTAGTAGCATAACATCTTTATACATTTAGAACTATATTATATTTCACATGAACACATTTTTACAAGATTTTATTATAACAGCAGTAATAATGAATATTTACAGAACCCAACATGATTGACAATTTAGCTAGTGTAATCCCAAACTTACCCCTTACTTCCATCACTTAAAGTTTTACACTTATGAGAGATTTATTACATTATCAGAAAATTAAATAAGTCACACAATACTGATTACAAGTTAATGAAAATTGTAAATCAATGCTACAACTAAAAGCAAACCTATTCCCTAGAACTATACACATACATGTAAACATTCCCAAACAAACTGAATAATTTTTAGCTCAATGTTGAAAAAATTATAGATCTTTATTTAAAGATAGACCTAGTTTTAATTGGTCGATGTCAGATTCTTACAACTCAAGCATATGATTTAAACCAACTATAGAGAACGGCTTATTGCCTTAAGAAATTACAAACATCTTCAAAGTCAACATTAATCATTAGTTAAAAACAGGGTACACATAATATTTTAAATATTAATATTAACATTATAAATAAATATATCCACAAATAAATAAATTATATATTTATAAATATTTAATTAATATTTAAATAAAAATATCCACATTATTTATCTTAGTTTTTCTGCCACATTTGAGAAACTGATTAGTCATTATTGAGTCTGACCTGTATGATGAAGTATACTGAAAAATACAACCAAATTACTAGATATATTAAAATAAAATAAACTTTTAAGAAAGACAAATTTTGCTTGTTTAATAAGGTATATTAAACAGCACAGTGCTATACTAAAACAACATATATGATTAATATAGCATAGAACAAAACAACAAAAAATTATTTAATGTTATTATTTAGGACATCCTTGTTAATATAACAAGTTTGAAGATAACATTTATATATATATATATATATATATATATATATATATATATATATATATGTATGTACATTGTAAATGTACATTATACATATTATTCAAATGAATTAATGAATGACATGTAATGTTATATAAAGAAATACATACTAATAATTGATACAATGGTTTTTGAAATAAAATTAATGTCTATCCATAACTTCCTCTTTTGAAAAGTAATTTACTTTAATAAGTTCAATAAGTATATAATGCAAATGTAGTTTGCAACATGTTGTAGTTTCAACAACATTCCTAAGAGGACAACATTTTGTCAATTTTGTATCATTACATTAAAAAATTGATTTTATCCTCTTTTTTCCATTTTAAATTCAAAATAATTTATTAATTTCAATGTACAAATCATCAATTTTAGTTCCCTAACCAATGACCAAAAGTTTGGGCAATTTTAATAACTCTGAATACAAATATGACGTTTTAATTCAAAGCATTTAAATATTTACACTGATTAAGTTCAAAGTTTTTTTTCTTTCAATTAATCTTATTATCTCAAAAGTTAAAATTTTTTTTTGTTTTATTAAACTGAGATGATGATAATAAATGGTGATTAAACTTATTTATATTAGATGTATGAATAAAATTCATCAAAATACCAAAAAAGACAACACAAGTTGCTTTGTTTTATATTTTATATTTTTTGCTATAAAACAGATAAACATCAGTTAGTTTCTTCCAGTACTCTACACATGATAATAACAATATTTATTATTTTCATCATACCCATTCAACAGTCAGTAACTTATTTTCATAATAATTTGATTCATTATTTGTTTACTTAATTTATTCATAATAAGATAGTTTTCCAGTAATAATTACTACTAAATTATCATGCCATAAATCTCAAATCTAAAAAGAAATTTAATAGAAACATGCAATTTAATTGTAACAACTTTTTGCAATCATTTATAATTAATTATTATTAATTAATTAAAATGTATTCATAGTAAACATAAAATAACAATGCATAATTAAAATAAACATATACATGCAAGTGCCAATAAACTGCAATAAACAAGAAAAATGTTCATACCCAACCTTCACATTGGCATGTGACGATTCTAAGATGCTATCCACATCCTGCTAATCCCAAATTAAGAAATAAAAAGATAGGCCATTAATTAACTATCTTGGACATGAATATGTATGAAACAAAATAACAAGAAGTTAATGCTGAAGACTATGATATATCCATGCAAACAAACATAACTTAATAATTATTAAACAAAAAAAAAAATACTAACAGGGGCCATAGAAAAGTGTGCGTTGACTGTTTCTGTAGGAGTTCCCTCCCTAAATCGTTTTCTTGACATTGCTCCCTGAAATGATAACATTTCGATATTATTTAAATTATGTCATGGAAAATATTTTATAATAATGTTGAATTAAAATAATTCAAGTATTATAAATTATTGGAAAACTAGTAACAGTGAATATATTATACAAAACATGAATCACTAATTAGGCAGACAGTTATGTGTTTAATTTTCAATAGTTACATAACAGAGAACAACTGTTAATCAAACAAGACACAAGGGCAACTATCACGGATCAATAGGTATAACAATTAAAAAATATAAATTACATGAGGAAATTTATATTTTTCATTATGTAATTAGTGATTTTCATTGTTTGCATTGATATTGATGTTGTTAAATAAGTTGTAGAAATACCACCCAAAAAGTGAGATCAACATTAATACCAATGCAAACAATGAAACTCACTAAATACATCATAAAAAATATAAATTTCCTCATGTAATTTATATTTTTTTTAATTTTACACAATAATTGATTATTACATGAAAATTCACAAGTGCTTCTGCTTATATAATAATAATACATTTACGGAATGTTGTGAAATATGTTAGATGAAAATATCCTAAAATGATATCAAAAAAATGTTTCCACATCTCTAACACTTAACACTTTATACAACCTAAGTCAACATATTCACCACAGTATAAATTACAGTATTCATTTAGAACAAATTAACAAACCAAAAAACACCTAAAATTAATAAAATGTATTTGGTTGTTACAACAAATTACATGCATTCAAAAGCAGTTGATAGTCTGATTCAATTTGCTAGTCAATTTATAACATTCACAAGGGATATTAGGTTAAGAATTCACATATTCATTGAAATGAAGGTCAATATCTAAATTTGTTTCAACAATCTTTAAAAACCTTTGATTATTACTTTTACACCAGAATTATCAATAAAGAATAGTCACTAACCTAGTTCAGCAGAACATGAAGCAATAAGAGTAATTCTCCTCACCCTGCAAGAACAATGCCAACACTCACATGCTATTAAACAAACCAAATACTTAAAAAAATTAAATGCTCAGACACCACTCAATGCAGAAACAACTATAATAACTTTAAATCAAATACCCCACTCATTAATATTACGCCAAGATAACGGCAAACTAACGCCAAGTAACTTGCAAGTTAGCAGACTATTTACAAGAGCATACTATCACTAAATTCATTCTTACCACGTAGGACATCTATAAATATCACGGAGACTCTCACTATTTGGAAACTATGCGAGAGAGCGAGTAATCACATTCCCTAATATCACACAATCAATAACAAATTGAGGTTTTTAAAGTCGACTGAATTCTATAATTGGAGATAAACTACTGCCGACAATGGACTAATACTGAACATAAGTAACATACTTCGCCACATCGATGACATTTCATGTGCTCAAATACAGTGGGTAGCTTGCGAAAAATCAGCTGATCCTCCTCAGCCAATCAGAGTCAACTATCCCGGATGAAAAATGACCCTCAAATTGCTACTTTAAGGGACATAAAGTGAAACTTATTACTAATTAAAAATATTTACGAAACATTTCTAATCGTAAAAATCCGAAAACAAATACTATGTCTTTAACAAAATTATAAAAGTTGAAACAACAATTTCATGTTAATTGTCCTGAATTGTACAATGTTTGTATTATGCCGCCAAAATTATTGACGATTGGCTACAAAATTACTTTTCTATACGCAAAATATTTGTTTATTTACTTACGTGTTCCTGTGAAAATATGTTTGTTTAAAATTAAACAATTTCTCTATTGCGAATGTTATATAAATCTAATATTCAATTTTTTCTTTAAATGAAAACATTTAAAGTTTAAACTTTATTTATTGTTATATATGCATTGTGAGCTGCCGTCCTACGTTTACTTTGTTCGTTACAGTTACAGTTAAAAGTTTCCTAATTGCAGAAAACAGTAGAAGCCAAGGACAAATGCCACGCCTTGTTGATGGAAAGCTCATTAAACATTTTTAAATGTTGCATTGTCATTTTTCCTTGTTCTGTGTTTTAACATTCAATTGATGCAAATTCATCCCTAGTGCTGTAATATCACATTAAGTTTGTATATTCAAAATTCTATTTTTTCCTTATATTCCCAGTATACATTGTTTCTTAAAACATCGAATTTTATTTGGATATGGATGTTCTATTCATTAGGTGATATTCACATTGTTATTTGTTTTAGTAATATTTTGTTTGTTGGGACATTAGCAAACTTGTTTTTTTGAATAAAATGTATTAAATTTGTTGTAGAAACAATTTCCTTTCATTGCCATATTTCAATAAAGGTAAGTTTAAATTACTTCAAAATAATGGCTACTTTTTTATTATTTAGATTATATAAATAGTTAAAGTTAAGTTATCATCATTATAGTTTAGGGTTTTATAATTGAAGTTTATTCTTATGTATGTGTGTGTGCATGCATGCGTGGATTAGATTTTGGGTCAAGTTACAAGAATTTTAATTAAAATATTTAACCTTTGAAAGATGTATTAAGAAGAACAGAAATATACAATTTGCTAATTCTCATATAGACCAATATATAGTATGTAATTTCTATCCATTTTTATTTTTAATTGCAGTAACATAGATATCAATATTCAATTTTGGTAGTATTAAATGTAAATTACACACATAATACAAATACACATTAAACTTTAGTTATTGAAAATATGAAAATATGGGAAAACCTCTATTCTAAAATCTAAAATCGAAATTTAATTACAACACAGTTATGTTACAGTCACATTATTTCACATAGTAAGGGAATCCCTATAAGATTGTCTATTTTGCATTTTTAATATATTTATACAAGGATCAACAAAAATATTTCACAGTTTTAACACAAAAATTTCTACATATAAATTAATTAGATGTATACATTTTGTACAGTATAACATTACTACAATTCAATAAAATTGTATATTAAAATATTAATCAACTAAGGGTCAAGCTTAACTTGATCACACATTGTTTCCTAATTTTATATATTTTATTGCTTATATTCATCATCAGTATAATTATATAACTTGTTTAGTCTTGAATAGTAAATACTGTACAGCTATTTATCCCTTCATTCAAAACAATTAATCAATATACAAATGATCATAATATAAACTCAGTGAAATAACATTTACACTGCAGGTACATAGATGCTTTGTTAACTTAAATGTATATTTATTAATCATAAGTCTAAATAACTAAACATTATCATTATCCATTTTTAAAAATAGTAAATGGATTTAAACTAATCACTTACTAATCACTGAACACCATAAGTATTACAGGAAATAAGGAATGGAAATGCTACTTATTCCTAACTTATCTTGTGCAGTATTCTTCACATATTATTGTCACATGAAATATCAACACATTCTGGAACTACATAAAATGTGTACATAATTAATGTTGAATTAATGATATTTTTAATACTATATGTGTTAAATATATGTCACATCATATGTTTTAGAAGTTTTGTTAAAAGGATCTTTTACTTACAAATAAAAATATAAAGCAAATGAACCATGAAAAATATATATTAGCCTAGAGATTTTTCAGTTTCCTCTTGCTGGTTTGGTTGTTCACCAGACTAGCCAGTTTCAGTCACTTAAGTTTGACTGGTAGACAGGATGCCCACAGATGACCAACATGCCCTCAAAATGACTCATAACACTACTGACAATAAAGTTACAGAAGATGGTGAGCAGCCAAAACTAGTTTAGCAAAAGACCAAACCAGCAAGAGGAAACAGAAGATTGAAAGAAATATCATATTCCCAAGCCTTACAGACCACCAAACAGACATTCCAAACTAATATGTATTTTTATTATAATAATAAAAATATACTTTAATTTAACTGTACTTAGAGAGTGAGTTAATTCAAGGACTCAACCGAAATTGTTGACGGTATATTTCGATGTTTATAATTTGAATTTTCTTTAAATTTTGGGGACGATAAAGAACTAGGTACCTCATCTATTCTTCCCAAATCGTGGGCTGCACCTGCAGAATTCTGTTTACATAATCTAGCGTTTTTATTTTCAGAAACATCTTCTTTGTCAATGCTATACTGACGTTTCAAAAATCTTGAATTACTTGATCTATGTGTTGAATCACTCGGAGAAATGCATCTGTAGTGATTATATTGTGAACTCAGATCATTTTCATCAACTAGTTTTCTAGATTTACCATTTAGGTTTTGCGTGCTCTTACTTTGATTTACAAATGAAACTCCCAAAACATCCACATTTACTTCCGACAAGGAAAAAGGAGTGCTAATACCAGATCTTGAATTTTCACTGAGATTACTTTTTACTTCTGGTGACTTCTTTGACTCAGATTTATGATCATCACTTGTGTCGAATGTCATCTGTCGACTAGCCTTCCATTTTTGTTTGTCTATTTTTTTCCCAGTTTCAACTCCACTTGCTAAAAGCGCAGCATCTAAAGATAATTGGTACACTGGGCCAGAATGTTTAACCAGCTGTTTATTATTGCTTGTTGAAGTTTGGATGCTCTCTAATGAAATATCACCTGGATCACTTTCTTCAAGTGAAGGTTCAATGCGACATGTGCCTGTCCGTCCATATTTTATTAGTTGCTCATCCAAGCTAAGAAAAAATAACAAAATGAACAATTATTAATGTCTATAACAATTTAATGTTGTTCATACATACTAGATAGATACATAGATTTAATTTTAAATTAATTTAATATTTTGTTTTAATTTATAGTTACAGTTTTAAACATAATTAAAAAAATGTTAACTGTACTTAAAAAAAAATTGGAATAATAACTTGGCATTGCCTGTTATTTTCTCAACATAACATCAATTTTTGCGAACATACAAATAGTCTGGGTCATGCATTTGATGTGAAGAGAAAGAATTAAGTTAGAATTAAAATTAGTATTAGTTTTAAGAATTAAAATTTGTAATGATTACTCACCCATGGCTTTCTCTGTGTGCACAAAATACAAAATATACCAGAATTAATAATTATTTCACCGAGGTTCAAAGAAAAATTATGTTGGTAATGAAATTGTAATTAATACAATTAAAAGCATTCTAGAACCTTTATTGATGGTTCTGAGTTTAAGCAACTAAATTTTCAGGCGGGCATTTTTTTAATTTCCACCTAGTATTTTTCACAATATACAAGTTTGTTGATTTTTATGTCAGGAGTTTGTTAGGTTTGAGAACCAATGCCGCCTTTCGTATAATAGAGATGTACGAGAGTTAATTTACGAGAAAATTCACAATACACATATATATATATATATATATATATATATATATATATATAGTAGAGAGGGTTGTCTTCATTAGCGGCATATGTGTCGTACGGTATTGTAAAATATATCATACAGAGAAATATAAATTGCTGTAAAATTGTAAAAACATACGCCTCATGTCCCGGAAGATACGAGATAGACATATGTTCTTGACGAAACTATTTTTACGCCTGCAAATTTGTAATTGTCAAATTTTCAATTTACTTAGAAGCTGATAGTGATTAGACAAAAAGGTATATTTAATTTAATAACTGTTGAATAAGCACAGAACCAGGGTATGTACCTAAGGGGAGGGGGTGTTGGAAGCTGTTTGTCAAAACCAACTTTCCCCAGAAGCCAATATGTTGTTACTTGACCTTTCCCTTTGAGTTCAGTTAAACCACGTCGCTCGATATTATATCCACCAGCCTCTTCCAGTTTGCATTTTGTTGATTCAGATACGTGAATTCTCCAAGCAGATCCTGTACAAATAATTAACAGAAAATATAATAAGTTAATTTATCTAAATCAATCCTCATCAATCACATTATCCATACAACTAATAAAAAATTCGGAACCAATGTGATAAAACAGAATCATAATTTAGTGTCCATATAATTTGTTTGAAACTGGATTATTAGTCCCAGTTCTACCTTATTGCAAAGAATAATAAAGCAAAATTTATTGTAGTTTTTTCGATTTTCTGTCTCTTTTTGGTGGCTTGGTTTTTCCTAGACTAGTGGTGAGTCACTCGGACATAAAAAGTCAGGGAAAAATAATATACTCAAACGCTTGCACCAACAAGAAACCAAGACAGAACCCATATATATATATATATATATATATATATATATATATATATATATATATACATACGACATGACAACTAAGGTAACCCCACAGTAAAAATGAATGCACCACAAGGAACCAATATGCCCGATTGACCCACCACCCTATTGACAAAAGAGCTGGACTGAGGATGGCGTGCAGCAGATACTGGTCTAGATGTATCCTTTTTTAGAGTTAAATAATTCAACAGACCTGATGATTCCATTCTGGATGCTGTATTGACGGTGTCACCAAATAAACAGTACCTGGGCATAGTCAGACCAACTACTCCTGCGCAACAAGGGCCTACCCAGAGAAAAACAAAATACAAAAAATATATTGTGATGTGTGTGAAATTATTCAGTTACCGAAATACAATTTTATGTGACAAATTTATTTACCGGTATTTAACCCAATACGCAACCTAAGTGGAGTAAATGGTAAATGCCTTATTCGGAATTTTCCACTGTGGTGAAGTAAATCAAGAGCCATTGTTGCAATTTGCTCAGCATGGTCTGAGTTTCGAACTGGCAAACCACCAACTACCATATAAGCATCACCAATAGTCTCAACCTAAAGAAATTATTAATTTTTGTATCACCAAAGAGCGTTACTAAAATTCAATGTAGTTTAAAATATTATTAAAAAACGTGAAAGGATAAAAAGAAGTTAAAATGGGGATTCAAACTATCAAAGGTACTAACTTTATATACATTGTATGCATTTATTGTTGCATCAAAACAAGTATATAGGTCATTGAGGAGATCAACAACTTCAAATGGCGTGGAGTAAGCAGAAATTGTTGTGAATCCAACAATATCAGAAAAATAAATTGTAACTTCACTAAATGCTTCAGGGTCCACTGGCATTCCCAACTTTAACTTCTCAGCAACATAGCTACAAAGTAAATTTTTCATTCAGTTACTGAAGGTTTCGGATAGTTCCTTGGTAAAGCATGAATTGTAAGTTAGTTTATGTAATTTTATATTAACAATAATCGCTTAGTTCAAAAATTATTAAATTAACATTTAATTCCAGTAACGAACCTAGGAAGCATTCGGTTTAACAGTTGCTCAGTTTTCTTTTTTTCCATATCTAGTTGTTCTGTTCTTTCCCTGATTAGATCTTCCAGGTTATTAGAGTATTTCTCAAGCATTTGAAACATCGTGTCAACAAAATTTGCTTTTCTACAAAAGATGTGGTTTTTAATATTCAGCTTCTCATTGTTAATTACCCATAGCCAATACTAAGTTTAAAAACAATTTAACAATAAGTTATGAGTGAACACTTTGTATCTTTCAACTGTTAGAATTGTATATTATTCCAAAATTCTTGTTAGGTATATTGCATATTATCTACCTTCCATGATTCAATGTTTTGAAAAGATCATGAATAGTATTGAAGTCAGGCCTCATGTCTGGTAGTTCAGCCCAACATTGTCGCATTATATTAATTGCTTCTGGGGCGCCGCACCTTTACTCACAGATGGTCTGATTAATGGCGGTGGTTTCTTAATTTTCTCAATTATCTCTAGATTAAAAAATTTAAATTACATATCACAAGAACAAATATCTTAAATTGATTTATTCATTCATTAATTCACTATACAAAACTTTTTTCATTCTACAAAAATGTTTATAATTTTATATAAAAAATATTTCAATACCGTAGATTTCGTCTTTCTGTCTCTGTGTTTGTCTGTGTGTACTTGTACTGTACAGTGACAGTGCCAAAGTCACCACCCCTACTGAAGATGGCGAGCAGCCGAAACCGGTCTAGCAAAAGACCAAACCATCGAGAGGAGACGGAAACATACGAAATCTACGGTATTCCAACCCCTCGCAAACCACAACACAGTTCTTCTAAACTAGACTATTTCAACTTTCTATTCCACATAATTGAATACTGATTGCAACATTCACCGACAACATTTTTTAGTGTAATGTTCAACAGGATGGTACATCTTATCAAATACTTGGATATATTGTTTTATTTTAAATATGGATTCCAAAAGTCAGACCTTCTGGTGGAAGTGACATAGTGCAGTATGGTTCACCCCTTAAAACAACTTCTTGCATTATAATACTAAAGCTGTACACATCACCTGGTTGAGTGCCAATTTTTCTTAAATTTGGATTTCTCAATAATTCTGGAGCAGTCCACAGTAAATCTGTAATAATATTCAGAATAATTCATTTGTATTGCTCAAGAAATATCAACAACCATTAGCACGCTTATTAGATTCACTTCAAAATAATCAATATTATTAAATTAATTTGTATAGTTCCAGTTCTCTAGATGCAATGTAGTATTTCGTATCTTACATCAAACATTTTCATTAATAGTGTAATGAGAATGGTCAAGTCAATTTAAACCTGACTTAGTAATAGGCATGTATAATGCTCAAAGTAAATTATCTACTCTATGAGCCAGTACGAAAAAAATCTGCCCAATGGTTGTTAAAACTCAAATAGATATACCTTGAATGCAATTACCTCTAGGCCTTTTCTGTGGTTGAGAAATATTTTGACTTTCATAAAAGGCTGGCATTGAAAAATCAGTTATTTTAAGAACCCATCTGGCATCAATAACACAATTCCTTGATGTCAAATTTCCATGTATCTTAGCAGCTGATGAATGCAAGTACCTCATACCCTAAAATCCACCAAAAATTAATAGGACATATTTTTCATTGTGAAAATTATGAGTCATACCAAAGAAAATGATCAGTGATTTAATTATTAGATCATAAATATAACATTAAATTTCAATATATATATATATATATATATATATATATATACAAACAAATGCTGGAACATACCCTTACTAAATCAGTAAGTAAGGACAGCCTAAATGACCAATCCAACTTTATTTCATCAGCCATTAGAACATCTTCTAGTGAACCTCTACTGCAATATTCCCATACTAAGAGAGGTCTCCCAGGATCAGGTAGACATCCAATCATTGTGTTTACATTCTCATGTCTTAAGGAGTGAAGCTGAAAAGATGTATTCATACACTCATGGGCAATTATGAACAATTATATAATTTAGTGCACATTTGTATTATTATTATTTTACTTAAATAAATTACTATTCCAAATAACATTCATTAGCAGTATGAACAAAAAAATCTGTGCCCATTTGTGTAGCATAATTCAGATGCAGATCACATATGATTAATTTCACCATGAAACTCAAAATAATCCCAAAAAATAATGTTAAAAAAGTATTAATAATTTTATTTTTACAGTTATTAAATGATCCAAAGCTTTGTTTCGTAGCTCAAAATTTCCTCCATAACAGGGTATTTGTTTCAGCTGCACCAAATCCCCCTGAAAAAATACTGTTCTAAGTAAAAGTACTCATTATAATTAAAACATTCTAAATATGAAGTTATCATAGTTTAACAATGTGTCATTCAGTTCTATAAAATGTCTACAATACAGTAAAACAATGAACATTTCCATGTAAATAACATTTCATTTTTATATGAAATTATTATGCCTTCTAATACATGTTCTGAAATATGCTAATCAGGTAGAAAATTGTTTTTAGATAGGAATGCAATGTATTAATTTTTTACATTTTCAGCATACATACATTATATCTTGCTCTTGGATCAGAACTAACTTTGGATCCGCTTCCCAAACTTGGACTAGTCTTGAGATTTGATTTTAGAGATCCAACAGAGCCTTTCAGTAAATCAGGTTTATCTATTTCAGGCCCTCCTAGTTCTTGTAATTGATGCAACCAACAACATAGCATCGCTTCAATGCCCTCTTCAACCTGTTTAATAATAAGCATTTTTAAAAATTAAAGACGATTCGCCAATTATCAGAATTTACTTTATTCATTATACTCGTTGAATATTAACCTAAGAAAACATAAATTAGTAAAGGCTGAGAGAGCAATGTTTATGTTTACAGCCTTGGAGGCTGAGGGATGTAACGTTTATGATTACCGACTTAGACTCCGTGACGGGAGGGGTATGGAACCTTCGAGCGCGGGCTCAGGCAGTTTCTCTCTCACCTTTTAGTATATGTGTTATTGAATTATATTTATTTTGTTTTTTGAGAAAGTGTAATCCCTTTCTCGCCGAAAATAATTCGTACACAACTCATTCTACTCTATTCAATAATTTCAGAACTTACTCTTTTGACTTCCTGAGTCTGAGGAAAAACGAAGTCGGCTGGGGTTAGTATAATTTTACAAGGGCCTTTCGACATCCTCGATTTTATATATTGCTTCCTATAATGAGAAAAATATCTTAAAACAAAATATTCATGTAAAAATAACAGCGCGTACAGAAGGAAAAAAAATATATATAAAACACTTTTATTATTCACATTTTTAATTCGAACCATATAAGCAATTCGAGATATAGACACGAACCTTGTGGTGAGGCCCAGTATAAAATTATGCATTGTAAAAATGATTCTGTCGGTTTTCAAAGCCTTTTCAACGAACCGTGAGTTTGCTTTTGACACACCAAAGTGGCCAACCGAGCGTAATTTCTCGTTGATATTTTTAGGATCCACTTAGTGGAAAATGTTGGTGAATTTGACATTTGCGGAGTTTCCTTATCATTGGCAAAAATTTAATTGAAACTAGAGAAATTTTATCAATCTCCCACGATTCCTATTTTCAAATTGTCTTCCCTATACCTCACTATTTTGGCCCGATATATATTCTGCGAAGAATAGTTTAGAATATTTTATTGTGTACTGCAATATTATTTTAACCTCTTGCCTTTTATACTTAGTATCCTGAATCCTGAGCCTGAATTCTGTCAGATTTGATTTCTGGGTAAACACATGTCTAATGTTTGAGTTAAGCTCTCTTAAAATAACAAGGAAACTACAATAACATTAGCTCCATTTACATAACTCATTTCCAATATCAATTATAAACTTCCTACTTATTCGAACCTTTATTTGTTTCGCTTCATTTGTTGTAAAAGATTTATTAATATAAGGATTTTCAGTTGATGCGAGAAGAGGTGTTGGATCAAAGGGTTGGCGTGATGGGATAGTTTTGAATGGAAGGACTTATATCGGAAGCTGCAAATTTTAGTTTAGTGCACTATTTTAGTTGACAAAGTATACACCTTCACTATGTATGCAAATTGACTAAGTAAATTTGTCATATCCAAATTGGTTATAGGAAACTTTGAAAAACTTTAATCCACTTTTTTTACTTAATTCCCTTTTGTGAGCGAAGGTTTTGCTCTCAATAATACCTGGCGATTTGCTCTTTTTGATCAGGACTGCCACATTTACCTGTTTAATTATTGTAACCGACAGATATCGAAGGAAACGCCAATCAACCCCTGGACGATTATGTAACTAGTGTGGCAAGAAGAACCTCAATCTTCATCCGAAATCAAATATTTTACTCTGTCATTATTTATTTGAGATTTATTACTATCGATCTATTTAAGTTTATTTCAAATTATCCCCATTTACACCGAGACGGATAGGTTAAACGGGGCCCTAGAGCGTTTAATAGGTGCACGATATTTTTGATTAATATCTTATAATTCGTGTAATCTCTCATACGTTTTTTACCGCCACGGTTCGATTGTTTCAATTTTCCACCATTTTTATTATAGAGCAGAGTCTTAGAAAATCTGGGAATACGTGATTTAGGATGTCTATTGGGGCGAGGACACTCAGAAGCAGGGTAAGAATGAACAAGGGACAGTCTCAGCAGCACTGGCCATTGTGTTTGTGGACTGTGAACACAGACAGCAGGAAAGACCGCATCGATTACAAGTTATAAACTAGCGAGGCGCACATAACTCAGATTTCCGGCGGTCAAAACAGCGTACTGTCCGCATTAAATCGCCTTCTGAAATTGAAGGCGAAAGTACAAAAGTTTCATCGTTTGTAGACTAATATTTTCAGTTCGTAAACACTCAAACATTTGGCATTTTGTTGAAAATTATTTGGGCAGCGATTGTATTTCAAAAGGTTTTGAAATCAAACCGCTGAAGTATATGCTGGGTTTTAAGACATAATTAAACCTAAATATAACGGCCTAAAATGACAGCAAAGTTCTCCGCTATTTATGTTATACACGCAATAATCGTTGTAAAGCATTCAACAAAGACATATTGATTACCATTTGAATTAATGTCATAATTGCGCATTACATTCGCCCATTTATTCGATTTATTACATAATTCTCTGTATATATCGTCTACTTATTAACTCGTAATAATGAATTAAAATTATGTTCGTATTTTTACAAGCCTAATATCACAAATATTGAATATGAAGAATATAAAAACGTACTCTTCCACATTTATGGATGTGGAATTGATGTTGCTAATAAAACTGAAGCAACATCGGGGGCTATATTGAAGATATAATTTTTCCAGGAGAGAGTACAATAAATTCTGAGAAGAACTAATAAACCGACTTTAAACTTGTAGAAATAAAATAGTGAAAATAATATAGACTCGAAAGTATCGCAAATGGGTGGCAGGTGTTACCGAGGCCAATTAGAAGGGCCACTTCAGCCCTCAGCAGGGAGGGCACTTAACGAGTGTTAAGTTGTTTAATAAAATTAGACTGGAAATTAAATTACAATCTGGCTCTGAACAGCCACCTTCTAACCCGCCTATAGGGTTAGGTAATATTTAAGTGAAATGAGCAACAACCGGAATACTTACCCCATCACAATTAAATCACATAATTAAATTTAGTTAACTTGCACAACCTAGTATATTATATATCCAGCCTATATAGCGGTATTTGTGTCGGAGAGGGGGGGGGGAGAGACCTGCGACAGACCTGCGATCCGGAATTTAAAATCTTTTATTAATTCAGAATTGTGACTTTATTGTGGTTACCAGCGTTCTCTCTCTCAGGTATTATTTGTTGGTTGGATTCAGGTCTGTGTATGGGTATTATTTATGAAGACTCCGGATAGCGTAGGTATTTAAATTTAACCCATTGATCAAATATATGGCCAGTGCACTTTCTTTGGTTCCGTTTAAGAAATATAATTTTATTGTACATTTCGTGTGTTTCTGTCGCCTCTCGCTGGTTTGATCTTTTGCTAGACCGGTTTCGGTTGCTCCCCATCTTCAGTAGCGGTGTCAGTCACTTTGGCACTTTGGAAGCTTTTTTGGATTCCTCACTGCGCTATCACTTGTACTGTGGTAGTTGCCTGTTTGCCGTGTGTATATATATATGTGTCTCGTTATTATGTTTTTTGGGGATGTTGTTTGTCTTAATTGGGTTGGGAAGGATTTTGTTAATAGGCTTATCGGAATTATCGGTCAAATATATAATATGTTAACTATTTAGTGTCATTTGCAGACACATATTTTCGCATGTCGTTGGATGCACTTGTACCGATAAACTAGCGCCCCCTGAGGGTGGTGCGGACATGTACTTAACTAAAGTACGTTGGATACACTTGCACGGATAAAGTAGTGCCCCCGAGAGTGTGGTGCGGAAATGTACTTAACTAAAGTTCGTTGGGTGCACTTGTACCGATAAACTAGCGCCCCCTGAGGGTGGTGCGGACATGTACTTAACTAAAGTACGTTGGATACACTTGCACGGATAAAGTAGCGCCCCCGAGAGTGTGGTGCGGATATGTACTTAACTAAAGTTCGTTGGGTGCACTTGTACCGATAAAGTAGCGCCCCCGAGAGTGTGGTGCGGAAATGTACTTAACTAAAGTTCGTTGGGTGCACTTGTACCGATAAACTAGCGCCCCCTGAGGGTGTGGTGCGGACATGTACTTAACTAAAGTTCGTTGGATGCACTTGCACCGATAAAGTAGCGCCCCTGAGAGTGTGGTGCGGAAATGTACTTAACTAAAGTACGTTGGGTGCACTTGTACCGATAAACTAGCGCCCCCTGAGGGTGGTGCGGAAATGTACTTAACTAAAGTTCGTTGGATACACTTGCACGGATAAAGTAGCGCCCCCGAGAGTGTGGTGCGGAAATGTACTTAACTAAAGTTCGTTGGATACACTTGTACCGATAAACTAGCGTCCCCCTGAATGTGGTAAGGAAACGTACACGGCGCTAATACTAAACCTGCACAGCTTGTTTGTATTGCGGGTCAAGTATCAAGTGCCGGGTCAAATATATAATATGTTAACTATATGGTGTCATTTGCAAACATATATTTTCGTATAAGGATATACGGCACTTGATACTTGACCCGCAATACAAACAAGCTGTGCAGGTTTAGTATTAGCGCCGTTTACATTTCCGCACACGGCGCTAGTTAATATTTATCTAATAATTTTTTTTAAGAGAATGCAATACTTTCATAGAGAAATAAAAATTTAATATTGTGAGATAAAATT
The DNA here is from genome assembly GCA_019843655.1 of Lethocerus indicus. Classification (NCBI taxonomy): domain Eukaryota; kingdom Metazoa; phylum Arthropoda; class Insecta; order Hemiptera; family Belostomatidae; genus Lethocerus; species Lethocerus indicus. The sequence continues at coordinate 18,732,366 of JACDQD010000003.1, read as the reverse complement.
AAACAGATAAAAATAATCACCAGTTTGTATTGTTTTTGCCCTGATTTCTTATTTTGTGAAAATAAGAAGATATTTCTTGTTCGACTGATAATTGTTATTCCATGGCTGATTTCATTTCATGCCACAAATTTATTTCACGTTTAAATTAATCAGGGAATAAATCTTAGAACTTACCTAAGTACAGAAGCAGCGATGGTCATTGTTATTATTACGACCACAGAACACACGGCGACAACAATCGCATTGATAATATTCGAAAAGAAACCTGAAACGAAAAAAATTATAATTCAGCATGAAAGAGAAATCAAATCATTCTGTAATTACAACAATAAAGTATAATAAAATTAAATTTACTAGTAGGAACATTGATGAAACTGTGGTAGAAAAGACACGATGAAAGCCCCTGAGCCTAACGACCCCAGAAGAACTGTTAGTAAACCGAATGTCAATAAAACATTTCCCATCGCCAGAAGATTTATAGCACTTAACAATGTCTACACAACTGATCACCCAGGATATAAAGGCGAGATCTTTTAATCGACAGTTTTTGAGTGCTATAAATAATTTATTTCATATTTTTATCAAAATATTCATTTAAGATAGAGATTTTATCAGTCTGAGTACAAATGAAGCGCATGCAATTTACTCTTATTTGATTTTTTTGGTCCTACAACAAAGCTAGAATCGATTTAGCTTTTCGAAATCGTGAGTAGTCTGGAAAGAGTAACATTGTAATAATGAAATGCGTAATCCTTAATTCAGTTCTTTTCGCGGCACTAACAGGATGCTTTACGAAAGCCGGCATTCGCAAGTACCTCATTATAGTAGTCGCATTAAAGAAATGCAACTGAAAATGGCGAGGATACGATACTGTCCTAACATAGGACCAAGCAAACGAAAGGCCAAATAAATTTCACGAATAATACTGAAAACTCCACAAATGCTTATATAGCATGCCATATTATAGCATGTTTTGGGTGGTCTAGAGCAATATGTTTTAATACTCCCGACAGGGTTCAAAGCTAATTTGATTCTACAGTTCAAACAGGATCCAATCCAGGGCAGGATAGTTCAAATACTAACACCGAACCAAACCAAATATTTATTTATCCTATAATAAGTAATTATAATTTAGTAATTATACTTTGATTTAATTTAAACCAATATTTACCGTTACTAACTGTTACACATTCATCTTCGTCACAAACATCTGAACTGTTGTTGTACTCGGTCAGGTTGTTTAGTTTCATTCTCGTCCATTCCCTCGAATTCGGTATTAAGGCTATCACTTCGAGATTCTCTCTGCAAAAACAAAAGGTAGAATATCTCTTTGCAGGAAAAAAAGGAATCCGAAACGTCAGTACAAATTAAGGGTGAGTTACCTGCCGTTTAATATACCCAACTTCTGGTATAGAATCGACCTCCAAAGGCCGAATATGCAAGAACCATTTTCGCATGTACCGTTTCTGTTTTCCACCCAATCCCTGAGGATATAGCCGTCAAGTAGCGACAGCAGTCTACTATTTGAATCGCCCGGATTATTTATGATGTCTAGAGAAGTGTTCACTAATCTCCAAATGGTATTGGCCTGAAAAAGATAGGATCACTGGTCCCATAACTGTTCGCTCATTTGACTGCAGAACCTTGTACCTTGTTTTCAGTTGTGGGTTTGGATCTTTTAGTCGAATAACAATACGTCATATCAGAATAATAATAACCGCCTGCCTTGGTCAATTTATGTATTTTATTTTATCACAATTCATAGTACATAACCCTCTTAAAACCCTTTCCGCTTATCTTAGCACGTTAGCTCGTCAGATTACGTGTCACCTAGTTATTACAGCCGCTACCATATTATCTTCGAGGATTATTCTTTATTCTTTATAAAATATTTACAATATTATATAAAACATAGACTGTTAAAAATAATATATAAAATACAATAAAACAACATTCTAACTCACCTGTTAAATGATAAAAAATCACGATTTGTACGATTTCTTTGGAGTTTTACAGAAGTAGACAACGATGTTTATTTTTTCTTCTGATTGTTTCTTTATGTTTGTAAAATTTCTTATTTTCCAGAAAAATTGTCTAATATAAGAAAAGTACATCTCGAAGTTCATTTTTGAGATCGCAGTTGTAAGTTTAGAATAAACAAACGAATGTTGACAAAGGACTCAAGAATAATGTGAATACTTCAAAAGTTGAAACATACGCAGGAAATTATTTTGGGGGAAATGCAATTCGGTGCTGTAATAATAAAACCTAAGCTGAGATGCCAAGATCATTGTTGGAGTAATCTGTGTGGACTACAAATGCTGATGCGGGTTTGTTAAATCCAAATGAAACATTTTTCATATACCTTTCAACAGGGGATCGTTTTCCTTGTAAAAAAAAATATCGATAATCTCAAAAAAATATAATATCTCGTAATTAAAATTTTCATTTCAATTACATTATCATAATTTCATTTCTTTAAATACTCAACAGAATATAAATATAAATTTTTTATATCGAAATTTATAATATATAGAAATTATACTTTAATTATCACTAATCCATTCAGATTACTCCTGGAGGCTTCCAGGTTATTGTGTGCTTCCGACGTTTCGAACTCTTACTGATTCCATCATTGGGGTCCGATACTGGAGTAATTAGGATACACATTACTTTCGCTATACGCTTTCTATCTAGAAAGCATACTGTACCAGTCAATTATTGTCTTCATTGGAACGATTACAACCTGAACAAACAAGAGGTTTTCTGTTTGTAACTCACGTGTGGAAGCCTAAGCGAAATTCTTGGCCTGCGTCGGAACGATGAAAAATACTAAACGTATAATTTTTATTTTTAATACGAAACAAAAATAAACGTGTAAATAATGGCCATACAGCCACATATAAACCTATATATTATACATTATATGTTCTAGAATACAGAATAACATTATACGTTCCAAACTTAAAGAGTACGGACTGCAGCTTTTAATCAGCCGAATTATTCGATTGAAGCTCATTTTAAACATAACAGACCCTTTCTTACTGCAGAGACTACGGCCTACGGAGAAAGTGCCGAGTAGTGGGGCTTAATATCGATCGCAATTCGTGATCGAACAAAATTTAACTTCCAGGGACCCGAGAATCCAACTCCGGGTCCAACGCATTATGCACCACATAACTGGAACCTGGACTTCTATGGTCGGTTCTAGGGGCATTTTCGCTCTAGTATCGAGAGCGGCGTCTTTATAAAATTCGACGGGAAGGAATTGCGATGAACTGAAATATGAAAGAGTGGAGCGCACTACAGTATTCTCATTACATTTAATATAGTAACGAGTACGCAATCGCCCAGTTGTTATTTAGTATATCACACATGATTCGAATAATTGAAAGGAAATATGGGGACCTGAGGTGTAGCGTCGGGCGCGTCTGGAGGAGTGAGGTTGGTAGCCAGGTCGAGGAAGAGGACGGAGGTGCGGAAGGTGGCCAGCCGGGCGGGGAGCTGCCAGTGATGGGGATGAGGGCAGTGTCCCGCCACCGGAGACATCTCCAGCAAGAGGAGTGCGCTGCTGGGCAGACCGATCACCCCCAGCCCGTGGAGAGCCTCCAGAAGCACACCGTTCCCCGACCAACCCGCCATCGGCACGCATAACACCAACACTGAAACAAATCCAACTTGAGTTGAAATCGAGTGGGGTATACCTTCGGGAGAACTCCGGTTGGCTGGGGTTCGGCATTTTACCGGTTTGGAAACCGCCCGCTGGGCTTTGCCCATTTCCCCTGTGGCCCTCTCGGCTGTTGTCTAATTTCGGAACTGTTACCGGTTCCGTCATCGGGGACCGACTGGTGATTTCCGAACCCATGAAAATCCAGCTCGTCAATCGCCGGTGGCGAGGTTCTTCCATCCGAAAACATCAGCCGATAAATCGAGACATATCTCGTGTTGAAACAGACCTAATATTTTCTAGTTCTTATTTGTTCATTCTATCTTCTCGTTAACATGTACGACCATTTTGCCCCGCATACTCGCTAGCGATTATTCGTTTGACCTTTAATTCTGAGCTAATTTACACTTCTTCAGCCTGGGCTCATTCTTGACGTCGGTTTCTCCCTTCGTCAGGGACTCTTTTTGCCGTCTCCAAGGAAAGCACCCTAACCCGAGGCCTTCGCGTTGTCTACTGGCGGTGAGAAAAACCTCGCCGAGAGAAAAATCTTAATCCACTTGTCCGGAGGTAGATGATTTTATATTCAATAATAAAAAATGTATTTTTGAGTCCTTATTATACCGATCAATAAAATTAATTATTTTATTAGACTTTATTCGATATTTATTTCTATATTATTATTACTATTGTCATTATGTATTTCTCCTTCAATTAAATTACCTTTTAGAAATGAGATTTAGAAGGTAAATCCCCCTGTTAAGCGGCGTTTGAATGAGCACTTCTACAGATTCGGCATCATTCATTCAATCGCACTTTCTCGTTGCGCCTTTTTCACGGATGGGAATTTCTGTGCCCACTAACAAGAACTATATTTTCACAAATGAATTGGCGCTTTAATAAATGTCCCTATCTAGTGGTCGGGCAGTATTGAGAGCAAATCTTTCACAAATACATTGCAGACAAGAGAATGAAGTAAAAAAACAATGTCTGTCCCTATTTATTCTGCTAACTCGGCATTACACTTCTCTAGAAGGCATTAACTCCTTTCAAAGTCCATTTAACAGAGGGCAAAAAAGCAAGTGGATGAGGAAGATTTTTTTTTATAGAACATACCTCTGGCGGGTGAACTCTTTAAAGCATGTAACTGTTTCTGCAATTTATCTACATCGGGCTGCTTCCCTTTCTGGAGTTGTATTTGGTTTTTCACCGTAATGTTGGCCCTCATAAAGCCGTTCTCCAAGAGCAGGGCGAACTGAGGCCACCAACCGAAGTCTGAAATATGAAACGGAGGAAAAGGAGAATTATTTTTCGCTCAATACTTCAATATCAATTCGCGATTCTAAATTTCCACCGGATTCGTTTACCTAGACTAACGATTGAAGCGGACCTGAATCTGAGATGTTTCAAAACGTTTACGACCGCTTTCACTGTGACTGACAGCCTCGGTTGAATGGCTGTAACAAGTGTTTGATTTGATACCTGCGGAGAGAGAAACAAGTCAGATCGAAATTTCGGCACAATTACGCCATAATTTCGTTTAAAATAGTTTTATTAGGCAATAAAAAAACATGCTACTGACCATTGGACACTCCCAGGTGACTAGAGGACACTTCTTAAGAGCGGCGATTTTAATGAACACATCGCAGTAATCCGTTGGATGCGTTAATATTATACCTTTTGTACTTGTCTGTTTCATCGTTTCGACGAGAACTTCCAAGTCCTCGACAGTATCGTTGCTTTGGTCTGGAAACGCATAACTGTATTAGGTTATATCGCAGCCAATTAAACCCCACTATTTCGAAATATTCAGCAGAAAACAACATTTTGCTGGACCTCATTCCTCCTAATGCAATGAATTTTCAGAAAACATAATTTTATCATTCTTGAAATCTCCTGCTCTCAACTCTGTGATTTGGTTTTGTGATAGAACTGTTCCGCAATATTCAGTATGTCGGTCGCAAGAATATTTCGAACCTTTGTCAACACTCTATAATTTGTTGGCATCACGGATAATCAAAATGTTATATTTTGACGTATACAAAGGTCGTAGAAAGTTAGGAAATGTAAGTCTGTAAGTCGGCCTGTATGTAGGTCCAATAGAAAATGGCGAGGACGGTAAGGATAGATTATTCCTTTTGAGAGGGATTGACCTCCTCAACCTTTTGAATACCCCGAATCGCGATCGAAGTCGTCTTCGCGCATCTGCAGTTCAAAAGCTTTGTCGTTTCTTAAGCCCCTGCCGTGAATTAGTGCGGGTGGAGAATATTGGACGACGTTGGCAACAATGTCGGCCCTAGAAATTAGCCTTCTCTCATACATCAATGAGGCCCCTTTCATTCATGCACGAAAAGTTCTTTCTTATTGCTGGCGTAAAAGGGGGCTACAATTTTCCCTATATAGATAACTATGACTATAAAGATATATAGAAAATTTTCAGTGCATTTCACAACTAGAATGCTACTCATTATATTGAGAAACTGAAACCGGTTTAGCTTAGAATTAGAACATCGAACGAAGCCATTTAATAATAATTATTCTAATTGTTCCAATAAATTTCGAGACACAAAATGGTTGTTACTTAATCAGTCGGCATAATTTTTACGATAGAGTTAAAAAAAATACAACACTAGGACTGCCATGGTGGATGACAGTGGCAAAGGATCAGGAGTTCTGAAGGACAATGGACGAGGCACAGATGCTCCACAAACTGTAGTACTGGTAGAAAGAAAAATAAACATTTTTTCCGATCACCCCCAGCCGATATATAATCGTTTAACTAAGGTATACCAGCCCTTACAGCGTCGCCATGTTCAGAATTCGTCAATTAACTAGTCCAATTTCCTTCGGTAAATACCCGAAAGTCGTTCATTCGATTCGAAACCTGTTACTGATTAAAAATCAAATTACATCGGAATGGGATTTCACCGTTTTGAGGGGTGAGAGAGGGCCGAATGAGACCACTTGGGCCGGACTTTATACTCGAGCTCCTCCGCTGTATATTGAGTTTCATTCAAATCCCATCAGATTTAAGAGCCCAGAGAGAGAGTCCGACCGGATTCTCAATTTCAAAAAAGGGAATCTCATTGTGTATACGCACAATAAAATATTCTCATTCAATACATTTTTGACATGCAAAAACATAAACAAGGCCCCTTTTAAAATCTCTACATAATTACCGCAATATAACAGGGTTAGTAATGTTTCGGTAGTGACATTTTTAGAAACATACCTTTTTCCATAATGTCTCTCGTATTTAAATTTTCATTCATTGTGAAAAGCCATGGACCATTGATGTTTATGGGAAGAATCAGAAACAATAAATTGTAGCCCTAAATAAGATATTTCAGCGTATTCCGTGCTAAAATTGTTTTCTATATAAGTTAACATCGTGTTGGCCCCAATACCAACCCTCTGCGGACACCACTCGGGATAGGTAGACTGCGAAGATTTACAGCTCTTCGGTATAAACCTATTGGACCGATCCGATCGATAGTGTTCAACTCACTGCATTTTTTTCATTTAACTTCGAATCTTAACGTCTAAATAAATTGCTAAGCACTGGTGATAACCGAAAATAAATGTTTTTTAAACAACAAATAAATTGATTGGTAAATAAGAAAGGGAAATTAAAAATAATTTATTTAATATTCAAATTAATAATTGAAATAAGGGAAATTCCTTCATTTCTAATAATTATTCAAAATTACGAAATCTAATTTATACATATATTTCATTTCAATTTTCATGTTCCAACAATTAGAAGCTTAAATATCAAATTTGCTAGCACGTCTAATCTTTTAAATTGTCCAATTAAGTACAAACAAAGCGCGGGGATTTTATGGTTTCAGGCGTGAGTGATTAGAATGGATTGAGGGTGTAATTCAGGGCGAAGCGTGGGATGGGATCGGTCACCGAGGTAACGATTTGCGGTAACGCGAGGCGCTGTCAATGGCCGGTTGACAGAAAGCGGGCCAGATCGAGCGACTAACGACCCCATAAACCCTTCGCCGTCCAAGTGGTCGGGGTTTAATTGTAGACCAAGCTACAGTGGACTAAGTGCCATTCTACAGTGGACACTCTAATGCCCCGATCAGGCGTTAGTTGTTGACCGAAGAATTTACCCGCCCGGACTCCATTTATAAGCCCACCACCCACCAACTGTCTTTCCAAAACACCCACCCCCGTTTTGGGAAATTATATTTTCCCAATTGGGAGTTTTCCCCTTTTCGCAGAATCGGGGCACAACCGCTGGTAGGAATCCCGGCGTCGGAATTATTCTTCAATTACAAACTTAAAATTCGAAATTATGTTCCGGATCCACTCGGATATGTTCGTCAATCCTTTATTCACAACGTCAAAAGATACGATTTCAAATTTTCTGAAACAATCGCTGTGAACAGATTTCGATCGTAAATGAGCATAGTTTTCCACTATCAGAACTTGAATTATCACTAACTTCCGGTGGGACTTTAAAATACACAAACAACTAGTTTCCGTTTCCGCTCTAATCAACGCTGTCGCCAACTGCAAATCATACCAGTCTAGTCTTCCCCAAAACTCCTCAGTCAGTATCCGGCACAATCTCGCTGGACAGGAAGTGACGCGCTGTTTTAAGAATCGAATCGTTACTGTGGCCATAATAGTAATATGCAAAAAAGTGTGGCATAAATGCGAAGGGTGCTTGAATCACTCTACTGCTGTGAACACAGCAAGCGTTGTAGTTTGAATTAGATTTCACTATCTAATTCTATTTTACTACCTAATTTCCGGTTATTCTCAGATAACTTTATTGTCAGATAACTGTAACACCCAGTAGAGCAGAATAAAATCTCATACAGGTTTGAGCCGCTATATCGGAGAACTACCTGTTGATTTTATAAAGATATGTTAGGGTAAATGCAATAAAGTTGTAGGTGAGGCCCGAGTACAACTTCAAAACCGCAACTTGTAGGATCTTTCCTTGTAAATAAATAAACACCGAGACAAATAAAATCTTTTCCATCGAAGCAGATTCGAGTCTCGATTTTATGAGTATCCGACTCAAAAGTTTTCCTTTGATATCGTAAGAAACTGAAAGCTCTTATTTTAAACATGTTCTTATTTTGTTAGATTTTATTTGTTAATATTCCTTCGAAGGGGTAAACCTGGAAGTCCGGAGAATCTTTGAGATTGTTCCATATTTCTTTCTAATAGTTCCGTATTTCAATAATTATAAAGCTCTCTTTCGTTCGCTACTCCTAACTACCTGAATCAAATCGATGATCAAAACACATCCATATTAATTTAATGAAAGTTTGGCTGGAAACTTACTATTAATCAACCCCTGAGCAGAATTATGGTTTGGGGAGCCTCGAAGCTCAGTGACTTTCCGAGTTACCGAGTGAAATCTCTTAGTGGTTGTTTGAAAACTACACCTCACAGTGACCGAAATAAACTCCTGAATTGGAAACAGCGCAATAACTGTTGCTGGTAATTGCCCTATCATTTTCACGGTGAACATTTTGCCCATTGTTGTCAATGTCTTAATTTTTAGGCTCGCATCTAAAATATCATCCACTACCATACTTTATTTCCAATGCTCATATTTCTGTTCTGAAACTTTGCTTCCGTTATTTTCTATTCAATATCCATCAATCATAATACAGTGACAATACCCATTTAATTGACTTTTAAAATACCACTTAATAATATACACTAATATTGATTCAGTTACGTTCAAGAAAATAAAAACCATAAAATCACAACAAATAAAAGTACAGTATATATTTACGGTATTGTAAGTTGATACTATTACTGTTACATTTCTTTCGCCGGTTCGCCGATCAGTTTATTTAACATTTAATAATCGACATTACGTTCTATGTGCAATTATTTATCTGCTTTGCCCCGGCGTGCTATTATCCCTTCGTAGAAATATTGAAAGGTAAAATTGTACACATTATTATTATTATTATTAGAAGTAATTTCATCAATTTCATACATATAATCCCATTTATATAATTTTTGTGTTGTACTATTTGGGGTCCTAGGCCACAACGAGTTTGCAGCTCATGCTCTACGGTGGTTTAGTGGCTAGATACCCTGTGTGAGCTGTATATAATAAATCGCTAGCGTGATTGGCGCACCGACGATTCGAAAACAATCCACTGAAAATATGAAAAATTAACCTTTTCTTAAAGTTAAACAATCTACAAAGTGCAAACCTTCCCACAACGGAATTGAATATTGCGCGACGGGGTCGGTCATTAAAACTTCAACTTTGCTAATTGTCATTCAGACATCTTAATGCAGAGTGACGGTCGCGGGATGGGGCGTGAAAATTTTACTGAGATCGGTAGGCGAACGGAATCAATAATGGAGAGGACACCGCCACCGGCGGCGGATATTTCTGCTGACGGCCTCCCACGGGAGGACTACCGAATGAGATATTATGCGCGATATTACGGCCCGCTTTAAACTTACCCGATTGGCGTTTTATAATTTAGGCTCAAACAGACGACCCTCGCCCGCCCGGAGCCCTTTACACGGCGAAACACTTGTTGATATCGCTTCAAGCCACACCTACAAACTGCCTCATGTACAATGTACATCGACAATATACATAGGTATACAATATTAGTAGATTCCAAAATTCTCTCACTCGGACAACAGTTTTTTTCTACATCAGATCTCTGTCATCAAATATATATATACGTGATCCACGGAGAGTGATAGCGCTTTGAGCAATTCCTCTGACTTTTATCGATGACAAAACGCTACTGCCAGGAAGTTGAGACACATACGAAAATTATGTTTGATAATATTTCTACCTAAATATCGTATTCAAATAATTTGAAAAGTTATTCAAATTTTGAAACTAACACAAAAGTTCTGTAAATACCTAGCAGGAGAGAACGAGTAGTAATACGAAGTGTTAATATCATGGACACAAATAATTTCTTTCCTGAATTGGATGAAAGACCTAAGTAAATCCTAAAGTTCCCAATAATGATAATAAAATATTAGCGTATAAATTAGAATATTGATTTAGTTTTTTGCAATCTTGCTGATCGCCAATATGCGCGAAATAATGATTAGCTCGAGCTGAATAGCTCGAATGTAGAAAGATAAAACTTCAAGAACTGTCTGTACAGAAAGCTCCACTTGTATGTAAGGGGCCGAAAGTGGTCTAACTGATGAGTGGTCGAATCCAACGGTCTGAGAAGAGAGTAAGTCTCCTATTCAAGGTAGATAAGTCCCAGAACAATGCCCTTCGATCTACCCAGACCGTTATTGACAGTATCCGAGCAACCAGGAATAGACCAAATTCGAAATGATGCCGAAAGTACTGATACATTTAACTGCAACAATTCATGATATTTAAAATTGTAGAATTAATAAATTATCACAAGTATTTATATTGAACACTGTGTTTATATTGGAACGTTTATTTGTATAAACCAATACTCCGGAACTAGGCCAGTATTTATAGCGTTTTAGTTCTTAACATTTGTTAGAATTTGCTCTTGTTAATATATTTGCCAGTTGCGGCATTTTTATTCTGCTTGTCCAAAAATAATTTTATGGAAGTCTCTTCAGAGTTTAAACGAATATTTTCAATATGTTCAGCGGATCTGAGTTGAAAACGACCTGGAGTTGATAGAAAAGAGTTGAATTTAATTTCCAGAATTTATTTTTTAAATTTTGTTTTCTGGCTTTACGCCGCTTGTATTTAGGACTTGTATTTGGTGAACGTGAGGTCTCTTTGGCTTGTGAAGTACATCTCGATTAAACAGGGCAAATTTTAATTGAATGAATTACGGCGCTTGGACATACTAAACGCGAGATTCTTGTGTATTAATGGCTTGCCTAACAAGGCGCCCGGATTTTAATCTTTTGCCCTCAAGTATTTTCGAATAGAATACTTCCAACATCTTATGCACGCACAATCCACAACAAGTTACATAAACTCACAAACTTAAAAATCACTGGTACATGGATGAGAAATAACAAAATAAAAACGTATTAAAAATATAGGGGAGCCCCTTGCGGGCGGCGAGCTAATCTGAAAAAGGTAAGCAAATACTAATCCCATCTTGAGCCTCCATCAAAATTTTTAATCAGGCCACCCATCTCCAACTCAAAGCTGCTTAAACTCTCTTTTCCTAACTGAATTTAATCTGATGGGATTGGAAGTTAACTCGACCCGGGATGATACTAAATTTTTTCTTATTAAATTACAACCCAATTTACGGAAATTCTAACCGCAAAATATTTATGGTAGGTGATGCACAGCTTAAACCTGTTTAAACGTCCAATCCGTATAATAGTACCGTATAAAACATCCCTGGTGGCACCGAAATTAAGTCGGACGCTGCAAATTTACAAATAAAACGTGTGTTAAAACGTGGAGTTTAAATGGTTAATAGAAATATAGGATAGTATGAAAGCCTAGTAAATAGAATATGAACCCAATCGGTTTTACTAACTATGCCATAACGAATGTACAAAACACCTTCATAACTAACTCATCTAACTTCATCCTTATAATGAAATGGCTTTGAAGTGGAAAATGGACAAAAACCTTATGGCTTCAGTTAAATGGTATTTAAACCAGCTTATAGTATGGAAATGAACTGTATATGTAGGGCATGAGGAAATCGTAGGTTAGTTATACATCATAATGGTGTTGAATACATATTACCCAACAAATCCACAAACTATTACTTCGAATTGACAAACCGACCCAAACTCCCCCACCCACGGCGGATGAGGTAACTAATATACCTGGATTTCCACATCGACAAAAGACATGGAATCATCACACGAAGCAAAAAAGACAGGAAGTCAACAGATATTTATATTACTGGGCAATAGATCTATACTGTGTTTAAACTATAAATTATTACCATACAATATTACTATACCACTAAACCAAACTGGACCTTCGGACTCGAACTCCACCCGGTTCGGTCAAACCAAAGAACATGAAGAAAATTCAAACTATACAGTCCAAATATAGTCCGAACCCTACTTAGTTCCGAAATCCCAAACGTTCTTTACAGACCTCTGAAAAGAATATGGTCAAGAGATTTAAAGATACCAGGAATATAATTAGAATTTAAAAAAGGGGGAAAGCCATTGGGTTTCTTCTCCAGGATGCACTATTTAGTACTAGTAGTGGTTGATGTCGCGGATTCTATTTTACAGTTGTGGGGATGAAAAAAATGTTTGAGGACATGTTTGAGAAGTGCGCGGAAGGGGGGTTGATCGGAAAGGGGTGACTTACCTCTGTGGAGATGGAGGAGGGTGAGATGGGGCGGGAAGGGTTGCGGGGGCGGTGGGAGTGTGGTGGCCGTGTCGAGGGTTAGGAGGACGTTGGAGGAGCGGGGCAGTGAGAGCGGTAGGGGTATGGGCAGGGGGATGTGGAGGGGGAGCGGCCCCAGGGGCAGGACCAGAGGCAGGGGTCGTCCCTCCCCGCACAACGCCCCCACCAAACCCACCACCAGCCCCGCTCCGAACACTAGACCCATCCTCCAGATATTAACTATTTCCTCCTTTTCATCTTGACCGCTCGCCGCCCCCGACTGCCCCCGCTCCCTACGGGCAATTATTATTTCTTTTCTTGTCGCTTTCTCCTCACACTCCGGCCGTCGTTCTCCTCCACCCCGGCCTCCTTCGACTCCGTTCAATCCGCCTTCCCCTCTAATTTCATCCCTGTGCAAAACGTCGCCGACTGGTGTCTTTTTAAACGCCGAGCCTGAAAAAAATAATTTCTTTAATCCCAAGATATAACGGCACGTTATATCTCCTTTAATATTATGTATTAAAATATGACGCTCCGTAGTTTTTCGTTCCTAGAAGTATTTTTCTTATAAGCTAGCTTCGTGTGCTTTAGGCAATTCATACTGCTATTGCTAAATAGTTTATAAGTATACTATTCATTTCTTAAATTCGCCACCGACTTGAGGCGAGTCGATTTTGAAATAGAACCTCGATGCAAAAAACAGGATAGTATAATACGAGAGGTGGGAGGAAAAACCACTGACTGATGGGAAGTTCGGATTGTGCATTATTTAATCGGGCTGAAAACTGCCCACGTAGGTACTGAATATCTGGTTTGAAGTGGTCGCTCTACAGTGCTAAACGCATGCGAAGAATCTAGATAGCTTAATTAATATATAAGTGGAAGCAATTAAAAGGAGTCAAATATTTCTAATTATTATAACCGAGTATTCATTCTGCGGAGTGTTCTTACATCAGATATCCTGTTGCAGTTTAATATATGGTGTAGTTGTCGGACCTACTCTATGGAAAATTAGGGTGAATCATCGTAACAAATATTTCAGAGTTTTTAATGCGGCTTTAAGTTCAGGGCAGAGGGAAGGCAAGTCCGGTTAAAGTGGGCAGGAGTTACACCCAGCAATGAGTGGGGACGCTCATTTTGGAGACCTTTTAAGTTTCCGCAGTCCGGTCGCCTGTGCACAAAGCTGTTCGCCTCATCCCGGCAACGAGCTTCTTTTTATTTTGAATTATAATCACCATAGAAAGCAGCCAAATTAAGACTCCGTCTTAACAAAAGGGTATAAAACTACGAGGCAAGATTATGTGGATAGGCACAAAAGGGTGAAGTTATTGTGTTATAGCTGAGCTATTTAAAATTCAGTCAATCAGAAAAAAGAATGATAATGTAATTTTCAAATATCATATCGCGATTAATATAATCCAAGCGCCAATAAAATCTTACCGCACGACGTAAGTTCGCCACCGTTACAATAGAGCGTCGATCGATCGAGAGGAGGGGTTGAACGAAAAAATCTACAGTCAATCAGAGTTTAATGGGAGGACTGCCAGTGGCCCAGTTCGTATGAAGGTACTGTCGTAAAGGGAGCACGGTAGACCGTGTTTTGAGGGCGGTAGATATTTTTTTGACGGCGAAACAAACAGGTTGCCGGCCAAGTGTCTCTCGTCCTCCGCCTCTCTCAATCCCTGACACGAGAGCCTTTTTTATGCTCAACGAACAAACTTGGGACAATTCACTGGAAGAGTTTTTTCCACTACCTCCGGACGAGTGGATTAAAGAAAGTTCCTCCTGCGGTCAGAAGACAACGCGATCGCCTCCGTTGCGGGAACAGGGAACTCTTACCTTCCTAGAAAACGAGAAAAAGTATCCGTAACGAATTTTCCACATTTTACTATCGTATTAATTGTCACAAACGAGAGTTGGCAGAATTTCGCAGTCCGTGATATAATTAAAGTTTTTACATTTGACATCTGTATAGTGACGTCATTCTTACAGAATGATTTATCGAGAGCCAACGTTAGTGTTTTACCGACAGGACAAGTATTCCGCTCAGACGACGACGGGTGGCCGCGTTTTGGACGGAGTAGCAAACGGAGTACCATACCAAGACTAAGTCCCAATTTATGGGTTATTTTTTTCATTACATACGTGAAATTAACGTTTAAGACGCCAGTTACGTCTAAGACGGTTTAGGCCACTAGGTCTTATTGGCTCCCAAGAGAAAAGGGGTCGTCTCCCAACCAATTTCCAATAATTGGTTTTTGAACCCACCAGCCAAAGGCTCGCCTCGAGGACGGCCAAAATAATTTGGTGTTGTACGAAGCGGACGTTGGTGACAATACTTTAACTGAAATAGTATTGTGTCATTGACAAAGGGAAAATAAGGAGGCATCGCGACTCTGATATATATATTCGGCCGTCTACCAATACAATAAGGTGTCGAGTTCCAGTTCCAATTCCGGCGCCGTCAAAGGACTAGTGAAAAATAAACCTCTGCTCGGCACTCTTTATACTCCTGCCGCCTCTCTCCGACCAATCTTTCGGCGAGGCCGGGCCGTCGCCTACTTCTAAATAACACCAGAATAACCCGCGTGCTCCGATCGAGAACCGACTACGTCACCAGCACAACGTATTAATCTGGCACAATTCTAGTATGTGTTAGGTTCACTGGGTGAGTCCATAAAGGTGAACGTTTTATACGTATTAACACGATCCTGAGCGAAAATGAGAAAGCCAAATTTTGGAAAAACGAAAATAAACCGTTTGCACTTTCAGAATCAGAGTTGGCGGAGACCTATGTTTAAATTGAATAATTTATCATCACACGCACGAATGAAAGTTTAAGTGCATTGTTCGAGATAGAGAGCTCGAAGAGGAACCGGATCGATCATTACCTAGGTTCATCTGAAACATCCACCGCGTCTCGATGAAAATATCCTTAAATTTACGTCATTTAAACCACGGTAAGTTTGTACGTTTCTTATGATTTTAATATTTTCAACAATATATTGTTGAACAATATATATTACAACAGATATTTTACCAGAAATCGTAACGGGTCGGAATAACGTCTATTAGAGGCTAGGTTATTAATTTATGGAATAGTTATTATTAAAATGGTTTTAAAAGTTATTGTCAGTAAAATTACTAAAAAATTAATTTCAAAATAAAAATACTGTGCTTACTGTTCCTTCTCGTTTGTTTAGTCTTTAGACAGGTTTCTGTTTCATCGTAACACTCCGTTATAATCAAATCTATAGATTGACTAGTGTTTACTCCGAATAACCGAATACTACCGATGCTATTCCAGTTAGATAGCAGTATACAAAAATAAATACGAAAATGTACAAAGGGGAACTGCACGAGGAGGATTACCGAAAATAGCGCTTCGGATAAAAGAATAAAATAAAACGTTCGCGGAACAGACAAAACCATAAGTTGTCTCACCGGATTGAACGAGATTTGGAAGGAAGGAGGCAGTAAGCCTGTTAAGTTATTGGTGATGGGAGTGGGGTTGAGAGGAGGCTCAGCTATATAATAAATACGGGGAGGGAATAGGAACCCTTGCCACCGCCGCCCTTATTCTCTCCCGACCACTTCGGGAGAATAGACTTCAAAAGGGAGCGCCTTTAAAAGATCTCCGAACCGCTAAACGGCCTCATCGTTGAGCTTTGCAGAGTAACCTCCACCGCTTGCCCTCCCCCGTCGCTATATAACAACGATCTCATTGGTTCTTCACAGATGCTCTCAACCTTTCGAAAAAGTGAACCATGGTAAAAAAAAGTCGACATATTGTGAGCGTTAAATGTTTATAAATTTATAAATAACTGATTGTTTCAATTATACGTTCACTGCATTCAGGAATTGAAATTTGCACACAAACAATACAAGAAGTTAAAAGAAATTAAATTATGTGTGTCTGTGTGTATGTATACTTTATGTATAATTCGTACTGAAATATACGCTGAAAATGTATTTTATTAAGCTTATTGTATTAGTTTAAATTAAATTAAACAAAATTCCTAATGCCGTTCGTTTGTTCAAATATTCTGTTCGCTCTGCTTCCATATTCAAGATGCAACTGTTCGGGTCCGGGGTCTGGATCTGTATAAATTTCATGGCCAACAGCTGTGAATTTAAACATTGATATACGAATGCGCTTAATTTATGCAGCCCGAGCGTATATGTTTGAGGCTTCCATTATAAATGTTCCTACTCTTGAATATAATTAATTTTACACGTTGTCAGGCACAGACGGAAGAAATGTGGATCGTAAAAGAAGAAATAAGAAAAAATATATACATACGATTAACGGTCACGAAGCAGTTAATAGCTAAAAAAGGTAACCAAAAAAAAGCAAAAAAGGACTAGAACAAGTACGAAATATTAGGATAATATATGTAACAGCAAATCCAAGGCTAACCAACACTCCATATTTGGAAAAAAGGACAATGGTGATGACAAAAATACAGAGTAATAAGCTTCCTTTTCAGAGAAACCAGACAATTACCACCTTCCCAAATACCCAACTGACGTAACACTATGACAATATTATCGCACTAATAGCGATATAATGGTCACGTCAAAAGAAATAGCCCAATTTAATATTATAATATTGTAAAACTAAGACTGAAAAAACCTGAAGGAGTCAGAAATAAATGACACCTCTCATACCAAACCCTTAAATTGTTTATATGGCGTTTACGAGTACTTTATATGTATCAAAATAGTTACCTTACATCACTAGTTGTTATAACAAACAGTAATAAAGAATAAATACACCAATCCACACATTCTTTAGACTTTACCCCCACGTCTGGTCAAGGAATGTTAATAGAAAACAATGTATGTCAACACTTTTGTTTATATATGCTATCAATTGACGATTTTGTTTAGGCATACAGGATGACAATATTAAAACCCAGAAAAGTGGAAATGATTTGAGTAGAATAATCTGGCGACCCGAATAAATCGGTTGAAAACAGGTCCCAAACTGGAACGGTCCAAAGGCCTCACAGAACGATCCTAGGACGTAGAAAATAAGTTCTGACTTAGATAAATAGAGTCCGAAGTAAGAGAAGTGCTTCTAAGAGAAACCATGATCCATCAAAACTTTTCCCCTCTTTTATTACTGGCGATAAGTTAGAATTAATTACTTTACAGATAATGAAAAATATGTTTTCCTTCTTAATATTTTCAGAGTTTTAATGAGAATATAATACTAAAAAATATTCTAGAAACTCGCTTTATGTAAGTTTGAATAATTTTTCGATATACAACAATGTACATTCATTGACTTTTTTGGCAAAATAGCAGCCGTTTAAGAGATGCACGAATTCGTCCTTACACGGGTTGTTAGCAACTTCCCTGCACAATTCAAATCGAATTAAATATTTTCGGCAGAGTTCGAATTCGTAAAAAATATTATAATAGTGCTTTTTTGATCATAAAAGATCTCCTGTTGATCCAAAATGTATTAAAAAATATGTTTATTTTTAGTAATCTAGTTAATCGGTGCAAGTGCACAAAATAAACTTTAGTTAAGTACATTTCCGCACCACACTCAGGGGGGCGCTAGTTTGTCGGTGCAATTGCACTGAAGGACCGATTTTTGTGAAACTAGCGCCCCCCTGAGTGTGGTGCGGAAATGTACTTAACTAAAGTTCGTTGGATGTACTTGCACCGATAAACTAGCGCCCCCTGAGGGTGGTGCGGACATGTACTTAACTAAAGTTCGTTGGATACACTTGCACGGATAAAGTAGCGCCCCCGAGAGTGTGGTGCGGAAATGTACTTAACTAAAGTTCGTTGGATGCACTTACACCGATAAACTAGCGCCCCCTGAGGGTGGTGCGGACATGTACTTAACTAAAGTTCGTTGGATACACTTGCACCGACAAACTAGCGCCCCCCTGAGGGTGGTGCGGACATGTACTTAACTAAAGTTCGTTGGATACACTGGCACGGATAAAGTAGCGCCCCCGAGAGTGTGGTGCGGAAATGTACTTAACTAAAGTTCGTTGGATGCACTTGCACCGATAAACTAGCGCCCCCTGAGGGTGGTGCGGAAATGTACTTAACTAAAGTTCGTTGGATGCACTTGCACCGATAAACTAGCGCCCCCCTGAGGGTGGTGCGGACATGTACTTAACTAAAGTTCGTTGGATACACTTGCACCGATAAACTAGCGCCCCCCTGAGGGTGGTGCGGACATGTACTTAACTAAAGTTCGTTGGATACACTTGCACCGATAAACTAGCGCCCCCGAGAGTGTGGTGCGGAAATGTACTTAACTAAAGTTCGTTGGATACACTTGCACGGATAAAGTAGCGCCCCCGAGAGTGTGGTGCGGAAATGTACTTAACTAAAGTTCGTTGGGTGCACTTGTACCGACAAACTGGCGTCCCCCTGAATGTGGTAAGGAAACGTACACGGCGCTAATACTAAACCTGCACAGATTGTTTGTATTGCGGGTCAAGTATCAAGTGCCGGGTCAAATATAAAATATGTTAACTATATAGTGTAATTTACAAACATATATTTTCGTATAAGAATACACGGCACTTGATACTTGACCCGCAATACAAACAAGCTGTGCAGGTTTGGTATTAGCGCCGTGTACATTTCCGCAGGGGCGCTAGTTTCACAAAAATCGTTCGTTGACTGCAATTGCACCGATAAGCTAGCGCCCCCTGAGTGTGGTGCGGAAATGTACATAATGTACTCGTTTCCAATACTAATGCCTAAGGAAGATGATCCTTAATGATTTGCATCGAAGGTCCGTGCTTAGTTAAGGGGGTTGCGCAATAACTTTTTCATCAAGAAATAACATTTTTCACAATAGGTAGAACCTTCAGCATATCGTAATTCCCACATTTTCCAGCACAAAATGTTATTTTCTTCAGGCGAATAAATCTAGGATTAATTTTTTTTCTGATTTATATCATTGTTTCATTTTGCGTATCGAAATCTGAGTTTGATTTGTTTCGCTTCCAAAATTTGAAAATACGAGAATTCCGAGAAGATAAAAGGTCGGGGAAGATAATTTCAACACAAATATTGTCATCACATAAAAAACTGTGGACGGCTTTTGTTTCCTAGGACACTATACTCTCTTCACTGGGCTCAGTTATGGAACAAACCGCATTATTCATTTAATTACAAAATTTCGTAATACGTCGAAGTAAGAGCAGAAAAAATTATTCATTGTGCTAGGTTTAAATGTTGGGCACTATCGGACCAGTGAAGGGGAGCTGCAGTTGACAACTGTTAATTAGGCCGGCCACCGGGCTCTGAGAGATCGCACTGAGACACGCTGAGATTCTACAATGGACCGGGAGAATTTCATTAAAAAGGGCCTTATTGATACTGCAAATTTCACAAACGGGAAGAACGTTTTGTGTATAGTCGAAAGCAATAACGGGGATACCCGTCGTGCCCCCTTGCTGCAAACACAGCGACAGGAGCCCTTTAATAAGCCACCCACCCACTTTAGCCTCTGTTCACATCTTTTTATACGGCCCGCAATAACTTTCCCGGCAAAATTATGATTTGATGATGTGAGCAAGCAAACCAACGTTCTTTAGAGTTATTAATTATAAATTTCAGCAAGAAGCCTATAGAAAACTTCCATTGAACCCGACGTTTGGCCAAATAACACCAGGGCTGTTAATTTAAAGAGGTTTTTGTCCGCGAGGTGTTGGAATCACCAGAAAGTCCAGTAGCCCCACCCGTATAAACGATCCAACGAAATTTGTAGGATACTTGCGAAGTTGCCGGCGATAGAGGTCCGAACCAGATAAGTGGACACAGTGATTCGGCGTAAACGCATCTATTTTCCACAATTACAAATTTTGATTTCACTAACTCCAGTACACTAGTTAGACTCTAGCGAAATCGCCGAATACCTCACTGTAATAGTAACGGCAAGAAGCCGAAATTGACCCATCTGAAGACCGAATATGATAGGGGGGGACTTATAATTTCGGGACGTATAACACTCTTGTTGTCAATGTTTTTAAAATGAACGTCTGCAAACGAAGAGGAACCATACTCCGGTGTTGGAACAATATTTGGAAGCCATTTTTATGAATTACAGAACGGTGAGCGACGTCTGTAAAATATCATTCGACATCAGTTTATATGCAACATAAAATATACTGTGAAAGTTATGTACCAATGACTGAATTAAGTATTTATAATCAACCAACTACTATTATCGATTATTTTGAACTAGAGACAAAAAATATTCGGAACGCTGACAACCTAATTATTTAATAAATAAATGAACAGTACTGCGATATTCCTCAACGGTATTAATAAAAACTTAAATATTTTATTGGGGTAATTGAAAGAAAAATATATTTTTTGTACGCACAACTTAACAGTAAGTAAATACAAGTTTGCTATTATATGTTTGGTACTAGGTATACTGGTATATTTTTCAAGACTGAATCGTAAACATAATCATAAAATGCATAAAGCGATTGTCGATTTCAATTATGGCCTGAGGATGCGGACGGGGCCCTACTGTTATGTCCAACGATATAATCGTGCTAATCGAGAAGTTGAATGGTGGACACGTGCCCACACACACACACACACACACACACACACACACACACACACACACACACACACACACACACACACACACACACACACACACACACACACACACACACACACACACACACACACACACAAAGAGACTGTCATAGAAGGCCAGGAATAGAACAATTTGTATGCACCTCCTCCTCTTCACCAATAGAAACGGGTGGCTTTATTGCTTCATTAGGCCACGCCACACCAACGCCGTTAGACCCCCCTCTGGTATGACCCTAGCAACGCTAACGACCCATATTAGTAATCCCACTCCTGAGTTTAACATCCTCTAAAGTGAATTCCCGTCTTATTTGTTCTTGCTAAGGTCTGACGGCTGATTGAAGAATAGTGAAACAATTTTGGCACACCATTCAAATCTAATATATATTACCCGAGATTACTTTTATACCAAGGGCTACTAAATTTGTATACTCTGTACATGTTTTTCTCATATTTACTCTACGTCAGAAAAATGTGTACAATAAATAAACCTCAGAATAAAATTTCCGAAATTGTCTACACTCACTTATAGGTATATTTCCTTTATAACTTATTAAGTTATAAAGGAAATATACCGCCGATATATTATAAATTTTATCAGGGAATATTATTATTATATTATTTATACATATATATATATATATATATATATATATATATATATATATATATGTTAATATATAAAGGTGTTACCTAAGGTAAGTTGAAAGGTTAGGAGGCTACGATATCGTGTCGGTAAATTTTGCTCCACCGGTTCGATTTAGTGCGTAATAAAATCGGAAACAAAGCCCAAGCCATTCAAATGGGGGAGAGGCGGCTCAAAAGCTCCGTGTTAATAGTCCGAGCATTACTCCGTCCTAACCGATAATCCTATTTCCGTCTATAAACCGGATATTTAAATGCATCGAAGGATATAAGGATACAAAGTTGGTCTAATCAAAACTAAAACACCCAATCTGTCTATAATGAATTCCTCCCTAGCGAGTGCTTTATGGAGAGCTTCAGTTATATCCACCGTAGACGGTTTATAACTTTTATGACCGACGATAAGTTGAACTGCGGCCGACTCTAATCTCACGGCGGGTAATAAAAAATCCGATGTTCATTTTCTACAGATTTCAAGGTTTAATAGTGTGCTTAATTCCCAGTTACAATTGGACAATTTGATTTCAAAGTATGGCGAATTATATTTAGATATGAAAACATTGATTTTCCGTGTTTTCATCTACAATTTTATATCGATCCTACAACCATTTAACGAAAAAAACCAACTGGCACAAATATAAAAAAATCCACGCAGCCTGTTCTTATACTATGACACATATTATTATAAACATCGTAATGAAATAATTTAATAGGTAATCTCGATGGCCTCACAACATTAGATATTAAATTTAACGCCCTCTCATAAGTGGTTACCATGGCACTATCGGATGTACCCTATTAGTAGTAAACGTGGCCTAATTACTTGCCTGTGTAGTATGCGGTTACCTATGGCTCACCTCAGCGAAGCGGCTAAACACTACATCGATACTTAAAAATCTGCTTACAACTTGGACCAATCACTGTTATAACAGGAACATGTTACCTTCCGGGAGTTCGACTGACGTCTGTGGGGACTAGAATAGGTTCGTAGAAAAATATATGGCCATATGCAATAAAATATATATTCAGTCTCATGCGCCTTAAAAAATCAGCGTAAAAAGAAAGAACTATATTGATTCTCCACCTGACACAGAGGCTAATGCAAGATCATTTATTATAGGGGTTTGATAATAGTCGTGATAATAATTTTAATATTTTTATTTGTGAGCAAGATAATTCAATGAAATCTTTTTATTAATTAATATTATTTTAATTTTTTATAATGGTACTCCCACCATAATCACTTTACTCTCCCATAGGTATTACATTTTGCTGCTCTATTTTATACAACTAAAAAAAATGATGAAACCAATGTGGGCAAAGAATTTTTTTACAATTAAATTGAGTATATTGCAAGTATCCGAAAACATATCTACTAATCAGCCCATACAGAATTATGGCGCTTAGGTATACTAAAAGCGATATTCCGGAGTAGTGACGGTTTGCCTAACCAGGCGCCTGGATTTCAATCGACCGCTCAAAATGAATTTTCGAGTAGAATATTGGGATTAGACCGAACCGACAAATAATATATAAAAATTAATTCATCTTTCTCAAAAAAAATGTCAATGCCTCCACTTACAATTCCAATTATGCTATTCACAATGAATTATCTTCCTTCGCTAATTAGCATCCTTCCGTTATCTCTCTTTTCATTCCCGCTATTCAGGTCATCACGTCCGGCAGATGGCGTCCCATAGGCTCCCGAATAATTCGAAAGACCGGCTAAACCCGCGGGTCTATATAAGCTATAATATTTTTTTCTGTCAATATTTTGTGTCCACCATTATCAATTGTATTATCGTAATTTTTATTATTTTTCTCTGTACATTACTGGTGAGAAAAATTCAACCGTCGAGTGTACAAGTAGCTCTCATCAGTCTGAGAAATCACTTATTATGGTTATCAATCAATTCCTCCACCCGATTCGTCTATTATTTAAGACGAATGTCTTAAAGAATTGTCTATTTTAATAGACAATACGGCTTCTCGTCATCGTAAGCATAATAGTCACTGTTACTGCAACACATGACAACAGTGCAGACAAAGCTGAAAGGATGCTTTATTCATACCTCACTTCCTATATTAGCTTCGTAGGGCAGGCTACTGAAACACCTGATCTATCTTCCGGAAAATACCAAACAGGCGAGGGAAACATAATACCGGAATAGTAATGATATATTTCAAATGCTCGCGACCCCCACCCCCCACCCCAAAATTCCGTAAATTTCAATGCTACAGTTATGATTAAACGGGTAAAAATAAATTAGAAACAAATAATAATTAGAAACAATAGATGGTCCCTGCCGACCAATCTAGCAGGGCGTATAATGTGAAATAAACAAACAGTATGCAATCCATAGAATTACTATTCCAGTAAGCCGGATTGTGGGCGGTTTCCCTATAGTAATTGTACATGTTGTTTGTTGTAATACATGTTGGGAAATTGAAGCTAAGATTTTTTCGTCGCTACCGGTTATATGTATAGAGTCGTGGGTCGTGAGGGAATTAGACCAGAACGAAACGTCGAGGGAAAATTTGAGGGCGGTGGGCTATTGAGAAATTAAGTCGTCTCCTTTTAAAATTGTACTAGAAGGGAGAAGCTGCGCCGGAAAAACTACTTGATTATTTAAGAGGGAAATTAAGCTTTAAGGGCTGGAAGATGTTTGCAAATGAGAAGTAGAGCGACGAAGGAAGAGCGAGCGAGAGGAGCGCCGTTTTTAACAAGAGCTAATGGTGCCGACAGGGACGAATACGAAATGACGACAATGAAATACATCAACATTTTATTATAGTTGCCGTTCCGTCGGCTAAATGGGATGACCCTGGTCCTTTTTCGTTATTTTCGACAGTGCTGGCGAATTTAGTTGATCTTATGAGTTTTGAAATGGCGAAATTAGCTTTAACTCCCCTTTAAACTCCTATTTAATACAAAGTCCTTTATCACCAATTATTGAATGGCAATTTTATAAAGCAAATATATCGGGTTTGGGTGATATTTGAATCGGTCACAACAGAGAATAGGCCATTTCTATACACACGACTTTGTACACACTATGAATGTTCATGTCAATTACAGTGCAAGTTTGTCTGAGATCATGTCTGGTTGGCATCGGTGAAAGTTTTGCTCTCAAACACCCTGGGGCTTGCTTGTCGCGAATAGAGTTTGACGAATTAACAAGAGTAAATTTGTAGTTGAAAAAACGTAAGACCTGTAGCAGAAAGAAAGTTGAAGGCATTCCTAATTGTTCTTAAAAAGTTTGATTTTATTCTTTTGATCCTACTTAAGTTCTTTCGAGACAATCCAAAAATTCAATTAAAATATTTGTTTTTCGCTGGTCAATTCTAAACTACCATCCTAAAGTCTTTTCAGCGTCTTATAGTGTAGGAAAATGTTTGTAAGACAGAATTTAGTTTAATCGAACTGTTAATACCGTTATTTTTGTTATTAGTTATTTTGGGTGGAGTTATTGTTAATTTATTATCAAACTATCCTTTTATCCTTAATAAATCCTACGTCCAACTCCGAGTTTGTCCTTTCGCCCCTGAATCAGTTCGTACTCTGGTATAAATGATTATTAAAGATATGTTGTTTGAATGTTTTTCCCACTGTCGATAAACATGTATTAATCTTGTCCAATTAAATGTATAATTCAAGCATCATATATTCAGGGCCTTTTTTTACTGATTAGCCATTGTCCTAAATATAATATGAAAGTAAGGGACGCGAGATGCAAAAATATTTCAGGAATTTTTCAAAAGGCCGTTAGATTTAGGAGACAATATTTAGACGTCGGAGGACAATTGAAAATATCAGTATCAGTTTTGGGCGTATTAATGCGACTGAAGTAGGCATCCCACTCTTATTAATATAGCAAAACAAAAGGACCAATATTGTTTTTCCCATTCTAGACAAAAACAAAGATTCCTTGTGAAAAGGTAACAGAATTAAATGAACAGAATTATAATGACAGAATGAAATTACCACAGTATGTACTTATATAATTAATATGATTGTAAATAATAATATCTACAACTTAAATTTTTATTCCCGTATAGAAGTAAAAGAAATAACCCTTGCCCTGAAAACATTTCCGGTTTGAAACAATACAGAAATTGGTGATAGCTGTGTTTTACGTAAAAGGCGCCGGTGTTTGTTTATACTGGGATTATATTGGGAGCGCATTGTTATCACAGGCCTCGCCCAGTTACTCTATTAAATCCGACTTGATCCCGTTAGAAGTACAATATCCCCAATCTGGACACTGTCCTCACGATTTTGTTCAAACAAATAAAAATTCATTTCAGGAATGAATGAAGTTTATACTCGACCTAAACGAGTTGAGATCGTGTTTCGGCGGTTTGTAACGGTTTTCAGGACAGATATTTATATAGTATCACGGTGTACTGTAAATAATTAAGATAAAATCGACTATTTTTTATGAATTGCGCGTTATTGCTATAATTTTTTGTTTTCCTAGGTTATTTCAGGGGTGAATACCTCAATGGTGAAAAAACAAAATGGAACTAGGCTCGGACAGGACGCGCACTGGAATCACAATAGCAAATTCAGTATCATCTTAGCCATCCTACATACGATTTACGCGAACATTTTCAATTCTAATACAAGTTCTGGTAGATGACGAGTAGGAATTTTGTTGCTCAACAACGGATTTTCATTTTTCTGCCCACAAAATGAATTTATGAACTTGAATTTATTAGCTCATCGACCAGTCACGTATCGAACTGTTTTCGAGACACACCGCAGACAAAAAACAAAGACTGGCACAAATTAAATCGGAAATTCGTCCATAAAGGAAGGGCCAAAAGTGCGCTTTTCTAAAGTACGGGATTATTTATCCCGCATGGCGCAATTATATCACTACTGGTGTATACGGAATAACCTAGTTATTCGCTAACTTTATATCAATAAACAAAATCAAATTTCGTATCGTTAAACAATCGCCTACCGATCAGCCTACGAGTGACAGCGAAATAAACGACATCGTAATAAGAACGAATTTAGGAGCGGGATGCGGAGAATGCGGTAAATAAATCTTCAAACTACAAATATTACAAACTAAAAGTGGAAAACTAGGATATACGGGATAAAGAACGAAACGTAATAATAATCCGAATGAAAAATAATAATAACGCTTTCTTATTACACAATAATTTAGGGTTTTATCCGTTCAAAAAATAACAACAAGCTCCTTGCAGCGATTACACTCGATTCGCCCGAGTTGTTAAACCGTTTCAGAAAAGTAAAGGGCCGCGGTCTATCTATGCAAGGTACGAAAAAATATCGGACGGCAACAAGAAGGGCTGTCTAATATAAATAAGAGGAATAGAAAAGGCGTCGACCGACGGGGAGGGGGGCTACGGGGAGGTGGCGAGGGTGGAGTTCCGGGGGCGGAAACAAAACGGCTGGTAGGGGGAGTGCCGATCTCGAGACGGCGTTATTAGGGGGATGGTGTCGGGCGGGCGGCGAGGGAGCTATTTACCTGTGCGGTTGATGAGCGGTCGGTGGCTGCCTTGTCCGCCCCTCAGCGCTGCTCTGCTCTCGCCGCCGCCGCCGCCGCCGCCGGCTCTCTCAAGCTCTACTACCCTTCGCCAATACCTCCGCCGGCCCCTCCCAACCCCCCCCCCACCCCAACGACCCTTCCCCACCCCCACCGATTGATTTCCCGACTCATCCCTCGGTTCTCCTTCCGAATTTGAAAATTTCCGCCGTTACGCCGCCCACAATCGACCCATTTACGAGTCCCAATAAATATTCGAAAAGGTTATACCCAGTTACTTCCGGAGAGTATGTACGTACCTATGATGGTTCGGAACATTCCCATTGCACTGTAGTCCGAAACGAAAATAATGCGCAAATATTTGTATTTGTATATTTCAAATTTTGACACTAACGACGTACTAGTTCCATATATAGCGGAATATGATACGACCAAAAGTAATTTCAAGATTTTGCTAAATCGTTTCCATATTTTATGCTAGGTAAAGGGATTATAAACGTACAAAATAATGAAAACATAAATCAAGACTAAAAGAATAGATTTGGTAAAACTAGAAGGCTAGATGGGGCCCCACACAGTATTTCTATAGTTTTATACGGTCAATAAAAATGTTAGTATTACGTCGTTTTTATTTTATTTCCATTTCGTTAATTTGTTTTCTTCGCATATTAAAGGCCTATATTTTAATACCTAATATCGTAGTTGAGCGTTTTAATAAATATTAAACTTAAATTATTTAATATACAATAACGTATGTTTTAAAAAGCATCTTCGGAACATCGACTAATTTTATAAGTTCATACATTACTTTCGGTTTTATTTTCCTGAGTTCCTTTTATTTTTTTTTAAGAAGCCGAAGTTATTTAAGGGCAGAAACATTTTAAACTTGAGTTTTCTTGTACGATACTGGCGGTAATCTTCTTATCATATTAGATCTTCCTTGGAATTATCTCGACAATTATTTTCCATCTCTTAATTTATCTGTTTCGTTAGTTTTATTATCCATTATCAATATATTCATCAGAAAGGGCCAGGTAAAAAATGAAATCGGAAAAAATGAGGACCGTAATACTGACATTTATATATGTGTTTATTTTATAGCCCGAATTAATAGTTGTAGCCGTAGAATACCTTTAAAAAATTCATTTCAATTAAAATTTCTGGCTATGAAATTCTCGTAATTAGACCCCTCCTTATTTAACCTTTATTTATTATTAATTTTCTTCACAGCGCCGTGCGTGCACTTCGGTAAAAAAATATGGAATTAAATGAAAAGAAATAAATCGGGGCGCCTAATACTATATCAGTACGACAAGCAAGTTCTGACGGCGTAGTATCCGCTGCGCCGTGCTCATTTAGAGCACCGTTACTGTTGGAATTTTCTGCGTCCACTGGCTTAGCCCTAGGTTAAAATTTATCAACGATATATATCAATCTCGCCTTCGTGATTTATCAGAAAACACGTTCTAGTTATTTTTTACAAGTTTCCCGATCTAATCAGAGAACAAAAGTACAGCAATATATATTCCATACGCCATCCCTGCAGTTTTCAAACGCATCGTTCCCGGTATTTTTTATGTACCATACCTACAAAATTTATTAAAGCAGTGTTTACTATCCTCATTTGTTTTTCTAATGGAATTTACTGGAACGTGCTGGTGAGCCGCTAAAGTTCATAAATATTTTGTCGTACTTACTACTTACTTTCTCCGCAATTGAAAGTTTATAATGACATTTAATGACTGTGCATTTAAAGCATCTATCCAAATCTCTATCTCTGAGAGCTCGAGAATCTATTACGGATTCACTTTACAGCGTTCAAACAATTGGTAAACGGGTTTTTTCCCCAGCGATCTACTGTTCCCGAATAAGTGGATTAAGGTTTTCCCTGTGCGAGGTTTCTCCCACCGTAAGCGGACAATGCGAACACACTTGGACGTGTTGGTGGGCCGGAGTAGGGTGCTTAGAACTGTTACTTTCTTGTTGGACATATACGTTAAAATCCCTCTATAATATTTAAACAATTAAAAGGTCAAAGGTTACTCTTGTGGCTGTAAAACCGGTCATGACAGCTCTAAAATATTCTTAAATCACTAAATCTATTGGGAGAATTCGTAGGGGTTTTAAAATGGCTACCCAAATGACTCAAATTTAAATCATTTACAATTCTTTAACAACATTGAATAAATGAAAAACTGTTCTATTAGATGAACAATATACGATAGTTTGGAATATCATCGCCCTGACGAAGATCCGCAGCGATAAACCAACGGCGGAAATGGGCCCACGAAGAGTAGGAACGAATTGATTCAGATCAACCAGTAGCCAGGTAGTCTCAAGAACAGAACTTTCACACATGCCACAGAAGAGAGAACAGAAGAGAGAATAAACCTACAGAAACGTCCTTAGCAGATGTTGCACGTGAATATGTACCAGCTGATTCGTCGATATTTGTTTTGACCTTACCTGTTGCGTATGTATTTTTAAATTCAGTTTTAGTTTTAATGCTCGTTATTCTGAACTTTCAGGACCGGGGTCGATGAATACAGCTATTTGGTGCCTAGGAGAACGGTTGGGGGATTTTTTGATGCCTAATATCTTAGTCACACTATTCACTTTCATTTCTTTTTTTTTGTTGTCATATCTAAGAATACCTAAACATTTAAGATATAATCTGAACACAGAAGGAACAACCAAAATATATGAAATCCAGGTCAGAAGATATACAAAATAATTTTTTAATATATATTTCCCACTAATTCTAACAAAAACATAACACAATTTCAAGTATCAACTCTGGGCTGAAAAATTTAATAAAAAAATAAAATAAAAATAGATATATTTGTGTTCAGACATATTAAGTTTATTATTTTGAATGGAAATTTTTATATAACTTTTTATATAAATTTTATAAGGGCAAGTAATGTATGGAAAGATCCTTTTAAGCATGAACAAGTTCTCCTCAGGAAAATATTTCAGAATTTCTATGATTTCACTATTAAACATATAGGTTGAAATTTACTACCCGACAAAAACAACACTTTCTCCACCATAGGATTTTATTTCAAATGATCAAATAATGATCATATAAAATAGAGTACAAAATCAAATACAGGAGTTTAAAAAAGGTTTGACACAAAGGGTTAATTACTGCAGATGATACTGCAATATTATGACAAATTAATTACCTATATTACATTATATTCAGTAATATCAAACACAACAATAAAAAAATATTAAATGAAAATGGAATAATGCATTTGTGCTCTTCATTCCTGTAAACTTTCTTAGGTTCTAAACATAATTAACAATTAGCTTTATAGATTATTCTTATGTTCTGTTGTAAGGAAACTTCATTTACAGTCAAGTCAAACAATAATTATTTTAGGAATAAATAATACAAGACTTTCTTGACACCAAAAAATTAAGGGAATATTTGTATTCACATAATAAATCCATATCCTAGCAAAGTAGGATAACTTCAACTCACAATTACACCATTATATATCATTTATTAAAGCAATGTAATTATTATACAGTTTTGACTGCATTTGTTTTAGTACAAAATGCTAAACAATGAAGAGACATGCATTGATCAGTTGAGTTGTCAGCTTTTAGAGGCTAAACCTACTATTTGACAAAATATTGTTATAACTCAAGTAAGCCAGTAACAAAATAACATTCTCTTTATCACATAGATTTGCATAAATAACATTTTTATACATGAAGTCGACATTTAATCAAAATAATCTACACACATAAATTAGTGTTACTATAAATGTATATATTTCAAAAACTTTTGTTTGAACTGAATTTTTCTCATTTTAATTATAATAAGTTTTTTAAGATAAACAGGAAAGAGAATAAAATTAAACTGAACATTTTAAAAAGAGAGAATTTTACATAAACCTGATTTTTTTTCCTAATCTAGGAAACTAAACACTTAATCCACAGTTCATTTAAAATATCTCTCCTTAACAAACAATTATGTGATGAACTCATTTGTGGCATTGTACTCTTAAACACCTCGATTTCTTAATTGTTTTACTTTATATATTCGAACCAACCAATGTTCCGTTGTATAAGCTTCCTCAAGGACATCAAGCTCAAAATCCTTGTTACCAATTTCAGCTCCCCTCACACGATCATATCCTGGTGGTTTCCCTACAATAAAAGATATTTTTTTCTCATATACCACTAATGAAATAATGATTAATTGTTACAATGACATAGTATTTTATCAGTGGCTTCCTTTAAAACAGTTTCAGTAACAGTGCTAATTGTTCAGTTTCATGAAAGGGTTAATAAAAACCAGGGATTAATTTCTAACTAAAATCCTATAACCTTTCAAATGCTTTTAACTAAAAAATTCTGCATCAAAACCAAAGAGATAGCCTAATGCATTCAAATAGATAACAGATGCCTAGGTCACCAATGTAGCCATAGGAAAATACTCACCACCTTAGGCCATCAATGGTGATTAAACAACACATAAATTCATTACAGGTTTATAATTTCAGATACTGGGTTTAACACTCACCACCTTCAGAGTAGACCAATCCAAATCTGTAGTAACACATTTTGTACATTAACGAGTTGAGAAGAGTAGGAGAACCCTCTTTATCTACTCTAAACTCTCCACTTGGAGAATAATAATCTGTTTCTTTAATATGAGCTCCACGTTCTGTAGATCCACCAATTCTAACCATCCATAAGAACTTATTAATATCTAAAAATTAAATAAAAAAATAATTAAAAACACAATAGAAGTAAACAATTAAATGATTGCATAAAAATAAAAATTAATAGATTTAAAAAAACAAACTGAACCAATAATTTTACATACAATTTTTTATTAATTATTATAATGCACTTGTCATGCAATACTCACAATATGCTCTCAAGAAATTCATTACTTAACACAAACTAAAACATTCCATTAATTTTTGAAGGGAGAAATATTACTTCACTTAGAACAGTCAACCACCAGATTATGTTTAATATGTTCAAAGTTTAAAAATGTACAAAATAGAACAAACCATCAGAAGAGTAGCCAACAACACCACCAAATATGACTAGTACATAATCTACATCCAGTTCTTGCATTATTGAATAAGCATGTTCCTCAGTAGATGCCATAGCCTGTCCAACCCTTGATATGTGAGTATTATTCCAAGTATTATTGTCAACAAGAATTGTGCGATTCGCCATTGCTGTTATCTGGTAACCGTAATCCCACCATGACATCACCTTGGCATTCTACAAAAAATAATAATAAAAGATTTTACAAAATTAACACTATTAGCTAAATACAGAATAAACCACACTGCTAATTAAGAAAATTGTTTAACTTTCAGATGATAATAATCAAACTAGAAACAGTTCTGAAATGTAAACAATGGAGCAGACAGAAGAAAGTTCCAAGGAAAAGAACTGAACCTTTCACTGGGATGAACTAAGGTGAACATCCAAAGCAGAAAAAACTCGGCACCTCACCAACTGCTGCTTGGGTTATTTCCAATAGTACATGGATTTGTTATATTATATATCATATATTTGTAATATGCAGTCATTGAAAATACATTAAATGTATTTTTTTAACTATATTTGTATTTGGAGGGGTGCAATGTCTGGTTTTACCTCTTATGCGCAAATGTATTTTTAATTTGCATATTTATGTCTTTCATTGCAGAAGCATTGGCATCAACAAAAATCACATTTTTTACATATTAAAAATGACATATAAACAGACATACGTATATATTTTGTTTAATATTCCTCATAAATCACAATGAAGCTGCGTGTGTCTGTTACGTCCTTCTGATTTGGTCTACCTCCCTGGCTTATGCTAACTCATAAATTAACAGTCATGGGATATGGGCAGATTCAAAATGCTCACTACTGGATCCAATATGCACATTCTATCCTCTCACCCATGGAAGTTCCTACTATTTTAACTTCTCGACTTTTTAAAACATAGAAATTCTATCTACTTTATAATTAAATGAATTCATTTCTAATTAGCTGTAGTTTATGACCTACTCTTGTTTAATTTCCATAATATTTTGTATTATGTGTACTGCAGTGTAATAGTGGTTAGAAGTTTTTTTTACACATAACCAATTATTTCATTAATACAGAATGAATAATATAACAAAATACCTCTGGTGTATTCATTCTCAACCAGTAATATGCTTCGCGAAAATCATCAAATATAATTTGTGAACCATCATGTGTTCTAGCAGAAAGAACTATGCTAGGTGAACTGTAGGCCTCTGATGTAACCCATGTACAATGAAATGTGTAGGTCATAAGAAGGAAAGTCATAAGTCCAACAAATACAGTGGCAATCTAAAAACATAATTAAAGATAAGGTCTATTATTTTGAAACATAACAAATTCTTACAAATCGAATAGAAAAAAATAAAACATCATTCCATTAATATTAAAAACTAATACAGTTTATTTTGTTTTAAATCAATCCAATTTTAGTTGAGTAATAATATAGCAGTAACACAATAGTAGCATTATTATCATAAGAAGCCTTATGATATTTTCAGTCATTCACACAAGGCCTAATCCTTGATTTAATTATTAGGATATTCAGAATAACTACCTCACTCTTCATGACAAAGTTAGATTCTAGTTTATGCTTCTTTTTGTCAACATTTTTTTCTGGGTCAACTTGTTTCATGTATATATTCAACATCGCAGACACTGCAATTCCTGAGAGTATGCACATCACAGGAGCTAATACCAGCATTAAACGAACCATTACTCCCTAAAAATAATTATAATGTAATTATTAATGTTACAAGACATAATGCCTTTTTAAATTGCCTAAATATACTACTTCTGGGTATAAGAAGTAATTAAACAAATGACCTATGACATGCAATTCTGTTTCATACATGGCCAGACCAAATAGAGAAATAATTTCTATTTGTAATAATTATGAAAGCTCATTTGCAAATTATTGGTTTATAACATTATGCAATACATTATTGTAATTATTTTTACTAGTCTTAACACGTCTATTAAATCTATGGGTAGTTTTTAAAGTATGCCATGTCCCAAATTATTCACTGATTCACCTTAATCAATGACAAACTTTATACAACAGTATTGTACTATTTATATCACAACCAAAATAACTGAAAACCTAAGTAATAGGTTCAGATAAACTGTTTATATGAAAATTATACTTTTCTTATTGAAACTAATATTATTTATATATAAGTTAGTAAGTTTGTACTGTTTATTTATAAGTAAATTTTAACTTACATATATATATATATATATATATATATATATATATATATATATGTGTGTGTGTGTGTGTGTGTCTTACCGCAAAATAGATGCTTGTTACACCATATAAAACAAGAAATATATTAGCATCAGATAAATTGGAAAAGCAGAAATATAATCCAGCAGGAAACAAGAAAACCAAAATTTGCAAATCAAAATAAAATGAAGACCAAGAAGTTGGCTGATGTTCAGACACAGATGCAATAATAGGTATATGATTCTTTGCATAGGAAGGGTCCAATAATGTGTAAAATCTTCCAGTCCAAGGTGCAATCTTTCCTAAACGTAAAATAAAAAAATAATTATAAGGTAATAGTGGTAATAAGGTAATATTCCCTTATATTTTAAAATATTCTGTGAACTGAAAATGATTATATACCTTGGACATTATCAAGTAACAGTTGTAACAACTACTCACTAAAAATGTCCAAACAAAAGTCACAGATCAATAATGACAGTAATTTAATTAATTTTGTCTTTCAAAAATTAAAAAAGCAACTACATCCTTACCAGTCACTGTGAGAATTGTACCAACAATTATAGTGATAGCTGAAGTAACTCCTATCATAGCCTTAAATAAAACCTCAAAATCAGAAGCTGTCAACTTGGACCTTAAGTAATCCACAAAACTGTGGAGCTGGCAAAGACCAAATACACCCAAGGCCTGAAATGTTAAATAAAGTCACTTTTTTATATATCTTATATGACACTTATTGAACAATAATAGAGAAATATCTGGTTGCCCTACCACCAGACCTCTCAAAGCAAACAATTTAAAATTACACGTTTCCAATTAATGCTTGCTTAATGCGCATCATCTGTCTAGCCCGTGTCTATATATTAAAAAAAACTCTTTCTTTCCCCTATTCACGGCACTACTTACTTATTAAAATATAAAATAATACTTTAGTCAAGAATCAAAACTCCTTAAACAACTTCAGTACCAATAGTTGCACTATTACAACTCAGATTATTATCCTAAGTTGTAAATTAGGTATAGGTACAACACTGCTATTAGTTGTAGCAGAAAATAGGTACAGGGTAATGTAAAATGTACTACTGTAAAATCAAATCATAAGTCACACACTTTACATATTTAACAAAATAAAGATAATATATTAGTGGAATAAACTTACCAACATATGTTCAGAACTCTGAACTGGTTGGAAACCAACAAATGATATCTGCATGGACAAAATTGTTCCAACACAATACAGAGTCGAGTAAGCTATATATATTCGATGTGAAAATCTGCCAGTAACCATTAGTGTGATGACATGCATTGGTATTAAATTAATGAGGAAAACATAACCTCCCCAAGATGAGACCTAAGACAAATAATTTTAATTGGTGAAAAATGTAAAGCAATATGTACAAAACACCAAACTACACAAAATATTATATATCAATAACATATTTGTAATCTTATGTTAAATGTGTTTATACATAAAATAATTATGCATTCAATTTAAAATAATATTTCCTCTATTAATTTTCATTTGCATATATGGCAACATTTGAAAATATAAATAAAAATTTTCAGTCATTTCCAACACAACCTGTCCAGTTATTTGAGATAGTTATGAAGGGTAATCTTGTCTAATCTTTTATAAAGTAATGAAATGAAAGATAAACTAGGCATTCTCCTATACAGACGTATCTCTTATACAAATAAAAATACAAACCATATAAAAGTACGCCAAAGCAGTGAGTGTAGCCCATAGAATGCTTCCAGTTTTGACAGCCTTGATCCACATATAATAGGTTAATAACATGCAAAATATTGCTATGGCTGAAAAGAAAAATTAAGACAATTATTTCCATACATCATATGACTAAGGAACATATTTAGGAAGATATTACAGTAGATTTCGTGTGTTTCTATCTCCTCTCACTGGTTTGGTCTTTTGTTAGACCAGTTTTGGCTGCTCACCATTTTCAGTAGCGGTGTTAGTCAGTTTTGGCACTATGGACGTGTTTTGGGCATCCTCACTGTACTGTCACTTTCACTTGTACTGTGGTGATTGTCTGTTTGTCGTGTGTGTATATATGTATATGTATATATATATATATATATATATATATATATATATATATATATACGTGGTTGTGTGTGTGTGTGTCAGTATAAGTGACAGTGCAATGAGGAATGCACAAAAAACATCCAAAGTGCCAAAACTAACACCGCTACTATTAGCGGTGCTAGTTACTATTAACATAATTAAAAATATGTATTGAATTCTATGAATTTATTTACCTTCATTATCATAAGAACCTGCAACGGATCTTGAAATGTAGCCTGGAACAATAGCTATCATTGAAGCAGCTACAAGGCCCGCTCCAGGTCCCTACAAAAAGTTAATAATACAGAGCAGTGCATATTCACTAAAAGACTAAAGTAATAAACAGAAAAAAATATTTTTCAATGTTATCGGTATAAAAAATCCCAATTAAAACACAACAAAGCCAAGGAAGGATTAAGTTTATAAATTATTTCACCACACTAGACTGAGACAGTTTCAAGGTTTTCATTAAAAATTACCAAAGAATTTCCTTCGAGATGACAGTAAATTAATATATGCAAATGATTACTATAGCTGCAGAGAAATCTTCCCACACAATGTATTGTACTTTTTATCTCATAAAACAATTGGGAATATGTGCCTCCAAGTAATAATATATAATTATATAATAATGATAATAATAATGTTTTATCCGACCTCCTAACAGTACCAAAAGTACAGGTCAAGACCGGTACGGCATACGTGTTAATTGCCCTAACTGTATTCTTCCCATTCAGCCTGGATTTGAGTATACCAACTACCCTCTTACTGTATAGAGACTTTGCTTTCTTCTTAAAGGCCTTATGCTCCTATCTGTGAGCTTATAGCAGCCCCAAATATTTGTACACTCTTGCCAGCAAAACAGCAAGAGATACAATAAGCTTTGTTTATAGATTGGATATTTTTAAAAAATATAAAGTAACAAACATTTCATAAGAAAAACTAATATATTTGTTTTTCATTATTTAATTTATTACCATATATAACCTTGTTAGTTTACAATAACATGATGATTAATAAAGAGAAACCCAGAAGCATACGTTTCTCCTCTACCAATGGTTAACCAAAATAAATATTTTTATATATGCCAATAAAAGAAATTAAAAAAAATAAATATCAAATTAAACAGGACATGTCTGATGAAAATATAAAATCAAATTATTTATAAACATTAAAAAATGCAGTAAAATAATAATTTTTTATATTTTCTAATTAATAAGTAAAAACCAAACCTATTAAATCATAATTATCTAGGTAATGACAAAATTAAAAATTAAAACATTACCTTAAGCTCTTTAGTGAGTAAGTAGGTAATTATAGTTGTTAAACTTGAAAAAAATGGAGCCAAAAACACACAAACATTTCTGATGTCTATTGTTATATTAATGAGCCACATCAAATGATATAAGACAGCAGAAGTAACCATTAAACCTGGATATATCGTCCCTTAAACAGATGAAAAATTTGTGTATTTATCAAATAATAATAATGTAAATTTAATAATATACAAATTTCATATCATAAACAATCAATAGGAACAGTTCATCAAATTATTCTTTTATCAACAAAATCATTTAGAATTTCTAAGAAGTAATAGCAAAATATCATTAATAGAAACATCACTGACGTGAGTGCATAATGCATTTCCTAATTATCAAATAGAGAATCCTAAATAGCCAAGAAGCTCAAATCTCATAAACATCTAAGAGGTTATCTATTAATCTTATTTTATTTCTACTGTTCACTCTTTATATGGGATTCTGGGAAGTCAAATTTCCATAAGGAATTGAAAGAAATAGAGATAACAATCAACAAATATTTAATAATAACTCACATTTTAAACATATATATACTTTCCCTAATTTTATTTTTTGTGTCAGTACTTATATAGCGCAATTATGCATTTGCCATTATTTTTACTTAATATTTTTTTGTTTAGATACACACATTCATAATATAAAAAATAAATACCTAGTACTTACATGATTTAAACTTATAATGTCACTATTAGTGGTATCAATAGCCCCCTTCCTATACTTAAATTATAGTTACTTTCAACAGTGATTTTTAAATAAAATGTTTATTTTTTTCCAAGTGTTCGAATGCAAATATTAATTGCATTGAAAACTTTATTTTTTCAGGCTCATGGAATATGCTCTATTCTTAAGATCCATCAATATTAACTCAGATATATTCAA
The DNA here is from genome assembly GCA_019843655.1 of Lethocerus indicus. Classification (NCBI taxonomy): domain Eukaryota; kingdom Metazoa; phylum Arthropoda; class Insecta; order Hemiptera; family Belostomatidae; genus Lethocerus; species Lethocerus indicus. The sequence goes on along the minus strand of JACDQD010000003.1, from coordinate 18,693,073 downwards.
CATTCAAATGTTATCATACACATTGTGATTGATTAGATAAGAGTTAATTAACAAATAAGCATACTAATAATTAAACCATGAAGCAATTAAGTTAGAAGTAGTTATTCTAGATTATATTCATATGTTTACAAAATATGAAACTTACCCCCAATAATTCTACCTAGTGGATACCAGGCTCGATCATCAAACCAATTATGAAATTTATAAAATCCTTCTTCTGCAAGAAACCGAGTGGTTCTATAGTTGAAGTAAGGATCGAATTCATGAATAACGCTTTCAAATCTCAACACAGAAAATAAACGAGTTGCAAATGCTGGAAAATTAAATGTTAAACTTAATTAATATTCTTAGTGATACAAATTATAAACTCCAAATAGAAATAAAAAAATGACAAGAAGCAATCACTACAACAGTTTTCTTGTCTTACTCACATAAAATAGCTGCAATTGAAAGAATTGAAAGTTTGAGAAGAGTTTCTTGCTTCTCTGAAGACATTCGAAAGCCTCTAGATTTTAGTAGACTCATGATGACAATATGGTAATCTGAAAGAAGAAAAAATAACTTTTATAACTGAGGCACTAATTATCACAGTACACGGAACACAAAAGAAACACTATTACGATCTCATTGACTTAAACATAACCAAATAATCCTTTTAAATTCCCTATCACTTAAAATAGTTGTTTCGTAACAATTTTAAAATCGAATTACATTTAAACTACCACTAAGAAGTCATCTACCGGCATAACCCCAACACAGGAGTACACAACACTTACAACAAATCACACCGTGGCAATTTAAACGTGGCTGATTACGTCCTGCATAGCATCTCCTATAAAATAATATTTCAACGTAATTTTTATTATTGATTAGAATAATAAATTGTCTTGAAAAATATTCATTTATTTGTCGTATTTTTATAATAACAATACATTTATTTACTATAACCGATCATTTATACGATCGATCATTTATATCTTTTAAGATACCTTCATTTATTCGTATATAACCACCATTATACCTCGTGTAACACAAGTAAGAAGAAGGTTATTAGGAACGTGTTTTTCTATAACTAACACTGTTCCTGAATTTAGTAAATCTGTTATGTCGTCAGGAAATAATGATATATTCATTCCTAAATATGAATGTATGTATTTGTTGTAAACCGTTTATATTAGTTTGATTAAGATTAATATTTACATTTCATTAATATAAATTATTATTTCAGATTTAGATCATCCAGCAGATGTTCAGTAAGTATGAGATAAAAGGAATTCTTTAGAATTCGAAGGAGTGAAATAATTTTTCACTTAACTTTTATCTTAATTATTCTATGAGTCCCATTAGGGCATGAAATAATTACATTCAATTGTTAGAGAAATGTGTTTTTAATAATGTCGGTTTCCCCATGACTGTCATTAAATATGATATAAGAGTTTATTGTCTTAATCTCTCATTCCTATAACATTTGAAAGCAGTCATACTTACCACAAATCAAATTCCTCAATTTCAGATTGCATGCTTGGGGAGATAACTTAAAGGAAGCATTTGAACAATGTGCCATGGCAATGTTTGGATATATAACAGAACTGGAGTATGTAGAAATAAAAGAATCTCATGAAATTGAAGCAGAAGGGACAGATATTGAGTCATTATTATTTCATTTTCTTGATGAATTTCTGTTTCTTTTTTCTGCTGAACCATACCTAATACCAAAGGTATTTTATCAATTCTTCGACACAAATTATAATTGTCCATGTCATTAATTAATTATTTTAACATTGAAATTTCCTCATGTAATGAATGTACATATAATTGTATAATTTCTAGAAAAAAGAAACATTTTTTTATTCATATATTTGCAAAACCAGCTTATGGTTTTATGAAAAATAATGAAATATTATTGCCTTTTAGCATTTTATTTATGTTAGCACTATATTTTAATTACAGAAAGTAGAAATTACTGAATTCGACAGAGTCAACTTCAAAATAAGAGCAAGAGGATTTGGTGAACCATTTATTATAGGAAAACATCCTCAAGGAGCAGATGTGAAAGCAATTACTTATTCCAATATGCAAATTCATGAACATAAAAACAAGGCAGAAGTTTTTGTCATTATTGACATATGAACATTTTTCATTTATTTACTACATTCTTCTAACTAGATGTAATAACTTCCATACATATTATTTTTCTCCAAGCACAGTGCAAAATGTAAATACATAAATAAAAACAAAAATTAACAACTTTCAGATAAATATATAATTTTTATAGGGATAGTTTTCTGAAATTTCACAATTGATATAAAAGAAGGAAATTTTAATTTATCACTTCAAATACCTATTCAAAATGGAACGATGATACACAATAGGATACACAGATGAAACCAACCTGGCATAAACCAATGGAAGAAAAGCAAAATGAAAATTTTTAGATAACAGAAATTTAGCAGAACCCCCTGTTTAGCATGAAATAAAAACAAGTGATGAGACCGCATTCAGCTTTCAGAGAACCGCCAGTTCAGCATTACCTTTATGACTTCATGTTATAAATTAAATTTCTACATCAGTTATGATGAGGAAAACTACCGTTTTTATAATAAGTGATGAAAATAAAAATGTTTTAAAATTTTTGGTGTAATGAACACTTTCTAACATTTAATGTCTGGAATTTTACAATACATACTGGCTATGTATTGATATACAACTCTATGTCAACTGATATATGTTAACGAGTGGCACCAAGGAACAAATAAATCCCTGCTCAGGTAGAGCAGAGAATACATTCTCAGAAGTTGATAACACATAATCTAATTCCATTGCGTAGCTTTGGTTTATCAAGGTTTCAGAGAAGTATGATGTGATCCAATTTTGCACAAGGTGGAATCCCTGGTTAACACATTCATTGTTATCTCCAATATAAACAAAAACAGCCACCACTATGACCACCACCCTTATTAGCCTAACAGGAGCTTGGCCAAAAATTATGTAGTATATACCTTCCTGTCGAAGATGTACGTCAAACACTAGATTTGTATGAGGGACAAACAAACAGTACAACAAATTTCAACTTTTATATATATATATAAAATGTATTAAATATTATTTTACATTTTCATTTATATACAATGTACTATAACGATGAATAATTTAGTTAATAAGGGTCAATGTAAAAATTTACTTCCACTGTAATACATATAAAAAAGTATCATTTAACTTTATGCTACAAAAATAAAAAAATATCAAATGGTTACAATAAAAATGAAAATATTCCTGACTTTTATTCTTTGTTTAATTGTTTTATATAAGTATTATATATTTTTTTGAGAATGTAACATTTTTTTTCTATGGAATAAATATATCCTGTATTTTTTAAATAATTTTTCTCTAACTTAACATAAGGATTAAAATTGTTTCTATTTCTTAATCTATAATACTGTTCATTATTAGCTTGATTTGTCTTTGGCCTGCCAAGTTTACTTAGACTACTATGGCATTTATTCTTTGGAGGCCTCCCACGTTTTTTTGGCTGACATGAAATTGTATCAGTAATTTTAACTATATTGGAAGTATCGCAATTACTATGTTTCATTTTCTCAGACAGCTGTGTGTCATTGTGGTCCAAAGAACACAGAACAAAACTACTATCACAATTATGTAACTTCTTATCATTTTTACAGTCCTTAGATGAGGCATGGGCTATTTTGTTGTTATTAACACATACATTTCCTATATTATGCAATTTGGTTTTCTCGTTTACATTTGATTTTCCCTCTGGTAACTCACTATTGTCCACTTCAGTAGGAGTTAAATATTCAACCACATCATTCTGGGCTTGATTTTCTTTTTCTGTCAGTTGTTTCTCCTGAAATATGCCTTCATTCAATTGGTCTATATCATTCCGTCCTTTATTACTAATCAATGTACCATTTTCATTGTCACACTTTTTTTTTTCTGTGTTGCTTTGATTAGAGTCACTGGGCCGAAATAATGCTTGTGAACCTGTATTACCTTCAACATTTTCTAAATGTTTCCCCGTTTTATTAAATCTCACATTGTTATAATTTTTACAATTTCTGATTTGAGATATACCAATTTCAGCATTTTTATTCATCATTTCTCTATTTGACTGCAATGAAGGTACTGTATCTGTACTACTGCTCACATCAATTATAGATGTCTTAAAATCTTTCACCATTCTGTTATCTTGGTCACCATGTGATACAGAATTTTTCTTTCTCTTTCTTTGCATCATACATAAATCTATAGTAGAATTTTCAATTACCATTTGTTTTTCATATGTCAGTTGCATTTCGTTTTGCTTTTCCAAATCAATACAATTTTTTATATCCTGCTTATGACAATTCACTGTTGAATGTTTCCTTTTTAAAACTATTGCTTTTGATGACGAATTACTACTGTCGTTCTTGGAATTTATCTTGCTTATAATGGGATTATTATTCTTATTTGAGTTTTTGGTCTCATTACGTGAATGGGAAAGTGTATTTTTGTGATGTACTAGGTTTTCTGATCTCATGAAACCATTTGGAATGTTTACTCCTTTATTTGAATGGACATTAATGGATGATGACGTATTTACATCATTAATTTCAGGAACTATCGTATAAATATCTTTGCCTTTAGAGGTCAGTTTAGAAGGAAGAATATTACTGAAGAATTTTTCTTTAGTTTCAGAAGTTGTTGGAGAACCAGTATCTGTAATATTTCTTGAAACACAACTTGTTATTTGAGGTGAATTACTGCAGGGAACCTCACAAGATTTGGATGTTTTAGTAGCCCCCTTACTTGCATCTACAGATAATTCAACTTCAGAAACAGAAATTAGATAATTAGTGTGATTACTTATTTGAATTGAATCAGGAAGTAAATTTACATTACCTGAACAAGAAGAAACTTCACTTTGTTGCAGTTCGTTTTCTGTTAAACTAGTAGTGTTATCTTTAATGAGTGATTTTGGTCCCAATTGTGTAGATTTAGGTGAATTGCCTGATAATAAAACAGGATTGATCACAACCTTCGCAGGTAAATTTAATGTATTATCGCTGAGTATTGCTTTTGTACCATTTGATTTTTGTATTGAACCAGGTTTACTCGGGATCTCTTCCTCATTTTGTACATTTCGCAATCTGGTTATGTTGCCCACTTCATTTGAACTTGTCAGTAAATTAATCTGTTCTAATGAGTGTGTTTTTTCTTCAAAAGGAGATTCAATACATGATCTTCCAATTCTACTCTGTCTTGATCCAATACTTTGAAGTATGTTGACATCTTCAGCATGAATATTTTCCCCTGTGTGTAATCTTAAAATTTGGGGACTGGGGTTGTTTTTTTGTAGCACTGTGAATGGTTTTGAGTTACATAATACGATTTCATTTTGGTTGTTACTATTTACAACAACCAATCTACCACTATCATTGAAAGATTTTAAATATTTTCCACTTATCTTATTTTTATCTATTATTTTACACTCATTAGAAATCAAAGTTTTAGTACAGGCCATGGAGCTAGCTTTATCACTATTAGGTTCACTAGATGTAGACAATTTCGTTGAAGGATTAAAAAATTGGAATCTTTCTTCCTTCTTCTGAATCTGTACATTTGGGGTACTTAAAAACTTACTCATTTGTTCCTTTCTTCTGTTCCTACAATCAGCAACATCTTTAATATTTTTCAACACAAATAGTGGAGAATTTAAATGCTGGCAAGAACTTTTAGCTTTGTCATTATATATTTCATTAAAGCACTTGAATTTCTTGGAATCTATAATCAAATTCACATTTTTTTCATGTTCATTTCCTTTTGAATTTATTGTTTTATCATCTGCACAATCAGTCATTTTTAAATTGCTTATCTTTTCTGGTCTTACTACCAACTTACTATCAATGTCTTTAATAAGTGAATCATTTATTTCTTCCACATTCCGGATTTTCAAATTAACTTTTTCAGGGTTGGATGTTCCACTGGTCACAGAATTACATTGTACCACATGTGATGATTTTTCAGTTTTTTTCAAATTAATTGTCATCTCGGCACCTTCAACATTTGATAGATCAGACCTTTCATTACATGAAATCTCTCCTTCTGGTGGATGACTGCTTACTTTCAGCAGTGTCTCTTTTCTACTTCGTTCTAATCTTTCAGATGTAACACTATGGATACTTTTTTCCCCAGGAATTACAGCAGTAACAATGTTGTTTGTAATAGATGGTGATTTGCAATTCTCTAATTTTGTTGTATGTTTCCCAACTAATTCCTGAGTTGTTGACAGCTTTCTTTTTTTTTTCAAAGTTAAATCAGATATCTTTACATTATTAGATTTGGAATCACATTTCTGTTGTACTGATTTTTCAGGGAGATTAACACTGTTAACAGTTGACTGCAATACTGTACCTACTTCAGTAGGAGCCACATCTTGCCCATTAGGAAATGCAGTCTTCTTTTCATTTAATATACTATTTTTATCAATAATTTTCTCTTTCAAATTATTTTTACCAATTGGAACAAATGACTCTGGCCTACACACATTTAAAATTTTACAACAATCCTCATGACTTGGATGACAATAAAACTTAAATTTATGCTTATTATTCAAGAATATGTATGATTTATAAGTTTTAGAATAACCAGTGATATGTTCTAGCACTACCGTTTCAAATTCTTCATCCTTTGCATGGTACCTAGAAAAAAGAAAAGCAAGTCCAAAATATTTTGGAAATACATAAAATCAATGATAAATGTTTAATTAATATAATCTATAAGACCATTTTTATATAACTTCTAGTTTACCTTTTTGTACGTAAATTAGATGTTACAAATATATGACAGGAATTTTTGCTATCACATGTAAATAGATGATCCACTTCTAAATGTTTCATAATGGCCATAGTTCTTTCATCAATTAATAACAACTCCTAAAAATTTTTAAATTACATGGTGTTAAGCTGCTTACTACTACAATATTAATCATTTATACATTTTATGTGTGTCTTATATTGATGTATTCAGATAAATAAAAATATTCATTAATATTTATACGTTAAAATAATAAATAATGTACACCTATAAATTTAAAGAGTTAGTACTTTCACATGCTTATAACTATATAAGGCATACCTACATTAACAGATTCTGCAATATCTATAAGAACCTTTTCAAGTCCCCAGTGTTCACAGTAAATATAAATCTTCTTTGGTAATAAACTCCTGAAATATAATATAAATTTATTGTTAACTTCTCAGATTTATATACTACAAGAAACACAGCTTTTAAAAAATGTATTAGTCATTACCTCACTACATTTATTACTTTCTGGGTAACTTCAATCATACTTTGAAATCCAACTACCTGTTCATAGTACGATGTATCTAAGTACAGCTTTGTCAGAGCCTACAAAACATAATATTTACAATAATATGACAACTATTTTACTTTAAAATATAAATGAATATAATAAAAATACAGAACAAGTAAAACAAACAAAGTGCATGCTATAATTAATACTATTATTAAAATAATCACCTTTTTCTTTATTATTGATCGCAAAATGGGTGAACTGAGGATTCCTGGATAGTAGCATAAATACCCTGTGTAAAAAATAGTTCCAAAACTACCTAAAAAAATCGTGTAGGTATTATACATAATAAATTTTATGAAATAATAGACAAATATCATGCATTATAAGAATCAACTGGAACTGATAATAAAGCTATATCATTGTCCAACATTTCAACTGACTATTCAAGAATAGGATAAAGATGAAATAAGTACATAAAAACTTAAAATGGAAAACAAACTCAATTTTCAAAATTACCATGCAAAATAATCATAACAGATCCAGTGTTATAATGGGACTCCATAAAAGAAAACAAAAATTTCTTTCCATTGAATTCAATTTTGTAGGTCTGTTCTGGATCCATTCCAATTAACACATCAGGGTTAGCCTGAAAAAAAGAATTTTTCCACATAAAACCAAAAAATGTAGAATATGAGAGAAAACTTATTTTTATGATATTTCATGTCAATCAACAGGAATCCAATGCATGGAAATTAATTGCCAAAAGAATAAATGAAATTGTGTCATACCACATAGATAATGGCTAAAATATTTCAACACATAAATAATTCATACCCCATGATATGTTTTCAAATACCAAGCATTGAATTTAGAGGTATATACATGCTTTGCTGTAGGAGATATAACATCTTTCAATTCTCTGATACCAGAATCAAAATGAGTCAAAAAATGAATGCAATCCTGAAATAAAATAAAAAGGGTTAAACAATAACACTATGAAATTTGATTTAAATAGTATTTCTTTATTTATGTAGCACAATGCATATCAAAGGTTGTTATGCAAAATAGTATTTAAGTAATATGGTTGATTATATTATGTTCAATAAAAGACTAAATTTTCATAATCGATTGCAGAAACTGTTGTTCCATGATTATGATTATAGACAGATACACACAAGTTATCACAAACAGAAGGTTACATATAACCTTCCGGTGTCACTAGCTACTGCAATGAATTCATGATTACGTTTCTTAATAGTTAACAGATAAATCAAGCCTTTTTGAAACCGACAGAAACTAAAAAGGGCATTTACAAAACAACTAAACACAAATAAAACAAAAGAAATTATACTAATTGTTATACTTCATTTTTGTTTCTGTAAAACTTACGTCTTTATCTTGTCGAGTATAATTCACTACAATAAAGTCGGTTAACACGTGTCCAGCCATAGGGAAATATAAAATATCTACCCCATATTCCAGAAGCACATGTTAGTGTTGTTATAATCGAGCTTCTAACAATGCAAAGATGGCGGTGTGTATGAGAATCAACTGTCGTTGACTCGATTCCCAAAATCATAATGCTTCTTGAAAATATTTATTTTATTTATCTATAGCTATTGTAGAATCACTAAATTACCCAATATAATTTTTTTATATTACGAAAATAAAACCAAAAACAATGAAATTATAATGTATATGAATATTATATAAATAAGAAATACGCAATATGTCGCTGCCTTAACTAATTATGTCGGAAATTAATAGAAATATAATGGTACGTAATTATTATAAGAATAATAATTTGCATGGATTTCATTGAATACAATAGAGTACACGTAACCTAATATCGTAAGCTACTGCCATCTAGGATAACATCAACTTTATTTTGTAATATTATTCTAAAATATCATAATTGTTTCACTGTTTATTATTTTTTTATTACATCGTTTATATTACGTCCCGTTTTTTATTCTTAATGTTTGTAAAATATTTGCACACGGTGTGTGTGTGTGTGTGTATATATATATAAAGCTAATAGATAGATAAATAATCACTATGTTAATAATTAGAAATCGTAACCAACCCAACGTGAGTCCGTCCCTGTGTGCCTGTTTATAACTGATTTATCAATCAATTATTAATAAAGCATTCTTAAGCTTCTAGGACTATTTTTCAACTGAGTGCTCTATTTAGACATTTTCAACTGAAAGCCGATAATCTTAATAGAAATTTGAAGCGAGATTCCGAGATGTAACAGAATATTCTGAAGCTTACCGAAGAGTAATGATATACAACGCTATATGTTTTTATTGTTTGAAAGAAATCGTAAAATCCAGAGGGCCATGGAAGTGACGTCACAGACAGATGCAGTTAGGCTATAATAATATAGATATATATTATTATCTCTCATATTGTACTATTTTTCATCCAGTAAGTCAGACTTCCGTAATTGCCCCGTCTTTTAACATTTTTTTGTTATATAATTATTTATTTCAAACGGTGGGCGTGCAACCTTTAACATTCTGTTCGTCAGGTTGGTATGCGTATAACAGTTCGGGTCCCGCATAATTTATATTCTCTTTGATAAATGATAGTTGTACATATACATGTGGAAATGAATAACATAATTAATTTTTTGTTTTAGCAAAATAATATAAAAATAAATTACATGGACTCTATGGAATATTTTATTTCTTTCTTTCCGGCTTAAGCTTGATATAACCTAGTTTAAAGTAATTCTTAATTTAACCTAAACACGCATGACCGATTTCTGTCTAATTGATTAGACATATTCCGCATTGAATACTTTCTTCCTCTCAGGACGGTCTAATCCTAGTCTTCCAAATACAGTTTAATATTAATTACTGTATCCTTAATACTCACACTTCTTAAATAATTATAAATCATGATTTTTACACTTCTAAGTTAACGACTCTTTAAAATTTGTAAAAAGAATCATAACAAATGAGCAACCATCTCGCCTCAAGCACAAGCTATAGTAAATCAACGTAAATTTTCAGCAATTGCTAGCCATAATTAACTTCAATAATGAAATGAAACTTCCAATAAGTAGTCGTCTATTCTTGCTTATATAGCGCAATTGCCAACATGCGCTTATTAAACTAAAGTCCAAAGTTCGAGAAAAAAGCAATGTTATTTTATATTCATCCTAACTCTTTTTCTGTAGGCATTGCTGCCTATGAACACCAACCTAATCATAGAGCAACTTATCCTCTGACACCAACTCAAACCTTGTCTTAATATAATACTCCAGAAAACCATTGCCTTCCCTCTTACCCAGGATAATTTCTGCAGGGTAGTCCGAGAAGCACAATTTCAACCAAATTTGTTTTTATTTCATATATTATTTTATTGCTTTTTTCCACTTGGCCTTAGCTAGCTATGAGGTGGTACAATTTAATAAGCTGTCTCAATCATTACTTTAACCCTCTATGGGCCCATGTACCTTTCAGGTCACATTTCAATTTATAGATTTTATCAAATAATTATAGCTTTTTTCGTGAGATGGTGTATAAATCATAACATTGTCAAGACTAATATCAATGTTTTTTCATTTCATAGGTTTACAATTGCTTATTTTTCATTCCCTAATTATTTTGAATTTAAAATAAAAATTCAGCCCATTGAGGGTTAACCTAGAGAGCTGCAGATGCCTTCTCGATGTGAGAATCTCCAGCCATCAGGTGTTGTGGTTCAAGATTTTTGCTGGCTCAAAATCCAATTAATAATCTTATTACTACCAAAGAATAGGTATAGGTTTTTACTAAGAAGAAGATTATCCGTGTCATGAAGCATATTTATTCGTCACCAATCTATACAGAGGTCCCCATTCTTAAAAGAATGATGCTTTAATAAAATAAAAAGTGCACAGGATAAAATCTTTCGTATAAATTAAAAATCCGTTTAATTAAATTAAATTAAAAAACAAAACTTGTCTATTCACATGCCTCAACTACTTCGAGTAGGACAAACAAATATTACACAAGTATAATGTCAAATAATAAACAGTCTCCTCTTGAATTAAAAAAGTTTTACATATAGTGATTTAATTACGGAATAGAAAAGTGATAATGTAGCCGCTTTTCCTCCTAAATTCCTTCCGGTGGAAACACGGCTGCAGAAGCCACTTGGATAGTAATAGGAGGCAAAGTACAGAAAAGCGACAGAGGCAGCGGGCATTTACAGATTCCATGACACCTAGTTATTTCTTCTTCTGGGCCTTCTCTGCAGCCTTCGTTACCTTGCCAGTTGTAATATCCTTGTTGGTGACACTCTGAAAATATTAAGTTCATTATTAGGAACATACATATAAAGTATATACCAAAGATGATATAGCTACCAAATAAGTGAATAAATACCTTAATCACACCGACAGCAACAGTTTGCCTCATATCACGAACAGCAAATCTACCTAATGGAGGGAACTCCTGGAAAGACTCAACGCACATGGGTTTGCTTGGCACCAGAGTGATAATGGCAGCATCACCAGATTTAATGAACTTAGGATTTTCTTCAGTAGTTTTACCTACAAGCACGTATAATTGTAATGCAAGAAACAAAAAATTTAAAAATAAATTATGATTGAAATTATATGAATTCAAAGGACACCAACCCGTACGACGGTCGCATTTCTCCTTGATTTCAGCAAATTTGCAGGCAATATGGGCAGTATGACAATCCAATACAGGAGTGTAGCCATTAGCAATTTGTCCAGGATGATTCAATACAATAACCTGGAAATGTAGATATTTGTAATTTTTGTTTCACCAAATTAGAATAACATAAAAAAGGTACAACCCCCATCAGTCTCATTAAATCAGTTTTTATTGATCACAGATTTCAAGCAAAGGAACAATCCTCATATGGGGACAAGTTATCACTGAAACCAAATAGTACATAAGTATTGATGCCAATTTTGAAATTTTAATACCTGAGCAGTAAAATCAGCAGCTGCCCTGGGTGGGTTGTTCTTAGAATCACCTGCCACATAACCTCTCCTAAGTTCCTTGACAGAAACGTTCTTAACGTTGAAACCTACATTGTCACCAGGAACAGCTTCTTGGAGGGCTTCATGATGCATTTCAACAGACTTGACTTCAGTAATCAAATTAACGGGTGCAAAAGTTACTACCATACCCGGTTTCAACACACCAGTTTCAACACGACCTACCGGCACTGTTCCAATGCCACCAATCTTGTATACATCCTAAAGCAGGAAAAAGTAAAACTCATTAATAAACAAATAAAATAAATTTATGTTGAATTTATTTTCAAATAATTCACAGAACGAACCTGCAAAGGAAGTCGAAGAGGCTTGTCAGTAGGTCTTGAAGGAGGCAAAATAGCATCCAAAGCTTCAATAAGGCATTTGCCGTCGGCTTTACCCTCTTTCCTTTCAATGGCCCACCCCTTGAACCAGGGCATCTTATCTGAAGGCTCCAACATGTTGTCGCCATGCCAGCCAGAGATAGGTACAAACGCTACTGCAGCAGGGTTATAACCAATTTTCTTTATGTAAGATGAGACTTCTTTCTTGATTTCTTCAAAACGAGACTGTAAAAAGAAATTGAATTATATAATAAATTTTTAACATTAAAAAAATTAGTAAATTAAAAATACAAATTTAATTAATGCTATTTAGAATATGAAAGTCGATTAGTACCTCACTATAGGGTGGTTCGGTTGAGTCCATTTTGTTAACGCCAACAATAAGCTGTTTTACTCCAAGAGTAAAGGCAAGAAGGGCGTGTTCACGAGTCTGTCCATTCTTTGAGATTCCAGCCTCAAATTCTCCCGTGCCAGCAGCAACAATCAATACAGCACAATCAGCCTGCAAATTGATTAAATTTCAGCAAATTGCAATGGAACATCAATATTTCTAAAAAATATTTTTTTGGGTAATGTTGCTGTTTTTCGTATTTTCTGAACCTTAAATGAACAATCAAAAAACATAGCGAAACAGCCTATTATTCTTCCACAGTTAAAAAAAAAATCACAGGACAATATGAATTAATTGAACTGTGATAGGGACTGTGGATTTTATATATACATATTATATATATATATATATATATATATATATATATTTTATATATATATACATTTTCTTTGATGAACACTTAGGAAAATTTTGTTCCTACCTGTGATGTTCCAGTAATCATGTTCTTGATAAAATCTCTGTGTCCCGGAGCATCAATAATGGTAACATAGTACTTCGCTGTTTCAAATTTCCAAAGAGCAATATCGATGGTAATGCCACGTTCACGTTCAGCCTTCAATTTGTCAAGTACCCATGCGTATTTGAAAGAGCCTTTTCCCATCTACAAAATAATTTTATTATGATTCCTTCTTGTCAATAATGCACTGCTATTTGTATTGATCCGGAATATATTAAGGCTTGGAATTTACCTCCTGAGCTTCCTTCTCAAACTTCTCAATAGTACGCTTGTCGATACCACCACATTTGTAGATCAGATGTCCTGTGGTTGTAGATTTACCAGAATCTACGTGACCGATGACAACGATGTTGATATGAATCTTTTCCTTACCCATTTTTTAGATTGGCAAATTCACACTGGATCCAGACAGAATATCTACAAAAATATGCTTAAGTTGAAGAATTATGCCACACGCCAATATTTCAAATTTAATTTTCTTTTAATATTTCTCTAGTTACTCCAAATGAGAACTAAAATTATAGTTGCAACAAAAGTTATTATCCAAATAAACCAATTTTAGTATCCCATATGTTTCCTGTATTGATCTTTAATGAAATGTACAAGTAGCCAATTTGAGTTCATTTAGCATCCCAGGATAAATCCTGTTACATTCTTTCAGGCGTATGAACAATATTAAATTATTCATGCCTTCAAAAATACTTAAACATTATTAACGGATGTGGAATATCCAATTGGTTAATATGTAGATGTGGCAAGTTAAAAAAAAATAGAATACCCATTCCAAGAAAAATTATTTGCCATGAGTTGAAGAAAGTGTGCCACTTGCATGAAATAATGAAAATTTAGTCAGTTTTTATGCACTTATTTTTAAGCCCCACATAATGTAAAGCGCTATCATTCTGTCCGAGGAATTTATGAATTCAAGACGATAGGATGTATCTGCCTCAAGAAGCTAACAAAAGAATCGAGTAACCGCCCCATGTAGTGCCGGCATCTCAGCCATTTATAGTTAAGAATTACAAAATTTAATAAAAAATCTGGTTCTATCCAACCTAAAAGTAATATTTAAACTAGAGCTTCACCGAAAACCTTAATAAAATCAATAACCAATGCGCTAAATACAAAATGGCGACAAATTTCACAACGTGGTACAGCGAACTATGTTCCATTAAATAATATCTATCCAGGTGGGCAAAATGATATTTTTTTACTTCCATATAGTAAAGCGGAGATTATACGAGAAAAATAAATAAGATAGAACGAAAGGAAGGGCCCATTATTATATGAAGACAATGACCGGCACGGGTAACAAGAGTGTACATGTATTCTCAAGTTTTTAACGTTAAAACGGGATACCGGCACTTGAATTTATACTGAACGGTTAGAATATGATTCTGGCTATTAATGGGGCAGATACCTTAAAGCAGATGGATTCTTGAAGAAGGGATAACAGTAGATTGCAACACAAGACTAGCACTGAATACCACTCACCTCCAAGTACCACGGCAGAAAGAGGAAGACAGATAGATTGTTCATGCGCATCAAGGGTTCAACCACATAAAAAGTAGTTCCCTTCCAACGTTAGTCAAACGAATGTTACGTTAATACTGCTCAAACTTATTGATTTTACGAATATATTTAACAAAATGTGTAATTAGCTACGTTTATAAATAAATAAATTTTTAATTAAAATAATCTTATGTCAGGTTAATCTTAAACGGTTCTTTTAAAAATGCATTTGTTAACAAATAGTATTTAACAGGGAGGAAGCACGGAAAATAGAACGGTTTCCGCAAATTATACATCCGCGGGAATATATTTCAAACATGAATAAATCCACGTTAATTGTTTTTCGTAACGTTATTCGTCAAATATATTATATCAGTAAATTAAGAATTATAATATAAAAACTCTGCTGCTCACAAACTTTAATTCAGGAATTAATTTTGTTCTTAAGTATATATCTACCATATATATATTACTACATATATATTGTTGAATATTTTCAGGCCCTAACAAATTCAAATTTTATTTCAGGAATTTAAGAATTTGTGTTATATACGAAACATGTACTCTTTATTAGGCTATGATGCAAATTTTGTTCCTACTCGAGTAAGGAAGTAACAGTCCCAAAATGTAATTAATAATACTGATTCTTATTATTATGACTTTGATTATTGTCACTCATGTGATGTTAATCCTGTGAAATTATACACTTTTTAGATGTCACAAAACTATGGGAATATTAATATTTTATTATTATTATTCTTATATATTTATTGTTTTTCCCACTCAACAGATATTATTCTTTAAAGAGATTATATTGCAATATAAAATTATTTAATATGGCACCTACTTTAAGTTGGACACATTCGGGATTTTAAATTATCCCTTGGAAAATTTAAAACTTAATTTTTGTGTTTCCTTCAAATTTCATTCTTCGAAATCTGAGCCTTATATTGGGCCCCCCCTCAGCATACAAGAGGCTAGAAGCCATATTTAATGAGATCAGATCAGGGATAAAGGGCAATTGGTTACTAAATTTCTGAACTGAATGAATGTTCGAACTTCCAGGAAGAAAGAAGTTATGACATATTACATGGAATTAATTCAACTTACTGGATCCATCCATGTCACCTCCTGCTCCATATCAAGTTATTTAGCATAAGGGTTTTAATATATGAATACTAAGAATACAGTTTCTTATATTTTTAATTTTTTTTTACATTTTATTCACTGTTGTTGATGAATTTTATTTAAGTTCATTGAGAACAGAATTTTTAAGTAATTTAGTGTATGATAATTTGAAATATATTACCTCATGTCACTGTGGACTGAAGTTTATTTTGAATAAAATAAGTGGAAAAGGTCAGGGAAAAATATTCACCAGGTACTATTCAGACATTTATAAATGCATTTATATTGTATTTAAATATCATACAATGAATTAGTAATATTATATCACAATTTATATCAATATATAATAGAATATTCACAATATTTACATACGTTACAAACATTTACATTGTGGATTTTATTAATAATATAAACTATACTGTTACAGTCCTGACCAATATGTCAAATAGTTTCCCCAACTTGCAGAATCTACTGTAAAAAAATATATATGTTAAAAACAAAAATAGAGAATTATCATTGTAAATAAAATTAACTATAATTCAAATTAGGTAAAAGATATAATACAATGTCTAAATTCTATACACAATATAAATATATTTTATAAAAACCCTTATAAAAATATAAGAATTATAAATATTTTTCTTTGAACAACTGAGAGCATTAGTAGTACTAGAAATTCAATACCATAATTCCCTGCAAACATTTATAACCATATATAATGAAGTAAGTATAAGAAAAAACACCTTGTGCTGCTGTTTTTAATTGTTGTTTTTCCTCTGGGCTTAGCTTTAAAATGGTGTCTAAAACAGGAACCAACCTTGTTCGTTCATCACAACTTTGCAGAGTCAGAAACTACCAAAACACAGTACAAAAACATTTAGTTACCAAAGCACATAAAACTAGATTTAGATTGGATAAACAACTATTGGAAATTACAAGTATTGTTTAAAAAATTACACTCATTTAAATTTACCTTTATAATTATGTTTTTTAAATACTCTGTATTCTGAGCATGTGGTTGTCTTTCTAAGCTTCTTTCAAGTCTTCTCACTTCTTCCTTAAGAACAGAATTTAGCTGTGCATTCCTAGCAGAATCTTTTTCTGCTTCACTCAATAAGGATGACAAATGTCTGGTTCGAACCTCATAACTCACCAATTCACTTTGAAGCTTTTCAATTCTTTCCATCAATACTGAACCTACAATAATGAAAAAAAGAAATTACATAGTCAACAGAGACGTATGTAACAGCAAAATCACAAATGTAACTTTGTTATAGTTCAAATAAAAAGGAAAAATGGACAAGAAAATTAGGTTTATAAACTCAGATGTATTTATAAAACCAAAACTGAAAGCTAAAGTGCACTCTCTTTCACTACATCTTTATTTAAAAATTCACTTATATATTCTTTATATAAAAATCAATAATAGGATGTGAATACAAAGATAAGTAAATATTGAATACCTCTGGACTCATCATCCACAGAAGAACTGAGTAGAATATCTAAAGGCACTAGAATACTTCTTCTTCTAGTTTTAGGAGATGGAACACTTTCAGAACCCTATAAAATGTACAATAACATAATTAACTCAATATAATTTATTCATATTTGCATTAGTCTATCTGAACATTTAGTCTACTTGGGTTAAAACTGATTTTGAAGTAAATGGAAATGCATTGTGAGTGGGGCACATATAATTCCAGAACACACATTAGAATTCAGTTCAGTAGAGTAGTTTATTACAAATAAGTGACTCCCAATAAAATAGTAGTTATGAGTCTGTCACTCCACACAAAAATGGTTAAATGCCCACACATCATAAGATTAGGTCCAGGGATATGGTATAATTAAGGAAAGAGTTGGATGTTGTCAGTATTCTGGTATAGCAAAGCTCAATGGTTATATTGGTCCAATGCTGAGAGGCTGACCAGGATTTTAATTATAATGGCAGAATGATTTTCAAACAATTTCAAATTTGAAAAGAGAATACAAGTTTTCTTTTATAGAGAATGTATGAATTATAAAGATTACTTCTCCATCTTCCCGTTCCAATGGTAGATTATCTGATTCAATGTTCACAGGTGATACTGGTGTAACATGCTCATCAGTCTTTCTACTAATAGTGTCCTTCTCCATTGGTGTAACTTCCTTTTGCTGACTTTGAAAATGTAGCTCATCTACCCTTTTTTGCAAATTTTCTAATTCTGTTTTATGTTTGGTTTCTTTTTCATCTAACTCTACCTGCAAACAAAATATTTGTTCCAATTTTAGAATAGAAACTTGTGAAAATTTATAATACAAATTTTTCCAAAATAAGATGATAAATGTTAAACAATTACTTTGTAACACTGAATAAGTGTTTCATGTGAAATTTTATAACTTCGAAATTCAGCATTCAAACTGTCAATTTCTTGAGTTTTCTGTTGCACAGTTTTGCTCAGCTCTTCAAGTCTTTTGTCAGTACGCTCTTTCTCTGACAAGTATAATAAACTTTCACTCTTAAGTGTATCTAATTCTGACCTGATACATCAACATTCTATTAAAAACAGCAATTCAATGAAAATATAAAAATAGTTATCATAATTGTTCAAATACTAAAGAATATTAAACTTACAATGAACAATCCAATTTTTGTCTAAGCATAGAGACCTCTATGTTCATTAGATCCATTTGTTCCCTTGCTTCTTTTTCTCCTTGTGTAATTGTCTCCCCTTTCTGTTTAGCAAGTACACTCTGAGCTCTAATTCGGTAATTTTCAAAATCATTCTTAATGTGTTCAACTTCATTTCTTGAAGCAATTAAGTCTTGTTTAGTTGATGCTAATGTAGTTTCTAAATTATGTACCTGTAATTGCAGAAAATACACTATCATCTTGCATCATCTAGGCAATTAATTGTTATTTTAAAATCACTGCAATTTTCCTATTGCATTCAAACTTAAGTTTCTCAAAATTTTGCTAGAACATTCACTAAACCAATTTACCACTATTTAAATTGTTAATTAATAAAGAAACACTGACATGTCTTTGTAAAACATCTAATTGTGAATGCAAATCTTCCTCTTTCTTCTTAAATTCTGCACCAATAGTAGAACATTCAAGAACAAGAGTTTCACATTTATTCTTCTCACACTGCAGTTCTTTTGATAATATATCAATGTTTAATATTTGCTTATCTAATTCTTGCTGAATGCTTTCATTTTTTAATCGAGATGCTGAAAGCTCTCCCTGAAAATAAATATGACTTATTGTGTTATATTTATCAAAGTAATTCATTATATCAAAACATCAGAGGATAATATTAATGTATATTTTCATTTATTCACATTGCATGGTAAATGAAATTACACACATTGATATATAAATTCCGTTCTTCTTCAACTGTTATTCTTCCTTCAAGTAATTTAATTTGTTCATCTAAACCATTAATCAAGTTCTTCATGTTTTCAATTTCATCACTAAGAGACTTGGTGAGTTCCTTCTCTAAACTTAACTGTGATGACAAATCAGCAATAGTTTTCTAAAACATGAAATAACATAATAAAACTAATGTAACAAGTTCTACATAGGAATGCATACCTTCATCAGTTTCAAGCAATAATTTTTTAATATGTTTTTAATATGCTCTTTCCCCATATGCTTAATGGTTTAAAGAAGTAATGCAATAATCATAACAAAATGGTATAACAATACCTCATAATTCTGCATTTCCAATTCCAAAACATTATTTACTCTTCCCTGTTGAAGAGCTTGTTGGAGTGCTTGATTCATCTCGGTCAACTTATTTTCAAGAATATTCGTTTCTTTCTTTAACTCATCATACTTTATATCATCATCAATTTTATCTTTTTGTAAACTCTTAATTTCCTTCTTTGAATCTTTCAAACTTAATTCAAGACTGCAGAAAATATAAAGGAAAACATCAATGTAACTTTTCCATTAAAAAATGCAATGAAATATTAAACAAATATAGTATATGCTCACAACTCCATTTGTTTCCTCAGGACTGGCAGTTTTTTGACATCAGTTTCTAAATTAATTAATTTTAACTTTAAATTTTCTTCACATCTCTGAGCAGATTCTAAAGAGCTTTGAAGTACTTCATTTTTCTTTTTTTCTTCCTCCAGTTCATCGAGTATTTTATCAAATGATTCTTGCACTTTCTGTTGGTAAAATAAACATAAAGGAAAATATTAAAAACAATCAAGCTCTAAAATAAATATTTCACATTTCCTGTCAAGAATTGGAAACTAAAATATTGTCATAATTTCAATAATGTAAAATCCAGATACTGATGGTAATAATTATACGACTATTTACCAACATATTATTACCTCTAATATATTACTACTTGCCTGTGCAGTTTTTGCCACTGTTGATAGACTATGTATTTTATCTTGAAAATCCTGCCTCTCTGAAGCCATTTTTACACGTTCTACCTCTAATGTATGTGTTGATTCAGATAATCTTTTTTTTAACTTCATTGCCAAGAATTTAAGCTGTAATATTAATTGTTTTAAACAATAATTTCAACTCATGGGAAAAGAATTTACAAAGAAATTTAGTATGATGCAGACTTGTGCATCCACGAATCAAAATATACCATAATTAAGTATAAAAAAGGAGAAAGGGCCTGCTGTTGGGCAGGAAAATATAAAGAGGAAAGCAAAAGGGAAAAGAATGAACTTTTTCTTGAAGAAGTTTTCATAAGAGGAGAGAAGAGGAGGGGACTGAAGAATATGTAGGACTGGTTTTTTTCACCCCAGATCCATTCCGATTTTCAGTTTGGGTCAAAAGGTTTTTTCACTCCTAAAATAATTTAAAATTTCAAAGATAGTAAAAGTATATGCAAAGCAATAATAAGAAAATATCCTCAAATATGCCAGGGTATTGAGTTACTAAATAAATAATTACTGCAGTAGTATAGTAATGCTCCCCTACAGAAGAATTTGAATACACCACACCTTAATGAACATAAACAAATATGAACATGTTTGTATACCATGCATTTCTATCTATGTATATGTACTTTAAAGATGTGTTAATTTTTGTAGCATTATATAGAACACAAATTATATAGTCCAATAGTGAAATATAGTCTTAAGTGAAATATATCAAATAAAAACATAATAATTATAAATTGAAATAATTATTCAAAATTTGCTGAAACATAATACAAAAGTAACTGAACTTTATTATACTATTGCATCAAACATCACCTTGACATATTTTTCTTCAAAACTTTCTTCAATATCTTTGAGCCGAGAAACCTCTTCTGTTTTGCTAATTGTGCTAGTACTCATGACATCACCTTCTGAAACTAGAGTGAACAAAAATAAATATATATATTTATATATATATATATATATATATATATATATATATATATATATATATATATATGCTAAAATAACTGCATATGCTCAATATGCTGACATAATAAACTTAGCCCAGCATACACACCAAATATTCATATAGCGCATAACAGATATAAATAGTGAAAAAAAATTATTCATATAATTTAAGATTGTATGCCTTTGTTTGTACCCTTTTGAACATTTTACCATCTTCTTCCCTTTAAAATTTGAAGATGAAATGGAGCAGTAAAAAGAGCATGTCATTTGTTAGTCTGTTTGTCAAATTTAGAATTATAGTGCACTGTAGAATTATGTACAAATGTAGTGTACTGTGTGATATAGTGGAGAGCTTTTTCTGGATGAAGAGTTTTCACATTTTGTTTCCTGTAAAATTTGATGATTACATTTTGGACACAAGAGTTCATATGTAAAAGTATGTGCGAAATACAAGTTATTCGTGTGTGCAAGCATGACTGCATACAATGCTCACCATTTTTGACCAGACCAACAGTTTGTTTCTGAGACAACTGTTTTCAGCTGTGAAAAACTGTCATCCTTGGTGGGACACCAGTCTAAACTATGGAAACTTGCCTTATATTGTGTTTGGTGTTGCTGAACTGGATAAGAATGACAACTATTCATCTAGCTGTGATTTAAGTCATGGGGTGTTAGCATAATAATGCATGACATATGAAGAGGCCAACAATGTTCTAAGTAACTGTACTTTCAATAATAATGAACAAAAAGCCAACAGCTAAACATCATTCAAAACAATGAAGAAATATGCCTGCTCAAGAAGATTATTGAGGAAGTATTCGAGCATGAGAGATACCAATTAATGCCAAAGAGGCTATAAGAACAAGAAGCAGCAGCAGTTGGAAGAATAACTGTTGAAACCTACTAAAATGAGCACCCTGATATACAGCAGCTCACAGAGCAAGGAGAGTAAGGGAAAGTGCTGTACTATTCTGTATTGTTTTCAAAATGGCCTCTACTTCGAGAGCTACCTACAGATTAGGAAGCAGAGGGGGCTAATATACTAAGAATGAACACTATGTATATAATAAGAATAATATTTCATTCAAGGTATTTGTTTGGTAGTCCATGATGGTTCAGAATACAATTGTTCAACTCTTCCAAAATCTGTCTCCTCATCTGTTTAATTTTAAGCAAGATCAGTTTTGGTTTTTCACTCATCAGCTCATCAGTAATATAATAAGTTCCTTAAGCATGTCAGCTAGCAGATAAAGAATAAGCATTGTGATAGCAGTGTCAGTAATGGTAATGACTGAAGCACAGTTTAGTGTTGCTGTGTTACTACTGAAAGAATGCTAAGGATGGTAACTAGCCAAAAACAGTCTAGCTTAGCGCCAAATAAGTAAGTGGAGACAGAAAATTGCAAGAGTGATGAGATTCCAAACCAGCAGGGGTTGACTACCAGCTGTTCTGGGTTTTTTCCTGTATTTGGAAACCACCTGAGTGGGCTCCATTGAAAAAGGTGTTGTCTGCTTCCCCCAGCAGATCCTCCTGGAAGTCAGTGACAATTCAAGTTCTGGTTGGGGTAAACTTCACTCAAATATCTTAAACCTAAATCAAATATCTTAAACCTAAATCAAATATCTTAAACAAATATTACAAGTTTACCTGTACTTGCTTCATGAACTTCTTTTATCTTATTAACTTCAGATTCTAATTCCTTAATCAAAAGATCTTTACTTTTTAACAAATCTTCTTTTGAGAGAAGGGTTTCTTTAACTTGTTTCATCTCTTTTTGTAGTTCTGAGTTTTCATCTGATAATTTTTTAATTTTTCCTTTATTTTCACAAATGTTCTCTTGAAGTTTAGAAATCAATTCACCTCTTTCTTTTAAAGCCTGAAATAATAATATAATCATTATAATTATAATTATGATGATTATAATAATCATTATAATGATTATTATTATAATAATTTTAAAAGTTTAAGAAATTTTGTAGGCTGTTGTTATGTGAAACACCTGGTTAAAGTTAAGGGAAAAATGTTACAGTGGAACCAAACACCATACATACCAACAAAATGTAACTTACACTGTAAGTTACATTGTTAAATAACAGTCAAACATTTAATATACCATACAATCATTGAAGTGTACAAATGGGAAGAATCATTTTTATTTAAAGTGTTAACAGCCTTTCAGTGTGTAAAAATAAAATTATACATGCACAATATTAAACTCAACTTGATTTAAGTAACTTGTATAACACAGTGAATTTTATTTTGAAAGGATGTAACATAGAAATTGTTTTCTTATAACCTCAATATGATGAACAATCTTTAATTATTGAGTGTAGTATTAGCTCAATGACAGAATAATTCTGAAGCCAAACAATACAGTAATCTACAAGACCCCTACATTAACACCGATTTATATATTTAAAAAAAACTTAATAAAACCTGATCAGATTGCAGGTGGAATTTATGTTACTTCTATCTTTATATAATTTTAATTTTAATTTAATTATGTATATCTTATAATATAATTATTAAAATGTGCAGAATATACCAGTAAAATATGATATATTTCAGGCAAACAAATTATTAAATTGTACCTGGTTCATGTGTTGCATCTCTGCAAGTAATTCATGCTTACTTGAAACTATTGTAGTTTCAAGAAAATTTGTTACACTCTCCTATAAAAAGAAAAATTAAATCAAAATGAAAAATTAAATATGCAATAAAGGTAACAAAATATGAAATGTAAAAAACACAAGGTAATTATAAAAAAATATATCTTACAATTATCTTCCTGATTGTTTCAGGGAAATGGATTCCAACATGATTTTGAACTTCACAAATATGTCGGTTAAGTTCTTCATTGGTTTGTTTTAAACCAATTAAGCCACCTTTAAAAACTGTAAGCCTTGCATTCCAAAGTCTGTTACTTTCTTCAAATTCATTATTTCTTGTTTGCATTGTTGTTTGGCAAAGTTTTAATTCATCTGACAGTAAAGAATAGGCTTGTTGAGACTCTGTTGCACTTAGTGAACCCTTTTGTAATGCATCTTGAAGTTCCTCACTCAAGTCACTATTTAAACATTCTAAATTCCTAACACTCTGTGATAAATCCTTATTTAATAGTTCAAACTTTTCAATTGTGAGATCTTTATCTACCAAAACTTCTTCATTTCTTTCTATTGTCTGAATCATTTCTTGTTCTCTCAGCTTAGAAATATCTAAACTTTTTGTTATGCAATCAATTTTATTTTTTAAAACAATTAATTCATTATTAAGAGTCATATTCAGATTTTCCTTTTCTTGAATATTTCTTTCCATTCTCTCGAGCATTTCTTTTTCATTAGCCTTAGAAATGTCTAACGTGTTTGTTACATCATTAATTCTATTTCTTAAAGCAATTAATTCATTATTAAGTGACATATTTATATTCTCTTGTTCTTTTACTTGAAATGTCAGTTGTTCTGTTTCGTGAACTTTCTTGGATAAAATACTTTCTTTTTCTTCAAGATTGACTTCTAAATTTCTGTTTCTATCTTCAAATTCTAAAACTTTATTTTTATATGAATTAATATCAGCTGAATAATTTGAGTTAATTATTTCAATCTCTTTTTGTAACTGTTCCACCTGCAATCGGTACTTTTCTTGTATACTTTGGGATACATGAATTTCTTGTTGTAAACAATTCATAACATCGGAAAGATCAGTGCATTGGTTTTGTGAACATATTTTTTCTTCTACCACAAATAAACTACTTAACTTTTCTTTTGTGGCCTGTAAAATGGTATTGAGATGTTCATTTTCTGTAATTTTCTTCTGCAAAGATGATTCACATTCCTGTAACTTTTCAGTTAAATGGATTTTGTCAAGTGAACCATCCAAACAATGATGTTCCATAGTGTTAGTTACATTCGTTTCAGACAATTTATTGTTGGAACATTTTAGGTCAAATTCTATATCACTTTCGGTTTGCTGGGATTTGTTAGCTGAAACATTTTTACAATTTTTCAATGGATCTATTTCCTCACCAGCCAACTTTGTACACTGATTTGTGAAAAATGTTAACTTTTCTTTTAATTTAATATTTTCATCTTTGATACAATTTATTTCTTCTAAACCTTCAGTTACTTTGGAAAGTTCTATTTTATATTTGTCTACTTCCTGTATTAAAGCAGAATTTTGACTCTGTAACATTTCTATTTCATTCAAATGGTTTATACATGAAGCTTTTATATTATCTATTTCCCCCATTAATTTACTATTATTATTTTCCGACATTTTGGTGCTTAACAATTCTTCTTTACATGTTTTCAGTTCATTGCTTAATGAGTCATTTTTTATTTTGTAATTTTCTAACTCCAGATTTGATTGTTCAAGTTTTCCATTTAACTCCTGATTCGTGAAATTAGCTTTTTGTATCACAGAAGAAATTTCATGTTCCATTTCACGCTTTTCTAATTTTAGAACTTCTATTTCATGTGATATTTTATCAGAATATTCAATTAGCTGGTGTGTTTCTACTCTGACACTTTCTAAATTATGGACCATTTTATCACGTTCTGTGTTAACAATATCTAATTCTGAAGTCAGTTTTTTATTTTGTTCTCTCAATTCACTCAGCTCACTTTCAATAGCTTCTTTGTCCAAAAACATGTTATTTAGTGATGCTCTCATATTAACAATTTCAATATTTAAATGTGAGTTATTGTCTTCTTCCTCCTTTCTTTCATTCAATAATGCACCTGAATAACTTTTTTCTAAACAATTGATCCACGATTCAACATCATCTCCATCTATACTGCCATGTGATCCAAATTTGTTTGACAAATAAGAATACCAATGATTCTTTTGTTTTTCTAAGAGCTGTAATTTATTATTAGCATTATGCAGAAGTTCCTCCAGTTCTAATTTTTCTTTTGACACATTTGACCACAAATATTTGATATGTTCATTGTTTTCATGCAATTTCTTGATGTCAAGTTGCATGTGCAAAGCTGAAAATGAAAAATAAATATAAATTCTAGGTAGTTAAAAACAAGGAATAAATTATCCATGTATGTAATCTAATACACAACAAACAAATTTTGTTTAATTAGTTAATTACAAATAATAGAATCATTGAATTAAGTACCAAGTATAACTAACATTATTTTACTTTCTTTTTTGGTCCTCCCCTAAACTAGTTTCAGCATATCACTGTTATCAATATCATTCTATCATTACAGAGAGATAAGAGAGTGATAAATGTCAGTGGCAGAAGTGTTCAGTCAGCACATATCACTATATCAATGTTCTTTGATTATTAAACTTCTCTTTGAATTAGTAGCAGTAGACAAGAATGTTGAGTAACATTGCAGAAAGCCTTTATTGCAAGTACTTCACTCAGTTACTAACAGAACAGTAATGATAATTGTGAAAAGCTGAAACCAGAGTAGCAAGAAAAGGTAGAAAAATACACCAGGGACATCGAAACTATCATTTATAGAATTATTTATTACTATTTGATTTCCCCTCATTGTCAATTAAAATTTGATTCACCAACAGGATTATAGAACAAACAGTCTCTAAAGTGTGGACTGTATTAAAAAACAATAACCTATGACAGATCTGACCATCAGCAATGTCCAACTCTCTATTTCATTTTACTTTATGCCAGACCTATTCTTATTAGTAAGTATTATGCCATATATAAATGTGAGTAAAGTCTTATATATACTCTTTAACAGGAAGTAGTAAAGTAGTAGTAAAAGAATAAACGACTGAGTAAAATTCTAATCAGTATTCTGGAGTTATTTGAGATCTACTTGTTATTTAATATTTTTCAATTAAATTAAAATATTTAGATATTCAAGATGAATGCAACTCAACTCAATCCAAGATCAACTGCAAATCTGAAGTATCTTATTAATTTTAACACTGTCACAGTAATAGTACAGTGAAAATTCAGAAAGGATGCTACCAACATGCCTAAGTGGCCCACTATTCTACCGAGTGAATACTACTAAATATTGTTAGAATCTGAGACTAGTCTAACATTAAATCAGGTTGGCTGGTGCAGGCAGAAGGTTGAAGGAATTATGGTATTCTAAACCTAATGACTCAAAACCATACTTCTAATAACAAAGTGTTTTTAGTGTTCTGCATGCAGTGTGCAACCTTAGGTCATAGAGTGCTGGACCAGTACATTTCTGTTTTCCCCTGCCAGGTTAAGCAAGTGATGACAGAAAATCACAAGAATCACCAACATATTTGTTTGGGAGATATCCCAAACTCTTGCAGATCCCCAACCAATCATTTTAAATTATTAATACAATGATAATATATTAATCTACAAACACAAATTATATTAAATACCTTTATTGTTATCCGCCTGTATTTTCTGTTCAGTAGACTCCAGCTGTTTTAAAAGCAATTCATTTTCATTTAATAACTTGTTATATTGTCTTTTATAACTTTCTGCTTCAATTTCTAAATTTTCGCATTTAGAATTCAAGCTTTTAATTTCATCCAAGTTTCTCGATTTTCCCCTTTTCATATCATCAAGCTGTAATTTACAAATAAATATCAATGAAAAGCTAAATAATATTTAATCGCAGATCCTTATTATTTACAAAGCAATAAGATAAATAATATACAAATCGCAATATCATAAGTATTTCTTCTAACATAAGTTTTTCTTCTGATTATAACTGCAGTCAAAACTTACACTGTAATATTAATACTGATCAATATACAGTATCAATAATGGTACAATATATGCATCACAAACCTCCATTGTAAGATTCAATTTCTTTTCAGTCAATACTGCCAAAATCTCCTGTGAAGTTTTGAGTTGGTTTTCCATACCTGATAACTGTAATATAAAAATACAGTATAGCCAGTTGTTACAAATCAGAGGGAATAATGTTAAAATAATAATAATCTCTTAAGTTCAAGACAAAAATTATTGTTTTTATTAAAAAAAAAACTGAAATTAACTCCTCCATAAATATTTTACCTTTTTTGACAGATTAACATTCTCTTCCTGAAGACCAACATTTTTGCTTAATGCATCTGATAACATTCAACAAATTTTATTATATAGAAAAGTAAAGATTCAGTTAAGTAGAAAAATAAGAATATTATTAATATTGAATATTTAATTTACCATCTTTAGCCTGCTTTGCTTTCTGTGCAATCAATAAGAGACTTCTATATTTTGCAATGAGTTTGTCATGAGGTAAACTTTCAATTGAAGCATTCTTTATTTGTTCCTCCTATGAAAGCCAAATAAGAACATCAAAAATGAGGAAATTTGTCAGACCATTTTAACTGATTCAATATATGTGCTTTGTTCATACTTGTGTAGGAACAGCTATTAATCCTACATACATTTCTGTTTATACTGATACCTAACAATTAATCACTATGTTAGTTAGGACTGGGCCAATTTTTCTAAAGTTCTATTTTAATTTACATTCAATATGTATAACAATAAATGAGACAAAAATAGTATTAATCGCTTTGTTTACATATCTGAAAATATAACAAATATATAGATTAGGCTGACCTTAGAGTTTTTTGATGAACTAGTTGATTCCATTTTATTTAAATAACTCAGGGCATTACAACTATTACTGGAATCCGTATTATTAATAATTCAAAAATACTCAATAATAATACAGATATACACTTAATTGACGTACGAATCGAAATAGAGGTTATAAAGCAAACAAGGCCAACCTTCTCTCTGTCAGCTGTGTGTTATTTTCCGTGTATTTGTTTGTATATTCTCTTTGAATTCATTTCAAGAATCATGACTTCTATTGTTGGAAAATGTTACTGTTCCAGGATATTTAGTTCAAACGGTATTTTTCCTTACGTGAGTGTACAATTAATAAAGTTACTTTCTGAAAATATTTACATCTTAATTTATCCCACGTTCTCAAATATTGCGATATTTAGTTTATGGCTTATGATTGGAATTAAATTCCTTGCACTATATAATTAAGGCAACAATACAAATTTCTCATTTACAGTTTCAATTTGCTTCAAAAGCAATTCAAGTACGCTACAAATGGGCTGACTGGCGGATGGCAAGGGATGTTAGGAAGAGGAAAACACTAGCAGAAAATGCTGATAGTAAACTTCGCATTAATGCTCTCCGGAAAAATGATATTTTGCCTCGAGAAATCAGGGTATGCAAATATTTCTGTCAATTAATTTTCATTTATTAAACATTAATTACAACAGAATTAGACCATAATAAATCTGTAACTGGTAGTTGAATTGTTAATTATTTAATATTCATTTAGGAAATTGCTGACAAAGAAATAAATGAGCTCCCTAGAGATGCAGTTGGTATCAAAATTCGAAGTAGATGCGCGTTTACATCAAGAGGAAATGGGAATGTTCTGAAATGGAGACTTAGTCGTATTGTTTTTAGAGATTTGTCAGACCATAACTTGGTGTCTGGTGTACAGCGTGCCATGTGGTAGTGTACAGATTGATCTTAAATGTTCACTTTTTTGTGAACTGTGTAACACATATTTTTGAACATTTAAAGAAATATAACCAAGATCTTATCTTAAGTAGTAAATTAACTAGAGAGTAATTGCTTATAGTGAAATAACATGGAAGTACAACAGTGCTTTTACATACAAATAAAATTATTAAACCATTTCTTCCTCTGGTAAACAAAACAGCACTGATAGATGTTTCTAGTTTTTTTTGCTTATTTATATAATGAATAGCTTGTATAAGTTGAGTACACTCATTAGAATTCAGTTCAGTAGTTTGTTCCTTAATTGCTTCCTATTGAAAATACAAAAATAAGGCCACTACTTTCAATTCAATTAGTGAGTTGCCCATGCATAAGAGTAGGTTTTGAAATTGTAGGTGATTGAGTATTTAATCTATATTAAAATATATAGCAGTATTATATTTTCATACTAAATACGATGCCTTATCTGACTATATAAAGTGTATTATTTTTAATCACTATTTTATAGTGCGATTGGCATATGTAGCCATTATGCACTTCAGTAATATATTAGAAGGATGCACATCATGTTTATGTTCAGAAATTTTTTCTTATTTATTGAACTTTTGACACTGTATCACAACAGAAGAAATGACTACAGAATTTGTTTAATCTTTAAACGTATCATGTGCATAAAATTCTATAAGCTGCAGAATATATCAATTGTGGCATCATCAGGAAATAAAAATAGAAATAAGAAAGAATTTTCTAATTGTTGGTGAAAATGATGTAAGAAGTCAGTAATGAGCTTACTAAGCTTGTAATGTGCTAAAAGTAGTCATCCTGACTTCATTACCGCAGAGGTATTCTAACAATATACTATATTATAGGTGAAGAATATTTGTAGTAGGGCTCTTTGAGTTTCTTCTGATTATACTGAGGGCAACCATTGTTTTTGGATTAGCTGTAGAAATTTCAAGGGGAGAAAAACATGATTACAAATGAAATACTATGTGAACAATGTGGTTATAATTAATGTGGCCTATAAAAGTTAGTGCCATTAATACTTTTTAATTCTAAGATTCCTAACTAGATTATAATTCCATACTACTCCCTCTTTCAATAGAAAGAGTTATAATAGCTTGTGATGTTTCTAAAAAAAGTGTCTCATTAAATACTTCATTTCATATAAACTTATAACAGTTTAATTCAATATATGTGTTAATTAGGTAAACCAAATATAGACTTTACGTACAGCCTACATCAAGGATCTCCAAATGAGCCGTTCCCTCCACTGAAGAAATTCATTTTTGTAAATTTAAATTTATTTCTAAAAAATTACTTTTATTTTACATGGTCATTCATATAACTATTATTCCACGGTTCATTATTTTCATTCTTAGTTACTAAAACAATTAACAAAACAATGAACTTTTTTCATGCCATTCCTTCCTTTGTATGGATCTTACCACTCAATCAATCAGTTGAAATCATTGTTTCACAATCAAAAGATAAATTAGAAAACAAAAGTTTTATGTTGTTTTAAACTACAGTAGAAATTAACTTAAAAAGCAAAAATAATTAAATTTAAACAGCATAGTACACCAGCAATTTTTGTGCCTTGATAATTACTTTTTATTTTATGATAGATAAATCCCTCATAATGCTGTTTCTTAATGGATTTAAATTGTGATGATTATATTTATTAAGTATTAAGAATAAAGTAGTAGATCATAATTTTTGAAAGAAGTAGCCAATCAGCATTTAAAATTGATTAGATTCAATTTGTTATAATTTTCCTACAATAAATTTTATTTGCTTAATAATTCTTTAATTAAGCACACTTTCAGGTAAATCATTCATTCCCAGTTTACATCAAAATCAATAATAGAAATTTTCATATTTATAAGTCACACCTAGAGAGAAAATTAATCTACTTCTATTACATAAGGGGGTAGGGGTTTAGAACCAATAGTGTTGTTTAAAAAGTTTTATTAAAATTTGCCTTACATTAAAGGTATGAAAAGGATGATGTTTTAGTCAAAGAGACCTGAAACAAAAATATTTACATATTATAATACCAAAATATATCATAATTTAGATCAGTACAAAAATTTAAGACATGAGTAAGTATATTTTATTTGTTGAATAGAACTAATAATCAACTAACGGCCAATTGCATTATTTAATCAAAAAGAGCAGAAACATTTTAAATATGCTCAACTTATTATTAGGAGATTCAATAACATTAAACACTAGATACTACAACAAATTAATTATTAAAAATTATTAAATTAATTAGTATTACAAGAACAAGAATATTATAACTTACCAAAGCCCATATCATCATCTGATTCATTTTCACTTTCTTCCTTCTTCTTCTCCTCCTTCTTCTTTTCAGCTGGAGCAGCAGCAGCAGTTTCAGCAGGTGCTGCGGCAGCTAAAAGCATAATTATTAAAAATGTAGAATACACATGTATACTAAATTTCAAATAAGAAAAACTATTTGACCTTATACTACACAATTATTAATGCAACCATTTATCAGCTAGCAACATTAAATGCTGATCTTTGTTTATATGTACCTTATAAATTTAGGGCAC
The DNA here is from genome assembly GCA_019843655.1 of Lethocerus indicus. NCBI lineage: Eukaryota > Metazoa > Arthropoda > Insecta > Hemiptera > Belostomatidae > Lethocerus > Lethocerus indicus. The sequence continues at coordinate 18,660,508 of JACDQD010000003.1, read as the reverse complement.
AAAAAACCATTATTTATTTCAAGAATACTAATAAATCTAACCTGCACCAGAGGCTGCTGGAGCACCTCCGCTTCCAACTCCACTTCCTATACTGGTTATCAAATCTTTCACATTGATTCCTTCCAGAGCCTTAGCAAAAAGACCTGGCCAATATGGCTCAACATCAACAGAAGCAGCCTTCAGTATTGTTTGAATCTTCTCCCCCTGCAGAAAATTACAATTTAGGCATTGAATAATTTTATGATTACTGAATAATGACTAGTTCTGTGTGAATAATAGCATTTGAGAACTGATTTGAAAAATTATATATATTGAGTAACCAAGTCACATATGTCCATGATTCTGATAGTACACATTCAACAAAATCTATAACGTAATGAAAATCTGTATGCACTCTTTAAGAACAAAATAGTTTGATGTAATACACGTTTACCTAACTATAAGTTCTGGAGTTAGATGTGATTAATCACAAATGATTCTTAGTCATAAAAATATTTAATCATAGGTAGTATATAACTTCTAGGCTATCGGTAAATAATGTGCTGGAATAACATACATGAATAAAAAAAAGAAAGATAGGTCTAAATAGCATTATTATGGACGGACCACGTGGACATAACATGAACTGAAATATTCACTTACAGTAACTGCAACATCGTCGTCGACCAGTATGAGAGCAGAGTAGACACAGGCCAATTCAGCTTTCGACATTGCGGTGAATTTAGAAGAAAAATGAGCAGAATAATAAAAGTGTGCAAGTTGCCAAAAGGCCTTAGCTCTAAGAGGACAAGCACACTACAGAGCAGCGCAGTACAAAATGGCAGACAGTATGAGCGCACAGCAATGCTTGAGTATTACAATTCAACAGGCACTGATATTACAAGCTTACTTTTACAAACATTCCAGACAAATTTTATTATGCATTTAATTGAATTACCGTTAATATAAATGAATCTTTTTTGAAAATTTAAAATTATTAATGTATTTATTAGGGCACATCACGGATTGAGATAATCTAAATTCACTGATAATACTCCACATTATACAGTCATATACATCATGGCAGCTGTTAATTGATCTACGTAAACATGGAATACAAGGATATATTATAAAACAATAATTTTTTACGTTTAAAATCGCATAAATCCTATTTAGCGAATATGAATTTAATGTCATTGATTAATTGTTCAAATTGAAACGCACACATATAATCCACAGAAATATACCGATATTATTACTTGTTATACAGATTCCAGTTATATTTTAGAATGGTTGAGATCAGTGGATATTTTAATGAATCATTTTCATAATAATTCATTTGCTATATAAGGCAGAGGCTTACATAATACCTGATTATGAAATGGTATAATCAAAACAAAATTGGTGCAAGATTGGAATACAGTTCCAGAAACATCCAGGAATATTTTATTGTTGACCTATTGTCTTTAAATATGATAGCACTATTCAGACAAAAAATTGTGTATTCTTAACCCTGGTATAAACAAAATAAAACAACAAATTTACTATTTACCCTTTTAGTAATAAAGAAATATACTCCATTAAAACAGTGATTCCTTAAAATGAATGCAAAATGAAAATAATAATCTGATGCTTTCTAGCTAACCCTTAAGAATATATCAGCATTACTTATTATTTACTGTCTATGTTTAGTAGAATTAGAATAATGAATTAAGGTATTATCATTCCAAATTTAATATAAGGGCATTCAATTCAAACCATGCATTTTTAGCAGTTATATATGTATCAACAAGAAAGAAATACAATACGTTTGTTTAGGCTAATAAATAACAAAATAAAAACTGTAAAAAAAATAAAAATAAAACTGTTTCATGTTATCTACTGAAGTATGTGAATTATCAAACTGTTGTTATTAGTATATCTTATCAAAGTAATCTAAGAAAATGAAGGAATCATTCATCTGAGGTAAGCATTTTGTGTTTAAGATTCAGTAATAGTGTTATCCTCAATCATATTTTGTTCTTTTCATCTTTCATTAGTTAAGGTTATGTTTAATTGTGTGTGGTAGTTTAAAAAGAAATGCAGAAGTTATGAGAAATTGATAAGTTTAACACATATGCACAAGCAGGTATGAAGAAATAATTAGGTACACATGCACCCCCATACATAATGATTTCACAAGTTACTATTGTTTCATTAATTACTGAAATAATATTTCTATAATATTTATGTATAATAATGGTAATTTTGTTGTTTCAGATTGAACATGTTCCTTAAATAAAATTATATACATATAGTTTGAAAAACTTTTTATTTTAAAAGTTGTATCTAAAGTAATTTGTCATGAGATCATTAATTCACATCTTTTGTTTAATTTATTCATTAAATACAGGCTTTTCATTTAAACATGCTATCCAATTTGAGAATTATATGCCATTAATAGGTGAGACAAGTTAAGTTTATACATAATAATAACTATATATTTGTTTTATTATTATGAAAAAATATTGCAAATCCAATGTAATGTAATTCAGAATTCTCTAAAAATTACAATTATATATTACAGATTTAAAAGAGCCAAAAGATTCAAGGTTCAACTTTAAAGAAAACTTGGGTCAGTTGTTAGAGTCATTAGACCTGGATAGATTTACTTTCAGTAAACACCTTCTATTTAACACACCAATATTGAAGTAAGTATATATTTAATTTAACAATCTATTTAAATTTATATAGTTATCAAGACTGTTACATGTTTGGTTTTAGGTTACCTATTCATTGTAATAGAATTCCAATTCAACAGTGAAAAATTGTAAGGTGATGTTACAACACATTTATAAAGTGATGCATAACATAAATGTGTGGTCATTATTGCACTGTGACCTAATAGTTATACTTTTAAAAAATGATACATAAATATCAAATGTACATTTGTTATAATTGTTTTCAGCCTGGAACTCACATTACAAGGTGTCCTTGAAAATGGAACACAAATTACTATAAATAATGCAAGTCTTGATGATAATGTGAACTTAGTGTTAAATTTGATGGTTGAAGATTTTAACTTTCATGGTTCATATATAATGAATGGTTTGGCAGCTAGATTTCTTCCCCTTATTGGTCATGGTGAAATATCGTGAGTAAAAATAATATTAACATTTATTTTATCTTATACTTATTATTTAGTTATTTCCAACATTATATTAATATTAAAATTGATTGCTAAAATTGGTATTAGGTTATTTATTCAAAATATATTATAGCTACTCATAAAGAAAATTTTACAAAGCCATATTTATTATGTATTGATTATATCGATGAATGACAAGCTTGTTATTTCATGTACAAGGTGAAATATTATTTTCAGATTACAAATGAAAAAACTGACCCTTGCCACTTATTTAAAAATTACACCTATAAGTGGGGTATTATTCTTGGATCAATTTGATTTCTTATTTGAAACAGAAGACATGAAGGTTTGGATTTATGTATAACTGAACTCTTATTTACTGATTATATGATGTAATGATAATATATAATTTTATTAAGTATTATTATATTTAGTAATTATATATTAACAAATGCTATGTTGAAGGTGTCCATCGGAGGTTTGCTGAACAATCCTGATGTATCTGAATTATTAGATAAATTTATCGGTGATCTGGTACCACAGTTGATTTGTAATCTTAACAGGAAAATATCGCATGCAATTGAAAACTTTATAATTAATGATCCAACAATGAGTAAAATGCAACTTGAAGATATATTGGGAATGGGAAAACTGCTGATGTAAACAAACAATTTATTTAATAGTTCTCATTAAGTTTTGTAATGATTATGACCTTGACGATCTTTGTGTAACGCAGGAAATTCAAATGAACTTAGTTTACAAACAAAACAAGTTTTTGATACATAAACAAACGAAATTTCATAAATAATTTTGATTTACTGTATTTTATTTTCGATAATAACTTTAGTACCATTATAATTCTTATAAAATGGAAAATGTAATATATGACGAAGTACCGAAAACTTATATTATTTATATCTCATGAAGTTTCAAATCATGTTATTATTTTAAAACTGTATTCATATTATTACACTATTTCTTTTTTATTAATTATAATACATTATATGAATAAATACGATTTGAAGTTGTGAATACATTGTCAACTATCAAGATAGCCTGACTGTACGATAATTTGGTTGGGAGTAGTGGTATGTTAATGCTTTCGGAGAAGGTGCTTGGAGTGTGTTCAGTTTGTTTATAAATAAATTTAATCAAACACAATTATTGCTTTGCAGGATTTGTGAATTTTCGTTTTGAGTAGTTAATTCTGATACACAAATTTCTTAGCATAGTGTGAGTAGCTTTGGATATTTCTGATAAGAAACTTATGCGATTTTTTCGCAAGTGTTGTGGTTGTGTGACCATCTATAAAAGTGTTTCTTGTAAGTATATCACAGTTTTAAATACGTTTTCTTTACACGTTGAAATAATCCAATTCCATAATTTCGTAGGCTCACAGGAAATACACAATTCTGAAAGTCCTATATGATTTTCATCCTATGAGTTCCCTACACACTACTGTTTTCTGACAGATATGTAATATACACACATGCATACGAACATTAAAATAAAACCTAATAGTTATTTGAAATTTTACCATATACTGGACGTCAGCTGCTTTAGCTAATAGGCATCATGTTAGTCATTTCATTTTACATGTAAAATGCTTTATATGTGTTTTAATGGAGTGTCACTATATGTCTTTATTATTAAAAATGTGCATAATACTTTTTTTGTTAGAGTGATGCTCATTATAATAATTTCTGTACACATTTTGTTAGTTTATATTATAGAAATTAATTATGCAAAATTTGTGACATATCAGCTCTTAATATTACAAATCTCGCTTGGTTATAAACTTAAACTTAAAACAGATCCCGTTCAAATGATAGTTATTAAAATGAGGGTATTAATAAAAATGGGCAAAAATCTTTCTGGTTTTGTTTTTATATGGTTTAGGAAAAAATACAAAACAAAGATTATATCGTTTGTTATACTTAATGTTTTTTGAAATTGCGAAGTTAAATTGTAAAAACAGATTTTAATAATGAAACCCTATATGATATTATTAGTACTTTTAATGTTTGGTAGTTTATTTGAAGACTAAAATCTATGTTGCCTTTTTGGAAATCACACTGAAACATTTGTTTCAATTCTGGACTTAATATAATTTGATTTACATGGTTCTATATTAAAAATAATTATTATTAATGGTAATAGTAATAATTAGGTACATATTACTCCTTTCATTTCAAAAAGCTGTTACAATGATTGGGGTTTGGAATAATTGAATATTAATATTTTTATTAATTACTCAGAAAAACGTATAGCTCAAAATTTTGATTTTTTTACCATTGATTTGATTATAAACATAATAATTAATTTCATATACATTTAATGGAATGATGTTCAATGCGAAAATTCAAGGAACTTTTTTACTTTTAGAGTTATACACCCAGTGCTGTAAAATTTATCATTGGTCATTTCCTTTAATTTCAAAATTATTTCAATTTTTTGCATGTTATTGGTGTGTATGGTTGTTTGCTAATGACACAAGAATTTTAAATTATCTATTATATTTACATAAAGTTTTATATCTAATAATATTCCATTCCATTATGAGATTTAACAATGTAAAAAAATTATAGTCTTAAGAAAATATGTTCATTGTCATTTTTAGGGGGAGATGATCATTTCTTGACAATTATAGCTTAGTGTTTACACAAAAAATATTTCCATTTGTAGCATGATTAATTTGTTGTGTTGACATTTTGATTTTCAATCATGTTTTTATAATTTATAATCATATAAATTTTTATTCCTGCAAGTTAATAGTTTTTAAAAATATTAGTTAATGAAAAATATCTATAGGGAATATTCACACATATTCAGAATGTCATCTAACTACTGATAAAAACTGCTCAAATACTGATAAAAAACTAATAAAACCGGGGATGAGTTAAGGAAAAAGAAGTGAGTTGGTGATACTTTTAAATGTTAATGTGTCTTTTTAAAATAAAGATATTGTTTAACAAAATACATTCTAAATAATTTAACTACATATTTTATCCTAGCAAGTTATTTCTTTAAGTAGCTAACCTTTTTCTTGAAAATAATTTTGTATAGTATCCCTGTCATTTTTCACAATATACATGCTGTTGTGGCATACAAATTTATGTATTTAACATATCATACATTCTTGTTTATTTCTTAAATATAGCACAAATTAAGATACTGTTATATTTGTTTATATAACCTTACAGTAGACTTAGACGTTTCCTGGTACATAGATTGATATTACTATGCCCATAAAAGAAAGGTTTGTAATTTTGTGTGTAGTTCTCATATATCAAACATATGGTGCCCTAAAGTGCAACATAATCTGGTTTAGCATATAATTTGTAATATTGGTTACGTTTATTGGGTATCTATATAATGTGTTTACTCGGCGTTTATTAAAACTATCAATTTAATGTAGACGGATATTTAGATTTGTTATACGAGCAGGAAGTATAAATCGATAGGGTGTGAAATATATCTACGTTTCTTCCTATAATTCAAAGGATTGATAATATCTACTGCCCGTTCGTGTATCTTGCCGCGTCCAAATTAGGAAGCGTCAGACGTCGTATTCTTAGCTGGCACACTGTCTACTACCATGGGCGAAAACATGGTTTTTCTTCTGCCCTCTATATCCAGAATTCTTCTAGGACTCTATAAACTATTAAGTCTTACTTTTATTCATTAATATCTTTATTAACTATTCGTTAATAACTTGTATACTCATAATATGCGCAACATTACATTGTGTAATTCTTGATTATAATGTCTACTTCCCCCTAAATTAATTAATACAGGTAGTACCGATATTCGGTGACTTCTTAGAAGGGCATAACGTTTCCATGATCGATTTACTTTGTGCACGATTCGCGGTCGTTAGATCAATTTTAGAATCTTAATTTTTTCGAATCTTAATCAATCTCTCTGGTTTTGGGTAGGAACTTAAAACTCGGAACGTAAATTTGGACAATCATCCAGGATGACTACAGGTTGGGACTGAGGTCGTCCGTGGTCGAGCAACGCGATTGGTCGCTCCTGCGCGATCGATGAACGAGATACATACATGGCAACATTCAAAATTATAGTATATGTTTAAATTCACGCATATTATGTTAAAGTATTGAATGACACGTATAAGTTTTTATTTAATTTACGCATATACTAATATATAATTCTTGTTATTTAAATTAGAGTACGTTAATAGTAACAGTGTTTTTGAGGAGGAGAGATTTGGCACATAATGAGAATTCGTCATTCGTTTTCATTATTGTGGATTTGTTTAATATTTTTAGGAGACCCTCTCTAGTATAATGGAGCTTACTGTATGTAATGTAAGAAAGTTAAGTATTTATTTCGTTATGCATATCACCAGTTTTCTAAATATAGCAATTAATATCCGTTGCGGCTGGATGTTTTTTCCAGTGACAAAAAAAGGGAAAAAACATTAGCCACCTCTGGGAATGCGATATGCCAAAGATATATAACTGATGATTTGGTATGTTTTTGAAATAGTACACGATTAACATGTGGGTCTATTATTTTGTTCAGATAAGTTATGCATAAGCTATCTCTCGCCCCGTATTATTAAAATCTGCCCTCATTGGATAAATGTAAATTACGTGGGCGATCTTAATGGAATCGTTTAGCTTCGGGTAAGATCGGGTTGCAGTCACAGTCATTAAGAATTATTCGTTTCAAAAACCAATTTTCCTGTAAATTATTTTTGGAATTACATTCAAATACTGTATTAATTATTCGTTCAATTGTTTATTAACCTTGTCTAAGATTAACTGATATATGACCATCGTCATAAATAATTCATCTGAGTGAAAATTGAGTTTTATAAGATATAGTGGTTATAAGCCTCATTTATATGTTGGAGATACTTTCACAATCCTAGAATGCATGACCCCAGCCAGACTAATTACGTCAGGTACCAAATAATAACATATTTAACATATTTAGGTACATCTGGTTATAACATATTTAGCATTCATGTAAATTTTATTTATTATATTTTCGATAATAACTCAAAACTTACACTTAACCCAAAAAATATTTGTCTTAATAAAATTCCGAAAACAGATTCTATTCTGAAAAGTAAAGCTTAAGTGGGATAAAATACAGTGCCCGTAGTAGGCTTTAGAGTAACACTAGGGTGGCATTTAGACGACCTTTACGTCTCAGGATTTATATCATTTTTAACCTCTATTACTCATTTTCTGTCATATCAACTGTTTTTGAAACTTTGGAACTATACAGTTCTTTTAATTTAACATCCTCCTATGGTAATCTTTGAAATTTCATTTTTAAAGCGCAAATGTGCTGTGCCGATATGCCATTCAATGTTAATTTTATCCTGTCTCCTCCTTGCATGGTATTAGTAAGCTCTAATATTGTTTGGAAAGTTAAAAAAGTTGGGAATTTTTGTTATAAGTTATTAACCTAATTTCACTTTACAGTTTGGTGACTGTGACAATACTCAATCACTATATTCGGTCGTTTTATCCCACTTGACATTCTAGCTTTATTGATGCATAGACTATACAAAAAATATTCTAATTATTATGATTAATAATAGGAACAGTCCAGTAAGGAAAATTGTAATGGAAACAATTTTCAGGTTGGGAAAAATAGTGAAGCGATACAAGGCGGCCCTGAAAAATACTGTTGTTTTGAAACAATTTTATTTATTACTAATTACTCGTACCATCAACTGAGTGTATTCCTAAATTGGTTTATATATTTAACCCTGTTTGTTGGGTAGGTATATAGCTATTCATAAAAAATTCCGTCGGCATAGTTTCCTCTTTAGTTGGTGTTGTAATGTGCTTGAAATGAAGTCTTACGTAGGGTATTATTTTCAGTCTTAATCCAATTTTCCGAAATCGATTGTTGTAATTGAAAATTGTAATTGAAACAATTCTCAGGTTGGGAAAAATAGTGAAGCGATACAAGGCGGCCCTGAAAAATACTGTTGTTTTGAAACAACTTTATTTATTACTAATTACTCGTAACATCAACTGAGTGTATTCTATGAATTGGAACCTTGCGGGCATTATGAGAAATTCAGCCGATGTAATAATATCGGCATTACTGAATTTTTAACCGATTATGTCGAATCGGAATTCTGCCGTTCATATAAAAAATAAAAAGGTATATTTCCTATAATCGATAATAAACACTGTTCTTCACTGATTTATGGTCTTCCAATGGAATAACTGAATCATGTATTAATCTTGGGTGGATATTTGTTATTTGTTTTCGATAATTTGAGCACACCTTCTAATTCTTCCTGTTCGTATGCTTTCTTTGTCCTCTGTATTGACGGGTATTGCTGTACAGGTTGGTAGAATTAATTTTGTGCGAATACATCATCGAAGTAAATAATAAAGGGGAAATGTTTTATAATTCCTCGATGGTGTATTGTAACATTTAACTGTTAAGCTCCGTATTGAGAAGAAGCCAGAGCCAATAAAGCTGTTCTATTTCACATTGTTCAGTCGGGGTTGTTTACCCGGCACAGTTCTAATGCGGGTAGCATGTCGACCCCGTGGCCTAATTTCAGTATTGTTGGCTCTATTTTGTCCTACGAAATTTCGGTGCTCAGTAATGAGATATAATTCTGTATGAGCTCGAGGAGATATTGGGCTATTTAGATTTGAATTAATTATGTTTGTTGTACTCTTTTACTAACTGCCAGTTGCGAACTATTGCTGAAGTATTACATAAGTGGTATATATAAATATAAGTACATAATTCTTTATTCCTAAATTGGTTTATATATTTAACCCTGTTTGTTGGGTAGGTATATAGCTATTCGTAAAAAAATCCGTCTGCATAGTTTCCTCTTTAGTTGGTGTTGTAATGTGCTTGAAATGAAGTCTTACGTAGGGTATTATTTTCAGTTTTAATCCAATTTTCCGAAATCGATTGTTGTAATTTGAAAAAATGTTGCATATAATATAAGTTGTGGTTCAGCTAAAGAGCTGACACCAAAAAGGTATTACTATACATTCCTTTAGTGTAGTTAAAGATAAATGACATCTATTAAATAATATTATTTCTCCGCGACTTTTGAGGTAGTGAAAATCTGTAATTTCTTAATTAGTAATTAAAATGGAATTTTTTTTGTCTGGAACTATGCTACAACCAAGAAATATGTATTGTTCTGTTTTTTTAAACACGTGTTAAATTAAAAATCTTTTTAATACTATTGTGACCTTGAGGATACTTAAGGAAATAAAAAAATCACTTTTACTCTCGAATGTTGCGAATTTATCAAAATAATCCAGTGCGATTATGGTTTTATTTTACGAAAAGATCTATCTCTATATAAAATATTGTATGTATAGAAAATGATTTCACCGTTACTCTGGACCTAACTTCGGTTCTAGCTGTTTTAAAATTATGGATGAAGCAAACTAATAGGTCGGTATGAACTTTCTTCTGTTTATTTGCTTTCTGTTGGCGTGTTATGAAGGTTGATTCAATGTTAATCGGGTGGTTGCGTACTTATTTATGTCACGTTGGGGTCGCCTTAAATTGTGAACTGAAAATTAATGAAAGGACTGGCCGCGATTGTCAAAATGGCTTTGTGCGTTATGTTATTGCTATTGTTGTTAGGACCGTTACGAAGTTTCACTGTTGGTTTGGCGTTAGTTTATAGAATTACGATGTTTGATCAGTGTACAGTGTTATTGATATGATTTTGTTCTATTATCCAATTTTAAGGAACAGGAGTAGTTGCAGCAGTGACATTGTGTCCGACGTAACTCTGGACAAGGCCCGGGTGTAGCTTGCCAGTTTAACTAAATTTAGCCTTAAATTTTGGAAAAGTTCCAAATTTTGGTTTCTACGTGTCAGTACCCTGCTGTATGAGGTTGTGAAAAGTTACCTTATGAGAATGTGCGAATGTTAGTTTTGAATTAGTGAAGTGTATGTTGTTCTTAGGTGAACTTAATTTGCGTTAATGTTATTGTGGCCGTCTTAAAATATACTTGTAATTGTGCACACGTCATACACGTGGCCAGCGGTGGTTTTCTTGCACCCCCTATTCCAGTGAGATATTTGCATTCGAATATCTATTTGTCGATTACTTTCCTTCAATTTTGTCTAACAATCTATAAAATGGGTTTTTTATGTTTCAGATGTCCGCGTGGATATAGAGTGAGGTGGTCGTGCGATCGTGAAAATGTAATATGCAACCTAAACTGGATACCTTGCCGGAAAATTATGTGCTTAAAGCCTCAAATTTAACTCAGTATCAGAGTTGCAAAGTAGACCCGAGACATTGTCGCGATGTTCATTGCCCCAACCTGAACGCTTGTCTCATTAACGAGAACCGGGATGAGAGGGTGAATTGTAATACGGTCCATTTCGGATACGCAATCCCTGTGAATGTCATCCAAAAAGACGGTGGTTTTGCTCAGCTAGTACTCGAAAGTGGAGAACTGAGTGACGCCGCGGTCAGGTACCTCGGGCAGTGCCGTACTGATCGCAATATGGCCGCCGCCGTTAATCGACGGAAGTTTACTGAGCCCGAAGAGGACATAGCGGCTATAGCGAAACAGATATCGGATCATGCGGAAGCCATCTACCAGAATTGGAAATCCCGAGGTTTGGCTCCTACTGAAATACTCTCCTGCAACAACATCGGCGCCGCCGAAAAATTTGGGACGGCACTTACCCCAAAAAAACCGGTAGACATTCTTTCCACGACTGCAGCCACTCCCAGTCTCAATTCGAATAATCTAGAACAGTTGGTGAACAATTTCGTAGTCGAAGACAAAGCTAGATTGGCTCGCCAGATGAATTCGCCCGTTAAATCTCCTTTACCGTCTTCGGTACAGTACGCTAAACAAAAGTTCGAAAGTAGAGAGAGCTCGGCGGGGGCGTCTTCGCCGGCTCGAGAGAACGTGCTCAGGATATATCCCAAGGCCCCTTCCGTGTCGATCGGCCCTCGAATGGCCCCATTCCCCTCCGATACTATAGAGACGATCCTACCGCAAGATTTGGTCGTCGGGAAAACGAGCGGCCTACAGACGTGGCCGTTGAAGAATAAATCCCTCGGTGGTGAGTCGGTGAGGAGTAAGAGCGATTCGGTATCTAGGTCCCCCCGTAACGCCGAATATTTGGATGCCGTCGCCAAAGAAGAGGAGAGATTAATAAACGCCCTGAAGACAGGAATCATTATCGCCGAAGAGGATCCCCCCGAAAGGGATACGAAACCGGGGATTTTGCAAAAGAAAATCCCAAAAGAAAAGCCGACAGGACTAGTGAAACGAGTTGTGAAGAGTTACCAGGAGCAGGCCGAAAGGAGGGATGCAGTAGACTATCTGCAGACCGGTAAGAAGTTGTTCAGAGGTGTGAGAAGGTTGAACGAATCGGCGGTCCCTCATCCCGAACTCACTGGAGCCCAGAAACAACATTTGAGGAGTAATTCCATAGCTTCTAATCCGGTCAGACCGTTCCTTACCCGTGGCTCTGTCGCAGAAAGAGTTTTAATCTTTGAAAAGTGCCCTGCCGAACTAGGATTGGACAAGAGGAAACCTGGTATACCGGTAAGATCGTAATTATATTTGTTTGCCCATAATTGTTAAGGTCTAGTGATGTAAATGAATGTGTTCCAATGGACGTGGTTCCAATAAATATCATTATTCTCTCTATTCGTTGTTGGGAAACGCTTGCAAGTTATATATTGAGGAGTAGGTGTTCTTATTTTATTTGAGATTAAGGTGTGTGAACGTGCACGTGTATGTAAGAGTGAGTGATAGCTTAGAAATCCTTATCTTAATGATTAGAGGAAATTCAAACTTAAATGAGAGTGAACACATATGCTTCTCATATGTAAGATTTATGATTGTTTCCATATAAAAGGAGTCCTCAAATTCCTCTCCCCCTCCCTCCACCTCTTTTGAAGTGCGGCCATAGGCGAAAGCCAAACAGAATTGGATGGTTATAAAACAACCCACAAAGCACGCTAAACAGAATGGGATGAATAAAAAAATATCATTTACTGTCGATTTTAAGGTGAAAGAATAAATAGCTTTTGAGGGCCGTATCTAAAGGCAGCGGTATAAGCTTATGAAGCTTATTAAAACTCTGTTGCACGGTTGTAATTATGTTAATTTTTTGTATTGGTAGGATTTCGTAAGAAGTAGATTCCTATATTATTGTATAAAATACGTGGCCGATAACGGTGTTTAGCATGCATCTTACTCTTGTCAGTATTACGATCATATAAGATACTCATCGACTGACTATACGTTTTTTTAGTATATTGAAAATATTTAAAAATTTCAGTTGAGTATTAAATACAATTACATTCGTTATTCGATTTCGTTGGCCAAAACTTTGCCTCATTAATGGGGAGATTTTCGGTTTGTGCCAACTGGGTTGGCAACTGCAAGTTAGACTATTCTTTTCCAAAGACCTTTTTTCTTTAGTCTGTTTGGGACGAGGAAATGCCATTGTGTCTGATGTCTGAATTCGTCCCCACCAACATTATAAACAACTAATGGTTCAACGCTCGCCAACTGTTATTCATTCATTGCCGTCGCATAGTTAAGCCTAAATGATCAGTAGTTGGTGTAGTGATTCAAGTTATGAATACATTATTATGTACCGAGAGATCAATATCCTGTGTCCATTGAATTTAACTAAATTTAGGAAAAATTAATTGTCAGATGAACATGAAATTCAGTTTATATATATATATATATATATATATATATATATATATATATATATATGCGGAAGTGCTTATGTTTCTGTTTATTTTTTAATTAAAAGTTGCTATATTTTTTAGTTGGGAAACTAGCAGTTGAAATTCTAGTCACATGTTTCAAAGAGTCCTAGTTTCCTCGAAGTGCACGTCACTTAAAGCGAATGTATAAAATTGAATTCATGTTTGACATTTGAGATTTTTCACTTTTACTGATGTAAAAAAGGAAAATCACGGTTCTCTTAATAACAACTAATTCACTCCATCCTCTTTTAATATAGTTGGCAAGGATAGACATAGGAATAATGCTTGATATTCAATCAAAATTAGAAGACTCCCTTAGCTTCTTATCAGGTAGCTATAAAGTAAAAAAATGGAAGTTAAAAAATTCCTGATTGACCATTTGGAATCCCGGCTTGGAAGTGCGGAGAAGAATAAAAGCTTGCGTGCACCAACGAAGTTTCATGGATTTCACTTATTTAGACGTAATCTGCACCAGTTTTGGTTCTCACCGTCGTCAATATCATAGAGTGAGATGCTTATGACGCACATCGGCTGCCGATGCAGCAGCATCATTGTTCAGTTTATTAAGGATTTTCTTCTGTTCTTGTTCGACTGTCATTGTCATTTGTGGGTTTACATGTGTTCGTTACTTTGTCACTCGGTCGGCATTTGGTCAAAAGGCTTATATCTTCTGGTTTTATTTTGCGTTACATGGCAGATGTCATTTTCCATTTTTAAGACATATTAAGGCGATAATAATGGAAGAAGATGATTGAATTGCCTTGGGATTTTACAACATACCAACTTACAACATATATATATATATATATATATATATATATATATATATATATACCTCTGCCTTTTATTGTATATATTCAAAATGCAAACATTTTGATCCGGAGGAACACGTTCAAGGCAAATTTATTAAGATCATGCATTTCAGAATTACCGAAACATTCCTGTATATTATTCTGGTTGTTATACCTGTTCGGTCAGTGTATAAAGTTTATGCACGTGCAAAGCTCGTGAATTGAGCGCTCATTTGTGAATCCCTCTCGATAGAAAGAAATGTGCGTGACGATGATGTTTTCTGTCTTCATCAAGTAACGAAAAATACGTTGATAAGTTTGTTGCTCGTGGGGTTGGTCGCGTTCGGTAATACCTTAGGCAGGCTGAGGAAACTATCATTTGGCAGATTAACGGCCAATGACTTATGTTCAAATTTGCTGTCGTGAACAGTTCCAGTTCCGTGCTTCTCGTTCCTTCATACTGGTGGAGTTCGTTCCTTTAGCCATGGGTGTTATTTCTTCTTCCTGTTCTTGGAAATCATTCGAATCAAATTTTCAATAATTGCATATAAGCTTGTGAAAGAAAACTACTGTGAATTAATTAACTACAATCTTGCGTTATAATACTACTTCATAAAATAGGAGCAACGTGAAGTCTTTAATTTCCACTTCCTCTGCGGTACCGTTATTCGTAATCGCTCATTTGCATTATCCGCCTAACATCGTATCTTGGGTATATCGATAATGAAAGAGATATGTGGGGAGCTCATAGCAGCAAAAGCCAAATTGCGCTATAAAAATAGGGGTGGGGGGGGAAGAGATATGTGGGATCCTGAACAGGACCTCGGGGACCAGGATCAGGTGATAGGATACTAGTGGACAGAGGGTCAGTGTTTCTTTTCTCAAAGCAACGCATTCTCCAGTTGTGTCGTATAATTTACCTTATACGTACCGTTGAAGGTTTAGTCAATTCAGACCACTTCACGATTCTTGTCCCCCCCCCCTTCATTATTTAGAGATTCTTGTCCTCCTAACTGAAACGAAGCCAACAGGGAAGAAACAGCATCTAGTGTTGTTATTGTAGTTTCATATTTGTAATTTCGTACTGTACGACCCATAATCAGGAAATCTAAATAAATCAATTATAAGTCTATTAATTGGAAAATATGACGATTGCAGATAGAAACTGAAGTTCATCCTTAGGGGGCGTATTATAAAAATAAGGTATAACGGTGTTATGATATGGAATTAATAATAATGTATTGTAGAATAACTCGGAGTTAGATGACCGGAAGGCAACGTTATATTGAATGAAAAATATAGAATCCGGGCAAGACGTATGCGGCCTTGTGTGTTGGGGCAATCAACTGAATCGTGCGGCAACTGTGTGTAGGCATATGTGATGTCATAGTTTTAGGTGTGGCCGCCGGTTAAACGGCTGCTCGTCTCAGATGATTATTTTATACGTCGTGTCGGAAACAAGACATCCGTTACTCATTGTAATCCTCTACCGCTTCCGGGCGGCGGAAACAGACTCTTTTAAAATGCTTCTCGCGGACTCTCCGCTTAAAACCTTCCTTCTTAAGGAGTGGGTTTCTTCCTGCGTTCATACCTGTGTGTAGTCTCTTCGTGCTCTGTTCCTGGCAGTCGTAGGAAAATTCGTAGTGTTTAAATATGATTTCCGAGATATCTGGTATATTTTCTATAGGACGCAACTCGCAAAGTGAAAGTCCTGTGTTGTGTTAGAGGGAACCAGTGGGGGAAATGTTACGACACCGATAACGTACGAGGAGGATTGCCGAACAGATGTTAAATCTTGTAGGTGCACTTGTGCCTGTACCGCCGTCGTTATTTTTTTTTCAGATTTCGCGCTCGACATGTATGCCGAAATTTAGTTCCGATCGACGTAGGTTCGAAATTTCGTACTAGTATACACGAATGTACTGCTACTATGCTCATGGAAAATTTTACGACTCTACATAAGGTTTTTTAAAAAAGTGAGGTATAAATAAATCTTTCGAGGGAAACGAGTGGTGCTACTAAAAATATCCATGTTTTGTTGGGGTATTGCTCCCTGTCTCCACTCGCTGGCTCCATTCTGGAGGAAGGACTACTTGTTTTGGTAGACAGACGGTTTCACTGTTTCCAGCAAATCTGCCGTTCTGAATTAATTCCTTTAAATACTGTTCATTGGCGTTTGAAAACGCGTTTATGAGAAGTTAAATAGGTTCGCGGTTGCCAGGTTCTTTGCTCAAAATTATTGCGACCTTGAAGTATCGTCATAAGGACAAGAATTCTAGTTCGAATTTTGTTTCTGCAGGTTAGCCACTATGGTCAGCTAACGGTGTATTGCGGCCAGAAACGATTTATAGTTTACTATCGCGCCTCTAAATTTTGATGAAATGAACTGGTAAATGTTGCATTTTGAACTACCTGTGGTGATGGTGATCGGTCGTGTGTGTCATGGTGGTGAGATCATGGTGTTACGCTTGTCAGATGTTATGTGCGAACCAACTTGAAGTACCAAATGAGCCTAAATTTCCTTATAAACCCTGGAAAGCACCTAGACCGAGGTCCTTCAACAAGGTACATATTAAGAGTATAGCATTAATATTGAATTCATTATAAGGGTGGAAAAATTTGAACACAATTATGGCTAATGTAATTTTATGTTTCCCGTGGTTAGAGGTGTAAAACCGAATTCAAATTGTGTTAAATTAAAAAAGTTTACAAAATTTAAAATGTGATCGGAATCTCTAACAGAGAACTAAAGTACTCAGTAGTAAGTACTTTAAATAAACATGGAAACAAAAATGAAATAAAATAGTGTATGTGTTAAGAAATTGTCTTTGAGTTCATGTTTGAGCATTATATTTTTCATACCTCAGGAATTGAATTACGAATTAATTGTATATTAACAACAGTGATTTTTAAATTGGAGTTATCCTGTTATAATGCCATTTGCTTTTGCTCTTTTACAACATTGCCCTTAAATAAATTGTGATGTTTGATTAATTTATTAAATAGTAAATTTTAAACTTATTGGAACCATTAATTCATTGTGGTTTGGATTTATATTACTATAATTGCTGTGTCTATAATTAGTTTTTAACTAATTTTTATTGTAATTTCATGCAAAATTAATAAATTTCAGTGCCATGAAGTACCAGTAATATGAAAAATATTATTTATAATAACAAAAAGGAATAATAATTGTGTTTGTGTAGAAATTAAATTAATTTTTTATTTTTATTTCAAAAGTTTTAAATTTTAGATAATATTTATTTCTCATATTTATAAGAATCATGAAATCTATCTCCTGTTTAGTCATATTTTCCCTACTTTGAGATAATGTTTAGTGAAAAACCTTTTTAGTATCATGTTCCAATCATCTCTCATGATATTATAGTCATTATATTCTAACATGCACTAATGTGTTTTATATAAAATATTGTCCAGAGTGAAAAAGGACTTCTACTTTTGCACATGCAGTTATTATTCTTATTTTCTTAGTTCTCTTCTTATGCTATGATGTTTTAATATAGTGAAACCATCAGAACATATTTTGTTTCAGAATTATTCCAAAGAATCAATATCTCATCCAAAATCTGGTCCACCACCTCATACAACTTTACAGAGACATACAAAAGCCAATAAAAGCCTTCTATTACCAAGGTGTGTTTCTTGCAATGGTTCTTCCTTTGTTAGCCTTATTTGATAAAATATGTTCAGCATTGATGCTTATGATCAATGTGTTAATAGATAATCAACTGAATATCAGTCAGTGATTATCAGCTATTACGTGTAATATTTCATTCTGGGTATGTAAGATGGCCAGGCCAGGTAGCTATGATGAACTATTTTAACAGGATGCACCTCTAGATAATAAAACAGGATGCCAGTAACATAGTGTAACATACAGTGTAGGCTATCCGTTCATTACTAGAAAGTAAAATGAAGAAGTATTAGTCACACACTGAATACATTATGTTACATTATTTCATCGATTATTTCTGGCAAAACTTGCCTGGTGTGGGACATGGTTTATATGTACATTTTTTATAGCTTTTTTATTTGTAATTATTATTTTAAGATTAATCTTTATTATGTAATGATTTCAGGTTTTATTTTCCTTATGGAAAAGCTACAAATCAATCTGAAAGACTGATTCTGCTAGAAGGTTTAAGATCTGCTTTTCAGTTATTGCCAAATCAACAAGTTACAATAGATAAATTTGGCCCAATCGTAAAAGTAAGTAAATTCAATGTGTAATTTCATTTTGTAAGGCAACCAGCAAAGATTTAAAGAAATGCACATTTGTGTTATTATCAAAGTTGTTATGCTGCTTATGAATTCATTCTCTTTCATTGTAGAAGTGGTCTTGTAGATTGTTGAGGAGTATGTGGAATGAAATTGTTATATATCCCTATTTGACTGAATAATTTTGTTTATTACTATGATTTTTATAACGTAAATTAATTATTTCTGATTATTCACAGGCATGTGGATGTCCATTATATTGGAAAGCCCCTCTTTTTATAGCTTGTGGAGGGGAGAAACTTGGCTATGTGGAATTAAATATGGTACTTGATTACTGGAGGGAGTAAGTTTTATATTTTATTGGGCTATTCAGAAATTAGTAAGAAATTATTCTTTGTGAATTATAAAAACACATACATTATTCTTTAATATTGAAAAATGTATCACCTGTCAATAATTTTCTTAATTATGTAATCACAATTTTAGTGTGTGAATTTTTTGTACATGCATATTTTTTATATACATTTTAAACTCAAAAATATTTTCAACGAGTAAGCATTTAATAATTGGCAGTGAATTACTTTATTTTCAGTGTCACAAGTAACTATCATGACTCTCCTTCACGATTTTTGCATATTCTCACAAAAGGAAGCAGAACGTATATATTGCCAGAAGATTTTATGCCTATGGTACAGGATGTTGTTGACACACATCCTGGCTTGAGTTTTCTCAAAGAAGCTGTGGAATTTCATTCTAGATATGTTCATACTGTAAGTTTATATTTTAATGATTTGTGTTATTTCTAAGGTTAAATGTGTGGTTATTTTGTACACATAATAATGTATATTATTATGCATAATAATGTGTATTTTGTGCATATAATAATTTTTTTCTTTTGTTTCCAGGTCATATCTCGGATATATTACTGTGTAAATAGTTCATGGTCTGGCCGGATAAGTTTGCAAGAATTACGCCGTAGTAACTTATTATCTGTTATTGCATTATTAGAAAAAGAGGATGATATCAATCAAGTGACTCATTATTTTAGTTATGAACATTTTTATGTAATTTATTGCAAGTTTTGGGAACTTGATCGTGATCACGATTTGTTTATTGACAAACATGACTTAGCAAGACATAGCGATCATGGTAACTTTTTAAGTTGATTTTTCACCTTATTAGTTCCATTATAATATAATATAATATAATATATTTTTTTAAATAAATATGAAGTTTTCTGTTTTTATAAGAATTTAATGTTTGCTGTTAATAGTTCAATAATATAGTTTTATTTTCAATTTTATAATCATTTGAGCAACATTTATAAATCATTCATGATTCTGATGTTTTAGCCCTCTCAACAAGGATTATTGATAGGATTTTCTCTGGTGCAGTAACAAGAGGAAAATTTCCTAAAGGTTCTGATCCAACAGTTCAAAATAAAATGTCATACACAGAATTTGTGTGGTTCCTACTTGCGGAAGAGGATAAGTCACATCCAAGAGCTATTGAATATTGGTTTAGGTAAATTTGGCAGTTGTTTTATATGAGAAATTTCATTATTTCACTTTTTATATTTACTAATTAAAACTAATTAATTTTCAGATGCATGGATTTAGATGGAGATGGCTTCTTATCAATGTATGAACTGGAATATTTTTATGATGAGCAGTTACAAAGAATGGAAGCTATTGGAATTGAATGTTTACCTTTTGAAGATTGTCTGTGCCAGGTATGTTACTGTATTTTATTTAGCCTTTTATATGGTACTGGAATTACATTTAACTTGTTGCTATTATTTTTCAAAATATTTCATTGATGGGAACTCATATTGAAAGTATATACAAACTGGAATATTTTTGGAATATTGATTCCAAAAAGTTTAACATTTGTTTAAATGATGTTATAATTAAGTTCTTATCTGGCTACATTAACTGATTCATTGTTATAATTATCATTATGAAATGTGATATTTTTACAGATGCTAGATATGATCCAGCCTTCTGTTCCTGGCAAAATTTCTTTGAGTGATTTAAAGAAGTGTAAAATGACACCTATATTTTTTGATACATTTTTCAATTTAGAAAAGTACCTTGATCATGAACAGAGAGATCCATTTGCTTCTCAACGTGACCATGAAAATGAAGTGAGTATTTTAAAATTTTTTTTAATTTTCTATTTCACCATCAGCAATTAGCAAAATTGTTTGTTAAAAAAACTCTATTTGTTGAAATGGATTAATGACTTAAACTTAAACATATTAGCATTAAGTTTAAACTTACAAATATTAGCATGATTAAAATTGGTGTTGAAAATAATATAAATATAACATACATATTATTGGGATATAATAATAGAATTCAATAATGTATATTATTTGCATTGAGTTGTTGTAATTTAAATACATGCTTTTTTTGTATGCCCAGAATTCGGAAAATTCACAGGTAATTTAAACCTGATATAAAATAATATAAATTTCACTTTTTTTAAGGTAACATAAAGTAAATTGTTTTACTGTTTTTAATGTGATTGTTTTTTAGATTTCAGATTGGGACCGCTATGCTGCTGAGGAGTATGAATTGCTTGTTGCTGAAGAAGGGGGTAGTGAAAATCAGGATGCAATGTAAGTTTAGCTTGTAAGATAAAATCTAACTGCCTTTCCCAATTTCACATAATACAGGTGTGAACATTTCAACTCTTCAGAGAAATATCGGAAATCCACTTTTATGACCAGTTAGCGGAAGTGTATAAGGCCTGTCAAAGATGAAACTGAACCTAGGAAATGTAATTTATAAATTTGCATTTTAATAACTGTTGTCTTCAATAACAGATTTCCCTGCTCTGTTTATACAGTGGATCCCCGATAACAGCACTACTATTAATTTTATTATTAATGCTGTATTACTACATTACTTGGTTTCATATCATTACAAATATGATATTGGAAATAATAATGTTTTGTAAATGACCTAATATTAATTATTGCAGAGAGGGCGAAGATGAAATATAGCCCTAGTAAGTGCAATTGTCTTGTAAGTACGTCTGTGATGGTTCGTTTCTTGTGTGCTCTTGCATGGTTTCTTTTCTTAGATTTATGATAGTTGGGATAATGAAATGGATTGTGAATGAAATTAAACTCATTTCATAGAAAAAACATTTCTTGTGGAAACTAATTTCTTGTCATCATCATTCAGTAGTCTATTTTCAATAAAATTATAAATTTAGTTTCTTCCATTATATCCATTTCTAATGTATGGATTAACCCTTTGTGGCCGGCGGCTTTTTCGGCCGAGCGAGGTGCCAGGTCGGAGCAATTTTCGCGAAGGTGTCGGGCGCCTTACAGGTACAAATAAAATAATCTTATACATAAATTATCTTATAAAAACGTTATATTTTATTTTAAGAGTTTATATATATTTACACCTTTAACAATGTAATTTCGCAAACTTAATCCGACCTGTTGTGCGAAATGCATCGGCGATTGAGAGTCGCCTTCCGACCGCAAAGGGTAAATTTATTTTCTAACAACTCTGGAAATAATTATTAAATATTTTTAACAATTTATAATTACCCATTTTGCATGAAGCAGATGTTTAATGCATGGCTTTCCTTGACTGTTTTTTTTACGATTATTTTAGAGGATTTACTATTGTTTAACCCACGGTACTATTGAATATGGTATAATGGAAGAGCAGATCTCTTATTGTATAGGGGTTTAGTGTCAACATTTTAGATACCTTAACTACATTAGTTATAGTTCATTTGTGTTTTAACCATCTTGAAAAAATAACATTTCCTTATATTATAATTTTAAACACGAGTTATTGGAACCATTATTGGAACTGATAGATTTTGTATAAAAAAGACAATATTATTAATATAAATATGAAATAAAATTTTGTGTACTGGTTAAAAAGTTGAATATAAGTATATAATTTAAAAAATTCATTTTGTCTCGAATGTAATTTCTTAACTAATGTGACTAATTAGTGTTATAATTAATAGTTTTATAATTATGAGATTTTACACTAGTATGTCAGGCTCATTGATGTAATGTTTGTATGCACTGCGGCAAAATTTATGGTTTTAAGCACTTGCATATTATAATTCTTGAAACGTTAAAGAAAGGTCTGTAGTACTTTCACCCATGTGATCTATTGTCTGACTAGTATTATTATGAAAAGCTGAAAACAACCATCTCAGAAAAAAAATGAGAGGAGACTAGCATATTCAATATGATAAAGATTCTACATTTGTATGTGTCTGTCAGCCTGTCTATATTGCGTGCGTGTCTATCTGTCCTCATGGATGTGTGTTTTCCACCTAACACAGTATAATATAATAGAAGCACCTAGTGTACTTATATCATTGCAATTTTTTTTCATGCCTTGGTTATCTTTTTAATACAGCATTACTTTCTGTCTTCCTTTAATTTAAACTTCATTCTGTAGATTTAATTATTAGTCAACCTATCTACACTTTTGTTCACAGTAATTTTTTTGTAGAAAATCTGGTCTCTACTAGTAATTAAAAAGTATATGTTCATGTATTTACAAGAGTAGTATCCTGTTTTCACACTGGATATTTGTTTCAAATATTTTGCAAAGAATCAAGTTTTATTCCAATTTAGGAAAAATTCAAACCCCTCAGAGTGTCCTTTTGTGAAAAGGAAGACAGAATCCTTCAAATCAGTGTGATCAAAAGAAAAATATTATCTGAAAAACATTTATACAGTAACCATTTATTCTATGAAGCATGCTAAAATTAGAGATTATTTAAATGTAGAAATTGAGAGATTTGGGTGAGGATGCCACCGTTTTTTGTTCTAGTTATAAAGCAATAATCTATTACTTGTGAGGGGGGGGTTAATCAATTCTAGGGTGAAAATAACTATTCATAATTAGTTTTTAACTTGGCAGTTATGTTCCTCAATTTAAAACACACATGTAAAGATATAAATTTCAATTGTTTGTATAAAGCTTATAGTGTAATATTATATGCTACAAAATATTTATTATTTTATACTTGTTAAACTGTGTAAAACAGCAAACATTATTGAACCACATCTCAGATAAAAAAAGTAAGTAATCATATTTTAGACTGAACCAAACTAGACAATTGAAAAATAACTGAAATATTAATTTATATCGAAGTTCCATTTCAAAAGATATTAGAGTCTAACTCTTGTTTGAATTAAATCATGCTTTTAAATTTTTTTTATTATCAAGACCTTAAGCTAACTTAAGAGGCCTCACTGAGCCTTGTAAGACTCAGCAAGAAAAGAACTTACTGTGTGTGTTACCAATTTATTTTTAATTGAGCCTGGCTTATTGTATTTGTCTATGAACTTATTTACAGTAATTTAATTTAAAATTATATTTTAATATAATGTTTATTTTGTCATAGGATATATGAGTGCACCTC
Source organism: Lethocerus indicus (assembly GCA_019843655.1). Lineage (NCBI taxonomy): Eukaryota > Metazoa > Arthropoda > Insecta > Hemiptera > Belostomatidae > Lethocerus > Lethocerus indicus. Next base: position 18,636,198 of record JACDQD010000003.1, on the reverse strand, counting down.
TGAGGAAGACATTTTTTCTCCAAACCTCGATGAAATGTTGAATGGAAGTACATATATTAACAATAATAGTAAACTATATTGGAACCAACCAAATGTTACAGTCACCCCTTATGATGACTTAACTGATTCTGGGGATTATGCAGATAGTGACAGTTCCATTTAGTTATTTGATATAAAAATACTCATAGGTATGAACATCTAAGTATTGTAATTAGTACAGGAATTATTTTTTGCCTGTTGTTCTTCAGGTATAATAAGTTTTGAGGAAAGGCATTTTGGGAGTACCTTATTTATTAATGTTTGAAGTGTGCTTTATAATTTTTTGAATGAAAATGTACATAATTATATGTAGTTATTCTCATTTAGTTTATTTTGTTAAGTTGTTAAACATTTAGCGTTAGCAAATTACATTCTTCTTAATTTTTTATTATTCAGTTCTTTAAATATTTAAGTTAAATCATTAAATACTTGATAATTTTTATTTGTACAATAACTATTTGATAAAATGTTTTGTTCACGTGTACACAGTTCACATTACGAGCTTATATGAATGAATATATAATTTAGAAATGTTTTACACATAAGAGATTAAAAGTTCCTAAGCTTTAATATTTATTTCATTTTGACATTGAATGTTTTATATATTAATTTACTGGTGGTAGGTTTTTTACAGAAACATAAAATTAGTGTTTAACTGTTATATTCATAGCACTGTGACAGTATTGTTTTAATATACTACTAGTTCAACATGGTATTGTGCCTCAATATTATGTTATGTTATGTTCTAATTTCTTTCTTTATAACAATTCAGTTTTTTAAATTACAAATAAAAACTGTTCATTAACATAATGCAATTTTTATAACTCAACTGTTAATATCAATATTATTCTCTTGATGAAAAATATATATTACCTCATATTATTAGTAAACTGGCTTGCATATTTCATACATGTAGAGGCATCAGTCAAAGTATTCATTAGGTAATGTGGTCATAACGATCAAATTTGATGTTATAATAATCTCACATTTCAATTTCTTAAAAATTTAAACTCGGAGTTTTCTTGTTGTATATCAGATGGACAAGAAGTTTGGTTGTATTTTAATTTGATGATTAATAAGAATTATGGCCTATTAAGGATTAATATAAAAAAGGATATTATATTAATATAGCTACAGTTGATTTATTATGTACCTGTTATTTTAGTTAACTACTGTTAAGTCAAAATATTGATTCATTTTCATCCTATTTCCATCACTATATATTATTCTCAATCACACATTTGTGCAAACTTAGTATTCTGTTTAGTTAATAATATAAAGTACCCATATATTTCTTTCTTGCAAAAATGTGAATTGACTTTTTGGTTAATATCAAGTGGTGAATTCTTTTCCATTATATGAAAATATTGACATCATTTTTTCAAGTTCCAAGATTGATTTCAAATTGATAAAACTTTTATTAACATGTGGTAACAAGGTTTAATCGTACCCTTTTTTATCAATTACATAGTTTTTATTATTTTTTTTGGTATGTTTATGTGGAAGGAAAGAATTAAATTAGGAATATTGTTTATTAGAGATGCCAACTCTACTGCTTTATATTGAAAAACTTTAATAAACCAGTTAATATATTTTTAGTTGGGTTCTAATTAATAATTATTAGTAATCATAACTATTATATTTATAATTGTTAAATAAGTTATGTTTTCCTACAAATGGTACATGATTTTAATTATGTATGTAAAAGTAAATTAGCAATACTCACTGACCTAGACATCTTAGCTTTAAAAATGTTACCAATTAATTTTGTTATTGTGCCAGCTTTAAATAGTTTATTGCAGACTTTGTAATATTTCGAAGGAAGTAGCAATTGATGTAAGCTAATGCTTTACCAAAGTATGTCATTTAAAAAAATATTTAGAGAAAATATTAAATATTTTTCATTTTATGAAACAATGATATTGTAAAAATTACACATTACTCAGACTGTTTCCTGCTGAGTACTGCTTATCTCAATGCAACCTTTCTTCCTTGGTCAATGACATGTAAATTAAAAACCAAGTTTTTAAAATTTGTTGCTTACAAATTAACTGTATGTAAAGCAAGCCCTTAATTTTCCATGTTTAATGTAACTATAATACATTTAAGCGTGAAAGCTATTTGTAAAAACACATTACAGTTGCTTGTTTATTATTTTTTTTTTTTGACATCAAATTGTCTCCTAATAAATCACATTGTGGGCTTGTATATATTGATATTGCCTGATGTTTACCTCAAAGTACCTGAGAGAATACTAATTGTGTTGCACTTTTGTTTAGAATGCTTATTACAAGAAAAATGTTACTTTTAAGATATGATTCTAATTATGATAAAATTGTTATGGACAAATATTAAACTTAATTTTGTTAAGGGTACTTATCAACACTTCTGCTTTTGAGATAAACCTACCTACTTGAGAATTCTATTACATATTTTATGTTCATTATTGTTATTTAACCAATAATTTATGAAAACATACATTTCCACAGTAAAGAGCAGAAGAGTGTCTAACAAATTTATATGATTAAGGTCATATATGTGTATTGTTAATTAAAATATTAATCTGAGTATTAAGTCATATTTTAATTAAACTAAAACTGAAAACATTAAAATGATCTGTTTCCTAACTAGTTGATCCAAACTACTATGTTTTAAGTAGGCCATAGTAGTGTGTGTAATTTTGTTTTATTCTTATTTTTAATTTTTGTTTTGTTGTTTTATATACTTATACACACAGAAGAATAATACAGCTTTTGTTATATGATTAGGATTTATATTAGTTATAATATAATTTTGTTTGAGTCAAAATTTTTCTTTTTCTGAAATATTCCCATTTTGAGGTGGGAAATAATAGAATTAACTATGAAGTATGATTTATTACATTTTTATTTAGTTGATAGTTACATGACAGTGCAAGAAACCTCTTGTTAATACTATGGGTACGCTGATTGTTAAATAAGAAAATGCCTTATTGTCATATGTGTAAAAATGTGTTCATCAAATAGATTAAGATGTAACATAGTCTAGTCTGGTTTTATATGTACAAGTAACATTAGTGAAATTTTTGCTAAAGGAGTTTCTTAGTGTATCTCTGAAGTACGTTTAACTATAAATCTGTCTTAAAGTTTAAAAACAATATAGTCTTAATTACACCTTATTTGGCCCACAATGTGTACCATTCAGTATTAATGCTAATCACCAATATTTTTAGATGTTCATTCATTAGTAAGTATTGCCAAAAGGAAATATAATAAACAAATGTTATCATAATAATGGTTCTGTATTATTAATATTCATCAGGTATTAGATTGGCTATCAGTTATATGTGTGTGGTTACCCTTGTATTTGTACTTATGGGGGATCTATCAGACAATGATAGCTTCACTGAGCTCAAAAGTATTCCAACAATATTGTAGGAATAGGAATTGAGTATAGAGGAAGAGTTTTTCCCACATTTAAATTTACCCATTTAATCATATGTTGCCACAAATCAGGCAGGCAATAATTATCAGAACATTTATGTGGTATTAATTGTATATAGTGGTAATAGATAATAACAATTTGAGTGAACTTAACTGTTGAATTTATCCACTTTCGTTAAAGTTGTAATAAATTTATATGTGTTATGTGGAGGTGTTAAAATGTGGGAACATTTTATATGCTGTTTATTTATTAGACATTTTTTTATTGTATTAATTAATGATTTTTATTAATAGTTACGGTGATCAGTGTACTAAAATGTTGGATATATGTGACATTTGCATTCAACATCATTAGCAGTGCTTAATGAGAAACCATTCGTGATCCGTTAGTAATTTTTTTAGGTACTGTAATTGTTATCAATATTAATACCCAAAGAATAATAATATGTACAACATATGTAATAGACTAACAACTTAGGAATAAAAATTCATATAGCTTTTATATTAATAGAATATTTTTAATGAACTCTAGTTTCATATTGGTTTTTCTACTGTCTAGTTTGTAACATTGTATCCTAGACTGAAATAGCATTTTCTGAATAGCTTTTATTGGCACTTGTAACAACAGGATGTTACCTGTATTTCAAATAAAAATACAATGTTTACTTTTTGCCGATAACGTATTATTTTTGTCACCTGTACCAACTTGCTTATGTCATTATGCATTGCATTCAGATTTATAATAATCTAGTAATAATAACATATTTGATTGAGTATATATTCAAACTAGCATGTAACAATCATGCCAGGAGTTGCCTCCTTTAAAATGTCTTCATATTTAATATTATTTAATAAAACAAACTGGGTGAAAGAATGGAGCATCTGGATTCTGAGTCTGGATAAAAGTATGTTTATTTACTTACGTAATTTTTTTTTAAATTTTACAATGTATTTATTTGAACAATACAGATGAAATTCTGTCTTTCTTTCATATAGATAAAAAGAAAAGTGCCATATAGAAATGTTGAAAGACAAACATTTTAATTACTTCTGATTTACTACATGCTTCTCCTAAAAAGATGAAAGGGACACAGCAGGGGCTAGTAAATGCCAATATCATTAGTCCAGAAAACGATAGTTTTCTTGAGGGCTGCTAGAGAATATTATCTTGGGGAAAAATAGATTGGGAGTTAACTCTAATCTACACAGCAATTTAATTAGTTTCTTTTCTAATATAATATTTATTAGTGCATGTAACATACACTGGAGCTTTTTATTGATCCATGTTTAAAAAAATGCGAAATACCTTCCAGTAAGGAGAATATGAAAATTATGTTCTCTTGCAGAAATGGTATTTAATGCTTGGGTATTTGTTCGCAATCGCTTTCACTAGGGTGAAAAATATTGTGATAATAATAGCACTAGAATAAATTGTAACGATACATAAGAAGAACATAATAGCTGCCTTTTGAAGGTTGTTAACTTATGAAATTCCTTGGTTGTATTCTCTATTGGTACGTAAAAGACGAACATAAATAGAAGTTTTAAATCAGAACGTTTATAAACATTTCATAATTGGAAACGAAATAAAAGTAAGTAAAATCGCGGTAAAGTAAAAATAAAATAAATAAATAAGATAAATGATCATACAAACCAAGTTGGCAATACTTGGCTGATTGCTTGTAGTCATATGTTGAACGTCATTTGACAATATTGAATATATTATTCTATTTTAACTTTTATCTTTAAATGCTGCTAGAAACTAGTGTTTTCCCCCCAATATATTAACGTTTTGAAGGTGTTAAATATCTATCTGTATATATTTACAGCCCGTTTTTGGATTCTATTCAATGAGTTTTGACGGGGCTTTCACTTATTTGTTATTCGACAATCCAGTTTCAGCTACAACGACATCTCTGTTAAAAAGAGCGGTTGGAATTTGTTTTAAAAATGCATTAGAGTACAAATATATTATGTGTATATATATATATATATATATATATATATATATATATATATATATACATAATATTTTATACATGTGTGTGTGTGTGAGAGAGAGACAGAGAGAGAATATGTTAATTTCCACGAGACTACAATCGGTTCTCAATTTTAATATTTTCAGAGTCAAGTTTTTGTAGAGTTAATGCCAAAGCCTAAAGACACACAACGAACAATTATAAGAATGGATCCAGATCCACTTTGGAAATTAGCATCATCCAGTCACTGTTTCGTCAGGTTAGCAGGAATTAGTGGTGCTTCGGCTGTAATCCTTGGAGCATATGGTGCTCATTGTAAGTTTAACTCAATACAAGTTAGTAATTATTTAACTGTTTATCATATCAACAATATGGCGATGGCCCATCATATTTTTGATAATTCTATTACCCGTTATAACCATTTAACTTTTGTCTACATTTGACTGCCTTACTAAACTATTATTTTTAATTGATGAATAGATACTGTTCACAATCACAGTCAATTTATGAAAACTATCAGTCCAAAATTAACATATTACCTATTATTTTGTACTAGTTTTACAGGCTGTGCAGTTTTGTTTTAAGACATATTTGAAATCAAGTGTAGAACATATTTTTTGAATGTAGTTGTAAGTTGTTACCCTCTGTGATATGAAGCAAATGATATATGAGTATATAATAATTTAACTGTAGAATTTCACACCAATAATCAATATTAAATAATAGAAACTCATTGAAACATATTTAAGTCTTATCATCACTTCTTGTATTATATTTCCTTTGACTTTTTCTAGCCATACTCCCTGACAAAAACAAAGACCAGAGCCTAAAAAATGCATTTGAAACAGCAAACAGATACCACTTCTTTCATACCTTAGGTTTGTTAGCCACTCCACTGAGCCATTACCCCTTTATAGTAAGTATTTCATTTCATTTATTTTCTTTTATGTACATACATATTCAAATATTAAATGATTAATTCTTATAAGGCTGTAGGGATACCTCAGATAAAGATAACCCCTGCAATACACCGTTATGACAGACATGTTCCTTCTGAGATTAGACCAATTTCAGCTTTAAAGTGAATAAGTTTTAACTCCATCCAGAAAATTGTAATATTAGAAAAATAATGAAAGAAGTGGAACAGGGCATAAACCAAATAGTAACAAAAGTTATATATTTATAATTCTTAAGAATGTATTATTTTTGGACTCACCTATAAACTGATAAGTTTTATATATATATATATATATATATATATATATATATATATATATATATATATATATATATAACTGCACACACGGATACCTATTTGAAGCTCATGAGGTTTTGAAATAATCTGTCTTTTGTTTCTTGCTGTCAGTAATACTGACATAATGTCCATTATCAATTACTTGCTTTTGTTTTTCAGAGTGGATCATTGTTCTCTCTGGGTATAATGATGTTTTGTGGATCATGCTACTACACTGCACTGACTGGAGATAATAGATTAAGGCGAATCACTCCAATTGGTGGAACATGTTTCATTTTGGGATGGTTGGCTTTGGCAATTTAATTATTTATTTATTTTGTTACAATAGGGTTTAATTTTTTATGAAAATTTCTTTAAATGTTATGGTGTATTAGATATTAAAATGTTATTCACAACTCAGTTACATATTTATTAGGAAGTCATTACTGTAGTAAAAGTTGGCTACAAAATAGTAGGGATTTTATAATTGTTTTTAAATTACCTGTATCTACCTATTATCTTTGTTGATATTATGTACCTTTTGTCAATAAGTGTCACATAAAAGTTGTGTTTTTTGTATTTAAACAATAAATGTTTGCTTAAAAATGGGTCGTGAACATTCTACAGATTGTCACCCCTGCAATACACGTACGATGTACATATATTTTCATGCTGAGATTAGACAAATTTCACCTTTAAAGTAAATAAGTTTAACTCTCTCCAAAAAATTGTAATATAAGACAAACCATGAAAGGAAGTTGAACAAGGCATAAACCAGATAGTAACAAAAGTCATATATTTATAATTCTTAACATAAACTTCATTGATACAATAAAAATAATGGTTTAAAATGGAGAATTCCAAGAGTTTTCTATCATAAAATCCATGATTCAATACATATTATCTGCCTGAAAAAAATAAATAAAAACTTTCTATATAAAAATTAAATAAATGCCTAGTCTAAGTGCGTAGACTCTTCTGGAAAGTTTTTAATATAAGCACCATTAATTAATGTTGTTTTGTTTAGATGGAGGGGGTGGTACACTGAAGATAGATGTTTCATCATATGACTGTTTATCATTCTTGAAATTTCCTCCATTTTTTCCAGATGGATCACAGTGAGGGTTAGATTGAAAATTGGCCAATAAACCTGATACAAATCAGTATAAATGACTAATTTCAAACATATTTTGTGTTTTTAAGATGTAAGGATACACTTAACTATAAATGTACCGTGTATTTCCTTAAACATCCATAAGACTTAAAATAGTAAGAAGTATGAAAGACTGTCTAATTGTTCCTACCTGTTCCCTTATACCTGGATAACTGTTGGTACACCTGTTTCATTCTTTCAATATTATGCCTAGATACAATACTATGATTAAGCATTGGCATAGGGTAATCAATGCCAATAATACATTTTGCAGCTTTCTGACCACTCTCTGGACAGTTCCATGGTTCATGAATATATTTGGTTGGCATATTTTTTAATACTGGTAAATATTTCCTGAAATTAACACATGGCTAATTTATGTTAAACAATAAAAACACTTTACACTCTAATTATCTGGAACTAATATCCTCTACTAAGGAAGATCTGAATGAAATATCTTAAAATTTAAAGAAGATGAAAAAGACCACTATAGCTTAATTTTGTCTAGTTTAAAATAACAGAGACCACTTCAGACTCACACTCATGATTACACTAAGAAATGTTGAGAGAGGCCAGTTTCCTTAAAAGTTGGAAAAAGGAATTTTTATAACATTCAATTAACTTACCTAATATAATCTCCATTTGGATCTGCCTTCCTTCCAAATCGGACAGGGCAATAACAGTGAAAAAATTGCTGAAAGAATGAAGAACACGAAAGCCACATCCACATACCAGCATTTACTGACCAATCAGCATCTAATAATAGTTCTTCAAATACCTGAAAATACATAAAAAGGAGTTAAGCACAAAGAAGATCCAATTGTGAGAACTGTAAATATCACTAAGGAGCTCCACTATATATAGAAAAATCTACCTTCATTCCTTCTTCCCAAGAAATCCATAAATCCCCCCTGGTTAAAAAACATGCGACTGCATGTCTTGCCAAATGATGAATCCAGCCCTCTTCTCGAAGCTGGGTCATTATGGCATCAATCCATGGGAATCCAGTTTGACCCTATAGGTAATACATTTTATTTTATTTTAAAAGAAAAATTAATTTGAAGCTCTAAGATACTTGTGAGTATATATTAATTCATATTTAAGCAATATACATAAATCAACAAATTAAGCATAGGATATATATGCATTATATATTCCAGTAAAGTAAAGTCAGAAAATTCAGAATACAGAAATTCATTTTTGAGTCAATCAAATCTTGGCCCTTTTGAAGGTATCTGATTTTTTGCTTTTTCAAGATCTAAAGTCATATAAAAAATTATGATGATGATGACAAGACAAAATAAGTATTGTTTACATTTGCCCACTTTGCCAAAGCTTCTGGGTTCTTGTCCCAGGGAACCTGTACACAAATTGGGTTTCCAATCATCCGATCAAAATTTGGGTTCCTAGTTGCAGCACAATAAAAGAATTCTCTCCAAAGTAGCTGGCCGTGCAAGGACAAAGGGGGAGCTGCTTTTTTAATCTAAAACAATTTTATTTAAAAATTTCATTTACACTATTCATCATTTTATCTATAATTTATTCATTCATACATAATAATACATTACGGTGAGGTATAAGAATTACCTAAAAAAATTATTTGATTGAGAGAAATGTACAGAGCGATGGCGAAATATTCATAGTTTGTTTTCGTAGAAGTTTACTAATGAATAGGAAACTGTTATATAAAGTGACAATATCTCAATCACTTAACAACACAGAATTTTAAATTTAATAAGATAGATATTCATGTTACATTCATTTACCTTTTTATACAAATCATTCAGCTGATAATAAAACAATCTGGTTGATAAACAACCAAATCGTAGGTATGGGCTCAGACCAGTTTGGGATGGAAGGAGTGACTGAGGTGTCATTTTGGGTCGACCAAAAGAAGCAACCCATGCCTAGAACAAGAGATGTATGAGCCACAAATACTTTCAGGCAATAATCATTTTGTGATGTGAATTTAAGGAGCCACTTAAAACCTTTCTCTCCAAATGTCTTTCTAAACGAGACAAAGCTTCACTTTCCCCTCCTTGCCACACAGCAGGAACTAAACCATCAGTGTCAAAACCTGAAATTCAATAAATGTAAGAATAATAAATATAATAATAATTAAAATTACTTATAATTAATTAAAATATTAATTATAATAGATCAGGATCAGAAATTACTCCATTGTAATTGTATATTACACCATTTCAAATACATATAAAGGCTTTACTATTCACCATCAGCACCTTTCTTTGAAGCACCAAAATTTCTTATATAGCATCATAATTAAGCCTGTTACACCTCTTTCAATATATGAAGAGCATTTAAAAAAAATCCACAACTGTAGTAAAGATACTATTTTCTGGAAGATGCTGCTACATTTTAACTACCTTTTACTATGTAGTGCCACATAGAAACTACTATTATCCTAAGACTAAAATACTACTCATGCTATTATAACACTTGCAGGAGTATAGTGCGAACCTGTTTTTGGCAAATAATAGCAGTATTAGGTAAATAATAATAATTACCTAATACTAATATTATCCCCCTTATCTTCACAACTCATCATAATTAAGTTATTCTTACACTAATAGACATTTTCCTACATTTAGGCATTCAGTATTCCTACATGAGTATTATTTTTTATCTTAATATTACCCAGTTCTTCTAATGTTGGAACACCGTATTTATCATCGTGGTCATCTGAAATAGGTGTAAATGCATTTCCAATGATTGCACTTGTTACAGGTGGTTCAGGGGGAGGTGGTGAACCCATACTTGAAACAACTGCTTGAAATTGATGATATGTAAGAGGTGGTTTTCCTCCATTTTTTTCGATGATCCTAGTTAAAAAACAATAACTTTTAAAACAGAACAAAAATATTTGCTCATGACAACTTATTTTTCAAATAAAAATAGATTTTTATATAAAGCAAACATTATTAGTTAAAAAGAAATTGGATGGAAAACAATTTTGTAATATTTAATGTAATTATTGCTGAACAGAATGGTATTGTTGTCCGATATTAAAAACTTGAGATATGACTGGAATGCGACAACTGAATTAACATTAGCTGAAGATCTATTCTTATAAAACTGACTATATTACAGATGGAAAACAGTTTTCCAAATTATTTACCATCAATTGGTTTTAAATTTAGACTACGATATTAATGGCAGCATAAACAAGGCTAAATCAGTAATTACTTTTCCAATTTGTACAGTGTATGAGATACATGAGTGATAACTTCAATATTTAATCCTTGGCACATTGCCATAATATTCTGGTCCCTTACTCGTCCAAAGGGTTCTGGGTCTTCTTCGAATGAAAAATGTGTTATATTCCATTCCTGAAATGTCAGTGATCATAAATTATGATTATAATGAAAATATAAGTCAAGGAAAATTAGAACTAATTGATAGTTTAAACAATTTAGTTTAAAAAGTTAGACATATACACAACAATAAACATACTATTTTTGTTATCTACATTTTAAAATATATGAATTTCTCCACACGACCTAGTTCATAATCAAATTTGGTAAGTAACACATATATATTAGTCTTAATACATTTACTAGATATATGCAATATAAAAACAATTCTTGTTATTACCTTGAATAGTTTGGGAAGAATGTCTGCCGGTTGGCCTCTGATGACGAACAGTCTGGAGTTTAGTTTTCTCAAACTCCTGTCCAAATCCTCTAAACATTGGAGCAAAAACCTGGAGAATTTATTTAATATCAAATCAAAATGTCATATATTTCTCATACATAAAATTTGCAAGTAATTGAATAGTTTCAAATTAATTTTTTATAGATTTATAAGATAAATAAGGAATATTCTATATTTGAAATTTGTTTAATACAAATAGTATTTTATATATTTATATTTTTTAATATCTTAAAATACTTAATTTAAATATTTAGTCAATAAATACATGAATGACATTATAACTAACACCTAATTTATCCTGCCTTATGACGAACAAAAGAAATTGTGATAATAATTACTTTAAAGTAATCAGAAAGTATTTTGACAATTGAATATTTACATAATTCTACACATAATAAAAAACCACAGCAAAGATAATAAAGAGATTAATACAATAATATTTTACATAGCATATTATTGTCACACTATGTTTTATATGATAACATTTCAATACTAAAATAGAATAAAAATATATCAAAATTGCTTACCTCCATTTATTGATTCCCACGTTCGATGCTCCAGCAAACCAAGGATCAAGAATAAAAATACATCGAAATGTAGTTGAGCCTTTCAATCCTTGTCGCAAACTCGGATTGTCATGCAACCTCAACCCTTTTCTAAACCAATGTACAGTATGCTTTTCTGTCATTCTACCTCAAATAAGGCATTAAAATGTTTTCCCATTATCTTAACTTCTGTCCTTCATTCATGTTTCACTACCAAAATAAAGTGTAAAATAATTTAAACAAAAATAAATAGTACACTCAAATATTATTTTTGTCTTTTCAAGTTGTAATCAGAAATTAATGATAAAGTTTGATGTGTTAGACAACTTTCATAATATGATAGATCACAGCTAATATTTATATTATGATTAATTAAATTTTCAATCCTCATATGTATTTATTACAATTCAAATAACATCTGATAATTATTTGTAATTAATTCTGCGTAATAACTGACACTTCTGTAAGTTTAATATCATGTGGGGAGAACATATAAAGATGAATAACATAAATATAAAAGATCCAGTTGAGTTTTCCTGAACCTTTCGAGTTCCCCTCTTCAATTAGTTATAAATACTAATTGAGGGAAAATTGGATTTACCACCAGGATTAAAACTAAGATCTTCAGATTGGATTTCAACTAGACAACCAGATTAATTCAAATGCTTTTACCGCTAAACCGGACCCCAATCACCAATAATTTCAGAATTCCCCTTAAATTTTCTAAAAAACTTTATATAGATATTTAACAACTCTAGATTATAATTATTAAATAAGTGCCACAGAAATAAAAATGAGAAAGATTTTTCTTTGTTATAATCTGTAAAATTATAGTTAATTTTCATTAAATATTTGATACCAAGTTAATTTTCATACTTAATTAATCTAAGGAATGTATGTATGTATACATGTACATATGGGTACATTTATATATACATTTAATGATACATGTTGTAGTGAATAAATAACTATGGTTTATATACTTTTGAAACTGGCAGGGTAAAATCATATAGTTGTAAGTATAACTATATAGTTATATAGTATAATCATATAGTTTAACTGAAATGACCGGGTCGAATAAAACAAAGTTGTAAACCAATTTCAATATTTGGGGTAATTTATTCAATATTAGTGGCTTTAAAAAATGGCTCATTGCATTTTATTTGTTAATTGCATTTTATATACTAATAATACTCAATTGTAGCTATATTTTAATTTAGTATATGGTTGTAATACCTTAAATTATAATGTTAATTTCATAGCTTTCTAAAACCATTTTTTTTAAATACTTTTTGTTATCCCATTGAACTAAAACATGCAATTGGTGCTTTTCAACATATAGAATTTTTCGGGGTTAAAATTCTAATATGTTTTTCAATTCATCACAGTCTTTTCATACTAATATTCAATAATACATTCATCTGTCTTTGAATAGACGGGTATGTAATAAAAATTATGATTGGTATGTGAGAAACAAATTTATACAAGAAATTAATAGGGTATGTTTATGTATAATAATTATTATAAAAGTTGTTATACTTCCTTTAATTAAAATTCAGAAAGTGAACTCAAATGAGAATAATTATTGTCTTATAATTTGATACTTCACAATTTCCTATTATTGAAAACTAATATTCCAACAGGTTGAAATTACTTTACTAACAAGTACAAGAAATGTATTTGGCTAACTTTAAGCATAGAGTTAACATAAAATACATTGAACTCAAATTTATTAGTAAAAGAATTTAATAACGTTTTTAATCCCATTTGCCAGTAAACAGCATTACATACGGCAGGCCAAAATGTAAATGAAATATTAATAATTTTGTTGAATATATAAAGGAAATAATACTTACAAAATAAATAGAGCTCATTTTTGTTGTTACTACACTATTAACACTGGGTGTTACAGAAGTACACCTTCCTAACAGCACAAAAATATTTTCCCGCGAATAATATATTAAATCATTATCATTATAAAGGCGTTTATTTAAAAAAATACGTATTGCTTAGCTGGCCTAAGTCCAGGTAGGTATTTACACCGCCATTTTGTTGAACTCCTCGAGCAATGCAACGTGACTTATGACGTCACACTAATTTATTTTGGAATGTCACGTGATTTATTCACGTTTCTAAACATGTCAAATATTCAACGGACGTAATCGCTGCGCCTATTCTCCAGTTTTCGGATATGATGCCATCTTAAGGCTGCTATACGACAATCCAGGTAAAAAATAAATATAATTCTCCTCATGATTGCTTTACACGTATATTTAAACAATAAAATTAAAACAATCAAACACACATGACCAGTAAAGAGATTCAAGAGCCATAGTAGATAAGGTAACAATTCATAACTTAAGGTTAAGATAAATAAAATTTAATTTGTAAATGTTCCTTTACATGTGCCTCTGTTACCATACTAGAATAGAATCAATATTACAGCTTACATTGATTATTTTGGGACTAGTTTACCATTTGTATGAAGAATAAATCTAGAAAGAGGTACATTCTATAATTGAGTTTGGCACTGACAAATTGTGCATTAAATGTGTGTAAACATAATTTAGCACAGTGAACAGTGTAACAGTTTCCTAAAAAAGTATATTTTCACATCACATTTAATATATCTATCAATTTGGATAGTATATGAATATTTAAGGCTTGTATAAAATGTATAGTCTATTAATGAGTACAGTAAAATATCATAGTTACATTATCATGAATTTTAAAATTCCAATATTTTCACGAATTACTCAATAAAAACATTTGATACAGGATTAATTATCTAAGAACCCGTTTTTTTTAAAATGTTGAACTATTTTGTTCAATGGTCCCATATTTGTAATTTATATATCAGTATATGATACCATTTTTCATTTAAAACGGGTTTAAATATTCACAAAAGTAATATTTATAGTATTAGTATCGACTAGACTCTGTGTTCTTAAGAATGTTTCTTGGCATCATGTAAGTTTCTTAATGGGACCACAGATAAACGTCTGATTTATCCAGAACCTCCAATCTACATTACTAAATGGAGATAACAAAATGTGCAGATCACATTGTGCTCCACTGTTCTATTTATTTGCAATGAACCATTAATATATTATTTATTTCATATACAAATTCAGATACTGCCATTCTTACAACTGCAATTTCATTTGTTGACAGGTTCCGCAAAAATCAAACATAATGCCATTTAATTCATACAAATGATTTGGGTCCTTAGATTTGTTTTGATAAACTGATCTAGTATCAACAATCTAATATACAGTTACATTAAAATTGAATGGGTGGTGGATACTAGAATAAAAAAGGACATGATTTCAAGGAATGATATGTAAAATGAAACATCAATGTAACATGTTATTCTAATAAAAACATCTCAAGCTTAAAACTAGTGATTGCAATTTAATTCCATACCTTATCACCATTAGTTTCTTTCATCATTAACTACAATGATTACATAAAACTAAATCACCAAATAGTGATAAATAATATAGTTTTGATAAATTTGTAAAAACTATTTGTAATAATATGTTAATTACAAATGACATAATATCTGTGAATCTGTAAAGAATTGTCCTATTATTTAGAAATAAATGTATGCTTCTTCTTTAAAAGATAAGTAAAAAATGGCAGCGAATGAAATCATCCGCACCTACAAACAAGCAAAAATTATTACTTGATGATGAGTAAAAGTCACCAAATTTATTCAGGAATCATACTAAAACAATTTTATTATAAAATTGCATTTCAGTAATACTGAAATTTCATCATGCAATTTTGGTATGTGCATATCTAGAATTAAACGACGAGCCAGTTTGTGCATACTTCTTTAGCAATTGATATAAATAATGGAACCCGTTATGTTATTACATTGAAGGCGTACAGTATTTTACACAACCTAATGAGTAAATAAATCTTTATTGATGTATATGAAGTCTATCAAGAAGATTAATGAGGAACATTTAAAATTTATTTATGAAAATCGTCTTCCAGTGAAAAGAATGCTTCAGAATGTAAGTCATGTGACATTATATTATGGTTTTCATATATTTTGCCTGTATTATGGATTGAAACAGAGTCCTAAAAAATTTAACAACTTCCAAGTTTAATACTGACTAAGAGAAAGGACACTTGAATAAAAGAAAACAATGCAGTACATGGTTAATGCACTTTGTTAGTGCAGTAAATTGAACATCCTTACGAATATTAATCATAGTATTTCATACTTGGTCATTGTTATAACTCCAATGTTATCACAGAAGCATACCATTGCAATAATTGTTTATATATAGATTCTAATTATATGTGCTCTTATAGGAATGTAAATGTGGTAATCTTATAAAAATTACTTAAATATTTTACCTAATCTTTGTTAACATCCGTCCAACATTGTTATGATAACATGCATCACATTGAAGGTTTTTTACCAAATTATTTCATACAAAACATTTTGTGGAAACCAAATTTAAAGATATTAAAATTAGAAGCTTATTTTACATTTTAATCAGGCTCTTTTGGCAGTACAATTGAAGTCTTTGTATTCACTAAATGAAATGAAAACATGAAGATTAATATAAGAGAGTAATTACAGCAGCTCTTCTCAAAGAGCACACATTTATTAAGGGCACATTGAACCGACATGAAAGATAATCACAGTTTCATTTTAATAAGATCATATGTTTACTCACTTCAGTAATAACACATACAAGTATTAATTACTTTCTGTATGGATACTATTTCAGAATAAAGCCAAACAACTATGTAAAATCAACCTAAAAAGTTATGAATCCTTGTGAACATGACCTTTATAAACTGGCACAGACGGTAGTGACTTATTTAAAAATTACCTTCATTATTAGATTTTGATAAATCAATCCTGAAAGGTCACATATTACATATATAAAGTTCTGATACTTTCACTACATTTAAAATCATATTGATTATTATATTTATCATTGAAATAAATGAAATGAACACATACATAAATGTTAATGTGAACATGTGATAAATTAAATTATTTTCATTAGGAAATAGTCCATCAAATTAGAACATTAATTTTGATGTTATTACTGAAATGAATGCTTTATGACAATGGGTACATTCTAAAATCACACAATATGCCAAATAATTTGAAGAGAATAAGCGTAGATACAATATTTCTAGAGAGACATCTGATTAATGGCAATGGTCTCCATCAAAGAAATTGATTAGTATAAATATAGTCATTATCATAATTACTACCTAAAATGTACAATACTGCCTCATCATACAATGCTATTACCAAAATGTACACACTTTCTTCATGAGACTCCTTATAAACTATGTTATTTTTGTTTGTGTTGTCTAATTATTAACGATATCAGTAACATATTGCAATGTGCATATTCATAGTGGAGCTTATTCAAAATAAATACAGCATTTTAATCAATTAAATGAACTAAACCAGTTACAAAGTATTAGGCCAAAACTAATAGCAAAAAATAGTGAAATCTTGTCAGCATTGCATGTACATTATTCACAATTTTTATTCAGATAAATTTTACCATGTACAAAAATGATTATGTACTGAGTATTTATCTTATATTGTCTCAATATTTAATAAAGTATCAATTAAAAGGTAGACAAATTTGAGTTTCACTTTCATATGCAATATGTAGACATACGTAATGATAATAAAAACACCTTGTTGTAGTGTAGCATTGTAAAAAAAAGGTAATTAAAATGTTATTTTCACATTTATAGTTTGAAAAATCCTACACTGCAAAGATAGATAAAAACAGAGTTTACAAATTGTCTCCTTAAAAAATTTAAAATGAGTGATCTGTTTTCTTTACATACAATAAATCTTATACAAATCTTAATTGAGGTAAGAGAAAAAGTATCCACTCCACTACAAAATTTAAAAATTTGCCCAGAAACATTAATTACTTGAAGGATGATGGATACATTTATTGCTACTGAGTTACACACATTTCCAGTTAGGAATCCAGAGCTTATATATATATATGCAAGAGTAAAGTACATAAATATATATGTAAATATAAATCTTATGTTTAATTTTACAATACAGTACAATAGGGCTCATATGTATAATTTAGGTTTTTATAAAAAAACATACACATCATATTTTACAGGAAATTTAAATAGATGATAATTCATAAAACAAAACAACCTAACATTTAAGATTATTTATTAAATAAATAACATAAAATGTGCATATCTATAGGCAGAGCTGAGAATACAAAATACTATAAACATGAATAGTTTTGTTTTCCCATTTAAATTTATTGCTACCCTTTGGCTTCTAAAGTATTACTTTATTTGGAGAATTAGTTTGATGGACTTTGGCTTACTGTAATTGCATGCCCTTCAAAAATTATTAAAAAAATTTTTTTTTACAATAAAAATTACTACTTCCGAAGCATAAATGTGAAAAGAAGTAATATAATTTTGTGAAGCAAAAATCAAACAATGTAATATTATTTTCAATGAATAAGCCATAAAATGTATTAATTTGAAATAATGCTTTATCAAAGATGACCAATGATTTGGTCCCAATTATAAACCTTATAGCAATATTACTTATAGTATTAATGTTATCTCAACGATATGACACTTGAAGTTCCACTAAAAATGTATTAAACAAACATCAATAAAATGAGATCAAATACAAGTCTTATGTATTTAATTAGTAAAGTATTTAAAGGATACAAAGAGTAAATCCACAGCCGTATAGAAAAAAATATTGTATTATAAAGTGTAATTAATCTTATAATTAACCTGATTAGGTAATATAAATTGAACATTAGTTCAAATACTTAAAGGCATTTTCAGTCTAAAACCCTACTTCAGAGGGTGATAATTTTTTGGGAAAACTGAAATAGTATAAATACATCAGTTTATAGTAAATGATAAATGTATGAGGTAAAATCCTCACAATTACAATTTTTAAGTAACTAGTGAAGTATAAATTAGTTCTGATTAACAAGTATTTGTAATAATATTATAGCTTACATTAATAGTCATACAAAAGGTAGAAAGGAAGGCAAGGCTGGAAGAGTCTATACATGCATATACACATAAACATATATGTATATGATAACTAATTGATCATTTAATAATAACACTTAAAATATTCTTTAGATAGAAATTTACCTTTTTTGTTAAACATGTCTTCATTTTAGGCAAACTATAGAACTGCCTAAGGTGATTCTTACAAATGTAGTTTAATCACAGGTACACCTAAAAATCACAATACAATAAGACAATTATGTATATATATATATATATATATATATATATATATATATATATATATATAAAACTCTGTTAACAAGACAAAACAATTTTCTGTCTCCACCTGTTAATTTTTTCTAATACTGGATAGGGTTCAGCTTCTTGACATCTTCAGTAGTGTTCTATCAGTAGATTAATGAGGCAGTGTCTGCACTACCTTTTTGCTGTTTAAATTTGTTTAAAAATGATGCTTGTTTCATTCCTATTGTTTTTTCTATTTATGCTAGAACAGTCCCTCTATGAGGGGACCATAGTATAAGTGCAGTGGCAGGATACATAGGATGCTAATGAAGATGGCAAAAAGCCTCGATTAGTGAAGGCCTCATCTTAGTCTCTAAGTTACTACTTTCTACTATACATAGATGGAGTAAAGATACAAAAATACTGTGTTACACAATACTCAATAATTTAGAATTACATATATGGAAAAATTACTGATTTTCAAAAAATGAAAAATACACAGATACAAACACAAGTTATATTGCTAAATGAATATTTGTTTAACTGTACAAGATTAAACCTTATCAAATATTGAAAAGGGTGTTGTTTTACAGAGAAAATAATGTATATATTCAAAAAGATCCTATATGTTAGGTACTGTATTTTTCAAGCCTACAATCTAATTTGTTCCATAAATTAATAATTATTTCTAACTGTAAGGAGTCCTGGAAACAAGAACGATCCAATATTAAATTCTTTCAACACTATATTACTATTATTATTAACAATATTATATTAACTTTACCAAGTCAATGACTAACAAAGGAATCATCATGCATTATACTATCATAATTTAAATGGAAATGATAGAAAAATATGAATATGACATAAACAACAAATTATTTTATAGAAATTATGCTGCAACATAAGACTACATGGGGATACTGTAACCATATGGTACTTTCATTTGTTTTGTTTTTTATTAGAATGAGAAAACTTCTATAATCACCCTACAAACTTTTATAATTAATAAATATGATGTATATGATCAAAACTGAATAAAAATATAATTAAAACAATAGAATTACCTATCCATTATTAAATGCTGCAAGATCTTTTGCTGCATGAAGTAGCCGCTTCACATGTCCAACTTTAGTTATGCCCAAGTCTTTAAGATCTCTTCTTGTTAAAGTCATA
Source organism: Lethocerus indicus (assembly GCA_019843655.1). Taxonomy (NCBI): domain Eukaryota; kingdom Metazoa; phylum Arthropoda; class Insecta; order Hemiptera; family Belostomatidae; genus Lethocerus; species Lethocerus indicus. Next base: position 18,615,706 of record JACDQD010000003.1, on the reverse strand, counting down.
ACTTCTCTTCCTCTGATATCATGTCCAGCAAAAATTTCAGCATACTCTCCAAGCTGAATTGACTCCAACCAGGCACCGACCTGTATGTTGAGTTGTTTAAAATCATATGTTACAAAAAAGCTAACACATTTTTTCATATTTATACTTTAAAATTAATAAAAAATAATCTAAGTATCCAGTTAATATTAAATATAGCAAACTAACCTCTTGTACTCCCCATGAGCTAACATCTTTTGGTGTACCTAATGGAAGATCCACTTTATCATATTTGTCACGTCGAAATTTCAACCATGAGAGTCCCCTGCCTGTTCTACTCTTACGATCCTGCATGATTAAGGGGCATTAAGAAACATGTACATTCATGAGTATTAATTTTCTAACATTGTAATTGTGAACTATTATTCCTATATTAGGTTCCGAAAAATGTTCCAGTATATCACAAAATATACCTGATCGGGGGAATGATGAAAATAAACAAGTGCTTGACCAGTTTCTGCTACATGACACTTGCGCAGCTCAGTTTCCATAGTTGAGAGGGCACAACTTAATTGGTTCTCAAAATCGGGCTAAATAATAATAAATATTAACACCAATGCAAAATATTTTATAGAAATTATGGTGCAACATACGACTAAATGAGGGATACTGTAACTACATGGTACTTTGAAAGTACATAGCCATCACAGCATATTTATAAGGTAATGAAGCTAAGTCATAACTTGTAATTGAATTCTGCCTGTCATTGGCATTTCGAACAGGGCCAATGCATTTATGCTGCACCGTTTTAACCACTAGCCTAACTATGCTAGACCTGAATCAGTGGCAACTTCAATTACTCCTTTTTCTGGAACCTACTCTCATTATACAAGGGAATCTCACTACTTTGTATTTGAGAGCCTACTAATTGCGACAGCCTTATAATTGTACTTTTTAATTGGAAGCAGTTGTTACAGAACAAACTATTGATTTGAATTCTAATGAATATACTAGTGTTTATGAACTTCATTCATTTAATTTGTAAAATAATAAGTAAATTAATATTAGTAACACATTTGCATTTGAATCAATTTAAATTACTGATAATTGGGGTTTGGCATATTTAAGTGGATAAAGCGGTACAGCATAAATACATTTGAATTCTGATGGCGGTCTGAATTTTTTTCAATTGCAAATTTCAACTGAAAAAACAAGTGGAGTTATAAACTCCAGTATACTCATTAGAATAATAGTTGCAGTACATGTATAATTTTCCTCAATGTGTTATGGTCCTATGCATTAAGTTCGATACAGTCTTAACTCACTTAGTCTAAATATCCAAGGAACATATTTTTTATATTCACAGCGAGAAATGAACCTGCACCATCGTAGTCTCAATAGGTCAAAATCTACACCTGTAACAACTAAGGCCACCTCAGCCCATTTATAAATTAATAGTAACAGCTAAGAAGCCGTTGGTAAAATTTGAATACACGCATACTTACTATGCTGTTTCCCCTCTCTCTCAGTAACAAACAGGCTTCTTCATGAAGTTCTCTTGCACTGGAAACTAATTCAGTTACTAAAGACCTCAATTCAGGCTGAAAGAAAATGTGAAATCAAATTAATCACAAATGTAAGGTAACAACTAACTAATTAGACATAAAAATATATTTATACACAATATTTTCTTTTAATTTACAACTATAAATATTTACTAAAAATTATAAAGTTTTCACAATTAGTAGTAACTGAGTTCAAAGTGACATATAAAAATGTTAAAAATATAGAATTATTATCATATGTCCATATTCCCCAGTTCAACTATTAAATAAATAAAAGCAATAAATAAAGGCGCAAGCAGTCTGATTTGAGACCTGCACTCTACAGAAGTAAAATATAATATCAGGAAAGGGCAAGTTAAAATTCGTTTGCTTATTATTCCTTATGAGGACTGAACCTCTGGGATCACCTCATTATAAAACCAACCATTTTTAAAATAGTGTAGCTTGATATAAAATGATGTCGCAAGAAACATGTTACTCTTATAAGAATACCACAATAGAAATATATTTTTTACTGGTATTGTAGGTTATGGCTAATACTGGGTAGTTAAGAACCATACTAACTCCTTGATGTATTTTACCACTTGGGTGAACTTTCTCGAGACTTGATGCTGTCCGGTCTGCTAACTCATACAACTCAGCTTCAATTGTAGGATGTCTAATAATAAGAACCTTGACACACCTAAAAATGTAATTAAAAACTAATATTTTTTTTTATTTACATGGAATAAATGTAATTTAACAAAAATTAATAGCTTTGAGAAAATGTATTTATTTAAAAAGCAGATTATAATTTTGCATGCACTCACTAATTATAGTGGACTTTAATGTGTTACTTATGCTGAAAATTAAATATAAATAAATGTATGTCCATTTTTTATTATTTAGTACTTTGAGGTAGATAAACAAAGAATAATCTGATTCAATAATGTTTTTTTAGTCAGATTGGTAAGATTTTTTTTCAAGACTAAGAACTAAGCAGCAGAAAAAGTCCTGCATATAATATATTAAAATCAACCAATCAAAGAAATTATTTCTGAACAAGATTTGAAGCTAAAAAATGTATTTATTACAGGTAAAAGAGACTTACTTAACCAATGTTGTTGTAGCTTCTATAAAGGATAAAAGAATTTGCATTTCACTAGGTGACAAATTTTGTGACAATGAAGACCGCGATTTGCTTTGTTTTTGCTTCTCTTGCCAGGCTTTTAAACTGGTTTCTAGTGCCTAAATGATCAATTGTATTAACTTCACTGCACAAGAGGCATGTCATGAAAATGAATAACTATTATTTAAACATAATCTTATTATGAAATATAGGTTTAATTAGATTAACTTTAAAATTATATTTATCCTCATTACAAAAGTAATATATGACCATTAATGTTTCAAAAGCACACATTAAGTACATATATGTATATCTATGTACTAGATATTTTAGATTATACTATATTAATGAAATAGATATTTCATTACCCGATTTCTACATAACATTTTCATTCGGTTTTTGTGTATAATTCTAATCATTCCAGGCGGTTGAATCCAAGCTTCACCATCTACTTGAACTGGGACACCCTCCTCACCTGAGTATAAGTATATATGGTAAAACATCACTCCAATGATTTTCTGTCTTCACTCACATATTTGGTTTTAAGCTGAACTGGATTCTTATTTACACCTTTATTAGGACTGTCACTGATGATAAGTGCTCTTAGGAGGCTTCATCAGAAGCCAGGAATACTTCACTACCTCACTACATTATGGATGGAATACTTATACTTTAGAATGGTGAAAAGTCAAATCTGTTCAGAGTGGAGACAGAAAATCACACAAAAAAGTATAATCAAATATATATATATATATATATATATATATATATATATATATATATATTCTTTAAATTTAAAGAAACTTTCCATCTACATAACCTGAATATTCTATTACTCAGCTAGTGTATAATGCCAAATATATGCAATAAAATATTTTATACATGTATACCAGTTATATTTATTTGCACAGTCTGGCACTGTGCTATTCTGTGATGTTGCAGATTAATAAGCCTTGATGCTGCCATCTGTACGGATCCAAAAACTGCTACTACTTCAAGTATCCGGTCATCAACACTGGGGGCTAAAAATATTTCTCCTTCTTTTGTACCACCCCAAAAATTTGTTCCCCCCATGAAGCTGAAAAATAATTTAAATGAGGCTTCAGGAAAATAATCAATAGGTTATTTTATATACATATATAAATATATATATTTTTTCAATTCCCTCATTAGCAAACCGCAATAAATATTCTCAATAAAAGTACTGACCTTGGAATATTCAAAATGACAATGCCCTGCAAGGAAGGTAGAGGAATACGTTGTCCATCACACTCTAATTGCACTCTTTGTTCCAGATTTTTGTAGGTTTTCTAAAATAGTACAAGTAGTACAATAGACAAATTAAATCATAAACAATCAGCTAATCCACAATTTTTAATATAAGATTAAATACATCCTACCTGAAGCCATTCCTTGCTTCCTAATACGCCATACCACATATAGTTTTTAGCGCGACTGCGACATTTTCGGATGTTCCTCCCTTTTATTGTGGAAATCCAATGTTATTTTTGCATCTATACCTATCCCAAAATAGTTATTCATGACACATTTTTCTTGGAACCCTTCCCTGAAATTTAATATTGTATAACAGTAACAAACAATACATTGTCTAAACTTAAAAAACAAGGATTTGGTAATCTAAGTTTTGTAAGATTACATTTAATGGTCACTGTCAAATTACTTAGACAGTGATATGAAACATTGACTGATACTCATTATTAGGTCTTATATAAATTACATTAGTGTTTCATGAGGATCCATTAATGGAACTGCTGCAGCACAAAGAGCATCTGCATTAGCCAACAAAACTTTACTCACTAAACCAGAGCCAGTGACATCTGAAAGTAAATATTTGTTTTAATTCTCTAATTTATAATGATACAGTGCTATTGATGACTTAAAATTTCTAAACTAAAGTCATCAGTAAATATCCTGTATGAGTTAAAAAATACTATTTTAATAAACTGGAATTCTAATTGTAATCTATATGCAGATGAAAATACATGGGCCACATTCATTCTGTGATAAAAAAAATCTTAATCTACTTACACTTGACTTAGAAAGTTGGAATGTGCATGAGGTGCACGAGGAGGTGGTGCACAATTAACCTTTAATAATAATAATAAATTAGTTTTAGTATTATATCTTTTTAATCCCAAACAGTATTTTTTGGCTTATCCTAACTTTGCAGTTGTTTGACATGAAAAAACAAGCTAAAAGCAAGTAATTTACAATGAAGTACTTATTACAATTCTTACACTTTGGAACATAAAAAATACAACATCTAGTAAGTAAAAAAGTGGCCCACATTGGTCATTATTTTATACCAGTTAATTTTACTATAATAGCAGAACAGGTGTAATCGTATAGCTATCGTATATAGCAAATTTATTGATTGCCGTAAAAACAAACAGTTCCCATAAGGATAATTTTGTACACATTGTCAAGTTAATTAAATATTGATTAATTGAGTAATTAAACATTCATTTCCGAAACTCAGCTACCAATCTTACTCAATATACCTCTCCTACAGAATAAATATGACAATATAAATATCAATATTATACTGCTCAAAATGACAACAAAAATAATAAATATTATAATACTATAATATTACATTTTAACTATTAGAAAAAATAGAATGTATCTATGATTATACTCTAATTTCTCAAATAATAATAATGATTAGGGGATTAAAGAAGTTCCCACTTACATGAATTATTTTGTTTCAACCTTCCTATAATCTATCACAGGATGAAATATTCTTGTTACTGCTTCATAATTACATGAATTAATTAATTTTTCAAAGTTTGAATGATTTTTTTTATTTCTTTTTCTAATATTTTTGCTTGATTTAAACTTACTAGGCCATGTTGGGAGACGAACCAATGGATTAATAATGGGAAGTTTTTTTTCTGGAGCTGTCTTCTCTTTTTCCTCAGTTGACTCAGATCGTAAGAGAGAACAAGGTGAAGCAGCAGACACTAATAACAAAATTAATTAATTACATCAGTGTGCTCTAAATACTGGAATTACAGAATGAAGTTAAAGAGCTAAATGCTATACGGAACATCTACTTGTAAACATGCATGTATACAAAAATGACTAACATTTTCTACAACAATCATAACTAAATCTCCTAGCAGGTGTGTCTTCCCCTGTTGGCGAAGGTGGGTCGATGATTACTCTTGGATTTGTAATTTGGCCATGCACAGTTTCACTTCTTGTGAGTCCATGAAACCTAGACACAGACGTCCCTAATGAACCAAAAATATTATAATTTCTAAACAAACCACTTCATAAGTTGGTTTCCATTTGCATTTTACAATGCTTTGACAAATGTGTACATATTAATTTTTAACAAAGAACTTATTATTTGCTAGGCTACAAACAAAAAAGGCTAGTTTCAAACATTTTTGTTCTAACTAGTGTAATAACAATGTTAATCATGTCATATATTTTAACTAAACACTATAAATATATTCCTTAAATATAATAATTAACCATTTATTTTAAAAACTGGACAACAAAATAACACAGTAAATAACAAATATACATATATAAACACAATAAAGTTTGTCTAATATCTAGAGAAAGGAGAACAATGTAAAATAATTCAACGAGTAATTAATTGAAGATTTAGACAAAAGATTAAGTGTGACATATCTTTTATTACTTTTAATGAAAAGTATCAAATGAAATGAAGAAAAATGTCAATGTGCTAGTAGTTTTAGTAATCAGGCACTCATTATTACAGCAAAACACAGATATACATTCATGCATTAATGTAAACCCATGCAATAAGAAAGTCTAATATTCACACAAAAGCATCTCAAAATTCCTAACCTCATCACTTCCTCATCATCTGTTTCAGAAAGCGCCAAACTTTTTCTGTGGATACCTTGAAAATCATTCATGCACATACCATCGGTACTTCCACGCAAATTACTATCAGATCCCTGAATCCTTATTTGAACAACATCTAAATAAGTTGATGATATTTCTTTTTTTCTTACATTATTTGCAATATCTTCATTAACAAATGATTCATTATCTGAATGTGAAATTTGTATTGTTGGGACTTTTATGTAACTTTCTTCTACTTTTTCTGCCTGAGAAAGGTCTAAGTCATCTAGAGATGCAAGTTTCTTATGTCTACATTTAATAGATCTTCTTGCAATATCATTCCCTTCAATGAAATGAGCAATACTGCATTTTCTGACATCTTCTATATCTAGTTCAAGTCTAAAGTCATCATAATCATCATCTTCAGGACTTGTTGAGATCAAATTTGTAGCATCAACAGTTTCAAATGAATCTGATTTTGATTTTAAACTGTATCGTATTTTCCTTGACATAGCTCTAGAAGTGAGAATTTCCTTTTCTTGTTTGTCATTGCTACCTTCTGGACTCTCATCAGATGTTTCTGAAGAATCTATATGTCCTATATTTGAAAGCTCTTCTGACATTTTTAGTACTGACAAAATTCCATCACCTCTTTGACAACTTTCATCAAAAGTGACATTAGAATTTTCTGATTTGTCAGGGTCAATACACTGAATGTAATCATCTTCATCAAAGGATTTTATTCCTGGTGTTGTTATGTCTGCTACAACTTCAATTGTAGGATACTTAGTATCTTCAGATGGTGTTGTACTAAAATGTAAGGAATGTACCTATTAATATAGTGCTGAAAATGGAATGTTATAAATTTTAATTTCACAACAAATGATACTTTTGAAGACATCTTAAATAAAGTTTCAATTTTGCTAAGCACAATCCACAACCAGCTATTGGACAGGACAGTGCCCTATGAGGACCCTATTAAGAATTGAAAATATTTCGTGACTTGCTCAGTCATAAAAGGTATGCATCCAATAAACTATTGCAAACTTGTTCCTGTAATGTACCATGGTACAAAGAGCAAATACTGACGCATTAGTAGCAGTTGATCTGTAGTTGATTACAGATCAGAAACTGAAAAGATAATATAAAGGTTATAAGTACTTAATAACAATATGACAAACATACGGGGTGTTTACTTGAGATGCGGAGGCTCTACGAGAATCAGCAAATTCTAATGGAACTGGTAAATTCTCTAAGGCTATATCACTAGCAGATAATGTAGAATCTCTTCGCACATTTGGAGGGGGTGATATGCTAATGAGTTTAGTTCTGTCGACCTGTAAATATAACAACATTGACATTTATCTTTGTGAAGTAATTTTATCATATGCTAATAATTTAACAAAGAACGAAAGAAATACAAAGAAATTTTTAAAAAAATTCCACAAGACAAAAATGAGCCAAATAAAAATATATGTATAAGTGTGTAACAAACAAAAAACATATGAAACAAACTTTCAAGAAGTCTTGTACAGAATTTTCCATGTTCTGGTCCATGACTGCCCTTTCACTCGTCTGCTCATCAACTACTCTCTCAGAATGTTCAATAAGCTGCCTTACAGCACGCTTTAAACTGTTAGCCCTCATCTTCAATTGTTCTTGGCGAGGTATCTGTAAAATATGATTTAATTAGACTAACAAATAATTATTTTTGTACCATATTTATTTATCACACAATTTTGACAATGTGCACAGAATAACTAAGTTTAAATAAGGTCCTTATAAATATGAGAATAGAAATATTTTACTATAATATGTATGATATAATGCATTATCAAAATTATAAAAATTTTTTACAAGTTCTAATTTATAAACGTTTATAAATAAAATTAATTTGGTTTATCAATAATAATACATACCTTTGACTGCATACCAATTTCTTTGACCTCGTTATCTTTTTCTGACTTTTCCCTTGTACATTTTTCAAGTGCTTCTTCATCCTGAAATTAAAGTTTAAATTATTCTATTTAGCTGAAATAATATGTTGTGATTTTTTAAATTCTATTTCCATTTCACATAAGTACATTCCCATAAAACAAATTAGTAATCTCACCAATTCAAGACCCTCTTGGTGAAGAGTAGTCAACATCTGGTCCAGTTTCTCTCGCAATACCACACACTTCCTACTTAATTCTTCATCTCCTTGAGTAAATGAGATTTCACCAGCTCGCATTATAAAGTCTTTCACTGTTTCACATAATACTCTAACAAATAGCAGAATTGGACGATATAACTGCACTTTTACATATTAAATCAATCAATATAATAGACTACATCCATAAACTTACTTGGCAGAGGCTAGAATTGAAGAATGCTGATGCGATTCTAAAATATTACTAAGGTGTGAAACAACAGAATTTTCATAAGCTGCCATAGATGGTAAGGTAGAATTTAGGTTCACTTTTTCATCCGTGACTATTGATATACTTCTTTCAAATGTCATTATGCTCCACCTTTAATAGACAGGAACCTATTAGCATTTATAAAATAAAGTACTAATCAAAGTGAATGAATTTACAGTAAAATAACCTGTCTAATATTTTCATTGTTGCTTTTTCATATCTATCAAGAAGCTGAGATAAGTTTGCGTCATCATCACAAGAAGCTCCCCATCCAAGAACTCTCGCTAAATCATTCCCTGTACCTAAAGGTAAGACACCTACTTGACACTGATTCTGAAAATAAACAAAATAATATTCTTCTATTAGTCCCATTTCATTATATATGTCCAATGGTTATTAATTGAAAATTGTTATCTTACACTCATATTAAGTCTGTCAATTTCAGAAAGTACCCAACCAACTGAACCATCACCACTGCACACTAATATGCGGAATGGATCAAAATGCCTGAACAAACTTATCCTGAAAAGATTATAGTACTTAGACATTTTTTTAAAAACATGTTTGTTGCAAAATAATGAAATGTTTTAATAATACATCCATCATAATTAATGGTAATTAATTTTCATTTTATAAGCCTAGCATTCAGAAATATGTATTAAATAAACATAGTAAAAAGGTCTTATATGTTGAATCAGTCAATAATGTGAGTACTTAATACATTTATAACATTCAAGTTATCATACATATAACACACCCCAAACTAGGACCAGATGACATGAGATCAAATACTTGGGCAGGATTCAGTAGTTGTTTGAAACGCTTTAGAAACTTCACACCCTGGTTATCACCTGATTTTGAGTTCACAAATACTAATAATGGAGAACAACCTTCTGGACGAACGGCTTCCCATGCATCATCAGTCCCTATATGTAAAAAAATGTTTTAGATGTCTTATGTATTCAAAAGAATAGAATAAATAAATCAACTTGATATGAAGCTACCAAATAAATTACAATAATAATTATAAGGATGAGATATAATAAGGAATATATTCTGTTATAAAGAATGTTCTTAACAGATAAATACCATTCATTTTTTTATTATAAACACAATGAAAAAGGATAAATTTATTTACATTTAAGACAATCCTATCCAGGAATTTATATATACCTTTTAATTCAAAGTCAAATAGATAGCATTTCTGCTAAAATATTCAAGCAGGTAAATATGTAAGAAAGTGAATTTTATGCACAATCATCATGATGGGATAAAATAATGTGTGATTATTATGTATGAATAGTGATAAGCATTTACATACCAACAGAATGTAAAGAAGTAGGTGGAACGACACTAACGCGACTTGGTCCAAGATTACATCTAATTAAATATTTAGGCCTGCAAGCAGTATGAACTGTTGCCTTACACCAAAGACAACGCCAATCCTGCAACCTAGGGATGAATTATTCACACAACAGATTTATTACAGGCATATTATTTCCATTAAGCTTAATTCATTAGCCTAGTCTTAATCTAACCTAGCCTAAGGACCCAGTGTTCAAATGATTTGTTCTGTTAAGAAGCTTTTTTTTCAATATTGCTTGTATAGCGCAATTGGCAGTTTATGGCCAACTATGTACTCTGTGATATGCAGTGAGCAGCTTATGTTGTCTCCTATCATTGTCCCTACTTACAACTAACTTACAAACTAACGTCCATGGCATATGAGCGGATTCAAACCACCTCTGGGTCCCAAGGTGTTATGTGCTCCTGGGCCACATCCTGGGCAAATGAGGTTCCTGCCGAGAATTAATTCACACTGCCAGCAGTCTCAATGGTTTGAAATTTATGCCTCTAGTTACTGAGCCCCTGTGACCCCATTAAGAAATTAAATACAGTAAAACAGTAACTTATTATGTAAAGCCATTGTTTAAATAATGGGTTTAATTTCAATAATCTTTATTTTTTTAAATAAGGGTTACTTAAAAAAATAATTTAGATATTCCTTATATTTGTTGCTATTTGTAAGATATCTTTATTGTATAACTATATTAAAATACCTAAGAACTGAGCCACAAGTCTTTTCACATACTGCACACTTTGCTGACACTGGTAAGTTTCCTTCCATCCACTGATGTGGCATAAGGATGTTCTGAAATAAGAACAAATCAAAACATGAAATTCCAATTTTCATTTTTGGGGTAGCCATTTCACTTACTACCCAAATTTTAACCTAATGAATTTCATAAATTTCAGAATCAAACTATAATATTACTAATTACTACAAAAAATATCATTTCTTATTTTTATTTTATTGACATATCTTTGTATTTTAATTAGATCATTATCCAAAATATTAATCTATTGGTTCTTCAAGTACACTATATCAAGTGCATTAAGTGCTATAAATCAAGAATGCTTTATGAGCAATATATCATTTAAAAACCCATGGCTTTAAATAAACAATATATGAGAACAATTTCAATGATACCACAATACTTATTGAATCAATGTGTACTATAGCACAACAAAACAGCTCTGAATTACATGTATATGTTTGCATTTATGTATGTATGTATATATATATATATATATATATATATATATATATATATATATATATTAATAATAAAATATGTTATATATAAGAAATGATAAACATGCTGTGAATCATTACCCCATCTTTATCTTCTATAATGTCCTTTCCAACACTAGCAAGAGTTGTCCATTTACAATTGTTAATTGCTTTGTTGACACACCTTTTGTGAACTTTGCACTTACATATTTCACAGCTTAAACCATGAGAAGTAACACCTGCAGACAAGTTATTAATATATTAACATTCTCTTTAACTAATTCATATTGTTTTAAAATAAAACTATTTTGGCCACTTCTGACTGGTACCCTCAATTATTATGGACATAATTATAATAAACAATAATTCATTGCTTACAATTACAATATATTAGAACTTAAGTATATTTTTATTGGTATTATAAATACTCCATTCTTATAATTGAGCTATCAGTTTTATGTACAAACCTGATAAAGCATCTCTACATATATTGCAATATGTAGGCCTGGCATGAGATGTTGGTTGCCAGTGGTGATGACCACTTATCAGTTCATGAATTTCGGAGGAAGATCTTGACTAAGGAACAATTTAAGATTATGATAAATGCTTTACTACATATAAATATAAATCAAAATTCCTAAAACAGATTGTTTATTCTATACCATCAGAATATATACATCATTAATAATTATACAATTCTTAATATAGTATTACTGCACAAGTGGTGACAAAGTCTGATATTTTTCGTAGATTTCGTGTTCTTCTGTCTCCTCCAAAGCAGAATATGTTTTGTGGTCTGTGAGGGGTTGGAATGCCATAGATTTTGTGTTCTTCTGTCTCCTCTTGCAGGTTTGGTCTTTTAATAGACCGGTTTTGGCTTTTCACCAACTTCAGTAGCAATGTTAGTCACTTTGGCAAAACTAACACCACTACTGAAGGTGGCGAGCAGCCGAAACCGGTATAGCAAAAGATTAAATCTGCAAGAGGAGACAGAAGAACACAAAATCTATGGTATTCCAACCCCTCACAGACCACAAAACGTATTCTGCTTTGTGTTTCCATAGATAAATATGAGATATCATTGTCATTAACTAGGTATCAATAGATAGTGATACCTATTAGTCTGATTTTTCAATAGTGTTGATCACAATTGGCACACATAAAACAATTTGACAATTATTTTCCTTAAAGAAATTTCATTATTCCTTTTGACTTACTAAGTTTCGTTTCATTGTAGATATCTCTACATGTGTATATGTATTTATTGAACATGTATGAGTGGGGTATGTGATCTACTTGACCATGAAAATACACATTTGAATCCAACAAAAACCTAAATGGGTGTATTAGATATGTTAAAAAGTTTATTTGGTCTATCCTGGACACCTATTAATTCATTCTATTACTCAAAACATATATAGCAAATTATTACCCTATAGTATTCCCTTGAATATGATGATGTTTTCAGAGAAGAAATCCAGTCATCCATTACAAATTCATCTGTTTATCTGAAAATAAAATTTTGAGTTATCAAAACAGTTGTTGCATTAATGGTGTACACAATTTCTCCTGCATTATAGAATTTTGGAATAGTAGTCAGAATATTTTAACTATTATTGTAAACATTTAAATATAAATTAATTTGTATGATTATAATCATTTTATGCTACACATTTTCCAGAAAAAATGTATAGTAAATAATACTCATAACATCATGTATACTCTGGTTAATTATATTATGTGAAATAAAGATCAAATACAGTTAATGTCCTACCATTAGAAATTAAATAAATTCATACTTCCTATTAATATGACATAATTGTTTAACATTTTAGGACAGGGCATATCTCTTTATTCCAATCAAAACTTGGATTATTTTGAATAAAAGTGTTCAGTCATTCTTGTTTGGTATTTAATACATTTATTATAAGAGACATTTTTGTAAGAAATATTCAAAGTAAATGGGTTATATATGCATGAACAAACAATAATTTAGAAGAGTATATACAATCCAATAAAAAAACAGTTGTATTAAGCTATTATCACTACATAAATATATATATATATATATATATATATATATATATATATATATATATATAATGTATGTAAACATTAGTCTACTTGACTGATAATGGTTTGACCCCATTTGTACAAATATGTAAATAATTCATTTCTGTTTGTTGAACCTCGATTCCTAAACACTTGTTTTTTATATTATACTACCACTGACACCACTCAATGATAATTTATAACTTAACATTATAGTTATTGTATATATATATATATATATATATATATATATAAAATCAAAATAACAGTACTTAAGAAGTTTATAAAATATGCCTTAGAATATACTTATACAAATTATCATCCTTCTGTTTAAATTAAAAATTGTAAGGGTTAATAAGTTACTAATTAAAATTCTTTATTTACTGTATAAAATAGATACATTGTACATCACACTACAAAGAAATCAATTTAATATAACTTTTTAGTAAAGACAAAATAGAGAATAAGAGGGATAGAAGAATTAGTCTTTTAAGACGTCAAGTAGAAGACATAATAATATTGATAAGTAAATAACAATGAAGTGCTTGTTAAAATAACCTACATACAGTGTTTTTAACATGCACAGCTGGCAAAAGCAAGTAATGAAATGTGCAAACATTGAATTAAACGAACCTTTTATTATATGTAATTGCATTAAATAGAATAAATTGTAAATGGGGGTTTCTAATGTAATATGATTTCATTCGGGAACAAGCCACAAGTCTCACAGAAGTTGCCATTTTTTTAATATAACGCTTACAGTCTAACCAACCGTAACACAACAAAAATGTGTTGTCATGATATATAAAAGTGAAAAGAACATATGAATAATTAAATTTATTAATAAATAAGAAAGTGTTAATAATTGTTCAAACCATTGTAATATTTATTAAGTGTTTATGTCAGTCGATTTAGACTATAATGGAAATATACAATGTAACGTTTTTAATTTATTATGATTTTGAGTGCATTTTCTGACAATTTCACGTATTATGTTGTTGTCAGGCTAATCAGTTGATTCGTGTAATCAATTTTTTCTTAAAATCCATATTAATATTAGCTCGGAGCCCAATGAGATATCAGTTTTTAAAAACATGTAACAAATAATGTTATGAAGGCCATTTAAAGCTCATAAATTAAATATGCAACAGGTGTCATACTTACGACCAGAGACTGGTCAATACAGTTTACTTACATTTCTTCCAATCCTTGGATTTTATAAAATATATAAAGAAAGAAATGTGGTAATATTTTAAGGTTTAAATAGTCGGCAAATAAAAAACATCAGTCACATTCATTAAAAGACGAAAGCCGATTCTTCTAATTAACAGACGGGAACCGTTTAAAATCTGTACATGATAATATTTAGGTTGCATTGCAGGCTATAGGTGTGTTGCAGTAGATTGCAATGATAAATGTACTGACGTCGTTAGTCATTTACTACACTAATTGATTGATTAGTAACCGTATTCCTCTAAATCTGAGGAATATGGCTAAATCTGACAGGCTAATAAAACATGTAATTAACTCGTGTTCACGATAAAACAATAATCAAATTTAACACTGTGAATTCTACAAGAAACCAAGAAATTCTACAATATATTACTTTAAATGCGTTATTCGTTTTAAGAGTTAATCCTTGGTAACCATTACAACTATTTTATAAATCTTCAATTACACCTTCACAATGATAATCCATGTAGGAGGATTGGCTTTTATATCTTTAAATTTCATTGCAGTCAGTGAACCTGGAATAATGGCAACAATAAAAATAGAAATAATTGTATTTAACTTTCCCTTTCTAAGATTTAATATTGTTTAAATGGTATATAAAATATGTTTTATCACGGATGCTAATGGAACTCAATGTTTCGTTTTATCTTTATAAATACATCCCCATATCTGGATGTAAATTATTATCCATATGAGGAGATAGAAACATACGAAATCTACGGTATTTCAACCCCTCGCAGACCACAAAACAGGTATTATAAACTAATTATATAAATGTTATAGTAGTAAAACAAATGAGATGAGAATAATTATCTCCTAAACATATCCGTTCTTGATGAAGTATTAAATAAAATATTAAGTAGTAATGCAATGATTCTGCGAATACTGCCCTTCCTTGGAACGGTCACGCATTAACAGAGATGCTTCAAGATGGTAAAAATATTATGGAGCACTACAAAAATTAAATCCGTAAAAATATTTTCATCATTTTAGGTATACATTACCCCAAATATGGAAGTTTGAATTTCTGATCTAATGTCATTGTACAATTAAAAGTAATATCGTGTTCCGTATCAAATTAAATTCATAGATCCGAATCTTTTCATTTAATTGAAGAAAAATAAAATTTAAAAACACGAAGGAATTGGTAGACAAAGTGTCGTAGTATATCCAGTGCTATGGTTGAAAAACGGATATAAAGAATGTTACTAATGGTATTAAAATATTACTCACAACGTTTTAAAGTCAAATAGTAAGAAACATCATAAAGGCTGGGGTGGATTAACCAATAAAACAAACAACAAATGTCTAGGACCCGCCATTCAGAGGGGCCCGGGTCAACTCCGGAAAAATTAAAATTGATTAGAAAAACACAGATAAATGCAAGCACCCTCCATAGATGGGACCCAACGGGAAATTTTTCAAAGGCATATTCTGGCACTAACGGAAAGACTTCAAAATTGATCGCGTTTTTAATTAAAATGCGATAACTGATTGGAATGTGCGAACGAATTAACATTTCCGTTTTGTCTATGAATCATATTAGAAGTGCACTGAAGAGCAATCGCGAGTTCGATTTCGAGCACGATACTACGGAAAGTAACTCACCTTTTTTAAAATATATTTTTAGACTTACTAGAGGTTTGTCGCACAATATGAAATATAATTTTATTGAAGTGTAAAGAAACGAGACGCGGAAAATTAAAAATTACCCTTATAGCTTTCCGACCCCACGACGTTCACTCAATACTTATACGATTAAAAATGTGGCCATCAAGTATTACCTCGGATGTATATCTACGATAGAAAAGGTAAACGAAGTTGATAAGACTAAAGAAAGTAGTTTTGTGAAAAATGCACATACCTGATTAAGCGAACATTTTAATTTTGGTTAAAGAAAGACAGAGGACGAAGAGCGGTGGGTTAAAGGTGGTGAGATGCGAAGAAGAGTGCGGGCGGCCGCCCCCGAAAATGGCCTCGGTAATTGTTAAGTACGGTGAGTAGGATTGGTCGAGGGGGCGGCCCTTCGCCTGTCTGTCTCCGATCCGATCTTCGGCATTCCAATTTTTTATTTTTCAAACACCTTAGCGCGACGACCCTATTTCTCGCGGAGGATGCGTAAGCCAACAATAGCGGGTGTTCGATACGAGCCGGAGGAAAAAGAGGAAACGGGAAGGGGCGGTGACCCAGTCGGCTTTGTTTAGGGCTGTTCGCTCGGTCGATCGGGGCCCCGGCTCCTGCGTACTAACACCCTCGCCCACTCCCTCCCTCGCTCCCGACATAGTACTACTACTTTCTCTTCCTCGTATCGAACTCTTGTCCTCCACCCGATAGATAACCGCCCGTCCCTATTGCATGCCGTTTTGAAAGGACTCCCCTGCCTCGAAATCTTTACCGCCAGGTACAATTGTACCTCGGCGACAAAAAGGTCGTTATTAGAGGCACCTAGCGGCAAATTGAACTACAAATGAAGAGGGATTATTCACAAGGACCCGTCCCCCCGTTCTGAAACAACCTCGATGTGGTCCGGAAGATAGCTTGTGCTGTAAAACATGATAAAACGTACGGGATGCTAATGTAAGGCCAATTAAACGCCTTAAACGAACTTTGGGGAAGCAACCCAAAGTCCTAGTTCAGGGAGGTTAAGTGAGGACGCGATATCAAATGGTGTCAAGGGAATGGGCCCAACAACAACACCAGAAATAGTGCAACCGGGAGAACAAGCGTATTGGGCGTCACAGCGACGGAGATAGACCCATCCGTCGTGGGTGATCTTCGTCAGTTCCTGATTGGGGACGCCTATAAAACAGTAATATAAGTAGTTATATTTTAAAATATAAAATAGTGTACAGTGAAAATACCAACTACTTGTTACAATAGTGTACGTAATAGCAATACTCTTGTTACCCATATATTTGGCGTTATAGGGCCAGAAGTTGATCTGTCCGCTACAAGGAACTTCCACCAATTTCTGATTAGGGAAACTTGTAACATTATGAAAACGTCAAGAGAACATGGGAAGAAAGATGAAGAGACTTGATGCATGGGCGGGATACCTACCAGTTCGTGCCCAAGGCGACCTTCCTTGTAGCCGGCCAACCACCCGAGTAAAGTATGTACTTGTCGTTCCTGGTAAAAGAACACCCACTCGCTAAATGCTCATTTCCACAGGTGGGGGTATCGGACCACTCGGAGGGGAAGAAGAAGAATGGGATCACGTTCTGCGGGACTGTCCATCGGCCTGCTACAGCAACACAATTCAGACCATTCGCTGCAAGGGGTGTTCCCAGCGATGTACTATCTCTGGACACGTAGATTACGGTTTTTCTCCTACGAAGTCTCTCCAACTGTCAATAGACAACGCAGATGTCACCACACGCTATGCTCGGATAGAAGATTTTTGGGGAGAAACAAAGGCAAGAAGGGGCCCGCGATGAAGATATAAATTAGTTCAGACTTACATTTTAAAGAACCAATCACCCGGCAATATAAGAGCAAATATTTCACTGATGCCAATGAGACGAGAGAATGAGCTAAAAACAGCCTGCCCACCGCGCGGAGTCATTTGCCCTACTATATCGTGTTTGCGAGGGTATAATTCGTTAACGGTCTATTCTAGAATTTTGTACCTTCGGGGAAAAACACGTCCCCACATTCTGAGCGCCTATGTCTCCGAGTAAGTAGTTATATCATAGAACTAGACGGGGGCAATCGCGAAGCCCATCGTCGATGTTCTGACTCGAATCTAGTGGTCTGTGAACCGTGGTGGGGGAACAAAATACCTTTGGTCTGATCTGGTGTTTTCTTTTTACGAACAAGGTTGCTATGAACATAAACCCATGCTCACAACATATTCGTTGTGGTTGTCTGTCTCCTCACAACTATTTGGGAGGTTATTTAGATCTGCATACCGACGTTTCCTACAGCCGCGAAGAGGTAGACACAGCAATAATTATTCTGATATTCCTAAATAGTGTGGTACAGCAAATACCAGAGCGTCGAAACTCGTAGTAATTGAGAAAGCAAATTTAAATCAAAAGTTCCACCGGCACTTAATCTTGGTGCTAATAACAGCGTCACCGATCGGCGATTCCATTTTCTTCCTCCGAGTTTTGTAGTTTATGGATGGTTGCTTGTAAAATAGGATTTTCTCGATTTTAAAAAGTAAAATTTTTAATTCGAAAAACTATACGGTTCAATGTTAGAGGTGAATCAACCATTAATAAGGATAGAATTGTATGAAATAATGGGGGAAGGGATTGAGAGATCCCTATATATATCCGGTGCATCACCCCTAAGGACTTACCGTATTCCCCTTCGAATTAGGAAATGCCATAAAAATACAATGCGGAAATTCAAAGTTATTTAATTTATTTAGTTTCATAAACTGTTCCCGATTATTTTATTGTGTGCATCTCCAGTGCACATAATCTTTAGTAAAGGTTAAATCAAGATAAAGGATTATTAAAATGCATTTTCTCAATTACGCCTCATGTGCATACACATATCTAAGGAATTTTATCATATATGCCTCAGGTGTGTACACATACTTGAGGAATAAAAATTACATACTGTAAAATTTACATACAAAAAGTATTTGTTAGACAAAATCTTAGCAGTACAAGAACTAATTCTTTTGTAGTTGTCTACATCAAAACATAACATAGTTGTCCATGCTAAAAGATAACGCTTTATATAAAGAATTGTTACGACAGTGTTTTCAATTAATTAATAATAAATAAGTTAATAGGGAAAAATTTACCTATTTAGGTACATTAAACCTCTAGGAATATCATGTTTAATAAATAAAATAAAAACAAGTGGGAATTATTTTATCCTTGAAAACACTCAGTGTGTGTGTGTGTGTGTGTGTGTATATATATATATATATATATATATATATATATATATATATATATATTCACAAATTGTTCATAGATGAATGACAGGACTAATACTAAAGAAAGAGAAGGTATACATTTTATTAATGTAATGAACTATAATACATAAAATGTTTCCATCTATAAACTATAACTGTATACATGTCAAGGTCGGTTCAAGAAGCTTTCAGCACATTTCAACCTTTCATGAGTAATTTCTTTACCTAGAATTTCCATCATTTCAGCCACACTAGGACCTTGCTAAAATAAAAAAACCAAACTTCTTTTAGGACAATAATAAACTAGTTCATAATATTAATTTATTACTTATTTACTGCAGTAAATTACCACAATGCTTAAATTACCAAATGTAATAGATTAAAATAGTTTTAATATTTGGTAAAATGGTAATTACCTTTACCCCACTTAGAACAGTTCTTAATATTTCCATCAGTTTTTTAAATGGTATATTTTGTTCCTGACTGAATTGCTTTAAGCTATTGTTTAATGCTTGTCTTTCAAATTCAGTTTGGTTTAATTTTTCCGTCACTGCAGCAATTAATTCTGTAAATGAAAATACAAAAATATAAATGTGTTTAATTACTTATTCACACAACCATTCCCTTAAGAGAAAATTGAGGGACAAATAAAATGTTTTCTTCTTACCAAATGAACAACTCTGCAAATTGTTATAACTGGGTTTCTTCCATAAAAACAACATATCATTGCCAAATAAATCATTTATGTTTGTTATTCGGGGTACACTCCATCTTAAAATTCTTTTTATATGGTCAGAATTCAGTTCTAAGCATTCTTCAATGCTAGAAATAAATTAACTGTCAATGTCAACATGGCTGACAATTTATTCATGTTTTTTTTATTTTCCCCTACAAATAGATTATATGTGTATATGTGTGTGTGTAAACATATACATTCATATGTACAGAGAATTAATCATATTTATTAATAATAAAGCAAGATAATTTATGAAATAAAAACTGATGGAGTAAGCAAATATGGGGTTATTATACCTATCTTTACAATTTTGCAGAATTAACTGCTTTACTTGTTTTACTAATGTTAATAAATCTTCTGTATTATTTATTTTCCTTTTAAGTTCAGCACGATTAAATTCAAGAAGTCTTTCTGTAGGGAGTTTACAAGAATTTGTATTTACCAAACTTGGTTGAAACTAAAAAACAAAAGGAAAAAGTGTATGAGTTACATTCAAGTAATATTAGTTGAATGCTTTCAAATCTATATACATATGGTTTTGAACTAGATGAAGCTGACAACTGTCATTCAAATAAAGTATTATTAATTAAATTTTAACATAAAATGGAATGATACAAGTTAATGTAGTAACAAACTTGGGTACTCATAAAAGTTTAGAATAATACTGATATAGATTTTTTCATATTCAATAAAGTCTACAAACTTTACTGGTTATTTCTTCAAGCGAACAATTTATATCTTCGGCATTTATTTGAAAACCACTTCCTGCTTTGATCACAAAATTAATTAAAGCTCTTGGTTGAATATGAATTTTCCTGAATGAATCAACTGTCAGATCTCCGTGCCGTTTGGACAATTTGCTTCCATCTGAATTAAGTAATAGAGGTAAATGCATAAAAATTGGTAGTTCATATCCAAATGCCCTAAAATATAAATATATCAGTTTTATTATCTTCTAATTATACAAACTTAGATCAATTATTTAGGCGTACCATGTTACTAATGAAGTTGAACTTTTAATGATTTCTTTATGTACATACATCTTACAGTATAATATATTCATTGTAAATATAGTTTGTATTCTTTGATGTAACAATATTAACAAATATTTTAAATACCTATATATCATTATATGCTTATTTGTACTTTGTAGCCACTCAACTCCACGAATTATATGAGTAATTTCCATGTAATGGTCATCAACAACATTAGCAAGGTGATAAGTTGGTAAGCCATCTGTTTTGAGAATAATTGGGTCTCCTTCAATTTCTTCGACTTCATGACAAATACGACCATATACTAAATCCATGAATGGCTCTGAAGTAGTTAACTGTAAAGGAATTACATTTGCATTCAATACAATTACATTTATTAATAAAAAAAGTGAAAATGTTGGAATTATTTTTGCGTACATGCCTTAAATCTTACACAACTCCTTTGGCCTTCTGAATGCTTTTTTTCTACTTCTTCAGGAGTCAAAGATCTGCAATGATTATCATATTTTGGGAGTCTCCTGTTCCTTAAGGCATCTTTCCTCAGTAAATTGAGCCTTCTTTCAGAGCAAAAACAGTGGTATGCAGACCCATTTTTGATTAAATTGTTTACTTCCTTCCTGAATTATAAGATACATTGATAGAACTAAAATTATAGAAACAAAAACAAAAGTAACGAAGAACTTAGATAATGGATGTATCCGATGATAGAGTATACATATTTAAAAAATGCACCACTGCAATTTCTGATATTTACACACCATAAATTAACAATTCTGAGACAAAAACATTCAAAGCACAAGAAGAATGATAACATTTTAAATAAAAACAAATTAAAAATATTATAGGAAATTGAATATTTATTGGAAAATAGTTAACATTAAATATATGTCATTTGAGCTCTCAACAATAATTATAAGTAATCACTATCTGCTATTAAATGGGTTATAATATAACACTATATAAGCCTTATGACTCATAATTAGTAAATTTTCTAATAAAACAATAAATAAATTAAAACAGACCTGTACAATTCTGTCCTCTCAGATTGAATATAAGGTCCATAATTACCCCCAAACTGTGGTCCTTCATCAGGAATTAATCCTGCCCATTCTAAATCTTTAATTAAATTTGTCACAGCACCTGGGATTAACCTGGTTTGATCAGTGTCTTCAATTCGAAGGATAAATTTCCCCCCTCTTGAATGAGCAAAAACATAATTAAATAGGGCTGTTCTCAAACCTCCCAAATGTAAGTAACCTACAAAACATAAAAGTAAAATTTCTAAGAATGAAAGAATAGTATATTATCTTATTTCATAACTTGTCTAGAAGAACTTTTAGAATAAAGAAAGGAAATCACACTGTTTATTAAAATTAATAAACAATTTGCCATTAATATAACACTTTAGACAGTGCATATATTGCAGGTAAAGTTATTTAAGTTAGATAGATTTTTATTAGGTAAATACTATTTTCCAGGACAAATAGCTTTATAATACATTTACATTTAAACACTATCTGTTTAAGCAAATAGTATTTTACAAAACCGTTATTGGGCAAACAGCATTTTGTTTTCAATGTAATAAAATTATGTGAACTTGTGTGCATGCAGGTTACCCTTATAAATTAGTGCATCAGATTTGTGTGGATATTTGGGCATTTTTAGAAATATTCTCTAAGGAATATTTATTTTTAATTTCTTACTTTTTAAACTGACTACTAGAATATTTCAGGGTAAACATAATAGATAATTGAAAATTAATATTACTTGCGAACAAATTACTAGCACACAATGTTATAAATCCGATGAAACAAAAATTAATGGACAATACACAATTCATTATATTCATTACCAGTAGGACTCGGTGCGAATCTAACACGAACGTGTTTTTGAGAATAGTTTCTTAAATGGCATAAATAAACACCAAATAAAGTTTTAACCTGCATTTTCTTCCTTATTATAAAATTTTATTTTAACATGTAGACAAAGATTTTAAGCAGCACAGAACTATCTTGAAACATCGTAAACAGACTACCCAAGTCTTAACTTATACACTGCCATATTGAAAGTAATCTTCTAAATAATACATTACCCAGTTAGTGTGTACTTCAAAGAGACGTTTTCATAGTATTTTCTAATGTATAAACATTAGTTATTTTCTAAAATATTTGTTGTTTTTCCTAATAACAAAGTAATACCACTAGAAAATGTTTAAAAACGTACGTAAGACGAATTATACAGAAGGGGTATTGCTGCATGGATCAGCTGATTCCTAATGGTTAAAATACTATTACTGTGAGCCATGAATTCTTATTTCTTCGTAATTCATATTATCTGACAAGTTACTGATGACCACGGTGTAATGATAAATTTAAAGAAAAATGGTAAGTGTTATGTTACTAATAAGGTTACCGACGTTGTTTTGTGAAATTTCTAAATTAAGTTTCCTTACTGAGACTATGGTTATGAAACTGTTTTTTTATTTTCCAGCACAAGTTAAAATCATCGCAAAAAGATAAAGTAAAAAAGTTTATATCCTTCACCCAAACGGGGGAATCCACTGCAATATATTGCCTTTCCCAAAATGATTGGAAATTGGATTTGGCTTCTGACAATTTCTTTCAGAATCCTGATGTGTACTATAAGGAGCCGAAAACAACAGTGGACCGAAAAAGGCTGGAGCAGTTATTTAATAAGTACAAAGGTTTGATAGACCTTTCAAATCTTATTGACTAGTTTGTTTTGTGTTAATAGAATTGGAAGTTATAGCTATGACTAAAAATTATGAAGCTATGATACAAAGAAGATTATGGTTACAAAATACCTACCTGTAGTTATGAATACAGGAATTTTTATTCTTTCAAAAAATAACTGAAAGCTATGGAACTGTACATACAATGAAGTAGATTATAAATGAAAATTGAGAGAAAATAAAAGTGAATTGTACATAATTTTTTTTAAAGAAATGAATTTAGTTGAAAATAGGCATGGAATTATAAATGTTCATTTTTCATATAGGAACAATGTATAAGGAATAATGTATAGTCCTTTATATATTTTGTGCATGGATAAAATTAATGAAGTTAAACATGAAGATAAACAAATTGAACGATAAGATTTCTAGTATGTGGAAAATGAGAATGTGACCTTATAAATTTAAAAATTTATTCAAATTTCAAACTGATTTTCTATTAAATTTAGATTTGTTTGTTTATAAGTATTGTTTAATATTGTAATTTAAGATTAACAGTGTGGGTTATGAATACATTCTTGTTACTGATAAGACTAATTATAATTAAAACGAACAGGAATTCATTTCTGTGAAAAAGCTGAATGTTGTAGCATTTTAAGGTATAATTTATCTTGGATAAACTATAAACACGTTCTCGTGAATTAAACATAAAATGTGATTGTTGTATGTGAAAAATATGATTTCATACTTTCTTGCTCCTTTCTAAGGTGTAGATAAACATGATTTAGTTCAACTACACTTTTCGATATCTATATAATATAGCAGTAATTTTTGTTTATATTACTTCAAAGACCTATTTCAGTTTTGTTATTACACATTATATTAATACATAGTAATTGTTCCATTATAAGCTGTTTTAAAAATAGCTTTGTATGCTTTAATCTAATTTCTGTTTATGTCCTACTAGATTTCATTTAAATTAAGTTCGGAATGATTGACTGGTAGTTTTAATTATGTTATTTGCAATGTTACATACATTTTTTAACTTATTAGGAATCTTCTTGCTGTAAAGTTTACATTTGAAATTGATTTCTTTTGCATTCTAAGACATATTTTCAACTATTTTATATTATAGCCCCTTTTTTTATGTTTTAACTATTTTATTTTGCTTGTAGACACATTTTAATTGTCAAGGCTATTGTTAATCAAATTTAAAGCTTATGACACCAAAGCTTTTGACTATTTTTTATTGATTATTTAACAGATCAGTTGATTTATACAAAGTATGTAATAAATAAGTGGCCAAATATTTTCAAACTAAATTAATACTTCCTGTTATTTTGGCTTTATTGCTTTTGATTAAATGAAAGCATGAAGACATTTTTATTGGGTATCAAATTAAATTGGAATAAATCCAATTCCACATTTGAACTTCTTTTGTAGGAATGCTTGAATTTAAAGTATACATTATTATAAAGAAATTTCATTTTGCAGATCCAGCAGAAACAGACAAGATGACTGCAGATGGGATAACACGTTTTCTTGAAGATCTTTTACTTAGTCCAGATTCTAAATTAGTTCTGATTCTTGCTTGGAAGTGTAAAGCAGCTACTCAGTGTGAATTTACAAAAGAGGAATTCTCGTCTGGAATGATGGAATTAGGGTATGCATTCTGTGTGATAATTTCAGCATTTGACAGTTTAGGTTTTATGTTTGTCATATTATATATATATATATATATATATATATATATATATATATATATATATATATATGTATGTATGTATGTATGTATGTATGTATGTATGTTTCTGTAGGCTTAATATTAACATTTGGTTTAGTAATTTTTGTTGATGACAATGGTACATAATTTTTAGCTCTTAGTATTATAAGGTATCTATTATTCTTTTTATATAGTGCAAAACTCATTACTATGAAATTTGCATTTATTCCAGAGTTGACAGCATAGAAAAACTAAAAGCCAGATTACCATCACTAGAGCAGGAAATAAAAGATCATCATCGGTTTAAAGACTTTTATCATTTCACTTTCAACTATGCCAAAAACCAAGGGCAGAAAGGTTTGGATTTGGACATGGCTTTAGCATATTGGAATATTGTCTTACAAGGGAAATTCAGATTTCTTGATTTGTGGTGTCAGTTCTTGCAAGTAAGATTAATTTAATATTTACTTAACATTAACATGTTACCTTGGTTATTTTTGAAATATCAGCATATTTTGTCCAGTTTAAACTATTTCCTTTGAATTGGTTGTTTGTTTGGAATCTTCTTTTGAAAAAGGTCAATACTTTTCATTTTACTTATAATCCATAATGAGATATACTGTTATTTGGTAGTAACATTGATGAAGTACTTATTATTAATTAGTTATCAAGAATATTAATCCAGATTAGATTTTATATTTTCTTATTTAATCTGTTCTACAAATTAAATATATGTGTTTCTTTATTTGAATGCTATATTTGTATTTTATCATATCTATTACAGGAAAATCATAAGCGATCTATACCTAAAGACACATGGAATCTACTGCTTGATTTTGCTACTGTAATTAATGATGACATGTCAAATTATGACGAAGAAGGAGCATGGCCTGTTTTGATTGATGATTTCGTTGAGTGGGCACAGCCTCGAATAGCACAGAAATCACCTCATTCTACTGTGACGTAGTAAAAGCAATACATTTTACCAATCTTCCATGAGCATTCATCAATTCAAAATTATTTTGAAATTTAATTAAACATGAAGAAATTACAGAAATATTATGTTTTTCTTCTTATTAAGGTTTCATCTGTTCTATTGAGATTAAAAACTATTGGTGTTTTTATGAACGAATCCTGCCAATCAATGTTTGAATAAAAGAAAAACATTTCTTGTAGCAACTTAAGAAAGGGACCTGTGAGAGTAGAACATGAAATAATACAAAATAGAGTAAAATAAAATTATATTGCTCTGTAAATAAAGCTCTCTAAAAAAGTTAAATGTGTCATCTTACAAACATTTTTTGTCTATAGTACACCTTATTTCATGTATTAAAGTCATAGGATATTTGAATACAGACATTTTCTTGTACAATTTAAGTAAACCAGTTTTTAATTGAATGTTTTGAAATCCAGTTCCAAAAAATGGGAAATAAACCAGCTAATAGTTTCATATTTTCCTATTGATATTGTCATTATATCTATTGGTGATTATAATGAATGTTTGTCTCAGTTACAGTTCATATTTTTCTCTAACATAAATGTTATTTATCAATGGCAGAAAAAGTGTTGAGCTTTCTAGTACATTCTTTTGACTAATTAACAATATAATATAATTGAAGGTTTACAATGATCTTTGTTAAACTGACATAAGTTTGTGCAATTTACTGTTTTTTAGAGGAGTAGAATTTTCTGAAGTGTGTGAAAGCTTATTTATTAGTTTTATTAAATTAATTTTTAAATGTTTGTAGTTCTGTTCTTATATTAAAAGGAAAGAAACTGTCTTCATAATTTCATAAATTATAATGTAATATTCTTGTATTATAGTAGTTATTAATAAACTGATTACTGATTGAATTGTTGAGACATTGTTATGTTTATTTTTTTGGTGTTCATTAGAGCTCCTTTTGGTAAGAGAATGTTTTGTTAGATGTTTTATATAGCACTCTTAATTATTATTTCTTTTGTCAGTGATATAAATATTTATGAAATAGTTTTTTATAATAAATATGTAAATATTAATGTGTATTAAATTATTTTAAGGTCATGAAATTATAAATAAAAATAATAAATGAAGTTGTTCTTTATTACTGTATAAATTTGAATCCTGAATTGTAAAAATGTTGGGAGTATGAAGTTATGATCTCTCAGGTGAATCCTTAATAAGATGTGTTTAGAGAAGTAGTAAGAATTATAAGGTTCCATTAATTTTTGACAAGTTTAATATTTCAAATAAATAAAAATATATTTCTTCATTGCATTGATCAGGAATTCCTATTATGTGTTATTATGGGTTGTCTAAATTGAATATGGGTTTTTGAAATTAGTTTATTTATTGAAACAGTTATTTGGCTTAATATTGCAAAGATCGCCTGGCAATCATTTCTAATGTCTTTCATGTTCCCTGAATATTGTTCTTTACCTTTTGTAAATATGCTAGATGTACATGAACTGAGTTTACATAGTTTTTGTTTCACAGTATTGAAGTATTTTCATTCACAATTTCTGTACCTATAATTAGAAATTTATTACTAAAGGATAGTATATTACATGATAAAGTGCTTTCTTAATTATTAATCAATTGTACTTCAAATACACATTTCATTGTATCATATAGCTCAGTGTAATAATTGTTTGTATATCATTATAATTTTCTAATAAAATATTGTGTCTAGCAATAATTATTTTGATATTTTACCTTGGTCATTTTCAGTGAATGTTTAATTTTTACATATATGGCCCATGTATTTTTCTGTATATTTCATATTGTTTTAAAGATCATAGGACCTATGGTTTGTACATGTGATATCGTGTTTAAATGATATAGTGCTCCAAGGAGGGTTTACATGTTACTAGCATAATAGATAAACATAAATATGGGTTTTAATGATTTAGCGATTTTAGGGTATGGAACAAAGAATAAATATTGCTTCTGCACCAGAGGCTTTTTCAGCACATAATAAATCCTGAGTTCATTTAAATGAAGCGACAGATGACAAATTACTGTCAAAATACCCATGAGAACCTCATTGCTGTTTACTATATGTATATAGGAAGTTTCATTTCAATTTCAAAATTAGTCATGGGTGATTGCTCACTTCCTATACATGGTTGTGTTTTGTTCCAGGTATGAAGTGTGACATTGTATGATTGAAACATTTTACAAATTTTAAATCCTATAATATTTAAGATTTATTTTGTGTGGATTCACAAACCCCACCAAATTCTGTATGTTTTGATATAAAGAAATCTGGAAAGAAATACATGCAAAATATATTATTATTGTAACATATTATAGTATTTATGAATAATCAGGAATTTATTAGCTTTGTTGAATTTATTTCTAAATGAATAATTTATTCAAAGAAATTACATGAACTATTTTTATAATTTTCATATGTTTAAATATGACTTTGACATTATATACATAATAACCCAATTCAATTTCTTAATTTCTCATCATATGTATATAAATCTATGTGATATAGTATAAAAAATGTGTACTAAAATATTTCAAATCTATCCAAACAATAAATAATTGAGGACGGAGTATAATGAAATCTAGAATATGATTATAGCTAGGTGCACATTTCTTACAGAAATTACAATTATAATTATTTAAATTGGTTAAGCCATTGAAATCATATGTTGCAGTAAATAATTGTTTTTATTTAGTTCAATTGGTAACAATATAACATACTAAAATTGAATAACTATGAAAACCATTAGATGGTAGATGTTTTAAAATTTCTCTTTAAATTAATAAAATGTGTTTCATGTTTTGATGGACCTTTTATTGTTCTGGCTAAAAAATGGAAGTACAAGTGTTTTAAAACAACCGACTTGAAAAACAATGATCCTAGCATGTGGGAAACATGTGAATCTAAGTATGCAAAAAACATAGTGTATGAAACGGATGGTAATGTTTTTATTTGTTGGTTCTCGCGGGATTTTTCACAGTCTCGGTTAGGGGACAGAGATACAGGTTAGTTGACCTATAGCTCGTTTTTCTTTTGAATTGTTAAACAGATGCATAATATATATTCCTTGTTCATTGCCTACAATTGCGTTATTGTTATTGTTCCAATTATTTTTTGTGTAAGTTTCTTGTCACTATCTCAAATTTGACAGGTTTGGCCTTTTCATCCGAATGAAACTTGTTAATTTCTTGTTTCGATTGCGTTAATGCGAGTGCCGAGCGTGTTATTGAGTTTTGTACTGGCGTTGGTTTGATTTCTCGGTTTTATGTAAGAATATGTCTCTTGGATCGCAGCCTGACTTAAAATATGAGTTTCTAGGGGCTTGTAGGAGGGGGAAGGGGCTGTAACATTCTTTTTACATTCCCATAATGTAAAAACGAGTGTTCATTCCGGTAGTTACTTTGAGAAAATTGAGGGTTTGATGTATCGATATATGACGTTAGGGAATAATCGAACCGTTGTTAGGGGGTTAAGGTTAGGTGGAACCTTATGCTGTGATTTTACAACTTTGAGTGGGGAGGGGGGATATGCGACCTTTTGAAACTTTATTACTCTTGAGATTTCGTATGTCAACTCTCTTACTCGGTTCCTTAGCTAGAACTATTGGAGTTTATTGCAATCGGCAGGAGCGTTCAATTAGTAGTCAGGTACATATCGCATGAAGGCTGACCAAGAAGTCGTTCCATTACTTCGTTAGTACCTAACATACTATTTTTAATGGGTTGCTACTGAAGATGTGGGAAACCGAAACAGGTCTATTTTATGACTTCATTAGTCATAAGCCATGATACTCACATATTAATGACGATATTTCAGGCAGTAATGCTTGTACGATAATCGCATTGTTGGTGGCGCAAAAGTGTTACGACAAGAAGATAGAAGTATGGCCGCATAAGGAAAGACCGATTAACTTGAATTTTGTAAAGGCGTTTGCGGATAGTATTATAGAAGGTAAACATGTAATGCTTAATGATGAAAATACAAGGCCGTATTCAGTATTATTAACTTTCATTGAATCAGAATTGTTTCAACATAATTGAAAGTTCTATTGAAAGTAGTACTCGGTTTCGAGTTGTCGCCATCGTTAGCAGGATTCTGTTAGTAATATACATTGATATACTACAATACTACTGTCGACTACTACAATAGACTGATGTCTACCTGTCAGTCCCATTTTACACTACTACCGCTAACAAGAAACACTACGTGTTGTTGCTACTATTGCTATGGTGCAGTGAATGAAGAAACATTTATTGATATTTTGAGAGATTGGTGATTTGTTGTACAGATATATCCCGTAAGGTCCCTTCGTCATTTGCCTCGCGTTGTCATGGAAACGTTCTGCCCAAAATATGTATTTAAAAGCTTGTATTTTATTCTCAATGAAAAATATTGTCCTTCAAAAATATTTTATGTCCGTTAACTTTACTCCATTGTATTATTGATATGTAATAGAGGTTTATAAGCTGATCAATAAAATGTTAAATTATTGCAGGAAATTACATTCACGAAAAACTTCACAAATCTGGAACGCTGGTTAATGTAAATTTAACTGTACCCGAGGCAATTGCTGCATGTGGACCAAAAATGAGATTTATTGCAGAATGGGTACGCTCGATAATCCATTATTTATTAAATACAAATAATACACATAATAAAAATAATATTTATAAATATACGTTGTATTTAAGGCGCTACACAAAAAATAATTTAGGAATATATTACACTGTATGGTACATCTGTTTAATGAAGCCGATAATGAACGATAAAAGCAATTCTGAGATACATTTTATACGTACTAGTTATTTTTATCTTTTTTTAACTGAAATTCATATGTATTGTTGAGTACGACCTGTGAAATTATTGCACGTAGACATTTGTTTTGGAAAATTACTCTTCCCTTGTAATAGGTTGTGCCTCTTGGATGGGTACGGATTTTTCTTATACAATAGTTTTATCGTTAGGACTAAAATAGACTTTCCATCATTACATTATTTTAATTACTCACTGAATCTAGTAGAAAGCAGTTCGTTCGGTGTTTATTTATATTATTATTGTAACTATCTTGTATTACGCTAGGCGTCTGCGTGCTGGTAGAATTGTGGCTGAGAGAGCTCGTTAATTAAAATTAATTTACAGTTACTTATTAATAAATTTGATCAAAATGGACAACATTTATACACAAATATAAAATAATAATAAATGACACAATTGAATACCTAACTATATACCCCACCCTATTGCTTGTGATAATACTATTAGTCAATTATTGTTGTACTAATTAGGACTCCAGTGTTCAAACTATTGTCAAACTTATCAATCCGATTTGTTCATTTTTACGCCTTACAGAAAAGTCTTGTCTATATGATCAATTTGTCGTTATCTTTACATGAAGAATTGAGCCTAAATGTAAAGGAGTGGTACAGAAGCCCTCCTCAGAGATGTGGCTCGGATTTGTACGTTGTCCTGATCACCGAAAACAGGACGGTTCTTATTGTTTTCCAGAAAAACTCAGACACGGTACGTCTTCTCAAGTATTACTTATTATCAAATATTATTTATTATTTTCCCGAAATCGGTATTGCATATGTTGTAAAAATAAATCTGTCAGTTGAATCGCTTTACCTTGCTACACTGACCGTCTTAACCAAATGGCCATACTATTGCCAGTGTATGCAATACCGATATCAGTTAATAGGCAACCGGAAAACAATTTTACGATATTATCGTGATCTTCTAGCACTTTCGAAGTGAAGTTTATTAAATGAATGCTCCTTAGGTCGCCGACATGTTTAGGCATCTCGCTAATTTACCGCTGAATGATAGCATGGGAACAAATCACTGTGCGCGGACTGATAGTCGCAAGTTCAGAGATGATACACGAAAACCACGCTGATCCCCATAACAGCGGGTCTCTTAAATTATGTTTATTAGCCGCCATATTGTAAGGGTGAAGTAGACATTGTTTTTGTTCTCAGGTCTCGCTGATAGACTCGCACCAACACTCGCCCCACGGCGCCATAGTGGCCCAAGTAACCAGCAATCACTTGGAGTACCTCTGCTATTGGTACTCAGACATGCTTCTCAAATTTTACGGCGTCAATCCCGAATGCTATGAGTTGAGCTTTCTCTATTTTAAATGCTTCAACGCCGGCGAGATGCCTCAGACGTCTCGCTCCCCCAGCGTGCAATAAAAGACTCTTCATTTAAAACTGCTCTATCTCCTGATTACTTGTCGATTTTGGGAATGTACAAAATATTACTATTTATTTTAATAACTTCAGTACTTCACGCTTAGCTGATTTAAGTAAATTATAAATAATATTTTTGGTTATTTTATTGCGTTATAACGAAAAGTTATATTTAATGAAATCAATGTTTCCCAACAATACCATATATGAAAAGGTAACATGATATTTGTTTGTCTGTATATACACACAAATACCAACAACAGCAAACACTTTTAGAACAACACATTTTAGAAACGAGGGAAGATAAACTCACTATGACCATTTTTAGTTTTTATAGCAATTACCTACATTTTGTATTTTCGATTTCGATTTCTCAATTTATGCTAAAACGTTTAGCCTGACAGTAGATACGGTTATATATAAATATAAATATAAATATATATATATATATATATATATATATATATATATATATATATATATATATATATATATATACACACATACGAAATGTTGGCCTGGATTATGTAGGTGATTTTTGAGAACGCATTTCTTAGATTGTTTATGACGCATAGCTACAGATGCATCCAACAGAAAAATGAATTAATTAAGTAAATAGGCTCTACTTAGTTATCGTATACTATAAACTATTTTGTCACTACACTCTGATAATAGGATTGTAAATTTATGTGTATATTTGTCGTGGGAAATTTATGACTTTTTAAATGTCAAAGCCACGTTGCGTCATGCGCCTCGCGGCCAATAACAGTGCGTTAAAAGATACGATAAAACGTGTTAGCCGTCTTCACTATATAATCAATACGGCGTATTCCTGAATATACCTGTTGAGGGCAAAAAGAGGTAGCCTTTTTCAGCTAAAAGTAATGTGAGTGGTGATAAAAGAATTAAGCTAAGTATTATTAATGATAATAATAGGTTTAAAACAAGAAGTTCGTAATTAAGGAGGTACTTAACACGAGAGTAAAATTTTGTTCCTCGAAGGGACAAGAATTTGTTTTACATCAAAATATAATCTACTGATGACACGGTAAGATAAGAAATAACCAAAACAAGTGGTTAAATAAAAAACTATCGACGAATTTATATTCAGTTTATAAAAACATTATATCTTAAGAGTTGGCTACATTTTAAGATACGGATATCACAAGGAAAGTTCTCTTGGAAAATATTACATGCATAAAAGACACTGTTATTTCTTTATAAGATTTGATGAGACATGTTAAAAATTCCATTTGAATATGACTAAATTTAAAACTAATAGCATTGATGTGAATATTATATCAAATTACGCCTATACTATATATATCTCATGTAATATAAGACGTTATTAGCTCAAAACCGTCTGATATGAGGGTTATCTAATTAAACAAATGTTTGTTTAATTTTTCAACATAGACTTTTACTAAATTTATTCACTGGGTCCATCGCTCTACTAGTATTTTAAGCCCACTCCACTACTTTGCTACAGTTTTTAATAAATTCCCTGTCCGGAAGTCTGAGCATTATTTGGACACCTGTTTTAAGTTCATCGTTTCTGTGAAGCTTGACTCCTAGTGGTGACTAAACAAAAGGGAGAAAGACAGTAGTTATTATAAAGTGGAGTTGAGAACTTCCTATACTAATATTACAAGCGTAGTGGAGTAAGGAATTCAACGAAAGCACTGTTTTTCACTGTAAACCATGTTGCTTTTTAGTGTTGGAGGATTAATTTTGTTTTGAATAATGTGTTTGTAGTCCTGACTACTGACAGTACGCCGCCTTTTCAAAAACGCTCCGACAATTGGACTTTGACATCCCGAATGATCGCTAATATCATCACATTACAGGTTGATGGTTGGGTCTTAGGTTCCTGATTATAATAATGAATACAGGTTTCATTACAAATTCTTTCCAATAATTCGTCCACAGTCAAATGACGATGTCCGAGTAACTCTCCGGTCTGATCAAGTGGGAGGTCGTTATAAAAGTCTCCTCCGTATATTTCACTGCTGGACGGAATGCGCAAAAAAAGACCCAGAATAAAAAAGAATCAGTTTCTTCTTCTCGTGAAGACGAAACGCTCACTGATGGGCCCTAGTTATAAGGTTTCCTAATTTACATACAGTACAATTAAAATTAATTTCGGGAATTTATTCACCAAACATCAAGTGATATCTTAATTACTTTATGTAACACTTTTTCTATTTCTTTATGAGGAATATTATTTACGCAATAATCGGTTATATATGA
This sequence comes from Lethocerus indicus, assembly GCA_019843655.1. NCBI lineage: Eukaryota > Metazoa > Arthropoda > Insecta > Hemiptera > Belostomatidae > Lethocerus > Lethocerus indicus. The sequence goes on along the minus strand of JACDQD010000003.1, from coordinate 18,580,506 downwards.
AAAATTGAGTGAGCAGAGTGTGGTAATATTAGGGCAAAAAATCTAACCGTGATAGCGGTAGGCGTCATAACGCACTTTGAGCCCGAGGCGTTATTAGGGCCGCGATTTACAGCGCTCAGCCAGTTCGCAGGAAATGTTTCTGCCCAGGGATTCACTATTTCCGGAGAAGTGAATTAAAGGTTTATCTCCCTGCCAGGTTCCTCCCACTGTTACCAGACAAAATGAACTATCTTAGTAAACTTAATGCGAGTAACAAAACTACATTAAATGTATGGTAGTTCCCAATCCTTCATGTAACTAGAAATAGACTCGTTCCTGGAGTCGAGAAGCGCCTGGTAGTAACATATAATACGTTACTACTGACGGTATTCTTTCGTTTATATATAGAATTACGAAAATGTGTATTTAATGAAATTTGAGTTTTAATACAAATATTGTATCTTATCTGCTGACACTGTTGGCACCGTTTCAAGAAGCAGTCAGAAGGTTACGAAACATTTCTTACTAAAGGCGTATAAATAGATATTAATTATTAAACGCTAGAAACAAATACTCAATTATAATGTACGCTGGAATTACATCAACCCCACTCGTACATAGGACTTAGACGTCGTTAGTATTCAGGGTCTGGAATAACCTAGTGGACCTTATAAATTAGTAGTATAAATTAACTATTAATTAATTAATGTATCATACCTGAATGTCGTTCTGCCTAAGGGAGGCAAGTTAGCGTCAATCACTAACGCTTTTGATGATTTGGTTCTCTTCTCATCATACATTGGCATCTTCTCACTGGCCTAAAAGAAAAGCGTATTCTAAAAGAATAGAATTAAGAAGTTAATAAAAAAAATATTCACGGAATATGTAGTGTATTATTTTTATTTATTATTGCACAGAAAGGTTTATTTTCATGAACCTTCTCCCACCGGTAATTAACGTGCTTACGTTTATCACCAATAAACTGAACGCCACTGAAGAGGGGGAGAAGGGATGAATAATAATAGTGTAATATGACAACTATTTCACGCTATTTTTCCTTGAAGTCGTAAATGGCGACTACAAACCGCTTTGGTTTTATGGAGCTAGTTGCATACAATGGAGTGGGGATCTATGTTTGATAACTAAGTTTTGTATCATTAAATATTGTATAATGAATGTTTGGGAATATCCCAAGGTGGAAATACCCAGTGGAAAATACTGTACCTCGTCTAACAGTTTTTTTATTACAGGCATATTATAAATCTTTCAGGTTTTGTTACGAATGATCGTCTTGGATGTTAAAAACATCATCCAAACGCCATCTGACTGATCATCTGGATTTTGGGATTTTAACAGCTATATATTAACCCGAAATAAGTAACTATGATATGTTCGTTTATATGAACTATGTTCAATTATGCTCAATCAGCGATAACAAGAGTGGGCCAGATCTCAATCGACAAACGTTTTCACTTAAAACAGATCATCAGTTCATTAATCCGTAAAAACATGTTAGGCCATGACAAGATTGCGGACAAATTCAATTTATAATACGTATAATACCGGATGAGATTTTTAGTTCCTTTCAAATACCTCTTATTTGTAATTTTTAAGTTCTTCCTTAAAATCTACAATAAATATTCAGAAACATAGATTCGGAACCTCGGTAGACCTCACGAATGTATTTCTTTGATATTATATCTTGAGGTTTCGGTAGACGGGAAGACTATTTTTACTATTTAACAGTGTTTGTTACGTAACTAGTATTTATCAACATTATGATAAGTGCGTTGCTTACGGTAAAATGAGAAGATGTTAATGAAGGCGTCACAACAAGAGATTTACCTTTTCTGTTCCAAAGGTCTAGTTTTTAATACTTCGCTTTTACTTTTTTACAGATTTGTTATTTCTAAATCCGCCGATGATTTCTGTGAATTTCTCAGTTGTATTATGGACGCAATTATTTATATGTGAACCTTGTAAGTTTTGACGGATACTCAACGTTTAATTTCAAATTACCCGCATTATTTATTTTCCAATTTTTACTTTTGGTGCAGCTTTCTAGATTGTGGTAGTTATACCTAAAAAACCTTTTTTTTAGTTTCGAAAAAGAGTTTTAGTTTCGATATCCCCATCGATGATCGGATATGATTGGGTAATTCACAAGTCCATTCTGGCGCTCAGTTCATTCCGCTGATGTAAGGGCCCCTATAGTGAGACGAATGTAAATCATTTATTACGCACACGAACACGCACAATACGCGTTATATTATTTGTTATAAGCGCGTGGCCTACCACCGTGAAGAAATATCAGTTTCAGCGCAGGCCAAACAGAGGTTTTAGCCGGTATACCAAATGGAGAATACGATACTATCGAGTCAAGCGACAAGATGATTTTAAAACATTTCCCCTGTACAAAGAAGGAAACCGTTGAGGCCGTGCGTGCGGCCGGGTCATCCTGATTGAATATTGTCCTTTCTTTTTCTCCTTATCCTTTGACGTAGGTTTTCTGGAGAAGTGGTGTCGGGGAAAACCGTGGTGTTGGGGCCGGGGCGCCAATTCTTAATACCGGTTTTCTGGTAATCTGTTGGGCGGGGAATCACGACTGGCGGGTAAGAGGTGGCGCGAGTGGGGCCGCCGGGGTGAGAGGGCAACCGCTCCCCCCACCATTCCAGCTTTCATAACAACAATTGTCTCGGGAAGCTGCCAAGGCTGGAGACAGTCACTGCTCAGCCGGCTCCCGGTTAGTTATGGCTTTCTTCAACTTCCTCCTGCTTTTCTTCTGCCTCGCCCACTTGGGACACGCTGAGAATGAGGTAATTCAAACGAATTTCCATTACTCTTATAATCACGTCCCGATGTTAAAACCGGTCGCGATAAAAATTACTTCGACCTGAGAATCTGACACGATTTCCGATTTTCCCTGTTTTTCTCCACTTTCATATCGGGACGTCGCTATTCGATGAAACATTTGAATCCGACTGCGATATTGTGTTGCCACATCGCCGTTCGATCGATTGGACACTTGTACATAAAATCAAATCTCTGAGATATATAGGGATTGATTCGAATGAAATATGAACATATCGATGTGCTACGAATATTTTTTATTGTTTGGTCCATTTGCATTTCAAGCGTGTTGTCGCGATGAGAACACGTATTTACATTGTAATATTTCGATTTTTCGGACTGATAACGATGTAATTGTATTTAAAAATTTTAATTCGAGTAGCGATAGTAAATCATAGTCCTCACAGTAAATTATGCCCACTTACTTGTTTTTACTGAGCCACATAAACTGGGTGGGATAAATACGTGTAATGATACAACTTATCGATAAAGGTTTCAGTATATGGAAGTTACGTGTTCGATAGAGTCTCGAGAGCACTCGATGGGTCACAATGATGAAACTGTGGCTGGAGCCAAAAGAGCAGGACTGAAGATACCTTCAGTTACACCGTTCGGGCTTTATCTCTGTGTCGGGCCGAATTAATAATACGAATTAATATTGTTTTATTACGAGAAAACCGCTTTCAGTTCCCTTCATTCTGCACGATGATGTTTTTATTGGTGTGCAAGGCGGATGTAGTACGCTTTTAAATTAAGGAAGCTCAACGCCTTAGGCGTTTTGTCGTCTTTCTCTGACTAGACTGGTACGGGGTTGGATGGACACACAGGTCTAGGAAGGTCATAAGGCCGGGGGATGGCGTTGCGGGAGCGTGTAATATATTTACTTATAAATGGAAGCTGGTTTTTGGAGGAAGTGAATCTGGAGGAAGTAATTTAGCGATCATACTGAGAATTATATATGTTTTTCTAAAACCCATATTCGACAGTTACAACATGGTAAAGGTGCAATGGCTTTGTGTTTTGTCTTGACATGGTTCACATGATGAAGGAATCACTCACTGGTGACGTTTCCCGGCTTGTTATTCTAGAAAGAGAAAATCTTCGTGCCAGTGGCGTTTGAGCCGCCGAGGGGAGGATAGTGGACGGGTAACGGAGGAACGACATTAGACGAGATGATTGGAATGAGCGGAAAGGCGGGAATGAAAATGTTGAAACCGAGATTTTATGATGTTATGAATTGTATGATTAAGACCATACCAGGGAGCATTAAGGATGATTCTAAGGACTTTATATTGGAATCTCTGGATGCGGGCGATTTTGGAAGTCTTAGTTCATAGAGTGGAACCCCATAGTTCGATTCCATATGTTCACGTCGGTTTCAATATGGTTTCGTAAATTTTAAGTTCGTTTTTTAATGTTAATTTGGATCTAATTAGTAGTCCTAATTTTCTGTTTAAGTTTGTTCCTTTGCCTTGAGTCTGGGGATTCCATATTAGTCGTTTGTCTAGGCGGAGCCGAAGGTAACGAACCGGCTGCTGGGTGGGAATAGGTATGTGAACTATATAGGTAGATAATTGGGGTAGATAATGCAGAAGATAATTGAGTGTAAAAGCAAATCATAGTGAACACATGAGGATAGCCTGTTTTACTTTGTAATTTGAACACGATTTTCGCGTGAAAGCTTCAGGTGGAAATTGTTTCGTAAAGGTGTTTTTTATTTATATTTTTATAAATATTTATATATTTCATTTCATTGATGTTGGCTACGCGGCACACAGATTCTAGATAGTGTTGTGTTGTTATGTAAAACTTGTCGCACATCTTGAAGGGAAACAATATTGTAGTTTTCACGTTCTTCTGTCTCCTCTCGCTTGTTTGGTCTTTTGCTGGGCCGGCAGCTGGCCATGTTCAGTAGCGGTGTGAGTCACTTTGGCACATAGAACGCTTGTGGGGTACCCTGCTTGCACTGTCACAAACAGAAGAACGTGTAAACCACATTATTTCAAACTTACACAGACTACAAAACAGGTATTCCAAACTGTAAGCAATATTCTTTCACCATTTTTTCCACGATTTTTTCCATACCGGTAAAATAACAAAACGTTTACACGGGGAAATATGACACTAGGCTACATGTAACGGTTCCACTCTGCAAAGAATAAGCATATAACTTTACGTTTCTAGGCCCAGTCAAAAAATATACCAGACAAACCCAAGGTATATTCTTTGCATATCACCTCCAACATCAGGTATCGGTACGCGACCACCGTCGTTTCGAGTAGAGTTATCAACCCAGCCAATGTCTCCAAAGAAGTTACTTTCAATGTTGTACTACCGGAATCGGCATTCATAACTGGATTTGTCATGTAAGTTCCTCACTGCAGGACCATTATACCAAAATTCAGGTATTCATTTTAAAGCGAATTTTGTTTTATAAATGTAATGAGTCCAGATTATGTAAAATCGACAAATATGTGGCGTAGCTCTATTAATAACTTCAGAAACTTCAAATCAAGAAATTTTTATTTTTAGGATAATCAACGAAAAAGAATATTGGGCCTACGTTAAAGAAAAGGAAGAAGCAATGAGTGATTACAAGCATGCCCTCGAACAGGGATTGGCAGCCGCTCACATTTCCTATAAGTACGTATTTAAACAAAGTTATATAAGGAAGAATATAAGTATTTTTATATTGTTCTTATACGTTTATCCTTTATTTAAGAAACATTTTATAAGGATTGTTACCGTCTTTTGTAATTAATGTAGAGTCAAGAACACAAATGCTTTGAAACCAACATCACTTCGCTTTATTTGCCATGTTGCCATTACACTATTTGGTAAATAGGGCAGACTAAATATATTTAAAAATTATTCTGTTATTTTCTGTTATTAGTCTGTAATTTTTGAAGACAGGAGAGTAGAAAATGACTACGAATTACTGCTAGTAACTTATTACTCAACAAGCGCGTATAGAAGCCCTGGATTGCTGAATATTTCCCGTTCATTTGGCTTAGAACTGGATTTATGGCTAAATCCCCAGCAAGATAGTTACTCAGGGTATCTTCCTATATCAGGATGTCTTCCTTTTTCGTTGTCCACCCTCCCCCCACGACCGGTTCCGACTGCAGTCGTTTCTCCCTCCTTTTACCAGACCTGGTACTGGCCATTGCTTTCAGCATCACTTGTTCGTTAAAAGAGACGATATGGAATTTTAACTTCAGGGTTCTATATAGGAACGTTGGAGTTTAATATGTACTGAGGGAGATTGAAATAATAAACCCTGCTGGGCTGTGGGGACGGGTGAGGTCAACGTGAAGACGAGTCAGTTAACACTGACCTAGGTTAGATTTCCTACCATAATATCTACCACTCTATGTTTCGAACATAATCGATTATTACTAAGTTTTAAAGTATACATATATAATATTACTCATAAATAAACAGAAAAAGTGTTACGTAAAGAAACTAAGATATTCTTTGATTGTTGGTGAATAAATTCTGTAAATTATTAATGTTAATTTAATATTGCGATGTGTTTAAACATTCTATGTTCCATCTGGTGATATCACTGACAAATTTGAAATTGAAAAATGAGTTAAAATACAGATTGAAAGTAGGAGGAAAAGTAACCAAGTATGTAAACCTGCAGGCCAGGGCCAGGGTCAAGGTGAAGACGTCACTTGACATTGGCCGAGGTCAGACTTTCTGAACACACTCTTCCATAAATTCATAGGCATGTTACAGTATGGAACTAGGGTAATGAACGATATAATTTTGTCGGGAAATGGATTTTATGTTTGTAAATGAAGGATCCCATCGTACAGAAGATTATGCAAAAGCGTGGCAATAAAGAATTATTTTTATTCGTTTGATTTTAAAGTGATTGATATGGGAAATAAATGAATTCTTATTTTATACAGCGCTCGGAATTCTAACAATTTTGATGTCGCTGTCAACATTGAACCTATGAGTAAGGTGACGTTCAATCTGACGTATGAAGACTTTTTGGAGAGGAGATTGTCGGCCTACAATCATGAAATAAACATCAACCCAGGACAGGTAGTATTGTGTAATACTATTGTGCACAGTAATCGTGTAAAACATAAGCGTTTAAATTAAAAATAAGGTTTACTTGTGTAATACCGGTTTCCACATGTCGATCTGTTTAGGACAAATCACGAAATAAGACACATTACCTACATAGCTTCCCTTTCTTAGTTTCGTTCTTTTCACTTCTTAATTCTGTATGACCTCTTCGACCTAAGGAGATAAACCTAAATACGTTTGCGCAGATACATAATTGCGCATAATAAAGTTGAAAGAATATAGTGTTGTTTACTCGAATAACAAAGAAGTCAATTGAAATCCACCGGTGGTTACTATTCCAATAATTGAGCATTTGTCAATTTCTAATCTACTAATATTTGCTCAGGTAGTACCCGATATGGTCGTGGATGTGAATATCCAAGACGCCTCCCCTATTGTTAACCTGAAAGTTCCTGATCTAAGATTGACTAATGAAATCGTAGAGCACGAGAAAGGTAAGGCCTATTCATTCTGACACTATGAACGATCCTCATGTTGTTGGGTCATGGAATGTGTCCATCACCGTACGAATTATAACGGAATTGTTCCAGTTTCTCATTTAGATATAATGCAATTTATATATCTACTTATTTCAGATAATCCATACGTTGTGATTGAGAAACAAAGTCCAGAGATGGTTTCCATTAGGTGGACTATGACCGAAGAGCAACAAAAGGAATTGAACGCTGATGGAGTTAAGGGCCAACTGGCACTTAAATATGACGTAGATAGGTCGAAAAACCCACATCAAATATTGGTACATTGTGAACGTTATAAAACCAATATTAACACTTTAAACAATCAAAATATAATTGATTTTTGTAATTAATGAGGATTATGTTGATATTGTAATTATTAATTTCGTAACCAAGTCAACATTATCTTCCTTATTATTATGAATATTTAAATTATATTATGATTAATATGAAATATATTAATGAAAATGTTATTTTCTTATTAAATGTTGAATGCCGCTTATAGCGCCATCAGACACATTTGCGCGGTAAATAAATACAGTAAAACAAAAATGTTGAATGAGATAGATTCGTTTTGAAACTCAATGCAATGATTTTATTTAATAACATCCTTACCTAAGGTAACTGCACTATATTTAATATAATTAACTGATTAGTTGGATGTTTTTTGCCGATAGGTTGATGAAGGATATTTTGTACATTTCTACTCCGACGATGCACTGGAGCCATTAAAGAAGCACGTTGTATTTGTCCTGGATTTGAGCGGATCAATGCATGGAAGGAAACTCCAACAAGTCAAAGAGGCTATGAACCAAATTCTCACCGATCTGAAACCTGAAGACTATTTCAGTTTGGTGCTTTTTTCGGATACATCCAAGGCAAGGAATGTTTATATATATTTATATATATACACTACGGATGGGGAACGTTGTTAAGCATTGCCGTTCTGTCAGTATTTGTCCCATACTATCTGAAATTATCAGAAAGATGATCAACAAGATGTGAATGGTGTTTTCTACGAAATGTTAATCGCTTGCATATTGGATCCACTTTCAAGCTAATTCAAAATTTCAAGCTTTCAATTGATTTTAAGATTGATTTCTGAATGTTCCATAATCCCTGTAGGCAAGGGTCGGTATCATCTTCTCTTTGATTCAATTTGTACACATTTGTACATTTCGTGCGAAAGATCGCACACTGTAAATAACCGCCCGATGGACATACTGGGCAGACTGTATAACCTCCTAATATCTGGGATGCTTTGCGAAAGGAAACTGCGAACATTAATATGTCGCATTTGTATTTGTCTATTATATATTAGAGACAAATTAACGTAGAAAACGAAACCACGAAAATAGTAAGGATCCACTGACGCTAGCAAACCCAGTTACTGTGCTAAGCAATATCACCAACTCCTGAGCTTTTCACAGAGAAGAAAGACCCCGTTCAACTGATAGTAGTTATTGGAGCGATAGATGCTTCAAGGAATTCATAGGCTTGCGATTCGGTATATTTGTACAGTATTGATTACAATAGCGAATATATTGTATCAATTTAAAATTGATATTTATATTGATGCAATATATTATATCATTAAAAAAAATTTAAATGTGGTTGGAAATGTCATAAAAGTGCTTTGAGGTGTGTGTTAAAATGTTACGAAATGTATGAGGGATGAAAATTCCCGGAGCATATTTAAATTTGTTTGCATATTAAATTGCATTTTAAGTTACTGCTATTATATTTTAAGATGTACTGGTGTTAAAAATGCAATTATGTGAATATAAAATGGAATATAGTGTTTTCGATTCTCTTTGTTCGCAGTGTAAATGCGTACAAATACTCTTGAAATTCGAATCTAGTTAATGAAAATAATGAAATTATATGAAATATATTTTTTTTAAATTGGCTTAGTATAAAATTTGTTTCTGTATACATAGGCATGGGCACCAGATAAGGAATTCCACCTTTCGTACAGCTACAATAAAAAGGAGCCAGAGGAAGAGCTTACAACTGACTATGTAGTTGCGGCAACTAAAGAAAATGTCGAGAAGGCGAAAACATTCATTAATGGATTAGATGATTTGGGAGGTAAACTTTATCCGATTCAAGTATTACGTTATGGGCAAGTATGCCCATTTCATACGCAGAATATATTTCTTAAATCGTTTACCGTTTTAATATTTATTATAACAACCATAACGTAATATCTTTCCGTTGATTTCAGCTACAAATATTATTTCGGGACTAAGAAAAGGTTTGAAACTGACGAAAATCGGTAAAGATTTTTTGAAAAATTCCAAAGACGGAATTGAGCCTTTGGTGATATTTTTAACCGATGGCCAGCCAAACGTTGAAATGTCAGACCCGAACGAAATAACTAAAACTGCAACTTCTCTCAATACCAACAGGTAAATCAAGTACTGTATGTTAACTGAGGAATTATATTGCAGAAATATGTCTTAATTTATTATGCACACATAATTCAATCTTTACATTCGTGGTCTGCAGGAGTCCATTATATTCGCTAGCGTTTGGAGATGGCGCGGACATTAATTTCCTGAAAAAACTCTCATTAGCCAATGCTGCCCTAAGCAGAGTAATTTACGAAGCCTCTGACGCGACTCTACAATTGAAATTATTTTATAAGGAAGTGGCATCGCCGTTATTGTCAAACGTGACTTTCGATTACGTTTCGGGCCAGGTAACAACTAATAGCACGTACCGCGATAATTAAACATTGACGTTGATTTCACCCATCGTTCAATTGTATTGATGTTGCAGGTTGGCAACGAAACGACTAAAGTGCATTTTGAGAATCTGTTCTCCGGCGGTGAGCTTGTCGTGGCCGGGGATTATTCGTCTGACTCAATAAGCGGAATGTTGTTAGGATCCTCCGCTAAAGGAATTAAACAAATCCCATTTTCTGATGTCAAACCCATTTTTATTCGCGATTTCCTTCCTCCAATCCCCCAGCCCAAAAACAGAACCTTCGGTATGATTATATTTTTTTAATACCAGGTGTGACTTTTAAATAACGGGACTGAACGGGTGAAACATCATTTTAAACATGATATAATGATCCTTTGACTTGAAATTTCCAACTTGTTCTACTGTAATATTGTTTCGGTTTTGTAAACGCGTGTATATTGTTTCCCAAAAACCTGGCTTAACATCATAAAATATTCGGTACCTCTAGTCTTGGTACCGACTAATTTAAAGCAAATTAAAATTTCAAATGGTACGCTTTATGATAGAATGAAATGGTAGTCAAGAATCGATTCAAATTTGTAGGACCTGTGTATTACGTAGCAGTGGGGCCTACGAACTCACTTTTTACTTTCGCGGTATTGTTCGGTCCACACGAATATGGTCTCTTTGTTTAACGTCTACACCTAGTATATCTCTAGAAGTACTTAGTTCTGCAAATTGCAATTGATGGTTTACGTGTTGAAATTCTAGGACATCTGGAAAAATTATGGGCATATAAAAGTATTAAGCAGCTGTTGGACAGTAATACTGTCACAAATAATAATAAAACGAAAGAAAAAGCTCTTGAACTAGCTCTCAAGGTAAGTTTATTTTTACGCCGTTTTAATTATTCGTAACAAAATGCATTTGTTTTCCATTTAACGCTAGTTATTATAATGTAATTCGCACTTATTTCCGGTTTGTTGCTTACATCCAGTTTTCTTTGTTAATTTAAATGTTTATGTTCAAATTAGTGCTAGCGTGTAGTATTAGTGCTCAGTATTTGAAATTATAATTGTTAGGGAAAAAGATCGATAAACCGTATTGCAAAATAAGTACGTTTTGGGCTTTTAACTTGCATATATTTCAGAATGTGTAGTTATATGTATTAAGAGTTGTAATTAATGGCTACCAGAAAAAAATTATAAGGAACACAAGGTATTTGGCTAAACCATAACCTGTATAAATAACTGACTTACTATATGATTTAATAGGCTTTTTTTAATTTAAAGAAACATATCAAACCAGATGACCTTAGTCCGGATAAAAGCTTAGGGCTTTCGAAAATGTAACATTTCCGTATTTAATTACATTAATTCAAATTTTATTTTTCAATTTTAATATATCTATAAAAGTTATAACTATGAGAATTATATATATATATATATAATATTGACTCTGTTTTTAGTACTCATTCGTGACTCCAGTTACCTCACTGGTGGTGGTCAAACCAAATAAAACATCAACTGTGAATGCAGAGAAAGCTCAAGGTACTGATGGCATACATGCAAGTAAGTTCAATAATACGAACTGGAATACAGAGTTTATATTTGTATCCACTACGTGTTCTCTTTAAAAGTGACGACTATAAAAACAATTACAGTATATCATTATAGATGGTATTTACAATTCAACTCACAAGATGTAATTAAGTATTCTTGTCTCAACTTTTTGCTTAAGACCAATATTTATAAAGCTAATGTTACTGGCTATATATTTAATACGTTATTTTGTTAAGTATCTCTAATATATTACCTTTTACTTAAACATTATAAACTTATTGTTTAGATTAATATCATATAAATAATATTAATCGCAGTTTCACACCAATATGGAGCAGCGGCCGCTATCTCAAGCTTCCCAGGAAGTATGTATTATGACAGCTAAATATTATCGCCTCAGTTTTAATTTTAGTACTATGGTAAAATATGATGTAGTTAATTACGTACGTTACTATTTGAATTTATCATAATAACGTTACATTTACTATGGAATGCAAGCGCATTTAGGAGCCTATTGCAACGTTAGAATTCAAAATATCTAGAAATTCACTATATGCACTGTGTGCTGTATATATTCTTTGCATGCGGGCTAAAGATAATTTTATTTCAATGGTTCCTTGAATAACTCATAACAGGGAAATAATGGTCATGCGTGTAAGAAGGCACCCAAATTGGCTATTTATGGAATTTCTAGTTTTTATTTTCACATTGGTAACCCACCGGTATTCGTCCGTATGTATGAAATAGAGTTAATAATTAATGCTTTTATATAAAAAAAGTGCATTGCACCCTAAGAAGCACCCTGTGCATGTACATAGCTAATGAACGGGTTTTATTCGGATCAGAGTTTTAAATATGGCGTAATTAGTATGGGAAAGAATGTCGGATATAAATTAAACTTTCAATGGCTCTGAGTGATACTTATCTCAAAAACAGAAAGGTACTGTGTTACATGTGCTGCAATAAGCTGGAGCAGTAGTGGGCCCCTTAACAGAGGAGAGCTAGTCCTAAACGTGATTACAAATCAGGACAATTTAATGAATATGAATTGAAACTAATAAGAAAGGGATATTATCCAGTAATGTACATTATTGTGAACATTACCATATTAATCAAACACAATATTTTATTTTTACCAATCAATCATAATAATTTACTCTTATACAGGGAGTATTAACATAACGTGCATTAAATTCGCAATTTGTAATTATACAAGAATTACTAACTCTACATTCCTCTATTATTAATTGAAACTGACGAGAAGTAACTCCGGTGACCCATTCACTCTTATCCATTTTCATACTCTAACCTCATATAAACATATACGCAAGTTGATAACTATTTGTTGCAAGTGTATTATTATCGTCCAGTTGATTTTATATGTACATCGTTTGCAATTGAATGTTTCGTGTCTGATTTTGTGGTGTACGTTTTTCGTGGGGGTTTCATAATGCATATATCATTCAGTTTCTGTGTTTCAAAACGGGGTTTCATTCTTCATTTATGTTTACAAAAGTATAGTTTCCTTTTATTGTAATATTTCTATTACTTTTATCAAACTTTATAATTATTTTGAACTCTTTCAACTGAGTCATTCCTAGCGCTTAACAGGTTACATGCACTGATCACAGCTCTTATGTTTAAAGACAGGATCAGCGTGAATGCCCTCGCCCTTGGAAGAAAGCCAATCAGTAAGTCAGATACCCAAATTGTTATTCCAGCTATGCTGAAAAACGAATGTTTATTATTACCGACATTGCCTGCAAGAAATTGATTCCCTCCTCTTTTAAATTCGACAATAACCTCATCTTGTCCTCTCCTTTTTACGAAAGATTAACAATGGATTTTATTTCTTTGGATTTGTAATCTTTTTGTTAAAAGGTTGCACAAATTCAATTTTTGCCATATACGTTACTCAATAATCGGGTACATTTGTGAAAAAACGTGAGAACACAACAATTCGTGTTCAGTGAGTTGGGAAGAAAATTAAATAAAGTGGTATAGCATAAACAATCTGATGTTGAATTGAAAAACAGCGTAATATCAGTGGACTAATGTGTCATCCTTCCTGTTTTTTCGATACTTAACCATAGAATTTTATTACGTTAGAGGTACGGAGATGTACACATTCATTTCGGGGTCGATGACGCATTTGAACAACACTGTTAAATATTTATTTAAATATCTTCGGATAGCGTTTATTTCCCCGTGTTTTTGCTCCAATATTGTCTTCGGGGTCCGTTTAGAAACTATTCCCCGGACAAAAGAGAAATGAAGAAAAGCAAAGAGAGTCGTATTCGGCCCAGACCATCTCACCTCAGTTCCTCCTCTCATTCGTTGAGTTCTCCTTCTCTTGTTCAATTATCCTCATTGGGTATGGATAGAGGGGGCAAAATCAATTCTGTTTGGTGTTAGTCGCCCTTATTGCATATTTCGATTTACAGGCAAAAATGTAGATTTATTTATTTTTTTGTGATTTGGTTCGTTTAATATACTTTAAATCAATGGTTAATTCATTTATTTCTTTAGTTTCTCATTATTACATTTTTAAAATATTTTTCGATGTTGATTTCATATAGAAAATATGAGTATTTTATCTACGTTACCTGTGACGAATAATTTTTCTTAGCGTATTTATTAATTTAATAGTGATTTAAAAATACAAGTTTCAAATAAAAGCTAATGATTAGTTAATTACTGCTTACTGCTCTGGCTTATTCTATTTGGAATGCAGTAACCACTGTGATCACGATGTTGGGCTTAGTTTGTTGCTCAAAAAAAGGGCCATATAAAATTTACAGCACTATGGTAAATGTTAATATTGAGAATGGTTAAGATTGATTCTTCAGTATAAGATTATTAATCTGTATGAAATTAATATTATGAAAATTATTAAAGTTGTAAAAAACTTGTTACAGTGGTGGCAGGAGGAGCACCATTCATAGCTTCTGGTTTTAGCCGTAAGTATATTACTTCCAGTAGTATAAGTAAGTTTCGACGTACTTAATGTTATTTCAATGGAAATATTATTTTAGTTTAATTAAAACTATTATGAAATAAAGAAATAATCTAATTTCGGGGGTAAAATATTTCAGGACCCTCATTCGGAGGATACGGAGCCAGGCCTGCTGCTGCTTACGGACCACGTAAGTATACAGTTTTCACATTCATGCTAGAGAAGATTAATTTTAGAATCTCCGAATCTCATTTATTATTAGTGAATAATAAATAGTGAGCTTTATAGATAGTTTTTATAGATTTTTTTTCATTAAATGGTGAATTTATCATTTAAATTACCGACGACTTATCGACGAAATCATGATAATAATATGATATTTGATGTACTTTGTTTCAGCACCCATTCAGCAATCAGCAGATTATTTAACAATCTCATTATCGCCTGCACGTACGTATAGAATATTATAAACGTTCACAAGAATACACTCAATTTCGTTACCCACATGTCTCCCATCTTCATTATATATATTCAGAGTATCATCTTATTCTATATATTTTCGTTTAAAAGACGTACTTCTCTACATCACCGATTGCCGATATTTTTAGTATTTATGGGGCCTGGTATTATATCAGAGGTGATTTGGTTATTTTAGTTACAACGCCACGAGGATATAGCTATAAAGATGTTACTTGGTTGAATAAGACTTCATCAGCAGACGGACTGTATCTGGCACCACCGGTGTATATTTCATCTGATGTGATTTCCTTGAACGCAGTAAGTCTGGTTTAATGTGGGAAATATGTTAGCTTTTCAGTAATAAAAAATTCCATAATATCAGTAGATTTATCATGCGTACCATAATGGTGGTAATTTATGTCAAAATATAATCGTTTCTAAAAGAGAAATACGTTGTCTTTATCTATATGACTTTAAGCCTCATAGCTATTCAAAATTGTTTCAGACGAATATTGCTTATCACGAGTGCACAGCCGTAGGTGTCAGTGGCCATTGCAGACATTTTATCCACTGTATTCTCAATGATTTCGTTATCGATGAGTCGGGTTTCCTTAACTACAAATGCCACATCGAACCTAAGTAAGTTGTGTTTTCGTGAATTTATTTTCACATAAAACACTTTTTATTTTTTGCAAATTTAACTATCCTTCTTCTTATTTTGTGTTGCATTTTCAAAAAAAAAGTTTTGCTTTTTCAGTTTCCTCGGCGTGTGCTGCCCTATGTGAAGGCGTATTTAACTTTCTGTATGAATGCGGCAATATTAACGTGAAAATGTAGTTTATGCAGAACAAAAATAAAACATTTAACTTAATGTCATTAATGTAAATTAATGTATGTCAACCAAGCCAAAACATCTTTTAAAAATATAGAATTTCAATTTATTATCCCGTTGCCATCTCACTCTCTATCTGCCTATTGGGAAGGAGATACCAGAGGTTTGCCAAAGGTTTAGTGTCTTGGTCCGGTGACACCAAAGTTCCAACTCACTTTAATTTGGATCCTACAGACACAACAGACAAGTGTATCATAGACAACAACGTAGTCTAGTTTGCAACTTGACAGAATACACAACTGAATACAACTGTGAATACAACTGTGAATACAACTGTGAATACAACTGTGAATACAACTGTGAATACAACTGTGAATACAACTGTGAATACAACTGTGAATACAACTGTGAATACAACTGTGAATACAACTGTGAATACAACTGTGAATACAACTGTGAATACAACTGTGAATACAACTGAATACATCAGCAATATTTTTTCGGTTTCTATCGTATTGTGAATTGTTTTTTTAGGATGTATTCCGTTGTGGTACGAATTCGTAGAGCCGGGGTATTTGAACTTTTTTAACAAACCCTTTGGAATAATTTATTGTAAAGAATTTGTATTCCGTAGGCTGTGGATAGAATTTGGAATCGAGCAAGAATTCCGACCGAATGACGTTTCGCTTGCGTGCTTTAGCGAGAATTTAAAAAATATTGCCAATCTATCAGAAATCTTACCGTAATGAATATCAAATATTAGTGGGACGTCATTTTTAAGTGTAACTATTACAAAAAAAATTTCCGTAGTTTTACGTTAAATATAAATTTCCGAGTTACTAAATGCCTACGTGTTCAGAAAGAATTACTGAAGGGATGAACGAGATTTGCAGATATTAAAATCCTAGTTAAATTCTGTTGCATAATCTCCTGAACTGTTGCAGGAATTGTCTGGACTGTCGTTGAGTTCGAAAATCTCGTTTTCTTTAGCATTGGCAAAGATAATAATTGTAGACCAAATTTGTCTGCTCGTGGTCGTTTATGAAAGATTATACTAGGAGGTTTTGTATAATATATAGGTTTTTCTGTAAACATGTTCCGACTTTATTACTTACACGCTCTTTGAGAGTGAGACGCTATTACGGATCACTCTACAGCGCTCCGACAATTCGCAGGAAGGCTTTTTATTCCCAGCAGTCCATTATCTCCCGACAATTGGATTTACCTTTCTCCATTTGTTGGTTTCTTCTACCGGCAGAAGACAACGCAAATGCTTCCACGTGGTGCGATAGGGTGCTATTCTGGCAAACTAAGAAAAGTATCCGTGCCGAAGATTTGCATAGTGTCCTAACGATACCATGAGAAAAATTCTAAATTAACCCAAAATAACTGGATTCGAACGATTGCGGGAAGTACCCGGCATAGATTTCGTAAGCGGTGTCGGAATAATCTGATAACCGATCTGACGGGGAGATAGTCTCCTTGTCCCTTCATTTGTCAATTGTTTCAAACAGAAATTACCGACTTGGGATGGCTGCCAAGCCAAGCCAAGACGTCAACCCATAACTCATGAGTTATGGTCTAGTTCGGGGCCAGCCACATTGTATATTTTATAAATCCATTGTGTTATAAAATGCATGTATTCCTGGAAGGTGGAAATTTGAAGCCTCTTATTTCATGCATGGCGTTACGGTACAATCTTGGAATAGTTTAAACGAGTTTTCGAAATTACTTTTTGAATGTACGTTGAAATATAAAGTATACTGAAAAGTAGATAAGCAAAATACAGTTTCCTTTGTATTTTTTTATGATCATAACAAGATCATAAACTATTCAAGAAAAATATTTTTAAATATTCTGTAATTTCTTTTCAATTAAATCCGAAACGGACTCTCGGACGGTTGGCCATGATACACCATGGTACACCAAGTGTCATCCCAGGCTTTCCGCCATCCGTACTGTGCCCCAGTTACGGGGATTTCAAACCGACACCCCCTCACGAATACAACATGGAATCAGACCGATGAATTTTATTGTATTACTTAACCGCTTTGTCAGATGTGCATGCTTTGTATAGAATATTTATATATATAAGAACGAAATTATCGGCATGCATCGAGTTCGTTGAGTTGGTTGAGAGTTGAGGGTAAATGTTTACCCGTCGTATTTGTAAACGATTCGGCATTTAAACATACCGTTAATTTTGACTGCACACCACTGATAAATACAGCATGGATAAAATGTGGCATCCACGACGTGGCCACGACGACAGATAGGTGGACACGGCTTACTGCGCTGTGCGGAATATTTCCAGTGTACTGATTGAAGGAGCTAAGAAAGGGCATTGAACGGTCAAGGTCTAGGCCGACTTGCCCTTAGTCCCTCTAATCTCTCATGCCGTTATCTCTGTAGGCTGTGATATTTGAATTTTGAATGTTATAACATTGAAAGTAAGATTATAAAGCTTTTTTAAATATTTCAGTATTCGAATTGGCCATCCCAAAGTAGACACCCAGAGTAATCTGGAACTCGTTACTAGTAGTTATTATTTGGTGGTATTTCAAGTAACATGTAGTTACATGTAGTCAGTTGAGTTTTCATAATTTTGCCTGCATTATTTTACATTACAACTAGACATAAAGATTTGTAATGTTTGAATTTTATAACGAACTGAATATACAATGGACTAATATTTATAACAAAAACTATGACATTATAAACCATGTGTCATATAAACATATGAGTCCAAGCCGTCGAATTTTTTGTATCAAAGGGTTGATATTCATTGACAGCTTTACGCGGTACATTATGACTAATTTGTATTGGTAAGGATAATTATCTACACAAAATAAAGGTTAAAAAGTGTTTTAACCAGACGGTTTGTTGATGATAATTTCATACATAAATTATGTGGAATATATTAACTAAAGGTATAATAATCAAATTTGGAAAATATTTCGATGCCAACTGTGAAAGAAAAACAATGGCTTTAATTTACACTATTATAATTTGCTCTGCTACTGATGCCATCTGTTGAGGCTCAAGACAAATAATATGCGTTCCTATACATCAATAGGTAGAAGAAAATTGTGTTTGAATAGATCGTAATTGGAGTGAATAACAATACAAAGGCCCATTTATAAGTGCAAACCTAATGTAAAATTCCACAAATTTATCCTTAATTTCTGATAAGAATGGTAAACACTAACAGACTGTTAAATTCACTTATACATACAACTTATAACATCCACTTATAATTATATCAAGCAACAAGTTAATTGAACTACAAGTTAGGCTTTAGTTATGATAAAACTTCATCAGTTAGTAATATACATCACACACGCAATTACATATATATATATATATATATATATATATATATATATATATATATATATGTATATGTATATATAGTATAAATGAACATATATATTACCAAAACATTTAGACATGTAGAGAAAATCTAAATCTAAAAAAGCTAAAAAGTAAAGTAAATTAATGCAGTTAGGAAATAACTGCATATAATATTTACGCACCTCACCAAAATGACAGCAAAGTGAATTAAATTACCATTTATAATTATATTTTACTATCTGAATATCCGTGCTTCCCTGCAGTGTATGAGAGCATGATAAACCTGTATTTTTATATTAAATGTTACATTAAAAGTTTAAGTAGTTTAAACATATATTCTTTCATTTTATGGAAATCAGAATTACAGCAAATGAGTTAATATAATGGGTGCGAAATAAAATAAATACTGTACTGTAACAGATGTCGCCGGTATATTCGATAAGAGTAGCAGTCTGAAGCCGTTAAGATACACTATCGGATGGTAGGGTATAATTTCAGCTGTTCAATAATGTATAATTGTTGTATAATCAAAAGCTGTTAATTACTAACAAAGCAGTTAACACTGAAAGATTTTAATTCAGTTCAATTGTGCTGGATTATACATTTTAGTACTTTAACTAAGTAGTAATTATGAATGCTGAAATTATTATTCGAAGTAAAAGAATTCAGAGGATAAAGAAACTTAGCAAGTTTTATTAATATAATATAATTATTCTCCGAAAATACATAGAGTAAATTATTATGTACACATATATATTTCACATATCACCACAGCCTTAAAAATTAGGTGCTAGAATGAATTCTATTTTTAATGAGAAATAATTTCAATTCATGATTTTGGTACTCGATGTAATTACCCGAAAGTATGGAAAATCCAAACTTCTCTTGTAATTAAAACAAAATAACCACATAATTGTGGATACTTAAAAATATAATTCATTAAGAATTGTTCTATAATGGACAGATTAATAAACGCAACGTCGTTTTAATACACCTTCCGGACCTTTATTCTTCGTTTACTTGTCTTTTTTACTAGAGTTTGAAAACTACTTATTTCTGGGTTGACATTGTTCTAAATTTTGGACTGGAATTAAATTATCGTTTTATTTTTAAATTATTTACAACGCAGGCCACTGGCCCTTCGAAGCCCCAAACGTAAGACGAGTCTCCACTTGAAAAACTGATAAGAAACTTTCTTAACTTTGGACGTATCCCATTATTATTTTCAGACGAAAGGAACATAGCGGATTCCGACAACCGGCGGTGTCGCAGATGAAATCGCAGACTATTTGTTAACCTTATTCCTAGATTGGAAATAAATTGGCTTTACTGTTCGAAGCCGCAAGTTGGACTGTTCCCATTATGATGTCTCTAGCGACATCGTCGTTGTCAGTTCCGAATAGGACACAGTTGTCGTCGACAGGCTGCCGTAGTCTTCGGACGAGTTGAAACTTCTCACGCAGCAAACTCCCGCGTACCTGTAACGTTCATTTTCTATAATTGAAACTCAATATAGGGTATTGACTCAACACTTTATTGTAACATTATGTAAATGTACCACTGATATCCCTTTCAAAAGGCAAATCTATTTTTTAATTCAAACGTTGCCAATTCCTTATGGCTATATTAGCTTATGTGAATTTGGTAATTTCTTTATCACCCCCAAAATTGTCCCCATTGAGATGAAATAAGAAATAAGAATAATAATAGGAAGAAATAATAATATAAATTTATGTTTTCAATATAAATTTGACAAATATAATTGTGTGTGTGTTTGTGTTGTCATTGATATAGACAGGTTTAAACATACTGTAAAATGTAGGTAACTGAAAGTGTTGTAAAGTACAGACGGCCTTATACGAGTACAGTACTCATATCCGTGATCGTATTTGGCTGTATATTTTATATGCATCCACAAATTTATAATACATATATATATCACCTTTCGTTTATTGCGCAGAAAAATGGTAAATATTCATCAAGGCTATGAATGAAATCCGGAAGTATACAATTGACAAAATGTTCGCAGATCGCTTCTGTTTCGTTGACTGTACATTCCTGGAAGGATGTTCTTGTCTGGAACAAAAAAATAATTATTAAATTGATATTTGTTGCAATATTTTACTAGAGTGCACGCTTTCAAATAATTTTGCAAATGTTATAATGCTAAGTAAATCTATTCTAGGTAATATTTTAGAAAATATCATAACGAACAATACAACAATACAAGATTACTTAAATTGAGGAGGAAAGAAAATTTTAAACCTTGACTTTTAAATTGAGGTCTTAAAAGTGTCATGAAACGATAACTAAATCGTTGTCAAAATAAAGTTTATTCTATTAGATACGTGGCAGTAATGTTAGCAGACTCCAGTGTTTTTTAAGAGTTAAACATAGTGTAAAGTATTGTTATTTGTACGAAATTTATCATTCAAGAATATGTTGGAGGCAGTCAGAAAGGTCCTGTATGGATGTACAATAAATTCAGAATTGTTCAGGCTTTAATCTATATTCTATTGTGTACTCTGTATTTTGTAACTAAATTTTAGCAATTTTTAGCAAAAACTAAATTTTTAGGAGGCAGGACAGGAAAACGAAAAATGACACACCCAATTCTATTAACTCCGTAAGGTCAAAATATAATTTTTCATTACATATAATAAAGTAAATACCATTATAATAAATATGAATATGTGTTAGGGTATATATATATATATATATATATATATATATATATATATATATATATGGACTGTACTTACGGCATTCAATTGAACTAAGAAATTCTTGGTTTCATTATTGTCATTTATTGACAATTCTATGGATATGTTGTCGGAAGTGTAAAATGGTGAAATCCACTCGACGTCATGAATAGAGAGTTCAGGTAGCGAAATATCATCAACTAGAACGGAAAAAAGTAACTAAAAAATGATGAAAAACAACTGAATTTGTTAAATTCATGAAACTCCCCAAGATTATTAAACGTTTTACACTTTTTGTTTGTACAAAAAGGACTTACTTGTGTCGATTCGTTCAACTAACGTTTTCTGCCCCAAATCTCCCACCGGTACAAATGTCTGTAAAACTGTATCCGGAGTGTCTGAAACATTAGATTTATGATTAATGTACATGAATAAAATTAAATCTAAATTCTACTACATTTAAAATATTTTGTCCATTCAAGTCATTTTACTCTAAATAATGTAGTTCTCCCATAACGTGGATGTGATTTTACATTTCGATAAATTTAGATTAATAGGTCATCATTAGGGTAATATATTTGATATTTAAATAGTATAACCAAATATAAACGGAAACTGAACACACCAGAAGGTCAAATCGCTCAAGAACCTTAGCGTCCATCAACAGAAACCCTAGGGAACAATCTTTGAAGCCTTAAATTACTGAAGACTATACATGTACTGCAGAATCTTTTTTTTATTCTAAGTTAGCCTCAATATTTTTTGGTGAATTTAAAATGGTAGTAATGTTCTAGTAGTAAAGGAAAATTGTATAATAACAGGGTTAATTGTTATGTTGTTAAAAAATCAAACTTACACGGCTTAAGGGAGTTGGCATCAATTTCAGTTGTTTGATTTGGCTTCACCACAACAAGAGATGTAAGTATCGTGACAAATTTGTACTGTAACAAAAATGCACTTATATGGGCTTTTCTCGTATTGCACATTAGAAATAACAAAAATGAGTTAGGTTATTATGATATGCATTATATATATATATATATATATATATATATATATATATATATATATATATACATTTTGTCGAAAATATGTCCTAGGTGAAATATATTTAATTGTCCATCTAAACGCTTACACAATTGATAACTCAAATAATGAAATATACGTGAAATATATGATTCAATTACATAAAGGGCCAAATTTAGTTAGTTAATAATGAAATGAAGTAATAATATTGTCTAATAAATGAATTGTTGATAACAGAACACTATATTCTTAGTAGTCCTGTGCAATACTGTTTGCTGACATAATTAACGTGATATTTATTTTGTCATAATAACATTTCCATTTCTACAAAATACTGCATATATTTAAATAAATGTATATCCGTTAAATAAATCATAATTTTTACCTTTAGAGCCAATTTTAAAACTTTTTCCCTTATCTCTTGTACGTTTCTATCATCAGCATTTTCGCTGACCAATTCGTACTGGTCGAGAAGCTGTTTGACCGACAAATAAGCCCAGAGCCTTTCCATAACATTGGACTTCTTCTTCTTCTTTCTTCTGACGTCCTCTTTTTCGTACGTATCGTCTTCTTCCAAGTATAAAATATCCGTTACATTATCGGGTACGTCGCGCCAGCCCTGATTAGAAACATATAATTGAATATGCAAATGTGTGTGTGTGTGTGTGGCGTATGGAATATACGCTCCACGTTGTTGGAAAATAACAGTGTAAGCACACTAGTTATTTTTAAGGAAGATATAATTAGTTCTAAATACCTGTTTTGTGGTCTGCGAGGGGTTGGAATACCGTAGATTTCGAGTGTTTCTGTCTCCTCTCGCTGGTTTCGTTTTTTGCTAGACCGGTTTCGGCTGCTCGCCATCTTCAGTAGCGATTTTCGACACATATATATACACACGACAAATAGACAACCACCACAGTACACGTGCCAGTGACAGTTCAGTGAGGATGCCCAAAAAACATCCAAAGTGCGAGAGTGACTAACACCGTTACTGAAGATGGCGAGCAGCCGAAACCGGTCTAGCAAATGACCAAACCAGCGAGGGAAGACAGAAACACGGGAAATCTATGAAAATGATAACTTTTGTTTTGAATAAAGGTCGTAATCGTTTTGATAATATTAAATAAGACCATCTGAAATAAGTCGTTCATTTACCAGTGTGTAGAATTCCTTGGTACCGTCAGCCGTTACAGCTTTCACAGTGCAGTTGGAGCTACTGTCTTTTGTCCGACCAGCGACAACCAATTCAGAACCGAGAAACAGCGTTTGAAAGTGATTTCTGGTGACATCTTTCACCTGTAAAATAGTCAAATTTCAATAGGGTGTTATGCAGGACGAATAACACGCAGCCTGGCGTAAGAGTTTCAGAATTGATTGATTAATTGACCAAAACGTACTTGTCCCGGCGTATACGTGAAAGTCACATTGGATAGGAGCGGGGATGCGATTTCTTTGTAAAAGTTGTTGAGCTGTAGAGCGGCGTCCGAAGCTTCGTATATGTTCCTGGCGAATCCGGCATTGGCCAGCGACAGCTTCCTTAGAAAGTTCAAATCGGCTCCGTCACCAAAACCGAGTGAAAATATGGCGCAAGAACTGGAAATAATTATAAATTAAATATTAGATTTCTTGGAATGTTCGACTAATGAATTAAATGTTCGTGAACCATCGGAATATTGCTCATATCACATCTCCTTACTTCCACTTGATCTCCCTGGAAATTGGCCTATTTAGGGGGATTTCTTAAATTAACATTTCAGAAAATTATAAACGCGACGAGAAAAATAGGTCCGATTTTCCCTAACTTTATATATATCTGTTAACTCACATTTAGCATAAAATACATTCACATAACGCCGAACATTTGGTTAAACAAACCACACATCGACTAAATTATCGATAATTTATGATCCCATTAAATAAAGAAAGATATCGGAGAGAATAGAAAGATACCTTCGATTGTTCAATTCCTTGACCATAGACAGTATTTTCCTGGAGTTGGTGATGCCGACAGTAGGGTCACCGTCCGTAAGAAATATGACGATGGGTTCTATCGTGTCAGAAGGGCTCAACAGTAGCTCACTCGCGTTGTTCTCCCTCATCTTCAACAGGTTCTGGAGTCCTGATTTGGCCACCAGAAGTGAATTTTTTAAAGCGTCGTGTATATTCGTGCCTGAAACAAATGTGACCAAATAATTACGCACATGTTTGTGTCTTACGATTCGAATTGCATCGCTTTCATTCGCACAAAAAATATCGGTATGCGAGACAGTGTTTCAGATTTGATTTAACCGCGCCCAAGGAAGTACCAATTATGTTAACTTATTTACTATAAAGCGTTCGAAATGTTGTACAGACGAGCGTCTTGACGGTGCGATATTTCGCGACAAAATTCGCTATTTATATGTTTCTAAAATGTTGTCTCGTCCCTCTCCAAACCTGCGCTCGTTTTATAGCCCTACGCGGACGGTTTGCACTAGATACAAATACTGCAGATCGAAATAGTGCCCGTTCTATTCCTTTCGACAATAATAAAGGGAGTGAAAAGAAACAAAGAAGGGTTACCTCCTCCTGAAGACATTTTTCGAATGACCTGCTTAGCTTTGTCGACGTAGTAATCAGTAGCCGGGTAGGCTTGCGGTGGTAGACGGTTCTTGTCCAATCCGACAATGGTGTCGTCCTTCATGTTCAAAGCCACGTCCGGGGCCAGCACTATGCTACCTGTCGCCGTGTCCAAATTGTGAACCTACGAAATTTTGTATTGTTTGTGAACGAGATTCAAATCTTGCGAAATTAAAAAAACTTGGAAGTACAATTTGTTATTAACATTTTTGTCTGTTCATATTAAAAAAATGTAGTCTTAGCAGTACACAAATCAAATATTAGTTAAAATACACAGTGATCACAAACTATATCAAAGTCACAACAATATGAGCACTATAATATGATCGTGTATTAGTAATTAGTAATATGATCGTTCCTACTATCTAAAAATTACTACTACCCGCTCCACAACCATATATATTATATTGTTTATCAGACGGTCCCCCGTTTTTCATCTTTCGGCTTTTCTTGTCTCGGTTTTTCATCTCGGTCAGTGATTCCTAATCTGAGGGATAAAATCTTCCCTGAAAAGGCATTTATTGCATTGAGGTCCGCTTCCTTCTTGAAGAAATTGAGTCGTTTGGGTTCGAAGATAAGCCACTGTACGGTAACAGACATTCTGTCATTTATTGTTTCTAATATTTCCCGGCCCATTGAAGATATCGTTGAATTTTCAATCATTCTACGGATGTAGCTATCTCAACTTCAGTACATGAAATGACATTGTGTCGTCGGTATCAAAATAGTTAGCGTTGTAATTGATTAGTGCGCTATTCGATTTTTGTTGTCAGCAATGTGTACAAATAATGCAGTACAGAATGGTAAAGGAGCTTATATCCGCGTCGATTATATTAAGACAGGCGTTGCAAGGGATCATGTGGCTTGAGATACATAGGAACGTTGATTATTTTACAGGATCAAAGAAATCTTGGATATTGTCCATTGGAGTAATTAAAACGCGACGGCTGGCTTATGGAGCTGAATACAACTGGAATCCGTGCGGTTGAAATTATGTTAGGTAAGGACTTGACATGCTCTAAACAGACATACCGGTGACCAGGTTCGCCCAGGTCATGGAGGGAAGCACCGTGCGTTGCAATCATAATACCTCTTAATTTATGCTAGTTATGCGGGATTGGGAGTTAAACGACAAACAGTACATAAATAATGACGATGGCCCGCAACGGACACGACAGACTTTAAGAAACCGGGCGAGGAATGCTTAATATTAATTACAGGTTCAGCTCCCAAAGAATCAGGGTCGTGTGAATTATGCAGTTGAAATGAAAAAGAGGCAAGTGTCTATTTGTTGGCACTTTGTAATATTTGATTTTGCTACACAACCAAACTTATGGAACGAATTCGTAATTCGTAGCAGTAGTTATTTTGAGAAGTATTTTTAACGACCATGAAACTTCATTTACGATTACGTCGGAGGTATATCAAAATATTATACTTTATATTAAAACACCTAGGTAATTGATTGGGATATTTTAATTTATAACATTTTTAAATTTATTTTTATACTTAGTGTGTTTATATAGTGCATTTCTTTATTTTTGTTTATAAATCTATTACATTTATCATCGTATTTTTATATCGTTCTTGAAATAATTTGTTTTCTTGTCGATGTACTAAATATTTCATCTATAATTTATATACTCGGAATTGTGCCGCATATTTATGATGGGCAGTGCCCTTGCAATAAGGTTTGTAGAGTGACATGTCGATAAGAAATGTAAAGAATTTTTTAATAATATAGAAAGAAAGGAAATAGTATCCAACTGAGTTGTCGTGCCCTTGACTTGTAGTGACTCACTGAAAACTTTAAAGCATATAATACATTCTAGCGTTAACTAAGGCAGACTCTGGCTGCGGTGACAATATTGCTTTCAGGAAGGGCCAAATTATCAGGAATTGTACTTAAAATAATCACTTATCAAATAACTTCTACAAATATTATTAATTCGAATATAATTGCAAAATTCTACTAATAAATTGATTGAATATATGGAATGTTTTATTTATTCATCGTCAATATTTTAATCCGAAATTATACAAAATTTTTAAAGTTATAGTTATATATACTATATATAACTATATGCTATAGCTTGAAATAGTATGTGCTATTTGAATCATGTTATAGTGCATCTCAACTCTTATTCAATTCTTTCTGTAGCCTTACTTACTGTAAATGATATATAGTACCTACAGTGACAGAGTAGGAGAATTCAATGATGTTGAAGTAATCCTTCGGTCCGAGATCGTCCAAAATCCTCGACATGGCCTGTTTGAGTTGTTCAAGTTTGCGTCCCTCCATTGAGCCGCTTACGTCCAGCACAAATACAGCTAGCTTAGGCAGAGGAGCCAAGTCTTTTGGCGAGAAGAAGTGCACGAAATAACCGTCCTGGAGCTGAAATTTAAATAGAAGGTGTCTAAACCAATTTATACATATATATATATATATATATATATATATATATATATATATATAGGTTGGGTAAAAAATCAAGATGAGACGTTAAATTTCGAGACAATTCGCTTATTACTCCTCTGAAATGCAGTTTTACCAGAAAAAAGCTAGACGATCCTGCATAGAGCTACTGACATGCATTGTACATGAGCGAAGGTTTCCGCAACCAGAACTTGAATTCGTACTGATGGAGCCAATAAGAGTTCTGAAATGTAAAAAACAAAATACCCTTCCTCTGGAGCTCACTCAGGTGGTTTCTTAACTGTCAAAAACTAGCAGGGGTTAACCCGTGATAACCTTTGTTCTTCCCACGGTATTACGTGATCCCACCAGAAGATAGAGATAATTCATAGTACAATGTAGTTTCCCGCTAAAGACTCCCGAAAAAATAAATGTGAACATAAAATTGTTCCATTTATTATTACCATCCCTTTCATCTGGGTAATTTCAATCCCAGTTCAAATATTGCATAGCGCCTCGGTAATCTCTTCGGTAATGTCCGAACTGCAAGCAACAATTTCCTCCTAGTAGGTAAAAATGAGAATGTTAATTGTGAAATTGTAAGATTTGTGCTTACCAGCACTTGTCCTCCTGTTTCTCTGTCGACGTCGTATTTGACCACGAGCTGGGCCACAAAACTTTCCTTTTCCATTTCGTTGAGATGCTGGAGGAAGTGAGCCTGTTGCTGAACGCTCGGCCGATACCTGATGTTCACCTCCTTCTCGCTCACCAGTTTGATCTCCGCGAAAGGATTTTCTGGCGAAGCAACAATTCAGTTACCATCCAAATATATAATCTTCGAAATATATAATATTTATGTTTTGTCTCTGAAATCGTGACTTTGTGGCGTTTGGGAAAAAAACGCGAATTCCAAAGTGTCGGAATGTATTTGTTTCAGTTTCTATAAATTTCACTTTTCTCCAGGTCACCTCTATGTGTGAGGTTTTACCTTCCGTTTAAATTCTATTGTCTATATTGCTGTGATTTCTTGAGTTTATCATTATTGTGTTTTATTGGCATATATCGAGGTTATATGTTCGAATTAATGTATTAACATATTGTACTGAAATACATTCTTCGCGTCCACTAGTTACATTTATTCCATAGTGGGGGAAATCTTACAGAGAATGGCACGAAATCAATTTACCGAAGCAGATATTTTTCAGCCTAAGGTAAGTTTTGATCGATTAATCGTTTTATGAAACTGGAGGAATGTATTATCACAAAGTTAAAAGAAGGCTGAATAAGATAGGTGCAAATAATATCCTAATTACACAAATGGGCGAAGCGAATTAATTACTACTAACATTTGATTTCGATTGAGGCTGCTAAATAATTTTGAGTTAATAAAACCATTAACATTTTTTCCGAAATATTACGATTGCCTTACAGAATTACGTTTTTTAAAGAAACTATAATAGATTCAATGTTTTTTAGATTAAGGGACTATTACTTAACCGATTATAAAAATATATTTTTAATGGATAACAATATATGTATATATATGTGTGTACATAAAATGTGATATAATTATACATATATATATATATATATATATATATATATATATATATATATATATATATTAAGTCAAATATAATAACTTTACCTTTTTCATCGTCAGTCATCTCCGAAGCTGACCTGATCTCTGGCACTTGGAGTCGAGTGATTGGAGAAGATTCAACAATGTGCACTTCGACTTCCATATCTCGAACGATCTAAATATATTTTTGAAACCATAATTGATAATTTTATTAATATTTAATTTAAATTTAAAAAAATATTAATTTATGCAGCTGCCTACCTGTCCGGGATTTAAATGTACAACGTGATTGTACAAACCGACGATCCGGGACAATAGTTGTTCGTAGGTCAACACGAACTGGACTTTGCCGCGGGCTTCGACGTTCACAGAAATTGAAATCTTGTTATAATCCCTGGCGCTGGAAGTATATGAAACAATACGATGGAATGTATATGACATTATAGGGTGGGTTGAAAAACCACTCGAGTTGATAAAAATTTCCTCCTTAATTTCATCAAAACCAAAATTCAATAGTCGAAAGATTTTCTTTGGGACGTTTGTCCCGAAAGAATGTCTTTAAAAAAATTACGGTAACTTCGTTCACGAAATTAAACATATTTTATACTTTTCTTTAATAAATGAAGTGAAAAATATGTATTACCTAAGCCTGACATGTGCCGCCGACAAGCCGCTATCGACAGCCTCTTGGTATTCCCGTCTGGCTGAATCCTTTTCTTTGACATAGGCTCTGTATTTTTTGCCATCTATTTCCCTAAAAGAATATGACGCCTTCAAAAGAGCACAGATAGAAAACGTCAGATATTTGTTTCCTAATATCAATTATTTACACCGGGACGCCCAACATTGCTATTGTGTAGGATTGCGTAACGGAACATTTAATTTCAATCCGAGACGCAGTATTTGACCGAGATGGTGAAAGCGGTTCTCTCTCTCTCTCTCTCTCTCTCTCTCTCTCTCTCTCTCTCTCTCTCTCTCTCTCTCTCTCTCACACACACACACACACACACACACACACTCGACAGAGGTATGAGGCATTGAGAATAGGATAGGCGGTTTCGCATCATCTATTTAAAACGTTTACTTACATGTGAAATGAAGTGATGAAAGCGGTTTCTGGCAATAAGAAACTGAAATGAACTTGTTGGGAAGCGTTAGCCGGGTTGGCAACTTTGCTGACCACCCTGGTGTGCGCGTATCTATACCTGATAAATGACCTGATGTGCAGGTAGTATATATCGGGCTTAGGCAGGACTGGGATGTAGACCTGCGTCAAATAGTAAAGAAAAATATTGTATTTGAGCTCCTGCGACCCTACAAAAATGAACCCCACCTCTAAGAGAGGTAAATTTATATCTGTTATCTTCTTTAAAATACACGTTCGGCGAAATGTTATCTGTATTGTGTTTTTGTTACATATAACATAACTTGTTGTACGTTCTTGTTTGTACTTGTTGTACAAAAACGAGGTTTACCGTTCTTCAAAATCCTTCGTCGGTCGCGTAGTCGTTTTGGTACGGATAATTACGAGACAGGTAAAACGTAAAAACTATTTTGTGTACTGAATTCATTTTTTTGCCTGTTTCGGATGGTTCTGAGATGCAGACATTTCTTGTCCGCTGCGAAAATGATTTTGTAGCCGGGCTGAAGTTAGAAGCATAAAACGGACCGAAAGTGAATACCAGACGTGATATTTAGAGATCAAGACTGCCGCAACTTTTTGAAGATGTCGTAAGGATTGTACTTAGGATGTGGAGCACGAGAGCAGCATTTAAGTAGGAACGGAGACTGATAACTGAGGGGACCCCGAGGACAAAAGAATATTAATTTATTCTCGATCTAGGAACGCATCTTCTTACTCTTACTCAATTCTGAGTCAAAGCGAAAGAGGCTCTTCACCGGTATCCGGTCATTCCCGGAGTGTAAGAAACCAAAGCCGGAATAAATTCCCGGATTGTCTTTCCAATTATTCGCCCCACTGAGTGGCCTCGCGCATACTTTATTTTGGCCAAACCCGTCCATTTATTTTATAATGGTGAAGTCCTGCCCTGGCTTCTTTAGAGTTGAGGAAAAATATGGCTTTGTCTCGGGAAGAAGAAAAAGTGTTTTGGTTCCATGCAAAGTTGTGAAATGGCCGCGAATCCCGATATGCCCGCCCGTTCGGGTTGAGGCAGAAACTGAGGAGACCGGGTCGTGTCAAGACACGTACTGTGATTTTAAATGCCGGGCCGGAGGCGGGGTGGGGGAGGTGTCGGACCGGGGACAGAACAAAAAGGGGGGAAAAACAGTTACGGACCAGTTAAGAGCCGTCAACTGGGGGGACGCGATCCGAATCACAAGGCGGCGCGCAGAGTCACACCGACGATGGGAGAATAAAAATAAAGAAAATGTAAAGGGAATGTGGAGCGGTGCCAAATAGTTACCTGGGGTGCTGGGGCCGGTGGCTCACGGCCCGCCATCCTCAGTAGGTCATCCGGCGACAGAGGTCCAGCCCCCGCCACCAGCCAACACCAACACACTGCAAACAACCTCAAAACCACCCTCGACCCGTCCATATTCTCCTGCAATCAAATACAATACGATATGTAAATACTGATATAATCATCTCATTATCATCACTCTTCCCCTGCAGCTATAAAAACGCGGCAGATTTGATTTTCTATTTATTTTTTAATTCAAACTTCAAATTTACTTTAAACTTCTACAACTTGAAATTACACACACACATAATATAATTTCTTTCATGGAGCACCTTGCGTAATAATACATCACTAGTCATCCCTTCCCCTGTACTTTGGATGGCGACATTATAGCTAACAAGGGGCAAGTTTAAAATTAACCTTTCTTCAAATATAAACGCCGAGGTATACATACATCTTATTGTTAATCATTATATTATATTTGTGTACTGTTAGACTCTTCTTAGTGGTAGGAAGGCCAATTCGATCATTTTAAAACGGGGTTAAAATTGGCGCCAAAATTAAGTTATTGGGGGATCTATTATTACTGCCGGGTCAGCAGTGAAGTTCTGCGTCGCATCTACATACGAATCGAAACAATTCCCTAATGCGAGTCCCGTAACCTTTATTTCTAAGAGGAATAAATTTCGTCGCTTTATCGAAAAAATAGATTACAATTTGATGCTGATCGAAGAGATAGAAATAATCAGGGACCAAAACTGTAATAAAATAGAAAATCCTTAGTGTCGTCGCGTTGACCTATTTTCATGCCTTAAACCTTGTTGTCTCCGTAAAATGGAAAACGCGTTATTCTCGATTTAGCCATAGATGAATTTGTTAGACGTAAGTTTTTCCCCGTATTATTTTCGCCCTACTTCTTGAACAATCGATCTGCCAATGGGTGAACTTAGCCATTTTACAATTTATCAGCAAACAAATTCAATCAAGATAAGTATAGCTAATTCAACTTTTTGTTTTCCCCTCTTGTAAAACTGTTTCGCAGTTTTCCTGATGATGTATCACTACCGTCATTAAGTTGCAGCTAAGGGACAGTTCGCGGTTCTGTCAAATGCCGTCATCTTAAACGAGAGGAAAGCAGGAAGGAAAGAAAATTCAAGTTTGCTTGAGAGCGTGAGACCATTCGGCGCTCCCATGATAAATGTGGGTCAGTGGAGTGATTCCGATCTGCTGGCTCCGGCCAATCTTCCTCATTAACCAGGTTTGTCTTTCTCGCTTCCTTACTAGGCAGAGGAACATCTTGACCATCTACGGTCTCCCCTTCGTTAATTAAAATTAATATTTATATATCTGTCGGTAATTCAGTCTCATTTTAGTAATGTAATATTATTTTCACGTTTCTATCAAGTTTTGATACCATTTTATATTTCGAAATGTATCTTCATCTAATTACTGGAAAAATAGAGAACATGCCATTTAACGCATTTTCTTCAATTATATGCCGAATATTTCATGTATATCGCGTACACGACTATCCGCGAATTTTTCTTATTCTAGGTCTCCCTATTGAAACCCAGATACTCTGAGGTAATTCTTGTGGCGAAATTACTGACAGACAACCTCCCAGTGACCGATTAGTCACACCACCGTTTGAGCAATGGGTTCTGCTGACACAAATATTAAAAATACCGAAACTGCTGTAACTAAACTGCAAATTATTCCGAAGTTTTCATCTCATAGTTCTTCAAACATCTGACATAACTGACAGCCTCGGTAAGTCTGAGTATTCATATTGTTAATTATACTATCAGAGGTACTGTCATGTTAGCAGGTCTGAATGAAACTAATGTTTCAAAGCGCAACCATATACTCCCTCAATCAGTGGAAAGAGTGGAGTGGTGCTTAGTTGAAAGATCGTGTATTAATAAGACGAATCGGATAATTAAAAGGATATAGAAGGTAAATTTTGGATGACACATTTCGTTATTCTCTGTGGGAGCATCAAGGGTTGTCAAGGTTACCGACGCGGTCTGGGCTAACTTCGAGTTGACGTAGTTTTCCGCTCTCACGATACCATTTCAAAATCTAACCCACCAAAATGATTTTGGCCGACTACCTCAAATCATTATAAGATTTCACATGAATAGAATTACTCACACGAATGGAATAGTGGTTTAGGCCAATACTCAAAAGAAATTCTAATGGACAAGGCAGTTAAGTCTACTATAAGATAGTTAATATTTCAACGCTCTTATTTGAAGTTACAACTTGTACCGAACTGCAATTTCTATTTCTCGGCATCCGCTGCTATAGAACCGTTTTGATGCTAGGTCAGATTCAGTGAGGCCGCTTCGTTGAATTTGACAATGAGCGTTCTATAAACTTGAGGTACTTACGGATGGCGGATATTACGAACGGTAGCTAATTGAGTTTTCTGATAGATGTTACAAGCCCGGCCAATCTTTTCCGCGAAACTAAACAGATCCTAGACCCTGGTCCTGTCGCGTAATTGTGAACAGACTAGTCCAAGAATTCTTCGCGAACTCATAAAAAGTAACAAGTACGGCGTGAAAAGGTCATATACAGAATGAAAATATAATTAACCAAGTAGAAAGAAATTGAAACTTACCGAAACAAATCGCCTCGTAATGCACTCTGGGAAAGGAAAAATTAACAACAGATCCGACGATATTACCGAATACAAACAAGCACCAAGTAGAGTATGAGCCGAGGGCGTGTTACTGCGTACGTTAAATAATAATTTAAAATATTGCGAATAACTCGTAGATAAACTGTTGTCGCAGCCTTGGGAAGAGTGAAGCTCCAGTGGAACGACAACTGACTTTTATACTCCCCCACTCCACTCGAAATTCTACCTTAGTAATAGTATTGGCTAGTAGTAATACGACTAGTAGTAATAGTAGTAGTAGTGGTAGTGGTCGTCTCTCCCACACCCGCACCCTCCCTCCCTTCAGTCTGCATCGGCATTCATCTCCTATCCCACATCTCAACTAATTACCCATCGGTGTTACATATAAATCAGACGGGACAACGAGAACAGTTCTTAGAGCTCTTTCCAGCTCGCGAACTTTCGTAGAAGGTATTTTATGAAACTTTTACGATTCACTGATCGGCCCAAGAATCGCTTTATATTATAGAACATAACTTAAACTTTTACACGAGTTTTTTCGGTTGAAATATTGAGCCGTTCATTTTAAATGTCCCCTCATAGGCCCTCATAGGGTAATAATAATCGGATTTTGGCATTGGGTATACCCGAGTATCGTGCGACAGTTATTTTAAGGCGTTTACGCTCTGCGGTCAAATAAGAAATCACAGCTCCATGTTAGGACCGCAGCCCGGCTCCGATGTCGTTTCAATGACCGGTGTTCTGAACATGACCGGGAAGTTTTTCAACTCCGAAAATTACCGATACTTCTACTCGGGTCTGGAATTTCAAAAGAATTACAAATATAATGGGAAAACCATTCGGAGTTTCCCATACGCACGAGATTTAGTGTTCAACACACAATAACATAATAAGATCACTCCGCGATCATTCGTGAATTATTTAATTGTATTCTAGGATCTAGATGATCGATTGTACTTTCGAAGGGGCTCTCAGCGCCTGAAGATTCGGTGGCTTTTTTGAGAGCATAGGAAATTCTCTTGAAATATGACCGTACACAACTATTATTAATTATGGCAAATAAAGTTTCGATATTCTTTCCCGAATAATTTATTTTCTATCTCCTGTTCTAATGCGGCACACCCTCTGAGAACTGACTTTTTTAAAGTTGGAACGATAGAAACGTCTGTACGAAATGTGAAATAATTAATGCAGTTTTCATATTTGTTTTCTAACACTATATAAATAATTAAAATAGTCGGTAGTCTTTTTACTCCATCCTGTTCATTATCTCCGAAAAAAATCAACTAGAGATTCGAAGAGGAATACATTTTTTCCAACCGAAGTAGAAGAAAAGATGGAGTGAATACGGCTTGGATGAAACGAGCGTGAATATCATTACAGGACGTTTGCATGGCATTATGAGAAGGCATTGGAAAGAATAAGCGAGGACGGTGCGTTGAACCCTCCTGCTCAATACTGACCGCCTCAGCTTCCATCTTCCAGTTTAGTGCTAATTTTGTGCCGACATATTATGGAAAATGTATAATTATTTGGCCTTTCGGTTGGACCACCAGGCCGTACCCAACCCATAAGCCAGATCCACATACCCAAAATAAAATTAATTATTAGGGTGGTTTATTCTTTTGCAACTTTATTCCAAGGAAGAGAAGGGTTTGAATTTTTACGGCATTTTGCCGTGACTACCTACAGTTCCCGCGTATAGGGCTGTATTTCGTCTTTGGGACAAATTCCTAGCGGCCTATTTGCATTCTGCAATCCTCGGATTCGCCATTGTCAGTGTCGTGTGCTGCCGTTTCTGCCTTCTTAATCGGCTTAAGTAGGGTACAGTCGCAGCATATAAAGGGGGGTCGTGACGCTTCAGGTATGCATACTTAGTGCATCCGACTGCTTTTAGTTTTTTTCCGCTTCTGTAAAGAGCGAGTCTGACTTTTGCACTAAATTCGGATCCGAAGTAAACCCGTAAGTCGGAATATGTAAAATAGGTTCACCGACTTCCCGCCGCTTAACTCGAGGCTCTCATTTTTATTACGCCGTCGTACAAAAGACCGGGTAGCCGGAAGAATAGCCAGTATTTTTACAATCTTAATTCTCCTCCATCGTTTAAATTTTATTGTTGCTCTTCGAAGCGAAATGGATCTTCACCAGCAGTCTTATGAACTGTAGGAAACGTACCGGTAATATCCGGTTAGATGCACAGTTTATCGGAGAAATGACGTTACCCCCGTTATACTGAAAGGGGGCCCGTCACTGTTACGGGTTATATTGTTATCAAATATAGCGGGATTATATTATTTATTATCGTGTTTTTCCATAGTCTGATGGTAGGTAAAATATAAGGATACGGATAGCCCGAAATTTGATTCCATTGGAAAAGACAATAGTAGAGGCCTTCGTCGCGGACGCGCATCATGTCGACGGTAGGGAAGTAGGTAGAGAGGAGAGGTGCGACGGTGGAATCTTCCCGAATATTTCCGAGAACGTCGGGGGCCTCGCGATCCCGGCTCGCGGCGCATTAAATCACGATTTTTACGTAATTTACGAGCCCGTTTAACCCGAAGATTCTCCCCCTCCCGCCTGGGAGATGGGGAGGGGGACGAGATTTACAACTCCCCGCGGAGTAAAGATATTTATCGGACGGGAGGGGTGAGAGGGGGAGAGCACGGGCCGAGGAGGTAACAAACCTTAAATGTCCGTTTTACAATAAAATCCCACGGTCCTTAGGGGAAGGGGGCCCCACCAACATTTGGAGCCCCCCGAGTAAAGCTAATGAATTGTGTTTTAGTTTTAGTTTTATTGGCGAGCCGTGGGAACCGAGCCACCGACAGAATCGTGTTTCTAAGGTCACGAGCCTCACAACCACCATCACTCATTTATATGGGAAATGGGTACCCCCTCCCCCCACTCGGTTCTCACTCACTCACTCACCTCCCTCCATCACTCCCTTCCTCCCTCCATCACTCCCTCTCTCCCTCCCGCCCTCTCTCCCTCTCACCACTCTGTCTCCCTAGGTTAGAGATCGGCAACACTCATTTACTAGATTTAAACGGCCCCGTACAAAGGTCCCTCCCCACTCGCCCCCGGTGCTTCTTGGATCGGCTCTTATGTAAAAGTGATCGGTGGGGTCCCCGACTTCATTAAACCCGCCGCTCGATTCCTTATTCCGCGCTGGCCGCCCCCGACCAGTTATCTCTTTTTCCCACATTAAAGAGCACCGGGCTCTACTCCTCTGCCGCCAGCATTCGCCCCCTCCCGCTCCCATTTATTACCGGAATAATAGGTAAGGATAATGAGTAATAATATCCTCATATTAATAACATCCGGTAAAGTCGACGTCTAGTAAATTCTCGGGGAATATATCGGTGCAATTGTTATGTCAATATTGAAGGTATTTATCCTAAATTTATGGGCTTGTTCGATTTAATCTCCCGTCGATATGTCTCAATCTTGTGTTGAGATTTTTTCTCTCTCTATTTCGCCTCAGCCGCTAGCCGATGGCTATATTCGCTGGCGGCCGAGTCTCATCCAATCGTTCATTTGGTCGATGGTTATCGCCGTCGCCGAGTATATATATCTGCAGTAATATGTAAAAGGAAAATGTAATGACTGCCGACACTAACAATTTCTGATATACATATTCCAGTATATGACACTGAGTCATTTAAATATGAATATCTTCTGCAAGAAAAATAAGTCATTCATTGTTGGTTTTCCTTTTGAGAAATTTTATTTTAATAAATGAATAAATAATCTTCGATTATATATGTACCGAAGAGTGACGGGAAAAATTACGCGGGTACTTTTCAACGAGCAAAGCAGGTCCTTGATCCACGTGCTGTTCGTAAACGAGATTCGTTTGATCCGGTAGACATTTGCAGGGAGTGGGACTCCATTTCCCGGGCCCTTCTTCGTCTTCTTCTTCTGGTGTCGGGTCCACTTAAGAAATAAAGGGGACCTTGACCTTCAAATGAAAAATGTCGCCCGCCGCGCTGAGAAATCCGATCGGGCACCTCGGCAAAAGTCGAAACGCGTTCCAGATTGAAATCTCCACTTCGACAGTTTCTTTGAGACGTGCCTCCACTTTTTTTCTTTTATCCTCGTTTTTATTTTACTCCCGTTGGCAATCGCGTAAAAGATCAGTCGTCCGACCATGTTTTTGACGGGTCGGCGAATTTTTCGCACGGTGCACACACGACACCCATTCTACGCGATTTCTGAATCTCGATTTCGGACATTCTTTTAAATTTATTTTTAGGGTCTCTAATATGTTTCCACTACTACTAGTAATACTAAACTCCATTCGACGAATCCACCAAAGATCAGATAGTTATCTGATAATTAATTTGTAATTTACTTGAGGGAGGAATTCATAAAACATAAATCGAAGTGGTTTGAGTGCAGCAACAGCGTAGTGCGCAATGATCTAGTGGTTTCTCGAATACCAGTATATTCGTAGTTTCCTAATGGACTAAATACAAGTATAAATTAATGTTGCAAAAGACCTAGCCTTCTCAAAATTTTGACCATTCAAATGACTATGATTTTATAAAACGATATTGCGATCTATACTGTACAATTTAATAATGGTTTGAAATGTTTTCATACATCAGAGTATTCGTATAATAGTATCACAATCCACAATTGTAATGGATAATATTTTTATAATGGCATGAAAAGTTTATTAGTGCAAAATAAGCAAGACTATAAATCATCTAAAATTTCCAGCCACAAATTCATTAATGTTATACGTACGTGTACGTAACATCGTCGCAATTCGTCAAATTGCTACAGCTCTTTAGAAAATGTAATCCTTCTCTTATGTTCATTGTTCTTTACAGGTGGCAATATTACAATTATTATGTCAGTGATCGAGAAGAATGAATTTTTTTACTGTTTGTCATTCTCAATGACCTTTCCCATTATAAGTCGTTGGAATGTTTGTGTGAGCGGTTATTGTTATTAACTAATTAGATTAATAAAATGCCAGTTTTAAACCGTGGAAACGCAGAACTAGTTGCCAGTAAAAAAATAAGAAACCAATATGGGAGGAGTTAAATTGATAAAAACATGGTTGAAATGTGCGCCTTCTCCTCAAATTAGCGCCAAATATTTTTTAATTTCGCTCAAAAATTATTTTCGGAACCGATTCAAAGTGAATTTAAAGGAGTCGAATATTTCGTACGCGAGTATTCTCCATAATTGAGTTTTATATTTTCTGCACGACTTTTGACTCAATAACAAAAATACGTGCTGATCTCATCGTGCTATTCACCCTTCCATATCCGTATGTGCCTGTGTGAACTTTGGCTGTTGGACGGAGGCGCAAAAAAAATTACTTTTGTAATTGCGATCTAACTATTCGTTTCTGAAAGAGAACTGTTCGGGAAAATTTAACATGTTATTTCGTTATCGAAGTCCTTTAATTAAAAATAGAGTTTATATTTCGGTTTTTGGTCTTCAGTAGCCGGGTGACGGCCGGTACCCGTTAACAACCCGAAGCATTATTTGCGACAGGACTGGAGATATCTCAAGGTTACCGTCTGCAGGGTTCTAACCCAGAAGGGGCAGCCGCAGAAGGCCCTTTGGTCTATAGAATTTTACCGGTGAATAGACTATGACTATAGTATGACTGGTCACAAGCGATAGATAACCTAGAACACCCCAACCAGAATGGAAAGATTCAAGAAAAAATCTTCCGTATGGATCTCCTTTCCATCACATTTCTGCAATACCACACATCCGCCCCTCATCAATGTACCGAGGCTCCATCCTATACGAACACCGTAGAGTGAATCTCCCGAAGGACGGACGGTCTGTCCGATGATGAAGGTGCTATATTTCAGGTAGTGATTCCTGTGGGAACAAAACGGCCCGCCGGGGTATTATCAGCGTTGGCGAAAGGCACCGTTAAGCGGATGCCGTTAGATAAACCCCGAGTGGTTGTAAACATACCAACATTATTAAAGCCTTTTACGAGAGGTTCCTCCGGTGATGCAGCCCTGGCAGCCCCAACAGGAATTGGGGGCTAAAGAGGCCGAAGAAATAAAGAAAAGGAAGGAAGAAACGACGAAAAATGTAGCGATTTAGGACGGGGATCGCGGAGTTTAAACGTGGCGGAGCGATGGCCACTTTCATTTTCCGACACGGATGATAACGTTATTGGAGACTGTGGGAACCTCGGCCCACTCCCTCATCCCGTGGAGGACGTTGCCCCGCGTTCTTTTTATCGCCTCCATGTACGGGAACGCACGATTACACGTTGAGAATTTAGTCAAAATTCGTCTTTAAATAATAATCGATCCATCCTACATAACAGAACGTACCCGACCTCAAAATAAGTTCGACTATTTGGCTCGAATCCCAGGATAACGCGCGATAAACAAAGGTTTCCCACGGAGCTACCGGTCTTCGAACATACCGTTATTATTTTGAATGGCACTTCAAAATTCTCCGGAATTAATGCGGGCAAAAACAGTTCCATTTACCTCTCTTCGTTATCGACTTCGTACGTAATATTAACCGGCACATTTCAGGATGTAGTAAAACGACATTCATTAATAACGAAATGAAGAATTAAATTCTGAAAAATATATTTTGGGAACTCCTTGAATCCGTAAGTGGTCCGTAATTGATTCACCCAAAATAACGTTATTTTCGCGACGGTATCGCATTATTAAATACGGAAAAAAGGACATTTTTAAAATCGTTCCATTATGTTCGGCGTGTCCTAAGCTTTCGCGTATAGCCGTCCATAAATCACGATTTCTCAGCGACCACCAATTAAAGACGATGTATACTCAGTGCTGTTACCCTCTTCTGGCCATAACCCATCAGCGTGATCCCACTTTAAGGGTGTCGGTGTGCAATTGGACCAAGTTATTCTGATCTAAGGCCGTGGGGTCGCCGGACCCCCGGGGAAAAGAGAGAAAGACAGGAAGAAAGAGAAGGAAAGAAATAGGTAGTGGGAGCAGGAGAGAGTTATAAGACGGGGCACTATCATGGGAAAAATCAGTAGGGGGGCCAGTCGGATAAAAAGTTATTCCGATCGGTGATTCTCAATTGTGACTCGATTGGCGTTGTCTCAGGGCTAGACGAAGCGACAACGTCCTTCCCACAGACCCCTCCCACCCTGAAGGTCGTCGTTTTGTTCAGGAACACTCAGGCATTAAATCCGAGTAGAGATGAGAGAGAGAGAGAGAGAGAGAGAGAGAGAGAGAGAGAGAGAGAGAGAGAGAGAGAGAGAGAGAGAGAGAGAGAGAGAGAGAGAGAGAGGGAGTGAGAAGGTGAGCTCACTCTGTGCGAGTTAGCGAGGGGCCACCGCACCGACGGACAGCTACAAGTTCGTGTGGTTCCCACGGCGCGCGCACACTTACACACACACTTCCACCCACACTCACACTCAACAGCGTGGTTATATAGTACTAGAGGAGGAACGACATTAACAACTACTACTGGCAACACTGGCGGTATCGTTTTCCGGCTAATTCTTTGAAGAAGAAGCAACCTCTCCACCAGGAGAGAGAGAGAGAGAGAGAGAGAGAGAGAGAGAGAGAGAGAGAGAGAGAGAGAGAGAGAGAGAGAGAGAGAGAGAGAGAGAGAGAGAGAGAGAGAGAGAGAGAGATTCTGATTAATAAATCAACTTTATGGATTAATGACCGCTATTTCATTATTAAGTTATATTAAAATCGGAGTGATACTGTTGAATGGAAGCAAGGAACTGCATTTTAATATATCATTCATTTTTATAAGGAAAAACAAACAAACCAATCCTTTCAGTATGCAGGGTTTTTTAGAGAGCGGCTTCGAAGAGATGAAGTAGGTAAACTCGATCAGTCGTAACATTAATTGTAACACACTGGGAGTGATACATTAAAATGCTCAAGGCCCAAAATTAAACGAGGTAGAAAACACTGTCTTCATACTGGTTTTATTCAATAAAAACTAATTAAACGGTATATCATTTTTTTTTGTTAAAGCGGTGCCATATCATATTAAACAGTAGGTTGTATATTTCGAAATAATAAATAATGGTACGATTTATGTAGTTACTTTTACACACATACACGCAATTCTAATTGGTAGTTTGGGAGACCACCCCTAGTAAAACCTAATGATACAGAAGGTCAACCCCCACAATGGCTGTGGTCTGGCTCAAATGTTTAAGCGATTATCCTCACAAACACACGGCCTATTATTACAGATGATTGGTCCGGATCCGAGGGAAATAACAGGTAACGCCTCCACTCCGTTCGAGAAAATGTTCAGGGTTCAGACATTTCCAATTCACAAAAGTCATCCTCATTTTTCCCGAATACAAACTTTTTCCTAGTACAGGTACAGATTAATTAATTTCTTTTTTTTGTATTTGTAATCCCTTCACCACCACATGAGATCGTACACTCGGATATCCTTTGGGACGTTTCAGCCCACTAACAGTTTGAGGACTGGAAAAACCTTTGATCCGAGCCTTTAATCGGAATTGATCTCGGAATGGTCGAAAAATGTTGTCATGCATATTAGTCTAAAAAACCCTGCATACTGGGCTAAAGTTTCGTCAACTGTACTACTACTAGTTCTGTCCAAATGTCTATATCCTCCTAGTCCCCCCCCCCTCTTCAGTGGTCAGTGGTCTTTCAACGAAGCTCTGTTTTTTCCCGTTCATAGTGTACAGCGCACAGGTCTCGACTCCATTTCGGGTAACCGCAATGTAACAATGTGGTGCACACTCTCCTTACTGCAAGTCCACCTACGCTCCGACCCGATGGCTCGATCATAACTGAGCCAGATCCATTTTTTCCTTAATTATTTCGGACGCGAGGTTCGTTCTATCGCGTCCTAAGGTTAGTCGGCCGAACGATTATCATCGGCGGAAGATTGGAGCGAGCATCGTGGAGACGGCGGTAGTGGGACCGCGACGACAATTACCGAAGAGGGGGCTGGGGGTTACGGTTGAAACGTGTCCGGGTTAGGTGGCGAGGGGGGAAGAAAAACGTGAACGCTGATAACGGCCGATCGATAATTCGTGATCGATGTTTTTTTTGCCTCGGCTCGGTCGGGTTGAAAACACTATACTTTCTCTAGGGTAGAAACAGGTATTGAGAAAGTGAAGATGCTCCTCTCGGTGTCCTTCTGTGGCGCTTGGTTTCTATCGACGCACCGCTCTTAAGGCCGCCGCCGAGGCCATTTTACCTGTTACCCGCCGGCGAATATCCTTGCCAATATCCTTGCCTTCCTCCGTGCACATTTATCTCCTCTAAACTCTGCACCGACTCATTTACGATACACGAATACATTTTTTTTTAAATTCCGGTATACGTCGTTCGACCGATAGCCTCCGTATCGTTATTATAATCGGAATAAGAAAAGCGACCGTCAATGACCTTCACATAGAATAATTGTTATCGCCATAATAATAACTAATTTATTCTGTAAAACTATCGCTGATTAATTATGCTAAAGAAGGAGAATTTCACCACTGACGGTCCTTTATCTTATTTCGTTTTTAAGAACGATAACGACGTACTGACTGACTGACTACTGACAGTACGGTATTGCCTATGGCGAAAAGCCTAAACGGGTCTTAAAACCAAATAGAATAGTGGAAATGAATTACTGTAATGGTGACAGTATTTCAAACCCTAGTCGACCCCAATTACCGGGTAAATTACAAACGCCTGGTGATGTATTTACAAGCCGTTATTAAATATGGTAAATAGAACATATTAAAAGATTGCAGACACTGACGCGCCATCGACAATTCAATCATTTACTAATTTAACGTCAGGCTTATTATTTATTCACTTAGATATAACATTTTTTCAAAAGAACGATCATTATATCCGGTTCTTTTTCTGAAATAGAAATAAACATCCTATATTCCCGAGTTTGGTTCTAAACCAATTAAAATAAATAATACAAAATAATTAATAAAACTACTTTACTATAGAAATTTAACAGTTCGAAACAGATCCCGAATTTTTGTTCAGCGCCTAAATACTGAACATTTGCTTTAGCGGATAGCTAGAATTAAAAATCTAAAAATTTGGCTTGTCC
Source organism: Lethocerus indicus (assembly GCA_019843655.1). Classification (NCBI taxonomy): domain Eukaryota; kingdom Metazoa; phylum Arthropoda; class Insecta; order Hemiptera; family Belostomatidae; genus Lethocerus; species Lethocerus indicus. The sequence goes on along the minus strand of JACDQD010000003.1, from coordinate 18,535,796 downwards.
TAAAAAAGAAATCTTCCTGTCGATAAAATACCGCGAATTCCCATTTCGAACTAGAGGATTATATTAAAACGAATCAATGCGTGAGATTGAAAATTTTCCGGGTGGGACAATCTTAACCCGTTGGTATTTTAGAGCTTAGCGTCCGGTTCTTTTCCTGGGTCTATTAAAAAGGAGATAGTAGCCTAGCCCTTATATAATTATAGTATAGAAATTATCGCGTGGGAATCGCAAAGGAGAGTGTTACACTGGGGACCAGTGTGCCGCAGCCAAACGGAAAAAAAAGCAACCGCGCTCGAATTACAATTAAAATCCCATTTACCGACATGTTCCCTGAACTTTCCCCCGTATTGAAATTTATTTCTTTTCCAAACGTGGTTTAAGAATTCCAATCGTTCACCTACAGTGGCACGAGACATTTAAGTCTCCGTGGGTCTATTTAAGTTACAAGTGCTGTAAATTAAGCGAGTACGTAAACCCCGTAAAACCATATACTATATAGAAACTGTGTTATTGGAAATAATGTCTTCGACATTTATAAAAAAATTTAGATTTAGTTTAGATTTTAAATTCTACTAAATTAGGATTCTACTAAATTAACTGGCGGGGGGAAGGGGAAAAATTAAAACGGATTTTTGGCGGACATTGTGCGATCTGGACAGCGAAAATCCTCTAAAATAAAGAACATGACAGAGTATGTCTACAACGAGACCGTATATTTTGCATTAAATTATTTCATAATTCACTTTCCTTATATCATTTGTTTTCCTGTGTCCCTTACAATAATACTAGCGAAAGTACTATAATGTACTATGCACTCCAATACAAAATGTGTTTCTTCCGCACGGCTGAAATTGTAAACGCATGATTGAAAATCTACTGGAGTTGAAACTTTTTTCTACGATGGCGTTTTTTGGAAGGAATTACGTAGGTTGCGTTCGCGGTTGCACTATTCTGATTTTAACTTCTTTTACACACGACACGATTTTATAATGTCCTGGTCTGAAACTGTGGTGGTTGGAGCTATTTCAAAACCTCGCCGTTTCCCGTTTACCACATTCTGGGACATCGCAACAGACATGGCGTTCGATCCGTAAACAATGGTAACAACAACCTTGTTCGGGAGGATGCGACTGGGCTGTTGAAGACAGGTAACCGGCCATTACCCAAAGCCTCTCGGATCTAATCCCAGGTCATCGACTCCACATCATACAACCGTGCAATCGCGGAAGAAAGGAGAATAAATATGTCTTCATTACTCTTCCACGTCGATTGTATTTGTCATATTCCTCTCAGTTAACCTCTATTGCCCCCATATTGCAATTTGCACTCCAACTATCCTTACTCTCTATTGTTAAATATTATTTTTCTATACTCAATGGCAGCATATTTCTATTACTTCCGACCTCCCTATTATCTTGTTAACCTGTCCAACATTTTATATTGTTCCTGTCAAGAATAAAGCATAATTACTATTATTTCGCGCGGTAACGCTATTTTGTTAATAATTACATATTTTTTATTATAAGTTTAATGTCGGTCATTCTTTCATCTTTTATTTAAGTATATTCTTAAAATTGTTTTACTGTTAATGTATACACTATGAAATTGTGTTCTCCTTTACATTGTTGACCGCTATTCATACTGGTCATTTGTTCGACGCCAGTCTACCAGATAAATAAGCGGTAGACTTGTGCCACTATTACAGTGTATTTTAGTTGGCCACTCCTCTAAATAGATTAGTGTTTCAATCAAAAAATATTTGAGAAAACCTAGAGTTCATTTTAGGGAACTCACGATATTTCTAATAATTTATTAATTTGTACTGCTGCTGTTCATGCCCACAGCAGGCATCCGTGAACTATCTAGCAAACTCGGTTGGCCTAACCGCTTCATCGGTTAAGATAATTCTTATGGTAAACTTTACTCGAAGACTTTACTTTCTGCCTCCTTTACAGTGTACAAAGGAGCCATCTTCCGTCCTGCCTGGTTCTGAGCGAAATCTCGTCCTGCCCTCGGCCAGTGACCGTTTTAATAACCGAATCGCGCAAACCAGTGTAAATTGGGGATGGGATTACTTATTGAAACGTACCCGGGTGTCGGCCGATTGACGGATGAGCGGAGGGCGTCTCACCAGATGCCGCCGTCCGCTAACAGAGTAACTAGTGGCCATTTCGAATCTCAAGGCCAGATAAAAATAATGGTGGGGAGAGCGCATTATCTGTTCGAGAGTTGACTCCGTCGTATTTGAGACCAGTACTCATTTCAGAGGTTTAGAATATTCAGCCGCCCGTCAACCATGGTACGTATGCACATCACGTTTACCTCACCAGATTAATCCGTTATATCCTGTGTAATGGCAATGGATGTATTACAGAAAAAGTTGAACTTTCGAGGTCTGATGGCTCCGGCCTTCACGCCGTTTACAGAAAGGTACCGATTCTTAAATTAATTCGGTTTGTGGAATAATTAAAAATCGACATATCGTGGATTAACGCCGGATAGACTCTCCAGTCTATAATATACTCTATGATTTCAGTCTGGAACTCGACTTGGCCAAAATACCAGCGTATGCGGAATTTTTGACAACAAAAGGAATTATGGGTGTGTTAGGTGAGTCCGTCCGATTGTAGTTTATTTACATAGCAGAGAGGATAAAAGAAATATGAAAGATAAAATTAAACATGTAAAAGCGGTAATGTAGGTAACTTTCGCAGCGTTGGATTAAAAATAGTAAATAAGGTGCAATATTTACAAAATAATATAAAATACCTAGGCAAATGAAAAATTGTTGTTAGGTAAAAGAGTTGTAAACTTCGTTTTGAATCAGAGAAATTTTATATGTTAACACCTATTATCCGCGTCTGTCCTCATAGTTCACCTCAAATTGGAGCTAGGAATATAATGTGTTTATTGCACCCTTGTTACATAATAAGAATTATGAACGAATTTGAATAACCTCATTATCTGGCACCTTTTTATGATAGTAGTTTATTTTTAACTTTTGTTTTTCAATTTATGAGGGCAGATCTTAAAAACTATGTCTGTATTCCAGGCTCTGAGTACCATAAACAGGCGAGCCAGAACGTATACGGTTTTCATTACTCATGAATAAGGTTAAATATAAAGTAAATATAACATACCTGTTTGGAATACACTAGCATTATTTTGATTTTCTCTCTGGTCTTATCCTAGGGAGGGCGCACCTCACGCGCAAGAATGGTGAGGTTCAGACTTATGGAATATGCATTATTTAATTAAAAGATTTATGACGGACTTCAATAATGAGCATTTACATTTCATCTCTTTTATTTTTATTATAGTTAAACGTATATTTCCTTCAACATTTCTGACACATTGAAAATACGTATATATATATATATATATATATATATATATATATATATATATATATAATTACGAGAAAAAATTAGATGCACAGAAATGTATTCTGATGTTGACTGCCCAGTGAACGGTACTACGGGAGAAGGTGTCTCAATGACTGTGGATGAACGGAAGAGGGTAACGGAAGCCTGGCATTCAGTAGCCAGGAACACAGGCCAAACTCTGATTGTACAAGTCGGAGGCGGTTGCTTATCCGACGTTCGCCACTTGGTAGGTGTTCGATTCTAAAGCTGAACATAGCTCACAAAAATATGGACAACATAGTTGTCCAGGAGAGCACAGGTCGATGATCCAGATGAACATGTGAAATGACAAACTGGGCATTGATTCGTGTTTATTTCATGTTATTTTCGTATTTATTCTGTAAGACAGTTTATCTCTGAGCTACAGAAGGAGTCAAATATTATTACCATAAATAATGTCTCTTTCGCTTCGTTAGTCCTTAAATCTTTACCATCTTCAGTTTCATTCGTTTGACACTTAATTGAAGTCTAATGCTTGTCTATGCAGCACTTTCACTAATTGTTAGTCTTGTTTCTCTTGATGGTAAATTGATCAATATCCAACTAATAAACCGCCGTGGTGAGAATAATAGTACTGCGGTGCTCACTGGATTTAATATATGAGCAGTGCTGGCATCAGATATTGACGAATTGGGATTCATATCATCTGTAGGAACGGTATGGTCTTGGGGCCTGTCTCCAGGCTTTCGAGAAGTGCTTAAAATTTTCAAAATTGTCTCGATGTTTTGTGCTAGGCCAGCCACGCTGAAGCTCTGGGAGCGGGAGGTCTCCTGTGTCTACCCGAACTGTTTTTCAGGCCATCGACGGCCCAAGATTTGGTTGACTACTTGTCCGATGTGGCCGCCGCAGCACCAAGTACCCCGCTTTACTACTATCATATACCATCCTTCACAGGGGTCCATAGTAAGTAAATAACTCGTAGTGGAAGTTAAAGTCCAACCGGTCGGACAGTACTGCAGAAATTAGCGCTTATTAGTACTTTAAGACCGCCAGAGGCGAAGGCGAAACAATACTACGATGATCGGGTAAGCAATATGAGACAGATGCGATGAGGTGTCAAATAAACTAGGCTTTAGTTTGAATTTGAAATGAAGCGCTTCCGAGATTAGTATTTTTTGTTTAATTGTGTCATCGGTTTAGTATTTCTTTGTATACCAGTAGCATTCCTTGCCTCGTAGCCGGAGCCAGGTTTGTGCGTTTTCACTTTTTTGTCGCTGCGAAACTTGTAATGACTCCTTTGGGGTCCAAGTCCGGTCTGTAAATGGAGTGGAGGCGTCCCAGTTCTCCAGTTCGAAGAAATTTGTGGCCCAGACTATCGGCAATACTCTTAGCTGGAGTGGCAATAGGATAAGTGTCGTAGATTTGGGACACATCACTAATTCCTACCTAAACATACATCGTTTCCAACATAAATGTCCAAAACTGACTCATACCTACAATAATAGCAGGAAAAGGGGAAAACGCAAGATAGAAGTATGTCATCCTTCAAGGCCGATGAAGCAGTTTGTTTGGACTTCCGAAAATTCAGTTCGGTCAATCGGTATTCTTTTGTCAAGGCTCATTAGGTGGATAAATATATAGGATTGCCAGTAATTTTGTCGTTTATATTTTCGTGAAAAGCCAATTCAGCAAGTGGAGTCAGAAGACCCAAGAAACCCTATATTATTTTAAACCTCGTCCTCGACCACCTAACAGGTGTCTTAACTGTAATTCGAATTTAATTTCAGTTTCACACAACATCTTTGGGAAATGGACTGTATTGATAACTGCGCATGATTTGGTTAATTTGTCATTATTATAGTGCAATGAATAACGTCTCAACGGCATTTAAATTTAGTCCCTCGCGGCGATATTATTTTCCCGCCAAATATCTGGTAACATAATAACAATATATCTCTATTGGTATTGAAAAAGAAAATACGCGTTAGAGACGTGTGATATTGATTCTCATTATTTTTCCCCACCCAGTTGATATGGAGGAGTTTTTAAAGCTGGGAATACGCCAAATAAGCACACTGGGGGGTATAAAGTATACCCACACAGACCTGGAACAAGGCGCGAGGTGTCTTACGGTGAACAACCAAGACTGCAGCATATTTCTTGGCGCTGACCAGGTGAAAATACTCATTTTCTAAAATCCGATAATGTGCAAAATCCAAATATAAAACGATGGGGGCGGGGAATTAATTACAGTACAAAGTGATGGCCTGTACGAGTTCAGTTTGTTATTTCTTTTAGTTTGGCAAATGTAATGTAATCCATTATCAAAGGACTTTTAGGGTGTATTGAAAATAAAAGTTGTAATTTAAGATACCTATTATTGGATTCATGCAATCTTCAGTAGACACTCTAAATTTCTGGCTACCTGCCAGAACCCACCTGCAGCGACACTCTACTGTTACTGTCACTAGTGTATGTGTGTTAGTCGATATCAAAATAAGACCAAACATTTGCATTATATCCCCCCGATATGTCGTACCGTTCATATTTAAAGTAAGACTTTTAACTTTTGATTTGCAGATACTGGCTGGTGCCTGTACACTGGGATTCGATTCGGCCATAGCGACGACGCTTAATATGTTTCCTAATATTTCACAAGATATCCTCCTGTCGATAAGCCGAGGGGACGTGAAGGGGGCTCAACAACATCAGAGAAGACTCAACGAGATAATTGCCAACATCACATGCCACGGTTAGCGCCAGTGCTTATTCCACAAATTAACGTTATTATTATTTTATAGATGCGTTTCTTAGCAAATAGAACAAACGGCACTCCTCAAAGCTTGGGTTGGGTTCATTCTGACGATGACCGTTTTTGTACTTGAAGAACTGGAAGTAGTAGTTTAGAATAAATCAAAACATTCCAAACGAATGTTTGAGAATCCTACTGAATATCTGGCGTCAAACTGAAATCGACTTATGAAACAAATTTGGAAGTATTTCAGTCCGCATTTATTACAAAAATTTTTTGTTTCAGGTGGATGGGTGCCCTCCATGAAAGAGGCCATGAGAATAGTAACAGGGATGGACTTTGGACCTGTGAGGCCACCGCTTCGATCTCTGACTCCTGAACAAAAACAGACTATGACCACCTACTTCGCGACACATTGATTATTGCCCTTTCATTTCGAGAAAGGATTTTGCGGAGGTGGTACTAGTACTATTATTATCAGTTGTTGTAAAAGTAACATTTTAGGGTCTTCAGATCTCGTTCGAGTCTGAAGCCCATCTGAAGAATTTTTTAAGGCTCTTAAGGCGTTCGTTGGGTTGGTTTATAGCCTTTTAAATGTGTGAGAAATATATTTGCTTTTACTTCTGTTAGTCTTTCATATCATACCAACCCAGACTCTTACAAGTAAATCTCACACCACCCGGAATACACCGATTTTACAATGTTATTCTGGGATCCCAGAACTGATAATGGGATCCACTCATAGAGTGGCATCAGTGACCTAACAACACATGCATTATATAATGGTTAAGCTATATATTAATGGGTTTCATGAATTAATAGGTGTAAAAATGAAAATACTGAGGAAATTATTTATTCCAAATGGTTTAGTGCAAAATTAAAGTATTGTTTACATTTTAGTTAAATTTGGGGCTGTTATGGTCTGAATTAAATATATAAACATAATCAACATATGTACATTTAAAGCAACATTTTCAAATAAATTACATATTTGATTGCTTTATTTATATTGCACAATTAGCACCAAGGGTTGCTATGTGCTATATATGTTATATGTCTGTGTTTAATAATTTAAAAATGACTGGTAATATTTTTAAGAACTGAGAATAATCATGAGAATTTTTTCTTCCGCGCTTTTCTTAATAATATGCACACAGGGAAGTATCTAAGTATTGTAATTCAATTCTTACCTTTCATAAAATAATTGAAGTATATGCATACATTTATTGTGTATTGTTCAAGTGTTGTAGAGTGATAAGTAAAGGAATTAAAATGAAGAACACATAATGACCTCCTGCGGTAATTATTATTTTACATTCTAATACTTATAAAACAGAAATTTTAACATTTTAAAATGAAACATACTTTGAGAAACTTTATAATATATTATCATCATTATATAATTTTTATAATTATATTATATAATTATTTTTATACTTTTTTATTATATAATTTTAGCATTAAAATTATACTTCCCAAACAATATTGTATTTTGGGCAGAAATTTGAAAAAATCAAATCAATTGAATTATTGAGGGTTCTCATTTGATGGAAATTAAATATATTTTTTCTCACATCTTTTTAAATGTATCTAATATAGTAACAATAGTATTATGTATACTGAAGTTCTCTCAATATTTCCTGATTTCCAATAAAATTAAATAACATACTGTAAAAATAAATCCCTTTCTTTAAAAATTAAACATTTTTAAGAGTTGTAGGAACAAATAACTCTTAACAAGAATACTGCACACTGAATAAGGCACTCCACAGAATGGCAGCTCTTAATCCTTTAAACAGAATTAACTTGACCATTTGTGTGGTTCATTGTGAATTATATAATACTTTCAAATTACCATCAGCAGGCCAATGATAATCACCTGAAAAAGTCACAATACAATAAAACTTAATAAATTATCACATATAAATTCATTTCAAATTGCAAAACTCAGTATTTGAAATTAATCAGTTTAAAATTGCTGTATAGCTGCATAATAAAATTTTACAATAAATATTTCTTAAAACATTACTGAGAACAAAAGAATGAAATGCAAATTTGAATTTTTTAACTCAGGTTACAATGTTAATATAATTAATCACTGGCCATTTTTAATAAACCACTAGTACATTGGAAATAGATAATTAATAATATAATGTTAGTGGATACTTTCATAACTTACCCTAAGAGGACATCATCTTCTTATTCAAATCTTCTTTAATAGCAGCTAGGAAGTCTTCTGTGTGTAAATACATTCCTTCTTTCACATTAGGTAATCCATGAATACATCCAGCAAGGTCTTTTGTCATTTTACCACTTTCAATAGTGTCCACACAAGCTTTCTCAAGTAGATTTCCAAACCTAGAGAATTGAAAGTGGTCTGTTTATATTCAAATAAATAAAGGGATTAATATATAGGTCATTGTGGTAAAAACAAATATTGTCCACAGGCCATCATTATATTTTAATTCATTTTTGCAAATTCTCGAATTGTAATTTGTGGTTGAAAGCCAGTTAAACCAAATAGGTCTTGAAAACATATGATTGCAAAGTTTCACAAATTCCCAAACAAATACCTTAAAACAAATAACTGTTTTTCATTCAATTTTCTATAAATACCTTTCCAACTCTGGAGTATTGTCCAATTTGGCTCTGTGAATCAAACCTCTAGTCCAGGCAAAAATAGATGCTACAGGATTCGTTGAAGTAGGTTTTCCTTGTTGGTGTAATCTACAAACATATATATGAATATAGCATCAAAAACAAAATAAAATAATTTTAAACATACATCTTTAAGGGCACAGTAAATCTAAATATACCAATACAATTTAAAACAACATTAAAATTGTTCACCTGTAGTGGCGTGTTACTGTCCCATGGGCGGCTTCAGCTTCTATTGTTTTACCATCTGGGCACATCAGAACTGATGTCATCAATCCAAGAGAACCTTAAAAAGGGGTTATAAAAATAATAAGGTTCTAATTCAGACACCTAAATAATATTTTGTGATACCGAGATTGAATTTTGTGGCAAATGGATCATTGAAGGAATGACCTGAATATAGAATTTAATTCAAGTATGGTATTTAACAAAACATATGTGAATTTTCTGAAAAATCATTCATTGATTTTAATGAAGTCTAATTCACAGACAAGTTAGCAATAATAATGGATCAGTTACAAAAATATGTCCCATTTTAATTCATTTTTTTTCTTTATCTTTTTGCTTATATGGTGCAATTGGTAGCTATGGCGAGTTATATACTTTTTTAAATAATTCTGACATTCATTGTGTGATAACAATTAATGTATAATTACTAGGATATACCTAATCTGTATTCAATTCCAATGCAATAATTAATTGCTATATTAATTGAACTACTACAATTTTACAAGATTAGCATACAATACAATAGACGATATGTAAATATGACTAGAGCATTAGCATTAGACTAATTGTTGAAACAAGACATAATAAATCTGACATTAATTACAAAATAAAATTTATAGATCTCAGGAAATTTCACGAATATCTACAGTGACAGAGATTATAGATTGATTGGTTGTAATGTCCTCCAGTTCAATTTATCTTTTACAGTTGTGGTATAAAAACACTGATATTACGCATATATATGAACCTTTATAGCACAAGAAAAGGTTAAAAGTAGGAATTAGTGCTTAACTTTACATTTACTTACCATATCCTTGAGCAACAACATCAGATTGAACATCACCATCATAATTCTTACAGGCCCAAATAAAGCCCCCACTTGATTTTAGACATTGAGCAACCATATCATCAATCAGTCGGTGTTCATACCAAATACCAGCTTTGTCAAAAGCAGCCTTATACTCTCTGAAATTAACAATTAGAAAATAATAATTCTGTAATTCTTCCCCTATTGTCATATTTATCATATCTATAAATCATATTTATCACACAAATGTGTAAAAATTAGTATAATTTTCACATAGAATTAAATAAAATGAATCCCAAAAAGAAGAAATTAACGTACTTTTCATAAATTTCCTGAAAAATATCCTTGAATCTGCCGTCATATTTCTTCAGAATAGTGTTTTTAGTAGAGAGGTACAGGGGCCATTTCTTTTGTAGGGCCACCTATAAATCACACATGCAATATGCTCAGAATGACATTTTCAAAAGATAAGATTTTTTAAAATTATTTCCTGCTTACAAAGCTAAAGTAATTTTATTAGAGTATTCAAAATAGAGCCATAATAAAACTATGCTTTATTTAATTTATTATTTAAATTTTTTTTGCAAAATTGGAATCATGTTTTTTAATTTAATTTTTTTATATAAAAACTCTTAAACTAAATAAAAGAAAATAAAGAAAAACTAAAATGAAAGACTATTAATATTCACAACTGGAACATATATACTCACATTAAAAAATATAAGCACGTGTATGTGCAATCCGAAAGAGAAAATGGAATTTTAAGAATAAATAAGAACCTACCTGGAAACTGGAATGTGCAAAATCAGCAATAGATTCATCAGTGTTGTACATGCCCATTACAACTCCAGGTTTTTTAAAATCGTATATTGTAACCTTTTCTACTTCACCACTAGTACTAGTGTAAAGCAATTCTACCTAGTAAGTAAAATAAAATCTATAATTAATTTAAAATGATTTATAGATCAATTATAAATATACAAAAAAGATACATAACAGCTAACCTCTAATTGCACCCTATCAAAAATATAAATAAAGAAATTACTAATATGGACTATGTTCTTTACAATAATTTTAGTATATATATATATATATATATATATATATATATATATATATATATATGGTTTTATAAATTAAAACTTACAAAACTAAATTATTAAAACTAATGTATGAATATGGTTTCATTATGATGAAAGAATGTATGGTGTAAAAACTTTGTTAATGAGCATAAAATGACTAAAGTTTGCTTCTATAAATTACTGTACCTATGTTTCTGAAAACCATAATGTTTACAGAAAACATTATAAAATACCTATTTATTATTTTATTGCTAGTGAATCGCATTTTAAATAGGTTCTTAAATAAGTGATGGTGCCCATGTAAACTCCATCACATGAGGTTCCATATAAATTCACAATCTTATCTGTGTCCCAAGACAATTCCCATGGGTGAGTACTTTGTAAATTATTGTTTGTTTGATTATATCCTTTAAAAAGAATGTTCATATTTTATCAAATTAATTAATTAATAGGAATAAGCTAAAAAAAAGAATTTACTTTTCCGGCAGCTTTCACAACGTAATCAGTTGCTTTGTATTGATCACCATGTGCATGTCTTCCTATTACTATTGGCTTTGACCAGCATGGAACAATACGAGGAATATTGCTACAAATTATTGGCTCTCTGAAAACTGTACCCCCTAGAATATTACGTATGGTACCATTCGGTGATAGCCACATCTTCTTTAGTTTGAATTCTAAAAAACAAAAAGTAGATGTTTTATAGATTTTTCATATAATTTTAAATGGTAGTAACGTAATAATCAATTTTTTGAAAGCCAAACTGTTAATAATTCATTGACTTTAAGCATTTTTAATTTAAACAATTAAATAAATTCAATAAATAAAAATTAAATCAATAAATTCAATAATTATTGTTATTTGTATACATTGACTTTAATAATATACTTTACTTTTAAAACATAATAAGAACAACCAATTTTTCAAATGAAAATAAAATGGTTAAATATATCTATTTAAAAGTGGCTAATTAAAACAAAATAAACCAAATAAAAAGAACCTTCTACTCTAGCTTCATCAGGGGTGATAGTAGCACATTTAATCCCAACATTGTATTTCTGGACAGCCAGTGCAGAATCAATAGTAACCTGATCGTTGGTTGCATCTCTGTACGGTAGTCCCAGATCATAGTATTTACAATCAACCTAAAAATGAAAATTTTATTACCTCAAAAACATCATTCTAACTGAAACACAACATAATACACAATACACAACATGACAGATACAATATGTATCCAAAATACAAAGTTATTCTTAAATAGCCATGCTGTACATTTGAAAATTAGACCAATAGTACAATGTAAGTGTAACAAACCATATTATTTGCTAAAGTTCATTTGCAACAAAAATAATTAGAATTTTTTTATAATTAAAAATTTAGAAATATTTCAACAAGACAACTTAAGATTCAACAAATGCAAAAAAGTGCTTATCAAGCTATGATAAGTTTTGATTGCAATGCTGCAGATTCTGTCTTATATGTGAATATTGTTAGTCTGTATAATAACTGTATAATTTTCTTATTCCTTTAAACATGAAAGTGTTTCTTATTCAATTGGCATAGTGTGAAACTGTTATTTAATAACTCATAGCATTAGGTACTATGTATGAGTTACTATAGTACTATGATAGGAAAGCTATGAAATTTATGTGGTTGTTAATTTGTAAGTATAGCAGAAAAATATTTTATTTACTAAATCTGATTTATATAAATTATCACAGTCTCCGGTTTTTAAACAGTGAGTTTGTACGAGGTGTCATGTTTTCTGATATGTATAAAACTGTCATATATTTGTGAATATCTTGAGTTCAAAATATTTAATAAAGCTTCTAAAAATAGGATAAATAAAAATCACGATACATAAATACATATATGCACACACAAAATTAGTTGCCTATTTCCAATAGAAAATTTACAATGTGCACAAATAACAATAACAATAATTATTGAATTGATTTAATTGTTTAAATTAAAAATGCTTAAAAATTTATTAAAGCTTACTTTAACAAATGGAAAAATTAAATTTTCCTTGATGTTGGCCCAAATAATTCTTGTCATTTCATCTCCATCCATTTCCACAACTGGGTTTTTGGCTTCAATCCTCTTTCCAGAGCCATCTGTGAGTAATTGATTAATCTCTATTAAATTAATACATAGCATCATACAGAATAATAATTATACTTAGTACACATTTCAATATTTAAAAAAAGAAGATAAATCTGAGTATTAAATATATATCATCAATCCAATTGTTACATATAAGTAACAATTATAAATGTGTCCTTTTCATTTGTAAATGTAAATGGTTACTTTATCTTCAGTTAAAAGATAAATTGTAGTCTACATGCACATTATCTAGTATATGAAAGGTTTACAGTGGTATCAATCTTATTTAGACAGGTGAGTACAGACAAAACCAAATAATGTTTAACACAATCTATATGTGGCAAAATACCACCTTTTGCTATTAAACTTTATTTTTCTACTCAAAACATTAACACTGGAATGCTTTTTAGAATTTGAATTTGGCCAAATAACTACTATTGCCGACCAATAAATTACTATAGCTTATAAAAAGCTATAAATATATAGCTACTAAAGTGATAAAAGTTTAAATGAATTCTCAAGCAAAATGTTTAATTGTTTCAAAACAAAAGTTTACAAAACTGATGAGGTGCAATGGAAAAACAAAAGTGATAAATTTCCTCTTTGCCTCAAAATACATTAAGACAAAGAAATACTGACAGAGAACAATACTGATAAAATCAAAATTTTAAATAATTTAAGAAATGGCATGTTAACCTGTTGTATTTTCTAAATACATGGAATATGGTTGTAAACGTGGGTTTTGAATATTTAAATAAAACTGACCGTTGAGGCGGGAGGTACACCAAAAACGGATATGGTCTACCCGTGAAGGGGCGGGAAGGTTGAGCCTCTCAAAACAAAAAAAGTATCTGTTCGCTTTCGGATTCAGGGCCCTTCAAATATAACCACACGTGGTTGCGACCTTAGTACACAGCATTACGAAACAGTACCAAAGAGTCTGCAGTTAAAACTGTTCCTTCAACAATTCAGGAGAGGGGCCCCGGCCTCTGACATTCAGTTACCTTACCAAAATACTTAACTCCTCCTGAAATACAACTCCCCCCAATTAACTCTAACTTACATTTTCTACAGGAGACGAAGAGTGGAGCTGCCGCACCAGGCGAGACAATCTGGGACACCGGTTTTAACAGTGAGGACAACTTGCCGCTGGCCATTTTGAACGAATTTAACTGGAAATTAAAATTACAGACAAGACAAGAATTACGGGCGAAAGAGGTCTATCCCTGGCGGCCTGGTGTTCTTAACTGGAAAAGGCGGTGAGCGGTAAAGCTGGGAGACGAGTGGGAGAAGAGCTCCCACCCCCGCCACAATCATTCAGCCCAAATACTAAATTTCCCTGTACTTCATGTCTCGCCGACTGGTGGCGTTTAGAGTAACTACATCGCATTTGGAACTTATTGTGAATATTTTTAAAGAACGCATTATTATTACACGAAGAATTACTATATATTATTAATTTACTATTATTATAAATGAAAAATTAATATCAAGTATTATCACGTGTTGATTCATAAACAGATTCCATTAAAACTAATGGTTCAGGCTTTTTCATTATAAGACAACCCAACAGGTAAAAAGGGTTTATTGAATATCAGTTGTGTGATAATTTCAACATTCTATATACATCATAATAGGGTTAATGTTACTGTACCTAAAAAATAATAGATAATGCTATCAAAAGAAAGAGGTCTACAGTACTGTGACCAGTGTTCAGTATTCTAATTAAGGAGTGGAAAAATAACTCCAGGGTTTCAGTATTGTAATTTTTCTGTAAATTGAACCTAATCATGTACTGATCTATGTAAATAGTTTGCTTTAACTAAAAAGCAAATTTGATTAGGACTTCACTAGTGCCATCAACTATACAGTCTAGTAATGCAAACTATGAAAAATTTGGCATTAATGTCAAGTCCAGTACTATTTCAAATTATGTGGAATGAGTAATCCAATTTGAAGTTTTTGTAAGCAGAAGTTATAATTATAATTTTATTTTACTGTAAATTTACAAATATATCTGATATTCTATAAATGAGTGTATGTGAATATGTGTGCATAATAAATATAGATTCTACTGAACATTTCATATTTATTTAAACTTTCCAACAAAATTACAAATTTCACAATGTATTTTTTCTGGCACTTCCAGATACTTATTTAGTTTTATTCAGCAACAACAATATGTGATTACATTAATGCTAAAACAACAAAAATGTTACAGAGCAATACATTTTAATACTCTTAACAATTATCAAGAAATTCATCTATTTCACCTATAAAACCTTCACACAATTAAATATATTGGAATAACAATTAATGTACAGAGGAATGTAAATATAAATGCTAATAAAAAACACATTTTAAATGACGAAATGTAATAAGAAAGCAATAAAAGCAATTGTTTATTTAATTTTTTGTTGGTAATATGACAGCGATCAGAGCAGGCTAAAATATTTCAATTAGAGATGAATTGTAAGAACAATCCCTCGATATAAATTATAACACTTTATAAACAATATGTATTGAAAGTGTTTTCTGAACTGCTACAAGATTAAAATCAGGCACAACATACATATTATTCCATACAAATTTTGAAATTGACAAATAATTTAAATAAATAAAATAAAATAAATTTTTTACAAGTATATGAGTATTTTAAAAATAAATGAAACCATATTCCTAATTAGAACACTGAAGTTGAGTAGAAATAGCTAATTATCATAAAACAGAAAGAAACATTTAATCAAAGAAACAAAAGCAAAAAAATTCCACATTATTAAATTAAATTTAACTGATGAAAATATTTAACAATGTGTATTAGGATTATTGGAACAAAATAAACGTTTGTGTTATTAAACTATAACATTCTGTGTTAAACAACAGGTTTTTGAAATTTGATGAACTTCTTTCTTCACATCTGATTTTATTATTTAATATACTTGTACAATTTTGATTTTAGTTATGAAACATGCCTCAGGTACATTTCATTACAAGTCAGTTTTTATTTACACATTTATACTTTTTCAATCATACCAACAGTGATAAATTAATTAATATAGATAAACTATATCTGGTTCAACAAGACATTAAAAATTTTCGTATATTTATTTCTTAATATGCAATTAAAATTTAAAACAGAAACATTCGTAAAATATCAATCATGCATTAGCCAAAAATGAAAGGATCATCTGGCATTCTATCTATATGATTTTTAATAAATGGCACAATTCAATGTATGAATATGAACAATTTCATTTTCAATAATACTAATAATACAAAATTATAACATATGTGATTTTAAAATAATTTATTATAATAATTTGCCAACAACTTTTTTATCTTTAAAGATAAAGAATATAGGGGTATAACCACAAACTTAAATGAGTTTCGTTACAAATCTAAAATTCAACAAGCCACAGAAATAGGAAACATGTTTATTCTATTATCAGAATCAACTTATCGTCTTAATCTTTCAACAATTAATACAACAGAAAAAACATTCCAATAATTCATTATTGGTGAAAACAAATAAATTTATTAAAAACTTAAAACAAAAGGTGGTGGTAAAAAGAAAGTGTATTTATAAGTAAAACAAAGTGAAGCTGAGCAAAACATTAATTCCCTGAATGTTATTTTGATTTCATATCTTAAAAAAATAATCCCTCTTTCAACCTTTGCTATGTTGAGAATATTCATCACATAAAACTCATATTTTCACCCAAAACATTCCTTAAGGAATTATACAATAATAATAATAATAAATGAAAAATGCTATAGACTGTTAAATGTACAAAACTAATTAATAGCAATGAATTTATGGTACAAATGCATAATTTATCTGAATGATACATATAAAACAGTGACAATTATATTATTTCTTATTAATATAACTGAGCACATATTTGCCAATCTATAAAACAAAAGCCCATTTGAAGTAGTTTTTTAATAATTGTACTAAATTCCAAATGTTTAGAAATGATAAATCTATTACTCAAAGGAATGAAGTGTATAAAATTAATTGTATATGATACTACTTTGTGCATAAGTTCAAAAAACTTTTTATTTGGTTAAATAACCAAATAAAATTAGAAACCAAGTTTATAAGATGAAATAGAAATTCTTTCTTTTCTCCCCATACATACAAATAAAACAATAAGGTTGTAAACAAAATAATGAAAGTGACTTTATGCAATTGATAAAAAATATTTCATTCAAGGATGATGTAATGGAATTAACCAGCAGGTGCATCTCCATAGAGCTGTTTGACTCTTGCCAACAGGGAATCACAAGTTTTCTTGGCATCACCCAACAACATGCTTGTGTTAGGTTTATAAAATATTGGATTATCCACTGCAGCATAACCAACACCCAGGGAACGTTTCATTACTATAACCTATTCAAGAGAAAATATTAAATTTAGAATGTTATACTATAGAAAATGAGATTGGTATAATACTGACATTTATAATTTACCTGTTCAGAATTCCACACCCTAAGAACGGGCATTCCTGCTATAATTGAATTAGGATCATCCTCTGCAGCACTGTTGACAGTGTCATTTGCTCCAATAACCAATGTCAGATCTGTTTCTGGGAAATCATCATTTATTTCTTCCATTTCTAACACATCATCATATGGGACACCAGCTTCAGCCAACAACACATTAAGCTGGCCAGGCATGCGTCCTAAAAATGATTTAAAATATTTTAACCAATTTTGTTAGCATAAATTAATATATCACAATTAGCAGCATTGTAGATTAATTACTACAAATAGCATGAAAATAGAACACAATGGTTCCATGCGTGTATATTTTATGGCTATTTACTCACCAGCCACTGGATGGATTCCAAATCTCACTTTCTTCCCTTTTGACTTCAATAATTCTACCATTTCAGCAAGTGGATATTGAGCTTTTGCCACACATAAACCGTAGCCTAATAAAATAACATTTGTATTTAATTGAATTATGTTAAAAAGTTAAATTGCAGTTAAAACCACATAGCTAGAGTATAGGGAAAAAGATAACTTTTTTGTTATGAATTATTACTATAAATGAAGTTAAAAAATAAGAAATGGTACAGAATCTATCATAATCTCAGGATATTAAATTTTTGTGAAAAATAAGAAAATTGTTAACAAGCAATTGGGTTGCTCTCCTCTTTTTGCTCAATATTTATTTATTCTATCTAAGAAAGAAATGATCATTTTCTGTGTCTGTTATTTCTTCATTTTATTCAATATAAATAGAAAGAAGATAAAGATACTTTAAGAAATATAGTTACCAGGAGTAATAATTATATTTTTAGCATTCCTGATCATTTCAGCCACATTATCAACTGTTACTTCAGTGTGAGTTCCTGTAATTTCCATAGGCTTTCCACCTTGTGTAGAAGATGTTCCATAACCTCCCAAAATAACATTGGGCAAAGAACGATTCATGGCCTATCCGTAAATATAAAACAAAAATTAAATACTGAATTCTCAATTAATTACATTGATAAAATTAAACAGACTCTAAATCACTTTTCAGTAATCACATTAAAATTCAACCAACATTTAATTTCTAACAATTTATATTTTAATAAATTTAACAAATTAGAGTCCAAAGAATATTTTACTTATGAATTAACCACATGTGCACTCTTTTATTTGATATTATGCATAATAACAAATTAGTATTTATTAACTAAAATAGTTTTAAGATAGATCTCAAAAATGCTTTCCTAAATTAATACAATGCATATGAATCAGTCCATTTACCTTGCACATTATATAAGATAAAATAGCTCCAGACGATCCAATGAGAGCACCAACAATAGTCATTAGATTGTTATTCAACATAAAACCTTCAGCACAAAGGGCCCATCCTGAATAGCTGTTTAGTACAGTTATTACTACAGGCATATCCGCTCCTGTTTTAAAACATAATTTGAATTAATGACATACTTGCCTCAAAGAGTCTATTATTTATAATTTATGTTAGGTGTACATATTAATTCAATTGAATAAATATATTTATATTTCACTATTTAGTAACAGAAAAACATATATTCCTAATTTTTACTTAAATTAAATTTTTACTTAAATTGCTTAATATTTTATCCATTTGAACCAACAATTCCTAATAATTGAATAAAGTCAAAATGATATAAATGAAGAGTTGTTATTTATTAGCTACTATTAGCTTGTAGAATACCTCCAATGGCAGCAGTCAGAGTAGCTCCCATAGTAGTAGATAAGAGAGTGGCTGCTCCCAGACTGGAGAGGCCAGCAGTGAGACTAGGTTCAGCAAAGAAATAACCCATTGCACCTACATTCAAAGCCAAAAGAGAGGCATTCATGACATGCCTTCCGGGCAACAGAAGTGGTGAAGAATTCAGAAGACCTTGAAGTTTACCGTAAGCAACCAATGAACCACTGTCACCAAGATAAACAAATCAGTACATTATAGGACATAAATTAAATAAATAATAGTAAAAAATATACTGTAAAATTCCATGTCTTGTATACATGATACTACTATGTTAGATAAGGTAAAAATCTATTCACCTGAAAGTTACAGCACCAATGATGGTTCCGAGGAAAAGTGAAGACTTAATTACATTTGCAGCAGGGTCTGTGGCCAGAGTTGGAAAGTCATGAATATAAGTAGCCACACACGTCAATACAGCTGCAAGGCCGACAAGACTATATAACAATTTGGGGGAAAATATTACTCACAAAGTAAATAGTAATATAAAGTCTTAAGGCTATACTAAATTAACTTTATAATTTAATTGCTTTAATTAGAAATATTGGATTGAATAAAATACTGTTTAAGAAGTACAGTTTTCAGAACACCAATTCATTTAAAATAAATATGGGATCACTATCCCAATATTTTTGAATGCATCCAAAATTGAATAACACTATGATAGTGCGATGTTTATATAATAAATAAATTAATTAATAAACAAATAAAATAATAAATAAATAAATTTCTTTATTCCTTAATGAATTAAATTAAGCAGTTCTGAGATGAAATAGAAGAAATAAGAATCATGGGAGTTTAATGAAATTGTTAATCCATCTAATACATACTGGCAGATATGAATATTTCTATAATTATTCCTGCTACTGTGTTTACCTATGGAAGGCCGCGACCAACTGAGGTAAATCAGTTATTTGAATTTTTTTAGCAACATAGGACCCAATAGCTCCTCCAACTCCAACACAAGCACCCATCTGAATTAAGGTTTCAAGACTGGGACCCAAGGCACCCAGTGTAGCAGCAATACCACCAGTGACACCAATCTATAATATCACAGTCAATTATTACAAAAAAATATAGTTTCTTACCACTGAAAAATTATTATCTGATTTCTGAGGATGATAGTATTGTGTGCAGTGTAACATACTTTTAATCTCTTTCATTAGGATGTTTGTGTGACGCTGAATACAACCATATCTCAAAAAGAACAAGGAATTAGAAATAATATTTTTTAACCTAACTGGAATTGAAACTAGATTAGTCTGAGATGGTTGTATTATCACTCACAGTCCTGTATATTGAAATTTAAATGCATTTAGAAAGTATGGAATAATGGCAACGCAAACATGAAATTCTTACAAACTTACAATGCCAAGATTATTGCCAATCCTGGAAGTGGACTGTGAGCTGAGGCCGGCAAGGGCACCGACACAACAGAGAGATGAAGCAAGTGCTGCCATATGATGTATCTCAGGATAGCCGTACATGGCGCCTAGTGAGTATCCACCAAGCAGAGCAGCAGCAGGTATGCCATACAAACCATTATACTCTGGGGGGTCTCCAGGTCTTGAGGACAAAATGAGTGTAAATCATAACTCACAAAAAAATCCATAATGTAAAATATCTGAACTAGTTAATTACTAATATACTGAACTATTTCTGTCTATAGAAGATAAAATAATTGTTATACATACCTCCTGAACATATCTAGCATACGCTTAGTAACAATAAATCCGCCAAAGACATTAATAAATGAAACAAAAGCAGCAGCTGCTGCCAATGCCTAAAACAAAATTGAAAGAATATGTGATGAACTAGACAAGAAAATAAATGAAAACTTAAATACATACAATTTCATAATTACTTAGAAAGTGTAATGTTTTCCTTTTAGGATAAATATATACATGTATATTATTCTGATACCTCAACTGTGTTGCCAGGTGTATAGCCTCCTCCCATCAATAGCAATCCTCCTACTGCAGTAATGCCAGAGACTGCATTGGTAACAGACATAAGAGGTGAATGGAGTGCTGGGGTCACACCCCAGACGGTGTGATAGCCTACTATACCAGCAAGACCAAATGTTGTTGTCATGGCAGAGAATTCAGGATTGGGTGAAGCAGCACCAAGGGCCAAAACACTTGTCAAACCTATTAAAAAATAATCATTATTATTTTATCATTATTATAAATCATTATTTATTAATAATTTTAACATTTCATTCAAATTAATCAAATTTCAAAAATTTCATAACAATGAATTTAAGTCCTCTGGTAATGAGTTTGAGTATTAAAACTGATCATGGCTATGAACGAGACCATCTAAAACTTTATTAAACATCAAACAAATAATTAACAAACTGAATTACTGCAAGTAACAGGAACAAAGCACCATGGTTGGATGCTGCAGGTAAGAAATGTCAAAAGAATTTATACAAGGAGAAATGGTATTGTTAAAAGAACTTGATGAATAAAATTTGGATTTAAAAATTCAAAATTTCCATTTTTTAATTCCTTGCATAAACTTTTTCTCTTTCAGCAAATATAACTAAATAATGAATCTATTAAATCAAATCAAAATACCATTTGAAAATAAATACTCAAACATTGTATATTTGAGGTGCAACAGGTAAAAACTCATTGCACCCTACAAAAAACAAATACCTTTAAAAAAAACATTGTATATTTAATTTCTCTGAACATTTGACTAAGTTGCAATACAGTAATGTGAAAACAGAATGACTTGAACTGTTATGAATATTTCAAGTACATTTGGAATTAAAAACAAACCCTAAATAATCAAGCCACTTGATTCTGTAACATTAGTCTATATGCTAGTAAAAAAAGAAAGAAATACAGTTTGAACATCATACCAGTAGAATATAAAGCAACATCTTTCATGGTCTTATTGAAGGGATCTACTTCAACTTTCTGAATTGCCTGAGCTGCCTTAGGTGGAGGAGGTGCTTGTGCTTGAACAGGGATTGGGGGTGGAGGCCATAAGAGATTACCATCTTGAAGAACTATTGATCCTCTTACTACATCATCTTCTAAACTGATGTTAAAATGATTCTCTGAACCTAAAGATAATATCAATATATTAATGAAATATAATTTATTAAAACAAAATTTAATTTATTATTAAAATAGGAACAGAGTAATTCCTATATTATCTATTTTTAAATAAATAAATACTGGTTAGTGAACATTTATTAACTATCCATGAATGTAACAACTTTTGTAATTGATGACAAATATTTTTGAAACCTAATTTAAAAATTAAAGTAGAATTAAAGAATCACATAAAACTATATATTCACCCATTGATAAAAGAAATTTTGAAATGTTATTTGCATAAAGTGTGGAACTCTGTGTTGGCAGTCTTGAGGGGAAATCAGTGAGGGCTATGTGAGTCACATCATTATAAACGGAAATCTCTCCCGGTTTTGAAGTTTCAACATTACCACCAGCTTCTGCAGCCAGATCAACAATAACACTTCCTGGTTTCATTGATTCAACATGTTCCTATACAAATAACATACTTCTTAACTTTCGCAGTTACACTGCACTGGTACTAACACAATTATTAAAAAAAAAGAAGGAAGGAACGTTAAATACCTTCAATATAAGTAATGGTGCTTTCTTGCCAGGTATCAAAGCAGTTGTTATTATGACATCAACTTCTTTAGCTTGTTTTGCAAACAATGCCATTTCTGCTTCTATAAATTCTTTTGACATTTCTTTACTGTAACCACCAGTAGTACCGCCTTCTTCCTGTTACATAAGAATACAATCTTTCTCCACCATAAATGAATCCTTATAAAGTACATGATATAGTATACATACATGATATAGTATGCTTATAGTATACATAATGAATCTACTATTATAAACTGCTTAATACTATAAAGTTTTAAAAATTATTTAATTTACCCAACAGAAAACAAACACTTATTATGTTATTGATCAAGAAATTTACTTGTGTCAAATTTAAAATAATTACAAAACTTGAAAACCACTAAGAATATAAACAATTACAAAAGTCTAGCTCTTCCTTCCAAAATATTACACAGGGAAAATTAAAAAAATAATATTCTAATTAATAAGGAAGATGCACTAATTGGAATCTGTACTACCTTAATATTGACAGTGAGGAACTCGGCTCCGAGTGATTCAACTTGCTCTTGGACAGCAGACCTGGTGTCAAAAGCCCTGACAATAGCTCCCATATTCCTGGCTTGGCCTATAGCAGCAAGTCCAGCCACACCACCACCTATTACCAGCACCTTTGCTGGTGGTACTTTACCAGCAGCCGTGATCTGTCCTGTTTGACAGCAGTATACAATATTATTATGGACAAATGAAAACCTAAAAGACATTTATTTATCTTTTTATTTAGCATTTTTCTTTTACAGAAAACGTTATGATATTTAAAATCAGCTATTTTAACTGTTACATTATGACGCTTACTTAAATATCTGTACATATGAGCATTATAAATAATAATGTACCGTGAAAGGACCATTTTGACCAAACAGCTAGTGTGGCCATTAATTCCAAACTATTTTTTAACACTTATAAATTGATACTTTTTATTTAGCAGTTTTTTTATTATAAGACATGAACATATTTCATATACTATGAGACAACTATGAAAATTAATTTTGAGAAGAACCAAATAATCCCAGTAATAAGTTATGTGCTTACATAATTTGTAATAAGTATTTAAAAATTGTTTTGTACTAGATTTAGTCACAAATATAACAAAAATAAAACAGATGATTAAAATATGAATAATATAAAAATAATTTGACTTTTAATCAAATAATGAGCTCTGTAGTTTTTATTTCCACTTTGATGAGAAACAAACCATTATAACATGAAATTCTAACCACTTTTAAATCTTTAAAGCTATGGCATAATACTATCAAGTTTATAAAAAATAGGAACAAAAAGAATTAAAACACACATGATCGGTTATAGTTATCATTGAAATTATTCCTTATTACAATGTGGTTATCACAAGCTTCTTATACTCACTTGACTGCAAATGTGGCAGAAATTTATTATATTATTTTTATTTTTTAAATAATTATTTTTTAAGTGATTAATAACTTATACTTTCATACTCTTTTTGATTTATAAGAAAAAAAATGTTTTATCAAGTTAGATAACACTTGTACAAGATTTATAACACTTGTACAAACAACCTGTTATCAATTCACTTTTAACACAACAATGTCATAGTCTTTTGAATGTCAATGACATTGTTTGAAAAGTAATTAAAGTGTAAATTACAGTACACTATTTAAAATATTAAATTAAGTAAAAATGAAATTTACAATCCAGGAATATCATATCCATAATTATCATGGCCAAATGTATGGTCGTTAATATCACACACAGACAAAGTCTAAAATTTAACTACAACGTGGTGTTAGTTCATTAGTAAATTTCATGATAAACAAAATTTAAATTTAAAAGGCTAGTCCACAGGAAAACAGTTATATTAGAGTATATACTGCAACTCATGGACCAGATATTAAAATGACTTTACAATAACAACATGCATTAAAAAAATATTACATTTGTCCCATACATTGAAAAATATGTTTGCTTACCTGCAAAAAATCTAGGAAAATGGTTAGCAGCTTCTACAACTGCCCTATATCCTGCTATATTGGCCATTGAACTAAGAGCATCAAAAACTTGAGCTCTTGATATCCTTGGAATGCAATCCATGGCTAAAAGAAAACATTAAGCACAGATATAAAGAAAGAATATATATACATAAAAATATATATATAAATACATAAAAAGTTTGTAACAATAATCCATCTAGTTATTTATGTGCCCACTGCATAAAGTAACCTATTATTGTTATCTTGAAAAATATAATGTGATAACAAATAAATAATTATTAAAATATTAAATTTAATAATAAAATTATGAAAACAAATTGGATTGATCCACCTTAAGAACATGGTAAGCAATTTCATTTATGAATTGTAAAGAAAGTTAACACTTGATTGTGATATATATATATATATATATATATATATATATATATATATATATATATCACATCTCCTTCAGAAAAATAAAACTTAAATTAATAAAATACAGTTTATGATTAAAATCTTACCAAATGCATTAATCTTCTGTTTTGCAAGTTGATCTATCAGAGTTTTGTTCTGCCCAGGATACAAAAATGAAATAAGAGTAGAACCAGGTTTGAAGAGCTCAATTTCTGAATCCATAGGTTGTCTAATTTTCAATATCAAATCTGAAAAAATAAATCAACACTTTATATAACCCAAGAAATATATTTCAATGAGAGTATTATGTTAAAACTACCTGAACACTCCTAATTAAAAAGAATTATATAAATAATTCAACAAAGTCAATCTATTATACCTGATGAGAAAACATCTTGTTTCTTTCCAATTTTAGCTCCTGCTTCAGCATAATCAGAATCTCTAAATTTGGCATTTAGACCGGCTCCTTCTTCAACAGTCACATTGAAACCTTTTTTCGTTAAAATTGCAGTCACTGCTGGAGTGACAGATACCCTATAAATTAAAATGATAAACATTCCATATGAATATATATTTTGGGTGTATTTATAATAATTTAACTCTTATAACTGTTAAATATAACATACAAAAACTCAACAAGTGTCAGAGGGAAATTAATTTCTGGGCTGTAATTAGAATTATTTGTGTACAAGGTAGCCTTTTTAAATGATGTAAGAATACTTTTCTTTGAAATAACTGAATAAATAACAATAAGTCAATTATCTTACAGAAACTAGATCCTAATACTGTGCCAGGACAGTTTCAGGGCAAAATAATACAGGTATATAAGAAATAAAATGTGATACATTAAGAAAATATAAAACAAAATATCATAATAATAACAGTAAAACATGAATAACCAGGTAAGGTAAGAACAGTAAATATAAAACTTTCATTTTATGGTTTATCATACAAACAATATATGCTAAATATGGCAAACCAAATTTTTAAAAAATGTGTGACTGTTATAACAGCATGATTACAATCTGGGTACTATGCAAACAGTGAAGAAACTGTCTGATTAATGCTAAACAAGTAAATATATTAACACTTTCTGCCAATTACTGCTATTACCTTCTTTCATTCTTCCATATTTCTTTAGGTACTCCAATTTTTAAACTTTTGTATGGGATGCCTACTGGTTTTGACTCTTCTTTTCTTGTTTTCGATGACAAATGGAACCTTCTCCATGATGAATATTCTTTTGTAGCGTGAAAGATACGGCTGTTCAGTCTCAACTGGAAAATATATGTAATATATTCTTAATCTAAAACTTGATGAATAAAAGTAATGAAGACCATTAACTAAAATAATGAATACTTAAACAGTGATAACAATAAACAAATTCCAGACAATCATAATTACATTAAATGTTGGACTTTATAGTAGCCACTGAAACAAAATGGTTTGGCAAAAACATCTGTTGCTTTATATCTAATATGTGCAAAAAGCAATCAGAAATGTGAAACTTTAAAAAAAATTAAAATGTCCATTTCTCGCATACACTCTTCCAATAAAATATATGAAATTTCAATGTAAAAATGAAAGTTTAAATCATCAGAATTAATATTCATGATTAATATTAATTAGGCTTTCATCAAGCAGGGGTAATTAAAAGTTTCACTATAATGTTAAAAGAAACCTTTCATTTCTACTAATAGACACTTATATAATTACAATATTTCAAAATTATCAATTCTTTTTAAAAGTAAACAGTTAATTATAGCATAATAATTTCATTTAAAAAAAGAAGGTATTCAGTATTATAAATCATAAAATAAATTTTAGAAAGTTTAAACATACAAAAACATGTAATTATTAAAACCACCGATCAGAAAAAGAGAATTACTATAAAAAACCAATTTAGCGTATATGGGTGTATATATATATATATATATATATATATATATATATAATAATTAATTAAAATAGCAGTTATGCCTGTCACTATAAATAACAATCACAAATAATACTATAAAATATAATACCTTATTCATATCTGTATACTTTTACCAGGTACAGTATGTATTTTAAGTCATTTTTCTATTCAGAAAAGTTGCAAACATTACAGTATAATGATTTGTATTAAAAGAATATACCCGATATTATGTGTCTCCTCCAGTAACAACTTTATCTAATAGCATTTGATGCAAGATAACATAATGATAACCTTAATGCATAAGATAATAACATGGAATGCTTAGCATAAGCTGGATGCATATCCCAAGGCAACAAGAACAAGTTGACTTTTAATTATAGTAAACAGATGTACAAGTATGGTCTTAAGACTATTTCCGTAGTGACAGTTATACAGTTAAAAACAATCCAATCTAAGCCGGTAGTTGGGCATAATTACGGGTATGAATTAATAAAAACATGTTTTAAAACATCGTTAAAAATCAACTCAATGCGTTGAACCCCAAACACGAGCACGTTTCGGGCATATTTGTCATTCGCTTTCTAACATAAACCAAGAAGGACTTACCATTTCTTAAGTGACACCGCGAGGTGTTCAGGAACTAAATTTCACTGATATTGAGCTTACCGAACTAATTTAACTTAAAGAAAACAAAAAACTAAAAAATAAAGAAGAGTCAAACAGAGGACCCAAAAAGACCGGGAGACAGGCCTACTGAGACTGAATACAAATATACCAACTAGGTGTTGCCAACAGTGTGCTGCAAAACCAAATTTCTCCGTTTGGATCTGACTTCCCGGGAATTCATATTTAAATTCGAATAAACATGTTTCTTGAAGCGATCATCCGGTTTATTATTTAACATTATTATTTTGCCACTTTAATATTTAGCATTTCTGTTATGTTTTCATTCATTCTATTTTACATTTCTATGTCTCACAATTATCTTATATTTGAAAAATATGTTGATGCATCATTTGAACAAAATAATGAGTGCAATAATGTTATGACCCTATATAATAAATACGAAAATGTTAACTTACATATAAGGAAATAAATGACAAAAAATTAATACTTCAATTAATAATTTCCAAGAATGTAACTTCTTTAAGGATTCGGTTTGTATTGGGAGGCCAACTGTCGGACAAGAACCCTAGAATGATGGGAACGCTTGGAATGAAACGATTTTAAAAGAGAGGATGTAAAATCGGGACCGAAAGGAACATTACAAACATAGGATGGTTCGTCGAACATGTTTCTGAAATTTAAAGAATCTAAAACGTTATCGTTATAGACCAAAAACGATAAAATTAAGCGATCTTGCCTTCAAATAGATTTTGGTTAACATTTCAATATGAGAATAAATGTATATGTGTGATTCATAAACAACATACAGAAAACGTTATTTACTTGTATACTTGAACGGGTATTTGAAAGGTATTTGTATACCGCGTGAGTTTAACGAAATAGGTCGCAACGATCACATTATTGTTTGACTTGTGCCACAGTGCTTATGTAATTCGCGCAGAGTTGTAATTCGGTTAAAAGGATTTTGTATTACACGCTAATGAACTAGCTTGTTTTTTAAATTCTCTTTTTATCTTTTTGCCAGCTTCGACTGCATAATGACCCACACTTAACATCTTTCTCCAAGATTCAAATTAAAAACAGACCACTAATTGAAATAGAATTAAGAATTGATAAAATGATAAGAGGAAAATGAAATATACCATAGAATATGAAATATGTAATAAAAAACGTGCGTTCCATTTTCCTTCAATTCTAAAAGAACGAATTTAATTTATTTATCTACAAAATGAGTTACCCTAAATGTCTAAAATTAAAGCTCTAGACGTTGCGTAGGTTTATTAGTTGAATGAAGTATCGTAATAGTATCTTAGTCAGCCCAGTCTTATTGCTATTTACTCAAGCAAAACTGATCGTTTTTAATTTAGAGACAAGATAAGACTAATGACAAATGATCCTCTTTCAACTGTCCTAAATCATCAGGTAGTGTTTAACGTCGACCCCACTTCAAATGTGACACAAACTTCATAAATTATATCAGTAATTCGTGTTGACTTTACTGCAGGCAAGTAGTTATTAGTTATGTAAATAGTTATAGTTAGCTAACCATACTTTACAAATTAATTGTTATATTTACAACTAAAGAGATGAACAGCGATTAGTAGAAAAATGAAAGCAACCGTACTTATTAGAGATAATACAGGTCTACAGTAAAATTAATTATTGATATTAAATAGCTTCTGAAAGTATATGAAATTCTTGGAGTAATGTGTAAGAAACTTCGGAAAGAAACTTTTCAGTGAAATTCCTTCCTAGTTGAATGACCTCGTGACTTGCATTTAGTTTCTACCGTAATTCGCCAGAGATTTGTTCAGGGCAGTGAAAGTTTTAAACTGGAGCCGAGGAAAGTAGGCCTCTTGGAAAATGCCCACTCAGCTATTGCTTCCCCTTCCACCTTTCAGCCGCCTACGCACACAAAACACACGCACAACACGCAAAATGAAGCTTAAAATAGCGTGAAAATAGTTACAGAGAATTTGAAAAGATTTACCCTCTACGCTAAAACGTAGATTATAAATTGATTTTTTTTGTTGGAAAAAGATTATTCACTCATCTCTTTTGGACGTGCATAACATCCTCTGAAGCAACAGTGTGGAGATAGTGCTAACGGAAAGTTCCATCTCAAATTGAGCTGCCTAAGTGTTATTGTAATTGTAACTAAATGCTCTAACCATGGTGGTAATACTTTTCCTTTCAGAAGGACGGCGTGGTTGCAACACTGTACTAACAAAATAATATCATCGTCATTGCTATCGTTTGTCTCCCCAGACTGATTTGATTGACCGGCTAGACCGGTTTCGGCTTCAGTGATTTATTATTCTCGACTATGTAGAAAGAGCTATCGTAAGAGGTTTCGTAGGGACTTAAGGCCATCACGCATACCTCAGTTAATGCAAGGGCGGATACACAGGCTCCGTATTTTTAGATGTTATTTACGATCCGGCTCACATCTCTAGATGAAGATGTTGAAGAAACGATTTTAGAATATCGAAATATGGGACGTGGCCGCGCCACGTGGGACTCTGGCTGCGTTCCCGACCTCGCCTGCGAATCGTTTTCACAGGTAATGATCGCCTGCTATTATGGAATATTCCTAATGGGCCTAATTGAGATCCTCTCTTTCAAAATTTGGAATCCTTGGACTGTGCCGAGGTTCGAGTTATATGATCGTGTTACATCGGATACATTTAAGTATATCACCACTCTGAAATAGTAGACATGTATTGGGAAGTAATACAATTATATTAGATTTCTAATTATATAGCACATTCATTTTTAAATAAATACCGTTCATAAAAATCGTTAGGTATTTAAAGGCAATTACACTTACAGTCTCTGAACTTAAGAAGCCTTTACCTACTTATCCGCTTATAATTATTAGAAAGTTTACTTACAAAGCGATTGTAAGTAGAGTTCTTTAGAGAAATAAACATGTTTATGTAAGCATTTATGTATATGATATGATCGCTTTCCCAAGAAAGGTAAGCAATTCTAACTTTTATTAAACCATTTTCAAAGAATACTATTTTATTCTTATGAGTTATTCTTCCGCTCTTGTGGGCAGAAAAATAAATGTCCGGGTGTCCCGGTCGTAAGATTCATGCAGAAGACAAAGAAGCACGATCGAACAAATTTCATGTTGTTGGGTTACAGGCGGTAATTTCGAATTTATCGTCACTTGATGATGGCAAGAAGCCGAAACCGGTCTAGCCGAGGCCAAGCAAGAGAGAGGAGTCAGACATCGTACGAGTGAAGATATTCCAAACTTTCAAATTCCTTAGACCCCGTATTCCGTCCAAAATATAATTATGTCAGGAAGGTTATTTTAATTAGTATTATCTAATCACTTTGCGAAACCTCCACTTTTTTAGTTCGCAACATTTTTGTAAATAACTAATTTATTGTTCATTAGTTGTGATAATTTCAGAGAGCTAGCCAGCAGTCTGAACAGTAATTTGTACATCCCTCTATTTCTGGGCGTTTTATCTTAATGCGAGGATTCCGGGTCTATCACCTCTGTTAAATTTTAAACCTTGGAATCCTTGGCTGAAGCTAAATATAAGTCAGTTGGTCCAAACCAACCTTGCACTTGAGACTTCAATTCGGACTCGAGTGGCTCTGTTCTCAATGCGAATGCTTATCGGTCGACGGACGATATGGAAACATCACTTCTGGCTGACAATCGTCTATATGCGATTAGACAGGCTCGAGAACAACACCCGAGGCATATAAAAAATATATGTCTTAAACTCACTTCCCGCTTCATTTCTTCAAAAAGAAATAAGACCCGGATGCATTAAGACTCATTTCAGGAAGGATTTTTTCCCCTTAGATGAAAGGAAAAATCGATTGACCATTGAGGATTTGCAAACATATTTCACATACCGAGAGATGGAAACGGCCGGCTAAGAGTTGCGTCAAGTGCTAAATATCACAGGGTTGTCTTTGATTTATTTTTTTATACTTATCTTCAATTTATTTAAGATTTGAATTATTAACTCGCCCCATCCCACGTGGCCACTCCGTGGCCAAGATTTCGGGGCTCTTATGCGATTCCGCGAGAATCTTTTGTCAAGTGTAGTTCTAAACACCGCACTAAATCTGACTATAATCATGAAATATGGCAGCCAAACTGTCCTTAGGTTCAGAACTCTATGCTAACAAGTCCCGTCCCATTCAAGTCGAAAAATAAACATTTGGTTCTCTTATTCAAAATTTCAAAATGGGCAGACAATGTTCCTTTCAACAAGCCCGAACCGAGTCAACACTGCCGGGCCCGATATTTTCTTCAATATTTGATTGTAAAAAAGTAATTTTTTTCCCACTTCTCAAAGCAGTCACAAGATATCAGATTGGTAAACGCGACAGTTCTGCATCTCTGGTTGTAAAGCATGGGTCTATCTATCCGGAAAGAAAAGCGATATGCTCGATTTCATCACAGAGAGACAGACAAACATGACTAGAGTCTTAATTAATTTAAAAAATTATGGCAACCGCAATAAATTAACATTCTCGTCATTTAACAGGAGAAATAAAAACTGAGAACGGACGTTGTTTCATTATTGTTGCCGGCGCCTCCAATTTCCTTCCATCTCGTCGGATTGGAGATTCTTCTAGCAGAGGACGGGGAAAAATATTCGAGTACAATTTATGAATTTAAAATTAACCGATCTACTTTTAGGATAAAAATATGTAGGTCTATAAATGACTCCAGATGTGATATAGGGTAGTGACGACACCAAGTCTTCCTCTTGACGCAAGTTACAGTTGGGAAACCACCCCTCCCCCCACTACCAAATGCTTTTTCAACGCACTTTTCCAACCCAGGCGAAAGAATTATCGAAGGATGGAAACGTGCGTCAAATTCATTGTGTCGTTCTCAGGGCCAATAAAACAATTGACGTCCGCAATGAAATGGGCATGGAACTCCGTTGTGACGACATTGTAATGGCGACATTGATAAAGACTTAAGCCTTGTTGCTACAGTGCAAAAAGGATATGTAAAGAATTGTATCATGTAAATTCTGTTTTCACGAAAAGCCGTCGTCGGACAGTTTCGAGAATTGAAATCAGCGATTTAACCATTCGATCATACACCCTCGACCCTCCCAATTCGACATGGAGGGTCTCAATACCTCTCGCTAATCGTACGCAAAATTATTGCGCACAAACTCCTGTTCATTTTTTCTCAGTATTTTCGTCTTTATAACTGAAAAATAAACCAGGATCATTGTAAATAAAAAGCTAGTTTGCAACTTGCATGCACTACCTTACCATGAACTTGTTAAGCTCTCAAAGACGAGTGATTACTTTTATTCTGGGATACACTTAAATTGCTATTACCTAAACCAAAAAATGAAGACAGTGTCAAATTATACAGCGAGAACCCGTGGAAGAAACGAATGTAAATATCGCTACCTTTCAGAGCTGTTTTTCTTTTCTTAATGTGTGCGACTGAAATATCATGTTTAGCTTAACTATCTAGTCATGATGCTAACGACAAACACCTGTCACCGCTAAATATGGTTTCAGTGTTGTATTCACCGACTACCATTGAGAGGAGCCGAAACATTTCCGGCCAAACAATACCATGAATACCAAGCCACCAACGAAAAATAAGTGATAACGCAAATATAACATGTTTGTGGAGTCAGTATTATTATAAAAAAAATAATTTTTAGGCTATCCATTGATGGTCCACCTCTGTCGTGGCCCGTATTGGACCGCAGTAACAGTGAGGGTCGGATGGCCCACTAACAGGCCGAAGTGCCTCACTAACCATTGACTGGCGGTGGCGGAAAGCCGAAACCGGTCTAGCATAGGTCAAATCAGCGACTTGGAGGCAGATCCATGATGGAGAATCAAATCTACTCTATCTATCGGATGGAGGAAGACCAATGTTGTATTATACGAATGAAACTATTAGATTTGATAGTTCTTGATTGGACGATTGGATCTAAAGTGTTAACTGCTCTTCCAGTTTATTTTCATGATGAAAACAATCGGGCAAAACATTTTCACACTCTGTTTGTGGCGGAATTTTTTCTTTCCGCCAGTATCATTTTATTGTACAGTTAATCGACTGCAAGCGGGATAAAATATGGATGTATTTCCCTTCCAGCCCGTTTCCGGAGGAAAATACCGTATATGAAATACGGGGCTCCAATCAATGGAGGCTCCTTCCTTGAAGCCTATTGAATTCAATTCCGTTGCCCCTCCACTCCCCCTTCCATTATCGCGACTAAACTGGCCGCCGTTTAAAAGCGCTTCAGAATTTCAGGGTTTCCTTACCGCTCTCATTTCTTCGTCATTTTGTTAATTCACATCTGTCCAGTCGAACCGTTTATGAAGGTTTATTACTGTCGATTTGGTATTTAAAAAGTTTCTGTTTTCAATAGCGATCATTCGGTAAAATTCTAAAGCTATCTGAATTTATCGATAGTAAATGAATAAAAACGGCATTACTAATGTTTTTCTATCGGTTGACTTTTCAAACAGGTATTTTGATTACAAGAACTCAAAAAGAAAACAATTGGCCAGTGATAGAAATTCTATTCCGGAAGTTTCCTCAGTCGTGGGTCAGTTAATTAAGAAAATTATTAACTCGCAGTGGTTATACTGTATTGCAAGAATTATTGAAAGAGAATATTAATTAATTTATATAGACCAATAAATAATCATTGCTATACGATAATTCTAGTTATGACTATCTAGCCAAATGCTACTGACGGTTCAAGACCAAAGAAGGAGACGAGATGAAGAAGAGGACGAGAAAACATATTGTAATAATATGTTTGAGTAACGGCACTGTCGTCGTGTTTTCTTTCGAGTATTATAGAGTTTCTGTACATATGTCTGAAGATAAGCAAGTTGATAAATTCCAATTTAACACGCATAATTAATCGGCATAAAGGAAAAATCTTCATTAGACGAGATTATTAAAAAAGAGCGTTTGTTCACAATGCATTTTATTCTCGTCTTCCCTACGAATCTGCAAATAATAAAGGCTACGCCACGATTTATGAATTCCTGCGGCTCTTTGTTTTCCTTATTTGTTTATTGCTTTACCACATGCGAGGCTCTAAGGGCGTTAGCTTTAAATCGAGCTGATAGCAAGCTGTCATTAAACGAAACTGATGTTGTAAACCGAAAGAATGACAACGATGAATTACACAGAAGTGTTTAGCGAGGCATGTTATAAAAAGTGTTACATAATGTGTGTACTTCAGACGGTGGGTTCTGATAAGCGTGCACCGGTTGAAGGTCGCCCCCCGCTCGATAGCCCCCTTAATAATTAACAACTGGTCCATCGTTCTTAAATGCCCATCGTCACGGATCTATTGAATATCTGGTACAATTGTTTTTTTTTCATTTTCATGAAATTTATTCCATACAAATTGTTATAACTAATTCGCAAGCTTTCGAAAAAATAAATATAAAGCACTTCGGGCAGGACGTAGGTATTCTAATTGAAATTTATAATTTTTTGAATTCCATTTTAAGAGCATTTTAACTCCTGTCAGAACACGGACTCTCAAAATGACTAGGCTTCTATTTAAACTAGATTAACGCTAAGCTAACGTTACTGACCTTGCAAAAACTAAATTAGGCCTAACAAAGTAGCAAAACAGCATCAAAGCAAACTTTTCCTTCAAGCAAAGATATCCGGAATTAGTATCCCATAATTTTCATTAGTTTATTGATCATTGTAATTCGTGTTATGTAAAAGGAAAATATGATTCCTTAATTACGTAGCAAATGATAAACTTATGTTTAATTAATCAACTAAAAATATTTTAAACTAATAATTAAAAAATTAATTCTTTAAGAGTAAATTAATTAAATCTGTTAAAATTTTAAATAGCGGAGTAGAGTAGTGACGTATACCGAAATTGAAGGAGGGTTGATCACTTGCCGACTAAAAATACTCTAGCCCATGGAAAAAAAAGCCGGAATAGAAAATAGAATAATGTGAAAAATGAGACTTGTAGAAACCCTTAAGGGACTCAAAATAGAACTGAGAAAGAATGTATATTGTGTCCTGAAAAATTAGTCGGGTTATACCAATTTAAGTTTGAAATTAATTAACAGTTAAAAAATTCTGCAAACATGCGTACATATATTTGTGCATAAAATGACAATTAGGTTATCTGTTTCGTATATATTGAATGGTAAATTCTTAGTTTAGGCGCTTCTGTACAGTCGTGAAACAAAACAATTTCTGCAAATTGATTAAAAATCACAAGACGCGAGTAATATGGATAATAAAGAACTACTATTACTTGGCCATCTGACTGAGTTAGAGGGACGTGTAACTAAATATTTTAAAACAAATGTTGGCTTACTAAATGAAATCAAAAAGGAACATGGAATGTTATAAATATACAGGATGGAGTTTTCAAAAAAATCTTCTTAACCGACCTCGCACGCAAGATTTTCCGGTAATATAGTAAAAGGAAATATAGTAAAAGTAATCAGAGCAAATAATATGCTTATATTAACTCAAAATGTCTTGTATATAATGCCTGCTATATCAATTACGGTGAAACTTTTCAAAAGCAAAGTATAGTGACCATCAGACTGTAGGAGTAGTGAAACTAGTAGGCGGAATGAGTTAGAACAATGTAACTATTGTGAGAGCAGGCTAATAATAATATCACTTGCTCCATTCTCCCGAAGTCGGAACTCTTTCGGCCATTAACAGTTAAAAAAATGTTTCCTTTAAACTATCGCTGCTACTTAAAACTTTACCTTTAATCGCAATATTTATAAGTCGCTCATTTCATTTGGTCGATTAATTATTTAGAACTAACAGAAGAATAAGATTACAATCACGCTGAGGGTAAATTACTACCGAATAAAAGTGCGCAGGCAACCAACGTGCCTAACTGAGTCATCAATGTTCTGATGTATAGCTAACGAAGATGGCGGAGAGCAGAAACAGGTCTAGCGAAAGGCCAAATCAGCGAGTGGAGGCACACCACAAGATTCATGGTACGTCAGACCCTCGCAGAACACCAACAAAGGATATCAAATTAACATTGCTACCAACACTGAGATCTTGTGTCCAATGTCGCTGATTTGGTCTTATGCTAGATCAGTTTCGGCTTCTCCCAATCTCCAATAGATTATTGGGACTGTTAGGCATGTTATTTGCCATCCTATCAAATCCATTCATCCTATCATCCATTTGGGCATCCCATCTGGACTGTCAATGCAAATTTACGGATATCTTAAATAATACTAACATGTACCATAACACTTTAAGTGGTCTCACCGAACTCAACAGTCATCGCTCCTACTGTTGGTTTCAGATCCATTTTACATTTCGGTCATTGTGTTCCGTATTTTGGGTTTGTAGCGATCGCCAATGTAACAAAAGGAGTGTTGTGACAATTTCATCTTTATATCGTCGTTACCAAGGATATACGTTCAGGGATATAAATGACTACAGGACGCTAAATAAGTCTCTGAAAGATCTTCAGCATCCTTACTTCGTGTCTAACAGGTTATTCAATAGGGAGTGGTCAGATTATTAAACGGCCTGGCAATGTTCTAATCGGCCCGAGCTCAATGTATAGATCCGACGGTTAGGTTGTATTAAGTACTGGGAGATGTTCTAGCCATGTACCCCTTCGAAGTAAATCTTCTCTTGCCTCGCGTAATTGAAGAGTGCATCTGGACACTGTTGTTTACTGTTCCTCACACCATACATGCAAACATACGAAAAGGAATTATTATCTCAGTTTCAACAATTCGCTGTTCTAAACATGTCTCGAAAACCTTTCGACACGTAGTATTTGGATGGTTTTATTTTTAAGAAGCGGTTTGAACAGTTCTAGATTAGAATTGGTGTTAAATAGTAATTCTTTTTTTTGCGATCTCCACTCGCTGATTAATCCCCGAAAAAACCTTGTTTCTGCTTCTCGCCATTGTACGAAGCGCTTCTACCGGCGCTCAGTTGCCGGTGAAGGGTCCTATCTGCATTGTGAGCAAACTGTCACACTAAGGGTGTCTTTGTTGACTTAATTCATGATTTTGGTCCGTTTTTGTTCTATTCCCCCTATTGTTGTCAAGAGTGAAACTAATCCAAACCCTCGTGGAGCCCCTACGAGGATGTTTGAATAGATTGTAAACATCCTGATTAACGTTGTTTCCTTTGTAGAACGATAATACAGTTACGTGTTGACCGACTCAGTTAATAATTTTATTGCCGTAAACATTCCGACCTATCACATTTTGAAGTTATGTGGGCGAAGGAACCCTGGTTTTGTTGATTACCTACGGGTTTCAGATTCGTTGTAAGGTTGTACGAAGGCTCTCCTGATACTATGAATAGCAGCCTGAATTACGTAAGAGAGAGGGAAGGAAGAAAATGGTAATCAGTTCCTGCGGTTTTTCAGAACTCATCGAAAAAACGCGTTACACTAGAGTGATTCAGTTTAAAGTGAATGCAAATAGAAATTAAAATTAAACCGACACACGTAGATTACATATCAGTAACATTTGCTGTTGCGCTAGGATGAAACAGAAACGAACCTAATATCACATACCACAATTTACAACAAGAAATAAGCATAAATTACACGCAGTTTCTGAATATAATTAGGGTTATTGGGCGCTTACATTTTACTTGACTAATTTCAATGTAGTATTTGTAGCACTTATATCGTGTAAATTGTTTATGTTTATTCGTGAAAATAACTCGTGATTTTCTTGTTACTTGTAGTACGAATGAACTCTATTTTAAAGATAAAACAAGATTCGAATAATAAGAACGTAAATCAACTGAGTGACGGCGTCGAAGATAAATGGTCAAACATTTCCTTGTTGTAATAAGAGCCATTGGTCAATAAATTAAACTAAATTTACTAGAATTTGATAATGTGGTTCAAAATTTGATCTAGTCATGAAAATTTACAGCGTAATAATGGTGACCGAAAACTAGGCTTATAAGCGCGGAGATAACTGGCATAATTATTAATCTCTGTCGCTAACGACTCGGCTAAATTCAGACAGAGCACCGGACAGCAATTAAAAATATTTTTCCAAGGCACAGGCCAAAAAGATAGAAAGGGTCTACAATAGAGATACCTCGGACCTGATTTATTATTAGGCGAACCAAGCTGGTAATCATTTAATTTGTGAGGTTCCAAAAATAAAATCAAAAGACGAAAGAGCGTGTCGGAAAAAAATCGGACCTGGACAAAATGAATGTAATTTCGTTTTCGCAAATGATTTCTCGGTCCGCAGAACTAGTCAGTGAGCTTAATCTCAGCGGAAGAGAAAACCCGTCCCAGCAACAAACTACTTTCACAGCAGTTCTTAATTCAAAAACATATTAAATGGTAGAAAAGATAAGGGTCGCTCACTTTGATCTTCATCTGTAAACAAATATTATGACTGATATTCACCAGCCGCAATTGATATTAAGTTGATAACTTAAATTTTGTAAGGAAGTTGTTTACGTTGTAAAGAAGGTAGAGGAGGGAAATTTTGTTAATTTAAAACAGAGAAAAAAGTGCCTCCAAAAGATACAACTAACTCTATCTGTTGGTAGTGTCTTGAGCTAATTGGAATTCTATCTTCAACTAATATTTCAGTTCGTAACGTTTTTTAATGTTTTTCTTCATGTATTCTGTTTTTCTGTTCAGGACTTACTATTTTATTATGCATATTTTAAAATTGAGGCCATATAGCGTTCGATGACAATTTGGTTTTAACTTACTTCAGTCGAAGGAAAAAGCATGTTAAATAAGAAAAACTACGACGAAAATATAATTACAGGCTAAATCGTTGCTCAGCATTGTTGATCACCGAAGTTAAACATGACAACCAAGCAGTTCACAGTCGCGTCAAAGCTACTCGTAATTTTCTCGTTTCGTTGTTGATGGGCGATGTTCAGCAATGAGGAGTAATCTTCAACTTACTAATAGACATTTTATTGGGTCCTGAAAATAAATTTATTAATAACGACATAGTTTATAGTATATTATGAAAGCGTTTAAATATTTACGGGTGGGATTAAACAAAAAATAAAACACCGCAAATGATAAATGATGACTTAGAAAAATGGAAAAATATCCGGGGTACGGTAAATCATGTTTTCTTTTAATTAAAGGGTCCAAAAATTAGTAATCGGGGCCAGTTTTTCTTGGTGAGATCACCACTGGCTGTTGTAGAGCCTGCGCTATCTCTTAGTCCGATGCCAACGAACTCAATTAAACAGTCTAGAAAAGAAAAAAAGAACCTTGAACGAGTTTCTGAACTTGACCTTTAGTTTTATGCAGCCGCGTCGAGACACGTGGCTAGTGCCGTCCTGACCAGTCTGACACGTTTAATCTCGTATTTTAATGTTGTTATTGCGGGGAGTTTTTCTTTTTTCTGCGTAGTTATAACTATCTGAAACGAATAATTTCATTTGTCTTAATCAGAATTCTTTAAAGTTGCAACGTCACTTGAAATGTTTTCTATTACCTTCCCATTTTGTCGTGAGTAAGAAGCATCATTTTCTCTCTTCTAGTGTAATGAGAATCGGGTCCATTAGGCAGAAAAATACGTCACCAACATTCCACGAACAATCCGTTGGGCAGTTATGTTTGAAGAGAAAAACGAGGCAGTATTGACGGTATACCTCTAATTGTTATGCCCTATCACATTGAATGGAGGCATTAATTTATGATCTGTTTTTTAAAGATACGCTTTTCAACTCAACTGACTCGTTTAATATATAGTTATGTGTAATAACGCTCATTCCACTAAAATGGTTCAAGCCAATTTTCAGTTATATCCAAGCGACAGGCTAGTAGTTTGATCATTTAAGACTCTCTTAACAACACAGATCAATTAAGATCACGGATGATATCCGATTAACGTAACGGGTTAATAATGACGAGAGCGTTCTAGGATCTTCTTTAGAAGCTTAGGTTCTCAGTGAAAGTTTGCTGTATGCGCACTCTAGTACTATAATAATACTAAGATCACTCGTCTTTCCTTATTTTATGCTGTGAGACATAAGGGTAAAGTAAAAACGGCTATGATAGAAACGAAGCAAGCTTTATTTCATTGAATAAATAATTTTTTCTTCTTCGTCGCCATCAAGAACATTACTGAATATAATTTTACACTTATACACACAACTAAGCAGTATTTTCTGATTTTCCGAGATACAGGTTTACACAATATATATACAAATATCACACATTTTTCTGATCTTAAATATCCACTTAATTACATTAATTGTCGCTTAATTAAAATTACGTAAATACTGTTTCATGTTTTTTTTATAACATACTGATAATATCCGTTCTTTTTTTTAGAAAAAAGACACAAGTCATGTGCAAGGTTCCTTATATTTTCATATTATACAACAATATTTTCCATTCTTTCATAAAACTATAGTTTAACGACATATAAAAATAAGTACCCTAAAATACAATTTATGTTTTCAAACACAACACAAATAAATGTTACACCTAATAATATTACATTTTACATACACAACATTTACGTACAACAATTTTTTTTTTATTTCCTTGACAAAGATTAAGTTGAAATTGTTTCAATTCTGTAAGAATTCGAAGCGGGTATTTCGTACAATTTTTGTTTTAATTCCGTTACGTTTGGTTTCACTTCAGAAAGTAGCTAAAAATGGATAACACCAAGATCGGAGTCAATTTCCAATGTTAGCCTATTCTGAGTAAGCAAATCTCTATCGTTTACCAAATATTCCGCCAAGTGGATATAATAAACATCGGATAAGCGGTAGAATGGCCATAGATCCCGGTTTCGCGAAATAATAACTCCTCAATAATCGCAGCAATGATAAATTGTATTTTACATAAAATATACTATATATAATAATCATTTTCCATTACAGTTATCTAAAATATTGTATCTGATTGTTATGTTACGCGATATTCTTGTTTTGTAGCGTTGGAGTGAATTGTGCCAATAAATATGGTAGCATTTTTTCAGGTGGTTTGTTGTGAAAATACAAATCCAAGTCAGAGAGAACTCACCGATGCACTGTCCCCATTAGTACGGTCGTACTTAATAATTCAATATTTGGTTTAGTAAGCTGGACAAAACTTCCAATAAAATTATCAATTACGCATTTTGTATTTTCATGGAAGTTCCATTTCTTTATGGAAATACTACGGAAATACGGAAAATGAACCATTGTTGTCATATAAATTCAACATTATACTTCATCAAATAATCCGATTCAATTTACCGGGATCAGACCAAGCTGTGAAAAATGTCGATTATAAACTTAATTGCCAAGAGAGAGGCTATCAACATTTTTAATATAAGATTTCAAAAGATATCTTCTATAGATATTTCAAATTCAAAAGTCCGACGTTTTGTACACCGTTCGTTGCCTAAAATCGGTGTCAATTATACCACCGCAAGGGAAACTACAGCACATTATTCCAGCAATGTTCTACAATCAATCGTGTTACCATAAACCTCGATCGAATATCACGTTAATGTCCCGATAAAAAAAACTGGTTAAAAATGAGACGAAAGTCTGGTATAATCCTTCCAAATCTACATTACGTCGAAATGACAAAATTCAGGATAAAATAATACTCGTCAAATAATAGGTCATCCATCGATAATCCCTCCAATAATAAAACGGACTGACGTATTGGATAAGTGTTATCATCGGAACAGTTATCTTCTGACTAGTAGTAAATACGTTGGCTCGATGAATGATAAATAACAATGTTCCGTTCGGACATTAGTAGGGCAGCCACTCAGCTACCACTTAGGGCAGGGATCAATCCAATGGACTTGCTTTATTCCATTGTTTGATAGTGCAGCAACAGCCGACGTTCTCTCAACGGCCAAATATAAGATTTCCGAGGATCATTACACAGTTGGAGGAAATTTACAATTTATACTACCGCATATAAGAACCCACTCTGCGCCCGAAACAAGCGTCTTACTG
This sequence comes from Lethocerus indicus, assembly GCA_019843655.1. Taxonomy (NCBI): domain Eukaryota; kingdom Metazoa; phylum Arthropoda; class Insecta; order Hemiptera; family Belostomatidae; genus Lethocerus; species Lethocerus indicus. Next base: position 18,493,003 of record JACDQD010000003.1, on the reverse strand, counting down.
CCCCAGACAGGACACTGGTTTTCTTAAAAGCTATATTCGGATTTACGATATACAATCGTTATTACAACTTTTCAGTGGGCAGTGTTCCTGACAGTTGGCTTACAATGGCAATATATCGAAAACATTTAGCCGTAGAATGCTGTCTGTATAAATAACGGGGAAAATACGATCCATGGTCCCAACAATAATTTGCGCGTTTTCAGTAGGAACTGGATGTATAATATGTATTCATATCGTTAATAAATTGTCGCAACGTTCGAGAAATCAAATGGGACGTACAATCTGTACATATCTAAGTCACGCCTGTCGGATTCAAAAGCGGACAGCGATTCGTAGAAATTATATTTGTAAGGTGTCAGAAAGAAAAAATAGCCCCGAATATAAAATCCGGACCGTTCGACCGTAACTTACCAGAGGACGGAGTGTTTCCGACAACGGAGTGTGTTCAACGAGACAACTTCCACGAAAGTCAACGGTCGCTGCGACAAAAAGTTTTGGGCGTTCGGCCGGAACTCTATTTTGAATTTCTGACTGTTTCCGACGAGCAAGGACTTTCGGGATATGCAGAGATTCGGGAAGAAGTGGAGGGCTCGTCCGGAGACAGGACGGGGGACAATCATCTGGGCGGCTCAGGCCGGGTGTTGAAGTTCATTGAGAGGGAGCGGAGGGTGTCCTGGGAGAGGTTGGGCGAGGTGTTCCTGGTGTGGGGCGCCGAGTGGAGTAAGGAGCCCTCTATGCTCAGCTGGTGCCCCGTCATCTGCCCCTGCTGCGGATGCCTCCCGCCCCTCGTCGTGTTCCTCCTCAGAGGCGATGGAGTCGGTTTCGAAATCCTGAAGCTGCTGAAGTTAACTCGTCTCTGGTGACCACCGCCCCCACCCCCGCCCGACTGGTGCTGCGACCGGCTCCGATTCAACATGCTTGAGCTCTCTGAAACATTCGTGCCTTTGTAAAACGGAGAATTCGAACGACCCATAAGGTATTGTTTTATATTATAGTTTTATTATTAGGTTCAATTGCGGAATGTTATTTATGTCACTTGCTTCTCCCGATAAAGAAGCCACCCGGTGATGGTACTTTTTGACGTGTATTAACATAATATCGTCTAATGATTCCTTCTAATTTTCTAAGGACTCTTTAAAAAGGTAATATCGAAGGATTTTATCCCGTGATTGCTCTCGTAACATTAAATTATAACTGAAACGTAAAACTAAATAATGATTAATTAAAATAAGGTGCTGGAAACTAAAACAATAATCGAGTTTCATAATAAACAATAATTCATTTTAAATAATGGAATAACATTTTCTTATATCCCGACTCTTGGGTCCTTTTGGACTCCACCCACTGATGCGCTCCTATGAAGTAAGTTCTGGCTTTTCGCTTTCTTCTATTGCATTCAGTTCCTAATTAGAGAGGCACCTACGGGTGGATCATCCTGTTTTACACTCTTTCATCACAGTTACTTTCACTAATTTACTAACGCTGGACAAATTTCCAAACTGGTTCAGCATAGGGCGGAAAATCGTCGAGTGGAAACAGATGATACTTAATGGGAGTTAAGGTTTAAAAACGTCCGAAGTTAAGAATGGTAAATATCCAAAACGAAAAGCCACAGACCCAAAAAATCAGGGGTTCAGAAAATCAATGGGTGATAAGATAGTTATATCTTTAAAATGCAGATAAGAATGGAATTTGTAACATATAGAGTAAAAACAGTTAATATACATGGAATTTTAGGAAACCAGTTTTTAAAAAATCCTCATGGTATCTCAACTTCATATAGTGAAAAATTAGTAATTATAATTCATATATTAACATACTAAAATACAATGCTAACAATATATATGTAGACTTAGTAGATATAATGGATATTCAACATCATGTTTCAGAATTAATGCTTTTATGGGTAATTAGATCATATTAATATTGTCTCAAATGTAAAATTTGAATGTTCTTTTAAATATGGTGAATAAATTTTAGAATAATTACAAGAATGATTAAAGAAAACTTTAATACTTTATGATCAAATCACACTTCTATTGCAAAGATCCTATTAATGATCCCCAGAAATATTTTTGTATTATTAACTGTTAATGTCTATTTATTAAATTCTATGATCATATTCCAAATTGATTACATTATTTTGTAAAGTATAAATATTGAAATACCAGTCATACAAATGAAAATGTAGACCTGTTTCCTCAAGCTTTTGAAATACTGCATTATATATTTCATGTTTTCAGCTCAGATTACATTAAGTAAAATGTATGCAGCAATAATGTAAAACTATTTATCCTTTTTGCTGAACATCTGTGAACCATGTTAGTTAAATGATAGTATAGAACACACCATTGTCCACAAACAATTAAGTATTTTACTATTATATTATTAAAGATCTATCTTCTACTACAATTCAAACAGTTAAGGAGAAATTACCTAAAAATATATTATTTTTATCTAGTTAATAATTTAGCAGACTGATATTATTTAAAGAACAGAAATAATTGAGTAAAAAATATGAATTATCAAATAAAAACTACTGATTTAATATTTCAAATCCTTATTTATAAATTATGATATGAATCTACATGTTAATTTAACATAGTAGCAGAGTATTGTAATAGTGCTTATATAAAACTTTATATTATAATGTGGAAAAGATAATTGTTTGATTTAAAAATTGTGGAGAATTGTAAACATCTTCACTGATATAAAGAAATACAATGATTATTGAATTCATTATATAAAAATAAGCAGGAATTATAATTGCAATTAAAATTTGTATATAATTCAGACTGTACCATGAAACAAAATTAGAAATGGAATTTTGAGTCATTATAAATGCTCAGAATGCTTAGTATGACGTATTAATCAAATGGTTCTTATTTCTTTTGTATTTAAAAATTAGTAAATTCAGGACAACTTTTTAATAATGCATAAGCTATCTAATTTATATAATACGTAAATTAAACCACGAGAATAGGTTAAAAAAGATATAAGTAATAAACCATCAAAGCAATAGTAGTAGTAGAATTCCATAATTTTGAATAATTTGAATTGTCTTACACAATAATAAAATATTATTTCCTCAACTTCCTTAAATCCCCCTGTGGAGTAAATCAATGTACTGCAATAAAAAGAGAAAACAAGGAAGTTAAGAAAAAATAACATTAAAAAACAAATGTGTAACAAATCAAACACATAACTGACAATTTTTTAAAAATTAATTTATTTATTCTTGTGACTAATGTTTAAGATTTGTACCTTTAATACCTCAGTATTTAATAATTAAAATATAAAATAAATAAAAACAATAATTGATAAATTCAGAAATAAAAAAGAATAATTCCTACATTCATACTTAAATTTATTTAGACATAAATATGTACACATTTGAAATTAGGTGAATATTAGATGAAATACTAGGCATGTATATAAATTGTATATTCATTATAAGTGATAAATAAGAAATTAATTCAACTAACTACTTCTCACCTGGCCACTACTTTGATGGCCTCAAGTTCTTCATTTGTGTTTTAATATTCAATAGAGTTATTGTTTAACTTAATCCAATTGATTACAATAAATAAACTCTATTAGTAAAATATAATTTCTGATGATGTTGAATGTTAGATTACATTCAGAAGTTAACATGTGTACAATATAAAATCAATCAACATTTGAAGTCCTGTACTTACGTGATGTATGTTTGACAGTATAATGCCTGCGGTGTGCTTGTACCAGTTGATAAACAACAGCAACTAATGACGGATGCTGTACAGTTGATTTTGTTGTAGTTTCTTCCTTGGTCTCCTCTCTGCCGAGGACAAAATATGTTTCCATTTTACCTTTCCCCTTAACTGATACCAAACCTCTGTATTCAGTTTGATATCCTCGCTCTGACAACACCTGATCGAACAAAATCAGGAATTAATCATAAGGACAGCTGTGATTAGCTGTAACAAAGTTTTGAGAGGATTATTTTTTTAACATATTTACAATACATAAGCTAAACAAAATTCCTGGCTTATCTGTTTGTTAAATTGTTTTGAATAGTAATGAATATATGATTACAGAAATATCCTGTAGAACTATTTCTTATTAATTAATATTTGTTGCAAACCTTGGCTGTGTGCTTTGGAACTTGTATCTTGCCCATTTGTCCAGTTGAATCCATTCTTGATGCTTCATTGACAGTGTCACCCCAGATGTCATAGACTGGCTTCCTTGCTCCTATAACTCCACCAACTAATGCCCCACTGCTTATACCTTAAATGCATACAGGAATTTATAATGTTTTATTTAACACCTTAATATAATTATTCCATGCCTAAAAAACTGGATCACTGTACTGATTACACTGTTCATTGACTTACTGTATTCATAAATTCACAGCCTTAAATTATGAACAACCAATTTTACAGTATAATAATTTCATCATTAAAAGACCTTAACAATAAATCAGTCAATTCTTTATTTGACTTGCACCATTAACAAATGAATGTTACATTAAAACTTTATGTTACCATTATATGATCAATATGTAGACATTTTCAAAAAATAATATTAATTAAGACATCTCTAAGATAATAATAACGATTAATTTAATACATAAGGTTAATAATTGGCTCCTTACCAACACGCAGGTGAAAAGTGTTAAATGAGTGCTCATTGATGCCATTTAGTGACTGTTTCATGGCAAATGCAAAGTCAACTAATGCACAAATGTGAGCATAGTTATCTTCTGCCTGGAATAAAACATGTTCTGAAGTAAATATACATTTAGATGGAAGAGTTATTTTAACCTATCACAATTATATTTACCTCATGTGTAGGATTCAAACCAGAAGCGGCCATGTATGAAGCTCCAACTGTTTTTATCTTTTCAATTGAACTGAATTTTGGTTCTGATAGTAACTGATCAAAATCCACTGAAAAATACCCATTTCATATAATATGCACTCATTTTATATGATTTTAAAGTCCTTTATTCAGGAAGTAAGTTAGGAACACCATTACAAACAAACTGTAGTATTGTTCAGAATTGTTCGAAATAATAATAAATCTTTGAATTAATTTTTCTATATTATATATACATATTTATATCTATGATTTTATTTTTACCAGTTGCAATTGAATTTGGTACCAGAATTCAATAATGATAATAACGCTTAATAGTTACTATCCTGGTACCCAATATTTAGTAATGGTTAACCTTGTTTCAGATTTAATAATGAAGAACATATTGGGAATATTAAGGTAATATTAATAATATTAATTATTAACTAACTTACAAAGAAATTATGTTATAATGATACTCACCTATAATTTCATTCAACAGTCTAATGCACTCTACACCTTTGTTTACATCTTCTGAATAAAACTCTGTGAAATTTGGTATACTAGCAAACATGACACCAACATTATTCCTTGACTGAGAATAGAATTCCTATTGGGGTAAATTATTAAGCATATTAGATGTAAGATAGAAAGAATATAGTAATATTAACTTACAAAATTATTTTGGTATCCACATCTTATTTAGACTATTGTGCAAATGCACAAAAATGAGGCCATGATGTATAATTTCCACCAAATAAAGTTAAGATTAAAAGTAGAACTTATAAAATATGGTGATTGCAACAGTAACTTATTATTATAGACAGAAATATTGTAATATATGTAAATTAACTTCTTGTAAATGGGAGGTGGTAAACACTACTTTCTGTGCAAATGTCCATGACTTTCATTAAAATTATAATATTAATAAAGATAAAAGTGATAACTATTGTTATATTATGTTCATATTGATAGGATGTTTTTAATCATCATATATAATTCGTACATAAAACAAATTTGTTCACATTTAATTTATGACCAATGTTATTTTACACAGGTACACTATGTCAATCTGTGAGAGAAAATATAATTTTAGTCTGTTTCTAAAGAGTTTGGTTTAATTATTCAAAACTCACGTCTCCAACTCTGTCGTTCAGGAAATGTAAAGCGACGTGGTCAGGTAAAATATTTCGGACCAACTGTCTGTTGTACTTCCTGGTTTCTCTCATTTCGGCCAATTCCCTTTGCGCCTCCAACTTCCAGAGGAAGTCTAGACGTGAAGTAATCTCGACGAGACGGGCGTGGTAGATAACAAGGATTAAAAATATGGCCAGCATAATGAGCATTTGGGAAGACAGCGGCATTTTCAAGCTAGAAAAGAATTTCGAAATGTAACTTCGTCGTGAGTACCTGCTTAATTCACCATACTCTCGCGTTACGGGCAGGGGAGAAGTACAAGGAATCTGACGATTAAGCAATTTCAGTGCCACCAGAAAATAAGGATCCAAACATATTTATTCGCATTAAATGTTTAAAATAATTTACCTAGGTATTTGTTTGAGGGTCTCGTGTTATTGTGTCGTTATTTGGTAACGTAATGAAGAATATGTCAGAAACGTACATTATCACGCATGCTATAGTCATGTCAAAAACACGACCCCGAAAAAAATAGGTAATTTGATTTTAATAAATTAAATAAATAATGAATTAAATAAATAATGAATTAAATAAATAATGAATTAAATAAATAATAAATTAAATAATATATATTTCTTACGTGCAATCGGTTTTTAAAATTCTTTTTTCTTTTCACTCTTAGGTACCGGTAGATAAACAATTTTATATTACCACTGTATATAAATAGAACTATTTTTGTATAAATCCGTTTGTAATTGAATCAGATTTCATTGTTTTACTTTTTTTATCAGATCAAGGAGTTGAAATCATGCAGTTACAGGAGTATATTATAATTTACTTACTGTCTGTCCAACTGCGGTTGGCTGAACACTTGTGGGTAGACAAGTACGATAAGCAAGGTGTAAACCGCGACCATGACAAACGCCAGTGCCGTTTTGACTAGGAAATACAGTTTGAGAGTCGTGGCCAAAGCGATGAGACAGAGGACCCAAGTGAAAACCAAGTGTTCGGGATGGACGCAGGTGGGAACCAAGTCCGCAGCGTCGTCCTTGTCGTCATCACTGGGGCTAGCCGTCGAATTCTCAGCCGGCGATTCCCTCTTGATCCTTGCTGACTCTATGAGGCTGTAATTTTTCGAGTAGTGCTGCTCCCTAACCGCCCCTTTATCTACCTCACCCCGTCCTAGAATCTCGTTCAGGCCGCTGATTTCTTGCAGAAAAGTGGCATTGTCACCGGGCGTTTTCTTGTCCGAATGGCTAGAGGATTTCCCATTGGTCGTGAAGTGGGGTAAAGTCGTCGACAGGGCAAGAAGAAGATCGTCCGAGGAGACGTTGGCCGGAAGACAGTCGCTTGTGGAATCGTTACAGTGCGGTCGCACTGTTTGCCCGATCTTCGTCGCGTTCGATTCTGCGTTTTGAATAACGAGATGATCGGGCATTAAAACCTACATAAAATAACAAAAGGTTTATTGCATTTGCGTTTACCGACAGCTGAAAAATGCATTTTCATTAACACATTTCATTTATCTTATTTCTTTCTAAAAAAATGAGAATATAATCACCCGCGGAAGCTGACTAAATTTGAACTCGCTGTTCACAGATTACAGGAGTATTAATGAATGAAGTTGCACATAAAAATAGGCAGGAAATAGAAAGAGCGAGTTCCACCTCAGAAACATCCGCTGCTTCGTACGGCCTTAGTTCTAATATACGCTTTCTGAACTAGAATGTCAGACTGTCAATTAAGAATGTGGATAAAACAAAGATAGTACCTGCATTTCAGGCATTAATTGCTTTTATAAAAGTTAAGATAAATTTGAATCACAATAATCGATACATACATTTCCTTCCTAAAATAAATCTTTGGAACCAATGGTAGCTATACGTGCTTATCCGTGCTAAACGGAATAATTTTCGAAATGTGATCATCACCAATGAACAGTTAAACGAAATTAATGTGTCGACTGACCAGAGTTAGGGTGGAAGCAGCGCACATAATAGCAACGAAGCCCAGAATGAAAAGTGTTCTCCTGAACCGATTGTGGACAAGGACGGCGGACATGTGCTGGAGGTAGTGCGGTAAACGGGGAAGCTCGTCGGCCATAACCAGCACCACAGAACTTGTCAGCAAGATCGTAGCCGAGATTACGAAACCGAGCAGAGTCGGAGAACTGACAAAAAAGAAATTCTTGTGTACACAATAGCCGGTATGAAATAAGTATTATAGGAATTGTATTGGAGATCCATTATAGACCCATCTATTTTTCAGTGAAATAGGATGGTGTTTTATGGTACAAACAACTATTAGCACACATCCTCGAGTAATTCAGTTTACTCGGTTTTTGAGGCATTAGTATTACAATTCTTTTTGCAATATTTGCCAGATATTAAGGGTGAAAAGAAGGACAATGAGCGTTTTAGAAATGAAAGAATATTTTGAGCCCACCTGCATTCACCAAAAATACTTATGGGTCTTCTGACTCATAGGTTTGGCCACGATTCTCAATGACACTCTCGTTTTATGACACTGAAGACGAAGGTTCATCATGTTAATGGACTAATTTGTAAAATACAAAAATTAAAGAGAGCGGTTAAATCACTGAGTAATTAAGAAAACGGATGACATTTCTGAAATATAATATCAACTGATGCTCTATCAATAATTCCTAAACAATCTGTTGGATAGCCCTCTCCTTTATCAAACATGTTTATAAATATATTGCCCTTACAGGAGCAGTAAAATAATTTCTTATATATTACTATGATGATGTAAATAAAATTATATTCTTACCAGGGAAGAATAGTAACTTGGCAGAGAATAATGAATATCCATATGATGTAGCAAATAATCATATTTGATTTGAACATATCTTCTCTGAGTTGACAGAACTGAAGGAAAAAAATAATTAGAGAACATGTACCTAAATAATAGATGTGTTAATTGTTAATCAGCAAAGAATAGTTATGTATATATGTGTATATATACATATATAATTATTATTAATATATTTTAATATAAATATATCAAACAGCTAATTAGAAAATAATTTGTCAAAAAAGTAAAATGTTTTCATATTTCAGTGTCATGATTATTTACCTTCTCTTCCATGTTTGGTTGCTTAAAATGAAGTGTCCACGTGCTAATATTTTCCTTCGCATTCTCTGGTTGCTTTCTACTTCAATGCAATGGTCCATCATCACATCAGCTTCTTCAGCTGATGTTAAATTTGCAATTTTGTGTTCTATTTCTTCTTTCACTTCTGCTTCTTGTCCACTTGAACTTAACTAAAAAAAGGTTTCAATTACTTAAAAAAGAAGGATAGTAGATGTTATAAATATGTTATATTGTTAAGGCTGACAATGCAGATAATGTAAATGACTCCATCAGAGAATCTGTTTTCCAGCTTTATCAACAAACTTTAAATTGAAATTGAAATAGTTATATCAGGATAGAATAACATTTTTAATACATTATTAAATATATTTTTTTTAATATTTTTTAATACAAAATTATATTTTAATAACTTCAACATTTTAACCTACATTTTCAAATGGTATTTCAGGTGTCCAATCATCTACAAAGCCCACAGCATTATTTCTATGATTGCCATTGCTATCAACATGTTTATTTTTCTTAATATCTGAAATCAAACTTGATTAAAATAACAAGGTATACTATTATTAAACAAAATGAGTGAATAAGCATAAAAAAAACATTTTCTTATTAAAGTTAAATTATTATTATATACAAAATATTCAAATGTATAGAATTGTAACTCACTTAAAATTTTACTCCTCACAGGTATTGCATTGGTTTCATCATCTGACCACAATCTTGTTCTTGAAACTTCGGTCTTTGCTTTCTTTTGTTTTGTTGGACCCTCTTGTTTAATTAGATAAGTGATAACCTCATGTTCCTTAAAAGAACAGAATTTTATAACACTTTAAAAGATCAGATTCTCCAAGCAAACTTGCATGTAAAATAAAAGTATTTTATTAATTTTAAATATATTATATTATTGAATTTTGCATCTTCACAGGTATCTAATTATTCTGCTACTACTACTTTATTATTAGTAGTGCTCATGTGTTTAAAATATTAATATCAATATAAGTAACTATTGAATTCTATGTAATATTAAATATATTTTTAAAAATGACAGTGAATATCTGTCACTTACAAGCACACTGGTATATATTGTTTTAATATTATAATTAGGAATCATTGATAATATTTATTTCATTAACTCCTCAGCCACTGCTTATATTACCTTTAAATATGAATCTCTGGTGTCCCCATGTCCTGGTTCTACTTCATAGGCATTGTTCAAACAGTCATATGTAGCTTTAGACACATGAACACGCCTGTAAAAGAAATTAACTAACAAAATGAGTTTATAAAAAAACACAAACAATTGTTATTATTAATATATAATAGTTATTAAACAGTGATCTTTGTGGTAAACCAAATCTAGTCATATGTAATTAAATTACCCAATAGATTGTCAGGTTATACCTCAAAATAATCTGCCATTTATCATTATTAATGATTTATTATTCTCTCATATCCTATTAAAATATTTAATATAATCGCTATTAATTTGTGGATGTCTTTCTATTTATTGAAACAACAGTTAAATATACTATTATTTATGTTATTATTTTACAAATCCAATAAAACAGTTAATAAATAATGTCCAGTTTAAAATTCAATTGGTAATTAACTAAAAGAAAAAATAAATAATCAGGAATTTAAAGACATTCACTTAAAAGGTACCCCGGTATTCCGCCTGACTCCATGTGGTTGGCCAAAGTAACGTCATAGGACCAGACATCGAACTGCCACTTCCTCAAGCCCAAGACACCACAGAGAACAGACCCAGAGTGAATACCAATCCTCATATCCAGGTTGACCTGCATCAAGGACAGGTACAACCATTATACATTCATTTAAATTATTTGTTTGAAGCCTTAAGCCTGTAGAAATGTATCAAATGCCTATATAATATAATAATAATAGTACGTAGTATAGTAATATAATATTTAACACCACACAATAAAATATACCTCTTGTTTTGTTAACAATTTCAACAACAATAATTTAAAAAAAATATGAAGTTGACTTTTTTTATTAAAAAATAATGCAGTATACATTAAAAAAATTAAATTGATTTTAAATAAACATATTTATTGACCATGTGATATCCAAAAACGATACCCATTTAAGACTTCTAAACAACACAGTCCTTATGACAATAACTATCCTTCTATTTAGTACTTAAGACTGAGTAACTAAAGATGGGGCTTTAGGGCTTTATTGTATTTATGAAATACAAATATTTAATCAGTTCCTCTTCTAAATAAAACTTCCGTTTGGTGCTCGAGGGCCGTTTACAGTTTGTAGGATTCCCATTTCATAGTGAATGACTGTGTAAAATATTCACAGACCCTCCAGTGCAACAAGTGGGAAGTTTCACACAATCAAGTATTTTAATTCATTCAAACGTCCTGAAACCTGTCTCAATTTCATTTAAAATTAATATAAAATCATCGTAAAGGTAACTTACATTTTAAATAATCATAGGGACTTAAATTCCGTATAGTACTCGGTCAATTTTATTATTAGTGTTTTAAGTAAATGCCAACTATGGACATATGTGTGTTTGATTGATTGTACGTTACATTTAGTTTATTTCTGACGTCTTGAATGGCGGTGATCATGTGGAGCCCCATTTCAACGCAACAGCTAGCGTGGTCGGGCCTTTCTTCGGGCAGCCCGCAAACGCAGTAATAGCAATCTCCCAGCAGTTTGATTCTTAGACAATGATTCTCCTGAAAAATAATGCCGGAAAAATAAATTAAATTTTGTAGGATCATTGATATAATAATATAATAGGCACAAATATAAATCCCGATAAAATTGTGTAAGAAATTAATTTAGAGAAATCAATTATAAGGCAACTCAGTTTAAAATCACTACTGCAAACTTACCATTGCTAATTTATCGAATCTGGCAAAAAGGTCGTTCAAAACTCTGACTAACTCTTGTGCCGTAGTCTGACTCGCCCAAGCTGTGAAAGTTCATTATAATTATAAATAGCAGTGTCACATCCTAAGGGCAGTAATACGGTTAAATTAGCGGCCGGCGTACATTCCTGTCTTCGAACGCATAAATTATGAAGTGTTTAAAATATCGCATACTGTATACTTGCCAGTGAATCCCGCGATGTCAGCAAACAGAATGCTGACGTTTTCGTAGCAATGTATGTAAATCCTGTGAAACTGGTGGGGTGTAAAAGATCCCTTCTCCGACTCTTTAGCGATGTCTCGAATCATCTCCTTGGCAACGAAATCGGGCAGAACTAAAAAAAGTGTTAATTTTCCAAATTAATTTCTTCCATCTTGTCACTGACTTGCGAGATCTTCCGGTGAGATCGCGTGATCTCATACCTCATTCGATGGGGCCCACTCAGGTGGTTTCAAAAAATAGCAAAAATATTAGAACAGCTTGGGTTCAATCCCGGCCAACCGATATTCTTACCGCAACATGACTGAACTAAATATTCTGTAGGATAGAACGTACCGGACAAGAGCAGTTTTTCCTGTTGTTCATTTTCCTTTTGAGTTTTGAATCTGGTCTCAGTGGATTTGTGCGTCTCTAAGAAAGCTTTCCTTTGGCTCCTGTCGGTCAGGTACTTGGTGTACATCCCGGCGAAATTCACAGCCGCATAAACTAAACTAGTCGCGAAGAGCTGCCGCAGTACGCACGGCCATTCCTGATACAACATGCAGAAGGGGATAATGCAGGGTTCTTAAATTTTAAACTTTAATTTAATAAGATCATTGAATTTTCAAATTCAAGTTATTTTATAATTTACTTGAGATGAAATATATTCTAAAGTATCTTCGAATGTTCCCAAATTTAACTAAATAATAAGTCAAATATAATTCAGGGGCACGAAGTTTCGGTAGGAAAGGTAAAATGTTGTTAGGCACCCTAGTCTTTTACTTGTAACTATTCGATAATTCACTTCATACAAATTAACGGTGCTCGCAATTGTTGTAAATAGTTTAAATACATGTTCTTTAATAACATTCGTAATGAAATACTTTAAGATAATGAAAGGGCAAAGTTGATACATTTCTTTTCAAACGGAGTTGAATTAGGTACAAAATATAAATAGTTATTTCAAATCAAAGTGTTTAATTCTCAATTTAGTATTCTGAAACGTCCTTAATTGACTTCTAGAATTTATGTAAATAACCAGTGTAAAATAGGAATTGTACGCATTAATTATATTTCAGACGTGTATAATTGTCAGAATCGTGTAACTTAAAATATGTTACTGATTTTGTAAATGAGGCTCAACAGTACTTCGTGATGAGAAAAGATACTTACAATGTGGAGAGGTATTTTTGCGATGGCTGTGATGACAATATGAAGGACGGACGTGAGGGCGCCAGCGATCATGGACCACCTGAGGGGTAGTGGGAGGATCGCGTATGTCACGAATACTATGAATAGCATGTACCACACCAGGTACTCAGCAGAAGAGAACCCCATCCCTTTACCGAACAGTCCTGCAGCCAACAGAAAAAATGTAATATTTTTCGTGCAGTATTTGCACCCATATTAGATTATTGAGGACTTACGGATGGATATTGTTGTGTGTACGTTTTTGCATTGTCAGCAGATCCAGTGATCTTCCCCTGTACCCAATTCCCGGCCATAAATATTGAAACTGTGTCTTTTTACCAGTAGGGTTTTCAATGCCGTTTTAATATGTTGAGTTTGAGAAAAAATACTTTCGACTAAACTACGCGGGGAAACTCCCTCAAGATACATGTTGAAATAAAAGTTAGGCAGATGTAAAATGTATTCAGCCTTGGGGACCGCATATACAGGACTAACAAGAAAGTAGTAATGACTTCAGAATGAAAAATAAAGGAATGCCAATATGCATTTTCAAGTTGACAGTGAGTATATTATGTGATACAGTATAATGAACCAAAACATTTGCTAATAAGGCTGTTGCATAGTGTAGTAATACCGTTAAAAAAGGAAAAATATTTTTTAAGTTAATTTTGTACAGTATTGTAATATAGAGACCTACCATCTTCCAAAAAAGTATGAGGCATGAGGCATACTTGTAAAAGAAAGTGGGGATTTAGCAATTCGTGTGTTTTGGAAATGTCAGACCCACACAACATTACTTTTTAGAACGTCAAAGATTGCTTTGATCAACTCTTACGAGGACAAAAGTAATCAACGAACATCTCCGGAATGAAATGTATTGGATTTTTCGTCGGGCACTGCCCACAGATAAGATATAAGTGAATGATGTGTTCGTGTCCATGTCCTCGTTCATCACCTGCTCGACCACACGCACTCACGCGGTTTTATCACCGTTCACACAATATGAAAATAGTCATCGGTAAAACATCGGCAGGACTATTTGAAAGCGGGAGACAGACTACGCATATTTCTGCAGAAAAATTGCTTTACGAGGTACTCGAGAAAACGTAGAAATATTTTTGATTTGGACATCATTGTATTCAAAATAGGGAGTACTATTGTGTTCTAATGTTATTTGAGCTCCGCTCGCCTTTACTGGGGTTCTTTCTTGATCTCGAGTTGCTACGATAGGAGCGATGGCGGGTCCTAAGGAGGCATCGATCAAACGTCTATTTAAAGTCGAAGGATTGTCAAGACCCATGATGTTACTGCTCCAGATTTAAAAGTGGGACCGTTCTTTAATTCTCAGAATAGAAATGCGCTGCTTCTTTTCTGACTATCGAATAGCCGAATGCAGTTGTTGGTCCACAACGGCATTTCCAGTATTTCCGAAAAGGTTTTAATTTCTCTAACGGCTGGAATGTAGCAGTTCGGGAAATCAGTAAATCAAATTAGAGACAATGTTTAGTGCTGAAAATTATAGGAAAAAGGAACACAGTAAATGAATAGTTAAGGAACGATGCTTTAGAATGTGAGTAATTTTAATCTGCAATGATGAGTATTAATATATGCTTGCATAATTATATATCAATGACAGACGTATGAATCAAAATAGTAATGTAGAAATACAAGTCACCAAATAAACAATAAACAAATTATTTACTGTGGTGACAATATTAACGACAGCAACTTTCGAAATCTGTGTATAAATGGACACACGACTGCATAATCGACACAGTCGACAGCACTACAAAATACATTCTTATCGATCTGTAATATTGGAAAATACTAAAGGCGATCGTAATCTACATCTGTCAAATAATATATTGGATTTAACCATTTCAAAACTAGTTAGAAAAGTTACTGCACTACCCTCTATTACCTGTTAGGTAATAGGTTGTTCTGAATTATGAAACCTACTCCATTGGCATCAAGCGATGGCTGTTCTTTAAGCAGCTAAACTAAAATACCTGACGTCGAGAAAAATACCAACATCTACGATTAATAACCGTTATTTTATATTATAGTTCCATAAGGGGAATCGATAGACTGAATGAAATTCCCAAACAAACTGTATATTTTCAAGAATCGTAGAAATTAGTAGTTTTTATTCCATAACACACTTCTCGTTTTCTGTATTAAAAGAAAACGTAAAATGGTTTTTGTAGCAATAGAGAACAAGTCAATTCAGAATAATAAAAGTTTATATAGTTTTCTTAATTGCTGAATTTTGGATTGTTTTTAAATCGAAAAAATCGTTAATCAGGCCTTGTTTCGTCGTCATAGAAAATCACCGTCTTTGTACTACAACCCTATTAATGAAGGCGCTGTCAGCTGGTAATATGCGAGGTTTAGAAGATCCCTAATTCCTGGGCTCCCCTCCCTAATAACAACTTTGTTAGTAACTGAAGATTAAAGACCTCGGGGCGCACTAATTATAAGGTATTCACTTTAGGTGCCATGACAAGGTTCTCTTGCGCTGGTTTCAATGAAAAGCCGTCTGTACTATTATTACAAGTTACCTGAACTCAATTACAATACACAATTTTCCTAATTGTATAAACACCTGTAATTTATTTCCTCTTCATTGCGGGCTTTGGGAGAGATACATTTCCTTCTTTTCGTGCAAGGACCCAAATTTGGGAGCTTTTTAAACAAGAAGTTGTTCAGGAACAAACCAACGAAATGATTTCTATCGAGTGTACTGGAGTTTATTAACTTCTCTCGTTTAATCAGTTAATTAAAATTCAAACGTATTCCGGTTCTTATGTTCGCTTCTCAACCGAAATATGACGGGAAAATTCATGACGTTTGCTCTCTTGACAGCCGGTCGAGCCATTTTCTCTTACGGTTGGGAGACATCCAATCTGGAGACGTCGGCAATTTCCTTTGGGAATCGCACCCAATATCCACAACTTGTACACACTTTCTACTTTTCTATTGCGACGTACATAGTTTGTAATTCAAGTTACCATTAAATCGCTATATGGATCACAATTTATCAATTTAAAAAATTGTAAATTATTGCAATTCTTCATGCCGTCCGGAATTGATAATATTAATGTGAAACTAATTTGAAACTATTGTCATTCATGACGATCAAAATTATCATGATGAAATATATAAGCAATAAAATGTATTGAAGGCTAAATAAAACTCTAATTTCACAGAATATCAAATCCTACTTTACTGCAATGTAGCCATTATATATCATGTTTATATACCATAATAACGTATTTTTATTGTGCGATTTATCACGAATAAGTAATATATTAGAGCATATGCATAATGGGACAAGACCTATTCTACATTCAGAGTATACACTGCAGTGATAAAATGGGAACACCATGATTTTCAATGAAAGAGGCTTACATCTTTATTGAAATTACATGATCTAAAGTAATACTTCTTGACGACCAGTTGGTCCGTCTCATACACCTTTCACTTTTGACGGTTGTTATGCCCAAGTGACTTCATATTTAACTACCGCGTTAAAAGATGAACTTTGAAACAATCGTTTTGTGTAACTTTCGCCATTCTTGAGGGATTTTCATTTCAGATAGGAGACCCATATTAATTTGTCGAATGAGTAGACACTACGTTCAGAGGATTGGCCAAATTATTTTAGAATGGTGAAGTGAAGATCATGACAACTATTCAGCGTTTATGACTTTATCGTTCGTTATCTTGTAATTTTTCTTTTAATATAATACTCTTTTTAGCTATAAGACACAGGTTTAAGCAGATTTTATATCAAATCCTTGCGAGGTTATCTCCGGTAGCGTTATTATAATTCTATGTACAAACTAAGTAAAAAGCAATAATAATAAAATGAATGAGACAAGTATACATTAAATCGTATCACACCTCCCTTATCATGCAGTACTTCTGCAGTACTCTGTACTGTATGTAAATCTATATGTTCGTTAAATGAGAGTCACTACAATAATTCGAAATTTAAATATATTTTTCAATGTTTTAAGACCCACCTTGAAGGTTGAGAGCAAGCCAAGTGACGAGAGCCGCCCAATGGAGATAATTGTTGGCGAAATTCCTCCAGCATCCGAGCGATGATAGGGTTATATTTGCGACTAGGGCGGTACCACTCCATACCGCCGCCTCAACTTCCTCACCCACTCCCCTGTAGCCTCCTCCTTCACCGCTAATCCAAAGACCTAAAAAAAGAAAAAATACAAGACCCCCTTTCTATGAATTATTCTAGGATTTAGGTAATAAGGGACAAATGTCATAATCCTTTCTTCAACATTTGATTACAAACAAAATCTTGCGGTCGCAAGAATCCAAAAACGGTTTGCGGATTCGTAAACCCGACACATTTCGGCATCTTTTGATGTAAAGATTTTGTGCAGCAAAACTCAATTTGATCACGGACAGACAGAAAAACATCACCGTGACCGATAACAGATGAAGCTATCGCATAGAAATTGTCAATAATAAAATTGCTAAATAAGGCGAGAATAAAATTATAAGAAAAATTAGAAAGAAGTATGTTTCTCTTCTTCAACTGCCATCCGATCATCATTATTCTGCCCCACTCAAACCACCACGTCATTGATGTAATACTTTCATCCAACAGTGTTGAATTTTGTTGATGGATACGGATGATGAGGTTAAACGGGATATTTCATTCAAATCGAATCACCGGGGTTCGCCACGTGGGTTTCGACCCAGGTTTCAGATTAATCGGGCATCGGTTCTAAAAATAATTTTAACGAGAGGGTAAAAAATAGACCGAGAAACCGTTTTGAAATTTAGGTTTCCGGTACAAATATTTTGATCAGATATCCTATATTTGCCTTTCCAACATTTTGGAACGTCTACGTTGTGAAAAATATTCCGAACATTCGGGTTACAAAAGGTATATATTTATTTTCAAGGCAGGCCGGTATTTAAACCAAACAATCCGAGTGACGTATTCAAAACTATCAAAATGGAATTCTTTCTTAGCCGACGTTGGTGTTTCGCATACATATTGAGTATCACTTATACCGATCCGTATACTCCCAAGGCGACTATTTGTCTCCCGGCATTACCAGTAAGATTATGTTAGATTCACAGTTATCTAATATTCAAGCAGAAGCGAATCATTCTAAATTTTTCGGTAGAATGTCCCGCTAGAACTAACGCAATTATGTAAGCGATAGTGAGTATTTAGCGCAGTTGTGTAATATAAACCGACTTAAAATGTATGAGTTCACTGCAAGATATAACTTTGATATTAAGGGGATTCTATCGGCAGCTGCAAGCAATACATTTCCTCCCTAGGGACTAGGGAGTAAGCCTATTATGATCGAAATGAATAGTAATGATTGTCAAATTTTATAAAAATACGGTCCTACGAGATCCTAAACGTATATTTCACCAACAATTCATTAATAACGACTTGGTAAAACTGTACAGCACGTCGCATGTGTGACCAGAGTAATTAGAACGAGGTACATTAGAGGATGAGGGGAACTTTTAAAAGTATGCGACACGCCGTCCAGTAAACACGGAACGCGGCCATTAAAATGGATGAAGAAACAGAAAGATGAAAACGTGTAATTTTAGGCTTAGTTACTGATATGTCGATATTAATAGCTCAATACCATGATAGTGTCAACAGAGATAGATTACCTCAGGGGGAAAGGATAAAATTACGTTCAATTCCAAAATTCGTTCGGACGATAATTTTCGTAGGCCTGCCTATTTTCCCACTTTTTTTTAGTTAGTTTCTTTCGCCTCTCAGCTGTCTGATTAGGTCTAGACTTGTTTCGACACTGCTCACATTTGGGCAGTATTCACAATGAAGTCATAATTCGATATAATTTGGCAATTGAAAAATCATATTCCTCCTAATAAAATTTCCCTTATACTCCGTACAAAGTAATTTAAAAATAAATCAGGAAACTAATTTCCTAGGCGATTGAGAAAAGGGTAACGGCGTAAAATCCGTGTTCTGACCAAAAAACCGTTCATCAGCGAACCTGTAACCTTACAGAATATGGTGTGTAACTAATTAATAGGTGACAGGAATTATGAATGGAAGACCTTGTTCAATAATATACTGGTTACAGCAGGTGGAACCACTCGGCGCCATTCCGCTCGGAAATAACTATAGCTTTTGGAAACTAACCAAAATATTTTACTCGGACAAATGATTGACACGCGAAAAGTCTTACACTGACCCCACCCCCTCCAAAAGTGTTTCAATATTCCTTCTAATTGAGGTAGGGATCATTGGCTTATCATAAATCCGATATACTGTGTCTAAAATAAAGGGACAAAAGTGAAGTACTTAGGAGTGGAAATGCTTGGAAGAAGAATCCGAGATCTTTATTGACTCTAAAACCTCCGCTTGAAACAGAGTTTCCTGTAAAGTGCCTTACACATCGATCAGATTTCGTCCGGAATTTAATTTTCCCGGCAAATTTGCGTAATAAGCTTAGGAGCGTAATTCCATTCAAATCGGACCACACGCTCGGACCCGAAGCGATCGATCTGAGCAACCCTGTTGCTAACATTCTTACCAAAAATGTAGTTCTGAAAATATTTACAAATATTTATTTAATCTTAATTTATTCAAATTATACTTGTACTTGTAAACTACTTAATGGTTTCACTTTTATTAATAGCTAAGATTAATATATTATATTTATGAAGCTGATTGGAATATGATCACAGGTTTGATATTCCTCTTCTTTCCCTTGTTTTATAATATATTTCGTCGATGTCTGTTAAAGAAAGTAATGCGGTGGGTGTAAGGTTTATAATAAATTTAACAATAAACAATTTTACGGTTTAGAAAATTATTTGTCCAATTGATTATTAACCGAGAAAATAAAAACCGATATTTTATTTTCAAATAAATTAACTTCATATAAAAGGAAAATAAAGCTAAAGGGAAAATATCTACCCTTACTGCAAGGTAGATGATATTAAATATATAGTGATAATTAGCATTGGCTTCAAGAACGCTTTTATTATTCATATGTCACTGTTAGGAATATTGGTCCACTTCATATGTAACAATCGGTATGTTTATTTTAATTTTATCTGAACGTTCCAATTCAACACAAACGAGCTCATCAAACGATAAAACAGATGCTAATGGGAAATTGATTACTCCATACACGAGCTCCATTACTATGCCAATTGTAGAGTACAAAAGTTGATTAACGAGTTGTTATATATTCCTGTACAGGGTTCTATATAGAATTACAGAATGACAGGGAAATTAAATCCTTGTCTTAATTGACAATCGTGAAATTAAATTCAGAATGGGGGTATACGTTTGGGGTAAACCGAGAGGAGGAACGTTATATCTTTCCCCGTCTAGCCCTGCCAAATAAACAAATGGATTTCAATTTGACTCCCGTGTCAATACTATTCCCCCGATTCCGATTTCCATAAGCATCGCAGCATCCAATCATTCTAGCACGGTGTCCTTTCTCTGTACCGATCTCTGAAATTCAACCCAGTCCTAAATCCGAACTTCATTTTTTTTCTCTTAGTTGCAGGTTTGTTCCTTTCAAACATATATTATAATAGCCGAGTACATAAGATTGAGACTACCCAAACTGAGCTTATCTACACTCTGTAGTAACAGTTCTGCGTAATTAATGTAATAGATATTTATTCTGGACAAAATCAATTTTTACTTTTATAGGATATTTTCCAGCAGATACATAAAATGTATGCAGCCAGACAGTTTTTATTTTTCATTTTTATGTACGTATGTATAATACAGACACATATATACATGTGTGAGTGGTTCATACGTGAAGTTCAAACCCGGGTAGCCTCTTCTTTCTATTATTAGTGAATAAATGTTTCAATGCAACTGTAGACATAAATCGATTAATTACACCGGCGGCAGGTCACTGTGGGCTAAATTCGGAATAGCAATATTGAGCAAAGTATGGTGTAAGTTGGTCCCTCACTCGCTGCCCACCGGCATTCACCTTTGGGGTACTATTTTGAATTTACGATTGTTTAATGTTTTATTGGAAATAAAATACAGGTTCTTATTGCTATGAAAATTAATTCATTCCAGTTTCGATCTGCGGGAAAGACCAATACCGAGCGTTAAATCGAATATTATACATTACGTTTGAACAATGATTACCGTTTGTTATAATACATATAATCATTCTCCCATTGTCAAGATGGTACCGCTATCGTTTGTACTACAAATTCGTCTCCGGCGAATTTCAGCAAGCGCAGCAAACATTTTAAGATATATCAAACGGCAATTTAATTACGCGCGGAGCGGGCAACGACATCAGAGTCTGAGAGGGTTCTCGTACCACGGCTTATTATTTACCCGCTCATATCAAAAGCCAAGTTGAACCAACTTGAATTAGGCAATTGGCGGTAGTTGGTGTAACGCACGAGTTTGAGTGCTTCGAAAGCGCCAACCTAGCCGGCACTCGACCGGATTTTACACAGGATCCGTGAATATAACACGGGCTTTAACGAAAATAAAGAAGGAATAAGTTAAAATGGAATTTGGTACTAAGTTTAATTTGATCGCCCCCTAATAACTTTGGTTACCCTTATAAGACACAGTGTTCTTCATGTTCTAAACGACAACTTATGAGAAAGTACGGGATAGTAACGATTACCTGCGAGTACGATTTTAACGACAGCATCGACGACGTTGACGATAATAAGGGACTTCTGTCTCTGTCTGTGCGAGTATTTCTGGTAGGAGAGCTCCAAGTGTCTCTCCCTGAAGCTGTTGGTTAAGGATGGTAAGTAGATCCCCTTGTACAATTTGCTCCGTTTAAATACACAGAGCTCTTTTGAATCTGTAACAAAAACCAACAAGTATATAAACATTCTCTTCCTTTTTATGTTTAAATGTATATAACTAATTAAAATGTTTACAACACCCTACCAACACATTCCTCGTAGTAAATTATAGTACTAAAATATTTATTGCCGTACATTTGTTTAACACTCACAGAATGGGAAAAGTGTTTACGCCAATTTTCTACTTAAGATACCTATTTCGTAGATCGATATTGATTCAGCAGAATGTATCGACTCCCATTAATCAGAGAAATGTATACAGCACAAAATTAATTGTTAATTGACAAAAAAATGAAAAGATAGAAGAATAATTTTCAAGTAATTCTGTCTATCGCACCTTTGAAAGCTTTGTCTCCCAAGAGACTGGATTTAGCTTTCACAGGGGTCATATTAAATATTTTCCTGAATACGTTCTTCGGGTCTTAGCCTAATCACTGGAATACATTTTGTAAAAAAATATTTGTTTCGGGCGATTGTGAAAAGCTGTTTACTTATTTACATCTCGTGCTACATTTCGAAAATAATGAAATCCCTCATCTCGGATTATTAATTGTCAAGATCGGCGGATTCACAAAGGTCTAATAAACGATGACAATGTCTTGAACATTATCAAACGAATTCAAAGTAAAAACAAAATAGTGTAAAGAAGTCATTCTTTCGCCCTTTACATCCGATTTATTTATTCCATGCACAACTTTTCGCTACCTGCGCGATTTAAGAACATCGCAAGAGAAGGAAAAAAGACGGATATTTATGAGATGGCAGCTTTAGTCTAAAACTTGTACTTTACTGCTGATTAGTCCGTTCAGTCCCTGCTTATCTCATATACAATATAGTATATAATCTTATATTTCCCCTCCTGTAAAGTGTGGTTATTTTACACGAACACCTGCCCGATATCCTATAATATAAATTATACATTTCTCCCCCGTCACTTTTTAACTCATAAAAGATAAAAAGGTATACATACGTATTATATATACATATAAAATAGCAACAATGCCGTCAAATAACAAAATGAACCCTACTCATATATTATACTATAAGAAAACAAACTAGAACAATTATTAATAACAATAGTGACCCTATAAAAAACCTTAAACATACTTCATAGTCATTATTATATAGGATTGGGTTTCTCTCAGCTATTCCCTGTTAATTATAAATGGATAAATTATAAATCATGCGCCTCTACTTTTCAGTTGTAAAATGATATCTTTATGAAGCATGTATTACGAAAAAATGTTCATTAGTATATTTTTTGTGGACAATTAGTTTCCTATTATTCATGGGAGGATGTAATCAACAAAAGAAAACAAATTTAACAATGCAGCCTTTCGAAGTGTCCATATTCAATTATCTAACAAGATAGGAATCGTGGAAATCATAGTATGGTGAAATTTATTAGCAGATGGCGCTAAATCGCAAACAAAATTGCAATATGTCGTTATAATATTTTTAATGGTTAAATAAATACAATCAATAGTATAGTCGACTATAGTACTCCAGATGCATTGAATAGAGAAACTAGTAGAATATAATAAGTGGAGGAAATAGTTAGGTGAAGTGTAGCAGCCAAGCTGAAGTGGGGAGATTAGATCCCCATTAGAAGTTTAGCGATCCGAAAACAAGGACTACCCGCACATAAAACAAGTGCACTCAACGAACCCACAGGACGAAGAATATAATTAAATCAGGATTATATTCTATAGGTGTTCATTTTTTTATAATTTTTCGATACATTTTATTGGGCGTTTATATGCGCATAAATCATTTTAATTACGGAATTTAATTTGAGTCTATATGTAAGAATGTTTATCATATATATCACTATCCAATAATACGTTTATTCGCACTAAGACGGAACTTACTATTTTAGTGATATTGGGTTTTAAAATAAATTTGAAAATTACATAGCCATAATGAATGATATGAGTAATGTATATGACCCATAATTGAACTACTAATTAAGTAATGGTAAATGAACAGAACGATACCCGGAGAAAAAGGGGCAACTAATACTACACTCGAATAGCTGTTGCGTTATGATGGTCTTGCATAAGTGGCGCCGTCTTACATTTTTCCTAAGTGGATATAAATCCCTTTCGCCCATTCAATAATAATTTATTTTTGAATACCCATAAATAATGCTGAATTTCATTTATGCAATCGTATTACTTATTTTTAATTGTGAATTCTAATAATGCGTTACTAACATCAAATATGCTTTGAACTTTAATATATACTAAAATTGACAGTAATATTATGTGCAACCATCAATAAGTAAATTTCATTATTGCGAGGAATATTTAATGAATACAGAAATCAGAATTTCGCTGTTTACTTTCCCTTTATTATTTGTATTTGTAGAATATTGTCGTGTTAAATTATAAGATTTAAATATGAAATCCCTAATTGTAGAAGTAGAAACGGCTCGTCGAAACATCATTATATAAATTAACTAATAAAAACGTGGCAAGAAACCACATTCTCCAGACAATTTATTGATTTCGTTAATTACAATTACGATAATAAACTGCTTCCATTTAAAACTTAGGTTCAAAGTAATTGATAAATTCGATGATGTCCGTGATTTACCAATCACTGTGCTCCTAGCTAGCAGTAGCAAATCGAATATTTGCGAAATATTTATTTGCGTAATATTTAGTCAGTTTAGAGTAATTGTTTTGTGGTTTGCGAGAGGTTGGAATACCGTAGATTTTGTGTGTTTCTGTCTCTCAACCCAAATAAGACAAACAACATCCCCCGATAACACAATAACAAGACACGTATAATATATAATACTCGTCACCAAACAAGTCATTATATAAATCCAAAGTGACTACACCGCTAAAGACGTGGAGAGGAAACCACACTGTTCTCCAGTAGCAAACCAAAATATTTAATTGCGTAATATTTCGTTTGCGAGAGGGGTTGGAATACAGATCAACCCAAATACGATAATAACAAGAACGCTCAATATTAAAGACAAGTAGTACAGTTACAGTCAGTGAGGAAGTCAACATCCAAAGTGACTAACACCGCTAGTGAAGATGGAGAGCGGCCAAAACCGACAATCACTGTGCTCCTAGCTAGCAGTAGCAAATCGAATATTTGCAAAATATTTAATTGCGTAATATTTAGTCAGTTTAGAGTAATTGTTTTGTGGTTTGCGAGAGGTTGGAATACCGTAGATTTTGTGTGTTTCTGTCTCTCAACCCAAATGAGACAAACAACATCCCCCGATAACACAATAACAAGACACGTATAATATATATACACACGACAAACAGACAATCACCACAGTACAAGTGACAGTTACAGTGCAGTGAGGAAGCCCGAAAAACATCCAAAGTGACTAACACCGCTAGTGAAGATGGAGAGCGGCCAAAACCGATATAGCGAAAGACCCAACCAGCTAGAGGAGGCAGAAACACAGGGAATCTACAATATTTAGTCAGTTCCATCGAACGATTCGAAATAAAAAAAAAAAAAAACGGTCGGAGTTTCACGAACGAAAATTCGTTTTTAAAAGTATGAGGTGGGACAATCTGCGGGCAGACGGGTGTCTGGGGACGGGCTCATCAATCATTGTCCCGGTGTGCGTCAGTTCATTGTCGGTGGGTGAACAGGCGCACGCCGCCCTGACCGCCGGCCCGCACCGCCACACGTGCCCGCCGATCGATCATCCTGATTGAAGATCAATTTTAACACCGTTTAAGCCCGTCTACCGTAGCAAACGCAAAGATTAGGCACCGGACCCGGTTACACGATACTGCGCAACCGGCTACGCAAAAGATCCGCCTACATAAATGTCACCCTGACCTGACGCATCCTTCATAGTTTCGGTGTCGCTGAAACTAATACGCTGCGGTCATTCTTCTTATTCGTCATTACAGCGAAATCTTGTTTATAATTTTCTGACGAAAATATTAATTCTGTTCCATTTATTTTTTCAAACTTCTGGTTAAAATATCGAACAACTCGTAAACAATTAGCTGAAAATACACAATTAGCGCTGTATTCTGTTCACGCTCGTTACAAGGTATGAACCATTTAAAGATCGAATAGTGAAGCTAACCTGCTCTGTGAAGGTACTTAGTAGATTCCGAGGTTTTATCCGTTATCATAAATAATATGCTGGAACTTGGAAGTTTGAGACTCTGGGAACGATATAGGAGGAGTACGACTTCACTTGCAATTGGAGCCCTCAAAACTTACGAATACGAACTTTAATAGGATTAGTTAATGGTAGATGTGGGCGGGCTGGAAATTTCCACTGAAACGTTTAACAAAAGTTATTATGAATTTGGTGAAGAACACGAAGAATTGTTCAGCTCCAAACTGCCTCCGGATGCGTCATATTGCTCCTTACACCCACAAATACCTCTCCTTACGACATAACTATTCAGTTGAAATTGGATACATACGTATCAAGTTCATCGGACAACTGAATACTAATATAAAACGGAAAGACGTTTAGCTAAATACTACAGAAAATATTGAGATCTACAAGTAACAAAATAATAAATGTGGTGGCGTCAACTTTTTGTTTGCTTGAACAATTACCATACTTTACACTATCTACTCTTTGCGTAATAAATATACGCTCGGGCACGTAACTGACGTCATAGTTGCCTAATGCAACGGCAAATATATATATTGCACCACGTATAAACGTGAGTAATTGGCTTCGGAAATAAGCCTCCAAATTTTACAGCCATTTGGTAGGAGCGGTGTTAAAAAAAGATACAGTAAAAATGTAATATTATATTCTTCAATAATAATAATATTTTCTCCATTTTCCATTAGGTGGATAACAAAAAGATGGAAATCAAAGGCAGGACAGTTCTTCAGATGGTTACTGAACAACAAAAACGTTTACTGACGATCGTTTTGACCAAATTTCCAGGCGATTATAACTAGGGATGATTCTATGAGAAGCCGTATCATAAATATAACATTTCCGTATTATGTGCCATTATCACAAATAAAGAAAAGAAGAGTTAAGTACCAGTAAAGAGAAGAATTTTTTTTTAAGAAATTGCTATAAAGGACTCAAGTAGTTACTTCTTGAAGGAGTCTCAAAGTGACATTGGCTGGCTCCTCCGATCACGTAGGCCCTCTCTCGAATTAAAGACGGCTCGAAAATTTTGACGTCAATACGACCCAGGAAAGAGATACGCTTGTCGGCCGTAGATAGTCAAGAGGCAGTTTTATATCCAGCGTCGGAACATCTAAGGAAGCTATAACGACGGTTATGGCCGGGCGCCGGCTGCTTTTAATTCAGCGCCCGCTAGGCCGTACCCAAGATCGTGACCGAGCGTCTCAACAAATACCTCTCTCTCAAATGCTCAGACCCGGGAAATGACTATTTTGTTTCGGCTGATATTTTTGCCCGTCGACCTTTGATGTGGAAGATTTCGACTCCGTTTTTAGATTTCTCATTCACTGAAACGGTATAAGGCTTCCGGCAGAAATGGTAACGACTCGACTCAGGTATTCAATTCGAATCAATCAAATTAATTTAAGAACTATAGAAAAAATAATAATGTAATTCATTATGAAAACTAAAAATAATAAAATTCCTTTCGCCATCGTTATAGTAGTTGTAGTAGTTTGAAAACCCATACGGACTGCGGTATTCATTCACACCTGATTGTAATTCATAATTATCACAGAACTGAGCGCAGCATTCATTCTCGTAAAATATTAACTTGGTACTGACTTCATTTATTTTGATATTTCATAATCGTTTCAGGCAATTTTATTATTATTAAATGAATATGAAGCATTTAATTTCAAACAATTTTAAAGATTGTGCAACTACTCGAAAGTTAGGTATAAAATATTCTTTCTCCTCTCTTTTATCTGGTCCCTATATGATTGCCTGTGCTACAAATTAGCAAATTAGCATAAATATAAATATAAATAAATGAATACAAGATATAAGATAAGGTCTTATAATAAGATCTTTATATATAAGATATGATATGTATATATATGTATTTAATGGAAAGCATGTTTTTAGATAATCCCTTCAATCCTATTTTATACGTTAAACAAACCTTGGTTAAACAATTACAAATAAGGAGGTGCCGATAATTGTTAATCAGAATAACAAATAGCATAAAATTGCTTCACGATTAACCTATCAATAAATTACCCAAAGGAAAATATTTTCATAAAGGCACAACAAGACAAAACATGAATCAGTCCATTTAACTGAAGCATCGGATACTAAAAGAATTCCTAAACCAATATACCCCAGTGTATAAAACAGTTAACTAATCGTTTCATGGGGAACATTAAAATACTTCGAAGGGTGCTATGACGAAATTCCGTTGGATAATATAATGAATCACGGCCACAAACCTTGATATAAAATCTGCAGGAAATAAAATGAATTACTGGAAGGGGTTTCGGAATTATTCGGTCCCAAACGAACTCCAAATGCTGTAAGTTTCCAACACGGTCCTCGAGAACGTAACACGCACGGCCCACCTCATCCCCCGTAAATTTATTATAATCCGATATAATAAATTTTCCTATATCGTTCTTTATAGACCGACGAGGGAAATTCTACGGAGACCGAAACTGGAGAGTTGACTCCCATCATATCTCTAAATCTGGCCACGGGCCAAAATCGGGCCTGTCGGGTCACTTGATTCAAACTCAGTGGCTCGAATTTGGCTATATAAAACTATAGAAGGTTCCACATGTAATTTGTGGAGTTGGTTGGTTGGTAAACACCAATCCGGTATGTACGAGGAAGGAATTCGGCCACCGTTACAAACTCTAAAAATACACCCAGCGCTTATTCTTAACCATTGGCGTGTCTATCTTATTTTCGTATTTATATATATATATATATATATATATATATATATATATATATACCTCATCTTATAATAATTCTATATTAATAAACATAAAACTGTTTCAATATTAAACATAAACAAATATTTCAGTTGCCAGCATTATAAATTGTTATTTATACATACGGCACTTATCAAATTGGCTATACCAAAACACATCATCGGCATAGTAAGGCAGTTATATTTAAGTGTATCACTGCGTAAAATGTCATCGAAACGTTACAGAACGGATACTAATATACAGCATATTACACTGTGATTATACAACTGTAACTCAGAAACATTCACAATTTCCAACTGAACGGCATTGGTAAAATTGGAGGCAATAATTAAACAACCGTAAACATTTGATGCAAATATTTATTCTCGGATAAGAAAGATTCACCCTTATCTCTGTTGACAATCCGGGTTCCTCAACATACTTATCCGTAAACAGACTAGATCTTTTTAGTGTGGGGTGGAGCAATGTCGAATGGACGAGCGTAGCTATCGGAGATCAGTCAGCCGGGACCAGTAAAACAAGGGGTCGTCGAACTTAAATGAAGTAAACAAACTTAATTGAATGGACTTATATAATTGGATATACCGAAAGCTATGTTACTATCTTATCTAAGGATAAAACAAGATAGCTATGAGGCAGTATTGGATAAAAGAACTAAAAGATTAAGCTTGGGAACAAACACAGATCTTAAATAACCTTCTTTTTCTGGACATATAATAATAAAAGACAGGAAATCAAAAGTATTGACATTCCGTACCCTCGTAGTATTGGTTCAGTCTATCACTATAATACACCTAACTACTTCTGGGAATTAGAGTTAAATTTTAAGTTGCCAAGAATTAATAAGAAGTGTTACCTCAGCCGATATGAAATTCCGATTTCATTGACGGAAATCAGTGTCCAATCCCGCATATCCTTGAGCAACAGTTTCTCATAAAAACTTGTAATGAACTTCAAGAATACGTCCATTCTTTTTCACAGAGAACAGCTCGGAGCTGTCGGACACTACCGCCGGCGACTTCGTAATTTCCCCCGGGCTTCGAGCCGCTAGCCGCCATCAGAACCAGGATACAGTTAAATTAATAGGTGCAGAGGAGGTTTTGGGCAGATCTCGAGTGTAATAGCTCACTCCCACTACGTATAGCCCGCTCTCATCCTAATTCGGTGTAATAATTTACGCCGTTGACCCACCGTCTGCGACCGACACACGAGGAATATATTGTAGATTTATTGCTATTCCAGGCACCAGTCAAATGGATTTCAATAATTAACGAGTTTAAATTAAAAACTAAACGAACGATTCCATTTTTAAACTTAAAGTAATTGTAGCAGAGAGTAGTAGTAGAGTAATACTGTATAAAGAAAAATTATTTATAAATTATAGATAAATTATAAGTGTGAAGTTATACGTTTAGTTCAGTCCTTATCTTTAATTTTTCAGAATATCTATGCCGCTCGAATAGTGCAACACATTTCATACCTTAAACAAACAGTTCCAAATGCAATGCATCAAAGAGCCTGGCTTACCATGTAGGGATACAGGGATACCTGTCATAGGCTACCAAGCAGTTTTTGGGATCTGAGATCGAATTATGAGTCGTTTATGCGTAAATTCAGGATACATTAATTATTCATTTAGGCATACATTTATTTTAATGTTAACAGCATGATTAATGTAATAATACTCTTCTTTCATACTTTCATAAAATATATTTTGTATTTATGCTTCGAAATAGGGTGTACTACGGTTTAATGTTAAATTTCTTTAGCCCATTTGTTACCAGTAGGTTGCGATGAAAGGTGGGCAACACGCTATGTTTCGGGGAGAGCGCTGCCCTTGACCGGGGACAAGGCTGTGATTTAAGGGCGAATAACCCGAGTTAAAAAGCGGCCAATCTAATGAATGGTCGGTATAAAAATACACCACGGGGCGGTGTCCCGAGCGGGGTCTTTGCCCAGTTCACCAGTCAGGCAAGCAGGAGACGCACAAGCGAAGCCCATTGTCCCAGGTTTCTCTTGATCTAGTACAGGAAATCGTATAACCCTAAACCCGAGTAAGCATCGGCCCATAAACAATTCAGATGTCTACTCCGTGTAATCAACCTTACCCGCGTCTCTTAGTCCACGCCTCGTTTTCTACCATCAATATAATTGATTTCGTTGTTACAGCATCTACTCATATTTTTACTATTATTATTGGATTTGGTCAACTTGATTCTCCAACTTGATTTATTTTATCTGTATTTTAATTACTCCTATGTTTTATTTGTTATCTCCTCTTGCATATTTGGGCCTTATCTTCACCGGCCACTGCTTCTCGGCATTATCTTTCCGTTGTTAAAACAACACAGGCATACGGGGTTTCACCTGAGCACACCTTAAAGTTAAAACCAGAAAGCCAAGGGTTTGCAGTCACAATCTAATACTATTTGCTGCCCCGTCACGTATACATCTGGTCCCCAGTATACGTATGGTCCGTTAGTATGAATACTCAGATTAGAATATAATTAGGGCGGTAATTCCGAATTTATTAAATCTACATCGGGTTATATTTCTCATTTCGGTGGTTGATGCAATTCGGCACGAATTAGGCTCACAAAATAATTACGAACTGGTTGGTTGTTAGTTTTTGTTAATTACCTGATTTTTCCTGTTCGTCACCTGTGGTTTCTTCTTGGGCGTCTTCATCGGAAATGAAAGATCTGTACACATCGACGTCCATCTGAGTATCCACCTAAAAAAATTAATAATTAATTAAATTAATTAAGTAAAATTAATAATTAAAAATGTTAAAATGATGTAAACCAAAAGTAGCCGATAAATATATTTGGTAGCGTAAGTTAAATTGTTGGAATTTCGTTCTTACAGATAATTTTGGCTTGGAAAAGGTTTTCGTTCCTAAAAAAATCAATGATTAATTCATTTAGGCCGGCATGGATGCAATTAAACTGGATCCTGTGTTACTTTCCCTACGTAATGAAGGGGTACTATTTATCATCGCCAGTTCCCTCAATTGCAGTCTCATATTATATACTTGTTAGTGGTATTGGTCTGTTTGGAAATGCATAGCGAACAAACAGACACAGACAAACGCCATTTGACAATTATTATATAGATAAAACCCACAGACTAATAACAGAGGAACGGGAATCAGAGAGCAATAAGTGGAAGCTTACAATAATAACAGTAGCATATTTCATAAGTTGAGCATTACTCCTGAGAATTGAATTCGCATCCGGATCTATTTATTAATACATTTAAATAATACTTTACAACACATGGTTTACGTACTATATGAATATATTTACTGATTCATGCCTGAATATCTACACAAGAATACTGGAGTTTGGAGTAAATAACTGGACTCGCATCACTGACTTCGGGAGGTTAACTAATAGTAGTTCGCTATATCCAGATTGGCAGGGAATTAGATGATATCACGATTAATACAAATCAATCAATGGAGGACCTTGGAGCAATCATATTGGGACAACAGAAAGGGGTACGTTCAAGGCCCGCATGGACACTCAATATCGTATTGATGATTTAAAAATGGTCCATTCTTTGGTCACATTTTTCATCTTTGACTCGTATGATTCTGTTCCTTCTCGCTTAAGTTACTCGGTAAGTTGTAGAACAGCATTATCAATATTAACGGTTCAGATATAGAGGAAGCTTGCTGTTATTACAATTAAAAACACTATTACTCATTTCCTTTTGTTGAAATCAAACAATTTAAGACACGGAATAATTTTTAAATAATTAAAAAATTTTATTTGCAGAATATAACACTGTATCGCAGACTAAACAACCAATTGCAACAATGACGGAAGACCAAAACTGACCTATTCTCGGATGATACATTCAATAACAGTAGAGGAAAGATGAAGTAATCAAGCATGATAGAATTCTGCAATTTTTGCAACTACTTTATCTATCCCCTACAATTGAAATTTCATCTCATAATCTAACCACTGACTTAAGTCAGTTAGCCGCTCATTATAAATACCTTAAATTTCGAAATTTATATTATCAGATCCTACTTTTTACGGAATTCCCATTTCTTGATAATCTGTAGAATGAATCTTGAAAATAATAAAGACTATGTTTCGGTTAACATTGAAACTGGAAGATAACTTAGAAAAGTTAGACATCTGAGAGTTAGACAGTTCAGTTCGAAATTTATAAGTTTCATAAATTTCTCTTGCAATGTACGTACTAAAACCAAGTCACTATTTGATGGCTATAAATCTGAAGGAGGATAGAGGCAGAATTGTTAATCTCAACATGTCTCTCGAGGAAATTAACCGTTAACTCAACTGTAACAGGGGTTGAAGAGTAACATCATCCTCTTGTTGTTCCTTAATAAACGCATGCCAGATTAAAACTAGGCTCAGCGCCTAAATTTCCATTAACAACGTTCGATTTTGTGCCCAAGGCATTCCTTAAGGAAATGAAAATGCGGACAACATTACGTTTTTTGTACGTAACAGAACCAGCTTATCTCATTAAAACTTCTTCCATTGTTTTCAGGTTCAAGAGTGCTATGACATATTGGAAGAAATGTGCATATATATCACAGAAATATAAAATCCTTGTAAAAACAAAGCGTGAATGGCTACATTAATAAAAACACGAGGTAAAAAATGTTAACTTATATCGCTTCAAAACATTTAAGTGCACAGTCCGTCAGTGAACCGTGTACAGTCCGTCATTCTCAATACATATTCAAAATTTTACTTTAATGAGCGTAATTACTGAGTAATTTACTACCGTCTGATGGCATTATTATCATGTAAATAGTTTAACTTTATTTAGTTTAAAATTACAGATCATAAACATTAATAAATTAAAAGTTGTCGATACTTTAATACCATTCGAGATAATCGATAAAAATTCACTCGTTTAAACCGATGTCAATAATATAAATGAACATTTTGATTTATGCGCGGTGTTCGGAAGAAATATTATTGATACAGATACGAAGCACTGAAACTGGAACGAACTGAGGTTAAAGTGTTCTATTTTTCTCCGAGAAACGGCCAAGCCAAAGCTCCGCAAACTTTTATGCAAGGCCGGCGGAAACAGTGCTCTGAACCCATTCCAAAACCAACTTTTATTATTTACTCTTCTTAGACCATTTTAGAAAACATTTTTCGAAAATAAATCTGGCTAGAACGGTGTCTCCGGACAGCACTCAGGCAACTTTTTCCAGAAATCTTCCCCTCGTAAAACTTTCACGCTGGAATAAATCTGCGGTTGACTAACATAGTAAAAAACCCCTCGTTTAATATTTACAGTCGCAGAAACTGTAAGCGATCTGCAGAAATTAAGTTCATGGTTTTACAACTCAAAGTTAATATTATTATAAATAATTGCACTCGAATTATTGGACATATTATTGAACATATTGGCATAACTCGACTGTACTATAATTCTGGTGAATGATATTATATTCAAAAATATATTTATTTAAGTAAACATGGAAAGAAACTCACTTGAGAAACATCCTGGCTGTCGTCATGACTGGTTACTGTGAAGCTAGGAGGAGTTCTCGCCTGCTGTTTCCTCTTATACTTGATTTTTGAAGCAGCCCTTACCCATCGGTCTTTGTACTTGTACACTTTACGACTTTCACTCCTGAAAGGTTTGTAAATATGTGTTCAGAAAATTATAAAATTTGTAAGATCTTCTACTCAATAATTAAACACCTTTAAATGCGAAAACATAACCATGCCCAAAACAAACAATCGATTATTTATATTGAATGTATATACTTGTACATAGAAAAGGGTAAAGCGTACATAGTTGTTAATTATACCTGGGTAATAATTAGAATTTTTAACTGGCCATTATGCTAAATATTACATACATTAATATATATACATGTTATGTAAAACACATTTAAAACCAGTAAATATTCGTTTTTATTGTACCACGTTTAAATGTCAGTGTCCACCATATGCGACTCAGTAATTCGCCGGTAAATGTTGGCGTATCTAATTCACAGATAAGTTCAGCCATTCAATTTTGGTTTCTTTTGATAACAGTGACCAAAATCGACGAATGTTGACCAAAAGTATCCAAAATTGATCAGAATCTAACCTAAACTAACAGTGTGCAGATTGTGAAGGGATATGAAAAATAATGTAAAATGATAATAATAAATGTTAATAAATTGATAATAAATAAATGTTTTAATTTATAATATTATACACCTAGGTAAGTTATCTAGCTATTAAAAGCCTTAACAGTTTCTTATCCGTTCTTAAACGTTGCCACAAACCTCAAAACAATGACCAGGAAAGTGAGCTAGAAAGCTTAGGAACAGCATCCGAATTCACACTGGGGCGATCATTCAAGTCTGTTGATTACAGACTCTGTCTAATTTAAAAGTCTAATAGCTCCGTTCAAACCAATTTAAATGTTCAATAATGCTGAGCTCCGGAGTTGGGGAGGTCAACAAACCTTTTAATCCAATTATCTCACAAAGTTCAATTACAAGAATAGAATAATTCTCGGTAATTTTTCTTTTGTAATTACTTTATTGGTATTATTGGTTTTTCTACAATAAACCAATACAACTCCGAGCTTAGATATATTTTCCGCGATTATTGTTTTTTATCAATCAACGCAATGAATTTTATTCTTAAAATTATATTATTACATTATATTTATGATTATGTATGGCCCTTACCCCCCTTATGGGTGATCAGCAATTTGATACAATTTCTATGCACTAGGGGATTAATTCTTTTATGTGGACAACAAAGTAGCTGTGGGAAAATACGCTGGCCATTTGTGAAAGTTGATTAAATAAGAATTCTTGGTTCCTGATATTTTAGAATGTTATTTCAATTAATTTTTCTCTAACAGTACGAAATAATTCTGCAGTCTTCTTACAGAAGAGCGACTATAACATTTGATTATACTTTTCATTGTGCGATCTAACAGATATTAACTGCTTTATTTTGTTATTGGGAGATATGAATTACTTCAATCTTCCCACCTTGTTTAAATAACTCCTTAATTTATAGTAAGGTAAGCCGGTAATAATTTATTGAATACCGATGAAATGTGAGAGCGGGCCGCGAAAATATTTTTCAATCCCTGTCCCCTGGAATTCGAGTGATGCCTGACATTTTTATGAGCCGGACCT
The DNA here is from genome assembly GCA_019843655.1 of Lethocerus indicus. NCBI lineage: Eukaryota > Metazoa > Arthropoda > Insecta > Hemiptera > Belostomatidae > Lethocerus > Lethocerus indicus. The sequence continues at coordinate 18,456,717 of JACDQD010000003.1, read as the reverse complement.
GCTGAAGGGATCCGGTCTGGGCTCAAAACCACTCTGCCGATAAAAAAAATCAATGCTAATGCATTATTTAACCTGAACTAAATATTTAATATATTATTTATATTGCTTTTTATATGCATAAGTAAATGATAAAAAAGTATATGTTGATTATATAATATTATATACATGTTTAAATATACTAGGGAAATAAATTTTTATTTTAACAGGCCTCGTTTTAAATATTAAATACTTATATTGAAATACATAAATAGTATGAAAAAAATATTTAAAACAAATAATAATTTTATAGAACTACATAAATATTTTGCACGTTTCATCTCTTTAGGAGAACACGCCACAACTTTGTAGACCTCTAATTCTATAGTTCATGTTGAGTTTACCCTGTACATAAGTTACAGAAAAGAAAATTATATGACTTGATGATACTAACGAAGTACTAAAATATATACTAATGGATTAAAATATATAGTTGACGATATATATATATATATATATATATATATATATATATATATATATATATATATATTCTCGTACGCTACCGACAATGGCGATGATACTGACGAGCGTAAAAGACACTCGTGTTTATTTATAAACATATAAATTGCGTATGTGAGTAAGCAGGAACTACAATAAAACGAATCAGGATGGACCAAAAGACTGGGCCGCAAAAACTATGGTACTTAATTGCCTTTTCCCCCCGGACAAACACACCCCTCCATAATTGCAAGAAATGTGATATTTTACTTTAAAAAATTGTAGGTAATTACTGTACCGTGGGAACCCGTACAAACTGCAGGCCCAAGGCGGTTGATAATTAACCTTCCAAGAAGAACCTAATATCGTGATCATCATTCATTCATTTTTTCGCATTTACAGAGAGTTTTCTCTGTCAGATAGAAGCAGGCTGGGTATCTCTCGGCAATATAAACACTTTTACTGTTCGCAGGACTAAACGTATGAAATAAAAAATGTATTAGTATCACATGTCAGACGTCACCGTCACATATATACATGTAGTATACGAAGATCCCTAAGTCTTTAATAAGCATTCACACTGTTTAAACAATTATAACAAACAGGATGCTTCATACTGAAGCTGACACGTTGAAGTATCTTATTATGGCATGTTGCTGTTAACGATTGCGAAAAGCCGAAACTAATTCAACTAAGGACCTGACAGGAGAGTCGGTGCATCGCAAGAGCTGATGTTTCTGGACTTCATGAGAATTAACTTTTATTTCGAATATTCAAAAATTTTGTTTCCTATCATACTAATTTTTGTTCATAAATTTGTAAATATATGGTATGGATAGAAGATGAATTCAGGGATAGTCGGGGACTGTTGATTGTTGGGGTCAGCCACTATCCGTGGAGGTAGGGGGACTGGGACGTGCCTTGGAACATCAATAAAATTTTAGCATTGAGACCCTTCCTCTCACCGCCACCCCATATTACATTGCCCCATTGTTCACCTTATCTACGGGACATATTTAAAATTCGGGTTAATTTTAAGGCGGTGGTTGGCAGCCTTTTTCATTGCTTATTTAAGAACAAATTTTCTTGAAATAACTTATGTAGCAATAAAATTCATAAATCTGACATTGCTGGCAAACAAAGTATGCAACACTGAGTTTTTTTTGTCCCTCATTCTCAAGTTTTTCTACTCATGAATTCGTTTATGCCTTTAAGGTTGAAATTTTTTCAGTGATATAAATGTAAGAAGGAAATGTACAATAAATAAGGGTCCAATTCTGGCTTTATCAGAAGAATAATTCATAAATAAACTAGTACAGTATATCCCTAGGAATCTTGGTGTAATTACGCAAGATTGTGTCATTATGATTCGTAGGTTTTAAAAAGACATTTATTTTTATTTAATTCCACTTTAATTCCTAATAACGGTCGACGGTGAAGGGTGTCAAATGTTAAAGGAGAGAATTACCATTAAGAAATGATAATGACAAGAGGATAGAGGTAAAGTTCAACCGATAACAATATAAAGGTCAATTAGTTAAGAGAACGCTATTGTGTCCAGCTAAATGCGCACAATACCCCGTCACATTTTTAACAAATTACCACCAATCACCTTAACACACACAGCACACGGCAGTTTCACAATATTATTTATGTATCAAAAATACCATCATATTTACTTCAAACTTTAATGACGCAAACATTGTTCTATACTACAGTCTTTTTCATGTCGGAAATTTCGAGTTACTTCATTTTAATAACGGATTAATTTTAATAAAGGCTTATGGGAAAAAATATTCCGACATGAAAATAAGACATTTAATAAATTTATGAAATCCATATCAGGCACTAATCTAGATGTAGATTCGTAAATTTGGGGAACACTACAGCTGAAATATTTTTACAATGAACGTAAATATAAATTTACATTTACAATAAATATAAAGGTTGTACAAAAACTAGGAATACTATTCATAAATACACTAAGGATACTACAAACATAATAGAGTAGTGATTATATTAACTGTAGTAGGAAATAGGCCAAGGTGTAAAGGTTTAATTACAATGTTGTTGCTTTCTACCGATGATTAATGAAATTAATTTTGCAGTAAGAATTCGGTAAAACGTGTAGGAGCAACTAGCCACCGACGAAGGAGTCCACCAGTCACTAGTTTTGGTAAGACGTACGGCTTATGATATGGTGGATAATAAACCCATAATAATAATAAAAAAAACTAATAAAATAAACAATAATAAAATGTAGTTTATTTCAAAATGTAACAAATTTGAATTTGAATAGAGTTTAAAATATTACAACTTGTGCCCAATTGATTTGAAAGCAGCACGAAAAATTCCCTACGGGTTTAATACAAAAAAACAGCATTTATAATGGCAGGAGCACACTGGAGCAGACGATGATAATTAAAATGAAATTCAATGTAGGACAAGAACCATGTCTCGATAAACATGAACGAACAGTTCGCATAAATTAGGCACGTTCCTTAAGTTAATTTGCATTAACATCTGTTGTCGTTTACATGACTGTAGAACCGATGACGATATCGAACTAGTTTTATTCCGAGCTAAATTAACGAAGTATAAAGGGGTGTAAACAAAACTGACCACTCGTCGCCCCAGTTCAGTATTTGTTATTAGTAAAGTCACCCTTTATTTGAACCATTTCAGAAAATTTGGTATACGAGTTTAATCATTTAACCTACATTCTTTATTCATTTATTATATGAAAGCACGCAATGTTCGCTCAAGAATCGTAATAGTTATAGTAGTCGCAATAGTTTATAACCAAAGACGTTTATAAAGAGGATGGGGCTTTAAGGATTTAAGGAGCTGTAAATTTACAAATACATGGTATACATTTAGAGGAAGACAACAACTAAACGTAATTTCCAAGAAATAATGAGCCGCAACATATGAAGTGTAACTTCCATGGGAATAATTTCATCATGACAGTGAGTTTCTGTTTCCTTTTGCTTATTTGGCTAGAGTAAATACGTAGATTATTTTTCGTACTACACTACTAGCTACTATATTACTAGCGGAATTCTACTAACTTCTCCCACTAACCTCGCAATGTTTATTTGTTTTGGTATAAACGCAAAGTAGTCTTATTTATGTAGGGTCTACATCGATCATCGTCACTGCATTCTGCCGCCCCAGCGATAATTCCTCATTTTGAGTTAAGGTAAATAAGTAAAGAGCTAGAGATTAATCAACTGTAGAGTTGAAGGAAGACCAGAATGAAGCCCACGAGCATCAGCCCGTCACCAGAGTTGGCCGGCTTCTTCCCACTCGCCTCGAGTTTAATTTTACACTTTGACAGAACCGAGAGTGCTTGATTAAACCGAGCACTTCCACATATCCTATCGTCCAATAGAACTGACGAAAATAGCCATTATCACTACACAATTAGCATTCAGTATATTGGTAAGCATCGAGAGGTGCATGGACTAATAGACTCAGATTTTGGGTAATTGTTTTGTCAATGATATAATTATAAAATGCCGCGAATATCTATATTTAGTGATGTGTTACTTCTGAATGATGTCACTCAAACGCTCATCGCCATTACTTGCTGATTTACCCACTGAGGGAAATTATTATAAAGAACAATTTAATACTATATTTATCGTTGAAAATTAGATAAGAGGCCTTTTGGGGGTCTGAGTGAGTACTTAATTAAATTGGGAGGAGTCGGGTTTTGATTACAAAATTGCTTTAAAAAACACAAATAAAAAATGAACTTTTGTAAGCTAGTCTGCAACACGAGGACTTCAAGTCACAATAAAGAATTCCATTTTAATTTCATCGCTTCATATCCTGGACCCAATATCTCAGAATAGTTTTTAATTTATATTAGCATTTTACAAATTTACATATTTGGGAACGTATCCGAACAATGGGATTTAATGGAGAGAACACAATACAAGGCATGTAACGCTACAAGCGTCAGGGCAGATGACAAATGGACGTCGTTCGTCGTGACGTCCCAGTTGAGGTGGGTGGTATTAGCAAGTTGTCCATTTTCCCCTGGACGTCAACCTGTCTGTCCTAGCTGTGTCACAAAGAGGTTTTAGTACACCAAATTCATTCATTTCCGGCGAGGAATCCGTCCGTCGAATTGAACGCGTACAGCGTCGGCTGTAGAGTCGGCAGCGATGAAACCTACCTAATATGCGTATGTAATTGCAATAGACGACAGGTCTCTAACCTTCTGGTCTGGCTAAGAGTTGTACGGCTTCTCAGCACTGTGGGTTATCACCGAGAGGAATTTAATTTTATACTCCAGCTTCCGAGAACGGGCCCCAAAGAGAGGGCTTAATTAAATTGTCCCCCTGCTTTTTCTTTCCGCCTCGACCACAGACGAAACGGGGCTCTGAATTCGCTTATTGTTTTTACAGGACAAGATATAATTGTAGATCCCTGAGACTGCATTCGTGTTTCTTCCCGGCGCATTTCTTTGATGCGGACGAGTCTAATTCCAGTAATAACTCGCTTTTAAGATTTGACGAATGGAAAACTTCAATGGAAACCGTGCCGTTATCTTTCAAATTTGAGTCCAATAAAGAAACTGTAAAACTGTTTAGATGAATCTGTAGATGAAACTTCCTCTTCTGTAGCAGCGCCATAAATTTAATTCCCAGTTGACCTGAGAAATGATTCACTGGGAACTAGGCTGGTTAGTATAGAACTCGAATATGAAGCGTAATGTATTGGGAGCATGTTAATTTAGGAAGTAATGCGTGTTGGAAACTTCATTCACCACTTTCTCTGATTATGTTCCTTAGCACCTAATTAGCTAGGGAAACCAGCAATTACCTACAGACGGTCGGAATATGATTGCCAACAAGAAAAATAATTATAAACTTAACAAAGTGTTGGTAACTCTAAAAATGTCAAGAATTAGTTATCTTTTATACTCTGAATTATCAATTCAATTTGGCTATGTTCCCTAAGCGGCGCTGGAAATGGCGTGAATTTTCAGATGAGCTGGTTTCTGTGAAGTTAACCAGTTCAACCACCCACGTTGTTGGCGGCGCTAGCGGCAGCATAGATATTTCATTAAGATTGCTTTGAATCTTCGTCAAAACGTTTTTTCGTTGTTTGTTATTCCACCCTCCCCCTTCTATCTCATTATCTCGTGCTCCTTCCCTTTCTCAGAGAAACTTTTTGATCTCTTTAACCATTGTAAAATTCAAACGCCTTCTAAAAGCAAAGCTCCAGTGGAAGTTACAAAAGACGTAGCAGATTGTTCTGCATTCTCCTGTTTAACCCTCCCCACCCATGTCCTCACCAGAAGTGACAGCCGCCATAAAAAGTCATATACTGAAGGTAAAGGCGAAATATTGCCCAGTCGAATGAAATTCTTAGTAAATTCCAGTAAGTAATGTAAAATATTGTAAAACCATCTATCATATCGTCACACCTCTCCTAGTATGCTAGCAAGCACACCTACAGGAGAATGCCCTGTAGAACATTTTAGACGAAAACTAGTACAATATCAGTATCTGCTAGCAATAAATATATAACACAGTTTGTTTAATAAAATTAAGTATGGTACCGAACAGAAACTTTTAAGGTAAATTTTAAGGTATTAGTAGGAGGTATAAGAGGGTTTCGATTACTGTAATGTTGTGCAATAGACATTCATATTATCGTACAAATAAAGTTAATTTGTTTAATAAAAACAAAAATAAACGCAAAACGGTAATACGATGAATTAACAAACATAAATCTGTCTCAATGATTCGAGAATGATTCAAAGGTGGAATTATTGATAAAAGAAATATGATAAAACGATAATTCATTTATTGGAGTTTCCACGGTGGATGGGGTGTATTTATTGATTCATTGCGCTTGTTGCGAAGACTTATATTCTACTAACAAATGCGAAAGGAAACTAACTGAAAAAGTGAACGAAAAAGAAAACTGACAAAGTGAAGTAGCTTATATATTCCTAAATATAAATATTCGCAATTACAAAAAGCGACACCAACGCTTAACCATTTAACCAGTGAGATACAGTGATAGGATTAGTGCTAAAAATCACTGGTACAAGAAATGGCACAAATATAGCAGCATTGATTTATATATATATATATATATATATATATATATATATATATATATATATATATGATTATTTCCAATTCAAAACATGACCCCAGTTTGATTATATATGCACTAACTGAATAATAATAGAATATATATGGATATAAATTAGAGATAAATATGGACACATTATTATAATTTTTATTACAAAAATTTCAACCGTTTATATGGCGTTTCTGTATTTGGATATTTAACCTCCTTTAATGATTCAGTTCAGTTAATAGCCTCATACACTCGACACTTTCGAGAAAAAATAAACACTTCAAAAATTCCTGAGTCAGGGGGAGAAGGAAGAAAAACGAGAATGCCAGATATGCAGTCGATATCGTGACATTTCTCCTTTTAACTTCAACATTGAAAGGCAACTTGTATATAGACATTCAGCTCGAGTTTTAGGTTCTGTTTTTCTTTTGATTTTATTTCAATCACTATTACTTTTTCCAGACGCCCGTCAAAAATAACTGGACTATTTATACCATGAAAAGAAGGAACGTTTAAAATACTTACAGAACCGAGATCGCACCACCGTCAGTAGATTTATATAGCGTCCCCCATTTATATAGGACAATGTGGCTGTCGCCGTTAGGCGCGACTAATCAGATTAGTGAGACACCAAAGACCAAATCAGGATTATTTGTCCAAATGTGTTCCCGGCGGAGAGTATCGGTACATCCGGCTGAAAAGTCACCACGAAGAAATACTGGCGGCCAATATCATATAGTTTCGTTCACTCGATGTGTCAGTCATAACGACACTATCGTGGTAAGTAAATAAATTTCCATCGCACAATAATCTATCAACGCGACCGAACGATGGGTGGAAACATCGAATGAAAAGTTAGGTGGCGGAAATAACTATAACTTTCGTCCGTACCATACACTGGTTGACAAAGAGATAGCGTAGACCGGTCTCTAAACGTGCTAATAGACAGGCAGGTTCAAAATGGCCGATGGTCGGGACATTGTATATCGAGATTGAAACTTAGGACGTAGGGTGTGGCCCGCCTGAGATAGTGATATTAGGTTGCCTCCCTTCTGTACAATCAGCACCGTCTCCAAATTCCAAATTAACGCAATTAAATACACAGAACCAATATCTCTGATTAATAAGAACGTTTATGAAAATATTTTGCTTGACCTGATGGTACCAAATACAATAAAAAAACTTTGGAATTGAGGTTATATACTAAAAGAATATTTTGAGATTCCCAATGGTTTATCTCAACTTATAACTCTATAAAACGACAAGATTGAACACTTAATTGTACCTAAGTTGAATATGAATATGAATTCTAGCCGTCTGGGATCGGTAAAGAAAGTAACTACGGGAAATTAATGAATGATTGAGAATATTAGATTTATTTTGTATATATATTAAGTTTGCAGCGTGTCTGTCTGTCTGTTCGTGGTCTCCTTGGTTTGAATTGTCTGTCCACATTTTGCATTTGAAACGATACAAAATGTAATTCCCATATTTGCATTTCCAGTTATCAGTTCGTAGAAGATGAGCATTTTTGCATTCATCCATTAGACCGTTTCCTTATAGACCGTGTCCACCTATAGACCGTTTATCTACCCCATAACTCCCCCCATAACAAGAACGCCATTACAAAAAAATTCTTTAAGAATTCCATTTTACAATGGACAAAACAGAATATCTGTCTTTAGGGGCCAGGCAAAGAATTGCCACCGAATCAAATTACAGAGAAGTATGTTAATGACCTCAATTTCCTCCGAGGAAATTCGTCTTCAAACTGGTTCAACAAGTTGCCCTTAACAAGGCATAAACCGGACAGAGGTTTTCTATTTCTTAAGTAATAAACGATCCAATCAAAAAGGACCGACTTATTCTTTTTCAAAGTGTCAAATAATAACTGTAATGACGAAATAAAACAGGTTTTTGAGTTGGGTTAAATCAGGAAAAAATTAGGTACACTCGTTAATGACTTCCATTACAACCATTTTTATAAGGAATTCACAGCCCCGCTTACCTTGGGTATTGAATATTCGGCATTAAATATTCCCCCGCGAAATACCGCAGGGCGAGCTCTCCACGGACGGGTAATATCCCATTTCCATTTGACATTTTCCTGCCGCGACTAATATTTGCCCTATGAAGGTTCGCCGAAGATGAAACTTCTAATCTGACCCAAACCAATTCCATTCCAGCGAGGGAAGCGGAATGGTTTGATGACTCAATGCTTCGATCCGGGTTAATCGGAATGATACCAAATCTTAAACATGGTTTCAGATCGAGGGCTAGAATAATATGTGATGATATTTTGCAATAAAAAAAAGAGTGTAATTTCTTATATATTATAGAAATTCCTACGTAAACATTTCAAACAACACATAAAATATGTAGGAAGTACACCAATAAATAAATTATATATTTCTCATGCATAACGCAGTTTTTATTTTCATTATACTCAGTATGCTGCTTGTTATATATTAGATCCATGTACAATGAGTGTACTAAAATGGGAATTTTAATATGAAGTTTATATGACCTAAATCACATAAAAGTGTGAAACTTTGTTAGTTTGTGACGAAGCTTGTTCGTCACGTAAACTAATGTATACGGCTGTAGTGCAGTAATAGTGCCATAATAAGTAAATAACCTTCTCCATCTTGTCACTGATAAAGCGTATAACGAGTAGTAAGGGCAGTCGGAGCGGTGCAGTCATATTTTATGAGGGTGTGAGAGTTGTTTGAATATGATCCGTGAGCTGGTTCAAAAATTGGCAACAGTGCCCAGATTGCGACAGAATAGTTTCTCAAGAAGTTTCACGCCGGGCATAAATATCGATTCGTGCTAGCCCGAGTGTAAATCGATGATGTCGTTTCAATCCGGGGCACATTTCGTTCCGCGTTTGCGTAACGGTATTAAACTACCGGCAAGGGTAAATTAACCAACCCGATAAGGAATACGCACCTAGTGAATTTCAGAGTTCCTTGAAGTGATTAGAATGAACCCAGCAGAAGTGGTAACTAAAATATCATCACTCATTACGAATAGGATGCTAGGTTTCTACTTTCCGCCATCGCGATAGTATCATTTCGCTAGTAGAGAAAACGGTTGTATCAGAAATGCGTTTAATTTGGAATTCCTGTTTGGTGGTCTGCGTTAGATTGCAATATCATCTTTCGTGTAAACCTCTGTCTCCGCCGTTTTGCTAGATCACTTTCGGTTACTCTGTACCTTTCCGTTAGTAGCTTGGAGAGTCACTTAGGCATATTGACTGCACTGCTAATACATTTTTAACGTGGTGTCTGCTTATGTTCCCTTGTTCCTGTTAGGATTTCATAATGTTATATTTCCACAGTAAAATCCGCAGTATGGAATTCAGTAAAATACGTGGAAATATCCTCATTCCAACGAGCGCTATATATTCGATTATTCCTGAATGCTCAGGGAAAAATGTTTTACAGCCACTCTTCTCTGCAATAGAATATATGGAAAACCCGATCATCTACGACATATGTTTCAAGTACATACATAACCGAACTAACGCATTGGATTTCGATTCCACAGCGGCGGACTGAATTTTTCCTAATTTAAAACACCAACATTTCGTCGAATAAAAATATTCAACCAGAATCTGAGCGTCAGTTTCTTTATTCATGTGTCTAACATTCCACAATTTTGATAAATGACAAATGCAAGGGAACATCACTTGTCTGATTTTCTACAAGACGAGGAAGAATGAGGATAACTGAAAATATGAACTCCATTTACAAATGTTTCACTAAATATTCGGCGGTATTGTTAATATTATATGACAAGTGCGTTACCCGCCCTGGTGTATCGTTCCTATTACTAATCGGGCAGATATATCCTGAAAGCAAATGTATAAACTTGAGAGGATAAGGAACGAGGCTGATTATTCTTTGAAGTGTCTATTTCAAGTACAGCTTAGAAGTCACCACGGTAGAGGTCTGGGCATCAGGCCGGTTTGTTTGAGGGCTCTAAAGTCTGACACACAAGATAGACAAGACGTCCATGCGCCTGTCACGCAATATACGAACGAGTTACGCTGCCCAATGTCTATTTCACCTTTCTTTAAATTGGGGTTCCGCGAAGGCATTAAATATTGGAAGCCACACAACTGTAAACCGTGACGCCATTAAGCGCTAAATATAAGCTCTAGCTCTGCTTTCTTGGGATAGAACAACAAACAAAGGACCAGAAACGGGCCTACTCTACTTCCTGAACGTGGTCTACCTGTAAATAAATCATAAATTTATAAGGCACACGAAAGCTCTGACTTTATCAATTCTTTTAATATACACATTTAATTTCATTTCTGATTAATTTTATCAGTATTTAATTATTTGTTCTAATTTTGAATTTAACTTGATTCATAGTAGATAAAATTTAATTTGCGCACGTAGACGGATGATAAATTCGAGACCTATGCGATCAGATACTGAAACAGTGTGATATATACAGTTCTATCTATATAAAAATTCTATCAAGAATGGAATCAAAATATTTTTAGTTCGCGTCCTAAATATTCTATGAACGTTCCACACTGAACTAAAAATAACTAGTGAAGTGGAAAAATTGAAAAAGGTTTCTTAAAGATGCTTTCAAATGGGGTGTACAAAAAATATTTAAAACATGTAACACGATCCTTTTTGCAATGTTCTGTAGTATTCGAAATATTTGCAGACGGTTTATTTAAAAAGCTATGTAACGAAAGCATTGCCGAACACATTTTAACAGTGCCATTATTTTAATTGCAACTTTTTCTGCAAATAATGTATACATTATTAATTTGTTCATCGAAGGGGGTTGAACTTCTGTAGCTAATTAACAGGTTTATTCATATATAGTGCGTCCTTTCGTTTGTTATTGAGTGAAAAATAATTCCTGCAGTGTTTCAATAACCACTGCAGTAAATTGTTTTACTGCTTGTCATTAAGCATTTTGGGCGATTCTAGCTCACGTTTAAAATAGCTGATGCTATAGAAAATAATTTTAAAGCGTTATTCATAGCTCAATTTCGATTTCAGTTACAAATCATGTATTCAGTACAAAATATTCTAATTGTAATTTTGGATAGCAAAATACCATGACACAATAATTTTGGAAGCAATAATAGCAGCAAAAGGTCCATGAATCCGGATGCGGCTAGTTTTAATAAAACGACCGTCGCCTGGAATAATCCTCGTCAAATGGGGAATCCTTTCCACTTGCAAATGCGACTTGAGTTGCTCAAATCGTAAAAGATTATTTATTGGATACTCTGGAGGGAGGGAAAACCCAATTAAAACGGGGCAAACAAGTAAGAGTGACACTTATCGAAACCCGTGTTATCTTTACAACTCCAATGTGTCCGAAAACAACTCGGTCGAGTTTTAATAAGTTTCGGTTCGGGGTTCTGTTCGACAGATGTATCAGGAACTGGATAAAACTTTTCCAATCCAAACCGAATTTTTCATTCCCAAGTTTTCGACGCCTATTCTTTACCTTTATGGTTCTATCGAGGGCAACCGGAGTAATTAAAAATGACTGATGTTTTTGAAACTATTTTGTACCAAAGACGAAATAAGGGTTGTATAGGTCCGGTATATACTCTTACAATGTCACAATACCGCCCAAAAACATTTATAAAGAATCAAATAAGAAATTGAAAATGACTTCAATTTCACATAAGGACCACACACCTGGAATGAAAAAGAACGTAAATATTAATAGTTCAATACCTCCATTTGTGAGACTAATTGAAAATTTATCTTGACGTTTCAGTAATTCGTTAATTTATATTAATAGTATTGATCAACTTACAAATTGATTTTTTTGCCTATCCAATCAATATTACTGCACACGAGTTAAGTTAAATTAATCTTTGGAAAAGCTAACAATTTTGAACATAATAAATACATGTTCGTTTAAATACGAGCTTTATGAATGGCATATTATATTATTAATGAATTATCAAAATTACTTCATTTATAGCACTGATAACTGATGGAGAATGATTTCTTCTGGGCTCAATTGCTTGTATATAATCGATAAATGGAGCTAATATCCAGGACAGTTATTTTCTGCCGTTACGATAAATTTGTTGTAATAAATAAAATACATATTCAGAGAAGTTACTTGATATTCTATAGATGTAGAATTGGTGAGCTTGTCATGATCCAGTCCTTAGTTATATTATAATCCTATAATAAATAACTCGTTTTAGTGATGCTCACTTTTAAACTAGGACCTGGACTGAAGTAATTTACTTCTGTCATTTACTGGGCCATTTCTCTAGGCCCTTCTACCCCTAATCCTTGTAAGGCAATAACTATGGGATTATTTAGATTATCTGATTCTCGGACACTCAAGTATCCCCTTCACAATGTTGGCGGTCGAAGGAAATTTAATGAACACTCGCTTTCTCATTTCTACTGGATTTTAGTTCAATTTCTACAACTTCTCGAGTGTGGGACATACCAACAATTCCCCGTCCATCACTCACTAGAGGGTAAAACGTATTCGCTACCAGACGTTTGGTAAATTTTTTAATGATTTAAGTTATTAGCATAACATGTTTGCGATATTAGTGATAATATGAAAGGAATTTAAATGTAATTAAACCGACTGAATAAAGACTTTTTTGGACCAGAAAAATACGGAGACGCGATAATATCTTGCAAAATATTTTAGATAAAGCACAACAATGTTATTAATTTACACGGTGCACAAGTGCTGTTTAAAGTCAATTCATAGCGGAGTGTACGGGCGCAGTAAATCCATTTATTATCAGTCATACTCTGAAAATGATTTCTACATCTTGTTCGATGTCAGTTATGACAACATATTGAAGAATTTATTTTGGCGAGTGTGTAAGGAAAAGGTAAAAACACGATTCCCCTTGTGTATTGAAAATAAAAGGCGCAGGTTGGAATGAAGAATATATTCCCTAGCGTTTTGAAGAAGGATAAAACCTTTACAGCTCATAAGACATTTTCAGGGAGGAATATTTCCCTCAGACTAGGAATCTCTGGAATAATGTTTTCATGAAGGTTTCTCTCACCAATTGGGTCCACATGCTGAGAAATTGAAATGGCTCTCCTGCAGAGAATCGCGTTAAGGGGTATTTTACAATAACAATATAATAGGATATAAGTGGTTGGTGGGAGGGTGGTAATAAATGTTATACACTAGAAACAATTATATATACAGTTATTGCGAACTGTGTAACAGTATATGTTGCTTTTATATTGTTAGATATCTAATTAAGAAGAATGTTGAAATTATGTCCTAAACGATCCCCATGAAATCATTGTTCACTATACGCAAACAACAGAGAAACTTTGTGAAAAATTCCTCATTCTAACAACTATTTTAAATACTCAGAACGATATACGCGCTCGCTGATCAACTGTAACATAAGAAACGGAGACCGATGAAAATGGGTTGGGCGGAGTGTAATGTGGGTCTGGTCGTCGACCCCTTAATAATAAAGTTATCTGGTACACAAGACATAACTCAGACCAACATCGAATCGTCTTGCCGTTGAACCATTGGCCCGAATATCAATTCTGAACTTTACCTAGCAAGCGGAATTATAACCAGGTAACGCGACCGAGAGGTTTGTGTTAATTCAAAGAGCACTATTATTTAATGTACGCGGTTTGAAATAGAATAATACTTTCAATTTCTTAGATACAAACCACCCACTTTCGATTGAAGGAATCGTTCGTTAGGGTGAATTAAAAACTCATTATTGTAATTGCATTAACAGTTTATGACATTCGGTGTAACCCTCTGGACGCAGATAGATCAAGGGTATATGATAGAAGTGCCCAGAATATAGTCGTGCTTGTTCTAATTAAAACTCCTTTCAACCCAATTAAAATTAACAGGGGACGGCGATATCTAAAAGTCTCTGACCGTGAAGTCTCGCACATTTCAAATATAACTTACAAAATATGTGAGATATATACGTCTGGTGTACGGGTATTCTAATTATAGCGCTAAAATTAAGAAACCGAGTAGAAATAATAATTTACCTGCTCAGAAACCCAGGAAATTTTCTGCCGGATGAAAAATTTTAATGGACTTGTAAAGAAAAAATTACCTCGCGGTAACTTAAAATTTAGTTTGGAATAATATATTTTTACGGTTAATACAACGGCCGTTACCATGTGAGGCCCATGCACATGGGCCACGTTACAGTGTACCGTAACTTTTCCCGGTAGATATTTACACATTATCAGGCCAACGGTGTATTATCCACCTAACTAAAAGCTTCAATTTGAGCTTAAAAAAGTGTAAATCGAAGGACAATGTAATTTTTTTAACATAGCGTGATTAATAAAAATATTAATTTTGCGTACACAACATGCGCCAAATAACGTGAAGTAAGTGAATTTTATCATTCAGCTTTGACAATGTGGTATTTACTCACCTCTTGTCGTTGCTCTGCGAGTCTTCGTCCATCTCGTTAGTGGGCTGTGATGGTCTGGTTCATTTTACGAATAGTATACACCCGGAATTTCCAGTGATCCCTCAGTACTCAGTCCTGCAACCAATAAAAAATTACATTAAACAATTGCGCACCGTAATTTAAACAGAGTCGCCGGATTTATAATAATATAAATAACAATGCTCAAATCACATGATAATTATTTAAGAATTATTACTTCCTAAGCAAAAAATGTAATTTTCAAAATAGTTGTGGTCATTCGATGAATATGAATGTACGCTTTTTTATGTCGTAATGGGTTATTTTGTGCAAATTTCTTATTGTATGTTTTATATTTGGTTCATTAGCATATAGTTGAGTTCAGATGAATAAATGTGTAGGATAAACCTTTGTCGAAATTTTACTTTGTACAAACTGTCGTATAAGCTTATGGAACCTGTATACGTCCTAACATTCATAATATCGATCCTTAAGCGAGGGTTGACAAATGGGAGGTGAATGCCTTACCAACAGCATTCTGTTATTCAGTGTATACTGTCTGCCAATACATAACCTACGAGGGCATAACTTCATTTTAAAACATTTACAGAGAAAATTGCGAGGTTTCAGAATGCTACGATCTGCGTCATTTTCTTTCTTCGTTCGTTATTCTAGATTAACAATATCGTAATAGTGTTAAAGGGATGCTCCATCGGCATGATAGAATAGAAGTTTCACTAGACTGTTGTATCAACAGAGCAACTTCGATTTTCTACAATGGAAAATGCAGTAATTCTCGTGTTTTAACAATACCGTTTTTACATTTAAATATGAACGTTATTTTAACTCCAACAGTACTTAACTAAGACGCGCTTGCGGATTCGTTATATTTAGGAACAGGGAGGAGCTCAACAAGCGCCCTCGTGACAAATGAGTCAAGTTATTTTTCACCTTCCTCTCCTCCTTGGATCTTGTTAGAGATGCCACCACATAACGAGAGTATCCCTACATCGGTCGCTTACGCCACTATAAGATGTCCTAGATATTTCAGTATTAACTTTACTGGTTGTGGACTTCATCTTTCAATTGTTACATTAGATCACTAATATTTCTCCTAAAATATTTTATACAACTCTGCTGAAAAACACTACAAATTGTGTTCCATTTTTTCCGGAGGTTTCTTTTTAGTTTCTACGCATTGCTGGTGTCAAACCGGTATCGTAACATCCTTTGTGTGGTCCATCCTCCTGTTTTTGTTTATGTCGATGGTTATTTACAGGATTATGATAACTAATTTTCGATCAAGAGATCTGAGCTGTAGTCGCCACCAAAATATTTTATGATCACAATTAACACTTTGTTTTAATAACTTCATTACTAATTTTATTTTCATAATGCTGTAATATATATATATATATATATATATATATATATATATATATATATATATATACACAATATATAGGCACTTTGACAATTTTTGGCGTTCTTCTTTTTTGTTCATTCCGTTCTGTTCCCTCATCACAATCTATCGGGGTTTCTTTTCTCTCTTAATGGGCAGTCCATAGCGCGTGCCAAACCGATGTTGTAGAAATTTACTTTGAGAAGTCCGTGTTCTGTGATCAGATACATCACCTTCTTATCAATTAGACGATTTTAGAAACGTCCTGACGTCGCTAGAAAAAAGAAGCCCGGCATGTGGAATGTTTCATATCTCAAATTCTAGAGAAGGATTGATTGATTCATTCTATTCTGTTCTGTACGTCGTGGGCCAAGGGTGCTTTCTTTTTTAGTGTTTAATGTTTAATAGTAACATATAATATGGCACAGTCAGCACTAACTCCGTAACTGTATTTTTTATGTTATACAATTATAAGCACGTTCCCCACGCCACATATAAACCATTATATTTTTACTGCTGGGTACCCCTTGACGCAAATCTAAGCCAGATTTCCTCAGTTAATAATTTAGCAAGTAGTAGATGTAAACGCTCCTCTATCTGTTTGATCAATCATGAACAATCTGAGAGACATAATATCAACGTGAGACAGTTTTCCTCAATAAAGTAGGAAATAATGATTCTAATTTTTTTATCTCATCGAATGTACTGCAAATTCAAGAAACACCCGAATATCACCCGACAAGCCTCCTTAGAGTGGATACCTCTCTTGTGTAATAACAAGGGCAAAATTAAATGCTAGCGTGAACGTCAGAGGGTTGTCTTCGGCAGGCCCAACCATTCCGTTTGATAATTAAACAATGGCTCCGAACAATGAGACTGCTAAGTTATTTTGTCGAACTGAAACACCAATTTTGCTTTTGTGCATTTGATAGCGGGCAAAGGGGACATGCACGCGACAACGTCTCGCCCACAACACCTATAGTAGACAATCCGCCTGTAAGCGCATAGAGGGGAAATCGATCCCGGAATTTTAATCTTAGTGGGGAGTGTGACACCAGGAGGTAGAAAAAGTAACGGTCATGTCCCTGCATAATTGGCCCGTTTCCATTAATGCGCCCCGACATTCGGCTTACATCCGCAATATCCGACGAGAGGAAACTCCCATCAAAAATATTTTAATGGAAAACGCTCTTGAAAAACTTATTGAAACGGTCGAACACATAATTCAGTGGATTCAAGATTTGGTTAATGTTAGAAAAAATGACAATTTAATTTTATTTAAATTTAATACATTCACCCATAAACCACCCTATCACATTACGCTTGCTATTATTTTACGAGACCATTTATATCAGTGCCAAGAAGTCATTTTAAGAGATATTCGGATCGTAACTGTCCATCGTAACTCCGAGTTACCTACACTGGTGTTAATATTCATTTTCAACACCTAAATATAACCTGATTGATTTACGTACCATAGTATACTTGCGAGAGCTACATTTCATGTTCTAGAGAAAAACCCATAAGATTTAAAATAATAAAATGACAAATGTTACTCCATATGCCTTAAACTAAAGATTCAACAATGGCGGTGCTCTCTATCTTTTTAGAATATCTCCTGAGATATAAAATATTCATTTCTAATCTTACATTACATCGTCATTACTAAAAAAATTATTATATTATTATTATTATCTTTGGGAATTTAACTATCGAAAAAACAAATGAAAGTACATAAAATAGTACTCAAGAAGTTTATAGTGAAATAAATAAATTTATACAGAACTGAAATATAGTCCTTCGGACGCTTCAATTAACTCTTTTATATTGAATTACCTGCATAATATTTTCATCCATCTAATTCAACAAAATGTAAAAAAAAGATTTCCAGTGCAATAAGAGAAAAAAAATTGTGAACCAGACCCCGGGTCTCATAATTGAAATTGGTCTCACGATTTTCGAGAATGCAATTTTGTTGTTCAGGTCGCGTAAAACCTCGCTGAAAATGTGCTTCCGGTCCATTTCAATGGTCTGCCCGCACGAGTTAGTACAGTTAATTTTCAGAAAATGATTTCGCGTCAGTAGAAAAGCGATACCACGTAGCTACACGTACCGGGCAGTCTTATTACATTGCCGGAGGTTTTCAATGGGGCAATAAAGTGTTAAAGCAATATTGCCATAAAAGATCTAACACAAGGAAAAAGCCCGCAGGGTTACAACGCGAGTAGCAATAATAGATTCCAAATCGTTTAACTGAATAATCAATGACATAAATAATAATAATAGTGATATGGTTACAATATTAAATAATTATATCACAGCGTATTTTTTTTCGGTACTTTCTTCCACTTCCCTGGTACTGAAAGTGCTATGAAAATATATGTTATAAAGACATATAGTGTGGTATCACTATAACACAAAATTTCGGCCACAACTCAGGATCATATTCTAAAATATGATCTAAGTATTTTTGTTATACGTCCTAAAACCAAGAGATGTCTGACTCTCAATCAGATACGAGTTTGTCACCATACATTTTTATAAGTAGATTTCTTCAGTTACTGCTACCACAATCTGCTACCAACTTATACTATAACTAATCAACTAACGTCCATAGAATGCAGGTCGATACACAACTTAAATTTAAACTAATATGATATCAAAATTTACACTTAATTCGAAACTGTGAAATAAGGTACTAAGGTACTAATAAGGTAAATAAGGTAGAGGTATACTGTAGTCAATGTGAAGTGAAGATAAAGAGTACAAACTATAAAACAATTGGGAAATACTACTGATCTATCTCAGAGATGGTTATGTCAAGAAACGTGTCAAACAAATTTTCTGCCGGTCCATAATTAAATTATAACGATGGGGTCGGTGGTTATTTCATTACAGATTTAGTTGACTCATTAATGTAATTTTGTTTTGTCCACGAATGACGATAATAACCACTTTATAGATGATTAACGTTAACTGTAATAACGTAATACTCACCCTGAAAATAAATAACAATGAAACAAAGCACACCAAAAACGGTTATTCATAAAGGAATCTGAAGTAAATTATTTGATGTCTACAACTTTGATCTTCTACATATTGCTTCAAAAATATTTGAAACATTTTGCGTTCAAGTATTTCGATGAGTTACCTGTTCTATTATTTGTGCTCGCAATGAATTTGCAACCGATGATGTCATTGAATTTTTATCAATGCACCATTATTTTTATTTCGTTTTACATAGTATGTTTCATATACAAATTAATCGCTTCTTCTTTTTAGCTGTTTTGCTGTTAAGTTGTGCTTTTGTAAAGTACATATTATGTATATATATATATATATATATATATATATATATATTTATTTATTTAAATACAATTATTTATCATTGCATATATTGTCAGGGTCGAACGAAAAAAATTAAAATTTAATAATAGTTTAAGAGTTATCATAAAATCAGTTTTTGTATATACGGAACATGTATCCGTAATGTATGTAAATATGTATATAAAAAAAGAATGTAAAATTTATTTAACTCGAAGCAGAAATAATATAAACGAATTTCTTTCTTCCTATTCAACGAACTCCGGCTTCCGTAACTGTGGGGATTCATTATTCAAAATACCCGCTGTCCGGCGGCTCCGATTGTTCTACTGTGATAGAAACGATTAGTGCTGATAACAGCAAAATTATAAAAACGGCAAAGGCAAGCGTTCTTTTGTCTATTGTTTCTCTCACGTCCCCATAAAAAAAGAAAGAAAGGGCTTCCGTCCGACCTGTTTATAAATACCTTAATATTTCCCAATTGAGCAATCCCTTTCCCTGCCATTACAGGTATCTGATTTTCCTCCAACCGGTGTTGAATGAGAACCGCATCATTGAATGTTATTGCGCCAAAATTATCCCAAAAATGTCAGCGAGTTGTGACTGAAGGGGCTAGTGGAAGCTGAAAAGGTAGCGACACATTGAAGTCACCATTTACTCAGTCTGTAGTTCTTCAGTACATCTGTTCAAATTGGCGACCGACTGACTGGCGGATGGGTAGATAGTGTCACAATGCCCATCTTATTCCTTAATAAAGTTTCCTCAAATGTGTTTATTAAGGATCCCATTACTCTACCACTTTACCAATCACTTATTTTACGTTGTCATTAGAATGTTGCGAGATTTTTTTAATTTCCTTAAATGATTATTTTACTTCTACCTTAGGTATATGATTATAATATATCATATATTATAAATATCATGTTATTTATTAATGTACCGTGCCGTCGTTTGGGTATCTCAAACGACTAATCGGCTGCCATATTTAATTAATTTCAGTTTGCAGTTATTTTTTTCCAATTACTCGATTTTTTTAAAGACGAGCGTTTATTAGATATGTATCCGTTTATTTATATGCCTACAACACGTCTATTTCTTCAGTACGTTTGTTTGCATAGACGTCATTTATCAAAGCCTTTAGGGAAAGCTGTTAAAAATATTATTTAAACAAAATGCGCTAACTTACCTACTTAATATACAAATCGTAACAATTGCTTTTAAATTGAATTTAAACCTCTGCGGCACGTTCTTTATACACTGGAATAGATCCTGTCGACAGATTTAAATCGATACCACGCACAGTAGTGTTGCGGTTGCTGAGATAAAGTGAGTCAAACTCACAGGCACACCCAGAAATATTACATAATTTTCAACGTGCACGGGTAGCGAGGGGAGCGTTGCTCGTATGTTGTATTACGCAGTACGAAAATAGAACTCAACGCTGTTTAGGAATATGTCGACACGATTACTGTGCAGCACGTAGTTTTAAGAACGATATAACAATCGGGATTGTCACATACCGTCGGTCGATACTCCTTCCCCCCATGTAGTTTCACTATATGTAGTTAACTCAATATTATTCGTCGGGCTGCTCTTTTTCTCAAACAAATAGCCAGACGACAATATTCAACCTGCCGACACAAATGCATTGAAACATTTTGAATGCGGTACGGAAGAATCTCAATCAAATGCTATGCCCTCGATATATTTAAACGGAGGCAGTCAACGTATGGGTACGGGGGACCAAGTTCGATTTACGAATCTCGAATCTACTCCAGGATCAATTAATACGGTAGGATAGGAGCCTAGAGTAAACCCCAAGAAACCCTAGTTAAAACTACATAACTCAGCCAAAACAGGATGAGTGTATAGAAAACTTGGTCAAGTATCCAGAGTTCGGCTGAACAAACTGAGGCAGTAAAATAGTCTGGGTGTCTGGGGAAACAATCGCGAATGCAGGAGCACCTTGGGGTTTGGTAGAGAAGACTTACATAACAGTATATCCATCATAGCTGAATCACTATGAAGCTCACGATTTTACGTACCGGATACATTAGTAATTTGAAAAATTATAACGGCAAATCGTATAGATAATTGTTATTAAGACATTCTGTAATTCATGCGAACATATATATAACTCTGTGATACTTTTAAAGTTAATTCCATTTACTTGTACAGTTTGTTTCTACATGAATGTCACTATGAATGACGTAGCGTATTATTTATTATTAAGAATATGCATTTTCTCGGATTATTATAGTTATAGTGCATTACTTTGAATTACACAAACATCTTTATAACACATAATCAAGAATACAATCTATCAAATGTAACTATAACTAAAAAAGATGGCCACTTTTTTTATTCCACAATAATATTCATATTTAATTGTTTCCCAAGATTCTCGCATAAATTTACTCGATAGAATTTACTTCGCACTTAAATATCGCTCTGAGATTAGCATTTACTGCGAAATTGGAGGACGATTAGACAAGATGACAGTCATCCAACGCGAGCACTTTTCAGCCTTCATATCAATACCTCATATATGAATTTCAAATGAAGTCGAATTAGGCCGGAGCAATCGTGGACGTGACACCCCTTCCAATATATTTTTCCCCTCGACCTTTCTCCTATAATTTATTGGCACTTTTTTGCCCCGAACCTGACCCTGACAATAACGAGCAGCCTTACAGGTGGCTAACCCGCTACTTTACATGACGTAATAGCGAAATGACGTTCGTCTTTCCAAAATATATTACTGAGAAAAAAGTGAATGTAAAAACAAGGGTCCAGTTATGCGGAGGAGTAATTAAATCTGATGAGAACCCACTTGGAATACAGAAAACAAGACTAATGTTTCAAGCGAAGTTTCAAGTGGAATGTTTCATTAGCGGTTTCGTTAATTCTTAATTTACCTAAAGACCACTGATATAATATTAAAAAAGATGTTAAACATAAAAGAATTTTAAAATCTAAGTCATATAAATGTGTTAAAAAATGGGTTTGATATAGGATTTTCTTTAACATGCTTCCTTCTCGTAGCCGTTAGGCGTGTGCGTAGTTAATATTATTGCTGTATCAGGTAAATATCTGAATCCCATCATTTTTAATTTACATGCGAATTTTGTGAATATTTAGGTTATATTTGTCATTAATTTGTCATTCTAATAGCATGCGTGGCGATTTCAAATGCGTGTACCACGTGTAAATGTTGGCTCAAATATCCAAAATGAATATTTGAGAATAATTAATGGAATATTGTTATTACATTTTTTATTTCGTGTAATTTGATTCTGTGAGCCATTCAATACTAATTTATAGAATCAATATTTAATTCCTAATCCAAGGACATATTCGGTCTTCACTCGAATGAATCGGTGAATTTAATATTTAAGACAAGGTCAGATTAAGCCTCGGATAGACAGATTCGTCGCCGGTAATTGATGTTTTATTGTATCGCGTGACGACCGTCCGGATTATTGCTCGGGACTATAACAAATTGTCGTTGTCGGTTGATTTCTTTAAGGTTAGACCTCCGGACTGAAGGAGAACTGCCCAGTCTGGTATCGGAATGAGGAAATCCAACGAAGTACCCGGTTTTAACAGTTCATTCAGTCACCTATACAGGAACTTGAGAGAATATTATTGTAAATTCAATAGTACAAAATAAATAAGATCGAAAAGTAGCCAGTATGATAATCGATTCTCCATAATTGTAAAAACATTATTAACAAAATTTGCGACCCCATTGACAGAAGACTAGATTCTTCGCTAGCAACCAGGCAAGGTATACGCAAGTGCCTCACTAATTTATAGAAACCGGTTTAGATCCAGACAAGACCAAATCAGCGAATGGAGACGAAATGGCAACACCAATATTCCAAACTTTTGTAGAACCTAACAGGACTCTAAATTTAACAATATGCATGTAATATGCAATAATGTATGTAATATTTAAAATTTGCTATTAATAATAGACTTTTTCGTAGGCCATGGTACACTACATTAAAGTAGTTTAATGATTAATAGTTTAATAATTTTTTTAACTGACCTAACGGAATTGTGGGCCGCACTCTGACCGAGAGCCAAAACCTAAACTTGGACAAAACAAGTGAGGGAAGACAGATCATCATTAATGGTAATCGCTGTTTCCTTATTGGGTAAAATATATACTGTTAATCCTAACACATCAGGATATCCTATACAACATTGGGTCACGCTACTGCAATCACTCACACTTTCACTCGTTCACAAATACGCTGCACGATTCTGGGACAATTAACGATTTCACGTCACATCGCAGTCACTGTTTGCCTCTTGAGACACACTGGGCGATCAGAACACTTTGTCTCTCCCTCCTATATTGCACTAGAATAATAGAGTGCTGCATAGCTCATATGTACAATATTACTACCCGAGTTATCGACTTTCTTCTGGTTTGTTAATATTCAGAGTGGTAAACGCTGTAACTTGCCTGAGAAGGTCAACCGGCCTTAAATGGCAGTCGATTATTACGTTTCTTTCCTTGTCCGCATATTTTGGATTCCGGGTTTTCGTAGGATGTCTATGCCTGGTTGGACATTTGTTGTGTACCCATGTGCTCAGGATAAACAACGGAACAATATAAGGCTAAATACTCGAATTATCTCAAATTGCTTATTCTATCCAGTACGCTTTCTGATTAGAAAGTGTTTAACTAATGCATTTTTAACTGATAACTCATTATAAAAAGCGACTCCCTTCTTCCTGTGTTAATAACATTTCACCCAGATGACACTAATTGAATAATTTGTCCATCCGAGTAAAACTCGAAGGAGTCTATTTATCATGATTAACTGTCCTTGTCGGAGATAATTACTTCGGAGAAGAAACCAATGGAAGCGCTCGGTCTCTCACACTTTTGCTCGGAACTCTCGTCAAGTAATGTGTTTATTTTTAGTCTAACGCATTTATAGTATCAACACGCAGTATATTTCTATCAGTCGCCTACTGTCATTTGTTGGTTTCAATTTCCCAACTACGTCATAACCATTTTATTAAATCGTTGATTGACTAAGTAAGCACGCTCTGCCTTTACTATATGACTTCCTCTTAAATGTAATTATCACACAAAAGACGTTTCATTTGCCCTCCAAGAGTTAATAGTCGGTTTTGTAGTTTGTTGAAATTTGGACATGGTGACCTCTGTGTCTACCTCTCTATATTAATTATAATATTTTTTCGAACGGAATTATTCGACCCTTACATGACAATATATCATTAAGTAATAACACAATAATAATCTGTTAATAAGCTTTAATTAATTCTCTCTTGAGTTACGATATTTTTCTGGCGCACTGGTAGCAATACGTTAAGTTCCCACATGCCGCTCGATGTTTTATCGAATTCCCTCACTAAACGAGCAATTCACGCCGTCACGAACCTCGGCCTACAATAATGTCTCCGATCAATTGAGCCGCCCTAAGGTTCCAGTTCCATCGTGGATTATTGGATTTCCTCGACCGTTTTTATCGTTAAATCTACACCTTTCCTGTCACCAACTTCATTTTATTTATAAACAGTGCATTGTAGACAGCCTTTTATATCCAGATATCTGAAAACACTTCTGAGACCTAATTCTTCCTAATAAATTTCGTTCGGTCGAATCATCGATAAATCAATGGGTAAGCATTAGAGAAATCGGTGATGGAATCAACGCGATAAGACTTAGCCTGAGATCAATGAATCAACTTTTCACAAAACGACTGAGGTCCTGAAGGCTTTTCAATTTGGGATATTAGTGGCGTGATCTGGCCCCGTATGTCTCGAGACGGCCGCCATCACGAACCTCGGCCTACAACAATGTCTCCGATCAATTGAGCAGCGCTAAGGCTCCAATTCCTTCGTGGATTATTTGATTTCCTCGACCGTTTTTACCGTTAAATCTGTACCTTTCCTATCACAAACTTCATTGTAATTTCCCCATAAACAGTGGATTGTAGACAGTATTTCATATCCACAAATAGTGTACACCGCTTTTCGTTGTTCTCGATTGAGTCGTTGCCCATCAAATTTAAATAGGTGTAACGAATTGCTATAAAATTAGCGAATAGTACCACGCATAGCAGTTGTCCACGCTAATATAAAGCTGTGAAACAAAGAGAAAATTACATTGCCTGATGTTTTACTAATCGCTCAGGCACCATGCTAGAAAAATGCTCATGAATTATTAAAAATTTCTGTTTCCAATAGCGTTAAGACTGTTGGGATTCCAATCGCAGTATAAAATTAAGCCTCTAATGAGCGAAAGGAAATGGGACATCTGCCTCCACAAATCCTACAATAGAAATCAGAGACGTAACAAAAGCTCCTTTACGTCCGGATAAAGTTTACGATCAATAAGTTAAATATAAAAGGATAAAATAAGTAAGGAAGCAGATAGCGGCAAAAACTGCGAATTGCGCTATATAAGCAAAGTAAAAAAAGTAGCGCGTCACAATAAATAAGAAATACCCGCCCGCTATCCGAACTATTGCAGCCGATAACAGCCTTTTCACTTTAATCAGCATGGAAATACAGAGCCTATATTTGCATAAGCCTATTCAAACTAATTAATACAAGCCGTTGTCTTACAGTTTGGGTATATGCTAATAATTTGGACAATAATCAGCTAAACTAAAGTAATTGTGTTCTTCGTTAACCACCAACATAAATTTAAATAAGTTACACGAAATAAAATTATTTATTCGTACGTAATTATATAAAATAAATATATATATATATATATATATATATATATATACATATATTGTGTTAAATATTTTAATTAAAAGTACTTTTGGATTTCTATATTTTCATGTGTTTATTGTTAACTTTACATTCATAATATTTTTCAATGTGACAATTCTTAACAGTGAAACCTTATTCATTGTGTAGGTATGCTATTTGTACTGAGATTCCTTCTGAGTAATCGCCCAGTGTAGTTTGATCATATTTTTTGCAAACAGTTATTCCTGTAAATCTTCCGAACCACGTAAAGGCCGTAAAAGCCTGTCTACTAATGGACCAAAAAGGCGAGTGGTGAAAGAAAAGCATTCCTTTGATAAATATTAAGCTGTCATATTGTTTTTTGTACGTGATGCTAAATTCTCACAATTTTTAATTTTATTAAAATAAAATTGGCTATGAACAGGTCACGGTGTTATTGGACTGTATTTTGAAGAAGCAACTGCGTTCGATTTCTAACAGCGACAGTTTCCTGATAACTACGATTAGAATTTAAATTTTCGCCGCTCCATCGTGAGCTAGCCGAAAGCGCCTAGCGGATATTAAATAATTGGCAACCGTTACACAAGAGAGAGTGAAGTAGAGACTCGGCCGACGATAGCGAAAGCGTTAATCGCAAGTGGATGAGTGGGTGAAGCAACTTTGCTTTAAGGCTCAATACTTAACGCATTGTCGAAAGCGGATGCCTCCCGTCGAGGTGGCCTTGACCGTAATCAGACCTCGCATTCTGCATCTTGCAGACATTGTAATGAGGGAGAGGAATAAGGACTTGTTTTTACCGTGGTCCAAGGTTAGGAAGCCGCCCCCTAACATTTCTCCAGTTACGGCACAGACGGTCGAGCTCCGATCACGTGCTCGCTTTCCAATTCCAGTCCCTTAGATTGTGGTGTGCTGGGCAATATATGTCTATGCATATATTTTTTATTTGAACACTTTATTAATGAAAATCAGTGAATTATTTTTCTTAGACAACCAGAAATATCCCATCATCATATTGTTATTGAACATAAGTTATTTGAACTGAACATCAACTAGGCATCTGTGTGTATATATATATATATATATATATATATATATATATATATATATATATATATATATATATATATATGTAACAATGCTCATAAATACTGGCTGCGTATGCAAATATGCCTGTAATATTCATGAAAGGATTTCCATTCTCTCATGAAGGATTTTGCGGTCAAACAGTATCTTCCCACATGGATCAAAGGGCTTCATTTCCTAAATCGGCATTTTATGCGGAAAAAAGTACACCAATAATTCATCAATAATCCTCAGCTAATGATCCTCATCGGTACCCCTCTCGTAATCATGCTCATGCCTAGGTATCCCTCTTCAGCATAAGCACTAATAAGACATCCGCCATCTTTTAAACGTAAGTTAAGCAATTTCAGTTGTGAAAAATAACAGGTTAATTCTGAGATGACGAAACAAATTATGACGTAAATGGCCCCTGGAGGTAACCTAGTATTCATTGTATTGCAAGCCTAAGAACCATTGTTGGAAGCTGATGCACACTGTACAATAGTAATTTGGATAAGTTCTTCAAATGTAGTGTCCAGAGAGAAAATACAATGTAAAAACAAATCCAATAAATTACGATCATTTTACCACCCAAGCATCAAAATTGAATAATAATTAATATTCCTTTTTTCTCAAAGAAGAAATTAAATGAAATAAAGATTACATATACAGAGATACATACACAAATATATATAACGAATTTTAATAAACGTTCGAAATATATATAGGAACCAGCTAATCACACTAAAATAAAAACACCTCTGTACATGATATGGCCTAGTTTGCTTTCAGAGATATGAGCTTTTTAGAAATAGAGGACGTTCAAGGAAGCGTGGAAGGAACTAATGTAAATTGCTGAGCCCGGGTTTCATCTGAAAAAAGAGACCGTCACCCTCTGCCAATTAACTTTTCTTGGCTCTGCCTTTCTTGATACTTTTAAATGAATCTTCAAAAATATGTTTAATAGAATGTCACCCTAACCGTGATCAAGTGTGGACCAGTCTTGCGTATGGTTCCATTTACTCCAATATTTCGCGTTTTGTGTTCTTATAAAAAAGAGAATATCTAAATATAATTTTTAAAATGTCCATTCCATAATGTTCAGTATTATAGAAAATTACTGAAGATTATCTTGACATATTAAAAGGTGTATGATTTCACATGCAGTATTCTGTAAGACTGCGCCATTTCAACTCCAATATCGTTTTGAGTTTCTGCGGAAGGTAACGGACGGAAATAAATTCAATACTGACTTGAATTGACTTCAACTGCATTCACTGACGCCTCGGCTGTATGAAGTCAAAGTGTTTACAAATCGAGAGACGAATGACCGAAGAAAAAGCAGGCTAAAATGTAAGCGCGAGTGATCACTGTAAATATTTAATTGGGGAGCCTTCGGCTGCGTGTAAACTCCTATGTTTAAGCCCACCACATGCCTCGACCACCCTTATAAGATTGACGGTTAATAAGCGGAACAAAGTGTTTTATAGATATAAAGAATAGCGGAAACAAAAAACTATTTGTCGTCTTAATTTTGAGGCATAAGGATTCTACAACACGATAAAGAGAAATAGAATTTGGAATGGTTATTTTAATTAAAAAAACACGCCGACAAACCAGTTATCATACAGACCTGTATTGTACAAATTGTACAGACGACAGAATTGTACAAAGTACTTGCTATCTTTAACTGATACTAATTTTTTGGGCAAATACACAGCAATAAATTATAAAATTAGTCTTAATAAAGAGTCCTAAAAAGTCTTAATGTGCCTCAATGTTTTTTAGTTTCTAGTTCTGTTTGGTATTACTGTAAAACTTAAAATTATACTACAACGTTCTAATGTGTACATCTCACACTTCGAACACCATGAACATCGAAAAACAAGTAACTCTTAGTAGCTGACGACTGCGCATTCCCTATTGTATTATTATGATTATGATATATTCGCCTCCAGCGACTATTTCAAACAAATCGTAGTTTTTATTATTCCTCATACTTAAGGCCCGGAAGTGATATTTATGTGGATATTGAAGTTTGGAATCCTGGAAACAAAGGTTTATACCGGTTTCTACACGAAGTTGACCAGACGATGAAAGTTGGTATATTTTCATAGCCCAAATGCACAGTTAGACAGAGGGCATAGAACGAAGGGACGTCTCTGTCAGTTATTTTTACACGCCCGTTTATTATCGATGCCCCCGTTTAAAAAATATACAGACCGAGCCCATTCGCAATATTTCAGTTACGGGTATTATTTATGAATGTTCTACGAGTGGCCTACATTTTACGCCACGATATTAAAATATATACTTCCTCTGCATTAACTTTACTTGATGGGTTCTATTTCGAAAGGAATAGCAGGAGCCCTAAATTTCCCTGATTTTAAAGATAGGCTTAAATTTTTCAACAAAATAATACACAGCATAAAAAGTAAATACGCATAACAATGCCCGAGCAAAAATAAAACGTTCAGAAATTGAATTTTCGTACATAAACCAATGGAATAAACTATAATAATGGCCATTATTGATTGCGCGCATTCTTATGTGACTCCACGTATTGTGGGATTATATTCTCTCTGACACACACACACATAGATACAAACAAACACAACACTTAAAGATCCATTCACAAGACATGACCCTCATAAAACTCTCATAGAAATTTTCGCTTAATGCGGCTTAATGGAACTATACTTTAACAGTAAAAAATATATTATATCAATTTAAACCATAAAAATTACAAACAACAAAGACAATAAAAGATTCTAACCGCGATAATCGATTAATAGAATTGATTAATAGAGAAATAGAACTATTTCTCCCCTGACTAGGTGGCCCTGATGTCAGGCGTAGTCATGACCGCATGATGGAAAATAATAATTTTCACTTATTAAAAAGGAGTAGATGTAATTTTAAATGTTGAACTTTTAAAGGTCGGTCGGCTATATATAAGTATGGGGAAGCCTGTTTAAATATAACCTGGCTTTTCATCATGTTTGATGACAGGTTGAACGCTTTAGACCCGATGCCCCATTTCATTTGATAGTGGTTAAACTCAGTATAGACCTTTCGGGACATTTCTCAAGATAACTCCCAGAGCTATGCCTAATATGTCTTATTTCTACGTCCGATGAGTCTTTTCTTATGTTCAATAGTATGAAGTCAATCTATTTTTATTACGATCTATGTTCTATTGGTCCCTGGCAAACAAAATAAAACATCTGTATAACCAGCATAAAATAGGGCCTATCAGAGATGATCCACTAAAGGGAAAATTCGTGCGTACTTTAATTTCAAAATAATTACAAAGCAATCAACATAAACAAAAACTTTCAGCATTAAATAGGAAGAAATGATGGTCAAATTATTTAATACAAACCCATTTTCTAACTTTTAAACTCCCGAAATTAGAATGTATTATGAAAATCGGTTACTTGTCCAATTGTAACCTGTGAAGATCCTCTCTGGAGTTAGTCATATAAATCTAGTTGTATATTAGCAAGAATAAAATGTTTCTAACGATAATAAGTGATAATACTACATAACGATCATTGATATGTAACGCCCATATTGTTTCAAATGACCGTAAGTGTTTTTCACTACTCTATGAAAAATATCAGATGCAACAAACATAGATAACTATTATAAAAGGAGTCTCAAAAAGGTAGAAACAGGCTAAGGACATTTTTTAGTCCCACGATGCACTCTGGCTGTGGCTAATTTCCGTCCTCAAGGACAGTAATTTGATATTATTTTTTCCCCAATGCACTTGTATGTTTGTATACAACAGGCAGAAATAATAATAAGATACATGATAACTCTAAAGAATAATCAGGTGACATATACATGTGCACATTTAAACTGAAACCTTTTCAATACATTTGGGCCGTGGAAGCCATTTGATTAGAAAGTGAAGAAAATTGAATTGGTTGTACAATTCTGTAAATCTATAAATGTCTCTACATGTATGATGTTAGGTTATTATATATGATACACTTGAATGTTATTCTGTGATTTTCTCGTTACATAATTATTGCCATTCCGTTGCTAATGGTAGCTTGCCGAAACCATTCACACCGTCTGCGTATTTCCTCACATTTCTCTTATAGTTAACAGAAAGGAAATCCCATCTAATAATCCATAATGACCAGTAAATACAAGACGCGTAAAATTCCTAAACATTCATTGTATGACGATTTCCTTTATGTCCGTGTTGTAACAATTATTTAGAAGTTCAATGTAACTAGAAACGGTCGATTATTTCAAAGCGTCCCGCCTATAACACAACTGAAGAAATGGCAAATTATGGTCTGGTAGTCATTGGCGTTTATCTACTGTCTAGGGGGTGGGGGGTGCATATAAACAGTTAAATGGCATGTAATTAAATGGAAAAGAACAACGGTTTTGATTATTCATTAAAACGCTGTAACGCTGTTTATTGTTATATCGAGAATAAATATTGTATGTCGTCGGTTTGAGGCGGGTGTAGTAATGTATAAACGGAAATGATTTGCGAGATTGGAGTAGGTAGAGGGAGGGGTAGAGCCGGGAGAAAAGTGGAGCCGTTAGGAATTTAGCGGTGGTCACACGTGCAGCAGGTAACAGGCAGCATAGAATCCGTTGATAGATAATACCTTATCAGCCCGCTGTTCGACTGCCAGATAGAGCCGGTGTCCTCGAAACTGGATTTACGGAGGATTATTATGAAATATTGGCCGGTTTGCCAGCGAAAGCCGAATGTATTCGAAAAAAGAGAATTTTACTTTTATAATTTATTCATCAGTACATATATTTATTATAGGGCTAAAACCTATATTATCGATATATTAACTTCATATCAAAATATTAACTTCATTGTGGGACTCGCCAACGTCTATTTCGTCATAAGGATTATAAATTTGTACTAATAGAAAATTTTGTATTCAATAACTTCACATAATCATAGTCGTGATTACCGCGCTTCTTATAAGTGAGATCTATTTATTCTAGGTCTGTTTGATAAAATCAAGTCTATAAAATAAATTTCGGTAGGTTATGCGTTGCCGGTTAATCAGGACGAACGGCGTAATATCAAGAGAGTACGGGTTTTCCGTCAATAAGCGCGAATTCTTCCAGCAATAATTATTATGAGTTGCATCAGATCGAAATTAGAGGAATGGGGAAGGCAATGACATGAGCGATTAAATCTTCCGAAGCTGAACAAACAAAGCTATTTTTAAAACCAACAGAAAAACATAAATCCTTAGTGTATTTTTTAAACGTCATTAAACGTTTTATAGTTTTAAACGGTGAAAAATAACTTCAAGCCTTCTTATGAATTAATCGGCCGACCTGTTTCTAAGATACGGGCATATCTTTTCGTAATTAACTATCTACTGATAATGGGGAATAGTATAGGCACTGATCAAACTACGTGAGGAATGGTCTAACACCCTTGCTGTATTTAATTAAAACATGCAAAACGTGGTAAATATAGTAAAATTTATAAAGGTAAATATAGTATTATTTTTTCTTCTCCTGGAGTAATTTTTAGTACAATTAGTAATTTAAAAATAAACGTCTACAACACAGCCCCCCTCATCGGTTCTTCGATTTATGAAATCTGCTTTGTCTCATAGAAGGGAAAATAGTGATATTTCCTGCAGAAGTGATCCTTATATTTACATTAATGTTTGCTTCCCCTGTTGTAAACTCCTTGATCGTGACCCCCTCGTGTGTACATAGGCATATAAATCGAATCAAAGTAAACAATGCGATCTCTTCGTCCTGCACTAACGTAGAACTCGTTTCTCATTCTGTTCTGTCCCTACATCGAGATCATCATTTTTCAAATTCATATCTCAATCTACGAATCGCTTTGATTGAACTAAATGCTATATTCGACTATCTGGCTCTCGAATGGCTCTAGAACATGTGGAAA
Source organism: Lethocerus indicus (assembly GCA_019843655.1). Lineage (NCBI taxonomy): Eukaryota > Metazoa > Arthropoda > Insecta > Hemiptera > Belostomatidae > Lethocerus > Lethocerus indicus. Next base: position 18,423,240 of record JACDQD010000003.1, on the reverse strand, counting down.
TAGGAATACTGGAATTTTCAATTTCCACAACGTGGAGAAATATGAAACGCTCCATTTAAAACAACACGAAACAAATGGAATATTCCAATCAGAGTTTTGAATTTGGAAACCGAACATGCGCTTTCAGAAACTTGCATTATATATGTACGAAAAGAACCACCGGTAAACTTGGGATCTGGTCACATACAATAAGGCAAGAGATAGGTGAGCCAACTGATCTGTTCATCAGTCTATTTATGGACTGATCGTACGACTAATTCTCAAGTCCAACTCCAGGGTGAGAACTTAAACAATACAAAAAGTATTACGTCCCGTCGAATACGGGCTGATTAGATAAACCGTGGAGGCCCGGATGATGTGTGATCATTTCTGACAGATATATGAAAAATAGTGAGATACGTATCAGTTCAAAACTCATGTGCCACATCTATGTGTACAGACACTAGCATGAGCTGCTAGGCTATAAAATCACTTTTATGTTTTAGTATGAGTTGCAATAAATATTACCGTTGTACTATTACCGTTCTTAACCTAGTATATCGACGTTTTACATAGTTCCAAGGCTCCAGTACAATTATCATACGTTATTTATATATTATACTAATAGTTATTTTTATACATATTATTATAACACATATATGACGTAGAAAGTATAATTCGTAAAATATAATTTATTCAAATTTACAGACAAATAAACAATGAAGATAACATATCTCTTAAACCCCTAATTCAAGTTCTATATATTTCATGCATTGTTTAGGATATTTTTAATGTTTATATATATCGTGGTTCTGCAAAAGAAATATCGTGGAGGCAACGGTTTGGGGGATCAATATGAAAATAATATATTCGGCCAAATATATTTTCACCCTTTCTTTAAAATCAGACGCTATTAAAGGCCCACGAAGTTGTCGATTTTCTAAAGGAATTTTTGCTTATTACGCGAGGAATTTTATTATGAGGAAAAGGGGAGAACTCTGACTTTGAATTACAGGGCAATTTATGCCTACGAATCTAACAAATAGAGGTCGCGATAAAGGAGTGATGAATGTCTGACGCTCCAAGGCGAATACGCGCCGAATAGAAACGCGTCTATTATTCACTGGGGCAATCTGAGTGCGCGACACGCCTTTATAAGGCGCCTTTATAACGCGCACGTGCGCGTCGCACAGGGAAATACTCGCCCGCACGCGGCTACACAGCAGCCTATTTCCACCTTAACACAGCACAGAAACAAGACTGAGGTTATTAGAGACGTTAGAATGTACGCCTTCGGTTTAAATCAGGAGCCGGTTCTAGTTGCTGATCATGAGCACAGATAACTACCCTCAAAGTCAAGGTTTTCCTACAGCCTATGTTCCAGCGACAGAATACTAAGGAACGATCGATAATAAACTATTTATATTGACACCTCTGTGATTAGACTGTCTGAAACTTTCTGAAAATGTAACAAGTATGCGGAGGAGACAAATCACTTGGGTTGTAATACAACTATTTTAATTGTTCGTTAAACCTAGCTACCAAAGAGTCCTCCACGATTTAGTACCGCATTTAGCCTCGTGTTTATCAGTCTATACATTAAATTGAAACACATTTGGTAACGCGATAACTCATCTGATAACAAATTTCTCCCGAATATGGTTTATAAGATTAATGAAACCATTTCCTCAGAAAACGCTATTAAACTAAATATGTTCGATACTATATAATTTTAATGCATTTGATAAAATATTCTATTCCGTTTTTCAATAAACTGACCATTATGTTACGAACCCCTGGTCTCGCGAAATTTACTCATAGATTCATAACACAAAATGCATATATATGTAGATAGGCATACACATTCATTAAATATATTTTGTAATCTATATTTCCAACCGTTTATTCAGTTTTTAGATAAAAAATCAAACAAATTTGACCCAACTGCATAGGATAACGGCGATTGATCGGCATTCAAAGGAAAAATTTATCTGGGGATTCAGTTATTTCTTAATGAGTGACACTTCCACGAAGCGTATACTCTTTTAAGATCCACGCTTGTTATTTCGCAAATTTCAACGTCAAAAGAAATCGATAACGCGCGTGTATTTGATACCTTTCAACCTGTTGATTGCTAGCGGAATCCGGGCCGATAGTCGAGATACGAACCCGAAGGCCGGTTATGTTGTTCTAATTACCGTGTTAAAAGCTAATTCGTGTTACAAGCTTTAGCATCAGTAAAACTTTTGTCATGTGAAGACCCATTTGGTTAATGACATAACTGCATGACCAAAATAACTGCAGGATACGGTAGACCAAAATTATTACCTCACATTCAAATTATTCCCTTTACATATTCTCAAATACACGAAAAAAATTATATATAAATACGTATACATAATTTTTTCGTCAGTAGTTATATAGCGCAATTAGCTTTCGCCGTTATGCGCTTTAAATTTGTATATTTTTTATTTTTATAAGTAAGTATATAAAAATGATATATGTATTAAACTCTAATTATGATGAAAAATAACCGGTACATAATACTCAAATCTGGCAACTTTATTTCTTCTCTACAGTTATTCGCCTGGACGGTAAAGTGAAAATTGCAGCGTGGTTTGAGTTATAAAAGCCTACATACCGACTCATGGGAATTATTTAAAAATATTTTTTATAATACATTTAGTATCCACTCGTGTCATTCTGAATCAACAAGAAGAATGATGGGAGTGTTACTGGTGGAAGGTAGAGAGAAAGAGTGGTGCTGACAGCTAGTAATAACTCTATTTTTTTAAAAGAAACGTTAACAGGACATGTGAACATTTTAAATTTAAAAACTCGCATACGATGGAATATCGTGGAAGTGCAATGGGGAAGTGTGACATTTACACGGCGAGAGTTAAATATCTAATCGTTCTAACAATGTGGAACAGCGAGCGAAGCGGATGTAGCGGCCCGACCGAAAAAGCCGGGGGGACTTCCATCTATTTCATTATAAAGGGGGAGCCGCCTTTTAGTTCTCTCGCGACTCACTTAGACCGTAAAATAATACGGCTATTAAATTCAGAGGGGAGATATCACTCGGAAGTAAATTCGAAGAAGGTTGAATTACTAGCCTGGTTGCAAGGGGGACGGTGGCTTCACGGCCTTTGTTGTCTAATTGATAGAGCGGTACAAGAAGGCCCGGGGTCTTCGACAGGGTGTAATTGATTGGGTTAATATACATTAACAAGGTTCCCAGCCGGAAAGGGGATGGCGGCCCCCATTCTCTTTTCTGAAAACTTTGCCCGCAGAAATTGTTTTTGCTTCACTCGATTAGGACCAACCCCCTATTCCCTTCTAGCTTACTTTCCGCTTCCTCGGCCTTTGCCTCTGAGACACTTCTTTTCGACGATACCACCTATCGCCAGCAAAACTCAATATATTTATTTTCTACTGTCTGAAAGAACTTTTCGCTGTAATGCATTGAAGTAGATTTCCCATGTTATTAAGGACGAGGAAAATACACGTTAAAGCAAAAGATTCGTCTTCTTTAACAGGATTCTCTGTGATATTTGATATGAATAGAACATTAATTGATTAAAGAAGTAGGCCGCTTTTTAGTTTTAATTTAATTTATTTTCATATATATATATATATAATATCTACTATTCTACTATAAAATAAAACGGCGTAATAATGGTAATTAATGTGGCTATTTATTATACAATAAGATTTACGTTAGGCAGATTCCAAACACATTCATTTCTACACACACATTAACAAACAAAACATAATTGTATCGAAGGGGAAAGTAACCCAACCTTATTAACGGGGAGCTCTCCAATCCTTGCTATTAAGACCTAGCATTCTTTACGGCTAATGTGTATAAAGTAGAAATAAATAAGGCAATAATAATAGTAAATCAATATTAAAGATAGACTGAGCAGGTACTAGAGTCGCTGAATTAAAAAAATACAGCATTTATGTAAATTAACATGTAGCAATGACTTAATGATTTGTAAATTAATGTAAAACACAAATAACCGGCGCTGCAGCTAAATAACAATATAACATAATAACAAAAAATATATCGTTTGTCAATCTCCCCATTACTTCTACATTAATCATAAATTGGTTTTTTATATTATCTATTTGATTTCGCAGTAGATATTTCTAATTTCTAGCCTGCCTGAGAATACTATTAGTTGCCATACAGAAAATATCCGGTGACCCCGAATGGGGGCGACCTTTATTTAATGGTTCAATAACTCAATACAGCTCATGAGAAATCGACGAGGTAGAAGTGAAAAATGTTTCCGCCGGCAGAAGTGACTGTGACTGACGTAGGACACGACCCGCTCTCGAACTGTACTCTTAAAATTTATTTCTATCGTTTTTTGTAGGAACTGCCTTATAAATAACGCACCCAATAATAATTAGTTTCCGATTTTATTGGAAATTACTGGTATGTAAAAATCCGTCATTAAGTCCATGAAAACGTAAAAATATAATATAGAAACAATTTAGATATATAAGTATGCTAATCATCTAACCTCGACTGAATATGTTCTTACTCTATATTCAAAAGCACAACACTTACTGCAGTAAAAATAAACCACGATAAATTACATACATACTAAAATTTGAATATTCAGTTTTATATTTTAATTATTTTTTTACTCAATAATAATTACTGATCCTCAACTCCGACAAAAAACAATTAATAGATTATTCACGGACTATTAATGGCGAAAATCCAAATCTTCTGCGGAAATAACAGTTTTTATAGCAGTCTCAAAATAAAATGGGCGATAAATTAATATACGCTGAATCATAATACAATTTGATAAGTATTCATTGACACGGTGCGTGTATATGTATATATATATATATATATATATATATATATATATATATATATATATATGTGTGTGTGTGTGTGTGTGTGTGTGTGTATATATACATTCCACAAAGAAAACCATAAACATTAAGAAACATTGATTTAAATAACAATAATATTTGTCAGCAGTATATTTAGTTTACAGTGAATTGGGCAACTTGCTCAGGAGTGACCCACCGACCTGTCCTTAAATAACCCACAGTGTCTTCGCCGAAAACAGAGCCACCAACGTCAGACGACTTTAAAATAAACTTTAAACCCGTCACAAAGATTTGTATTCCGATTTCCTGATTCTGCCGGGTCTCCCGCGAAATGATCAAAGTGAGATCGGGGTCAGTAGCTCCGTTGATATTTTGAAATGTCACCTCAACCCACTATCCTATCACTGTTACAGTATCAACCTGCTCATAATTTACACGGTTCAGTTTTAATTCTCAATGATTAGTTTTGTATTAAACACACCAAATGAAGGCGCACTCGACCACCACTTATTGCTACCGTAAAATACTATATATTCACATAAAATTCATTTTGATAATAATATTCCTTACAGAGAGGCGTATTTCGTAATTCATATTTGTTGCAGGCTCCAGGTGCCTGGAATTGAAATCTTCCTTGTAATGCCTTAAAAATATGTCAAGAAATTTGTTTTAATATCCACCAACATATTCCACAAACTGCGTATTTTTCCCTTTAATTTATTATGTCAGTATAGCCTACAAAATACAGTATTTCGTTTACCAGTTTATATTAATATAAACACACATCAATATCAATCTATCTATTGTGTGTGTGTGTTCAAATAGGAAAACAAATAATTTTAGTTTCGAAAAGTACAGAACTGCAATATTTTGTAAACTAGCTTATTAATTAGTGAAAGGAGGATTGATTATAAAAAATATAAAATTTGGACCTCATATTAAATTAATATTGAACAATATCCTCCCTGATATATCCCTAGCAATAAAATGGTATTGCTGAAGTTGCAGTTCGATGCCGGGCCAGTGTTGCCTTAGGGTAGGTTATAAAATATTTTAGGAGGAGTTTTAATTGCGCAGTAGATGGTTCCTGTGTTTGTAAACTCTCCAATTGGAACAACGGCCTTGACTGCTGTTTGTTTTCATTTTCTTGTTCTCCTCCTCCTCCATTCACCCCTTTCCCGCTTACTTTTCCTGTTGTCTCCGAAAACAATAATGAGGCCAGAAAATAAATCCACAGCGGCCTTATTTCAAAGGCGGTGTGTGGGGGGGGGGAGGGGCAAACGGAGGTAGGGCATTTATACCCTATCTACCATAGAACAACATATCGTATACCAGCGAATCACATAGATCATAGTACCACATTGGGTACTGAAATTCACCAATATAATTTCTAAGCAATATAAATGTTTAAATAATTGTAATGTTTATAGATGGAAATTCAATATAAAAAATAGTGCTTTTATTAGTAGACTGTTTTCTATACAAACTGTTATTTTAATTTAAATATTCTAAAACTGGCATTCATTAATCCATTAAAAATTATTGCCTCTTTAGATAAAAAGTCCATCGCAGTTTGAAACAGTTCATCGCAAATGATCGAGTCGTAACAAAGGTGAACACAGTTTATATGATACCCAATTCCGGGTAACTTCGATTAACGGCCGAGTTCAACGATGCGAGTGAACGGGAGGCAACAAGTAATATTATATGGGTTGAACAAATTTCCGAATTTTCCGCTTTCCCAACCATAAGTGGTTGTTCAACTGACCAATCGGAAACGAGAGGAAGCCAGAAGATAAGAACCCAAACGACATTACGCTCCAAAATCTAGGATTATCGAATATCCAACAGCTCAAAATGAGACGAAGTTTGCACCTCAATTCTTTTAATTTTCGTTAACAGAATATCTAGATCTGATATTAAAAAAATAAAAGTGATTTTTTTTTTCTCATTTTGTAACATACTATGATAATATTAACAATATTAATGGATGGCTGGAAACGTCAACTTCAAATATTATGCTAATAAACTGTGACGTAAGTTTGTTGTAATACACTATATCAAGAGCAAGAGGGCTAATTGAATAAAAAAGAGATAATAGGTATATATATATATATATATATACATACAGAAATCAATCATATTTAAAAGAAAATAAGTAGACATAATGAACACTTCGCTATCTCCGTAAAACCCCGGCATAAGGGAAAAGATCACGGAAAAGAGTGGACAAATGGTAACACGTAATTTTAATGATAATTTAATCGCTTTAAACAACCATGCATTTTAAACGAGTATAATCGCCCGAGAACGTTGACAGTGTTTCGTAATAAACTACTATCTTATTATTGAATTATTCACATACCGGTGATTTCCAACACGTCATAGCAGATAGAAACGAGTTAATGCTTTCCAGATTGATTTGTGTTAAGGAATTAAATCACAAATATTTGCAAACCCTACGCAAATGCAAACATGCACGTCGGCACTATTCCAATTTGGCAATACCTACTTCATTTTACTCACACGTTTCTTAAGACTACACCTGCCAAATTAAAGCTGCTTCATAGGGAGATATTTCATTGAGAACATGCTTCAATTAATCCATCTCAACTAGATGAAGGAAACAAATTTACACCATACATTGTCACGATAAATTATGCTTCTAGATTTCTTACTTCACCTTAGCAAATTACGTCAAGAGCAATATGGTATTCTACAGGTAGCAGCACTGGAACACATATTAGTTCGAATATAGCCATGTACTTAATATAGAAATCAATAAACAAAGAGTGTAAATGCAGACGCCGATGACTGACCTGTACCACGACAACAGAATATTTTCATAGCCACAAATTTGCCAAATGAGAATTGTATTAATGTTCTTCTTTGTAACACATTATGCCTGGTCGTGTAACTATTTTATTTGGCACTCTTGGCAAGATGCGATCAAAACAGTGTATTTCTAAATCTGGCGTTAGAACTGGCGCTCCGGACACAACAGGACAATAAAGTCAAGAAAAGCTGCTTCAATTAGGCTAAAACCAGAAACGCTAAAACTACAAGAGAAAAACGTTTCCACTATATTCAGCAAAATGCACGTGGTTTGATATTTCTATCGGCAATAGTTACTACCACCACGGGTGGTTTATCAAATAGAAATTATGCCACAAGAATGTTTTAAAAAGGACATTTAATTAATGGCTGTAACATCCATTTTGTTCAAAACAAAACTTAATTTTCACCTACGGATGTTTAACACTAAATGACATTGAAAATCCAGAATAAGCACTATTCCTTGAACTCAGCCTTGAACAGCGCAACGAGATAATAAAATTACTTTTAAAAAATCACTTTTTTATTATCTGCTATTTAAATAAAACAAGGTCCGGACATACTCTTAACACTGTGAAATTAAATTCTATATCGCAACGGGTATATAACTTTGCCGATGGGTACATATTCAAAATGTAATATTCAAATCATAGTCACAAAAACGACTGTTGCACCCACCAAGGAACCAATGCCCAAGAGAACTCTTTAGAGATTCTTATGTCATGTAAATTTAATAATAATTATTCTCTATATAATTCTATAGAATTTACACATAACAGCCTAATTACATAAAACCACTTTTATTGCATAAAATTTATACTAATACCATTTACATCAAAAACTGAGACGTCTTATCTTACACAAAAAATAAGAATGCAGAAAAGATTTGAGTCACCTCAGGAGCAATATTTGAATGCACAGAATTCCCCCGTGTTTCTACTTCCTCGCTTGGTCAAGATTGAAGGCCGACCGCTTCCTCGATAAGTTACTTAAGGTACGCGACACAAAAAAACCATATCTCTCATCCTACTGTTATCGCTGTTAGACGTCGTTGGCACGAAAACGACAATCGCGTTATTCGCATAATATAACCGACAAAAAGAATATTAATTTTCTAATCTCTCCTAATACTGCGAAAAGGAGCCCGGAGGGTAATTTTTAATATAAATGTAAATAATTAATGCAGAGGTAGGTCAGGGAAGAACGAATGAAATTTCGCCGCGTTTTGTACAAAATTTATTCATTGCTCGTTCCAGGAAGACTTGTACAAATTGATTTTACAAAATGCCTATTATGAAAAAAATGATTGCCGAATTTCATTTCAGATTTCATTATACAACATGAGATATAAAAGGATAAATATTAAAACCTGATAAATATAAATGGATAAATACGCTTTTTCCAATATTGAATATAGGAATTTAAAAACGTTTTCCTGATTATAAATTTATGGACAAAAATCAGTTTTACATTACACGAGATTTAAAAACGAATAAATCTAGTGCTAGCCTATGCTGACTAAGGTCAAAATCCCGTTGGATGTTGTGTACAAAATTGTTTCTGTACATGATTGCAAGTTTTCATATTTCTATTTACTTTCCTTATTGCATGAGGAACTTTCTAGTTCCTAGTCCTTCTGGTTTGTGTATTTGTAGTGTACAGCCATGCGTTTTTAAGTTAACTCGGACACAAATTTCTGCGTGCCATCTCCTAGGCTACGCAAAAATATTTCGTAGCTACCGTAGCATATCGCTATTCGTAGTACATCTTGCAACTATTCCCCTGAGAACCTTCTTTACCACAGTAAATATTTAATATATTTAGTTTATGTGTATTCTACTTATATTTTAAGTTCATGTTATGTACTATATATTAGTTGTGAACGGAAGGCGCTGGTAGGTCCACCATCGAAGCGTCTCTGGTAAGCATAAACTTTTATTTTTCTAACATATTCTTCGTAATGCTGAAGCCGGCCTACCAATGAACCCAGAAGGGAAGTGGCGACAGACCGTTTATCTCTACATTTTAAAACTATATACATACATATATATATATATATATATATATATATATATATATATATATATATATATATATATGTGTGTGTGTGTGTGTGTGTGTGTGCTTTAGTAAAATAAATATGAAATGTGGAGAAAAATGGTCGAAAAAACTCGACTTGGTGGAGAGGGAGAGATTTTGGTGGGAGTGGGGTCGAAATGTTTTGAAAATGTTGGTGGGGCGTAAACAAACAGGGCGAGAGAGGCAGGGGCGGCTTACAATAAGTCCGATAACGAAATTACAGTAAACAAAGCTGCCAGCGGTGGACTCTGGAAGACCGGTAAATAGCCGACCCCGTCAACGCAGCCAAACAGAATTGTTTCGTCAGGTATAAAAGACAACCTCCCCGACAATCCCATTTACGTAGAACCCACGTCCCCATTGTATCAACTTTACCATTAGCATCGACGCATCCCGGATTAATCTGGAATTTTCCCCACATCTCTGTACCCGTATAATACATAGTCCCCGTAAAATCGAATAAATATAATTCCATTAGTTTTAAATTGTCTATCCCAATAAACAATGAAGCTATAAGGTGAAATCTTTTCGTCCGGCTGTCCCATGAAGGGCAGGTTCTATGGAGTTGGTGGGTATAACAATTCTCACCACCCATTCTACTTTGGTCTCTCTTTGGGTTGTCTGGTGGCTCTTTCGTTGAGTAAGAAAAGTGTAAGTTAAGTCATACAAAAATATACAGATTTTTTCTCAATGTAATTAACGGTCAAAGATTATAAAAAAGAATAATTTCAAAGCTCATCATGTTTAATCCCTGGGGAAAGATTAGTGTAAATAAAACTCAAAGGGCAAATTTTGAAATTTCTAAATAGTAAATTCAAAATACAGTTTCTGTTTGCATTAAAATGATTTTCGGTTCCCGAATTCCAGTCAAGTTGAACAAAGGATATAACCAATAGGTTCTGTCACAGATAATAAGTTCTACGGTTAATTGCGTGGTAAAGATTTTACAAAATATCACGAATTATCACGAAAATTACGGACACTACTGATACAAACTTCTTTTCTGTTGTAGCATAAAGAGGCCTTCACTTCTTGATCCACTCGACGAATTAGACAAGGTCAGGAAATCAAATGGTGCATAATAAAATGATATGACAGTAGGAATACAACACCCGGTGGTCTAACAGTGCCATTTTTGTCGCGTACTAATGTGGTGCTGATTAATATTAAGCATGAATCGCTCCCACTCTCGGAATGGCCTATGTGGCTGTCAATAGCAGGTATACGTACGAAGCTAAAAGGTATAGATAAATGTTAGGGGGGATTAAATAACAGTATTTTACGTTTATCGGTAGAAAGACTGTATGAAGGCACAAGCTACAACATTTGTAGCTATGGAAAACGATATTAGGAACAGGTGTTAATTTAATGTCTAATCTGCGCCAGTAGCGCGGTATAGTATTATAGTGAAATCATAATTAATTGTTTTATTTTTTATCATTTGTTTATATACCTACATTATTCTTTCGTGTATTATTAGGTTGAGAATACTGTTATGAATGTTAAAATTCTGTTATGCTAAGCAAATAATACTGTCAAATGTGACATGCTGAAATGGGTCCACCTTCTACCTACAAACAAAAGATAGGACTGTGCACGGGTGGATTTCAAACTATCGCCAACCTTCCTATATTTATTACAGATTATTCCACTAACTCCACACGCCACCTATCATGCCTGTTATGTATAAATTTCTAATTCTAACGATTATCCCAGAAAACCGTGGTATAAGACTGTGGACCATCAATGGGGCAAAGGCACGTGACACTTTCATCCGTTAATTAATAGATCAAACACGGAAAGGGAGCGTTGCCCTGAAAGGGGCTTGAGTAGCACTTCCCGGGGCTTAGAAACGAGCCAGCTTTAAAAGTCGACGGTGGGCATATTTTGTCCTAGCCTTTGACGCCCACCTCGGGCTCTGCTTTTATCTTCCTTATCTGGACAATTGTTATCTGCCCAATGACGCGTGGTAATTCCGCTAAGCTCAAGTCCTGATAATAATACAAAGTCCCGCTTTCCACAACATTGATGCAAAACTTACTAGTTAATAAGCTGGTCAAGCTGAAAGGAAATTGTGTCGATTTATGACCGTGAATTGATGCACATTGTATGTCGAAAGTAATCGCACTAATAATAATTCTGTAGGTACAGTCTGATCCGTTAGAAATACGGGCTATTATTTTCAGTATATAGGTAAATATATTTTACAGAGACGATAATTGTGTTGATGACAACCTAATGATGTACAGTGTATTTGTCCTAGTTAAATTGTAATTGTAAATATTACACTGCACACAAGTATATTCATTACATGATTAATGCCAACTGCGATCTAATCTCAGATCGAACAGGAAAATACATTACAGTGACATAACTTTCAGAGAAATATTCACCGATAACAACAATGTCTAGACTTGATCCATTATACTACATTGCGATTTCTGTCATCGCTTCCATAAGGCAAGATTAAATATTACACAACTCAATGATCAGACGTAATCCATAGAGGAAGTTTAATCAGACAGCGTTCTCACGTAAGACGCCCTTGCGTTCCTTTGTCTTTCTCCCACCTGACAAGCGAAGCCCCCTGGAACAGAGACCCTAGATTTAAATTAAAACAAGGTATTTGAACCATCTGTGATTCCTGAACTGCACTTTTACAGTTGGCCCACTGTTGATCATCCTAATTTTTAGATCGGTTAAACAGTAGTTTTTCAAAAGTTGAATTTGTGTTCCCATTTATAATTGAACAACGATCAAAACGGATGTTTTGTCACATTACAAACTAGATTTGGCAGAATAATTTCGACCAGAAGCGTGCAAACCAAGGGAAAACAAATATTTCTCCAACCGTGTAATAATAAATCAAAGAGCGGTATTTAAATTCACTATGCCTGGTCAATAGGACCTTGATGAGTTATTTTCGTTCTCCCGTCAGGAAAGCCGTTGTATACTCCTTGTATACTACATAAAATTCCAGTACACTTAAGGAGAAATTAAATTTTGATTAAAGAAATGCATTAGCACCAAAAAACGCCAGCATATTATCTGGTCCGTAAGAATAGTATTGTCACAAAACTTGTAATTGTGAGCAAAATTACTTTATCAGTTTTCCGCTTGTCGACGTTCATGTGGCCCTTTGTACATGTTCCTTCCGCGACCCCGTCGGTTTGTTTTGTCTCACACAATTGAGGCTTAAAATAGCATAAATGAAATATGAGGATATAGTGGCATGCAAAAAAGCGGCTAAAGGAAACAATAGAGCAATTGAATGTCGCAACCTGACACTGAAACTGAATTTCAACATTTGTATGTTTCAATTGCTATATACTCCCATTTATGAATTCCTTCCAAGAAGAAAAGTGCGATTCACAAGAAAGCAAATCTATTCTTAATTCTATTCTTAATTCTATTCTTAATATAACAGTAAGCCAACCAGTATAACCATGTCCCAAATAGTACGTAGTAAGTACACCTATGGAAATTCACCGTCATTGTGTTTACACATCGGTTTATGTAACTGATTAATCCACTGACAAAGGCGAGAAGCCGAAACCGGCCGTCTTCATGTGTCATCCACGAGACACTGAAGAAGGTTAATGAAGGTGGCAAGAGACCAAAACCTGTCTAGCATTAGACCAAATCAGCGAGTGGTATAAGCAGATTGCAAGAATGTTGATATGCAATAAGGTTTTCCCACAACGATATGAATCTATCAACTTTAAAATCCATAACAATTACATTACACACGCCCATAAATTGCTTCCTATCGAATTCTTTACTGGTTATATGACGACGGATTTCAGGAACCAATCAAAAATTAGAAAAAAATAACTTATTCCTCGTCTTAATTGATCTCCAAATCATTTGACATCTATTGATGCCAGGTTTGGTTCAAAGTCCGTTATTCAATAATTCTGCTTGTTAAACTACGTTTGAAAATACTGGTCGGCGACAATCCTAAATAAAGTTATGTTAGGATTATCGCTGCGGTTATTAGACTTAAAAAAAAGGTTGGCCTTGCACACCGATACAACAGATCAGTTAAAATTGTAATAAGAATTACAGTTTCACGCCAGCACGTCTCGAATTGGTTATTTGTAATACGTTTGCTTATTTCATAAAACCCATGTTTTAAAAATCTCAATTAGAGTCGTAAACCATTATTTTTTCATTCAATTGCAGTATACTCTTTCGAAGACTTTCCCTTAACATTACCAATAGGTAAGATATTTAAATAGCAAGTGGCGTCAAGAGGCCTACCCCTGCAAATTCCTTCTGGACTACTATAGGCTTCCTCCTGTATAGTATGACCATAATTTTTAGCATATTCTCGAACATATGCTCTCAAATAGGCTTGTTTACATAGAAGAGTAGGAGGTACGTGTAAGTTATTTGTTGATATATATATATATATATATATATATATATATATATATATTGAATCCAATATTTGAATATAGACCCGTATTCATCAAGAAGCGAGAACATTTCAATCACCTAAGGAACAAAATAAAATGAACTCTAGCTGAATATACATGTCTGATTCATTACTCAACGAAAGAATGATTGAATGAGTTATCTGACTAAAACCTTAAATATCAGTTCTCAAATAAATAGACAGGTTGTTTCGAAGAACCAAGTTGCTACTTGCGCCTTCTACTTGGTGAACGAGGTATTGAGAATGAATCTGACAGTGTTTATCTATGTAGGCGTTCTCCCTATATATATTCTAGTATGGAATTAACCCCATGGGAAATTATTTGTGTGAATTCAACCCGAACTATAAGATAAATAAAATCGCGATAAACGATTCTGATCTCTTGGGTGTCAATCCCGTTGGCGACACCATGTTAATTCTAATTAACAGAAAATCAAATTTTTCCTCGAAAATTACAAAAAAATATAAACGCAAATTTTTCTTCTCCGTCAACACATTGTTTTTCGACTGTAAAGAAAGGCGTTTTGGATATCGAAATGAACAGTAATAATGGAATATACTATTTGTAATAAGTAATCATATTTAAATTGCCGCGTTTATTTTACCATCTAAGCATTGTTATTCTACAAGGTAGGCGAAACTACAGGGGTGACCAAAAAAATGAACTTACCGGACGTGGATCGCAAAAACTTGGTTTGTCAGCGTCGATGGAGGCGTCTTCGAAATCACTAAAAGTAAGCGGTAAACCACTCTCGTGAACTCGGAAGTAACTGCGAACTCTCGTATTATCCGGACGGGAGTCAGTGGGACACTGAGGGTTAGCGGCTTCGCGTTCGTGACGAGAATGCGCCCCACCATCAGCCCCACCGCCGCTCAACAGCCACAGGTTACAACAGCTTTCAACAGATGCAAAATTACATATAAATAGGCTTGAAAACACACGTACATATTTAATAAGAAATACACAAAAAATAGCCATTCTTCATTTCGAAACCCAACAAATTAATAGGGTATCCATGAACACTGTCAAAATTACCCCCAATTTTGTAGACCCCCCAAATCATACAATTCTTGCGACACCATTGCGAGTAATATGTGGTTAAAAATCATTATATTTATGCGTGCTCGCCTCCTATGAGCACCTCCTATGATACCAAAACCGGCCTAACAAAGAATCAGACAAGAATACAAGTAACATATTCCTAATCCTGGGGAAGTAGAACGTTTATACTGATTTATGTAATGAGTTATCCATCACATGTAAGTTAGGAGTATTTTCTTTAACTCTCTGTTATGTGATTATTCACGCGTATGTGATTATGCACGAAATTAGCTTATGAATGATTATAAAATTCTATAAGCTTTCAGAACAGATTTCTCACATTTTTAAATCCACAGTTGATTAAATACTCAAAATGTATTTATATATTCAGAAAATTGTTTTACATTAACCTTACATACTTCTTCCACTTGTTTACTCTAGGTATTGTAACGATATCAACCATAGTGGTATTACCACTATCAAATAACATTCCTGGTGGCGGGCCAAATTAATTGTCTTTCAGTTGCGAATTTGAATTTATTATGTTGAATTTAGTACTTTGGTCGCCACAGTACAAGTGACAGTGACAGTGCAGTGCGGATGCCCGAAAAACACCCAAAGTGCCAATAGTGACTAACACCGCTGCTGAAGATGGTGAGCAGCCGAAACCGGCCTACCAAAAGACCAAACCAGCGAGAGGAGACAGAAACACAACAAATCTACGGTATTTAAATTGTGAGTTTGAATGGTAAACAAATAAATTTGGACTATGTTAAGTAGCCGAGGTTGACCTTTAGGTTTGGAATATTACGTTAGATATGTTTAAAAAAATGAAAAGCTACTGCCCCCTCTCACTTTTATAATCTAAGTCTCGAAAAGGTGATTGACGTTTGTTTACCATTCAAACTCACAATTTAAACACTGTAGATTTGTTGTGTTTCTGTCTCCTCTCGCTGGTTTGGTCTTTTGCTAGACCGGTTTCGGCTGTTCTCCATCTTCAGTAGCGGTGTTAGTCACTATTGCCACTTTGGATGTTTTTCGGGCGTCCTCACTGCACTGTCACTATCACTTGTACTGTACAGTTTCCTCTGTACTCGTTTTATAATTTGCACATTCACATTTTCATATATTACGTCTCGTGGTCATTCTGTATCAGATATTAGGAATGCGATCCAATAAGATTTGAAACAGGAAATTAGTATTTCGCATGAATTTAATTGATATGACTTTCCACAAACTAGAAACTTTGAGACTGTAATGCGAATTGTTTTCTAAATGATTGACTGTTTAAACATTACGATGTTTTAGGAGAATTAAATAGGAATCATCGAATACACATATGTTCTGCAGTACCCACATTTTACGGAACATACATTTCTTTAAACGTTTTAAATTGAATAATCGGGGTAATATAAAGACTAAAATGGTTTCTTTTTAAAAGTGTGAACCTTAAGAAACATTGATAAATAAAGTTAGTAGGAAACATTTCAATATTTATAAGACTCAATTAACTACAGCAATAGTTCATGTGCTCTCCAATTGAATTTTGTGAACAGGAATTCTTGATACCTCGTAATTTCTTTATCAGCTGGTATTAACCAAGTAAATTTGTAATCAGGAAATTTGGAGGCCTTGATTGACCCATCATGACCATTGATGGACTCATATCAAAATCCAATGACAGTGTGCTTTTCATGATTCTTACTTTGATATTCAGATTAGTTCCTTTCATTTCTAAAAAAGCATTATAAAATGGATGACAATACAAATGAATTAATAAAATAACAAAATTTTGTTATCTCTATTTTTATTACCAGCCTAATTCAGAGACCTTTCACAAACGGGCGATTTTATGAATTAATCAGGTTTCAAATTGTTTATAACAAACAATATTTTATCTGATTACAAAGGCAGCATGTAGACCAGTATGCCTCGTCAGAAATGTTTCCAACATTAGGAACCTGATCAACCCAACTATAATAAGCCAATAGTCTAAATTTAAACATGATGTTTCTTTCTTAAAGTTCCTTTCTTACTTTTGTACATTAAACCTAACTGACTTGATTTAATTTTAAAATCTTTGATGTAATATGGTTGTAATATACGACCACCTCTTCCTTATTAAATGAGTGTCCTGTCAAACTATACACGAAGTATTCTCATAGCAGATCTCGTTTATTTTATTTTACGACAGTAGACGAATGAATCTATACAGTGTGTGGAATATCAATTTTAAAAACGTCTTCCATCAACCTCCCTATACTGTACGCTAGAGGGCAACACTTGTCAGACATCTGTGTCTTAGAATAACCTGCGAGAAGTGAACCTTTAAATGTAAACATGGGTTCAAAGCAAAGGACGGAAAATCAAAATATTGAAGACTGTTTAAGTTGTCGCTTGATCAGCGGGCTTGGTTTTGTCGGCATCGGCACTTATATCTGCTTCAATGCCAAACACTTCAAAGGTTTCAATCGCCATGGCATGTATATGGTATCAGCATGTAAGAAATTGTATTTTAATGTGTTCATCCAATTTAAAAACTATTCAGATATCACTAGTAAGTCATGACTAACATTGCCTAGTACATTAACTAGTAAGTTAATGACTTAGAATATTCATGTGTGAGATGGACATTGAAATATTTCGAACAAAAAAATTCTTGGACCACATTTCATTCTAATCAAATGTTAATTAAATATAAACAATTTGGATAGTTTCATTGTCATGGTAAATAATCTTAATTATCTATTATAATTCAACTTGAACTTTATACATTTCTTGTCATTCTCTGTGCTGTATAATTTAAAATAGTGTATGCCATTCTCAGTATATAAATCTGATGATCATTTTATTACTGTACAGTCCATAGTTTTATTTCTTTGATACATTTCCAGGTTTTGGAAGCATTGGATTAGCTCGCCTATTTATGTTTGGACCTTTCAAGAAAGAGAAGATTGTTGAAGGCGACACTTGAATTAGAAAAGAAGTAATAATTGTAAGAAGTAATAATTAAACTTGAAGTGATAATATTGTATTATGCACATAGTTTTCAAAGTGTGCTAATGTCATTTTCATTCCAAGTATCATGTAATTTATATTATATTTATTCATAATTACATAACACAACTATTAATATTAGTTAATTGAATTAAGCTTAAAAGTTTAATATTGTTTTTATATTTAGTGTTGCTTTAATTCAAAAATTTATCAAACAATAACTTGTATTAAGAGACATTTATGTAGACATCCTTGTGATGTACTAAAAGTTTAATAAATGTTTGCTAGACAATGATAAGTGTAAATATTTTCTTTTAACTTGATTTGCATTTAGCCTTTTGTTTCTTTCAATTAAGTTGGTGGTTGTAGGCATGTGTCTTGGCTTGATTCGTGTTATATAATGTGTAACTATAACTACTGTATAGTTCTAAATAAATTAAATGTGTAGTTTTTTAATTTGGTTACTTCTAGATTTAAGGTTCTCCTTAAAGAATCTGTCAACTAAATTAGATTATTTCTGTTTTTCTTTATCATATGAGGTTATAAAGTATCATTTAATAAATAGTTAAATCGAATAATTTTGATTTTGTTTTTAAGACCTGGGTGTACGTAAAAAGAGATGACAATGAAATTTCTTTCAAAGTTTCTCTTATGATTCTGTTCTTACATAAAATCAGCATAATTTGATTTCAATCATTTAAATAATAATATCTATAGTTATACAGTAAATAAATTATTATTTCCCTTTATATATATATATATATATATATATATATATATATATATATAATCGAAAGTGTAATGTTTATAAATTCCTATTACAATTTTTAAATAAATTACCGTCTTATGAGGAGATGCAGTAATACAATTCTTTCCTATTTTCAGACGAAGTATAGCTATAAGATTGATCTTTCTTTGATCATTGAAACTTCAGTAAAATACTAATCACAAGTAGTACATTACAGTTTCTTACCTCATATTTATATTTTATTGAAATTAAACCCTGAAAAGCAATTGAAGAATTAATTGTTCAAGTTTAAAATTTGAAACACTTACCTATCACAACACACCATTTTGGAATCACCGGCATATAGAGAAATGGCGGTCAAGCATTTATTGTTAATTATGTTCTATCAACTGCCATTAATTTTGACTAAAAATTGGTTCTTTATTTATTTAAATATTATTCTCAGAATAATTTAAGTGTTTATTTTAAATTTTCTGGAGAAAATATAGAAACATTCGTGCATTATTTAATTAAACAATGTAAGAATTTCGTATATATTTTAAATGTATTCAAATTCTGTAAACATATTTTGTGATGGAAAAATTATTTAAATTACGTCCTTTTCTTTTCAGAAGGATATATTCTTAATGTGGCATATATATATATATATATATATATATATATATATATATATATATATATATGTATATATGTGTGTGTGTACATATACGTCCAGTGGTTGGTTAACCTGGTCCTCGGAAAACGACCTGTAACAATAATACGCTGTTACTTTTCAAGCGAAATTTGGATGTTAAACTTATATTTAGTGCGGAGCGGCTTTTATCGCACTAGAGATCTACACACCTTTCGAAAATGTCTTCTCCTACCGCTACAACTTCAGTTGATTTAAGCTCTTACAGGGATCAGCATTTTAAGGTAACTGAATTCACCGGTCTTGCCTTATCGCCCTACGATATAACAGTATTATAGGACTTTTTAATAGCAGCATTTTGTGGCAGCCTTTTTATCTTTTCCCGGTGTGAGTGGCACGACATAACCTGATAGGGTAGTGTCTTCTTATAAAATAAGTTACTTAGACAAAGAAACGTAAGCTTTATGTTCAATAGAAATGAATATATAAATGAATAAAATTGTATAATACTCAAGGATTGAAAATATTTGCACATGCCAATTATTAGTATCTATAAAATTAATATTAGTTTATAATTGTAGTTTTGTTTGTTTTTTGGTTATACCTTGTTTATATTTAACCCAAACTAATTGCTTCCCATTCTTCAGAAGATTGTGAACCAGTTAGAACAAATAATTTGTGGTTTATTGACATTCTTAATTATTGGCATTAACGGATTTTATAAAATATAGAATCCTGCTTATAATTGTCTACCTGTTGCATTAGTGACAAATGATGGTCACATTGGTGAATTTTAATTAAAAATTAATTCATGTTATCTGTATAATGGGACATAACCTTACTATCGACTGTTTTCATATAATGATATATATTCTCTATTGGAAAGTCAGTCCAGCACTGCAATTAGAATTCGGGTTGGGGCCTGTTTATGGAATCTAGCCACATGTAATGAGATTAGTGGTCTTATATATAACTATACTTATCCTATGATGCATAAGGCTAATATATTATTTAAGAAAAAATGCATGTAAGTACAAAACAGTTCTCTGTTCATAGTCCTATAAAATTTCAAATTGAAAACACTTATTTGCAATTGATTTGAGGGTAATTAATTATATATTTTTCTTTGTTATAAACGGTTATTTTGAAATTTCTTATTAAAAGATTAAATAATAAACGTAGTGAAATTAGTGTTAACTATTGTTACTTTATAATCCTCCAATATTATGGAGCTTATTTTGAATTTCAATCTTTATTGTAATTTGAAAGAAGAGTACAAACACTATTTTCACCATGAGAAACATATTTATACATTATAACTTGTTTTAACATTAATTATAGATATGTTTTTCTATTTGTAATTAATATTGAATATGCTCTGTACAATTGCTTTTAATTACATTTTTTAATTTATTTTTATCTGCTATATTTTACATTGCCTTTTTTATAGGTGTGAAAAAGGCTTATTTTATTTTAATGAATCAAGCATATAATTCTGTATGTTATTAGTTTAACTCTGTCACTAATATGCTTCCAGGGATCAAGGGTGGAACAGGAGCGGTTATTGAGAAATTCAACAACATTGTATGTTGGTAATTTGTCATTCTATACGACTGAAGACCAAATCTATGAACTTTTCTCAAAATGTGGTGACATTAAAAGAGTTGTGATGGGGCTCGACAAGTATAAGAAGACACCCTGCGGTTTCTGTTTTGTTGAGTATCCTTTGCCAAATTTTAGGAAATTTGTAACCATAATTAACTACACTACACTGTTTAATACAATAACACCCCTAGTCTTGTGGTTTGCATAATGGGCAACTGAAACAAGTTTTAATTTTTACCTCGGTAGAAAAATGCTTGCAGCAGTAAGTCATCACAAAAAGAAGAAGTGATTATCAAGCACATTGATGAAATTGAGGATACACTATCTTCCATTTTTTCTATTAAGGATCCATTCTGCTGTTTTACCGTGTAATATGACCTACAATTTTTATTTGCACCATTTATTTCTTCACTGGTCCAAATGGGACGTCAACATTTTTCATTTTTCTCATCACACCTGTGATCTTCTGACCTTTTGCTATGTTTTGGCCTCTTACCGTTGTCAGTAAATTTACTTTACTTCCCATGCCTTTAGTAAATTAGTGGGACACTTGTGCATGTCAGCTAAAGTGATCTATCATCTTAAAAAATAATAATATTAACATTTTCCCACATTTCATAAATGGATTTGATGTGGCCTTTTAAAAAGGGAATATTTTATTAATTATTTTTCATTGAAAAAACTTAAAAATTTAGTGTGTCAGTAAAATATGAATAAATAAAATTATAACTGTATAATTGTGACATATTATAAAAAGCAAAATGTATAAGTCATGGGATAGGGGGTTCTTAGAAACATGTCCTAATTGAAATTGTGGTGTAATATCATTTGATGTAGAAAAAAATCTTGAACACAAATTTTCATTAACATGTGTGAAAATAATTCTAGATTCAGTTAATGTTAAAATGGACCAATGTGAATTTAAGGTTGTGTTCATTTATATTTGTAATTATTAAACATGTGTGTAATTGTAAACCTTAACAGATAAAAGGTATTATCAAAGATCAGATGCCGAAAATTGTATGCGATATATAAACAGTACTAGGCTGGATGATAGGATAGTGAGGACAGACTGGGATGCTGGTTTTATTGAAGGCAGGCAATATGGAAGAGGAAAATCTGGAGGCCAGGTGAGTATTATCTGGTACACTCGATCATTAGTGTATTATTTATATTAATTCAATTTTTGAACATATTCTTTTATGAACCTCATGCAATCAATTAATACACTGAAGTTAATATTTTCTTCAAATAAAATATGTCTAATAAAAGGGCATGTTTTCAAGTTACATAGAAATCATCAAAATATATATTAATGATAGAGCGTATGCTTTCTCAATCTACACCATACCTCATTTTCACCTGCCATTCAGGAACTAGAAATGATTTCTTTTTTTTAGTTAAATTTAGTTTAATAATGTGTATATGTATTTTTTTATACGTATAAAGTCTATGTATTTTCTTTTTATTTATTTACCTCTTAATTTTTCAAATAAATATAGAATATGAAATGTAATAGGCACTGTTCTAATGGAAGTAGTATTAATACAATTCAGATATCTGGAACCAAGGCACCAAGGCTTTTATGTTATCATGGAATTATATAAGTAATAATAGTGCTTAAATCAGGAAATATATAAGAAATAATTTATCACTATAAACTTATAATTTTAGCTGGACACTACCTTGCATATATACAACTGCATACACTATTAAAATTTAACAGAGCTAAAATAAGAAATTTTATTTTGAAAGGAAGAAGAATATTTCTTCTTTAACCAAACTTTACACAATCCAAATTCTTTCTATTCAACAGGCGATTATGGAAGCTTATCTGAAAATTCTTCTCTAACTTCACAGCAGATTTATCATTTTTAAGATTTTTAACTTTACTATTATCTTTACTTTTTTATTATATTTTACTGTATTATGAAAGAAATTATGAAGAATTTCATGAAAAAAAATTACATTCAATGAAATATCAAGCACATGGGTGACCTATATTTTTCAAAACAATAAATGTCAGCTAAATATTACAGCTGTTTGATATTTTCATTTTCTCTATGGTTTTAGGTTCGTGACGAATACAGAACTGATTTTGATGCTGGCCGTGGTGGTTATGGGAAGATAATCCAACAAAAAGTGCCTACTCAAGATTCTTCACCAGGCTATACTGCCTGATACTAATTAACACTTGGTGATAATGTTTTCATCAAATGGACATCATCGTATTGTAAATTCAAGAGAGTTTATGTCTGAATTGTGTGGTATTTTATGCATGCATTTTAAGCAACAGTTAAACATTCAGAATTATATTCATTGTATTTCATACATAGTATAATGTTACATTAATATATACTCAGTGATATTGATGTAAATTAACAATTGAGTGGAAAATGTTTAATTCATTGGCTATTTTGATTGACTTTGCACTTTTTGTACGGTTTATATACTAAGTTAGTTTGTTACTACATATACATAATATATGCAAAATATGTTATTATATGGTGTGTACATTTTGTACATGTTTGTAAATAAAATTAAATTAGTTATTATTTTTTTCTTATTCCATTAATAAAAGCTTTTCTGCTCTTGGGCTGTGCCTGCTTTACAATTATAATCCTCTATCTTCATTGTAATTATTTTAAACCAAGGTTGAGAAACATGGCCTTTTTGGCATCTGTTTGTTATAATTGGAGGATGTTATAATAACATTTCTGCAACTTAATGCGTTTGTTATGAGTTAATGTAACATTCAGGAGATATATTAAGCTAATATTTTTTCATACAAAAAGAAAATAAACTAGGGGTTTTTTTTAATCAATTTCAGTGAGATGTCTGATATTGTTAGTAAATCATTATTTGGTTCCATATTTGAGGTAGCAATTCTACCTCAGATGACATATTTGAAAGCAGTTACATCTATATGTATTACAAAGTAGAGATATTTTTGCAGTTTTGACCAAATTTTAATTGTCTTAATGGTTCAGACATTTATAAAATTTTACTTTACTTAATTCTAAAAACTTAGCTTTCAATTGCAGCTCTAATAGTTTCATTTTATATCTGTCAGGAATGTTATGAATGTTTGGTTCCTGGAAGAAAAATTAAAAGTTATCAAAGAATATCTCTTATTCTGTAAGGTAAGTCTTGCTTTTAACTCTAATTAATTATATGCCTAACAGGCAACAGCAGACTATATTACTATATAGATAAAGGAAAAAATCTTTTATATATCAAAGAATAGGTGATGTTAACATGTTTCACAGTTAACATATTAATGTTGATGTCCATGGGAGGGTATATTTTTATAATATTTATACCAAAAAAAATATAATCCACTTCATCAACAAGTAAAAGGTTAGTTAATGTATGTCAAACAACTTGTAGCTTTTATTTATAATTTGACAATGGTCAACTATTTGCATGCATAGTTATTTACCAAACTGCTGTAAAACAATAAAGATTATTAATCTGAACTTTTATGATGAACTAGCATGAAGAACACTGTTAGTTAATTGTGAAGTATTTCATATTTGGAAATAATTAGAAATATCTTGTAAGAAACATTGGTTTAATCCTTTAAATTGAATGTATGGTCATTCTGATAATTATTATGTTTATTATAATATATTGCAGTATAAATTTATTCTTATGTATTATGAAGCTTACACACAATATACACACATTGATACATGTAGCTTAAAAAATAATATATTTGGTTCCAATATAGTGTATTAATTGTTCTATGAAAATAAAATGCTTTGTACTAAATTAATAACTGATAGAGTTTGCCTTATAATAAATTAAAGTTTTAAATAGAAATTTGGCAGCTTTTACTTGTCACTTTTAACAGTTTAAATAAAAAAGCTGTTTAAATAAAAATTCTTTTATCGCTATGAAAATTATTGAAGCTAATTAGTTTTTCAAAAATTTAAATAAACCAAGTGTGAATCTCCTTGTTACTCAATTTAATATAGATAGTTATTGCTTATCACAAAGCCTGGCGCACACATTAAGGGAAAGAAGGCTTTGGTGGTTACACATGTAGATACACTGAGAGTTAATAATTTTATAGTAATTGAAACCATTTTGGAATTTAACATAATATAAAAACAAAATTATTCTGACTAAAAATAAAGTTCATCATAGCACTGTTTTTAAATGTTCTTATTTTATATTCTGTTTCCATATACATATTTGCAAATTATTAAAATATTCTAGAGTAAAACTGACTAGTCTAACTGACTCCTTAGCTAACACAATACCATGTTTTTGTTAGTACAATGGTTATTTTATTATATATATATATATATATATATATATATATATATATATATATAATAATCTTTAAAAAACAATATTAAAAGCATATATTATATAATCAGGTAATGGGCAACATCTCAAAACATCAGATCGCATTGGCTTTTAAACTATACAAAATAAAAATTGCTATAAAGCACTGTTCAGTAATACTAAAAATATCTATTATACAAAAATACATATTATATTTACTCTGAAGAGAGCACACAAAACCCATTTTCACAACTGGGTCTTCATTATACCCACTCTAATTAACTTATAAAACATTCTCACTTGTTCTGATGACCTAGAGGTACAATTATAAAAAAAGTCCTTACTCCACCACAGCACTTTCAGTCTGTTTATTATTAATGAAAATATCTTTACGATATCGTGCACATTCTGGCCTTCTGGTCTCTCCTTTTTGCTGCGGCCCTCACAGCTTCAATAAAAACATCACTCAAACCTTCTCCCTTAAGTGCAGAACATTCAAGATACCTTGCTGCTCCAATTTTGCGTTTCAGCTTTTTTCCAGCACTCCTTGATATCATGCTACCTTTTCCCTCTCTGAGATCGGACTTTGTGGCTGGGAAAATATTTGTAGATATATACAGTCAATATTTATGATAATTTTTATGTATATGACATGACATTATATATTACAGAGTTAGATGAAATATTTTATCCAAATTAAAATTTTAACAATTACAACTGGCTTATATAAAAAAAGTTGGTAAAACACTGACAGTGTTACACAGAACATTTTCAAGCATAAATTTATTTGCAGCTCAACAGGATTAACCAATTGGCCAGGAGGATAAATAAGAATAATTTAGATTGTTTCATGGTTTTGAATATAGCTGTTAGATTAGTATTGCTCACCTACTAAAACAATTGGTACATTGGGACAGTGATGTTTAAGTTCTGGGCACCACTTGCTGACTATATTATCATAAGAGGCTGTATTTCCTATTGAAAAACAAAGCAGGAAACAATCGGTCTGTAAAAAGAAACATATTTTATAGCCAAATTAAACCGATTAGTTAAAACCACTAGACATTGTTTCAATTGTCTGTTCACTTTATTTAATAATATTTAATGTATTTAATTAACCCTCCCCCATCATTCTAATTCCAGATAATTTATAAATGCATATTAAACACAACTAAATTAAATATGTGTTTATATTTTAAATATGCTTATTTAAATTAAAACAAAAATTATTATGAAATTATAGGAAACTTAAAATTTACAACTGAAAGAAAATTCAATCCTTCACTGGGTTTAAACCCAGTTCAGCCTATTAACACTCTAACAAACAAACTACCTTGGAAAGCATATAACGGCACAATTACAATTGCACTATAGAAGCACAGAGGAAAAAAAAAATGTTACAACTCTCCTCCAGTGATGTCCAACTCCTTAAATTATTCTTTACCATGTTACTCACATTATGTATGGGCACTTTACCAATTGTTTTGGGAATTGTGTTAGAGTAGTCCAGTGTAGACACTTTGACCTGGGCTTGATTCCCAAACGCAGGTGTATTACCAAATTTTCCCATGGTAAATTACCAAATTTTCTTTCAATTGCCAAATTTGAATTAAATTCATATAAAGTGTCTTATTAAAGGGTGAAGGCAAAATCCATGAAAATGAAAATAAAAATAATACTCATATATATCACTCAGAAAAATATCTCATGTCTCAAGATAAGATAGCCTGAACGCACATTTCCTGAGGATAAAAAATTATGACCAGTTCTCAACTGATTAAAAACACTTTAATTTGAATTATTTTTCCTAAAAGTATATACATTGTATTATGCCTTTAATGATGGTTTAATTATTTCTATAGAAAATTCTATTCATCATTGTAGAAAACAAGTCAATTAATTATGAGGATGACTTTGAAATTATGGATAGGAACGTGTTAAGTAATATTTAAATTATATGTATATATAAAATACTATTATCAATAAAATATATTAAATATTTACATGTGGATAGGAGAGGGGTCGAAGCCTTTCATAATCTTCTTGGCCAGCAGTGTCCCACAGTGTCATACTATAAGATATACCATCTACGGTTATACTATCTGAGAAATTGTCAAACCTGAAAGAATTAAAAAGTAGTAAAAAGAGAGATTTTAGGTAACAATACCACAAAGAAAATAAATTTATTATTGATATATATATATATATATATATATATATATATATATATATATAAAATGGTAAACATTTTATACCATAAATTAAAATTGCAATTTAATTTATTAGTAATTTATATTATTTCTAAAAATATAATGGACTAATTAAGTTCAATTCTACTCTAATCTACTCTTGTCATTTAGTACAGCAATATAATGTAACACAAACAAATATTATTTTCAACAAACATATTCATTAAAATGAAACAAAATACTTCATATTAACAATCTGAATGCCATACAAAAATCCTGCAGTACTGTGTAGGAATAAAAATAAATTCGGAAAGATTAAGGATTACAGAAAAATAAACATTTGTGAAAGACAATATTTTAAGAATGTGGTTATATACCAAAATTACTCACACAGTTGGTATATACTCCACAGGAAATTCTTTTGTTGTATAAGTAATTAGCATGCAAGTTTTTCCAACCATTCCATCTCCAACTGCTGTAATTTTCAAAGGTTTCAAAGCATTTACAGTTGGTTTATTAGCCTCATTTGTGTTGTTTTCCTCACCCTGAAAATAAAATCCAATGCTATTATGTTTTTAGTTAAGAACAAATTTTCCCCTGAATTGCAACAAAACAGAATGAAATTTTCTTTTTAATTGCAAACTCAACTGTGATCTTTCACCAAATGAATTGTACTCACACCCACAACTTAAAAGATTAGTACCCAATAAAAAATTTAGACTAATTATATTTATCATTATTGATAATGTATTGACTAATGTATTGTTGCTGTCCTTAAAAGTTAATCGAAGAAGTATTAACTAATTAAGGAGTAGCTGAAAATTTTAAAGCATTTTTATTTCTAGCAAACAGCATTTCAATTATGATACGTTGACTATACAGGTGGCTAAATTTAACAAATTAATAAATGAAAATAATATGGAACACTCTGAATGCAATGTTCTACAGGACTAGTCATTTTTTTAGATGTGTCAGCATGAGTAATATCATGTTTGTCACTCTGCTCATAACTTGACCCATTTGGTTATTAGCATACAACATTAAATTGACTGCAGTAACACATAATTATAGAGTAATAAATTTCATTAATATTTGTTAAAACCTATACTAAAGGAATTGAACTTTTATGTAAATACAAACATTTGTCATTTTTACAACATAAATATATGTTTAAAATCTTCTATAGTATATGATATTTCTGAACTAGATAAATATCGTATTTAGTACTATATTCAATTTCAAATGAAACTAATTTGTTTTTTGTTCCAATGTAAAATTGTGTAAACATGATATTGGCTTCCATTTAACTAAGAACGCATTATCTAAAATTCTATTTCAATATGAGTGCCCAATGATACATTTTTATAAACTGTGACAGACTGCAAAAAACCAACCAAGGAAGTTCACAATTAACTGAAAACAATCACTGTTTCTTGACCAACTCGGTTAGTTTGAAAATAATGTCTTCTCATGTAGTGGTTTATCATATATATTTACATATACATATTTATCATATATAATGTCATTTGTCACTTCAAGCGACAAATATGTTCCATCTGTTTAACACTACTGAAATGAAAGAAGGAAAAAAGTTTACATTTATAAAGCGCATATATATATATATATATATATATATATATATATATATATATATATATATATATATATGTATACAAACACACACACACACATTTTTTCCATTTTTGTTACATCAACATGAAGGCACAACACTATTATTGATTAAAGCTGCTCATTGTTCTTTTACTTTCAGGACTAATTTAAACCACTACTTGAAAGATGTAAACAAAGAAAATAAATGCACATCTTAAGTATTAAGCGTAATTCACCACAAATTTAGGTTTAAAAATTTGAAGTCAATGTGTCTTCCTGAAAATAATAAACAGGGTTAAACTGTATTAATACAAAATGAAAATAAAAATGCTACATTAGAAACAGTATTCACTTCCTTCCTATCACCATTCCCAATGTCACAAAGCCATGCTTAATAAAGACAGTAATATGTTTCGAATTTCAATGAACTTAAGTGAAGGTACATTTAATTAGAAACAAAATTATTTTTTTCTCATATTATTTCAGAGGAACTATAGGCTTTTTATAATATACTTTTGGTATATTTACTAACAAGAATTAACTATGATTGGATACAGAAATTGTTTGAATTACATAGTATAATATATAAAATCTGAGTTTTGACACATAGTAGGATTCAATTTTAATTAAAATATTTACAGGAGTAAATGTAAGAAAAACTACTTTCACATTCTTACAGTAGGTGAAGGTCAAACTCTGAAGGGTCCAGACAACAGACTGACATCTGATTCGTTTACAATCTAGGTAAACCAGTGAATGGCAAGTTCCAAACTACGCAGCAACTGCGTCAAGTGTATAATAATTCCCACTTGGTTCGTGTAATTACACTTTTGTTTGGGGACTGTAAAGGTGGGCGTGGCCTTTCCCAGTTGATTTATCATTTAACTCAAGCTTAAATAATGAAAAGTACCATAGTTGAGATTATCAAACACTACTAAAATCTACAGAGAAGCAATTTGAAATATTTCATAATACTACGTAATATTTTTTCATATATCCAGGTGGATTTGAAATCTGCGAAACATGAATAATCGAATTAATTATTTTACTATCTTAACGTTTGATAACTTTCTTCAGAACTACGTTCAACCTTCGGAGTGAAGAGTTATTTACTTTTGATTTCCACGAACGATATTATCAGAATATCATGCATTATCGTGTCCTTTCAACTTATAGTTAATCCGTTATACTACCCAGGCATTCAATTTCATCATTGCGTATACCCATTAAAACTTTCGTCGTAAAAAACAGCGTGGGAAATTCAAAACTGGGTTACGGCTCGACGATACGGGTGAGAATCCAATATTTCCCCCCAACGTAAAAGAAAGAGTTCATTGAAGCAGACTATGTGGGTAGTTACTCATTAACTGACCATTCTCTTAAAAAGGTTTAACTGGACACTTCCTGTCGGGGCCGCACGCACACTAGCGCATAACAAAATTCGCTCCAATAAAACCTACCGAGAGAGAAAATATAATTAAACGTCGCCTTTAATTAAATGTGCGCTTCAATGCGCCCCAGTTTCTCTAAACGGATAATTCACGTTGGACGAGCAGGAAAATACGGGCGCCGCGTTATGTAATAAAACGTCAGTAGCTAGTTGATTGCGCCTGGGACTGTCGCCGGCACTCCTGAGAACAATGAGTCGAGCAAATAAGGGACAGGTTCTTCGCACTTTTGAAAATGGATTCGATTAGCCTCGAACGATAGACAACGCGTTTTTGGAAAACAGTCGAGGAGGTTGAGAGAGAATCGGGCGGACTGGACAGGAAAAAGGCATTAGTATTCTTAAGGCAGGGAAGGCTTTAGCTGTATGTGACCCGTATGATAAACAGCATTATACGTACGCGCACTGCCTACGGTTTAGACATAAAATTAAATAACGTCGGCCACGTATGAAACTTTTGGAGCCTTAAATTTGCGTTCGAGCGTTTAAAAGGACACTTTTTTTGAGGAACTAATTTTTGTAAACGTTCAAATGTACAGAGAAGGAGAAGGACTTCCCGGGCGTATCTGGTAGTCTGGCAGGATGTGCTCCTTATCGAAAACGATAAGTTAAGAAACGGTCGATAAAAAGGAGTTGTAAAAAAGAAACCAGACTCCGACCAACAAAAGGTCCCGGCAATAAAAAAAATTAAACGACTGGTAGATAAGAGAAGAATACACCTCTAAGGCCTATCAATGCCATTGCTTCGACAGACAATACAAACTACTGTTCCCCAATACATTACATTCGTTCTTATTATTAGTATAATGTTTTTATTATTTCGCACGATAATCTTACTCGCCAGGATATGTGTATATAATATTTATTCCTACATAATAAATTCTTTGAAACATGGTTAGAAAAGGGCATGATAACCAATTCCATTGTACAAACTGTCGGTCAATCAGAAAATATGTGCAATTACAGCAACAACTGGACACTATATTGACAAATACAGTAGAATTGTAAGCAGCCTACAAAATCATTCCTTCAGAGCTGTCAAACTCAAAATTTTCAGGTACGCAAATAGCTTCGTCAAAAATATTGTATATTGTATACTTATATACCATGGCTGATTTTCCAGTGTGCGGAGTCTATCACTCGAAGAAGAGAGGCACTCCAAACGGGCGTGGCGCACAATTTACATAACTGTCGCGAAAATACTGTCCGTGGGGAACCGCACTGTACGGGGGAAACGGACGTGTACTGGGGGGAAGGTCGTTATACAAGCGGTCGGTACGAAGCTGCCGAAGAACGGACCGACAATGGAGCAGAAGAGGAGAGGCCGACTGCAGGTGTCCGGTGGTGGGGAGGCGGCGATGATGTCACCGCCTATAGTCGCTGCTCCCCGGCTTAACAGTGACTCATTTGTTTCCCGGACAGTTGCGGCAACTGCAACTACTGTTTCTGTCGTTGCCCCCGGCTTTTAAATTCCGAGCGTAAGTACTGCCGCTCCGGACTCTCTTCCTTAACCACTCTAGCAAGGATTCGGAAACGATGGAGTGGGGGCGGGAGTGCTCCAGACTGCTGACATATTCCTGGAATCAGATTTTTATTTTGTTCGTTTTTCTTCATAGCTTATGAGTCACTGATTTCAGTAAAATATATTCGATCATTCGCTTATATGGTTTACCACAGGAAGATTTTAATTAGCGGAATTTTCGATTAATACTGGATAGTCATTTACAGACAGCTGTGCTTGTTAGCGTCCGAGTTATTCGTGTTTACGTTTTTGCTTTCATTCTTGGGCAAAAATGTTTAAGTTTCAGACGTTAAAAAATATTTTGAACAAATATATTTACTTCTTATTACGAATAATATTCGTTCTATGTTGTACACTATTATTACGCATATTTATTTTGAAATTACTAGGGGGAATTTGGCATTTACACAACATTTTTATAAATATATTATTTTTAAAAATTAATATAAATGACAAAAGAATTATTCGTTGATGTATGTCTATAAGTGTAAGTACAAACGTAATATTTTGCCTATATTAGAGGCAAAAAACGTGTTGCTCAGTCCCCGATATCGTTGCTGACAGCATTCTCTCTCAACGAATCATCAATACTTACTTTAACCGCGGTTAGCCACGTTCCATTCATTACGGCATGGGGGACAGTTCATTACTGTCACCCATAGTCACATTTTATTCCACGTTATTTCCTTCTCTTCCGATAGTTCTATCCCCAAAGCTCCTTTTCTTTTAATCTCAAGACTTATTAGTTCTTGAAAAGAAAAATGTTTAGTCCACTTTGGAACTAAGACATTTATTTCAACATATATTCTGTGTAATAGTTAAAAGAATAAAATCTTGCACATTAAGTTCTCCTACAACAATTACGGGAAGTCCCTTATTATGCATGTTTCCTACATCGTATGTATAGATTTTTATATAACACATATATGTGTATACATTTATTTATTTATATATATGTTCCTAGAAATAATAATGGAATTACAATAAATATCCCATTACCTGAAGGAAGTGCACCCAGACATTTTGTTTCCAACACAGTTTTGAGCCTAACAGAAAGTGTTTGTTTCCCAGAGCGGTGTTAAAGCGGTAGTTTTAGCCTGAAGTTTCATTTTACAAGTAAAGTCGATTAAGGGGCTAATTAAGAGTGGGAGGAGGGGCCATTTTCGTCGGCTCTCTTGGCAAAACCGAGCGGTTCCTATTGAACTTTTGTGACCTTAACTGCCATCTACTAATGGGACTCTCATACGTCATCGGCCACTGGCGTTCATCGTCAGTTTATTGGCGTTCATCTCTATACCTGTTTGAAACCAGCTAATATTTTGTACACAATCCCATAAATACATTATCGTAGTATTCCATAGTGTTCAGCAAGGGTTTGGAATTTTATAATTTTGATGTTTCCATTCGTTGATTTGGTATAGTACTATGCCGTTTGGCTTCTAGTAAAAGTACCTTTTTGTAGCCAAGACTAAATGTTTGTCTTTCTTATATATTTTGTTATCATGAACATTCTCCTATTTGAAATCAATTAAAGAAATGACTACTATGATTTCCTTTTTGCATATTATATATTGTAAATTATAACTTACCTTCCAAATTCAGTAAGCATTCCTTCCATACTATAAATATAATTTCCAGTGCACGTTGAAGGCATGTTGAATGTAATGGACGAGGTTGTGTAAATACAACGTTTCACGAGTTTCAACACGCATAACACAATTTTATTCCCAATAGAGTTCACGTGACAATTATTGAAAAAAGATTGGTACGGTAATTGCAGAAAGACTTAAAAATAGTATGAAGCATACAGGCTAGGTCGAATACAGGCAAGTATGCACGGTCGAATGTTCGAGTCCGTCGACATTTCATTTGGGTATAATCCAGGTTAAGGCTCAATGGCCTGAAGCCAGGTGAAATAGTTTAAGCCGAAGACTTATTTTTTTAGTTAGTTCTACATTTATGATATTTTGTAATTCGTGACTGTACAACCGTAAACTATTTTTTCTGTTTACATACATTTTGATTTGTTCCATTTTAACTAGCTGATAAGGTCGTCTAACGCCTATCGAAATGGAGGAAAACGTATGAAGTGGACTACAAAATGTGGGGAAACCGGATGATTATGTCATGTTACAATATCGACGCCTATTCTTTAATTGAAATGCTTGTGTTGAAATTCTTTAAGATATATTTCGAGCGTTCGAAAATTGTTCCAACCTATATACGCTTTGTACCTGTCGATGAGAAATATGTTATCAAATTATAATTACATTTTACATCAAAAATGATCAAATGGGACGCCCTAAATATGAGAACGCTAAAAAAACCAAATCGACAACTGAATTGCAAATATGGAAATAGCTGATAACAAATTCTTCTCAATGAAGAAATCGTTTTCATTGCCCACTCTATTTTCTATCATAATTTATTGAAATACATTTTAGCGTCTTTAGTTGGATGTCCATCTGTCAACGTCGCCACCAAGCCGTTAGTAACAAGCGGTAGAAAAGTCGAGTGGGGACAGAAAATCACCCTAGTAATGAAATTCCAAACCCGCAGTCTTTCCCATCTAATACATATGATAAGACATTTCCTACATTTATTGCTACTTGTTGATATATATAACTTCCTGACGTAAGTAAAAGGACATCAAAATAATGATAATGAACGAAACTGTGGGATTTCTCGGGATTATCATCCCTCGCACTTCTGTTCCTTGTCACTAATTCAAGTTTCTTTTACGTTCTTCCTAGAAAAAATTAGGCATAACAAGTATAATTGCCTATCTGCAATTGTTTGGTTTTCTGCTGTTAGCATAGGCATGACTGCTGTGATGGGGACGGAAAATTATTAACACAAATGGAGGAAGAAGAATAGGGTCAATAACAACCTGGTATATACGCTATGAACAGTTAATGTGTAGGAACATAGCAACACGTGCGTTCAACACATTCGTCATCTATTCCTTGCGGTTGTTTGACAGGGGAATTTTTCCATTCGGCTTTAAAAACAGGAAGTTTTTAATACGGGCTTCAATGGGGTCACGTCCTCAGTGTGCACAGAAGCGTCGGTATTTAAGGTTTACTATAGTACCCGGTCGGGAGCCACTTCCCACGGGTTGCTGCCAAACATTATTGTAAATTAAGAATTATAATAAAATAAGTGTAATCGACAGCGTTAATACGTTGTCATCGTTAATATGAGGTTCATATTCTAATGAGTATACTGGAATTTACAACCTCCTCTTGTGAGCAATTCAACTTTTTAGTGGAATAAAAATGCTTTGTCCCGGTTATGCATGCCATCTTTTTTCACTGTACAATCATTAATTAATTTATTTAAGACCGAAAGTAACCAAGTTTGTTATTATTTAGTGAAATACTGTTTACATTTAATTGTGTACACAGACTGTACACCGTTGAAACGTAATGCAGAAGATTCAGGAGGGTATTGCCATTTTCTATTCACACTTATATACCTTTATCACACGTTATGAGCTTGTTTGATTAACCGACCACATTAGCCTAAGCGGGCGACAGAACAGCTGCTCACAGAGGAAAGGGGAAGTCGGAATTAAAACATATTTAACTTCTGGCTTATGAGCGGCACTGTTAACTGGGCAGTCCCCGCTTCCTTCCCGCCCCCCACATCACTTTTTTTTTGCTTAATTGCCTAAGTTTTTAACATTACAACTGCCCGATCCCATGCTTGCCAGGCCTGTGTGCCTTCTTTCTAACCCGACCCTCCATCACTAACAACCGCCAGGGTCCGCGATGCTGTTTACTATTATAAAAACGATGAATAGAAACGCCCCCTTAAATTGTTACCCTCCAAAAATGATATGAGTTTATTAGAGTGAGTTTATTAGAAAACAAAAATACGGATGAAATATGGAGTGACCACAATTACTGCTGAATGTTGTTATAATGATACGGTCGATGGTCTACCAAAGGGAAAGAGAACAAAAATTGATTGCTGCGACTATTTTATTATTAATATTATTATTATATTATTAATTTTATATGTTTATAAAATATCTGTATGCAGTTTTTATAAGTACATTTAGACCATCTTTTATTCATGAGGTTGAATACTTTAGTTTGAATTTTTTGTTTTCTGTACTGGAGTTTTCCACTCGTTCAAAAGGTTGTTAGTTGCAATTGAAGAATTAAAATTAAAGAATTGATATATCACCCTGCCATTTTCTGTTACTTCCGATTTTTTGTCTGTAGATCGGTTTTTTATGCGTTTCCAATTTCCAGACGTTTCACTCCATTTCCTGCGGGTGAGGGGAATTAAAAGGTTTAGTCTTAAGTATTTGTATATGATCAGCTACCTGTGCAATACAGTAAGTACATTCGATATCGTTAATTGCATACGTGACGGGGAATTCCATCTTAGTACTGACTGACGTCAGTGAAATGCACTTAACGAGTTCCTCAATATCTTTTCACAATTAAAAAATGAGCACTGCAAGGAGTGTAAAATCCCGTGATATGAGCTGCAAATCAAAATGAATCTGTTTTTATCACCAATCCTGCATATTTTTTCTTATTAAAAATGTTTGGCTGGAAAATGTTTGGCTGGCCCCTAATGTTTCGCATACTGTTTGTTTACGTCAGCTTCATAA
Source organism: Lethocerus indicus (assembly GCA_019843655.1). NCBI lineage: Eukaryota > Metazoa > Arthropoda > Insecta > Hemiptera > Belostomatidae > Lethocerus > Lethocerus indicus. The sequence goes on along the minus strand of JACDQD010000003.1, from coordinate 18,386,325 downwards.
CTGTTTTGCGTTCGATTATCCGTGGGAGTTTGGTGGAGAGCGTTTAACGATAATAGTGAGAGGAGTGCTTTATGCCGGCCGGGTGTTGTCCGTTTCATTCTTGTCGGGGTGAGCTCATAATAGTGTTCATTGTTGTATGACCCGGGGAGAAATGATAACTGGTGAGCCCTCCTGATAAGGGAGGGGCCCGTCCTCGAGTGGAACCTCGCCCAGGGGGGCTGACTCACAAATCGGCACTGGATCGCCTTCTTTGTCCTTGCTTCAGTTTTCGATTCTTCAAATAACTTTAAGGCCAACAGTTTGACACAATGGCTCCGTTTATCCCCGCCTCTCTCTCTCTCTGTAGCTATATTTTACAGTGCGTAATTAACATTTAAGAATATTTCATTGATTAGACATACGCGAGAGTATTACCGCTCAAAAACCTGAGCAAACAGGATAAAGAGTAAAACAAAGCTTCTTAACCAGATGTAATTACAGAAATAGAAATCAAATATGAGAAATCCATATCGGCCTTAAAGACTACATTTCAATAATTCGTTTCAATAATTACAGATTTAATACAAGACACAATTAACTCTATTATACGCAAGTGAAAACAAATGTGTTTCTGTTACATGATATTTACTTCTTTAGGAATAGAAGACAATATATTTAGAAAAAGAGACAATACAAAAAAATATTTAAATTTTCTTGAGGAATCGTTTGACATAGTTTCAGAGTCAGCTCTCCCCAGTACGACGGCCGGTAACGGTATACCTGCGATTGAAACCAAGAAGATATTGTTTATTTACATTAATTATTAGTAATAATTTCATGAAAATAACGAAAGCATTTTTCATCTATAAACGTTTTGGAGTCCATATTATCAACCAGAAAGTTACACTGTATTTGAAGCTACCAACGGACTTTTCTACTACTTAATCTTGTCAATCGTCAGCAGATATCGATTTGATGAATAATTTCAACTGGCAAATACTACATTTAACGCTATAAGTACCTCCTCTTAACAGAAGTAATGTGAAAGTATTCATTGTTACATGTTGAATTAATTTATTTTATAAATTGTTATGATTTATAATCAGCATATAATTAGTAAATTATGTACTAAAATAATAAACATAAATAAGGTCTTTTTAATTTTATCTTTTATTACAATTATTGATACTTCAGTACTTCGTTTGTTATATGAAAATAGAATCAATAATTCAATCGTAGAAAGCTGAGATTTTATGACGTTAATTGGGTGGAAAATAATCGGTTCACTAACCCGTTCTTAAATGTTTCACCTCCAACATCTGAGATAGAAAACACTCCCGGTACTCAACTTTTATCTAATTATCCTTATTTATTTAGAATTAATTAAATAATCATAGTCTTATTTTTTATGAATACCGAAAATTTGTAAGTAATTGATGCCTATTCGTAATATACCTCTTCCTTAACAGTCAAGTGCAATAGAGGCGGATAGGAATGTTTGGATTGTAAGCCAAATGGTCATAACTGTGAGTCATCTGCTGGCCAGAGTTGAGCCAGGTCATGTTTACGATGATATCCAGGTTATCCACAGCGATTATAAAAGTAAATGTTGCTTACATTTAAATCTGTTCTATTACTTAACTGAAACATTATTTGTACTAATTGCTATTATGTATTCCATAGGTTTCGTGTAAAATCTTAATTTTTTGTTCGGCTAAAAGTTCAGATATAAGTTAATGTAATAAGTTTAGATATTTATACGATATTTACCACATAAAAAAACACGGATGCATGATAAAAATGAGTAAATAATACACATAGATCGACTTATAGACGAAATAGTAAACCATTACTTGTACGGAAAATGCAGGCTGCAGTAATAACCTTGTTTATTTCTATTTGTACGTGTACTGTTAACTGCCAAAATAAAAGCTCGCCTTTTGGTAACGAGGGCATTCATTTCATATCACTTTTCCAATTAATGGTTGCATCTACTATCATGAATATGAAGAATTTTGAGATAATGTAATACTGTTATAGTGTCAATATTCTTTTTTGGGCCATTGACGGACAATGTAAAATTCCCAAGGCTTCGTTTCAAAGTTCCGAGGAACCTCAGATAAAATACTTCAGGTTTTAGTTCTAATCGTTATCTTAAATTGTGCACACCGACGAATTAAATAAAGAGGTAAGTGCGTCTCATCTAAGAATTCAGTTTAATCCCTTACCTTGATAAGATTTATACACATTCGATTACCCATTTAACAAAATACCAAATATATCAAATTTTCTTCTCATTTACTCTGTCATTACTCGCTGATTTACTTTAGCTTGCTTCGTATTAATCTAAATTGGGTTAGACTTCCCGCCATCGTCAGTAGAATGACATTTGTCGGCATTTTGTCGTCGGACTAGTCAAGACGAGACGAAGCCTACAAGTGCGATAATATTTCAAACAAAAACGAACACATTTTTCTAAACCTAAAATTCCCCTTACTCTACTTTTTATAATTACTCACAGAAGTACAGCTATCCAGACTAACATCCCCACATGGTAAGCGGTGTGGTAAGTGGTGAGTTGGTGCCATCACTTCGGTGAAACAGCTTCCTCTCGGCAGCCTTATACGACTGTAATTATTTACAACTAGTTTAAAATACCTGTTTTGTGGTCTGCGAGGGGTTGGAATACCGTAGATTTCGTGTGTTCCTGTCTCCTCTCGCTGGTTTGGTCTTTTGCTAGACCGGTTTCTGCTGCTCGCCATATTCTACTATTCTCAGTAGACAGTTTTCTATATATTTTGCTTTTCTAGATGTATTAACTTAACATCTCCCCTCATCTGCCCCTCTCACTGCTTTGATCCTATGCTAGACCATGTAGTATATATGTTAGTGAGCCACCTTTAGGCGGCAGGTAGATGAAGCATCCTTCTGCTGTGCTTCATTGACAGCCACCAACATGCTTAGTCATATCGTACTACCATTCAAGTAAGGTGGAATTTCTGATTCGTGTCCAGGGCGGTAGAATGAAGTGGGTCATGGAGACATGGTATCTGGTTGGACCAGATTTTGACCTTCGTTCCTCACGCCCGTCGGTTCGGCCGAAGTCGCAGCGAAGATGAGGCGCAGAAGGTCATGTACTCTGATAATTCCATGCGCACCTTCTACAAATGCCAGCTTCAAAGGTATAACACTTTCGGAAAATTAATCTATTAATATCATGCACCTGTTAAAACGTTTTCTTTCTAGCTCCGGTTTTAATGTTTTCCATCATAACTATTTTTTCTTCGTTAAGAATGTATTCCCTTAATTTCCGCATGTATTTCGGTTCAGTGCATGGGGAAATAAGAGAAATCGACAGACAATTGAAGGGAAGGGGCAGATACACTTTATTGAACAGAACACATTTCCAGGCTACATGCAAATACAATTTTGCTGAATTATTGATTAGACCGAGCAATCGTTCCATTTACCATGATGGTAATTATTATTGGAGCTTAAAGTTGGAAAGTTTCTAATTAATTTCGCTTCCTTTTATTGAAGGAAAGCGGAACAATAACTCAGACTGTTCAGGAAATCAAACTTTTCTTTTGTAAAGTGTATTAAAGTTTATATTGAATGGAAACGTGCGTTACAAAATCCACCCTGATCTACCTCCCGTTATTTCTTTTTGGTTTCATAGGGGAACCAAAAGAATCTAAACCTGACAATGCTTTAGCTTTACCAATTACTAATTTCAAGTAAGCATTTTTTAAATTACATCCGTTTTAGTACTACGTAATGTATTACGTATAATGACTACACATAATTCGGCTTTTTCGGAAAAAAATGAAGTTGTACATAAATAATAAAGACTGTGCAAAGAGTATTACAGAAAAGAAAACATGAATACAATCGACCGAAGACATTTGTGCTGTAATTTTTAAAAATTTGAAGGAACATGTGAAATATTAAAACGCATGCTTTATTTCTTACCAACCGATTTCTCTCTATTCTCTATAAAATTAAAAAATTTTCTTTTGATCGATCTATTCGATTATGAAAATGTTGTCGAGAGTGTATCAGATAGAGACAGATTTTTCCGAGCAATTAATTATTTTTGACGTTTCTAGGATAACGAAAAGTACGAAATTTATTCGGAATAATTTTCGGAATCGGATCTAGATTTTTGAGGGCGTGCGTTTTGACGTGCAGAGGAAATGAATTGAAAAAAGGCTTCCTTTTTTTTAAGAGTGCGTGTGAGAACCGCTAGTTGGGTCGTATCCGGCAATATGTTCTGAGTGCCGGTCACATCGCATGTGAAGAGTCGGTTGCCATAGCAACTCACCATGTTCAGGGCCACAAGCCACAATCCCCAATTAAATTTATAATTCATGGAGTTTATTTAATATATTTAATGTAATCATTTAATTATCAATTGTTTATAATCTAATTTTTTGTTAATGATAATCTGACACTTATTTCAAGTGTTGTATAAACCGGAAACCAATAAACACAAATGTATGCATCTGCTTTGATTGTGTGTAAGGAAAATTGTAAATTTCAATATGGTTTGACATATTATTTTCTATAAATGGGTATCGTAAAATTAAGTACCTCACAAAGCATCAGAGCAGTGCCAAAGACAATCGTCGACCAATTTCAGTTCGTCATTAAGAAGATAAACGAGAAAAGTATTCTATGGAAAGTGGAATAGAAATGTAAAATCTAGTTGCAGTTCGTGCAAATTTTGGGAGGTACCAATGCTATTCAAAGATGTTTGCGTGTAAAATCGTAAACGTGTCTCTTCATTTAATGATTAGGCACCGCTTTAAATTATTAATACGTTCCCTCGTGTATTATACCAATCCATTAAAGTAATTACCATCGATTTAATAGAAAGGAATAAATATTTTGTTGTTTTCTACAATGAATTATACAAGTAAACTGAACGAAAAGTCCAACAAAGAATTAAGAGCATTAAGTTAAAAAACCGAACTGCAGTCAGTTGTAAGAATTATTGACTTCACATTTCATTCAACCTTATCATTGTTTCATTTTTCGTTAAATTAAAACGTTAAATTTCAGCATAATATTCAGCCTAGCAAACAGCTATAATTTCGTACGTATGTACTTGGCTAATTATTAAAACGGATGATTGAAATAATTTCAATTTTTTGTTTTTTATGTTGGTATAGGTACAATAGTGTTACTTTAGTTTCCTGTTAGTTTACTTTGGTTTCATTGTTTGTTACGGGGTTCTGCAGTATCTTGAACATAATATAATATATAAAAAGAAAATGTCTTCAACTGGTAGCGAATATCAGACCTATCAGCCACCATTTTGTGACATGATTCTTGAAGTCGGTAATGCTTTTCGAATTAAGGTATGAGATTGAAATAAATGTATAGCTTATTGGTTTCAATCAAATCAATCTCTGGTACAAGTATAATGTTATGATTTATGTTTAGCAAAGTACTGTTCAACATGTGGAAGATAATTTTAGCACTCTGCATCAAAAGAGTGAAGGAAGAATGGCAGAAATAGAAAAAGTGAAGTCAACCAAATATTTCTTAGAAAGTAAGTACCAATAAATTAATTACCAATTGTCAATCTTTCCATTGGAATTTCAATTATAAGAAACTGCTTTTCATATTTAAGAACACATGTGCAGTTAAGAAAATTGTAATATCTTGATAATTAGTCAAAACTTCCGATTTATTACCTTTAAAATAAAAAACATGTATATAGTTAATATTATGTATAACCATTATTCGTTGTAATTGTATAATTGACATGTATAAATAAACAGTGGGGGGTTTATTGAATAGGTTAATGAATTAAGATCTTATATGGTAGAATATCTATGATTTCTATCTAGCACTAATTATATATATAGTTTTTGTATTCTTATTTGTATCCTTATGAGGTATCATTTGTTCAAAATAATATTTATTGACTCTAATAAACACTTCCTGCTATTGATGAATTTTAAAAATTTTGTTTTGAAGAGAAATTCTTCTCACTTATTGACATAGTCCTGATTTGTGTAATTTCAGTGACTGAGGAATACCTAAAAATAAATTTAATATTTTATGGTTACCTATGAAATATTAAATTAGATTCATGATCAGTGAGTTTTATGAACCATTAGTAAAATAAAAGGCAAATAATGTCCATTTAAAAAATATGTAAACATATATATTTCTTAAATATCTTTTATAAAACTAATTCTACTGTACTAATCTGTAATTCATCTTGATTTTTAATTTAAAAATTTTTAATTCAAATTATTATATATTTTTTTTATTGATATGATTTTCATCCTTCAGAAATGATGGTGTGAAACTATTTGACTAATGAAATATATTGTCAAGAAGAGAATTTAAATTAATGTCAATAATGAGGTATAGTACCTCAGATTATGCACAGATTAAAAAATATATATATCAATAGATAAATGCCATATAAAATGTACACAGCCACAACATCTTATCTGTTAAGTAACGCATATTTTTAAATCTACCTTCCTTTTCTGGTTATACTACAATCTGGGCGATAAGGTAAATAAACCCTAAATAACAAATATAATCATGCTTTAGAATATATTGTTCTAATTGAGCTTCTTTTTCAAATTTTTTTATCAATTAAAAAGCTACATATACAAGAAAATGATATATTTTTTAAAATGTAAAAATACCATAATCTGAATATTAGGAGTTAATGTTTAATCTAATCAACAAGTTGAGTTTTGAGTTTGTTTCAATGCTATTAACCCAATTCATATACTATTATTTTAATTATTAAATTGATATTCTTTAACAGACCAGTTGAAAATGGTTGAGTACAGAATGAGAGAATATAAGTGTAGAGAAAAAGAATGCAGCTTAGGTGTTGAAAAAGTTAGAAAAGATGTCAATGATCTGAAATTGTCTGTAGAAGAGGAAACTAACAATCAAACCAAAGAAGAGTAAGCTCCATTTACATGCGAGAAGAAACTGCATAATTTATTTCATAATAATTTTGATGGTGACCATAATTTTGATTTAATCCAATTGTCTTCTTTTTCCAGAAATGAATTTGACCAGAAAGTGATATCCTTACATGAAAAAATGTGTAATGGTAGAGATTCATATGTAAGTTACAATAAATTATAAAACAAATATTAATTCTTATACCAATAAAATCACATGATTGTTATATGAATATAAATTAAATGTGAAATTATATTAAATATGAGCTTCATATACTTTTAATATAACATAATTCACCTGAAATATCATATCCAGTGCCAAACATACAAATTTAATGAATGAAACACACTTAAACAAAACTGCTTCTATTAAGAAACGATGTGATGTCAGTAACAAATTGTCTTAAGATCATATGATAAAAATAAATATATAATATATGAGAGAGATTTAAATCATGGTATTTAAGTATCATTTTAAATTGTTTTGTAATATTAATTAAGCTTTATAAATTACTAAGCCACCATAATTTCTTGATCATTAGTTTATATGGTACGATAAAAATTAGCTGTTTATTGCAAAAATAATCGTTCATCATATATTGGAATGATTTTAATGGTTGAGGAGTAGCCTTCTGAGCCATATCTGTTACCTGTGACAGCAATACTACATATATCTCTCTTAGGGTTTGACTTTGATCTGGATTAATCCTGAAGCTTTAGTCCAATGTTTTTCCCAGGATCAACGAGCAATTGAGAATGAAATAAAGGAGCTATCTGAAACAAATAGTGCTATAGCTCATGAACTGGAAAACATTCAACAAGAGTTGGAGTCATTAAAGTTGGCTTTTCATACATCTCCAGACTATGTTGATTATGTGATTTCAAGTTGTGATGAAAACAGGTTTTGATTTTTGTTATCTCTTAATAAAACATATATTTAATAAACCTCTATACTTACATTCATATTAATTATATCTGTGATATAAAACAGGCAACAAACATATTTTCAATATGTGTATTTTTCAGGGTTAAGTTGGATCTTGAAGTTAAAAAAATAATGGAAAAAATAGCCCTATTAATGGCAAAAGAAAATGAATTGAAGAAAGAAGAAACGGATTATGAGAAGAAATTGGATGACATTAAATTAAAATGGAGTAGTAAATTAAAATGAATTCCTATGTAAACACAATAATAATTACAGGCAAAATGTTTAATATTTTGTTTCAAACTGAAACATTTAATATCTGCATTCATTGTAACTTAATCACACTTTTGTCATTCTCTTGTTTTGGTCATTCCAACCAATGTGGTTTCATTGTATAAGTGACTAATTAATATTAATAATAAAAATGAATAATTGAGTTGTCTTTTTTCTTAACTTTAAATGTGTGTTCAGTACAAATAGATACACCTTTACAAGTAAATACAGCCCGCATGATATGAGATTAAAACGAAAAAACATCACCTGTGTGATACTGAAAGTGTTAATATAACACTACTATTCAGTATATATTTACATTCATGTGCATATATTTGAAGAATTCTGTTACTCATGCCGCCATACAGACTGTTTGAATTTTAATTTTGTATAAAATAGTTATAGTTTGATTAAATAATTTAAATATTGCTATGAAATGTCATGATTATACCACATCAAATTTTTTAATAATTATAAGGTTGGCACGAGTGTCAGCCATATTTTCTTGTTGGGTCTGGATTGTTGGATGTCCTATCCCATCCGCCATTGTTTAGTTGTACGGAATTTTCGATGTCTTTTTAGTGACGGAAAATGGTAAATTATTTTAAGAAGCGTAGTTGTTGTAGTGAAAGTATATGTCAAATGTAACAGGTGCAATGTCGTCCCTGCAATTCGTAGTTCATCCGATTCCAGGAACTGAAGATCAACTAAACGATAGGTATGTCAGAGCCCTTTCGCCAACGCTGCAATTAATTTCGGCCTATTCGTTGGGGAGTTCTTTTATTCGAAATAAGATTCGTGAAGGGATTATTTAGCCTTTTGTACACCACAATTGCTATAACGGCAACGTGTGGAAAGTGAGACGACAAACCGGTGTCTGAGAACCCATACTGGTGATTTAGGGCCTACTTGGCTCCACCTTTTGTATTGGGTCGGCCAATTCCAAGGACATGAGATACTCACGTTACTACTTCTTAAGATTTTTAAATTGAGTTCTACTGGGTTCTTTGCATTTTGATTCCTTTTTACTGTATGTTTTGTCATACATAATGTAACAATTGCCCTTAAGTTCACACTTAGGCTGGCTCTCCATATCCTGTGATGTAATGTGTGCTAATCCATTACTGAATATTAATCTTTTCACTCATGTTTTTATTCAATGAACCTTTTTAAATCCTTTGTTTCTGTACTAGTAAAATGTAATTTTTGTATTCCTTTAGATGTTTGTTCTAATGCAATATTTAGGAATGATTGTATTGTGCATGCTTTATATTTTGAGATTTTCTGGAAACCTGTGTATGTTTTTTTATTATTACATTTTGTTCTTCACTTTCCTTAGATTATATAAATATTTCTGCACATGGAATTTGTAAAATATCCTAATATGAAATTGAAATGTAATTTATATGAGCATTTTAATTATTTATATTTTTATCTATTTTACAGTAAAATATTGGTTGTAATAACAGAGCAGAACATATCTTAAATGTATCTGAATATTAACTTAACGTTAGTTTAATTAACCTGAGATCAATTATATGCATGTTTTTTTTTAATTTCTTTAAAATTTATTTTTAACATCTTTTATTGTTAATAGAAGGGTTTTTATGGAAATGAAAAAAAAATTAATTAAATATATTATATTGGGGTTTTGAAAAGCCTTATATCAAGAATAAATTTACGATTTTATAATTTATTATTTACAATGGTAAATATAAAAACTAACTATATTTTACATTTGACAGAGTAAAATGTGTTTTACTATTGATATTCAGCTTCATGATATATTTCACTTGAGTGACTTATTCTTAATGTGAATTCCTAATGCATACAAACTTATGTTCTCCACATAATCAATAATTTGTCGTTGATTGAAATCAAATTTATTTTTAGTAAAAATGAACATGTGCTTCTCCTCTTTGGTTCATTGACCTTGTCCCTAACACAGTAAACCAACTGAAGTGCAGATACCATGTGACATTATTTTGTTCTATCTGTTTGATGTTTTAAAGCACATTGTTGGGTAATTTCTGTTGGTTCATTACAAGCTAGTGTTCATGTTTAACAACATATTTATGGTGATATCTTCTTAGATTTATGTTTAAGCATTGTGAGTAAAATATTCAATATATTTTTTCCAGGCTCAAAGAAGTAGCGGACAGGTTAAACAGGTTTGGTCCTGTAGCTCCACCTCAGGCTCTTTCTGCGATTAAAACTGGCGTCAATAAAATTGCTATCGGCCCCAACCATTTTGCACTTCTTCTAGAAGATGGCAGAGTTTGTAGGGTCGCTTTCTCTGTTATCTCAGACCGACTAGATCTTACTAAAAATGATAATAACAAAAAGTAAGTCAATAGCCATTATAAGTCATTTTTTTCTAATCTAGTAATGACTGTATTACCAGAATTATGTTTTTGTAACTATAAGAAATAGCAGTTAATTTTATAATTTTCGTGTCTAAAGTGCAGCCAATTTCTAAGACTATTTTGCTAATTTTATAAGTAAAATACCAAATATTTTATATTTGGGCAATAGGAGGACTAATTCCACATGTTATAGCTATTAAAACTGATCTGTAGTTACTAGTTGTGAACATAAGTTTTCTTCAATATTAATATCTATATATATATTTACACCTTTTTAGGGAAAAAAATGAACAGTTGAAAATGGTAGTCTTGCTACTGAACTAGGGACAAAAGACAGAATAGGTGATAGCATCCAGTTTAATACAAATGCTAATATAAAGTATGCTAATTAAAATTTTTTTAAATTTCTTTATTATAGAATCGTTTTATAATTATTCAGTTCACCATATGAAAATGATCCAATCAATATAGATAAAGGAAACAGTAATATTTCTGAAATGTTTCTTTGATTTTTACTTGTTTAATTTTTTTTTACACTCGTGGCACTCCATAATCACTTTTTTCAGAAGCCTCAAGTATGAAAAGTACAGAATTACATGTAATTTAAATAGTGTACTTTTTATACTATTTATGTATTGATCTCTGTATTTTTGTTTATAAATTATCCTGTTGTACAATCAATGCCTAAATTGATACTTTTTAATAGGCATAATACTCATTTTCATCATTTATGTATATATTACTGTCTCCACAAATTGTAGCAGAAATATACATGTTCTAAGTAAAGTTTAAAGTTGATAATTATTTATGTTTTATCACATATTTTATTTATTTATCTTATGGTTGTATAAGCAGTACAAATAAGATGTTTCCATGTCTTTTATCACGGATTAATGGATTTTATAAATCAAAGAAGTATATATATATGAAAATTCATGCTGTTATGGTAAAACATTGCTCTGACTTGTCCTTCATGCTGACAAAGGATCAGAGAGTTTTGTTACATATGAGTTGTAAAGTTGTATTTACATGAATATGAGCTTGATAGGGTCTGTGGATAAAAACTGTATTCATCAAGTGCTGTCTTTTATGTTAAAATAAAATTTGGGCTGTAGGAACCAAAAAAAAGTACCCTTTCTATTATATATAAACTTGAAATATGGGATTTATTATTTTTACACCTTAAAAATTTACATTTCTATAAATTTGTTTGTATGTCAGAAAGAATTGTGTCACAATTATGTAACTTAATGAAAGGTGAAATATCTACCTTTTAATACTCGTCAGTTGATTTCTTTAAAAGAATATAGAGGGTAGAAATGTAAAATTTTAATTCAGACATGATAGAAAGGTTTAATATTCATTTGCTTTGCTCCTATTTGAAATACTTGTTAAGTAGAATGCCATATTATGCTTGTGAAATAACACTTTATTGACATTATAAACTTTATAACATAAAGGTTTATGATTACTTAAAAAATTGAGTAGTCTGGATTTCTTTCATGATTAAACTTAATATAGTAAAAAATGGTAAAGGAAATCCTTTTTTCATACCTATTTTGTTGTCATAATTTATTCTTATCTATAAATAAAAAAAATTGTTACTAGTGAAACTTGGTGTTTCTTATAGATTTGAAATTTGTTTTTGTCTTTCTATTAACTATTCAGTATAAAGTTTGTTTAAGTTTACAATGATAATACTTTACATTAATTTTATAGAACCAGAAGGAAAAAGAACTTCAGTTTAGTAAAACCAGGTAAATAAAATTGTTTTCTATCAGTAATTTACAAGCTCACAAAGTACCTAAGGTAACAGCTGACATTTCATGGACACCAAAGACAGAATCAAACTGAAAGTAAAGGAGTTAGCATTGAAGGTTTTAAAATAGTATTATAAACCCAAATCTGCAGAATTCATAAGTTACATCATTCCAAATTTATTTTTGCCTACTTTTTAGCCCATGTCTGAAAGTGTGAATTTTATGCATTCTTATCTTTAATTTAGTAATTATTGTTGTTATTTAGTATCCTGTCAGTCCTGTTTCTAATAGTGTTTCTTACAATGATTCTATAAGAATTATACAGAATGTCAGTTACTGACATAAAAATGGCTCACTTCAGGTATATATTTTTATTGTTGAATGAATGACCAAATGTTTGCTGTGAAAAATAATAGCTTTGAATGACACAATGATTTGTTTGCAGCTCGAAGGGTGGTGGGGGAGGGGGTGGTGTTAGACAGTTGACTAGATCGCGAGCAAGGTTAGTGAGGTCATCAGCTTCTAACCTGAGGGGTCGCAATCCAGGTGTCATTATAGGCAATGGCAGTTCGGGTACAGGGCGTTCGGCCATTTCAGCACTTTATGTCCCTGAAGAACTTGTCTCTCAGGCCCAAGTTGTTCTCCAGGGCAAAAGCAGGAACCTTATTATACGTGAATTACAGGTTTGTTTTCTGTTTTACCTTCTTATACATTCTTGAATTTGGACTATAATTCCAATAAGTACTTCTAAGGTATGCTGTGTCTGTAACTTTTTATATGACAGATGCAAAAACTTACATATAACAAATTATGTAATATAAGGTAAAACTGGGAGGTAATGCAAGATAAAAAGCTCAGTATTAATGTAAAATAGATCTGAACTTCATAATGAATTCGTGGTTTTATAGTCAATCATTCTTGATTTATTTTCCTTACTTTTATGCACGAATAGAATTTCTTGATTAATTACAATCATTGTATACAAGTCAGGAAAAAAATTATGAAATGTTTGTACTATTATAGGATATAATATTACATGAAGCAGTGCGGGTTATAAATTATGAAGAAATAATATTGTATTGCTTGAAGTGTTATGATCAATAAGGCAGAGTCACTTCAGGCTAGAATGGATTCAATGTATAATTGTAATGGAATCCCTCATATTTCTTATTTACAGAGAACAAATCTTGATGTAAATTTAGCAGTCAACAATCTTTTATCTCGAGATGATGAAGAAGGCGAAGAAGGAGAAGAAGGTGGAGACAGTTATGTACCAGAAGATCTTATATCGTTACTTGATGGAGGGTTTCATGCTGATCACTCAGTCATTCTTGACTCAGACGCTATGTTTTCAGAAGACATGTTTGGATATTCGGCTATGAGAATGTAAGCAATTATTGAGTTTAATTTGTTTAAGCTCTTAATTCTAAATTGATGAATCAACATTCCAGCCATAAGACACTGCAGTAGCTAGTAATAAAGCTTCAAGAACTACTAGTTAAAAAATAATTTCATTTTAAACAATTTGATTTATTGTTTTTAGTTATATATTTTAATTTTTAATTTATTAAAATAGAACTATATAAATAGGGCATTAAAATAATTAAAACTCTTGTAAGTATAACCATTTACCTTGTTTATTGAAATTATAAAACAGGAGAAAGCTTATTAGATATTAAAAAGTTATGAAAATTATATTAACACAAAACGTTGTAGAATGACCTTGTAAATATTTTAATTAATTACTCCATTTGTTTTCCCAAGATAAAGGTTTAAGTACAAGTTTTTCACACTAAATAAAAAATAAAAATTTGTATTGAATATTTCTTTTATAAAGTCGGGGCAGTGGAATGCGTCGAGGAGGGAGCAACACAGAGAGGGATAGGGTTGGAAGCGAGAGTGCGAGTGGAGAGAGGAGTGGAGAGCGAGAGCGTGATAGGCGGGAAGGAGGGGAAAGGGACAGCTTCTCAAGGTGGAGGGATAGGCAGTATTTTGGGCCTAGGAGATGGCTAGAAAGTGCTCTCAGGGACTCTACCTGGGATAAGGATAGTGGTGAGTTATTAGCAATTATTTCATCATAAGTACAGTAACAATTTTGATTAAAAGTTTTATATCAGTTCATGTGTGTGTGTATAATTGGAACTGTTTTTTATATAAGTGTTAAAAATTTATATAAAGGAAAGTGTAGACATTTCACTCTATGAAATTTCTGAAGTATTATTATGTACTGTATCATATTTACAGCCTATTCTAAAAAAGATAATGTAGTTTCATTTCAATTTCTAATACATTAAATAGTATAGTGTAAATAAAATTTGTCATTTAATAACTGAATATATTGTCATGTAAATACATTATGGTATAAATATTATTTTATTATTATTTCTGTTTAGAAAATAAGAAGAAGGATGGTGTTGGTGGAAATCCATTGTGGATGTCTGATGATGTGGAGTTTTGGCCTGAAAAAGAAGGAGCACCTCCAACTAGATTCAACAATATTGCAGCATTGCACAGTGAACTCATTGCAGTTTCTGTAACAGGCCAGTTGCACCAGTGGAAATGGGCAGATTCAGATGCTTTCAAAAATGCTGAGGTAATTTCAAATTCTCTGGTTTTTAATTACATTATCATTACTTTGTAGGTTCCATATATTACTAGTTTTCCTGTTTGTTTTTATTTTTCAGAATACGATATTTCATCCAAAAACAGTACCTTTAGGGCTGACCAATGAGAAAGTTGTTTTATTGTCTGCATGTTCAATAAGATGTTCAGTAGTGACAGAAAGTGGTAAAGTAGCAACTTGGCTTGACGAACAATTATCCCATGCTGCTAGCAAACTTGAGCACACTGCTACAGCATTTACAGAATTCACACTGGACCGTATTGCATCCCTGCATACATGTACACTGTATACACTGGCCAGATTGGAAAGTGGTGCAATGTATTGGTGGTTAGTATGATAACAGTTGTATTATATTATGTGTAATGTGCATAACATTACAATAAATGCATTGTATTACAATTACAATTAAGTCACACTAGTGTTAATATTTTTTAGTAAGTATATACTTCTTTTTAGGGGTGTTCTGCCATTCAACCAGAGGAAGAAACTTTGGGAGAAATATCGAGCTAAATCATGCAAAGCTCGGCCTTCATCTTCAAGTGCAGAAATTGTTTGTGGGACCCAAGTCTGCATGAAGAGTAGTCCAATGTATCAGCCTGGTGCTATAGGTGAGTTTTTGAATAATTATAAAAAGATTAGTTACAAATTCTAATTGCAGGAACATTTGGTTGTACACAACCTGGTTTTTGTTCACAATTAAGGTTTTTATCATAACTTGATTGTTGTAAAACCAGGTAAAGAAATATCTTGTTTCCAATTTTCTATAAGTTTTTTATGTTGAGCTTATTACTCGAGAATAAGAGACATGATGTGTGTTATTTTACATAATAACATTGAATTTCATTAGTCATTATAAAATGTGAGGTGTAATATGACGATCCTGGAATGTTTGTAAAATTAAGGTTTTTTTATACTTACTTTAATTGTTGTATAAACCAGGTAAAGAAATTATTTTTAACCATTGATGAAATTACTGGTTTATATTTCATAATTGACATTAAATGCTTCATAAATGGTACAGTATTCATTGTAATAATTTAAGTATCGGCAATGATTTTAACATATATCCCTATTATTCTCTGATATCAAAACATAGAATTGAATCTATCATTATAAAAGTAAGAATGTAAATAAGAGAGGGTACAGTGGGAATTGCATATCCTGGATTTTGTTCACGATTAAGATTTTTATCATAACTTGATTGTTGTAAAACCAGGTAAAGAAATATCTTGTTTCCAATTTTCTATAAGTTTTTTATGTTGAGCTTATTACTCGAGAATAAGAGACATGATGTGTGTTATTTTACATAATAACATTGAATTTCATTAGTCATTATAAAATGTGAGGTGTAATATGACGATCCTGGAATGTTTGACAATTAAAGTTTTTTTATTCTTACTTTAATTGTTGTATAAACCAGGTAAAGAAATTATTTTTAACCATTGATGAAATTACTGGTTTATTTTTTCATAATTGACATTAAATGCTTCATAAATGGTACAGTATTCATTGTAATAATTTAAGTATCGGCAATGATTTTAACATATATCCCTATTATTCTCTGATATCAAAACATAGAATTGAATCTATCATTATAAAAGTAAGAATGTAAATAAGAGAGGGTACAGTGGGAATTGCATATCCTGGATTTTGTTCACGATTAAGATTTTTATCATAACTTGATTGTTGTAAAACCAGGTAAAGAAATATCTTGTTTCCAATTTTCTATAAGCTTTTTATGTTAAGCTTATTACTCCAGAATAAGAGACATGATGTGTGTTATTTTACATAATAAAATTGAATTTCATTAGTCATTATAAAATGTGAGGTGTAATATGGCGATCCTGGAATGTTTGACAATTAAGGTTTTTTTTATTTTTACTTTAATTGTTGTATAAACCAGGTAAAGAAATTATTTTTAACCATTGATGAAATGATTGGTTTATTTTTTTCATAATTGACATTAAATGCTTCATAAATGGTACAGTATTCATTGTAATAATTTAAGTATTAGCAATGATATGTCCCTATTTTTCTCTGATATCAAAACAGTTTTATAGATATAATCTTTTAAGTAATAATAATCTTTATTATTTATAATAATAATCTAATTTGATAATCTTTTAAATTAGAATGTATTGTGAATTTGATAATGAAACTAAATTATTGAGTTGAATAATCTATTCAGAGGCCTGGATTTTGTTCATGATTAAGATATCAATGATAACATAGTTGATGCTGTTGTTAAATTATTTCGGTTATTGTTACTTTTTAAGTACTTTTTTCTTTCTGTTTTTATGGAAAACTTTTTTATGGGAGATTTCAAGTTTGATAACACAGTCTGAGTGTACTTAGGGTCATTAATTAATTCCATTTTTTTTATTAATTGTTTTAACATAACATTAAAATCTAAATAAAAAAATCTGTTTTAGGTTTCACTGTTGTTGGTGGTGTTCCTAAAGTTGGACAATTGCAAAATGCAGCTTGGAATCTAACTGATGTCTGTAGGTTCAAAACACTTCCTGTGCCTTCAGCAAACATGCAGGGTTCTTCTGACTGTAAATCAAGAAATGATGCATCTTCTAGTAGGTAAGGAAGTTTTAAAATTGAATACATAATGTGTAATTTGGAGGTATTGATTCAAAAATGTATCCACTGTTAGAAGTAGATTAAAAAAATAAATATTAAAAGTTACTGAAATTATTGATTTAGGGCAATAGCATACAGTATAATTGTGTTCGTACCTACTTATAACTGATCCTAATATTTTTAGTTCCATAAATGTTTTATATATGGATTTATATTATTTTGTTCCTTCATCATAAATTAAATTTCTTGCTAAAGTTGTGAATACTACTGAATTTATTACTGTTACATACACAGTTTTATTCATTATATATACACACATTTATTTTCATTTAATGATAAATTTACTATCTGTATTTTTGTAGTGGTAGCAAGTGCAGTAAGACATCAAGTGGCTCACAAGCAAAATCAAGTTGTCATAAGGAGACTTGTGATCGGCTGGATATGCCGCCACCTCCCAGTCCAGCTTCTTCTACGTGCAGTGACACTGGTTCAACATCTCACAGTAAGTAATTCTTGTGTATTCTGAAGAATTATCTTAATATTTTACGTAATATCTTACTGTCTTACTCTTAATATTTTATGTTAAGTGATATATTTTTTTCTGGGCAAACTTTTTGGAAGAATATTATGTTTATGGACTATATACATTTATAAATACTAGATCTAAAATCTTTTTTGTAAACTGTACCATTTCTTTAAAGTAATGCAAGACAATGTATATCATTATAGTTAGAAAGGACTCTTTAATGTGTCTGACAAGTACTTGGAAGATTTAAAATAAATTGTTTATGGTTTCATGATTGGTAATTAAATTAAGGTAGTTATATTAGATTTTAATTGTTCATAATATTTTATAGAGCGTCCTAAAAGAGTGGCGATTAAGGAAGATGAGAAAAAGGATGAAGGAATGTGGCCTCTAAGGGATGTTATTTTTGTTGAAGATGTCAAAAGTCTGCCAATAGGTATGTTTTTCAAATTTCATTTTATAGATTATTACATTAATTGTTAACATCATATATACTGTTGTATATTCTTGCCTTTTAGGTCGTGTTCTGAAAGTTGATGGAGCTTTTGCAGCTGTTAGGTTTCCTTCATCAAGTAATAAAGACCAATGTAAGGACAGTAAAGATTCAATGGCTGATGATACTCTTAGCCTGTTACAAGATTGCAGATTGTTGCGTAAAGATGACTTACAGGTAATAAACCATAAATTTATTAACATGCAAATGAAGTCTGAAATTTATTTGCATTTTTATGTATTTATAATGAATGCAGTTTATTTCTAAACCACAATTTTGAGATTTGATTTATGAATCGATTTACTGAAATACTTCTCTTCCTCTCTATTATGTAGGACAACATTAAATTTAGTTTTGTTATATTTTTGCTGTTTAAAAAATGGTAATCTGTTTGTTGTCAATGATTGTTTGTTTCATAGCATTTTATAATGTTGATACTATTTTAAGGTTATAAAAACTAACACAACATCCAGAGCTCCTGACTGTTTTCAAAGGACACCTAGACGCATCAATATAGCTGAAAATTGTGGACAGGTTCTTGCTGTAGCAATTGATGGACAAGGTACATTTTTTGTTTTCAATAATCAGATTTTTTATTTATATCTTTAAAACTTTTATTCAAATTTAATACTTGAAAAAAGATTCAAAATAATTAATAGACAATTAAAATTGTCTTTTAATTAGATAATTAAAAGACAAAATTAATTTTTTTTTCTTTTCACTCTTTCCTGTATAGTGCAATTAAGGTTGGTGTGGCTTGTCGTGAGCTTACAATGTTCATTTAATTTTAGCTACTGACCATTATATCATTATGAATCATAATAATTGGGTTATAAGTTTCTTCTGTTAGTTAATGATGAGCAAAACTGTTTCTAAAATATTTCTGGGTTATATGTTATTTTTAACTTTTAGGTTTACATGCTGTGGTAAAGAATGGAAATCGATTAAGTTACATGTTGTTTAATTTAACAACTGGCAGAGTTGAACAAGATTCCCCATTTCCAACTGATACTGATTCCTTTTTGGGCTTAGAACCTAACAATATAACTCTCACATCTACTGGAGAGGTATGTAATATCAATATAAAAGTTAATCTTAGTATTGTTCTGCTATTGTTGAAATAACTGATCCATTGGTAATATGATGTGTTGTTTAATTTAAATTTTTAATTAAATGAAATTTCAGTCTACCACCAGGATTCAAATGTGGTATTGGGATTCAAGTTTCACAGTACAGGGACTTCCTCTTACCAATCAATTTGATCCTAGTGGACTGAATTTTCTGTCAATTGATAATTTGAATTGATTAAAAGAGGAGCTCATGCAACTTATGAATACTCATTAGAATAATTTTTCTGTTACTATGTCAATATTTCACTGAAAAGTAGCCTAAGACTGTCAATTATATGATTTTTTAAATATTCAGATTTATAAATATCTAATTTTTGTATCATAAATATATATCAGTTTTTTTTGTCCTTCAACATTATAGAGTTCTGACAGTGTTTTGCTATTGCGAGATGGTAATTCAACACTTTGCCCATTGGCCAAAGACTCCGTGGATTCAATCAGGGACTGTCAATGGTTGGATTTGCCACCTTTGAAGTGTATAGCTGCTGCACCCCATGCTTTATCCACATCGAATTCTGCTCTGAAAACTCAGGCTGCAGTCATTATACTTGCATTACAACATCAGTATCTGATGCCAGCTATCCTCAGATGTGATATAGATACTGTTAAACATGTACTGCTCAGTCTTGAACATGACTCACGTAAGATATCTTACTTTTGATCCACTCTAATTGTGAAAAATCTTTGAATATTGTCGCTGACTTGCTTCTGGTAAGATCATGTGATGTTGTGGGAAGAATATCATTTGGTTCCATTGAAAGGAGCCCTCTTTGGTTTTGTCAGCTTCCTTCACTCATCAATCTCTAATTGTTTTCTATTTGATTTATATACTTTGTAAATTTAGTATTATATTTATTTATTATTTTGCCTTATAACATTGTGCACTTATTATTCACTCTCTGTTCTGTGGTGTATTCAGATTTTGTTACCATACTTGCTAATGATATTTCTTTGATCTGAAGAATTTAAAACACTAATATTTATATTTATTATTGTCTTAAATAAACAATACTAAGCAAATAAGATATATGTGCTGGATTTCCTCTGTATAAACAGGTGGTGAAGAAACATTGCAGGCTATACTCTCAGAAAGATGTGATGGTAACAGGAATATTTTGCATGCTTGTGTTTCTATGTGTACTCCAACAACCAATAAAGATTCTGAAGCAGGTAATATTAACATATAAAACCTAAACTATATATATAATGTAACTATAGTTCTCAGAAGAAAAATATTTTTCATCTAGAAGCGAATTATGGTGTTTTCATTTATGGGTGGGATTTTATATAAATATAAATGTTGTAATGAGCCTGCCACCAGATAGTATTGTAGTTACTTTTAATGCCACAATGGGATTGCTTTGTCCTTTAACTAGTCCTTTTCATGAGCAGTGTTGTTTTATTCAATAACAGCTATTAAATCAGAAATTTTGGAATAAATTATATAAGGTAAAACTGTATTTTATTTTTATAGATCCTCCACCAGCAGTAAGTTCAGCTGCAGGTAGTAATGACTCAAATAATGTTCTCCCTTGGACAAGATCTGTAAGTCTTAGAGAAATGATGCGTCGAGCAACGGCTGCTGTTAACAGAGGAGGTCATTACTTCATTTATTTTTATTAAGTTTTGTATATAACATACTATTGCTTTAATTAAGCTTAATATATTTATTTGTTATACATTAACTAACTTGCTTCCATTTGTATGTTATTAATAAATAATATAATATATAATATTGCGCAATTAGAATTATTTAGAAAATAAATTAAAATTTCTGCTGAAAATTAATTACTGTATTTTTTATGTAAATATTTGTATATTTAATAATTATAACGTGTAATATAGCATTCTGGGGTTAAAATAACCGCTCCTCATATTGGTAATAAAATATTTTTATAAGTGGCTGTAAATGGTGTTTAAATGAATAATTTTTTTACAGGTGAGAATAATGAGGGTGGAGTACAAGGATTGGAAGAGCAAATCCCTACACTTGGGTGGCCTCCAGATCCTTTCATGGAACAGACTTCAGGAGACGAGGACAGCATGATGATGGGACTGGGGCGAGGTGAGGGGGCTGGTGCCAATGGAGGTGGGTCGACTGGGGGCGGACAGACGCCGCAGCCCAAGGCCCCTCCACCCCAACTTCCTGACCCTACCGAGAGGCGGGCCAATGCACTTCTTGCACTCAAACTTCTCTGCGAGTCTCCAGCTCTTCTGCCACATCTTCCATCTCTCCTTATGGCCAAGTTAGTAAATCCTCCAGAAAACAAATCTGTTGAGTGTTGTACCTAATTGAAATTTAATCATTCTAAATTTAAAATTCCAATCAATGGACAAGTGCTCGTGGTTGTAATCAAATCTATGAACTCTCATATATCTTGTGCTCATAACGTCAGAACTGCATTACAAACATCTTATGCTTTGTACATTAATGTTCAGTTTTCACCAATTGTTCATATATTGGATATCAGTGCCCATAAAAGTTAATGTTCTCATAAAACTTAGTTCTGCATGTTTAATTTCAAAATGAAATTATTAACAATCTGCCCAATGTATTATTATCTATCCAAAATTATCACTTATTTTATATGATGGTGTTTATATCAATAAATGTCTTATATCTGAAATACCTAATATAATATATTAGATTACTGAAAATTATTTTCTAACTTTTAGAAAATGTCCTGCCTATTTGCAATAAATATTTTTGGTTGTTGTGTATTTTTAAAGCCTATGATATTTTATTTAGAGATGCTCAGGGTCAGACACCGTTCATGCTGGCAGTTGCCTGTCGAGCATATCATGCTGGACTGGTATTGTTTGACACCATTCTTAGTTTGGTGTCAAGGAACAATTGCGGTGTTCCTGCAGCAACTGCAGCACCTGTTCCAGCTACATCCAGTACATCATCTACAACAACTGAAGAAAGACTCAAAAGTGTACTAACAGCCTGGTTTTCAAAATCTAACAATTCTGAAAACAAAGGTAACTCATTATTACAATCGATATTTAATATCGAATGTTTAATTTATTTTTTGTAGAAAAATACAGAGGGAATGATTATAATATTGTAACTGTATTCACTAGAAATTGTATTGGTATTGGCTTTGATCTTTAAATGCATATTTTAAGAAACTGTTGCCCTGAAGTTATCATACCTTCAATACAATAGGGGACTCCTGAGCAGTATCCTTTTGTAAATCAGTTTTAGTAAAATATAGCTATCTTTTGGACATTTATTTCTAATCTGAAGTGAGAAAAAGCAACAAGTTTTAATATAAAAAAATTATAAAATTTATAAATACAGTAAAATTCCACTGGAATAATATTTCCAAAAAGATACTAAATCAGTTTTCATATTCAATTTCTAGGCCAGTGTCCTGAAAAACCAGAAATTATTGATAAAGTAGGCTTAGAAGCCATGATCTATCCTCGAGGTTCAAATCCAGATCTTTCTCCATTGCACATAATCTGTTGTAACGATACCTGCAGTTTTACATGGACTGGTGCAGAACATATTAATCAGGTAGGTGATTGTCTTATGGCAACATCAATAATTTCATAATTAATCAGTGATTTTTTTTTTTAAATAACCTAAAGTGATTTGTCTGTTTTATCTAAAATATCTAAAGAAATTGAATGTATGCATTTGCAAAGGTATAATTGCAAGTGTTCTGGTGTGTTGTAGAAAATGCACATGAGTATTGCATTATGTATGTATGTTTCTAAGTATTTCAAGCTACAATATTTGTTGTATAGTTATTTCATTATTATGTATTACTTGTATGTTTAATAGTGATTTATGTTTTTTTATCTATAATAGGACATATTTGAATGTCGGACTTGTGGTCTTATTGGGTCACTCTGTTGCTGCACGGAGTGTGCTAGAGTATGCCATCGTGGACATGACTGTAAGCTGAAGAAAACTTCACCTACTGCCTATTGTGATTGTTGGGAAAAATGCAAGTGCCGAGCACTCGTACAGGGTAATCAGAATGCAAGGTTCAACCTTCTATGTAATCTGATAACACATACAGATCTTGTCACCAAACACAACTCAAGGTAAATTAAATAAGAATTTTCTTGTGACCAACTCTTTAGTTGTGCATAATGTTCTAGTTCTATTGTATTAATAGGCTTTTGATCAATGATTGATGATTCTTTTGCAATGAAAAGTCCAGATTGGTCATACGGTTATTTAAATGATTTCTCTTAATTATTTTTGAGAAAGCTCCACTCATTAATATGTCATATACTAACATAATGCCTTATCTATTATTACAGAGGGGAGAGCATACTCTTGTTCCTTGTTCAAACAGTGGGAAGGCAAATGGTAGAACAGAGACAATATAGGGCACCTAGGTCTCGTTCTGCTTCTGCCACTGCTAGAAAAACTCCATTATCTGATATAGGTAATATGTAATTTTTGTTTCAATTAGTAATAAACTTGTTTCATTTTTATTTCATATTTCACCAATGCAGTTAATTTAATTTCAATTTTTTTAATTAGAAATAGAAATGCCTGAACACGACTTAGAACCACCAAGGTTTAGTCGCCGTGCTTTTGAACGTCTCTTAAGTGACTGGCCTGCTGTGAAGAGTATGATAATGACAGGTTGGTTGTTTTATTCATTGAAATCTAAGTTTGTAAATAAAAGAAAGAGGTAACAAGAGACAACTTTTATTTGTTGTAATTTTTAAGGTATGAAAGAAGACAGAGATTGGAAACAACCAATGTATGAAGAACAAGCCTATATGCAAAGTCAGAGTGGTACTGCACTTTTGGACAAATTCACTCATTGTCTTCTAGTCAAATGTGGTGCAGAGGTAAATATTTCATTATTTCTATTACTGTATGCAAACAACTTTTTTACAGATGGCCATATCCTCCAACTATGTTGTTCAGTTCCAACTATGTTCAGTTATAATACAACTGAGATTTTGTACCTGCATAAAGAGATTTTAATTAAAATTTAAATAATAATTCCTTTGTGGAAATTACAGTATGTTTGTTTTTCTTAAGATGGTGGAGAGTGTTGTTGGAACTTTAACCAGGGAACTTCAGAATAACAGTGTGGCTGGTAGGATTGAAGAAGCCACACTTGTGGCAAGAAGATTTGTACGTTCTGTGGCAAGAATATTTGTCATATTTAGTGTTGAAATGGCTCCAAATGTTAATAAAAGAAGATCGTAAGTTCATAATTTGTAGAGTATTATAAATAATAATGTAAGTTTACAATTCAGAAGACATTTAAATGACTCAATTGTTTAATTATTAACATAAGCTAGGAACTAGCTAATGTTTTTAATAATCAAAGAAATTATAACTATTATCATCTAACATTATTATTGTCTGGTATTTTGTAATGTATTGTAATTGTAATATTTTGTAATGAATAATAAGTATGTGTGTATATGTAATATTTCGTATTTTAGAATTACTGGTGTGTCTGCCCCACTTGTCAAGAGCAAGCGAGTGTTCCAATCCCTTCTGAAAATATCTGTTGAAGAACTGTGTGAAACAGCTGATAGTCTGATAGCTCCCGTGAGATTGGGTGTTTCCAGGCCAACACCACCTTTTACTTTATCCACATCTACTATTGAGGTGATTAATGTAAGTTTATAAGTAATTAGTGGTTAAAGAGGAAAAAAGAAAATGAATTCTGTACTCCTTCAGGTATTTTAAGTTGATTTGTGATATCGAGGGAGATATTGATGAAATGAATACTCTCTTTTGTCAAATTGTGCATTTCATATATGATAATTAAGTATATTATGGAACTGATAATAAATGAATAGACTTTTTTTATTGTTGGCAAAAATGAATTTGAGTAAAAACCATGTAAGTAATTTATATATTCATCTTTTTAGCATTTCATTTGTTTTATTTGTTAATATAATTATTATAATTCTACTACAGCCAAATTAAACAAGAAATAAAACTGTTTAAAAATTAATAATGATTTTTTAAATACTCAACAATTCATAGTATATTTGTGAAATGTTTACTGAAGCTCTAAAAAAAAAATAAATAAAAATAATTGTCTACTCCGAACAATAATTTCAGAGCAGGTTTCTATTGGTCATGAAACTAAATAGATAATTCTTCTTTATGATTATTTTGTTTAATTGATGTAACAAACTTTTGATATTAATTTGGGATAGCTAGCTAAAAATAAAACTATGATACTAGTGTAGCTTTGATTTAAATTCCATCAACATTAATCACTAATTACACTGTTTTATTTAATATAAGCAGAGTAGCTGCAATATATATTTTATAAGTTATTATTTATACTCATCTGCATTATTTGAATACATGTTCTTTGAACATCTATATAATACCGTTAATTAAGTTAGTTATTAAAGTAATATTAATGATTACTAATTCAAAATCTAATCATTAATATTAAGAAATTATTATTGACTGAAGAAAATTACTTCTGAAGGAGTATAGGAAAATGATCTTCAAAAAATTTTAAACATACATATTTTTCTAAATTACAGGGATCTGAAGAATTGTTTTCAGTAGAACCATTGGCACCACCTTCAGGAAGTGGGGGTGGAAGGCGTGGTAATAAGGCACAGCGCAGTGGAACACAAGACTCTCAAGGGGGGACTGATTCCAGGTCTCGACCACTAGTCAGTCTCATGGAAATTGAAGAAGAAATGGTTGAAAGTGAGTTGTAGTTTTAGTTTATGGAATATCAGTAACAGTTGTCACAAAAATATGAAACATTGTTCTCTTATTTTTGCTTGTGAACAAAAATGAATTATTTGTGCATGGTAAATTCTTGGGTAAGTGGGGTTTTTAATTACGGTCTATACTCAGCTGCTCATGCCTTACAGTCTCTAAACATCCACCCAATTTTGCATTGTGGATTAGTGCAATACCTCAATGAAAACATTTTAAAATATGAGTAGAGGTCTCAATGGCCCAGTTGCCAGATGTGTAGAATTTAAGCTATAGAGATTGTTGACAGTATAAATTTGATCCTCTTCTCTTGGGTTTGTTTAGGCAAGGCTGGATTTAGGCATCTTTATTTTTTTACTGATTATATTTGACTTATACTTCATTAATTTATACCAATATTAAGTATTATTATATGATATGACCCATTGCACCAGAAAAATTAAACCTGAACTGCCCAGGTGGTTTGTTTTATTTACTGTAGTCCTGAACATTTTATATATATAAATATTTAAATAGTTACCTTTAGACCTATATTTTGATATTCATTTATTGCCTCTTCGAGGTTTGGTTGCTCTTGCCAACGATGGAGAGGGCAGTGAAGGTGAAGGTGAGAGGGAAGTAGAGAGAGAAGGTGGAGAAAGAGAGGTAGAACATGAAGGTGGAGAAAGTGAAAGTGAAGACCAGCTTGCTGAGACTGAGAGCGATAGTGACCAGAGCAATCAAGAACCTGTACAGCATGTACCATCCAACACACCACCTGACACAAGTATGTATTACTTGATTATTTTGGCATAATTTTGTTGTTACAAATACAGACATTAACTCACATTTATTATCCCACTCATATTACAAATAAATGTATTTTTACTCAAAACCCTATATGAATAGTATTTTGACAAAAGCACATGTGCTCTATTGGAACAATATTATTATAAGGGATTAACTATTAAATGTTTTGGGGGTATAAAGGCTATAATTATAGGTTAGTACACTTTTTTGAACATTTCTTATTAAAATGTTCCTCTTATTTAATGATTTCATCATTTTAACATTTAACTATTCATACTACAGTTATTTGGTGTTTTGATCAAAATTCTGGTTTTGTAATTTTTTCTCTGTATAGTAAGCATTTCAGAAAAGATAAAACAATGTATTTTTTTTTTAATTCAGTATCAAATGTTGCTATTTTCCATGGTATATAAATATATGAACTGTAGGTATGGCTTCATTGCTAGTTTTGGGAGAGGATGAAAGTGGAGACTCAAGTCAACAAGAAGAAACTGATGGGGAAAGTGAAGGTCTGGACCATGAAGAAATGGTACTTGGGGATGAACAGCTTGAGAGAAGAACGTGAGTATTAAAATTAATGTTACCTTGCATTTTTTTATAATAAACATAAAAGTACATGAAATATTTATTAAATTATGTTGAGGTGTGGCAATGCAAATAAACAAAACTTAAATAACATTTTTAGTTTTGTCAGCTTAAAATAATGTGTGATGTTTTAGAAATCAGAGTGGACAAGGACAACGAAGTAATTTGGCTCCACAATCCATGCAGTGGGCAATACGAAACAGAGATTCTGGTTCTCGATCTTCAGGTAATTGAACAGTGGTGATAACCTTCATATTTCATTCAATTTAAACAAAATGAAAGAATTAATTTAAAAAACCATTTAAGTTTAATAAATTTAAATTTATAAAAAATTACTGGTTATTATTAATTGACTGCTGATGCACTATTCATTTCTGGCTAATGACAGAACTAATGAATTTTATGATGAATAGCAACCTGTTTGACAAAGTATAACATGCACACAATAACTAAACCTTCCTTCAGAACACTTACAGAAATCTATAACACTTACTATAACTATAACTTACTATAACTATAACTTACTATAATTTCAACCCATAATATTAAGTTGTTATACTTGAGTTTTATAAACTAGATACATTTAAATAAAATTTATTGTTTTTTCAGGCACTAAGTAATTTAATGTGTTCCAACAGATTATTAACAGAACACTATAACTATCCTTGTATCTATGCCTCTGAATGCTCCAATGAGAAATAAATAAATAATAATTTTGCTCATGACTACTTACGTTTATAATGATCCAACAGGTGGATTTCGTGCAGCATCTAGTAACTCTCTGGTATATATTGATCCTACGACCAACCTTCGACGACCAACAGCGTCTGGTTCAGGTGGCAGTTCAGGTCATGATGGAGTCACCATGACAACAACTGCAGCTTGTCTGGCAAGGAGCTTTGCCATTGTCCTTCGACAGATAGCTGATCTAATTGGGAGTCTGCACAATGTGTCTGGGCCCCAACAACAGGCTCTTCCTGTCACGTATCAGGAAAGTGTTCATTTACAGGTGAGTTAATTATCAGCATGCATTTTTATCTCGACCTTTTTATTGCTGGTGTATTTTAAATTTTAATATAGTTCACTTTTCAGTACTTCCTGCATTACTATAACCTAAACTCATTTCCTTGTTGTTGTAACCCAAAGAACATTTTACACCACAAATATCAGTAATTACTTTATTTGGATGTGCACAACAAATCGTATTAAGGACATAATTTAAAGACTTAGTGCATTACTCTTAAGTGCAAGTTATTAAATAAGTTTTATGGAGATTAAACCATAACCTTAAATCATGTCACTAGCATGTTCATGTTCATTGAATTAATATTAGAATAGCATTATTCATTTTTTCTTGATAGAATACAATTTGTTAAAATTAGAAGAAATGTGAAATAAAAAGCCTCACATTGGTGTTTATAACTCTATAAAATTGAGAGGATTAGCCCCAATTGTTTGAATCTAGGACTGGATAATAAACAGCAATTAATTGTTCTATAACATTTTAATACTCCTTTAATATTTAATAATTGCATAATTTCAGAATTATGTGGAAAGACAACTTAAGCCTACTTGGGACTGGTTATTGACAGTAATGGACTCCACCGAGGCTCAATTGAGATTTGGAGCTTCATTGACTACTGCTTCAGATCCAACTCATCCTCACCATCCACTCCATCATAATGCAGGTAATCAGAAAGTTTAATTATCTTCAGTATGAATATTATTGTATAATGGAGTATCATGCTTCTTTTCATTATATTAACTTCATCAAATGGTTTATTTTTTACATTAAATGAATAAATTAAAAATTGGGAAATGGGTTAATTCATATTTAGGCAGAATATGTCAATTATGTAGTATGTTTTTAAATCACTTTCTACTCAGAAAGAAATTAGCCGTGTTATAAATGAACCTTTTTCCAAAACTTGTGTTTAAGTAAACATTTAGTTGTAATTATTTCATCATTATTTAAATTGTTATTTAAAAGAATGTTTGCTTTTGTTTCATGTTAATTTAAATATGTTGTTTTAATTAATGTTCATTGTAAACTGACAAATAATAAAAAATTTTTTTGCGAGGTGGTTCAAACTCTGTGTCCATTGGTATGGTGACTGGTGGGTCTGGTTCTGGTGGTGGTTCACGTTCAAACCAACAGTCATCTCATAGACCCAGCAACAGTTCAACAGCTAGTACCAGGATGGTAGGATTTGCTAGTACACCTAATGATGCTCCTAGGCCTTCAAGAGACAGAGATGGTAATTTTTCTATTTTTGAAATTTTTAGTTGATCTATTAACACTGTGCTATTGGCAATAAATGATTTTTAAAATCATGTTTTATAATGTATTATAAAACAAATCAAATTAAATTTTAAATACCCAGAATAACATTTGATTATTCATTTTATAATATTTCCTTAATAATTTTTCTAGGTATAGATGGTCACTCTGCAAGACGTGAATTGTTGATGTATTGCTTATCACTGATGCGTAGCCACAATTCAGAGCATGCCGATTCTTTACCAGTGCTTGATGTTTCCTCTCTTCGTCATATTGCATACGTCTTTGATGCCCTTATTTACTTAATGAGGGCTGGTACTGATCAGAACCCTGTTGAAGAAACACTACCACCTCAGCAGTGGCAACAACAGGTATTCCATTTTTTCTCATTTTAACGATATATTACTTGATAATTATCATAATACAATATTGGACTAGTTAAATTTTTACCAATCTACCCAAAACAGAGACATATTTAAATATACTCAACCTATTTCTTAATCATATAAATCGGTTAAAAATCCATTCAGAAAGTTCTGTATCTCATTTCTATCTGTGCTACTGTACTTTGTTCAGATTTGAACCAAAGTGTATTACACCTCTGAAATTACCGATATTATAATAAAAATTAATTTTGTGGGGGCAGGATGAAAATGAAAATGAGGAGACAGAGGAAGAACTTTCTCAGTCAGTGGGTATGGAAACGGATTCTGTTGAAGAGAATGAGCCTTTGGGTGTGAATGGAAAAGGAAGAAAGCATAGTTTCTTCCAGCGATCAGACTCAACACTCTGTTTGGGCTGTCTCCCCCCCGACCCATTTGACACGGCTATGTCGAGGGCCCTCCCACTTGCTGATCAACCACACCTTCTCCAACCCAATGCAACAAGGGATGAACTTTTCGGCATACCCAAGCAACCTATAACAGTGCCCCCTTCAGGTTGGTATAGTGTTTTGGTGTTGTGTATAACCATTTTAATTATTTAATTCATTCCTATCAGTTTAATCTCAAGTTCTTTGCTAATAAATTTCATGTGTTCAAAGTTTCAGTGATCATGTCCATTACACATTTTCAATTTTTTTCCCCAGACGGAATTGAATCCAGGACCTGTCAATTCCCTGCATCCTCTTATATATTTACTACCCACCTTTCAACTACTTCAGTTCTTAAACCCACTCTCTTTCTTATGGGTATATTGCTATTTATATTAACTTCCTGCACTTATTGTTAAATGGCTTATTATACTGTGATCTGTAGAGAATTCTGGATTTAATTAGGCTCCATTATTTTTTATTAAAATTTGTAGTAGTCCTGTACTGCAAAAAGTACAAACTGTATTACTATAAAAAGTAGTTTTACTGTCTGCAGGAGTCCTACTGGTGAAAATACTTTTTCCCTGTACTTTGAATTAGAATTGATTGGATCTCAAATCCAGACCTCTCAACAGATTTAACTGTTAACACTTTCTTGATGAAATTAAAAACAGTGGAGCCAAACAATTTATTTGAGTATAACAAAAACATAAATAATACATTTAGCTGGTTCAAGTACAACCTGTGCTTAAATTCGAAGCTATGTTTAGGTTAAGGAATAAATATAGAGGAATATAAAGAAACTTTGCCTCAGCCTAGACTCAAATGAATATTTGGACATAAATGCATCCAATTTGAGGAGGGGCAGAGTGATGGCTTATTTATATAACTTGTTTATTTTATATTTTTTAATTATTATTTCTGTTGGATTATGTTCATATTATTTAATTGCATTATTTTATACTCAATAGGTTCTGGGTCATCCAATCAACTTGAAGTTTTGCCCACACGATTAGGTCTTTCAATGCGTGCCGATGATATAAATGCTGGTGCTAGTAACTCGCAGAGTAATATTTCGAAACCAGGTCTGTTTCATAAATATTATAATTTATTTGCACGTTTATGATGTAGCCTGAACAATAATCTATTTTTTCTGTTAAATTACTCAATAATTAGGAATAAGTAATGATTCTAATTATTATTTATTTAAACAAACTTGTAATTATCTTTTATCAAGGTGAAGAAGGTCCACAGGATCTTTCTGTTAATGGGAAAGACAGTGTACATAATATGGAAGTGGAACAAGATGAAACGAAACAGAATTCCTCAGAAACAGGTTAGTTTACATGTATCATTATATTAATTTAGCATACATAATTTTCTACATGGTTTTAGTAGTATTTTATTCGTCACCGTACATTTTACTGTGTTATCTTCTATTTTATCTTGTTAACATTGGATATGTTGTATACAGAAGAAAGTTAAAGTAGAAAATAACAGGTGAGAATACTGAATAACATTACATTTTAGTTATATCAGATGGTGTATCAGTGGCTCAGGGTATTGAGCTTGCACCTTGGGACCTTGGGGAGGCCAATGGTTTAAATCCACCTGTATACCAAGGACGTTAGTTTGTAAGTAGGGACAGTGATAGGAAACAACATAAACTGCTCACTCTGTATCATAAATCGTGTGTATTGCATGAAAAACACATGCAAGTGAGATTTCATAGGGATAGTTGAAATGAGAGAATTTGTTGCTCTAAAATTAATTGTATGTCAAAATATGATGTAATATTTTATTGCTTTTTTAGATTGTGTGAGAGTTCCAACTATAGTTTCTGCAACAGAAGGTGGACAACAAGAATCTCAGCAAGAATCAAGGCCTTTAGTGATTGTCAGAGCTGGACCTCGCTGTTCAGATATGGTAAGTAATTTAAATGTTTTGTGAAAACATTATCAAATTATTAATTGTGAATTGTCTGAACTGGTTTTAATAGTGTTAACCATGTTTGCAATAAAGCAGCTGCCTTGTTTAAATAAAATTAATCTTTCATACCTAGACCAGAGTTACAACCTCACTATATTAATATTATTGATGGAGTGTTAATGTAAATGGTGTCACAATGATCAAATAAAGACAAAGGGTTGTAAGGGTGATGAAAATAAATTTTGTATTTGGTAATGAAACTTAAACTTTTGATTATTCTTTTTTTAGGTTGAAGAAAATACCCCTCAAACTGATAATCCTCCTAATCAACCAGAAGCAGTTTGTGGTGATGAAGTTCCAACAAATGTTACTATTGAAACTACAAATCCTCCTTTACCCAGGTATGGAAAATTTCCTAATGTATCCAACCTGTGTTCCTAAATATTACTTACTTGGTTAGTCAATAAATAATTTGTTTTTCCTACTTGTGAGATGTTTTATTTATTATTTTTCATTATTATATTATGTTTATCTCTGCTATATTGCTATGTGTGCAATTAAGTTTTTGGTGCTTCATGTCAGCTATTTTCACTGTAGGAGTATAATCAGAAATGTTGACCATTTGTTGGGGATATCTGATCATATTTTTTTTACAGAGTCGGTGGGTGGGTTTCAGCTGACCTCTTGCTTGGAAGGTGGCGCATGGCGCTCGACCTGTTCGGTCGGGTATTCATGGAAGATGTTGGACTTGAACCAGGCTCTGTTGTCAGTGAACTTGGAGGCTTTCCTGTCAAGGAGGCCAAGTTTAGGAGAGACATGGAGCGTCTTAGGAATCAACAAAATCGGGATTTGGCACTCTCAAAGGTCTTCTATTACATAATTTACTATTTAAATAAATTCATATTTATATATCAATCAGCCCTTTAATAGAATATTGTTATTGCTTATTTATAAGCAGAAATTTATATTGTGTTATTTTCCTTAATAATTATAGAATATGTTTCTAATAATTTTTTATCTGAGCTTCAGTGGCTCAGGTTATTGTGTCTGGGAGCCTAGGGGTTGAGGGGTTACATGGGTGGAGCATGCCCATGGATGTTAGTTTTAAGTTAGTACTAATCGGAGAATAAATGTTCCTGTCTGATCATAAAACGCACATATTGGCATAAAGTACAATTGTGTTATATAAGCCCTAAAAATCTCATGCTTTTTTCATTCATCCATTATTGTACTATTCCACTATTCCCATTTTTTCTTGATTTCTTGATATACTGTCAAGATTTTACATAAAAAATATTTTTTGTTTAAAAAAATACTTTATTAAAAAAGTATTTAAATTCTTAAATATTTAAGTATATTATTGTGGTAGGTGGAGAGAGATAGGACTCAGTTACTACTGCAGACATTTAAAGAACTGAACACGGTTTATAATTCTCAACAACGTAGAGCTGGTTCTCAACCACCATTGGCAGTGAATAGGGTCAAAGTTACTTTCAAAGAAGAACCGGGAGAAGGATCAGGTGTGGCAAGAAGTTTTTATACAGCAGTGGCAGAAGTAGGTCTTCCATTTTCTACTAGTTATTGTGTTACTCTACTGTTCATACTTATTAACCAATTTTGAGCAAATACTAAAATATTTGGATTTAATCAAGAGAGAACCGGTCTTAGGTTCATAATTTTTCATTTGTGTTTTAAATTCCAATGAATTTATAAGACATTTAAACTAGTTTTGTAGTACAATATGATTTGACCAATAATATTTCTTTTTCAAAACATTTTACAACTGGTAAGAGTTTATTTACGAGGGAATAAGTTCATTCAAATATTTTTCTTAAATTCTAAAAATACCTTTCAGTTAATGAGGTTGCTTTCATTATTTTTATTTTTTTAAGGCTCTTCTTGCAAATGAAAAGCTGCCAAATTTGGAATCAGCTCAAGTAGGAACACGTTATGCACAGTACAATGTTTTACAGAGATTGCGCTCACGAGAAAGAGAAAACATGAGAAGGATTCAGGTATTGCTATTATCATTTTGACACAATTGACACTTTTGTATTTAGAGATTAAAAAAATTAATAAAATCAAATGTTGACTTAAAGTACGGTTTGTATTGTATAGAGCTCAATTGACCCTTTGACCATTATGGTTTTAATTTGTTAAAATTATTTTGTGGATTTAATATTTAAAAAATAAATTTGTATTGTTATTCTGCTCCTTTTTTATTGCTCATATATTTAAATGTTTGTATTAATATATATTATTTAATAATATAGACCTGTTTAAGGAAAGTACTAACAAAAAGTCAAGTGTTTACTTGTATCATGTAAAACTTATATAATTATTGAATAACAAATTGTTCCACTTTAATAGATCTAGGAAATATTATCTAATATTCTAGATTATGGAAAATTAATCTAACATTTTCTTTGAAGAAAAATACCAAATAACTAGAAAAAATGTGTCTTCTTTTGTTTTAATATGTTAAGATTTTAACAAACTATCCAATTTTATCCATAAGCATTGCTTATGTGCAATCTTGCTAATGCATTATTATTTTTTCAACAGCCTCGTTCTTCAAATTCTTCACGTTGTCGCAGTCCAAGGAGGACACTGTCATTTGAGGCAAGGGCATTTGCTCCATCATCTCAGATTGCTGGTACTTCATCAAGCAACAGTGGAGGGGCAAGTGGTAGTGGGACTGGTGGTGGGTCATCTAGTGGAGCATCTGGTCAGTCACAGGAACAGCAACCAAACAATGACCACCTTTCATTCCATCAGATCACTTTGGGCGAACGTCTTTTTCCAAAGGTAAATTTTTACTGTTAGTTTGTTTGACATAATTCATAGTTCAATGTCATAATTTTTATTGGCCTGGGTTTTAAACCATTAAACCTGCCTGCTGGTTGATTCTTCATTAAACATAAAAAGATACCTACCTAGTATTTAGGCTAGGTTAAAGCTAGATTTAGATTCTGCTTAATACATATAGTGTGTAACTGCATATTTTTGTATAGCTTGTTAATATCTATAGAAAATATCATTTGTTCTATTCAGTGTGTTGTCTAAAATTTAGATCATCTTAATATGTAATTATATATTTTATTATTATTGGAGGTAATAGTAATATTTCTTGACCCATTTAAACATGTTTCACCTAGAATTGAAATCAAGATTGTTTTTTTTTAAGGTTCAAGCCCTGAGACCATCGTTTGCTGCCAAAATAACTGGAATGCTTTTGGAATTAACTCCTGCTCAGTTACTTATGCTTTTGGCTTCAGATGATGCATTGAGGCAAAGAGTAGAAGAAGCCATGCAGATTATATTATCACACGGACAACAGATGGGAAATCACACAATGCTAGGTTGGATAAGTTCTGATTTGTTAAATTCAGTTTATGCATAAATGGCTTGGGATTCATTCAGTTTTACCTGCTGAAATTGTTACAACAATGAATGGATATGAATCATCATTTCTCCAAATTCCAGCCCAACTATATGTTATTTTAAGAAATATTTGTGAAGTCATAGAGTATGGTTGAGTTAATTGAACTACAGCAGCTCATGAATATCTATAAAAATATTCTTAAACGTTTATTTCTGATTATAGAATTAGATGTATTTTCATCTGGGAGCAAAACTGGTGGTACTAATAATGGAGCCAGTGGCAGTAATAATACCAGTGGAAATAGCAATGGTGGTGGTGGTGGTGGTGGCGGTGGCGGTGGAAGTAGTAGTGGAAATGGAGGAACCACCGGAGCTGGAGAGAACACTTGCGACCCACCAGATGATGCGTCGGGAGAGGACAATGCACCGTTATTCTACACCCCCGGAAAGAGAGGCTTCTGCAGTCCCAGGCAGGGAAAAGCCACCTTTGAGAGGATCAATGCTTTTAGGAATACTGGCAGGTAGGTTATTAATATTTATTGTTACCTTGTGAAATTTATTTTTTCATAAACTTATACTTTAATTCATTATACTGATGGTATCATACTTATAAAATGCTGACATTAGGTAAAATTCACAAAAATAGGTTATGTTATGCCCCTTTATAAATGTAATTGAAATAAAATGGAATGTTTCAGTTGAAATAAAATATTTAAAAATGTATTGAAGGGGTTAAAGCACACACTTCTGAACACTGTGATTTCAGTTTGAAACCAGTGTATCCATTGGATGATAGGATTAATTTGATTGTTAGATTTCTTTATTTTTTTACTGTATTCTGTAGAAGCCTGCTTTTAACTTAATTTTTGTAACAAAATATAATATGGTGGGGTTGACAAATATACTAATTGTTATATTCCTTTTAATGATTATTTATGATCTTTTTGTTTATCATTATATTATTTTACATAAAATCTAGTGTGAAAGTACCTTATTTTTGATGGTAATATAGTTCATTTTATATTATAACTTATTGGTATGGTAAAATATGAAAAACTTTTAGTTATCTTATGACTACACATATTTTATATTCCCTTTTTTTTAATTTACAGGTTAATTGGACTTTGCCTCTTGCAAAATGAACTTCTTCCCTTATTACTTAATCGTCATGTTCTAAAAGTTATATTGGGACGATCTATAAGGTTTCATGATTTGGCCTTTTTTGATCCTGTAATGTATGAATCATTGAGACAACTTGTCATTGATGCTGAAACAAAACAAGGCAACTCTCTGTTCTCTGCTTTGGATCTTACATTCAGGTATTTGTTAGTAATTTAATGACTGAAATATATTTTAATAAACCTCAGTAATTGATTGACTAAATGTGTAGATTTTACACATAGAGTAGAGACCGCTGGCAGTCCGATTTTCATTTTTGCTATGGATTAAAAGTCAATTATTCACTGCCTTTTTACTGTGGTATGTTAAGGTTTTGCCCTCTAAACCCACTATGGGGGTGGGACTAAGTGTCTCCTGAACTCCATGAAGTGTGGATCAAGTTCTATATTGCACAACCTTTGGCTTTTGAAGACCAGTTATTTCAATTAAGTTATGAAATAGCTTAGACTAGGGTTTAAATTGACCTTAATGCACGGTTCCTTAACACTTAGAAAAAAGTTTCTCCATTTGTAATTGCAAAAGGAAAATATATTTGCAATTTTATTTCATTATATAAATGTATCATGAAGAAACATGTTTATTGTAATATATATTTTATACACTTTTTAGCATTGAGTTGAGCCCAGAAGAAGGTGGTGGAAGCTTAGAATTAGTACCTGGTGGTAGGGATTTGGAAGTGACTGCTGCTAATGTCTATGACTATGTCAGAAAATATGCTGAATACAGGATGTATAAATCACAACAAAAAGCCTTAGAGGTATTCTTTGCATATAGAATTAATATCTTAATTTTAGTTAATTTATATTTTAAAAATTAGAAGTTATAATCCCAGGTTGTAAAAAAATTCTTTAAAAGTAACTGTCCTTATCACTGTTCTAAAATTAATAGCTTGTCTGTGTGACAGTCCCTTTTACACTGAAATACTATAAATTCATCTTGTACTTCCATCCAAATGCTATGCAATGTTTGATTCACAAATTGTATAATTCATTATGGTATATTGTAAGGTATATTGGTTTGAGTGCTGAAGATGAACATATTTTATATAGTACCTTGTTAAATTCTTAATTATATAGCATTTTTATATCAGACGTTCTTATCAGTGTAAAATAAAAAATATACAGATAAAATACAAAACTTTTTTAAAGCCTAATATAAAGCCTTTAAAGGCTACAATATTGTAGCCATTAAAAACTAGACTATTTAATCCCAGTTCATACTCTCAATAAAATTCCATATTTATTTTAGAGTCACATTTAGAAGTTTGTCTGTGAAATGTTATTGTATAAATTATATTTCATGTTAATTTTGCAGGCTATGCGGCAGGGTGTGTTTGATGTGCTTCCAGCAGGGTCATTGGATGGTCTGACTGCAGAGGATTTGCGACTACTGTTGAATGGTGTTGGCGATATTAACGTGTCTGTGCTCATCTCATATACTTCATTTAACGATGAGTCAGGTGAAAGCAGTGAGCATCTCCTTAAGTTCAAAAGGTGGCTGTGGTCCATTGTTGAAAAGATGACACATATCGAGCGTATGGACCTTGTAAGTATAGTTGTTTTCTATTCGGTGTGTAAATATTGCATTTTAAGGATTTTTGGAATATGAAATCTCATGACCAATTTAAATTATTTTCATTCAAGCCAACTTTGTTGATTTAGTTGAACTGAATGTTTTTATTTAATACTATCTATTAAAATGATAAGTGGAATATTTTTGCTATTAACTAATACTTCAGTAGAGTAATTCAGTTTGAAAATAATTTCCCTTGTGTTTCACTTATATTCCTATAGATAGATAAAACAATAAAAATGTGGAACTGTCGACATGCTTTAGGGACATTTACAACAGTGGTAAAACTAGGAGACTGTTGGGTTTAATACCTTATTTGCACTGCAATATCAGGTGCTAGTTACAAAGTATAAACTCAGTTGTGAAAATATAGTTTTTTCATTTATGTGTATTTGAATTATATATATAAATATATGGAAATATTTGTCATGTCAGGTCTATTTCTGGACGGGATCTCCTGCCTTGCCAGCATCTGAGGATGGTTTCCAACCAATGCCAACTGTGACGATCAGGCCTGCCGATGACACTCACCTCCCAACGGCTAATACCTGTATCTCTAGACTGTACATACCACTCTACTCAAGCAAGGCAGTTCTTAGGCACAAGTTGCTCCTTGCCATCAAAACTAAGAACTTTGGCTTCGTTTAAGAGGTGAGAACCCACAACAAAAATGCACAAGAGTGAGACAATAACAAGTAACTTTTATAACTATACAATAATAATAATTAAAATGTTCCCAGTTGATGTTTGTTCCCCAGTATGATATTAATTGTTGGTCAAGCTATTTATTCATGTGTGAATTTAAGAAGTTAGATGGACGTCATTTTTGAACACTAATGGGATTCTTTTTTCTTTTTGGGTAAGAAGATATCCAAAATGTGGAATGGGTCCCAAAATAAATCTTGACTCAATTTAATTGTAATTCTTCCAATTATTATTAAAAGAATTTATACATTTTTGTGAAAAGTAAATTTTTTTTAGTTTTAATTTTGATCAAACTGGCCTTTTACTTATTGCTACACTTGCAATTGAAATAAATTTCTATTATGTATTTTTTGAGTATGTTTAAAAATTTGATATGCTGAAGGACCAATAAAATGTCTCTTGTCTTCACTCAACATCCTCTCTATCAGTGTCATGTCAGGCTTTTTTAAAAAGTGGTGACAATCTGTATTTTATTTGATGGAAATCATAGACTGTAGTTATTGTAGAATGGTCCTGAATAAACTATGCTTTTGTCTACCCATTTTTTCAGTTGGTACACAAACTGCAGTCTGGTACCTTTTTTAAATAATTATATTACAACTATGCATGTTAATTATGTATATAATTCTTAAGTCATTTGCAACAGCTATGTATCGGATACTTTTTTATGATTATTATTATTTTAATAAAGTAGTTGTGACTATTGTGCATCATATATACCACATCAAAGTTTCTTAATTAGATATGGTTGTTCCTTTTTTCTTTGATTTATTGTTTTATTTCCAGTGTGCCAATAAATAAAATTCATCATACATAATTTTATGCTTGCATGTTAGCATTTACTGTAATTTGTTAAAATTAGAAACTCGATTTTTCATCATTAGAATGCAAAATATGGAGAAATTAAAATTCTGTGACCCC
This sequence comes from Lethocerus indicus, assembly GCA_019843655.1. NCBI lineage: Eukaryota > Metazoa > Arthropoda > Insecta > Hemiptera > Belostomatidae > Lethocerus > Lethocerus indicus. Next base: position 18,345,861 of record JACDQD010000003.1, on the reverse strand, counting down.
AGAAAAGTTTCTGTCATTTGTTTAACAAAAATAAATAGTTTACCAGTTGACTTCAATAGAATTTGTGTTTTCTATAATTATTTTTATCATGAAATTGAAATTCACAAAAACAGTAATTTCCTATTTAATTCCCATGCTTCAAAACAGTATTATGTAAAATTAATAATACTTTTTTCTCCTATTCTCAGTTTGTATAATATAGTACATAGTTAAAATAGTGATAAATTTAAGTTAACTGGAATTAAAGTTTTGTTAATGAAAAAATATTAAGTTCTTCTGTAGTATGCGGAAAAGGTACATACAATGCAATAAAATATCATCTCAAATGTCTATCACATAACTTTTATTCTAAAATCTAGATTTTTATACAAGAGTATAAATGTAGTCAGATAAATTATTAATAATATTCATATAAAGAAAAAATGATCACATTTCTGTTCTGTAGTCATAGTCATTACTGCCACATTTTTGTCTCAATGCTGTGCTTTGAAATCAAGATGGAGTATTCTACGAGATAAAGTAAAATTTGAATAAAGAAACAATTAGTAACATTTAGGAGTTATTATAGGAAATTTATTTCAATGAAAAATCGAGGTTCTTATTACATAAAAATAGATTTTGGTAATAGCTATAGATGGGCAGAAATGATTTTCTCCACTAATGTTGTTATAAATTATGACAGAAATCATTTTCCTCACAAATGTAATTGATATTTGTGGGGATTAAAACACTTAAAGGAGAGCAATTCTGTTTCACTTTGAGCTGAATTGATGCAAGTAGTCAGGTAAGTTAAAGGTAACAATCTTGGCTTTCTTAGAAAATGTTGTTTCTCCTTTTATTTTTTATACTGATTGAATGATTAGACAATTTTTATTATATGACAATTTAATTGCCCATTTTAACAATGCAACATTGAATTCAGTAGTAATAATTTGGGTTTGCATGACATTGCACATTGCAATAAACAGGTGCATTCCATGTTTTTGGACACTAATGTTAGTAATTGTTCTTCATAATATGCAATAAAGGAATTACTTATCCATTCCACTGTATTTAAAGTACTTTGAAAATTAAGTCTAAATTTGATGTAGCTGTATAATTTAAAAATAAAAAGCAACAATAAATTTATATATATATATATATATATATATATATATATATATATATATATATATTCATCTTTAAATTGAAGTTGAGTTAGTTATACTTCTTCTCATGTGTAATTGATACAGTTATATCATTAAATGTACGTTCAGGTAGTGCTGTAATAATAGCAACCTCAAATGTTATTAGTACCATAGCAATTCTGAGTTTAATGATATGATTGTGTAACACTACTACTTTAATAAATTTTAATTATTGATCAAATATATTTCCATTTATAATTTTCTGTAGTGTATTAAAATAACCATTGACTCATAAAAATATTGTACTTGTTTCTTGTTCTAGGTCTGTTTATGTTTCAAAGGGATAAAATGAAATATTTCATTGGATTATCAGCTATGGAATAATCACAACTTAATCTCTAGACTTTAGTTTATATTTAAGACACAGTAAATATATACTTAAATATTAATTTTTTCCAGTTTATTGTTTAAATTATGTTTTCCAGTATATCATGTGTCGTTTCATTTGTATATGTATCATCAGTTATAAATATTTGTAAGCTACATAAATGGTAATTAAATGTGGGACACGTCTTTATTACTTGCCTTATAGACATTTATTTTGTACCCTTCTTTGTTTTTTGTTTTTAAATGTTGATAAATAGTGTGTGACAGCTGCATTAATTTTATAATTGTTTCATACAGTGTTTAGAAGTATTTAGAATTTTATCCTCAAATGTGTTCTGACCACACAAATGTATCCAATATTTTGGAAGTTATATTCCAGTTGTCTTTTTTGTTAAGAAAACATTTTGTATTTTTGTGTTATACTCAAAATAGTAGTCTGTATTGCACATAATTATTAGTGTAAAAAACTTGACAAAAGTGCTCTATATATCTAAGGCAACAGGTAGTTCAGTGAAGGAATGCTAAACTGTACAAGTTGTTACATTTGTATTAACAACAATTACTACATCTGAAGCTTTTTTCGTATGAATATTTAATAAAGAGACCAAAAATAATTATTTGTAGCAGAAATTATTTTTGTTGTGTGGTCAGGCTTAATTGATGCTGAGTTTTGTGAATTGATTGGCAGTTTTAAAGTCATTGGAAGAATCCAATATTTCATTTGGTAGAACAGTACTTGTTGTTAATTGAAAAAACAATAGAACTAATATAATGAGCTTGGAAAGTACCTTCCAAAGAAGCAGATTTACAAATTATATAAACGTGTATATGATTAATGTTCCATTAATAATCAAACACTGTCATGCATGTCATTGAGTTAAAAACGTTTGTTTACTTTCACTTTTATACTCTTTTGAAGATGTGGATTATTAGTATTGAATGGTACTGATAAGGAGTTAAGTGTTTTGCACATTATTTATTTTATGCCCAAAAATAGTAATATTTAGGATGAGAGAGTGAGAGTGAGAGAGAAGAATAAAACCTAGATTTCTCCCACCACCTGCTTTACTGTCAATGGCCTTCTAGATTTTTTACTCAAATGTTCAAGCGAAATCCTTTTTCCACATAGTAAAAAATTTAGAAGGATGCAATATGCAATTAAAATATAGATTTTTTTTTAACTACTGTGACACTGTTAGGTGATATTATGTATTACGGATGTCTTTTAGTGTTTCTTTAGGTATTCTTTTAGTTATACGAAGAAAATGGAGCTGGACATCATTAATATGCTTGATAAATGGTTCTCATTGATTCAGTGTGAATGAATGCCATCTTGTTGATTGTATGAAACATATGTATAGCTGAAACTTACTCTTTTTCATATTATTATTATTATTATTGTTTGTTTTATTTTAATTCCATGTACAGAAGTGAAATATGCTATAACAGATAAGTAATTGTGACAGTTAAATAGAATTTTTTTGTTTTCAAAGATGTAATCATATCAAAGGTGTTAGCTATTAGTTGTCAATTCTGTTAAGTTATGAGTGAGCATCACTTATTGCTGGCACAAAATAGGATTAACTCCTTTTGTTATACCATTACAGTTTAAAATTAACATAATAATAATAATAGTAATGAAATTGGCTCATATTTTTGTGACTATTTAATAACATGTGTACGAATAATAATACCAATTAAAAAATAAAAATATTAAAAAAAGGTAAAGTGTGGTACTTTATTCTTTACGCCGACTCACGCCCAAGCACATCCTAATGGATTTTATAAAACGGAAGGCCAACATAATTCAACGAATAATGAAAAAATTAAATATTGTAAAGATCAATAATAATGTAAACAATAATGGCAATAAAATTCGAAACAATTGTTCCAAGTAAGTAAAGAATATGTCCCCTGGACAGCTGGAGTTTTTCGACTTGTTGGGTGTCCGAGTTTTTCTCAAAGTACCTCAATGTTGGCATGACTGTAATTGCACGCCAATAAATATAATAAATCCTTCGCATAGTGAACGCTAGGTAAAAAGGGAAGCTGACTGGAGGGTTTTTTCCTACATATCACACCCGACTTAGGTTTATATACTTATTTACCCAGAGATATGCGCGACCGCTGGCCAACCCCTCGGTAGAGGGCCCTGCTCTTCTTCGGCGGTTAAGTGAGATCCGGGCCCCGTGTCGCACAATTGCCATCGAGTTAACCGAAGGCTAACCCGGCAGGCAGGTAGTAATGTGTTAAGGCTAATTGGTACTGGGCGGGGGGGGGTCCGCTCCACACTGCATTGTTTAATTAGCTTTGCGCCTTCCAGTGGAGGGGGCGCTCGCATTGACGACACGGGAGCCCGGAGGTACCGACGACAGAGCACAGTCATCGGCCCGGCTCCCAACCACTGTGAGTACCCCTCTAATACTTATTTATAACTTATACCTAGTGTTTTAAAGTTGTTTGGCACAACACTCGATTCAAATTCGCGATTGAACGAAAATTATTTGGGGTACTCTGGTTCATTAATATACCGGTATATCTTTAAATATCTGCAGGACATCAGTTACAATACATTCAGATTTACTTAAATATCCTGTTCTATAGATTACACGAAATACTTTATCTAAGACCTAACACGAACTCCCGCAAGTCCAACTGTATAGTCAAGTTGCAAATTTTCAATCCCTTATTTGTGGAGCCCAAAGAACTCCTAGAAGAGCTGTAGAAATCAATGCGGTCGTTGTTCCTCCACTGGGATGAAAAGAAAGCATCTTCACACAGAAGAGAAGATTTTATCGTTTCTCCGACCTCCGTACACAGTACTCGTGTATATAAACGTACAAAGATTTGCGTACGATCTGCTGTGTCATGTATATTGCAAACAAATATCCCGTATAATTTAAAGAAATGAAGACTACATATTTTTAATTAAACTGTGGACCGCAAATAGAATTTCCATTTTCTATTTTTATTTTGTCTTCATTCGATCCCACAATAGATCCATTGGCTTCCAAACCTCGTCTGTATTTATCCAGCGATGTAGTAATTTACTGACACGAGTATGCTCATAATATTCACCTTTACTCTCCATCCTTTCCACCAGGACTGGATGTGGGAAAATTACTCCTGGAGATTGGTGGTTGTAGTTAGGATTTTGGTTGGAGGTGAGGATACATCATCGGCAAATGTGGCGAGGACTGTAAGTCCTCCAAGGAAATTAATACGTAAATTCGTACATCGGGAATCTCAGAAGTGGTGATCTTTATAAAAAAAATGATTCAGGAAAAGTCCTGAAGTCCGTTTCTACATTCCTTTCTGATTATTTAGGTTGTATCTATAAGAAAACGAAATATTTTATGTTTGTTATCTACATCATTTAACTATATAGTGTATGATCACCTGAGCAGCGCATACTGTGTATATTGGGTTCATCCTTCCGGGTATGGTGGGGAGAGGGAGGACAACCAATGAACTGATTAACTTTATCAGGTCACAGTAGTATTAGACACAGCACCTGACTTTGCATTTATTACAGCTTACGCAGGCGGCAAAAGAGAAGTAAACCACGCCAAGTAATTCACAGTTGGGCACGAACAACAGCAAAGGACCGCTTTATCGCCCCGAAATTACAACATAAATTGATTGTAAGTTGATTCCTAATTAAGGAGTTTATCCGGTTTTCTTACACTGCATTGAGGATAAGGTCCAATATAAACTTATGGTTTGTTTTCAGATGGAGCAGAGGTTTTTACTGTTGTCCGCCATAGGCATCTGTCTGGGTATCGCCTCTCCAGGTAAGTTAATTCAAAATGTTTTTTTCAAGTGGAATAGCTTTATATATATATATATATATATATATATATATATATATATATATATATAAAACTACTAAACTCGAACTACTAAATTAAGGAATGTTTCATGAAATAACTGGAAGGAGAAGAGATATCCAAAGCGTGGAGAGACGATCAATAATTGATCAATACCCGAAATAAATATTCTGAGTAGACAATTTTTATATACCTGTTGTCCCGTTCTTTGATGTGAACCAGTATTACTTGTTTCTGGCAAATAGTGGTGGTGTCCTACCGGAGTTACGGGAACTCGGGAGAGGCCGAGGGTAACAGCGTCGAGGGTGAGATACACGACATAATGGAGATGGTGCCGTTTGAGAAGGTGCTCGCACTGGCCATGGAGTACGCCATTTCCGACCCTCAGGTCAGGAAATTCTTCCACTACGCCACGGGACAACACTTCAAGTACAACCTGGAAGCCTTCCAGCACTCCCAGCAGTTTCAGATAGTAAGCGCAGATTAGATTCAAACTGCGGCCATCTTTCTTTTGGGCCGCCACCAATACTAACATTCACTGTTTTTATACTCCACTATTTACAGCCACTGCCCGAAATGAAGGCACGGCGTGAAAACTATTTGGCGTATCGATATCTTCCTCTACCGGCTAGGCCCCGGAGAGGATTAACAGTTTATTTTAAGGTTTAAGACATTTCATCACTCTTGATGACAACTCTCAAGTGATGAAGCTAGACTCGATTTGACTTTTCGTAATCGTCAGTAGCATTTCATTGGAGAAGTTACCGAGGAAACGTTGCGTCAATACTGTAACTGCAAAACAGTTGAAATAAAAAGACAAAATCTCGAAACATGCGTATACAATAAAATCAATAGTAAGGCATTAACAGCGCAGTGACAGTTCTCAACTATATTACTGCCTGAATCCTTAGGACGAAATAAATTTGCCACACCAGCGAGTGGAGAGAGAACATCAGAGGCGTTATGATTTTCCAAACACTCGCAGAACACCTTACAGATAATTAAAGTGATAAAAGGCCCTCAACCGTCGATTGTTCCAGAGATTCCAAATCCGAAGGAAAAATACTCCCAAGTGAAATGGGTTTACGAATTCATTAATTGGAGTTTGTGGATGCGGAATGAACATTTTTATACTCACTAGAGGTCGGTAGTTTGTTACCGGACGACCTCCGATCTAAAAGTGGGGGTATAAGGCCCCCACTCCTGATTACCAGTGGCTAGATGACTACACACATATATGAAGTACTTCCAAAGGAGTAATCGAAGGGGGATTCCGAACTCATCGACGATTGGGATCCGGCAGTTAAACCAGCACGGCATACACGAGACCAGCCGCGTCCGAATTCAGGTGGCGGACCGAATTTTCTTTCAATTTCAATAAATCATTTATTGTACCGATGTAAAATCGCTAGGAATGAGACATACACAACTATTTTCTCCATTTAAGTTTAGACTCTTGACAGGTAGCTGACTGCAGGTAATGTATTATATGTAATATGTAATGTAATAAATAAAAAGAGGAAATATTGGATTTACGTGACAAAGATGTTAAGAAAATATAAAATATAAGTATATATAAATTGTGAAAATGTTATGTATATATATATATATATATATATATATATATATATATATATATATATCTGTGTGTGTGTGTGTGTGTGTGCGCGTAGATTTCGTGTGTTTCTGTCTCCTCTCGCTGTAGCGGTGTTAGTCACTATGGCACTTCGGATGTTTTTTGGGAATCCTCGCTGCACTGTCACTGTCACTGTCACTTATACTGTGGTGGTTGTGTGTTTTCTTATTTTGGTTGGGATGGATTTTGTTAATCGACTTAAGTCTTTGTCGGATTATCAGTCAAATATGTATTTGCTCATACACCTATTACGTTCTGACTTCCAAATATATGACAGGAAACCTATCTGGTGTTGTGTATTTACGATTATAAAAGGTTTCTTGTTGATCCAAAATTTATTGAAAAAGGTTTATCTTTAGTAAACTAGTTAATCGGTGCAAGTGCATCGAACGAACTTTAGTTAAGTACATTTCCGCACCACCCTCAGGGGGCGCTAGTTTATCTGCGCAAGTGCACCCAACGAACTTTAGTTAAGTACATTTCCGCACCACCCTCAGGGGGCGGTCGTTTATTGGTTCAAATGCACCCAACGAACTTTAGTTAAGTACATTTCCGCACCACTCTCTGGGGGCGCTAGTTTATCGGTGCAAGTGCACTCAACGAACTTTAGTTAAGTACATTTCCGCACCACCCTCAGGGGGCGGTAGTTTATTGGTTCAAGTGCACCCAACGAACTTTAGTTAAGTACATTTCCGCACCACTCTCTGGGGGCGCTAGTTTATCGGTGCAAGTGCACTCAACGAACGATTTTTGTGAAACTACCGCCCCCCTGAGTGTCCCAGACAACAAGAACCGAGAGCGCATCGGTTAATTTCCAAGTCCAGAATCTATGTGAATTTGTTGTTTCTGTTTAGGCTGCCGGATTCGCCAAGAAGTATGACGTCAATCTGTATTCGCTGGTCAACAAGATCAATCGGATGCTGGACCTCCCTCTTATCAAATTTAACAGGTACGTTAATTAATGGCCGTCGGTAATTGGGATCTAAAATGAGTGAATTAGAATAAGTTTCCGGAATACACGTTAGGATTCTCTCTATCCTCTCGCATTCTTAAGCTAATCTAGATTGCCAGTGAAGCGGCAGTCAAATTGGTTAAATACCTTAAATGTCGATAAAAGATGAAACCGGTCTAGAGTAGAACCAATTCAGCGAACCGGTACAAATGACTGGTAATGTCCAAACCTAAGAAATATTTTATAGGTCCGTAATAACAATAACAGACGTAGCGCAACTTGTAAGACCGCCTTTTGTAGAACATCGCTATTTTGCTCGGATTTTCGAGCCTTGAGTGGACACACACTTAAATTAAATGCGATTTATGCAATTGCGCTCTGCTGTTAATGACCCATTCTCTAAATAAGTATATATATGTGTATATATATAGCGTATGTTTCGTACGCCCGTAGCGGTGTGGTGTCCGTAGTGGTATATTGGACAGAGGTGAGTGCAATAGTACTAAGGCTGGTGCGCGAGTACCGAGCCTTATTTTATTTTCTAGTAACTAGCCGGCGTGGGCCGTTTGCCTCGCTCCTCTTTAATAGTTTCCTCTGCACGCCATTGTGGGCGGCCTGCTTTTTAGCCTTGTTACGATGTCGGGACTCTGTTAGGATAATTGGATCAAGGGGAGCATTAAACGTTTCATATTCGTTCGGTTTCATATTTTTCGGTCTGCACTTTCTGTCTTCACTTCCTCTGTGAATTTCTTAATCGTGTATTGGTCTCTGTACTTTCCTTGTGAAACTTATTCATCCACTAATTCCATTGTCTGATTCAGTGATCTCTCTCCCGTCTACCGAGCACTGTCCTATTTCCACGCGGAAGCTTTCGATTACACTGCCTAATCGGATGTTTTTTATTTGAGTTCATTCTCTCATCTGGGATGTCTGTAATGAAAGTTTTGCTCTCAATCCTACCTGCAAATGGTTAATCATAACTTCTGTACTAATTTATTTTTGTTCCTAGCGGGCTCACTTTTCTCTTTGTTTCCTCCACGCAAATTTTCGTAAGGGGGTTTTCCACCGTTTCGAAGCAAAGAATCCTATCCCTGGGTGGGGTTGGCGTACCGGATGCAGAAAGGATCGAATATAAAAATTAATCGGAAAAATGAGGAGAAGTCTCTTATAGATCCACCCGGTTAAATTATTGTTTATATTTAGAAGTCTTACAAACCTAAGACTACTCACGAGTGGCTGCGATGGAGAAGAACCAAATTAATATGCACGTTCCTTTATAATAAAAGCCTAACGAGTGGATGAACGGTGAAAAAATTCAAATTGAATCAGAGAATAAGGTGCCGGAATACGGGCGTATATTATACGAATTTCTAGACGTTGAAATACGGACGAGGCCGTTTCCCAATCGGCGGCCAAAACGAACCGCTCCGACTTTGGAGCAAAATTTCATTTTTCGTTATAAATCGAAAAATTATGTTAGGCCCATTTTATTCGGCCCTCCCCTGCTAACCCGTCGGTTGTATAAATGTATGCATATATACAAACGCGTATGTGTATATATAGGTTTTTTTTTATAGTTGGGTGTTGAAGAGGAAAGGGGGGAACGTATTCTGGGCGGCCTTATTCTCGGCCGTCCGGGGATATATTCCAAATTGGATCGAATAGAATGAGACTTTTCGGGGCGGCAGCCTTTCCTCCACCTCTTTATGAAACCGGAACTTATGAAAAGTTGGGACTGAAATTATTTTTCAGACCTCTAGGCTACCGTTTAGTCGAGGCACCGCCGGTTATATGAGCGTCTCTATCCGAATTCCGGCCGTCGGGATAATATGAGAAAAAATAACAGATCTCTTTGTTTCGTTTTGCAGGTCTTCACTGGAAAACCCAGTCGCGTTGAGGAATAAATCTAAACGTTGCGCTAATTTCGAGGTGACATAAAATATTTGGAGTAAATGAATAAATATTTATTCCGCTTTCAAATCAATATTTCCGATGTACTTTGTCTTTAACGAACTGGGTTGCGGTAATCGATTTTTACCGAAACATCCCGCGCTTTCCTAAGTGCAAGGCGAGTAAAATACTTCGTAATTCCGAAAATGATACTTTTTAAAAAATAAAATAGTTGTTTCTCATAAAAGAAGATAATTTTAATTATACGGAGGTTGTCCCGAAAAATTGCACCAGGAGTGTTTCAAAATAAGATAATAATTAATTCGGGTGTTCTAATAAATTACATAATCTGAGACAGAGCTATGTGGTAAGATGCATAGATAGGAGGAGGGTGGAGGTTGCCGCGACGATATTGCATTAATTGAAAAGATGACCAACAGGTAAAACTGCTCGTGTTATTTATTCTCTCACACTGCTCGCTTATGGCACCTATTATTCTTCCTCGGACTTTCATACGGTGATAGTACTATATTTGAAGAATTTTTACATTATCTAAAAGTTAAACGGACCTTCGTTAATGCGTTCTTACTGCACGTCTTTCTACATTCAGGCCTACAGGATTTATGAATATAATCCCTATCGTACGTTACACTTGAATCCTAAATAGTGGAATTCATAGATCACATAAAAATATCAATCTATAGCGGAGTTCGCATCGGAAGTAATGGGACAACAGTTTCATTTAAATTACTAATCGGTTACAGACTAACATTTTTAATGTCGTTTGCATAATACCAATAATGTATAACGAATAATACGTTGGGAATATGTACGTTAGGAATACCGTACAAGGTGCTGGCATTCAATTCGTTTGTTGTATACGTTGTTGCAATACGATTTCGGACCGTCCAACGCCGTATAACGGAAGAATTTGTTTTTACAGAATTGTGTTTCTAAATTAAACTGAGAAAAGGAGGGCGAGCTTCGTGGCTGGCCGACAAATGAAAAAAAAAATAAATTGAAGTATTTAAATTGGTGTCTGGAGATTGATTGGTGTCCCCTTATCTGGCCGGTTTCGTGACGAGGACGAGCCCTCCTGCAATGCGTTGTTACCCCTTACCTTGCCCTTACTTCGCCCTTACCTTGCCCTTACCTTCCCTTCCCTTCCCTTCCCTTCCAGACCTCACCCCTAGTTTCAGTTTTCTTCCCTATTGTCGCAACACACCGCATTTATACCGCTCCAAATAACAAGCGGTCGCTGGCCGGCTCAACATTTTCAAATTACTAATTGGAACAAGGGAGCAGAATAAAAATGGTAATTTATCGCCTTTGGGCCAACGGCGACCGCAGCGGTACATTTATCCGAAAAATCACGAGAAATGTAAAAGAAATGTCCCAACCGCGGAATAATGTGAATTATTCCACGACACTTGTTCATCCTACGCCAGAATTTTTTGTCCAGACAGCTAAACATCATACGCTCTAGAGTATACGTATGGTTGATTACGATATACAATTTAATAGCCGTTTATATTATTTAACGCTCCAAATCGATATTGTTTACAGGACGAAGAGATCGCCCGGAGACGGAGTCCTGTCTCTCGTCAAGGAAGTAGTCGAGATGACACCCCTCAACGACATGAAGCACGTCTACAGGTACAAGTTGGATACTAATCCTCGATTCAAAGTAAGTACGATGTCCAGTAAATATTATCTATTACTAAAATATTATATATTACTTTGCATGATAAATTGCTGTAAATGATAAACAGTTTTATTTATCTTTTCTATAAATCCATCATACTGCAAGCCTAATAAGAATTTTAAGTTGACGAATGATCTATATAAAGACAAAGTAATTTTTTAACTACTAATTATATTATGATATGGCATTTATAGTTTAATACTAAGCTATAATTTAGTCATATTTTACACTGATTTTACGTGACAACGTAAAAAATGGCAGGTCAGACTTAATGGAGTAGGTTGACCACTTGTGCGGCCTTACATACTTTACTCAGTTTACTCTATGTTCGACGGGAGAGATATAGTCGGCGAACATAAACTCTTCAATAAAGGGCAATATGGGGTTTTCTGAGTTAGTGAAACGTTTGTGCGCATGAAGTATCACAGCTGGAGCCGTACGATTGGATTCAATCATAACTTATATTATAATAACCAATATTCTGGGTATTCAAAAAATGATCCTTTTCTCCAGTTATTCACTGGCTATGGGTTTTTCTTCATATATGTACTCCGGAGGTATAAGCGTGAACCCTATTCCAATCGTACTCGATTTTTTTCTTACAAACTCAGGAATTGATCAAATCCTAAAATCGAAGAATTAAATATATTCACTCTATATTATTATGTCAAGTGTTAAAAATATTTAATATTAACTCATCGGGTGTTGCAGAGGCAACTCGGGGGATCGAGTATGGCACCCCGTATTAGTGTTCAAGCTTAAAAACATCCTTCCTAATACATATTACCTCATCCTCAAATCCCACTTTCAGGACAGGTTCTTCATAGTTAAGGAAGGAGGAATATTTATTTTACTGTCTTAAAGAAGTAAAGAATAAAAATTGTGAGGGTATTATAACTTAAAACGCTCTAAATACAATTTCATGACAGTTGGTGTTCAATCATTATGTCAGTATTTAAGTAATCCGATAAATAAATTGTAAAATGTTTAAAAGGGAAGGCTGGAGTAACTGTTCAGCGTCACGACCCGCTTTAGCCCCCTGTTCTTTCCACACTCAACAGCTTTAATTTACCGACCCTATTTAAGCAGCGAACCAGAATAAAATTTAGCCGGTTTGAAGAATCCGTGTTTCGCCTTGATTTCAAGAATTATACCAATTCTACTTGAAAAAAACATTCGCTATATCTATCATATTCATCAAGAAAATTTCTGTCCGACACCGGGGAATCGAAACCCGAGTCAAAAGTAGGCATACTTTGTACATCAATCTAACCACTGTTAGATACTCCGACACCTAGGAATTTCAACGCATTTGCAGGAAATTTATTTTACAAATTTCAACCGAATTTATTTATAATTAGAATTAAAGAGTAAGTAAACCGCCAAGGAGATAACTATTACATAATTCATTTCTAATTTATCGTTAATGATATCGCGAATTTAGAAAATACCCCGGGTAGGAGCATCTCTCCTAAGAGCGGGCAACTAACCCACACATAAGCAAGAGCGAGGTGTAAAACATCCAACAACCAAACATTTTCTGACTCACGTGACAGTATACTTTAATTAAGTTTGATTATCCGTTAATAGAAACGAAGGAGAGTTTCGTACGCCCGACTCGAAATAATGCCGCCCTTCCATAATGCCCTAAACAAACCAAACAAAGTGGGGTGTATACATATACCGTCCGATCAGTAAATAAAAACTTTTGGTTCTTTGTACCATTAATAATAACGGTAATAACATGACGTTGGCATGAAGGTTTGATACGTGACACTGGCACAAGAAGACATCTCTGTATCATTAATGTTGAGGCGTTTAACGGCGCCCGGCGATACTTGGCAAACAATGCCCGGATGTGATGCGGGTTGCCTACATCGTTACGCCGTATTACTTCGCGGGGTCCAATAGCGCTGTAGTGCCTGCACGAAGCTTTTACATTTATGGCCACACGTGTTATTCAGTCAGTAGAGTCCTGTCAATAATCCAGTGGGGTCCTCAAACGGCGCGGACTGCCGCATCAAATAGTAAATGAATGAATAACTTATACTGAGAATGAGTACAACCGTTCATTCGAAGCGTGTTTTCTGCAATGAAAAAACCAGCAAAATTAGCCAACAAGACAGTTTTCGGCCTGTCTGGGACCAGTTCACTTCGTAATTTAATTCACTATCGTATGAACTCTATACGAATTAACTACATATCAGCAATGAGCCCGGATAGAACCGGTTACCACAATTCATGTGACACGCTAACCAATCAGTCAATAAACTAGGTATTTATATGTGTGCTGGTTTGTACAATAGTATATACGGATAAATAGGAATTATTTACCCTGTTGTCTATTCAATACACGTGTGAGTTCTTTATATATGTGAATCTTTGCGGTTTGTCGTCGATTCCTGTTGCGGACAACAAATGCGTAACCCGGGTGTATGGATATGGCTTAGGTTTAGATCTCCAGTAGCTGGTAACTACGGAAAAAAGTTTTGATGATAGAAATCATTAAACTCTCTTATTTCTTAAAGATGTTGCAATTTTTTCGTTGAACTGAGCGGCTGAGTCTGATTTACGTTGAACTATATTAAAAGCGACCATATTTCAATCTCCATCCAATTTCTCCTTACCTGCTCTCATTAAAATAAGTCATCGTCATCAGAGTATGAACGGATTGGACTGCATTCACTTTCATTCCACTTGATAATAATGGAGGCGCTTTTCTGATGGCAGGATTTCGTTGAGACTTTGCTGAGCGGCGAGGCTAAGATGCTGGCGTCTACGGTGCTCGGCTCGACACCGCTGGAGGTGACCCGGCGCGACCTGATCCAGATGGGGATACCGGTGGACGATATACTCCAGTACCTCGTCGACCGCTTCACCATATTCCTGGAGCTCGACCAGTGAGGGACTCCACCCGCCATTCACCCACCTCCTGGCGACTCCTAGCTTCCCTTCAATTCATCCACCGGCCCGATCACCCGGTCGATAGCTCCAAGAGTAACTTGGAGTAGTTGAGAGATAACTCAATTGTCCTCGACCACCCACGTTCTCCTACCTGCTCCTGTAGTTTTCGGAATCGGTGTAGACCTTATGCTCATATAATGCACGTGTACCTACACAAATAACCCGTCTATAATAATTATTGTGTACAATTTTATTCATCCGAATTTAATTCCAGGCGATGAACTTTTCTTAGAACTGAATAGTTTGGTAATTATGTACGATTTATTTAATTATTGTCTGAAAGTACATTTTATATGACGTAATTCGTTATATATGTATATTTATATATAAATATATATTTATAAGTGAAATTATTCTACTACAAGTCAAATGTCATTATTGATATATATTATATTTTGAAAAACATTTAATAATAATATCTTATAAAAGAAAATTGTTTCCGAATAATTCAAGAAGTGCATAGCGGAAGTTGAACCCATTCTACCTTAGAATGAATATTGAACTGTGCTGACATCAAATCATTCACTTATTTGCAAAGGATTGCAACAGGATAAATAAATATATATACATTATATATATATCACTCGACCTAGCTGGAGATTACTATTGGGGATTAAATTGAAAATGACGAATAAATACAATTTGACCATTTAATTAGGGCAATTAATATTTAGTGAACTAATTGACGTGAGTTCAAATTGGAGTAATTAATTAGTCACGTTAAACAACGCAGAGATTCAATGAATGCCCTTTTAAAACAGCAATGTTCTTTTAAAACAATGTAAGAGAGATTGAATTATGCATGATTATTATTCATAGTTTCAGTAGGCGTGGGTGTAAGTTCGTGTACTTATCTTGTTTATTAGTTTTATATCTAAAGTAGTTTAGTTATGAATGAAGTAGACTAGAAAAAATCTGTATACATTCTTCTGTCGATGCGAAAGTGAAGCTTATCGGTTGCGTTTTCCCAGTTAGAATATGGCATTTCTTTATCGAGCAATCGTCTCTCTACTTTCTTTATTTTTAAATTTAGAGACCGTTCTTTTCGAAGGGATTTTTTTTAAGGCGTAGAACGCGGACTTACCACATTAAGCCCCCCGGGATCATCGAATTTGAAAACTTTTTAACAAACAAGGCTATCGTTTTCGGCCACAGTTTGGAACAGTGTCTTCCCCCTCCCATCAGCAGTTAAACCGTTTAACCGATTTTCTTGTTCTTCAGTAACGAAAAATAAATTTTGGAATGTAAATATTGAATTGAATGCATCTTGCATAATGACAAAATGAGCCAGGTTTGAAGTATTACCAACTCGAAACTTGTTGAATATTGTTAAATATCGTCTCTTCAATATCAGGAAGGAAGTAGTATATCGGTCTTATATCGGTTGCGGCTAGGGTATTATGTTGGCATTTTTAAATATTACCAACAATCAAATATAAAGATAATTGGACCATTTAATTCTGTAAATGTCTTAATATAGACGATGTGGAAAAGGTACGTTGAAGTATATTTATTTAATGCCCACTTATTAACGTTTGAAACAACCTAGCGTGGATATGTTTGGCGCACTATGCACTCTCAATTCGTACGAAAACTCGGGAAGAATAAGTCTATGAATATAACTGTACTTCCAGCCATAACTGGACATTTAATTAGAGAACATGGTTTGGAGGGGGCTATATACGTATAGCTATATTTGTTGGAATATTCCATGAAATAATTAGAAGAAGAAGTAACACCTTATCAAACTAGTTTCCATTTATTAAAAACGGATCCCTCAGAGGTTTAAATGCAAACCATTTTAAACGGCAGCCAACACCAGAACGACTCTCGGTGTATCACTAGCAATCACTATGCTCTTATAGAAATTGGTTTATTTATTTTAACAATTAAAACAAAGTAATTCCATCACTAATTCTTTGATGTTTGTTAAGGATTCATGGGTTGGATTAGAAATATAATAGTGCCAATCGAATTCCACCTGCTGTATACCTTTTTTGATTATATAGGGTGTTATATTGGAAATAAATGAAAGGGTTCTAATTTGGGTAGTGTTCGAAATGTGTTCGGACGAAGGCGAAATGTGATACGTACGCGCAGCTATAATTGTGCGCAATTTACTAAGGTCATTGTCATCTTTGATAAGAGAGCTGTACGAAGTTTCGGAGCTGACCAGAATCCCCCACGGCCTGATTTTAATCGCAATGTAAACTGCCGAAGTGCGAGCCGCGGTGAGAATTATTAGCTCGTGTAAACCTCAAGGATTTGGGGTTTTTTTTTCCTACCGCAGGCCGCATATCGATCACAGAGAAATTCAACGAATTTCTTTGCCGTTCGTGGCCAATAAACTGTGTCATTTTACAATTACTACCGCCCGACATTCTACAGTCGGTGAAACTCAACACATCTCGAAAATTCGCCGGCATCTATTGTTCGGTGAATTTGTCCGACGTTTCTCTCTTTGACTTTTGATAATTAAAAAAAAATGTTACACTATTTTAAAAAATCGATATATATATATATATATATATATATATATATATATATTAAATACACTACTACACTACTATATTAAGTTGAAGCTGTAACGTTATCCAACGAATTTTGATGGAGTAGGATTTCTTGCGTCAATGAGCCCTGAATGAATAATTAGCCGATATAGCTAGATGCCTCACAATATAACTTTCTGTATGATACTGACGTCTTAGGAACCGTTCAGGACCCCATAATCGCACAACTACAATGTTTTCGGGACCTGCACTTCTGTAAATATTATTAAATTATTAATTTATATTTTGTGCAGGCACGTTCCCGTTTATGACTAACATTGGAAGAAAGAATTGAATCGTCTGTTCTACGGTCTATCGGATGGATTCCATAATAAAACTCTGTACCTAAGGGACATATTTGAGGGAGTATGTATCGGGTGATATAAAATGCGACCAGATTGAAACTGGAAAAACTGTCATTCCAAATTTTTCGAAACCAATCTAGCGTTAACCGGAAACACAATGTAGTTGCGTAGCGATAAGGGAACCGTCGAAGAATTCGTTTAAAATTTAGAATTTTACGATATAAAGAAAGGTTTCATTGATTCAGTTTTAAAAATATAACCGGCATCGATTCGACCGCCCTGGAATATTACACAGGAAGTTGTCGTTCATTTTAATACGACACCGGCTATTATTTACGGCGGTAAGATTTCGTTTGAATCTGAATGTTAATTATCAGACAGAAACCGAAACGCGATGCCGGGTTTGACCTTTTCACCTGACAACACCATACTACTGGTACAAGGTTCGGCACAATCATTTTCTATAAAGGGAAAACATTGGTGTATTTTACATTTCCAAGGTATATAATTTAGCCTGTTTACCTAAATTGGACCAGGAAAAAACATTCTGGGTGCGCGTCACTGTTCGAAAAACGGATATAACTTTTTGGAAAAGTTTCGTTGAATATACTTGAACCGATAAAATAGCGCCCCCCTGAGGGCGGTACGGAAATGTACTTAACTAAAGTTCGTTCGGTGCACTTGAACCGAAACTAGCGCCCCCCTGAGGGTGGTGCGGAAATGTACTTAACTAAAGTTCGTTCGGAGCACTTGCACCGATAAACTAGCTCCCCCTAAGGGTGGTGCGGAAATGTACTTAACTAAAGTTCGTTAGGTGCACTTGAACCAATAAACTAGCGCCCCCTGAGGGTGGTGCGGAAATGTACTTAACTAAAGTTCGTTCGGAGCACTTGCACAGATAAACTAGCTCCCCCTAAGGGTGGTGCGGAAATGTACTTAACTAAAGTTCGTTGGGTGCACTTGAACCGATAAACTAGTGCCCCCCTGAGGGTGGTGCGGGAATGTACTTAACTAAAGTTCGTTGGGTGCACTTGAACCAATAAACTACCGCCCCCTGAGGGTGGTGCGGAAATGTACTTAACTAAAGTTCGTTGGGTGCACTTAAACTGATAATCTAGCCCCCCCCCCTGAGGGTGGTGCGGAAATGCAGATAACTAAGGTTCGTTTGGAGCACTTGAACCAATAAACTAGCGCTCCCCTGAGGGTGATGCGGAAATCTACTTAACTAAAGTTCGTTGGGTGCACTTGCACCGATTAACTAGTTTACTAAAGATAAACGTTTTTCAATAAATTTTAGATCGACAGGAAAACTTTTATAACCGTAAATACACAATACAAGATAGGTTTCCTGTCATATATTTGGAAGCTAATGGTCAGTTCTAATGGTCAGAACCTAATAGTTGTGACCAGTTGTGTGATCAAATATATATTTGATCAATAATCCGACGAAAACTTGAGCCGATTAACAAAATCCCTCCAAACCAAAATAAGACAAACAAAATCCCCCCAAAACACAATAACAAGATATATATACACAGGGCAAACAGACAACCACCACAGTACAAGTGACAGTGACAGTGCAGTGAGGATGCCCGAAAAAACACCCAAAAAAGTGCCATAGTGACTCCCACCGCTACTGGAGATGGAAACCAGCCGAAATTAGTCTAGCAAAAGACCGAACCAGCGAGAGGAACACACGAAACCTGCGGTATTCCAACCCCTCGCAAACCACAATACAGGTATTCTAAAATAAATATCGAGCTAACTAGGATGCCATTAATGATATCCGATTGTAAGTGTTGTAAAATTACTAACCCTCGCCGCGATATACTGCTAATATATGTGTGTATAAAACACCTCTAAGAATAGTATGAAATATAATCGCAAGTAAAATACTCGCAGTTCGATCGATGTTAGTCTTGTTGGCGCTTAAATATATTTAACAGCGCAGTTTCCATAGCAGTCTGTTAGGCATAATCAAAGTGCAAGGAGACAAGTTTGCACTCCAACAATTATTTTCGATACGTTACTCCATTATATAAGGTACCTTCAATTTTTCTGTCTTTACTTTCCTGTAGGCTCTACAGGAGATACATCGCTAAAAATACTAGACATACTAGATTTTATTCTAACGGTCATTTCACACAAAGCAACGAGAACGCAGCCTATCAAGCGTTAAATGGCCGGACCAGTTAAAACTACAGTGCAAAACAAGGTTGTACATTCGGTGAAAACTGCTCGAGCAATCTGAGCATTAGGCAACCATTAGGCCGAGGGAGGACACGCAACTCAACCGGCACGCGCTATTCGGACCTTAAATACTTTTACGCAGCCTATAGTCAAACGAAATATGTCTTCTCCCATTTTAATTCTATCACTTCCGTTTGTGTACAAAAGCACGGAGGCCGATAAAAACGCAATAATTTCTCAACAATTCTCTTGTAAATATTGACAGAGCTCGAACGGACAACGATTGGAAGTCGAAAACTCGGCATATGCCCAACGCCCAACAATGTGGGGTGAAGAAATTATACAGCGAAAGAAAAAGTTTTTTTTATCGAAACGACTGGACAATCGAATGTGTTCATCCAATCCGAATGTGTGTGTTATTTAGAAATCCTTAATGAGTACGCGACTCGGGTCCCGCTATACGTACATTTTATTTATTCGATTCTCCGTTCCGGCCGGAGTGGTCCGCTCGGGAATAGCGCCTGCTCGCTATACGCAGAGCAACCCATCGCGATTGACCAGTTTTGATAAGTGGATGTAAGACGGCATTTTGCCGTAGGTGGTGATCGACCCCTGGGGCACCGCGGGCAGCCAGGTATGTGGCGGTTTGGGGCCGGTGTCGGAGGTGGAGGGGGCCCGGGGAGGGAGCGCAGGCGTGGCCCGTGCCCCCCTCACCCACACCCCCCGCACAACAGCCATCCACACTGCAGTCCTCCTACAGTGGCACATCAGGCCGCCTCACGCCCGTGAGTACAACCTTACTACTATCTCCTATCCAACTTTATATATTTATATCATTATATCTCTCTGCGGAATTTCGGTTGAAATATTTTTATCGCCACACTTCAATATCGGTCTAATTTACGAAAATAATACTTGTAACTCCTTTGAGAGGCCGGCGGCGGATATTTGGTAGTCGGAGGAATAAATTACGCCATCTCTTATATACCTACTTTCGCGAAAGAAATTTATTACGAATTTACATTTATGACAATCCGTCAGTCGCGCGTTCGGGCTTTTTTTCTCGGTAAACTTTGAAAAGGTTTGCCACCGCTACAATTACGCTTAGAAATGTTATTAACTGCGGGGCCTAGAAAATAATAGGCGGACAGTGCCTGTCGTGGCGGACCGCGACGTTTCTGGAATGTAGTCCAGGAGCAACGGTCAAAGGCGCTATCCTTCGAAGAAACCGTCCGATGCCATATAAAAGTTCCGGAGTATAATTTTTTTTTCCCCCCCCCGAGGATGTATGTACAACAAAAATTAGGCCGACTGGCGGTGTGGCCAACGCCGCCGCCTCCCGACACAGGCGTCATCTTCCACGCTCTTCTCCGACACCGCCTCTTATAAGCGATCGCGTCTCCCATTCTATCCTGTCCCCCCCCCCCGGACATTATCATCTGCCTACTTTGGTTGCAATAGTGACTAATAAGCCGAGTCCGTTTATTTTCGATACCGAATTATTTGAGCCCGATTTCGAGTAGCGCCGTATCTATCGAAAAAACGCCTCGGTAATACCGTACAGATACAATTAGCCAAGGATGTAGCAAATAATTGAATGTATTCCTAACGGTTTGAAGGTCCCCCTCGCTTGGTCCCTCGGTGGACCGTTTGCGGTGCCTCACCGTCCAGTACAGTATAACTAGTTAGTTATAATAACGCGAGGTCGGCGCTACACTATTATTTATAGACAGTTACCGCCTGTCGTTAGCCCCCGGATTGAGGAAAGAGATGGACGATCGAAAGGGAGACAAATCGTAACACACCCCTACCCTTCAGTAATTATTTAAAATTAAAGCTTGAACCATCTGTCTACCTACCGTACAATAATAATATAAATTAATATTTCCTTTTCTCGGTGGTTTTAAATATGGCCACCGGTCTAACTTTTCAGTTGAATCTTACTGAAGTAAGTTGGATCATACTGACTTGGTCCATCATCAGAGCCGGGTAGTCAACGCGACACGTGAACTGGGTGCTGTTCGTAATTTAGTATTATTATTATTTCGCTAAACACTATGCAAGTAACAATCTCGGTTGAACGACTCATTTCCATTGCTCTGTATTTAGTTATTTTCTCATGGATAAATTGTTGTTATATTACTCCGTTATTATTACAGCAGATTTCTTCGAGCGTCGAATCACCGGTAAAATGTCCTTTTTGATGATTTTATGATCAAAACTTTACAACATAAACAGTGTATTTTTATAACATATGTTATATAATAGTTCTGTTCGCCGGTCGTTATCACGTAACCACTTTATCATAAATTGCACCAGAATCATTATATATATATATATATATATATATATATATATATATAATATAATATTTTGTAAATATGTTTAGTAAATTGTCCTGCTCCAGAGCAAGGACAAGTTTATATTATTAAGGTCAATAGAATAATTACAAGAGAACACAATTTCGTGTTTCATTATTTCTAGGGGAACAATCGTTGCGATAGAATGTTGCGATTCATACGCGTCGACTTTAAAAGAGCCAGCAGGCGTGAGCTTCAAACCGAAAGGGTAAATTTAGGACTTAAAAATAATAATACACTGTATCATAAAATTATATATATAATTATTATTACATGTATTTTTATGGATTTCGTTACCATCATATTCGTTACAATAGTTCACTCTCTACAGGATTTAACGACAGGATTATTTCTATCACTGAGACATGAATGATTTCATCATATATTCATGTTAGTATCAAGCAATGAACTGCCTAATAACTGGCGCTAATTTCCGGTTTTATGACAATGTTACAAATAATGGCCGGTTATTATTTAGGATACCATTTAATATTAAACAGTAGTGAAGCTAACAAAGGCAATACTACACGTGAAAGCGGATGCATGAAATGGGTTCATTTCCAAATATTTGACACTCTTGATGGCGGACCGGAATTCCATAGATTCCGGAATGGGCTCCCTGGGATGGGGCACCCTCAGAAAGGGGACATCCGAGTCGGGACCTAGGTTCCGGGTACCGGTGTCCTCTCCCGTCAAGTGGATCGATTTGCGAGCACATGCACCTATTTCTATATAACAGTACCTACCGGTCTTCCTATTATGTCAAACGGGGCAGATGCCGTACAGACTTATCGGTTTTGTCATTCGTTTCAGTAAATAAAAAGGAAAATTTCTTTTCTCTCTATCTTAACGACATTTGTAAATTATCGACGGGAGAGAAATGTTGATTCGCACGTTCCCGACATTCTTTCGCAAGTTCTTCCGCAGTCTCGTCCACCCCCCTTTGCTCTAAGTAGGTCATTTCAACTCTCGGTATTTTGCCCCATCCCCCTTCCTGCTTCCTAACAACGTACACCTAATTACTAAAAATCCGACAATAGACACCTATTTATAATAGATTTCCTAAATAAAGTTTGTAACGGATGGAAGAACGTGAGTCACCTTTTTGACATATGGAAAGACGGAGGGCACTCGGATCATTTTTTACCCATCTGTTTTAGACTTGGGCCAAATATTTGACCAGGGATAGGATAGATTTTAGGTTTTCGGTGTTTCCTGCAGTAATACACTGAATTCTCATATATCTTTCATTCAGGATTCATTCTGGTATTAACCGATTACTACGTGTTATAGCGAGAATCGGAACATAGCAGTTACAAACCCCTCTTAATTGTGTTGTTATAATTTCTTTGTCCAAATATTTTGGTTGGGAAAAAAACAGACGGCTCTTAAGGCGTTCCTGTACCCAATTCCATTTCGTAAATGCCGCAGAAACAAACTCTTGTCGGACTCCCGCTGGACCAAACTGGCAGAAGCGAGCAATCGATCTCCGTCCGAAACTTCTTAGTTTATGCCGATTTATTCGTAGATGTTTGCTAAATTCGGAACCTACCTTCAAGAGTTTAAGTTGCCAGAATTTTCACTGGCATTGCGGCACACATAAGAAATTCAGCCCTTCTCTTCGTTTAAATCAAACACTGGCGATTAATCGAGTTTAACCATGAAGGGCAGGAATTTTAGTAGTTTTAGTCGTTAGTAGTGGTCGTGTCTGATTTTAGCCCTCCTGTGATTATCTGCTGAAACTATTTTTTGATTATGTGTATTTAAACAATTGGCTAGAGCTGGGCGTATGGAAAATAGGTGTAAAAGTAGGTCTTAAAAGTAATTATTGGTTAAAGATCCTCGTTGGTGAGAATGTTCGAGAAGATCAACACCTGGGCACTTAATTGTTTAAAATTGCTGGCATTGTTTAAATCTTTACATTCAAAATGCGTTCCGACGTTTTTATCTAAACCGTCAGAAAAAAGATGTTAGTATTAAAGTCCCCGCAGGCTGCCACTAATGGAATATTGGCATTCCGGCGGCCTTGACACGCTCTGAACCCCAGAAATCGGGCTTCTATACAACCGCCCAGTAAATCAAACCAATGTTTATTTAATCGGCGGAATAACGAAGCAACTCCTTATGCGTCCATATTTTTCCGGATGTACCGAGGTATGACGCAGTTTGAAGGAGTGTTACAACGTATTATATAAAGATATAATTAGTTTATATTGTCTCATAATTTTTACTCCTTATGAGAAGTCCAACGTGATAAATACAGGGACCTAAAAGAATACATCAGATAACGCCTTAGCACTTGGCAAATATTAGAGGACATTTATGTCTGAACGTTTTGAAGCGTGACATTCGTGGATTCGCCACCGCGGTCCCGCGTTATCTGTGTTCGATCCAATAAAATTCATATCCTCCGTTTCCCACTATCATATATCACTGGTTAGGTATGCTAAACCATTTTCATATCATAAATCGATTATGATAATGTGGGATTCGAAACTTTCTTTTCTTTCGAGGAAAGTAAATTAATTCGAAATTAGTCATTAATCGAAAATTCGGACCGACTCTATAAGAGGCTGTTAGGAGAAGGGAATCGGTCTAAGCCGGAGTTCGGGTAGACTTAATTAAAACTTGGAGTTTGAGCAGAGGGTAGTCTCTAAACGGGTATTATCCTTTCTATTCAAACTGTACAAAACGGGAGTCGCAATTTTCGAATTCATTACAAACACGAACGTCAGTCGCAGCAAACGGTACAACGTACTATCAATATGAAGAACAAATTAAGTGGTCACGTGATAAATATTCGCTCGTCATTCGCCTTCGTAGACTTTAAAGATACAAGAAAATAGTCTTTTAGAATCCAACCAAACTGTAAATTTATAACGGTAATATTCTTTTTAGAAACGTACAAACATGCTTACAATTTGGAACGAAGAAAAAGGTTGGTTAATTGTATGAGCTGTCGTGTTGAGACTCTTGAAATTTCGACCGTCTCTTGTCGAATCCTGCCGCTCGAATCTCCGTCAAGTACGCGTTCCCTCATCACAACCGGCAAAAGATGTGAAGGGATCTTTGTCACTCGTTCGTGTGCAGTCTGTGAACGCTGCGTAATTCTCCCCCCGGGTGATGTTTTGGGTTGGAAGCAGGCTGACGAGTCTATCGGACTGTGGTGTCACTTAACGAAATGATAAAAAGCGGTCGGACATAACAGGGCGAGGGTGCCAGGGTGGCCTGGAGGCGGCGAACCGGCTCCTCGGGAAATTGAGGGGCCGAAGGTAATAATGTTTTTAATTTCCGGTGGGACCTGCCCCGCGGGATGAATTTCTTCCGCGAAAGAAAAAAATATTTGGTCTATCGATCGCGGGCACTTGAGAATTCGTCTGCAGAGACAGCGGCCTTACCCCCGGTCGACCTCCCCCCAACCCCACCCCTTCACAACACCACCCACCAACCACAACTCACCCGCTCACTCCCTCTCTCTCTCTCTCTCTCTCTCTCTCTCTCTCTCTCTCTCTCTCTCTCTCTCTCTCTCTCACTCACTCGTTCCTCCCCCTTCCACTTGGCGTCAACTTGAACAGTCTCTTGGGTTCCTGTACAAACTTCGTTATTTCATGCTCGAGTGTTTAAAAACAGGCGGCAGTGGCTCCGACTGCAGGAGTGCCCCGCCCCCTGCCTACCTGGTTCTGGAGAGAGCACGCCGACTCCAATTAGCGGCGGAGCGACCGATCTTGCGGTTATATCATTGATTGGGCCCCGGGGGTGGGGTTCTCGCTGGGGCCACACTCCCGAGTGTCCGATATTCTTCTGTACGGGCGTTAGAAAACGTTCCCCCACGTACCCACAAACTGATACAAACTATGCGAGACATCGCGAAAATGCCTGGGAAAGAGGATGTCGGATGAGTGTAGTTTGGTTAATAACCGGACCTTTCAGTCGGGAATTTCCTGAGTCGACGTATTGTACGTATGTGGACTTTGAACCACTACTGACTCTTTCCGCTATAAAATCGTAACAATCTACCTTCACCTCCTTGAAAATGGATTTACGACGGGGGGCCAGCAACAGTTATTTGGAAAGCAATTTCTTTGTATTCTACTGAACCGGTATGAACGATCGAATGATCGTTAATATTATTTTCCAATTGATTATTAGCATTCAGATTTTATCTGCTGTTACATCGATAGTTGATTTTGGTAGACTGCTGATATTATCAAAACGGGTGTTTATTTTAATGAATTAAAACGTTAAAATCGTAATAAGTCAAAACGGGAAAGTATCACCATGGCTTCTTGGGATGCCAAATGAGGATCCCGCTGGTTCTTAAAGTGAAACTCTGCCATATTTCTAAAGCCTTAGCCAAATTTGAGGAATACTAAGTGAACAAGCATTATAAAGTATATTGAGGTACGAAATTATGGATTTGGGTATTCGTTTAAAGACGGCACGGGTTGGGTGTGCCATGAAATTGTCATGGAAATAGGGAATCGTGTCGGAGTAATTATCGCCGGCAGTGTTCGCCCTGACGCTCTGGCTTACTGACAATTCTATTAGCCGGCAGCTTGTCTCCTTAATGGCATCCCCAACGCTTAACTCGGCATCAGCTCGTTTTTTCCTTGTCCGTCTGCGTTGGAATATTTCTTCTACAATTACTAGAATATGTCTCCCACAATCATTAATAGAATATTTCTTCTGCCGACCTCACTAAAAGCTCTCTCAATTGAAAGTGACACTTTCCCAGCACGAAGAAAATAAGAATGACTCAAATCTTTAAGATTAATACATCCGAGAAAAAATGGATTTACGTTAATCCGCAGTAAACGTTTATTGTAATATTCGATTAACCTTGTAAGTGAATTAACTTTGTTGTAAGTAAATACAAAATATCGCTAGATAAAAAAATATATTTGGCAATATTTTGGTTTTTCTCAGTAATTTCAAGGAAAATATATAATTTTAATATTGGCCATCATCACTAGTATAACTTTCTCCTCGTTCGATTTCTGCTCCTCACCATATTTGTATGTCGAAATCTGGCAGGCCTACCCGTCCGTAAATATCTTTGTACGAGCCTTTTCTTAGATTTAGCGCATGAACTACACCAACCGACAAACGAGGTCCAGTTAATCAGACAAGAAAAACGAAAGGAGGTAGGAAGGAGATTTAATTTTGTCTTGTTAATTAAAAGAGTCGTTAAAACGAAAAACAATTTCCATCTTGTAAAAGTACAAAATTTTATTCCCTCAAATATTTCACCAAAAAAGCGCCTCATCTTTATAGCCTCGAAAGAGATTAAATTAGATCCGGTAATTAAATTTCGAATATTCCGGCGGGTTGCTTGAAATTGAGACGGTTTTTGCATCAATTTTCGTGGAAAAGCGTACTTTGATGCACGGCCATCGGCTCCACGATGCGTCTGCCTAGCCCGGACTTCCAAAGCCAGAATTAATTTAAGGAATCCCATCCAATAAAAATATATTCTAAACCGCAGTGGGTTTTTATTACTTCTCACCTTTGACAGGAAAATTTGGCTCACATTTTCTGTAAAATGACGACAAAGTACGCGGAAAATTGTTGAAATATATACGCTGGCGGAGTGAACAATGGTGGAGTGGTTCTGGAAAATTCGTTTGAATCTCTGTCACCATGACAGCTTTGGGGGACCAATATTGTTAACGATACTTGTAATATGACCGGGTAAAAATTCCATTCGAGAGGGGAATCTGACAAAACCATTTTAATTCGACATTTCTGTCGAGAGGTTGTGTTCGTTCCGCTCGTTCTTTTGTTTTCAGCTCTGTTCATTCGACCCACGTTAAAGAGAATATTTTGTTCAAAAATTAATATCCTACAATCACCTTTTTAACGTTATACTCACTGCATTGTGGTGCAGTTTTATACTTATTTTGTACATTCATAATCAGTTCTTATTCAATACCTTTGAATACAGCACAAGGGGTATTATTCCGATTTCGTTGATTTCGCTATAAATCAAACAATACTAACAGGAACTCCTCTATTCGGCGTCAACCGGCTAGATACGTCTAAATTCACTTGCGACTGCTGGTGGAGGTGATAAAGGAGATTCGGTAGCTGAACAGCTGATCCGCGCGAATAAACAACAAGAAGTAAGGGAGGAAATGGGGCGTGGGCGGGAGTACCCCCACGCAGTCTGCCCAGCCGCTAGTAGTACTATACCCTAGTACAACTCTCATCGTAAACAATACGCCCACACCATACATTTGTTCCCAGTCCCGACTTTATATACAACAACCGTGTCCTACCAACTCCAATCCGGTACCACTTTAGCTAATGCCCCTAATTCCGCCAATTCACTCGCTTTTACCTACCGTTTATAGATCTAATTTTTTTCATTCTGGAAATTAATATATATATATACACACATATATACACATATTGTTTATATTATATTAGTGATTTCTATATAATCGCTCTTGCTATTTTCTGCCAAATGACTAAACCGGTGACTGTAAGTGCTGCCACAGTGCTATGCAATCCGTTAGAGACGATTTTCTGAGATACATATGCCCATTTCATGAATCGATATTATTAATATTGCTTGTTGGGGGGGTTGAAATAGCAGTACAATGTTGTTACTGTTATTGGACATTCTCACATACCTCTAAACAAATACTTAGTAATACCTTCGTCCACATGTCCGAAAGCGAGAACCGATAATTCTCCGCCTGCAAGTCCCCACGAATAAATATTTGCGAGGGAATTTTTTGCCCCCCATCGGATATATATTTTTGACCGGGTCAGTTGAGGGCAGCGGGTAGCGGGCGGGTGGCACAAAAAGTAGTGGCGGCGTGTCAGCTCAGAGCGGCATATTGGATATTTGATCTGTCGTCGGCGTTTGCCCGTGTGCGCGCGTTGATAGTAGATACTGCAGGAAGCTCAGTGATTGGCTCAATCAGCCCATTACTAGTTGATTATCCAATCAGCCCACTCTATACTACACTGTACTGTACACTGTACAGCGACAGTACACTGTTATACAGCGACTGCCAACAATCCGCCACCCCGCTGTATACGGCTCCCTTTTCCAATTTTCCCCTGCCTAGTTCAGTCCCACCTAACACATATACTCTCCCTTTCTCTCTCTCCCTTCCTAATTATTTCTCTTTATCTTACCCTCTCACTCTTTCCACACCTACATAAATAATTGGTACGCATAAAATCAAAAGATTCATTAATTATGTGTAATAGGAAAAACATTCTTAACTGGATAACATCAAAATTTACATGCAACGAAATATATTCAGAACTACACATCACATTTATAAACCGTATAACGTACATATTACCGAACGAAAAAAGGTTATACGTACAGTAGAAATTATAGAACAACCAGAATGAATTGTTATTAGTGTTTAGTTTTAGTAAAAAAGAAAACTGGTGAATACTTTAGGTTTTGGAGAAATTTACGTTGGGTTCTTGCATTGTCACAGCATTATTTTAATTAAAATCACGAGGACGTATCAGTATATACAATATATATATATATACACGTATTTATATTTTTCCCGTATTTAGAGTACACCTTTAATTTAGCCCCCACCGAATTCATTATGTGTTTCGGATCAGGTATTATGATGATTTTTTTACATCCATTTTATTTTCGGCGAATGACGTTTTAGTGAACTCTGTAGAATCCTACAGAAGTTACTTGATTTATGACATGAAGTTAGGATTGCGCCGTTCATAACTTGGCCTTATCTAGAAAAGTAGTGGATTAACCCATTTTCCCATGGAGGTTTCCTGCTTTGTAGCTACATCGATACGAGCAGTGTTCTATTTCATGTATAGTAATCCTACGCTGTACTATTCGTCAGTACAGTTACGTCGTAAAATTAATATGGCTGCTCATCTGCTCACTAGCGACTCAATATCGAAAGAGTGGTGAGTCCTCGCAGACCCAAGGTAGTTAACACAAATTAATTCAATAAATTAATGAATACTTAAGATAATAATAGCATATTGATTTGAACCGGCTTCGGTTTCCATTTTGGCTTTGGGTTTATGGATCGTCTCACCTTTTCACTCCAGGAATTTGAGTATTCAAATTCACATATGTTGTCATTCGCCCGTTAGCGCGGCTTGATTGCGGAGTAGGCGCGAATTAAAGTCATCTGAAGGATGACCTACCAAACCTATTATCCTAATAATTTTTTAAATCCTTCTATTAAACAGTTAAAAAAAAAGAATCCTTATACAATACAGGTCTGGTAAGGCAGATTTGTAACTTAACGTAACGAGAATCGGACATTCGAATCATCCGACATCAACTTAATGATCTAAGTCTGAAAAAAACATGAGTATTAATAAGCAGGAACAAATAAGAACTGGTGAAAGATGTAACAGATACAATTATACTGCTATATACTGTGTCACATGATGTGCTACTATTATATTATTACATATCTACATCTAAAGAAGGCTGGATTAATGAGTGGCCGTAGGCAAGAGGACAGGTCGGTAGCCGACATGTGAAAGTAGCTCGCTATATTATCACTGAACTGAATTCTGCAGACGACCGAAAGTCGTTTGAACCGAAAGTTCTCTAAAGAGGACCGAAAGTCATACTCAATAACTATATTAGTCTAACGGTATGCCAACTAAGTGATACAAGATATAGAAGGATGAGTGCAAAATGTTTAGTGCGTAAACTCCCGCTTGCACCACTCCTCCGCCCGCTGAGGAATTTGTTGAACCGGACACAGAACCTAGGAATACAACAGCTATTATATGTAGCATCTCGGCCTTTTATTAATGCAGAGTTTCCGCGCATATGCACATTGCCGTATGTCGGGCCGGGGCCTAGAAGAGGGCGATGGGAGGGGCGTGGGAGGAAGTGATGCTGTCGGGTGATCATCAAATAATGGGCTAATGGCACCGGCTGGCTGGAAGTGGGCCAGCCACTCGCACCGGCACTAACACTATTAGTGTTAGTGTTGGCCCACTCCCACTATGCGGGCACACTATGCGCCTAGGCCCTAGCCAGTACCGCTGCCCCCCCGGCTGCCCACTAATTAAACACCTACCGCCATCCACCCCAATCCCGGCCCCATCTCAATTCACATTCAGACCCACCCCCACTCGGTATTACCTAAATTGGAAAACGAAATTTTGGTTTACTTCGATGGAACGCACAAATATGACTGATGATTTGTTAATCTAATGAGTACATTGGAGTTCATGAGCCTCTCTAATTTAATGGTTGAAATTACAATTGAAAAAATATTCTCATGCCGCATTTACGCATTAATGGCACGCATAAAGCACGTTACTCTAACTAATATATATCACATTCACAATTATCTATATTTGAATACATTCTAATATTTTATATATATATATATATATATATATATATATATATATATATATATATATATATGTATATATATGTATACAAATATAAAAACTAGTTAATCGGTGCAAGTGCTTCGAACGAACTTTAGTTAAGTACATTTCCGCACCACACTCAGGAGGGCGCTAGTTTCGGTGCAAGTGCACCGAACGAACTTTAGTTAAGTACATTTCCGCACCACCCTCAGGGGGGCGCTAGTTTCGGTGCAAGTGCACCGAACGAACTTTAGTTAAGTACATTTCCGCACCACCCTCAGGGGGGCGCTAGTTTATCGGTGCGAGTGCACCGAACGAACTTTAGTTAAGTACATTTCCGCACCACCCTCAGGGGGGCGCTAGTTTCGGTGCGAGTGCACCGAACGAACTTTAGTTAAGTACATTTCCGCACCACACTCAGGAGGGCGCTAGTTTCGGTGCAAGTGCACCGAACGAACTTTAGTTAAGTACATTTCCGCACCACCCTCAGGGGGCGCTAGTTTATCGGTGCGAGTGCACCGAACGAACTTTAGTTAAGTACATTTCCGCACCACCCTCAGGGGGCGCTAGTTTATCGGTGCGAGTGCACCGAACGAACTTTAGTTAAGTACATTTCCGCACCACACTCAGGGGGCGCTAGTTTATCGGTGCGAGTGCACCGAACGAACTTTAGTTAAGTACATTTCCGCACCACCCTCAGGGGCGCTAGTTTATCGGTGCGAGTGCACCGAACGAACTTTAGTTAAGTACATTTCCGCACCACACTCAGGGGCGCTAGTTTATCGGTGCGGGGAACGAACTTTAGGGGGGCGCTAGTTTCACAAAAATCATTCGTTGAGTGCACTTGCACCGATTAACTAGATTACTAATGATAAACTTTTTTCAATAAATTTTGGATCAACAGGAAAACGTTTTCTACATATAAATATATATATATATATATATATATATATATATATATATATATATATATATATATTTATTTATATATTTATAATATTTTTAATTCATGGGAGAATCTCGGTTAATAAATTAAAGAGATAATTTGAGCGAGTCCTTTTATTCGGTCGAAAATTCAGTCGAGGAATGATGGTGGAAGGATACGAGACCCCTTCCATTCGGGATCGGATGTCAGTTGCGGTCTAATTAAACGGGAACTGTGTCCAGCCGCTATCGACCGCCCCATAGGCCGCAATAGGCCTCACCATAAATGCTGCAGCTCCTCCAAATCTTTCCCATCATTTTAACGAGTTACTCTCATTCGTGGAATTTCACCACCATTGATTATTCGACGAAAAATAAGTGCCATTTCTGAACGGTTTGATACAAGAGATAAT
This sequence comes from Lethocerus indicus, assembly GCA_019843655.1. Lineage (NCBI taxonomy): Eukaryota > Metazoa > Arthropoda > Insecta > Hemiptera > Belostomatidae > Lethocerus > Lethocerus indicus. The sequence continues at coordinate 18,313,266 of JACDQD010000003.1, read as the reverse complement.
AACATTCAAAATCATAAGTCGACCAATACGCGAATCGTCCTCTATAGTTCTCAAACCGTTCCGATTCCTCGCTAAACATATTTTATTACAATCTATCAATTCTGTATCTAATATTAGAAAAATTCTGTATCTAAGAGTACATTGGGCCAGCGATTGGGTCCATTAATGGAGACAGCAGCAGGGTAGGCCCTCATATCGATTTGGAATATTTAGTCGGAATCAGAAGGTGATAAGGAATCATGGCATTTTTCTGACGCGTAGTAGACGATTACTGGACAAAGAACGACCGAAGTTTCCCTCTAGCATTATCCTTACCCGGTACCGAAGTCATTTCAACAACCAAAGACCTATTGGCTCATATCCGACCAAGGTATGACGTGCTCTTTTGGGTTCACTTTTCCGTCTTTTACCCAACACTGTGTGACCGGTTTACATTGGTGGTTATATATATATATATATATATATATATATATATATATATATATCAAAATTTTGCTCGTAATTTAAATTAAATAAACGAATAATACCTTCTATACATGTGTATAGAGGAGGTAGGGTGGTGTTGTAGCAACAAGGGGGGCATTAATATAACAGAAACTTGGGAAGGTCTAATTTAAAGGAGTAGGGCCTCGGTTAGGAGCCGGCAATTAGTTGACACTTGCCGGTAGGATTTTGTCTAACGAGCCGGTCTGCCCTGTAAGTGGCGACTCACTTTTATCCGGCCACCCCTTTACTCCTTTCGAGCCTTCCCTAACGGTCGCCTCTATCCATTACGCCATCATTAGGAGTCTACCCCGATCGCAAATCGGAACCGTCGAGCAAATCGTTGGGATGACGACAATGAAAATTGGAGTAAAAGTATCTCCGCCGTTCTAAGTATATCTGGCAGTTTATATTTTATAAAATTACGATCGATTAATAATATATTTTTCTATTTGTAATTCATTGAATATTCGGCCCACCTACCGGACTCGAACCCGGGTCGAAGTGTAACGCCGCGCCCCTTTCACCACTGCAGTATGCAAAATTACCATATTATAATACTCTATTTTTCTTTAAATACACATAGAATATCATACAAAATATATAAATGTCGGTTAATACTTACCGGTCTGCGGGCCTTTCTACATTTGCACACATGGATATTTGATCTTAAATATACTCGTTTTATGCACAATGCTGGTTTTATAATAATCGGGAAAGTTGAACTATGACATGACGAAGTGTGTAAGAATATTTGTTAGGGAGGACGGTGGCTTTTCATGCTGGTCAAAGCGTGAATCGTAATTATTGGCATGCCGTATACAGAGGCACACCTCCCGCCACAGCCACTGCCACTGTCACTGCAACTGCCACTGCCCTAACAGGGCTTAACATGCACGGGGCCCGTCCCACCGACCGATAGCTATCACACTTCATTCGCATCCGTATACTCGCCCATCTTAATATGTAATACCTTAAATTAAACTCTAGTGACCTTAATTAAACTTAAACCGACCTGACTATTTCTCTATTTATGAGTTGATCGGTTTCTTTGCCAATTAGGAAATGGCTTTAACTCGGCTTTAAAATTCACAATGGACTATAAAGTTCACATTCAGTCTTTTTCACGGTAGATATTAATGTTTACAATGCAGGAATAAAAGAATTTTTCTAGTGTATCTTTGTAGGTGTAAGAATCTTGTAAAATCAGTGTACTTTCAAAAAAAGGATAGAATGAGTCTTACGAGAGTTCTTACTAATTAATTATTAGTATTAATTTATACGGCTACATAATTTTAATCTGATTTAACCCCACATAGTTGTTACGGCGACGTCTTTTAACTTGTCAGCACAATGCATTCAGATTTCAAATATCTTTTCTATTCGGATTAAATGATGACGCCGACAGTTGTTGGTTGCGCGAGAGTAACGTTACGTGAAATACCAGTGCCCAATACCGTTTAGTATTGTACACCTGTGTACATTACACACAGCTAGTTACATCAGAATATAGGGTATCGTATTGAGGCGGGGTTTTATCGCGTTTAACATGATCGATAAGCGGATGCCGAACAGTTACATCCCTGCATTGTCCGTCAATTTAACCGGCGGTAAGGTAGCCCCGAGCCCAAACCCGTTATACCGCATCAAACCGGAAATAATTGGTTATCCGATATTCGGCCGCCGCGTTCCGCTCTCCCCCAGCTACCTCATTCCCGGATTAATTCGGTTGTCCGTATATATCCCGGTTCCGTCGAATCTCTCTATATAGACCCGCTGTGATAGATTATGTCCCCGATTTTGAAACTACAATGCACGCCCATTGTTGTCTCGGAGGGCCACTCGTAGAGGAGACCGAAGGATCTCTGCCAATTATATTCGTACAGCCTCTTGTATTGTGAAAAACGTCGATCCCAGTTCTTCAATTACCCCGGGAACAACAACACCAGCAAGCTTTATATTGATAAATAACTAAAGATAATAATATTAAAAAGTAGAATAAGAAGAAGAATAAGGAATAATCTTAGTTGACATTACTCTTTTTGAAAAAATCTTCGAGTTTAATATGTTATCACAGCGTAGAAACTGATGTATTTTTTAGTTGTAACCCATCTATTCTAATTTTGTATTTGGTCTAAGATTGTATTTCCTGCACTTTCATGACCTTAATGCCAATGTAACATCCCTTCTTGAACTTCGGTCTATCGTGTAGAAACCCATTTCCTAACCGAAAAAAAGGAAAGGGATATTTGTCAGCGGAAAAAAATAATATTTAAAGAGTTATTTAACGTATGTTTCGAGTTTGCCGAAATACAGCGGTGCATATATTTCGAAAACAAGCGAGTTGATTTAGTCAGAGACCCATGAGTTCCTAATACAGTTCTAAATAATTTAGTTTTGGTATACATTAAAATATCTATAACCTTTTGAAAATGTTCCCAATGAGGAAAATATAATACCGAGTTAATTATAGGAGTCGATTATTCCTTTGGCTTTGCCCAACGAACAATATTGTGTTTATAATGTCACCTCTCCCCCCTATTCTGAATGGAATTATTTTTGTCTTTTCAAATTTAACACTTAAAGTTAGGTCTATCTCATTTTTAGAACTATAAATGCAAACCTCGGCAACCGCTCTTCTCCAGGTAAGATAATATGTGGGGTAGAACTATTGTTATATGTAAGCTTCTATTCTCATTCATGAATCATTTAGGTATTTAAGCAGATCCCGGATGGATCGAACCTAATATGCCGAACATATATTATTCACCGAAATTGGAGTAAGCTATATGATATTACTTTGAACTATTTGAATTACAATTTTGTAATACTACCGAAAAGCAGTCAGCAATAAACCACAGTAGGGAAAATCCGCAATGCTCCGAAATCTGAAGGGTCTCCACATTTATTTACGTTAACGATTGACTCGTACCAGAGAGAGAGAGCAATTATTTACCTCGTACCTTCAAATATCGACTGTACGACCTATATTGTTAGCAGATAGGTGGTTACAAACGAGACAAGTGATTATGTATGTACCGTTATTTGTTAGTGAAGCGCAGCCCGGAGAAAAATGGTGTTTGAATACCACAGAGTACCCGATATTGTATGGAAACGACGAAACAGTTGTTTGCGCAAACAAATTGTCTGCGTCTAAATTCTAGCCTCCACCTTTCTAGAAGAAATTGATCGTTTCTGAATGTTAGATAACAATGAATTCCAAGGACACAAAACAAATGCCGTAGAACGGCAAACAATGTTCATTAATATCATTTTTTATATCAATCGATATAATCTTTACGGTTCTGGACCCGACGACCGCTTCGTTACGGAAATGCAGAAGTGAAAACACTTCGCATGGAATTGCCAATAATTCTGGCGTCGCTTCTACTCGGACTCCTTAGGCCTTCAAATGGCAGTTACTCCGTCGCTATTCTATTCGATGTCATTCCGCCAGTGTGTATAGCGTAATTGAACATTATATAATTTATTGCGGCACTCTCTATTTGTGAGCAAAAATATCCCCTGTGTCCCTGGGTACATAAGAGCTGTACATATGAAATATGAAACTGTCAACTAATAGAGATACTATTATGGGAAATTGCCCGATACAAATTGGACTTATGTACAGACCGCCGGTCTCAAATTGCCGGAATTAACGATCGCCAAATTATGAATTCATGTTTCTTTTCTGTTGGACTAAGCACGCAAATGGATATTTCCAAATGGCTTTTAAACTCAAATCGTTTCTAATGCACAAATTAGAACGCTATTTTTAAAACGCGAGCGTTCGCTTCGTATATCCGCTATTACCGTAGAGACCGTAAGGATAAGCAAATATAATTTACGGTATCATTCACATTATTTATTATTAAAACTTTATTTTACTAAATTCTCAAATCATATATATATATATATATATATATATGTATTTATACCTAAACGTTTGTCCAAACAGAACATGTTTGTATAATGTTTGTTAGAATTAACAAAGAATTAGAACAATTAGGTTTTGCTGCATGTCAGAATCAGAATTAAGTACTCCCTTTAAATGTAATACATTATGGCAGCTGGCCGGTTTATATCCTAGTCAAACGAATAAATCCACATATTAGCTGCCCGATTAGCATGCACATATTAGCATTCGGCGAATATTCCATTTAAATATTAACACATACTTGAACGGAAACCGGCCGTCTCATTCAGTGTATTGGGCAGAAAAAAATCAACAGGAAATTGGGGTTTAGATGACGGCGCCATTTGGGACTGTTATAATTTATATCCGCCGGAACATTGTTTTATAACCGGGACTAATAACTCCCTTTGTCTGAATAAGAAAATCCAAATTTCTAATTGATACCCCAATATTGTGCTATTGTATTATATATACAAATCTAAACGAGATACGATTAATTAACGGCCGCAGGCGGGAAATTAAGTGTATAGCCAGAGTTCAATGAGTACAAAAACATTTCTTCTTTCCTCCTCTCTCGAGCAGTTTTCCTGGGTATTATCCTAATCTTTAAATTATAATTAATGCACCATTAATGCGCTGTGTCCACAATCCTGTCGTTATTAGTTGACCTTCATTGACAATAAATCGTTAGCCTGGGAGAGGCTAACGTGCACTAACAAGAAGATGAGTTGATAAGTAACGCATTGGAACGAATTGAAACGTGCAGGATACACGCGGCAGCCTGGTCCGATTCTCACCAATACTGTACGAGGCGCTAGAATTTCGTGCAAAACGAAATAAACTTTCAGCTTATCAATTTCACGGGTTGATGAAAATACGAAAAACGCTTGTTTTAAACGCGATGAAACGTGGGGAGGGCAACTAAAAAGAATTTAAAACGCTCGACTTTATCTTTACCGTTTACTTTGTAGTAAAAATAATGCACCGTACTACACTTAACTTGAGTCACGAATTATAATTTAACGTATAAGACTATTTTTATTACACGTATGTATTAAAGATTTTTAAAAACTACCGTTCCAGATTCACTTAATCACCCCGAATTTTGCCAGCGATGCGACTGACATTGAGAACTGGGCAAACAGCGGGGAGGAAGGACAAATCTTTAGGACGGATGAAGAGGGCCTCGCGTGATAACTGATAATGGATAGATTATCGGGGATGGACCGAGGATACTGTTTGTTGTGCTCGGCGGGATGGGGCTTAGTGTAGGGGGCGGAGGAGGGTGCTAACCCCCTATTTAATATTTCAGCCAGTTTCGGGCGGATGCGAATTCTCGTGAATAATATAGCCGGTGCGGGGGTCGATACCCGGCCCCCTCGCCGCGGTCCCCTCCGCCGGTAAAATGTTTTCAAGCCTCGAAGCGTCGTTTCTTTTTTATAGCCCGCAGGGATGCCAGCGGAAAAGGTCGGCCCGCACTAGAGCCGCCCCCACCACCCCCTCAAACAGCCAACAGCCAATACGCTACTGGCCCCCGCATAACTTCTTTAGAAACAGTACAATCCAGAACGCATCCAGTCACGTCCGGCACTACATCCTTAATTAGCCGACCTTTTCTACTTTTCTACTTGCCAACATTTTGACATTCTCCCTTTCCTTCCAATTCGAAGATAATCAACTTCGTACTACAAATTTTGGTATATCCTGAAATGTTTTAACTTTATTTGAAACATAATCCTACTTTAATCACCTACCCTTTCAGGGTATTGTAAAACATAAATTAATTGACGTGTGGAGCCTCGCTGGTGGTAGGCTCCTCAGAGGCTGAGAAGAAAATTACGAGTGGAAACAGATCTGTAGATATTGCAAACCCTCGGGGCTAACTTAATAATAGCTTAAATAGTTAGCATGCGATTGCTCACTTCGTTTGATGAGGGCTGATCAAAATTTGTGTCTGCTGAATACTTTTTCTGGCCGACTTTTTTTTCACTGTCAACTCGACCATCGAGGAAGTTCGTTTTAAGTTAGAGTATTTCACTGTTCTGCGTGAGAATACAAAGATGAAGAAGCGTACGGTCGAAGAATGCACTTCTTATTTTGAAAAAGCCTTAATAGAAGAGAGACGAAGAGGGAAGCAGAATGAACTCGCGGGTTATTGCGCTTATGAATATTCAGGACTGGTTTATTTCACCCCAAAGCCATTCATTTAACACTCCTGAAACCCTTTTGGTCGGTAATTTCCATGAAGATATTCGAGTGTATTCTGAGAGGTACTTATCATATTCGCCGTGCTATTGAGTCAATAAATAAATAATAAGTTGACATTTCTAATTGTCATTTAATTTCCATTTTGAATAATTATAGAATAACGAAAACTTAAATTTCTAGGAATACTAAACGTTGTCATGTCACTCATTTTAGTATGTAAAATAACAAGTTCTCACTATTATTCAAAATATTTCTATTTGATAGTAATACATCTCCCTATTTATTTTTTTATCGTTAATCTTCCAACCTTCATTCGCTTGTTGTTTCAAGTTCTCACGACTCTGTATGTGTCCCAACATGAGGGAATAAACTATCCTCATTTATTGAGTTTTCTTTGACAGTCCTTACACTCCTAGGCCACCATAAAGCATCGTGCATAGTACAAGAAATATTTCCTTCTTCGGTGTAACGATTTTCATAAGAAAGGAGGTATAAGATAGAAAATGTAGTATAATCAGAACCAATGGGAGATGAAACTATGAACATGAAATAATACACGACTCGCATGAAGATCGCAGCTACAAGGCCTATGTCTCCATGACGCCATTCTCAATCTGCGCCCCTGTCTCTCGATCTACCCGAACTTATATTAGGCACTTTCGTCACTTTAATATTTCTATGATGAATGGCAGGGTACATTTTTTCATTTTATATTAAAAAACTTTTTCTTGTGGTGAACTGTGAAACTACATCTTCATCGTTGAAGGGGAGATGCGGGGAGAATGCGATTTTTTATTTATCTCCTAAACTCTAGACACCGGATAAAAGGATATATTATTTCATTTATTTTGTAATCGCCCTACTTATTTACTAGTAATTTTATGTATATAGATACACAACAGTGAGCGATTTGAGATTAGTCTCCTCAACACTGGTTGCGACTGACAAATAGTTAGTTCCACAACTATCACATTACTGGTTATTAAATTATCAGACTGGGTATGTACATAGCGTAGACGGCCCAAGCAGGATGGAGCCTGTAGGAGCCAACCGGTCCGAAAACAAATCGGTCTTCGCTGTTCGCTGCTCGTTAATTTCGATTACCGTTTAATTGTGAACTCTCGTTCTTATAGCAGCTCTCGATTCCTCCAATTCTCACTCGGTCAGAACCCGTCGTTGGCATTCAGCCTCCATCCGCTTCCAACTGACGAGTAATTAATTTACAAACCCATTTTAATTAAACAGTGCTATACGGTTCGACAGTCCCGGCTCTAATTAAGAAAGACGTCCTACCCCTGCCCCCACCCTCATCGCGCAGTTCTCGTTTAAACTTGTCTTCAATTCAACCTCCACAGTCGAGAAACTGGCTTCAGCGGAGCCGGGGATGGTTTAATAGCATTAAAAAACTCCCGGGTTTGCATAGCGTTTTACACATTTCATAATTCCCCACTTTTTTATGTTATTAAATAAATTAAAAACAAATATTCATGCGGGCGATCAATCGCGTAATTTCCTGTGAATCGCAGTTTATAATAATAAAAACTGGACACCTCGACTTGGAGGTTCCATGACGTTATTAGCCAGTACATTATAATTTCACAATAAGATTACAGCGGTAGGGTAGCGAAATAAGCAAATAGACTAAACCTTTCGCCGATCAGAAGAGGGAATGAAATAATTAAAATAAAATGTTACTAAAATTTCCCCAATGGTTTCTTCCACAAATAATGCAAAGGCTCGCACCTGGCAGGGCAAACATAGCGCCTACTCGGAAAGAAGGGAACAAGCGACCTTAACGAAGATCCTCGGTGAGGACCCTCGTTGTCTGAGCCGCTAAAGACCGAGGAAGAAGAATACAGTCATCAGTCAGAACTATCAGGAGGTCTCTCCAAAATGCCAAAAAGACCACTTTTGGAATTAAAAAACTATACAACAGATTTTTACTGATAATGGCGCCTGTGTGATGTGTAATAACAAGTATGTCATTGTCCGATATGTCTTGTCCGTGTTTTGTGTTAGTAGAGTTATTTATGCGAGGTTACGTTGTAATTTATTAAGAAACAAACAATAGGGCAATTCCTTAGTTTTTGAACTTCAAGGTGGGGGCCCGCTAAAATTATACAGGTCAAGCAATAGAAGCGTCGGCTCAAGAAGTTTGAGAAACTCCGTTCTTTTGTGGTGTTTATTGTTCCCTTTTATCTCGCCCCTTTATCTTTGTACGTGACTGTTAAAACAGGCTGTTTACACTTTTTTTGTATATTGCATATACTGCGGGACAATATTTCAATGATAAAACGCGGAGAGACGGCAGAGAATTTACCGCCTCGGAAAATATTTAGAGGCTTCCACTGTTCCTCTAGCCATTAGCCCATGAAAAAGCCGCTCGTCAGTTTTATTAAACGTACGACATACATGTTAAATGTAACAGGTAACGGGATTTAACGGTTATCCGTCCGAGCTCGTATATAATTTTGTTCGGGCGAGTAGGTTCCGGCCAAATTAGCACTTTTCACTATTTGGACAAGGAATGGAGATTCGATCGGAGTGTGGTGGCTCCTAAAAGCTGAGTAATTTCGAATTCAATTATGAATATCGGCCGGTTATGCGCCGCTTTAATGACAGTTGGGAAGGACCCGGATGCCGGCCCGCGAGTGGGCGCTAGCGGAAGCGGGTAGAGCTATAAGAGCCCGTTTCCTCAGCGGGGTCTTTTTATACTTATTTTTCCGCTTATAAAAGTTAGATTGGGAAGGTTCCCCCGCCTCTGGCGGCGGTAAAACCTTTATAATCTCCCCCAATTGTGTTTAACCGCCTCCTTCCTCCAAATAATGACCCTCTTAAACTCTACCTTCTCTTCCTCCAGCTTCACTCGGCAGAATCCCCCGTTAAATTGTCCGGTGTCGATTTACTCTTTTACGTACTTCAAAATCAGTGTGATCAGCCTCAGAACATTGGGTGTTGACGAATTATGTTTTTTCCTTTGTGGATCCCGTTTAAAAATGCAACACAATGCCGGTCTAAATTTGTAAGGTGCGATAAGAATTAAAACTTCTTATTGCTTATATTGTTCTAATTTTACCAAACATTACAACTTCTGATAACATTCCTAGTCGGCAGTACTGCCCGCTATTTCGTTTGGAACAAAAAATTCAGTTATTGAATCAAAACTGATCTTTTTACTTTAAAATTCGCCTGAAATGAATCTCCGTCAGATCGTATACCACATTTACCAGACTATATTTATTATTCCAGAATACCTATTTTGTGGTCTGCGAGGGGTTCGAATACCGTAGATATCGTGTGATTCTGTCTCCTCTCGCTGGTTTGGTCTTTTGCTAGACCGGTTTCGGCTGATCGCCATCTTCAGTAGCGGTGTTAGTCACTTTGGCACTATATTTATTAATACAATAAAGATTATTATTTATGATAAATAACCATAAATAGTTCAAAATTCTTTTGAATTCGTTTGGAAAGAGAACACACTCGATCATTTAAACACTTTAACTCTTTTCTAGACACATTTTCAGTTCTATCACGCAGAATAAGTTTATGTACAACATAATATGTCTTTGTGGTTATATCTTCGAGCAGTCTTCAATGGGTGTTTGTGATATTTGTCTGATGGGATATATTCTAATGTGCTAACGTTGTTGGGCGGTCGTTTATTTGAATCCTAGCATTAAGATATTGCACTCGGGCCGGCTTATCCCGGCTATCGGGGGAGAATGAGACTTGCCCTATCTGAAGGGAGAGTTCCGGACTCCTGGGATGTCTAAGCATTAAGTGTAGTATATATTCCCCGAGCAAACGCTTGCCACGGAATAATCCCTCGCGGGTCCCTTCCCGGGGGTTCAACTTCAAACCTTAGCAACCTTTTAATATAACCTTGAGCTAAAATGAATTGCAATAATCCGCTGACGCTGTTTTAGTTTATTTCTTATCGTAATGTATATTAAACATTTCTTATTCGAGAACATACGAAATCTTCGAACCTCGACATAGGGGACTGGAAAGGAGTTCGAAATGTTATGTCTTTCAGAAATTCCATTTCACGACATAATATTATTATGACAAAAGATACTTTCTAAATAACATAATGATACCCTTTTTTAAGATTGAAATGCACAGTATTTTTCTCCTTAAAAGTAGAATTTTATTCCATCGTGTTATCTCAGCTCGTTTAAATTTAAAGGGGTGGAGCAAGTAATCTGATTCACTACATATATATATATATATATATATATATATATATATATATATATATATATATATAATTTTTCCCGACAGTGTAATCACCCACTTTTGACTGTAGCCACCACGCACTTAAAATCTAGGGTTTTTCACGCGCTTTGCAAACTGCACAGGGTGCTGCTTTACGTGCCCTTTTAATTGAGTAAGTCGTGTCACCGTACGCTTTATCGGCTTACAAGTATCTTTCTTAAAAGCGTTTAAATATTGGACAAATTTCGACACGCGATACTCGTGTTTTCGAGTATTGAGGAAGTGGGAGTGGGGTGTGTCGTCACACCGACGCCCATGACAAACGCACACACGCACGCACGCACATACAAACACGGAATGTTGTAGAAACCCCTCCCTCGTATATTTCCAATTAAATTATAATCACATAAGCGGCGGATTTCTTAATAGTTATTAATTAACAAATACAGCCAGTATAATTCACAGTCGTTAAACTGATAATATAAGGCAATCGAAAACAAATCTGATTCGTGGAACACTTCGTTCTAAAAAAAAACAACAAATTTGGATTCAATGCACATATTTCAGTTATCTCCAAATGAAGGTTTTTGTTCATGAGGAGCCAGGGCTCCAGGGACGATACGTTTCTACAGAGGAATGTTTTCCTTACATTTGTGTGTGTAAAGAAGAGAAAATCAGGGGAATAAAATTCCGTCGATTTTGTTTCATTCCATGATTCGATGTCATTCTGACATCGTGATAGAAATTTCCACTAAAATTATTTAGCCGGTGTCTTAAAAATAAATTTAAGACAAATGAATTTTATTCTTTACCCTTCTCCTATTTATTTCGATGCCTTATGTTGGTGTAAACGGAATAGCGTACATGTCCGGAGGGCTATCCCTCCACCGAGAAACGACGTTATTGCATGCCGAGAGGCTAATATAAAAACAGCCATTCCTTCCACTTCGCGATTGAATATTAACCGTATATACATCCAACAGCCCTTCAGTCACAAATGACCGAAACGTTCACATAGAATGTAATATTATGCCCAGTAAAGAATAATGAGAATTCGGGGGAATTCACCTGTATAGAGAGACGGGAATATCCGTCCGAAGGCGATGACATAAAGCGAGCGAGGTTTATTCTCGTATCCTAAAGACATATGTATATATATATATATATATATATATATATATATATATATATACGAACTGCTGCTTCACGTGATGCATATTGGCTGGAAGTCAACAAAGAATTTTCGCACGTTGAAAGAGGGCTGACTTGAATTCCTAAAGCGAACCTCATCTACTACCTGATTATGCAATAAATATGTAAATGTAATGTATATTTATTTATTGACTTGAGATTGGCGTCATCTAGTCTCGGAAATTCGAGCGCTCTAAACAGTTTGGGTAGTGGAAAAAACCAATATGTAAATTGAAATAGTCCAGGGGTGAAAAAGCCAATGCTCTGGAGAGCAATTCTTCTCCATCTTCCTAATTCTTCCTAAGAATAAGTTCGCACTTCTTGCGTCTTCGTTTCTCCCGTTGTAATTTTCCGCCCGACACAAAAACCCACACGGAGGATATTATCTCCAGGACGATCGTCCTCTTGATTCATCGCAGCATCCAACTATTCGTATAATACGGATATAAGGTAAATGTGACGTACGTTCCGGTCGAAATAAACGCCCGCACAGAGAAGAAATTGCCCGCCATCTTGATGGCCGACAGCTTAAGTAGTTGGGAATATTATGGAATGAAGTTGCTCTTTCACTGAAGTTCATGTCGGCTAACGTCGACGTGGCAGAGCGAGAACTTTGCAATGCAAAAAACTTTGAGCGACTCTGCAGATGCTGACTCATTGAATTACAAAAATTGTTTTAGCGGTACTTTATTATCGATCGGGTTATTAACGCTTTTCGAATTATGGTAAAATGGTATTGGATATTTAATAAGATTATGACTTGATAAACGATATTTTACGTTATAATAATATTCTACGCTATTGAAACATGCCTGTACCTAGCTCTCGTTATAACACCGACGTTATTAGTCATTTTAGCACGGCAAATATTCACTGAACGCTAAAGGAATACCTTCGTAATTTGCTGTTATCTTTTCACCAAGAATTATGCGAGTATTACTACCTCGTATCATAACATTTTACATACACCCACACACACGCACACACTCACAGCGAGAGAGAGGGGGGGAAGAGAGAGCGTTACTTACGCCAGGGCAGAGATAGATATATTTAATAATTCACTTCTATTAATGTTGCCTGCGGTTACTCAATGGTAATGGTTGATCTATGAGGCCATATGTCAAATTAACATTTATCTACTCGTCGAATGCTGAATCCAAATTAGAAGGCTACCTAATATGCACTTCCACCTATATATTAGAAAATTCATATTATTTCCCCCGGTTAGTTACTCCGGGGCCGGAAGTGATCCCCCTCCGGGCCTCTCGCCCGCCCTAATTTTGCAGGTTAGTCAGTGAACTTTAACAAGCCAAGTTGGTAGCCGGGAATGTCTTAATTAAGAAGCGGGTACCGCGGCGCCTTCCATCCAATTTAAACTTGAAACAATAACAATAAGAGATTTATTTCTTCGGCGGGGCCCGAGTTGTACAAGCCCTCCCGGCACCGCTCGTAAATTCTGTCTACGAGTTGGTTCAAATGCAAACCAGAATTTAGTCGCGCTCTATTCACCAACTTTCAGACCCCCCCCCACCCAACCATTCACACGTTGAGGTACACGCCACCGGAACCAATCGAGATCTATCTCAACGCCTGAGCAAGAAATACCGAGGTAATACTTTTCCCAATTCCGTCAGAAAATTTGTAGCTATAGTGCTCCACAAATGGGAGTATATTCGTCCGAATGACAAATATATCGTCAAAAATTCGTCAAATTCGTCCTCACATGCGTAAATTATACACTCGATGGATGTTTTTACTTTGCCTAGAATGGTCTTTTATCTTGCCAGCCACGTTAACAAAAAATTCACTACATCAATGTACCTATAATTAATACAATTAGTTGATTGTACAAAAAATAGGATAAATAATTAATAATAATAAATCATCCACTGAATAAACTATTGCTTTACCTAAGTTGGCAATAAATCCTACTGAAAGAGTACTGTACATTTAAACCAAAATGTTCATGTACCTAAATACAAATCGCAATATTTTTCCAATTTTAATGGCGATAAATTTTAAATTCGTAATTATAAATCCCATTTAAATATCAAATATTGATTATTCATATCAAGGAAGAAATCTGTGGTTTAAAACATTATCTGACTTCCGTATAACAGATTAGCGTTTACATTTAAACCGGATGAAAAATTTAATTTTTAAATGAACTTATTTTGAAATGAATGGACATATTTTTGATATTTTGAAGGGTGCATCCAGTTTTATAAATTTGGAGACTCACCAAGTAACTCATCGCTTTTTCACTACAGGAGATTCACCACTTTAAACCTTTAAGTATGTTGTTATTTCATAATCCCATATGAATTAGATTCATGTAGGTGGCGTATTCGTTTAGTCAGGCGGTCGTCTCTGGGGTTTTCTTCAGTGGGGAGTCTTCAGAGGAATCGGAGCTGGCGGTGTCTGTATTGATTTGTTTGCTGTAAGAGAACTTGTACTTTTAGTATAAGTTCAGGGCATAAGACGAATGGAGTGGAGAGTGTTCGACAACAAAAATGCTGGGAAGCGTGTACGTACCAGCGGGTTTGTGCTGAAATTTATAACTTAAGGTGTTATCGTATATGTATATTTTTCGGGTATTAACAGCATGATTTGGCTGTCCATCTCATTTGTGATGGCCCATGAATTGTATTTACCTTTATACAGCGTAAAACGTTTAAGTGGGCAACGATGAACGCTTCGTACAATGTGATATTGTATTTGATGAGTCGGTCGGTCCGCTATTTATAGCTCTCTATTCGGAAACGGTACGAAAGTAAATTAAACTACAGTGCGGGATCATGTAAAAAGGAAGATATTTTTTTCAGAAACGAATTTAATCATCTATCTCCTAAAGAGGCCTCTCGGGATGACTGTAGACCATTATCCGCTTATTCCTAGCCCAATATCGTTAGAACCGAAATGCAGTTTCTTTCCCGTTCTCCCGTTTTATCGTCCAAGTTGGCTGATTTCACTTTCCTACTTTTCCAAGAATTTGCAATATGTTGCGAAAACGCGGGGAGGGATCGTCTGCCGAAACAACAATCGGACTGGGGATGATATTTTATTTGGGTAGGAGAACTTATAAATAAAAAGGAAGACGAAAAAGTTTATTCCATCTCGTAAAAGTTTTGAAACTCGTCATCGCAGCGAAAGCCTGCGGCCAACCCGATATTCATGATTCGGACCGAAATTGGCCGCCTCAACCGGGACAAATCGTATCGCATATTCGATGCGGTCCCTCACCCCTCGGCCTGTTATGTGTTTTTGACGAGAGAGAGAGAGAGAGAGAGAGAGAGAGAGAGAGAGAGAGAGAGAGAGAGAGAGAGAGAGAGAGAGAGAGAGAGAGAGAGAGAGAGAGAGAGAGAGAGAGTGTGTAAGGAAAGCGGCGGGATAAATGTAAGGGGGAGGAAGAGAACAAGTAAAGCGAGAGATGAGGGCGAGGCGGTAACAAGTTGGCAACACGAATTAAACCTACTACATAGTAGTAGGTCACTATGTATTGTGACAGGTCATGCGAGAGGTTAGCTAGCGGTTTAGTAGAGAGCGAGAGGGCGGACGGCAATGGAAAAAGGAAGAGTGAGATGGTGAGTGTGGGGTGGTGTTGTGAGAGAGAGAGAGAGAGAGGGTGAGAGGGAGAGAGGGAGAGAGAGGGAGCGAGAGTGGAGGGGTGGCGGTGGTGGGGGGGATGACGCGGTTGGGGTGGCGGTGCGGCACCGGGACTGGTGAGCGCCCCACAGACTGCAATGTGCGCAACCATTGCTGCATAATTCACTGACAAAACACCTTACACCGTTTTAAAACCGCCCCCTCCTCATTCCTCCACCGTTAAACTTTTCCCACCGATAATTAACGGCCCCGATTCCTCCCGTTTCTTTAGTTCTAGAACCCACCTCATTATAACTTCGGGGTCTTTAATTTATAGTATATTTAATTTTTATTCGATTACCGAGATGAAAACGTGGACAGTCCCTAATGTTTCATAACCTTTAGATCAATTCTCTACATTTAATACTGTATTCGGGTTATGAACCTGATACGACTGCCTTTCCACTCCTTTTAATTGGTTTCTATATCTTCTTATCTGCGAAATTTCAATGGGCAGATTATATATCTATCATTAAACATATATCCATTTCCAGTTATTCCGCCCCGAATATAACAAATGCTTATTTGGGACGAGGTATCCCTTTCTATTAATGCCATGATTGACACCGTATTGCTTATGCTATTGAAATTTCGGCGCATACCGATAATCCACGCACATTGAAATATTCAAATAATATAGCATAACACTGATGAATGATGCTTAATGGATAGTGCTTAATGAAATTAGGTTATTAAATGCCCACCGTTATATTATGGAGTTTATTTAGCTATAGAGTTATTTTTAAATTTTATAATGAATAAAACGCTTCGGCGAATATAACAATGAAAAATGAAGTACACTAAATTATCGGCCACGAAATTTCAGTCATATTCATAAAAATGTCGTTTTCGTTGAATAATTACAGGCAGAAATAAAAAAATACGTTTAGATGGGTGTGCGCCTAAGATACCTGACCGGTTTGTCACCAACGTTTTGCGGGTTTAGTATCTAGGGCGAAGTCGTCTTTCAAGTATGACGCACACCCCATTAACAATTCTCAAGTAGTGAAGAGGAATTAGCATGGTTGTTTTTCAGCTAACGTTGATATTACCCGACAGTGTTCCAAGAGGGACACATAAGAATTCTGAGATAGGCACAGTATACAATTAACATAACGTAAAACAACCAACTAAACATCGGTAACGATGAAATTACACAATAATCAGGTCATTAATTTCGGATAACTTTAGGATTTATTTCAATTAACCGAGCCCCGGTTTAATTTTATTTTATCGGCGTCGTTCGATCAACACAGTAACGCTGTTTTCCTGTTGCCAATATTTCGTTTTTCTTTTACTCACGAATGTATAATAAATACGAGGTTGCGTTCCTTCGAAATAATAATGGGAGTAGAATTTTAATCGGCGTTGTGAACCGCTGGCGTGGAGAATAACGATTTAGAAGGCTTTGTTTTTATCTTTCTGTGAAATATAAACAGAGGGAAGGGATTGGGGCCGATGGAGGACAGCCCCCTCCCTCTTCCCCTGTCTAATCTCCTAATTGAATCTTTGTCGGGTTTGCTACTCCCTCCGCCCACCGCTTTACTACCAGCCAACTTCGGACATAATTCAATAATTTAATCGAAACGAGGGTTCTTTTCTTTTTTGTTCGTTCGCCGGGACCGAATCGATACGGGGAAGATAAAACCGGGCGGCTGAGGTGCCGCTTACTAATATTTTAATACGGTCCCCGTTACCGCGGCACCGCTCACTCGCCCGTTAGGCGATTTCCGCATTGCGGAAATTTGGCAAGACCCCAATGATCTGGTTAAATGAGGTTAGAGGATCTACGGCCCCGCTATATGCAATAAGCCTGATGGGGAATAATTGTGCAATATGCAGAGGTATCTACACAATTCTACAGGCCGTGAGCCATCTCGCCAAAACTGCTGTCATGCTACTAACACGAAACTAACACTTAGGAACAAAGCGAGAGAGAGGAAGGGAAATTGTAAGAGTGTTGATGCTCCAGTTTTTCACCATTGAATTATTTGATTCAATTCATCTTCCCTGTCCCCACTAGCTTATTTGAACCTAAATTAGACAGTTTTAGTATTTTCGCCAGCAACTAGCTCGTTATTTAGTGACGTATTGGCCGACTATCAGCAGCCGACGTAACTCCAGTCTGCACGATGACAGACCGACTAATGGCCAAGCACATTAAATTTGTCACACAAACGCCTTTTACTTAAACGCCTATAAAACGGAAATTAAACTGCTAATTATGGAAATGAGGGATCAATATTAGAATTTTCCCAACAGGTATCAGGTTTAAAAAATCAAAAATCGTAACAGCCGAATATTTACCATTTTCCGCCAAAGCCGTTGAGTTATATTTTTAGAATAAGAAACTACGTCCGCTCAATTCAGTGATCAGATAAAATACTAATTCATCAATAAAAAATAAATAAATGACATAGGTATTGTAATAAATAACTATAAATTTATATATGTTTATAAAACTATAAATTAGTATGACAAATTATTCATAAACGTAATCGAATAACGGGAAGAAAAAAGATTCTTTATCGATTTTTCAGACTTTTCAGTGTTTCCTGAAAATTTCACCAATCCAGTGTTTGATACTGATAATGTTGTCTGATAATGTTCGATTAGTTTTAAATCGGCCCGTCGCACATAAAAATTGATAACATTTAATTTCCAATTGCGTGGGGCAGAACGTTGTTTTCTTTCATTTAGCTGCACGCTAAATATTTCGAGTCGAAAGTCGCCGGGTATCTCATCTCGTAAAGCATAGAATGGATAGAGGTGAGTATTTTTTGGTGCACAATTTTTTGTAATTGAGAAAATTACACGGCTGAGAGTGTGAGCCAGCGCGCGGAGACCGCTATCGCCCCGGAGACTCTCGATTGGACACGACACGGATAGAAGACGGGTATATGTCAGTTGATTTCCACAATTCCTAGAAATTGTACCGACGCCCTCTCATACGGAGCTTTGATTTTGGCTCGTGTTGTTGCCAAGCCATCCACATCCGGTCTTCCGCTCAACCCGGCTGGCAGGAGCCAATGGCGTGTTCGTGGAGTTACTCCCGTAATTCGTTTCAAAATTGCTACGTCATCGTTTCGAGTTCTCGGCTGTAGGTATGTCTAAGGTGCCGTTTGTTCGGTGTTGATTTACGCCGGTCCATCGACCACTATAGACAGTATTCATATTGTTTATAGAGACATGTGTGCCCATTCCGATGATGAGCCTTATGCGGCGAGGTCGGTGTGCTAACCTTGAGTGGTGGCAGGCGTGTGTACCGCGGAGGCCGGAGGGTGTGCGAGTGAGCGGCTGACCTATGACCCAGTTGGTCTAAAATCGATATAACCGCCCCTGCCCCAGCCCCCTGCCCTCTGCCCCATGCCCCAGGCCCCAGGCCCGGGCACTGTCCTCCGAGGCTATTTCCCACCATATTCCGATGGCTCCTCCCCCCCTCCGTATACCAGGCCACTATTCTACCTATTATATCCTCCGATACCTGCCATCCCTCGCGGCTTCAGGTAACCCACGCGTCGCGACCGACTCTCACGGTCTGATCGACCTCCGCAAGGATGTTGCCGAAGAATAGAGATAGAGACGTTGAAGTCTCTCTGACAACACGTCGTGAGAACACAGGCATTATAGAGATCCTCGATTCGGACTGATGAAAAGAAATTAATTATGACTTTTTAAGGCAATAATGAAGCGAATGTTTTGGGATTGATTTATAGGGGCATCGGTAAGAGCTAAAATTAAATATTAAACACTATGATATATTTATTACAAAGTTAAACGTTATTATAATTAAATATAATCCCGAATAATTATCACACGCCAATGTAACGGTAACCGCGGGATACTATCCGAAAGGTTATGTACCGGAAGCCCCAATTGCCCGTGGTTGACGATTAGAGTAAGTGCGTGAGTAACGCGAATGAGAAACATAGGGCTATTGCGGGACAAAGGGGAGTCCAGATCCGTCGCGATGTGGACGACGAAGGATTAGGTAGATATTAGTTGGAGAAGAGGGGGGGGGGATATGAACACTCGTGAGATTCACCTAAGAACGATTTATTCGACACGATAGGTGTATTACTGAGCCGTTTAGTTTAGTTGAAACGTTAGACATCGGTTCTATCTAGGGCACTCAAACTTTAGATGAAATAAGACTGCTGATAAATGAGGGAATATTTTGATTGTACTAAGGAAGGGCCACAGGTTGAAATGATAGGATGGGAGTCAGCAGTGTGCTGACTGAGAAGGCTATTTGAGACTGTTTGACAAGCGGGTAATGCGTCCGTTGAAGGGGGCTGAAGTCGGTAGTATGGAAGGGCGTGGGCTGGCTCCGCGCTAATTGCCCTCTTAACTTCTCTCAAAGTTTAAAGACTTAGATTTAGCTCAGCATCCCGCCCTTCGCGGACCCGCCTACATCCCTATTTTCATATTAGAGCCTTCCCTTTAGTGTTATATCCCCCTTTAATTATAAAGTTGCATAAATGCCAGTTATACAAAGTTCATCTTGTCGAGTCACAATGATTTGCACAAAAATTAGCTTTCAATTCGACTACATTAGAATACAAATGTTTTTGTGACTTATGTAGGAATATCGCTTCACAAATGCGTAAAAATAAAAATAAAATATTTAGCAACCAAATACGATATATCTCAGAAAGAAACCGGATGGAGTAGGCTTTCCTTCTTCGTTATAAACACGATTATAAATATTCTATAATGTATACTGTATAGAAGTAGGAATCACGCTCGCGGAAGAAAGGATTATTCAATTTTTTTGTTTATCGAAAGGGTTAAATGGCGTACTGCATTCATTTATGATGAAATACAGTATAAGCTTTATTTAAAGATATGTAATTTAAAAAGTAATAATGTAACATCGCAGAAAAGCGATTGTATTCAATTGTAGGCCGAGCTATATATAATGTATGCGGAATCGCAGAGGAAGGCTATATTGCCGTAGAGCACGGATATAATGTACAGTAAACGAACAGCAAGTACTATAGGGGAGAGAATGATAGAGGGTGGCACGCGAGTCTCCTCGGATCGCCCATCCGGGCAGTCCTTCTTAGGCCGCTTCAACGTCTATAATACGGCCTATATATATACCACCGATATTCTGCTTTCGCAATATCTTCTCGCCCATATGTCCGGCTGCACACTACAATCCAACCTTATGGTAACGTTAAATTTGTCCTTCCGGAGGAGATAACAACATTACAAGTCGTAAGAGAATTCGTAAGAGAAATATGCACTGGAATATGGAATTCACACAGATAGTTACGGGGGACGTTTTCAGAAATTAAACGTGACAGAAGTGGGAAAAAGTTAGTACATATATAATAGTTTTGAAACCCTGTTATGTGCCTGCGAAGGTTTGGAGTACCGCAGCTTTCTCGATCTTCTGTCTCTTCGCTCTGTCTCCTTTCTAATTTATAGTACTTTTATTTTATGGACCACGAGGATTTACAATAACATGACTCTTGCCATCTTCCACCTATTTTCTGGCCTATTTGATCCTGTTCTATGTTTAGGCTTCCCGTCGGTAGTGTCTATGTCTAAGAAAAACGCGTCGTGGCATTTCAACTCAAATATAATATAGTGCTCATGATATCCAGGACAGCTAAAACTTAGACTTATATCTGTGAAATGAATCCCCCTTGCGCTAAAGTCGAAATACAATTTTACCGGCTTTCAACAGTGTAAGAAGCCTGTACACAAGTCCTGTACACAGGATGTACATCAGGTAAGAAACATTAAATGTACAGCACAAGCCCCCGACTCTGAAGAAACCGATATTTCCAAAAATTGTTTAGTTTTCCATTACAAAAATGTTGCAATCGTACTGGATCGTACCTACCACGTTTGTAGGTTGGATGTGGCGTGCCGCGATGCAATAAGAATTTAAATTCAATAACAGGGCGGAACGTTCGAGTTCATGGAGATATAGACACGAAAAAAGGAGTACGGTGTCCGGATCGATGTAAGGAGAGGGGTAACGGGCCCGGATGACCGCTGAACCTCATCTTATCCGAGGGAGCTTATGTAGGTACGGTCATGCCCTCAAATACACAACTCCCTCCCCTCTCATTTACCTTTAATTTAGTACAACTATCGTTCCACGGCCGGGTTCTAATGTTACTCACGTTGCACCTAACGGAGGACAAGGTATAAAAGCAGTATAAATGCGGCGGGGCATTAGTAAAACTGTCTACCGATTGATTCCTGTCACTTTCAAAAATTTAAATCGGGTATGGCAAACCCTTTAAGCTGTTATCTAGAAGTTAGATATACTCACGTGCGTGGAAAAGGTAACAAAACAGCTACTCCAGTCGGCGTAAATCAATTTTAACTTCTAATTACTTTTAGCTACTAATTTGCAGTAAATAAGTCACAAAACAAGCATGTACCGACTTAAAGTTTCTTTTTTATTTTTTAATTTATTCTTCTAGCGATCTCTCCTTTTTATTGTTGTTTCAAACTGTACTGGCTATGGCCAGCATCCGGGTCCAGTGTTCTCCGCGGAGTTTTTGTGCATACAAGAAATGAAAGCGGCCGAGGGGGCTGGGGCGATGTCCGACCGGCACGTGGAATTAAATTGTCGGCTAAAATGAAACTGGTGGGCAAGCTGGGATAGAGCGGAAGTGGAAAGGGGGAAAGGGCGGAGATATTGGGGACAGAGATTGATGGACGGGGTGCACTAGACGGAGTGTGAGATAGAGAAGAATAGGATAGGATAGGGGAGGCAACGGGCCCAATAGTGAAGGTCGTTGCGAATTGAAAGGTCAGAGGTGAGGAGTGGGCCGGGCCCGGACGCAGGGCCCTTCCCAAATGGAATTAGGGCTGGCACACCTGGCTCGCCGCAATACACCCCTTTTACCACCCTTTACTAACGCCCTTTCAATACCAGAAAGGAGAACATCCCGGCCGGCATTCCTCCCGAATTAGCCAATTTAAACCGGTTAACGCTCACCTCCATCCCCCTTATATTTGCACAGCTTCCTCTCCCACACATACGCACACACACACACAACTGTAAATTTACTTATGAGTTCTGCCAAACTGCTCCGGTTTTTATTTTTTAATTTGTGCAACAATTCCTTAAAATTTGTACCGGGATATTAAAACTAAATTACATAATATTTAATAAAGTAGGCAGATTTTGAATTTTAGGCCTAACACTCTTAAAAAACATACTGAACGATTACTTCACTTCTACTATAATGGTTTATGTACTAAAACAGCGTTGAAATAGTTTTTTGTATAGTATAAACATCTTACGTATGTACGTGTTACATGTTCCGCTTTGTCCCTACTGCAGAGTCAGTATTGTGGATATAACAAGTAAAAACATCTGGGAAACCTTAATACGGGACTAGGTTTGTAGGAAAAAACAAGGTATACTGGGGAGCATTTGGCAGGGTGAAACAGGAACACCGACATGTTCTCACCGACAGGCCGGTAGGCAAGTTCGCTGGTATCATTTCTGGGAGAGGGGGAAAGGAGCCAGATCAAAGGATTATCGGGCAAAATATGTTGGCTCTGTTGGCAGCACTCTGCAGGGACGCAGGATTTTTCTCCCCCGCACTCCTCTAATCTCTCAGCCACCGGATAAAGGCAAAAGATATTCGTAAATGATTCGCGCCAAGTCCCGATTTATCTGCAAAGGGAATCCTTTCAGGAATTGCGAACACCAAATAATTCCATATCTCCAAGCTGATTCAATCGATTAAATCCTATTTGTTATTTTTAAATATATTTTTAAAAATATGTCAACAACAAAAATTTTGAACTTGTTCGATTTCTAATAAGAAATCCTGCAATACCCTGGAAAAATGTAAGAGCTGTATGTACATCTCATCTTTCTTGCGATCCTCTGTCTCCTCTAAATTATTGTTTTCTTGCGGTTCATTCTGTGAGTAACACGGATATCGACATTCGTCTGTCGACTAATCTACGAACGGAACACTACTTAAGACGGTGAGAAACTGAAACAGATCTAGCGTAGAATCACATACAGAGACAGGAGGTCCAAAGATTGGTGGTATTCCAAATATTAATAAAAGAATAACATCCTTGTAAGCCTCGCCGAAATATACCGTACCTGGTCACGCTTTATTCCATGTATGGAACATCTCTTAGAGCCAACGGTATCGAATGAGGATCCGAATTGATCGCTTAGTCAAATCAGAGTGGGCAATGATTATAATGCTGAAAAGAAAACATTTTTTCGGTTTTAATTAAGCGTTGGTGGTAACGATTAATGGGACCGATTTTAACGGCACGAAATCGTTATTCCATTAAACAAAGGCGTTAATTTTCAGCAAAAATAAAAAAGGCCGGTGGTTGCGAGCGAAGAGGGAAGATTCATTATATCCACACTCGATTACAAATTATTTTTCATTAATGGTAATAAAGGGGTTGAAGGGGGATAAGGGAGGAGGGGCTAGTGTGCCGATTGCAATTAGAGATAATCATCGGAACAACAGGTGGTTTGAATATTTTCCCTGATTTGACCATCATTTTCTACTGGGTTGTCGATTCCTGGTTTCTTAAATTTGCCGAAATGTCTAGTACGTAGCCATCCGGCTGGCTCCCACTGATATTCCGGACTAGAACAAAATTCGCTAATGAAATGAATGAATAATGAAAATTATGGCAAATGAATATCACTCCTTTACTTCCGTACGTATTCCCTGGCTTATGTCAGATACGTCGGCCACAGTTTTAATACGTATGTACTTAATTTATAAAATAAGTTAGGAGGATTAACGAATATTTTATACAATTAATCGATTATACAAAATTATTTAATCAAAACGATTGGTCGTCACTGAACGATTAGTCGTCGATTTCTTTCCTGAGCATCCACCCTCAACTGGAAAAACTACGCACGAGTACCACGTTTTACAAAGTTCAATATCACTCCGATATACCAAATACTATTACCAAATACCAAATGCGATTTTATACAGGGTTTCAATCTATGTTTACTCATTTCTTGAGATCCCATAAGAATGTGCACGATTTTCAAACATTGGACCAAAAATATGTGGATCTCTAACGTATCTGGGAAACATAAGTGGACTAGAAGCAATCAAACCCGTGCAGTTCGTGTATGGAGGTACCGAACGTGAAATTACCTGGCGTGATGTCACCCTGGGCACGTGACAACTAATTTTATACATGGAAATTTAGACACGGGATCCAAGCTCCTAAGCGGAAATGCGTAACTTAAGCATGAATCAAATAAACGGGCGAGGCTCGTAAACGTGCGCTCATAAATGCAGATGCTCAATTTACATTTTTAAATCCTACTAATTTCCTCAGTCGTATTGTCAGCGTTTTCTCTCTTAGTAATATAGCGAGTGCACTAGAGTTTACAAGCTCTCGTGATCGACTATATCATGTATACTTAGGCGCCATCGAAAATTAAAATGAATTTGTAAGAAAAACCATTCGTAATTACATTAAGAATATATATCCTTCACAAACCGGCTCGTGATGGGCATTTCTGCCCACCTCCGCAACTTCACCTCCGGTACTGGGTTTTCTATTCTTACACGCCCTTCTTCCTCCAACGTTTCCAAAGCGATTCGATTTGAGATTCAGACACTTTCCCGTCGATCGTAAATTTGAATTGGATAAAAAATTTCAAAAAATCTCAACCTCCGCGTATGTTTCAGAATCATATTCGTAATCGCTAAAGGGAAATTGAATTGTTACTGGACAGTCCTGAATAAACTGCCGGCGTTTGGAAATTAGTCAGACCGGTGGGGGATTATTTTCTTATCGGGCCTCGAGTGAGCTGCTCAATCGTCGACCCACTCACGCCATTCCCTCATAACTTCTCAAATTACTGCTCATTATGTAATCGACACCGGTCGCCGATAACTAACGACCCTTCATATCCGCATTTGACAAAACCAATATGCCCCCAATAGAATATTTCAAGGTCGGCTTTTGCCGATCACTTCGAAATAATCCACGGCCGTCCCCCTTAATATGAATTTATTAACAGGAGTATTTAACGACCGGTACCGCAACCAAGCGACACAAAATGCGAGTGGAAGATAACATATCTTTGATAATCTCATTAACCTCGCAGAACCCGAAATAACCATTCCTAATATCTAGTTAACAATTCAATAGTCTTTTTTTGTATATGGGAGAGACTTCCGCTCGGCAGTACTTGGCTATACTGAACCTTGCAATTGCCTTCCTCGTTATGAACGAAAAGAAACTAAAGAATCCTTTAATGCACGGATCCTGCAGTGCACGGATCAATGACTTCGTATTGTAGTGTGCCTTGTTTATGATAAGAATATCCAGGATTAAAACAATTTCGGGCTTATATAAAGGTTGATGTTGATATTCGGTAAATCGATGCCTCGTATATTTCATGTTATGTTTATAACTCAATTCCCTAAATTTGGCTGCGGATAAATGGAAATTTGATTATAAAACGTGGCGTGCATTTAATAGGAACAACAGAACTGGGTTTTGTATTTGATCAGTTAAGAGGAATAATAAGTAGGAGGCGCTGCGGTCCTTACAAAAATTTGTCTCAACCCTTTCTTTAAAAGGAGACCTCGGCATATATATATATATATATATATATATATATATATATATATATATATATATATATCTAACCTTAAGATCGGTCCCGCTCAACCGTTTAAATACCGAGCAAAGATTTTTTTCGAAGAGTTTTTGATAATTTTACATCGCCTCCCCTCCCAGTCTCGAATGCCCCTTAACTGGGTCGGCCATCTAAAATGTCCGCAGTAATAAAAGAATTGCTTAATGCAAAATGAAGAAAAAGAAGTATTATTATTCAGAACTAGTTACAATATTTAAAATCGGACCGGATTGACCGTATTTTTAATGCCGACCACGTTATGAATAAATTTAACAGTGAAGAGAAGTGAGAAGGAATATTTATACGTTTATATATATATATATATATATATATATATATATATATATATATATATATATATATATATAAATGTATACAGTATAAGACTTACATATACCATTTTTCGCAGGCTGCACTTTATTTATATACTTGAACATTAGGACATTAAGTTAAACAAAGTATTTGTATAATGATTCAGTATTTAGATAAAGATTCGTAAGGTACATATACAACTCGATATCGTTAGAATGCGGACTACTAATGTCTGCGAACCTCTAAACTCATACTAGGGGTATTACCTTTTAGCGTGAGGCGAGTCTCCTATAACGCGATTTGTAGAACGCGGCGTATGTGTGGAACCCAACGTTCGCGCTTAATTGGCTATACTAGTTTAATACACCATTAATTTTAGGATGCTTAAGTGGGATCGGTATTTATGACTTTCGGTGAACTGCATCCTATCGATATTATGACTACATTGATGTTAATATATTTTCAGGTTCCAATATTCATTCCATACCTGTTACAGAAGCGACGAAGTGCATACAGAGTGCTTCTACGGTCCTTAAAATCTCCCTGTTATCATATCGTATTCGATAAAGTACTGTGGAATTTCAGTACCACCTAGTAGTACGATTTGAAATTGATAGACTCGATTAGAATATTTTCAATAAGTTCTAGTTTAATAAATTTACGGTGGATAATTTGGCAAGAGGAGTCGGAAAACGTATTTATACGCTGAGTGAGAGAGAGAGAGAGGGAGAGAGACAACTGCAAGCACTCTTATTCAGAACACGTACCGGCCCGCTCACTTCCCTCCCATCCCGACTTCAACGTTGACGTCTCCATAAGCTCCAATCCGTTGTCTCCCCCGTCCAACCTTTTCCTCAATAATGGTTGGATTTCTGTTTCATTTTCAAATTTAAGGCGCCAGAAATTTCCCGCGAAATGGCACATTTATCCCACCTTGACATGCTTGCTCTACCGGTACACGCGTTTCAGCCTGGCCATTGTCGGTAGCATTCACTTACTTGGTTATTCGGTAACTTCGGTTACCGAGTTTTGGTGAAATATACCTATTGTTTATCAAAATATTTCGTATAGTATTAAACATATATATATATATATATATATATATATATATATATACATATAAAATGACTTGAACAATTTTATGCCCAGTTTGATCATCGGGGAAGATCCGGAATTCCAAGAGAAAATGACTGGCGTTTAGAAAATTGTCCGCTCTTTTGGCCTCTCCAATGGATTGGGAGCAATTTATTCTCAACTGTATTATGCGAACAACGATAACGGCGTCGATACAATTAACGATTGGATACGTTCATAAAAACTAAAAATATTCTACAATTTTGAACAAATCGAATATTCACTGGCGCTCAAGTTAGGTGGGACCGTTCGGACATAATTGTCGTGCGGGCATAGTATCAGTAGGTTAATTCCTCCAAAAGACCGGTATATATTTTCTAAATATTCTTTATTTTCTTTTTTCCTTCATTCTCTTCTTGTATTTTCCTTTAACTGGCCAGGATACGAATAAGAAGAAGCAGAATGAATTTGAGGAGAAAACGAAGAAGTGTATGAGTATAGAGTATTAGCAGTATTAGTTCTCACACCGGAACCATTTTCATTTACTATTCTTGGATCGAAGTTTTTTCCACTCTTGTTCACGTTCAGAGAGCTCAAATTTCCGAGATGATTCATATATACCAATCAATTCCAATTCCAGTGGAATCAATATATTCCAACGACTAAATATGCGGAATAAATTATACTCACTAGAAGATAACATTCACAAGGAAAACATTCCTAATCCTAACTATGCCATGGTCAAACATTTTTATTTGGAGTTGGACTGTATATCCAAGTATTAGCCAAATTATTTTTCCCAACTTTCATCAGCTAATTACAGGGATGGACGTTTTTATAAAAGAAGTGAACCGCTCACTTCGGATCGGAATAAACCCGACTGATATTATAACGCCGTAGGGGGCAATATTAGCGACCGTTTAATCATTTAATGGGTGGGGGGGGACTGAGGCTGAAGGAGAAAAAAATAAGGTAAATATCGGCGCGCTTGCGCCTATCATCAGCGGGCCTGCCTCCCTCTTGCCCCATCCCATTTACGCTTGTTTAATTCTGAAAAGCGGAAGCGTTTTACGCGAAACGAAGGATAGGATGGGGCGGCTTTCGGACTTGTTTGGCCAGCGGACACCGCATTAGTTAAATGAAAACTCCCCAGCTCGTATATAATATCCGGGCTCGACCTTTCCCGACCGAAATAAACAAACGGGACGGATCGATCTTTTTAATAGTCCGAATAAAAGGCATTTCTTTCTCCACTGTTTCGCCGTTTTCAAACGAGTTTTAGAATTACATAGAAGCTGCCGGCATATTTAGCCCTCTTAGATTTAATTTGTATGTTTATTTTAAAGTTGGTACAGAGGTATCATACGCTGCATACAGAGGGTTCTATATTGACTTCGTCTGCGATCGGACACGTTTCGACTTCTCAACATTTAAAAATATTTCATCTCCAAGATAATTTTTCCAAATGTACAACTTCTAATCTCACTACTCTTCCGTTTTCCACTCCCTGATTTGTTATTCTATTATTATCGGTAGCACTTTTATTATTACTAAATAAGGATTGAAGATCGTAAAAATATATCTATAATTTTTCCAAACTAGAAATCACTAAAATTAAGACAATAACTTCATACATAACTATAGGAAATTATAGGGGTGTTGGGTTGAATATTAATAATATTTATTATTAACAGCGAAGACTCTGTATACTAACAGAGTAATTAGTATACTCAAGTCCAAGCTTAATGGGAAGTCTGTGCAATTAACACATTTGACGTATACTTTGGTACTGTTAAGTGGTCGGATACAGGGTTGGACAGCTAGTTCGGAGATCCGAACTAGTTTTACGAAGCACCATCCTATAGCGGCTGTGGAAAGGATGATTACAGGCTCGTAGTTACAGGGGTAGAGAATTAGCCGATATGTAGAGGGTTCACGGGAGGCAAAACGACAACTTGAGGAGGTTCTTCTTAGTTATGGCGACACCACTTCATCGTGCATTGGTACAAGCCGATCTCGATTTTCACACCGCTGAAGCTGGCTCAAGCTGTCAATCAAGAAATATTACCTGAAAGGGATTATACTGTGGGAGTGGTGCTCTCGAACAGCACTTCACGGGAGGGATCATGCGACTGATCTGAAGCAGCCCCATGTCGATACTACCGAGTCAAATAGCTGGTTGAGTCACTCCGGGTTGTTACTTGAAACGCGGAAGGATTCTTTATGGCCTCACAGGACCAAGTTACTCTTACGAGGAACTATAGGAGCATATCCTAAGAGAAGCCAACAGAAGAGGGTTCGGGTACTGCCACTAATCTTATCGTGAACGGGGATTGTACCTAAGAAGTTGGGGCAGAGTATTGTCAACCTTGGTCTTCGCTTGCGAGTACAGCGCCAGCTCCAGAAGGCAGTTATACTGAAGACCTGTGCTGTTGTTCGACGAACGCTGGACTTGGAGTGATAGTTGATTAGCTGCGATGTAGTTAAATTTAAAAATTTCTGTTTGAATATAATCACCTATTTTTTTGTTAGAGGTAAAGTGTTGAACTGATAGGTGAAGCGTTAAAAACCGGTAATTAGGCCGAGTATTGTGTTAGTTAAATAAAATAATAATACGGTTCGCAAGATTTTCGCAAGAATATTTTTAAAGAAAACAAATTAAACATAACCATATAATAAGAATGAAGTCAAAAATTCTTCGTTCATGTTAATTTTGTTGCAGATGGACTGACAGTTATATGTGCTGGAACAGCTTGTACCTGCCGGCCCTGTACTTAAGCATTCTCTCCAAACTTGAGCCTTGACTTCCAACATCTGTGAGTAGTTTACGCCCCCTGTTTATTTATTTCGATAATTACTTAAATTAATTTAGCTATTTTTCCCAAAATCCTTCCATAAACTCTTTCGAGTACACCGTACTCTCGAATATGATGAAAATTTTTATTGGATAGTGTCATAACGGTATAAACTCAGTGATAAGTTACGATATATAATATTTGAAACATTAATTCAACTAACTACTAGAAAGTAGTAGACTGATTTTTAGTTAACTCAGGCTCACATAAATAAATTATGTACAGTCGAATGTCCACACAAGTTTCATTCTCTCGGCGCATCTTCTTTAACAAGCGACCTAAGTATAAGAGTTTTTCCTAAACCTAATTTTCATTGCAGTCGTGATAATTCTTCGGAAAACAATGCAATCTCCAATGCAAGTGTACTTAAAATCGTAAATAATTTTCGCCTGTTTGAAATAAAATAGAAGCTTCGTAGTTATTTATCATTAAGATATTTCTTATTTTGAGACTATAATAAAACAGACTGGCAACGAATATAACACCCAACAATATTAACCGAAGACCCTTGACAAGACCTGTTTTCAGGGCCGTAAGAACACAATTCTCAACTGGGTTTTGATTTTAAAGCATTACGAGTGTAATTTAATTGTCTGGAAGAATGCGCGTAAATTGAAGCCGGATCTATCCCAGCTGTCCACCTGGATAGAGAACGCCGAAACGGAACCCAGCGGAGGGAACAGGAGCGCCCTCTAACACTCCGTGATATATTGCTTTGTATAATTCATAACCATTTGGTAAAGAAGGGACAAAGTAGAAGAGAAGACGAAGAAGAAGAAGAAGAAGGAGAGGCGGTGTCACGTGACCCTCACTTTCGGTTGAACTCGGCTGAATAATACATGACCCAGGGAAGGAGGGAAGGAGTCGATGTCGGTCCACCTTACCTTTCTTATTACCTTAGACATATTTTTTCTTTTTCATTTTTTTTTATTATGAAAACAAAGCCTGAAAATCGCGCACTTGTGCCAACTTTGAAACCCGCAAAAATATTAATATTTTACCGCACAGCGGGAAATCGTGTTGTGGGAAAAATGTGTAGAAAAACTTTTCCTAAAAATTACAATTCAAATATCGATAGCCACGCTCACGATTTTGCCGTTGTATTTTATTCCCCCGCGATGTATTCTAGATTCTGGTTTCAATCTCCATTGCTGGTACACTTTTATTTGCCAAGAATATTAATATTAATAAAACTAAATATAATATATTAACAAAAATATTTAGTTTTATAATGTCATTATAAAAAAAACTCACGACTAGTCAAATAAATTATTCTCTAATATAAGAATATATATATATATATATATATATATATATATATATATATATATATATAAAGTACCTTATATTAAAAGAAATTATTTGACCTTATGGCGGACTTATGTGTCTTATTATTATTATTCTCGGCAAAATGATTTTTTCTGGATGATTCTGGTTCAGAATAATCCCCCGTATAATTCTCTCTTCCTATGCTTGTTTTCCTGCCATAACTTCACGCTTCTCCTAGTAACGGACCTTTTCTGGCTCTAAAACGTTAATCAGACCGAGTAATTAGAATATAAAATTAGTAATCGCCTAGTAAAAGAGGGCGCAGGTCCTCTAACACTCGGTTGGGAGGATTAGTAGGGAAAATAAAGAGTGTTGAGTTTCGACCCCGAGTATTCTAAGCTTTCTTGACAGTTTCTCGAACGCGGGCCGATATGAGGGACAGATAAACGGCGGTAATAAGTGCGGTGGTGGACAGTGACGAAGTGCTCACGCCTGACGCTTAATTAAGAAGCAAGTGTGCCTCTATAAAGTTCATAACGAGAGAGCTTAAGTCATGAAACTCTGGGTGCTCTTTGTCTTCGTTAACGGCGTGACCGGATCGACCCGTCCCCTTCCATGGCCTTCCATGGATAAAATTGTCCCCGCACACACTGTCACAAATCTGTAATGGCCTACGGCGGTAGCCCTCCAATCTCTTGTATAGTGTACAATAAAATATACAGTCTATGCGATTGGTGACTTTTAACATATAAAATTTTATTTTTCAGCGCCACATGTTTTTATAATGGAATTCCAAGTATAATTGCAAACTTCTCGGTTTTCATGTTAACATTTATATGATGGGCCTATTCAGTTTTCTCTCAGGTTTCGATTTCTGACGACCCTCCATCCTGTACACTCTGTCGGTATTACAGTGTGGCTGATACTAATGTACAACTTTGCCTTGATAATGCTGACAGCGTGCTTCGTAAGCGCGTACCCACTGCACTCGATACATTAACCACGGTAGGGCTACTCTGTTTTAAAAGCGATTGGTAAAATCCCGGACCTCCGCTTTCTGTACGTATCTACACTATAATAGACAGGTACAGAAAAAAATTGAAATATTTTAAATTTCTTTTACGCGAGAATAAAACAGAAGATTCTATTCCGTTCTATCTATCCCCAATTTATCTATTTCTGACTCGCAATCTGTTGCGTAGTGACATTAATAATTGCAAAAGACGAATGGGTTATTATTAGAGATAACGAGAGTTTGATATTAAAGACAACTGGGCGGTGGCGGTTCAAGTGGTGGATTCCTCAACTTATCAGAGGGACGGGAAGATAAGTGAGAATGACTTGACTTTTGGTGCGTGTTCGGCCCCAATGAACCACCAGGACTAACTCACAGTGGCGAGACAATCTCGGAATTTCAATTAATAGCCTGCCCACACGAGGTCCTTTCCCTCGCCATCTCTCCTCTCACTCTCCCTCACCTCCCTCTCTCCCTCCCTCTCTCCCTCTCCCTCTCCCTCTCCCTCTCCTCTCCTCTCCCTCTCCTCTCCCTCTCCCTCTCCCTCTCCCTCTCCCTCTCTCTCCTACCAGCCTCACACCCACTAATCTGTCACCCTTTCACTCACGCCACACCTCTCCAACCCCCCCTCCTCATGTCTTGTCTACATCTGATATATACCTACAAACACACATACATTTATGGGTATACTGTACATTGTATTTCTTAAAATACTAGTGTTTATACAATACGTATCTGCCGTAAATTGGTTCCTCATGACACTAAAACTCCGACACCCGCAGGTCATGATGGCTTAGTATCGGAAGCCGCCGCACAACTTTCGCGTTCCTTCGTTCATTTCGTAGTCTGTAGGGATGCACCGATAAATGCGTTGCTCAAGATACTGCGCCTGCAGGTTAACTTGAGTATAATAAACGCATTTGATAATAATTACCGCTAGTACCGGGCATGGCGTCAAGATATTATCTGGGAAGAAATATTCGAAACAAACGGTCCGGAAATTTATGGGACCAACGGTCTTCCCGTGAATTATGCCCATATTTATACACCAAGTTCCAGACGAAAACTACTGCCTGACAATAATAGGAGAACGTCCTCTTGGGTTTTTTCCCAGGAACCCAGGGTTTACGGACAGACGAATGGTTGAGCGAGAATGGATTTGTTTCCAATCCTGATGGCCCCTGAGCGAAATGAGCAGTGTCACACGACCGGAAAGAAATCCCTTAGCGAGGAAATGTTTGCTTAAAACAACTTTCACCCTCATAAACATGTGGCAGGAACCTAGACTTTTGAGCCGGTAACAGTTACCACCGTACTTCAATCGCATTATTACGTACAAAATATTTATTTCCTTAATTTATAAAATTATTATATATTATGCAAAATAAACTGTCCGATTCTTATTTGTCGCTATGCTTCTACTTACATCTACACCTCATAAGGAAGCATTGTACGCTTACTGCGATTGGAGCAGGTTGTCGAATTTTCTCGTGAAGATAAAACAGATAAAAATAAATATTCGAGTTCTTTTACCGGGCTAGGTAATCAATGTTTGTACTGAACGGAAATTATATATTCAAATTTGTCTAACATTTGAAACCTTATATAAACAAACAAAAATAATATGCGACCTTAAAATGCAGGCAATAAAGCGGATAGTAGTAGTAAGATAAGGCCCGAGAACCAAAAATGGAGATTAGGGTGGATTTTAGGTTCCAACAATTAAGTTCCAAATAATAAGCGACCCTGGGGCTGGATCAATCCAATATCGCATTAGACGGAGTGGCCTAATCTCAATAATCATTATTCGGCGTCCTTCTGACCCCGTGACTGAATTTTAATTTAAAGCAATCCTGAAAAATGTATCGAGATTAAACCGTAAGAATAAGGAGGAGGCCAAAAAAAATAAATAGCGGGGCATTTAAAAACTACACAGCGACAAATCGTGGCGATAAGGGACCTTCCGTTCTTTTCTGACTCTCTGACCTTTTTTAGATTAAAATGGTAGGCAGTACTTTATTAAAAATGAAGGCCGGCGTTTGCAGGCTTTAACGAATAAAATTTAAGGGAATAAAATAAATAATGTATTATTTATAATGAAATTGCTGTTGGGTAATCCGCTAGGCCTTATAATCGTGCTCCCTTTCGATTTCATGTTATGCAAGACCGATTTCGATTTCTCGCCATAATAAGCAACAATCCTTCAACATATTAGACCGAAACAATTGAGCATATTGGGTGCTGATCGGCATCTTGCCTAAACTGTCAATAAATTTTCGACCGCCTAAAGTAGAAATTTGGAGTCTAATTTAGGGCCGATTCTTAATTTTAAGTCTAGTACTTTGTCGACATTGCAATTGAGTACGGAAGCGTAACGGAATACGAAACTTGTAAAAGCCTGCACAACCAGTAATAGGTTAAAGCGGCTCTTGAAGAAGAAAACAACAAGGAGGAAGTTCTGGAAACTTGTACCGAGGCTTCCAAATTGGTAATTGAAGGGATTAAATTGTAGGAAGATTAAATTCAACATTTAATACATGCAGATCCGATCACGGAAGAGCAGTTTTAGGTTGAGAGGAGAGTTAACCGTGGGCCTGGGTGCACATCCATAATGCGTGAGGGAACAAACTAAAACTTATTTAATTATTTATTACTTTATCTCTGATTATTATTATTATTATTTCAGTAAAGTAGTGTGCCATTATCCAAAAGAATTTATAATAACTTTTGCTATAGGAAAATTTGCTTTACGAATTATCTGTAATTTTATTCAATATTTGTTTGCCAAAAAAAATTACACAACGACTCAAACATGGCATTAAATTATTTAATATGAAATAATATTACCCTCTCTTATTCTGCTCTTAGAACAAAACAAGCGTTCTATTCTACGAATGTATTATTTGTTTAATTCCTTCACGACTAAAATAAATTGAGGTATTTACTCGTTTTAATAAAGAAGTTAAGACCGAATAAGCGGGGAAATGGTATACAGAGGAATCGCACGGATTATAGAAAGAGTGTATAGCATACCTGAACAAAAAAAGGTTTCCGATTTTCCGACAAGTTAAGAAATTCAGGAAAAAGAAAATAACCAAGAAAATAAAATGGCCGAAATAAAAGGAAAAGCCGAGGGGAGTTGCAGCTTTTAGCCTTGTCTGTGAGAAGGGAGGGATTAGAGGTGGAGGGAGGGAAGGTTGTTGGAGTTTCAACTAAGCCCCCTTTAAACTGGGCCAGATAAAACCACAAACCGAGTTTTTGATAGGAAACACCAGGGGAACCGGCCAGTTGCTCTGTGCTCGAAGTTTACATTAAATTGGAACGCTATAAGCATAAACCGATCCAGGTCTCCATTATTGACCGTGTGTGGGAATCGGACGTAATGTGCTCATCATCTATTCTTTATACTCGTGTGATTGTCGTGGAAATAGCTGTCGACGATTTTTGGGTTAAATGGGAAAAGAAAAATTTCAAGAACCTGCGGAGAGTCAAAACTAAATACTTCTATTCTTGCAAATGGGTCTTAATTGAATAAGCATAAACTGGATTTATGCTTATTACGTAAATAGTGCAGTATTAAAATATTCCAAAACCAATTTTCTGTTATTATTGTTCCGTTGAAAAAGTTAACGCTGTTAAGAGGTTGGCCGGGGCTCTCAAATCAATTGACAGTCTGCTAACTGCGGTCAACTGAATTTAATTAAGGTAGCCAAGTTTGGAGTGTCCACTCGACCGACTTTAATTCCACTAGCATTTATTAACGGGTTGTCATCGCTCCATTTATCTCGCCCATGTTGCCAATCTCCATCGAATAGCACGCCATCTCCAATTAACGCCACTGCAGTGTTCGCTTCAGCCGCTGGGAAAGCCTTATTTTATTTTTGTTTCTATTATTTCTAACCTGGTGTCCGGAATCGTTATACTCAGTCGACGAAATATCACCAATTAGAATAGAGCCCAATATGGATTATTCGATTCTTTTATCGATTCACCATAGTATCAAATACTAACCAAAACGTATTATATAGCCATGCATAACTTAGTTAAAATATATTGAATATTAAAACTTAATAAAAAATTTGTTAATAAAAGAACATTAAGGATGTATAAATTATTTGGAAAACCTATTGGCTGTCAGTGAGGGTCTTGTAATTTTGATTTTCCATTCACTGGTTAGATCTTTCGCTAGACCGATTTCTCGCCATTTTCAGTTACTTTCCGTCAATAGGTTGGTGAGTTAGACACGTTTGGATAGAGTGCCAAAAATATTCCTAACGGATATTTGTGATGTAGATCGGAATAAATTAGTTCACGCCTTAATTTTGAATGAACCAGTAAAATTAAGAGAATGAATTAGAGTCAGTATGAGAGCAAAACATTCACTGATGCCAACCAGATGAGAGAACGAAGTAAAAATCTCCTTTAAGAGATTGAAAACTCTCGATGGTGTGACAAGAATTTTCGTCCCCAATGATATTCCGAATGTTATGGCTCTTTCCTCCCCGCCATAATCATTTACGAGAATTCCAAACACAGATGCTTCAGATAATAGTTTTAATCTATTTCCTATTGGGGATATTAATGTGCCATTTTGCGTTTAGTATAATACTAAAACGATGCTACACCCCAGAAGTGCTGGCTTAGTATCGGATTGCGCCGTACTTCTATCCTATCGGTCTCGTTGTACATGCAGCGGATAGAGTAGGATCGACGGCCTAGACAAACGTATAATACTGAGTATTTATGTATTCGCGTCCTTTTGCGATTAATAATGATATTATTAATCGTTACAATATTCATAATAATTTTCAAAAGAGGACTTATCTCCTCGATTGTATTTATATCTCTGGAACCTAGCGTGAATCATATTTTTAAAATTAGGGCTGGTGTGATTAATGTAAATTCGAATAATAAATATTTCGGGATTCGAATAATAAATTATTCGGATAATAAATATTCGAATTCTAGTTTAGGCGAATTCGCAGACTAAAGAAATAATAGTTACAATCTTGTCGGCCCAGTCAATTTTCGTAAAAGAACCATTCGTAAATACACTCTCGTACTGTCGTATTGGGCATTGGTTCCTGCAGTCCTGTCCCCACCCCGTATTTATGACTAAACTAACCTTGTTTATTAAGAGAACCTAGAACCACACCTCCCCCCACCTCTTAACATCAATAAATTTACGTGGGACGGGGGCGGGGTGAAGGGGTCTAATGTAATTATTCTGGCTATCAGGGCCGGTTACACGACCCGTTACCGTCAACAAGGCACCGGCATCATCAGGCCGGCTACAATCGATTTTACAGATTAAATTCCCTCCCGGGTTCGCCCCATTCACTTTACCATTCAACTCCACTCGGCACGCCGGCGGTAAAATGGTAAAATAACCCCGTTGGCCCTTGTTAACTTCAGAATACTGTAACGACCGGCTAAAATAACGATGTTCCTTTGGCTGATGAACAGAAAGGAGATGGATAAATTTCAAAAAATTGTTTACCTCTCACGGAAATTAATTTCGTTATATTTCCTCGCGGTATGGAGATGCCACACGAAGAAAACTATATGACGCGGCACTAGACTAAGGCGTTACATATATCCGTTTTCTGAGGCGACTCTTCATCGGCAGCGGGTAGTGCGTAGGTACCTCATTGTATTATATGGGACAGATTATCACCGAACAGGCGCGGGAAGCCCGAAAGTGAATTGTGTGATAGCGATGATAGTCCAAACAAACACCTATAATCGATTGGGATATCTCAATTTCTCTCGGGAATCAATTGTCTAATTAAGCGGTACGCTCTGGCCGAGAGTATAAAAACCTGGTTGAGTTGTTCAAACTTAATGATTTTTAAAGACGACATCTGCCAGATCGCATCGCACGTTTCACGTATAGTGTCGTGTGGCTGGGTTTCCATTCCGGGCGTGTTCCCACGTTCTTGTAGTCGATCGTGCGGTCCGATAACCAGTGAAAAGACGGTTCAGGGTTAACTCCGTTTAAGATCTCGATTAGTTCATACATCGATCGCCGTTCCCGCTCAAGTTAAGTAAAGCATCAAGTAAAAACACAAAAATAGAAAGGGTCGCTTTTGATGGAAAACATAAAAAACTGGGTGCCGAAACATATAAACGGTTGAGATAAGAGGGTTGTCTGAATTTTTCGCGCGGAACAACCATTTCTGTTTACTGTGATTAGTGGTCGGGGTTGGTGGGGGTGGTGGTGTGACCGGACCCTAGCGTGCCGCCACTTCCCTCGCTCCAATTCCCTTTTTATTCGCTTCCTAATAGTCCCTGTCAGTCCCGCATAACCTTATCGATGGGGCGACCGCGTATTAATATTCTCAATTATTTTTACAATCGTTTATAAATTTAAAATTTAAACGTCACGGACGTAGCGGCCAGGATAATATACGAAAAGGATAGCAGAAATACATGTCGCACCGCGTGACGGAGGGACCGGCAGAATCCAATTGGCTGTATTCAACTAACAGTTAAATTTAACGTTAATATTCAACGCGCATATCGGTGAAAGCATAATTGCGCTATATCGCGTACTGAAGGGGAAAAAACAAAAAATGTTAATATTTCCGCCAGTACTTCGATAGTATACTTTGGAACCATTTAACCGGTCGCCAGGCAGTATGAGAGTAAAGATTTGATTTATGTAACTCACACAAGAGAATAAAGAAAAGAATAAAGAAAATGAACTACCGGTTTTTCACCATGCAGTGAGATGTCAATATTATTAAGCGTGAGGTACATTAGGATATCCAGAATCGCCAGACAAGTATTATATCGTCTTTTGACGCCCGTTTGGTCGAATAGGGGAATTATTGGAGGATTTATTACCGACTTACACTCTGACAGGAAAGAGGAATCAAACGAATGGTAGATGTTACCTGTAATTGGGTTTCTGGGGTCTGTTGCAGTAGACAGTTGAAGTGTACGTGCCGGCTCTCGTGGCCCTTTGTTGTTTCTAAGGGGTTGATTCTCACTTTGAGTCTGAACGTCCATCATCCCTTTTAGATCCCTATGTCTGCTTCGACCCCTGTAATTAGAGTTTAATGGCTACTCTCACTTCAATGGTCCGATTCAACACCCTTGACCAAATCTTCGTATAGGTGCAGCTGACGAATGTCAATTCTACCTACTCCGTATATTATTAAAATGATTAAATGGCCCAAATTTTCTTACTCGGGTTGATATTTACGGTTGGGAAATAAAATATAAATTCAAGAATTAGTTGCACGCGGAATATAGTCAGTAATAAGGAAATGAATGACGAAGCTGTTTAAGCTTACTACGACAAAAATATACACATATCAAAACAACTGGCCACTGGACGGAAAAGTACCCCCCACTTCACAATCACAGTAAACCACTGTAAAAACTGGTTTATTTAATTTATTATATTTATTTACTGGTTTAAAGTTATTCATAGTTTATCGTTTTGTTAACATCACAAGTACTGTTTTAAAAATTCATATTATAGTTTGTCGTATATTTCGGCAATACATTACAATGTTTATCCTTTTTCCGGTATGAAATTGATTACATATAGTGAAATAGCTTAAGTAAAGCGTCAATTATATGCGTACTTATATAATAATATATAATATACGAAAATCATTTAATGCAGGCTAAAAATAGATAGTAATAGATTACATAGCTGGATGTTTATCCATCACATTTTCACAAATAAATTTAAAACAAGTTGAATAATATCGTCGGTAACAAAATCCGCAGTAGCGTGAACCGGGTAGTGGTAGTTATACTGTCACCATTTGCCGT
Organism: Lethocerus indicus; assembly: GCA_019843655.1. NCBI lineage: Eukaryota > Metazoa > Arthropoda > Insecta > Hemiptera > Belostomatidae > Lethocerus > Lethocerus indicus. Next base: position 18,272,647 of record JACDQD010000003.1, on the reverse strand, counting down.
TCGACCATGTTCGGTGCAATTTTTAAGATGACTGTAATCCGTTTACCCTAAAGGGCTATAGGACGGGTCGCTCTACAGTAGGACCTTGGGATCTAGTTTTTATGGCCTCAATATTTCATTCGCATTAATTGAAACGTTATTTCATTCGGGGTGGGATGCGCTACCTGTTCTTCGTTGGCATTTACGGTATTTGTAAAGATTTACAGCCCGGTGCGGTCCTTTTACTGTTAGGTACACGCTAGAGTCCGTTAATAGGAGAGCCCCAGTATAATAAATCAGTGAAAGGGGTGGAATACCATCCCGGACTCTGATGGTTTCTTCCACCCCCGATTTTTATTACCGCCTGAAATAGGGGACTGGCATAAAACCGGCGCATTTATTATAAGATCGGGGACAAGATAAGGTACAAGGATGACAGACGTATCGCTTCGATTAATACATCTACCGTCCGCCGCACTGTTGCGATAAGTTAAAATTACCAAAACACAAATCAGGTCCGTAACCGGAAGGAATTTTTTTCATTCACTCCATTAAACACTTAGTGCTTAGCACCCCCCATCTTGGTTTTGTCATTGCCACACCACGATGAATTTCTAGCACAAAAAGTTTTACTGGGACAGACAACTTCTGGGCACGTTCGGAGGACGGCGGCCGCACGCAATGTTTTCCCAACGCAGATTATATCTCGTATTAGAAGGATCCTTTTTACACATTATGAGTATTATGGTATGGCGTGTATGGTAATAATATTTATCTATAATTTATTTTCATAATTGCCCAAGATTTATGATAGGAGGCAGCCCCCATTCAGAAAGCCAGGGTTCGACGTCCCTCATGTATTTACTATACTATTTGAATGTAAAACAGTAAAAGTAAAGTTGTTGAAAGGATCAAAGGAAAAAAACATAAAAGGAAACATATAATAGGCTATTCCCGACGACTTAACACCGGCTCTGATGAGATATTAAGGTGGAACAAATAATATGATACAATCGCTCACAAATTGTAAATTTAAGTTTACTCCCAAACTCGAAGAAAGGGATATTCAATTATATTTGTTTATGTTAATTGTAGTTGTTTGTGTTAAATTGTTTTCTGTCGTGTAGGTAGCGTTTATTTCAAATATGTGTGCGCCAAGGTCTTAAATCGAATGATAAATGATGGGGGGGGGCGAGGGCGGTTTTCTCGAATGTCTAATAGGGTTTACAAAGTGAGGCATTGCTGGGAGAAAGGATCGTGTTCCCCGGCCCGTGCCACTCTCGATAAATTGAAAGTAGAGAAGAGAGCGGCCCTCAACCGGGCTAAATTCAATTTCTCCCACTCGGGCAGCCATATTTTCTTAGCGTTATGAATGTTTAATACCCTCATCCGACAGGATGGCCCCGTAATGGATGAGAGGGTAACAAGAGAACGGGGGAATGGAGCGCTGTCGGGATAAATGACAACGGGCCGTTCGGAATAATGAAGGCTTACCGGGGCCAGAAACGACAATTTTCTAAAATATTGAAAGTATTATTGTTGCTGTTACGTTTTATTTTGTCTTTATAATGTTGCTACTGAAGCAACATTGTTAATAGCTTTTGGCGCTATTATTGTATTTTTGCACACGAAAAAAATCAGGGTTAAGAGCACTAGTATTAGAAATAATCGCACTATATAATTAATTTCCGGTTAACGATGCTAGTAAAAGTTCCTTTCGCCGTTCGATGAAGCCTCTCTCACAAACCAACCTATACCTCGAACTACAACAAGATTCGAAGTAAATTCGTACTGGGGCAATGAAAAAATATTATCATTAGCGTTAATGTAGGAGAGCGGAAATAGAGCAGCGGACGGAAGGAAGGGAGAGGGCTCCACTATGACGGGGCGCGAGGCAGGCTAATGGGGCGAATTGAAATGATACTACGGGAGAATGATGAATAGTTTCTCTAGTGGCAAGTGTGTTAGTGGGCGACCCAGTTAGTATTACAGGTTAGTGTAATAGGCGACCGGGCTAACGATCGATTCCCGTTAGACAGGAGAGTGGGAGAGAGGGAGGGATGGAGGGATGGAGCGATGGAGCGATGGAGGGAGGTAGAGAGGTAGAAAGAGAGAGAGGAGGTTAGTGGTAGAGGGGGTGACGAACCGAGCCCCCCATATTTTGTAATAAACTCACTGCTATCTCTGTCGGACACAGGCACGGGCCACCCTCGGTATGGAGACCATAGTCTATATTAATAAACGCGTTTCAATAACCAATTTCGGTGTGGTTCAGAAAGGGACCTACATTTTTCGAATTTATAGTCTCCCGTCCGAATTCTACGTTGAATGTTTCGGATGTATTAAATTCCAACTCCATTTAATTTCCGATACGTAACGTATGATCTGCTTTATTTGCTTTAATCTCATTTCTTCCATGTGAAAAAGGGAAAGGTTCAATTCACGTTTGATTTAATAGTTTTTTTAGAATTTAAGGCCACCATTATTCACTTTTGCAAAACGGTGTTTTTGTGTAAGTTTTTTCTATCTCTTTTATTGTTGCAACTGTAAAAAATATAATAAGCAACATTGATAGAAGCACTAACCACAATTGAGGTGAAACCCACTGGTTTCCCCCCTTTTTTATTTGATACTTTTTTTTTAAATATAAGGTTTGCGTGGGCCCTTCCTTTTCTGGCGTCTTTCTGACGTCTGCATCATACGTAGGTAACGTTTGGAACGTCGGAGGATATCAGGACGATTGTTTGTGTAAGTTATTTTTATATACCAGACTAACCTGTTGCCAACACTATTGGCAACTAAGAGTATTATCAGTATATTATGGATATGAATTCCTTTGCAAGTCAGTCGGGAGAAACCGATCCATTGTTTCCAAGAGACTGCGTACTTTCCGAACCCTCGTAGGCATCGCGCACACACAGACACAAGATATCTCACACTGAGATATAGCGAAGTTAGACATAAATGAGCCCAATTATTTCAGGTATTACGATAGTAAGATTTTGTCGCCGGGTGCTGGGAAGACGGAAGGAGAACTCAGCGCATTTGGTAAAAGCGGGAACGGGGGAAAAAATTGAATTAAATTGGGCGCTCCGGGACGAGTTGATGGCGGCAGAATATTACAGGGACCCCCAAATGAAATCTACATAGAAATTGGGCGGGGCCTGGATAGGGAAGGGAAAGTTTTTTATGCCGGAGCGCCACTATAACGAGAAAGAGCGTTTTTCCTTAAATGGTTTCCCTCTGGAACCGAGCTGAGGAACTCGGCTGGCTCGTTGTGACAACGAGCAGGATGTTAACAACTTGCCGCCCTTCTAATTGAGACCTCGCGTCGACTTCAGAGACCCCCCGGCAACAGAAATACTCGCATATATATATATATATATATATATATATATATATATATATACACGACAGAAACTATGACAACCAATCATAGCGTCAACCAATAAATATATAAGAAAGGAGATTCAATAGTGAAGTATTTACTACTAAGGTCTATTCATTGGTTTACTATATATATATATATATATATATATATATATATATATATATATATATATATACATACATAATATATACATATACATACATTTGATTCTCCAGAACAGACCATTGCAGTCAGATTAGAATCATCTCCCTGTAACTCAAAAATAGTTCGAAGATAAAACACCGAGCCTAAATCCCTCTTGAAATTCGACCATGAACGTACAGTTGATCCCCCCAATGGCTAATAATTAACTATTTAAGGAGCCCCGCTTAAACATATCGGCCCAATCATTATCCTGATTGTGGCGGAGCTAAGCATAAATAGTTAATGGGATGGTCTGGTCTAATGGAGGCGTTGTCCCGGCGGTGAGGAAAGGGGGGGTGGGTTGGGGGGGTTGGTCGGGCTAACCTCCGTAACCGACATTAATTGTCCCTGGCTAAATCCTTAAATTGGCCAATTATTCAGGGCGGCATCGATTGTGCACATTCCTCTGCAGCACAATTTACTTCTCTCGGCTACTTCATAAATAATACTCGGCCCCCTACCTATTACCCCTAGAGCTCTATACTTTTCGCTAATGACCGAGTTACACTAAACCCCTGTTATATCACCCTCGCTAAAGTAACATATTGAATTATTCCACTAGTTATTTGTTTTATTCCTTTAAATATCTAAGTAGATATCAATTAAACAAAGTCTTGAGTATCGGTTTAGATCCGAGCATTCATCAATGCAGCAGTGTCGTCGCTTCTGCCTGTTAGATATATATAGCAGCAAGATATATAACTAAACATAAATTTTCCTATAAAAATGACCATCTCTTCGACCATTCATTCTTCGATCATACACCAAGTTGAACAATTCTCCCACTTTTATCCGCACAAATGCAAAAATACAGAATGTAGATTAGCTTTACTGTATTAATGAATAATATTAAGAGAATAAACCAATTAAGCAAGAGGGGACAGATTAAATGTTTTATTTTTAATTCTTAATATGTAGGCGCGTTTTAAGCAATGGCCGCATGGAATATAGGACAGTAAATAGGACCTAAAGGCGTAATGGTCTCGGTGGAGACGATGGCAATTATATTTATTATTCCGACAGCTAAGTGGCCGTCAGTTCAATTAGCGGTGACTCTTTACCCCTGTTTTAATTCTCTTTTCCGACTGGCAGGGCAAAAGGCGGAGGTACAAGCCGATCTATCGGCAAAAATCCGCCCTCCAAGTAATTAGCATTTCCTCCTATTTCTACCCCATTCCCTTTCGTTTTTCCTTTCTGGGGGTTCTTTCATAACCTCTTTAAAAACTGGACCAGGTCTCCTTTGATCGTTGGCGGGCCGGTGGTCTTCTCTTTAAACCTGAACCAACCCATTAGAAACCAATAGAAACCCCTTCCTCCGGTCTCAAAATACTCATTCGTTTACAACGGATCCATTCATTCCGCATTTGAAAATACAGTACTTAGAGAAATATAGATTTATATTTTTCTACTATTTCATTATACCTCCATGGCTAATACACTGTTGAGAATATTAAGATGATTAATTGATAAATTGGAGTAACTAACTACACTGGTTTCTTTCAGTTCAAATAAATATAGGAAACGACTATTTTAATTCTGTTTATGACTTTCTAATATAGTTCCATTATGTCAGCATCTTTCGTACTTAATTATTTAATAAAACTACGAGACTGAACGCATTTCTTACAATAAGAAACATTATTATACGCGTAACAGAATCAGTCATTTACAAACAATTTACCTGCAGTGAGTGGTGAAATGGCAGTATTACTTGCTCGGTAGATCAAATAACACTTGAAATACTGCACTGAAATAATTCCGAGATGTTCGGGAAAGCACAACGATAATACTCCGAATACTCTTAAACAGATTTATAGGACTCCTGAAACGATTTCATCTCTGGCCTCCGAAAAAGATTGGAGGATTGGTTTATTATTAGGAAGGAGGGGTTAAAATAAGGAGCTCAGTAAGACTGGGACGTGCTCGATTAGGAGGGAAGGACGTCAATGCCCAATCAATGTTTGGTCACTGATTGGCCGGCTGTCACTGATGCCGCTCAATGCCCAATAGGACTCAGGACCGGGCACAATAGGCTATACTATCCCAAGTGAAACCCTCCTCAGTATCGACCGCACGCAATAAAACCAAGTAAAAATAGAGGCCCTACATTCTAATTCAAATAAACTCCAATTATTTGGACCGTTCTGTTTAAAAAAGGAAAAACAACATATTTCCTCCGTTCTTTTCAAACTTATTTAAGAAATGCGAATGGATAATTTCCCGGCGGCTTATTTTACGTTCACAAGTACGATCACTATGCAGGTGCGGTATATTGCTTGAACTTATTCGAGAATAGGAAATATAATTTTGTTTAAAATTATAAATTAGATAGCTAATAGCTTTCTACTTATTTAACAGAATTATCCAAGTTTCCAACCAACCAATAGGAAACGAGATGACATAGTGCGTATTTTAAGATTTAATCCTGTTGCATGTCCAGTTCTGTAAATTATTTATATATAAGTATAACCCAATAATATAATAGCTTCCTATAGTTTGAATCGTTCGGTCCTTTGTATGCCATATACGATCCGGTTGGAACGTATGACAAACACTTAAAACACTTAAGTTAGGTAAGTTAAATGTAACCTCTTAAACAATATATTTTATCACCAATCTTGTATCATAGTTTGTAACATAATTTTCTGGTGGGCCAATATATTGATATGTTAGACCTGATTCGTCTCGTCTGCGTCTTCCGCAACAGCGTTCACCTTTTCCTTAACTCACGGAAGATTATCTGGGTTTAATTCATAGGTATAAATATAAACTTTGTGACACTACTATTTAAATATTTTGAATACCTCTTTGGTTGCCTACCAGTGGTTTGGAATACCCTGCTACTTATGATTTTATTTGTTTTATCATGGTATTTAAATATTATACTATTTCTCTGGGATAGGCACGCCGGAAATTTTGAATGTGAATGAAAAGCAACGGAGTTATGAGAACAAACACGTAGCTCGTTACCGTAAGAGATTTCTTGTACTCTCTCATTTAATGGGTCCACCGATCGATAGAGCTGATCGGTTCAAATCCCGGCTGTCTAATTGTTACTCCTTTGTAATTCGGTTAAGGTTAATTATTGCCGACGCCATTAAGGACCGGGCCCTCGATCACCTTATTGCGTTTATACACCTAATTCGTACCCAATTATTGTTAAATTTGATTAGCCTATCGCGATCGTACAGTTCTACCGCGATTAACATTTTAGTGCAAATCAAATTAATGCCAATCACAGAGACGATCGGATAGAGCTTATATTCAACAAGCTATGCAATTATACTTTCCCTATCGATACTTTTCGAACCACTGAAACGCATTTGAAGCTATATATTCGGTTCGATGACTGGCCCGCAATATTCGCGATATCGTTAAAGCCGCACCGCTCGAGGGTGGAATTTCTTAGGAATAGATATCGATTGTGTACGTGTTCGGCGTGACAAAGAGGTTGAGGAGCGGCCCACCGCTAATGAGAAAACATCGATTGACCATCGGTAACCCCCTAAAATAGACGGTTTAAAATATTCAAAGGCTCCCTCCGACCTGCGGATTCGAGTAGGGTGAATCGGCGAACACTCGTTAGCCACACTCCACTCTAACGAGAGCCCGCCGGACAGTTTTCAAATGTGATGATATTCAACGAGAAAGTTCCACTCCTACATATTATACATGTATACATGTACTTCTACATATGATATTTATATATATATGTCAATCAATTATGTTTAAACGTAATGTATACATTGAACGATTCGCAATATTAACTTTTAATTATTATTAATAGTAATTAATAGCAAAAGGTTTCGAAATATCATCACAGGCCTGAAGCTCAGGCTACTGTCTATGAAGATGCCGATATCGCCATCTGACAAGAGGCCCAAAACAGCAAATCTTACTGGAATCAGTACAGATAATAGTAGTTTATATTTATATTGTAATGATTGTATATCACGAATTACCAAACAGTTAAATTGCGGGTGTTTAAATCATTTTCAGTGTCGTTGATATCCCGTAATCATCTTGGCATACTAAATTCATGTATTATGAATCATTTTTTATATGTAAAAAGAATCATTTATCATAAATGATAAGTAACTATTATGTATTATATATTTATATATTGATCAGGATAAGTGATTACACTATCCAGTAGAATTATCGATTTTCTCCAGCCGCAATGAACTCATTCATAACGTTTAAATAATAGAAAATGGTTAGGCGCAACCTCCCAAATCAAGCCCAGACAAATCACTTTACTGTAAACCCTCCTCATAATCATTCGTCGTTTTAAATTTGACATAATCTTTTCGAGAATAGAAATATCTTCTATTCCTCCTATTGTCTATAGAGTAATGAATGTCGTTGCCTTATTCAGCAAAGAAATATTCCTGATTTAATTTTAGTGTATCGTCCGGAGTTATATGAGCTCCGGTCGCACTACTACATTTACCGCACTATACTATTAATTACCGGTTTAATTTTGACATGTGTATAAAAGTTAGAACTGCTAATGAAAATTTAAAAAATGATATTTTCTAGTTAACATTTTTTCACATTGTAATCGACTATGATTATATTAATGTATAAGAATGAAACAATTATTTATGGAAGTGGGTAGGCTCGGTCTTATTAGAGTTGTCCAGCAAATGTATCGAACGGTTTGTTTTCGGTCAGTATGGAAGGTGACTAGCGAGGAGCATAGGCTTGCAGAGGTGTTGTAGCGGCAGATGTACCCTTCATGTAGGTCACAATTAATGGCTCCCGGGCTCGATCTGACAGACGCCCAATATGCCGGGATTACAGCCAATATACCTGTATATAATGCAGCACGCACGCTCACATCTCCACCCCCTAACGCTAACTTCAGCCCCGTCCTTACTTCAACATTTACTCTACGCTTTTTCGTCCACCGGTCGATCCCTGCCGTGTCGTCCTCTTCCAGTGCCGTGTGTGCATCATTCCTATCACCACGTTCTTTTTTCGCCTATCTTGTTTATATTCCTCTCTTTCCCTTTATTTACTGAATGAATTGAAATCCATTCTGTGATGCGACCTTAAAAATCATATATTTAATTCGAATTGGTTTTAATTGAAAGGAGATCCGACACCGAATGTCAGTTTCAGTTTTTATAGGCATCACTTATTTACTCTAATATATTTAGTTATGCACTTTTTCCTGGAATCGGTAATTTCATATATAACCATTGAATTCAATATAACCATTAAGAATGAGAGAAAGTTCGGGATTAAATTTGGAGAGTGGGGTGATGCTATCGAGTAGGACGGATTAAGGGTCGGTAGTTGAATTTTCAGGGAAAACTACCTGCACAGAATAATTGAATTCAGCAGGATGTTCAGAATGTCATCTCTGCTTTTGTATTTTGATAATAGAAGTATTGTTCGAATTAATATAGTTCACCGGCATCTAATAGACATGGCCATCACGACAGTCTTGTCGCGCGGGCTTAGTATCAGAGGATTAACTCAACTGAAACTCCATCATATAGAAGTGATGTACCAAATGATTAATTGTTTTCCAGTATTTAAATAAATAATAAAATAAAGTTTGTAGAGAGTTCGTGCATCTTCCTAATATTACCCGCGCGTTTCTAATACTGGTTGTTAAGTTATACGCAAGATATGCACTACGTATAATATTATTCTATCAAATCGATTTAATAAGAAATCCATCATCACTTTTTACCAATCCTAATAAATTAAAAAAAGCTAAAGATTGTTAAAGATTTTTATTTAAATTATACTGAGAATGGATGAAAACAATACATAAATTTTGTAGTATATGGAAGGCATCGAGGAAACCTTTAAATGTCGGAAAATAATTCGGAATCGAGTAAAGTAAATCCCAGCTAAAACGAGTTGGAGAAGATACATTTGGCCACAAAGCCAGGAGGAGGGGAATCGAATAAAAGAATAAATGAAAGTTGGGATCCGCTGGCCTGACCGGGTTCTAAATCCCATTTGAGCCGGACATTTCTATTGTATATCAGTAAGAGGCCGGTTGTAGTTGAGGAGTAGCGGCGGGTCACCCGCCAATAGCCAACCAACTCCTTGGGTAGCCATGGCGACGGGACATCCCAGTTTCAGACACTTTTTTCAAATTTCAAACATGTTTATTTCATTAAATACAAATAACACATCGATGAGACAATATACAAATGGTGATTCCTACATGCATACCGGCCTATTGGCCTTACTACATATATATACTTAAATATTATGGTACATTGCTCGTGAATATTTAACAATTTTGTATTGATAATCGGGAAAATATACAATAAAAACCCGAGAACTTAAGCTACACTCACTACATTCACTCGCACAGACACACATTCACTCACTGCACTTTGCACTTGCCACTTGGGTTCACTACACTGCTCGCGAAACTCGGTGTCGGTGCACTGATCACTGGGGCACTGGTGACAGTATACGACCGGTCGTATACCGTCGTTAGCACTATGCACTATAGGCACTTTGACTGGCACATTCACAGCTTTCACTACACTGTTTCACTTTCACTTTGGTTGGAGGGTCTTCTAGCTCGGCGTGAGGGCCCTCCTCCTTGTGGTACGTCTTTTGGGTGGCCAGTGGGGTTTTTGGGGAGCTGGGACGAAGATGGCAGGGGATTCGGGTGGTTTTGGAGTTTGTCTCTGTGTTTAGTCGTTATTTTGTCTATTATTTCGTCTAGTTTAGGTGTCTGGGCCAAGTCGTGCACGTGTCCTGTTCGTGTTCTCGGGGGTATGTCGAGGGCAATTCGGAGGCATTTTTGTTCCGAGTGAGTTGTAGTTTTTTCATGTGTGTGTTGGCTGCGTTACGCCAAACGGGACACGCCCGTAAAGTAGGGAGGGCCTGATTATTGTTTTGTATACGGTCAGTTTCGACCTCTCATTGAGCACCTTTGACTTGAGAAGACAATAGAGTCTTCCTAGTTTGCTTTTGGCCTGCTGGTTTACAGCCTCTATATGAGTTGACCACAGCAACTTTTCGTCTATGTGCAGTCCGAGGTATTAGTTTCAGACAATGGTCCTGGCGAAGTATGAATTCGTCACAGGATACACCCCCGCTACCTTCAACCAGAAGTGCACTTTCGCAAGATGACACAAGAACAAGCAGATCAATTCACAAGCACTGTCCCATTAATAGGCCCATTAACAACAGTCACTCACACCTGAGGACTACCCGGGCGTCTTGCCCGGAAGGTGGCAGCCGCACTAAAAATCCGTCTTCTTCAGATGTGTGGTCTCCAGACGTTGAGGGATTAGGATTAATGAGCGGCCATTCACGAAATCCACGCCAAATAGAATGTAATGAATGAACAAAAAATCCTTGACACTGTTAACAATCCTAGTTCATAATTCCATAACAAAAAAAATATTAGTGCATATAGAAATTTAATGTTTTAAACTAATTGAAAGTACAGATTATTTGGGTACGCTTAGACAAAATATAAACATCGTTTACTAAATTAACCCATAAGAACTTTTTTCGGGGGGCAACTTTCAAATATACAGCAATACGAATGAAAATAATGGCTTGAAAATATTCAGGTTTACGTAATTGGAGGAGAAGTATGCCGTCGGTTAGGAACCGATTCCATGGTGCGATCTCAGATGGTAACCGGCTTTCTACGGTGTGGTAAAGCGCATGCAGTTCACCCGCACCTGTGGCACACTTTACCTCACATGAAAAACATAATTTTGAAACGAAATCGAATCATATTACCGACAAACCAATAATTTCTTAGCCACCAGCCATCCCATCCTCCTTCTACTTCTATATTCTTAGTGATTTTTTTAGCTACGAAATCACTCTGTAAGTGATCAGACCGTATGTTTATTGATTTACACGATGAAAAACATTTATATAAAAGTATATAAAGAGAAAGTGCCTCACAGATTTCATCTTATTCGAAATCTCCGAGCTCGGTTTATGCTCGTAATTGTTCCTATGTTTATTTGCAGTGAGTGCTCAATTGAATTCAAGCACCGATAAATAACCTAACTTGTCTGTCCACAGCGAGAAACCACGCGGTCCACATATCCGCCTTTATGGTCCGTTCGATTCAAAAGTTGGCCCATAAATCATCTTCCACCGCCACATATTGAAGTTTACTGTAAAGTAGTTGGATACGAGCCGGGGCTCCGGTCTGAAATATGACCCGGAGTAAAGCAGATTGAGAGCGCTGGTTGAATTATGGTAAACAAGGGACTCGGAGGATGCTCTCGGCAGACTCCGAACCTCCTTCCTCTCGGTCCCGTTTTATTCCCCGTTCGGAAACACGGCGCTCATTCCCAAAGAATTAATTAGCGATTGTAACAACTTTTTAATGTAATATTGTGATGTGTTGGCAGGGAAGTACGAGAGTTCAAGAGATGAGAGCGGGCCAGGACATGTGAGGCAGGCTGGTCTCACCGGCCTTTCTACTACTGGTAAATTGCTCACTATTACACTAATGCTCGTCTATCTATCATTATTACCTATTACCTATGTATATCTGGATATTACTAACTACTATACAATATTAACCTCAATACTGAGCGCATTATTAGATTAAGGAGCCACGACGTCTCTAACCAAAAGTGCTTCTCCGTTTCTCTTAGGTAGGACAGGATGAAAAGATAAAAGTTAATTGAGGGACAAAAAAAAAACTGAATTCTTCTATGACGAACCTAACGCTGCTGACGATGCCGACTATTCATTCCGTGAAATATTCACATCAAGGAAACTCCATAACGTCCCGTCATTGTGTTCATTCCTTTTTTTGTCTTTATCTCCGCCTGTTAAAATTAGTATTATTTTTCCCAAAGTCCAATTCCGGTCTCTTTGTTAGCCTGATAAGGACATTAAAGGCGAGTCGGATCATTAATTATTCGGGATTGGAGCTCCGAAGAAGGGTCGACAATACTTACAAATTCATTCTAATAAGGTTCCTCCTTCACTCCTCTTTTTTATTTTCCTTTTATTTTCATCACCGACGGAACAAAAGGACGGTCCCCGACAAAAGCCGATTCCCTTCCTCTTCTCCGACCGAATTGTACTTATCTTTATCGCCCTTAAATTCGATACTAGCTTGTCATTTTTTTCAATTTAATCAAAATTGAAGCATATTATGCTAGTCAATAATTAATATAATTTTAATATTATTTATTAATAATATTAAAATAATTATTATTAACATATTATTAATTACTCACTCGCATTTTTATCTGCAATTTTACAAGCCATGTCTTAAATATTTGAGTCAAATTCAACGCGGGACTTACCAGTGAAGCCACTAATTTAAATTATGTTGCATGGTATTTTCAGAAAACGTTTGAAACGTTTTTCCGGCCAATCTTTAAAAATGTTTATGAGTTTTATGAAACGCATATTCCAATTCGTAGGATATTGTTTTTTAAACATATTAATGGGATATTAAATTCTATGATACGGAATTTGATCGGGAAAATAGTGCAACATGAAAAATAGTATATAAGAATAGTAACAAATACAAATAATCATCTGATAGTAAACGATGTTTTCAACCAATAACTGTTCCCAGGAAAAATTGTTTCTAGGGAGTAGGCCAGAGACTACTGTTAAACATTTGTTGTGTTCTACGGTGGCAATATTGAAATTATAAGAGAAAAGCTGCTTAAGAAATGATTATGAAATCAGGAAAGTTCCTCTGTTGGTCTTTAGAATATTCTAAAGCTAAAATCCATCCGAATCTTTTGCTTCGAATGTAGATATTTTTCAAAATTAATATTTAGTTACACGACTCGTGGTGTCGAACAAAGGAAAACCGATCCTTGCAAGCGTTTTGGAGGGTAGTTGCTCGAAAACTGGAGAGTAACACGGAGACACTAGATCAACAGGTACACGGACTCGGACCCGGTCTAGTGCTAGAGTACTGAGAGCGGAGAGCGTGTCTGCCAGTGAGAGGGAGGACAATGACGGAGATACTTCAATTCAATACCGCTCTTGAACCGGGCCTTGAGGCGGAACACAATAATAATTTTCCACTTAGCACAACTCAATTCTGTCGTCTCCATTGTACCGAAATTACGTACCGCCCAGTACACTCGTACATTATATTAAATCCTACGATCAATTCTCTTCCGGTTTAGTTTAAAAACGTAGGCGCACAGTTCATTCTGATAACATAGAGGTCCGCGCAAACGACAGTAGAAGTCTTGTTCCCATGACTTAAGGTATCGCTTAGATAGTACATACAAATACTACCCATAAATCCGATACTAGACCTGCGGTAGAGACGGAAATTTGAACCTCTGCCGAGTGTAATTGGCCCTTACCAAAAAATAACAATCCATAAATACATAAAAATACATAAGAACTGATTCTTATTATCCAAAATTTAAATAAATTAAGTCAAATAAGTTTGTAAATACGATTACTACTACTGCTTACCACATAATTTTGCTTACCTCAATAAAAACATATTTAATCATTCCGTACGAATATAATTAATTCAGTTTTATCGACACTTGGACAAATATAGGATAGGATCATTTGATTCATGAAACATGCAGTAAATGAATTGTGTGCGCGTACGCCTGCGTTTGTATTTCTTTCGACGAAATATATAAATTGTAATATGATAATTGTACCTAGGGACTGGTCTGAAGTGACCCACGACGCTTATATAGAATTTACCAGTCCGTTGACTGATAAATTCTGTTATGAATTGAAAACGTAAGCAAAAAAGAAGCAATAAGGAGTTTCTTTAATAATAAGTTTAATAACAATGAACAAATCCTGTGCAGTATCAACAGCTCTGAACTATACGAGCGTCGGGGATATTGCCGCTGTTGGCAAAGTAAAAACGCTTATTGCCTTATAAAATGGAAGATATAAACCTCGGAATTACGCGATATAACCTGTACCATTAATGCAACGGTGCGACTTCACACTTCGGTTCTCGCCCGCCCTATATTATATATTGCGTCTCCTGTACTAAAATAGATTTTGCAAGCAAAGAATAAACATTATTTGCCCACTGAATACATTAAGTTTCTTACCCGCCCTGTGCGCCATGCCATATTATTAATATTTACACTGATACGCAACCGACAAGAGGACCAGCCTTCATTAGTAGCGATATATAATTAGTAGCGTTAAACGATAATGGGATAAATTCCATCAACCCACTTATCCACAAAGGTACAGGGAGCATCATTTATCTGAAACAAGAAAAGTGCTATACTAAAAAGAATATTAGGATCCAGATACTAAAATTATTTTTGACAATTTACTGGAGCCACTTATAAAATACAAACGTAATTTGAAAATGAACTATAAATAAATTACGCCTAAATTATTAATCCCAAAACATTTTGCATAAAAGCACACTTTGACATAAACTCTCTTCGCCGAAGTCAAACAAACGTTTACTTCAAATAACATAGGCCTACAATTGCCAATATCGAGTTTTACTTGAACATGGGTTGTAATATATATAAGGTAAATGAATGATAAAGGTAATTGTACACGGCACATAACCGTTATTTAGCGAACGTAAATAAATGCAGGTGTTTTAGGACATACAAAAACCGCCTCCCGCAGCATTTTATCCGCCCTCCGGGACCCTTCTATAGTTAGTTGGCGTGGTATCCTCGCCTTTCCTGTAAATGGGCGAACCGTGTCCCGTGCGAAACCTCCACATGCATATTTGAGCTTTATGCATTAGCGGGACCTCAATAAATACCGCGTTCAGCGTGGCTGGGGCGTGTGCGCCACCCTTGGTCTGGCTCTGTGTACGTATCTACGCCCCCACCATCCCCACCACCACCACCACCACGTAGGACTGTTTACAGGGAGAGGGAGAGGGAGAGAGAGAGCGAGAGAGAGAGAGAGAGGGAAATTGAATGAGAGAGAGAGCCAGAGAGAGAGAGAGAGAGAGTAAAGTAAACACCGCAGGCAGAGTGGACCACTCGGTATACTCTCCCCATGTTTGCCAATAGTACACAACTAATACGTATACACCGGTTCCTATTCGTACTCAGCCGGTACAACATTTATGTACCTACGGTGGACCACGTACGAACCCCCCCCCCACTCCAAATGCCTGCCCAATATATTCATTAATTTCTCCGCTGGAAACGATTTATAACGCCCGTAACAACGTAGAAAAGAGTGTTTGGGAAAATTTACGATTACTGTTTATACATGTATGGAAATATAAATTTTCGTGTATATTTAAATTGAGAGGAGAAATTTAATTTGTGTCGAGTTTTCTTAAAGAACGACAGAGGTTAGTTGGGACGAAGATCAATCGGTTAATCGGCGGCCTACGTGACCGGGTAACCTCCAAATGACCTCTGTCGTCCTGTAGGAAAATTTGACCCAATTCAAATTTTTTTCCATATTCCGGCAACCCCGGTGGCTTCGATCAGTTTAGAACACTCCGACAGCCACCACTCTCTTTCCGTGACTTCTATGTCATTTCCCGCAAAATTCGCGGGAAAGCCCCTTCTCGACTTTCTTTCTTCTTTCCCCTGTGTACCGACACTGCCACCGTGTACAGTAGTAATCCGTTAGAATCCCGTACGCTTATATTGTCCCGGTAGACTCTATCATACCCAGATTACCGTAAAGGGTCCTCGGTGTCCCGGCACCCTCCCAGCCCCAGATTTGTGAGATACAGAAGAAATAATTAAACCTTGAAATGCCATAACACAAAGTTTCTATTGGCTGTTTTGACGGTGTTTTCTTCAACTTGCAATAATTGTTTTCGGATTTGAACTTCATAAAAATAGTTTCAGGAACAGAGTGACCTCACTAATAGACACAGAGTGATCTCATTAATACATTATTCTAATTATTATGGTTGCATTACGGTTGTATTATTATGCTTGTAACTGTTTCTGTTTTGCGATTATGATTATAATTTAAAAATTTGTCCTCTCTATGGCGCGTTAGCAAATTATGACATATAAGTTTTCAAATTTTCGGCACGCTAGCAGAAAAAATTCCCCTGTATAAAATTTAATAAGGGTCGAGGGATTCTAAGGAACGTAAGGGTAAGGAGAAAGTGTTTTGGCAGGGGATAAGAGTTTTCACTTAAGCAGTAGTCTACTCATGGCGTTACCCGAGGCAACATTCAGGAGTTTATATCCCAGAAGTGGTCTATTCCAAGGTAAGTGATCCTAGACCAACACGCTCGGAACGTACTTGTATTGTATCCCCCTAGTACTCCCATCGTACTCATTTTCCCTCACATAGGTCCGCTTGTCCGCTTCTTAGTTACTGGTGCCCGACTAGAAACGTTTCAGTCAATATGGGCTGAACATTGCCTTGTCATTCGCCTGACTTACTAGATGACTCAATATGACTAATGTGATACGCCAAATTTAACTCCCCTTGTTGTGAACCTCTAACTCCGCGACGTTTTCGAAATCTAAGTGTCCGAGGTATCACCCGCGCTTATTTCTCAGTACGTTTCCTGTCAGTGAGCTTAGTTTATTCGATCGTTCATCATTTGCGGTAGGCACAATATTACACTTTCTGTGGTTGACTTTTGCCCAGCTAACGGCACTTGAATTCGGGCGTATGTCGCGATAAGTATCTAGGAATTGTCGATCGTCGACAGTACTGTTTATTTTCATTTTGTATCGCGTGCCCGACAATTGCCTATAATAAGCCGCTGAACACATGCATTAGATTTTATTGGGTCGGGGACGTTTAATTATTTTAGCATTTCACAATATATCGGCCGTGCGGACCGCTGATTAAACACCATCCGACCATAGTTCCAATCTATAATTCCCTTATTATCATTTAAATGTTCGTTTTAATTTTCCCTTAAATTGAACTGCTAATGTAGACTTAGATTGTTGGAATGTAATTGATCCAGAGTTTATGATAAAGTGAAAATTATTTATACAAGAAATATATACCATTATTCGCCAGAGATAAGTATTAATCTGTGATATTGTTATTGCTTTTAAAATTAGTTTGGAACACCATCACTCATACGCATGGGCCATCTCTTTTGTGTAGTCCTAGGGTCTCCTTAACCGATCGAAACCTAAAATTTGGAATTCGTTTATGAATTATTTCCATTGCACTGCCACTGGTACTCTGGAGGCATTTATGAAGTTTTGGTTTTATGAACCGATATGCCCATCCGATTCGGAAAATTCGATTTAACGGAGTATTAGGAGGAAATTGTCTTTGTACTTCACTATCGTTAATTTCATTCGTTCTACCTCAAAGAATATGACGTGGGGGCGGAGGGTTGCAGAAAAGGCTACGGGCAGATGGCACGAATACATGACTACATGTTGTACAGAGCATGGTACAACCAGTTCGAATGAATGTATAGGAATGTAATCACCAGGGTGCTACACAATACTAGGCAGGCAGCTAATATATTCCGAGAGAATTAAAACATGCTTCGCTATTAGAAACTAAACAAGCAGCATTAATAATCTATGCATTCATACGGCTTAAAATAATCGATCGCCTTTATAATATTATATGCGTTATATTCTCAAAGTAAATACATACGCAATACCATAATGTATTTTCATTTAGTATATATGATATTATGGAAGAAACATATTTGTTCTCTTCTGAATAATCCCTCATAGCTCTATTCCTCCATATATATATATATATATATATATATATATATATATATATATATATATTTATTTATTTATTTATATTTATACGAAATAAGTGAAGGCGGTGAACTGATCTAAAGCTATTGGAAGCGCCTCTGCTAAGTAGCCGCCCTCGGTTAACTCCCATTAAATAATTATCTAATGCCCCTTCAGAGACCCAACAAATTTAGGCCTCAAATTTGTCTTATTAGTCTAGGCCAAGGGCCTCTTCAATATTCTATCGGTTAAATGCATCAGTTATTGGGTTTGGTCCCCAGGAGCCTTAACCATAAAATATATATGACAGCATCTGGTATTCCCATTCAAACTATACGTTTTTATACCAAACTACTAGTTTCATAATAGGCAACATATACATGTTCACAATGGAATATTTGTAATACAATCGGTCACCAAAAATATTTTTTAATTGATTAAAAGGGTAAAAAAAGGATAATGGAAATGTGGTTAATTTAGTTACTTTACATGTACTGGATTGGTTATGGGCATATATTATTGCATATTTGCACAAAACATTATGAATACACTATAATATTGAGCACTAAGAAAATTTGCAGTATTTTGTTACGACTGGGATAAAACAAAATCTCTAATAACGGTTATACTGACGGTGCCTTACTTTTATTACACTTGCAATCTTCTGCTTCTAATAAATTCTACCGTACCGGTCTAATGGTTTCAGATCCTCAACGTCGTCAGTAGCATTCCGATAGTCGCCCCTGTTAGAAACAACCCGTTAATCAGTAACAGTAACAGCCCTCTGTGTGAGCGCTTTATCGCTGTAGTGTTAAGTAACACTACGGACGATAACCAGAAGTTGGAGCAGGTCCGCGCAAGGATCGAACACCAAGAAAAAAGCTGGAAACTTCATAGCAATTCCTGAAATATTATGCACCCTTCTTTACATATTTATATATTCCATGCATGTTATTTAAGTGTCAATGATCCTAATTTGAAGGCAGAAGAATCATAAAAATCCAGTTGCATCCTTACAATTTAATCGGCATTAAAATACCGAGATATTTAATCCGGACAATATTTAGTTAATACCCTTCTTCGTAAAAAAACACGTTACTACAGGCATAGCTATTAAAATTTAAGGTAACAATATTATTTCTGTAATATTGTTGTTTTATAATGTATGTTTATGGTTCAGGATCCTTTCTTATTTCAATGGGAACTAATGACTCTAGGTTGCGGATATTTACACAGGTGATCAGCGAGGCCAAACAAATTTAAAATGATTCTCAATTTAATGAATTTTAAATACTTTTAAATTTTTTTACATTTTTAAAATTTAAAATTTTTTAAGGCGGTGTTTTATTCAGCCATAATCAAGGTAACGGTAGCAACCAATATTGACCTAATTTACCGCCATTTCCCTCTGTTTCATGCTTGTGGGCGTTTTCGCCATCTGTTATCTGTCGTATAGAAGCGACTATAGTCTTGTTTTGGAATAAGCGTTTCCTTCGGTTTTTAGAACTCCAAGAATCTGAGCTCATTCAAAAACCAGCAGTTATATACTTTACAACGTTAACAAGTGTATTTAATACTTGGAATCCCGAATAATTTTGTCGGCGATTCCACTCCAGCGAGCAATTGAAACCTAAGACGCAGCGACAGTAACAGTAAAGGGAAACTACCCCAGCAGACGACGAGGAGTAATTATGTCTTTGTTTGGGTGGGATTTCTTGTTTGATCCTAACTATACAATCGGGAACTGAAAACTGAAAGGAAATAGATAGAATGTGTTTGTGGCGTGTCTAAATAGATAGGGTGGAAAGGGTGGGAGGAAGGGAGGCCAGTTTTACAGTAGAGTGCTGCCGTATGGGGTTGTTTAAGAGTAAAATTACCCCAGTTGAGGACACAAGACTGCGCCTCGGTCCCTAGGGTCCAGGGGCTCATAAAAGATTTGTTAAAAGGAAAAAAAAGAACAGTCAACATTAGATCGACCAAGTTTATATTTTACTGGTAAAGTTAAAACAATAAACGGTATTTATGTGAGGAATATTAAAAATCAATAAAGCCGATATAGTGATCCTATCACTATATTTGGGTGCGGTCAGGTCTGACTACGTCTAACTATAATATTATATTTAAAATCTCTGTCCTTGTTTTAATGGCCATCGAACGTTGTACACGGCACGACAATGAAATTGAGGTACTGATAACATGAGAAATACAAGAATTGTTTACCGAGTAAATTATAATAATTTATTTTAATAAATTTTGTCTAAGAAGGCAAATGTTGCCCCTTGATTTCCAATTATTCCAATTATCAGGAACGCGAACAAATTATAAATTATATTATTATATAAAACTCCCCTACGTTTTAAATTGTATTTATTATGGTAAATACGCGTTTCTAGCCATTGTGCCTAGGATTTTTTAAACATAAATAGAGAGTTCCATAAAGTTTAATAACCGTACTATATCTACTAATAATATCTACTCGTCGACTGAATACAAAAACGGTACGAATGATTTCCAAAAGTTTCCTTCAAATCTAATCCGTATATATTTATCTTATATTTCTTAAAACACAAAACAAAGTTCAAGTTATCTAGCAGGTTTGCGTGAGGTGACAAAATAAGCGGTGGGGAGCCCCCGACACAACCAATCTTGTTATAATAATGGCCGACCCAAATTGATAACGACGCCCTCTAGCGTGCAAAACAACGACCAATCTATCCCGTTGTATCGTCTAATTTTAGATCTTCAACTGCGGCCACTGGGCTTTACACAGCCGCTCCACACTCCATAATAGGCGCCCCTCTCACTTCGTTGCCAAGACGGCTCTATTATAATGTTTCAACAAACCGAGCCTCGGAGGCCGGTTGATTATTAATTGAAAATGTCTCTTGCACTCGATTGTAGCCTTGAATATTGCCTGTTTATCACAGAAATTAAAAACAAAAAATATGATATATATTTATTTATACAAGTGGGTATGCTGGCTGCAATATTGGTCCAGACATAAGACGGTAATATTCCCAACAGAATGTAGTTTCAAGGAAACGATTTCTACGTTTCATCTAAATGTGTGTGTGTGTGTGTGTGTGTGTGTGTGTGTGTGTGTGTGTGTGTGTGTATATATATATTCCGATGGGATACCCAGCTTATTGCCACGGGATCTCGGCTAGTATAATATATAATATAATTAATGTCGGTAGGTAGCGATCAGTATCGGGAGTGAGAGAGGAAGCGGAAGTGCGGAGTGCGGAGTGCGGAGTGCGGAGTGCGGAGTGGGAGTGGTAAAGCTTGTGGAGCGGCTTGTGGAGTGGGCTGTGGCGGCTTGTTAGAATGAGGTGGCTGCTGGTGGCGAGTGTGGTGCTGGGAGCGGCGGCCACCCCCAGGCACCTGGGGCCCCCCCAACCCGACCCCTCCGCACAGGACCATAACACCCTCAACCACGACGACCTCGTCGTCACCACCGACAAGGGCAAAGTCAGAGGCGTCACCCTCACGGCCCCCACGGGAAAAATGGTAGACGCTTGGCTAGGCATACCCTACGCTAAAAAACCGATAGGTGAGTTCGTTCGAGGAGTCCGCTAGGCGAAAGGAAATATTCGACCGCGTATCGCATTATAGATATTTTAATACCGCTATACCGAATGCCTCGGCACGATAGACGGAAACTTTAGCTGCGGTTTTTTTGCAGGTAATCTGCGTTTCCGACATCCTCGGCCTATAGATAGGTGGGAGTACATTTTAAATGCGACCAAACCGCCCAACACGTGTGTACAGATCATCGATACGGTGTTCGGCGATTTTCCCGGGGCGACCATGTGGAACCCCAATACGCAAATGTCCGAAGACTGTCTGTACATCAACGTGGTAGTGCCGAAGCCGAGACCGACCGGGGCGGCGGTGATGGTCTGGATATTCGGCGGTGGCTTTTACTCGGGGTCGGCCACCCTGGAGGTCTACGACCACAAGATACTCGCCTCCGAAGAGAACGTCATCGTAGTTTCTATGCAGTACCGAGTGGCCTCGCTCGGGTTCCTCTATTTCGACACGACCGATGTCCCCGGTAATGCGGGCCTCTACGACCAGCTGATGGCACTTCAGTGGGTCCACGACAATATCGCTCGTTTCGGCGGGAACCCGAAAAACGTAACGCTGTTCGGCGAGTCGGCCGGAGCGGTCTCCGTTTCACTCCACCTCCTGTCACCCCTCAGCATGAACCTGTTCAGCCAGGCCATCATGGAGTCGGGAGCCGCCACCGCTCCTTGGGCCATTATACCCAGGAACGAGAGCTTCACGCGAGGCCTCCGCCTCGCCGAGGCCATCGGTTGTCCCCACGACAGGTCCGACATAGGGGCCGTCATCGACTGCCTAAGGAAGGCCAATGCCTCCGAGATTGTAGACAATGAGTGGGGCACGTTGGGTATATGCGAATTCCCCTTTGTACCCGTCGTGGACGGCACCTTCGTGGACGACCTACCCCACAGATCCCTGGCCGTAAAGAACTTCAAGAAGACCAATATATTGATGGGTAGCAATACGGAAGAGGGCTACTATTTCATAATATACTATCTGACGGAATTATTCAGAAAAGAGGAGAATGTGTATGTGAACAGGGAAGAGTTTCTGCAGGCGGTACGCGAGTTGAACCCTTACGTGAACAATGTTGCCAGGCAAGCGATTGTTTTCGAATATACCGACTGGCTGAATCCGGATGATCCCATCAGGAACAGAGACGCTCTGGACAAAATGGTCGGCGATTACCACTTCACCTGTAACGTGAATGAGTTCGCTCATAGATACGCTGAGACGGGTAACAACGTCTACATGTACTATTTCAAGCACAGGTCTCTGGGCAACCCGTGGCCCTCCTGGACCGGCGTCCTCCACGGTGATGAGATCAGCTACGTCTTCGGAGAACCCCTCAATCCGGCCAAAAACTATCACTCGCTAGAAGTAGAACTCAGCAAGAGGATAATGAATTACTGGGCTAACTTCGCTAAGACAGGGTAAGATAATGCCGCGCAGCTTATCCAACTGACTTTAACTACCCCGAACCTCGATTACAAGCGAAATCTCTGTACGATATAACAAATTCGAATACTATTAGCTTTAAAATAACCTAAATAACTTTTCAATAACAATTGTTGTAGTAATCCAAGCCTTTCGAGTGACGGCACGTGGACATCTACTTACTGGCCGGTTCATACCGCGTACGGTAGAGAGTTCCTCACACTGGACGTCAATTCCACCGCCACCGGCAGAGGACCCAGGCTCAAGCAATGCGCCTTTTGGAAAAAATACCTGCCTCAACTAGTCGCTACCACGTGTAAGTTTGCCTAATCTGTATAGTAATCACTTAAATAAAAATAATTATTGCAAGGGGCACTTAATGGACACGATGAATATTTACATTTTAATAACGTTAGTAAGTTTTGGAAAGTATTATTCTACAAATTTAGCTGTAAAACTCCATTGTTACAGTTTTATATATCTATTGACAGATGTAGATTTATAGAGAAAGAGTGCGAATATTTAATGCGCTACTTTAAATTCCCTAGTTTCGCGTCGTTTTATACGATATCGCAAAGTATAACTGACTTTAAATTTAAAACTTATTTGACTGATATATTTTCTTTTTGTCTACACCCGCAGCCGCTCTGCAAACTCCTCCTCCTTGCACGACAAGTCTGGAAAGTAAAACTTCGCCACTATCTAGTCTGATACTCGCCTCAACAACCAGCCTATTAGTTATATTGCAAGCCTACGTCTAACACCAACGATAAAAATAAACAACATACATCCTTACTCTGTATATAAAAATTGAAAATTTACATATCTGCCATACTGTGTAATATATTATATATAAATATAAATAAAATTATGTACGGATGAAATAGGTTCCTCTCTCGAATAACGTGTTCATAACACATTTAATAGAGAAAAAAGCGTAAAAAGAAAATACGATTAAAGAAATAGTATAGTATATAAAATGCAGATTTTAACGAATGAACGGTCGGTATGATACTCTGCAAAAGAAAAAGATTCGTTGTGAGAATAAAATGGACTCGCTATTCAAAGAAAGCAGTAAGTAACTACTGGCTGAGTTGTACGAATAATTAACCAAAAGTATATTCGAGTGAATTGAATTAAATTTAAATATACCTATAAACAATTCAATTCTCTGTTGTCACTAATAATTAACAAGCAAGTATAAGGTTTCATTAATGCATGTTCTAATTATTAAATTCGTATTGAACGAGATCTCTCAAAATTCGCATATATTCTATTTCTCGTAATTATATTTTTTACCAAACTTATAATTAAACAAAATTAAGGGAAAATAAACACATTTTTCTACTTAAATCGCTTACAAATTTTGAGAATAATAATAAAAGTATTTTTAAATATAATATCAAAAAGTATATATATATATATATATATATATATATATATATATATATATATATATAAACTCTAACATGGAACAAATAATTATATTAGTGAGTTAAATATTATACTACCTAAAGCAGCATACATTTAGCGCGACGCAAAATGTAATGTAAATTTCTTGTAAGTGTGTTATGAATGAATAATTTATAAATAATAATAGACATATCGTTTTATACAGTGTATTGTATGTACTTGATGTATATAGATGTTTCACTTTGTTAAAATAATATAATTTTGTTTTTCTTTGTTTTTATCACTTAAACAAAAAATGAGACACAATCTCGATATGAGACCTCGTTAATTATAACGTTGTTCTAACGAAGAGGTTGCCAAACTATTACTTTCGTCCAAAATGTATCTTCAGTTTGTTTCTCCTTTATATTTCTAGCTGTCTCCTCCCCTGTCAATCATTTTCTGGCTTTCTGTTTCTTTCTGCTCCCATTTTCTCCGCCAATAGGAACAGCCTTTATATAAAGGCTATTTATCCCAAGAAAGTAGTTATTTTTTATCCCTTAATCTTCCTCCTAGATACCGATGTAATAAAAATTGGCAGCCTAAATCGTGAGAAAAATTGTAATACCATTAGGAACATTTTAGTAATATGTGGCTGTTTAGACAATATTTAGTTTTATTGTCGGTCAACAGTGAGCAAAAACAATTGAAAATTGTGGGAGCATGTTACATAAATTGCATTTTTTAATTAATTAGTTTTATAATTTATTTTTAAGCTATTGCCTAAGAGGGTGTTTTTAGCTAACAGACTATTGGCCTATGCATATCATTCCTCTTCAATGCCACTTTTGGACACATAACGCCCGTTTAGTGATCCACCAATTTAGAAGACTAAATGATGTAAACTAAAAATATTTATGACAACCTAGGCTCACAAGGAAGCTGTAAATACGACATACTGAAAATAATGTAACAAGTACTCTAACTGTTTGAGTATGCTCAGTAAAGGTGTCTCCATAGCTCACAGTATAATTCATATATGCCTTGGTTGGTCTGATAAACTACAAAAATTAATAAAACCTTCGAATGAAGTGATAAGAGTGTTCTAAAAGATAAGCACTCAGTGTTTGACCATTTTTATCATGTTGATGTACTCGATATAAAAGATGATATATATGTTTTTGAAATTGTAGTTTTAGAATTAAAACCTTAAGATAGAGAATACATTATGAATCATCTAATAAATGTATTGTCCCTCCCCATAACTCGAGTAAGATTGACTGTGTATTCACAATTGGAATTTAAAACTAACATATCATTGTGTGCAGAAAAAAATTTATATTGATTAATTAAATAAATATATAGTAATGATACTACTACTGATAATAATATAGTTTGTTTTGTAAGCATCATCAAAGTGTAAATATTACATAAAAATGAAAAGTAAATTATTTATGTTGCATGTCTTGCTACTTATATTATTACACAATTTTTAAACAAATTGTTCGAAAAACGGGCCGTAACATTATTTATGCTTACGGATTCATACACTGTTCACTAGGTTATTATAGCTAGTTCTTGGGTATTCCCAGCCTATAGTTCCATAAGAATTGAAAAATAAAATAAAGGTTTCCACTATTGGGTACTTACTTAATTCGATTGACTCTGCAGGATTCAACTCAAAAACTAAATCGAAATACACATTATTAGAACCATTAATATGATTTATTATATGCTTATTTTAAATCTTTCAATTATAATATTAAAGGGATACATTTAATATAGCAATTAATTAATTCACATTTAATTTACATAATGAGTCAAATATATTATATCTTTATTTGTTGTAGCTGAACTATAATTCTGTTTATAACAACTAATTCTATAGGTAAATTACTTTTGTGTAATATAAGGGGATTCAAGCTGCAGGTGGCTAAGCCTCTTGATACTAAGATAAAAAAGTTAAAGTTACCTTTACATTCTGGTATACATATTCTGAATTTTAGTTTTTGTATTGTATGGCTTTGTATATTGTATGAATAAAGCATGAATTAAATCATTCACACAATGCTTATGAACATTTTTGGACAAGGTATTATAATTGAAATATAACACATTATAATTACAGTAAGATATGTAATCAGAGACAGTAAATTAAAGATATATAGTATATAAATGGTAGTTTCCACACTGGAATTAGGAAAACATATACTTTGTTTCAGATATTATAGATATCTATACACAAGTTTAGTCACCTACGGCCTGCAATGCTCATTCATTTCTCTCATGAAAATTATAACTGCACTTTTGTAGAGAAAGATTAAAATATTTTTGATTTGTTAGTGATTAGTTGCAGTGAATAATGTAAAAAATTTAACCCACCTTAACTCCGGGTGTTAGTTTATATAATACAAAAACGATAACCAGTTAGTAGAAAACTTAAGAAAATAAAACCTTTGAAAAAATTAAATAAGAGAAAAGCACATAGGCAATAGAGTTACACCCCATTTAACTGAACCATTGGCTACAATTAAAAATTTTAAACCCAGTTAGTACAAATTACATCTTTCTCAAAGCTAAATAGCACTCATTTACAAATTAAAGTCACTTGCTCTATCTTTTCTCTTCTATCTTCCTATTCCCACTCATCCTTCAACATTTTCCCTATTCATGTAATCCACATCAGTTAAAACCACAAATACACACTGACATTCTCACACATACACACAAAACATTCACATTTTTATAAATAATAAGAAGAAAATTAATGTGTACTTTTTCTACTGAAATAAAAATTTAAAAAAAGTAATTTGAACACATCATTAGAAAGGCTCTTAAAACAGTCAGTTCCATTTGTTGACTGTGATACTTAATTTTTTTAATATATAAGAATGCACTTTTAGACTTAAGAAATAGTGTATTTCCTGCTTAGTTGAGAGCACAAGTAAATTTATAAAGGAAAATTAAAACATAAACTCCTGATTGCCACCTTTTCTAACTTTCTGATTTTTGTGACAGTACAATAAGGCATTTATTATTTATCTCTTAAACCCAATTATATATATATATATATATATATATATATATATATATATATATATATATATATATATGTACTTGGTATAGAGAAACTTCTAGATTATATTTGAAAGATTTCCTACATCATTATTTATGGTGTAATTTGTTGATGGTGGCATAACAATGTTATTTATCTGTGGTATAACAAAATACAAATCAAGATTAAATTTAATATATATATTTTTTAATCTACCTTTGCAATTATAAAATATTCAATTCAAAACAAATATACAAAAGTTTCAAAATAATTGTTTTTTATCATCGTTTTGCAATAATTTGCAAGTAATTGTTTATGTTAATCATGCAGATAGATACTACTGGGGCCCTAAAAAGTTGGGAAAAGGTGCCAATCATAGGATAGATTAAAAAGAAACACAGATCCATCTAGGAAATCATACTTTACGCATAATTTTTAGGTATAACAAATATATCTATAGATGTATATGTTACATATACGTACATATGTATGATATATATGTTATATGTTACATGCATACATACAAATGGATATGTCTGCATTATATATTTAAACATTAAGCCTAGTGTTGTTGGGTTGATATAAAACTAAAAGGACCATTTGGCAATGTTTAATTTTAATAACAACTATGTTCCTTGATCTAATTGCAAATTTGTTTGACAATAATTCAACATTTACTGGAGTATTATGTCCAAGGTTAATGGGTATTATTGGTTGTTAATTAAAAAAAATGTATAAGCCAGCATATTGATCATGTTTTTAATTGAAGTATACTGTGTTGAATGAATGGTACTAATTTAAAATAAATATCATTGTAATAATTGACAAAGTTCTGTAGGAGAAAAATCCACATTGTGATCACAAGGGCTTGTAAATAAGTGCACTAATGTAAATACACAGTTTGCTAATGTAGGGGACTATTATAATGTATGATACATATATATATATATATATATATATATATATATATATATATATATATATATATATTAAAACAACTATGTAATTTTCCATGAAAAAATGATAAAAAACAAATCAATGTATTAAAGTTAAGAAGTATAGTTTGTTGTTACGTTAATGTTGTTTACTTTCATTACATATTGTGCAAAAATATTTATAAATGATGTTATCCAATTGATCTTCCCTTTAAAAGAATAAAAACCCCAGTATCAATTTTATGTTTTATTTTTTTAATTATAATTTTTCATTGTTAAAGTGACATATGTTATATGATAATTTAGTGTTATGGTTAATATTTGCTGTCATTATCCTTATCATTACAGTTATTTTTATTATAATGCTTATTATTATTAAATGTGCTTTGTGAAATAATTTATTTATGTATATATAAACCCAACTAACACAACTTAAATACATCCCTATGAAATGTATATTATATTTACATTCAGATAAGTATTTCAAAAAGTATACACATTTGACACACATTAACCTAGAAGTTTTCTGATGAATTTTACTTTCAAACAAAATACCATACTTCTACCATAGTACTTTGATACTGAATGGTCCAAAAATGCGGTTTTTAGACCTAAAAATGGAGTTTGTAGGCTCAAAAAAGGCCCAGAAATGGGAATTTTAGGCGAAAAATGGCCCAAAAATGCGGTTTTTATACCCAAAAATTGGGTTTTTAGGAGAAAATGGTCCTAAAATTCGGTTTTTAGGCGCGAAAATGACATTTTTAGGAGCAAAAATTGCTCATATATGCGGTTTTTAGGCCCAAAAATGCGGTTTTTAGGCGCAAAAAAGGCCCAAAAATTAGGTTTTTTGGCCCAAAAAAGGCCCAAATATTAGGTTTTTTGGCCCAAAAATGGGGTTTCATGTCCAAAAATGGGAAATTTAGGCGCAAAAATGGCCCAAAAATATGGAAACACCACAATATGGTATATTTATTATACCAAGAAATGCATATATTACATTGACAATAATAATAACATAACAATTATACATTCGATATGTATTCATTTAAGGAATAAAAATTTAGAATAACAAAGCCAATACACTAAAAAATGCAACAAATGAGTAATAAAAACATAATCAGTAAGTTTCATATACGGAATGTATGTATATTTATTATTTATTTATTGACATTGATACAAACAAGTTGCTTCCTGGTAATCACCTTAAGCTTCTCATTACTAACCTAATTAACTAGGCAATAATATAAGCCCCTCCTATTATTAAAAAAGAATCCTTCATTCAGTTTGAGTTAGTGGAATGGCTAATTATTATGTTAACCAATTAATTAGTTAAGTTATCAACATATATATAGATTCATAAAAATCTTCTTCAATCCATCTTTAAAACAAAAAATTTTAGCAATAATATTTTATTGGATAGCCAACTAATTTTTGTACCACTTGGTCTTATAGTAAATCCTGGTATAAAGTATAAGGATTACCTGAGGATAATCATAAACATGATGTTTTTAGACAATTTTCCTTTTGTTCATGTTTATTTTTCATTATTCTTATGGAATAAGGAGCA
Organism: Lethocerus indicus; assembly: GCA_019843655.1. Taxonomy (NCBI): domain Eukaryota; kingdom Metazoa; phylum Arthropoda; class Insecta; order Hemiptera; family Belostomatidae; genus Lethocerus; species Lethocerus indicus. The sequence goes on along the minus strand of JACDQD010000003.1, from coordinate 18,242,514 downwards.
GCATTAACAGCTTTTGAAGCCATCTCTGGCCAACCAATTATAGCATGAAATACTGCATTATTACTTAATATGAAACCACAGCATTGGACAACTAAATAATAACATTAAATATAAACCAAACTAAATGTAGCGACCCGAATAAAATATTTGCATTGCTTGTTACCTTTTCTGTTTTTAATATTATTATAAACTGAAAATATAAACCATTCTTAAATATATCTTTGATATTATTTATATTATCACATAAACTGACCAATAATTTCATATAAAAACAGAATAAAAAAATAAAATTTTGAATCAGTTGGTTTATCCTAAATCAATATTTATTTTAACTGCAGGAAAGTTGTTGATTAAAAATTATCTTTTTTAATTCAATCAAAGAATATGGTTCCACCATAAATGGATCGATTACTCACTGACGTCAAATATCGATATATCGAACCCTTGCTTTTCTCAAGCAAGGGAGCAGATACTACAGTATCTCTTTTACATTATTAAATTTACTGATATGATGTAATAAAAATGGTTAGTGTAAATAAAATCGAATAAATATTTATTTTCATTCATTTTTGTAATTAGTACACCTTTTAAAATTTGGATTTTTTCATTATTATGTTGTCATGTTTATTAGCACTTTAAAATCCTGGCACTTTTCAAAGTTGAATTTAGCGCGCATAATCTTTTAAATCCACTAATATAGTATACCTTATTCATTGGCATCTGGAAATCATTCCATTGATAAAGTTAAAGCGATGTAAAATTCGAATATCTTCTACAAATACTGTCATTTTTCGGGATATTATTTTGCACCCACCAATTCGTGAATAAAAAAAAACTGAAAAGATCCCTACACGAAGAAACACGAACTGAGCAATTTGTTATAAACGAGGGGTATGTCAGTTATTTATGAAATAAAAATAACAAATAATACATTTATTTTTAATACTTTTCTTCTTTAATACTTTCTTTTTTAATACTTTTTTTTTTAATATTCGGTACTAGTAAGTACTACACTTCTACTGATAATATGTCTTATTGGAGAAGAAAATATTTTGTAACTTCTGAATAAATAACTATTCAGAATTTATATTAATTGCGGTTTTTATTTTTCAAATCGATAATTTTTAGGGTATATGAAGCCTGAGATGAATATAACCGCCAAGCAAAAACATAAATTACCGATTGGAAAAAATTATGCTCTAGAAAATTTACATACTCTTTATTATGGGGAGCATTCTCTGAGTATAATGTAAAATAGAGGCGATTATTTTTCTCATCGACAATTTTGTGTGCTGAGAGAGGGCCTATAACGAGTGGCCATTTTGTTTAGTGTGTTCTGGTCGTCGCCCAGACAGCGGCGAAGGTTGTCTGCCAATACTCAGATATCGTCGTTCCCCGACGACTGGGAGAACATTTCTCCCCATAGGTTTTCTTTTTATTTCCTCGTTCCGTCGTTCATTTCAGGCTCTCGAAAGTCTCTTGTCCAAAAACGGGTCCGTACGTTTTACTTATTGGAATCCGGTTAATCATGAGTTGCTGAAAAGATGTCGGGTCTGAAGTCGTTGTCCAGTTTCCCTCGCGGAGAGGATTTCTCCAACTGTGATACATTTGTAGATGTTAGAAGAAGTTTCGTCGATGGACAAGAAATTAGCCAATCGCTCGGTCCAGGCCCCCGTCAAGGGGATCTCAACTGAGTCGAAAAAACCACAAGGTAAAAAATATTCAAAACAAAGTATGTTTTATTATAACTTCGAAAAGTACACATTTGACTGTGAATTTCTACTCGTTATATCTGTAAGGTTGTATCCTATTGTGGGTTTATAGCGATGGTCTTTTTTCAACTTTTAAAAACTAGTTAAATCCTGACAAGGTCACATGCTCTATTTTGTACTTTGATCCTGTTTTTATAAACTCCTTTATAACCTTCTCTATTGTATGAAATCTGAAGAATGTTAATCCCTTTTCTTTACTCTAGTGCTATAGAATTTCAGCAGATATAAAAAAGAAAATTGTTTCTCATGTTATATGAATATGAAACAGTTATTTGCAACCAATAAAAATTAACTCTTGAGTAAATCATAAGGTATATGGACTAACAAAAGCATGAAGAAGACAACAATTTTCTGAAGGAATGACTAAGTCACTATTTATTACTTGGCACAATAATGAAACAGTAAAATTTGGCAAGTGTAATTTGCATCTGATTTATTAATAACTTCATTTTGTTTCTCAATTTTCATTTATTTATGTATTTTAGATGTGAATTTAACTTTTAAAAAAGTAACTTTTGTGTAAAGTTCTATCAAATTGTGTAATTATGATTTTTATTATGCCCTAATATGATATAATACTGCTATTTACAGCATTTATCTGTATATTAGAGATAATTATAATCTGAACACTCAACCAAACACTTTCCTGTTTTTTGTCTGTGTAGTTCACATTGTCATGCATTCAATAATATTTCAAATTCATTTAAAGAATTGAATAATATATAATTGTTTTTTGTACTGGGTGAATGCCTTTTTCATATTTAATTGTACTGAACTTGCAACAATGTCTAGTTTTGAGATGAAAAATGAAAAGACTCGTGCTTACGGTTAATAATTTGATCATGAAGTAATGACTATTATGTTGAATATAATTAATCTGGTTATAAAAACTGTAATATGGACAAAAATTGTTTGGACTGTTTAGAGAATTATAGATGTCGAGTTCAACATACTTTTCAATAAGGACAACATTCATTCTTAAGAAGTTTTAAATTTATGCCTCTCCTGGTAGAGTATTGTTGAAGTGCATGAGGTCATTAATCTTGAACAACTATGTAAAAGAAATTTGTTAACTCATCAAGATATTACCCTAGTTGTACATTCCAAGTTACTTGTTGGAAAAATTTTTCTTTATTTACACTCATAATTTGTTTTTATGTTCAAGAGAGATTATTGAGATTTATATGAAACTGTTATTCCAATTACATTTTGTGAATTGTATGACTTTGTTAGTTTAAAATGTACATAATTTATTTCATTTTAAGTGTAGTTTTTATCCAAATGAGGTATTTCATAATTTAAAATTGAATATAAAAGTGTTTACTTTTATGTAAAAGATATCATTGTTTTTCAGGATTTTTTAATATAGAACGTTGGTTTTACGTTACCCTGCTAATGTTACACAATAATTTCTGCAATGAGGCTATTTTTTCATAATATTTATAATATGATAATTTGTAATTTAAATTTGGTACAATATATCATTCTTTTATGTTTCTATACATTTGTTTCTTTTTCATAAAAGTAAATTAGTAGAATGATATTATACTTAATTTATAATTATCAATTCTTGTAGGAATATTAAAATGAAAGTACAAACTGCAATATTTAAATTTACACTTATTTCTTGAATATGAACTAGGATACAATAATTGAGATTTTCCTTTAGGTTTCCATGATATATTTTGGTGAAGCGGTAAGTGGTAAAGTTTGTAGATCATACTCTAATACATTCCATCATAAATCTTAATGTTTAAATATATTTGTTTACCATATTTTGTGCCTTTCAGTGCATTATCGTAATAACATATAAATATTTTCAGGTATCATTATTAATAAAAGTTGTGTGTATGTATGTGTATATATATATATATATATATATATATATATATATATATATATATATGAAGCTATAAATAAAGAATGTAATACAAAATGAACCCTCATTTCCAATAATAAAAACTGCTTGTATAGTAAAAGAAGGTATTTTAAGGTAAATTGAGTTCCTCATTGAAAATAACCTAGTATATATATATATATATATATATATATATATATATATATATATACACACACACACACACACACACACACACACACCTTTGTTTATATTGTTATGTTAAAAGATTCAGCATATGTTACTATCAGATTTAAAAAGTTATTCATTTAAACTTAACAATTCTGCAGTCCGCATTGGGAAGTTAGTTTGATTGTATATTGAGCTTTGCTAACTAGATTTAAATTTCAGATGGTCAGTCAAACGGTAAACAGGCAAGTCGGGCTGGTGGCAGATGGAAGCGGGAGCAATGGGTGGCGGGCACTGTGTCATGTAACAGTGGTGGGAGCGGGGCCGGTGGCAGCACTGGCGCCAACAGTTCCCTCACCAACGCCTCCTTCAGATTTGACCAAAACAGGAAGTCTACGCCGCAGAAAAGCAAAGCCGTCGACAAGAGACCGAGACCCCGTGGAATGTATTATGGCGGTCGAAAGGAGAATTCCCAGGTAGAGCCAGTTTCAAACAAGATTCTCTTGCCTACTCATTTCTTGCTTAATGTTCTTTTTCTATTTTTCCTCAATATTTGTTTATCGCACAATTGTGCTTATTGCCGATATACTTGATGTGTGAAATTGAATGAGCGCCTTATGTTGTCTCCTATCACTGTCCGCACCTGTAAAATAATGTCCATGGCATACAGGCAGATTCGAACCCCCATGATCTCTGGGTCCCAAGATGCACACTCAATGCCCTGAGCCACTGAGACCCTCCTATCTGCATCTGATTTGTGAAAAACAATTTCCAAAATTTAATATATTACATCCTTCCACAAGCACTTGGCATTAAAATTCTGGCAATATACTAACAACCTAAAATGTGAAAAATGCGAAATATTAAGATATTTAATTCCTCTTGTTATTTAAATATAACTTTTATTAAATTAACTTTGTTCTCTTTTACGTTATATCAAAACCAAATGATACAATTTGTTAATGTAATAAGGATTTATTGTAACAATACCATGAATTATTATTAAACCATTATAATCTATTAGAGGTTTTATAATTATTTCTCTTTAATACACACTTTGCTATAACTTTTCTTTCTTATGAGTTTTAATTATAAAGGTAAATTCTTTGTTGTCTCTTTTAGATAAGCTACTACCATTTGGAAGATGATATTGGCTCAATTGGTTCTGGTGGAAGTAAGAAAAAGAATTTAAATCACTTGTTGAATTTTCATTATGAGCCTCGCGGAGATGCAATGTCGACTGTCTTGGCAAGACAACAGTCGCATAAGCAACATTATACAACTAAATCTCTCATGGCAACCCACACTCATAAATACAACAAAGAACAATTCTTACAAGCAAAGTAAGAGAGACATTTTTGTTATATTGTTTATATATAAAACATTAGTCTAATTGTGAAACACAGGCTTAAGCACTAAGTATGTGTTGTGTGGCCCAACAATACAGTATATAAAAAATTGTGATTCTAGAAAGCAAGCAAGTATTTCATATTACTTTTATATAATATTAATATAGTTGAATTTCAAAATCTATTTCCAAAAAATTGGATATTGCAATAGTTCATAATGTGGAAATTATTGTTAGTTCTGTAGGTAATAATAAAACTAGTGACTTGAATATTATTAAAATATTTTATAAAAGATACAAGATAGGTATTGAATGAACGGAGAATTGCCAAATAAATCTCAAAGTCCATACCTAATTAAAAAAGCATATAATTTGAAATTTCTCTTTCAACTTAGCATTTTACTTCTTAAAAGTCAGTGGGTTAATAATGCAGAATAAATGTGTTACTGATAGAATAAACTGTTTAATGTAATAACATTTTTAAATTATGTTTTGTTTGTTACCTATATAGCTCTGTTCACTATTATTTTGAGGACTGTCATTTATAATTATTGTTATGTTAAACATTACAATAAAATTGACTACTTATATATATGGTAACTAATAGGAGTGCAAATTTAATTATGTGTGCAATAACTTTTTTCAGACATATATATTTGAAAAGTCTTGTCTAAAATTAATAATAAAATATTTTATTTTTTTAAGCTGCCAATTTGTTGTCCACTTTGGGGGAGATTATGCTCCTTACATGATTGATCCAGATCTATTAGTGGATTGGAAACTAGTGGAGTTAATTGTGAGCTTCTAGTTACTTAAATAGATTCCTATTTTTTTTTATATACTGAAATAATAAAAATTAAAAAATTATTTATTTGGTTTTTCAGAGAGTGTGGAGTAATGAAATAATAAATTGTCCAATTTGTTTGTATCCCCCTGTTGCTGGTAAAATAACACGATGTGGGCATGTGTTTTGTTGGTCATGTATTTTGCACTATTTGGCACTATCTGACAAGACCTGGCGCAAATGCCCTATTTGCTATGAAGCAGTACACAAGAATGATCTAAAGAGGTGAGCTGGGTCTAAATTGTATATGTACTATTTGTGAAGACTTATGTCTTTGAAAAGTGAAATATTTTCCTGTAAAAACGGGTTTAAAATATTGAATGTTGACTTTGAATGAAAAATGAATTGGATAGCTGCAATTGATTTAATGAATAACTCTTGGTGTCATTTAATTATATAAGTTATAAGGCATACAGTGGGTACTATTAAGGTAAATTAACTTAATTAAAACCAAGTAATTTTAAACCATAAATTATTAAAACAAAATATATAAAATTAGGATGCCTTTGATATAATAAAATAATTATTAGTTACTTATTACCAATATATTATTGGGATGTACTTGAGTACAAGTGTGAGTATACACAATACTGTGTTGAATATTTACACTGTTAAAGCAATTAAAACTTAAACATTGAAAATATGCATGACTGTTAATTATTGATTATCTAAACCAGTATAGAATAAAATTCGGTAGTATGTGTGTGTGTGTGTATAATATTTAATCCAAAGTGTTGAGTTTGTACTATAGATAAGAACTGTAGTACATTAATTAAACTTTGGAAAATTAAAATGTGCTTGATTTCATAAATTATTATGGTTATTTAAACCATTTTTGCAGAATAAAGCAAACAGTTATTTAAAATGTGAGTTAACTTATATGGTATAATATTTAATCCAAAGTGTTGAGTTTGTACTATAGATAATAACTGTAGTACAGTAATTAAACTTTGGAAAATTAAAATGTGCTTGATTCATAAATTATTATGGTTATTTAAACCATTGTTGCAGAATAAAGCAAACAGTTATTTAAAATATCGGTTAACTTATATGGTATAATATTTAATCCAAAGTGTTGAGTTTGTACTATAGATAATAACTGTAGTACAGTAATTAAACTTTGGAAAATTAAAATGTGTTTGATTCATAAATTATTATGGTTATTTAAACCATTTTTGCAGAATAAAGCAGACAGTTATTTAAAATTTGGGTTAACTTATATGGTATAATATTTAAATGGTATATATATATATATATATATATATCGTATAATATTTAATCCAAGTGCAAAATAAAGCAAACAGTTTTTTAAAGGTTGGATTAATATTTATTGTACGTAGGTGCTGCAGACTCAATTTGCAGTAAAGTAATTAAAATTTGAAAAGTTGATATATGATATGTAAAATTTCAGAACTGATTTTTGCATTATTCATTTTTGGCTGGATGGATTATTTAGTTTTTAATTTTTAGTGTTGAATCAATTGAACGCACAGTCTGCAGTGTTGGTCAGAACATAACTTTACAACTAATGAAAAGGGAGAAAGGTACTTTGATAGCAACTCCAGTTGGGCAGTATGAAAAAAGAGCAAACAAACCTGTACTTTTAATATCTGAAGAATGTTTGGAAACCACATACTCAAAATTACTTCTTGCCCAATACAGTGATGTAAGTTGAGGGCTCATTATTAATAATTGTCTTTCTCTTGAATGTATTATGCTATAAAATACTAACTAGGGATATTCTATTTTACAGATAATAAAAATAATCAATCGGGAACAGAGTGAACTAAATGAACAGATTGAGGAATGCAAAGGTTGTCCAGAACTATGCTTTGTTGAAGAGGCAGTAGAATTATTATCAAAGCGCAGGGAACAATTGGAGCAAAGTGTCAGTTGATATGTTTATCCACAGTTTTAGTTTTCATAATTAAAATGAAAAGGCAGCAAAAAAACTGTTATCATTGTCAGTTTTTTCTCTGTTTTATAGAACCAGTTGTGTATCAGTGCTAATGGGCAGTCTGAAAACATTAATCTAGATAACATCACAGGTCCACAAAATTGTGTTAATAAAACAGAAGAAGTCGTGAGTTTTTTATTTTAAGTAACAAATTTTATTAAATTTATATGAAATCATATGATATATATGGGAAAGAATTGACATACAACTTTTAAAGCATTCTTTTGCTTGAAGGTTAACTCTCATGCTGTACAAATGACTGAAATATCTAACAGCAGTGGTGATTGCAAAGAAACTGGAAGCTCATGCATACCTGAAATACAGATGGAAACCGACGGAAGGTTGATGATTTAAATTATTTATTTTGGAGTTATTGTAACCCAGTGTAACAACTGAAAAGTGATCTAATGTGTTTTTCTATTCAGAATGAGATACGAGAGCTTGAGTTCAGAAGGAGAAGAAATCACCAATGTTACTGCTGAAGATTTGTTCATTGGGACTAATCAGACAAATAACCAGCCTGTCAAATATTTCTATTTTTATCAAGGTTAGTTGTACATCTATAATAAAAAATAACAATAATAATTTTTTTCTAGGTTGTCCTAAAATTACATTAATTTTAATTGGCATAATTTGGGCAATTAATTGTGAGTCACATGGTCGGTGACTGTTATGACTTTTTTAAATCAAAATTAGTCAGTATTTCTGGTATTAGTATAATTCATTCAATTTAATTGATCATATTTCAGCCATTGATGGACAACAAATTTACCTCCATGCAATTAATGTCCGCATGCTTGAGATGAATTATGGTTCATTGGAACACTGCCCTCATACATTATCAGGAAAAGTAATAGAAAAGGAAGCTGGATCAATGACAACAGAATTAAGAAAAAGGTTGAGATACATGGAACATGTCCCCATCACTTGTCAGTTTGAAGTTGTTGAACTATCTCTTGTACCACCTGTGATAAGTGAATCTACTATTGAATTTTTCCAAGGTGAGTACAGATAGTTTATGCTTTAAACAATTTAAATTTCAGTCATATTATAAGAAATAATGAGAGTATTGCTTAACCTTAAAAATCAGTAAGAAATAATTTATTTAAGGTAAGGTATAATTACTGTGTTATAATTAACAGCTGCAAATAATATACAACATTCTGTGTATTAAAATATTTTTGTTAAATTAGTAGTTAGTAGATGTTTAAATAGTGCTAGATAATTCCATTAAAGTAATGTTAAAATTTTTCAGAAATTGTGTACACCAAATAATGTTAGAATTTATTGATATGTAGAATAATTTCTCTACTGTTTTCAAGTTATAATAACGGTCAATTGTTGCATATTGATTGAAACTATACATTTTTTCAAAACTAATAAGTAGGTAAGATATCTTGTTTCAATATTCATTCATTTTAAACCTTTAACCTCTTCCCCTCAAACAAAATTCATTTTAAATGTCTAGCAGTTTTACACAAAATGTTAATAATGTTAATAATATCATGTAGGATTTAATGTATGAAGTGAATTTTATGGGAGTCACTGGTTGAACAGGGGCCACAGGTATAACAGAATAACAATAAAAAAATGTGTTCATCCTGATAACAAGTCAATGATTCTAGTTGGACATCTAATTATTAAAATGAACAATGGTCATTTCATTAAAAATGGAATGAGGGGTTTTTCATTTAATTTTGTGTGTGTGTGTTAATAATGAGTTCTTATATTAAGGTCGGGTTAGATTGCGCATAATAACTGTGATAATGCTGTAGCATTATAGTATGTAGTAAAAGAAAGGTTATTTTTTCTTTTATGGGCAGAACAATTAGAATTGAGGAGACGGCGACGTGCAAAGCGAGAGAGGGAAGAGAGGAAGAGAGAGAAAAAAATTGAGGAATGTGAGCGTCGCATGTTGGGTGGTGGTTGTGCTGGCACTTCAAACCTCTGCATTGAATCTTTAAGCCACTTCCCACAGTGTGGCCTGGTCGACTTCCCACCTCCGTCTTCTGCTGAATTTCCATCTAATTATTCACAGTACGTTTGTTATATCTGCTTAATAATTTTTTTTTTTAATAGCTGCAAACTTAAAGATGACCCAAAAGAATTTATCAAGAGCCAAAATTCTGACATAGCAATGTCAAACTGGCCTTACCAGATCAATGGGGATCCTTCTTTGGTCTGTGTTGTCTATCTCAGTACTGAAATGTGCTCTGTGCACTACTGGCCTTAACTATAATGACAAATGAACTCCCCACCCCCATTACCTTTCCACTCCATCTTAGATGACTTGCACATTTTTCTTATAAAAGTGGAGGATAGTTTTACTCTAAGCATTTTTTTATTTTATTAGGAGCACAAGAATATAATGTTTTATTATCATGGTATATTTTTAATAGTAAAGAAGCACATATATTTCCAACATTTTTTACAAATATTAAACAAGTGCGCCATTTATTGTAGCAAAATCAGTTCTGATCAGACAATTAGACCGACAGAACATCATCTAAATGAAATATCAAATTTCTCAGAGGAAATAGATAAGTCTTAGAGACAATGCAACCTAAATGATTATAGAAGCTAGATAAAAGACTAGTTTATGATTCTGATAAGAGAAATGTATCATTCATGGAAAAGAAAAACTTCTAGTCCCTCCCAGAAGATTATATATACATCTGAGGAATCCCTCATATTTTTATGGAATTTCCTTGACACTCTTAATTAGTCAGAGCACTATGAAACTGTATATATCCTACCCACTTAGACTTAAGTACAATACAAAGAAAGGAATTGTGTAACATTGTCACACTAGTTTTTATAATCAGTTTAATAACAAAAGTATCCAGATTATATAAGATTACATCACATTTGTTTTGCCTTTTTCCAGTGTCATTAATGCATTAGACCTAAAAAATTATTTTATGTATTATTATCGGAGAATACTTATCCTTGGCTACATAAATTAATAAAAATAAAAATAATGTATTTAGCTAATCAAAAATGTGCTCTTTTTTAAGAAACGTATATAGAGAGCTCCATATAACTTATTCATTTTTTATTTTTAATAAACATAGAACAGAGTTCTAAAGTACCTAACTATAAAATATAAATTAAAACTTGAGAAGTGAGGACCATTTAAAAGCATAGTTAAACTAACTTGGCTTTGAGAAAAGTGAAATAACATGCTAGAAAAGTGATGGAAACCCTTGGCTCATAATACTGCTTCTTTACAACTGGAATAGTTCTATATTAAATATATTTTTTATAATAATTGTTTCAGAGTACCCACTGATGAATCAAGTCATGCCAATAGCCCAAATTCTTTAACAAGGCAAATATCGCAATCAGTGTTAACTGAACCTATGGCTTCCCTTTCAATTGAAGAAGTAGCAAGTGAAGGCTCAGGTCCTTCCTTTGCTCAGGTAAAATTAATTTATGAAGTAAATTCATCAGTATTGTTCAATTTCATTGGGTGAATATTCCACATACCAGATTGCTTAGATATAACGTGTGATGAGAGTTCAATTCTCACTCCTGGTATAGCAAACCTAGATTTTTGGTGTCTTTAAGTTACTGTAAATTAAAGTTAAATGAAACAGTAAACATATTCAGAAAAGAATAGTGTTTTAAAAATTAAAAATCTATTTATTTATTTATTTCTAGGTAATATAGATAATATTTCATTAAGCTTCATTCCAAATGTCTTATTGGTAATCAAGCTGATTTATTTAAACATCCTTGTTAAATGTATGTATGAATGTGCATTCATTGAGTACTTTATAGATTACAAACAGAACTTATTCTTATTAGTAGACTTACTTTCCTCTGAAAGTTGTAAATTAAATATATACAAAATGAACCTCAGGCACCTTCAAACCTAGAAGTCGACTGTTCAAATCAGTCTATTACCTTGCTTTAACCAGGGAGTTATAGCACCAAGCTCTGTGGCAATGGTCAGTCATCCTAATCATTAGGTCATAACATGCCACATATGCCTAATTGCACTATATAAGCAAATAAAAAAGTGTATATTTTAATTTCAGATGTTGCGTGAAGGCAAGACAATACGCCCTGCTGGGGAGGCTTGGCCTACAGTTGGCAACCATGTAAAAGGTATTGGTGGAGGACTGGGTGCAGGTTGGGGTCAGTCGGGATCTAACCATCGCCAACGCAACATAAGTATTAACACTGATAGTGATACAGAAAATTACACAGCTTCATCTCCACCTCAACACAGCTTCAACATTGCAGAAGCACTTCAGACTGCAGCTAATCCTGAGTTTGGTAAATATATTTGATAAATAAATATTAATTTGTTTGTTAATATTAAATAACAAACAAATTGGTTAATGGTAATTGGTTTGTTGGTTAATTTTTAAATATTACAAATATTTCAACATTGTTAATTAATTCAAATTCTATAGAATAATTATATTAATTTTGTATCTATATATTCTTTTCAGGACATTCAGATAGTACAGGAAAGAAAAAGAAGAAAAAACAGAAAGTTTTATTCTCAACTGGAATGGCTTGTACTGGAAAATAATTTTGTGTGCTATTTAAAACAGTTCTGTTTCAAATAAATGCAGTTGGTGATTATACGTGCCTGTACATGTATTATTATTATATGTGTACATGTATGATCACTGATTCATGTTATCCTTTCCTATCCATAGTTTTTCTCCCTTTTCTAAATTTTTTATTTTGTCACTTATCATTAGAATTGTTTCATGGAACAAAATTTAATATTTACTCATATTGTACTTACACAGAGTTAAGAACATGTTTTAGATAAATATATTGTATAATTTGAATGTTTTTTATTTGTAACTTTTTAGGTAACAGCTTGTATCATGCATCAAATTCATTAACATTACTGAATATTAATGTATACTTTTCGTTATTGGGTAATTTAAATAGTAATTTGATATAAGATTTGCCTGTTATATAATTTGGGGTAGTATTATGAAGTTATTTTTTTCTCATTTTGACCTTGTAAAAGTGTTGAAATGTACTTAGCTACATTAGGAAAGAATGATTTTTTTTATTTCTTGACCATTGAGCTTTACACCAATGTTAATAATAATCAAATTGAGTAACAAGCTAAGATTCTCTACTTTTGAAAAATATAGGTGACCCTAAACACAATCATTAATTAGGCTTGAATTTCTTATTTTTGTGTTAAGTGAAGAAATGTAAGATCAGCTTCAAATTTTAATCTGGGTAAAGTCATTCTTAACTTTTTTATTGTCTTTTGTAATTATGTTTTGTTGTAATGTAAATAATACATGAATTTTAAACTATTTTAATTATTACATTTATTCTACTTGCACCTGGTAGTCATTTTTAATCATGGTTAACAGCAGCTGTTATTTTCCACATATTTTCTTAGCATGACTGGAAATTTTTGTTTGTAAGAGATGTATTATAAGTTGAGATATAATAAATATATATAAAGTTCAGTATTTATTTCATTTCTGTAAATTTGATTGTTATAAATCAAAACATTTGTAATTTTGAAATAACCATTTGTGGTCTGCGAGGGTTTAGAATACTGTAATTTATCTCGATCCTATGCTTCCTCCACTGATTTGGTCTTTTGTTGTATAGGTTTCAGTTGTTCACCATCTTCAGTACCTATTTTTATCAGTAGGGTGATGAATCACTCTGGCATATTGGTTACTGTGAGGCATCCTGTTTGCATGGTCACTTCACTTAATGGAGGTTGTCTTTCTTGTATTTTATGAGTTGTGTCTTTTTTTTAGTTGTAGGTTGTAGGTACCTTTGTATTAGGTAGGTCATTGTTAATTTTATCATTAGGGATTTCGTTTGACTTTTTTAGAGTATTAGGTGTTTGCAGTTACCCAGCTTCTTTTGTATTATACGTATATATACACACACTACAAACAGACAACCACCACAATACAAGTGACGGTGCAGTCAGGATACCCAAAAAACATCCAGTGACTAACACCGTTACTGAAGATGGCGAGCAGCCGAAACTGGTCTTGCAAAAGACCAAACCAGCGAGAGGAGACAGAAACACAGGAAATCTACGGTAAACGATTTAATGTTGTCCGTTAGTTTATTATACGTAATTTATATTCATATAATATTTATTTTCATTATAACTTATTTATATTGTTCTCGTTTTAAATTTAACATTCATTCGTTGGTAGCCCGGAATTTTACCTTCCTCATACGGTTATACGTACGTGCTATGTTTAAAATGGATCGGGATACTGAAGAGTTCATAAATAAAAATTCATGGATGGTAAGCTGGCGAACATTACAATTCGAAGTCGTTAAAGAATAATTCCTCTACCAATTTGAACTTAACTATACTCCTGTTCAAAATGGGTTGTTCAATGCAAGGAGGTATCTTTTGCTGACGAAGTGACTATAAGATTCAGAGCAGTAATTTAGTTATAACACAAATATCACTGCTCATTACTATAATAAGTATATTTAAAAGCCACATTTTTTATTATCTGTTTAACAATAATGACACTGTGGTTTCTTTTTCACTAATGTTGCTTTCATGTTCGTCTTAGATATAAAATATCAAGAATTGAATATTTTAATGTAATTATGGTTCAGTGTTTATATCATCAAAGTTGATTATCCATTTCTGTATTGCAAGTAGTAGAACTTTCTCTGATTTTAATTTTTAGGTTAGACCTTGTTCGCTATATGAAGAAGAATATAGTGATTGTAGGAGTATAAAATCTCGCTTTCACCAATATTTTGTTGATGGCAACTATTCAGATTGTACGCAGTGGAGAAATGATTATGACAACTGTTTGAAATGGAAAGAAACTAATAATGTAGATGCTCTTGTAAGTGTAACACATTTCATTATTTGTGATTTGTATTGATTCCATTGTCAAACATATTTCGCTGTTGTATCCTAATATAGATCAAATTAGTGAAAAGTGAAAAAGAGCGGAGATATAATAGACTGAATTCCCATCTCATGAATGATACTTGGGAAATGAGAACAGAACCTCCTTCAGACTGGAATAGACCTTTACCTGAGTGGATTGAGAAAAGGAGCAATTCATCATACTTGGCAGCCAAATCCGAGGAAGAGAAGAACCGTAGTCCAAAAACAAATACATATGAAAATAGAACATTTTGTGTACTCTCCTAAATTAATTTATTTGAAAAAATTAGTTTGTTAAGAATAATTAAATGAGTATTGTTGAAGGAATATTATACTTAGTAGTATTTTTTTAGTGTTCTCCTGTAGTGCCAAAGGTTTTTTGTTACTTATTTCAGTAATTGCGTATTTATAGCAAGACTACCAACTTGTATGTGTATTCAGGTAATGAATTTTCATTCACAAACCATAAAACGTTCCACATTATTAATAGACATTCCACTGTCCACTATTATTACAGGTGACAAATAAAAAAAGAAATTATATTTTTAAAATAATTGTTGCTATTCCATTTCCAATCCTGTAATATATTTTTCTTCATACTTCCTTTATTAAATTCATATTTATAAATAATTGTGCCATGATGTACATTAAAATATTCATAATATAGGTTGTTTTATGCGTATTTCTTGTTCTTATTACATGGTAAAAATGTGAGCTAAATAGAGTTAACACGTTAATATTCTGCAGTATTCATCAAAAGTATTACCAACAGTAAATACATTTATTTTTAGCAGAAATACTTAATTTCCATCGGGTAAATTGATTTTATAATGCAAATGCATAATGCTAATGTGTTTTTTGACCACAAAGAGTAGTATAATTACTAAGACTATTTTATGATAACTAGTTTAAGCTTGTATATTTTTCATAGGATTTTATAATTGGTGATAACTCTTTATTTTGCTGGATTAAAATATTATTGTTATTCATTTTAAAAACAATAAAATATTATTTGGTAATCATTTGAATAAAAACTGTATAGTTACCATCATACTAGGCAGTTTTTGTCCACAATATGTCAAGCAGTAGTTCCATGACTACAGTAGTGTGGCTTTCATATTTCCTTTCATATACTTGGTTTTCTTTCTTGCCAAATTCGGGTTGGGGTGGGGTTCTCTTGGTAATAGTAATTCATGTGTGAGCTGCGTTAGAGATGAAGACAAGAATTACATTTCTCTTGGCAGAAATAATAACCAAATAATGATGAGGGCGAGTCGGTGGTGGATGTTAAATCGAACTGGCGCCAGTGCCAGTCGCGGTCCGCGATTGAGGTGGCCCTGTCGACACGGTCGGGCTTGTTTTGTTTTCACTCATTTATTTAGGAGTGAGCCGAGAGACGGGGCCAGAGGGGTTCGCAAATGGATTGAAACTCCCGTTCTTTTTCTGTTGTTTTTAAGTTGGGTTTGTTTGTTTCACTCGATTCGAGCTTCCTCTTTTTAAAGAAGTTCGCCTCAGTTTATATATTTTTTGTTCACCCGCCGACACCCGGATTTTTTTGCGTTAGACGTCGTCCGCGAGACTTTCTTTATTGTTGTTTACTTGTCAGCGGTGCTACGGTCGGAGCGGACCCCCTCGAGAGATGGAAGACCCGAACAAGGACTATCTGACTCTATACAGACAGTTCTTTGAAAATTTCGCCTCTACCGTCGACTTTTCGGATCAGTTGCCGGTCAAAGTGGCCAGCTATAATGTTGCCGAGTCCGAAATCCCTGGAGAAATCATCGATTGGTGCCTTCAATATTTAAACCAGAGGTGGGTTTAACGCCGGATTCCCGGCTCACGGAGCCGAATAAAATGAAACGAAAAAAAAACTCAAGGTGGAACGCCCCGAAATTCCCTTCTGGCGGGCGCGTTGAATCGCTCGCTTAAACATGAAAGAAAAAAGAAACACTTAGGATCTATTTTAAAACTTAAACTGGGCTCGAACCGATTTGGCCCTTCTGTTTTTGGAATTGCTATTTTGAAAATTTTCGAATATCGCGACGCACTTCTACGTGTAGTTCTCCCGGAGATAATATTTATCCCGCGATAAAAACCTGGGTGTATTTTATCTTTTGTTTGCCCTTGCACAATTAAAAAAAAATCCTAACGAGAACTGCTAATAAAGAAGGTGTTGGTAGCCAATTTTACTTGGAGAATGTTGACATTATAAATAGACTATGTTATTATTATCTAGTAAATAATTGTCCTGTACCTTCATTTACATAAAACATGTAAACAATAGATATAAAAATCCTATGAACTTGAGAAGTTTTTGGTAGTGTAATTTGTGAGCTATATCATAGGTTGCCTATAATAATGTGACTCATTTCATTGATTTATTACCCAGATTAAAGTATAGTAAAGAATTGATTTTACCGATCTACAGTTATAAATAGACTGTCATAATGCCTTGCCTAGAGTTTTTGTGTACATTTTTAATGTATTCTGAATACAGTGTCTTACATAAAACTATTACATTTTACATCATCCTTTCAAAGATTATATTGTATTTATCATTTAATATTTCATGATTTACAATTTGTTAATAATCCATAATAAATAAGTAGATACTTCATATAAAATTATAGATATTATTTGAAGATTGTGTCATTAATAATTTTGTACATTCATGTTAATCCATTAAGAGATAAGTTCTGTCCTCATGTTTAAAAATATCACTGTAAATACAACAGTTTTGTCTTTCTTTGTTTCAGAAACTGCCCTCATAGTTTAATAGTGCCGTTATGTAGAAAAGTACTTGAAGAAATAATTCAAGTCTGTAAAAAACATCCAGATTTTTGTGGATATCGCACAGAAGAAGATGGTAACTATCCATAAAATTCTCAATCATAATATAGGATAGAATGTATCAGCATAATTGCTTAATCTACATTCTGATTACCGATATATGTCTTATTTATTTAAGAATTCATAATAATTTATTACTTCATTATGTATTTAAAATTTGTTTTATGTAATGAACCTGATTTATGTCGTATGATTATTCTTTATTTTATAATTATAGAAATTGTGAATTTGATAAACAATTCTTTTAGGAAAAGAAAATGAATTTTTTATGGATTAAAGTTGACAAGAGTGCATGGGTTTAAATTTATATTGTGTTTTGATTGAGGAAGCTGGTGTTTAAGTAGTGAGCAAGCTTGTTAATAACCACCAACACAAAATTGAAATAATAATTGGGTTGATCTGCCTACTTTTGTCACGATAAGAATGCCATGACAGAAGAGCTTTCTTGTTGAATTAAATTGCATAATTCTATAAAAATAATTGAGCACTGAGATATGAGTTTGAATTAGGCTCTCATATTTTGAAAAAGAAATCATAATATTAATTTTACAATGGATTTCATTTGTAATATTGTAAATAAATCTGTGTCTATGGTCATTATTTCTTGTCATTATAAAATATATATTTATTATTTTCTTATAAGATAAAATAATTAATCTTCATTGTTAGTTATTATTTTAAAAATAGTGTTAAATTGATTTGAATGAATAATATGACCTTTTTTATAAAGAAATACTAATTTTTAACTAGTATTACTGTACCCCTCTGCTCCCAGGCCATAATTTCCTGGTTATTGATCATGGGTTTTCTCAACATTTCTATTCATAAATTGGGAAATGGTAATGAGTTATGTTTACAGCGTTTGTTGCTATAACGAATAGTTTGCAAAATGTAATTTGTATACTTGAAAACATTTTTCTTAGTGCATTTTCATGCATAAATATATTGTCTATTTTAATAATGTAAGTTACAAAACACTCTTCATTGTACTGAATTGGGAAAAATGTGTATGTTTTTAATAACCTGATTGGACATATAATTGTTCATTTCAGGGTAATAATTGCCTGATATCAGTTTGTCTAATTATGTTTTATACACTATACATAAATATATGTATATATATATATATATATATATAAACACAAATGCATAGGCATGTATGTATGTGTATATATATATATATATATATATATATATATATATATATATATATATATATAGTATATAAGACATAATTAAAATTTGGCAGGTGACCCAAACAAAAATGATATAATAGTGTTTATTTTTTACTAACGAATAAAATTTGTTTTTTGCTTATTGTTCTTTGCTCTAACCATTTTATGTTCAAGAAATATTACTGAAATGGAGTTTTCTTTGTTTAGATTTTCATACACTGCGGCTTATGCAAGCTGCCACTAGAAAATTGGTGGAAGTTTGTATCCGTTATACGGACAATGCCTTACTTTGTACACTGCCAGCACCACCTCCACCAGGCAGCCTTGTTGCCCCTCCTGTCTCTGCCTATGCAATCAAGAATGCTCGTCGAACAATGGAGGACAGACACGTTGCAATACAGGACCTCCACGCTCTCTTTAACATTAAAGTAAGTCCAGTTTTTGTCTAAGCAGGGAGTAAAATAAAATAAGCACATTTTTAGAGACTTTAAAAGACAATGGTTTTAGAAATAAATAAGATTAAGCCAATATTATGGCTGTGATTTTTATTTGAATGAGTATATGTTGTTCATCATATGCTGGTTATGGTGATATTGTAAGATGCATGTTTGATCCCTGTGTTTGGTTAAAACTAAAATATGCTCTTGATTATGATTGCCTTGTTCTCGTGGTTCACTGCAATTTCTAAATTATAGTTAAAATTGTTGCTTTATTTGAAAGAGGGAAGAAGAGGAAAAAATGCTAAAATAGGAGTGAACTAATAATAATAAACTCTACAGTTTGTTAGTGATTGAAAGAGGAAAACAATTTAGCACCAGTTATTTTCAATGAGACAGACATGCTATTTCAGAAACAACAAATATAATTCAGTAACACAAATGACAGAAGGTCAGATCTTACCATTAGAAGCTGGAAACAGAGACTGCTGAGCTCTCACTTGGTGGGCCTATCCCCTTCCCCAACAAGGGATGAATGAGGTCTAATAAAACAGCAATAATGAACGTTACTCTTTCAGCTTCTAAGGCTGTAAACATAAACATCACCAGCGGGGTCTAATAAAGTGGCAATCATAAATGTTACTGTCTCAGCCTCTACTAACTTACATGCATAAAAACATTTCTCCAGTTAAAGAGTTGTTAGCCTCGCTGATATTTATGATAGACTCAAAGAATGACCCCCATATTTGATACATCCAAATATCTTAGTTTTGTCTCCCATAGAGGGTATTGGTCCTGAAGGGGTTTGTCCCATGTGGGCCTATGTAACAGAATGAAAGTGAAATTAAAGAGTATAACCTTGAGACAATTACATGAGTAAGACAGCCTAAAATGTACATGTAAACACTTATAAACCAAGGTAAACATGCTACATATATAAACACACCTTAGTATATTGACTATACTTAATTTATAAATTTGTCTAATATGTTGTGTTTTACATCCAACAAATGTTGCAAATTTAATTATCCAATTTTATAGGATTTTTTAAATTAATTTTAATTTATTCTTCAGGATTGTGGTTCCGCTAGTTACTATGGAGTTTTTGATGGACACAATGGTGCAGATGCTGCTATTTATTGTGTTTCACATCTGCACCAGTATCTTGCTGAAAGCAGTTACTATCCGGCCAATCCAGAGTTAGCGTTGAAAGATGCCTTTCGAAAAACAGATGATCGTTTCAATAATAAATCTGACAAAGAGGTAAGAATTTCTGGATTCAACATTTTAAAGAATGAGCTTAATAACAAATCTTATATTGTAACTAATGAAATGGAAGGAACCTTTCATTTAGGTACAAGAACTGCACTAAATGTAGCAATTGTTACAATGGCTCAGATGAAAGCCTGCAGATATGATTCCATGATTGATTGATTGTATTGTTCTGTTAAAATCATGAGGTATTAACATGTGTGTTTGTGTACACATAGTTTTTCATTATTGGCATCTGTTGATAAATTTTTAAAATCTCTATGTTATTCTATGTTCTTTAATGGGTTTATGTCTGTAAAATGTGAAATAAAATATAAAGACATGTATGTTGTGATATGAATTAGTTATAAAGTGGACTCCACTTTCCTTAGGAGAGGGAACTGTAATCAACACTATCATTGATATGCAACCTGATGTCATGCATTCCTTGAACACTTATAAAAATGTAAAGCAAATTTAGCATTACTGTTAATTAGAATTTTAAATTTTTTAGACCTTTAAAAATTTAGGTTAGATGATGTGTTTTCATCACATTTTCATATTTCTACATAAATGGAAGTATACATAAAATTCCTAAATTTAATTTTTTTATTATTAGTACCATATGAAATCATGAACATATTGATTGCTTACAATTATATCCATTTTATCAAAGAAATTATGATTTAATCCTTACAAATGTTCATTTTCTAATATATTCTGTACAGTAATGAAATAAAATTATGCATAATGTAAAAATAATTTTTAATTTTTAGAACCTAAGAAGTGGCACTACAGCAGTCTGTGCTTTGTTGAGACCAAAAGAAAGTATGCTGTATGTTGCTTGGATTGGTGATTCTCAAGCTGTTCTCGTCAATCAGGGACAACCATACCAGCTTGTTAAACCTCATAAACCAGATCAACCTGTTAGTATATTCATTGTCACTAGATGGAATTTATTGTCATGTAATTATGAAGCCTATATTTTTTATAACTACCAATTGTTAGTGTCAAATAGATGGTTCATAAAGAAATGTGTACAGATAAACTTATTTGACTTTTAAAAAGATTATTTTATAACATTAAAAAATTGTAGCATTCACAGGGTAACTGTGACTGAACAGTTATTACAACTGTCTTTGGATCAGTAAGTGTCTGCTTTGTGTTCTGATTAGATTAAGGACATGGAGGTTACAAAGAAAGAATTAAGGGAGTTTGTGTTTTTGCCTTTATCAGTTTGATTTGGGGGAAGTATTTCTAATACTATTGCCATGGTATAATAGGAGGATATATATTTTCAGTTGTATGTACATTAGAATACATTATCATGTATGTTGGCATTTTTGAAAGCCACAGAAGACATTTGAGAATTATTTAATGTCTTTGAATATTTTTAATCTTCAAATATTTCAAAATTTCAATATTAATAGTATTTCATATTGAATGCAGGAAGAAAGAGAACGAATTGAGGAGATGGGTGGATCAGTTCTCTATTGGGGAACATGGAGAGTAAATGGTCTTCTTGCTGTTTCGAGGGCCATTGGTTAGTATTTCTTGTTATTATTAAATTTGAGTAATTACAATCATTATTTATTTTTCAAAATGCATTTTAATACAATGCCTGTTATTGTCTATATATTTCTTTGTTGTATAATGGGCCTTTATTTGTTGATCCATTGATTTTAGTTTTTTTACCCATTGTAAATAAATTCTATGAAAATAAAAAGAATGAAAAATTTCAGTTAAAAAGTCAGGTACCCATACATTTTTAGGAGTTTTAACAATATTTTTTGTATTTTACAGACAAGGTCAGATAATTAAAATGTGTCAGGTTATATATGTATATATATATATATATATATATATATATATATATATATATATAAGCAAACGTTTTTTTGCCAGTACTTATATAGTGCAATTATGCATAATTATATCTTTAACAAAATCATTTTTGGAGCAAACATTTTAGTTGAAATATTTTGCATGGTGCAAATCCTTCATATAATATAAAAATGATTATTCATTATTTATAATAATATTTCATTTCAAATATTATATATTATTTATTATAGGTGACATTGAATACAAACCCTATGTTAGTGGAGAGCCAGATGTAAGGGTAATACCTCTCACAGGTCAAGAGGACTTTCTTGTTTTGGCTTGTGACGGTTTATGGGACTTCATGACAGAACAAGAAGTTACTGACACCATTTATGAATATTTGGCCAAACATCCAGGTAATATTTTTATATTTATTATTATAATTATTGTGAAAATTTAATTTAATTTTAAATAAAATATGTATTAAAGTAAATAATATAAATATCCATCAGTTAATAATAATTAGTTAATATGTTCTTCGGTATGCTATGCTGAAGGGTTCCATTATTTTAAATTTATTAACTTTATTTATCAGTTAGTGCCATTGAAACTCTATTTCTAAAACAGTATGCCTCAATTTCTGTAATATTCATTTATATTTTGGAGTAATGTCATTAGATGATTTGAAATACTTTAGTAATAAACATTATGTAACAATTAGAGGGTGTATGGTAACAATGCTAGTCAGAAGTTATACAAAGTTATTTTGTTGTGTGTGTGTGTGTGTGTGTGTGTGTGTGTGTGTGTGTGTGTGTGTGTGTGTGTCATTTGATGTGTATCTGATGGTATAACATTAGTGAGTTACTCTTTCTAAATGATGTTTTGAGAAAAATCAGATATATGCCTATGTGGTTTAGAAGCATACTAAAATACTGGCTTTTTAGACCGGATTTCATATTTGTCTCAACTTTTTCTGGCATATTTTTTATTTTCATTTTTATATTCGTTTTTGTGTTGTGTTGTAGATGTTCAAAATGTCCATTTTTCCAGTATGACAATCCATATGACAATATATGTCATTCTATTCAGTTTGTTAGAATGTAAGAAACATGATACAGTAATTTCCATGTATGAAATTGCAATGAGCTCCACTAAAAAATGCTATGGAAGTTTTTAATGGATAATAATATTCTATTCTGAGAATTATTTAACTTGCTTGTACACTTTTCTGTATTGGTCCTCCTCCCAGGTGATACAGCATAATGTAAATCCAATGTCCTGTAAGATTTTTATCTAAATTTCCACATTCCTGTATTTCTTATTCGTTAGATTTATTTATGATATATAGTAGACTATAAGAGCAGGATCAGAAAAGGATTTTGTACAAGAATAAATATTATTCTTCATTCATTATTTTCCAGATGCCTGAATGAGTATACCAATATAAAAGAATGAATGACACTATACAACATTTTATTGATATGTATTAATGTAAATAAATGTTCCTTCCCTTTTTAATATTAATTTCTGGAATTTCTATATTGCTGGATAAGAACTATACACTAGTACTCTATCATACTTTAGTATTAATACTGATAATTATATGGGTACTTAGACTTGTTACCCTCACATAATTTCTCATCCATTCTTATATGGTCTTCACTTCATATTTTATATCCAGTTTAGTCAAAATGTTAAATTTGTCAAAATTAACCCCCACAAATGTGGCTAAACTGATTTATGAATATTTTCCTCTGTTTCCAAATTTATGGATAGAGCTGTGAATGTGGTAAATATGTTTTTTACATCCTGGTGGGTTAACAATTGTTGAAGAAACTATATGGTTACATATTATCCAAATGACAAGCCACAGACTATGATCTGGAGACAAAATGTTGATAGGTCATTGACACAGGTTAAATATTATGGGTAGGGTTCAATGAATGATGTTGAGGCTGACTCATGTTGCTTGCCTTAATGGGGCAACCCACTGACTGGTTTCCTTTACAGGAGACAGCTAATAGTGATAGTTTGGTTGGCTCAAATTCCGATGTCAAATTTATCAGATGTCTGATCTGATAATAATAATGTGCTTAATTATAAATTTTGTATTTTATAACTATATTTTAACTTAGTAATGAAACCTAAATGATAAGGGTCAGACCCTGTCCAAAAATTACTTTTACTCATAGAGGTAACCTTGAGGTAAGGGTCTTTTGGTTGCTAGAGTGAGCTATTAGGTGGTAATGGAATAAGAAAATCTGGCATTTATTGTCAGAAAATACTTGAATTGTTGCTGCTAAGTAATTTTTTTAACACTTTATTCTGATAAACATAATTTTATTTTATTTGTATAAGTTAGGAAGTTATGATAAACTTACGGTAGTCATCAGTAGTTATTTGTGCTGTCTTTCACAAGAGTGGATTTTTATTAACCGCAACTTTACAACACTTTTAAATAATATAATAATTTAGCGCTAAAATCAAACTTTTTATTTTATTTTCGAGTACTTTGATTTTTATTTTGGTACAGTGATGACTCACTTTTAATTCAGTCATAATTAACGGAAACTTACAAAGTCCCAAATTAAGTATGGGAAGTAACGTGGTATTCAAGGTTCTTATATCTGCGTGAAGATTGGGATTACGTATATCGTTCTTGGGGTTTTAACGTAGGACTACGTCTAACACTAGGGGTAGTGGGGAGCGCTTTCGACCAACTGCCTGTGAAAAAAATCGTTAAAACTGCATGCTTTATAGCAATCGTGTTAGCGTATTCGTAATAAGCGTGGAGTCCAGTTCCCTCATTGAGAAATACATCATACACATACGAAATGCAGCGTTCGAGTGATTCTTCCTCCTGTGGGCGGGGGAAATGAATCAATATTTTTGGGTATGTCGCCGGTTTTTACTCACCTTATCTCGGCAACCGTGAGCGCAACACCACTGTAGTGTGGTATAATTGTAAACGCTCTTGATGTGATTAATTTAAATATTCGAAGATCTTACTGGAGTGGTTTGAAAACAAATTAAAAAAAATTGTTTTCGTGTGAAAAAGTCTGACAATGTTGTGGAATTTGCAGAATGAACGAAAGCATTTGTGGCAAAGCCTACGAGTAGAGTCGTTATCTAGGACTTTTTTAAAACAAATCTTGTGTAATGATTGTTGTCCACTGTCTATTGTCGCTGATTGGTGTGTAACAAAATTTTGTTTTGTTTTTTAAATAATTTATAAGCGTATATGATTTAACTGGGATTTGGAATAAATTAAGGTGATTGATTGTAACTGTGCTTAATTAGTATTTTACTCATGTTTTTCCTTTGAAAATATCTCCTGGATGTTTTTTTCAAGTGTAGATTTTATGAACTAAATGGGAGGGGACTAAAACAAACTAAACAGTAATGTCCAAATGCTGGCCTTGGTGTATTCTAAGATGAACGGTTCAAAACTGCGCCAAGAGGTTGTCTGTTTTAAACATTTCTAGGAAGCGAGGAGATAGTCTATCCCTTGGAAAGAATCGTGGGACGAGAAAAGGGGAGAGGACGATAGACGCGTGTAGCTTCAGAAGTGCTCAAGTGATTTGCATAATTGGTTGTTTTCGAATTGGTAAATAGTCCCGTTGTTTACTACCATCATTAAACGAAACGCGCTCGACACATGATTAGTCGTTTGACGTACGTAATGCGATCCTAATTTGAAGAAATTTTTGTCTTTGCAAAACAAACCTATTATTGTTTTTTCTATAAGGAATAAATACATAATGTGTTTCGCGTGTGTCGGCGTACGTGCCTGTGTATGCGGGCGCTTGTGTAAATTCTAGGTTACTATCCAGTTACACTTTTGTTCACCTTAATCTGCCTGCGAATTTCTTTGATATGGGCCTCCATGGCAAATCTAACGGGCGTACTTAGTTTCGTGTGTAATTCAAATCGAGAAAGACCGACCGACACCAGCCAGTCAGGTACTCAGCCCTAACTATTTGTTTATCTAAATATATTCACCGTTTATAATGCCAGTATAGCTCGATTCAACCTTAATCTAGTGTGAACTTGAAATGCACCATTGAAGTACATCATAAAATTTCACATCACTGTTCCATTTTTGTAATGGAATAACGTGCGTTTTGTGGTTGTTGTACGCATGCAATACTCTGGTTACATTGTGGGTTATGTATAGTTATGTTATTATCGCCATAACTTTGGCGCTGGTCCCAAATACTCGACGAATTTTGTGCAGGGGATATGTTATTTAACTGTGGGGAACACCACTACTTATTCATAAATTAATAAATTTGAAGACTGAAAGGTTGAACTTATTATAAATTCAGATGTTCCATACACTGAAATTTAGAAAATAATAACCCGCCGCCGAATAAAAGTAGTAATCTAAAGCTGGGTTGTTTTTGCGGGTGACTGTAGGCGAATATCCGCGCTGTGAACTCATTTCAACCGCACCTATTCCTTTTAATAAAATGCCGCGTGAAAATTTAAAGTTTTGGCTACTTTATTAGTCGGTCGATGTGATAATGGTGGGGCTTGGCTGGGGGATTAGGAGGCACTGATTAGTGGGGTGGGAGTGGTGTAGACTTTTTATTAAAATCGATCCGGTTAGCGTTTGCTTTAAACTTCGAAACACAGCTTCCATTTCTCGCATTTTTCAATTTTATTATTCGAAACAAGTCTTTCGTTTTTATTTTTCTTTATTGTACTTAATAATACTCTTGGGAAAAATAAAATACACCCACAATACACGCACTTCCCCGTTTCGCCATGAGAATCCGTATGATTCGGGATGTATATAATTTGGACATATATTTAATTATCCTTTTTTTCGTTTTATTTTTAATAATAGTTATGTAGTATAACTATAAAAAGTGGCGAATTTCTATGATTGATCTGATAGTTCGCACACAGATCATATGTTGGAATACCGTGAAAGTAATAAAATGAATAATGAAGAAATTAATTGATAGGGTCTAAAACAAAATTATTGCAAAGAATATCACAATGCAGTGTTGCGATGACAATGATTGATTATCCTAGAAACGGAGTGTATAGAGCGCGGATTGTCGAAGGAAAATGTGTGCGAAAATTAGGAGTGGTTTAACGGGAGAACGTTGTATGATAGTAAAACAAATGAACTACTGTCATTGTGAACATATGGGACTCACCGTAATGGCTCCTTCGTGGTTTTCTAAGAATTGTGGACTTTATAAATTTATAATTGTGCATTTTATAAATATATGACGGCTCGGTTGTCCTATTTAGAGTAGGGAGATGTACATTGATATTATCAACTCATTAAACATTTATCGGTTTGTTTGAAAGTTAAAATTTAACCAGTTGTGAATTACTGGTAGAAGTAATTATCATTTATAGACTCCAATGACTCCTTTGTATGGTATGTGCGATGGGTAAATGCAGGAGTAAAATGCATTAAGTTTCATTTTCATTTGGCGCGAGGATTCCCAATTCAATAAAATTGATTTCGTAATAGGAATTTAGACCTATTAATTGTATATTTAGAATATGGCAGGTTTTGTGTACTTTTGTGTGGATATTTATAAATGTCTTCAAAATGTAGTTTGATTGGCATCGGTTTTAGGGACATAGTCATGCATTCTTGACCGGTGAGGGTAATATACGTGTCCCAGAGACTTTTTGTCGATTTATAACTTTCATTCATAGCTATAATGTAAGTATAGCTAATGTATATGTATGTTTGTATGTAGGTATTATGTATATGTTCATCTGTCTGTATGGTGAGTTTAAATTTAGTAAGCAAAGTGTTTTTAAGTTGTGTTGTATCGTTAGTCTAGGGTGACCGACACGGTGTGTTTCTCTGTGCCGTGAGGTCGACGTCCGTCGCTCCCTTTAACTTACTTTTACTTCCAAGTAGTCGAGTAAATGGAAAGCCATATATATATACCAAATGCATATGATTTTTAACAATTTCTTCGTGTATGTGTTTTACCTGGTTCATCAAAGATTATTATGGGCATTGTTGTTACAAGTATATTAAAAATAGCACAAAAGGTTCAACAATACCGACTATCGTTTGTGTCTTTTGGCTTGAAACGTTAAATTAAATAGTTTGTTCAGTAATGACTCTTACACCATTTAATGCAACAGGATTTGCGATGTATTTATTTTCGGCGGAGGCTTATAGATAGCTGTAAAGCGGCGACAACAAAGATAAGCAAAGCAAAAGAAAAACGAAAAAGACGTAAAAAGTCTAGCCAGCATCTGTAATGAATACTTGGATAAATCTGTAGAATTTGCGGTTCGGAGTCTGGGCAATTTCTCTTGGCTGTTGTCCAGAACTTGTTGCGCTAATATCAGCTTGGTGTCGGGCTCTGCTTTCTTCGCCCTGTTGCAGTATGAACTGGAGCGGTCGTAACTTTATTTTTAAAATAAGTATTCCCTAATAAGGAAGGATCTGCATACCCGAATAAGTCTTTGGCTTGTAACCGGTCTGGCTCCAAATGCCAAATGACTCGCTTTCCTTATAATTCATGGTTTCTCTTTCATTTTCCTCCTCGGAGCTGAATTCTTTTTCATTCTTCATTTTAACTTATATAATGTCGATAATTTCGGCATCTAGCCAGGATTTAGGTAACTAACCCGCTATTAAAAAATAGGCACAACTCACAGGAAACTCACATTTCCCATTCAAACTTCCGGTAATTGTTAACTCCAAGGAACTGAAAGTATCGATTACCTTTCACTTAATATTATTTGCTGCGTGCGCAAGTCAGTGGAGGAAGTCGGTCTCAAACCGTTCAGCTTACAACAGTTGAAAGTAAAACCTGGAAGAAATAATAATGACCATTCCAGCTTTCCAGTGTTCGTTCTTTTACTCTCAGCAGTATTTCGGTACTTACAGTGTAGAAAATGACCATATATTTTTACTTATGGAAGTCAATTGGATTGAGACCCCCTCTCGATTCCATTCTTATCAGACCTTGTAATTTAGTTTCTATTGGCTTTTTTACATGTTTATAGCCATTATCGAGGCGTTGTGTTTACTAGGCGTTTATATTTCTCATACCCCAGTCAATTAAAGAGGAAGCGGATATTGTAATAGGCTTTTTCGCAAGGCACTAAAATCGTTGTTTTATTTTGCCGATATTCATTTTCCCGAGGCAAAATGTACTATAGTCAGGATTAGTCTGTTTCTGTCTCGCCCAGAATAATGGCACGTCCAATCGTCGATTGGACCTGACAGATTTCAGTTTTACGCTGTCCCGGTAACCCGGGGATACCCAGCTGGTCATCTCACATCTATATTTTTTTTATTAGGCATTCATCTGCCATTGATTCGTGAAGCGAATATAAACGAATGCATACAATTAAATAGAAAAATGTATTATTTCAACATCGAATAAAATAAGAAACCTCTGTTTACCTGTTTTTTGTTAATAAACCGAACATAGAAGAATGGTTTGATTCAAGAATATACGAACATGTAGCCCGTCTTTGAAGCGGCTAGATGAATAAATCCATGACTTGTTATACTAGTTGAGAAAGTCGATGTATTTCACTGGAGTTCCATCCTTCACTTCTGATATTCTCGTCGCTATTCCGCAACTCGCTTTTCATTATTGTGCCAACAAAAATTCTCAGCGCTGTCCGTTTGTTATCCTGTATTAGATCATATTTTGGCGAGTCTTTTTTATGCTCGCCATTTAAAAAAAACCCTTTTTTTATTTTTAAACAATATTTAGTTATATAATTCAGATTATTACACGGAAGTTCAACTAGTTGATGCAACACCCATCGGATTTCTTGCTCGACTAGGCCTCACTTATGAGTCGCTGGTTGTGCCTGTGGTCGCTTATGTTGAATTTTCACTAAAATTTGCAGTTAGTTTCAAAGTGGAACACTTGTCTACAGATATAACAGTAGGAAGAGATGGAATTTAGTAGTAACAGAGAGAAGAGAGAAGCAAAGTAAGCCCATAATTCCGATAACGGATTTCTACTCTGTCGACCCCAATGCTCCCTGGTTTGTGTCCGTAGGGTCAATGTCCATTTCCAACGATTCCGGATGTATATTATTTCTTTGTTAAATGCCGATTTCTCTGTCTTTTCTTTGGCTCCGTTGGGAATGAATTCGGTAGTTGTTGCTCTCCGCTTAGTTAGGGCTGCAGGAATTTGACTTTAGCTTTGCGTTGGTGCCGTCCTTACTCTGGTTGTTGGTACAAAAATAAAACCATGTTTCGATAGGGGACCCGCTTGTGGCTTACTATATTTAGATTCAGAAAACCAGACAACCCGTAGGGTCTAGACCCTCGCATTCATCCCATCAGGAATACTTTATATATATATATATATATATATATATATATATATATATATATATATATATATGCGCACCCTTTCTGTGTACGTTTTACCCAATCTCACTGGCTGCATTGAAAATTCAGTAATTTGATCACACAGGTGAGTGTAACTGACTAAGGACTATATTTGAGTAAAATATAGGTTTAATTTGATGTCAGCCGTTGCGGAATAAAATTGTTCTGCATAAGAACAACCTTCATGCCTTTCATAGGTTCCGAATATTATCAGCTGCATGAATGTGAACTTTTCGCAATCTTCAGTATAAAGGGACAAGAGAATTTGTTTTGTGGTGCCGGGCTATTTTGAATATTGTGGGCCGTTTAAACTGGATGTTGAAACGGTTCTGTCATCATCATTTATATATTCTCTCTTCAATGTACAAACATATGCGTACCTGAATTATGCCACACTTACAACGCAAACTCTTATCCGGTCGGAGCTTAGTCTTCGTTTCCCTTTTAGACACACATGCAGACAACAAACTGAAAAGATAGGTAGGCACAATTAAGTTGCGCAAGCACAGGTATCCACAGACCAAGATATCACCAATCAGTTATTGCCGTTTGTAGCGCATAAATTATGGAAATTTCCATTAATTTTTGTAATATTTTTGCGATTTGCCTCTTCAAAATTATTTAAAATTGCAGTTTTACGACTGCGAGCGTCAAGATTTTAAACAGGCCGTTAGAAATTAGAATCGTCTGTTTTAGATGAACAACGGTTGGATATTAGTAGCTCGTCAGGCACCGGCGTGTCCTGCCTTTGACTGTCACACAGCTCCTTATTTAGCCTCCATGTTCCCCCTCCACTTCTCCGAGACATCCATTATATTGCTGTCTCCCACTTTCTCATACCTCTGCCTTTATCTCATACTTATATAATTTTGAATTAATTTTTAATCATTCCATTCTGTTTGGCGTTTTTTCGGTAATCGCCGATTACCTCGTCAACCTCCTATAAACCAGTGTAATTCTAGAGCGCAAAAATGTTATTTGATTCATTTTATTCTGCTTGGCATATGATAGGCTTAGTAATTCATTAATGTTTGATGTGTGATAATAATATAATAGCGACAAGTAGTGAGAACTATATAATTGTTGTCAGTATATAACACATAAAATGTCAAGAGCAAAAAGAGAACGAACAAGATAACTGTCATTATATAACAATTAGCACCCTTCCAAAAACAGCATATATATTAATGTAGAGTATCCTTGACGCAACGCTGTCAGACTAGAATGTGCCATCTACGCACGTGGAACCGGTTGCATTATCTTCTCGTAGGTTACTGAAAGAAATTCTCAGTGGTCGATCTTCCAAGATTTCAAACCTGAGTGTAAAATCCTCCCTACAAATGTCTTTGGTTTTCGATATTCTCTTCATTCTTGAATAAATGAAATCTATTGTGTGCGATTATATTAGTAATTCTTAATTTTCGGATGAGTTTCTCGTTGAACGGGCAATTGATACGAAGCGCATACTAACAATCTTCTGATTCTTCCGAGTTCTGTGTCCGGATACAACACACAAATATTATTCTATCTGAGTGCCGATTTCCTGAAAGTCCTAATATCGCTAGTAAAAACACAATGTAGCTTAGCTTATTGGTGTTTTCCATCTCATATTCCGTGTATGCATACACCATACATAAAGTTCAAAATGATGTGAAACTTATTTTATCAAAATCATGTCCGCGCGGTTGTTGTAAGAAGGTTTGAGGATGTTTTCGCGCACTTATCAGATGCACGAGTTCTGCCAACTAAATTGCGACACTTAAATTATATCTGTATTTGGCTCTGTAATGTACACAATGACTACATTGTGTAGAATTAAGTTGCGGTGGAAGAGATTATCATAATTGATAGTTGAGTGCTTTCGAAACTTTCTGTTAAGAGTTATCTGCATCACCGGTTAAGCAGCATAAACAGTTGGGAAACGGTAACCTTTATTTCCTTTGATCCTTGAAGCAATCGGGCTCCTTTAAACCTACCTCCGTCGTTGTAATCTTCCCGTTACTTATTTAAAAAGGTATTTAAAAAACCTTTTATATATATATATATATATATATATATATATATATAAGGACTATACCAAGTAATAAAATCGCGGGGGACGATGACTAAGATCAAAATGTGTGCCAGGGTTAGCAAGTGGTCGCTAGACTATTAGCCAGACAGCGTCCAAGGAGCGTGCCAAGCCGTTTTTTGCTTACATTATTTATCCCATGTTAGGAATAGAGTTTATTATTCTGTATTGTACTACATAAATTCCTCGGGTATTAATCGGACTGCGTTTCTATAATCGTCAATATTTAGATACATCGTCGACCTACCATATCAATTTATTGGACAACTTTGTGTCTCTTTTCTTCACATTTCGAGCGTGCTTTAATACTTTGAAGGCGGATAGTCCATGTTTCTTACAACCCCTTAACGGTGGTGTATTTTATAGGGTTGTATCAGGTTTTAGCGGAGAAAATATAGCGTAGTCTTGACTTGTAGCTTTGTAACTTAAGTTCGGTAATGCTTCCTTTCTCCTGGGCGTTGGGAACTGTATATATGTGATTCACAGAAGTGAATTTATGTATATATATATATATATATATATATATATATATATATATATAATGTGAACTTCAGCACTATTTATTGTACATTCAACACTATACTCTTAACATACAAGTAGACTGATTTTCATGTTGTTTGAACAAATAAAAAATTGTATAAGTGTACAGTTACTATTGTTATGGTGTACTTACAAAGAAGGACATGGACATAAGTTTCTGTTGCTTTATTTTTATTAATCTTGATAATAAATAGTGCATCATTTAGAGAACGTGTAATTCTTGTTCTGATAATTTGTTCCGAAACATTTTGATCTGAAACACCTAAATCACTGGGCAGGATCATTACCATTCTACTATCGGACCATGAGCATATTGGAGCAGCTGTGTGTCGTCCGATAGTCTCGTTTAGTTTGATCGTCCCTGGTTCAAAATGATTAGGCTTTTTGGGAGTGGCTAGGTAATAGTAATTTGAACTTGGGGGAGGGTCTAATGAATTAATGTTGGAGTGTCGGCCGTGCTCATTTAGTGAGCCATTACGCAGTCAGTGACACTTTAATGACGATATCCGGTGAGAGGGGTGGGGTGCACTACTTGCAGTATTCGTCCGCCCAAACCGACTGCGTAACCCCTAGTTTGTTCCCGTTTTCCAGTTACATTGGACCTTTTTTTCTAATACTGCTACCAGGAGACGTGGAACAGTATATGTAAATGACAGATTTAGGGTTATTTTCTTAAATTCCAGCTTCCATAAGCACTGTAAAAAATTGTAGTTTGAGGGTAGGGCACTCATCTGAAGAGTGACATGACTGAAGACATTATTGTATGTAGCATAAGTGACGTCCCGATTTCGATTTCAACTGCGCACTCTTTAATTTCTAATTTGAATTAGAAATGAATAAGTACTAGAAAAATATATCGAAGGTTTCTATTGATCTTTTGAACAGATCAATCACCGACTGGATTTTACATTTAGTGTAGTGTTGTTTAGTGAATGGCAGACCCAGGGTATTTCCTATCGGACTGTACTCGTTGCCATATAGGGGACAATTTATGTTGAGCGTGGGCCAGCTTGTCAACAGTCTGTATTGCGTAAGAGGACGTGTGTATGGGGCTTTGGCGTCCGCCGTCCGCCCTCGACCGGGAGATTCTTTAACACTATATTACTCCATCGCTCGCGGGCCTTTTCTAGTAATGGATTCAGTTTTGGCGACACTTACGACTTTCCTGCCGCATTGTTTGTTTCGGTCATGAATATTTCATCAGCCGTTGTGTCCGTCGCCGGCAAGTTTGGAGGAAATATTTCCTGAAAAGCAGGTTGTATGTTAGGATTTGACATTGTTTTGTGGTTGTAATGATAATGTCATTCGCACGTCTGTAATACGATTCAGAAAAAATGTAAAAGATTCCTTTGTATTCTGGACAAGTCGTGCATTTTCTCATGATAAATAGCCACACAGATAATTATTATATTGTTGTTACTTTCTAGGGTAAACTATAATCCAGTCTATAATTGGCTTGGTGGTTGCTAATGTATGCCAGGCATTTACGATTTTTGTAATTTTTTGCCACATCAGTGAGTGAGTTTATTAGGTTGCAGTTATTTTAACATTTCATAAAATATTTACAATTACTTCCGTAATTGTTGGAATTAGTATGACATCCAAATGAATGACCTGATTACTAGTAATTGAAACTGTGAGGTTTCAGGATTCGTATCCATGGTATATGGACACGTTATAGGGTTTTATTTATTAGGCCTTGGGAAACATAACCTACCTGTTGTCCTTTAAAAACAGCGTTTAAATGATATTCCATGGGAACTCCCTTTCCCTTTCTCTCGTTGTTGGTCCATGCGTCATACCTGTTGACATTACCAGTTGTACATTACTAATGTGTTAGTTATTTTTAGTGTACATCACCTCTCAGTGTTTGTCATTTACTGCCAGATTTTATTTTCCACTACGTATTTACATAGGATAATCACTCAATTTTGTCTTTAATTTATAGTCCAGTACGAATCAAATTAACTCTTACAGTGCTCTGTGAATACTATTCAGGGTTTTGATAGTGTTGAATTAAAGACTAGATATTTACTTGAATTGCATTTGTTATAAAATTTAAGCATAATGTTTAATACGTTTTAGGTCACTGCATTTATATCTTATTTTAAGAATTTTTAACCGTAAGTAAAGGAGGTATTGTGGCAGGCATGACGACCATATGTTATTTAAATGACATGATCTATATAGATTGGTTGTGCTGTTTTTATTGTGGACAAAATGAAAACGGCGATTTTTTGTGATTCATTGAAGTGTTTGTAGTCTTCTAAATATGTGCTCAATATCCGACAATATGTTATCTAAAATTCTATTTTTCCCTGCACAAAAGAGTGGTTGTTGTCACAGGATTGAAGACAGAGTGTAAAGTTTATAAAGTTGTTGATCAGAAATATTAATAAACAGAAACTTGAACATCAGTATATAAATCTTGAGATTGTTTTTTCAATATTTTGTACCAATATTCATCAAAAGCCGACAACAGTAATTTAGTGATACATCTGATCCTTATTTATTAATGAAAATTTCAATGTAAAAATCAGGGTAGAGCACATATTGGAACAACATCAAAATATCCGTGGTTTTCAGGATATATATAATAATTTATGTTTAATAAAAGCGGGTTTTACTAGCTTTCAATGTTCGCTAGTTAAGTACTGATGAGCGTTTGGCTGGCGGCTGTATTGGAAACATTGGGTTCATGAACTCCCGTTCTACTTGCACTGTAAACAGTTGTGGAGACTTCCAATGTTGCCTGTAATCCAATTAAGGCAATCATACTTCAGGTGTTCTCGTGGAGAGAGGGATCTGAACTTTAAACTTTTAAATTTAGAAATTCATACCAATGTGTTCACTGCAGCATTTGTGCTCAACCGTTGTCCAATTTCAATATCCGTTTCTCACGGGTTTACGTTCAGGCCAGTTATTTTACAGTTTTTGTTCTAATTTAAGTAACTGACGTCATACAAGCGATGTCAATCTCTTATGGATCTAGGCCGTGTGAGTTTACGCTGCAGGTACCAGTACAATGGTGCTTCGTTGTAATTGATAGCAATTACTCCCTGTTTCACGGTATGATGTAAAGAATAGATAGCGATGGACAGATCCAGGACGATATTACTTTCATTAGGTCCTTTCTGACTTTCCCATTCCTGCATTAATTGAAAAACTTTAATTCAAACACTTAATACAATACATCGGAATTTCGTTGGAGTATTCTCAGTATTGTTTGGAAATTTATGATTTGAATATTGAAACAGTGTTTTACATTTATTAGATAGTGTGCAGGATAGCGAAGTTTTGTTTCGGTCTATTCCCAAAAAATTGGCCTCCTATTCTCTCAGAGTTAAGACTCGTGACTTCTGTATACATTATGTCCTGGGCGGTAAATCCAGGACCTAAATTCTTTGGTTTAGCCTCGAGTTCTTAGTTCTTTATCTTCCTCAGAATATCTGTACCCTGAGATCGAGGTATGTATCGCTTTTGCTTACCTTTATAACTCTTTTCTGCACTTTTTTGCTACTGAGTATCGTTTCCTAGAGCTATGCACGCGTGAGTCTATCAGTTTTCTTGCTCAAATTTCATTTTACAAATAGGGGTGGTTATATATATTTAAAAAGTGTTCATAATTAAATTATGATATACGTATTTTTACAAGAAATATTGGCTATTAATATAGCGATTTTTTTGCATTGAATCGTGTGACAGAGGTTTGCACAATCTTTCAAACGTAACCGCTTTTTCTAAACCTTATCGTCAGGTATGGACTTATGATCTGAATTAATTTCTGTAAAATAATTTCTTTTGAAACCTCATCGTATGGAGGAGAGTAGTTTTTGTCGTTCTCTCAGCCGTCTTCATGGTCTATACACTCAGCGACGTTTATTGCTTTTAATTTTCGTAACAACATTTCAGATGGCGTGACGGAAAAATGAAAACATCGAATGGGTTTCTGTTAGATGAAGGATGTCGATTTGAGATAGCTGTTGTGAAACCGCGGACTGAGTTATACCGCCGAGGGGTGAGCTGCGGCGCAATTGAGATATGGGGAAATATTTCTACCGATAACATTTATCTTATCCGAGTTTAGCATTTGGTTCAACCCTATTTGGAATTTGTTAGTGTATAGCTCGGACCTTGTGCACGGAGCCGAAGGTGTCTCAGTTTTCTATTCGGTCAGACTTAAATAACTTAGGAATTGTTTCAATTTAATAACACGTGTACACCCTCCTAACGAATTTCAAATTCGATTCTTCTGATATCGTGTCAGGCTATTGTACTATGTGCATTCTCAGCGCTGTTGTGCGCACGAGTCGATTTTATTGAGTTTTGTCTGGTCTACGAGTCGGAGAGCTTCGGATAAGAATGTACGCGATTGCTCTTAGTTATGCAATCTCGGGTTTATCCCGGGCCTTTCGTCGCCGGTGAACTAGGCCAGTTCTGGTACGACGTCAGGTGCACTGTGTCTTACATTTTTGCCCGTATAACGTGCAACGTCGCATATCCACGGGGGCTACTTCAGATTGTTCTGTTCCGTTCGATATTTTAGTTTTTTTTTACGGGTAATAAAAATAATTTGTATTTCCAAATTTAACCAATATACATGTAAATTCTAGATTCATTTTCTAACCGTTCCACTGCGTATTCCGACTTTGTTAAGAGCATTGTCGGCGTTTACGTCATTGGCCGCGAACAGCTCATTCATCACCAAGTGGCTCAGCACGTCACTAACATCGTGCAAAAATAAATAGAGATTGAATTAGCCAAGTTACCAATAGAATAGCAATTCTGTACAGAGCATTGGCATTGTATTCCGCACGGGTCCTGCGTAAAGTATTATTTGTTTGTTAAAGATAATGCTTGGGTTAAAGCGGTTTCCGTTTCTCGCTATCAGTGAGTATTACAGCGACCTAGTATCAATACTGCACGACTGTGTTACTCTTGGATTCATAGTTACACATAACAAAATGTGATTTTGTGTTCTCAATTGCTGAAATAAATTAGATAGATCAACGCATCACTCTGGCCATCAAGTGGATGTTGAGTGTTTTAATCACTCAATCAAGTTGATTAATTTCTCTAATATTTTGGTTCCGTAATTTATTCAAGGTGAAAATACGTACACTCTATCAACATTTTTTATTCAATTTTGTAATAATTAAAATATACAAGATTTATTACGTTGAAATGCATATATGTATATATTTATTAGTGAGACAGTATGTAATCGAATATGGGAATATAATAGGCATTGTGATTTTGTGACTTGAAATTACTTCACAAGCAGGTTGAGTCTGTATGTTTGGCAAATAGCTTAGCACTGATGAAATGCTAAAAATAGTCTCTAACGCAAGTGTGTTCAGCTGTTTACTCTTAAGTGCGACTTGAGGCGTCGACAGGGCCTTAAATAAGTTGACTTTCTTGGGACAGCGGAAGAGGTATGGTATGGTAGGTATGTTGGAGTCACTGCTGAGGATCATTTTTAGATCTAGACCCCACCGTTCTAAGCAGTGCAACCCTCGACTAGACCGATCGAATGCACATAGTCGTCAGAGCCTGTTGTATAGTATATCTAGATTGCGTCCCGCTTTTTATAGAGTCAAATAATTCAAATAGTTGTTTACTTTTCTTCAGTTTAATCTGATACAGTTAAAAACGGATGATGTTTATGAATGGATGACAAATCGAACGAAGCTAAAGATAGTAAAGGCGGTGTTAAGAACAAGTTTATGCAGACTATTCTATATGCTCTATAAAAATAAATTCTGAAGGATTCAAAATAAGTGAAAATCTTCCGAATTGTAATCAGCTACATCCTCTTGTAAAAATATGTAAAACTCTTCATTACTAATAATCTCTGTTTTAATAATCCATTCATTATCACAGGTTAATGTTTATATTTGCTATTAATGTATACTATCATTTATATGTTGAACAATTTTTTTACGTAGATTTGATGTGTTTTTCATAATTTTTTGCCAACAGTTAGTTTTTGCGTGTTTGCAATTGTGCGCTGTACGGCGCAGTGGTCGCGGGAGTCTTTAAAAAAAAAGAGGGACTTCAAATAGTTGTAATGCAGTCTACCGTTACTTGTGCGACATTTAGATACAAGGTCGCCTTCGTTGAAATACGAATCCCTTATTTATTAATTTCAACCTCTAATTTTTCTTTATTTTGCTTGTCGTGAACGAATTTCAGTTGGCTGAAAATTAAATTTGCTAAAAAACCAACGGCAGTAATTTAACTCCACCAGTTCCACCCCGCATAATTTGCGGGATGATCTCCACTGCGTAGGGCGCATGTAGCCGGCACAGTTCTTGGTTTCGCGTCGTTGTGGACGCGTGGTATCCGCCACATCTTACGCATCGGGGTGCATGATTGCAATATGTATTGGTATATCCATAGCTTTGGCACTTAGTGCATTGAACGAATGTCTCGATTGCCACTCGGATTTTGGTATAGTAGATCTGTTCGATTTGGAAAATTTTGGCGTTGTCTCTGTCCGGTTCCAAATCGACGAAGGACAGCCAGCAGCAATGGCTTTTGTAGAGCGCATCAGCAGCGGCTCTCACCCTGAAACCTTTCGCTTCGCTTTCGAGTTTTATATCTTCCACCGGGAATGAACAGTGCAGTCCTCTTATGACCATACGATATGCCTTCTCGATCGAGAGTTGTTATGTGTGGTAATTGAAATATCCCCTGTTTAGTAATTGGATAGCTTTTCGATAGCTATCCGGAATTGCGGTTTTGAGCATTACTTCTTGGGTTGTGGATTGGAACAGGGAGTTTTCCTTACCAGGTTCCTGGATGTTCAGTGTCGCCATATAGGATACGTTTGTAATGAAAATTGGCGGTGGTTTGAAGATTGTTTTTGGTCTTTATTTTCTAGTGATGGCATATCTCTAACAGATTCCTGTCCTGTGGTTTTAGATTGTTTGTTGATTTTGTTTGCGGATTTTTGAAGTGAGGGTGGTCACTGACGCAACTGATGTGGCGGCGGATGGAGTCTTCTTGGAGTTCTTTCACTCGCGCCGACCTTTGCGAAGCATCCTCTTCTCTGACGTATAGGAGACCCCCACCATCGTCTCATTGCCGCTCATGACCGGTGATTCGAGCGCGGACTCTACGTTTAAAAGCGGGTACGATCGCAATCGCGACCGTTAATCGGATTACTCCCTCCCTGTACCTAGCGGTTCCGTGCGTCTATCAGTCGGCACGTTTCTGTGAAAGTAGTTTTCACTATTTACGAAAAAACCGGTCACAATAACAGAGCGAAAAAGATACAATTAAAAACGATCGCTAACACTCGCCTTATACAAAATACATTGCAAACAAACAAGTCTAAAGTCTAAAAAAATGGGAATCTGTGAGCAGTTCGAGCATGTGTGCTCGAATCGAAGTCTCATGGCACAATCCAGTGAATTTTTGTTCAAAAATAAATGTTCTTTGAAGTATAGAAGGAAATCACGAAAAATATTTGTGGGAAGGCTACTGTGGTCGCATGCTTTGTAGTGGAGGTTTC
Organism: Lethocerus indicus; assembly: GCA_019843655.1. Lineage (NCBI taxonomy): Eukaryota > Metazoa > Arthropoda > Insecta > Hemiptera > Belostomatidae > Lethocerus > Lethocerus indicus. Next base: position 18,201,655 of record JACDQD010000003.1, on the reverse strand, counting down.
GTTTATTGTTGGAAAATAATTGTCGGTCGTTTCCAGCTGAAACACAGCTTGAAAGTTGCAACACACTACCCATTGTCGTAGTAGCTTTCTCCTGGGAATTTTTGATGCCAGCTTTAGGGCCAGTACCAGTTTGGACGTGTTACAGAAGTAACGCTTACGTATCACAGAATGTTATATTCCTACGAGGCGCATTGTTTTAATAGGAAATCGTTTAAAATAATGAAAACACGACAAAGCTCTAAGTACAAACATTTTTGCTTCACAGGTTCAGAAGGATTTATACTTGGAGCCGGAACATTTTTTATTTTATTCGGTGCCAGTCATTTATGTGTGTGGATTAACATTATAGTACGTCTCTGTACCTCTGCTTGCATGGACCTTTAAGCGTGCGTTTTTCTCGTTGTTCGTGTGTGATGCGGTGTCATGTTTTAACTGGGTGGGGGTTATCGAGTTACAAGAGTTGGTTACGTAAGTTTTAAACCACAAGAACTACACTACCACTTTTCTCTTCCTTTCTGTTCCTTTTTGTTCTCTGGCTTGTTGTCACCTCCGGCCGAAGTATCTCTCAATTTCTCCGCTCTATACTTTTCCTCCACCCATTGCGTCCTAAAGGAAGTCTCGTATTTTTCCCGCAATAGTTGCGGGACCTTATTTCTGAAACATTTGCGAAAACCGGCAGAGTCTAAACCAAAAAAATATATTAGTGCTACCAGGTAAAGTTAGATCTTACGTTCTAAATGTTGTGGAGATGTGTTTGGAATCACTTCAATTGCCCAGGGAACGGAAATAATTTGCACATATGTCCTAGGAAAGTAGATTATATCATTTCATAGTCTTATAAATGGAGATTGTATAGGAAATATCTATATCCCACATTGTTAATACATTTACAATCATTTGTACCCTAATGCTGTATATAAAATTTTACATTTCTAATAAAGGTGCATTGGCGAGTACAAATTCAACTCTAAAATGTTTATTTTTATTTTAAAATTGGTTGACTAACATTTTTCTTAATTTAAAGTTAATTATTGGATTATTTGTTTGTTTCAACCTGAGTTCAATAATCCATTCAGGAGGTATGTTTTTAATAATTTTTTGGCTGTGGAATATCATATTTTTTACGGGCTTCCGACATACCTATGGTTGATACCGCTATTTTTGCATTATTATATTTCGTATTTATAAGTACGGGTAAATATAATTTTATACTATATATATATATATATATATATATATATATATATATATATATACACATTCTTTATATAATAAGCGACAACGCTTAGATATGAAACAGCAAGCTTTCATTTTCTTCATCTGCAAGCAGTTCTTTTTGGATTCCGTCATATTACCACAAAAAGTATGTAAAAGTATCATTTATTTCTTCTTAAATTCCGGAATGTTACACAAACGAGAAATGTATTTATAATTTAACGGGAAATATAAGATTTCTTTTTTTTTATTAGCGAGAACATTGAAAATGAAGACATTGCCCAGTGGTCGTAGTATAATCATAACTCCGTTACCGGTTTTATTAAATGGAATATGCATATGAAAACAGGCAGCATGCTCTGTAGGAACCTTTATAAATTTCAAACTTGTTTGGGGACATTCAATTACCTCTCAAATTTCTTAATTGCTGCATATATTTGCTGGTATATTGCTGGCTGGTTTGCCAGATGCTTCTCATGTATACATTAAATTTAATTATTTTGAATTAGGTTTAATTAGTATTGCATTAATATTTCAATAAATAGCTCGGACAAATGTCGAGGCAAACATTGCGAGCATTTACACAAATAAAAATGTATTATCCATTTTTTTCCATGACTTGTTTCGGTTATTTATTTACTTTATCAACCTTCGGTTTGAATTTTTGAATTTTTGGTAGCTATTGAAACGGATAAATTATTAAATCATTTCATATTGGTCTAGAATATCTTTTTGGATGTTCCTATTACGTATCAGAGGTTGTATTGACATTTCCTGAAGACTTGTGTAAAATACATGCACCCATTCATATGCCATATTTTATGTTTCCTTACCTAATCATATTCCATCTAATTTTAGACACGTTCTCTTTTCACCGCTTCAACATAATCTATAACATTCACGACGGCAAAGTACGTTATTTCTTTCCCGTTTCTTATTGTATTCACCGGAAAACTACAAATTGAATAGTTTGCTATTCAACAAGCCCTGAATCTATCTGAATATTTCGTCATGGCTACCATTCACGGACTAATTAATTCAAAGATTCGTCCCGTTTCGGGTATTTAAATAACCCATTATTTCATTTTAATGCAGATCAGTCAAACAATTGATCAAGATTACAACTAGACAGGCGTTTTGATTGATTTAGGTCACGATTTTCTCAAGTTACCATTTATTTATATTGTACTAATTAACTCGTCATGTGTAACCAAGCGGGTCGTGGTGTTTAGAATCGACTACGATCATTGTATTCAACTCAAATATATACCTTCCAGCGTTTTTAATTCTTATATACACCATCCGAATTATGCGCCTGTTATAAGTCCCAGTAGTAAATTGAATTAATCAGTGATAACTTATTCCGATATCTAGAAACCTAGTTATATTTTGCTCTTTATTCAAACTAGTGTCACGATAATGATTAAAACCTCTCATTTGTACGACATTACTTAAGTTGAATTGGTAGGAATAGGTTCAGGTACATATATTTTGGTCGAAGAAGTATACAGGAATAGTCTCATTATTAATTATGTTTGTTACTTCCGATGCTGTTCAGAACTTTTGAACTGTACATCATCAATTCAAAGTTCTAATTCAGTAATTCAGTTTAAGAAGTCCTACCTCAATATAAATGTAGATATATAGTGTTGAAATGCTAGTACATAGTAATAGTAGTAGTATAGGGAGAGTAGGTTCAGAGGTGCATATAGAGAATCGCTTCAGGAATATAGGCCGTATAGCTGAAGTGGTAGAAGATCGGACTAGTTTTGTTCATGAAGAGATTCTTCTTTACCTACCTGCATATTTGAATTTCAAATAGAATTTAAATTATGATTGGCTATTATTTGTCTGTTCGAAAAATTATCAATCGTGTTAAATCATATTAAGCTTCGGCTGTGAAGAATAATATTAATATTTAGCTAGCATAAACTTTGGTTTTGAAATTCTGTATTGTCACATCACGCTCCTCTCGAATTTGGGTGGCGAAATCTTTTTCGAGGACGAATTTATTTGCAAGATGCATTATTTCCTTGTGCACGCGATGAAGTCCACCGCTGTTGAACACAGTGTCACTGTTGTAACATTAATGAAAAAAGTTTCATGGGAATAAGATTTTTGGATTTGCAGAAAAAATGAGCTAGCAATGGCTGCTAGCATCCTCCTTTGGTTGAACTCCTCAGTTCATGATGTTTTCCAAATTTGCCATGTAGATTTCAGAATTATTGAGTTGTGTAAGCAAATAACGAATACTACACGAGCAAGTAGTGTACGGTGCTCATAGGCACCGTGTTCAAACCATATTAATATGGCAAACTCTGTTTCTCCGTTAGTTGTATCTTTACCGTTAGACTTTATTATCTGAACGTGTGCATGCATCTCTCGTCGCAGATCACTGCCCTGTTCTCATTCGCCTTTCTCCTCCTTCTTTCCTCTCGCCCCCATTCTCTTATTTCCTTCCACCCCTGTCGCAAGGGTAAAACGGGGCGATCCATTTATGTTAACGACAGGTAGTCTACCCCCTTTCTTTCTTTCTCTCACACACACACACACTCTACTTTCACAGAGGTGAGACAACTTCCCTTCCGTCCGTTACGGTGCAGTCCTTTTGACTAAAATGTTTTCATATGTTTGCATAGTAAGATTTAACCCGTCTCTCCTGACCAAACCGTAGTATTTTGTACTGATAAGAGTTCTGCAGAGTTAAATAACCGTAATGTAATATACTGGGAAAAGTATATTATGTATATTGTATAATATACAATGGGAAAAGTAGGCGTCAGAACGCTTTTTGAGCCCGAGACGCTCCATCGGCAATATTTAGCAGTGCTCAGACAATTCGCAGGAAAACATTTTTTCACAGCGATCCACTATCTCTGCAGGTTTCCGGATGAAGGTTTTCCCCGTGCGACGTTGCAACGTAGAGTCTCTGATACCAAACGGATTAGAGAACGAACTAAAGAAAAAAGAAGTACCTTCAGCAACAAGTCCAGTATTTTGTGTTTTAATTGTTTCAGAAAACACCAACACGCGCGAACTTAGTTGTAGATGCATATTACGTGTCTTCTTCAGTCGGGATTATTATGTAGTGTATAGCCGGCTAATAACTGGAATGTATTGTACAACTGTAAGAGTGCGTGGGCGGTTGAAGAAGAAGTAGAAGTCAGAAGTAAAGCTCCGTTGGTCCGATTTAATGGGGTAAGATCTGTCTCGGTGCCGGCGTTCGACCGGTTCCGCTTTCGTGAACCATTTCTCACAATTTTTTTCCGTCGTTTGTTGCTCGCTCGTTTCAAAAGTAGTTCTGTCTCCGAGCTCGATTTTAAAGTACAATGGGTCATTTGGCGTCCTACCTAAGCGCAGTTAACGGTTGCTGGGGCGAAAATGCAGCCACCGCCATGAAACTTAAGTTCCTGAAATCTCTGTTTCATGTGATGGTAAACACAAGGCTGCCGCTACGTTGTTTTTTCCGGATACTAAAAACGTTTATGTTAGAGATTTAAAGTGATAAACAAAATAATACATTCATCAAATGATATATTCGTTCTACAGTCAAACAAAATTACAAATAACGGACATCATTAATAATTCGTTGAATTTGACCATATGTTCTACTTGGGACTCCTCTATAAGTGGAATATTCATATTTTTATAGTTCAATTTCTTGCGAAAACGTGATTTATTACCAAGCTCTTACAACATCGAGTTCATCGTTAATTGCACATAAAAATGTGTCACCTTTCAGTAAGGGACAAGTCTTCTTTCCGGCTGGTATTTTCCTGATCAAAATTTACTGAATTCATTACGTTTGCAGAACCTGCTAATTCAGAGTTTAAGAAAAAATATCTGCATTGGAGTTTAAGAATATGCTAGTAATGAGAACACAACTTCATATAAGTAAACTATTTTTTGTTGTTTCTTCTCGTCCTCGATGCTGACTCAGTTCAAACTTATCAAAACGCAAAACTATATTACGTAACATTAACACCGCTCGTGCCTGAACAGACGTCAATTGTAAAATCTGTCTTGAATGTAAAATTTATTGACATTATTACATATTAATAACATAAAAATTAATGTCAGTTGTAATACCAGTAATCTGCAAACTCTTATGGAAGAACTGAATTGAAAAATGTAAACGTTTTCTTCAAAGAAATACTTCGTATAGGCTCTGTTCTTGAAACAAATTGGCTTGGCTCCCCTCCTACAGGAGCGATACGGTTGATGTGGCCTAAGATATTTTATTTTATCTTATACGCATGATTTGAATTGAAAACCGATATAGACAATAGGATATACAATTACACCTGTTTGCATTGTAATGCAAACTACTATAATGACTACGACCTGATACCAGCCGTATCAGGTGGAACTTGTGAAGTACCGATTGTATCCCATTACGGAACACGATACGAAACACAGAAAATTATTCTCATACTCTTTGTTTTACAAACAAGTGCAGGGATGAATAACTTTTGCAGGACTGAAAATTAATATTACTTTAAATAATCGAGTACTTCTGGTTTCCCTGTATCCCAGATTACATTTCTGAACTATACTTTAACTCTTCCAATAAAGATGTTTCATAACTGAAAGCTAACCAGTATATGTAACCGTATAAAAAAGTGCTGTTTGTATCTATAAATCAAAATCGCAATAAATTGACAAACTGGGTAAGCTTAGAGCCATGCAAAGTAACCTAATTCTTGTATTAAGTACGTATTCAAATATCAACACCGCTTTAATTTCCACCTTTGTATCACACATTTGTCCACAATTTTTGAGTTTTGATGTTTAATTTTTTTAGTTTTGATTCCCGCTTTTTCCCTCATCTCCCGGAAGTTGACGAAGATAACGTCCTCGTGTGTTCAACAAACATCTTTGGGCGATCCCGTTACTTTTACGTTTAAGCATTATTTTAAAAATCTGAAGACTTATTCTGGCGTTACAAAAAATGTATCCAGCCGCGGGTAGTAATCGAATTGGAATGCCCCCGGTAAAAGTAGGCAACCGAGCTAACTGTGGTAAAGGCCAGGGAGCACGCTCTCCTTCCCCAACTTTATACACCTCAATCGCTCCTTCAATGAAAATTTCCGATCCTTTAAATAAAAAATGTCCTTTGGTTGGAGATTGAAATCAAATTTCTTCCATCCATTTACATCCCCGTGGTCGTTTTGAAAGTTGTGAATGAATATATACTCCATATATCTGTAGAACTTGGAAATATAAATCAATGTATTGAAATATTGAAAAAAGGTTCTAAGATTTAAGGAACATTCTGGCTTAAACCATCGTGATAATATCTATGTAGACAGGGTGATTAATACGGTGTTTGTGGAATGGTTTGGATTAATATTGAACTATGAATGGTTTCATTTTTAAAAAAGATGAAATGAAACAACAACGTTCTATTTTTGTGTAGTCTAGTTTGAGTGAAGTCACTGACCTACGAAAATGAAACATGTTAAAAATTGATGGGACCACAATCATTTTAATCCATCAAAATTAGTCGCTGCTAGAAATGTTAACGAACATTTTGATTTTTTGAAGTGTACCGTTTCATATGAGTAAAATTGATTATCTGATAACAGTACCACACGGGGTTATCTTTATGGGTGCCACATTTTTCAGTTTATATCACTGAGTAGATTTGCCCCTTGAACAGGGACCGCCTCGACCAGTTGTGAGTTGCGGTGGTGCTCCTAACCTAACTCTAATTAACTAAATTGCTTATTAGTCTGCGGTGTGAATCTCGTTAGTGTAGCCGCCTCTCTCTAGATGATGTGCGGGCGGTGGCGGCGGCGGCGTATTGCTTGGTTGACTGGGCCCCGATGGAGGAGGATCTCTCTCGTTAACGGTCCATAACAGACGTGCCACTTCGCCAGCCGACTGTACCTCTGTTGTGTCTCAATTAATACAATTATAATCTCCTCCTTCATTTCGTGCCTCTTGTATTTAGGTTGAATTCGAGTCGGGTTAAAGAGCAAGGCCGTTGACGCAATCGAGTCTGCAACCTTTTCGTTGATATCGAATGACAATAAAAACCCCCGATTTATTACCCAAGTACTCCGCGGGCCACGGATTCATGTGTTGAAGTACCGGGAACAAATTACTTAGTATCTTTGTGTAGTAGCTGAAGAGGTTATTGCCTCTATACACCAATTACAGTTTCCTTTGTCCGGTTTATTATTTCCGTTATTGCTCAGATGCTGCTGTAAGTAAAAAGTTAGTTGTATCTGACAGGGTTTCTAACGCGTCGGTGTTTGTATAATTTACCCATACAGATGTGTTCATCATTCCACAAGTATTCACATTCAAATGCATTAGGGTCCCCCTGGCCTCCGGCCCTGTTAAAATGTTTTATTCACTACTCCTTATTTGAGGTGTCTCATTGTTATGAAATGGATGATTGTTCTTTTTGTCCGAAAAGGGCCTGTTTTAGGCATTTTGAAACATTAATAGATTCATGCATGGTTGTATATACAATAAATACACAACTAGTCGCCTTGCAGTATTAAGAGCAAAACTTTCACCCGTGCTCACCAAAAGAGAGAATGACTAAAAAAATCTATAGTATATATATGCTTATATAATAAGTTTCAAATCAGTAGATAGATGAAAACAAAATGGTAATCTGAACCGCTCCAATCATATCTCTATTCTCTAGATAGCAAAATCTTTGGACAGATCGGACATTTACAATGAAGTATGTAGCTCAGAGAATAGGAGAGTCATATTTGTGTGTTGAATATATCATCTGTGCAGTTTACTCTGATAGGCTTGAACTTCTTATGAAGAGGGTGATGATGAGATGTATAGTGCTCAAGAATATGGAAAATCGTATTTTTTACCCACGGTCAATTCTAATATGCGGAGCAGATCAAAGAATTTTTCTACTTCAGAAACCGTTTAGTCGCTCAAATTGCGGAGAGGATGTTCATGTGTGACGGCAAGCGTTACTGATAGCATTGCTATAACATATTTCAAACTAATAAGGCAACTTAAAGATAGAAGAAGATAGGCTTAAGACAGCCCTGAAATATCTAATAACACCGCTAATGAAGACGGCGAGCAGCCGAAACCGGTCTAGCAAAAGACCAAACCAGCGGAAGGAGACACGAAATCTACGGAATTCGTATTCAAGAATCGCAAAACTCCATTTGTTCTGCTCCATGTTTTGCACCATGGAACAAAAGCTTCAGACGGTGCACACCCATCCGGAACGTCTTTATATCGAGAGCTATCGAATGCTCTCATATCTCAAATCCCTGCTGGATGAGAGCACTTATCTGTTGACGCCCAGACATTTCACCTTTATAATTATATTTATATTATATATTATAATTTTCCTGAAGTTTGTAACTGTTGGGGTTGAAATGAGCGGGAGATAGATTCATGGCCATATAAAAATTTACCCGAGTAGGATATGCTACAGGAAATTACTAAATTCTATATTTAATTTATTTTAGCCCTTTCTGTAGTTGTGCTTCTCGCGCTCGAAGTATTATATTACTTTACATTGGGCTTTTCATACTTCGGATAGAAAAGAAATTTTTGGGATAATTTGGCAGGACGAAAGTAACTAAAATTCCTGAACGGGAACTTCAACAGTGTATTTGATCAATGCTGTGTGACAGACTTGCATTGGTTCAACGATCTGAACGTGGCAACTCCCCGTCTTCATCAGTTCAGACGGGGGATGAAATAATATACAGTTTGTCATTGTATATAAAGCTCTTTGGTTTTATAGCGACTTCTATAGGCTTTAATTATGTTGGCGTAGAGCTGGCCGTAGTACGAATCCGTTGTGGTGAAATAATTGTCTGAGTTATCTGTATGACAGAGATCTGGTTGAATAACGAATGTTCAAGTATCTAATTAAATTTGTGCATATAAATGAAAGCGGTGCACCGTCGAGCTTTCTTGACAAGATTTTGTGTCTCATTTCAGTTCTGGCCTTTCACTGGCTCCCCGGAGTCATCGACCCCCGGTTGTTTCCTTGCTTACTCTGTGGTTTCTAATTAGTTATGCTCTAATGAATGGCAGGCTCAGTTATATCGAGACCTATTGTTAACTTTTATGAGACCGCCCAACATGAAAGACAATGCGGTAATAAAATCATTCTGTTTGGTATTAAAGGTACTGCAAAGCTGATGAGGCGAGGTTTAGCAGTAATTTCACTTGAAACATCTTAAGTCTAATCTCACTTGAGATGTCTAAAGTTTATAATACATTTAGTTATAGTTTCAATCTATAGAAAATTATTCCCAAATTTTGTTGTAGTTTGATTTAACTGTAATAGTGCGAATTTTCGGTTATTGGCCTCAACCTGATTATAAATGAATCTATACGTTAATCAGAGTATAGTTAGAATTTAGTGATTTAATGAAATTTAAGCTGGGATATAATTCGGTCTTACTGTTGAAGTTAACTATACAATTCCATAGTACATAGCGAGAGCTTAATTTAGCAAGAACACAGATAAGCCTTAAGAAATGAAAAATGGTGGAGTTTGCAAGATTAAAATTATACTTTCTGTGATCTCCAAGTAAATGGACATTAAACCTAGCTAACAACTCATTTGATATTGTTGAATGAGACAATAAATGAATTTATCTGATTAGGAATAATAAATGCCTATTTCTGTTCTGAATATCGTGTGCAGTTAGTTCTGTATTTGTTTCGGATTATGTGTCGTAGGTAATTTAAATGTAAAGTTGGAGATTTAATGTTTTCTAAAATTAAGAAGTGGCTGTGAGTGGAAATTGTTATTCTTCGGTGGATTTTGCATTAGCCCAAGTAGACAGCCTTTACATGCGTTGGCGAGCATTTGCTTTGTATCGATATTTCTAACGCGCAGGTATGGAAGAACGTTTTTGTTCAACGCGCTCTTAAATAAGTTTGGGCTGAAGACGGTGAGTGTTCCTAAGCGGAATGAATGTCGCTTGGGAGACCAATCGTTTTATGCCTCGCTTTAGTATTTATCTGCAGTTACCAAACAGTGTACCCCCAGTAAGTCCCGTGTGTTCTTGCCTCTCGTCATATATAGACTATTGGTATATTAATCTTTGTTTTAATATCGTGCGGATTTATCTTATCGGCTCTGTGCACAGACATCTGTCAATTTTATTTATAATACTCGGATCAATTTCGGTGTCTCCTATATTTTACGGGAAATAGGATTAAACTTTTCTAAACCTGCGGAATATATTGTTGTATACCCTATGTATTGTATGTTTAAACTAATGACTTGTTCTGTTGCGAAGTAGGACCTGTAGAGCCTCCTCTAAACTTATACAGAGAGTAAAAAAACAAAATTATCAACAATTCAATATAAGAAATGAAATCCTAAATTTTGACAGAGCCCTATAGAACATTTTTAAATCAAAAAGGGCGTTTGCAACAGCATGTCTTAAAACAGGATCTTCCACCCGCCCCGATATCCAAGGCTCTGCACCCTCATTGAATGAATAAACACCCTACTTTCAGTGCGTATAATTAGGCGATCTTTCAGATTCACCGCAATTATTTAATGTGTTTTTTCGTTTGTCCTTACAACTATAATATTGTTTTTATCATGATATACGAAACAAAGTTGGAAAGTTGGGGTAGTAGTTTATTTGAGTTATCCTTCCGGACATTATTCACTAAACTGAAATTACCGTTAGTTCTTGAGGTGGTGCTGTTGTACTTGAATATCTTGCATAAAAAGACACGACGGTGGCCTCAATTAACTGAAGACAACATCATCATCTTCAACAATGTTAATGGCGGGCAACCTCAGGGAACTATCTCATGGGAGATCCTGTCCTCCCCATACAGTGGCCTATTCTCACGTCTCTCCTCCTGTAATAAATAACAACATACTGTTATCCTTCTAGCGAGACCAGACCACCTGAAATTCTGCAATTATTAGCACTATTATAACTTAGAAGACATTCTGTATAAACGGCAGATATAAAATAGGAAATAGTTACTGGAATCAGTACATTCATATTTTGAAGACCTCCTCCATTAAGGTGGCCAATATGTGTGAATGACCACGTAGAAATAATTGCTCTCCTTCCAAAAACTGGGGCCATAAGCGAAAGTGTAGGAAACGCCAGGCAGAATAGAGTGAAAAAAATCCAGGTTCCTAAAAGAACCAGAGCAGTGCCAGACAATGTTGAGATGAAATGATCCCATGAAGATTCGATTAAAGGACTGAATTTTTGTGTGAAGAAAAATGTGTTCAATTATCCGTACGATCGTGTTCTCTTACCGGTGTGTTTATTTTCATTTCTATTCGGCGCTCCGAATCCTCGTCGCATATTCGGCCGAGAGACGGCGAGAAAACGCAGAAAAAATAGTTGTCCCGAACCGTGCCCTCTCCCTTAAGTGTGCAACAAGTCTCCCTAAAAGGCGAGACCGTCCCAAAATGGGAGAGTTGAGGCTGGTGGTGTCCCCCTCCGAGGGTTGTTCGCCCACGTTGCCAAATCTAACCCAACAGCTGTGCACCCGCCATTACCGTTCTCCGCCGACTTTAACTGGCTGGCGACTTCCTCATCCCCAGTATATTTGAGAATAAATAGCGATATTCCCCGTCGGTGGGAAACCGTATTCAATATAAGACAAAGGGTGTGTGTCCCTTCCGCGATTGGCTTCCACTTTTGATTTTTCTAGGAATTTCTAGATTTTTATTGTACGACTCTTAAAATTACAAATATGACCGTTTGAGTTGGCTATCTTGCAAACTGACGGGGGCAGATTCGGAAAAATGGCCGCGTTCTATTATGGTATTATGGATGATACTAGTGGGCCACGTGGTGAAGTATTTTATCCTACCATACAGTTTGAGTTTACCTTGCCGCTGAAAATGAGTGTTCCTGCGAATATAACTCTTTTAAGGTTGAATGGTATCGGAACATTTTTTGAATAATCGATAAAACGTTTATGTTGGAGTTGGCATTCCTGTTTTTTTAGCGTCTACATTTTTCGTTTCTGAATTTATTAATCGACAAATGAGATTTTGTGTGTACCCGGGTACCTGGTACATTGGGTGTATTTCAATGCACAAATATGAAATGCAATTTGGTATTTGAGCTTAAACTCCTACCTTTTTCGTTTTGAATTGCAGAATTTCATTTTCATGATGGTTGTCAGTTTTGTCTTTCATCGCACAAATGGCTTGCACTCTCTAATGTAAGAGAATTCAGTTTTAAATTTTCAGAGACCAAGTTATAAAACGCTGGCTTATATAGTTTCTATTCTCGTGCGTATTAAAACTCTTGCTCTTGGCATTCACTTTTGGTATATTGTTATTCTCCCAATTTTTCTTGTATACTAACGATAATCCTACTTCAATCGCATGTATATTTGTAACTAAGGAATAGTTTATACTGAAGCAATGTCTGATTTGGTTTAGTGTTTGTGGAAAGAGCTAGGAGGGAGGGCAGAGAGTCGGACTCAGTTCTAGCGTTTCTAAATCTAGTTTCGGTGGGGCTCCAGTCTGCCCCATCGTCTCTGGAAGATTTCCATGGTCTCAAACGTCGGCTAAAAATAAGTGTCTTCTACTTGGTCGCCCCGGGGGTAAGGCACGTACCTCTGTCCTTTCTACCTTACTTTCTTCCACTCCAACCTCGTTGAAACCTTATTTATACGGCTGTATATATTTGTTAATTAAATTTATTTGTTTTATATTTCGACATTTGTTCACATACTCTGAAGTATTATGCATTGACTGCAGGAATTGTGTCCCCTGAGGATTCGTTAGAAAATATGTTTGTGCGGGCGTGTAAACATGTAGGTGGACTTAATCTTTTAAACTCAATTATATGAATTTATATTTCTTATTGTCTACGTCAAGTAAATAATTCCAAGAAGTAATATTTTGCCCTTTCATTTAATTCCCCTGCATTTCATTATCAGTTTTAACTTTCCAATTACTAAATTATGGCGTTGCCTGACTGTACAGCAGTATATATGTCACAAATATTTGACGGGGTGGAACATTCTCAACCACACCGTCTTTTATCGCATTAATTAATTTTGGGGTTGATAACTTAAAATTTACCATGAATGAAGCTGTAATCAAAGTTTCGGTCTATTCATTTATTTATCTTGTGTCGACTTATTCAGAAACGCATGTCCTTGCCTAGTTCGGAGTGCAAAATGCCTGGCGTTCAAACTTTAAAATCTATATGAAAATTCCATTTTTCTATGCTTTGCAACTAGCACATAGTTGCTGTCGCATTTTTCTTTCAAGTCGTATCGTATATTGCACTTTCATCAAGTATTGAATCATGTGGCACAGTTCTGCATTTGTTACGTGGAAAAGTTTACGTAAAATGAAAAAACAAACAGTTTAAACATTTTAAATTGAACGTCATTGTCCAACTCCAATTAAACGATAGAGGTCGTTGAACTGAAGTGTAATGGTAAAATGTTTTTAACGTCGGCTATTTGTTCCGCAATTACAGGAATTGATACGGACCATTCTAGAGAATTACATCCAGAGCGAATATTTAATGATGTATTCAATGAAATGCCTCCATCAGGTTTCTCCGGCGCTCTTATTGAGAACGCCCTGAAATTTGCTGCCGCGTTATTTCTGACAGTCTTGTTCGAGTCTGTGCTCATTCTTCTTGCAAAATTATGTCCATAGGAGAATTTGTTGTTATGAAGTGATACATACAAATGTTATTTTAATAGGTTTGAAATAAAGAAATATCAACGTCATTATTAATGTTCTAACATCTTCTTGTGTCTAAAGATGTCATGAATCATAGATTTATACATTTTTCAAATAATTCCATGACTCTCGATACCATAATTAGCTACAGTTGCCGGACGGAGTTCATACTGTGTCCCTTATCGGCGTCTGTCTGTTTGATAAGGAATTCCTAGCCCGAACTCTGAGGGCCTTGAACTTCAACTCTGCCATGCCAGTTATTTACGGTTTCCTAATCTCTATTTTATACTGGAGTTTCCAAAGTGTCATTTGTCCGATAGGATATATAAAATGTATTCAATTAAAAATAAATACTTATTCATACCTTTCTAAATTTAGGTTATCACTCGTATTATGTGTTACCTCAACGCCTGTATAAACTGAGACAAAACAGGACTCATCACAGCCTCCCATAGTTAAAATTTACAGTCCTTTATACGCTATAGCTATTTTTGCTAATCGTTTAATTGTTTAAAATAAGACATACAGTAGTTAAATATCCTGTGTACCTTCTTGGATATCTAGCGATTATCGTCTGTCTACAAACGCGCACTATGTCCCTGACGGTCCAGCCTCTTAAACCGAATAATGACACGTGACCGTGAGAGGAGGAAAGGCGAGAACTATTTTAAGTTCCCTGAAAAATCGTCCAAGCGTTTTTCCGCAATCAAGAAGGCGAACTCGCTCGTTCGCTATCTTTACCACCACTTTTATAACATCACTCCGATTGCTCGAGATTACGGGAAAAATTACCGTTAGGTCGGATGAGTTACTATAGGCGCGAAGAGAAACTGGAGGGGACGATGATGTGGCAAGCATGGGGGGTATTGCTTCCTCCTTCCCTGATGATGGGCTAGTGACGGTCAAAGAAATGATGGTCCTGCGACTAGTTTACGTCTGGATTTCCCGGTTTGGGATACTATGGAATGGATTCAAAAAATTGTACCCTTTTATTAAATGTTCCATTAAAATAATTATTATTTTCACCACCTCAAATATGCAGCAATAATTTTTCTCTGATTGGGTTTCATAGCTGAAACATCGCTTCAGAACTATTATTTGTTTTGCTAGTACAGCCCCGTCCGCATACAAAGAATTCTGTGAAACTTTCATTGGTCGCGATTATACATATTGCTGCTACCGTTCTTGAATCAGTTCTAATGATGATAGTAACGCAAGACAAATAGTAGTAGTAATGGCCTAGTCGTAAAAATATCCTGAAAATATTCGTGCTCCTTACCAGTCATTAACACACAAATCCTTTTATGGTATGAACGATCAATAGTGATTTAATAAATTTTTATTTCCGTTTTCGTCGGCATTTCCTCCTAATCGAGTACTTGCACAACTCTACAATTAGAACGTCGTTATCTATGACTCACCAGTCGAGATATTAAAAAAATTCCCGAGTTCAAAACTGCTTCCGAGCGCGTGACTGAACTGTGCGTGATTAGATTTCCTATTCGGGGTAAGACAAGTTTCAACTCTCGGAGCTCGTTCTTTTGATGAGAAAAATTCAGAATCCTAGATAATTCTGTCTTGAAAAGTAGTAGCTGTATTTGAAACAAACAACCATGTGATGTTGGGAAATTATTCTACTATTTATATTCAGTATAACCGCATGATGAAGAACTGGAAATGCTTTAACCAGGGACTAAATACTGGGAAAAATGCTCTGGAGGACACAAATAAGATAATATTAGAGATATTGTATTGTCTATAAATGATCGGTGTTATTTGTGTTTAAATTCTAGGAGAATAATTCTCGCGGAGTTTTTAGTAATTAAATACATATTTTTTTATGTAAACTGTTTTTTGCCAGCAAAATGTTGAAAGTTTTTGTTGAAGTATCATTCAACTAAGCCTAGGCATTGCTTAACGAATAAAATCACTGTAATGTAATTATTATTAAAAAACGCACGCCCTCATTTTTTAATAATAATTTGTTTTTACACATGACGCTTATTTGGTGGAAACGTCGGTGGTCTTCAATAAACGTAGGTAACCCAGGATTTTACATGCAATCCAGTTGTCCCGTCCATTGATATAGTGCAAGTTGAACCGGGGGGACCTCGAGCAAATCGGCAGTGAGCTCACTGCCGGTCTACGTGTTTGGAATCTGCGCTTAGAGAGACGGGAAGTGCCAGTCCTTTAATATTGAGGGATCCCCACCATTCTATTTATAAAGTGTCAACAGCCCCCCCGAGCCTCAATTCCTTTGGTTCAAAATGTTATATAAGCCCTCGTATATATTTTAAATGATTTTTTAGTTTTAAACGTCAGTACAGTATTGGGTGACAAATATTTTGTAAGATCTATTTTTAATTTGTTTACCGAACTAATGTACAGTAAACATGGTTCCTCTTTATATTGTTTTGTCGCTCCAGTTAAATGATTCATTCCCATTCTGGCGAACTTTAGTTTGGGGAATAGGCAAAAAACCAAGTGGATTCATATTTCCCTTTTGAGTTAAATTATTATAGTCCTGGTTATTACTAAGCGGAGAAAAATGGCCGTCTATTTACCTCTCTCAAGTTGCGAAGTTATTTAATCGCCTGAAAATATTTGCTCCCTCAGTCTGAACCGGCACTCGTCCGTTCAAAACCCATTAAGAGGAGTACGAGCAGAATTGAGAACTTTGAAGTCAATATTTGAGGTATGTTGAACTCCGCCAGCTAGCCTAGATAGTAAGTGCAGCGGATCAAGTGACCGAAAGTAGATACGATGTTAAAAGCTTTATTTAGCGTGGAGAAACTACTTTGTTTTTCCACAGATACGGGGAGAGGGGCATCTTCCTCCCTTTCTTCCATGGACTCTTTTAAGTTTCACCCGGCACCGATAAAAACTCGGGCTAGGAATTTTCCCAAACGCCGGGGAAAGTTCCCGCCCACAACTTCTCGAGTCAGGGTCTCCCACAAGTGCCCCAGAATCGATATTGGTCCCAACACCGGAGGAGGTGTGTTCCTGGTCTAATCAATTTTTTATCCGTAGAGTTCGCGTGGTTCGAAGTTACGCCCTTATACCTTCACACGTAGGTCAACGTCATCCCCAGTTATGTTGTATTTGCATGAATAACCTGCAAAAAGTCAGATCGCTGACTATTTAATGTTACTGAGAATAATAAAACATATATAAAACAGATAGACATCTTCTCTATGAAGATCTCTGTTAGATCTGTATTCGATGTAAATTAATAAATAGGGGGGAGGGTTCTGGAAAATGTAATAACTTCAAATTACAAATTAAGCTTTTCAAGATCATTAATGCAATATATGGAAGTAAACTGCAGCAAACTTAATTCCGTTTTGTTCCTCTTATTTATATCGTATGTTCTTATTTATTTCATTTATAGTTGTGGAAACTATTAAATCTTCAAAACTTGCTTCACCTATTTTTTCCTTAATTAGGAGAGGTAATGAATTACAATAGATTTTTACCGGAGATGCGCAGCCAGAGAGACACGGATTTTACCCCATCATCATTGAAAGAACAAAATCCCCTCTGAGTAGAGCCCTTTGTTGTTAGCGAAGGCTCATAATGCCGCCTGAAGTTATCGTCCCCGTTGCTCACAAAAGAATTGTAAAACATCTTGAATTATTTTGCTTTGTTTGAACGGCGCCTCCCTTCCGATACTTTCTTCCCTTCACGCTAAGGCTTTGTCCGTATACTACATTACGTTGTATTGTTTTATGTAAACCTTCTATTATACACACACACACACAATATATATATATATATATATATATATATATATATATATATATATACATACGCTTATGACACGTCAGTTATTACATTTAGTTTAAGAAGGGATTGTTTCTAAATATATTTGTAGAGCCACATGCTTTAATAAAATACACAGGTATTTTTAAATTATTAGCAAAGTTGGCATTTTAAAAATTTTAAAACGAGTATCGTTTAATGTTAGGTACTCGTCTTACCTTGATGTTTTAGTACGCAGCCGAATGGCGTTATACTCCAATTTTATAAATACATTATTTAATAAAATATAGTCCTTTGAATTTTTTGATGACGGAGTGATACCGGTGGTAATGATAATCAACCGGAAGTATGGTTGATTTTGTCAATTTTATGTGGGTACACAACAAATTAATTTCTGTCCATACTGCTTATATTGTATTTGTAAGTGCCTTCATTTCTTGTTTTTCATTAGTGGTAATACATGTAGACATTTAGAGATGTTTGACTGTAAACGCAAATTAGTTTACTTGTTAGTTGTCCTATAATTGCTTATTTTTTGGTCGTAAATAACTGCTAATGAATTATTCAAGAGCATTTTGTACGTGACCTTTCATGAAATTGTTTTATCCAGTTAGCTTTCAAGATAAATATACTTTAGGATTATATTAGGTTTAATGTGGGGGTGTTGTTAAAACAACTTAATTGAAAAAAAATTAAATTTAATTAATTTATATCTAGGGTTGTGATAGTATAAAATTTTAAACCTTTAATAAAAGTTGTATGTGATTCAAAAAAGGCACTTTAACTGTTAAGAGCTATTCACAGCAGTACACCTAATCCAATGTATGTCAACCTGTTAATGTAAAGCCTGAATTGTGTAAAAGTTCCACTGTTCCCTTTAGCTACACCCATTAGCTACTAGTTTCAGACAAGTTATTAGTAATTGTAAATTTAAAAGTTACTGAAGGAAACATCGCAAATTAGAAATATTGTTATTGTATTGTATGGTTTGAGGTTTTGAATTATCTGGAGTTGTTTTAATATTCCCATTATTTTACGTACTTTCTGTTTATTTTTTACTTCCCTCTCCTATTGATAAGCTTTGTCAATCATTAGGAACTAACATTATATAGGAAATAACCCATTTAATAGTAATAATATGGACCATAATCTTCATTAAACAGTATTTCCCTACTATTTTCTCCTTGGTATTGGTTCTAGAATCAATGCAATCGATAGAAAATGGACGTTGAAATAATTTTTTTATGGATAATTCATGGGATTTAGTTTCATTCAGTGTCCTCCTGTTGAGAATGTCATCCATCATATTGGAGCATGGTCTTATTACATCTGAACAAATTCTCTTAGGGATACATCCGGGAAGTGGTATTTGTGAAGGGCGGAAGGGGGGCGTGCCTAAGAAGCCCTTCGGTTCTTCCGTCCACCGAAAAGCCCGAACCTCATCCACTCCAACTCGGTGAACATCCTATGTATTACAACACCTGTGCATGCCGTGTACTTCAATGGTATCTCAACCGCCTTACGTTATGCTTTACAGCTTACATTCTATTCTTGATGAGCAAATTAATTCGCTTGGGTTCGGTGTTACCAACACGTTTATGAATTGAAGAAGTTTATAATTCGTCAGGTTAAATTCAGACTCATTGTTTCCTCTTGCTTTTATCCAGATTTTTCGCCAACTCAGTCATTATGGTAATACGTTAATTATGGCATCAGGTGGACAAAATCCACCAGGTGAATATTGTGTCATTGGAGTAAATTGGTGTCTTTTCACAAATATCGGTCAAGTATACTTGCGGACATCCGACACGATTCCATTTTTTAGTGAGATTTTACCAGGCCCGATAATGTATTCATTTCATGCATTTTTATTTACTACAATCTCTGTTAGTTAATAAAAAGAAGGATAAGCTTAGCTTATAAAATAATCGAGGCCTATTTTCTTATATCCTTTAAGTTCGGTATTATTAATATTTGGAGAGTTCTGAGTTCCTGAACCAAATGATAATGATAGTTTTCTATCTCTCGTTCTGTTCTATTGAACAATAATTGTTTCGATATACTGCAATTACGAATAATAACTGGAGCGTAATTGGCCAAAGTAAAAGGGTCGTGCTTTTAATTAGTTAATTGGCAATAACTAGTGGAAACTGCCCCCAGTAGTATTTCTGTTTCGTTGAAAAATAATTTCCATTATGAATTTGGATCAGTGGCCACACCATTTAACGGTAATGCGCTGTCTCCACGCTTTGCCAGTTATAAAGTTCAGTTTAACACGATTAATATATACATTAATTCAATTAATGTATACATATATATATATATATATATATATATATATATATATATATATATTCACAAATTTACCATATACGCTGCGGATTGCAATTTCAATTCTATTGATTTGATTTGGAATACAGTTCCTTTAAAAAGCAGTATTTTTAAAGTAATTTCATAATTGACTGAGGCGCCACATATTTTCAAGGTATGATGAATTATTCTGTTTGATAGTTTCATGTGTTTCTTTTATGATGTTTTATGCACTGGAGTCTTTAGCAACGACATTACCGAGTGCACACTACTTCTCAAATAATTGTGTTCACGTAGGACTACGTATTACTCTGAGGGGATAACTTCCGGTGGATGGCCGGTGATAAAAATAGGACGGGGGATCAAAAAATAATTCTGAATGTACCGCCTTGTTTGACGGACTTTATCGGCAACCTTGAGCGGAAAATAGCTCTGCGTTTAAAGACCTCGACGTGATCTATCCAAATATATAAAGGACATATCGCGGTGGTTTAAAACAAAAATTTAAAAATTCCTTATCTTGCCGTGTTACTGTACATCGACACCACGGAATACGCAGTAAAAATGCAACCGAAAGTAGAGAAAATAAAAATGAGAGATGAGTGATGAAGTAGTGTCGATGTCTGAGAAGACACTAGCCCGAAGAAACTATTTAATGAAACAGATTAAATAATCGCTTTCAAACAATACGCGACTAGGTCATTTCAACTCTTTGATGAGCAAGTCGTGGTCCTAAATTAAAACCTGACTGGCCTTAAGTCCTCGGCCTTTTGTTGTAAATTTTACCGAGTATCATACCAATATTGTAAACAATTCAAGTAGCCTGTATCACAATAATTAAGTATATATATATAGAAAAGCCAGTAGGTTGGAATACATGTAGCAGTCAATATTTGTGTATCGTTTTTCGATATTCTATGAACATTCATTGAAAATAAAGTAATTTGTAAACATTGACTGGTCAATCCAGCCTGTATACATCCAGTAATGATCAGTTCAGTTCTTGGTTGTCGTATTTGAACTAGAAATTTTGTCGCTCGCTCTCCGCCCGCCCATGATTTAGTTATGATTCAAACCTCCGATAGTGGTTAGCTGTTACTTGTGTATCGCCTATTGGAGTACGTTTTGACGGAAGGTACTTTCTAAATGTCCAAATAGGGGGGAAGATTGTAGAAGTAAATTAAATTGGTAGCGGCGGAGGGTGTAATAAATTGCCGGCTACCAAAGCGGGAACAACTAGTCATCAATCAATATTGCCGTGTCCTCACCTTTCTCTCCCGGTTTTATTCGATGCAGTCCACAGCATGCCCATTCCGTGTATTTGCACAATTTTCCCGGAAGTGTTTTTTCTAATACACTATTTATGTTTTCCTTACGCATTGTGTTCCTCAATCCAGATATTTGGTGATTTTTGTTTTTTTAATTTCCTCATGAAACATTTTGTTTAACAGTGCTGCCTTCATGTTGTAACGGTCTAGCTGTGATGGTTTTCCCTTGATTTCAGCTGATTTCCGCCGTGTTCATCACTGTAGGCCAAAACATCGATTCAGTAAATTAGAAATACGGCAATTAATGGTGTTTCTGCTTTTGGGTTGGGTTGGGATGGGATAAAGTGGGGGAAGAAAGCGAACAGGAAGCATGAACAGGAAGTAGTATTCAAGAAGGAATCGAATGATGTAATTTCCTTCACTAGGAGGGAGAGTGTTGTATCATGAACAGATGAAACAATAAACACAAAACACAGATTGAGGTTCACTGAGGACAGGATTTCTAGAAATCCTCAATGTGACAGTTTATAAGATAATTATATATTGTACAATATATCTCATAATTACATAAATACACTACAAATTTGTATTTTGACAATGCCCGATTAATTAGTCATAAAAGTGTGTTTTTGTGTCGTTTTTTGCAATAGGTTTTGCTGTGTTTCTTAATTTCCTGGTATCTGTTAATATATGCAAGTACGGGGCTAAATGTGATTACTGAAGTATTCCAAGTTGTTCACCACTTTGTGCAATTTTCTGTTTCTCGCAAAATATTCACGTATGCTGGTCAAACTGTGCAGATAGTAATGTGCGATTCCCAAATCGTAGAAACGGATATACGAACTATATATATTACAAATCTACCATGCTGTTTCGCTAAATCAGAATGCCTGTTGTGAAAAACGGGGAGGGCCATTTTCAATTTCGTCCTTTCAACTATCGTGGGTCTGTTAATTCGTTAGGTAAAACATGCCTAGAATTATGTTTATACACAATTATTAGTTGTAAGGTTGAGTCTCAAGAAGTTTATTGTAGATAGAAACAGTGGTTACAGGGGCAGTGAGCCACGTGGCTGGCCGTTGGGACGCAGGCCCAGTCCTGCCTCCCAACTCTGGTAAATATATCGATCTCGAACCCTCTCTTTCTCTCACTTCTAGTCTACATCTCCTCACCCTCCCCCTCACACTCTCTCCCGCAGGATCACCACAAAGCATCTCTTCCCGTGCTTGTCCTGAACACTTTTTAACTCCTTTTGAAAGGACGATAGAATTAAAACTTGATTCCGTGTGTGTCGGTCTTAGGAGATATTCTAATTTCTAAACCAGCTCACCCAACATTTGTAGGGTTGTCAGTTTGATTATGGTATGATGTTCAAAAGATTATTTAAAATAGAAGACTGTTTGAATTTGACCTGAAAAATATATTCTAGATCTTTGGGGTAAACCAGATGAAACACCAAGGTATTATAGGTACGACGCCGTTGGAAGGTATTGCAAACTATAAGCCTCTTACATAATATCCGCGGCGAATGGAATTTCTAGGCCCCCTCTGTCATCAGTATTGTGTGAATGTTGAGGCTCGATAATTGCACTGACAGGGGGAGGGGATGATTACTTGTAACTAACGGATCTTGCGTTGCATTTCCGGCAGTAAAGTTGTGTTCCCTCTTTAGCGTATCTCACGATTTAATGACTGTTTTTTAAAATGTTTTTCTTCTCCTTTCATTGAAGAATAACAGAGACAGAGCGAGAGAGAGAGAATGAACAGGAGTGAGTTGGTAACCTCCTTTGCACAAGTTGTCGCAATCGCTAGGATAGGGAAGGGGTGCGTGTATAATGACTAGTTATGCGCATTTAGAAACAGTGGTTCTGCGACTCATCCGTCTCTGGGATAAACTACTGCACTGCAACTCTTAAATTTAACCACATCTTGAACCTGTATTTCCATAGCCCCACATACACCGAACGACGTCTACTCACCCGATATAGTTTTCCCGTGTACTTAACTGGAGAAAGTAGACAGCTTTACAACTGCTCAAAACCCATATTTACTGACACAATATACAACTATTATGCCAACTATCTGGTTATAGTTACACTCTTATAATGAACGCTGTACTATAACAAAAAGGTGAACATAAACCCGCTTGGGCCGCTGGGGCATGCATTGGGTCATGCATGATATTAAGTACCCATATTCTTGATGCATCGTTCTACGGTTTGGGCTTTCAAAATTTCCCAATTTGCTTGCGTAAAAATGTCTTTCAGATATGTATTTGAGTATGCAAATATTGAGGGCGATAGTTTCTCTGCATTTTTAAAAGTACCAAGAACTGAGGGGGCAGCGATTTTGTGCTCCGTTGAACGGCTCTGTTGGCTGAATGCGGCCTTCAAAAGTGCAGAGCTTTTCAATAACTTTCTCGATAATTGAGGTGGAGGGGAAAAGAGATCGAGTGATCGATTGGTAGTCGGTTTGAAACCAATTCCAATTTCACTCTGATTGTCCGCCGAGAGGGCAGATGGTTGCCGCATTCCTCGTATCCGTTGGAGCCGTTTAAATGGCAGAACCCGACAGCGGTCTACGGTGCATTGCCGTGTAGCCCGCAAAACCGCCCGCCCACAACGCCGTTCGGGAATTGGGTCGTGGTTTTTAATTTTTTTCTTTTTCTTATTTCTTCCATTCGTTGTTGTTTGGTATTTCTCGACGATTTTGTTGTTGTTAATTTTTCTGGCGTTGAATTCGAAGAGAATTTAACTATAGCCCATTCCGGGAGCTATAGTTCTAATTCCGATGGGATCGTGTAATACTGTGGGAAGAACCTCGGCTAGCTGGGGTTGACCCTCTGCCGATCCGGGATTTTTCATGTGTTTGGAATTCACCTGATCGAGTTCCAGTGGAATGGTTTTTGCTCCTTTCCCATGGAATTTTAATGGGTGTCGTCTGCTTCCGATGTTTCGGGAGTACTACTGGTTCCATCTGAGTTGGAACAGCGTCGTTCGTATTCAGGAAAACTGCGATAAGATGGTGTGATGTACTATTTAGATGGTTCGTTAAAATTGAATGTAGAAATGAATCAAATGATACCTGAAATTGGTTTCATTTGTGCGCCCTCGGTTGGCTATAACTTTCAAATATGGGCATGAAAGGAGTTGTGCTTTCACCGACAGTACCGTTGGCCAAACGGTGGACCCCTTTTGTCGCTGTCAGTCGTGACTACATGGCGCAAAATAAGGTGGATATTAAAAAGTATCTTAAGGATTTCCCTATTTAGCAATAGTAATGTAAAAGTTGATCTAGATGGTAATGTTTTTGAAATAGTTATTGCTTATATATAATAAATATTTAGATTGAATTAAAAGTAATAAGTAAACCGTAGTTATTCGGAATTTTACACATTTTATATTGGTTGTTTTGGGACGAGTGAGGTTTGAACTTGTAGACGCTATTATTTTTGTGGCCAAACATTTCATTTAGTTTTAAATGAATATAACTAAATATAATATGTCATTTTAGACAGATGGATGTCAGTTTTTTTAGTCTCTATCTATATTGCACAATTTTACACTTTGTCAGTTTGTTTTGGATAGTTTTGTTTAATTTGATATACTTGTTTTTTAAATGTTCCTACATTTTTGTAATAGCCGTAGGAAGTATAACTGTGTGTTAAAAGGAGAAGGCAGGCGAGGTCTTACGCCGTACTCGATATGTGGCATTATAGGTTCCTGCCATGTTCTGGCAGGGAAATTTATCAATGGTAAATTATTAGTGTGTGGTTGTTGGTTATCGCCTTGAGTTTCTAGAAAAAGGCGCTGCAGTCGGCGCTACACTTTCTTAAAAATTATTTTGAAATAGCCTCCACGTCATCATCTTGGTTATACACCGTTAATTAAATGCAATTATTTAATTTGTTTACGTTTTTTTATATCATATCCGGTTCAGTTAGCCCGTGGCACGCATCACAGTTTTTTTTATTCCTACCTTTGGCTCTGGAAATTCGTTCATAGGTTCTTAGTTTTTATGAGGTATTTTTATTTTCATTTGTACATTGTTCCACACATATTCAATGTCTACAGCCAGTTATTTCTTTTTTGGTTAATTAAGTACATCACTTCCCTTTGTCATTATAGTTCATTTGGTGTTATTAAATACGCGAGGGACGTTTTTTATTAGTAAGAACTTTCTCCAAATCAAAAGAACAGAATTGTCTGAATTTAGAATTCTTTCCGAGTCGAATCACAGATCCCCTCCACTTTGAATGACTAACGGAATTAATTGAAAGTTATAACGCTTATTAAATTGTTACGGATTTAACGTCGCGGCACCAACTGCAAAAGAGTGATCTATTTTCTTTAGAATATCAAATCGTCACGATTTTTCCTTACTTACAATTCCACCTTATACCGATACTCCTTAGTTTCCTTTTCATTGATAAAGATTCTAAGAGTCTAGCACCAAACTAAAACTTCACATAGTTGGGAATGTGATGTGACTGTAGAAACTATTACTTATGTTTGGGTTTTTAAGTGGGCAGAGTAAGTGTTGCCTGTGGGCTGGGATTAACATTTTCTACGATAATCCATAATATGTAAATTCTATGTTAAGAACAGAATATATGTTTGCCTTAATTCAACATATTGATTCTCATAACCATATTGTCCTATTTATTGCTTGAGGGCTCATTTCATTTTCATTTTATTTGAGGCTATTGTAAGTTATCGAAATTTGTGTGCAATGCGCGTGCGTCCGTTCGAATGTGTCCGGTATGATAATTTGACCGGAGAAAACTCCAAACATTGTTTTTACAGTTTTGTGAATAAAAAGTGGAATACTGTGTTCTTTCACCATGTGTTGTGTACAAATAAATATTATTGAAGTGTGAAGTTTTCCTGTGCAGTTTAATCTAGAATGTTTTTCAGTCCCAATGTAGTATAAATTGAAAGCTTTACTTGCGGCGCCCTTGGCTGTTTGTACCGGTCGGATGAATCATTCTATGTTGTGAATAATCAGTTGTGATTAAACATTTTTATTAATGGCCGTTTGAAGGAAATGCGCTTCTCGCCTCTGATGGCCTTGCAACAAGCTGAAAGTGCTTCTTTCATGTACTTCAAAATGTTGGACATCAAAATAAACTTTTTATTGTATAACATGAGTGATTATGTCAAAATTAAGCTTCTTCGTTCATTTGTTAAATGTGTTTTAATGATTCATATACATATCTGAATCGAAAAGGTCATTTTCTGCGTTATAAAATCAAAAACATCATTATTGGCCCCTAATATTATTTTAATATCTTGCTGGACTTAAAACCTATCTCGTAACATTACGAGATATGAGTCCAACGGGAATAATGATTTATTTCTGCTTTTTCAGAACTATTTTATTTACTTATTTCTGTCCTTTATTTTTCAGGTAAGTTCAAGTTGATGTTAATTTAGCAGCCATTTTGTTACTGTAAGTAATATTTTTCTTCATACATTTTTCTGTGAATTTGCTCCGTCTTATCCAGAAAAGGAATTCAACCCTTTTAAAACTTTGTATGCTCTTTTACTAATTTTTTGTAATAATTTTAAAAACTTTGTTCGAAATAGGTGTCCATTTATTTGAAATGGTATCTTACGCAAATTCTGATTTCGCACTTTTTCGTTCCCCAATTGATTTGATTAGAATTTTAAATAGTCATTATGTTAATATGGACATTATATCCTCAACCTTATACGTTGTTTAATACATAAACTCACAACACTGGTATTGGTATTATTAAATATGACGAATTTTAATTATAACGACTACTATTTCCAAGGGAATATTACAATTTAATTTGATATACAAAATAGTATATGTTCTTTGGGCATATGTAATTGTTTGCTTACATGACGAAGATTTTAATTACAAAATAAGGGATTCTATTCATGAAAACACATTTTAGAATCCATCATTCGACTATGGGGTGAAATATAGGGCTGCAATCTGCCAATTTTCCCCTCTCCGTCCTAACGACTGTAGCGCAATAACTTAACGCCTCAATTTTTCTTTTTATTTGGCTACATAACTGGATTAAAAGCCCGGGGGAGGGGGGTTAATTGAACGTTGTCAATAGACTGGTGGAGTTAGGGGATTCTGATTTGTGAGGCGAGAGAGGCCCGAGGGTGTTCAGGATGTCCGGGCTACCTGGGCGGCCCCCGGTTAATTAACCTTCTGTATGGACTAACCCCCTAACACCCTAGTCCCCTCTTCCAATAACCAATCCTTCGTTAATTGCATTTTGCTGACCCTAACTTTAATCCTCCGGCCCCGCCCTTCCTACAGACCTGTCACAATTTCCGATAGCACTACTTGTCTCCCGGGCGGTAATAAAGTAATACTTTTATTGAGGTAGGACTGAGTCTACTGAGGTAGACCCATTTAGGGCGCCAAATTTGTCAAAACTAAACACAAATTGAAATTGTGGTAATTAAAAATACGTACAGTACATTTATCGTATGAGCGAATATATGCGGTCAGTTCGCACCTCGATTGCGCAACACGAACTGTTTGAAGATTCTCGACATGTTCTTTTCAAATATATGTATATGTACATAGATACATATCGCGATATGTCGCGGTGGTTTAAATTCAACTTTATCAAAAGTATTTGCCTGAAAACGAGTGACCATTTTCTAAAATACTGGTCTGTGATGGCTGCAACAAATTTAATAAACGGTTTGAAACCACGCCCATAGCTCTCAGATTTAGAAGTCATATGTCTACGCTCTGACGGCAGAATCTGCACTCGGTATTTCCAAACTAGTTTTAGAATTAGTGATGTGTAAACCTTAACTGAGGTCAAAACTGAGCTACCGTACGGTCTTGTTCAATTGTTTTTGAGTACACTGTTGTTGTGAGTATACGTGATTGTTGTAGTACACTGGTAATTCTGTATGGCATCGCTAATCCACTACCCGAGCATAATCGTATAACCTCGTAACGGATAACACCCTGGCGTGCGATTGCAAATTAGAATTTGAAATTACTAGATTTTGCCTTCAATATTAGCATTGGTTCATGGAAAAGTGCAGAAATTACACCGCACTCAATTATTTCCAGCGGTTAGAAACGCGAATAAATGTGGTATGATCCGTGAAAAGAGTTAATTGGTTTTGAGCGTGCCCTGGATTCTACGCCTATGTCAATGAATTACCTTTCCAGATGCAGAAAACTTCCGGAGAATATACAAAGTCCACTAAATTTTGTATTTGGTATCTTCGGTTAAAGCAACTGCCCAACCGATGTTTGGATTACGCTACTTTATTTAAGAGGTTGGACGTGATTTAATGACAATTACGGCATTTTACCTCAATACTACGCTTCGTCGCGTAAACAATACATTTATTAATTGGCGGAGAAACTCGGAGATGTCGTCCATCAATTTCGAACAATTAGCGTCGAACCTCGGGCCCAAGTGAATATGAAATTCGGGCGTCGCAAATCATTCAAACGGTCTTCAATTAGCGTTCCGTTATTATTCGTCGACATCCATAAAGAACGGTAAACCCCCCTTTCCCTCGTTCGCGTAGGTTACAAATTTTGCCCATCCAATTATAACCGATTTCAACCAATTTAACGGATGAGTGTGCCCCGGCGGTCAATACGCATACAAAACACACACTCATATGCTGGGGCCACGAAACTCGCCTGCCATATTGCTTCGGCAGTAATATTGACAACATTTTGTTGCTTTTATCGTTTCATGTGGCACTCTTCTATGTCGACCAGTTTTTGGCAGGAGGCGCTATGAATTAGCCCCTCGGGACGGGGTAGTAATCCGTTTCCGAACAGTTAATTTTTGTCAGGGTCGTTTGGACGCGTTTGAATTGCAACAAATAGTTATTAAAACATTATAATTACATGGTTGTGTGATATAATGTTACCAGTTTATGGTATTCGATGGTAAAAGTAATGGGAAAATAAAATACAACGTGCATAGTAAAATATTACGTATGTTACAAGTTACTAAAATGATTAAAACATGTGCCTGTGTGTATGTGTTCATAACTGCAATAGGAAAAAATTGAGAAATAATGTGTGGACAATAGTTCAGTCTCGTGAATTGCGAATAATTTTCTCGAACTGTTTTTTTCGTTTCGAAACTACCTTGCACAAAATACAGTATTTTTAGTATTAGATATATTAAAATGTTTATAATGTATGAAATTGTTTGTTGCGTCTTACATTCTCAGAAATGCTGCTATCCACGTTCCAAAAGATTACTTTCTTTTATTTTTTTGTCGCAACTACAAAGTTACAATTGTAGTTTTGGGCGGGTTTGGACAGAAAGGTCTGCTTGAAGCTTAGAAATACTATTGTGTATCAACGCTGACACCTTAGCAACACACAGAAATAATAACAAAAGAAATTATTTATAATTACAACTTTCTTACATATTTATGCTCAGTGGGTAGGAGGTTTTGAGCACTGGTTCACTGTTTAAGGCGAGGATAGTTCCTTACTTGGTATAAGCCGACCGGTTATGGTCCGGTGAAAGCTTGGTCGAGTCGTCGGTCTCATTAAGGGCACATACGGCGAGTGCGCGTCTTTTTACATACACACACAAGAACACACTTGCCTGTTTATCGTCGCTTGTTTGGTCGGCATAAGGCATGGTGACTGGGTCAGATACTCTTTAAAGATAGAACATGGCGTCGGACTGGCCCCTCTACCACATTTTAATAACAACTAATAACGCTCACACCCTGTTGACAAACCTATGAATTAATCTAGGCATGAAATGGCACTTCTCTTCATGAAGCAGAAGGCGGTATCCCTCGAATATAGAGATTTATTAAATAAATTGGCATTTCAGTTTCGATGTAACATGTCACAGGGGGTGAAAAGCAGGTCGATTGTGCATTCATCTCAGATGGCCCTCACTACGCCCACAATTAAACATTCATGCCCATTTCAGTGTTTTCACTGGAATAAATTAATGTCGATCTGAAGTAAATCCAGATACCGCAAAAGAGTTGTTGAGGGTTACTCTGCTAACTTATAGGGGGTTAAAAGTAAGCCCTTAATGTATGTGGGAAAGAATATATGATTATCTGATTAATATGAAGGATTCTGAGAGATACCTGAAGATTTAAGTATGAAATTGTGACAATTTCAAATTCTCGTACGTATATCGTACACGACGTGATTAGTGACTACGGAGTGAGTCACACCGGTTAGGTTTAACCTTGAAATTGGGGGCCAATAAATTGTCCATAAAGTTGAACAGTTTAGTAACTACAAGGCAGCGAAAACGGCTCGATTCTTCTCGTTGTGCGATAGCTCGGGTTGGAATGCGGCCCAGCGTGGGTGGCGGGGGACGTGAGTCACCGCTGCTCGGGCATGGAACTTCGGTGAGTTTCATATGCCAGTATGAGACTCTAAAAGGCAGTCCCGACGGTTTACTAATGTTACGTCAGTTAACAGTTCTTGTTAGAGATTAACCAATTGGTTGCATTTATGCAACTGTGACCCATTCTCGTGTGCTTGAACATCCGACCAATCGTAGTACCCAGCTCCAGCTTTTAATCACAAATTCATCTCATCTGATCCCCAGTCGTTAAAATATTGGACTTAAGTATAAGTGTTAAAGAATACATTTTAGTATCTGGCTTTCTTTGTTTCACTTTTATTAGACGAAATTATCCGAATACTGAATCGAGGCCCCGAGACATGTAATGCGTTTACGAATGTAGAATATTTGAGTAATAGCTGACTGCTCTGAGTCAAAACCAATAAAAGATTTTGACTTACAAGCCACTAGTCTAAAAATATTATAGCTACGCATTGAGACTTTCTGGCGTAACTGAGCTAATTTTAGTTTGTCTGAAACGTGCTCCAAGGTGCCACATTGCATTGAATTGGTTGTCTGATTCCTATTTTCAGAAAATGTCTTTTTAATCACAGGTGCGAAACACAAACCCCTTGCGGACCTCTCAAAAATCAATTAAAACCAGGACACAGGTTACATTCTTTATTTCCTTTCCATTTCGAAACACAATTTCTACAAAAGGGTAATACAACTCGCGGAAGTGTCGAGGATAAAATCAAAAATCAAATCCAGAATACATTTCCAAACCCCAAAAGAGACCCATACATAAATATATATATCACATATAATTTCGTTTTAATCCTCCAACGATTTCATGAATGGGTGTAATTTCAAATGTTAATTATAATTTTAACAATTCTAATTCTTCAATTTCCATTTTTAATATTGGACATATATGGTAAAATATTTTCGTTCGTTAATACTAACAGTAGTGATAGGGGGAACGTTTGACTACATAACATAAGCCTTTACTCATAAACGAAGCGAGATGGAATCGTAACAAATATCTGACAGCAAATAGTTGGTTGTGTCGGAAGATTCAAAAACATGGAGTTTCTGCGCCGCCGTAGGCGCCATTGAATGGTTGGTGGACGGGTGCTGTTCTCACGTAGCATCCTATTTCGTGACGGCCGTAGCATGTGACAACGATGTAACCTGTGTGGTTTTTTGCCCCATTATATTAAAAAATATTCCCTACTGTGCGATTTTTTAAGGAAACATGAATTGCATGTCGATAATAAAACCGTTACTGTAAATGACAGTCTGCAGAAACACTATTAAGAATCGTTAGAGCCTCGCAGAGAAAACGAGGCGTTGTCAATTTATTAACATTTCCTATTATACCGGAAGGTGGATAGGAGTTGTGAGGAACTATGCCGAAGTCTAATGACAATTATTAAATAATTATCTATTGTTTGAATTAAGTCGAGGGGAGGGAGTTGTCTTTTGATTTTTGTGAAAAACATCTCCGTTTGTACGTTGCAACCTTGGGACAATGTTTGAAAATTTCGTTGTTTTTTTTATGCAGTTCTCACCGCCAGAATCTAACAAGTTTAGAGAATTAAGATTGTACATTCCGTGTCTTTCAATCCCGAAATAATCAGGCATGCTTAATTACCGACAAATTTCTTGCAATGAATTTCTGGGAGACTTATGAGGCGGTGTGGTAGATATTGTTAATGTATGAATATGAAATGAAAGGAGATGACTGACATGAGGTTTGTGGCACTCTAGATTCAAAGATCTCTGATTGGTATAATAGTTCTTGAAGTATTCCAGTAGTAGGAAATTGTCACTTTATTCTGATTGATGTTTTGGTTTGAATGATAATGATATTTCGGAAGATTAACCAATTTTTTCAGTCGTAAGAATCATCCCTTATAGATTCCTATTTTCAATCGTTGCGTATGCAAATCTACTTCATGGAACTATGCATGGATGCATGGAAGTTGCCCTCGATCTAGGAATGAACGTGAGTGATAGTTCTCAAAATTTTCAAATTCAGTATCGGTAATTTATGGATGGGTTATATATAAATCTGTATAGAGCCTCGGGATGACAGAAGCCGTGGCAGGTGGGTGCGTTCATTTAACAGCCACTGGTGGCCTTGGTTCCACCGGTTAGTTTCAGACCAAGGTCTCACCTTGATTCACTATCTTGAGTGCATTTCTATATTATTCAGTGCACCAGTTATTCAAATTTAACCATTAAACTTGGCGATGAGCTAGCACCAATACTGTTCAAAATCGTTTTGGAATATGTCGGAAGAAAAATGTAAATCAATCCTGAAATCATTCCGCTCGAAAAATCATCACATGTAGCAGCGATTGCCGATGACATCAATTTCATGGAATGACTAATGGTAACTGCAAGAGAAATATATAGAAAACTTAAACATAGGACAAATGAATTTGTTCCGTCCTTATAGGTGGAAAAAAGCAGTATTATGTCGAACCCGAAGAGGATCAAGATAATTTAACGTGACGAATAAACGTGGGAGTAGAGTCAGAAATCTGCCGAATAATAATCTCGAGATATATGTATGTTTACAAAATTATTATAAGACCAATACTGTTGGTTGTTGTTGTGAAATATGGAAACTTACAGATAAATTGGCAACTATTAACAAATATTTGGCCCTAAGAATGGAAACGGATTATGGATATAAGTCCAGGTTTTCAAACACCATTCTATATCTGAATTTGTCAGATTTCATAGATTAATTACACTAAACTAAATTAATCTAAAAATGAATTGTAATTAATCTAAAAAGCAAATCTTATCTCAACGGGGGTAGTGAATGGCAAAAAATGTACGTCTAAACTCGTGCTGCGCCTTTAATTAATTATAGAAGTTGGATTTTGTGTTTTGGGGTCATGCAACTTTTAGCGTTTGTCCATTAATGCAGCTAAGGGCGTGGTTAAATTTCAGTGAGGCGGAGGAAATTGAAACGGGTAATGCGGGTAACCATGCGACTGGTGCATGCTAGCTAAGTTATTGGACCAGGTAAAATTTGCTATAGATTTATGGAGTCCGTTCTGCAAATGGCAGGCGGATCGATTCTGATCTTATCTCGGTCTCGCCGTGCACTGTATTTTCACTTGGGCAGGCGAACGTTTATTCAGACCATCAGATCAGAGGCGGTCGGCCCTACTTAAGTAACTCTCCTTTCCGACATATTCCAATTTCTTTTCTCCTGAATTTAAAAAACGGGTCAACTGTATCGATCACTTCTGATACGCTCGATTGATTTTGTAATGATCCTTGAATTATCTGTGAAATATAGGCATACTTGCGTAATTTAAAAATTCTTTATGGCAGGTAAATTGGTTATATTCTCTGGACAGTTTTTTATAACTAATCGTCGTTGGGGATACTTTTCCTCGATTTCGAGCAATGCACCCTTGGAGACATGAAGCCGTTCGCGTTGTTTATTGCAGAATGTGTTAGTTACAAGAAGCTACTAAATGAGACGCCAGTGGGAACCAATTGTTTGTTATTTGGTACTACCCGTTTCATCATTTTGATGAGTTGATTTGCACAAGAGGATAAAAATCCATAAAATCACGCTTCAATAAGTAATTGTTTATGTTAAATTATATTTGCAGAACAACTTTTGGGTTCTTTCGACCGACCGCCTATGGCAAAAATAGGTCCCAATTAAAATCGTCATACCGTTAAAATTAATTGTACTAGACAGTAATCTTTGTAAACAGCATATTTGTAAAGTGCTTGCGACCAATGTACTTACTGCACAATACATCGTGCGGTCGACACCCCAGTGGTTCCCGTGCGCAGGGGGAGTCATGTAATATTTCTGAATCTGCCGTTTGGGCGTGGTATCTTAAAGCTCGGGCCGAGATCTATTGAAATATTCGAACATATTGCAGTGGTTAGAACGAACGTTTTTAAAAACGTGATTTGTTAACTTGTTTTGAACTTTTTCAATAATCTAAGCCGAGTGGGGTGTAATAAATAAAATGAATGCTTTGAAACCACGCTATGCTAGTTCGTAACGTTAGTCGTCGTTGATTTGATTCCAGTTCGCGAGTTTACAATTACATACAGAAATTATGAGTTACACATACATTCTGTGATCCAGGCCTCCTGCACCTGCGGCAGTGGAGTGCTGAAGTGACTATGATTCTTCATATAACAAACTCTGCCATCTTAAATTCCATTTGGTGGGTTCTTTATCCTAGAAACATCTTTGAGAGGGATAGCATCGGGCAAATTAACCTCAACGTAATATCGGTGTTGCGCGCGTGACTTCTGGCCCAGGGAAATCGGTGACGGATGCCGCGTTATAAACGTTTGTGGAAAGTCAATATTATGAATACGGGTTGTGTCCACAGTGTGCTCTAAGGAAATCGTGTGCCGAGAGAAAGGTTCCGTAGGTAATGAGCGACTAAGGGGCGAGTGAGAGCCCGGATTGAAGACGCCCCATTCAATGTAAATTCATAGATTCACTTGAGTGGTAGAGACAAAGCAACAGTAACGCGCTATCAGTCGGGTCCCCTTATCTGCGTCCGTTCCGCTCTCCCGAATAAACGGATCGTTTTTCTTTTTGCCCGTTCCTCTATTCGTTAACAATTGTACCGACCTGGTTTCTCGGTATGAAAACGTGCTTTCCTTCAAGTGATATTAAAGATAACTGAATTAAAACCTATTCCGAACACGGTTCTTTTGTATTGAGGGAATAACTATATGAGGATATTCGGTAATTTGCTAAAAATTAGTGAATTTTGTACTGTGGATGTTCTCTCTTGGAGTTATTACTGATAACAGTCATAACACACTAGTAATTTGATAATATGATAACTGAAGTGCTTTCCTAACTCATGCAGAAGAAAAACGTTTTTAAATCTTTATTCTCCGTTTAAGAGTCAAAACAGTCATTTTTTTACCTGTCTGAAAATTTGATTCCAGTGGGAGGAGTATACTTTCCACTTCGACACTAGCTTTTCCTCTTGCTCATATTTTATGTTAAAAAAACAGACATTGGTACTGTATGCAATCCCTTTTTTTCTGTTCCTACCTTACCTTGTCGTACAGAGTATATGTTAAATATAGTAAAAGAACGGTAATGGTTAACAGTGTTGGTTAGGCACTACAATAAACTCTTGGACAAGGTCCATCAATAGAGAATTGGGCACTTTTGTAATTAACGCTGAGATTTGGTAGAGAGCGGTTGGGGATTGAGCAAGAGCCGGTTTGGGTGTCAACTGCACTGGGCACCTCGGGGAAGGGGTGAGCGCTGAGATCTGTTCGCCTTCGAACAGATCCCAACCCGCTCTTCCAGTCGGAGAAAGTTGTAATCTCCTCCAGCTATTTTTATCCCGCGACACGTCAACCAATTGCACCAGTTAACTCTGACTCATTTCAGAGTGATGCTGACGAATTGAAACTCTAAACTTAACTGCTAATTGAACTGTTAACTTTGTTAAGCAGAAACAGATTAGTACAGTACGTGTGTGTAACATATATATGTATATATAAATATGTATATTTAAATTTTGTACCTTACAAGATCGAAGTTTTCTCTCTACGAGATTCCTCCCACTGTTATTAGTCAACACGAATGCTTCCTAGTGGCGGGATGTAAATGTGAGGAAGTTTCCCTAACTGATAACTGACCCCACGGAGAAAATACTCCAATTAATTTTTCCCTTTGCTAATGTAAAAGTATTAGATTGAGAACCCTTATTGTGGGCTTGGAAGAGCTTGTATCGGTATCGTGTTTGAAGCATCGCGAAGGAATGTCTCGATACTTGACCTAGAATATGATGAGTTAGTATGATGGTAGTAGTAATGTGCCAAAGGAATCGTCTAAAATATGCGATGGGAGCGTGTTTGGCCAAATGTTTAGCAGTATGGATAATTTCCCCCAAAATATATATCTAAAGATTTCATTGTAGAAATTAGGTTTGGCCATTGGTGGAATAAATAATAGTGGGCCATTTTCCTCGATTTTCTTTCCTACTCGCGAGTTTGGACGGATCGCTATTTTGTTTTGCCGCCCGATAATTGCGTCCTAGGCCTAAGTCCCCGCAACTGAGAGGGCTTCGAAGGATATTAAGTTGGTATTTGTAACGGGCGAGCTGAAATAGCGGGCGGAAGTCCCGCTCGGCCGACTGTACAGCACACTTCCTACTTTTAGTACCGGGCAATAGGGAGTGAAAGAGAACGGAGGTCCGAGAGAGGGAGAGGGTTTAGGTGAGAATGACTGGGGAGCAGCGGCGATGGTGAACTGGGCTACTACCTTTATAACAATTAGAGCGATAACATTCCACCCAGTCTGCTCTAACCGATGGGAACTAGCCTGTTTCTTATATCCGACTTTACTCCGTTCTTCAACCCGTCGTTTATTTCAGTCTCGCAGTTCCGTTTGCCGCCCAAATGGAGCTTTCCTTACTAGTGCAGAAGAGACTTAAATTAGAACATTAAAGGAAAAACGGACAGACAAAACGGTTGGCATTAAACTAAAATACGGTCTAATATTCGGAAGTCTCTGTTGCTGGAATATCGGAATTTTATTGGTGCGAGGGATACACGAATCCTGGGACTAATATAGAAACTATGAAACATAATTATTTTAATAAATTCATTGTAACGGTCGAAGATGTTTCTGTTATTTACTATTGAGTTTGTTGGAGTAAGATTAATAAACAACAAATTGCATACTTTCTTTTGATATGTAATAATTCTACCTCTGAAATCCCAAATTTTCAGACCAAAAAATTGCGGATGAAGGGTCATTACGGTGTAATTGGTCAATCGGTAATTCAAAATGTTTTACTCAACTCCTGTCTAAATAGTTTAATTTTACTCGTTTACACACGCACACATACACGAAATTGGAGTCACTTGATTGCTGTTTATATCTATATCATGGTACAATTGATTCAGGCGTATCTTTGATTTACCATTAGACTAGTTTATCAACTTGATAAAGTTAGAATTACTATACCTATCTGATATAATTTAATCGCTTAGATCCCTGACCCATTTCGTCAGGAACTAGTCATTGCCATCATAGTTTAAAGAACGAATTGAAATACAGTAATGCTTAAATTAGATGAGTGAAAGTTTCCGCAACCATAACTTAAATTGGCCTTCGGTAATATCGCGTGATGTGGAAAGAATATCAGTTGGCAGGGGTTGACCCCCATTTTTCGTCGTTTGAGTGTATGACGTTTAAGGATACTGAGTGAAATAAGACCGTTAACAGTCACTCGTGGCAAGTGCGGCTATTCGCGATTAACTCTTGGAACTACGTCATGTGCTCAATATAACACGTGTTGGAATGGGAATCGCCATTTATTCGAAATTCCCTATTGTACAATAAAAATACGAAGTGTAATTTTTTTGATTTGATTCTCCATTCTGGTCGGCATGTGCTAAAGTTCTCTGCTCTCAATACTGCCCGGCGACTGGTTCATCGACCTCTCTCAGAACTGAATCGATCCACCTCAATCTGAATTTTAAGCGAAGCTCTAGCAGTTTTGATTTCCGTGATCTAACGATTCACTACCAAATTTGATTGGGCTGCTTCTAAGTGTTGATTTAGCAGTTTGTTAATTGGTGTTGATCGCTTGCACGTTTCTCATAGAATTCTTTGACAGTACAATTGACATTGCAGTGAGGATGGCCAAAAAGCATCCAAAGTTCCAAAAGTGACTATCACTGCTACTGAAGATGGCGAGCAGCCGAAACCAGTCTAGCAAAAGACCAAACCAGCGAGAGGAGACAGAAACACACGAAATCTACGGAATTCTTTTACCCTTTGGGTCCATTTATTAGTCCATTCCATTCGATTTCTATTATTATTCTATTTTGTCTTATTCTATTTTTATGAGGGATTCAATGAATAAAAATAAATATTCTCCTTGGAATAGTATGAGACAGCCTAAAGGTTACGTGCTTCTCGGCTTGTTTGCGTTTTGAATTCTAAACAGTTTATTCTCCTTTAAGCTCCCTTTTGAATACGCGAATAACACAGCTAGTTAGTACCCATGAAATTCCTGATACTATAGATGAATGAAGTTGAAACATTTTAAATGCCTTCGATGTTCCATACAAATTATGTTACTGATTCTGGTGCGTTTTATGTATGGGTTGTCCGGTTATGATTTTCGGTTTTTTTTTGTGCGTCACTTAATCGGGTCCTTTGTCTACCTGGACGGCAGTCATACATCTGCCCACCTGCCTTCTCCCATCTTTTTTATAATGGTAGTCCTCCAGATGCTGCGTACCTTTTACTTTGTTATTTAGAGCACCTGTTATTCGGGCAACAGATCGAGGTCTGCCGTACTGTTGAATGGTAACCTGCGATTTAGTTATATGAACCAAAATGGTAATCCTGTCATGAATACTTCGATTAAATATGGTTTCGTACTTATAAATAAGTATGAACATCCTTCGTGACACATCTTTTTGCATATTGGGTACTGACTAGTTTTGAGTTAACTCATCTAGGTGTGTCAGGTTTTGTATGGTTTGTGCTGGGTATTGAAGGAGGTAAAGCATGTTAGCCGCCCCTCCCAGAAATATTTTAGCTGTGAGAATTCAATTTTCTGTACGGGGCTTAATTGGCATTTGAATTTGTGATTAACGATCGAGCATAAGACCATTGGGGTTCGTGAATGATATTCATGATTTATACGTTTCACTTACGATTTAATTACTAGGTGTTTAAAATTTAATTGGTTTGTATTGGTGCTACGTTGTGCGTTCATGAAAACGGTTGCGTGGAAAATGACTTCTTCGAAACTGGAGTCGTTAGTTCGGAGCACGAACGACTTTTGGGTTCACCTGTTATAGAACAGCTGTGTCTCAGTCTTTACAACAGACCCTCCCTATAGGGGTCAGTTTTGCGATTTGGACCATTAAATTGTCTTTATTCCATCTTGTTACTAATCAACCACAATTTTTAGATAACATTTTCACTCTTTGACGCATATCTTCATTGTTATTCCTAATGAGATTCAGTTTGAATAAGTTGAATACCCTTACCTCCCTTTAGATTTAAATTTAATAATTGGGCGGATAGCAGCTAATTCCTATCTGAGCCTAACAAATATAAATATAGGAAAAAATCGAATAATTGTATTCTGTTCTGGTCTTATGTTCTCGTTTATGCGATATAAAAACATTATTTTAAAATTCCGTTTAGCTTTCCTTTTATTACTTTACGACAACTACACGGAGTAGATTGTTCATGGGGAAGTAAACTTTTATCAATTTTCTATTCAGTATCATTTTCATGTAATTTATTGGAGGATGTATTGCGTCGGAACAGAATAATATATGTTTAACTTGTGTGCCCCAGAGACCTTTTGTCTCAACGCTTACTTCATAAAATTTCCCGCTGATGACTTCTTGTCACCCGCTGTAAGCGTTAGTTCGTTTTAATTTGCAATACTGATCAATATCCTCCGATACCTTTATTTTATTATTTTTCAGTCTTCCTTCAATACTTAAATCCTGATATTTTAAATAATAGCTTATTTTTTGAAGTTCCTAACTACTATACTATTTAATAATGATCAAACACCAAGATTAACAGTTTTGAATTTTGTTAATCTGTTGAACGCAGAGTGCGTCGTTGAAAGACAATGGTTGTAGCCATGTAATTATTTCAGGGAAAGAGTTCAGTTATAAGTGGAGAAGTTATCGTCAGGGAAGTGAGGAATGATAAAACACTTGTGTCACCTTTTTTGTTCTGTTTTAATTTTGACGTTTTTTTATTTATTTGGACTACATATTGGTTCTTGAATGGTTGCAGGCAAGAAATGTGTATTTTATGATATTGCCCTGTATGGTGGATTATAAAATATGCAAATCGTTATACATTGTTTTGGTATACTTTTCGGCAGTTTTACCCCATGATTTCATTCAGTATGTAAAACGCAGTACATCTGTTACAATACTTTTAATATTACAGTGAGTGGAGGGGAATAGCAGAACTCACAGAAACCGCGATCTCTATTCCAGAAGAGTACCGGTTTCCTATTTATTGGTTCGGCAGTTACCCTACCCTCTCTTCTTATAGTCGCCATTTCCCGTCAAGATGTTTTTCTCCGTTGCACTTACATCGACCATTAAGGCAACATTTTCACGCTAAGATTTAATTCACTTTACTAGCCCCGGGTTCGAGGACCGTATAAAGGTGAGATAAGTTTGTGTCAATCTCAAAATTCAAATAGGTGGCTTAATAAGAATATAAAATACACACTGTGTTCGAAAAGAAGTTCCTCTAGAGTGTAATAGAGTATACATTTTATTTAATACTCTAATACCAATTTAAGGGTATGTTGCAGCTGGAGCAATAGGATATAATATTTGTTTATTAAAATAAAAAAATATAAATTAAAATAAAATGCAGGGTATATAGTTTCCTGAATTTCGTATAAAAATGAATAATGAAGTATGGTGGGGATTGGAAATGAAGTTGTTACGACTTGAAGGAAGAAATTAGGGATTGAAGAGTGAGGAGGGATAGAGGGAGATGGGGAAAGGAGAGAAACAGAAATGGGAGGGAGAGAGCGAGAAGCTAGAGGGAGGGAATGTGAGGAAGAGGGAGAGGGAGTGAGTAATGGAGACAGATGGTGGGGTGGGGGGCCCTATGACTCAGGTCTGGCGGCCCTCCCCACCCTCTCTTCCATCCCTCCTCGCTTATTCATCCCTCTCCTCCCTTCCCCTCACGCCTCTTGGTCTCCGCACGTCCTCTCTCTCCGGCATTCAGTACTCCAGGCTCGACAAGTGGAAACGTTGCTCGTGAGGTTCTGGAACTAGTGTGATCAGTCGTTGGTGATACCTTGAGTGTAATTTATTTATTTATTTTTAAGGAGTTCTCTACTCTCCAGGTTAGTTTTTGTTTATTATCTTGTAAAAAAGGCTATTTATTATTTTCATATAGTTCTCATTGTGAAATTATTCTACGTTATACGATGTTTTAAATTCATTTTGCATATATATATATATATATATATATATATATATATATATATACGAATATATTATTCGTGGAATAATTCGGACGCATCTGTATTAATACTAGTCGGAGGGGGGGGGGGAGTTACGGAAGATTTTTTTCTTTAAAACCTTTAAAACGATGGAAATTAATTTTTGTTTTGAACGATTGTCCACCATTTTATTCTTAAGCCGTCCCCGCCGTTACGCCAGACTGGTGGATAAACCAGTTAGC
The DNA here is from genome assembly GCA_019843655.1 of Lethocerus indicus. Lineage (NCBI taxonomy): Eukaryota > Metazoa > Arthropoda > Insecta > Hemiptera > Belostomatidae > Lethocerus > Lethocerus indicus. Next base: position 18,159,869 of record JACDQD010000003.1, on the reverse strand, counting down.
ATGTCCGCTGTTCCGGTCAGCGTTAATCGATATGTATGTATGTATACAGTCGTAATTCGAATTAAAGCAATTTCCATCGAATAAAGTTTGCTTGCTCAAAATGCCACCCACACATTATGAGACGTTTAATTTTGCAGCATAATTAAGAATTGAATTGCTAGGGCAACTGGCGATGATGTAAACCGGCAGTCATAAACCTTCAAGTATTACTGAAGGGTGGGGCGTATAAAAAGAATTAATTCGGATATATAGAAAAGTGAAAACAAGATGGACGTATTTGATTATTAGAACAGTTAGTTTTTTTATTTTGTGATTCGGTATATTTCCTTACCTCTCATAGGTTTGGTCTAGCCATACTTTTCGTCTATGTTATTAGAGCGTGCGTCATATTCGTTATGTGCTTTATTTTAATGTTGCCACCGGAAAGGTTGTAAGGACAGTTTATCGAATTAACGAAAATATATACTCCACCGTGAAATTAAACTGCATAGATTCCTGCATATAAATAATGTGAGCTAATTAATTGCAGTCGATGGACATAAATTGAACCATTTGCTCCAATGATGTACTCACAGTGGGAACATCCACTTTATATTGGTTTTTAATAGGTATCTTGTTTTTCAACTGGAATTAATGCCGAAATTAATTTTTCATTGATATATGACAAGGATGTAAGTCTTCAATTTAAATTACTTTCATGCCTGCTCGAACGTAGAAGTAGAATACCATCGATACTGAACAGTGTTATATTATTGGTCGGTTGATTTGCACGTTCATGGAATAAACGATGGACACTGCGACGGAACAATGGAAGGCTTGCAGCCGCCGCTGTTGTTTAAATAATTTTTTTAAAGAAAGAAGGCGACGATATTAAAAAACGCCGGCGGACAAATGCGGCGAGCGGAAAAAGAATACGAGAAAGGTGACGCGGTTTTGTTCTTTCAAAAATGTCGGTCGTGTAAAGAAGGAAAGGAAGGAAGAAGGGAGCGAGAGGGCGAGGGTCCCTGAACGTGTCTAACCTTGAAAGTGGAACAGAGAGAAAGAGATTGGGAGCTCCGGAGTGGGAGAATGAGTGTTAGGGGATAGTAAGAGAGGGAGCTAGGGGCAGATGTCCCGGAGCCCTTCTCCTTTCTAACCGGTATGGTCGCTCTCCGACTCCAACACCTGTCCTCTTTTTATTTTTCCATCCGTATGTTAGCGAAAGACGATCTCTTTTTTATGTAATACGCACTGTAATACAAAATTGCAATTTATCATGTAAGGTCGTTAACCACCTCTCATCCTGTTCCCTACGGATTCTCCATCTTTTGGTTCTATCCCAATTGCACGGGAGGACGTGCCGGGTCTAGAAGGTGCCTGGTACCATGATTGTTATCTCTCCAAATTGATTCTACCCTAGAATATGCGCTGACCGACCGACTTTCAATGTAGTAATGAGGTTACTAAAGCAATATATGAAATATGTGGAAGATAGTGTTTGGGAACATTGAATTAATTATACGGATGTTCAAGTCTCACAAAGGCGAACTTCATTATAGTATTTCTCATAATTGTGAAATACCCGCTGGAAAAAGAAGTTTTGGGGAATGTGGACTAAATTTTGACCTAATTGTTTAACATGCTCACACGCATTGATAAGTTGAATAAATGTATACTTTCAATACTCTATTCCGTTTTGGTCCTTATCGATTACTATGAAACGCGTTATTAAAAAATAGACAGTTTCTGAACAAAGATCTTACGTTATTATCGTTGGTAGCAACAATAGAACATGTGTGCGTTGATACAGCTTCTTATCTTTAATTAGTAGAGAACAAAGGCAGATAGTTTTAAAAGTAGTAGATTGTTAAATTTGTTCAGTGGCTGGTTTTATATAATACTTCGGGAGAGTGATAATTGTTGTGGAAAGTTTTCACTCCCGAGAAAAAAAACATGAGTTTCTGCATCCATTATTTCTTAAATATCTCCCAGTTAACGATATTTAATATATACCGAGGCTTCTGAATTCTTAGGTCAAGTCTCTCAAGTCTTTCAAATAAATTCAATTTATATGATAGGAACCCGGCAATATCGGCATCGGGCACAACTGTAAAAAAATTGACGTGTTAGAGCGGATATCCTGGTACATTTCTTATCAGTTTTCGTATACAACAGTTCTCCTTTGTTGCTTGAATAGCTATAAAAAGTGTTATATTAAAAAATATGATTCTTTACTTAATAAATAACAGATTGAAAGGTTATCTTAGTTTGAAGATTAGATGGTTGAGGGTACTTTGGTCACAGGGACCATGTTTTTAATTTACTATACGACTGAACCTATAGTTTTATTTAATCGGTTCTGTGGATAAAATCGAGACTGGTGGAAATGTGGACTTTGACAATTTATAGGGCAATGGGATAATAATTACCCGCCCCTTCTGTTGACAATCCTTTGGGGTAATATATTCCCGCCTCACGTATCCTTTTTTTGGACCTGGACCTCTCTTTAGTAAATATTTTAAATTTTGTATCAGTTTCCTTATTTTAGGATCAGCTGTTCTTAACTTCGTTAAGTTTATGAGAGCCGTTGATCATTGACATTTTAAATTTGTTGTTCTTTAATTTTCACAGGCGAAAAGGAATTAGGTCAACCGTGTCCTTTTATGTTATTGTTAGATTCTGTGTAGCGTTTTTGAAGGATAGTTAAATATTCGTTCGAATATAGGTTCTTAAAATTCATACTGTAAATACGTTTCACAGGATCCATCCCAGGCTTCCTCCGTTCAGTATGCAAGGGGGGTACTCTCCTTACATTTTGTTGACACATCCATTACTAGTGTAATCGCATCCACTGAACACGTCGGTTTACCGCATTAATTAGTAATTACGTTGACTTATAGTACGCTATATTTATTTAACCTCCTATGGCCGTTTTCCTTTTAATTTTATATCAAGACTGGTCTTTTATTTTCACGATAGCCTTCCTTCCCTGCGATTGGTAACTAGGGCGTCGTTCTCTGTAATGCCCACTTACTTCTTTTACTGTGTGGTCGGTTTATGTAATGTTCCAGTTGGCTGGACACTTACTGGAGGTTAAAATTATGATATAGCGTTTAAGCGAGCAATAGGGGAATATCTAACACAATTAAAACAATTTATTCCAAGGAAACAGTCATATATAGCCGTACGGATGTATTTTCTCGTTTATGTAATTGAATTTGACAACGCCAAGAGTGCTCGGTGTTCGATTAAACGTTTAACAGAAGCTTTGCTCTTTACGTTAGTCACTTCCTCCACGACATACTCAAAACGTTATTTGTTGAATGCAATACCTAGGAGGAGGGGGCTGGGGCTGGAGCTGGTTATGACTCGTTCGAATAATCATCAACTTCTTCTCTATTTTCTAACGTGTTCCGAAATACCCCTAGTTTACCCTGTGTGTCGTAAGGACCCATGAACAATGTACAGTAAGGTACACTGTGTCAGTATTGTGAATATGAGAATGTCTGTATATTTGATATGCTTGTATTTTCATTATATGTCTTCGAATCATTGATTATAACACCTCTCAGAACAGTCTCCGAACAAGAAAAATATGATTTGCAGTTTGCGTTGATGAACCATCCAAAGTCTCTATTGGAATAATTTACTTCTCCCGTAGGAAACAGGAAACGCGACTAAATAGCTGCCAGACGGGCTCTTACGTTTAATTCGTTATTTTTGTACGTCCTGCAGTTGTTCTGCCAGCAAATCGCAAGGTTGTGCTTCGAATCGTCCTTACCGTGATGCTTTAAAATTATTTTAGCGATTTACGCATTTCCTCAGTCATCGTCCCGGTTTATTAAAAAAGAAATCATACGGAATAACCTCTGATATTTATTTGTGGCTACCCTTTCTGTAGTGTAATATTTAGATTATCCATTTTCTTTTCACACCGGGATTAGATCCTGGAGGTCTAATAGCCTAGAATAACTCCCCTGAACTTTCTCACAAAAAAACGTTTAATTAATTTCTGCACGGATCTTCGAAAAATCGGTGGTTCCATTATTTCGTGGAATGTAAAACGAAAACAATATACGACTCAGTTGGATCATAGTGGATGGGATATATCTATAAAAACCTGTACGGCCTTCTACATGTTTCGGATTCTTGTTCAATTCTTGTTCTTCTTTTATATGTGAGTATTTTATATTTTGATGGTGACCTTGGCGGGTAGTATGATAAAGTGGACAGTGTGACTAGACCGCAGCAACGTGGTAACCGTCCCCCATTGTTGTCCCCCATCTCGTCGTCCGTGTGGCCGTAAAAAATTCTCCTCCATTGCCATTCCGCAAGGTTAAGTGTAAATCGCCACCCGGTTTCTCCCAACACTTCAAATTAGTGTCCATTTATATCACTTACCTAGAGTAACAATAAGGTCTTAAACGATATGGACTGTGGCTGAATTCACAATTGAAAATACTGACGAAAGAATTTAAAGTTTAAAGATTCACCAAGATTTTGAATATCTTCATTCGTTTGGGATTTTTTTCTTCTGGTCATCCTCCTTTTACCATTTTGGTGTTAATACGCTAGATACAAATTTTTAAAATGAATAGCATTGTGAACTTCTAGCGTAGGACTCCTAAAATGAAGTACATATAGTTATGTACGCCGGTGATTTGCTGCACTATCCATTAGAAGTGATCTATTGTGTGTCGGCGATTTTGTTATTCAGCTTTCATAGAGTGCTCCAGGGGTAATCTAATCTGGAGCTTAAGTTTTATCATTGTTGCCCGGTGAAATCCCAACCCCTCATCCACTTCAAATTGTTTTTCGTGTGCAAACAATGACGTCGTTTGATTAGCCAGCCGTCGGCTTCGGTTCACGAGATAACGTAAATCGAACTTTCGAAAATTGTGTATACCGAAATGTTGTTTGACGTATCAGTGTAGTTAGGGAAAAATCTGCGTTGGCATGTTTGCATATGAAGAGAAATCTCTCGTTTATGAATTAAAATTTCGTATCGTTCTATCAGTTGTGGAATCAATTTTTCGAAGTTGCTCACTTAGTCGCACCTTGTCACACTTATGTCGCACTTCCTATTTGAATTGCGTCTAATTTTTGGATCAGGTTTTTTGTTGTCAGGTTTGTTTGAGAGGTGTGATTCGGTTCTCGAGAAGAGGTTAATTTCTCAAGCGCAATATGGAAGAGTATTAGCACCATTTCGTTAAAGCGTTTATATTTTTCAATCGAGTTGTTTACTTGAAAGAGTTAGCCCTGTCTCTAAAATCCTGTAACCTATTTTCATAATTATCCCTGCCTGTTTAACTAAATACCGTTTTGCCAGTAGATAGGGAAAACGGCACTTCAGCAAATTAGTATGTAAGGCTCAGATGAGTTGCAACTCCCACTCCTATTTTGACCTCCCCAGACATTTTCCCAACTCTATTGTACACAAGCAAATGACCATTGTAATATAAGTCGCCTTTCCTGCAATAACTCATATCGGCAATGAATTGCGAGCCACTAATGAAATTCCTTCCAATATTGGCCTTCTGTCCGACCAGTGTATTCCTCTTATTCGTTATTAATAGTTTTTGACGGAACGCAGGGAAATTGACACTTTTGTTCTGTGATTTTAAATTCGAAAAAAGGTTCGCACACCTTTTATTCCATTACGAGAAGTGATTTTTAGAACTTTGGAAAACGCTTATGGAAATGTTGTATTGGGACGAAAATTGAATCATATGAATGAATATATTCTAAAATGAAATATAAAGTACATTTATGAACAGAATTAAATGTGCATTTATTTTACCTAAAAAAATAAACCTTAATTTTCAAAATCACCAGAGTTTATTATTAACGTTCCCTTAATTGGACCCATTTGAGTTATTGAAGAGGACCTACGAATCTATAATGCTTCAAGTAAGCTCAAGTATAGGTCTGGTATTTCGTTAGTCTATAATGTTTCTTCGTAAGCATAAATACGTTCGTACAGTTCATGACCGGAGAGCTTTTCTCAGCGTCTATCCTGTTCCGTTCAACGGTTAACGTTTAGTCGAGAGATGACCGTCGATTCCAATGCGGTTTCCACACTTGAGGGCCGGCTTTCTCTTGACTAAACTGACCCGAGATCGGTTGTTCTGTATTGAGGTCTGATTCACATTTTTATTAAAGGTTATTAGAGTGTGTTGAACGGAACCAATTAGAGCGTTGCACCTGTCGGAAGCTTAGGGTTGGCCGAGCACAACTTCGTTCGCTCTAAATCCGAGGGCCCGCACAGCTAACTGCCACCTTCACCTTGAACTTCGTTGCAAACAGATCCCAATCTTCGTATAATTCTTATAGTTGTGATCTCAGCTGGATTACCTGCTATAGTATGGATTTTAGTTGATCAGTTTTAGTTCAGAAGCTGCTAGGTTAATGTCTGATTTAAATATTCCTTGGAAAGTATCATTATAATTTCCATATATTGTAACAGATACTTTTCAGTTTAACGTAAATTACAGTCGATTGTCATAAACGACCACTGATATTTAAGGATTGGTAGGTACATTCTGGTCGTTTTAGATTTATTCCTCACGTTGTGTTGCCATTAAGTTAGATTATATAGCGCTTAAATGTAACATCAAGTGTGCCTTTATTTCAAGATAAAACAAATGTTTTATATTTAAAATGAAATCATTTAATACATTTAAAATGAACTTTTAACTGTTCCAGGAAAGTTTTGTAACGCGAATCGTTTAAATTGTATCTGTATTCAAGTTTTTTATCTTGTTGAATGACAATAATATGACATTAAGGCGTCTGTTCAAATAAAGAACATGGTTATTAATAATTGATATTTCTAGGTTCTATGTTTGACCATTTTATAAAAATCTAGAGAGCCTGCGCTCCCTTCCTATTCTTCAACCATGTATTATTTAAATCTAATTTGATATTTGTTTCTTAATTTAATGAAATATTTTTTTATTTGTTGCAGGTGAGTGATCTCATGTCAATATAGAAGTTATACGTAAGTAAACCGGAAAAAATGTAACATGATAACTATACCTTATTGATGGTGATACGTTGACTTGACAACATTATTTGTCGATCACAATAAAAATATTGCTTGATAATTTAAATGATGATGGAACAAATGATTTTAAGGAAATGGTATAAAACTTACGTACATTACATTTTATATACATGTCTTGTTTTATATGTATTTCTCGTTATTCTTCTGCTGAAGAACGATCATTGTTTGTGAGGGAATAGCGGTGGCCCCAGGTATAATCGGGGTGTTTTTCTATTAATATTAAGGAGAAGTTTCACTACTCCTCATTAATCGTGTCAAATGACCGCTGTAATGATACATTTTTATTTATCTATTTATTTTTGGTTTGATTGTCCATTCTGGTCGGCATTTAATTCAGATTATAATTTCAGAGTAGTGTAGAATTAATGGGGTCGAGAAAGGATACATACTTTTGTTAGTGTGCGTTTGGTAATATTTGTTACTCCGTAGCAACCGTGTAACTCGCTTGTCAAGTAAAGGACCCTTTTTAACCGACACTGGTACTAACAATACATACTACAATACATACAAGTACATATTCTGATAGCCTCCCCCTACTACTCTTCGAATGTTACATAAGATCCTATGACTAATATCTATTTTCCATTTAAAGTTGTATTTGTATTGTTTCCATTTTATTTTATAATTTTATATTACATTTAATTGTTTATATCAAATATATTAACAGATGTAGTTCTTTTGTTATTTGCTATGCAATATAGCGTGTTAGTTGCATTTGACTCGAAAGATAATAACCGTTAGACAAAGTTGGAAGCTAAAAAAGTTGTTTATTTTTATTAATGAGTACCGTTGCTAGATCTTTACACTTGTTTGCCCAATTACACAATCACAGTTTCATATATAAACAGTTATTTTCATCTACTTTATAACTTGAGTGTCGCTTAATGCTATAAAATTGCAATATATATGGTAGAATCATTATTGTTTTCTCCTCATCCCGAAATATTTCAAGTAATATACGCACGATTCGCCGCAAATTCGTCCACTCGACATTTCTCGTGGTCCTTTCTCGTCGACATTTCTACGCCTCCTGGTTTATTATTTCGTTACATTCATATTTCCCTATTTCTGGGACATGAATGTTACTAAAAGTATAACCAAGCGAGTTGAAGGAACTGTGAAAATCCATAGTCATTTCAATAGTCCTATGAGTTCGTTAATTTGTTTATATTATTACAGATTTACATATTCATTTGATATGTTAAATTATTAAAGAAATACAGGATACGTACAGTGTGGAAATTGTATATGGTGTTTATATTGTTTTAGCGTGCTCTCGTAATTTTATTTAGTTTTGTTTATTCCATGGATGCGGAATTTAGGAATTTGGTTGATTAAATTCATTATCGGGTAGGCTCCGAAGTTTGGAATATTAATAATATAATATAATAATACGGGTAATTTCTAATTATTTTACTTTTTTGTTATTTATACCCTCTGTTGTAGAGTTTGAGTTCTATTTATATTTGGTCGGTTAGAAAATAAACATAAGACTGTTTCTAACATTACGTAGCCTTCAGAATACCCAGGAGCGCACTATACTTGTATGCTTTACCTATGCAGATCTAGGAGATTGGTTTAAATTCCACGGGAGGAAAGAAGCGCCTAAATAAAGAACGATGAAAAATGAGGGTGCCAGCGGATGCCTACCCATTTGTTTTGCAGATGTGAGGGAAAATCATTCTCAAGGAAGCCATTTGTAATTGTAAGATAAATTTACCGACGCTATTTTAATGATATTTGCGTCATCGTTAGTTGTATTCTATTAGTAGTACGATATTAGTGATGTGTGATGTATTTAGGCTAATTAAAGCCTGTAAGCGTTAACACAATGTTGTTACTTTTATGGTTGATACAGTAAATTGGTTCTGGAGTTTTTATTTTTTCTTGGTCGGTCCGTCATACATTATTATGTTATTTAATGAAGGAATTGAGAGTTATAAATATATTTGTAAAGTGGGCATATATATATATATATATATATATATATATATATATATATAAAAGTGTATACGCAACACCAAATGTGGATTGCTGCTGCCGTTTGGTGTTTTGTGGCTAGTAACTTCCACGCTGGTATTTCCTGCCGCTATAAATATCCACCACACATATTCCAGTAATGTTTTAGAACCGCACGAACGATTCCTGGGATTCGACTTATTAAAATTGATGACGTCACGATGTTGTCTTTAATTGGGAATTTTATATATATATATATATATATATATATATATATATATATATATATATATATATATATATATATATACACATAATAAAATATTCCTATTGATATACAGGGAAATCCAAAACTTTGATCTTATTTTAAATAAATGTATCTACTTCCTTCTATAGTATGCCATTGGTTCGTGAGAATAGTTGTAGAGTGAAAGCCCTTTTCTAATTAAGGAGTTATGAGCAACAGTAGTCTGTATATGTTATTACAGGACGCTATATATAAAACAGATGCACAACATTCTCGTTAATGATCATGGTTTTTCAGTATTCTTTTCTCGCATCCGGAAATTGTATCGGAATCACTTTCTAAGCACGGATAATTGGGAGTTTTAAATTTAATTAGTGTGAAAAACCTGTGTCCTGTTGTATAATTTGGTTGTCGAAGTAAGGAAGAACCAAGGTTACTAAATGTTGAAAAAAGTTTAACCCAAGTTCATCTGTAAGTAATTGGAAATGTCTGGTAATGACGCTTTTAAATAAATTATGACAATATCCAATAGCTATGAATTTTTTAATGTATTATTAAACCAATTTGAAAGACACATATCCCAATTGTTGTAGTTAGAAAACAGGAACTTGACGATAAAGGCGTCCCTGATAAGCGGTTTTCTTTATAAATGGGTCTAACAGAGAGTTAACTCTGCTGATAAGGGGGTAGCTCGTGCTGTAACTCTACAGAATTAATTTCTTCAAGAAACTTGTTCTCAACTACAGAAATAGGGATTGTCAAGTAATTTAATTTATCGAACTAAGAAAATTAATAGTATTCAATATAAGATCATAATAATTACTATAATAAATAACTAGTCTCTATGAATAAAACTTATCAACTTTGGAAAAGGTGATGATTTTGCGGAAAATAACGACCCAAGGCTGTTGACCCAAAATACGAAATAGGTATAGTACTTCCTAGAGATGCATTTATAACTTTGTGTACAGTTATTGAAACGATATAGTATCTCACATCAGTTTAGTTTACCGCCTATAACAAAACTGGCGTCCTCTATTTAAATTTATTTTTATTTAAATCGTTAATACTAACTTTTTTCGTTTGTCGAAGTATTATACATTTGAGTAATGCATGATAATATTAAAAATATAAATTTTGCCCCAAGAAAATACAATACTAGTAGTTGTACATCAAGTATTGTAAAAGGATATTACAGGTTTAAATACTAATAGTGCTAAAAGCGTCACGTTATAATTATTAGTTCTTTTGTTAAAAACAAGTGTTCGTTGGAGCGGTTAGTAATAATAATGAACTGTATTTTGAGAAGATAGTATGACTGTCGTTTCGAAAACTTCATTCGTGACTTTTAAATAGCCATTAATATTCGTAATAAATCTCACATTTCTTTTAGACTGTTTCCAAATTTTTATTATTGCATTCGGCGGTAATACAATTTCATTGGACCCCAGGTAACCTTGGCGTAGTTGACTGAATGACTAAACCACTCGGTGTTGAGCTTCATGACTCACGCTCTGACTATTCTCGTGATCCTCTTTTTCGATATCCTGTCCTCGTGCTTGATTTTCTGCTATGTCTGATCTGTGAGAGCCGTTCCAGAAGCGGAATATACTTTCACCCTATTATCTTTATACTAGATAAACCCGTTGCCAACAGTGTTGGCAACAAATAATATTGTACAGTATACTATGAATATAATTTGCAACAAATGCATTTCTACTTACTTGCATCAAAATCATATATTTTTTAATATAATTATCAGCCCAGTGTGCGTCTATTCATTTTTATTGCTGTTACGGTTTCTTGGACAATTTTTCAACCGATTGAGTGCTCTATTTAGACTTTTTTGACTAAAAGTGATTATTTTAATACAATTTTGAAGCGAAATTTCGAAATTAACGAAATATTTCGAAGATTACCGAATTGTATTGACATGCAACGCGCAATGTTTTTATTGTTCGAAAGAAATCGAGAAATCCAGATGGCCGTGGAAGTGTGTGACGTCACAGACAAGCACACAGGTAAAGACACGTTGGCCTGTTATAATACAGTATTTAAATAACATTTTTCTGCATTTTGCGAATTCGTTAAATGAGCTACAATTCCTTTTGCTGCGACAGCACCCCTAATCCTCTAAACAGAATTATCGACGATTCGTCTGTACGAAACGAACACATTCGTTTGACTGACAGTGCTGTGCTCCTAATATCAGTTGCATGGAGAAATAATATTACGTTAGCGTATTCCGATATTTTAATAATGTACAGGGAATTACAACTTTCCTGCAGTTTGGCATATTGCATAATTGTTCTGTGTCCATTCCGGTTCTATGTCGAACCCAATTATTGTAAGCATAATTTGTTTGTCTCTCATTTATTTGGTCGGCGCAATTGTGGTTTCCCCTATATGCGCCGTAAGCATATTTTCGTAAACCCTTAAAATGTGACTACTGTTACTAATTCTGTCGATATTACTCGAAACATTTGTTTGCCCGATACCGTGACATTCAGTTGTCCAAGTAAAATCACATTAAATTATCAACACTTCTCATCTAATTCACAGTTGATATCGAGCCCCGTTCTATTTTCCTTAATCTTTGATCAGTCCCAAGTCCGGAACCATCGGCGTCGTATTCCGCTCGAATGCCGATCGGAAAACATAGTGGAAAACGAATAGCGGGGAACACCGAATCGTAAATTTTCTTCGCTTTCTCGGCTGACCGTCGAGGACGTCAGCGTTTGCACCATTTGTTGCAATAATTGTCTGGCTGTCGTCTCTGTCAAATAGGTCGCCCCATTCCACAGATTCTGGCAACGCTATCCCAATTTTGTGGAATCATATTTAAAATTCGGTCTGCCACCTGGATTCGAACCCAGGGCGATACGTTAACGCTGCGTCGCATTAACCCGTGTTCGAATCCCGCAGTGAATAGCTAGATGTCCAATGTGTAAAGAGAATAGGTTTCGGGAAAATTAGTAATTGGAGGGGATTTTGAAGTCACCGGCGATTAGTGCTCGGAATAGTGGTTAAAGCAGCGCAGAGTATACAGCCTACCCAGGTTCGAATTCCGGTGGAGGACGCAATTTTTCTTTAATTACAAGTTACAATTGTACATCGTTAACTAATGAACTTCAATACTGGCTTCGGTTTTTATTTTTAATATGAAATTATTTTAGAATAGGGATATATCTATTTTAGTTCCCAAATTAGTATTATCGGATTGTGAACTAAAAATTATATTTCGACCCAACTCCTCTACCACTTTGCTCTGTACCAATGAAAAAGAGTAATAAATAAGATAAGATTCCAGTTTTGCGAAGAATAGACATGAATTGAACATGACGAGAGGAAAAAGTAACGTAGGTATGTGAAGGTTTAATTGGGCGATTGATTTATTATACTCCAAGGTTGTTAGATGTACTCTTATATATTCTAACTGGCATCCATATCGTTTCCTTTTCCCCCGATCTAGATCCTCTCAGGGCTGCCCCTGAGAAGAGTACACAGAGAACTTATTGATTTTATGCCAGTGCGTTTCATTTACTTCCATTTTACTTCATTGGTGCTTGTTCGATTTATTTTTAAACATCGGCAATGATAAAAATTTCCCTTTCTATTAATGTTTTCTCTCAGAAATGAAGAATTGGATTTTAAATTGGCGGTCATACACGAATGTGAACAACGCGTTCCTAATTTCCCTCGTCTTTTACATTCGTTTTGTCTTTAATGGCTACCGAAATGTCTCAAGCCACGTCTATTAATTTGTGGCCGCATCCTCTTCCCTTAATTAGCCGAGTTAATTAAGCATTGTCTGATGTTCTTGTGGGTTGTGTTGTATTTCGCTCGTGTTACCACCCGTCCGACTTGTTCAGATAGCGGACGGCCTGCGCTCCCAGACGTTTGTAGTTTGTAGTATAAAATTTAGCTTCGTAGAAAAAATTTGTCTGGAAACTGTTTAAATAATGATACTGATATTTATCTTTCACTTGAATTACAGATTCACTTTAAGTTGAATTAAGAATATTATGTTATTAAATTAAGATTCGCTGAAAATATGTAGAGTTGCCTACTTTGAATGGTATTTGAAAAGTCGCAGTTAAATAACTGCTATAATAAGCATTACATTTACTAAACTCTGCCGGTTTATGATTATCGGTTCCAATATATCTCAATTTGGAGTTCGTGTATTCTACAGTTCACCGTGTTTCATCCGATCGTGTGGAAAGAACTATTTGCTTTCATAAAGCAAAACTATCGTTATTTCGTTTTGTTTTATAAGCTACGGACAATTATTACATTCTTTTGTTGACCGCGACATATTTACTTTGTTGATTGATAGTCCTATCACTTCTGTCAAAACTTAACACTTGCCTTCTCGGTAGCGATATTAGCCTGTTATGTTATGGCTGGTTTTTCACTGTTAATACTAATCAGCATTATTAAATGCTTTCCACTTTTGGGAGTACGTAGAATTGAAAGTAATTGAAGAATAAATAAGGAGATGACTTCATACTTGACTCATACATTAAAAGTTGTTGTTGGGCTTGAGTATTTAAATGAACATTCTATTGACCTAATAAAATAAAGACGTCCTTGCCTTTATTGATTAATTAATGGCTTTTAATTTGGTGATGTTAGTTATGAAGATTGTATAATTTCTATGACAGTCTTACTAAAAGTAACGTTTTTAATCTGTCTGTTTCATGTAAGTTGCATGATCCCAATTTTTGTTTAAGCGTTAGAACCGTTGGTTGCCAGATATATTATTTAGATTGTTATGTCGATTGTTCATAATTCATTTCGACCTTCTTTCCTGTCCTCAAAATTAGATAGTGCAGAATTTTTCCAATTCGGATCAAGTTCGATGCTTTGTCTCGCTAAGTTTACTTGGATTGTGTACTTCACGTTGTGTGGCACGTGTACTTCGCTCTGTATATCTCCTTACGGTCTGTTGTCATCTCAAAGGTCCTATGTGAACACTGCCCTCCCGGCCCTTGTAGGTTTCGAACAACGGTTCAGTTCCTTTCTCCGCTCAGACTCCAAACAAGCTGGCTAAAACGAATTGAAACATTTCATCCGGTATTATCCATACTATATTTACACGTGAGATTATTTTGGTAGGAAATTTGATCAGCTTTATACGTAAGTAAATGTCCACTTTGCTATAATAAGTTTTTTCTAACTGTTATGTCGTTTATCATAGTTCTAATAATGCTCTGTTTGACTTATAAGTTGCAATAATTATATACTAAGGGATTGGGCATTTTTATAATTCTTGTTGTATACAGAATTAAATAAAAGTAGCTGTTACCCGCTATTTTAATAGTTGAAACGTTCAAATTAATTTGTATAACTAATTTTATACGTTGTGTTATATGTTATAATATGCATATATATATATATATATATATATATATATATATATATATATATATATATATATATATATATATATATATATATATATATATATATATATATATATATATATATATATATATATATATATATATATATATATATATCATAACATATACCAGACCTCTCAAGACCTACTCCAGGTATTTATGAATTATTCCACACTCCACCTAAACTTATGAACTTCGACCCACATATAAAATCTATTGTTTGAATTTTAATTCTTCTATTTTCATTGAAACGTTCAAAGATCAATTAATGTAAATGCAGAATCGAACAGTTCTGGAGGTGAAAGGGGGGTTTGTTGGAAGGTGCTTAAACTCCACATTCTATAGACATTTCTTGGATTTAAGTTCAGATACCATAGTCTTTGCATCGTTGTTTTGTTTAATTGCAAGTGTGTGTGTGTGTCTGTGTCTGTGTGTGTGTCTGTGTTGTGTGTGTGTGTTTGTATCTGTGTCTGTGTATCTGTGTGTATCTGTGTCTGTGTATCTGTGTCTGTGTGTATCTGGGTTTGTGTGTGTATCTGACTGGGTATCTTTTTCTTTTATATGTGTGTGTGTGTGTGTGTGTGTGTGTGTGTGTGTGTGTGTGTGTGTGTGTGTGTGTGTGTGTGTGTTTGGGAGAGAGAGAGAGAGAGAGAGAGAGAGAGAGAGAGAGAGAGAGAGAGAGAGAGTGTGTAAGAGAGTGATTGTGGTAGAGAGTGGTCTATTGCATTATCAAATTGAGGTGGCCGTAAATCGGTGAGAGGTTGGCTGCACTGCTTTTGCAGTAGGGTTATTGACTGAACGACGTAACCGGTTTTTCGACGGCTCGTTGTTTGCAGTGTGCTTGATTTGAATTTCTATTCTATTTATAGCCGCAAGTGGATTTCTTTAATGTGTACGTTCACCTCGCCTCCATCTCGACGTATAATTAATTATTTATTATCATTTTGTGCTTGTATAGTCGACCCAATTTGGTCTATCTAAGTGGACTACATTTACAGTTTTATCATTATTTTTCCGATTTCGCATATTGATTTGTTTATGTAATTCTGTTATATTGAAAAATATGCTACGTTTCACACAAATTGACACTCGTACATATCCTTCATACATTCTGTTAAATTGCGTCTGTATGAATAGTCCTCTTGGAGGTTGGAAGAGATTATATATTGGAAGGACTGAACAGTTGTGTCGGCAAATTAACACAGATGGTGACCGCATAATTCGGCCGGCAAAAATCGCATCTTTCCCTTTCTCCTTTTGAAAGGCGGCAATTAGATGGGGTGCACCGGTGCGGCCTCCCTCGAATGGAAAATGGGCCAATTAAATAGGGCGTGAAATGCGTGGAGTTATACCCATTATTTATTATTATAATGGGGTTGTGAAATACTCCACTGCCAAATCCCCTTAACTCGCCTGACATTCATCTGACTCCTCTCTTTCCCCCCTCTACTGACGCGGCAGGTGTCTCGGAGGTGTAGACTATGAATGTTTGCTATATTGAAAATAGTAATAATTATGAAATTTAATAATTGTAATTGTATTGTTTGTGTAATAATTGATGTTTTTGCAGATATCTTCCACATAAAATAGTTATAATTAAATTATATCTTAAGATCTCGGCCTCTTCTTTTTGCGCTAGCTTTAGGCATCTCGGCTGACAGATAATGAGTTATTTACATTAGAGAGTGGTGCTTACTTTTATCTGTACATTTTTATTTGAATTATTTAAAATCGAATAAGGGTGTTGTAATGAATAATTAAATAATGATGATATGTTTTCGCTTATAAAGTTAAATGAAACATCCCTGATTTTACAAAAAGATAATTAAAATAATTATAAAGATAATTTAAAAAATAATTAATATTTTCATCTCCATTTGATTATCGATTGATATTGGAATAGTTTCACTTGTTCCCCTCAAATTTAAGGGGAGGGGGGAATTTAGATTATACCAAAAATGAAACCACAAAATTGTACATTAGAGAATCACGTATTTGTTACCTCCAGTCGTTAATGTTGCCCGGGTTTTCTTTCATATTAGCACATAAAAATGTTAGCTCGTTTTGGTCATAGGGGACCCTTGTATTCCACTTGTGGCGGGGGCGGGTTATTAAGCTAGTGGCACTCAGCCGGGATAGTTTACATTAAGACCTTGGAGCCCTTATTTGGAATAGGGTTCACTTTTTTTAACAAGATAATAGCGTATTCAGCTATACCTTTAAATTGATTGCACAATAAAACATTATCCTTTGTTTCGAAAAAGATTGTTTAACGGGAACCGTGGAATAAGGGGCGTATCCTAATTTACTTACAGTTGATTTTTGTACATTTTTTTAGAAACAATTCCCACGAGAAAATACCGTTTTGATAGAATACGAAAGCTGCAACACTAATTTGAGGTTAATTTTTCGCGCTCGTTTAAAACTTGGCTTGTTCTCATACTTGTTTGCGAGCTGTTTTTTCTGAATGAGGCCGTAGCCCCTAAGATACCGATTTAACTGTGAGACTTTCCGTTGTAACATGAAAGTGCATTGTTGTGTTTTCACCTCTGTGCTTTGTGCCCCTCCACCTTTTACCCGGCAGTCATCATAATCACGCTGAAAATTTTGCGACCATTGTATCACCCCGTTAGGAAAGACTTGCGTTATGCCTTATTTATATTGGAATTTCAGATATTCATCCTTCTGAGAAAGTTTGCTGGGTTAGCAGTACCTATATATTATTTACAATATGCTTCATTTACAAGTGAATGCATTTGGTGCTAAATTGAATTGTGCACTTGGTATTAGTTTGATTCTCTGTGTCATTTTTCCAATCGTTGTCTAATTATACTGAAAATAGCAGTGTTTAATTCCTCGCAGTTTTAAATTGTTCAGTCGTAAAAATATTTCCTTATCAACAGATTTAGTATAATTGAAGATGATATTATCTGCTTATAATTGTTCACGGTGACATTACCAATGGTCGTTTAATTAAAAATAGTTCCGCGTAGTATTTAGTAAAGGGTCTCGAATATTTTCATTCGCTTGAGATTATTATACCGAAAGGACGGAGATATAATGATAATGTTGGCGTTAATGAACCTCATTTAGTAAATACTTAGTGTTAGAATGCTGGCTGACTTGGATTTGATTCATACTTTCCCCAACTATGAGTTTCATTTATGGTGAATATCATAGCATGAACTGCGTGTTTGTAAGTAAGGGAGTGGGACAGATGTGAGAGTGCAGCCCCGTGACTCATAGCCGCGGTGATCTCACTCCCCCTCGCATCATTAATGTGTTCCCATGTCTCCATTGTGCGTCATGAACCCGGCCGGAAAAACTATCAACCATCGCGCGCGCACACACATACACACGCACACACACACACATATATATATATATATATATATATATATATATATATATATATAAACAGAAACACGACACTCTGCTTATGATTACACACCATTAGCTAACATTAGTTTACTTAAATTTTTCCTGAACGGATAAATAGTTTTGGCCGCCTATCCAAAAATGTATTTACAGAACTGTAGCCTTATCTCTTCTCCTTCCATACCTTGTGACACTTGGTGAACAATAATGTGAGATGATGTGCTGTCAATTTTTATTAGATGTAATTATCTGTTGATACTGTACGCACTCGTGATGTTTTGTGGTGATGGTCCTTCTAAGTTATTTTGGGCCAGCGTCGAAGGCGTTCGTTCTCGTCGGGAGTGTTTATGATTCTTGGGGAGTATTGTAACATAATTAACGTGGTATGTGTGGTATGTTCACATTTGGGTGTAACATGTGTCTATGTCTTTTTTGTAATTGTTTTTTGGAACGTCCTGTAACACTACTAGTTAGTTCTGTGCTCCTTCTCCATAATCCTGAAATGTGTTTTTAACAATTATTAATTGTTTATATAACCATTGAATTGGTTACCAAAAGTGATGAAGACAGACCACACACTCTAATCGACGGTATTATATCACAAAATGGGTCCCTGCAAATGGAGAAGTGTTAAGACAATAAGGACATATTTGATTTGTGATAGATTTCTCTAACTGACGATGTAGTGATTGGGCGTGAATTGTATTAATTGATTGATTTTTTTACTAATTTTTGGTTTGCCAATTAACAGATATCTGTTTTTAATTGGTTTATTAATTTTTGTTTCATTTATATCATGTATTCGGGGGAAGACAGACCGCACACTCTAATCGACGGTATTATTTCGCAAAGTGGATTGTTGCAAATGGAGAAATGTTTAGAGAATTAAGGAAATGTTTGATTTGTGACAGATTTCTCTAACTGACGATGTAGTGATTGGGCGTGAATTGTATTAATTTGGTATTGCGAGTTCGGCGCAAGATGGTGATCTTTCCGTACCACTTATCCCTGCACTTTGCCCGATGCATATTTGCGAGGAAACTAGGATTTATATTTATTCCATTGAAAAAAGCTGTTATTTATTCCTATATTCATGCTAATTATTACCTGTGTTTTTTTTTATTTATTTTCCGGAGAAACTATTCGGTAAACTTTTCTCTTATCTCATATTATTCCATAATGGTTTCCTGCACTCTTATACAGAGTGTTACATCATGCAGTGTAATATGTATTGTAACAACCGTATTATGTTTATATTTCTATTTACAAATATCGAGGCATACAAAAACTATAGTTTCTAAAGTATATTTTACAATACACGCTGGTATGCACAATATATGTTCGATAAAAAATACGCATAATAACGTGCACTTGTAATACCTCACGTAGCAGATAATGCGGATTTTTGCATTGAAATGTTTCTCTTACCTCTCCCGAAACAATAGACGGAAGTGGACGAGGCTTACTCCACGTTCAGACGTCCGAACAAATGAATTTATAAAATTAAGTCCATCCTGTCATTGTTAAAAGCATTTTCGTTTCCTTTACGGTTAACTGGGGATCTTAAAGCATATAGCACATTTGGAATGCGCTATTAAAAGCACAAATTACTTGTTTTCGTAACCGCATATTTTAGTTGTATCTCTTTCGAACGTATGTTCTAATTACAATTGCTTTCGTAGTTATTGTAAAAATGTACAGATAATTCTACTGTTGATAATAAGAAAGACGCATTACTTATGATCATTCGATAGTTTCGGGATTATTACTATTGCTGTCAGTTGACATTGCGCACTGTATATAAACACGTGTGAAGACGAATGAACGTGTGTGTAGCGTAGGCATCCGGTATATGTAATATATAGTGTCATATGCCACTTGCTATGGCCCACTTTTTGATCCGGGTTGGTCGAGTGCAAAGCATTTCTTTATTCGTCTGGAACATTGAAATTGTTGGTGGCCCATTGGGAAACGTTTGTAGGCTCAACCATTGAATTGGAAACCTACTTAACATAAATATTGGACCTACTTAAACAGGCCCAAGTTTCCTCACCATGTTGGTGAGAAAAATTCAGCTAACAAACGTGTTAAAAACCATGTTGGACAACTCACACCAAATGATTAACACGCTGCTGAAATTCCTCGAACTAACCAATATATATCACATGATCTAATGAAAACGGCGGAATGCGTTGCTATAAGCTCGGTGACGATATACAAAATCAATTCGGCGAACCAGCAATAACCCAACCTTCAACCAACAAACACAATACTAGAACAAAAAACGGCTTAATGATTTGCTCTAAAGCCCGGAGACATAGTATAATATAAACATGGCGGACCAAGCGGAATTTAGTCCTAGATGCTGGCTGCATTCTAAACAAACGTTTAGTTTAGATTAATGGAAGACGCTAATACATTGATATAGTAGTACATGCAGGAAGGTACTGTTTGAAGGGGGGGGGGACGTACGATTCTGTAGTAAAATTAATTACAAAATCAGTGTATTACTTAATAGCCACTGCGCGTGGAAAGTTGGTGATAACACAACATACAAAGTAAAATGTTTGGTTGAATGATAGTAGGGAGAAATTCAACTGGAATTTTCTCTCATAATACTACATTACCATTTGTTTTTTCTTTTTATTTAACTTATTTCTTCGTCCGGAATGCTTTTTTCGGCCCAATTCTTTTGTTCACCGAAGCAGAGGTTTCATTGGTTGCATGTATGCATGTGGATATGTAACTTGATAAGCAGCGACTAAACTGAGGAACTAACTGTCGATGCTGCGCAATATTCCAGATGAAATAAACAGAACGGATGGCAAGAATGGAGTACTTTTATTATTCACTTAGTACACGTGGTGTCGTGAACATCAATTGAGCGACGACCCCTATGCGCGAGATTCCCCTGTACATCACAGTGCCCAGCAAGCTGACGCATCTGGTACATTACACGGCATGGTTAGTTGCGAATATGTACACCACAATCGAATCATTTTTCAACAGTTCTTTCAATCAGTCGAATGGTTATCTTGCAACGGTAATCCTTAGAATTATTCTTGATAAAACCTTTTCCTGTTTGGCGCTAACTCGAGTAATGGATCGTTTACCTAGATATTGTGTTAGCGTAGCTTATATTAAGCACCAATGGGTAAATAGGTCGGAGAAATTCTCTTGCGGTTAACTTTATTTCTTCTTAACATAAAGCTCAACAGAAAGTATGACAGATTTGTGAGTAAGATAAACTACATCTTAACTGTCCGAAATCATATGAGAGAATGCCCAACTCAAGATACTCTTTTATGCTCTTCTACCGAATGTCCTACAGCATTGATGTTTTTGCCCCGTCTGAGCTGGAAGCTTATGCAATCGCTGACACATCTATGAATGTGCAAGTAATGGCATGTGGTATCTGTCGAAACTTTGTTCTCTCTGTAACGTCTGAAAAACTAAGTTCACTATTTACTCGGGGTTTGTACAGCATTAAAGCTGAATTTTATAAGAAAATTAATGTTTAGTTTTTACTGGAATAATAAATAGGACAATTAATAATCAACTATGTACTCAGTCATCCCAAATAGACCGCGTGCGTGCGTGCGTGCGTGCGTGCGTGCGTGTGTGTGTGTGTGTGTGTGTGTGTGTGTGTGTGTGTGTGTGTGTGTTATTATTCTTGCACAATAATGTTTGGTTTGATTTTTATTAATGGAAATTGACGAGATCGTTTCGAAGGGATAGGTATAGGTAGGGTAGGAACACACGTCGATTTTCTTTTTATATTCGTTAAATTCTGTTTGGCAGGTCCTACGGCCGCATGAGGTTGTTAGCCATCTCAGAGTGAGATTTGAAATGATTGCTTTCAGTTATAACTACAGTGCAGTAAGACAAGCGAGTTTGTGTGTGTTTTCTTCTAGCCGTGGCACAATAAAAAAGTAAAAGTCGAAGTTCGTTAAATCGGGTACAATGCGTGGCTGCAGATTACCAACGGCCACTACCGTCGTGACCTCATTTCATTCTGATGTCAACTAATATAAGAAGTAATCAAAATATGACAAGGGGTATAGGGTATAATTCTAACAAAAACCAGTTAAGGGGCTGTAAAGGTGTAGGGGGTCTTGGCGTTTACTTTTTTGTTACTCTCATAGTTTCATCTAAGGAAAAAAGCTACATCGACCCTGAACTAAGGGAATTATTAAATAAACCCTGGTTTGGTGTTCTTCCTGTCTTGTGTTTTGGACAGCGTACAATTTAATACGGGAACTTAATTTTGGTTTTATATTTAATAATTACGTTATTATTATTATATTATATTATATATTTTATTATATTATTCGTTACACAGTAATTGGAACCGATTGGTTATACTGCGAATATTGTGTGACTGTTTTATAATATATCCTTCATATTCTCTATCTGTAGTCCTGTCCTCGCTTTACCCTACAGGTCGGTACCGTAGGCTTTCTTCGGTCGAACGGGACCATTAGTACTACTGTTATAAAAATTAATAATTCTGCGATCTAACTGGAAGAATAGAACTATAAAAATTGTCTTTTCGACGCAAAGATGTCACCGTTTAATTGATCTGTCTCGGTAATGGTCAATCTATTTTATTTCTTTTTCAGACGATATAGAAGGAGTGAGCAAACGACTGGCTCAAGTGGGGAAAACGCAGGGTTCAACAGACAATATATCAGTACTGGTGGTCTTTCTGAAGGAGCAGGGAGGCAACAAGAACAGCGTAAACACGAGCGGAAGCACGAGCCTGAGCACGAGTACGAGCAGCAGCGGAGTAGGAGTAGGTGGCGGGATGGACGTGTTCCCGGACATATACGTGAAGCAGAACGGGAGGGCGGGTATGGTTAGCGGTGGCGGGGTGGGACCGGTGACGGGGACGGGTCAAGAAACCGGGCCCGGCTACGACGAAGACGACTTCGGCCCGGAGACCGACGTTGACTCCGTCGATGACGTCCTCCTCTCACCGAGCATCGCCGCCGCCAAGGCTATGGCCGCCCACTCTCCTGTACCAGGTCGGTAATAGCCCCGAGATCACTCTCAAAGGGCCACCTTCTTTCTATTTACATTTTAACCCATCGCTCTTATCAGACGTGCTCAGGTCGGTTCGCGAACATTTTTTCAAAACCGATTCCTTGAATGGCGGTTTTTTAAACAACAATTGGTACTCTGTTGATAAAATCTGCGTGAATTTAGATTTAGAATACCGCGTCTGACGGGCTCTTTGAGAACGTTTAAAATGTCATCATCTATAAAATAAAAAATATAATAAAAAAAATCGTTAAACGCGCTAAAAATAAATATAATGCCAGGATCGTTCGCGCCAAAGAAGTTTAGGAAAAGAGCTGTCTGTACCTTATGGTCTAAGATAAGATAGTCTAAAGAAATTCCTTCGAAACCAAATTTTTCGGATTTCCGTACTAGCGAGTAAACTAAACACATAGTCCACTAATTTATATCTAAAGGGGGTAGGAGTACATTTGTTCCCGCTTTTAATTTGTGTGGCCCATGGTCCATTGTAAGGGTTTTAACACCACGAAAACAATAGGGGGCGAATATCACTACAACCAAAAAAGGGGTGCCGTTGTTTCGTATTGGTAATAAATGATTACTTTTTATATAATTACGCTCTTAATATAATTACACGAATTATTAAACGGTATTATATAAACCTGGTCAGATTTGAAGAAGATAATAACATTAATTTAAATTGATTTCAACAGCTTTAGCTTTTGTCTGAAAATGTCTTTCAGCAATCCTGTTTTTGGATCTCTGATTCCCGCTCAGCAACCTTCTGCAAAATATTTTCATAAACTTATTTAGACAAGTTTCCTTAAAAAGACAAGACATACTCAATTAATAACAAGTAATATTATGTAGTCAATGGATAGACCAATATGATGGGGTATGCAGCCATTGTAATCGATAAACATCACTATGTAATGCATTATCTTTCTAATATGGATCAAAAGCGACATCACTAAAATCATTTTAACATAAGTTGTTCTTTTTTGCTGTTGGAAAATCTGCCGACAATACTAAAATTTAGCGAATCTTCCTTATTCTGGAAATATTCCACTCTGTGGGAATATATTGGACTATTATTAATTTTAAGGCCATTTCAAAAATGTGACATTCTTTAAGAATCTGGCCCATCAAACTGTGGCATTAGTGTATAATGCATATTTTAAACGTAGTGCATGGATTAAGTCTTAAATCCGAAACAGAAGCATCGTGTTTCGGGCATGGGCATGCTCCTTATTGTTCCTTCCTTAGATTGTCTCGTATAACGCAGTCTAACATTCTTCACCGGTTGTACGGCCGGTGCCGTTCGAACTCTTTAACTACATAAATCAGAGTAATGTAATTTTAATTTTATGACAGCCGCAGTGGTAAAAAATATATCATCGTTATTAATTAAAGACGAGGTGTACTCACACGATGAAAGTTCTTTGTAATGATGCAAATCAGAAAACTGGAGGAATAAAGGTTTAAATGGTGGTAATTGTGTTTAGATCAGTTAATTTTATGTATTTTGGAAGGGTAAAACTGAAAAATGAGCAGTGGCTAATTGACAGGTCAATTAAAGTAGACAAAATTAATGATTTATAAACTTGAAAGTACAAGAGGAGGGAGCCTAAGAGAAGACAAGGTGGCTGGTTGAGAGTTTGAGAAGGTGGGCAAGGTTCACAGTCTGGTGGCCAGGAGGGCTTGCACCAGGTCCAACCGCCCGGAAACGTGAACGACCCCTCACCCAGATCTCTCACAGTTGCCTTCTTGCCGGTATCCCCAAACTAAAACTATATTCTCCAACCACCCTCGGAGGTGAACCGTATTACTACTACCAGTCCTCCCATATTTTTTTCCTATTTAAGCCTTTGTTCAGTTAGAGATTGCATTTTTTCGGCCAGTTATTTATCCACTACACTGATAAAGCCCTTCGTTATACGTGTGTATATCCTCGAAATGAATTCGAGTCCTCGTGTTGAGAAACATAACACCTTGATTGAGTGGCGCACGATATTTACCGAATGTTAATAAAGTTAAAAACGTTATTTCCTTAACATTATTATTTTAACACAAAAGAATATTTTGATGTACTTTTTTCTCTTTAGGCCGGTATTTTTTTTTGCACCGTATGAAGTACATCTTTGAGTAATGTTCGAAGCTCTAATTTGATATGATCTCGTCGCATTTAAGACGATGTGTGGTTGTTTGATCAATATTAAACCTAAACTGGATAGCCGATTTTAAACATCTAGAGTAAATTAATAAATAATATTAAGTACAATAGATATTACAATATATATATATATTGCTCGGTCTGCGGTATATAAACTTTTTTTTCATATTGCCTGATAAAAATCCTTGTTCTAATTAATAATTATTTCAATATTTTTAAACCCTCGCCGGAAAAGAAAAAAGATGGAAAGACGAATTCAAGGAGATATGAATATAATCCCAAATTTAAGAGAGTAAGACTTTAAACCGTTTTTAAAACTATTATTAAAACTATATTGCGTTATATATATAAAGTCCGAGTTATGGGCCCTTTAAGTAAAACGTCTGAAAAATGAACCCAGGTCCGATTTAAAGTATGTATTTCATTGTAAATATTAGGTGTAGGTATAAATATTTATCTCACAGTAATTGAGAAAATTGTTTACTAAACAAGTTCATGTGGGTTCTTCTTTTCACGTTAGTGTACACTGGTTACAGTTCGTTCGTTACCAACGTTGCATAGAGCAATATCCTCATTTCTTGGTATAGGGCAACAGCATGCCGATTTCACCCATGTATATAAGCCAGATTTATGTACTTATTTCAAATATGTGTTTACTGATTGTGTATTACACCACACGTGTAAGGAAGGTATCGAGCGTAACACCAACAGTTTCGGTGGTGCGCTCTACCCGCCAGCCGAGCTACTAACGGAACTTTTCGTTTGTGGTATCAGGTTTTGGTGTTGTATTCTGAAATAAATAAGTTTATAAAACGAAATTGGGTGCTCACAATTTAAATCAACTACTATACATCGTATTCAGTACATTGAAATTAGATTTCTGTTAGGCCTGTTGATGTCATAGCCATAACAGTACTCTCAGTTCTCGGAGTGGGAAATACCCGTCGTTTAATATAGTTGACATTCTACGAAATTCGTTTTTCGATTTGCTTGTTATTTAAATTTCTCGTGAACGGATAAGTGGCTTCGGCCGCTTATCCAAAATTCTATTCACAGAACTATAGTCCTATCTCCTCTCCTTCCACAACTTGGTGAAGAGTAATGTGACATGATGTGCCGTCGATTTTTATTAGATCTAATTATCTGTTAATACTATAGGCACTCGTTGTCGTGTTGTTTTCTGGTGATGGTCCTTCTACGTTATATGGAACATTATTTTAAACATATAAATATTGTTAATTTTGGGTTAGCGTCGAAGGAGTTCTAGTTTGGAGTGTTTTTGATCCGTGGCGAGTGTTATAACATAATGAACGTGGTATGTTCACATTTGGGTGCAACGTATGTCTACATCTTTTTTATAATTGTTTTTTGGAATGTCCTGTAACACTACTAGTTAGTTCTGTGCTCCTTTTCCATAATCCTGAAATGTGTTTTTAACAATTCTTAACTGATTTAAATAACCGTTGCCTTGGTTACCAAGAGTGATTTTTTTACTAATTTTTGGTTTGCCAATTAACAGATATCTGTTTTTAATTGGTTTATTAATTTTTGTTTCATTTATATCATGTATTCGGGGGAAGACAGACCGCACACTCTAATCGACGGTATTATTTCACAAAGTGGATTGTTGCAAATGGAGAAATGTTTAGAGAATTAAGGAAATGTTTGATTTGTGACAGATTTCTCCAACTTACGATGTAGCGATTGCGCGTGAGTTTTATTAATTTGGTATTGCGAGTTCGGCGCAAGATGGTGATCTTTGCGTACCACTTATCCCTGCACTTTGGATTATCGTCCCAAATAAGATATGTTCCCCTTTCATGTGTGCCGATCATGATAATAAATAGGTATTACTACAAACACATACCTTTTCGCAGTTTATAAAACTATCCATAATTCCTCATCAGAACACTACCCACGGAACTGTAAGGGTTTTTTCTGATCAAATTATCAAAATTAAAGTTGTCATAATTAAAATAACCCAGAGCATAGGAAGTAGACCTGTATGGATTAACTTCATCACGTGTGATTTTTTTCTTATCTTCGATCCATAAATAAGCGTAGAGATAATCGTCACAAAATTCCAAAATATGTATACTACATCAACTTCCATTGAATATTTCGGTTAGGTTATATTGGAAAGGAGTAGTTCAATGTAGTATGGCGAAAATAATTGGCTGTAGGCACACTGGTTCCAGGGTTTTCTCCCCGTCGTTTGTCGCTTCGATCAGTATTACAGTGCAGTCTTGGATATTATTCGACATTGGTTTCTTTACGGAATAACTGTTTTATGTACAAGTTAAAATAAAATTAGTGCCAGCCTTTATAAAAGTGAGTTCGTACGCGATATTTAATTTAATCTATAGGGTTGCCATTGCTAATTTTTGATATTGGGGTTTCAAATTAATAAGTGCGTGAAAATAACATTGCCACAAATCGAGCTCGATACGTTTTATAAGAAGAGATTCGAAGATGTATGACAATGTAGTGGTCATTCTAAAGAGATCATGTCCTCGGACAGATGACGGGCTACAGTAAAGTATGACTTAGGTATAACTTAATGTAACGTCGCGAACACAAACTAATATACGTCGTGAAAGCAAATTAATATAAAAATTATATATAATATAATTTCGAACGTGAGTCACCAAAGCACTCGGTCCGCGGTCTCTCTCGATCGGCAACATGATCGGCCCTAGCCCGCAGTCTCAGGACAGTTTGATTAGACTATAAATTAGTGCGGTTTCAGAACACGAAAAACTGTCAGCTTTAGGAGTTCGTATTTAAACTGCGTTTTAATTCCGATAATCAAATGTATCGCTATAGTAAATTTACCAAAGTTTTTCGAATGCCGATTTGTACATAAAGTGCGATGGAGTGTGCGGTCGAATAGTTGCGAAGTAGTGGACGGGTCGCGGTCGTCTTAGATAAGGTGGCTGATGGTTGACTCAAACAACAGTAGGTTGTGTAGGGCTGGGCGGTCAGGTGTGGGTGCCGCGCGGGAAGCTCCACCACCAGCAGGAGAGCTGGCTGAAGACACTGCCCTGGTCGTACGCGGACGCGCTGAGGAACCCGCCGCCCCCAAAGAACAAGACGTCTGAGGTGGACGCCTCTCACCGACTACAGCCCCGAGTGCATCGCCCTTCGACCCCCCCAGGTAATACACCACCACCGGGAGTCTCATCACCGTCGGCCCCCCACACCACCACACTACTTCTTCTACTATTACTATTACAGTATTCTACAGCTCTTACTCCCACTGTTGTCATTTCCGCTACGTAGATACTTCTTTTTCACCAAACAAATTATCTTTCCATTATTGTTCGATGACCGGATCGGCGTTTCTTGTTTGATGAAAGGTTCTAGTTTTTTAGCCGCTTTCGATGTTTTGAACTCCACTCTCATTATTAGTTACAGTAATTACACCCTGCTACTAAGCGGACGTTTAGGGGGCTCAAAGTCATACTGGAACGACGTTTTCTTGGTTGTTTATAGTGACTCTCCTGCTAAGAAAACTCTGACTGTTACAGCGAGAAAAAACTATAATTTAGTGAAACCTATTTATGTGTGGTTAATTCCGATAGTAATATTTTTAAATGCTAGCCAAATTTCTACGAAACGCCGATCTGATATCACTCAGAGTATGGAGTCTCTATTCCTTCGCATTCTTGCTGGCTATTACTTAATCCTACTTTTTCTTTGGCTGTGGGATCGTTACCTCTTCAACCACAATACACTACAATTTCATTAATTTGTTGAGACTTAATATATATTTTTACTTATCGGTACTATATTTATCGAAACGTACTTCACTATTTATTAGTGCATCATAATGTTTACCCCATTGGGGTGCAGTACAGTTGGAATTTGTATCTGGAATTTCATGATTTAGGTCGAATGAAGGTTACACGGTTATCGAGTGAGTACGGGTAGCGGCGTCCGTCCTCATCGCTTTCCATTCTCTCTCGTGCATTCTGGTGCACAACAGTATTAAATTATCCGACTGTTTTTTTTACGCCCAACGGACAGTAGGGTATGTTGTAATGGCCGTCGATGGAAAGGAGTGTGCCAGAATGAAAAGGAGAGGGAGCAACATTTGTCAGAGCTAAAAATATACAATTATCACCAGTGCATTAATTGTGCGTGCTTCCTTCCCTCTATCATTAGGTCTTCTATACAAATCAATATCTATTCACGTTTTCTGCCACCAGTTTATTCATTAGATTATTCATTTCATTTTATTAGTGAGAGAGAGAGAGAGAGAGAGAGAGAGAGAGAGAGAGAGAGAGAGAGAGAGAGAGAGAGAGAGAGAGAGAGAGAGAGAGAGAGAGAGAGAGAGAGAGAGGGAGAGAGAGAGAGAGAGAGAGAGAGAGAGAGAGAGAGAGAGAGAGAGAGAGAGAGAGAGAGAGAGAGAGAGAGAGAGAGAGTGTGTGTGTGTGTGTGTGTATATATGTATAGAAAGCTTTTATCAGGACAAATTTATTGCACAATGTAGATTAGATTAGGTTATTGGTGTTTGGTATTTTATTCTAATTTTTTTAAGAAAAATACTCCAATGTAATCTTACTTGTATACTTCGAAATGAATGCCATGGGTACGATATTGTTAATTGTTAATTTCTGTGATATATCGAGTGACAAAAATGTTACAATGTTCCTCCGATTCCTTTTAGTTACTCTTAACTTCTTAATCTAAGTTTAAGTAATCAGAAAAGATCTGTTAAGTCAGGAAAAGTCATCATTCATGTTATTATAGTTTGTTATTAGTTATAATACTTGGACAGAATTTTTGTTGAACTATACATATATATATATATATATATATATATATATATATATATATATATATATATATATCTTATATATAAGTTCTTATGCTGAAACTTGAGTGTATCTCGATGGTAGATGACCATTCTCTGGGCCTTGGTGAGTAGTGGTGTAGTAACATAACATAGGTGTTTGGGTGGGGGGGGTCATACCAGTGTCTGTCGTCATAGTAACATACGGATACTTGCCGCCACACCCTTTCGCGCAAACCGTACTTCTGTGCGTCACGCAACTGCCTTTTATATTAATATAATCGATTTTTGAACTGCAATCGGGTTGGTTAAATTATGTTCATCTAAGGCAGCCCTGCGGATGAAGGAATTAGTTTCTTTGGACCAAGTTCGAATTGCAGTTTACTGGTTTATAATACATTTTTGCTTGAATTATATATAAACAAATATTATAATGATTATAAACACAAATATCTTGTTTTCAGTGATCGAAAACGTTGTCGTTCTGATTTTTGTATATGATGTTGATATTTATTTCGATAAGACAAAAACAACTTGTATGCCCTAGCTGGACAAAAAAAATTTGGAGGAATTATTACATTACATTATTATTTTAACAAAGATGCATTGTAATTATTCAATGTATGTGTACTGAAAAGCGGGGACTATTTTGCAAGGTATGGTTGATTTTATTGGTAAAATTATTATTCTATACCAGGAAATATTGCTCACAAAAGGGTGTCGTCCTTTGGGAAAGAAAATTTGATTCTATGACGATTAATGGAGCCGATAGATGGTGTCGTGTGAATAAGTTGGTAATTTATCACTTTGCAAGAGCTTTTGCTACGTTGACAGGAAGGTCGGTAGATAGACACTTAGGTCCTGCTGGTCTTAACCTGGTTAGAAGTGTTTTTTAAATATTTCCAGAAAACAAAAAGTATAATACAGAAAATGACACATATTACACGAATACGAGATTTATTTTTAAAATAACGTTTAACTATATTAAATGTTATTATTTTAACGAAGACTGCTATTAATTCTTCGTATTGAAATATCGAACATATCAGATTTATAAGGGAAGAGGTGCGTGGTAATGTTTACTGCTTAAAATTAGGCCATAAATTGTATTTCTTCGCTTAGGCCCAATTAACATTGTATACAGTAGCTCAAATTCAAAGAACGTTCACCCTGTCCCCCTATTTTAAAATAAGTACTATTAAGAGTTTAAACAAAAATAATATATTTAAAAATAAAATTTTAATTTTACGTCACGAAATCCGGTTCGGGATATCGTGTCGTATTACTCCTTGACATTGTGTTAAAGGACAGAGAAGTAAAATAGTTAGTTTGACCATTTCGAAGAAGTGGACAGTGTGGGCTAGCGAGTTCTAGCCATGTACATTACAATTAAAACATTAAACGTGGCCTATCTAGTCGATTTATAAATAGTTTATAATAGGTCGGTGTGGTGGGGATTTTCGTTTCGTGGCGATTTACGTACGGTTCTACGTCTGCTTCGAATTCTAGGTAAAACCTCATATCGGTATTAGTGTCATTGCCGTTGCAGGTTCCTAGGTACTTTAAGAGTTAGACTTGTTGCCGAAGAAGAAGAATAAAAAAGGTGACGAACCGGATAATGAGTGAGTGGTGAGTGGAGTGGGAGGAGGGATGGCAGGCCTGGTTCCTGCCGCGGTCTCCCCTCTCCTTAACTGGGCTCACGAGCTCAGTCTAGGCCGAACGGTTGGCTCCGTTCTCTTCTCTTCGGCTCTCGTCGAATTCTCCTACCGGTCGTTCTGCCGGCCTGACGCTTTCTTCCGACACGCCCATGTCTACCGCCCGTACAAAGGTAAGTAGCGACGGCGCTATCGACCCGTGCGGGTCTCCCCGGGACGCCCGTCCCGGACGTGCGCACCCCTCCCACATTCCTCGTTAGCGGCCACCCTCGGGGGCCGTTCCTCGTCCGGTCTCTAGAACTGTGCGCATTTCCATTCTCGCCTCTCCTGTACCCGAGAGAACTTCGTTTATTTTATTTTACCCTCTATTTTAGTATATCGCTAACCGTTAGATCCTCGATCTAGGCGCTGTATTCTATTCGCGTCAGAAATAGGAGTCGATTTAGATGAAATGCCAACTCGTTATGACGAAGTAACGGTCTGTTCAGAATTTCGTCAGAACATCCGGATCTAAGCACTGGAATTTCTGCTGTTATAGAATAGTGTTGGGAATAGAATTTACTTAAATGCACCGTACGTACGTCATTTATTTCTCATTTCCTAAAATCTCTCGTCGCTCGATCTTGACAGTCGACTACTCATAGGTTTTATTATTGTTTAAAGGAAGAGATTACGCCGCGTAAGAAAGTTTGCTGTATTTCTGGTTTGTAGATATCTTGTTTACAGTATTTTTCGGATCGGCGTTTGCGAAGGTTCTTATTTAATAGTTCGTGTAGTGCGATTGTATTTAATAAGTACACATTCGCGTTCAACTGTGCGCTGTCTCCTTAGAGACGATTCTACTTTCAAATTGAACGGTGGCCAAGCGAGTTGCCACGCTATTTTGGTATGAAACGTATTAGCTTAAGTACACTTGAAATTATTTAGAGACCGGAATCTGGACCCAGGTATATCCTACCTGGAAGTGTCCCTCGAAGTGTTCTTATGTTTTGACCCCGCTACCTCCCCATTTCTGCGCAACATTAAATTTTACCTAAAATGCGTTTTATCGCGGACGAGTTATAGAAGTGGTATGAGATATGAAATAAAATAACGGAATAACTTAACTTCATTCATAATTGCTTTTAACGTTTGCTTCAATGTGCCGTGTCCAGAGAATATGCCTTCTCAAAGATGTCTGTGCAAATCGAAAAATTGTCTAATAATGCCCCCATCTTATATATTTTAAATTTTTTTACTGAAATCGACGATCAAATTCTATATTTATCATTGAGTCCGTTCAATCTGTTGTGTTCAAATATAACAAATATTGAAAAAATAAAGTGTGAAACAAAAGTATAAATAAATGTAATTATTCTGCTAAGTCTAAACCACATTTTCAAGAACAATATTTTCATAATAACTGTAGTTACTACTTATATCCTTATTAGTGTTATTAGTAATAGGTATTCATTCTGTGTTCATTTGTTGTTGGTTAATGAATTAGTGGCAGCCCATCAACCCTCCAATCCCACCATCTCTTATGAATACCTGTATGTATTTTCCATTATCCTGAGGTTGATTAGAAAACAATTTTACAATTATAGGATCAAAACAATTATTAATTATATTCAGCTGTCTTTACTTACCATTTTCAATAGGAGAGAGAAGGTTGCCATAGCAATTACATTACATTCATGGTAAATTGAATTTATTTGGGTGAGTCTGGTGTCTATTGCATCGCCTAGGACTCAGTTTAGGTCTGGAATTATTTTATGAAAACCAGGTGCTTTCAGGAGTGATTAGTGTGTTTTCCCCAAACTTATTTGCACTTATTTTAAATCGGTTTACAACATTTCAGGAGTTATAAATTTCTCTTCCAGCATATTGTCCCTTATTGAGTTTCCCATTGTTCTTCATGCAGAGGGAGCCCTAATGCTAGAGCAAAATACCTATTAACAGTACTTTTGTTTTTAGTTAATCATTTATATCTGGATGGAATATGCACATTCGTGTCATATGGAGATTTACTTTCTGTTGGCTATGCCAATCTAGTGTTGATTTGGTCAAGGGGTTTTGACACCTTGGTTCTTTATTATATATTTTCTTCTCATTTTTAATTTAAGTTTCATATTTCTGAAATTGTAACTATTTTTAATTATTCAAGACTAATTTGTTTTCTGCTCATTAATGCTATAGTTTATCACATTATTGGGTAATATCCTTTAGATACTGATAACTAAAATAATGTGACCTTAATTGTTAAAAAGTTTTAATGTTAATTTTCTAGGTTTGATTCCAACACATTGGTAATATTGTAAACTACTTATAAAAATAATTGGTGAATGGAAATATTGTCAGAGACAATACAGGTAGCACTAGTAGCGCTGCAGGACTGCATTATGAATGATAGTAATCACAAAAATCACAAGTTTATTACCTTTACTAGTAGTATGTGGTGTAACAATAAAGCTTGAACAGTAATTTTTATATAAAGATATATGTAATATGCTATATTTGTTACATTTTATTAGGTTGTTGCTGACCAATTAAATTAATCTCTTTTTCTATGATGTAATCAAATGTTATGTCTTTTAATAGTGCAGATTGAATCATTAGTAGAATGATGAGAACATTGTCTTTTAATTAAGTAATGTTTAATTTAATTTCTTCCATGCCAGTTCTCAAATCACTTCCTTTTGTCAGTCCTTCGTAACTACTTACTTTTATTAATGTAGTAACTGTTAAAAAATAGCAAAAAGTCCATGGAAGTAATATCAATGACTAGTGTTAATTAGTATTTTTAAATAGTACTGTTTGTATACAATATAGAGGTTCACATTTTTAGTCATTGAAATATTGCCTTTAAACTAATTGATTTTAAACTTTTAATACTAAATTAAGAATTATAAGGTTGAACTATTTTCCCAAATTACTTTTAATAATTATGGTGCTGTGAACACAGGTCAAGTGAATGAGTGAACAATGTTTATAAAAGTAACACAGTGAGAGGGGGAGCAGAAATAGATCAGACCCCTCACAGAGAACATCTCCCCTCATATAATTGTTTATATGGACATATATATATATATATATATATATATATATATATATATATATATATATGTTTATGTATACATAAGTAAATAGACACACTTTGAAGAGATGATACCTCTGTTACCCTTATAAGTGAATTCAAGTCTCCTCTTTTTAAAGCTATTTTTTATATGTCCTGCATTCATAGTAGTAATATAGGGCTTGCCTAGTTTATTTAAACCTAGAACCCTAGTATCCTGGAAATGAAGTAGGTCATTTAAGGAAAATATCTTTCATTCTTAAAAATAACATCTATTCCATATTTTCTCCCTATCTATTTAAGTGGCAATTTCTTAAGACCAATTAATAAGATAATTATTAAAAATGATTTGTAAGACATGAGTTCTCTATCCCCCATATTCTCAATTTGAGAATATTGAGATGGTTTATATATTACTGACGGTTTTAATAAGGTTATATAAATTAATAAAAAACTATAAATAAATAAAAAACTATTAGTGACAAATACTTTACCTTATGAATAATGTGGGTCAGTATTTATTGAAATTATTATTGTGTATCTGTTCAGCCATTTTATTTATATTTAATTCTGTGTAAGTTAGTTGCAAGGCATTTATATATTTTTTTATGATTTTGCCTCGACTTTACAATTATTTCAGGTTCAAAAAAATAGAGTCAGGTGTGCAATTGGATTCCTCAAGTTGTACAACTGATGGCAGAGTGGTCTTTTCTAATTTTCTATTCACTTTTAGTACTTACAGTTTTGTATCAAGGGAGTAGGTGATTCTCAATTTTGTATTTACATAAATCTTTATCAGTCTTTATATATGTTGCATTTCCTAATTTTTTTTTAAAAGAACAGAATGTTATATCTGTTATGATGACAGAGGAAATATAAATATTGTTGTTATTACTTATTTTTGCAGCTGAGGAAGTAAGTAATGATGTAGTTGGTGAAGGGGAAGGAGAGAGTGGAGACGATTCTGAAGAAGAGTGGAACTATATAAGAGGTGAAGAAAAAGAGGTTGATAAGAAGAACGAAGAGGTAGTGCAATCTTTTTGAACATACAATATCAAACATTTGAATGTCTCTATTACTCTGTTTTTTGGGTAGACTTCAATCAATATTGTTATTATTATTCAGTTGGTTTTATTTTCAACACTGCTTCTCCTTTACCAGACACATTCTTATGGGGTTAAATTCATTCGGTCAATAAAGTAATTATGTGTATTAAATATTTGTATATATAACATTATGTCCATAAAACTATTACACATGAATACTGACATGCTTCTAGGGATTTGTGGTGATGTATAATTACCAAGTGGATTCATCAGTTCTGTTTACTCGTATATATGAATATATTAGGTATACAACTTTGCTTCTGCCATTTTACAATTGATTCTTTTAGGGGTGTGGTGGTTTAAATAACCTTCTTGAAACACAACCTTATTGAAACCTTGTCGATGGACAATATTTTGAATTCTAAATGTCTAACCAGTTTTTTTTTATAATAAAGCCTCAAATGTCAGGAAAAATGCCAGGCAAAGTTGTACACCTAATAGATGTTACATAGTTTTCTCAATAATTTTCAAAATAATTGAGGCATGTTGTATTTTGTATAATACCGTTGCTCAGAACACCCTAGGAAAAAAATATTTCATTGACAAACATGTTTCCACTTTTAAGGAGCAAGAAGACGATTCTGATATGGAGTCAAGGTTAAATCCGAATGCTGCGGAATTTGTGCCGGGAGTGCCTGTAGATCCTGTGCTCGCATCTTCTCCTCCTCCCAGCATTAATGAAAAATCATTGGAAGATATTATTGCTCCTCTCAAAGACTTTTACACAGAAGGTGAAGAAAAGCCATCACAGATTGAACCACTCTGTAAGTTTTATTTATAAATAATAGTTAATTAATTATTTAATTACTGAAGGTACTTATTCAGTAAAGTGCATTAAGTGCTGCATGAAAGCATATATTTTTTTCATAATAACATTATGAAAAAACAAACAACAGTAACATCAATTTCAAAGGCCTAAACTAGTATTAAAAAAGAAATTATGTAAAAATGTGAAATAAATTAAATTTATCAACATCCTCATATACTGCAAAAATATATCAACCTAAATGCTGACAGTACATAAGTTACATCAAAATAGTTATAGTGGTGTTGCTAAGTAAATTGTAAAAAATAATTTTGGGAAACATTTAACAATGGAAGTTTAAAAAGAGCATAACAACATAAATTAAGAACTCTGAAAGTAATGTCAGAAATATAAATTAGAATAAAAGGAGCATAAAATAAATGCAATTGTTCTTAATATTGATATTGTTTAATCTTATAAATACTTTGTTTTACCCCTTTGTTTAACTGTAATGCATACACAAACCTTTTGCTATTTACTACACGATGACTAATTATCATATGATCAGGTTGTAAATCTTCCTGATATTTATAATATAATATGATCTGTCTACAGTGCTTTGTATAATATTTTTAGGTGACAAAATTGACACTTCAATACAAGATGCTTCTCTTAATGGAGGAGACGAAACTGAAATTTTATCAACAAAAGCAGAATTTGGTGATGAATCAGCTTACAGCCTATCAATGTCTATGCATACATCAATAGCTTTTCTGGCTGATGAAGAGAACAAGGAGATGAGTGATACAAATCCTTTTATCAAAACTACTGATCAACAGGATAGTTTTGAAAATGAATTTATAAAAGATCATTTTGCATCACCTACCATGGATTCCAACAAGGAAAAGCCTGAAGAACCATCTAAGCAAACCCCAGAAGAAGAAGAAGAAGGCACCACAGTTTTCTTTAAAATTCCTCAAGAGCTTGAGAGAAACCTTCTTCTGGAATCAAATTCAGCGGAAACTATGGTGTGCCCTCTGAATAGGCCACTTTCACCACTAGAGGATTTGGATTCCCCTTATGATTTCATGTCCAACACTGATAAGTCTGATGCCCTGTCCCCTATAGACTTGCCTGAGAGGCAGACCATTGCTAATCAAGAACCCACCAGCTCTTCTGGTTTTGATTCTGAGAGCAATGAGGAGATAGATTCAAATATGCAGGAGAAACTGGTTGACAGCATTGCTATCAGTGAAGAAATTGATACAGATGAAGTTATAAGGAGCAAACCAGACATGGATACTCCAGCCAAAGAAACAGACTCATTCATGACAGAATCATTGATAGAGGTAGCCACTCATGAAAGTGATGACCATGTAAGGGAGGAGGAATTTCTTGAGGAAGAAAAAGCAATCAATCAGAATGTTTTAAGTGTCATAACTACCAGCACTGTTCTTTCAACTGTTGAGTCAGTGGAGGAACCTGCACTTGAGCCATGCATAGAGTCTGAGCCATGTGTCAAGCCTGTTCCAGGTGTAGAGCCTGAGCTGTGCATAGACCTTAATACTCCTTCTGTTGAATCTTCTAAAAAAACTGAGGAAGATGAAGAGTCTACTGTACCTCTAGATTCACCAGTCAATGAACTATTAAGTCCATCTAAAGAACATCTCCAGGAAAGTGTGAAAGTGGTAAGTCCTTTGCCTATTGAAGAAGAATCAATGAGTGAAATGAAAGAATTGAATATCATGGAAACTCACCTCCCAGAAAAAGGTATTGAAACACAGCAGACTGTAGATTTTATTCAAGAGCTCCATTTCAATGGTGGGGTGATCTTGAAGGAAGAAGATGATGCAAGCTTGTCACTTCATCACAGCAATGAAAACACAATTGAGTCTGAAATTGAAGCTGGTTTTGAAATTATTAGCCATGAAACAGCAAGTGAATTGCAAATTGAGGAGTTAAAATTGGAGTCCGAGTCGGTGAAGGAATTATCTTCCACTGATGAAAATGAATTTCATAAAATTTCAGACCAAAATGTTATGATAGGTAAAACTTCAGAAGAAATTAATTTATCCCATTCTGATATTCTCAAAAATGATGATTTAATTGAGAAAGATGAACTTGCCAATTTATCAATACCTACCAATGAATCTGTTGTGAGTCATATGGTTGTAGAAGATGAATCAAACTTAAGAACCATAGAAGCCTCGGAAATGAAAGGCAGTGAATTTGAAGAAATAAGCAAGGAAATAACTATTGGAGTATCAATTGAAGAAAGAATTACAGTTGATACAACTGAAAAGGTAGAAATTGCAGTAGAAAAAGAACTTTTAATAGAACCTGAAAAACCAAAAGAAAATGAAACTGGTAACACTCTTGATGATACTCCCATTAATGAAGACAAGCTTGTAAAAGCAACTATAGATGAAATCAGAGAAGAGATAATTACCTCAAATATACAAAATGAAGTGTTTGAAATTGAGGAAAAAATTGTTGCTGTAAAAGATGTAACCCTGTCAGAAAAAGAAATAGCAACAACGAATGAAGTGGAAGAAGTAATGAAATCTGAGGCAAATGATAAGGATAAAATATTTGTTGATGTTTTGGAAAAACCAGAGGCACATCAAGATATAGATTTTAGTTTAGAAGCATGTAAAGAAAATAAACCAGAAGGAATAAGCTATTCAAATGAGTCAGAAATGAAGGAAGTAGTAAAATTAGGGGAAATGGAGGATTTAGAAAATAAAACTCCTGAATCTAAAGAAGAAATTCTTCAAATTGAAGACTTTGCTGAGGAAAGAACTCTGCCAATTGAAGATCTCATTGAGGAAGAAACTCATGAGAAGATGATTCATGATTTGTCCACACTGGATAATAACATGAAACAACTAAAAGAAGATGAAATATTAGAGAACACAGTGAATGATGAAGACAAAATTGTTGAAACAACAGAAATTATCATTGAAAATGTGGAAATTCCAGTGAAAACTGACGATTCCTTTAAGTTTGAAGAAATTGAGGATAGTGTGACAGAAGGGAAAATGGAAATGCAAGACATCACTGAAGTTAAACTTGAAGAAATTAATAAAAACCTCACAATAGATGAAGAAATTAATAAAAATCTCACCATAGATGAAGAAATTAATAAAAATCTCACAATAGATAAAGAAATTAATAAAAACCTCACAATAGATAAAGAAATAGTAAAACAAGAAACACTCGACTTGACATCTGAAATAATTGCTATGGAAGCAGAAACTAAGAAGTCTGATATAGGTATTGAAGAGACCATAAAACCAGGTAGTTTGGAAATAGAAGTAAATAAACCGACCCCTTTGGAGTTAAGTTCTGGTGGTTCTTCAGCTCCTATTGCTCCTGATGCCATACCTGCAGCTACACCTCCCTCTACTCCAGCTCCTGGAATTACTGAGGATAACACCAAAGGCTTGATAGCTGCCGCCATTGCAGCTGCTGCCACTACCACAGGTTTGTATTATTTTATTTTTCCTGTTGAAATGAATTAAGAAAATTGCAGAGATTTAATGGGTGAAAGAAACGGTACCCCTTGTGTTTTTTATTATACTTTCATTTATTTAATTGGAAACAAATGGAAAAATCAATGCAATAATAAGGACTCAAATTATTAGCCAAATAACTACTCTTAATTATATTTATTTTTTTATTTATTCTATTTCTATATTTCAGGTGCAGTTACTGTAGCGGCGTCTTCAGAAGCCTCTGCCATAGCTGCTGAAAAGTTGGAGAGTAAGAAATCTAGCACAGCAGCATCACCTAAAAAGGCTGCACCTACAAAAGTAGGTGCAAAACCCACAGCACCTGTCAAATCACCCACAAAAACAGGACCTGGAACATTGACAGGAGTGACTAAAAAGGTATCACCGACATCTGGAGCAAAACAGCCAACCAAGCCAGGGACACTTGGCACCAAGCCCACAACACCCACTGGTAAGCCATCTACACCACTGGGCACTAAGGCCACATCTGCCACCACCCCCAGCAAAGCTCCTTCTAAGCCTGGGACACCGGTATCGAAGGCTCCGGTAAAGAATTCCACCAAGCCTACAACACCAACTACTATCTCTCTGGCCAAATCAAAACCTGCTGAGTCCTCTCCACCTAAACCTGCTGCCCCATCTAAACCAAAAACCCCTGCAACTTCTGCTAAGCCTTCTGCAGATAAACCTACTGTGAAAGAGGCACCGAAGAAACCAACAGCCACTGCTCCAAAACCTCCGACGGCTTCCTCAAAGACAGCTGCAGGTGCTGCCCCCACCAAGGCTGCTGCTCCTCCTAAAGCTGTCACGAAGGCTCCTACTGGTCCACCAAAAGCCAAAGCTGCAGCTACTAGTGGACCTGGCCCTACTACCAAACGAGTTCCT
This sequence comes from Lethocerus indicus, assembly GCA_019843655.1. NCBI lineage: Eukaryota > Metazoa > Arthropoda > Insecta > Hemiptera > Belostomatidae > Lethocerus > Lethocerus indicus. The sequence goes on along the minus strand of JACDQD010000003.1, from coordinate 18,118,878 downwards.
GCCAAACCTCCCACTCCTTCTTCGACATCGGCCCCAAAGGCACCAGCTAAAGCTCCATCTCGACCTACTTCAGCTAAACCTGCCAGTTGTGGCACAGTGAAGCCAGCAGCCTCAACTACCACTAAGGCTGCTCCACTTAAGCCCAGTGTGAAACCTGCTGTTACTAAAGCTCCTGCTCCCGCTCCTGGTGGTCCCAAGCCCACTGCTCCTGCTGCCCCTAAACCCAAAGCCCCAGTCCCAGCTAAAACTAAGCAGCCGGTTCCTGGTAAAAAACCTGCTTCTACTGACAAGAGTGTGAAAGATGCTGCAAATAACAAATTGTCTTCTGCAAAATCACAAGTCAAGAAAGATATAATAGAAGATAAAGAGCGACAACTGTTGGGTGATGAGCCAGCCACACAAGAACACATAGTGACAACGACTAATGGCCATGTAGATATCATTGAAAATGGTATTGGCAATGGAGAAGATTCTCCTGTTGAAAAATTACATCCAGAAATTGCAGTGTCACTTGATTAGGAGTCTAGAAAGTACCAGTGGAACATTCTAAGTCTGAAAAAATTTTATGTATCCTGTTTTTAAATGAGAATTTAAATAGTTGTAAAAAATTAGGCATTTTGATAAATATTATTAAATATTTTTAATATTAAAATTTCCTATGGTTGACAAATTTGGCCGATACGGGCATCTATCGGATGCCTTTTCTTACTGGTTATTGTTTATAGAATGAATCACTATTACGTAGGGTGATGTATTTATCTCTAAATTTATTTTAACTTTATAATTAAGTAAATTTTTTGTATATTATTTAGCATCTCTGATGCAGACTGTTGTTTTTTGTTGCTTAATGCATGGGCTGTGTACTATTGTCCTACGTTATGTAAAAGAGAGAAAGGAAGAAAAAATGAAATATATAAATGTGTATTAATTGATTATGTACTGCTCTTTTTGACTGGTTTATTTAATTTAACGGAGGGAGTGGAGCTAGGGGCCCAGCTTACTATCTGACTTACAAGCGTTTATATAGTGGGTGATAATATGTGTATATATATTATATATTAACAAGTTGCTGTAAGATATTGGAGTTGTAAGTAAATAAATTGTATCATTTACTTTTTCTATTTTTTCTTACGGTCAAAATTATTCTTATTTTAATGGTATGTTTTCCAGCTTCGCCATACTTATTTTAGCGAATATTATAATTTTGATCTATAATTGTGTCAGTCTAAGCAGAAGAATTTTTAATTGTTCGTAAGGATTTATTCAGATAAATACTTTATTTTATTTGATTTGTAAGAAATCATTTCTAAGTTGTTATTATTGTAAATATTTGATTTTTGAAAAATATTGATGTGAAGGCCGAAATGTAGGTGCTTTCTTCCTTATTGCATGGAAAGAAGAAAATCCCGGGATACATTTGATTTATTAAATTATTTTCAAGGCAAAATAAATATAGTAATTTTTAAGAAAATATTTATATTGAATGCTGTATTTTTACTTTGGTTTTATATGAAAAAAAAATGTTTAGTGTAATGTGCTTAATATTGTAGCTGATGTATGTTTAGTTGCCGTAATGATTCTGCTTGAGCCTTTAATATATATTTGGTTTATTTTTTAAGAATTTAGAAAAAATATATATTATAGAGAAGTTCTCATTGTGTTTCAAGTCAGTAAGTACACTTTTATGTTATTTGTTGGTGATTTTTATTTTGGTATATGAATATTATGAAATGCATTGGTTCACAGTTCAATTAAACATGCGTATATAACTAAATTTATTTATGATCAAAGTATTGTGCATCTTAACATGTTTAAGCACAAAACTTTTTATACAGTATATCAGAATAAATACATATATGATATAACATGTAATGCGGCACTAATTTTATACCTATATAAAATCCTTGCTTTCATATTAAGGCGACAGGAAAGGTGTTTATGTGTGTAAAGATGGTACAAAAAAATATTTTATTAGGTTGTTTCTGCTGTGCTAAATAAATAGCATGCATTTATTCTTAAAAATTTTATTGTTGATGAGAATGTTATTGTATACGATACAGGGCATCTAGATAATGTTTGTCACATTTAATTGTCTTGATATCTTCAGTTGAGTTCATTGCCAACAAACCATCAATTTGCATAGAATATCATCACAATTCACTACCAATTTGTTGCAGCCTATTTCATTTATGCAGAGGTAAGTTTTATTAATAAAGGTAAATTCAAATTGTAACAATTTATAGATTGTATTATTTATGTTATGGTTATGGAGAAGTTGTTGTGGCAACTGTAAATGACAAATAATGACACAATCAATGACCTTTAATTAAGCCCTAAATGAGTTTTCCCATAGTCAACACCTAACTCATTTATAATTTTATTTAATCAAAATCATACGTACATTTAAAGAAAAAAAATTACTTCGGAAATTGAGAACCGAACGTCACCCCCCGAAGACGCACTGGACCGACTCAGATGGAGAAGGGCATGCAAGAAATCGGACCCCGCATAGAAGCGGGACTTCAACGCACGGAAGAAGAAGAAGAAGAAGAAGAAATTACTTCTAAAATGATAAAATGAAAAAGCCCAAACAATAAGGGCCGCGGTTTTGGTAGTTCCCGATCAGCTTGCGCCGTATGTGTTAAAAGGGAATCGTTCTGCTTGTTTCGTCTATCCTACTGGCGATTGTAGTGACTAAGAATTAAATTATTATTAAATGGGTTTAATGGGTTTATTTTCTAAATTCATCGAACTATATTTGCAACAAGCAATAATTTTTGTACATGTGCAATGCTTATAATTAATGTCCTATTATGCAAAATGTATTTTGCCGCTCACAGTAATAATATTTCGTTTTTAATAAGAACAGTTGATGTAAGAACTTGATGTTATACCGGGAATAAGTAGGAACACTTTTAATAGCCATCAATTAAAATGCGACCATTACGATTATACAAACTAAATGTCCTTGTAGCCTAGTAGCCCGCACAGCGTCACTATTTTATGCATAAGCGTTAATAAATAAACAATACAGACCTAAATACTTAAACATTTTTGGGATTCGTATTTGAGGCCCGTGCTCATTAAGTACGTTTTCAACTAATTTATACACAGCATTTATCTAAGAGGATATGACGTCTGGCTTAAGGAAACAGATTAGGATAGGTTCAAAAATGATAACGTTTGAGCACTTTTGAGGTATAAATTAAATTAAGTAAGGGAGAAGTATGGCGCACGGCCTCTGATAGCGATCAGACACTTATACCTGAATTTACTTATACATATAGCTGAACACCACGGTAACAGGTTACAGTGGCGTATTACGTACGGGCGTTGGCATTTGAATTGAGCGCGGGTAGCGGCTGGTCGGGGAACCGCCCGGTCCGTCTATAATAGTACCCGCACATCTGGCCAATCAGGGACCAGTACACTTTTCCTCGTTCAACATTCGTGTCATCACCAAACCTAATTTTACAGTCGAGTCTATTTGCTGGTAGAATTAGGACGTCGAGTGTATCTTGTTTGGGCTACTTTATCCGTACTCCCTGCGTCGTTCCGCCACGTTCAAGGGAGTCTGAATACATTGCCACTTGTTGCCACACGTTTTAGCAAATGGGAGAAAAATGGAGTTTATTCCCTCTCGCTTGGAGTAAGTTATTTTTTCCTCTTCAGTGTTTTTAAATATGTCTTCCGTATATACTGAATTGATGTATGCCGACTTTCCTTGTATTTTTAGGTATGACGTCCTAAAAATTGTCCACCTCTTGATTCTTTCGGATATACTCGCATCGGGCCTAATAAGGTTTTCAAAATGAGATACGATCCAATTGTAAGACGTGTTCGTCTCCTTATACATTAGGCAAATTGGGGAAAACTGAATACCGAGACTCAGAAGCTACAAATATTCGATATCTCTTTCTTGTTATTTTCGGAGTTTCCATTTTTGTATTTCGATCTTTATACATACCATATTCAGTTTTGTACTGTAATTTTAATTATCGTCGCGCGGTATCGATATCACGTATCAAGTTCAAGACACGAAAATAGGTTTAACCGTGATTCCCCTAGAAAGCAAGTTATGATCGATGTAACTTCAACAGACTTAATAATAATAAACTGTTTGGTATATTAAAGCGTATTATAACATCCTGACAAGTTCACCTAGCGTTCTCCTATCGAACGCCCAACCTACTTAGCCTGTTCCCAATCCGAAGAATAATCCTAGAAACTTCTGTTATTGTCCGTCGCATTTATCCCATCCTAAACTGCTTCAACATTATCCCTCACCACTAGTCTGGATTCTGAGTCTAACATTCGGCCATCCAACAATGTGAAAGCTCTGTATTGCCATCCTATTACCAGCTATTCGAATGAGAGCTGGTGTCCCCCAGGAGTTTATACTGGGCCCAATCACTCCACTGTTCTAGGATGACAAGGCCAGCCAGCCTTTACTTACATCCAAATCGTATTACCAGCTACAACTACTCCTGCACCTTACAAAACTGCCCATCCCTAATACAAATATTGCATAATTGGCTACTCGTTATAACTGCTAATGAGTACTCATTTGTTTTGTGCAGTGGTGAAGGGGTCGCAAGGCGGGAAGCCAACGCTAGAGGTAAAAATTTAAGGGTGTAAGAAAATTCAATTTCGCACTAAATGCAATTCCTATATACATATTTCTTTGTTTTTAGCCCAGATACAGGTAGAAAGGCAAGGTGTTGCCAAATTCCTACGCCATAATGATAAGCTTCGACAACAAAGTGAAACTTGTTAAGTACCATATTTATAATTGTAATTAATGTCCAGTTAATTAAGGTAATTAACTTGCATGAAAAGGTCCCAAAAACAGGCTCCTAAACCCATTACTGGGTGCAATGAAGATTTCATTACTTGAGATACCAATATATGTTTAAATTTCAGTATATTCATACTGAATCGGTCTATATGTTTTTTCCTTCATGTTTCCTACAAAACTAAGTTTCTCATTCTTTCTTCTTTTCGCTGTATGAGCAATTCGGAAAAACTCGGCCGAAAAAGGCATCATACGAACTTTTAGAACATAGTAAGTGTTCAAAGGTTAATTGTTTTGTTTTTTTTATGTACCCGCTGCAATGGCTAAGAGAATATTTACGTATATATTGAAATTAATATTACTGAACATGTACGTTTAGTAGTATTTAGTTTACATCTTCAGTATTTGAGAGTATCTCACAATTGCTGACAATTCTGTTATTAGTTTTTTAGTATTTTGACTCCATTTTCGATTTTCGGTTTTGCTGTATATATTTTAAAAATAAATTTCCATTAAAACCAGATCACAAGTCTGGCATTAGTTTCTTTTTACTGTCATTACTTTTGATTTGTTAGGTAAAGTAAGAGAGTTAGAAGAAACAATTACTTCTCTTAAAAAGAAGCTGATTACTCGAGAAGGTAAGTTATAGTGTAATTTTTCATGTTAGTTTTATCCGTACTTGTATTGTTTTCGAAAGAGTTTTTTTAAAATAAAACACAGTAGCTGTTGAAGTAGGCGAAATAAAAATGTATTTCGATTGATATTAACTGTGTTAATGAATTAAAACAGATATTAATGTTGTTATTAACTATTTTAGGAGAATGGACAGACAAGTGGGACAAAATGCAAAGTATAATTTCTGAGCAACATGGGAAGTGTGAGTTATCATGTAATGTTAATTCTAAACGCATCTAATGAACCTTCTCTGTGGTCCCTATTTTCAATTGTCTAGGTTTTTTGGTTTTTCATTAAATAGTTTCTATTTATCAAATTCAGTATATTCTGAACTGAATATTTCCAATGTGTAATTTCTGATCTGACGACATCCATTATATTGCATATTTATTGATGATCAACGAGGCATTTTTTCATTTATTTTTTTCAGTGAAACAACGCGAAAACGATCTTCAGAAGAAGCATGAACGTGAGTGGGTTACGTATTTCGATATATCCATTATAATATTACACTACATATAATATTACATTATGCATACACACACACAGGATGTATTACCCAAATAACCAATTCTGAGTGTCATTCACTTTTTTCTTTTGTAGAAATAATATCTCATCTTAAACAACAACACACATCTATATTAGATGGGAAAATGAAGAAATAAAAGTTTTAAGAGAAAAACTGATATGTTCAGAGAGTGAAAGTAAGTTGTTGCACTATAATATATATTGAAAATTATTCCGTTTTTTGACACTTAAAATTTGATTATCCTAGAATAGCTTTGTGTTGATAAGCTATTTTCAATAATATCCAATGATATGAACCTGCAATTATCGCAGAAATAATAGAGGAAGGAATTATATTTTCATTATATCAATTACGGATTAATGTTAAAGAACTCTGTATGCTACTGGATCTACTGGAGATTGATAAAAAACTACGAAATTCGAAACACTCGCCAAGCACAGAAAGGGAATCCTAATTATTCACCAATCTAGGCAAAAACAAAATTAGTCACACCACCTTTGACCAAAGTTTCAATGTGTTTTCCATTTTATTGTAAATACTTGTTTTGTTTGCTTATGTTTCCTGTATGATGATTTACAAATATTTTCAGGTGCTGATATGAGGTATAATTTACGATCTCGTAAGTAGAATGCTTACTTGTTTAAGTTGTATTAAATAGTAAAATATTTTAAATACGGAGATACAGATTGAGATTGTAAGTTACTAGCTGTTATCGTTGTATTTTCTTTGTTTCAGACGAGCAGACTGCCGATAATTATAAGTACGTACTCATTTGTGTTTTTCTTTGCAATTTTCATTTTTTTTATCTTCATACACAGATTGAAGTAAATTATAGATTAGAATACCGGTTTTGTGGGGTCTCCCAGGGGTTGGAATATCGAAGATTTCGTGTGTTTCCGTCTCTTCTCGTTGGTTTGGTCTTTTGCTAGACCGGTAACGGCTGTTCGCCATATTCAGCAGCGGTGTTCGGCACTTAGGATGTTTTGGGCATCCTCATTGCAAAAATCATCCAAAGTGCCAAAGTGATTAGCACCGTTACTGAAGATGGCGAGCAGCCGTTACCAGCTAACAAAAGACAAAACCAACGAGAGGAGACGGAAACACACGAAATCTATGGTAAATTATAGCTATTTAGATGATAAAGGTAGTGTATTTTCAAAACAATTTTAAATATTCCACACTATATTACCTTAAATATTTACATAAATTTGTACCAAACATTACTAATGGTGACTAATTACAATCCGGAGTCAATTGAATAGGGCTTCTACTTCTGCGAATTGAATCTTGTGGCAGCGCTTAGCTGAAACGTTTACTGGTTCCTTCTCATTCTTTTTTCATTATCAGTTTAAATGTATGTGAATTAACACTTCAGGATTTTGGAAGAATCGTTTGCGGCCTTATCAGTAAAATGCAACAAACTAGAAAATGAAAATGAACGCATTTTGAGAGAGATGAAGGCTTTAGAAGGTTAGTCTTATTAGTTGCTGTTTAATTGCCAATATTAAATTATACACCTAATGTATGCAATTTGGAACCCCATGCAGGTGAAGTCAAAAGATCAAAATCTGATGTGTATAGACTGTCACGGGATGTCCGTATCCGAGAAAGCGAGAATGAGGAATTGAGAAAAGATCTTTGGGAGAAAAAGGCAGCATGCGAACTTTTAGAACATAGTATGTGTTCAAAGGTTATTTTTTGTTTATTTTGAACTCACATTACTGTTTATATTGAAATAAATGTTACTAAACATGTATGATTAATAGTAAATAATAGATCAAATATTAAATGATAATACTGTCAATTTAATTGCAGGCCGGAAGTTGGAAGAAAAGGCACAGTTGGACTGCAAGCGTGAGTATTTAGTTTGTATTCTCAATATTTAAGAGTATGTCACAATTGCTGAGAATGATCTTATTAGTTTTTTTTTTGTATTTTGACTCCATTTTTTAATTAGTCCCAAAAACAGGCTCCTAAACCCATTACTGGGTGCAATGAAGATTTCATTACTTGAGATACCAATATATGTTTAAATTTCAGTATATTCATACTGAATCGGTCTATATGTTTTTTCCTTCATGTTTCCTACAAAACTAAGTTTCTCATTCTTTCTTCTTTTCGCTGGTATATTATGTATTTTCACTCGCTTTACTTTACTGGCCTAATACGTATATAATTTATTTTTTAGGAATAATACTTATATTATTTATTTACGCATAAATCTTATCATGTCTTTGCACATGTTTATTGGGGTTCGGGTGTGCTCTGTTCTGCAGAGCATATATTAGATCGGACTAATGTTTATTTTTAGATTAAAGTTCTGATTCACTGATCAAAATTCGACACAATTATACAATAAGTAAATAATACTGATATAAAGTTGTTAAAACAAAATTTGAAATTGACGTTTATCCGTAAGATATTACTATTTGTAGTCCTTATTTATTATTTTCCCTATGTTTGAAGTAGAAACATGTTTCAGGTAAAACAGAAGATATTAGAAATGACTTGAGTATGGCGATGGATAATTTAAATATGATTATAAGGAAACAGGCAGACCAGATACAGGGGATGCGAGAAGAACGTAAAGTGTTTCTACCATGTTGTTACATTTTAAATTGGACAAAATGAACATTTATTTCTTGAATATCAAAGAATATAGCCCGATTTAATAAAAAAAGCATTACATCCTTTTACAAGTAATTAACAACTCAATCAATAGTTCATTTTTTCTATCTGGAGGAAAATATATTCGATGAATATGTTTCTTACTTCTTTAGAAAGAGTCCTCACTATGTCATATTTATACATTCAGACATATTTTTTTCGGGGTTCATGAGGGTTTGGATTATCACCGAATATGATCCATCAGTTGTTGATTTTGCCCAATTTCGGCATCTTGCATGGCTAGGGATGCTGCTAGTAGCTATTTCAGTAAATAAGGTGGCCTACCGTAATAAGGTGTTGGCAGTTACGTATTCTCTAGTTTACTGACGGACGGTCTATTGGCGACGACTGTAATTCGAAACCAGTCTGCCGTAGGACAAAATCAACCAACTGTGAACATCATACGTATTGCAAATACATTTATTTTCATTTTGCAGACTCAAAGGAGATGGAAACTTTGCGTTCACAAAACAGTGGTAAGCCAACTGCATGTTAATTCAACTGATACGTAAAATGCAAAATTTTGGGAAAGTATTCTAATGAGTTACAAGGATATTTATACATCGTAGATATTCTCAAATAATATATATTCACCGAGTTAAATGTTATATTTATCAATCATTGCTCATTGTCCAGACGAAAAACATAGGTAGTATATCATAACATACAGACTCGTTCTGAGACTCAAGTTGTAGGTGGCTCCAAAAAATGAAATTATCCCCTCCGTTTTTATTCTGCCAAAGCGGAACAATCAATTTTTTATTTCCACAGTTTTAATGTCTAGAATAGTATCGCATAATTTTTAAAATAATGAAATGCTAGCAGTTATTTACGATATAAACTACCTGCCGTGATTCATTAATTATATGCACTTGCTGATGTGCAAGATGAGAAATAGGAAGTATCCTTTCGTTGACGTTCATATATTTCGATGGTATTCTTTATCTATTGTTTTATTTGAGCACAGAGGTCATCGCCTGCATAACATCTAGTCATGAAGCGGCTCTGAAAGAGAAAGATGAGGCTTTTCTAAAATGCGCCCGCAGAATTGTTGGAATAGAGGAAAAATGTATGGAAAATGCGACCTTTTTGTTTTATCTTCACATGTTTCTGCATCGATTACATAGTTGATTTCATTTTCAGGCACGCAAGAGGTAAAAACAATGATGGCAGCAATGAAACGTAAGTAGCCTAGTAGTATTAGGAGGATTTCAAAATATAATAATAGGCAAAAAATAGGTCTGGTTAAATAGGGGGAATGATTGATTGCAGAGGAAGCTGAGATGATCCAAGAGTTTTACGAAAAATTTATGAGAACCAATGAGAAACATTGTTCTGACACGATGAAACATATGTACGAGAACTTCAAAAACGGTGAAATACATTCTCATCCTTTATTTACATTCATTATCCTTTGATATTTCTATTCCTTCTATTCGGGTCAATTCCATCGCTCTGGTTGTGGATCCGATTCAAATTTAAAATAAAAACAACTAATAAAAACAAATGTTTATTTTATTGTCATTGCAACGGTAACAAGTTAGAGATAAAAGAGCATTAGCTTCATATTTCGTGTTTTCATTTTCTTAATTATTAATCAGTTTTTTTATTATCATAAATAACTGATCCGTCCAATGAGATTGCAGTAATCGAAAAATGAATATTAGTTGTTTCGATCAGCCCCGATTGGGTCACTTTGGTACCTGAGCTTGTATCGTTGTTGATGTATTCGAATTCGACTGTTAACACTGTTCAATTTTTCAATAACATTGCTTTCTAACCATCGCTAATCAAATTCCCCTTTGACGCCACATTAACACGCGTTTGAAGGGAAATTCCTGGTAAGCTCTAGGAAACTAAGCATTTGACACACTAAAAGCAATTTGTACGTTGAAATATAGAATAGTATTTGTGAGGTTGTAGTGCGCGAGTGATTGGCACCTAGTGAGGTACATTTAGGCATGTGTGTCTCTAGGCGTATTATTATTATGCGTTTCAAGATCAGGAGATGCCTGATATCCTGAAAGTAGATATTTTATTTCCAGTCACGGACAAACAGGCTGAGCAGTTGTTGCGGGCAAGAAATAACGAAAGGTAAATAATTTTCAACAATAATTATTTATTGGTTTAAGTATCTTTTAGTATTTTGAATATGATCACTGTTACAATGTTCTATTAGTTATCTATCGCTTTTTCCATTTCAAGCATGAAGCACTTTCTTGATTTCCTTAAATAGTATTAACATATTTAAATCTGTGTCCACTGGCTTATTTGGCCCTATCGTAGACCGGATTTGGTTTCTCGCAATGGACAGTAGTATTCGCTCAGTGAATTACTGAGTCACTTACGCATGTTGTTTGCCGATGAAACATACATTTATTGCGTTCTCCCTATAATGTAGTACGCGAGCAGATTATTAGAATAGTACTGAGTAACTATACTACAGGCCAAGTGCTATGGCGTGAAGCCGTTCTGACAAAATCAGATATTTCAGGTTTATTAAGGATGTTTGTATGTAATATATTACATATAACACTGTACGTACTACTTCTTGACTGTACTCGGCTGTTCAAATTGGATAAGCAATGATCTGTGCGTAGAATTCAACTAAGAATTTCTTCCTTTATTTGACAAATCTTCCAAATATCGTATAATGCAAAGGTTATATTGTCATTGAGTTATGTGTTTTGTATTGGAAATATGTATTTTTGGTTCAATCTGTACAATGTGAAATGTGTAAACGACATTGTATCAATGGGTCGGTTACCCGTCAGCACAGGAAATGGGCTGGATGATTCAGCCATCCTTCAATAACCGGATATACAAAGCAATAGTCCTATATTGTTAGCATAATATGGAACGGGGAATCACATGAATTTTGTGAATACAATACACTTCCTTTTACAGGATATTGAAGAAATTGTTGAAGGAAATTGCGGAAAATGTGAACCCTGCCAACGATGACTCGGAAGACTACTCTGGGTAAGGGTCCGATGTTTTTAGTCTCATATTTTTCGTTTTAACTGTCCCAAAACAGTACAAGTGACAGTGACAGTGTAGTGAGGATGCATAAATCGAAAGTGCACAGCAGCCGAAATCGGTCTAGCAAGAGACCAAACCAGCGAGAGAAGACAGAAGCACACGAAATCTGCGGAACTCCCTAAATGTCCCAATTGATAACTGGAAAAGTAATTGTGTTGTTGAGTTTTTGATTTGATGCTATATTAACTGAATGTATATATCATTTCATTAATATTTATGCACTATGGAGGTATAACGTAGACAGATGTTCATTTTTTTTTCAGGGTGGAAATTGAGGAAATTTTTGATTAGGAGGACTGTTAACCGTACTTTAAATAAGCTGCCCAATACACGATTCGCATCATACGAATATCATGCTCTTGAATTATTATTATGTTATTATTATTATTAATTATTATTATTATTATATATAATATATAAGTCAGAAGGGCGGTCGGAAACCCGAGTGGTAGTATGACTCATAACATCAACATAGAGATTTGACAAAGCCCTTTGTTAAGAAGAACGTTATATTGTAAGGCGGGCAGGAGCCGGCAGTCAGTCTGATTCAGAGCTTGAGACCGGACGGGTGCTGTAAGAAGCCTTTTCATCTGTATCATTTTGTAGATCAAATAAATCGTGTTTTAATTGAAATAACCGTTTTTAAAAACACTATTCTTTCACTGAGAAAAATAACTGGTGCCGAAACCCGGGAAGTATTAGTGCGATCGGGAAAATTTTTTTTTCCTTCTTTCTTTCTGCTTTTTCTTTCGTTTCTCTTCCTTGCGCGTGGTTCTACCGTTTGGCAGGAAAACTATGGCGAAATCGCCCAACCAGGCCACAATGGACGCAGCCACGACGGCGGCATGGATGGCCGCACAGAATCATAGGACATCCTATCTGGCGGTGCGAATAGGTAACCTGTGGCCGTTCGAGGGCCAGGCCCGCGACCTCACCGAGTGGTTGGAGAAGGCGGACGGCCTTCATAAAGAAATTTTTGACGGCAGGCTGCCGCCAGAACTATGCACACCACTAGTAGAGGACCTCGTAGGGCGGATCGACAGGTCCGTCTTACGGGAGATCGGGTTGCGGGTCCAGCAGCCCTGGGTTGAGGTCCGGAACCGGCTGAAGGAACACTACGCCGGGTCGAGGGCCTCGATCTGGAGACGGTGGGCAAAAATTGTAAAGATGGAGCGTGAAACAGGGGAGAGCCACCTAGCGTACGCCGTCAGGGTGATGGAAGAGGTGAGGCCCGCGCTGGAAGAGGTCAGATCGGCAGTGGAAGAGACGGAGCGGCGCGACCAGTCGCAACTAGTACTATTGGAGCTCGTTAAACAAATGTTGGCCAACGGGGTGGGACACACGTTGGCCAAATCAATTAGGGCGACACCCGCAGGTCGCACAGGGTTCAACGAAGCCTTAGAGGCCATAAGGGCCGAAAATGAAGAGAGGCGTTGCTGGACGGAAGTGACATCAAGGCGCGACCGACAACGCCAGACGAAACCGGCCCGGTTCGAGAGGCGGACCACCCCGTCCTACAAAGAGGTCCGGACGTTCTTGGGTATGGTAGGATATTATCGGGATTTATCCGGTCGTTCGCACATTACGGAGCCCTTGACGGCAATGCTGAAAAGGGAAGGAGTTCAGCATCACCGCAAGAGTCCTGGATGCGGTTGAACGATGTAGAAATTCCCCGACTTCGAACAGCAGTTCGTAATAACGACCGACGCGAGTCAGGAAGCGATAGGCGCGGTCCTCTCCCAGCCGGAAGAGGACGGAGATAGGCCGATCGCATGAGTGACGGCAATGCTGAAAAGTCGTGTGATAGAACAATTTAGGCCGTACGTGTTTGGGAGAGTTCGCGGTCAGCCGTTAGTCTGGGTTGACAAACTGAAGGAGACGTCTGCGCGTATCACGAAGTGGAAAGAGCGGCTAGCCGCGTACGACTTCGTGATATCGCACACCAGGGTTCGGAGAACGTGGTGGCAGACTGTCTCTCCAGGAATGTCAACGCCGGAGAAAACGGCGCGAACGACCCAGAGGTAGCCGGAGAGGAGATACCCCATTCGCCCTGAGATACCTAAGAGACGGGGCATTTAGTGATAGAGGTCTAGGGACGACCGTAGAGAGACCACCCGCCACCCCGGAAGAGCCAGAATCTGACCTTCCGTCAGGAGTGACTCGACTGTCGCAAATAATCAACGACAAGCGGGATCAGTTGATCCTAGTGAGCATACAGGGGTCGGAAATATTGACAGAGCGCGATCGGTATGCGCATACGCGGACAATGACAGTTCGCGTGGGGACGGACGCGTCAACCGAGCAGTTGGTGGAAACTCTGCAACAAGTACTTGACCAGGACAGATCGTATCATGCGTATACCGATTCTCGGGAGTTAGAACAGAGGCTGATTACAGCCTACCTAGCAGGGCAAATAGGACGGACCGGCCAGCTAATAGTTTGCGACAGGATGGTGGAAACCATAAAATCGGAGACGAGACAATACGGAATAGTAAAAAGCTACCATACCGGTATCACAAATCATAGGGGTGAAAAGGAAACAGTGGACCACTTAAAGAGGGAGTACTACTGGCCCAACATGTTGGGCACAGTCAGAGAAATTATCGGTGAGTGTTCGGTGTAACCGAGTAAAGTACGTAAGGAGACCGCTAGAAGCCCGCGGATGGTTACACCGACCCCGACAGAGCCGGGTTCGAGAGTCCAGATGGACGTATTCTTCTGGGATAAGGAAAAGTACCTCACAACGATTGACGAGTACTCACGCCTAGCCTACGCCCGGCGAATTAGAAATAAGACGGCGAGCGCAATTAGGACTGCACTGTTAGAACGATTCGCGACGCAAGGAAAACCGAATTTGGTCATTATGGACAAGGGCCGCGAATTTGACAATAAACGTCTCCGCGATACACTGAAAGAGCTCGATATTGGCTGGCATTATACAACGCCGCGACATCCGCAATCCCACGGTATGATCGAACGCCTGCACGGGACCTCGCGGAGCATTTAAATTTATTGAAAGTCGGGAAAGGCGTAACGGGAACGAACGCGATGGCTAGAGCCGTCCTAGCCTATAACTACAGCGTACACTCCGCGACGGGTCAGACCCGCACGATTTAACAAATTCCCTATCGGCACGGGCGGGCGTGTCGGACAAAATTGAGAAGACAAAACGGAAATGACTAACAAGCATAATACAGGGACAGAAGGAATTTACTCGAAGAGATACGCGTGGGTGATGTGGTCTTCCGTAAGAACGCCTGCCGGCGCAGGAAAACAGATCCGCGATATCTGGGGCCGTATCGGGTCGCGCGGTTGTTGAGTAGAAACCGGGTGCGACTTGAGGGCCGACAACCCTGCAGGGCGACACGAGACCGCCCACCTCCAGGAGTTGCGGACTCCGCGGAAGAAGAGAGTGCGGTTCGCGAACGAGACTCAAGTTCGGGAGATAGGTCGGCGATCGAGCTCCGCGGCAATCCGGGAGCGCAAAATAAGGGCACAGTCCGCGAACGGATTCCCGATCCCGATCGCCGGAGAAAATTGTAAATAGTTAGGGACCCCTCGGCGAAGTTTAATATTAGTTTAGTTACCTCTTGTATTTTACTTTTCTTGTGTGGTTAATTTATTTTTATTTTTACAAGCATCGTTCCTGTCACAACGAGCAGAATACAATGGGCCGAGGAGGATTATGGAAGAAACCCTGTCCCCGAACTTTAGAAATAAGGAAATTGTAAATAAAATTGTAAATAAACCTTAACAAAGGGTTTGCCAAATCTGGGGGGGAGGAGTCAGAAGGGCGGTCGGAAACCCGAGTGGTAGTATGACTCATAACATCAACATAGAGATTTGACAAAGCCCTTTGTTAAGAAGAACGTTATATTGTAAGGCGGGCAGGAGCCGGCAGTCAGTCTGATTCAGAGCTTGAGACCGGACGGGTGCTGTAAGAAGCCTTTTCATCTGTATCATTTTGTAGATCAAATAAATCGTGTTTTAATTGAAATAACCGTTTTTAAAAACACTATTCTTTCACTGAGAAAAATAACTTATATATTTATAATAATAATAATTATTATTATATGTATGGTTATTCTATTATTAAATGTAGTATTCTTTGACTTTTATTTTTTATTTTATCTCCCATTGTAATGAATGGCATTTTTCCAAGTTGTTCAGCTTGCATCGCATCTGTTGAAGGGGAATCGTTCTGCTTGTTCTCTCTATTCTACTGGCGATCGTAGTGACTAAGAATTAAATTCTTAAATGGGTTTGCTTTAATTTTCTAAATTCATCGTACTTCCTGGGATATAATACTGCACATCGCCGTATATTTGCAACAAGCAATAATTTTGTACATGTGCAATGCTTATAATTAATGTCCTATTATGCAAAATGTATTTTGCCGCTCACAGTAATAATATTACGTTTTTAATAAGAACAGTTGATGTAAGAACTTGATGTTATACCGGGAATAAGTAGGAACACTTTTAATAGCCATCAATTAAAATGCGACCATTACGATTATACAAACTAAATGTCCTTGTAGCCTAGTAGCCCGCACAGCGTCACTATTTTATGCATAAGCGTTAATAAATAAACAATACAGACCTAAATATTTAAAGAATTTTGGGATTCGTATTTGAGGCCTGTGCTCATTAAGTACGTTTTCAACTAATTTATACACAGCATTTATCTAGGAGGATATGACGTCTGGCTTAAGGAAACAGATTAGGATAGGTTCAAAAATGATAACGTTTGAGCACTTTTGAGGTATAAATTAAATTAAGTAAGGGAGAAGTATGGCGCACGGCCTCTGATAGCGATCAGACACTTATACCTGAATTTACTTATACATATAGCTGAACACCACGGTAACAGGTTACAGTGGCGTATTACGTACGGGCGTTGGCATTTGAATTGAGCGCGGGTAGCGGCTGGTCGGGAACCGCCCGGTCCGTCTATAATAGTACCCGCACATCTGGCCAATCAGGGACCAGTACACTTTTCCTCGTTCAACATTCGTGTCATCACCAAACCTAATTTTACAGTCGAGTCTATTTGCTGGTAGAATTAGGACGTCGAGTGTATCTTGTTTGGGCTACTTTATCCGTACTCCCTGCGTCGTTCCGCCACGTTCAAGGGAGTCTGAATACATTGCCACTTGTTGCCACACGTTTTAGCAAATGGGAGAGAAATTGAGTTTATCCCGTCTCGCTTGGAGTAAGTTATTTTTTCCTCTTCAGTGTTTTTAAATATGTCTTCCGTATATACTGAATTGATGTATGCCGACTTTCCTTGTATTTTTAGGTATGACGTCCTAAAAATTGTCCACCTCTTGATTCTTTCGGATATACTCGCATCGGGCCTAATAAGGTTTTCAAAATGAGATACGATCCAATTGTAAGACGTGTTCGTCTCCTTATACATTAGGCAAATTGGGGAAAACTGAATACCGAGACTCAGAAGCTACAAATATTCGATATCTCTTTCTTGTTATTTTCGGAGTTTCCATTTTTGTATTTCGATCTTTATACATACCATATTCAGTTTTGTACTGTAATTTTAATTATCGTCGCGCGGTATCGATGTCACGTATCAAGTTCAAGACACGAAAATAGGTTTAACCGTGATTCCCCTAGAAAGCAAGTTATGATCGATGTAACTTCAACAGACTTAATAATAATAAACTGTTTGGTATATTAAAGCGTATTATAACATCCTGACAAGTTCACCTAGCGTTCTCCTATCGAACGCCCAACCTACTTAGCCTGTTCCCAATCCGAAGAATAATCCTAGAAACTTCTGTTATTGTCCGTCGCATTTATCCCATCCTAAACTGCTTCAACATTATCCCTCACCACTAGTCTGGATTCTGAGTCTAACATTCGGCCATCCAACAATGTGAAAGCTCTGTATTGCCATCCTATTACCAGCTATTCGAATGAGAGCTGGTGTCCCCCAGGAGTTTATACTGGGCCCAATCACTCCACTGTTCTAGGATGACAAGGCCAGCCAGCCTTTACTTACATCCAAATCGTATTACCAGCTACAACTACTCCTGCACCTTACAAAACTGCCCATCCCTAATACAAATATTGCATAATTGGCTACTCGTTATAACTGCTAATGAGTACTCATTTGTTTTGTGCAGTGGGTGAAGGGGTCGCAAGGCGGGAAGCCAACGCTAGAGGTAAAAATTTAAGGGTGTAAGAAAATTCAATTTCGCACTAAATGCAATTCCTATATACATATTTCTTTGTTTTTAGCCCAGATACAGGCAGAAAGGCAAGGTGTTGCCAAATTCCTACGCCATAATGATAAGCTTCGACAACAAAGTGAAACTTGTTAAGTACCATATTTATAATTGTAATTAATGTCCAGTTAATTAAGGTAATTAACTTGCATGAAAAGGTAAAATATTATAAACTTACATAGAAAGAATATTTTGAGAATTTCAATTATACGACGACGAGTGCTGTGGAAATGGTGTTGGGGCCCGGATTGTTTATTTATTACCGATTAAATTACGAACAATGACAATACTGATAGAAAGTTGTTAAAAGAAATTTGAAATTGATGGTTATCTGTAAGATATTACTATTTGGAATCCTTAAAAATTATTTATTATTTTGCCTATGTTCGAACTAAAAAACACGTTTAAGGTAAAACAGAAGAGATTAGAAATGATTTAGCAGAAACGTTTACTGGTTCCTTCTCGTTCTTTTTTTCATTATCAGCTTAATTGTATATAAATTAACTCTTCAGGAATTTGGAAGAATCGTTTGAGGCCTTATCAGTATGCAACACACTGGAAAATAATGTATGCGATTTGGAACCCTATGCGGGTGAAGTCGAAATATCAACATCTGATGTGTATAGACTGCCACCGGATGTCCGTATCCGAGAAAGCGAGAATGAGAAATTGAGAAAAGATCTTCGGGAGAAAAAGGCAGCACGCGAACTTTTAGAACATAGTATGTGTTCAAAGGTTATTTTTGTTTATTTTGAACTCACATTACTGTTTATATTGAAATAAATGTTACTAAACATGTATGATTAATAGTAAATAATAGATCAAATATTAAATGATAATAATGTCAATTTAATTGCAGGCCGGAAGTTGGAAGGAAAGGCACAGTTGGCCTGCAAGCGTGAGTATTTAGTTTGTATTCTCAATATTTAAGAGTATGTCACAATTGCTGAGAATGATCTTATTAGTTTTTTTTTGTATTTTGACTCCATTTTTTAATTAGTCCCAAAAACAGGCTCCTAAACCCATTACTGGGTGCAATGAAGATTTCATTACTTGAGATACCAATATATGTTTAAATTTCAGTATATTCATACTGAATCGGTCTATATGTTTTTTCCTTCATGTTTCCTACAAAACTAAGTTTCTCATTCTTTCTTCTTTTCGCTGTATGAGCAATTCGGAAAAACTCGGCCGAAAAAGGCATCATACGAACTTTTAGAACATAGTAAGTGTTCAAAGGTTAATTGTTTTGTTTTTTTTATGTACCCGCTGCAATGGCTAAGAGAATATTTACGTATATATTGAAATTAATATTACTGAACATGTACGTTTAGTAGTATTTAGTTTACATCTTCAGTATTTGAGAGTATCTCACAATTGCTGACAATTCTGTTATTAGTTTTTTAGTATTTTGACTCCATTTTCGATTTTCGGTTTTGCTGTATATATTTTAAAAATAAATTTCCATTAAAACCAGATCACAAGTCTGGCATTAGTTTCTTTTTACTGTCATTACTTTTGATTTGTTAGGTAAAGTAAGAGAGTTAGAAGAAACAATTACTTCTCTTAAAAAGAAGCTGATTACTCGAGAAGGTAAGTTATAGTGTAATTTTTCATGTTAGTTTTATCCGTACTTGTATTGTTTTCGAAAGAGTTTTTAAAATAAAACACAGTAGCTGTTGAAGTAGGCGAAATAAAATGTATTTCGATTGATATTAACTGTGTTAATGAATTAAAACAGATATTAATGTTGTTATTAACTATTTTAGGAGAATGGACAGACAAGTGGGACAAAATGCAAAGTATAATTTCTGAGCAACATGGGAAGTGTGAGTTATCATGTAATGTTAATTCTAAACGCATCTAATGAACCTTCTCTGTGGTCCCTATTTTCAATTGTCTAGGTTTTTTGGTTTTTCATTAAATAGTTTCTATTTATCAAATTCAGTATATTCTGAACTGAATATTTCCAATGTGTAATTTCTGATCTGACGACATCCATTATATTGCATATTTATTGATGATCAACGAGGCATTTTTTCATTTATTTTTTTCAGTGAAACAACGCGAAAACGATCTTCAGAAGAAGCATGAACGTGAGTGGGTTACGTATTTCGATATATCCATTATAATATTACACTACATATAATATTACATTATGCATACACACACACAGGATGTATTACCCAAATAACCAATTCTGAGTGTCATTCACTTTTTTCTTTTGTAGAAATAATATCTCATCTTAAACAACAACACACATCTATATTAGATGGGAAAAATGAAGAAATAAAAGTTTTAAGAGAAAAACTGATATGTTCAGAGAGTGAAAGTAAGTTGTTGCACTATAATATATATTGAAAATTATTCCGTTTTTTGACACTTAAAATTTGATTATCCTAGAATAGCTTTGTGTTGATAAGCTATTTTCAATAATATCCAATGATATGAACCTGCAATTATCGCAGAAATAATAGAGGAAGGAATTATATTTTCATTATATCAATTACGGATTAATGTTAAAGAACTCTGTATGCTACTGGATCTACTGGAGATTGATAAAAAACTACGAAATTCGAAACACTCGCCAAGCACAGAAAGGGGAATCCTAATTATTCACCAATCTAGGCAAAAAAACAAAAATTAGTCACACCACCTTTGACCAAAGTTTCAATGTGTTTTCCATTTTATTGTAAATACTTGTTTTGTTTGCTTATGTTTCCTGTATGATGATTTACAAATATTTTCAGGTGCTGATATGAGGTATAATTTACGATCTCGTAAGTAGAATGCTTACTTGTTTAAGTTGTATTAAATAGTAAAATATTTTAAATACGGAGATACAGATTGAGATTGTAAGTTACTAGCTGTTATCGTTGTATTTTCTTTGTTTCAGACGAGCAGACTGCCGATAATTATAAGTACGTACTCATTTGTGTTTTTCTTTGCAATTTTCATTTTTTTTATCTTCATACACAGATTGAAGTAAATTATAGATTAGAATACCGGTTTTGTGGGGTCTCCCAGGGGTTGGAATATCGAAGATTTCGTGTGTTTCCGTCTCTTCTCGTTGGTTTGGTCTTTTGCTAGACCGGTAACGGCTGTTCGCCATATTCAGCAGCGGTGTTCGGCACTTAGGATGTTTTTTGGGCATCCTCATTGCAAAAAATCATCCAAAGTGCCAAAGTGATTAGCACCGTTACTGAAGATGGCGAGCAGCCGTTACCAGTCTAGCAAAAGACCAAACCAACGAGAGGAGACGGAAACACACGAAATCTATGGTAAATTATAGCTATTTAGATGATAAAGGTAGTGTATTTTCAAAACAATTTTAAATATTCCACACTATATTACCTTAAATATTTACATAAATTTGTACCAAACATTACTAATGGTGACTAATTACAATCCGGAGTCAATTGAATAGGGCTTCTACTTCTGCGAATTGAATCTTGTGGCAGCGCTTAGCTGAAACGTTTACTGGTTCCTTCTCATTCTTTTTTCATTATCAGTTTAAATGTATGTGAATTAACACTTCAGGATTTTGGAAGAATCGTTTGCGGCCTTATCAGTAAAATGCAACAAACTAGAAAATGAAAATGAACGCATTTTGAGAGAGATGAAGGCTTTAGAAGGTTAGTCTTATTAGTTGCTGTTTAATTGCCAATATTAAATTATACACCTAATGTATGCAATTTGGAACCCCATGCAGGTGAAGTCAAAAGATCAAAATCTGATGTGTATAGACTGTCACGGGATGTCCGTATCCGAGAAAGCGAGAATGAGGAATTGAGAAAAGATCTTTGGGAGAAAAAGGCAGCATGCGAACTTTTAGAACATAGTATGTGTTCAAAGGTTATTTTTTGTTTATTTTGAACTCACATTACTGTTTATATTGAAATAAATGTTACTAAACATGTATGATTAATAGTAAATAATAGATCAAATATTAAATGATAATACTGTCAATTTAATTGCAGGCCGGAAGTTGGAAGAAAAGGCACAGTTGGACTGCAAGCGTGAGTATTTAGTTTGTATTCTCAATATTTAAGAGTATGTCACAATTGCTGAGAATGATCTTATTAGTTTTTTTTTGTATTTTGACTCCATTTTTTAATTAGTCCCAAAAACAGGCTCCTAAACCCATTACTGGGTGCAATGAAGATTTCATTACTTGAGATACCAATATATGTTTAAATTTCAGTATATTCATACTGAATCGGTCTATATGTTTTTTCCTTCATGTTTCCTACAAAACTAAGTTTCTCATTCTTTCTTCTTTTCGCTGGTATATTATGTATTTTCACTCGCTTTACTTTACTGGCCTAATACGTATATAATTTATTTTTTAGGAATAATACTTATATTATTTATTTACGCATAAATCTTATCATGTCTTTGCACATGTTTATTGGGGTTGGTGTGCTCTGTTCTGCAGAGCATATATTAGATCGGACTAATGTTTATTTTAGATTAAAGTTCTGATTCACTGATCAAAATTCGACACAATTATACAATAAGTAAATAATACTGATATAAAGTTGTTAAAACAAAATTTGAAATTGACGTTTATCCGTAAGATATTACTATTTGTAGTCCTTATTTATTATTTTCCCTATGTTTGAAGTAGAAACATGTTTCAGGTAAAACAGAAGATATTAGAAATGACTTGAGTATGGCGATGGATAATTTAAATATGATTATAAGGAAACAGGCAGACCAGATACAGGGATGCGAGAAGAACGTAAAGTGTTTCTACCATGTTGTTACATTTTAAATTGGACAAAATGAACATTTATTTCTTGAATATCAAAGAATATAGCCCGATTTAATAAAAAAAGCATTACATCCTTTTACAAGTAATTAACAACTCAATCAATAGTTCATTTTTTCTATCTGGAGGAAAATATATTCGATGAATATGTTTCTTACTTCTTTAGAAAGAGTCCTCACTATGTCATATTTATACATTCAGACATATTTTTTCGGGGTTCATGAGGGTTTGGATTATCACCGAATATGATCCATCAGTTGTTGATTTTGCCCAATTTCGGCATCTTGCATGGCTAGGGATGCTGCTAGTAGCTATTTCAGTAAATAAGGTGGCCTACCGTAATAAGGTGTTGGCAGTTACGTATTCTCTAGTTTACTGACGGACGGTCTATTGGCGACGACTGTAATTCGAAACCAGTCTGCCGTAGGACAAAATCAACCAACTGTGAACATCATACGTATTGCAAATACATTTATTTTCATTTTGCAGACTCAAAGGAGATGGAAACTTTGCGTTCACAAAACAGTGGTAAGCCAACTGCATGTTAATTCAACTGATACGTAAAATGCAAAATTTTGGGAAAGTATTCTAATGAGTTACAAGGATATTTATACATCGTAGATATTCTCAAATAATATATATTCACCGAGTTAAATGTTATATTTATCAATCATTGCTCATTGTCCAGACGAAAAACATAGGTAGTATATCATAACATACAGACTCGTTCTGAGACTCAAGTTGTAGGTGGCTCCAAAAATGAAATTATCCCTCCGTTTTATTCTGCCAAAGCGGAACAATCAATTTTTTATTTCCACAGTTTTAATGTCTAGAATAGTATCGCATAATTTTTAAAATAATGAAATGCTAGCAGTTATTTACGATATAAACTACCTGCCGTGATTCATTAATTATATGCACTTGCTGATGTGCAAGATGAGAAATAGGAAGTATCCTTTCGTTGACGTTCATATATTTCGATGGTATTCTTTATCTATTGTTTTATTTGAGCACAGAGGTCATCGCCTGCATAACATCTAGTCATGAAGCGGCTCTGAAAGAGAAAGATGAGGCTTTTCTAAAATGCGCCCGCAGAATTGTTGGAATAGAGGAAAATGTATGGAAAATGCGACCTTTTTGTTTTATCTTCACATGTTTCTGCATCGATTACATAGTTGATTTCATTTTCAGGCACGCAAGAGGTAAAAACAATGATGGCAGCAATGAAACGTAAGTAGCCTAGTAGTATTAGGAGGATTTCAAAATATAATAATAGGCAAAAAATAGGTCTGGTTAAATAGGGGGAATGATTGATTGCAGAGGAAGCTGAGATGATCCAAGAGTTTTACGAAAAATTTATGAGAACCAATGAGAAACATTGTTCTGACACGATGAAACATATGTACGAGAACTTCAAAAACGGTGAAATACATTCTCATCCTTTATTTACATTCATTATCCTTTGATATTTCTATTCCTTCTATTCGGGTCAATTCCATCGCTCTGGTTGTGGATCCGATTCAAATTTAAAATAAAAACAACTAATAAAAACAAATGTTTATTTTATTGTCATTGCAACGGTAACAAGTTAGAGATAAAAGAGCATTAGCTTCATATTTCGTGTTTTCATTTTCTTAATTATTAATCAGTTTTTTTATTATCATAAATAACTGATCCGTCCAATGAGATTGCAGTAATCGAAAAATGAATATTAGTTGTTTCGATCAGCCCCGATTGGGTCAGGTACCTGAGCTTGTATCGTTGTTGATGTATTCGAATTCGACTGTTAACACTGTTCAATTTTTCAATAACATTGCTTTCTAACCATCGCTAATCAAATTCCCCTTTGACGCCACATTAACACGCGTTTGAAGGGAAATTCCTGGTAAGCTCTAGGAAACTAAGCATTTGACACACTAAAAGCAATTTGTACGTTGAAATATAGAATAGTATTTGTGAGGTTGTAGTGCGCGAGTGATTGGCACCTAGTGAGGTACATTTAGGTATGTGTGTCTCTAGGCGTATTATTATTATGCTTTTCAAGATCAGGAGATGCCTGATATCCTGAAAGTAGATATTTTATTTCCAGTCACGGACAAACAGGCTGAGCAGTTGTTGCGGGCAAGAAATAACGAAAGGTAAATAATTTTCAACAATAATTATTTATTGGTTTAAGTATCTTTTAGTATTTTGAATATGATCACTGTTACAATGTTCTATTAGTTATCTATCGCTTTTTCCATTTCAAGCATGAAGCACTTTCTTGATTTCCTTAAATAGTATTAACATATTTAAATCTGTGTCCACTGGCTTATTTGGCCCTATCGTAGACCGGATTTGGTTTCTCGCAATGGACAGTAGTATTCGCTCAGTGAATTACTGAGTCACTTACGCATGTTGTTTGCCGATGAAACATACATTTATTGCGTTCTCCCTATAATGTAGTACGCGAGCAGATTATTAGAATAGTACTGAGTAACTATACTACAGGCCAAGTGCTATGGCGTGAAGCCGTTCTGACAAAATCAGATATTTCAGGTTTATTAAGGATGTTTGTATGTAATATATTACATATAACACTGTACGTACTACTTCTTGACTGTACTCGGCTGTTCAAATTGGATAAGCAATGATCTGTGCGTAGAATTCAACTAAGAATTTCTTCCTTTATTTGACAAATCTTCCAAATATCGTATAATGCAAAGGTTATATTGTCATTGAGTTATGTGTTTTGTATTGGAAATATGTATTTTGGTTCAATCTGTACAATGTGAAATGTAAACGACATTGTATCAATGGGTCGGTTACCCGTCAGCACAGGAAATGGGCTGGATGATTCAGCCATCCTTCAATAACCGGATATACAAAGCAATAGTCCTATATTGTTAGCATAATATGGAACGGGAATCACATGAATTTTGTGAATACAATACACTTCCTTTACAGGATATTGAAGAAATTGTTGAAGGAAATTGCGGAAAATGTGAACCCTGCCAACGATGACTCGGAAGACTACTCTGGGTAAGGGTCCGATGGTCTCATATTTTTCGTTTTAACTGTCCCAAAACAGTACAAGTGACATTTTTTTTGCACAGCAGCCGATCGGTCCCAATAGCAAGAGACCAAACCAGCGAGAGAAGACAGAAGACTGAAATTTTGATTAGGTAATTGTGGTTGAGTTGAGTTTTGATTTGATGCTATATTTATGTACATTAATATTTATGCACTATGGAGGTATAACGTAGACAGAGATTGAAATTAATTTTTGATTAAGCTGTTAACCGCCTTTTAAATAAATACACGATTCATCATACGAATATCATGCTCTTGAATTATTATTATGTTATTATTATTATTAATTATTATTATTATTATATATAATATATATATTTATAATAATAATAATTATTATTATATGTATGGTTATTCTATTATTAAATGTAGTATTCTTTGACTTTTATTTTTTATTTTATCTCCCATTGTAATGAATGGCATTTTTCCAAGTTGTTCAGCTTGCATCGCATCTGTTGAAGGGGAATCGTTCTGCTTGTTCTCTCTATTCTACTGGCGATCGTAGTGACTAAGAATTAAATTCTTAAATGGGTTTGCTTTAATTTTCTAAATTCATCGTACTTCCTGGGATATAATACTGCACATCGCCGTATATTTGCAACAAGCAATAATTTTTGTACATGTGCAATGCTTATAATTAATGTCCTATTATGCAAAATGTATTTTGCCGCTCACAGTAATAATATTACGTTTTTAATAAGAACAGTTGATGTAAGAACTTGATGTTATACCGGGAATAAGTAGGAACACTTTTAATAGCCATCAATTAAAATGCGACCATTACGATTATACAAACTAAATGTCCTTGTAGCCTAGTAGCCCGCACAGCGTCACTATTTTATGCATAAGCGTTAATAAATAAACAATACAGACCTAAATATTTAAAGAATTTTGGGATTCGTATTTGAGGCCTGTGCTCATTAAGTACGTTTTCAACTAATTTATACACAGCATTTATCTAGGAGGATATGACGTCTGGCTTAAGGAAACAGATTAGGATAGGTTCAAAAATGATAACGTTTGAGCACTTTTGAGGTATAAATTAAATTAAGTAAGGGAGGTATGGCGCACGGCCTCTGATAGCGATCAGACACTTATACCTGAACTTACTTATACATATAGCTGAACACCACGGTAACAGGTTACAGTGGCGTATTACGTACGGGCGTTGGCACTTGAATTGAGCGCGGGTAGCGGCTGGTCGGGGAACCGCCCGGTCCGTCTATAATAGTACCCGCACATCTGGCCAATCAGGGACCAGTACACTTTTCCTCGTTCAACATTCGTGTCATCACCAAACCTTATTCGTATTTAAGGCCTGTGCTCATTAAGTACGTTTTCAACTAATTTATACACAGCATTTATCTAGGAGGGTATGACGTCTGGCTTAAGGAAACAGATTAGGATAGGTTCAAAAATGATAACGTTTGAGCACTTTTGAGGTATAAATTAAATTAAGTAAGGGAGAAGTATGGCGCACGGCCTCTGATAGCGATCAGACACTTATACCTGAATTTACTTATACATATAGCTGAACACCACGGTAACAGGTTACAGTGGCGTATTACGTACGGGCGTTGGCATTTGAATTGAGCGCGGGTAGCGGCTGGTCGGGGAACCGCCCGGTCCGTCTATAATAGTACCCGCACATCATGGCCAATCAGGGACCAGTACACTTTTCCTCGTTCAACATTCGTGTCATCACCAAACCTTATTTTACAGTCGAGTCTATTTGCTGGTAGAGTAAGGACGTCGAGTGTATCTTGTTTGGGCTACTTTATCCGTACTCCCTGCGTCGTTCCGCCACGTTCAAGGGAGTCTGAATACATTGCCACTTGTTGCCACACGTTTTATTTACCAAATGGGAGGGAATCAGTCTTCAGAACTTCCCGCTTGGAGTAAGTTATGTTTTCCTCTTCAATCATTTTAAATACCGGAATGCAAACGTAGTTCGCAAACTTACTCATTTAAGTGTAGGTGTAGGAGGATAAACAAGCTTGGAAGGACGTGCCTATTTATAACTGTATATTTTCTTACCGAAACGGATTACCGTCTTCACGTGTTCACGACGAGTCACAGTCAGTTAGTTGTTCCGATTCACCTCTTCCAACGAATCGGTACCGTTCAATAATACTTAAGATTTCTGCCTTGTATAATGAGTTGATGGATGCCGATTTTCCTTGTCATTGGTATTTTTAGGTATGACGCCCTAAAAATTGTCCACCTCTTGATTCTTTCGGATATACTCGCATCGGACCTAATAAGGTTTTCAAACTGATATACGATCCAATTGTAAGACGTGTTCGTCTTCTTATACATTACGCAAATCGGGGAAAACTGAATATCCAGAACCCTCAAATATTCGATATCTCTTTCATGTTATTTTTGGACTTTTCATTTTTGTATTTTCGATCCTTATACATACCATATTCAGTTTTGTACTGTAATATCAATTATCATCGCGACGTATCAATATATATCACACGCTTAATACGTGTTTTGATAATCTGAAGTAAATTCAATCTAGTTTCGAATCCAGCATTGATCGATTCCATTTTATCAGTGTAACCTTTCACGACAGGAAAACAGAATTAAGCGTGATTTCTCTGGAAACAGCAACAAATTAATAAGACAAAACCTATGCAAGTTATGATCGACGTAGCTTCAACAAACTTAATAATAAACTGATGGGCATATTATGCCATCCAGACAAGTTCACCTAGCGTTCCCCTATCGAACTATAAGCCTGTTCCCAATCCTCCTACACCTTACAAAACTATCTGTACCTAATACAAGTATTGCATAATTGGCTACTCGTTATAACTTCTAATGAATACTCATTTGTTTTGTGCAGTGCGTGAAGAGGTCGCCAGGCGGGAAGCCAACGCTAAAGGTAAAAATTTAAGGGTGTACTCATGTGTACTTATGCAAAAATTCAATTTCGCACTAAATCCAATTCCTATATACATATTTCTTTGTTTTTAGTCCAGGTAGAGGTAGAAAGGGTGGCTGCTGCTAAAGCCGCAGGCGAAAGAGATGCGCTTTATGAGAAGCTTCGGGAACTAACTGAAACTTGTTAAGTACCATTTTTATAATTATAATTAATATCCAGTTAATTATGGTAATTAACTTGCTGAAAAGGTAAAATATTAAACACAGAATAATTGGTATTGGCATATGGATTGGTATATATTGGTATGGTGGAATAATAATTAGTATATGATTGGTAAGGATATTTTGGGAATTTCAACGACAACGAGTGCTGCGCAAATTGAGTTGGGACCAGGCTTGTTTAAATTAGGTATTAAAATAACGCCCAACTCAATATAGAATCCAATGATTCATTCTCCTTGTATAAAACCTTGATTTTCTTATTATTATTAACTCTTCCCCTTTACGCTGTACTTCTGTCTAATACCGATATTAGTGTCTTTCAAACCATATTCAATCTGCACTGCTTAGGTCTTCACTGTTAATAGTTTATCGTACGGTGAACCGGTGCCTTTACCATATTTACAATTAGGTCTGATCCGTATGTAGTACATTACTTAGCATTACTTGATGTCCTTTTTACATCCTAATGAAATTTGTTTTACTTTTCAGCCAATGAAAGAATTCAGACCACAATAGAACAAAAAGATCGTAAGCACAAGAGTCACTTACACGGACTAGTACCGTAGATATTTATTTTTATGTTTTTACGATAAATGAATTAATGTTTTTAAATTTTAGAAGAATTGCAGGAAGTAATTGCTAAGAATCAGGAGGCATTAAGTATGAAAGAAATAGAGTTAAAGAAAGCATTTGAAAGAAGCCTGGATATAATTACTTCTAGTAAGTCCACGTATTTGTATGACCCCATGCACTAATCATCTTCAGCGCTCTGATCTGCTATTATTAATTTGAATTGTTTCACTTATTTTTACAGGTAATGAAAAAATCATAGAACTAGAAGCAGAATTTAGAGGTATAATATCAAACATAGATAATACAGTAGAATAAGATGTGTCAATAACTATATATATATATATATATATATATATATATATATATATATATACATACATACATACATACATACATACATACATACATACATACATACATATATATATATATATATATATTCCCAATTCGTGAATTTGTCCACACGGGGTATATTGTTTGGTATCAAACTGGTTTTCATGCTACTGAAGACTGAGATGTTTTTACAAATGCATGTTTAGAAGAATATAAAATTATTTATTGGTAGTTCTTTGATTGTTCGGAATATATCATGCTACCTGTATCAGTTCTTTCGAATGTCGGTCGATTTCAGTTTGTTAGACCTAGAAGTATCGGCTGGCAGTTAATCACCCATTGTCAATACTTCCCTAGTATGAGAATCTAATACGAAATCCTTACTTTTAGCTGCTGAGGCGTGTAATCTATGGGCAAATGAATTCTAGTCGAGGGCAATACGAAGGTTTAATTCCGTTTTGCTTGAAGATTTTTGATGTGCGATTTGTTTGTTTGTGGCTGCTGATTTACCGCCTGAAAAAACAGAATTATTCAGCTTAACGTAGTACGAAATTCTTAACCAATTTTCTTAATGACACTTTGGTGTTGCAAGTTGGATTCAAAGTAGTTTCTTGTCTTTTATTGTCGTTGGGTTGTCGTTGGGTATTGTGGCTAATCCTGACGACAAGCCCGGATCGTCAGGCTAGCTAATATAATATCTGTCCCAATATACAGTATTGAGAGCAGACCGCAGAATGGAGAATCAAATAAAAATGTCCCAATATACCGCCCTACTTGCAGGATTCTTTTTTAGCAGCCGACGCGCATAAATAGCTGACTATACTAACGAGAATAGGCAGAAGCTAAACCCATCTTGCTTCTGACCACAAAATCCAACGACTGGTGACATTGCAAACACTCGTTAAATAGATATTGTATGTTCATGAAAAAGGTTTCCGCTTTATATGAAGAATACAGTAATATAATTCTGAATTTTTTATTAATAGAAAGGAAGAAGGCGGACGATGACAAATGGAATGAAAAATTAACTGCCGAATCAAATACTGCAACAGAAAAAATACTAATGATCAATAAAGAAAGTAAGTGATTATGAAAATGTGTGCGATTTCTTAAGGCTGTACATAGTTTTGGTATTTAAATTTTGAGGTAAATTAAATTCTAACGATTCTACCTTTACTTGTGCAAATGTTCCAGTCCGTTATTTTTGGATCGTTCGATTTATAGATAAATTGAATTATTTTTTTTTACCTCTTCCAACTTTAATTCTGAAAATCAAGAACTTATATTATGAAACGTAGAACAAATGTAATTATAAATTGTATATGAGAGTTAACTCTAATTGCTTATAATCCTAAACTCATCTTCCAAAAATATCGTTTAATGTGGTCTGAAGATAAATTGTCAAAAGTTGTCAAAACAACCTGGTATATTAATTTTCTATACGTTTCAGATGCAGAAATGATGGAAAGGAAGTTGGCTGAAACATACAGTATGTATAATTTTCGTTTATTTCTTTTTGTAACTTGATACAGTTATTCTACCTGACAGTTTATAACGTGATTAATTTCAATGTTTATTTATTTTTAGGCATATTTCAAGATGAGAAAAAATCTCTCAAACAAACTATTAAAGAAAAAGATCAAGCAGTGAAACAAACATATGAAAAATTAGTGGAGACACAAAAAGATGGTAACAAAACTTCCTTAATTTCCTGTCAGAAGGAACATTCCAAAAAACAATTAGGAATCTTATAATCCCCATATCATATATGACTTGATAAGATATCTGTTTTGAGTACTACCCGTAATCAAATCAAACTTGGAATTCATAACATAATTTTTGTTCGGTCCACCACAATCAGCCGAACCCGGGTCAGACCGCAATGTTGGGCTGCCCCTAACCAATGATTCACATTTTATTTATAATTTAATTTCCTTAAATGTCTTGATGCTTTTATAATACACACAATGAAAATGTGTGCATCCGATATTTTTCGTTTGTGATAAAATTGATTCAATTAGTTTGTATGCGGTGTGTGTGTGTGTGATAACACATACATACTAGCCTGCAGGTCTTTCTGCGTCTCTATGCACTCATTTATATTTACAGGTTCGATATAATAATTGGAAAAATTATATTCATAAGCATAATAAATGAACAAAGGTTATATAAATATGAACTAGTCTATCCTATCTTAAATATTATCTAACTTCCGGTGAGATCGCGTAATATGCGTAATGGGCGAGGCCGGGTTTTCCACCGAACTGTCCGAGATTTTTCCAGTTGACACTTGAAGAAGACTGCAAATGCAAATTACCAATCCGATTGTTTAATTAGTTTCTTAATTATTTTTAATATAAAACATAATTTTATTTAGATAGAAGATGTATTTAAATAAATCAATTTTAAAACATTTTCAGGTATTGCCATGACTGTAGAGATGAGGAAACAAATGGAACGTGAGTTATTTTTTTTAATTAACTTGTTTTAAGCTATTATAATAAATTTGTTGCCGTTATAAACTATTTGTCTTTTTGGCTAAACATCTGGTTTTAGTTCCAAGGAAGTGGTGAATTTGAAATATGAAGCAACATATTAATTTTAGATTCTTCATGTTTTCTTTAGTTGAAAAACAGAAAGAAATTGAGAAGGTTGAGGGGAAGTTAAAGGTTAAAGAAGAGGAAATCAAAGTAGCCAATGATAAAATATTGGAAGTACATGAGAAAGGTGCAGTAGAATACTAGATATCTTAACATTTTATATGTGTTTTAGTTAGTTAAAAGGAAATAATCAACCATTTCAATATATTTGATGTATAATAGAAACAGATTGTGAAAAATTAATGATTAACATTCAAAATAATCGTATAAAAAATACATTATAATTACTACTTTTATGTACTATGATTAAATTGCACAAGTTTAACTCTCAAAATTATAGCATTTGATCAAGATGATGTTTAAACATTGATGATAAACAATTCTCCTATTCCATTGTATGTTGTACACAATTGTGTTTCCACCAGATACATTTTCATCGTAGTCAGTGCTTATCTGAAGGAGTACCAATTACTCATATTAGAATTAGAATTACTCATATTAGAATACATTTTGAGTTTTTTATTAATTAAGTTATTATAATAACTAAGAATGATATATATCGTGTTTCCTTAATGTCAACCATGTGTTACATTTTGTATACTATTTATGGTTACAGGTGTAAAAATGGCAAATGATGTTAGGATCCAAAAAGAAAGTAAGTGTACAGAAAGGGTATACTAATAACTCCCCTTTAATAGGAGCAAATAAATTATTAACTAATTTTAGTATTTTAAAAATTTAAATGTGGTGCAGGGGAACTGGAAGAAATAATTAAGAAAACAGAAGCGCGTCACAAAGAAGAGAATCAAATGTTTAAAGAGTTTTACCAACATTTGTTGACAGGGGAGAAGGAGAGTAAGTAACAGTTTATATCTTATTATTGGGGTGTGTTCGGGTATAAGGGTATGATTCTGCATTTGTAACTTACAACTAACAAACATTGATTCTCATTCATATATACGATGAAGAATGTCTTTTCAGGGGTGGACAGGTTAGAGCAAATGATCAAACATCAGAGTGGTCAGTGTGTTACGTTTTATTCATTTAATTAAATGAAAATAAATATACTACTGAATTGCAAAATTATGTAATGTTTTTCTATTTCATTTTTGATACTTTAGCTGAGACAAGACGATTAAATGACAAAATGTTGCAAATAAAGGATGAAGTTATCACGGAATCAAGCAAGAGACGTGAAGAGAACGTGAAATATCACCAACAAAGTAAGTTCGTAATTGTAAAATTAAATATTAATTCATTTAACTTTTTAAAATGTTTACTACTTAGACCTAATCACAAAGTGATAAGGAAAGATTGAATTAATTTTTCGAGCAATTTAATGAAGGCAAACTGTATATATATTCCACTTCCTTTTTTATGTTACACAAAAGTACATCAATTGTTACAAGTTGACTAGCATTGGTACTCCGAAAATGGCCTAGAGGCCACTGAACAGAATTTTCTTTCAGCCGTTAGAATCAGGGTGTGGGTCTGTCCTCATACTGAAAGCATTGTGGGGTAATCAGTGCGTAGGTGTGAGGGGTCGATTTGGTTGTTGAGGCTTAGGTATACAGAAAAGTGGAAATCATAATTTATTAAATTCTTCTTGGAATAACGTATTTTTTCTTCTTCAGTTACAGATTTGTATGAGCGCTTATTAGAACAAAGCAGACAGACAGCTCTTAAAGATAAGTAAGTGTGATACTAGCAAGTGTCATATCTGGAACTACCTTTAGCCTTACGTTATATTCAAAGATTCCAGACGTACCCTCTACAGTAATGATGATGAGGGCCTGCTCCTGCAGATACGCACAACCCTCAGAATTGACAAATACTGAATTGGAAATTTAAAAAAGCACTTGAAAAGACTAACCACGGCAATTAGGGAACATAGTGTTGAATTTAGTTTCTTTCTTACTACATGTAGTAACAGTATTTATTTTGCATGCGGCAGCTAAACATTGAATTAAAGTTTTGTTTTCCTGTATTACCTGTATTTAATCAAGTATATATGAATTTGATTTCAGCCTCGAATACTCAATACAAATGATGGGGTGTATTTCCAGTTTCCAAAACAGCCAACTCAATCAACAGCCACAGTTCGAATTAATGAATAACATGCTTAAACACACAAATTACCTCAGCACACAGATTGAACAGAGTAATTTAAAAAGGTGCTATATTTCGCAATATTGTAACAAAGATACACCGTATGTGATTAGATCTTAAAATTTAATGTAGTTTCTAAAATTTCTAATGTTACAATTTTGTTTCCTTTCTTAGAAGAACAATAAGTACTCATGTTAGTCATGTTTCAGGTGTATTTTGTCCTTTTCGTACATCACTTAATACAAGTTCGGTCCGATAAATGTTTTCAGTGGAATAGACACTCGAGTACAGCAGAACCAGATACCAGAAGGTAAAACGGCTGGCGCCGCTGCTGCCCCAAAGATTACTTACTGTAAGTTCGGCAGGCCGTTTTCTCCTTACTCTTCCGAAGGACTCGATGATTCTTCCTTATTTGATGAAGGATCGTCTTCAGAGAGTAAGACTAAATTAATGGTTTGTCATGCATTGAATTTTACACTACAAGGATTTATATGAAACCGTAAAGTATGTTCGGGGGGATTTATCAAAACAAAAAAAGAGGATTTATTATCAGTTATAAACGAATAATATCCAAACTAGGTCCCATATCTCGGGCCGAAAGTTTCTTAACGATACTTCACGAATTAAATTTTATTGTAATTATAAACCGCAATTACAATCTGTAACTATAGCAGCCAAAGTATAAGCACACAAGAAGTGCTACTCACTTCACTTGGGTGTATTTTATTCTCTTGCGTAAGATGCCTGAAGATTTGAAAATTATGTTAATCAAAATTCTTTATTTTATAAGACATTAATTTAAGGACTTCCATTACACTTCCCTAGAAACAGGCAGGGAAACTAAAGCAGACAATGAATTGAGAGCTGAAATTGCCGTTAAGTCCTTAATAGGAGCAAGAAGTAAGTAATACATTATATATAGTGAATCTTTTGGTGTTATTCTATTTTTGATCTTCATATCTTAATTTGCAATGCATCACAATCTTATTTAATTCACATGAAATTAAAATTTCGTCGCCTTTATATCTTGTACCTTGTCGCTTGTCTTCTTGCTAATCAACAAAAATTGACTTGTAGGCATTTTTTAAGATGAGGAAAAACTATTTCCTTCACAATTGTGTTCTAATATTAAATTGGGGCGCATAACGATTAATCATAATTGTTCCAATAAATAAATGGAAAAAGAAATTATCTGGTATAAAATATCGCAGGAATGCTCCGCGAAATTAGGAAATACATACACAGAATAGAATATAACGCCACCTATACACATAAAAATGGTTTCCATTATTTTCACAAATCTAGTTATTAGCTTTTATATGCCGTATACATTTTTATATGCTTTTTTATTTTTTTTCAACTTTATTTTTTTTTGTACAATCAACTATTATTAGTTATAGGTACAATGGCAGTTGTTTGACTGGTTTGACTTGCTTCACTTGAAAAAAACGCCATCCAGTGATGGTACTTTTGACATTTTTTTTTATATGCAAAGTCAAAATGTAGCGCGGACTATGTGAATTAAAGTGCTACAATTAATCTAAATCCACTTTTCGGATTATTGCGCCAATTATAGAGGCAATGTATGGTATGGGCATAAATAAGCCTAGTGTTTAATTTCATTAGCATTATTTCATAAATGTGCCTGTTTTATTATAATTTGATTAATTCTGAAGATGCTTGTATTTGCTCATAACCGCTCATGATATTAACATGAATATTAACATGGGTATTGATCAGATAATGTTAAATGTTTTTTTACATTCAACTGATAAACCTGTTAGCAGGTTGCCTGATAGAGGAAATGGATATTTTTTTCTCAAACCAGACAGAAAATATTGAGAAATTGAAGAAAGTGTGTGAAGAGATTGGATGGGAAGGTATGATTAAAAATAAGTTATTCTATTATACCTGATTAGATATTCTTGATTGTGTTGGCGACCGAAAAACAAAATTGAAAATACAAACCGTAATGCGTGTAATATAAATATATCTAATTAGATGTGGAGAGCCGAATCAAAAGCAAAGGCTCTGCCAACAGTTATATGATTTCGGTACAAAGAGCCAACGAGATGTCAAAGTTACCATAAGTTTTGCCTTTGTCAATCTTACATGCGTACTAATGCGTATCTTACAATTCTTATTTT
Organism: Lethocerus indicus; assembly: GCA_019843655.1. Lineage (NCBI taxonomy): Eukaryota > Metazoa > Arthropoda > Insecta > Hemiptera > Belostomatidae > Lethocerus > Lethocerus indicus. Next base: position 18,082,201 of record JACDQD010000003.1, on the reverse strand, counting down.
CATTATCTAAAGCCCGTGTTATGGAAAAATTATAATTTGATTAAAGAAACAGATTAAGAAAAAGGGGGTTGAGAAATAAACTTAACTGTAGTTTACTTTTAAAGGAACAGAACATGAAACATTGGGGCAAGGAAGCCAGTTTTGGGAGAATGTCATCAGAAAGTTTCAGCAACACAGTAGTTCATGTAAGTAGTTATTAATAGTTAAGAATACCTGTTTTGTGGTCTGCGAGGGGCGCTATCTTCAATAGCGGTGTTAGTAAAAAAAAATTATTGAAGAAAGTTTATTTTTAGTAATCTGGGTAATCAGTGCAAGTGCACCCAACGAACTTTAGTTAAGTACGTTTCCGCACCACCCTCAGGGGGCGCTAGTTTATAGGTACAAGTGGACCCAACGAACTTTAGTTAAGTACATTTCCGCACCACATTCACAGTACAGAACAAGTGGACAGTTACAGTGCAGTGAGGATGCCCAAAAATATCTAAAGTGCCAAAATGACTAACACAGCTACTGAACATGGCGAGCAGCCGAAACCAATCTAGCAAAAGACCAAACCAGCGAGAGAAGGCGGAAACATGCGAAATCGACGGTACTTATTAATACTCTCGTCTGAACTTGTAATACAAACAGCCTAATAATATTAATTTGTGACGAGATTTTTTTAGGATTAATTCCAATAAAATTGAAGCTAACCTCATTTCATGTCTGTACACATCAACCTTGTGGTGAAAGGACACAAACATGACTTCTAAATTAATATAAGTATCAATTAGATTGTAGTACCTATATTCTTGTTTCAGGTCAAAGTATAGTTCAGAGTTTCCTGCAAGATCTTGAAGGTAAAAAATATAAATTAATGATTTTATTCAACAGTTGGTATTTTGTGATTTAGCGGTGTCCCAATTGTAGCTTCTTCGCCCTATTTACTCAAGAATATAAGTGTTCTCTATTACACAATATTGCTGCCTATACTTAATTGCTTATTCTACAATTTGTATTGTTTAGATTTATTGAAGGAAAATTTATCCGATTATCTTTTGAAGAATCCTTTAAGTGGAACTATTGTTGATACAAAAGCAGAGGAATCAGTAAAGAAATGTATGTATGTGAAGTTCAAACATCAAATGAAATGTTTATATTCAATATACTACTTCATGCGATTGTACTACTTTATAGTTTCTTCGTTTATATAGCGCGTAATTACATATTGTGATTTAATATATTTTGTTTTAGTCCTGGACACAGTTTCTTGTTTGATCGAGAAAACGGAATGTGAGTAAACGGCTAAATTTCAAATTATGTGTATATAATAGTTTGTTTTCCTCTTTCCTATGGAAAATAAGATTTTGGAAACGTCCTCTCTTCCTTCACCTCAAAGTCACGGCTTACATAAAGCCTCATCTTCCAGGCTTTATGTACTTTCAGGCGTTCATCATAAATTGTTTAATATTTCATTTTTGCGCAGGTTACCTTAAAATGACATTTGGAAAACATAAATATGCAATTGAAGGAATGAATAATAATTTCATGACATCCCTGACGTCATATAATGAAGGTTTGCAGGAAGAAAAAGGTAGTTACTGGTTTTATATTTTTCACAATCAACACTAATCAGGAGGTAAGTAATCAACAGATGTTCCTAAAATGTAACTTACTTTTGCAGCTGATAAGATGATCGATTTTAATGAAATTTCTGCAATTTATTTTACGTCTCTTGAAGAGGAAATAAAAGAATGTCAGATATTAGGTAAGTCAAAAACGATTATTATGTGCTGTAATATCTTAGTACTGTATTTTATTTACTTTACTTTATTTAACTACAATTATAATTTGAATGAGATCTGTTTTTCCATACTTAATTTATACATTTTACTATTTTTTTAGTTTCAGGTGAACTAAAAGCCAACTTCGAAGAATTGGTGAAGACAATTTCTTTGATATTTAACTCATAATTCCCTTTTCTGATTGTAAAACAGCAAGACTCAATATAATTAATTTTGAATCACAAAATATAGTCAGATAATTTAATGTAAGAATAATCTGATATCTATAATTACGAATTATATATATATATATATATATATATATATATATATATATATATATATATTATACGATTACATTCATCGAATAAATAAAATGTTATAAGATATTAATAAAGAACATTGCTGGAAAACGAGGTTATGATTTGCTATTTGTTTACCCACATAATCGGAACATTATTAAATGCGAAGTAGATGAAAATATAGAGTTAGTACTCTATCAACGCATTGCGAAGATTTCATTCCTGCCAGGCAGGAAAGGCAAGAGATGGACGTAATAGAAAATATGGAAATATTCTACAACAAAAAAAAGAGTATAATAAATGAGAAAATAAATTTCCAGAGTGATTCAATATTCACCCTGCTAATACTACTGAATGACCTCACCCCCTCCCCCTTCCAAGATAAACAAAATTCCTCCCAACCCAAAAAACAATGACATTTATATACGTAAGTATAAACACACATACACACATTTGTATATATGTGTATATATATATATATATATATATATATATATATATATATACACACACATATATACATATATATATATATATATATATATATATATATATATATATATATATATATATATGCGCCCCACAAGCATCCCATGTGCCAAAAGTGACTGAAGTTGGCGAGCAGCCGAAAGGATCTACCAAAAATCCAAACCAACGAACGAAAACGAAAGAAGAACGCGAAATTTACGGTATTCCAACCCCGGACAGACCAAAAATCAGGTATTCCGAACCTTTAAAAATTCGCAACGGAAAATTGCAAAAACCCTTCCTCTGGATCTCGCTTAGGTGGTTGCCAAACACAGGAAGAAATACACACTCGGAAGAGGTTAGGCCTTGCTAACCGAGGTTCTTCCCATATCATTACTACTAGCGATCCCCCAAGAGGATTAAAAATAACTCAGTCAATGATTGATTTTTACGTATCTCTGGTAATTTATAAATAATTCGAATAGTTAGAATTTTTATGAATGGAATACAAGTTTATTTTAGTCAAAATTTAGTTTCTATAAATAGTTATTATAACCAGAACAAGTGAATGATTGTTAATTATTTTACTATAGGGTTACTCTTCTCGAGAAATTAAAATAAAAATAGCCTTTCGTCAATACCAGTTAGACCCAAAGTTTTGCACTAGCCCCCATTTAGTTCGGAAAAATCCGTTATTTCTTCGTTATTAATTTTTAGGGGTGCAATCAGTCAGTTTTATTTCTAGACATATGAGATTTTGCATCATTATCCCATTTTCCCAACACCTATTTTGGTTAAAAGGATCACTATAACGGGAAGAATCTAGAAATATACCGAAACTGCAAGAACAGGATTAGGAGGAGTGAGAACAATTTTATTTCAGCCTAAAATCATCGATCATCATTGATTTCATCCATCATTACTCTCTACCTTGTTAATTTGTCACATCATTTATTACTTTATTCATTTATACCTGCCAGGAGTTCGATATTTGTACGAATAAAACTTATTCCGTGTATAATAATTGCGATTTATTTTCTTCTCCATTTTTATATTTATTATCTATTATGTTTAATATAAATTTAAACGTAACACGAGAAAGCAATTTCATTAAATACTATTCACGTATATATATAAAGATAATATTTCGGTACAGCCGTAAGATTAATGCCATTAGTATTAATACCGATCTTCGAGCGGAAGGGATTGTTGAAATATATTTCCTTCGCTGGTGAATTTTGATTTATTCTGTATATAAAAATTCATTTATTGCTATTACAGTTGTCGGGTTTACAAGAGTTGAACCGACCTCACAATTCCCGCAAAAAAACAGACGTGAAAATGGGACTGGAATACGATTAAAAGGGCCTCGGTCCGACTAGAAATTGGAACTTTCAGAATCCGTCCCAATGGCCCGGTCTCCTAGGATCGTAGTAGGGCTCCAACAGCCACTCACCCCTGGTCCCAGCGTTGGCGTTGGCTATTCCGGTGACGCAGCCGCCCGTCTCCGACCTTTCCACACTGTGTCCCACACTCTTCATCCACTCCACAATACCCTGCAACAATAAACTCTTCTCTTACTTGGCCCTTTCATAAACAACAAAAGCGTAAAGGCATCCCTCCGTTTTATAAAAAAAAACGCTTCAAATGTGGTAAACAGTTGAAGGAGACAAGAAAAAGCCGTATGTACTATGTACAATGTTGTTATTTAAGTTAACTAATTTGTTTTAAACTGACAATAAATAAATTTCAATCCCATTTTTATTCTATCGAGGAAAAATCTAGCGTTTATTTTTTTATCTTTCATAATATCGAAAAAAACATTTTTCTTACAAATATTAGAACGTTTGTTACATTGGTTCCACTATAAAATAAAAATTAAAGGGCAGTGAAAAACGAACTACGCTTACTGTTGAACAATTGTGAAATCGGATAAGTTCGCTGTAATCACGATGGTCTTAAATATGGAAACAAAGTCCACAGCAAAGAGTCAAGAACTCTACACAGATTAATATGGACAAAATGCGTAATGAAAACTGATCCTCGATTGAAAACTGAATTTTATACTCAATAATTATTTATCGTACGAATTGCTGAAGTAACCGATCAAGAGGACGGCGGAATATGTTTGAATTTGATTTATATCGTTTCACCTTCGGTACTCCCTCCTCGTAGTTCCATACCATCGGGTAGAGCTGGTGATGAAACCTGGCAGCGTCTATTGCCTCCTTGATCGTCATATTGTAGTACAGATGCCGTATGGTTGCCTGCCATCATTCACGCCAAACGCATTAAAAGAAAATTTAATTATAGACTCGTATTAGCTATAAATACAATTTTTGTAATATAAATATAGGGCCGTTAGTGAGAGTAGGTTCCGAGAGGGTTTGAAATACCACCGAGCACCGCCTGTTGGTGCCGGTGTCGGTTGTTAATCGAGCCCTCTGCTATCATATCTCCGTTTACCGTTTAGTCGGTTCAGTTTTGTACGACTGAACACTTATCAGAAGTGGGAAAACATAATAAGTTATGTAGTGTTATCACCAGTGCGGTAGCGGTGGTGATCCTGGTGCCGCCGGCGGCTCCAATGACTAGGCGGGGTCGGCCGCCCTCCAGCTGGATTATGACTGTCGGGCAGGTGGAGGAGAGAGGCATTTTGCCAGGCTGCACCCTGTTCACCGGCGAGGGGCGCACATTGAAATAGTTGGTGATATCCGTCGACGAAAAGTCGTCCATCTCGTTGTTCAGTATTATACCCGTACTGGCCGACATCACCTTGCTCCCAAACCTGAACCCGGACACACATTCTTCAAATATATCTCCGATTAGAATGGAATTCAAACACTTCCTTCGACTGATTATTTTACCGCGAAAGTGATAAATTGATAAATTTACCCAATGGCCGGATCTCTATATGTAATTCTGTATGATATAAGTGACTTTTTAATAATACCAGTGAGCCTTCAATTACAGTATTGACTCTAATCCCCGCTAAATATCGATGGAATATGTCTCACAAGAATCCCCTTAGTAGTTCTTGAAAAGGAAAGTATACAGTTCTTTAATCTAAAGAAAATAAACACTCGAAATAAAGAAGTCGACTACACGAGTTTTCAAATCTTGTGCCCTTTCGTGAGTTTTAATTTTTCTTTGGAAATTCATAATTCTTGCAGGACTTCGATTAATAAGTTTTCATGCCTCTTATATCTGAGGATGCTTACGCATGCGTGAATGTACGATCATAACTTACAATTTCACATAATATTTAATTCAGATTTTTCAGGAGTAGGGAAGGGAAGAATTACCAAGGTATTCACTTACCAAGGCCCCTCCACCCCAGTTTCCATCAAACTCACATTATAAGGTTAATAAAATTTCAGTGCGAGGAAAATAAAGAGTTTACAATAGGTTGATAGTGCTGGTTGCGGCAACTGCGTCCCCGTTGGGTGCGACGACGGCAATGTTGGCTGTGCCGTGGTCCTCCATCTGGTCGTAGTGGCCGCCATAGTGCTCCGCCTCGGAGTAGGTTGAATTCTCGCTCATAATCCTCCCAGCGATTTCTCTTATGAAATCATCGCTGTTCAATTCCTCCAAAACCTGTCAGTCAGAATTTGCGGTAAGACAATTCATATTTTTACGTGTCTTTAAGCTAGCTGTGCATGAAAACATTGAAAAGCTTTCGTGGGTATTGTTTATAATTGGTGTTTAACAGTTATAAATTCTAATTGAACTGCAGTCCACCCTTTAGGTTAGCGTCTTAAATGGTTAGCTTTTAACCACTAAACTATACAAATAAGGGCCGTCAAATCAGTGACGAAACAGCCCGATCGGGGCCATATTACAGGTGTTATTTATATACTGTAGTAGGCCACTGTAACCCGTTATGACTCGTTAGGATTATGTGATCGCTATGAGAAGTGTGTGCATCTTCGAGGCATTGATCATTAGCGGTAGTTGAGTTCAATTAGAAATCGGAGTGAAAAATTAGATTAATTGAGTTGAACTCGAAGATGAAACCCTCAAAATAGATCTGTCGGTCATCTATTAAGAGTCTCACCGATTTGGATCTCTGTTACCTGCGAGATGTTGGCGAAGTAGGGGTCGGCGAGGAGCGTCCGTCTGCCGTAGGCGTACTTGTAGGCCTCGGTAATCCTATGCACGTCGATAGGATCGTCGCCTGTGAGGAAGAGTGGCTCGGCCGCCAGCCGCAGCAGGAAGACCAGCAGGGCTCCCGAGCCGGGTAAACTACCCGAGAACGCCCGCAGTCTCCCAAAATCACCTGTCGCCGGCTCCTCCCACCTCACACTCACATACCAGACACATTTTATTCATTTTTAATATAAAATTTCCTTACGGATTGCAACTATCGTCACTAGTGACTTAAACTACATTGTAGCTTCTCGTTAGCGAGCAAAAGTAAATAAATAATAATGATTTTTATTTCATTATTGAGCTTGAAATTTGTGATAGTGATTCTCTAACTGAAGTTAGAGACCTCTGCAATCATCCTGTGTCAAGGTGTGTGCATGTGAGCTTCTGGTTAGTTACACATACTTATTCCACAGGTCAATGACTTAAGGCGAGTTGGAAAATGGGGTCAGCAATCCCCAATTTTTAAAAATGTTTAACGACCGGCTGTTGGAGGAATAATTCTAGTTTACAATTCACCTGTAGTCGGCTAGATCTTGCGCTGTGATTATGCCTCCTGCAGACTGTATATCTTTGACGAAGTCTTCAGTCAAAGAGCCGTTGTACAGGGCGTTCGCCCCTTTCTTAGCGATCACTTCCAATGTATCCGCCAGTTTCAACATCTTTATTTTGTCACCAACTTCGGGTACGCTGCCGTCCATTTTAAGGAACACGTTCCTGTAACGACCAATGCAATTGGGTTGATTAAACAAGGAACGATACGATAAACTCTCCGGTCCGCTCCGGACATACGGTAAACGTACCCAATATTGCGGACACGATTTACAAATTCCATACAGTACGTTTAGAGACACATACAAGAGGTCAAAAGTCATGACAGAGAGCCGAAGAAAATTGATTAAAAATATGTCTGCTTCAGTTTGGTTTCCTATATTCCCTCAGCGAGGAAGGAAGTATGTATAAATAATCTTCTAATGTATTAATGTTGAACTACTTCTGGACTCCCTTTTCCTTCCAAAGAAGCAGTTTAACCTAATAACCGCAGGTAACTAAAACAAGTCTGTTCGTACAAACTGATATTGCAGTGATAGTGCTAATCTTTAATCTCTTGGAGTTTTATTATTCAAAAATGTAAATCATAACAATGATTGTATTGGTCTCTGATAATAAAATCTACATCGTCGAAATCCTCGTTCTTCAATACAAAATCACTCTAGCAATACTGTGATGTTGACCTGTTTGTCAATGGGACAAACGAAGCGTTTATATAAATGAATATGGAGTACAATTCGGAAATTAATCACACGGAATCTAATAAATAGTCGAGCAACCGCAATTTTTATATTTGGGGGGCTACGCAGAGTCCCCCCAAATTATTGGTGTAAAATATAGGACCTGAATTGGGGACTGGTGGCTATGATATCACGGTTCTCTGAGATAGATTTGGCGAGCGATAATGAGACAGGGACGCCGCTCCGGCAGAGGTGGATAGTGTCCCGGAAGAGCTCTGACCATGGGGCCCGACCGCCAAACTTCTCGTAGGCCTCTGCGTAGCCCCGCAACTCCCCAGGCACCCCGATAGACAGGCCCCCTGCAAACAAGATGTAATTACCACAACTAACAATTATTTGTTTTCGTAGCATATGATACACTTTCTTTGGTCCATTCTTTTATCTGGGTCGTTTGTGTGAAACCTGGCTATTGGTTTATTAAAATGAAGGAGCTAACTATGCTATTTCTTCATCTTCAGCTAGTTCTTTGGCGTTGGTTCCTGCACGCGAATCTTCGTAGCGAATTTTCTCATTTCCAAACAAAGGACCCGATCCCCTGACTTGTCCACTACCTCTGGGAGAAACCTTGCAGGAATCATCCACGTATCCGGGGATAGTAGATCGCTATGAAGGAACCCTTCCTGCGTATTGCCGTGCGCTGTGAAGTGCTGCTGCAGGGGTGCCTCGGGCTTCAAGAGCCCGAGTTCTCTTCTTGCTTCGATATAGAGCCGGTAGTCATTCTTAAATTTACAAATGCAATATTTTTTTTTAATGTACGTAGAACATAATTTACAATATACAAATTTCGGTTCATACATTCTTACCGACTGTACGGGCCAATATAAGTTACACTCACTCCAGTTACTCGTGCATCCACACCCTTTGCACAGTACTTGGGTTCCCTACACTACACAAGATATTTGATGCAGTGTTTTATTCACTTGGCACGCTGTGAGCAGTATAAGACCGGTTCATTTATGGGCTGCAATTCGTTATTTTCGACATATAACTACAATGAAATTTCCGACTGCTCCTACGGGACAGAAAATGCGGAAAGGCGCAATCGTGGGAACTATGGTTGCCAGCAAATATTTTTCAGATCACAACTGAATGCACGATTCGTATCGAGAATAAATTGTACCTTGTATAAATATTCTTATATCTAAGAAGTGAAACATTTCGGTGGGTCCTAGGGAAATAATTGATAGCGGGTTGGTCACCACTGAAGCGGGTTACAGAAGTATATATATTTCTAATTTGATATACCTGTTTTGTGGTCTGCGAGGGGTTGGAATACTGTAGGTTCGTGATGTTTCTGTCTCCTCTCGCTGGTTTGGTCTTTTGCTAGACCGGTTTCGGCTATATAATTCGGATATATATATGACATGGCGAGCAGCCAAAACCGGTCTAGCAAAAGACCAAACCAGCGAGAGGAGACAGAAACATCACGAACCTACAGTATATATATTTCATTCGTAAATTACCCAATTGTGCCAATGTAGAGTTGGCATTGAACATGTCGCGATGTGCGGCGGCTGGGGCGGTTTCCCTGGCGATTAGCGAGTAGGCTCTCCTTTCTTTCGCGATGTAGATGGTCATAAGAAACCCTCCGCCAATACCCATGCTTTGAGGACAGGTCACCCCGTCGCATATCAGGGTAGCGATTACAGCGTCAACAGCATTCCCGTACTTCTCCAGTATCTTCCTGTCGACGAATCCACGAAACGCTTACAAGACTAGACTCAGTACTCACAACGAATTTGAACGAAGCACCTAATATCGAAGCGTAGACAGAAATCAAATAATGCGAATACTTTTATGCAATTCAAACCAAACAGCTCACCAAATTACTGTTTTCTTTGTTAATTAGCTCTAATTATTAGTTGATACGTTAAAGCGGTTTCAAACATTTTATAATTTTGAAAATCGGTGAGCACCGTAAAACAATTATAGAGGGTATTCGTCTCATGAAACATTTTAGTCATTAATCGATATTGGTGAGCAGCGCGCAGAAGAAACTGAATAAAAAACCTAGTGAATTGTTTCTAAACTTTCCCGCGCATTAACGATTTAAATAGTTTTATTATTATTAAGAAATAAAGAGGGATTAATACATTTGTATTATTATTATAATTATTTAAAATACTTGATATCCTAATCATAAAATAAAATCATCGAAACTGCGACACTTTAGTACAAAAGGTGACAGATTATTACTTATTAATTAATTATATGTTAAAATAAATCCAAAAATCTTCCATAAAGAAGTTGTTCTTACTTCCCTATGTGGGCGCACGGCCTGCCGTTGCTGACGACAGCTCCCCTCGGAAAGGAACCCGCCGGGTGAGAACTGTCCCCGCCCCAGTAAAGGGCTCCACCCACGCACACCCCGGCTGCCACGCACACCAACACCCCGAAAGTAACAACCGCCCTCCTCTTAAACACCGGCCTGAAACAAAAAACTGGGAGATTGAAAGACGGTTGAATATTTTGAAAAAGAAAATTAGGGAAAATTCGGTAGGAGTAAGAATCCAGCCAACGGTCCAGCAATATAGGCTAAGCGGTATTCCGAAACGAACACGACGCACTTGGCATAAGCGTCGACGGAATAGCGTTCTACTCTAATTCCATATAGGATAATGCGATGGCTGAGGTTTTGAGGAACCTCAGGAAGGTGTTTCTCGGATTCCACTTCCTACAGTCTTGCATAACGAAGCTTGAACAGATTCGAAGTAAAATTAGAAATAGTTATACAATGTTGTATATCCAGAATTGAAGACTATTACGACACCTTTATTTGGTTTAGTAAAAATTAAGCGACATACCGTAAGTCGGGAACTGACTTAGCTTGGACTCTGCACTTTTTTCCATACGTCACTATAGTTAAGCAGGGGTACAGAGAGTTCCAAACCAAAATTATAAAAACGCTCGGATTTTTTTCAGTTATCTGTACTTCGAAATTAACTATGATGGATTTTATTTCTATTTGATTACATTCGAGTGTGTACTCGAGTATTATGATTATAATGAATACTTATTGAAACATAATTGTCTTAACATTGTATTGTAAAATTAATGTAATGTCTACTACGTCCTACACAAACGGTAACCGTGAAACGTATATCTGACGTATATTGTGGCACCAGGGAGATGAAACGAACTCGAAAATTACAAACAAAAAATGCGGCCGTGAGTTTACAAAACGCGTTTACAAGTCTATAGAGGTGCGCACATAAAATCCTAGCATGTCCTTACAAAACTCAATTGCCCCCAACGGTTCTATAATTACGGTATTGTCTGATGGACAGAATATATAATAAATAAATGAAACCCAGATAAATACTCACACGATCATTTCTGTCCTGATGTCTTTGACAGTTTAAATCTGAAACATGAAATTTTATTGTACATATAAATTAAAACCCAGTTTGTAAATGTTTGTGATTTTACACTAAATAAGATAGCATGTGGACATTGATTCCACGTTGGACTCATTGTCAGTGAAATTTTATTGGATCATTGAAAAACAATTATTTAAACAAGTTGCCCTTTTGGGGGTCCGCGAGTGGGATATCATCATTCCCTGGTTTTATGGTAGAGCACTTACGGGTAATACCATCGTAAATAGCTTACGGTCCGACCAAATGACCCAACGGAGATTGGTGATAGCAAAACTGATGATATTCCTAGCCCTCGTGGACCGCCAAAAAGGTATCTTAAGAAATAAAAAAACACGGTTGGATGTTTCCATACCGTATAGACCTTACCTTGAAGTTCTGCATTATTAGCATTTTCATAAATAGGGGATAGTCACAAGCTGAGCCCGTTCAGGAAAGAGCAAGACACGTACAATGCGAATAAACGTTCGAAATAAAGTGAGGAAAGTTCTCTTTCTGTATTGAGGATGGACTCGTTACAAACATTTTTTACAGAGTTGGTGATAACTCCTGGAAGGTTTATCTTTTTTCTGCTTATCTTTCTTTCAGTGACCTAACGTAAAAATAAGGCTTTAATAAGCTAAAGGCCTATTTTCTCCAGTTAGTGACCAGTCTATTACCAGGTCCTTGATAAATTAGAAGTCCTACAGTTTTTCCAGATTGTGTACCCAACAGACCAAAGCAGAATATGTAATATAGTTAGGATTAGTGTCAAGTAAAGAAAACGATGAATTATTAGAAAATTGAGGGTTGAGGCAAACACGACTCACGATGACTAATTTATTATTTATAACAGAATTATTTTATGTTTTCTATTATAAAGTGCTTCAGTGGTATAGCTATCCTGCAGTGCTTATATATTTAAGGAGAAATTGAAGTTAACTGGAGCAGTTTTCGCATCACAAAATTAGATTAGACCTCTTTTGAAATATGTACTTCACAGTTCTTACATAATATATAGGCTGTCTTTAACAGGAGACCCAGATCAAAGTTTTAAGGTTTATAATTGTTTTCTCCTTTTTGGAAAATGATATACTTGGTTTCCAAAGTTTCAAACTCCAATCTCCAATTAATTGAACAATACTACCCCTTAAATGCTGTTAACATACTAACGCTATTATACTGTTAGTCAAATACTTAAGCGGGATGAAAAATAACCATGCTTTCCGGCCTCAATAAGGAAACCGAACGTCTTAAAATTATTAACAAATCAAAATGCGACGTACTGAAGCAAATGAATCATGGTACATCGACTGCTCTAGTGATAGTAGACAGTCAAAATGCGTTCGTTTCAGTGTGTACAGATGGACTCTATAGGGTCTATAAAATGAACCAGGCGGGTGCTACTTACGGTATTCTACTAACGATGGGAGCATGCCGAAACCAGATCAGGTTATGGGCAAATAGGCGAGTGGAAAGGGAAATGGCACAAACCATGATGTTTCAAACAACTGCTGACCCCGATTGCCGGTGGAAGCTATTAAATATAAATTCGAATTTGAATAAGAAAACGCGAATTTTAAGATTAAGTAATATTTTACCTGTTGTGTGCTCCGGGTGAAGCAGATCTCTGGAGGAGCGAAGGCGAATAGCATCTAAATCTGGTGGTGTTTTGCGCAAGGCAGCAAACAAATGTTTTCCCGTTATCTTTCCTTCAAATCACAGGTTTAATGGGACCCGTCTAAACCTACCGCCTGAGGTTAAATAAAATGGCTTTTACATCATTGGACTCAAGGTGAAACTGGCCGCACGAACAGTGTTTGTCTATTTGAATTTTGTTATCGATATGAAAACTAAATTGTTAATAGCGCACAGCTACAGGCCTGACATATGTAGATCACTAAACTGGATGACGATTGACAGATCGATCGAAGTTCACCTTCGATCCAAACTGAGTCGAAAAACAATCGTTCCGGGTGACTGACACCGGAGAAAGCTCAGTGTGTACTCATGCAAAAGACCGAAATTTACCACTTATATTTTAAAGTATAGCGCCAAGATGCTCCTCCCTGTTTTCTTGAATCCTCTGATTTTACGGTGAGAATTCTGATTGGAATAGTTTCAAACGTCTGCGGATTAAAAACTTTTTTTGCATTAATGATGATACGTGTCAATCTAAATGCATTAAGGTGTCCTGTAATAAAACAACCCTCGCTACGATAATAAAGAACGGAAACCGATTGAGGACAACCCAATAATTAAACAAAAATTAAATTACGCCTGCTGTATATATTGCTGTATATTTTGATATTAAATAAAAATACAAAGGTTAAACAATCCGCATACTATTTTCATTTTAAAATGGATTTATTATTCATTAATAAAGATATATTTAATATTCCTAAATGGATTTTTGAAAAGATAATGACAATATAGAACTAATATTTTGCTTTCGTTAAAGTAAAGCAGTTTTAAACGACATAATACTTCGAGTTACCAATCTTTCTAGTAATGCGTATTAATTTCCCACTAGTGGTGATAACGCTTTAGAAAGTAAATAGTGTTTAATCTGCGACTCGAGTTTATGAGTTAATTGCCCAATAATACACCACAGTACGATGTCTAAAGAGGTTAAACTGCGGTTTACATCACTACTTTATTTTTCTCTTTTATATTTGTAATGTTCTTGTCCTCACAATATTCAACTTTACTTAAATATAATTCTCTAACCATGACAAATGTCGGCAATTATTTTGATTACTTTGTTATGTACACAGACCAAAAAAAAGTAGTGGTATGAAAGAATATACCAATAAAAAAATTATATATATATATATATATATATATATATATATATATATATATATCGTGATTTTGACTATGAGATAAAAAAAAACCATCATGGGAAATATGCCCGTGTTAAAACCCAAAAAACAGCGTTAACAATTAGGTTTTTATCGTTCCCAGTAAATTACTGTAAGAAAATCTTGGGTATAGACGATCAAAGAACTAATTACCATAATAAAAAATTTAGAACGTCATTCAATCTTATAAATAGCTGAAAATTCTCAGTAAAGACTATTTCCAAATTGGAGCATATGTTAGTTACTGGTAACAGGTTACGAATCGCTCAACGCTCAACTGCATAGGTGGGGCTTGTCGGGCCACTGGGAGTGCACTTGCTGAGAGGAGGAAGAATGGGATCGTTCTAGGGCCAAGGCACTGCCCACCCTACGATGAAACCAGAAAAGAGCTAGTGGCAGCAGTGGACGTCCGAACGCATTTTGAACCCGACGACGTTGTTACTTCTAGGGCTCTTTGAAGTGCCCAAGTATAATTCCAACGAAGGTTTCTTTCCCAGCGATCCACTTCCTCCAGACCGGTGGATGGGGGGCGCCTATGCTGGCGGAAACGTGAGGAGTTGTGTTTCTGAGGTAAAGGACGTGTCCCTAAGTGGGCCCACGATAAGAAATAACAATTTAGTCACGAACCTAAATTAATTAACCAGTCCCCAAGTACCTTTTGAGAGCAATACCTTCACATATGCCAACCAGAAGAGAGCATCAACTAAAAAGAAAAATTAAAACTGTCTATCTCATTTCAGATCACACACGGCCATGAGCACAAATTGGGCCTTAGCCTAATTTTTCAACCAACTTTTCAAATTAGAAGTCAAGAACTTAATACAAATTTTAATAGAAAGAATAATAAAGCAACTTATAATGACAAATTATTAAATCATATTCTGAGATTAATTTATCAATGGTATTTTGAATATTAAACAAATGATAGGGGGTTCAGGCAGGAGTTTCCTCATCCTATTATTGGATGTGATCACACCCAGGGAGGCCAGGACAATTATCAATTAGGGGGAATTTCTTTCCTTGAGTAAAGTGTAGGTGGTTATTATCTTTTTATTCCAGAAAACCAAGGATTTTTTTTTAGCATTGTACAACCCGAATGTTGCATCATCTACGTATTTATAAGGTAAGTATATTTATTGAGATTAGTTAAATTGAATATAGGAAGGTTTTGATCTTATTAAATTTTAATTAAATTGTGAATAGTTAATTTAAACAAATCTAGTCATGGGCAAGTGAGCTGTTGGTTAATTAAGTACTGAATTCTACTTGAAGAATTCCTTACTATTGTGATAATTAATTACTTAAAAAAATATTTAGTGTTTAAGGTTTGTATTTTTCTAATAATTAAAATGTCTATACATAATTTATTACTGAGACAAAAATATCAGCACTAATATTTCTTTTATAACTATAACAAAAACATTTACTGGTGTTGCTTCAAAACCTTATGCCTTTTAATTCTATAATGCCAAAGAGAAAGTAATAAAATAAGAAAAATAAAGTAAAAAATTATTATTCCAAATAAAAGGAAAAATACTCTCAAAACAACAATACAATATTTTGAACTCTCAAAATATTTGTGTCTCAAAATGTGCAAATGGTTATCTTTGCACTATTACTTTTTTATTTCATAACAGATTAAAATATTACATTAGAATAATTAGTTAAATGTATATATTTGACAATAATCTGATGAACATGATTGGTAGCATTGAAAAAAGGATAAATATCCGGTGAATAAGTTCAAATGGCAATGAATATTGTATAATAAAATTTATAGCATTAAGGCATAGGGTTAATATTATTTTGTTAATAAATACTATGCTTCAATGATAAAATTTTCATATAAAATATTAATTTCAATTTGAATTAAAAGGAATGAAATTGTGTAGTCAGAGTGCATTATCTATGTATATAAAACAATTCTCAAGGAATGAACATAAGTTAATCTCTTCTGCCCCCTATTACTATGTAAATAATTAAGTTCCCGTCATAAATCTCTATGAAGCACCAAATTCTTTCTGGGATATCACATATGAAATCAAAACTGAAACTGAATTAAATTTTGAATTTTTGTATTTTTATACATTATTATTTTCACGCAAGATGCCTATTACTATTTTATGTATATATTAACTATATATATATAAATTTATATATATATATATATATATATATAAATTTCCATTTCATTGTATAGAGAATATGGACCATTAAAATGCTTTTTAAGATGCAGGGTAACCAGAGATAGCTGATATATTAATATATTTATTTACATTGAATTTACTATTGTAAAAAAAATAAAAATTTAAAAATGAAATTATTTATATATTTTGAATTTTTGTATTAATGGACTTTATAAAAATTGGTACCACTTATTTTTTGCAATGTTTCGTTTGGGAAGATGGTACTTGTGAAAGAAAGGGACTTTTAAATCGTTATTAACTGTGTGCTTAGATACATAAGGTTAAGATAAGATTTTACGAAGGATGTTGGATTGCAAGGATTCGATTTGATAGAAATAGTATAATTAGAAAATATAAGGTGTTCGGTGTATGCAGGTATAGTATAACCAGAAAATGGAAGGCGTTGGGTGTATTCAGGGATAGTATAACCAGAAGGTAGGAGGCATTCATGATGCACGATCGACGTTAATAATTATCGTTACCTTACTAATTTTGATCTTAGGCTTTTTATAATCAACCAGACCGATTTCGGTTTCGTACCATTGACAGTATTCCGTCAGTAAATTATTGTAGAACCTACGAATGTTTTTACAGCAACTCTAGTGTGCATAATTTTTAAGACTCTAACGGACTGTTGTAAGATGGTTAACAAGATGTGTACCATACCGTCCTTACAATAAATGAATATGAATTAGTATTAATTTTTCAATTTTGGCATCCAGCTATCTTGCGAGTCTGAGACGGGGGGGGGGGGGCAGGTATAGTCCCAGGTTGAACTCACCTCCTTACAGATACTACCGACAAAAATTCCAAGGCTTCGGTAGAAGGAACTGAAAAGAACATACTACAGTAAAATAGAAGTTAGAAGAGACTGGTCTGAGAGAGGAATGCTATGCCTTAGAAGTTGAGGGATATAACGTTTATGGTTACCGCCTTAGACACCATCCATCCCTTGTCTGGAGGAGGATAATTCCCACCGAGGACAGTAAGATCTGACCTTGTATCATTTGTGTTACTGAATCGTACTTGTTATTTTTTGAAAAAGTGATAAACTCAGCAGGATAAACTCAGTAAGTAAATGTTTGTACTCGTGCAACAGAATACTCTCATCAAAATCCCTGTTACATAAAACAAAAATTAGACTTTACAATGCATATGCCCAGTATGCAACAAAGTATGCGCATGTGCCGCTTAATATTGTATTCCTCGCGGAGGAAATGCTGTGTCGTCCAAACCAGTGCTCGGTATGGACCTGAAACACGAGTATAGAAGGATCAGAGGGACTGGACATGTACTGAGAAGATGAGAGGAGTTTCGACTGAAGAAGGTGATGCAGTCTGATCTGGAAGGAAGATGACCCCGTGGAAGACCAAACAAAGATGGTGGAACCTAGTTAAAGCTGACAAGGAGGTCTTATGGAGGGCTCTTAGGAAGGAGGGCTCTTAGAAGGGATATAAACAAGAATACTGGGACTAGTAGTGCTGAAATACACGCTACGCTACAGGTTACCTTCGACAGTTCCTGATTGGGGAAATTAATGAGGACCTCACGAAGAAATTGGATGAGAGATAGAGAGACTCTATATACCGCACCACGGGCGGGTAACCTACCAGTCGGTGCCCGGGGCGACATCCCGACAGCCCAATAGACAACGCATATTGGTATATTAAGGGAGATATTTACAGCGCTCACACAGTTTTCAGGAAGGGTTTTATCCCAGAGATTCACTGTCCTTAAGATTTCTCCCACTGTGAGGTTCCTCTCACCCTCAATAAACAACGCGAACGCCTCCACGTGGCGGGATAGGCCTGGAAACGAGGAAAAATATTCCTAACGAAGTTTTATGGGGAATAACCGGCGGTAAGAATGAACCCAGACTGAAGAGGAATAAATTAATTCAGAAGGTGACGCTTAAGAACCAGTCGACAAGCAATATTGAAAGCAAAGCTTTTCACATGCCACGAAGAAGGGAGCATGAATAAAAAACAACAAAATTTATATTAAATATAAACTATATAAAATGTGGAAAAATAAATTATAGATGCAGGAGATTATTATTTGTAAATTTGGAAGAATAAATGTTGAAATAAAATGAGTGACGGAGGGAGATACCAAGTTTCCGTATACAGATCCAGATTTTACATATTACAAGAGCGGCCTTTGTTTTGTCTTTTGCCGATGGCCGAAGGAAAAAGTGTCCTTTCACGGACCGAGGAAAGGAGTAGGTTTTGGCGTCTATATGATTTTGAGTTTCTAACCGGCAAGTGAAGGTGGGCGATTGGGCGTGCTGGGAGGGCCCAGTGAGTGTGGGGTGGGGACTGAAGCCGGCCTGAGCTCTCTTCAGTCGGTGGGAGCACTGCGACCCGATCCGCTCTTCGCTCCTTGCTACAACAGCAAACCAATTCTCCTGTACACGTCGCGTCGTGTGGATGAGTTACAAGAAATTAGCCGTCAAATTCGGTAAGAATAAATATTCTCCATTTCTATTTTTATCAGTTAAATTATATTTTTATTGGTATTTTATTTTTCAAGGAAGAACAATCCTTGCACTTCAACTGAAAAAGATGATTTATATACATTTATATATATTTAGAGAGGGATAAGGAAAGAAGTAGGGACAATTTACATGTTTCAAGAAATCTTCAAGAGTTGCAATCTTTTCCAAGTGAAGTTTAAATGTTACTGTAATTGTGATAAGTTGAGAAATCCTACATTTGTTAACAACAATGAACACACGGGTATTTACAAGACGTGTTGGGGGACGGGTACTAGTATTTTTATTTATTACAACAATGAACAATAAACTAATAAAACAATGTGAATATCCCCTAATGGAGAGAACATTCACGGTAAAAGAAACCGAGGGTATAAAAAAAATGGCTTATAACGCAGGACATTACGACGAATCAAACCTTAAATGTAACACAAATAAAAAGTAAGGAAATAACTACTGTAAGATTTTATCACGTCATTGCTATCGCGATTTTATTGTCCGGATAATTCTATTATCTGGATTTGTATTTTATTATTCTATTATTGTCTCAAATTGAAAAATAAGATGAGTTGGCTTAATTTTATGATTCGCACATAGCAGAAAAACGTTGTGGCTTATTTCGGGGACATTTAGTAAAATCTATTTTAATCCGATATTTATTTACCCATGTCCCTAATAACACTATACAACATTACAGAGCCTCTATGCCAGGCAAACAACATGTTAACATTTTTGCAGGTAATTATTAACGGAATCCATTTTGCTCCTGTCGATAGCGGCGATTAAAACGTCCGTCCCGGCTATTTCGGGTCGCTACCCCAAGTTCAACGGACGGACCGAGAACGCGAAATTCCTCCGCTTTGCCAACTCCTTCGAATTCAGCATTTAGGGCCTTTGGTTCCACGGCAACGTCTTTTTTTCTATAGCGCAATTATGCTTATGCCGTTATGCGCTTGGCGGTAACGTTTTCAACTCGCTTTACCCTATTTTAACTGTAACAGTGGTTTTTCAGCGTGTTCAGCCTAATGGAGAGAAAATTCACGGTAAACGAAAGCGAGGGTATAAATAATTGTTTATAACACAGGACATTACGACGAATCAAAACTTAAGTGTAACACAAATAAAAAAATAAGGAAATAACTTTCAATTCAAACTACTGTAAGATTTTATCACGTCATTGCTATCGCGATTTTTATTGTCCGGATAATTCTTTTGACCTTCTTGTCTCCAATTGAAAAATAAGATGAATTGGCTTAATTTTAAAATTCGCACATAGTAGAAAAACCTTGCGGCTTATTTCGGGGGTACTTGGTGAAAGCTATTTTAAACCGATATTTATTTACCCAAGTCCCTGATAATTCTATACAACATTGCAGAGCTTCTATGGCAGGCAAACAAAACGTTAACATTTTCGCGCGCTTTCTTGCCGTCTTCCGTTTCCGCTGGCTGGTCTGGTCTTTTCGTAGGCCGGTATCAGCTGCCATTCAGACCTGTCGGTTGCTTCGAGGGCATCGTGTCATGCATTGTCACGGCACGTTTCCTTTTTGACAATAGGCACAGACAGAAGTCGCAAGAACCAAGATATTAAAAAATGATTTGCATTCTTGAATTCCCTATATTTAATAAATAAATAAATAAATATATATATATATATATATATATATATATATATATATATATATATATATATATCGAACATATATTCGCTATTATAATTAATGCTATTGAATTTTTGAAGTATTTTAAGCTTAAAATATGAAAATTAAACGTATTACAATGTAAGTCTAAAAACATCCCCAGAGTGATGAAAATAAAACTCCCCCTCATTACATAGTAAATGCGAGCACGCTGTGGTGTCAAGTGTTAAGTCGAAGAAAGGACTAGTCTGGCGTGTGACCTCGCCTAGTTCAAACCGGAATACTAACACTAAACGACACAACAGCGGGGGGTCAACTTGCGGTTGACACGGAACAATCGAACAATTGACAGAATGTGTAAATATCGGCCCCAGCCCAAGTGGTCGGCTGGCAGCTCTATTCGCTGATTCGGGTCAATTCCGTATTCTGCTCGCAGCACGATGCGCCGGTTCGGTCGAACGCGTGGCCCAATATTTTGTCTTATATTTAATAGTTGGCTAGCGGTCGGGAAGGTTGGTGGTAACAAATTGACGCCGTATTGCATCGGCCGAATGTTGGGCGTTACAAAAAAAGTTTCAAGCAGATTTTTGTTTCTTGTTTCTGGCCGCTCGAGGTCATGTCAGTGTCACCAATTGTACCTATAACTAATATAATTAAGTTGTTTGTACAAAATAAAAAGGATAAAAAACCAACATTACTGGCTTGTGCGATGGACAAAGGTGCCTAGGCAATTAGCAGAAAGGAACCCCCCTCATCCCCCAGACACTAAAGGCCTAACGAAAATGAGGAAATATGCAATTTTATACAATTTAATTACAAAGTTACGTCTTTCTAATATAAATAAAGAAACAGATTACCAAGTGCTACTGGAAACGCTACACCAAAAAATATATTTGTCTTTACTTAAATTTCCAGTAAATTTGATTAACAGATTCTGGTAATAAAAAATATGGGAATTACTAATAGTGGAAAATAAAGCGAGCACTGTATTTTTCTGGATACGTTCATCCCAATTCATGAATCAACTATAAGCACCCAACGTTCAAATTTCAAATAGTACGTGTAGTTTCGGTCTAGATCACAGCTGGTTGAGAATGAACAGAGGGCTTACACATTTTTATATTTAATGTTCCATAAACTTTTCAGCTCGTCTACTCGCGGCTAGACTCCGAAACTGTTTCGCTTATGGTCAAAAAAGGTGAGTGGGAAAAATCGGACGGTTGATGTTATCTCACACCTTATAATGTGCATACGCATTCGGTCGAAAGTCGAAGGGATTTTTTAACTAACGCTTGGATTGACTAAGAACCCTGCTGGTTGAAAATTTGCCGTTCAATTGAAGGTTTCGTATAATCGAACTAATTTTATCGGTGGAATTCTTCCGAATGGTAGGCATTATGACAACGTTACATAAGTTATTTTCACCTTCGGTTCGAGCAGTCAATCAACTGTCACACGAAGGCGGTCGCTCCTTTTATCGATAGAGGAGTCTTCCTGTTAACTCAATCGTTCTGAGACTGCTTCCAAACAGGACTTAATCCACTGGTCAGGAATCGTAGTTTCTTATTCTTCTGTAAAGGTAATATATTTAAAGTTTTCCATCAGACATATGTTTAAATTAAGTCACCCCTGGTCGATACATTATATTGTGCCTTACTAAATGAAGTCCACTGTTGGTGAAGAGAAACTGAAATCGCCCGAGCCCAAGTCAACAGGTAATAATATTACTGTCTCCTATAACAGCTTAATTAATTGATGTAAAAAATTGGGGTACTATAACAAAGACAGTGTAAAGACGGTGCATGTGAAATTCTTACTTCGTTTTACACTATAACTTTCACCCATCTCGATATCGTTAGCGAAATAAATTATTTTTTTTATTATTTAATTTCATATTTAATTATTTTTATGAGAGACCGGGAAAATGTCTATATAAGAACCCGAAAACATTAGTGTGGCTAGACAGTGGTGCCATCTGCAAGGCCGACTGCCTGGTATAATAGAGTAAATTCAATGAAAATGATATTGTTTTGTATTAAAATCGATTATACAAAAAATCCAGTTATATTGCAATAATATTGCGTTTAAGTGTTGTTATTAATAACAGTGCTAATGTTAATGTGATAATATATTGTTTCACACGAATGAGAATATTTCGCACACGCTTTGTCGCTTCAAATAGGCGATTGTGAAGGGTCAAAATTTATTTCAGCAGGGGGATATATAGTTGGTGGCGAGATATAAAAGCTGACTTAGAGAGTGGAAGCTTTTCAAGTAGGTCTACCGCAGATGAAGGAAAGTGCTTTCGGATTAGCTGGCTACACTGAGTATGAGGGAAACTTCGTTCGTTTCGTCACCGAATTGGAAAGTGGGAAATTATGATTGGCTACGGTCGACGGTCGGTCTACTGAGGGGCGGGAAGCCGCTAATGGTGGACTCTCTCCAAGGGCTTCCCCTCTAAGGCTTTGTCATCCCTCTTACAAAACTCGGTGTTATTTTTGGGGCAGGAAAAACAACGCGAACGTGAATAACTCAGCTGAGCTAAAATCTTTCTAGTTCAAGCCCGTAGGAAAAGACAACGAGTAGGTGACTGGCATGTGAGGAAAATAGTAACACTCCTCCCCTCGACTTGCTTAGCATTTAAACCGACACTACATTTGCGTGGGACATCTATTATCGTATTCTTCATATATCCATTTTACCTCGTAATTTTCTGTGAACTGGTAACAGAATTTGTTCCAAGCTAACAATTTAAAATAATCATGGTATTTCTTAGAGCAGTACAACACTGCTATTTCAATTACTAATTAATTAAATAATTGTAATTTATGTAATTAGTCACTTCGACAAGTAGCTTTTTATATTGGTAGTTTTGGCCGGCTCTTATACCTTACCGTTTATTATTATAATTATCATTATAATTATTTGGATCGAATATTTGAAATGTTACCAACTGGATAGTAGTAGGGGAAAAGTAGTAAAACTCCTCAAGAATACGATTATATAGCTTCATCAGTGAAATAAATATATTTTTCGTTAACAATTCTAATTGAAGGAAAATTCAATTAGAATTAGTAACCGATTAAATGGGAGGGTCTAATTATCTCCACAACATTACCGCCTACACCAGGATACTTTTCATTTTTCAATTAGTGCTAGATAATTGCGGTCTTGGACATGTACGTATTATCAAGTATTAAATCAGAATGAATACTGAGCTGGAATAATAATAAGAGTTATCGTGTATTATTACCTCAGTTGGATTGAGATAAATTTAGTTACTTTCCGTTGAGGAGTGGGCGTTTATCCTTGGCAGTGGGGCCAGTCGCGGTCCTAAATAAAGACAGCGCCCCCCCCCTTTTGGCATCCCCTTGGCCGCCCCCCCTCCATTAATTATTTTACCTTCTGTCTTTTTAGTTCTTTCATGGACCGTCGCTAACTCACTCGCATTTCGGTTGCGTTGTCCCAATCTCCAGGCTCCCGATCCAGTCGAGGTTCACATTTCTCCCTTCGCCTTTTGCACCGGTTAGGCCCTCGCTTTACGATTCGTACCAGCCCTGGACTAATGATGTAACACGCGGAACGGTTTTCCTCCACCCGTTCAGGACAGATGTACTGACAGAAAGATGATTGAGAGCTAGTTTCTTCGCTCCTGTACCATGAACCAGCAAAAGGTTCTGCCACTTCGGGATGTTCAATGTGTAAACAGGATATTTTCTGCGCTTATGATTTTTAGACAGTGACAAAGACGATTGGGTGAGAATGGGTTTTTCCACTTCTGTATCCTACCCACTTCATAACGAGCGTTCCTTTTGCTATCCTTGTCGAGGGGCACAATATTTCAAACACTAGTTCTGTGAATAGAAAGAAATATATTCGTTTGTATGGCAATGGTTTGAAAGGAAGGAGCTGTATTGTGCATAATATGACTCATTTTTCATAATTCAATTTTGATGTTTGTGGCAAATAGTGGCCTCTGTCCTGCATTGGTAGATCCAACCTCCCCTCGCTTCGCCGATTCGTCCTTCGTTTCCGTGTGGACTGCTTCTTTACATTGTGCAGAAATTCAATTTCTGAAACTTCTTTGAAGACTATTAACGCTTCTGCGATTTAGGCTTAAGCGGATATTTAGCCAGCACTGTTGTAACAATATTGGGTCTCTGCACTGGAGAATTGTTTATCAATGGCCTAAATAATTGCATGTGCGAAGAATGACCATTTAACGCGATGAACTACCGTAAAAGAAGTAAACAAAGTGTAACAAAATAAGCCAATATTGCCAATCGCACCGTTTGTAAGCTACGTCATGTTCAGCAGGGCGGGCCAATTACAGAGCAGCCGTAGACTGCGAAATAATTGGCAAAGCTGGGCGTTATTATTAAGCCGCCCTAACTTTAAATCTTCATCTGCAATGGAAGAAAAATGATTCTTTTTTTGTTATGCCTTGGCTTGAACTAAATTGATATATTCTGTTATACACATTTTTTATTGATTTTCCTCTCTATTACTAATCCATTTCCTCAAAAGACGTCAGAACAATATCGAATTCGCTCCTGCCAAGGAAACATACTGAAGCGAAATCACTCCTACCTATATCTGTTGTCTATCAGAACTAATTCCAGATTCTATTTTCTTTTCTACCACATGAAATATGGGCTAATGAATGTTTTCCGATTTCGAATATTTGTTTAATCCTTAAAACAATAGATTAATTATAATTATAAATAGATGCAAACATACGTTCCGAAGCCTTTCTCATAAATATTAGTTGCTCCGCTACTTCCTGTTTGAGATGAGCTCATATTTTCATCATTCACTTTTTAGTTGGCTAGGCTACTTTAATTTGTACCTAGATCAATTGTACTTAAACCTAAATCGGTTTCTACAGTTTTCCATCACTAGTATTAGAATGTTGGGGAACTTCTCGGTTGCTGATGTAGCATCCTGTTTGATACTCATCTATCATGGATGCCCTTAGATATGCTGTTTTTTTCTTAAAGAATAATAAATGTTAAATAAGGGTGCCATTGAGGCATTACAAATCACTGTAAAGGTATTAAGTGAGACTATATGAAAATTGTTATGTTGTTGCACTACGCCAATGTAGAGGAATGCATCTCTAAGATTTGTTCCCCCGGCGGAGCGTTCAACCGCTGGGTGAAGGTCGAGCCTGGAGGTCAAGTCGTAGGATCGGCCGTGCAAAATTCATCCTGCGGGGAATCATTCATAAATGTAATATTTATATGTTCAGTTTTCGGAACATTTAATAAAGTGGTCGATCAAAAGCATAAAAAAGTGACCCATTAGAATTAAGACAAGTGGGTAATCAAAGTCTCCCAAGGACCAAATGACACAATGGTGCTAATGTATTAGTCACTCGGGATGTGTGAAATAATTGATTCCGAAAACAATACAAAAGGTAATAGCCTAATCAGACGTGTAAACAATAGGAAAAGATATGAATTGCTCTCGGGATGGATAAATTGCCTGGTGGGGCTCAGGTATGCGTTGTGACGAGGCCCCAGCGCCACCGCTGGAATAACCGGGTCGGACATTCTTCTGGTTGACAATTAACAAAATTAACACAGCGCGTGTCACGGGTATTGCGGTACGCAATATTGGTTGGCATTCTTGGATGGGTATAGAACAAAATGAATAGAATAAGAATCACAAGGAATAAATAAATATTCACATGTATGAATATTAGACGTTCGGTCACCTCTGAGAATGGTGCAGCACAGAAAACATTCGTGTATCAATGGAAGGATGACGCTCGAGTCAGAATGACGCTGTCGTTCTGGTTTGGATATGTGCCACACAATACGGCTTTCTCCGCGCCATAGGGATGCATATTTTCAATTATGTAGAGGGTTCAAACTTGGATTTAACAATCAGGCAGTTTCTAGTTGGACTAGAGTTTCGGACCAAAACAAAATAATAATAACGCGCTTATTCCAATCGTTTCTCGTTGTTATATCTTAACCTCCCTGGAGTTTTTGTTGAATATTTTTAGCGAATAAAAAATTCCTTTTATTTCCTTCTATACATAATTCGATGGGGATTTACTTCAAAACCGAAACGCTTTGGACGAGGGCTCTGACCCACCGTAAAACACTGTGAGGAGTGCGATTCGTTCGTTTTTACACATATGGCGGGGGAGAGACTGGGTGATTTTTGGCAGCGTCCTGACTGCCCCATTGTAACCTTTGTCTATCTCGGTTGCTCACTGCCGGTGCTGGGCCGTGGCCGAGGCTGCGGTCCCAGTCCGTGCCAGAGTTTCGCCCACAGTCCCACTGAACGGCTCCCTCTCTCTGTATCCAAGTTTCATTCTCCCTGAAGAGAGCCTACCCACAAAGACATGTTCGAGAGGGCCCGTCGCCTCTCCATGCAGAGGGCCTACGAGGCCAACATGTTTCCAATCTACCAGGTGAATACTCTTCATTACCGACAGTAATTCAGAACACTTGAAAACACTATATCTCGGAGGTGTCAAACCCGCTTCATCTTTGGACATGACCGACCTTCCGGCATGTTGATGTTTATTTTAATTAGTCGAAATAGTGTAAATTTAACACGCTCATTATATTTTTCCTCCGTTCCTTAAACTGGTTCCGTCCGGTTCTGTCATTCTTTTGGATCCATAGTGCATATTTCGTACTGTTAGCACTCTAGTTTACAGATCGCTCTGGAAGGACATATGAAATTAACCATCCGTCAATAAACATTTGTATCCTCATTACCGTACATAAGTACAACATAACTAAATTTAAAAGACCCATGTATACTTGACCATACCGATCGTTCAAGAGACGCACTAACATTGTAAATGAGGTTGTTAAACTCTTTCATTCTTGCGGGAAACTGGCAACTGGCGGTTGAAGTGGAACTGGCTTAGTACATAGTGAGGGGTGTTATTCAGTTTTATTTGTTGGTGCGAAAGATTTCTTTATGTAACACAGCAGTTAACATGAGCTGGGGCTATGCCACCCGTAGACAATAGGTTTTATGGTATCTCGAAAGATGGTTTAACCTGCACAATTTTTGAGAAATGAACAATTCCAATAATTCGAATTTCGTTTTCCACTTTGGAATAGGCCCCTTTGATCGGTATAGGCGGACTCCATGATAAATTTCTTTTTCTGTAGACATCTGAAACGTACAGAAAATTATACTAACGCAGACATAATTGATTCGATCAATCAGACGAGTATATTATTGTAGATCGTAATCGGGCCTCAACACATTTGATATCGGGCCAGCATTTTTGGGATATTAATAGAAGCACACAAGTTGAAAAACTGCCGCGATCAGGCGACCCTCACTGCCACCCGTCAGGTACTTTGACCCTTCTCATCCATGTTCTCTTCCAGTTTAAGGGAGATTTCATTATAATTTTTATCCTGCTATTTATTATAATTTTTAGTCAGATCTAAAATTAAGACGTGACCGGTATTCTTTAATGCTAGTCAATTGCAGGGGACATTACAGTGAAATTCCGACAAAATTAACTGGTCATAAAATAAAAATTTGGTCCATTGCTCCATCTAAGTAGTCGTTCTGCTAAAGAAGACTAACTTATTAGCATTGTCAGTAGCAGTACTTTAATAAAATGTTGGGGTAATCTGTTAGTAGTACACACACATATATATAAATATATACACAGTTTGTCTTACGCCTTTCCTTGAGTGACAATATATGTAGTCTGCAAAGGGTGAATGGCCTCTGGCTACTTATGATGAATTATTAATAAAATGGTTTAACGAAGCAGAAATTTATTATATTTCTAAAAATTTTCCAAAAACGATTCTGAAAACGGTAGAAATACCCCACTGTGGAAAGTTACCATGAACTCCTTGGGGAATCACGACTTGAATCCCCACTCAAATCCTTTAAGTACTTATATTTTGGTACTTTCCAATAATGGCAGTGTGCTGGTCAGGAGCAAAGGTAAGGTTTATTCAAGTAATATATTAAGTTTTTGACTGGGTTATGTATATATATAATATAGATAAAAACCATTGAAAGTAAATCACTCCATTCAATACAGCAGGGAATACTAATCATTTGTATACATAATTTAAGAATGACTGCTAACACTCGTCAATTCGATATGTAGCCGGTGCTCTCAACTCAAATGAGAATCATATCCATCAATGTCTCTCATAACATTTAAATATTACATGACCAATCATACCAACAATCAAATTCCTCACCGTTCATTAATGGGACAGCGGTTTAAACCAGAACGTAATGTGTATTAAGCGGTATGAACAAATAAGATTACAATTGCACATTATAAATACCTGGGAAATATGGGAAGTGTTAAAATACTGGTGGGTTAAAAATGCTCCGGTTCTGTGTCAACATGGATTAGTTTTCGAAGCAGGCACTATAAAATAAGAATTATACTATTTGCAGGTATTGTTCAATAATTTAAATGATACCATTTTAGGGTAGGTTCCTTATATTTTTAAAAAACTTAAGAGTTTTTCTTACGCTACGAGAGGAAGAGCCTTTACTGTTAGGGTAGTTGGAAAAAACACTGGTTTATCGCTCCATCCAGAAAGTAGTTAACTTTCACAGCTTCAAAAGCGCCATTAAATATTTTTTCCAGTAATTTTTGATATGCACAAAGTCTGATCTTCCGGGAAGCCCAGACAAATATAGAGATAGATTTCTTTATTTTGTGGACCGGCGTTATTAATTAAAAATGTGTTTCAATCCACGATATTTGAAATTTCGTTTTAGAAAGAGGAAATTTTGGGACGAGTTATAACTGTCTTGGGAAGTACAGGTTTCCATTTCTAAGGAAATAATTTCTGGTTATTGACGGTGCTATATTAACTTGGCTATTTATCCTGGTATATTGGCAGCACGGTTTTTCCCGGCTTATCTTGTTTCTTGCTTCCAACCAACCTCGAAATCGATTCTCGGAAGAAAGGATATCCCCCACAGCAGGAAAATACGCGTTTACTATCCGGCGTTAATCTCTCCGCGAAAAGTTTCGAAACATAAACCGGTTCGCGAACGTCCGATTACCGAAACGGGTTCCTAAAACTGATAGTGTCCCTTTCCCTCGTTTATTTGATGTTTCAGAATTGAAAAATCCATAATTACAGTCCGTAAATAATATAACATATTAAATACGATACATTATTCGGAATAATAATGGAAGATGAGCTTCTCTGTTAATAATGTACTATCTATTCATTTCAATTTAGTGCGTTTTTCAGTTGTGCAGGTTCTTGATTTTTAAACAACTCTGCATGCTTATGTTGGCATTGGAGTATCTTTCACAATTTCACAGTCTATTTTCTATTCAAAAATCTGATATGCTGCATTTGGTTCTAGGTAAGGATTTCTTGACTAATATTAGCCAAGAGCCACGATTGCATACCCGACAATTTCAGAAAGGCAAAAAGACCCATAGGTCACTTGATAACCGTAGGTTTATTAGTTTTTAAATTTCCCGCAATTACTAAAATATTGTAGGTGTTATTTTCTGGTGTAATTTTTTGTAGGAATGGAAAGCCGAAGGGAGACGACACCGTCGGAGGCGTAGACCGAAGTGTTTGCTACTCCAAAGTATTATTTCCCCACTGTTCTCCGTCTTCTTTATCATATGTTGAAACCACCGACAACCCATGAGACCCAGACCCAGGTACAATGTGTGCCTCACCCGCTGTGTGTCGTTTTTGTTTTAATTTTATGCCAGTCTCTGCTTCTCACACTTCTTTAACCCCTTTTTCGTCGTCTGTCCTATTTTAGAAAGTTTCGCAATAGTCTACAACTAGACGGTTCAGGCGACAGATATCCAACTCTGTGTAGGCTTCCTTCCATTAATCAGTCGAAAGTTGTCATTGGGCTGTCCTATGAATGACTGGACTTTCGTTTTTTTTACGAATGGGTTTATAATAACGCTCAATTCCACAAACAAATAAATGGAAAACAACATTCACTGTAATAGACTACGATTGAATTTAAAGGATGATAAACAGTTTAGCGAATTGAAAAAAAAAAGAGTTCGTGCTTTAGTCATTTACACTAAGTGTGTTTTGAGTTTTGTGTGAAGCTTTCAGTTCTAATGCGTGGTATTTTAATTTTAACGCCACCGTGTACTGCCGTGAATGCGACATGAGTACACTTGCGAATGACTCATGCACTCTAACCGATCAAGTGAGAAACTATGGTCATGACGGAAAGGCGATGGCCCTTACTTCTTGTTTTTTCTTCGGTGTACTTCGTTTATAGGAAATATACATCCCAAATGTGTGTAACCTGTTCGTTTGCCCTTTCAAAAATATCATTCGTTACCGAGTATTTTCCATCATTCAACCAAGTACTCATTCGTTGTAGCCTTCATTAGGTTTGTTTTTTATTTCTTGAATTGTAGTTAATCCTTTTAATACACGAATCACCGTATCAGCATTTCATAAAATAGTTGTAAGAGAAGCTTACTTCTAGCTCAGTGTTTTTTCAGATAAAATTCACTCCTCGCTAGAATCCTGTCAAGTGCCAGTCAGCCAAACATGTAAGAAATATTGTCTAACCGTCACATCATTCTGCAATATGTAATAGTCAAACAAAAATATACCAGTAATCGTGGTATATATATATATATATATATATATATATATATATATATATATATATTCTTGTCAACAAAATCACCGATAGTGACACTATTTCTTTGTGGTATAATTTTGCTTAAGCGGAAAAAACTTAATGTGACTTCGGACTTCCCCCCAAGCCTTATTATCAATTCATTCTCATTAACCGTAATAAGCTGTAATCAAAATGTTTGAATCTAGAACTCTGTCCACGGGCTCCTTGTTCCCGTAAAGGGGGCACATAATGCCGGGGAAACCCAATGCTCGATATAGGTAGGTATTGGGGACAATAGGACACTGAAGCTTTCTCCGCGAATATTATTTGCCGGCTTATTGTCGCTAATTTAATGTTGCTCCTTTTTAATTCTTCCACCTCCTATTATCCGCTGTGACCGCGTTGTGAGAGGCGGCGCATCTCTGTGTCGAAAGTCGGTGCTGGGGGGTCAATGTCCTCCTCTGAACTGCATTGTTCCCGTTGCATCGTCGCCCTTGTGCACAACGGCCGTCTAACAATGCACACTTGCAGGCTGCAGCGGCTTTTCAGTCAGGCTTTTCACTGGGTCTAAATCACTGGTCGAACACTGGAGTTCTTTAATTGTGAAAGCGGCTCTAAAGCCTGGCATTATAATTACGGGGGTGCCACGCCAGAATCCGATGAACGATGAATGTAGAAAACTAGAGGAAGGCGTATTTTTAGTCCGTAATTAATACAGACATATAGCTTGAAATATTAAATTATTTTGGTACTATGGAATACTGTAAAGGAGGAAGAAATGAACGAGTGTAGACGTCATATCCAGAATACAATATCTCAGTTCGATAGTTCGTTGGTTCGTGGAACGAACTGGAAATTTGTCCGGTCATAGAATATCCTTACGTTTAGGTTATTTGTGGTTTCCCGGTATTACTGGGTAGCTGGGACGAAATAGAAATTCTGTGGTGTTATTGCTAAGCATGGCCCATCGTTCTCAAAACCTGATCAATATATAAATAACACTTATAGATATAATAATATCCAGTGTTACTGAAAAAAATATAATAATTTCATTTTAGGACGTTACGCCAGGAAATTAGGATGAAGTACTTAAAGGGCATTATTTAATTTTTGTCTGGGTTCAATTTCGGGCGCGATACCCAAAATATTCCGCGACAGTTAAGCTTTTGTTTTCCGTCTATCAAATGGTTGAACCAACAAAAGGTGACACGTACATGAGTCAACATACTACTTTGATATTATTCTGAGCAAGGAATTCTCCCGCGTACTAAATAAAGTCACTAATAAGGTTAGTAGTGTCAGTAATATATTCATGATTGCGCTGTTACTATTTCGTAATGAATGTTTAAATCAATCGAAATCGTCTGCAGATTTTTAGTGAAGATAAAATTTGAATCGAAACCCAATTCAGAGGAGTATACCAGGAAAGTTATTTCCCAACCAGAGTAAAATATTTGGCAGATTTCCATGTTTTGAAATGTTTGTAAGCTCGCGAGTTTTTAAATAGTTCTCCTTAGCAACTGGAAGACTCTGTTTATAGAACTGAATGAAGCAAATATATTTTATTTTCACTTATCACACTGTAAATTTGAATAAAGGAAAATGAAAGGAAAATATGAAATGTATATGTACATCGATGTTATTTTATTTCTTACAATGACAGGGAAAATATGTGCCCCACATACAGGGCGGGGGTACAGCAACTTACTATCACACCTTGCGTACTAGAGTATAGTTGTATTCCTGTTTAAATTAGTACTGTAGTTTGAATAATAAAAACATAATAAGTACAAAAACCAAACAATGTGGTTTAATAATTTTTGTACATTACCTTTATATATACTAAATTATTAGCTTATAAAATATAAGGAAAATTGTGCTTATTACTTTACATTTTTTTTTGTGAAAACTGTTTTTAACTCTAGCAGAAAATTAAGTTGTAATTAAGTATGTACAATTATCAAATGAGAGCCATGTAAATTAGGTAATAGAAAATCAATGATTTACAATTAGTTTCAGAGAACAAACCTGGGGATATAAAAAGATTTGGAAGGTTTATAGTAAACTTTATTGGCTCTATACATTGGTCAGTTCATTCTAGGACCCATTCTCCAGAGGCTCGCCAATTGTACCGTTCCGTATTCGAATTTCTAAACGGGAGTCTCCCATTTCCGCCGCAGGTGCGGGTCATTCTAGTCCCTGCCAGGAAATTAGCCACCGGCAGCAATTTTTTGATGAACATCCAGAAAAATATTGGAAGCTCGAACTGGGCGCAGTGGGCGGCCGGTCCGAAGCCGGCCCACGCACTCTAAACCTGAGTAAACGCGAGTCTAAATTGAGACGCTCGGCTCTATATCTAGAGTGCTAAAAGCGTCCCGGCGTCCTCCTTTGCCCTACCCTCTTTCCACCGTCATCTGTAGTGCGAGATAACACATTCCCACATACCATTTATTCGTAATGTGGGGAGTTTTACATTTTACGGTGAACAGATACGTTACGCATTATAAATGACCAATCGGGCAAAATTTGAGTGGGAAAAAAGAGAAAAGAAAATAACAGTTTAAGGAAATGTTCCTTTTGTTGTGAATATAGTAACTTTGTAATTCTATGTAATCCGATCATCCTTAATAGTACGATTGGTCTTTAAAGTAAATGTTGTCGTTTCATATAAAATATATTTTCATGACTCTCCAATTTACTCAGAAGGAAGACATGGGTTTTTCACCTCCGTAAGTAAAACCGTAAGGTAACGACGTGCTTGTCCGTACCGAAGTACTGTCGATAATGCGTTGGCACTCAACATTGCCACAACACCTATTAGGCCGACACTTGTTACTTATTACTGATGGAAGCGTCCGACAACTGCTAGGAACGTAGTCCTAGCTCAAGACCAATTAAGAGAGGGGATACTGATAATCTGCGGAGCGATGAAAATAAAGGCAAAACGAGATGAAATAGTTTAATCGCTTTGTTTAAACTACTTATACTTACAGACGTTGATTTGGTCTTCTGGGACCTCCACGCGTAGACAATTATTACATTACTACATATTGTTTTTCCTAACAACGGTATCAGTTTACTTTTATACTTCGTCAGTAAATACGCGAAAAAATTTATAGCTGACATGATTTGAAACTAGTTGTTAGGACAGTTGCAGGGGAAATGCTGCCTGACATAACGGTACTCACGATCGGAACATATAGCCTAAGTTTCAAACTGTTGTTTAATGATTTCAGGGTGGTGCGATGGGGGAAACGAAAACTGTGGAATACCGAGGTGTGGAGGAGGGGGAGGAGGGCGGAGTTTCCCGCGGCGGCTGGACCAACAGGCTGGACTTCCTCTTCTCCTGTATCGGTCTCTCCGTCGGCTTGGGCAACGTCTGGAGGTTCCCCTATCTCTGCTACAAGAACGGCGGGGGTAAGCCGGCAATCTTCTCATAGCCTTTTCTAGCCTTTTCTCAAGCTGTACGAGATCTTTACAAAGGAATCAATCTCCTCTGAGGAAGAATAACGTGGAGCCTGTGCTCCGAAACAAACCAGAGCAGCACCTTGCTACGAAATGCAAATCGTTTCCTCCGTAATCCACTGTCTCGGTTTTTCTGTAGAGCCTGGGAAACGCCTAGAGATACACCTATCTTACTTGTAGAATCATTCAATGCAAGCTCCGGTAAGCGGAACCGCCAAGCAAAGCGTAACAGTAAAAAAAAGGCAATTTTTAAGGTGCTTTTAGAATAACATCACACCTGGTATTTTCTTTGTGCCTCCTCTCGCTGGTTTGGTCCTACGTAAGACCAAAATTTTAGCAATCGTCATCAGCACTCCATTTAGTCGTAGGAATATTGACTCGCTGCTTTCTCAGTGTATCAACGCTACCGCTACAATTCTGCGATAGCGGTGCTGTCGAATTAGCGTCAATTACATTACTTAACTCGAGTATAAGTGCGGTTTTCTTTATATTATAAGAATTATAAAAATAAAATCAAACCGAGAAATTTAACACAAACCACAGTGACAGTGGAGTGGTAGTTTTGATTCAACGAATAATTCGCAACAGAAGGATGAGAATGAGGACAATGAGGTATATTTATACTTCTGTCCGCATAAATTCGTACGATCCCACTGAACATCACTAAGCGGAATACAAGTACCAGAAATGATTTGTTAATCTTATTGGGATACTAATATCCTCATGGCGGGTTTGTCTCTAATTGCCATACTCCATTATTCGATGCAAGCCACCCTTCTAGTGTCCGACAATCAGGGGATGTGTTGGCTTCTAAACCGCTGTTATGCAGGTAAACTGTAAACAAAAATCACACCGGTATCCCTGTGCAAAGATGGTGAATGTAACCTGTTTCATCTCAATGCTTGAAATTTAAATAAGGCTGGTATTACAGGGGCGTTCCTGGTGACATACGGAATAGCGATGTTTCTGTGCGGTATACCTTTGTTCTTCCAAGAAGTTGCTATAGGTCAGTACCTGGGCTCGGGGGGATGCACACTCGTCGGGCAGCTCTGTCCTATACTCCAAGGTAAAAGGATCCCTTAAAACTTATGGATAAGATAAATTTTATTTTATTTTTATTTTAAATCACGACTATAATTTCTAAAATTATATAAGGTATATTTTAATTTTTCAGGCGTGGGCTACGCGACTATGACGATGGTTTTCTTCCTTGATCTGTACTACTGCATAATAATAGCATGGACGCTTTTTTATCTGATGAGCACATTCGTGCGACTGCCCGACCTCCCTTGGGGAGACTGTGGTAAGTACAGAAATTATATATATATATATAAGTTGGTTTTTTTCAAATTATTATTTGAAGGATTTGTGAGAAACATATTGCACAATTTCAACATCATAATTTATTCTGGTTCGGTTTGAATCGAGCAGTTGAGAGGTTCAGAGTCACCAAAAAACTGTTTCATGTTCAACTTATTAATTATTATATGCTATTACAATATGTAATACAGTGGTATATTATTATATATTATAAACCTATCTTCCAAAATACGTTTTTTCTTACTCGAACAGCCTAAATCTAGGCCTATTTCGGGTTATGTCTGAACATTAGCTGGTTTACGGAACCTGTATTCCTAAGGTCTATCCATTGTGTCCCTCTACACATAATATTAACATTGATTAGAAGAAATAAAAAAGGAAGTTCAATGGATCAAATCACACAGGATCAAATGATCGAAAGCGAAGGATAAAAAAAAGGATGGATAAAAAGAAAGGCTGAAATTTTAAACTCTGTTACGTAACGTAGTGTATGACAGTTCCGAATTGAACTAAAACAAAAATTTAAAAGCAAAGATCGAAAATATAAACGCTCGACCCTGAGACATTATTTTGTGGGGACTGTGAAAACTGGCACAAAACAGGCCAGAGAAGCGAGGTTATTTATTATCGAATTTTAGAGATTAAAAAATTACCCGCATCATTTAGAATGAGTGAAAAAGAGAATGCATGTTTCAGATAACTGGTGGAACACAGGTTCGTGTTATACCGTGGGCATGAATTCGACGGTAAAGATCAATGGTACTGCACTCAACCACACAACAACACCCGTCGAAGAATACTGGGAGTAAGTTTCACAATTTATTAAACTATTATATATATATATATATATATATATATATATATATATATAAATAATTGAAAATAAAATTATTAGTAACACGTTTAATTTGAAATTATTATTATTTCAACAAGAGATATATTAATCGGTATTGTGTTCTAGTCATAGGGTTTTAGGCATTACAACTGGTATTGAAAACCTAGGCAGCCTCCAATGGGAGCTGCTCGGATGCCTCATCCTTGGCTGGATCCTCATATATCTCATCATATGCAGGGGCATTCATCAGAGTGGAAAGGTGAACGTTGTTACTTTTATTATATTAAGAATATGTAAGAAGTCTCTGAGCAATTAAAAGTGCATTAAGCTAGGATGAATAAGCGAACTATGATTAATTATAATCTATCATAATAATCATAATGTGCGGAGATAACGTATTTAATTCTTATAAGAGTTACGTGTAAATGTAATTGTGATTTTTGTGAATTTTCCCGTGAATGTGGACGTTATTGTTGTACAGAAAATTATAAACTATTGACAAGTCAATTATAGTTAGCCTTTATTCACTTTCATCTGGTCCAGCATTGCCGCAATTTAAAATTACAATTACATGTAGAAAATGCATGCACAAAAAGTATAATTCAATTTAAATGGCTCCATCTTATCGGGGTTATTATCAAATGGACCCACCTCGTTTTATAAATGAAACCAAATGTCATCTGTTGCCAATTCTAGTGCCAAGTCCGACATTGCCAAGCCTGATGGGAACCACGCGGTGTTTGTTTTTAATTCTCATTTCCTGTAGGTGTACAACCCTACAAATCTGCCAGAGATCTATGCACGCAGAAGTTTTTGCCTCGTCTTTTTTAAGAACTGTAATGCAATTTTCTTCTCTCGATTGGATATGGCGTATAGGATTACAAAAATATTAAAGGAAATTTGAAGTCTACGGTAGTCATAGAGAGTTGGAAATTTCGTCCTGTGCTGTTCAATTCACTATTGAATAAGAAAGAAACATTTTAGATATTATTCAGCACTACTCCCTCCCAGTTACCAAACATTTTATTCTATTTCTAATTGGATAAACCCCCTATATAGACCCTATCGTCTAATCTCTATTTACCAGTAGTCTTCTCAACAACCCCCCCCCCACCCAGAATATAGTTATTTCGGAGTTAACTAATTATTTAATAAATACGTTGTATGATCAGGTGATCTGGTTCACGGCTCTGTTCCCCTACCTGGTGCTGGCGGTGTTGCTTGCTCGTGGGGTCTCGCTTGAGGGTGCACTCGGCGGCCTCAGCTACTATGTGACGCCCCGCTGGGAGGAACTCCTCAAGCCAGGTCCCTGGATAGACGGAGCAACCCAGATATTCTTCGCATACAGCGTCGGTACCGGTGCTCTACCCGCCCTCGGATCGTACAACAGTTTTCATCACGACTGCTACAGGTAACCGCCCAAAATATTGAGAGCATGAAGACAACTGGCCACCTAAGTGAATCCATTGGCATATATATATATATATATATATATATATATATATATATATATATATATATATATACCGATACTTGTGCCTGGTTATATCAAATGTTGTCAATCGATGGTTGTCGGCAGGGATGCTGTGATAACCTGTGTGATAAACACGCTGACGAGTCTGCTGGCCGGCTGTGTTACTTTCTCTATACTTGGTCACATAGCGCTAGAGCAGGGCATGGCCGTCTCGGAGGTTGTGAAGAGCGGACCCGGTTTAGTCTTCCTCACTTATCCGGAGGTCGTCCTCAAGCTGCCCGGCGCGCCCTTCTGGGCCGCTGTATTCTTCATCATGCTCGTTGTAAGTATGCTCGCCGACCTATACATATACTTATAATAATTGCAGAGACGCGTGTTGTAAATATTGATAATACTAATTGCCCGACGTGGTTACCCCTATTGGAGATTGGCTAAATGAGGGGACGGCTAAAGAATTGCGTTTCTATTTTCAGATTCTAGGCATAGACAGCGAGTTCTGTCTGGTTGAATCGTTCGTCACAGGTATGGTGGACAACTGGCCGGAGACGCTCCGCCCACACCGCGGCAAAGTCACCTTAGGCGTCTGCTGCCTTCTCTGCCTCCTTGGAATACCCATGGTCACAAACGTACGATCGCATTCTATCATTTCGTGGCGATAATTAAACTTTAGTACGCGCATTTTTAGCGTTTGGAAACTTGGCCGGAATGGAACAGATGGATTCCTTAACGTGAAAAATCCCATTCTAAATACTT
Source organism: Lethocerus indicus (assembly GCA_019843655.1). Classification (NCBI taxonomy): domain Eukaryota; kingdom Metazoa; phylum Arthropoda; class Insecta; order Hemiptera; family Belostomatidae; genus Lethocerus; species Lethocerus indicus. The sequence continues at coordinate 18,043,238 of JACDQD010000003.1, read as the reverse complement.
CCTTGGACGACTGTAAGGTTGTGAAAAACTATGATTCATTTGTTCTTCTGTCCTCACTTGTTTGGAAAGTACCTTTCCTTTTATTTTGAATTTAGTTTTCCCAACCTTAATCGATAATTATAATATTCAAAACTCTTTTTTTAAGAACTCAGCAGCTTGCAGTCTTCTAAGTGTGGGACCTAATATTTAATCCTAAATTGTTCAAGTCTCGGAATCCGCAAATAATGTTTTAATGGCACACAAACAGGCTCATTGTTTTATATAAGATTTTCTCAAAATGTACTCAAAATTATTAATTGTTTAATACCGTCAATAAACAATAGTTTCCAATCATTTACGTACGAACCTTTTAAATAGGGCTTTGCCGTATTAACGCATAACGTCATAACTGATAACGCATCTTGGGTACAGGGAGGAGTGTACATATTTCAACTGATGGATTATTATTCGGCGTCAGGGATGTGTCTCCTCTGGGTTTGTTTCTTCCAAACGGCGGCCATTTCCTGGATCTTCGGGGCCGAGAAGTTCGCCGAGTGCGTCCACCAGATGATCGGCAGAAGGCTTGGAAAGTTCTGGTACTTCTGCTGGGTCTTTTGCTCACCCGCAATAATGATCGTGAGTTTACCGCAGTCATTCCGTCTCTAAAAAAATTAATCTAGGTTGGAGGCCTAGGCCCCTCTTGTACTTGACTAGCCCCTTTATCCCTTAATTTGGCATACGGCCGAAATATTTTCACATAGCTGCCATTTCAACTCCATGCCTTACTATTTATTTTTACCAGCATTTGGCATTCATCTATATTATGTACGCCCACACCGAACGGTAAATCTTATTTCTTTGATGGGAATAACATCGTATCACCTATGATTCACATACGGGCTATATTTAAACAAAAGGAACGGGTTTGAATCCGCATGCATGGCTTAAGAGAATCGGGTGAAACAGAATGTATTCCTTCCTCCTGAGCAGCTCTCAGGTAATTAAATTTGTGCTCAGCAGTCAATACCAGTTTGGCTGTTTCAGTTCATATTTGTCTTCTACATTGTGGAATACGTCCCGGCTAAATATGGTTCGTACGACTACCCTGACTGGGCGGAGGCAATAGGAATAGCTGTGAGCCTCGCTTCCATGCTCTGGATACCGGGATATGCCGCCTACTATCTCATCGTCACCCCTGGATCCCTCAAAGAAGTAAGGACATTCGTGAAAACTTAATTTCCTCAATTATTACAATATGAATTGGTTAGTCATTTGTAAGGTAAATGTTAATTTGTTTCCATTTAGAAAGTTCAAAAATCGGAAAGAAGATATTTGGTACATATATTACATCTTCTCTTTAAAGCTGTAAACGTGTCTTCATAATGATGTATCGTGTAATTAAATTAGGTATAATGATTAACAGCATTTGCTGACGCTAATGAAACCAATCAGACAATACCCGGCATATATTGAAATGACAAATATTAAATTTGTCTGCAGAAAATTGCATCGGGTATCAAACCAAAGGTGAGACTGCGGAGGGTGTCCAAAGCAGTGACCGGTGCTCTACCGATGTCTGAAAGCAGCGCTGAACTTCTCACCAGAAACAGTTCATTCCTTACTCAGCCCTCTGTTTGATGTGAACGTTTGATTATAGCATATTACGATTAAGTACCCATTCGGGATAAGGGATAATCGGACCTGGGGCAATATTACATTTTGGCAGTCCTTTATGGTCACCCCAAAGGATTTCTGTTATTGAAAACTGGTAATATATACTCATGCCATCTGCAATATTGTTTCCAGGTTTGCTAGTTGCATATCCATATGTATTTATCTTAGTATGTGCTGTAATTATCAGATACTAAATGACTACAAGGAATTTTTTTTCCATTAAAAGGGTGTTGATCCAATAAACATAAGATATGTTGCTCTCTGGGAACACTGGTCCAGAACACTGCTTCATACTTGTCCAGATCATAACTTCAAACTTTACACAGTATTACAGTCTTACCCCCCACAGTAAATTTTAATATACTTTGAATTTAAATCAGGTTTTTTAAACCATTATTTTACCGTTTTTTTAGTAATTCCCTATTGTGACATGCTCTATGTCACACCTGTGTGTGCTTAAGTGTATGCACACCGGGCATGTACCTTTGACTAGGTAAATATATTTGAAAATTCTGTTATACAATGTAGTGAATTTGGTAAAATGTTAGAACTATAATCAGGATCTACATTTTTGTATGTAATAAAATATACTTAGAACTTTTTGCTACAAAATATGTAATTTGGTGAAATGCTCAAGAAAATTCAGTATCAGAATTTTTTAATATAAGATCTACACATCATAAGTTAGCAGATGGACAATATGCAATTGATATTCCTTTTATATTTTATTTATTTCGAATTAGGAAAAATATTTTTAAAAAATAGAATCTAACAAGGCTAGTTATTGTTTATCAATAAGACCACAATGATTAAAAAGTAACTATGTAATGAGGCATATACTCAATCACTGAAAATTTAGAATTATAAATACTGTATGTAGCAGATGTGGCATCAGTTCCTTCTTTAGTGGCTTTTCATTCATGGCAGTATTAGAAATTGAGAACATTTATTTTATAAAAATTTATCATAACTATGTAATACAATATTTAAATATTGATATTAACACCGACTTATTATTTATGTATATGTTGAAAGAATAAGATCTATTAATGAAGATTAGATTTAATAAAATTCAATGAGAATTGTATTTTTAAATAACAGAGAGTATTATTATTTTTGTATTTTATTCGTTGATATCAAATATTTAATATTATTAAATATGTCATCACAAAACCACTGTGCACATTTTATCTCATGTATATTGTAGTTTAATGTTATAGATATACATATTACAAACAATACTATACTTTACATTAAAAATTTTCTAATTGAATAAATTATGGTTGTGTATCATTCATAAATATATATCTTAATAGGTTTACCCATTAATTGGGTACCTTAATTTCTATCTGTCGTTCTAACATAAAAATGAAATCCTAACATATTACGATAGCCTCTTATATGAGAATCGATCATTAGATTACTATGTGAAATAATAAAAATTGTATTATTTGGTAGCTAAAAAAAATTATTTGTTGAAATATTGTTAAAAAGTAGTCAACAAATATTTGAATAAATTATATAATTCAATAATATTATTTGAACAAATGAGATAAATTAACTTACAAGAATAGCTCTTCATATGGTGTAATTAATGATCATATAGTACACTTCAGGTGTCTACAAGAGGTAAGAGGAGGGGGTGGGGAAGCAAGGAGGCAGCCAATGGTTATAAACTGTGAAACTTTAAATTAATAATTAGTTAAATTAATATTTTAATATTATGTTTTTGTGACACTAAATTACAAACTATAAAATAATAGAATATAATTAAAATTCTATTACATAAAATAGTAATTAACAAAAAATTAAACTGACAATTATAATGCTATAAAGTATCAAAGAAAATTAAGTAGCATTATATAATAATAATATATAGGCAAAGGAAACAAATATAGTCCATCATCGAAACATTAGTCAATTTAAGTCCGCTTCGTAAAGTTATTCTCGATTGAAAATGTCAGTTTACGAGCCGAAATTTCGTCGTTTGCGTAAGGTTTCAGTTTCAATATGAAGAAATCTGCGGCCGAGACTCATCGAATGCTCTCAAATACTAATGACGAGACTGCTATTAGTGAAAGAACTTGTCGAAACGTCCTCATCGACGGCCAAACCGAATATTCACAGCTCCAAGATCGTGCTCTGTATTCGGTGGGGCCAATTCGGAAAAATTGCGTTGACCTCCCACTGCCCTCGTTTTGTTTATGAGGCCAGGGTTATTTTTTTATAAAAGCGTGCGGCGAGATCTCAGCGGTGTCAGGATGAATAAAAAGCGGCGCCGTTTATAACGGTTACTACAGTTCAACCCCTGTTCCGCTCGCGTCGCTCCTCCACTGACCGATGGGCCTGGTTATATATCTGTGTTTGGATTCCTTGAAAAACTCAAGAGTAATCTGGAAAAAATGAGAAATAGTAGAATTTTCTAAGCTCTTTTTATAAAAAGTCTGTGTAGTGAAATTCTGTTTCCGCTCGTAGGATTTGAGCTAGAACTCAATATAATGAGTTAGAAATGTAGGTTGTCGATGAAGACCGTTGCTGTGTTATAATCTCAAACTCAATTAATGTTCTAGTAGCCGGTGAATCGTGTTGAATCGTGCCGACTAAATAAAATGAAAACTGGATCTGGTTTTTTATTATATAGTTGCAGGGATTGTCGGAGGAGTTAAGGAACAGTACTTGAAGGCAATGGCTAACCTCCATTTCTATCGACGGCATTCAAATAGCGTACTTGATAATCGTGGGTTAAGATATTTTTGACTAGCGGTGAATTTTGCGAAGGCAATGTCGAATATTAAACTCATCTTTAATCTAGAAAAGCCAGAATGAGACCGTAGGGCGGAACCTACGTGAAGCGTTGACGGTTGGTACGGCGGCTGGAGATAGCGGCTTCTACCGTTTGGTAGTCATTATTACTTTCTTATGAAATGCATTTTTAGCCCCTGCTTGGGCGGGCTGTGTACTAGTTAGATGTCGTTCTTCTACTCGAATAACTTATTTTTCTTCAGTACGATTATAATGTGAAATATCAGAAGCGTGTTCTTCTATTAAACGATTTTTTTGTCACTTTTAAGTTCTGGCAAAATCGCAACGTTCCCGGATATGAATGTGAAATTTATATCAACTAATTTACAGGACACACGGGGCTTTGTTATTATTTCAATTTATTGATTATCAAATTGCATGTCGCCTTCCATGTTGCGTTCTTCGAACGCGATGCGGGAAGGGGAACAATAATTATGCAAATCGTTGCTCAACCTTTTTCCGCCATATTTTTAGTTTCGTTTCTTTTTTTCACTTATTTCTTTATTACGCTCTTGAATTTTCGTGAAACGGAACCGGACTGAAAGTCACGGTCTCAAATGTTTAATGAAATGACATGTGACGTGGATATTCACATGATTTCAATTGCCATCCAAACCGTCTAGAAATGTAATTAAAAATCCAACGTCTTGTTGTCACAATCGCTAGTAATGTTTTTGGTTCATTGTCTTATCTAGTAAGCTTGTTAAACCTACGGAGTAACCAGAGAAAACACTCATAAAATCATGTTTACATTGTAATGACCGTGTTTACAATATTAACGGACAAGGGCATACTATGTTCATTAAGGTAGATCTAAATGTAGTCTTAACTTAACATAGCCTGAACACCCAGTGTACAGAATGTCCACAGAGAACGAACCCCCACCGCATGAATTGAATTGTTCATAACCTACCCTCATTGAACCACTAATATACAATACAACATTGTTATTGTTTTTTTTTCACTAAATGTATACAGTCTATCATTATATATGATACATAATAGTTGCACAAATTCCAGCTTGCGAGCCATTATCTGTTTGTATATTTCACATAGGCTAGTATAAAACATAATTTCATCGAAAAAATATTATCCTTAAAAATCTGATGCCATATAGATTCACCCCTCTACTCTTAGGCCCACGCTCATACTCTCGCATATACTGAATACAAGGCACTTGAGTTTGTACTTATACAAGTATCATACCTAGGTAATATTTCGGAAATATTGAATTATTGAGAAAAGTCTCAGCTGGTAAAGCGTACGGGTAAACGAAGTGAAAGGAAGTAAGATAAGTATCCAAATGAATTTCTTCTAAAAACCGATTTTGATTATCTTTTGAATATCCGCGGGGTAGATTGGAAACCCCGGTCAAATCCGTGGAATGGAAATTCTGCTATCATCTTACTTGCCTAGATGTAATCACCGAGTAGTGCAGCAAACAGGATTGCGGAGAGGGCCAACAGCTGAAGGAGGCTTGAACCGGGCCTATTGCTGAGTCCATCGAAGAGCCCCCGCCAACTGTAGCTGCTCCCCACCGGGCTCAATACAACCTCCGCCATGAACCTGTATTGGTGACAGAAAGACATTTATTATTAATAACAACCGTCTGATCAATCACTCAATGTATACCGTAGGTAAATAGAATGGTCAAGAGACTAGTTCGGAAAAGGAGGATTTATGGTAGTAAAATTGGTAGATTGAATTTTCACCTTCAGGATGTCTATAGTTGTTCGACTCCGTTATTCACGTTGCCGGCACTATCGGGTTCACTAACCGATAATAGTATAATAAGCAAAAAGATGCTTACAGAGGAAGATTAAAGAGTAATAATTGAGAGAAATACTCCACTTTAGGCTGTGATGAGTCATCCTATCGCAAAAACAGTGTTACGAAAGGCCTAGGCCTATAACATCGAACATAGCCTGAACACCTTTCTGCTCCAGATCCAGATTGAGCGGGTACAGAATTTGTTTGATTCGAGTAGTGAAACGTTGTCGCTAGGTGGGATAGCCAGGTTGGAGGAATTATTGACATTCTGAGGGTGGTTGGGCTCGGGGTAGTTAACGTCGGGGTTGATGAAAGGGGTGGGGGTGGTGACCTGATTTAATTACCAATAGACTAATCTTAATTGGCTTAGCTTTATTACCAATCCCTCCTCCACCTCCTCACAATCACTCTCCCTCAGCTCGCCTCATTCTACAAATCCCAATTTCATTCAACCCTGTCTTTCTCTCGCTCGTTTCCAAACATTATTTACTGAATTGTAAAACGACTCAGGTCACTACATGTAATTAATTACACGGTAAATTTAATCTATCCCATCTAGGTTTGAAGCGATAGGAACACAAATTTCCTTGAAACCTGTAATAATTACAAATTAAAAACCGTACTTTCAATTTTTGGTACTAGGTTAAGCATTTTTCTCGATGAAATACATGCTTCACGCTCAACCACAATGCTTTGGAATTAAGTGGGGTTGCGCGGAATTAAAAATAAATATCATCAATCATTGATTTAGTCCTATCCTACGCAGGATCCTGTTTGCGCTGATATTGACTGTAAGAAGGGAGTGACAATGAAAACACCTATAACAGAGGTATGTCACGTATTACACGTGTGACTAATACCAATACAATTAAAATTGCTCATATGCCATTACTACCCTGGTAGAAAACACCAGGCTATAATTATGTAGCTACTGACCATAGCTCCATTCCCCGATGTTATTAAGACAGCATTCAAGGTTTTCTGTCATTTCTACATTATAACAAGGATAGTGACTGTTCTTAATAAATATTCTTTAATCGGAAGAGAAAAATAAAGTTTTGAGAGAGTTCTGTATTACAACGTTTTAATATGTATGAAGCTATTAAAAAAAGGTAATGCATAGGTGTTCCATCAACGATTCGCTCATGAATGAGAAGACTATATAACGTCGTGATATCATATTTGAAATCAAATTAAATCCTAGGCTATGGCAACTCGATAATTGTGATTTTTATGTGTAAAATGATATCACATATCTAAAGGAAAAAGGATTTAGAGGGCGGCCGCCAGCTTGTCTCCAAGACACCTCCAGGTACTGTCAATGCATTAGTACATGTGAAGGCTGTTGTTGTTATGTCTGTGTGTAGCAGCGTGCTGATGGGCTGTGGTCGCTGTAGACGGGGGAATTTTAACACGCCACACGGTTACAAACTAAAGCACAAAAACAAATACGAGAAAGGTACGCCTCGGAGGGCCAACGGTAAATGTCAGGAGATTGAGGGAGGAGAGCCGGGGCGTCCCTCCGGGCTGCTTTCTTATTTCGACTCCGAAATAATTGTTTTGGAATAAGGCCAGAGCCTCGGGGTCGAGGTGCACTTGTTAAAATCGACGGGGGCATTCGTCATTGTCAGTAATTGGTATCTATTGCCGCCCTCCGGAGTACGCCATACCCACCGGCCGCCCCCAGACCGCTGTTCCTTCCTCTCACCGACTATTCCAGATTGATAAGTTCAACAAACAGGTGTCGTGAACAGGGACTCCTCGATAAATTATTGGAGGGGGAGTCGAGGGGTTATGAAACCGACTTTCCAATTGGGATTTCAACAATGATATCTTGCTCTCGGCAAACATAAACCCCCCGGTTTATTATTATTGGACTTTCTCCCTCCTCGGTAGGCCCTGATTTATAGACAGTTTCTGTTGGAATATTAATGTTTATCGTTGGGGGTCGTGCTATGCGCTCCTCTAACTACTAAATATCAAACTTCACTATACAAAATCTTATTCCTGACCGAGTTCACAAATGTTTCACAAAAGGTTAAATATGGAAAAGCTATCATTCAGTTGAACGGTAGTGTTTCCGCATTTGTGAATCGGACTGGGACAAATGCAATTACTTTGAGTACAATTCACTTGAATGTTGAATGGGCAGGCGTCTTGACAGAAACTCGAGTAGATCATTCTTCCGCCTTATCCCCGATCTGGCCCCGGGGATCGTATCGAGATCCACTATCTGCCTCACGAGCGGCGCTGAATAAACTAAAAACCCCCAGGGCGGTATGAGCGCACGGCGTATCTGCGTTCGCCATCCGGCCGGGTTGGCAATCACGAAATCCGAGAGAAAAGGCCAGCGGTGGGAGGAACTCCAGGTACGTACGCCACCGCCGTGAAACCAGATCTCAGCCAGAGATTTGCTGAGGAAGGGGATGGGGATCGTCATCCCACGATGGGGACGTGGATGGGGAGTATGATGGGGACACGATGATCGGGGATGACGATGGGGATGGGGACGGGGAGGAAATGGGACGGGATGACATGGGACAAGGATGGATGGATAGGGGACGATAGGGGAATAGGGATCGAGGACAGGACAGAACAAGATGGATGGGGGGATGGGGACAGGGAGGGGGCAAAGGTTTAGAGAACACACAAACACGATGATGGGGATGGGGATGGGGACGAGGACTCGGGACGGAGTGGACGTATATGGACGACGGACAGGATTCTAGAGACAGGGACGGAGAGGTTTAGACCGGAGGGCTCCCGGGACTCGTGCTCAGAACCAACGTATGGACTCCTCCTCGTATACTGGGCAGTGGGGCGGACAGTGGGGCGGACAGGAGACGCTCACTAATGACCGAGGCTGACCGACTCTGTTACCCCGGAGGCGGGGCTCCCGGCCGAACACACTGGGTCGCTCGCTCGACTCCTCCTCGTATATGGCCAACGAGCGGTCAAAACCCGGGCGCAGTGGGGCGGACAACGAGACGCTCACTAAAAAAAATCCGGGATTGAAACACGAGAGGTCGGGCTGACCGACATTACTCTGTTAGGCGGGGCTTCCCGGGCGGGGGCCCGAATACACTGGGTCGCTCGCTCGACTCCTCCTCGTATATGGCCAACGAGTGGTCAAACGCGGGCGCAGTGGGGCGGACAACGAGACGCTCACTACAAACTCCGGGATTGAAACACGAGAGGTCGGGCTGACCGACATTACTCTGTTATATCCCGGAGGCGGGGCTCCCGGCCGAACACACTGGGTCGCTCGCTCGACTCCTCCTCGTATATGGCCAACGAGTGGTCAAACGCGGGCGCAGTGGGGCGGACAACGAGACGCTCACTACACACTCCGGGATTGAACACGAGAGGTCGGGCTGACCGACATTACTCTGTTATTTCCCGGAGGCGGGGCTCCCGGCCGAACACACTGGGTCGCTCGCTCGACTCCTCCTCGTATATGGCCAACGAGTGGTCAAACGCGGGCGCAGTGGGGCGGACAACGAGACGCTCACTACAAACTCCGGGATTGAAACACGAGAGGTTTGGGCTGACCGACATTACTCGTATTATATCCCGGAGGCGGGGCTCCCGGCCGAACACACTGGGTCGCTCGCTCGACTCCTCCTCGTATATGGCCAACGAGTGGTCAAACGCGGGCGCAGTGGGGCGGACAACGAGACGCTCACTACACACTCCGGGATTGAACACGAGAGGTCGGGCTGACCGACATTACTCTGTTACTTCCCGGAGGCGGGGCTCCCGGCCGAACACACTGGGTCGCTCGCTCGACTCCTCCTCGTATATGGCCAACGAGTGGTCAAACGCGGGCGCAGTGGGGCGGACAACGAGACGCTCACTACACACTCCGGGATTGAACACGAGAGGTCGGGCTGACCGACATTACTCTGTTACTTCCGGAGGCGGGGCTCCCGGCCGAACACACTGGGTCGCTCGCTCGACTCCTCCTCGTATATGGCCAACGAGTGGTCAAACGCGGGCGCAGTGGGGCGGACAACGAGACGCTCACTACACACTCCGGGATTGAACACGAGAGGTCGGGCTGACCGACATTACTCTGTTACTTCCCGGAGGCGGGGCTCCCGGCCGAACACACTGGGTCGCTCGCTCGACTCCTCCTCGTATATGGCCAACGAGTGGTCAAACGCGGGCGCAGTGGGGCGGACAACGAGACGCTCACTACACACTCCGGGATTGAACACGAGAGGTCGGGCTGACCGACATTACTCTGTTACTTCCCGGAGGCGGGCTCCCGGCCGAACACACTGGGTCGCTCGCTCGACTCCTCCTCGTATATGGCCAACGAGTGGTCAAACGCGGGCGCAGTGGGGCGGACAACGAGACGCTCACTACACACTCCGGGATTGAACACGAGAGGTCGGGCTGACCGACATTACTCTGTTACTTCCCGGAGGCGGGGCTCCCGGCCGAACACACTGGGTCGCTCGCTCGACTCCTCCTCGTATATGGCCAACGAGTGGTCAAACGCGGGCGCAGTGGGGCGGACAACGAGACGCTCACTACACACTCCGGGATTGAACACGAGAGGTCGGGCTGACCGACATTACTCCTGTTACTTCCCGGAGGCGGGGCTCCCGGCCGAACACACTGGGTCGCTCGCTCGACTCCTCCTCGTATATGGCCAACGAGTGGTCAAACGCGGGCGCAGTGGGGCGGACAACGAGACGCTCACTACACACTCCGGGATTGAACACGAGAGGTCGGGCTGACCGACATTACTCTGTTACTTCCCGGAGGCGGGGCTCCCGGCCGAACACACTGGGTCGCTCGCTCGACTCCTCCTCGTATATGGCCAACGAGTGGTCAAACGCGGGCGCAGTGGGGCGGACAACGAGACGCTCACTACACACTCCGGGATTGAACACGAGAGGTCGGGCTGACCGACATTACTCTGTTAGTGGACCCGGGAGGCGGGGCTCCCGGCCGAACACACTGGGTCGCTCGCTCGACTCCTCCTCGTATATGGCCAACGAGTGGTCAAACGCGGGCGCAGTGGGGCGGACAACGAGACGCTCACTACACACTCCGGGATTGAACACGAGAGGTCGGGCTGACCGACATTACTCTGTTACTTCCCGGAGGCGGGGCTCCCGGCCGAACACACTGGGTCGCTCGCTCGACTCCTCCTCGTATATGGCCAACGAGTGGTCAAACGCGGGCGCAGTGGGGCGGACAACGAGACGCTCACTACACACTCCGGGATTGAACACGAGAGGTCGGGCTGACCGACATTACTCTGTTACTTCCCGGAGGGGGCTCCCGGCCGAACACACTGGGTCGCTCGCTCGACTCCTCCTCGTATATGGCCAACGAGTGGTCAAACGCGGGCGCAGTGGGGCGGACAACGAGACGCTCACTACACACTCCGGGATTGAACACGAGAGGTCGGGCTGACCGACATTACTCTGTTACTTCCCGGAGGCGGGGCTCCCGGCCGAACACACTGGGTCGCTCGCTCGACTCCTCCTCGTATATGGCCAACGAGTGGTCAAACGCGGGCGCAGTGGGGCGGACAACGAGACGCTCACTACACACTCCGGGATTGAACACGAGAGGTCGGGCTGACCGACATTACTCTGTTACTTCCCGGAGGCGGGCTCCCGGCCGAACACACTGGGTCGCTCGCTCGACTCCTCCTCGTATATGGCCAACGAGTGGTCAAACGCGGGCGCAGTGGGGCGGACAACGAGACGCTCACTACACACTCCGGGATTGAACACGAGAGGTCGGGCTGACCGACATTACTCTGTTACTTCCCGGAGGCGGGGCTCCCGGCCGAACACACTGGGTCGCTCGCTCGACTCCTCCTCGTATATGGCCAACGAGTGGTCAAACGCGGGCGCAGTGGGGCGGACAACGAGACGCTCACTACACACTCCGGGATTGAACACGAGAGGTCGGGCTGACCGACATTACTCTGTTACTTCCCGGAGGCGGGCTCCCGGCCGAACACACTGGGTCGCTCGCTCGACTCCTCCTCGTATATGGCCAACGAGTGGTCAAACGCGGGCGCAGTGGGGCGGACAACGAGACGCTCACTACACACTCCGGGATTGAACACGAGAGGTCGGGCTGACCGACATTACTCTGTTACTTCCCGGAGGCGGGGCTCCCGGCCGAACACACTGGGTCGCTCGCTCGACTCCTCCTCGTATATGGCCAACGAGTGGTCAAACGCGGGCGCAGTGGGGCGGACAACGAGACGCTCACTACACACTCCGGGATTGAACACGAGAGGTCGGGCTGACCGACATTACTCTGTTACTTCCCGGAGGCGGGGCTCCCGGCCGAACACACTGGGTCGCTCGCTCGACTCCTCCTCGTATATGGCCAACGAGTGGTCAAACGCGGGCGCAGTGGGGCGGACAACGAGACGCTCACTACACACTCCGGGATTGAACACGAGAGGTCGGGCTGACCGACATTACTCTGTTACTTCCCGGAGGCGGGCTCCCGGCCGAACACACTGGGTCGCTCGCTCGACTCCTCCTCGTATATGGCCAACGAGTGGTCAAACGCGGGCGCAGTGGGGCGGACAACGAGACGCTCACTACACACTCACGACGAGGTCGGGCTGACCGACATTACTCTGCTTCCCGGAGGCGGGGCTCTGGGTCGCTCGCTCGACTCCTCCTCGTATATGGCCAACGAGTGGTCAAACGCGGGCGCAGTGGGGCGGACAACGAGACGCTCACTACACACTCCGGGATTGAACACGAGAGGTCGGGCTGACCGACATTACTCTGTTACTCCCGGAGGCGGGGCTCTGGGTCGCTCGCTCGACTCCTCCTCGTATATGGCCAACGAGTGGTCAAACGCGGGCGCAGTGGGGCGGACAACGAGACGCTCACTACACACTCCGGGATTGAACACGAGAGGTCGGGCTGACCGACATTACTCTGTTACTACACACTCCCGGAGGCGGGGCTCCCGGCCGAACACACTGGGTCGCTCGCTCGACTCCTCCTCGTATATGGCCAACGAGTGGTCAAACGCGGGCGCAGTGGGGCGGACAACGAGACGCTCACTACACACTCCGGGATTGAACACGAGAGGTCGGGCTGACCGACATTACTCTGTTACTTCCCGGACCGAACACACTGGGTCGCTCGCTCGACTCCTCCTCGTATATGGCCAACGAGGTCAAACGCGGGCGCAGTGGGGCGGACAACGAGACGCTCACTACACACTCCGGGATTGAACACGAGAGGTCGCTGACCGACATTACTCTGTTACTTCCCGGAGGCGGGCTCCCGGCCGAACACACTGGGTCGCTCGCTCGACTCCTCCTCGTATATGGCCAACGAGTGGTCAAACGCGGGCGCAGTGGGGCGGACAACGAGACGCTCACTACACACTCCGGGATTGAACACGAGAGGTCGGGCTGACCGGCTGACCGAACACACTGGGTCGCTCGCTCGACTCCTCCTCGTATATGGCCAACGAGTGGTCAAACGCGGGCGCAGTGGGCGGACAACGAGACGCTCACTACACTCCGGGATTGAACACGAGAGGTCGGGCTGACCGGCTTCTCCCGGCCGACACTGGGTCGCTCGCTCGACTCCTCCTCGTATATGGCCAACGAGTGGTCAAACGCGGGCGCAGTGGGGCGGACAACGAGACGCTCACTACACACTCCACGCTTTACGTATATGGAGGAGACGCTCACTCCAGGCGGGGCTCAGCCGAACACACTGGGTCGCTCGCTCGACTCCTCCTCGTATATGGCCAACGAGTGGTCAAACGCGGGCGCAGTGGGGCGGACAACGAGACGCTCACTACACACTCCGGGATTGAACACGAGACGTCGGGCTGACCGACATAACTCTGTTATATCCCGGAGACGGGGCTCCCGGCTGAACACACTGGGCCGCGTTGGTTGGAAAAAAAACAGAAAGTAATAAAAAGTTAGAACCCGTTCCGTGACGCAACCGAAACCACGTACGGTCCGCCGCGGGGGTTCATTTTTTTGCATTAATAAGATCAGCGGTCTGCCCGGCCCTTTCGAACCAAGGCGAAACACGCCTATGTCTCAGTGTAGCGCGCTTGCGGCCCAGATTATCTAAGTGAATAATCACAGACCTGATATTGCTCAATTTTGTGCGGCTAAAAGCCATGTCTCCCTCTAAGGGAATTTTGAATAAATACCGGTAGCATTGGATACCGGAATCGCCTATATTTCATAATAGGCTATAATAATATAGTCTCGTTCGTATGAACGGCCATGCACCACTACCCATTGAATAAAAAAGTATTAGCTCTTTTTCACATCACCCATCTGTCAATCCTTCAAATATACGGGCATACTTGGGTCGTGCCGGGACCTAGCTGCAATTCAGTCCCACACATTGCACCGGACCCACACCATCTTTCGGATCTCTATTGCCCTCTTAATATAAAGAAAAACCCGCTGGACCGGGGTCGACCGATCATTCAAGGTAAAAATAAACCTGACTATGACGGACGGCTGTAAGCCATCTCCCGTCAAGTTATTTTCTTCCTCCCCCGACGAAGACCGCAGGGCCCTCCGGTATCCTTGCCCGGCCCCCGCTACCCGTCGTCCGTCACATCCCCCGCCGGATTCGACCCTCTACCCGGCTCGTGTCTCTCTACCACCCCTCTATCCTGCTCCCGGCCTCCCGGCCAGGTCTCTCCCAGGGCCCTCCCAGGGCCCTCCCGCCATCGACTAGGGCATCCTTGCCCATCGCTAGTCGTGCCCGTCCGTCACATACCCAGGGCCCCCCCGCCGGAATCGACCCCTCTACCCGGCTCGTGTCTCTCTACCACAGGGCCCTCCCGGACGGCTCCCGGGCATCCTTGCCCGACCCCCGCTAGCCGTCGTCCGTCACATCCCCGCGGAATCGACCCCTCTACCCCGGCTCGTGTCTCTCTACCACGGGGCCCTCCCGGACGGCTCCCGGGCATCCTTGCCCGCCCCGCGTCGTCCGTCACATCCCCCCCGGAATCGACCCCTCTACCCCGGCTCGTGTCTCTCTACCACAGGGCCCTCCCGGACGGCTCCCGGGCATCCTTGCCCGGCCCCCGCTACCCGTCGTCCGTCACATCCCCCGCCGGAATCGACCCCTCTACCCGGCTCGTGTCTCTCTACCACAGGGCCCTCCCGGACGGCTCCCGGGCATCCTTGCCCGCACCCGCTAGTCGTCGTCCGTCACATCGCCCGCGGAATCGACCCCTCTACCCCGTCTCGTGTCCCTCTACCACGGGGCCCTCCCGGACGGCTCCCGGGCATCCTGCCCCCCCGCTAGCCGTCGTCCGTCACATCCCCCCGGAATCGACCCCTCTACCCGGCTCGTGTCTCTCTACCACAGGGCCCTCCCGGACGGCTCCCGGGCATCCTGCCCGACCCCCGCTAGCCGTCGTCCGTCACATCCCCCGCGGAATCGACCCCTCTACCCGGCTCGTGTCTCTCTACCACGGGGCCCTCCCGGACGGCTCCCGGGCATCCTTGCCCGGCCCCCGCTACCCGTCGTCCGTCACATCCCCCCCCGGAATCGACCCCTCTACCCCGGCTCGTGTCTCTCTACCACGGGGCCCTCCCGGACGGCTGCCGGGCGTTCTTGCCCGACCCCCGCTAGCCGTCGTCCGTCACATCCCCCCCGGAATCGACCCCTCTACCCCGCCTCTCGTCCCGGCTCGTGTCTCTACCAGGGCCCTCCCAGACAGGGCTCCAGGCATCCTGCCCGACCCCGACCCCGTCGTCCGTCACATCCCCCGGAATCGACCTCTACCCCGGTCGTGTCTCTCTACCACAGGGCCCTCCCGGACGGCTCCCGGGCATCCTTGCCCGACCCCCGCTACCCGTCGTCCGTCACATCCCCCCCGGAATCGACCCCTCTACCCCGGCTCGTGTCTCTCTACCACAGGGCCCTCCCGGACGGCTCCCGGGCATCCTGCCCGACCCCCGCTAGCCGTCGTCCGTCACATCCCCCGCGGAATCGTTTTTGTTTTCTACCGAATCGACCCCTCTCTGTGTCTCTCTACCACGGTCGCCCTCCCCGGACGGCTCCCGGGCATCCTTGCCCGCACCCGCTAGTCGTCGTCCGTCACATCGCCCGCGGAATCGACCCCTCTACCCCGTCTCGTGTCTCTCTACCACGGGGCCCTCCCGGACGGCTCCCGGGCATCCTGCCCGACCCCCGCTAGCCGTCGTCCGTCACATCCCCCGGAATCGACCCCTCTACCCCGGCTCGTGTCTCGCGGCCCTCCCAGGGAACTCCCGGGCATCCTTGCCCGACCCCGCTACCGTCGTCCGTCACATCCCCCCGGAATCGACCCCTCTACCCCGGCTCGTGTCTCTCTACCACAGGGGGCCCTCCCAGGCATCCTTGTCGATCCATCCCCATCGGTCTCCAGGGACCCTCAGTGGAATCGACCCCTCTACCCCGTCTCGTGTCTCTCTACCACGGGGCCCTCCCGGACGGCTCCCGGGCATCCTGCCCGACCCCCGCTAGCCGTCGTCCGTCACATCCCCCGCGGAATCGACCCCTCTACCCCGTCTCGTGTCTCTCTACCACGGGGCCCTCCCGGACGGCTCCCGGGCATCCTTGCCCGGCCCCCGCTACCCATCGTCCGTCACATCCCCCCCAGAATCGACCCCTCTACCCCGGCTCGTGTCTCTTACCACGGCGTCATCACGGACAGCTCCCGGACGGCTCCCGGAAATCCGTACCCGCTAGCCGTCGTCCGTCACATCCCCCAGAATCGACCCCCTCTTCGTACCTCCTTTCGTGTTTCTTCATGTTCCTCCCCAGGCGAGTTCAGGCCCTGGGTTCCTTCTCCATGTTCCTTCAGGTTCCTTCTCCTTGGGTTCCTTCTTTGGGGTTCCTTCCTTCAGGTTCCAGGGCTCACTTGGGTTCCTTCCCCGGGTTCCTTTTACCCCTTCAGGTCTTCCATCCCCCTTCGGGTTCCTTCAGGTTCCTTCGGTTTTCCTTCGTTTCCTTCAGGTTCCTTCCCTTCTTTCAGGTTTCAGGTTGCCCCTTCAGGTTCCTTCGGGTTCCTTCAGGTTCCTTCAGGTCCTTTCTCCAGGTTCCTTCAGGTTCCTTCGGGTTACTTCGGTTCCTTCGGGTTCCTTCGTTTTCCTTCGTACTCCTTTGGGTTCCTTCGGGTTCCTTCGGGTTCCTTCGTACTCCTTCGGGTTCCTTCGGGTTCCTTCGGGTTCCTTCGGGTTCCTTCGGGTTCCTTCGGGTTCCTTCGGGTTCCTTCGGTTCCTTCGGGTTCCTTCGGGTTCCTTCGGGTTCCTTCGGGTTCCTTCGGGTTCCTTCGGGTTCCTTCGGGTTCCTTCGGGTTCCTTCGGGTTCCTTCGGGTTCCTTCGGGTTCCTTCTGGTTCCTTCGGGTTCCTTCGGGTTCCTTCGGGTTCCTTCGGGTTCCTTCGGGTTCCTTCGGGTTCCTTCGGGTTCCTTCGGGTTCCTTCGGGTTCCTTCGGGTTCCTTCGGGTTCCTTCGGGTTCCTTCGGGTTCCTTCGGGTTCCTTCGTGTTCCTTCGGGTTCCTTCGGTTTCTTCGTTCTTCAGGTTCCTTCTGTTCCTTCAGGTTCCTTCAGGTTCCTCCTTCGGGTTCCTTCAGTTCCTTCTTCCTTCTCCTCCTCCGGGTTCCTTCGGTTCCTTCATCAGGTTCCTTCAGGTTCCTTCGTTCCTTCGGTTCCTTCGGGTTCCTTCAGGTTCGTTCAGGTTCCTTCAGGTTCCTTTCCAGTTCCTTCGGGTTCCTTCGTTCCTTGTTCCTCAGGTTCCTTCAGGTTCCTTCGGGTTCCTTCAGGTTCCTTCAGGTTCCTTCAGGTTCCTTCAGGTTCCTTCAGGTTCCTTCAGGTTCCTTCAGGTTCCTTCGTTCTTCCTTCGGTTCCTTCGGGTTCCTTCGGTTCCTTTTCCTTACCCAGTTCCTTCAGGTTCCTCGGTTCCTTCAGGTTCCTTCGGGTTCCTTCAGTTCCTTCAGGTTCCTTCTTCCTCCTTCGGGGTTCCTTCAGGTTCCAGTTCCTTCAGGGTCTGTTCCTTCGGGTTCCTTCGGGTTCCTTCAGTTCCTTCAGGTTCCTTCGTTCCTTCCGGTTCCTTCAGGTTCCTTCAGGTTCCTTCTTCTTCCTTCCTTCAGGTACTCCTTTCGTTCCTTGGTTCCTTCGGTTTCCTTCGTACTCCTTTTTCCTTCAGGTTCCTTCGTTCCTTCGTGCTCCTTTGGGTTCCTTCAGTTTTTCTTCGTCCCTTCAGGTCCCTTCAGGTTCCTTCAGGTTCCTTCAGGTTCCTTGGTGTTCCTTCAGGTACCTTCAGGTTCCTTCGGGTTCCTTGGTGTTCCTTCGTTTTCCTTCGGGCTCCTTCGTGTTCCTTCGGGTTCCTTGGTGTTCCTTCGTTTTCCTTCGGGCTCCTTCGTGTTCCTTAGGGTTCCTTCGGGTTCCTTCGGGTTTTTTCAGGATTTTTCGGGTTATTTCGGGTTTTTTCGGGTTCCCCTGGGTTCTCTCCGGTTCTTTCCGGTCTTTTCAGGATTTTTCGGGTTATTTCGGGTTTTTTCGGGTTCCCCTGGGTTCTCTCCGGTTCTTTCCGGTCTTTCCAGTTCCTTCCGGTTCTTTCCTGTTCTTTCCGGTCTTCCCAGTTCCTTCCGGTTCTTTCCTGTTCTTTCTGATTCATTCCGGTTCTTTTCGGTTCAATCCTGTTCTTTTCGGTTCTTTCCTGTTCTCTCCGGTTCTGTTTTGTTCTCTCCGGTTCTCTCCGGTTCTTTCCGGTTCTTCCCGTTTTTTTCCGGTTCTTTCCGGTCGTTCCGGTTCTTTCCGGTATTTTCCGGTTGTTCAAAGTGCCTATAGTGAATAAAACCGCTACAGAAGATGGTGAATTGCCGAAACCGGTCTAGCAAAAGACAAAACCAGTGAGATGAGATAGAAACACACGAAATCTACGGTATTCCAACCCCTCGCAGACAATAAAACAGGTATGTTAAACCTTATAATATTCGTCGATAAACACGGGATGATAAAATATATAGAATTGAGATAATGGAAGGATTAATAAAAGAGCCAATTTCCATATTTAAAGGCCAACGTCCCAGACTTCAAATGAGGTCGCTGCGGTGACTCGAAATACGGTCCCCAAATTAAAAATTAATTAATAGCCCGAATTTTTATTTTTAACAAATAAACACGGAGTAGGATTGAACATTGAGCGCGTTGAACGACCGTTGAAAAACGATGATCGCGGTGCCAACCTGCGCCACTTGGTCCGGTCCCATATCCGTCATTCGGGCAGAAATCGGCTGTATAAACTGCTCATAAACGGCAGACCAATGATTTCCATACCTAATTGCGCGAAATCGCGATACGGCCTAATACATTCTAGAAATGAAGTATAAGATACGCGACGCGGGTCTCCAAATGAGTGTAAATGTCACAACAGATCTCGCATTACAGGTTGTTCAGAAATAAAAAAAATTAAAAAATAGCGAGAGATAAATATAAGTGGAAAAAATATTTAGAATGGATGTCAAATGCAACGGCCATAATCCTTCGTTTAATTTCAAATACGAATATGAGAATGAATGAGAAGATGCAGTAAGTTAAAAATATTGTAGACCTATGAACGTGTTGACACACTCGGCGTTTAATGTATGTCCATGTTCACAGCTGTGAATCCCAGTTTAATATCACGACAGCTGTTTCAAATGACAATAAAATATTTCAGTCGGTAAACACCGTAGCTGCTTTCCACCGGGATATATACGTCCCTCGAAAATCTTGAAACTAAAAATTTAATATTTTCAAGCGGAAACAATTGAATGTTCCTTGAAATTTAAATATTTATTTAAAATAATATTACTTATGTCACTTTGGTGTTCCTATAATATTCTTTGGAGATAATTGCATATATATATATATATATATATATATATATATATATATATATATATATATATATATATATATATATATATATATAGTTAGCGACAGTCCCTCCAATGGAAAAAAGGAACCCTACTGAGGTAGGGCACAGGAGACGTTCTCGGAAATTCATGTTCTGTGCCAATATCGGAGACAAGTTGGCGGACCATCAAAGAGGGTATTAACGGTCCCCCGGAACACCTGCGTTTAGCTATCCCCCTCTCCCTCTTATATTATAATATATGAAAAGGCAAGGGAATAAAGGAGTGGGCAGTGTGGGACGACACTCTGCCTAGTTTAGTCAACCTTCGTGCTCCGTGGCATATTTCTGTGATATTATGCGTTATTACTTTTTCAGTGATTATACCTTTCTTCCAGACCTTTTATAAATTATATATTTGTTAATTTTGTTTTTACTTCCACATATGCATGTACGTTTTAATTAAATATTAATCATATACTTAAGAACACTAACCTGGACTCCGTAGACTTGGGCTGCGCCAGTCTGAAGACGATCCTCTGTGTAATGAATATTTCCCGAACTTCTCCCAGTATTTCATCACTCTCGTTTATATCCACCAAAGAAAACATTGACCTGATATTAGTTCAATCAAATGTCAGCACTTATCTTGCACATGGAATAATTACCGGAGGTTATTAAACTTTTCTGTACTCATACCCGGTCCAGCCGGGAGGAATGTTGTTACAGATAGCGATATAGTAATGCGAAAATTAAATAAATCAAGCGGGTAATATCGATAACGAATTTGGCGCGTTAGTTTGTTCCGAAACAACTAAATGCGAGCGCCATTGTCTTGCCGTTTTGGGATACGGACGCCTAAAAAATTAGAAAGTGAGCCATAGATACCATTAATATGGATGTCAATATATTGGAAAATTGTTTCTTGAAACAAATATTAGTTTCATTTATACGGGGGAATTACTTTTTCCTTCCTTAAGTAATACTTGTACTTAACAGTTAGACCATACACCAGTGTAATATTAGTACACATACACACTTTTATATATGTATATATAAATCTGTGTGTGTAGTGGAAATTTTTCTATTTGAAACATTATGTATAGTTCAGTTATATTCAGTATTTTTATATTAATACACCATTTTTGATATATAATCCCTAATATTTATACACGTTTCTGTTCAATAATAGAAATGACAATAATTATGTACAAGCTAAATAAAATACAAACAATATTATTATAAAGACTAAAAATGTCCTACTGCAATCTGACATTATGTGCGCTGCGACGACTACTGACTAACACTGACTACTGGCTACTACTGAGAGTCAGTAGTCAGACTGACTACTGACAATTTAAAATAAGACATTATCCAAGGAACAATATTTTTGGCCTCAGGTATTTTCAAAACGGTTTAACTTATCGCCAGACCAACATCCCAGTAATGAAAGGTGTTATCTCAGTTCACTTCAAAATTATTCATGTCCCTCTATAGCTCGAATTCTGTTCTTAACTTGTTCATGAGTTTGTATTCTCTGTAACCTACCCGTAGATTAGAACGGCGCTGACCTAGTGGCATGTCGATTAAATGTTTTTTTATTGTAGCCACTACTATATTATACTTCTTGGTGGCTCTTTCTATCTTCCCACAATTCTCTTCAAATACATTCTTATGAATGTTATGAACCTACAGGACGCTGATTATTGGTGGAAACAATACATGTGCGTAACAATAATACCTCTTGAAAACGTTCAACAAACTTTAAAGTATCTAAACTTACTTTTATATAAGTATAAATATAATTTTAAATATAATAATTATATTTAAAATATATGCAGCAAAACATTTAGAAAATAGATCAGTTACTTCATCGGGAATGTTACATTCGCAGAGAGACATCTTTCTCTTTTTTTTTTTGAAGAACGAAATTCGGTGGTCGTGTGGCTCAAGAACGACATATTTCAATTATAACGAATTTCCTTTCGGTACAACGAAGAAATTTGATCGTCAATTCTGTTCGACGTGTAATATGTACAACGCTAGTTTTATACATGCATGGATGGGGAGAGGAGTAAAAATTGGATGTGATATATGGAAGAGGGGGTGGAGGTTGAGAGCAACAGTTTGGTGTTCATCTGTTGCTCGGCGGAGGCCGCCTGTCGGCCGCATCTCGGCCACTCATTTTTCAAACCTCCGCCCACATTGCACCGCTCCCAGCCTAATGCGATTGTTTAGCGCTGGCATTCAGCGTTATCGCCGTGGACCTTCAATCGGGGGCTCAATCACAGTTCCAATCTACGGTGAAGCCGCCGCAACCCAAAGGGGGAGTCAGAAACGGCGGGCGGATAAAGCAGTTTGTACGCTGTAATTACACATTCGATTCTGAACCGTCGGGCCTATCGATCAGAACACCTCCAAAAATCTAGGATTTCTTGAAAATGTTTCCTTAAGAAAATATGTGCGACTTCTAATTCTAGTCATCCAGATCGTTTCCTCGCAGACTTGTCCTGTCACTCATCCACGACTGTTGAAACAGTAGCTGAGATTTTTAAATTTTTGAACTTACATCTATCCCAGTGGTTTTTATTCTTTAAAGTAAGAACGGATTTCGAATTCAGAATCATATGTCACAGAAAGCGGCCTAGCATAAGACCAAACAAGCGCGCCAAGACAGATCGCGAGAACTATGGTATTGAAATCCTTCGTACCTGTGTTATACATGAATAAACTGTTAATACTAAAATAGTAACTGCCTTGCTTCAATTTTTCTCTCCTCTCTCTTATAGGTCGATGTGATGTATGCTTTGCGGGAATGCGCAATTATATTTTCGTTGTTTTATGCCTAAAGAAAAAAAGTCTGAGCATAAACCTAAGCGCTCACCTTTCATGGAGGCCGGCAATGACAGAGGTCTCCACGCCAGTGTTGACCTCATGGCGCCGGTAGAGGACTGTTATGTCGACCAGCGTCCTCACCGAGCACCAGTCTTCTAATATCCAGTCCTCTTCGCTATTCATGCCGCTACTATAACTCGAGTTACTCCTTTAAATGACAATAAAAATCTCTAGAGCCGAAGGACATAGTATTCAGGAACTGTGAAATAATACAGATACCGGTACGCGCCCATGAGTGTTTTCATCTCATTCTTAACATACTACCCACGCTTCCTATGTTGAAGCCAATTTAGTCCAGTACGGTTAATTCAATTGCCAATACGTCTAAGACTATATTATTATACATAGGGTCGGAAAAGTGTGAGCAACGGGCAAAATGATGCGTACGTTCATTACCCGATTACAATTGTCATTAAATAACCGTAATACTGTTCTGAAAATAATTACATAATGCACCAATTATAGCTATCAGATACAATTATATTTCAATTGGTTTTACCTAATAATTGGTACAGATCCGTTGTTATCCTTCCAAGAGCCCGACCAAACGTAGTCGAAGTTATTCCCGATCGTGTACAATCCGTCGATGTACTCGCTATAAAAAATAGTTTCTTCAAATAATCTATTTACATGTGAATTATTGGAGTAGCAGGGTTCATAATTATTGGCTGTAAACTGTAGTGCCAATCGTCATTGTCGAGGGAGCAATAGTTCGATTGTGATATAATTATAAATGTTTATAGTTTTATAATACAACAAAATAACCACCCCAATCTAAAGTTAAGAGATGACTGAGTCATATTATATCATTAAGGATTTTAAGTCATATTATTAAGGAGTAAGGGTTTGTAAATATCAACAAGCAAGATTCGACGAGCCCCTTTGACGACCTTTTATAATGTAAGCCGGGCCTGAGCCCGGCAATCTACCCTGGAGTTTGGAAGCGTATTGTTGAGAGTAGTATTATACCGAGTCATTCTTTTGAGTATACTTGTGAATAGTACTGTATCGAACAATTATAATTTGAACATTCTTTTGTGTTATCGAATATAACTGTTTTTAAAAATCCT
The DNA here is from genome assembly GCA_019843655.1 of Lethocerus indicus. Lineage (NCBI taxonomy): Eukaryota > Metazoa > Arthropoda > Insecta > Hemiptera > Belostomatidae > Lethocerus > Lethocerus indicus. The sequence continues at coordinate 18,019,163 of JACDQD010000003.1, read as the reverse complement.
CTTGCAATCCGGACGCGTTTAAGTTATATATATCAAGAAAAAGTGGTGAATAGAAGGTTGGAGAAGATACAAGTTGAAGAACAGATGGGCAATTTGTCCCCGGTCCCGATCCCATCTAAACGAGAATAGGATTGGACGCACCCTGCTCATTCCCAGAGGCAAATTTTTTCCGCACCGAAATTTGTGATTCGTCTTGCCTATTTCACGCGCCATCGATACATACGTTGGCGATACAAACCTTTCCAAATAATTGGTTTAAAATAATTTCACTATCGCATCTCGTGCAAATGATATCCTCACCGTAGTACTTGTGTAATAAACAGTCTGCAAAGCGATATTGCAGTTTATAAAATGAATAAATCAATAATCGGATAATAGCTATTTCGTTTAAGTCCGAATTATTTGTCAAATTTACTATGACCAAATGGATGGCCTTTAGGAATTTTTCACATTTAATGCGCGTAAAAGTTTTTATCGTAAGTTTGGGCAAGGCATCAATCCCGCTTATCAGCTCGGCATTCAAATCGCTCGACTGTCAAGCCTGAAGATTCCACTACAAAAATATTAGTAATATGATTAATATATTAAAACAGAGAAGCAACATCTACACAATATTTGCGCAGAATCAGATCACTGCTGTAATAGAATCAAACAACTGAATGAAGTCAGAACGCCCGAATTTTAAACTTAGGTTTAAGGCTATAAAATATAGGAGGGGAAAAATGCCGTATCGTGGATAAATGGACGATCGACGTAATTATGAACAATGCGATTGGAACAACGATTGGTATATTCAGAGAATTATGGATTGTAATAATTTAGAGGACTGTAGATATTTCAAGGTATTATGGTCGATTTTCATTGTTCACAGTCAACCACTAAAAATTATTATAGAGGGGATCATTTATATTACTTCAGAGAATCGCAGTCATAGAATTGATCCAATCCAAGCCTACACGTCAAGCTGACGTCGTAGCCGAACTGCAAGAGTTTCCAGTTCTCTTCATCACAGTCCATAACATCCGCTCCACCTGAAACCCGTAGTCAATCAATATTCGTCAATTATAAGTGCTAATAACGCGAAATTGATTCTAGTCTCTCGGAATCCAATTGAAAGCACTAGAAAATGGGCCCGAAATTGATTTAAAATATATTATATTAGTTTAGAATACCTGTTTTGTGGTTGGCGAAGGGTTGGAATACCGTAGATTTCGTGTGTAGATTCAATACACACACACACACACACACACACACACACACACACACACACACACATATATATATATATATATATATATATATATATATATATATATATATATATATATATATATACACACATACACACACACACACACACAAACAGACAACCACCACAGTACAAGAGACAGTGACAGTGCACTGAGGATGCCCAAAAACCATCCAAAGTGCCAAAGTGACTGATACCGCTACTGAAGATGGCGAGCAGACGAAACCGGTCTAGCAAAAGACCAAACTCAGCGAGAGGAGACAGAAATACACGAAATCGACGATGTATTATATTATAGAGGATTTGTAGCAGAGTAAACTAAAGATGAGTTATAAAGAAGTTGTACGGTTAGTCTTGTCTGAATTAAATTTTATTTCCGTTTCTTATAGCCTTCGGTTGAATAAGTAGCATTTATATGTGACATTAAAACTAACTTAAAATATTAAAATTGGGCCACAAATAAACATTATGACTCAATAATAAGTTAAATAATAATTACTGAATGTTAATGCTATATAAGAATTTACATTTTCCTTTTTCTGTATTACCCCTTGTCATATTTCATTAATTTTCAACGGGCCTTATTAGTTATGAACTTCTTGGAGTAGGTCATAACAGGTAATAACATATACATCACAAAAGAATACCCTGTTAAATTTCCATACTGATGACTAGAATCAATTCACTGTGAATGTACGGTTAATGAATGATTACTAAATTAGATGATAATAAACCCGATAAAAGGCTTCTATATTTGCATAGGGCAAATGATATGTTAACTTTCTGGTTAATTATAAAAAATAAATTTCGTTCTAGAAGAAATACTGGAACATGTAAGAGCCCGGTATATGTCGAAGAATCGATTGCGATTTTTAAATTCCTTAGTAAGACGCTTAAGACGTCTTCGGCTCGAAACAAAGGATTGGGTGAACTGTTTGAATTCCAAAGTTTGTTCAATTAAACGCCAACCCCGAGGGAAGGGTGTTCACTTTCTAATAATTCGTGCTCGTCTAACCTCGGGGGCTTCATCCCAGGGAGGAGCATACTTAAGACTACACGTCAGGGAGAGAGAGAGAGAGGGGGAGGAGATTCTCATTCTTATTGCTATAGGATAGGGCCGAACAATGCCTGGCCTGGTCAGGTGGCCGTGGAGCTCTCTTGACAACATATTTTACTGTAATAAAAACTCAACTAGGAGTGTGGCAGCATATTTTTATTACTGACTCAACTAAGTGTGGCAACCGTGAAAAGCAACCGTGGCAACATATTCTAGAATAACGACTACTTGTCTGACAGGAGAACTCTATGGACTTCTCTTTGCAATCATAAATTAATTTAGTAGTATATTATAATATATACATTAATAATATTATTTAACATGTTACAATTATTTTTGTTTAACCTTCTATTTATTGTACCATCATCCTTCTTATTTATTGTTAAGCAAAGATTAAGGAGTTCAATGCAAATTTACGGACGGAAGAAGCTGTAAAGAGGCCTTCTGGAATTACTTGACAAGTAAGAATCGAATTCGTGTAGCCCAAAATGTGCACGTCATAGTGTAACAATTTTTGTAAATATATAAATATATATATATATATATATATATATATATATATATATATATATATATATGTATATACACACATAAACAAATGAATATTGTTGTAAATGTTGTAGATCAGGAGTATAATGTAAATATAGTAGAGGAATTTTATGATACTATACGTTTACGATTGAAAGAAGAGATCTCCTAAACTTTAGACTCAATATATTTTTTATAAATAAGTTATTAACATATTTTTAGAAACCGCGTAAAGCAGAAGTAGTCCTTATTCTCGAGATAAGTTACATTGGTAGCATTTTAATTAACAATCCGTGAAAATTCAGGTTTTTTATAAACGTGGTCCCGGAAAAAAAAATTTCCAGGCGTCTAAATGCGGCAATGAAAAATCTTGCTCTCGGTTGGACCGACTGAGCGAGGGGCATTTTGAGCCCAAGTGTAAAGTGTCAAACAAAGCCTGACCTTTTTATTAATATTTAACAAAGCTGTCGCTCGGCCGCAGAAAGGAAAGAGAGTAAGGTAGGACGAAACGGACAGAGAGGGCGCTAGAACCTAATGAATATTTAATAAAAGCTCCGGCCCCGTTCCTTTTTTGCCCGATTAATTAATTAACCTTTTAATTTCTGCTTTCAACAGATATTTGACATTGAATTTCAATATGGAACGTACAGTGCCGGGAGAGTGGTCTAAATGGGAGAATGCACTCAACTTAAATTCATGACAACGTCTGTTTTAAAACTGGTTATTTGAGAACTATTTTTGAAAATTCCGTTTAATTGATTACGTAAAATTTTGTGTGTCGAAGGACACACATAAATACTTTCACTCACCATAAATACGTTAAGTATAAAAAATGCCATAAATTACGGCTTGGAGATCATAAATGCTCACAACAAGTGGAGCATAGTTGTTAACCAAGTTAAGGAGCAAAGCAAATAAGTAAGTTGAAACAGCGAGTTGGGGAAACAAAGTTAATAATTATGATGGACTTTGGTTGGCACAGAGGAGGGGCCGATCTAACTAAATTAACAGTAGAAGAGGGAGTGACTGTGGTGGAGAGGGGGGGATGAGGCATCCTGGTAGTGGGCGATCTAGAACGGAGGAGGTGGTGACCTGCTCCCTCCGCCCTCTGCACTACGGTATGACGCTCAATCGCATTACCGTCCGTTACACAGAATATCGCCGCCGCCTCCTCCAACTTACATTGTATAGCCAGAGTGGTACCCAACTCTAAAGCGCTGGGCCAAAGTCATTACCCCGCCAGACCGTACATATTAAACCCGATAACTCGGGGATATTTTCATAATTTGCATCCGAGTGTCATAATGGAAAATGGCCCGAGGAAACAGAGCAATTTTATTCAATTGTTAAAACATTTAGCCTATAACATAATTAAGATTAGACTAATTAAGCGTTTAATCTAAATTTAAACATTCATTTTACAACACAGAATTGTCAATACGTACGTTCTGTAATTATAATGGATATATTTTAATTATTAATGTATATCGGTGAACACTTAAAGGAGCCGTGAGAATAAGTAATTGCAAATGCATTTCGTACTTCTGAATCCGTAGCTGAATGTATGGTTGTGTATTAGTGTTGACATATTCCTCCCCTAAATAACTCACCTAATCAGCATTTGTGTGTTCTATGACATTTTCAATACTTCCCAATCGATTACTATTTTAAATTAATTACTACTGAGCATATCGTATACGATGCTATGTCTATTTGGTTTCAAACCTGCGTTGGAGTACCACGTCGAATAGATTAGTTGGATATAGCAATGAAATCCACTCGAAAACAGTATCATTCGATGAATAATAAATACAAAAGCAACTTTCGTATATTTACGAAAAATACCTAAAATATGTTTCGAAGATGGGACGGCTGCTTGAATGTTTCGCAAATAAATAAAAAGTATCTAGGTTTTGTTCCCTTTTGTTGACTCGGCGGGCAGAGTTCAGTCTTATAATGGAGGCTGAAACAGTGACAGCGTTGGTGTCATGGTGGAGACTGAAATGAGGGCGGGCGGTCTCAAATTAAAAACGGCAACAGTCGCTAATTATAAGCGTACGCCGAAGGGGACCTGTCATTAGAGCGCAGCAGGCAAAGCTCCTCGCAATTCTCAAATTCTCACTTCGGACGAATTAGCTGACTAGAGGGACAACCAGCTCAAAACAAATACCACAGATGTCCGAAATAACAGATAGCGTAGGTCTGGTATATAGTTTTTACCTACACGAATTACAATAAATAATATAAAAATGCGTATCAGACAAAAGTGGTCAATACCTTCACGCCGACTCAAAAGACCCGACTTAAATCGTGAACTTGGACTATTAAGACAATTACTAAAACATCAAAATTAACCTTATCCAACAAACTAACAATATACAAAGTAATTTTAATACCGACATGGACATACGCAATTGAACTATGTGGTTACACTAAGAAATACATCGCTCGCATCCAAAGGTTTCCGTCATAAATCCTTCGCACCATCCTTAATTGGTATGTTTCTAACCGAACAAGGCACAATGACCTCAACATACCAACAGTTGACGAAGTCGCGAAATCCCGGTTCCTTAAATTTCATTCCGTCCTTTCTCATAATCCAAATTTGCTTGTTCAGTCCCTTCCTTCATTCGTCCATCCATTATCCCCCCCCCCCAAGTCGGTCTAAACGCCACTGGCCAAGAGATCTTCTTACGCAGCCGTAAAAGTGCCACCACTGGGTGACTTCTTTTATCTTGCCAGTCACGTCAACATAAAACTCACTACATCAATGTACTTATAACTGTAACAGTTGTTTGTACAAGGAATAAAACAAAACAAACTGATAAAAATCTAACGTTATATCTCCAGATACATTTATAGCCATAGTCATTCCGTTAACAAAGTTCAATAGGTTATTGGAAGCAAATCAAATGGTTTCTTCTAGTCTGTAAGGTGTCACACCGATGTTCCATTTACAGCAATAATGGTAAAGGAATTCGTCGCAAAGGAGAATAAAGTAAAAATTATGGACCCTTACCAGAAGCGAGGAAACAGATAATCAGAAGGTGAACATAATCCATGGTTGTCTTCAAAGGTGAATGTTATTGCATAGGGAGCAGTGTTAGTAAAACTACTAAAACCTCCTGACTGTTAGTAAAACATCTGTTGCCTAGCGACCGCGCCACTGCCACCCGTATAACGGTTCCCACCAACGCTCTCTACCGGCTGTACAAGTGGCCGTGATAAATAAGAAACGAGCTTTGTGTCGCACACATGACAACATTTTGTCCTTAACACTTAGTTATGTATGTATTTATTTATGTTTATCCATGGGTAAATTTCAGGGAATATTGTAATTCATATTTTCATTACTACTTTCCTTACAAAGACTTACAAGATTTCAAACGATTTGGAAGAGAAATAGTTCAAAATAACCTAAACCTCGGGTTTATCTGTAGAACGTATTGAAGCAGAAACCTAATACATAAATACTCATCTGTAAATAGTAACGTAGTAGTGTGGCCGAGAATTATTATGGAAGGAATCCGTTAGCCTAAAGTCTGACAATTAAATATTTACCTCAGAAACATGTTCGCGCTGAACCGTTCTAGCAGTGGGAAACCCGATCTAACAAACCGTGAATCGGAATAGATTTGGGGTGAAAAATACCAGTCCCATATAATCTTAAGAGCTATTCCTTTCAACCTTCCTCATCCTCTTCCGTCAAGTTATGAATACTTCATCCTTCTACTTTCTATTCTTTGCATTTTCTTTCCCAACAGCAAAAGAGGACACCTTCTCTAAAACGATCTTCGACTAGATATATTATTCTCCGTTACTCTGAAAGTAATCCGCTTAGCAAATTCTTCAAAAGCACTGAAACAGTCGTTCAGAATGGCCTCGGGATTTAAGACACCAGCAACTAGAACTAAAACCCCCATCAAAAACAAAAGCATGTAACATTCTATTACAAAAGGCAATTAAATATTGCCCGTGACCAAGAATTGAATAGCTTAGCTCGCAGGGGTGGCGAGGTGCGCAGGCCCAGAGGCGCTCGATATGAAGACACCTCTTGATAAAACCTCCCTATGTCCTCCACATGTATCAATTATATCAGTTACAACTACACTGTCGGAGTGCAAGCATGCATTGCCTTTCATCGTAGCTTTTTAACCAATATCGGACCACCCTTTTTTCGGTAGGAAGTTGTACGACATTCTATTTAGAAGCTATTTAGAAATAAGGTTTCACGATAAGCTTCATAGTTATCATTTGAATGTATTTCTTCACGCCTCATCCCGACTACCTCTCACACGTGGGGTTCGTGCATCTTAAAATGCAACGTTTTGTTTAAGAGATGTAGCGATTGAGTTTTATTCATGCCTTATGTAAGCAAATTCATGTTATCTGCTCAAATTACGTGAAATACTTATTACTAACAATCAAAATTTCTAATATGAAATAGTTCTTATCGCGTTATTTGTATAAATTATCCCATTTATGCGAGCACTAATAATGGTGTTTGGACTACATACGTTTTATAATCTAACTTCGGGTAAACGCTTTACCGAAACCTATAAGCTTCAATTCATCCTTTTTCGGAAATGTTTCGTGGCCAACATATATTCGAACGAGTAATCTACGTACTTGGGGCTCCGGAACAGAAAAAGTTGAAATGAAAAAAAAAACAACATACGGCGAGAGTTGACTCCGTATTTTTCTGCGGGGGATCAACGGCGATTGCTTTTTCGAATTCGCCGATTTTAATACCTGGTATCTGGAGCGTAGCAAGAATGGAACAATGAGGGCCAGATTTATGGAAGGGTACCTATCGTGTATACATGCGCGCAAAAAACTTCCTCCGTTTCTAGGTCCCATCCTTTGTTCGTCGTTACTCAACGAGACTCACACTGTCTCACAAACAAGCACAGTCCGCTTTTCTCTTCAGTCAGAGAACCTCGGCTTAATTTTAAAATCCATTACCCGTGTCCTGTGTGCCGCCGCCCCTCCAACCCCCAACCCCCCACCCCCAAACCGCTTCAACACGCGCTATTAGTCCAGACTCGAGCTGCCCCGTTATTAAGTCGTAAATAAAGGTGATTTCCAATCAACGCACTTTGAACCTCATCCCTCCCCCCGGATATGAATTTTAATCATTTTCCTTTTTTTGTTCCTAAGCTAAGCGAAAATGAAGCGCGCCTCTAACAACTCCGGGCCTTTTTTGGACGTTTGATCAAACTGTAACGCAGAGTAATTTATGCGAATGACTTGTTAGTTTCTGTACGAAATAACGTGGTACTCGATGCCTTCGACTCATGTCCCGCATGCCCAATGAGTTTATGCCCGCCTCCTATTTCGAGTGCTGTTTCTTTTTAGCAAAAGGTACCTAAAAGTTAATAAAATATACAATAGATTCCTCTAAAAGATATTATTGTTTTTTCGTCACTTTTTTTATTCCACAATCAACACTCTTATATGTTATAGGGCAATGAATTTAGGCGCCAGCCCTGACATGGTTCACACGATGAAGAAAACATCCACTGGTGACCCTTTCCTGACTTATAATTATTGTTATGGATAGGTCGGCCGCCTACGATGATGTTCGACTGATTAGAAGACTACGGTATAGCTGTAAAACGCTTTCCTAGTTTTGTTCCTAGAATTAGTCAGTTTCCTTATTCTAACATAACATTTTGTGAGTCGATACCTGGTTAATCATCGTTGATGCGATCTCTTGCTTCCATTGATTTAACTCCATGCATCCCAGTCTGTAATTCCATATCAGAACCAGTGCTGCGTGTAAATAAGTAATTTATTGTTCAGTGAGAATTTCGTTCCGTTGTCCAGTGGTCCGAGCATTCATTTAAAACGTATGTTTACATCCAGTCGCTTTATCTTAATGTGTGGATTCCACGTCAATGTAACTTATGCTTGTCGATGTAACTTATCTCGCCAAACAGAACTAAATTAAGTTAATTAACATTTATTTTGGGTCATTCTTGCAGTCGATACCCTAAAATTAATTTTCTTTCATTCATCTATTAATTTAAGTGCACTAGTGTTCCCGGGAGAAATTGCGTAAGCCTTAAAGAAAAATAAGGGATATAATAATATATCGTAATTTATATTTTGGAAGGCAAAAAGAATTTTTGTTTAAACGAATACATGTCTGCTTAAGAAACTAAATCTTACCAAGAATTCTCAATTTAATTGGAATTTATTCATTTATGACGCTAGTCGGCAATTAATAGAAAGCCATAAAGGAGGGAGATAGTAATTAATGCAGTGTGTGTGAGTGAAAGAGTTGTGCTAGGCTCGGAACCCTCTCGGGCATCCCATATTTATGAGTGGATCTCCAATTTTTTTTTCAAAAATACAGAATACTGAAATATAACTCGTTGACCGTCCATTGTTGAAGGTAGAAGTGATCCGATATAAATCTGGTCGTCCGATGGTGGGGCAGTCATGACGATATCAGGCGATATCGTGTTCCTTTTATTTTTTGAGAAGCTAAAACAAGGCGCACGCCCGTCGTCCGGTTGATGGATATAACAGCAGATCTGTCTGTCCTATGGGCGACGCGAGACAGCTCTGCAATTGGATTGTCTAACTTAAATGTTTGCCCCAATCTCTGTCCCTCTTTCAGCCCATCTCGCACACACTTGCTCCGCACGCGCAAACACTGTAATACATTCCGAGGAGCCACGTTAGCAGAAGCAACACCTCCACTAATTTAACTTTATAATCAGGCTGTGTATTACTACTACAATCTTGGAGACAATCACGCTCTCACGCGGCCCTCCCACACCCCTCCTCCATTGTTATCTTTAAAACGATACTTTCCCAACGCTCGGGAACTAATGCATACGACGCTTTCAGAAATACGGGCAACATTGGGTGGATGCCTACCGACTCTTTCGCTACCTCTGTTTCCTTTACGGAGCGGAATTAACATTACTTTTTTGAAATATATATTTACTAACTAATACAGAGTTCTAATGACGACTCAAAAATTTGTCCTGTTCGAAATTTTTATAAAACTTGAAAATTGTTATTGTGGTACTTTCTCTCTATCTTTGCTGTAACTTCCTAGGAACATTTTAACTTATGTTGGAGATGCTGAAAAACTGTCTGACTAAAATTTCAGCGATCAAACTCCAACTTGTGGACAGTGAGGACAAAATTATATTAAGAAGGAATGAAAACGTATTTCTCATTTAACACTCAAATGTAAAGTTCGTCAATAGAACCACATTTCGAATTAAGCTACTTGGTTCGATGGTGTTGTTTGTGGTTTATTTTTAATATAAATTTAATAGTTTGGGGAATGGAATGGAAGGGACATTTGGATTGAAAAATCTGTTTACACCGACTCGGAAGTGGAGGGTTGTAACAGGAAAACGAAATAAAAAGGCGTTTCGAGTGAATTGAAGAATAATAGAAATGTATTACTTGTATTATTTATGGCTTATAATAATTTTTACATGGCACTCGAACAGTCGGCTGGCACACTGGTGTGTAGCGCCCTGCGAAATGACCGCCCTCCGGAAATAATGCCGGCTTACCGACTCGGAAATCAAATTTGATCTTCGATGCGGGAACGGTAAAGTGGCGCCGAGGAAGGCGAAATAAAAAGGAAGGGTCGTGGGGGTTTTGAAGTGACATAGATTTTTTATCGGGCGACACCCGGAGTAACTCATCCGTGATAACGTAATCATGACGTTTCTCTTTTAGTTTGCACAGCGGGAGATTTCCCAAGAGAGCCGGGGCCGGGGCCCTCTTCGCGGAGCGACACGTATTGTCCCCAACCCTGCCTCAAATACCCGGCCTCAAATCTGCCTCAAATAACAAACGGACTACCGTCCATTCAATATAACGCCAGTAATTTAATTCAATTTTAATCTAAGAGTAGATAATATTCCTACAGAGTGTAAGTAAAATTAACGACGAGATACCATTCATAAGATCAAGAATTCAAGAGGGACACATTATTCAGTAAATTACATATTTTCATAATAGATGAATACCTTTTTATAACGAAATCAACAGGGAGAATGAAATGTCTGTTGAACCCCTTACACTATTGTAATTGTATTATTGTGTTACAAATAATTGAATCTAATATACCCCATTGGTGGTCCGTGAGGGTTTGGAGTGTCGGAACTATTGCGATATTCTGTCTCAACGCACTTACGCACTTACTGTACTAACACCCTGACGACTTATAATACAGCGTACGTGTGTGTTTATGTGCGCGCGTGCGTGGTTTATTTCCATTTATGCAAAAATGCAAGTCTTTAATTATTAATAATAAAACATAATGGTCAAAAACGAACAATACTTTCCGGTCCGATGTTAACTGCATATCCTCCTACCTGAGGCATATTTCACTACATCGACGAGTGTGTACGCGTGCCTGTCTCTCTGTCTGTCTGTCTCTGTCTCTTGTGAGTGTGTGACGTAGTTGCTCGAAAGTAGGGTGGACACACAAAGCGGAAATGGATGAATTATTCACGAGGTAAAATGCTCAAGAGCACGGTCGCCAACTGGGGATTGCCGGTAGCAGTCATCGCATAATTCACCGACGGGTTAATGTTTTAGAAGGGACAGGAGACCACTTTGATTTTCCCCCTTCCACCGCCATTTATTTCATTTAGCGTCCCGCCCCTATCGTATTGGCAATACCGTGGGCGCGTCTGTATTTTCCTGTTGCTCGGTTCTCCTCTGAAAGTTTGAAATTCGAAAACACCGATTCAAATTTAACCGGCCGCTTGTCGTAACAAAAAGGGAAACGTCGTAGGAACAAAAAAGTAGACAGAAAAAATTAGGAAATTCACATGCCGGGATTTTTAACAATTAAAGTTATATCAATCTATACAGTGTGATTACGATTTAGGTTAACGACTAAATAAAAAAATTAAACAGTTGCCAATAAAGATTTTAACGCTGTCATAATAATGTTATTCTGCTATTTTCTGTTTTATTAGATATTTTTCTATTATTTTAATATTGAATGATGGTTAGCGAATAAGCACTTATGAAAATGCCTTTTTTGAGTAACTAAGCCTCTAATCTGAAGTAGTAACTCATAAGACACATAACCCGTTACGGAGCACGATACGAACAAATTGAGTGTACTAATGCATGGGTTTCATATAGAATGTCTATGGTCTCAGTGTGATCGTGTTCGTCACTGTTGCATATATAACATGGAATATTAGGTAAAAATAATAAGGAAGGTTTGTAATTATTCCTACAATTTCAGACTCAATATTTTAAATTCGATAGTTTGATCTATCTCAAGAATATGAGATCCTTGTATCTGTACAGGATTAATTAGGCACAAATTAATTGAATCGCGATTTAATCTCAGAATCAATTCGTCCCTGGATCGGGTTGCGGGATTTCCGTTTCAGGTTTGAAGCTCCATTTTGAAACAGTGATAGGGCTGAGTGAATCAGAAGCCGGTATTGGACCCAAAAACGCTTAATGGTACTCGATAGTGAAATAACGAAAATATTGATTGTGGACAGACGGACTCACCTACAAAATACACAAGCCCGGGGGTGTCCAGTCGAATCCTGCATACTTCCTCACCGTTAGAAAGATTTCCATTTCTGCCCGTAAATTATTCCGCGGCCATTTTCGTGGGTCAACAGTTTAAGGGAAAAATCATACAGCCCAGTAAACGTCTAGAAGGTATATTAATCAAATGCCCCCACGGAATAACAATTCTTCAAGCCAAATTTATCGTTCAAATCTGTCTGGTTTCGCGTTTAGCAGCCATAATTAGCAGCCAGAATAGTCAAGCTTTTACTCAAAAATTACTTCAGAGTGATAGCCGGGGAATGTTCAGGACCCGTAAAAGGAAGAACGCAAAAAATAAAGGCGCACTGGATGGTTTGGACGCGTTGTGGACACTTTCTAGGACGAGGATGTTTCAAACATTAACCGCAGCGTGAATTAGGTGCTGTGAAAAGGGTGTTGGCCACCTATTTCAACCGAAATCATTTATTTATTTATTTCAATTTCGGTCTAGCCCCATCCCCGTGCCCTCACAATGACTATTTCAACGGTGCGCCTCGGCCCAACGGTTTTCGATTTACTCTTTGCCCTGCGCCTTCTTTGATGCCGCGGTGTGACCGGCATCAAGCCGCCAGTTTGTACTTGATTCTTCTTTCTAGCTCACCTAGGCTAGCCTGATAGATATGTGGCTTTCAGAGTTACAGTTGAATGAAATTCTTTGATCATGTGCTAGAGAAATTATGAAAATCCTATATGTATAAAGAAGCATAAAATAATTCATTTGAGGCAAGCAGCACCTATACTCAAACTGAAAATAACAAAGTACATAAAATAATCTAGTAACTAAAAAAGAAGCTGATTAGAAATACTCGGCAGAATATCAATTAAACTTTAAAATGCTTCTAATCCGAATTCTTATTCTAATCTCAAGTGATGTCGGACCTCTATCCAAAGATTAAATTAATATTTAAATGTGACGCATATTTTTTTCCCAAATATAATATTGTTAACGTTTGATAATATGATAGTTTATATAGATATATCTGGTTCCGTAACATGAAGGATTTGAATAATATATGTATTGAATATAATATGCATTGTAATATAGAAAACTCTATTTGGGTATTGTAATTGTTTATCTATTTATTTGTTTTCGATGATTCATTTAAAAGCTATCTGCTAGTAAGCAATAGAAAATGCAATAACCTCCTAATCCTGGAAAACATTTTGTTTTCTATGATCACTGTTATTTTCATTGAAAATCATAAAACGAAGTCTAATCCTCCTTTTGTATCAATGATCATATTTTCTACAAACCGAACGTCGATAAATGCAGCCTCGAAATTTTTATTATTGCGTATTATCCAACAATAACACTGTCTTATAATAAATACGAAATTACGAAATTCAGTCTATTTGTATGAAATATCCATACAATTATCGTTACTCTTGGGGTCTTTTTTCTCATCTTACTACTTCAATAATTCACAGAATGTTAGTGACGATGACGAGAATCCTAACTATACCTTAACTCTTTTAAACTAATTTAACGAAGTTCACATTTCCGGTGTCGACTTTCGTGGCAGCCGAATAATTATTTCAGCGCGAATTGAGTTTCTCAATCCAATAAAATTGGCTTAATAATGTTGAAGGTATTTAAGCGGAGCTATTTTCTTCAGAACGGTCTCGACGATGGGAAATGGCTTTAGTACGCTCGTTTTGTCAAACGGTTGATTATTACCAATACTTTTCAGTTATTCAATATTGCCCTGGCAGCGTTCATCCGGTTTTGCAATAGTGGCTGGTGGGCGGGGGTTGATGATAGGTGGGTGATGGGTGGGGAGGCGCACCTAACTCCCACCTACCGCCTATCAATAGGCGACGGGACTGGCGGGATAGTTGCCGGATTTTTTGCCTTTCTCCGAATCCCGGCGCTTATCCTTAGCGAGCGGGGGCGGCGGTTGTGTGGTGGGGCATCGGTATTGAGCGGCGGGGCGGCGGGGCGGCACCAACCCCCTGGTGGGGACCGCTACACCGACCATCAAAATAGTCGTCCACCAGACCGCCTCCAGTCAACATCCCGGCCACCGTACACCATTACCACCATCACCATCTATTATTGAAATCAACTATACAGAGACCGATACACGTCTCTTCTTAAGTTCTTTCACCTGTAAGAGCCATATTGCGCGGTCGTTGCAAAACCAATCTTTACAAGTAAGTGCTTTCTTCGTATAAAGAAGTGTATATACACACACACATATATATATATATATATATATATATAGATAGATAGATAGATAGATAGATAGATAGATAGATAGATAATAAATTTGTTTATGGGTGACAAGAATTAGTTTTCATTCAACAGTCTTGCAGCCGGCGCTGGGGGGCCACAATCAAATGGAAGCGATGCTTACTTACTGCTTCACGTTGGATAATATTTAAGAATTATAATGTAAACGTGATATGATACCGCGTAATGTATTAATGTAATTAAACGCATTAATCAAGTAATGATGGCGCAATTTTTAAAATTTAAGGTAATGAAAGTTTCATAATGTGTTAATAGTCAAGTATTAATAAGATGAATAGTTAGTTTTGTAACCATTGGGTTTATATTGAAATTTAAATTAATCCCTCTTTTATGTGATAATTGCTTGTGATCGATGGGTTCCTTTGCAAAATGTGTTCGGAAGGCGTGACAATTTTTTGTTTACAACCAGTCATAAATGCTCTCATAAATAGAGCATAGGTGTTATCGTACATTTTCAGTTTTTCAAATATTTAACCAACAATATTCGATTTTTAAATTTTGTTCAGTTATGGGATGACACCTTCGGGATCTCTGGCGTGACTGTGCCGTTACCGATACTCATGTGTTTGTCAATGATGGTAAACATTTAATTTCAAATATGAATTGGCTTGTGTGAAATGATTTTGCCAATTTTATGTGAATTGCGGTCATTTATAAATTTAGTGAGCGCGCCATTTCTTATTGAATCCCTGGGTCCGGTTAAATCTGTAAAGGTCTGATGACCGTGAAATTAGGCAGTCAGGACCGGATTCTTTCTCGGATAGTAAAATGTGTGAATTATTTTCACAATTATTTTCCCGTTCTGCATCATTGCAGAAAACCGATGTAGAAATTGAACCAAAGGTCGAAGCGATTTGCATGTCGATTAGGAATCCTAATTATTAATTAACAAATATGTGGCCCTTCAAAAAAGTGGTCGTATTTCAGATTCTCTTGTGTGATTTGAACGCCTCGATTCACTATCAGTGAAAGAAAGAGGTTAGGGGCTCACAACGACCCAACGGGAATTTGCGCTTGTTGCTCCACCTAGACTAGACAGCGGGATGGGAAACGAACCTTTGCAAAACTTACATTGTATAGATTCGTTTCCGATATTTATATTATATATCACAACTGCTAATGTTTAATATCAAGCACCGTGCTATAATTCTGGCTGGGAAGATCAGAGCTCCATGAGGCCTCCATCGAAGAGGGCTCGAAATGCGAAATATATTCATATTTCAAAAAATAGTTCGAAGACATAATTTTTAATTTATAATTATAATTGTTAATGTATATATATTACATACATATATAAGTCAAAGGTTTTCAAGAGCATGACATATCAAATGAATCATGGCGTGTACCGCTCATATTTGGTAATGTTCTAAGATATGGACAAGGGTGTGCCCATACAATTTTGTTCCAAATATTGCACAGAATAATTTATCTTGTATAAATTTATCTAATAATTTTAGATCTACGTTTACTGTCTGCTTGTTCTAAGACAGCTCACCTTCAGGCGAGATTTGTTTTACTGTTATTGTGACGTTGCAATAATTAATTCCGATAACCAATTTTTCTTACAAGCTATAGGAAGGGCGCACTAATTTTCCTCATATTCTATAATTTGAAACAGACTTGTAAAGTCGTAAATATTATTTTCAAAAATTGAAGCATTGATGTGCAATTATTTTATTTTAAAAATGAGATCAGCCTTTGAATTTTCAACAACGCAATAATTTGGATTGAATTTGAATTTCTTGAAGATTGAAGTTCTTATACCTTAAATTTATTTAAGAAATTATTATATCGCAAATATAGTAACAATGCGATCATCGTTATGCCAAAATGGCATTTACGAATAGAAAGCGCAGGTGGCCAACTCAAATTGAAAATGAAGCTTTGATAGATCTTCCTCTGAAATATTAGATCTAAAATGTTCTTCATTACCTGACAAATATACTACTTTTCTGTGCACATAATGCATTCGTGATGGTTTTTGTATTAGTTTCAAATTCATTAGCATTCAAATTTTCAGCCCTAAATCCTTCCCACATGGTCGAATCAGATAAGATTCAGTTCCTCTGCAAGTGCTTTCCTTCTACCAGCCAGTGGATTCGTTTCGCTTCACTAGTTGCACAGATAATGCTGGGGTAAAATTGCCCTTGCAATTTTATTCCGTCAATTTATTTTCACTACCAGCCCCATGAACTGCTGATAATTGGAACTTACACTGTACGTGCATTTTTCCTTTCAAAGTAGTTCTTCTGTTGTACATTTTTCTTGAACGGACGACTAATCGTTTTTGATAGCCCCATCAATCCTGTCGCGAAAGAGAAACACTTCATCAATCCCATCGTATCATCCACATGGCGGAGCATAGGGAATATCGAAATTAATTTTTCCGCCTTCGAAAGGACGCTACACGCCGCATCTTTTTCGCTGAAGCTGTTACGTCGAATCCAACTTGAACATTAATAGCTTTATACTACCTGCCGATTGAATGCTGGGTATTTTGAATAAAGAAATACACTCGGTAGGAACTGAGTAAACAAGTAATGACTTCTTTAAACCTAACGTACAATGTTATATGCGATTAATCCTCGTGTATTGAATTTTTAGATTTTATAGAGGTGAAGTAGTAGATAAACATCGATAAATTAAGAATAAAACAACAGGTTGTTTAGTTCCGACTTAAATTGTCCACACGCGATTATCGTAAACAGTTGTCCCCGTAGTATAATTTGCCAATTAATAAAAATGGTCATAGATTTTGGCACAGGTTAACTTTTCACATTGACAGGGTTGATTAATGCCGCGTATTTCCGGCATTCATGAATAACTTTCAGTAAGGGCGATTCCTAGGGATATTTAGAGAGGTAGGGCAAGAAGAAAAAAACACTTTTAAATTCGACGATAACTCTGGTAAAATAATTTTCTCCCCGGTTCAATTTCCGCTTTTCCGCTTCGAGAGAAATTAATCCCGCTCCCTGTTTTTCCTCGGAGACAAGGGAACAAAATTTTTAATTTGTGTTCTAATATTCTCGTCGATTTCCTTACTTCACTTCCCTTCAAAAATATGATACCTAGCATCTGACGAACATTTCGGTTACTTCGAAAGTATTCGCCGTCGGTCTGCCGACGCCTGTTGGCTATCACTCTATTTACAATTAATTCCCGCGTGTTTAGTTATAAAACATTTGTCCTACTCTTTTAAGATTAAGGTTACTTTACGTTTTGAAGGCACAGGTTTAGCATATAGTGTGGAAACCTTTCAAATAAATCTCATCATATTATATTTATTTTCTGTAATTAAATAATTATGTTAGAGCTCGATTTGTGAAGATCGTAACTCGTTCGAATATCATTCTTCTATTAGGCACCGTATGGGCCTACTACTAAGTAATGGGGGGGATTGAAGTAATTTGGATAAATAACAGATAAACTATAACTGGGGGTTTAGGAAACATAAAATCAGGTGAATAAATGAACAAATAAATAGAATGTGTCTAACTATATGTTTACTTATGATTTGTAGGTATTGACAATTTTTTCTTCCTTAGGACGAAATGTAGACATATGATGTATTTCATTCATTACCGCCGACGAAGGGGAAAAGATGAAATGAACCTTAGAACCAAATATAGGAGAAATGGCAGAAAGTTCACAAATATTCTGATTCCCCATCAAAATCTTAAATTACATGTGAGATAATTAATTTCGTACTGCTTACAAAACCGTAAGAAATGTAAGAAGTGTCTCGAAATATTGTTCGAATCATCCACCCGTATTCCCTGCGAGTTGAACCCCGGCCCAAGGCTTGGTAAATATTAATATTCCTTAAAATATTCAGGCGGCTGCGGCTTTGAAAAGGCTAGGTGAAAAGCCAGGATGAAGTTTCGCTCCGTTTTGCGTTTACGCTTTCCCCAGAGAAATAAAAGTTAGAAAATTGTTGTTTACGGAAATTTACATATTTCATGAGAACTTCTATCGATTGAATTTACCATATTACTATCTTTCCGGTACTAATAAGGTTTGAGTAATATTTATTTTGAGATTTTACAAAGAATTGTATTTATCGATGTCCGCAATATTGTTTTAACAACTATATTATTAGTTTTGAATTCATAACAATTTTAGATGTACACCGAGTTCAATTTAAAAAAATCATCGGAAAATTTTTTCATGCTGGTACTATTTATTCATCATTATTATTCATTAATATTTTGTTTTTTCACAACGGGTTACAGGATTAATTTTTTCCTTTCTGGTTATTTAATGCAAAATTTAAACAATGACTTGGAAAATATTTTAATTTTTTTTTGGCTTCTCCTGGACAGTTGTCATCCAGATGTTTAGAAGCCCATTTTCTGATTTGCAGCTGTCAATTAGTAAACCAAAATCCCAGTACGATAGAAACTACCGTTATAATTTGCAGAACACGAAAATTAGGTGACTTGACTTAGGGGCCTTGATATAGAAAGTCCCGTGTCCCACAAATTATTGTGAATCATAACAAATTTAATTCTATTTAAATATTCTATTTAAATAAATATAAATTTACAACTAATATTTGGCCTTAGAGTTTATTGTTCCCATTCATAAAATCTGGTTTCGAACATCTGGCTCAATAATTCACGAATGCTTTATTTAAGACAAAAGTAATAGATTATAGTTGCCCATGTCGTCCACAGTAGGGAAAACCCTACCGGGAAAAATCAACCGATTCTCTACTACCGATCAGTAGCAATATAAACAATAAATAATAATATCAATGAAATTAATTAATTCGGTTTACTATCTGTGTAAACCGAAGAAATGACTCAATAGTTTTGAAGTAACTCGCAGGCACGAGCTTTTGAAAATAATTTTTGAAAATATTGCTGCTTTTATTACGCTCTGGTTGAGAATTGGAGCCAGTGAACCGGTACGGCTGGGTGTACTTGTTGCTCGATCCGCGTTTAGATAGCCAACCGCAATATCGGTTACATATGCGAAAAGGGTCCCCACGCCCACGCACCGTCCCTCTAATCTTACACAGCAGGATGAAAACAGTAATTTAAAAATATAAATGATAAATTAAAAGAATTAAAAAACGCTACACACACGGAACTGGAAGCGGTATTCATTCCAGCGTTTTGACCCATTCTCCAGTTTATACTGTCTAAAGACAGTAATAAACATTGATTGGACATACTAATAATATTATGCCCTTTTAGCATTATACGGATTACCAGCATTCTGCCTTTGTTCATTTTCACAGGCTGTATATGTTCATTTTGGAGATACACAAGCCTTATACTTCCTGCACAATATATATAAGAAATCATTTTTAAGACAAAATGTATATAATATAAAGTTACTTTATAATACTTTATACTACTATGCCACTGTATAACATATTACTGAGGTTATAAATGACAACAAATTTTACTGCGACAAATAGTTCCTGGTAAAAGGACTATTTTTGTCTTCAACTGAGATATTTTATTTCTCTCGCTTGTCTCCTAGCACAATAAAAAAAAGTTGCTGCAGCATTTAAGTTGCTGGAATATTAATAACTCAGGAGGACGGGCGATAGTTCGAATGGAAGACAGGCTTAAACATATTGGAATTTTTTTGCATAGAAATTTTGGAGACGGTAAATTCCTTTTTGCCACAGTGTTTACAGTAATAGTGGTACAGTAGTAATATTGCCGTTTATTTTTTTATATCAAACTTTATATTTTCCTACAGTGAACTGTAAATATTCCTGAAATTGTGCAGCGAACGGGCGTTAGCGCTGCGTGTTAGCGTGTGCATGTGAATGCGATGTATGTAGGGAACACTGGTTCTTTTTTACTGCGCTGATGACAAATTGTCTTGAAATCGTGCAGCCAACGGGCGGCTGCGTGTAAGCGGATGCAAGTGGATTGGAGTTAGGCTAAGCAGATCTTATTCAAGACTCACGCGTTCAATTTAATCAGTTCACTAAATTAATGAAAATTGGAAATTTTCCCCCTAGTTAGATTAATTCGGGAAGTGTCCCTTTTTACTCCACGGCTAATAGAAGTAAAAATAGTAGAGAGAGAGGATGATGAAAGTGGATTTTGAGCGAGGCGTCTAACGGCCGTAGTAAGGTGTGTTCTATAATGCAGGTTGGCCCGAGGCGCGAACCGATTAAGCCCGGACCAGCGACATCGCTCCACGTTTAATAGGGGCCCCTACCCCACACAACTTTCGAACCGACCGCTTTTACGGCAATCAAAACCGAACTGTTATTTCCAAAGATAATTTTAAATACCGCAATTTTTTTAATTCACATTAAATATGGAACTTAATCATGAAGTCACTAATCATGAATAAAGTCGAAATGACATTTTGAATACATCCGCTATAGGCCAATATATACGCAGCTAAATCTAAATAAATACAGGGTGTAAATAAATTCAGAATAGGAATTTTAGCAACAGAATTTCAGTTATCAGGGTGGCAATTGTTGAATCGAAAGTCCAGTGAGGTGGAAGTTGGCAACGAATCACCCAACTCCAAACTCAAAAACTGCCTAACAACTGTTCTGCCGTGTGTGTGATATTTTTTAGATAGCACATAAGTACCTTTCTCGATATTCCATATCAAATGAAGTAGAAACAGTTGCTACATCATGTGGGTAGGAGCTATGTTCATAATGAACATGCGAGATTATTATGTATACCTAATAAATAAAGCGCGCATATAAACAAGCTGTCATATATTTTCCAGTTTGGTTTATCTATTTACTCCCATTGACTATAGGAGAGCCTTTTGTGGTTTAAATTATACACATACTCAAAGTATAGGATGGTTATAGATTGTATGACGGATTATTTTTCATTTTGATATCGGTTTTATCTTTCATTGTTTTGTGTCCATTTAAAAGACTCTTCGATACAGTTTTCCAATTTAAAACCCGTAGGTTTTGCCGTTTTTCCAGCGGTTGGAGGCTCCAGGGCTTGGAGGTTGTTAATTCACTGTTGAAACGTCCGGCGTCCATTCTGTTGGGGTGTGATTCCTAACCCGCGGCATGGTAATTGGTCCACGATGAAATGCAGTCCTGGCCAGCCGACCCAACCATTTGTAACAATTTGACCGTGGCCGGCTTCCCATTGTTCCGCCCTCCGAACAGGATCCATCCGTCGGCGCTACTGTAAAAATCAGCAGATTGCGCGACCGTGCCGGGCTTTTAAATATAATTCCGCACCGTTCGCCAGCCTACAGCGTAAACCACTATCGAGGATTTATTTCATGAAATTCGTCTTGCTGAGACGCAAACTCCGGCGGAACACGCTGCATTTGCACAACCGCGCACTTCTGATCGCCGTGGGATGATTGTAATAATGGTAAAAATAACAATGCGAAATTGATCTGTCCGCTTGGAGGACGTACAAAAGATGCGGTGAATCCTAACTGGGTGGAGCACTGTGGGGATAGCCAGAGGTCTCATCCCTGTAAAAGGCGCTCAATTCAATAGCTGATCTATTATTTTTAAATATTATAAATGTTCACTTTAATTGTTTATTTACTGCAGCTATTCGATTAATTCGTATTTTATTATTTTCTTTTTTCAAAAGAATAATCAAACAACGGCTCTACTATTTTAATGAGTTTAAAATATAACTCCGCCGCTTTCAATACTTGCAACAATACGCTCTCAATACGCTACAACTGTAGATGATAACTATTCCGAAAGTTTGTGGTAAGATGTCAACGTATTGTTGCGTTATGCTTCAAATCATTCTTCAGACCTTTGCTTTGTGTCGGGAGTATTCCAACGCAGGATATTCCAATGCGGACCAACTGCAGTTCATAGGGTCCGCTGTGCACATACTCCATTTTTTGAGGCGGGTTTCACGCATAAGACCTATCTAAGCTAGGCCGCCAGGTTCATCTGTTTAAAAATGTACTGTTGTATACGTATGTACAATAATGTGTATGTTTCATCTTAACTGAAGCAGAATCCCCTGGCGCTTGTTTACATTCTCACATAGTAAAGCAAAGCAAAGGGGGAGCTTTACTTCAGGGGATTATAAAGCTAAGCCCCAACACTCACTTGGAATCTGCAAACGCTTTGAGTAATTATATTCTTATCCTACTAACTTCCGTTTTAAACAATTCAAATGAAGGTATTTGATACATTTATTATGACTAACATTGAAGATGCGGGGAGAACATAGGAAAAATGAATGTTAGACATATTTCAGGATTACTGGTTTGCGTTTCTCCATCTTGAACCAAGTGCTACCCTGAGCATCTTGATAACAAAGTAATGTGTACAATCTCGCAGTAGCGGCTGAAAATTAATGTACTAACATTTTACACTTGCTGCTAATACACAAGAGCAAAATTGATCTATTTATGTCTGCGATTACAGAGTAGGTAATAACAGTTAAAACAAGGTAGCGACTTTAAGCGAATTTATTAATGTACTGGAAAGGAAAAGTGAAAGTTCCGAAATCCCTTGCAGTGTACTGGTATTGTGTGATTCAATTTCTCCTATAACCCTCTATAAATCGTTTAAATCATAATGCCATGTTGTTAAAGAATCCTGTAACATTTCTTGTGATATGGACTTTTTTTGGCAACAGATAGACTTGATGGCCACCAATATAATATGAATACATTGTATGGACTATGAGTCACTGAATGCATAAAAAGAAAGAAATGTGACTCCTCCTTTTTTCATCCATAATTATCTTTGCTCTTCTAATCCACAGAAAATAAAACAACTTTTCTTGATTTTATGATATGAATAAAAAACGAAATTATCTGATGTTATAAATATATATATATATATATATATATATATATATATATATATATTACATTGGTTTTATGTACAATAATAGTACTTCCTGACCATATGATTCATCTGGAGTATTTATATTATATAATTTTTGACTTGTCAATAATAGCACTTCAACCAACAGTTACACGTAACTTGCTAAGAACTGAAACCAACCTAATAACAGAGATAAGGCGATGAATCCCACGGGTGATACTATCGTATCTAATAATAAAGTTCTGGTTCGATTCCACCCGAAGGGATCTAGAATGTTAGCTTATAATGATAATGGTTCTTTAAGTGGTGGGCATGAGAAAGGCCCCGTCCCTTGCCTTGGTTCTGAGACGGCTGCTGGTAGGTAACATTATGGTAAGTTCTGAAGTCTTTAGTCGCTTCAGAGTTTGGTTACTTAAGTAAGCAAGCTCTAAGGTTGGTTTTCATTATCCTAGGTATGGATTATTAAATTCTATATTGTGAATATCATTAGGTCCCTTCAAAGATTTCACATAAGAATCGTGCCAATTTCAGAATTGATCGGAATCGTTAGCCGCATTGTCCTGCCAGTTTATAATACAACATCCATGCACTCACGGAATTTCAACAATTGTGAAGTACCCAGCCCATATTTTAGAGCAGGTGTTTTTATTCTTTTGTACAGAAGCGTGTACAATGATTGTGAGAGATTGGGTTTTACTGTTTATAAAAAACTGTTTCAGTGGTTTTGTAACTGCGCGTATTATATAAACATTAATGCAACAGGAATAAGCTTCCAAAACGAAAATAGCTTACTCATTAAATACTTATTTTTAATCGATTTTGGGCGGCCAATCTTTTGCTTTCTATATAGGGGAACGTGATATTCTGAAGTCGAGTGGGTGGCAACCGCTGTACGGATTGGATTGCACATAGAAAATGAGGTGGACAGAATTGAAATAACCCAAGCGAAACTGAAGCCATGATACTATAAAATATAATGAATTTAAATAAAACCGTAATGGAAGCCTCGTATTCGATAATTTTCATGTTCTTCAACTTGGTGAAATTAAACCCAATAACTGTCTAGTTTTAATTTGATACCTGATCTGCACTTACAAACAAAAATTGAATAAGAATAAATGTTTCCCATATGACGTAACACTCCTTGATAACGTAATCGAAGGTGGAATATATTCATCGTAATTCTTCGAATCCTCTCAAAGATATGATGAATCTACTGCACTCCATTGAGACATGTCCGCGGCTAAGTAATCCTAGAGACGGCACCTCGGTCACGGATGAGGAAGTACAGGGGGAGGACCTGGGAGAGCGCCTTCTCAGGCATTGTTCGGATCCCCCGACTGCAAATATTTGTCCAGCCGGCGGCCTGTTTACCGGCGCCGTTGTGACGTCAACGCCTACCTCTGACAGAGAAAGCTTATTAAATATGAATCGGTGGATGAGAACAATTCTGATGAACAGGATGTTAGTGCAAGCTGGAGGAGATCGGAATTAGGAACAGTAAGCTGGATCGGTAGTCCGATTTGTTTTTGGAAGAAAGAACGCATAGTTATTGAACTAATTTGTCGAAAGAGGGCTCCACAGTCCCAGCTCACATTCGACTTAGCCAATCATGACTTGAAAGAAAACTCTCTTCCGATAGAAATGTGGTTTCTCGACATAGAGCCCTCGATGACGAGCCGATACCAATGCCGCGATATCTTCAAATTACTAACGGAATGCTACTGACGATGACGATCATAGCTTTTTGATGATGTATTGAGACGATTACTGCGGTTATGCTTGGTTTACTGGGTGTGCGTGCGGTTGCAATAGGGCTTCGGCATATTTATGGAGAGCCTGCAACCGTTCGGAACAATATCACTAACCTTAAACGGTTGTCAGCTACTGATTGAGATTGCTGTGTAAACTATTAGCATGACTGAGTCTAGTACGACAACATCGGCATATGGAGCGCCCAATTTGTACTAAACAGGTTAGCGACAGGTTTGACAGCACACCGATGCAAAAATCGATCAATATATTTTTTCGATATTTGTTTTCTGTTTGGCGCAATTACGTCTTAACTGTTTTGCTTCCCCATTTTATTACTTACTATCTGTCTTACATTTATATGTAATCACGAATATGATAAAC
The DNA here is from genome assembly GCA_019843655.1 of Lethocerus indicus. Classification (NCBI taxonomy): domain Eukaryota; kingdom Metazoa; phylum Arthropoda; class Insecta; order Hemiptera; family Belostomatidae; genus Lethocerus; species Lethocerus indicus. Next base: position 17,993,590 of record JACDQD010000003.1, on the reverse strand, counting down.
TTCTTTTGTAAATGTATCGTATAAAAGATTTATCATTTATGGTTAAATAAATATTGATTTTTATGTGATATGTATATTCGCTCCCAGATCGGTTCATTCACAACGGGTGAGTGCCTGTTAAGAATACCCGGAAGGCCAATAGTATGCTTTGTCCCCAGTTAAGTTTGATAACATAATATTGCATCTGGCAAAACATGTACAATTAGATGACATTGTTCTAGTTTGCATTTAATTAATAATAAACCTGGCTTTTGGGGCTAAAAAGGCGTCTAATCTTCTGTTAGTCTTAGTAGTAGTACAAATTTGGGACAATTGTAACCCCTTCCCCCTCTTAACGCGCCCTCTTATTTTTCCCTTAACAACAACTCGATAATTCCCGGTCGCTCTCTGAGAAAAAGTTTCGAAAATGGAAGGGTGGTGGAGCGGGGGGGGGTGAATTAAAACCGCTGTATAACGTTGGCGTGATGAAGGGGTTGATTTATATACAATAGGGGATAACGGGTCATGTGTGCCTGCGTGCTGGGGATCACCATCGCGTGCCCGCCACCACTTCATACTTCGGCTTTTTAGAATCGAACTTCAAGATTTGGTAAACAAAAAGAAAACCAAACAATTGGCAGCGAGGTTAGAGCTTTGAGTCAATTCTTGCATGGAGTTTCACTATGAAGACAAATATCTCTTCAATTTTAACTGTTGTTATAACATTCGCAGAAATAAAACACTCGTTACAAATATAAAATGATAGTTGTTTCGATAAATTACCGGACAATGGACCCCACCAATGCCTACCATCGAACACCCACAAATAAAATATAACCGATAAAACTTATCCCAGAGGAATAATTGTAGCCCAAAGTACATATACTGGATCTACGCATAGTATCGAATGTGGCATAGATGTTTAGCGGGAGCATTATTGTGGCCCAATCCGAATTAAAAAGTGCAATTCAAGTCATTAAACTGAAATCGACTAGCATGTGTCTTAGGCTTCACACGAAGGTCGAACGCTGAAAGGACGATCTACCATCGGGACTTGATCAGAGTCCAAGCCCACTCTTTCATCTCTCTGCGCCTTATCTACTCCTAATACCTTAAAAAATTATCCCTACACTGATAATCGTGACGAAAATGGCGAGACTCGGAAAGCGATGGAGGATTGAAGCAAACAATCGAGATAAAGCAGATCAGAAATTATTCTCTACATTCACTCCAATTTATGAGTAGACTTGCAGCGCATACCAGCTTACCGAGAGCCAGCTGTTGTAGTCAAACTTGTGAACAGAGAGTGAGGCACTGAGAGAGTGATCGATGGGAAGAACTCTACCAGTTGGTACCGTAGCTAAGAGTCACGGGACCGAGCCTTGAGGCAAGTCCAAGAAATGAAATATTCAGGCGAATGGAACGAGGACGAAAGGTCCCAACGAAACTGGACATGGACCACGTTGAAATCATGAGAAATTCCAAGTAACATAGAGATTTCCACATACCGTGGGAAAGATTCGAACGACCAAACAGTGCTTAGAGAATAACGTGGAGATAATTTCTAACAACAGAGATAAATACATACCAACAAATATATTATTCAAATACTGTATAATAGCTTTAGCCCAAATTTCTTATAATTTTAAATGTATCATGTATTCTACAAGCATGTAAAAATTAAAACAATTTTCACTTCTACTTCCCGTCTTGCTAATAGAGAATCAAAAGATGTCAAAAGACATCGAATTGAATATTTCGGCCGGCCAACATCAGCCCTCAATTTTATATATAAATGTGTATATATATACACACATATATATATATATATATATATATATATATATATATATATATATATCGGTTATGAAGTTTCGATCTAGATCGGTGCAAGTCGATCTAACGGTCACGCCACACTCCACTTGTCTCGCATTCGCCCTAATTCTATCTGATCACTTGCCACGGCCAAATCTGTTAAATCCAAGTTCGTGATGGCGCTCCGGGATCGATTCGAATCCGAGTTCAAGGAATTGTCTTAACATTTTATGCACAGAAATGTCCCGAAATCACTAACAGGTGGTACTGGGTGAAATAATATATGGCAGAATTCTTTGAATTTGTAGAATTTTGTGCGTACTTGTTTTTTGAAAAAAAAATGGCGACTATATCATTGGTAATTGAAGCCCCCATTTAACTTCGATTTCTCGAAAATTAATATAGCATTCTATTAGCAATCTTCAGAATAACACGTATTAATCGAAGACTACTGACAATGTGACTTTTTTTTAATTGATATAATATATGTCTAGGTGTGTATAATGCATGTATATTTCATGGCAACATAATATAAAATACAATTACATAAATTATATCAAGAACATATTTATCAAGAAAACTGTTAATTTAATACTGGCCATAAACAGTAGCCCAAACAGTTACTGTTTTTGTCGAGACCGTAGAAACCAGTGGAGTCCCCAAAGGAATACGCCAGAGATAATATTCCTAATCTAATGATGCCTCTCTGCTTGACACTATTTTACAGAAAATTATGATCACTCCATAAAAAAGTAATATAAACCACCGTCCACTGGATAAACGGCGCGTATAGTGAGTGAAGTAAATTGGCAATGTCAATCTGCTGGAAAGTAGCAAGCAGCGAAATAACGGGAGTTATAAATGTAGTCGGTGCTTATATCTGGGGGCGGAACACCGCGGGCCTATAATGAGACGCCGCCCCAAACATAACCAGGTTTGATTAACCCCCGCCCCACACCATTTTCAGATACGTTGGAAACACCTTTTTCTGTATTACACCCTAAACCCTAGGAATAGATCGTTTCAATACCTCGTGCACACTCGTGCTGTGGTGCTGTTGTATTTTCTGGCCCCTCACGATAGCTCGGTCTAAGCATCGCTGACAATATACTTCATCAGCTGAACTACCTAACTGGCGATAGCGATAAGTCGATATAGATCTAGCCGCCGACAGATCTAGTGCTGGCTGGTGATGTTATCTTCAAAACCTTTGTTTCCAATTCATCTTAAAAATTTCTTAATTATAACAGCTTAATATTAACAATTATTCATACACTCGTCTCATGAATTAACTACGAAAATTGTATAATACGTATAACGCTATATATAACGTAGTTACTCGACATTAAAATCTATGATACTTCGATGTCGGTTTGATCATTTCGTAAATTTATTTAACATTTCGAAATATAATATAATGATAACATGGTACCCTCAAATATAATCAAGGCTCTTCGCCTTGACAGTAATCTGTTTATCTCGAGTTTAGTGAGTTGCTAACACTTATTGCTCTGATATTTTATATACCAAACACACATAATGATACAATTATTAGTTTTCCATTTATAGTCTCAATTTGATGAAAGGTTCGGAATGGTTCTAGCACTTCGATTCGGGAGAGTTTTATTTTCTTCACAGCGACAGAAAATAGAGGGCCAGATTGGGACAGGTAAATAGAATAAAATTCTCTAGAAAAGGATGTTACTGCAGAATATATACATTTCGGGATATTATTTATTATATATATATATATAATATTATATATATACTGAATCGATTATTCAGTCAAATACTTAGGTATGAGAAATGACGTAAATTATTGTTTTAAATTAATTGACGTTAATAAGGATTATTAATTGAGTTTTATTTATTTGAGTTTTTAGTTTAAAGGTTAGATCCTTGAAAAGAAACTGCAGCAGGAAAATCAGTTGACCGGTTTAATCTAATCGCGGATGAGTGGTTATGGGTTATATGCTGAGAAATATTCCAGTGGCAGAGAAAAAAACCGCATGTTAGTTGTTCGGAGATAATAAAGCCTCAAATGGGATTAGTTATCGCAAATTGAATCGACGATTCGATTACATTAAAATGAAACAGCGTTGCGAGGGGGCGGCTGTTATAAGGGAGGCCTCTGTCCTTATTAATAAAGTACAGGAGAAAAAGGTGAGGTAATCTTAATCGGGAAATGAGCCCGGCCTCTGTGCCTGGTCGCCCCCCCCCCGTCCCACTCAGTTTACTTTAGCCTATTAAACCGACTTTAATTTAATCTGCGAGTCTCCTTCCTCCCTTCTCTTTTTCTCTCTCCTGGAAACAGAGAAACCAATTAGGGACAGTTTTGGAAGGCCCCCTTCCCACAGCCGGCCCAAAATTATCATAACCGACATTTTTATTTCTAGAAAATGGGAGTTCGCCGTCCACAGATTTCTCAGACCAGTTGTATTCGGCCTTTTATTATATTCTTTTGAATTGTTTCTTTTTTTTCGCCCCAAGCCGTAATTTATCCTGGGGCTTAGGTGTTTCCCCCTCTAGTTTTATTTTATTTTCTGTAATATCCTCGCCATTGTTGTAACCCGTGTTTCTCCTTAATTAGCCCTCCACCCCCCCCTTGAATACCAGAGCCCGAGGGACGTACAGTCTACTTATACGTTTAAATCTGGCTTTTTCCAACATCATACGGTAACGGTTATGTACTGATGTTTGATTACTGTTGGTGTCGGCCAAGAACAGCAAGAAATACCTGTTCATTTTTTTATCTTGGCAACTTCAATGTACATTTGCAGGTATTCTCTGGGAGCCAGCGCCTTGCACCCGGCGGTAATGTGCTGTGGTGTTCGACAGCAGTTCTCCTACAACAGACGACCATTATTATAATACTTGTTAGGCAATAGTGATAATAACGTAATATAATAGTAATTAAAAGTATACTCACATTTATTTAAAAAAATATCCTGTAGTTATTTAGGGGAATAAATATTGTTACAGATTCTTAGAACGTCGCGTTTATTAAACACTGTCTGAAGACGCGGCATTGTACATTTCGTTCAAGTTACCAGTTTGAAATTTAAGTGACTAAAAATTAACTAATTCTGAATATTCGAATCTGTTACCGTCATAACATTATTTCTGTCCACATTTATTTACTAATAGTCTAAAAACAATTCAGAGCGTTTACTAAGTGTTTATGATATTTATACTTTGCTAGCCTTTATGGACGGATGAGGTTTTATGTTCGTGGAACATGAGGCCGGCAGGTGATTCCTTCCGTAATGGGACAGCCGGATTTCAAATAGATTCGACCGTTTCTTTTTTTTTATTCCTCGGAATGGTTTCGGCCGCCTGAAGCGGAAATGAAGCGTGTCGGGAGGCGGAAGGAGGAAAGGAGGGCAGAGACGGCGGGGAGTTATTAAACTGGGAGGCCGAGTCACGGCTAAATTTTTATGGCTCGTAAAGGCATTGTATTTCATTAAGAGTTACGACTTTAATCGCAAACCACTTTACGGCTCTCCGGGATCGATAATATTGACAGCGCGTGACCAGCGTTCGCTGGCCATCTCGACCGAACCCAATTCAAACTAATCCGGAATCCTTCTCCTCACACCTAGTCACCTAGTTTTATTTGGCAAACAGATAAGCCGATAGCAACTAGAATGTATACGGGAGAGATTGTTTATGAGGATATACCGAACATTTAGTATTTCTCAAGTATTTACCCTAAGGTATTTGGTAATTCGAACTCCAGCTATCTTTTTCCACTGGCACCTTAGAACGGCTTTGGGTTTTCTCTGGATGAAAGATGTAGTGATAAGACACGTAGGTAGGTGAGGCTGCCAGTGAAGCGTTTTGTTCCAGTCGTCACTGCACCGTCCCCTGAGAGGGGTAATACCATTTCTCACACGATACGTAACACCTTGAAATAAATTCAAATCATATTATGCGTGGGGGAGATAGAATGATATCGGGTGGCATTCGCGAAGGTTTCGAATATCATCACTCCTACGGAATTCTTAAAATAGATTTTATAAGTTCACTGTTTCTCTATTTTATAAGAGCGTTGTGTGTACGCTTATGTATACGAGAAGCAGATAAAGAGAAGCAGAGATATTTGTACGATACAACAATTATTGTTCAGGCCGGAATGAATCACTTGTTTAAAAGTTGGAGAAAAGTGTGTTCAGTGACTCGATCCAGATGACCGACCTTCTAAAGGGGAAGAGAGAGGAAATTTTAAACTTCGAAATTACCACCGCCCGTCAAATCTACGTATGAAAGCGCTGTTGGGAATATTTAACTGACAAAGTCAGCCGTTTCTCGCCCGTATCTTACTTTGGATTTGAATTGGAGCGAAATTAGGGTTAGAAATTCAAAATCGAGGACTTATAGCTGGAAAACCGCAGTTCAACCTCGAAAGTTATCGAATCCCGAGATCGCGCCGGTCGCTAAACAAACCTCGAAATTAAAATTTGAGTCTAATATTGAATGTATTAAAAGACGTTTTATTCCTCAAAAATTAATTAGGTTGTTACTGACCACCCAAATTATTTTATGCTAATGATATTTTAACATCTCAATGACATTGCATAATAAATAAATTATTGCACATGAAATAACGGGAATAGCTCGTTGTAATTTCCTTAATAAGGAGAGATTTTATCAGTTCCTTCTGCCTCGTATTTATGATCGTATTTGTGATTTTTTTTATAAAGATAAATTTAAATGGCACAGTTCTCGCTTTGTATGTAGTGTATTCAGACTTGGTAGCTATTATATAATTTAGTGTATCATTTACCTTGTATTTTCCACTGTAAAGCAACCAGTTATGCTTCGAATAATAAATAATTCCATCCTTCGAATGGGATACCGATAAATTCGACAATGATATAACAGTCTCGCCAAAATATTATCACATTCGATTCGTGATAGGAGGATCATCGTGGAATGAAATCTGGTCAGGACAGATATCATTGTCCTAATATACATTGCATAATTTATTACTACACCAGTTATACATTACAAAGAGTGTACCAGAGATTCATTAATCTATTACTCACACCTGTTATTTTAATATGAAAAGGTCAGGGGGCCGATTTTGCATAAAAAAGAGGAAAACACAACTCCATCAAACAAAAGAGGATGCCGAAGTTGGCCGTACTACTCTTCAGTCTTCAGGTGAACTACTTCGGAGTTTGTGACTCATTCAAACTAACAAGGACTTCTGAAGTATCGTGACGAAGAGCATCGATCTGAATTAAGACCGTCCGAATTGTCAGACCAGATGCTATTCCAAGATCCAATAGTGTCCCCCTTAATACTAAACCCGGAATACCGCGTCGGGAGAAAATAGTATCAGAAGCGCCGTACCTATTTTAACACATTTTATATAGAGTATACATTAGTTTTGTACAAAGATTGTAATAATGATATCAAACCAAAAGCATGTTACCAATTAACTTTAAATAATATGCATAATCATTATTGCCTTAGAAATAAATCATTAGGGATGATTTAACTGCTTAACAGGGCTATCCATAAAACCTTTTGTCAGTGACGAAGATCATAGAATGATTATAAAGACACCAAGGAACAAGTTTGACAAAACTAACATTTATATAATATAGCAATTATTAATATTACGTTAATTTTAGTGCTGGAATTATTCTGTGTACTCTTTAAAAAATTTTTTATAAAACAATTACCCTACAAAATGAATTAACAATAAGAAAAAGCACCAGTATTTTGTAGTATGGATCAGTATTTTACTTTTATGCACTTAACACTTCTAGCTCTCTGGTGCTAAATGGATTTTAATTATTAATGAGAATAAACTGAACTTACCTGTTTCGAAACTAAACTTCCTCGTTTCGAATTTATAAATAAGACTCTTTTAAAATAGTATTCGTCATCTTCTTAAAAGACGATGAACGCTGTTATTGCGGCTTGGTATTTTATACGCTGTATAAATCATAAGTGCTGGAGTAATATAGCATTTGCTATTTTTAATAGGAAAAACGTTCTAGCGTTTCTTTGTGTAAACAAGTGAATGGATATATATCCTGTAAGGCGATGCTTAGTGAGGAAGAGCTGAAATAAAAATTATTATTACATATCTTATAGACTGTTAGAATAACCAAATGACTTCTGCACAAACAAGAAAGTTTTCGGGAGAAAGGGTCGATTCAAATTATCTCCGGAAATTCTGACTCTTGTCCAGACTTCCAATTTCAGTAAGATAATTAAATGTTAAATTATTCCTAAAGTTGCAGAGGAAGTTGGCCCGGGGTGCTGTCAACAGGGGCCTCGACCATCAGGCTCGTCATGCGCCCCATCCCCCTTGGCCCTCTTCAAATAAATTAAACCGCTTTATTAAGAGGGTCGCCCTCTCTTTACTTCCTTCTAATAATATATTCGGAAATCAAGGAAATCGGCCAGTCCGGCTGTGGCAAACTATGTTATCTCGGTTTCCCAATATCGTGATGAAAAAAGAAACGTTTCATCTCATTTACATGGTTCAGGCGGTACAAAAAGTTGTATAACACACCTACTCTTTTCAGAGGTCTCCGAGAATGGGAATAAACCCCGCCTACAATTTTAGTAGTCAAAGTTCAAGTAATTATTGTCTTGTTGAATTGTCTTGAAATACAATTGGACGCATGTAATAGTTTTTTCGCTACTAGGAACATAATTTTAAATTCCTATTAATACGTTAAATACACGTAAGATTACATCATTATTACCAACTTGCGATTTTTTCTTATCAATCGCATTTTGTGGTCTTACGTTAGACGAGTATCCCGTCATTTCTATCTATAGTAGAATTACGAATATCCGGTAACCGATAGCACTAGTACTGTAACACCAAATTAAATTAATAAGCATTTACGTATATTATCGTTGTTAGTTGAGAGTGTAGCAAAGAATTATCACAAATATATTTTCTTTACATTTTTCATTTTTTAATTTCTAAATTTTTACATCTGTTGTTTATACTTTTACCTGTAAATTCCAATCCACCTGTAAAAATAACAGAATAAGATACACAGATAAGATTACAAAGAAAAAACAGGCGGGTAAAATACCGCTTCGCGTTGAGCTCTGTCTGTAAACAGAGTTAGTTAGTAACAGCAGACAAATTATACGCGTGTTACAAGCGGCGGTTATTATTTGCCAGTCTGGATAACACGCCCGGCGGGGACAGCGGTGCCGGCACGTAACGATGATTATACACGATAGTACAGGAGAGGACAGCGGATTGATTGATTTGCATAATTACCAAGGAATTAAATATACTCCCCCGCCCCCGCCCCCGCCCCTTCACCGCCGCGACCCGAACAACTCCAGTTACCATCACAAAACCACGATAAACGATCAATAATTTTAAAAAAACTTGATCGCAGTAGTAAAGGCAGTTAGTGTTGCTACAGACTAAACAGATACTGTCTCCAGAGAAGAAATAAGTGACCAGTATACCATTACTCAATTGAAACTTTGAAGAAAGATTTAGCACCTCAACGGAAAAAATCCAACTCCTAGTCCGATGTGTGTATGCTGCCCTGCTCTAACTATTGAACTAAACGGGATCTCTACCTCCAGAAATTATTTCCCCGGAATATCACTTTGATTACTTCTCGTCTGAAATCTACACTTATGGGTATCTCCTAATTATGCACATTAGGACAGGGAGAGTGATGGTGCTATAATATGAATAATCATCCATTGAATAAACTCATTATTAAATATATACACCTGCACCTAAATTGAACGTTCTGAGCACTAATGTTCAATTATTAATTTGCTCGTGAAAATACTTTCCGCCACATTCTTGCTTGGTATGGTAGGTCGTAATTCGTATTCTTATAACGAAAGAACTACCAAACATAAACGGCTTGAGAGTTCCCTGATTTTCAATTAAAATTTGTAACTATCTGCAGAAATAAGTATTCACAAGTTTTCAGCAGCTTACTTCATTCTTTATACAGAATAGTTCCTTTTCACTTACATTCATGATTTACGATACAGTGTTTCTGAGTGGGAATTTCTCAAGAGGCCGGCGATGTAGTTCTTCAACCGTCTGGTTACTTAGTAATACCGGTAAGGCTAAGTTGGGTTGTGTAGTAAAGGCGGTTTGAGTAATGGCCACGACGGTAATACATAATGTTGCGGTCGTCATATCCCGCGAGGGCCCGCTAGCATTAAATAGTATTAACTATTTACCCGGGGCCCCTCACTCCGTTCACACCGCATCCTATTTTGTGTACCGAACTGTTTACGAGCACCGTATTTCTGAATTACAGGGCGTTGCGCCCACTAGAAAGTAGTATACCAGTAATTATGCAGAGCGTTGTATCTTAAACTGGCAACCCAAACTGCCAATAAAGTAATATATCGATATATCCACCACTACGGAAAGTAAAACTGAATGTGCTGGCATACAAATATCATTGTCTAAGTATGAAAGAGGTATATCACCGGCTAAATATTTTTGTAAATAAAAATGGAAGCTACGGTTTTAGGATAGCAGGAAAAATGTACATTTTTAACTATACCTCCAATCAACGTATAAATACTACAACCGGATGCACGTTCGACGGATTAGCTCATTCGAATTGGCAAAATTGACAAAATAGATTGAAGTTTTAAATAGGAACTCGATTAAAGAGTAGGTAATAGCTGGTAAAGCAGATTAAAAACAGGCCACCAATTAAATCAATAGCAGGCAACAACATTGTGTCCACGTGGACGTTAACAAACATGTCGCAGTATCGAAAACGGGTGCATCTATAACGGTTTGAAGATATTCTGGGTACATTTTCTCAGTGCCATAACGTAACATGGCAGTGTTTTAGGATACGTAAATCGAGGGAGAAAAAAATTACGGATTTTATTTCGGCCGGAGGGTTGGCGGGAGTTTTTGACGTCCCACGCAATTAGTGGAAAGAAAGGGGCCACTCTGAAAATTTAAATAATGCGGTAGTGGGAGCAGGCTTATTACCGGCACCGAAGATATCCCGTGCCCGTCTAAATCGGACCGATGCAAGATGTCTTCAGAGCGTTGCACTAAAGTTATTTAAGAAGCTGGGTAAATATTAAAGCCGGCGACGGGAGAAGAGGAGCTAGTTGAGATGCTTCTCGCCGGGGGATCCGAGAAGAAGAGACCGGGTAATTGAGACGGGTAGGACGGACATTCCCATGACTCGTCCCATTAAATATTCATCGAACCAAGTAGGCAGGAACGAAACCTTACATGTAAGTAAGGACGGTATCTAATAAGATACTGGGGCCCTCCGCGGAGAACAGGTTTTGACATATTTAGTGCCCGTCCCGCATTTATTTATTTATTTTAACAGCGGTGTTGGGTCCTCTGTCACTGTCCTATCCCCTCTCTTTTCATCCCGCAAATCCTTGTTCCCAACCCCGCTTACTCAGCTCCTGAAATCTTCTTTCCCGATAGGTTTGGACATTCCCCTTTATTTCCGAGTTTTAGGACGTAGACGAACATTTCAGGCTTCTTCCCTTCTTCTTTGGGGTTCTTCTCCTTTGATGAAACAAACGGCTAAAGCCGGATAAATCTTTCAGCGACCCAGTGGATATGACCGGGCATCGTGTAGGTCCATTTACCTTTGATGTATATGGTTATAAACGATGGCCTTTCGTTTAGAAACGAAGAAATGTATCCCAAACGAATATTAGCAGGGAGGCATCAACAGCGATCGTGTTGATAACTGATTGATAACTGTAGAGTGAGAGAGAGGGGGGTAGTGAGGAAGAGGGAGAGAGAGAGAGAGAGAGAGAGAGAGAGAGAGAGAGATTGATAACTGTAGAGTGAGAGAGAGGGGGGGTAGAGAGAGAGAGAGAGAGAGAGAGAGAGAGAGAGAGAGAGAGAGAGAGAGAGAGAGAGAGAGAGAGAGAGAGAGAGAGAGAGAGAGAGAGAGAGAGAGAGAGAGAGAGAGAGAGAGAGAGAGAGAGAGAGAGAGAGAGAGAGAGAGAGAGAGCGTTAGTGCCGCTGAAATATTAACGGCCTTCCCCCCGCAAAACGGAGGGGAGCGGTGTTACATATCATATAAGCTCAGGGTGTAATTTTCCCATAAATACCATTTAGAGTTACTTACTCAGACAATGGGGCCGTTCTTCGGGAGTGAGAGGGAGGCGGGATCCCTTCAATTATTCCTGGCATTCAATTCTTGATGGCTAGGCTTTCATTAGCGGGTCCCGTGGTTTAGGTTTAGTGGGCCTCCGGCTCGTTTTACGATACTCAGCGGCTTATCTTAGCACGGACACGTTATAAAAGCACAAAATATTAAATGGCTCCGTACATTAATGTCCACAGAGAGAAATTGATCGCGCCTAATTTGAATCCGAGCTAAGTATCTGAAGTGCTGGCTAATCTAAATTTTAGGTATGTTTTTTAACCTAAATTTTAAAACAGAGAGCAGTAACTTTAATTTGCATTTGAGAATTCATATTAATAATTGAATTAATTAATTATTTAACAGGCATCTTTTCGTACATAATCATCTCGAAAACTGCCGGGGCTACTCCCAATGTATTCCCTAATATGCCCAAATAGAGATATACGCCACAATTAAAATAAAATATTTTGAGCCATTTACATTGCATTATCTTGTACTTCCTTATGTGTATATATGTAAAGCCTGACGTCTTTTTCTCAAGAAAGGGAGCCAAAATGAAAAACCACTGCTGAGGTAGTCAGTGGCTGCTAAGACGTAAGTCATGCCAGGTGTCACGACCTTGGATTCATCGACCCGACCTCCGAACCCCAGTCGCAACACCCGTGGGAAATATATTTTTGTTGTTGTTTTTTCTTCCTCTTACCGTTTCTTATATGTATATTTTTCTTCATAAAAGGTGAAGACGATGTGACATTCAATTTGTAAAGGAATTCTTCCTCGGTCTCGTGAAAATGTCGGCTCAAGGGGGGTTCACAATCGCGGTGCAGGTCGATAAAGGTGACGTCAAAATCGTGGCCGGCTATTTTTATGACTTTTTTCTTCCTCTTAGCTGCTTTCGTCTATGTTTTTAAGCCGCTCATCGAAACCGGTCCATACCGCGGATGCCGTTGATCGAACGCCCGGAGGACGGGTTTTATCCTCCAGTTGACGATGGCCTGAAATAAACTTTTTACAAACTATTTAATAATACACCAATTCAAGATTGTTTTTATAATTGTTGACATGATAGACGTTACTTTTACTACCTTTTTATTTATTTTAATATTTTTTTAAGTGTCTTTACAATAACATGTGAACATACTGACTAGATTTGGGGCTGTCGCTTAAGGCGCGTGTGGTTTGAATGAGATACCGCCAAGCCTTAGGCAAATGTGATACTCAGAATATTGGCGGTTTCTCGACCCACTCACGCTTTGCTCCACTTTAATATCTTTGTTTTTTACGTGATAGCGTTCTTCCCAATTCCATTCTTTTTTGCCAAGTTCGTAGAAGTCATTAAAGTGTTCTAATTTAGGAAATCAGTGATTCGCCAAAGATTGACAAGTCAAAAATTGTCACCATTTCTGGTTTCCTTATTTGGTCAACCCCTGATCTGGTCTTTTGCTGTGCGTATTTGCTGAGTATTTGCTATTTATACTCCTAAATTTAGGAGTAGTACATCTAATATTATTTATAGTACGACTTAGATTTCAGATTTTACCCAAGTAATTTCAAAAGCCTTGTTTTGCTTTCAGTGTGTTTTTGAGTCAGTTTCATTGGTTTTCGACCCGAATTTTTGCTATGCAGTTTGTCAGTTTTGAATATTCATGAGTTGAGTGTATATTAGCCCAACTGGCTGTAATTAATTTGGAATATCTGTTTGGTGAAATGCGAGGGCTTACAATACTACAGTCCGATAATAAATAAAGTGGCATGTAAAATATGCATCAAATCTTCTGATCAGGTAGGATAAATTGTAAAATATTATGCTAATTTCAGTTATCACGAACATGGCCTTTGTTAATAAAAACCTAGTTTGGGAGCACATGATAAAATATTCTACACTCCAGGTATTTTAATGCAGGACAACGCAGGTGTGATAAAACGTTAACCGCGGCCAAGAAAACCTGCGCATTTCCGGCGACTTGTAATTTGTCCGTCCAGGATTTTTCCAGGAAATGAAGACGGGCAGAAAATTCTCCATTTTCCCTTGAATATCTTATGCGGAGCATGAAATAAAAACCGCGTTTCACCCGAATTTCCTGTGGGGACGGCACTAAAACCACCATTAAAGGGAGTAGTTCAGTTCTGTTTCCGGCCGTAATATGTCCCCAGACTGATGCGCAAGAAGTACGAAATTCCGTACCAAGATATGTTAAACAGAACCTCCCGAGATATCGTCCATGACAATGTCGGTACTTAAATGATTATTTGCAAGCGAGGTTATTTAATAGCCTGATGATCCTGTCCTTTTTATCACTTCCTTAAACTCACAAACCTCAATCGTATTAAGTTCTCAATCGTCAATTGAACCTTATCTAAACAAATCTTCATTACCGTCGGAGCTCGGGCCCGTTGAGCGTGCTATCCGAGTTATTTGATTGGTCTCGTAAATCCTGATTGGTCTACTGGGGCCCAGCTAAATACAAATTATTGCGCGCCAAGTTTAATTTCTAGGCTTGTATTAGAGATGAAACTGACTTTCGGGTATCGTGTTGCGACTATTGGAAATTTGGTGGTTCTTTGCGTGTATGATTGATTTAAATTTAGACGTTGAAGAGGTTGTGGATTTTCAATTTAGAATTTCAGCAATAATAATGAGTATTGTGTATGCCGCTCTTTCTTTATGAAACAGAAAAACGGGCGCGGACTCACTTTCTTTTCCGTCTTTTCTGTAAAATAGAATAATGGAGCTTCTTCCTGTACCCATTCGATTCGCTTTAAATTAACGATCTAGTAACGGTCATTAGAGGCCGGATGGGCCTCCCTCAAGTGGCGAGTTGGATTCAGTCGGTAAAGATCTTTCAAGTCGAGGCGTGAATGTTAAACGTTACCGGACGTCTTCAGGGGAGCCGCCCCATTCACTACTACAACTCCTTTCACGTTTAGAAGGAACGCCTTCTTTAATGGCGGCCCACAGTGGGAGAGATAGAGCGAGAACTCCGCAAGTATTAATGTATTCAAATAAACGTTGAAGAAGAGGAAACACCCGGCAGAGAAGGAAAGAGGCCCTGGGTTAACGGGGCCAAAGTTGTTTGCGAATAAATTAAGCTCGGCTTCATTTGCATAAACACTGACAGTACTTGAAGAACTTGCCTAGTTGTCGGGACAGCGCGAGTTTAAGAGTCGGGCGGTACGAGATAGGAAATATTAAAAAATAAATTGAAATCGGTAAAACCGACTTAAGGTGGAAGCCGAGTTTTTCTTTCCGTCCTTATTAGTTGGGAACAAAACTAAAACATTTGAACGCTCCTTCGTGGAATCTAATCGTTCTGGGAAGTTTTCGACAATACTTCGATTTATTGCAAATAATTAATTCGAAGACAGGAGTTTTGTTATCACCACATTTATAATCGGATGGCCAATTACCGATATTTCCAGCGGCCGAAACAACCCTTCTAATAATTGGACTTGTCAATTCGTCTTGTAAAATGGGTTTTTTCTTAATCTGACAAAAGATCATTTATATCGTACTTATTATGTTTAATAATTTGTTTTTATCGTCCTGAAACCTGTTACA
The DNA here is from genome assembly GCA_019843655.1 of Lethocerus indicus. Lineage (NCBI taxonomy): Eukaryota > Metazoa > Arthropoda > Insecta > Hemiptera > Belostomatidae > Lethocerus > Lethocerus indicus. The sequence goes on along the minus strand of JACDQD010000003.1, from coordinate 17,978,113 downwards.
CAATTTCACTTTCCTTAACAACAATTTTTACTATTTAAGTCAACATATTCATAAATTTTCAAGGGGTTATAAACGGAGCTCGAGTTTGATTTTGTTTGATTCTCTTTCTTTCATGGAACTACGTTTTCTTCCGCTTGAATAATAAAATAATTCTCTATAATAATAAAACAATTCTCATATTCTGAGTGTACTCCTTATCCTCAGTACCTAAACTATAAAATTATTCTCACTGCAATTTCGAGTGGGTCCAGTTTGTGTGGTTACATACGGTATTATGATTTGCACAGAAGTTTGGACGATTTCAATCTTCTCTCGGTCAAATGTTATACAGCGATTCTTCGTGGTCAGATAACGATGACGTGAGGTGAATTTATTTTGAGGGTGGCACTTTATAAAACGGCCATCTCCATCCATCCACGAAGTGCTATTATTAAAAATGGGTTAAAAATGGGCCTTCATGAATGAGTATTCACGCGCAATAGTTACCCGGAAGAAGAATGGGGTTTGCGACCGCCCGATCGGAGCGTTGAAATAAAATGTCATTCCCTGGTTTATTTATAGGCCAGGATCAGAGTGAACTCCGTTCGGTGGGCTCCGACGGCGGGAGGTGAATCTTGCCACTTCATCACGTCGCCTAATGAAAATCCGCCCCATCCATCAGTCCAGGAGTAAAGAGGAGTTTATTATTATATACCTCACAAAGTTTCCCTCATTTTTTAACCTCTTCCCGCCTAGATTATCCCCGGAATGAGACCCGGCTTGCAGAGTTCATCATAAACACCGACGTCTTAAACCAAAAGATGTTGGAACATTTGTTACGACTACCGCAACAAACTGAATTAACATATTTTCTAACTTTCCCTGTAAATGTACAGGCATTCATGTAAATGTAGTGATTCGTATTTTCATTTTTTATTAATGTATACACAAAATTAGAAAATGAAAATTACAATTTTAATTACTTCGTAAATTTAGTTTTCATGTCTGTAATTCTATTACACTTTCACTTTTTAAGGGGGAAAAGCAGTTGTTTATGATTCCCCTCAACAGAAATTACTACTCATTTTACAAGTTGAATTGTACTGTACAATTCAACAGGGACTGATAAAAAAGCAATGAATTTATTCATTTACTTGCTTATCAATCTGAATCAAACTTCTATTTTCTTCTTAATAGTAAAGCCGATTCTTTGAGCTGAATCCTGTATGTGCACAAATATGTGCGGTAAAAGACGGTATAAATGCAGAAAAATGAAATTCCGAATGTAGTTTAAATTGTACAACTAAAATTAATATAATGTTATTTTAAACCAGAGTTCAAATGTATTTCGAATCTATAACCTCGTTTAATTATGTCTCTCATCATAGAGGTGGAGTAGAACATCGGGAAAATCAATAATACTTCTAAACTAACGCATTTCTAAGAGACTAAATTTATAATCGTGAACTCTTATTTATTGCAATTAACAATCTGAGATACGTATCCAGATAATAAATGGGACGACGTCCGACTCACGTTCGTACGGAATGTGGCAACTGAATCACGGCAGGATTTAATTTGGACGAGAGTTATTATTGCGGTTCAGGATATTTAAACTTTCCCACCTTCCCTGGTAGGGGGAAATGTTTACCTTGGGTTCGCGTCAACATAACCCAGCAGTGATTTTTACATAATTTTTATATGACTATATACATGCTAATATAATTTTGCGAAAAACACGACTGTCTGAATGATGCGCACCAGGAAATTAAAGACCCAAAAGGAGGGAGAAGAAAAAAGTGACCCCAAAAGGGAGTAAGGCCCGCTGTTCTAATGAATATGCTACTGGAGTGTTGGGGCTTAATGAAAGGCCGGGGACCGGCCCTAATTCTCCCCCATACAAAACACACTTTCTTACCCACACCAATACTAATACACACACATACACACACACACACACAGGAGAACGCCCTTTTTTATCAATATTATTGAGGGTTTTGAATTAATCTAGGGGAAGTACCTCATCGATTTCATCATCTCGGCTCTGCGGGGGCCTCTCTTCCTGCGTACTTCATCACTACTTCCTCTCGGCAGACTTACGAGCTGTATATAATACGGAATCCCGTAATATATTGAAACGGAAGTTCTGCGTTGCTCATTTCCTTCCCGCGCATTATCCGATTACCTACCTCTGCGGCCGCTGACTCTTATCACTGGACCAATCTCGGGTAACCAAGATCTATACGGTCAGCATTGCACTTTTACATTTCTGCTTTTTTCGTGCGATGAGTTATATTATTGAAGCGATTCAAAGTAACAGTTATTCGTTGTTATATGATTCTGTTGCAACAGGGTTAAATATATCAAGGGAAAACTCTCGAAAGCATTAATTAAAATACCGACAGCACCCCCATTCTATACCTAATAATCCCAGTTTATCTCATTTCGCATGTCGAGGGTACGAATTTCGATTAGTATCCCTAATTGCGGGTACCTCGGTCTGGAAATTACATGTCAGATTCAAATAAGCACATTTGCGCGTATCCCTGGAGAAGATCCCGGGTTTTGGATTTGGCCTGGAAATAGAATTTAAATTCTGACCACGATCATCAAATGATACACGAAGGGGTTGTATTCATTCCAGTATGTTTGGTGTTTCTCTTCGCTGTGGCCTATTGGCATTGAGCCTGCCATCTCAATGTTTCACGACCGCTCATCAATACTGATAATTTCACAGTTCAGGGAAAGATCCACAACAGGGATATTAACAGGCTCAGCTGTTTACTTTTGCCTGAGTGGTAACTGTGGGAACTGTAATGTATGATAAGAGTTAAATGTTCGCACCTTTATATAAATGTTAAAGTAAGCTCTGATCACCTGTGCGTAGTGCCAGATCAAATAATCAAATAATTGAGTCAAATTGTAAATAAAATCAGGCGCTGTAGCTTGGATGGTAAACCTACCAAACTATTGATCGAGACCTGATTCTATGGGAAATTTGAAATTGCGCTGTTATGGTCAAGGTCTTAAATAGATCATTTCAATAATAATGTTTTGGACTGGCTGTAAACCAGTGACTGACCACATAGATTAATTTTCGTAGAATTAATTTGCATACCACGGGGCTAGTCATATACTTCGCCTTCATGGCCGGACAGTAGTGCGGGTCAGTATCAAGAGCGCCGTTCATCTATTTTCTGGACTCATCTATTTGCACTGAAGGAGCAACTTAGTTATCCAAGTAAATATTTATTTCAATACTACAAACATTCACCTGAACGATTCTAAATATTATTTCGTCCCGAACGAAATAATTATTCCATGTTAGTTACATTAAAATTCATGTTATTTAATTATCATGCTATCATGTGAAGTTAAAGAGGTTTATCTAATTCACAAGAAACACTTTCCCTATCTCTTTGAATCATTTCAAATAAAGCACCCTATCCCTGTCCCTGTATTTCAGGATATCATACCTCGTCTATTCATTGAAAGCTGAAAGTATTGTAGGTCTGATGATATGTTCACAAACATAATTCCTCTGTCCTAGCAGCAACCGATAATAATTTGTTCGTGTCTGTTTGGATCATTGGAAGAAAATTAAATTAGGATTTTGTTTCTAGAATATCCACCTTACACTATTGGAGGATGGGCAAATGAAACAACCTGACATGAAGAAAATTTTACACATAGTCGAATAATCTAACTTTCAATTGAAAATCAGTCAAGTGTTCTTCAAAACAAGAAAGAATCACGGTTCGACATACGCCGTCGGAGGTTCCTCCAAATAAATACGCGATCTTACAGCAACATAGATATTAGTAATACAGTAGACTAAAGCGACTGGGAAGGTTGAACTCTCGAAACGGTTTATCCTTATTCTGTATTCAACATAGTGGTTATGATTCGAATAATTTACAACAGATATGAAACTCGAAATTATGATATAATAGAAGGATTGAAGTCGAAAAATATCGAGAAAGGATATTTAGCATTTTAAATGTACCGATGAAGTTTTAAAATGGTTTATTATCTCGGGGCGAAGGGGTTAGGCCACAGAGCCGGAATAAAGAGATGAGAAATGGGAGCTGAAACAGGCCCTGTTAACTACAGTGGTTCGGCTTTAAACAATCCGCTTTCAGCCGATAATATAAACCGCAGGATTTCAAATTATAAGGGTACTGGCTAATTGATCGGCTCTAAATAAAACACTGGCTAAAGGTCATAAATTTATTATCGGTCATAATTTATATCCATGGCCCGAAACAGAGTAGCCTGGATTATGTCGTTTACGGGCGACTGTTCTATAGCACCGCATAATTATAAAGTGCCTTCCTTCTTTCTTTACACGCGAAAAAAATACTAAAAGTGTTTATTAACGATATTAATATTTAATTCATGATTCGATTTTTTTCTTTGCATTATGCCCAAATTCATATAGAAATAGATAGATACCTGAATAATTATAAGTTAATGTAACTGGACGACTATGACTATGTTATTGTGTCGAACATTGTTACTGAAGTTTTGAATTATTTTGTCTAAACGACAACACCTACTGTTAACGTGTTATACAAATAGAAATATAGTAAAATTTACCAATTATATTTACTTTGTTAACGAATATTTGACCATGAAAATTTTTGTTGGTATTCATATGGCATGAAACAAGCATATACATAAGCATTCCAGATACCCTAGTTCTCGGTTTTCTTAATTTGCATACTATATTAAAATTCAAGCGATAAGGTAATTGACTGATACCGTTCCCCAGAATGTTTGCTGTAAAATTAAACTGCTTTCCTTAAAAATGTTTTGGACAATCTCATCCACTTCATAATATTATTCCAAACAAACTATAGTAAATATTTAATAAACTACATTCCTATTACGGATACTGTTTGCACATTTTAAACTTCTAATATCTATTCGAACGGTTAATTCAAATTAATCATGGATACTCACTTTGTACATAACCATATGTAACATAAACATATGTACATTATTACATATAAACAGAGAAAGGCATATGTAAACAAATATACTGTTTATATTTGACTAAATAATTGGTAAATTGGCGAGAGCGGTTACGCGCACCAGGATTCGTTGAACTTGGTTTCAAAGGAGGATATAGCTTAGTTAATTAAAAATTTAAATTTATCGCAAGTATAGATCAAATCTTTTCTGAATATCCTACATAATAATCACAAGTTATCAATAATAATTTTATTTTCGTTTACATTTTTAATCCAATAGTTGCCAACTTCACCTGGTTATTCCTATAACCAGCCTACGGATATCCTATAACGGCCTGCGGGTATCAAGGAAATATTCTGTTCGGATAACCGTCCCACGTAGGACAATGGCCGTTATTGTTGGGAGGACGTGAAGCCCAAGTCCTATAAAACAATGAGTTGGGAATGGCCATCCTCCTCCTCCTCCTCCTCCTTCTCCTCCTCCTCCTCCTTCTCCTCCTCTTTCTCCTTCTCCGCCTCCTCCTCCTCCTCCTCCTCCCCCCTCGGCCTGCTACTCCTGTTCCTCGTCCCAACACGCTCTTCCACCTCAGCGATAACGCCGACGCCGGCTTATCGCCGATCCGGCAAACAATCCGGGGACGGCAAAGTTTTAAAGGCGAGATATTATGGTGGCCCACCACTGATAACGGGCCCATTTAGTCACCGCCTACAAGGCCTGCTACATTAGAACCCAAAGGAACAGTTCAAACTCCTTGTCGTCCCTAGTGCAATCGGTATAAGATTGCTTACCGTCTTCCTAAGTAGCAGCTTATTTTATCCCAATGACTGGAGGACTTTAACGCCAAATATTCAGTTAACAAGAAAATAATAAAACATTTAGCAGTTAAAATCGTTCAGGTATATTTCGGTTTTTAGTGATTGGCTTATTTTCAGTCCGTACCCAACTATGAATAGAAAATAGCTTCTATTAGGTGGAACGTCAGGTTCAATGTACTGAAGGCCTCCCAATCACAACGACTTTTATCTGCACCTCCTTCGGCCATAACAACTCGGGTTGTGGAAGCACTTATTTTAAAACCAGCCTCGCAACACATAAGATCATTATCATTGATCCCTGGTGGAATTTTTAATTTAAGATATAGGCGTCATCATAATGAAGCTGGATATATAGGGCGACCGTACCCGGTTATAGCGAACGTACCCGCCAGGAAGATTTCATCTCAGCGCTATACTTAGGATACGTCTACGTACCTCACTGCTTTACTACCGGGGCAAAACTGTGTGGACGACGAAACATAGAAAATAGGAAATCTGGAACTCGTTTTAAAGAGCCGTGGAAACACAGCAGACAGGCCGGAAAAGACTATGTATCCTATCCAATACCGAACTGAGGGAGTAAGAGAAAATCCAGATAAGCGGAGATAAGTGGGTAAGCTTAGGTTCAGTGTTTGTGACGACCGATAGAAGTGAGGTCATCCGGCCATCGTTCGAACTTGCGAGCTCAACAAATTGTTACCTTTCTGGTAATTGAGTGCAAAAGGCAATTGCCGTAGCGAAGAGAGACAACATCCGATGGTGCCACTATAAAATATTTCCCAACAAAAATTCTGCCCGGGAGTTAAAAAACATAATGCTGAAGTTAACCGAGGCTAGAGAACGGCTTTGACGCTTAAATTTCCACTTCGTCAAACTAAGAATGTGTTTTGCTTTATAAAGAATAACATAATGCGATACTTTATCAAAGAAAAAAACATTTAAAAATTCATTTGCCGTAGAGTGCTTATTTGAGCTAATTAAGACCGGGAGCAATAAATGGATGCCTCGGTCTCGTAAAATGTCCAATAAATTGGGAGCCTAGTGATTCACCTCGATCGAGTACAGACACAAACATAGCAAGAACAGACGGGAAATAACAAGAGCGATTGTGAGTCACGCTATTCAATTAATTTATTAAAATGAATTACTTTAATAACTTTATATCTTGTGTCAACATTAGCGAAAGGTTAAAAGGTGACGGGGCGCGCGTTGAAGAGAGTCAAAATGTGTGAAAATTAGCTTTGGCGTGGTAGGTTAGCAGACGTAGAGGGAGTATTAAATTAGGTGGGCGGACTATAACGAAGGAGGAGTTGGTTGGAGGCGACGGCGCGGGCAATAGTCCACCGCAACGGGCCCTCGAGCATAATTTAATAGAAAATAACGCAGACACACTCACCTAAGCACAGGCACACGTAGACTCCCCCTTATAACTTAATTAAGACAATATACCGAGGGCAGGTCCAGCTTAAGTGGGTCCGCGTCACGAGTTTTTTTACTACAACCTAGCCCGGTCTTATCCCAGTTCAACTCTGTAATTAAATTAAGGGCAGCAGTATTTTGACATCGGCTATAATTGATGCGGGTGCCACTACCACCAGTTTACGGCGATGAAGGAAAATTAAAATTACCAGGGGACCGCTAGCCAACAAAAACCCATGCCCAAATAACGAATGTCGGCATTTTTATATTTTATTACATATAATGTTTTACAATTATTTTCAGTTGTTATAGCATTCATAAGTAATTTAACAGAAGTGGCAAAATATGTAATATTTAATTTAAATAAAAGGTTCAATAAGCTTGGGTAGAGTAAAGCGTCGAAAAACAGGTTACGAGATTCCAATAGGGCAGTATCCTGAAGAAATGTATATCCAGGAGATTCAGTTTACATTTCTAAAAGTAATTTAAAATAATATTCCTTATTCCATTTATTAAGTTCATAAATCTAGTAAAACGCATAGGCCATCGGCGTATACATACATAATTGTTATTTTTTCAATTTGCCATTTCCATATCCATCGCGTTGAAGAACCAGTGTTTGTAATGTATAACATTATATAAGGATCTAACATTATTGAGAGGTGTCATTAGGGCTCTTCCGAAAGAGCGGGGATCCTTTTTATTATTACTTTTCCGCCGAAATATACCCAGAAAATGATTAGAACACTATCGGGCTATCAAGATCCAACGTCAGTTCTACCTCATTCCAATTTCCATTACTCAAAACCATGCTTGCGTCAAGACTAATCGTCTACATGAAAGACAAGAACGCCTCAATTCAATTATCTTGTCCTCCCTCATCCCTTACAACACCCTCGACGCCGCAGTGCGGGAATATTTTCAGGTTAGCAAAAATCTCAGATTCCAAATTTCGGTTTTAAGAAGACTGACAAACGGGACGGTTCGATCCTCCCTTATTATCAGAGTTGTGTATCCATATTTAGGTGTCTAAACTACTCTCGGGTTTTCGTTACTGTTTTATTCGTTGTATTTCATTATTCTATGTACAGAATGTTTGATGTACGTTTAAATAAAAAATACCGGAGAAACAGAAACTTGAAATGAAAATAGAGATCGTGAATAACTTTAATGGGGCGTCACCCGAAGTTTTTAGGCGAATGTACGACGTTGGGAATTTTAAACGGTATTTAGTTTATACCTGTCCGCTGCCCCTAAAAGTTAGTCATGGCGGGACTCGCATGTCACCAGACCGCCGTCCGCTCAACTCTTTTATTTCTCCACCGTTTTAATACCATTTGAACGCAGGCGCCAACTGTGCCATTTCCTCTAATGAGATTCGTTTGACTCATATTGATTAATCAGCGTGAAAACTTTCCAAATGCTCATCGACAGCAACATTTTGGTGAACCGCAGTCGTTATATATTTTTATAGTCCAGTAATAAATCTGCAAACACTTTTCAAACTACATCAAAATATCTAATAATACCTGATATTAGGTCAATGCCTAATAATATTTAAACTTTATAATAAACGGTTAGGATATTCAGTTAACAATCAATTATTTCTATCAGCGTTAATAATAACGTCGCGTGGATTTTAAGGCGGACGAATCACCAGCAAGGAGTAAAGGACTTGGAATTCAAACGACGCGCTCTCTCTACCTTGTAAAGCAACAACTGTACGTTGCCTAGCCTATCTTTTGTTCGAGAGGAATGAAAAAGAGGAGAGGTAGTGTACGTCAGTCAGTATGACTTATTTAAAAAGAGATTGTACAAGAATAAGTCTAGTCGCTGTAGGAAAGGGCGTTAAACGGAGTTTATATGTGGAGTAATAAACGTGGAGGGCTTTTACAGTTATGCCTGTAGACTTTCTTACAGTTGAGAGCCTCTTAAAACCCCCGAAAAATCTAAATAATCATCTGTATTTGATGTCCCTTATTACATATTGTTTCAGGAACAGGAACCGCTTATTGTTGAGTTGGGTTTATATACCAAAAACGACTGCACGAAATTCGTACCAATTTAAAACCTACTAACAAGGTTGATTATAACGGCTATTTTTTCTAATTGAATTCAAGGTTTAGGGTATACAGACATTGAGCGGCTAGGCTCCTGGCACCTGTGCCAATATTCATCTCCAATGGGATTGGAATTTTGGGCCGGGGAGCAACACGTTTCGAAGAGTCTTCTCGACGTCTCGACACCGTTTTCTCGGTTCTGTAAAATTGAAAAGTCCCTAAACCCGAGAGACTGCGGCTCACGCGACCTTCCGTGACGGCCGCTGTCCCCCTATCGGCTTTCGGCCCTGCTTTGCCGGGAAAGGATTTCAACTCGGCGTTCAACTCCGGTCGACCGATTTTTCAACGTCCTCTCCGTGATTGAATAGCCTAATATTTAGTCTCGCTGCGGTCGCCTCTAGGAGGAAATAGGTGTACCACTTGATGTATCGAGCAGCATCCTCAGGGCTTAAAACAAAAAGTTGGGAAACAATTTAGATTATTTTCTGAGAGGTCAACCAACGTTTTGGTTTCTTACGTTCATTTTGTGTGAGCGTTTCGGCTAGGATACAAATGTAACATCGCACTATAGATAAGTCATCCAGATTTATTGAAATTCATCGTCAATAGGTAAAATTGTTTTCTTTGAATTAATTTGATTCAAAGCAATTTAAAACAATAGATAAAATGTTTTCTTCTGTTTCAGCTATTTGCTGCTCACCTTCAAACTGCTGATTCACGACTGTAAGTAATCTTTATTTCTTCTCTTATTTGGATAGAGTTTTTAATTTCAGCCAGGCCGAAGGGTTGATCTAACAGAAGTAATCTACCTTTGATTGTGTACAATACTTACAATGGTATGACAATTTAATTATCTGTTGGATTCAAGTAATTTTGATCATCAACTGAGAGAAATATAGGAAATACACGAGTAGAACAGAACGTCCTATCGATCTTGGGTTTATGTAGTGATCCCTGGCGTTGCTGGACGCTGGTCCGTTCTTTTATAGAGTTCGCGTGGCCGTAAATTAGCCCATTGCTCCGATTCGCGTAGGCATAAATCCCTTCGCGGCACGAAAGTATAAGAACCGTATTTTATTTATTTTTTTTGTAGCACCTAATCAAAAAGTGATGTCCCTGGAATACGTGACTGGGCGTAGTTCGAAATCAGACCAGGTGAACCTGATCTTATCCCAAGTTTATAGACAATCTAAATTAAAATTTAGACCGATCCAACGGTGTAATTATTCCTCATTCCATACTATTCCACTCAACCGTGTATTTTTAAATTCTTTTATTCATCTAAGAATATATTTATAATATATAATTTATTCTCCCACTGTGTACGTTACGCTTATACATATATGTCACCAGCAAGTTACAAATGCGGTAAACAACTAAAAATTATAACCATATAATTTACAGTACACTAACAAGAACTGTAAATTAACTGAATAATCGCATAAAAATAAATTCCCTTGTGGGGACACTAAATTTCACTCTACTATGTTTTAAAAATTCATTAATTGACTCAAGTTTTATCATTCGTTTTGAATTTAATCATAAATATATAAATAGAAATAAAATAAATATAGGATATATAAAGAGGAGGATTTTCTGGTGTTTCTATACCGATGTTCTAGAATGAGATTAATGGGTTGAAATGAGACCGGTGTGATCTGGACGGCTGTTCGGAGCAGCCTCCCTTCCCCTCCCTCCCATTTTAGCATCACCCATGTCAAAACTCCTACACCCGCAACTGCCCCAAACAAACACCGTCCTTCGGACAAATTGACGCCGGCTGGCTCTCGACCTAGTTTAAATACTGTGCCCGTAAATTAATCAATCAGTTGTCCCGACCGAACGACTCCGACGTTCGGACGCCTTTATTAAATGGGCATATTTGTAAATCATTGACGACCGCATTGATGCAGAGGAATGCCTACGTCGTTTCCATTGCGGTGCACACTTTACCAATATAATGAAATATATTTTCAGGTTTATCCGAACGCGGTGTGACCAAGTTCTAGTACCAGTGTTGTAAAAAGTAATCAATAAATATCAATTTTAATATTAATTCACTTTACACTCCCTTGGCCTGTATTGAATGATGAAAGCGACCAGTCAATTGAAGGTGCCCGGTCAATGCGATTCGACAGGTACCTCGTTAAATGGCGTTCCCTTCGTCGCATTTTTAAGCACAGCGTTGGTGTTGTAACAGTGCCGTTTTTTTTTTGGCATCGTCATGTACTATACTAGAAACTATAGCAAGTGACGAACGGAACGAGGAGAAAATTTATCCAGATCGTTAACGTCAAGTTTGGTTTCACACTTTAAAGAACGATCTACTGGGAATTCTCTCAAATGAAGTTAACATTCGGTGGAATATTTTCCCCTCCACAGGTATTCAACGATTCCAAAATTTTGCACAGAGAACATCACCTCGCATCCGGAAGGGTAATTTTAGAATTGTATTAAATAAATGTTCCCATGTAACCAATTCTTTTAGAATTGAGTTATTTAGTCTTCGTATTTAGCCTCGTTATGTATAAATGGATGTTACAGGACGGAAAACCCTATTCAGCGTCTCTTAATTCAACCCAAATCCATCCCACATTTTCCGTTTGATTTCCTAGATAGCACTATTTACCCTATTCATATAATATGCTTAGCCAGATAGTACGATGGTAAACAAAATTACAATAAAACTGTGCAGTGCATTTATTCTACGACATAATATCGGTCTTCCAAATTTATTTTAGCCAAGCTCGGAGATCGCGTATAATTAAAAAGAGGCGAGTTGATTAAAACTGAAAGGTAGAAGAATAAAAAATATTTCAAGATAGAGATCATTTGTCCTTCCGGCTTTGTCAGTCCAGAATCGGTGAAATTAAGATAATTAATACATTTAACCGATATTCTCATTGCCGCACGTACGGAATTTAAATATAAGGTAATATAAAAATGTTGTTCTGGAGGAAATACAATTTAACAGTCAACGATGGCTTGTTTTTATAATAAAATCCTTGAGGGAAAACGAATTGCGGGACACGGTGGAGTCCCGGCTATCGATCACCTGACCGCCGCACGAAACCGATCTTGTTTCCAATTAAAATTGGCAAACCGAGCGAAAAATACACTTTTCTAAGAAAGATTATAAGTTGTACGTATTCCTATTATTGGGCACGACTAGTAGAAAACAACAAAAAACTATATGAGAGTTTTTTCAGTTCATTCGCTTTGCTGTTTGGCATGAGTACCGGCATTATACATTTCACGAGGTCAATCAATCAAGAAAACCCGCAGCTGCAACGAACTCAGATCATAGTTCTTAATGCATTTCTAGTTTCTATTCACATGGGTGGGTGCCGAAAAATATCATGTCCATATGTTCTTCGGAATCTCGACAGGGTTCATTGGATTAATTAAAGCAGCACTAACGCAAGCTTTAGTATTATGTTGTTAAATATTCTTAAATATATCTAGTAAATTGGGTGATATTCAACGACCCCAGAGGTTATTTCCGCAGACTGACATTTATCGAGGAATTGAGTCATCCCCCAACTTTCAAGCGCCCAAAATGCTTGGAAATTGGAGGATTGACCGGCAGTTTAATGGTGCAAAGTCTAACGGTGGCCAGAAAACCTCATTCGAAAAGGCGGGCCGCCACGATAGCCCTAATCGCCTTTAGATTGGACGCGTAGAATAAATTATAGGCCGCAAATGACCCTTTTCGTAATTCGCCGGAACATTAACCTTCGGGCTATGGCCATTTGCAGAGTGGCTCCCTGTGTCGTTTCCGAGGAAACTTCGGACACGTTTCTTAACCTCGCCTGAGGCACTTATTAGTTACTTTGGCTAGGGTCCCGAAAGAAAATTATGTTCAATTTTCAAAGTATAAGATAAAGAATTCAGAATCTTGGTGTAGTTGAGTACAAGGATTAAAATAAAAAAAATGACAATAAAGGGTACTATTAGACTTGCTCTCACTATAATGAGATTGTACGATCTGGTACAGTCGGGTCATCATTTCGTAATACGTAAGGAACATTTCCCCCACATCCATTTCGAGTGGCGTTCTACTACTTGGAACATGTATCAGAACATTGAGAATTAGATTCGATTCTTGGAACGCCACTCCTACATAGCTTGAGTTCATTAAAGTTTCCATATAATCGGGAGTCAGTTCCAAATTATAAATATTCGTAAGATACAAATTTTGTCATGCACAATCCAAAAATGTTTGTCAGGAGAACTTTCTCTCGGACTGGATTGGATTAATAGAAGGAGAGAGTCGAAATCCGATTATGAAAAAAGTTGAAAAGAAGCCCGTAATCTATTATAACGTAATTGTATTCCGGCATTGTATTAATATAATGAGAGTTTGTACCATCAGCAGTAGTATGGCCAGGGGACATCGGTTTAAGAAAAATATTTTTTTAAATTGATTGATGACAATAACTTGCCAACACTAATTCAAGGCTGGGGCGAATATTTAATATTTTCTTCCTCCCGGAATTTTCAACCGAAATTAAGCGAGGGAACGAAAACACGGTCGGCCTCCTTACTCGACAATTGGTATGCGGGACCCCGGCACCGACTAAATTACGACTTTTGTCCTCACGCTCCACAGTTCTCTTCTTCACTTCCGCCTGACCTAAAAAATGGATATTCAAATGCCGGTCGCTGCTGTCTCCTTGGAATTTTTCGAGCCACGACTGCAAGCCGAGGAGAAGGGACAAGAACTGGACGGCCGATGTATTTTACAATGCCGCTTAAGGCGTATATTTAGAACCCGATGAAATTACAGCGGGAAAAGAGGTAAATTAATAAGATTTAAGTGGATCACCCACGAGGCAACCGAGTTAAGCTCGAACATTCGCAAAATATAAACTATTAAAAATCATATTGTGTCGAATATTCTCAACTATATTGGTTAGGTGGCCATTCTTGTAATATTCTGAATAAGACCATGCGCTCCTAATTAATTTAGTGAAGATTGCATTAAATCAAATTTTTAGTGAACATGGGGTGAAGCAGATATTGATCTGGAGAATAGACAATTATTGCAAAACTTATAATATTCTAAATCCTCTCGGACCACCTATCAGGATGAAATATATCTTAGCATCCAAGACTGTATCCTTTTAGTAAAATATATGATTTCGGTAAATAATACATCAAAAAGTGAATGCATTTAACCCAACTAATAAAAGGATTACATATTTAGATCCAAATTAATGAAACATGGGAACTCGTACATAAATGGTGTAATTATACAAAAACGGTCGCGAACCCCAGTTGCAGACCTGCTCCCAAGTAATTTCGATTTGACATTTTCTCGGCGCACTCCGAATTAAAATTGGATATTTCAATTAAAATATGTTTACGAGTGGGGGAGGATTGAGAAGGCTCATGCATTATTCAAGACGGCAGGCCGCCCCCTTGGGCGCCTCACGGACACTTATCCTCCGTAAATATTTTGATGCCCCCGATACATTTCCCGTAATAACGCGCCCCCTCTTGTCTTCGCATCACACTAATTTCAACAAAACAACTGAAAGCTGAAATAGAATCTAACACAATTTCGGCAGGAAAAGGTATGACCGCAAAGTATAGCGAAAATCGTCTGATTAGACTCTATGAAACCCAATGAAAAAATTGTTCCGAACGCCTATTATTCTTACACCTGAGATTGTAAATGTTTTGCTAACTACCTCCCTGGTAGGCTCCGGGCTGAAACAGGAGGGAACGCTATAAAATCATTTTGACACGTTCACCACCAACTTTCGACATTAACAAGTAAAAGCTAGAACTAAATAATTTCTACCATGCGAACGAAGTATGGTGAAAGTATGTTGAGTATCCATACTACGGGCTCAGTCCGAGATTCCTCTGAAATGATTTTCAGAGACCGTGCGTCCATAAAATTGTTGCCATCAAGCCGTTAATAAATCTAAAACATAATTCTACATACCAGTCAGAAGGTAAAATATAAATGTACTTCTTACAGCTGATAATATATAATAAATATATTTCAGATTGTAAGCATCAATCAATCAATCAATATGGCGCGTTTATGACTCCGGGCCCTTTCATCGATAAGTCTTTGTTTTTCTCGAGACGATAACATCGCCTTAGACCCTTATCCTTTGTAAATATTGTGATAGTGTACCCAATATTCTGCCTCCCTCTCCCTCCCCAAACACGCTCTCCCGCTCACTCTCTCTCTCTCTCTTCCTCTCTTTTGTGGTTCAATTCCCCTTTTCTGTACTGTAGATTTTCACGGTTCAGCGGTCACTTTAGGGGTCCGTCGGGTGCAGGTCCCGCACACTCCGTGCTCGGCCACAACAACAAGACCCCAAATCCGTTTCCTCATCTTTCCCACCAGAGCCTTTCCCCTTTATTTCTCCGCCCCTGTCCCGATGACTCTCTAAAGCGGAACATTTTGCATTCAACCCGACCTAAACAGTCACGTCCCTACCATTAACTTACCGAAAACCGATTTAGCAGTACATAAAATTCATTTTACTATGTCTTTTCCGGTACTATCGCTGCTCTGATCCATTAATCGCAGATGACATGAATCGTGCTCATTTCTCTTTATATGATATTAATGAAATGAATAGGTACTATTATAGAAAATAGAATAATTGTTATAGTTAATTACAATTGTTAATAATATTATAGTTATGTTTTCGCAATAATGTTCCGAAGTCTTTGCATTCCTTAATTTCACTTTTGGCTGGTTAAGCGGGAGTTGATAACGTCTTGACCCGTGTATTTAATCATCAGATATAATTACTGGGATTCATTATAAAACTAATTATTCCGAAATTACTAATTGTAAATCGTATGATGCATGAAATCATTAGTATTAGTAGAAAAATCTGCATATCACATTACTGAAGAAATTAAAAACGCTGTTCTAAGAACTGAATTCATTTGAATATCGTAATTGTTATTGGATTTCATGTGACTGTTGAGTAATTCATAGTCTCATAGATAAAATTAAATTAAGTTAGTCAATTAATTAACCAGAACGGCGCAAGAGATAGCGTGCCATCATGAAACAAAATTGTTGCGGGTCGGTATTGACAATACAGTGGCGCGGATTTCATTTATAATTCCGAGTAGAAAATCTAATTTATTTCTAATGATCGCCCGGGTCCCCTCATCGGAGTTGAATCATGGGATTAAATTCTTGACGAATAGAATAACTCTTAATGCCATACTGTCCGGAAAAATCATTTTCCTAGCTAAGTAATTTGTTTTTATCAGTGTCCTTAGCAATAGAAATATTAGTCAACCATAATAAATTTCGCAAGTGTTTCGAATGGAATGAGATTTGTTGGATGGTTTAATTTAAAACATACCTAGGGGTAGGTAGGATAGTTACAAATAAGTTGTGCACCTTTCGTTTTAGTTTTACTCAAAGTTGGTGAACACCAGTTCCTTGTTCAACTAACATTCTTGGCCAGGAGATTAAACCGATTTAACGTAAAATTACAGAAGAGACAGGAGAAAATTTACCTGGGTGATATTATACACCCTGTTGGTCCCAATATTAATGCACAGTGAGCAATACAAACATGTCATACCCTACCCATGTAAATCATAAAAAACATGCCGTCATAATATAGCTAAATTGAGCTGCACTACATTAGTTTAAACATTGCACAAATTGCATTCGATATCGAACGAACACTTCGGATCTCTTAAACTCCAGATCAATATTATCCTAATAACTTTTTTCTTGACAAAAATAAATTATTCGATGGGTGTTATAAGTGAGAAAATTTCATCGCCTACTATGTGGTGAGGAACGGATGCAAAAAAACCTTTGCATCTCAAGAGAACGAGTGGGATTGAGTTAAAATTGGCACGGGTTAGGGATGTCGGGGTGCCTGAGGGGCTGCTGAGGTAATTCCCACGTCTAATTTGTACTGGCGGTGAGGGCTCCCACTCCCCCGTCCTATCTACTATTAGACAACACACAACCGTTGTAATCTCCTACGCTCCGAGCCAGCATCACAAATTCTCTAGGCAATAAGAAGCCACGAGTCGACATTCTCTAAATATCTACTATTTTTCGTATTTTTTTCATCGATACGTTTTAAAATAGTAATTCTGACTATTAAATTAAATTCTAATTTAATTTCTGAGAAGTTAAGTAACATTTAATACTAAAATAGGATTAATTCCAGAGCTCTGGGTGCTCCGATTCACTTTTAAATAAAAGTGAATGCAATCTGAAAATTACATTCAAGCCATGTTAATATCTAATCCCATCTTGAACACAGAGAGTTGTTAGTATCTACGTCATAATTATGCACTCTGTTAGTACTCTAACTCCAATGTTACTTATTAATAACGTTACATATTAAGAACATTTTCCTTACAGCCCTCTGGGGTAAATAAAATTAATTTGTATTTTTCAATTTTCAATAGCAATTTTCGATCTGAAGGTACGGGAGTGTTGCAGGACAGTAAAACTCGATAGGAATCATTTACTCCGATCATTTACCGGTGAAGCAATAGAAATACATAAAAACAACAACAACTTCGACAGGGACGTAGGCTATAATATTAGCAGAGGCTGGTTCCCAGTAACAAACCCACATATATATAGAACCCCAAGTTATCCACTCTTCAGTCGGACCCCGATGATGGAACCAGTAAGAGTTCTGAAACGTCGGAAGCAGACAACACCCAAGAGGGCCCCATTCAATGGACCCCACTCGGTTGGTTTCCGAAAACAGTAAAATTCCCGAAACAGCGGGTGGTCAACCACGGCTAACCGATAGTTTTCCCGCATCAAGACGCGATCTCAGACGGAATTCAGTCAGTGATACTAGTGACAATTTATATTACTTTTCATATTCAGCCACTAATAAAGCCAAAGTATTGTTTATCTCATAGCTTGAACCTAACTCTTTCCTGTTTCTGGGTCAAGTTATTTTTAAACCTATAAGTTATTTTTTATTCACAGGCGAGGAAAAATATTAACAAAGCTTCGTAACTCGAGTCCCGGAGAGGGGAACCAAGGATTTTATGAGAACAAAATCCCAAATATGAAATTCGACGAAAAAAAAATAAGACGACGGGATTTTGGCAGACTGGATAAAACTTGGGGTATAAAAAAACAAGAGGGTCGCCCTCTCATATAACAAGAGGCCCTTCCGGAGAAGGGGAAGGGAATGCAATAAATTTCAAAGGGCTGTAACCAGTAGATGACAATATTCAAGAGCGTATCTGGACCGAGGGGAGTACACCAGAGGAAGACAGTGATTGAAGACAGTGATTTTCAGGAAAACGTCTAGTAATCTGTTGTTCAAGTCTCAAGTTCACCCCGTCTGAAAATATAATTACACTGGTTTTTAATTTCAATACGAGAGTAAAATCGGTTCTAAAATTATAGAATGAAGGCACACTACATCAAACAGTTAACGTGTTACAATGTCAGATCAAACAAGCGAGTGGATATAGTTTAACTTCCCATAATTTAAGGCACCTCCGAAAATTAAAACTTGAAATTACGGCGGAAATTTGAATTCATAAAAATTTGAATATGCCGGTTTCCTCTTTCAGTCAAACGGTACGTTGCTAGAATACGGGAAACCTAAATGGGCGCCGGTTAATCCGATCAGGCTTTCGGAGGGAGAGCGTGAATAAGGGCTGCGCATTTGGGGGAGAGGCACTTAGCGGAGAAGAAAGGAATGAAACGATTTTAGAGGTAATAAGAAAAGAGGAGGAGGTGGGGGGTTGAGTAGGTAGAGGAATAAGGGGGGTTGGCGGGGGGCTGGGGATTGCGGGCGGGGAAGCTCCAGTAAAGGAAGATGAGTGGGAGCCCTGATGAATATTCAAAGAGATAAGAGAACGAGGGAAAGAGATTGTTTTTATTAGAGCCTCTCCGGGGACACTCCAATCTGCCAATCACAAACTTCAATAACAACTTTCCGGTTGTCTCCTTCTAATTTTTTACTTAACCTTCGCCTTCTTATTAACCCCCTTTAAAAAAAACTAATTGAATTTCCTACCGTAGTAAGAAACAATATCAACCTTGTCAAAAGGGAAAATTCGGAAGAAAGACTCCCGGAGCTCCGGCAAGGACAGATCATAAAGTCGACTAAACAAAGGTTAATCACCGATTTTATTCACACCCTCATCCGGCCTTCGAGCTGGTAATTGCGACTGAGAATAGATCGTTGTTCACTTTTGGCTTGGGAAAGTGCGTATTTCTGTTTTGCGCCAACATCAGTCCGCTCAAACGGGAGCCTAAATATCCTAAAGAACCTATTTAAGGTTCGAGTGAAAAAGGGAGAAAAAGAAAGGCGGAATAATAAAAAGTGAAATGAAACCCTTATCAAAGCGTTAAGTCGCCCCCGAATAAAATGAATAATATGCGTTTACAGTTGGCGTTTTACGGTTGGAGAGGGACTCCGGCCGTGTAATACCGGAGCTGTTAAAAGGTTACGATCTCCTTCCGGGGCCATTAAGATAACTAAAGAGGAGGGGGAGAGTGAAGAGGAGGTAAATGAGCCCAAACACTCCACTACATCCAATACCCAACACCCGCAGACTCGGGCACAGTATTTACCAGTCGTGAATTGAGGAAGAATTATACTTACTAGGTTACTAGGCATCACTTCACCTGACAGTTTGTAATGTACTCCCACAGGATTCGGGATTAAGAACGGAAAGTGCTTGAAAATTCTTGTTCAAATTTAAAAATGATGAAGAAACTAAACCAGCGGTAGGAATCAAATTTAGAATTTCCGTACCAAGAGGGAATACTCTCCCCTATCCAACGTTTTAAAACGTTTCATTTATCAAGTAAGCAATCAAAACAGAAGAAGCAGGTAAGAGAATGTATCCATCATAGGAGTTTTTGTAGAAAAAAAGAGAGCGCTCAAAAATGCGCAGGACTGGTTTTGTCGCTGACCCATTCACATTTATGGTTTCAATTAAATATTTTACGACTATAATCGTTTAGAGATCTCCAAGAATTTATAGATGATTTCCAAGAATTTATTGATAATAGCTTTAATTCAAGAGGATTGAGTTGATGATTCATATTATAACGCGTAAAATATCTATAATGTCGGTTAACAACGCATGCGCTATTTTGGAGGAACTCTGGAGTTATTACTAGAATGGAATAAATGGAAAGGGGAGTTTAGCGTTAATTTAAACTTAATTCATACGTACGGCCTGTTTATTCTTGTTAGCACTATTCTGCGCTATATTAAGCTAAACTTGCAATCTACGCGGATTGATTAAATAACAACAATTATCATAGCACGGCGCTTGCGATACTACGCCTACATTTGTTATTCCGAGTACATCATGGTACACTTAACATCTGTGGTTCTCTAACGATTCTAATGGAATAAGGAAATATTTATATTATAAATTGCATGTTAAACTTTCATACCCACCCATTGATGATAAATAATACTTTGAGTTTTCAAATTCAAAGAGATATTTGTGGCTTAATTTTGATAGCTCGTTACATTGTTACACAGAATTCCCGATAGTATGTATAATCACCGACCTAAATATCATTGGCGACATACATGTATAAATTGTAGTGAATTGGATAATTGGAAAGCAATTTTTTGGAAAGTACGGAAACATTGGTAATCTACTACTTGAAATGGAAAGTGCCAACGCAGAATCTCAGGAATAGAGCAGAAGGAATTTGAATTAATTATTGTTTCGTTCGTGTTTGTTGTTTATACCAGATTGACTTGTGTTAATTGTCAGTGAGGAATTAAAAAATAATGGTATTCTAAACCCCGCAACCGCCTAACAGTGTTTTTTTAACAATTTGAATTTCCTTTTGACCATTTCAGAAATATTCTGAATGAAGTATTAATAATAAAAAGTGTGTTTAGAAGGTATAAAAATATGAAACATAAATATTATTTGTTCATTTTATCTTTGAATACATTTGAAAAATGAGTGCGTTTTCTCATCATTAAATTCCAAGTGAGCTCCAACTGGAAAAGTGGCTCTTGGCGGTAGCGGCGTTTGTAATTAAACCACCGAATAAAAGAAATTATTGGCCCGATACATCAAAGCTAGGCCGGAATTGCGGAAATGAGCGCCCGGAAATGGGGGCGTCGTCCTCGAAATTAGACCGCTCGATCTGTAAATTTACAGGCTCGAGGAGAGGCATTAACTATATTAATATCCCCTGCATGAGTTTGGCGCCCGAGGGCCGTTTGTCGAGCCTTTAGAGCCTTGTCGACACGTATAGCCGTTCAGAATGGTTTTTTGTTTTGTTTTTTATGTATGGATTAGGGAGCAGTAAACGGCCTGTGGCTCATCGTGGTAACGGCCCCCGCGGGAACGCCCACTCCAACCTACCGCCTAACATCCCACCTTTTTCAGTTAGTCCATCCAGTTAACCGTGAATTGTTGGCGTTTAAAACTATGTTTTTAGTCATACCGACGGGATATATATATTATATATATCACAATTATTATGGGAATAGGTATACTTGATTAAAATTTACCTTTTAAGCAGCTAAACACTGCTAAAAACACACACGAAAGAGATGATTTATATTGACACAGAAACGGAAAAGGAAAAGACAGTTTCTTGGCTTATTTGTATGTTGTGTGTATTTTTACAATTTTTGCTACAAAGAATTAACTGATTGAGGCCGCTTACAGTTTTATATTCTTTCATGTACGGAGAGGAACAAATGTTAATTATTACAACAAAGTAATTAGAACAAAGTACAGCATAGTATAAAAGGAGAGATACGTGAATATTAATTATACGAGAGAGATTATGTTGCATTCGAATTTGTGCTAGTTGTGCAAATTGCCCAATGGGATGGTATTTTTATTAGTATATTTTATTAGTGCAGTGGTTATCGCGTTTGCCTCGCATGCAAAAAGTTGCCAGTTTGATACTGGGTGAAAGCGTGCATATAAATCAATCTCTGTCCTCTAGGTTGGAGGTTTGGCCAAGGGCTAACAACAACCCATCCCCGTAATGTTACGAAACGACATCTGTCGGAACCGAGACAATATCAAGGGTCGTAATGGCCCTACAAAAAAGTATGTTCTTTTCATTATTATTATATTTATTGTTTATAAATCGATTTTATTATGTCGAAGGAAAGGACGAGAGGAGGGTTAGGGAATTTCGTGGCAGAAGAAAAACAGTTATTCAGTGGCATTTCATATTGGAGTTGGAATCCCTACGGTACGATTGGAAGCGCTCGAACCGAGAATATTTGATCGCGTTTCGATGGTTTCAGACAAAACCACGGCACGCCGAAAGGCTAAAAACACCAGCCAATATCTCACATCCGAATAAAGAAGGGCGCAGAAAGGGAAATATCTGGTGCCAAAAAATGGAGCCGGGTAACCCTAAATATTTACCATACAGTTGCCTAAGGTATCTAAATATTTATTCCCGCTGTGGGAAACTCGACGCGGAGACATTGCCGAGGGCGGGGGGGGGATTGTCCTCGACGTCTCTTTAGACTTTCAAATCCCGGAGCGAGAGCGTGCCCACTCAGCTACGCCAAATATAACGGCCATCTCCTTCCGAAATTATTTACAACCCTATCCCGCTCGATAGCCGCCAGTTGGAAATTTCAAATGTACAATCAGAAACGCCTCGCTCTGTTTCGTTTCTACGGATTAATTGAAATGAGATCAGCGATAATCCGGGAAACCTCGTTCCAACCACCAAGTGACAACTCATATTACCGTTACAGACAGTTTGAAACTATAATATACTATAAGATGTTAGGGTATATAAATATATCTATTGGTATTCCCTGTATGATGTACTTCCTATAGTATAATATCACTACAGCGATGGTATCACAGTTTGGTCGACTCGCAAGTTACAAAACGTACACGACAAAATTATACAAACTAATTCTTTGCTGTAATGAAAGACAAATTGCCCTCTCTAACATAAGTGCAATTAATTAAAATTTATAATTTAGTGGAAAGTGGGTCCGAAAAGCGGTGCCGGCTGGGCGGGGTTAGCTACCGCTAATCACTAAGCTAATTCTCCCAGTTGTTTTTATTTGGTTTATCTTGCAGAGAATCTCCTTGGTGCCTGTCGAATGCTAAGTTAGGGAGAACTAGACGAATAGACTAGATTGAATAGATGTGCAATTAGAATAGTATTTTTTTGTTTTAGGAAATATTTATATACACGACAAATCGATTGTAATTTTCAACAAATTATACCTGTTTCATTCAAGGAAAGAGTCACTAATCAGTGCGACTAAACAGTATCACCCATACCACATAATACCACCCTGCTGCTGGTCTTGGGCTAACGATGGAATCACGTTGGTGATATTGCTACCAAGCCTTGTGGCCCGCAAGGTCTATAACGCATTCAAATTGGGGAATCGACACCCTGCAGATTTCCATACGAAAGGAATCTCGTACCGGGCTCAGTATTACGCAGTTAAGCACCTCTCACCACAACATCTCACATCATCGCCTAGGCTGTCCAGTAAGTAAGGAAATTATTCAGAATCGTAACCAAAAAGGAAGAGTTGGTTAAAATTAGCAGAGCCATAGAATAAAGTCAACAAAGAAAAATAGAAAAGAATGTACATTTGGAAAAGTTGTGCATGCGAACCAGCGACCAGCACCAAGACGTTGGAATTATAAAAACCAATTTCCTGTCTATCTGTAATCAAATATAACTGTTTATTTAAAGTATGAAATAATCTAATATTTTTAATGCAGGTTCAAGTTTTATACTTGAAGGGAGAAATAAATATTTTTCGGGTGGCACTTAATAAAATTTCCACGGCGTAGAAGAAATACATTTAATAAAGGGCCAAAGAACTCGGGACATAATAAATTTGTGAAGGGAGCTGCAAGGGTGGATATTAAAGGATGTTTTACATTATTTTCATGGCTGAAGTATAATAGGGGTAGGTGTCCAGTTTGTTGAATACAATGGGAAGGGGCCCCCTCTGCCAGTCCCGTCCGCCCCCGTTATCTTTCTCTTGTTCGCAAGCTAACATTCTCTTCATCAGGCCATGTTTTCTGACCCCGCACACACTTACAATAAATCATGGTAACATATATTATCACTGCAGCCGTATATTATTAAATATCATTCTGCTGGTTGAGTAATGTAAGCGGAATTTAAGATTACAAAAAATTAGTTAGATTGAAAAATAATCTGAAAATATAAGGAAAACTAACACCATCGTAGTGTATTATGCGTATTACAAATGCTGTAGAGCTCAATACAATATTACCTCATTATCCTGTAAACTAGCCACAGGAATAATATTCCATCAATCAATCGTATTACCATTTACATAGTAAACAAATTTCAAATTATTATATAAAACGTTATTTTTCTCTTTAGACTCTGAAAAAGCGTTTGGTCTTGTCAGGCAACGAGGACTCTGGGATAAATAATTGAGTCTAAAATCCCAGCCCCATCTTATTTGCCTATAGGCATTTTACACGAGCGAAGCCTCTCTAGTTGTGGTTAATACAAAAGGTTCTCCAGGGCCTGTTCTTAAACTCAACCCCACTTGAACTACATATAAATGTTATTCCCCACCATAATAAAATATGCATTTCCCTTCCCACGGACGGCACACAGAGCCTCATACATATGTGATACAATAAGGAAACAGAATACAAAATGCACAAATACATCTTTTCACTCCCGGAATTTTTTCTAAGTTGGAAAACTCAAAATAAGACCATCCGAAAAAGCCGCCATAATTTTCACCCAGGAAGGCTTTTGCGGTTGCGCAGGACTTAGGAACATGAAACTGTGGGGTATTAATTGTGTTTTTTGGGCGTATGTAATCATTGTTCTGTATGTATGTCGAAAGATTTAAATTAGCAGTATCAGAGGGCTGAAAATCCTCAAGAATTTGAATGTTACGATCGGATCCTCTTCCTGCACGCCTTTTGTGCGTATCCGTGATTAATCTGCGGCTTGCCAGCAGGATACGATCCTTTACGCCTCAGTGTCCCTCTTCCCTTCGGTACATATGTAAACACTCAAAATTTGTATGTAACTTTATTCTAAGGAATATTCACGAATAAATTGTAAATAAACTAATTTATACCCGATTAAGGAATTGTGAGTATAACTACTTCAGATTCCATAAACGTGACTGAATTCTATCCGCTCGCAACCTATGAGAACTTTCATTGCGCGATCCACAATAATCATTTCCTATTCGAAATATCCTTTTTGCATTCATTTCACAAAACGTAAGATAGCGAATAAGAATTTAAATTCAACGGAGGTCTCGGTGGAAACCGTGGGGGTGTATAAGACTGCTGCCAGCCATTTTTAGAGCCCAAGCGTCCGGTGTTCGGCTGATACAGCACTTACTTGGCAAAACTTTATAGGGCCACCTGCACGGAGCCAGACTGTTTCCAATAAAATTTGTCACCCTAGTAAAAGAATTCCACATTCTCCATGAAACACGTCCACACATTGTACTCGCCAGCTAGAACATATCGAGCATTCCCAGTTTTAAAGCCTGATTGAATATTTTAAATGGACACAAGCACACATACAAACATAATTTATTCTATCAAATATATATTAAACATTTAAATCCACTCTGGAGTCGTAAAATGAGTAAGTAATATCCGAAGTTTTAAACATCATATGTTCAAAATAACAAATGTGTCTGACAAATTACAAAGTGTATAGTATCTAAGCGGCTTAAATCTCCTTTAGGAAACAAAAAGGAATTAAGTTCTGCTAATGGCAAATACTGTATTCATTCCTTAAGAACCCTAAGTATTTTTATAAGCAGTAACATTCTTTTGCTTAAAAAGTTTTAAGAAATTCAGAATTAGTTACTAATCCACTGCTCCTTCATGAACAATTTATGGCCACATTTCTGACTAGATATTCCATCCCCAAATAATAAGCCTAAGGATCTCCCTCGCTGTGTTACTAACGACAACTCAATGCAATTTCTGTTAAGTAGTAATTTTCTCTTAGCGCAAATATTTTCTATATATTACCTAATATATTATCTAATTCACGGTGAATTAACGATCTTCTCAGCGTTAATTCTGCATTCCGAATTTTGCCAACTTTGAGGAGCGGGGCGAGTTTGGGTTTTGAGTAGCGTCGGTGCCTAGCTAGGGCAAGTTAGCTCGGGAGAATTTTTATCCCAGCTCACGGCAGTATTGTTCCCGGATATATTTTTGTTTATGAAATCGAGTACGAAACAAAGAAAAGAAAAATAAGAGACTGAATAATAAGAGCGAAAGGGGAGAGAAAAAATACTTTGGACTATTCTGAAGGATAAAGTTTTACCCGAAGAAAACTCTCCAAGCTCAGTTTTTTAACTTTACCATAAGTTGTTCTTTCAGAGCGGTATCGTTGGTAGATGTCGGTTGGGTGGCTTGCTTCCTTCCACTGCCAACTCCTTTCCAGCTCCCCTGACAGCTTGGCTCGATTGTTTTTCGCTCGGAATGATATTCTCAACTGAATAATGAATACAGCAAAAGTGAATGCAACTATTATTAAGTCAATGATCTAATTTAAAGTGCGAACCCCCTGTTGGGAGTTGGGGGTTTTAGCCCGAGGTTAACAAAATGCATTTACATCCTGTATCAGCGGTACATTGTTGATTTAATTCATATTGAGTAAATTAATTAAAACTATTATAGCAAAATAAGTAGGCATATACTCGAAGAGTGCCATTATCTATTCAACATATAACCAGAATCTGATATGTTAACTCAAAAAGTGAGTCCTATATTCATTCAATTATTATGGTGTAGCAAAAGGAAGCTGCGGAAGGAATGGCATTAGATACCTGCAATCCCCCAGTAATCCAAAAAAGGCATCGGACACTTTCTGAGACTAAGCATCTGATCTTGAACGTTAGTACTTCCATTTTTCTTCCTTCTGCTTTCTATTCGTTTTATTTTCCTGGCCAACAGCAACGGAGAATACCTTCTCTAAATGGTCTCCCACATGATCCACGCAAAATTCAAATATTCTTCCTCTTGCCAATTTATACTTGGGTGCTAATAGGAAAAACAGTCCGGTAAATTGTTTAGTTGACCTAATATAATCCTTTTGAACAACCGCAACATCAAACAAATACCTTCTAGGCTTATACTAGGAGGAATTATTTAACCTAGTTTTTAACGTTCAATCGTAGCCAGAAATCAAACAGGGATAAATAAATAAAGATCAAAATGGAACTAAAGTCCAGGATTGGAAATTTACTTTTTCTTACTGCTAAAAAGTCAGTAGTAATATGTATTGTAATGATTTTATTGATTGACACAACTTTATATACAATTTATATAGGAGCATATTGTTATTATATTTACAACAACTGTGTAAATTAAAAGGTAAAATGGCAAACGTTTAGCACAACTGGTAATACAGAGCGGTCATATCGGAATGCAAAACAGTTGTGTAGGCAAAGCACCATTTATTATATAGCGCCACTGTTGACATGCAGCGTTAAAAAACAAGAGTTGCGGGTCCAATGTCAGTGGTGTGGAGGGCTTATTAACGTTAAAAGATTAAATAGCCTTTGCGTGTTGGACATTAAAGAGCGCTAATAATTGGAAAATTGCTGTAGAAAATTACATTCCACAATAATTTAACTATTTAATACTTTAATTATTTATTTGTGCAAAAGGATTTGTTGTTGTTTGGCGTTCTAATCAAACAGTTTAGGATCTCTCAAATTGCAGTTCCCGAATTGATGGCTGGGTGATTGGCCGATCACGTTATGTTAAGCTTACAGGTCTAGTGTCTCCTTTCACTTCTATTCTTACCAATTAGTGGGACCTAAACCTGTCCCACAGTGGTGTATTCTGTTTCTAGCCAGTGAATGGCAGTTCCGCGGCTCCGAGTGCACCTCTGTCACATCTGCTGAGAGTGCAAAACGGTAAACACGCTGTTTGTCTTCCTCGGAGAGGAAAGACCAGTCGGTCTGCACTGCCCTGTCTAGCCAGTTGAGAGTGAACAACACAAGAAACACATTACATCTAAATAAACACTTTTATTGTCAGTTTAGAACTCCAACGTATTTGTATAGGACCCTGTCTAAACCACTCGATATTGTTAGAACCCTGACTAAGTTTCTAACAATCTGAAAGAGTCCCTATATATTTATAGCCTTCAGGTACTTGTCCCCAATCTCCGCCTTTATTAACGAACCCTGAAAAATAACGCACGACTGATTTTAGAATACACCCAGTTACAAAAACAAGAATTCCATTAGGCCGAAATTCAAAGCGACCCGAAAATTCGAAAAACGATTCCCGATCGCATATTTCAGGCATTTCCCATTATGGGCATAATATTATGCGAATAATTCCCACTCGTATTTCGAGGTAAATTAAATTCAATTCGTGTTCGGAAAAGTTCAATCGAAAACTTCGTTAATTAATTAAAATTAATTTTAATAATTCTGAACTCCCCTCATGCATATAAACTTCTTCAGGACAGGACTGCCTGTGAGCGAAAAAGGTTCTATTTAATTTTGTACGCACAAATTAACGTTTTAAATATTCGTTTCAAATAATTATAATTCAGGTACGAACAATTCTAGGTACAACAAAACAGTAAAATAACTATTAATCTCGTGAAAATATACATTGTTTAATTTTAAAAAATTGAAGAATATCCAATTTGGTGCAATGGATAATATAAAAACATATTAATAAATATATTTCCTAGGTGATTTACTGTTAATGGTCATCGACTCAGAGAAATGAATCTCAAATCTTCATATATATCCAATTACTTGAAGTAAATTATATAACTGTAGCAGCGTACAGTACATGTTCATTGATATTATGTAATGATAAATGAAAAATTCACGTATAAAACTGCTTAATGATTAATGCATCAATATATAAATACGATTCCCATATCCATTTTTACAATAATTGTAAAACTTCAATAAACCTTATAACATCCTATATAAAGAAAATAGGAAGTCAAACGAAATTAATTACTGGTTCGAACGCTCTAAAATCAATTTCAGCTATTTGTCATATAGCGGTAATTCAATTAACGGCCGTACTTTTGTTGCCAAACTCAAGGATACGATATGAACTAAACATTAATGAGGAATAAAATAAAACTTTAGAGTATTTAGAAATCTATTTGTGCCACGTGCGTCCTGCGATTGTTGGAAACACTAATTAGATCAATCTGCCTATATTAAATGATATGAGCGGCGGATAGTTCGCTGTTTGTCACGTTTTGTGTTCGAGCGTTTGCATGTATGAGAGCGAGCGCGAGTTGGAGTTTGCAATTTGAAAGTTCACCGCGGACTGGAGCGGGAATTGTTGTCCCCCGATTACTCGACACCTAATCCCGGTCCGTTACTTCGGCTCCCTCCCAGTTTCGAGCGAAAGTAATGAAATTAGTTCCGTAAATCCGGCAGTCCAGAGCGTTTTCCGCGCATGTCGTGTCGGCTATTCATTGCCCTCCCATCCCCCAATTGTCTTCATAGCTCCCGGATATTCCGGGAAATTCTGAGTCGGAATCCGAAGTGGCTTTTTCCCCAGTATGAATCGCACCAACTTACGGCGACTGCGCCCGGGAAAATTCCCAGTATGTTTTTGTCTGCCACAATTGAAACTTGCAATGTTTGATACATATACAATCTCTAAAATTTTAAATTTTGCTCGAATTTTAGTGTAATTGACGTCCATATTACAAATCTAGTTTACGTAAGTAATAATAAATCAATATATTGAATATATTTAATGTATACGTGAATACATGTAATAAAATGACGAGTGATCTAAACTTCTTTGAAAATACGTCACTAATCACATTTGAAATTCGGTTTTGTACCTGCTATATTTTTTAGCTATTCATAAGGATATATTGGTTGATGGAATAGGTAAGAATTTGGCTGGAGGAAGGTGGCTCACGTAGGGGTGAAGCTTGGCAGTGTTTGCCGGTCCCCCTGAGCATAGTTTTGTCCCTTCCGTCAGACCGACGCTGCTCGGCCAAAAGTCGATTCGAATTCCCGTCGTCCTACGCCGTTCGAATTACAAGCGGCCGCCTGCCAGCCCTGAGGGGCCGACGACGGACGTGATTGTCTTCCGATTGTCTTGTTCAGGGTGTCTCCCAACTAACACTTATATCTCTGACACCCATAGACGTCCCCAGACGGTGCCCATAGGCATTAGGAGAATTTCACAGTATTCAATTATATAATTTATATTTTCGTGATATGCCATTCTTTGCCAACCTCTCTCTCTTTACAGTCCTCGTTTAGCTCTTTCAGTTAGGCGCCTACCAATACATTAGTTAGCGATGTAGCTGCATGCTTATGTCCCTCAATAATCAACTGGCCTAATTTAACTAACGATAGTGAACGAAACTAGACATTTTATATTTGAACGACAAGTTTATTCCCGCCGATTAAAGCTCCGGAATTTCTGAGAAAATATTAAAGCGCCGTCACATTCTATTGAATATTCCAAACTATCGAATCTATAAATAGGCCGTGGAGTCAGCAGTGTAGCCAGAATACTGCGGTACTGAAGTAGAGTTCGTAGAAGGCGCCCCATGCCTGTTCCAGTGCAATCAGAACTCAAATATCGGGTGGTGTGGGGTGTGGGGCCTTGCGCCTCTCCCGGAGCCGCCCGCAATTTGACTCGGTCTGAATACTGGGAGGCGGGTAAGGCGGCTCTCCGCCCAATTAGTAGTCGATAACAGGCGGCTGCGGCGAACAGGAGCCCCGATGTATAATCAAAATTCAGCATTATGCTCGGCGCGGGTTGTGGGCCCAATTTGCCGCCTCAGACCGGGCCCGCATTATATAAGCCCGCTGTCAATAATTTAATTACGGGGTTGATGGAGGGGGAGGGCGGCGAATTTGCGCGCCTCCCCCATACTAATGCCCGGTCCACGGTCTGCCGGTACACACTCGGGAAAATTATTCTCCGCCCATTGTATTCGAATACATCCCCAATATTTGACGACACGGATATCCACCGTGTAGTCTATGCACTGTTGCTAAACAATCCGCCTACTAATTTGTCGATTATTCGCAGATAATTTCTGAAACTAGAAAGGTAATAAAATGTAATTTTCTAGAAGAATTGTTGTCTTGTTGTTGACTATCCTCTCCTGAAAGTTTAAATTTTCATGAGACTACTCTCGTCGACTGCACCGACACAAATTAATTGTATTATTATGGTAATTTATTATACGAATACATTCAACTTTAAATTAACGACTGTAAGTTAACCGATAGTGCTTTATTTTCTGGTATATTTAAACCGATATTCTATCTCTTCTCACTAGTAAATTTTGGGTTTATCGATTTTGACGGCTAATCGACTATTATTTGTTAGCACTGCAACTTCACGTTCGGTTAGTAATATTCAAAAAGTACTTACTAGTTATACTATTATATAAGCATGTGTTATGAGAATAAAGTATCCGATAACTAATTCAAATTACATTAAAAGTAATACATAGTTTATACGTCCGGAAATCAATAGAATATTGACTCATCCTGACTTTAACTAATTTTCCAATATTTTACTCCAAAAAAAATGAGAGTGATAACTACCCCTCCAACACTACTATATTCTAGGTATATAAATGTTGCTATTATATCGGAATATATGTTGTCTAAATTCTTAAAATCTCATTATTAACGTCAGAACTGTTTAAGTTAGCATTAAATTAGGTAGGATGCTATATACTGGTATAGGCTATATGGTATGTACTTATATGTATTATTTATATTATATGTATATGTATTACATATATTTTCTCAGCGTAGTCTTGATGGTTAGAGCGCCTATCCATGGCCACGACTCGATTCTCCACGTAGTAGCACTTTTCCATTGCTTGCAAATTTGAATAATAAATAACCGGAAATACCACAGTTGGTTTTTATAGAGTTAAACATGTTTGATACCCATTTATACCGGGCTCTTTAGGGCTCTATTCGCGTGTGCATGATGGATGGGAGAGAACAGGATAGTTGGTATAGAGTAGGCCATTGTTGTGGAGGTTCCGGCTCTTATATTTTGACAGTGGCTTCCTCGAGTAGCTACAGCCGAGAACGCGCCTTCCTTCCGCCTATGTACGGCCCTTGATTTCTCCCTTGCCGAGATTCACGACCGCCCTCAGACTTTGTTATTAAGTCCCACAGTCGCATTCAATGCGAGAAAAGAGACGTATTAAAATATTCCCTTTAAAAACTGATGCCGACAGACAGGACTCGGGCTCGCCTGAATTAAACAAAATTTTATCCGGTAAATTGTTCACAGCTTAGCATTACGCTAAATTTAATTCATAATACTGTGCCACGCGTAACATAAGTGAATGCAATACGATGTTATTAATAACATGCGATTTATTATTCATCACTCACAACATGCAGGATTCACGTCCCCACGCAGGAAACGTGAACGAGAGCCGAACACACCGCTGTTGTTATTTCTGCAATGGGAACTCTTAATTACTAACGAGCTACAATTAACCCTGTAATAAAACTATTTCTCATTTATTTATTAAAATTAAAAATGTATAAACATTTGAATGCACACAAAGCAAGATTTTAAATATATGTCAACAAATGTACATGATTCAACAAATATATAAACGCGTTTCGTCAACCACGCACAAATAGTTTCCAGCGTAACTTTCTATTATTATGTTCAATATAACACTGTGGCATATACATATAAATTTAGAGTAAACAGGGCGGCTGGAGTAAACCCAACCGCTGCGCAAATATTTTCCCGTACAACGATTGTAGTTGAAAACAGCAGTCTATTACGAATTCTATTTCCTCGAGGAATATGGAAATTCATATGTATCTCGACGTACGTGAACCAAATTTAAAATACGGGCGCGATTATTCATCTCGGGGGCCAGATAACAGCGCCGGGGCCGGGCCTTGTTTCTAACGCTTAACGCTTATTTGCCACCAATTTGGCCGTATCCAATTTCACGTCACCCGTCGTATTCAATACAGCAAGTAGATAACACTTCATTAACCGGTTCTCTAGCTCACTGTTTCTTACCCGCCCTTTAAATACGATCTCTCTTTTCTGAATTAATGACTTGTAAAGATATTAATTAGTGGTCACGGGGTTGTGGCGCATTTGAATCAAAATGTATTTTTCCTGGAAAAGAAAACCGCAGCAGCTCGCATTCGACCAGTTTCGGCCCCAGAGTGCAGAAAATTATTTTTTAATCCCTTTCAAGTGTGGCAATTTTTTGCAATTCTCCCCATCGTATAGGTGTCCTTTGTACTCCTTTGTATAGATGTATTTTGACATTTATATTACATTGCCCCCTTGCAAAATTATAATTTCTAATCTTGTGCCATATCCACAAATATCGCAAAATTGAAAAACTATATTTCATATAATATTTCATATACCAATATTTCAATTAATTTCGTTGCTATTAGTTGGGGAAATTCCTTCGGGAAATTCATTCGATCGACAATCACAGAAATGAAGCTACCGAAGTTGTGTTTGATTAATCTATTCGAAAATCGTCGATTAAATTATTTTTACGTGGAAACGAATTATTTAGGCAATCATCGAAATGCAATTATTGAATATCGGCCCGTTCGCTTGATCAAAACCAATGGGTAGGCTCCTCACGCTTGGGGCCAATCAGGCGGGGCCCCGACAGCTGGCCCGTACTCCTCCGATATTCTGCCAATCAAATAACGCGCCGCCGTTAAATGCTGGCAAATCTCGTTCGTCGCGTGGTCCGCCAGACAACATCGCGCATACTAATTATTAATCGCAGGCCACAAATCCGAATCGTAGCTTTTGTTCCTCACGAATAGTTAATATACAATAGTTAATTGTCAACCGAAATGTACTCGTTTAATGCTTGCCGTCCTTCGGCCATGTGTGAGCACTGAATAGAAAAGACCGTATCAATCCCTTTATCTCTCTTAGTCTAGTTTTGAGATTAAACGTTAGATAACTGGAAAAAACAGACATACCCACATGGTGGGTAGTGGGCGATTTCTCCCCACCGAATAGCTCGGTTAGCAATATAAAGAAGTACGTCGGGGATATTAGAAGGTACAACAAAAATTCGAAAGTGCCTGCTCGTCGATCGAATTCAGAAACGTTCCTTCCACGATGACCAGTGCATTTCCAGTAATAAAATTTACTTAGAACGAGGCTGAATTGAACCTAGAACCCCCACGGATTTTCGGTAGACAGATGTTCTTACTCCGGGATTCGTTTCACGAGAAACAAAACAATTTAATAACCAAACAAAATGTTTACAGCCCGAAAAACTCAATTTAGTAACGTAGTTGAGTTAGTCGGAAGTTTTTACTTTTCTTAGCCCGTGTACTGCCCAACAGGGCAGTCATGAGGTTTGGTCATGAGTTCGACCTGGAGAGCCGGATTTGGAGGGCCGAAAGGGGGTTCTGCCGTTGGCCGGGGGGTTGGGTTTAGGGGGCCACAAATTGTAACGGCGGTGTGTAGCTGGCGGGATGAGATCTGTGATGAATAATCATGGGCGGCCGCTCTCTGATGTGGCGCCCAGTGCACGCCTGCCCCACCGCTATTAGCCTACCCTGCCATGCATCGGCCTCCACCATGCCGTGTTACCAACACAGCAGTCTCACTCGAACAATGTTTATTTATTATTGATTCGGTTAAATATATATTTCTGCTATACACTACTGCTTATCCACTCGGTTTATTCGATATCAAATTTGCGGCTAAATTCTTTTCCAGTCGGGTCAAATAATGTAGATAATACAGATGCAAACTTTTATTAGAGTAAACTGTTGGAGGATTAAACGGAGCAAATATATTCTAGTGCATGTGAAGTTTGAATCAAAGCTGTATATCAAATAATTGGAAATTCTCTATTTATCTGCAAATTTAAAATTACAACAGAGTTCGTTTTAGAAATATTCCATCAATATTCTACCGAAGGTATGCCGGTCCTAATGCTTAAAACTCGGTTGACATCCGGTAAACACAAACCATGCTTCTAATTATAAACGCATTTTAATAACTGAATCCTACATAAATCTGGAAAACTGAAGCTCCACAGCTTCCTGCCGCCACAGCAACAATTAACCTTCCACATTGAAATAGGTATTTGGATAAAATGTGTAGAATTTTTTTTTATATTTCCTTAAAATAACCACACAAACCATTGCTCTGATTTTGCCTGTGAACTACTACCATTCCGTAATATTTACGAAATTCTAATCGATCGCAGTTAATCATTTATGGCCGAGATAAGTATAGGCGGACACAGTATAATCGACGGATCTCAACGGAAGAGTTAAGAACTAAAAAAAGCTTAGGAAAAAAGCACAGAGTCAGGGTTATTTATAGTCGATTAATTGATTGGGGGGAGAGAACTGTCGGGCGCGAGGTCAGATTTCAGGGTTCCTGGGGCCAAGCAATCCGATTATAACATACTGATAAAAGATTTAATCGCTCAAATTACACTCCAAATTACAGATTTCGATTACAAAGGGCGATTAGCCTTTATTTATTGCATATTAAAAAATTACCCGGAGATGTGTAATTCTGAACCTTTGATTATTGGAGCTTATAATATTGTGGACATTAATCATAAAAGTATTCAATTACACTATTTTTATATAGTGAAGGACTATTTGTTTGGAGTGAACCTAGGTTTTATCACCCCGTGTCCTTTCCCTCACGCTACACCAGTTTTGGCTTCTTATTTATAGTTCTTTTTTTTTATAAGATTCGGATTAGTTCCATGAATATACTTAGATTACTACAATAGAGTATTATAATATTGCCGGAAGTAATATAGAAATCATTTTGCCTAGATTCGATTAATCTATTTTTACATAGGGACGATAATGTGATTTTCCTCTCGTTTTTAATTTTTTAATAAAAATGTGAATACAAATAGTGTTAACAGCGGTTATCGTAAAACCGAAACCTATTTGATCCATACCGAACAAGTGAGATGAAGGTTCATTATATTTAAAACCTTCGTGCACCCTTAGCGCCAAATTAATTGACCATAGCACGGAACGTTGTTACCAGCATAATTCGGGCATTTATTATTACAAATTCTAGTAATACATCTGTTAAATTGATACGAACTAATTAACTATATACACATAGATTTGCGTGTATGCGCGTGTGTTTGCGTCAGTCTGTCAGTGTGTCTGGTGTAATTCGGCCTGTATCGATCCTGGAGAAACGTCATCAATATCGTGCCGTCCCTGCCCCCTTAACGACAAACAAGGGACGTGTCCATTACGGCGGCCTAACTGCTTCCTGAGAATGCAATGGAAGCACCTTAAAAAAGGTGTAAAATATTTAGAATCAATATATATTGACAATTTCTCAAAGCGTTAGTTCATTGCCGAGTGTTAGTTAAAATGAATCTATTACAATGATTAAATGTCTGCAATTAAACAGATTACTATAAGTTAAGTATTGAGACGATGTTGAGACGTCGTAACTATTAAATTTGAGTTGCCTGACACGGCATTTATGGTGTCAAAAATTACTACAACCTGTTTTTATTATTTTCCGTGCGCAATCACTAAACCTCGAACACACCTCACACAATATTTGGAACGCTTAAGTAGCAATAATAAAAACTGGAGAGTTTATGAAAAACTGGGATCGGTTTATTTTTAATTCAGCTAAGAACGGGTTGCCATAAAACTCCAA
This sequence comes from Lethocerus indicus, assembly GCA_019843655.1. Taxonomy (NCBI): domain Eukaryota; kingdom Metazoa; phylum Arthropoda; class Insecta; order Hemiptera; family Belostomatidae; genus Lethocerus; species Lethocerus indicus. Next base: position 17,941,194 of record JACDQD010000003.1, on the reverse strand, counting down.
AATATGGTTTTCGAGAGGGGAGCGCTACTTCGACTGAAAACTACAATCCAATTGGGTCCCCCTTCCGGCTGTGCCGTGAAACGCCCCTGTGGAACAAGTGATAAGTGTAAAGAATATTTAAGTGCCTCCCGCCGGTTGGGGGCGGCGGCTGATACTCTTAAAGAGGGCTCAATAATTACAGAGATGTGGCCTATTGTTTCGCTATTATTGTTGGGCGACGTCGGTCCAACTTTACCCCGGGCATTATTCATTTAAGGGCCCAGACAAAAATAGGACCCATTGTTCCATCGGCTGAGTATTGAAGGCAGCCGGGGGACAACAAAGCGGGCCCAAACTTAGCCCGGCCTAAGACAAAGTTGAGCCGGCACCCTCTAATAATTGAACCGGCACCGGCCACCTCTTTACCATTCGGTCCTTCCCTTCCCTAATCAGAGTTTTGAAAAATTCTTGCGTAGCAAAAATTAAATTGATTGTATAGACGGATTCGTTTTATGAACAGAATTTAGCTGGTTAACCCATTCATGGAGAAAGGAGGAGCCTTGTCGGAGCTGACTCGGGGTGGAGAAAAGAAGCATTCGGAAACGGTGGACAGTGATCTGATGATTAGGGTTGCATCAACAAGGCAATCGGTTGCCATGAAGAATGTATTTAACCAGGATGATCGGTGCAACTCCATATCTCCGTACATGTATTTTACCAGACAAAGTAGTGATGCAATAAAAACTTTTGAAGAAAATTCTGAAAACGCACCACACCTATCTCTAATTATCCCAGTACTGATTTCATGTATTAAAATATTCTTTTTTTGTTATAAGGTTAATAGTGTCTGTTTTTCTGAAAATAAATGAAACCAGCGTACATCCGAAATCTGGGAGGATATCGAATTGTCATAAGTGGGATGGGGTATTCCCCTTTATTTCGTGTGGGAGCGGCGGCTCCGACCAGAATACAATACATTCTGCGAATGGTTCGGAGAGATCCCGGAGGAAGGATAAGCAGTGGGAAGATTCATGTGTGTCTGCGTGACAAAAGAAGGAGGGATTGTAAGGGTCGGCCGGCATATTCTGTCTATATTGGTGGCATGATTTAGCGCGCCCAGTCAGAGAGAGGCCCACCATTATGTATGCACTCCGCTGCCGACCGCCACCATTCCCAGAGACCTTCAATATACCATAACCCCGCCCATTCAACATCGCCTTCCCTTATCGATAGTCGAAATCGGAATCGGCCCTGTTTCCATTAATCCTACCTAGGACAGGGTTATTTTACGATTAGGCGCGTTCTCTGCTTCAATTCTGAAATTTATTAATTGGAAATTTGTCATTTTTCCCGATCCAAAATTGGGAAAAGAAATTATACGTTACTTTACTTAAAGTTGTGGCTAACGTGGTAGAGCACAACGGTCCTCTACAGTATTCATAAATATTTTACCAACGACAACTTTTAACTAATTTTAAAATACGTTACACCGTTTATTGTATGTTATGAATTTAAACTCTATTTTCTGTATTGGTTTCGATTGTCCTATTCTGCTTGTTTTATACTTCTTACCCATAATTTATTATTTTTAAATCCCGTTTCTCTGTGGTCCGCAAGGGGAAGGATTTCAAAATCAAACAGAGAATCAAACAATAGAGGAGACACTGAACATATAATGCTTCGGTATTATAAATAGTATTTTTATTTTAAACCTGACAAACCGTTTACGAGATAGACAAAATGTTGAGGTAAAATAAGAAACTAATAAATAAAAAAATGGTATGGGTTGAAAACATTTCCAAAAATGGAATTGATGAAAAAGCCCCGTACCGACAGGGAAAGTGGATTTCTTCTTGGAATAAGCAACTGATTTAATTCGGTTAGTATGTAGATGAAGTTTCACTGTTTCATTTAAGCTTATGATTGCACGGATTAACTAGTTACCAATTAAATAGAAGCGGACATGAAAAATATCAGAACGGCGTACGTAATACCGACCCGCATCATAGTTGTGTCATGACGGCCTTGTATATCTCCTATGTTAACTCAGACAATCGAATATAACCTGTTCTCTGACACTAATTCAATTCATATTTATCGGAAGTATACTGAATTCAACTACGAATAATTATTGGGATATGTCCATCAGCTGTGCTTTTGTGAAATTCCATTTCATTCAAGGTTTTTTTATTCGTTACCATCAGTGGAATAGATACTGAAAAGAAAGACGTCGACAGTCTGATAATCCCAATATCAAAATGTTATCAGCTACGAAATCCATTATAATTCCTCTAAATGTTCGTCGATTGTTATTTCTATCGTCATCGAAGTTAGTGATCACGCCTAGTAGATTGGAAATTCCTTCCTCGCAAATGGAATATTTGACAGATATTCAAACGGCGCTCCTGTAACCGTTTAATAGCGTGACCACAACTTGGCATCACGTGTGTTGGGCGTTTAAATATGAGTTGTCCAATGTATCATTAATTGGTGAAATTTTATATAAAACCAGAACATAAGACACATTGATAATGATTTAATTTATGATATTAAACGAAATAAATAAATAAAATAAAATAATAATATTATATTTGCTCCTTCATTTCACCATTTTAGGTCGGTGTACATTAGCATAACAGCGCTCAATAGCTCATATATAGTTGCACAACCGTCAGAAAGCGAGAGTTTTATCTGGTTAAAAGGAGTCGCGGGTCATGATATCAGGGCAAATTCGATTTTCTGTCTCCCGTCAGTTCTGCTGTACTAGGCTTGATTGGTCTAGAGAATCGCATAGGTATTTAATATATTCCGAACTCTCACAGACCTCACCACATATACAGTTAACTAATTTTACAACATTGTAAAGAAAACGTATAAATAGCGTATATCGTATGTACTCCAAATACGTTTATTCCACACTTACTTAGATATGTTTCAACTTATGCAGTAATTCCTTACCGTAACGTTCCCCATACATAGCTATTAGTAAAATTACTGTTATCTAAAAACAATAACTAGTATCAATTTCGTCCGATGCTCACTTTTTTTAACAGTTCATTTAGTCTCTCTCGCTCTCTCTCTCTCTCTCTCTCTCTCTCTCTCTCTCTCTCTCTCTCTCTCTCTCTCTCTCTCTCTCTCTCTCTCTCTCCCTCTCCCCCTCTCTCTCACTTTAGTTTTGACCATGGCGTCATTAAGGCCCATTCTGTACAGTCGGCTAAAACAGAGGGAGTAAAGCGACGTTAGGGGGCGGTCTATATAATATAAACTCTTTATAAAATAATAACGATTCTTATTAAAGAGAAGTTATACATATTATTGTGAACGGGCGAATGGCGGACCCCGTATTCCCTCATTAAATTCTAATGCTTGGCCTGGTGTCCTGTGTTCTTGTTTTCTTTTCTCCTCCGGCAAAACTCAAATTACGAAATAATCATCGTCGTAATAAAAGGCGGCTTGGTCCCGGCCTTGTTGATGGCCGGGCCCTTCTACTGAGGGGGGGGGGCAAATATAAATTAAAATTTCCCCTCGAATGTAATCTTTCGGTTCGTAGAAACCATAACTGTCCAATTCTGTTTTGGAGATTTTTCCAATAATTACGGGGATTTTTTTATATTTTGCTGAATAAAAAAATATCGTAATAAATCCATAATGAGAAGTGGGAGAATTCAGGTCACTATGAAATTTCAGGCACTTTGCATAGCCTTTGTTCGGCTCTAGGAGTTAAACAATATTATACCTCATCTGTTATACTACCTCCTTTCCTTTCTTTAGATTCAAGTTGAACCTGTTTTAGCAATTATAAATTAGATTCAATTTATTAATTTATTAATAAACGTCGATAGGCGGAATAACCACGGGGGCAGTAAGAGAATAAATGCGGGGCTACGAATGTGTACAAGTTATTGCGGGCTTATAATCAGTCTTAATGAGACTCCAATTTAATTGGGGGAGGGGGACTATCTGGGGCTAATCCGAACCGATAATGGAGGACCAAATTGTCGTGTAGACATTGCCGGTGCGGTGAGCTCAATAATTGAATATGATTGCATACTAATAACTCTATGGGTTAGTTGTTCCCTGTCCTAACCTCTCCTCCGTTTATATCGGGGAAAAATTTAAATAGAAATACGACACGATCGAGTATAAAAAATAACTGACGTTGAGAGAGCGAAAAAATGTTGTTAAAAAGTTAATAACAAATGTAATAGCGGATAATTGATGTCTAATAGCTCAATCGGTGAGTCTCCGGCGGCTGAATTGGACCGTTCGGGGGAATTTCCTCGGCGATAAATTGACGACCGTTCAGTAGAGACCCTTTTATGCCCCCGGACCCATTCGAGAGCCCTTCGGAAATGCGTGTATTTCAAGCACAAAAGGATATAAATATTTTATATCGCCAAGGATATAGCGGATTGGGGCGGTTGCCCCAATTATGCTTAAGAGAGGGCCTGCTCTTACCATTGTACTTGCAAACTTACTCTTACAGTCCAATGCTTAGGGACTGAACTGGCCCCTAGTGGAACCCGAGTTCTGGTGGAGAATCTCAGGATTGGTGGATCGATTTTTCTTTCAATTGAAAATTTGAATAGATTACCAATGAATCTCGTATAACTACTAAACGCTCATTAGAATGCCGAAATATTAATTTATTGCTAGGTTTCAAGTACATTTGAGTCACTACGGGATATCAAATATCTTCTTTTCTTAATGAAATCCAGTGTAATGTATGAATAGATTGGCTCCTATTCATTATCGTTAGTATACACGAGCTCACACCATAAAACGGGTAACTATCACACTATCAGCACAAGTGCTAAATGCTGAAGCCCGAAAAATGAAACTTCCATTTCAAATTTTCAAAGCAAACCGGAAAAGGTCCAAACCAGCGAGAAGAAACAGAAACCCACGATATCTACGGTATTCCAACCCCTTGCAGACCACAAAACAGGTATTCTATATTAATCCTTTTCCGTTTTCAGGTTTAACAAAATACTTAAATATAAGTATATATATATATATATATATATATATTTATTTATTTATTTATAACCCTTAAAATGTCTAAGAGTTCCCAGATAGTAATTCCACTTCCAATAGCTACAACTGGTTAAATAGTTGTGATGGAATTCGGAAGAGGAATTTCTCCCTAGAATCATTTCTGGTTTTGGACCCCAAGTCGCCCCCTTCATCCGTCGGCCAAGTAATATCCAGGGCATAAATTTTCATTAACAACTTTCTTGGACGCGGAGTTTTCGCTTAGCGACCCCTTGGGCGCCACCCCCACGCAATCTCGCGACTATTCCGGCAGCGCCTGGTTAACAGTATGGAACTTGTGAACCATTTATAATTTCGGGGCCCGGTTTCAGTACCGCCTGTAGTCTGAGTTGATCGACCGTCAACTGAAAAAAGTTCGGTCAACCGGTTTTCACCCGACTACTTTTCCTTACTTCACGTAAAATTGCGTGTAAAAATATTTACTATACACACAGTCAGGTAGTTTAAGTTGCTGTTGTTCCTTGCTTGTTTGACTCTGAAGCCTGTCTAAAGGATTTTTTAGTGATTTTAAAGCATTTTAGTGCGGTTTTTTATAGTCAGCGAAGAAGAGATTCTTAAGTGAAAGTATATTTGCCATTGATAAAGTGGAAACCGTTTCATAACTATTTTGCTGAAAGAATGCCGTGCTGACATCAGTCTACAATCTTATAATTACCTCCAATTGGGAAGTTTTACTGGCATAGTGTAATTGCAGTAATAATCATCAGCCAACATCAATACTTATCCACCTACTTTATTGGAGATCCTTCGATCGACTTTAAGCACTTAATCGGTGAGAGAGATCTCTGGCACACTGCTTGATGCTTGCATGAGGACTTTTCTTTTGTACAAAGGAACGTAGCAAATGCCGGTTTAGAATGAAAATTATCGAACAAACGATCGCGTCAGAATTATAGTGCTAAGAACAGACGCACTACAATCACCAACCGATGCAGGTTTAATTATTATTTTTTACCTTCCCGACTAAATATGATATATCTATGATTTTCCGCAACTCGTTACGCAACGAATATTCTAATTAATGTGCAGTCCCGGAAATTTTTCCATGCACTAGAGGGGATCGTTGTCAGTTCCTGATTGGGGAAGCCCGTAATAGGATGGATGGGGAACTCATGATGGAAGGGGAAGAGCGATGGAGAGACTCGGAGTATGGACGCGTGACTTACCAGCCCTTACCCGGGATAACCTACCATTGAAAAGGCGAGGCCAATCGGAATACGCCCGCGGGTAGGAGGAGGCATCCTAGGAGACTGTCCGATCTACAGTGGAGCCAGAAGAGACCTCGTTAAAGCGGGAGGTACCGGAACACTCTTTGAACGCGACATGCACTTTTCACTAGTGCGACTTCATAATTTCTGACAGTTGATTATTTAATCAGTTTTGGTTGTAACCTAGGCACACCTCGGCCAACTTCCTTACATGGAGATAACTCAGGTTCAAGCTACACTCTGGAAACCCTCAGAGATTTGTCGCGTACGGCCAATACTGTTTAATAATGGTGACGAAAACCTCGTACGCCTTCATTTACGACTTTAATTCAACTGTAAAACTCAGATATGACATTGTTGCGGGCAACACTTATGGAAAACAGCGATTAAAAAAGAAATCTTGTAAATTTATTCCGTTGAAAAGTTCATAATTGTAGAATGTTTCTGTTTTGTGTATTCGTGCTAGTAGTGTTGGGGGGATCTGACTCACGGGCTCCGCCACTTACGGCCTGACTATTACACGCTTCCACTTATTCTGCCTTACCTCCGTGACGCATTTTAACTACGGGCTGAAATATTCCAAATCGTTCTACTTAATTAAACAAACCGCTCGTGTCAGCTTTGCACTTATGATATTAAGTCATTTGTTGCGCCCAGGGAGCATCATCATTCAAAGTGTTTTATTTCTACGGTCGCCATCTGCCCTAATATAGGTTTATGCTTCTCGCCGTATTCAGTAGAAACCCGGTAGTAATTATTGGGTAATGTGTGTCTGCTTACTCAATCCATCAATAAGAATCGGACTGGAAGTACATCGGTGAATATCAATTCCACATAAGAAAGCAGATCCATAGTGCGAAAACGATACTTCCATTGATTTCATTCTTAATTAAATCATTATAGAAAGTTATTCTGCTTTCGTTTGTTTTCTTATATTTTCCAATGATCTTCGGGCGATTCAATTTTCTTCAATAAAATTAGAGACGATTATTCGTGATATGAAATGGCTTTCCGGAGCAGATCCTTTCGGTTATTCGATATTTCCAAGCGTTTCGTGACTTGTTTTCATGTGTATTAAATGCGGCGGCCCTTAATGGAAACGTTAATGCAGGAAACGCGTCAAGTTAAAGACACTGTAAATTTTTTCGCTCTAATTGCAACAGTGGGTTTTCTAGGCTGGATAAAAGCTCTTAATCTCCGATAAGGAAAATCTTTGCACTAAATTTACTTCACGTCGGCACCTTTATATTGGCAGTAGTTTTGCCAGTCATAACAATATATAGCGAATGAAAAAAAATTAATTTTTGGCGGTTGAACGAAAATTTACACTGCCCAATTTACAACGCCTAACTGGGCTATGCACAACAAGCTGTACTGAAATTCTCATGGAGGATTTAATTGAATAGACATGGGCCTTGCAAAAAATTTTAGGAATATTATTTAATCTACTCCCACCACAGCTAGGATTCAGATAATAAGACGTCTGTACCATTACCTTAGTGCATTAATGATTTTCGATGAAGATACCTCACTGCATTGCGACTTAATTATTAGTATCGGAAAAAGGAATTATTCTCTATTGGATTTCAGGGTAGTATAGAAACTCTAAAATACCGGTCATTTTTTTATTCTTGCGGGTATGGCGGTTGGGAGAGGATTCGCTGGAAGCGAGCGAACTTGTTAACAACTTGTTGTATTTGAATGGGAGCCAGGAAACGTTAAGGCAGCGGCTGGTTCCAGGTTGGGAGGGGGAACCGCGCCACCTGTTGAAATTCAAACTGTTGAAGGCGCTTGAACATAACGCTATCGTTTTATTTACTTTTTCTCTTTACTTTCTTCTTCCTTTTTTTGGTCCGACGCACGATTCTGGTTTAATTCGAGCGCGTTATTAAAGAGTGAGCGCGTGATCCCATTCAGAACGCGAATTGGTGGGGGATTTGCTATTCCTGATTCATAATTCAGACGCCATTTAGCGATTCCCCGAAAGCGCTCTCGGTTATATAATATGTCAGCCCGAAAGAACGCTGCCCAAAGAAGATTTTTCGTTGTTACCGCGCTAGCTAATATTATTCCAAATTTGATAACTAGCGCAATTTTTACACCTTAATTTTTTAAATTCGGAACCCCAATTACAAATTAAAATTAGTATTTTTAATTAATTATCGGCGGTAACTCAATAACTGCAGTAGAGGATCAAATTATTATCTTTAAGAAAATAATTTTTCTTCCGTAGTTATTTTATTTCAGCCATATGATTGTTATTCCCACGGGTGGAAAGTAATTGTGTGCTGTATTGTTACAGTAAGGATACTTACTGGAACCAGCATCAGTCATCGTTCTTTTAGAAATGCGTTCCTGCTTTCTTGGCTTTAAAAATTATCATTCAAAAATGAGATGTGGTTATTGTTTATTTTATTTATTTATTGGTTCAAGCTATTTTCTGAACAGTTGCCGCTGATACGAGGGTTTCATCTCGCACAGAATCTAGTTTTCATGTTTATCCCAAACGCCAGGAAGTAGAAATAAATATCAAAATGAAAGCGCTAAATGTGGTTCCTTTTAATTAAAAATTATTCTGTAACAAGGCTTTGTAAATATCCCAAGCTTGACAGCGGAATATGGATAGTGGGTGACCCTCGAGCGGGTGACCCTGGATGCTTAATGCAGGTTCAAATTATAACCTCACTCGCGGCAAATTTTAACGCTGACTTAACGCTATATTTATGTTGGTGGCGCCCTGAAAAGCATGTAGTCGACCGCTCAAATGAGAAATAACGGTGGTATATAAAGGACGTGTGGCGAATATTTTTAGCATTGAGGGGACAAATATATTGCTCTTATCTACCCGAACATTTAACTTTCAAACAATCCGTACAAAGCTCCGTGTTCCAATCTAATTCCATTAATATAAATGAAAGAGAAGATTAATAAAACAGTTATATTAGAACTACATAATAAAATAATAATTCTTGTAATGGGGGTGGAGTCAAAGCACTGAATTTCCTAAATATAATTTTTTTTCACTTTGCAATATTTGTATTTAAAATTTATTAATAATAAAAATATATAACAAAGCGATTTTTTTTCTTCCTACCCAGGGAATATAAAATCGCATAATTTAAAACATAATTTAAACTTTTTTATACACAAGTGTTTGATCAATATTAAAAGCTCAAAGACTCGTGTACATCAGTGTTTGTTTCGACGGGGCGTTATCCTAAATTCAAACGGCGGCCGATCTCGGGCAGAAGAAAAGGTCTGTAGGAGGGCGGCATAGTGTAGGGGTGCCTCCTCCGACAGCTGGGGCCCGGGGGTGGTGCGTATTGTCTATTGTCTATTGTATCTCTTTCCTTTGCAGTTCGTGGAACGCCGCATAAATCTGTCCGGAACGGTGGCCAACCTGATTTATGACCGCCTCTCCCCTTCCCACCGCCCGGCCAAAATACACACAGCTCCGAACGGGAGAAACAAAAATTCCGATTTGTATTAATAAATCATGGCCAGGGTTGAATGAGGCGAAAGCCCGACCTCGAATACGTGCTTCGACAAACATGAATAAATCGCCCCGATACACAACTTGAAATACACTACCTTAATAATTAATGCTTAAAATAGTTGTATTTATTTAATAAGCTTAATTCGTAATAGATTATCGGACATTTATCTCTCACATCCATACAAATCTCTGCTTATAAGGCTCATATTTTAACATATTTTTAAATTTTATTATGAGTTAAAAATATTAAATACTCTAATAGCGTAGAGGACTGATTATGATTTGTGATTAGGAGTCGGAAAGTATTAAACCGTAGAAATAAAATTGTAACGTAAGATGAACCATGTTTCATGTGAACCAGAAGTGGAGATGGTACGGCTGCAGGAATAAAAAATAGATAAAAGCAATGTAAATGTAATTTATGTAGTAAAAATTATTGTTATTTTGACGTATAAGATTTGTTTCTTTCAGCAGAACAATGTTTCCTTTGTCTAAGAAAATTAAAAATATAAAATTAATGTAATCCTACCTCCCTTAAAGTTAAAGTAAGGATTGAAAATCGTACTAATGCAAATTTACTACTTCAAGGATACCTCCTGAAAATGGTAAACTAGAGCAATGATCCGTTAAAATAGAAAATTTTATACTGAAGCTCAGAGCCCGAAAATTCGAATTTAGGTTGGCAAAAGCTCGCCCCGGATTTCTTTTTCGACCCGCCAGGGATTAAGAAGTGGTTGCGGTCCGGGTTGTTGAGCCCACGCCCGCTCTTAACATGTTTCTTTCGAAGAGCAAAGTTTAATTGGTCCACCTCTCTCAGTGTGAGAGCGCCACCGATCTCGCATCAGAATTCAACGCCCGTCCCCAGCCAGGTTCAAACATCGAAACCCGTTGCCGTAGTTTCTTTTTAGTTTCTAAAAACTTTAAAAATAATTCGTACAAACATAGTGCAATTACCGGCGGAATTGTAATAGCGCGGGAAGCGTTGTTGCCTTACCGAATATGGCAGTTCTGATAGAAAGAGTATTTATCGTATAGCCCGGCATATTCAACATACTCTAACATGTTACGTCTCCGGAGCGGACTAATCCACCGTCAGGTAGAGATTATTATAAAGCAGAACCAAAAAATGATGTCAAAAGGAATGCTTCTCGAAAACGGCAGAAATAAAGCCCGCCGCTCTCGCGAAACCTGTCGAAGAGTGTCCCGTGTATGCAATGCATACGAATTCATTCGAGTAGGTTCCCCCGATAGCGAGCAGTCGCTTAGGTAGTCTAGCATTGCTGAGACTGATGTGGTATTATTTTTCAGATAGGGAAAACGGAGAAATCGTTTTCCAGTAGACGTTGGCCTAACACATTACATTTGGTAAACGGTACATTTCGTGGGAATGGATTGAATTCTACAATATCCCGGCTTTACAGAAACCGCGCCAGCGTAACACGACTGTGTTGCGGGACGGAATCAGAAACGCCGTTTTAAGTATTCGGGTATGTAAGGGACACTCTTTTATACCGAAATTACCGAATGTATTAAAATATTTGAAACCAGCTGCAGGAGGCTTCTCCGAAGCGAGGTAATATAATAATTAGCCAACAAAGGATCCATAAAAATCAGCTAAATGGACTGATACTTGAACTAAGTGCTCTTTGCTTAACTGCAAGACAATGCAAATATCGAAGGAACTATGGTATGAGACAAATATTTCATACACTAACTTTATTACTACACATCTCTACTGAATATTGTAACAATTGAATCATCTTTTGCATTTAAATACATTACCGAGAGCTTAATCCAACAATAAATGACTGAGGTTCTGAGTTTATAAATAACTGGGACAGATTTGAAAGCTAGTTATAAATGTCGGGTCCCGCTGGTAATTCCTACTCCCACCGTTCCTGCATTAAGCATAAACAGAACAGTGCAGGTAGCACCATCAACCTCAATTTCAACACCTCTATCCCACTATTTATCTTCCTCGAGAAGATTATTAATTGTTCCACCAGAGAGATACAAACTTCAAGAGGTAATCGAATTATTGAATCAAATTCAAACCGCCATCCTCTATAAATTTCGTTTATACTGGGGACCACCTTCGAGTTTTATAAATAAGGAAAAATGAATAAAATAAAATATTTACACATCAGTGTAAAGAGCAGGACAACCGATAATCGAAATAAGGTAATCATATTATACAATCAGGTCAAGAACACTTGACTTGATCGTATAATATGATTACCTTACTTGGATTTTTGTAATCTGGTGCTTGAGATAACAAAAATTAAATTGGATTACTCACATAATTAATTACCTTTTTAGTAGGGCAAATTGAATATGAAATATTCAATGAAATATAAAGTATCGCCAATCTTGTGATTCTTCTCTTAACCTGTAATAGAGAGGAATTTCCGCCACTGGAATTCGTATACCGGCGCTCATCTAAAATAGAGAGGAGCGAAAGGTCGGGTATGAGAAAAAAATAGGTTTTAGACTTTGTTTCGGTCCAAACAACACCCACAGCAAATCTGGAAAAAGGAGAGAGAGCGCATAAAAGCGACAGCCACATCGTGGTATATAAATAGGGTGGACAAATCTAGGCAGAGGATAGGATAGGTGACACATTTGCCTCCAGCATTTATTTACGCCCGTGTGTCGTCCGCTGCTCATATGTCGCATATTTCGTTACCCAATTAAAAAACCGTATTGTGTTGGCTGCGGCGCTCAAATGCCACAGTTGAAACGATCCTACCCTCTATTTTTTTATTGAGTCATCGATACTAAAAAAAACGTTATATCCGAAATGGGGAGTAAAATGTCACCGGTGGTCTAATTTCACTGGATTTAGCAACAGGCTCGTATATAGGCGAATGGATCGAATTAAAAACCTAAAACAAAATAACACGGGACGTTTTCAAGTTTTATAGTGGTCAAGGAGGTTTCAGTTAGTTTTTATTAGTTTTGAGGGTGGAAGGTAGCGGAGGGGCGAATTCTGAATTGTAATTGAGGCCCCTCGGGGTATCCAATTTATAGTTTGTGCCGGCCGCTCCCCGCCTCGGCCCCAATAGTTTTAAGCCCCGGAAATTGTAACGCTCGGTCCATTATTATTACTACTCTTATTAAATTCCTCTACAAACCACCGGCGGAAACGTATTGCGCCTACGGACGAACTTAATCGTCACGGGATCACTATCGATACAAAATTTGCTTTAAAAATAAGCCATTTTATTTGGAATTTCAAATAACACAAAGCGTATATTATCAATCTACTTTAGTTATTGTTAGATTAAGCTGTTTGCACAAGCGGGGTCCATCTACGATAACCGGTTTCGGCTTGTCTCCAATTTTCAGGATCATTGACTTAGTTATTTAGTGAAACAACAACGTCTAGGCACTTATTCATTGCCTAGAATATCGACCCTGAAGCTGAATTTCACTGTTCTTTGTTCAAGAAATTTTAAGATTCTTGACAAGTTTTTGTAATAACCGTCAATTAATTTTTTATAAATATACTTATTTTCCACTTTGAATTTGTTGCCAAAAATAAGCACGCGGTAATGTAAAAATTATAAATTTGATCTAATTATTAAAGCTAACACAAAATTAAAATGTAACATTAAATTTAATATTCTAAATATTAAATCTAACAATAGGATTGGCAATGTTCTTTTCCACGACGGGAACGGCCCTTTAAAAGAAAAGTCAAACTGAACAACCCTGTTTTATTCAGTAAGTAAGTCATTTCAAAATGATCGACAACAGAGCCGGGTGCGGTGGAAATTTCGGGCTGGAGCGGCGGCCTTTGTATTTCCCATTCAACTTTATTGCGGCGGTAAATCAAATTAAGCGCGAAGAAAGTTGGGGGTGGGGGGCGGGCAAAGTGAACAATAAAATTACTTATTTAGATGTAACAACACGTTTGGCGGGCCGTCAACGCCCTGCCCCCCTACTCCTGGGAGCCACCTTCATTCTCTAGTCGGCCCGCGGGGAATAGCCCACCTCCTCCTATCTGGGACACCTGTCTTAATAATTCAACTTATATTAGAAACGAAGCCCCTTGTCTCAAAGTAGAATCAAATTTGAAAGGAATCCAGTACTCAGCGAATGCGGCATCACCAATATTACTAAATATTGGCTCCAAATAATCCGTATTGGAACGAAACCAATAAGTATACCTATATATATATATATATATATATATATATATATATATATATAGTAAATAATTAAACAATGATATCGTTGAATTAATAGGTAACTTGGACATTTTTACCGAATGGATATCAATGGATTCAATACTAAGACCTTGCAATTTTATGGTTGGGATAAGAAATAACTGAAGGAAGAGGCGAAGAGAGATTATAAATAACTGCTGAATATTATACAGATGGCCTGCATTATTCGTACCGGTTGTGTATAGTACAGAGGGGCATTAATGAGAGTGGGCTTGACGTTGGTAAACACTCAACGTGAATTGGGCCCAGAGCGATATACGTCCACTGTGCGGTCTCGACAGCTCGACAGCGGTATAATTGAAGCCTCTGGGTACTTGTTTTTGGGGTAAAGTCCAAGGGTGGCGCTCATATTAATTTTGGTCCAGCGAAACAACCGGCCGCCGACCGATATTCGACGCCCAATTTAACTTGGTCCGTCGTCCGACGCTTTTTCCAGCTTCAATCCATCCCGCCTCCCACCCACATCCCGAATTACAGTCTCGGTACTACTAATAAGATTCACCTATTGTATGAATTTTCTTTAACCTTTTTTTTTTTAATTGCACAATCTTACGTGTTATTATAGGTACAATTGATTTAAGTATTGTTCCGATTGGGTTCTCATGGTGAAGAAATCACCCACTGGTGACACTTTCGTTACTTGTTATTCTAGACACTCGGAATAGTGGAGAATTTCTCTGGGCCAGTGGCGTTTAAGACCGGGATCATGAATGTTGAGGTCATGGTGAAGAGTGTGATTGGAAACACACCATGGGGCATTGAGGATTGTTCGAAGGACTTTCGATTGGAATAACTGGATGCAAGCAACGTTGTACGTCTCGGTGGATCCCCAACGTCGGTTTCAATATCGCTTTGTATATTGATAATTTGTAGGCTGTAGTAAGTTTCGAAGTCCTTTTCAATGTGTATAGGACAATGAAGAGATGGAGCTATAATTTTGGGATTGAAGGATAATGAATAAAAGTCGGTCTCTGCGATTTGCAACTTGGGGTTGCAATCGAATCTACCCCAGCGAGGATTTTTCGTGTTGTAATCACAAATGGGTATAAAGTGGGGACCAAGAGATTGTAAGTGGGTTAATAGTTGGGGGCGAGGTAGATTTTTATTCAAAGGATTTTTATTTTATAAAAGTTGAAACAACACTAGGAAATCGACTGTTCTTTAACGTTAGTATTTAGAAAGTAAACCTCTTGAACTCCCCTCCGACGAAGGTTCAACAGCTTTCAATTTCCAAACAAAAATCTCGAACCTATAAATATTGGTAAGAAAATTTCGATTTATTAACTGTGCAGTCGGGTTTAATTAATAGCTAATCAGACTGCATTAGGCGTTATCATCACTGACGGGTCGGCCAATCAGTTGGATGCCCCGCCTATTAACGGCTTCAATCGATAATTAACTCGTCAATTATTGATAATTAATTTATTCACTAAAGGACATCGTTACTGTGCCAATCACCCTTTTGTAATACCGGCATACGGGATCCGCACGGATTCATATCTGCAGAGATAAACAGCGAATGAGTACCACGCCCGAAACGGCGAAACGTGCCAAGTATAAAACAAAATCAACGAGTGGAAATTGATGATAGCGGGAATGTTTTTATGCTTACAGTATTCATATATATTGTTTATTGTGCAAAATACACAAAATAAGAGTATAAGATTGGCTTTAAATTGGCTTGATTTGCTTTGGCAATTATGCTAAAAGGATTAACGTCATTGTACAGTTATAATGTTCTAGTTTTTAAACATTTTACAGAACGTTGTAAATGCGGGTTTAAATTTGTTTAGCCAAGAACTAATAATTATAAAATGCATTAATCCTATGAAATGTGGTGGACGAAGAAGTTGATTCTTCATTAAAAATAAATTAATTGAGCTGAATAAAAGTAAACGGCGTTCAGAAACTCGACCCGCAATGCCGTAGTGTCGTGCTGGTGAGGTATCTAAAGCGCCGTGGTATGCTAGTTATCCTAATTCGATACAATTACATCTGACTTCATGTCCTCAATAATTCTAGCTCAATCATTCTAGCTTGAATCATACGCAGTGTAAAATATCTTTTGCACTTCATTTAACAATCTTCACATTAAGGAAGGACATTTTGAACAATAAAAGTGATCCTAAAGTCTTTAACACTAAGAGATTACTAGATTAAATTAAATTAATCTGAATTTTTATTACTCTACTTACTATTTTTTATAGAAGAAATATTTAACACATACAAACAGGTATATACATATATATTCATTTATTTATTTACACATAATCTTTACTTTAAAACATAACTTGGAAATCAGCTATACTGTGCCAAAAATATGCAGCATGCAAATGCACAAATGATTATTTCAGCTGATAAAATTATCGTGGGGACAATTTTCTGTCCATATATATGTCTGTGTATGTATGTGTGTTTAATATGTGTGTGTGTGTGTCTTTTCCGCAATTAAAGAGCCATTTATCTGAAATTCCGTGAGACTCACTAACTCTAGTACAATCAGTAGATTTTTAACTTTAAACTGTTACATTTATAGATTTGTATTTTCTATAAAGAGCTCTGCAGTTATTTGAGATATATTCGTTGTCAATTGTAATTTAAATAAACTTATTTCATTAGGCCAAATGGAGAGACAGAGTAGGTATAGCATGGGACGCTGTACCAGTGATAGGCAAGTAAGGGATTCTGTCGCTGGCCTGAAGCTCCGGAAAGGGCTGGATGACGTTGCTGCTGGGTGGGGCCCCTTCAGCATTACGCGCCTGTATTATTTAAGCCCCCGGAGAGGAGGGAGAGACAGGAAGGAAAACTAAGAAATGGCGGCGGTCTAGGTTTCCCGTGGGACCCGTCCAAAGGAAACGGGACCAAGGAAAAGAAGGAAACGTTTATTCAGTTTGGAGAAATAAGGCCGGAAATGATAAATGAGGAGAGCTGACCACGCCGATCCAGCATTACATCCTTATATAAAAGGAGGTTACTCAAAGCCCACTGCAGGGTTATATTTGCATTGAGTTAAGAACATATTTCACTAGTCCGTAAGATATTGACTACTCCGTAGGATGATGAATCAATATTATAGAACTTTCTAGTTAGTTCTTAACATCTAGTTTTATGCTGAGAGACAGAAAATTATACACGCAATAATGACAATAACACCATTCCACATCTAATGTTTGATCGCCGAAATAAAATAAGGGTTTCGAGATGCCCAGAAATTATTCGACTTCCAGAGAAATGAGATTTGGGGTCCGTGACTCTGGTTGGAATGCCGGTGGCGGGTTATAAATTAGTTTGAAACCCGCTTCCAATAAAATGCCATAAATATTTTCTGTTTAAATGATACAGCTGTTTATAATTGTTCACCCATAAGACGCATTGGGTAATTTTTTAATATCATTCATAGAAAGTTGAAGAAACAATCCGTATATTCTTCATCAAACTTTTTTCCTCAGTGCTTATATAGCGCAATAGGCTTATCAGAATTAATAACCTGTTCCGTTCTTCGAACCGGATAAGGTAAATGGAAGCCGATACATCTCCAAAGTATTTTGGAACGTTAGCTTTAAAATTGAATCACTTTTTTAAAATTATTTATTGTTAAAGACACAGATTCATTGTCGTGAAAATAAAGTATGAGTCCATTCAGGAATCCAGTATTCATTATATCCCCGAACAGAGAATAAATGACCAGGACCTGAAGAGTGGGAAAATGTTTGAACCGGCTGAGGAAATAAGAGGTGGGACCGATCCTACGGGATTGCCGTTGATAAATGACGGACCGAACCGCAAGGAATTGGGTCAAAACATCACAAACATTTACCCATGTATTGTGATATACAATAACAGTTCCTAAGACTACCTGCGAATAAATAAATTAATAAAATTCTTTTATTTCAGCTCCTATAAACAAGGTATCTAGTTAAATGGTAAGTTATCAAGTTATCTTGATATATGGATTTTGTAATTTTGAATTATCTCAGCTATTTATTTGGTCAAAGGATAATAAAATAACAATGATGACTAGTTTTGAATACCTTTTTCTTTCAGAGGAGAACGGGAAGTCTACATTAATAATAATTTTCCTGACTATAATATCCCTACCAATGTACATTATATTAAAAGGAATACACCACTAATATTGATATAACATTTCCCCTACTTTCCTGCGATAAAAATCACCCAAATTTCAATTCAATACTGTTGACGGTTTCTTAATTCGAATACTACGTCGAACATTAAAAGCAATTAAAGTTATGTTTAACTGGCTGTATTGCCGGGCGGCATCGTAAATGCTCTGGAAAATATACCCGTTATTGAATTATCTAATTCAAAACTAAGTTAATCCGTTAGAAAAAGAAAGCATAATTATTTTTAATTACTTGTCTTTTATCCGCGCTAATTACCCTCGACTAATTATCTCTGGGTGTTCTATTAAAACGCTTATTTTCAGCTAATGTACATTCATTGTAAGATAAACAGCGCGGAAACATTCATCGGAATGAGACAAACGCGAAAACGGGCACAATTACACGAACCGTTTCGGCCTTTTTCAGCTTGTCAGTATTTCTAACATATAATAAAATAATACCTGATTGTAAGGTTGATTTGTTTTTTATAATTGTTAACATAATATAATCAATTTAATCGGCATTATATATAAATTGCCATGAACGAATAATGTTGGTTGCAATATAACAAAAAATGAGGAAACTTAACTGGGGGGCGATAACGGAAAAGTACCACGAATTTTCCTCACTGACCCATTTCAATTGATTACCAGAGTTTACTAACTCCAGTATACTCGTTGGAGTGCTGTTATAATAATATTAATACCATTATTTACTACACTTGTAATGAATTATCCGAGGGAATTTGGTCCCGACCATCTAGAGAGACTGAAGCAATATAACATCACGGAAGAAAATGCTGGTATATATTTTGGGCTCAAAGCCCGATGTCGAGGTTTTATACTAAGGCGTAAGACTAAATAAGAGCTCTGCGTGGAAATCGTTCCCGGCGTTTACACCGATAATACAAAGCCGCGGCGTGGGGCAGTGTGCGTGCACGCAAGAAAGGAACCAAGCATTTATTAAAAGCCCGATACAAAGTTGTTAACTTCAGCGTTAACGGCAGTTCGCAATCCAACATTTTTAAAATGTTGCCTCCCGCAGAACGTAGAATCTGGTTGTTGGCTTTTCACTACAACAGTAATGCAATCAATTTTTCATCGTCAATTCGAAATACTACCACCATTAGTATCTATGTCGTTCTCATATTAATAACTAGTAAACCTAGTTTTGAATCATTGTAATTTGAATAGGCGTTCCTGTATGTTTTAAATGAAACTAAATTTCAAACAGAAAATTCCAATATTCCAAACCCTCGTCCCCCTCCTTCCACACCTTAATAAATGAACTCAGTTAAAATAATACGGAATAGTAATTAATAAACTAATATAAAGTATGAGATATTAATGTTATCTTAATAATCTCTGTTCCTATTTAATAGACACTACACTTTTCAATAATACGGTTGAGTAAAAAATTAAAAAATATTTCTGATTTTTTCTGAAAAGCCCTTGTTCCTTCCTCAAACGTTTTTGTTTTCGAAAAATACCAACTGCTTTCCCTTGCCGAAAATTTATATTTACGACTATTCTGACAGTACTAGCGTCAAGGGCCGAATGACAATTTAGAGCAGGCATCCAGTGTTATTTGGAATGACAAGTTAAATCCTGTATAGGGCCGGTGACATGGCATACTCTAAACGATCAACTGTCTAAACGTCACCCCGTCCAATCTGGTAATCCGACAATCACTCAACAATCCCTACAGTTTTTATGACATCGAACAATTCCGAAGATGTAATTAAAGTGAATAAATCAGTAGACGGGAGTAATACCTTATGTTAATAATAAGCAATTTGCTTATTTGGTCCTAATCTAACGCCGTAACAGTAATTCGTTATTTTTACATTACGGTACTGAGAATGTCTACATTACTAACGGAATAGTACTGAAGGTGGCGAGAAGGCGAAACCGTTCAAGATTAGGATCAGAGGGACGAGTAGAAACAGACAATCGAGTGTCGATGTTCAAAAACGGACCCATCTTCCACAAATACCTTAAATTAAAGGAAATTGGCACATTCAATTGCACCAATGAGATTGAAACTCACGACGGTAATTGGAGTGGTAGTTATATCTCGGTTGATATAACTAATCAGTCAGTGTTAGTGACACGCCGCACTAAGAACTGAGCGTGTTATACCGACGAACGTGCAGTGGGAATTGCGTATATACGCCAAAGTTGTAATACCAACTATTTTAACTTAATTATGACAGATGCCTATGCGGCTTTAGTTCTCGAAATGATGACTATCTTAACTAGAGAGAGATTCCTGCGTTCTCGTAATCGATGGCATATATCTTCCAAGGAACAGCGGCTAAAGGATATCCGCCAATGCCACTGAGAATTTTAATCTGCGTGTGTCGAAACCAGGAAATAAAGAATTCCGTTACACTTCATGAAACGACTCGGTGTCTAATGCGTATTGGCTATATTGGGGTACTTTCGTGTAATCATCCGTTATAAATTCCCACCATTTGTTTGATAAAAATATAATAAATACATTCGCTTTAAACCAAAACTGCAGTTTCATTCCCTATGGGACTATTTTGGGAGGCGGCGTATTCTTGATACACAGGGCAGGATATTTTTCATACGCCGGTATCAACTGGGTTTACATAAGACTGAGCCCAGACTCAACTGAAGCTAGGCCCTCGGTTTGAAATTCAGGTGAGGATTTGAAATTTAGTACGGTGTCGGGCCCCGAGTTTATTTGCTGGTCGGGTTGAGAGCGGACCAAGTCAACCGAACAGCGTCGATGGACCGAGCACCCCCACCACCCGCCAACACCGACACTATCGACCAACCCCCTACTACCCTCTCCGAGCGTTAAAAAGACCCGGGTACGCACCGTCCTCAATGAGAGGTCGAAACCGACCGTATACAAAACAATAATCAGGCCCTCCCTACTTTACGGGCGTGTCCCGTTTGGCGTAACGCAGCCAACACACACATGAAAAAACTACAAAGCACTCGGAACAAATGCCTCCGAATTGCCCTCGACATACCCCCGAGAACACGAACAGTACACGTACACCGCTTGGCCCAGACACCTAAACTGGACGAAACAATAGACAAAATAACGACTAAACACAGAGACAAACTCCAAAACCACCCGGATCCCCTGGCACCTTTCTCCCGGCTACCCCAGAAACCCCACTGGCCACCCAAAAGACGTACCACAAGGAGGAGGGCCCTCACGCCGAGCTAGAAGACACCCCAACCAAAGTGAAAGTGAAACAGTGTAGTGAAAGCTGTGAATGTGCCAGTCAAAGTGCCTATAGTGCATAGTGCTAACGACGGTATACGACCGGTCGTATACTGTCACCAGTGCCCCAGTGATCAGTGCACCGACACCGAGTTTCGCGAGCAGTGTAGTGAACCCAAGTGGCAAGTGCAAAGTGCGTGAGTGAATGTGTGTGTCTGTGCGAGTGAATGTAGTGAGTGTAGCTTCTCGGGTTTTTATTGTATATTTTCCCGATTATCAATACAAAATTGTTAAATATTCACGAACCATAATACCATAATATTTAAGTATATATATGTAGTAAGGCATGTAGGAATCACCATTTGTATGTCTCATCGATGTATCATTTGTATTTAATGAAATAAACTTGAAAAATTTGAAATTTTTGTGTACGCACCAGACCTTTGTTTCCCTCCCTGAATTGGCGTCAATTTCCATACACCTCGGGTCGACTCTTACTTTCACCGAACTAGTCCCTTATAACTTTGTCGATTAGGTTCGCTCGACCTCTTTCATTTTCATTTCCGTACAAACTAAGGATAAATAAAAACGATTTCTGTTCGCCTTTAACAAGACCCTCGCTACGGCGGTCCCCGCCGCGGAGTGACTTGCGTGGAACGGAGCACCGTGCCGAAAGTGCGAACATTAAGCGCGCACAGTCTTTAACATTCGGAGCCAAGATTTTTGTCTCAAAAACGGCTTTGTAACATTATAATTTTACTTTGTAATTTAAACAATATATATATAGTGTTGTTATAATATTATAACTTCTATATAATTTCTGAAATTATGTCATATATTTCGAACGTATGATAGACCTATATTTGAAATACCGTCTGCCGCACCGCCGCGAATAAATCACGGGGCTCGAATTTACGGTCAGGCTACTAGTGTCTTAGATACAAATGTTTTTCCGAATAAAACCGTAGTCGTTCAGGTACCGGACAAATAAATTGGGAGACGAGGGAGGTGTACCGCCTAAATTCTGGATCCTGAGCTGAATTTTAAACCGAACGGCCTCTGGCCCAATCTCGGGCTCTGCTATTGCTATTGCTATTCCCCCCGTTATTCACCCCGAAGTCCTCCACCCCGCTTCGCCTCCCGTTAGCCCCCTCCTACTGTGAAAAAAACCCTTTAGTACTTTTTAACGATTCCAACCGGAACCTTATTCTGCCGCAAGTTAATTTCGGACAAATGAAAACCTCTGCCTCAGTTACGGTTTACGTAATTTATATCGTCACTAGTGCGAGTATACGAGTACAGCGATTCCACGGTCCCAGCACACATTAGTAATTCTTATTTGTACGTATGCTCTCCAAATGTAATATCTAATTAATTTAAGATCCCCCACCACTATATACAAGTTTAAAACAATTAGATATTTATTCATAACTGAACAATTGCCTGTAAGACAAACGTCCAATTTCATTGTCCCAATAGTCGGTTATTACTCACTAATTGCTATTAGCGACTATTTAGTTAGTAGTTTGTATATAGTTTGGTCCTTTAATTAGTAGGAACAGATGTATTGGGTTTGAACTGGTGCTTCCTCCGACTGACGATTATTGAATTCAACGTAGAATGTATATTCTTATTTAATTATACGGATGCAAGTTTTGTCGAAAATACTTGTTTATAGTTTAAATTTCACTCTCTCTATGACACGGACTTTGTACAGTGTTACTTTTCTTAAAATCTGCTTCAATTTTTTATGTAAGAAGTAGTAGTATCTTGGTTCATGCAAGCGTTGCTCTTCCGGTGACAGCATTTGCAGGGTAAAAAGAAAACTGAGAAACAATCGCTCCAATTAAAAATTTTAATTGTTTTTGGCCTGAACAAACAACTTTCGAGTAAAGGCACGGGAATAAATTAATGATTCGCTAGGACAAACTGCGCTTTCGAATGCTGGATACTCAATTTCGAGGAAAAGTATTTACTTGTCCGTATTTGTCTCTGCACGCATTCCGATTGGACGATGCCATCTATTGGTGGCTGGGATAGCAGAGGATCACAGCTCAAATATATTACTACGGCATCCGCCAATGCGGTCCTTACCTTGACCAAGATCGCCCTCTGAATATAAATTCTCAACTCTTAGATATTAATATAATATAAGATTTGGTGGAAAGGGTGGGGTGGAGGGAGGTGGTGCTAATGCCTGCGGTAATTGCGAGGTTCTAGTTTGAGCGGTTCTAGGCTGTTAGATTACAAGTATAACTCATTGGGGGTAGCCGCGTTTTTGCGGCCTTAACCAGGCGCCTTGCCGCTCAACCCGGCAATAAATGTCAAGATAGAGCAACTGGAATTGGGGACCCGCTGCTGCTGCTGGCTCTTGGCCTATCGCTTCTTCACCATCTTCCCATTTAGATAAGACGGAAAACTATTCATTTCTTTCGATGCCTATAGAACTTCATAATAAAACGATATATTCAGTTCCTCATTTAAGGAGAATAATATTTAAGAAAATAAATAAATGTATCGAAAATATAACGAAGATAATCTAATGAGGTAACCGGAGTTAGTGGGCCCCATTCGTTAATCAATTGAAACATACAATTGAAGGAAAATTCGGTCATCGCCCGAGATTCGCAGCCTGAGTCCAACTCGTTTACGCCTCTCCAACCATTGAGATTCTATTCATGTAATGAGTGTATGTTAGGGAAAAAATAGCCGGTGCATGGTTTTTCCGTATCTTTAATTGAAATTCGAGTGCACATAATTTTCGTGTTTTAAAGAACTTAGGGAATCTACTCAAAACAGAGAATAACTCATAAACACCATTTAGCCAGCCGTTACTATACCCGAGTTAATAATAAATTTCAAACAATGCGGGGTACATTGTAATATATACCTTGGGTGGTTCAAGGGGACGAGTAAACAATAAAATAGCGCAGTTTATAGTTGATGCAGGGTCGAAGAGCGATAAATTACATAGGAAATAAATAGTGGTCGGACCGTGCTAGGGAAATTTCCCATTATTTATAGCTTTCAGAAATACCGCCGTTCTCCCCCCTGAGCAGGGTTGTTACGGAATTTTTAGAGGAATATTTCGTTAAAAATTTTAAATTTATCGCCAATTAGGACAATGGTTCCAGGTAGTGTGCTTGGTGGAGTAGGGAGCGGGTACTGTTGGTAATTCCGTAATTATGAAATACGTTCGGGGATGATTTCTCTTGCATTCATTACCTGAAATTGGGTCGAACACTTTCTGCATCGTCTTTACCGGAATATTCAATTTGTATATAATGTCGGTGTATGGGTATTGATTTCCCAGAAACTGTTGCAACTTACCAAGAAATAATTTCTTCTTATTATAAATTATGGAATTCAATTGTCGCGATGAGTGATAATTGAGTAGTTTTCGATGCCACTGGATAGTTCCAGTACCGAACGCGACATGGCAGACTAATTGGTAGTAGTCTCCCAGCAATGTTTTTCTGGGATACAAAAAGTTAATGAAGCTCAAACAAACTGGGAATACTCGGAATGTGAATGATGGGAATTGGGAATACAAATAATTTGAATTGGAAAGTTGGGCGTGTGCCGCATCGGCTGTGCGATTTCGCGGTGACACCAATAAAACATTTTTATACCGTAAACCTCCCCCTCCCCTGAGGGCTGGCAGGCACAACGCTAACGGGCCGCCGACCGTAATGTCTAATAAAAAATGCATCTCCACCGCTTACATTTGCATCTGATTAACCCCTTTCAGAGGACTGTTAACGCTTGTTAGTTCACACGAGCGTTGAATTTACAGCCGGCAGAAAAGCGTCGCGTTAACACGGAAGATAGAATGGGGAAAGCCTTTGACGAGCGTTAGGACTGGTTATCGTGACAATGCCCCCACTCCATCCCCTCGCCCCCATGATTCTGATGTCTCCATTCATACTGAATGGATCAACCGTGAGAACGAATGAACTCATGGAAAATGTATGGCGAATCCGCACGAAAAACAGCTACCGGACATGGAAGCCTGAAGCCTGAAGCTTGCTGTACCGTCTTGAAGTAGCATTGGAGAACTAATAAAATAATTGGAGTAAGAAAACCAAAGAAAGCAAATATTGACTGCAGCAGCATTTCGTATCTCACTCAGCGGTAAGCAACCATGGACTTACCAAATATCTTCTCAATGAGGCTCCACCCAAGCCCGGAACCTGCGGTGGGGGCCTTCGGTGTCTCATGGCCCAGTTGGTGCTGCCTCCATCACGGTTTGCTTCAATTCCAAAACCTTATAGAGGAAAACCTCTTACACCAATTCCTTTCAGCCAGGTTATATCAGCGTAACTTCTAATGCACTTAGGCCTAAAACTTGTGTGAGTGTGGGACCCAATTCCGCTCTTAAGAACTCTTTTTTTGCAGCCTTGACTCTATGGGATTTAAGAGTATAGATTTATAGGAATTAGGCTCTAGCACAGGTGAACGGATATGCTTGTGTCCTTTTAATCCATAGAAAAAGTGTATGAAATGGACAATTACCAATTAATAAAACGACGAAGAAGTAATTCCATAAAATAAGGCTTGGGTGTTATATTATATTTGATCGACATAGGATAAAATTCTATGATTAATTAAAATTTATATATCAAAATACTTCCTTTATTTAACACTTAAAGTATATATGTCACCTCTTCGCTTAACGTAGCCAGGGGGTAAAATTATACAAGTGGCTTCGAATACCTGAGTGATTATAACTTTTTGAATGAATTGGGAAGTCACCGGTGTGCCGATGATTGAAACTACACCGAACCCTATACCTGCCAGCGAAATTGTGTTAATATAACATGCGTTCCGTAAGGATAAATTTTTGGCTGGCACGTACAGACTTAAACAAGGTGGAAACTCGCCTCTATCAGATTTATTTATAAGATCTAAAGGTTTAATAAAGTTTGGTTTGGGTAGTCGGCTGAATTAGGAAGGTAAGTTTAAATCTGGTCGGCATGCCTAGCCAGCCGCCAGTGTCTGCGATATTAATATGACACAAGGTGGGTTGGGGTAGTAGGCCGTTTGGGCTCACCCCCATTAATGTAACGGTATTAATAATAACCGCAGATATACAACGGCAGTAATGTACTCTACGCCCTCCATTCAAAAATTACTTTACGGTCGACATTGTAAATAACGCTTCACCCTTCGTATTTTCGATTAATGCTCGCGTTACATTCGTAAATATGGATACAAATAAAGAACAATAAAGACATTTAATAATTTCTTCAACTGAATTAAAACCAAATTATAAGCTTTCCACGTCGCTATGTTGGAATTTTAATTAATGGAACATACCCTGTCGGATAAGAGTTTAATATTTCCTCGATTCTTTGGTCGAGATAAATTTTAAAGCGTTTTATTGGCTCGAAAATGTCTAAACTCCGGAACGAAAAAGTCCAGGGCGGAACTTCACGGTCCATTCGGGAGGATCGACGATGCCTAAAGTTCTTTAAGCCCCCTCTTCTAAGGTAGGAACGTGGCCGCTGGAGCACAAACTGCTGTTAATATCCCTGCTCACTGTTCCGCTAATTTATCTGACTTGATTCACAGTAGTTTTCTGGAAAAATAAAACTCTGTTTGGTCCTTTTTAAACGTTTCCTGGAACACTTGGATGATTTCTGATTTACTTGGGACAAATTTACTGCCTGAAACGGATGTGTAAGTCGTATAGCATTTCGTAGCTACACCCAATCATCCGGTTCAATAAGTTATTGGCCTATTATTATGTTATTAAGTTTTGAATAAAAAGTATAATGACATAAGCTTGAATTAATGTAAACTCTATAATTAGAAGTCTATAATTATAAATAGTAATCTAGAAGCACCAAAATAGTAATGATGCAATCAAGGCATAACATAGTTGACTAACATCCTAAGATTATATTTCAAAATATTCCAACAACCGATCTAGCACCTTGTTTCCTTCTTTCTTTTTTCTTTTACTATAACTAGTGTATAAGAAGTCTCCAATAGCCTATCTTCTGATTTCCGTAACTTCACATCTAATCTCATTTTAGGATACTAAGGACACAATTCAACAACTTGGAAAATTTTATTTCAAATTATCTGATAAATGCATCAGCCATACTCGAACACTTTTTGAATGGCCTTTATTATCTGAGCCTGATTTTAAAATAATTATTCAAATAATTACAATAGTATCGCTATAATACGCATATTTATAACTTTTGCCCGTATAGAGGCTTGCAAGCCTTGTTCATATACACAATTATCACTTTCCTATTCACTTGAGATGGCGTTTCATACGGTTAAATGGTATTCACTGTGCAAACTCACGTCATCACAGATCTCCATTGTATACACTTGCCGCTCTGGAGATAGGGGAGGGAGAATACTTACAAACTTACTCGAATCGTTCTTATATTTAAATAGTACCGTATATTGGACCAACCGGGACTACGACCAAAGCCTCGCCTGTCGGACGTTATCTGCTGTTGGGGGCGGTATTTAACTGTAGTTTTTTTTATCGGAATCTGCATCGACTCCGTTGTGCAATCGAATAGAAAGGACCTTCTGGGATGGGTTAGGGGAAGTAATGGATGCGGAACGGGTCGAGCCTGGTCGTAGGAGGACATCGATCTGGTTTCCCTCTCACCCATTTCACATACAAATCCTCCGGCTTTATACCTGCAACCACCCGCCCCTCCCACACTAATAACCCCCCTCCCATCGACTGGGCTTAACCGGGCCCCATAATGGTATCGCGTTAATTATGCCAGATGCAGTGAGACCCATTATGCGCCCTTTCTCCCCCAGCCTGATAACCGCTCCAGAATTAGCCAGATTCGTTGGCCCACTTAGCACTATCGCAGTCTCAATAAATCCGTAGCTATTGGTACAGCGGTGATTAAAGTAAAAAATACAATTATATACGTCTATATAAAATTGTCCACCTTGTGTATTTTCATTTGAAACCGACACTTTGTAATATATATAAGTGCGATTGCTGGAAACGTTGTCGGAGGCATTTTCCCTACCACTGGATCTGATAAATGAAATGTAGTGAACTCGATTAAATCTCTCGACAAATTTGAACTAGGTACGTCGCTGTTCAACCTGTATTAAACCCAGGTGGAAAAATTTCCCGTCGCACTCAACCGCATATTTTAAAATGTTTTGATGGTTAGAGCCTTCCAACGGTAAAGAAAAGGTCCTAGTCACGGTTTTCAACGTTGTTACAATTTTTTCAATTTCGGATTTAACATACAATATAATGTTCAACTAGGAATATGTAGGAACATCGTAGTTATTGGCAACGCTGGTTCTATAATATTCGATTTGGTTTACAGTCAACAATCAGTAATACCTGTCGGTAGAATTTCCGGAAACTAATGAAAAATTAAATTACAACTCTCCGTTGGTCGTTAAAACCGAGACGGTGGAATAACGAGGCAGGGAAGCCCCTTTTATATAGAAATGTTTAAAAGGAAGTGCCGTCATTTATTTCCTTTGAAGTGAGAGACATACATTTTTAAAAATTTCCAGGGACAGGGCTACTTCGTAGAATGAATATTTTCAAAAACGTATAAGTAAGAACTATAAGACCACTTCCCATAAATAAATAGTGCCCTTGAATTCAACAGTAGCATATACGCTACTGAAACTATTTAGAGTAAATAGAAATTGTATAATTGCAGATGTGAATTATTCTTTCCCAAGGGTTTGAAAATGTATACAGAATAAATTAAAAATAATAGAATTAAGAAGAATTAAAGAATATTGAAATAAAATCAGTCATATGTGGCTTATTGCTGGACTCATTCAAGTCTTTTACCAGCTTTACTAGTACTACTTCTAGCCAATTATCTTTTCTGGAAGAGGTTATCTTACCTATGTTATGTTATCCCCCGGCGAGAATACCATTGACGCCGGGTAAAATTATCAATGAGTCAATCGGATAATCGATTATGTCGAAAATAATAAAACAAGCATGAACCGGTAAACTGAACATTAACATGAAATCGTAAAAGAAAGAGGGATGAACAATTATTTGAAATCGACCTCCTCCCCGCACCACCGCACTAAGTCCGTTATTAGCCGCGCTAGTGTGACGAACACGAATTACCGTTAAGATCCCCAGCCGAGATTCCAAATTATTTATTGCGCCAATTTAAATTAATACATAAATTACATCCTTATAATGGACTCCGTGTGTTACGGACGTTGAATCCGTAACGAAGGGAACGTGACCGATTCCTATTGAAGAAAGTTCGGGCCCAAACGTTATCACCCGAATCAATCTCCATTGTACAAATCGAGTACAGATGTTTTAATCTTATCCGGAAAGTGTCAATTATAACTATTATTGTTATTTTCCGGGCCAAATTACCGCCCGGATAATGTACGGGATAAAGGGCATGCGATATTTGCCCCAAACCGATTTCAGTAAATACGGCATCGTGCAAAAAATATGAACAGAGAAATTAACAGAGTCCCCCGAGCATTGTGCTCAGATTATCGGATCCAGATATACACAACGATACAATGCCGTGTGACCGGACATCGATTTCGAATTAGAATGCTCATTGCAAATAGAACGATGACGATGACGAACGCTCAGATCGGTAATTGCAGGACAACACGAGTGAGTCCGAATTCATTATATTCTGTTTATATTCGGTAGCTTCGGTAACCCAAAACCGATATGTGATATAGATTGTGAGTAGTAGTGTTTGAAAGTCTAATATTTGACAAAATCTTTAAATAGATAGTTAAATTGCCTACTATTTTTATAATTTTTATTCCCATAACGGTAACCCGCGTTGTTCTCGCCGGATGAACTATGGCCGGAGTTGAAATTCAGTGCAATGATTAATGTCGGTGCATTATGTCTCTCTCGTGTACGTGACTCTGCCGGGATGGGCACTGGTCTGCGCCTATTACTCTCTGAATTAGTGCGTTCGCGTGCGAGCCAGTGACACGCGCACGCGTTTGTCTCTCGTGCCGCATTCAACACGCCGACATGAAACAGATTTATTAGCCGCGTTAGACAACGAACGGGGAGACAGGTGGGAGACCAAACGCTTCGAAAGTTCATTTAAGGGTTAAATGCGTGCGTTTGACTCCGAACACTCACAACATCCGTGCCTGTTTGGTCATAAACTAAACCGACTTCGGCTTCTCGCCATCGTCAAAAATATTCTATAACTAATATAAGCTTTCCGTAGAAAGAGAAGCACTCAATTTAAAAAGTATTAATTTAAGATACCAAGATATTAGGAGGAAAATGTGATATACTGAAGCAACCATCTGTAGTTTTAAATCGAAAAAACGGTAACGGAAGATTGTGTGTGGTAACGTCCAGAAAAAGGTACGACGTTCAAAAACATTTGAGGAAATTCACTCAATTGAAATCCAGGCTGCCGGAACAATGTAATACTTCTTTCTTTTTTATTTAATCTACTTACATAGAATTTAATTACTCAGGAAATGCTTAAAAATTGCTGTATACACTACATTCGCTTAATACAATTAGTCCTGCGTAAACCCGTGTGGATTTCGCGTTTAGCAAAATTCAATATTTAATCGATAACGGTTATGAGATCTGGTGTGGGGTAGATGCGTGCTGGAGATAGTTTGCACAGCCCGATGGCTGCATGCAAATCCTCCCGTACGCTTGAGCAGTAATGCGCTAACAACGTTGGAATGTCCCGTTGGTAATTGTGACACGCCAACCGCCTTTGACAGTCCACTATTGGTTTGCAGTACAAATAACAGTTTAGAAATTACGGAACCAAAAAAACGTTTAAATGAATCTAAAATATATGTTAATATTAACCCCAAGGGTGTTTCCCTCCGAATCTCTAGTTGTTAAATGATGGTTTATGGCTTTTATGGATGATACTTATTCTATCACCTTTTTTCGTGAGCTTTAGAAACTTAACTTCTGCTTTATGGTGAACACAAGGCTACATTTCTTCAGCCGATAACCAGCGACTCGTATTGACTGGACAGTCAATAATATACCTCCAGTATTAGTCCATAAGAAAGATTTGCCAATAAAAGATTAAATGGTTTCCTCTTCTAAGAAATAAGAAATTAAAATAGATTCCAGCCATTGTCTGTACTTTTAGTGAATCGCTCGAATTTATTTTAAATTTAGTTTAACATATTGTGACGTGTGCATTATATTTTAAAAACCTTTTTTTCATTTTCGGATATGTATTTCGCTATCGTTTTGCATCATGAGCGTTCATAGCACGCAGCTATGAAATACATGGGGTTTTTATTCCAAACTATGTTTTTTATATATTGCTTATGTACTGAACAGAATGGTGTATACAAGTGTGAATTTTGTACAAGTATATAAAAACACTTTGTTCCGAGATTGTTTTTGTTATTCGTTCTAATCTTCTTGTCGTGACCCGGTCTCTCGCCTAATTAATCCTTATTTCTAAGCGTCTCAAGACCAGGCATCGAGAGAAGGGGTATTTCTATTACTGGGGGACTCTCCCTTCTGGGCTGGAACATCCCACAGGTTTGTACTGATAATAATATAGTACTCCTGTGTGTTGCTGTTCGTTTGTTGGTTTAATTGTTCCCTATATAGGAATTACAATTAATGTGAACTGGGGCTCGTCGTACCGCAGTGCACCTCTGATGTCAGTGCGGGGGGGCGGTATTGAGGGAGGGAGAGACCTGTTGAAACGTCCATTGTATACGTTCAATAATACACTCATTTACACTTTACCCGTCTCCCATTTCTGCAGAATGTCTATGAACAGTTGGAACAAATGTCAGTTCAGAAATACCGGTTAAAATTTTTGACTTTGTGCGTTTCGGTCGGCAATAACACATTTAGCGAACAAAACGAGCATAATTGACGCGTACGGTAGATCTTATTGGTAAATGAACGCGTCAATGACAGAGCCGATGTGCGCTCGGAGAACAATGATTAGCTAATGGGGGATCGCAGGAGAATTGGGCTGCTGAATTCAACTGCACTGGCCAATTAGAGGGCGAAGCCGCCACCGGCCTGCTGGTATGACCGAGTCAACCCTCTCCCACCCTCCCATCGCCACCCACCAATCGCCCCCTCCCTCTCGTCAGCCCCACCCACTAATGTAATTTAATTGTCTTCAGTTTGTTTAACGGCAACACTCCACTGACGATTGCCATTTTGGCCTCTAATGGAAAACATTGGCCGTATCAAAGGGTTCATTATCGTTCGAACCCAGTCCCCCACCTCCAAACAGTCCGGCTTTTAGGTCACCGATACGCGAATTATATAATAAACTCGTTAAACGATAGACGGGGAAACGCAGTTCCCCCCTTAATATTCCCCGGAGAGAAAGCCTCTCTCCGACCTTTCCCCCCACTTCTCCGGCTATTCCCAATTGAAATATCTAATTACCGGTATTAAAAGTTTTTCAGCGGTTAACTGAGGGCAATAATGAACTGAAATAATATCGCCCTCTCCATCCGATCAATCTCATCTAATTTGGCGCAGACCTCATTTATAAAGAGGCTATACCGAGCTCCGACTGATCACTTCAGTTAGGGAACCCGATTAAGTTACAGTAAATAATATTACCATATTTATCCCCATTTCGGTTAGATCTTCATTCGAATTCATCGATATATGTATATACCATATATATGTATGATATATGTATCATAAATATGTATATACATATATATACTTAATAGGATAATGAATTTTTATTAAAATCAGACAACCTGTTATTTGTTTTAATGTCATCACTAAATATTATCCTCATTTTTTTATTACCACTCATTTCATTCGTAAAAATAGTAACTACAGTTTAATATAGATCAAATTTTTTTAAATTTTTGTCTTCAATTTTAATTTGGCACGTTCCTATTTCAATGTGGCTTTGAGGTTATAAATAATTGAGGTTTGTTTGTTCTGTTATTTCACTTTCTGTTTGTTCACTTATCGAATTAAACAACTGGCTGAGATCAGATGTATGTAATTAACTTGATTATGCAAAAGGGAGTTCAAATTATTTCAAAATGAGAAACAATTACAGGTACAATTACGCGTGTATCATTTTACCTCGGCTCGATCGTTTTCTTTTGAACTTCATCAACTCCAATTGGAGCGCACTGAATAGTGTTCACTATAACTATTCGTCCACTGCATAATGCGCCTCAAGTTAAAGGAATACGGCTGGAAATGGCGAGAATCGCCAGGCAACAAAAACCAAGCAACAGGAGACCGAATTATGATTACGTCTCGCACCGAGATGTGAGTGGTGCTTAGCACTTTTATAGAGTAACCCATAATATCGGACAGAGATTACGTTTTTATTTTAATAATAATCATTCCTGTGATTTTCTATCTTCTCTAGATTTAGCCCTAAGCAAAACCAAGTTACGATGCGATGTAAACCTCTTTCCTCTTTTTTTCCAGTCCCTTTGTAACCCCACGTTTACTCATTTCATTTATTTATAAACCGACTCTTTTTTGAGGTGTTGAAATTATGGTAATTTCGACATATAATTTGAGATACCCCTGTATAATCTTGAAATTACCCTGATATTTAAAAGACCTACATAATTGAAATCGGTTGGGGTTACAGATCACCTCGGAAGGGGTAATCCTGAAATTGATTTCCCAGCGAAGGTCACATTTCTCCATTAACTGCTAATTTGAATTATGCATTAAACTACTTATGCAGTAAGGTTTAGGGGTTGAGGAGACGTAACATCTAACCCGGCCCTGCTGGCTCTACATAAAATACTATAGGTGAAAGATACACACACTTTATATATTATATATATATATATATATATATACATATATATAGCTAATATATATATTAGCTGCGTACGCATGTCGTTGGTCGGCACACCGCATATTTACGATAATTAATCATCGTTGGTGATTAAAACCACTTTTTGAATTTTTGAAGTTTTCGAAGAGTCGTTGGCACAATTTCAGCAATTTCCCCCAAGAAATAAGATTTCACACGTTATCGGTGAAAGGGAAAGTGCCTTAAATAATTTGGAGAAGCTCGTTAGCGAACACTTCGGGCGGTCGGATTCCCTAGAAGACTCTCAGAGTTTTTTCTAATTGCATAATTTAAACGCCTCCAAGAAAATCAAGCTTTCAGGTAAGCATTAAGTTGGTTAGCTGGCGTGTACCTCGAAATTACTGGAAGCGTTTAAAGAAAGCCACCGGAACCCCAACTTTTCCGCGTGTCGATCGCTGCACCAAGACTTTGCAAATTCTTTAATACCTGAGCTTGATACTTTGCTAATATAGAACATCGGGTTTTGTTCGTAAATGGTATTTAAAGGTAATATCAGTGCCGAATGCACTGTTATAGAGATGACGAAGTAATACTGTCCGAAATAAAACGGTGCATAGAGTGATAGTCTCGGGTGTGGTTTACAGGTTAGAGGGCGTTAGAGCATTAAATGTGCGGGCCTGTATCGTGGGCTGTGGGCCCAACTAATTATTAACCGTAGACATGTCGGCGGCTGGTTAGCGCGAGCAAACCTTGTTAGGCGGGTAAGAGGATCACCGCTGAGATAAACTCCCCCCGTTGTCTCCTTGCTGCCCCTCCCTGGCCCCCACCTCTAATACTCATATCGCCCGGTACGCCCCTCGCCGTATACCTCGGCTTAATCGGGAGCCTCCTCCCTCTCGCTTGTCTTGTCCCGATCTAGACCGGTTGCTTGATACTACAACGCTGTTTAATAATGCAACGGCGGTCTTGTTGCCTCTACCGCGAGAGCTCGACCTTCTCGACAATTAGGACGCACGCCAAATAATGTACCGTGTCTGTAAAAACTGATAGGGGTATACGAATAACTGATTTTCACTAGGAAATAAGAGATAATAGTGGGTAATTAAGGTTAGAATAGAATAATTATCTCTAATGTTGTATTACCCCGTCAATTTTTCGGTACTTAGCTAAGCCGAGAACTCGACAACTTCCGTTGCATGCCCGTTGCATTGGCAATGTAATGGCAATCAAGAACTTGCTATGTTTAGTGCGGATGAACCAACCTTCTAATTACACTCGTGATATTTTTAGAACTCTCGATTATAAATGAGTTTGTTATTGTTGTTAAAGTAAACATGGTCATCGTGTTTATTTCCGTTGTTATTTTTTATTTATGCTTTTTACTGTTATTCTTGTTTCTGAAAATCTCGCTCGGAAAAGTTTCATTTCAATTACCCTTAACTCCTATTCATCTTCAGAACCGTCCTCACTTTCAGATTAATTAGTTTCAGAAGTTCCTCTTGAACCGTTATTTAGAATGAAAAGCATAGAAAGTTGTTGTAATCGTTTTTATCAATCGTACCCGTCACATCCATCAGTGGTACTCAGAAATCAACCAATCAGAACTAGAATCAGGGCCGATTTGATCTTCGGCTAATTTGTTTAACCGGTAACTAACCGCGGGTGCAATCCATGCGTGGGTGTAATTGAGGATAATCATTCATACGGTACTTTGAAGTTTCTAACCGGAGTTGTAGAGGAATATGCTGGCCAGGTGTCGGGTTATGCCAAGTTATAAGTTACCGTACGTTCAGTGGAAGAAGTGTTGAAATGCCCCCAAAAGGTCAGCATGTCGTGCAGCACCGCTCGATTCGGCACTACTCTGCAAGTTTTCTTAGCCTTCTCGCAAAGGTTGATTACTTCGATTTTTATAGCCTTCGGCAGTGGACTATATGGAAATTGCACCAGACTTACGACGGTATGGAAAATTCAAATTTCTATAACAGGGTTTCCAGTGCGGATAATGTACATTTCTTTTAATTAGATGACTCACATATGAATGCGTATTCAACCGTGGTGTAAATTTAACATTTAATTGCTGGCTTAGTGCCGATCTTTTAGGTAAAATTGGGGAATTTCCACGGTTATTCTTTTTCGGGTTCGGAGGGAACTGAGGGCCGCTCAGTTGTCGCCGGATTAGCCCCGGGGCCAAATTAAGTTTAAACCGGCTAGCATTAAACTGTTTAATATCTTGTTGAAATCAGATAGCGGAGCGCCACGGACGCCGTAACCGAACTTTTTACGGGGCAGTTATGCGGACCCAACTCCCCCAGGGAATAACTTTAATAAGTAATTTATAGCCCTCCGCCTTTTTAGCGGAGCAAATTGAGCCCGAACCCCCGCACCTCGTCCGATTATTAGCTACATCCACGTTATATAAGGCCAATACAGGCTCCTATAACCAGGATATTACAAAAACAGATATGGTAAATCACAGATGTCGTTGTCATTTTTGTATTCCCATTAATATACAATATACGTGGGAATATTCCCACGTGTAATGTTATATTTTTTATAAATGTCAGTACCCGTCCATCTGTCATAGAATGAGGGAAAAAGGGTAAATTCATATTCTTTTTCATTTTTAACTACTTTTAAATGAATTAATAATTCTATTACGTCGGTACCCCCGGGGGACGCTAGTTTATCGGTGCAAGTGCACCCAACGAACTTTAGTTAAGTACATTTCCGCACCACACTCAGGGGGGCGCTAGTATGGTGCGGATATAATTATTGTCATAATTTTTATTTAAAGTTAAAACAAAACTTTCAGACAAATAAAACTTAATATTGTAAGATAAAAATAAATAATGTTAAGTAAAATAAATAAATATAAATATATAAATTAAGTACATTTTCGCACCACCCTCAGGGGGCGCTAGTTTATCGGTGCATCGGTTTTGTGGTCTGCGAATGGTTGGAATACCGTAGATTTCGTGTGTTTCTGTCTCCCCTCACTGGTTTTTTCTTTTGGCTGGACCGGTTTAAACCTAGACAGAAACACACTTTATATTCACAAATAGGCATCATCATAATTTATTCACCAGAACATTTTGAAACTAACTGTTGGCTGTCGCTTCATTTGGGCCCAATAATCTTATGTTATATTATTTACTTACTATAGACATAAACACTGAAAGGAGAGCACAGGGAATATTGGAGAATATTGAAGGCCTAACTTACGATCAGTGGGGTAAACTTTGTTTGCGACTAGGGGTGGGAAGGGAAGAGGCCCGTGTTCATAGGGTATAGATCAGTTAGAAGAGGCACCTCGTTATAATGCGCATCTATCATTTAGCCGATGACGGGAAGTCCCTTGACCCCTGTATAGGCCGACTCGGCGTCAAAGTTGGCCCCTCCCTGCCTTGCCCCTAATAACCCAACATCTCGCGGGCCCCGTATCTTCGATATAAACGCCTCCATTGCCAAGTCGCATGCTGCACGCCAGTCCAACTTGAGCGGCGAGAGCCACCCTCTGCCGACGGAAACTCGATCCAAGTTTTTGCACAAGTGGCAATTTATAAATGCCGCTTCCAGATTTCAGCCATCCAGGAATTTAATAAAACATTAGTTCCAAAGGTATTTAAAACTCTGCAATGTCAATGATTGTACTCGTCAATTATTATAATAGAATAAACTAAAGTAGTATTAACAGAATAAGTGTTAAGAGTTAGTATTTATCATAATTATGTACTTATCATTGATGTTAGAGAAAGTATTTAACGTTCAGGGGGTTCACGTGGGTTCAGAATGTCACCACTCTTGCAACTCAACAACATCAATCAAGATTGTCAGTGATGAACATTGTACTTATTTGTCACACCCGCTGCTTAATTTCATGTATTATATATTCTATTAATGGAATTAATATCATTATATTTTTGATATTTAATTATAATTTGTAATTTAAAACCTCTGGTTACCAGTGTTGGCTAATTTCCTATCACTGTTATATGAAAAAATACTAAAAGGGGAGCTCGGATCTCGGTAGGTTTAGGATATTCAATATCTCGTGGAAATCGAGAAATAAAAGTAACTTGTAGGAACGGCCCTCGTAAAGTAGTCAATAAAGGTATTGTCGTAAATGAATATCGTATGGTAACTTGACTTCTGGAGTGTCGGAATTTAAAATTCAGAGAGGCTTCCATTCGCTATCTACTATACGATAGCAATAAAAGCAGCGTCAATGAATATTTTATTTGTGTATCTCTCTTCGGGAACTTCCGAACTGGAGTTCCGTTCAGATCCTATCTTCAAATCTTGAATAAACAGATGGTAGAACGACATTTTTGTTATTTCACTGATTCTAACATTGGCGATTCGACCGTTTCATTGGTAAGCCCACATTGGTACAACCTATTGAACCGAAATTTAAATATTAATTGCTTATTAGACTGATTTAATTGTTAATTATAATCTATCCTGTTTGTATTGACTTTGACCGATCTAGGCCCTATTGAATAAGATAGTACCAGAGCAATTCCGAATTGGGCACGGAGATTGGTCTTTCATGACCTATTGAATCAGGACCTAGCGGTCCTTTCCGAGAGGGTAAATTGAAACCCTAATTTTGGGGAAACGAAAATCCCTCAACTCCTTAAGTACCAATCGTTCCGCTAATACAAGCGAAATGATTGCCTGATTCCTCGGTACGATACTGTTATAATTCTCTAATCCGATAGATAATATTGGTTGTATGGCGATTGTTTTGCTGAGATATTCGATGATTGAGCAAACGGAAATAATCAAATTCCAACTCCTAATGCCATTTTCGGTTAGGAAACATATCTACTGCTCCGTTAGAGCCATATGATTCTAGAAAACCAACTAATAAGAGAAACTATAATTATACGCTAGCGATATAAACTGGTATACTCGAAAAATAAATGCTAACCAAAATCACACAGCAACTAAATATTCCTGACCACAGGAAAAAGCAACAAGTCTACAATTTAGTCCCATATTAAAAAAATACCTTTCTTTCATTCTCAGAATTTCATTTTTTCTATCTCTGCTTTATAAGAGACCATTACGAAATTAAATTACATTTCACAGGAGAGTGTACTCCGGGGCCACGCGGTTTTCTGTACAGTATTGCACTATTAAATGAAAGAACATGATTCTGAGGTAAATTACACCAGAAAATACATAAAATGTGGATCTAATTCTAGCATTAATGAATAGTTTATCGTTCCACTTCACTTCGGGGGCTCCGTAATCAGAGTTCCGCTCTGATTCTCTCTTCAAATCTCCAATAAGAAGAACTTATTGTTAGAAACATATTTCCTTTATTTCGCAAATGTTACCAGTGGCCCATCGACTATTTCGTTAATAATATCGCACCCCAATTTGCCTGAAATTTGAATATTAATTTCATAAGTATGTTAGACTGATTTATTTAAAATGGTCTCGCCTGTCACTCCCGTAAAATTATGACAAATTAAAAAGGTTATTCTATAAAATATCCTATTAAAGAGATGATGAATGAAACGGAAAGTGATGAATGGAACACTTTATAGTAACGTCAGGAACATGCTCATTATATATGACTGCTTGCAGCTGTCTAAAATTATTTTGTTTACTTAACTGAACCCTGTTAGTAGGGAAACATTTTCTGCTACTCTAATACGACGCACAATAATAATAACAATAAATAAATAATAATTAGTTACAATTACATTTTTTAAATGTACTTACAATAGATACCCTGACATCATAGAAAGGCGAACTTACTCATTATGTAACTGTACTCGACAAATATAGACCATCTATTCCACAATAAATCTTCAATATTTCTAAAAGAATAGACCGAAGTAATCTGGACTCTGGTGATGGTTCGGTGCCCAATTCGGGGGAAAAGTAATCGGAGCAGATATTTTGGACGGGTCGTTCTGGCTAAACTGCTCCGGCTGTCTTGAGGATGGGCTCGCGTTTGGTGGAGCAATGAGAATACAGATATGACGCAAGCCGGCGTTTATCGATCCTCACGGACGCCGCCAACCCTTTCAAGATCCCCGTTTCTTACCATCCTCCCAAAGCCTTTAGCCCAACGAATCAGAATTTCAGCCCTACGTAAACGCTGTATCGAACCAACGCCGACGACTCAATTCTTCAATTTTTCAAATATAGTAGACGACTAAGCCGTGTAAGGTAACAAATTTAACGAGTTTCATTTCAATTTCAAATCGATATGTTAAGGTCTTTATAAATGCGATGAATTTCAAGTTCGGAACGGTTTTAAATTAAATCCGGGTCCCAGTTTTTTTTTTCAAAGAGGGCCACATTCTAATACCCTCAACGAATCGTTGGCCGGTAGGTGTACATTTTTTTAAAATATGGCAAATTGAAATGCGATTTTAATGTTAAAAGGATTATTTGTACAGTATGGTAACGAAAGCAAACAATTAGTGCTGTATCAATGTATTTCAATACGTTATGGCGAAATTTCTTATCAAAATTATCTTAACGTATAACAATAAATTTATCAATGTTGGAAAAAGAATTGTAACAACTGAAAGAATAATTGTTGAATTTACAGTCGCGATGCGTAAAATAGGATGTAACTGAAAGTGAAATGGCAGCTCAAAATTAAACAACTGCCAACATTTCATGATTTTAGAGCAAGAGATCCAGGAGGGGATTGGCAAAATTGTTTTACAGAAAGAAAATAAAACGAGTTTAAAGAAAATAACTTAGTCAAAATTTTACATTCTGCTGTTAATTATGTTCTTGGAAATAAATTCCAGTTCTCTCTTATAATCGGGCCATAGTAATCCCCGAAATCACTGTTGGTAATAGATAGCGGACTGTCCC
Organism: Lethocerus indicus; assembly: GCA_019843655.1. Lineage (NCBI taxonomy): Eukaryota > Metazoa > Arthropoda > Insecta > Hemiptera > Belostomatidae > Lethocerus > Lethocerus indicus. Next base: position 17,900,277 of record JACDQD010000003.1, on the reverse strand, counting down.
CAGACCTCTAGGTTTTTAAGGGCGGGCTTATCTCAGACTTGTTTGGCTTTATTATTTGGCTATCCAAAGGGTGAGTGCCAGTCCAATTTAAGGGCCTAATCCCCCGACAGCCTGGATTATTGTGTTAGCCCTTTTCCTTCCACATTTGGGGACGTCGACCCGACTCAACCTTTGTTAATTTCGACCTGCTCCCTCATTAACAACATCCACACAATCCTACGGAATGTCCGCCATTGGTCTCCGGACAGAGGCTATTCAACTCATTCAATTCACTGCTACTCCCAATTTGCGCCGGGTAATATCTGGTACATTACCTAGTCTAAATTACTCGTTTTTATTTCATGTTTATTTCGTTTATTCCTCAATCAAATTGCAATTGTATTTTATTCCTTGTCTGTTTCGATACCAGAACCAAGGGGCCCAAAAGAGGTTAAACACAACCATTTAATTTATAATGAGTGATTTACATTTTCAATAAGAACGAACATTGAGTGAGACCTTCTTTACTCTACAATAATGAACATTTTCATGCTAAAAATCCCATAAATAATCGAAAACGCGTATTTTGCCCGTAAAACAGCCCGAGTTTCATAAATTTAATTTTCTTATTTCCTCATAGTCGCCCTCACTAGTTATCTAGTAAGAGCAATGTAATCATTAGGAACGACAATAATTTCTAACAGTGCCAACGCTGTCAAAGTGGTGAGCAAATGTGGACGAATAAAATTAATCGCGCGATCTCTTGCAAAATCCGCTTTCTTCTGCTATAAAGGGTAATTTTTAATCGTTTATCTTGGTAGTTGAAGAAATATATTCAGCTCTCGGTCGTGGTTTAATATCCGTGAAGAAAAACGAAATGTTACAACGCATTTTTATGTTAGCCCTTTAGACATGTGAGAAGTGAATTGCGATGGATAAACCAACATCCATTGTATTACTTTGATCGTCTTCCCAAGGCGAAAAAAAAATTCGACCCGCTTATCATCTGAATACGTTTCGTCGGGGAAAAAGGGTAACGATAATTCATTCTCGACCGGTCGGAAATCAATACAGCACTACTCGGATCGCGGCCGCTACCGGCAAAAAGTAACCTGGGAGTGGTTGGACGGAAAATAGGTTAGGTTAGCGGGATTGTGTCGCAGAAGCCCATACGATATTAGGACCGTCCGTTTCCCTCCAGGAAGCGTCCATTGGTAATAGGGAAGGACCGGCATTGTCGGTTCACAATGGGCATGAGACGAGCCGCGCGACAAGTCCCACACAGTGATTCACAGACTGCCAGTATTCCCGGCACCGCTCCTTTATTCTCATCATTTTATTCCATTTTTTTTTTGTATTGTGCCGCATAAATACAACAGATTTATCGCGTTTATACTGTACCGCGGAGTATAGAAATTACGAAGCTCTTTAGCGTTCATCGCACTGAGGACGACAGGTAATATCAAACCTCTCTATGAGTAACCGATATCTGTTAAGTTAGTGCATCAATCGAAGCTTCACCCCTTATTTCACAACGAGATCGCGAAATTTAAATTACGTTCGACTTAGCACACTGAATAGGGGCAAGGGTATTTTCGTAGAAAACAGTAGGGATTATTGTAATCGGGTTCAAATGAAAACAATCGAACCAGTCCTGAAATACTTGAACATGGTAAAGGGACCGACCGGATCGAGACGTAAAACCGTTTTGACAGGACCATCCGTTCTGAACCATCAGAAAAAAGTAATGGTCTACAAGCTAAAACATCCGTTTCTGCTTTTGCTTGTCTTATATATGTGTCTGTATTATAATGATTGTACAGTTGAAAGTAATTTTTAAATATACCATACGCTGTTCCCAACGCCGTTGTGGATATTAACCGTCCCGTGTACAATAGAATGAATATTATACGATATAAATAATAACGTTTATACGGAGAGCAATTTATTCTGATCTTATTATCTATTCTGATTTGCGATGTTTTACACCAATTTCTGTCATGTAACAATGTCATGTCTTACCTTAGCATATGATTAATTTATATGCTTAATATGATTCATTTTATGTCACGAATAATTAATCGGCACGCGTAAGTAGTGGACACTTCAGTATGTCACCAATACTACCGTTCATGGCAAGAAATCGTAACCAGTCTACCTCACGATCGTACAGAAGAGAAGGAGTCACAAAATTGCACGACAGTTGACACCTTCAAATAATAACCAGGAACTAATCTCCTTCAGAGAGATTAATAATTAAATAAACATGAGCTTTTTTCAGTGTCCAATCTGCCTGTAATATCTTAAACCGTACTCAACTGTATTCGGTCGTAACGGGAAACTGTTCAACGCTAATTAATAAGCTTATTAACGTATATTTAATAGTCCCTGCTTGGAACAAGTGTTAATGCAAACTTCACTTTAGACAACGAACAACTAACAAGTGGGAATGTAACACGAGGTGAGCCACAGTTACTTTCAATACGCCCTTGTAGGGCCGATAGTGTAGGATTAGCTAAAAGCCAGTTGCGGAAAAGCGCTTAAGGCGCAATTTGATAGGATGCTACGTGCCGGGATATGTTACAACAGTAAATACTTAGAAAGGGACTCTTCTTTTACGGGTTTAAATGTTCATATTGTTATACTACTTCCGTTAAATATCTAAATATTATAATACTTTTTCTGTTCCTTCTCTGGGACTAGGCAACGTTAATCGATCTTATAATGTGTGTAATGCATCTTATTCTACTTCTCACGTCGAAATGAATCAAACAGTCAGGTTTTAGCTCTTTTGGTTAATGTCGCTGGACTTTTGATTTTATCAAATCATTCTGTAAAAGTTTGATGAGACTAGAAGTTAGCCAATCTACTGTTAACTAAAATTTTAAAAATAAACTGTGAAACAGCTGCCCAATAACTATATATATATATATATATATATATATATATATATATATATATATATATATATACATGCACAGGCTAACATGGCAATTAATAGAATCCACGAATAAGTTTGCCAAATTCTATTTAAAATTATATTTTTAACATTATATTCTACTTGGCAAGTCCATTGGCAAAGCTGCATTCTTAGTGTAGAGGTATTAATCTTGAGGATATCAGTTGATTACGTCAGACTGAGTGAAAACTCTATATACTGAAACCGAACACCGGTCCGCTAGTCCGAACCAGTTGAGTTTCGTAAAAACTGCATATTGATCCAAAAATAATCAGAACAAAAAAGTAGAAATGGGTAATTCAAACACGCCGCTCACCCTCACTATTACGCATTGGTCTTTCATATATTACTAAAATAAATTATTTTAACAAAAGGAAGACTAGAAAATAGGAAAACCTTTAAACAGTTACAATATCAGCTGCGAGATATTGTGAAACGTTCGTACGTGTGAGTGTCGTAAAAAGAACTGGAATTCGATTTTGGTGATCGTTATGTTGATTATCTGCAGATATGCCGTCTGGTTGTAATTTTCTAAGATGTGTACAAATAATAGAAACGCTATCTATTTTCTAGTCGGATTTCAACGGCCCAAAACTAGACTTTGGAATGTCAGAGAGTGGTTAGTGGGAGCGTCTCATCAGTTATTCTAAATATCGTTAGATTATTTTTTTTACCCAGCGTTGCTAGTATATCAAACTGGCGCAAATGGGAGGACTCGCCAATGAATGAATATTCAATGTCTGTTTTTGTTGGTAGAGAGAGCGAGTGGTGACATAGTGGACAGTTGGCGCGTTACGCCCGAGTTCAACATAACGGTAGCCGGGGGACGGTGAAGCGGGGGCGGTTGAGCGCGAGCGGTTGAGCGGGAAGGGGGAGTTTCGCTTCCCGAAATTAGCGCCGCTCCAATAAACGGAGCCGGACCAACGCTCACCTGCTGCTATAATTATAGCCATTACACTCTCGCATGCTGCCTATGCACTGCCATAGCACAGCTGGCATTCCACATCATTGTCGAAGTAACGTGATAAAATTAGGGTGGAAATAATCGTCCAGCCAAAATCAAAATTGAATACGAACATACAAGTAAATGAGGACACAAAATTTCAGTCTGAAATTTAATAATGATATTTATCATGTATTTTATTAACTGGTCAACAATTTTTTCGGGTGTTCTCCACTTCACCTTTCTGTTCATTGATTGTCAGCCTTAGGCGCACCATATTTCATATTAATAAATAATCGAAGTCGTGCGGGTTAGCATTAGACACGCCGTATTTCTTATTAATAATCGAAGTCGTGAGGGTTAGTATTAGAAGCGCCGTATTTCTTATTAATAATCGAAGTCGTGCGGGTTAGCATTAGACGCGCCGTACTTCTTATTAATAATCGAAGTCGTGAGGGTTAGCATTAGACGCGCCGAATTTCTTATTAATAATCGAAGTCGTGAGGGTTAGTATTAGAAGCGCCGTATTTCTTATTAATAATCGAAGTCGTGCGGGTTAGCATTAGACGCGCCGTACTTCTTATTAATAATCGAAGTCGTGAGGGTTAGCATTAGACGCGCCGAATTTCTTATTAATAATCGAAGTCGTGAGGGTTAGTATTAGAAGCGCCGTATTTCTTATTAATAATAGAAGTCGTGCGGGTTAGCATTAGACGCGCCGTACTTATTATTAATAATCGAAGTCGTGCGGGTTAGCATTAGACGCGCCGTATTTCTTATTAATACTCGAAGGCGTGCGGGTTAGCATTAGACGCGCCGTATTTCTTATTAATAATCGAAGTCGTGAGGGTTAGTATTAGAAGCGCCGTATTTCTTATTAATAATCGAAGTCGTGCGGGTTAGCATTAGACGCGCCGTGTTTATAATTAATTCGACGGTGTCATGTAGCCGACATTCGTGACGTGGATAAAGAATTAACGTCGACCATGAGAGTAAGGACGCACACACTTTTCATCGTTGTTAATTCTGGACCAAGTAATTCACTGCCAAGCAACTCGTACGGTAGGAATAGAGAGATAAAAGAGAAACCAAGATCAATATTTGACATTTTTCAAATTTTATTGAAATAAGGTAATATCAACATTTTTGACTATTGTTTTCAATAAAAATACATTTTTCCAAAACTCGTTGAATATTATCCCCTTCGAAACGGGGACGAACCAATTTGTTTCATTGATTATAACTATGAATATGTAAACATATATATAAATATGTGCAGGTAACAAAGCAGTCATATACGAGTAATTAGGACAGCTGAAGGAATAGATCGGTTTCCGTTATTCTTACCTTTTATTTCAGTTAGCTTCAGGAAGTAGTTCACATGGAAGATTGAAGTCCAAAGAGTGGTTCTCATATTCGTACTTACTGCAAGCATTATTATACAGTGTTGGAGCCATTTAATAAACTTAATTATTCTTAAATTAAGGGGTCGACGAAAAAAATGTTGTGTGACTCCGAAATTCAGTTCCGAAAAACAGATAGATCGATCTATCGATCGAGGGGCTTGAGATTGGTAGAGGAGGCGATGGAGAGGGACAGTGGACCGACAATTCCGGTCACGTCCGATCGGCCCCCTCGCAAAAATAATAGGCTAATTAAATTTGTATCGCCCAATCTGTTCTGGCCCGGTGAATCTTTCCTTTTATTCTTATTTTTTACATCAACTTCTCTTTCGGCCGTACAGCGGAAGAACAAGCCAAGGACTACCGAGGTTCGCACTTCGATTAAACTAGCACACGTCCGCCCAATTGTCCGCGTTTGTGTTTAACGCTCTCTTTCGACCGATGCCCAACAGTAAATCTTTGAAACAACAGTACTATATGGATAGATTCGAGCCGTTCATCACTGGAAATGACGAAAGTAATTGGTTGTATCTTTTACACCTATTCGGTCCTAACCTAGGCAGGTTTCGGCTTATTTACGACGACGAATAGCACGTAGGTACGTATGGAAGTTGGTTACCGGAGAGTGATCCTTAAATCAGTGCGTACTCCTTTAGAAGCGAATAACTGACAAGTTATTAGATATCATTAACAGTGTAGATGGTGTGGACTGCTTCGACGGGTAATGATATTTCCCCCGTTTCTGGAGCGTCTTGATTCGATGTAGGTAAGAAAAAGTGGCTTTGAAACAAAATACACTGTACACTGTCTGGAATTGATCTATATTTTTCTGTTGTGATAATTGTATAATGGCGGCAAATTGTAGAATTCTCCAACATTTCATGAGAAAAGTTTTTTCGTTTGCTTTGTATCTCCGAAGAGTTTTTAAATATATTAATATGTCTGAAATATTAAGTCTCGTGACTGTTTTCTGCCCGTTATTGTCCTCCGCCGTAAAAGAATGAATGTCCCCGATCACGCTACTCCACTCTTTATTTCTTTGTAGAGTCCGGCTTCGAGAAAAACATGAAAAACAGTTCGATATTAGAGGTTATTCGTATCGTATTTTAGAATCGGTTCGTATACGTAGAAGCACGCTCCGGGAAATAACCAGAGTGGATAAATCACGGTTTATAAACTTCGATATACTTCATGGACAGAATGAGGTTTATCGAGGTATTTCGGTTTTTCGAGTCAAATGGTTGTACGGATAAAGGGGTATGAATTATGCAGACAACTTTAGGCGTACATATTTATTTTTTACAGTTTTTTTAAAGAAAAGAATTAAATTAATTAAAATTAAAAAGATTTAATTAAGAAAAACCATTTAAACGTTAACTAAAACATTAAAAAGCACAATATAAATATTTATATAATGCCAACTAATAATAATACGTTCCATCTTTACTACCAGGAGAAATTTAAAATAAATCACCCGACGAAGAATCTTCGAAGGGTCAACATAATTATTAATAAAAACAATATTTTTTTTCAAAATGTAATAGATTATACCGTTAGGGTTATTTCTTAGCAAACGTCATTTTTCAATTATGTATACATTAAAGTATCATGACTAACAATAATTGAGCTAGTTGTTTTCGTGTAAAAATAAACATCTTCTTCAGATCTTCTGTCACCATTTTCTTATGCTTTTGTATCGGATTTTCGCCATCATCGTGCAGCAGGAAACCAACATGCGTAGAGTCATCTGAAATGCAATTGAAGGCAATGCACCTGAAGATAGCCAGAATGCGAAACCGGTCAATGTTAGGATCAAATTAACAAACTATGCTATTAATAGTACGAAGCGAAACATTTTTTCAGACCGGTATTTATTAATTCGTTCGAAGACTGAGTCACTAAGTGCAAATTACTGTTTGAAAGTCAGCGGAGATTCAACTAAATATGATTGGTCCTTAAGCCCATTTTCAATTCCAGTCGGCAGAGGGTAAACAATGCGATGACTAATGTGGGAAATTGAATATTTTTTTCCCGAAGCGCAATAGGGAATAGACCCGTGTAGGCTAAACCGAACGTTCAGGTGGGACAGGAATCATTTCCATCGCTTTGACTTTGAAGTTGACTGGGCGGGCCGGGGCCACTATCAGCGACCCTAGTGATAGTCAAGCCAACTCTGTGTATGTGCGTGCCTCTGTGTGTGTGTGTGTGTGTGTGTGTGTGTGTGAGTGACAGTGCCCGTCTGTCTGTGTGTTGTGCATGCCAGTTACCGATTGAAATTGGGGATAACTAACTCGTTTTGCTGAAATAAACTTGATGTACAATCGAACCAAGAATAATAAAGTTTGGTCTGGAACTAAGTTTGCTAGCCTCCCCTTTGCCCATTCCAAACTCTCTCCGGCCTTCCACCTCCTCCCTTCCTCCCTTCCACCGCTTCCCCCTCTGGATTTTTCCATTTAAACTTTAGTTCACTACTTCTGTATTACTTTTAATTGAAGCATGGCCGATCTTATAATTCCTTGTTGGCGAAATAGAATAATAAATTAGTCAATTAACAGGTAGCTTACGAATGAAAACTTGAGGAATGTTATGTATTAAATGTAAAAAGTACCCTGTGGAAGGCAGATATATACATTTGTGTGTTTATGTACTAGCTTAATATTCGTGCATTGCTATGTTTTAGAAAATGAAAAATATAATAAGTTACATCAAGTACAGAAGAAAAAAGCTCTGTTTATTCAACGTTGGGTTTTACCTTGTAGTTTTTTAACAGCTGCTCAAAGAGCATTTTTCGCACTGTGTTTCTCATTGCTATTATCTACAGGATTTTTTCATAGTATTTCTTCGGGCTTCCCTATTAATTTTATAATTTGTCTCGGCATAGGTCTGCGTAACGCCTACGAACATTAAGATTCTTCTGTCTTTGAGCATTGCGTGCACAAGGAGGGTACATGTGGGGCTTGGCTTGTATTCGTGCCTGTGCTTGTGCAAATGAAACTGGGAAAAAATAATTTAAGGTGAATATGCAAGTGCTTATAGTAACATCTTCTATTGAATGAGAAGAATTAATCGCCGTAAAAAACAAGCAACTATAACCAGAATTCATTTTTGAATGCAAGTACATATGAAAGTTGAACGTTAAACAAGTATGTTTGTCGCCGAAACGAACTAATGATACATTTGGACAGTGGGGACGCGCTTTTAACCTGAAGTAAGCAGCTTGAACTTCGCGATCAAAGTTCAGGAGAAACAAGAGTCGAGTACCAATTAGGGAGTAGCCTCTCATTAAAATATAACAATAACTGCAAGTGACGACGATAAAGCTATAAATTAAACAATAGCTCCATTTGTGCTAGGCTTAAATCCGTTAATGAGTTGGAGAGGGCGGGATGTCTATGGTGTTAATACTTTGACAAAATATTCGGAATTTACAGCCATTAAAATAACAGAATTATCGTCAATTCTACAGTTACAGTTCTACAACTCTACAGTTAGTCTTGATTACAGTTGTTATTTTGGAATTTTCTTGTGGAGCGCTGCGGGACACGATGCGGCCTCGGTGAACATAATTAAACGATTAAACAATGTCGCGGAAGTTGTCAGTGTCTTTAAACCAATCCCGTTCCGTACTCAAACGTTCGACAGCAGTGCTGAATCACTGACAGGTTAATTTGTCCTATACATAAAATGCGCTAATTTCACGGTTGTCTAGTCCGGAATGGAGAATTGAACATCGCTACAATTTGCTAACTGACTATGGTGAATTTGTCACTATGCAATAGAGATCAACTCAAACTCTGGGAGCTGTGCATTAATGAACTGAGTTAGCAGTTAACTAAATGGTCAAATAAATAGCCCTACGTAGTCATAAATCGGCTCAAAAATGCGAGTGATCTATTTCGCTACGTATTTACCCCTACTGACAAAATGTAAAGCGTCTTTTTTATTTTCTTGTTTTTCTCTATATACTTAGATATTAATTAGTAGGAAAGCGATCCACTATCTCCTGGCAAGTGGATATAACGAAGATACGTGTAGCAAACCTAATACCAGAATGAGCGTCGCTGACTGAAATTGGCTTTCATCGAAGATCTTGATTTCTCTATTTAACCTGTCGGTATCTCTGTTATCCTCTCTATTCCTGTTCCAGTACCATCCCCACCGTACACTTTTCTTGGCCATTATGAAGTCCAGTATTAACTTCGGCGACAAAAAAATTGATTCAGTTACGTGTCTAATGCTAACCCGCACGCCTTCGAGTATTAATAAGAAATACGGCGCGTCTAATGCTAACCCGTACGACTTCGATTATTTATAAGAAATACGGCGCGTCTAATGCTAACCCGCACGACTTCGATTATTAATAAGAAATACGGCGCGTCTAATGCTAACCCACACGACATAGGTTATTAATAAGAAATACGGCGCGTCTAATGCTAACCCGCACGCCTTCGATTATTAATAAGAAATACGGCGCGTCTAATGCTAACCCGCCGGCCTTCGGGTATTAATAAGAAATACGGCGCGTCTAATGCTAACCCGCACGCCTTCGAGTATTAATAAGAAATACGGCGCTTCTAATGCTAACCCGCACGACTTCGATTATTAATAGGAAATACGGCGCTTCTAATGCTAACCCTCACAAACTGACGATGGTCTCCAATGGCGGATGATTCTAAATTTTCGGCTCCGCTATATTTCGATAGTACTGTTACTAACCTCTCTGTTACTAACATTAATACCACTGGTGCTGTCACTATTTCCATTACCATTATTATCATTGTAACTAGACGTTTCTTATTTTAATAAAGTGCACATTGAATTAAATTAACTTACTGAAATTTTTATTTAACTAATATTATATATAATTAAATTTTGCTTATTTGTATACACCGGAATAAAAAGTAACATTTGTTAGGTGGCCCTGTTGGCATCGCAGGTCAATACCTGGAGGACGTGTGGGGTGGGGTTTAGGTTGATTGATAGGAATAAGCGTAGGGGTCGTATGCCGCGGTGAGGAGCGTCACCGCGCTCGTTTTGAAGCGGCCTACCAATTAGCCCGGACAAAGCACCACTCATAACGGTACATTTTTTATTGGATCATGTCCCACAGGCGGCAGAGAGGGACAACTGGCCTCTAAAACTGGCCGAGGGCTAATCCCCAGATATAGGGTGACGTGTCAACAAATTACATCTTCCTGTACGTATCGACCATGACCGTATATGTTTTTTTAATTAAATAAATATAATTCCCTTATAAATTGGGTCGATTCGAAAATAATACTGTTTACAATGAATTGGTATGAATACAGGATATTAACGCACGTCAGATTCGGTCAGGTTCTTATTCGCCCTATTCATTTATTTTTTTTTCGCATTTGGCGAGACAACTCACGGACCATATTGTATATAACTTAATATGAAACTGAACAGCATTTTTTTTATTAATGGCACAACTTTTTGCTCAATAGGTGTATATGTTTTCAAAAAATAAAGTAGCCTTAGCTAAATGAATAACTGAACTTGAATTAACTGAACTTATATTGTAACTAAATATAAGTCAAAAGAGAAACTCAATTCGCGGCATGCCTGTTGAAAAGGTTGTAGAATCTTAATGAATATTTGTCCTTTTTTACAGAAGGTCATCAATATTCAAGAGCTCTGTAGAGAGGAGAAAATCTTTTTTTCATTATAACTCACGAAGGATGAAGCGGAAAAGGTTGAAGACATTTCTCTGCCGTTCCTCTAACTTGATTTACTTCCAGGACGTTCCCAAACTCGGGGATTCCGTGCAAAGTTAAAATCCGGCCAACCTGCGACCACACTATATTCCAAATTGGTTTGGGATTAAACTCAATTTTTTTTCTAGTATTTACACAATAAAGGTAAATTGTTGCAGTAAAATATGTTATGGGGTTGCACCGACATCGCTCGCATTCAGGATTCTAATGTACTATCTATCCTTAATGTTCCCTGGTATATCTCTAACCAAACGATTCACCGCGACCTCAACATACCAACAGTTGACGATATCGCGAAATCCCCGTTCCTTAAGTTCCATTCCGGCCTTTCTCCTCATCCAAATTAGCTCGGTCAGTCTCTCTCCCGATGGTCGTGATTTGAATTAAAATTAAATTATTAGTAATTATTTAAAGCGCATAAATTAAGATACCAATAGGAATGTCAATAGGAAAACTAATAGCATATGGCGTTCGAGTTTTAATTTAGGTGACGGAAACTGATTGAATGGAGTGGATCCAATAAAGGATAGTTGGAAATAACTTTATCGCTACTTGACTTTTATATGGTTTTGGGCCGGAGGCAGATCCGGGCGGGGCTGCCAGTAGTAAATGGGGGCTTGTCGCGGCCATAAAACTGGGCCTTAAAACCAACTTTAGGCTAGAGCTTATTGCTCACGGGCTTCTCCCTTATTCTTTTTTTCAGCCCCAGTGAACAGTTTACGCTGATATAACTTTCCTGGTGATTAATTTTGTCTCCTTCCTTTCCCTAAGGACAACTAAAGCAAGCCCGGGTTCATTAAAACCACTTCCGTGGACAATACGGACATTTCTGGGCCTCGTTTGCGAGGATCCCAATGAAATTGCCTAATGAAGTTATCATCTTGCAAAATTTACATAAACAATATGCTGTATGAAAATTTATGCTAGCAAAATTAGCTATTTTATAGACATTGTTTAATGAAAAATATGAACATAATTTTACTGTGATAAAAGGGAGGGTTACCAAATCCTCTTCGGTTACCGGCTCTTTCATTTGCCAATAAATAAAACAAATATTGGATGAATTAAAATAAAACCCAGTAAAAATGAGTATACTAAAAAGATATAATCGTTGCTAAATTGTTATTCTGCCAAAACTTAGTAGTGTTGGTGAAAAATAACTTGGCAATTGTAAATTTGTTGAGTTGTCTTGGTCACTTATTTTATGTTCTAGTTTGAGGAGTTGTCAGCTGCCTTTGTGAAGTTGTTATAGTGTATCCGTGTATTGTGTGTTTCTCCGAGGGGGGCAAGTTCGGGAGGACACTGGCGGCTTTGTGACCCCTTGTAATGGAACCTCAAGCCCAACCGATAAAACTCACCCTTTAGAACATACCCTCCTTACAACTTATTACTCCAACTTATACTACTTTCTCTTTCTACACCTCCCTCTTGATCTTTTACTAACGCCAGCCTCTCAAGCCTCTATTTGTACATTTATATTGTGGAATTAAGGTCCGATTGTTACTCCAACGATAGGTGCAGGCACCTATTGTCGTTTATAGGCCTCCCAATATTTTTTTAACCGATCCTAGTTCATACACTTTTTTGAATGGTTTCATTAAAAGAACAACAGAAATATTTTCGGGTAGAGAATGTGGCAACAAACATAATTTTCAACATTTACTACCGGAATCACTATTCCTCATATCCATTAAGTTATTGTATCGGTTATTGTGCCACGAACTTTTAGGGGCAGTGTTTATCTAAAATTACATCATTATGTATACTATATATATAATATATATTTGTGTGTGTGTGTATGAAATGTTGGTATGACAATAAAATAATGACGCTTAAATCCTTTAGGTCTTGCACTTGTGTGAGGACTGGTGTATAACACGAGCTATATGGAACTTTTGATTTTGAGGCCTGCAGTTCTTGGTTAATTTATTTTTTTGAACTATATTTCCCGCCGAATTTATATAAATTTATATAAACACTGCATTCCGATCAAATACTAAATCAAATATTATTTTCACGGCCAGCACTGAAATTACAATAGGCGGTGATGAGTATAACTTTCTCGGGTGTTATAGCCGAGCGAGATTCAACAAACCATTTACTTGCACGGTGTTTACTTTTCATTATACAACCCCCTGATGAATGCCGACTGACAAATGACGCAATTTCCCATGTTCACAGAACAGATATTCCCGGTTCATAACAAGGAATAAATCCCACGCTATTTCATTTTCGCGCCGGGACGATATTATTAAATAAATTATTGCCGCAATCATATTGCAGATTTATTATTTTGAAAATGAATTGAAAAACAAGGTTAGTGCCGTCTGGAATGTGTAAAAATTGTTATACGGTATTCGTTCCGTATGGTTTAATTACGAATGGTTAGAATGTAATTATAACATTAATTAACCGGGTCCTATTCTATTACAGCGCTGCAACGTGATGTAAATGTAGATGCCATTTTATTGTTAACGCCAGAGATATTTAGAAGTATTGATGTTCATAAAATATATAAAATAATTTTCTTCTAAGCCCTCATCCCCAATGGTAGAGATTTTCAGGCGCATAAAATAAGGTGAATCGAGGCGATAATTTCTACAATTTTATTTTATGTAAACAAGTGTAAAGGAAAAAGGCTTATATAATACGTTCAGATTACAAATAAACGAAAATTTATATTGTATAAGTAAAAATGATTTTCCGCCGCTCAGTTTTATTTCCAAATATTAAGCTGTTTCCAGTATAAATGTCATTTAAAGCTATCCGCGAGATCCTTGTGTCTTTTTTGGTCTTTGAAAAATCCTTCTTTATTGAATCGCCAGCGGAGCCGCTTTGTTTTTAAATTAAAACTTTCGGGGGGAAAAAGTTGGGAAGTTGAAAAGCAAAAAACAGACTGGAAGACTGGAACGGGTTGGAAAAGTGATCGCCCCGAGCCCTCGGTGGCTGTTTATATTGTCCCGGGGAATACTGTTGACGTTGCTTTGTAATTCAGTGGCACCCGCACTAACTGGGCAGACCCTCCTAATTTGCATTCCATTATTATTGTTGTTATCCAATTATTCCGCAGCGGTAATCAACCGGAAAAACCGGCCAGATAGTATGGCTAAACTGATAGGGCGCAATTTAAGAAAAAAACTACCGCCGAAAATTTCCTTCAGAATTATCGGCGCACAATTTTAGCTGTCATTCAACACTGAAGACTGGATTTTTATATCGGGTATCGCGCGGAAAACTTTGAAAGGAAATTTAGCGTAAGTTATTTTTCATCAAAACGATTTTCTATACTCTCGATTTATTTATGGATACGATATGTCATAGGAATGTTCTCAATACTGTCTGACATCATACAGTCGAATAACCACTCGGAAATATATGCGCTTTACACGGTCCCAGGAACAAAAAACCCCATTATCCAAACGGTAAATCGGAATGGATTCAACGATAAGTCCAGGTTTTGCTTCTATCCCAAAATTCAACCGTTTATTCTTGCTCACTTGAAAATTCCTTTCTTGTAAAGAACTAAAATAATAACCCATCAATAATCAATAAATGTATTTGCCTTGGCTGAAATTTCTTTCGAATTTATTATGTACATTTCATACCTGCAGCTTAACACGCCGGTTAAGGTTCCGGTAGAAATTATTGTATTTAAAATACCGAAATGAATTCCATAGCCGGAGTAACTCGAGCGGTAAAACCAGGGCATGTTCCTTGCCGTTCGGCAAATTGGGGCCTCGTGTTTCGGCCACCGAGTACACGGCGGTGGGTGTAACGCGGGACACACGGGCGATGGTTGCGGTCGTCATGGCGATGATGATCGTCCCCGGTTTACATGCTGGACGTGACCGCATTGTAGAAACGTGACTACGCCCCTCTGTTTGTGCGTTCGTGCGACTCGGAGAAATGCGTGGCACACAAAACCGTCCGCTCACCTTAAATGATCATTTCCCCACCCTTATATACAATATATATATATATATATATATATATATATATATATATATATATATATAGTTATGCGGTTCAGTAGAGAAATCTCCCTTTTATAAAATAACAAAAATAATTACAGTGTATATTTCTCAACACTAAATAATATTGACCAGAATAGGTCTAGAATTGAGTCCTGGATAAAATAAAAAATAACCTCCGTTTATTTATAAAACTCGTTTAGTTCGGTTACCACCCTTGAGAAAACTAAAATTTTTCTTATAATTCAAGTGTGTGTACGTGTTTGTATAAATGGGATAGATGAAAAATATAAAATGTGAGGTACAGAGAGAGAGAGAGATAGATAGAGAGAGTAAGGATTGTGGGAGCGCTTAAGTCACGTGTTTCACAGGGCTTATTTGATATTTCAGAAGTGAATGTGTGGCCGAGGGCAGAACTCGGTCTTCCGTATAAAAAACATAGTTTCGGGCTCTGCTCAGCTTCAGCGTTCAGACTGGAACGAATTCGAAACTTTATCCACTTGTCCGACAACTCCAACTCCAAACCAGAATTGGCCGGCTGCTAACGACCCTCTATTGAATCTGACAGTTCGAAAAACTAACCTAGTACCGCCGTATAAATTTTAAAAAATGTTCCCCGGACTGATGAAATAATGTTGGCCGAAACCCCAATTTATAATTTAAAAAATTGTCGCTGAAACTTAACATATGAAAAATAATAATGTGGAACCACTAGAAATAATAAAATAACTTGATACGGTTATACAGTCCAAAGTTACTACCAGAGTAGTAATAATTCTGACAGAACGCTACTTTGGCAGCCAACACTAGTAAATGTTTCTTTGCATCATTAATTCTAAAGTAATTTACAACGGTAAACATTTGTAGCTTCTCAGAGAAGACGCAATCTCACCGGAAGCCAGTCAGTGATACTAGTGACAATGTAGCTTCGTGTTTTGAATTGTGCTGAAGCAAATATTGGGGTAAACCTCAGCCAATTTAATGCATTTATATTGTTTTCAAGTTCAAGTATTGTCGGAGTATAATAATAAAAATTGAGGAATATTTTTTCTATTATACAATGCGACGACGTCGCCTGGAAATCTGAATTGCCCCTATAAATTGGTATTCCGAATGCAGGGAAATAGAACCAACTCCCTGGAAAACCTAATTAATTCAGTACTTATGTGCATAATTAGTACTTGATATGAATAATAACTTTGCTCCATTGTCCGGTTTAATACATATTCAATAGAATGTAATCAGAATGGACTTACTATGATAAACAAAGGGTTGTTGGTGTAGGCGTATAGCCGCTATAGCTTACTGTAAATGCAACGTTAACTGAAGCTTGTACTGACGTAAGAAATCCCTATCTTAATGACAACAACGTTATAGCCCAACGGTTACCTACCCCAAAAAATTGATTATTGAATTATAAATCAGGTACACAAAAAGATGTTAAATATATTTTCATATGTAAATGGTTCACAAGTAAATGGACTTCCGGGAAACGCTCTAAAACACCGAGGGTTATAATCAAAACAAGCTAGTAATTTTGGCAAACAGTAAGAATACTCCAGAAATAGGTGAAGGGCGCTACCTTCCCAATCCTCATCTGATTAAAACGTATAAAAATTATGTATAATATGGCAATAATATAATCTATAATCATAGTGAATCTTGTCTAAATGTATAATTTTTGTGTGATGTAGGCTGTTGGTATCAAATTTCGATAATTACGAAACATTACACGTAGTATAACAATAGCAGATAGTGTAAGTGGTGTTCGTGCTGGCGGGCCATGTTCCTACATGGTCAAATATCCCAGTTCAATACCAACGTTTGTCAGTGTTAAATGACCAATTATTTTAATGCACTAAGAGTTAAACCAATAACGCAGGTTGCGATGGTGGGGCGAGGGGGTTGTAGCCCCACAATCCTGAGAGGAGGCCGATAATTTCTTCTTTTTTTTTAATTCATTCAGCTCATAAAAATTCTTAATTAAGTCCAAGACTTTTTTCCGCATTTAATTCGATTAAGCCGATTAAGTTTGCATCCCGCCTCCGCCCTTTCTGACAATTAGTAATAGTCCTCGATCCATCAAAGTCCCTAAACCCCGGCCCCCGTCGTTATTAATTTGATTTTCGGAATAGAAAAGAAAAAAAAAGGAAAATAAAAGAAATGAAATGTTCCGAGTCCGCCTTTGGAATTTAATTGTCCTAAGTTCAGGCGGCCCTCAGGCTCATCATTTAAGAGAAAACTTAAATAAACTAATTTCAACACTATATGTAAATGATTGTAGGTTTTAATAGTTCTTAAATTACTTTTTGTAAATATATTCGAGCCCGCATGTATGTATATATATATATATATATATATATATATATATATATCGAGAAATATAAATATATATTTCTGCATATTAAATACATGCCTGGTGTAATAACTTGCGCTCTACATTTTTAGTGTATGTCTGTGTTTCCGATTATATAAAATTGCGATTGTAATTTCTACTGATGCCGGCATCCTGTTAAGGCATAAAATAGCAATAACAATAATTTCGTCGGTAAAGATTATAGCCATTATATAAGTTTAAATAGATTGAAAGAATTCTTAAAAGATATATAATTTGTATGCTACGGAGTTTAAAAATATCCGAAAGCTATTTCTAGGTAGATGGTTTAGTAAAGCGGCCCAACATCCGTTCGCTCTTTTATATGCGCCTTCCTTCTTTCTTCTTTCCAATATAATCGACTCTACAAAAAGTAAGAAAAGAAAATGGCGATCCGGGGTATAGCCGAAGAATGGAGGGCACAGACTCCCCCTGTCTGGTTGAATCGGGCTTTCAAAACCCGATGGGGTCCGAAGCCAGTCCGAAGCGCCTCATTTAATTGACGCAAAACACTTCAACAAATTACCACTTGGGCCGATTGTAAATGTGCCGGCCTTTTGAAGTCTAAGGGCGAGGGGATTCAATTCTTCCGACTTTTTCGAGTAGCCATGAATATATTCGGGGAAAAAGGTGGGATACTTTAAATGGGGCCAACAATTTAGAACGGACATTTAAGTTGAAGTTGCACATTTGTAATATTGAAGGCCATTGACGGCAGCAGCCGGGCAATTTATTCCTTTGTAGTCTCATCACCGGCTTTTTAGACGGCCACTTTAGCATAGCTTTGTCTGGCCGGCTACCCGCCCACTAGCCCGCCTATTCCGTTCTCGAATCTTCCATTCTTTCTCTCTCTCACTCTCACTCTCTCTGTCTCTCTCTCCCCATTTTCCGTTTTTCCCCCCTACGCGTTATTGGCCGTGGCGTACCTTTTTATGCCTGTAGTCCGATTAAGGGGTCTATTCACGGGACAGACTGGCATGCTACAGGAATCATTATAAATCGTTTCCCATTCATGGATATTGGACGTGAAAAAGATATTTATGATGGTTATGGGTTAAATCTAGACAGATGGATGACAGAATGTCTTTATTGAGCAATAATTACATAACAGTTAAATTGGTGCTAATTTGGGGCAAGTAAAATGTATTGCCCCAATAATAATATTGCTTAGAGTTACTGTACAAACTACATTCGGAATTTCTGGTACCTATAGATTAGATTTCCATTGAGATCATCAATAAAATTTTTGATAGTTTAAGAGTATATGATCTGATTGTAGTTGTAACTAACGAAACAAATGACTTGAATTGCGTTAATAGTTGAATAGGTCTCCAGTAATCCACTAAGATTGAAAATGTTTAACTAAGTATGCAGTTCAGTCTTTAAACTGAATAGCACATGTGTGTTGCTAGAAGTGCCTGCTACGGTTTTATAGTGATCGGGATGTGCACATATGTTTCCTTGGTTTTTTCTCAGTATCTTATTATAACTAAGACTTATACGATTAGAAATTTTATGAAATATGTAACCAAAGACACCTTTAGGACGGAAATCAACGAAACTAGTAACAAAGAGGTCCCAGTGTTCTTTTACTTCATATTTGTTTCTCTTGGAGTTGTGCAAAATTCGATTGTTCATTTTTTTGCCGGATTGCGCCCTGAATCCGAACATCGTGAGGGGGAAGTACGTGCAATGGCGGGAAGAATTGTATGTTCCACGTGTGCTTGTGTGTGGTCGTGCGTGAGTGTGGAAGGTGGAGAGAGTACAGGTGGTGGGATGCAGGAAAAGTGGGATAAGTGATAGCGGGAGGCGGGAAGGTGAACGTGAGGTGAACTCGTTTATTTTTATTCAGGCGGGACCTCGGTTTTATGCCCAGCAGTAAATACCTTGGCGCTCACTCCGCTTCGAACCTGCTTCATCAACAAATGCTCCCCTTTCTTTGTTGTGGAGGGACGTTGGTTGTTCTCAGTATATTCTCTCACGGCCGACAATTCTTAATAACCCATACGCTGTCTCCTGGTCGTCAGAATAAACACAAACCTTAGACATATTCAAAACTAAATATACTCGATCTATAGACTCCGATTATAAATAAAAAATAAAAAATAAAATAAAAATAAAAATTGATTAGTAGCTCTGTTGCTACGAATCCGGATACGAGCTTTGTTCGTGACAGCGTGTTTTCCATCTAGATACGGTAACAATTTCCTTTGTATCATTATAAATAATAGGACTGCTACGCTCAATAACACGCACCGAATACATTCGCGTAACACGTGTAACACCGATTTTGATTTAGATCCCAACTTTGGAAAACTATGTAGAAATTGATGATTGGTAAGTTACAAATCGAAATTATCAATAGATATAAATCAACGAATTTCGTTGTGGAAAGTGATACATTCTGTATTAATATTTTGAGGCATTTCTAATTATTCCTGGAGCAAATAGATCATTAATGATATAGTAATATCATAGACAGTCATATAAGTTAAGCTTCTTTAAATATAACGAATATTAAACTTCATTTTACCTTCAAAATTAATTACCTTTAGACTTAAATGAGAGGGCGAATAATTATCGATATTATTGCAGTTTAAGAACATTGTAAAGAAGAATAAAGTTAATAAATAAGGACATTAGAAATTATATTTAAAGAATGAAAGAAGAAAAGAAAAATATCCGAACGAATATAATTTAAAAAAAGAACTAGTACGAAAAATGGGAGATGGAAAACTGCACCCACGGATAATGTAAATATGGTGTCGAAGTGGTATAGTTGGAATTCAATAATCCATATCGGCGGAAGTGAGCTGGAGCCAGGCTTCACAAGAATCCCATTAGGATGGCCGTGGCCGCTCCTCCACCCGTTTTATAGATTATGGATTTATTTTTCACAACTTATGAATAATTTATAAGGTATCTATAAATTTGATAATAAAAGCTACCCCGTCTCTCCGGGGACCATTCAGTTTCCGGTCCTCGGTGTTCTGCTCCACGGTCACGTTCGGTTCGCCGTTGAAGTTCGGCGACGAATCACGCTCTACCGCAGATGTTAGTACCAGTATTCAATCAATTATTACCAAGCAATAAGAAATAACTCAATCACAATGTTATTGGAATAAATAGACACAATATGGTAAGCAGGAATTTCAAACAATGTGTATAAATAGTAGGAGGAGAGCTGTACAAATTATTCCGCGGGGTTAATGTTCAATCTCCCATTACCCGCCGGGTTACGACAGGCATCGCCGTGCCCATTGGGCTGTTTCCATGGCAGCAGTCCATTTTCGAAATGCGGATTGCGCTGATTCTCGTACCAGTAAAAAGTATTGAGTCAAACTGCCGGCTTTGTTGTGTTGGTTTAAAGCCCGACCGTTATCACCGGCCGTAAACAATAAAATGCGATACTTATTAACGATAGTCGCAATAATAGTGATACTAGGAATAAAGAGCAACGGCAATAAAACGGGGAAGAAAATGGACCTCATAAATCCGCCCTAGCGGCCGTCAACGCCTTAAGGCTCCGCCACCGACAACGTATAAGCTATAATATTGTAGCTGTATTTTTTTAATAATCGGCCGGCGAAAATTTATCGCTCTAATGAAAAGTAAATTGAGTTATATTTTCAGATTTGGTACCTACTTATAATTTCATTCGTTCGGTTCTACTTTTAACTATTACTGCATTGTATTAAAATTTAGTTTGATAGGTTGTATGCCGAGGTTTTTTAACTTACTTCTTGACTTACTACTTTGACAACAGAAGGTAATGACTGAATGAACATTGTAAGATGTTTTTGTACAGACTGTACCACAGGGACTGATTCAATATAGAAGAAACATGGAAGGAGATGCCCTCCTGTTGGGTGCACAAGTGAACTGAACACACCTGTACAAGACCTCTCTGAATATCCACCACGCAATATAGGCCGTTTATTGTATAACACCGGTTCTTCGGGGAAACACATTTAATATTATCGAGTTTTAATGAGTTTTCGATGATGAGATGGAACCGAATCCATATTTACAATTGAGCAAAGAAACTTCAACCTGCCGGTGGAATTCTAACGCGGCTCATTCCCTCAGAGCTGGACTACCCGACTTAGAAGTTAGTGTTTTCCTCGACACTGGCCCTGCTGCTATTAGCGCTGTGCTACATAGCACAGTGGTTCCAACCAGAGTGGAAATGAATGTTACAAAATATAATATATCCTTAAAAGCGAATACGCATTCACATCTTTACTGGGACTAGAGAAGAATTACACCTTTAAAGATATAAGTTAAACTATAAACGCAGCTGTTAATGTAATACTTTCTGTTGCAGGTTGAGAAATGTGGTCGGTATCGTTGTAGAGGGAGCGGCGGAGGAGGAGGAAGAGGAGGGGTGAGGAGGAGGAGCGTAGCAGGGGAAGGAGGTAGAGAGAGGAAAGTCGAAATGGGGTGTGGAAGCGTGAGAACTATTAAGATGAGTGGTGTCAGTGGGCTAGTGTTGCGGTGGTTAGTGTTGGGGGTGGTGTTGGGGCTGGGTACGGGAGGGGCCGCCCAGTCGGGAGGTGGCCCCGGGGGCCCGGCCACCTCCCAGTGCCCGCCGCACCAGGAGATCAACCCCTGCCAGTGCACCGTCAAGAAGAACGGACTCGATGTCATGTGCGAGTTCACCGACGTCTTCCACATCAACAAGGCGCTGACCGTCCTCAAGGGTCGGCCTAACGTCGTCGTCTTCTACCTCAAGCTCAGGCACAATAACATGCCCAAGCTCCAGAGCTTCGTCTTCCTCGGCATTGAGATCAGGCACCTAACCGTCCACAACAGCAGTCTCGCCGTCGTCGAAGAATCCTCCCTCAGTTCAACAGGTGCGCTATCTTCCACTACTATTTTCATCTAGGTGCCAGCGTACATCCTTTAGATAATAATATTATAATATATATTTATTAATCATTTACGACGATATGATTATCAACATGGAGTGCTACTCCATGAATATATTTCCATAAAATATTACCGCTGTGATAAGTTTCAAAACATCTTCTCCCAAATTTTATATTGGATTTCATCTCGGCTGAAGAAATAATCCTGCATATTCTTGCGGACCCTTCTTGCATACACTGCATGCAGTATGAGAGTTTGGCAAAAAACACCCTGTATAGTATGCAATAGTTTACCCAGAATTTACACTGTATATATATATATATATATATATATATATATATATATATATATATACATTAAGAAAGAGCTATTTAAGAGAAGTTATCTAATTGAATTACTAATTCTTTAACCCTACGATGAAAATACCTCGACTGTGCCTGTAGAGTCAACCTCTATAGAACGAGGGGTCGGGTTCGGAAGCGATAAATTACGTTGGTTTGCACACTGCGAGTGGCTATAGCGAGTGTTCCCGTGCCCAAATAAATATGGGGGGTTACGTGACACCGGTCCCACTCCCCCACTTAACTTTATTGAAATTCAGCCCGTCGACGATCGAACCCCCACCCCTACCCCGCACCGACCCAAATTCAATTCAACCTGTCCGACCCCCATCGTTAAAGTTTCGACCGGCCCACTCTTGACCGTACACTGTAACATGTTCAACCTTCACTTTTGACTATTCACCGTTTATAGACTCCGTTATATTATACTTTTAATATATAATATAACGGATATACAGTATTTTTAATATTGATATCGTTATTAGGAATCCCACTTTTTTTCCTAATTTTCGGAGCAATTTCATAACATCTGTCCATGGCAGCATCCCGCCATCCTTTATTATCGCGATTGATCCAACACATCGCCGTTCGCGCTGCATTATAATCACACCCCGCGGGTAAAGCCCAGCGGCCCATCTGATGACATCAACGACACTCTACATACAGAAGAATGACCCACTTACATTCCTCATAAATACTGTAAGTATCAACAGTACACATCACGTACTTACGGGTTTTTTCCCAGCACCACACTTAGGTGCATTCTAAGCGTTAATCTTTCTGAACAGTTTGTCCAATATGAATTTATATTACACGTATGACGGATTAATATCCAACGAAGAGAACAAAGTTAGGAATCCTTTATCGAACAGTGTGTGTGTGTGTGTGTGTGTGTGTGTGTGTGTGTGTGTGAGAGAGAGAGAGAGAGAGAGAGAGAGAGAGAGAGAGAGAGAGAGAGAGAGAGAGAGAGAGAAAGAATAACAGGCGGGGGGGCCTGCGTCCGTGAGCTAAATTAATCAACCTGGTAGCCTCCTTTTTCGAGGAATTGCAATTCCAAGAAGCATAATGATTGCCACCCAGTCAAAAGGTCGGGGAGTAGATCCTGAAAAAGGAATAATAGGGAATAAAGGAAACGAATTCTTATTGAACGGTAACAAAATTAATTTGAATTCTACTTCTTCTCGGAAATTTTCATTTTTATTCTTATCGCCGTTGATTAATTCCAATAAAAACTGAAGCATTATTATGATAATAAATACGTATTTACGCTCCCTTAGTATTATTTGATACGAAAAAATGCCTGTCACAGGCCCAATCGATTATCGGGACCGTTCACCAATAACCTAGTATAAGGTTATACCGTAAATTTCGTGTGTTTCTGCCCCCTCTCGCTGATTTGATCTTTTGCTAAACCGGTTTCGGCTGCTCGCCATCTTCAGTAGTGTTAGTCACTTTAGCACTTTAGATGTTTTTTGGGCATCCTCAGTGTACTGTCAGTGTCACTTGTACTGTGGTGGTTGTGCTCACTTGCACCGATAAACTAGCACCCCTGAGGGTGGTGCGGAAGGTACTTAACTAAAGTTGACTAACTTAACTAAGTTGTAACACTTTATTCTTCCTATTGAACTCTTTTTAAAATGATTAATATTTTCACAAAAATAATTAATCTCGCTTTAAGAAGAATTTAAGCTAATGATCATTGATGATATAAACTTTACTATATATGTAGATTTGATACAGATAATCAATTACTCATAAAAGAAATAAAAACTTAACAGTTCACCTTTTGGCGATATTTATATTCTCAATTTATCGTTAATAATTTAAAACATGAAAACATCAAATAATTCACGACTTCATCGACCATCAATTAATGAATTGAATTTATGTCGGTGTTATTTTCAATTCTCCCGAAGAAATGATGATTTTCAATTGGACATTTGTAAGCTTTGGCAACCGGTTTGAAGTACTGAAGGAGTACCGCTTGAAGTAGTAACTTCTGCTTTAATCTGAAGTAGATTCGTTGCCCTCTATTCAATCCAGTCCCATTTAAGAAAACTTGGCGATTCAATATAGTCAGTTTCCGAGCCCCCGTATTGAATCGTTCTCGACATTTCCTTCCTCTGTGAAAGGAGGGAAAGTCGATAACTGTTTCTTTTTCTTAACATGTTTACATACAATATGGACCAATTTGAGTGGCCACAGTTTGAAAGGAGCTAGAATAAATATTTGACGACTGTCGATTCCTTTTCAGTTTCACATTTTGTTTGTCAACTGGAAGTTTTTCAGGCAAAACTTCTGAAAGAGATGTCGCCGTAGACGGATATATATATAGCGTACTAAGTATCTTTACATTTTACCACCATTGGTCAATTTATCTACCATTTATCGTCAATCTAAAAACTTTCTTTTCGTTTTATTCCCCATTAGGTGTACGTCTGTTATTGCAAACCAGACCGAACCGGAATTTCTCGGTAAAATTGAAATCGCATAACTGTATCTCTCAGCAGATGCCGGAATACTCTTTCCTTGAACGCAGACCCGACGCCGCATCTCTTTCCAGATTTTCTACACCGTCGTTCTCGGGAGGTCCGAAAAGGCAGATAAGTACGGCTGGCGGTATCAAGAAAAGTCTGGAGAAATGCGTATAAGGAATAGAAACAGTCGGGCACGGTAAAATAGGAGTATGGGGGGGGGGAGGGAGAGTGGAAGTGGGGGGCTGCTGATTCCCGCATTGTACGTGGAAAAGGGCATAGAGCGGCATAAAAATGCTGATGCGGTGCCGTGAATTGCGCGCCCCCGCCTACCCCCAGCTACGTGACTTACCCCGAGCCTCGCCCAACACTCGAACTATATTCCGCCTGTAGCACTTCGCCAGTCAATCGAACATCCAATATATTATATAATTCAACATCTAAAATTAATTAAGTGCACAACTCAGAGCCTTGGAGATTGCTGACAATACTTTCTTTAATTCTTCAAAGGTTAAAATAATTTATAGTACAACAAGGTTTGGAATATCACCACTCTTTGGATCTATGCTTAACCGGTTTCGGTCTTTTGCCATTGTTGCAAAGGAAATTAGTTACTTTAATGTCACCACGGACAATCGTCCGACCGCCTTCCGTCTTCTTTTCGAAATTAACGACATTCGTGTCGATTTAATAAGCAATTAACATAGTAATTTCGTTAATGAAACGCTTTAATCATTTCTTTTTCTTCGCTGGCCCCTGACACTCTCTTTCAAATCGTGGAAATTTAGTGTAATGTTTCGTGACTACAATTCGGGCAAGCCAAGTACTCACGCCGGGTGATTGGTAGTCTTTAATCTTACAGATTTTATAAGCTATATTTTTCTTCGAAATTGAGATAAGAGAAAAAAATAGGGCGGTTCCAGGGTGCAGTTACGGGAAATATACTTTTATCCGGAATAACATTTTTAACCTGTGACAAATCCGCAAATGCGTCTATATAAAAGTGACCGCATTCAAGATATTACAATAAGTGGTAATTAATATGACAATTAAATTCTAATTCCGCGCGCAATGAATAGCTACATTACTAAGCTAGACTGGATTCAACTCCCCGCCATCGACAGTAATCATTATTGGGAACTAAATTATCCTGCAGGGGTTTAGAATGTCATCGTTCTTGCAACTTTTTGCCTCTAGCCAATCTGGTAGACGGAAATAAATCACAATAGTTCCTTAGGGAATCATTTTTGTATTATTAGTATTTTGTAACATTAAAAACATCTATTTTTGGATTTTCGAAATATAAAATTAACAATTTCACTATTTGAATGAAAAATAATGTACATGTGTGTGATGTGCCATTGATGCTTTATTTGTTTAATATCTACGCTATTTGTTTGAATTATACGTTACTCTATTTATCTAGCCGGTTATGTGGACGAATGCCATAATTGATATCTGCGCTAGTGTTAGTCCACAGGTAGTAATTTCGTTTTGGACAATTGAATGGTAGAAGAGGAGCCGGTAACGAACGAGTCGGTTAATTGATTCAGTGAATTGCACATGAGCGCGTTCCCACCAGCCTCTCGCCATTCGCCATTCGCCACTCGCGTCAAGTCCACTTCACAACACATTAACACATGCGGTCGTTCGCAGTGACCACTTTAAATTTAATACTTGAAATTCATTCATTCAAATCTTTACGCCTAAACACGTTGAATGCCCATCGTAGTAGCACCCTTAGCGGTTATGGTTAGCAGTAAACAATATTTTTAAAAAATAGATAAGAACTAATCAAAAGTAGTCAAAATAAAACTAAATGCACGAAACCATTAATGCAGTTGCGCTGTTGCTTGCCTCATCGAATGCGATTAGGCCTAATAAATGTCAATATAAATATCTAGGGTAATGTGGTAAAGCTATAATGCTTTAAAGGTTACCGCTACTGTTAAATAGATTCTTGTTCCGTAAGTTATAAACCGTAATTATTAATTACCTACCCAACCGGCTAATCGGGCTTCTTCCCGCAGTATTATAACGCGAGCCTGCCATAATTTAGTTAGTGGTAAATTGCAATTTACCCAAATACATTCAGCTTGCCCTGTTTCTGTAAAACTTAAGAAAATACAATTGTAATTTGAGTCGAAACAAAGAATAGTCAGTTCGTTATCGTAGAAAACATTTTACACTGCATTTTAGAATTAAGTTACATTTTATCATTGAATGTGGGCCTATAATAAAATAATAATCGCCGCTTCACAAATTCAATAAAGCGAACGGTTTAACCTAATACGCGAAAAAATGAAATGTTAAAAACGTATCCACCAAAAAAATATATTTAAACAGACCTGAGTAAAGCACAGGTGAAATCTGGCAATGGGCTGAACTTCCACAGGTGGTGCATGAACTCTACTATCTACTATCGCACCTTCACATATGGACCGTTATCACGCGCACGGGCTCCAAATTCCCCATTAATTCTCACAAATAGTTTAACATAGATTACAACCAGCAGCTTCAGCAAATTGTGCCGCAAAAACATAATATCGCTTCATAATGCAAGAGTAAGCATAACGTATGGGAGAGAGAATTTTTAACTGGTAACGGGTACCAAAAATAATTTCGTCGAAATTGGTTAACGTCACATTTTCATTTCAATTTTTAACTCGGAAAAATTAAATTTACAAAAACTCGGTCCTAATACGCATCGGTTATATGTGTCAGCGTGAAATGGATTCATTTTATGAGGTAGTGAATCACAATACTGAATCCGATATATAGGTACATTTTCAGCGCGACGTAAGCATAAAATATACAAAAACCATCGTTTGAAATGTGTTATTAGAATAACACATTTTACTCAAAGAACTCCTCTTCTGTTTACGCTAACGTAGTTATATGAATAAAAAGAGTGCTTTTGGCACTCATGTTTGTGTGAAGATCCTATTGAAAGTTATTCTACTCGAAATAAGCTTACAAATCTTATTGTAAAACGCAATCAATTCCACAAACGTAGTATTCCACAATTTGACTTACTCGTAGAGAGGCGGTGGAACATCCATTCACCGGTCAGCAGGTCAAATTTTCACCATTGCGAATTTGTTTCGCCTTTTATTTTGCCAATTGCCCCGGAAATCATCGGGCCATTCCTAGCTTTGGATTGGGACTCGGCACAATGTTTTCGGCCGTAATGGATGTGCACGGGGAACGGGAGCCGTTTGAAGTCTTTACAAAGAAGTGGCTCTCTGCGGCACACTGGGATTGGGTTCTTTCCAAAACGCGTATTCACACGCACACGTGCACGTGCTCCCAGAGAGGGGCGCGATAAAATTTTACGTTCTCCCGGCCCATTCTCCGCGCATCTCTTTTTCTCGCTTCTGGAATCTCGCTTACTTCTCTCTCCGTTTGGCCGTGAGGAGTCGGCTGATAACAGTACCCTTACGAATGGATGGCTCTAATAAAAACCCGGAGCCTCGGATTTTTCCTACTCCATTTGGTCGTAACGGTACCAGACAGAGATACCCTGCGGCAAACCGGAGACTTCATAGGAACGCCAACCAGGATCGCCCCGGATCCGCGCTTTCCGGTGAAACCAGATTTCAGGTTTTAGACAAACAGTATAATTCCAATAACACGCAAATCGATGACAAATTGTCGTTCAAAATCCAAAATTACAACTTGGAAATTACAAAATATTGAAAAAAGTATATGAGATATACTTAAAAAAGTAAAAGAGATATGTGTACACTGTCCACACCATTAATAGCTTCAGTGATAGTGTCGTATATCGACAGCAGTATCCGCCTATTGCAAGAGCCCGATCGGAACGCTACTAAAGACACCGATACACCGAAGCTAATTAATCGGAATGTGTGTCAGCACACTAACACCAAATTAGAATTGAGCGGAATAAAATTAAATGAGGAACAGTAGAGAATTATGGGGGATACGGTTCATCTTTGCCAGTAATCAATTACATAAACAGATATGATTCCAAGCGAAATGGAACGAACATCATTAAAGTTTTAATAGATGGGCAATTTCTAATAATTGGAAGAAAGATCTATTCCCCCTTTTGACTTAATTTGGGAGTCGGATCACAAGTTGAAAATAAAGTATAAGAAGTTGCTTATGAAGTTGTGGTCTTATATATAATTCCTAGAGCTGGGTCCCTCTTCTTGGATAAACAGCGGATTTAACTCGAGCTAAAAAGACTACCGAAGATTATAAGTTTGTGCTTCACGCCCTCCCAACCTTTTTATAAACTAGTCCAACTTTCCAAAACTTCAGGTGTGAAAAATCGGAATCGCTGCAACGAATTTCCGTCATACTAACTGCAGTAATGTATTATACTTTATAAAACTATATGTGTAACTAGAAGAATACATACGAATATTTTAATTTATTTAAATTTATTGGGATACTGGATTTATTTGTGATCCGCTTATTTCATTTAGATAGTTGCAATTATCCGAAATGTCCACCAGCAACATTACGGTCACCTTTGGTTGAACATTTGAACTAATTACTATAGGTCTTTGCCACAATAAATAATACCGAGTAAAGAGGACGTACCATTTATACAGTAAATACGTCGGGTAATAATCGGGTAATTCTCGCTTATTTGGATTTATTACACTAATAACCAAAACCGTTGAGGGTTCTACATTTGTTATCAATGGCAGGCAGTTTTGTCAATTAGATGAAAACTATACCCTAGATGTTAATCAGAGGGTACGATAAATAGCGATATATTTTCAATTTGCGACAACATTTATTGATCAATTAATAGACCTAAATAAAATAACGGTATTCTATTCACTTCTTTGATGCGACACCAAGATGTTTTCAGGTTTTCGCCATCGTGCTATATACAGCTTTTCATTACAAATATGTCAAGCGGATTTAAGCCAGATAACGATGTTTAATATATTAAGTGCTAGCATAAATTAGATTTAAGAGTGTAGATTATTCAGCTAAAATGCCCCTCGACAAGAAATAATGATCCGTAAACTTTAAGTATATAAATCTAGTTCCGATTAACAGTAATTTGAAATGTTTACATTGAAGGAGAAATGTCTTTCAGTATGGGGGCCTTATACTCGAGTTCTTCAATTGGAAAGAAACAAAGACGTTATCAGATCAAATAATACTTGGAGGGTGGAATGCAGACGTGCAATTAGTAACCGGATTGTATCTGCCTTCGATCTGCCTCTGAGAGGAATAATCCGCTTTTCCTGTGACACGGCCGTTCCCTCGTCCCCTCCCATGACCATTTTATCTTCCAGACCTTCTCTCGGGTGAATTCAGAATGCAGGTAATACCTTCGCGGTACCTTTAAGACGCTCACGAACGGTGTTCTCGGAAAGCGTCTCTCAATAAAACGAAGCTTCTCATTTCCAGACGTTATGCTCTTACTCAACATGGCTTGAATATATTTTTCGATAACATCTCGAGCGGTAAATCTGCTTACGTGATTTTTTTTATCGATATTAAGGACCTTTTTCGCTCGAATAACAAACGGCCGTTTCTACGGCAACCCCTCTTCCAATGTTACAGTGCTGCTTTTAAGGTATTGATGCGAGTATAAATTAGAAAGCAGAGCCTCATGGTACAATAAACAACCAAATCAACCAAACTATTCATACTAATAACATCCTGGCCCTACTGCCTTCATTCGTACTACACACAGATTTACTGATATATTTCCACTATACAGGCCTTGTAAAATAGTTCCGTCGAATCCTTATATTTATAGTTTATAGTTCGCCTTAGATACGTACTCCGGAATCCGCTATGATATATGTTTCGCTATACTCTCGGTAGTTTTCTACCTGAACTGAGATATCATAAAATGTAAGATCATACAAATACACCTACTATAATATAATTTAATCTATATTTATAGATTCCTTTTTACTTAAAAGGGGAATGGTGGAAGAAACTGTATAAGATGGAAAATTAATATTTTCCTTTTTTATTCTCTGTTTAGATTATATAAGGTGGTAGTTGATGACCACATAAAACTACTAGTAGCGAAAAATATTTTGGTTTTATTCAATAAAATACGTGATCAAATATATGTATTCAGTTGTTGTATAGTCCTACTTGAGGAAACGGATTTTATCCTGGCATCGAATATAAAGAGATGGTATTCGTAGAGTGTTATAGAGCCGTTTCGCACCTTGGGTGGGTAACGGTCCGCCTGTTCATATTCCGTCCGAACCGAGCCCAGTAGCATATAAAAGGACCATAAATACGGCTGTGAAACCGGCCGTGGGTGGCTGGGACGTAACAGTACCGTGAAATACAAGCCTAGGAAGGGAGAATCCGAAGCGGTGGCGGAAAACTTGCATTTTTATTTTATAGATGAAAAACCAGTGGTGCCCCGTTATCTCGGGATTCCCCCCATCCCACAAACAGGAAAACTAGCTTGAAGAGAAGGGCCCACTCATAATGTAGTCCCCGCCTTTCATCCCCTTGATGATAACTTTATTAACAAGTTTTTGTCGTATGTTTTTTTTCCTTTATTATCAACCCCGAGATCGGACTGAATAATTGCCCAGGAAATGGTGGACTTTTATCTGTCTGGATTTATAGCCGTTTTCGTTGAAATATGCGGTTTAACCCGCATGTTAATTTTCCAGTTCGAGTTCGCCCAGCAGAATTCAACAGGCGATAAAACCCAGGCTTCTACATTTCCTAATTAAACTATTAAGTAAATATTTATATATCCTTTAGAAAAATAATCTCGATTACTATGAGTAGCCAGTGAGGCTACGTACACTTTAATTTTACACGGATTGATTCGTTTCTGCATTCACCTTCGATTCAAAATTATTAATTAAGAGACTATTCTGAAAATAGTTAAAAAAATAATTAGACCGCTCGACAGCTATCCCCAGTATGCCCCCGCCATCAAACGATAGGGGAGGGTATGCCCATACGGGATGGTTGTTTTTACTTGTTTTTAATACTTTATAGCGAAGTAAGCCTTTAGTTGCGATTTTACGGTTGGAAAAAGAAGAACCCGCGGGAGCGTTGAGCTATTATGGAGTCCCAGACTGGAAAGTTGTGGCTGGGTAAACGGGAGGGGAAGTGAATAAAAAGCCGCAAACAGTAAAAACGTCATATTTTTTCCTGGCTGCCTTACAGGGAAGGCCGGCCGAACGCAATATATTAAAGGGTATAAGGCTCCGGGTGTGGGTAAGGCGGTGGCCGGGGGCGTCGGGCCTAAAACGCAGGAAGTGCCCCCTATACAACTCCAGCGAGAAACCATAATTTCCAGCAATAACCGGCCCTTTTATAACGCGGCCGCCCAATGTGCCATTCGGAATTCAGCCCGGACTGCTTTGTACACTCCTCGATAATGTGCCCAGTGAGCTGTTTTATGTAAATAATAAACGGAACCCCGCACAAGATCACCGACCAAGGAAGCGAAGGTATAACGTACAATGGGTAACTCGCGATATACGTTTCCACATAATCTAGAATATGTCCTGCTCTACTATGAATGATGTGAATACGGTATACGAAAGTAACACGAAGTAATACGAAAGTAACCTCAACCCGTGAACTTCGGGGTCCAGTTTCCACGAGACGTTTCGGAAAATTTACTTGTTCCATCTTCAGGGGTCAATTTTCATCAAGAGTTAGGCTGTGTGCAGGTCTCCAATCGAGAGTGAAACACTTTAGTTGCAGTACAATTAGGTAATATATTCCACTTCATTCATCGGTTTGTCTATGTTGGTTGCCCACCATTTCGAAAGGTGAGAAATTGCCAATTTTTTGTTAACAAGGCATCAATTTAATTTTTTGTGTAGTATCCAACTGTACAATTCTTTTTTTTAGGAAAAACAGTTATAAGGTCGTTACAATTGAATCACGCGATGTTAAAAGCGTTGGCCGCTCCATTAAGTCACGATATAATTACCGTCGAGTAACGAGCTCGTTGGAATATGAGTCGTTCAGTTTTGACCGTTTCCTTTACAAGAAAACGGAGTCCACGTAAATCTAACGTTTGGAACGTTGAAACTATGCTTTACATTAATGGCCCGGTCTAATCAAAATGAGTTTAATTAACACATCAGGCAATCGTGTAATACGTAATTGTTACACGCAAATATGAATTAATTATCTCGGTTTATTCCTAGTGATCTACACTTACTAGGTACTTCAAAGCAGTCATGAACTTGTAGAAAACTAAAGGACGGAACGTACGTTCACAAGTGTTAGCCTTATTTTGTTAATTACTACCTTGCAAATTAATTATTATTGCCGGGCCTACGACCGTCGTGGGATATAGCGCTTAAATCCTGCGATATCACTGCTATCTCTGGCAAACGGCTGGCAACACGAGGCGGTAGACTTTAATTTAAGTTTATCCTGTACAAACGCGTCTTTTCCTACACTCGGCGTTCTCATCTTCGGACAATCTTGTTCCTTCTGAACAGTTTCCAGTTCGCCTCGTGTATTTGTTTTCAATTAGAGGGTCCATTTCCGGCCTCGTCCATTTCCTTCTACAGGTTTAAGTGAAAGCAAGCGTCAACTCTGCAACCAGTCTGAGACAACTTAACACACTCTTGAGTACGTTGCTTACTCTGGTAAGCAATAAAATTCCCGGTTTTACGGCTCCAATTTATTACTATACTAAACAAATAATTATCCTTTTTTGTCAAACTTCTGAGTATCAATTTAAAATGTTACACCCACATTCAATCTCGTCGATATTATTCAGGTGCTTTCTTGATTGATGTCTCTATTGTCTGCAATTCCGTCGTGACTATGATTGTTGTTCTAATTTGGGCAGGTAAAGAGCTGACTCAGTTGGACTTGTCGCAGAACAACTTGAACGCTGTTCCATCGCCGGCGTTCAGGAACCTCCACCATCTGCTCATTCTCAACCTCAACCACAATAAGATTGGCTCACTCCACGCCAGGGCGTTCGAGGGACTCGACACCCTCGAGATACTCACCCTCTACGAGAATAAGATCACCATCATTGAGCCGGACGCGTTCAAAGGGTTGGACAAGTAAGTCTGCAGCATAATTTAATATCATTCTTATTATCGTTTTTGTTGCCATTCAATTTATTTAGGATAATTTCAGGGAATCAGTGTCTTATCTCAGGATCAAATTCCAGGAATTAGAATGTCCTGATGGTAACCGGATTGTAATTAGATAATCCCCCGCCTAAAACCACAAAAACCCGTACCGGACAAAAATTTTAACCGAGTGGATCGCATTAAATAATTCAAGTAACCCAAGTGCTATAATGTAACAGTATGGGATCGTTTTCAATTATGATTTTATCAACGCCTAACGTGCTCTTGTTGGCATCTGTACCAGTCCAGTCCACGTTTGAAGAAGTTTACAGAAAAATCTGCCGCGAAACCAGGAGCCGCTTGGCCAACCAGATCGATTTCAGTTGCCTGGTTTTTTAAAAAAGTTGATGTTTAATCAAATTCGCCGTCCTATAATCAGCCTCGTGCGCCTCTCAGGTACAAAAAGCTTTGAAAAAAAATCCCTAGTATTACGGAATTCACTACTATATTTTGTATGCATATCAATCCCGAACTTATTAACCTTTTATTGTTACATTGGCACATACGTTTCATTAGAAACGCTCGTTTTAATTTAACCGCGTATTATGGATCTGTCAAGTGGTATTGGTAAATATAAACACGGGAAATAATAACTTTGGAAAACCTGTTTGTTGAACTGCGACATTTTGAATATCACGGCCCATTGAATTTCTAAACGTAAATCACCGACAACTCAGTCGCATGCGTATCTATTATTAAAAGCGACGCAATCAATGCAGCCTATGTCTTTCTGTATGACGAATGGAAATATCAACTGGTGTCCCGGGCTTTTGCTCTCTGTCCACGTGTGTGTCACTACGTGTTTGCAGTAGAGCACTGCCCGTTACCGGTAGAAGGGGAAACATTTGCATGACAATAGAAGTAAACACTGTGCGGATTATTTTTAAAAGGTGGCGCGTACACAGAGACTCCCTCACCAACCCTCTTTTGTCATCAGGGCCGCACCGAAACAATAAAATGCCAGCACAATTAATCGAGGTCCAATTTGCCTCTCGTTATTGTGACGACCCCGCTTTTTTCCCGATCAAAACCGTTTGACTGGCATTTTTTTATTACACCGAGCATCAAAAGGACGATAGCACAGATCAACAATCGATGTATCGAAGTATGCATAAAGCCGGGTTAATTAATCTAACGGATGAAAAACTTTGTGAACCTAAATTTCGTGTGTTTCTGTCTCCAGTCGCTGGTTTGGTCTTTTGCTAGACCGGTTTCGGCTGCTCGCCATCTTCAGTAGCACTGTTAGTCACCTGACACTTTGGATGTTTTTTTGGCATCCTCACTGCACTGTCACTGTCAATTTACCTTTTCATTTTACCTTTACATTTTCAAGAACAAACAAAACAACATTATAAAATACTTATTCCCAAAGTGACGCTCTATTCGCCCCGCTAATGACAGTGCAGTGAGAAGGCCCAAAAAACATCCAAGGTGTCAAAAGTGACTAGCACTGCTACTGAAGATGGCGAGCAGCCGAAACCGGTCTAGCAAAAGACCAAACCTGCGAGAGGAGACAGAAACGCACGAAATCTACGGTATTCCAACCCCTCGCAGATTAAAAATAGGAATTTTAAATTTGTGAACCTAGTATCACCGACACCAACGATAAGATACATTACATAAAGATATATATATTTTTGTTTCCAACTTCTGGGTAGTAATTTCTCTTTTTTATCATATTATAACTCGATGGGAAAATAAGAGAGACTTTTTTTACCGGTACTGGAGCGGAAATGGAGGCCCAGTCAGAGGGCCCGCGGACGACAATTAGCCGGTAAAAAATACTGAATCGGCGAGGTGGTGTGGCCCGCGGGGGTGGCAGATGGGCTGCACGGTATAACGCGGCGTGGGGACTCAAAAAGAAATAACAAGGGGAGCGCGAGGGGCAAAAAAGGGTGGAAGAGCCCCTGGAGCCGGGCTGGAGTGGGCCCCGGGCCCAGCCCCCCTTCCCAACACTCGAGCCTGTACCGCCCCCCACCCCCCTTAACCACCAACCACCAACCGCTGGCCGCATAACACCGGTCAATGTCGAACCCGACCTGTCCGCCAAACAGTTTCGCCTTAATATAACCCCCACCCCTCAGCCCTCCTTAAAAATGCTTACTCGTTCCGAATCCTCTATTCGGCGGACCATTATCAGATGATAGGCGGATGGAATAGAGATAGCGATAATTACAATTAATTATTGCATCGAATAACGTATTTTAATATTGATAAAATAATCGATAATGCTTAATTGAAACCGAAAGAAATGAAAAAAATCTCCCGCAGAGTGACTCGTGAGGAGGGTTTCATAATGAAGTAGCCGGCGGCATATATGTGCCCCTGTCGGTGAAAGAACATACTTGTTGTGTCCGTATATTTGTATTAAGTTTCCAGAAGTCGTAGTAGGGTTGTGTGCGGTAAGGGAGTGGGACCCGGAGAGTGGCGTGCAATATTCAGTCCCAGTTGCCGATTCCCTTTGAGCCCACCAGGCCGGCGCTCTGACGGCGAACCAGCCCCGCCCCACCCACTCTCTAATTTTGTTGGCCAACATCAAAGAAACTAATCCTAGAGATTAATTAGAAATTGTCTAACACTAGAACTCTATTTACTCAGCGGTAGTATTCGTTAGAACGAGTCGCAAATTTTTCGGAGGAGTAGAAACCGTCTTCTATTTTATAATCGTTTTTAGTTTGTTACTAAAAATCATCACTCGTGGTATTTTCTGTATTACAACTGTTGGAAGTAGGTGCTTTAGTTCTATTCGCGATACATTTTGATGTCGATCCGTTACTAGAACCGAGAAGCGCAGTCTACGAACAATACAAAAATATTAGGGTTTCATAATTTGTTTACAAGTGTGGTACTAGTGATGAGAAATTGTGTCGGCACTATCACTACCTTATGGAACGTCACGGTTTCCGGTTTCCCCTGCTTTTAAAGAATTGATTGCTCCCGTACGCCCGCGAGTCGGACTCGAGCCGTCTCATTATCCCGCCCGAAGCCAGACAGATATTGCTGTCCCCATTTCGCTTTACTTCAATCTGAAACATCAACGAGCAACACAGAGAGAAAAGAAGGCGTGTGTGTGTGTCTGTGGGTGTGTGTACTTAGTGGAAGAGAGGGGGCCAATGGTAGAGAAAAGAGAGAGAGAGAGAGAAATGATGTCAGAGGCTACAATGGGAGCCGGGCGGACTGTACCCGGCCCCTAATTGAATTTCCAGGGAACATTTTAGAGAGTGACCCCCGGCCCCAGCCCAACTGCACCGCCGGTATTACTGATTGGGAGCAGTAGCAGGCCCGGAGACAGCTCGGGGGAGAGATTGGGAGAGTGAGCGAGAGAGTAGATGGCCGAGTAAACGAGTAAGAGAGCGACGGAGGATGAGTAGGGGGTTCAGTTCAACTGATTCAATATAAATACAACGCCGCGTTTCCCCCTCCAACCGCCACCTCTCCAACCTGTTATTAGATAAAGGTATAAACTATTAAACAATTAATAATATATCCGGCCTATAGGAAATGTAGGAAAATGTTTTAAATTGCGAAAGACAGATCAAATAATTGAATATATCCGCGAGGCCGTATCGCATTCTGTACTGAGCTGGGTAGAGTACATGCTGTACGAGAAATACAATCATGAAAAAAACAACAAGTAAATTTCGTTGTAATTTTAGTTGTCAATGTTATTACTAGCCGACTACGCAGGAGATCTTCTACTGGAGAAAAATCTTTGGACATGCAGCAGTCAGCCAGAAAATTTGGGAATCTCTCCTGTAAACCGTCATTCGCTCTTGTAATATTTTTCAATTATTTTCACTATTATTTCTTCCCTTATGAATTAGCTTCCGTAACTAAAAACTCAGAAATTGTCTCATCTCGCAATGTATTTGCTTTCTATTTAACAATCGAAGAAAAGATAGAAATAGAGGTAGATGCAATCGAAAGGAAATGCGGAACGAAGTATTATGTGGAACCGCGGGTAGATTCTAATATAAATCGAGTAGGAGCCAGTACAGTGAACTAATGAACTCACACGGGCTAGTTCCGCAGTGCTATCTCTAGCTCAGTTTGTTCAGGAATCTTGTGGTGTGGAACAAAAACCTCTGAAAGCCAATCATCGGGTTTTCTTCTTCGTCTTTAGTCTTTACTTCGTACTTATTAACCCAACACTTACTTCCCAGTTATTACGGTGAAACCGAACGAATTTACTGCAGTTATGACCAATCTTAAGGAATAACTTGCCAAGGATTCAACTAGATCTTGTACATTTATAATTTAAGTCATGAATATATTTTTCTAATAGATTTTCTCTTAACTATGTATTTTATTTAAATAAAATAACTATTGAACCAGTCAATGTTTTAAATCTTAAAATCAAATTCGGAGTTCAAATCTGGACCATTGCTCGAACCCATTTGAGAAAATATTATCCAATGGACCGTTGCTACAATATTCCCCACTTCCATAAGCTCATGATAATAACGACCCATGCAGGTAATTACGCAATAGTAGTAGTGTTATCTCATGCAAATACATCTATGCGGAGAGTTCAGTCTCTGGGGTACTACCTACGGAGAATTGTATTGTACCATAGTACCTCGAGTCAGTCTCGAATCATTATATTTCCTAACCGGTAATATCCTACTACGGGGTCTGAATCTAATTTAAACTACCTTCATGACTATTGGAAACTGGTATGTAGATATCGCCAAAGTTCCGAATAGCATCAGATATCTGATATCAATTCTCTTCCTGTTGCTTTAATCTGCATTTAGACCGGTTTGGTCAACATTCCCTTGTTAACCGCGGAAACCAGAAGATTTTATCAAAGAGTAAATAGTAATTTACTTCAAAAGGATAATTCAAAGAAACTGAAAAATGAAAATAAAACCCAATGTACTTGTGCACCAGAATTGCTTTTCTATGGCTACGGTATAAGGTCTTGGCAATAGGATGTTTTGGTCAGAATCTAAATATTTTGATATACTATATTTATTTTAGAGACTTGTTTAGTGATAGTAGTAACAGAAGCATACAGTAAAAATTTCTCTGTAACACTTTAATTAATAGATACTAACCAAAAACTCCAAAGTGATGTGTACATTCTTGGAGTAGGTGTCAAAACAAGAATTGCACAAATTGATGTCACTTTCCGATCTTAGAAACATGCCGGTCGTATCATCCGAAAACGGAAGTTGTTAGTTGG
The DNA here is from genome assembly GCA_019843655.1 of Lethocerus indicus. Classification (NCBI taxonomy): domain Eukaryota; kingdom Metazoa; phylum Arthropoda; class Insecta; order Hemiptera; family Belostomatidae; genus Lethocerus; species Lethocerus indicus. Next base: position 17,860,931 of record JACDQD010000003.1, on the reverse strand, counting down.
GATGCTACTGAATGCATGTAAAGGCACGTCGATACCCTGATGGAAAGCCGAGTTGTTGGACCACCTGAGACCACTTCATCCTAGGTTGTCCCTATCTCGTTTTGACATAGAACCGTGCCCGGTGCTTTGTTACTGGTAATTTGTTACTCTATCTCTGTAAGTGTTCGATAGCTAAGGACTCCTTTGTCACTAAATTCCCGTTCACTCAACCACGCGTCCCACAGTATTTCAACGAAATAAAGAAATTACCGAAATGTGTTTACCGTAAGAACCAATCCACCAATAGACTCATCATGAACAGATTATTTGCTTTACGGAAGGTTTTTACAAACATTTCTGAATTCTGAACTTTAATAATCATGAAAGTAAATTTTATAACAAACCAACGAGAACATTAGATGACAATGCATTGAAGTATTCGGCATTGAGTGGGAATTATACGTAAATAATTATAAAATCATGGGCCATTGCTCGAGGGCGTCATGGCGCGTCAAAGTGAAAATCATCAATATCGGAACCCTTGCGGCTTACCCTGTACCGATGTTCTAGACAATTCGAACCGCATCTCTGAGAGACCACTGTAACGCGGTCAAATGATCAGCCTTATAACTCAGTTTGATAAGCCACACAATAGAGTGGCTTTGAGTACTTCGTATAGTTTGATGAAGAGTATCAATTTGTCGATACTGCTTTCCAAGTACCCAAGACCAGAGATTGGGGGTCGGGCGGCTAATGGGCGTAGAATTACTTATTGAAGACACTTGGGTAGGAATTTACGGGGATGCCAGTTTTTAGGCCTTCCTCAGTTGCTGGGCGAGTCCTAATAGTTGAGCTGGTGGAAGCGCTCTAACCAAGTTTTCGGCTTCAAGTTTGTCTTTAAGGAGAGTCCCGAACCCTAAGGCCTCCCCCGCAACTCACTTTTAAGGGACTTTGACTTCTTCTTCTTGTTGTTCAGTCCGCCCCCGATATGTCCCAACGCCTATTGGCAGTCGCCGTCTCACAATCCCCAACCTAACCGCTACTCGACTTGGAGAGCCCGTATTTATCTAGTCGCAAAATAAATAATAATATGACTTTTTCGAATAAATAACTAGTCTTCCATTCATTTATCTCTCTCGATTATCCTTCGTCCACCGGAATTAAACACTATCCCAGCTAGCAATCTATTTTATATTTCGTCTCCGTGATACTTTTTTTGTCGGAAATGTTTCGAGTTGACAAATGGAGGCGGTTCGAATTACCCGGTCGACAAAAGGCCTTTGAATGGGAGCCGGCAGAACTCCCCGCCTACCACCTCAACAGGGAGACAAATGGCCTTAGAACAATCAAGGATAATAAGAACTTAAGACTCAAGTTGAAGAAAAGAAAAACGCTCCGGCCTCAGAAGAAAGAAAGGCTCGTTTTAATATTCACCGCCTCGACTCTATTGAAAAAATCGCATTAGAAATCTAAAGTTAAGAGAAATCCACATTACAGTTTAAATAGAAGTGTAAATATGGACCGCATTTTTCAGCCTAAGAACCTCGTTTTTTAACCCATTTTGTACCTACAAACCCCATTTTTCGTCTAAAAACCCCGTTTTTGACCTAAAAACCGCATTTTTGATCCAATATTGCGCCTATAAACCGCAGTCTTCGGTTTTTAAGCGCATAATTGGTCCAAAATGCGGATTTTAGGCGGAAAATGGGGTTCTGAGACGACAATTCGGCCCAAAAGTGTGGTTTTTAGACCAAAAATCAGCGTAAAAAGGGGGTTTTTTGGCCAAAAAAAGGGTTTTGTGGACACATGATTAGCCCAAAAAAGGATCTTTTAGGCCCAAAAATAGTTTTTTAAACGAGAAATCGGCCCAAAAATTCAGTTTTTAGGCGGAAAATTGACCCAATAATTCGGTTTCTAGGCCCAAAAATGGTGTGTTTTGACGAAAAATCAGCCCAAAAATGCGGTTTTGAGAATGAAAAATGCGGTTTTTATTTTATTTTATTGTTTATTTTAGTGTTTTTAAACGAGAAATGCGGAAACTTTTAGGCGAAAAACTTAGGCCAAAAATTACGTTTTTGGACCTAACTTAAAAGGCATGCTACACTAATAGTAATTTCGCAAACGCCAAACTAAAGTTTGTATGCTATCTATTTATCGACCTAGGCTCATTAGTCGATGTTTGCAAGTCGAGTGACTTGCTATTACTTCTTATATTACAGCTCATTAACCACTAGTTAAATATATGATATTTCACTTCGGTTTTTTAAAGGTACGGATGTACAGACTTGGGAGAACTGGGTCCTGAAGCTCACGCTACGTAGCTCCAACTAACTCACCGTCACCACATGTAAAAGAGTGTGCGTAATAACACATTGTCAATAGGAATTTAATACCCAAAACAATTTAGGATTGATATAGGTTTTCCAAAGAAGAAAGATTATTACTATACGAATTGAGCTTACTGAATTAAGCTCAATGATATTTGTACGAATTTAACAAATTGTAATATAAATTATTAGCAAAGGTTGAGATACGTACAGAATAAGCGTTCCTTGAAAGAGAAATTTCGCAAATACTGTTTGATAAACAGTATAAAAAGGAACTGATTTCCATCGACAAAATTCAAAAGAAGTTTTTATCTGCTCATTTTGGGCCCGGGGTATTTTTCCGCCTCGCTTCGACGGAATATCCGGGGCCATGGATTGTTTAACTAAAAACTGAGTTCCCGAGGGATGTGGAAGGCTCCGTGTCGGGAATGTAATCGTGGGGGAGGCGGATTGTCGGCTGCATTTTTAAACGTTAGTTATTCGTCGGATCCTCCCTCATCTCGGCTCCTCTCCTCTCCCGAGTGAAACTTTAACAAGGAGCTCTAACAAGTGTTTATTTGACGTTTAAACAGGAGATGTTTAGAGTCTCGCTTAGCGCTCGGAAGCGCTCTTAAAATATGGAGTAATATTCCGTGGCGACTGATACCGTAGGCGCCGTCCGCCCGCCCATCCTCGCCTCTCCTAAATATTTAAACCTGATGTTAGATCGGGCTCCGTATTAAAATTTTCGCCCTCCTGAAATGTAGATAATGGCGGCGATTTTTTTCTCGTGTTTACGAGCCTAAAAACCCCAGAACTGGCTTTAAAGGGAACTCGTTACTTGTCGGTGCAAATTAAAATTTCTGAAACAATGTACCGCAGTAATATTATACTTCAAGTACCGCGTGAAAAATTTGGTGAGATTTTATAGCTTTGAATTTTGTTTCGGTTAGACTTACAAGGCTAAAAAATAGAATAATTTTCTTAGTGATAATAAGAGGGTCCTTAGATTATACTTTCAAGTGAAACTTCCTTGTTACCGGATTAGATATAAAAGTTGCAGCAAATTTAAATTAAATTTTGTGCACTACATATAAGCGATAAATGTTGACTATTTTCTATATATTATAGCAGGAAATGTCGGAGATGCTCCCAGTCGTAACGGGGCCTGGTGAAGGTAGTGGCCTAGGCTATAATGTGTTGTAGGAGTGAGGGGTAGGGGGAAGAAAGGCCGGTTATTAGGGGCAGTACTAGTTGGGTGCCAGTAAGTGAGCGTACATCACCAGCTCAGTGTGCGTGCAGCTGCTAGTGGACTTCGCTTTCATCTCGACGCCGGTTATTATCTTATCCACGGGCCCCTGGCACACTCAGACCAATTGCCGCTAATCCCATCTCCTCTCCATTTCCAGTCCTCACCATACTCGTCCAAAGTCCCCGGGTACTCTGGACCCCGAAAGTACGAGATATATATATATATTCTCCGGGAGGTTCTAAGAACCTCCAATGCGAGGGCAAAAAAAGGATGCTGCTTTTAGAGCACCCGAGCCGAACCTCATATCCATATTTCGTAAGCCCAATTTGTTGAGTTCGTTTCAACGTATATTTGGCTAAAGGTGAGACACCTACTATTTAATATTGTTTAAACCAATCGTACATTTTTTTCTACCCCAACATTGTTTTCTCGCAGTTCCATAATTTCAGGCACTCGTTATTTTATTGTACATATATTCCTTTATTTATATTAAGTGTTTGATCTGTTTAGGAAACTGAAGAGGTTGAACATCGGAGGCAACGACTTAAATTCTGTTCCCCAGGCAGCCCTCTCCATACTGGACAATCTCAAGAAACTCGAAATGCAAGAGAATTCGATACAGTCGATATCGGAAGGAGATTTTTCAGGTACCGCGTCTATATCTTAAGTTTACTGTCGGTTAACATAAATTAATCGGAATATCACACTACTGTCGTGGTGCACCCGCTACAATAAACTAAATTAAATGATATATCGAACTAATTATATTTTTCTACATAAAGTATGAAAAAAGTACAAAAGTAAAATATTTAGGAAAAAATTATACGAAAGCACATTCTTCATCTAACTGATGCAACTTATCTTTTCCCAAGAAAAAACCATTTCTCGCGGTAAGATAACTTCGCTTTGATAATAAATCAAAGCGTTAGTTTTAACATCACGGGGCTAAGACAATAAAACTATTTCGAATAAACTATTGAATTTTGTTAAATCCCTAACTACACATTAAATTTAGCTCGAAAATTGTTGTATAGGAAATATTTAAGCATTTACCGATATATTAAACACATGAAATAATGGAACAAATCCTGACTTCTTCTTATTAGTTATTATCTCAATAATATAGTCCTATATATATGTATAGTTTATGTTTTATAAGTTATATATTTAATAGGCAATTCGTAATAAATTATTCATTAATTAATATCATATAGTTCCAGGGGATTGTGATAAATTAATTAAAAAATGGAAAGTTAAATTTTATTTGGCCGTTCAACGATTCCTAATTGGTCAGAAGCACATAGCCAATTGGCGCATTGCTTTGAAATCAAAATTTTGGAAAGGCTTATTTCGTATAACGCTATATTTTCTTCAAAAAACATACACAGCTTACACTGCTCAATATTTGTCGGGTATTACTCTAAAATACATTCTGTATTTAGGCCTCCACTCGCTGGATTCGCTGGGTTTGGCCCACAACCTGTTGAGGATGGTCCCCGGAAAAGTGTTCTCGCATCTGAAACAGCTCAACTCCCTCGAACTTGACGGCAACGCCATCTCTTACATAGACATCGAGGGTTTCAACGGACTCGAAGGTACAATCCATATTCCTTCATCCCTATCTCGTATTAGTTTTTGTTTCTTATTCAATAAACCTTTATATTAATAAGTACGCCACAGCCTTTCAATTCAATAAGTTAGATCGAACAACAAATTTTAGAAAAAGCAGTCAGTGCACCGTGGGCAGTGTTCGAATTGGTTTTCTTCGTCGGTCAGTTCCCCCTGGCAGCGGTGTAGCCAACGTTATTCGCGCTCCCTGTCCCTATCCCAGCGTGCAACTTTATATTTGTTAAACTTTCTTCTGTCTCGAGTTATTTTACGACTGGCCGCGTTCTGGGTGTAGTAAAGTGTTGGCCAACGTTTTTCTCGAGCCCAGATTCCGACAAGGGTGTACAATATAAACATAACGCAGAGCTAAGTAGAGTTAAAGAAACAGTCTTAAAAATGCTCGCGCTCACAATATCCCGACCTGCATCGCGTTTAAAATTTGGTGTTACATTTTGTCCAACTCACCGTGACAACCCAACATTAATTGTCGAGCTCCCTTGTTTTCTTCGTCGTGCCTCGGTGATATTTATTCATATTCTAAAATAATTTGCTCAGTTATGAGCAATGTAAAATTAAAATCAACTACTTCTTAATTAAATACTAATACTTTTTTACTGGACTATTATTTCAGCTATTTTTACTCGTTCTACATTTTCATCAGGCCACACATTAACACCTCCTCCTTAGGACATTGATGACCTTGTGTAATAATATCTGAATAATTCACTACGACTAGAATACAAATCCTGGATTCGTTCGCCAGCGGTTCATCGGAGGAGACCGTTATAATTAATAATAATAAGAAGAAGAAATAATTATTGGTGAAATAAACTCGGGCTTAATTCTCCCCAGTGACTGGTCGGCCAAGATTGAATATTGATAAATAAATACTTTAGCCAGGCGATTATTTCTAAAATAACGGTAAAATTAACACAAAACAAGCATTAAACAAATTCAGGTAAGACTAGTTTTTCAAATTGAAATACTTTCCCTCTTGGGGCTGTGAACTAGTTGAAAATTTGTCTCGGGAAACTATGCCTGTCTGTCGGTTTTGATTGTGAAATTCTGTTGGGTCAGATTATCCTGGCGGAATTAGAAATGAAATTAAAATTTAAATAGTAAACTCGGTATGTTAAACTTCTCTATTCGACTCCCAACTTCAGAATGAAGTTGATCAAGTCTGCCCCGCGAGAAGTGAGCGCTCCCCGCAGTCATTATAAATATTTAAGAGAACTAATCTAATCCTATGCTCGGTCTCTGGAGCAGTACCGCCAGTGATGGAGTTGGATTTATTGTACCTCTCTTCCTATATACGGCTGCTCGGAACTCATATTTTGCTCAAGAAATTAGATTTCAAACTATAAATTAATCAGAAGATTTACTGTCATTAGCTTTATTATCCGCTCAAATTTAACTTTTAACGAGAAGTGTTATCAATCTATACGCAATAATTTTATATGAAATTCTTTAATAGCTCGTAAAATATTAATGTATATTTGGATAGGGAACGTTAGTGTTCTTTGCGCCTGTATTGCTTCTTTAAATTTCTTAGAAGTATAAGCGTATTTTAACACTCATATACAAAAAAAAGTTCTTCTAGCTCATAAAGGCAAGGCACAATTAAGCTTTAAAATTGAAGTATGAACTCTGTGTAAGGACAGAAACATTAAAAACTTTTGTTTTATTTTAATCTCTAGTTTTATTCGTTAATTTAAAACAATATCTGATTAGTAATGGACATTAACAGGAAAAATGTACTGACAAAATATTTCATAATCGTACAATTTAAATAATTCGGACTGCGTCTTGTTTAGTGCAATAATAAAACATTGGTGGGTCCGTATGTTTGTTGATCATTTAGGTAGGTATTTAGCCGTGAGCTTTCCTTCCGGGTCGTAAATTTTGGCTATAGCCAGAAAATCGTCCCGCTTCTTGTCCACCATAAATTTGATGACTTCCATCGCCATCTCCTTTTGTCTGTCACTGCATTTGGCACATTCGGTCGCTATCGCATCCGGCAACAGTTCTGCAAGAGTCAAGATAAAACCGTTGGTTAATAATTATTAACAGTCTTTAAATAATACAATTCCGTCGATATTGGAAAAACTTATTTGCCCGACGACTTTTGGGCTCGAGTTTATTATTCACTGTATACACATTTGAACAATGTTTGTACAGTATAGAATACTAGCTAGCAGAGACAGAAACACACGAAATCTTATTTATCTTGTTGGTCTAATCGCGGTATTCCAACCCCTCGCAGACCACAAAACAGGAATTCTAAATTAACTAGAGTTCGTTGGGCGCACTTGCACCAATAAACTAGCGCCCCCCTGAGGGTGGTGCGGAAATGTGCTAAAGATCGTTGGGCACACTTGAACAGATAAACTAGCGCCCCTTGAGGGTGGTGCTGAAATGTACTTAACTAAAGTGCGTTCGGTGCACTTGCACCAATTAACTAGATTACTAAAAATAAACATTTTTCAATAAATTTTGGATCAACATCTACAATGTTTGTACAATTCCACGATAGATATTATTTATAACATTCTTGTATCCGAGCTTTATAGTCTGCTCCGGACTAACATAAAAACATAACTTTAAAAATCGTTACAAAGTGAGTACACTAAAATGTTCCAAATACGGTATGAATAGGATCCAACCTTTGAGGGCTTGTCCTAACGGGCAGCATTCCCCTTTACCGACGAGGCACAAGAAGTACTTGCTGTAGAGTTCATCGTTGTTGAGAATCTCCGCGACGTCGACACCTTCGAAGGTGGAGAAGTCGGTCTGAGGATGGCACAAGACCACCCCAAATAAAACGGACACTGCCAACACTGAAATCTTGACCATTGCTCTAGTTTCAATCGGAGTGGGAGATCGGTCAAAGTTTACGGAGAAGAGTGGACCTGGCGAGGGAACCGGCTCCCCTTTATAGACAATGGTAGCGTGACCGATGCCGATGTTTAGCGACATTGACGAAGTCCTTTTATAATAATTGTGCGGCAAGCCGGCCGGTCGTTTTAATCGGCGGAATAGACTAAGACCGGACATAGACTAGAAGCGGAAACACCGCCAACTCGCCCTTAATTAAGGCCAACACTGTTATTTTCCGATTCGTCCTCAAGTAGGCAATCTTAGGCAGCGGGCACTGTTATTGTACCGACTGTCATTATTCGTGACGTTCAACAAAATGCCCACGGTCGGAGTCATTTCCGTCCTAGCGACTCGGTGGATTTAACCAGCCAGTGAAACGGCGAAACGAAGGACGAAGAATGGAATTATACAATTCTAACAGTGTTAAATTAGATGTCGTATTTTAGGTAGGAAATCGAAATATCGGCCGTCCTCAGAGTACACCAATAGCGCAATCCAGTCAAGCACGCTAGATTATAATCCTCCCTTTTGCCTCCGCTAGCTGATTTGGTCCTATAGCTTCGGTATCTTGCCATCTTCAATAATGTTCCGTCAATAGACTAGAGTGAGAAACTTACGCATGCTGTTTGCAGACAGAGATCCTGTTTGCCCTGTCACGGGTCCCTGTCCATCTTATCGATTAAACATAAAATAATTCACTTAAAATACTGTATACAGGACAGAAAAGTGATGAGAAGAGCAGTTCTTAATTTTCTGTTTCATATATTCGATAATTCTAAATTATAGGAAAACGGAACTCGAGCTCAATAAGCCCGAAATTTGGGGATTGCGAGAGAAATATCTGTAATACGTACAAATTATTTGTTACATATTGTAATATTGATGACATTTTTCAACGGATTCACCGATACATAAAACGTGTAAATTCACGTAATATTTCCCCCAACGTATGTGTTCATATATTAAGGTCATTTAGATTAGAATATCTTTAAATACCGGAGAGAAAGAGCACTTAATCCTGGGACGTTGAAGCGATCGAGGACGAGTTTAATAAAAGAAAGTGAAGAGCGATAGAATTTTCACCTGCATCATGATCAAAAGAAAGAGGGACCCGGATCCCCTGGCCTATTTCTGCAAAAGTTTAACGAGAAGAGGCGCCGAAATTGTAAGCCAAAATGAGGATGAGATGAAGATAAAGTGAGAGGGAGAGGGGCTCCTGACAGACAGCCAGGAATAAAGGGAAACCGGGGGGAAATTTATCTGAAGGTATTTATTGCACATTTCAGGAAATCTTTTACTCAGTATTCTGCCTGCCCGATAAAGCAACAGAGAACTAACATTTATATATGCGTATAAATAATAAATTTATATAAAATAAATTTAAATCTAGGTTTCATATTTTTCATTTTTATTGTTAACCCCCCTTTTAATAATTTTGACCAGCACGATGAATAATCAGCGTACCATCAGGTTATAACCGCTCACATGTTGATTGCGCAAATTGTATGTTCATGCATTGTCGGGTTATAATTACGGAATGCGGCCAAGCAAACTACACAGTATCGGCCTTGTAGCTGATTATAAGAAGTATCAGTTTGAATATGATTTTTAGAATATTTATAATTTCTTACATTATGATACATCAGTCTTAAAACTTCACCTAAGTAATAAATACACACTGTGTAGATTAATTTGTTTACTTTCCATTAAGATTTATTTGAGAAAAATATTTATTTTTTGACCTGCATACTACTATGCATATTAATATGCTATTACTGAGGGAATGTCACTAAGACTATGATGAAAGATCCCAAAAGTGATGAAATGAGAGTAATAAAAATAGATAGGAAATATTTTTACCTCTTCACGTACTCTCGTGTTTTATTAATGTATAAACTTTTGCGGAGAGTACAAAGGTAGAAGGAAAGAGACAGAAGAAATAAAGGAGAAACGAAAAAGAGATATGGGGAAAGAGCAAGACGGATAGAAACGTAGTGTGAGAAACCGAGGGGAATTTATTGGTGTTAGATTGGAGGAGTGGTTTTGCACGGTGCTAGTCCGAAAGCTTGCTGCTTATCCGTTGGGGCGGAAAATTGGTTTTGTGTAACAATATTTGAATTATCATATCTTAGATACCCTCCTTCAACAACGATAAACATTATAAAAAAAGACCTGTGCTGAAAACTAATGTTGGACTCACAAATTCGGAACTGTAAAGCACAGAATTAATTCCAGTAAATCAGATAATTAAAAGTAGTGTCGCTTATTTTATGAAAAATCAATAAATATGTGTCACATTCGATATTCTAACGTTTTATTATATTATTTGATGATCGTAAGGCAGGGTTTTAGATCCTATGCTCTTACTTATACCAATAAATGCAGTTTGGATACCTTATCGACGATAAGCCGCGTTCATACACTCGTGAATTTGAGGTAGGAATGTTTCTTGACTGGGAAGATTCGACGAGAGACACAATTTTATGAAGCGGTTTATTACTCAACCGACAGGTGGATAAACGAGAAAGTTTCCCTCTGGGCTCCACCAATAAATTACGAGGTAGAGCCGGGTAAATCACCTCGAATTCTTCGGTAAATGGACGTGGCCTTATAATCTTTTAGGCAGTAAATTAATATTGGCCACGCTTATAAGCACAGAAGTGAGCAGGGACGGTATCAGTCGTCATATACGAGGGCTGTGGAAAACCAATAGGGCTGTTAATTTGAACACCTAGGTTTATTTAGAAAACCAATATTCGGTCAAATGGTCCCCTTAGAAAAATCCTTTGCAGGTGTGAAAGCTGTAATGTAATCATAATTTCAGATTTTTAGCCGCATTGAAATAATCATCAACGAGTAGACTCAGAGAATGTACGAGCAAAAATTTATCTGGATTTACTGACGGACTGGCTTATGCTGCTGGCGATGGCGAGAAGATACCCAAGCCTGCGTAGGATAGAATCAAAGCGGGCAGCAAAAGTGATGATATTCTAATCTTCGCGGATCCCAAACAGATAGCTTTAAAAATAGAAACAGTATCTTCTTAATACGATATTTTAAGAAGATATATTAAAAATCCGCTACAGAAAATTTGGTCGTAAGGGGGTGAGTCCCGGAAGGGGGGAGGGACTCCTGTGAGACTCAAGAACGGGAGAATGGGCAGAAAAGCTTAAAAGGGGGGAAAAACAGGACCGACTGTTAGACAAAGGGTCGGGAGCCGAATATGGGAGAGTTGTGTGTGCGGGTCGATAGAGCGGCGGCGGCGGCGGCCACTCACGCCCCCGCAACCGCCCCCGCCCCCGCCACCAACGTCTCATTCACAGTAGTCCACAATATGCTAGCAGAGAACCGCATACAGGGCCTCAAACTCAAGTCACGAATCCAGTCCACCCCAGCACTCGCAATTCTACAACGGAAAATTCCCGCACCACTGTTTGACAGTAAACAAATGCCAATTCTCTCAGCCGCCACCTCACGGATGGTCCGCAATCAATAATTCACGCCGGGAAAAAAAATGCGTCTATAATTCTCTAAGTGAAAATGGGATACCACACCAGTAATTCGAGTAACCCGTTAAACTCTGTTTATTTTAAACCAAAGAATAACTCTGAGGGATTCTGCGTCTTTAAAATCCCATAATCTGGATCGTTTCGGGATGCTGTTCGATTCATCTTTCATTTAAAAAACACTTATAATTAACTATGGCCTTTGGTTCTCAATATGGTGCTCAACGAGTGGTGCCCTGCAGCGCGACCTTTAACCTTCCCCGCCTTATGATGATTGCGGTACGCACCGAACCCGGCACAGATATCGGCACAGATGCCGGCACCGATCGATTTGATTCCTCTCCTTCATCGGGACAATATTCTGTTTTCGCTAGATGGCCCGCTTCGAACCTGTTTTCCTGAACCTCCCGCGACTGCAAACTTCCGTTTCCGTCAGTAGGGAAATTTAAGGCCTTTAAGTGTAACACCGTTAAACTGATCGATATAATTAATTCCTAAAAAAGTGGAATCACTTTTGAACGATCTTACTTAACGGGTAAGAATTCTTAAAGGGGAAGCGAGTGATTCCGACATTTCTGGAGAATAGTGATCATTTTTAAAAACCTCAGTTTATTTTTTCAGAGAACCTGCAATACTTACGCCTGGGTGATAACAACCTGCATGAGATCCCGAGCAACGCGTTGCGGAGGCTACACCGGCTCCGGCACCTCGACCTCAGAGGCAACAACATCTCCGCCATACCCGAAGACGCTTTCTCCGGGTTCGGCGACACTATTACCTTCCTCAACTTGCAGAAGAACGAGTCAGTAACACCTTCATTGCTTTCACGCCTTCCTCACACCTCATAAATCATACATAATACATAGCTTCATTTCTTTTCGGTTGTTCGTTTGCATGTTTGTTTTTTAGTTTTTTAGTTGTAGTTTAATTTTTTATTTCGTTGTGCTGGGTTTGTTTTTTTCGTTGCATTTAGGTTTACGTTTATTTATTTTCTCTCGTTTAAAGTAAGAGGCTAAGTAATACATATATTATTACAACTTTAGTTCGTACCTTTGTTCTGTGACTAAAAGGTAATGGGGTCAGTTTATTAAAAAGCGCAATTCATTTTGTATTCCTTTTTCCTGATCTTGACTTGTTTACAATGCGAAATTCTAGTCCTTTCTTTTTTCAAAATCTTCCAGTGTTTGGCAAATAAATATTATGGAAACAGCATCGAATGACAAAATTTAATATCCCATAGTTAAAAGAGTTTAGTGTTTCTAATGAATAACCACCGTCTCTGTTTATAGCATAAAGACGTTGCCGGTAATGGGGTTCGAGAACCTGAACTCCCTCGAGACTCTAAATCTCCAAAACAACAAACTGACACACATCCCAGAAGAGGTTATGGAACCAATTATGGATACACTAAGAATCATTGACATTGTCGGTACGTACGTCTCTCTTCCATTATTGAAATTGCACGTATGTGTAGTATCGTAATTAATTAGTTGAAATTTTAATCATTTCCTTTAATTTCCTCTCGGTATATCCTCTCGGTCGATCTGTAGGCTCAACACTCTGGAAGAATGACTAACGGAATATTTAACTGTATTTGTCCTCGGAACAGACAATCCTCTGGTGTGCGACTGCGAGCTGCGGTGGTACAAGGACTGGATGAAATGGCTCAAGGACGACGACGTGATGCAGAAAAAGAGGACGGTGTGCACGATGATCGAGGAACATAGGGAATACTCCCTGCAGAATTTGCCCCTGGACAAGATGCACTGCGCGGGCAAGAACATGGAGCGAAGCTCGGGCTCCAGAGGCTCAGCGGCCCGCCTCCATCACACCACCTGTCACCCCGTCTACCTTCTCCTTCTCCTGCCCCCGCTGCTCGTCGTCTAGTCTACGAATATCGCTTTGTAAACTCAAGCCGCTACAATTCGATTTAAAAGAAAAAGAATAATTACGTATCGTGTCGACAAAAACCGATTAAATCAGTCTGGACTTGCACTATAATATCTTGAAAGGACAAAACTGGATACAGAAAATAATTCCCGTCGGATATGTTAAATAGCGTAGTTACCACCGACATTTTGAAACTAAAAAATATACTGATTGCGGATTTTATTATAGAAGTAAGATTTTTATTTACCGATTTTAATAACCTGTGAAATTTCTACTGAATTAAGTAGAAAAACAAAATTCGTAAAAGTCGAACTAAATAAGAACCTCGATATGAACCTGGTGTCAATGGACCAGTTTGAAATGAATATATTTGTTCTGATATTTTGAATATTAAATATCTGGTGCCTGCAAATAAGTTGTTGAAATTAACTTAAACAAAATTACATCCATATGTTGCAAAATAGTGTTTTTTCTCTTTACAGACCTTAATAAAAAAGGTAAAAGCATTTGAGGACTATCTAAATAACCTTAAAAATGCTGTATCTAATATTTACCTTGATTTCGCTAAGTGATCCTATATAATTCTTGTAATCATTTACACGGTAAACACATTAAGAATTAAACATATCTCCAACTTAAGTTTATATGATATAAAGTGAATAATATGTAAATGAGTAACTTGTGATATAATTATACCATTCTATAAAGATAATTCAACTAATTTAAGATACAGTATGAATTTGCAGATATGGCCCAATCTGGTTTTAAATAAGTGCTCAGGTTTTTAATTTAAAAAAAATAGTTATATAGTATTCCATGTAATATTTTATGTATTATTATTGTACTGTGGTCTAAATGAGAAAGCCATATTTTGAATAAATAAAAAACAATAGCATCCCAGAGATTTGAATGATGACTATAGAATATGAAGTATTCAACTTAATGTATTTGATATCAATGCAGACATATCATTGTTAGGCCTTAAATTGGTATATCAGTATTAAAAATATAATTAACTACAATAATTTATCGGTACCTGCAGTGTTTTGGAAGTCCACTATCTTTATTCAACAATGTACTGTAAATGCCAAAAATTAACAGATTGTATTATTAATAATACAAAATATGTTCCATTAGTGAGATTAAGTAAAACATATCATAAATTTGCCTTAAATATTCTGCGTAATATATTATCAATAGAACCCATTCTGTCACAAGGTACATCAGGAATAAGTAAAAATTGTATAAATAAAAATAAAAAATAAAATAAAAAACCAACCCTACATTTTAAGACAGCTCTTTGAGCATATATCCACAATAATACCTACTGAAAACAGAATTTTCTGTGTAAATTCACAATGAATCAAATACAATTTTGAAAATATTTATAAGTTTTATGTTTATGAAATACATAAAAAACATAAAAAATTTGTATTTATGTAAAAATCAACTATTACATTTGTTAATGGGAGCCCAAGCAATGTCTTCGAAAATTGGTAATAATATATAATTACTATCTATTTTATTTTTGTCTTGTAAATGTTTAAATTGTTAATCTGTGTAGCTTATATATTTTATGATGCATATCAATCAGTTGCCCAGTTTTTAAAGTTTGTAAGTGAAGTTGAAATTTAATATTACATATAAATATTATATATAGCTTTTATATGTAAACATATAAATAAGCAGTACCCCTACCCTTGCAGGAGATGTCATTTTGTAAGTTTGTAAAATGTTTAATGTTCAATGTTTTCATTTATGTAGCTCTTGAGAGACCATGAGATAATAAGCCTGTAAATAAATAATATAATATACACATATGTAATTAATTTAAATAGTATATAACGAAAAGTGTAATTCTATTCTAAAAGTTGAAGCATTTTGTTTTAAGGAAAGTTGTCCCACTATTAGCAACTCGACTAGTTGGTATTTTTTATTTTTCCCATACAAAAAATGTACATTAAGATATAGTTCATAGTTTGTAGCAATAGCAGGTTTTAGATTTTTTGCAACTAAATTTAACCCTTTTACACATCACTATGCTGTGCTTAAAGAAGGAAAAGGGAGTTCAGGAAGTTGCTTAACTAAATCCTAGTGAAAAAAAATATTGTAAACTTGATTCAAATTTGGTACAATTACCTTTTCAAGAAGTTAACATTGTGTACAAAAACATAATTATTACTTGATGGCAATGATGAAAATTCATTGCCATATTCTTATATAATGTAACTCATCTGCTTACATTTAAAAAAATGTCATAAGTGAGAGTTCAAGGGTTATCATATCACCCCACTGACACATTTCAGTGATAGTTTGACTATATTCCTTTTATTTAATTTTGCTTGTATATTACTTTACAAAAATATTTTTTAAAATGTTATAAAAAAAGTAATGGGTCATTACTCGGGTGGTGTTATTAGTATGTAAGTTAAGGCCCCAGGGCCGAACCAAACCATTTCAAGATACATATCTATGGGGTGAGGCCGGTTAATAACCAGTCACCATAAATGCCATACATCATTACATCATAAGAGAAACCATGAATCCATCCTGTTTACCATCAACAGTGACAAAAGAAGAGAAGTGTCAGAGGCCGTTATCTAGATGGGCACCCATGGTGAGGGTTAAAATCAGCCCGGTTACCACCCCCTCCCTATATACAAATTATTTGTAAATTAATTAACTAAATTATATCCGTGTCAACATTTTTAAAAAATATATATAATAATAATTGTACATGTAAGTTAGATTTCTTTTTAAGATCGGTATAGAAGTGTGTTTGATCGATGTATGTTGTCTACAAAAAAAAAGAAAACAGAAGAAATTATGACATATCACAATATACATATCACTTAATTGGTACTAAAATAAAAAATATGGCTGATTGCAGAATGTGTTAGTGTTCTGTGGTATATATTATAAATATAAGAAAATTATAAATAATATAGTTTATATTAAATACATATATATTATATGATTATAGCTGTATGTCATTTGTATTTAACAAACATGTGTTTATGTCTTTATGCGTGTATACTACTTGTATGATGTTATTCACTGTGTCTTCTATGTATTTCTTCACCAAATTTAGAGGAGTGGAAGAGATGTCTTAAGAGATAAACATATTATTGGCAGTATGTTAATTCTGTTGTAATTGTATACTTTGGTTGAATTAATAAAAACAAATTTAAAAAGTTTGTCCATATTATATGTCCATTTCATCTTACTCACTCCCCTTTGATTGTAATTAAAAAAAGAATTTAATTTATTTTATTTTTTAGTTATTAACTACTTGCAAATTAGTTATTATCCAGAAGCAGGAGTATACTCTATGCATAGAGCTCAATTTTTTGTATTTTTCTTTTCACGGGACCCTTATAAAACTACTCTAGAGAAAGGTAAATTCCAAAATTTTTCAAGTATCTGCATTTCCAAAGAAGGCAGTATTAATAACATACATATTTTATACATGTATTAATGTTTTTATTCCAGAGTAATACTTCATGACATTTTATGTATCATACTGAATACTAAATAAAATAAAAACTATTATTCCAATTTAATACTTTATAACTCAATTTGAAATTTCTTTTACATTTGATGTCAATAAAATACACATAATTAGGCATATTTAAGTAGAGTAAAATGTAAATGTAATAATTTTTGATCATTTTAAATACTGAACCCATTGCTAATATATATTTCCATTAACAGTCATTATTATTACTTTATGGAAACACCTTAATGTATATTAGCAAATGTATGAATTATGTAAATTGTAAATCAGAATGAAAAATAGCCATGCACAATATTTCAAATTTCACTACTCTTGTAATCTATCTTCATTCTCTGTGTAATCTATTTCAACTGTGAATGACATTTCTGACAGAGTGCTTCAAAGCAGTCCATATGCATGATTACCTTACTATGTTAATGACAAAATACCTCTAACAACAGAGAGAAGCCAAAACCACTCTAAGAGAGGACCAGATAAGGACAGAAAATCACAAGAGTGATGAAATCCTCATGGACCCTACACAAATACTGTAAATTAATTGTAAATTTCCCTTTAACTAAATGTTGAATGAAACATAGTTGACGTAGACGTGATTACCAGAATAGGTGCAAAATACAAAAATAACATATACACATTTACATATTAATGAGCATTTATCATTTGGTAGGGATACAACCTCAGTGTGTGTACATTACTCCACTCAGAAATAAATGCAATCCTAATGGTTTCCAATGGATGCTAATAATGTTAATATCACTTCATATGGTGGTTCTTTTTAATGGGGTACAATTTCATGTTAAGTGACAAGCAAAATAAAAGGAAAAATAAAAGGGAAGGAAAACATTTAGGAGGAAAAAAGCTTCGAATAATAAAACATCCAGTATTTGTTGAGTGGGGTCATTCAAAATAGCCATACACGCACAATACATTTTTCATGAGATAGCCACCTTAATCAATTTGAATTATGAGAGCGAAATGAATATTCATTTTAAACATCATGAATATGCATAGGGCCAAACCAGTTTTCATGCACCCCCCAACCAATATAAACCAAATGTGTAACTCAAAATGAAAACAAAAATAAGAAAAAATTGTGGTAGGTAAAACGTATGCAGTATTTCCTTATTTTATTTTAAAACTTATAATTAAAGAAGCTGTCATCACAATTAATATAATATGTTGCTTCAATATTTCTGAATGAACAACAATACATATTCAATAAATGCCAACTCTTTTATATGAAGTATTATTTGCTATTCAATTTTGTTATTAACAGAGCACACAGTATAATCCATATTATATGGACAAGATATTTAGGACTTAGCAAGGACTTTTCAAGTTAAGGAATTTTTGTTTAAATATGGTTTAAAGTGCTTATTTCATGTTGTACTTTGTATCAGTCATCTTATGTTAATTATTTTTGTTACTTTATATTTTAACTTCTATTTATTATTTTTATTATCTTATTAAAATCATTTATATTATAGCTTAGATTATATTATTATTTAAGAATGACAACCGCTTTGTTGGCTGTGTATTTAAATTTTACATCTACTTCAGATGTGGGTTAGTCTTCAATTGTTATAAATGACTCTTGGAGTAATAAATAAAAGTGTACTGTTTGTAGTATAAATTTCAATGTGAGAAAAACTCAAATTTTTACTTTACAAACTAATAACAACTAGCCGTAATTTTTGTTGCATTTCTTGGTTACAGAATTTTGTTTTCACTTGTCTCTTTGGTCTTAAAATGACTCAATTTGATTTGTTACCATTGTCTGTAGCATTCTAACAGCAAACTCCAACACACCATTCCATCAATACTTTTACTGTAACAGTATTAAGACTGATTTTGACTGTCATGATCCTGTTATAGTAACAGTGTAGTGACAATGGTTGCAGAAGGCTTCATTGTCAGTCAGTACCTTGCTATATTACCTACAGGACGCTACTGACAGTGACAAGAAGCCTTAAGACTATTCTTAAGACCAAAGAGATAAATAGAAACAAAAAACTTCAAGTGTGATGATATTCCAAACCCTCATGGACCCATGAATAAATACCATCTATTAATCACTATTAATGGCCCTAGTTAAAGCACTTATATGAAGCCTAAACCATTATTAAATGGTTAGGCATGATTGATATATATTGACAGATAAAATACTTGATCTTATAAATATAATATAAATATAAATAACTCATAAATTTATATTAAAATAAACGAATGTAACAGGAAGAACTTAAAATTAAAAATTAAATTACCTAACTTATTTTTCTTAAAAATAACAAATATCATGATTTAAGTGAAAATTTATATCCTTAATGGAACACAAGAATATCACCAATTTTATATCCATTTGCCGCACTGCTGGTATCCATTGTATCATTCACTGAAGCATGTTTAAAATGTACAGTGAACCTTTGCTTAAGGTAGACTACTGCAGAACAATATGGTGATGTGGGAACATCAGCCAGCAAGAGGGAAGCCTCTAGTCCAGCCAAAATGGACCCATTCCATTTGAAAATATAATCTGCCAAGACCACAGCATCCTCACAAATATCATGTGGAAGATTATGAGAAACATTCAGAAGACATTTGGAAGATGCACGACCCAGAAATACAAGGGATCCAGGAGGTGCTATTTGAGCTTTCTGTGTTGTCACATTGAAATCAAATTTATTATCAAGATAACCTGACATAATATTATTGAAAATGTAGTTATTTTGTTTGAGTTGTGAACATGTTAGAGGAGTTATTTTGCTATGACATGTTGACTTTCTATCTCTCAAGTACTGTACAGTAAGCCTGTTTGAACAGAAACTACTGTGTAATATATTTCCTGGAAGCTTAAGTGCTTCTTTTCTCCCAGCAGTATTTAGCCACTCTACCGGGTTACCATGCTTATAACCAATACTAGTGTCAAGACCTGACTTTCTGAATTCATAACTGGGTTTAAAATATTGGACTTTGTGACTGGATTGGAGTCTATCGTTAAACTGGGAGAGACTGTCCATTATCGTGACCTCTTCTGGGAAAACATCACCAATGTATGGTGAGTTGTGTCTATAGATACAAAATGGCCCTGGCATCTGTCTGCAATCAGAAATTCCCCATGAGGGTGAAACCCCAAATTTGAATCTTCCCATTTCACAATTGAATGCTAAATTGTCCTCTTCTGTACACTCCTGTAAACAAAAAGTAATAACATTTTTATTAGACAAACTCAAAAAAGGGACTTATTTTCTATATTGTAAACTGTGAAAACCTTATAATCAACAAAAAAATTAGTATGCATAATCAGAAATATAAAAAACTATAGATATGTAAAATTAATTCCTGTTCATATTAAATTTTATTATATATTTACTCTCAAATTAATTAGTAAAATACACAATATTACAGCCTATTCACCCACAAACATTTTTTTAAACTACAATACATCTTTTATATATTTGAATAGATAGTACCATAAGCTTTAAAATAATACAACCAGTTGCTTTGCACACAGTTACCCAGATAAACCAGTAATATTGTCAAAAGTAGTCACTGCTCTGTCACTGTTCTGGTTAACAAGAAAACACATTTTTAGTATTTTAACTTTGATACTTCCATATACAGGGTTACATCATCCCCAACCCCACTAGGCATTGAGAAAGGGTTTCCATCTCCTTTGATCTTACTGAAAGATTTAAAATGACCTATTATGCTCACTGGTGCCTAGAGAAATTGAGTCAAACGTGGTGTACACTCAGAAACATTGCTTAATTTCCCTGTCATGTGTACTATGTATTGCATAGTAGGCAAATTGGACTCTATCCTGTTTGCAAAAATGCTAAGACAATTACTGTGCTGCATGTAGTTTTAACAATGTAACAATTCCAATTGGGACTTAAATTTGCCACTGTAAGTCATTCAATATTACTAGCGGAGTTAGATATAGGGTGCATAACAGGTAACACTCATTGCAGCCTAAAAATACAAATAACAAAGACAGAGAGGAGTAAGACATAGTTCTATGTCAAGAGTACTTAACATCTTTTACCTGGTTAGAACAGGAGCTGATGTCACAATTATTAGAGATATCACACGAAGAAGGTAATACGTATTCCAATTCTGGAGTTGGGTATGTGATAGGTTGAATGGTGTCAGCAACCAAAGACCAATTAACTTGTAGATGGTTTCCATCATCTTTGTGTGCTATTGAACAACCTGTTACAACAAAGTAATTTTATAACAGATTTATGTTCTTTATATTGTAAACATAAATGACAATCCTTAATAAAAATATGAATAATTTCTTCATGTTAAGAAATAAGTTTATTATTTAGTGCTTAAAAATAAGGAAATACACACAAGTATGTCATAACAACACTATTAATTCATCATTTTCTTCAGTATAAAACATATTATATTTGATTTAAAATATAATTGCCATTTATATTTCAAATAATGGAATACTGTGATTTGTAAAACCACATTAAAGTCACATTAACAGACCACTTTTTAATACCATTTAGTCTATAAACAACCAATAACAATGCTGCCTTAAGAGTTCACAATAAAATAATTTCAATAAAAAATGCATTTGTTCTATTATTCTAGTCCTTTTGTTTACATTTAAGTAAGCTAAATCTCCTGTATATTTACTAAAATGTGACATAAATATTTATCCAGAAGGTATAAAAACAATCATATCAACAGTACTTACATAAGAATAGCAATATTGGAATATGTCTTGTTAGTTGCATGGAAGTACAACACAGTGAGGTTACCACTAGTTGCCTAGGAAACAAAATAAACTTCATTATAATGAGTCAGTATCAATACTGGAATAAAACATCCATAATGCTGAATGACTTACTTGTTAACAACATAATTTAAAATTACCTATGTTTACTTTTGATTTGTTAGAATAAAATAATGAAATCATTCTTTATTAACTGGATAATCCAGAAAAGTAACTGGTATATGCATGAATATTTATATTTAACACATTCTGGGAATAAGTTCAATATAAACTATGATTCTGATGTTACTTTATGAAGAATTTCATATTAGCTATACATAACAAATGCTTAACTAACATAGTATGTTGCAACTGAACTTATAGTTTTATTATGTAGCCTATTTTATTTCTTACTGTTGGAAGATATTCGTATTTATAAAAAGCAATGTAAATTCATTTATATTAATTGAAACTAATATTACTTAAAATTAGCATAATTATAAAAATCTAAATAAAACACAAAAATCATTGATGAGTGATAAATTCTATTTCAATAATTTCAAATGTTCTTTAGAAAAAGTAATTTTATAAATTTGAGTGGCTTATGTTACAACCATTAAGAATCCCATCAAATAATGCCCTTAATAACAATATTTTAATGATGTAATTGAATGACTAACATTCAATGCCTGCTTGATTTTATCAATCTAATTTGTACAGAGATAGGGCATATATCGGGATCTTTTAGAAACAACAAGCATGTAATAACTTTCATAACATTTTTAAAATGATTCATTTTAAAATTTCAAAATGATTATGTTGCCCACAATGCATTAGTAGCCACATAAAAAATGTATAGATGTCCGTCCATACGACCGGACATCTATGCATCTATGTATCTAAAATTAAAAAGTGCACTTTAAAATATTTAACATGATAATTAATTTTATTCGTATTTTTATGAAAAAATATTATCGTTCAAATACTACGGAATTTGGATAAATTACTAGTCTCTTTCCAAGTAATAAAAGAATGAGCGGAGTGATATTCAAAATGGTGGCTCGTTCGTTCGTCTACTCACTGATCTAGTTAGACATGGTCGAAGATAAAATGTAAGTATTTCATTAATTTTTACTATAGAAAATTCAGGCGTATTACTTTAGTGTGAATTTAAAGTGAATATGTAAGCTCTGAGATCTTAAAACGTAATTCATCCTGTATTTAACTTAAACAGAATTATCATGGATGCCGAGACGCCACCTCTGCCGGTTCATTTATACCTCTGTTATTTTCTAATAAAACAACTAAACTCTCTTATATGCAGTTAAAGTCTCTCTAAGTTAAACAGCATTATAAACCCGTTTTTCTCAAGGAAACCAATAATTTTACTCAGTACGAAAATGCCAGTATAACATTTTTGTTTACACATTAACCCATCCTATAAACTTGGTGAAAGGTAATCTATAATAATAAATAAGGGTCACTGGTACCACACAGTATGATTAGAGAGTAATTGTAAGCCCAAGGATTTCAGTATACTATTTGTATCATACTCATATCATACTTTAAACCAATAGTTCTTTATATGTTGAGTGGTGCTACTATAGCTACTGAAGGATAGTGCTGTAATGCAAATACAGAATGAAAGTTGTATAAATGTGTGTAAATTTAATTAAAGTATATTCATACTCATATTATAGTTGCACAAATAGTTTCCTCATATTAAATATGTAAGCTTAATGATAACATAAGTCAATTTAACTCTATTGAATATTTATGATCAAAGGAGCCGTGGCAAAAGTGGAAAGTCTAAGAGTTCAGATAGTGATACTTCTGACAAGGAAAATAAGAAAGAGAGAAGCCGGGATAGGAAGAAGAAAGATGCAGACGACTCATCTTCATCCAGTGGATCATCATCTAGAAGGTATCTTTTCGACTAGTTGTTTTGTTTTTTCATCTTAACAAAATTCTAGTTCAAATGCAATTCATAGAATTTGAGTAGTATGCCAGTGCTACTATTATTTTCCAAATTAATTTCATATGAAAATGTAGTATTTAATCTTATTTTCAAAACATTTTTACATTCCATGTGTTACATTATATTACACCATTGTGATAGATTATGATAATTCACAGTATAAATTTATGTGTAATTTTGACTATGACAATTGAACCATGATCATAATATTATTATAAAATTGATGGAGGAATTTTTGCCATAAGTTAATATATTGCTTGAGTGACATATCAAGTATGTTAGTGTATTAAGTATCTATAATGGAATGAATATATTGTATCATTTTTTTTTCATAATAGCTCATCAAGTAGTTCTCGTTCAACTAGTGCTTCAAGTTCAACGAGAAGTTCCAGCTCTAGCTCAAGATCAAGTTCATCATCTAGTTCTTCTGTAAGTTCCAGTGATTCTACCTCTGGTCGAACCAAACCGAAGCAAAGGAAGTATGTAAATTCTCTTTCATATATTATTCTTTATTAAATTTCATAGTTCACCAGTCCAGTTTTTTATTTGATATTTACTGAAATTTCTATTCAAAAACTGAAAATATTAAATATAAATAAATATTTAAGTTATATTCAGTACTATTCATTCTTAGCAGTATGACATTTAGAACACATTGAAATTACATTCTCTGCTCTCAAATTTAGAATAAATTATTGAACTAGTTAAGTACGTATATTGTGAACTTATTAATTAGACACATTGTTCTTTTCACAGGATTGGAAGTAAAGAAAAGAGTACAAGCAGGAGTCCTGAGAAGAAGAAAGACAAAGAAAAAACTGTTGTTAAGAAGGAAAAACGGCCTGAAAAATCTAAATCTTCAACTAGACCTGCAAGATCAAGGTTGGATTCTGTTTTATTCTTAAAGTAGTATTTAATGTACGTGTAATGTTGGTATATAGGTTTATTTTTTAAGCCGTATCAATTTTGACATGTCACAATTTAAATAAATTTATTTATTTTTGAACATTCAAACAGATCTCCAAGTCCGAGGAGAAAGAGAAAGGAGAGATCACCAACTCCAAAACCTGTGCGCATCCATGTCGGAAGGTTGACACGTAATGTTACCAAAGAGCACATCAACGAGATATTTTCAGCTTTTGGTACAGTCAAGATGGTTGATTTTCCGATCGATAGGCTTCATCCACCCGCTGGCAGAGGTTTCGCTTATGTGGAGTTCCAAACTGCAGAAATGGCGGAAAATGCAATGAAACACATGGACGGAGGTTAGTACATTATAAATTTATAAACATCGTATCATAGTCGTGTCCCTCTCTCAATAGGATTTGTTTTTTTCGAGGTATCTCAGAAGGGGCCTAAGATATATTTGTAGTACTTACTTAATTCAATTCATTATTAATTTAG
This sequence comes from Lethocerus indicus, assembly GCA_019843655.1. NCBI lineage: Eukaryota > Metazoa > Arthropoda > Insecta > Hemiptera > Belostomatidae > Lethocerus > Lethocerus indicus. The sequence goes on along the minus strand of JACDQD010000003.1, from coordinate 17,835,885 downwards.
CAAGTTTCAAGAAAGAAATTGATGCAGACATGCATCGAACCGGTTATAGAACATTCTTCATAAGGTGTTATATATGTTAATACACCAAACCTAACACCTTTCACCAGTTCACCTAACACCTTATGTTATATATTATTTCCCTATTAGATGAAAATTAGTCACAAATTGTGGAATTTAAGTTAGCATTATCCAGACATAAATAATTATAATAGTTTTCAAGTAAATCCTGAATAAATACATATGAAACTGAAATTTCTATTTCTATTCGCGGACAGGATTGTATTTCATCCAAATATAGGGTTTAAAATTGCCTTTATTGTGTATCAGGTCAGATAGACGGCCAGGAGATAACTTGTGCTCCGGTGCTGCTGCCGAAGTTGGCCAACCGGCCTAGGAGGAGTCCGCCGAGGAGGGGAGGGGTGGGCGTGGGTCGCGGCGGTTGGGGGCGTTCACCGCCTCAGGGCGGCGGCAGGTTCAGGCGGCGCAGTCCCCTCGGCGGCGGCGGAGGAGGCGGGGGCGGCGGCGCAGGCGGAGGCGGAGGCGGCCCCAGGCGACGGTCGCCACCCCCGCCCTCCAGGCGGCGCCACTCCCCACCGCCCTCCAGGAGGCGCCGGTACACCAGGTCTTCATCCAGCAGCTCCAGATGATCTTAGCGCCCGGCCCAAAATTAAATACTACCGTTCTCCCATCGAGAGTAATGTTCGTACACACAACTTTGGCATATTATTATGTATGTATTATAAAACATTGGGCAACAAATTTTTTTATTTTAACCTTAAATGAGACATGCGAGCGGGCATTTAGATCCCTGATTGAAATGGACAATTTTATTTAAAATTTATATCTCAATTATCCGATATATTTCTTAGTCTTAAAATAAAAAAATACGACAAGACCGATATTGTGTGGGTTTTCACTCTTTGATCTCTGAAATAATATACTTTTAATGATAATTGAAATATTTTAATATCGTTTGTAGAGGTACATGATAACTTGTAAATGAGTAAAAAAAAAACTGGTATATGAAAGAAACAATAATGCCTAATAGAAAATATACATTTTCAGTCACTTATGTGTAAATAGCACATTTATTGGAATATATCTTAGGTAATTTATGCCGAATGGTCTATTAAAATTTACGGTTGTATTTGTTTATACAACTTTTTATATCTATGGAAATTGATTGGACAATTGGAATGAAAAAGTTATTCATATGTAATGTAAAAATTGTAGTACATACTTTTTAAGGAAACAGTGTTGTAGTTTTCCTTTATAAACCATCCCTTTTTTCTTTTAATAGCCATTTAAATAATGCGTGCGATGATTTAATTCTTGAAAAATGGCAAAAGGAACAGTTTGTACACATAGATACCATCTATATTCGATATTAACTTCTTAAAGGAAATAAATTGCAGTTTTTTTTTTTAAGAAATACTTTCATTTTCAAAGTTATATTTAAGTTCTACAGAAACATTCAGAATTGTATAGTATGAATTACATAAAAAAATGTTAATGGAAAGGAAGGTGGTATTCTCCATGTCAACCTGCAGGTTGTTGCAGTTATGGAAATTAAAAAAAATTAGGCATTAAGAATTGTCAAATTAAACTTCCATCTATCATGTTATCATCAAATGATAACATTAATGCTAATTAAGATTCCTTACAAGATAGTACCTCAAAACTCTTTTTTATTTTATTCCGTTATGATGTTTTAATAAAGTTATACATTATATTGTTGTGTTTATATACTATTGTTTTATATAAGCTTTATTAAATATTGCTGCTATGTAATCTTAATAGGGTGTAATCAATCATAGCCAGAAAAATGAGTTCATATTACATAGTCATGGGAGCCCTGAGATTGGGCTCAAATCATCATCAAATCAAATCCATTGGGTGGGGAGCATGCCCATGGGTGCTAGTAGTAAACAGGCACAGTGATTGGAGAAATAAGCACATATTGGCATAAAGCATAATTGCACTATATAAGCCCTAAGGAAATCAAAATCCCTATTAGTACTGAAGTAATTCCTTATTTAAGTATTTAATTTTTTATGATGTGCAATAAATGACCTCATATGACTCTCCAATACTTGAATTCACAATATTTACCTACTTAAATATCCAATTACTTTTTGCAGGACAATCATTGAAAATGGTGGTGTAAGGCCACATAATTTAATTCCCTTCTGAACTCGCAATTTTTAAATATTTGTGATAAATATAAGCAGATTGAGGATGCAGAATGGAATTTAGTTTGATAAATGTTGTAAACATGGTGAACTTTATGTTTTATTAGTTTGTCTACTAGAGATACCACATCTTATCACCCTTGCAACCTTCTCTCTCCACAGAATTATCAATAGTGGACAGCACTTATTGTGCGAAAGAAAAATTGATATCACAATTTGTTATTTTAATAATATACGATGATGAATTGTGAGCTGAGTTGATTTGTTGATGAAAGCCTCTTTTATGCCTCTTCAGATGCATTATTTTTATTAAGTCGAATGAAAGAGCACCAGACTGGTTTTTTGGGTATCAAAGTAAAACCTTTGGCATCAAACTCAACAGGGAGATTCGTCTTAGGACTGGGGATGATCTCAAAATTGGACAGTATCATAGCCAGTGCCAACTTAATTGAGATCATTGCAAAATGCATACCTGAAATAAAAAAAAACAAATACAGAGGTAGAATTCATCAATAAGATTACAGAGTTCTATCAATGAATAAATTGGTCTCTGAATACCTATACATATCCTAGGACCGTCACCAAATGGGAAGTATGTTCCCTTTTGTATGTAGTCGGATGTGAACCTGTCTGGGTTGAATGTGAGCGGATCAGTGAAATATATGGGATCAGTGTGGAACCCCAACAGTGGCAGAACAATAGCATCATCCACTGACACTCGAACCCCGTTCTCGAACGTGTAAGGCTTAGTGCACAATCTGTACAGGGACGCCACCGCAGGGTATAGCCTCAGTGTCTCTATAATTGTACAAGGTTATCGTTTTATCATCACCTTAATCAAAATTAGGAATCTTGAGCTCAGAAAATAGTCCCGATTACAGTACTAAATATAAAATACTGTTATTAAAGGTAATGTAGAAAATGCCATTTTCATAACACTCGGATAGCTTTAACACTTCATTTAAAAAAAATCTTCTAAGGCATGACTCTGTAAAGGCATAACGGTTTTATCCGACGAAGAACGAAATCTAAAATTAATTCAGACCCAGTTAAAAAGGCGTACATAACGTGTTCCACTACACAGTTTGGAGAACTCATAAATAAGGTTCATTAATTACTATTTATACGAAATATAGACGCGTTTTAATTAAAAGTAATGTTGGGCAAAGTAGTAACGTAGGGTGGTGCCCAGGAGAGACTATAGCTAGCACCTCGGACACAGTTCTCGAGGAAGGTCATATCCCTTAGGTGTTGATAGGTCGGTCGAGTGTCCTGGCCGAGTACATGTAGGACTTCCCTCCTGGCTCTTTCCTGGAGAGTTGGCTGAAGCCCTAGCTCCAGCAAAACAAAACCCAGGGCCAATGAAGTCGTGTCGAGTCCCGCAGAGAGAAACGTGTAGGCGTGCGCCACTATGTTCGAGTCACTCAAACCTGTAGCGAAGAAATGTGTAAAATATAAATCCTATTTATCGTTATATTACTCAACCTATGATTATGACTAAATAGATCTTTTGAGTCTCGAATCACTTCTATATTAAGAGATCATTGATTATGATGAAGGATCAATCAGTGAAGGATTATGAACTGGTGTAGTTCCGTGTAAAATCTCCATCTGATCTTGTTACACCTGTAACAACATTCTATCGATGATACGTACTTTTGCCGGTGTCCTTGTGTTTCTCTTGTAAGTCGATAAGGAGCTGGAGATAATCCTTTCTGTAAAATGGGCCTGCTCTCCTGTGACGAAGGGCGTCGGTGATGACAGAAGCGAAATAGGCGTTGAGGTCGGGGGGAGTGAGCGAGGCCGGTATTAGCCGCCTGAACAGGTTCCAGGGAGGGCCACTCCACGCCGGCAGCCCAGAGCCAACTAGAAACAACATCAAGTGGACAACGCTCATGTGGAACACCCGCTTCGACATACGCCTGAATTTGCAGTCCGGCTCAACTGTACAATTCGCTTCCAGCCCGAAGAAACACGAAGCCACGACGTCCGTCGAGTACATGGAAGTCGGCTCGCGTACGTCCAGCTCCAGGCCCTCGCTACAAATTCCCGTCGAGCATTCATTTAATAAGGTCACCATTGAAAGATGACTCTAAATAATTAAAAGTTTACAATATATGTTATATATAAGTTGAACATGTCTTTATAAGTATAAGTTGATCATCCGAAACAGTCCTAATTTCAGTGAGTTATCCCAGAAATGTGGTCGTTCAATTTATTGCGATGGTATACATTGTATACCCCGAAGTATGTACATTGTGTGACACATACGCTGTACCCATATACTGGTGCCACACAGTGAAGGCGCACGCGGTGGAAAGGGGAGATCCCTGATAAGTTGTAAGAGTTGCTTCGTTGAAGAATTAGACTCTCAGTTCGGTATACTTTTGTTTATTAGTGGACGAACTTCCCGTTTACTATAGCTGAATAGTTGCAATCTACTATCGAATATTTTCTATAGTCGTCTACCTATGGGATAACCTCATAATCGCCATGAGCAGAAATCGTGTGTCGTTGCTACTTACTTTCGGTCAAGGTACTGTACGAGTAGTTGGGCTCTGTCGGTGATTTGATCGATCATGGACTTGATGTTTGTTGTGGTGAAGGCCGGTGAGAGCATCTGTCGGGAAGATTTCCAAGCCGCCCCGTTCAGGACTATGAGCCCGGCGTCCACCTCGGAGAGCTTGGAGTCGCCCAGAATGTCCCGATCCACGAAGTGGTCAAAGTCCTCAGTCAGCACCTTCAGCACATCGCGCGGATTTCTCAACACTAGTGCAGGCTTCAGTAGCCCGAATGTCCCCACCGAATCAGTTCCCTCGTGCTCTCTGTATATCCTACAATAGGAAGGATAAACGTGCGATCGGTGCCTCTTTATTATTGCAGATTTATTTGTATTTAATATACCTAAACTCATTTCTAACTCTAAATATAAATAATACTTTATTACTTGACGTATAATTCTGATCGTGAAATCCTGAGTGTTAGGACAGGCCACCAGTTTCCGATGAAAGGTAAGATAGGGCGGTGGAGGACTTTAACGCCTGTGGCTCTAGCCCAGCTCCAGTAATAAGCTAGGCAGAGCCAAGCACAGAGCCCAACCGACCCCAACAATACCAACAACCACTCAGTCCACATTCCCAATTCTCACGCAACAGTTCAGTCTGCCTGACTAGAAAAGAAAAGGAAACAATTGGATGACCAAAGTTTTGTAAAGGAACTGCGTCTAATGATAAAAAGAAAACAAGTTCATAAACATTAGAGAGGGTACTGAGAAACAAATCAATGACCTCCACCCCTTATCATCTGTCAATCATTTATCACTTGTTACGTAATTTTTGAAGAAAGGTTAACCCACATATCCATAATACAGCAACTGAACTGTTCAACATAAAATAGCACGACAGAACAAACGATCTCTGAATTAACATAACTTCCAATTCTACCATGACAATAAAAGTAAAATTCAACGACAGGTTAATGTGAAATGAAAATTAAAATCCTTTAAAATCAGATAAGCCGTATGGTTTAATGCCAGCTTTAGTTCCGGCTGTACTAAACGCTCTGTTTCCATCAAAAGATGTATTTCAACAAATGTATACCAATACCAACTTTTATGAACTGCAATTATATAACTGCCCAAATCTAACATACACTGACGTACATAGTCAGAAAGTAGTGTCAAGTAGTAGTCAATTACTGTCGATGGCAAGAAAACGGTCAAGATGTAGAGTAGAAACCCGTGATCGCTAGAGTGATGATATTACAAACCCTCGCAGACTCTAAACAAGCATCTTAAAATACCTTAAATGTTCTCATAAACTTTGGATACATATAATTACAAGTCTGAGAAATGACGGGGATAGAAGATAATAGAACTTGGTTTATGACGGTCAGTCCCTGTATGAACCCTTCTACGCACTAGAGAAACTTCGACCTAACTGCCATGAGTCAAATATTACAAGTGCCTTATAAAAGAGAGAAATAAAACCAGGAAATAATATAGTGGTTGTAGCACCATCTAGCGTATTTGGATATGAACTATCGCAATTTATAAATAGATCTATTTAAGCCTTAACCTGTAAATGGTCCATTCTCAAATCACAATGAAGGTTTCTGAAATTAATTTTTCAACGAGAAAACCAAATAGTGTCACACATATTAACACTGCAATTTAAAGGAAGCCTTGCAGTAGAGCCCTCACATAATGAATGCAACCATGATCAAGATGATCATTACCAAGACAATTCCGTAGGAGAAGCTTTATGGCAATTAGTGTTGCCATTGTGTTGTATTAATGTGGTGGTTGTCCCTTTGTAGTGTGTGTGCATGTATATATATATATATATATATATATATATATATATATATTTGTTATTGTTTTTTGGGAGTTATTTCTGTTCTTTCAGCTGGGAGGGATTTTGTTAATCTGCATTATCAGAGAAATGGGGAGGGGGTGAGGTTTAAGTTCAATTAAGGTCAAATGTATTGAATTCCAGTTTAATAATATCAAACAAATTAACAACTTAATAAGTAATAAATAATTTATTATGTTCGTAAATATGTAAACTTGACACTACACTTTACTAATGTTTTCAATTGTTGTTAATAATTTTCATTGAACAAAATCGTATATTAAAAAATTAAAAATCTATTAATATTACTGTAACATCTTGTTGATAACAATGTTTTTTTAAATAAAAATGTGATTAAAAATAAATCAGTACTTTTCATTATGCATAAGGGCTAACAATCTGATAAAAAGAAACACTCTAGATGATAAAAAAGGTAAACAGTTTACAATGATCAAGTATTAGCTGGTTCAATCCTGCCACACAATACAGCCACCAATTTAGAATCATGCTTTTTGACAATTACAGGTAAATTACATTTTTTTTTACACATTTCCATTTGTTTAAAGTTATCTGCAACTTTACTCCATAATTTCAAGGCAATTTTATCATTTTTCAGGTAACTTTTGACAGGAACCCCTGTGAAAGAAACCGAAATAGTTATAATTCATACACAGGAATGTATTCCACATACCACTCTCATGAGCGTTTTCACACTGAATTCAGGCTTTTATCAGCATATAGACTATGAAATTTCAACTGAAACAACAGTACACACAAAATATAATACTTTATTCTTTATCTTTCCTTTCTTGGCAATAATGTTTATATAATGATAGCACTGGTATATTTAATAGGTTCTACATTTTTTATTATACAGTTTCCAAACGTCAGTTTTTTATAACTATCAACAAATTATTATCTTTAAAAATTGTATAAATTATAGTGTGATTCAATAACAATTCAGTTAAAAAAAGAGGAGTTAAAGGACACACTATGTTCACATAACACATTTTTTAGTTTAAATAAATGTTATTTCATTCAAACGAATTAACTAATCTGATAATTAAAAAAAATAATAGAATACCAATAATATTTGCTGCAACTGTTTTAGTTATTAAAACAGGAATCATAGTTCCAAATTCATCTACAGCATCTACTGTGAAAAAATAGACCAATTTGGTTTCAACGATCTTCCCTGGAATATGAATTATTTAAATTAATTTAATAATGTTATAGTTATTTAGATAAAACAACCACAATTCGGAGTGGGCTCATTTTACAAATGGAAAATAAAAAAAAAATTCACAAGCAACCCTCCTTTCTTACATAACTGCTTATAATGGGGAGAGACCCCTTCCCCTTTTTAAGGGTAAAGCTTGATTTCACCCCCTCAGACCTCAGAACTTGAACAAAAAGTTGAAAAAAAAGAATTAATACATGAATATCACTGACCTCTTCCTCTAAGAATGTCACAATAATTCTAAATCATGCAAAATTGATTTTACTGATGACTATTAAAATTATTTCCAAGATTATCAAAATATAAAATACAATTTGTATATTTACACTGAAAAATGTGATTAAATGGCCAGTTGTAAATAACTCAATAACCATTTTTAACTGCTAATTTGAATACTTCTACGTAATAGTGAAATTAGGAAACATCCTATATCAAAAATGTAATAAAACAGAAACCAAAGTATTCATATTCGTTATAAATGAAAGATGTAAAAAACGAAGAGAAAAAATAACCTCTTTCATTAACACCCACAATGTTCCCCTCATAAAATATGTCATACCAGAATATTAAAATAGTGAATCATTTCAAAGGTAAATTTAAAAAAGTAAGAATCAACACCTGCCTTCTTTAGCGCAAATGGTGCAGTGGTGGTGGAGCCTAGGACCTTTTTCAGGATGAATCAACTGGGAATATGGAATAAATCTTCGGCAAAGAGGGCAATGCCCACTGACTAAATCAAATGGTTTTTCATCTAAAAAATAGAGTACACAAAAACAATATTTGTATATCAGTAACATTTTTTATCTAGAATAATATCAAATTAAAAACTAACACATTATATTTTAAGCTCCCCTCCATGTATTATGAAAATAAAGATTCTTACTCTCAAGGACTACAAAATTATAATTATGGTGTAACATTAAAATTTAGTCTGAAATGTACACAATCAAAAAAAGGTAATTTTTGTATGCTTGCAGCTTAAAAAAGCTTAGTGCAGTATTTAAATTGTGGCCATGACAAAACCTACTCATTAGTTTAGGTTCCATGTTTTGTAAGAAGACTTCCAGAGAATAAATTTTATTTTTTGAATCATCAGACATCGTCACAAGCAAATCAGAAACTGAGTCTGAAAATAAATAATATTACTAATATTTTATTACAAATATTAATTATTATGAATATAATCATGCATGCCAAACAGATATGATGAATACATACCTCCAGAATTACACTCATTGCAACCCTGGAACAACAAAATTTTAAAATGATTTTTAATTAACTAATATCAACATAAATTTTAATATAAAATTTTTAGCTTACATTTGAAGATGTGTCACAGTCCTCTTGTGATTCTTCAAGTATTTTTTCCTCTTCCTCAACACTGCCTACTTCTGTGGGGACAGAATCTTCTTGATAAGAAGATTTCATTGAAAAAATGGGAGTGAAATGTTTGGAACAGTTATTAGTTAAATTGTTTTCACAATCAGATGTACTTTTATCAGCCTCATTTTCAGTAATCTGACTGGTTGACGTCAAAAGCTTTTCCCCAGAATGTTCAAGATCCATGTAGTAACAATTTGGAATATGAACTAGTTGAGTTCCATCATTATCATCTATAGACTCATTTTGTTCCTGAGTACACAGGTTAATTTCATTACTTTCATCTTTCTCAAATTTATTGTTAATAAATGATTTTTTATCTTTACCTTCAGTACAATTATCCACAATATTTGAAGATTCCTTCCACTGAGAGCATTTTTCAGAATTTACTACTATCTCTTTATCTTCTGTAATAAACTTCTTTTTTTCACAATTCTCTTTTCCTAATTCTACCTGAGATTCGTCATCACACTGGCTCATAAACAACATGTTTTCTTGTGTCTGTATACTGTCATCTGAAAATTGCGATTCTGCAAGTATTTTGCAATTTTTTCCTTTTGTGAACTCATCATCACATCCATTTTTCTGAATGATATTAGAAAATTCTATAGACTCAATTCCAACTTGACATTTATTGTTCTCTGGGATGATATTATCACCTGACACTTCTTTTAATACAATAGAACCCTCCTCAACTGGTGCTTTTTTTACTGTAGTAGAAGATCCCACATTTAGTGCTTCTTTTACTGTAAAAGAAGCTGCTCCTTCCATTTGAGTTTTTAAATTACAATTGAGCCCAGACAATGGATCAGAATATTCAGATTCCACTCTACCATTTCCTTCATTAGTGTATGTACCATCTGGTGTGAGATGTTTCGACAAATTTTCCTGCTCCCTTTTACCCAAAATGGTCGTTTTCCACTGGTCAGTTGGTACTTGGTTTGTCTCGTCTTCAGATTGATTCATTATTCTATATCTTTCATTTATAAACAACTTGGTTACTTTTTTAAACTTTTTTTCATCTTTGATGCCAATTCCAGTAGTCGAAAAATAATCTAATTTGTTGGTATATCTTTTAGAAGAATCCAACTCTTCTGGTTCTTGACCTGGCCTCACTAAATACTTAAATCTATTTACAGTGATCATATGCTCTTTTCCAGATAGATTATTATTTATCCTACCATCAGGCTTCAAGTGATCCTGATTTTGATCCTTACATTCAGACACTCGATTTTCAGGACTACAAATTCTAGACGAGTGCCAGGAATGACTAAATAGTTCATTTTCATTTGTCTTTTCAGGACGAATATTCGATGATGTCTGTACATCTATATTAATTCCATGACTAGATTCAACTTTATCATTTGGCTGAATTTTATTAACACAGTTATTTAGTTTCATTGTTACATTCTGGAATTTTGTTTCCAAACTGTTTCTTTTTCTATTGTCATATTTCATTTTTTTTGGAGAATAAAATAATTCTATTTCTATATCACTTTCCACAATTCTATCTGGCTCTATCTTCCCATTGTTGTCATTCTCATAGCGTCTCCTCTTTTCTGGACACTGCTGCTCTAAAGTTTTATGTTTCAAAGTTAATGATTCTGCCTGACTATTACTATCTGAAATATAAGCATCACATTTGGATAAATCCCTGGCAGGGGTTCTTGAAGAGCATTTACAATTCACTTTTGCTTTCTTGACAACTGTCGAATAATGGAAATGTTGGTGAGAACAGTGGCAGTGACAGTTTTTGTAAATAGGTATGCATGGTGTGCAAACTGCAGGACAGCATGTTTGCCGTAAATGACACTGACCCTTATGACAATGGTTATATTTTTTCATTGAACCACAGCAATAAACGTTATTACTACAGTTATTAGTATTCTTGAAACTGCAAACACATGGTCTATTAATTCCTTCTGATGTACCAATTTTAAAGTCACAAAAAGTACAGCATTTTCTTGACAGTATTTTATCACAAACTGATAACTTACGCTGGTCAACGACACCTGATCCTACTCCTGAATGACCCTCCACCAAATGGAATGTTGTATTTTCCTCTACTAAATGAGCTGTATTTCGTCTCTCATTAATACTCAATGATGTACTACTTGAAGGTAACTGAAAAATAAATATATTATTATGACTATAATACATTATTTTCTTTATTAGTTTGCACCACTTGTGAATCTTCAAACAGACTGCTCCATACATCATGAACTTTTGAACTCCATACATTATAACAATATTTTAAATTGAGCAAGACATTAGGAATGAAGAAGTACAGCAGGTTATAATCTATCACTGCAGGTTATACTATTATAACTATCATAAATTTGCTCGCTACTGCAGCCCAAACCATGATTAATTGGTGAATTACTACAACAAAAGGATAGGTAAACTATCCATAAGAATAATCCTGTACACTATATAACATTCAACCAATGATCTATTTGAAATTTAATATCACAAATACTTGAGAATTAATTTAATAGTTTAAAATAATTCAAAATTACCAAGTTGCAAATCCAGGCATAACTGTTATATGGTCCCATCAAGCAAGATCTGCGATGCAAAAGGTTTTTCATCTTAACAGGGTAAAGAAGTCCAATAAATTTACCTACTGAAATTTGGGCCTTGCTCAATTCAGACACAATGTCACCAATAAAAACTACCCTGAAAACACCCAACTCTTCTCCAGTTTTTGTCACTAAAAATAAAATATAATATACCAATGACTAATTATTAAAATATTTAAATGACAGTGAAAATAATGTATTAATGTTTTAATTAACAACTCGGTGATACATATGTTCCTTAATATTTCAATATTATAACATTGTTAAAAATTAACACTCAATAAATGATTTTATAAAGCTGATATTTTTCAGTCTACTAACAGAAACAGATTTCAAATAATAATAAAAGATGTTCATATAGACCAATTGCAGCAATCAGTAACAGCAACTTCATATTCTACTTACAAGGAATTATTTCACAACACAAACAGTCATGATCTCTGTGCCCGATTTCTGGTTCAGATCTATACTTTATTTCATTGGTTTTTACAACTCTTCCCTGAAAACGGTTTATATGTTATAACAGTAAAGGTTTTTTATATGAAACATAGTAAACAGTAAAAATGCCTCCAGCTATCTCATTAGACACTGACCAAAAAAATTGTTTTTTCCTTAATCCATGGGTCTGCGTTCCAATGACATTCTTCAGCAACAGTCCCTTTCTCTTCCAGGACTCTGACCAGATCAGAGAAATTTTCAAGGTTTTTTATCAGCGTCACTAACTTTCCCATCTTGACAGCTTACCAAACAAAACCTTCTGTTGTTCAGAGCACTGCAAGGCATAGTCCTTTATTACTGATAATACTCATTCTTGCCAACTGGTACTCGATTTATAGGCTCTTAAGGAAGGCTTTGAATGGGGATTATTGAATATTTACCTCAAATGAACCTATTAATAATAACAATTGAAAGATATTTCCCTCAAACAATAATGGCATTTATTAAATCTAACAGGAAACAAAAATATTTGAACTTTTTTCCATGGCCAAGTTTTAATTTTTCCACGTGTCAATACTTGTTTGCTTCTTATGCTTTGTTTGTGAAAACAGTATTTGAATAAAACATTAATTGTATAGTGATGAATGATTCACTAATATTTATTTGATAATATAAGTAGTTTGATGTAAAATAGTGTTTTGTAATCCCAGTAGGATATAAATCCAAAATTTCTGATTGTGAATCAGACAATCGCAGGGAAAGTATAGAATAAAAAATAAGGATCATAATTGTGATAGAAATAAATTACATAGAAGAAACCCCTTTTTCCACTTATTGCCATTCAAAACTAAGAAATTTAACATTGCGTTTGAAGAGTAAGACACATAAGGAATCATTTGTAGTAGATTTGTGGTGTTTCTGTCTCCTCTCGCTGGTTTGGGCTTTTGCTAGCCAAAAGCCAAAAGACCAAACCAGCGAGAGGAGACAGAAACACCACAAACTTACGGTATTCCAACCCCTCGCAGACCACAAAACAAGTATGTAAAACGAATCATTTGTTTGTGAAAGAAATTCGCTTGTTTTTGTCTTTAAATAGACAATAATGAAAAGGTCAAACCTGACAAATTTGAGACAGCGGCGACAAAAAAGAGCACAAAATACAATGAGAACGAAAAAACCTCATATAATTCAACAGCGCAAGGTAACAAAGGCGGCAATATGGTTGTTAGGAAATATCGAATGGAGAACATATTTCGATATAAGAAAGCAGTCGACAGTGATATCAGCCGTACAGTGTGGAACCGTGTTCTGTGATAAGGCTATCGATTGAATTTGTGAAATGGATAAAACGTTTGAGCTTCCTGTGTCGTCAACGTCAATATAATTTGTTTACTGTGTGTTTCACTTTTTCGATCAGTGACAGCTTAAGAAACGAAACCTTCCGTTGTTCAGGGCACCACAGAGCATAGTCCTTGTTTATTAAAAGAACCAATTCTTCCCAATTGGTAATCGACGATTTTTAGATTGATGTTGACGACGCAGGAAGTTCAAACGTTTTATCCATTTTGCAAATTCAATCGATAGCCTTATCACAGAACACGGTTCCACACTGTACGGCTGATATCGCCTAACGTCACTGCTTTTATATATCGATATATGTTCTCCATTCGATATTTCCTAACAACCATATTGCCGCCTTTTTTACCTTGCGCTGTTATATTATATGAGGTTTTCTCGTTCTCATTGTATTTTGTGCTCTTTTTTGTCGCCGCTGTCTCAAATTTGACCTTTTCATTACCTTTATTTACCACTTTTTATTATATTTACTATTGCTGTAACGACTCGTCCGTACATATTGCCATCTTTATTAACTATTTGAAAACAAAAACAAGCGAATTTTCTTTACAAACAAATGATTCCTTGTGTCTTACTCTTCAAACGCAATGCTATATTTCTTAGTTGGGCACTAGAATTCATGTAACACTGGAATCTCCAATGTTTAACAATTCCAAATACTTGTAAAGTTAATCGCTATTTAAATACAGGATCCCCACTATAAATATAGACGCTATATAGTTTGGAATAATAATATATTGATAGGGAATATTTTTGAGTAAACTGTTATAATGCTAAACTGTTAACTGTGACTGATAAAACTGTTAAGAAAGCATTAAATATAAAATAATAAAGTAGAAGACAGCAATATGACCTTCTTTTTCATATTAAAAGCCCATTCCTAAATAACCAGAACTGAAATATTTACTAACTGTGGGATTTGAATCTGTAAAGGTTTATTTTATATTTTACAAATTGTTACAATTACCAGCTTTCACATTTTATCACAATATGCTTATAAAAACTTAAAAAAGACTATACAAGTATAAAAGACTTAGGTGTATGATATTATCCCATGTGGTCATCTAATTATGAAGGAAGGCATGCATTTAGTTCAATTTTGAATTACTAAACATGAATAGATACAGTCATAATAGATAGACAGTCTAATATCAAGCTAAATAAGTAATCAACAACTTCATATGGACTAAGCCACCCATTCTATAAAACTTTAATATTTTGATTTACATGTTCCAACAATATACATTCCTTCGAAAAATCGCAACAACAAAATTATCACATACCAATATGATTTGAATTTCACTAAAACATAAATAATTTAATATTTCTATTTATAAATTGTGCCATGTTTAACTTATTTTAAATAATTTGTTAACTTAGTATTAAACCTGGTTATTTTAATATTTTCTAATAACAAAGAGTTATTTTATAAGTGTTCATTAATCATTACAAACTTCTGGCTTCTGAAAGACTTTACAGCAGTTCTCCTTATATTATTGTCAGTAATATGACCCAATTAACAGTCCTATTGTTTGATAATAGATACTACTTTCTGAATGAGATGTGCTGTAGAATTGCTAATGTTTAGTGTAGCTAATGTGTACTGAAATCGGGAATCTAAAGCAACACTTTTAACAGCTGTTTTCCCTCTCTGGCTGTTGGCTGACATGGTCCAAACAATGAGAGCTATATCACATATCTCTTCTTCTGAGGTATAGCCTTCCAACAATTTGTCCGAAAGTAAAGTCAGCATTTTATCTGAAAATATCGCAACATATTATTACAGATATTATCAACATTCATTTTAATAAGTTTAAACAAGAAAAACCTTACTTGATGTGATTAACTTTTGTTTGTTGGGTTGAGAGGAGATTGAGAGGTTTCGGATTACAGAGATAGCACCTGATCGCGATCTGTTGGACTCAATACACTCAACTAAATGATCCATTGCAGCATCACTCTGGAGAAAGAAACAACTTTAAATTTCAGCCTAAATAAGAAATGTTGGATCACCACACTTACTGGTTGTGCTCACATAATGTTAATTCACCAAAATCAAATTTTATTCAATAA
The DNA here is from genome assembly GCA_019843655.1 of Lethocerus indicus. Classification (NCBI taxonomy): domain Eukaryota; kingdom Metazoa; phylum Arthropoda; class Insecta; order Hemiptera; family Belostomatidae; genus Lethocerus; species Lethocerus indicus. The sequence goes on along the minus strand of JACDQD010000003.1, from coordinate 17,820,272 downwards.
TCAGGAATACATATTGACTACAATTTCACTATATCAACAATGTGAAGAAAAAATCACAAATCATTCACTATATGTTGTAAGTATAAAAAATAATAAAATACAATTAATCCAACCTTAGTTTTATTACCTTAGTAAATAAAGTCTGTCCCTCTTGATAAGTCGTGAAAACAGTCATAAATTCAAACCATGTTGTTTCAATTTCATCAATACTATTGGTGCTACTTTTCTTGTGCTTAAACAGCTTCAGAAATTCTGCCATAATATTTGACTGAAAAATTAAGAACAATTAACAATTTCACATAACAGAAAATAAATTACTTATCAGTAACTAATTTATAACACATATTATAATTTTCATACTTAATAGCTTAATGCCAAAATAAACCATAGTTTTTAAAACACCCTACTTTTTATAGTAACTCATTCACTGCTATGCAAAAATATTTATAATATATTTATAAGTATTATGTATATATGTAGAAGATATTCACAAATACATATGTATGTATGTATGGTATCTCACACAACCTGCAGAAAAGTACAATCCTTTGATTAAATGTTTAATTAATAGCAGTAATAATTACAAGTACTGTTAAAATTATCGAAGCAGCTACATTTAAACTATGAAATCAAAGAAATAAAATTTTAGTCATTTTGAAAAGTAAACAAAATGAAAATAATAAAACAATAATTTTCACTTTTAAAATAAACTTTTAAGAATAAAAAAATCTGATTTTAATAAATCAATTCATTAGCACATTATGTTTATAATAAACTTAATATGTCATAAATATAATATTAAATCAAAATTATTTGATGGACCTTAAAAATAGTGAAATTTATTCCTATACATGAATGTATATTATAGTGAATGTGTATTTCCTACATATTTAAAATATAAAAGAACCTTTGACAGTACAATCCTTGATTCTTGAGCCTGGCAGGCATGCATTGCTAGCTCTAGGACTCTTCGCTTCACTATACTCGGGTATACTTCTTTTCCAAGGAGACTGAGAGCAGCATGAAGTAGAGAGCTTGATGTTGGTGTCTTTCTCTGACCAACACCGGCCATTGTGCTTGTCAAAACTAGCGACTGTGCAGCTATATTTTCATTTATTTAATTAAAAAAGAAATATTACTAAGTATGATAGATATAAGCATATTCAACATTTTTAAAAGTTTATGCAAATCCGGTAAAATATATCGATACAATTTCAATTACAATTGCTACAGGTTACAGCCTGATATTTTTATAATGAAATACTAGCAATTTTCCCTCAACAAGATTCTCATAACAATTTTAAATGTAAAGTATAATTTATTCATATATTAAAAAATTACAAATTATGTTAGCTGGACACCTGAAAGACTCAAAACCAGGAAACAGAAAAATTAGGAAATGGGATATAATGAAAACTGGGTTATGCATTCATGTGCATAATTAATTGGGGAATACTTTGAGCAGTTGCTTATTTTTATCATTATTTTTCATATACCCGTTCTTTCTAAAGGGACTCCAGTACCTAAGTGGTATAGGCGACAGAGGTGTTAAAGATTGCTGGCTTGTAGTCACATGTCTGCTCTGTTTGCGTTAAGGAATAGAGTTATCATGAGATAGATGGTGGCCTGAGCCCTACAGTAGTCAATTAATCGATATCTGAATGCAATTTTTAAGAGAATGCTACTATTACTACTACTATTACCTTGAGGTGAATGTGCGGTAAAAGTGACAAGAGCTTGTAGTAGAGATGTGAGAAGAGTAAAGTCCAAGAGGCACCAGGCCCACAGCTTGTGGAGAGTGTCAGCCAGGCCAGCCGCACTAAACAGAGTCTTCGCTTCATCACAGCTAGCCAAAAGATTTGTCAATAATGCTACATCTACACCCAAACTGCTGAGTACTGCATTACACTGTTTCAAAACACATGTTTTAATTAATTAAAGTAATACTGTGCATACATTTTTATGATTGTGTGTGTTCATATATTTGTGTATAATTAGAATAAACTGTTTAATTAATGAAATAAGACATATTTTGTCAAGAGAGAAGCTGTTTTAGTCATCATAACAATATATATATATATATATATATATATATATATATATATATATATATATATGTAAGCAACTGAAATACAGCAGGCACTAAAATAGATAGAATTTATTTGCTTATACATATGGAATGTCCACAGTGATGACAGATGATATACCAAAACCCACTGACTGAACACCTTAAAATATTTTCCCTTCTAAGGGAAACATAAGTTGTCCAAATTTAAACAATTTGGTTACAAGAAAATGGGTGTTTTGCTTTTCAAAATATTAGTTTAAAATAAATTTAACACATGTTCTACATCTTACTTGAATTTTCAATTCAAATGATACCTTTTTTGAGCGTGGTGTGTCTGGAGGCAATACAGTGAGAGTGACATGAATTTCTTGAAGCCTCGTAAGAATGAACTGGTCAAGACCGAGTCTGAGAGCTGTTCTTGTCCCAGCATGTGAACTGCTTATTATACTTCCCAATGCCCACCTCAAAGCTTTACCGTTTGATAATTTGTCCCATTCAGACATCAGAGCAGCAACCAGCACTTCACTGTTCTCTAGTAGAAAATAATATTTTTATAATTTTAAGGCAGTAATATAAATGATTTTATTTAAATATATACACTTAGATTAAAACCCTTACAATAATTTATGCTACTGAAATGAGAACAAATCATGTTCACTATTCACTGTCATCAAATCATGTGAAAAAAAATTTCACATTAATTATGAATATCCATATCAACATGAAGAAAATCAAACTAGTATGGAAAATAACCTGGAGATAAAACAGGCGTCAAACTAGGTATAGACAGCAGTGCTGCTGTCTGCAAGCCAGCAGGTATAGTAGTTTTGATACACAAACATAGAACATCAACAACAGAACTAGGAATTGGTCCCACAATAGGAATATCTTCTACTTTGTTGCTGCCAATAAGAGAACCCAATAGTCTCAGAGCAGATTTCCATAATTCCATACGTTCTTTTTCATCTATCGATTCACCTTTAAAATATACAAATATATTGATCAAACACTGGTAAATATCAATAATAAATAATATTATTAGCGAATGATTAATTATTCAAGGCAAAAGATGCATTGGTACTTTTACCAACTAAATGTTTTTTGTTAGTAAATTTGTTTTTTTTTTAGTAAGAACTTTTTAAAATTTTAAAGTGCTTAACAAATTGAAATGGATTAAAAAATTAAGTTTACTATATCATTATAATAATAAAATTAATATTAAATCATTTTTGAAAAATAAGTGAACTAAATCGCCCTTTGTTTAACAGTAATTACTTTTTTCTGTAGATTTCGTGTTCTTCTGTCACCTCTCGCTGGTTTGGTCCTTTGCTAGACCAGGAGGAGACAAAAGAACACGAAATCTACGATATTTCCAACCCCTCGCAGATCACAAAACAGGTATTCTAAACCACGTTTTTTCTCTTACTGTAGGTGGAAGTACTAAGGAGCCAGAAAATAGTTGATACTGATTCTGTGATAATAGCTAGTGGAAGAGGGGGAATGATGAAAGAGCACTGAGGGTTATTCCAACATCCATTTGGTGCTGAATGCGTGAGAAGTGAACATGCAGATGCAAACATGTGCACTACCCCTCGATCACATAAGGTACCTCCACTCTTCCTTCGCCATTCGCTCACACACCTAAACAACACACAAAAGATTTTCTCATTTAATTTGTCACTATGATTACAAAATGGAGAAAATTAAATAAATCAATAGCCAGTTGTCTAGTGCAGAGGGGTCAAAAGCCGTGCCACAATTATTATACAGTAAATGTATTTTACTTAAATGGCATCACACCTTAACCTAGGATCATTGTACAATTTGATCCTATTTACAGCAGTAACAAACTTTATTGTTTGTAATCATCTTTAACATCAGGTAATAATTACAGATATTGCTAAATATTTTATTTTTAAATAGAACATAGTATGACTTTACTACAGGAATAACTATATAAATAAGATACAAATAAGAAGAAACAAATAACTGTTTGATATACTGTCGCATTCTGACCACTTATGTAGATTGGAACAGACATTTAACTGAAATCACAAGTGCTTTACCATAAATACATATATGCTTAGGAATTGACTTAAAATTAGTCAGAAATGTGTGGTCACTTCTTAATTTTAATGCGACTGAAATCAGCAACTGGTACCTGAAAAGAGCTAAATTGAGCCCCTGATTGTTGATATCAGGCTGTACCTGTTGGATATCGAGAGCCAGCAAATTCATGACCAAGCTACATGATGCACTCACTAAATCAACTGTCACCATTCCCCCCCCTTTCTCATCTGAAAATAATTATATTTGTGTAAAAGTCACAAAATTCTGATTACTGACAAACTTATAATCTGAAAAATGTGTCATGGACTATTCCCAGTGACATTTTTGGTGTGTATCATATTAGTTTCTGGTATTTTTTTAGTAAAATTTAAAAATTTATGTAATAGTAATTGTTTTGTGTATCTTTTTCCAGAAAATGATAATGATGCATTTTAAATTTGAATCTGAATTAATTTATACTATTTAAACACTCACATTTTTGTTAAAACCCATCAGCATCCATTTGAACGAATGGAAATATTACATATAAGGTAACTAATTAAGACAGAATGAACATATTATCTACATAACAACCTGATTCTTGAGAGCTGTTGTTTGGTTTAGATGTATTAACCTGAAGTGTCCTTATTTGAGCAGCATTGAGGCTACTGCAAAAACTCAACTTGTTCACCTGTACAGCAACATTTCTGTAAAGCCCACTCTCTGAACAAGCTGTCAAAAAACTCTAAAAATATAGAAATATCCAATTTATTATAATAACAAAATGAATATAATATTAAAAATATGTTTGTATAATTCAGTAATGCTTTACCTTGTCCAAGGAATGACATATTATATTAGTGCACAAGTTGGCAGCTTGAGTTCGAACCATACTAGTTTCAGCCTCATTTAAGAAAATACTGAAAGCAAAAAATAAAACACAAAGAAAATTATAATTTTAAACAATTCATCTTGTTTGAAAATCACCATAATCACAAATTATTTGAGCTTAGTGTGTTGCTAGCTGTTGTTGTAACAGATGTAATCTAGCTTCATATTACTGTTTTTAACCTACTAATTTTCCAGTTCATAACTTGTATATAATTTTAATTATTTACCAGTTCTATACAATAGTAACAGTTAAATAACATTAATAGTAGTCAAGTTTAAATACGATCTTAATCATCATTAGTAAAAGCTAAATACAATCTTAATTTACAATCAATACAATATTTCTAAATGACCAATGCAATTATGTTTCTTTTCTCTTTCATGCATACCACAGATGTTTGAACAACATATCATTTACATAGAGAGCTTATTACCTGAGAGCTGTATGGAAAGCCCGAGGTACAACTGACAATAAGAAAGAAGTTGAATGTGTATTTGCACAAAGACCTGACATAAGCTGGAGTGTGCCTCCTCTTAATCCAGGATCACGCTCACTTTTCAATATATCACCTAACCATCCTACTTCTTTGACCAACCAGCATTTTACCCAGTTCTGGAACATTTATATGGATCCATGTTAATATAAATTAGGGAAATTATATGGAAATGTATCTTTTTTTTAATTGTATTTATTTACCGCGCAAATGTGCCTGATGTGTATGTGCGGGACAAATACATATCTAAATTGTATTTATGTAACAAAATTTAACAGTAAGAAACCTTCTGATGACCACTAGTAAATGATGCACGATGCAATAGATGGTTGAGGCATGTTATAATTAGCCTGGTAATAGTAAGCCCCATGCAGGAATGAGGTGAAGCACAATGGAAAGCAGGCAAGAGGCGCCACAGCAGTGAAACATCCACCAATCCACTGATCACACTGTTGTCATCCAGGTGTCGTGTCACACAGACTAAACATCTCAACAACAGGTCCAAAACACCTGAAAATTTACAACAGTTAAATATAGCACAACATAATAAGTTTGCAACTGTAATTGACTACAATTAATACATTTATTATTCATATATATGCCGGTGCTTCAGCTAAAAAAAAATAAATTAAAAAAAAATTCAAATAAACACCCCGATTCAACCCAATCCAAATTTGTGTGTTATGACAAGATCACTGTCCTGTTTATTTGAACCCATTATTTGAATTAAATAATAGGTCTTGTTCTTATGGGTCTTGTTAAATAATATACAACAAAAATAATTAGAGAGAGGAAGAAATAATTATTAAAATAAATGCTACAACAATATAAAAAAATCAAAGTAAATATTCAATAATAAAATTGTACATACATTGTAGAGCTAAGTATTAAGAAACTACAAATACCAGAACCATTAAGCTTCATTTTTTTTAACAGTAGCATTAGACTACTATTAAACTAATATATGTTGTTAATAATATATTAAAATATTTTAATAGTTATTAATGATTATATTATTACCAAGACTGTAAGAATGCTGAGTATGACTATTTGAAAGGCACTCGACCAAGCTATTGATCAAATAATCCCAACCAGATTTCTCAACATTTTTACTCTTTATGGATTTTTCAACTAGGAATAAGATTTCCATGCTGAGTTCTTTCTTCTGAAAATAGATAAATAGAATATGCATGACACAGGTGAATATCAATATAAATAATATCATATTAATATAAAATGCATTAAACAAATGATAAAATAGTCTATATTTATAAAAGTCAAATGTATGTATGTATATTTGTTATTTGCACACCAATTTTGGCATTTATATTGTTCTGCCCTCTTCCCAACCACCCCATATATATATATATATATATATATATATATATATATATATATATATATACACACACACACCCAAAGTACATAGTAAAAAGAAACTTACAAGAGTGGTGGAATCATCTGTAGTTAGTTGTGTAAGTGGTCTAGGTAGAACTTGAGAAGGTTCCTTCAGTAGTTTGGCAATCCAAACAATAAGTTCTGGCAAGTAATCTACAAAATTATGCTTAAAATTATTTTGATGAATCATTTTAATGATTCTTAATTATTAGATCAGAATTATCAACAAAGTACATTGTCTGCCATTAACAACCTTTCTTGATAACAATAAGCTACTAATTAATAGTAGCTACCTGTATTATACACAGATATTACATATATTATATTGTCTGTACATGGTTTAGAATTTGTTTATAATAAATTCACAATACTAGTTAACCAACTGACCTGTTGTCATTGAAAGGAAGCGCAATATAATGAGCAATAGGTGTTGATCTTGCACACTGGCTGGAGGTGTGTACAGAAACCTTCGCAAACTTTCTTCCCATAGCAACTGGCTCACTTCCTCCTTCAGCTTAGTAGAATGAATTATGCCACACAGTTCAACATATCTAACATACCAATTGCATTTAATGCATTCAATAAAAACACCAAAAATATGTCACAAATTTGGTCTTATTACATTAAAAGATATTATACTAATTACAAGTGGAACAATAGCTAAGTGAAGGTTTCCGCGACCAGAACTTGACTTGTCTTGGAAGCTAGTTAGTGGATTAATAATTTTTAATTGTCATTAATGCGTGTAAGTTTATTTTAAATTTCAAAGACAAATTTGTAAGTTTGTATTAAAAACATTAAGTATGTACCTGGAGAGAGATAAGATAGCTTCTATAGCTGATGTATGAGAATTTGCTGAAGAGAGAGAATTAAGAAAACAGCGAATATTGTGAGGTGCATACGACAATCGGAGATCACGTAAAGAAACTACAGGAACAGATAACAATCCTGGAAGTGAACTAGGTAGATTGAGGCCAGGTCCAAGAAGTTCAGACACTCCTCCACGGGCTGATGATACACACCACTGCAATCCCAGCAATGTCAACAACCTTTTGTTATTAAGGAAGTCATCTATATAAAGGAAAATATTACAATAAATAATTTATTTTGCTAAATACTCAAGGGATTAAAATTTGAAAATCCATCGATTTATGAATAACAGTTAGGGTACACTAATTAAAATATTGTTGAAGTTCTCATGTTTTTATTTATCTCTAATAGAAAAAGACATTACGTAAAAACCTTATTTAAATATGAAATTGTTGGTAACTAGTTGCAATATATGCAGCAGTTTATAATATAAAAATGAAAGAAGAAAAGAAAATAATGTCTGAAAAATATTCTTCATTTAATGACCTATATTAGATCAGAATACAAATAAAATTGCAATGTTAGATAATCATTAAATTGAGATTTAACGAGTATACCTTTAACTGTTGGTAAACTGCACTGTGCAGTAACAGAATGGCACACTGGTGCGAATGGCAGTCTGGCTCTTTCAACCACAACATCAGGGAAAGACAGTTCACCATTGGATAAAACTATGAAGTCAGAGAATGCCAATAGAACAAGAAGTTGAGCTGAATCCCTTTGTGTTCGCCAATCACAGTCAAAGATCAACAGACCTGCAAGCAATAACTATACATCAATGTCAGCTGTATGCCCTACAATTAGGTAATTCCAGAACAGTTACACAGACTTTAATGGACACAATAGTAACTCAAAATTCAATATCTAAAATGAAATAAAAATAATGTATGATTTTATGTGTAATTGATCCGCATATCAATAGATATAATAGCACATAACATTCAAGAGGGATAAATAATTTTTTCTTTTCATTTGTACAGCACAGGTAAATACATTGCCAAATAAATGAATTCCTTAGGAATAGTAATGTGCCCTTAGTTCATATAGAAAATATATTATTCATAATAAAACTAATATCGGCAGATTATAGTGAATATAAGAATAATACATCATTGTTGTTTGACAAGAGTGATTATTATTAATATCATTTAAAATATACTCGAACTAAACTTCCAATAGACTTAATGACATACCTTTCAACACAGAAGTAATCAGATCATAATCCCTAGAGAACTCTTGTCTGATCTTTGAATTGTATTTGGCAATATTTCTCAAAACTGTAATCACAGGACCATACAAATATCTGCATTCTTCAGTTTCATTTTTCTAGAAATTAATAAATAAATTAAAAATAACATTATTAGTGAGGAAATAATTAGCTGTTGTGAAGTCTTCTTTGAAGTTTCTTCAAAGCAAATCCCTTGCCCAGGCAGACATCAGAGCTAAGAATTCCTCAAGTCATTAATACTCCAGAAATTCATTTATTTATTACTGATAAACGTACATTGATTATTCTCAATCTATTCTTGATTATCTTTACCCCTCCCTGTTCTAGGAATGAATCATGAAGTGTGTTGTCATCAGTCATAAGACTTAGTTGAACAATGGCTGACTTGATAACTTTCTCATCAACACCTGGTGACACTAAAAGCTCTAATACGCGTACCAAGCTACCAGCCTAAAAATAATTAAACAAGGATCAGTACTAAACATTTTACTGACCAAAAATGTAGAAGAAAGTATTAAAACTGGTTTTTGGTTACAATATAAGGTTAATGAACCTTTAAGCAAATAAATATTCCAACATACTTCATATAATCCTTTGATATTTTGTTTTCCACAAATTGGATTATGAGGGAAATACAAGTTGGAATAATTAAAATTGGTTCTTTGCTCAGGTTTTAAATCCAGTAAAAATATTATTCTGGATATTGCTTCATCTCTACATAATGAATCCTTACTCATTAAAATTATGATATTTCCAGTCAGCACCTGTGAAAAAGAAGATGGGATTATGGAATTATATGGGAGAAATGGTAAATGTCCTCAGAATTAGTTATTACCAACTGACGGTATATTATAAGTATACTATCTTATGAGTATATAAATGGTTTTAAACTTTGAGATTTCAAAGAATGGTTTCGCTGCCATAAAAATGGTTACTATAAACAAATTTGTTAATTAATAATTAATTAACAATAATAAAAATAATACAAACCTGGAGTGGAGACAAAGGGATTGTAGGGGCAACATCTGGGTCAACCAGTCTAATTACAGCCCTCCCTAGTGGTGTTGATTTGTGAGCAAACACACCCAGTAAATGTAACACACTGCTCACCCTCTGCATTACCTCTCTCCAGCATTGCTTTGATACAACAGCATCACACTTCAACACCATCAACACTATGTCTTCACTCCACACTCTTACCTGAAATGGATCACTTTCAATACTTTTGTAAGAGACTAAGTTTACACATTTAATAATGTTGTTATGTTAAAAGCTTAATACTACTTTCTATTAAATAAAATATTATTGCGATTATTTTCATTAGTAGTTAATTAAAAATGTCCATTTCTTTGATATGATCCAATTCTTTTGGAACATACTTTAACCATCTCAGAACGATATGTTATTCAAATAAATATACAACTGCAACTAAGCACAATGAAATAATAGGTACGTCAAATATGTTCCAACTATGAGATAGATTTTAATGAAAAAGAAGGCCCTTATTTTAAAGTTTTCCTTTTTAAATCTCTTCCTCAAAACATATTCTAGTTTTACTTTAGTATACTTACTGAATAACTTAAATAAGAAAGTTTTGTTGTATGTAAGTAATACTTAGAAGGAAAGGGAACAGCTATAACTGAAGCAAATTTAGCCTTGTTTTAACACTAATAACGAAAAATAATTTGCCGAAATATTTTTATAATAGCAAATACTAACCTTTTCATTATGAGAAGCAAGTCCATGAGATATAATCTCACACAGAACTTTATAATTAAGAATAATGGACAGTTTGGAAAAAGGATCTAAAACTGAGCGTACAGCATTGTCGGGGCCCAAAAGAGATTCAACAGCTTGACTGCAAGCCTTGTATGCTGTCATCATCACTCGACCTCCATCCCTCCCATCACACAACATTTGCAACAATATCTCACTGCATGTTTCAATTTCACTTTCACTCAGCTCCCATCTGTCATTAACCATTACATTTAAAATTAACTGGTATTTATAGATAGGGCTGATTAAATTATACCGAAGAGCTTTTAGGAAATATTAATGTTGTCATTGTTGAAATCATAATGTTATTACTTGTTTGTAACAAGTTCTATGAACTGTTCAACAATGGTGAACTGCTGATGAAAACTGAAACTAGTCAGAGATCTTGATAACATTGATATGCCATCACTTTTCTCCATTGTATCAGCATCCCTCACAAATCTTGCACAACACTCAACTGAAACTGCTAAATCCTTGACACTTGAATATAATGACCCTTTTTCAGCATACTGTAACAAAATCAGTTCTGTATAAGTTTACTCAAAGATTTATAAATAAACAATTTTATGTTCATAATGTAATTTTTTATGAAAACTGAATTAAACAATTAAACTCAAAGAATTCAGTTTTATTATACACATCTTTATTTGTCTATTGAAAAGAAGTAGTGGTCATTTTATTACCATGAATGTAAATGATAAATCTTAGGTAGAAAATAACTGTAATTTATAATTTCTTCAAAGCAACATCTTTATTAAGAAATTCAAAATGAAGTTTTCTTATTACCCAATGGCTTAAAACAATAATTATTGAAAGGAAACAGCTATGAAGAAATAAATAAGAACACTCATACCTTAAAAGCATTAGAATATGAGCTGAATGTATCATATATTTGTGGATATAGAATATAAAGCACTGGATCTAGAAGACAGTCAATAATTGAATGTTGAAGGTCTTTGGGAACAATTGTGGCACAAATTTCAAGAGGTGCAACACACTTCACAACCATCCAAGTTTGTATCCTCATTTCCAGTTTTGATACAGCATCCGAAGATCTGAGAAATAATAGTATTAGTGATACTAATTAGTTAATTTATCATATATCAGTAATTATATAAACTGTTAATCTCATTAATTATTAAAAATGAAAAAATAAAATAAAATGTTGACTTGAATTTATGTAGACAAGCTGCAAGAGAAGTCATGACTGTGTGAAGACGATGCCTGATGGGTTGTGCCCAACTGTGGTCTGTTGACCAAAGGAGGATCACTTGCGGTATGCAGCATGTGAATAGCTTCAATACCTTCGATAATAACTCTTGTCCACCAGTAATTCCAACCAAGGTCTCCATAATCATACAGCAGTATTCAGGTATACTCAACACAGAATTTCTCTCTCCACAATTAGTCTGCAAAATAGGAATTATAATTAACCTTTTTGAAACTAGAAATTTTACATAGCAAATTTTAAACCATATTTAAAAACTTAATGAACCAAAATGTATTACGGTATTTTATATTATAAATGAAATATAAGAAACAACATTAAAAATTAGTGAACATGTCAAAAAAGTCAATCAAATTGACTCTGCTTAAAAAAAATTAAACTAATGTGAAAGTGAGGAATACATCAACTGAAACTTCATACAGTAGTAAATATAAATGAATTACAAAATACCAGACTATAAACATAGAAGTATAAAATGGCAAACATACATTGTCCATTGACTCATCACATCCATGCTGTACAATCTGACTTTCTGAAGATGCATTACTTTCACCAGCATTCAGAGATGCAGACATGTTTGTCACCTTTACAGAAAAATACATAGAGTTTGTAAATAAGTCATTAATAAGGTGACAAAATAATATAAAATACATTTTTAATATAGTTTAGTCAATACGTTTCTATATAATGACACTTACAGAGAATGTAACAAACTGAGGATCAGTATTCATTAAAATCTGTCTGTGTAAAGATTGAGTAAGATCTCTTAAACAGTAAATCACAGCTCTGCATATATTACCATCTCCTGTTCCAACCAGCTTTATCAGTGCCTATGAAAATGTTTTCCATTGGAATTATATTTAAAAGGCAAATATACACAAATATATGTGCTAAATATATTATTTATCATCATTATATTTTAACTAATCGCAGTATTATATTATTATCCTTTTAGGTCAATATATTTTTCACATTTCTGATGGGTCATTGAAGTACCTGAATCAGTGAAGGCCGCTGGAGAAATATCTGAGGTGGGAAGTCATGTAACATGACTGTTGAAAGGAAATGGGCTGCTTGTAGAGGACTCTGTTTCAGGGACTTGTGAACAGCAGTCATGACTTGTATGTCAGAGTCGGCAAGATGTGTCCAAGGCAACCACCACCACAGTGCAAACCCACAAGTCCCTTCACTACCCGAACATTTATCATCTTCCAAATAACCACTGGATATTAAAACAATATTGATATTATTTTAAGCTATAGAAAAATTAGAGTTAATTCATAGGATAATTATGCTTGTTTACATTTTATTTTGTATATTTGTTGCTAATATGTTGACTATGCATATATCAAGATATGTGAACTTTTAAATTTTAAATATCCCATTTTCAATCTACCAATGTTTAGTTGTATGCTTTTCTACCTCATAAAAACCTACATACCTACCATACTACACCTATACCCATACTCCGTACCTATACTCATAAAAATACATTGACTTCTCCAAACGCTTGCTATATCATTATAAAATTTCTATTTCAATTGAGAACACTGTACCTAGACAAAGTGATACAGCTACTTGATTGATGGAGGTCAACTGCTTGAATCGAAAGCTGCTGGGTTGCAGTTACAGATTGCAAGATTTCTAATAAAATATGTTCCAGTACATTACTTCCTGAGTTCTTAACTACTTCAGACAGTATGCTCAGTCCTGGATCAGCTCTAACCAATAACCCTGACCCTCTGTCACCCTGGAAAAATAAATAAAACAAAAAGCCATTTGTATTTATAAGGAATTTAAATAAGAAACATAATATAATTACAGCAATAGTGGAAAGACCACTGAATAACTATTTGAGTAATTTAAATTAGTAATATTAGACAATGCAAATTACCTTACTTAACTTTAAAATTAACTTCAAAACTTCTTCTTTCTTAGGAACATTATGAAATTTAAACCAGTCGACCAATCTTTTCAACACTTCTGGGTGATTATCAATCAAACTATCTTCATGTAATAAACCTCTATCAATTTTGGTAATTATGTTGGTTAAAGCTCTGACTCTTATCTCTTCCAATTCATGACCTTCAATAACATTACTATACGTTAACATAACAAAACATGGAACATAAAATATTTTTCTATTGCTTGTACCACTTTATAACAATTAAACAAATTTGTTTATGTTTAAAAATTGCTAACATTGAGGAAATAACTTTAGAAACTACTTTGAAACTTAAACAAGTTTTAATGTAGTCCCACCAGAGCTCAATATTTAAAACATTACAGCAGAAAAAAAACATATTTTCAAAACTGAAACATCTGAAAACTGAAGGTACTATAGATTAACTCTCATTAAAACTGTTTCACATTGATATTCAAACATAACATTAACTATTTAATTACAAGAATAATTAGTAAATTTCAAATAATCAACACTTGTTTCCAATCCTGTAAACTAATGCAATCATAACAACAGATAAGTATAATCATGGCTATACATAAATACATTAAGGACTATGTTTAATGAAGTGTTTGCAAGTTCCAAACACATTCTCCTTCAAATACATGTTCTTTTATGTTCTGCAACAGAATAATGTCAGATCATTCAAAGGTCCATCTTATTAAATCTATCTTAACCTTCAGCTTCACTCATAAACGAGAAACTCAAAGAACTTTTTGCGGATATTACAAAAATATTTCTTTAAGGCAACTGTAAAATCTGTAGGAACATTTACAAACTCTTCAAAGATATTTCAGTAACTTGGTAATATCGACAGGTGGAATACATCAAACGCGCAACCTAGAGAGTAGTGTAATTATAAATAGCAATATTCACCTAATTTCATGACATGCTGCAAGTCTTCTCCCATTGTTCATTAAATTAGCATTGCTACTATTAACATAACAAACACAACCTAACAAACGACATGGCACGACTTCAGAATATCCTTCTATCAGTACTAGTCCGCCTGAACTATCGATGTATCGATTGTACCTTTATTTCGATATTCTGTAAATATTCAATTGTCCGATTATTTTATAGTTTCGTTTCCGGCGAATCTTTGTTCCCCTTACATTAAAGTTTTTGAAGAAGTTATTTAGTTTTGCATAAATGGTACAATGAACGAAATTGAGCATAAAATTTAACAGATGTCAGAGTTTAGAAGTTCAAGTGACGATATGACCGCATACTTCGCATGTCGCATCATTCACCGAGATAATTTACCGTTTCATTTAGAGCTGTTATTATTATTATTATTATTATTATTATACTTGGCATTAATCTAGGTACTATATTTATACACGTGTTATATGACCTAGGAGTCTATGTAGAACTTTCCTCCTTCATTAGAGTATTTTACTTTCCTTTTCCCTCCGTCTTATGGACAATTTGAAAATTAAATCATGGTTGATATTAGCACGTCTAGAAAATTGTTAGCAACAGTAAACATTCGAAAAACTATGGTTAAATCCAGAATACAGTTCCACTACACATATCTTTCATAGACTGCTTTCATATATCGATATATGTTCTCCATTCGATATTTCCTATCCGCCATATTTCCGCCATTTTTCCTTGCGTTATTGAATTCGTTATCATCTTTCATCCGTACCTATTACTACTTGTTGAACAAAAACAAGTGAATTTATTTCACAAACAAATGTTTCCTTATGTTTTATTCTTCCAACGCAATATTAAATTTCTTAGTATTACAATAAAATCCTTATTTCTTACTCTGTACTTCCCATATGCATGTTTGTATATATATATATATATATATATATATATATATATATATATATATATATACATACAATCGCACAATATTTGTACGATATCTATTATATTCTGTCCTCCCTTCTATACTTATGAATTAGAGCATAAGAGATATTTATTTGAGGAAATCCAATATTTTATAATGTACTGAATATCAAATTGAGTACTTGCATGGACAGTTTATCTTCAAAGGTCCTGGTATATGTCTATAAACATTTGTCTAAAAAATAAATCTTATTCAATTTACCTTGGGCCTTCTGGGGAGTTACCGAGATGTATTTTTTTACACCATATCAACATGACTGATTTTTCCTCTTTTATTGAATGAACATTTTGTAACCTTGTGCACTGATGAACTAGTTAATACTGTTATGAGCACCTGATATCAGTGCATTCATTGATAAACGAAAATAATTTAAATTAGTTATCACAGAAAAAATTCATTGTGTAGATCTTTCAGATGGGGGTAATTTTTTTTCTGACCCCCTTTTTGTGCGTGTATCTTGAAATGTCAACAATTTTTGGCCTAACAACTTATTCATTAATTTCATGAGCCTGATATGCCTTTTATACAGTGTAAATGTGTACCTTCTCTCACTATCTATCCCGCTATGTACTTTAATAGTAAAGGCTTAGGTACAAACAATTATCAAAGAGCAAGTTCAAAGAGTACCTCTAATTTTCTATTTTCCTTAAATGTGAATTGGGATCTATTTTCAAAGTACAAATCATATCACCTTTGCCAGAGTGCCCCATGAAACATAGCATAATAAATTTCCTTCTATTTGTAAATATAATTACATATATTTAATTCAGTGGGAAATAACTGCTAAATAAAATGAAATAAATTGCTTTGTCATATTGCAGCATCACATTCTTTTTCTGTACCTATTTACTGCACAATTATACACACTTGGCTTTATGTGTGTACTAATTTTATATTCTGTGTATTAACAGTTTAGTCTCTTTGAGGAATTATAGCATCACAATTAAAATTTCAAAGAAATAAATTATATCAACTCTAGAAATCTTTGTCCTTGATAAAATGTGGTTTACAAATAAATTTTAACCATATATCCTGCATGTGATTTTATTATCATGACACATAAAATGAAAATATATTTATAATATACATAAAACATTTATTTATACAGCATATTTATAAAAACTATAAAATATATTTACATTTAACTAATATTTTAATCCGTAAATACAATATCATTACAATAAAGTTAGCTCATACAAATATACAAATTTGAACCCATCCAAGAGACAGCTATCATATATTTATTACAGTATAAATATGAATAATGAAATGTATTTATTTATTTGGTACTGCACTGATAATCCATGAAGTAAATACATTCATTTTTATAAATACAAATACCTACATTGGTTTATATATGTACAATTTTTATAATTATAAAAAAGAACACTTTCTATCAGACCATTGAGGTATAATATAAATACAGCACTAGTAATAACTGGCAATCAATTATTGATACACAAGTAGTACACAATAAAGGAATGCTACGTTTTCCAACTACAGTGTATATTTTGGATGCAAATATATTCTGTAACCACTCTTGAAAATGTTGACAATATACATAATCTAATCTGCAATATGTACTAAACTAGTTTAGGTTGGTAATTTTATTATATAAAAGTATGCTAAAAGGCAAAATGGTAGCCAAATGTCATCACTGCACAAAATATAAGTGTGCTTAGGTGCTGACTACAAGATTCAAACAAACATGTAATAAAATATCACATTTTTTATTTTATATATAAAATATCACACATTAATAAATAATTAAATGAAGATCATATCACAATAATATTTACGTTTATGAAAACAGTATATGTTATGAAGTTGAATAAATATATATGCCATGCCATCATGTAATTTTAAATAAGTTGATCCTGAATATATGAAATGGGTGAAAAAATATTTTAAGCAAACTAAGACAAATCTAATGAATTTAAAGTATAAATCTGTTCATAAAGTAGGCTTCTATTAGTGTTTCAAATAAAGTATGAATTACTAATTGATTGTAAGCCTTTTCTTATATTTGATACAAAATATAATTTTTACCACTTACTCCAAAACATATGAATCTTGCAAACTATGTAGTGTGTAAACAAATGGAAATGTTACGAATGCTGAATAATATGTCAAAATAAAATTTATCAAATTTTTGTCATACGGGCATAAAATTTCCTTACATGTAGGGGAATATTTATTCTGCATGCAGATATGACATCCTGTGAGTGGTCCTAACTCCAACAGAACTCTTACACTCCTTCCAGTAAAATTTGTGATTACTAAGCCGCATTCTTCAAAATGGTCACATTGGAAAGTGGACTACACATAGTCAGCCTATTAGACACAAAACACTATTTCATTTCGTTAACATTTCCTCTGAATTCATGTTTTTTTATGTTGCAAATAAAAATAACTGAACTTGGGAAAATATAATAATTGATGATTTTTAAGGCACATGAGTGTAATGACACTTTTAACATATGAACTTGCAGTTGCCATATTAAATATACTTTTTAATATATATCTATATATACATATGTATATATGTACATAAACATTTAAAAAAGGGTTTACTCAATGCCTTAAGGTGGCTTATGGCACAATTGTGATTTACAAATTACAGTTGGAAAAAATGTATACTGATAATTAATTTATCTACCATTATTACTACATGAATTCTAGTATAGTGTATTATATACAAAATACTATATTATTAAACTATATTATTTACTATAAAACTTCAATTTATTCCAGCTGAAACATTACTAATAGCTCATTACTAATATCTAACCACTCACTGGTTGTACTGATGTCTTGACACTCAAAAAGCCTAATTAGATCACAACTGCCTCATGAATGTCTTAAATAAAATTAATTCCCTTTCAACCTCAATAAATGTCTTATACAAGATTACTTAATGAGAATGACACTTCATTTACAGAACAGATAGGTGCTGATATAACAATATTAAACAAACATCTTAAATAACTAATTACTAATTAGAGATTAAAAACTTGTTTTGTTTTGTAAAATTTAATATCCGTCACTAATCAACAAATCAGTAAACTAAAATGATCTGCCGGGGTTAATTAAGCAAACTTAGACTGATATTAGGGTAATTAAATGAGTGAGGGAAGAATATTGAATATTTAATCTTGTTGAGTTAACTCTCTGTAGTGGGTCAGACAACAGCCCCACATCTGGTTTTATTAATATTATCACTATTATGTGGAATCATTAGTCTTTACTTGTTTCCCACTAATTTTAACATCTTTATTTGTAGATAAAGATGTTTATTTGAATAGTTTGATGGCTGATTTCAATGAGGCACTTTTCTGATTTATTGAGACATGCAATTGAATGATCTACACAATTCAAGATCTAGTTTATCTGTATTTAGCAGTGTCACTAGAATTAGGCACCTCACTATGCGTCCAGGTACCCAGATCCTTTCTCATTACTGAAGGATCGTATGCACCTCAATTTACACCGCTGCATGGGTGTGGTTTAGTCTGACCCCTCTTCCTTGATTTGATGAACAGAAACTCAAAGTAAGAGAGGTACGCAAGCCTGTCCCCACGGCAAGGGACACACCCCAGACAGGGAAAGAGATGAAGTAGCACCAAATCAGAGTGCAGGTTCTAGGTAATGCTTCAGGGGAAAGAACATGACTAAATTTCAGAAGAAGGTACAAAAATAAATTCACTGAAAAAAGAAGACTCAAAAAATAAATCACAACTACAAGAATATACAAGAAAACTGTATTATAGTAATCATTATGTATATCTATTTGCACTAATAAATATGGTAATGAATGCTATACAAATGGTATAAATTAAATTTCCCATGTATCTTAATGCTTCATTATCTTCATCATCATCATATTTTTCTTTGTCTTCTCTCCCATCCTTTGGTTTAGCTTTTGGTTCATCTATGGGTACTGAATTAACACCCTCATCTTCATCTCCAGTATCAGGACATGAGAACCAAAATTGCCCTGATGGTTTTTGTTTAACTGTCACAGTTTTCATTCTCAAATCATCAAATTTCCAAAAGCCTTTTCCTTTAAAAAAGTAAGTTGCCCCTAGAAGAAAAAAAAACAATATATTCATGTGCATAAACGTAGATCCAAATGTGGACCTTTGATACTCAAGATGCATGGTCTATGTCTGAGAGCCACTCAGGCTCGAAAATATGAATTTAAAATATCAGGGACTCTACCATCTAGCCACTGGAAAACAGCATCAATATTATAGCCAACTCCTCTCCAAACAGACATGTCCCTAGGGTAATCCAGTTCAACCTTGCCTGTCTCATCATCTAGTCTCCAGTACATGGTACCACTAAAGAAATAGGTTTTACTATTATGACTCCAGACCATAGCTGCATCAATGTGTGGGAGTGATTCTGGTAAACCTAAACTACTCAAAGGCTGTGGGTATCCTGGCTCAAGGTAATTTGCATCAAAAACATAATAGTGTCGACCTGTTAATTAAAAAAATTAATTATTACATTTATGATTTCTAAAATAAAACCAATAAATAACTATTATATCACAAACTGTAGAAATCTAATAGGAAATAGATGTCTGGGTTTGTATAATAGGAAATATAATGCATTCCTAAATTGTGCTGAATATTCTTTAAAATCATATTACCTATGAAGAATACTATTTTCCTATCTAATCTTTCATAGACTGCATCGATGCGATTGAATTCTTCTGGCAATTTATGCCACAATCTTGAAGTTAATGCCGGGTAACCAGAATATAAACCACTTTTTCCAATTCTCCAGACATACTGTAAATTATAATATGATTACAAGATTTAACTTTAAATGTGATAAATCTGAAAATAATTAAAGATAAATCAGTGATTATTCACTCTTTCTTCCCAACTAATGAATACTAAGGATTGCACCTTAGTATTTATAGCATTTTCTAAACTTTGTCAATTCACATGGGCTAATTAATAAATTCAAATTTGAGAAAAGTTAGAGTGATTATTTAAAATAGGAAGGATAAAATTTTTCCAAAATAAATATTAATATTGAAAAATATATAACCTTTCCTTTAAATATGAATACTTCTGTTCGGATTACTGCGATGGCATCATAAGTAGTGTTGCACTTATCTGGTTTATCATTATGAATTGGGGGCCATACTCTTGGGTATGGAGTTGTAGTAGTTGTGGTAGTTGTGGTCGTGGTAGTAGTGGTTGTTGTTGTTGTTGTAGTTGAGGGAATTCTTGGATAATATGGCTTGCGATCAATCTTTCCCCACAATGTTGCTTCTTTAGCACCTATTAAAATTGAATATGCATAAGTTAAAAGAAAAAAACATTCGAGCAAGAACACTTAAGTCCTGATTTTTGGTAAAGTAAAACAGCCTTTTTTAACAATGCAGCACCATTCATTACTTGAATGAAGAAGACGTATAGATTCTATATTTGTTTTTTTTAATAATTAAACCTAATCAACAAATGTATGGGACATTTAAGTAATGAAATCAAATTAGAAAGATGAATACCATTAAATAGGGAATGTCAGAGGAAATAACTATGTTCCAGACATCTTTATCTTGTCCTGTCATAATGTTCTCTCTTTATGTTAATTTAAAAATGACTGAATAATAACTATTAAAGCATTTAATACCAACTAATACCACTGTAAATACACACCATATATTTGTTGAATTCCATATTTGTCATCATCAGGGAGTTCAAAGTCTGATTCCAGGCCCTGATACCAAGGATACATTAAAGCGTCAGGTACGGAAGAGTGTGACAGACCAAGTGAGTGCCCAAATTCATGTGCAGCAACAATAAATAGGTTTGTGCCTAGATAAAAAATAAGAAAATATGAATTAATACACAAAAGTTAAAAAAGGAAAAGTGAATATATTATTTTAATGGATATAAGAATTTGGTTACTTGCAAAATTACTTATAAGTTTAGGGTAGTAAATATTTAAAGTAGATTACTGTACATATTGAATGTTAATAAACATAAATTAATAATAGATAAATACTTTTACAAGTAAAATGCAGCAGTTATGATTTTACTTCTGCCAAAGCCTATTTTGTGGCAAAGTAATCGTATGTAAACAATGTCAATATGAATGGCAATTTATTACAAAACAATTAATTAATTTTTAATAATCAATTGCTTAATAGAAGTAATGCACATACTGTTGATGACATAACTTGATATGATGTAGAGGAAAAATTTGAGTAACATACTTTCATCGTTGTTTTCATCACCAGTGAGCTGCCAGAATTCATCAGAATCAAAATGAGCATCACCACCCCTATCTTTTCCTGGAAAGAATGCATGAGCCAGTATCTGACCTTTCCCATCAAATGGATATCCATCACCATGGTAGCCTCTGAAATAAGACATTACTAAAATTAAATCCGAAATAATAATTGAAATTAATATGCATCTTTCATGCAAGTAATGCATGTGACACTTCAGAATAATAATAAGGGAGATAGAGAATATTAATAAATTACTTTTCGAAGTAGATCAAGATGTCTGCTTTATCACTATTGATTTCTGTGAATGTAAGTCTTGAATGTTTCGCCCAAACATGAAGTGCCTTATGAAGATCTGCTCTGACTCTTCCATGATCCAAACCAGGTACATATTTCGCCCTCAAGCTACAGAAAAAAAGAGATTATAATGGTAGGTACATTGTAACTACTAAATTATATATTTAACAAATAATACTATACAAACATATGGGAGTTACTTTAACAGTTTTTATTCTAAAGGATTTATAACATATATAACCGTTATAAAACTTTTAACCAATACCAATTACAATGTGATATTAAGATTCATATGTATGACAACATGTCACTACCAGATTCATAGCAGTTCAAATACAATGCCTTCTGTACCAGCAACTAAGAATAAAACAACATGGCAGTAGAGAAGGGAGGAAGGAGTGTGGTCAAAGGTCAAATGTAACTGCGTAGCTATGAATCAAATAGACTTTTCTTCTATTACTATTCCTTTCTTCAAATAATAATGCTTAGAAAATGAAACTAACATTTCAAATGTAGTAACCAGGTCACAAATTAAGTTGCACTTGTTGGGGGTCAGTATAGCATGAAAAATTCAGATAGTTCAGCATTACTTATTGTATTCTGATGTAAAAACATAATGTTTAATGCTCTGATTTACATAAAGCCTGCCCTGCATAAGAGTTTAATTCAGTTGTGTTTCTATATTTTTTTCATTCAATTTACCCCAACACTGAGCTAAAGTTAAAACAAATAAAACTCATGAAAGATCTAGATGATCTAAACAAGCAAGAGATTATTATTTTGTTAATTCAAACACCCCAAACCTTGGTAGACAGTATATAAAATTTAGGTACCAAGTTAATAAATTAGTAAACTATAAATGAACGAATTCTTCTACCACCATAAACTAGTTTCTCAATTTCAAACATATCTAGCGAGGCACATAACAGTTAAAACCTACTTCCACCCCCGAAATAAATAAGGAAAATATATCAGGTAATGGTTAAAGTGCATTGAAAGGGTCAATAAAAGGACTGAACATTCAATAAATAAAGGATTCAGTAAGTGCAATAGGTGAAAAGAAAGTTTGCTAGTACTCTTCATTGTGGAAGGAGGGATTTCTTTCTTTTTTAGATTTAATGTATTTACTTATTAAAAAAAACAAAGACTTTCCCTGCTGCAAGGATTTTAACAATTTATACTTTTTTAAACCTATCAAAAAATATACCGTGGATTTCGTGTGTTTCTGTCTCCTCCTCTCGCTGGTTTGGTCATTTGCTAGACCGGTTTCGACTGCTCGCCATCTTCAGTAGCGGTGTAGTCACTTTTGGCAATTTGGATGTTTTTTGGGCATCCTACCTACACTATCACTGTCACTTGTACTGTGGTGGTTGTCTGTTTGTCGTTTGTATATATACGTGTCTTGTTATTGTGTTTTTGAGCGATGTTGTTTGTCTTATTTGGGTTGGGAAGGATTTTGTTAATCGGCTTAAGTCTTTTCTGCTTATCGGTCAAATATATATTTGATCACACAACTGGTCACATCTATTATGTTCCGACTTCCAAATATATGACAGGAAACTTATGGGGAGCAGCCGAAACCGGTCTAGCAAAAGACCAAACCAGCTAGAGGAAATAGAAACACACGAAATCTACGGTATTCCAACCCCTCGCAGACCACAAAAGAGGTAGGTTAAACCTATCCAAAAATATACTTTCGGTCATGGATACAGTTATTATTATCTTTTCCAAACCCAATAACGATATAATCTTTATACGTAATTGGGGGGTTTCTTTACCATTCAAGAAATAACTTACGCTTAGATAAATTTATTTATTTTATTAGTTGTTTGATAGCCCCTGGGAATGACTATGGAAGTGCAACCCCATAAGATACCTCCACCGGACAACAAAATTGACCATTTTAAAATGAGTTCCGTACAGGCACGTTAATTTCCTGGAGTGGGTGGGGCAAGAAAAGTGCTAGGGGGGTGTTTACCACCCGGGGCTAATAGGATGAGAAGATGGAGTTTCTGCAAGATGTCTGGAGGGGTCGTCGGGAGGACGTGTCATCACAATGGCGGTCGGGCTGGCGGGCGTCACTGCCTGATTGATCGGACTAGCTCGGCGCCATCCCCTCCCCCCATCAGTCTACTCTTCTTCCTCCAACACACACACTCACACGCACACACACAACACCCTCACACCCTCCAACCTCCCTAGAGGTACATATGTATAAAACCATTTGTTTCAACACTACTCCTAAAAAACCAAAAGAACAGATTATCTTAAGTAAATATTAGATGATTTTCTCCGCACAAACACGTTCAGTTTTGTTCGCACGTCAGTACGGGCACAAACACACATGTGCGCATGTGTATACACATAAAAATATGCCAACCGGTTCAATGGTTTCTGAGTAAAAAAAACTTAGTGAAAGTGGTCCAGATGCTTTCAATTTAGCTTCAGCACCACCGGTGCTTTCTTGGAATCTGGATGCTGTGCCTGGGATAAAGCGAGGTTGAACGTACTTTCGGGGAAACCGATAGAACCATCTCTTACTACGGTCTCTAATAACGTCAGAAATCAAATTTCCTACTGCGAATTCTTTTCACTATAGAAAGCACCAATCGAGATTAGTTATGTTTAACATTAGTTTTATATATATATATATATATATATATATATATATATATATATATACATCCTTCAAAATTGATTTATAATACATCATTAAATAAGAATATAAAGTTAGCTTCTTCCGCCAGGACTACAAGATCATGTTCCTACTTCCCATCTTCGGCTTTTTACAATTATCAAACTCGAAAACCGGCTCTGGAAAGCCCGACAGTTCTGATGCAACATATTTGTTCGGTATATAGTTTCTGACTTTGTGGAACCACAATCGTCGAACGCACCAAATGTCAGATACACAGAGCTTCCGCCGTTAACAGCAGATACGAGAAATGGAAGAAACAGTATGTCAGATAAACGCCGCCGATAAAATAAGAACATTTTAAACGTATCGCATTCGGCGAGCAAGTATGGCGGTGGGTTTTCGCCGGCGAGGCAGCAGTGGGTTGGGGACGGCGCGGTCGCTCACTCAAGGAGGTTGTGATGGAAACAAACACGCATCACACCCAGATTGAGTGAGTCACCCTGCCGCCCATTACATAAGATGATCCTCAGCTGCTTACATCGTTTCTTCCAACACCCGATATCCAGATACGTGCTGTGTTCTCAGGCTGGATCTATCGGAAAACCGAAATGCCATTAAGCGTATGGCCAAGCTTACCATACGGAATTTACCAAAACTGTATACAACTATTCAGAGGGTTGTTAAATTATTTCTACTTCTTAAACTACCGTTGCTTTATTTTTTTATCGTTTCATATTTTTGTATACTTTTGTGTCTACTAAACCATGCACAATGATGGTAAGCCTCGACATCATTTACAATATTATTTATATTACATAACAAGAAAAAAGAACAATACTATAAAAACATATTTAACAGGTACATATACACATTAAATAAAGTATCAATGTATGCAGTTGCACTATATTAAAACTTCATCAATATTAATTCGATTGATTACATACATTTAACTAACAGAAACGTCAAACCTAGCCTCCAGATAACTCAATCTTGAGGGTTTTTTTACAAAATCTTCAAAATATTTATAAAACGAAGAAGAATTGTGGTTAAAAAATACAAATATTGTGTTTTACAAAGGATATTGAAACTGCATGTATAAACATATTTTTACATGATACGAATAATCAGTAGAAGATTTAAAGTAATGGTTTTTAGTAAGCCTTTTTTAATAAGAATCAATTGTCATCCCTGTAGAAAAATGTGATACTAAAACCCTTCGTTGAGATAATTACTGCATACATGACTCATTAACATTAAAGTAAAGAATAGAATAAAGTACGCGACGTAATTTAATCGCTACTAATTATAAAAACAAAAATAATTTGTAGAACCCTTTAGAATAATTTACCCAATTAGTTAGTGGCAGCATTACAAAACGATTCAAAAACAACAAACATATAAACAATTCAGGCGTCTGTTTCAAATACATAATGCAAGTCAGAGTTTGAAAAGGCGTATATGGGAAGTTCGAGTTGAAATTGTATATAGTTCATCCCCCGATGAAAGCTGTTGGAAATAAAAAAAATGGGGAACGATATTTATTAGACGCATGAAGAATTCACCGGAGGTAAACACATACGGTAGTGAATCGGAAACAGCAGTTCTTTACGTCGGAGACGAGTAATATAAGAAGTCGAGGTTCCAATTAACCATTTCCGTCGACATAGCTGACGCAATGGTGCCTGATGTACGACCCAAAAAACGCTCGTCGGGTACCACTAGAGACCAGGCGAAGCTCGGCCGCCGAACACCACAGCACATGTGGCCGATCAGCCCTATTAGATAATAGCCTAAGGGGGGGACAGCCTAACGGGTCAAAATAGTTTTAAATAATTCTCGCCAATACTTAAAACATTATTAATTCTGCACGAGGAGTCGGTGCTGCTCTACATCAAGAGGGTGTACTCTCTGCCAGCCATGTTAAGAAAATTCTACAACTTGGAGCAAAGTTATCTCTTCCACCTCTTTCGCGTAATACCTATTTCGCAGTAATCAAAGAGTTATATCTCTACTCAAATTTATGATCAGACTGAAAGTAGAAACTATAGACTGTTTCATTCATAAATTTTACGAGGTAACGTGTCCAAATTAGTGTCAGAACGAAAAGTTAAAACAGGAACAAGCTTCGGCGGAGATTGAAGGAATAATAAACCGATTTGTGTATTAAAAACCGAGGAGCAGATGCTGCGCCACATGAGAACGATAATGCTCCCACCAGCAATCACCATCACGCGCACACGCACCGGCCAGCACTATGTCAATAGAGATGCAAGAGAGGTTGCAAGTTTGAACTGGGCCAAATACTCATAGAAACTAGTAGACCGGATTAGTCCCTTAATAACGCAGTTATAAACAACAACGCACAGAGATCGTAGTTGAAGTCCGGCCAAAAAGGAGGCAGACCCGGCTCCCTCCGACAATACGCCGGTCTTTATTTGAGATTAATAAACTCGACGGGGAGTCGAACGCTGCCCGTTAGATCTAACTGAATATACTTTCTTATGTACGATGTTGGTATAATAATCGGGAATATCGCAATGCAATAAACCCGACACCCACTTCAGTAACACGCTCAATCGCACACTTAGCACGCCCGGATATATACCGTCGTTAGCATACCGGCTGTGTGTTGATATGTCCACTTAAACTGACACATTCACAGATTAAACTTCATTGTAACACAGGGGAATGCTTGTTGGGTTCGAAGTTTGTCCATATGTTTCGCGGTTAATGGTATCGCTCAGTTTAGGCGTCTTTGCTGCATAGTGTAATCGCTCATGTTCTTGAGCGTGTATCGAGGGTAATGCGGAGATATTTATTTTTAATTATTTGTAGTTCCTCCAGGTATTTGTCGGCTGTGATTCACCAAAGACTACACGCGTAAAGTATAATGGGTCTGATAATAGTATTGTAAATGGTTAGTTTCAACCTCGAGTTAAGAATCTTGGACTTGAGTGGGTTATAATCTTCCTAGCTTGCTCTTGGCCTGCTGGTTGGCAGCCTGCATATGTGTTGACAATTTTTTGTAAAGGTACTGTTTCACAAATTTCATTCCTGTCTTTCCACCCATCCCAATCCTCTCGTCATCTCTTACCTCCGTGGATGGGTCATCCACTATCCCCCCACTCGGCGGCTTATACACGCCACTGGCCTACGATATTATGTAAATAATACTTAACGAATCAGCTCGGTACCGTGATATTATCAGTGTTTAAGCTCATGTTTAAACAATCCACAACAGTATTGGTATAACTGAAATGTTTTCGGAAACTCGCCTCTGAAATTGATATCTCAACATGAAACTTATCTTGAAAGGACTGAGTGTAAACGTTTCACTATCGCAGGAAAAGTTTTAATTTTCGAATCTCGAACACGAGATCTTCTCTGTCTAGATTAGATTAACAAGCCAAGAAGTGTCACCAGTGGGTGATTTCTTCAGCATGTGAACCATATCAGGACAATACACAAATCAGTTGCAACCATAACATGTAACAATGTTGATTGTGCAATAAAAAAAAGTTAAAAAAAATACTTCCTCTGTTGGACAACATCAGAGTGTTCTATGAAGTAATGGATATAAGTTGGGCCAATCGTTATCTCTCGTCGTTCTGGAAGCAACGTCAATTCCTGGTGACTGGGCTAGTGGCTTATCTCAATGTAGCCCATTGTTTCATATCAGCCGGCTCGTTGAGGAAGTTTCGCTTCGGCAGTAAGCCCGACAATTTTTTCCTCAGATATTTTTACGCCCGGAAACCGCACAAAAATGCTGGCTTACAAAAACCCGAAGCGCAGAAAAGAGCGAAAACTTCCAGCTCGGCAAGTTTTCCCAAACTTCCGCCGAAATGACTATCGCGGTTGTCCGAAGAAAGAGCGCCGAAACATTTTATTAGAAATATTGCTTTAGCAACAAAAAACCTTTCATCACAACAGTGGAATAAAGAAAAGTCTGTACACATAAAAACAGTTCCAACGTAAACAATAAAAATGAATAACCGGGACTCCAGATACAATAAATTCGGTGATAGATTTAGTGGCTATAAAACGGGATTTATTGCAGTTTAAAGGGTAACCAGATTTATCACTTTGTCTCCACCTTCATCCCTCATTAATTAGGGTACACCCTTTGTCCCGATAAATCCTTCCGCTCGAGATAACTGTGTATCGCTCGTAAAAAGCGAAAATTTGAAAACGAAATGAATTCCCGAAAATTTTGTAATGTACTACAATAATTATTGTATCCCTTGAACTTAAGTACACAGGCGCTCTACACTTAGAGGAGCACCTGGAGGTATCCAGGGGAAAGTACACCTAATGAACTTAATGAATGAAGTATAATACTTCACAGTTCAGCACTTTTTATAACTTACCTTTTTATTTTTATCTTACTATATTAAGTTTTTATTTGTATATGAAACTTTTGCTTTCGCTTTTAATAAAAATTATTAGATATAGATAAACTAGCGCCCCCTGAGGGTGGTGCGGAAATGTACTTAACTAATGTACGTTGGCTTTACTTGCTCCGATTAACCTAGCGCCCGCTGAGGGTGGTGCGGAAATGTACTTAACTAAAGTTCGTTGGGTTTACTTGCTCCGATAACCTAGCGCCCCCTGAGGGTGGTGCGGACATGTATTTAACCAAAGTTCGGTGGGTGCACTTGCACCGATAAACTAGAGCCCCCTGAGGGTGATGCGGAAATGTACTTAACATATATTTGGAAGTCAGAACCTAATAGTTGTGAGTAATTGTGTGATCAAATATATATTTGACCACATCAAAGACAAGATCAAAGACTGATTTGACCAGACAAAGACTGAAGCCGATTACCAAAATCCCTTCAAACCGAAATAAGACAAACAACTTTCCCCCAAAACACAAGACACGTATATATACAAACGACAGACAACCACCACAGTACAAGTGGCAGTGACAGTGCAGTGAGGTTACCCAAAAAACATCCAAAGTTTTTTGGACTCTTCCTATGAAGCGTGGGAACAGAAATGTTAATTCTTAGAACAGGACAGAATGTGATACTCCCCGTTAACGGGGGGTAATGTACCTGAGTACGTATTTGAATATCACGTGGATAGTAACGTTTTAATAAAGACATCAATAATTTTGTATTTCGAATTTTTAGATTTCGCTCGTAGATTATTTATAATATATAGGTTAAGCATTGTGTTAGTTTACCACCTAACAAACAAAATATGAAATATAGAAAAGAAATACAAAATAATTATATTGAAACTATACCTTAATAAATTAATATAAATCCGGTTAAATTATCTTCCAAATTTTCATATCATAATAATACCCCAGATGGCTGGGAAAACTGAAAAGTGAACCGGGGTGGGGGGTTCCCGTAAGTAGTTTCCATGAAACGGGAATATAAGAGAGACAAAAGACTGTAGAGGAAGGGTGAGGGTGCGTTGAGACAATGGAGGGGGGAGGGAGCGGTGACAGCTTTATTCAGAAGAGAGGCTGAAGTAGTAGTGACAAGGGTGGGTCCTGGGCTTTGAGAGTCTCGAGAGCCCCTATCCCGCCAGTCCTTTCCCTCATATCCTATACCGCCTATACTACTGTTTAACCTCCCGGCCTTCATTAAGACGCCGGCCCGATCCCACCAAATGAATAACATCCCTAGGCCCGGCCATTTTCTACAAGCGCCGTTTTTATTCCACGGACATAACTGAGGATTTAAGTTCCTTTTACAACTTTCACCGAACCGTGTCGCAGAGCCGCTGTGATGAGTCTCGCTTAAGCTCCTACCGACCATGACATTACGTTTCGGGAGTGAGCCGGGTCGAGTGCGCATCTATATAATTAAGAGAATACCACGGTTGTTTGGGTCACTACTTAATTCCAGCGATGCTAATGTTTATCGAAAGAAATAATATAATTGCGATACGAAGAATCTTAGCCTGCAATAAGATGACAAACCGCCGCCCACGTGCGGAACTAACGCACACCGGCCAACCATATATATGCCTGTCATTTTCTATTTCGCCGCCGATCGACCCTCGTTAGTAAGGCTTTCAGCCTCTACCGAATTTAACATTGCCGGATTGCAATACACGCGTAAATACTGACATTAGATTATAGTAGACAATGTTATATTTAACAAGACCATATAATAATACTACCGGGAGCCATCAGGTAGACTTATTTAAGAAGAAAAAAGAATATTTTTAATTTCTCTTTTTTTTCTTAATTTCTACTCAACTCTTAATTTTCTTCAACAGATTTAAACATCAACAAAAATCGTCCATCCCCTTGAAAGTATTATACATCAATCTTGAATGGTCGAGTTTGAGGTATTTTTTCGTATCTGAAAGATACAGCTCTCTATAAATCTAAAACTCTTTCCGCATCGGTATAAACTTAATGTAAATCAAAAGTATTAGATGATCCGAAAAAATACCCGGAGCCGCGTAGAGTTATAGGTGTCGAAATTAGATGAGACGAAATGAGATATTAAAAACCTGGAATTTAGAGCAATATCCTCGGATTAACTGCGTTTTTCAGGCGGTACGAAACGGCCAGTGACTAGAGTAAAGTTGTTTACGCTCCGAAAAGAACATTTAATAAAGTCTTAAATGTGTTCTTGAAAAACTCGCCCTGGGGTCTATGGGGGCCATGAAGCGAGAGTGGTGGGCGAATGTCGCCCAGTCCCGACCGGGATAAAATCCGCAATTTCCGATAAAACCGGTTGAGGGAGGAGGAGGAGGAGGAGGAGGAAAAGGAGGAAAAAACAGCCCTCACGAGAAATAATATTCACGCCCATTACAAGGCGCCCGACGCTTATTTCATCGCTCCTTTTCATTCACTCACACGAAAGACACGGAACAGTGTAAAGAATGTTGAGACAATTCGGTTGGCACGAAGACAGCCAGAGGGAGCACGAAGGGAGAGGTAAGAGAAATGTATTGCCCGGGGGTTAAATGGTCGGCAGAAAAGGGTGTGGCCAAGTTCAACCAGCTATCTTATCCTATTTGTGATACTTGGAGACATTATCAGATAAGGATGATCGATTTGGGTCACTATTTACTAATGACGAAATCTCATTCTTGACAATCCGGCTCTGATTCGAATCAGTAGAGTAATTTATGACTGACTAATATGACTTACGCCGATAGGGGGCAGAGGTACAGGGCGATTTCATGTTCCCCTAAACAAGAAAATAAATACAATATTTCTAAGAAATCGAAAATATAGTGTTTCCCTGAAACCATCCCTCACGAGCAGTTAATCTTGAAAATTATGTCTGCTCGATATGCGAACTATATTTACATGAATTATAAAAACATAAAGCATAATCCGAAGGAATAAAAATTGCTGTGATTTGTAAACGGCAGGACTGTTGAATCACTGAAACCGCTGGTGCTGCGGATTCCATTCTCGCTTGTGCCATAGAATCTCCTTACCCAAGGTGTTGGCCAAGTTAGGAGAAGACATAGATTAATGCTAGATTGTGCGTACTAGGAAGAAAACTATTGATACTCGGTTAATTGCTTAAAATAAGATGTACTCGGTAGTACAATTTTGACATGGAAAAATATATGTGGCGAATAACAGCATAAAAGTGCAGGGCTAGTGAGTGAATATACGTACTGAAGGTTGGAGAAAACGCCTGAAGAGCAAAGGGGGGTTGTAGTTGGAGACAGAGTGCCAGTGGAAAAGGGTTCGGTCCTGAAGAAAGCCCAACAAGAGCGGTCTTCCAACAAGAGCGCCAGCTGAATGTGCGCCTCGTAACGCCGGGGAAATGTCCCCGGCCAGTTTTGATACACCCAATTTGAGCCCACAACGCCTCTACATACGGGCTCACTATAACATCTGCACGAATATTGTAAAGGAATTTCACTTTCAGATTATTGAACGAATCCCTCTCATCGATAATAGAATTCATTCCGCATCGCGGTATACAAAAAATACAAATTTGAGGTTCACATATTGCGTTTTTCCTTATTTGTATGTATCCAGTGTTCTTTTGTAAGAGTAAATCGCGGATCCCGAGAAAAACCTATTCCGACATTTATTCCTGAACGCTGAGATAGACTCTGAACCCCCGACGCTGTGCTCAGTTTTTGAAAGTGACAATAAACGGGCAGTCGGCCCGGAGAAGATGTGAAGAAACTAAAGTGGCTCCAGAAATAGATCGCCTACACTCTCCCAGATATTCCCCTAGTCCAATATTGATCGCCCTTCTAATAATCGTTCTAATAATCGTAGGTTAACGTTATCGTTGCATTTCCACGTTCCATACACGTAAATACACCACAACTCATTTTGTCAATCAGCTATAGACAATGATAAGTCTCGTACAGTCCATGTTTCTTCCAAGTCTAGCGAATATTTTGTACAGTACTATCCTGACATTTAGGCGGCATTGCGCCATCGGCGAACTGTATGGCCTAATTAAGCGGCAACCCAATCTTTAATAGATATTTGCCCTTGAATTGTTGACTTTTCATTGTGGGTCATTGTCGTCATTTGGGTCCTTATGTTTCCGTGAAAAATAAGCGCTTTCGAGATGCAGCCAAAATAGAGGAAAACTTTTCGCCGGAACTTCCCTGTTTCTACCCGACGCTTAATTTAAACCGGGTCCTAGCATACAGGGACCTCAGAGTAATCACGGACTAAAATAATGTAGCACAGGAAAGGTCCCTTAAGACCTTAGACAACGGAACGTCGCTCAAAATCTCTCTCTTATATAGAGCAATGCACGTCCGATCTTAACAGAAAAAGCATTTAAATATAACGCTTCATTATAGTGCGATGGATGGAGCTACAATCCAACGTCAGAATACAGTTACCGTAAAATCATCCAAAAAAGCAAATCGAATAATCGTATCATACACCCAATAATTTTTGAAATAAATATTACGAATGAAAGAACACTCAGAAAAACTCAGTTCTTCCTGCACTCGCAGGCATATTTAAATAATGCAATTTGGTGTGTTTCTAAATTTACTAAAACCTAACAGAATTTCGTATGGTTATATAAATAATCATTCGGTTACAGTTTATCGGGGCTTTGAAGTTTGGGGGATCAAAGCCTCCCTGACGACAAATACACACGTCGTGAGGGAACAGGAGACTGACGGCCGGTGAGAGAGAGAGAGGGAGAGAGTGTGAGAGAGAGAAGGGCAAAGAGACGAGGGGGGATGGGGAGGGGGAGAGAGTTTGTTCGGTAATAGATTGGGGACGGGGGAGGCGGCTGGGGCGGCCGCGGTTTACAACCTATGTTTGAATAGCTGTCAAGCCCGCTAATAACAAGGTAATCAGGAAACAGAGAGAGACCCGGCCAGCGGGGCATCGATCCTCCAGACACGCGCACTCGTCCACCGTTCCTCTGTACACAACCGGCTTTACATGGCTCAGCGTTTAAGCCGACAGTGGCGTGGATAATCTCAAAGATTTAGAACTGGACAATTCTATAACATCGTAATTATACATGTAGCGAGGTGTAATGAAATTGGTTGGCCCAGATGATAGACATTACGTTTACTTAAGATCTCAAATACAGTTTTCACAATTACATGGTTGATGAATCAATTTTTTCTTAATTGCTGTTTTAAATAGTAAACAAACCTACAAAAAATAGACGAGACGCTATTATTTAGGAATAGATTCTGATTTTGTTCTTTGAATACAGTATCGCGTTTAAAATTACAGCTTAAGACGTATCTGAAACCTTAGAAAACAATTTCACTTTCGTATACGCCCAAAGGAACAAAAGACCCGAAGAGAAGGGGTCGTCATTTCGACTATCGCGCGACTTATCTCAAACATGGAAGACAGTAGAGAACACTAATAAGAAAGGCGGAGCCAACAGTTATGTCAGAGTCTAATAACGTCCACGATAAAATAGTATTGATAACACCGTATAAATCGCACAAGTGCGCATTTTCATGTAGCTCGGACATAAATCAAATTGTAAAATTCGTCGTTCACAGAAAGGCCGAATATAGTTCCTGCACGGAGTACAGCGGCAGTCGGTATATGAACCAGTTTTTACTGGGTTCCGAGGTTTTTTCGGCTGAAAATGGATCTGGAGATGGAGGTCGGTTAAGAGAGAACAGCGGGAAAGAGAGTTTAAAGCTTCCGAAAATAGGACATCGTAGAATACAAAGAACGTGGGGAGGGGTTCGGTAAAAGCGTTTGGTAAAATAAAAGATCGCACTCTATATCGAATTCATAAATTATGATCGGGGAGGGAAACTGTTTGGTTATAGCGGTAATAAACAGGGCAGGGAGGTTTATTTGTAGTGGAAGTATCTAGAGTGAGGGTGGCTCGAACTGACTGTTTACCGGGTTTTTGTTTATGCCTGTGAAGGGGCACTGTAAACAGGGGGCAGCAGGCTGGGCTGTTTCCTGTCGTTGGGCCCG
This sequence comes from Lethocerus indicus, assembly GCA_019843655.1. Classification (NCBI taxonomy): domain Eukaryota; kingdom Metazoa; phylum Arthropoda; class Insecta; order Hemiptera; family Belostomatidae; genus Lethocerus; species Lethocerus indicus. Next base: position 17,784,868 of record JACDQD010000003.1, on the reverse strand, counting down.
AGACACGCACCCGCCCCGCCGACACGTACCGCCGCCGGAGACCAACAGGACGCCGCCCCCACCTCATTCCACTCCACTCCTCTCCTCTCCTCTCCACTCCGTTCCACTCAAACTTCTTCCCACTCCAAGATCCCCTCTCGGATTTGCGCCTCTTTTACCGGCGCCCCACCAACGATTCCAACCGAATAATCCTAACGCAGCCTAAATTCGAGTGCCAACAAACGCGTGCGTCGACCAGTAAAAGATTAAAAAAGTCAGAAACCTTCCAGGTCCATCCTAGTAATCTAATAGCCGTGAATGGATCATTCGCTATTTATCGATCGGTCCGATCGCAAAATAGCGAAACATAACACCAGGTAGGACCGGGACGATACTGGACAGGCGTAGTTTAAAAATATGCGAACCTAGGAAACTGGCGTGAAGAGCTCGAGTGCGCGCCTTCTTATCTCACGTTCATCTAACATTAAAACATCGTCCCGGCATTCTTTCCCCTCGGCCACTCCTCAACTCGGCACGTCCTCGGAGGACGCCCAATTGCGTTCGATTTTAGGATCGCCACCCGGTGTTTGCTCAGAGAGGTCTTGCGGCGGGGTTCTAGAACTTCCGCGGTGGGGATATTTCTACCGTCTCCTAATCAGCGATTTCGAATCTCTCTCGCTTGGCGAAAGCTACGTATTCCAAAGCGTGTGTAAATGTGTCACAGGGGTGAGCTGTAAGCACTCAAAAAATAAAACCAATCACACGCGGATATATTTCTCGAAGCGGAAGAACCTAATTTGGGACATACTGAGATAGGTAGCTAGGAAAAACTGCGCGAATAAAATGTGGCGTAAGTAAAAGAAAGGGCTATATATCGAGTAAAATTTGTAAACGCCCTCAGAAAAGAAACTGGACACTCGGGTCCACTAAGTCATGGCCACAGTTGTAAGACCGCGGTCGGCTCATATCGGCTCCAGCGCGGGATAATATTTTTGGGGCCGATTTATATTTAAGCATTCCGACCGGAAAAGCAGGACAATGGACTACTATAAATTTTTATTTACGAGACGGGGGTTAATAAGCTTACACAAGGTGAGGTTATTTGTCCGAACAAAGAAGTTATTGGTGTTACCTCGAACCTATCAATTAACTCAGGTTACCGTCAAGGCGAACGAAGTCAGTTTACAGTAATCCCAGCATCAACTAAATGAACGATTGAATCAATCGCTCCTTCTTAAAATATACAATATCGTAGCTACAAACCCGATGGCGACAATTGGAATTCGAATGGACGAGAAAGAATTGTTTCACGAGAAGATTTAAAAATAAACAGGGCGCTGAGTATATTCCAGCGTGCGCAGAGGGACGTACCAAAGAAATGATTTGGTAAGGTTAACAATCGTAAAAAAAAGTTGGGCGGATGCGATATCTGAAAGGAGGCGAGGGCGGCAGCTGGGACTCAGCCATATATAACTGAAAGGGGATCTGCTTTATGTGGGGATAACAGAGAGCCCTGCACCGCCATTCCAGCGCCACACGCCGCTAACAAACCGCTCCTTCACCCACTTTTCGTTCCTTACTAAGTTAATTTAAATATATCCTATTTTTCTTCCGTTGCTTGTTCGATAATAAATGTATCTCAATATATCTTCGGGTCGGATTATTAAAGAGGTTTATTGCTGGACCAACAATATACAGTTAGTAGGAACTTGTGCTGATAAGAGGGAGAGGGGGAAGCATAATTTTTCCTAATGGGTTGATTTCACCCTCGAACGCTGTTATATCTTAGGTGAAAACGAATGTACTCCTTCATGTTAGGAATTAAGTCTATTATTGGGTTTTCAGCGTTGCGTATGATGAATCTGTACTCGTCCAATTTTAGTCTCTAGTGCCATCCCACAAATAATGGCTGCCGCGCTTAAATGATCCCCTAATAAGAAGATAGCAATATGGGAGCCCATTCTCGAGCAATATGGGAGTACCCTCATTTTATTTATAGGTTTGGATTAGCGTTAACATCAGAAAAGGGACAGGGGGCGTTGAATATTTTTAAGATAATGAAGTCCAACATTTCTGGTGTCGGGTTAAAATATGCCAAATGAAAGTGACAAACCGTATTATTTGGCATCGGACATCCTACTGCGTCTGTCCATTTATCGGCCAGATGTCGGTCCCCCGGGCCTTGTTAACGAAGCCCTCCAAATTACGAGGGGGCGTTGAAGGTCGTTGGCCCGTAACAGTTTTTAACAATATCCCAACTTCCCCAGAAGAGCACTAGAAATAAATATTTTCCAATTTGATTTGGGCACGAAAATAACCTTAGAGATGGCGATGCTCATTTATGGGTATTAAACGGTAAATATTTACCTGTGAAACCTTCGCAATTATCCTTTGACCACAAACCTCGAACTTACTCTTCATTCCCTTGACCCTAACTGCAGTTGTGAATAAGTTCCATCCATATTCTTTACTTAAAAAGTCAAAAGGGAATGCCACGAGATTACGACTCTTTTTGAATAAACATGGTATGTACCATGCCCTCCTACCAGTTATTAGATTAATACATTAATGAAGTAGACATTTTTAATTATATTTACAGTCACTTTGGCACTTAAGATGTTTTTTAGGCATCCTCACTGCACTGTCACTGTCACCTGTACTGTGGTGGTTGCCTGTTTGTCGTCTGTATATATATATATATATATATATATATATATATATATATATATATATATATATATGTACACATATATATGTGTGTCTTGTAACTAGCGCCCCGAGAACGGTGCGGAAATGTACCTAACTAAAGTTCGTTGGGTGCACTTGCACCGATAAACTAGCGCCCCCTGAGGGTGGTGCGGAAATGCACTTAACTAACGTTCGTTGGGTGTACTTGCCCCGATAAACTAGCGCCCCCCTGAATGTGGTGCGGAAATGTACTTAATTAACCAAAGTTCGGTGGGTGCACTTGCGCCGATTAACTAGATTACTAAAAATAAACGTTTTTCAATAAATTCTGGATCAACTTTTATCATCTTAAATACACAATACCAGATAGGTTTCCTATCATATATTTGGTAGTCAAAACCTAATAGTTGAGACCAGTTGTGTGATGAAATATATAATTAACTGATAATGGGACAAAGACCTAAGCCGATTAACAAAATCCCTCCAAACCCAAAAGAAGACAAAGAACGTCCCGAAAGACACAATAACAAGACACATATATACACAGGACAAACAGACAACCACCACAGTACAAGTAACAATGACAGTGCAGTGAGGATGCCCGAAAAACATCGAAAGTGCCAAAGTACTGAAGATGGCGAGCAGCCGAAACCAGTTAGCAAAAGACGAAGGCACGAGAACAAAAGACAGAAACACACGAAATCTTCGGTATTCCAACCACAAAACAGGTATTCTAAGCTAATTAGAAGATTACTAACACAAGTCTGAAATTATGAAAATAATAAGATCAAAGAAATTGAAATTATAATTGTTAAACAGTATAATTATCGAATTAACTAAATATATGATAAATTACTCCATTCCAGATCACACCAATAATGAATGTGAACATTTAAATATTAATGGAACTATTTCGTTCCTATCTTAGGAATCATAATTTACGTTTGCGAGGAGGTTTACGACTGTTGTCGCCATCATTCGCGTGTTTTTCTGCATCCTCTCGTTTGCGTGGTTTATGCCGCGTTTAGAATCACAACTGATACGGCTGGTATAGCGACAGGAAGCTACATACGCGGACGGCACACATTAAATGCCAACCCATATTACTCAGAACGCAAATGACAATGGGCAAAATGGAATGGGGGGAAAATCACGCTGGAAGAGATTCCCAATTTTAAGAAATAGTCTAAAATATTCTAAAAAAAATAGACTCAATTAAATTTTGAAGCAATTTACTCGTTTATATTAACTGTGGCGTTAAATTTCAAGCCCTGGACGTTCAACTACATTGCAATAAAAAAAATATATAGGAATGAATTAAGAAGAAACGGTTTTCTTTGGTCAATTTCACTCCGCGGACGAAGAATAAAGCGCCTCCTTCAAAAATATAGGAATTTGAGTCCAACGATGTCGTCAGGTAATTTTCAGGTCCGAGCAGTAGGGGGCTAAATTGCGAAAGTTGGGTACTAATAGCGTTTAATAAATCGGAGCGTATTAATTAAAATGCGTCGATCGTGAAGGCGGGCGGAGGCTATATTCGGTTAAGGTGAGTTAAAATAATTAGAGAGGTCATTAAGCGGCTAAGTGGGCCCGGGCACTTCCCAGCCTGGGGAAAGAAGCCCTCTCCTCCTGCCAGGCCGTTTTACGCTAACTGGAAAGTTTATGAAAACGGCCTCAGCAATTAAGTTGTAAATTAATAGGGCGGGGGTGGAACCGGGGCAGGGGCGGGACCACCGGTGCGTGATAATAAACGTCACATCGGGTTCGACTGTGGCCCAGTGAACACGGTGCCCACGCTCCCCTCACCCTCTCACTCTCCCACTCCCTCTACAATCTCTCTATCTCTCTCTCTCTCCCTCACACGACTCGGCTCACTATGCTTTTGCAACCCAATAGCTTCCTACCTCCTTCCAGCCCCGCCCGTTCTTCCAGTACCCCGTTCCAGGTATTCAAATAACGCCGGACAACGATTTTTGTCCCGTGGGTTACAGCTAGTGACCGCTTGTAATACGCAATATTCGTCCCGATAAAATAAAAGCCGGACCGAAGCATTTTTGATAAATAAATAATAAACTTACGATACTGAAACGATACGGATTATCGCATTGATAAGAGTTAAATCGTAGACTTTGTTACTAAATATTATACTTAGGGGAACTACTACTAATAATACTAGCAGTGTTCCTCCAGCAGGGGAGGAATCCTATCAGGTTAAAAGGACAGGAACCTACTACAGGAAGATACTATCTAACTATTTTCCTTCATCTTATTGGCGAATCGTACTTTACAATTGAACAGACATCCCTCATTTTAGGTTATAAGTATTAATGACGTAAGCAAAAATTATTAGAATCTTCAGTTTTTGTTAACAACTCATCACGACTTCTTAGTACGTCCTACCACTTTAGAGAATAAAGGCTGGCCTGGTCTTGGGTAGTCGGTTGCGCAACTGTATTTACAGCCTCCAGGGTATAAATAAACCATCTTAAACGGACAGACACGTCATTCTTTTTTCCTCAAACGCCTAATTCGCTCATTATTTTCTTAGCTAATTTTAAACTTAATTATAACACTGAAATTGTTAGTGCACTCAAATCCAAAAAAATCATATGTTTTGTGACTTGATACTGCAACGCATTTACATAATTTATTCCTTGGTAGTAATAACATGTTTTCTTGTTTACAATTTGAACAAATCCCCTACAATATTAGCTTCCTTAAAACAACTTATCCTAAACAGATACTAATTCTAGGCTAAGTCGACGCGATTAAGCTAATAGATAGTCAAAAGTACTTTACATCATTTCAATATGAACATTTCACTTATTTAATATGTAACCATTCCCACAGCCACGGTATATATGTGGCGGCACTAGTTCTCATCTCCGAAAAGTTGCATGTAACAGTCGAAATAAGTAATGAAGAAACTCCTAAAAATACCTTTCTACTAAGCTTAGATACTTACCTCTACTAAATCTTCTCTGATCGTAAAATATCATTTATGGCCTCGACGCAATGTCACTTCTAAGCTCTAACATTTTGACACCTGATGGGAGTCACAATACTTCGGCAAATTACACAATCGTAATTATTTATACACAGAGAATTGCTTCGTAATCAGGCGACACGAAAACTCTCCGCTGGGAGAACTGTGGCTTATCACGTCTTCTCAAAGCGAAACTGTAACTACTACGGTCGGTGGGACAGGCGACTCTTTTCCGCGGAAAGAGTAACAAGGGCGACGGCGGAAGGCGCAAATTAAATTAGGCATTAAAATTTAGAACAATTAAGGCGCAGTACAACAGTCGAGGGGGCGGTATTGCGTAACCGGAAGGCTGAGAACGCAAGGGAAACTGCGTTCTCTTTACCGACTTCAAAAGGGCCTTGGGCTAGATAGATCGCCGCATGTATACGGACGTAAGACAGCGTACCGCCATTAATTGTACGACCGATTTATATATGTGTCGGCAAATAAAATAAAACTGTTATTGTGAGACTGTGAACTTACCCTCTTGGGGAACACCAGGATAGGGGGGGAGACGACCGTCTGGGGAAGAGCGCGAACTACACTGTCCCAAAGACTGGAAGAGAATGCCCGCCTAGGAGCGGAGCAGGACAAATTTAAAAGAGGCCGGAGGGAGGGAGCCTGCGCGCGCATTACGCCTTCCCCTAATCAAATCACTCCCCCGACTGACATTTTTCCCGCTAGAGTCATAAAACATTTTATTTTTTCCTTCGGAGCCCCCATCAGCACCCTCCCCCCCGACATGCTCCGGGATGCCCTTTGAAGACGCTTAATTATCGCGATAACCGCCACCCCCCTCCCTCCACAACCCGCTCAAACGCCCTCAATTTTTTTGCTATTGGATGTTGTTACTATAAACTAGGTTTTATTCTAATTAGAGGAATCATATAAAATTTGAGATCTAGAATAAAAGCGAAAGTGAAAAATCCGAGATAAAATCGGCTTTGAGAAATAATTTTAACACCTATTTAAGTACGATTATTTCCAGTTTGTTAGCCATTTGAAAACAGAACGAAAACAAAAAAATAGACGAGAGGTAATATAAGTTCTCTAAGTTCTCCGCCTACATAGGCACTTACCTTAGTGTAAGTTGAATTTTCAGTATGGATTAAATTATGAGGAGTCTTCTTGATGTGACCGGAGGTGTCCTATTGGATATAAGATATATCTCTTTACTCGGAATTGCTTATCGGGGCCATTACTAATCGCTTGACGCCAAACTGATTCACTGAAGTCACTGATCCCCTTCACGATTTATCTTTGGGTAATCTATCTCCGTCAATAATTAAGCCTATTCACGCTGAGAGAATTAAAACACGTATTCCAAATAATATCTAACTTTATCTATAGAGCTAATAAAGATGGAAAACAAAATGAAAAATAATATTCTATCATATAGCAGATATAAAATCTGGAACTAATCTGGTTTTAATTTCATCGAGTTATATATTCACCTTTAATAAACACACTACTGCACACAATCTAACTCTTCGGGTGGAATAATTTATAGTCTTATATACAATAATACCGAAACGCTCATAAATTAAGTTTATTAGTCGGTCTATGGTTTTCTTAACGAGATACGCGTTTGTAGAAACCGCTTTCTTTCAGGTTACGACGCGTTGCAAGGTTTTACCAGAAAACATGGGGTTTTACTGGAATTAATCGATCCTGACCTCTAAATGGACGCCGGTCGGAAGGATCGTGAGCCTATAAATATTGCTAAGAGATATTGGCGGCAGGTGGAAGCCTTCCATTGGAAGCAATCCGGCCGAGATAAGGGTGCCCGCCCGACGGAATTAATACAAATTGTATCTAACCTAGCCTCATTTTAGCCTCAGAGGATTACTCGCAGAAACAGTTTCCATTAAACCGATACGGCAGTGAGCCGCGAAAATGGGAAATAAAACGAGCGTAACGAGTTAGCCATTTCAACTTTCCTTTATACTCAATCAATATTGAACTCATTTAATGTTCATTATAAAATCGATTATTTTTAAAAGAAGAATTTCGCCATTAGAATCATTAATCAAATAACAATAAAAAGCCATAGATTCGACTCATCCGGTGGGCTTCCAGTCTTTTTCATAACAATTGTATAATAATTTGTAGTACTGTCAATTGGTATACGATTGGGTCATGCCTTATTCAATTAGCCACTCGAATATTGTCGGAATATTATCTTTACATTTTAATTATATGGGAACCCCTCAAAATACAATAACTTGTTCTACAGATTGGAAGTTTTTAAGATATTTCCGTAAAGTCTCTAACAAGAACCTTGAAATAGTGCGTTCTATTTCTGAAGTACAAGTTAAAACCATTGAGACAACAAACAAGAGTTCTGCCTTCGCCAATTATTTTAAACCGCACTTCAAGATTTGCTCGGCTAGGGAGGGAGTCCAGATGCGGTAGAAGGCAGAGGGTGCGGAGAAAACCGCAGCTGAGCCGTGTGGTTTAGCCATGTGAACGCCCATCGCCCATCGACCTCAAGTATCAGTTCAATAATAAATGCATAAAAGAACGATACGACCTAAGTATAGTGGTATCCGGATTATAATTTACAAATAAAATATAAACGTTGCTATAGGATAAAGCGAAACATGCTCTAGACTTCAAGAGCTATTTATTAAAAGTAAAAAAGTTTTATTTATGGAGAAGTCTGGTTCGGAGTTCCCTCTCAGCTTCAGTCTAGTTGCTAGGCCAATTTGTTGATAAAACTACAATACCACTGGAAACTCAAAGAACTAAGATATGTTTAGATTAGTCCCATTGTTTTTCTCTATTACTTTGTGCAATAATGTAATGTTGTTTGATAAAGTTCACAGTACGCTCTCCTCGTTATTCAAGGTTCTTAAGTATCTCACTGAAGCACCGATAAATTATGAACAAAATTGACGAAGGCAAAGAACTGAAATAATTATGGCATTAACAGATATCACACAAATAATGACAATCCGAACTCTCGCATATGAACATTAACATATGGATCAATTACTATAAGATACTCGTTTGGTGTTTCGAATACAATCAGCCTTCCAAGTCTATCAGAAAATGAATATTACTATGATGATGCAGTAATATTGCCAACACGCTGAAGTGCGTTACTAATCTACTGACGGGAAGCTAGTGAAGATGGCGAGAAATCGAAACCAGAACAAACCAGCGAGTTGAATCCGATACTTCTAACAACAAACAGCTAATTTTGTAATATTATTTCTATTACTACTGACGCGTTCATTTAATGTTCACTATTTATTAAAATGTGTCTGTCTATTAATAATGTTCCTGTCGAAACTGATGGTGGGGGTGGTTATATTACCTCATTTCGGAGAGAGCGGCCGAGTTGAATTAAAGATCCAATCACGGACATTTAACCATTGGTGTGGAGTTAATCCGATCGAGAACTAACGCGCGGGCTGAGGGCTCATGCATATGGTAATAGGCTAAGAGACCCGCAAAGTAGTGCATTCCTGTCCTTTGCTAATATCCCGACGTATATTGCACCCGTCCACGTTGACCTCTAATCTTCGGAAAATTAAAAATTCTAATAACCAGAAATTAATTCCGCCTTTCTGCATCCCTCGCACCGGAGGTATAAAGCTCGAACAAGATTACTAGTATCTTGTAATCACCTGTTGGTATATTCACGGATATTTCCTAAATGCCAGAAAAGAACTTGTACGCATTATACAACATAATTATACTTCAGCAACTTAACTGACATCGTTAATCATTCGATCAGTTTTGGCTCCACCAACTCAGTGAGAAAATGCCGACGCGATGTTTTATCCCGGGCCTAAATGCTAATGTCTCCTTAAATTAGTCGGTTAAAATTATGTTGGTATCATTTTATCAAGTCGCAACGATCGTGTTAAACCGATAAAAGTTTTTTCGCTGTTCCGGAAAATATCGAGACAATTACGGAGGAATATACTAGAGCGTGAAATACGAATTGTGCTCCCCTAGTCTGGAGGAATGACGTTTGTATATATGTGGGCAGATGGAGAGTAGGCGTTGTGATAAGTTGAAGCTCCCAGAGGGAAATCACTCGCGCGGCTGACACAGAGGTGCCTCCTCCCCCTCCCTAGGGTCACTTCCTCGCACTACAACTCCCTTACAAACACGCGTTGCACGCACACAGCGTTCTATCGGACCGAACGTTAATGCATTTTATAGTGTAGCCACGATTGCCAAGATTCGGGCGCGACCAAACTTTAAGAGGATAACGTAGTAAGATCGGTAGAGTAGGCCTTCGACGGCTTCCGTTAATGTAATCGGCTACACGTGCTCAACTTTCGTTAGCGAACAGACACAGCAGATCCTAATTGAACACGAAGGAGAAGAACAGGGTATTTTATAAAGAAGAGCCCAGGATCAAATTAAGTGACGACGGTGCTCGAAGCATAAAGCGTCGGACAAAGTGGGCTCCGCCTTGACCAAAATTAGTTTTCGAGCAGCCATAGTCGGTTCAACGATCTAACTGTTTAGGATTCAAAACCGCTGTTTTGGGTCCGAGCCAGTTCGGTTTCCAGTCATGTATCTCCTTCGGTATTATATTTTGATTAATTGTCCCAAATCCCCATAGCCGCAAGGTTGGTACACCGAGCGAGACACAAGTGCATTACAACGAGAGGGCGGCTCCTTTCAAACGACAGGATAAATCTGGGTTTAATATAACAAGACTACAATAGAACTCACGGTTTAGCTCTAGGTACCCGAAGCATTCTACTTAACTCTAAGTATTCTTAATAGATAAGCTAAGCTGTAAGACCTTGAAGAGATTGTTAGACAATAGTTTCAGATATTAGCAATCATTTGCTCACTAAGTTACAATGTTTGTCGCTCTCCGTGCCTGATGAAACCGGTTGGGTTAACCTTACATATGTAAATATTTACATATTTTATTTGACATACAAGTTCAAAGGAATAGATGAGGATTGGATGGATATTTGGACACTGAAGTTAGGCTTAAGAATTGAAGCTATATATTCATTACATTTAACGAATATTACTTGAGCATGTGAAGAATCTTGATAACACATTTCGAGGCATAAAATAAATTGAATTTTAGTGTTTGCGTAATCAACGCAAGTTGTAAAACAAAGGGGAAGATTTCACTTTTGAACAACAAAGATATAAAAAGTCCGTTATATTCCGGGCTGAGAAGTGGCCCTGCGTTGTTTGCCAGGGGTGGGGCACACTTTACCTTCCCTTATGCCCACATCACAACAACCCTTACCAGCAACGCCCTTTATCGATCCAATTAGGAAAGCCATCAGTCGGTAATGCAGGAAACACCCTCTATATGCAGTTCTTCGGGCCGGCCGGGCTTATTGGAACCCAGTAAAGTACCGCCGGGGTCCCTCCGGCTCTGGGCCTCGGCACTACTAGAAATACCGGCTCTTTCTCCACTGTCTACGGATGCACTACGTTTAATCTAAAATTAAAGTTTAATGAGAGGTATAGGAATATTCCGATTTGGAAAGGAATAATGCAGGTTAATAAAATTTCGATGCAGTCGGAAGGGGGATAAAATATAGAAAAGGTGTTTTACGCTATATAATTTATACGCAGTTCTGTTTCTATAATAGATCAAAGAAACTACTAGACAACATTGACACAGGATAGAAAGGACTTCTTACCTTTCACCATTCCCTGCAACCCTAATTAAACTCATTTTTCAACGTGTATAAACTTTAGTTAACAACGACTTACAACCTCGGTCAGTTCCGGTGCTAGTGCCCCATCGCTAACTCAGAAAGATGGCGACGATTATAAATTACGTTTTTCTCACCATTTGGACTTTTAAAAAGGCATCAAAGACCATAGACCCTCTTCAATCCAGTATCTGCACGACACACACGTGTACGGCATGGTACTAGAGTCGGAGCGAAATATATAGTTGTCCACGAAATAATTTTAAAATAGGGAAATTATAAAATGTGAGTAATTACAGGCTGGGCCGGGCATTAATGAGAGGGGCGGGGAAGTGGGATAGGATAGCATCATTAAGAATGGGGCTCCCCGGGCGAAATGCCAAGACCGGAATGGAATAGATCACGGGCCGGGAAAGAAATAAGGGAGCCGAGCGGGAATTGTATCGGGCCAGTGGCAAGGGGCCCACCGTCAAGATGAATTGTTTATCAGCATGAAACAACACAAAGGGATCACACGGCAGAAGGTCAAGAGGGGCCCTCGCCCAGTTTTTATTGATTCTTTCAAAAGATGATTCCCAGACTATAAGGTAAATAATGACTGATGGTGGGCTCCGCTGACTAGCCGATAGCCTTCTATTTTCAGCCCCCGTTAAGAGGGATATCCACCGCCCTGGGCACGAATATTCATTTAGTTATACCGCAGATACCCGTGCGCTCTATCATGTAATTTACCAATATCTATTAACGTAAGGCTAGAACATTCCTGCCGGACAAAACTGTACTGTTTTTTTTCAATTGAACATGGTTTAAATTATTTTCATGTATGATCAAATTAGTTACAGAGGAGCAAACATGCGCAATATTATCATCCCATCTAATTCTCCCCCCCCCCTCCACTCCACACACTCCAGGTGTGATGCATCCAGGTCTGTTCAGGACAAATAATGCCAGAGTTTGTCAGTCCCCCTTTTCTTAAATGCTCAACGGATCGGCTAAACGGAACACTGTTGGCATCTCATTATACTAACGATTCCCCACAAAGAAAACATTTACAGTTGGACACTACTCTGCCCCTTTACATCGCCTCTCTTGCCGAGCTCCGTGAAAAATTTTGTCATCCCAAAACCGATATGTTTTCGGTTTACAAATTATTCAGTGACTGGTAGAATTGTTTCAGAAAGTCGTTGAGTATTAAAGTACTATAAAAAGAAGTATATATTCTAGAAGCAAGTCTGTATTATTGACAGATCGCAATAAAATAAGAGAATTAAACTGATAAGTTAAGCAGCAGTTAAAAAAGTTTAAAGTCTAAAAAATCGAAACGGAGAATAAGACAACACGAACACCGAAAGGAAAGAATAGGTATGAATGATTCTGTATAATATGCCTTCCGCCAGGTGAGAAACCATTAACGTTTCCCTTTCCGGAAACTCGTTATTAATGGTGGAGCATTTGTTTTCTTGATCAGGGTGAGACTCCGCAATAACGGATGATAAAGTCATAGACACTTTTTGATTTATCACTCACAGAATATCGATGTGGTTCGTCATAACCGAATAATCTTCCCCCTCAATTAGACTTCTATTTTTCATTTGTGTTCGCATACACCTCCACAGCGTGCTCTGGACATCTGTGAAACGCACAGTTCGAATCGCAGCCAGCGGAGAGAAAAGCGCGCTTCCCCGAGGTCTATTCAGTTAAGCGATAAAATGGTGGAGGTCGCTCGTTTGACGCCCACTCCGAATAGAGCCGCCTTGATTGGTTCTTCTGAAAGGAAAGGATTTTTTTGCCAAACCACCAATCATCGAACAATCGGATCTTTTCTTCGGGTGACGTTTTAATTGTCAAATAAATATACTGAATGTTTTTTTAATTCTAATTAGACGACAGAATCCAGTATACGGGATCAATTAAACGATCTTATCTCGGCCGTTCATTAAAAGTGCAGAAATGGCCACATCCTCGACGCATTTATAGTTTTTGAGCGAAGACGACGTACTTACTTGATTTTCAAATCTTATCACAGAAATAATAAATTATCTTATGTCGATCATAAATTTTCGGTTCAATTATTTCAAAGAACTCGTTTCCGCTACTCTTAAAACAGGTTTCGTATATATCCACTCATAGAAATATTTCTTCGATACCATAAGCTGGACTAATGGGTAAACTGATATGCATGTGACAATCGGTTGTTGTCTGATTCAGAAATGTACAGATTAATTAATTAATACATACAATCAATGTATGTCCAGAAATCCATATCACAAGTTTTTCATGAACTCTATTAAACTAGCAGCAATGACAATTCTCCTTATCCTTATTGCAAGCTTATATACAGCGTCTCAGCGCTGTCTCGAGGAATCCGCATAGTAATTTCTCTGAATTTTGTCTGCGAATTAAATTTCATCATTAAAAAGGATAGTACCCACGTGGAAGCACGCATAAGAAATGTATAAGATTATATAGTATTTAGAGTATAGATTTTATGGTTTCTTAGGTCAGTTCGAAAATGTATTCCGAAGAAGAACTGATTCATGACACAGATGCCATTTGTAAATTCTTAAAACAACAGATTTAAAATATAAATCCGATTTATACAAACAATTAATTTATCTTTAGAACAGTCTCACGAGCGTTCGTTGAATAGAGTCAAATACTCATATTGCGATAAGAAATTAATCAAATAAATACTTGGGCGATACAACTACACATAGAGATACTCGAAAAACAAAATGGCAAAGAGATCCATAAGCCGACGCCAACTGTATAACGTTCATTGACAACGAAGCTTTTTAGCCCAAATTTCGTTAATGCCTATCGGAACAATAAATTAAAATATGAAAAAAGAATAGCATTGTATTTTGGACTACCGAAGTGAGTATAGGTCAAGAGCGTAATGAAATGGCCCAGCAGAGGGGTGGCCTTTCGGCGCCTCCGGGGGCGGGGGCTCAGCCTCATGATATTTAGCCGGCAAATGTCGACAAAGGTCCTCCCTATCGTTCCATAATCAGAGTAGACACGGTGCCCCCCCACCCTTCTCTTTCTGTCATTTTCTCCCTTCCGGGTTATGTCTTCCCCATCCCCCCGCCACTCTCTCTCTCTCTCTCTCTCTCTCTCTCTCTCTCTCTCTCTCTCTCTCTCTCTCTCTCTCTCTCTCTCTCTCTCTGCCGGTGGTTGGGCCGCTCATTAGGGTCGGGCGCCGCGACGCGTTCAGCCCCGCGCCCAACCGGCGTCGTCCTCACCCTGCCCCCTCTGGCTGAGCGTCCCTTTACCTCCGCCCAACCAGTTCGTTTAAACTCCAAAACCGGCAAATGTCGCACCGCACAATGTCGCGAAAGGTCACAAAACCCAGCGCGGTCATTTAATGTTAGGATACCCGGAGGGAATACCTGTCTCCGAACGCGCACGCATTCGTATTATAGCGTTAAATCTTACCTAAGGCGAGGAGCCGACAGCTTATTTCTTACCATAATCGGTCTAATCAGTAATGATAGGGTTTCGTGATGAGTATCTAATTAATAAAGTTGTTAATTCTTTCATTGAACATTTAAATCAATATTTCAATGTCGATGATGAGTGCAGTAAGATGCAGTAAAGAAAGAATTCAATGATTATCTCGGCAGTCTCGGGCTTATTGAAATTATATTCCTAACGAGTTGACGAGTTGATGAACTTATATTTTTACCACATATCCGGCCGATGTTAAGAGAAGCATTAGTTCACAATCGACACCGGATGACATCGATTCATTTGTGTGTGTAGTATTTTCATTCGTTATAAAAGTTATTGAAAAGTAAGGAAAATTTTTTGTTCCAAATACAGTCCTACCTCTTATATTCAAAGAGAAAGCCCGATGATTCCTAAAATAGAGTGAACCATATAATTCCGAATAGCTCTGGAGACCAAATAATTGAGCGCGAAAGGTTCAACAGTTTCTGTAAACACTAAAATCAGGAATTTTCTCAATTTTCGTAACTTTCGAGCGGAGTTACACTAGGCCCCTGCGCTATTACCTCCGCTTTTCCTCAAGTTCGACATAACTCGACTTGTATTAAACCAAAGGGCAGAAGGGAACGCAAAAAAATGTTTGGCGTCCTTATTGTAACTGAGGAGTGAAGAGAATGTTGTTGAACATAACGTAGCTAGTCGTCGATAACTGCGGGTGGCGTGTTTTATCTCCGAGTCGGTGGGAGGGCGGCGGCCATGCTCTCGCTGACCACTGGGTATGCTTCATTTCACTTATCTCTAGCCAAGGCAAAAGTAACTCAGATAGCAGAAACAGAGAGCTCGAATGGCCCCCTACACTCGCCCGATTCGGCTTAGACAGCCCAATGGAGGCGCACAGTCCTCCCTTTCAGGGCCCAATCTGGGCCGGTCCCTCTTCACGTTATTTATGACCGCCGTCGAGTTCGGAGAAGGAACAACAAACACCGAATGCCGACGAGACCGGGCTCTCAGAAAAAATGACTGGGCCCGACTAGAGCGCCTCAAATAAATACCGTCAACGAACCGTAAATATTGCTTCAGCGCGTTTTCCCATTAATTCGATAAACATTGTAAACCAGTTAAAAATTTGTTTCGTCTCGCCCGTAATTGCACTTGTGGGAACCACTTCATAACCTAAGGTCGATTTTAAGGGCGAAATCTAACGGACCGGAATATAAACAGTGTCGGAGCGATAATTTAAAATTATAAACAGAGATTATGATGCGACCTTTCGTATTTTCGTTGAAAATGTTTAATACCTACAACCATTTACCGCCGGTAACCGAACATGCCCCGTTCAGTTTGAATTGCCTACTTGATGAAAACGTTTCTACTTCAACTCCTATTCCTTCTACTCGGTCAAAGTGTGTTTCGGTATTGTACTCATTTGCTCTCAAAGCGGGAGCAAAGCAACACGGGAGTGGAGATAAAGTACGGCCCAGCCATAAAATTGTGATCACGTCGGAGTCGTTAACATGCGCCGTGCGAAAGCACTTTACCGACCGATAGATTTCTGCCTCCAATATTGGGGCATCTTGGCTTCAGTACGACTTGTACATATCCGTTCATTTCTAATCCTTCCCTGTTGAACATATAATACGCGCCATTTGTGCGATGTATACGATAGGAATTTCATTTCTGGTTTCAAAGAAATAGACTAAAATATACAATATTTTTACAAGCTAGACGCGGAGATATTGTCTGGTTAAAAAGAACCGAGCAATGATATTCGTAGAATAATTAATTTTATTCGAGGCTTTGTTTACTAATATCATTAGGTTTTTGTTCCATTTGACTTTCATTTTTGCAAGACATTCATAATAAATCCGAGAAAAATTAGCAATAGAACCGTGGCTGTATCAATGATCAGCCTTATTTTTAGTTCGCTAATTGCAATTAATGGTAATTCCTATACTTTCCACGAATTTCAAGCATTCTTAAAATAAAATTAACATATAAATTTAAAATATAACAACAAGTTTTGTCTATTGGTTATGTTGTCCACTTGTTTATGTTCAAATTCCAACTTCGATTTTGAGGAGCTTAAGGAACAAGAATTTCACCTAGAATACGAACCTTTGAAATTTTGAATTAACCAAACGAATAATAATTACGAAGTAAGAAATAATCAATGTTAATTTTAGGGACCTATAGTATATGGTTGTTTCAGTTCTTCACAAAACAGTTTTCTTCAAAACTATAAAAATATTATAATCATAGCACCAACATGGAATATGAACGCAGGCGCCATTCGGGTCAGTACCTTTGATTGCGCATGGGTCTGAAAGTCCTGCGAACGCGGTGAGTACATAACATAAAATTGCGAGTCTAGGCTCAAACACTACAGAATCGGCTTTTCAAAACCAACCAGCGGTTCTAGTTCTATGAAGTTAAACGGGGTTAGAAAGCCTAAATAAATCTTGTATTTATATAGAGCCACGCCCGGAATAGAAGGCTTCTTGAGACTGCAGGAATCGCAGGGCAATCGAGTCCAGTTTACTCTACGAAAATATTTTTGCCAGGTAAAATGTATGTACATATATAAATATATATATATATATATATATATATATATATATATATATACATACCATAATAAAGTACCATCACTCAAGAAGCTTAAAAACTGAAATTTATAATTGGATACACTAAAAAATGAACTCAATACATCCCCCATTTATTTATAATTCCTATCGCTAATAGGGGTGACAACAGAAAAAATGTATTGTCGGAATGCAAATAAGTTCATAATTGATACTTTAAAAAACGAAGAATGTAAAGTAGAGTATTTTCTAAAAATCGGTGTAGCGATGAACGTTTTCTTTCCTGCGACATTGCTTGCCTTCCATCAGATTGACCGTCTACCTTTTCCCAGCCAGATTTTCAAGTACGGTATTGGTTCAAATTTTTTCAAACGAGGTGTTATTAGACACGACATAAGAAATATGTTTCAGTATTATTCGAATAGACTCCAGAATAGAGTTTATTTCCGAAAACAATTATAGTCTTTCAAGTAAGACTCAAGCAAGACCAGAAATGTACTTAAGCCGTTGCTTTCAGCCCTGGCTGACGATACAAAGACCTTTGAAAAGAGTTATATCTCAATGGAGAAACCGGGTTCCGAGGGTGCAATATGGCAATATGGGGAAGACCTGGGCAGGGCGGCGGCCGCCGCTAGACAAAACAGTGAGGGGTAAACCCACCGGCCCAAGGTCCGTTACCCGCCATAAAACGAGAAATGCCGCGCTCGGGCCCGCACGGTCAGCACAAACATAACACTCGTAAAATCCCCGGCCCTTCGTTAGTGGGGGAAGGGGAGAGGAGGGTCGCCATCCGGCTTTGTGAGAGACACACGTGTGCCTAAGACGTCACTTCGGTTGGCATTATTTTGTATCCTCTCCGACCGTGGCACGTTATACTTTATTGGCGAGGCGCAAAAAAAGAATTTAAACTAGTTTAGAATATCTGTTTTGTGGTCTGCGAGAGGTTGGAATACGGTTTTTATCTCCTCTCGCTGGTTTGGTCTTTTCCTATCTGCTATTTGCTGTCTTTTCACAGTTAAGCACATTTTTTTATATCTTACCTTTTTATTTTTATCTTATAATATTAAGTTTTATTTGTCTATGAAAGATATGCTTTCACTTTAAATACAAATTATTAGACATACGTTCGGTGCACTTGCACCAATAAACAAGCGCCCGCTGAGGGTGGTGCGGACATGTACATAACTAAAGTTCGCTGGGTGCTCTTGCACCGATAAACTAGCGCCCCTGAGAGTGTTGCGGAAATGTACTTAACTAACGTTCGTTGGGTACACCGATTAACTAGATTCCTAAAAAAAAACATTTTTCAATACATTTTGGATCAACAGGAAAACTTTTATGATCGTAAATACACAATACCAGATAGGTTTCCTGTCATATATTTGGAAATCGGAACCTAATAGTTGTGACCAATTGTATGATCAAATATATATTTGACCGATAATCCGACAAAGACTTAAGATGATTAACAAAATTCCTCCCAACCCAAATAAGACAAACAACATCTCCCAAAAACACAATAACAAGACACGTATATATACAAACGACAAACAGACAACCACCACAGTACAAGTTACAGTGACAGTGACAGTGCAGTGAGGATGCCCAAAAAACATCCAAAGCGCCAAAAGTAACTAACACCGTTAATGAAGATTGCGTGCAGCCGAAACCGGTCTTGCAAAAGACCAAACCAGTGAGAGGAAATAGAAACATACGAAATATATAGAATTTAAACGTTTTCTAGCCTAAATGATGTTCTTGAATAAGATGAGATATTCCGACTAAAAGGGAAAAAATTAAACGGGACTAAATTTTCGACGATTCGAATATAATCCAGTTTTCGAAGGTAGGTAGGGAGGTCCCTCTGCTCATCAGTGGACCCAAGTTGGCCCGATGGTTGTACGATAAATATTCCATGACCCACAGACAATGGATGGGCTTCTATCGAAATCCCTTTGCGCGCTCGGTTTACGTTATTTATTATTATCCATATTTTATGGCCGGGATACATCTTTCACTGTCCCGTTTGGCACTCTACGGCAATCCACAAAAACAGGAAAAGGTAAGAGAAATACATTAGCGCGTGTAATCGAATTTAAAGGTTCGAAACTAATTAATGTGTTGCATGTGGATTATTCCAGAAGAGGTTTTCACGAGAGCTGTTATATATAACTAAGATAATAATATGAGTAATAACAACATAAAAATAACAATAACAACGTAAAAATAGTTATTTGGCAGTTGCCGGAGTTTGTTTCAGATTGTTTGTCTGTTTTTGTGCACCATACTTTTTTCCCCCCGACACTCACTCAATAACAACTCACAACGTCAGCCTTGTATCAGTTTTTCGTCAGACGAATCATATACCGATGTATAGACATGGCATAGTATTCATATTTCTATGCTGTAACTGTATTCTCCATAAATTATTGGATAATTTGAAGTTCACAGGCTTTCAATTCAAGCTAGAGTGAAGAGGGAATTACGAGGAGTTCTTGATGAATCGTTTTCAGTGATCTTCGAATCGAGGTACATTGGCGAAAGGAGATATTGATTATTGACAACTATTTCCAATGCCCATTACAGTACATACATCTCAAATTGTAGCAATGTGATCTTGTAGAATACAGTTTCTATCCATAAAATATAAATTTCAATTTCTGTGCTGTGAATAGGGGCAAGGAGCGATAGTTGATAACCATCTATGCACCCCAAAATAGACTCGCCTAAAATGCGATAACGCTACTATGCGATAAAAATGAGTACGAATATAATTTATATTCACAAAACGGATTGGAATGAAAACACATTTTCAGAAACTACTTTACATGAAATTCAACCATAATATGCCGTTAATTATTAAAATAAATAAAATTATATTAGAAAAACCTGCCACCACAATCTCGTATACTGAGTAGATACTGGAGCAGAAGAGTTACGACAAAAATTGAATCTGTCGGTGGTCCGCGAGGGTTTTCCTTCGGTTTTTCGCCATCGTTAATAGCATTTCGTCAGTAAATTAGTACAAGTGCGACCACGAAGCTGGTAACCAAGGAAGGGTAACATTCTAAATACTACCAGCCCCCTTTATAATTGATAACGTCAATATTCACCATATAATTACCGTAGTTTAACCTTACTGATTATTAGGGGGAGTTGACTAATAAACAATATTTCACGGTAAAGTAGTAAGGCCGTCCGGATAATTTATTGTCCCCCATCTCGAATCTTATAATTTATAGGTTTCGGGTCGTATTCTCGATTGGTGCCTTTAACAATACGGTCGGTATATGGGGGCCGTATTTATTAGCGATTAAGGCTCGACTTCTCTGGTATAACGGGGGCATATTTTGTCCGGGCCAAGCTGCGAGGGGAAGTCTGGACCAATGCGGGCGTCAAAAAAGGATGCGTATTCCCCTTCCGGACGCGTTTCTAGCGGCCGTTAATTCTTCTTTTTTTGTTGCACGTTACGCGTCTTTGAAGGACCAAAAAGAAAACTGATGCAGTTTTTAAGTGTGTCGGGCGATTGAGTAACGTATCCAACTTGGGGATTGCGAATACGACCGTTGCCTACCCTCATGCACCCGGATGTTTTAGTACCATATGTTGATGGATACTTGTCTTGAGTAATATATCTCATAATTCGGCGTTCAACTAAGTATATAAAAATATAACTATTTCGATTTGTTTGTTATTTACGAGGTCTCTCCAGCAGGAAATATTTGAACTCTCATTAATACATGTATATGTAATTGTAATGAATTACATTTAACAATAAACATACGCAATAGGCAAACGCAATCTCTTGGTGAATATAAAAAATGACGTAGATTTCGTGTGTTTCTCTCTCCTCTCGCTGGTTTGGGATTTTGCTAGACGGGTTTCGGCTGCTCGCCATCTTCAGTAGCGGTGTTAGTCACTTTTGGCACATTGGATGTTTTTTGGGCATCCTCACTGCACTATCACTGTCACTTGTACTGTGGTGGTTGTCTGTTTGTCGTGTGTATATATACGTGTATTGTTATTGTGTTTTGTGGGGTGTTGTTTGTCTTCTTTGTGTTGAGGGGGGTGCGAAGGATTTTTGTTAATGGGTCTTAAGTATGTTGGGTGTTGACTGCAAAATAAACACAAACAGAGCGGAGTGTACAGAATAACATGCGGATCGTGCGACAGAGTGTACATCGGCCAAACCAGGTGCAAGGTAGAGGTCAGATACAAAGAACACATAAGAGCTATAAAATATAAAACGAAATCCAACTTTGCCAACTACATTCTACACTCTGGACACGAGGTAATGAACATCAAAAAATCCCTAAAACTTATACACCGAGGCAAGAAAGGCAAAGAGATGGATGTAATAGAGAGTATGGAGATTTTCAAACAAACAAAACAACATTATAAATGAAAAGATAAATTCCCAAAGTGACGCTATATTTGCCTCGATAATCCTATAAAGGACAAGTGAAAACACCGCTACTGAAGATGGCGAGCAACCGAAACCGGTTTAGCAAACAACTAAACCAGCGAGAGGAGACAGAAACATGAAATCTACGGTATTCCAACCCCTCGCAGACCACAAAACAGGTATATTAAATTAATAAAAAATGACATTTCCATTTACAGTCAATTAGAGCTGAGTAATAATCGATGTATTGGAAAATGCCAATAGCATCTACACCAAATGATTCTGTACGGTGCCTCGAGTCACTACAGCCATTTTATTTTTTATTTTTATTTTCTCTATTTATTTTAGGCGCAATTATGGTCTCCCCGTTATGCGCCTATTTCACTTTTTAGGAGGATATTCAGGATCATGCTTGTCAGCATACGCGCAGTATATGCAGTATATTTCCTTATGAAACCTATAGTTCTGATTGAATTACAATTGTAGGAATCTGATTCCCTTCGTTTATCCTTATATTTTTCCTCGTTCTGTTGGTTTCGTTTAAGGGAGAGGGTCCCGTAGATATTCCTAATGGAATGTTTGTTAGCAATGACGTTGACGAAAACCGAAACCTTTCTAGCATATGACTGACAATACAAATAACAGGAGGATTAGACGAATGATGATATTCTGAATCCCCACAAATATTACTGTCCGCAGGCCGCATTCCGGATTTAAAATCCACCAATGAAGCACAATGTATACTTTTTGCTTATAACAAAAACAAAATATACTCAAATAGAGGGTTAGCGAATATCAAGGGAGACCAGTATCTATTGCAATAAGTGGAAGTACTGGGATAACGTTTCTACTATCAAGTTATACGACAGGTCTTAACGAATAATTATTATAAATGATAAAAATTAAATATGACTGAAGATAAAATTCAATTAAAATTAACAGTTAAATATAGTACATGTATAATTCATATGAATAAATTATGTAAAATGGGCCTCTTCCTAGAATATTGGACAGCACTGGGGACACGATCTATTGAGTCAACTGTAAACTACAGCCGGTCTACGTAGTTCCTCTATTCGGCACTAGGTACCGCAAGCATCAGGAGTTAGTGCATGATAATTTTCGAACATTAAACATTCGGGTCCAGTGCCCTATTTTTTGGAAGCTTAGTATTCCATTCTTTGCATCTTGCTTTTTCAAATTAGTATGTATATTCTTGTATTTATTTTCGGAAAATAGAATGGTCAGAGGGTGGTTGTTCACAATTGTTTTTCAAAATTTCTGTGCTCATTTCAAGTAGAGTTAAAATCATGTGCACTTGTTAACGAAATATATAGTTCCCATAATATTATGCTTTGTCTCTAAGTGGTGATAAAATTAACTGTTTGGAGTTTTTGAATAAATTTCAATGTCTGAAATTTTCAAATGATTGAACAAAGAGGATGCAAAGGTCAAAACGAAATTATATGTTATAAAACATCCTGTAAATAGGAAGCTGGACATCAGTGGTGTGTTATTTTTAGTTGCAGACTACTGATACTCTGTAATAAATGCCTAGTAATACTATGTATTTAATATTAAAAGTAAAATTATATTTAGGCATACAAATTAGGAATATTAATTTCACAATAAAATAATATGTATTTTCATATATGTTTAATGATAAATAATTTTGTTATGTAATGTAACCTTCAGCTACTAATTTCATTAATCTGATAAGGTTCTTAATTGCATTCAAAGAATTGTTTAACCAACACCTGTGCAATCACATGACTTGTGCAAATGCATGCAATTCAGATCAGATGGAAATATCAATATGGGAGAAAAAGAGTCTATTAATGGTGAATAATTTCATGGAATATGAAGGAACACTAGCAATCAAACATTTTCTTTCAAACTTATTTTTGATTAACTAATCCTCTGTAAATATTGATATTTTGTGCAACTTAGTAGTTGTGCAATTTAGACTGTAGTTGTTTTAGTATCTACAATTAAAGAATAATTCAAGAAATAAAGAATACACTGTTTAATTAGGACAAAAAAATAAGCCTGATGTATATTATATTGTGTTTTATATATGCATCTGTATGCATGTGTGTATATAAATAAAATATAACATAGTTATATATGAACTCATCTAAGCAAACCAACAGCATTCCTTGAATTTATAACAAGCGTGAATTTGTATGTGGGTGTCTGTGGGTGACATGAAACTGTTAACTAACAATCAATTTTCCATAGTGTAATATATTTATGATTATATATTGATATATATAATTTATATTTATATAATATATTATAATTTACATACATACATACATATATATATATATATATATATATATATATATATATATATATATAATGATTATAGACTATAGATTTTACTTGTTGTAAATGCTATGTCTACAAATGACAGTTATTCAAATTTATATTCAGTTAATATAATTATTTTAGGGTGTACAACAAATTAAAATTAAAGTATTAGTTTTGGTTTTTCTTTTTTTGATTAGAAGAATTTAAGTTTTCTAAGAATCTTTTAAATATCATGTTTAAAAAATCTAACAATGAATGTTGGTTGTAACAGATTCAATGAGAGAAATTTATGAACTCATGTAATCTCAAAAGGAATTATTTGGAATTAATTTCATGTCATACATAAACTCACACATATCATTATCAATTTAAGGAATATATATATATATATATATATATATATATATATATATATATATATATATATATATATATATATATATACATATATAATTGAAAATATTTTATTTCTTAGATTAATAAAATATAAGTGTTATATTTTGATACTGATATATACATTTTGTAGTCCACTTCTATATTATAAAACCACTCATATAAGCTTAAAAGATATTTTAGCTATAAGATATAACATTACTAATTAAAAAGCAAGTCAATTGAAAACCTTCTAAATTGAAGTGCTTAATCCTTTATTATAGACCTAATTTCCTAAATAATATAGATTCATTCTGATTGAATATCTGAGGTGCAGTGCTATTAATTAAGCAATAGTAGTGATAATGTTCCATATTAAAATCTTTTGAGAACAGGTACTTTTCATAAAGGCAAATCAGGAATAGAAAATATGTATGATTGCATATTGCTGAACTTTGTGTCATGAGGTGAAATTGGGAATTTAACTAAATTAATGGACAAAAATATTTATTGCATATACCCCTGAAGGAGTGTTTAAGATAAGTTGAATTTAAACAAAAATAGTAAGAATTTTGATTTTTATCATTAAAGATCATGATATATGGATATCATGAAGATATAATGTAGTTCTGATCACTCAATATTTGCCCTGCCATATACCCTGAATGAACACCCTGAATTTCGTCACAAGATTCCATTGCATTTAAAGCAAATAATTTATTGTGATTTCCTGTAGGGTTTGCATTCAAAATAATATGTGACGAATATTTTATAATGGAATGAAAACTATGGCTTTATTATAACCCATCTCTGACAATGCAGGACTACTGTCCTGTGTGTTGCAAATATAAGTACGTTACTTCTAAATATTATTCCTAGACACCTACAAGGAACGGGCGACTTTTCAATATAAATCTCATTCATACTCTTAAATTATGGCCAGCACCATTGAATTGTCGAAATTGAATTATCAAAACTATCCCATTTCGAATTTAAGTTGTGCAGAATGGTAGAAATGCGTTTGTTACCTCCATGTGAGTGCTGTTTTGCTCCACTTTTGTCCTTGGATGGCGTAGCGCTTCCGCCGCTTCCTGGTGAATCCGTCCGCTTCCCCGTCCGGCAACCCGCACCTCGGTCGCTGCATCATCTCAGCCGTTGCTGTGTCTATCACGCCCGTCGCATTTATGTTCGCCATTCGCTACACATTATTAAAATAATTAAAATTTTTGATTAGGATACACCACTGGAAAGGCACAGTGTGTATGTTATTCGCATAAAGATGGCAAATATATTTTGAAAACAAAACGGTAGAAAACCTATCTACCCTAATTTCCTAACTACCCAAAGTGAAGCTTCGAATTAAGTTTTGAAATGGGGTTAATCTATTGTAGTAGGTTGATCAAGTTTGACTTCAGAATTAGGGTTTTAATGCTATGTCACATTGCCACTGTTTGCCCCTTTTTATGCGAATATGAACGTTATCGGCCTGGCACTCGGAACACAATTTATTAATTACAGTCGGGGACTATAATCAACAGAGTTCAACTTTTCAAGAGGTCTTTGACCACTTCGTGCGGTGAATAATACACTCTAGATGGCTCCCCGACTGTGAGTCATCTCCAAAATGCAGTTCAAGATCTCAAGCGGAAAAAGAAAAAGTCCCAAGAAGCATGTCCCAGGCACACTGGACAATTCCAAAACATGGCGCACAGAGCCTTACTTTTCTGCGTTATGTACAAATACTTTTTATTATTTTCAAAATATCACATTGTATTCAATAATTAATATTACATGTACAAAATTTATTACGTAAAAGTTTATTATAATATTCTTATTAGATAGATCATGTTACGTAATACGATATTATATGATAGACATACACAAATATATGGAAGAATATGCCAACACATGGATGCGTTAATGATTTTAAAATTTTAAGCCCGAAACATACCTGGAGATTCTTGATCGCAGACTTCAGCTGCTCGTCCGTCCTTAGATTCCCCGTTTCCCGGTCTGATTCCGGCAGATACCCGAACCTTGTCAGATATTCCACCTACAAATTAAAGGACAACATATTAATAATATTACAAACATATTAACTAATAGAAAAATTGTATGTAGTATCGTTTATATTCTTACATGATTACAGACCTAATCGAACAATAGAACCATGAGTCCCACCAATATGAAATTCAGCCAGCGATTGAACATTCAAATGAAGTGAACCCAGGCGCACCAAACGAAACTCCAACGTTCCAAATCGCTGTTAACCTCTTCCCCCCGCCTAACACCAAATAAACCATTCAATGATTGTAATTGATAACATTTTGGATTAGCGGTTAAGTATATAAATATGGCTAATACCGCGTAATACTCGGTGCATTGGCATAGTGAGGTTGGTGGAGGATTGCTTTGTGTGAAAGCTTTGGCCTAGTGCTAACTTCGCGCCAAAACCAATCTGCGCCCGGCTGATTGAATGGCAGAGGAACCGGACCTCTAATCAGTCCCACTGCCCGGTTGGGGGACCAAAGCCAAGCCACCTCCACACTAACTTGTTAAGTTAAATTTAACCCACTAATAGCCCCGATAATGCACACAGAGAAAGAGTCGTCCGGTAGTATCATATGATAGGGTTGTTACAATAATAAGATACTGTCATAATTTCTAGTTTATTAGTTGATCTTTTGTTGCAATCATTTAATTGGGAAATCATATTGTGATTGTGACACATCACATATGTGTGATATGAGATACATCCACAATATCTACCATTGTGGTTACCCTTTGGTATAAACGGTAGGGCCTAATTTTTCTGAAGCCACTCTTTCTTATTTCCACTGGGTTGTATAACTGTTGTTCAAATTAAATAAATTGAAGAGGTAACATTACATTGCTAATTACAAAATATTATTCCCGGTCATTAAAATCCAAGAGTCAGAATTATTTTGTTCGAACGATTTTCAACTGCTTCAATTTTTACGAGTTGGTTTCATTACCATTACACTGTAACGACACTTGCCTCCCGGTGGATAGAGAGTTCCACGGGTGTTTCGGGGATGTTCTGGGAGCAATTTGGGACCCTCGCTTCAGTTTAATGGAGCGGAAAAACGCTTGTCCATACCCGGGTCGTTTGCTCTTTTAGCTGGGTTAGAGACCTCACGCGGCCCTAAACTTGTCTTGAAATGAAGTTTAATTGAATAAAAAGTAATGAAATTTCAAATCGCCGGATATTAGGGCATGTCAAACTGTAATTAAGGATAATTAAGTATGTCCAATCGAAATCTAGCACACTGAACAAATTTGTTCATACAACTATAATTGGTTCATACTGCGATGAGTTACAGCCCCCATACGTGTCTGTTCTCCATTCTGCAAGTATCTATGTGTCGTTCTATTCTCGAGTGGACAAACGCGGAATGCGTTATTCTGTGGTCAGATTGTGTGCACGGATGACCCGGTAGAAAAGCGCGTGTAACCGTGTAGTTAGACTTGGATTTGGACGTCAATTAAAGATAACTAGGACGAGAATGTGCCAGACGGTTATTAGGATGGAGGCTCCTACAAACTAAACACCCTCCCCCCCACCCAGACCCAGTTATGTTAATTGAATTTCCTTTATATATAAAAGTAGTTTGACGAGGACGACATTATTGTAGTCACTATAAATAGAGGAGAACCAAGGGGGTATAGTAACCGAGGGAACTTTAACACTAGAACTGCTTGCTTTTGGCAGAGTTATTGTGGTGTTATAAACAGTTTCATTTTGTCAATGGGTTTATAGAATAAAATATATATATATATATATATAAGTAAATATATTTTGGCATAATTGAATCTAATCCATAAGATTTGTTAATAGGATTACATTTGAATAAGTCTAACTTACTTCGAAATTGGCTTGACATAGCACTATATATTTCAAAAATGCTTCAAACTGTAACCTAATTATAATGTATAATTTATTGTAAGTAAAAATGAACTACACCAGTCACGTCAGGAGGAAATATGGGGATGATTTTAAATATATTATAAAATACTAGCCGGGAAATAATTTTCTGAAATGTTAAACTTATTTGGAAACAATTAGAACTTCCATAGGATAAAAGAATACCTCAGCACCTACATAAAATGATTCGAGATCTAGTGTTTATCGGATGAAACAGAAATAGCAGCGGGGTGGAATGAGTAAACCCTTGGGCACCGAGAACGGAACCTTTATCGGTACTTCAGTAGTACACATTTTTATACCGAACATTCATGTTAATTTTGGAATTCAAATAAAATTTCGTTTCTAATTATGCCAAATTGTGACTGTCAACTTTCAGCAATCGATTTGTTAATTTACCGTTTAAGCGTTAATGATAATTCCGACATATAATCATCGCTTGACATGTACGGTCTTGTATATGTATATAAATATATATATATATACACACACACACACATATATATATATATATATATATATATATATATATATATATATATATATATATATATATATATATATATACTTCTGTGGATAGACGATCATGGAACTTCCCTCCGATTCTTCTACATCCCAAAATGTGTGTAATAAATTCATTTATTACAATTATTTGGAACCTCGATCTTTCGCTAATCATAAATAAAAGAAAAGAATCCTTACTCATTTGCCCTTGGAAATTGGAGTTTTGTAAATATGAAGTAGCCTGGTTTACCTTAACATCAAGTGCCACAAGGATCAAATCAGCGAGTGAATGGATGGCAAGAGTATCCCAAACCCACAAAGAGATTTGAGGCATTTGATATTTTACCTGGGGAAAACCTACCCTTCTCCGTGTTTCTCATCAGTCCTGCAGGAAGCAACGATGAATCGAGGGAAATTGCAAAGGACTTATTCAGTAATCTCGGGAAGGAAACGCGTTCGTTCGAATTCCGGCCGCGTCAAATCCGCCGTAAAATCCGCCACGAATTTTCGTGGAAGAGAAAAGTGCATCCGGGGGAGGAGGATGGAAATGTGACGGAGGAAGCAGTGAACACGTGTAACGGGTATAGTGCATCATTAGGATTCACCGCGGGGGAATTTGATATCGGAAGGCGTAGCAGCTCCGCTCCGGTGTACTTCACCAGAAGTAGCCGCCAGGGTGGTGACCAACAATGGGCCATTGTCTTCTAGCCCCTAGTGACTTCACTGCACATGCCACCGGATTCCAATAAGAACCGAAGAAGCCCGTTAAATGCCTATGAGTTTTCTCCATAACATAATGAAACTGTAAAGTCGAATAAATGACACGATAGTGGTGTTGAAACGTTTTTGAAATAGACAGCTATGTGTTAATAAAAATTGCACATTACCCATATACAAACAACAACGACGCTTTTTGTTCTTATAAAACTTCAATAGCATAAAATGAGTCTCAATTTTTACTCGTACAATACATTGTGTACGAAAGCCATATACGTTACAAACTCGTTTAGAGTGCCAAGAAACCGAACAACTGTCTTTCTGTAATGACAATATCACTCAAATGTAACTCTGGCTCGTCGGTATGGCCGATTAACATGCGACCGAGGCAGTTATATCACACTCTGGTGAGGACATTAAATCAATTTCAAAACTGTCTCCGGTTTCGTTGTAAGTTCATCCTTAAAAATTAAGTTCCTAAACAAATTACGTGTTACTAAAATGATTTTATTTACAGGAGTGAAGTAGGTGTAAAATTAATAGAAGACAATTCGTATGTATAGTATCTGCCTATGAATATTATTATGTTAAGATGTTATACGAGGATGAGTGGAATTATCAACGATATGTGTGTCTGTCACGATCGGGTGTCTGCTACTACAGACGCTAATAGTGATAGACAATCATATATTTGATAAGATTTTTATTCTAAACTCAATGTAATTAGAGAACTAGCTTTTTCTGAATAATAGTGGCTGCTGTTATACAGTGAAATGTTCCATACTACGTATATAAATTACGTATATAAAACATTTCTTCCAATGCTGAATTTGTTGAAAGTCATTGAGAAATGAGTTCTCCATACACTGATAAGATGTCAATTTCATAACTGGGACTCTAAAAATATCTCTAATGTTCAATTAAGGTCAATTTGTATATGTGGATTTCGGGTCGAGGATAATTCAATATCTGCCACTGACATTTACTGCAGTGACATGTATAGTGCTGGGACAACGTGAATTGTGCCAGTGTAGTTGGACGTAGGAGGCCCACAGGAAGTCACGAGGAACGGCTCACCCTATAAACATCTTACAGGCGCATTTCATTGTATATTCATTGAAGGTACTATTTGCCTTATCGGGGGTCAAGAATTTGAGAGGTTCTTTGTTATAAATTGAAATCTGCATACTGATAAAGCTGGTTTTTTCTTTCGATCCTCTGATCTCAGAAACTCCACCACCTGAGCTGGGTGGCTTCGATTCAGGATCGATTCGGATTCAAGATCGCATCGTAAAATTAAATGGATTTACATCGGTAAATCGTCAGCAAACCGTCGACGGACGGTCTTTAGAATAGTCATCGGAAGTAGCATTCGCAAAGGAGTATTTTACGTAAAGGAAAAGACGGAAGATGATGAAAGTGTATTGAAAACTTCCAGTTAATAAGAATGACTGACTAAATTCAATACTGATTAACTTTGTGCATTCAAAGAATCTAATCGACCGCATAGAGGAAATTACTTGGAGTTATAATGCTCATCGAATTTTCCTGTTTATGGACCCTTCGAAAACCAACTTCAGACGGATGTGTTTATCACATTTTTGAGTGAATTATGGGTCTGGAACATTTCTCCCTTGAGCCGGCCTCCTTATCTCTAGAAAGTGATTTGAATCTCAGGGTCAGTGGGGACCTGGGTCGGGGCGGTAGGGCTACCCGAGTCATTAACCTCTCCTTCTCCCCAAAGAAACTCTGGCTTTCAACTCTTCGCCTTGCAAGACACTCTGTTATATATATATATATATATATATATATATATATATATATATATATATATATATATGTGACAGCAAAATATTTCAATTTTTTTAAGTGATCAACAATTAAGACAGTTGGTCCACCTTTTCATCGTTGCTACGTAATGTTAGATATAAGCTGGAATTGCTACCGCGAGAATAGTACAGTTATGCTGGGAATGGTAAACCTCAATGCATCACAGAATCGTTCCTACAAACTCTCGGTCTTTTCAACCCAGTGCACATAATGGGATAGCCACCGAGAAAAAAAATATTTAAATCATTTTAAATTCTTTAACGACTTACACTTTAAGAAATGAAAATTTGTATTTTATGGTTAGACATCTTTTCTACTCTGGGTAGACCCCAGTTATTTAGACCTCAGTTATCTAAGTGATTCTAAACTTTCATTTATTGTTGTACTTATCTCTTTGTTTCAATATTAATTGAGCAAAGAGAGCATATGCATTTTGGTTAGTGATTCCTAGTAATTTTGAGGATTTGTACCTTTAAATAGTGAGAAAAGGGAGCGTCTGTGTGGGGGCTACAAAAACCCCGCCTATTCCATCTAGGCCGAAAGGAGTTAATGCGAGCTAACTGAGAGCGTCATAACTTGTAATAAACTCTGACCCATTACGGTCTATTGTCGGCCGCTCGGTGGAAAACTTCAATTTCAGCTACGGCGGAGGAGGGAGATGGAGAGGGAGAAGGAGAGTGAGAGGGAGAGGATGATATTCTTCATAGTAAAAATGGAATTGTGGTAAAGTCCGTATGAACCTGTTTCAAGGATGTATGTTTTCACAATATTTTTCCGCACTATTCCATCGAAACCGAAACAGGGTCGGGGGGGACGAAATGCGAGAAGCCGCTCGCCATATGGTTCTGGTGGCCCCTCGGGGGAGAGAGGGGCACAACAATTAACACTACACCAGCCGTTAGGCTACCCGTTTTTTCTGTGGCTTGCCCAAGGAGCTTCTGTTTGTCGACACGATATTTGTAGAGTGCCGTTCGGCCGGGTCACCACAACAAATCTTCAAGCGACCAACAAGACCAACTAGTAGCACTATATTGTTAATAACACAGGGAGAGTTTTGAATTATCATAATAATGAATTTAGAAAAATAGTTTTTAAGAGATTTACAGCTAGAGGGGTTCAACCTTATTATTCTTTAATAATTCTCAAAACTGTTTTTAAATATCCAAACTCAAGCTATGGTAGCTCATATTTTAGCAACAGAAGGATTTGTAATATCAATTTTACACAATAATAAATTTATAATCTGCAGCTTTAGTTTCGCCTATAATTTAGGGTAGTCAACAAACGTTGACAATTAGAAGAGAGCCAGTATTGGATCATGGAGAGGCGGACGTTTATCAAAGGCGGGCCGGGCCTATCGACATCGGCTTGGGTGGTCCGCTAACAATGGTAGGCTTCCAGGTATTATGTACCTAATGTAGGTCACACAAACGCTCCCGCAAGTAAGCACACATGCGCATATGTACCTCTAGGTATCGCTACAATTTATCTAACCGGTTCAATTAGACTCCCAACTGAGGTGTGAAACACCCTTCGTTCGTGGACGAAATATTTTTACATCCGCGAGGCAGTTACCTTCTGTTTTTAGCCCTCTTCATGTACCACTTTTGGCTCGTCCCTTCAGTGACGAATGCTTTAGTGCGCTATGGCAAATTATTTCTTCACCATAAAAAAGCAACCGCATATACTTGAGCTTCGTAAATGATCTGATTTTAAACAACACCGAAGTATTGGCCAACACTGGCCGTATTTCCCTGATTTAATGCAATACGAGCAAGAATAAAGAGGAGCGCATCCTGGCCACTTCCACTTTATATAAAGACGAATTGAGGTAATATTGAACGACTTTTAAAATGAATAAAAAATATTTTTTTCCATCCTTGCGTTTTATTTTATAATAACGGCAGTACTGCCGAACCAACGGTAAGAGCGTGTAGTAATTCTTGGTTAGGACCGTCAGAGGAGCGTGACTGCAAAGTCTATATGAAAATGGGTAACATATGTACACCACCATTTTGAAGAATGAAATTCTAATCTTTGTACTAATTTTTGTAAATACAAGATAAACCAGGCTGTAACGGAAGCTCCTGACGTCGAAACGAACTGTTGTTGTTTCGCAGAAAAACGATAGGGCTCTTATCCTTCCCCCCGGAGACATGGACAATAACTGAACTTTATACGGTTGTTTAAGCCGAACAAAAAAATCAATATTGCTATAATAATGATAATAATAATAGCAAATATTTATTTCATGTTTATAATGCTACAAAATATGTTCACTTAAGATTTGATCGTTTAAATATAAATCTAAACAGTATTAAAATAGGCCAGCGTTAATCGAAAATGTCAACTCCCAGTTTACTTACGAACAGCTTCGTGTATTCCTTCGAAACAACGTGGCAAGTACACAGTTTATCTCACTTAGTGTTTATTCACAATATCTCACCTCTGTTGGTTATTGTCTGTAAAGTGTACATTTCTTATCGGTCACGTTCCGAGCATTTAGAAAAGTAAAAAAAATCTCCGTTCGGTTGTTCGGAAAATTCTACAAATGTTGACTAAAACCGGTTGAAACCGTCACACACGGGAATTCGCATTTATGTATATGATGAGTCAATACGCTAATAGGGGGAGAACTCCAGCATAGGTGATTTCTCAAAATCTCATAGGATCCAAATATTATACAATTTTAATAGGTTAAAAACTATGCTTAAGTCAATTATCATAGGTCATGTGAACAATGGCTGCCCAATGGCCTGGCCTTGTCGCCGTTATCATTATAAAATTCATAAGACGTCAGTAATTTTAGCAATCGATTAAAAATCAAAATGTTTTAGCCAATTGAAGACCGGATCGTAAAAAATAAATGGGGCGGGAGTACGAAGGCGGCACGTTTTATATTTTTGAGCCGGCCGTTTCCGAGAAAATGGACATTGAGTTAATTCGATAATTAGAGACGGGCCGGTTAGAGGACGGGCAGCAACTGGTGGTTTAAAGACGTTACTAATTTTGCGCCTCGTGTAATGGCAAAAGTGCCCGGAGTCAAAGACCACAACTGGGCCCATTAAATTAAAACAGTAGCAGTTCCAAATCGAATATTTTGAACGACAGTTCAAATTTAAACAAACGTGATGGGAACGTCAATTCCAGCAATATCCTTGCACATATATCATAAACCTAACTATCACTAACTTTTTAGAACTTTTAGAAACGGGTATGTGTAAATGTGA
The DNA here is from genome assembly GCA_019843655.1 of Lethocerus indicus. Classification (NCBI taxonomy): domain Eukaryota; kingdom Metazoa; phylum Arthropoda; class Insecta; order Hemiptera; family Belostomatidae; genus Lethocerus; species Lethocerus indicus. The sequence goes on along the minus strand of JACDQD010000003.1, from coordinate 17,750,164 downwards.
AAGTGTGTTGAAACACTCGATTTTTAGTGGGAAATATTAACGACTCCCGAGATACTTACCGAGAAGTTTAATATTAATTCAATCTATTGATATAGCGTTTGTTTTACGAATATATGCGTCAAGGATAGATAGTCAATGTGGATGGATTAAATAAATGTATAATCCGCCATTTCCGGTTCGTGACGTAAAGATGTATATTTTAGACCGGGTTCTAGAAATACGATATCCGTCCGGGAGATTAGACAGGCCTCTTTCGATATTATGCTGGTATTGTCCCAGCACAATGCGTTGTTAGGCAGTCAGAAGTGTTCTCCGGCTGCCTCCCTCCCGGGCATGCGGATCGCATCTTTTATAACTCTCATAATATTCAGAAAAAACTGAAAGGTCCGGAAGACCGCCGGTACGCCACGCGCATACAGGCAGCGGTCCCCTTGTCCACAAAACTTTTCTGTATTTTCCGTTTAATTATTTTTAGGGAACCCGGTTGGTAATGAGATTACAAATTGTAATAATTGCAATAATTCTGGTTGCCGCAGTAGCAGACTAGTCGTGCTTGAACTTATTTGTTTTGAAAGAGCCAACATGAATATCTACGTAGAAAACATTTTATCTACCACAAATTCAAATTCAGCATTAGAAACCATGAAAATATTTCGTTTACAGGCAACACCTTTTGTTTTAACTATTTTTGAATACAATCATTTTGATGAATAATTTGTTACGATGAAGAGATTTTTACAAATTTAATACTCAGTGTTCAAACATTTGAAGGTCACGATTTCAGGAGTCAAAGGCAAATCAACTATAGCATGAGACTGGACATAGATGCCTCATGATGATGAAGGGTGTAACGCTTCTCAAGGAGATAGCAGATTCAGAAAACACTAGATATTTAATCGCTAGGCTCAATAAGTATCATAATTATTTATGTATAATTTGACTAATGTCACTTAAAATACCGAAATGCATAATAAATAATGAATGAAGCTTTAAGCTTTAGCGTCAAAAGCTTTATATTTGAAGAGGAAAAAAAAACCTGGTTATCAACTGCCTATTGGTTTAAACGCACGATTACAAGTTTCGTTTGACTCAGAAGTTCCACAAGCGTCAATTAAGTCAGGGATAAATTGTGCCGGCAATCCGTCTGACGGGGAAAACGTTACTGCATGATAGTGACACACAGCTCATTATATTGTACACAAATAGTTAATGCTATGGTTACACATTATTTCATCACTATTACCACATGACTCACAAATATTGTTAGTAGAGAGAATTATTATAAAACTAAATTAGTAATCCTCAGTAGACACAGAAGTAAACCGGAAATATCTGAGGGTTTGATAGCACATCCGAGGGACAACATAAAACATCATGAAATCAATCGCAGATGTCAAACTATTCAAAAACGCCTGTATAAATATTACAAAGAGCATTCAAAATCCTACTAAACAGACTTAATTTCAGATTATTGACCTCTCATTTATAATCAAAGAACATAAAATATCTGCATAAAATTTCTGCTAGAGCCATACACTGGTGCGGATTAGGCAGAGGAGAGTCAAAATAGCAAGTGTGATGCTATAATTAAATGATATTTGAATATATTCATAACAAAATTAGGTTGTCCCAGAGAAAACAAATGACACAGACCACCTAACAGATGTCTTGAATTTGTAAGTGATTGATAAAGTAGGAGATATAGATAGGTGTAATAACCGGTAATGAGAGAGAGATGCCCGTATAGAGAGGCACATACACTCGCGCTACAAACGGACACGTTATTCGCCCCGTCTTCGTTTATCAATGTTATACAGTATGTTGAAAACAAAAGCCAATTGTGTAACAGTTTAATCAGTGGGCAGACGAGCTTCATCGTGCATCATCGAGTGTCGCATTTGGTAAGTTCCGACGCGATAGCTAAATGAATATTCATGCTGCTGGTCTGGATTGATGATTAGCTTGCGTAGAGTACGCTGCTATTGTAGCTGGACTCTTCAAATGGGCGATAAAAGGATGAACAATGGGTATCCAAATATGACGTGTACCGAATGTCCAATTAATTTTTCATTATTAATCCTAACCTTTGGGCCTTGACATGTATTCAAAACTAAAGTTACAGAAATGTCAATGGTGTCCTAATCATTCACATTTACCAGTGCACACAATGCCGCAAAATTACGCAAAGAGTTCATGGGAATAGCTATTTTCTATATTGTTTGTTAATAATAAATCTTTGTTTTTAGTTTTAATTAAAACAAATCGCTGTTTATTATTTTCACCATGCTATGTTAGGACTGATTACGTTTCCTATTGTATAGTCAAATTATCAGACTCGAATCAAATTAATTTTGTGCAACATAATCGTAACGTGAATTAAACACTGAATGTATTTTTATATCTCATTCTATAATAATAGGAAAAAGAATTCGAAGGAAAAATAGGACTACACCGTTTATTCCATAGCCTCTTCCACAGAAAAGAAACTATGATCGAAATGAAATTCTTTCCTCCTCCAATTTCAATACGGAATGAATTGCTATTAAATATATTATATATTTAATAGTTATTAATTAATAAATAAATTCATAAATAATTAATAAATTATTAATAATAATTATAAAAATATAAGGGAAAATACAGAATTCCGCACGCTGAAACTACATATGTGCGACCTTATGTCACGTTGATGTATGTGTGCTCTGTTATTTACAAGTTTATAAATGCTTCTATATATTATATTCACAAATAGAAGACGTTATCGAATGTTCGAAGCTTAGAATTCAGGTACAATAAAAGAATCAGATGTAAACAGGAAACCTATGCAAAAGCATATTGGAAATGGACTGTTATTTGGACTTCCATAAGGCAAAATGGCCTCGATTGGTATTGAATTTCGTTCCTCCCAAATGTTAAAATATTTACAGACCCAACCCATTAGGGAGCGAAAAGGAAGGTGCATAAACGCTTAACAATGAAACTTTTATTTTTTCAGCTGTACTTAATTCAGCGAAGCAGTGAAAGCTCTAGTCGGGCATTGGGAAATGGTGAGGGAGAAAATGTGGTATGTGACTCAGAAGCAGAAGGGAAAGTTTAGAGTCGACAAAACGAACATAAATTATCGGTTCACGAATAATGTACCACTATAAGTCACGCTGTAAACAGTAGAAAACAAATGGTGCTTGTCAAAAATCATGAATTAACGATACATACATAATTAGCCTTGTGGGCGTCATTTATTGCACTTGAAGTGCAATGAATACATAAATTTTAAGGCTTGCAGGAAAACAATAAGCAGAGACGGTCTAGTAAAATATAGTCGGTGGACATACTATTTGGTCATATCTCTATATCTTTTGAAGACCACCAGACCGTGGAGCAGGCAGGCATAAGTACGGTATCAAATTGTTTGATATTCTGATAACGGCGTTCTAAAACATGCGTGCTGAGGATGTTGAGGACGTTTGAAAGGATAAACGAAAACCGTACGACATTTCTCGTGGGTGTTAGGCGATTAGGGTGGCAGACTCCCCGGGAAGGCTTCTTCCCGGACAGGAAGTTCAGTTTCCTCAGATCCGAGATTAGGTAACAACAGCACTAAACTGAAAGGAATAACCCCTTTGGCATAATTCTATTAAAACAGTCAGGATCACAAAAGTTCGCAGTCCAACATGCTCGGAAATAATATTATGTCGGAATCTATTGGGGTTTCGAGACATCACCGTTTTAGGATACTATTGTCGGCAATAACTCATGGAGACAAGCATCAGTACCGTATTAATTTATAACTTGTTTTAAACATTTAATTTTTTATTAAGGCGAACAATAGGGTTAAGCGACCTCAGATATGGTAGTAATAGATAGGGTAGTGATAAAAAGGCGAACCCAGAGCTCTCCGACCCTACTGTATTCTTCAAAGGGGCCGCCCCCTACTCTTCTATCTAACATCATCGCCCTAACTTTGAAAGCCCCGGTCTATTAAGACCAGTTCAAGGACTCATATGAAAGGCAGTTATCCTAATAACCTTGTTTCCCGCAATTACTGACACTAGGACCCGCAGTATTTAACATCACTGTTTATAGTCAATCAACAACAAAAACAATGCTCATTTTATAATCAGTTCTATATAAAAGGGGATTTAATTTATCATTTATATTTAATTTATATAGGGGAAATACCAATCCTAATGACAATTGCCTTTCCCAAGTTTTTTTTAGGGGGGGGGGATACTTATGGACTGTTGACTGTAGTACGGACATCGTTGGGACGAAAGAATAAATTGTCCTGCCGTCTAATAAACGACAACAAGGTTGTGCAATGGGCATTGGTACCGTACACAATGGTTCCGATACCCGGCTCATTCGATTTACAAATTATCCGTTAGGGGTAAGGCCCCCAGTTACCCATATGGTGGCTATACATCAGGCGGGGGCGCCCCCCCCCTCCCCATCCCCGCCCACAGCACCGATAGTGTATACAGGCGCCGAACTGTTCCCAAATGCGAGGCTCACTCATCATATAGGCCGCCCTTTTTTTCTTATTTGTGGATTCACGATCTAATCCTGGCGTTATCTGAGGGCGCGTCTCCCCGACTACAATTTGGACTGGGGCCAGCTTTTAAACTAGTGTTTAAAAGTTGGTAAACTAATGGATTCCAAGGGAATGGCGAGGCTTCCGAAATATATCTATTAAGCAATTTTAAATAATAAAAGGATTATATTATAATTGCAAGTGAGACGCATTATAAATATTATAGTTATCTGGTTTGATCTTTTGATCAGAACTCCAGTTCTGTCATTAGGGTGGGGAACCACTCGGGCTTAATGGTTGCCTGTGAGACACTGTTGAACGTTTAGACAATAGAATGGAAATACTTTGCAGAATCCCAGGGCGTTTATCCGTATTAATCCCATCCAATTAAAACACTTTTATTTGCTGAAATCATGTTATGAACTGTGTATATTTCAGTGTAATTAATAAATATCCGTCGCCACGTTGGGTCCTAAGCGTTACCGATTTCAGATTCGCCATCGCCAGTAGTATATTTAATCAAACGCCCCCGCATTCGACTCGCCGTTTGACCTAGGCGAATTGAAGAAACAACGCCCTATTATAATGAATAAGCTGACGCCCGAGACTATATTGTACGATTGCAGTTGTCCGCACCGCGAGAATGTTAATATTAGAAAACGAAGCGCCTCCATTGTTCCAGAATCCAACCGGCGCCGACGAGAGAATGCAATATAAAACTTCATCAACATTATTGCGTCGTCCTCAATGCGACTTATGGCCCCGGCTGTTTATTATTGCATGCCGTTATCTCAGTAAATATTATTCCGCTAAATAAATTAAATGTTTATGACCTAAAGTACTAAAACAGTGGGAATGAATTATTGCAAGAAATCAACGAATATGGACCCTATTTACAAAATAATACATTTTCCTGCGATAGTGTGAAAAGAGTCTAGGAAAATATGGACAAGTTGGCGATAGAGTTAATTTGTCTCTGAGGTTGAAAACACATCAAAATTAGTCCTCGGTTTTTATTAATTTTCTTTTTTAATTTAAGTAATAAGAATGTCACTCAAGTAATAAGAATGGGCAACTACTTAATTCATTACTTAAAATAATTATAAGCGTGAATCGGAGTAATTTTCTTCCTCTCTCATACTTATGACACTTAGGAACCGCAAATGCCGAGAAGCAATGCTGTTAAATGTATCTACAGTTCACTAACTCGTAGTCTAATTAATTCTAACATTTTGGGACGGTCCCGATTAATTAAATATTTAACATCAGAAAAGTGAAAACAATCATGTTTCTAAAACCGTTCAAGGCATAAAAACACTGTAGGTCTTATGTTAGTAATTTTAAGAGTCAGGAATCGTAACTCTGTCAAGGATTGCCATGAGGAAACTTTTGTCGTCTAAAACTACACCTTCAAGAAGTGCCTGAGGGTCTCCGTTCTTCAATATGCCTTTTGCCGAGGTCAAAGTGGCATGCATACTTAAAAGATAAAGTCGGTGGGCGAACGTGTCGCATTTTTGGAGTTTAGTGAGGGTCGAAAGGGGTAGGGGAAAAATCGAGAAAAACATGCTGATTAGTCTGCCCTTTTTTCAGATAAGGCAAATGGGGCCTGCGTGCCCAGAGCCCGCCCTGCGTGTCCCTGGGACAACGGGGAACGCCCAGCACCGTGAATGCCGCGTTTGACCCCCCTTGTCCGGCTTCACTCTGTACATGAAAAAACAAATTACGGTATTAAACTTACCCAAAAATACTTGATCATACTTACGGGCGGCCGTACCTTTATGGGGAACTGAATTTAATTCGTCCACCGATTCATATTCAAAATAATTCGAACACAAAATGCTGGTAAGAGTGGCGTTTGGTTTTACCTATATTCGAGCCGTAAGTTGCCTTTTTTCTTAAAAATACAGAAAAAATGTTCTCATGTTATAGTAAGAGTCATAGGTTTTGGGGTTCAATCTGTAACGACTCTTTAATAATTGTTTAATACGATAATATCCGATTGTAATTCCGCATGTCGTCACGAAACATCAATTGTTTTCCGCCCAATGCGGTAGAATTGTACTGTCGGAGATGGAAAAGTGTTCGTTGTTTCTTGCTTTTATTCTTCATTTATTTTGTCCCCTCCCCCCACCGCCCGAAATTCAGTGCGGCCCAACTGCCTTACTCCCTTAATTAGGGAGCGAGCTGTTATTGTATAGTAAAGAGTTCAAAGGAGGCGAACCGGCTCCGAGAAAGGGCTCGGAGATTACCACTCTCATTCAGTCCTGCAGTTGTCCAATGTGAGCTGAACGCGGTTCGTGATGGGGACAAAAGCCGGGGGAAAAGGAGCCGCGCCCAACTCATTCTACGGTTGAAAAACTACACAACATAACAACTGAAGTGTACGTCTAATCCATTTGGATCCATTTGGCGGGCTGAGCACCGCCCAAACCAGGGACACGCCAGCATCACTCGATACGAATTAGAATATAATAATATATTTTTTTTGCCTCAACAATTTAGAGATGGTAATTTTAATCGAAATTGCATGCCGAATATGAGTATATACACGTAGACACCTAGAAAGGTTATATAAATGCTTTTTTTGGATTTAAATGTTCCAGTACCTCAATTATTACATAAAATATGATTTTAATGATATAAACTACAGTGTCTAAACTACTGTGTTTCTATCATTTGTTTTGTGGGATCCGATTTGTTGCTACCAAGAGTATTTTTTATTAATCTGGGAGTATCTGGGATTTAATTGGAAGGAATGGACTTAAAAGATTTATTTTAAGTATTTATTATAACGATCATCCGAGCGTCAAAATGAACTGACGATAAGTTTCTTCTTGAAAATGTGATCAACTTAATCTGTCAGGTTGACTCTTCGTTAAAAACCAGAAAACCTGCGATCTTCACGTACGAAATTTTGCTATAAAAGCAACGAAAGAGTACGCATTAACTTTTACAAGGGTTCGCACGATCACATCGAGCCATTTCATGTCCCCCTTATGGGTCATGAAAAGATGGTTTATGCCAGCATTGCTCATTCTCCTATTTGAGTGCCGGATCTCTTTTTATACTGAGGGGACGGCAGGAGGTAAGCGCTCGCATATTGATACGGGTTGGCGTGTTGGACCTTGGAGGGGACGATGCTCCTCAACCAGCCCCGAAGAGGAAAACCCAGTTTCAAGGGCTTCCGAACACCATTATTGGAGAGCTTGCCCCTGGTTCCCGCTCTTTTAAACCAGTTTGGTTGGAAAATCGAAGGAACAGAATTCTTCATAAGAGGGAAATGAGAGGATGTACAACAGCTAACGATTGGGAATGTTTGTTTAAACATCATTCAAAAATTATTTTTTTTAAATCCAAATTTCGAGAATTTATTCGTATTTTGTAGTAACAAACAAATCATTCACAAAATCAGTGACGATATAGGTACGAAGTTTCCGCAGTGATCTTATCGTTTCTGCCCCGAGGAAACGAGTCTCCGATTTGAAGATGTAGTGTAGAAGATAAAATGTGTATGAATGAAACCGACTGTTCTGTACAGTGTAATCCTGGTGGCCTTTAGCCCTTCCGAGGTCAACAGACATCGGAGAGCGGCCCAGTTGAAAGCGGCGCTCTATCTATTATTAATTAATAGATGGCCGATGCACACACATCCTGCACGGTTCAACATACAAGGACAGAACAAACGAGCACATTCCCCTCGTATTGTCGGTATTCAGTGTAACAGTGAAATATCATTGGTAATATTCATCAGTCAAATAATGAGATAAAGGTGATTCATTTAAAGAAAATTATTGAAAATATTATTTTTCGAGGGTTTTGAATAGTATCACTCGTGTGAATTATATAATTTCATGTAATTATATGTAAACTATTTCAATTTATTCTCCAATACTAATAAAAATGGTAGATAAGAATGTGCTCTTTTATGGGGTTTAAGATTACTGGAATCAAAAAATAAGTCTACCACTAAGGAATTATTCTTTCATCGAAAATAAACGTAAACCTAAATCTTATTTTCTGATATATATTCAAATATTATTTAATGATATGCAATGGTTTGCAACCCCATCATCACTCCTGCAAGGGACAAATGGAATGAATCGAGAAGAAATCCGCCTTTCTTATTTGGTTCTGTGGTTAACCGGGCCGGTTTTGATTGAGGCCTCGAGTAGATTGAGCCGTGTAATCTGCTACGTGAAAATAAACCGAAAGTGAATCTTTGAACACAAATTACTCAAGTGTGAAATATAGTGAAAGTTAATATAGTGAAATATTAAAACAGATAATTACAATTTCATGTTATGCTGCTGACAGCTTGTATGGAACAGATTAGCTACGACAATGGCATCGCTCTTTAATTCCAGATTGCGAGGTCCGAAGACAAAAAACATGAATTGAAATAGAGCCAAAACTTCATATAAAATTATGACCCTTATACTCTTGCATCTACAGTCCCTTCTTTGATATATGACAGCCTGTTCGGTTCCACGTTACAACGCATTTAGTATCTAACAGCTCCTCCATTCAGATTTATTCCAATCTTACATATATCAAATAGTAACGAACAGATACTAACCAACAACTATCTATCATTCGTGATAATAAAACGCACGAACATCTTGACCATTTCAGGTGTCGCCAGAATAAACAATGGGGAACCCAATGAACAACCATGTATCATGTGTAAATATATATCAATACCACAACAAACGTTATATTATTAGTAATCATTTACTCTTAATATTTTCCCAACCTCGGCTTCCTGCAGAATGTTTCCATCAACCGGGACCCAATGATTCAACTGTACGACTCATTGCCATTTGCAGTCGACTGGTGACATAAAGAAACATAACCGGAAATCTTCACGACTAATCATGATTATAGCAGGCGCCATCTCTTATAAGTTTTTTTTTTAGTTCACTCTCTCGTTTAGTTGGACATCAGTGAGTTTTGTTCTCAAACTGCCAGCAAAACTTATGGCGCTCGTTTCACTTCTCTTGCTCCGCAACCGCTTCTGAGCCCGACAATCTTGTCATCACTGTCAACCGATCTAAGTTCGATGACTGGCTCGGCTGTAGTAACAAATTCAAGCTCGCGGTACCAGTAAAGTTCGAATTAAATCACTAAAAGCAAACCATTTTTCTCGATTCCATCTTGAACATCAACTATTCCTTTATTCTTTTATACGAGGATAGTTAACCAAATGGGATATCACTTTGGATGGCAGATTGACCTAAACCAATGCGTAAGAAACATTAAATAACGTGGGATTATAACTCAAAGGACCCTATGGTTAATAAGATATTTTATTTCACGGGATAATTGTTAAAGTCTACTATAGCCGTTATTATGATGTACAAAAGACTGCCTTTATAATTAACAAACTTTTTCTCCCATTAACAATGATTTTCTGGAACTGGAATCAGAATTGAATGCGGGGATTAGAATTCGCAATAGACTCATTTCCAAAGACCATTAGTCGGACACAATTGAAAAAATGATCGCCCCAGACGCATTAGACAGAAAAAAAATTTGGATGCGAAGAGTGTGACACGTGTTATTGTCACCACTCATTCAAGCTTAATCTGATCTATTTAATGGAGGCGTGATATGATATTAATAAAGAACCATAAACGAGATGAAAAAACATAGTCAATTAATCTAATGTAACCGTATTGAAATTTTAAAAACCTCATTTGTACAATAAATTAGATGTAAATGTAGGAAAAACTCGAAGGAAATATAACTCGTAAATAATTTACTGGAATTTCAGGTTAATCTGAACCTGACGGCTAACATTTAAACGGAATGTTGGATATACACATTACAACCCATTTTTATTATAATGAAATGTCATTATTATAGTAATATACCGTTGTATCATGTTTTCCATTATCGGATTTCGCCATAATTTTTCATTGTTCAAAAATGAAATTTTGAAATGAAATATTGATCGAACTGAAGATTTGTTTATATATTTCGCCAGAAATTTTTCAAAACCTATTAATCGAAAGTAAATTCTCGTTTGGCCATTCGTTGGACTCCACAAAAAACTGGCTTATCGTATATGGCCTATTGTTCAACTCACATTCATGAAGCTTTCTGTTTCTGCCGGTTGGATCCAAATAACATTCCCTCAGCCTTGGCGTACTATAGTTCAATAAAATACGTTCGATGTAATATTTGTTAAATATATATTTAAGGAATATATACCCGAACAAATATTATGGCAATTAAAACCACACCACAGATACGTGTCTTACAGTTGTTACTATTTGGTGATTTATTTTAAGAACCAGTATGTTTAAGGACTTGTTAAGGAATCATCTATCTATTCGATTAATTTTATGAGGCTAAATGAAATGAAAGTGATAAATCTAATAATCTCTCTTCCATAGTTAGTACCATCGTAACGACAACTAAATCACCGCTAAATTGGGATATGAACTGTGTTTAATAATGAACGTTGAAAAAAACGGGAGGCATGTTTGAAAACAACACAGTCGACTTCATAGTGACTGTACACTGAAGCGGCCGATTTCAGAATTACAATCGGAACACGACAACAGTGGCCGAGACTGGGGACACAGATGTGGGCTCTAGCTGGAAGGGGGAGCTTTGACCGCGGTGATAAACGGGCGATGAGGCAGGCAGGCCCCAGGGTCAGCGCGATTTCCGGAGTGTTCCACCAGCCCGCGGAGCTACCAGCCGGCAAAAACCGGCCGTTCCTTGATCGCCCGAGATAATTCCCAAGGATAATTATCCTCGACGTCGGGGCGCTACACATTTAAAATGCACGTCCTCTGTTCGGTTGCAGGTTCTGAGAAGGAGTAAACGCTCGGAGGCCCGTTTGACTCGAAGGGGTTTACCGAAGGAAGACCTGAGGGTAGGTTTGGCACAATTCAAAATATCGCGTCTTGAGGTAGATCATCGCCTGCTATAAACTTAGCAATTATACACTCTTCAAATTTTCGTGCTTAATGAGTGTGATAAGCTTTCATGTTATGAAACTCTGGAACATCACGACACCCATAAATGACATATTACATCCCCTGCCCCACAACATCCCGTAATCTACTCCATTCGCCTTTTTTTCGCCGATTAAGCGTTAGAACTACATAGAATTTGTTCTGGGAATAATATCGAGTTCAGACGAGGGGAAGATATCCCGCGAACACTCAAATAAATACGTAATTATTCTCAACATAGGTATGTATACACTATGTAAGAGAATACCATACTCTTAGGTTTCATTACCGTATCAAATCTTATAATTTGTTCTTGTATAGAATACCTATGCACAAAAAATAAGAAATAATCATTTTCATAAGATTTAAAAAATATTATACGATATACGATAATAAAGTATATACGCTATAAAATTTGTTACTAAAGACTTCTTATTGTGCAACAGACAATAAGACAGTTGTGTGACAGGACTGTAAAAGCACAAAAACAACAGACTGACAACATCACGGTCCTAACAGACAAATAAATTTGAAAGGAAAACAGTAAAACTGAGTGTACATTATTTCTGATAAAAATCCTATCCCCTAAAATTCTTATTTCCTATCTCGGATCTACGTGTTCTCCCGCTTTCGCTCGGAAATATACGATTTATGAAACAGGCACTGTAGAAGCAGTCCTAAATTCATTACCGGTAAAGGGGGTCCGTGAGCAGCGGTTATCCCTTCCAGCGTCGGGAACGTGAGGTGAAACCCGATTTCAACACCTTCCTGTCCCCGGACACGCTCATCCTCCACAGACCGGCGACACTTTCGTTATTCGCTTCGATATCTCACGTCAAATCTCCGCGGCTGTTTTCTCTCCCTGACGATAATTCGAATAAGGCGAGGCATAACGACGCAGCCCTTTAAGGAGAACCGGGAGCAAATATGGTCCCACCCACTTAAAACATTCTTCAGATAATCGAACGGCGGTCTCCCTTTTTTGTCCGGGGAATGGGAAATATTATGGTTTCAGTTTTAAAACGACATCGGTATAAATTAAAAGCTTATACTTACGAAGTACATAATCCAAATCTTCCTTTGTTGTTTAGCGGTTTGAAATGACCTTGTGCCGTTTTAGGTATGGCCGAGAATCGAGTTCCTTTCTTAGAATTGTGTGATCGGCGTTAAAAGACATTTTTGGAATTTTATAGTCCATTATATATCTCTAAATCTGAGTGGACTTAATTATCCCGGCTTTCTTTAACGGAATTTCCTTGGCATATTATTTTATATAAACGGAAATGGCGTCGGTGAGTCACTAAAACTGCTGTTTCCTGCCTAAGCGTTATTTCACTTAATATTTTACACTACAGAACTTTAAGTTACATATCGATATGTGTTCTTTCAGTTTTAAGGTACAGTTGTAAGTATAAGAATTATACTAAAATATTTATCACATTCCGAATCAATCTACATCCTTGTTATTTATTATTATTTGTACGCGATTACAACTTTACGTAGAATAATGGGTAGATAGAAATTAGGATAAAACTTTAACTATAAAATCGAAACTCATTTCGTATCGCTGTTAATATGAGGTTTAAACACGCATATTATAACAATAATTTGATATAAATTGTTGATTATTCGTGTGAGCACGTGTGTGCGACTGCTTATTTCATCGTCCGCTATGTGATAAAAACATCCTCATTTCGAAGCTCCCGTTTATTTTTACACTAATACCATGCATACAATAAAAAATAATTAAATCAGATTATGCGGATAAGACCAAGAACGTCAATCTAATTATTCATCAATCTAGAACTAACATAGCTAATAATATACTATTAATTGCATTATAATTCAAAATAAATAACTCGACGTCCAAATAAATATAGTTTGGCTTTGCACTTTTCTATTTGACTTACATATATCATGAGGATGGATGTCACCACGTTCATTAATAGGAGATAATATTGAATTATCCCTGTTGTTCGGGACAATTTAGGTATGACTCAGAGAGACGGTCGGTTGAGAGATGAATGGGAGGTTGAGCGTGTTCGTGTCTTCTATTTATCAAGACCCCTTAAAGCTAATTGGTCCAAATGGCCCATTGCCGTTGTGGCTAGGCCCGACACAGCCCGCCGGTTTCTTTGAAATGAGGAATCAAAATGTGGGAAGGGACAGGAAAAACATTTTACATAGCCTGTGAATGAGAACACACAACCAACGATTCCTAACCGCCACGCGATTGTTATATGGTTGGTGGCAATACCGATATGGGAGAATTAAAACTAATAGGGTGCTAAGTAATGCCACGCGCATATAGTATCAGATGAATTTGCACAATAAACAACAAGAATCAGTAGTGAAGCTAAATTTTCATTGAAAACAATATGATTTTTGTTTTACAATACACCAATTAAATACTTTATTTCCAATATTTGGCTGGAGGTGCTAATAGAATAACTCATTACTGAACGTAGTAATGTGTAAAGCAGCTGTGACATGTGATATATAAAACCCGCTTTCTCCACTACTGCAGGAGTGAAAATATTTTTAGACGACCCCGCACCCTCGAGACAATTTTAACGCAACATCGAAAAAACCCGTCTTCATTGCGGTCACAAACCGAACCCATCTTTTAGTTTCCTCCGGTTTATTGCCCCCTTCCTACAACATTTTGATTAATTGACTACAGTTTAATTGCCTTTTACAGTCAGGGATAACAAAAATGAGGAGGGCAATTGCGAAAAACATATTGAAATTCGCATTAAAACCGATAAATATCGCCGGAGCAATATTACCAAGAAGAATAACATTCAATGGAATCCAGTTACTCAGCAACATTACAAGTACAATGCATGGATCCAGCTTCGTAGTAAGTTCAAACAACAGAATGACTGGGTTATAATAATACCCGACAATAATTTGAAACGAGCGTGAATCTTTCAAAGATTGGTAAAAATACTGACTTATCTCCTGAGTCACCATCCGGTTTTATTTCACACCGGCCTTGATTAAAAATTGAGAACAAAATTATTTCATATAGCAAAGGAGAACGATGGAATATAAAGGCTGGTTTAACCATTCAATTGTGGGTTATAATAATACGAAACGTAAGGGAATAAAAACATTTTTCACGTGCACGAAGGGCCGAATAACTGAGTTAGTAAAATAAAAATAACAGGTGATTAATAATTGATTGCGTGACTACGGCGCACTGCTGGTTAATAGTGCTGACATTTAGTGTTTTTCAGGTCGCGAATCTAATGAACACCTTACGTAAATGTGCCGAAGCTGTCCATCTGTTGGATGAAACAGCTCAGTCAAACTCTTTAGTAATCTTTACTTTATTCCACACTACGCAATGAGTATTGAGATATAGAAAGAGATTACTGTATTTTGACAGAATACAATTTAAATTTTGACTCACTAATCCAGATCGATGTAACTATGCCAACGTGCCATTTATTTCAGTTTGCCTTTGTACATGTATTTAATGAAATGAGTTAGCGTTAACACGAGTCCAGGCTTTCTTTAACGGAATATCCTTGGCATATTATTTTATACAAACGTTTTGAACAGTTTGAACATCGTACCTGTGGATCTTGAAATAACTCCGCTAATGCTCGTGTTAGCATTCGAATACTACAGTGACAAGGCGATTACACTATCTCTGTATTAGTATAGTACTGAGAAAATGCTTTATCTGACTAATCTACCTGTCTACAAAATACATCCCGTATTATGATCCCAATCGGTTCAATACTGTCTACATTTGTAAAATAACTTTTTTGGATGCTCTTTTAAGGATCGCTTTTTTAAAATTGTTTATACAACGCAAATAGAAACTTATTTTGAACAATATAATTTACAGGTTCTTAAAAGAGTTCTTCTTATTAACCCGAACATTGATCGAACTGAAGGAATATATTCGAGAATAATAGTTAGTTACAATCGACGAATTTAGTAGGAACTGTGAATTTTTTCACCTTTTCTTGTTAATTTAAGTTAAAACTAGGTCTAGAAATAGTGCTGACTCCCCGACGGAACCCTAAATTAACGGATGAGATAATGATTGAGTTATATTTGTTAAAAACAAAATCATCCAAGGAATAAGTTTGTTGGTTGTTGCGAACGCAGATATGTTTCTCGGAACAACAAATAGGCTCTGCTTATTTAAAGGACGTAAGTAAAATAGAAAATTTGTTTGAGACTAACAACTGCCCCCACTGAGCAATAAGATTTTGTAGACTTTTATAAATCAAAGTGATTAATACGAAACATGTTCTATTTTCGATGTTTACGCTCTTGATATCGCAGATGATGTAATCTAATGGCGAATATTCCTTCTACAACAATTCAGCTGACCCAGATGTCCCGTGTACTTAACGTCACCCATGAAAGCATACATAATGAAGGTAACAGTAATTAGAAAACCACATTTCAAATAGAAAAGGAACAGGCAGAAATATGGCTTATATTATATATTTGGGTATTCACAAACGCGTGACCTACATACGAAACGCCGACAATGGAACACTTCAGAAATAATACTTACATAATATCCTACCATAATTATTGGGTTATTTTAATTTTATTTTATAGAGTACTCAGTATTTTGTTATTACAACATTAATATTCGCTAATATTCAAATAGAATCTCAGGTGTTTTAGTACCTGAAAGAGGTCAACCTTGTCTCCCCAAGTTCAACGGTTTCATGAAACAAATTCTGCAGTTTAGCAACATTCAATCTAGTTTCATTCAAAATTACACGAAAATAAATTTATTTCAGCAATGATTTTCTTTTAGCTAAACAAAGATTTTGTTTTTTTCTAGTGAGTAAAGGGACCCGGCGACAGTCAGACAAGGTCACTCATAGGCAATAACTCCATCTGCATCTGAAAAAGTGAGAAAGCATACCGACTATATTGTGCTATACATTCGTTACAATACTCTATTACCCTTCAATAATGCTAAATTGTTCTTTCCACGCCATATAATCGGTGCATTCATTCACACCTAGCACTCAGAAAACAACCAGAAGAGAGTAATGAACCGGAAAGGGGTGGAGCCATCTGACAAGTTACGTCCTTGGAAGAAAAGATAATGTAAAAATTATTTACTCTCGTTGTTCAAATCGGAACTGATGTAAGCCTTCAGCTGTACCGAGGACAACTAACAGAGATGCAAGTTGGAATGCAATCACCACCGAATTTCGATTTATTATAATTATTACGGCCATGTATTGGCCTTAACAAAACTTAAGGACTTAAATGAACTAGCTTAATAAGGAAATGGCAGTTGGATTGGAACTGGAAAAGCTGCAGTCTTCCTATCTAGATATTGAGTTTTTCTTACAGATGAAATTAGGTAATATGTATTAATTCATGTTCATAGAACCAAGTAGAAATAATTATTTCATAATCATCTAAAACAAATGTTTAGTTACTGAGTTGCATTCGCGTTATCGAGTTTCATTTCAAATCGCCCAATTTCGAGAATTATATTATAATTAATTAACGTAAAACATATTATTTAACTTTAAATAACTGGCGTATACCGGGGAAGCCAAAAATTGTGACGGCCAAACAAATAAGAGAAAAAGAAATTTAAATAAAATGTAGAATACCCAAATTATATATTGTAAATTATTTCTAGCATCTTTTGGGTTAGAGTTAACCAGTGTCGAAAATAGTCCATAGTGAAATCAATGCATTCTGACAATGATATAAACTTGAGATCCGCAACAGCCATAATTCCATTTTCGGTGATAATCGAAACGGATCCATATTTCTATTTTCATGTTCCCTGGTTTTTCGGTTGGAATCAGAAGCGGAATGAGGATGAACTGGGATGAGTCAGATACCAATGTGGGAAATTCATTTGGTGGGAGGCTGGATTTGGAGGTAGTGGGGAGGGAGCGCGTGGGTGTGTGCGTGTGTTATGTGTGTGTCCGTTGTGTGTGAGGCTCTGACAGACCGCGCTCAGACGGGAGGCCCGACTCGGCATGTGTCCTAGGGCGTCGCTCGCTTCTCCAGCAAAAAATAGAAACTCTCGCCATGTTTGTGCATAAGATATTTTTAGAGAGGCGATAGCCCTCGTCGCTGAAACGCGGCTCAGGTTAGCTAGCGTAGAACCCCATTTCTATTGCATACTGGGAGAGAGTGAGTAGTAATTTTACTGACTCTAATCTGACTCGTGTTCGTTTCTAGCCCTTCCACGGTTGCACAATATTCAATCAATTTTCGGACCACGCCTCTGCAACTATTTCTCCTTCACAAACAGGATACCCTCATACTTTGAACGAATTTACTAGCCGCCCATGCCATATTTAATGAAATAATGTCGATGTTTCATCGCCACTGTGATTTGTTTAATTTCGGCTTTTCGTCATCCACAGTCTTTCAGACTTTCGTCCCGTTACACTGCTTGGACAATGCTATTAAGGGCTGCTATTACTCGCAGACTAAAGGCAGTGGAAAGACATACATGATGAACTTGCATTGAGATATAGTGGAAGATTTCATGCCCCCATCATTTATGTAGCAGCACTTTATTTAACAGCATAATTTTTTAAACTTTATTTGCATTGCATCTATTCACTCCTTAATAGAGGATAGACGGAAGATGCTACTGAATAACAAGTCCATCACACTATTTATACAACAAATGTTCAGAGCCGTATACGAAAGGCTGAATAAAAGTTTCTGGGCTTTCAAATGGCTACTACCTGATTTCGACGGAGGTCGAACATTTGGATGCTATTAAAACGTTAGAATGGAAAACAGGAAGACCCCTGGTGGCTGTGCTCAATCGGCAATTGACACGTGTAAATAGACCTTTGGTTGATGCCAATGGTGAATACACGAAACAGGTTTGGAGCCCGTAAATGAGCGAGACACCGAGAAACCAGAAAGAGGATACGCATCTTGTAATGTCGAGAATGGTGTCGCCATAAATAATATTGAGCAAAATGAAATAACAATGTATCGTCAAATAACAACTTGTTGGTATGATTCTATTATTCTAATAATATATTAGTTTGGCAGGATTAAAAATGGCGGGATTCCTTATAGGAATGCAGTTCGCGGGAATACCGGCGAGTGTGGGAAGGCAACGGTAGGTCAGGAATTCGAAGTGAAAGTAGATAGGTCAGTTCTGCTTTCAACAGGAAAACTAGCGGAACCGACGACGTAATTAAAATAGATTGGGGCACATCCACCACGCTTACAACAGAAATAATGGACTCCTTGTTTCAACCGCAAGTAGTTGTTTGTGTTTATGATATGCGGATAATGAATCTCAGAACTCAATGTGAATATTTCACATCTAAAACCGCATATTATACAGTTTAATATAGAATGCGCAAAACATGTATTTTAAATTTTAAAACGTTCCTGCATTTAAGTTTGAAACAATGCATTTAGCTTTTTAGTAACACATCTCAACATTATAACTTTTATAATTTTACATGCACTTTTTTTAAAAAGGAGGATAATTATGCTGTTTCAACTTGTAAAAAAGTAGTTTTTGTTAATAGATGTAGAGGATGAAAACAGTGGACAGGTGGTCTGAAAACGTTCATTAAACATTTCAATGGGGATTGGGGCTCATGGTGGTGGCGGAGTGGTGAAATCTGTCAGGTACATACCCACCCTGCAGCTGACACACCGCGTAATTTCTTGTTTTGTTTTTTTAACGAATTAAAAGCACCCGAAATTAAAAGCATTACCGAATAGGAAACGTAAGTTGATCCTCCATCTACGAGTTTGCAAACCTCCAGATCAACCTTCAAATCAAGATGAATACCGCATTCCCGTGGGATTTCAATTCACAATCTGCGTCTGTATGAGGTATATTACGCACAAGAGTGGAATTCTTAGAAAGACAATAAGGAATGCAGAACACGACATTCCTTCAGACGACGGTTGCCATTGGATGTTTAAATGAGGGTGTACCTTTAAGTCTCCTACATCTGGGAATTCCAAGTATGTCGTAACACATCTCAACTGCTTAACAAAAAAAGGAGCAACCAAAAGTTGTCTGGAAATGCAGGCATTAATTGGACTTTACCATAGGGGCTTGGGCAAATATAGATAAAACAGACTTGAATGAAATTAAGAGGACGAAGTATCGCGCTGGAGTACTTGGTTCTATTTTGAGAACCCATAAACTAATTACAGGATTAGCATAAGAAAAAGACGTGATCTATTCTTTTTAGATAACAAATCGATATCGTTATTTTATGCTTGAATTTAATAATATTTCAAATCTCGCCAGGGGGTATCAGATGCAGGTATATTTTATGGCTAGCATCCCCCGGATATTAACCATGACTTACGCATCCACGCCAGATAAAACCCATATAAAACTTGACAACAATTAGAGAACATCTAACACAAAACTAATCGAAGAAACAAAATGAAACCAAAACCACAAGAAAATTTAAGGATAACAAGTAAAACTTGTCACATAATCACACAAAGAAAAACTCCAAAATGACAAAAATCTCATAACTTAAAGAAAACTAAAAATTGAATTCTTTTCTATTTGTCAAGGACTAAAAGTCTGATTGGTCAATGCTCTCAACGCATTTATACTAATTGCAGCTATTATAAATGTTTGGCTTACTCCTTTTTCACAAAACTCAATTGGTCGGCTAAATTAAAGTTAGTATTGGTTAATTTCAAATGCGCTCCAAAGGTAAAAACGGTTAGACATGATAAATTCCTCTGATTTGCTGACGCTAATGAAACCAGTAAGATTGTTAGCTCGAAGGGATAACGTTAATTGTGTGCAGTCAGTTTAAAAATAAACTCTTGATTATTGGATCGCGTTTCTCCCGCAAGTATACTCGGGGCGCTTAACCGCTCCTCGGGGTAAATTATTGCAGTAGAGGTGCCTGACCTCCTTTCAACTTTACGCTCATTCCTTTTTAGGAAAGATTATGGGAGTTTAGAAATTTAATGCTTGCATAGAGATAAACCTAGGTCAGAATAACTGGTGGTAAGTCGCAGTTGCATGTTCCCAGTAGTAAGTTGTGTTCGCCATCTAATCTGTAGGACTGTCAATTTCGTTATATATATATATATATATATATATATATATATATATATATGTATGTGTGTGTGTATATATATGTGTGTGTGTGTGTGTGTGTGTGTGTTGAATTAGTAAAGGCAAGGAATAGAGATAGTGGCTTCGGGTTGTTTCACAATAAATACACTGTGAAAAACGTAAATGTAAAAACTTATTTTCGAAACCGAAGAAAAAAAAAATATATATATATATATATATATATATATATATATATATATATATATAAGGAGATTTCAGATGCATCCGAATAGTTACCGACTTATTGACGTATGTTTTCTGTGTCTTTCTTAAATGTTTCCAGTTCGCTCTTGAAATTTATTAATATTTCAATATAAAGTAAAACTGAACCGCTTAAATTACAATTTGTATACACATAGAGGGCCGAAATCATTAATTACGGATAAATACACGAAAAATAACTAATTGTTACGGGTTTTCCTAAATACAGTATTAGTAAATATTGAGATGATATTATCATAGAAATTCACATTAAATTTTTTTTAATCCAAGCAGTTTTCTATTCATTACACTGTATGCAATAAGCTGTTGTTTTCATTGTGTTTATTTTCTAGAGTTTTTCTGTATTTGTCAGTGGTATTTTATCAGTGGTAGAATAATGTTTTGACGCTTCGGCTGAATGATTTATTCCTCATCATTAATCATCCGTCGGCGGGTCCTTAATGAGGTCCACTGTCCCAAAGACGTGTCGTTAAATTATGAGGCCATATCTACACGAGCCCTCTTCTTTGATAGTCTGAGTACGGTGTTTATCGAATAAAACGCGTAACCAGAGGAGGGCTTGATTTAGGGCTGGAAATAAAGAAGAAACAATTCCAGCGTAATGCGAAAGTAGTGCGAATGATTGATTTATTTCAACTACCAAAAACATCTATAACTCATATTAATGAATACTAATTAATAAATCAGTTTTGTGGACCTTAAGAAACTAGAGCAACAAAAAATATGTAGAGACTGTTTAGAATTTGAGAAAATGTTCTAAAAACAAGTCCCCAATTAGAAATTCTATTATCTATTTATTCATACTGCCAGTATGAATAATTACCGCCAGTTTAATTACTTATTTTTATAACGGTATAATAATATAATCCCCAAAGTACTGGAAGAAATAATTTCCAAGAGAATATATTGAATTATACTGTGTAGCTCGTACATATATAAACAGTGCAC
Organism: Lethocerus indicus; assembly: GCA_019843655.1. Classification (NCBI taxonomy): domain Eukaryota; kingdom Metazoa; phylum Arthropoda; class Insecta; order Hemiptera; family Belostomatidae; genus Lethocerus; species Lethocerus indicus. Next base: position 17,728,389 of record JACDQD010000003.1, on the reverse strand, counting down.
TGTAGCGCCAACTAAAAATATCAATTTTGTTTTTTTGTTCAGTTAAGAGACCAAGTGTTGTACTTAAACATAGATGAGCACTAGCGCATTGTTATTAATGAATCCACTGTCGTAGTCTGATAGCTGAACCATTAAGCATAAGTTCATCGGACGTTTCTTGAGTATCAGTGAGTAACGTAAGTAGGGAATGGCGCATTAATCGGGAATGCAATAGGCCGGAGGATTAATAAGAAGCGCTGGGGGGCGTACTGAACTGACCGTTGTATGAGCCCGTGAAGGATGGACCAGGCAGGCGCCCGGTAGGCATCCTAATTAGGAAGACACCAATAGGAGGAAACACTGGATTGGTCAAAACTGACAAGATGATTGGATATATCCCGTTTCAGAGTAGAAGTGAGCACGAATCAGGCTTAACATTGAACAAAATCAGCGATTGGAGACAGGAAAATGAAATTTTCCTTTGGGGGAGGCCACCCATCGACTACCCACCTGCATTGTACAATCTACAATAGTAGGAAAGCGATGGTAAGTTCGAATTATGAAAAATTAATGATCCTATCTCAAAATTCATAGAACGGAACGATAGTTCTGGCAATAGATTTTATTCTCCAGGGATCCAGTATTTCCTTCGCCCGGAGACTCGATTTTCCCGCTTGTGGAAAGTCTCTGGAGTTATTGAAATTTAAGAAAGAGAACAGAGAACAGTTCATTTCGCCATCGACATTCTCGAGGATTTTTCTTCGAAAACTAAAGAAATCTGTACTGAGGGTGTGTATTCTTTCTTGTTGTAATAATTATCTTGTGTCTCTCTTCTTTGCGGAATAAACATGTACGTGAATTTATATTTTTATTTCTAGAATAGAGTAGATTTTCTTCAGTATTGAAGGTAGAGTTTAGGAACTGGCAATTCCAGCCTTTATATTTTATTTGGCATTTTTATTCATACATTCATCAGTCGTGTCAAAATAAAAGTTGAGTTTGTGCAGTCTAAATAAGAATTTGGTCTTTGTATATTGGAATAAGAAATTACTATATGTATAACGCCGAGAGCGAAGGGAGAGCCCGTTTTAGAAGGCCATTCCGTGTGCATTCACATTATCCAGAATGTGTTCAGAATACATTACTGGTATCCCACTATTTTGCATATAAAACGGGAAACATTAAATCATTCAATTAATTATTTAAGTGTGGAATTAGTTTAAAAAAGGAATGAGAAACTATCGATCCGAGAATAGTCTACGCCTCTCTATGAATACAATAGGTCGATACGCTAAGAAAATAGATATAAATTTACCTTAATCCTTTTCGTAGGTCCGTGTTATTTCAACAATCAAATGTACATACCTGAAAAAAGAATAATAAAGAATTAATTTCATGAATTCAGGTATGTAATAATATATTACCATATTAGTGATAAAAATAATAACGCGACCCTCTTCATTTTCACGACATTATTTGGTTATGAGGGTATCGGTTTCCGTTTCTCCACCGTCAGTTAGATTCCGATAGTAATAGAGTTGGTATTTACGCATGTTATCTGCACTGTGTGTATTTCATTTCGCATTCTATCTTTCCCAGCTGATTTGGTCCTATGCTAGACCGCTTTCACGGTCTTATACCACCTACAGCATTCCCTACACAATTTGGGTGACTATGTCTCAATAGACTACTGAATTATTTGTATCAGGGCAGTATACAGGAGGATCGGCTTGGAACTTTTGTTGAACAAAAGTTTTTATTACTCGGGAGTATTTCGGAAACACTATTATAATTAAATCGAATATAAAGAAAAGCGTGTATTTTCCGAAATTTCCAATCTAAGGAAGTGGCGCGTGTTTGTTTGACTGGACTGCGGTATAATTTGGGCCCGGATCCAAAGCCGGGCGTCAGAGGGGTTGGTGTTTTGTCGAGGGTGGAGGCGAGGTTCGATCGGGGCGAGCGACGCCGCCTGATAAATTGAAGGGGCGGGAAATACGATGCAAACCGAGGGGGGGGCTGTTTACTGCGGGAGGCGCCGGGGCGCCCCCACTACCCGCCCCCGCCCTTCCCCACGCCCATGAGTCTGATTCACTGACTTCCCGAGGTTGTGTCACTGACCCCGCAAGTCATACCGCTAATTATTTTGACTCGGTTAATTGTCCGAGTGCCAATTTCGACTGCCTCATTCTACGCGACATCCGGCATCACCTCTCGAATAACGACAGTGCTTCGACTGTATTTCGAACGTGTGCTATTCTCGTACTACCCCTAAATGAAAATAGTACGACTTCGGTAGTTGTTTTGTCAGACTTTATAAATTTTGTTTCTAATAAATACGTACAGCTGTCCTAAACTTTATTCTTAATTATTACTTACCCTCAATATTTTAAGTGCTTAAAACATAAATTAAAACATGAATGTTCACAGAAATAATATTCCAATCATATTTTTTTATTATTATTTTTATTTATATATTTATTATTTTTTTTTAACCTTCAACTACTTACGCTATACACAATACAAATTTACCTGAAAATGTCTGGAAGAGTTAATGCACTGAAAATATACATTAAAAAAACCAAAGTAGGCACTTTATAGAGATAGGACATTAAAAACGTGAGTGAAAGTTCCTCATGATCGAATTCCGCATTTAATGGGGATTGAGTTACGACCGACCTTCCCGGGCGATGACCACTAAGCCGACGCCGTTTGACAATAGTTTCAGGCGGTGGAGGTTTATAAGTTTGGCCTTGTTTCGGGTCAAATTATGTCCCGGGCGGGGATGGGCCTAACTGTAGCTGTGGCAGGGGCGGCGGGGGAACGGCGCTTATGGCAACACGTGGGGCGACATTCTTCACCGCCTGGCCGCGCCGCATTTACCACTCGCTCAGCTAAACATACCGCTCGGATCACTGTCCATTGCACAGGTGTTCACTATCCCTGAGCTAATTAACTTGGCGTCGCAAAACACATAGCGACATAGTTAGTTATATCAGTGTTATGTACCTTTTAGTTTAAAATCGTGTTCAACAGTAAAAACAGATTAATACAAATATATGACGGATTACGATGTGTTGAAATGAAAAGAACATTCCTGGTGTTCATATTCTTCGCCCGTTCAAAAAACATATTTACCATCGTACTGAAGGTCTTTCAGTAGAAAAGCTAAACCTCTATATTTATCCGACAATTTACAGAGTTGCAATTATTTCGTCTAAATCTAAATCAGGTGAATTACTCTAAAATCTGACTACCAATTTGAAATTACGATACACAAGTGACGAGGTCATGTATAGCCTCAAGTTAATAATTCAAACATGGTACACAATAATATATATCAATTCTGTGTGTTATAGACTGGATATTAAGATAGCACGTCTCATTTAAACGTAAATACGCTATCATGTAATTGCAACTGTGGTATTATAACAAATGAAATAACCTTATGTCTATTCCCCATTTACAAAAATTATGGTAGTGCAATAATGCCTATATATATAAAGAAAAATATGGTTTCGCCAATAAATAACAACGTTTCATAACATAATATTGTATTATTATAACTCAGTTTTTCGGCCACTATTACAGTTCTATTAATCGAATTCAACACACACAGAATCATGTGTCCCAGTTGAGCGCAGGCATATCTAAATATAAAGCTAAAACACTTGTCTTCATCAGGGGAGGGGGGACGTTCTAACAATATCTGCAGTAGGCGCCGGAGCCCGACTAAAAGAGAATACGAGGAAGGCCGCGCGTTCTGGAAACTGCGCAATGGAAACGGGCCTAAACAGGTATCCGGTTCGAACAAGGTTTAGTCAGGGCGAATGATTGGCTCAGATCAAAAGGGCACCTGACGCTCTTTCCTCCGTTATTGTCCGCGTTTCTATCCGCATGACTCCTGCTCGACGACACTGATATTCTCGGGAGTTACGCGATCAGAGTGTCGCAAGTAGAACGAAATTACGATTGTTCGGCGACCAAAATTGCACTTGCACGATAGCGGCCTCCATGTTCGGCATTCCCTTTTATGGACTCTGTAAATTATCAATAAAACGAGAGAACTGGTTTGTATTTTGGTCTTACGCAAGCGTTCGCAATTGGTGGCGAGACCTCATAATTATAAACGACACCGACTGTAGCTCGCCCCGAGCGAAAACCGCGTTCTGGAGGGCTTCAATACTACGTTATGCTACATCTATTAATTACCCTGTATAGATTTGCTCTCGGTCATAATATCATTAAACCTAACAATTTCTTCTGAGCACCGATTTTTTTTAGCTTCCGACTCATAAATACCGCACGAGTTCTTTACTGCGGCTGTACATCATCCAGAAAGCAAGTAGAGCGAGTGGGGGGTTATAAGTCACCTGAAATTTTAAGAACGTTCATATCCTACTGTACTTGATTATGGTTTAAACTCGCGCATAAAAACTGCATTGCGGTAACTTTGTTCACCTGGATAGTCCACTGAAGATGTTATTAAGCTAATGTACTGTAAAATATTACGAGGTAAATAATAAATTCGAAAAATACATCACGCTTGAATCTTTCTCAAGAATCTGATAATAGAGAGATACTTAAGATGGGGTACTGATATATATTAAAATTTCAAATATATATATATATATATATATATATATATATATATATATATATATATATACATAAACAGTATCTATTTCGAGCCCGTATAAAACTGTCACTCGGAAGAATAAATTCTCTTCTTCTTCAATTCAAGTGTCTAAAATTGAAACAAGATATAGTTATCCCTTTTATATTAATGCACAAATATTTCCTTTTGTATAATTTAAAATGAATAATTCATATTTTATTATTTTACAGATTAAATGAGGTTTATTAAATATAGACTTTCAGTATCTCCTAAATCCTTTTTTCGGTCCCTCTTCGGCTGTCGTCCCTTCTTTCAATTTCACGCTCAGTCCCGGAGGATTGACTGTAATATTATTTGGGTTATAACAAAAATCCATTATGGCCTTAAAATAATTTTGGGTGCCCATCGCGTCTGTTCATATAATAACTTAGGAGGCGGAACTTATTCGGCGAATGGTATAACGTGATGTTTATAACTGCAGAGGGCTCGTTAAGGAGCAAGGCTGTGCAGCTTGATGGGAACTTTCTCCAATCCCCTCTGGCGCCAGTCCTGATGTCATCAAATCGGGTTTCGCTTGCGCAAAGGCGGAATCGGTGTATTCCAGGAACCGGTGAGTATTTGAGCCCTGTTCACATTTTTCACGAATAAGATACCTCGGGGATGAGCGCGCCGCTATAGGTCACTGATTCATCGGCGCATAACGGTAATTAAAACTCAGTAGTGATTATTTACAGACGAGTAAGATTAGTCGCATCCCCTATTTATTTACACCTACTGAATTGAGTAGCACCCATAAAAAAAAACCATAATATATTTATTGCCGCCAGATTAACGGTTATATTATTGATGCGGACGACGCGGTCCCCACGGCCCTACTCGAATTAAACAAAGGAGGGAACCCATTTGGAATTAAGATCTATCAACGTCCCAAGGGTTTATTCAGAAGGTAATTTGTACTCAGCTCAATGATTAGTCGTTCCTGTTCAAGACACTGTCTCCCTCCCACCATTAATGCCATGTCATTCATCTGAGCAAACGATGCGGTCACAACCCGAGAGCTGGTCAGATACCATCCCCGATACCGGTTTGCATAAGGCCCATTATACTAAGGCACTACGATATCGATTTAAAATTGTAACGTCTGAGATGTTAATTAACGAATATATAAATAACTTGCCTTCTTCTATACTTCAAAACCGTGTATGGTGTCTACCTCAATCATGCTCGTTTTACTGACATGAACTTATATTCTAGCCGAATTTTAAATAAAAAAAGCAATAGTTGAGAATTAAGAAGTTTTATTTCTTTAGGATTTTACACAATGCATTAATAAATAATATTACGAAATGAAGAATGGAAAGGTATGGAAAGATGCTAATAATGTATAATTACATTGTACTATTATGCATTATTAATAACTTATGAGTTCGTGAAAAATATCCGTCCCCCTACACCACGTCCCACCGATCATAATTCCACCAAATCGTCATATACAGGCGACGTGCAAGGCCAGGTTTCTAAGCGGGCTAAAAATCCCTCCAATACCGTACACCGTTGTCAATAACAAGTAATTGTCCGGCTTCACGCTGGGCCTAAGGACGTGGGTGGTATAAGTTGACTCCGGCGGAATCCAATATTAGGCAAGACGTAAAGCGAGGCGCAAGTAAGTAACGGTGCCGTAGTAAGTCACTATTGTTTTCTTATCATAAATAAGTCCTCGGGTTATACGCTCTTACGTTACATCCGGGCCCTATAACGGGGCGAGGGTGCTCCCACCCATCTGTATAAATCAAGGGGCATTTCACCCCTGCCCCCCTTCACCATTCTTCCCTCTTTTTCTATCCCACCCTCGTCACTAAAATTTCTCTCTTTCTCTTTTTCGTCCCCTTCTTCGATAGTCACAATTCATAACTAAAAATAACGCGAATTTACTACGCAATAAGGTCTAAATCATCCCGTTTTGCGCAGCGCTTTATCTCAATCCCGTTTGCTTCTTTCAAAATAAGATTTGAAATATGAGCCGGAGCGAAGACGCGCGACCTTGCCCTGTGAATTATGGGCCATCGAATTAAATTTTTAAGACTCAAATATTCTCGTTTAGTCCCTTAATACTACTGTTATTGTTTATAGCCCAATTTCCGCGTCGAATATAAAAATGATTTGTTCTTTCGGGGAAAGTAACCGATATAACCAATGACAAAATTTATACGCGTTATAAATATACGGGATAGATTACAATACTGAGTACAGGCAGTGAAGAGAACTAAATCAATTCGAGGAATATCCTCATTCTAATTTCTGGCGGACCTTGACATCACAAATTATTTTGGTAAGTTCACAATTTATATGCCACTTCTCTTGCATCCGGCAGGTGTACCTTATTAACTAGGAATCGAAAATTAATTATCGCGAAATTAATATCAAGTTTATAAATAAATTTCCGTCAGGGCTGTCTGGGGGGATAAGATTCAATCGAATATAAATAACCTTACTTCGTAAGTTATAATGAGTATAGTAAATGTACATTTTCGAAAATACAGTCAGGACAGAAGTCAACGGGAGGGCAGAGTATTTCATTAGTATTTGTTTTATTCTAGCAGTGGTATGCAGGGGGATAAACGTGTTTAATTAAATGAGTTCGTTAATTATCAGATACGGAATTAAGTAGAAATTACTAACCGGCGCGTGAATCGTTTAACTTTTAGGTTTGTGTTCACGTAATGACCTACATATTTTTTAAATGGATTACATAAATACTACAATATAATGCATTGAATATGCGGAATGTACACTAGTTCTGTACTAGACCTAGACCTGCCGGGAACAGCTGGGAATGAAACGTCATTTGAGGACCTATAAAAATGATATGCCCTTGAACTTCACTTGCAGTAATTAAAAGACTCACACTCCAGACATCAAGTCGCTCCTCCTTCCAGTCTAGCTACTGGCAGACGCGTCAGCATGCCACTGGGATGCTGAATTAGACACGAGTGCTGTGAATTGAGGATCCATTTCAACTGGCATGAACTACCAGAGCGGGGCACAAGTTAGTTTACTGTTCAGTAAATTAGCGCTATTTGAGGCGAAGTGCCAGCCGAATTTTCAACATCTAAAAGATTAAACATGACTGAGATTTTTCACAACATATATATATATTACTTATGAGAATACCACGGTAATGCTACTTGATTATTTTTCAGAATGCCTCAACGAGGTTACAGCCTTACGCGGAACGTCCGATTACACAGGGAAGGAGCGATCGAATTCAAGCTGAGAATGCTATTTTAATTGTTTTAATAGATATGATGAGGGAAGGCTACCAATCAGCTTATTATATTTATATATATATGCTGGTATAACGATCTTAGCACTCCAGGGTTTATTCAGCTTATGACGGGTGCAGCTCACCAATATAAATAAGTGCTTTACACATTTTATAGCGATTAGTTCAACATTTCAAATAATAAACGATATTTCAGGTATGGTCGTAAAACCGTTACACCAGAACAAATTAATCAATATTAATTTTAAATTTCACGTAATTTTAAAAACTCATATATTAATCGGTAAACGCATGCATTTTTACGACGTTTACGGTACAGTATACCAGAAGGAAGGAGTTGTTTTACATTACGACCGGACACAGTTAATTACGTGGTGTCTGACACAGATGGCTAACGCTTTAAATTAGAACAATTGAAATTCCTCTTTTCTTAATCGTCTTTATTAGTAGAGTAGGCAAATGAATCCGGCAGTCAGTGAGGTTTACAGGACCACCAGCGCACGAGAATTAGCGATGCGTAATTAATTTGATGGTCTCGCCAACAATTAAAATTTATTTATTGACTCAGTGACTCAATAGTCTGGCATATGTGATGGGAATTCCCTCGCTACTGCCTGTCGTCATACACCAAAATAACATTTCGGAAACTTGAGCTATAAAAAGTTCTTGCAGTGGAAAAAGCCGTAAGGAGTTATCAATAATTAGCTTTCAACCATGGCCCCAATATTACCAATATATTTAACATAATACACCCAATAATTCAACTTTCGAAAGGTTAAATTACATTTCTTTTTTTCAAAGGTTCTGTTAGCTAAGCATTACCATAACTCCAAGATTTCTGATAATACCGACTGGTACGGAGAGACCGACAGTTAAAATGGCAAATTACAGGGTCAAGATTTCACAGCAAAATGGGTACATATAGCTGCATCTGATGGATATTTTTATTCGCCAAAAGAATACCATGAAAATAAAGGAATATAATTTTTATATTTATGTTCTCGGTATAATCCACATTTACAAATATAAATAGGATCAATTATATTTAACGGTAACCACTCAGGGACGAAAATAAAGTCATCTGTCATATTCCATTTCCGATTCACCTCAACGGAAATTAGTCCGTAAGATCTGGGCTAGAGTCCAACTACGTTCGTTTTTTTAGGGAACGGATTTGTTTTCCTGCCTGGAACAAGAGGAAGTCTAGATAGCGCGTGGGAGGACAAGAAAGGTGAGGTCGACAAAGGCGAGTGCTATGCATTCGATAAGCTGCCAGTTAGCATCTATCCGGCTGGCAAAAATCATTACGCAAAATGGGCACCGCTTTGTATCTCATACGAAGTTCGAATATACCGTCCCCGCCTGCTTATCCCCAATTAACGGTAGGTGCGGTTCGGAGACCGAATCAGGGCTCCCCCACCTATCTCCCTCCATTCAATCGCCCCCGCTCTTGGGGGCATCCCCTCCATCCTGGCTAGGTCGGCCCACACGACCTCCTCAAATTAGACCTAGTATTTTATAAATAGCCGGATTCGATCAATGCTATTCGGAAGAGCTCGTTTAGGCCAGAAACGCAGGAGTGAGAGGAATTGTTGGGATTTTTTGGTCGGTGACGCCCTCGTATTTCCCAACAGTTGGCTGGCTGAGAAATTTCAGATAAGCAAATAACTAGGTTTATCACCACTATCACTAAAGGGGTTTACTGTCACTGCTAAGGATACGGGGGAACCGATAAAAGAACAATGATAGTGCTACAACAAGTAACAAGTAATGTGGCAACCGACACCCGTGTTACTAACAAACCAGATGTTACATTTTCTGCATCTATTTTTTGTCAGATATAATTAGATAGTAATAAATAAGACACGTTATTTAATCAATTAATTAATTGACTTAATCGATTAATATCATAGAAAAAAGACCGTTTCTACGGTTAACTATAGCAATGTACATTAGTAAATGGTGGAGAAAATGGAGAGAACTAAACCTATTAATTCTGTAATGACGATGTTTTGTGCGAAATTATAAAAGTTAAATCATTTCGTTATCGGTTAAATGAATGGAGATTTAGGTGGTTGGTGTGCGTGCGGGCCAGGAGGTTCAGGCCGGAACGGTAGAGAGAGGGACATGCAATCATATCGATTTCACTGGCAACTGGGGGCGCCTAGGGCCAAGGGGAAGACGAGAGGAAAATAGGAATGAGGGAGCCGCTCTCCCACATTACATCTGGGTCCGGCATCGGAGACTACTGATTCAACCAACCGCTGTCCTTTCCCCAATAACGAGGACTCGACTTATCCCCCATCTCCTCCGACCTTGTTTTCTGTTCTTACTTCCCCGAGAGGAATCCGGTCTTTTCTGTCAAGCTACCTTCCCATATCGGTATCGGCTGTTTTATTCTTTTTCTCACTCTCAAGGGCGGACCGATGCATCGACCGGTTGACTGAAACAACCAGCGCTTTCTTTAGAAACCGCTCCCGGCATTACATCATTATTCAATCGAAAAGGAAAACAATGGCTAGGATTCTTCCCAACGCACTCTGTTTGCAGTAATATTTTTCTCACATCGGCTAGTTTAGCGATGGGCACTCATGATATATTATCGGAAGAGTTATATGCTATGAAACCAGCCACTTGGCAAGCTGTGATAGTCGGCGAAATATCATAAAAAACAGGGCGCTATCTTAGTGTCCGGTTCAACATAACACCACTTCGTAAAACAGCTCTGCTACATGGCGAGTAAAAATTGTTCGAATCAGTCAGTACAGTGTAATTGTAATAGTTTCCATAAGTGAAGACACCTGTTGGATGATTCGCGATGGTTAGACAACATAATACGGGATCATCGAGTGGAGACGAAACACAATGAAGACCATGATTTTTTATAACATTACTAGTAAAGCGATACAGCTGAGTAATTACAATAGCATTTAATGAAATCACGATTCCATGGATTAATGATGTGATTCAATATTTGTTCATTGTTTCTGGGCCCCTTCTATTTCGTTCTAAATTAAATATTGTTCTAGAACAATGTTAGATTCGTTAGTAAAATAGGCTGGATAAAAGGATATTTTATTCTAGTTTATACCCCAAACTCAACACATCAAAAACACAACAACAGACGAATATACGCATTTTTTAAGTATTTATATTAGGCGCAATTATGGTTTCCCCGTTATGTGCCTAATATACGTATTCCATACTCCGTATGTCGATCTCCTGAAAATTCAAATATCTGCCGAGGTTTTGACTGACTGATGAACTGCGGGAACGAACGGGGGCAATGCCTTGACTTTAAATTAGTTAGGTCAAGTAATAATGACTAATGAATGGGACGGGGTCCCCGACCCTGAGCTCACAATGTATTATTGTTGGTCTCTTTTATTGATTCCAGATTGCGGCGGCTTCCCGCTACTGGCCTCTCGGTCACCTCTGGCTGCGAATTTGACACTGTCGACAAAGATCCGTCGTGGATTTAATATAATTTTCCCTAAATATTTACGGAATCAGACTTGGTCCTTCGAACGCTGTCGATAAGGCCTAAGATCCGACCGAAAGATATAGAAGGGAAACTGTGGTTACGTACGGCATATTAATTGTGTTATGGCGAGCATTAAATATGCTAATAAATATTACCTATCGTGGTTCTAAAGTTCCGGGGCTTCCCTGATAGCCAATATACTTTACAGGGGTATCAATCAGTGTAGGCACTATGTGGCATAAGTTATAACAACATTTTAAACTGGAAAGGCTATATGGCATTTCAAAAAATATTTACGGGAATGTGTCCAACGAATAACGTCACGCATAGGGCAGGGAAATTGTAAGAACAATAGGACTGGATAGACTGGGAACAATGTGAAAGAGCGTGTGTGTGTGTGTGTGTAGCGAGGTCGAATCGGGTTACATTGTGGTGCCCAAGCCGACAAATTATTACGGTTAATAGTGACCTTACCGAACCTGTGAGAGAACAGCCTTCAATGTTGAATTACAAGAAATAGTCAGAAGGAATCTTTATCTAAAACTCGACTTTCATCCCGCAACAGGAACATCGCAACTTAATACAGCCGAAACTAATACCATTGTAGTACTTACACTTAACACACACAATTGTAGTGCGTAACATTATAGAAATAACGTTACAAGTTTCAGAGGTACTAGTTAAATATGAAGCATTCATATTTGAATTGGAGAATTTCAAGAAGGCTCGGATGAGTTAATCATGATAAAAAAGGTTTCAATTGGTTGTCAGTAGCAGGACATTTACAGGATATTTGGACTATCAATGTAGTTCGTACAGTAATAATACGCGTTTAATTCCACAAGAATAGCAAACTTTAGGTACAGAAACTACTAAATGCTGAGTTAGTATTCTAAAAATCTGAGTGGCTATTATTGTCGTGGTAATTGTCACAATTAATTGAGTTTAATCTAGTCCTTTCATATGAGAAGCCTAATATAATGTGCGAGAACCAGCGTCCATGCAGCAAATCGACTGGGGCTGTATGTGAGACGACTAACAAGGTTACATCCGGTAAGTCCCGTAAATCAGTTTATCAGCCTCAATGAATTACGAGTGTACTATTACACTAAAAGACAATTTGATCCAAAAATATTTCAATTCCGTATAATCACTTCATGATTTGAAAAACCGACATAGCATAATCACGGGAATCATAAAATAAGGAATAATTGCGCTACGAATGAAATGAGCTGGGACATTCTGTTTAAGTCCTATCTATTTTTGTGACAGATTCGTTGCTACTGATAAAAAAGGAAAAATATTTACGAAGTAAAGAGAGTTTGCAATTTTAATTTTTATCACATAACACAATTCATTTAAATATTACGATTAATCAGCGCATATATCAACTAGCATACTGTTTAAAAACAATATCATCACAGTTAAATTAGGTTCAGTGAATTCAATTTTCATCGTTACCAAAGTGATGAAAACAAGAATGAAAATCAGTCGTCCTAAAAAAAGGTTCCTTCCTGCAATAATGCACTTGGTCCTTCAACAAAGCGTACACTCAGGTCCCAGGCTTGTCTAAAGTAAAATTACTGCGAGCTAGGAGACACGTGCGAACGCGGAAGACATGGCTATTTCAAGGACTGGGATATTTTCTGACTCTCTTCCTAATAAAATTCAGGCGGACATATTTGGACTTCCGGATTCCGTTTAGGATTAAGTTGAAACTAAACCATACAGTATTTCATTTTCATATGTTAGGAGTGCAAACACGAACTAGGAGGTAACGAAACAATGGATTTAACAAAAGCCTAAATGCGATTCCGATTATTCTTCAAGTTACTTAACGTAACTATGAATTATCAGTCGTAAAATATTCATATTTCAATATTGAATTCATTTTCTGAAAATTCCTAGTCAAACCAATCGGAAAATTGCGTTACGCTTGATCATTTCATGAGTCTCCTAATTCTCATAACAATCCACACAAAAACAACAAATAATTCAGTAGTACTTAAATGAAACATTTTAACTATTCTTCTCACTAATAAATGGACTAATTGAATGGATTCTACACCCTTTTGAAGGACATCGTTTTCAAAAATTCTAACACATTTCACCGCTTCCACTTCATAAAAAATGCATGTAACTGCAGGATTTTGCATTCTAAATCTTGGATAAGCCAAATGAAATAAATTGGACCTAAAGTTGATCTTTACCTAATCCCGTAAATACATTCGATCTAAATACGTTTTTCAGGCTGAGTGGATGGCCGAATTGGTTTAAATTGTACCGGGCCGGACAATAAAAGCACCACTCCATGCATATAAATCTTGTCCCCTAAGGAGAACTCCTCAATAGTGATTACTCTTACTGATGTCGAATAATATTTCAATTATTTAAAGAGGGGGAAACGTCACTTCCAGCATCGTTAAGAAAAGCAATAAATTATTCCTGGGCCCATCTTGACACTTAAAGCGTGGACGGCCGTCGCTTCGAACCACTAAATTCATGAAGAATTCGTTTAGGCTAACCCCGCGGTACAGGGCTATCGTTTAATCAAACCAAAAATACATACAAAACTACATTAGTCGTTGAAAATGTTCGATCGTACAACCCGGAGTATCACCAGAATATTTTTTTCTAATATTGAGAACGGCAATACTAGCTAAATCATTTCGCATTGTGGCTATCCAAACATTTTTAACAGACATAGATGAAGTATTGTATTGATTAAAGACAGCTGTTAATTAACAGCGGTTCGCGAAGGATTGGCTTATCATCCATACCTAGTCTATGGAGACTAGTAGTCTAGCCGGGGGCAGAGAACCACTTATTTTAGCCTTCAAATTTTGGCGAAAGCGCAAAAACTTCCACAATTTTAGCTCGGCGATCAATGGCCAGACGTTGGGGCTGCCCCCAGCCACAGATACTTCCCGAGCAAGGCCGTGCTTCTTCTCACAAACCCATTCGGATTCACTTATGTGTCACGAACCATGTGGTCCATACCATCATGTAGTGTATCGGCTACTAAGAGGAGAGTATTCAATAACCTTGAATGAATAATAATATTGTTCACGCAGCCTCAATCAAAGGAACTGTAAATTTTTCAATCCTTTAAATAAATAACTTATTTAAATGCTTAAATGTTGCAATCGTAATTATAGGACATACATAAACGTCACTCCTAGTAGAAATCTCAGCACGGAGCCACAAGTAGCACGAAGATTGCTTTAATTACTAATTTTATATTCGATTCGCTATTTTATAAAATTATATTCAGAGTATATTTTGGTTATGTTTAGTTATACAGTTATTATTATTAAATAATGCACTAAATATATGAATTTCAGTCATGATTTCAAATAGTGTTATGTATATATCATGCATTAATAAATACTTGGAACGGAATACAGATATATCATAGTACATTAGATATCATACAACACAAAGTATATATGATATAAGTAATATATATATATATATATATATATATATATATATATATATATATATATATATATATATATATATATATACATATAGTCAATTGAATCAGAACACAATAATATTTCAAAATTCAACTCGTTCACAGATAAAACTACCAAGTCTGCATTTTTCATGACATGAATTCGGCACAAACGAAAATAAAGTACTTTGAATACTTCCCATAGGATCAATAGCGGATTTTTCACGAAATTTTACCCAAGCCAGGTGATACAAGTTTGGACAATGGGGTGTAGATTAGGCCCAGGTATAAGGGAGGGTCGGGTGAGTCATGTAAGGTGTGTCAGCTGTTTTTGTGACCAAAATCCCCCTCAGGTCCCATCCCCTAACGGGATATTATGTCTCCCCCTAATATTCCCTTTCACATATTCATCCCCTCGCCAGCACGGTAAACATATTTGGCCGGGGGCAAGTTGCATGAGAAGAATGGTCGCATTAAAATTAAATATTTTTGTGTCCGTTAGTAAGAGGGCTATTAAATTACGAAGTCTAATTTAAACCTGAAGTTGAACTAAGACCAAGTCGGATGAACGTCTACGCATTAAAAGCGGGAGATATTAATAAGAGAATATAAGAGATTTACATGAGACACGAAAGCAGAAAACGTAACTTTAAAGTCATACGTAGCGCTCCTTTATTTCAGGGGACGCAGATAAGAATAAAATTTCTCCGGTTTGTCTTATTGAATTTCTCCTGGGGGTGAGTCGCATCTGCCAAGATTTCATTTCCTGATACACATACGAATTCCATGCGTTATTATAATCCAAGAGATCCTATTTTAAATATTATTTGAAGTTGGATACTTATCAATTTAATAAGTACATGAGACCGCAGAACAATATAATTCGGGAAAGGGAATCGATTTTGCCCACAAACTCACAGCAGCCCTCATGTGGGAGGAAATGCTTGGAATGTTTGTAGTTTTTGTTCCCAGCGGAATAAGAAAAAATACAGAATAAGAAAAGTTTTGACCATTTGCCAAAGGGCTGGCGCCCGTCTAGGGGACTGGCGCGGTATTTACAAACGGCACCGTTTCGGCAGAAATAATACTAGGAATATTAAGCGTTCCCCTGAAAGTGACTTAGTCTGCGGGCTTAAGGCCAAACCGAGTGGCCCAGTACCCGGGCAGGTGGGAGGGCGTCTTGTCACCGTCAAGGTTCCTCAATCCCACACATATTCCATTTGCATGTCTGGGAATCGTAGAACCCATTCTACTTTAAATATCTCGGCCAAAGGACAAACCTCCAACCGAAACGCCTATCTTACAAATGTCTCAATGATTATGTACCCAAGTAATATTTCCTCAGTACTGGAACATCACTGTAAGCTAAATCAGTTAATACCTTAACGACTGTCTAATTAGGCAGCAGGCACACAGTTTAAAATGATAAGAATATATGTTCTTAGGAATAGATCATCAGTAAACAAAAATATAAACACACATATTTTAAATTACTTATAAAAACTAAGCAACGCAATTTATTTTATCGGATATTCTACAACAAAGAAAGGAATAAAATTTTCAAATCTTCTCATTAAATCAGCGTTTAAAAGAAACCGGTCGGTCAATAGCGACTGTTATGTAAGGCGGGGGGATATTATGTAACTCTGGTGTCCCTCCCAACTTGGGTCATTTAAGGAAATTGTGTTTTATTATTTACATACTTACTTTTGCAACAACTACCCATTCGCTCAGTTAACAAATATTATCCCTTATCAGTCTATCGTATTGTAATTTTATTGAATTTACGTTCAGAATATCGTCCTAACAGACGTAGACGTCGCTATTTCCACTTTTTTTCGTAGATTACTTGTGCCCTCTGTGCTGGTAATTCACTTATCGATAATTTCCTATTGCGAGAAGATTTACAATTAGCGGTATGTGAAAACCACCCTTCCAAACTCCGTTACTCCTCCCATTAAGTGTGAAGTTTCAAACTCCAATAACAACTTGGAGGGAGACAATCCAATTCTCTAGAAGAGGGGAAATCAACTGCGGCTCCTGGCAACTGAGGCATACACGGAAGGCAACTCCTATCTATCGGAAGACTGGCCGACTTATACTGGACTCCTCGAACAATCTTGTTTACTTGATCAATGTTGATTTCTTGATCTATGCCTATATATACATAATGTTTTTTTTCGATTTCTATATCAGTATGATATACACTCTTTTGGTTCTTCTGTTACCGTAACAGGGGAATTTAGTGATTCGTTTAAATGTTTGACCTCGAGTTTTTGGACAAATTTATGCGCCTACTTATCCTAGAAATATGAAAAGCTTAATAACTCAGTGTCTACCTCTGCTTGAAATATGTGAAATACTTAAGGCTATTTTTCAATTGCGGATTTTGTTGATACTTTCATTTTCTTCAATCCTGTACAAACGTATATATATATATATATATATATATATATATATATATATATATATATATATTCGTTACAGAAATCAATGCAGATCTCATCATTCTAATGAGTTTGTAGTAATTGACATCATCAGTTGAGAAACTGAATCAGAATGCAATAGACAAGCTGTATGTGTTTCTGGCGAATACAGATATGAGGCCAAACGCCCTCATAGTGGGAAAATACTACTTAGCAGAATGATAGTAGGTCTGCGGTAAAATCTAGAGCCTCGAGATGACATTGGCGCTAAATGATAGAACAGGTTGCCATGAAGTTCCTCCAGAGACAACCGTACGGATTCCCTTTTCTGTCCGGAGAAGGGGTGACTCACTTTAATTAGAGTTCCCATTACCAGAAGGATGTTTGAGTCTAATGACCGACACAGGCCGCCTCCAGTGGATAGGAATTATTTCAATAAGCGTCCTTCGCGGCAATTCAACGCTCCAGCAAAAAAGGAGTTCATCACCTCTATTCCTTCGTCCATCTTCGTCCTTGTCTTCGAACATTATCTCTACCCCAGGCCAATTATTTATTTAGTGTCATCGCTAATTGTATTGTTCTTGACCGTACCGAGTGTTCATGTTGTAGATGTAATGGTGAACGATCTTTGACAGATCGCGACGAAGAAGATTTATTCTTTTACTCCGTTTCAGAAATAGTTACAAGAACGACAATTTGTCCGTTAGGCTTTCGGGCTTGGGTATCATTGAATGGGTGGCGAAGGCGCCAGTACTGTTTTGATATAATTATTTTTGGCTCGTCGGCCAACTTCATATTCAGCGGTGTATTCAATAGTGTATAGACTGCATTGGTAGATGAGGCCGCCGGCAGACCATACCATTCGCGGATGAGCAGTCCGCCGAATGAACAATGGGTTCAACGATACTAGCCATGTGACCCGCCTCACTCATACCTGCTATAACTCAATATTCAATCAATTACCATCCGGCCAACTTTTTGCCAGTCGCATTCCAACGGGTGGAACAAATGCCATAATTGCAATACGTCCTCCAGAGATAAGTCAAGAGATATTTTGGAATATCCCTCGTGGTTTAATAATAAAACTTGTGACGTAATACAAATAAAAATAACGTTAATTATATTATAATTGTAATATAATTATAAACTCTACGTATAGTTTAATCAGTCGACCATCTCACCCATATTTAAAGGATGTCAGTCGATAACCGACCGGATTGTTTACAACGCCAAATGACGCGAGCTAATTAGTTTACAACACTCGTTTAAATTCTCTCAACAAAAGAACAGTGTTTTGTTGCTTACCGTATTATCGTAGTAGGGTGCTCTCTTGGCTCTGTTGACAATAGGTAGCAACAGCTGAGCGTGGCCTACAGGTGTCCCCCGCTCACCACGTACAGGTGCACCAATCACGTCCACTAAACACAACATGTCCAGGGACATGAGCAGGATGACCGTTCTGACGAGAGGAGAAAACACGTGTCGGTGACACACCAATACGTGTTCACCGCTGGTCCGTACACCAGTCCCTGACAATCCCATCCTTGAGCCCGACGCGCCTTCTCTTTTACTCTACACGTTCAAATTAAGAATCCCGGTAGTGGCATCGAAAACTCGTATTCCCCAGTACATGACGGCCCGCTAAGAGCAATAGTTTAAGCCGGCTCGGTGGTATTCGGCTGGAATCAGACTACGCTCTGAACGGGTAAAATGTCTTTCCACCTCCGCTGACGGAGTCGAACTGTAGTTTAGTACGTCGTGTAGCAACGCCCGCACTCTAGCGGCGAGTCAGAGGCGTACCCCTTCAATAGCCAGTATCTATTATTAAATTAGTTTGTTGTATTAATCGTAATGCGACTAAGTTACGCTGCGACTACAACAATGAGCGTGTGTCGATAACTAAAAGAGAATAACAAAAATAATTACAGACAGTTTTAAATCACGCACAAATTAAATATAGGAGAGCTCGATCCGAACCTAGACCAGGTTGGCCAATTAGGCTGTAATGAAACTGGGTCGCAGAAGCGCCCAGTCAGATCACCCGGACAGATCAAAATTAAAATCCTTCGCAGAGAAACCCGGTGTTAATTCCGTGCAGCTAAAAATATGGATACATTCCTCCTTTCGGCATTCAACGCGGCTACTTCGCGGCGTCTCTAATTGAAATTTAATTATCGAAAACACATTTGGCAGCTGTAGCCCAAAATGGCAGGCAACAGAGGACTTATTTCAGTTCAACTGTGCACTCCGCGAGCACACGAATTGCATATTGTGACCATAAATAAAATCAATTTCGATTTTATTCGAATAAATGATGTCCCATATACAATGAAAAGTTTCAAAGATAAAATATTTATTTTGGAAGTACCAATATGGATGATGCCTCACGCAATGAACTCTTCTGCGGTTGTGAAACTGTTCAACTGAGTATACCCTTCTAACCTTGCTGCGGTAAGTCCTCCTGCAGAAAAAGTCCCGCGAAAAAGGTATATTATTTTAATCGATCAGGCGAGGGGAGGCCCGAGAATGGGTGAAAACGACCTAAGAAGAATAGATATTTTTTCGGAATCGGTACAAAACTTTACCCAACATTACCAGAGGCAGGTTGAAAAATATTTATTAGCGCAGATTATTTGTTTTGGTTATAATGAAATAAATCTACACTGTGACATTTTCTGCACAGCTGTGTAGAAGTGCCTAAGCCTCATTTCATGACTAAGATAAAGGTTACGCCTTTAAAAGTGGTGAAAGAAGGATACATTGCAAGGTTAGATTGATACTCGATAGACCGGTTGTTGGGTTTGGGTTCACATTACTTCAGTAACCCAACCTATAAGAAATGCTGTATGTATATATATATATATATATATATATATATATATATATATATATATATATATATATATGTGTGTGTGTGTGTGTGTGTGTGTGTGTGTGTGTGTGTGTGTGTATATATTCAACACAATATTTTTCCATGCAGCTAAAGAATAATCCATCACGATAAATAATAGAACCCTGTATTAAAACTAGAAAATTTACATGACGGGTAGAATGTAGCAGACTAAGTAGGATTCAAAATTTGACACAACATACAGCGTATGACAATTTCAATTAAAACCATGTTTCCCCCAGGCTAAAACTAACATTGCGTCTTACCAATTCTCAACCTCTGAACCTCGACTTCTACTCAGTAACTCTAATCTCTTAGGCGGCGGAATTTAATCGTGAAATAAAAGGTTTATGATAATGCGCTGTAATAAACGACACAGCTGGGAATGACTTAATCAATATTCACAGAAATGTGCGTCTAACTTACTTCCATATCTTCTTGATATCACTTGATTTCTTTGGGGCCAGTCCAGAGGAACACTGTATTTAAAAAAAAATACCCGTTGATTATCGTTGGATGTAGAATAGGATTATCTTGAGTTTCTTAGAAAGCAGGACATTCCTTTTCTTCACTAATGCTGGAAAATGTGTAATTCTGTTGTATTGTACAATAACGTATATAATTTATCCATCACTTAATCCAACCAGATTAATGATTTCAAGACTGTGCGAAGCAAGTGAAATGACAGAATTCCCCCAGGATACACTTTGTAAGTGTATTAATTAATTATCTTTTATGGAGTCTGCGTTTCAGAATTAATTATATGACACCAATGCTGTTTTATCGGTGTTCGATAAAACTATTTTGTTGGATCTTTTATTAGACGTCATATTCCAGTCATGAGAAAAGTAAGGTCTTAATTGACAGTACAATGGAGTTTCCCCGAGATTGTATGAGTCAGGCGTCCATAGATGTTGGGAGTCTGTGTCCGAAGAATCGGGTTACCAGCCGATTAATGCCTAACAAGGGTTATTACAAAGGGCCACTCAGAGAGGGCCACTCCCTTATTGAAGTAAGGCGGGCGGCCGGGTATGGACCGAGGCTGGCGCCGCCTTCTGCACTCTTCCTCCCTCGCTCGATCGCCCTCCCTCCGCTCGCTCCATCCCTTCCATACGAAACAAACAGGGAAAAAAACAGAAAAAAAACCTGTACCACTCCCTGCACCGCGTTCCCAGACGCTTCGACGGGGAACAGGCGCCATCGGAGGATCTAATAGGGGGATCTATTCCCGAGGGGTGTCGCATTGCATTATCAACTCTAATGAATTTTTAAGGTGCGATGGGGTGACCCGCTCAAATGTGTCATGCTTTCATTGAGAACTCAGGTCTAGGTTTAGAGTGCCTGAGCAAAAACGAGGAGATGGAAATATTCAGGAGATGCAAACCTCTTCATGCCCTAAAAGTTAGACAAATCACCAGTCATGTGAAATAATTAATTACAGATCAGAGAAGGTGCCATAACACAATGAATTCGAATACCTGACTATTCTTTCCTGTATCTCCTATGCTTTCCTGTGCTATGGACGTTTGTGCATATTTAGGCATCTAATGGGGAACAATAAAATCGGTAGTTGGCGAAGCTAACAACGCTCACTCTTCCTAACATCGATGGTATAGCGATATCGTAACACAAGGTTTTATTTCTTGAAAACCTCGATGCTAACACCAACGTCAGAATTATCCGATAGTTGTATTAAAATTTGAATACACATTTATTGTTATTATTCCGTAACAATTCTGCAAACGTCATTGCACTGGTATAATCATTTCGTCGAACATACTCAGCCATGACGCAATTTCTAATTAGACACGCGGCGTAAATAATACATTCCAACTGACCGGAAACGGAAAAAAATAAAAACTGCGTAAAAGGAAGCTGTCGAATTCTTTCTGCAACTTAGACTTTTCTGGCCAAGTGTTCATGCAGTTCCAAGAAAACATTATAGCAGAAAGAGTTACGAAGCAGGGGTCCATTTTTTAATCAAGTGCGATGAACTCATGCAGATGGAAATCTGTGTTAATCCGTATAACTATTACAAGTTTCGACTTTTACCTATGGCAACAAAATAAATTTGATTCATCCTACCATCTCAAGTACTTCGCACGTGATATAAAATAAAATTTAGCTCTTATTATTCTGCGCAGTAGTACATCAATTCTCCGTTTTGGAAAACAGGAAAGACGTGCAGCAAAAAAATAAATAAATATAATACACCTATTCGAAAATTAGTCACGTATTTAATTAATGATATACTTGAATTCTAGCAACGGAAAATAAAAGTGCTGAAGGTTTTTGCGAAGGCGTTGTATATCTGAGAATCATAAATTTTGGCAAGGAGTCTTAGGGTTGAGAGGAAGCGCTTCCTGCCTTCCAGGAACGACACCAACTGTGGGGAATATCTGGTATCAGATACGGTTTTGGTATAATGGTTTTATATCACTGATGTGAGGAGCGTTTCGATACTGCCCTGGTTGGTACTGGGCCGTGAGACTCTCACCTTCGAAGGGGGCCCACAGGAGAAATCGAAAACTTGCGCAAGACTCCTAACTCGAAAGTTCGAATTCTCATATAAAATAAATTCATTCGTGCGAGCGGAACCAAGTAATAAAAAAAGGATATGCCAGTTTTCTAACTGCAGTGGACATTTTGTCATAAATAGAAATCGCAATAAATATATGCTGTTGAGTATTTTAATACGGGTTTATTTCATAAGGTTACCACAAAATTAATCAAACGGAATGGATATTTACACCACCTATTTGATTTCTATTCAATTGGAATACCGTTGATTTTAAAACATTAGGTCAAAGTTCAATAACTTTGCCGATACTGTCAGTTTGACTTGAAATATTATCTCATTAAGTATAATAAGTGGTCAGTATGCTTGTGATCTATAACGTTACATATTTCTTCTAAGTTGCAGATTTCTTTGTAAGATATAGACTATAATAAGATGTAAACAGCGAGTTACTTCAAGTATCACGATTACATTCCTTCAGTGCACCTTTGTGATAATTGTAAGGTATTCTTTTATACAATGCAATGACCAAACCGTTGAGTCGCATAGGACTACATTAGGACAGTTTTACGTTGTCTTATAATAGTTTCCTCATTAATAATAACTTTAGGAAAATGTTGTACCTTCATGGAATTATCGACGGGACGTTGCACATCCTTTTACTAATCTTGTTTTCACGTTTAATAAATGGTATTATTGGATCTAAATAAATTAAATAACTACAAAAGGTAGAATAAAATGGACAGTTCGTAGTTATGCAAAGTAAAATTTGAATTTTATTTTGACGATAAGGATGCATTCCTGAGTCTGCAGGTTAATATAATTTAATCCAGCGATTAAAGCGGACGAGGTCATTGCTCCGAGGGGCGGTACCGGAAATAACGAAATATGAAAAATAATCCAATAGTTTTCGATTCGGGGTCGGCGGAACAGCGATAACTCTGCGAGGGAAGTCATTATGAAATGAGCGTAGGCGGGCTGATAAGGGAAAGGACACGGCTGTAGAATTATCAACCCCCTCCCCAACTGACCATAACTGTCCCTGCTGGAAGCACGTAGCTACAATCTCAGACGTTACACACATTGCTACTGGTACCCAGTAGAGCTGTATATGTATTTACAGATAAATTTGTACAATAATTAACTATGTCTATGAATTATGATCGCCTAACAACAGCCTCTTTATCGAAACCAAGAATAGCAAACAATGGACTAATTGTAAATTATTTACAATCGGTGGTGAATCACCTCCACCTTTACGTGGTTGGCTAGCCTCAAGAAATAATGCAAATAGCTGTTTTGAGCCGCAGTGTAGTGATGTACTGTGTCGAGTCGCGTTTAATAACGTCCAGCCGTGCCAGAGAGCTCATTTGTGTTATCCGCGGAGACCACAAAATGGAATTCTTAATTCGTTTTCAGAGTACATGTCTCGATATGACAGTAGTTTATACTAGCATTACCATTTTCTCCGATGCTATCGTGTAAATCCTACATTTGTAAATGCTTTTATTTCTCATTCGTAGTTGCAGGTCTCAGTGAAATGACGTCAAAAATCAATTTAAACTATTTTTTCAAAACTTTCGTTAATATTAATGAGTCAAGAAAAATTGCGAATTCCCTCATCCCAGATTATGGGGTTAGACAGAATAAGGCTGTTATCTGAGAATGTCTGAACTAAATATATAGACAAAATATCGTTTAACTACAGCGTGGGTTTGAAATATCAAGAGTTTGAATTTCAATATTTCTGAATTTCTGAAATTTCCCAATCTTAGGAAATATTTCTCCCCAGCACATTAGTGCTAATAGCATTCAGAATTGAATTAAAGAAATGCCGTACTTGTATATCGAAAAATTGTCAAAAGTTACGTTCAGATAAATCTTAAAATCCATATAAGCAATAGATTCACCTTGTTGATTCCCTCTCTTGTCCCCATGGTTAATGTTGCAACATGGTAAAATGGGACGTTTACATTATCTCTTAAGTAATACAACTTGGTGTAAATAAAAATTCATTAACGTGTACCAAAATTTGGCCCACAGATAACTGACATGGACGACGAAGAAACAAATGTTAATGTCGACAGTAACAAAAAGTGCACGATCTAATGTCATCGAACTCGAAGAATGCCGTCGTACTTCCAATACATCAAAGGAGAAGTACTGTTCATTGAACCGTTAAATGATAAGCTTAAAGTAGTTCCTCTTAGTAGTACTAGTTTTTCTTTTTTTCGAATGTCCGTAAATGTGCATTTACACATTTTGTTACAACTAACTGTTGGTTATCTCATTTGTATCTCCATGTTAAGCATTATTTCCTTAGTAACGATCAAAGGACGATTAAAATGAATGCAAAATTAGAATGATGGACCCAAATTATTATTTATATAAACCTAACGTGTGTTTTTTACACTAACTATTTTAATACCTCGTTTTTGCAAAACACCACGTAATACAAATGAATCGGTAAGATAATGAAGGATCACTTTCGAGTAGACAAATGAAGGATAAGGCCCAAACGATGGAGAATTCCGGCGTGAATGGGCACGGTAAAAAACCGACATCACTGCATAGCATACAAAAGATAACGCACACCACTTTCCGGAAAATACAGCGGTTGGAAAAACCTAAAGTGCTCGCAAAACAATTTGTAATTTCCTAGGACTGGATATGTTATCGTCCGGTGGGAAAGACGTCCGAAGGTCTTGACGGACACGGGGCCATGATATCCACAGTGTGACGGGGTCCCGGTCCACCGCTATCGGCTGCATCCGACGGCGGCCTCGGGCGTGGCCTGATCTATCGGGGAATTTTAAAGCTTTCCCGCCCGGCAATAAATCGGAGCCCACTTCGTTCCGGGGGGAAATGAATATTCGGCCATTTCGAACGCCTGTCTCCCAGCGGCAGCGTTCTGCCCCCATCCCCCCAACCAATATCAGGATTCTACAGCCGATTAAAGCCCACCGAATATGCATCCATACATGTAGTCGCGCGTTTAAATTATCGCTAAAAGGTATTCGTCTGATTATAAATACTAAATTATAACAATCTCATAACGTTGGGCACTGCTAACGTACGATGGATTTAAATAAGGCAGAAGTAATAAAATAATTTGTATTGTTTTCCTGTACAGCCATAAAATATAACCAATATAATTTTATATTCAGAAATACGTAATT
Source organism: Lethocerus indicus (assembly GCA_019843655.1). NCBI lineage: Eukaryota > Metazoa > Arthropoda > Insecta > Hemiptera > Belostomatidae > Lethocerus > Lethocerus indicus. The sequence continues at coordinate 17,702,555 of JACDQD010000003.1, read as the reverse complement.
TAATGCTGTCGGTTAGAAATAAGTAAAGTAAAGTTTCCAAAATAACATTCATATAATTCGAATAGGTTTCATTACATAGACCCAGTGTCTCTAACTAGGGCCTACCAATTTTCTTCCCCGTCTGCAGAATTGAACCCCGATAAACACTTCTCGATAGAAGAGACATTACACTCCCTCGACCCATATATATGACAAGAGTGCAAAAGCCAGAGGATATTCCCAAGAAAAACACCGTTACGCTAAGCTCGTCCAAGAAATTCGACATCACCCAGAAGAAACGAACATCTTGTTCGCTATAACGTAAAAATGTTTAACGCTTTATCTCAACAAGATATGCACGATACGAAACATCCTCTGCTTTATCTTTGCTTTCTTACTGGAAATTTTATGCGAACGCAAACTGGTCTTCGTTTTAAACATACGATGGTCCCTTTAACTGGAAGCACTTTGATCGAGTCGTAGGGCAACTTATTTACAGTGGCATTTATATTTTCTGTTATGTATTTACTTCTATATGCCGGCTGCTTGTGAGGTATATCCTTTTAGCACTGTATTGGACTGTAACGCAATAAATAGCTTCGACTATGAGCTAATACTTTTGGGTAATAAAAGCCAGAAATCCCAGTTACCATCTGGAGTAGCTAATCCTACCAAGCTTAAAATCGAATAGTGGAATAGAGACAGAAAATCGCACAAATGATGAATACTTTAAATTAACCTTATGCATATGCTCATGGTTCTGCGGGTCCATAGACCTGTTTCTGCTTCCTAAAGTCGTCAGTAGCTTCCACTGACGGAATGTCACCGATAATGGCGAAAAGGTTAAACGTGTTTAGCATAGAAAGAGGTAAGTAAATTGCGTGAGGATACTTTGAATTCTCGTGGAATCCACTGCAATTATTTTTGAAGTCTGTTTTTTGAAAATCCCTGCATGCAACTTCTACATAATCTGACTGGACGTTTGAAAAAAAGCATGTTTCAACGCGTGGATTTAAATCATTTACAATGTTCTTACGTAATACTTTCATTCGGTCAGTAAACTTCCGTTCGTTCACCGCACCGCAAACGGGAGCGCTGCCCAAACCTCGAACAGTACGCACATACTCGGCAGTTTGGAGCACTAACCGCACATATACTACTACTCGCATATTCATGGTCGGAAACGTCTTTATTCAGTAATGTACAAACAAAAAACATATCTGAGAATAACTGAAAATTATCCACTCATTTGTATAGTATATACCTTTAATAACCTTTAACCTATAACCTTAAATATACTAAATAAAATGGTTGCTATCAACATTTATGATATCAAGACCATTACGTTACTAAGAATCAATCCCCCAAAATCCAATTTAAAATTATAGTTAAACATTATATAGGGTCCGTGGTTCAAATTTTTTTTACGCCAAAGGACATCAATAATTGTGAGATGGAGCCCGACTAATTATCCAGCGAGCCCGAATCTCCAATCAGCGTCTCTAGATTAATGTTAACCTGTCAAATCAATTCATAGCTGTTGGCCCACCCCTGCAGGGTCGGGTCTCCCTCGGCCGGGGTCGAGACCAGGGCCTGGGAAACGGGGATTGGACCGGGGGAGAAACATCCAATCAATTTGGTGATTCGTTCCTGGAATAACGACTTGTGAGTTCCTCCGCCTCTTCACATTGCCCGAAAAGTGCGCTCAATTACAACTGAACCCTAGTAATTAAGTATATCCCCTCTACCAGCTGTACTGTGTAAATGCGACAACCATCGTAGACCACAAAGAAGGTAACGACCGAACCCATTGGACGAAAAACAATCACCAAACATGAATATGAGTTGTAATAAAACTGGGGAAATTTAGCATAAGGAATATATGAAATTGAGGAAAAGAATTCCTTAGCTTACTTTTAATACTTTAAATGAGTCCCATTACTGTAACTTTAACTTATTCTAAGTGAATTACTTACACACTACTTTGGCACTACTGCCAAAGTGCAAGGACATGACAAACATCAATGTAGGTTGAAAAAAACACAAATGGATACAGTGAAGCACGTGAACCGTCTGTAAAGTTCGTTCCTAACAGGTAATGATTTCATCATAATTAAGTCTTTATACAGTATTTAAGTCGGTTAGTAATGCATTAAAATTATCCACATTTGCTTCTATATCTTCGCTTTATCGGTAGCGATCCAATAATGGGTAGCGTGATGCACCGCCATTAAATCGTCTATGGCTTAATTAATTGGGCCCGTTAAACACACCTTTTCACCTTCTAGTACGCCATACACACATGTAATTATGTACATCGCCGGTGAAAGGACCGTAGTATACAGCAATTCACACTTTGGGATATCGCATCGCGTACTTCACAGTGTGTATTGTATAATCACGAGAAAGCATAATCTATCAAGCTTATGCTTGATACTGGCAGGTGGCACCAATAATTCAAGGTGCACGCTTGAAGTTCTACTGCTCCAAGATAGTCCCTGCAGTTCCAGCTTAACTTCAATAAAATAAATTGCTCTATAGCCTAGAAGATCAATAAAACAAAATTAATAATGTAAAAATGAAGTTGGTTATTTTACGTATATGACTGCATTTGTAACTTTTTATTTTCTGGAATATATCGGTATTTTCCGGAATCTTGCGATATTTTCCAGTATCTTCCGGTTCTTCTTGTATGTTCCGGTATCATCCGTTTTTTGCTGGTGTTTTCCGGTTTTGTCCAGTATTTTCTAGTAGTTCAGGTAATTTTCAGTATTTCCGGCATTTTCCGAAATTTTCCGGTTTTATCCGGTATTTTCAGGTATGTTCTATCCACTACATACTCATCTTTTACCGTAGATTTCGTATGTCTATCTCCTCTCGCTGGTTTGGTCTTTTGCTAGACCGGTTTGGGCAGCTCGCCATCTTCAGTAGCGGTGTTTCAGTAGGAACTAAAGAACATCACCCGCCCAACGGCCCCTTTGACCGACAATCCGACATAGACTTAAACCGATTAACAAAATCCCACCCGCCCTCAACTCAAATAAGACAAACATCATCCCCCAAAAACACAATAACAAGACACGTATATATACGTACGACAAAACAGACAACCACCACAGTACATGTTACAGTGACAGTGACAGTGCAGTGAGGATGCCCAAAAAACATCCAAAGCGCCAAAAGTAACTAACACTGCTACTGAAGATGGCGAGCAGCCCAAACCGGTCTAGCAAAAGACCAAACCAGCGAGAGGAGATAGAAACACAAGAAATCTAGGGTATTCCAACCCCTCGCAGAGCACAAAACAGGTATTGTAAATTACTTATCTTTTATAACTGCCAGCAGATTTGCAGTGTAATCTATATAATTATAATTACGAATACATTTAATAACACAATAAAAGTTTAATTGTACAGTGTATTATAGTGAGACCACAAATAAATTGAAGTATAATGTTGACCATTTATTACAGTGTTTCCCTCCCTATGTTAATATTTATTCATTTGTAATGTATATTCACATATTTACATAATGTGATATTTACAATCATATATATATATATATATATATATATATATATATATATATATATATATATGATTCGTTTTAGTTTTTGTAGTAATTAAAACATCACTGATTAACTTTTAACTCATCAGCCTGTTAGAATCAACTAGTCATCAATTACTAGAACTCCTAATTATCTCATCTTCACTGGTTAATATTTTAAATGATATGAGAAAGCTCAGATGTGTTTGTATGCAGAAATATTTCAGTGAAGAAAGCAATATGCCAATGTTAGAAGAAAATATTGCCTACAATGATATATTTTTATATTCATTAATTAGGAATTTGTTAATTTTAGTAACATGTGAAATGAATTTTCCTTCGTGAAATGAAATTAAGTTTACTTATTTTGTAATTAACTTCGCTATAGGCGATGAATTGGTTTCATAAAATTATTGGTTACTATCTTAAAAATAAATAGGAAGCAATTTTTACCCAATTCAGAAAACTTGATGAAATGAATCGCCGGTTGTTTCCACTTGAAACCGGAAGAGAACGCGGACGTTAGTATGATCCACTCATATGCCCACTAGAGCGCGTCTGAATCCGTCCCTACTCCAGAACCCCACTTCAATTGTATTCCTACTTGAAATCGCTCTATTCCAAAAAAACATGGAAAATAAGCACGAAATTCAGGACCTACAGAAACTGAGAAGCGTTTCGTTTATTAGAATGGGAGTTTCGCTATCGTACAATATTATTAAAATTGCTTTCTTACAAGTACATATGTCATCCTTGGGGTTCGAAAAACGAAGTTAAAAAATCCTTTTGATATTTGATCGTTTTCGACCATTTTTGAAAATGTCACAACTCAACAAGTGTGAATGAGTGTAATCAATACGTGACATATTATTGTGCCAAATTCACTTGGAAATTTTTGATAAATAACTGACAAATTCATAAAAGGACCTGAATGTGAAAATAAACTGAAGTAAACCTGCCTTCTTCTTATGAATAGCCTTTGAATGGACAACTTGGCTTTTGGATTAGAAAAACATGATAGCGATGACCGGCTACGGTTTGTACATACATATATATTTCAATTTACGGATAATATTGCAACTAATGTAGAATATAAAGACAGTTACGGTATAAGCATAATACCTGTGTCAAGGGAATAAGTCGATACTTGAGATATAGTGAAATCTAGCTATAGAAATATTCGATGGTTCAGGGACAGAGATGAAGGACGCCGAAATTACATACTTATTTGCAATTACGTAGGCCGAAAATTTGAAATCCCACAATACCTGACTAATAGCCGGCTGACTAAGTTATGATTACAATACCCCATTGTCTCACGAATAATCCACTGTCACCGGTTGCTTTTCCGATTGCCGCTTGTGTGTTCTATCAAAAACGGTTGAGAGAATAGAAGGCGGAGTAATAAAATTCTCTTATGGATTCTAAGCTATGGAGATTTTTAAAGAAGGCAGTTTGAGAACAAAAACGTCCAGAGCAGAAAAGCAGTTGGAACAGAAGGAGGTTAAAATGCCCGGAGATGATGTGCCCTGACCTACTGTGAACCCACGTATTCAAATCACAGCAGGAATCATATTCCAATATACTTCATTAGAGTCTTTCTATGCTATGTCCATTCTAATAGTCTGGCAGTTCGCGTAATATCATCATTACAGACTTTTAGTGGACACGGTTTCAGTGACACCGATTTCTGAAAAACTTGAATCTCGGGGAAAAGAGTTAATCTGTTTTTAATCTTGTTAATTTTAGACAATTTTTTGTCTGTGTAATGTCCCTCCCTCGTGTTTTCGTCAAAAGCAGGAAAAGTCTCAGAGAGATGCCGCTCGAATTTCTCCCCACAGTATTATACGATCTTACCGGTAGTTAGATAGTAATAGTATTTAATTTCTTTATATTAAGAGTGCTATCAGTCGAGCTTTATAATGATGGATGGTAGCTGTGTTATGGTTTTACTATTTCAATCAGTGTTTGAAATATGCCGGCACAGGAAATGCAAAAACAAATCTTAATTATTGATAACCCCAAGGCGATAATTTAATAACTCTAAGGTCAGAAGGCTAATAAGGAAAAATTGGTATCTAGAGTCGTTTGAGGTCTCATAAATATGTACTGCTCGATATTATTTTCCAATTATATTAGTGACTTGATTGCTTTCAAATTACATTCCATAATACATATTCGATACCGACTGAAATTATCATTAGCAGTTTACATTTTTTCGTAATATTGAAGTGGCTGCTAGACTGATATAATCCCCAGAAATATTTCCGTTCGGAAGAAGTTATAAATTATGAAATTCTGTAACGTTTAGCATATTCTGCAGTTGCATGCAGAATATGACGGAACCACCCAAAAAATATTAGAATCTGAACATTTCAACGATAGAATTCTTGGATATCGAATAAATATTCCAATTATCAAGTTTATAATTTTATAAAAGTAACCGCGAACTAACAACACATAAGTTATAAAGATAAATTACCTCAAGCCTTCTGAAAGCAGCCACAATATATCGACAATTTCGAAATGAAATAGACCAACCAGAAATGTAACTAGATCCTTAATAAAATCGATTCCATAAGTCCATTCCTACAATGGACAGGATGTATAAACAAAATTGAAACTTAAATTTAACATATTGTGTTGAAACCAACTGTAATACTTGCATATTACAAAGTTTGTTGTAGATATTTCAAATTTTAACATGTGATTAACACATCCACAGTTCTGTTTACAGGATAGTTGTGAGTTTTCAGTAATGAAAAGTGACCCATTACTTTGACAATTGTGTCTGATAGAAAATATGCATTTGTTATTGATCACTAGGAGTCAAAGCAGGAATACTAAAACCGACAGATATCGGTTCTGACCTTCACCTCTTCATTGCAGAGATAGATTCTTCGCAGGAGATAGGTAGATTGAATGAAATTACTGCCTAGTTGAGTGTTGAATGTTATGCAATAAAAGAAAATGAAAGATCATTTCTATTTGACCCTCCGCTCAAAATAACACACCAGCAGTGATTTTATTAATTGCTAACAATATATTTATTAATTGCTGCCTTCCTTGTTGAAATAACATCTTTTCACTTATTTTGTCGTCGGGACGTGTGAGATCACGTTATAAGAGCTTCTCCACGGTATAAGATAATCGAAATAAAGAGAAGTAATTGTTCTAGGTTTGTTTCGAAATAATAAATCTATTATTCCGCCGACGGAAATTTAATTTTCATAATCACATCTTATGTCACTTAAAAAGAATTCTGTCCTATATGTCAAATGGTTTCAAAATTGAACAACATTTTAACATTTCAACATTTTCAGCTCTGTCGTTTACAGGTAGCCAGAAAAACAATGATCTATCGACGGGAAGGCAGAACAACGTTCGAATGATGGATGTTACCTAATAGCTATAAAAAGGGAATGTTTATAATTTTTAAAACCCTCCCCATTGCGTTACGAAATTAGGATTATTTACCGAAACAATTCTTAACGAACATTCTCATCATTCATTTTTGCAGTAAAACCCCAGCAAAATGGATGATCGTACACCGGTACGATACACGAGACTCTCTTCAAGACACGAAAGGTTGATGAACTCAGATCTAAATTACATCAGCCCCTCGGTAATTTTTAATAGGCTTCAGGTTCCGGGAGTTTAGTTATTTCTCGGGACAATAAAATCTGACGTCAGTTGCAATGGAAGAAGGCCAAATAGAATTAATACCGGAGCGCTCATTCTGGTTTATTACTTGGGGGAAACCCAAACTATTTTGCCGGTCGATAGGCCGATGTTTCTTCTTTTACTCGGTTCAAGAGGCGCTTTCAGTTTTGTTTTATTTAGCGAACGTATCGTCTTGCAGGGGCGTAAATCGCGAAACGACGGTACTTGCCGTGTCCCATCCGCTCCGCCTTCTGTCGACATATGTGAAATATCGTGGTCCGAGGAAATAGCGCGGCTGGATGCTATCGGCGAAAACCGACTCCACCCGTGTAATGGAATCCCCGGTTTGTACTAAAAACAAAACGCATTAAACAGACCCTTAAAGTCCTCCTTTCCCGTCGCCGGACTCCCTTCCATTATTCTCCCTCTCTCCGGCTTTCACCACTAATTACGGCTCGGGAGATAAAAAGGGGAGCGGCCGAGGCTCTGGAAACTTCCATCTGAAATAGAACGCCTCGACACCCTAGGAATTTGTTGAATAATAGTGTTTTAGTTCCAGTATTGCATTATCAAGTAGTAGTGAGAAGTACTCGAAGTGAAAACGACGACGGTTCGATTACCGGACTCTGGATAGTTTATTGTTATATTCTTACAGAATATTTTTCAAGAATAAATGGAATTTCCCGGTTTACTACTTTATCAGGCAACACTTCATATTTATGATTACTGTTACGACCATTTCCAATGAGTCGAAAAGAACTAATAGTTCAATTGTAGTTGTTTATATTTAATCTGCACTAATACTCCAATTAGGAAACACTATCAGTTTTCTACGGTTAGTTCAGACTGAATTCACTGACTCCTGAAGTATGACATATCATGTTGAACTCTTCTAGAACAAGCAAAATCTTTATCACTGAATGCTAACAATCCGAGATAAATAATGATATAGAAAATATGCCCAACGTAGCTTAATCAAGTCATAACGTAATAAAAATAAAATTCTAGTCAACAACTTTCGGCAAGGTAAACCAAATTGAATTTTAGGGCTGTTGTAATGGTCTAGGACCTATGGGAGGAACAAACGAACACTAAATCCTTAAATAGAAAAAAAACTAATTTCTGTTTTTCCTTTACGGAAATTCCCGGAACAAAGCCATCTGGCGGAAGGAATAGTCTGCCCTTTTGACTCATCGTCTACTTAACAGCAATTGAAGTACAAGACCCAATAATTACATAAGTGGTGCTTTATAGGAGCATTGGGGCACTTTGAGCCATAAGAGGTCTTAACATGTAACCTCGCTAGGATTCTGTGGCCGGACCTCATTTAATTAAGAGGACAAGACCAAATGACTGGAATTAACCTCTACTGTACCCGTGTGTCTAACCAGCTGTGCCCTAACATTCAAATTGTGGAGAACAATTGGTTTTTCTCAATTCCTCATTCATTACTTGGTGTCATGTATGAAAGCTTTACTCCCAATATTGCTTGGTGACTGGTACCTTAGCATTAACATCTGAACCAATTTCGTCTTCTTCATCGTCAGTTCAACCTTGTCGTTTGTTTCTGCCCATGAATTTTCGTTGGGGGCAATTGTTATCGCTTCCTGAAACATATCCTATCCCTTTCCGAGCCCTATCCAGCACTCTGATTAAGCGTTCCTTTGGAATATCGGGACTACTGTACCTGAGCGTTGCAACTGATATTCTGTGTATTTAAGAAAATAACTAACTCTTGACGGTTACTGTTACTATTTATTATTCCGCATTGTTACGATTGCATCGTGAGATTCACACAAGGTCTTCGGAATCCTCGCAGATTATCCCGTATAAAGAACTCATACAATCAAGGCATCAATAATTGACCAGTAGTGTAGATGATTTCAATAGAAAGAACATAGGAAAACAGGCAAGCCGTAAACAAAAGTTGGGTAACAAAAGAGGCGTCGAGGATATCTCAACTGGAAGATTTTTGAGAGGAACAATTCCACTTTGAGTATCGACGACTAAAAAAAGGTGGTAGGCGCTTATCTGGCTTATCTGGTACTGATGTGCCGCTCCACTTTTCGAGGGGATGGAGCCCACTTGTAAAAAGATAAATGGAAACATACATTTATATCGGTCCAAAACGACCCGACCCAAGTGTTTCCCCCCCCCCCTCACTTATTTAACGGCGCACTTGTGGTTTCCCCGATATGCGCCGAAACTCGAGTGCTCACCGACTGTTACCAAGACGTAGTGGAAAGAGACAGAATTCCATCAGAAACCGGTATATATCTATCTGATCGCCGACCTTGTGATCAGCCTTGTGCACGCTGACTGTTATTTTCTGTATACTCAAATATTATGAAATTAGTCTCAATACTGTTATTCAAGCATCCAAAATAATGAAGTTGTAAAAAGTAATGTTATGACAACCAAACCATACCTTCTATCGATATCTGTAAGCATGCAATCCACATGGAATCCAAATAGCGTTTATTGTGAGGTAGTGCATAAACTCTTGAAGGCATCTGATCAACCATTTCATTGGTAAAAATAAGGGCCAAAATTGGAGTTTGGTTTCTAAAACCAGACAGTTCAGATATTATTGATGTATCTGAAATTAGAGTAGGTAAAAATACAGTTAAGTCGATCCTACATCCTAGAACATTCTCTCGCTGATGGAAAGTAACACTGGCTAAGCACTGAATCTAGTATGAGAGTAATTACTTGGGATATATTTAAATGGTGGAATTAGAAAGGGGATTTTGTATCTTGGGTAGATTTAAAATAAGCCGTCGCCACAATGGAATTAACCCTTCTCTATTCCATTTCAGTCTCAAGACTATCATTCTAACGGCTAAATTTCCTAGGGCCCAATTTAAATGCTTCAGCGGGCTGGTGAAATTCGGCCATCGTAAAGTTCCAACGACCGCGAACACCATCCCAAATTTCAAAAATTGTGCTTGGCACATCAATCATTAATTATTTTACCAGAGTTTGTTCCTCGGTAATTAGCAAATAAACCGTAAACAAACCCCAAGCCTTATGCCAAAATCGACTTACTAATGGGCCTATCATTGGTAATAATAACTTTATAGTACAATATGAATGTTCGCATAACACAAATTAAGTAAAATGATGTGATGCCTGTTAACTGAGAATTTGTCTTACTTAGAAATTTGAAAAAATGTGGGTCTGAAATTTGTTTTGTAATTTACGTTTTTAATATCTCAACAGTCGTAGGGGTTATTTTAAGAGGACAGTTATACTACGTTCCGTAGAAACACGGCAAGAATACGTTTTCAGTTTGTGGAACGTTGAAGAAGTTGAAGCACATACTCATAAAGCGGAGTACCGCCATCACACGGTTTGAAAGACAACACATTATTAAGCTCTGAGTTGGGATCAAATGAATTTTAGGAAAACGAAAAGTTAATTCAGTGACTTAATGTCGTGCCTCCAAGAGACCTGTGATGTTGGTGAGTTCAGTAAAACGTGGTAATTACGAAAACCTACACTCACAACATTATTACTGACAAAATTGGTTTTCTCTTGAGAATTAACATTGAATTTGAGGTGCCCGAAAAAACGAAAGAAAGGAAACATGGCAGCGAACCATGGGGAGTCCTTAACCTTTCGCAATGGCCGGGCTTTAAGGGGCAAGGGGCGGGTGATGGAAGGCGAATGAGCAATTTCCGTGTCTGTCTTGGTTTTCGTGAGACCGGCCCTCTTCATCGCCAAATGAAAGTAATTCCCCCCCTCCCCCGGAGTCTCATAAAAACCATTAGGGCCTGGTAGTCCACAGAGTGGTATTCAATCCTTTTCTCCCACACCAAGGTAATTTATTGGTTTGTTCCATAAGAAAATCTAATTCAGTTTTGATCAATATACTAAGAACAAGAAGAATGGACTTATGGTATGGATTTTCATCTAATGGAAAATCATTGGGCAATTTGGTTTAGCCAGGTACATTTTACATTTGTTAAGTTTAAATAAATAAATTTAGTTGTTGTGAGTAATAAATATGTTAATGTATTCTTTAGATACATTTATTGTTAAATATCATATATCACCAAGAAATTGAAAAAAAAGTGTATCTGCCTTACTAAAAGAAGTCAATTTATCAATTCTCTTCAATCGTGATTCATCTGGAAAGGCTGCAACGAACCAGGATTTGAGTTTCCACGTTGAGATCACGCGACAATTCATAAATGGAGAACATTAGATACCGATACATTATTTTATCGATATCCTATCCATAAAGGGAGGATCGGGAGCTGTGGGAGTCGCCTCTCCAGGGGATTTCGTCAGCGAGGCTCCCAAATTATTAGGGGGGGGCGCATTAACCTTGAGGACACATTAATAAAGATTATGTGGGAGTACCGTAGGCTAAAAAACGTGTCTGCACTTTTGTCTGAGCGAGCGCGTTAGCCGGATCTGAGCTCTGAGGTCGGCAAATTTCCATATCGCTTATATTGGGTCCCAGTCGTAAAAGACGACCACCACCCGAGTCCCACCAGTTCCGGCCCGGTAGGCGATTATCGCTCGGTAGATGCCTTTTTTATGGCCCCTTCTTACGCTCGCCGACAAATAAATTACGATCGGATAAATTGCCAAATATAACTTAAACGCTAATCAAATCGCGAATCGCTCATATTCGGGAAAGGAGTCATCCCCGGTCGGATCCTACTTCTGAGTTGGGTCACGCCCTTTTTTTCGTATTTCTTTTTCCCTTATAAACCTTAAATGACCGTTTCGTTCGATTTACGTAGAGTAATATAGGATATCTTCTTACTTTAGTTAAGTTAGTTATAAAAAAATATGCGGAGGTTCGGAATTCACCAAATATAACTAATTTACTATTTAATATATGTCGTTAACAGTCACAAGTATAATGACACTACTTACAGGAAACTTGAGCGGAATCCGAAATACCGTATTAAACGGATATTACTCAGTGGCCTAATGGTTATTCTGGATTACATTCCCAATTCTATTCCAGATATGTATGTACAATACACGTACATGTTTGATGTTGGTTTGCATTATCAACACTATAAATTTTTATTTGTTTGTTCTTATTGTTACGTACTTATGCGAAAAAATATATTTTGAATTAAATAATTGAAAAAAGTATAATTGTTTACAAACAGATATTGCTCTTAAAATTTACACCATAGAAATGTATTGTTTTCCCTTAACAAGTATAAAGTGTTATTTCCAAAATTTGTGACGCTGGTACTCGTGATAAGATGTTCTTCAACAGAGTAATTTAATAACTCTTTTTGAAACCCAGTTCTCTAATAATAGGTTTCTAAATTCTTCGTCCCATAGATTATTTGGCGTCTAAAAACAATTATCTGGCGGTTTTATTGTCATAGGAAGATATGAGCTTATAAAAACCGCTAGCCCTGTACCGATATTGTTCGTAGAATCAGTATGGTAGTAGTCATTTTGTATCGTAATAAAGTTCTTTCGTCTATGGTGTTTCCTTATTTATTTTATATCAATGCGATTTATGTTAACATTTCTCAATACGCATTTAATAGGAAGAAAATCACCATCCACAATTTCCGAAAATATTCTACCATCCTATATTGACTCATAGGTCGTCATGAACTGCGCGATCACTCCTTTTGTAATCTTTTGCACGGGACGGCGTGGGATTTTAGGCGTACATTAGCGATTCGATAGATCTCAGGTTCATAGAACTTAAATTGAAGGACGGTGACTTATGGACTCTGTCCCACACTCCTGGCGGTCGCGAAACATCACCTGATTTGTTTTACGCTCTCACTTGTTTTTTATTCGTGTCCACGGCCCTCTCTGTTCAATTTAATCATAAATATTCTCCACTCATAATATTTCTTACCTAAAAATATTATGGAAATATTGTAATGACAAAAAAGGATAGGAGGGTCAAACCGAGCGAACTCCCTTAAAACAGAGTTTTAGATATAAGAAAATAGTCATAGCTCCTATAAATGGGTGCAACTCACTTTTGGGCTGTGCAGAGCATTAAGGGAGAGACTGAAACTAATCTTCAATAGTTTTCCTTGAATTCAAAGCAATTATTGCGAAGCTTGTAATTAACTTCTTACAGTCCGGTGTTTTCGTTTACATATTGTTATCACGCTTTCCTAATTTATTGTGCAATAAATCTAATATACGAGTAATGTAGCTGTTTGTTTCGTAAACGTTTCACAGTTAATTCCATTGCACCGCAAATCATTCATGTTTTTCATTTATGGAATATGAAGTTTTGCGATAATAATTTTAATCGCATGCTACTATTCGTTTACATATTTGTTGGCATATCCCGAGGGCAAAATGCTTGAGATTGTCAAACCGTTTTAGACTAGTTGTGCGACATGATCAACGGTCTTTAGCGCTGTTCAACACTGTTCTTCCACAGAATGAGTTAGTTATTCATTTTAGCGCAGGCCTAAATATTTCTAGAGGAATTCAAAGGGCCGAGACACTTTAAATTGTCAAAACGTTGTCAAATTTCAGAAAACCCACCGTTACATAGAATCAGACGAAGCTTTGGTTTGTGCCGCATTTTTATTTCCGACACTGAATTATGCAGCGTTAGGTGCTGTTATGGCCGGAATCAGAGAATAGTCCGTGAATGTCCGGAGGTGGTGCAGGTTCGTGAGTCGAGCTGAGGCACGGCCCACCTGCCGCCGGTCAAACGCGCTCCCAGATCCCAACACCCCGGCCAACTCTCAACAGCCTTGCCCAATTTTACATTGTGCAATATTTGTTTTTCTCTTTCCCTGAGTTCTCTGCCCCCCTGTTATAAACCCTCGCTCTGCTACGAATTAAGACTCCGACTCCAGTTTAACCGCTCTCAAAACCATATTTGAGTTTTAAATTGTTGAAAGAAATGTAACGCTTTAAATTAGGAATTCGGTTCTCCAACACAATTCGAACCCAAGATCAGTTCATAACAACGGACCGTCCTAATAATAACTCTGTTAGATATATTGATTATGCGTGTTGTTCCAGAACAAGTACAAGCTGTTTCTAAACGAGTTGTTTTTGGGTCGGAGAACTCTATATCCTACACTAATAATTCCGTCAGAGCATGGTTAGAGTTTCCAACTGATATTGCATAATAAGAGTGAACAGACGCATGTGTGGAATACAGCTTACCATTGGTTCGGAACATCGTTGCATCATCCTGTCTTCATCACTCGGTTGGCAAATGAAGTTGACGAGCGAAAACACATAGAATTGGCCACGTGATTGAAAAAACCGTTGAAAACACAACACTACTGATAACATACTCTTCCAAACGACTGAGACATATACATACTGATAACTGAGTTGCTTAGAAATCGCTTGGAGGACCGTTCAGGTATCCAAATCGATTCGAGAATGGTACCCGCTCCTAATCGTGATGATTGGACGATTTTTCCAGTTGTTACGCCAGGTAGAAATATTACGAGAGATGACATTGAACATTCAATATAATTGGCAGAACTATTATTTTATCTTTGCAACTTGGTGCTCGTTGATGACGCTCGGGGGCTTCGGATATTATAGAGCGATGCTTTAGATTTCACCTTGGGCATCCAATGAAGCCTATTAAACACTATTAAATGGCAGAGGGAAGTCATGGTCATTAAACTATTCCTATTTAATTGTACAGCGTGGAATAATTTTTAATGTTAAGTTTTTCCTTCAGATAAACAGCACTATAATTTCTTCATTCAACGCAGAGTACGATTCCAAAGTAACATCAATTTCAGTGTCTTACTAGTGTAGGATATATTTTACTTTTTAATTTTTTATAAATATTACTGATAATTGTTTCAATATTTTAATATACAACAGATGGATAAGACTATGTACATTAAAATATTTTCACGATTATTATGTGCCACTTCACAAAAAAGTGCGAACTATAGTTTAAATTGTAGTCATACTTCTATCTCCCTTACATAGACTGTAGACAGTTACTCAATCTTTTGGAACTTATCTTTCGTACTCATTTGTTTTTTATTATTATGAAGTTGTAAGATTCGAACTTATGTTATTGCCGATTGCTCGTTTCCTTGCAACCTGTTATATTTAAATGCTGAAATACGTGGACAAAAAAAAGGTAACGGAATACAAGCTCTGCGCTCCAGAAAGGTGGATCAGATTTACCGCGTGTTTCGCACTTAATGGGCAATGTGTAAATCAGCTGTAAGCTGGCGGTCGGCCCCGTAATTTCTCGATACGGCTTAACAGGTTACGGTCGTACGGTCTTTCATTTTTCTTGTCTGAAAAATGTAACGCACGCTGAAATAAATATGTCAACTGTTCTCCTTCGTGGAGTTTATTTCGGAGTGTTTGTCTTGGAGGCGTTTAAGGGGCGACACCTGTCCTGTATACCATAACGAAAAATTGAATGGCAACGTACAACGTTTAAGACGGACGGTAATCATAACACACCCTAGATATTGCGCACTCTGCCATTCTGGGGGAAGTCAAGGCCGGCAAGAAAGGTGCAAGGTCTTCCTTTCCGCGCCCCATGCGAGTACTCCACCTATCATTGACAATCTAATAGACCGCAATTTGAATAGTTGAATGAATCTGTGATTTAAAAACGCTGCTCTCAAGGACTCCTTTAAGTGGGGGACTCCTTTGCCATCTCTTCACAACATGCCTAGAGGCTGTTGCGTCAACCGATATTTATAATACAATCCGGTTCATTAATGAGTTCCCGGATGGATTTCTTCCATTGGCGGCGGGACGGGGAAAATTATACTGTGCCGCCGCGTTTGCGGAAGACTCGCGGTATCTGTAAGATTGGTTCTGAAAACAAAGAAGATGATCCGTGAAAATTGAGTTTTATTTTGCAATTAAATTAACATTCGTTACGTAGCGGCAGAAGATAATAATCATGACTAGAAATGAATTAAAGTCTCGAGAAGTCGTGACGTGTTTATGCCATAAATAATTCTTAAAAATTGTCAGCTATACTCTTGGTTCTATATTATTTTTAATTTGTCTAATGTTACTGCCGGTAACCCCTAGGCACTAAAACCGTTAACGTATTTTACGTTAATTTACCTATTCTGAAGTTGGAATGAAAATTCATTTTACTATTTAGCGCGTCAAATATTTTAAAAATATACGGTAGTTTGTAGGGCCAATAGCTTAAAGCTACTCATTGAGGACTTAAAGAAGCAATGGAGATAACATCTGACATCTGTATTAGAAAATTCAAATTTCTATTAATACCGGCTTATGGTTCATAATATACTTTGTTCTAATAGACTATTCTATTCTCACCTGTCTACTTACGCATATCTATAGCATACAATTCGCGTTTATGAACATAAACATTTTAAACAATTTTCGTAGATCAGGTTAGTTTAGGTTATTAGAAGTTCTGGTCATTTAACAGGGGCTTCGAGACATCGGAATCACTTCAGTCATTGAATATTTCGGAAACTTTCGGGGGAATATTTGTACGGTACCCCATTAACGGTTTGGCGCAGATTAAAACCATTCGGAGTGAGGGCGAAGGCCAGACTTGATATCTTACATATGATTTCCAGAGAAGGGTATAGGACCACTTGTGGGACTTTGTGGCTCCGTTGTGGCTGGGGTCAGTGTTTATGATCGGAGCCTCCGTGACCACCACCAAGCGTGACCTTTTCGTATGGCGGCCGGGGTTTCGACACGGCGGCTCTTCGCCCAAGCTTGCGTCACCGCCCCCCCCCGCCACACCACAGTGATCTCCTCGAAAAACTGATTAAATAGCTTCCTATACAGCCTTGCTGGAAGACCAAATTTCTTATCTTTATCTCATGCCATTCTAGAATAATTATTTGTATGTATAATTCACTTTATTTTCCACATATCCGCTTCATTTGGTCTTAGTTTAATCGTACATATAACGCAATTCACAATTACTGAAATGCACAAGCATTGCATTTTAGGATTCTACTTAATAACATTGTAGAGCTATAGGTAGGTTCGAATTGAAATATCTTTAGATTTCAGTTGTTCACATTGTTGGTGGCGCGAACGAAAATTTTACATTTATCATTCAATAGAAGAACAATTTTGCATAATTTAGAGAAACTTTTGTGGCACCACTATAACGAATTAATTAGATAACGTCAGTTAATACCTCTTTGTTTCGTTTTTAGAGACAAATTTTAGAGACAGAGATACGTACTTTAATATCATGAGTCACCCGAGATTTATTTTAAAAAATGGGATTTTTTTTCAATCTACTTAACTGTTAAACCTTGGACTGTCGTCTCTTGTTTCGAGATCGCGGCCAAACAATCGTTGAATAGAGGAACAGAAAGAAATAAACTACTGCGATGGCAAAAAATGCGATCAAACCGTGCGGTTAAAATCTGTTAAGCTCTGTCCGAGTCGTGACGACCCCATTCGTAATAATTAAAAAAAAAAACTCGTTTTGATCCTACGGGGTACAAAACAATGTTTCTTTCTGGAGGAAACAAATGGGAGTGAGGATCGGTCAAGGATAGAGGCCAATGTGGACGACCTGTCACTGGCCTTGTGCAATCACACAAGCACCGAACACCGTCTCACTCTATTATTTTTCTTATTTTAATGAGCAAACTATGTAATTCAGATATGGCATTGCAAAACATTCGAATTATTTTGAAAGGAAGACTTTTTTACAATTTAAGCGCAGAATTCCAAGAATATACATAAAGTGGACTATTTTAAGCGTATATCGGTGGAATGCAAAATTGCGCTATTAAATAGGAGGGGGAAGTAGACTATTTTGGTTATATCCAATTATCATTATTGCTACACGTATAGACTCCATCTAGATATCTTGATCCCAATTATGATTTTTGATTGTATGAAACACCTATGTCTGTAGCTTAATTTTTTTATACACATTTGGTAGACTTCGAGGTTTGGAATACCACTATACTTGCGATCTTCTGTCTCCACTCGGTTTCGGGTTTTGGCCATCTTCAGTAGTATATATGTTGCCGGGGGGCCATACTGTCCGCGCTGTCAGTGCACTGGGTTATAATATATACAGTAACAGTAATTGTAAGGGTGCAGTGTAAACAGAATATTGCAAGGATAATAGTATGCTGTATTATAAACTGATTTTTGAACATATTATTGAACGTTATATAATACAAAACAATTCATTAGATATATTGGAATCTACGGGTTTAAAGACTGCCTATTGAAGAGTGGATCAAGGCCGGTTGACCTCAAGACCTATTAAACGCAATACGGCATCCACGATAGTTTTATTTCATGCGGCCTTCCGCTATAACACGTGTGACATTACAGATGAGGACCACACAATTTTTACGGCCGATTGAAACCTGATACATAATGACCAAATAACAGCAACCCTGAAAGTTTTGATTTCGTTTTTCGGTTGGATCGATCTAGGCCTTTCGGACATACAAACAACGCCTTTTCGATGTGGCAAAGATTAAACCGACCATTTGGTGTTCGGTGCTTAATTTGCCATAAATTAAATGCCGCTGCTAGTTAAATGCAAAACAGAAACATTTAATTTGCAAGCAACCACTTTTTGGAATGTTATTTATACTGAAACAGCCATCAGAAAGTGATCTGCACGTGCGATTCTAACTTCCAGAGTTAAAAATTTATTATGTACGATTTATTAATTTTCGTGTAATATTCGCTTGACGTAATTAATTACCTTTCAAATTCTCGAAAAACGATGAGTGTTCTCTGGGTACACTGATATCCTTAAATAAAACATGTCCAAGTTTAATTGAACATGACTCATCACAAGTGCTCTTTAACCGTGCCCTGCTTCGCACCACTTGTCACGTCTTATATTATATATCGGAGGGAGGGTTCGGTAAAATGACCCACAATTCTGTTATCAGATGTAAGGGGGGGGGGAGGGGACTCGAATTCGAGAATTGTGATTAATTACCAATATTCCCCCAGCGCCAAGCCTTATCTCAAGCCATACTAAATCTACCATTATTGCTCGGATTCCAGTTGTAAATTTCCACAGCCCTCCAGTGTATCTCCGAGCGCCGGTTGTAAATTATAACTTATAAAACTCTTGTCGGATATATTGAGCGGGGCGGTATACCCTTAAATAATTACATTTGCAAAGGCAATTTGTTTGGAAAATTATCATAATTAATCATTAAACTGAGTATTAATATATTTTAATATAAAAAATTCGGTAGTTACGCAGCTGTGGTACAGTAACTAATGATTATGAGTACAAGAAAACCTTGTAAGAATGAGAAGAGAAGACACAAACAGGTAATAAATTTTTTAAAACCACCACTTTTTCCACGGCGGCTCCTTTTAATAGTTAATAGGCACTCGATTAAAGTAGGGAGAGAGAGGTGGGATTAAAGTTGGGACGGAGTGTCAGGTGTCTGTTGTCAGGTGTGGGGTACAGTGATGACCGAGAACTAAACCATCTCCGTCATGACGAGCACCTGCAGCACCTAGCTGTTGGTGAGGGCCGAATATTCTAGGCCCGCTGATTCAATTGAATTATCGCCACGTCTGAGAGCCGTCGCAAATGCCGACCAGAATGGAGAATCCAGCATCGGGGAAAAAGGGTTTTTTGGAGACTGCCACACCAAGCCATGATGACACACAGACGGTAACATTTACGATAAGATAAAGTCATGTACAATTCAGGACCTGGCTGGCATTCATCAAACGTAAGTTTATGTCGAAGTATTTTCGTAAATTCCAATCCTTCGAAATATTATTCGTAAAAAAATATACAAGGGAAATGAAAATACTATTAAATTGGGACACACGAATCATAACCGAATATTTCAATATTCCCGGAAATGGAATAAGTACGGGAAATGAGTAAGGCAGCCCTCAGATTGGGACCCACTTTAAACAAAAATGCGCTCGCTATATGTATTCTTGAGGAAGTTTGAATTAGATAATGATTGAATTGTTATATTTACAATTATTGTCTTTATATTTACAAAAGAACCATAATTCCTGTTTGACTTTAATACACAGTTGCATGTACATAACGAAAAAAGTAGAGTCTATTAATTTGTCATCGATAATTCACAACTTTACTGTTCACTCTATAATGGCAATTAGGTGTCATATCACCAATCGGAGTTAGTCTGTTTTGTGTGTTGTATTTAATCTCCTCTATTTCAATGTTGTTTTAATGCGATCGATCAAATTCGCGTTAACAAAAGCCACATTGTCATTTCCTATGACTACAACAGGAAATGAGCCCGATAGAAGTCAGTCACGCCAGTAGTATTTCTATAATAAAATATCGCACGCTAAAATCGGGAAAAATTTGCGTCGCTCAGGCACTAAGTCATATTCGTGTGCATGCCACTTGTTCTACTCAACGAATACTAGCTAATCATGAATATTAAATCGTGTATCTCGACGTCTTAGTAATTTTGTTTATGCCTAGAGACTTCTTGTCGGCCTTTTCCGTGACTCTACGTTGTCCGCTGAAAACGGCTCACACACCTGGGTTTGATACCCAACGTGGAACGCTTTCTCATTTCGCACATGTTCAAATACACAAAGGGTCGACCTCAATTAAATCCAAAACTTCGAGTACATTTCGAATTGTTGAGGCAGTTTGATAAGGTAATTTCGTACAATATTTATTTTTTCAATAAAAGCGTATCGCTGGGAGGTGCTGCACAATCGCGATTGCGGTGCCTGCGGTTTTACTCTTTCCACCGCATTGTCACGTGACTTTTTCAAAAAGAATTACACGTCCATATCTAACCCAACCTGTCTGGAACGTTTTTTATATATCGGTAATCGTTAAAAGTCGCAAGTTTGAATATCATGGTTAAACTCAGACTATCGACAGTCCAGAAGAGGCTGTTAGGGTATTAAGATTGATCGGATCTAGAGCAATAAAGAAACAGGTATCGATCAGAGGAGGTCAGTTCCCCTGTGACCGTTCAAATTGTTGTTCCGTGACAAAAGCTCGGTGGCCCGCCCACCAGAACCCACGTGAAATTACAGAGAGACTGCAACGGCCCTCTAGTTTATCATTATATTACCCCTCCCGAAAACAACCTAAAAGATTTCCATCAGGACTAAAACCGTGAGGAATAATGAAATTTATTGGTGCCACACGAATGAAGGCGTGATCCACAGTATCAACGGAATTTTAAATAGTTCATTCAATTAGTTAGTTATTAGGCATAGTGTTATTGCCTGCACAAATGTAATTATGAATTCAATCTGATTAATGCCCTCGGTCTCATTTATTTCCCCATCAATATATTAAAAGTTCATTTTTGCTTCTAGTTTTTAAATACCAATTCAGCTTGCAATATCATATTTTTAGTGTGAAAAGAAATATTTTTGTTTTGTTTTGTTTTCATTTTTTAGAAATAAATAGCTTCCTGTAACCTAAATGTCACCGCTGATAAACGTTATTATTCGTTTTCACGGTTTCAAGTAAGTTTCTAGTTCGGTGAAAGCGTAAAAAATCTCAGTCGCACTAAATGTATACGCCGGGAACACCGGCCTAATCAGATAAAACAATTGTAAACTTCTAGACATTCAAACGGGAGTGCACCACCCAACAGGAAAGAGGAAACGGCACAATAGAGCGTCGATGACAATAAACAAAGAAATAAATACACTGTTCTATTTGGCGGAAATAACAACATTTGATAGCCGGTGTTCGGTCATTCAGGCTTATTTTGGGGGGCACAAAAGGGGGCAGTTGCCAAGTCGATCGAGCGGATCGATCGGGGACCTGAAGCCAACCCGAACCTTCCCATTCACTGGTCATTACCACCCTAGGAAATAAAATGTAGACTCATTTTCAAAATGTACGGGGGGCTATTTTCAGTACTAACGAAGGTTTAGATTATACCTACGGTGCCTCGTTACATCCTGTACTGCAGCAATTATTATTTCAAGAACGTTAACTTGGAATCAACTCGAACTTCTTTATGTAAAAGTTTAAAGATAAGTTTGTTGTTGTACATTCATGCACAATTATATAATCATCCTCGATAATAATGCTAGACGCTGCTGAAACTTGCTCAAGTTGACTTTCAGTAAATGGCTTTTGTTTTCGCAAGTTGTGTAAGCTCTGTTGCTAGAAAAGTTGGCGCAAGGTTTAAAGCAAGAGGGAAGAATTCTCTGCCACGGTTGGAAACATCGATTTTCCAGCCGGAGCGACCACAACAATTGTTAGGAAAAATGTATTACCATAAGGTCCCACCCATAAATATTATCATTACAGATCTATATTCATACAAATAATTTTATGCAGGAATATATGCTAATAAAATATCTCTTTACAGGGTTTATCATTATTATTTGCCAATAGTTTAAAAATCTTTAAAAACACGGCGTCTCCCCCCCCTATCTGTGTTTTAACAGATAAATTAAACTAGTTCGAGTTTCTGTTTCAATGCCCTTAATTCCATCTTCTATCTATAGCTCTGATAGTGATTCAGATCCCTGTTGGTTATGTTTCCTTAACATAGGAGGACACTTCTATGCTAACCGGTTTCCAATAGCGTTTATTAATTTAATCTACAAATTTATATATTATGAGATTGTCCGTTTAATAACAGGATTTAAATTACATTAGTTAAATGTTTAATATAGTCTTATAATTTGATATAGGTAAATAAATTCAACCGAAGTAGATGTATTTCGATATGTAAAAAGCTCAAGCTGGCATTTCATCGGTCGGTTTCGCTTATCTCAAGTTAAGAGAGGCGGTGGGGGCTGAGGCCGACACGAAGAACCTGCGTTGGTCGGAGTGATTTAGAGAGGGAAAAGGAGAGGGGGGGCCAGAGGGAGAGGAATAAGGAGACGAAGAGTGAGAGGGAGCGGAAGAGGGAGACAAAGAGGAAGAGGAAGATGGAGAGGAAGAGAAGGAGAGTGTGTAACAGAGAGGAGGAAAAAGGCGGGCCGAGTGCGATGAAGCGTTACGCGCGGGCCCCGACAGATTGAGGGTTAATGTGAACGGCCCCGGGGCCCATTGATCCCCATCAGCCGGCGTATTGAAATTACACGGCTCTTCCCCAACGCGGAATAAACACTTGGAATAAACCTCACTGCGATGCGATCACCGACCGAGATAGATTCCTCGGCCCATTCAAGTTTCAACATTATTATTCAAGACTAAAAACGTTATTATTACGTTTTATATAGACACAAAATAGCCACAATTTCGCCTTAAAGCGGTCATAAAGTTTGTATCACGAAAAATTAATTGATGATCCATAGCGTATAATAATATTTGGTTCTGCACAATTTAAAACGAACTGAAAAGCAGTGATTATTGCTCTCGTGTTTCCATATCGTCCCATAAGTTTTTTTATAAATATGAATAAATCTAGAAAATTAGTTCGGTAAAAACTGAAAATTAACGCATGAGAGAATATAGAAAAATAACAAGACTGTTAGAAGAAATACATACGTTTCTGTCATTTTTTGTGTACACCAGGTAAGTATTGAGTAATAAAGGAAAGTGAAATTAAAAGGTGACAAGAAATCAATAAAATATTATAATCAGAGTAACTGTGGTTTACGTGGTGTTTACTTCAGAGTAGAATGCCGCCAGTTTTCATTTGCAAAAATGTCGATAAAGATAACGTTGGGAACAATACGGATAATAAGGACATTATGTTCCACAAAATAGGTCACAGTAATAACAAGACTATTTGTTAATAACTTCCATAATGGATCCAAACACCAAATCTCACTGCAGAATGAGAACATTTAGCCTCATTTTATTTACCGCCATATTATTGGTATACGCCAACGATGTTGCAGTTAAGTAAGTAATGCAATGTTATATGCTATGGTAAATTGAAAATTGAAAAATTGTAATTATTGTTTGTCCTTATAATTCTGATTCTTTATCAGTGCCCCGGTTCTTT
This sequence comes from Lethocerus indicus, assembly GCA_019843655.1. Classification (NCBI taxonomy): domain Eukaryota; kingdom Metazoa; phylum Arthropoda; class Insecta; order Hemiptera; family Belostomatidae; genus Lethocerus; species Lethocerus indicus. Next base: position 17,678,493 of record JACDQD010000003.1, on the reverse strand, counting down.
TCCATTACTTCGTTTTTCTTATTTTTTTAGATAATTCTACTTCCCTCAATATTCTACTGCGCCTAATTGCAGTGACGAAGATAACAAAACAAGTCAATGGCTATAACCTGTGTGAAATGTGTTTGATTTTTTCTGAGTCTTAGTACTGTATAACATTACAAATTGAGGTTTAGTTTACAAATCCTGCTTAAGAAATAACTTCTAACACGTTATGGCGGTCTCTATGAAGGAAAAATTGGTCGAATATCTGGCCGTAATGATGATTTCAACGTGCTTCTTGTTGGTAAAACCGATATTCACAAATGATATTCCCATTTCATTGGTCTTGTCTATTGTAAGCCGACATTTTTCACAAAGATGTAATATGTCGCAGATGATCCTCACTTATTGACACATTAAATGGGGACAAGACGTTGAATATAATGCAGTATGAAAATAATACAGTTTAGATTTTCTCCTATTACGAAACATAATTGACAGTGAAAACTGTAAATGTGTAGCTGGTTCCGTAACTCGTATTTGGAAGATGTTCGAGAGTCCTTACAATTTCAACACGATCCGCCTTCCTGATGAAGACAATTGAAGTGTTTGAATTGAGTGTTGAAATTTGTTTAGAGACACGAATAACCGCAACGTGAAAAACCGTTATTGACTCGCACCGATTTAATGGACGTTTCAAGGTATTTAATTCTACTGTTACCAACGGATTTGAAAACGCTCGTCATTTTTCAGTACGAACCGGCAGTTGAGCTAATCGAGCTAGTGGATAATCATCAAAAATAATAACTCCGGAGCTTATATCAAATGTTTTGTCAACGACCTTAGTCGTGGCTAGACCGGTTTCGGGTTTTGACCATTATCGGCAAACGGATTTCGATTGGGTAGGGGTTTTGTAATTGTGGTTTCTCCGGGTACACAATAGGGCTCGATCAGAGACGGTTGATTGTGGCAACATGCCTGGAAATATAGGAAAGTTGCGAACGATTCACGATTGGTATGAGAGCTTTGAAAACCCATGTATAGTGGAAAACAAATTCCTCCGCACTAAGTCAGGGAGAAATATTTGAATTTGTTAACGTTACGGTATGCATTAACTTACTGAGTTTCAACCCTTTCTTCCTTTATCTTCAAGTACAAGCCAGTTTTTAAAATAAATGAAATTTTTATAATATCTTGTTTTATTGAATAACCACAAATATATTCGATTGTATAGGTTATTTCCAAACGTTTTACCCTCTAGATTATTTTGACTTAAACGAATAAACTTGCCGGCTTTACACTTGTCTGTTCATAGGATAAATAACAGTAAAACTGTAATGTCGAACTGTATTTTAACGAAAAATTTGGACCTACCTATCAATCACCATTTCTCCAAACATTCATTTATTCTACCCTAAAAGGAAATTAATTTAAGAGTAGGATCTCTTGTATACTTCAAAGTTCCCTATTTTTATCAAAACCTTCAATACAGCGAGCAATAGAAAAAAAATTCAAGGATGTATCTACAATTCCTTCGTAATGTTGCCGAAGGCCAGTGTTGTTCCGATTCCCTAACAGGTGTGATTAAAACATTTGTAACGTAACGGACTCTACATCAAGGTTCTTTGCTCGTTGATTTCACTCAGTTAGCGAGAAAGACTACTGTCTACAGCTGCAGCATGACAGCGTTCGTTAAATTAATTGTAATTACGACCAGTGCAACGTTATGACAGGAATTCATAGTAACATGCTAATGTATTGAATTAAACGATTGGTTTTATCATTTCTTCATTTCATGCCACATCTCATTTGGTTGGACTGACTGTAGTCGATGTAGACCACAGACCGTTCTGATGAAATAGTGGTTATACTTGAAATATCATTAAAAAAAATAAAGATATACTAAATGAAGGACAGAAATTACATTTAGGGAATTCTTGCATATGATCGTGCTTAGACTAAATGAATAGAAGATGGATAGAAAAAAGTGCATTCAAATGCTTTTAACGAAATCCCGTACTGGATTATACCATTGTAAAAGGTGTACGGGTTGAATTAGTTTTATGTATAATGAAGAAGCGTAAGTTACAAGCGGAGCCAGGAAGTACTTTTATACCGTGTTTTTTGCCTGGGTTTGAGCCATATGAACTGAATTATAAATTCAGTTCGGACACATTTAACTAAACCCCGGAGTACGCTATAAACACAGCTCGGACATCCGACCCGACCCGACCGTTCCGCTTGGGCGGTAGAAATAACATCTTAAAAAATAGCCACTCTGTTACATTACATTATTTATGCCCACAACAATCTTCTTCTCCTCTACCGGGCGGGCTCGAGTTTACGCCCGTCTACGGATGGAGGAACGGGTTCAATCATACAGTTCATTTTCTTCGTCTAGAAGTTCCCCCGAGATAATCATGGTACGGTATAACGTAATTGTACGTTACGGCAAATAATTACGCCCAAGAAATATTGCTTAACCGGCGGCGGAGTTTAAACAATAAAGGACGTATTTTTTGTACCGTTTTTCACTTTTTATTGGGTATATTTTCAAGGGAAAAGTTTCATTCGAATGTTAACAATCTCGGTCCAAAGAATAATAGGAAGGGAGAAAACGTTTAAACGTATCCCCCTACGAAGCTAGGAAAAAAGCTAGCTTCAGTTTTTGTATAGTTCTTGAAAACTGTATATTCTTGATTACTATAAATTGTGTTCTTATTATTCAAACACGCATACAGGGTTCAAATATTACACTGTTTACCAAATAGACTAACTAAATTTTAATTTTAAATTTACTATACGCGAGTAAAGTAATATTATTTTTGGTTTATAATAAGCGCATTGTTGTCAGTACAAGATTTAAGCTTAACAATCATTTTCCCAAACAAATAAGCTCACCTAAATAATACATTGAAGAGATTACGGACGAATTATGTGCAGAATAAATTACCAATTTTTGTACATGATATAACTGAAATATAGGGGATTAAATGAGCACTAGAATTCACGAAAGGAATATTTCTAATATCTAGCGCTTTTCAACAATGATTAATCTCTTTTATGTCCTCAAACCTCTTGCTCTACAATGGAGTTGGGGAATGGTCACACTTCTTAATTTATGAGGTTCCATTATTCGGAAGATATAGTATTCCTTGTAAAGTACCACCGAGAAGTGTTCAATCACATACGCGGATATTCGCCATTTGTCTTGAGGGTTTCTTCCATTAAATCCTCCGCCCTGGACGATGTCTTAAATAATTTTATCATGTTTTATCATCAACCCCGAAACTAAATTGGCACAAACCTCAGTGAATACAGTGAGCGAAGTTATTCAACGATAACAATATAATAATGTACGGAATTTATTCTAATAGAGAGTACACCCAGAGTCAATGAATGTAAAAAAAAGAAAGAGTGAGGTACAACGAAAATTGAGTTATCTCGCAATTGACTGTCAGGGATATTGAAGCGTGAATTCATATGTATCGAGTGGTTGACAATTTTTAGATATAGATATGTCACTATAATGTGTATGTTTCACAAAAGTTATTTGGTATACTGATTAAATTACTGCATGCCTTCTGTAATGAAGATATTGGTTATTATAATAAAATTGCTTAAACTCCTATCGAACTTAAACATGGAGGAAAAGATGAAAGTTAATGATGCTTATCGATAATGCTCTTAAAGTTTTTTGAAGAGCCTAACATAATTATGTTGTCGAAATAGTTAATATGAGGGCCATTGCCTACACGTCGCTAAATGGTTACGTCCTTCCAGTTAAAACCAATTAGTTCAATAAAACAGAAAAAATTAACAAGTTTTAATCATACTTTATGAGCATCGTTAAGTTTTTTGTCTGATTTTGCAACAATATACGTGGTCGTAATGAGAGATCATTAAGAAGAAATCTGTCGGCGATTAAACGGGACAGTTTTCCATACCGGTACACTAAAGAGCATGACCGTATCAACCCGACAAAATCGCCTGGGGGAAGCGGTGGTACTTTACCGATTCTCACTGTCGATAAATACATACAGACTTAATAAATAATTCACAAGCCGGTTTTGGTTGAGAAGGCCGGCTGCCATTCGGAGCGAAGTCGAATCGATAATTTTAAATTGTTCAAAATTATATTTCCAGCAGTTTCCCAATTCCGCGAGTGAAATGACCGAAGCGAGAGTGATACAATTATTTTTCTCGCTTTCACGGATTTCTCTATATTATTTTCATCCGTCCGAAATAAAAGTCCGCAACCAGGTAAAACAATTTTCGTTTGATCTTAACAGAGATTGCTCACAATTTTGAGTGTTCACAATAGTTTCGTTAATAAGAACCTGGAGTACAGAAATCAGTAGGAGTCAAATATGTGGTGGTATTATCCAATATAAGCCACATTATAGTCAATGATATAGCGTCCATGCTACATATTAGATGTGTGTGCTATATACATTTCATTGTAAATACAATGATTTGAATGGACTCCACTATGAAAAAATATGGGATCATTCATTAAGTTTATTACATCTTGAAGGACCGACCTAAATAGTGCCTTTGTTCCAAAAATGTGTAGATAATATTCGTTAAATTGGCTTTCCGAGTATATACTCAACCCAAGGTTCGCAGTGCACACTTCAGAATTTGTAATTGCATACTCGTAACGATTTAATAAGCAACAAAATTGTGACAACACCGAAAAAAGATTAATTACGATGAGATAGGCCGTTTATGCCAATACCACGTGTGAAAATAAAGTTTTAAAATTTCGAATAATATTTCACTTACATTTTTGCGATTTGAAGCGAAATAGTACTGCATTTATTCTCGTAATCAAATTTCTTTAATTTTTTAATCGGTCATTATCAGTTTAGTGTTAGTGTCTGAGAATGCATGATTGGGATGGCGCGTGCGCAGAACGTGGTCGATATTACCTATAGTTAGAGAGTGTGGTTGTTATAGAGCAGTATAAGAAAGGGAAGGATAAAGAGTGGGCGGGGGGGGCGATCGCAGCGACACCTGTGAGCCGCCCGCCATCACTTTCCGCACTTTCAAAAGTTCAAACCCCGCTAGTGGAACCGCCAGTACCGTCGTCTGCCCACAACTAGACCACACCGTCTAGAATTCCAAATACCTCCTCTCGAGACTCTCCAACTATGTTGCCGCCCTGAGCCAACTCCCACCAGGTCCTTATATTCTATGTAAGTACCGAATTCACGAAATCAGCCTACTTTTAAATATAAGCATTTAAAGATAACAGGACAGTCCGTAAAATTGTTGACGAATTATTTTGTCGGAGTAAAAAGCTCGACTGTAGTACATTTCGGGAGATGACAGTAACGTATCCGCGAGTATACATTCCGCGTAGGGACACTGACATTTAAGACGCTTCCTGACACATTTACAAACAATAGAATTCATCTTTATCCGGTGTACAAATTACCTTTGCAGTTCTGTTCAGAAAGAATTCGTTGAGTCCGGTCGAAAACACGGGTCCGTATAACCAATCTTCGCGAAAACACAGATCGAACTAGAAAAAAAATTGGAATTATGAGGGGCCGAGATCTTAAGGACTACTGGGGGCCGAGCGGGAGTTTGCGAGGTCGGGGGCTGTAGGGCGCCACTGGCACCGGCACGTAGCGCCGCTCCTGCCCCCCGGAGCCCATTTAAAAGGGGGCTCGGGGGGGCCTTCATCCCTTCTAAATATGCTCTTCTACCGCCTTCGCCCTTCCCGAGTTCATGCATGATTGACGTTTTCGTTTAAGACGTAATTACTTCCCAGGATACCAGTTATCCCCTAGAGCGCTCTATTCTATTGTAGTCTGTTGTTACCCCAGGACTCGATTTTCAGTTTAGATAAGTAAAGCATCGGCGGAATTGCCCTCTAATACTGTACTAATTTAACTAGCCTATATTAAATATTTCTTTTTGTATTCGAGTAGGTACTGTATAGTGAGCACATATCGGTGCATGTTATTAAACATTGGGACATATACTCAACAAATAGTTATTGCGAATTTTTATTTTCCGAATAATTTGGAGCCGATAGATTTCAAGGGTTACAATGTTTAAATTTTAGTGACGTTAGGCGCCCTATTACATTTTAATTATTGTAAGTTCCCGTACATTAGGATTGTTGATTTCAAATACGTTTCGACTGGTACGAATGTACATCGAGTAGGTTATTTCCAAAAATAATTCGGTAAAACTCGCATTCAGCACTCGTGCTTTCGGTTGGGTAACAATCAGGAACTTTTGGACACGTTTGGAGGTCTGGCCAAACCATTAACGACTTCTTCAAAACATTTCCGTGAGATTTGGATTGGCCGGGAGCCGTGGCAAACGTATTCGGGAATCAAGCTGCCGCCTTCCGGTTTCGTTTCGTGTAACGCTTGCGTAACACCCGGGCCGGAATTAATAATTGTACCCGACCCACGTCTCGAAATTCTCATTCGAGATTTAAGACTCTAAACCGAGATTCGAAAGTACCGCAACGGGTAGACGAACTTTATATTCCGTACGAATTCGAGATGTACGGTTGATATCGATCACGGCGAATTCCAGGTTGCGCATACCGCAGACCGTAAGACGCACTCGTTTCCTTCTGTTTACTGTAAACCGGCACTCGGCGGAACAGATATTAAGATCTGTTAAGTTAAGATCGGAATAATTTAACGGAGGTGAGGAACGGAACAGACACGTGATGTTAGATCAGCCGGTCGCTCGCTCAGAACGCCGCTTGTTGTGTAAGACCCTCTGGGCTAATCTATATATAAAGAATCAGAGCTTAAGTCATAACATTCCTTTCTCAGGTTTGAAAACCGGCGATTTCTCGGTCGTGTATTATTTTGAATTCACTGTGTTCACTGTATTTGTTTTCACTTATTGTATCTGTTGATTTTTAACGGATTCAGATGTGCAAAGTCGCGATTATCAACTGAAAGATTCTATTATTGGAACACTTTTTCCTTTCGACGTTATCACTACCACTAGAAACTCCTACGAATAATCCCACGTGACGATATTCCGAACGATATGTCCTAAGCTAAAATTGAAGGCCACAGGAGTGAAATTCTAACGAACGAGTCGGTAATGCGAAGATGTAACATGAAGCTTACATGAAAGAAAATAAAGTTAAATAAAGGTACATAGGGAATGTAGCCGACACATGACTTTTGATAGTAACTGGACCGAGACTTGATGTTAGCGATTAGGGTGTTATTGAGGGCGGACGCATGCAAATCGAACGTCAGTCTGAATGTAAACAGAGGCGTAAGCGTGACTTAGTGGGCGGTGTTTACGTGCGGTATGTGTGAACGGCTCCGGATTGGGGTCGCGTGCTCCGATTTTGACCGGTTTCGTCCGTCTCACCTCCGACGAGCAAGTCCGTTCAATCTCGGTAAGGTGTATAGATAATAATTTTTCTATTCAATATTTAACACACCGGCACGGAATTAGGCCCCGTTTGTTTCTCATGGAGAGCAATACATTGTTCATTCGAAATATGGCACCAGGGTCGAAATATGCCATACGAGGTCGAAACTTCTTTAGATTCAGACACAATTGTATTATATTTTGTTAAATATTCACGGCATTGCCGCTGAATTGTTATGATTTATAAAGAGTTCAAAACTATATAACAGAATTTAATGTTAGGATATTTTTCCTCTCAGATTTCCATTAACATTTCGCAACCTTGGACTAGCCCAGTTCGTACAAAACTGGCGTCTTTAAACCAGATCATAGACTGTTTCATTGCTAACAAGTTCGTCTCTGAAGTTCTATGCGGGTGCCCTCGCACTGTTTTTTCCCTATGTAAGCAGATTTTATCCTAATTAATTCAAGAACCACTTCATATATCGGTCTATTAAATCTAGAAGAGAACACTTGACAACGTTGCGGAAATTCTGGAGCTTTAAAAAAACAAAAAGATAATCGTGTAATTTATCGGCGTTATTCGTTGAATTGGAATAATGATAATAAATCTCAATATTCGATGCACACATTATATAATCACCCTGTTATTAATTGACCATATCTTCCAAATAAACAAAAGAGTACGGGGAAAATATGTAATACGTTAGACTGTTATTTTCCGCATTGGGCACGTAGGCAGGAGTGTCCTTCCATACCTCGGATCAACCTGCAAGGTCTGCTCTTGAATGAGGTGGTGCTATATATAATCAAAAAGTACCATACCGTATACCACGCATCTAGTCAGAATGTTCATAATTACATAATTACATGATGTTTTATGTTTTTTATATGAGAAATGAGATGGGTAAACTGCAAAAACTGAATAACGTAATTGCATTTATTACTTATGAAATATTGTGAATAAATATTTTCTTCATTTTTTAAAAATTAAATCTTGAATTTTAAATTAAAATTTTGAAAGGGACAGAAAAGATTAAAATGGTTGAATATGCAAAACACAAAAGCACATTTGGGTGTAAATACCCACGGGAAATGTCACTGTTAAATATTCGCTATAATTAGTCTGTCACTAATAATTATTCTTTACAATCGCTATGTTATTGAATAACACATAGACCATTTAGAATATTTTAGTTAAAATTTATATCGTTTATGAAATTTCTTTGGCTGGCGACTTTAATTTAATTTAAACTTTCTGGCGACTAGTAAGAATTATCTTAAATGCTTTGTCTAATATTCAAATTTCGAAATATCAGGAACCATAATTGCCTGTTCCAGCGACTAACGAAGCAGATAAGGGCAGATAATGGAATTTCGAGTTCGAGAAATCTAATCTAATTCCACCTTAATGTGTCTTTTACTGCGTCACCGTACGTGCCTTTACTTTTAATCGTATCAGCATTCATTGTTCCCTTTACTCCTCAATCGATGAAACTCCTCTTAGTGTCCATGTGTGTGTGTGTGCACTTTGGCGTCCCTGGGGGCTTATACGGTAGTGTAAGGACGAAACAGGAAATAACAATTAGGGGAACTGTACACAAAAATTAATGATTGTAAGATCTGTTTTTCTAAGATTACTGTAACTGATGCGACAATATATACTTTATATAGAGCGCAGGGTAGATACAAAGCGTCAACACGGAATTAATGGACGTCCTTTTAACAAAAGCTTAGGAAATTCGTTAAGTAATAGGGAATTAACTGGAACAGCGCCAGATCACGCTACGCGTTTGTAAAACTCAGCTAATAAATTGATCGTGTAATCTCGCAGAATCCAATAAACGGCATGCAGCCGTCCCCAGGAACATGCAATCTAACTTTAAGGCGTTAGCTGAAAATACACCCCTCCTGTATCAAACAAATATCGACTCAATTAACATTGTTGACACATCGATATGATCTTTCCAATCCTCACGCACTTTACCATATGAGAACGTAAGGCATTTTTGTTAATAGCACCGGTTAGTTTGTTTCATGTGTTGACATAGTGGGCACTGTAATTTACAGTGGAAATGACATTTCTCTTTAAGTGCCTACACTTTAAGAAACGTACAATCATTATAAATGAAGAGTGATGATTAGCACGGGAACCAGCGCATATCGGAAAACAAATGCTGTTTCTTTAAAACAAAATCCCTAATTCGTAATATGAAAATACAGTTACAAGTAAAATTGTATTCATGTATGATAGTTGAGCACTATAAATGACTCTGAATTGTGATCATTTATTTTCGCTCTTTGTGAAAATCACGGACTACCTACGAGTGTCGATTCAATTATAAGGTCCCCTCTTTTTGTATATCTCCAGTTTGCGAGTGGTTTCAAATGTGAAGAAAACTATCTTGTATTAAATTCCAACTATTTTTGGGTGTAGGACGGAAGTGAGGAACCCCAAGGGGGCATTATCATCGACCGCCGCGGTGTTTTTTTATCTGAGAAGGTAAAAAGAGCGGGTGGCTGCGGCTAACAGGTTCGCCGCCCGTACCGCGGCGTTTTTGCGGCCTCCTTCGGATGGTCCACGGCTTCGCGAAGGATATTAAGAGGGAGAAGAGCTCATTTTGAAATATTTATTACTCACGCGATAAGGTGAAGCGTGGCCCGACCGGAAAATTATTTATTCCCCAATGGCCTCAGGGCGAAAACCCCCCGTCGGGCGTTATATAAAACGGCCCGTCTCTGACCGGACAAATGTCCTGGAGTATCGGAACAGTTTTCGTTATCGTTCGGGTGAATGATCCGGCGAACTGAACGCCCTTAAATCAACGCCTAAATAACAGGGCGTTATGCCGCCTCTTACGGGCTCCACTCCTTACCCTCCTCGACTTTTTACTACTTTGCTAAGCCCCTCGCAAGATCGCCTCCATTTAATGGCCTCATGGCTTTTGGCATTACCGATCTCCTCTTTCATGAAACTTCATGAAATCCAACTAAGCGTCCTACAGCCAAGGCTCGTACTAGGCAGATTAGTTTCGAATACATAATTGCAGAGCTTTAAGCAGAGATCACACGTTTCGCTGGATGCGAACTGAATGCTGCGGTTTTCTCACATCGGTTGGTTTCAGTTTTCCAGCATCAACGAAAGCGAAATTCAACGTGTTGCGTTGAACGGAACATTCTTAGTAATTCCAAGAAGCAGATCCAGTTCCCAGATGGGAACATAAATTATAAATCATTTATTATTAGTATATCTCTAGTCGTTTCTTAAGGGAAACATACCGTTTTGTTGGCCGTTGGGACTTTTTACCAGCGGGATCTCTTTATTTATTTTTTATTGCGAAGTGCAACATAACTTTCACCGGCGGCTAAACGTGCGCGGTGAAATTGTCAGCGATTCTGGTGGGGTTCCTTATTAAATTCCGAAGCGGAATTGCGAAACTCCGTCGGGTGTGAATTACATCTGGAAAGTGTACCGTGGTAGGACGGGGTCCTCGACAGTGGCGGTGCGGCGGATGACCGATTGGCCGCGGAAACGAAAGAGAAAGTGGACAATGAAATGCGGCACACGTTCCAGTGTCCGACAATGCCCACGTTTTTATGTAACTGCCCGACGACTCGTCACGTACGTGCTGCCTTTGCCTCAATTGGCACGAGCGGCACTGTTATCGATATTTTCAGGTTCAAACTTGTTTTCGAAGTGAAAGCTCTGTGTGGACAAAGACATGCCTTTGGCACAGTGGCGTGTTTCCACCCGCCTTTAAATAAAGAATGGAAAATGATCACATTTAACGTATTTATACCCACAAAGGCTTCTGTATCTGCTGGAGATGAACCATCCTGCCAATGACACTAAATTGTTTGTATTAATAGAAATAGATCACTGACGATGGCGAGAAGTACATTTGATGAGTAATAATTAACTAGACAAAGGCAAGGTAGATGACATCGGTCATCGCTTTAGAGCAGATGTCATATCAGTGCAGATTCTGTTGGTTGTGAGTAGGTTGACTATATGTATTCATTGTTTTATATTTATTAAAAACGGATGTAATGCGGTTAATTATGTGATTAGTGGTAGAATACATGTAAACAAGAACATAAAACAGAATTCAAACAAGATTCACAGTTTTCATCCACTAGTTAAGTATATTTGCGAGGGTAGTTTCGACCATCGGGCCCATAACTCCCATTGAAAGACCAAATATTTACCGAATCGACCGTAGGCATAATACGCGTGACCTATATCAAGTTTTAAAAGCCGTCTTTACTATATGATCGCGAAGATAAAAATGCGTTTTCTAGAATGTTTATTACTTTGCCTTCAGGATAATAAAACTGGATTGGAGCTAAAAATAAAAAAATATACAACGCAGTTCGTAGTTCCCACGCCTGGGAAGTGGGACTCCACGAACCTGACTAGTTCAGTTCATTAATGCTGTGACGATTAGAGTCACAAGAGGGGGTTCAATTTTCCTACAGTCCAAATCGGGGAAAGTGTTCAACTCTGTAGCGTCGAAACTGGTTTGGTAAAAAAAGTTGTTAAAGCATCGGTAGAATAATACTAAGGGTAGAATAAAAAACCCCAGACTCTGAAATAATAGGATCTTAACTAATATTAGCGAGTCATATTACGCCATTTTCTGCCCTTTCAGCCCAAGGCGAAGATTCCATTTGTTAATTGACGCCTAGTTTCGTTTTAGCGGCCTACTGAAATGGCGGATTAGTGCTTCAAATTGTACCGGATGAACGACAGGTTTATACTTATTATCCAGAGAGAGAGTTAAAGTTATTTGTAAGGACGTGTGAAATATATTTCGCGGCAGCCATGGACGATATCCGCGAATGCTTTATGGTTACAAAATAAAATGGTAGGTAAAATATAAAAGTCCCCTAGAAATAAAAAATGATTTTATTATTTCCAGTTAAATTTAGAAAAAAATTCCAAATATATTTCTTTAATTCAATTCACTAAAACTCATTACACTAACCGTGCGTTTGAACCGGGGGTTTTCAATTTGAACGCAATAATCGTTTTGCACACTGCTTATGGCTGAAACATTGCCAACTGCATCAAGTAATCAGGAACAGTGAATTATTCAATTCCGTAATTCACTGAACGCCTTCTATATTCTCGTTATATTATCCCGTAATACACCGAACGCCTACATTTTTCGGGTTATATTATCCCGTAATACACTGAACGCCTTCTATTTTCTGGTTATATTATCTCGTATTACACTGACCGCCTACTATTTCCTGGTTATACTATCCCGTAATACACAGAACGCCTACTTCTTTATGGTTATATTATCCCGTACTACACCAAATGCCTACTTCTATATGGTTATACTATCCCGTAATACACCAAATGCCTACTTTTTTCAGGTTATACTATCCCGTAATACACTGAACGCCTACTTATTTATGGTTATACTATCCCGTAATACACCAAATGCCTACTTTTTTCTGGTTATACTATCCCGTAATACACTGAACGCCTACTTTTTTCTGGTTATACTATCCCGTAATACACTGAACGCCTACTTTATTCTGGTTATACTATCCCGTAATAATACTGGTTATACTGAACGCCTACTTTTTATGGTTATACTATCCCGTAATACACTGAACGCCTACTTTATTCTGGTTATACTATCCCATATTACACTGAACGCCTTTTATTTTCTGGTTATACTATTCCGTAATACACCAAGTGCCTACGTTTTTCTGGTTATACTATCCCGTAATACACTGAATGCCTACTTTTTTCAGGTTATACTATCCCGTAATTCACTGAACGCCTACTTTATTCTGGTTATACTATCCCGTAATACACTGAATGCCTACTTTTTCTGGTTATACTATCCCGTAATACACTGAACGCCTACTTATTTATGGTTATACTATCCCGTAATACACCAAATGCCTACTTTTTCTGGTTATACTATCCCGTAATACACTGAACGCCTACTTTATTCTGGTTATACTATCCCATAATACACTGAACGCCTTTTATTTTCTGGTTATACTATCCCGTAATACACTGCGCCTACTTTTTTCTGGTTATACTATCCCGTAATACACCAAATGCCTACTTTTTCTGGTTATACTATCCCGTAATACACTGAGCGCCTCCTTTTATCTGGTTATACTATCCCGTAATACACAGAACGCCTACTTCTTTATGGTTATATTATCCCGTACTACACCAAATGCCTACTTCTATATGGTTATACTATCCCGTAATACACCAAATGCCTACTTTTTTCAGGTTATACTATCCCGTAATACACTGAGCGCCTCCTTTTATCTGGTTATACTATCCCGTAATACACCGAACGCCTACTTTTTCTGGTTATACTATCCCGTAATACACTGAACGCCTACTGGTTATACTATCCCGTAATACACTGCCTACTTTTTCTGGTTATACTATCCCGTAATACACGAACCCCTACTTTAATTCTGGTTATACTATCCCGTAATACACAACGCCTACTTTTTTCTGGTTATACTATCCCGTAATACACTGAACGCCTACTTTTTCTGGTTATACTATCCCGTAATACACTTGCCTACTTTTTCTGGTTATACTATCCCGTAATACACTGAACGCCTACTTTTTCTGGTTATACTATCCCGTAATACACTTGCCTACTTTTTCTGGTTATACTATCCCTTAATACACTGAACGCCTACTTTTTTCTGGTTATACTATCCCGTAATACACTGAACGCCTACTTTTTTCTGGTTATACTATCCCATAATACACTTAACGCCTACTTTTTTCTGGTTATACTATCCCATAATACACTGCCTACTTTTTCTGGTTATACTATCCCGTAATACACTGAACGTGGTTATACTATCCGTAATACACTGAACTTTATTTCTGGTTATACTATCCCGTAATACACTTACTGGTTATACTATCCGTAATACACCGCCTACTTTTTCTGGTTATACTATCCCGTAATACACTGAACGCCTACTTTTTCTGGTTATACTATCCCGTAATACACTGAACGCCTACTTTTTCTGGTTATACTATCCCGTAATACACAAATGAACGCCTACTTTTTCTGGTTATACTATCCCGTAATACACTGAACGCCTACTTTTTCTGGTTATACTATCCCGTAATACACTGAACGCCTACTTTTTCTGGTTATACTATCCCGTAATACACTGAACGCCTACTTTTTCTGGTTATACTATCCCGTAATACACTGCCTACTTATTTCTGGTTATACTATCCCGTAATACACTGAACGCCTACTTTTTCTGGTTATACTATCCCGTAATACACTGAACGCCTACTGGTTATACTATAATACACCGCCTACTTTTTCTGGTTATACTATCCCGTAATACACACGCCTACTGGTTATACTATCCCGTAATACACCGCCTACTTTTTCTGGTTATACTATCCCGTAATACACTGAACGCCTACTTTTTTCTGGTTATACTATCCCGTAATACACTGAACGCCTATTTTCTGGTTATACTACCGTAATACACCGCCTACGTTTTCTGGTTATACTATCCCGTAATACACTGAACGCCTACTTTTTCTGGTTATACTATCCCGTAATACACTGAACGCCTACTTTTTCTGGTTATACTATCCCGTAATACACCAAATGCCTACTTTTTTCTGGTTATACTATCCCGTAATACACTGAACGCCTACTTTTTTCTGGTTATACTATCCCGTAATACACTGAGCGCCTCCTTTTATCTGGTTATACTACCCCGTAATACACCAAATGCCTACGTTTTTCTGGTTATACTATCCCGTAATACACTGAACGCCTACTTTATTCTGGTTATACTATCCCATAATACACTGAACGCCTTTTATTTTCTGGTTATACTATTCCGTAATACACCAAGTGCCTACGTTTTTTTGGTTATACTATCCCGTAATACACTGAACGCCTATTTTTTTCAGGTTATACTATCCCGTAATTCACTGAACGCCTACTTTATTCTGGTTATACTATCCCGTAATACACTGAGCGCCTCCTTTTATCTGGTTATACTACCCCGTAACACACCAAATGCCTACGTTTTTCTGGTTATACTATCCCGTAATACAGTGAACGCCTACTTATTTATGGTTATACTATCCCGTAATACACTGAGCGTCTCCTTTTTCTTACTACTTTCTATTTTGTGGTTTTATACTATCCTATAATTAAGAGGCAATTAAGTGCTGATTACAAAAGTGGGGCTCAGCTAATACTCCTTGAAAAAGGCAGCCTTCTGACGTTTTTTTCTAATTCAGAGTTGGAGTGAGTAATTACTTGCTTACTTTTTGTAAGGCCTATAAAATATTCTGAATTATTCACTTTCTATCAATAACCTTATCTGTATAATAAAGCCAAAGGTTATGTAGGAATAATAAATTAGGCGAATCAGTACATTGGCAGCTCATGTTTTCTAACGATTAATCTGTTAGGATCTGTATACAGCAACAGAATAATACTGTCCCAATTGAACGAATCGTGTTAGAAAAAGGCTTTCTCAGTTATACAATATTTTTAATTTTGAAACAGGAGGTTAGACATTGGAGATACGCCCTGTGCTAGTGACACTTTGGAATATTACCATTCTGAGGGAAAGTGATGGAACAGGTCTGGAAAGTAGTGTCTATCACGACTGGAAAATAATACTAGTCCCATTGAAGGAATTGACGGTGGAGGAAAGAAGGAGAACGGCGCGACTGAACTAAACAGCTCTTCTTTCACTTGAGCGAGCGAAAAGTAAAAGTGGACATTCATTTCATCCTAGACTCGACCAGTGTGTCAGGTTCACTCTACAGGTCGTTTCTACCGCTACTCAGACAGATATACTACATTTCCAGCACCCCTTCTATGGTGTGCTACCGTTTAAATACTAATATTAATACAGCTACGCTGAATATGCAACAATAGAAAATATAACAATACATTATGCATACAATATACATTAATGAACAAATCCAAAAATCATAAATTCTCGCCAAATGAGTTCTTCAAAGGGTGCAAGATTTATCAAATAATAAAATAAATTTATAGTCAATACGGGAAGATTAAACATAATCGGTCTATTCCTCGATGTATATTTTCCGAAATAGAAACATTTCTTCAACTGCAGAATGGTAAATGTTGAATACTTCTCGTTTATATTGCGCTATGAAACCTGTTCGAAGGATAAAAAAAAATCCGATATAAAAATTTGATTTTTACATCCGTTTTGTACAAAGCACTTGTGGTGCAATCCCGAATCCAAGTTGACTATTTTATAAAAACGATGCTTCATAATTTAACAAAGAAATCGTACTTGTAATAATACTTCTGGTAATTTTATAAATGTGGATGAGCTTACGATAACAAATTGACTCGACGCCCTAGAGGATTAAATATGGCCATGGTTAATATACGTGTCCTCGACATTCTCACAGTGGAGTTACCCAAAGCATGTAATGCTATCGAGAATGTCCTCGATTCAGTCGTTTCAATCTCATCCGGAATTCTCTCCACTACAATAAGATTCACTATAGACTGAAACGGGACTAACATCTGGATCGGTTTCATACCAGCCCTGGAGAACAAAGAATCAGGAATGTCACAGAAACCCACACCCGACAAAATCCGCCATTAATCTACTGTAGATTAATTAAGCAGCGAAATACAGTTTACCGCGGGATTAATAGACATTATAAAAATTTAGTCAACCAACTTGTACACAACAGAGATAAAAAAAGAGAAAGAACAAGTGCAAGTCTCCACCTTCAAGCTTGCGCAAACTGGCTGATGACAGGTGAATGAATATGTGTCACGGCCTCACTCAAGTCAAAACAATTGTCTTTCATTGTATCTTTAGCTTGACACTTTACACCGTTTATATGATATTTAAGACCAAAAATTTGTATTTTTAAAATTTACGTTATCGTAGATAATTCCAGTTTATTTAAAATATAAGCTACATCATCTTTGATGATGTCAGTTATCAGCACTAATGGTCCCCGCCGAATGCTTATTGATTTTCAGGTTACAATGGCAGTTTCAAAAGTTTTAATTATTATAGAATACAATGCAGTAACTAAGTTAGATACGTCAATTGGTGATCAATTCAATTTCCGATGTATGGTTGTATTTTACGTTTTACCGTATTATTCTAATTTATTCCAATTTCACTGGTATTATAGCAAGGATATGAGGGGTGCATATGAACTTTTTCACTTCCAACCTCTATTCTGTTTTTTCTTACTAGTTGAATTCCAATTTATCATGTAACCGATGATACATGCATATAGGTATGGCGGCCTCCATGTTTTTCGAAACAATGTTCTCCCATTATACCTTTCACCTTAGATGAAATACCATTACACGTCTGCATATTTCAAACCACAAAGATATTGAACATAAATTACTAAATACGTTTTGCAGACGTCCAGAGATCTGCTAGAGCTCCGAATAGTCCCGGTTTGACGAGGTTGGCCAAATGGAAGCCAAAATGTACCCAAAGTTAATATCATGTACCCAATATTGTGTTTTTACACTTCGATGTATTTATGTTCTATATTATGTATCAAGTCCCATGTTGAGTAATTCGGAAATGGTTCAGTCGATAATAATGATAGAAATATTTTTCAATTCTCACAAGTAATAACGATATTCCAATAAATCGCTTCTGAAAAAGTAATGTTGAGAAAATATCTACGAATAGCATTGTTCACTTTGAACATTTATTTACCACACCTGCAACGTCCTACTGTATAAACTATACTAAGCCTTTGGAACATAATTTCTAATTACACGTTTCAGATTCTAACAAGATGTTGAATTCCCTAATATGGGTTCTTTTAACAAACTGGGTCGGAGTGAGCCTCTGCCAAGGCATCTTGTATCCACGGGATTCTGAAACGAGACAGGTCACAAGACTGGATGGCATCTGGCAGTTCAAAATTTCGAACGATTCCCTCCAAGGTTTCAGGCAGAGATGGTACTCCGAACCCCTTTCAAAGGTAGGCATTGTTAAAACCCTATAAACAAGAACATTTACAACCCCAGTATATACTCTCTATGGCGTTTCGTAAACAAAATAGTCTGATACGGATGATAATATTTTTAACAGGCATAGAATGCTAACTAATTTATGCTGCAAAACTGTTCCAGTCAGGTGACGTAATTCCTATGCCTGTTCCGAGTAGTTACAATGACATTACGGAAGAAAAAAGTATCAGAGAACACGTAGGTTTGGCATGGTACGAGAGGACGTTCTACGTTCCTGACTCTTGGAGGAAGCAGGGTTTCAGAGTTTGGTTGCGCTTCGGTAGCGTTCATTATATAGCGCAAGTGGTAAGTTTTGTTGTTATATTATATCTGCAGTTTAAGTTTAGAAATGGTATCTGTGCTAAAAACTATGAAATCCGAAGCCTGGACAAATGTTACGATATTCATCCTAAAAGTATGGTAGTTATTACTGCATCCATTCCTGCGAAATTCGGTACTGAGAACGTTTTAACAGGTTTTATTAATTTTCTCGATTTCGAAGGCTCGAGATATACCTTCGTCTCATTCATACGACACAGTGAAATATTGAGATCAGAAATTCGAAATGTACCGGTTCATTAAAGTTACCGCAGTTACATGATTTAAGGGGAAATGAGAACATTGTTGCGTTCGTTATTTTTCCTAAAACTATAAACATTTTTTGGTTCCCAGTCACACTGCAGTAGTAGATCATGAGACTATCCCACCTCAAGTTTCCCACCGATTAACACATTTCGAGCCCATAGGAGTTGGGAAAGTATAATCTCGAGAGAATAATTATCAAAGTAGTACTTAGTTTGTTAAAATCTCAACTTTAATGCCGAAATTCTAAGAGGCGTTGGAAGAAAATTATTTTTAATTCCGATGAGTCATTATTCAAATAAATGCGAAGGCTTGTTATATTAACTGAAATTATTTACGGCACTATTTAAACTTGTTAAACAACAAATCTAGTTATCATGACACCTAGTCGGAATATTACCTATTAAATTATACAAACAAATATTCTTTCCAGTTATTATTATTGTTTTTGTACAATAATCCGTTAATAAATATACTAAATAAATGCATCACTCTATTGATTAATTATTTTATTATTAGTGGGTGAATGGACAAAAAGTGATGTATCACGAAATTGGTCACCTGCCTTTCCAAAGAGAGATCACGTCTGTTTTACATTTTGGTACAGAAAACAGAATAACGGTTGCCGTTGACAACACCCTCAGCGCTACGACTGTTCCACAAGGCTCGTTGGATAAAATTCATACGTATGTTACATTTTAAGAAACTAATGGAAATGCTTTATAATGGTATCATTACAGTTATTCAGCTCATAAATCTTAACAATTTTACAGGCTAGATGGTGTTAAGACAGTTCAAAGGTACACATTTGACTTTTTCAATTACGCCGGTATACATAGATCTGTACACCTGTATACGACACCTCCTGTGTACATAGAGGATATTACTGTGTTCACAGATGTTTCCGGTTCGAAAGGTCAGAATAGCTCTGAAAATATGATATTACCTATTTTACTATTACGCGTTATTAATGCATATTCTAATGTCATAACAAAACAATAACCGCCACAATAACGAGACAGTTATAGTGCTTTTTAAATTATAACAGGAACCCAAATCTTACCTCCCATACCATAATAAACACCTGAGTCAATATCCGATCTTGTAAAATTCAAATAGTATTTTTATACTTACACATATATGCAAGTATGTTTATAAACAATTCTACAATTTCAGGGATTGTATACTTCAATGTAACTGCAGGAGGATCAATCTCTGCAGGTGATGACATTTCATGTCGTGTTGACTTATTGGACTCTGATGGGGTGTCAGTCTCACATAATATTATAGATGATAATGATGACGGATTTCTTGGGAAACTCGATGTGCCTAATGCAAAATTATGGTGGCCTTATCTCATGGATCCCAACCCTGGCTATTTGTACAAACTAGAGGTAACAAATAAACCCTACTTAAATACTTGAAAACAGTATTAGAGGAATTATTTAGTCCCTATTTTGTTAAATATTTTGATACAGATTGTAATATAAAATACTCTTCATTCAATAGTCAGAATGGTATATTTTCATTTTTAATCTTCAAATACGCATAAATGGAGTCAAATTAAATGGAAAAAACATCCAAATAAATGTTATTAAATAATTTTATTATGTTATAAAATTTGATGTGTATGCAATGCAACATTATTGTTGAATCTTGATTCTAACAGCTGTATGTTTATTATTGGCAAAACACTAATAAATATTAGTACATCAGGTTGTACCTGATCCCTAATATAACAATTGTAATCCCAATAATAACTAATAATAGCAATAATTAATTACTATAGAAGTTACATAATTGTCTTTAGGTTCGGCTTTCATCATCACAATGGGGGCTAGAAGATGTATACAGATTACCTATAGGAATTAGAACTATTCATTGGACAAATACAAGTCTCTTTATAAATGACAAACCAGTGTACCTGCGAGGATTTGGAAGACATGAAGATTCTGATGTAATTATCAATCATTTCTTTTATTTTGTAGTAGTAATCAAAACTATGAAAAGGAAATTATATAAAAGGTTTCATTGACATGAACCGGGAAAGAATAGAGACAAGTGAAATTATATTAATTTTACATATTCTTTTTCAATAGTTCTAATATGTAGAGTGCTTATTTTTAAGATTTCAGTTGATGAAATTATTATCATATTAAACAATGATATTATTCATAAACTTGGAATCAAAATATATCATTTTTACATAATATGTTTTGCAACTTTTCTGAAGATTAAAGAAGTTAAATAACTGGGAAATACTATGTTATAAGAAGTACTAAGAATATTATTTGCATTCTCTATTTTTTCAGATAAGAGGTAAAGGCTTAGATTTAGCATTAGTGACCAAAGATTATAACTTACTTAAATGGATTGGGGCAAACTCATACAGAACCTCACACTATCCATATGCTGAAGAGATAATGGATTTTGCAGATGAACAAGGAATTATGATAATTGATGAATGCCCTAGTGTTGACACAGAGTAAGATTTATATTCTCTTGAATTCATCCTCAAAAAGGATCTAAAATCCTGCCAAAGATTACAAAAAATAAATATACCATTTTCAGTAAATTTTCTCCAACACTATTAAAAAAGCATCAAGATTCACTAACTGAGTTGATACAAAGAGATAAGAATAGGCCATCAGTTATAATGTGGTCTGTTGCTAATGAACCAAGAACTCAATATCAAGAAGCTGATGAATATTTCAAGTAAGCATTATAACAATTTAAAATTAACTATATAGATAACAAATCTAATCTACTTCTAAATATAAAAGGTTAAAAGATAGTTGTAGCTAGATTTATCACAACAGTTCTATAGTACTTTAGTTCTATAGTCTGCTTGTAATGGGGTCATACTGTGGGATTCTAGATCAGTGGTGGATCATGTAAAATCAATGGATACTAAGCGTCCTGTTACCGCAGTTCTCAACAAGTGGTACAATATTGATCAAGCGGTGAGTTAATTGAAAGTTTGTTAAAAAATCAACATCCTTTATATACACATCATTCGATGGGTTCATTGTTAAAAGTTTATAATTATCAAAGATTCTGGAAATATGGACTGGGAATTTCTATTAATTCTATCTTCATAACTACTTTATGTTATTCTGAAGGAGGGGTATTACTCATTTCTTTATTCTGTCACATATTATCTATTTGCCTTCCTACATTCCCCATAATTACTTCTAAATAAATTAATAATGTATGTGTACTTAATATGAATGTAGATTGGAAGAGTAACATTAGATATTCATTTTTGTGTCAATAATGACATGCATGTGTAGGGGGTATATAATTGACATATTCACTAGTACCACCACATGATCGATTAGTTGTTTTAATTTCAATTTTAAAGTAGAGAAACAAATTACATTGTTTCTGTATTTCGAGTATAGATCTGTGGTGGATCATGTGAAAAGCCTTGATACCCGCCCAGTCACAGCAGCCATAGCTCAGGGTGCAGACTATGAATACGGAGTGAGTAGTAAACTCATTACTCTAAAATACTAACACCCATTTTGTACTAACATTTTGTAATAGATTACACAAATAAATACATATTATTTGATTTAAATGTAATTATAATTAGTTAAATAATATTGTCATACAAGGCATACACAAATTTAGTGCAACATATAAAATAAAAATTAAAACCTTCAAAGGAAATGAATTTTTGTAAATGTGCTATCTACAAAACATCACCATAAAAATTATACTTTCAAAAAAATTATTTATGTTTTACTCTAGTACATTTATCAGGCATGGGTAAAAGTAAATGTTTTTCAGTTCTTCCTCATTTTCCATCTTTCTTAACTTGAAGAATTGTATACATCAATTACGGGTTTTCAAATTGTGTTCATATACTTCAATGTTATTGTGATTAACTCTTTCTTATCATTTTTATTAACTGATATATCATTATTATTAATAGATAATTTGTGATAAATTATCAGGGACAACATATGGATATTATTTCATTTAACCGGTATAACGGATGGTATAGTGAACCCGGGAAAACAGAAATTATACAGTTAAATGTTGAAGCAGAAGCTGAGCAATGGCATTCCAAACACAATAAACCGGTTATTATGATGGAATATGGAGCAGACACCTTGGCAGGATTACATTTGGTAAAGAAATTATAGGATGAGTTGTTCATGTTTAATGACAGTAAAATTTGTTTCTTGGAATATATGTATGTAAACATAACTAACATGATATAATGTTGTAATTGCTCAAAGTGACTTTTCTAATATTTTATTTATTCTATTTTAATTGAAAGTAAAAATTAATTTTTACTCTTTTTTTACAGTACCCTCAGTATATTTGGTCTGAAGAGTATCAGATAGAACTATTATCAGAACATTTCAAAGCATTTGATAATCTGAGGAAGAGGGAATTCTTCATAGGAGAGATGATCTGGAATTTTGCTGATTTTAAGACTGACCAAAGTAAGGAATATCACAAGCACAATGATGATTTATATAGTTTGTTTATGAGATGCAAGTAATAATTTTTTGTTCAAGGTATAACACGAGTTGGAGGTAACAGAAAGGGAATTTTTACAAGAGATCGTCAGCCAAAATCTGCAGCATATCATGTACGAACACGTTACTTCAAATTAGCACAGGAACTCGACAATCATAAATTACCAAATGGCCTCATGAAATATACTGCTACTTCTCAGCTCCAAACTAACAGAATAGAGCTGTGACTGTGATTTAGTTTTAATAGTTATTCTTTGATTCTTAATTAATAATGAAACTGTTATAACAATTTTTACCTCTTATATTTTAAAACTGTTGCATCTATATATTTATAATTATTAGCGTAATATAAAGTTTCAGTTTTAATGTATTTCTTCGTTAGCATTAATAGATTTAGGACAAACATTTTGTACCAAATCTAGATCACTTAATAATTTAATGTACTTTAGTTTTTATTATATCTGACTGAACATTATACATTATCATCAAATGTATAAGCTACATGGAAGAATGCTGTTAGATCATATAATATATATATATAAATGTACAAACCATAATGAATTTATCAAATTTAAACAAATGTAATAATTAGAAAGCAAATGTAAATATTTTTAATGAAAATTAAGTAGATATTTCACTAGCATTATGGCATGAATAATAGCTTATATCAGGAATTATAAAAGAAAAATTGTAGTTGCTATATGAAATAAAAACAAATTCTAAACATTATCTGTGCACTTTTCTAACATAAGCTAAACAATTCAAATTTTTTTTACAGAAGCCAACAAATAATATAGCATGCCTACACTGAAATAAGTTGTCAATATAAAAGTGTCAATAGAGAAAATAAGAATCAACATTTTACAATTGTTAAACATATAGAAATTAGATTTCCTTTATCTTTTTCCCGGCCTTGACGCTGAGCGCTTCCAGACTGCAACGGTAAATGTTCGGAACTAAACACAGCACTCAATTGGCCACATGGTTTTGATCGGTCTTAGTTCACTGTTTCCGGCCATAAAGTAGTAACAAAATGACGTTGAAAAATTTACTTTGTGAAGTGTGCAACGAACACGATAAACAAGCCGCGTATAAGTGTCCAACATGTCGGATTCACTAGTAAGTACACCACCGGTTGTGAGCCCACTGTTGAACAGGCGAAGGTTATATACATGCAGGTTCTCTATTGCTTTGATTTGGTCCATCGGATTTTTTTTTATGACGAATATTATTTTTATAATCGTGCAGATCGATAAGATCAAAAGACGGGGGATAGGATTACACGTAGTAGAAAATTTGAATTCAGTCACCAATCATTAGTTCTTCAGTTACATGTGGGCCTCACACTAGATAGCACTGGGTACAACTTTTGACAGACCGCGTAATGTCCATATAACAATTTTCTGGTAAATCCCAGTGTACGATCGCACTACGGATATCGCGCAACCTCACTATCGACTTTTGTTAGTTTACTTAAAATTATTAGTTTTAAACATTTTCTAAAAGGTAATAATACATGGTATTAGAATACAGGTGTTAAAATGTTCCACTGTGGGAATAACACATCCCTATGATTTTGGCCATATGATTTTGTTTGAAAATGATATTAACATATCATACATTATTGCTTATGAAATTACGTATATTGCTCATATATATTATTTCAGTTGCTCAGTTCAGTGTTGGAAAACACATCAAACTCAGAAATGTGTTCCAGTGAGGCCTCAAAAAGACAATACTGAAAATCAAACCAAAAACTCTACTAGCTATCAGCACCCAACTGAAGATACTATTCCTCAAGAAACATTGGCACTTTTGAGTAGGTGTCATATGAAGTTTTTTATTTTTTATTGTTATTAAATATTAATGTTTCCTTCAGGAACAGTTTGCAATGTATTCAAATATTGTGATAATACTTTTGGATAAAAGGGTAGACTTATTTTTAATTATGATTCTTGCAGGAGACAGTGAGAAGCTCAAGGAGATATTAGCCAATCCATATGTGAAAGATATGTTAATGGCTATAGATAAATCTCCAAACCCATATGTATCCATCAAGGCAGCAATGCAGGAACCTATATTTACCGAGTTTGCTGAAGCATGCTTACAAGTAGTGCAGCCAGACAGTGAGCTAGTTCCCAAATAAATGTTTAATGACTGTACATTTGAAAAATTAACTATAAAATAAAGTTGTTTGTAATTTTTTCATCATTAGTGCAGTCAACATTTCTTTCCCCTTTAATTTTAATTTATAAACATCACTGAAGACATTTTAATTAATTGTATTCTGCTATTTGTTTGTTATGGAATTATATCATGTCATTAAAAATACTACATATAGTATAGCATTGCACTATATGTAGCTTTTTGTTTTTTCAATAAATTACTGTACTTACAATATGTATATATATATATATATATATATATATATATATACATACACACACACACACACACACACGTGACTATACTTCTACTCTCATAGAGTTATTCCCTTCAGCTAGAAATGTTTAATGATGATAAATTTTGTACCTTTCACTGCTTAGAGGTTTTCTAAACTTAAGTCTTGAGTTAGAGCATAACTTTGAGAGGTCAATTATCCTGACTAATTATGTGCATAGTAGGCCTCAGTGAACCCTAATTACACTCAATAAGAAACATACTAAAAGAAAAAAGGAATGTAATAAAAGGAATTTATTTTATGGGAATAATTGTTGAATGTCTTAATATATAATCCTGTATTAAAAATCAGTACAAAATATTGTCAAATTACAGTATTTATCTTACAAAACATATATATATATATATATTTATATTTATATATGTTTAACTCATCTTGAGTTAATTAATGGTTCTTGAATTCTATAATGGAGGCTACCATCTATTATTACCACTTATAATTACTGTTGATACAATTCACTATTAACGATATCCTTTATAGGTCCTATAACAATAATACGCATCCACAGCATGTAGAAGAGC
The DNA here is from genome assembly GCA_019843655.1 of Lethocerus indicus. NCBI lineage: Eukaryota > Metazoa > Arthropoda > Insecta > Hemiptera > Belostomatidae > Lethocerus > Lethocerus indicus. The sequence continues at coordinate 17,652,035 of JACDQD010000003.1, read as the reverse complement.
AAGAGCGTATCCCATCATCTGTTGGAATATTGTCAGTGGTTAGGCATATTGAAAGTTGATTGCAAAATGAATAGTTCAATATAAATATATGCACAGTTGATTTTTTTGCTACTTACATATGCGGCAATCATTGCTGGATATGCTATGAAACCCAAAGTGATTAAGTATAAAGGGTAAAGATAGACATTGACCGCAAATGCTAGGTATGAAGATGCGCAGAGGTATGAGAACACTGCACTGGCATTGAATAAAGTTTCCTGAAAAAATATTGTTTTAAAGAATAAAATGAATTCTTAACATCAATAGCAATTCCTAATAAGTCTTTTTGTTTATAAGAAATTGTATTTGAGGATGTAATAAAAATTACAAAATATTTACTTTGAATCAGTATAGAATTTAAATTAATTCCGGATTATTTCGTTAGACATCAATCATTTCTCCAAAAATGATCAATTCTAACATGCTGTATATAATACAACCAGTTTCCTCAGCTAAATGTAATAAGGTGCCTATTATGTCACTTTATGACATCACAACAATGATCCCGTTAATTTTAAATTTATCTCGCGAATGATTTGGTAATCGGTGTTAGCATTATGGTATTTGATGTTGGATTATTGCATTACGCACTGGTATTCGGTTGACTGCAGAAGAGATGTACCACAAAAACAATTGCTCGACGAGAGCCCCGTCAAATTTTGTGTAATTGAACGTTTTAATAGTTCAGGAAGTATAGTTACACTATACATCAGTAAAGCAAACAAAATAAATTCAGTAACAGTGCACAAAGGATGCTCCATCCGTAACCCACATGTGTAGGTGCCTCACAGATTTAATCACGGAATTGTACTGACGATAATGAGAACCTGAAATCGGTTTAGCATAAAACCAAATCAGTGAGTGCAGACAAAAGAGCACGATAATGATGAAATAAAATCGCTATATTCTTCTTATATTCTGGCAACCTATACTCAACAATATCTGGCACCTAATACCATCTATCTACCTATTTCAATTCACTTCCCTGGAAAACTTCTGGACATCCATATTATTATTTTTACTTACAAACAGTGATGAACGTATGAGGCTGAAAGACTTTTGTGAGAGAATGTAACATACAAGTAGTAGTGTCACTGTCGATACACAAGCTGAATTTGTTGTTAATAAAGACACGTACGACGACCCGATAATTTGGCATTGCGACATCCCGAAATTAAGTAGCATACTTTGACACATCCCCCCAAGTATCTAAAACAGAAAAAAGGGAACAATTGTATTAATCTTATAATAAATGCATGATATAAATGACCCCGGACTTCTTTCAAACAAACATTAAAATAGATTACAGTTAACTGTAATAATATATCAGAAACGTGCAAATATCTATCTATCTATCTATATATTATATATATATATATATATATATATATATATATATATATATATATATATATATATTGAGTATATTCGGTTATACTCTGTTAAAACATCATGAAATGAGCAGGTAAGCAGCAAGCTAGTATTATTTAAATTACGCTATTAAAATGTAGGTGCTTTTAGATTTTTTAAATCTTTGAAAGTTTTTTTTATAATCAGGGGTAAGGACACTGTTATTTAATCTAGGTTTTTATATAATTATATATAACTCTTGTTTTAATTCAATTTTTTTTAGTTTCCTTCCAGCATAGACACCAGAATATTTCAATTTATTTACACCGAATGTCGCCAAATACAAGGAGTTATCATAATTGAATGGGCTGGTAGGATGAATGAAAAGTTTGGTATCTACCATTTGGGCGATCTTGAGCATACCGGCTGCAGTTTGAAGGAATTGAAGATGGAGGCAGGTACAGCACGCGCAGCATCCACAGCCGACTCCTCCCCTATTAGCTGAATTTCCGTTCGTGACAACCATCGTAGGTTGCGACATCACTATCGTGCCCATTCCTCGAAGAGCCTGCAACAATTTAAATTCAAATTCCATCGCCCAATCTCCTTCACGGCATTTTAGGGAAAACAACTGCACATTGTCTTATGTGCAATACGAACAGTAGTGAATGCTGTGATTTATGATGATTACATGTTTAGTGTCCGATAGAATAGAAGTATAAGGAGGCCGCCGTATAACGTTCAGTAATAAAAATTTTGTATTTGTACTATTGTATGGAATAAGTAATATTTCCGCATGGTGGCACTCAAGTGTGTTGGTTGCACAGTGACAGTACAGACAGAATGCCCACCAGTCAACCAAAATGAAATACTATTTTAAAATACCTGTTTTGTGGTCTGCGAGCGGTTGGAATACCGTAGATTTCGTGTGTTTCTGTTTCCTCTCTCTGGTTTGGTCTTTTACTAGGCAGGTTTCGACTGCTTGCCATCTTCAGTAATGGTGTTAGTCACTTTTGACACTGGATGTTTTTTGGACATCCTCACTGCACTGAGGTACTGACTGCACCGACAGTACAAGTGACAGTGACAGTGACAGAGGAGACAGAAACACGAAATCCACAACATGAAATACCTTACTAATTTAAAGATTACGAGAAACCAAAAACGGTCTAACATAAAACCAAATGAACGAGTGCAGAGAAGAATGATAACATAAATTATTAATTCATTAACAGACAAAAAAGTAAGAAGTCCTGTCTTTCGGCTTCAACTCAGTAGTTGAACTATTGTTAGGAGACCTTTTAATAAGTAATACCGCAATAAATGGACAATTAATGTCCATTTTGAACAATTTAACTCAATTTCGTTGCACAAGAGAACTAAAATTCACAGTTCACGGCTTCGTTAATAAAAAACGAAATAAGATACAACATAAGTCTTACCTCAGTTACTGGACGGTATTGGAGCCTACACAGTGGGTCTACGACTAGGACTATTGAACCCTCTAGAGTTCGAGTCGAGAGCGATCTATTCCTGTGACCGGTCCCCCACATTGCTAGTTTTTTTGCCTTCATATATAGATATTTTTAGGAATTACCTGACTGTCGTAAACTTAAAATCCGCAGATACCCTGGGTTTCAAGCGAGGGGAAACTATGGCATGGAAATTCGAAGAAAATATTCGAAGGTACTCTTGAGTTTTTATTAAGACGAAAAGAAATGTCTTGTAAATTCTAAAATTCTTTATAGTACTAAAATTTATTATCGTAGTTTTCCGTTCATTATTGTTATGACAGTGTTCATTTAATTTGCTCTATTCGCACCAGGATGCAATATTTAGATCCTTGTATTAACTATTGCACAAGTTGCCTTATTGCTACATACAAATTTGGTGTTTTGAGTTTTATTGTCATTCACTGCTGTGATGTAAGCATAGATGTATTATTTATTAAATATGGGTATATATATATATATAATTGAAATATGGGTTATAATATTTGAATTTTTTTCATAGTTTGTTATAGTACTAGAGTGTAACAAATTTAGATAAAATGTTAATCATATTTCAGTAAGTGTTCATTCATGCACATGAAAAATATACTCTTAATTGTTTTGTATGAATGTAAACTTAGTCACAACAATCAGGGAACCCGAATGTATTTTTAAGATCTCGCATGTTCATTCTATTTATTAGTCTATATTAGTATGGTTCTTCATATGAAACTACCCCACCCATATTAATTCGTTATAATATTGAGTAGTGGTTCATAAAGAAATAGTAGTAATTTGTAAGGTAATAATTTTTACCTATAAATCCCCTATAGGAGGGACTTACCCTATCAATATTTTAATACTGAGGTAATCAATACAAAAAAATATAACCCTTAAACCATAGCTAACATTTCATAAAAACATACTAGACATACAGAATCAGTTCACAATACAACATATTTTTATGCTAGTTGGTTTATTTTCATGCATTCATTCAAGCATTCTTCAATGATTATTAACTACACATGATGAACTTCAACCGTTTGAATTATAAATCAAATAAAGTTTACACAATAAAATTTGAAAGTTAGAAGGGACAACAATTTGAAATTATTGTTATCATCTCAAGAAATCTATTGGAATAATCGATTTCTAATGCAAGTACACTGATGAATTGAAGAGTTTTAATATTCCAATGTAAATCCAAACTTACAATTGATTTTTGAATTTTTGAAACGATTTTCAAAGCACTGAAATGGGTTGAGGGGTAATAAACAATTTTTCATTAGTCATTAGTATCAATGTAGGACATACATTGTAAGCAAGTGAAAAAATGCATCTAATAGCAGAAAGCTGAAGCTCAAATTGCTCTAATTTTAAAGGCTAAAGCATAGCCTAATTAATTTTTTTAGAGTTAGAATTACAACATAGCTCTTAACTGATATTTCTTTTTTCATACTTTAGCTACATACTTTTTTTACCTATTATCATACATTCATATAGTGTATCTATAGTTATACTAGTTAATTTATAATATATGATTTATACTTGATGAGATTTACTTGTAGTTACATTTTGTATTCATCACAAATGCACACAAACACAAATAACCCACAATTAGTAAGATTAAAAAAATACAAATATTAGAAAAATATACTAATATACTAATAATATACTAATACTAAGTACTGAGTACTGAGTACTGTTTTTTTCTAGTATACTAATATTAGAAAAATGGCAATTGCTTAATGTTTTAATTTTACACAGCCTAGTGAGACTGAGTGATGAATGTGATGTTTATGATTATATAAGATATAATGAAGCATCTAAGACTAAAAAATTCGTGGAACAGATATTTAGTTGTTAAAAATATTTCTTTATTTATTTCATAAATATATCTTAAATACAATAAAAATTCAAGACAATTAAAGCATGAATTGTACTCTTAAGTTAGCATAATACACTGGTCTCAATAATAACTTTAGTTATTTATTTGGCTGTAAGCATCAAGGTATTTTACTTAATTAATATATAATAATACATAATTATACAAATATGTAAGTATAAAATTCAAATCAGTATGTACAAAAAGTAAAATAAATCTGCACTTCAGTTGTGTTAACACACAGTCAATATATTCAATAAGTTCAAAATATATAATTTACTGTAATAATATACGGTAATTAACTTCTTAGGAGTCATAAGTAAAAAATGAAAAACTGAAAGTTAGAAACACAAAAAAAGAAAAAGAGTTCTGTTTATCTGTTTATTAATGGATCTTAAATACCCTTAAAAGACCTGTATGCTAATATAGAATGGATCAAATATAGTGCACTAAGTATGAGGCCAAGGATCTGAAACAGAAATAATAATTACAGGTTAATTTAATAGACAAATAATATGTTAGTTTCTTAAACTAAATTTTAGAAAATTGTAATCTCTTTAATATAAAAATTCTGATATGAATAATCAGAAAGGTTTTTAATTCCAATTGTAGACAAAATATTTTTTCACGTATTCAAATTGAATAAATATTTTGTATATTGAATATAAATTTTTAGCTAACAACATTTACAACCAGAAATTACAAATTTAGAAAACAATGGTGTGTAAAATTACTACTTACAGAGGCTACAAAGTATGGGTGATTTGAGTTACGCCGGTCATTTACATCCACAAGAAGAGTAACTGATGATGCAAACATCAGAACAAATGCAAAGAAATGGTAGATCAGTTCCTGCAATGACATTATGTATTGTATTAAAATTTACCTGAGCATATGTACATTAATATTTAATTTGCAAGTCTATAGTAAATCATACTATATACCCTATAAATAAATCATACTATATATAAATCTAATATAGTATATATAAATCATACTATAATGTATAAATGTACTGGTAATTTAATCTATTAAGTCATATAAATTATTTATGTTATATGAATTGCATGTTGAATGAGCTCCAGTTTAAATTCTAATAATTACATTTATTCCTGAAAAAATATTTATACTTGTATTTATATGTAAAGTATATAAATGAGTACTTACATACATAGTCTTAGATATTATAGTTGCTACTGAAATTGTAAGGATACATGCTAGAAAAAGACAAAAACTCCCAAAAAACACAGAACATGCTGAACACATGAAGAATTCATACTGTATATATCTTGAATGATTTGAATAGTAGCACACAATTCCCAAGCATACTCCTGCTAATATCTGCAATTTTAAAAGTATTATTACATTCAATTATTTACTATTACCATTATTAATTATTACCATTGTCAATACCTATAAATCTATCCATTAATAAATAATAATTATCATTCCAATAATTCTTATGATCAAGATTTTCTTGTTAAATATAACTATGAAATAAATAAATAAGCAAGGAAATACATAACCATAAATTTCAAATATTTACTGTTTCCTAATCCCAATAGAGTAATCCAAAATGGTGATAATATTTAATCATGCTCATCATGTTTGTAGAAATCATGTTTGTATATTTTTTTAATTATGTGTATTGTAGTTTAAACAATAACTATGTTGGAAGCTATTTACCTATTAATAAAATCTATTCTGTTACATTAATAGAAGTACAGCCAAAATTAAAGATTATGAAAGAAATATCCATTAAGATGGACTATCTAATTTTCCACCTGTTCATTACACCATTATTATATGGCAAACTCCACAATGGGATCAGTTAAGTAGGGATTGTATTAAGAAAATAAATTGGTTTTCTGTAGCTCTTTGTTAGTATTTTCATTAAAAAATGTGATGTGTCAGTATTGTACTATATGTTCCATAATGGTGCCTAAAGCCTTTTGCATTTCCAAGATATAATTTATTATAGTAAAAATATGATTATTAGTTTCCTGTTTTAACTGAGAGATGAAATTGGAGTGTTTTAGAAGCAACAAATGTGCCAATAAATGTACATTGCATGACTTGGGGGTACTGACCATTTGCCTTATTCTAAGATGACCTCCTTTGATAACAATTTATTAATTAGCATAACACAGCTCATACCACTATACTCATATTCACGTTGCTGAATTAAAAATTTATAATAGAATAGTTCATTCATTTTAACACAGATGAATAATGTTTTAATAAATCAGGAAATAATTGGTGATATGAGTTATGTAGCCCTGATTCCAGGTTATTTTTTAAATGGAACTTTCTAAAGAATGATTAACCTCGGGATGGGGTATGCTATTAAAATGTTGAACAGCAGTAGGTCGAGGTTGAACTGACTTTTGAGGGTCACTAAATAAGGACAGACTCTAGTCACCATATAAGGCGGTGTCAAGGAATCCAAGCTCTCTTCTGAATAGAGTGTGGCTAAACCATTTATAACATTCTCTGTGTTAACATTTACTTAAAAAGTTGCAAAAATATCCCTGCTGACAGCTCTGAAATTCCAATTTTTGCTTAAAGTTTGTAGATAAACTACAAAAAAACAATCCTTTATTTCAAAGTCATGAAATTTACAGATAGCCAACAGGTGGGAGTATAAATGATACACGAGGAATTAGTAAAAAATCTATTCATGCTTTCTGGTTTAGCTTTATCGATAAATGTTATTCGTGATGAACGGATGTTCTGCCAACTTGAAATACTGAAGCACTTTAAAAATATTAATATTCTCGTTTAAATTGTGTAATCAACTGTAACCTACAACGTTTAAATTTTGCGGTTCCGTTTGCATTGACTTGGAATATAAAAAACAAAACTTCTGTCGTGCGGATGTCACTCGAGGCAGACGCATTTGATACGTTAATCTCACTCGGAAAAGATAACAATTCGTTCCTCCAAGGGGAGATTCGAAGAAACTAATCGGTATAGAAAGTCAACAGTCCATAAATAAGTGCGAGCGGTTGTCAACTATATATGGGTCGTCAATAACTCCTGTTCCGGCGTTCAGTGGACATGATGAAAACCGAAAACGACATGCCAAGATAATAACTTCGCCATTTATAGCTCTTCTTTCTGCGACGTAATTGTCGCAAATTATTGTGACGTTGCCTAATTATTTATAGAAACGATTAGAAATAAACCCTACCAGAATATGGCTATCAAAGTCACAATTGTAAGACGGAAGGAACCATGCAGTTTGTTATTTTAAAACCCTTATTATATCAGACACCTATTCTATGACGGGGGTCCCGTTATCAATGTTGCCATGGAGGTATATATTGATTTATGGAAACATTGAGGCCACCCTTTAATCAGAGCCTGAAGTACAGAGGCCACCGGGATTATAAAAAGTATTAAGTTTCATTATTCCTTACGGTTCAAAAGGAAATTGTTTTCCCGTGCCCAACATGGAAGCAGCCCTTGATTAAATTAATTATCTCATTCATGAAAATATAATGTATTGGAGCGGGTTTACAGTTATTAAAATGACATCACTGACTGCCTGAAGTGTGAGGTTTAGACCACTGACGATAATTTCTAATACGGCAACGTGTTATCAATATTTTTAAATTAACAGCAAACACTGAATATATATAAGTGTTTACACACTTTTACTTCCTCAATGACTACTTCAACTTTATTTAATTGTAATTGTAATGTGTAATTTCCTGTTCATTGGAATGCATACAACTGGATTATTTTGACCAACGAAATTGATATACTTCCGTATTAATATGCTTTTTCCAATATGGCGTATTAATTTTGGTATGTAATTAAACTTCAAAAGAATAATTTTGAGCGCGCTACCTTATGAAAAGGTTCGAATCCCCCACTGGAATACTTTTCGAATCAATTGCAAATTTGAATAACAGCGATCAAACTTCATTCTTTTTCTGAGATTTTGTTCGTTATATTCTATTAACTTTTTTGGAAATAAACAATCGGAGGCGAATCATAGTTGGCTAGCACATTTACTAAAGACCTAGCTAAATAGGGCTAGTGAAAACCCCAGCGAGCAATATTAATTCCTTAAATCTTCCACACCTGTCGTACTGGAAATTTAGCAATAATTAATATAAATAATTAGAGAGCAATTATGACTGTATAATTATCCCTGAGTCATAGGTCAAATGGAGCCTTTGAAATGAGGCGAAAGTAAAATTGAACACAAGGTTTGTCCTGTTTTGACACAGTCGGAACGAACATGTGTGCAGGCGCACTGGTCACGCACTACACTCCTACCCCACCAGTTCATTTTTCACTACCTCCCGCTGTTCACAATTACCCCAAAAAAGGAGTAATGGCCTACTTTCACTAACCGAAACCTCCAACCCGATTTGGAAATTGTTTCAAGCATCCATATCAAGCTATTTTCCAGTAATTCTATATTTTATTTTCCGAGTTTACAGTGGGGTCTTTGCGCTTCTCAAATGAGGTCATGTTTATACTCTTTATTTTTAGCCTTCGCTCCGCTTCCTCTTAACGTTCTGCTTGGGAGAACATCAATGCACTAAAAAAAACCTTCTTCTTCGAATGACAGTCATATCCGCTACAGAGTTGAAGAACAGGAGAAAATGTACAAGATTGATATTTAAGGCAATTGAAATATAGGGAAACAATTGGAGTTAAGCCCTAGTGTGAAGTTATGTATATAGTATGTGTTGTTTTCATTAATACACTAATAAAAACTGTTCAAATCCATTTATCGTATGAAAATATAACTACTAATTATTGAAAGTGGCCCAATTTAACGACCAATTCTTACAAGAGCGGCTGATTTAGGTTATCGGATGAAAATCGTTTGGTGGACTTATCATTGGTGTGTCACCCACAATCAATCGATACTGCCTTATCTAAGAAACGGGAATTAATATTATTAGCCTAATGATTTCATTTAGCAGGACCTGTTCAAAATAAATTCCTTCAAAAATAATTTTGAAGAGGAAAAGTAGGGGGATAATACATTTTAGTTAAAGACTGTCCGTTTAATACTGTACAATAGACACAGCGCTATTGTAGATTTTCAAGAACAGCAAAAAGAAAAATATTAATTACAAGAAAACTGGTACGGTACCAAATTAATGGTATTTATAGAATAAAATACCTTGAAATACAATTCAATATACGGCAATTTAAGGCTGCCACATTACACTAAAACTATTCGATTGCGGAACACAATAGAATGAGCACTGTTATTGTGCCCCCATAGTTTAAAGGAGGAACAAAATACCACTTTAGTGTTAAATCCAGTTTTAAAAGCAGACAGAATTTAAGTACTTTTCAAGATAGTTATGTATTAGACTTATGAGTCACTAGATTCTCAAGATTACCATCTTGATCTTTCACTCAATATTTGTTTAGACATTAACTGAACTGAACCGCGACGGATAAATTATAACTATCGGGTATTTAAAATCACAGAAAAACGTGGATACGAAATAGAACACAGAAAAAACTCGAAGGAAAAAACTAACACCAGAAACCTTATGTTCCCGGATTTTAAGTTTGAAATTACTGATCGCAAGTCGTAAGGAATTCAGAACAGACATTGACGGAGTATTTAGCGAAAATTTAGATTTAGGAATTTCACTCAATACCCGGGGATAAACTGGAAAAGGAAGAAATTGTTGATGGACAATGATGAAAAATAAATGCTATTAAATTATTCCGAAAGAATAAGTATTATAAGTAGTAGCAACAGTCCGTTATTACGGAAACTGTGCCGCGTCCCAGTCGACCACCTCGGTATAAAAATTTACTTACTACTTCCAACACTCTGAGGATACCCGGGAACGTTTTCAGGTATCCAGTGTGAAGTATGATGGCGGATGTCGTTGTGGAGGTTGTCGTCCTCGTCACCGTCACCGAGTGGGACATTGTTGGCCTCACGTAACCTGCCAACAGACGGGGTTAACAGTTTTGACTATCGCACTCACTCACACACACACACACACACACGAGCATCCGCGCACACGCTTCCATGGGCGCGCAGCGCCCGACAAGTGTAATTCTAGCCGCGGAGATAATTATTTACCTGTTGTCTTGTGCGTGTACATTGAAGGGGAGAGAGAGAGGGGGAGGTAGTATCACCTGTGTCGGACGAGAGCACTAACTGTGTACTGGTGAGAGGGACACACGCGGCCCGATTGCGATAATTGCCGCCGACATCATCATGGCCACGGCTCCGAGAGTGGGGGCGATAGATAGCTCAGGCAAGGAAAAACTGGATAGCAAGCTATCAGGCTTTCCCACGTGTTAAAGTAGCCGCTTATTAAAAAAAGGTACACACAAGTGAAATACAAGTGAGTTGTTGCTGAATATAAGGAATATATTACTGCCGCTATCAACAAAAAATTTAATCTCCAAAAAGACGTTAAAGCGTTTACTATCTTATGTTAATTTTTTATAGTAGTCGCCGTATTTTTTTTTAATTGTCTTATATTAAAACATAATTATAATTATGTGTTAGATTACAATAATTATGTGGCATAGATCTAGAGAAGGGTAGATGAATTGTTGTAAATCTTTAATAATGCAACTCTTCCGTCTACGAATTTCATTTATTCGGAGCAACTAGCCGAAGATAAATGCATAAAACTATAACTCAATTTTTTGTTTAGCTAAAAGTTTCTTTCGTAATAGGTGTATCACTTTTTCCTACAATATCCGGCCCGTGACGAACAGCCAATTCCACTAATTAAAATATATATTCTCCCTCTTCTGTAATTTCCCGGCCGTTTCTTGGAACCAGTCGGTAGGTAATAGCTACTCTAGACGTGACGGTTTAGCGTGGGCACTCGCCCACGTATTGTGTGCGTTCTCTTATCAGTCCTAATTGCTTGGAAGTACCCTACAAGATCTTACTACATTGTTCATGGTCGGCTGTATCCTAATTCAGTTTAAATCATTAAAATTTATATTTATTCAGAGGAACCCACAAATTATGATTTTCAAAGTTCTATTTCCTATTATCTGCATTAATGATTTTATATGTAACGCGTTAGGCATAGTAATGGGTAAAATAATTTAACTTATAAAAATATTTAAATGCTAATGTGTTTTAAATAAATAAATATTATTAACAATAATAACAATGCAATAAATCGTTTGGCAAGGACTTATTGTCTTACCTTGAATAAATAAATAACTGCACTGAGAAAGAGTACGGTATTCCCAGGTGGAATATTACCCTGAAGAATGCACTATTTCAATCCACTATCTTTATCCTCATAGCTCGTTTACTATAGATTTCCTAGATATCTTTTACTAAGAGATATTTTATTTTAGAATAGAAATGTTGGTGACGGATAGAACTCGATCGTAAATGCCTCTGTCCAAATATGAACTGACTTTTCCTGTTTCCCAGAGCGAAAATGAGTGAGAGAGTTCAACTTGTAGATTGTAGATGTACAGAACGCATAAAACATAAGAGTAAGACTTAATTACATCAAATAACATACTTTTTCCTTCCGGCATAAAATAATGTTATTCGACTCCTTCAGCATTTGAATATCTAAACTAATGACGTTTACAACTAGGTAAAATAATATTGTTTTTTAGAGAATGTAGTTTGATTGCAAGAAAGAATTTTAGAAGTGTGTCCAGACACAGTTGTCCCTAAACATTTTTCCAGCGTGTTAATTGGAGTTCGTTTCTTTCAGAGTGGCAATGTGCGGGTATAGAATTGTCGGCCGAAAATGACACGTGTGGGTTGAAATGCAGTTAAATAGATGATTGCTGCGCTCAGTATATAAAAAAGAGGGAGCCTTATACTCGGCCGGCCTAAATGTAGGACACGCCTACGCGCTCACCCTCGCCGCTTGCTTGCCAGACCACCACCAAAGTAAACCGAACAACGTCAATAACAGGCGTCAACTTTGAGTTACAAGCGGCAGTAGGTACACTTTATCTGAAATACCAGTGTTACTGACTACATTGAAAATGGTCTGGGACTGATGTCAATCAAATACAATGGCCCAACCTTTGTTATTGACTGAATTTAATAATGTAAATTAACCAAACTTCCCCAACAACAATGTTTCGTGACAAGTTCCACTTCCTGGAACCTGTAAAGCGCATCAAAAAAATCATTCCACAACGAATTGGAAGGGCCCTCTCTTTTTTGTGTGTGCTTGGAAATTTGGAATGAAAAAAACAAATTTACGGTTATCACGAATATGAATTACGTCCACATGAATAGTTAACGCGCTTTTAAATTAAAACTAAATCAGTTGGTTCGAAAGTGACATTGACGGAAAGAGTATATTGTCAAACTGCTGGCTTCGTGATTTTCAGTGCAGGCGATGTTGCAACCCGGCTATCAGAAATAGCATAATTGAGTAAGCTGTGGGGTATATTTTCATCTAACTGTGCCCTGCGGGTGGTTGTAGTGTTGTATTTGATTTCAATGTTGCCAGTCTGTCGGGTTCAAATGAGGACATTTAATTACCGAAATCATCAGTAGTAACGATTTACACATATATAACGCAAGGTATACATCAATTGAATTAAAATAATTTAACCATTTAAACAGGGTTTAAATAACAGGACCCGGGAATCCAAATGCAATCCAATGTATATATCCAATACTTGAGTACAAGTCTTGAGTACAGTTTAGAATTAATGTAATTGTTTCGTGCGTCTTTTGTAAACATTCTGAATACAACCTCATTAACTCCAGTTTAAAATTATAGCAATTAACAGTTAAATAAAAAGGAATATTATTAGTACTAGAGGTAATAAGAATTAATGTTCCAGTTTTCAAAAGATGAAAGAAGGGGGAGGGAGCAGGTCTCGCATCTAATAAATTGTAAGTGGTCGATCCTGTAGGACAACATTACTAGAGAGGAACGAACTCCTGATCGATTCAAGTGGGGCCTTCATGTAACAATAGCCGGATGTGTAATTAAAGGAAGCAATAGAAATTTAAAGAGCTATAATTTTTACCACAGAAATTTTATGCCGGGCCCACTTTCATTAATCATGAATGTAAATGAAAGTGGTAATATTAAGTATAATGGTAATTAAATTATTTTACGCATTCTGACTGGACATTTTTAAGTTACACGCTTAAAACACACTAAAACGGGTTACTCCCGTTGATGTTACATATTTTACCTTACATAATTTTACATTATATATATACATATACATATATATATATATATATATATATATATATATATATATATATACCCACACACTAATTTCGTTAGATACATATGTGTAACTTACATTCCAATACCACTAACCAATTATACGCTTTCAACAATGTTTTAATCAATGAAATATGTGCCAGAGCTGACTAAATATTAACATCTGAAAACTGCGTAAACATAACCCATATGTTCAACCCGCGAAAGTTTTAATCTGAACTTTATCTCTTTTGTGATTTCGCTTAGATAACCTGGAAAGGAATATGAATTAACAATCAGAGAACGAAGAGATAACCCTCCCCTGTAATCCACTCCAGTGACCCACTCTGATACGTCATCGACAGAGCGCTAAAATTAGCAGTGAAAAGTTACGAAAGCCCCCAACCACCCAGACCTCCTTAGCTGAGTTATCGTTTCCCCTTTTCCCGATAAAACTTCCTCTGATATGAATATGAAATCTACAACTAGTTTTGTTCTAATCCAATAACATGAAAACATTTCATGTTTTGGATTGTGATCTAATCCAATACTTTTGCCGCCTTCGCGTAGGCCCAACAATATCAATCCACGACTATAATCGACAATACCAATTGTAAGTCAATGGAGTCGACACAGTTGGCTCGGGGAAGTAAATACTAAATATTCAGTGAAGACTATGAATGCGCTGTTCGAATATTGTGTTAACTGTTTTAGAGGGTATAATGTACTTTTACCACTCGCACAAATTGATTATTTTCATTATTCCATCATTAATTCTAACTGCATTTTAAACTTGTCAACTGTTTTTGAAAAAATTCTACAATTTGGGCCTGAGACAAATCTTTATAAAGATACAAATACTTTCGTTTATTGGAAAAAAGAATACTAATATTAGGATTTCAGCGTATACCAGTTTCGATAAGTTATTGTGTCAATCTGTAACAATTTTAATAACTATGACAAAATCGTTAATGGTTTATTAATATTGCCAGAATGCCAATATTTTACGAATAAATATTTAATCCGTTATAATTTTGGTAAGTGTTCCTGAAGTTGGTCGGCAAGCGTTAGACCCACCATATGTCCAATTTAAGTGGGAGAGGATCCAATACAGATGTTGAAGTAAGACGGTGACGTAATAAACGGTGTTGTCCCTCAGCTTCGCATTTAGAATTCAGAATGTTTCTTTTAAATGTTATACACTCTTCTTCTGACATAGATTACGTAACTATACTCGGCTAGTTACTTCAAACACTTCTTAACTAATAAAGGTATTAATAATCATTTTTTCAATGGTCCTGAGCAAATGGTCCAATTCATGGAAACTAAGACAACTACCGCCTCTTACATTTGCCACTAATGGTAATGGATACTGTACTAAGAATAAATGTATGCAAGCTTGTATCAGGTGCAGCCATTCATCCAATAGAATAAACACCGGGAAATGTTTACTACTCCCATTAAGGTAATTCTGTAAGGCCGGAATCAGGTCAGGGTTTCAAAATAGCTCCCATAGCATTTAACACGCGAAGACTGTATGAGCGGAAACACTTTGATGGGGGGTTCGATAAAACGAGCGTATAAACTAATTTTTAATTCTTCCAAAATGGTTCTTTAATTTTCGCGACCCAAGTCTCTGACCGTGCACTCGTAACTGTTCCCAAAATGTTCATTAAAAGCACGATATTTAAAGTTTTTATAAGCTACTAAATACGCCTTCACAAGGTCTATTTATACAAAATTTAAATTGGACCTACATTGCAGCTAAGAACATACATTGATAAATGCCATATTGCACTTGAGACCCAACAGTGGTTCGCGTCCCATACGACTGTGCTAACGCAGGCGATATTATTTACAGTTTGTTGAGCTATAGTAACCTAGCTTAACTGAATAAGGTTCAATAAGTGTTATAAACATAAATGTATAAAACTCAGAATAATCGGAAAGGGGCACGCCCACCCCGCCCTGTTGGCAAACATTCCTTGTCAGTGTACTTCATTCTAAAAATCCATATTCGAATCTATTGCACATTATATCCGACACAAAGATCTACAAAATGAAAATCCGAATATTTAAAAATTAATGCTTCTGAGTTGTGGACCAGTCCTAGTAACGGGCCACGATTAGTGCCCAAGGGGAACTTTTCAACTTCATTAACATATTTGCGATCGTGATGCTTAGCGGTAAACGCGGTGCGGTGAGCTCATGCGAAACGAGTGCTGCTGTCGTGCTATCCCAAGAAATACAAAATGGCAACTGAATTATAAACAATACTTACACTTTCGGAAGGGAATGAACAAGCGTGAAGGCGAGGCGATAACCCGGGCTGGAGTGTTAGGCCGTGGGGTCGGGGAGTCCCCCACTCTGGGCCGACAATCCCGCCTCTCCCCTATCGCCCATGACTCAAGTCAAGCATTACGCACGATACTATTTAAGAGAGAGGACCTAACAGCTTCTGCGTTTTAGGCCCTTGTTCTCATACCCACCGGACAATCTCATGCTTTCGCACCGATAGTACCTGTAACAATACCGATTTCATTAGGAAACTTGAACATACATACCAATTTTAGCGTTGGATGATTTAAAATCGTTACAATACACACACACACACACACACACACACAATTACACAACTGCTAATATAGGTCACAAGGATGGTTTGGCATGGTCTGGAGTTAAACCGGGTTCTGCTTCTCTCTATTTACTGGAAAATGTAAAGTCAACAGTGCACAGATTAATTATTTGGGTTTTTATTATTGTAACTTTCCAAATTTCTACACTAACATTGTGAATAATACAATTATATTTATATCTAATATTCATGTAAATAAATGTAGAAAGGCCTATGGGCCGGCATGCATGTATCAAAAAACATTTGCATATTGTATGATATCATATATATTTAAAAAAAAAAACTATAAATGTGCACAGGTTGTCAGCAGTGCATATATATATATATATATATATATATATATATATATATATATATAATTAGTGAAATATTATTTAACTTAAATTGCTATTATATATCATGATCTACCTAATGTATTTAATGCACACTTATGGGAATGACAGTGCACAAACCTGTAATGAGAAAAAAATGGCTCCTGAGATAAGTCAAATTTTTAGAGGATTGTATATTGAGAAAAGATCTCTCAGGTTTCTTAGTTCATTTCAAGGTAGCAAATGTAATTATATTAACAGTAGAGATTCTTTATCTGGCTGGAAATTTGTAAACAATTGATAAAATTAGTTTTCAATTAGAAAGAAATGCTTGTAAGCTGCAACTTACAAACACATCTGTTTTGAGGTAACATTTAATTATAAAACTAATAAGAATTTTTCATCTATTAATGTAAGTTTCTGTTTTCAAATATTGTTTGGAAAATATTTTTTGTAATACACTATTTAATCATAAATTATTTAATATCACAATTGTAACTTATGACAAAAATATTGGAATTCATAGACATCAACATGAATTTGATGGAAAATACATGAATTACTGTGATATTCTTTATTTTAAATGAAATTTTATTCTGAATTTTTAAATATTATTATTTTCAGACTCAAATTTAACCACTGAATGATAGGAATGTGAACAATTTTGTGAAGTACATAATTATAAAAGGAAAAGTATAATAAAAAGTTAAGGAAGTTTTCAAATAATGTATATTATAAAATTTATATATATATATATATATATATATATATATATATATATATATATAACGTGCAAGTTTATTAAATCAATTATGTAATTATATTTGGCTAGTGTATGAATCTAACTTACTGAAAATTAATATATTAATTCTCATATAAAGTATTACTAACAGTAGTGAAATAAATATATGACCAGTGATTCCTTCATTAATTTTAATTTACTAAATTATTTTATGCATACATATTAAACTAATGTATACCAATATCAGTTTGTACTGATAGGATGCTTCATTAGTGTGTAGTACCTCACTACTTTATGGATACAATGTTACTGATCATGAGGGAATAAACTGGTTTAGCAGAGGACCAAGTTAGTGAGTGGAGAAAAATGAGTGATTTTATTAGATTATAGAAAATCTGCTATGATTTAAGGCAAGTGATCCATAAGGTAAGAGAGCCATAAGTTTCATTTTAATATGTGATTCCGATGAAAGTATAAAATATAAAATTGTACAAGGAAATTAGTAACTTGATTAGTTAATAAGATAGCTAACTTACCACTTTAAAGACAATGTTGTTTATATGTTGATGCACCATATCTTTTTTAAGGAGTGTAATTAAGGATTACATCACCTCCCCTCAATTTAATAAATAGGACTTTCAAACTTTAGTTTAATGAACAGGCAGTGTTACCCTTAACACTGCTTAATCTTCAGTTTCCTTGAATACAGAAAATAGTTTTTATGCTATTAAAACAGTCAATTAACTAGGAATACTAATTAACTTACCATATATTTAATAACTCAAGAGAGGGTTGCAAGAAGAGTGTAGGAACTGGTTAATATTCGTGAATTTAATCTTAATAATTCAGATCAAAGCTATTATAAAATGCGTAGCACTGATATACGAAACATTCTACCTATTTGTTGTTTACTTGTAAAGGGTGAGTCATTATACTATGATCGCGGGGTGATATTCGGCAATAGTTAGAAATACGCCAAAAAAATAGTACCTTTTAAAATTGTACATACGCAATAATTAAATAAGAACACTTTACCTAAGCAGTGCCAAAATTTATTATTATTGATTTGATTTGATTTTATTCACTTTACTACATTTTAATTATTAAACAAATAAATATTTGCAATTTTGAATATGTTAAACTGTATAGTAAACACCAGATATCATTACGCCATCTTGAATTCGGTACGCTCATTTTGTGCACTCTATTAATTACCTTATTTTTTAAACCGCTATGCTCAAAGTTCGTTAAATAATTATCGATTATGTTGTTAATGAATTAGTGTAGTTATTGAGGAATAAAAATGTATTTTAATTTCGAGGTGTTAGATGTAATTTATTATGGGTCCATCCTGGGGTAGGTGAGTCTTAGAGTTGACCTAGGTTAGGTTAGGTGTGCAGAGGCTACGAACAAAAGCTGAGGCGAGGTAGGTAAGAACAATTATTTATTAAATAATTGTCATTAATTATTTTTATTTGAAACTTATTCATCTATTTTTATTTATTTGTTTCCTGCTAGATAATATTTCCAATGTAAGACTATATAAAAGTTCATAAACCTTAAGAATCCATTTAGAAACAAGTTTAAAAATCCTTTTTTTTATTCATAAATATTTGGTAATAATTTGCATTAGTATTCAAAATGTAACTCATAATAAATGTTTTATGAAATTGTAGATTTAATTAATAATTAACTTAAATAACGTTTCTCATTTTAGTCAATTATGATAACATTACTCAATATTTGATGATTAATGTTAATGTATTAAATGTTATTACGGTATTAAAATAATCAATAACAAATATAGCCATTTTATTGTAATTTGTATTGATTACAGGAGTGAGGCAGAGCAGTGAAGACAACACCTGACACTAAGCCAAAGGGGTGCATTGTTTTTATCTACCACTTTATACATATTTATCTCAATCAAATCCATCTCTGTTTCAGATTTTTTAAAAATAGAAACTGAAAGAGTGCTGGTTTTAAAAAATGTTACTAATTCTAAAATTAAAGTAGTATCAAATTAAATCATGTTCCTTATGTAGATTTTATTACCTGTTAAGTTTCTTAATTAAATTTCAACAACCCTATTCGGATTTTCTTTTAGGATTACCATTTTACATAAAGTGCTTTTTCCTCTTAGTGATTCAAATTATTACTGAGCATCCTCTAAAAGCACTAAAGAACTTGTAAATAGTCTTGTCGAAATCAGTTTTATATAACATCTCATTTTTATAATAATTTATAAACAAATGTTATATAATATAAATTTATAAATCCTTAATATGAACTGATACTCTTTTTGTACCTTCTTAGACATTTATATAATCAGATACCTTAATTACTATTACAATACAATTTGAAGGCCTTTACCATCCATTAAGAGACCATCATAGATAAATCATTACTAATAGAGATTAAAATATTGAGACTAACAAATGGTTGAATATATAAAAAATAATAGACAAAAAATCTGGTTAGTTACTTTGTTTTCAGTTTTTAATTTGTTAAAAGTTAATCTATCCTATACTCTTCATATATTCCTTTGTCCCTGTGCCCTAAAAATATATTTTTTGACTGATACTCTTTTTATACCTTCTTATATATTTATATAATCAGATACCTTAATTACTATTACAATACAATTTGAAGGCCCTTACCTTCCATTCAGAGACCATCATAGATAAATCATAACTAACTTAGATTAAAATATTGAGCCTATCAAATGATTGAATATATAATAAATAATAGACAAAAAATCTGGTTGCTTACTTTAAGTTTTTAGTTTTTAATTTGTTAAAAGTTAATCTATCCTATACTCTTCATATATTCCTTTGTCCCTGTGCCCTAAAAATATGTTTTTTGGGTAATAAAGACTGCAGTCTTTACATTGGTGAGTCACCACTATAAGGTATATTGTTTGCCTCTATGGCATACTGCCCTGTCATTGCACTTTTACACTCCATTTTTTTATACGTTTACCAGGTAAATGGTACCTAGTAGACCACCGAACTGTTATTCTAAATTGATTGTTTTGATAAATGTTCAACCACTGTTATAAAAATTAAACATATAGGAAACTACAACAAGAAGGCTGGTAAGAAGTTTGTACACAACTGCCACACTCTCATTCTGATTAAATTTCACATTTTAAAAATCCTACATCTCATTTAAGTGATTGAAAATATTAATGACTTCACTTTTGTAGTTACTTGAAATTTAGTTTTTTCAAAGACTTTTCATTGATTTTCCATCTCATCTGCCGGCCATGCCAAGATTTTGTATCAGTACATTTATTGACTATATTTTGGACAGGAGAAAAAAAGATTTCCTAGTTTCATTATGTACTTATTTGACCAGTCTTTTAAGGTTTGAATATTTAGTGAAGTACTAAGCACAAGTACTGAAGTAAACTTGTCTATTTCTAATCAATTTGACACGCGATTAATCTGAATTATAGTTCTGCACATTACTTTTCCATTCTTGGATGTCCGCTTTGAGAGCACAGCTTGGGACCCTTCTCAAACCAAAGTGTAAGACTTACAATTGGTGGGAGGTACTAGTATTTTTAGTCTGATTTTTAGTATTCTCCACTGGTCGCGAAGAATGGGTCTTAAGTCTTAGCGAATCGGTTGGGGAGCGAATAAAAAGTAGAGAAAGGTTAAAGTAGAGAAAGGGGCGTTCACCTCTGCTGTGTCTCGCGTATTGTGTGTGATTGATTGTGGCAGCCACCCCGGGGCCAGAGACTCCTAATTGCAGAACACCTTTGAACTGCTTGCGTGGGTTCATCGCACTCTGTTCCCGGCGTTCTCCGCTTTAGCCACCTTTGATTCGCGGACTTTTCTCCGTTTGCAATTGCCTCTGCAGCGCGATGGACATACCTTTATTGGTCCTATATCATTAGTCCTTCGAGATACTAGCTGCAGCTGTGACTCGTATAAAATTTGTTCGGAACACTGGAAGAGCATTTTCAAAAATGCTATTAAATCAAATATGAAGACTATTCTTCATCGTACTAGTGATCAAATATCAGATCTAAATGGGATAAAAGATGATACTAAGGGCAAATGGAAATATTTGAATGTATCTAACCACTCTGTCTTCTTTTAGGACCACTAGACTGCTTTTGGCTTCTGGTTAGTCAACCAACACCTCCAACTAATCGAAACATTAATCTAAAGGGATAAGCCTTGCCCTTCACGTACAGTTGGACGAAATAAATATAAAACGAATCTGGCATTGATACTGAAAAACCAGGTCTACTGAAAAAAAAACCTTTAACGATGGTGATTACCTGGATAATAAATATGAATGTAATGAATATTATTTTACGTCTATTCTGAAGGTAGCATTAGTTTTAGTTTTCTAGTAAAACAATTTAAATAATTATTTTGGGAGGAAATGATTTCCAAATTGTATGGTCCACCGAATATTTATTGAATAGGTTATAGTAGTAAACGTGAGTAATTAGTAACTTATTCATTACTGACTCAATTATTTCAGTTTCGTATCAAACGAAATAACACGTTTCATGAAAAAAACCAATCGTTTGTTTACTAAAACAATTACTACTAACTAATATAGTACTTTTTAATGCATATTTTTAACTGAGAAATGGATTATTCGCCGTTAGATAAGGCCGCATTATGGAATTACTGGTGCGAGTCATGTTATTGGCAATTAATGGCGTTCGTTTCGATCCCGGTTTTAATTAAATGGGAGCAATTTAAACGCGGTGACATCAGCCCCGTTGTGTCCACAAAGGAGCGGGTGGCTCCAACTTCTGGGAGTAGGTTCCGCAGGGCGCAATAACAGCACCGACAGGGTCAGCCGGCCACTGAGGGTTCTAATTGGAGTGAAGGGGGACCGCCCAATGAAAGTAACTAAATTTAATTGTGGCAAAACTAATGGAGTAGCGGAATGTCTTCTGCGCAACATCCTCCTCGGTTGGGCCAGATTTAATAGGAGATAGCCTATCCTCCGGTGATCTCAATTAATTAAATTCCCCGTCTGTCCCTATCACTTTGTTTCCCATCTTATGCAGAGATCGAACACCCACTTAACAGATTTACTCGTGTTGTTGACCAGGTCAGTATTCAATGCTCTTAGTTAATTAAATGAGTGGTAGTCATTACTCAGAGCCATGTAATGAAAATGTTGCAGTTTGTAATTTTTAATATTCAATATATTTATTACATATATAAAACAATAATAATGGTAATACTTTGTTGTTTATCAGAAATTATAATTCTTAATTATAATACATCTTAATGAACGTACACCGCCTTAGCTGCTTAATATATAGATAAAAAATGATATAAGGGTATTCATTTGACTGGGCTCTTTTGTATCGTAAACGTGTGTTTCTTCTTATACATGACTATTATATTATTTCATATATAAAGAGGAAGGTTTTCATATATTCGATTTTTTTTTATATATAACGTTAATACAGTAAACGAATCGGCAATTCATTAATTACGAAAGGGTCAATATACTGTATTTGAGAGATTGTTGCAATTGGGCTCGTTAAGGCAGGAAATCCTGTCAAAATTTCACTTATATAAAGGACATTGACGCGTTATCATATTTCATTAGGATATTGATAAAATATATATGAGCGTTGATTTTATTTTATCGATTTAACTCTTGCCCCGTTTGAAAGGAAAAGCATTGTTAGAGCTAAATTGAGTGAATACAATTACAAATCGATAATGATTCAGATTATGCCATCGACTTCAGTTCGACGATGAAATTTTTTCTTATCGATGTTAAATTGATTATAGTCATTTATATATCAACGAGGGATTGATTGTTTTATAATAAAAATACTTCCTGTATCCATTGAAAAATAATTCAATAAGTTGAATGGGAAGTGGTGGTGTTGGAGTGTATGGGTGGGGTGGCTAGGTAATAAAACCTGATGCCAGGATATTGATTGTTGAAAACTCAGGTGGATGCCGCTCAACTCCCACTTCGCCTCGTTGCTCTGCGTTTTCTTCATCTGCGAATCCTCTTTCCTACTTTAATCAACACATCGTCCCAACAGTGACTTCTAATATACCCTAGACAATTCAAATTTAAAATTGTTTGAGTAGGGGAAACGGATTAATAAAACGATTTAGGGATTATTAGCATATGAGTAGTGGTTCTTGAAATTAAACATTGTTGCCGGATTATATGAAACGCATCTTTTTCTGGCCTCTCTGGTCTCATATCTGCGTATTCATTTCTATTTCATAATGGGAAAAATACGGAGGTTTGGAAAAATTGCAACGCCTAAAGTTGAGCTGTATAAATGCAAGAAGTACTTGCTTTTAGATGGATATGTTACTAATATCTAGATATATTTTTTTCAAATTCTCCCAAATCTGAAATTTGTGTCGTATTGTGTGAACAATAGGCAGAAATACATTATCTAAAAATGGATAAGTTGAATTTGACAAAATAGCTTCGAATACTTTCGTAACTTCCACATAAAGAGATTCCTAATTTTCTTCAAGCATAGAAACTGGTGTTCATTATTAGGTTTAAAGTTGAAATATTGCAGCTGTTATTGTGATATGATAGCTCGTGTAATAAACAGCAGCACAAATTTTATATAGCTTCATTACGTGCGTTTTGTTGACATATTATACAGGTTTTATACATTATATATTATACTGGCAAATTATTGCAAGGATTCCTTCGCAAATTAAATTCTCCTTCCGAAATTGAAGTAGAATTGGGAAACGTAAATTTGGAAGGAAATTTCAAATATTCTGTGAGAAAAATCCTCTTGCACAAAAGTACTATTTTTTTCTGTCTTTCCAAATAACACGAACATAATACTATTTTTCGATACTATACGTATCTGGAAGGACAAAAAAGGTACGGGAATCAAATCTTGTTACAATCCTATTTTCAAAAGGGTAATGTCCGGGATATTACGAACCCTGCAAAATAGATTGGACACTAAAAACGGGAAAGGAAATTTAATTCTCGCCCCATCCTCTGTAAGAGAAAGGGAGTCGAGGTAGACGGCCGACAAACAAAGAGCCGGCAGTTTATTCAATTACCGGCCTAATGCATACAGATTCGGTTTGAAGAAGACTCTGAACCGCGGAACCGTGCCCGGGGATGGATTAGATAAGATCAGCGTGCAACTTGCCTCGTGATAACAGGACGAGCTACTGCTTCATGACTGGCACCGACCGACACGAATTTGTAATCTCATTTGATTTGTAATCTCTTATGATTTTAGCTTTATGACTGGCAGTATTACAAATAAAATAAGGAATGGTTTACGTTTTTTATACATACGTTTTTTATAAGGTCATTTAATCGGAATTTGTCAGAGAGGGTTTAGGAATGGTGTTAGTATGATATTTATAACGGTGATTTTAAGGAGGTGGGGCTAATGAAGCTAGCTGCTGCCCGTCTCCGGCCGCCGATCTCACGGGCTGAACCGTCACCATTCTTAAGTCAACCGGCCTGTGAATATCCGCCTCTTCGTGTCTGCTTGAACCTGCAAAAAAAATTATGATTGAATCCTAACACAAAATTATTGCATAACGCGGCGGCTTCGGTCACTCACCCCGTCACTGTGAAATTTTCACCTTTTTCACTGACCCTATTGCGATTTAACGCCGGACAGTAATGTAACTGGAGAGTGTTTATCACGCTGCATTTCTTATGCATTAGATTCATAAATGGATCAGTCAATGCCCACGTAATTTATAGAAACGGTACCAAAACGACATAAAACAATTGCTTTGCTGCAAAAGCTTTTTAAATATTATGGTAGGAAAAAGGATGAAGAGCAGAGTTCTTTTGCTATCAACAGACTTCTCTGTAATTTTCCTAGTCTGTAAACAGACTGGATGTAATTGTTGCAATAGTCGTAGTGACTCTGAAAATAGCTAAGTTCAACTCCATATGTAACAAATATTAGCAACGTTTCCAACGCTGATAAGTGAGTGAAGGTTTCCGCGACCAGAACTTCACTTGGAAACTGCCCGAGTGGGGTCCACTGAATGGGGCTCTCTTGGGTGTTGTCTGCTTCCGGTGGTTTCAAAAAACAGTAAAAATCCCGGAACAGCGAGGTCAACCCCGGCTAACCGATATTTTTCCCACATCACGCGATCTCACCGGAAGCCAGTCAGTGATAATTTCCAGCACTGTTTTTCGGTTCAATGGTTTTGTTAGAACGAGGATTCGGTACCATAGAAAGACTATAAACTTCTTTACTGAGCATGATTATTAAACTACGACTTGTAATCATAAATTGCAAACAAATTCGTATCTTTAATCTGACAAATATGTTATAATAAGTGATACCCGAAACAAGTTTATTCTTTAATAGAAGTAAATACTTTTAAATAAGTTAATATTTCGTATTGGTTCTACATTATCTTCGTTGTCCTGACTTATACTATGTTTTATAACTCTCTATAATGAATCTATACTTGGTGAGTGTACAGTAAAAAGTATTTTAAAAACCTACCCTTTATTGAAGTTGAGTGGGGTTGTTGGTACAAATGATTATATTGAGTGAAAACAGTTCAATGCAACGAAGGATAAATAAGTGTAATCTAATACACGACATATCACTGTGACACATCCACTTGAAATTTTAATTTCAAATAAGTTTAAGTATGAACAAACAAAATCTCATGCTGAAGAAATCAGAAAGCATAAAATATCTTATGCAGTTCTGTCCGCATCTCGCGTGGTCGTTGCTCCAAAGAGGATTAGTAAAAGAAATTAATTGTTCGAAAGAAGTAATGGATTCTTTGCATGTGGCCATATTGAATGTATGCCTGTAGAGAAATGTATGCCCGCAGATGACCGGGTGTACTGTTGGAGTTACCTTAACAAGGCATACTAGAACCGTGCGAGAGGCCTCTGGCCAGTGGAATAATATTCCTGTTTCTTGTCCGTCATTACAATACAACTTTCACATTTTGTCAGACTTTTGTTTTACACTCACTTCACATTGCCGACCGTACATTACAAATTTGAAACATCGGTGTTGATTTATTAGATTTATTTATCATATAGGATTTATCGTATTGTAGCCTTATTTTAGTGAAGATAAATTATTAACTGCCAACAAAAATTAGTGACAACTATTGCTAATATATAAATTACCTATGTAGGCGGCTGGAATCTCTGGCAGTCGTCCCGCGGGAAGCGGGGGTCTCTCCAACGTCGGGTCGTCGGGCTCCAGGTTGTCCTCTTGGAATATATCCATTTCGGAATCGCGCTCTTCCTCTCGGACGTAGGGCACTACTTTCTTCAGGAGTGAGTAGATCATCACCAGCCTGTGGACGTTCGGGAAGAGAGCCCGTTTCAGGGCGGCCAGCTTCTGGACGGACACGCGGCATATAAAATTAGGGTCTTCCTCCATTGCTCGAAAATATATTATATTCGAGTATTCCTTTCCGCTATGCCGTCTTGTTTTCAATCAGAATTCCCCTAGCCATTATAAGCAATGCTGCGTTTTAGAATTGGATGCGCTAGAATTATTTTGCACATCCCAATTGACTAAGGAACTATTTCATTACAGAATCGTTTGTCATCAGTCAGTTGTTTACTCAAACATGTGTGCTCAAAAGATTAAATAAATCACATGGGTAGGACAGGTAATTAACACATTTCTTACTGATTTATTTTCAAAGGACTAAGTACAAATTTTATATTTCACTACGCGTGCTGAATGATTACGATTATAATCTAGCGTCTTATTCCTCCTTGATATACCCCAGATACTAAATAAGTAGTACTGAATACAGTCCTTTATTATTTGGATGCACTCATTCCTAGCATTAAATTAAATTATAGCCTGCTAATTAAACAAAATCATAAATACGAAACATATTATGCTTAAAATAAAATTTAAGTACTATTATTTTTTGTTCTTCTTTTAAGGAAATATGAATGGAAGTAATAATAATGTTTGTACTTCAAATATGTTATGCAGAAACTTCTTACTAGAACTAAGTTCCTCTATGACTAGAAATCTCTCTAATCTTCATGATTACTAGTTCCACGTTATTTGTATTGGGGCGAAGATATTGAATACCCCATTCAAAGTATCTATTTCTGAACACAGAAACAGGCAAGTTCAATATTTTAAGCACAATGTGCGTATAAATTGTGCGATGGAATCATCGATCTAGATTGAACAGCGATGCGAACTGAACCATTGACCAGACAGTAATAAGATAACGGAGATACTCAATCTAAAATCGCGTAACTTTTTTTCTCGTGCACTCTTGTAATACCATGAATTATACCAGCGCCAGAAGGAATAGTTCCCGATTGCCCTTTGAAAGTGGGACGTACAAAGCGGAACGCAATATGCCCGGCTCCTATTTGTTCCCGCGGATAACTATAAAATTCCGACTAGTCTCTTCAGAGAGGTCGCGCTCCACTTTTTGCGCTCGGGTTCTAAATGCCGCGGTAAGCACCGGGTGAAATTCCACGTTCCTCATCGTACCGGATCCCGAGTGGGAATGTCCCTTTAGGAAAACACGTCCACTCGAATTTCACGTTGAATCGGTTTTTTCTCACAATTAATGATTAACTATATTATTTACAATTGCACCATATCTTACAGGAATCAAGGATGAATCTATAGGTTATATAGAATATCTCGTTATCTGTAATGCCATAATTAGTCTCATAAGTAGGTAGTCAATTAGGTAATTAGGCAATTAGGTAACAGCAACATATTCGGCCGATTAACCAATAGACAAAGAGATATGTCCGGCCCCAAATTCAGGGGTGCCCGACTGAACCTAACGAAAAATTGGAATCGGTTAGCAAAATATTTTTACTTGTTCAAAATGAAGTGGCAAAAGGTTGAAAATGAAAAAAATGGAAAATTGCCATCTGACGCTGAAGGTGAATTAAAAAAATCCGTTCGCATCTATAAAAATACGGCCTGAAAGAGACAGTTTATCTAAGGCCCAATTACCGGCACTGACGACAACAAGTATGATAATTATTATTAATTAAATTTTACATTACTAAGAAAATGTGCGATGTACTATGTATCTCGAAAATGGTTTCATATTGATAATTAGTTTAAAAATGGGTTTTTATATTCTAATCTATTATTTTTAAGATTTATGACATATAACTACGTGATAACCGCGCGTTATGTTTTATATTTTACCTACCAAAGGAATAATGGACTCAATAATACAAGCACTGATAGGTGGTATTTCAGTACTCGACTGCAAAATCGTTGCGCGTTTTCCAATCAGGGGTTGGACGATCCTCATCAACAGCCCCTGTCCCTGCGACTCTATTTATTAACGCAGTACAGGGAGCCCTCCGCATTGCAGTGTCTTGCTCTCCCCGCGTTTATGCTGTTGCAGTCGGCCATGTAATGAGATGGATATTATACCTTATTATTTACTAAGTGCTATCTACATGACTGGACTCCATTCTGGTACCGTTCTCTAATGCAGCTGAACACCGTTAACCCGTGCTAATTGGCACCGCGGACTATTCGGATTAGCGAAAGTTTGGATTATCCGGGCTTCTTGCTAAAACATGTATTACAACCTATGTCGTCCTTGTTTATCACAAAGTAAACACCCTGAACATGTTTTATGAGTGCAGTTCTAAATTATCATATGAGTCTATCATATTTTTTGGACTAACCCGTTTTTCGGATTAACGGGATCCTGCTGTAAAAGGAAGTATCAACAACTGAAGAAGTTTTAATAAGGCGTCAAAATTCAGTCAAAATGGTCAGAACATTTATTTATTGACGTCGAATATAAATTAAAATGAGTTATTGAAAACTGAGTAGTACTCAAATTTATTCTTGAACAAAATTTTCACTATATTATATTAGCAGTGTGAATGTATAATAAATGGTTGTAAATAGATATAGACAAAGAGGGTTTAGATGTTGAGGCAGAAAAAACCATAAATATTGAGGTTTCCTTCCCATTTTGTATCTATTCCTTATAGGAAAGAGCCATGAAATGTCAAAACGCAACAAGGCTAATTACACATTTCAAAATCTAAAGCCAAATAGGTTGAAAATGTTTGATTAAGACGGATGAGCTAGCGAAGTTTCAAATAACACGTTGCCCTATACAATTTAGTGGAGTCAATTCTTCGCGTGAAACGCCTCAGGGAGGGTTGGACTACTTGCGATCCGGCAAGCACGCTAATTGCTCTCATCTGTCTGAGAATGACAGCTTTCCCTTACACAGGAACATCCGAGCTCATGGACGTACAGAAATGTCATGTAATTACAGGAAATAAAATTGCTCCTCGCCTTCCGGATCCCATTCTGGATTAAATCTTTCATTC
The DNA here is from genome assembly GCA_019843655.1 of Lethocerus indicus. Taxonomy (NCBI): domain Eukaryota; kingdom Metazoa; phylum Arthropoda; class Insecta; order Hemiptera; family Belostomatidae; genus Lethocerus; species Lethocerus indicus. The sequence continues at coordinate 17,622,080 of JACDQD010000003.1, read as the reverse complement.
TTTGACTATCGTCCTTATCCAGTTGATGTTTTAGCGCTGAATATTTCCGCACGAATAATTTTATTGTGTTAAACTGTAGAGTTTGATTAATTTACTGGATTACTAGATGTAATTGACTTTTCGCTGAAGTCAAATCCGATATTTATTTATGCGACAGTCCATCAGTGAGGTGCACTACCGGCAGAATATAGGCATTTTAAAGTCACTTTCAAATTGAAAGTAATGGAAAAATAAATTATGTTTCTTGCACTTTTTTTTATAAAATTCAATATTACCTCTGTCTTTATAGTGCATGGTTGTAAATTTATGTATTCTTCTGGTTAAAAATTACATGTTGGTATTATAATGTGTATTTTTTCAGATACTATTTATTTACTAGACTGGTTACCGCATTAATCATAGTGGGTTGTGCGGTTGATAATCTTGATATAAATGTACGAAAAGTCCCTCTTACCTTAATATGACATGTACATGTATATATATTTCTTATTTAGAAATTTCTTAAACAGAAATGGACATTCCGTTAACACGAGAGTAATTTGGCGCGCTGCATATTATTGGCGAAAATGCGTGTAAAATTCACCGCGTTTTGTTCGGGTACGAAATTGTTACACAATGCCGTATCAGCAAACTAAAGTGTGAAATGACTTGCATCTGATTTTGCATGTGCACTGGAAGGAGGCAGTGCAACCCGGCGCACCTGTAATTTCAAGCACGCTATCCGAGACAAAAGCGAACACGCACAGTAGGAAAATCAACGTAATTTTCTTGTTTTCTCCTCTTGTTAGCCTTTGCTTATGTCTCATCTCTCGTTATTTATTTCAGGACTCGTTCCAATATAACTATAATCATGAACGTTCTCTACAGTCAATGAAAATGGGAAATAATATAGCGTGTTGATTTAATTTGATAACTCGGAGGTAAATATTTAAACGTCAAGAAACTATTATTAAAATATACTTGTTCAGCTTTTTTTATTATCTATGATCGGTTACTGTTTAGCTTTCTGCAGTAAATAAGTTTACTTGAAATGATGCGTTCCCGTTCCCAGTTATTAGTGAGAGTTGTATGGAAAGAGGGACGTACATATATATTATATTAATATTGAGAGATTAGAGTTTTTAGAGTGTAAGAGCGTTATTTAAGATCAATGTTATGGATGATCGACTGAGGCGTTGATTCAATATGATGGTTATGGGACGGGAGGAGCGGAGCACTTATCCACCGTTCGGTCCGGTTATATTGGGTTATCTTTAATGGTCCTCTAAGTGGTGCCGGTCTGCTCTTAGTTATAAGTACCGAAAGTTTTCCTCAGAACAATACTTGCACCCTGAGTCATTTCTTTGAAACTTGTCACCAGACCTCAATGGGAAATGAAACAGCACCCAAACACATCACCTTTTTTCCGTTCCCAAAACGGAAGTAATGCAATTACTTTTACCATGGTTCTGGTTATCTTCTGTCCTTTACTAGACCGGTTTCGTCTGCCCGTCGACGAAAATTCATTTGAATTTTATAATGACATCTTTGCTCGTTAATTTTATTATGTGGAATATAGGGCCAAATATAAATACATTAATACAGTGAATGATATAATAATATCGATTATAAATTATAATTTTATATGAACGCTTCTACATTCAGAGTTCATAAAACTAGATATATCCAGGAGAAGGCATTTTTCCAATTTGTTACTTTATACTCAACAATATCTTAGATATTGTGTAGGTGATCTTAGAATCAATGTCGATACCAAATACCTATAAGGAACTGGTTTTTATATACAATATAGTTTTTTAGGATCTATATAATTATCTATTTATTATCTATACAATATAGCATTTACCTGAATATTTTCAATGAAGATATGTTTTGATTACCTATAGGTTAAGAGCTTGATTTAAATATGCTCAACACCCATTCAAATTTGACGCAGTTGAGGTATAATAAGTAGAGTGAAACGAAACATAATGTGGAGCAGAATAAACTGCGACACCAAGATAAATTGCACTGTCGTGCAAGTGACTATTTACAAGTGTTTTGACCTAGATTGCGCCCTGACCTCGGATTCAAAAAGCCATTTATTAGAGTACGCTGGCCCCGGGCTGGAAACGAATATTTTAAATGCGATAACCGCGGCTCGGTAATATTCGTTTTATCTTTAGTTATATAAACCTCAACCTCGAAAATTAGGACTCGTTCCGTATAAAAATATATAAATAACTGTAAAAGTGACTATAGAAATTGGATTTTTGCTCATTCCTATTAGCAATTGCATTTAACTTAAAATGGTGAGTATGAAGCTATGATCGAGTCCTGTCAACTTGTCTGCAGAACCGTCGTTACAATCAAACTTGCTTTGAAGCGATTCGGCTATTTGTTTCTTAATATGCGCACTGAAAAATTGGTAGGAGTTATTTATCGGACTTGCTCTATTCATTTTTCTACAGTTATTAGCGGAACTGGAAAATAGGTAAATATTAACCTGTCCTTGGGGAAAAAATAATAAGCTTGCTTAATAATTAAGCTTTAAAAAGTTAAAAAAATGGGTTAATGTAAACTACCGAACATATTATCCTAAGGTTTTTATGATCTTTTGAATTTACAAATCTGTTAACAATATCTATATAGTTATATATAGAAATATGTAAGAGATGTCTGATAAGATTCCTCACTGGTAACCGAGAAGTGTAAGTACCTCATTAAGAGTACCACACACATTTATACATATACACGCATACAATGATTAAATTTGCTAACTAATTAGCAAACCATTGAAGGCATTAAACTTAATTTCCGCAGTAGGTCATGGCTACGGGCCAACTTTGCGTGCCGTAAAGCCATTAGACCTGAGTAAGGGCGGGAGCTGGATAACCTCGGAGCTATGTTAGAGTTAAAGATAACACTTTTTACCTTTTGACACTTGTTAAACAACATTCGACTTTAGGTATGTACAGTATTTAGCCGAGCTCGGTATCGGCACGTCGGAAAATAAAATGATAGTAGATATCTATCAACTCGCTCCTCTACGCTTCTTAAAATTCATATTCTTTATATTTTTATTTATTCTGTACATTATCAGCATATTTCTGTACCCCATAGAGCTACATAGGCATGCCTATCTATTTTGTTCGTTTGTGCCTATTTTTTGAAGTGCTGAATAGACTCAGCAACACCAGCATGTGATTCAGCGGCTTTAATAATAATTTTTTTTCACCCTAAACTAACAGCCTCTTATATTCCATAATAAATAAAATCAGTGACATGTGTTCTTTTATATTAAACAAGATAAAGAATATTGGTAAAATAAAATTTGGTTATGTATTTTAAAGAATTTCCAACATTCCAAAGGAATGGAATAGAATATAATGTACGAATTTATAATGTAGTAATGTATAATATGTGTGATGGATATTTTATACAGTTAAGTTAAGTTAATATTATGGTTCAAGTAAGGTTATTGTAGTTATAATTACATTTTAAATTGTTAATAGAGTAGTATCTATCTATGTTAGTTGAGTTGTAATCGTTATTTAGATATATTTTTGAGTATGACATCAGGCAGACGATAATAAGAACATCGTTCCGGTTGCATTTCGAAGTAAGGTTTGTGGGTGTAGCCTCTAGCAGTGTGAACACTGGGGATATCCTGGATTGTCAATAGCGCTGTAGGGATTGTTCCTCCTACATGGTTAACATCCACTCTGGGGCTTACTCAGTTCAATTAGGCTGAAGCGGCTTTCGGCATAGCCTAGCCAAGTCCTCCCACACTCCCATCACAGACCGGACTTGGTTAAGCCCTGTCGCTCGAAAATGATTAATTCTGCGCGTGTGAACGTTCGCACAAAACTACCATACCGGTGTTCAAACAACGAAAAAGATAACTGTGTTGTTTTTCTTAAGTTTTCGCTGACTTCACTTTGACTGGCAAAAAATCAAAATCTATCGCTAAACAAATAATAGAATTTCTCAGGATCAGCAGACAACTGAAGGGCACTTTAAGACAGGAATAGTGCGTATGTTTAATGATGCAAATCACGTGGATATGCTTAGTATAAGTTCAAAGCTCATCTGAAATAAGATTCCACATCGTCCACAGCACTATCTAACGAACACCATTGTTCTTAACGTAAAAAAGGTATTTTTTAGGAATTTGTGTCAACCGTCAATTTCTACTGAGTTTCAACAATCCTGAATTCATTCCAGAGAAAAGAATGTTAAGAGTTTCTAAATTTAGGTTACATTAACTTATGGAATGAGGCTGGCAGTGAGGTTCTTACCGACGAACCAAATAACCCAGTTTCACTACCGAACGTGAGAGGAGCCACGGTTTTAAACGTCTTTGACGTTCAAAATTTCAAAATATAGATAACACCATCAGTCGGGGGACTCTCTATCTCCTCGCTACTACTGTTCTCACACTGAACATCCTGGGCATCTTGGAATCATCAGTAGTATTTTGTTAGTAATGTAAGGAGTTTTTTTTAACACGCGGCCTGTCAATGAAGAATCAGCACTGTCAATAATATTTGAGTCTCGTCATACGGCCATACACAGGAAAACAACTTTGTTGTTGAACTGAGCGGACACTTGGCGAAAATATTACCGCTCATTACGCAATCGCCTATGTTCCAATCAGACAAGTGGATTGCATAATGTACGGGGGAATTCGGGACCCCGTTATATAACTTTGATTATGCACTGCATTAACAAACTCCATCATGATTCATATTGGGAGCCATATGGTTCCATGTCGTGTCGACAGGCTTAGTGTCCTCATCGGACGATGAGGGATTAAATATCAGAAGTTTGTTATCTAAATTTCCGAATAATGTAATAGCGGAAAATTACCAGCCATGTTACTATAAGGTTAGTTAATTGCGGTCGGAAAATATTCGCTTTTCTGTAAAATGTTGGACTATTCATTTGATTGTGTATGCGTGCAGACACTATGGAGTGCAGAAAATATATAGTTCTCATTCAAATTTAAAAATTACTTTTTTCCCTTGTAATTATAAGGTTACTGTAATTATATATTACTATATAATTATAGTAACAATGATAGTAATAATGATAAAAATAATAATGGTCTCCAATATACGTTGAATAATTAGTGAAATAATTTCACAGTATAAGAAAAATGTAAGACATAATATAATGAAACAACTTATATAGTATAAGCAATTGAAGCAAGAATTCGTTTTGGCCTCGGAGAATTCGCAGATAACATCGTGTTTTTGGGTTGATTCCTTTCTGAAAATGACCAGCAATTTTGTGTAGCGAACATTACTCTGACCCGATGGGCCGAAAAGAGGTCAGCTCATTGGCAAAATATGATTTCTATTTTGGTGTTTTCATTTATTCGAAATGCTACAATTTTTTCAGACTATTGATTTCCCCAACAAGATTTCTGTATACTGCAAAAACAAAATGAATTTGATGTGACTACATTTATTCTGCTCTTTACTCTGCTGTAAAATATCGTACAATATGATGAGTCATATTCTCTTGATTTTATTGATATGTTATTTGACTGATGATGAATCATCGGTTCTAAATCTTCTACAAATATTTCTGTCAATGACTTGTATTATTCTATTAGTAGTGAAACGAATGCGTTAAAGGAAAGAAAGCTTTTATTGGGCGGTAAAAATTAAATTCCAAATATTTATTTTAAATTTGAAGGTAATTTTTAAAGTCCGTTGTTCGTGTTGAAACAATAGGAGCTTTAACGTCCAATTAGTACTTTCTCGAAAAATGCAATAGAGTAATAAGTATACACTCTAACATAGTTTGTACCGGCTACAATATTTGTAAATGCATTTTTATATTAATCGGTCAGGGCGTTTCAGTAGGAATAAATGTTTGCTATTTCGTGGAGAATAGACTGATATGGCACCGAGAGTTTACATTTTTTGTACGGCCGAGTTCATCGAAACCTCCATGTTGAATCAGTTTTCCGTTTCCTGTTCTGGTCTAGTGGCACTAGACTAAACTAAAAGTATTCCTGTGGATGATTGAAAACTTCGGTATAAACGTTGAATTAAATCGGGTGTTCTCTCTCTCGGTCTCTCTCTCTCCCGCTCACTCTCTCTTGGAAGGAAGTAAGGAAGGAAGGAAGGAAGGAAGGAAGGAGAGAACCAGGCAACCAGCACCCATCTTAGCCATTAGCACGCTGGTTGGAGGGCCCTCGATCAATATGTGGAGCCCAAACCGAGTTAACTCTCCACTGCGACAGCTACCATCCTTGGCGCAGCCTTCACACCTCTATACGGATCCTTGTCGGGATAATTCGTGCGAAAATGGTATATATGCCACTAAACACACTGAATGAACACCATTATACGCTTAGTTTAACATGACACGCGGATGTTCGGATCCTGTTATTGCAGAAAGCGTATCCGTTCATAATCTACATTCCTAGCCACGTTGAAATTCTTAGCACTTTGCTGAACATGAAAATGCAGACCCTTTGAAGAAATTTATTATTACAGGTTGTACAATGACTTGATCTATTGGTTCTATAATTCTCTATAAATGCTGTCAAATTCTATTTAAACCCATGAAAGGATAACACATATTTGTACTACAATAGATCTATTCGATACATTGAATGATATATAATTTTGGGGAGATATTAAAATATTATGTGGCAATCTGTTTCCTAAAATAATCTTAATGGTGCTTATGTAAATGATAAAATGGCGTAATAACTCTGTCAAATTAACATTTCCATTCAGGATTCAATAGGATAATAGAGGAAACATAACAGTAATCGACTCAATACTTATGCAAATCAAATTGTTCTGCTGCAGGGTGGAACTTACAGTGTGACCATTTCCATGTTCATGTTCATAACGACCACTGTAACTGCCAGAAGGCACACATACTAAATTTTTACGATAACATCTGATTAAATGAGTCGAAGGATACTCATTTACTGATTGATTCTGCCGAGATATGCGGGTATATCAATTATTCAGTATCAGTTATTAATATACATAATTAAAATATTATTACACATATTTAATGACTTAATTCTTGTATCATAATTCAGGACAATGAACGTTGCACCGATTCGTAATTGGTAAATTAGAGTAATTAAATGTAGATAATTACTCTATCTATGTATGGTACTGACCATACGCACAAATTGGGGGAGTAATTATGCCACAAAAAAGAGTAATTTTAGTCGCCCGGTTTAAAAACAAGAATATTGTTGTATATCGTCTCGAGAAGACGTCCATATTTTTGATAGCACTTAATATATGTCATGCGGAAACGCACTATCGGAAAATCTCTCCGAATCTTTAAATTATATGTAGTTGTGAAATTGTAATGGTTAAACTGTGTTTACTGTTCAACATAACAGTAAACGAGACTTTACCCTATCATTATTTAAACAGTCTATTAGCAGTGAAAAATAAATATGCTTCGCTTTATGACTGTGTAGGTTGTGTTCAATTCCACTATTGCTGTGGTTCAACACGTTTTCCACTTTGTTCAGCCACATCAGCACTTTTGGTGATTTCACTCAGTAAAATTCCTTTGAACTCTTTGACTTCCTTTTTTCCATCGTTTGCCAGCATTTTACGATATTATAGACGCGTACATGGAATTTCAAATATTAACAACATATTAGTTAGCTTTGAAGTGTCAGAATATCGCATAACCTGGAGATTTTGTGTGCTCCGGAAGACATGTTCTCGAGGGATCAAATTATTTATATCGCATTTCTTGATTTCGTCGATCTGGTCCCGATGTAGGAACTGAGTTCATTCCTGAAATATTCAAATCGTTATAGGTAATGCTCGAGTTACTTTTTGTTATTAAGCCCGTCCAACCCCTTATGTCAGCCGGTATAATGCATTCATGGGGGTAACTTTTACAGCCCGAATTACTACCGGACCCACTCGGCTTAGGTCAGCCGAGTTATGAATCTTTCATAATATTGCTTGAAGAAGCGGGGTAAGGTCATCCTCCCTGATATTAATGACTTGGGTAATGTGAAGTTATATTGCTTCATGTTTGGGCTGAATAATGCAATAAGGTGCGAGAGATAGAACCCCTGGTATGGCTGACGGCTGCAGTTGCTCAACGTTGAGGAAATTTTATTGCATCCTTTGCCATTTGGGGTTCATTTAATTAGTGAATACACCATCTATAATTAAATCTTAAGAAAATTTTTATTAGAACACATTTTATATATATATGTATATGCACTTTGCGAACCTAAACATATACTATATGAGAACTGGATAGGCTAATTACAGTTGGAATGGATCATAATTATTTTATATTTGGTACATGCAAAAATTGCATTAATCGCAATTATGCTGAGGAAAGTGGCGGAGGTGTTTTACTCAGGCGGAATCCAGGGCGACAAAACACGCGATTCCGTAGGGGATCCCCAGTTGGTGTAAGCGAAACGCGACCTCCCCTTAGTTCCGCGGCATTCCGACACGAGCGTATCATGCCGCCCGAGGCCTAATGAAAATAACAATTGAACGGGGAAGGAAGGCCTGGGTCGGGTTTGAGGATGGCCTCGGGGCGGCGCCATTGTGCCCACACATCCCCCATACACCAGCTCCAAATCCGCTTATCCCTCTGGGCAAAGCACTCCACAGCAACACCAGCCTCTTTTCCAACTCTCCCTTGACAACTTTAATCCCCTCCCTTTCTATTCGAATATTTGCCGATTCTCGTTCGAAATCAGTTTGATTGACCCTACTGGGATTGCGCGTGTCAAAGCCACTTAAATCATTCGTGGGAGTTTCTTCTTTGATCCAAAGATAAAACCAGAACATTGAAGTGTTCCGATGAAGCATCCGGCCAGTACTGCTATAGAGATACATTTATAGGGATGTTTCATCGTTGTATTGATTTTTACAAAATCTTTTGAACGAGGTAAGCTAAGGAATAACTGCGAGAGGTTATTTCAAACAGAGCTTATTTCGGGGCTTGAAAAACCTCGAGAGAAAACTTTCACTGTAAGATTCAACTTCTTCTGTACAATAGCGATATTTTGAAATGCCGAGTTATTTTTCTTTTTTCTTCTCAAGAATGTAATAACGATCTTCGTTTAACATGCATGCTGAACATAGCATTACTAACTTAATATGAAAATAAGTGGACAGGCCGGATAACAAACTCTCTAGACACAGGCAGTTGACAAAATCAGGTTGACATGACCTGTAATTTATTTATATGTATTTAGTAATGAACTAAATAGCAATTTGACTAGAAGCTAATTGACAACAGTAATCCTCACTGTGTTGTCCTTCACTGACATCTGATAAACGTCAGTATCTCTCTATATTACTGAAGAAATGTTCCTTAAAATGGTGACCACTCTATTCCCAATATTCAATACATGAAGTATTCTTTTGAAAGAGCTACCTATTGCGAATCTTGAATTGGTTATTTAATGTAATAAGTAATTTGCATTTGTAATAATGGACGTATAAATGTTTTCTGTTTTATTATGTGTGATGGATGTGGCCCGTCTTTGTAGTGAAATTTGTTCGTGACAATCTATCATCGTGAGGAACAGAGGTTGAAGCTCCGAAATAATGTGGAACTTATTACTTTTCCCAGGAGGAGGGAATCTTGCTGAGTAACACCCGCTGTATATATATGACTTCGGCACAACATGAATAAAACATGATCGCATGAAACATGTTAAACTGCTCTTTGGGAATTTAGACTTCTTGATTATGCTCCATGTTTTGCGCACATCCTTGAGACAGGATTCAGGATTGGGGAGGGAGATTGAACACTGTATATAAGGAACGAGAGCTCAAACAAAACAAGAGTAGTAATCAACAAATTAAAACCATAATTGATCTGATTATGATATTTCAAAATTAACAAGATTATAGTATTTGGTTTTATTTTACACAGACTCCTGTTTTTTTCTGAAATTCAATATTTTGTATTCATTACTGAAGCCTATCCATTCCCAAGGCTTGAAGCCATGATATATGTAGATATATGGATGCGTGTGCATACACAGGGTCGGGACAGGGAGATGCTGGGTTTTAGTAATCAAATGGTTATCACCATAGTCAATGGAGTTCAAAAGAATTTGTCCCATCCGAAGAGTATGTCCGGATCTATAAAAAAAGGATTTCACTTTTAATCTGCAGTAGTTTGTTATTTGTACCATTCATTGGTCATAATACATCCTGTTCCCAGATAGAGGAGTATATTATATTTGGTTATTTGCAATATTCTTCTTTAATAATGCATATTTTTAATCGAATATATTGTTATACTTTTTGTTTAATAACATGGAGGTAAATATTTTTCATTCATTATCATTGTATTAATTCATTCGTGTAATGGATTTATATTCGGATGGTGATGATGTTATTTGTGTTCTGATTGTGTAATATCTTTGGTTAATGTAGTACACTCGAGATGTAATCTAGAGATGACTCTTTCTTGGAATTGCCGTTTTCCTGGTTGTTATCCTAGTTTAATAGCGTTTCCTTCTCACATGTCGAGTCAAAGATAGGAAAATACTATCTACAATAAATCTTCAATTAGACATTTCCTCTAAACTTGACTTCAATAAATTTCATCTAGTCTCAACCGCGGAGCCGAATCAACGCCAGATTTCTTAATCGCGCATTGAACAATAGGCGAAAACGGGCTACTTAGCATGGACATAGATAGCGGCCCCAATTCTCGCCTGTATTACCAAGAAGCGAAAGACTTGTTTCAGAACTATCGATAAGTCGAAATGCTTGGAAAACGGTGCACCGGTATGTGACAGTGATTGATGAACCAGTCCCAATCTCTAGAAGTTTTAAATCAATACGGATTTATGCCTTTCTAGACATCGCTCATCATTTTTAAAATACATATGTGGATGTTTAAAAATCACAAATCATCATGCTGTTATTAAAACTTCTAGAAATTTAAAATCTAATCGTTAAATGTAATTATTTAAGCGATTTATTGGACGTGTCAAGCTTATTAGTGGTGCCACCTAAGATGTTCACGATTTGATTTTCCCTGAAAACATATATTTAATATTAATCTATTTTTATAAAATTAGCTTATTACATATGTAATATATAATATATTTAATGTTGGTGTAATAATAATTGAAAATGATGGAGTCAGAAAAATAAACTTGAGCTTTTTCCTGCACCTAATAGGTTTCATTCTGAGTTTGAAATTTATAAAGTCGCTAGTGAATGAATAGTATACTATTATTGTGTCTTATAAAAACATAATAATATCAGGCAGCGTAAATTGTATGAATAAATGTCTCCCATTGCTGGGCAATTGTAAATCCGGGTCAGACTCGCATAATCCCGTAGGTTTCGGGTCAGTCCGAGAATATTGTTTCCAAACTCAGGTCAGCGAAACAATTGTGCAGTATGAGGAAAGACACTAACGGGAACATTAAGCCTGAAAACAAGGGGTTTGGACAAATAATTGTTTGCCGAAACATTAAGAAAAAAGAAAGCAAAGAAGTCGTGTTACGTTGTAAGTAACGTACAACGTAAAAAACTGTTAGGAAAACGACACACGGTTGTTCATTACAAAAGTGTGCTTATCCCGTGTTATGGGAACGCCGCTCCACTTACACATTAATCGTTTTTATATTTTGAAGTCATATTAAACGCAACATTATTATTCCCAGTTTAACATACCTGTTTTGTGGTCTGCAAGGGGTTGGAATACCGTATATTTCGTGTGTCTCTGTTTCTGTTTGGTTAGACCAAACCAGCGAGAGGAGACAGAAACACGCGAAATCTACGGTATTATTATTCCTATATAACAAATAAATATACTATTATAAACAGTTATTTCTTAATACCGCACTCCCCGGAGCAGGATAGCTGAGTTCCTGCACAGCTATCTTGGGGCTTGGAGATCGCTTGTCAGATTCCGGATCATTGGGAGTTCATTGTAAATTCTTTCCACTTGATAAAAACGCTGCGCACCTGGACATTTATGAAAATGAATCTTAAAAAATACAGTATAGCATACACATAATAAGTAAACTATATTTATATAAATACTTATAACTTGATGTTCAGTACCTTGAATTATTGTAAGACCTTAAACAACAGTCAGATGTTATGTTAGAGCATGTGATCCAAGTTTAAATATTCGAAAAATCAATCAATTCACATTAGAGAAAGTAAAGTTATAATCTGTTAAAGCCTTGAATAAACCTTTATTTTTCAAGCTGTTATTTCGGAGGTTTACTGAAAAAAAAGTGACTGTTATCACAATATTAACGGCGATAAGGAATGTACGGAACTCGTTTCGCAATACACTACGAGTGCATCAACAATCAGGTAACGTACTTCCGTATTCAGAAAAAGAAATCTAAACCTTGTAGATTTCTGTACATAGATCTGCATAGATAACGAACTGATTACGACGGTTTTCCGAACGAGTCAATAACAATGTCATCCCAATATTGAAGCGTCAACATGAATCGGAAACATCGGTATTTGGATAACGTCAAGTGGTAATGCAGGGAGGAGGATAGTGGCTCCAGATGGGGGTCATTAGCGCCAACAAACCCCCCCCCGGTCCAAACCACCATATCTCAATTACCCGTCGAATGTTATCTGAAGCCGGGTAAACAGAAATCGCCAACATTATGGAATGCAATGTTGGTTCAATAATTTTCCGTTGCATTAAATTTAACATTTATCAATATCTACATGTCCAACACAATTGGTGCCAGGGTGGCGGAGGGGGGGGGTTCTGCGAACTAATTGTTCCCCAGAAGCGATTTTAGGGAATATAACACTTTAATTGTACTCAATTAAAAATAAGTAATAACTAGCACAAGTGTGTGCAAATCAATCTGCAAATGTTCGCAAACATATTGTTTTTTCCGTAACATAAACGTTTATTATCCGGGTCAAGAGAAAGAAACCAATTTCTGATATATTATTATTTTATAAGCAATTGAACTATTATTATCTTTGTGTCTGTTATAGACCAAAAGTTACAGATAGTTGTAACTACTAAAAACAACTAAAATATTGTTTGAAACGTTTAATCTTATTAGAAACATGGATTTTGTTCCAATTTTCTATTTTGTGAATTTGTGATTTTACTTTTTGCTACCACCGAAAATCTATTAATACAAGTAATGGTTCCTAGTTTTATCAGAACGATATTTTTATATCAGTGCATTATCTTAATATATTAATTCGAATTCTCTGTTAAGGAATATAGATTTACATCTAGAATATCGGGATGTCGGTGTTTCCACATCCTCATTCTTCCCCCGTCTAGGATACTACCACTATTGTATTTGAATGTAATTTTTCGAGAGTCAGAAAAAAAGTGTAAGATACACTTCTGTGTTGACACTTACATAGTCTGAAATTTTAGTTTCATTAGAACGCATTCTGAAAGGAAAATTCGCGTATACAACATTATATCGCTTTACAATCGACACTGTTTTTTTGATCCAGCGTCGCGCTGGACGCCCAGCCAATTTTGAGAAGAGTTCCATTTTGGATTGGATAGAAAAATCGGGACGATACGATTTGAAAATATAGAAGCGGGAGTGAAATATATAGTGGGGTTTAGGCGGGGCCTGAGAGTGCAATTGTGTCGTGGGGGGCATTGCCCTCTCGGCAGCAGTCATTAGTTCTCTCCCGCTGTTGCCAACCTTACACAACCAAATCCGTAAATACCACGGCCCGCACATTGCAAAATAACGGCCTAGACAGTATTTTCTTGCATAACTCCGCATAAAAATATTCCCGTTTGACCGTATCTTTTTTTTTTCCTGACGGACCATCACCAGTTATCTGTGTAAAAAGGGGGCGACGAGCGGGGGAATTTCGTTGGCTACACAATATGCTTACCAGTTATTAATACCACGCGGATATATTACAATCAGTATTTTTCAGGTGGTGTCTACATAAATAAAAATATGGTATATATAATTAATCTACCCACGGGTTTTAATATTTCGCTAAATAATTTCCACAATTGCATATTTCATTCTATTATTCCTCATATTTATGGAACATATGCTGTGTTTATATTCTGTTCGTCTTGCGGTGTGCGTATCGATTTGGCATAAGTATTCTCATTTACTCTGAGATAGATAATATATAATATTACACATTATTATTTTCACTAAATGTATCACGTTATTCACCTATTGTTTTGTCATATCGGGTTTTTATGGTTTCTTCCCTAACTTTTTTACAGACCGTACATTACATGTATGTTGTCGGTTTTATATTTATATTATTGAATATTAACTTAAAAAATGAACTAACTCTTAACAATTTAAACATTAGTTATTTAAATAACAGTTTAAAATTTAATTACTGTTATTAATGTAATTAATTTCTATTCAAGGTGTGGTGTCGTTAATCTTAATAAAGAAACATGTTTATGATGGTAAAAAAGTAGTAAAGGCTAATTAATAAAGGACATTATTGCGTTATTATATTATAAAGGACAGTCACATTCACTGTTTCACTTATTATACCCACTGCTGTCTTATTTATCGCGATAAATTTGTGACGTTTGACCTCTCGACTGTAAGAATCAGTAAATGAGATTTAAGAAATGGCACGATAAAAACATTTTGGGCTAAAGTATATTTCCTCACTAAATAAGTATGTGTTATTCATAATGAATTCAACGAATAATGTTGAATTCAGCTACAGTTTTTTCGTATATATTGTGAGATTAAATAATAATAAATAAATAACTGTGTCAGGACTACAAATAGAAGGAATTATTCTTTATCCCTATTCATTTTATATTTTCAACCCGTCAGCTCATATAAAAAGAATTTCTCATTCCCATTCTTATTATTCGGCCATATTCAGACGACTGAGGGGAATTAATTTATCGAACGAATGGCTTGGGCATTCCATTTGCGTGGAAGATCATCCCATTTAGAATCTGAACTAGGCTTCGGTCGGAATGGAATTTGGAATGAAGTTATTATCTAGACACGTGTCGGGAACGATTAGGCGTCGCATGAGAGGACACTCCCCGACGTGCCTGATGAAATTCGTCGCCAGTTTGTCTCAATTAAATCAAAATCGAAAAGGAGATTTGTTAGTACATGGATTACCCAAAAGAATAGAAACCAGACGGGATTACGTGTACAGCTGTGTTTGGGTTTTAAGGTGAACGGTTATTTGAAAGCACTTGTTTGATTTGATTGAAGTTGTAAAATAAATTAAAGTTAAAGGCCGAGTAAGTTTTACACAAACTGATAGAAGACGTAATCTTGATGATATAGGAATCGCAGTAAAATTCTCATTCAATTTTAAATTTAAAGCAAATAACATGAGAAAAATATTGAGTAAACAGAATGTGGCAATATATAATACAAAACCTACATTTATAATCAAAATATGTTTTGTCTGTTTCTCTTTTTTACGCTTGAGCCTTATTTAATTTCTACAAGGTAGGGAACAAGTCAAACATTTGAACGATTTAATTAAACTAGTTTACCTCTAATTTATGAGATGGAAACTCTTCCAAACAATGACGGAAATACAGGTCTCATAACATTTCTTTAATGAGAAAAATAATAACATATATACTAGAATAATTAAAATATACACTGTTAAATGGAAAACCCGAAACTGAATTCATTACTTTCGAGAACAGAATTATTCTGTTTTCATTCACCCTTGCATTTTGACCGCATAACTCTACAAGAGATGTACATACTGTCTTGTCTTTGGATACACAGTTACGGAATGTACAACAAGCTGCTAATCGGCTGAGTAATTCAAAGCATTATACTTATTTTTTGAAAAAAAATATATGTTTAACTGTTTAACTAATGAGTGGAATAATTGGGGCGGATTGGCGTCTATTCCCCGCGTTTATTTTGACAAATGCTGTTTCTTGTTAATGACAGTCCTTTAACAGGAAAAAAATGGACACTTTTTCTGAATCCGTTGATGAACAGAACGTTGTATCTCTAGGTTGTGGAGATAAATGATGTTTTGCTTCGTGTTCGGATCGTGAACATCAAAGGTTATACGTGAGCTTATGACCTTAATGAATTATACATGAATCGTACCCGAGTCGAGATATGGTCTGTCACTTATAGAAAGAGCACTTAGCCCTGTACTGATGGGCTTAAATGGAAGTTCGGTTTATGAGATAAGCCCGACCGAACGGACAATAATGGATTAGGAATGGTCGATAAAATCTCCCTATTCTACCTTATTTAGTCCTGTAATGGTTATTCGTTCGGCATCCTCTTTTTGTACAGCCGTCGGTACTTGAGTAATGTTGCGTCGGATACATATCGATGAGTTATCTAACGATGTAGTCTGAAAATTACCTACGGTCTTCCCAAAACGTACTGGATATAAAGTCTATGAAATATGTCCTTTGGAGAGTAATCACATTTATTAATATGAATTGTTTTAGATAGCTTCTTATTTAAGTCAGTTACCTAGACATATTAAGTGAAGTTGGAGATAGTACTCATTACACTAGTAACTCATTACAGTAGTATTCTGTTAGTACACTGTAAAACAATTACATGTTACATATAACAATTATACTGGAAAACCTGTGTCCATGAAATAACATCAACAGTCCAAATACAGTCAATACTTACTGAATTTTCTGTTGTGAAATTTATTTTAAGGGAATATAGGTGTAATGTTATTATCAAAATCTTATAATTACCTTGTTTTGGCTATTTCATAAGCGAAAAGAGTGGCATTACTACACAGAAACGATATTTACTACTTGTTACTAAATAACCGACTGGTCGTCGGTGAAACAGACCAGAGGAAAGTATTACGAGAATAATTTAAAAACTCAAATTTTTGCTATTACTTGTGTCTGCGGCCATTTCTGTAGGCCTTTCGGATTCGTTAATGGTATTTGTATAATATAAAGAAATCCATGCATACCGACAATGTCTATACCCAAGCCGAGCGAACGAAAGGAAACTGTAAAATCACTAGGACATAATAAATTCGCAAGGGTCAGGAATGCATTTCCTTATACTTGATAAGGTACGGGAGAAGTACCTTATACTTCTGGTTGTAAAGGGGGAATTTATTTAGCTATTATTTTTACGAAGCGAGCGGGTGTACGGCCGGAACGGCATTCATCCGGGGGTCGCGAGCCGTAACAGGGAGCGAGTAATGGCAAATTCCTTCACAGATCGGGGCTGGCGGGGACGCTGTCGTTGACCCCGGCCCCGGCCCCGGCCCCGGCCCCAGCCGCTGCGCTTTTAAAACGGAACAAAGCACGATATTTGCATCTTGCATCGGCGTTTGTGGTTGGCAGTGGCGTAGTGTCGGGCCTGAGTGCGGGCTGCCGGCTGATTGGGAAGAGGGCCCGGCCTCACGGCCCACCCCCACTGTTTACTCACCGGGCACGCTCTCTAAATAAAGTTTCAGTTGAAACTTGAACAGGAAAGCACTCCATGTAATTTAGCGGCCACCGTCGGTAGAGCGCAAATGGCCCACTGACGTCATTTACACCGATCCTGTAAACACTCGGGGTCATCATTTCTAACGGGCGATTCATGTAAACACTTTTGCATCTCCGATTGGCTTTAAGTAATTCGAGAGTGTTGATTTAGATATCTAGATATTAGCGCTAGTTTGTCAGGAAACGTGGGATTCCAATTCCATCGATTATTCGAGTTAAATCTAATTGTAAAGGACATATTTTATACAATTTAATACACTCAGTATTCGTAGATACCTAGTGAAATAAAATATTGTTCCAATCCAAAATATAAAGTATAATCAAAACGTGGTTATGTGAAACATTAAATAAATAAACACTTGGCAGTTTCTTAATGTGTGTATAAAATCCATAACAATTATCTGCTGTAATTTGGCAGCGTGTATCTGTAACGACGTTTTAAAATGTATTTAATCATTGGGGGTTATATATGATTCAGATAAGATAACTTGGGATTCAACTTCAGCATTCATTGTTCAACATTTTATCTTGCAATCATAAATTCTGAAAACATGTGCGATTCTGTTACAATCTAAATTTAGAGATCTGCCCGATTCTGCCTGTGCCTGGGAGTTACATGAAGTTTCACAGGTACAGGAAAAATAAGTTTATTATTTATCGTCATATTATTCTTCCTTTCATATAATTTAATATAACAGAATTTGTACACGTTTTATCTGTACATTCACACAGAATTATTTTAATATGGGAATATAAATATTTATAAAAACAAAATTAACATATAAAAACCACTACATTAATACTTTAAACTTTAGAATCTCAGGTTGTAGCTCCTTTTAGTCATCCTAAAACTATAAGCAGTAAATTACTGGTATTTAGAAACTTATATCCTACAGTTGCGAAAAAACATAATTATGAATGGTACTTAAACATTGTCTGCTATGGTTAATGGTGGCTTTTAATTCCTCACTATGATAATATTCATCGGGTATGTTTTGTAGAATTAAATTAGCGCCAACAATCCCGTTATTGCGTCCTATAGATATTCCATATATCACGAAAATCAGTTAGCAGTGCTGTCAGTGCACTGGAAGCTATAATAATCGAGCAAACAATTTAGTGTAATGGGAACTCTTTATACGGGTGAATCATCGCCGCAACTGGTTCTGCTAATCTGGTGAAACGAGTTTTAAATAAATAGTTTCTAGCCCCCTTGGAGGAGTGCAAGGATGGAATTAAAAATAGTCTATAAACTGGAATGAGAGTACAAAAGTTAAGGGTGGAAAATGCTCGAAAGGAAGGATATTCAGGGTAATTACAATCTGCATGGTGAAATAACAAGTTATTTACATAAATTAGTTGCTGCAACATAAGCGAATAACAAATCGTTAATATATTCAAGCTCGAAGGCTTTCAATCCGATGTTTTTAACTGACAGAAAAAATGATTAGATTTAAAAAAAAATTACGAATAACGTTTCGATAAATAGAATAAATTATTTCCTACGGGAAATTCAATCACAAGATAATTATAGTGGAACACAGTCTTATAGGAGAATTATAGAAATATTTCCGTTATAACTTTTCCCACGGTATTAGATATGTCTTTATTTAGAGACTCGTAGTACTCTCAACTCAATTATATCGAGGCCTCGTGAAATATTATCATGTCACGTTTTGTTAACTGAGTATAACAGTTAATACCTTGTTATTGCTAAAGCCCTAAATTCAATATTTTTATGACAGGGTGAAAACATAGTAATTGAATTCGACCAACCAATGTGATATGCATTAACTGTTTGCACTTTTTATATTTTACAAAATTGTAGGCTGTCAAATTACGGTGAATACCGTTTCATCTAAGAAAAACAATAAACTAAAAACAGCTCTCAGTAAATCACCGTGATTTTTGTCAGAGTCTGCATTGTCCAGCATTTTTTCTTATAACTAAGTGGCATTTCTTCCATCAGCTATACGCGGTGCGTTTGGCGTGAAATCTATTACACGTTTTGGCATCGTTATATTCTGCATACGAGACTCCTAAAGAACCCTTACTAATCATAATTAACACCATTACACTCATGTGTTGGAAGAATAAGTTAAAACTGGGGACATTGGATTATTCATTAATTAAGACCGCTATGTTATTTCATACTGAAGAGCTGTAATATTTTACTATTATAATATTATCTAATAGTATTAGCTAATATTACTATTAGTTAATAGTTCCATGGCTTAGTGGGCTCTGATCTTAGAGCTTCCAATATCAGTTCCTGTCTGCATTATTAAGGCTACATTTAATAGCGCCCAGGCGCGAGATGTAGGAAATCATAACCCCTATTTTAGAGGGATTTTCTGAAATGACTATATGTCTGCTGAATCCTTTCAATATATTATGTTCTTAAGGCAACATCCTTCCCGTCTGGTCGGGATTTAGCCGTAAAACGTAGCCGATATATAACTCAAACGGACGCGGTCCGCACGTGTGATAGAATTCGCAATGTCGTTTTTTCGTCAAGGCGGAACCGGCTTCAAAAAGGACTTCAAATGTCAGGGCCTCGGTTTAACCTTTAAGGGTTGACGCTCGGCTCTGGCCGGAGGCTGGAGCTGGTCCAATAAAGGATTGGACGTAGGCAAAAAAGAACCAGAAACTGGAGGAAGGATGGCTCAATAGCGCCGGCCATTGTTTCAACCCTCCCATAACCGGCATACGATTTATCGCTATCCGGGTCCTTCATTCTTCAAAGTCAACGGGGAGGAGAAATGGATGTCGATCGGTCGCCAGATCCATTTTTTTGTCCTTACGAAAACTGATCAATTGGTCAATCCTTTGTGAATTAATATCTCGTAGAAATCATCCTTCAATGGATATCGTACTCTAATCGTTTTAAATATTTCACACCTTCGCAATAATATTAACTTCGACCAGCGGATTTCGAGCAAGAAAAAGTAGAGACACATGGTTAAATTCGGCAGGGTAAGAAACAGTTTTACTAATAAGAAGGAATTTTACTAATAAAATTATATTTACCATTATTTGATAGCAGAATGTCTGTTTTACTTCATCGGTAAAAACAGTCCTGGGTCACATATTTCCGGCACATTTGTAAAGAAAATGTAATCAACCAGTTGGTGAAGGTACGTAAACTTACTACTAATGGTGGGGAGAAGTCAAAACCGGTCTTGGTCCACGCCAAACAAGCGAGAGGTGAATAGATATAATTTTGTGAAGCCCGTAGGAATTTTAAACGACTACATTTTCCTCGTCGTAAAATTTGATACGATCGTCGTAATTTTCTACGGGGTTAGTTACTAACGAAACGTAAAAGTTATGTCTCAATACTGGCATTGTTTTTTTTTGTACCGTAAAATAAGCCACAGGCTTGAAATATCGCGGTAATATATCTGAAACAAATGTGGCATGCTCCTTGTGTGTATGTATATTAAATTCAATTAACCGAAGGAGAATTAACGAGGATATTTCAATTGTTTGATGTATGCTGATGGTATTATACCAGTTTATGTTAAACCTGATGCAAAAAATCTATCTAAAATTGTTCTTATCTTCGACTGTTAAATACAATAGTGGTTATAAAACCTTAGAGCTTAGAAAGTGAGAACAGAAGAATTATGACAGTATATTACCTACTTTGAGGAGACTTTTTATATATCTGTATATATATTTCCAGCATTTTATTAGACTTTTATTTTATTTTTGTAATTTTATCAACATGCTAATATCTTTTTAAATTAACTAATAACAATTAAGTAGTTAAAATTTATTCCTCTAAAATTAATGGGAAATATTTTTTCGAATAACAAAAATTTAAAACATTATGTGTTATGTGAAAATAGGAGTGTTGAAGAAATACGATACCAATATGTACGCCTTATTATGGTGTACTTTCCGGTTTACTAAATATCTCTCGATATACCATTATATGAAGAAGGTAAGGGTAGATAAATGCAGCCTTTCATTAGACGATAGCTTAACGAGGAAAGGAATAATTAGTGAATTCCGATGAGGGTGGAAATTTTTCTTCTTTGTTTGTAACTTCACGTCAATTTTAAACATAATTATTATTTTAACTGTATTTCATGACAGAACACCTTCTGGATCAGTAGAATTGTAACAACAGTAAAGGAGGCAGGGTGTGTGGTGAGCCATGGAGAGTAAATAACATCTTTTTTATTCAGGGGGCGCTATTCGGTTTGTCAGAGACTCATAAACTGATACGAGCGACCCCGATTAAACCGATTGGAAGGGAGATGGGGTAAGTAATTAAGGTCCCGGCCGTGGATGACTGGCTTATCTGTGTTTACACCCTGGGGAAGGAAAAACCTAAGATTGGGGAACACCTCTGACTCGGCTCCTATTTCTTCCGTCTCGAATTTCATAAGAATTAGGCTGGGCCGCCGTGTAAACTGCCGCTGCCCTTAGCACCTCCCCCTTCAAACCGACAGTCCCGGCATGAACAAAGCCCCCTGACTGACAAATACATTTGTACCCGTACCTAAAACTTTGAAAATTCCGTTGGGGAGTTCTCGTCTTAAATAAACCAGTTGGGGGTCCCTGATGAGTGAGGGAAGGCATAAAATACTTGGACTTATATACTACACTCGATGAAATGACGATTTCATTTCTAGTTTTTTAGTCCTATTATAAAATTTTCCTCTAGAATCAACCTTGGGCCGCATTTCACCGGATTATATATGTTTTATTACCCCTAAACATATTATGTTTGGCTTATGCGCTTAATGCATGGATCTTAGATTAGCATACTGATACAAAATAAACCTGTCACATTTACCTGCTGGATATGAAACAGTCGGGAAAAACTACAGAGAATTTTAATATGTACTATATAAAGCCATATTATATCACTTATAGACATATGTGGGCGGACACAGATGGAGATGCGATCACTTTTATTATGCTACGTGACGTGATTTGTATGCTTTAGCGAACATTGGGCCGTTTCTCAATTGAATATAACGTTAAGCGGGATCATAGAAGTTGATGAACCTCACCGGTGTCGCCGGTCGTGTTGAGGCGCCGAGAAGAAAGTCCCAGGGGAGTGTGACGCAATTGACATCAGCGCGTGCAGCACGATCTCACTTTATCCGCCGTTACATATTCATGGCGGGGGCCTCCTCAAAAATGCTGCCGATTATAAATCGTATAAACTTTTACCCAACTGCCCAGAACCTGGTATTTAGCGGTTGTTCTACAAAGTTTGCCAAGCCTGAACAAATTACACACTTTGGCATCACACGTAATGTAAACCTATATTTATTTTACAATACTCAAATTAGCTGTTTTATTACTCGTCACAGGCAACAAATTCGGTGTTACGTGATTTATATTAGATAATTTAAGACGAAAAATAACCAAGTACTGACGCGATGTTGGAAAAGTGTGTATCAGCATGGGAGGAGAACAGGAGGAGGAGGAGGAGGAGGAGGAAAGATGAAAGTAAAGTACAATAACTCAAAGCTTCAAATATAACAGATCAGAGAACAAAATGCGTTACGGAAACGCTTAGTTTTCAGTGGAACGTTATGGCCGAACTTTCTAAAGAGAGGTAGAACTCTTTTCTTTGGAACTGGATTGTTGATGTAAGTTCCCGGCCATCACTGATCTGGTTCCTATCTGAGTCCAACTCCATCGCCTTGATTTTATCCTTCCTCAACTTTCCTCATCAGAAGCAGAACGGGACTTGAACATTTTTTTTATATAACATATTCTCATATAAGTGTTTTTCCGGGAATGACCCATTTTATAATTATGTCTGTTTTCTGTTATAATTATCGGTTTTATAAACTGCCTATTATGTTTTAACTGTAGAATTTTGGGAGAGTATCTGTGCAACGTTTTTATATTTTTATATATAAGATATATTATTATATTTTATACAATTAATCTTTGGTATGTGGGACAATACAAACATATTCCATAGTGCATAATCTAACAGATTAATGTATCAATGGCTCATATATGGAGGACTCATAGTCAAATATAAATACACACATTGGTCAATCGGCTACAAAGGTGGTCATTTAGGAAGGCATTTATTAAATTTAAAGTTTACGAATAATTTAATTGTGACATATATTATTTGAATAGATTTGTGTCACTATCTTGCACTATACCAGTATTAAATTAATGGTCTTTTTAATTGGGAAAGTATACAAATTAATGATTCTGTACTCACAAGATCATATCCTTGTAAAAAAGGTGTCTAATTCCAGGGATGAAATGTAAAGGAAGAGGAATGGGTTCAACTCCTCGTCCGTAATGGGAGGGTGCGTCCCACGCGCCCGTGGAGGCCGCGGTCCGCGTTTTGTTGTTAGGCGTAAGGCAATAAAATAAAGTGGTCGGCCGTTTTCTGTCCGGTCCGTCGCCTATAATCGAGCTATAAACATGTCCGAAGGGAAGAAAGGAGAAAAGGCGGAGAGAATTTGGAGGACGCCGAGGGCGCGTTCTGTCCTCGGGAGGAATTCAGATTTGGTATTATGCCCGCGTCTCGGCCCGCGTTTCACTTTCGACATCCCTCCGCCCAACTGCCAACAATATATATTGTGACATTAATTCCTCGTATCGGACCTTATCGGCGATCCTGGCGAGGGAGTTGAATTTCAAATGTCGATACTCAACAATAAATAATGGCGAAATACAATTGGAGTCAAAATTATGCGCCCCATATTGACTGGAGTGTATACATTGATGGAATTCAAAATAGTGTACGACTTTTTAAAATGTGCCAAAATAACAACAACTTACCACGAAAGTGTCTTCGAAATTATCCTTTCTGCAACAATTCGATTGTAGAAACAATTATTTGACTATTAAATACCAAAGAAGTATTCGGAATACATTTTTGACAGAAATACGGAGGCATTTAATATTCGATGGTATGTGATGTAGGCATATGATTAAATCTGTTGTGTAATCCTCGTTTTGCAACGATTGTTTTTAAATCCTATACTATATACATCAGCAATTGATTTCTACAGAACTTAGGGGAGGATAAATCAATAACATAACGGAAGTCATGTAACTCGCCCAAGACCGTAAATTATTACTAAATTGCCTAAATCTAGTAGTCCGTGCCTATTGCATTTATATTTACCATTATGTCGCCATCTCGCCAAATTCCAGTTGACTGCGAGATATTTTCAATGGTTTCTACACATTCGTTTCAACATTATTTAATAGTCAATCTTCTTGAAATATTCGACGTTCCGTGTTCATTCCAGCATTTCAGAGACTATTATTTCGGAACTACAGAGGGGGTTCCCTTAGGGACCTTATTACAAAGAGAATGTGTGTAAATTCGTACGAAGTTAGTTTTGTGCGACAGTGTTTTTTCACATGTACTTAAAAAGTATTATGTTCTGGAGGAATCTGATATGGAAGTTAATCGCAACTGTAATGATGCTTGGACGGTGAATCCACAATGTTAAGTTCTTGTGTCATGAGCTACCTTGTGTGAACTTCTCTCTTGATATTTATTGATGGAAATTACCGCCCAAAATAATTTAACAGGCTGTTTCGACAGAATAATGGAGCAGATTCAGATTAAATTAAACATCAAACAAACATTTGATTGAGATATTCCGTTATAATGTGGTTCTCATCAGGCGCTGTATTCATGGGACTGTAAACCGGGTGCGCTGACAATCCACCTAATTATTGTTCTTGTGGATGAATTATTTCTATTTATTCTCTTATTTGCTATTGTATCGCATTATACGCAAAATAATATAATCTTTTTTTAACTTTATTTATTGTACAATCAACTATATGCTAGTTATAGGTACAATGGCAGTTTGTTTGACTGGTTTGACTTGTTTTGCTCGATAAAGACGCCATCCAGTGATGGTACTTTTGACCTGTAATATAATTATTAATAACAAAACATATTACTATTGTTCATAAAAAGCTGAACGAGATGTTTGAAAAAGTTTGCAATTAAAATGATAAAGTTAATTACTTGAATATTATCCATGTGGGTAAATCTGTTAAAAATATTATGTGGTTTTTGGTTTTATTATTTTATTATGGTGTTATATAAATTTAGTTTTATAGAGATAATCTTCTTCAACAAAGCAGATTATTGATTCCAGAAATTTTGTGTTAATTTTAACATAACTACATATTCATATATATTAAAATTCAATATTATCAACGTTCTAGTTAAAATAAATCAAAAGAATACTTCCCATAAGGTGGCCCAATTGAAATCTGGTGAAAGCGTTCCCACGTTCTGTATTTTTACGACTCAATCTAAAATAGGCCAAATATAATTGCGGTATCTCCAAAAACGTAAACCCCTTTTATTTGTTTCTGGTTTGTGGCCTATAAAATGGCTCGTTAAACGCGTATTCTGGAATGAAAGACTAACAGGCAATGATAGGAAGTAAAAGTATTCATTTTAGGTTAAACTTTAAGCCTTCCACCAATGATACTTTCATATTTTTGTGCCAGACGTACCAATTGTTTCATTCCACAGAAAAAAAAACAAATAAATTCACAAGCCATCTTGTCAAATTTTCCGGAATGAATAAAATAAATCACACGGTATCGCAAGTGATAAAATTAGTAATATTTGACGGAATTTATAAATCAAAATAATAAAATCGCTTAATACTAAGTTATCTGTGCAAAATAGGATGCGCCAACTACATCCTTTTTCCGTAGCTCTGACTGATCATAACAACATATGAGCAGAAATTAAGGTTATGGAGTGATAGAAATAATTTATAAATCTTTTCAAATAGGCTTAATTCGTCTGACACTGTAAATGGTTATATTCGTGTATAGAAATTAATTGTTCATTGTCATTATTTATTTACTCAACAGCTTAACATGGAGTGATAGGAAACTCCTCAAAACTGCCAGCAATTACAATACATTTCAATATCCTCTAGGAATTTGAATGCTCTGAAAGGTTTCAGCAGTGGAAAAATCCTTGGTCCAAACCAAAAATCGCAATGGACTTGGGGTGAAAACACGGTCTTCAACGCCATTCTTCTGTATCCCCTCTTCATATAAGAAAGTCCTTCCGCTTCCCCTTCTTTCTATTTTCCTACCCAAGAGCAAAATACAGTGGAAATAAAAGTAGAACTACGAAACGTAGTCCAAACCAGCTTTATGAACATTAGGTTGCATATTTTGAATTTGAAAATTTTTAAAATGTACAATATAACCGAATATTTTTTTCACTCGTGGCCAGTGCTCGATTGGTCGTCGGAGGAGTTAGTGTTGAAGGTGAAGGGAGAGGCTTAGCAAGGGAATTCAGTTGTCCTAGAAATTGGACAGTTAATTAGACTCCATTAACCATTTAGGGACACGTTCACCTTATGCCTCGCCTCACTCCTTCTTGACAACCAAATTAAACATGACTTTCTTTCAACTTAAACAGCAGTTGAGGACACATACGCCCCAGTAATTTGGCCGCTCAAGTGAAGATGAAGGATTGGGTCAGACTCGTCAAGTAGTAATAATTGAAATTTGTAGCTGGAGTTATAGTTGCCGTTTTACGAAAGGTCCATTTGTGTAATAATAAAACAAATATACACACTTCATATACAAATATTTGTCAACTACAAGAGTAAAATAATTTAAATTAGGGAATTTAATTGTAAAAAAGAATTCCACTTCAACATCGAATTAATTTAAAGTGGGATGCATTACTTTGGCCGCTAGCACTATCCTGGTGCATAGAAAAATGCACTTGGATTGGGTTTAGAGGGCGGCGTGGTTCAAGACAGATCCGGCGATAGTGGGGTTCGCAAAACGGCGTACGGACGCCTCCAGAATGGGCGATGGGGAGCCAATAAAATTTAAATCTGGACGGGGAGGCCCGCATTCATTCCCTGATGTGAATAAGTCGGTCTAGTTCCTCATTTGGGCTTAGAAAGCTGGGCCATTTGGCACGGGGGTTTGCCGATAAAGTCGGTTGCGATCGTGACACTCCAATCGGGCTTGACGAGCCAGAAGGAACGTGGAATCCTTGAAGGTTGGGGGTGAAGGGCGATACCTCTTATAATTTAGTGCGGGTTGCTACGTGCACTATGCTTTGCAACCGGAATAAAAATGCGGTTCATTTTCTATTCGCACCAATCTGCGTCTCTACAAAAAAACACTTCTTCAATCCATTATTAACTATAAATATGGACGGTGGACAACCTAGTAATATATAATAAAATCAGAGAATAATATATTTTTAGGTATCATGTTTCAAGCTTCTTATCTGTGGGGGATTCTTGGAAATATTTTGCCTTTGTTTCTGAAAGGCACGTATACGTTGTGTTTTCATTTAGGCTGCTCGATTTATTGGCAACGGGTTGTGGTAAACATGTTTTTGAGCATGTTCAATCCGACAAGGGCCGTGAGAAGCGTTCGGGGAGGACATATGAAGTGGCGGCCAATCAATAGTGGCGGGGTTGGCGCAGGCCCCCGCGCATTACGTCACCGCTAATCCGCTAATCCCCACAGGACGAGCACCATTAAAAATTTAGGCCCTCCCGTCCTGTCACAGGGCTGTTAGCCACCTTTAATTAAAAAGTTCGTATTTTCCTTTTTGGGAACATTTTACCATTTCATGTCGTTTGCAATTGTGAAGTACGGAGAAACGAGCTTGGTCTAGGGCGAACCAATGGAATCAAAATGTGGTAGCGATGTAAATAACGCAAGAAGGATCATTGAACATATTTGGAAAAATAGGAACGTTGGACAAACGATATGCTTCTACACTTTCCATCATTCATTCGTTAAACAATTCATAAAAAATAAATATAGATATATATTCGCTAATAACAATAAAACAAGAGCACTAAGAGATGTACTGATGAGGGTGAATATTTCCTGTAGCATCTCATTATATAGACACGTTACATAAATAATGCAAGTACAAAAAATGCGGTGTCCGTCAATATTATTTATCTATGATTTTTTTAACTTTATTTGTATTCTTACCGTCCATTGCTACTATGCACTCATCATATTTAATTTCTCGCTACTCTCTAGTTCATTTCTCAATAGCACATCACTACAGAAAAAGTCTTTCCCTTTTATTATCTTTTATTAGGAGCCAGTTGAGATGTTTTTTTTTTATTTTTGTACAATCAACTACAAAATAGTTATGAGTACAAATGTTGAGTGTGTTTTCCTAGCATGATTGTTTCTGTAAATGAGACCACCCAATGATGGCACTTTTGGCTCATGAACAAGTTACGGTTTCGGACTAACGAGATCTCTAGGCCATTGGCGTTTAATCCGACGCGTGGGGGCGGACAATGGATGGGTAAAAGGGGAAAGGGACTGAAGGAATGGATTAGGATGTTGAGAAAGGAGGGAATGGAACTTAAGGAACCGTGATTTTGCGACTTCCTCGACTGTTGGTATGTTGAGGTCATTGCGGATTGTTCGGTTAGAAACATCCCAGGGAGCTGGTAAGAAGGACTTTTGACTGGAATCTCTGGATTCGAGCGATGTTGTATTTCTTAGCGGAACCCATAGTTCTATTCCGTAAGACCGCGTCGGGTTTAATATGGATTTTGTTTTTTTGTTGGTTATTGTTTTGATGACCAAATTTACGGTTTAGATCTGTCGGGTATGAGGATTCCACGTGAGTCGTTTGTCTATATATAGCCCAAGGTAGCGAGCCTGTTGTTGGGTGGGGGGACAGGAGTATTGTTAAAAAGAACAGAAGGGCAAGGTTGGCTGAGATGCTAATGATGTAATGTTGGACGTATCCGCGGCTTGCGGGATTAGTATCATTAACAGCCTTTATTGGCAGCAAAAGGGTTTTGTGACGTTGAGTCGGCGAAGTGATAGAAACTGCAATCTTAATTTAAGGTGGTGTAAATTATTCGACGCGTCTTCATAACAGTCCCTTGTTCGGAACGTTTCATTAGTTCTGTTTTATCGCCTTGTCTGTACTCTAAGCCAGATTGAAAAGTGTCATCCTGTTTTAGTAATATGGTTTCCTGTCCTTGCGGTTTTATTTCAATATATTTATTTACAACGATTTTATTACCCTATAAGCTTTGTATTGTATCGTTTCGTTAGGGGTAGAATGATGAATCCCGATGTATTTAATGGAGGTTTGTGATTAATACTAGGGTCTACGATTATTCTGATATGTAGTTTTCAAAAGGATTTTTGCTTGAATTCAATTTTTCTTTGTACATTTACATCGATGATACCACTTTTATTATAGCAAATAGGGTAATATATAGAGTTATTATAGCAAAGGGAAATATATGTACTTGGCCTTGGGGTTATTCATTCCTTAAAAGCATTTACTCGAAGCAAAATGTTTTATCTGTTGAATTTTTTACGGTTGAAAATGAATTGTCAGAACTTGTGCATACATAATCCAAAATATTTATCCGAAGTGAACATATGTGAACATATTTTATGTGTTTATGGTTATGTTATTGTTAGGCACATAAAAAACAAGTATTCTACATTATCTTCTATATATAAAACAACATTATTACGCAAAGCTTTGCGTACTTCACAATGGAATAGAATTCGATCCATATTTGTGTTAATTATCCACTGCTGACGCAATAATTTTGCCACAATTCATCACTCGTCTTCGATTATCGAACTGTGAATTGAGGCCAAATATAAACGGCCGTGAAACTGGTTGGTACCTTCCTCCCGGCGCTATCAATAATACAAACTTTCCCTCCCAATTGCAAGTTGACGCCAATTGCGTCAGGTTGTCTTGGCAGATAAACGTTTAATAATTGAACGGTCCAGGCTCCACACAAGGAGCTCAATTATTGTGAGGTGTGGGGGAGCTCTCCCCAGCATCTGCCTATAGTTCGGCCTCCCCAAGAGAAATCTTTCTTTGTTGGCGTTTGTCCGATTTTCTCCCCTTATGGCTAAAATGCTATTAACCATCGTTACAGAGGGGTTCACAAAGTGAGGCCTTTTAGATTTATAATAGAACTGGTACTTTAGAGAAACGGATATGATTAGACACAATAGAATGTATTGTAACTAAGTGTATATAATTACATAAAATAGTCGACGTCTGAACGTGTTCAAACATTACCGTGCAGTAATTCAAATACTTGCTTAGAATCCAAATACTACCGTGGAAAGGTTCAGTCGTAAATTACCTCAGTCAAAGTGAAACAGATGGCTCCTCTTCCCCTTCTTACAAAGCCAAGAACTGCATATTGCCCTTGAGTCATAATAAAATATCACAATTAACATATTGCTATAACCCCTGTACATTCCTTAGCCACCATCAGGACTGTAAATCCGTTTGTCATACATACTCTCACATTACAAATCGCAAGATGAAAATTAAAAGTTAATAGTAGTCTAAATCCTGTAGATGAGCGATGTATTTGTTGTCCTTAGAAATTGGAAGTATAGGATCTGATCGTTCTTGGTGGATCGTAATTAGTTAGTACAAAAGTGCTTTACTCCGGTCCCGGAGAAAAATTGTTTAGAAATCGAAAAGGGGGACGGTAAATGAGAAGTAAGCAGTTTTATGCTCTATTAAGCAGTAATCCGAGACTAATTGACTCAGGTACTATTGACTATTGGTACTCTGTTTAATTGATCAGTGTCAAATAAAACTATGAAGTACAATGCAGATTTACCGATATATACCTAATCTCTAACATTGGCATTTCATATGCCCATAAATTTCATTCATTCTCTGAAAATATTCAGTTATTATATTATAGATATAAATTTGCCGGATTATATTGTGATCTTGAAATATTAATTCTTCGAACTCAGCCCAGTTTCCTTGCTGATCCAAAAATGAAATGCGCTAAAAAATCATAGTGATATGAACTCATTTGGTGGTCGGGCCCGAATAGCATTCTAATTTGCCCTGCGTCAGGTAATGTATGAACAGTGCGTAGAGAGAAGATGGAGGCCTTCCGATGGCTTAGCCCTCTTATCTGATCCTTCCTCTTGTTCTGTTGCTGCAAGGCAAACTCCCGCTCTTTCAACTCTTGCCAATTAACATGCCGGTTTCATGAATATGGATGACTTTGGAAATTCAAAAAAGAATCCTTAAATCCCGTTCGAAGAGACTCTCCGTTCACGGGATCTCTTAAACATGAAATGTATTTGTGGTCGGCTACATGCATATGCATTTTCGTTATTCGCCCTTGTTTTACGGTTATCGAGAACTACTGAAAACAAGGAGATCAGTTGTAACTAGAGATTGTAACCGGTTAAGTGCCACATCGATTAACTTGTTCTTCCTTACAACTTCTTAACATTTATGTCTCCCATTGCTACGATTAAAATCTTTCTATTTTGTTCTATCTAAATTGTAACATGAATTCAAAAGCATTAAGAAAAAACCATACCTAGAATAATCATTTGGGGAATCATTCTTTCTTTATTGTTTATTATTCTTTATCAATTCGAGACATTATCTCTCTTTTGAATGTTGAATGCCGATGAAATATGTTTCATTGTTTCTTTATCTGGGCTGCCACGTTCCTTTACTTAGGTTAGCAAAAATATGTTATCTATAATTTTCTCATTGGTGGAAAATTGTTTTTGTTCAGAAAAATTTCTGTAGCCACATTTATGCCACTTTTTAATGCTTGAGATCGTTCATATGCCCCGGTTGTAGCCGAGTTGGATGGTATGGCAGATAACCATGTCGAGTGGTTCTACATACTGGAACATTATTCTTCTTACGTATTCGTGGAACCTTCGCCTATATTTTTATTTTATTTTTTCTGCTACTCATCCCGCTGCGGTTTTCAGTTCGTGTATGACTCTTGCATTTGGCGCTAAATATATTTATAATATGGTAATGAGTAGCTAAGCGAAAAAAAATACGGGCTCTGGGGTAAAGTGGAAGAAGCGCTGACACAGCTGGCACAAAAGTGCGGAGCTCTGGAGGTACTGACGGCGGGGTGGAGTCGTTCTAATGAATTTGCCGTGGCGGTGTTCCAGCCGCTAAGGCCCGGGTAATTCGTCGCAATCGGAGTGACCCCCCCCCCTCCCGAGAGAGAGCAATGAACTGAGGCAATGGCCCATAATTGGAGCAGAAAGAGGAAATCGCCATGCATCATAATAATTTGCACCGCTACGGGGTCCCCAAGCTATATATACGATATATATATAGCGGACCGTACTTCCTGGAAACTGATTCTTCCGAGAACACAGAGAAATGATTATCCGAGTCCTCGACCGGTCCATGCATCACCCACTGTGATGTACAACAGCATGTACATCACATTTCAGTCTATGTATACTTATATAATTGAATATATATATGATCGCAGAAGGTACAAATGTCACATACGCACACCAATAAATACTGAAGAGGAACCTTATTTGTTCATTTGTTTATGGAGGATCCCAGTACTCTGGGCTCGCTATAATAAGCAGGCTATAACAGATCTCCAGGGGCTCGTTGATCCTTATTAGAATTCCGGAGATATGGAGAGAAATGGTACGTGCATTTCTAATTAGGTATCAGGTACATGGTGGGTGGGAAAAATATTGCCATCACAATAATTCTTAAAGGATAAAGAATGGTGTCCTTATTCCGGAAATCCATTATCTATTATCACCGATTCATTTGTTCTCAATCTAACCCAAGCTCAGTTGCTCTCGAATTCGCTTTGTTCTAATAGCAAACCATTGACTTATCTGTAACCGAATTGTTACAAAACATACATAATAAGCAACATAAATAAATAAATATGTATATATATATATATATATATATATATATATATATATATATATACACTTTCTTCAAAATAAGAAGGTATCTAATATCATCTCAACTCGTAAGAATTTAATATAAAATGAACTTATACTCCATTACCCCAGTTCACTGATATAACGTTTTACGAGCTGTTTTAGCGTCCGGAGACATTAAACTGACTCGTAAAACTGCGGAAAGGAAATGCTCAAAATCCTGTAGGATAGCAGGGACAGTTAATTCCGGACGATAAACCTACCCTTTTTTGTGCAAATGCACATCGAACAATCCAGGCCAAACCTAATGGACAGTCCTACTTTTAATACCCACGTAGTGAAAACGTTATTGGAAACGCTCCAATATTCGTCTCTTCATGATTAATCGACAAATGGCGAACCGCGGGGAAAACCAATAGGAAAATGTTTAACGACTATTATGACTAAAATAGCAACGAACAATTTCTATCCATTCTACTAAATTAAACCCACTATTATAGAGAGATAGACAGTGATATAGAAAAATGATTCATTCACTTGGGGCGAGAAAAATGTGTCTTGCAGTCTTGAAGTTTAATAATTGCGTCTAAAACAAAACGTTCAAAATATCACTCCTTATTTTATTTTCCTATATCGCAATATAAACGGCTGAATATAAACACTGTAAAGGAAGAGCTGGCTGGTGTTTAAATTTTTTGAAGAACGTTAAAAAAAACATTGGGATAAAGTTGCTGCATTACAAAACAAAATATATTTAATAAAAGTGCCTGGTTTATGTCTAATAATCGAGTATTACTTAGCAGGTGTATACGAAAATTTATTCGAATACTAGAATTTTTTGGAACTATTTTGATTGACAGAGAATGTTAAAAATGTCACTTGCCGATTTCCACATTGGTAATGATTTTTTTTAATATTAAATTGATTAATGGCATGGCGGGGATAACAACCGTCGCTTTCTGGTATTACGAACTAAATTAGATTTTATGGCGACGACCTACTGTGTGTTTCAAATGATGATGTATTCTGCTATTATTGCGCCGATATAAAATCTTGACTGTAACGCGTAAATGATTCCAGCACAAACAGCCATTTAACTTCACGCTCAATTATTATACCCTTCTACGTAGGAAGGGAAAGTAAAAATGCAAATTTCAAAGTCATGACTGTTCTCAATCTCTCTCCGCAACCTACGCCAAAGCCTTTAATGTATCGTATCGAGTAATTACATCTAATTCGAATTGGATAGGCGATAAGTGCAGAAAAATAACGTCCCCTTCGCCCTATTAACACCTTCGCAAATATAAAACATATGCTGCTGATCTACGCTCTTGAACATTGACATTGCGAACAATCATAACCGTAGGTTGCCAAAAGCAAAAGTTCACGAGGCCAATAAATAATATTAATGATGTAAGAACAGAGGTCTCTATTTGGAACCATACCACTATCAAATCTCAGATAACACACATATGAGTACGAGTTGGGTGAGTTATTACTTAATACTACGGATTTACCACCTGTTTAACAATAAAAAGAACAGCATAAAACTAGGAATTAATTGCCGAAAACGAAAAATTGTAATTTAGGAGGAGCAGGAATTTGTTTTGTTTAATTTTTAATATTATAAAATACAAAGTTATAAAGACATAAATTAAGTTCTATGTCTTGCTTATAGAGTTTGTATTACCTGGGGACGTTTAGGAAGTGATGAACTTTCATGACTCCCTATTGGAGTGGTGAGACGCATAATCTCAGAAATCTAGGCCCTTCGCATTTACGAGGCCGTGAAAGTATGTCAATATCCAAGCTGAACTTAATAATAGAACTGACCGTTATGTCACGCCGCGTTCGGATTCAATGGAGAATGTTAACGGCGGTAAATCGCTTTTTTGCTCTAAATATACTACATAATTTTATTTATACTTTTATAAGTTCTGAAGTCTGAAATTCCAATTAATACGATATAGTATTGATATAAATTGAAACCCATGATCATGTTTACTATTAAGATTAATGTTAAAAATGGTTACCGTTCTTATTTCAATGTCCTTAATTGAAATCAAAATACTTCTTATTCACTGAAATTCTTGACCGAAAATTAAATTATACACTTGGAAAGACACTTGAGTCAACCAAATGGATTATTTACTATGAAATGACACTTTGAAGGAAACGTTAATAATAAATTATAGTAAAATTAATACCGGCTAGCTTTGTTTACATTTTTTATTAAATCAGTGTTCTAAATATTTAATTTTTAAGTCTAATAATGTTTAGATGAATATAGTACGTCAAATCTCTGCTCGGTTAACCGATGGGGAACTAAATCTTGAGAGTTCATAACATACTTATGAATTGAAATCTAAAATTTCAATTCAAAATAATATTTTACGCTAGGTTTGAAATGTGGTTGATTCTACGTACTGGACAGGAGTAATGAAATAACTATTCCTTAAAATAGAAATTTACCTATAAAAACGCTACAAATCAAGAATCAATTCCTTCATAATTCTTCGTAATTCATATACTGATGACTCACAGGTTGATCGCTTCACTATTTAAATATGAATACATTTTAGGAATGTAAAGTTTAAGAAAGACTGCATCCATTAATGAAACTCTGTGGTCGGGGAATTCAGTCAGTTTTTTGTAATAACTGTTATCGCTGAATAAAAAAACGTTGCAGACTATTGGCTATAATAAAACGGTGAAAGGAAAATTAATTGATTTATCAAGGACTCGTTAACCACCTCGTCTGGCTCCGTTTCAAAATTCTACAATCGGTTCTAACTTGGTTGGAACCATTAATAACTAATAATTTATTTATGTGCCGGGAAACGAAGCCGATTTAAAAATTGGGGGCGATGTAACAATTTGCGCAGGAATTCGGTTATGTTTGTCCGTGAAGGGGGACTCTGTGAAGGCGTGTCACTGTTCACTGTTAATCTGAGTGCTATTCCCCGCATTGTATTGTAATTGTCGCATTGTGCACAGGTGTGTCAAGGATTGCGGTATTATTAAACAAATAGACGGCCGAGTACGCCACTGTTCGATTACAATTGGGTTTATGCGTGGCTATTAATGCTTCGGTTCGCAATAGGCCGGGAGGAAATTTCAATCTAATTGAATTCATTTCGACATCACTGGCTCATTCAGTGCATTACAAGTAGTTCTGTTTCTTTTTATTTTTCAGAAAGAAAACTACTAAACGTATGTAAGTGGCATTAAATTATGTTTGATAGAATAATTTATTTCTACAAGCTCATTAACTCCAGTGTACTCTTTAGAATTCAGATTCTTGTTTGTTAGTATAACATATAAGTATAAGTATAGTATATAGTAAAAGTGACTTGTGTGTCTAATAAAAGGAGGGTTATGATTTCTGAAAAACCTTAAATTCACAGTAGGAATGGCAGACTGCGTTATTTGACGCCGAAAACTCCTTTGATTTATTTGACATCGATTGAAAATTAACCAAAAATTATTTCAGAGTGTTCTGTCCTTCATCGCCGAGAGCCTGTAATGGATTATTTTTTAGGTGCTTACTTATTATTTTTGAAGGTCGTCGGAGATTTTAGCTACAAATAAGTTGGGGAAAAACACCTCCATGTATAGATATAAGATGGCCATGGGATAAGCCGTAGATAATGCTGACGCTGAACTGTGTAAAAAAAGGTTCATTGGCAGTGAGTGGCTGCACGATCCTTTAAGGGTGTCTGTCTGCCAGTTGCGGCTTAAGTCTGTATGCAGGACCCTAGGGGCAGTCAGGTATATTTAAATCACAGAATTATTAATTTTGAACTCGCGAAGGGGCAGAAGAGGAAACCAAAATAAGAGACTTGAACAGTCGGTTCGAAGAACTCGGGCGGCTCAATCAATGTACGGCATTTTATAGCAATTTGTTCATAACTATTTGAAGAAATTTAATTTTTAATAATGGATAATCAATAACTATTTATTAAGCGAGGGTTGTAATATTTCGTTGGTTATGCGCAACACGTTTGAGGTTATTTTTTCGACATAAACTGAGGTGTCTTACATAAATAGACTATAACGATCATCTTTACACATCCTTGTATGCTGAAATCAAATACTGGTTTCCACCATAAACAAGATTTTGTCCATATTAATATTTGCTAGAAAGCTAGAATATTTACGTTTTATAGTAAACTGTAGTACAGTAGGTTGGCTGTTCCCATGGTACGAACGAAGTGACGCACCCAAAGATAAATACTGAGTTAATTAAACATACTCCTAAATATTTTTGGACACTGTCTATCAAAAACATTGATCCGAAATGTATCTAAAACTTACGTTCACCGTTACAGCTTCCCTGTGGACTGCCGATAAATAATTGAACTGTAGGTCCGAAATGATGTCGAAAATATCTCCGGAACATATTGACATGGAAGCACCAAATAAGGCATTGCCCTCCATCGGAGAGTAACCTCATTTCAGCGAAATCGGCCCAAGAAACGACTGCGTCACCAAAACTGACGGTACTAAAAACTTTTTTCATTTTTTAAAAAATATAATTAAGACATTGTGTTAAGAATATTGGAATATATGTCAGTCAATACACACTTAAAACTTTAACCTACTACTTATTACGTCCACGAATTCAATATGATAGATGCAAAAAAATAGATATAATCACAGTGGTCACATTAGGAAATATTATTTGTATATTTTACTATATTGTACATAAAATAGTTTGTTTCTTATTCACGGTTATTACAGTGGGTAAATTACATTTCACTCGTGCCACTAACAGAGTCGTAATAAGCAACTTGTATGATAATTATTCTCTTAGATGATTAGTTAATTATCACAACAAACGATGCTCAATGAATTTGCTCAGACGAACTAGATGTAGATATAATTTATTGGTGGTATTTGAACGTCCAGTTAATTTAAGGAAACATACATAGGTACCGACTAGCATAATGAGATATTCCTAAGTCCTGTACAAATATTTCACGAGAAATTTCAAGGAATTTCGAAGATCAATTCGAACGTAAATCGAAAATATCTCTTGGCAGCAGCAAATTCTGTGATAACTCCATATTTATTTCTGTAAAAATAAATGTAGGTAGCAGGCTAAAATATCCGCTAAGATGTGTACACTGCACCAGTGATAAGGATCGCCGTTACGGGAGCATAACATTGTCTAACATTCAGCCTCGGAATAAATCTGTGGCTTACAATAATGCTTATCGTGATCTGGTCCCGATCTCCCTGTCTCCTCCGCTCTATAAGGGAACGGTAGCGCATTAAGTTTTATTATTATCCCAGCGTTTGCATTGTCTATCACGGCTCTATACATGACACTAGAAACAGGAACATAAATCAGTCCCAGGTAAAACTGTAAAACTGGAAATTTTATTGAAATGTTCGCTTCGGCATACTTGTTTGTTAGTATTATATATCAATATTATAGGGAATCGCTCTGATAAAGGGTTGTCTTCTATATATTACTCCTTGCTGCCCTGTAGCACAATATAAACAGCGAGATTATTTTTTTCATTAATATCGACGAAGCAATATCCTTTTTTACATCCCTGTAACCAGGAACAGGATGAAACTCCTATTACGAAGTGATTATAGCTTGATAGGGTATCATGATCGAATAATCAGTGAACTGGAGAAGTTGCATTTGCCCATTAAATCCCACCAAGTTTGTATTTAGTGTTAGTTGCTGTCATTTAATTTGCTGTATCTCGATTGCTATTGCTTGGGGTATGTTATAGAGCACTCCAGCCATTGGAGCGATACGGGTAATATACAAAGGATTGTATTTCCTGTTCCAGTGAATACTCCAAATGGTTGTGCTCCTCCGCTGGTTTTATACAATCAATTATCAAAGAGCTAACAAAGCAAGGTAATTATTAACCAGTGGGATTTTTTCAGATCATTGCGTGGTATCGGGTTGGAAAATTCAATTCTATGGGATACAACGAGTATTGAATTTGTAGACGAACTGAATGAGGAAAGAAAGGGGCAGATTTTGCGGCGGGATCGTTAATGTAATATGCATCTATATATTCTGTATTATTATAAGCCAGAGGAATTATACTTTTAGTAGCGTCAGGTGACGCAGTCTTTCTTTTCAATCCAATTTCAGTGATTTGAGAGCAGAGCGAGGGCAATGCCTTTTTTAGGCTTCCATGTCAATATGTTCTGGAGGTATTTCAGATACAATGTCGTACCTAAAGTTCTATTTCTCAGTAGTCTAGAAGAAAGATGTAAATTTGAACATATGCTTGGGCTACATTAAATCAATATCGGATCAACATTCCTAGTAAAAACTGTTCCCAATTAACCAATGAATCAGTGTAGCCTTTCAATAATTATTTTATAGAAATTGACGTTTCGGCAAATTTAAGAGAAATGCGAGATAGATAGATAGATAAGGATTGCAGGGTGGGCCTTATAAATCATACTATGTTTTCTTATTGGAATATTTAAAAAGGCAGATTTATTGTAACTTCAATTTTTGAAGGATTTATTGAGACAACTTTTATAATGTCTGGTTAATATAAGTCCTCAAGAAAGGATTTGCATAAAAGGTAATATCTCAGAATATAAACTCTGTAATACCTGTTTAGAAGTGCTTGACATTTTTTGCTTTGTTAACAAAGAAAAAGAGATGGATAGGAAAGTTTATATTGCGATTCGGGAAATTCTGTCTACAATTCAGTTTAAATGTCTTTTTATATTCCAAATTTCTGTGTATTGCAGAAGTAATTTCCATTTGAATGTAGTAAAGATTACAGGAGAGAAAGAGTCAACTAATTTTGAACAACTAAAATTGTAATATCTAATGCTGAAATCAATAAGAAATGTAAGGCCTATACACGGAGACCAGTAAACAGGACTATTACGGGATGCACATTTGGAGCACATGGCGCAAAAAGATCACTTAATTTGAGGCAGTAAAGTGCACACGGCAGCGAAATTGCTTAATATCCGAGAGGGGCTGCCGTATAAAGCAGGTTGAGCATAAATACGAAGATAAACACTCGTTACTTTTGGCATTGTAAATGCCAAACGATGTAAAGGCTGTCGTAGTGT
Source organism: Lethocerus indicus (assembly GCA_019843655.1). Classification (NCBI taxonomy): domain Eukaryota; kingdom Metazoa; phylum Arthropoda; class Insecta; order Hemiptera; family Belostomatidae; genus Lethocerus; species Lethocerus indicus. Next base: position 17,581,841 of record JACDQD010000003.1, on the reverse strand, counting down.
ATTTTCGTGTTAGTTGTATAATATCTGTTAAATACTTAAGTAATGAAAAGGGTACATTTCATATACTATTATCGACATGAACTCTGGTGCTTGAGCGATATAACTATTAAAGTCTGCAAGATGTGATAAATCATGCGATTTAATTTTTTCTCTACCTCCCATTTTATTTTCTTTATGTGATTCATTTCGTTGCTAAACTGTCAATGAATTTGTATTCCTTTAAACTACCTAAGAAACCACCGTTAGGTACGTATTAATGTATATACCTTGGAACCTATAAAGGTATTTTAAAGCGAATTTTTCCTTCGCCTTTTTAGGCTTCCCCTATATTCCCCTTGAGGGGACCATTTTCATGATGTGGGGAGGGGGGTGACATGCGAGGAGGTCGCGACCCCCCAGGTATTGGGAACACCTGCCCCCCTCCTGACCCCCGACCCCCTGAAAGCCATGACAGAGCTATGACACTTAATCAATACCATCTACCAATACCCGGGCTCTGGGCTCGAGTTCCACAATGCCAATTCGGGCCTAGGCCCATGTTTCAAGGTGGAGAAATGTACTGCTTTGTTTTTTACAATACTTTATTTGATGAAAGCCTTATTTTTTGGTTACGAAAGTTCATCTGTCTTGTGAAACTGCTGGATGATGGCAGTTGGCAATGGCCTATTTGACATTTCCTATAAGCTCCATTCGCTTAATAAGAATGAAGGTGGTTCACTTATAATTTTATCGAATAGCGTGTACAATGTAGGAGTATTAAAAAAAGAAATTTCAAAAGTACCAGAAGGATAAATAACTACCATTCCATAAGTTATTTTTCAATTTCCTTATGATTTAGTATATATGCGGGGATATTCATTCATTTACGAAAATATCCCATTTTATTGAATATTAGAATAATTATCTAGATAATGAATTATACAGAGGTATTAAAAGTTAGTTCAGTTAGGTAATTGTGCGAAATGCACAATATTAGTATTTTGCACACTATAATGCACACTAATATTAGTATTTTTAACGCTGATAGCAAATAATAATTGGCGTTATGAAAGTTAATATCTTTCTTTCCTATGAAGAGGACCATTGAATAGCGTAAAATTACTCGGTTGGCATCTGGGATGACACTGCTGGACTTTTGTCTATTATGTTGATGCTGGCTATTTCTGTATTACAACGTCCGTTAGTAGGACTGCCGACGAAATAGCTAAAACTTCATATCTCAGTATAAATCAATGTTCAAGGTAGGAATTTAAGATTACAAAAATATGTAACTAGTATGCGTCTAATGGTTTCATTTCTCCAATTAAATCGCAACGTATGTAATACCCTTTGATTCAATATTTACTAATTTTTAATCACAATCTGACACTTTCATGCCTTTTTCCCTTCATTTGCATCTTTTCCTTTACCTGAAGCAAATTTAGTTATATCAAATAACGCCTGGGCCTTGCTGCGCGAGTAACGCTGGTGTAGTTATGTGTTGTAACTACTGAATTTATTTCTTTGTGATAAAATATACCAACATAACATTGACATTTTATAATGAGAAACTGTTCGTAAGTGCAGTAATTAATATCTTCATACTGTACCAACGAATGAATTAGAGTTAATAATTCAGTCAGTAATGGACGCACGCACAGATTCATTATTATCCTCCGTATAACTGCGCAGTGGATCATTTTAATGGCATACACATTTACATATAAATTAATAGTTAATATTCAAATTCCTTTTGATGATGAGTATCATCTATTCAACACTGGCATTTCTTTGATAATCCTCTTCTCAAATCACTTCGTGTTTAAAGTAGACACGGAATGAAAAGATGTGATAAATTCTCAACAGATGTCATCAAATCCAAAATAAAAATAATAATTTTAACCATAAAAGAAGCATTGTAAGGTCAAGGCTAGGCAATACAACTTAAGTTTATAGGAGGGTTAATCCTTACAAAACACTCCTTAAATTTGATGATAAAGACTGAATATACTACGATGGTGCATGGTGTAAGATATGCAACACATAACCTTCGAAATTCACCTTTCGGATGGAAGTCAACTGACTATGTTGAAACGCAGGTTTTACCTCCACTTTAGCATCCCACTCCAGGGTTCATACACATATTTGATAATATTTTAAACACCTGAATGTTATAAGTATGCTTGCAAAAGTCGTTGTCTGCTTCAAAGTTATATTTTCCTGTTATATTCGGATTATCGGAAGAGGACATTTCAATGCGGATTAGGTACCCCGAGTTTAGCCAACCGTATTTAACCCAAGGTTATTATTTCTTAAAGCGATTCTGGATTCTCCACGCCGCTGCTAATTTCAATGAATTATTCATGCTCCCCCTCAACGTTGTATGACCTATATATATTGTAAGGCTTCTTATTTACACGAGCCACTTCACAATGCGTTCGGGATTGGCTCCCGGCGGTGGGAGAATATTACCGAATAATGTGAGAGGAATTTCCCCGGTGCTGAGGCATATACTTTACGTTTCATTAATCTAAAGGTCAGCCTATTCAATTCCGATATATAGCATCCTTTCATCGTTGAAAAAATTCAAGTTATTACACTGAACTCATCAATTTTATAATTAAAAGTTCGATAACAATAATCTAATATCCCTTCTAGTTTAAGCTTATGCATGTTGCTTATTATAGATTTATCATTGTTCCACATCATGCTATGGTATAGAGGTCACTGTTGATTTTAAACATTAGAAAAATATATGGTCCATACAAGCCCATCGAAAACACTACTTATGATGTAATATTAACCGATAGAAAAACATTTTTACGATCGTTTCTTCACATGTCTTAAGCAGGAATATTTCTTAAAATTCCACTTTGCGCGGAAGTCACATGTGTCTGATAACCTTCAGGTGACAGCAAGTTTAGTTGGTGAGTTGTCTGGAAACAAAAACACGCTTTGTTTGTATTTAGTCCGCGTCATTTGCATAAACCCAATGTTTTCTGCGATGAAATATTCGCGAGACCTCCTCCTGGTTTATGCCTTGCAGATTCGACCTTCCGAATCGGACAAGTATAGTGGGTCTACGTTGTTTATCCAATTCCCTAAGAAATTTATCGCTTGTAAATTGAATGGGCAGGCGTTTATGAAACTAGTCCCTATATACTCACGGTAGTTTTGTTTGTATTCTAACGATTTTTGGATCGAGAACAAGTGAACCGCAACTGAGGGGAAATATATTTTCGCTCAACTTCTTCAGGGCACTACTGCAGACAGTATCTCCAGTAAAAATTCGACCCGGGTCTGATACATCGTAGTCTTAATTTGTACTGTTTCGATACTATATGTTCGAAACATTTCATTTCATTTGATGAATTGACTGGTGACGCTGCACAAGTGCATATTAATGGTGTTGGTTATGCGTACTGTACACAGAGTCGAAAAATAATGGGAAAGCGAGATATTGAAAAAGTAGAATTGTGAAAGCTGCTCCACCTGTAAACGAAAATATCATTCGCTCCTATGAATTCTCCTTACACCGGCACCGTATTTTCTGTTCCGTTTTTATTTTTAAACGCTGCGTTTGTGTGTTGATGTGATATTGGAGTTTCAGCTAGGTGATTTCACCTTGGTCGCGCCAATAATATTCAGCACAAGGTATGGTAAGGGTAAGGGGTAGGGGCGCTTGTTTCTTTGTCTAATGTGGAAATGGATGTCGGAATGGGGTTGTCGTTGTGGCCCATTGCACACAGCAGACTGTCCCCGGGATTGACATACGAGCCAGATAGCTAATTCCGAGGTCGGCGATTCAGTTGACTCCCCGTGGCCTTCGGGGACACGGCCCATTTTTTTCAAATTGTCAAGAGACGCCATAGAGAATGAAATATTTGAATCGCGAATCCGTTTACAGCTTTTCTCATAACATGGATTTAACCGTGATAATTTGAAAGCACAAAATTATTTTTTTTCACTTTTATTTCAATTCACAGTTGTCAATTATCCCCAGTTGACCCTGGGGGTTATTACCAGTGTCTCTTACGCCCCCAGACGGTCATTAAATGCGGTATTTCTGCGGGGGCAGTGCACCACATGGAGGACTAATTGAAGCTATAAAAGGGTGCGGCGAAGGGTGGATTAAGGGAAGGTTACTAGGAGACAGATGTTTGTTGATTCGGAACCTTTCAAAATAAACCCAGGCCCGGCGTCAGTGCCGGATGACAGCGCTTAATGGGCTCCAAGCAACGGGATATTTTCCAGCCCTCAGCCGGAGTGAAACTGGGCGGGACCAGCCTTTTTATTCACGACTAATTGCGTTTAGATAGAGAGACACAAAATTGGAAATTGGAAGTTTACCGCAGTCCTAAATACTGGAAATTATTTTGGTATAATAGATGTTAATGATCGTATAGTCAGCGATCATATAAACAATATGTTTAGTGTTGAAAAGTGTGCGATACTATTGAAATATGAACTTTGTTACGGTTGTTACGTATTGTTGATGGTAAAACATCAAATCAAAGGTTATTATCCGAAACCAAAGAAGTCAATTGTGACTACTTCGAGAACGGACTACTGTATGAAATATTCGCATCGTTACAACGAATATCAGTCGGGAAATGTTTTTCCCGGGTAATGGGACAGGCAGTGGTTTAAAGAGGTTTGCTGGTCGGTGTGGGGCCGGCAGCAATACGGGCACTCCGTGGGGTGGCCGTCAGCTGAGTATCGACCTCTGAGGGCCCCGCCTAGCACGGACGCTGCCCCAAAGTAAACTCCTCTTCCGCCTTCATCCAACAGCAAATAGCCCAACACAAACACAGCCTCCGAGAATTGTATTTACGGCCTGAATTCCACACAGGAAGTCTGGGCCCTGAGGCAAGCCCACTCGCTAGTCACGGAACCATAGCGATTCGTTGCGAAAAAAGTTCAATTAATTGGAAAACAGGGCATCAGGTGTATATTATATATTAAAGTACTGTATATCATGCATATATTGAAGTATAACATAATTTTATTGTACAATTATTGAATGTTTTGATTATTTTATTCAGAAAAATAGTAGAGTAGTAGAATTTAAAATATTTTCTGATAGAAAGCCTCCAGTGTAGTATATGATATCTAATTTCAATTTGGAATTAGGAGATTTAGGCGGAGGAGGAATTTACAAACTTTTTTACTGTAACTTCAATGTGACACTGCAGGCACTATCAATTCCTCCCATCATTCGATGAAATCTGTTATTCCATTACCTCTTTCAGAGAAGGGGATGTGAGGGTTAAGAAAGTGGAAAGAAATGTGTGTGTGGGCGGGCGACAGCCTGAAAAAAGCTCCCCCCCCCCTTTAATAAGGGCTCACCCGTTGACAGCCATAATACATAACGTTCCAGACACCTTTCTTATCCCCTTCTCTTCTTCCTGAGAAATAAACGCATGCTGTTCTTTCTTCACCGCATCCCTTCACTCAATGCTACTATAGGCTCGGGATATTTCAACCCAAAGTCAAATGAAATAATTCTCTTAAGACGACAGTTTAGTGGTCGCCGGGGTTTGGAATATCATCATTCATGAGAGGAGCTTCTATCTTCAATCGCCGATAGCACGGTTATCGGTGAAAGACCAGTTTCGGCTTCCCACCATATTCATTAACCGATTACATTCTATTTGTGAATAAGGAAGGCCCTACGTCCAAACTCAAGAGCCAGAAACAACAGTGTAATAAGTACGGACATTACTCTACGATAGTCATATACAATTTTGTACATTTATTAATATGGACGTAAATTACTAGTAATAATACTTTGGTTAAGATCTTGTGGAACATTTTTTAAAAAGACAATTTTTTTTAAATTGTAGACATTGAAACTAGAGATTTTGTTGACGCCTACAATACTTGCATACTGTACTTGGTTGATCCTTGTACCTTGTACAGCCCAGGTCTGTAACTGAATTTGAAGTGAGTTGGTATTAGAAAAGTATCAAATTTGTTATGTTTATGACCCTTTTTAAATCAGTTTTTAGATTAAATCGTTCAAATACCTTTTTTTAATGGTTATGAACAGACCATTTTGTATAAAGAATCCACATATTATTGGAGATGAAACAGGTAAAATAAAAGATATTGTCAGGAGTGGGATTCGAACCCACGCCCTCATAGAGGACCAGAAGACCCCAGTACGCCTACATTGTAGGCAAGGTTTTCCCTTGAGTCTGGCGCCTTAGACCGCTCGGCCATCCTGACATGCCGGGAATTTCCTATGTTTTAAAAAATAGATAAGAATATGATATAGTGAGTTTAATTGAATAATAAGCCGAAATGTGATGGGTTTTAGCTATGGAACAATACAGAGGAGTGACAATGAACATTACTAGAATCATAAAAATAGAACATTATCGTATCCATTTATTTACCTACATTAAATGCAAAACATGTCTCTTGAACATACTACAAAATATCACGTAACAATATGCGTTTAAGAATTCTTCCTACAAATAAAACTGGGTCAAACATGAACTATACCTTTAAATATGATAAGGAATAGTTAAATTAGTTTTTATTCATTGCTATAGAATTAGTATACATACCAGATGTGGATACAACATACGGTATAAACAAAATTCAGTTGAAATTCGTCAGAAGAGTTTAATCTATATTTATTTTATTAGGGTTACTTAAACTTACTATCCGAATACATAAAATGTTATTAAGGAACAACATTAAACATAATAGTCATCAATATTATTAAAAAAATACAGAGGAAATGAAATTTACATGAATGAAACTGCTGAATGTAACATGATTAAAATAAAAGTTTCCTCATACCTTAAGCACGAATGGAAGTCCGAACTGAGCAGAAACAAGTGAGAAACTAAGGGCGGAGAGAAAAGTGCTGAGAAACATCTGTTGCTTAGTCTATTGAAAAGAAAAGGTCACAGTGGCATTTTCCTGAAGCATAAAAGCCATAAAAAAAGGGGCTGAAACCTTGGCCGCGGTGGGACTGAGCCCGAGGCTGAAGGGTTGCCAGAAGGGTGTGCAACGGTACCACCCTAGGCTCTAGATTGTGCCTTGTAATATTATATCTTTACCGTGTTTGGTTTTAGTGGTTAAAGAAGATATGTTTAAAATGCTCAGTTACTGTCGATGGCTTACAGTATCTGATATACCGGTCTGTGAGCTGGGATAAAAGATCAGAAGAATAATAATATTCTAAACGGATCATCAAAGAAACGATGACAGTTATTTGATAATGTGAAAACCGGGTGAACATAACCAGAGATCATTATTAGTATTGTCTTCATCATTATTATTTAACATTAAGTATCAAAAAAGCTGCATTAGAAGGAATCGTAGTATCTCTCTTATCTCTCTCAGATAAAACGCCCAAGGCCGCTCTCAGATTCTTCAAGGAATGAGAATAGATATCCCATGCTTTTATTCCGCCAACTGCGTTTCTGCTGCTTAGAGAGCGTTCACATCCGCTACCTAACCATCCGATCACTGAATGGGCGTCATTGTCATTGTGTAGAACGGGTTTTATTAATATAATATAATATATAAACGTTGAATTTTAATTATGAACTTTTAGCCATACGTTTGTTAACAATTGGTGCTGGTATGTGAAAGTACCATATATAATACAATGTACGCTTCGAAAAACTGCATTCGGAATTCCAATTTCACACATTAGAGGTCATTCTGGTCATCTGAAATGTACGCATGGCTTGATACAATTCTCATTAGGGGTAAAACACAGGTTAACGCGCTGTATCCGCGCGGGGTTGCGGTAGTGTTGATGATGATTTAATTGTCGGCATGACCGTTGTCCGGTACACGGTGTATCGGAAAACAGGGAACACTGGAAGAGCCCCCGGGTACCGCAGGTAAACAGCTCGGTGGCCACATGAAAATGACCACTTCATATAATCGCTGTGGTCATGAGCCGCAGAGACAGACCAGATTGGGCCGAGCATCCGCCGGAGGACACGATGTCAATTAAATTCCCCGCTCTAACACTGGCCCCCAGTACACGGTGAAAACCCTCTAGGCCGCGTGTTTTTACCAAATAAGGTATATAGAGTGGTGTTCGGCTCTAATTTTTGTTCAGAAACCGCTATTAAAAATAGTTAAAATTACTTGGTTTAATTTTACTGCCGCTATTTATTTCTCTTATTGTAACAGTCAGGAATCCCATTCTGGGAAAAAAGTTTTGATTCTTAACTGTTGTCAGGACGTAATTTCCAAACTGTAGAACGGAATAATACTCAATATTATTATTAGTGAGAATTTTTGTCGTTTTCATGTATTATTAACCTATATTATGGAGGACCTTGATATAATAAAATTAATATTTTTATGTCAAACTGTTATGAAATTATTCATTATGAACAGTTATTAAATGATTTTCAACATTGAAACGCCATACATAATATTAAGTATTTATTGAAACCATTTCTATTTTGCCACGTTCCTTTATTTTAACATACAATGTATGGAATATAATTTTTTCATACTGTAGTTACTTAGTGACAATTTGTTTGGTGATCCATTTTATATTTTACATAATTTAATTCATTATCCTTCAACAAATGCAATAAAAATAAAAATCAAACGCCAACACTTATTTATTATATATTTACGAGACCTGTATAAAAACAGACCTTTCCCTTTGGGTACGTTGTTGTTCGTACGACATTGTTCAAACAAACCAAGGCTGCACCGTGATGCATCTAACTAATTTTTCAACTCTTATGAAACCGGACTAGCGGGATATAACTTACAAAAAGTCATCATTGCAAGCAATTCTATTGCAGCCAGGTTTTATCCAGCCTAGAGAATGTCGGGCTACATCTGTTATACTAAAGGAGTGAAGCCTTTGTTGAAACGAACTCGCCCGATTATGGAAATTTTATAAGCTCATTCCTGAACTTGTTACGGAGCCGGGACGATGTCCTGGAGATAAGCGCGAGGCAATAGTTTAAGTGCAGTAGGATTTTGTAGATACCGCGTCTATATATAATCGTTTGGATATATAAAGCCCTCGGGTTCTTTTCCCCCTTCATTTCATTTATTTTCTTCCCCTCCAGATTACCACGACGTCCCCTCCCCTTTCCCCTTCTAAATGCAGTCTAAGGTAATCCGGAATGAAGAGCTACTAAGTGTCCATTTCGTAATCACCTAGTATAGTTATGACTACTGTTATCTCCTTCTTACTTTATTATCAGGAGTCTCAAATGAAGGGAAGTTCAACCTTATCCATAAGTAAATAAATCGTTGTTGATTGAACAGTGTCATCATTTGATCAGGTCTCTCAAAAAAAAATAATCATAATAAATTTGTTCATAACTGGAACATCTTATACCATCCAAACTTCTTTTATTCAGGTATCACGTATCGTGATAGTTTTCACATAACATTCACCGAATAAAAAAAAGGTGCGTAATAACGATTTATATAAAAAGATGTTATTGTTGGCAGCGATGCAAGGAGAGAATTGTAACGGGAGGAGATTCATTAGGCAGCTTTTGAGAGTCGTTTATTCGATGGCTTTTAAGGATCAACTGCTTGTTGAGATCTTGCTCGAGGAGATCGAACTCTTTACTGTAAGGTGGAAGAAGGTCGGCCCGAATCGGCCTTCATTTTTAATCGAACCGCTCGGAATGACCAACTCGAGAGGGGCATTAGGGATAGGGAAGGGAGAATAACGGTAAAGGTCGGGGAGGAAACTTAAAATATTAACAGGAGCTCTCTACAATGGCCAGTAATGGGAACACCAATTAGGGTAAAAGCGCCAATTAATTTTAAAGGGAGTCTTCAGCATGGGTTTCCCCCTCCCCGCCACGGATGACTTATTCCGGATGATATAACGCGACCAAGAACGCCACCATCAGATCCAGAAAATCATGGACGAGGAGCCTTATCTGAATGCAGGCCGGATTCAAGGAGTGGTAACCGAGTGGGTCTGCCAGTAAAGTGAGATTGTTAAACTTTGCCATTTAGTCCATATTAAGACGTGTGACTGTAATACATAATGGGATTTCGATTCGCTTCTACTGAATTTTAAATGTCCATTAGAACGAGAAAATCACTCGTTTTATATAGAGGAAACAAGAATATGACCGTTTCCGCTTTGAATTATTTCTCCCTCATAATATAATCACCTAATTAATTTATTATAGAATGCGTTATTTTGCTATTTATAATTATGAGTAAGAAGTTTTTTATGTTTTATACGTTTTTTTAATTAGTTTTTTATATTATGTTCATGCCAATAATCATTTCCTGATTATGAACAATGCCAAGTGGTTGGAGGCTGTTAAGGTCACTGGGAAGACTCTTGACCAATCTGGGTTTCTGCCTAAGAATGCGTGACTGGAACATCTGATAGTTGAAATATGAAGTATTATATAATACTACGACATTATATTAGTATATTAATACTAATGTATGGGGAGTATATAATACTCATTGTACTATTGTTGCAATAAAATATATTTTCTTACGCTTTCGCAATTGTGATCTTAGATCATCTAAGCAACGAAGTTCGGAATTATATAGATAGAATTTAAACTAGCTACCGTTTCTAACTTATTATGAATACATAAAATCGCAAATATTGAAACGAAATTTCGAAAACCATTGGCGGTTAACAAAAGGAATTTCTTTCGTACTATTTATAACTCTTTATAAAGGAAAAGGAAGAGGGTTGTATTTTCTTTATCGGAGGAAGGTGGTAGAACGGCGTCACGGAAGTACGGACACAGTATGTCTCTTAGATAAAGCTGTTTGTTGACAGGGCACAGGGAGTAGACAATCTGGCATAGCGTAGGCCTAAGCAAATATGGTGTCCGACAGCCGATTGATCCCGGCGAGTATGAAAGCGACTGGCAAGGGGACAACCCGAAAGCTTATCGCTCTACATAAGAAAGGCACTAAAGGTGAATACTCCCCCTATTCCTTTCCATCCTTACTTTCTCCTGTAATTTGGAATCGTGCGATAATTCCCCTTCAAAATGAAACTTAAAATGGGCTTGAGACCAGTAAGATTCCGGTAGCAAAAAATGTATGTATGCAACGAAATCAGAACAGATAAATCAGAACAGTTAAATTTGTCTTATTTTAAAACTGTTTATTCAGTATTGTAAATTGAAATAAATTGGTGGTGACAGTTTACCAGATTTTAATGTTTTTAAATGAAACATTACCCTATTCTGACACTCGACAAGGGCAAGAGGTAAGTTCTGTTTATTGAAACATATTTGTTAACTTGATAACGATTTCGTCAAACTGAATAACGCCGCATTGAATTTTGTAAGATTACAAAAAATAAAAAAGTTTAGGCTCGTATTAATGAAATTTATGATATTCCATAGTACCTGCAAATGTTAAATCCCAAATCAACTGCAATCAGATCGTAGGCCGGATGCGAGGCGAACATTGTGGCACCAAAGCGCTTCTTCCTTCCCCTAATGGCCCTTGCATTGAGCTCAGTCCAATTGACCATATCTGAGAGACTGGAAAGTTGAAGAAGCCGGATTTCCGTTTCTTCCTTTCTCTTAATCCAGCCCAGTCCTCTTGTCCCATCCCATCGTCATCGCCTTCTAAATCCTAACCGACAATTAACACGTCACTGCGAGAGGAGTCCTCCTTCAGCAAGAATTTTCCTTACGTAACTATGAACTATTGATAGTATTTTCCGTCTAGAAAATGTTGGGCGGAAAAAATACTTAAACTACAACCCTTCATTTAAAATACCTGTTTTGTGGTCCGCGAGGGGTTGGAATACGGAGGAGTTCGTGTGTTTTTGTCTCCTCTCGCTGGTTTGGTCTTTTGCCAGACCGGTTTCGGCTGCTCGCCATCTTCCAGTAGCGGTGTTGGTCACTTTTGGCACTTTGGGTGTTTTTGGGCAGTCTCACAGCACTGTCACTGCCACTTGTACTGTGACAGTAATATTGCCCTTCGCCCATATTCGGGGGTAAATGTGTTTTTGGTAATTCCGGTCGAAACGTGAACTAATTCCGAGCGCCCGGCTCGTTTGGGACAACTTCCCCAGTTAAGCACGGCCGGCGGCAGAGGTTATTTATGTGCCAATCGTTCGGTCCAGCGGCCAGAGTCTGGAATATGTATTGGAAACGGAAAGCGGAGTTGCGGGCGGACCCTCTTGGAGTTGGTCCAGCCTACTTGTTATCCTCCCCAGTTTCCGCCCTCCGCTTTACCCCTCATCAACCCTCGGCTCTCGGGAGTTTTTTTTTTACTCCGGTCAAATATAATCGCCGAGTAATAAAGCCATTACGGCGATAAGGCCTACAAGACTTTTGATTCAAAGAGCATTTTTTACCTCAACGCACATTCAGAGCTCCCCATTATCGTATGTACAGCTTGCATTTTACCTCTGTTACTATTTTAAAGGTTCTCCGTAATGACATGCGATGGCATTATCATGTCTGCCAGGCTAAATATATTAATTACTTACCTCTGTGAAACAATTTTTTTTTATAAAAGAATGGTGTTACATTTACTCAGGAATTCAATTAGATTGCTTGGTTAATGTTTTATTTCCGTTCTTATGTCTAACGATAATCCTTAAAGCTTCTGTACAAATTTGGATATAGGATTGGGCACAAAATCGATTATGAAGTTAAAAGATAGAGGACAATCGTACAAAATATTTTATATATATAATATTGTAATACATTAAATAATATATTCACAAATAAACATAACTATGTTTATAACTAGTAATCTGACTATATGTATATAAATATAGTAGTTATTAGGTATTTAGGATTAATAATTATTCAATATTGTATTTCCAGTTGGAAGATTATATTAAAGTTAACTGAGTAATAAATAACATGTATTAGGCAATAAATTACAGTATTATTTTATGAATATTATCGAATATTCGCACACAACCTCGTTAAAATATTCGATTATTTGGACAGATTTCATAAGGATTAATTAACAAAGTTTATGTAATAATTCATTTAACACCTTCCGCATAGACGTTACGTGCCAAGATTTACTTTTGACTTCATTAATGTTGGTTTTATGTAATATTCAAGTCTATTGAGTCTTCCAGTTGTTATAAAATTCAATGTAATGTAGGTTTACAAACAGATCAAAACGTAAGAGTACTTATTTATACTTAACACAAGCCTCAATGTTTTGGTAGTAGGAATTTAAGTTCAATTTTATTAATTTGGAATTCTGGCCAGAAAAAGCATTAATTTCACACGTATCAAAGGTTGACGCGGTCAACGAACAGTTTTATCACATTCGGTAAAAAAAGAAAGCCTGAAAAACAGCACTGTGTCCCATGTCCTTATCTTTAATTATTTATACAGTGTAATTCTTTGAATTTAATGCTATTTCCTTATACGTAGCCAGAATACAAAATCGCCTTGGCGGGTTTCGGATTTGTAGCTTGCGTGCCAAGATAAACCGTTCGAAATTAATTATATAATTTCATTGAAACCTGTATTAATTTTATAACTCTTATTATTTTGTGGGTCCTAATCTCCATTTGTTAATTAGCTCACGATTACTCAAGTCTCGATATAATTTAAGAACGAGATATTATGCTGGTTGTGTCGCTTGTTGTTGTAATGAATTATTCTATACTAATTATTTGATCTATTTAATTTGGAAAATTTGTGTTGAATATTGACTTTAAGAAAATGAATTTTAGAAATAACAATTTATTAACAATCTTAAAATATTGCTTGACACGCTCAAAAATAATAATAATTCCTGGTTTTTTCTTCTTTTCCCAGTTTTCTTTCCTACTTTTAGATTATACAAGAAACATAATATTACTTTTATCTAATTGAAAATGTTAGTAACATCCAACCCTTCAAAACCCCCTTCACACCCTTTAATGTTAACCCATTCGCAAGTTATATACTTCCTGTAATGGGCAAATTAGAAGTGAAAACATAAATATCGAAGTAGGTATACATTTTTGGATAATTCAAATGGGTACACAAATGAAGCTCTGGTATTTTAAACTACCATTTATTCACAATTAACAATACGTTATTTTTGCTTTCGAAAATTATTTGCATACAAAGACATTATGCTTCATGTTAAATAATTTACATATAGATAGCCACGTAGATAGCCGTATTCATTATACTGTTTAATTAATTCTTTTGTTGTTGCGTTTGAAGATAAATTCCCCCGCGGAACCCCATTCGCGAAAGTTATAAGGGAAAAGGAATACTGGATTTTGCTTAGAAGAAAACTATCAGTGTTTTACATTCTACCCCAATATAACATCAAATATTGGAAATATCAAGACCTTTTGTTCATGCCGCCATGATGTGTATTTCCACACTTAGTTATATGTTGTGCCATCGTTGAAATAGTCTGTGTTGAGAAGATATTCGGCATTGAAGTTTCCTTTGGGCCTCTTACTTTCTGGACAGCCGTCGGTTCGCGAGTCGCAAATCGCGGTTCGCTTTCCTTCAAGCGGAATCGTTACTTTCTGGCCGTAGACTTTCTCATTTAAAGCCTTCAGCCTCTTCGAGCTACCGGAATTAATTATATGTGGTTCCGTACTATCATCTGTACTTGTCAGATCTATGTAATTATCGTTATCGGTAAGGGACTTCCTTTTCTTCGTATTACGCAAGGGCTCAGCGGATAGATCACGGGTCGATAGATCCCTTTTGGGTCTAAGGGCCCGTTGGCCTACTTCCATTATTGGAGGCGTCAAGAAGCGTTTCCGCTTAACAAAATCCTCCCATTTGGGCACTAAGCCCCTGCGCACGTAAGCCATCACCGACCGGTCATTTACTGATTGAAAATCGATCATTTCATTATTCATATCCAAGTCATTTGCATCCGCACCCGGAGGACTAATATGGTCTTGAGACATTTGATCGGCCGATCCCTGTTGAGTCATACTCTGTAAACGTACACGTTTAAATTACAATACATGTTGTAGTCGGAATACTTTCTGAATTACCTAATGGCATTGCGAATGCCGCAAAATTAATTTAGTAAATTTAAACTGACAGATGATTTATTCCACAATTTTTGACATCCACAATTTAAATGGCTGTACACTAACTTGCTAAAGATGTCATCAATCTGAATAACGCAGCATTGAATTTTGTCAGATTACAAAAATTAATCTGGCTGTGCCACGTTTACTCTCACATTCATGAAATCTATTATATTCCATAGTACCTGCAATTGTTAAATCCCAAATCAACTGCAATCAGAGCGTAGACCGGATGTGATGGCGACCGGAGGCGGCGACGACAAATCGTACACAGATAAAGGATTTGATCCGGATGGTAGGTTATTATTATAGTGCCGTTAGTTCTGGATAATAAAATATGGGTTTTGGTGGACTGACTGTGTATGGCTTTGAAACGGTGTGCAAGGTACAGGTGACTCCGGTAACCCAGCTGCCTCAGACAACACTGAGAGACGCGATCCAATATACGCATGACCAGATCGATATTTGTCTAGCCGTGTTTGCTCTCCTCAATCCTTTATCTCCTCTCGCCTTCCTGTTACATTCTTCATGTCATGCCGTCATCAGACATTAGATATTTAGCAGGTTTAGGTTGACAAATAATAATACCGCACCTTACTGTATTTGTTCAAATCCAATTTCGAATATTGTAAAAAAGATCGTAGGAAAACACAATTGACCTGTTGAATTTTAGTAACGTATTTCACGCCATCTTTCATACTTTGTCATGCTTGTAATAACAACGCATGCTGGATTTTTCTAGAATTTAATGCAAATTCTACTTTCAGAGTAAGTGAGCCTATCGATGAGAAATTTGTTACAATCAAGCATTCTTCATCAAATATGAATAAAAATACGATTCGAGGAACGATATCGTTACCCTGTTTTAATACTAATAAGAACATTTCTTAAATGTTCACCAATAGGTAATGCAGATAGTTTGCAATTTTTTCCGGATCCTGTACTCTTTGGATTATGTGTCCGCATATAACAATTCTGTTAACAACATTATTATATATAGAATTACTGTATATAGAAGAAATTTTATAACAATTCCTAGTAATTAATGGGTCTAATTCATACAATTCTGAAGTATAACAACATATTGTTTTTACTAATAATATTACAATCTCTTATGTACCTTGGTTATTCTGATTTTTCCGTAATAGTACTGAACCAACGCCCAGTAAATAAATCTTCACATTTGCCAAAATATTCCATATACATACACATATTGTGGCAGTAGTTTTTCGACAGTGGTATATAAAACCGCTTCATATCCTTTGTGTTATATATTTGACCGATTAATTATTACAACGATTTCACACCTACGAGACATTTCTCATTCTTCGACGACCGTGGAATTTATGTAACTGGGGAGAAGGGTTTATTCTCAGAGGAAAGGTAAAAAGGGCTGTTAATAGCCCTGTGAGCTATGGGGCGTTACACTGGTGAGCTTTGTCAGAGGGACGGACGGTGGAGGTTTTTTTTCTCTTTCCGCGGCTCGTGAGAGCTGTGCCATTAGCGCAATTGTCACGACTGGAAAGTCTCGTCAAAATTTGCCCGCCCGGTAGCGCTAATGCCCACTTTCTGAATCGGACCCTCATTCAGCATCGGCGGCTGAATAATTTATGAGTATTTGACGTAGCTGTGGCCCGGGTCGTCGTCCCCGATAACCCGGACCGGGAGCGAGGTCTACTCGAGCTTTTTAGGCGTGGATATTTCACCTTCGGAACCTTTCCGAGTCTCGAAGAATATGGCGGCCCATCGCCCGTGTCGCGGTGCGTAAACGTTTTTCACTATGTCCACGCTTCGCAGTCACATTTCTGCTAAGGCGATTCCACTGATGCCTCTGCGAAATATAAAGATGAAATGAATAAGTATGTTCTGTACGAAACATGGAATCAAATGAATGAGTTTATCCCATTTTGTTTTCAGGTAGTGCGTTACTTATATTGAATTTGGTGTAGACGCTATCACTTGTGTTTACTACGACATAGGTCATGGTAGCTGTCCGGTTCGGAATTTATTTTATATTTTAAAGTATTTGAATTTTCCCCCAACTTAAATTCTTTCCTTCCATGACAGGGTATATAACATGAGAGAAAATTTTCATTTTCCGCACGCAGCCCGGACTGCTTATGTCCCGCTGCTTATGTGCCATCATTTACATTATTTTTGTCAACAACAATTTAATTTGTACAGGCCCTGAAAGAAGTTCAGCTTTTGGACCCCATTTATTGAGGGTGCTTACGAACCGTTTGTGACGAAGTTTCCGTAATTTACCGCGCAGTGAGCGCTCTTGACAACATATCATTTGCTAAAATAACTAGGTATACCATTTTCCAATATGTCATTTAATACCACTATTCTGCTAATCAATCACCCCCTTTGAATTAGGGGCTCTAGTCATTTGTCTTTCTTATCTATTGATTAATCGCACCAGGCCATGCTTACTCGGTGAATTATTCATGTCATATGAAACATGCATTCATTCCTCCTATTTTCTGCTTTTTGCGTGTTGATTGTAGATGGGCCATTATTAACCCAGATTTCCAGACACCGTGAAGGTATTTTTAGAATGAGTGAAAAAGATTATTAGAATTTCTTTAGAATTTTAGATAATAATAATTGTGTTTTAACAGTTAACAATTTCAACCAGAACCGGGTGGAACCCGTGAAACTTAATCATTATAATATGATTACTACAATAATTGGTTTTTGGTAAACTCTGGAGAAAAATACTCAAGATCATAACCTGGTTTATAGTAACCATAACTTATGATTGACGTAATATCTGTTTTATGGATTGGAAGAAAAGATATAGATCATTAAATATGAATAGTAATTTAATTATGAATTATTACAAAATCAGCCTTTCAGGAACTGTGAATACCGAGCCTAAGCCGTATATGACCGGCGGCTGAAGCGGGACGCCCCGCTTTTTTAATCCTCCTGAGAAAATATGCACTGATGAATAAAACATCCCCCATTTTAAAAATAATCTAGAAATTAAAAATTCCAAGCGTAGTTTTCTGATATATATATATATATATATATATATATATATATATATATATATATATATATATCGCATCACATATCACTGTATATCTCGAGGAGTTGATAGATTGTTTTACTTCACATTGACTATTCTTATTGTTTCATTTCACCTGTTTTCTTTTGAAAATACAATGCAATTAGAATACAATGGTAATTAAAATATGTACCCATTTTCCTATCCAGCTCTATACTTGATTTCTCATTATATAGTGTTTAATTTCTTTTCAACTTTAAGTTCTTTTAGTGAAGCAGTCGTTTAATGTGTAAATATGAAATTTAATTACTTTAATTGGATGAGGCTTGTTAGTAATAATTTATTTAACAGAATTTCACGCTAAAAATGGCGTTTTATATGAATTCAATATTCCTTGATAGAACTATTTTGCAATCGGTATTTTCTCACCGTTGTTCACATAGTTACTGTAAATTTAAATTGGCTTAGTGTTCTAATTGTCGCTGTCGGGGATCCGGTGTGAAGAATATCGATTGGCAGGGGTTGACCCCACGCCGTTCTGTGATTCTTCCTGCGTTTGTAACCGGTATTTTCTCACAGTTGTTCACATTGTTGCTGTAAATTTAAATTGACAGTGTGTTCTAACTATTCAGAATACAGTAGGACACCGTTAATACGGAAAAAAGTCTCAAGAAAGGAAAACATCACCATACGTATTGGTAACAATACAATTGTACTCAATTGTTAATTTCGGATCTAAGAGGAAAAACGAAGTAATTAATTTTTTGGGAGTAGAGTGCACCTACGCTGTGAGTTGGACAGTTTGAAATTTCAATAGTGAGTCTAACCTTCGCAAATTGTTCGGCCAGGCTTGCTCACGAACTAAATTTAGTAATGTCGCGTGTATAATCATCGGTTCGAAAATGTTACGCTATATTTTTAGCGCTTATGCTATCCCCAGTACCGTTACGATCCTGTTCAAATTAATATCAGGCAATTCATACTTAAGTTTACATTGACAGAAGCTTAAATGAAATTATTTTAACACGAAGAACGTGTTGTTAATGTCTCACATACCACACATCCTTTTTTCCTATGTATACATGTTATATAAATAGTAAGAGGTGCCTTATTATGCTTTATTTGGATTGAGGTTCAAGTTAATTTCTTGAGTATTCTAAATGGTTTCAAGTGTGGAAAAACTCTTGGATACGAGCTGTTAATCGGAATGGATCCGGGCGCAAAAACCAGTCCTACATATTCTCGAGTGCCATTCCTCTCAAATTTTCTTACGAAGACTTCATCAGGGAAGAGTTCATTCTTCTTCCTTCTGCACCCTTTTCCTCGCTTTCCCTTGTTTAGAGATGTCTTCTCTCAATTTTATTCATTTTATTCTGCAAGCCGAGCATTTATTTCTGCCCAAATTTCGTCCTATTCATAACTACAAGATATATTTTAGACATTTTAGGAATTCCCAAAAATTGTGCCAATAGAAAGGCCCGTGTTATTTTGTGTTTTAATTGGAAATGCTCGGACCAAAATGTACCGATTGGACGGGCAGTGGGGCAGAGCTGGATGGTTGGTTCTAGTTCGTGGATGGCGGGTTCGTTCCTCACCCGGATACCTATAATTATTCGGTCGTGGGATAATTGAATTGTCGATGGCCCACGGTGTAAAAGTCCCTTATAATTGGATGGGGCTCGTTAGCGGGTTGGGGTCGACCAATCGTCCACGTATCGACCCAATCAATAGGCCAATTAGTAAAAAGGGGAAAAAACGTCCCGTAGTATTAAAAAAAGGAGAATAACTCCTCTTAGTGAAATGTAAAGAGTGTGGGGTCCGGGCCGGTGTCGGCCAAAAGAATTAGTTATAGCCTAATGGTTATAAATAAGGCCATAATGAACCTGAATCGAGTGGAGTTTCCTTTCACGTCTACTCAAGACCAATTATTATTGCCCTCCCTAATAGCAGTCGTCCTATTCGTTCCTGTTACGAGAATAAGAAAAAGAAAATTAAACGAATCACCGATGATTTCTTTATCTGCTTGTGTGGCCCTGTATTCTTACATAGTTGTTTGATATATTGCTCAGTTTGGGACGATTCAACATATTTATTCGATTCCGATTTATTCGATCCATCACTGTTCCACTACAACCAATAAAATCTGAATTCTAATTATATTGTGTAATTGTATTGGGTGTACATTAAATTATCTCAGGTTTTACCAACTGCTCGCGGCAAATACCTCCCGAGCCAGCGCGCTTTAATGTTTAAAGTAATGGAACGATTGGCCCCAATTTCGATAAATATGATACGAGAAATATAAGTCCTTGGGTTTAGATATCGGCCGTATTAAATATCATATGAGTAACGCGAATCAGTAAATGCTTAAATATATCAGTGATCTCTCCATGCTTCCATGCAATATTGGTTGGAATAAATGTTGAAAGTGTAGAAATTGATTTTTAGTAAATAACACCTCCAACGTATTAACATCTTTCTTTCTTTCGATATTTCACTCACTGTTCCGGCCTAGCACTTTACCACCGATAAAACTGTAAACGGTGACCTAATTCACAGTAGAGTGAAAGCGATAATACATCCATTCAGAATGTTAGGCGGAGCTTATAGTCACATTAGGGCGATGTTTATTATTCAATGGTATTCAATACTCTAGTGTACTTTGTTAATGATCATTATATACAGCATTGACCTACGCATTAATATCCCATTTCCATAATTGCGCAAAAATACATACATATATACTTTTCGGAGATCATTAGTATTATTCATATTATGGATACGGTTCAATACACGACTATTTTGTTCTGACATTTCAACGATTAACGAGATGATCGGTCATTTCTTATATTTATTTACGCCGAAGTCTCTGGCCTAACAACTATGTCTAATAGTTAAACGCCCGCTCTCTCCCGTCGGTGTCGGCAGTTCGATTTAAGTATGAAGTCCAGCGGTTGGGGGAACGTCCACGAATTGGTCCATCGCGGTTGACCAATTTTAGCCGCGACGCTCCCAACGGTCCGGCTATCGACTCAGTCGTTCGCCCCAATTGACTCGCCCCCGCCAATTACCCCGGAAATTACCGCAAAACTACGTCCGTGGAAAATTACTGAATCGGTCAATTTCATATGACGTCATACTCTGTGATGCAACATTATTTAATCGCCGACGGTTTAAAGTAATGTTACAGTTCGGTACCGCTGATGACATGGATGCAATTATCAATTAATAAAAATATTAATGTAGTATATTAAAATAAAATAACAGTTTATTTAATATCATTTAACAGGATCCATTCCCTATTGGGCCCCATAGGTCACCGGTTAGACTGTGGCTCGCGGCAAAACTGTGCCCCCTGTTTAGGTTAACGATAAAGAGATGAAATAAATTTGTAGTCCATAATACATATTCATTATGGATTATATGGCACTACCATGAAGTATAGCCAATCTTACTTGTAATTCTAGTCCCATTATTAAAGAAGCCAAAAGTGTTTGTGTATCGCCAGCAACAGTTCACCATTGGACACGAGGCTCTCGGTGTCGCTGATATCTGAGTTACACTGATTTAGTATTACACAATATTGGGCCTCAGCACGAAGGGCTTCTAATTTTGATTTCGCTCAAAAGGGGAGAGGGGTCGAGTTATTCACGGTGGACTGTTTGTAACCGCGTTTGTCGCCAGTTAAGTCCGCTGGCAAATTGACGTCCTTGCTCCTCAATCCTGGGACCTATTCGCTAACAACTTCACTACGGTGAAATGGGGCAGCTAACGTGCCAGAGTCGAAAAGGACTACCAATAAGTCCTTTTTATTTCTAAAAAAACGTCTTATTTTCCCCCCGACCATCGTGTAATACAAGGAACGGAATTTTGAGATAAATATTACTATTTTCGAAGCTCGTAATTTTGCAGCAGATAAAAATGCGCCAACGAAGCACATTTGTGACTAGATTCTAGTCAGGACGCTTGTCCTGGCGAATTTATTCCATCTTTTAAATATTTTCTTCATACTATTGTTGGGATACGTTATTTTAAAGCCATCTACTCCTTATGATGTCCATATTCCTAACGACCTCGCATAAGTAGGGATTTGGGGTGAGATGTATTTATTTTTCAATGAGAACTTTGCTACATCTGAACAAGAGTTACAATTCATAAATTTTCCCCAGTAATACGCGTTTTCTAGCTAAAATTTTCCTTCCTGTTTTTGTTTCCTTCGTTAAAACAAATTAAAACTGGCCGTTAGGAATTCGACAGGTTTTATTTTGAAACTTGTACACGGAGCTTTCATCTGCCGGGTATATTCAGTGCGCGTTAAAGACGGTCGGCGTGCGCAATCTTCACCGCCGCCGCCGCCAGCGGTAGTCGGCTTTTATATCCCCAACACACTAACGACCCAGGCCATTTGTAAAAGGAGTGCTGCTTCTCCCGACTTTCGAAAGGATCTTGCGAACACCTCGGGCGTGAAACTGAGAGGCGTGAAAGCCTCCCGGGAAAGAGACCCTCCGCGCGCCGCCCCCCGCCACCGTGTCGCCCGGGTCAAGGTTGATCGAGCCTACTGTCGCGCATTAACATAGCCCGCCGTTTAGTCTCCCCTCACGTGGACTTCATTCGCGGAACACGCTCCCAGAGGAATGGAGCCGTTTCTTGTTGTTCTAATCCACAATTGCCGATTGGCACACTCCCTTCCCATTCTTTATTTACTTCCGGTTCCCGACTTTGTTTCTTGGAAAGTTTCTGATTCCATACTTTACTTTGGGGTTCCCGATTTTAGCAATAGCGGCCGTTAGCCTACAAACTCATGACAATTCTTCTAATCAAATTAATATTTAAATCGAGGCATTGAATGGAAGGCTGTAGATTTTTTTAGGAAGAGATTTAATTTACCGGAAGAGGTTTTGGTACATAATACACTCCATAATAACTTACCTCGTCGTATCAAAAAAGACAATATAACGGAAAACAACTACTACACAATTTTCGAATTTCGACATTTCAAGGAAAATACCTTCTGAAAATTACCTGCTTTTAATTATCATCTCAAATTCAGTGCCTATAATACCGCCTAACGAGAAACTGTGTATTGAATCTAACTTCACTCTTGTTTATGTACTGTATAAATATCGATTTAATCGATCAATTCACTTTCACCAAACTGCTCTATAATTTAATGTATTACAAAATAGATCGGTCCTCGACCCAAAACTCCTCAGTTATTGAGAATGCCCTATGTCGTTGACCGGCAGCCGCGGTTTCAATGTAATTTTGTAAGTAATTATACAATGCTAGGTTGGTCGTCAATTCGATTTCCTATGTGTAAATGGCGTCCTAGTTTCACCAAGGCTAACAGATATTTGCACTCTCTGGTTTCACAAATTTCATTCCGATTTCCCAAGACCTTCACACGTACTTTATCGACAATTTATTATTAGACATGATGTATTGGATGCGGACGGAGAAAGAAAATTTCCAAATTTTTTGTTTAAATACAAATATTATAAATTCAAATAAATTCACAATGAATATATAACACTTGAATATATAAGAAAATCACAAAATTTAATTAGAACTCATAAAACGGTAGTAAAATTTATATCGCACTTAATAAAATAGCTATTAAGAGTATTGACTATTAGAAACAGCGATAAAGAAACATAATCTTAATAATATACGTTTCTTATATTATTTGCAACCAGGGCGTCTGTAGGCTGCGCGGCCCTGAAAACCGCCTCCAGGCGAACCTTAACGTTTAACAAAGATTATGCCATCAAATATTTCTATATTTTCTATCTCCTATTCGTAAATAATCCCTTTTATTCTATGAAGAATTCGAGGTTGAAGAAATGTGTGACTGTGTGACAAAACAGAAGTCCTTCGTGAATCATAAAGAGGGTGAGTCAAAAGGAAATTTCATTGGAGCTCATTGGCGGATCGGTATCGGTGTAGGATTGTATCCGCTTCGAGTGCAACGCCTGCGCCGACCAAATTAGTGTTTCATACATTATCATTTTAACGAGGCTCTCGGCCGCATTGTCTCGAAAAATATCTCACTAATGAACCGGTAATTCAAGCTAATAAAACGTAAAAAACACACCGTAATCAATTGCATTTCCCCCAGGCCTCATTATCTTAAATGTCATAACTTGGGATACAAGGCAAGGGAACAGTACTCAACGTTGATATCTAAATAGAATCACGAGAAAAATGGGAAATATTTTCTATCCGGGACTTTTTTTGATGTCTAAATATCCCATAATTGCCAACTAAATGGATCTACAGATTCTTATGTGTCATACAGCTTCAGTTGATCAACATGCAAAAACTTGCATATATAAGAGTTGATTATACAAGCAATAAGTGGGGTTTATACATGGGATTATGCATGCAATTTTCTATTTTTTAAAATGGTTACGATTGTGAGCCTCTACTAGTATTTTGGTGCAATACTAGTAGTATGAGATATGAAATATCCTGTCAAATCCTGAACAAATAATGACGTTTGATTCACTTGGTATATTCAGGTTTTATATTTTTTAGGCTTTTGTCTTGGGGCGTTTTACTATTTTCTGTCGTCAGTGTTTTTTATAGGGACGTGTCTTACGTCCCGGTAGTGGTGGGACATTCTTTTGTAATACTAAATTAAAATTAATCTATCCGTTTCCAGTTGACGCTTGTGAATTGTCTTGCTCATTAGAAAAATAATAGAAGCATTTATTTTAATAGTAAACAGTTTAAACAAGATTGAGTGAAATGTAGTGTGTGTAACTACTTACTTTGTCCTTTTTAAACATTGAAACACATTTATGAGGAACTGGAATTGTTACTGTACTTGTTGTAGAAATGAAATATTGTCTTAATTTCCTTTGTTTTTCCTTCCCCGCAAAAGAAACGGAGAATATATAAACTATGTACTGTACTACATTGTTTAAAATCGAGGGAACATTGTTCAATTCACGTAGGTCGGCAGTACGAATAGTACCGCAGTTTATTTAATTGAGCCAAGGCATTAAATATGTATAACCGTAAGGAAAAATATTATTTACAATTAAAATAAATGTTTTGAATTTTAAATGTAAGAGAAAATACAAACGTCGGTACAACTGGAACCGGATAAATATTTAATTTGGCCGCCGGGAGAGCAACAGCTGTAGTAGTGAAAAGACGGGAATTGAGTAATGCTTTGGGCTTTCTATTTTCACTCAGTCTGTTAAACAAATAGTCCGAGACTCCTTTCTAGTCGTGGCCTAAAAATATGATCGCTTTGGAGGTTTCTATTACCGTTAAGAACTGTGACGAGTTTTAGAAATTCTACCCGGTTGTGTCATCTGACCACAGCCCTGTCGAAAGGCCGATATATATATATATATATATATATATTAATTCTACAATCATTATATTTTCTACTACTTCAACCAACACTCTTATTGCTGCTATTCCATTAAAATATTCTATTTCCATGGACTGGAACAAAACTTGTGACAAATAATGGACTATCTATTATTTTAGTTCAGCTTAATATCAAATTGAACTTCATCTAATATCTAAATTCATCCTTTTCACTAGTCGGCGTGATGTAACTCATCTGTCAATATCAAAAGAATTTCGGGTTTTAATGTAATCAATGAGGTATTAAACCTATGTTAAATCAATAATATTTCAAATACCAGTGACGAGGTGAGCTTATTTAATATGAATAGGTTAGGAATCAGGAGTAATTTAAGGAACATTACCAAGTCACTAGTGATGGAAAAATATATATTAATATGTTTTATATTGACTTAATTAAATTTGTATTTTATACTAGAAGCGTTAGTTGTATATTTAATTGGCTCCAAACAAAGTGTAATCATATAAGACTTATTGGGGCTTAAATTAATGTTGTGCCTACTTAATGAAATTAATAAACAGCAAATTGTGTAGAAATTTATGTAGAGAAAATCATGTTTAGAGAATCTACCGAAATTCTCATTTTTATATTTCAGCCATTGGCTTTAACCTAACGATATGCCAAGAGGGGAACAGCAAAGTTCATATGTTACAGCATGTTGGAAACAGAAAAAAAAATCGGCGTTAAATATTAATTTTAAATGCTGACTACTCGGTTTGACATTTGGCTGACATTTAATGAATACGACAGATAGAGGTAGGCCGTTTATTGGGATCGCAATAAAGAGCGGCTGAATTGACAGGGCCAATAACTGTTGGCATTTAACCCGAGGCCTGCCCAAAGGATGATTGCCTGAGCTTAGACCAATCCCCGATTCCGCTTCTCTTGTGACATTTCAGCTTTTCAGAAGGGAAAGTTAGATACTCGCTCGGATCACTTATGGTGGTCAGATTGAAGTGAATGAAATAGCCTCGAAATTATCCTGTAAATAAATGAGCGGCCTTTAAAATGACTGAATGGGAATGGTAGACAAATTTCAAGGATCCGTTATAGTTCTAGAGATTATTGTTAAAAATTCAATGCAACAATAATTGCCAATTTAATTTAGGTATTTATTTTTTAATACGTGATGAATACGGCACGTTGGCTGCTGATGAAACATCATTTCTCTCCACTGTCACTGCAATGAGAAGAATATTCCATATCATCAGAAACCCTACTCCTTAAGTTATCGGTCATAATACCTAAATTTCTGGTAAACATGCAAGATAATTTGCCCAAACGGTATTTGAAAAAGAACAATTTACTACAATATAGACACAGAAAAAGATTCCAAATATTTTCTTTTTGTAAACAGGTCATTAACTTATTTTAAATAAGTTATAATATAACTTATTTAATCAACTCTGGATGTTTGTTTTTTGAGCATTAAGTTTCCTTAGTGGGTGCTTCATCTATTAAATATTATTTAAGAAAAAGAATCAAGGTATATGTTTGGCTATCAGGGAATGTTTGCAGTATCACTTTTGCTGTTCTCTGTCTACACTCAGTTAATGTGATTGTAGTCTTAGTTACATGAACGGAGTAGTGATAGGGCGTCTCATCAGGCACCAGCATAGGTAACTCAGCATATTACTAATGTTGCTCATGAAAAAATATTAATAATGATGTCAATGAGCCGAAATTGGTCTAGTGGAAACAAAAACTAGCACATGTTATGAAAATAATATACTGTATGCCGTTGTTCAATTAAGTCATGTTTATTTTTAAGATTGGTATCATTTCTTTTATTGCATATGATTTATTGCATTTAAATGATTCCATAATTTCATAATTCTCTAAAATGTTCCCTTTGACATGTTTGAAACATATTAACCTGTGTTTAGTTAACGAACAGGAAATATCCCCTTAATAAATAAATATGTTTGTTAAAATATAGTGTTTTTGTTGCTACACAGATATTTGTGTCGGTTTTTATAAAGTAATCAAATCACTATTTTATTAGATTACATTATTATCGAGTCTTCCTTTTTGCTCAGGTATTGACAAACGAGATTTTCTAGAGCGTTAGCGTTTCTAAGTATGTTGACGGTACGCACGAATGCTAACACGCTGATGGTCACGAACCGCTGAAACCAGTCTAGTGCTAGAAAGAACACGCATTAGGTCAATATTCATTTAAGTCCATTAACTATGTAAGGTTTTCTCGACGCATTATTTTCAGTTTACCGTTTAAAATATTAGAAAATTTAAATTTATATCTGATTGATAGAAATGTATGAGGACAAACATATGAGTTTTAAATAGAGACTATTCTCAGCAGAGAAGATCCATGAAACATATGAAGAAAATTGGCCTATCATTAGATATATATTTGAGACCCGTTCTATGTGGTTAAACGGAAAATAGAAAATTAGATAACATGTTTGAAAAATGTTTATGAGAAGTTGCACTAGGATTAATATAAATTATGTATCGATTTTAGTTCTAGGGGGTTATTAACCCCTAATCTTACACCTTTAATCTTATTAGATTATTTTGTTCATTAACAAAAGTAGCTAATTAAGAAGCTGCAACTTGGTTATCGACTATAAAATGAAAGCTGTACCTATACATTTAAGAACTAAAAATTTTGAGCATTGGTGAGCATCACATATTACAGCACATTTTGTGGTTTACAGTGTGTATGTCTTACGCAAAGCGCATTTCAATCGTTTTGCTCGTGTATTAAGGCATACCGGATGTTAATGCCCAACTTCTTTACATTAGGGGCGATAATAATATACTGATGTCAAATCCAGACCCTCTGTACTGTATAAAAAAATTCACACTTTACTTAGGACGGATCCGTTTATGTCAGGTGGAGCAGGTGCAACAGCAACAGCGGCCAGGCCCTAACAAGAGAAAATCAATTAATAATTTTAAAATTTATTCCGCATCATGGTCGTATGAAATTATCATCTAATGATTTCGAAGTAGATATAATGATTCCTGCACCTCCTGTAATCATGTAACACCCCAATATCATCCTCGCAATTCGAAATATACGGCATAATTAAATGAGTATTCGGATCGTGATGTATTTATTAAAACTGTCCTTATTATTCTCGGTGCCCCTAATATTCTATTTCACATTAGGTTTTTCATCGTTTTAACTTGGACACTTTTTATATTAGGATGGTTCATATTGTTTCACAACTTTAGTCGGTTTGCAGTTATCAATTTTAAAATATCTTTCTGTTCTTTCCAAAGACAAATAGAAGAATAATATGATAGCCATTAAAATACTATTTGTAGACCCGTAGGCGTTATTTATAGAACTGTTTTCCTGGCCATCAATAAAATATAAACTCATATTAGCTTTCAGAATATACCGCGATGGGTGTATTTAATACTGTTGCAAAAACCCCATATCCGCATATTGTTTGAACCTAAAAGGGAATCGTTTCTGTAGGCAGCTCCAGCAGAAGGTTCAATATACATCATACTTCGGGACTGCTATATTGTTTAGTACTGGATTTCCTCTCTGCACATGATTCCGAACAAATCGGTCCGCGAGGAATGGTCTGTTGAAAAACGGCGAATCGTGAAGCGTTGTGAAACGTTGAAAAGGTTCGGGGACGACGGAGGTCTCCTTCCTTGTGGAGGGGTCGGTCCCTCGCCCTTAGTGTCACTCAGGCCGACGCGACGCCCCTGCATTTGACAACAATGGATGTTTTGACCGCCGCCTTTCCAGCCTAATGATACCGCCTAACACCTAGCCACAAAGCGCGGCTCCCATCTCCATCTTTCAAATTTTCACCGGCCTTTACGCAACACTCAATATAACAACAAAAACCAGGCAAAAGAACTGAGAATACTTCGGATGAAAACTTTTAGGTCCACTTGTATTTATAATTTAAGGCTCTAGAATATATTTCAATTCATTATGCCATACTATAAGAACAGTCGACGTGATAGTTAATATTTCACTAATGTCATTTCCAGGACATTTATACAATTATTTCATTATTTTTCGAAATGACATTTCAATTTCCTTCCGCCAAAATTAGATTCCAATAGTGTGATATGCATTTGTTTTTATTGTTCTTGTTCCAAGATCCGGTCGGGATATTCCTGGCAAAATAATCGGATCGTAAAATAAGCCTACCAGACTAATTACCGTTGTGCGGCGTTCATCTGTTCGTCCATATATATTCTTCACCGCCTCCGATATTTATTTAGACATTTCGGCGTTTTAAATTTAGAAACAAATTAAATCAAAATAATGTCCTCCGGTTTTAGCCGCCGTCGGCTGTCGGCTGCCAACTCCACGCTCTCCCTGTCCCAGCCACTGGGACATGCCAACTGTTCGAGTCGAAAAACGCCTTGTAACCACAAGAAATTGAACTGATATTTTTCATTTTAAATGCGAGAGCAAAATTTAGAACCGGCGTTTAAAAAAGTAACTCTGGATTTTCAGTGCAGGCGGGATAAAGTCCTTAATGAAAATAAATAGGCTTAAAATTTTATTATTCCGCTAATTCAATAATGTTGACACATTAATTAATAAACTTTTAAACATGTATTGGCTTTTATATCGGACAAAATAATGAGATTGTAAAATAAATCGACCAGCTTAGTTACCTTTGTGATTAAAGGAGGGATCTTTATCTTCCGTCTTCCTTCCGAGGGTTTGGGATACAATTCTCCTTGCGATCTTCCGTTACCGCTCGCTGGTTTAGTCTTTAGTCTACTTGCTTTGGTTGACGTTATCTTCATTAGTTTTTTCAGTAGGGTCTTCTTTTTCGTTGCCGCACGTGTTACCATAGCAGATATACAGTATCCAAAATACATTTTTTTCATTTTAGGACACTGTATCAGTAAAATACACTCATTAATTTTTGGATATACAAGGATGTTCTTTAATAGTATTTATTGTGTGTAAATACTCGAGGAAAGGTTTAAAATCTACGGTCTAACCGGAAGAAACGGACCTGTTCTACTCGATCTTTGAAACTGTCTTTTTAGAGTTCGAAAAACAAAAGCTCCCAAAAGATGGGAGATTTTTTCTAAACATGACCCAGAAAATATTATTGCACAAATAATTGTTTGCGCAGTTTTCTAGCTACAGGCAATTGAATATGATACAACGGAAAGCGAGACAAATAATGCGGTGGTAGACAATTTGGGCGTGACCGAGTATTGTCCCGCCCGCGTTTCTCCAACAGTATTCGAAACACGTATTTTCGATTTTATCGAAAGCTGCTCGCTTGTAAAGGGGTCTAACGTGTCGTCTAGAAACAGGCTTTATGACTCGTTTTTCGAATTACCCGATCCCTCATTACGAATATTTCGGGGGTAATCAGCCGCCTATAAATATAAAACGATCAACGAGGCAATAATGTTACCAGAAAATAGTTTTAGGCAAATACTCGTTCACGGCCATCTGTTGTCTTACTTTTTTAAATTTACTTTATTGTTTATATTTTTTAAGAAGGAATGGAAAGTTCGTCTTCATATGTTTTCAACATACAGAAAACATAAACAGTTTTCTGGAATTTATTCAATATTTTGAAATTCCGAGTTAAATACCACTCGTAATTTTTCCTCAATTACGTTCCTCTGAATAAGCGCATTTTCGGCTGCTAGGATAGTCCGTGGCGTCAGTGTGGGCGCGCCTCTTAGCTGCAGGCCGCATGCGGCCGTTGGCCACCCATCACTTCTTCCATTATTCGCATTAGCTAAGGTCTCTTAAGCTAGGTTCGGTCCCAGTCAATAAGTGCGAACAATGGCCGACGAAACTCTGCGCAGGAACGTGGACAAATCGTTATTGATGGTTCCTTTTGATGTACCGACGAGAGTCTGCGGTGTCCCCTCCGCAGCCGTTCGTTCGGACTTTCGAGTCCTCACTTTGGTCTCGGGTAATTGAATGAAGACATTTTGACCTCAAAGTGTTTAATACTATACGTCTTAAAAAGAGAGGGGAAGTAATCAATTTAACAAAACCGGTTTGATTGAAACCTTTCTACGATACAAACAGGAAATAGTGTTCGTAATTTTTAATGACCTTTCCTCCTGACATTATCATGTAAGCACCGTGATATGTATCAAACAGGCATGTTTCGTGTGCATCACGATCCTTCGGCACGAAGGAGGTGACCAGATCATCAGAAACGATCTGCGATAACAGTATGAACTATTTGCGGTTCAATACTCATGAATATGAAACGGCGTATAGTATGCGCCAGTGTCTAGAATATATCTAGGTGTCAGAAATTCTTATTTGACCAGGTATTAACGGGCTTTGCAGCTGAGTGAATTTCGCTCGTATGAATGATCACTTATCTCAAATATATACTTGTATGAAAGTTAAATTTCCGGTTAAATCAATGACTGAATGATAAGTACCAAGTACTCTCCTCAGAGAATTGGATCGTCGTTTGACGGCAAATGAAATACCATAATACACGGTTTACAGTTAAGCAGTGATACTGGGAAATCTGAATGTTTCAATACCTTAAAATACTATAAAATAAAAATAATTATTGGAAGTAAGATTATATAACTGAAGTTTGACCGCTTATATTCTGGGCGCTCAACAATGATCAAAAATATAAAATAAACCAGTAATAAAATAAGAATAAGTTTTCTGTTTGTACAGCCTAATACAGGCCGGAGAAAAATTTGAGCCTATATATTATACTTAGAGATAAGTTCTGCCTCATGCATTTTGGTATAGGGGTTCATTCACTAAGAAGGCGATCATATTTCAACATTTATCTTTTAAATTAATTTTTGATCCACACGATCCATCCTGGGTTTATACCGTTTTTAGTCTTGATGTACTTAAACGGTTAGCTAACCGGTTAGTAACGGAATGCGTTCGTTGACCGAATATGTTGTATGAATGGGGAATTCGGGTGGCCGCAGGCTCTAAATCGTGAGGCTCTTTTAAACGCTCGAACCGGATTTTACAGCCCGTCCTTTCGTGTGCTATGCGGTCCTCGAACTGCTATCTGAACGCCGGCGTTTATTCTAATTACATAGGATGGAATGCACTCACCCTAAAAGGAAAACTTTTTTTCGGGAATTCCTCCTTGTTTTTAATTTTACTACGCAATTCACCGATTTTCGTCTTAGAATAATAAAAAGAACTCCTCAAATCAAGTGTCAATTCAGCTGTTTCTTAAATATAATATCGCCTGGCATAATCGGCCGTTGTTACTCAAATTAATTAGCCAGATATTACGTTACTGAATATATTTTGATCCGCAGAGGTAAAGATTGTTCGTGAAACTCACTCAACTTTCCAAGAAAAGTACCATAATAATGAGACGAGCAAACCTATGCAAGTACGCGGTCACTACGTGCCTACACTTACATGTACGACAAATTAACAGGGTGAAATAGTTATGTATAATATATAAAAATCCAAAAATAAACACACAAGAATGCAAAGATATTTAATAAATGAATTTCCCTTTGGATTAAGTTTGTTAGTCTTCCTAAGATTTACGGGCCTACTTTAATATTTGGGCAAAATATTTCCCACTGAGGTATAGATAACCATTGACTCACTGTTTGTGATGCTCGATCGCACTATTTATTGTCATCATTTCTGTTTTCTGTTCTTAAAATAAAACATTGTGAATCAAATTACCGGACGTCATCGTATTACAGGCTTTTAACCTACCAGCTACCTTGTAATAGGAGTAATAGGATGATCGCATTCTAAACGCGGAGGCCTTAAAATTGAGCTCAATTAGATAGTTGTAAGTAATCCAAGAATCCTCTAAAAATACAACATCCATTTCGACAGTCCTAGACCAATTTGGGAGAGCTATTTCTGTAACTCGTATGTCGCAAACACCACTGCGTAAATACGAACCGTTCTTTAAAGGAATGAACCTCAGACGTGAAATTTGCGTCATTCCCATTAAGAGAGGCGAGCCATTGGTAGTTTATCTGGTGGTCAATTACATATAGTTCCCAGCTGTTTGGGGACTTTAATGTTCGTCGATTACATTTAGGCTTTATTCATATAGTCCTGTAACACAGTTTGTAAACAATATGTATTGTAGAAAATTATTTTCCATAATTATTCTAATCATGTTTATCGGCAATTTAGTGTTTTCGGCACTACCCGAAGTGCGTAATTATTCATATTCACGTCTCTTGTTTATGTACTCCCACGAGCTCAGTCACTTAATTAGGCTCAGGCTTCATTAATTATATTACCTAACCATCTCTGTCCCATTTATATGATTTTAGTTGCATAATATAAGGAAGTATTGTTCCACTCATGGAATTAAATATTGTCCGTTGCTCGGAAACTAGCTCTCCTTTGATAAATTTTTCAAGATGCTTTAATATTTTCCTAAATATTAGATAAAAGATCTATCGGAGCCTTAATCTTTGCTTTAGACGTTCCCGCAAATGTAATTTATTGATTGACGCCGTTAAAATATAATATACGCTAATAAAATAAAATCATTCGCATAAATGAAAACTCGGGTAACATAGGAAATTATCACGGGCAATCAATACGTTCAGCATAAATAGTCCAGCATATTGGCCTCAATTACCGAATTAAGACGTCTATCCATTAGGCTAAGGTTTAAATAGTATTTCCAGCTAATAATATACGCAAGCATATTTTTATTGCCGTAGTGAAGAATGATTTAACATCGTCAATGGTATCCCTCGAATGTAAAGTAAATTTGAAGTAAATATACGTATATTTCATACGTTTCATAGGGTGAAAGCTCTCCTGAAGCTCGAATATATCGAAGAACGTCTCGAAAAATTGTGAATCGTTTCATCAGGTCGGTTCTGACCTTCATAAATAATCTAACGGATTATTTATCTTCGCCTACGTGCGGGGGATGGTCTATAAATAGGGGTATGTTTTTCTCCAATTAAGGGGATGTATACACAATCAGACCGGGCATCGGAGGGGATGTTTTCGCTCGGGGCCTATTTATAGCCGGAAGGCCGGTCCTCGTTCTATTATCATCCTCGTGAGAGCGGCACAATCACCGACCCGAGTCACGCTCTCACGTTGGCCGGATCTCGCGCTTCAGACATAACCGTATTTAGCGACGACCCCAGACGCTCCACTCCTCAGATACGCCGGCAACACCATTTCACCGATATCACGTTTACCGACGCTTCAGTAATATTTAAAGCATTAAACAATAGCTTGGACACTACTGCTTCTGCTGGCCCGCTGTGCCCAAATAATTATGGCAGCTTGAAAAAGTTTTATTATATCTTTCCCTCGCCGGTCGTAGGGCCGCAGAATCGTTAGCGAACAATGTCCGTTATACGAAATTAAAAATAATGAAACAGCTCAATTCTCACACTGTTCTTCGGCGTGAACGCCCTCAGTATGTCAATAACAATGAATCTTAAGAATTCTATGAAATATTGGAAACATAAAATGATTAGTTCGCTGAGCTCACTGATTTTGTAGCTGAATACAAAAATTATAAATCAATGCATTTATCGCTTGTTCGATGTTTATGAACTTATAAGGTTCAATTATGCACTGCACACAGCAGAGTTTCAACACATCGTAAAATGTTATGTTTATGTATTTTAAAGACCTTCTGATCGATTATTTACATTTGATGCTGTTGATCATTATGACCATCGATAATTAAAGCCGTAGTCTTTAAATGCCTACAAAAACAAATTAAAATTAATTCGTACATTCTTACTTCATAATATTTTTAAATTACCCATTCACCCTGTTTTTTAAATTCACACTGCATATTTTCAGCCTAAAGTTACAACAGGCCTGCCCTTTGATTCTCTGATAATACTACTGGGACTCAGAAACAACAAAATTTAAATGAACCTAACACCAGTTAGGTCTGTTAGCCGAACTGACCGCATCCTGGAAGATGCGCATAAAGAACACATTCTTCTGGAATACCTGTTTGGTGCTGGTCTTGTCTTCTGCTAAATGAGGCGGCCATACAGGCGACCAACATGCTTAAGTGACTCCAACCTAATGGCCGAAAGCTACTGAAGAGTAACCGAAAGCGGTTTAGCGAAAGACTAAACCAGCGAGCCAGAAGAACACAAGAATCATTCATTACGGGTGAATAATGACATTAAAATAAATTGTGGCCAGTTATAATAAAACTTTTATTTATATTCTTAGGATCGGTAAATGTAGAGAGAAATTAATCTAATATAGTTACAGAACAAATATTTTGTATCACTCAGATACAATCTCTGGCATTACAATTCCGAATACCGTGCAAACCCGCATGGCTGACATTTATAATTAATTCGGAAATTTTGTTTATGAACCTACTTATACGATGTTTATAACACGGTCGTCCTTGACATTATAATACTTGTTCTGGCGCTCATGACAGTTTTGTTGTTCTTGTCGCATAAAAATTCACTCGGTCGCCTTCGAGGACGTCGTTTATTGCCATATCGAGCGAATTTATTACCTCGTATTTCTGCAGTTCATCCAGCAGAAGTGCAGTTCATCTCGCAATAATTTTGTTACCGCACAAGTTTATTTTTCTCTACCGTCGGTCATTTCTGCCGGCAACCTTATCCCAGGGATAAGGAGGTACCACGATTAACTTAAACATAGCAGCGATACATAAATATCGCTTGTGAAAAGTGTGATTATTACAAGTAAATTTCTGGAATTGTTTTGAGACGGTGAATAGTTATTCGCTAAAAACCTTCTCGTGTCGAACCTCCACATAAAAATCTACTACTTCAACACGTTTGTTATACCAAATATTCGGCGAAGTTTCCCCGGTTGTTGTTTGCCCCAGTTTACAACGGGTGGGACTCTTAAGCGGCCGATAATTCCGTGGTACGGGGCCCCGGTTTCGGTTTCTCCTCGGGCTCAGAACAAAGAGAGGCCGAAATTCGCGGGCGTTTAGCATTCCCGAGGCGGCGGGACGATTCGTTAGCGCGGGCCAACTTTCCAGGCCCGAGCTCTCCAACTACAAACAGGGGAGGCTCCTCCCTCCCGCTTCCACGAGGTGCGAACTCCCCTCATTCTGAATACCAATCGCGCTCCCTCCCACCCACCCCCCACTCTCTGAACACGGACCTCTCATCTAGTTTCACTAACCGTTGCGATTTACCAACCTAATTGTTTTTTTCCCCAGCGGGTAGTATTTAATTCTATTGCGAATATTAATTCTTTAGCCAATTTTTTAAATTATTATTTTGAAACATGTCGGACAATGAATCGCCTCATAACTTAAGTGGCCATACAATTAGTGTAATGTGTTTCCAAGGGGTATATTCTGAGGTAGTATAATTTAATTCACTGATGGAATTAATTGATTCATTCATAATGCAAGACCTGTAATTTCCAGTTTTCCCGTCAATGAGTGTCATGGATTGCAAATTGCGTTTTTTTAAAATAAATTACGAAGTGCATTACGGCAACCAATGTCCTTCGCTTACTATTCTGAGCAAACTGGACGACCGAATTACGTATAACCTCGACACTTATGTTGAAGAAGTTTTAAGGTTTCGCGCTCATAAAACCTTATCGCCCCGATAGGCTTCCGTTCATAAGTTTGTATTATCCGAATTACGTTAACAACAGATTTAAACTGAATTTATTACTTATTTTCCTGTGCTATTTTAGTTACCTCTAGTTTTCGGCGGAGCAGAATACCGGTGGTAAGAGCGTAACAGATATTTCGCTATTAGTTTATAGAAACCTGTGAATGCCTGGATAATTTAGGCTGTTTCAATCCGTTTATTCAGGATGTTATACTTATTTTCATTTTTTTTGCATTAATTCCAATTTCTTCGGATAATTTTCTGGTATGTTGGTCAAAAATAATCACACCCTCCACATAAAATGACCATCATATAACACTTTAAAAATAAAATTATTATTACAAAGAACAATTATGTGCAAATAACATTTATTAGTGCGAATAAGGATAAGGTTAGTGTAGGTCGAGAAAAATACTTCAGCTTTATTTATCGTGGTGTGAGTACAGCTGAATTACTAAAACGGTATCAATCTAATACGTAACTAATTATAAAAATCACAATCTATTTCTGATTTTGTATCCTATCCATGAAAATAATTAACAGTATCTCTAAACAGACATTTCTCGTTCTGTTTGTTTCACCGTGTCGCACAGGTGCGCACTATCACTACTAATGATAGTCTAACTATAATTTTGAGGCCTGCAGTTCATTCCACGTTAAGTCCTTCTGATTTAATGATGAAAAGCTCAGTTTCGCTACAAAGAAAAAGTGTCAGACAGCAACCCGGGGGAACCTCTAAAATGAGAAAGGACAATGGGAACTGTCCCCTGTTGTACGGGCGGCCTTCAAACATTCGGCGCCGTGTCATCATCACTCAGCGGCCGCGTGGGCGACCCTCACGTGATCACCCCTTGTCCCCCTTTCGTCTTTGACGTAAATTCAGAAACCGAATAACAACAGGATTGACGTTCCCATACAAGAGGCGGTAACCGCAACACTTTTGCCTAATTCAAGAGTTCCTCATTCTCAATTTAACTTATTCCCGGTGGACGGTATAATTACAGGGAATTTCTATTGCACGCCGAGTTCTCGGAAACGGACAACACTATTACAATTATTAAGATGAATCATAAAGATGAGTAATTTCCCAATTGTTGGATCGTTATTTAAGGTCATCTAAATACGGGTATTTATTCTAAACTGTCGGTGAATACCGTTTTTTTATCGACATGAGAGCAGCACTTGAGAACTGTTTCTTGAGGGGTATCCAAGTTGTCTCTGCTAGTTATGTATCATTCAACCGCCGTATGTCCGCGGGCTCCAAATGGATTGGTCAGATGCTATTACAAAGACGTATTAAACAACATATGTAATTTCTTTGAAATGAAAACGGGCGATTATGCACTAACACGACCTTTGTTCATCCTATTCTGTCGTAGAATAAGCTGTGTACGTTTGAATTTAAATCAGATATTTCCCAGTACACATAATAGGTAGTGTCCAACCTATATGACCAGGTTGACGGAACCGAACGTCCAGCGTTGCACGATTTACTTCTACAATTACCTAAAGAAATTTCTCCACTTCTACAACACTCCTTCATCATGTACATATCGTACACACTTAAACTAGATCACCCCTAATATAATTTCGGCGATCATGATATATCATAAAATTTAATATATCGTATGCACAGATTCGGATGATCCCCGATGGGCTGTTATACCATTATGGGCGCTAAAATAATATTATTGGAATGGGTTACAACAAAATACGTGACAGTAACAGTGACAGTGCTAATAGGCTGTCGCAGAGCGCCATTACTGACAAAAGTGCCTCTGAAAAGACAGATCTAATTTAGAACTAATCTAATCACACTAATAATAATAGAATAGAATATGTATTCTTTTGTTTGGTTTTTTTATGGACATTCACTAATGGTTTCAATTACTACTCTTAATTGTAGGACTGTGTGTAGTATATTGTCCGGCTTCCCATGGAGGGCGCACCAGTTAGGTCGGTTAGCCTGCTCCAATGAATCAATTTCATTAAATTTCTAGTTGTGCTCGTGGAATAGTGGATAATTTACGCGTTACACTATGGCTGGCCAGGCTTATTCTACTGCTCTTCCTCTGTATTACATTCGTATGATAATGGCGCCGGAGTTAAACGCGAAAGGAATTGAAAAGTTCAGAACGTGTAACGCCGGATATGCCCGCTTTCTCGACGGTCCTCCACGCCTAGCTATTGTTCATCATCGCTTAAGACTTTCTAATCTGTGACAGTGAGTCTGTTTGCCGCCTATCTCCACAAGGCATCCGTGGGCGTACTCTACCCCCTACCTATGTCCCCGATTTCACGTCCATAACCGAAATCGATGCCGGATGAGGGTTAGCTTATTGCCCCTGTTTGTATCCTCTTTTAACGCCGAAAGTTAATAAATTATTTTACCTCGTTACGTCTCCAAAAAGAATTGATAATTTTCCCTGTATATTTTGTCATATACTAAGTATACTGTCAACGACATAACAACAGTCACATATTCACTCTGGGATGTAAATAACTCATTTCATTCATAATTCAAGACCTGTAATTTCCAGTTATCCCATCAATCTGTCACTGATGTGTATCGCGGATTGCGAACTGCATTTATTAAACTAAATTACGGTCAAATTGGACTGTGAGCAGTAGGAAAAGTCGCTCACATTTCTGGGTAAAGACCGAATTGCGTACAGCCAGGCGGGGAGTAAACCTCCTCCCGGACCATCCTCGGCGCCTTTAATGAATACGTTTTAAGGTTTCGCGCTCATAAAACTTTATCACCGACATAAGGTTCCGTCCATTTTACTGTCCGTTTAACGTAAAACGGAAAAGATGATTACTGCCCTTCATTTATTGCAAGAGGCAGCTCAACACAATCTCCCGCTCTAGGAAATGATTCACAGGAAATTCTTCTCGTTGTTTGTGCCGCCGACGTAGACCCGAACCGAAGCCCTGACTAACACAGACAAATTTAATCGAATGTATCCTGAAATGAGTCACGTTATTGCGTCCTAGCCGGGGCCAAGTATACCCTATTCGTAAATAGAGAGCAGGAAGAAAAATAACAGTTCCAACACACGTTTTTACATTTTACTGTTTTCCTGATAAACTTGCAACACGTTGCAATATTTATTCTTGAGGTAGACGACGTCATTTAATCTGAAATGATAATAAGTTCCAATTATTATTTTAGAATTTTTCTCTAGAAATATTGTAAGTCCTGTAGGCAATCTGGTATAGGTCTAAATCATAATTGGGCCAGAAGTGTTATAATACGCAATAGTTATTTTATGTAAAGGATTGCGGAAATTCATAAATGAAGTGAATATAATATGACGCCTAAAGCAGTGTTTTCTATCGAGGAAATTGGTGCTGGCAGGATCGCACCGGAAGGAAGTTCTCACTTTGCACTTTCAAGTTCGCACTTATTGTCTCTCTTCCGTCTCTTGTTTGGCCCAATGCTAGACTGAGTTCCCTCCAATAGTGTAATAATATTACCGTCCTTCGTGGTCATTTTCACACCTATCGTAAACTGAAGTCAACTCTTACCGTTCCATACAAGCTTCGCGATCGAAGCACGAACTTCGGAGCGAACCTCGAATTTTGCTGGTGACTCACTCAGCAATAAGGTTCTTGTTGCGAATGTTTAATAAGTCGAAACCGTTAAAATGGGCGCCACGTCCTCCATGTTTTGGGATTTTTTTCTTAATTTCAACACAGTGGGTCAATATTTAATGGGAGGTTTGACCAGAATTTGCATGCAATCGTTGCTGTCGTTGGGAAGGTACTTTTACAGTAGTAAACGCCGGAATGAATAATTCATAGGACTGAACAACTTTCATACGACTAGAATACACGGTGTCTATTGCGCCATAGCAACCATCAATTAATCATTGTCTTCGACCCTATTAATGGAGTCCATTGTCGGGCGTAACCTCTCAACGCCCTCATGAATATAATACGGCATCGAACATTTTTAATTGAATAAACATACACCGCGTTTCCTACCATACTCAGGGAAGTACCTAGTTAGTATATCTAGTGTCCGCCAGGCTTCACTGAGTTATACTGTGCAAGCGAAATACCCATAGCCGGAACCTCAAAATAAGTGTACAAGCCCAACGGCTAAAATACGAAACTGTTTTCTTGTTTCTAGAATAAAAAGTAAACATTCAATACTTTCGATCAACAAGAAGTATAATATTTTCCGGACAAATTTTGAGGTATCAAGGATACATTAAACACGCTTTGGAGAAATGTTGTGGTACCTAAATTCATACTGTGTTGGCTCGAGAGAAAATAAAAATAACCGAAGGGAAAGTATAGAACTCGGAACAGTCATGTCATCATAGAACAGTCGGAACAGTTTATTTCCCCCAATTTTATGTTTTGGCATAAAATCCTAAGTATATTTCTAGGTTAGTTTAAAATTAGTACTAAAATTAGTCTGGCCTAATCATTATTCGATACCCTTAGTTTTTTCGGTTAATCTTAGCATTTTCGACTGACTTCATTCCAAAAATAACTAATAACGTATATTTATGATTTCCCAGGGCTATTGTAGATCCCCCGGGCCCCATAAACATAAAAACAGCCGAACGTTTTTTCCCCTACACTTAATTTCATAGCCATAACTCGATTGAGCTGTACTACCAGGGCTCTGCGGTTAACGATGACTAACTGAGACTAATCGTTTTATAAGACGTTCATAATGACCCTCATCCATTAACCCACCGTAAGTGCGCGTCAGCCGGATAACGAAGTCGTTTTATGGCTTAGGTATCTTGGGTAAATCGTCCATTGCACAATTACAGTTATTATTCTTTGTGTTCATCTTTATTTTTCCTGGATTGACCCTAAAAATAATTATTACGGACATTCACGGAATTATAACGTATAATTTAATAATGGGGACGAAGATAAAAATCGGGGGATTATGTAGGTTCCTCTTCCACCATTTAGGAATGTTTCATCTGGGCTTAAAATCATAGTTATAGACACTCGTCATCGGTACTATTCTCTAATCTTACACATTTATTACTTAGAATAAGGGTAATTACAATATTGTACCTTCACACCACGAAACTTCATTAATGGGAGTTAATTATAGTTTGCTTGCTAAGCTCAAATGATTGAAATGCCTAAATCATGAAAATATTAATTGAATTCGAAGGATGTATATTTTCACAATTCTTGAAATCATTAAATGTCTGTTCGGTGCAGTAGAACACGTTTTGAAATCAACCTTTGAAACCTCCAAATATGTAAACCCAATCATAATTCATAAAAATTAATAATGACCCTATATAATTTTCTGTAATATAAAAGTCAGTATCTATATAAGATCAGCACACATATAATTAGGAAGTATCATATAATATCTGACAAATTACTTCAGCACATTTACAAATGTCGAACAAGGTTTGGAGTAGCGTTTCATTTTTGTCAACGACAA
This sequence comes from Lethocerus indicus, assembly GCA_019843655.1. Lineage (NCBI taxonomy): Eukaryota > Metazoa > Arthropoda > Insecta > Hemiptera > Belostomatidae > Lethocerus > Lethocerus indicus. The sequence continues at coordinate 17,539,480 of JACDQD010000003.1, read as the reverse complement.
CGGTACCATGGACGATTTACGTTTAATACCGTACGTACCAGCTCGGTTATTTAGAACAATAACCTCTGTTAACAGGATCTGACGTCCGTAATTTTGTTTAAAGATGATCTTGTCCGACCACCATCGGCTGACTGTGGCGTGAGATCACCGCGTCCAAATCTGGATTAACCATCCCAGAGTCATTACGTCACCCTTCAGAAAAAGACGACTTTTTCGCAAGCCTCAAAAACGATTTTCCCGTTTATTTTATCCGTCCTAATGAACACTGTCAGTCCCCAAGACTGTCATTTCCACATGACAAGCCATAAAACGCGTGACAGAACAAGGAAGATTAAAATTCCATTTTTACCAGTTGAATTAGGTGTAAATATGTAGTGACACACATTAATTTAACTATAAATTATGCATCATTTTCTAAATTAATATTCAAAATCAATTAAATCTAACATTAATACATTTAATAAAATAAATTTACGTTTTTTGTTGTCCGACGATTTGAACAGGCGGTCTGTAATACATTTTCATCCAGTCGGTCTTAGGTTCGCTTGAGGAAGCAGCTCAGGCGATCCCTGTCTATCTAGGTAAATAAAGCAATACATTGATATAATTTCATTTCACGTTCGGTATACAGTTCTCGTCAATCAAGAGATATCGTAGTCTCCAGATTTAAGTAAGGAGTTTGTACAAGTCTGTACCAAATTAGCTACAACACTACACATATCACGGATTCAACTATTTTTCAAACATTTATCGATTTGGCACAACGGTTATTCGAAATCGGGCAGTGATGTAAATAAATCACAAGGTTTTTACGTTTTTGCTAGTTTTTTAACCCATTTTCATTGAAGCTAAATAAAAATACTTAAAAATCAGTTGGCAGTACAAGACTCAGGTATTATGAAATGTCATTGGGACGTATGTAATTTCTTTTCCATTTCACTACGGGCTGTGCAACTCAGATCGTATATTTTAAATTGAATATATTTCCACATTTGGAATTCCAAATTGACGTGGGTTATACATTTTTTTTCCCCGAGTGCTAAAAAGCCCGTCAGCATTGGGTGGCCTGTTGAAGAGTTCTGTCCCGAATTCTTTTGTGTTTGCGGCGGCCTATTAGCCGACAGTTCGGCGCCCTTCGGACATTGTCACTCGGTCGCCCCTGCATTTAACACAATAGTGGAGCTGATGAGATAAAAACCGGAACTGACCCCGGAGACTTATTACTTCCGCACAATTCTCTTGTATTCAAATTGTGGAGATGGTCGGTAGAGGAGGGGGGGAAGGGGGCAGCTCCTACGTACACGAATGCATGACTTCGCTCCGCCGAGCCATGTTTTATGCATTTATACCGCTCGGAAATCGCTGCCATAAGTCTCGGCCTTTTGTCCTTTTAATAGTATCCGCTTGTGGCTCCCGCCTCTTCTGGCTTACTCTGTTGTGAAGTGGGAATCGTGAGCTTCCAAACACGAAGTATTTCTCAAACATACCCAAATGTCAATTGTTATCAATAAATTATAATTGGACAATGTAATGATTTAGCCACAACAACGAAATCATTCGATTGGTGATCTGGATTGGTTGTCTCGATCTTCTCCCTATAACCACCTTCTTCCACTGTCAGTATTTTATTACTGAATGTATTAATCCGAGTACGGGAAAATTACAGAGGATAATTTCGTTAAAAATTAAGACGATCATAAGCATATCTAACTGAAAGGCCAACGCCGTGCATTGAATTTGTTGCGAAATGATTTACATTAATTGACGAAACTCTAAAAGCTATACATATTTATTAATTCGTTAATTTACATTTACGAGATAAAATATTCGGTACTGTACGTTAGTAAATGTCAATCGATTGTACAGTGATTAAATAACATTCAAGCATCTCATGTGAGTGTAGGGGTTTACTGAAAATAATACCGTTTTATGAACAATGTACCCAGTATATTTAGGCTTACTTATCGTCGGTATTCGGTTCTCAGTTCAGTTTACGAGTGACAAAAGTTACTAAATGTTGGATTGCAATCTGAGGGGGACTGCAAACTGCTGGACATTGTACGCAACTTCTTCTGCGTCCACTATAAATTGAGACCGCACTTTTTAAATTCCAATATGAAGGAGGGAGAGCGCCCCGCTGGAGAGAGTGTGAAGTCGAAATGATAATATCGAGAAAGCCCCAGTTCTTTTTAGCGACAGTCGGCAGGCCTAATACGTGTTTGAAGGGACCTGTTTGGTATACTGGCGTGTATTATTGAAATATCGCACGATTCACTTATCATTGCTGGACGACAGTGGACAAATCTATTTATAGTTTAAACTACTCGAATTTGAAATAAAATGCTGTATAATTTGAACTTTGAACTATTGAACTTTTATATTTAATTGTTTGTTGACAAAGGCTGTTGTTTCCGAATCGAAAGTTTCTTACGCAAACGATTTTTCTACTTCAAAAAAATGAATCGTAATATCGTATAATTTCCGCAGTGGCCAATATATCCCGCTCTAACTCTAAATATAAATCTTAGACAAACGAGTAATTCGCTGGAACTCAGTTTTGGATCGTGTTGAAAAACGGCGGTGACATGCATGCATGCGCGTCCTAGAATAACTTAACGATCGGTTCAGCCATCTTTCTGACAATCGTAAAACTATAAGAACGCAATTTCTTTGACAGGCAAAAGGACATAAGACATGGCGACATTTTAACACACTTCCCTCTCCCTCGTGGGTTAAAAATAAAAATACATTTCGCCCGGTTCTTCGAGGAAGGGCCATAAATCTAATTACGAACACTTCACATGTTCTTTCGAGAACACATTAGCTGCAAATCGTTGGTATTTTAAAAAATTATATACCTATTGTCCAAATCTATGCGTGCATTACTGTTGAACGAAACTGAGATTTCTATTTTTATTCCGTTTTGCAAAGTCGGGCCATATTGCAGACAGACATTCGCTACGGTAAAATGGAATCGGCGTAACGAGTGAACCGCCAGAGGCAGTTTGTATTATATACTATTTCAAATACTAAGAGCCAGTAGCCCGGGATCTGGTTGGCGGGCCGGTCGATCGATTATTGGAGGTAGAACCGGTCGGGGCGCGCTTGCCGTTTGGGCACTAATTTTGCAGGTATTAATCTTCGCCGCTTTAAATTCGTCCTGGCCGGATGTTGCGAGTTAAAAAATAATTGGTGGATCGGAGTTGCGCAACGGGGCGGCGGAATGGCGGAGCCCCACGACCTCACCGATTGGCCCCTTCCCTTCCGTAAAAATTAGGAACGGAAGAGGGCATTTTTAACTGTACCTCCGGCGGCCGCTCTCCCCCGACATTCTGCCCAACAGTCGAACATATACCACACGTTTTGAACTAAACATTATAAAAATTGCTCTCGTCCGAAGGGGTCAACATTCCTGAAAATGCCGACCTGTGTGGAACGAATTGAATAAAAGCTTTCAAATCACTCCATTAGCTCTTTTCAAATCTCTCAGATCTGCAAGTCGTAAACCCTACCTCCAACCTGACTATTATATTTATTATATTATTTATGTGTTTTCCATTATTTTTGTTTACATTTCACCCGCTTTTTCATTTCATTTCCCAATGAATAATCAAAATAAATAAATGAATGAATGAAAAATGAATAAAACGACAGCTTTTAAAATTTTATTCTGTTTTGGTTAATATTCGTTTTATATTGTATTAAAATGTACAAACTCAGTAAACCAAATTATTAAATCGGTTTCACGTTCTCATTCACGAATTTATATTGATTGAGGAATGAAATTAATCTCTTCCGCGAGACGATTAATCATAATGAAAAATTGCATCACATGTTCACGCTCCCCGATTTAATACAGGTGAGGAGGAAATCCCCGATCGATTTTTACCAATTTCGACTCAGTATATTAATGGTTTAAGCGATTTTGTGGTTGTCCGGGATCATTGTTTACGACGTACGATTAATTACAACCAACAAGTGATCAATATCAATACTATAGGAGCCGGTAAGTTGTTATTTACTCTAATGCGTTCCCCAAGTCTCTTTTTGAGAAGTGACTTCTGATTGTCGTGGGGATTACAGTTCAACGTCGAAATAAAATTGTTTTAGACGAACATAGTAGACCTCATTTTTGAAAATGCAAGGGGTGGAATCCAATCAAATGATTCCAAGTAGAAACAATACTTGAGCCACAGTACCATGTTTCCGCCAATACAAGTTAGCTCGCATATTGGTCAAATACTAGAGTAATATAATAGATATGTTACGTGAAACAGACTGACTACTTGATTAGTAGAGCCTACCAAAATAACTACAATAGCTTATCAGGAATAAAATATATAGTTTATTTGACAAAAACCAAATAGATAATTTGATAAATTATTATAACAACTTTTATTCGAACCTATTAGCCTTAATATTACACAGAAAGTGAAAAGAAAACAATTATAAACACAAAATAGAAAATCCGTTCCGTATTTCTTGTACTGTAAAACATGGTTTGGATGTTAACTGCCGTGCGATACTCTGCGTGGTTACTCTCAGGGACTGGTTTGAAACAGCATAGCATTACAGTCCAACGCATTGACAGTACAAATAATACTATGGGTACTGCAATTTACAATATTTGGACGTGTTGTCGGAGCGCAACTCCTTCGGTTCACCTTTTTAAAAACACCGGCTAATTCCAAGTCGGAGGACAACTTTACGGTTTCCAAAAGGGCTATTATATTGCACGTCTGTTTCCTAGAGTTTTGCAACGCCGTGGAGAAATCGCGGAGAGGCCGCTCGTCCGTTTCCTGGAGGCTATAATTTATTTTGTGCGGCCGTAAAGCAGAGTTGAGCTTCGCTTTCCGCGACTGCACCCTTTCCGGGTTTCTTATTTATAAACCCTCGCTCTGCAGGCTGAGCCCGAATCCATTGTCCCCCCCTCCCTTTTGGCCACCCATCAGCCGAAAGGAAGCGCCTCTAATGATGCCTCTGATCCTTTGCGCCCGTCCCAACTGCACGTCTTCCGTTCATCAGTTCACCCTTCTTAGTTGTTTCATTTTTTGAAACCACCCGCGCATTATATTATATCTCGCGGTTTACAAATTAAATCGAAAAGACTCCATGCCATTTCTCATCTTGATACTTATTCGCACACATTTCTCGTTGTTTATTCAAGATAACTCTTACTCGTGAGGTTTCGTTCGTAATGTCACCACTCCGGCCATTATCTGTTCCACTCCCTCATTCGGTCTTAGGATGATTTCGCTGTGATGTCCATTTTTCTCGCCATTACATCGCTATAAGTTTGGAACGCTCTGCCAAAGAATCAAGCGTTTTCGGTTAAGCATTTTTCGATTTGATTGCATGTGCAACTAGCTAAAGGGAAAGATTCCGTTTGTCCGAGTAGGTATTTTAGTATCCGACTGATATCTCCAAGACAAGTGCCAACTTGGGAGACATTGTCTCGCCACGACGGTATCTAAGTAGGCCATCTTTACGAGAAACCATATCCGACTCAAATAACAATTTCAGTTCTCTATAAACTAAAACTAACATACCCGTCCAATTTACAAAGCTTTTAATTCTGTGTGTGTTTTAATATTGGTTAGTTTTAGAATCCAGTTTTGTATAATATTAGTTCAGAACGTTAGTTGAACTCGTCATCATATATTAGTACTAATTTTGATACATGTTTTTAGCCAAAACATATAGTCTGATCACAGAATAATGAAACATATTAATTATTTAATTGATAATGTATTTAAGTATATATGATCAATGTACTCGTTCTATTTCCCGTAAAGTTGCATTGTGATTACATTGTAAATCATTACATACGCTCCCCTATCGTGGATATACGACGGAGATATTGCTAATTCTGCAGCTTTAACATTTTGTATATTGCCAGACAAAGACGGCTTTGTGTTCGAGAAAGGCGGTTCCGACTAAATTTAAATTGCTATTATTTACACTAATATATTTATCGACTGGGCAATGCTGCAGTAAATGTTTCATCAGTAACTAACTCCACCACTGGTGCCAGGAATAGAAACTACGCCCACATTTGTTTGGTTAATTATGAAGTACTATGTTTCGGAACAAAATAATCAGGGTTTCATATAGTCTCATTTATCACTTAGGAATATCTATGGTTAAAACTAGTGGCATTACGTTTATATACGTATCCAAATATATTTATAAAATTAGTAATGATATATTATTAAAAATAGGAGAGTTTTATTCGAACAACCTCTTACAATCTTCAAAATGTCTGAAATGTTACTGTTAATACTAGAGTAATTTTTCGGCTTGTTCAGATTGGAGCTAAACCGGTTTCCGGGAGTTTTTCCGACCCTTAACAGTAACCCCATTCCTCTTTAAATCTACAGCTATTTTCAGCTGTAGATTTAAAGAATAATCTCAAAAATTCTACAATCAATTTCATCAGTACTTTAAATGGGAATTTAAATGAGTTAAAAATATGTCAGAAGTTATTAATTACTTTTCGGCTTTATTATTAGATTAGGTTTTATTGATCGACGGAGGTGTGATATTTCTTTGTGGCGTAATAACTCCGGCTGGAGTATCTCATCAACAAGGCGCAAATTCTTTACTCCGACCCAGTAATAAATTGGTTCGCGGATAATGGTGCCATCAATAACCCTTAATTGCTCTTAATAACACACTCAACTACTTCGCCACTTCGAACTCATTAATTTCTGGACGATATTTGAGCTTCTGTTGTTGAGGCCCTCCTCCTTTTCGTTATGCCTGCTACTCAACCTACAATTCTGCCAACAACAAATCATAAATAATTCATATTGCCTATTATTTCGGTTTGGTACGGCACTTGTTGAAAGCGGGGCACTTCTTGTACACCAAACTGCAGAAGAAACAATATTAAAACAACTGATTATAAAATTCATTAAAAACATAGACAAAACATTCATTAAACTACAATAGACATAAACTACAGAGTATGGTTGATCATCTTATTCATTATAAATTTACACGAACTCAAACACTAACTCAAAATTAGTACCTTAAGTATAGGCATATATAAGAATGTTTGGTGTTACTCAGCTAATAAAATAAAGTGAACGTTAATTAACCAAACTATTTTAATTAATTTCTAATTATTTAAACTAACTATTTAATGATACACATATGAAGTTTCTGACCAGTTTAAAAAACTGCTTCACGAACGAATGATTTCCTAAAAATGTTTAAATAATTATGACTTTCTCTGTATCCGTATGTCTTCCTATCTGGTTTGACTGACAGGCGGGTTGTGATACCATCTTAAATTATCCAATTACGGGACTTGTAGTTGAGTCGATGGGGGACATTAATTGGCCGGCCGATTCCTTTAGGTGGACACGGCTCTCCACCGCCTATACTTACTTGGCTGTAATTTGGGTTCACCCCGCCGCATTCTAATTACTGGCGAGCAGAGATGGTGCCCCAATCGGCTGAGCAATTCCACTGACACTCTCCCATCTGACTGCGCAAAAGATAGGCATATTCGTTGTTTGAACGATACTCAGCCTTAATTTGGAAAAAATCTTCCCTAAATGAAAAAAGTGCGCCTGCTACCTTTTATTTATCAAAATAAAAAAGAATTTCCCTTACGACTTAACTCATTCATTCCCCATAACGATTTTACATTTCCCTTGAAGATATTTGCAGCGAAATACAAAAGGTTTTTCTGAAAATTCCAAAACATTGTTAAATTTCAAAGACAACAGATCCGTAGGTCCGTAGCACGTAATACATAATATAACGGTTATTTCTTTCATGTAACTGTTCATTTTATTTTATAAAAAACATGGCGAAAAGGTTAATTTTTTCAGATACTTATTGCGAATATAAAATATTCATGTACAATAATTGGCGCGTTAACGATGTTTATAGAGACCTGTAGGCCTATACAAACCACCCTCTTTTTCACCGAATCACAACCTCCATCCTTAATATCTTGTCATTTTCCTTTATCCTCACCTCCATTTTCCTTTCTTATTTTCTACGACAGTTATTCTTCGCTGGCTCCTGCAATTCTTCTTCCACATTTTTTGGTCTTTTTCCGCCATTAGTTGTTCACGACGGCAGAAGAAAACCCGAACTGGGCATTTGAGGTCCGAGAAGGTGCTGATTATTAGCGAGCTCGTGATGAACATCCCCATTCTCTCCCGATATGTTACTTTAACCTCTTTACTCACTCCCCACCGCTTTTATTATTTCCGTTGGGTCTGTGACCGATTTCCAGCTTCCGGCGCCGCAGTCATGGTCGATCCGACACGTAGCGGTATTGTGCTCGCCCAGTTTCTCCACTTAGGACGGTAGGTAGGTAACCTACTACTTACTGATGTCGATTGACCATTTCCGATCAATGTTGGAACCAGTTTAAACCCGGATTCAAGGCGGTGGAGGAGACGTGAAACTATCACACGAGATGACGGCCCGAACCTCCGTCGTCTCACTTCTGCCTAAACTGTGGCACCCAAATACCTAAGGTTTATTAACCGGCTGATAATCGCTCATAAGGCATATCTATATACAGTTCTTTAAAATGTGTTACCTCGATCCTTTCTATAAATTCTTTGCAGAATCCGAATACTCACCTAGAGCCACGAAGTGAATAATTCTAAGGTGTCTATTTGGGCAACAAATTCAATAGATACTCAGTGTCTGGATACACCTCCAGCACTTAGCATAATCATCTTAGGTCAATATTACGCCATTACCATATCCTACGCCAATATTCCATGTACTATATATTCTTCATTCTGATTGCGTTTTTCTTAATTAAATTACATCCGTTCAAATTAAGGCGTGATACGCCTTATATTTACAAAACGGGAATACTGTATGCGAGGTTATACTTAAAAATTGGGAACAGTTTTGAATTCGTTGTGGTTTGCCGGCTGCAGAGTAAGCACTACTGGGACGAAGGACGAAGGTACAAAAATTGGAAGGGTTTGGAGGACCCGTTTGTAACGACGGGTGACTGGGACCAAGGTGGGGTTAGGAAGTTAGGCAGGGTTTCGGAACGTGCCTAATGGCCGAAGTTGGAGGAGAGCGCTGCTAGGTAGAATGAGGTATGCAAATATGCCATGCTCTTCTAAGGATGGCCGGTTTGAGGTCGTCAGTCGAATATAGCCCCGGCCGGCCGGCCCGTCTAAATGTGTCACGCCCCGCCACGACCTTGACGCCCTCAATGGAGACTAAACAAGGAATACTTGGCCACTTGCACCGTTGGCAACGGGCACTGCCTTTCTAAAAAAACGATCCACATTGGCGCACCCTTTTGTTTCCTATTTTTAGAATTTTGATTGCCGACATTCTAGACTTCCTTAATGGCGCGGTCCTCGATAACCCCGCACGAATATAATCGCATTCTCATTAGTCATATCCGTGATTATAGTCGCCTTCGAATATTTGCACGTTTCGGCTCCCGGTCCGGTAACTCTGACTTAGAAATCCCTCTTATCTGGCATTGAATCCTTAATTTAATTGCGCCGTACTTGAAATATGCAAATTTCGACCCGGATTAACGGTAGACAACCAAAAATTTATTTTTTAACTTCAGATAACGCTGCATCTTTTTATCAGAAATCATTATTTACATTAAGAACATTACGTTTAACATTTTCTGTTTGTTAATTTTTTCGATGGAATCAATTATTTTACTATTTATATTGAATCTATAGTTTGGTTGAATCTATTTGAAATAACGCACTCCTTTATTGGCGTAATAAATGCATCATTATAGCCCAAATTAATGGATTTCGGGCTACTGGTTTTATGCTCCTGAGTTCTTGCGAGTACACTACGAGTTATATTGTGTAGAAAAGAAACTTTTCCACGGTGGCTACAAGCGTGTAAAATTCACTATTATATTCATTCTCTTCCCGTTTAAACTTCCCGTTTTAGTGGGGGTGACGAAAGGGCGCTACCGAAAAGGGGTTGGTTCGGTATTGTCCCTTGCACCCTTTGTGGCTGCTCCCACTCGCTAAACTGGTATCCCGTTTGTAAATCGGGCGCATCTTTTTCAACTATACGGATCACCCCGGTAAAATGTAAAATTGTCAACTTCCCGAGAGCACTCTTATCCAGACAATAGCCTACCAGCCTTTTCCACTCAGGAGATATTCATTAATAAATTCTGACCCTTAAAAGAACTATGTTTCCACCCACCAAAAAAACTACACATTAAAGTGAGAAGAGAGATCCATAAAACTCAATTATGCTGTTTACTTGATGATGATTACTTTAATTAATGTTCTAACTGTTTATAATTTTTTACTGTAATATCAATAAAACATTACCAGTCGTTAAATCTCTCTGTACTTAGTTGTAATGTACGGCACTACTGACGAACAGGGGAGTATAGAAAACCATGCTGTAATGTATCAATGCTACAATTTTTTTTAAATTTTATAAATGTTTATTATAATCATTTTGTCATTTCGGGCATCTGAATTTATTCGGTTATTTTCAGTGGGAGCCCTTGCTGTTCGCTTTGTTTGTCTGATTGACCCGGTACCGGTAATTATTCCACTTTCTCTTTTGTAATGCCTCGTCAAGGATCCGACTATGAAAGAAAAACAATGGGGGTGGGGGGACAACAGAGCCTACATATTTAATTATGGCAATAATTGTAGGAGGTCATTTTCGAATTGGTGTATCCCGAGATACGTCACTGATATCACACTCATTCTGGAAATGAACACATATTTAAATTGTGTATAGTTAGGAATGACATTACATGCACGATGTATCTTAAATTACAGAAGATTTATTGTCTCTTACAGATATAGAATAAGCTCCAATAAACCCTTTCCCATAATTTTTACTATCATATCTATAAATTCTCCAATGTGAAATACTAACGACATTCTACTTGCCCCAGTTTATTATTCAGTAAACTAATCCTGCGTTATATTTTAGTTTTCATTTATTATATCTTTTATTAACATAAAAACTTATCTCTAACCATTATTACCGCGTTGTAATTGTGGTATAAATGCTTTCCAATAATGAAAGTTCGCTTCCGGAATCGGAAGCGAGTGATTTACTACGATTTCGTTTTAGAGGGGATAATGTCGAGTGAACCCTACATTATATATTTTCAGCGAAACTTCGGTAAAGGATATTTTGAGGGAAACTTATATAGAGCACTCGCTGTGGGCAAGATCTAACATAATATAATCTTGTCGATGGCGGAAAGTTTTAACAAAGTTAAAACAATAGCCAAAAACATAGTATGCGTTTCAGGGGCCAATTATCGGTAGGCGTCAACAATCCAAATTCATGTCTAGGAAATAGGGTGGAGCTAAGGAGGGCGGACCTGAGGGAGCTGATTTGGGCACTGCTCTCGGCTCTTACCGGCTGCACAAATTTATGGGGGCGCTATTTGTTAACTGGATTTGCCCCAGCCAGGGGAACAGGGGTCATAAATCCGGCAGATGCGACCCCGGGCAACGGCAATTTAACAGTATGGGCAAATCTAAATCGGATACCGGCCCGGCGGATGTTATTAAGTTAAAAGTTCAAGGCAAATCCCCGCTCCGTCCACCACTCTTGACATTCACAAAACCCAGCAACAAATAATCCCGATTGAATTCATTTGATCACACTCCAGGCTCCATCGCCAATATAACTTTCGATATATTTTAATCGAACTTTTCTCTGGTTATCACCTGCGATAAGGTTTTGATCACAGTTGGCTGACTTCTATCCCATTTTTTAAGCGTTCCAACTAATAAACTAATTTGTTTTTGAAGAATCACTAAAAGAAGCTCTAAGATATTAATCGACAGCTCGCCTGGGCTTAACTTTTCTTCCCACAGTTTGTTTTGTCTGAATAATCCCGTCATCATCAGTAGGCCTCGGTAGGTATAACTGATACTTATGAAATAGCCTTCAAATAATGATCATATATATAATTTTTTGTGTATGTGACCATTTTAATGGAGGATTTAACATTTTTTCATCCGTTCATTAGACATGTTCCTTAGATAATTTGATTGATACGTGATTATGTTCACTGTTCTAATCTACAGTTAAGTAATTGTAATTATAACATTAGAAGTGGTTATAGCCACTATAATAACTTTCACGGAATCATACATTAATTGAACGAAAGCTTTGAAGTTGTTAAGCATTGAAATGGTTAATGATAGAACTTAAAAGTTTTATTTATTAATATGAATGGTTAACACTTTATTGTATTGTTTAAACTCAGGTATACATGTATTCTTACGGCTTTAACAGTAATGCGTTTTCAGCGGAAATACAGCGACTGGGATATAAACTGGGGGATATAAACCCCAATTGAAATATGATCCAACTTCCTCGAATTGTTGGCCGAAGTGTCAAACATATGTTTCCAATCCCTGAAAAATCTCGCCCAATGAAGGCCACGACTGAAAGGGAAGACGCTTCCATAGAAGCGGGGCAAAAACAAAAAGGCCTTCGAGGCGCAATTCGTAGGGGGACATTCCAAGACACTTTTGACTCGCAAACAACATTTTAACCATACATATCGGCTTTATCGGAATTTTAAGTGTCCGAAAAATATGCCAGGCAAGAAAATATTTCTGACAACAAAATATGTCTCCCTTTAATGGAATATACCTTTTTCATTACTCTCAAAAACCGAATTTCATTTCCCAGGCAAGTACACCCCATATAACGCCGTGCAACAGTTCAATAGATTCATTAATGATTCGTTTTCACTTTTTTTTATTTCCTTCATTGCAAATAACACATTCCCATTAGTATTACCTTCAACCTTTAAAATCCATTTCCTCATTCTTATTCAGTTCAGGCAATTGTGCAATCCCCACTATTTAAGAATACAAAAATTATATCTGTTCCATTTTCTTATATGCGATGTGCGTTTATTAATATGATCCATTGAATAAGTGAACTAGAATGATAGTCCATTCAAAATTGGCACTCACTTTAGATATCCTGACCCCCCTAACTTCTCTGATTGAGAAATAAATTATGTGGAGCTGATAACTTTGATAACCATATCAATGGAGAAGTACCTCCTTGTAATCGGTGTTGACAAGGCAGATTTTCCAACTTGAGTTCGGATCGGGCATGACCTTTCGGCCACCTGAATAATAAGTGTGATAATGTGCCGGTATTCAATATAACTTATCCCCGGGTGTTTCTATATTAAATACAAGTGAAATGTTAAAGTTTCGACCGAATTATACCAACAGCCCTGCTGGTCGGCAACTGTGAGCCGCAATTTGTTTAATTTAGGTCCGGGAATAATTTGAACAAAGGGCAATTTGTTGCATTATTAAGACGTGACGTAGTTGGATAAGGTTTGGGCTACATGTGTATTGGTGGACTCGGCGGATCACGCAATATGTCTTAAATGAATTATAACAGCGGCAATTACTGGCCTCTGTTCTTCGTTTCCCTGCGGAGCATTGAACAGATCGCCCTGCTATGTAGAAATAAAAAAAATTTGAGATGCTGCTTCTTGAAGCAGTCGACAACAAAAAGACCCGCGATGGTACATTTTGTACCATCATATAAAATAAAAAAGGGAACTGATCGCAATAGCGCAAGGTTAAAAGGTTAGTGATAAGCTTATTCTATCATTTCCGAACATAGCTCGATCAGCGGTCCCATCATACGTTTTCTATAAATGTTAAAGCGGAATAACTGACTGAATCCTTTCCAGTTGTACGCAGTTTGATATTTTCGCTTGATTATTTTTTTAGTAGTAGACGATACTTTTTCATGAAATTGCCTTTTTGTCTAAAGTGGAGGCGGACTATTTCCCGGTTGATAAGTTTCAAAGCTTAGCCTTGTCCTCGTAACACCAAACTCCCCCCCCCCACCCGTGGTGAAATTGATAACGTATGTTGGGAGTTTGATAACACGCAAACAAAAGTAAAAAATTGGAAATGGAAAAGACACGGTTAATTTGAGAATGAAATTTTATTAAATAAAATTCAATGATTCATGACGGATATGGGAACGAGAGATTAAAAAACATGCTTGCCCTAATTTAAGCTATTTCTTAAATGTCGTTATCTAAACGATAAATCGGAATGGATCTGGGGTGAAAATAATCAGTACTGCATATTCCTGGGCGCTATTCCTCTCATTATTCTTCATTCATCTTATATCATTTTATGAAGACTTCCTCGAGGAGAAGTTCAGTCTTGGTCCTTCTGCATCCTCTTCTCTATTTTCCTACCAACCAGCAGAGGATATCTCCTCTAAAAATATCACAACATCCAAGTATTCACTTTCACTATTCTTGCTCACAGTGGGAAAAACCGCCCTGAAGAGACTTGTAGGCGGTAGCATCCAGAAACATAAGCATGCCTCCCGCGACACCACTGTCAATAATATGAGCCTAAAACCTGGTACAGTGGTGACCTTATTTTTAAGGCCCAGTGATAGCCCTAACAAAATATTCGTCGATATTCCAATGTTAAGCAGGTGGAAGAGAGTTTTCAATTTCACAATAATAAAAATTTCGTTTGCATTTGAATTTAGCCGGTAGTGCTTGTACAAACCCCGGCATGGGAGAAAATTGTAACCGGGCCTTCGTACTTCGTACTTTATCTTTTGGTTACTCGACTTTTATGCCTTGTACGTGCATTTTCTTTGAAACCCTTTGCACGGTTAACTTGTAGAGGGGGGGGGGCGACAGCTGGGAGGGGCCGTGCTGAGGAAGGATTTGTCTTTGGCCAGGACTTTATCTTTTTTGTGTTGCTATCTGGAGGAAAGGAGCTGACAGAGCTGCGGCTCTATTTTGGCCACAGTCACGTTTCGCGGATCCCGAAGGTGACTGACCCTACGCCGGCACTAACATTCACTAACAACACGCCAATTCATTCTTTTCTTGGGTCCGCAATAAAACATCTCAGTTCAGCACGGTCCGTCAGTGCAATTTGAATTTTCAATTAGTACAAAGAAAGAACGTATCTGTGTTAAAAACTGGTGTATTTTAACAATAGAACATTCATAGATATAACACCAATAAACTGTACGGTTAAATAATATCTCACAGTCAAGACGTTATATGCCATCAATGCCATCGAGATCCTTTCACCTTTCACGCTTCGGCTGAAGATTCGACGATCGCGAGATCACATCTATATACATTTATAAGGAAAGCCGACTGACATTCAGAATGGCCTCAAAACGAAAATAAGCATTACCTTCGGGGCCAATGATCCCGGGGGAACGGCGGTCACCACTGTGCCCAGTTCAAATAAAGCGAGTTTACGGTTCTTCTGGAATAAATACTTTTGAGAGAAAAAACGCACGAAGTGAGTAGAAATAACTATTGCCTTCTGTGTATATCTTCCAAGTATGTAAACAGTACTTCGTAGGGTATATTTCTTTTACATTTAATATTTTTCCAGGCTACTTATCAGTGGCTTAGCCCCCTCAAAATGGTCGAAAACACCGTAAAGTAACACCGTTAAGAAAATGTAACAAGAGTCTCAGTTGGCGTACTTCGTGTCGTAGCACAATAAAGGGGTTGTAGAGGTGTTCGTTCCATTATTATAGTTTGAGCGCGATTTCGCGCTATCCGGTCGATAAAAGCAGATTTAAATCCGGTTTCACACAGCCGGGGGGTAGAGAGCTAGTGAGACTAGAATGCTTAGCCGAACTTGGGCTTAAATTAGGCCAACCGGACTTTGGTTAATTGGGCCCTGTGGGCGGTCGGCTGAGGGGAGCCGGGGTTAGTTTCAGGAGCGCGAAGAGAGGGAGACGGTCACTCTGGCTGTTCCAGTGGGCCCAAAACCCCGCCACCAATGAATAGCCCGAGCCCACACCACCAACCAAGCCCTACCGCTCTAACTAATATCAATATCCCTACCGGCAATTGATACCTATACCGTTAACACAGTGGCTGAGCGCTCCCCTTCTAATTTCCCCTTCTTTCGACGAACCGCCAACAGGAGCGGCACTCAGGGGCCGTTCAATCGACTCGACAGTTATTTTTAATGAACTCGAACGCCTCGATTTAACGGGCGCCTCACGCGTTTCAAAGATATTCTTCCTTTCTCTTCGCAATTTCATTCGACCTAACATCAAATTAATTGCTCGGTTCCAAATTGAGCACGATATTTACTTCGTATTTCAACCAACATGTTTCGTTGCACTATCCAGATAAGAATTTCTTACTTGCGAAACACTCGATAAACTGCTATTACTACTATCTAGAGAAAACCTTCGTATTTGTATATTATTACACCGATGCAACCGCAGTTGCTGCGTATAAAAAAGGAAGTAATATAAAGGGTATATTACTTCCTATATAAAGGAAGTAATATATTATTATCCATCCTTTTTTATGGAATAAACGTATACGTTATTAGTACTCTGGTACTAATTTGCTCATATTTTAGGCGAGAATTTCTGCGGTGGCTTTCCTCTATCTATGCTAGAAATAAGCATAGACTCAGTGGATTAAGCCTTAAGATGTTCCGCGCCGTGTGTTTAATACATTAAATTACTTATTGAATTAAACGTATACATATTTCTTAATGTACATTTTGGTGGTATACGTCGGATATTATTTGGTGTTTTCGGTGAATGTATTTTGGCAACATAATATCAGTATCGTAACGACGCCGAAATATTCAAAATGAGAGAGTTATAATTTGGCCTCTGCTAGTCTGTCCTGAATCTGCGGTTCGGAAATCTTGCCGGGGGTGACGTCGAGGGCCGGCAAAGACCAGGGGGCAAAGAAAGAGGGTATTTAACTCGGTCGGGTGAAGCTACAATTTCGGGCACGCGATGCCCGGCCCCCATGATTAATGGCCACCGATATCATCATGGGACATAAACTGCTGCGACACGAGACCCTCCCTCATGAACGCCCTCATATTCACTCCTTCATCAAAGCTGCATGGATTCCAGCCGAAACTGGATTATAGGTGACGGTAGTCTTATGTTGCATTTAATAAATTACACCAGCAGTCATGGGAGGAAAATATTTCCGTTGTCTAGATTACTTGTTTTTTTGTGAGAGGTTGGAATAATACCGTAGATTTTCGTTCGTCTTTGCTCGCCATCTTCCCAGTCATCGCCAGTTTGGCACTTTAGATGTTTTTTGGGCATCCTCACTGCACTGTCACTGTCACTTGTACTGTGGTGGTTGTCTGTTTGTTTTGTTCTTGTGTTTCTCGGGATGTTGTTTGTCTTTTTTGGGTTGGGAGGGAGTTTGTTAATCGGCTTAAGTCTTTGTCGGATTATCGGTCAAATATATATTTGATCACCCAACTGGTCGCAACTATTAGGTTCTGGCATCCAAATATATGACCGGAAATCTATCTGGTATTGTGTATTTACGATCATAAAAGTTTTCCTGTTGATCCAAAATATATAGAAAAAGTTTATTTTTAGTAATCTAGTTAATCGGTGCACTCAACGAACTTTAGTTAAGTACATTTCCGCACCACACTCAGGGGGCGCTAGTTTATCGGTGCAAGTGCGCTCAACGATCGATTATTGTGAAACTAGCGCCCCCCTGAGTGTGGTGTGGAAGGCTTGCCTTGGTTAACCTTCTTGTGTCATAGTTACAGATCCGGAATCACCGCTACGTAAATTATTTATATGTTGCCATAAAGAATTACCAGAAAAACAAAACCCTTTCTTTGTAAAGGGTCGAATGAGGCGTAATTGCATAAACCCTGAGAGCTTAATAAAGTATCATTATGATCAATTGTGGCCAATTTTTGGTTTTGGTGGTGTCTCAAATTTGGGCATTAACACGATAATGTTGATTCCAATGACGATGTAGCCCTGCAGGAAAGGGTTTTAAATGTAGGTCGTGCATGGTCCGGGGGGAGGGGGTAAAAACGAATTCGCCTTTTAGGCGAACGGCAAGGCCGTTTAAATAAAGCATCTGGTTGTGTGTTTAAGCTGCAAGGACGGTAACGCCGCTGGTCGCACTAATCATAAGGACACAGGAGGCGAGGCCGGGGCCGCAAACGCTCGCACATACACAATCCACGCTAGCCCCGATATCGATCCCAATTCCGACCTACGCCATAATTTGGTGCCGGGCTAACTTACCGGTGACAGCGAATATTATGGTGGTATTTTTCGTGTCTTTCGGTTTAGCGACGGATAACGGCATTGCCCCCGTTATAGATGTGCGTGCCTATGTCTGTGGATCAACGCCGGATTGGCTTCGGAATCATCGGAATGGATTATTATTTCGTCCCACAGCACGCCAAGAACGCCAGCTTACGTATTACCGAAGGCCGATTTCAGGAAAAATAAACAATGTTATGAGCTACATTTCACGAGAGTAATTATAGGGATTATCAATATAGTAACTTTATATAGAAAATGAACGACACACATATAAAGGTAATCATATTACAACCGCACCCGGAAGAAATGTCTTTACTTACAATGTATGATCCGTATCCGGTTAGTACGGTGGTAGTATTACAATCTGTACTATGCAACGTGTCAACATTGTAACGTTGTCAACTAATCTGTAATTTATCTCTGCACTGATATACATATATTTCGAAAACATGTATGCGTGTAAAATATGTGCATTATTAATTATGTTTCTTTGAAACATTGAATGAGTGAAATGCATTTATATGATTATTACTCTTTGGGTATTTATACGGTTTACATTTATGAAAAGTTTGATGAAATAATTTCGTTGCAAACATCGTTATAATTCAAGAAAGGTATACGCCACTGTGTTATATACTGCTGCAAAAATTGGTAACATTTTCCTGTCATTTGGTGTAGGCTAAATTAATCCACCTTCTATTGTCGGCATGTGTTTTGTACATCACTCATGGTGTCGCATATAGTTTCACCTTTCTTGGTGTGTGTGACTGCTATAGATATCGCTTCGATATTTGATTTCGTATGGTGTGAGGGTGGCATTAATTATGACTGGGCGATGGGGAGGAATCTCGCATTTAAAGGCAGTAGAGCAGTATAAATATTAGGCCCTTTCCCCTTGAGATATGACCCGGGAACTGTCCCCTCGCCTGCCCCTACAATGTAATTCCATTTAACTTGAGTAATTGGTGCAAGTGCGTCCTCCTCCCATCCTCGCCCTCGGGATTAATTTAATCCGGGCTCCATTTGGGAACAGAGCCGGCGCCGCACCGCTGATATCGGAGTCGGGTTATCCCATTAGGGTCCCCGATATTTGTTTTGGGTTCGCTCGATACCCGCCCATGGACCCGGCACGTACATTGGATAAGCCCTCGAGACTGTTGTTCGCGGAAATCAAGCATCGTTCGAGAGCTTCGTCAATTGAGTTCGCCCCTGACGGTCGGTCTTCATTCTGTGAGGCCGTTAGCTTCAATCTGCTAGATAGGGGTCACTGTACTAGAACATAATATCCTACAATTTTATAGTCAATCTCGAAAAATGTGAACACATGGCCAAGTGGGTTCTTTCTCTTTTTGAACATACGATTTGATATCTTATACAGTACTATCAGCCTGTATATGATCATAATTTATTGATTCATAAGATTCATTTTAATGAACATGTAGAAGTTTACAGAAGATAAATTTGACAAATATAAAGTATAAACCAGAGAATTGAATAAAGAAGATTGACAATAATGATATCCTATGAGGTATTGCTGGCAATTATTAGTATAGTTATTGAATCAATAAATAAATAAGATAAAAGGTATGTTTGTCCAAATTAAAATATAATGTGAAAGTGTGTTGGAAACGTAGAAAAAGTGTACGGAATCGTCGATTATAACTGTATTCACGGGGATTCTGGACAAACGAAGCCGTGCAATTTCCATGCCAGGACTGAAGGGACTTATCAGTCCTCCATTTAGCGGTAATACAGATATAGGACGGATGATTCATGATGAAATTAATTAAGCCATCAGGAAATTGAATCGCAATGGCTTAGCGTTGCAAATATAGAAGCTAATGCTTAATGCTTCGGAACACAGTAATGCTGATTGGCTTTAGAGATTAGTTTATTTGGAATATGCAACGCTACGTCATCGGAATAATGCCCTGTAATGTTAAATTCTATATAATTTTGTATACAATTCGATTTGGTATAATATCATCATCCCGAATTTGCTATTCATTTCTGAGTGGGGTAAATTAAAAAATTGGTCATTAGTCTTAATGACTAATTAAAATCTTAAAATTAAGTCTTAGCCCAGTTTATTCCAGAAGTTCGGCTGAGGCGTTCTGGTTAAAATATTGTGTATCTTAACTTTACTCTGTGAAGAAAAGTATTTTCTTCGTTTGTCGTGAGAGGAGTATTCCCGTTGTTCTATATAAATGATTATTAAAAAAACTAACAAGCAGGGCAAAAATAATATCAATAGAAACCATAAAAGCCAGGAATCGCGAATCACACAACTATTGTTTGAGCGAAATGAGTGGTACCCTAGTAATCTTGGAAATGCAAGAATATATGCTTTAGCAATAATAATTTTTGTATTAACTGCATATTATGCATATATAATATAGACCGATGTAATAATACTTGATTTTATTCGAACATTATGAATCTGTAATGAAGTTATGATGTACTGAGTCCAAGATAGCACAAGTTTGAATATAAAACCAGTTTAAAATCTATTTTTTAACGATTAGCTACAGTTCAGAATAGTTAAGCAGGCGCTAATTTCCTCCTCCGCGTAAAACAAAAGATATTTGTTTAGTCGGTATAATTGCGGACAGAACAATGGGGATTCTCAACACGTGTACTTAATGGACGCTTTTTTCACGATAGTCGCTAAAATTGTTGTTCCCGGGCGATAAGCAAGCGGTTCACCTAATAGAAACACACTTATCTTTTCGCCTATCACTTGAAGTCATAAATATTGAACACTGTTAAGGAATTCAATTTATGCGATATCCCCGGGTGTCCGCGCAAGAAATATTGCCACCACATTTAAAGAATGGTTCCACGGGCGCAGATGCACTTAAATCACAAGTTCCAATTTTTATTGTTATTCAGATTTTTTTTTAAACTATCAATTTTCAGAATTGAGTGTTGAATTTCATATGGTCCTTGCATACTTCAAAATTTATGTTTCATATAGTTGAGATGAAAATTTGAAATGTACTAGTCCCGGCCGCTGTCAATTTTTCATACTTGTTTTATATTCAGTAAATAATATGTTTAATCACTTGTACATTTGCTTGTCTCAAAAACTCCAAAAAAGACATAATATTTATATTAATAATACATAAATAATGTAGGATCCGCAATAATATTACATTACTGCTCCCATTAATGTGGTTCGAACGTTATGTAGTGCATATTTACTGAACTTGTTGCATTATATTTAACGTTGATTACCCGTAAACTAATAGATACTCTTAAACTAATATAATAGTTAGTATGTTTATCCCTTTAATAAGATGAAGTTTCAGGCGTGGAATACTAGTTTCTTGTCAAGGAAAACCCAAGTAAAGCCGATCTGCATTAATAAATAGGCCACAAAGTGACGTCTTTAGCAGTACACAGTATTATCATCATTAGTTTATTGCAGGTCGAATGTTTTAGTCAGCCTTTGAAGTCGTTGCTAGTCTTTCACTCGACAGGACGTCCCGAGCGATAAAAACTCAGGCTTAAAAACCCCGACTGGAGTCGAGGCACGTCCCGTTGTTGCCAGCCGCTAGCCGGTCGCCATTTCCGTTTACTGGGTCATTGATGCGATAAAGGTCCTTTGAAATGTTTACCGGTTAATGCACCATTATGTGAGCCCTCATGTACACGGGCACAGCGGATGTCGTAACGCCGCCGATAAAACCGCTCGCTCGGTCACCGCCCGCTGGAATCTTATGTGTTTCCTAAATAGTCAAACGACAGCGAAATTAAACCCTTTTATTCCTTAATACTGCCCAATAGCAATTAAAAGCCGTTGGATTTTGTTCCATGTAGTATAAAATATTGCCAGGTTTCAAATTGTGAACTTAGTACCCTGGCTCTTGTGTGTAAACGAATGTCACATTCGATTAAACTTAATGAAAAAAAAATATGAACACCTAATATATAATATATACTTTATTGCACAACGAATATTGGGTTAGGGTACTAACTAGTAGTACTCTAGACTGGTAATCATTTTTTCAAATTGGTGGACTGCCACAAATAGGAAGGCAGAAGAGTTCGCAATAGAGTTAGTCTTGTTTGGCTCGAACAAAAATGGCGTCACCCCGCTTACATTTTACTGTGATGTTCATTGTTTTTTTCAGAATCTATAAATTAGATATATCAGATTAATATTTGAAGAAATTCATTTTGTAAATGTTGTAACACTTCATGCTTTAAATGACACCCCCTGGCTCACCTACATTTACCTATTCCCATTACATTGTCTGTTTTTTTTTAATAAGTGTATTAATGAAGTATCTGCCTTAATACAGTATTATTATTGCGGTTAGTAGTTTTTATCTCTTACTAATCCTCTGTCTAATCCTTTGTGAATGCAGTTCTTAATATTACAATCAGCTGCTTTCAGCGCTGATCCTTATATATTGTGAATATTAATATATTCCCTCCCATTGTGAAGTTGTGACTAAAATTGTGAAATTAGTATTGTGATTTGGTCGGTAGGAGTGTTCAGTTTGCGGGGCAGGCCGTTGTTTTTATGGTGATTTTATTCATAAGGAAATATGATGCGCAGCGGCGTATCGGTGTATCGCTTACTGAATATTCTAATTGGCGGCCATATACAGTATCTGGCCACCAGTTGTATTGACCTCCCATTCCAAAATATGTGCACAAAATATCTGGTAGCATATTTATTCATCAAAAATTATTAAATATCGATTGAAGAAACTCTCATATTATCACAGCATTATATTAATATTTACGCACAATTCTTTTCATTATCCTTGTTTATATTTATCAAATTCTCGTTACTGTGTGTAGATGTGGAATAACTGAGTTTATATGCCTGAATTTAAAGTAAATATCACGGTCAGAGAGCCATTTGGGGACGAAGATAAAAGATTTCACTGAAAACTGGTCTTGAGGTGACTCCGCTGGAGTCCACGGCCTAGAATTCCATTCACGGTTCGCATTTTCCTCTCAAACTACTGTCATTAAACCCTCGCCATATTAACTAGGGCGGCGTTGTGTCTGCACTGTAATGAGAAAGCAATTGCTGAGGAGAACTACTGAATTATAAACCTTTACCAAGGTTCTTAAGTGAGGTGGAGTTTAAGGTATCCCTCATCCTGTCATGACCTAGAATTTGCAATCCCTTAAAATGATCTTAAAATCTAAACCCTTAACAAATTTGGGGTAAAAGCATTAATAGAAAAAATGCCAACCTACCAAAGGATTTTATTACTGTGGTATTCGAGAATTGTTTTAAGTTTCATGAACTTATTAAATCAAAGACAAAAGCACTTCCAATTACCGATTAAATGAAAATTCGATTACTATTATATCACCCCTTAACCACTAAGCTATGCCGAACCCCATTCACCCCGGAAATTTCAGAATTGCCCTTTAATTACTCCGTCTTCCAGGAACCTTATCCCATTTTGTATGGGCATCTCCCCCCTTTTATTGAGAGCAGCGGCGTTATAACTGAACTTTAGATGGGAGGTTGTTGTTAAGGAGCAAAACTGTCGGACGGAATTCTAATTAGTGTGTACCGGAGTTCACGAGCTCCTCTCTTGATTAATTCAAATTAGTAATTGAATGAAAATTTGGACCACAATCAGTCTTCGAACCCGAGTTAACAATTTATGTTCCGCTAGGTTATATTAGTAAAATAGCACTCATATGTGCACTTTATAATTTGCCATGGGAAGATCTCTAGCGTCTATATTATACTAGCCCGAGCGTCTGTCGGTTTGTGTCTGCTTGTGATCTCACTTCAAACAATAAAAACGTACCGTATTGCATGTCAATATACATCGGTAAGCTTCCAAATATTTTGTTACACTTCGGCATCTCATCATTATCATTTATAAAATTATTAATTATATTTATATTATATTTATCGGTTTTAGTCTAAATCAAGCACTCAATCAGTTGAAAAACAGTCCAAGAAGCTTAAAGATTAATAAGTAATCGAGAAATCCAGACAGCCATGAAAGTGACGTCAGAGAAATACTCACGGGACAGACGCACGTTGGGCTGGTGATTATTTTTAAAAATATCTGATTTTAATTCCGTCTCAATTCCGTTTCAATTCTCCATAAGTATCGAGAATAGATGGTCCATTGAGCGATTTATATAAAGAAGTACAAGAATGGGAAACAGGTTGCGTTCGGATAAGACATCTGTCGCTTTCTACGCAGTAACTGCAAACTCGACCTCGCTAAACTGCGCACTAGTAGATGTCACATTAGTATGATGGTTCCCACTGGGAAGGAGATATCCCTCCCTTTGGACGGGCACTTCACTTGAACGACGTCGGAACGAGAGCGGTCAGGCCGCACTGTTCCAGCTAGATAAGGGGGACTCCAGAGAGAGAGAGAGAGAAAAACTGTAAGGATCCGAGCAAATCTGAGCAGTTTTGCAACGTCTGTAATCCGGAGGCTCCATTTCCGCCACTCATTCCTGAATATAGCAACGATGATCCATTGCTAAGACTCGACATTCAATTTTGAGAACCTGTAGACCCCAGGACATTATTAATATCGGATTGAAGTCGAAGTTTCACAACTATTGCTTCTCAGGCCATCTAAACTGACTTATAATTTATAATTCCATCATAAAAACCTACGTGTCGTTAGTCAAGGCGTAAAAATACATAAATTACGGTCCTCATTGACTATAATTCATTGAAAACTCTTCCTCCCGTAGTTGGAATTGTGTTGGCTACAACAATTACTAAAACGTCCTTGTCCGCGATTTAGCATCCTCTTGTCAGTCTCTCCGTACCTCCCATTACCTTCCCGTTAATCCCAACGCCGACTGTGCCTCATAGCCGCGTGATTTCATTTGGAATAATCAATTATATTCTTTCGCCATTCATCCGTGTGTATTTTACTATTATAGTTGCAATTAGCGCAGTTTAATTGAAGAGTGAATTCTCGCTTCCAATATACCAGGCCAATTTTACCATAGGGTTTATATTATACTATATAACTACGAAACAAGTGTCCTATTTCCCTTTTCGATACTGAAACCATACATGACCGTACATGACTATGATGCATCAACGGAATTTCTGATGGTGGTATTGCCGAAATCACAGTAACATCAATTGAGGACCGGGTCAATACAGAAATAATGAATTATTTTTTGCGATTGTGCATTAATTAACGTGTCGATGGATAGAAATAAGATTTTGAATAAAACCCACATTCAGCCAATAGGCAGGAAATTCTCACCCATGAATAGCTGTCACAGAATCAGATCTGATGTTGGGGCGTGCCGAACATGAAAATTAATTCTATTGGGTTTACAAGAGTACATGATGCTTTCCAAAGTGCAAGTGGTGGCTCGAATTTTCCTTCAGAATTTTTAACCGATGTAAATTAATGTTGTATCCGTGTAATGAAAAAAATAAAATTATATTTCTGATCATTAAAATATGGAATTAAAAATATTTCCAACTTCCTTACTGAAAAATTTAAAATTTTTGCTCTCAGCGAACGTTAATAAAGAAATTGCCATAAAATGTTCCAGGTTGCATAAGTAATTCTTCCTAGAGATTCCTTTTTCGAATTCAATTACAGTTTGGCACGCGTGTCGAAACATTTTGCGTTATTTAAGTTATTTGGTTCCTTTAAAAATAGAGTGACCGCTGAAACTAAGTTGATTATGTCTCGCAAAGAATTCTAAATGTGAGTTTCCAAATATTTGGCACGATTCCAGTTTATTTGCGGTACAAATAAACGCATAACTATTTTTATTTCATTTGGATAAAAATATTTGTAACCCAAGAGACTTAAATTTAAATACCAGGCTGAAATTTATACCTTATTTCCAGTCATATAAAACCGCCACGGAGGTATTCATGTCTGCCTTAAATTAACATTATTCTCCCCACAAACTATAAACATTTTGTAATATAATTTACAAATACAAATAATTTATATCGACATCGTATAACCTTCGTAAACCGCTTCAAATTACAAACGGTCTGCTACATATTTAGATAAACGTAATTATTTTTTAATAATAACTATGCTGCGTTAATGTCTGTATAATATAATAATATACTTTATACATTTGCATATGTTGTGTATTCCTTGGCTGAAAGTAGAAAATAATACCACCATAAAAATACTAATGTCTCAACGAGTATGTCATAATAAGAAAGGTAGATAATTATAAAACATTGACAAAACTAAATATTATGAAATTTTATATAGTGACAAGGATAATAAATTTTATAATTAGTATTAATGTGTAGTTGTAATTAGTGTTATATTATAATTATTATTTTTATTGATATGTGGTTCTTTGAATAGTGTTTTGAAATCAAGGCGTATATAATATTATCGTGTATAGTAGAGCGTTCATTGTCGTTCACCAATTTTAATTATGGCGTCTGGTTATTTACATTACAACTGGATGGAATTTTACTAAACATTGAGGTTAAAATAATTAGTCACTCGAGTTCTGTAAAAAGTATTAACATATTATCAGGGACTACTGTTATTCACATTGACAGTTCAATGGGTAGTGCTATTGAATATGTATGTGTGATGTTTATCTTGAAAAAAGATTGCTAATTGCACCTTATTCTAATAACGTATTGTTCATAGGGCTGAAGTTTATCGGGATGGATAATTTCACCTAGTTAATTCTATAAGCTTCCAGGAGATGATTCTAAATTATATTTGTAATGTGTTAACATTTGATATAATATTTTATTATTATAGTTTGACCTGTTTTGTGGTCTGAGAGTGGTTGGAATACCGTATATTTCGTGTTCTTCTCCTCTCGCTGGTTTGGTCTTTTGCTAGACCGGCTTCGGCTGCTCGCCATCTTCAGCAATAGTGTCACTTTGGCATATTGAATGTTGTACTGTGGTGGTTGTCTGTCGTGTATATATATATATATATATATATATATATATATATATATATATATATATATCTTGTCCCTGTTTTTGTGTCTAGCGAAAGACCAATCCAGCGAGAGGAAACAGAAGAATACAAAATCTACGGTATAATATTTTATGTTATTACACAGGATTAACATTCGAAATTCAAAAAATTAATGAAAGTACTATTCAGATGTACATTTTTAATTTTTGTAATATCTCACCGAACACAAATAACGGATGGCCGGGTCCCCAGTTAATAGTTGAAAGGCGGAGACGCTTTCTCCGAACGAAAAGGGAATTGGCACCGGGGTTGGCTGAGAACTTGGCGTTGCCAAATGGCGGGCGGTTTCTTCGCGGAGGCCCCACCACGAGCGGAGCGGGCCGAACTTATTAAACGCCCCCCCCCATCCGGACCGTTCGTTCGATATTGAGCGCCCGCTTTTGAACAAATTGCTTTCGGCGGGAGAATCCGAACGCGCCCCGGTCTTCTTTAATATTCATGCCCAACGACTGAACCCAATGCCCGGTACGAGACCAATTAGAATACTTAATGAATTTGCGGTTAATTCTTACTTCAGCTGGTGGCACTTTTTGTGCTGCGAGTCTTGTGGTCCGTTCGAGACTCTGCGCCATTCTGAGCCTTTTTGAAGAGGGTAAATAGTTGTTTCGCACTTCCGCTAAACGAAGCTACTACGATAATGGGAAATTTATTCCACAAAATAAATGTAAAACATTTCTAGGAATACATTCTAAGAATAATTACCTATCGTAATATCAAAATATAACAGACTATGCTACTAAAATAGTATGTATCAAAAATTATGGCCGAAAGTAATTCGGGAGGCAGAAAATGACAATGAGACACTGGCAAGCGTTCCGACTGCTAAGTCCCGAGAAGTAAACTTATAAATCCGAAAAGCGATCGTCATACTTTATCCCGCCTGAATATTCAAGTTTTACTCAGATTTTCTTTTTAAACCGGATATCGGTCCGTCAGCGGAGAGTGGACTCCAGGAGGAGAATGACGGAAGTTCCGGTCTTGGGGGAACTGGAGTCGAATAAAACTGAGGTCTGTAGAGGGAGGCCCGGCGGGAATCGGAGCCGGCGACCTGAGCGGGGTTTGTCAAATTTAAATGCAAATGTGGATACCGGGGGCGGGAGGGGAGGATAACTGGGCCGGAGGCGGCGACCCCGGCCCCCACTTGACTCCATTTGACTCAGCACAAGCGGAATTTTGAGCAGAGACCGGATTATTCAAAGAGAACAATTTTCCACGCTCTCGCAGTCGTTTGTTGTTTTTTTTCTCGTCTCTTTCAACATTTCCCCCGCTACGATTTGCAACACCTACGTCACGCCCGGTATTCACGCCTCTACAATTCCAAATGGTGTACTATGCCGTTTTAAATTGTAGCCGGGATGTGTTCCAGTCTCAAGGCATGAATAAATTTCGCGCACACCCAATTATTTGGCAAATAGAACTGAAGAAACTAACGTATGTAACAAGAAATTGTACTTCCGTGTATAAGTGTATAATCGTTTCACGAATTGTGCTACTGAGTATTTTCATATATCTTTGTTTGGTTTTGTTCCTTTATTGGTATTAAGGTAATCGAATGCGGTATGCAGTGAACGGAAAGACGATGAAACGACGGTAAACACGCAAATGTTGCTTTTTTTATAATTAATATATTTTTCATATTATTATTGACAATGATTTACCGTGAAGTATCGTCCGGATATATTGTGATTCGTTTAGAAATCTGTTACGAGGACCGAGGTTTAATTTGCGGACTGTTTCCTTCTTAGTCATCGTTGTGTTGCACAATGACAAGTAGTGTTGACAATGCGGTATGGCAAGATGTTATACGAGTTTGCTACTTGAAAAATAAATTACATCACCCGAAGCATGTTTCTTTTCCCTGACATCTATTATTGCCTATCTCTTCTTGGAGCCAGTTAAAACGCGTATTTGTTCAACAATTAAAATAGCACGTGAGACTGTAAAGGTTACAGTGAGGACAGGATGTCCGAGAAGCAGAAATCGGTCTAGTATCGGATGAAATTATCGAGTAGGGGACAAAACAGTAATTAAATTCGTAACATTCGAGCACAACAAAATGTTCTTCTTAAATCTATTATAAACAGTAAGTGCATATAACTGTATTCCATTCATAGTCTAGCTTCACTTAAGTCTAGCCTACATCAATTAATAAATAATGAAAATAGTAAAAAGCAATTTCCTACGCTGAATTCCGCAAAATCCATAGAAATATGTGATAGCTCGCTTCCTATGTATATTTGACGTATTTTTTTAAACATGTTTCATCGAAATTATAAGTATATTTTTTGGACGTAGGGTTCCTGGTGTTCTCTCCAGATGTATCTCCACCAGGGGGGGCATTAGGGTGACAAACGTGAACAGCATGTTCCGAATGATCTACTGAAAGGCGTGGGGGAAACAAAGTCAGGCGCCGGTTGAAAGGTACTGGTCTGGAATTGATAAAATAAATAATCTATTTCACAATTGCCGCATAAATAAACATAACGGCGTGGCGCCGACGGCGGCCCTGACCGCGCAACCTCTGCCGTTAATTAGAGTTGGACCGCTGTGCTCCTCCCCATCAATATTCAAACTCCGACTCCCCCCGGCCCTGCACATAACTCCCTGTACCCATACTTTAACGCCGCGTATGTCTCCTTTAGAATTCATTCGACGAAATCCCAGGGTGAATTAATTAATTAACCGTAATATATAGCCTATCGGCCGAAGGTTGTACCGTTACCTGCCTATCCGGGCGGAGAATTTAATGAAGCCGGCCCACCGAGCAATTAGTCGCAACCAGATCCAGTGCTCTTCGCGCACTCCCAATCCCAGTCCTCAATCATCCATCGGCTAATATTGCGTCCTTCAATTTTAGGGCGTTAAAATTTATTTCTCAAGCAAGAATTCATTGCTTTCCTGAAATATTTCTAATTAAAGAGATGAATTTGACCCTAAGAAATGTAGAATTGCATTGAGAATAATCATTAAAAATTATTTTTCTTATATATGACAAAAATTCTTAGTCTTATAAAAACCTAATTTTATTTCTGTTTACAACCCTACGTTGCATAAAATAATGTAATTAGTATATCAGTCACATATATTCTGATATCTGAGTGTTATTCGGAATCAATATACCCCTTTAGATCACTGTAGGACGTTTTCAGCATTACATTAATAACTGTAATGTGGGAGTCCATTCATACCCGGCTGATTGAAGTATTTGATTAGTACATAGTTGACAGACATTCCGTGCCCTGTTAAATTAGGCCGCTTGTAATACGTAATATAGACCGGCAGTGCTGCAGATTGGGTTCTATAAAGCCAGATAATCGTAAACAATGAGCACCGGTCTTATTAATTATGCTTATCGTTTGGGCCGAATTAACTCCGAACATTCGCCGCGATATTGCTCCGACCGGTGGATTGGCCCCGGTAATAGGACCTGGATCTGCAATTATTGTCTGCCTGATCAATATTTAGTTTAGAAACAAAGGGCTCACAAGTGAATATATATATATATATATATATTCCACCCGTATAACTAATAACTATAGCGTTTTTTCCACAACAGAAATCAGTGTATACATAAAACTATACGTCACTGTGGAGGGGATATGTATTACATATGTAATACATTACCAATAGAGATCTATCCATATTTCTCTTCCATACTTCTCCATTAGGTTTGTCACTCACAAGCAATAAAAACTTTACATGCCTTAGGTTTACCCTGAGACGCAAGATAGCAAGTAAGTCGCCACACAGATACTCGTGATAGTGGCTACTGAATATGAGGAAATTTATCTCGCTCAAACTGCAACTATTCCAGAGTTAATGGAGTCATGTGAGGTAAAAGTTCGACTTGCACGCATCCGTGTATGAGTCGCTTAAGCGGTACGACGGCGGTGGAAAATATTCAGTGCGCCGTGGTTGACTCATCACACCGTTATCAATTAGTGTCTGGCGACGCGACATCAAACGGAATAAGATGTGTTGGCCGGTGCCAGTTGGGCCGGGCCCGCCGCATAATTCCGCCGATATTTCAAGCGAATTGCGCCACCCAGACATTATTTAGTGGTTGTTTGAGGCCGCCACCTCCCACATCCCCCATCCACCCATATCACCATCCTCCTCCCTCCCCCCCACGCTATCTCTCTCTCTTATATTACGGTAATGCGGCAGTTAGCAGAGGCCGGCCACGTAAAACGGCGACACTCAGTGGGGAATTTTGTTGCCTCCCGGTTCTTAAATACGACAGGACGTTAGACCTCCTGTCTATCCCTCCACGCAAGTTGGCCGCCGGACGCCGCGAAATTCAGTTTCCCACAATCATAAATACCGTTCCTCCCGAAGCTGTGAAATTCCCCTTTTGTTGCCTCCACGAGATAATGACCACGCAGCCGAGGCACACATTGTACCGCGCCTTATAATTGATAATTATTCTAAAGAAATATTGAGAGTTAAGGTCGGTGAAGACTGTTGTTTAATCTTATATTTGTAGGATACAGTTAATGCGCCGTGGGACCTTGGGGTCGACGGCACGGCCCAAAGGCCAGTGGACCTCCGGTGTCCCCTGAAGTGGGAGAATGTAAAAAGGATGTATTATAGACAGGAAGACAATCGGTAGCGGTGTATCAGAGCTATGGTGATGATTGGCGAGTGATGACGGCCACGGATTTATAGCAGATTAAATGTACAGACAGCACATGCACGCTGCGTCTTTTAAACTTCATTAAATTAATGAATCAGCAATTAATAATTGCTCTAACGAAAGTATTGTATCTTGTGTAAACCAGTCAATTTACTGTTATAGGAAAAACTGGCACGAAAATATTTTAGTTAATTCTGAATTAGAAGAAATTTTATCCAACTCTAAAACTGGAAAGGAGATAGAGGAGGTGAAAACCTTTATTACCGCGGAGCGTTACATTTGAGGCGAAATTGGAGAAAGCTTATATGGTGTGAAGGGGGGCTGCTCTTGCCGGCCTGTGATCACGTCGCCCCCCTCAACCGCCCGCCAATTCCTCAGCTTCCAACTTTAGATTAGTTTAACGAACTCCCCTCTTCCCATACGGGACGGCGGAGCTCCTTCCTCCGCGCAATTTCACACAAAGAATACACACACTCCCCGGGGACAATTCCACGTTGGGATATTGTAACAAATATCACTCGCGGAGAGTTCCCAACTCCACGAGGGATAGATAAATTGATGACGCACGCGGTTCATCCGTCTAGGACAGCTCAATTGGAAAATAACGCTTTATTACGCCATTGGTAACAGTAGCGATAAATGGCCTAGCCGCTTCGATACCCTTTTATCGGGCAATTAATAGGCTGCGCTATCAGCCTGCTATCTTTCTCGGAATTGCAATGTCAAAATTAGACTCTAATTTCCTAACCGATCTCACTATTACTAATCGAATTACCCCAGATTTACGTTTTCGCAAAAGAATTTTTGCGGACGAAAGAATTATGACGCGATGACCAACGAATTAAAGGATCCGAGACGCCGATCGTGACAAAGTTTCAGTCGTGTTCATTTCATTTTCTTCAATAAGTGAAAATTCGTTAAAAATTCCAGCCATTCAAATTAGTGTTGAAATCACGGGCTCGGAGGTTAGTAGACGGCATTATTAATTGAGTGTATTGCGAAAAAGAATTAATGATTCGTTCACTCCTGTCTACATTTCAAAGCGGTTCTCAGAAAACGTTTTCTTTTGGGCCCAGAAATTATTCCGGTGACTCGCAGTTTCCCCGTGCCCCGATTCGAAACGGGCGAAGCGGACCACAGGCAGGGAGAGAGACCAGGAAGGAGAATAATTTTTTGAAACGTAACAAATTAACACGACTGCATGACGGTCACGCCGCTGTTGATGAAATGACCTTACCATTAATGTACACATTACTTTGCCAATGTTATAATCCATAAATACTTGCCATTGTTTCGGTATTTATCAAACTGATTACAGATTAATTCGGATTCATTAAGTGATTATGGTCCGATAGATTGTGTTTTGAACCCGTATTATTTGGCTACTTGAACATCAGGCGGTGAAATGACATTTTTAGAGAACATGCGGTGTTGTGTGAAACGATATTATACAATAAGTAAATTCGTACTACTAGAACGCGAGTATTTTAAGGTTGGATCATTTAAGAAAAACATCATAAAATGAAATGAGTTAATTTCTTTTGCAAAGTGGATTAACTCAACAATTATTGTGTGGAACAAATACGCTAATTCAATTTAATACAGTGCAACACGTATGTTGGTCTAGTTTAGATATGATTCTTATTCATTCTTCAACGTATTCAAGTGTTGATCAGGTTCCTTTTTTCTGAAGGTTGTGTTTTTGTAGGCTTTCTACAAAGTGTTAGTGATGCAAACAAAGTTGTTTTGAAACGATATTATCACCTTCCTTAAAACAATATAATCTTATATATAACGCTAAATTTATCAAAGTTTAAATATTATTTACATATTTATTATTTTGGAAAAAAACAATGGCGTTAAGAAAAGAAAACATGAAATATTTTGAGGGCGTTACTGCATAGCTTATTCAAAATTTGGCAGGGGTTAAGGGGCTCAGATGGGTCAGAGGGATAAATTGGGAAGGTAGAGTGGGTCGCGCGGTGTTTCCTCTTCCTTCCATGGCCACAGGATGTGTGGCTCCCGCCTGGTTCTCGTTTCGAGTTTATTAAATTACATCCTAATTATTGTATCGGCCGGTTGTAAACAGAGAATAATTCCTATAGATGATTATTATTACACACCGCGGGTTAACATTTCCGCCCGATGTTCGAAGCTCCACGCTCTGTCGCTGCCTTAATTTTAGGCGTAAACATTCTACCAACTCTCTGTTATTATGGCTGCATGCATAATACGAATACAAACAAAATAATGCCAATAAGTTACACGCTGTTGTGCATGTCTACCGAAATTCAAAGTAATTTTCATTATTATTTGATAGTAAGAAATTGTATAACGAAGCTCAATTTATTAAACTACTATATTTAATTACTACTTGACTTACTTTATTACTTATTACTTTAATTACTACTAATTCCATGTCTGTCCTAGGAGATTTTTTCTAGTTTTGAAGAACATTCTAGCGAGTTCCAGTAGAAAGATTTATTTATTTTCCCACTGGAGCTCTCGTCGGCGTGGTCTGCTTCCGTGGCCCGTTTCGGAATTCTATTACGGTCGGAGTAAAAATTCGCAAAGTTGATTTTTAAATTATGGAGAAAAAATTATTGCTAACAATCAGAAGTTTGCGTTCATGAAAATATCAACAAATACAATCATACAAATATTTGTTAATGGTAATATTTCTCCAGTCGCATATCATTCTTTTATATGACTTCTGGAAACGTCTGAAGTGGTATAGCTAAGTATTAAATCGTATTATTACATCAGGAAGATGTACAGACGCTTCCACAGTACGGAAATACATAATTGCCTCGAAGGGACATAAGATATGCGCTGTCTCAGGAGCGCCGTGATTCGGTCCATTAATTGTAGAATGAAAAAAGTAAGTGTCGTACGGGGAAGTAAGCGGCCGGCATTCATTCGGCTATTTAATTGGAGGGCTAAACAGAGGCCGCAATGATTTATGTTATGGAACACCGATGTCGGCCGGTCCCGGGAAACGTGGCCCTCTCTTGAAAAACTCCGAAAATGAAACCTTCCGTCGGAGCTAGGAGAAGGAGGAATAAAAACGGGAATAAAAATAACGCTCGGAAAAAAACAACGAGAACGAGAAGCGGCCTCATTAATCTATCTCTTGATGGCGGCCATTAGTTTTGCTGGTGGGCAAAAAACCAGGGCTCGAGTCCTTGGGGCGGTGGACGGCCTCGTCTCCGCGCTGCCACGACAGCTCAACATCTTTGACAACGGATCCGATAAAAGATTAGCCGCTCTTTTCGGTTTATGCCCATAAAGGACAGATTGGTAACGTCAAAACAACACCAGGAGGAATACCTTGTTTTCATCGGAGCGTTACTTTACTGATGAACCGACAGCGAATAATAAGAATCGGAAAAATAAACATTTACCGATTTAATTATAACGCGTGTATTATAGACACACTACAGTACAACATACAAGATCAAGTGATATATATTTTCAAACAGAATCTTGTGGTCTTTAAGTATGCTGTATATGGGTGGCATTCAGCTTTAAGAACAATATCTTTGAAATGTTCTGTGTTTCTTTCAATTAGAAAATCTTGTACTAATCAGTGGAGGGACTGATAATTGTATAATTATTTATTATGACATTCTGCAAGTAAATACTGCATTCTTTTGGCCATACATAAGAAACAGTAATTTCTGTAAATTTAGCTTGTTGGAAATTCACCGAAGGATCTTATAGTTGTAACTTAACGCTCGACTGGTGGGTGTCCTTCCAGGCTCAAAGAACGGAGGTTGCTGTCAAAACTAAGAAAGGATTTAATTTTCTCTTAATATGGGCATACTCTTAGTAAGTGCTCCACTAAGTCTTACTGGAAATATTATTAATTACTGTATCTGGTGACGATATCCGAATAATAATGCTTAGGGAGTCATATATTCAGAAAGGCCATACCCTCGTTATCAAAGGGACTTTTTCTAGTCCTTTTCAAAGTCCTCAATTTATGAGGTCCAACTGGACCTCCATATTGTTGTGACTTTCCAACATCGCTGGCCACATCGATTCTGTCCATGATTCCAAACTAGTTCACTCATCCTAATAGTTTCACTCTCAAAATATCAGGTTTTTAGTTACTGTCATATTAAAATGAATTAAGTGCTTCCAACATTATAAAATTATGAAAGCTTGTTGGATGAAATTTCTAATTTTCTGTGTGGAGTACGATATGGGGTATGAAAACCGGAGGGAAGATTTTCCACTGTCATTTGACCAGTTAATTATTATAGTACAGTTACTTTGAATATTCGAATTGATTTAAAAAAGTATTTGGTGGTTTCTTTTCTGTTTTTTGCTTTCTTGGTTCCTTAAAAATGGCCACTAGTTTAACTAGAAATATTACCTGCAGCTAAAATGTGAAGCGAACGGATTCTGTAAGGAGGAAACTTAGTTGCTTGGATATTATTGATCGTTATGGTTATCTCGGGCAGGAAACTAAATTGGCAGATAGCAATGCAGAGCGATGTCACAAAAATCAGCCCAGATAAGGATTTGAGGCGGGACTGAGACTTATCGCATGACCATTCATCCGGAACTCAGATTACAGATGTTAGAGGAATATTCATGAATAAATTATATTACTCTCAATATAAAAAATGTAGATAACAGACGATAAGTAGGGAATCAAATACGCGTCGGGCTATGGTAAAAAATATTTCCGGTTTTATGATGCAACGATAAATTTAGAAAATGCATTATTGACGAGTGATACTTTAGGAAAACTACATATTTTCAAAACTATATATATATATATATATATATATATATATATATATATATATATACATACAATGGTTATAACACTAAAATCTCTAATGACAAATTATTTATTGCCAGCTGACGTTACCACACACGTCGAATTTATGTTTTGTTTTAAAAATGTCAATTTGTTTTGATAATCCTAAATGTCAAGTACAAATTAAAGCGTCAGTTGTTTGTTTGTGATGGATACTAACAAGTTAAACACCCGTTTATTCAATTTTCGTGGTGATTAGATGTTTAACCACTTGTTTCATTCACTGGCCAATGCCTTACTTATTTATTAACTTTATATTTAACTATTAACTCTAACTATAATGATGTACAAATCATTCCCCTTTTGACATGCTATTTGGCAGTTGACTCCGGATATCCTGAACTCCAGGAATAATCTGGATTATTCGAGTTCTATCTTTGTTTTCAAGGATATGCGTTTTTACTGAATATAATGTGCCAGGTAGCAGACACTGTCCCAAGTGTTATTAGTACCTATTTCTGAATTTTTATAGAATTGAGCACAAAATTAGCGTGAACGGTTTGAGCACTGTCCGATCAAAACGTCTGTTCTATTTCACGATGTTTCTTGTTATCGCTATAATTAGTTACGGCAAGAGACAATTTAGAAATCAAAGCGGAAAGGCGGTTCCGTTTTTTTTGTGTTTTTCAGATATGTTTGTAGATTCCAGGCAATGAAATAAATGATGGTGTTGTTTCCTGTCACGATAAAGGGGTGTCGGCATAGAACATTGAGTTTTGTTGTTTAGTATCCTATAGCAAATTCCATTGCTTCGAAATGTTTTCTATTCCTACCAAATAAAATTTCTGGAAGAGTCATAATTTTATCCTCTCTTGTATAATTATATTCATTACATTCGTACATCCGGTATGATTTTTACTCGTTTAGACGTTTTTATTTAATTTTAGCTTCAGGAATAAGGTTGTCATCCAACGAAAACTTTTCCCTCCGGCAGGTGCCAAATGGCCTCAGCTCAAGTTAACTACACCCTATTTACCGAACAATTAGACTTAACGTATAAGAATAAATTACACCCCTCAGAAATACCTTATACACACCTTATAGGCAGCGTAAAAAAAGTAAATATTTTCAGATTCGGTGAAGCGTACAGGTTGCGAAGCAATCGTTACACTAGGAATTCGCGAGGGGCTCCCTATTCCCTGAGGGCGGCTACCCCTAAAATCGTTCCCCATATTGAAACAGCGATTTCAATTCAAACGGGGATAAAATACCTCAAAATTGATTCCGCCACATTCTGCGGGTCCAAAAATAATTGCACATTCGAATGGAAGAACATGACTAGCATGGTACATGTTCATGAACATGTTGGAAGCGATAATTCAACGAATGCAAAATATTACATCAGTATTTTTGTGTTGCTTTACTGGATATTATGAGATATATCTAAGCGCAAATGGGCGCCTGAAATATTTATTTAAAGCATATTATTTTGGAACACATCGTTTCCTATTCTAATATTCTAACACGTATCTGGCTAAATTTTCTTATACTGATATTCACTCTTGCTGTTTAATCCATGGCATTATTTTAGCTTAGATCGCCATTTAATATGATATTTGAGGTTGATACAATTCAGCATACATTGATAATGAACACAGACTTATAATACCAATGTTAGCTACATAGTTACTTCAACCACGTAAGTCATTACTTTGCACTTTCCTTTAGGATAACCTGACTCAATTTCTGGTTATTTCAAACCTGGCAATTTCAAATTATTTGGTCCTTTGCCCCTTTCAACATGTCCATTATTTCACTCCGTGTCTGGCTTAATTTCAGGGCAAAGAGCTAGGACAAAATTGATCTCCGTTTTACCAGGAAGTGTTTTCGACTCGTTATATTCGTCTAATAGGTTGACGTCAACGTGACGTTCTGCTTCGGACTGGCGTGCCCTCTAAAATAGTCATCGCGTTCAAAAAAGGGCCACACCTAATAGTATTGCCTACAGTGGGTCGGGGACGCAAAACTCAATTCTCGTGCGATGCAACTCTGCGTTTCTCTTTGTTCCCGAATGAAACGGCGCAATTGTTTCTGTGAATAATTCAGGAAGCGGAAACTGAAGCGAGACCTTCATCTTACTAGCCCGTTTCATTCATTCCGTATGCCGTTTGCTGTTTGCACTGCGAACATCTGTCGATTCTTAGCAATGAGACTGTACGGTAGGAGGGGGCGCCGCATGCCTTCTCCGTCATGGCCCATGTCTGGGGGACGTATATTTGCATAATTGACTTACGTGACGTATATGAATCGTTAGTTACGGAATCACTGAAGAGCGCTTCAACGCGGTATCATTTATGGCGACTATACATCTACGAATACCCAAATCAAACATGCTGATATAAATGAGATTGTATAGCGCAGACATGTCTTGTATAACAGGACTCGATTTGCAGAACTCCATAAATACTGCGGTGTAATTTGAACGAAATTAACAAATTATATTTCTTCATAACGTATTTCAACCGGGCGCAATTACATACAGATTTCGGTACAATTAAATCCAATTAAACATTCAATTAATTCTTTGCGACCTACTTTTTTTTTCAAGCCAGAACATAACGCCGTGCTAATGGGAGGCGTGTGTGGTACGTACCGTGTCACTGGCTCCCTGTGCACTCCTATTAGCGGTAATTAGAGATCGTTTACAAGACAATTGATGTCAAGGACTGATCTAACGCCGTCGACCGCTCTCCACTACGGTACCTTAAATTGAACGGATCTCAAACAGATCCCAGAAGCTTCTTGACGCAAGCAGCCCAATTTGAAAAGATTAAAAACTATTCAGTCAGCACTCAGGAAAATTATCACAGGGCATGTCGAATGTATGGATCTGTCCGTTTGGTTCAAAATAATTTAGGAATATATATAATAAATAGTAGACAAATACTGAATAAATGTGAATATATATATTTATATTTTTATGCTATACGTTTCACAGTTTCTAAAATTTAAAAACACAGTGTATTGATTGCAGATATCAGGCTGTGATAAAATACGTTTCTCTGGGTCGAAGGAATTGAATCGAAAAGGAAATTTTTCAATTAGGATCAAGAACCTGACCAAATTTCCGTATTAGATTATTACACTACCCGTATGCCTATATATATGTATACCCATATGCATAATGGATGGACGGGTCAGCCATACTTTTTCAACGTCGCCACCACACCTTTTACTCTCAGAGTCCCGTGAGTGTCCGAAAATACCTCCGATTCAATTTTAGGTTGAGCTTTTGAGCATTGCAGCTTGCCCATACTAATGGAACTCAGGGATAAGGGGAGGGCTTTCGTGGGCGGAAGGAGTTTTCCACACCGGCGGACCCCACAGGAGGGTAACACAGCGGTGGAATAGAAAATTCTTCCCCGAGGGGAGACCTGGGTTGTCTCCGACTCCTAAAAAAAGCGCAAAAAGGTATATTGAACATTCGATAGTGTTACTATAATTTTATAGTAACTGAATTCATACCATTCCCGCAAGTGAAAATGCATTCTGTTATTGAATCCAAAGTTCGTAATAATGTACTCAAAATAAAATCTTATTGCCTACGGGTTTTTATCGCATGATTCAAACACTAGTTCGTTCATAACAGTTTCTCAATTCTGTTGACTATTTAATTGCCTACGAGTATTGGTTTTTACATTTTTCGGGTCGTTAGTAAAAACAGACATGTTCTTTATTGTCTTATAATTTACTATAAATACACTAGTCATTGCATAGGCCTAAGCATTATTACCTCTGGGTTGAGTAAAATAAAAATAAAATAGGATTTTTTCATATTTCACCAAAAAAATGCCAGTCCCTCCTATTAAATATCCTATATTTTTACCGTCCAAAGCCGGGAGCGTATTATAGAAATATCCGAGATATTTCATATCGGATATTTCGTACCGAAAATCAGGTGGGAAGTAGGGTTGATCATAATTGTTGGAGCGGTGGTCCCGTTTAATATGAATTATTGGCCCCGCCCAGTCAATGCAATTGAGGCCAGAGAAGCCGCCTTTACAGCCTTTTAATAGCTAACTCTACTCTCCTCACTTATTGCAACGATCGGACACCACCTAGACTCCCTTTTTGGCATTTTTTGAAATTCACCGTACTGTCGTATCTTCATTCCGACAAAATAGAATAATTTATGTTTCAGTGACAACAATTAACTACGCAGAAGCATTGTTCTGAAACGCCATAATACCTGTTTCTGAAGAGAAGCTGTATCACGTTTATATAGTGTATCCAAATACGTACCTTGACTTTCCTTCTACTTCTTAAACTGACCCGAATTAATCTGAATGATTTTGTCAAATTGTTTTCCTCCACTAACCCCACCAAATTCTTGGTATTCATTAATTGGAGAATTTGTTTGTTCTTTTCGTATCGAAACTATTTAATGGATTCGCCGATAAGATAGATGACGAAGGTGGATCAATTAACCCCGATATAAATCAAAC
Source organism: Lethocerus indicus (assembly GCA_019843655.1). Lineage (NCBI taxonomy): Eukaryota > Metazoa > Arthropoda > Insecta > Hemiptera > Belostomatidae > Lethocerus > Lethocerus indicus. The sequence continues at coordinate 17,498,506 of JACDQD010000003.1, read as the reverse complement.
CATATCCAGTAGATAGTACACCACAGAAAATTGGACTAGAGTGAAAAGAATGATTGAGTGAAAGTAAAATTGATAGTATAAGTAAATTCACTGTATTATGTAATTCTGTGTCATTTAAGTATCGTGTTTTCACTTTTCACCAGATCAATGTATATTGATGTTTACTGATTAAGACGTTCAAATATATTGCGTTGATGTTGCACACTAAAGTGCATAGACACGTACACAAACACACACAAAAAAAAAATTAAATCGCATTTATAATTAAGGAGGTAGAACAAAAAACTCTCACATTACTCTTCAGGCCTTGCGGCAGCTAATTAGATCAGTAGCTTTAAGGGAATGTAATTGTCTGAATTATCATTATTATGCCTGAACTTTCTTCAGGTAAGGTGACGCTTACAGGTCTCAGCTGCTTGACCGACATCCTATATTCACCTTTCTAATGTGGTTAAATGCATTTTTTTGCTTGGAATGTTTTTTCCCGTCGAGACGCACGGCCTCGACTGTATAGACTGGGCTTCTCAAGGCTTTGTGTTAAAAAAGAAAACTATATTTCTGCTTTAGGATCACCTGTATCGTTCTATACATTTTATGAGGTCAATTTAATGCGGTTTTTATTTATCTCAGGCCGAACTCTGCAATTCCCATGAAAAACTGTCCGACATGGTCTTTACATGGCCCTCCAGCGTTGGGCTGGACTGTCATCCATATAAATCTGGATGCACCTCTCATCCAGGTCCTTAACACTCTAGCCCGCGCCATTTTGACTAACATGTCCTACGTTTTAATACAACTACCCCTACATATTATTCAACCCCATTTATTTCCCATCTTCTTTGGGACTACCCACGACGGGCTACAAAATGGCGACGTCGGCTTTCAAATTATACCCTGTTCTACCATAACATACTTTTAACGTCCTAACTTATATGCTTTAATTAGGAGGGAACTCATACGCTCCTACTTGTTAATGAATTAATCTACAAAAGAACGATGAAGAGGAGGAAGAGAAGAAGAATAGTGGTAAATTCTCTTTTCTCGTACAAATTTCCTTTTTATTTCGGTGAAGTGGTTATGTGTCCGGGAGGGTTGTTGGGGCTGTAGATAATAATGGCGCCGAGACATACGAGTCAACCCTACAACTGTGGGTGGTACGACTACACCCTGTCGGTACTCCTCTCCCATTACACTACATTATAACTCACATGATGCACTTTGCAAATATCCTTTTCACATTCTCACTTCACACCCAGTCCAATCTTCTCTTGTGCAGACTGCGTGGTTTGATGTTCGAGAATAAGAATGGAAATATTATTTTTTCAGGACAGCTATACGGGATGACCATAACGAAGGAAAACACTTTGGGGCTGTTACTATTTCTATTGACGCCACCGCCATCATATTACTGCCTTCGCATTATTAAAACTACTGGCACTGTTGTGTTCAGAAAATCAGATGATGTAATTCCCAGTTCCACAGATTTAGTTTTGCACATGAGAAATAGATCTAAGACAAAATTTTGACAATCTAAACGAGATAATAGAATATAAGCATTAAACAATACAGTCGTCTGTAGTGGCTCCTTTAATCCGAAACATTTGGCCGGAACATTTACCGGTAGTCTGAAATAAGACGGAGATCTCCCCCCAAATTAAAGGTGGGTCGGTATTTTCATTTCTCTCAACAAAATGAGTCCTCGTGATTGTAACATGATAAGGATGATGATCTGAGTAGCATTTCCTCTTCCTTCTTTCCTTCATCTACGAAATTACATTGCGATTAGGACATCGAAATCAGCAATCCACATTTTCCTTAACTCATCGTAAATGCAAAAAAACATTTCGGTTGGACGCAATGAATAAAGGATGGATAAAATTGCCTCAATTTGCCTCAATTTCAGTGCAGATCCGTCTTGTTACCGCAGCGAACTGAGTGCTGGATGGCCAAAGCGAGCAAAAAAAGGAATTTAATTTTCTTACGTAGTTGTCCTTGACGTGTCTCGCCCGATTTACTCGTGTAGGTTGCTTCGGCCTCACGATTATTATCTTTTGTTAATCGAAATAACATAAAACGAAATTGGCTGCATTTCTTATCAAATAACAAAATTATATTAATATGAAATTATCCGACATAAGCTAAATTATAATTTGTGTAAAAGTTGTAATTATAGTAATAATGTAATTTATTGACTAAGCCAGATCCAATCATAAAGAGCATGACCGAAATTGCAATGAATTAAATAAATAACACTCTGTTAGAAATTTGAATTTTAATTTAGTTAATTTTTGTAATACGAAACGTAAACGCAGTTTTCCTGAGAGAATCACGTATGTACCATTGTTTAATATTTTTTTATCATTAATTTTTATTGAGACAGTTACGTCTTAAGTTAAAATAAATCCCGCGCGTTAATTCCACCCTACTTTCTTGATAAAAGCTTACCACCCGTAATCATTATTCCTTATAAACAGGGCCAAGAATCGTACAAATTCCTCTCAGATAAAATAATAATAATTTCCTTAAAAGACCCCCAGTCTAATTTCCTCTTAGACTTATTAAGGAAATTCAAAATGAAAAATCACCCCAAATAAATCCCCGAGCCTGTTTGGCTCTGAGAAGGAAAAGAAAGCGAGCAAAGCTCCACTTTTTTTATAGATTCCGTCAGTGAGCTTCTTCGGCCGCTTTATGGCCATTATTGATGATGACCCGTTGTGAAAGTTCCAATCGCTGGATGTGAATGATTAATGGAACCCGAACCGCCATAATTTCTTCTTAGGAAAGAGACCATCTGTTATATTCCATTCGATTGAGCCCATTCCGAGCATCCTGGCTTTTACCAATTACGGCCCAATGAAAAAGAAAATTCGTTCTGACATTTTAGCAAATAAATAAAGCGAACATTTGGACGATTCTTTTAAATTCGAATGAATATAAGAATTTTCACATACTTCACACATTTTTTATAAGATGCAGTTTTATACAACATCTAATGTTATTGTAACGTTTAGTTCTATAACAAGTAGAAAACACGACAAGGAATCAGGAAAGGATAAGGAAACACGATTCCGACAAATGCACTAAGAAATTCACTCACTAAGTCTGCTGATTCACTTTTTCTGCATTTTCTGAACCTGTTCACGCGTAATGTTGGGGATTATAAGGAGATTTAACGTGAGCACTCACCAAACAAGACATTCATAAAGCGGGATGGCTTTAGAACGTTGCCATAAATACCATAGATTTGTCTACGGGTGAAGAGGGATTATGTGCACGATAGCTTGAGCACACTGAGGCCTAAAATATATGTGGTCGTCTCAGTCGGGCATTAATATCAACTCTTGTTATCAAATCATGTGATAATGTGCGGGCATTGTACAAACACATTTCTTTGTATATGGCGCTGATTAAACGCACAATAACAAAACTAATAGCGTGGATGACGTAGCGGTGACCGGGGGCCGGTATATTTCCACCTCCGGAGGCCTAATAGGGGCACGGCTTCTGACTCCTTGGCTGTCAGCTTTGAAACAGTGTGTCAAGGCAGCTATTCTGCTACGGGGACAACCTGACTTGCTAACAACTAATCCTAGCCTCCTTCAACGCCTCCATGCCTAGCGCCCTCTGATGGTTCCAATTTTGTAACAGGGCCACCCACATTTCGGCAAATCGCCTCGGACTTGGCTAGAGTTAACGAGCCTATAAAGACCACATTTAATTCTAAATAGTTGGAAAAATGATTACTCGTACCATTAACATCATAATATCGAGTTAATTCACCCATCTAAAAATAAAGTCAAATATTTATGAATGTTCGTGATAATATAGTTTGAATTTTTGAACGGATTTTCTATCGGGGCCCAATGTAAACAGAAATCATATCGGACTGAATGTGCATCAATACGTGCATAGAAGAAAAGAGTTAGATAATTAGAAAACTATGATAATGAATAAGTGATAATTCAAATTGAAAGTGATATAACGCGTTCCATCATATTCATGTAATACATTGAGGAATAGTCTTATTAGGGCAGCATATGACAAAAAAATAGGAATTCTTTAGTTAATTACAACCAACTAACATCTCTGAAATACTTTTTTTTAATGGGGCTCGGTTCGAGCCCGTTATAATAGAATTATCTTCCAGAATAGAACAGTTTAAAGGTCGTCACGAACCTGAAAAGTCAGCCACCGCCAACTTTCTACCGTTTTATTCACAATTATTTAGGTCGGTGCCGAACTGAGCTCCGATGTACTATTCAGACCCAGTTTACAATTCCACTTCAAGTATTCGCAAAGGTCAGACTCTAATATAGACTGAGAATTGTTCGAGTTGTAACACTCAAAAAGGTAGTGTTAAAAGAATCGGTTGGATAATCGAGATATGTAAGAGTATTCAAAAGTGGCGATACATATTAATATATCAGTTTCAATTAATAGTATTATTAATATACATATGTTTACGGACAATTTAAGCGGAATGAACAATAGTACTTCTTCATAGTACTTTCATCAAATAAGTTTGTTTTATTAAGTATGAAACTAATATTAAATATTGTGATAATGCCAGGGTATTTCTCCCATAAATTGATACACTTTAGGCATTGACTATTTGTTTATAAAATCACTCAATTGGAGATTAATCTCAAGTTAATTAAATCGTTAATTTTGTCATTTATTCGCAAATTTACCACAAAAGAACAATTCGCACAAGTATTAAATGTTCAAATCGATGTGTTTTTTCTTAATTGACTTTTGTGTTCGCATATACGAACACGATGAATTTTTACATTTAGAAAAATGCGTCAGACCCACCTTGAACTGAGTCATGCTTATCTGGTGTTAACATCGCGTGTTCATTTTATTACGCTTATGATCCGACGGCTTTAATTCGGCCCATTTCTGTAAATTCTCGTGATTCACCAATGCTTACTAAACACTGCATAGAATTAATCACAGGATCCGAACCGTTGATCGAATTATTACGTGCTTTATAAAGTACGTAGAATGAATAACAAGTTTCGGTAGAAGTTTTAGTAAATCAAAAGATTTACTTCCTTCTTATAGGAGTAATAAAAGTTACGTCTCACTCCAAGCAGGAAGAACTTCGGGCTAGACAACACCAAGTATACTATGCAGGACCACAGGGAAATGCTTCCTTTAGATCTTATATCCATTATTTAACTTGAAGCAATAGCACACCCATTACTGAACTCAGAATAATTTTTAAATAAAATACAGTAGTTAGGCCAAATACTAAGTCCTGATAATAGTATATTTCTATTAATTTGAATCTTAAAGCTTAAACTATAAATTATCAGGACACAATACTAAAAGGAAAACATCAATCTTAACAAATTTGTCATGTGGCCAACCGTTTGCAGATGATGTTGTAATCGTTGGACCACTGCTGGAGTGGTTCGTAGCTTTTAATATCTTGCAGATGCTAGACAACAGTCAAGCCTTTGACAACATCTCGCCTTGGACCGTCCAACTCGACACTTGTACCGCTCCCCACTTCCAACCATGCTGAAATATGAAATATACATTCAACAATAACCAGATTTTAATCGCAAAACTTAGTGAAGCTGTGAACTGCCACGTTCTGTATCGTCTTATTTTCAGCATCTGTAGAATTCAGCGTTAACTTAATTTTCGTGATTTACAAAAAATGTTTTGTCCCCTTACTTAAAGTTGTTCTATCGGAATTTTCCAAAACGCTATTCTAAAAAATAAAGTATTCGTTCATATTCGTTCTCTATTTACACGGAGGGTAATTTTGACGGAACTACACTATAATATTTAACATCAGAAAGGAATAAATCAGCCAAGATATTCCCTGGGGTCATATTTGAACCCGACACATGGAGCTGTAACGAAAAGGAAATGTCCGATGTAGCTTGTGATGTGAATTATTAAATTTTAATTCTTACAACTGGGCTCATTAACGGCGCCGATACAAAATAAACGCTCATCGCAAGCGTTTGCCTACTATGAACAGAGGCACGAAAATATTGTTTCCCCTTATGGGCGCCTGTTCGTGGAACGAGAGGGAGGTTGGCGTGACGAACCCCCATCTCTCAGCATAGCCCCGAGATGGGCACTGGAAATACGAGCTGCGGTTAGGGGAGGGTACTATCCCGTTGTGAGGCCACTCATCTCACAATCACATCACGAGGCGTACGCCGAGCATGACATACATATTGCCTTTTCAGAAAAGTTATGAAGAAATATCCATTCTTCGGCCGGGGGTCGTCCCGCCTATGTCAGCCCAATTCGGCTTGCATAAATAAAAACTAAAACAAAAAAATACCCAATCTCTGAAAAGTAATTGCTTTTGAAACTTGTTGAAGGGCAGGGTTCAGTTTGTATAAAAACTGGCCAAGGCTAAGTCGAAAACCGGATGTTATTATTTTTATTCCCGGTTCGAGTCCGAAAGTTAATTTATTACTCTTACTTATATATTTTTTTACTACAATCGCTTCAGCACCTATCTTCATAATAATGTAACTGAGAATTGAGAGTACCAAGTGGGATATATTCTGTGATCAGTAACCATCTCTCAATTAATTAATCTAAAAATTAAAATCTATATATATAAAATATATAATTAAACGATTTAGTTGTCTTGTCACGGTTTTATTAATTCGCGTGGTAATAGGAGCAAAGTTCTGGTGCGTAAACATGGGATTGAATACCACGAAATTTGTATTCTCTCAGCGAAATGTTTCTATAACTTTTTGTAATGGAAAAATGTTCGTGAGCTTTATTTGAATTATACTTTCTTACCTTTGGGGGAAGAATATTATTTCCTCGCGGTCTCTTTACCCCATGGGCATACTATTTATTTATAAGTCCAGGAATATTTCAACCAATTTCAATAAGCAATCGAATATTTCTATATAAGTTCGAAATAAAAACAAACTTTGTTTGTTCACCTACGACTCGTGTTAAAATATTGCTATTGGAATAAAAAATTAAATATATTACGCCACTATATCGAATTCAATCATTTATTGGATTTTCAATACTTCGCTACACTGTTATGCGTTTTAGCAGCAAATTATATTTTGTGCCACTAATAATTTGCACAATTGAAATGATTTATTTAATATATTAATATATATTTATTTATTTGTCAAAATTCTAGAGAGAGAAGAAGACTTGTGTTTTGATGAATTATATACGTTCTGTGCACAAATTCTCATCCCCGCCACACACCTAATTGAGAAACCGTACCTGCACTGTGACACACTAAGTTAATTCAAAGATGATGAGTAACAAAATTAAGGAAAATTAGAAATTTCATTATCTAGAAGACCAGAAATGTCTGGCCATTCTATCGAATTGGTTACTGACCAGATAAAGGGCAAAAATCATCAGTGTAATTTGTTGTCGGGCATGATATACGAAGAAGGTGGGAGAAGTCAATTAAGAAGAAGTATTAGGAAGATGTCTTCATAAGAATAGAGAAGAGGGCGAAGAAAAATGAGATGAATAGCCCTCGAGAACACGCAGGGCAGATTTCTTCAGCTCAGATCCATGTCGAACACGTTTTGAAGGTTTTATTCTACCGCTCGAAATTTCTCCACCGAGAAAATTTCAATTACACGATGTGGAACAGTACTGACAGATTCCTATCGGATATGCCAAGCTACTGGCTGATAAATGAATAACTATATAGTCAAATGATAATTTCAGAATCCGTGGAGCTGATTCGGGAGTGAAATTTTTGTATTGGTTGTAGGGGCGGCACCGTTATGGATGTGGAATGCTCCGGGAGAAAGCCGTCCTGGGCCGGAGCGGAATTTTGACAGAGCTGTCACTCCGACGGTTTTAAATAGTAGTTATTATAATTACAGCCCGATGAACTGGCGGCCATCTGTATGTGTATATCGTAATATTATATTCGTAAACCTTCGTGTGCTTAAATATATTTTCCTTGTGCCACTCGAATATTTATTAAACAACGAATTAAAATATTTCATTTAAAAAAACCAATTCGCTAAAGTTCCAAAACCTGCGCTAACATACAAATATACATTGCAAGTGGACAAGTCACTTACACAAGTAACGCGGGCGCTTAATTTTATACACCGGTTCAAATGTGCCCGGAAGCCCCGAGGGGGAGCATTGTACAACCGATAAACAATGCTCCTTTATTCCCCTCCTTTGCGTATTTAAGAACACGGCACTCTCAAATTATGGAAATCCGTCTCTGTAGATTCCAAAGTACCGTTTTCCATTTCTTTTCTGATATCTCTCGCCTCTTTTATCCGAGATTTTTGTTGTAATTGGATTGTGGAGCCCAGCGGATTGGGCTGGTTCTTAAGCTTGGTCTCGTCACTTGGGCGGACCGGTGTCGCTAGACAATGAAAAAGTGTAAGGACTTTTGGGTAGGCAAATGAGCGTGTTTTCAAAATGTAAGCAGGCCTGTTGTCTATCTAATACGTACCTCATACGTACTTGTATTAATAAAGGCAGCTGCGGGCGATAATTTCGAGGCACTCTTTATGTTATTAATTGCATGCTCTACTGCAGTTCAGAACCACGAGGTGACTCATTGAAAGTCATTTCGATTTCGTAATAATCGTGTATACTGATTGAAAAAAAGTTGTAGGCGTAATTACAACACAGTTGTTATTTATAATGTTACTTAATTAAACTTACATAGATTAGCAAAAGATATTGAAATTATTTATTTGAATGGGCAATATGGTTTACATAATCTTAAAAATAGAGGTCTTTAAATGGAAAGAACTAATTTCCAGTAGACTAGTAAATATAGTATTAAGTATTAAAAAAATCAATAAAATATTCATACGCAAGAATATACAATTTGGGACTGGTTTTACATCGGGCAGGATCTTGTAGGCTCGCGAAACGAGGTATTTTCATTACACTTGAACTCACTTGTTTGCCATATACGTATCTCACGTTAATCATACCCCGATGGGAACACGCTCGGAGACCATGGTATATTTAACGCTTGCATAAATAACGCACACTATACGCGCCCTCGACATTATTCAACGGAGGCTAACCAGGCCTCAACGAAGACTATTATGTTAGATTTAAATATTACAAATATCTCCATCGAAAATATAGATTGTGGCGATCATCTTTCGGCACTCTCTGATTTGATCTCAAGCGTGTCTTCTACGCAGTATTTTCTAATACTGACCTCGGTATTGTGCTACTTATACAAGCAAGTTACACAGTATTTAAATATTTTTTAAATAAAGTGAACAATTATTATTATCCTTAGATGTATTACATACTTACTGAAGTTTAACGTAATTCTATCCAAATGTAGACATTTTGTTGCTAGTTAGTTTATGTCATTTTCCCAAATGAAAAATTGAATACGCTATACAGTGCCTGCCCCATCATCTGTAAGTAAAAACTATATATCGGAAAAAATATTTGTACAAAATGCTTCATAATGGAAAATATCTTTTTCCATTTTCTACAATCTCTGCAGGGTGGAAACAGTTCAAATGGCCTTTCCTCCCCACTTCCAAAACCATATTCCATAGAATAGATGGTATTGGAATAAGTTTAATAAAATGATCAGAGTCGACATGAGTTTCGAGCGGTTGCGGGTACCGCTATAAAATATGCGGCCGATATTCCGACGCCCCAGAATTTCTCAATGCGAGATCGAGTTCGACCTTTCATAATATCAAAACGAGTGATCCCAAAGTTGCAATGCGGGATGCGAAAAACTGCGATGGGGGCGGCGGCGGCCGTAATAATTCCGGAAATGTCTAGCGGTGATGTTAGTCGGGTAAAGGAAACCTCATTTGTTGGGAGGCCGACAGTTCATATTCCCATTTAAGTTGCGTCCCGCGAGTCAACTTTCAGCTGAGCGGAATTAAACTTCCGCCTAATGGGTTTTCTTCTTGTACTCTCAACTCAAGGCCGGAGGACGCCTTTGAGTTGAATCGTTTCCCCAATTCCGTACCGCATTGCCCGTGACGCTATTTCAGTATCTCACCAATATAACTTAAATATGTTTCACTTTTCATGAATTATCGTCGTTATTTTTCATGTCCGTTTTAAATATTATATCCAGTTATTTATTTATGGTACAATTAGTACAATGGTACGCAGTATCATTTTGACAATTTTAAATGATATTTATATGTACATAGGTGAGATGTATGTACTATATTGGTTTCGGCTTTTCACCATCTTCAGTAACATCAGTTGCATTCCACTGAGATGTGTGAATGATCTGAAAGATTGGGGTAGGCTCAGTTTGGTCGGGATGGGCCGGGTACGGGGTTCCATCTGTGTTATGGATTTTTGCTCGACTGCGATTCCTGATTGATTAGTTAGTCTTAGTCCTACGTTATAATATACACATATATATATATATATATATATATATATATATATATATATATATACCTCTTCTAGCAACAAAATAGAGTGACTTGTTAAGTGTACGAAATCGAGAGCTAACGGTTTAATGAACCATGAGTCGAGTATAAAAGCAGAAATCGAGAATTAATTTTAAACATATTTTAATTAATTAAAATATTTTGCTATAATTGCAGTGAATTATTATTCATCGCAACTGATTATGCATAATTTTACAGTACATTTTTATAATATCATAATTGTTTGAAGTTCACTCAAGATCGTAAATTATTTTTTCTTTTGATAGAAAATCTTTCAGGTTCCAGATATTGAAGACAAAAAATGTGCAATGAAACCGTTGGAATGCAAAAGCAGGCAACATGTACATTATATGATTATTCTAATTAACTTAGATTTAGTTGCATAACTCGTTGGAAATCTTATAATATTCCAGCAAAATTCCTATATTTGCTTCACTGGAAATTAAAGTGAGCAGGAAAATCCCCATTTACCTTACTTCTCGCCACTTAATTATTTACGCCAGTAATTTAATATTACTGTTATACAGAATACTTGATAATCACTGTACATCATAATCACAAATGGTTTATTATTAAGAAGGTAAGGATACTAATATTTCTCATAGAATCATCCGCGGACTGGCTGGCAGAACCATTAAAATTGGTCGAATGGGTCTAATGTTGATATAATAATTAATAACATTATCATTATATATAATTATTATTATTTCAAATTTTCGATGCCTTTCTAATAGCATTCTTCGACCTACCCGGATTAATAAATGAATGCTTAGGTATTGTATAGGTGAACAAAATACGTTTTGAATTTTATGGAGTATTTAATTTAGTTAAGTATCTAATATTTATTGAAATACATTTTACGTTTTTATTTCTTTACCATTGTAATTATATATGTTTCTTACTATGTTATTTACTGTTGTTGTTATTAATAATAATGTTTAGTTGTAATTATTTTACCCGAGAATCATATTGAACCGGGATTATCCTCATTGAACCTTATATGAATATTTCGTGGTTATTATATATAATGTTGAAATGGTTTCAAACATATTCATAATATATAGCCTTTGTTGAAATGAGGATCAAATAATGCGGCAGTCTATATTTAGGACCAGTATAATCCAGTTGGGAAACAATGCGGGGTTCGGAATATTGGTAACTGCAATCGAAATTCCAATTTAGTATGGGCTTTAATTTAAATTGGTATTAGCTTCTAAATTTAGCGCCATGTGTTTGTTAATCCCCTTTCATCTCGAACTCCTATCACTCACAAATGAAATGCCCATCACTAATAGAGAGGAAGGTAGAAAATATTTAATGCTTTTAAACAATTTAAGCTACTTTAAATTTCGCGAATGTTCATAGTTCCTGGGTGGAGAGACATATGATAAAATTCCGAATATGCAAGAAACATTTCTCATACATAAGATACCAGTTTAGGTACCAACCTGAAGCATAGTCTAATTCTCCAAAACGGAAAGATGTATTTTATTATATCTCTTTTATAACATTATAAATTTATCTATTCCAGACTGAGAATACATTGATCTCTTCCTTGTATTGATATTAGCTTTGTATTTATAGTTTTTAATAGGGCCCATTGATTAAGGCTTATATCGATATATCAATCTGAGGATTAGAACTTAAACCGGTTCGGTGAATTAGACTATCATTCCATTATACGTTTAATAAGAAACAGGTCGGAATTAATTATCAAAAGCTGACTTGGATTAGTTTGAATTAAGATTAGGGTTTTGCCGACGCCCTTCGGGTCACGCAAGGGCCACTTCGGGACTGCTTCTACAAATTTTGTGCGGTCCCATTTCGCTGATGAAACATTATTACCGCTGTTTACAGTGTTTACAGCTTCCAGAATTTTTACAACTCGATTCAATGTTGCAATTTTGTCGAGCGAATTGTTTATTAAAAGCAATGGCAGAGTTATTAAAAAGGAAGTCGATAAGACTGAGCCCTACGTGCGGATCACGCAACTGCTAATTCAAGCTGCGGTAATTCAAATTGTTTTATTTTTTGTAGATTAATTTTGGTGAAGTAAAACAATGCGTGTAAAAAATTATAATAATTAAATTCCGACAAACAAATTATTTTACTTTTCCAAATGATTTGCCTGCGATACATCAGGAGATGCAATTAACGCTTTCTGAGGACAGATGCCGTAATAAGAATATCTTCCACCTGAGTATTGGGCTCGCACTCTTAGGCTCCAGACCTCACAAATACAGAGAATCAGATAATATTCGAACACTTTACGATTTACTGTAACAGTACAGTATTTTCGCCTTACCGCGTTAATTTTTTAACGCCGCGGTCATTATTACCGTGCCTTGTCGTTTTCAGATTTCCTCGCACGGTTTTCTCGGTTCCAGTCTGGACGGTCGTCCATTTTTCTTCATGACTGATAAGGGTATTAAGAAAAGCGGTCGTTTGTTTCGCCCACAAGATTTCTTCCTGCGATATGAGTAATGTCGAGATTTATTCAAAATGCGACTTGTATTAAATTTTCCATCTGTGGGCGAGGAGGTTCATCGCTTCCCGGTGACAGCGGTTTTGCCAGTTTGCCCAGTCGTGGTACTGCGCTTCTTGCCCGCTACGCTTCTTTTCTAGACTTTCCTGCCGCCCAATTAGTCGGGCGGCTAAATCCATACGCCGGCCGGCCACTGGCTAAGTGGGTCGCCAGCTTGCGAGAGCTGTAGCCGTACCGGCCGGCTACGCGGCCCGCCTACTCGTTCCTGGCGTAGCTGTGTAACTTGTTGAGTTGTTCGGCCGCTAACCGGTCTGCGTTGTCGGCAGCCGGGGGAGAGGGATCAATTGTTGAGGGGTGCGCCTCCCCCAATGGCTGTCTCATCCGGACCCGGCCCTCTCTACACCTTCAACCAGCCCTTCCAAATAACCCTTGATAATAATCGCGCCGCAACAAATTACACTCGACGAAATTTATTCGGGACGCATCGTTTACATCCCGAATGCGCCTTTTATTCGGCCGAACCATAAACCGAGCGTGGCGATGGCCGGACTGACTTTCTCTTTACCTAGACGGAGTATATTCTTGGCGCGACGGGAGTTGGGCAATTCAGCCGGAGGAATCGATATTCCTTTATTTAAACGGTTAATAAAAATAGAAAAGAAATGACGCGATTGAATTTATATTTTCGACTGTTTCTCAGCCAGTATGGTGGTTAAACAGCCACTGGTATACAGCTGACCTGGGTCTGTATCCCGAACAAACGTCAAAAAGTGGCATCACTAGGTGGCTTTTTTTTATCCGGAGAAGTAAGCGATATAAAAACACGCCGCAAAAAAACGTCGATATCGGGAGACTGAGATGAGGATGAGACCGAGGGCCGGTTGTTCCCTCGTAGTAATGCCCGGCATAATTGATAGGGCCCTTCCGCCGCTCGGTTGCCTCCTGCGGCCGAAGACAACAAATACGGGGACCCTGGGCCCTGTTATTGTGAGCCTCGGGCCACCCTCATTCAATTGACTCCCGCCCCTTCTATTCACTAGGAAAGAGAGAGGGAAATTCTCCACGAAATTGGGGGAGGATGACACTCAATTACACTGCTTCCAAGTCTGAGGGGAGGGCTCAGCCTAGCATTCCTATATAAGGCGATTTTTTCATTCCTTCAATACATACATATGAGATCGATACGCTGCTCCTTGAACGCCTAGTTAACGATATATAAATGCTGATAGAAAAACAAATTTTCGGCTTATATGCCGTTATTTCATCAGAACATTATTTAGTGTTTAAATACAAACTAAAGAAGGTAAATAGAGAAATTCGGCAGTCGAATTTATATCATATATGATTTACAGTGACATTTTAGTTTCTCCAGTTGATTGTAGAGGAGCAGTGGAATAATCAATTTACAAACTATTCTAGTACTCTGACCCCTGACATTATGAGTGTAGACCTCTGGCCTTTAGCGAGTTATTTAAATGGAACTGGTCACACTATCGCATACTCTTCTAAATACGGTCCGTAAAAGTGAACGAAATTAGGGCACAATTGATATTATGCAATTGGTTTAAGAGGGGATTGTCACTTGAATTCATAACATGTATCGCGTTGACGTAATTATCAGAAAAATCATTAATTTTTATAGATATAATTTACAAACCTTGTAAATCGCCCCGACAAAATTATGCTAAATACCGTAAATTACGATAATCTGACAGTTTTCCTATGGTAATGGATGAAAATGTAAAGCCGGCCCACGAAGTTCAGGCTCTAGAGTTAGACTACTCCGGCAAAACAATTTCTTTGGAGTGAGGGAGTAATGATTAAGCCCTCTCAATTACTGTAATAGATTGTTTTCACTAATCCTTGAATTTAAAACCCTGGAGGCCCCTACAAACAATGAAAACCAGAAACAGTCTCCGTAACTCTTTCCCAAACATTGGTATCTAAGGCTTGAGTAAACAGGACTTTCAGGGGACGTAACCGATCTAATAGAGTTAATAAATCTATATAATCTAGAATGGTCTCGGTATTAAGGTGTCGGCAGTAGCATTCCGTTAATAATTCTGTGAGGTCCTTAGGCAACAATTAATGGTATTACTATAGACTTCTAGTGAACGGCGGAAGTTACTAAGGAAATTACAATGGCATAAACAAATATCGCACATTTATGATTCGGGGTTTTTTTAATATAGCAAAAACAATGATCCGCGTTCGTCTAATTAGAAATGACGAGTTGCGAGGTGTGAAATTATGGCGATGGGTCCATCCGCCAGTGTCGGCGATGGAGGTTGAGCCGGCGGGTGTAGGCACTTGGGCATAAGCAGAATGAATTATCCAGTTTTCCTTTCTTTCAGGTGACGCTAATTGCGCCCCCCTCGGACGCGTTGCGTTCTCGTGACGCTCCCCCTTGCTCCCGGTCACGACTCCCACCTGGGGAACAGATTTACGGCCCTCCGATGCCAGTAGTTAGGCCGCGCGTGACTCCTCCGCTGCGTTTCCAATCGGAACATCCATTGCCCTCTGCCGCACAAATCCGACCGACCCGTCTCGAAAAAACCTAGGAGATCACTAGACTTAAAATAAAATAAGGCATTACTTTCCGAGTATTTAGTCCGCAGTAAATAATATTGTCGAAGTAACTTAACGCGTATTTAGAATATACGCTGATATTCTCGCACTGTCTGGAACAATTACATTTTTATGTCGCGCGTAACATCCGCTACATTTTTGTGTCCTCATAATTAGGAAATCATTTTTTCAAGATACCCGGCACGTTTATAATAACAATGTTCCAGTAGCTGGATAAGATCCTCCCATTAAAACCTTTATACAATTCAATGTCCTCTAATTTCAAGGGAATAATGAGCAATATATTCATTCCAGAGCTTTGGAAATACCGTCTCTCAAAATCAAATAACTAAATAACCTAGACTAATTCAATAAATAACCAATTCAAAAATGTATATACTTCCTTTTTTCAAATAAGATAAAAATAAATAATTCTATTGTTCATTTTCCACTTACACTTAGTTACGCATTCGGAATTCCCTCATTAAAATTAATGTCAAGAATTTTTGAGAAAATGTTCTGAATTCTTCTACGATTGATGGAAGACCCTTTAACAATCGATTTTTCTTAATCTTGAAATCTGAACATTACTCTCGACTCGAGTATTAAATGATGTCATATATGAACAGAAAATGTACCATTTTTTGGAAATACTATTGAGATGTAATCCCCATTGCATTGCATTGATTATGAATTCATGGACACTTTTTTTATCATGCACAAGTTAATCATGCACATTAATGGCTGGCACGTAGAGTTCAGTGAACTTGTTCTGACGTTTCCGTTATCTGGGATTGTCCTCGTTTTCGGTCTCTAATCCAGCGTGCCGAAAATACCTCTCGGGTCAGTCTGATATAATTCAGGAACAGAACAGTTTCGTTCCCAGAATTTCCAGGGCAAGCCCCGTTCGGCAAAAATAGTACTGCAAAAATGCATTTGAAACAGCAGCATGGATGCACGCAAAGCAATAAAGTTGCATAGGTTCAATGTAATATTAAAATTATTTAAAAAGTAAAACATTTCAGCATCACCTCATGCTATTCTCTGTCTTTCCTCGTCTGTTTGGCCCTAAACTAGACCTATTTTCATAGAAGCAATCATATGATCTAAATCATGTTATGGCAGCATGTTAACAGAAATCCAATGCTTCTAGAATTCTACAGCAATCAAGTCGAATTGGGCCAGAAAAGGGGTTGATATCTCAAACCCTTTATTAGTTTGTAGGGGATATATTGTAGTTTTCAGTATAGTATAGTACTTGTGGAATTGAACATTACTGAAGCAAGCATTGCTGGACGGGAGAGCGGAGGCAGGTCCCAGGCCGGTTAAGGTCAGATTAATTTAATTTAATGGAGACCGGCCGTTGACAATTGTCGCTGGTTAAGCCCAACTATTTTCCTATCAATTATCGGGACTGGTCCACGACGAGAAAGTCACCGCAGGCTGTTTTCGCGATCCCATGTATAGGACTAGAAACCCATTCGTCACATTTCGTAATCCTCCTGTACACACGGCCCGTGGAAGGGAGTACTATTCCCCACAAGTACGCCAGCAATAGGGCAATGACTTATTTCTTTAATTAAAGTAATGGGAGATTGGTTGTGAGGTAATACTGTTAAGGCGACGCACCAAACACATATGTTGTCACTTTCCATAGCCAAAACGGGGCTCTATACTTACCAGTCGACAACTGCACCGAGTTTACTCATCCGCATGATCACAGTCCACACTTAGGACGCATTCATAACGAAAGGAAATTTGGCAATGCAAATAATGGCAAAATGCCGAAACCTTTAATCTCAGCAAATGCTAAACGGTAGCCCAGACACTATATCTCACGGGTCATAGAATATTCTTGGGGTAATATGTAGAGTAGCAATTATAATTTATCAGGGATTATGTTGGCAATGTGCAAAACCAAAGGCACGGACGTTGTAAAAACAAATCATCTTTAACCCCCTTGGTTTCGTTGCTTATGGCTATTAACTATACCACAGAGCGGTATAAAGGACATTCTTCAGTCGTTTTCATTCTACGCGTTTAAGGATATTTCAAACCATGCCGGTTCCGATGAACTCCAGCGGATTTTTTACATTCCTGAATGCACGCCAGTTGTGCACCAGTGTAGATTTTATTAGTTTAAATGAATAGAAAAATAAAATGCCGTCGCTCCTGTCAACGAGCGCTTCATATAATCCGAA
The DNA here is from genome assembly GCA_019843655.1 of Lethocerus indicus. NCBI lineage: Eukaryota > Metazoa > Arthropoda > Insecta > Hemiptera > Belostomatidae > Lethocerus > Lethocerus indicus. The sequence goes on along the minus strand of JACDQD010000003.1, from coordinate 17,480,843 downwards.
AGTAGAATGGACACTTGATTTAGAAACTGAGCGGCGTTTCTACAAATAATAATAAGGTCATCGAGATCAACTCTTCCCGAGTTCGGAGAACTAATGAGCGGCATAGTGGATCGGTGGCCGTGGGAGGATTCCCGGAAGGTTTCGATTCGGGAGGTCGTCCACCCCACGACCACTCCTGGCTAGTCCTCCTATAAGACTAGTGTTAATCACAACATTCAAAATAAATCCATTGAAGGAAATAGTGGTTGAAAGCGTCACAAATGGCCCTAAACCTAGGATCCATTCAAAATTTCACAAGTATCAATTATGTAAGCATGTGCTATTTTTAAAATACCGGCGTACAACCTGACGCACTGGCATAATTACCTATAATATTGTAAATTAATGTCATTTCTTAACAAATGGTAGTATAAGATTTTTTTTAATTGAACGCTGTCATAACGCAATCATCATTATAAGTAATTTGATTGAATACTATTTCATTATATTTCGAATTTCATGATAGAAGTAAATGTCATTTAAGCTTTGGTTTCAATATGCCAATTAACTAAATAAGAAGATTGAACAGATATTTTAACCGAAAGATTAACGAACCTTGGGGGTAATCCAATATTTAAATGTTATTCCCCTTATAATTTATTCGGGCGGCGCTTTCAATTTGGTCTTGAAATAAAGTGAGCTCATTCCGTGCGATTTATAACCGACTAATTGAATCTGAATAATTGGCCAGCTGGAAACAAGTAGGAGGAAGCAGAGATTATAGGCCTGAGGCATTATGCACTCTTCACGGACGGGCCCCTTTCCCCAAGCCAATCTATGATTGGCCCCGAGCCGATAATATAAAAACCTTATAAATAATAAAAACCATATTTGTCCTGGAATATTTACAACGGAAAATTGGAACGATTGTGTTGAATTGTTCTGCAGCGATCCCGCCCCCTGTGTCTCACACCCCCATCACGCGATTCAAAGAGTCGACCAGCTATTCAATTTTAATAATGGAAAACGGACAAAGAAGGAAAATTGTAACTCCATTTGTTCAACTTTTGTCTTTCACTTAATTCGTATTATAATCGGAAGCCATTTTCTGAAAAGAATCGGTATTATATTAAATTGAATGTATGGCGTAAAACCATTTTATGAAATGTATTTTTAAATTTAATTTAAACGCCTACTCTCTAAGCACAATACAACAGACTAATGAATGCTTGCATTATGATAAAAACCATAAAATTGCGATTGATTAATCCTCCTAGTATCCCCCTTGCTTTTGTAAAGGGGTATAAAAAGGCAAATCCTGATGGGAGATTCTTCAATGAAAATGTGGTATTTTTCCTGGAATCTTTCCATATTCCTTCGTTATTTCATTTATTTGCTCATGCTATTTAATGTGTTATGTGTCTTGTCACATCGCAGTAAATAGACAAATAAAATGCTGTAATAGCGAGGACTTATTGTTAAAAACCACTCCTCTAATTCATAAACAGTCCAGATTTATTGCTTCAAAAAACCCAACATTTTTCATTAAATTTTGAAAATATCGGGTTCTTGAATTATTCTCATGTGCATCGGATTAGATCGAACTCCCACCCAAATACCGCTATACCTTATTTGTATATCTTGGGACGGAGCACATGAAGGAAGTATCATATAAATTGTAATTTCCCATAGATATACGCCTGAGAAAAACCGATCTCACTGGAAATCTTGGAGGAAGAGAAGTCGGAATCGAAAAAATACTTGTGTAGTTGTTGGAGAACCGCGTAGCGTTATATTATATCGCTTCTCGAGCTGTGACTAGATCGGTGTTGACTTTCCCTCATCTCCCCTAGGGAATACGTATTTATAGTGTAGTCACATATGCAGGTTGACTGAAGAAGCGACAGGCGAGAGAATCTCCTGCGTGTAGCAGCAATAGAAAACGAATTGCATTCACACCAGGCGCAGTAAGACAGTTAAAAATTAGCAAAAATGCGCGTTTAATGTGTCCTACAATATCAACACAATCAAAACCGAAAACAGAACAAAAGAAATTCTAAACACAGATTTCGTGCAAGTATAGTACGTTTCACGATGCCAATATTAAGTTAATTCATTTAATTCTATGGAACGGCGTTATATTTCGAAAGAGCAATTGGAATGTTCCAGAAGCAAGTGAGTATAAATTTACAGCCTGTCCTAATGGACAGGAGAAATGTCTGTGCGACGCTATTTTCCGTTCTGTCCCAATTGCCGACAATCGATTGAGCTATTGCCAGACGCCGGGAGCCGGGTTATTTGTGTCAGAATATCCCGGCTCATCCCGAATTAAAAGCGTAAATAATTTCACTTTCCCGACGTTCGCGTGGCAATCTATCTCCTAACGCGATACCGCGTGAAAACGAGGTCACAAAATGGCGTTTATTAGCCAGCCTAGTTACGCCAGCCTAGTTGGTGGTGGGCCGGACGTCTATATTTGCCAGATAGGCTTATTTTAATAGTGTCGTTAACCTCGATGCAATAAGGTTAGGCAGGTCGTTACACCGATCAATTCCCCGGTCTTGTTTGTTGAACAAAGAATATTCAAATACTATGATGAAATATAATCCTCATTGACTGCCGACAAATAAATTAACTAAAATTCAATAATATCTGAGCTTTGTTCGTCATTATTCAAGTACCATTATGTACTAAGACAAATAATGCGAACGATTTAAATTTTTAGTGAGCTGTCAGACGTACCTCTGACAGATCGTTTTGCCACCTCGATTGCTACTGAGATAGTATAGAATCTTGCTTGTATTATATTAATGAAGCACAGTCTGTTTTTGTAACCTTATTAAATTTTCAGTTGAGTTTGATTATCTCATCTCAAATGTGTTAATATACTGGGGGACTGGCAGAGCGAAGGGTCTGATTGATGTTATCCGACGTTTATGGAATTCACCTGAGTATTACTGGGAACTCGGTAAACCTCAGTACATTTCGTGGAAACCCCTCCACGTCGTTTATATTCCCCTACCCATTACTCTCGTCCATAAACAACAGTCTTATTAAGGGATTCATTACTGCGGTAACTAAACGCAAACGAATCTTTGCGGTTTAAATTTCCGTGCTGCTTGCACAAGAAAATTATTGATGATTAGAAATGACAGTGAGAAAAATAAAATAATTATCGCGTTCCGGAAAGTGCCCAACTAGGTATTGGTATTCGGCTTAATTTTATGTATGAATTCAATTTGACATGATTTAAATCATCTAATCGATTATCCAGAAATAAATTCCAGAATTTCCTTCACTTTTCCGGTCAAACAATTATTTATGAGTATAAGAAAAGAGGTGAACCCAACCGGCGGTTTCCTTTGGCAGGTATGTAAGATCACTAAACAGGTAAGCACAATGATGCGCACAATTCTTTGTAATAAAATATCAGCCGTTATACTATATTTTGAACGCCATTGTCTCTGAGAAACTGTGAGCCTGCTCAAACATTCTGGCATAATAACCTGGAGGAAACCGAACGTTCATCGCTTCTCACTTGTAGCTAAATAAGGCATTACTCGTGGTAAATTCTGTGGGCGAGGCGTCAGGGTAGTTGGTGGTTGGGCCGAAGAGGGAGATGATGGATGGCTGGATCTGGTCTAATGTCGGATGATAAATAGCCGGCAACTAGTGGCGCTCCTACCCAATGAGGGGGAGCACCCCTTGAAATATTTCCCCTTCCCACGCTCATCTCCCAATTGCTCTTTCCTACCGTATTATTCTAAAGGATTAGAACAAAACCGGGGCATGTGTCATTTGTCATCGTCGGAGAGTAATCTGTTTTTAAATGGGAACGCACTACTTGTTTTCCGATTTTGAGTGATATTATCTCACATTTGGATTTCCTTTTATGCACTCTGCGTGCCTGATAATGTTACAAGAGTGACATATTCTGGCCCCAGATATGAAAGGTAAGAGATTTTTCCCGAGTCGGATCAAGCAAGCGGTGCATTTCTGAAAACTTCAAACTTCTTTTCCCAAATAGCATTTTTCTATATTACATATTAGTGGCTCCATAGTTATAACATCTGTGATCGGGATTACCGGTGTCCACGATTGAATATCTGGTCGGCAATATAAGTGCTCTAAAAGTAAGGAGTGATTAAGGAATCGTATACCGGACTGGATCTGCGATGAAAACATTTTCTCAATATTATCTTCTCCATAAACTTACGTCTTTCTTTCTTAAAAAGTGGTTTTTAGCTTCTAATTGGGGGAAAAAGGTGGTTTACCAACGGCAAATTTGGTTGTAAAAGTGGTTTCTCATTCCACAATGGTTTCTGATACAGAATATAGCTCATACACGTGATATTTCTCTCATGCCCTTTACATATTTTAAATTAAAATGTTACTATTAAAGAATTACAAACAGAGTTACACTTTCTCTGATTTCTCGCTGCGGGGCAGAACAGAGGGGTCCAGAAACAACTTGACAAATGATTTCAGGCCCATAAATGGGAGGAGAAAGCTGAATATCGTATGACAGAACGGTATGTCAAACGAAAAAAGTACGTTGCACAAATTTAGACATAAGTCAGAATCGAATGTGAACGTGATACGTTCTTTATTGGGCAAATCAAATTCTCAACACTCTTGGAATAATATAAATGTTTGTAGGGGGGAGGGGAATTTTATTAAATTTACCATATATGTTCGTGGAAAATTGAGAATCCATATTCATTTCAGTAGCCGCGACATAGTTGTTAATGGTCTATTACTTTCATTTAATGATTTTCATTAAATTACATTTTTCTATAGTCTAAGCCGGTCTAGCATAGTATCAAATCAAGTAGTCACGAAATATAACTCGTACGTAATCATTGGTTCGTAACAAATATTTATAGATACAACTAAATCTTAATTTTGAACCTGGAACCGATTTCTGGAATTTAACTATGCATCATTTATCTTATTGGCTATTCAACCAGTATGGAGAATTTATTCGAATTTTTTTTTCAAGACACGTAGCACATAATATCTGTGGGACACAGTGCTTTCATATAGGACACAGGCTCCAGCGAACACGAAACGCTCCATTTGTCCGGTAGAACTAAATAATCCCTGGAGACGGGTACAGTTGGAAGATAAGATGGTATAGGGTGCGTGACCCAACCTAGGTTTTCATTTCCAGTGCGGAGCTTCCACACTCCGCCAACATTTACGGTCAGCGCCCAGAGGTCTACAATTATTCTCTATCAGACCCTCTATCTCATTCCAACGTTTAACAACCGACCGAATACCGAATACTCCATTGTGATAAGGAAGGTTAGAAAGCACTCGCATTAGAAAATACACCAATTCTTCTTTCCAAAATCGATTTAATACCTGTTTTAGAGAAATGGTAAAGAAGAAAACAAAACAATGTTCTTTTGAGGGACTAATTTGTGTTCATTGTAGTAATGATGATTTTACACTCTCATTAACAATATAATAATTTCAGTCCAAATGAATAAATAGAATTTATCTTTGTTTTTAACATCGGGTTCATCAGTTTAAGAACAGTAGAAGATTTATAAGGAGCAAATCCCTTATATATAAATGTACTAATCTCAGCTGGCTTGAATGTAATTGCCCACTTGCTACTAATTTCTCCAGTTATAAATAGTACTACGAATTAAAAAAAGTGAACGATTTTGACATGCGAGAATTCCCCTTTCTTCCCTTTTCATTCACACGAATATAATTATCCCGTACATATTATTATTAAGAGATTTTTAATGTTATTTCAGGTTTATTGTTATATTCCGATTTAAGAGCCGTGCGATTTACGTAAGCTATCCACATAACTCCAGGTGGAAACTGATCCGCTCCTAGCGGTATCGCGTGTGCTAAGTGGTCATATGCTCGTGGCTTTATGTACTACGCATTAAATCAGTTCCAGTACACAGTATCTTCCTACCGCTACATCAACTTGAAGTGAGTAAAGAACAATAATAACTGTGCATCATAAAAGTAATGAATAGTAGCGGCTGTGGCCGGCTTTAATCTATTTGTGGGGATGGGGGCGGGAGCGGGGGCGGATACGGCAATTCAATACTAGGGGTAGGGGTTGGCGGGCGCACTAAAGTCAGTGCGCATCTCCCCGACACCCGTCTGAAATCGTTTTGCGCACTGCCCCAAGCCCCCACCCGCCCCCGACTGCAATACAATACGTTTCCTATAAGGGCGTATATGACCGACGTGGGGGTACAAACATTGGAGTGGCAGTATTTGAACTGTCGGAAGTAATTAAAATCTAAATTGACGCGTAGCAGTGCGAATGGCAACCCCAGCCGCATGACGCATTTCCCAGATCTGATTTATTAATTCAATGTGCATATTACAGGCGGTCCACAATGGTTTAAAATGACATAATTCCATAGAGTACGTTTGCTGCCCCCCGCCTCGAGTAGCATTCCGTCTACTACTAAATATACGCTAAAATTATTGGGAATTATTGAAAAAAAGTGATTCTGATTTCCAACCTTTTCGGTATTAATATGAAACTAAGGCGAACTCTCGGTAAAATCGGACGGGTTTTGTTCAAAAGAAAATTCGAAGCATGTCTTCCACAACGTTTAAATGTTAACGGTTGAAGGTTTAGACAAGGCCTCTCGCTTTAATTTTGGCTTTTCGAGCTTAATGGTAGTCCGCTGCAACTAAAGGCGGACACTTCACACATCCACTTCGGCCTTGCTCTTCTCTTCGTCTCCCGAGTTAAACATAAACATGTCGGAGTGGAAGTTAAATTGCTCCGATAGGGCAATAAAATGGGTCCGCCGGAGATGCTCCGAGTAGGAAATTGCGTCATTTTCAGCTGAGCCCATGCCGCAACAACAGAAACCGATGATGAAACAAAAACAGTTGGTCAAGACTTGAACCATAATTCGTTAAATCCTCGAGCTTAACACTGAGCACGATAGGAGTAAATGCTTTTCGAGCTCTCTAGTTAGCATACCGAAATCTACTGCTTATTTCCGGTCCTCCAATTTTTATTCTAGTCGTGTAATCTTGGTTATCTTGTAATACCATAAACAAGTCCATAAAGTCCATTCTGGACAGTGAATCTTCTCGATATTTTCCAATGAATTTGACGCTACCATTTTAGTATCATAGATAAAATGTAGTGGCATCCCTCAATGAACCGGTAAATCCAATCGACCGTATGTTCTGTAAAATTGGCTGCTAGCTAACCCAATTCTAGTCGAGGGGCCCGGCGGGTAACATAGTGTTGAGTCAGTACACCTCATTTTCTGTTTTTCTACTTATTTTTCTTCTTGTTATATTCAGTCAAGAATCTATGACGTTAAGAAAATATTACGCAGAAATCCGATGATATACACCTTTTTAAACTGTGGGACACTAACGAATGCGGGAGGAGTCAAAACCGAGACCGGGTCGGGTCACGGTGTTTCGTCTGCGGTTTATTCCGCCTCAACGGGCCGCGGGAGAGGACCGAAGATTATTTGTTCGACGGTTAGCGCCGAAATAATAAAATATTCATGAAACCATTTTCACACTTGGCCCACTGTTTTATAAAACCGAAACCGCTCGTAAGCGTACGAGACTGGTGCATCACCCACTGTCGCCAGCTTCATTGGAAAAAAAATGTTACCGTATTCGTCAGGCAACTTTAAACGGCGAGGTTGAAAAATAACCGGGCCCCATTTATGGAAATGTTAACAAGGCATTACAGAATGCGAATCACGACTCACCGCATTTTTAGCCAGTTAACCGCTGTATATTTTAAATGTGTTGACTAAGTAAAGGACCAGACATTCTCTTTAACATTATTTTAAAAGAGGTTGTGCATTTGCCACAGTCTCTAGAAAGCAACCACCTTAGTCAGATTTAAGAGCCAGTGGTACCATTCTAGTTCCACCTACAATACTTTCTAGAAATAAGGTAATTGCAGAATTGATGTAGACCGAAATATGTCTAACTTGGGATCAAATAAATGCGAAGATAATAAGAGAGGGATATATAAAAATATAAATGGTTTGTCGAGGAACGGCAGCTGCTGTTTATTCTTATTTTAACAACCGTCTTTCAAGCGATGAAGTGGGAGATGGCCGAATGCTAATTGCGGGTCCCTTTGTCCCCGGACAGAAAGGAGAGGGCCATTGGGGAAAGGGCGGTATCGTAATTATTTATATAATTAGGGAAGGGATTCAGACAAAATCGTTCTTTCGTCAAATGCTCGTCTCCTTGCGCGTTTCACGAATCCCCACAGCCCTCGTGTGGGGACGATTATCGTAATTTACTCCCCGGCCTGGCCATTTCACCCAGGCTACACGTGTTCTGACGCAACCTTTCAATTACGGCATGATTTATAATTTGCACACCTCCGTTAATATGATCGCCGTTTTGAAATGGGAGCGGTGAATATGCTCAATGGTCGGTGATTCGCTTCATTCCGCACGTATATAAATAACTCACACTTCCTTTCGTAACCTCGTGCCATCCGACCGGGATATAACGGACAGCTGCGTTGCTCTTAGATCGAACGTATTAGGAAACGGAATGCAACCGTATTGGAATTTACTTACGAAAAGTTCGTCAGATCTCTACTTTCTTCAATTGAGACATTCCACGTTATAGTATCAATATGCCCAGTACACAAGCAAATAAGGAAGCACCATCTATCATTTATTACCGCAATGATTTACTTCTTTCAGTCATTTGTTCAGTACGCACTTCTTTGTGCGAGGAAAATAATATTGCACGCAATCAAATGTCATATTTGAAAGGGGATAGTGACGATTTGGAGGAATTGTCCAATCCATGACTCTCCGTCATTTCCAATAATGATATTGTATATTCTGTTGCAGTTTTTATTAAATTACCATGAGCAATAATATATTTAACCTCTAGCAAGTGTGGTAAACACCGTGACCATACGTAATCCTCTAACTAGTTTGCACATTTCTCTGACACAGTGGGGTCGAGGCAAACTGCCAACAGTTTCAAGGAGTAACATTTAGCAAATAATTCACTGTGTCCGATACTATTAAATCGAAATTTTTGATAGGCCAAAAAGTTCCTGTCCCACTTTCTTATTTCTATAGGCTTTCGATTCATTTATTTGTTGGGGAGGACCAACAGCCAAATATCTTAACGACCTTCATTACTGGCGGAGGGAAGACGTCGAAACCGATAGATAGAGTATCAAATCAACCGAGAGAGTGAGAAGGAAAGGAGGCATATGTGACATAAGGCAGATCGAAACTTCCTGAGAAGCGATATCAGAAATGGATGAGAGTCCCCGATCGCAAAAAGTATTTAGAAGGAAACTGGACCGCTATCTCCGGCCCAAATGCTAGAAGCGGAATATTCCTCACTATGAACAAACTGGAAACGACATACATTGCGATAATTACCCTAGTAGGTCATATTTTCAGAGATATGAAGCTTTTGTCGCTTCTGTCAAAAGCCAAAGAGAGAAGCTCGTTGCCATTAAGAGGCGTTACACTTGTTTCTTATGATCGTCCAGAACCATTATCATCAATTATTAGTTGGAATGTCTCATCTTAGTAGCAACATTAGGAAAGCGCAGCGCATTAAAAATAGCCATATTTCACCTCGACACAACTATTCTGACGTCATATTTTCTGGTCCTATCCCACGGTACCGTCCTTCAGTTTGAAAAATCGTATACGAATAAAAGAAATCCTTTCGCCGTATGATGCGGGCCGCGGTGAAGTAAATACATATTTCACGATGACCCAGTTAATTTATCCGTGTTGCTTTTAGTCCTACAGCAAGAAAAAAAATATATCGCTACAATTTATGTCAGTTCAAAATGATCGCCGAGCCACTATTTGTGCTGTTTTCAACATGGACCTATTGGATTCTTAAAATTAAAGGAATAGTATTTCATTATACTCACAAAAATGCCTGCAATACGATAGCATTTATCTGTCATGTAATATGTCGATAATAAACGCGCCGCAATAGAGTTTGATTATAACTACTCAATAAAATAAAAGTTAGAAACCTTCTATTTGGAGCGTTCCAGTTTCTTCTAAGGGTAGTATTTTTAAAATTGTTTTTTGTCTTGGAATCTTTTTTTTCAAGGTTGGAATAAAATTGTCAATAATTCTTGTGATATAATTAATAATCATAATTTAATCACAATACTATTAATTGAAGGTAATGGGTCCGTCAAACATTTACTTTTGCGGATACAAAAAATTATGAGCAGAGTTAATGGGTTCCGGGAATAAACTCGTGTCATAAACTGTCGATAAAAATACTGGCGATCGTAAACCAGAAATATAGTTTTAATTTTTAACCCGAAGCAGTCTATTAACAGAATACTTCCGAGGTGTAAAAATTACAAGGTAAAATGCTTTCGACCGCATTAGAAATGTGAACATAGGACATTTATCAAGCTGCTGAACCCTACAAACACCGCCTTATCGACGAGATTTAATGAAGTTTCAGATATTTAAATTCAACTGACATACACTTCAGTATAGAAGCGAAGCGGTCAATGCTTCGGTACTGTAAGACGAATATATCAAACTCAATGGTTAACAAGGGACAACCGTACAACGGAAGCCTTGATAATTCAAAACGCCAGTTATTGCATAGTGAAATCGTCTTATTTACCGTATAGATTTTTCAGTCATAACGCATTTCATCGTCGTGTATTGTCTCTTTACTGTTGGATATTAGCATAGCTTATGTTGGCTGATTTATGTTCCAGTACTGTTGTTTGCATAGGGAGGCCCGACGTATTCGTGCGACGACCTGTCCGTGTAACGTTGATCGATCGGCATTAATATACAAATGGAGCCGGTTAAATTGAGCCCGACAGCGGGTACTCTCGGTGTGTGCGGGGTCGGGTAGGTGGGTGACATTAAGTTTCTCCGACTTAGCGAACAATAAGGCTTCGCCGGAATTTAAAATATTCATGAGCCCGTGCCGAGGAGCGGGACGGACCTCTAATGAAACGGAGGGCCTCTAATAGATCTGGGCGCCCGCTCCCCAATTTTCATCGCTCCACTCCTCTTCACCTGACCCACATTATTCCACATCTCAAACTAGGCCACATTTATTAACGCATATCTAACAGCGATGACCTTCCGAAACCCCAGGTGTTGCTAATGAAAATAAAATAAAAGCGATAAAAACAATACAGAACTAGAGAGGAGATTATAGTCAAATTAAGCATTGGAAGATGATTTAAAAGTATACAGATATTCTGACTTGCAAAACAAAGTAAAAATTAAGTTTTATATTTCGTCGACCAGAATGCCAGGCTTCAGTTCGGATAATTTCTGACCTCCGATTCTTGATGCTATCATTGAACTAGATCTGGGAAACTGAAATCCCCTTGCTCTAAATGATCAAAGGTGCATTACAACAGAAATAATTTTATACTCCTTTTACTTATTCACGAAATGGCGGTTTCCCAATGTCCATAATTCTAGTGTAAGCCAAAAACATGGGAACTGTCACTATAACTATATGTTACCTGAAAACAGAAAATGAACGATCTAGAGATTGAAATGGGTTTAGAGATACAAAATCCGAGCCCAGGCTCATCATTTTCACTTCAAAGAAGTAACGCCCTTCTTCGCGTAGAGAAAGAATTGTAATGTTTAGACTGGCTTAAAGCCAAAGGAAATATTAAGCTGTCAAGAACTATATAGTTTTTTCATGTTTCAAGTAGATCGGTGGACATGATTCAGTGTTTTCCTCTCCCAACATAAACAACAGGTAATGTTTCCAAAGTGGTTTATCGAGTGTTAACTGATGAGAGGATACGAAACAAATATACTGTATATAATTAGTTTGTTCGAATGAGGAATATTCATTATTTTAAATTCTTCTTAAGTCTTCTGCTCTCTGTAGTTGCGAATGCTATCGGCTATGCTGAGGGGCCAAAACATAATAAGAAAACTAGAAAGAAAATCGCTAGTGTAGCGCGTATAGTTTTAAAAAAGTTTGAGTAACGAGTTTACCTCGCGTTAGTTTAATGAGAGTATATAATCTGACTCGGACACGAGTTTTGTATCTGGGCAATTTATTCGGGGGCTGGGAAAGAAAATAGAATTTTGAGCGGGTGTTGAGGATGGCCGTGTTTTTGTGCCGCTATCTTTTCTTTGAAAGCCAGCGGGGGGTCACAGAGCGGAACCGATCGTATCCGGTGACGTCAGACCGACAAAGCACAAAACCCACCGAAAGAACTGCAATTGGGACCAGTCAAGGCTAATTGCCGTTGTGCATCTCTTCGCGGCCTCATTCAAAATGGGAAACGCCTGCAGCCAACTTCTTTTTTCTGGAGCGATAAACCTTAATTGGATTAGGAAATCTCGGCTGGCTATCGGCCGTAAAAACAATTCTAACGAGCTGAAAAAATAAGAGACGAACGCGCCCGTTAAGTTGGCGCGGTTTCATGTTAACGTTATAGCTCTAACAATACACGCGGCAAAAATACCGTCTGATGGCAGTTTTATTCTTATATTTGAAATATTTCAGTTACCGCGAAATTAAGGATGTCGCTGAAATTTCTCGGCTGATTATTTGAAATATTTCCGATGAGCTACGCAATTAAACTTTTTTTCTTTACTACTATTCTGAAATACACTCAACATTTTCAGTTAACCTTCCAACCCGGAATGTCGGGTATAACTGTGGGCAGGATTATTGGTGGTGGAATGAAGCGTACCCGTCGGCGGCGGTTACATCGGCGGCCATTCAATTATTCAGACGTTGACGTCTGAACGTCAGGTGTGGCAGTTGATACATTAGGCAGGCGGCGGTGTGAACGGGGCAAAGGTGACATAAGACGGGGCCGGTGTGAATACACAAACCGTACTCACCTGAGTCAGTTTAGAGCCGATTTCTGACACAGCGCCGACTCCTCGACGGCCAGAAATGTAGCTGGGGGACAACAACCTTCATAAACATACGTGGAACGGCCAAAAACAATTTGGGGGAAAAGGCAAAATAAACCATTTCGGGTGTCACACCATTTATCTGCTATATTGCGTTGACTGTTATAGTCCTGGGTGATTATATATCGATTTGAGCAAACTGTTACTATTCCTATTTGTATATTGTCTTTATCCTGTCCCTATTAATGGAATTAAAATGATCGATATCCTTTTGGGTATATTACATGAAACGTAAATTGTTTCATAGTTGCTTCTGAAATCGAAAGTGTTGAGACCGGTACGGAAAAAATGAAAGAAAAATGTACTGTGAAACACGCATAGTACATAAAACAAACTAACCGATGCTGTGTGGAGACTATACTGAGTTGGGGCTTATTGGATTCTATATCACGGTCATCGATCCCTCGCCTGTCGGTAGTTCAAAGGGAAATGTCCGTCTGGGGATGGTTTATTCGACCGAGGGCCGACAGCCGCTTCGGGGCCATCAACAAACATAAACGAATAGAACTTCTATTCTCAACTGCGTCATCGTTTATGTTTATATGGACTAGGCCGTCCGTTACGGAGTAACAAAAAATGTATCTGTAGCCATATTTCACTAGACATAGAACGCAGTGGTTGTTACTATGTCTGAGCATAACTTAATATTTGTGCGTAAAATTGCAATACTACTACATCTTCCAAATCGAAAAAATTGTTATAATAACCGCCCCTAATATAATAAAACGTACTAACGTATTAACGAACTTTAATACCTATAAAACTTGGTAATAAAATGCATAAAACAAGAGGAGGTTGAACGCCAATGCTAAATAGCCTCCGTTATTTGACGACCCCGCAGTTTATTAGTTGCGCCTTTCAATTCGTCATCTAATCGGTATAATACGGTCTAGACCATAAACATGCGTTATTATCTATTAAATAAACCATTTTATCTGGCTTTATGGGCCTGTGGAATTTGATCACTGGCGGGAACACATTAATAGGCCGAACCAGGTCCCCCCGTCCGGACCGCTTTCCAAGTTATTAAAGCGGAAACTCCAGATAACGTTCTAACACGCACATGTACATAACTATGAGTGAACTATGCATGTAAACGCTTATAGGCCACGGGTATAACCATTTTAATCGATTCCCAGCGTGCATGATTTACTCGCATGCTTAATAATATGTGAGGCATAAATCCTAGAGTAGAAATATGCGAACATAGATATACAACAGTAATGTCACACCATAAAATATAGACTGGCTAACCTACCGCTTTTCTAGTCACGCTGACTAACTACATCGTGTATTGAAACATGCAATGTATCCACTAAGTTATGAATTCTTTACCATGACATACATCCGAATTTATGCCATAGGTATTCAGTTGAATTGTATCCATTGTTATGGTTACCGTAGAACAATTTTCATATATTAACCGTAACAAAAATGTTTCAAATCTATATAATATTTGTCAAATGCGTTTGTCTGTGTGTGTTCGCTATACATTTCGAAACGGCTGAACCGATTTCCACCAAACTTTTAGCGTGCATGCATCTCATGTCCGGTCGGTTCAAGAAGCACCTTTCCAGGTCACAGGTCAGGTCAAATGGTATAATAAATAAAAATATTTGCCATTTCGGGTAAAATCGCCGCCAGATGGCTGCACTGCACAGAAAATATTTGTTTGGGCGCTGCTGGATAGATCGAACAATTCCGTTGAGGGTTTGTAAGGGACTTCAGTCTAGATTCAGTTGGTATGTGAGCATTGTTAATATTGTTGTATAATTATATCGTCTGTCAATAAAAGTAATTATTGACGAAAGGAAATGTTGGAATGATGAAGGAACAAATCAAGAACACACGTTGTCTTCTTTTTCTCTGTGGGTCAGAACTGCCTATTTATTGGTCTGCCCGCAATATTCATACAATATAAATAAACATGCGCTAAGACTGTAATGACTAAGGTAGTGCGAGGTGAAGTGGTACTAACTGCCCCCCCCCCCCCAGTCTGGAATAATTAACAAATACAACAGAAAATATTTTTCCACTCGATTAATTTTGGGAAATAAAATTCCTGCACAAAATCATATACATTTGCCCCCTTGTCTTATTCAAAACTGCTAATTGAAAAATCGCTTCAGGATACATGGTTCTTCTCATCTACTGACTTATAAGAATGATATGAAGAAAACGGGTTATCTTCGAAATACTAAATAACCCTGACATGAAATACCCACCGATAGTAAAAGAAGACTGATATTCCAGACAAAAATAAGTAGTTAGAATGCAGACGCAATGGGTAACCGGTAGCTCACATGCCAGCAGTGCATCTGTAACGTACTGACGGAACGCTGGTGAGAAACCGAAACCATAGACATAAGTTCAAATCAGGAAATGAAAACAGAAGAAAGAAACAATGAAGGTAGTGATGAATATCACAGAAAAACTGCCTCGCACATATATTATATTTACATTTATATATAGAAATATACCAAACTGAAAAAGTCGATTAAAGTCAAACGAATGGTAGTTATATAAAATGTATTCATAAAATTCTGATATATGCAAGAGAGCGAACAATTGCGGCAATCAAAAATCAATTAAATTCAAAAGCGACTCAAATGTAACTAATGTATTTACCGGAATTTATTTTAGTCACGTTTCAGTGGAAATATTGAAATGATATGTAAATGGTATGAAAATGAGCTGGGAGTCGGACGGAACATCCGGGTAGTCGGCGGCCGGGAGGAATGCCTGGGGAATGAGAGGAAGGCTCGGCCGGCCGTTCTATTTCGGTGATCTGCCAACCGCTCGGGTTGGTGAGAGTTGAGAGCGACGCCCCCACTCTCTTCCACATAATTGATTGATTGAATCCACGACTGGAGGACTCCAACGGCATTCTATTAGCCAGCTTATGGCACCTGTCGGGCGGAGCTCAGGGAACGGAACACGCTAGAACGCCGGGTGTTAACCTTGCCCCGGCCACCCCCAACTCCACACTCCCACAACTTCCACATTCAAATGAATTAAAGCCCCGGTAAAAACCCTGCGCGCATTTACATTGGACCGCTACTGTCAAAATCTCTTCCAGTTTGTTAACTCGAATAAACTGCTGTCTGATCCTCACTGAGTTCACGAGTTACTCAAAGCGGGTCCGGGAGGGGGGCAAAACAATAAAACGGCAGTGTAAATACCTTCACTGAAACAGATAAGTGCGCTGTAATTTATTCAACCAATCGACTACATGAATTTTACAAAGAGAATATCAACACTCTTAATAATTCCTTCACTGAAGAAACATTGGCAGTTATTTGTTCGCATAGTAATGAAGTCTGATTGCTAAGTGAGCCGCACCTAGGTCTCCCGGAGCCCGGGTCCACACCGTTTCCTTTTGTGAAAGGTCACGATTGTTTTCATGATCACAGAGGCAATTTTGATTTATTTTATTTTCAAAGGCGCGCGCCTTTACTAATACGCAGGTTGGGGGCGCAGTTTTGTGACCAGCGCCTGATGCTCGGGTGTAACCCGATCCATCTCCATTAGGCAGGCGGCATAGCGCCCCTTTCTCAATCGGTAGAAAAACAAAGGCCGTTCGGAATAACGAAGGAACTTTTCTATGACCTAGAGAGTGAAGGACGTCCCAGATATCATAGAAGAAATTCTGCCTAATTCGATGTGTGGAGAGTTGGATAGTGCATTATCCGGTTACTAAGGGAAAGGTTGACAGAACCGAATGTAACAGATAGAGATGGTTCAGTCGTGAACCTGTACATTATATTCACCTAATTTTATAATAAACGACTTTTGTAAGGTTGAAGGTTTCAGCTATGATGTATCGCCCTATTCTTAGAACTGGCCAAATATTATATATTGTTGTTTCATGTAATCACATGATGGTACGGCTGATAGCAAGGAATTCAATTCGGATTTATCCGACAGAACTGCTTCGCCAAACAATGGCGCCGACGGACCAAATTAATTAATTCGATCCAATTAAAACTACTTACGGCGTTTAAATCTGCCGCGACAAACCCATTAGGTATGGCATTTCTAATTACTAAGGACAGTTGTACCAGTCCAACAGCGACAGTTATCGGAGCGGACATTTGCGCTCAGATACCTCTCGGTGAAATTAAGAATACTGCAGATTGTTTACATGTGATTAAATTTACAATGATTACATTTTCTTCAAATACTGGGAGGCACGAATGCCGTAAAAATGCAGGGAATTATTCGAGAGTGATTACATTTATTAACTGCATGTTTTCAAATGTGCTAATATCTGTTAAGAAACCTTACAATTTGTTCCTTACCATTATTCACTTAATGCTGCCGACTGCTAAAACCAGAAATCTGAATCTAAATATCAATTTTCCATCAATCTAGTGAAAAACGATTACTTAGTTTCTATGAGGCAATCCAAGATCTCGGCGAGGGCTCAGCCGATCCTTACGCTGGACAAAAATTACGAACCGTCGAAGTATGACTATTATCATTCGGAGAGTTGTAATTCCTGGAAGGAGAGCACCTCTGTGAGGAAGGGAGCCGCAGAGGGGTAACATTGGCTTGGTTAAAACAGTAAGTAGAAGGGGAACCGGTTGGGTTCTCTCATCAGCGGATCTCTCACCCTTCATTAGGCCTCCGACCCTACGCTTATTGAACCATTCCCTCCCAATTTCCTCCGTCCCTGTGTTCCTGCCCGAGCGCTGAAAGGGCTCATTGAGCCTGCTCGTTCCAAATGAAATCCACTTCGTCAATATTACTGACGAGCAGAGTGTGTACGCGTCATTTCACTTAGTTTACGTTCGGCGGTTCCAGTTCTTAAAACGAACATAGTACCAAGTCCCGTCGGTTATTCAGATGCGAAATCGTACCCGGAAACTGATTCAGAGTTATTATTTATGATTTTAAATAACCAAATTTATATAACATTTAAATAAATGTGATATTATAAGAACGAATGGCGGAAACAATTGCTTTTATTGTTACAAATGATTTTACTAATCTTAAGATGTAAATCGATATTGTGATAAAAATGCACTGCATATTCCTTCGAAATTTTACATTCCTCCCTTCTGAATAAAAACTCTTTCTTTAATTAAGGAAATAAATAAATTACTGAAAAAAAATTCGGTATGTTCGTAATAACAATTGTCAAAAAATATAATAATAATGTTCCTTGAGTACATATCTTCCCGGAATTGAATTCAATTTCCCGGTAGAACATTTGAAGTATGTTGATGAAATAACGCATAACTTCCAGATGGGAATGATATAATGTTCGATTTATTTCTCTCGTTTGCGAGATGTTTCGTTTTTATCTTCTCAAATAGTGCAGGATTCGTGATTCAGGAATCGAATATCGCTTGGGCGACCTGACGACTAGGCAACTCGTTTAAGCGAGCGGATCTCACGCCTTGTTAGTGCGTTCCAATCGCAAAAAAAATATTTATCGCCCGGACGGGGTAAGCTTGAATTTAATGGAAATAGGTGTTATTATTTCAAGCACATTTTTCCTTCCTGAGTACACAGACGCGGTGAAAAAAAGTACTATAATTGGCCCCGAATGAATTACTGCCGCGCTTAATTATCTCCCGGGAAATGGATCCTGCATCGCTCTCAGGAATATATGAAATTACAGTAAATAATGAGCGACGAATGATAATTATACTTACACTTATTGTTAAATTGGAGGGTGAATTAAAAAAATGCATTCCACATTTGAATTGGGTGACGCGACAATAAAGAAAGAACGCTTGATAATGAATAGCAGCAATTCATTATTCGTCGTTTACAAATTTAATTATTTGATACACAAAAAGGCTATTTCTCTATGCTCATTAATTTTTTCTTTACTGCCTCATAAAAAACCTGGCCTGCATTCTTTTCGTTCGTATAATTATATAGGGCGTTCGGGTGGGTACTAAAACAAGAAATCCAAAACAAGGGAACATGTAAGCGTATATAAACGCTAGGCTTAGAATGTAAACTGGCCATAAATAGTGAGCGCAGTCCGCTAAGGTAAAACCAGTCCTTCTCACAATCCGACCGTTCGACTGTCACAGTTTAAGCACAAAAAAGTAGTTAAACATTTTACTGGTCATTTCATTATGATTTATATACAAAAACTGACATAAAAAAGCTAGACAAAAGCAAAATAATGTATAGTTACTCGCATCAATATTGACTTATACAAAGAAAAATATTTTCCAAATAATTTGAGAAAAAAAATTCAATACAGCCTGTACTGTCTAATTCTTTATACAATTTCATTATGAACATCTGTCGCCAAATTCCCTTACTGTTTTGGCGCATTTATAACATAATAATATCGTCATATATAAAACACTTAATCCATACTAATTTATTGACCTTTGTAGGCATTCTACTAAAACCACTTACTATTGAAAAAGGGTCAGAGGATTTATTCTTGTATTAATTGTCCCAGTACTCGATTGTGTATTTATTTGGATGTACTACTACCGAGCGTATTTAAGTCAAAAGGGCGAATAAAAACCGATGGAATTTATATGGCACTAAAATCTATAGTATTTCCAATTTCCTGCCGATACTGAGTTCTTCAACATCGTGTCATTGCCAGTTATAAAGAGAAACCGCAAGATTCTTTCGGCCAAGAGGAAGTTCTCGTGGCCCGATTTCCCCGGTCAATGGGTTTCCTCTTCAATGAGACGTGGCTAACAATACCACTTAGATGGCGACCACCGACTTTGATCAATTCGTTGCTGAAAAACGTGATACACTTCTTATCTAGATTCCCAGAATATCAAACTATTAGGTCAAGTGCTACCCTTCAAATTAAAGTAGTGTTGGAAGTCATTTCAGCCAATTCATAACATTCAACTCACCTTTTCCTCGGGTTTTACTATCATTATTACATACAAAAACATTCAACAACCAAAA
Organism: Lethocerus indicus; assembly: GCA_019843655.1. Classification (NCBI taxonomy): domain Eukaryota; kingdom Metazoa; phylum Arthropoda; class Insecta; order Hemiptera; family Belostomatidae; genus Lethocerus; species Lethocerus indicus. Next base: position 17,461,026 of record JACDQD010000003.1, on the reverse strand, counting down.
AAGAAACCCTCCCGTAAACCAGTTATACATCACCATCGGTTTGGATAAAATAAATTACAACTATTAGGCATTTTAATTTATTTATACTTGTACAAAAAAAGAGGCTAATGAAAGACGTTGTTTAAATACTAGACGATAAATTCCTTCGCCGCTACCTAATACTGTGCGTATAAATTTACATAGTAAATAAAAAAATTTTTATATCTGCGGACCATGAATACATGTTAGAAACAAAGAGTTACGAAAAATATTTACTTTTCTCCCCTCAATGGTATAACTATTATCCGTGATCTAAACCTAGCCTTAACCTAAAGTAGCCTTAACCTATTCAACCCGCACAGCAAGTAGATATAGTGCACAATTCTAGTTAATCCGAACTAAAATTAATTAGCATAAAATTGCGTTAAACTGAATAGATGTTCCCCAGAATGGATAAAGAATTAATTAGATATCGCGATAGATGTTTTATTAGTTAATTTATTCCGGACTGCTTTGAAACTAAAAATTTAAATTTGATCGTAATCGGAGCTTAGTTTCTGATTGCAGCAAATAGGACATTGCGGGTTTCTCGATTTAGCTTCCGAAAGTGTTCCGCTTGATTCGGGCACAACCCCCTAATGGGCATTATCGTAGCGCCGAATAAGCCGGCCCCAATATCTGGGCTGTTCCGGAGGGCGTCACAGGGCGAATTGATTAGGGCCGGCTAGTGTAAGCCGTCTCCACTTCGGCTTGTTAATAGGCGGCTTCTCTTTAACCGGGTTTAACGCGCCACCGGCAATTTTGGGCGCTTTCGCCCCATATGTGTAGGCCGATTGGCCCGACATTTAGGTATTTCACTCATCGTGGTAAACGTATACGCCTGATGACCCGATAGGAACCCACGTTACAGGTTTTATATGTTTTATAAACACATTCTCCAATAATATGAGCATTATTGCATAATATGAGCGTAGAAACGTAAAATTATAGAATCTCGACACAAACAGTTGCTACAAATATTTATTAATCAATGTTTCGCCTTATGTTGACAACTCGCACCTATATGCGGCTATGGATATAAAATTTTAATCAGAATATAAAAACCCAGATGTGGGTCGAAATGTAATAAATAGGTGTGTGTTGTGTGCTTATACAAATATTTAATAAGATAAAAACAAGATAATAACAGCGATTTCTCAGATAACAGCAAATTCTCTAATTTTATTTTTATTCCTGTTTACCTCGTTGGATAACATTTTTGTTAACAAAAATAATCGCCGTAGTTTGGTCTACCCTTACGTAAATCAAGCGCCTTTAGTGAAACAATTTTCACTGTTTCCAATAATTTATTTTCGTAATTACAGTGTGATATGGCGTGGCCGATGATACCATCGAATAGGTTAGACCAGTATCAATTCTTTCTGATAAATAAATTGTAAATTTATATCTAAACCTTAGCATTATCGTTATGCGGGCAATGTTAACTTTTTAAATTCAGCTTTAATGAGTATGACAATTTGTCAAGTAATGGCTGTAGCTACGATAAAGGCAATGTACTGTTATACTTTAAATGCAAATGGGCTTGAGGCAGAGGTCATTGCTCCTTGGTGCGGCGGCACTGAATATTGAAGGACGTGACATTTATTTTAAGAAAGGTAATGAATTATTACTGTAAACTAATGTTAGGCCTGCAGTGCTGAGGTGTAAATTGTAGGCGGAAGCAGACGGCACGTAGGTACGGGTAACATTAATCTCAATTTTTAGTTGAGACACAGGATGAAAATATTCGACATTAAGCAATGTTCATAATTAAACAGGCCAATGTCGTAATGGAGTAGTATAATGTCTCAGTACCGTCTATCTATCTAATGACAGAAACAATTAGCAACAGAAAAATAATAAGATATTATACGTACGTAATTATTTCCCAAGATACATTCCAAAATATTATTCCAATAACGAGCTGTAATCGACTTGTCCCCTACTGTTTTGAATAGAACAATTCTATAATATCATATATTTATTCGCATTGTTCAGGAATAGTCCTTTCTTGAAAAAAAGAATAGTTAGTAGTATGAACTGGTTGAGTGTACCGAAGAAAAAAGGAATGGGAATACGGCGCCGTCTGTCAGATTTTAGTTGCAATTTGACAATTAATGTAAAAGTTGTAACTAAATAATCGGTGATTTATACTGCCCTATTAAAATTCTCGAAATTATGCTATCCGCTTTTATTATTGTATAATTATCGTATAAATCTGTTGTAGTTATGTTGTGTTTCCAAGCTGAATAAGTGTGATTTGGGTTGTCTCGGTGAGTCCGACCGGCCAAATAAAGTAGTGGTCGAGGTGTGGGGTGTCGTTAGGCCGAGGAGAATCGGAATTGCTTGCCGGCATTGATGAGAACATTTTCACCTATGCAATATTTCCTGTACAAGTCTTTCTATTTCTTTTATATACACAAATGTTTCATTTTATGCGTTATAATTTTGAAATAATCGACCGGACCTTTAGCTCTCGTACTGTGCAGGTCCGTTTTCAATCCGGTATTCAATTCAGTTTCGCGAAGCAAAAGTGGGAAACTTGGCGATTCCGGAGCGACCCGTATAGTTTCAAATTGCTTGGCCAATTCTGCTACCGAACGAAGTAACTCCGTGGTGCGAGTCGAATCCAAAGTTTCGCCGTTCATTCGCAAACTTCAACTTCGCCACTTTGCGGCCACTGCGATCGGTTATAATTCATTGATCTTTCACAAGATATTTCATATGTATTTAGTATCAAAAGCCTCCTAGTCCTAACGTGTCTCGTGTATACGTTTTCCTGAAAAGGGAAAGAACCCGAATCTTTTATGGAATTGGAAATTTAATTTAATCCTCGAGGAAGCCGACTATACGCGGAGAAGAGCTCATTATAGATTGAGGACATTTACGTCACGATATTTCTGTGCCAAACTGTATAATTTTAAATGTAAGAATAACCTTCCCTCAGAATGTGTGTATTTAAAATAAAGTCGGTTAATAAAATAAAATAACTTCTACTAATCATTTAGATTCCTAAGCCCTACTATAACCGCCGGGTATGCTTTTTCTATCGTTAAATCCTGAATTACTGTGGCATGACAATCCGATATTCTGAAAGCTTTACTTCTTTTCTAAAGCCATTACGTAGACATTCTAGGTCATTTTCTGTGGATATATTTACTGCCAGTGTGTGCACGTCATCTTCCTTTTATAATGATTTTCTAGTTTGTGTTCTTTTAATTGGGAGAAATCCTACTGAATTATTCTTCGCCAGATAAACTATCAGTTCATTACTTTACATTTCGTGCCATCATCTGAAGGGACAATTGTTTATTTTAAAAAACGTAAATACTGTGCTAGGCAAACAAATGTATTTACCCTTATTAAAATTGATCGTTTATTGTTATGGCTATCTAATTTTGACTAAGAGTTATGAAAAACCAATTATTATCAAGTATTTATGTATATCACGAATTGCTGCCTGGCGGTAATTATTTCATTGATGCAATATCCTAGTGGTGCCGTACATTTATAGCAATTAGGAGCTCTGTTTGATAATTTTAATCCATCGGTTTTTCCGCCATTACAAATAATTGGCATTCGCAAGCCATGAAAGGTTATATACAGAATTGTAAATTAGTGGCCTCAATTTGATATTCAGATTCGATTGCCTATCCGTAAAAACAGTTGTACTGGAGTTTAGAGCGTATTAATATTTTTTTTAATAAAGCAACGCAACATTAATGAATGGTCAAGTCCAGAATCTATAGCCCTTCCACGGAAAATAGAATTAAATTTAGCAATAAGAATTATGCAAATAAAAAGGGAGAAAAATCTGGCATCAGGAAACAATTGAAACCTGTCAGTAGAATACTTTGAACAAGTTGTAGGAGCGAGTATTTTGTTTGCATATTGCATTTTAAATGTTTGTATTCACTTTGTTGTATTTGATCGTCGGGTTAAAGGAGATAGTCCTACCGTTTGTGGCTCAGGAAGTATTGAACTTTGGTGTTCCAGAACACCTCTGTTGGCGCATAAAAGAAGGCATTTTTATTGCCGAAGGAGGACTCCTCTCCACTGGAATAGACTCCGTTCAATTACTTTACTTCCCTCTTCCCCCTGTTTTCCCTTTTTGATTCCCTTGTAACCGATTGCTTCTCGTCCAGATCCCCGACATCTTTCGAGTTTTTCCCAAAGAAAGACATGAATTCCATTAGTCACTTTTTCGTTTGTCGGTTTACAATCATGACTCATAGTAAAACGACGATCCAGTAACCCTCCAGGGGGGACATTTACCTTTAAAAAGCTCAAAACAGTTATCACGGTGGACTCTTCCTGCTAAATTATATGCCACTTCGGAAGTGCTTTAGTCAATATTGCTTACTGGGAAAAAGAATGTTAGACCTGAAATATTTATTACTGTTCAGTCAAGAGTCGAATGAACAATGTTTTCCAACATTCCTAAAGTAATATTACAGAATTAAGATAAAGGTGGTCCTGAAACAAAATGTTGCGAATGGCTGGTCTAGAATATCGTCACTCTTGCGCCCTCTTGCGGCGGTAACAGTGTAGTGGCAGTGCTGATATGATGCGGAGGAGTAGAACAGGACACGCTTACCGGCACTCAGACGAATTCTTTCTTTTCAAACTAATGCATAATAAGCCCATGATATTGGTTTCCGTCAGTGGTAGTCCTCAAGGAGCTGCAAACTCTTCAAGATGAAGTGCCCCAGGTCTTTAAGTTATTAATTACCCACTATAATATTCAGCAGATAGATAGCGATTTTTATGAAAATCGCTGCAGTGTAGCTCAATTCGTGATATTAAAATTCTGTAGGATCGACACCTACTCACGGCGAGAGACTTTATCTGAGTGCAAATTAAAAAAATTGAATAACAGTAGGAATCACTTTCATCCACGATCCTTAATAGATGTTTTAATAAAATTAAAATACAAATAACAATGAACGTAATATATTTTTTGAAAAAGATTTATTTAAATACCTTAACCGTCCACGAACATTTGGCAACCAATAGCAGAAGTCTCCTGTTGTCAAATAATACTGGAACAATACGGATCATCGACGCTACTTTTTCCAGCGCGGTGTTAAAAAACAGAATCATTTTTATTCTGTTTTCATCAAAACTTTTTTTTCACAGTGTTTATTATGCGACTCCAGCCTGTTACAATGCGAATGTGGAGTCGCACGATGCGACATCGAAACTGATAGTGACAAATTCCCCTCCTGGCAGTAGGAAAACAAAGTCATTTAATACTCTAGTCAACGCTCGTGACAATAGAGAAGGCCGCGGGCCAGCAAAACAAGGGAGAGACTGAATACACGCTAATAGATTGGGTTAGGCTTCTGTTAATATATCTGACATTTAATATAGAGCTAATATTTTAAGACAGAGTATTATTGTTGTATATAATCGGTTATATATTTAAATATTCAAATTATAAATATATTAACTTTTATAGAAGAAGATTAATAGAGACCTGATTAAGTCTAGTAAACTATACGACAGTCTCTTTTTAAAACGTATATATATATATATATATATATATATATATATATATATATATATATATATTATCTTTCATAGCTACCTTGTATACAAGAATGATGTTTTCCCGCCATAAATCGTTGTTCTCATGATTGTAAATATAGATTTCGGTTTCGCCCTATCGTCAGTAATGTTTCAGTGATTAATAATTTACAGTTTTCTTCCTTCAGAAAATTAAGGTGTATGTCATCTATACTGACTCAGAATATTGTATTTACATGTCTTTCATTCGTTAAAACTCCTGGCGTATTTTCTACCTCTAACGAATTTGGTGAACATCGCCAATTCATTCGAATGCATTGTTATCTCAACAATGGAACATCACCTGGTGGTCACATCCGATGAAAGTTCACGATTTCGGGGGTAATTGTTACCCCCCGATTATGGTTACAGGCTGAATTTATTCGACCGTTAATTTCCCGTTTAATCAGATTATATCCTTTTATCTGCTAACGGCACCGGCGGGCGCAAAACCGCCCGCTTATTACGTCATCAGAGTCCACCAGTGAAAGGAAAAAGCAGTTGGGGCGCCCCTCCGGGGGGTGAATCTTTAATGATCATCGGGAATTGGGCAACCGGTCTAGAAAGAGACCGGCTAGGACGGGCAGAACGCGCAAAACGGTGGACATAATTCAACGGCCGCTTTATCTAAGAGATAGCAATGTTTCATTTGCAAGGGCCGCCTGGGGAATCTAACTTAATTTATGGCCAATTAATTACAACAAATACCAGGGTTCCCTATCTAATCTGGGCCTGCTTGTTTAATACCGAGATACAATCGGTTAACCAAATTCTCTTTAACTTTTCAAACGAATTTATTCATGCTTAATACCATGTTTTTATGATATCAGTAAGTAAAAATTATTTTTATGATAGTTAAAGTAAACGTTAATGTAAATCTAAACGCTAAACCTTGCTTTTATTAATTGATAATTTCTATAATCGCTAAGGCCTATTTAATGCGATGTATCACAAATTGTTAAAAACAAGGATTTTTTACTGTCTTAAAATTTACCAGCTTAAAGGAATTCAAAAGTGAAAAAAAGATTGATGGAACTAGAAATTATCTGTCGTTAATATAATTATATATGAATGTATACGACTCCATTTTAACGCCGCGTTGAATATCGAGTTTATGTAAGGTTTTGCAGGAAGTCCCTTACACTTTATAACCTAGGCAAGAAACTTTCTTAATTGCGTTATTACGCTTGCCTTTACTTACTCCAACTTTACACAACTCTCAGGCCGAAACAGTGTTATTGCACCTGGGATAGTACCTTCAGGTGTTACCTCGTTCACCGGAATGGAATGGAAAATTCTGTTACGGCAGGTTACCAACTGCCAAATAAAACCATAGCGGTCACCAATTAAATTATTACAACATAGTTGCTAGTGATTTCTCCAGTGTTACAAAGTATCATTTCCACGATTTTGCGATTTTGTGCGAAAAAGCTACGTCCTTTATATGTTCTTCGATAAAAGAAATTTAACAAAAATCAGACATTACAAGCTAAATTAAAACACGAGGCCGGAGCCCGACGCCCAACCGAGAGTGACAGGGAGAAATTTAAACATTAAAAAAGATGGCGAAGAAACCGAAATCAATAAAATGTCTGGAGTCGCATTCGTTAGGATCTCGCGCCGGATGAATTATTTACGAACGGTCGGAGGAACGTCACCGACCAAATCGGATCTGGGTCGAGGGGACTTGTGCTCTGGATAAAATAAGTTGGGACGAGAATTCCCAATATAAGTTGGAATGAGTCACGAGTCCGGAATGCGGGCCGACCCTTATCGGAAAAACCGGTAGAAAAACCAGGCCGCCTCCGGTCAGACGACACCGGGACTAATTTCAGGACCCGAAACATCTTAAATGAAGATATATATATATATATATATATATATATATATATATATATATATATATATATACATAAAGATGTTTGGTTCCGGCGACGACAATCAGGTGTTCCGAGTTGTCCCTTAGGCGGAGGACGGGACCGCTAGTTTCGCGGTAATGGCCTGAGGCCCGCCCGCATTGGACGGCGCGACCATTAACGAGAGTGCACAATGGAATAGGTGATATGAATAAGCATGAACCTCCTCCGCTTCTCGGTCAACGGATAGGTTATCGCTCAAACCTGCTGCCTACCCCCGCCCCAAAAGTGACACGAAAGTTCAATAAAGTTATATACAATTCCGTGAACAGCCTTTGATTGAATTGAGAGTATAAAAGAGACAATTATGTGGAGAAATAGGACGCGGAAAAAATACATGCAGAGTAATTCATTAATTTCCACGATAGTAATAATAAAAACGACCGAATCCTTTTAGTATTTTTAACGGCCTATTCATTTTAGTGGCCATTAGCGACAGAAGGGGACAAAGGGGAAAAAAGACTTGATAGTTCTATGCAATTAGGGGAATGCATTCGTCCAACAATACGCTCTAAAACCTTTACAGCTCCGTCTATCCTTTGTTGGATTTACGGCCCTATTAACGTCGCAAACTATATTCTATTCGTGCCAATTGCTTTATTTGTTCGGATGGTTATTGATAATCCTGTTCGCGTTAGCACTTTTACCATGTAATAATCCGCTCTAGCGTCAAGGCAAACAGAAGAAAGGAGACAGGATATCAGAATGGTGATAACACGTTATTCTTTTTGTTGTTTAGTTTACCGTTTATATTCATTAGCGGCCCAGAAGTGGCATAGCATTAATGTAAAGTAGACGCCGACGAAAAACAACTCAGTTGACACTTTTTCACATCACAAACATAATGTTCATTAAAATCGTTCGAAGTAAACGAATGTTGACTGGACCCTAAGGTTGTTTGAGATGCCTGTTAGGTGGTCGAGGAGGATTTCGAATAATCTTCATTATAACTAGAATAGTTAGTGCCTCACTAGTATACTTACAGAATGCTCTGGAAAACGGCCACTAAGTGTTACCGTTTAAAACGTCAATCTACATCGTATCAAATTTATATATAATACATTTTAGTCATTGTTCTGTCACAATTAGGAGTACAATTGGAAGAATAAATATAAGTATTTATTGACATATATATGGTTTTCGTTCTTTTCGTCTCGTGATTCCCTAAAGACACAACTCGAGGTCGGGCAATACCTAAAACAAAGGCTACTCATAAATTATTAGCGACGTGGGTTTCAACAGGGAGATTGAGAAAAGCGGCGGTCCACCGAGGCCCCATTACACGCCAGTTCCCTCGGGAACGCCTGTTAGCTCCCAAACCTCAACAGCCGTACTTTTTTTCATCTGCTTTTATTCCACGAAATATTTCTTGGACATTTGCTAGGTTTATATCTTTTCGCACCGTATCCAAATGAGCCCGATCTCTACCCGTTCTCGGCGTTTCTGCATACGAATGTAATAATTCTTCCCATCATCTGCGTCCACTCATTGATTCGATTTCAACATCGTCAGCAGAATTCCGTCAATGAACTAGTGAGGCACCCACGCGTTGGTTCTTGATAAGGCTTCCTCAGTGGTGTGTGCATAGACACTGCATTGTTACTAGCGTAGGACCAAACCAGCCAGTGGGGACGGAAGATCGAATGATCGTAATATCGCGCACCACAAACGGAAATAAAAAGAAAGTAATAGTTATTTTTCTGGTGGAAATCGTTTGACACGAGTACGTTTAATTTGAAAAATCTTTTAACACAAACTAACATTCTACCCCGACAAAATATTAGGTAATTTAATACATTCCTTCTCTTTTAACACGTAACGAAAATCACTTAACACAAAAATATTTCGCTTGTCGAAAGTAGTTCCCGCTTGTGTAGATAGTGATGATGCAATGGACAATGCAACTAATTTCCCTGTTCCCTCTACAGCAGAAATTTCGAAAATTCCTTAAAATTATGCGCAGATATTTAGGTGTACATATGCGGGACGAAATGAGCCAAACGATTGACGAAATCGAATTATATGCAGACAATTATATGACAAGAAATACGGTCCAAAAAATATCTGATTCTTACAAAAAACAATTGTTTGTCTTTGATTACAATTTTAATGAGTACTTAAAGTTATCAAATATAGGCATGTGAAGTTGATACTGTACTGTAAATTGCCTACACAGGCGTATAATGAAGGTACTAAACGAATTACCTAAATCGTGAACTGCTTTATATGGGATGCTAAATCATGACTCTTGTCGGCGCCGTATTGAATCCTTTGGGGTAATACGGGCACAGCTAATACGGGCGGATAAACCCCTCGAGGGGTTGCAACAGCCAATTTAGAATGGAACCCTCCCCCCTCCTCTGTCGCTTCCTTCCTCGTATCATTTCAGCTTCGTGATCCATGAAAGTAGGTTCGCGCGCAGACAGTTCGACAAGTCATTACGGCCCACATTTTGCCGTATGGACATTTCTGGCAAATTAAATTGTATTTCCTCTTAAGCAAGAGAAAAAAACCGATAAGATAAGACACGTTGAGCCTGTCTTCATCAGGGCACTAAACGAAACAGCAGGCCTCAAATGGCTAAGCGTTCGAACACAATCTATGCTGCTTGCAGAAGTTCTTTTCATTTCATCAGATTTTTATATAGAGGATTAAATAATAACCCATCCTCACTTACTAAAGTCTGCAAATTGTAATCTTTTCAAGTTTTATATGTACAGATATACAGGGCGTTCTGATTTCTTTAAAATGTATAATGCATGTATTGTATGCACTGCTTTGCATAATCTGTTCCTACAGCATTCCGTGTCATTTTTACGGCCCCAAGGTCGCTGGGAAATTAGTTGTAAATAAATAATTCGAAACAAAACATGCGTGATGACTGTAAAATGGAACAGTTTCATTTCACACGCGAATTTCTAAACGCGAGCCCACCTTTGAGAGGTGATTATATACTGAAGAGGAGGGGATTGGAAAATGTCGGTCTCCTTCACGCGAACTCTCTTTGCCTTTCTTGTTCTTTCTTTTTACCTCTTTCTCCTCCCTCGCTATGATGTTTGAGGTCGAGTTTTATTTTTATATTATTCCTTTTTGTGAGTTATTTTATGGCCCCCAGTCCAATTTACACTTTACGACAGAAAGTCCCCTTTGAAGTACGGCGAGTGGGGCTGTGCTGGGTCTCTTGAAGTCGCACTTTAGTCCGCTTTTCTCTGTTAACGTGTCATGGAGGCTGCTATTAAAGCATTTTGAAAAATGCGCCTAAACAGAAACATCACGTTGCTACCTGACTGACACATCTCTGCTTTCATAATTTGACGGATTCAAACCTGTCAATCAATGTGTTCATTCGCGTCAAATTCACCACTGTTGCAATGTTATTACCCCGCAAGGCTACGACAATGATATTAATAGTGAAACCACTGGTAGGATGCTTCATCACCTACCCCTCAGCTTCTCTCAGTATCACATCCCTATTTTGCCGATGGATAGTGATGAATATTACTGTAGAAGTACAAAACGATCAAGTTTAGGTGGAAAACTGCACGAGTGATGACGTTTCAAATCCTTGCCGACTCAACCCCCGCCATCAAATATACCTTAAAATAAAACAATAAATTTCACCTCTGGAAGAAAAAATGGAATCGACTGACCTTTAACAAAAATTAGAAATGAATTGCCCTTGTGTATTAAAAATTGAATAAAAAGCCGGTATATGCAAATCCTAAATATCATTGCCAACTCATTAAATGTATAATTGCGTTTATTACAATTGCAAATATCAAGTATGGGAAAAATGATTTGAATCATATCCGACAAAACAACATAAAACACGAACTATCGTTGAAGAAGAACTTGACCTATTTCTTCGACCCTTCTAAAATTAAAAGGCGTTTAATTATTCTACAAAAATGGTTCTCGACGAACGGTTTTCCATCGGTATAACGGTGTTATACTGTAGCCGCCGAGTGATGGCGAAGCAGTCGCCCTGGTGGCGTGAGACCCGGCTATATAACAAACCACCACCGTTCCAATCTCTCGTCCAATTCCCCTATTACAACCTACAGATCTATTTCGTTAACTCGAATTGCAAGTCGAATGGTTTTCATAAAACCCATTTCTTTTCACAAGCGGCAACCGACGGTGAGACTATAAGATAGGCTCCTGTATAAAATCAAAAATATTGGGCCAATAGATAAATAACACCGACGTGCAGATTAGATTTAGGTTCTGAGATTGTGTTGTGAACGTATATGCCGTAGTTATTTAAATATATTATGCTCTGGTGTATTTGTAGAGTTAATAGTGTACCTGCACATCAAATAAGGCAATGGCTCGAATGTACACCGGGTTAGGTTTTTAAAATTTTACAAATTTTATTATTTCATATACTGATAGCGCTGGTAATTATACTGTTTCCAACATAATGGACCGGGTAAGAGAATTTTCGAAATGGCTCGCTTCATATTTTCCGAATATACCGACTGTATACGTGTTCTGTGAAGCGGGCAGGATTGTCTTCAGTTGAAATGAAAGCGCCCAACAGATGCGCTAAATCGACATCCTCTCAAGGTAACGATCACTGAAAAACCCATTAAAGAAAAGGGACTACCGTAAAGGGAAATCCCATTGGTAGACCTTCGCACGCGTGTTACAACTTAGTATGCATGCGGCAGTATGCGGGTTGAGTGCAGTCGGTGAACAGTACTGAGTGTTATTTAATATCCCTGAAAGGTTTATTAATAGTATTATAGTGCAATTGCTCAATGATGTTATAGAGAAAACATGTTGCGGGATACATTATTAGATTAGTGAGTTTTGAAAGGGTGTACTCTAAAACACCTTACAAATGTGTTATGTTAGGGACACACTGTATCACTGACGATGACAATGGTCTAGGTAGCGACTAGTTGATGCTATTCATATTAAAATCTCATATTGTAGTACCATAATCGAAGTTGATGTCCTTAACCTTAATTACCAGTAAATGTTATCAGTATGAAAATACGACCAAATACTCGTCTGTAACAAAGTTGCTACTCCATCAGGAGAGCGGTTAGAATTTTTTGTTTAAACAAAATTATTCCTTTAAATCGTGATTAAATCACTATCTTCGTATATTTAAAATTCCACAAACTTAAAACATAAAATCCAAAAGATTAAATGTTTGCATCTGCATGTTGAAATCATTATGACATTTTATAATACATTTGAGCTAATTTTGTTGGCGGTAAAAACAACCCAATGCTGTTGTTGTAAAAGCAAATATAATACTTTGTTTTTTGTATGTTAGAATAACGGAATATAATATAGAACTACATTGTACCGCAATGTTACAGAATAGTTTCACCGTCTCACCGATACCGTAAAGTTGTGAAGAGTTCCTTGACGTAATACAAAAATGGACGTAAGATGTTACTTCAGAGTCTTCTTTTCGATGGACAGTTCGAGTAATAAGCTGAAATAAACTACAGTTAGAAATTACAGTAAGAATTACAGTTAGGATGGTGAACTCCTTTCTTTCTGGGCTGGCTGATGACGGAGTAACACAATGGGATTAATCCTGATATTTTCGGTCCTTCATTTGTCGGCCCCTTGTCATTAACTAAAACATTTGATAGATTTTACGACCAATCAAGTTTCTGGTCATAACTTGACACTCGTATTCAGTATTAAATCAGAATATTAGTTACACTTTAACATTTTTATCCTGAAGTAAAACACGGATACCTGCGTTTCCGTTTCCATCTTATGAGTTACAAAATAATTATTGCCGCTAGAAGTAAGCTTTTAACCCAGTCCCAGAGAGGAATACTTGAACTCGAGGTGGGTTGACATTACAAGGTTTATAACACTCCTCTTCCTAATTACTGCCAAGAAGTCAATTACTGCAATCAAATTTGCTCAAGGTTTAATGAACAGTGTACATAGAAAATATTGATTAGTAATTTCAAATAATATATTTGAAAATGTTATTGTGTTGATAATATAACACGTAATATGAATAAACAGTTGCTTATCCTGAATCTCGCAAAATATCTCGACGTTTTGTCAAATTTTTGAGTGATTATAAGTTTATTTAGGACGTCTCTAGTGTGTTGAAGATTTTTGGTCTTTTTTATTTATTTATTTTGTTATTGTATATATTCATGACACTCCTCGTGAGTTATCTTTCAGCTTTTATTTAGTTTGGCAATAATAACTGGTTTTGAAAAAGTTAGCTTATGCTGAACAGCGATACACGACATGGTTCGTCTAAAATAGTCGTTGTTTACTTTGGCAAAGTAATTCAACTGTGGGCAGATTTAAAATAACCTAGTGTATTAAGTTTATTTATTGCAATCTTCCGATACTTACAGCCGACGGGGTTCTTTAAATAGCGGACTGTTTCGCCTTTCTTTAACATTATCCCGCCATCGATCAGAGCTTTCCGTATGCATTGACTTACCGCCACGGCGTTGTTTATTTATTATTCTATGCGTCAATAATTCTAATGACGAGACGGTACAGTGGGTAGAGATTCGTCCGCACATCCTTCGGGTCATAGGACATGGGGCGAAACCATGAAAAGCCGAGTTATACCAACTTGGATTATGTGCGTTTACTTGGCCAGAGCAGGGATTTGCCGAGTACATGGACCGAATTTCCGAACCGTACTATTATCATAGCCGGCCGCTATGTCTGTTCTGCTATGCCCATATAAACTATAATTTAATGGTAATTTAATTACCAGTACTAAGCTCATTTATTTATTTATTTTTCAATTCATACCGCGCCCTGTTTGGTCTTCTATGTTCAACCTGTTGTTTTACAGCTGCCTCGATTTTTCTCGTGAGGGCGAGTTGAGCTTTTATGTTTGTTTCACTTTAAGGCACCGGTACAATTTTTTAATTATATTTAGCGTCAGTGCGATTTCATAACACGAATGTACTTAGCCAATGTGTATTTCCATAAACACAAATGGAATTCTATGTTTCCCTCAGACATTTCAAAGCAGAGTCCTACCAAACCCCACTATAGCCGGTGGAGTACTGTTACCACTATTAGAAGAACTAGACAGGCTAGAGAAAACTCGTTCTCCTATAACAATCGTCCTCTGATTGTTTCGTTCTTCCTATGGCTAGATAGTACTAGTGACTTAATCGAATCGACTGTTTTCATGTCGTCAGGATCCAGTTAATGTGTGTTGTAGTGGTGGGGCTAGTAGGGAGGGGTGAGACCCCAGCTGCCGGTGGGTGGGTGACAGTCGAGTGGCCGAGGGGAGCCACTCAATCAGATATAATAATTAAAATAACCTCCGAGCCGGGCCATATGCATATGCCGGTTGTTATCCACGATAAAACTCAGAGCCGCCCAATTACACACCCCTACCCCTGTTTTCCCGCTGGGTGCGTTTAGAACGGGCCTCGCCCCCTTCAACTTCGAGGCCGCAAGCACCCGAACCCTCGCCCCACAATTAAAAGCGCATCGCCGGACCCACTCCACCCACCCACCAGCCAGCGGGGCCACTGTTTGTTTAGGACCTCCCAGTTATACGAGTAAGTAAAGAAAGGAATAATTGGGCTCTACTCATTACCACGCGGACTTTCCTCAATGCTCGAAAGACATCCATGTTTAAATAGTGACAAATTCACGTGAAGTAAATATTAACAATACTATTGAAATTAATGAAGTATCTGATATCTATGAGGACCGTCATGATACTGTAGAAAAATCTATGTTCCACCAAGCCAGCTTATTCGCTCTGCTACTGTTGCGACTGTCAGAATATCTGATTCAAATCTGAACCCGAGAATATCTGAAATAAACAATTTGTTTGGCCACGAAAGACGATCTTGTAACGGCGGATGTAACACTTTTCGTCATACACAATTGCATTAAATACAGTGTCCACGAATTATAATACACAATACAATAATTTAATTCGAATGATTTCGAATAACACAAATTTTGTATCATGCGCATCGAATTGTACTCACATTAAGATTCAAAACTGCAATAATTCGTGAAATTACCAAACTCTTACTTTCTGCGAAGGATCAATCGATGCTGTTTTTCCTTATATGTTAACGACTTTCAGCTATTCACTAATTTTGGGCCTAGGGAGTCTATATGGGGCGCCATCCCCGAGTGTACTGTTTTAGAGCCGTTTTACAGTCTTTACTCCGGGGCCAATATTAGGCGGTCCTCCCCCGTCGACTAACAGCTCAGCCATTCCGCGGCTTTCGTTCGCGGCGCCCTTAAATAAAACGACGCTCCTTTACGACCGTTTAGAGGGCCCCGGATAAACGGGCCCGGCTTCATTTCAGGGCCGGAATAGGCGCCCGCACGTAAAACTATTTGCGAACGAAAAAGAGAAATACAGACGCAATTGTGGAAAAGATATAAATCTCAATGGCTTTTTCAAGGTTATTTCATGCAATAACTAAACTACTGTCGAATCTCTTATGAACTGAGATTCGTTATTTTTCAATGCACAACCAGTGAAAGACTAACCAAATGTTAATTTTCCAATCGAGAGACATTAAAATCATTTAATTGAGCTGGTTTTATATTTATAGCTGAAGAATACGCGCTAGCGGTGTAATTCTACTACTAAAGATATAGCCGATAGAAGTGATAGCTTGCAACAGGACACAGTTAATGCGAACAGGAGTTAATGTTCCAACAGGAAATATGGTGCATATTACATTTATACTGAAATAATATGATAATACTGTGTCTTAACTGTTTATGTTATATCCAACATCTATTACAGAATAAGGGAAATGAAAAAGAAGAGGTTACTAATTTGTTATGATTTATTTCCTTGGTTTTTTATTTGAATTTTTCTGTCGCTGGATGTAAAACATCTTTTTTATCGTGGGAATATTTTTATCGTCCATTATCATCACCTACCCCGGTCCCATATAACACAATAAACTGAACTTATTACCTCCATCCCAGGTTATATCGGTTCGTTTTCAATTCAACCTTAGCACGGACCTTCAACATTCTCTGCCTTTTACTGGGGTAAGTGAAGGTTTTGCCCTCTGCGCCCGCCTTAAGAGTGTCATGAACTCAGTGTGGATCAGTTCCTCTGTTTCGCGGCCTTTCGTTCCCGGTACCGGACACAGTTCGGGGACCACAAGAGATCCCCCTACTAACCTCCGCCCTAGTGCAATTTTTACATGTTTTCACACCTGGCTATTTCCTTCCTTGAGTCTGCCCATTCAGGTGACAAAGCCGTACTCTCAACCAACTCTGATCCTTATCAAGCATCGAATTCCCTACAAGAACATCTCCCCCTTATATAAAACCGGTCCAGAAAATGGAGGATTGAATAGAATTATCAAGAAAGCGCATATGTTACTTTTACCTTCAGAAGAGCAACATGTAATTTTCCTAAATTGGTCCGAACTTCCTATTGAAAATCAAGTGCCGTACTTGGGACTGCACTTAGACGGAAGATTAACATGGAACCCACACACAAGACTCATACAGAAACTAAACGACGTTTCAAACTGTTACTAAGACTCCTCGACTGTAGATCATATCACTAACGAACAAATTATGATATTATAACTGCGTTTTTAAACCTAACTGGGCGTACGGAATTGAGCTTCGGGGGGGTCCACCAAATCGTCTAATTCCTACAGAATTCAATCGGAAAACGGGCAGTGAAGATCGTTAATTTGAGAACTCCAATGTGCCCAACTGTGGGAGGACTACTTTTAGGCGCTATATCCGAGCACACTGGCTCTGGCACCCGGCCACCTGAGAAAAAAAATCTCTGCCTCGGAGAGATTTTGTCCCCCAAATGAATGGACCATACGCCCACTTACGAGAAAAGTATTTTTTTCGTGAAGAAAGATAAAAATACTCTATTCCAAGTCATATACTACAGTCATAAGCCAATACAAATCCTAATAAAATAACCGGGCAAATGAAGCATACAAAGTTTCCTTTCTAGACAAATTATTATTCATGTTTCCAACTATCATCCTTGCTATGGAAAAGCCCTATCAGGAACCATTGTGTACAAAATAATGTACTTACATAAAAATCTGTCATGTAATGTTATTTGGTATGCTGTAAAATTAGGAAATTTACTTTATATTCTAAATGTAAAAAGCGTTATTATAATTATATTAATAGAATGCATTAACGCGCATTTTGTTAACATATATTATTAGCATTTTTATTGAAATCAGGTTTTTATTCTTTGTCTTTATTGTATTAAAGACATTCGTTTTTATATCACCTAGAGATAACAAGTCAAGAACACAATTTTCGCTGCATCCCTAAGACCTTTCCGTTGTTGTGAAGTCGCGTAATGGCATTGAAGCGGAGAAAATGCATGGAATTCGAAAGTTAGCAAACGTACACAGCCTTCGGACTGTACGTGAGCTTCCGAAGCGTTTCAGGAGACCGCTTCGTGATAAAACAAAGGGCAGGTCTTAAAGGAGACTGTGATTACGCTTAGAATACATTTGTCTGAGCGGATTCTCGCAACAAAACGCTGCGTCAATTGTCCCAGAATATGTTACCCCAATATATATAATAATAATAACTTTTATTTGTCACTATAGCAAATTATACCCAACAATCCATGTTCTATTCCATTTTTAGGAACAAAATTTGACTTAAACTGCCGATCGCTCGATTGAATCAATAAAATATATTCTAGTACATTAAAGGAGACCACGATTTCTTGTTCTTCATTTATAATGCTGTTTCGTTTTTTAGTTTTGGTGTATCGATTCTGTCCATATTGAAATGGCGCTGTCCAGATACGAAATTAAATAAAAAATTAGTTCTCCCATAACCGAACAGTTGAAACACACAAGCGCTCTCGAATTTTTAACGAAACATAAAAAATAGAAGGGCAATTTTATTTCCTTGCTGACAATAATTCGAGTTTATCTTCAGTAAAAGTTTTCCGGGTGCAGCGATCGATTTGGTATTCATGGAGTCCGATTGCCATCAAAATAACAGCACAAACCGGGTGGAATTATGAAGTACCTCCGATGCCGGGGGCAATCTGTCCGTATTATCAGTGGACTGGAATGCAGGCGAACTTTCAGGACATCCGGCTGAATGATTTTTGGAGTTAGTTTTGAATGGTTGGGCGGGGTGAGATGGAGGGTGGTGGGGGCCGGGTGCGGGCCAGGTGTGCCCCAGTGGCTACCTGGGACAATACCGAGAGGCCACTGCCATCCGCCCATTGTTCACCTCTGGATAGTTATAATTGCGCACCCGGAGGACGCCCGTGTTTTTTTGTCGGCCCCAGAAATACCGCGGGAGGAGGGGGAATAGACGGGGAATTAATGGAAGGGGCGCGTGTTGTGGATTAGCGCCCTCACCCTCACAATAGGTTTTGGCCCTCGCAACTGGGACTTTCATGTGTTTAGGCACGTTCCGCCGGCATCTGAGACTTCTTATTACATATAATACACTATTAGCACGATTAATTTGCTGAAAAGTTACTTACCATGGGTACTATGTCATTGAGACATGTTGCCAAATGTTATTCTACTTACGTGCACGAATGCATATTTCTACATTCCAGATCTGTCTTTAATAAAGTCTACCCAATTTTCAGAGATATTGTGCTAGTGTATTTTATATTTGTTGGCCTATTGACATGAAAAACTGCGTGCAACTATATTATATTAAAATGTCCCTAATATTAACGATCACGTGGATATCCCCACACCCGACTCAAAAGAACCGACTTAAACAGAAAATTTGGACTCTTAAGGCCATTACTAAAACGGACATCGGAATTGACCTTAAGTAACAAACTAACAATATACAAAGCAATACTCAAACCGACATGGACATATGGTATTGAGCTATGGGGTTCCACCAAGATATCCATCATCGCTCGCATCCAGAGATTCCAATCAAAAGTCCTTCGCACCATCCTTAATGCTCCCTGATATGTTTTTAACCACACAATCCACCATGACCTCATCATACCGACAGTCGACGAAGTCGCAAAATCTCGGTTCCTGAAGTTCCCGCCTTTCTCCTCATCCTAATCCACTCGTTCAGTCCCTTCCTCTTTTACCCATCCATTATCCTCACCACGACAGCTTAAACGCCACTGGCCCAGAGATCACCTCGGGCAGTAGTTAAAGTAAAAAGCGCCATCATTGGGTGGTTTCTTTATCGAGACAACACGCGAAAAATATACATGTATCGATTGCACCTATAACTGTATAAGTTGATTGTGCAAAATAAAAAGTTAAAAAAATAATAACGATATATTTTTTAGGGCTTTCACAACTACTTCTACCATTCAAATTCCTACTAACATACGAAAACAATCATTCATTGCAATCGTGATCCGTTTGCTGTTAATAAATAAGCCGTTGCAAAATATTTCGTCTTGAAAATTGTATTCCTCAGTATCAACATAAAGTTACGCATGTATTGTTTAGGCAGTACTTTGTCCTAAACAAAGGGGGAAAACGATGCAGAAGTGGCAAGTGCCCCCTGGAGTCCTGTGTGAGTTCACAATTGACGGAGGCGAAAAGCCGAAACCGATCCTGTCCCAGACCTTTACAACATAAGAGGGTCATGTTGCACCTGAGGCACAGTCTGGCCTGTTTTCTTTTAAGCTTGACAATAGTGTTTAAATCTGACATGACTATTATTGTCATTGACTGGGCTCCGGTAAGATGGCGTGATGTTGTGGGGAGAATGTCGGTTGGCAGGGGTTGACCCCCGATTTTGCCTGTGTTTGGAAACCACCTGAGTGGCATCTATTGGAAGGGTTTTCCTTCCGAGGCCCTCTAGGACGTTGTCTGCCGAGACATTCAGTGACAATTCAAGTTCTGATCGCGGAAACCTTCGCTCATCTGTTTATATTATTCCTGAATTAATAGTTGAATAAACAGTTTCGGCTACAGGCCACGCGGTATGCAATTTTTCATCCCTAAGTTCAGTTTCCCCTTATGAATAAGTGGTAAATCCTGTTATCGCTAAGATGGGAACACTCCGGTCATCCAAATAAAAGCGATGGACATTTCTATAGTCAACGTTTAAGCGGACCGTCCAGTCGTGTGCTTCATAATGTGTCTCCCTTATTCCAGCAGAATTCATTCGAGTATTCAGCAAAACTAAATACGAAAGTAGGACTTTTGCAATAATATGCAAACTCAACAAATGTACTGCTGAAAAATGATAAATCTACGTGTGTAGTTCACTTAGTGTTGAAATTGGATCTTTTAAATTTACCGACGAAGCATAATTGACAATCTGCTTCTAATATAAGCACTGGTCGAGTCATCCTCTTCCCGACTATACTATTTTATCGGGCTATTGACGAATTAATTTAGATCGCTCGACTCCAATCACCCTTTCATAATTAAAAGCGTGATTCGATCATTATTTAAAGGAGAAAGGGATTTGATAACTGCAAATTTACATTTGGACTAGTAAATTTAGCTATGATGTTTGCTGCGCCTTGTCACTGTTCATTAAATATGAATCGCAAAAAATTTAGGAATTACTTGATCAAAGTAAGCAATATATTATATATATATGTGTGTGTGTGTGTGTGTGTGTGTGTGTGCGTGTGTGTGTGAATAATAATTTCAGAAAACGTGCTGACTGGTCGTATAGGCTAGCGGCAGTGCAGATCTGTGTACTAAAATAGAAAGGCATTCGGTATTAAGGAAGTCATATAAAACGCAAGGGAAGGGGTAACATGGTTATACTATTTTGCCATAGTATTTCGTACATTCATAGTTATTTTAAATTAGCCTTATGTAACTCAGGTAAGCATATAATCACACACATAATCAACAGCATTCAGCAGCATAATTTTGCTAATAATAAAATTACTATTACTATTTAAAGTAATTACAAGTAATTACTATTTAAAACTGTTTACTTCACCTATCGAGCTTAAGCTTTTCCCTGTCATTTAATTTTGTTTAATTCGGCAGTCGCCTAAGTATGTTTCTCAGATTATGCTGCTGTCCTGCAGAAATCCATTAATCTATTGAAATAAGCTGTAACACAATTCAAATGTAACAACAGTCGAAGTTTAATAGATAAATAACATTGAATACTGAACGATCATGAAATTGACAAGTTCCGCATGTATATAGCGGCTTGAACAATAAATAACCGAAACGACGTCTAACGACGTTGACGCAAAGACCACAAATGACGCATACCTTGGTTTTGACGCACTAGTTGCCCTACTGTTGCGCAATTACGATGTATAAAAAATCATTTACTTTCTCGGATCGTATTTCAAATGAAGCCGTTGGCAAAGGTAGTAGGTTCCGTCAAAGGACACGACTGTGCAAAGAAACATTTTGGAAACTTACCAAATTAAGGACCACTTAGAGTGCACTGAATGAGGGCCTTGTACGTATCATTACAAATGAAATGAGGTACGCAAACTCAGCCAGTTATATGGAACACTCTCGGTAAATTCCATGGCCATAAATCGTGCTCTCTAAGCCTTTAAAAGTTCGAGTCATCTTAAAAAGTCGAGAGGTGTCGACAACCTTTTTCATTAGAGAGTCGCTTCGGGCTTCCAAAGTCGCCGAGGCACATTAGCATTTGCCCGGCTCAAAGCCTTCCTTTCATCGGGCCTATTTTACATTTAAGTCAACAAAGATGGCCTCGCCTTCCTCTTTCCGTCGTGCATTCTTAACCACGGCATGGTCTCTCTCTCCCTCTATCTCTGGACACCCTCCCACCCCACCTCGCCTTCCAGATAATGCCCAAAGAAATTGTATATGCACTTATGCCGTTGTCCGTGGTAGTGCAAGGGACCAACAACGAACAACAAACGCTTAGACAATTATTCTAATTATTCTAATTTAATTATTCTAATCAGTATAATCACTCCTGATGCCTCGTCGGGAGCCGACAAAACCCGAAACCGGTCTAAAGTGAATTGTTAATTTGCGCAAAGGTAAGATTCAACACCCTTGCGGTGCCCGGAAAAAATATTTGAAATTAACTATTTTCGATAAGTTTTATTATAACCGCAAATTGCATGGAAGTGCGAGCGAATAAGAACACATTCTACGCCATACATTATATGATGCAGGTTATAATGATGAAATTTATGTAGTATGTTGCCTTTTTTCGTAATTCCCGTCTGAGCGAGACATAAACGCTCAAACAATGCACCTTTGTAATTACGGGTTCAGATTCCCAAAATAATTCAAATGTTTTAAATTTCCTATGAGCTAATTAAAACAAACGTTAAAGGAATCCTCTCCTTTCTTTTCTTTTACATTCTATGCAGAGCAGTAAATTGACACTAATTATTCGTTTAAATTAAAAGTTAAATACGCTACTCGATGGATGGTTCAAATTCGCACCGTGTGTTTAATTTTGAAAAAGCACCCCTCGACAGTACCATCGCTTTTGCTTTCATCATGTGCAATTGATTAGAAGAGAGGAATGGCACGATTGGAATGGAGCTAAGAATTGGAAAGGATTCAGTTTGTTATTGAAACAACAAATACCTTTCACTCCCAGCTATGTTCAACCATTTCGTCCCGGATTTCGACGCACATAAATTGAAAGGAGCTGTAACGTTCCTTAAATTTCACAGTGACTGCTAACGTGAGTAGCATTTAATGAATGTTGAAAACGGTCCTTTTGGCATTTTAATTTATTTGTGGTGAAATAACCATACGTTTCGTACTTAATTATAAATGGAACCCTGGAATTTCTTTATTGCTAACATGAAACAGATTCCTTTTTTATGGAAATAACTACCTATTTACTGGCAAATTTTTTAAATGGCCTTTCGACAAATTTATTAAGGTGTTCCTTTTAAGTTCTTATATGTTGAACCCCTTACATGTCAAAACATTTTCCGTTCATACAATTTTGTATGTACAATACGATCGAGTACAATAGATTTTGGATCATATAATCACAAATAATTATAAGAATTAATTTTATCTATAACAAAGACACATTTAAATTAAATATGAACAATTAATAAAATGATAATAAATTAAATAATATACCATAAAGTTGGAACGTTAAAATGTATAATGGTGGACGATCTTTGAATTTCAAGAAAAGTGAAAAGAATAAAGACACACGATCAAGTTTCCATTCTAATGCATGGCCGATTGATTACATAAAAGACGGTCTTTCAACGGCACATTAGTTAGTAATATTTGCAGCCTGGACTTAGTAGAAAACAAGTTATCTGAAAGTAATATAAATGCACACTCTGGTTGAACTATTAATTAAATATTCTACTGAGGTGGTAACACTGTTGTTGGTCGCTCATGTGTCATGTTATATGTCCAGTAATCCCCTGCGCCCTACACACAAAAAATTAGACACCAATACTAACGCAACACATTTGCAGTACTCACCTCACTGTCGTTTAGATGCATGGAAATTGAACGAATACAAAAGTACCTCGTGGGTATTTATTCTTGTTTAAGAGTAAGTGCTACGAAATGAAATGAAAAGATTAATCCAATTTCCTACGGTATGAAACCAGCAGCCAAAGGAATGACTAGGAGAAATTAAGTGCAACGAAAGGAGCAGTAGCCGAAGAACAACTCACTGCCTCTTTGATTTACGCTTCTCGGGAATCGGATCCAGTGAAGATTAAAGGCCGTACAAACTTTTGCACAAGTTGCATAAATCCTCCTCCGTTGATAATTTATTGCGGGGAATCGGAGACACGGTATATTACTTACTTTTTACTTTACGAGGCACTGGAAAAGGCGCAGTGTGTGGCCCCCAACTTAGCCTACCATTAATAGATCCTGAAACTTCATCAATTAGAGCCCAGTAAACAGTTCCTTCCGATAGGCCGGGGACTGGAGTTCCGGTCATATTGGACTCCTGAAATGAATTTTCTCCTCAACCGATGTCCTCGGCAAGACGGAATTATGTCCTTCCGCAACTAAATGATCTATTGTAGATATCGTGTGTTCCTGTCTCCTCTCGCTGTTTGGTCTTTTGCTAGATCGGTTTCGGCTGCCAGCGGTGTTAGTCAGTTTTGGCACCAAGGATGTTTTTTGGACATCCTGACTGGCACTGTCACTTGTGACACGCAAAGTGACCAACACCGCTACTGAAGATGGCGAGCAGCCGAAACCGGTCTGGCAGGAGACCAAAGCAGCGAGATGAGACAGAAACGCAGGAAATCTACGGCATTCCAACCCCTCGCAGACCACAAAACAGGTACTCTAATCTATGATCTATCTGTTATTGGATTGAGGTTGTTAACTGAGAGGGCGTCGCGCGGAGGGAGTCCGTTAAATCGTTGGACAAGGTTAAAATAACGGCCGGCCGGTGCCGACGGTGCGGCTGTTTATCGGGCGTTGCCGCCGGGAGCGCTGCCGCTCTCCGAGATATGAAAATTTAAACTTCAAGCTGGGCCCACACTTGGCCAGAACTAGTTTCTCGGTCTCGATTCCCGCCACTTTCTTGCCGCGCACTTTTCGCCGCCGCCTCAAACGTCGGAATTCTCGAGTCCCCGCAGCCGCCTCACCTCCAATGGCGCCATTATCGCAACAATGTTCTATTGTTCTTCTCCGATTAATTTTACGATTCACAATAACACCGACCAATCGACACGGTTCAGAATGGGAATGTCCAATGTCGTGAGGCGTCATTACCAAACCTCTACTCTCCGATAGCTAAAACGTTTTCAATTTTGAGCGGTAATACTCTATATTCTGTTGGATTTCCGTCTTGGGGAAACATAATAATATTCATCACCTGCACAGTAAAGCTTTTTAAGGAATTTTATTAAATTACGAAAAATATTTACCAATAATACAGTACTGTAAATACATGTCCGATGAACCCTTTTTCTGAATTCATACTAATTCAGTGAGAATTATAAGCGGTTACGAAGAGAGAATTCTATTAATATTCTGCTTTGATGTGACGTCGTCTTTGAATGATTCAAAGATTAAACGAACAGAGACGATGTGGAAATGGATTATATATAATACTTAAATTTAAAAATAGAATTGTTTGATGTACCTTTAATAAAGACTAAACAAACAAATAAGCATTACTTAGCCCGGCATTTTCAGCAATTACATTCAAAATAACGTAAAGTCCATGCCTTCTCCACTTTTTTTCAACACTCCCTCCACCATTTCTCAAGCCCATTGGATATGCCATTATTTTCTTCTTGAATAAGAGGTTTTTCTTGTTAATTTTTAATGCGGAATACTAGTTATTACGTTATAAGTCAACTAGTCCATTCTCGTTCCTGTAAGTGTTACAATCATGATGTATAATTTATATGGTAACATGTTTCGTTAATTAGCGACGCAGTACTGTTGTTTCTCCACTAGATACCTGTTCTCAAATTCCGATATAGAAAACATCACGGGGCGAAAAGGCATCGCTTGAAAATAGAGACAAACTTCATACAGCCAAAAAGAGTACGTTATTAAAGTTATTAAAGACTAATTTCTATTAAAGACAAATTGCTCGCCTGAAATGATTTAGTTGCTTGATGATGGTTGAATTGATGTTGGTTTCGTTAAATCTGAATTAAAAGTACCAGAATTCTTTCGAGAGTATCGCAGACATAATGAAAAAGTACCAATTTTGTGAAACGATTGACGGGTGTTGCACTACTTTCCAAGACATAATAGAGCGTTGTATACCATAACTTCCTTTTTAAATATTCTCGGAAGATATATATCGGTACCGAGCCAGGTATCACCCTCAAACATAAAATACACATTGTTGCATTCGTGAATGTTATATGAATAATTTGTTTAAACATATACTTTCTGTTCAAATTGTTTCTCTTTCTTCATCTATTTAGATATATAGTTATTTTAACTGTTGGCTATTATTAGGAAACGATTTAATTCGATGTTATTAATACCACGTATGACATTAATTTATCGGTTTTCAATAATTATGTTTAATCATACTGGTGATCGGAATACAGTCAAAAATGTCGATAAATGTCGAATATATAGTATTTCTAATTAGATCGCCTGTACGATAATAAACTTGGAAAACATAGAATTGTGTTTGAATAAAGATTTGAAGTGATATATTCTATTCTATTCTGTTTGGATGAGAGAAGTAAGCGGGGCTCGGTTAATAGATAGGCTGGCGGTTGAGCGTTTAATAGTGATCGGGTGAGGTGTAGGAAGAGGTGTAGTTGGGGGTTGGCGGGAAAGGGAGCGGGTTTGAAGTGGGGGCCGGGAGGGTGGTGGCGGCGGAGGGGAGACCACGCCCTTCGCGTGCCCCCACATCACGGTCAAAGTCCTTCCCCCTCTTTGACGTCAAGGCAACCGCTTCGGCTCAGTTCGGCAATACTCGGCCGGAGATTTGAAGCGCCGACACGGCCGACAGCCTTCCCTAGTACAGTCTGTACGAGGCGCTTTATCCGAGTTTATGTGGCGCACACACGAGCGGCGAGTGCGGTGCAGCTCCCGTGTACCGGTTGTTACTGACGCGCGCATACCCGGACAGTCGCCAGTGTAGTCGGTTAGGTTATATCGCCGGTGACAGTGAGAGTGAACGGTGGTGGGGAGTGTTATCATCAACGTCCCGACTGCGGATTGAAGTGCGTGCGCGAGTGCCAGTGGGTGCGGGAGGGGCCGCCTGCCCCTATGTCCTACGATGTGTTGTGCGGTGAAGTGACATAAGTGAAGACGTAAAGAGAGAGAATTGATAGTAGATTGGGAGATAGTAGTGGCGAGAGTGAGTGTCGGATAGGGGATCCGCGGCGATGACGAGTGTAGTGTCTACCCGGCACCATCACCTGAGGCCGGTGGGGCCGGGGCCGGGGCCGGGTCCGGGGGGCGATGGAGGTGGGGCGGCGGGGGCCGCGGGCCCCCCCCCGACCCCCCACGACCGCGTACTCCGCCGGCTCTCATCCGCCTCGCCCTCCTCGTCGGGGGGGGACGGCGACACCAGCGCCGTCTGTCAGGTCATGGGCGACATCCTACACCGAGTCGAAGAGCGCGTAACTGGCGCTACCTGCCCGCCGGCCCCTCCACTATTATCGGTCGATTACGTCGATGACGTTCGCGCCATCTCCAAACATAAGAAAAAGTCGCGGAGGCATAGGGACGAAGAAAAATCGAGGGAGAGGAAAAGGAAACGTTCCACTTCTTGTTCCACCGCCTCCTCGACCTGTTCGTCCATGTCTTCGAAAAAACATAAAAAGAAAAAGAAGAAACATAGGCGAGACGAAGACCCGCCCAGCCCTCGAGTCAATCCGATATTCTTATGGGTCAAGCAAGACGATACCAAGATCGTGGAAGTATTATGCGAAGACTACGACAAGAGGAATAGGATAACATTGACGAAAACCGCAGCGGGATGGCGAGCCATACCCCGGACGGAAAGATTGTCCAGACAGTCGTCCTATCAACAGCTAGTCAATAACGACCACGTAGTCGATACCAAAGAGTCGGGGGACGAGCGGGTTCCGTCGTGCGACCCGGCGGAAGATCAGCCCGGTGAGGAGGAAGAAGATCCGGAAGAGGAAGAGGAAGAAGAACCGGAAGCCGGGGAAGAAAAACATAATAAAAATTGTAGCGATAACGAAGACGCGGGAGAGGAAGAGGGAGAGATACCGGAGGAAATTTCTGAGGAAGATATAGCTGCCGAATGTCGAGAAGACCGAGGGACCGATTTCATCGAGACGGAGGAGCAACGACCGGAAGAACCTCCTACCGTCCCCATTCGAGAGGATATGATGGAGGGAGGTATCGAAGAGGCGGTCGAAAACCCGGACAAAGAATTGGAAGAGTTAATGGATAACGTTATGTGCAGCCCGTATGTGGAACACCCCGAAATGAAATTCGGAGATGACGATGTGATCATCGTGTCGGACGATGACAAAGCTCCGAATGAACCCGACCAGGAAGACGGAATTATGGAGTTTTCCAGTTCCGATTTGAACAAGGAGCACGTGGTGCAGAGGGAAAATACGTGCGAGTCGGATAAGTGTTGTGATATGAACAATGAATTGAGCAACGTTGATGAGAATCACAATAACGAGTACGAAGACGTAAGCGATGGCGTTCAGATCGATAACAACTGCTTGTTAAGCAAAATAAAGGAGTGCTCCGATACGGACACTGTCGATCAGCTGTATAGGGAAGTAGACGAATGCGTAGAAAAGGGATTGAAAGATCTTATTGACGAATTGGATGAACAGTGTTTAAGGAAGGATGATCTCGACGACGATAAGCATTGCAATAACGAAGGCAGTTGTTTAGATGTCGGTGCTATGAGTTGCGTAGATAAAAACGATTTCAAATGCTTAGAATCTCAGAATACGTATTTGGCCCCGAACGATTGTGACGAATTGATGGAAGAATTGGAAGAAATGTGCCATGGTATGATTAACCAAAGACTGAAAACTGAGGAGGATAGTAAGAAAGAAGATATTGAAGATGTTTACACTTTTGTGCCAACTCCCGAAAATAATGTCTGTAAAGTAGACGAAGAATGTTTTAATCCTGACGATAACAAAGAGAACGGTACTGACGATCACTGTGACGATATATCGAATTTAGCCGAACAAATTATGGAAGAAGAAGATATGAGCACCTCGCAATACGAAGAGACGAATTCTCCTATAAACCTGGTTGTAGAAAACAAGAAGGTTTCCCCAGATGAAAACTCGAAAAGCGAAAAAACAGAAAAAATATGCGACTCGTTGGATCCGAGTCTGGATATAATATGGAGGCTACCGGAAGGCACTACTATTCATCACGCATCAAAACCCGTTTTGAAGAATAACAGCCCCAGAGTAGAAGAAGTAATGCCCGCCCACCAGCATAACAGTAAACCCGGGGGAAAGTTTACCGATATATTAAACATTCCTCAGCCTAGGGTTAGTAACGGAATTCAAGATGAACCTCTGGATTTGGGTAAGGCAAAGTGCGAGAAGAAGCCCCCACCCCCCTTGAATGAAATTAAACCTGTAGTTTCACCCGATATAAAGAAAATCACGCCGAAATTGGAAGATATTACTTTAAAGAAAATTCTTAACAAGCAGCACAGCAAGTCGAATATTAACGGGGATATTAGCATGGACGCTAAAACGAAATCAAAACTTTTGGAACTTCTTACATCGGAAACGTTGGAAGACAAGCTTGATCCACTGGCCCAATTGAAAGAGGTTCTTTCAGATCCCACGCTAACGGTACCGGATCCACTGTTGGTACCTCGGGCCAGATTGCCGGCATTAGTCGCCAACCCGGCCAAAGAGATACCTCGCCTCTTATCACAAAAACAAGAAAAAATGACCTACCCTAAATTAGACCCTGACCTATTAGTAGTGTCGCTAGCCCACCTGCAGAGTCTTCTTCAGAATACCGGAAAAGACGATGACTTGACACGTCTCTACCAGCAACAGGCACAAATGATCCAGTCGCAGCTTAAACAACAAGAGCACGGATGTCTGGACACGGCGACTGCTAATGCTCTCAACCAGATGCTCTGGTTACCCTATTTGAATCAGCTAGAAGCGGCAGCGGCCGCTTGCGGCAACAACAAGGAATTCCTCAACATGCTCAACATGGTGTTCCCGCCGTATACTTACGTCCAGAGCCCTTATTTGCAGCAAATGTCTCACCAGTCGTACGATTATAACGCCACACTGCAAAATCAAATGCTGTCGGCGTGGCAGGACGCCGTCCAAAAGCCACAATCCAACGGTGCGACTAAAAACGAGACGTCGAAAAAATACGATCCGTATAAAATGTACCTGAAACCGGATAAGAAATCGTCATCGAGGACTAGTCCCGTGCCGAATAAATATCACCAGCAGAAACACAGAAACAACGGTTACCTCGCTTCGGGAGCCGTGAACGGGGCCTACGGCTACGATAGGGGAGGAGCCGGCGGTCGAAATTCGGCCAACCAGCACCAATACTTACAACCTCAACACAGGCAAGTCCCTACCGCACCCTATCACCTGAGTGAACCTTCTCCCCCTCCCTATTTAAAACCTTCCAGGACGCCCGGTCAAAGCTATCATCCCCAACAGCAGCAGCAGCAGCAACAACAACAACAACAGTATCTTCAACAACAGAGATCAGCAAACGAACACAAGACTGGCGGCAGGCATCATCAGTCGCAAGCCGTCAGGGACTGTAATAGACTTCCCCCGCCGTTAGAACTGAAAGCGACGGCGGCGGCCGCAGCAACGGCGGGGGCGTACAACGAGTATTGTCTCAAGTCGAATAAACCCACTCCGGATCTGGATTGTGTCTTGAGGCCGGCAGACTACACGAGAGGTTTCGAGAACAATCGTTCGACGAAACACGACGCGGGGTCTGAATCGAAACCACAAACCCCTCAAGTTCCTAAGCTGAAGGTGAAGGAGCACCTCGTCGATCCGAACGCGAGGCCTAAACTTCTTAAGTTCGATGACGAGCACATTTTAGGAGGCGCTGTTCCTCCTCCCCCTCACCATTCCGCCGCTGCTGTAGCTGCCGCAGCCGCCGCCGCCGCCGCCGCCCAACACCTACACGATCAGGCCCAGACACATCTCTGGCATCCCCTCTTCAGCAGGTATATTATTAATAATATTAGCGTAGACATACTTTCGGAAATATAAAAAACTGAATTATTATGGGTAGAATTAAATGTTTAATTCCATTATTCGACACGTGAAAAATTACATTTGCGTGGCTTTTACATGCGATTACATCGAATTCTTTGCCGGTGACCCTCAACCCCGATGTCGAGGGTTGTACAATAGGAGGCGTGTGTCAGAGGTGCCACCCCTTTATCCGGCCGTATTGTTTTCAAGAGTGGCGGCCACCCCTGGACTAGTTTCGATCTTCGATTCTCCCCCCGACCGCAGTTCGACTTGTTGAATGGTTTAATATCCGGCGTATAAAATTATCTAATTATAGCCTGTTTTTTTGTTTTTTTTTACTCGCCCATCTATAAAGAGTGGTGGTGGCGCCGTCCTCGATTGTGGTGAAACGGCCAGAAAAGAGCGTGTGAGAGAGGGCTTCGTGTACGTCAGAGGAAGGTCGATAGTCGCGGTTGTATGTAAACAGAAAGAGAGAGGAAGAGTACTGGAGCCGGCGGGGTGTGTCTGTGTGAGTGTAAAGCGTGCAGGCAGGCTGGCTGGGGAGTGGAGTGGGGCGGGAGGAGATAGGGAGTTGAGAGTGCCGGCGTGTCCCAGAGCGAGGGAGGGAGGGGGAGGAGAGAGAGGGAGAGAGAGAGAGAGAGAGATAGTAGCGGCGCTCTGTGTCTGTGTCTGTGTGTGTAGGGGCCCGTCTGTGTGCCCTGGTCTGCCTGTGTAGGAGGTCGGGCCGGTGTAGTGCCTCTGTGGGAGGAGCACCGCGCTAGTGCTCGTCGGCCTCGTATTGATTTCTGTAAAGCCTTTCTGAAAAACATTCCCGGTCCTCGTACTACACTTCTACACTCCCACACATTTCCCATATGTCTAGATCTTTAGATCCCTTCGAACTTTGAAATTTTTGCAATTATGCTCTTACATAGATTTTTTCGTATATACGCGGTGACAGTAATTCTATTGTACTCGAGGTCGAAATTAAATTATACTTAAATAGAATAATTATAATATTGATAAAAGACATTCAATTACTGTATTATATTGTACCTGTACTCCATTTCATAACATATCATGAACATAAACATCCCTTAGGTTTGGGTCTTAAAAATTGTATCCTGATGGATAACGACCGAGGCAATATCAAAGGATTTTCTTACCTCCGCCAGATTCTTGTCGGAAAACACGGCATGAATGAAAACGTATGAATTCTATATATTTCCTTCGTTTGTATATTTTTTTATAACTAAAAAAATTGTCTTTGCTGGGAGCTCTAATAGAGTTAGGGCGAACGACTTTTAACAAAAAGCGCTCCATTCTGATGTAAAAACTCTCTTTTTGTCTTTTCGTTTTTTTTGATGTAATTAAAATAATTTTGTTACATTATTATTCCGAGATTATGAGAGAATAGCAGTTTGGAATATCATTCTTTCAGCGAGGAAAGAAACTTCTACATTCTCGTTAAGCTCCTACCTTAGGCAATACGGATCTGTAAGATATTCTCGAGACAAATTGGAAGACAAGTGTAAAAGCGAGGGGATTGTTGGGTGAGGGAGAAGTGATTGGTGGGCGAGAGCAGTGCCGCCTCCCTGGAGGCCTCGGCTCCTCGCGGGCTTCACCGATTTTCTCTTCTAATAAAGTGACGATAGGGAATTTTGTCGAAGCGCGTTTCTTCGCCCCCTTGTTCCTTATACTTTCTAGAATCTGCTCACTCCCCAAGGCGCCCCATTTATGAAACCTACCGTCAATGTGGCTTCGAGGGACATAATTGTGTAAGCTGCGAAACAAAATAATACTGCGACGAGAATTCCGTAATATGCTGTAAGATGATTTGTTTATGATTTGTTCTTTCACCGTTGGCAGTTGTTAGTCGGAGAAGAGCTAATAACTTGTGCGCTTTAGCCTCGTGTTTTTGTAGCCTGGTTATTATGGGCATGGTAGGCCTCCCCCAGTTTCGCAAAATTAGACCTTACACGATGTACGTTGCAGCTTCCTTGAGATATTTTGCTGTACATCTCTGTCTCATTCCCTGTCACTGGGAACACGTCTAAACAAAACTCAAACTATGTCGGGTTCGAACCTCTCAGTCAACCCTTACCAATATCACGCCAATTAACGTCGTTACCTTTCTGTGTTCTCCACAACAGATAATAGTAAGATTGATTGATTTCCTGTCAGTGTAAAGTGGAGGATGATAATCCCTGATTTAAGCAATGTATGCTAGAGGGCTGGACGTATATTCTGAATATGTTGGTAATAAATATGGAGATTTTCATTGCTCTGGTTAATAATGTTTCTTCTTAAAAAGACAGGTGAAATTACCACCATTTCAACGGTAATTGTGAACATAATTGCTCGCTGTTAACAATTACCTCAACGGTTAACAACAATTAACAACTACTGTTAATATTACTTCAATTATAAATAAGTTAATGTTGAAAGAAAGTTTAGTTCGTCTCGTTTTGTTGACGTCAGTGTTGTGTGGTCAGTGCCTCTGCTTGTTTAATCGTCACTGAATAATCGATGAGAAAATATTGGCACACGTGTGCGCTTCTACAATCGATACGAAACGATAAGGTCTCATTTTGCGTCTGAGCTAATGAACAATGGCGAGTGACTGTTGTTTAATGAAAAATGGTGTTTATTATGGTAGTATTGTGTTTATTCAAACTGAATATTGTTGCTTCGTATTACTTTTTAGCCAAAACCTAAACACGATTTCCAACTCCGTGATGGAACTAATTCTTTCTTTGTCGATTTCGAATTCATATAACGTCTGGTGATTATTATCTCAGTTCTGAATCCTCACCGTTTCAAGCCTTCTCTTTCCCAACCTACCGGAATTCTATTTACCATTGACCCCCCATCTGGTAAGGAACGTGAGAGTAGTAATAGACAATGGGATATAAAAACTGTGTATTAATGAGGAAGCGTTAGTGGGCCAAGGAAAGTGTGATGAGTTTAAGCGTATTCTTGTGGAGAAATATTTATACGGCTATTTTTTAATATATTGAAAATATATTGTTACTTTCACTACCGATTATTTTCGAAAGATATCCTAGATCTGTGGATCTTCACTGGTTACGCCGCGAGCGTTAAGAAATGACATACACTGGCAGCCTTATAGAAAAAATGTATTTCGACATAAATTAGCCCAAAAATGCTACATAGAATGGAGTTACTGGAAACAGCTGGATTAAAATTAAAAGCACAAGACACCGGTATGTCAGCACTGTAATAAGAACCGGACGAAATTCTCAAGACTAACTCATAGAGGTTGATAACTTCCGGGCGATAACGTGTCAAAACTACTCAAGATTAAGCTTCCTACTCCTGTAGAGGGCGGTGTGCAGGCGTAAAATAATTGTGAGATTGTGTTTTCCATATTCCGCGTAAAGGAGTTTTGAATAAATATGTTAATTGAAGGCGCGGACGGGCGAGATGAATGACGGACGGGGTGGGGAGTGAGAGCGGCGCTACTTCTCGACCCCGAGTGGCTACTGCCGAGATTTCGCTCTGGAGTTGTGTGGTTCAGTTCAACTCATCCTCGGCTTTCTCCCGCCGCCCAGTCTGGAGAAATTGCTTGGATCCGATCCGGGCAACGGTCTAACTGTACTGGCCTCCTTTATCAATCCAGTTCCTGTTCACTTTATTAGATCAGTCATTGGGTGGGAACGTTCAGTTTATTAGAAATGCGAATGTGAATAAATTTTCCGAAGTTATCGTAATACCTCATTCTTATTTTAATCATTATATCGACGCACACGGTCGGCAAAAGCCACTAACTCCATTATTAAATTATCGATAACCTTTTCGGCGCTGGGTGTCGCTGATAAGTTCTTGATATCGGCCGTCTCAGTGTTAATTAAACGGTTCCCGCGGGGAATGAATTCTTTCGTATACGCATTTATCATTGAAAAGGATTTAATTAAAATCCACGGTTCAGTTTCTGGAAACTGATCGGAAGTCAGAAGTCTACCAGAATAGATAGATTATTTCTGAAATTTATTAATCTAAACTAAATTATTAGAATGGGAAAGATACTGTTTCCGTTATTCCCGAGTATTTGCGAAAATGTTTATTGGGATGTGTATTTTATTTTCCACTCCCTCTTACCTGACAGATGGTGCTATCTAAAATAACGGTCTCCCGCCGTGTTATACCTGCATGGGTTTTGTGCGTTATACGGGAAAATCTTTTTCTGTTGTCGCTTTTCTAAATCTAAACCACAATTGCGTGGCAAACGAATGCAGTCTGAAGTTAACAAATCTCCATATAAATCACTGCCCTGTTTTTTTAAATAAGATATCCAATGGTAGTTCGTTAAGGGCGGGCCCTTTTATCGCTTATTATTGTGTCAGGTTATTTCCGAACGTATAAACTATTTTTCTTAAGCTTCGAATCGAGGAACGTCTGGCGGGGTCGTAAAAGGGAATAATGTCCTCCCTGGGCGGAACGGTGAAGGCCGGTGGAGGGTTTTAGTTGAAGAAAAAAAAGGATCTAGCCTGGAAATGAAAACGGTCGACGGAGCGTAGAGTAGTTACAGTTAGGCGCGAGGAGGCGTCCGTTAAGCTGAGCCGTCCCTCTCTTAACTGCATTTTTATGGGCCGGGCGCGGCCAGCCAGCCCTCTACAGGAGGAGGAGACACCACCTCCCGCCCGGACATTTTCCTCTCCGCGTTACGACCTCTCTCCTACCGGATTTACGTCTCTTAACGCCGCCCCATAAAATTTCCACTGCGGCGGATTGCGCTTGCACCGGCATCTTTTACGACTCGCCGTCGATAATAAAATTCGGACGATATAGCCCACCTATCCGTAGGCGGACCGGAACGCTTAAAACAGTAGCCCCATGAACTAATAATTACGCGGTGTTTATAACCGTGGAACAAATATGGAGAAAGACTCCATATTCGGATATTGCGGCAGAAAGTTCGTTACTCGGGCTCGGGAACACTGTCTGATTTTGCATACCTTAAAGCATAAGTATGAACCACACTAGATTTCTATTGGAAGTACCCCCGACGCCACCGACAGTTGCAAAGACAGGGTTTTGATGCTTATACAAATCATATCATATTGGTTCGTCAACCAATGTTCTACATAATTCGTGGCACCGAATGCATGTGCCTGAATGCATTTCATTGTCTACTAAACTCCTCCATAGTTTTTTCTATAATATGTTACTATATGCTCTATTGCTATAGTACTATCCTTCATTCCTCTCGATTGTAGTGATTATATTGTATTCATTATTATTCCTCTCACCAGTCCTTTGAAAACCTAACATGGCGAATGCCTTTCTGAATATTTTCGTGGGATGTCGCCGAATTTCGAATTATTATTGCTGCCTCGCCCCGTAAATGGCACTATTTCCCGGACACCTAATGTTCACATCACCTATGTCCATTTCACTTTCACTTCCTTCATTGCAAGGGTACCTTACAGTACTTCGTGAGAAATATCTCTGCATTTTCGAGAAAGTGATCTCG
This sequence comes from Lethocerus indicus, assembly GCA_019843655.1. Taxonomy (NCBI): domain Eukaryota; kingdom Metazoa; phylum Arthropoda; class Insecta; order Hemiptera; family Belostomatidae; genus Lethocerus; species Lethocerus indicus. The sequence goes on along the minus strand of JACDQD010000003.1, from coordinate 17,424,497 downwards.
CCAGACGCGTTTAACCTCTTCTGCTCGGTTACAAAATTACTCTTATCCATTAGACTCCCAATTAGTTTGTGGGTTTTAAGAGTCCATAAGAATTTTCTACGTCGATTTCTGAATCTGGCCTCTATTTTCTTTCCTAATAACTCACTTATTTCCTGCCTTGGTCGCTTTTACTACTTCCTTGCCAGTGTCTCCTTAGTAGAAATTAAATCAGTTCCTGAAGACCATTATAATTCGAACAGCAATAACACTTCTTCATTTATAAAACATATTTATCGCATTATTATTAATAATTTGTCCCGACGAATTGCAGATTTGAATTTTTAATCTCTTTCATTTATACTGTACTCCTGAAATATGAATTATCAAAAACCTAAACAAATGTTAAGGTATTCTTGAGAGTTCGGAATTTTAAAAGATATTAAAGTACTCCCTGAACTGCGTATATATTAAATATTATCATAATTCAGTCCAAAATTTCTTCTTGTTTGCTAAACGGGCGCACGCTTAGACTAAACCATCAACACTCATTGTTGATCTGTTCCAGTCTACATCTTTGTATCCCTTTGTAAGACGATTTTTCAAGAAATTCCCCAAATATTAAATAGCTCTTGAAATTAAAATTATAAATTAATAAAAAAGATTAATAGATTATTGGGGGTGTACTAGACATTTTAACTCTTAATAAATAAAATGTTAAGTGAATTAAATTATATATTTATTATGTTTACCTATTTAATTAAAGTATATATATAAAGTACCTTTCCATTACGTTACTTTTATATTTGTTTGGAGGACCTCTCCTGCGAGGTTTAAGGCCTCGGTGTGGATTATTTCATTTGCACGGTAGTTTCACATTTTATTTTAAATAAAACGTGAGAGGTCCTTTCCATCATTTTAATTTTAACATGCTTTCGCATGACCCCTGCCCTTTTGATAACTTGAAACATTCCCTCATACTACGTTCATAACAGCCAAAACTATGAATAGGCGGGCTCCTCATCACGATTTCTTTCGTCACTTGGTATTGAAACAGCGGCAGGCACTTTCGGATAATGATGTTCGCGAATGTAAGCCGTGAGGTAAAAGTGTTATTAACTCGTCCTATTTTGTATTTCCGTACCGGCTGTTTAAAACTTGTGCCGAAGAACTTCCGGTTATACTTGTCCATATAGTTTATTGCGATGGTAATGTAAGCAATCGTGCAATAGTATGAAATGAAAGGGAATAGTTTGGGACGCTGTTGTTTATGCAACTTGTGTCTCTTGAAGTTGAAATAATTCACCAGTAAATTGATATATAATTTTGTTGCACAGGTTTGCCCTTACCAGCAGTGGATAATATCTTTCCCAGTGTAATTCAGTTATTATGAAGTTGAACCCGGATGTAAATTTGAATTGGTCACTTGGAAGACAACAAATATTGTATAACGAAACTTTATTGCACACTTGGATGAATTCATATAGATTTTATCTTGTTTTAATTTAGCCAAGGTTGTCTTGAGTATTCGTTTACAGATACCCCCGGCGCGTATACACCGAAAGGTTTACTACAGCTGAACCTTATTTCGTGGTTGGAGAGTTATATTTATTATATAATTACTGTATTTTGAAGGTATTTGTTACCATAAAATGTTATATGGAATCCCAATATTGTCGCCGCTTATATATGTCATATCTTGGTACTTGGACATGCATTCTTAAAAGGCAGGATAATTACCAACGTTGTACAGTTTACTTGAAAACCATTTATGACCTCTAAGTAATGACTCATATCGATGTGTTTACCTATTTCCCAATGTATTTAAAGTGTTTGAAAAGCGATTTGAAAACAATTTTCGAATTGGATCGGTGCAGTGTGTGTGCCGTCACGGGATTGGACGAGAGGCGGTCGTGGCCCGGCTGGTGGGGGCCAGGAGAACCGACCGCTCCAAGGTCAGTCACGACCGGTCACGATTCCATTTTAATTTCTCTTTTTTTTCATTATCATTTCCCGGCTCGAAGTGAGCCCACTGAGGAGGTTCATTGTTTCACTGTTGCCGGTGATTGTTGGGGCCCCCGCCCTGCACTTACCCCGCCTGACCTTAGGTTATCTCTATCCCATCCTACCGCTCTCTCCTACTTTTTACTCCGGCATATTTACCTCCCCACAGTCGAGAGGTCGTCATCTCAGATCAACTTTTCGGTCGGGTCCCTGCGCACATTTCATCCAAATCGAACTTCCCGACGTTTTTCTGGTTTCTTGTAAATTGTAGTGTCTTAATACAAGGACACGCAGCTCCAACCATTCCATTCTAGGCTAGGTCGGCATTTGTTTAGTAGTCGACTGAAATAATGCTAACGGTAGTTGGTCGTCGATGTAATATCACTTCTCTGAAACAGATTTTCCAACTATTAGTTCAGCATATTTATGACAAACATCTTCATTCTTGCTATTCTCTGCCTCCATTCGATGTTCTTTCATGTGCCAGACCGGTACGATCAATAGGACGGGATGGTCTGATGACTCGTGACGTGTGGTTTTTAACTGAATTTTTCGAGAGCGATATGAATGAAAAAAGGAAATAGGATGATATGCGATAGCACAATGTGTTCCGTCTGCAGGTAAGCCTTGTTGATTATTGTAGCTAATGATGGGTTTTTGGCACCTAAAACAATAGATTATCGGTAGTTGTCCGTTAGAACCGATATTGTTAAGTAAAATGTAGGTAGAATCCGTTTAAAAATGTGCAGTCTATCGTACGCACAAGGCGCGACCGGTCAACCGAACGTAGCTAAAATTTGCATCGAATTCGTTTCTCGCATGAATAAGCAATTCGCTGACGACAGTTCGTAGACCGACCCGGGCGTTACTGATTCCGGATTGCAAAAACAGTTGGCTCCGGGGCCCCGTGCGAATTATCCGGTGGCCCTACCGGTTTAACTCGGCAACCCCCGAACCGGACCTCTCCTATTATAGGAACGGGTTCCAGCTTCTTCGGCCATTCTCTTCTCTTTCATATATACTCTTCAGGCCCACCTTATTGACGGTTATTCACCCCCTTTTTTTATGCAGTACTAGTTTTCGTCAAGAATTTCACCCACGTGTACGTGAAATCGTTAGAAGGTTCGTCTAAGTTTTGACGCATGCAATTAATATACATAAAAACTAACCAAACTGTTTATCCAAGCTAAATTAAAGGAGCCTTATTAGTACTAAACTGTCCAGTAATACCTGTTCAGGGGGTTCGAGAGGGTTTGTAATATTTGACCTATTTCGTCTTCTTCCCTTATCGGATTCTTAAAACTGGTTCAAATTTTCCTTCTGTTATCCAGACATATATTGTCATTATGAATATAATATTGGAAGTATATCAGTGCTTGGGAATGTAATAATTTCGTAAAATACGAATGTCAGCATTCGTAGATTTTCTATTATAGTTATTTAATAATTACATACCCCTATTAAAATTATCGTGACTGACTATTCTATTTTGGAAACTATAGTCGTTGCCATGTAGGTTTAAATAAAATTCATTTCGAACGAGGTAAAAGTGAATTGATTATATAAATATATCGCACTCAAAAACTACAAATGGCCGATGACGCGGGATGGTCGGACGAGAGGACTCGGTCTTGGCCCCATTATCGACACTTGTCCGTCTCACAGAACCGTACAAATCCGCACTTTCTCCGGTACGAAATTTGTGGCCAGCGTAACCTTTACGGAGCGTCGAGTCATGTGTATCGTGATAGGTCGCCCGGCCGGGGCGTTTGTGTGTATGTGTGTGTTTTTACGCGATAACTATCGAACCCCAGCGGGCGAGCGTTAATTGGAGTTTTGCCGCCGTTTCCAGTCGTAGGCCACGCGTTTGTTTTACCGACCTCTCTTTGTCTCCTAAGATTCTATTATCCGGATATTTATGGACAGCCTTCGGTCTCATTTTGTACACCATTGGCCAATTGGGTTTCGTTAGTGGAAATCGCGATGAAATAGTGTTATAATTTGTCCATCCTCGTTCGATCCTTGTACAGTGGTGCGAATTGATTGCGGAAAATTACTTCGGGGTCCGTACGAATATATTCATTCTGTGTTGCGCAATTGGGAATGCTAATTCGAGTGCTGGGACTATTTGCTGTGATTGCCTCCTTAACGAGTGGCCTAATGGAGTCGTGAGCCGAATGCCGATCTCGCGTTTTTTTCCGCCACCGGTCGACGGGCCCCCTTAATAAATGTGACACTCGGATGAGCTTCACACTGGAACAAGTTTCGTGCCTGTACCTTCAGCCCGAATGCAGAATAACACAAAACGCAATGTCCTTGATAATTGGAATCCGCTTTCCTTTTTTTCGGAATGCGCCGCTACTGGCATTCTTTCATATATAACACGGAGTGGCTTAATTTGGACTGGAAAAGTTTCCGCGTTGTTCTTAACAATTTATTTATTAATAATTATAAAACCGTATTGTACAGTATGAATCCGTAGTTCGTCGTTTCCTAAATTAATCAAGAAGGCGTATAACTCCTCAAATTTTCCTAACAGTTGTGAAATGCAACTTATCAAACTTGAAGCCTGTTGGTTCAAACATGAACCGTATGTTATGCACGGCTATTATTTATTTTATGCGTTAACCAGTTGAATTTCGTTAGCCAATTATTTATTTCTGTTGACCTTATAGAATGATATGGTCCTTGTGGGACCTCCGTCGTAATTAAAATGAAGGTGTAACAGTTGTTGCAAGCTGTATTGTATACCCCTTGCCTCGCGTCGATCTTCCGATGCAAGTATGGTCCGAAAACTGTTGAGGGGCGAGAAAGTTGAGGATTAAAACGGGGTAGTAGGTGCATTATTGCTAGCGGTGGAATAGGACGGGCCCCTCGTGTTTGTTATCTGGGCCCGGTCGTGTAGGTACGGAAATAGTCCACTCCCCGCCGCGCTCACTCCAACCGCCCCCCACCATTAGTGTATACTTAACAAGCTTTTAGCCGGCTGATCTATCGCTACCGTTTGGGGCACCCTGTTTACTTCCCTTTCATAAGCCCACCCACTTCCCCCTTACCCTGTTGTTGGGGCGGGTTCGACTCCAAATGCGACTGTCATTCGCTTTTATAACTTAACTTCGAATCGAAGTTAATCCCATTCGAATTTCAATTCCCCGACATCAGTGAAATCATACAGTACGTGCTTAATAATACTTCAGTTAAATCAGTATTGGTTCTGGATGATTCCTGTTAGGTGGTCCGCTATGGTCTTCTCCACTAAGGACTCCAGTCCATTATCTGGTTTTAGACCAAACCCGTTTCGGCTTCCCAACATCTTCAGCAACGTTGCATTAATATATTAGTGTGCCACAGTGATATTGATTACCTAAGTCGGTATCTTACTAACATCACTTTTAATGTAATTCTTTTGTGTTTAAGTAATAATACATATTAAAAAATATTAGTCAATGTGTGGACTTGGAGATACGTCCGGCTTCTTTCCTGTTAAATATGATCAACTTTCGTTTTAACCATTTATTAATCATCACCGCCCTCATATGTATTGTCTTTGGCTGCCACGAATAGGAAATCGTACTACTGGCCCGCTATAATAACACTCTTTCCATATCAGTTAGGCGATTTTAGCCTGTCCCAAATAAAAAATCGAGCGCGAGTTTAAATTTCCTCGACCAGCATGTCTGTGTACGCAGGATTCACTACGTTATGTAGAATTAAACTAAAGGACGGAAATCCGCATGCCTACATGCATTGCTCTATGTTTTGAAGGAAGTCTGTATAACACTTTCTTATCTCCTTCTCCTTCCTCTTAACCTCGAGACATCCTCTCGGGCAATTTCCTCTCTAGAAACATTCTATTTTTTATCAAAACATTTCCCACATGAGCCCTCATAAATTCGGTCATGAACTATCGCTGGTCTAATTGTTTATATCATTACTTCATTTTTTTTTTAGAGAGAAGGAGAGAGAGTGGGACTGAATTCCAATATGATATTAGGTGTCGGAATTGATCATTAATGTCGTTTTTGAGGCATAATTTATGCCGAAATTGCAGTGCATCCTGCCATTAATAAGCCTACTGTATAAGTATGAATTTAATTACGGTGCGATCGGTAAAGATACGGGAGCGTGTTTCGAACTAAATGGGGGCCGGTCTTCCATTTAAAGGTTATTTATTAATGAACCTTGTAATATATTCTTCTTGTGGTTCCTCCTTGTGAATCTTTGTCAAAATGTCTGCCAGTCGGGTGACTCGGTGTCTGGGCATTGATGAGTCCTAAATGTTTAAAAGGAGTACTTATGCAGGTGTAAGTAAGTATAAGTGGTCGACTGCTCTCCCTAGCCGGCTCGATAAGCGGCGTGGATTCTGAATTGAATAATAATGATTGAGCTGGGTCCGCCCGCATGTCTCATTTGCGGTGGGGCCTCTCGCTCAGGTAGTCCTGGCCGGGTCAAAGACCCTTTCACTTTTGCCGTCCTCTCCGTCGTTAGGACGGGGTCGGTGCGGTTCGCGGTTTCCATCGGCCGTCTTAATTTCGGGTCCGTCCCACCGAAATGAACTTTCAGACCCACCTCCCCGTACCAATCTTAATTTACGGCCCCCCGTTGTGATGAGGTTCGGCTAGTTACTGCTTCAAACGTATTTACCTGGTATGCTGTTTACGAAGGCGAGAGAGCACTTTCTGCAATGAGAGCGAAACGCAGCTTCCGACAACAATCTTGGCGCACATATCTCTGTTTTTAAATGTGAATTAAACTATATAATCATTCGTTTCCAGTTCTTATTATACTCCTTTATAAGTCAGACACAATTTTTTCGATATCCTAAATTTTTGAGGAATTTCACTGTGTCAATAGAATTGCTATTTCAATTATGTCTGTATTATTCGTACGCTTTATAAATTTACGAAAAACTGGAAATTAACCCCAGACATATTTATACTGCCATTGTTTTAATCAAATATCGGTTTACTGGCTGGCAGCCGTTCCCCAGATTCGACTTACGACCGTACAAGAACAAACATTTTCGCGGGTTCAGCGCCATGGCCTTGCCGCATGATATACGGGCGCCCATAAAAATATGAAATGAAAAAATATTTATATGTGTTTACGGGTGTTTCTTTTGTGGTGACAACAACCTTCGTTCGCGGGAGATATTTTTTAATAATCTGTCCCCTTTCATGAATGTCCCGTTTGGCCTCGTTTTGGGAAACTCAGACCTACCGTCTGAAAATAGTTTCCTTCTATTTACTTCTAGGGAATAGGTGAGATATAGCGAAATTCTCCGGTTGTGATTAACCGTTATATCCCTTTATTAAATAAAATCGTTGGGGGAGGTAGAAGCTATAGAGAATTCTATTCAATTTTCTTAATTTATAGTGAAGTCATCGTTCAACATTCAAGTGTATACAAGAGCCTAGTGCTTAACTAAGATGTATATGATTTTGAAAAAGCAAAGTCCCTAGGACACTGTAACTTTACGTAAAACTGTTAATCCTTAACCTTATGTTAAAATTTAAACTGTGAAAATGTTTGTCTTGACTAAACGGTCTACGGGCGTGTTTTTGAAAACGATTCGACCTAATCCAATTTGACGCGGTGTTGCTCGTCGCGCGAAGCTTTCCGACCTGAGCGGTGTCTCAACTTCAACAGGGGGCATTCCACCCCATGTACCATATTACTACCGGATAAAACGGGGGACAAACGGGGGTCTCCTCTTCTTCTTCAGCATGTGTAATCTTTAACAGTAGCATTACACATTCGGCTATTGCTAATACTTCAGGTTCTAAACCCAGGAACTCTTCAAAATAAAGGGAAACAATGTCCCAACAGGAACCTTTTTGTATACTGATGTAAAGGCCCACTAAAGGCGGCCTAGCATAGAGCAGGAAATGCAATTGGACCAAGTAATTAAGCAAAAAATTATATCCGAAACCCTCTTGTTCTCCCTGTTGATATATTTCTTTAGCGATTTAATTCTTCTTCCTTTTGCAGAATTAATTTATCACTCGCAGCCTGCGTGGCTGTGTGGTTGTTTGTGGGGACCCCGGCTTTCCATTCGAATGTAAACGGGCGTTTTCTTCATGAAAAAAAACACATTCAACTCAAATGTCAGTTTGAAGGGAAATTATTTTTATCGCCGACGACATTGAAATTGCGACCTTTGGGAAAGTCGCACCGTTAGCTTGTGATGTGAAGAAACCAATTAGGTTTGTATCCAGGAATTTCCGTCGGATTTGAATTGTGCCGGCTGCCGTTGAAAGTCCACTTTGGAATGGCCTTGCATATTAATTTATCCCGTTCCAATATAATTCATCGTTTATTCGACGCAAGTAACGGTCGCATTTTATTGTAGTCCCCGAACGTGACTGAGGCACCTCATCCATACGTGTCTCTTGCACCCTCTCATTTTGTATCCTAACTTCCGTCGCCTGTGCGCAAAGTAATTCTAATAAATATTCTCATTTGTAACGTTTAATACTTTACTTTTATTAATTAACTTGTTGGTAAAACGCTTGTAACGACGTCGGTGAATACAGTCGTTTAGTTGTGTACTGGAACCGGCCTGACCTTTCGTCGTCGACGATTTGACTATTTGTTAATGTTTGGTTGAATTCGTCTGCTGTTGATTGAGATTAATTGCTGTAATCTGTTTACCCCTGTTTGTTTGTTTTTTGTTAGCCATTATTCAAAACGCACGTGATTTAACCTTTTGAATTCGAATTTATTGCTGTCTGCTAGTGACCCTCTGAGACGGGGCATTGAGCAAATAGTATTTCCTTTAAATTACAAAAGATATACTTTAGATTACAAAAGTTCTTTCCAAAGATACCGTCTATGGGCTGGTTGTGTTTGTTGATGTAACTCGTCATACATTTATATTCCAAATTATTTTCAAAATATCTCAACATCAAAAACAACAATTTTAATTAAAACCATATGCGACGATGTTCTACACTATGGTATTTATACTGTAGCATCCGCTGTGGTAGTCACTGAACTTTCACAAAGAACTGTAATTTTAAAAATGTACTGCTATCGCTGTAAAATATTCGGGACACATTCTACTTATGTATCTTTCATAATTACTCTCAATGTTTGCTTCCTGAGTCATAGGAATTTTACTATTTTCCGTTGACGCATTTTTATATGTTAATACGCGTTATAAATGTATAATTTTAGAAAGCAACACGTCGACTTCTTTTCACAAAATTCACGAAAATATATTAATTGCCCTGCTTAAAAACCCTCAGACATTTGTGTAATTAAAGTCATTCTCGCCTTCTGCTCGTTAAACTGAAACTGCTCACCATTTTTGGTTCCGATCAGTTTTTCGGAAAGGTAGAGGATATTTCTACATTCTTCTGGGCCATATTTCTATAACCGAAAGTTGCACCTTCACCCTTTTCACGGTTCCTGAGTGCAGTGTTCACGAATCCGCAGCAGTAACAATTACATTTTATTATAGTTGTAAAATGATTATGGTTGGCATGCTGATTTTTTATAGTTTATTGCAGCTTACCAATTACTGCAGTGTTAGCGCTTGCCGGAGCATTTTGCAGCCGGAATTTTGCCCTCATTTTCTCCTCTGTCAATTAACAACAGTTTTATGTTGCCCGTCGCTACTCTTTTCAGTGACCCCCGTCGGGAGTTTTGGGGGGTAATTGCCGCCCAGACGCCAGTTGATTAGGGCGATTCTTCGTTTGCCCTGTTATTCGCCAGCTATTCTTTCGATTTATGAATTTCTGCGAGCTTGCCGGCCACAAATCTTTGAAAAGCCGGTTAAACGAAATTTTATTTCGCGAGAAATGCGTCGAAAGCGCCCCCGCAGTGGGGGGATCCCAAGGTTGAGGCTTCGGATCGAAAATAAGGGGCGAGCTACTTGTGTGGTAGAGGCCCCCGCTGCGTCCTGCCTGCCTCCCCTCAACCGGCTTCAATATCAACCGCCGGCTCATTCATTAAGTCGACCACTCGCCGACAATTGTCCCTTTTTGTGCGACACGAGTAGGGCGCTTTGCTCGGAAACGAGGAAAAGTGTACCTAACGATGATTAGAAACCGACGGTTAAAATGAGGCCGCGATGAAAAGAAATAAATCACTCCGTAATATTAAACTGCCCAAATTTGTCTATCAGCGACAGTACTCAAGTTCAACATATTTAATCTGAACGCCTATCATCATCAGTTGAAACAGCTGATGTGCACATAACTTTTACTCTACTCGTTTTCTTAGAGACATAAAACACTGTAACAGTAATTGCGCAGTTACATATACTGCGTGTATACCCCGTGGGTATATAGGGACCTATAGGGAAAACTGTGTGTGAACGAGGAAAATTATGCCTAACGAAGATTTGCGGAGAAGAGAGAATGAATTAAAAAATTGTGGCATCCCTCAGCATTGTGGTGACACAGCGGCCCCTCCGTCGACGAACACGATCCCCAGTCGCCATTATCCCGCTGAGCTTCCTCACAATTATCCCGTCTGGCACGAATTCAATCGACTGCCCTGTAAAACGCCGCTTTTACGACACGTACTCGGTTTCGTAATTCGTCTCCTTGTTCTTTTACGTCCTGTAACACGGAAGCCATTACGGAATCGATTCTTCCTTCGGACTACGGGATTGAAATGCTGGAGCGATTAAACATTCAAGTCGGTTTCTCAATCGTATTGTAAACAAATTTAATTTGTTATTTTATATTATTCATTGTTCTGGACGTACATAATTCGGTGATTATATAATAATCAACGTAATTCGCAAACTAAAAGAAAACGCCCCAGTAAACGTGCCACGCGTAATTTAAATTCTGTTTCGTGCATGAAGTTGTATCTATACATGAGAACGTGGGGTGAGGGAAGCGAAACGGAGGAACACGTATGGTTGTAATCGTGTATATCAGAATTGATAAGGTTAATGATAATATAATATTCATTCGAGTATGCGCACTGGAACGCAATATATCCCTACGAATATATCGATTTTCGAGATCTCTAAATCTTTTACTTCCCCATTCTTGCTTGTTTCTTTTATTCTATTTCGGTTCTGTTGGATGTAATTTATAGAATGTGTGCTTAAAGGGCGTGAGTGTAGCAGTATATCTCAGTGTTTTGAAGAATATTGTTGGGAGGATTCCACACCTGGGGTACCCCCGGTATACACAACAGGATTGCGGAATTTGTGACACCAGTTGTTGGTCAATCGCTTACATTGTCTTCGAAATTCTTGTTTGCGTTGTATTTTAAACATTCAGGCAACAGCTTCTATTGTTCAGGCCCCTCGCATTTCCATTTTCTCCGGCTTGAGATTGATAACGCCGGCGAGAGTAGAAACCATATGTGTGTTCCTCTTTTTGAATTATGTTCGACATAGATTGATAGTATCATTGTATATATTTCATAAGCATTGTATATATTTTTTTCTTGACATTTGTATGTATGATATTTCAAACTACAATAAATATTAATATTAATTTAAAATGTTTCTTTCGGTTAAGATGTTACGTTGTAGTACCTGAAACATCACCACTGTGGCCATTTTAATTTCTATTATTTATAGACTATCGACATCCCCTAAACTCTTACAAATTTCAATATGATTCACCAAGATACTATATTGACGCTTATTCTGTATTAGAATTTATTTCTCCAATAAACGACAATTATTTAATCCATTTCTTCCTGTATACATTCCGGAGTTATCACCGAAAGATTGTTGAAATATTTTTTCATTAAGATCTAAATTTTTCTCTCGGTAGTCGGAGTATTCGTAAGGAGCTGCGTTAATTTCGTTTTTATAAAATTGCATAACGATAAGTCATATGTGTATACCCGAATTCAAAAATAAAATGTTGATCAACGTGTAATGTTACTGAACCCATATCCCCATATCCCCTCCTCTACTTGGTCTGACGTTCTATTAATTATCAGTATTACATTACTAAAGAAACTTGGACATTCCGTATTTTGTTTTCTTGATATTAATCAAGAGTCGTTTTGTTCTTGAGTTCGCGGAAAATCCATCGTAGGTACCAAAATTATTTAGAGGAATGTATTTGGTCTTCGACCAGCTTATAAGTTAGACTTTGTAGGAGACAAGTAAACCCTCCGTATAAGGTAATGGTTTGAAACTAGGAGCGGGCGGCGCACACTCAAAGCATCCACTATAATTGGCTTCGTTAGCAATAGACTCCCCTCCTGGGACTATTCTGAGATTAATTAATGTCAAAATCTGTTTGGAAAGCTTTGGAACGCCCGCCTCCAGTTGATGTAATCGGAGATGGACAGTGTTCATTTTATACGGTAGCATCATAACAGTATCATACATAGATGCACATACAGTATATCATACATGCGTAGAGTACCATCATAGAGTAATATTACAGATCTGCGCAATTACAAAGCATCCCTCAGGTATTGCGTTAATACCACTTCTGTAACTTTTCTCTTTATCAACATGATAAAGAGGAACAACTAAACTTTAAATAAGAATTTTCCCATACTTTATGTAAGAAATGATCCCGATTACATAATTGTTACATTTTTACAAACCCCCAGGAGTTAGGCCATTTCAACAGTGAGTAATGGATTCAAGCAGGACCATGAGAGGAATGGTCTGCAACGCACCGTTTTATAGCATCCTGTTAATGCCTTTCTCCAAATTTCAATTAAGGATATCTGTTTAGAAAGCAGGTAGTTTCGCTCAGTGCATTCATACTCCCCGGGGAATGTTATTAGCAATGATCTCGAAGACTCATTGTGGAATGGGTTCAGAAATTAATTAAACCACAGTTGCCTTTGTCCGTAGTTTTACATTACCGCTTATGATCCTATTTCAGTAAAATATATAGAAAAAAGAAATTTTAATCGGTATTTTATTCTGTTTCAGCCACCAGGGAAAGAGCTACTCAAGCCCTTGGCAATGGACTACCCCCGTGACTGTGAGCGGCGAATGACAAAGCTCCTATCCACTTTAGAAGGCTGTGACATTACATTTTTAGTATTTATCCTAATTGTTAGAGTTATTTTATATTCTATTATCTAGCATTTCTTGTAGTATTTATATTCTTGTTATCGCATCGGTTCATACTTCGATAAATTTCGAAATTCTTTAATGTTTTCTTATCGTTATTGGCTTTCAACAGTTATTAAATTATCGTTTGTTGCATTTTAAGTATTTTGAATGTTGTGTGTACCTTATTACTTGAGTTGAAATGTTTTTTGTTTGTTTTATTCCATATTTGTATTGGTATTCGCTGATATTTTACCATTTATGGTTTGTACGTTTTGTGCGAAGCACTGTTCGGGCCTAGTTAATCGTATTGCCTTATGTATAGATTTATCCGAGATCGGTGGCGGTGGCCCCTCTCGCCCCTCGCCCCCTCATCCCCTTACCTCGCTCATCCCTCCCACCGGTGGCCCATTAACTACATATCAGTTTTTGGCGCCAACCTGACCGAAGCCAAGAAATACAATAATTTAGCCTTGAGCCCCAGTGCGTATTGCCGCCTTCATCCCCACCCGCCCGTTAGCCTCGTCAGCTCTTCTCGGGAGACCGACCTCCCTCGTAGCGTCTGGCTTCTCCCGACTCCGCCCCTGGACCGTTTCCCTTTATACTCCGGATTCCAGTAAGTTATCGGACAACAAATCTCTGTTGCCACGAAATTATTTCGTCCAAATAAAAATATTACATTTGTCCCAAAGTCAATTTAATTTAATAGTTTAAGCGAAAGACAAATGATGTTGGACTAGAGGCTCGATGATATCCCGGCGGGGCCACCGTCCAGTTGTCGTCCATCTCGCAGTCTGACGTTTAACGCTTTACAAACACCAAACTGTCTTTCCGAAGGAATTTGTCCGATTCTGGCGCCATATTATCGCCCGCTAACGTCGCGTTTGGGCTCCTTCGTTTACGAGCGAGCCTATATCTTCCTGTAGGGGTTTATTAGAGTTCGGATGTACAAAGTACGTCCGGCCATTTCGGACAGTGGCCTATTCCCGCCGCGATCGAGCAATCTACCGTATACGTTCCTAAATGTTCCTCCGCGATATTTCTTACTCGCCGGTTAAATTTCCTGTCGAATTATTGAGGCGGCGCCGACGCCCGCGCGGCCCTCGCCGGTGACTCTTTTCGGTGTTCGATGGAATTTTAGAAAGTAGTAGAAAGCGACAAAAATGATTACTTTATAGCGAAAAATAAAGCACAATCGTAGACGTATAGGTGTTGAACGTATTTTACATTAATGACGTGTTAGAAAAAAGAAAGCGCGTTAATGGGAAAGTTGTGACGTACCGGACCCAGCTAGATGCGCCACTAATTATATATATATGCCGGTCTCTCGGTTCTCAGTCGAGTCGGATCGAACAAGTTAATCGCCGCTCCCAGGCCAGTAGAAGTCCCATTTCGGTCCCCTAATTTTCCACATTAAATTTAATACTCTGGAAATTCAAAATTGTTTTCCTCCAGAGAAGTGAAACTCTCGTAATTTAAAGACGCTTGAAACAGTGCTTAGCTCTAAATAATATTCCGTGTTATGGTACTGCAGACGATATACATGTAAACTATAGTATAAATGTAAACTGAGCGCAGTGCAGTCATGCGGAGGTATTCGTTAACAACAGTGTCTAAATCGTACTACTATTGGTGCAGTTAACAGTATTGGCTAGATTATGGTACTCGACCTCTGCACTACGCCCGGTACTTTTTTGCGAGTTTAATTTTATCCCGCCTTCTTATCCACCTCATTTTGTATCCCATTTTCAGCCTTTCAGGTGGTATATCGGCAAGACAATATCGAATGTTATTAGATTCCTAACTTTACTGTATATAATCAAAACGGTTACACTCCATGAGTGTTTTGTATGTGTATATTCTATTAACCTATTTCTAACTACACTTTAAGAAAATATCAATGTACATATGTCTACTACTTATATTTATAATGAAAATAATCACATTTTGTAGAAGTCATACATAATATAGCGTCGTTACAAAAAATGTGCAATTAACACTTAATAGTACCATAAGTGAGTGTTAAACACAGTTAATTGTATTTATATATATGTATGTGTATATATATATATATAAATATATTACCAAAGATGTATATTTATTTTCCTTATGAAAGGAATGTTTAAGCGTTTATTTTGTATCATTTCAGTTTCATTTTTAAACGATGAAAGTCATGTAATATCAGTCATTCTGTTGTTTGTATGTATTTTTTAAAAAGAGAAAAATCTAATGTGGAAAAACCATTACTGTAGTGTTTAATTTTGCTCGCATTAAATAAGAACGACATTCCTTACGAAAAGGTATAAAAAAATACGGTTCATTATTAAAAAGGGTTTCTTTATAATATTAAAATTATTATAGGGGAGGCAGATTTGGCGATTGCTGCTTCTCCCGCTTGAATTTTTATTGACTAAAAATAAAGTAACCCTAACAATTTCGATACAGTATATTAGATTAGACTTCCCCCCTCCGTTCTGATGTAATCCGTTGTCGTATGAGAAAGATGAGAAATATTCAGGTTTCTGTTTACCCGTGAGAGTTGATTTGCCCCGAGGGGACTGAGTTGCCTCGATAAATGTAATTTGTACCTGAAACGACACAGAGGTGGGCTCCCATCACCGCATTCCCTGTGTCTCTTTTCATATTTTATTTAGCGCACGACGAATTTCAATTTAATTGCGAACAATCAGAAGTTTCATATCAAAATTATATGTCGAAATTGGTTTTGGGATCAAGTTCAACTCCCGACTAGCTGGGAAGGCAAAGGGTTCGAGGCCCGTTACTACAAAGTGTAAATTTTATTTTTATAACTTCTAGGGACGTTTTATACAAGCTTTGTGAGAGCGGATTTCATTTGAAATTTATTACCCCGAGTACACCGATAAATACCGCGTGGATAAATTGTTACTAGGGGCTGTTAATCATTTTCTGTTTATGTTCTAAATGTTCTTTTTACCTTAGTTGTTACAGTTAAAATCGGCTGGTGAATCTGAGTGAGCGGAAACTAAAAATATGTCCGGATAAAGTATTCGATTGCCATAGGATCAGTTGTACATATATTGTGATGTATTGTATATAGGACGAAGTTAAGTGGCATCTAGGTGGGACATATTCTGTAAATATTATATTGGTTTAACTGTCATTGTGATTATGTTCAGATTCTTTAATGACTGTGTTAGATAATGAAACTGATAATATATGAACAGGGTTAATCCTGTAGTTGATTAATAAATACTAGAAGTATTATTTGATGAGAACTGTGTTATTATTGCCTAATCAATCCCTTCTTAATCCTTCTTAATCTTCCCCCTTCTCCTTCTAACTTCAGAATAGATAATTTGTCATATTGAGAATATTTCCTGTGCCTTGGAAGGACAACAATGATTGTCTTGAAAAAATTCAGTGGAAAATATTGGGCGGTATATATATATATATATATATATATATATATATATATATATATATATATATATAATGTGATGTAACTACCTTTAGTGAAATTTCGTGCTGAAATAGGACTCCTTACATGATTTCGAACCTAACTTAGGCTGCGAGCTCAATTAAACAACTTTCTAAAACACTTTAATCGGTCCTATATTGTTAACTTTCAAATATTTCGACTCTGAAACTCTCGGATTAAATTGGAGTACAAATCCAATAAATCATCAGTTTCATTATTAGTATATCTAATGTAATTTTTAAATGTAAGCATAAAGGGTTTTATTATTGCATTGTTTATAGTTTTTCATTACCTCACAGTCTAACACATGGTTTCAATGGAGCCGTTTTTGAAATTCTGACGGTGAAAAGAATAATTTTTTTTTTGCCGCTCAGTGACTCCCCGGTTGTCAGGGGGCGTCTGGATGACGTTGGAGACAGGTTGAGTGGGAGGAACTCTACAATACCACAGCGAAAATACCATAGTTCTTTCGTCATGTCGGGTCTACGATGAACGAGCCCACACACCTTCAAAAACCACGGCCTAAACTTCTTGTGAGCCCCGCTGGGCCTTTAACAAAAAAAGAAGAAGAATCAGGAGCTTTATGTTTCTACAAACAAAACACATTATTTTGTTAATTAAATTTCGTTAATTACGTTGTACAATGGGAAATATGGTACCTTGATTTTTTTTGAAACTTTTAGAGGAGACGAAATGGATACAGTTCTCTCCTCTGGTAAGAATATGTGAAAGTTTTAATTTCAATACTACCTGGCGACTGGTTATTTAATCCTAACTCTGAACTAATTTATTCGGCCGAGATATTGATACACTTTCTATTTAGTGTGCAAACCGTTGTATTTGTACTCGGTTATGCTGGGCGTGTGTGTTCTTCCCGCGTCCATGTTCCGTTTACGGAACATTCGACACCAACTTAGTTCAGATAAATTTTCCCACAGAACCTCTCCGATTACTGCTCTGTTACTGAAGTAACTCCGTTGAAGAGATAGAACGTGGCCTACGATAGCTAAAAGAAGCTCAATGTGAATCGCAATCTCTCTAGCAGAACCATTCTCTCTAGCTTTCGTGAGATATTATTTCTCTCCGCCTTGTTACAATTTAACTCTACATATTCGCCCCCTATCTTGTGTATTTGTGGTTTACTTTGCAATGTAGAAGCCTCTGGATTTTCGAAGCCAAGAGCACAAACTATTTTGAAGCCTTCAACCTAATCCTGCGGGAATGCAGAGGTTTGTAAGTTCATTTGTCAGAGATATTAATGAAAAGAAAGGATGGAGTATGGAATGAAAAGAACAGTATATAAGAAATATAAAGATACAAATTGAGAGTCGATGCGATTGTTCTCGATGAAATCGCTTCAAATTGTCCAATATGTTTGAGTGCGTCTAAGAAGAATGGCCGAGGAGATTAATTGGGCCGCTGCCGACTGATGGTGGCCTAAAGAGGCTCCGGGGAAGCGGAAGGGATTCGGCGGGCTGCCGAATAGAGCGGGAGCTAGACCCGGCCCCAGCCAGGCCCAGAGATAAGCGAGGAGACCGAGGGCAACCCGCTCTGACTGCCCCTGGCACGGGTTGGCAACAGCGCAGGAATGCAGCCAGAGAGCTACATAGAGCCCCGCCCCACCCACCAAAACCCCCTCACAGCACACGCTCTCTCTCTCTCTCTCTCTCTCTCTCTCTCTCTCTCTCTCTCTCTCTCTCTCTCTCTCTCGCCCCTCCCCCCTCTCACTCTTTTCTCAAGCTCTCTGGACCTACCTACCGCTCTTTACTTAACTCCAGTACCCATAAGCCGCAAGTTCTGTGCCCCTTCAACAGCGCCTCCCCAATACGGGAACCAGGAATACTGTTATAATCAATTCGACGCTCATTTAGTTCCTATTTCTAAGATAGGATATTATTATTTGGATATTAAAAAGCTGGATATGTAATATGGAGGAGCTTACAATATTCTGAGCTACAAAAGCTAAAAGGTAAGAATTGAAGGCAAAATGGGCACCTAAAAACACAGCCCCAACAACTGCCTGACCTGCTCACGCCTAGACGGTTATATCCTAGTCTAAGTCTAATCCTAACTTTATTACAGCTAATTAAGTTGAGGGAAGGCGAGAGTAGCAGAATGAGCCTGAGGTATCTCTGTCGGTGGGTCCTGTAACATAAGGTTTGGTAACATAATCATTCTTGTGAGTTTCTGTCTCCTCGGGCTTGTTTGGTCCCAACCCGAACCGGTTTCGGCTTCTCACCGTCGTCTCGAACCATTCCGTTACTAACACAGCTACCAGTGACTAACATCCTGTCGGTGTCCTCTCTCAGTCCCGTGCCGCTACCATCTCGTGTACCTTGGACGCGTTCAAAAGTCGGTAAGATGGACTGTCTTAACGGTAGCGAAAACCGCCCATACGAGGGTCGCAGCCCTCTCGGATGAGGTTACCAGTATGAGTCTTAACCTTGCCGTGTTGAAGATGGCCAAAAGCCGAAGCCGTATAGGTTAAAACCAATGTTTGTGAGACGGAGAACTACCAGAGTGATGAGATTGTTGTCTTAAAATAATAATAGCTATAAAAATACTGTTAGAAGTTGCCCCATATGCCACCCCCCTCCAGCACACCGGAAAACAACCTCACCAAACTGACGCCAGCGCTTCCTGATGAAGAAAAACCACCAGGTGTTGAAATCATAAAATCAAACGGGACAGATTATACATACTACCGCGGCCTCCCTCAGTGGCGCACGACCCCGACAAAAAACTATCCGAAAGCCCCGACGAAGATAATTGGGCCCGTTGCCAAAACCAGAATCGATCTGCCGGTCGAACTCTCCTAATGATATCTTCTCTTTACGCTTATCGGCCTAATTGTGAAACAGAGAGCCGGCGGTCTGTTTCGTTTGTAGAAATTCATTAGTTGGAAAGCGCGTGGTATATGAATGATAAGAGGGGAATATAAGAATCGGACTAAATCGTGCAGAAATGAGGCATGTGGAAGTCACACCCTTGTCCTTAGAGCAGTAAGAAAAATACTCTCTTTATAGAAGCGACGAAAGTTTAATTCGGCGATGTTAGGAAAAAACGTTTTTAATAACTTCAATAGCAGTTTTGTTTTTGATGCTGAAACAGGGCCATGATAAAAGGATTCTGCACCTAATTATCGGTTTCAGAAAGTCTGTACATTAGTAGTAATTGAGTTGTCTGGAAATTTAACCGCTTAGTTTTATTTTCATGAAATATGGCCCATTTTAGTTTACGTTTCCAATTAAAAGAGGTGGGTGTTTATTAGCCAACACTGAAAAACATCCGGCTACAACAAGTCCAATTAGGTTTAGAGTACGGGCTTGAAAGTCGATTGGAATTCCGGACGATAAGTGGCCATAAGCGCCACCCAAAGGGGTCACTCTAACGCCCCTCTCACCTTCACGTAAACCAACATCCACGAGTTATAGTCGACACATCAGCGAGTTTCGTACTCCTTGTGCGTTGAATGGAATAATTTCTTCTTTCTAATTGCCAAACGTTTACATAGTTATCGTGGCTGACCATTTTTTGACATTTGTCACGTCGCAGAGCAAAAGGATGGCCCATTCGAAAGTTGTAGGGGGGCGGCCAATATGCTGGAGGACGGAGCCAAAAACTTGAAGCCAAATCGGCCGTGAAACCCTCTGCCAGATATTAGCTGGGGCCAGGGCCCACGACACACGATACCACTCTGTTCCCCCGATGAGGGAGACTATACCAGCGCATTGATGTTCTCCCAGCTCACACTCCCCCCCAATACAGAACATTTCAATATGGCTCACGGCTACAGTCTCTGTCATCGATGGCTCTTGATCGAAAGTCGACAGCCACACCTTTAAATGCGTGGTCTGGACCACACATCCTGAGGATTCAGATTTAATGACGCTATAGACGAAAGCCTAGTAGGACTCACCAAACGGCACGGGATGTATAAATCCATCTTCCCGTTATATCCAATGAACGTTGAACGAATACCGAAATTAATGTTTTGCGACAGAATTACGCCTTAAATTCAATTAATTGAAATAAAATGGAAAGTTTGATAACAATCAAGCATTCGAAACAAAATATTTTATCGAGACATCGCTTTCAAAAGTTTCCAATTCGTTATAGATTTCTAGTTTTACGAAAAACCAGACGATGTTAAAATAATGCAATGGGTAAAGATAGCCCGAATTCAGTAATTTTTTACTGGTTAAAGTTGGCCCAAGTTTTATTGAAATTAAGCTATCATGCCATAATCCGTCCAGATCATGGCATGCGAAGATACAGTACTCATCTTTATCACATTCAATTACAAAAGTGGCAGGGGTATTAACTTCGTTACTAGTTCGGAACGTAGCAGGCCTAAAAACGCTGTAAGTTAAAATTTCAAATTGAAGACAATTACCTCGTTCTTTTTTGTGGTTTTGTAATAAATAACATTCATGTGTTCCGAACGAATAGACCAAATTATACATTTTTTCGGTCAAGTACAGTCGGTCTCAAAAAAAAGTTCGATGAACGGGGGCAAATTTCTTGCAATTACTGGATGATTGATGGATGATACATTGAGGATCGCGTGCTCAGTTCCGTTATTAGACACGTTTCGACTTTGCCATCGTAAGTTGAAATGACACCGGCGCACGAAATATAAATGATGGTATCCTCTCAGAACGGTCCATCGCTGAAGACAAACACAATACCCAGTTTTAACAATGGGCATTGATTAACATATATTAAACGCGGCCATAATACCGGTTCAATGCTACCTTAATAGGCAACGAAAACCCAGGCGCCTGTCTTGATGATCACTGTCTACAGTTCCCTATTGATTATAGCATGTTGTTACTAGTGGCGCATCCTAGGAGGGGCCTGTGGGCGTTAGAGCCTTCCTATATAATGTCAATACTTTATTCTATTTACGCGTCCTTTGCACGAAAATCGCGCACATTACACCTGACTGTTCTCTTCCAGCTCATATTTGTTCCCTAAATTCGGTGGCCAAATAAAATTTTAATTAATTTCAACGCTTAATAAATCAGCTGCACACTAATGTCTCGAAACCCGTGATTTTAACATTTCGGTCGCAATGTGTACTGGGGATTAATGCACACTTTTATAACATACGTTGGAATTAATATAAAAGAACAAAAAAGCCAAACGTTAAATAATCTCTCTCATAATTTCTTATTTCTATTTGTACTTTTCCGAATATCTTGTTTTATTTAAATTATAAAACCGTCACGACGAATAAAACAAATTTTATTATATTAAACATAATAATCCTCTTTCTATCGCATTTTTGAACGAATATGATTTCACGTCGGTAGAATTCGTTGCTAGGAGTCGAAAACTATAAGATAACTTGCTTTTCCTAAGGACTAAGTTCTGCCCTTATTTAAATAAAAATTAATTCCTATTTCATTTACCCCCCCTCAACAGAGGAAGATTTACGGCCGTACACCCTTGCTTGACCGTGACTGAAGCGAAAGTTACCTTACACGATATGGAATACACATTATTATAGCTTTTTAAACTAAGGAGAGCACGCGGGATCTGGAATGGAACCAAGAACTTACTGGGGCTGGCATTAGTGAAGTACGTTTAAATATCGTATTCACTGCTGATTTTCGTCAAATTAGTTGTTGTCTTTGACCTACCGAATTGCCAATAACGTAATATATATTGTGGCAAGATATATTAAAAATTTTCTTTTCTTTAACGTTACTTTAATGCGTTGAACCCGTTATTAACGGTGTTCACGAAGAGGAGAGTTAGACACTAAGTTTCGAAAATATCCAAAATCATCCTGCGACTTGTTATTTATGCCAGTCCTCTTGCCTCTATCGATTTTATTATGATCTAGATGGGTCGACCCGGTTAACATCAGTTTAATCTATTTTGCCTATTTCTAACCTCTTTGCTTCCAAGATTATGCTCGTAATTCAATTTCCGGATTACACTGAGCCCGAAACCCGCGCTCTTTTCTGATCTGATTATTTCTAACGTTTTTTTTCTTAACGGCGATTTGCACGGAAATCACGGCGTTGTTTGGGATATAAAAGAGATTTTTTTCTTGGGCTTTTATAGAAACATTTTACTATTTATTAATTACGTTACTAATTTTCAACGCAGTCCCCCGCGTTGTTTAACACGGGACGTTTCGCGGTTTTGTTTCAGCGGCAGCTTCGGTTACATGCCACCTATTAATCAGACTTAGTCGGCGGCGAGCTTTTTGTTTAGGAGTTATAAAAGGTCTCGCATCTGTCCATTCCCAAAGCCCGGCCTAATTTTCGGAATGGTTTCGACCCCAATGTTCAAGTGAACTTTGATCACGCCCTCGTTACGCTCCTCACTTCTTCCAGTGCCCTCCGGACGGCACCGGTTGCTACTTTACACATTTCACGACTCGACCTCGCATACACGACACATTTTGATGTGGAACAGGACATAGAACCTTTCGAACCTCCCCGGTTCATTAACGGTAAGTGGTATCGGTGGAATGAACGTCGAATAGCGCCATTAAGCTGGTTCGTCATCGTTGCGCCATCGTGGAAAAACCGAGCTATTTTAAGAAAGGTTAGACGTAGATTTTGTGTGTTTCTGTCTCCTCTCGCTGGTTCTGTCTTTTACTGGACTGCCACTGCACAGTACAAGTGACAGCGTTGTTAGTCAGCTTTGGCACTTTGGATGTTTTTGGGCATCTTGACTGGCACTGTCACTTGTGACACACGAAATCTACGGTATTCCAACCCTTCGCAGACCACAAAACAGGTATTCTAAAAGGTTAGCCGGTTCAAGTTAAATTTTATTAATCGCGTACGATAAAGAATTCGTTCATATGAACCAATCAATATTTGAATTCCGAATCGCAGTTTTAATATAGGCCGGAGCAATAAATATCCTTTTTTACAGGAAACACATTTTTTAAACATTTTTTAAAATTCATAGTCAGATTGGACTAATTAGGCGGTCGGCCGAGATGAAAGGAACCGGAGAAGAAATGGATCAATTATTTCCTTATTACCTACTCGTGTCTTCGGTTCCAATCTTCCCTTATAGAAAAACCGCGACTGAACTTTCATTGCAAATCAATTATTTATTTGACGTTTCGCAAGGCCTTGTTCCAGGTTACGTGTGGTCAGACCGGTCTCGCCGTAAATGAGGTCCAAAACTGGAAGGCGTTTCCATTAGCTGGCCGGTCGTCTTGTCTGGCCGACTGATATTTCTATTTTAGACTACCTCTTTCATTTTAAATCACGATTTTTCGCTCTTTCCCTCTTCCCCTTGTAAGGCGTGTGACGATAAGTCACACACGGTCTGTCCTACAGGTACGTTTGGACTGCTGTCCCTACAGTTTTACTTTTTATAACCACTTATCAACAATTCTATTCAAAACTACAAAAACCAGCTAGAAGACTGGAAGACTTGTAAAGTTTCATCACTCTCACGATCTTCAATTATTGGAGGCCATAGCCTCGGTTTGGTTCAGTTGCCAGTAGTTGCCTGGGGTTTTCAGCCCCAGTTGCCAGTAGATGACACCGAACTTGTCCAGAATCGTGGGTAATTAAATGAGAAAGTATGACAGACAATTCGTCCTTTCTATACATATAACCACTATATGACTGCCATGCACGATCGGAAACCTGAAAATTGCCGGAAATTCTTTCTTAGTTTAATCGATAATCACGAGGAAAAACTGATACTTCAATAAGGTATGCGAATCTGACGAAACCGTATAAAATATATACGCTGACTCAAATTTTCTTTTTAACACTATAAATACACAATAATGTGGAATTGAAGGACGAGAGCGTTCAAATAACATATTTCGTCACAGTCATTTCTATTAGCAGCGCAGTTCATGGGTTAATAAATAAATGTGCTCTAATATGAGGTTTGTGTCTCCTTCAGAAAGCGCCTCTGTCCAACGGCTTAATTGAAACGCAAGGTCCTTCCGTGTTCGGCGCTAACTTATTGAAATTGGAATCCTGAAACGGCGAGGATCATTATGGAATCCGAGCACGCTCTAAATACAAAGCCGACAGCCATAATGGTAATCACTACAGGAAATCTAGAATATTAACCCCAGAAATCTCTAATTTAACACGGATAAATTTTTAAATCTAAAAAAATGTCTTCTTTATTCTTCGCCAGTCTTTTAATATATTTGTAATTTTATATTACGTCCTACTTGGCAAATAATGTGCGCGTTTAAGAAACAGAAGTAGGATTACACTTTTATATTTGAATAACTGACTCTATTGACTATTAAGAAATCGGCAGGTTGGCGACCTACTGACGGGTATGACTCCTCGAATTAACAAAGCAGAAACGAATATCTTATTTTGAACAAATTACCGTGGGCGCGCTTTATTTATAGGTCACATATTATTAAGTACACGAGCTGGATGTATTCCAATCTGAGAGGCGGCCAGCAATTTGATTTCAGTGAACTTCTGACCTACAAAAACATTCGAGCACGGACGCCGCCGCTCTGCAATTGAGTATAAAGACTTATGACTTGTGGAGCAGTAACAACCATCGTTAGGCCAAATTACGTATCGTCATTATAAATTCATTACGCCACTTATAGTGCTCCTGGTTCATATATTTGTGCAATAATATTCAATAAAATATTTATAGATATGTCAAACACGAAGAGTCATCTTGGCTTGGTTACATCCGTTGAGGGATATTTCTGATATTAATCTATGCATTATTTCATACAAAAATTAATATTTACAATTATTGAATTGTGTTCATTTCTCTTTCATTTCAACCTCAAAATAAATAATTCAGTGGTATTTAAAAGGAATCACGCAAAATTTATAGTCCTAACCTAAGAAAACTGCTTGGATATTTGTCTATAGTTATTGTTTAGGCGACCCATTAAATAATGGGTACAGGAAATGGTACAGGAGGATGAAAGCCAAGTTCAATAAATGGTTTTTGTTTTCTCTCTTTTATTGTTGCAACTGTAAAAAATACAATAAGCAACATTGATACAAGCACTAACTACAATGGACAACAATGGAGGAGAAACCCACTGGTTACCCCCTTTTTTATTACTTTTTTTTTATTTGTATTTTTAAACAATTTTGATTTTAAACAATTGGGATGTCGGCAGGTAGTAGGGTTTGGACTAGTGGATTAGGGTGAAGGGTGAGTCGTGAGTGAAATTTGTTGTATCTTTTTATGGCAAGGTCTCGGACAAACGAGACATTAAGATCTGTGTGTAGGGTGAGGTTGGAGACATAGTAGGGTGCATTGATTATTGTCCTTAATATTTTTGACTGTAAGGTTTGGATTTTGTGGATATTGGTCGGTTTGGCCGAACCCCGGTTTCGAGTCCGTATATCCAGATCGGTTTAAGTATAGTATTGTACAATAATAATTTGATGTTTCAACTTAATTTTGATCTATTGTCTAGTAATCTAAGTAGTAACTTGTATCGTCTTTTTACTTCCAGTCTTTTTAATTTTTTGTGTGGATTCCATGTGAGTCTTTTGTCTATATAGAGGCCCAGGTATTTTACGTCATCAGCCGTGGGTAGGGCTGTTTCGAATAGGGATATTGAGGGACAAGTGCCTGATCTAAGTGAGAACGTGACGTGTACACACTTGTTGAGGTTTATTTTTATCCTCCATCTTTTTAACCATGTTTGGATCAGGTTCAAGTGATTCTGTAGGTTGTAGGAAGCGGTAATAGGACTTGGCTCTGATAAAAGGATAGCTTTGTCATCTGCAAATGACGCTTGAATAGTGGAGGGATGATGTGGGATATCGGCCGTGTATACCGAATATAGGTTCGGACCGAAAATACTCCCCTGTGGGACTCCGGCTCTGATTCGGAAGTAGGATGACAATTCAGAGCCCTGGTTAACTTGGGAATAAGGATCGGAGAGCTGGGACTATAGGATGAGGTAATATGTTGAAGGTAAATGATTTTCAATTTCCAGAGTAGTCCTTCATCCCACACCCGGTTAAAGGTTGGTGGTGCCTATAGGATAGGATGACGCTACGTGTACTGGTTTAGATGGTTTATGTACGTTTTGATGATTGAATATTTCCATAGTACTGGTAAGTATTGGCTTCTTAAGACACAATTATAAATGTGAGTTAGGTGGAGTGCGGCTTGGTCAGGTAGTTGTTTTAGTATTTCAGAGTTATTAGATCATAACCCGGTACTTTTTTTGACGGGAGGGATAGAATTGCGTTTTTAATTCGAAGGGATTAAATGCTTTTGGAGGGCGGGAAATAGTTTTTATGCTAAAAATATTTTGCACGAAGACTCAGTCAGAGTCTCTCAGGCTGCTCAAGCTGCTTTAAATATTCTTTTCTCCCTATATTGTGTATGCAAATTATTTCATGTTCCCGTTTAGCTCTTGGCAGCTACAGAGGTTACGGTTGTTTTGTGAATGAAAGGAAAATGACAATTGATCTTTATTAGCCTTCTCGACCAGTTATACTTCGTTCAGAAAGGCACGCATCCACACACATGCAGAGCCGTTTGAGGCCTTGGTCCACAAAAAAAGTATAAATCCATCGAAATCTCGAGGTCGAATACTCTCCCTACCT
Source organism: Lethocerus indicus (assembly GCA_019843655.1). Lineage (NCBI taxonomy): Eukaryota > Metazoa > Arthropoda > Insecta > Hemiptera > Belostomatidae > Lethocerus > Lethocerus indicus. The sequence continues at coordinate 17,397,484 of JACDQD010000003.1, read as the reverse complement.
TTCTTCAATATGAAAACACGGAATTAGTCTGAAATATAGACACAAAAAGTCTCAGCAATATAAAATGTGTGGTAGGATAGGACGCCATGGTCAATTTTATGTACACGTAACATCTTTGTTCCTCTTATATTTTGTAACCCGTACACCTAATTCACAATTTGTTACATTTTGGTACCAGAAATATATGTGATGTTCTGAGGACCACATGAGGAATAAGACTATTATCTCTTACTTATATATAATGTTCTCATTGCTCATGTAATTATCAGCCTTATCTCGGCTGTTGAAATATTTTTCGAGTTCTCGTTATCGTTATTATTATATACTTTCCCATAGTGAATTCACTATAATCGTATCTACTGCCGACGAAGGTCCTGTCGCCTGTTATTGAGTCACGAGTTTAGGATAAAAAGAAGCCTGAGAAGAAAAAGGAAATAAAACGAATTTGGATATTTCCCAATTTCCTCTATGACGAGCCAGTCGGTTATGAATACTTAATAATATTAATATGTCACCACGTCATCGAAACAGAATAAAGACACACTACACTATAACAGTTCAGAAACTGTATAATAATTTCATTTTTAACGCATTTTTTTGGCCCCTGGACTTGGTAATATCATCATAAAGATCTTTCCCCACTCCACCATAAGTAGTTAAGCCATGCTGACTTAGGAACTTAATAACAGTGCTAACAGGATGTAACAGGCAATTGAAGCCGAACCCGGTATAGCAAAGGTCATGGAATGGTGCGAGAGAGCATAATATTCCATATTGTTTGAAGTCTCCCAGATAACCCGGAATAATAAAATCGATAGGATTTTGATGTAGGAATAAAAATATTTTATGCCACTATAATTATTGTAAATGTTGTCCAAAAGTAAATGCTGAAAGGGAGGGACGATTTGCTGTGTAACACACGGTCTAACAGATACTTAACTTCCTCTATTTCAGTGTGGCAAGTGAGAAGGTCATTTTAATAATCGGCCTGGAATGTGTTGGCTTCCTGAATAGTTCTCGCGTTGACGATGGTCCGAATTCGGGCCCTGTGACTAGCCCAAGGTTTCGCGCGCCGCCTTTCCAAACACCGACCGGCAAAATAATTCTCTACTAGTACAAATTTCCCGGAAACAGAATCCTGTCCTTCCCGGGTTTGCACTGGACGGCATCTGCTCGTCTTAATACCCGGTCATTTGTCGGACCGCTGCCCAACGTGCAATAGAAAGCTGTCTTGCCACCAGCCGATCGCCTCGTAATTTCGCGGCAGTTATAATATCCGACGAGCGGACAATTAAATCGTTATATGACGCGTTCAATTTTTCCTCTATACCATTGTTCTATACCAGGGGTAAACAATTGCCAATCGTAGAAATTGAGGAAATATTCAAGTTCATTGGCGAAAGAAAAGAAAAAATGCTATCGAGTTCGACGGGTGTTGAAAACAATCACCTGTTTCGTACTTCATTTACTTCTCGGTTGTTCCCCCGATAGGCTGGCCCGTTTTCCGTTTCCCGTCATCATCAGCAGGGTTCCGTTAGTAGTACTATGAGGTGCCTCTATCCTTTGTGACGCTTTCTACACAGCATCTGCAACGTCATTGACGAGCGTGCATTAGTGCAGTGACACAGGATGCCACACGAGCAACAGTGGCGGCGCCTAAGTGACTCACCAATCTACTGACGGAAATCTACCGAAGGCCAAAACCAGGGTAGCGGCGGCAGAGGATCGCGAGAATAATAAAATAATATATACCCCAGTCGATATGCCGTCTTCCGATATCGGAAAGAAAATTCCTTTAATAACCTTTTTTAGATATTTTACAAGCGGACATCGTGATTAATACTTTATTCCTATTCATGACACTTAAAAATGTAAGCCTTTAACACTTGGCGTAAACGATTCCGGTACGGGTGTGTTGCGGAAGGAGATGGAAAACTAAATTTGGTATCCTGAATCAATGCCATTTGTGAATATAAGCTATTAAAATATCTTCTTTTCGGCATGAATCCTAACCTCTTCTTCAGATTCGTTCGAAATTAATAATAAAGTAATGAATCAACGCAATATATGTACGCATATAGAGCGAGTTTTCTACGCTCAATTTCCACACCATAATGATTATCATAAATATTTAATTACTGTGGCGGTCTACACAATGAGTTTTGTATATGTCCGTATGTATTCACTAATCCACATTTTATAATCCTTCATGGAATTTTTGTCTTGTCGATACCCAAGATAAGGATTATAACTTGTTCACTCGGCCTTCCAGTCTCCTGGTCAGCATTATCCAATGGAATGTGCCTCCTCAACATCTAACTCCGTAAATACGTACGGACAAATATTTATAACATCACTGCGTTTAAATATGACACAATGTCAATCTAATGTTACCACCCACCCCCCGGAGAATGAAGTGGAAAACGTGAATAACATTTATATTCTGTCAGAGAAGGCACAGACTGGAAAGGCAAGATAATATGAAAACTCACAACTTCAAAAACGAAAAGTGAAAACCCCAAAGCGGCGTCATATTTACCCCCCTAATATGATTTATTAAAAGGAAGTGGGGCTTGCTGCTTAAGGGATAATAAGCCAAAGTGATATACCATTGACTAAGTACAGACCGATCAAAGAAGAGATGCATTCCGAGCCACAAACCAACATAAAGCAACAAAAACGGAAGAAAATCATATATAACCAAGCGCACCGCCTCAGTAGAGCAGAAGCTAGACCGGTATCTATTAATATACTGCTTGAGTAATATAGCAGCGGCTGGAAATGAATCACTCCGTCACCAGCGATACTGTACTGTTACTATAGTGACTGAATAGTAGTAAGATCGTAGTAGTAAGATCATCGGACAAACTGAAGGATACTTACGGTGGATAGAAGCAGAAACCGATTTGGAAAGTTTTGGTAAGCCGCAAAATATTATTGAAACGATATGTTTTTGTCACAGTTGCTTAGAATCTGAACACGCGGCTTTATCAGAAGTTTTCGAATGTGTTGTCCAGTAGAAGAAGACAACAGAAAAGGATTTACCCTCTCGGCCAGAATCCCGGACGATATATTATTATGGTTGTTCGACTTGTAAATGGTATTGCCGACATTTCCCCGTCCAAATCTTGAATCTTGCGCTTCGGTGCAGAAACATTTTGTACCAAACGTTTGTAGAATAAATGGCCGTTGTGGAGGTTGGCAGGACTGGGGCGTGGGAGGCTATGCAGCGGACGGCCCCTTCCTCTTCTCCCCGGTCTGTCCTATTATAAAACCTTCTTGGCTTCCACCGCTAATGCCGATGTGCATTCAATACCACATTCCTTACCATGGACATCTGTTAAAATCAAAAATGCCCCAGCTGCAATCAATAAATGTTAATCAATAGCAATGAATTCCCACGAGGTTCTCCGAATGTTCAAAATATGTTTGTCTAACAATTCTCTATCGGTATAATAATTCTCTATTTAACATGCAAAACACGAGAAACGGTGCTACCCCTCACGCTAGGATTTACGTTCAGATCTCCAAAGGACATTGGTGGACGCGAAGAAGCCACTGACAGTCCGACGTGTAAATATTTAATTAAACCAACCAATAATAACTAGGATAACTGAACGGCGAATCGAACCAACGACCTGCAGTGCCAATTGTAGGCATAATATTAATTCTTTATTACTGAAAGCTGATAAGGTATATACAAATATACATAGGATTAAAATTTTATAACGCTCGTTATCTTTAAAAGCTACTGTTATAAAATAAAATAAAATTCGTTTAACATTTTAATGAAAGTGCACTATGTTTCAAAAATATTATATATTTGAAACTTATAAGAATGCATATCGTTTGTTTTTACAATATAATTTCAGTAACAATAAACGTAATAAAAGGAGTTTCAGGTTTGCTCAATAGCGAATAAAATACAGCATTTCCACAAGTATTTTCACGGGTGAAAATAGAAACAAGAAAGCCTTTCCAAATCGGACACATCCACATATCGATTCTTGGACTAACGACATATTTCTTATAGAATTAAAAAATTTGTGAACTTACATCTAAATGAGAGACGCTGTTCAGGAATCTATTGCGTTGCATGAAAGGATTTTTCATCGCTGGACTGCGTCCTGATTGAATTTTCATAGAAACTTAATACGCCTTTGGCTCGATTTAGAGTGTCTGCGTCTGCAAATATAGCCTGTGACGCAATGCGGGTTGACGCCCTCCAACTGCCACAAATTCCGTTTGCGGCAAACGGATTTTAAAACGCCAAGATCTATCGATGGGGCTCTATTTTTCGAAAACCGTAAATTTTTGTTCACCGCCGCCTATAACTATTGAAACTTAAAGAAAACGAAGAAAATAGGCCCTTTGGCCTATTGGTTGTTTGTCAATCCGTTTTCAATCACCTTTACCAACCACTGCAGAAACTAACAAATCTTGCTATCTACTAGTTGGATGTTGTGTTAGATTTCGATAATAACTCAAATTAGTGCACTATAATAAGATGAATTGTGCAAAACTATTTAGTTAATCCAATGTAAGCATTAGTCGTGCAGACATCCTCACGATCATAAATCATTTCATTTCTAGCATTCAGCATTTCATTTCTCAGTCAGTAATAATTCATTTGGGACGTTTCATTTGGTAGCCTTTCATGATTATCATTAGTTTCAATCGTTCAAGATTAGTCTGTTGTTGAAGATTAAAAATGTAAGAATTTATATCGCCACTCTGGCTGGTTATAATTAGTTTGAACGATTTAAGGAGAACTTTCCCAGTATACGGAATATCAAAATTCCTCTCAATTCACCGTCGCCGGTAGCACTATGTTAGTAATAGAGCACGGTAATTTTTCATGTTCCAATAACTCGCAGCGGGCTCGAGTAGACCAGTAATTAATATCAGTTTAAATAAGGAATACCTTGGGCGAGTGCCTTATAAAATACAAACGTATAAGTGGAAATATTTAAGAAATGGAGCCGAAGACTTTCCCGGTAAATGAAAACCTGGATAAATCCGGCAAAAACCGTAAAACCGGACGGCCGTAAAACCGGGCCTGCACTCAATTAACCGGAGGAGCCTTCGCGAAACTGGAAAGGCCTTCCATTTGTTTTCTTCTGCCGCAATTATATATTGGATCGATGAGCTTACGGGAGGGGGGCTGAAACGAACCCGCCGCTCGGCCTTGTAAGGCAAAGACCGAGGGACGCTCCCGGCCCTAATAGTAGTTAATTGTCTTTGGACTTTTATTCAAACTCATCGATGACACTCCATCGAAGTGAACTTCATTCCCGTTTTGCATTGTGTGTGACGCATTATTTATTTTAGTATTAGTATACTTGTTAATCTGTGCTTTGTGGTAGAAATTGAAATTACAAATTAATGAGATAAATATTACTAAATATTACTGTAAATATATATGAAATGTTAGATTTAATGAGGGTCGGCTAAACGGAACAAGCATAATGATCGCTTGGACCGCACGGTCCCATTTAATTGGTTTTCGAAGAATATATTCCCAATTTTATAATGTTGCTGAAGCAATTGAATATATTAATATTGATGGGAATAAGAATTTATAAATCAATATGTATTATATAAAAAATTAGTTCGTATGTAAGAACACTATTAAAAATTTTATTTATTTATAATTTATATATATTTATTATAAGGATTTTATTTATAAGAGGAACGTCGATGAAATGCCATCTTCCATTCATGAATACCACTAAAGGGATTTTATTTATGAAGGCCCTCTCACTCTTTGTAACTTTGCTTTTACGCTCTTGAAACTTAATTCAAGCCCCAGGTTGTTGTTTCAGCGTTGTTTTCCTTGAGCTGTTTCAAAATTAATTGCTTGCACAAATTAGTTGCTCTTGTTCGCCATTCAGTACTAGGAAACGCTCTCCGCTCCCCCGACTTCCGTTAGCCAGACATCGCCGCAATCAACGACCGTCCGTCCATTCATAAAGTTTTGACTTCAACTTTGAATTTTAGATAATAAAATAAAATATTTCCCAGAATATTATTAACCTTTTTTCAAAAGTGATAGCGAAATTTCTTCCCCATTTGTGTAAATTTAAATACGGGGCATATTACAAAAATATGGCCAAAAAGACGGGTCGAAGTAAATGTACTGGTTTATTACTCTAAAGATATTCGTTTTCGAGAACTGCAACATAAGGCTATTCCGAACTAAATAAGATGAAGGGCGTTTAAAATTCCACATCTATTCGCTGGATGCATTTCGATAACTCATTACTTTCTCAAATAAATGTTTACCTCAGTCAAATGAATGTTGGTCTATATATGCTCCTGTAAGTTGCTGTCGATTTCAACAAAAGTTGAAAGCAGTATATATATATATATATATATATATATATATATATATATATATATATATATATATACATATATCAAATGATCTTTAGTACATGATCTTAATTTGATTCAACACATTAGAATGAACAATGAGGGCCAGTTTTTCAGGCCATAAATCATACTAAATTTGTCGTCTGGAGCTCGTTATCTCGAGTTTCTAACTCGTGTCGGCCTACGCCCACTTGCTCGGTTGAGTAGAATTCCTGTCCGCTCCAGTTGATAATCTCTTTTGATTAACGTCCGATTACACCTCGGACAGCGCTCAGATTTTAAACAATTGCGCAAAAATAAACGAAAGAGATTAAAATTTACAATTTGAATGACTCGGCACGGTCATGCGGGGGGGGGCGTGTAGGCTATGTATTTATGTTATGTATTCGTTGTTACCAGTGTTTTCACTCCACTAACGGCTTTTGAACGTGTTTCTGTCTCCTGCATACGTAAGGTGAACATTTAAGAAATGTATTGGATCGTTACAACCGCAACGATTTGATTTGAATTTTAAAGAAATTGCCACTCGTGGGGCGGCTTTTTGTAAATGCCCAGAAATATTTGTTACTCCGAGCAGAGTTGACGGTGATGATTTTTAAAACCGCCTGGCGGTTGAGTGTGGTCTTTGTATAGAGGGTCATACGAACTCTTAAAAAGGAAATATAGATACACTTGCCAGATTAATTAAGACATTAATTTTTAAGGCATTTTCTTGGGAATTCAGGAAGGATAGAAGATTGGACTATATTTTTGTAATTAGCTTTACCAATTCTCAAGATATTATTGGGACACTCCTTGAACAATACGAATGTTACAAATTACAATGAATATGCGACTTCCTTACACCGTTTCCTCGATACTATTTCAGGTTCCGAATTTAATGAGTTGGTGATTGCTCAACAATACCCGTCCCTGTGGTTTTATAATGGAGGAAGTGATGGTACCGTCGAGACCTGGGCGTGAGGATTCGTTGCCAGTAGCAAGTTTCGCAATTATATTTAATGACGCAACAGAAACAAGACGCGGGTTGGCAGTTTCAGTCGGCGAATATTTACGGTTGACTCGCGGGCAACGAGTGTCCATTGCCCGTTCAAATAATCTCAAATTTCACGCTTTCTCCTATCGCTTTTCTACATTTCCGACGGTGGAACATGATTGTCCCCTTGATGACGCAAGTGCGCATAATTAGAAGTCAATCCGTACTTAGGGTAAACTGCACATATGTCCCTCCTGTTTAGCGAGCACATTTAATTATGCTATATCGTATTAGGCCGTTTTCAGGTGAGGTGATTTTAAAAGAACGGTGGAGACATCTGTAGTTGCTGTGTAAGTTTCGTCTCGGTCTCTAGTTGAAAGTCACGATTTCTTTTTACCGATGTTCTTTTTTATTGGATCATTGACCAGTTTCCCTTAATCGGATTTTCATCCGAGAATGTCGGAAGAGAAATACCTTCGGTTTCTCAGTTTTTCAGTAGGCTATCCAATCCTATGGGCAAAGTGGACATTTTTCATATTAGGCCCTGGAAGATTACACTTAATGGTCTTTACATGAAATAACTTTGTTATGTACTCTTTTATACCACGGACCCTAGAACTAAATTCTCACGGTTCTGACAGTTAAACGGATCTTCGTTATGCTCCCGTAACTACTAGCTCTTTGAATACTACAAAAATAGAGTTTTCCTTAAGGTTCAGATTTGAGTGACGAAAAAGAGTTATCTCCCTTAGGATGAACTCTAAATCCAGTCGTGTTTAACTTTCAACTTCCTTTTTATCGGATATTCCTTGCATCAATATTTGACCATTCTAGTTAATAATCGGTAATTTATTAAAAAATAAGGTTTGAAAAACAAATGACTTTCTAACTTCTTTTCCTCAAGTTTCCGAAACCCGTTTATGAGATCAGAACATAAGGAAATTTATTAACAACAAATCATCTTCATAAATCCTATAGTACGTATTTAACAAGGCCTAATTTCTATATATTTCTAGAAGTCTATGATAGTTTTAACGCGTAAATAATATTTGCAGGAAAGTTTACAATATTTAAATGTAACATGTTATTTAACATAGGGATAGGGGTATAGGTTCTCAAATAGAGCCCCGAACGGCAGTCTCCTAAGCCTACTTCCCCTGTAGGGCTAATCCCGTCACAACACCTGGCCTAGAACATAGATAGGGATTAGAAACGGGGACAAGAAACGCCGGACGGGAAGTTGTATATTGTGGAGGCAGGAAATGACAGTGGGAGGGGGTAGCCTGAGAGGAGGCCCTGTGTATTTCTATCCGCACATAAGCATGGGGATTTGAGATCATTCAGGGACAGGCTGCCTCGAGAAAAAGCCCCAGGCTAACTCAACGAGGCCGAATGTAGTAATCTTGTAATTATCCTGAAGTTATTGTCGACATTGACTCATGACTATATTGAAACAGATAAGGAACTGTTTTTACATACTGCAACCTAAGAAGGTTGGTAAGAAACAGAGGCTCTTAGTTAAACAAAACCTATTCTAGTTTATTTACCTTACGTTGAAAAATGGTTCTTTCCTTTTGAACAACCTGTCATGGCTAAACAAAGTAATTTGCTAAACAAAAACAGCTCCAAAAAAATGTTCATAATATATATGTTTGCAGTCTAAGTATTAGTTTTTGCCAAGAGTAGCTCAAGACCAACTGAGTTCATTACTCTGTTGAACAAGTCGCAGAAACCGTACTTAATTTCAGTAAGAAACTGTTCGAAACTGATTGTTGCAAGGCGCTTCTACTTCTGCATTAATATCGTCTCAGTACCGCCAGCATAATAAATATGAATAACAGTATTCAGTAGCCGCAGTTATTAACATTGTAAGGTATACAGATTCGTTACCAATATGTGAATAAGCAGAACGCTATTGAATTAATTCGAGTAAATAGTAATGAATCTTAAAATTCTATCATAGGAATGTTTATGTACAATATTGCACATTACAGTGAGTTTGCCTTATGAGTTGCATTAAATATTTGCAATTAATACATATTCCTGCAGCCAGGATTAAAAGTTATTATACAGCAAAGTGCGGTATAACAATAGTTCAGGAATAGATTAATTCCCTGAATATCGAGAACTATAAATTAAACATTAATCAGCGGAATACATTAGAGAGTATTAAACAATAAGAACAGTATATTGCGTGTAACGCAATATCGGGAACTAGTAAACAGTGAAAACATACAAAAAACATCAAAACTACGTATAAAGAATCTATAGATATTTAAATATAATCATGAATTTGAAAAATCTACACAAATTCCAAACTCCAAAAAATGTATTTATTCCCATACAAGAAAGTTTCAAGCAAGTATCGAATTGTACTAAAAGCGGCCGGCCGGCCTTGTTTATGGCACAAATAGTCAATGAAGAAGAAAACGATGCCCTCTCATATTAGCACGCTCTAATTCCCCCCTTCCATCCGACGGTCAATTTACTTTGTGCAGCCCCGATCGATTTTATGTGCCCAAATAATTCTCTTGATACCAAATATCCATTTGACACGTCTTATAAGATGTACAATTATTATTTGTTTCTCCGTGTTTAAATGAAGGTTGTCTGTTCTATTTCCAAATGCGTCACTCTTGTCTGGAATACTTTTCTTCAAGAGGGCGACAATATAAGGCGATGTTATGAGTGCAACGAGGGGTAATGTGCACCCTTTTCACTAGAATGTGCAGAAATGATAAGTCACGCGCGCAAAGCGTGATAACCAAACGGGCAAAGTTAAGAATGTGGCCGAACGGGACGTAGAACCAGCACAGAAGGGAATAACGTTTTCGTTACGTCTGGGTAAACAGTTGGTGATCGGGCGCCGACCGTTCAATAAATAAACCGGTTTCATAAGTTTTAAATATCAAATTCGATTTCTATATAATTGGTCTGCGGGCGAGGTGGGGGCGATTGTGTGATGCAATCCGCAACTCTTGTTTCAACCCAGAACAGGAATCGGGGCCCCACTCAGATTCAACATCTACGCGCTAATACCAGTAGAAATTAATAATGTAATATTTCTAGCCATGGAATATTTCACGTCCACTGTTCGACAAGTCTTGGTTACATTTTCATAGGAAATTTGTCTGAATTTTACAAATTTCATATTAACCTCTGTGGGATCATATTCTTCTTTTTTACAAAAAGTCCCACATCGTTTAAACGCGTACGTTTTTTACCACTTTTATTATTGCATTATGCCGAAAGAACCCGGCCGAGTGAAAAATCTTCTTTGTGGAATCAAGGGAATTAAAACAATTTTTTATATATTTTACGCAATTATAAAAATCGGACTGTAACTTTTCATTTGTTGTGTACGAAGTGCGCAGTACTCCGGTATATCGCAGTGGCAGGCACTACATGTATACAAGCGCAACTATTTTTAAACGCCTAAGGAGCACACAGGAGCACCGTTTGAATAGATTTTATTAATACATTATTATTAAGTCGTGAGCAGTCATATTCTGTGTATAAATGAATAATCAATTCGAGTTCGTCGGTGCCTTGAACTCAAATTCCTTCGCCTGTATTAACTTTCCTGCAATTAAAGTAATAGAGTTCTAAGAATTTCGAAATTATTATAATTGATAAAATTCCTTTTCAAACCGTCAGTTGCGTCTTTAATCTAAAAGACGAATAAATATGTTATATGCAATGGCTAAATGTCTGAGCACTAAACTAAATCTTAGTTTAAATCCTGGTCGGATCTAAGCTTTGTCCGACTGCAAGTCACAGTTCTCAGGAACTGCAGTCCAGTGAGCCTGCCTTGTCCCTACCAGTGCTGCTTTGTTCCCAAGGTATTTTCCTTTGTCAACGGAACAATGACGCAGTTAATGCCTCACTCTGTGCCCGTAATTACAAGATCAGTTGGTAAGGCGAAAATTGCAGAATCGTGTCCTGACGCTCTTTGTACATCCAGCTATGAGGGCCGTTGAGCTGTTAGAGACCAATAATCAATTTTACACATGCGAATATTAAAAGAACGATTAAAAGAAATATGATCCGTATAAGCCTACAAGATGCATATATGACTCATCAAATAAAAGGAATATAAACCACCCGAATTAATAGACTGCCTCCTCGGCAATAAGGCTAACGTTTCTTATCGTAACTCCTCTTTGAGAACTATTAATTAATGATTGCAGAAAAGTTGAAACTTGTATAAACTCGGGCCAAACGCAAGACTGAATGTAATGTACATTAACATAGGCAAATCGTAATCTGAAACTTGTAACAAAAAATACATTTTATAACTTTTAAATTAAGTTTGTTGAATGGTATTAATTTCGAATGATTTCTTGTTTCTGTTGGTCATACCAGTCAATCTTGGTAAAAAGAGCTTAATTTCCCGTTTAATCGAAGCACTGCTTGCTTTGGAACAAGTGTTCAAACTAGAATCGCTGCTAAGCTCTTATTGTCAAGCTTTAAACCTGAGCTATCGGGGCGGGACACTAAGCTCGCCCGGCATTAAGCTATCGCTGCGGCGGCTTTTAAGTGAGTCGGCTGGCGTGCGCTATCCGGCCAGCTTGTATTGATATAAAGGGGTCATTAAACCGTTCACCGTTGTACAACATGTGACGCCGTTCTGAGAATAATGCCTTCCAGTTGCACCAGTCCCGATTGGCTACTGACGAACTCGTCCTATATGAAGATAATTCAATGCCAAGAACAACCAAAAACCCGTTAAGAAATATCACTAGTGATGTTAACGTGTCATGATAATTCATAGATTGAGTTTGGAGTTGCCCGAAAATTTGAAATTTTCTAATACCGCAATCGATGCTGTAATCCGAGCCCAGTTTAAAATAGCGCCAAATCAGCGGACGAAGACGGGAGATTGCAAAAGTAATGGCGTTTATATTGTTCTTTTTATTTAAGCCTAAGCGTGGTCAGTGACTGGAGGGTAGAGAGGACGGTCCAGTCTCATGTCTTCTCGAATTTTGAAACATACGTTAATCCATACGTATTTCAAAACATGCATTGCTGCACCTTCAACGAACCGCATTATGGTCCCTTTCCTAACATTTTCTAGACTATAACATGTTTTGGTCATTCATTTCTGGCCTTCTAGAACGGCAGAGATCAAACTCGATGGGGAAATGTCACGAAAACTTGGTAATGTTAGAACATTCGTTTATTCATGACGTTAATTGCGAACATTTTTGAGGTGGAGAAGAAAGGCCCATTTATTTACCCACGGTTCGCATAATAAGGCGTACAATTTTGCATTTACTAACGTGATAAAGTTCAGAAAAGTAAGCGCAGAATGGTGTGAGGGAGTTATGACCTTCAAATTTAATACAGTGGGGAAGGGCTTGAAATTAAACAAGAAGGGCGTCGCTTTAGTAAAATTTTTCATTTACGGAGGCCTGCAAGATACTACATAATAAAACAGAACATAATAAAACACCGGTTACCTGAAAATCTCGGTAAAGCGCGGGGGCGAAGGTAAATATTGACCACAGCAGGGGACTCGATGTTAAACGTGCTTCTTCGTGCAAAAAATTGGGCAGCTGAATAGGCCCTACTGACCACCGCTATTTATTGCCTATATTAAAATTCCTGCACCTCCCCATTTGTGAAATCCCCACCCCTCCCTTTCAGGACTGACAGCCGTTCTCAATGGCTTCATCCCACCGTGAAAACGGTCACACGTTGTAATTAACCTTTGTCGGACCGTAGCCGGAATCCGATTTCGGATCGATCGCTCCCCTGTTCGTCGGCCCCGTAACATTATTTCTTTTTACAATAATTGGAAATGAATGCATTGTCTTCTGTATAACGGGAGTAAATACATTATCCGAATTCCGATCATCAGTTCACGATAGGACTAAATTTCGGACCGCCCTCTTTAATATTTTAACTAAATTTACATAAATCTTTTTAAATAAATTTTCTTTGTACAGCACATACGTGAATTTGTCTCATTTTTTGAATACATATTGACGTATATTTTGTAATTGTTAGTTTAAAATAATTGGCCGAAATCTAATTATTCCTTATCAGTACAGTGGTTTCAGTTGGAACGGAATTGCATACCGTCGGACAGTGGTAGACAATATGATAAAGGACCAAATCCATTACAGGCTATTAAGGTTTTTGTATAGATTTGGATTAATTCATTACAGAAAAGTGAATTTACCCAGACACTGACGACATAGAAATAAAATAATGGATCAACTTTAAGCGTCTTTTATCAATTTGAACAAACCTTTCGTTGCAATAAGCGTGATTGCCGATATTAATAAATCGTTAATAACTGATTCTAGTTGTAAAATTGAACTTTCGGAGAAAGAATCTGTTTTAGAATTTTTAATCCTAGAATATAAGAATATAAGTTATTTAAAATTAGTCTATGGTATTAGTCTATTGGTTTGGGGAGTTATTGACAAAGAGGGATGCGTTGTAGGCGACAGACCTATTTATCAGTACCTCATTATGTAACTAAAAGAGTCTTACTAAAGACACCAAGAAACAGGCCTAACACAAAATAGTGGAGTCGGAGTGACGATGATGAAACGGACGAAATCTTAGGCATGAAAGGAAAGAACAAAAAATCTATTTTAAATCCTACTAAGCTTCTTCTCTATTGTCCTATTATTCCAGTTTGTAATCGATAAGCGAGCCCGGCGATAAGGGAACGCGGACAATAGCCGGGCCATTAGTGAAGGGCCCGATGTTGGGTGTCGCAACTGCGAGCGTAATGTTAGCCACCAAAGCAATCAGAGTCCACTTTCGGGAGGGGGGCATTGGTTTTATTCTCTGACGAATCGGTCCAGTTGACCGACCGGGCGTGGGCGGTTACTTACGACCCGTTTTATTTATAACTAGCGAGATCGTTCCCCGATCCTAATTTCGTATTGAATATAACCTGCGGATTTATTTGCTAACAAGACAGAATTTAATGATAATAACGTAACATATACCCTTGTTTCTTAATTAATAATTAATGTACTTGTTTCTAGATAACAGACTGGACTAAATATGAACAGTGAGAATCGGATGGATATTTATATCCCATCGATCAAAACAATTCTTCTACTAGTTGTAGAAGAAATCCAGAATGCGGCCGGTGCCATATCACACAAATAGGCAATGTGTTGACCGGCCATGATCAAACTAGAATATCATTTATAAATTGATGAGTGATAAATGTGGTGTAAATGTTTTTATTTCACCGTAAATAAGATTGTGTTATCGTTAATGTACGATGTTGAGTACAAAAGGGCAATGAGATGGTCATCAGTGTTTTTACGAAATGTATGTAATGTTCAATTATAAAAAATGAGGAATACTCGACTGGGACGAGTGCCGAAGCAAATGTTAAACTTGTTAATCGTGTGCGGAATTATTTTTTTTTAGAATAGTGGGGCAGTGTTTGCCATCGGGGAGGTATATAAAGGAGAGAGCCTAATGGCTGAATTTCTTAATTTCCTGCTAAGCCTTGTAACAGACGTAATGCGTTTTTCATTAGGCGACTTCTCTTTAATGACTCCGCTCTGTGCCCGCACCTCTTACCAGACCCGCGGCGCAAAACACCAATTCCTATCAGCTATATTTATTCGCGAACGGATTCTGCGTTCGTCAACCGAATTGCTTTGGGGTATGAAATCATTCCCCCTTGATTTCCTACAACATGATTTTAGTGCTTGTCTGTGTACGACGGGCCTCTATATACTACATTAATTGCCAGAAGACAGTTCTAAAAGGTCTTATCTACAGGAGATATTGTAATAAGTAGCACATTAAATGCTTTCAAAAGTGAGCCCGCTCGTACTCTCATTTGTTTCTTGGGCATGAATGTGCTCCGCGCGAATCGTTCTCAGAGACCTCTTTTCATAGCAGTCTGGCGAAATAAAACAATTTGTAAAATAATTTACAAATAAGCAATGGAAGAAAAATATTCTTCGCAATTTGCTTATCTCAATATCTATACGACCGAGCCAGCAATATGACGATGATTGTGGAAGTGTCCTAATTGCTGTGTGTAACCCATCTCGGGTAATTACACCCCGTTTTAATGTTTTCGCGGCAACTAGTTTTTTTGTAATGCCTGCAATTCCGGCTGACTTGTTTTATAGCGGTAAATTATTATTTTGAAACAGCCAGGAGTTGTTTCAGACCGCTGAGATAGCCCAGATGAGCAGAATTATATAGAAATTGCATTTATACTTTTCTTTGCAACGAAGGTAATAACAATCTGAGACCAAAGTTAAAATTGAGGAGATTATATCTAACCATTATTATATCCAACTTCTGGCCATCGAACGTTTGCATTGAAAGTATAATCTCCTGACTCGCTTTTACTAAACGATTTCATCCAAAATTATAAACCACTTGTGTAAAGAATAGGAAATTTGTATCCAAGTTTTTAACAAAACACAAGCACACATACAATGAAGAAACCTAACTTAACCTTTCTATTTAATTAAATAAGTCAGATGTCATTTTTTATTTACTTTCTCTGAGTCGTTTCATTTATTTTATCAGAAAAGAATTGGTGTTCATTAGAAAAGAGGATCACGCAGGTAAATTCATGCATGAAAATAGTAATTACAAGTTTCATTTCCTCGAAGAGCGGGTTTCGACTCGATCCTATTATTAAGTTTTGTAAGTCGCAATTGTTTATTGTCCGCGTTAATGCACCAGCTCGCAGTCCCATTTACTCTATTTTGAGCGAAAAGAAGTTTATTTCTGTCACGTATGGTTAAAATCGTGTTAAAGTAAATTTGGTTATTTGAAAACATAACTGGAATTCCGAGCAGGAGCGACGTAATTACATTCTTTCCCAGGGGAGTTCGTTATTGGCATTTTAGTGCACACGCTCATGTTCTCACACCTCATCCATATTTCGAGTGTACTTTGTTATCAGTAGCGCTCACTCGAAAAGAAAGGTTTCTTTGCCCATTTAACAAATCGGGGGACAGTGGTCACGGGAAATGTTGGTCAAAGTTGACGGAATGACTCGAATTAATTTGAAATTATATTCGGTCTATCTGTCTCCTCCGGATTTGACTTATTGTACGGCGTGACAAACCGACTGTCCGATCGATGGGAATATCCAATTACGGAGTCTAACGACAGCTGAGACAATTTCAGGTTGCGGGCGCCAACCTGGGCCCGAGTTTAATTAAATGTCGCATTTGGGGCCGCTAACAGCCTGCCCCGGTTCTAATTAATACCGAGATGTGGGCCCATTACCGGATACTCTGAATTAATTGAGATCGAACCTCATGTACCGATCGCTATCGGCTCAAGGCCAACGTGATGTATGAAGTTTGTAGGCCGCATCAAAATTCATTCGCTGTTAATTCGTATTTAAAAAATGTTATCACGCGTTGCCACCCGAGGAAAATCGCCAGCTGTAAGAGCTGGTTACGTCTAGAGACATCGTTCTGGGAAATAGATCATTCTATAAAAATATCCCTGTTTTTTAATATCCTTGTTTCGCAGTGGGCACGTTGTGCAAAAACTAAAACTGTCTAGCAAACCCCTGATCCATTGGGCTCGAGGAACGCATATGTCCAATAACCTCGTATGGATGTGAATACTCCAAATCGACATTGATCTAGAATATTGGCAATATGTCCCCGTAATGTTGTCAAATTGATGTCGCTTTGAAGTTTAAAGCTGCTAAAATCAGCATATCCAATGTCGAAATTATGGAAGCATTCGCAGAAACGTTAATCGATGTAAACAGTCCTAATGGGTTTCGAACGAGTTGCACAACTCAATTACTTACATCGATCTGTCCCCGGGGTGTCCTTGTCTGACCTAGACCAAATATCATATTACATTCGTTTGATATATTTATCGGATTGTATTTCTTTTTTTATTGCAATTATTTCTTTTTCATATAATTTTAATAATAATTTCTTTTACTCTGAATTTGTTATTTCTGGAGATAGACGTGGTCCCTATGTAAATGTAAACTGCCAAGGCTTTTCGTTTCTATATACCAGAAAATATTTACATATCGTTGTCAGTATAACGGGAGTTGCGCAAAAATACGAATTATTCTAAATAAAAGATAGAACTCTTCTGGGTTTGCAAAATGTGCTTATTTGACCTATAAAATATTTGGAATGGACATTCTCATACCAGATCGTGGTATACAGCAATAAGAAGCACGTGGGAGCAATGTTATCACCCGGGGCCGCATAATAATAAGATAAGGGATCGTTCCCAAACGGATTCGTAATGGTGCCGTGAGGGGAGAAGTTATGCAAAGCCAGCAAAATCGATTTTTTACCAAAGTGGGGAACCGATTCTAGACGCTGAGCCAACGAAAGTCCTCTCCAACTTCAATAGATTTACGATTGAGTCCTATGATTTGAGTTCTACTCACCATAACACGCGTTCTAGTACAGCACTGTAATGTTATGCACGCTAATTATTATTAATTTTAATTTATGTGTACATTTCTACAAGGTACGAATGGAGATGAACGTAAGAGTAAAAGGGAAGGGAAGTAGACACGGTATGTAAGTAATTAAAGGATTATAATAAAAATGGAAGACATACATTATACCTAGTTATTATAAAATAATATCTTTAATATCATTTGCTGAAATATATGAGGCCAACAAATAGAGAGTCCGTTTCCGAGTTAGCAACATATTGCCTGTTTTTAAATAACGTTTTATCATTCATAACGTGGTGGTCCTAGATGAGTAAGGCTTTTCGCAAGGCTTCCCACTGCATTATTTTTTTGTAGCGTGTAAATAAAATGAGTTTATATATATATATATATATATATATATATATATATATATATATATATAACTAAAATATAGATATAGATTACATATAGATAATTAAACTTGTTCATAATATTTCCTGTTTTTTCATCAAATGCGTATAAACTACGCCTCATATTTTTTTTAATTTTCAAACTATTAAATTACTAATTATTCTCCATCGGTAAAGCATGTTTTTGCAAACCGGTCATACGGAACGATATTAAATGTGTTACGAATAAAGGCGATTTACAGAATTCCCTCCGTCTTCGGACGGAATGAATTAGTTTATTTTGGACACTAAATATTCAAGGTCGATTTAATCACGCTTCAGTCTTGGCAGTTTGGTCCTGATGCCATGACTATAAATCAGTATAAAGTCTTCGTGAGACACTGCTACATTGTGAACAATCTCCTGGCCAGGAACTCTAAAGTGTGTATTGCCAACGCCTGCAAGTATATGTGCTATGTATTGTTTAGTGTTATATTTCGGCGTGAAACTGTTCTGTATGTAGGTGACAGTCAATGTGAGCTGGGAACTTCAGCGGGAACGCCAGTGAACATCAGGGGCATCGTGTAGACGTTGTCAAGTAAAATAAGATGGATTAATTCTTGCGATATATGTGTTGTATGCGTCATATAGACAACATAATCGACACAAGCGACCTTTCTACTCGGACGTATATCACCTTTTTATATCTTCGGCTACAAGAGAATCCATTCCCGAGGCACAGGAGGGATCTCGAGAACTCGGAACAAACACGAAATACTTCATCGCCGACAAGTGAAAACGAAACTGGCCAATCTGACCAAACGAAAAAAAGTATTCGGGATTCCGGGGTCGGCCATTTGTCCCCTAGCGTGTGACGGGGGGGGCCAATAGAAATTGTAGCTGTTCACGGGCGAGATGGGGACCGAGACGCATCGGAGATTGGGCCCCGGGGTCAAGGCCCCACGGACAATGGGGTTGGGTCAACACACCTCTGCCACTGCCCCCGCCCCCGCCCCACCAACACAACAACCGTAATAGACCGCAAATAATGACCGACTCGTGAGAACTAACTCCTCCAAAGCTGCGATGGTAGTCGATGCGCGTCCCGCCAAATACGGAAAACGACTGCAAGACGGCCAAAAGTAATGTAATTGGAAATAATTTAACTTATTTGTTCTCTACGCGATTTTCGGTGTCCCTGCCCTATTTAACATTAGCGTAATTTGACCTATTATATGGCATTAACAGCCAACGCACACAGTCTTGGATGGCAGATCCAAGATCTGGAGCTTGCTTTAAATATACTTAAGACAAGATAATTGTACGGGACATCCTCTCAAAACTAAACACTCAAGGTGGTTATAGAAAAGTACATACACAAAGTGAAGTTGAATCTTTTGGATTCGAGATATAAAATAGCACAAACTGACCATTTAAATAGATGGAATACATGATGGAATACCTACTTTTGGTTGGTTTGTAGATGCGACAAGGCCTTCTGCAAAGGTTTTCAAAATTCCATGGCTACAATAAGGAAATAATTATTACCGAGAATGAAAACTGCTTTCCAATGTCCGCTTAGTGTGTTGGAGCTTACGATTTCCTGATAAACAAAAGTCATATGCATAATTCAGCGATTTATGCATGGTGTGGACGGAAACCTACAAAGGGACGATATGTATATCTCTATTAGTGGGTGCCAGCATAACACACTCATATATCGTCTGTTACATCCGGAGAACTGGAGATAGTGACGAGGCAACGTGCAATTTCGCGGGCTTGTCACATCAACGAGTTAAAAAATCGTTCATAAAACGTCATAAAAAGAAATTAAGGAATACATAAACGTGCATTTGTTCATAAAATGCTCATCGAGCGACAACTTGTGCTACAGGCCGTCATTAGCGAACGAACGTTCCGATCTTCTGAGCGGGTGACAAAAAATGGTTTTGAAAAGAAACCTGGAGGAGGTATAGCGGCGAAGTGTCTGCAAGGCGAGATGAGAATGACTTCATAATGGCGGCAGCCGGGTCTCCTTAGCCACCAGCCCGTCTCCTCCTGTTTATATGGGGGACTACCCACGCTTCTCTTCAATAAAACCGAAAGGACACGGTTCCCACAGGTCGACAGGGCGACCACCAAACGAGTGTACAAACAAACAAAACGGAAAAAAGAAACACAAAAACACCGAGCCAAGTTGATCCACTTCTAGTTTATTTTCGTTCCCCTCTCCCGGAGAGCGTGACGGACCCCTGTCCGACTTACGATTACTTCCAGGCAGCCAACTCACTATTAGGTCCTGTTACAAGAATTAATCCTATTTATATAAATAGGCAAGGAACTGACGTCTGTCGGCCGTCATATTAAAGATTAAAAGTACTGCCGATAAGAGTATTAAATTACATTTTTTTATTTTCGCAATAAAAACGATAATAAAATGTGTGAAATATTGCGATGTAACTTGTAGTTTAAGGGTTTTTTTCTCTAGGTACTATGGAGCTACATATATTTCCAGACATCACATGCGTTTCTAGACACTTTTCATTTGATTATTAACGGATTGATCGCGAGATCTCATAAACACAACTCGCCTGTATACTCGTCTGTTCCACAAAACAAACTTCCCATCCAAAGTGCACTTATAAAGCCGCCACTCATCTTACAAGTGGGAGGTATACCCGTATATAATGAGACTAGTTTCGAATGGGTAATTGAAGGGGAAGCCGGAAAGTCACCGGGATTAAAGGTAAACGGAACGAGGGTTATCCCCCAGCTTGAATTCCGGTGACGGAGGCAAAAATAAATTGAAATATAATTATCCTAACAATTGAATTTTCCAACTTTTTCATGTAACTTGAAAATACGATTTATATATTCAATAAAAATGAAATTAATCGGATGTATTTGAACAATATTAGCAATTCCTCCTCGAATATCCCTTTAGAGGCAGAACATACTAAATGCATCGACATTTTATAACAGAAACGCAGGATGAATCCATTATTCTATTTAATTGGCTGAATACTGGAGGTCGATAATCATATCCTTCACATGATCGTGAAGTAAGATAATGAATTGAACTCTACTATGGGTTATTTTTCAAGGCAGTACAACTTTTGAAGAACGAACTATTTGCGGTTTGTCAACAGAAAACATTGTTATATCGGTTAACCAGGATGCATAAAGTATATATTTCTTTACAGGATGGAGTACGCAAAGTACGCATGCACAGTCTATTGTAAAATTTTCATGAACCGCATAATTTTCTGGTGGACGTCATACAGGATTTGTGCATAAAAACATACCCTCCACCATAATCCATAATCAGGTGCAAGATTCCCCTTTCCCTGATCGAAGGGAACGAAAATCTGGATCAAGGACGGCCTGCCTGTTTAGTGAAAGGCGATTCCCAGAATATCATAGCTGAGGGCTCAACGATTCCCATCGCTCCCATGAATTATTCATTGAAAAAGGGGTAGGAGGCCGAGGGAGCTCGTAAATACGCCTCTCATTTATATAGCGCCGCATCAACTGGAACCGACGTTTTAAGCTGTCCTTTTTAACCTGGAAAAACATTGAGGTGGCATCGAATCCCGCATTAACGAACTGCCGAATCTTCAAATGAATCGTCATGAGAGTAAATCTGGAATTTTACTTATGCTTAGAGTTGAGCCTTTAGGAGTCAATTCTACTAGCCATTATTATTACGATATTATAGAGCATCCAGGGCTTCTCGTTAAACAAAAGTAATGGTGCAAAGTGTTCTTTTTGTTAAATTACTAACAATGTAATTCCCTCGTATATGTTGTGCCATATAGTCTTTCACAATGAGATTAAGGAGTTAATAATTCGCATAAGGCTAGACTAAATGCAAAGGTTTGACATCTGCTTTAACATTTGAACCTAATATACTTTTAATCTAGAAATCTCCTGCTTGTAGATGCGATTTGGAAATCGCGAAGCACATAGAGATATGTAATATTTAGTTTTACAACCTATGCCACAACCCTATGTCCATCCCAGCTGAATGAAAGTTCGGCTAATCCCTAGATTAACGGGATTCTACTCTGATTTTCCATGGGTTAAAAATACATAACGAATACAGCTGCAGTTATTTGATTGCATTTTCTACTTGTCAATTTGTGCATTTGTATGGTGATCAAACTTGTATTTTTAAAAGTTTTCTCTTCTACTGAAAGCTATTAATGTATTCAACGACATATTTATAATACGGCATTTATTAATATTCACCGGATTCCAATGACGTGCATTACGGGTTGGGCTGCAAGTTGTAAACCGGTTCACGAGATGTGTGGGGGACTAGGTTAGACCAAAATGTGACTTCTCTCGAAAGGTTTTTGCCGTTAAATTCGAATTTCGGTCCACTCTCGTTCTTACTTTCCAACTGTCATGTTTCAACCGGAAGCAGAAAAACACCGTTTGAATATTTCCCGGATCGATTTAATTCCTTGGTTAATTTACATATGGAAAGTGCAGGCCTTGGACGGTGAAAAAAATTGCTATACTGGAAGATGTGCGTGGAACAAAAGTGCCAGAGGGACCCTGCCGCTATCTAGTGGAGATTAGACGGCATTACTTCCACTGGTAGTGATCGTCTGGCAGTACAAGATCCGCGGAGCCAATTACAATTGGCCGGCAACAACAATTCATGTTTTAAAATAATCCATAAGTTTTTTCCTTTAATTATTTATAATAAATCGTTTTTATGTCAACAAAATTTACAATCACAGGGAAATTATCAACGGACATCGTGTTTTATTTCGTCTGTGAACTATACACGTGTATACTTTTGTTTCCTAGGGTTTAACGAGTTATGAAAAAATGGTAAACTGTATGTCATTAGATATACTTACCAAAAGAGTTTCTACAATAAAAAAGAAATTCAGCTATTAACAAAAGTCTACAAAAAACTGACTTAATTCTCTAGCCTGTTGTAGTAACAAAAATTTCCCCCAATTTGTATCCTCCTTTCCAACTACACTTTTCACTGTACGGAGCATTATATACCCGTAATGTATGATACATTAATGTCATTAGACTGACTGATGTATTAGCCATTAATACATTTATATTATTTAATTACAATTTGGGGGAAGTGGGTCATTCAAATTAATTATCGCCCGTTATTTCATAGATAAATAATTCTTTCGAATTAATTTATTCGGAATATAGTTAAATTAAGTTTAAATTGTTAAGAGGCCACATGACAATCACTCGTCAACGAATTGTATCTGGTTGTAAGGAAACAGGTTGGTGAGGAGGACAAGGGAGTGACATATAGTGGTGCCCGCATTCAGGAAAAGTGCCATTAGCGGCGCTAACAAAATTGGATACTGGCACCGGTTAGGTGGCGCATTGACCTAGCAAGCCATTTGAAATAAACGCCCAGATTAGAAATTGTTTCGGAATATTTTAGACACCAGAGTGGCCTAATTTTGCTTAAAATTGGTAATACGTAAACCATTACAAAGGCGAATCGGACCCAGGTCTACGCGAAATGCACCAGTAATGCTCAAGGCTTCAATCATGGGATCCAACGAAAACATTCTGAAGCTCGGGGTCAAATTCAACAGAGGGTTCAAAGGAGATCCCAATACTCTCAATAACAACGCAAGACTAGATGTCCATAAATTATAAAAAAACCTGTTTGCTGTTGGACATTCCGAATGCACAGTCACAGGCGTTGAGAAGAAGATCGCAACACCTTCGAGGACTCCAAACTGAAATTTAATTTATTTATTATACAGGCTTTAAACTGTCTAGCGAGTGGTGACAGGTGAAACAATTATTCATAAGATAGCAAATGGGAATAAGTTATGTAACCTTTCCTGTTAATTCCTCTAATATTCTGACCTTTTAGGACTCAGTTTTGATCTATTTTTTCTTAATCATTACCGTGAAATTTGAAAGGGTTATATCGTGGTCTGCGAGGGTTAATGAGATAATATACGGAATGCTGATCATTCTTTTTATAATATTTTGGAACTTACTTTCTTCCTATCCGTCGAAGAAGAAAACGTTTTCGTTGGAGGAGGAAACATTTGTTTTGTTCATTCGACTCACCTTTGAATAATTCCGCGGTGACGATTTCTGGGGACGCCTGAAGGCACTAAAGAATGCAAATAAGTTTTACTACATAAGAAAACAAGCTAGGAATACAGAACCATTGAATTGGCGACCTTCGTGATTTTGAAAAATAAAAACAATGAATAGTTGAGGAACCTTTGCCAAAAATTCGTTTAATTTCCTTCTCCTGTCGTCGGATGTTTATTCTTTATATAATACATATCAAAAGGTCTACATTTTAAAACTATACTGAGAATTCTAAAAATCAGATAAAAAAACTATATAACAAACCCCGGATCAGCCAATGGGAAGGTATTTTAAATATAAATTAAACATGGCCGATGAAATAGTCATGTAAAATATTAATTTAAATATCCAATTTGTGCTAAATTCCACAAACAGTTACAGATTATTGAGGAGGAGTATGTATTCACGAGCTTAGGCAATATTTAATATGCGAGATTTGTTGCTTTAACATCACGGTAATAATCAGTGAATGTAAAAGCGTAGAAACGTCAATTCCAGCCAAATATCATTATTAAAACGATGGTGAGAAATCAAAACAGTTCTAAGCCCAGAGAGCGTACGAGTCACCGACACCTCGCGGGACTCCGCGTATCTATTTCAAACGCTGGAGTCTTTTCTCTCAGGTATATCTCGGGCTTCGAAACAATCGGCGGTTTCTTTACTCTTTTTTAAAGTGACACAAAATATTCTTCCATTCTTTCTTTAAATTTCCTTAGGGATAGTTATTACATCTCCGGCCCGATATTTGGACATAAATAAACGCTCGAAATATCTGTTTTAGTATCTCCCTGACTGTGTGTAACATGGGGGTGGCGGGCACAAGTTAAATCTTTAACGAGTCAGTTCCGTCTTGATCCCTTCCTGTTCGGCTAAAATCAGTGCCGGCATCAAAGGACTGGGCGCGTTTGAGTGGGGGGAGGTCTACAGGATATAAATGATCTCCTAAACGCAGCTAAAGGCAGGAAGTCGGACAGAAGAGAGGGTTTCCGGTATCTGAGTCCATTCAACCATCCCGAAGGATCATAAATCCAGTTTTATCTTTTACTCTCGACCCGAGGGGCGTCGGCTGGTCCACTCGGCTTTGTTCGTCCCACGGTGTTAGCTCCCGAAAAGGGACGAGTTAAAATGGATTCTCGGACATTAAACAGAGTTGCAAATATAAACATATTAGCCTTCCTCAAAAGACCCATCCGCTTAGGAGATTTTCGTAGTACCGGATTCTGGTAAGTTCCCAGGGCGACCTCCCTTACTACCGTCCAAGAGAAGCCTCCTGGAGAATAGGAAGAATGGGATCACGCGGGACTGCTCGCTCTACGATGAAGCCTAAAGAGAGTTCGTGACAGCAGAGGGTTAGAAGACAACGAATCCACGTGGCGGGACAGGGATAGGGTGCTTTACTCCGAAACGGAGAAAAGTATCACCGACTAAGATTCGGGGGGTAGAAACCAACGGAAAGAATCAGGAGAACAAGTAGTTCAACACGTTGTGTTTGAACTACAAAGTAGTTCAGAATTTAAGGTTAAAGCACCAGTCACCGGGCAGTATTGAGAGCAAAACTGTTCTGTCCTATGCCTAGTAGAATTCCGTTACATATATTGAAACCGCGATTACCCCCGATAGAATCCCCGTTCCTAGGACATATCAAATTACATTTTCCGTCGGAGCGGCAGTCTCCCCAGTCAAATACAATCTTGGCTACAGAAAACCCTAGTTATTGCAGCTCCAAAATTTTAATAATAGCAATGCTATTATAATAGGAAGAACTACTTACAGTTCTGAAAACAAATACCGGAACAGCATTCTCGCTGAAACATTGCATCGAAAGGCAGAAATCAAGCCAATGGACATGTTAAACAATAGGCGCTGGGGAGAAATTAAGAAAAGTAGGCTAACTTCTCTCTAGAAAGCTTTGAAAGTATTGTCTTAGAAAGTATTAGCATAGATTAGCTTTCAAAAGAACTTTCAGACAGCATTGTTTGTAAGAAAACGCAATTCGCGCTGGTAGTGAAATCAGCCAAGATTTTCTGGCATGCTTTTTTATCACACGTATATATGTGATATATACATGATTTACTGGTCTTATCATCAATAAATAAGATTTATAATATGTGTAGATATATAATATCAATGATATAAGGATCGAAATTGGGAAGTGTCCTATGTATGAAAGTAATTTAAATTGTACCCGATCTTACAAAAAAAGAGAAGGGGCTTTTGGTTTGGTTTTTTTTTGCGAATAGGTCTCATCCGGCCTAATTATTTGTCAACCAGAAATCTACCTTTTTATCTTTTTATAGCTCATACTGCTTTGATAGTAGCAAGTCTTTCCCGTGAACTATTGTCTCTCCTTACGTGAAGATTTGGTGGTTGTCAGATATTTCACAGGTGTTATCAGGCGTGTAAACTTTTTCATAACGAGTAGCAAAACAGTATAGGTTTTGTATTGTTGAGGATATGCCAAAAAACGCGAAAGGAAATAGTCGCTTATTATCTACATTCAACACTGTTCCATGTGAAAGAAGTCTAAATTTAGTTATACATAAACAAAAGCACCCGATAGAATTTTGTTTTCCATTCGGGCACCGGCTGAGGATGACAAAAACATCTTTGGACAATGGGACGGGGCTCGTTTGTCCGCTATTATATGAAATGGCGTCAAGCCGGGAAAATAGTGAAGCGACGGTGTATTCATATGCAAATTGTGAGCCTATATTTGTTGCCAAACCGCAAACGGCGCGGTTCGACTTGCAATGTCAAATAGGTTTTACTTCCAGCGATTTTCCTCGATAGATAAACCTTGATGTACAGCGCGACGCAGTTTCCGCTCAATTTATTCCCTGCTTATCTCGTCGTTATGTCGAGAATAACGTTCATCATTATATTTAATTGCTTTATGCCCGACTGACTTTAAAAGACATTCATGCTGGAAATGAGAGATTGAGTTGAACATTTGTTGAGATTAATAAGTTATGTACTTAATGAACTGAAACATCGATCAAAATGAAATAAAAGCGTCGTAAATACAACAAAAGATACTCAAAGATCTGATTAAAAACATTTTTGCACAAAGTAGAACTGCTTTACGGCGTAGAAAAAGAATTTCTGTGCCATCTCGTAGTTTTTAGTGGTATTACACCGATGATAATGTTGCGGTCAGTTCACCAACTGAACAATTGGTGTGCAAATGGACATGCTCCCATTACGGAAGCTATTCTCTTTTTTGGGTAATGGTAACGTAATGGACGACAGTGTGACGTATCCTACGTGGGTGGTTGATTTAGTTGGTGGCAAGTTTTTATCCAACCTGTATTTCAGCCGGCTCGTACTCTTTCCAGACGTCAATGGGACCGACGTCGGCTACCTGACAATGGAGCGTTGGTGTCGCTTCCCGCTTGTTTTCTCCTCATCCCACGACCACTCCGCCTCCATTGTACGCTCCTCCTACTCCACCATATATGCATCGTGGTTTTACTCACTCCATACCTGTGCGCCCACTAAAATTCTTTCTGCATCTGAAAGGAAGCGTTGAGAGACTTGTCGAACGCCTTACGTGCATCCGTCCTCTCCTGAGAGTGACGCGGAGTAATAACGAGGATATGATTTTTGTAAACGTGAAAGCATAAAGCACGTGACTGGTTGATGTCCGGCCTTAACGGACTTAATGACTTAATTCATAAACTGAATTGGGGCGTTTTCAAAGAGTATTATTTTAGAAAATTTATCTACGGTCAAAACGGAGAGCGAAATTTATATTACATTCAGGCAGAAACAACATTTTCAGATGCGTAGAAATAGAGCTAAATGAAGAAGTCTGATCTTAATAATTTGATGGTTTGATAAATGCAGTCGGCGAGGGAGTGGCGACTGTTTAAATGACACTTATTGACTAGACTTTAAAATATGAAAAATCAAATTGAATCGGACAGCATTTTAATAAGTGGCCACCAATTAATAATTGTTTATGAGGTAATCGATCATACTGCCCCAGTGGCGGTCGATGTCTAATGTCGGTCCATGCGGGAACACAAAAACTTTTGATTTTATGCATGAAGTTATTATGCCTGTATCAGTGCAGGTATTAGAAAATTTTCAGTTTTGTATTTAAATGAAAGGATTTCTACTGGATAACATTAACAAATTCGTAATAAACTCTCATTTTTAGTAATTCATCCATTATGGACGACCGATTGTATGGTTTAGTAGATCGGCCTGTAGTGTATTTATTACTTACTGAAGATGGCGAACAACCGAATCCCATAGAACACCGAGAATATCACCGCTAACTCCCTTCACACTCGATTAGCGGTTTTATACGGATTCTATAAATGTGCTTCCGCCATTTGGCCGAACATTTTGACTATGGCAAATGTCCAAGGCGCGTGCACAGCTTTTGTATTTATGTCCGCGTCTACAAATAATTTTTTATAAGGTCATGCAACGAAGTGTACTTCGGCAGCCGGTGAATTATTTATGCAGGATTAAAGCTGGCTAAGTTTGGTTTTACAACTTATAGCATAGCATTTACAACAGCGATATCAGCTCCACTCTGACCCCAGATTATACACGACTGTTTTAGTTATGCTTAAGTGCAGTAAGGTATGTTTACCCTGGCTTTTGATCCTAGAAGGTGCATGCAATAAATAATATACATTGTTTGTCTCTAATTACTTAAGCTTCTATTGGTAGTAAGCTTGTATTGAACTCATAATGAATGGAAAGAATTATTAACCTTGTTTGATCAACAAAATGTATATCAAACACCATGGTAAAATTGGACATAAAAAGAACTATTAACGAAATTTTTATTTGTAGCAAATACAGCGTAAACAACCTTGAAAGGCACAAAACACCTGTTTTTTAATGCGCAGTCTATATGATCACTTAATGAACCGCTACGTTGGAACGTTGCATAACCATAGAGTTAATGATTGCATGTTGAATTACACACTTGTCTGTAATTGTTTGTCATCAAATTTTACAGTTTAGGAATATCCATGAAATATAAAACCGCACCTTTCTTTATTGCTTCTATGCATCTATTTGTCCAAATTACTAATTGCGGTAATTGCAGTGATTAAATTTATTTTTCTAACCTTGTACGTAGTTTCTAACTCCTCAGTGGTTTTATCACCAATTCATCGATGGCCAATATCTACCCAACGTCAAAATCAGTTAAATTTTCATAGGACCATTCAGTTTGGTCATTGATGTCCCAGTCCGTTTAGAATATCCTACAAAATGATATTAGGTAGTTACGGAAAGTAAATACATATATATTTTTGTGAATAGTTGAGTGCGTACTATGAAGTAACACCCCACAGTTAGTTTCTGTAGTAACTCGCGCAATTAAAATATTTTTATCTTCCGGCCTTGACATATTACACCATAGTTAATAAATGTGTTACGCGATTCAGCTAATAAAATCGCATTTGAAATCGAAATTTGAAATTATTTCAAATAATTTAATCATTTAATAATGTTTAAATAATAAAGTCTTAAATAAATTTCATGTATAGACAGCTCCTGGTAGCCAGCTGGTCGCCTGTTCCCTCCGTTCGCCTGCAAAGCAGCTGCTGCTTAGCTCTCGCGCTCAGCCCCGTGCCTCATCCAGGGTAGGTATAACGGGAAAACACTACTTAATTATTCCATTTCAATTTTTCTTTCCCATCCTTCATTTCGAAGATGCAATTAGGAATGAGGTCGTTAATAAGGGAGGAAACTAAAATTTATTTCTATTTCTATTTACTCACTCGCACATATTTTTTTGGATCTAATCAATTTAATTGATGACTTATGCAATATCAAAATTAGTGAGTATCGCATGTGCAAATGCGTGGACTCAATCAATTACTGTTTAAGGGAATTATGCATAAATAAAACTGAAAAAAGATATTCTCTGCCGAATTTTACATGGTAGAGGGTGTAGCCTACTAAAACAAAATCGTTTTCTAGTTTCTTATAAGCTTTATTGTCAACTCTCATGTCTGTTGTTCATTACCTGCAGGTTCTGTACTGTAATCTATAGAAACCTCTTTAATCTACTCTACCGTAATTACACTTCTTCATCTCAAGCAATTTGCTAAAATAGCAGTGATATGCCGGGCCTGAAATAAGAAGTCCTCCATAGTGTATATAACTGTCCTTGCTCGCCGGTGTTATTTATCAAATAACTGAGATTTGTCCCCGGGCAAGCTTCGGTCACCGACCCCCCTCAGAAACGTTTTCAAGAGAAGTCAGATAATTGAGTTATATCCGGCCTTTTGCATCACGCCCGATTTTAATCCCGCCGAGTCCGAGATTCCCACTTTCGAAAAGTTTACAGATTTTAAAACTTTCCACCCAATCCCACATACTACTCATTGACCACATACATGTAGACTAATAACTGCCTAAACTTGGGTAATTCCTTAGTACTCGTGAGGGGTGTTGTTTTATTGTTCTGTGTTGGTTTGCAATTATTGTGTACGCGGGGAACAGATGGGGCGGTGGAGTCGCTGGACATCGCCTATACACAAGTGTCCCTTGCTGGGTCTAACACACCTAGAGTTTGTTAGAAAACGCGACGCCAACGCTGCTTATCCCTGCTGTAACGTCAGATAGTACTATTCTACACCCATTCTATATAATCATTAAGGAAAAGCGTGGAAAAGATTGTACCCGGAGACGATATTCGGGACCAATGACAATTACCTCTACCCTAGTAATTGTACTTAGAAGCTATTAGTATTATTTAATCTCGTAATTCTCAGAAAATTATTTGCCTTTATCATTCGGTGTACTAATGGGCTCCGTCATTTAGTAGCCATCAAGGTCGCCGTCGTCCTCCCAACGATGATATTGGGAATGACAAATTGAAAACAATGGCCCTGGTCAGTCCATGTCTGTCCCTCGTCTCGTTATTCGCCCGCTTTCTCCTCGTTCCCTCTTAATTATTTATACCGTACACCGTCCTCCTTTCCTTTGTTTCGGATTCATTAGTAACAAATAACATTATCGCAAATAAATTAATTACGTGCTTCGAATTTAGTCATGATGAATAATGCTAAAGCTGTTTCCAACATCCCCTCACCATTCCACAGTAAGGTGATGTTTAAAATAATTTACCAATATTATTCGATAATATTGTCAAAAAATAGAAAATTAAAATTGTTGATTTGATGGAAAATATAAAATAAGCATTAAACATAAGATCAACTTTGTTTACCATACATAGCCAATATAAACTTAATATTGCAATAATAAAATACCCAGATTAATTGCTCTAAAGAATGCTCGACAGGTAGAATGCTTCATTTATTTCGTTAATGCGTTCTGATAGCGAACTAATTAATTCTGTAGCATATAGCATTCTGTAGAAAAAAGTTCTTTGATAAATTGAAACATAAATTCGCAGAACGACTTCAACAGATTCCTATTACTTAATATTCCGCTGTTTTTATATACTCTGAGATACCGCAAATCTCCTACTCCTTTCGACTATTCTTCAACTATTCTTCACATCAATAGTGTTTCGGCGAAATGAAAGACGCCATGAGGTCGGATGGTCATTTCCCTGCTGTGTAATTACAGGCCTGAGGCTTATTATGGTTATGATAAGCAAACGGAAGCCACGTTGCTGCTTTTTTCGATCTGATTCCGCTGGCTTTTTTTCTTAAGATAAGTAGATTTCAGGAGAATTTCAAGTCACGAAACTGGCCATAGGTCGCGAGTGGCCTCCATTCAAGTTGTTCGGCCGAAATTTACGGCATTTCCAAGGTCTATAGTTGCTAGGTTATTTCTTTAAATAACCATATAATCATATTCTTTATATGATTACAAAGTACAAGCATTTACGAAAATAGTCATTCATGAAGAATATATATAAATTAATTTTGGCTAAATACGTCGTTCCTTATCGGCCCTATTAAAATCCAAAGGTTAACAACGTTCTGTTGAGTGGAAATATGTGTTTCGTTAATGTTCTTTCTCATCCTTTTATTTCTTTTTCTACTAAAGTCATGAATCATGCAAAAGGAACGTCCAACTGTTAAAAATAATGAACGGCGGGGCATCAATTGCTACTGATGAAACAACTGTCGTTATTCTTTTTTTAGACTAATGTTGTGTATAATATTAATCCAAATTAGGTCATGTAGGCCGCTATTGAGCAATGTCTAACTTGTTCAGATCCATGTTCAGATATTCCGCCTTAATCCACCTTAATCATTTATTTATTATTATTATTTTATTATTTTCTTCCTTCATTTCTTCAAAACCGTTCAACGTTTACTGTCGATAATAAATATAAAACTGAAGTGAATTAAGTGCAGTTCATTTCAACACAGCCATTTTCTCGTAAAAAATGCTTACTCCATTTATGCTTCAGTTACACAATGTAAACGTAATAAATGCATGACTTCGATGTCATAACGTAACCCAAAAATCATGTGCAGTGAAGATGACAACACGACTTTTATACCGCTGTTTTGTTACAATGGCCGTTTTGGTATTCAGATGGAACGTGAAAAAAATGGAGTCTAAATGCGGTTAATTCGAAGGAAGCTTGTGGGTGAGTTGGTTGTGAGGCTGGCGGTAACTGCGCACTATATCGGAGGCGGCGGTGTCCTTGGAACTGCCCAATATCATTGTCTCGTCTGTTACGTCGCGCTCGTTTTTTGCCCACCGCACTTCGGAATCAAAGCCGAACGTTTCCGACCATTCCTCTCTTGAGTTTTAATACAGTCGAAGAGAGCTGGAAATTTAAATCATACCTTCGCTCAATTAGTGAATTATTTCTAATCCGAGCACGTTGGGGCATTCGCAATAAGGAATCCAGTAAGTACATATGGATATCACACGGCAATAAACATTTCCACAGACGAAAATAACGCATTATTTATATTAATTACATTTCATTTAACATTGTATTATTAC
The DNA here is from genome assembly GCA_019843655.1 of Lethocerus indicus. NCBI lineage: Eukaryota > Metazoa > Arthropoda > Insecta > Hemiptera > Belostomatidae > Lethocerus > Lethocerus indicus. Next base: position 17,364,330 of record JACDQD010000003.1, on the reverse strand, counting down.
AACGAAACCTCGGTTTATTTAGTTTATATTCATCAAAATGTAACAGCGACATTTTGCACACACCAATAGTGAAATCCATATTTTCCATGACAGCAATATCCGCACGATAACTGAAATCTATTAATGAATAACTCCTATAAAACACAATCTTAAAAATTAATTGACGTTCAAAATCTGTAAAATATAATCGACCCTGGAAGAAAATTCTATAGTCTTTTGCTAAAGACCAAACCAGCGAGAGGAGACAGAAACACCACAAACCTACGGTATTTACAATTTCTCCGGATGTATATGCAGTAATCTAAGGATTGTTAATAAACATCATAAGGCATTATGGGACTATGTCCTTATAAAATAAAAATACAATAAAATTAATAAGAGAATGTAAAAATTACGAATTAAGAATTAAATAATAATAACGATGGAACGAAATTAAGAATCGAACATTCCATTCTGGTTTCCGCCAACTCAACACAATCCATGAAATCCAGACAATTTCAAATAACAGCGACGGTTTTAACATATTCAGCTAATAATTCTTCAAATGAAGACTTGCTATAATTGTATTGCTGTTGCAATTGTTCAGAGATTTCTTCTTAACATAAATATTTGTACTGATACGTAAAAATAGAAAATTTAATTTAATTAAAGAATGTATTACACAGCAATATATATATATATATATATATATATATATATATATATATATATATATAAGCAAGGATTTATAAGGCTGTTTGTTCTTCCCAATTATTGGGATTCATGAGAATATATTTGAACTGTGACATCTGATCCTATCAGACTGTATATTTGTCAGTCTCATAATACCCAAGTCATGCAAAGCCTTTTCAAGTTTATCAATGTTCATCATTATATCAAATGATGGTGGATGTAGTTTAGTTTAATTAGGTACATTATTACAGAGATTGTAACAGATGTCCGTATTAACGATTGGCGTCAGATGTCCACATCGAAGAATACGTATTCTTATCAGATTCAATTTATTGCCTCATTGACCCTTATAAGTAAATTATCTCGTATGAATTTTTTATCTTCAACCGAGTATTCGTTTATTTAAGGGTTCACACTTTAGAACATAAAACCACTACAAGGTTTCGAGAGTCAATTCCAGACTGTGGAAGGGGTCAAGAGGCGTTTTTTTGGTTCATCAGAACTAATGAACGAAAAATCGAGAGAATGACTCGAGAGAAGGCATCAAACGAGGAGAGATGGAAGGAGCGTGTTTTTAAGGAGATGCAAATCCCAGGTCGGCGATCCGAAGTCGACATTTTAACATTTTAATAATTCTCTCGGGGATCCCAAAACTCCCGGCTTAATTTAATACCTTCGGGCCGATTCAAAAGCGAGATAAAAATGCCATTATTAAGGGTGCCATTAACCAGTCGGTGTTTTGGCGGCTCTCGTTGCCCGGCGGCGTTGCCGAATTCTCAGGGCCGTGTCCTCTCTCAAGGGCAATTCAACTTTTGGCCAAACCTCATCACCACGCTGCCTCCGAGATTACCACCACCACTACACTCCAGGCTCCACACTTTCTCTATACTCTACCAATCGGAAGAAAATAAAAGCCGGCTTATACCAAAAAATATGAAATTATTGCCAGATTTTACTAACGCGCATTATTCCCGTTTGTATCCACCATGAGAGATCGCAAATAACTTCAAGGAGCACAGTACTCAACATACTCATGTTTGTTCATACTAGTATATTGGAAAGCATATTCTATTTAACAGAAACTAAAGAATGTTGGTTAGGAGAAGTATAATTGTGTTACTAGAAATACCTCTCTTAAATCAGTTTTTCACACACCTTACTACAAAAGAAATTATATTCAAGAATTTGTTGTTCTAACTTCCCGGGTAATTCCTTATTTTTTTAATTCGATTAATTTTATATTTATCAAATACGCGATCGATTACACTAACCTGTAATGTATACATCCCTACATGATGTACATAATGTATACATCCGAGATCCCTACATGACCGAGTTGCAGAGCAAATTTTGTATTTGTAGCATTAAATTCAATATTCAATTTCAATTAGAGCGCTCTGTCTGTATTTAAATCAAACATATTCAAGGCCCAATCAGAAGACTAATAAGGCTGTCAGATTATAGCAATTAATGCTAGATTCAATTACGAGTATATCAGAATCGAAGGGTTTAATTTAGTTAGGCGCTGAAATTTATTTAGGTCTTAATGTAACGTCGGCACCACTTTTGAAACGGGCATCCCTTCGCCGAACCCTCGGGGACGGCTCATATTCATTACACGTACTTCGTTTATGTCGGTTCCGAATTTCCATTGTACTTGCAAATGACTTGGTGCGGTTCAAATTGACTCGAGACTGAGTTGAGTATTGAGGGGTCCCGGCGACGCGGAGCCGACGCTGGCTTCGCCTGTTTGAATAATGGACACGGTGAAGGGGCCGAAGGGAGGGGAGGTGGAGGGCCCGAGGAGAGGTCTGTTTCGAACAACAGTTGTTATCTGTGTGAGCGAGCGCTCGACCTGCGGGACGCTTCATTGCACTGCTAATCTGCTATTGTGAACCCCGGCCACGGCCAACGCCCAACCGCAATCGGAGGACCGGTCCCTCCAATATTAAACTACGACCGATCCTCTCACAATCGCCATTTCATTATGTCCTCTGTCGACCATATAACTCCGTCCACCTCCCAAATGTATCCAGAGTTCCGGGCCATTGTTCACAATTATTTTAATACTTCGTATCAAGTAATGTTCGTTTATGAAAGGACATTACATACTGAAGGAGCGAGTACTTGAATTTAAGTTAATTTCATTAATTTAATAGTCTGCAGTATTGACTGTGGTGACATTTGTTTCGTATAGCATTTGTTTTACATACTACATAACTAGGAGAGAGCTCCGGCTCACATGAGCTGCTGCATGAGAACGTGCAGTCTATGAATTTTATTATGAGATATATTCAATTTAAATTACATCAGTACTAGTTTAGTACATCGAAACTCCTATAGTTGCTCATGCAGCATCCTACAAATTTCAACCGACCTCTGGCTTCCAGTCTCCAAGAGGGAATTAGCAATATCTATTTAATCCGAGAGAAGAGATGACCGACGGTTCGGCCACCACCAAGCAACAAGAAGCTGAAAGGATTTCATTTATTCTTTTACCCCAGAACAAAAAACATAAGCCCGTATGATTAAATGTCATCCAATAAAAAATAAAACAATTCAGAAACCCAAATAATCACGTTGAAACAACAAAAGGAATAAAGTCATTATAACTTAAAAGCATTTGCAAAGTAACAGTCCTAACAGGATACTACCTTTTTCAAAACCCTCGTGCAATCCCTAACAAATACCGATAATGTACAGTTAAATACCGACGTGATGGTAAACGGGAAATGAGTGAACTAATTAAAGGTAGGACCCTGTGGTAGCGAACGCTGCTACGAGTTCAGGTAAAGAAAGAAATGGTGGTGGCTTCCCTTTGTTTGTGTTGGTAAAGAACGAAAGAGGGAGCTCCCTCAACTTCCTGTATTGTTTCGCGAGGTCAGCGTATTATTCTGAATTATTCACGAGCGTATCATCACTCTTCAGTCAGAAACGCAAACACAAAAGGCAAATCTGCACAAGTTACAAAAGCTTTAAACTTCCTAAGCCGAATTTTTACCTTCCCCCGAATTCGAAATTCCTGTAGTTTATGTGGAAGCTAGCTGAAACTCAAGTGTGACATTTCCCACAGAGGAACAATTATTTGGAACGAACCAAATATGGAATTTTTTCAACCTACTGAGAAGGGCATAGAAATGAAAGTAGTATTAGTCCAAATATTAAAACCATATGGCATTATGATTTCTTTAGTTTGGGTGAGAAGTAGTGTAGTAAGGGAACATATTAATTTAATTAATGCCCCTTTAATTAAGTATTTTTATACTACTGTGGTCTCTCAAAACGAATTTAGTCCGTTCCATATTTATTATTATTATGCTAATGTAATTTAATTTGTCTGTTAATGGTCTATTCCGTAGGTTTACTTTCATTAAAGTCCGCCCGACGGGAAACCTTAACCGAATATTAGAAAGGGGGAAAAACAGGGGGAGATTTATATAACTGAGATCGAGATGTTATATAATGAAATAATAAATTCGCTCGGAAGTCAGCGACGAGCGCTGCACGGTTGGGAACCGGCGAAAATAATATTCTCATAATTCAGCACTGGTTATAATGGAAACGAGGTCGAGTTCATAGAGGATGGGGCCCTGGGTGTATCAATATCCATGAACAGATTGAAACAATGTCAACCCCAGTTAGAAGAACGAAGAGTTTCGAATTGAACTAATTCTGGCTTGTATATTCGTTCATAGACTGTATATTAGACATAAAGATGTTTGTTGTTGAAATGTTTGTGTGTTCTTGCCTCATTTCCTTATTGTATCGTAACCATTTTATAACCAATAAAAATATTCTTTGCGTTGGCGAACATTCTTTTAAACATCCCTTAAAATAACTGCTGAGTGCTCAGGTTTGTTCATGGGCTACATAAGCTATATTTCTACCGCGGCCGGCTGCAATCGACCACAAGGTCCGAACAAGAAAAGGGGGCGAAACAGTGCTCTACTTTGGCCGGTTGTCAGGGCGACCGACAAGATATTGCATTGTTTCATTGCTTCTTCCCCTCCCTTAGTCCAGCCGGCTACTACTTCCTTCAAAACCATCCTCTTGACTTTCATCATTCCCTTATTTCGGATTGGAGATTGTTGCAACATTTATTAGAATGTAGCAACATAACACTTTGGAAACCGTACATGAATTCGAGCATCTAATTTCACCTTTTTCTTCTTTCATCTTGGAGACTGTCTTCATTGGAGACTGTCGCGTGGATTCGAGTCTTGGTCAAATATCTGACTGTGCAACGTGGTAATGACGACAGGATATCCTAACCATATGTGTAAACGGATTGAGTAAATAAAATATTCAAATTTAAATCGTAGGCACGTGATTATCGCCTTTCGGTCGGGCGATCAAATGTTAAAAAACTCGAAACACTCATTGGCACTTTGATGCCTGGAAACCGGTTTGATTGGGATTATCGGTTTTTTAACGTGGCATCGATCAGTAGAAAATGGAAAAAAGAAATCAGTCATCGACGAATAAAAGATGATGGTTGGAAGAGCTACACTGATTTTGAGCCTAAAAACCGGATTTGCGGGCCTGAAAACCGCATTTTCGGCCGATTTTGTGCTAAAAAATCGCATTTTTGGGCCGATTTTGCGCATAAACACAAAAAAAACTTCAACACTGCTACGAGTGAAGAATGAGTGTGACCGACACCAGACCTAACCTTTCGGGACCTGAACCTTTGGATTACTCCAGAACGGTATTTATGTTAATGTGTACTAAAACTGTGTGTGTGCGTGTGTATGTGTGGAGTGTGCGGGCGCTCGCGAATGTGAATGCGTGCATACCCCCTGTCACGCACTCCCTGTCACCCTACCCGGTCGTGAGCTCTAGCGCCGTTTTTCCCTTCCCTTTCACCGGCCCAAAACGATTAATGCCGTTTGACAATCGTTATCCTCGTTCGGATTACTACTCCGTTCTCTTGTTCTTACCATCGGAAGGTAGTAATTTTTAATTTATCTCCGGTTAATTCGAGTAACTCTTTTTCTACCTTAAATCGGGGCGAGGACGCCGTTTAACCGTCACGCTCCCTCGACAACATCTCGATTTGAATATTGGATATCCCCTCGATTGATCAATAAGTTCCAACAATGTTTGGTATAACGATTACGTACTTAGCGGTTCTAATAAGGAATGGTCTAAATATTCCATAAGCAGCGAGGATCATCGCGAAACGTGAGGGAAACAGGCGGGCTAAGGACAGTCGAGCCTTGGCTTTCCAGTGGAAGGTTTTCTATTTTTTACAAAGATGTTAATAGGAATAATGTCAAGAAATACAATGCGGAAAGTCTGGATGTGCATACAGCAGGGAATACAAAGCTTTAGCACTTCAGATATTCAGAAATGAATGGCTTTGGGTTTTAAACTACTTTAACTTTTCATATAACTTATTATATTTTTAGCCTTCCAATCACCTTAGTGTTCAAATACCTTAGGTATGGGTACCTTATAGTAGTAACTTATATTTATATTATAGCATAAAATTCTCTTAAAAATCCTTAAGTTAGCACAGACCCAGTTCTCCTTCTAAAGGCGGCAGCTGAGTGTCCTTTTGGTCGCCCGGTTATCGATGACCCAATAAATCTGATTTTTACGGCGGTCGTAACGCGTCTGAAAACTCAGCGAGACGCCTTCACTTTACTACCATTTAACTGTGCACCATCACCGAACAGTTTAACGACTTGATCACGACCGTGTCTTCTGTTTAATGAAAAATTCAAGTAATAACGCCGGCGTACAAAAATTTCTCCGGGCTTTAGGGGACGGAGATGGTTTATAAGTTCTAACCAGCCAATGTCTCGGGACATAACGAACACCAGAGATAAATGAAAAATTTCATTATGAAAACTCCTATATTATTTTCGACTAAGAGATGCACGTTCGTCAAACGCAGACGAATATATGTTAAAATATTCCTTAGTTAAATTCTGACAGTATAATAGTTCTAACCTTGAACAGAGCATGACCTCTCCAGTGCAATGAGCTGAATCACGATGATTCGTCGATATACTTCAACCGAGCCTCATCCTTGAATAAATAACTCTACGCCGGCGTGTTAGTTCTTATTTTTTCTTATTATTGTCCACGGGTCGGATTAGGCATACAAATTCCTCGAGGTCGGTGATCGGCAGCACATCACCAGCATTCTGAGCGATAAAGCCACGTTATAATCTCTACACAAATTTTTCAGTCACAATAAGAATTAAATTATTAACGAAACTCCAACCTCTATAACGATCTATAAATATAAATACATAGAATATTTGGGCAAACGTGAAGGGAAGCTGAGAAGGAAAGTACGGTGAAATTATGAACAAAAACAAGAAAGTGTCTAGCCTGTAGAATAGGATAAAGATATTAAAGGAAGATTATGAAAGTGATGATAGATACATAATTTTTTAAAATTATATTTCCACTTGAATCATGTCTCAAGTGAAATCTCCAATACAGATGGGGAAAATACTCGTGTTGAGGAAACGGTTTCAGAATCGTAGCGATAGTTCAAAGTGTCTCACGATTCAAACATGGTCAAACATGTTTATGTGATTATAAAATCTCAAAGGGGAATAACTGTGAAGTTATGTAATGTTAATAATAACATTGAAGTTAATTGTGGCATTGCCGAGATTGAAACTGCTTTCCTTAAAAATTAACACGGACCTGTGGTTCGGATCAACAGTATTTAGTTCAAATCCCAAACATTTTATTGTCTATTAAAACCTATTCCAAAAAATATATACCGAGGGAGCGAGTAAGAAGAAAAGAAATTGAAAGAGTGATGGAGAGAGAGAGAAAGAGAGCGAATCTTAATTTTGTTGAATGAATGTTATGATTACCTCTCATTTAATCTCGCGGATTAAAAGTTTTCACGAAGAAAAGCTTTCTTCATCTCCGATTGCAATATAAAAGTGATTGGCCTTTTTCTCTTTCTCGGCAATTAGAGCACAGAAAAAAGATTAATTATAAAGAGACCGAACATTGGTTAATTGTGATCCGAGTGTTGCCAGAATAAATATTGCGTAAAAATATAAGGAGTAAGGTTGTAGAGGGTTCGAAAAAGGGGTGGAGCTTTCTGCAGGCTATGGGAAGCAAGGGGCCATGTATCAACGAAAGAAGGCAAACGTGTCGACACATGGTCGGCGTTTCCTTATTGATTCAGGCTTGGCTCTTGGGGGCAGGCATTATCCCTACTGTAAATGACTCACGGGCCGCTCAAATAAGACGGTGTACAATACACAACAGGCCAATTACAATTGCGGCGCATATCCAAGCCACTGGAAGGACATTTTCCACAGCCACATCCCATTCTAGTGCCGATTCGTCCGAGAGGTCGACGATACAGCAACCCGCGAGTCAGCAGTATATATAAGAGTTTATAGAACAACTTTTTCATACTGTAAAAAGTAATTGGGATGTGGGTAGGGTGCGTTGCTAGAAAAGAGAAAAAGTTTCCCTGACAAGTGAAACCGACGGCCAGAATGGAGACACGATGAAGAAGAGCGAGGGTTAAAGAACCAGTCGCCAGGGAGTGTCGAGAACAAAACGTACACAAATGTCACCCAGAAAAGAGAACGAACTATAAAACTGTAAAATCGCATAGTAATTGTGTCTGTCATTAAGGAAATTAGCCGAATGGGAACTTGTAATCCGATACTATCCTGAGGTAACCCAGGGAAGACCTCCTCGTTGTATTTTATTTTTTACAGCGACTAAATAAATACAATCATGAAAATATGCCTTTTCAAACTAAACTCACGATTCAATAATTTAAAAATATTGAGCCGTTTCCCTTATTTGTCTGCAGTTGAAGGCGCTCGCTCCCCCCCTTCGGCGATTCCTAAAAAGAATTACTTTAAAAATTTAAAACATTCAAATAATTAGTCATCCTTTTGTTCTTTGTTTCAGTACTGCAGCACTCTGTTCGATGGTATTATTACCTGAGGTGATGGAATGTGCAGCCAGTTTTAGCCATTGTAAACTTCGGGGGCGTGGATTTACGGGTGGTAGAGCGGTAGAGTGGAGAGTGGGACACGAAGTAATAAAGTGACGGGCCCGTTAATAAAGCTGTTGACCGGGATTGTCCCGATACCAATGGCCAATATTTGCCCAGCATTGGCGCCTCTGCAGCCTCGCCGCTCGTCCCACGCCCCTTCACTCTGTACTTTTTCAGCCGGAATCGGCCAGCCCCCCCTCTACAAGATCGAAAACCTTTTTTTCCAATTTATCATGCAGCTCTAATACAGGGAGACGGCGTGGCGCTTACGGCGCGTATCATTTATATAAAGAATTTCTGCCCAATACAAATTGTATTTCGCTCAAATATTAGATTACAATGAAACATATTATATGATACTATTATGTAAATAATTGATAGCCCATGTGAAATATATATATTCACAGCCATTCATGTATATATAGTTATTACACTATAAACAGAGTACGTATCTACAAACGTTTGGTGTAGAACCTACTGTCATCGATGGAGACTTACACTCTTCGTGATATTGTGATACTGTAAGTATAAATTTAAATATCTAGGCATCGTTTGGACGCGAAATCAGTGCCATGCCTGGTAGAAGTGCGCATTTGCAAGGAAGACGATAATTGACGGCCGCCAGTAAATAGCTGAATGGAAAATTAGGCATTCAGTGGGTTTGTTATTGTACACGTGGAGAGAGATCGGCCGATAGATGAGCGGATGAGTAAACGAGCGGGAGGACGAGTGATAAACCGAGACTCGGAGTCGGCAATTTTCCCTCAATTTGCATAATATATTTCGTCGCCGGTTTTACAGGCGCCAGTCGGATTCTGGGGCTTTTATCGACGATGAGGTGACGGTCCCTCCCTATGACTCAGAACCGACCGTCTGTTTCTAATCAGGAACAATATTATAAAAACAGTATACCTCCGAGACGGTTGGGTATACAACAAGTAAATAATTCTCCGGGAAATTGTGAATAATTGTTCATCAATAGTTTGATCTGGGGACGCGATTGTATATCAATAGACATAGCTGCTGTCGTATCCTTCGGATGATTTAGATATTAATATCGTGTTTTAATGATTATGAAGTATGCAACTTCAAATCTAATTTTTAGAAATACTTTTAACGTTGACAATCAGGTATCTTTTAGAAGGACCGTGAATATTTTAAATATCATCACTCTTCCAATCTTCTGTCGCAAATCGCTTATTTGATCCCTGCGCTAGGACGTCAGTAACAGTATACTGACTGTACACACCAAACCATGGGCAACTCTGAGATGCGAGACTCCAAACGATAAATCAGAAAGTGGAGGCAGATGATGGTGTAACACGCTTCGGAGAAAGTCATTTGGTACAATTCGTGAGTGAAACCTCCTGTTTCCGTTAGGAAATATGTCACAAGAGGCAGATGAGGATTGAGTGGGAGGACACTCCGGCGTAACAGTAGCAGTGAAAGAGAACTCACGACCAGAGGGCGCCTTGAGTTCGTCTCTCCGAAACCAATCGAAAGGCCTTGAGGCGAAAGACGTGGAGGAGCACATCCGTCATAGATTATGGTACATAACCATAAATAATAATCTCTAGAAGTAGCAAAAGGAGAAATCAGAGAAGCTGTATTCTTCTCGTTCAACTAAAATTTCAACTAAAAAGCTTTCGGAAATGTTGGCCACGTTTTGGGAACCTTAGCGGTTGGTAAAGATAAATAAGCTCTGAAAACTCAATTCGGGTGATGTGCTTCATCCAGTGGCAGATGATCATTAGAAATCGCTAGAAAACTAGTTTAAGTGCTATGTTCTAAAAATGTCTTTAAATATGCTACTAGTATTACTTGTTCTAAATGCGCATACCAGCTCAACATTTCGAAATCGACTGCATTAAATAATTTATTCTGTTGAAATAATTTATTCGTCATACATATTTATTACAGCGTGTCGGACTGACGAAGTCAAATGAATTCATGTTTAATTCTAAAAAATAAAAACAGTGCATTTCTTTCAGTGTATATGCCATCCTACTTAACAAAGGCTGCCAGAAGGATACCTTTTCGTACATTGAGGCAATCATATCGGATGTCTAAAAATGTTTGTTGAAATACGTTTGCAATCATAAAAGAATTCCAAAGGATTTTTCTCATCTTTCCTCAAGCCTCCATTAATTTTCTTTACCTTAGAACGCAGATTATTCTAGGGAGGAGATGGAGCACTCGATTCAGCAGCCGTAGCCAATTTCCCATGGCGATGTCAATCTTACTTACTGACATAATATTAAATTGTACTAACATTGCAAGTAAAAGTTCGTGCTGACTCGATGCTTCATCAGCAGTCCACCTGCATCACTAGATTACTGCTGGGTTGCTGCTGACGATGGGCAAACTTTTGACCGGTCTAGCTTAAGACAAATTAGGCGAGTAGAAATAGAAATTAAAAACATAAAAGATTATGATATACCAAACTTTTCGAATACCCATTTTACTGATTTTTTGATGTTCAGATCAAAAAGTTTATAACAAAATGTCGTAAACTTCTTACATTAAATTAGAATAAACTTTAAATCACTGAAAGCATGCGTCCAAATAGTTTATTTGTCATAAGCAAAATAAATCATTTAAAATTGTTAATAAGGATTTTTTTCGAATACCAATGACAATTCTTCTCGCTTAAGGCTACTAAGGCCAAGTTTCACCTCTGGATGAAAATTCTTTTCTCGAATTTATGACGGAAGTTCAACGCCTGAGTTATTGCCAGAATAGCTAACCTGGTCATCTGAAATTCAAATCATAAACCCCCCTCTCCCATCGGGTCGGATACCGTGAGAATTAAAAGTAGTAGCATACAATATAGGACTAATTATCCATATCATTTGGCATGGATAGATCCAACGACAGGGCATGAATCGCTAATGCATAAACTCGTTATCCTAATGAACCCTCCCACACCGAACTGTAATATGTACATTTATTTTGTACAGAATGGGAAAATTATATTTTGTACTATGTGATCCGTTAAACAACTACAGCAATTCATTTAAAACTTAAGTACTACACGAGTAGGCCCATTAACAGGCTCTGTGGATACGTGAAATGGGGTTTACTGGTGATATAAAATGTACATTGAGATTAGAATTGTCGGTTTGAGGCCCACCGAATTTTTCAGTTTTACAGGGAAACTGCCCGGTTTAACAAAAATTGAATGGATTTAAGCGCCATCTATTGGATGCAGTCAGAATTAGATTTCTCCTGATGCCATTACTTCACATGCTGCAGGTTTCCACATGGCCCCTGGACCATTTCTGCGTTGATGTTATCCGGTTTTATATGAAAAGTCATTGAAATTGTATTACCAGACCTAGAAAACCTTGAAAGTTCATTAAATTTTAGACAAGGTTTGATTCTCCAATTTGATTTTTGGAATCTAAAAAAACTTTCAAGGAGGATCCGTATCCTGGTTTTTACCGTTCCTTATGAGATCGGTTGTTTTAAATAATTATATCTACTACTAAACTACATTATAGTGCAAATAATTATTGCAGTAAATTTTAGCAAATGATGTCATATTATTTACTAACAAAGTCGTGCCTATGAATAGTCGTTACAGAACCATAAAATAACCATGCTAGGTATTGGTTCCAAGAAAGATATAATTTCATAAAAATAAAGTAAATCAGGGACAAATATTCTCATGCAATTGCAGCCGCTGACTAAGCCGCTAAATAAGTTTGGCCACAGCTGGTGTATAGTATAAAGAGAGAAACAAAAAACTACTTAAATAAGTCACATGTGCGCCTTTCTGTTGCTCACTGTTCAAATAATCACATGACAAATTAATCATCGAAGCATGCATTTTTAAACAATTGATCGCCGCTACAAACGTTATTCGTGTACACTTGAAAATCGGACGTCCGAATTTATAACACTCTTAAATTCGTACTTACCATAAGCTTTCAAGCGTTTAGTTGTTGGCCACAAAAGGAATAAATAGACGATATAACGGTTATTGTCCAAGGGTAAAATGGGTGTTTTGTTCCCAACTTTAAAAAGAAATGGCTACAGGGAAATAAACAATATTATGAGCGAAATTGAAAGTCATTGGGAAAATAAACACAAGTATTATTTAACATGTAATTGTCTTATGGGATCAGACATAATGGAACGGAATATCGGTAGGACTATACACAATTAAAATAAAGAAGTACTTCAATAATTCTACGTTAAAACAATTTCAGTTATACATAATATACGTATATATATATCGGGAAAAGAGTGGAAGACATTTAACAGGGATTATGTTATCGATAGGTACACAGTTTCATTATTTAATTCGGTTACTATGGTAAATTAATTCCACAGAGGGATGGCACAAAGAGAATCTGTTACTTAGATCTTGCAAGCTCAGTTATTCATTTAAATTCCACGGCAACATTCGAGTAGTTGTTTAAAACTTACCACCCCTCTCTCGACCCTACCCATGCCATCCCACAGTAGAACGGACATCGGAGTAGGGGATACAACACATAGAATTTATTGGGGGTATCTGGCTTCGAGCTGCCTGTAGCCGGCCTGGAGTTTGGAGTGGCGGAGGTTGACCAGCCTCTTCTGAGAGATGAGCGTCTGAATGTCCGCCTGGAGTTCGACCGCGAGCTCGAGGGGCAGCTGCCGCATTTGTGCGGCGATGCTCCTCGCGAAGGCGTCGAACTCGTCCAGCTGCAGCTGGTGCTGTTGGTGCTGCTGGTGCTGGTGCTGGAGGTGCTCCAGCTCCTGGTGGATGCCCAGAGTCATGTACCCGCTCGGTTGGGGCACGCAGTAGTCATCGTCAGCTTCGATCTCCGCATCTCCAGCTTCCGACACGTCCTCGAACGCTTCCTTTTTCTACGACAGTCAATACGGTACTACTCTAATAATAAAAAAAGAATACTCTCAGAACCACTCTCAGAAGTTGGAAAATAATAACGGCATCACACGGTGTTTAACTACCAATCTTTGTGGAGTATATCTCGAAAGCCATAGGAACAAAACTTCGAAAGAATGGCACAGAAGAAGAAAATTGTGGAAACCGCAAACATTCATGATGTCACCTATAAATCTTCTCCCAATGATCTTAAATAACATTTAAAAATGCGGGAAAAAAGAGCTGTGTTTACTCCAAACCGTGTTATAAATATAACCGACAATTTTGCTTTGGCTTCCGAATAATTCTTATCAATTGCCTTTATTGCTGACCTTTGGCCCGATCACATTCATATCTTCTCCCTACAACCATTCTAAAATTGGCAAAGGCAGACCACCTTAACTGTCTCTGAACGAATACTCCTGACTGGCAGCTAACGTACGGCAAGTTAAAAGGCAAACTGCGGTGCTAGTATCCTTCAAATTAGCAACATTATGCAGTATTCGGTTAAAAATTCAACTCCTAAAATACATACACCCGATTAAATGAATAATACAACTGAGAGGAAGTAAAACTAAGACTAGGAAAGGGTCACTAAACACCCCAATCAAATTCTGGAAGATCAATAGAAATATAAAAAATGAAGATAACAGTGAAGAATAAAAAAGCAAATATCATAACTTGTGTCATGTGACAGTAAACGGTCTAATTCTGTACCAATCCAATGACGGGATGAAGGGAAAATATGATAGACGACAGGGAATGTTTACGTTGTCACCTTCTCTATTATTAATAGATTTAATATTTGTATTATATAATTAATATATCTTCGATTGAATATTTCGTAGGTTTATATTCGTTTCGCATATTTTTATGTGCTAACTCCTATAGATCCGACAAGACTGGTGATCCTCCATCTCAAAATTTCAGCCACAATATATTTTGCTTAAGTGTAGATATCTGTTTGTTGTTGACAAACCTTGTACTAAAAGAACGCAGTTTAAATAATGCGAATAAACAGTTTGTATCTTATCGGCATACTTCACAGCGCACCCAGCCAGAATAACATCAGCCTGTTATTGGCCCAGCACAGAACATATGTAACACGAACACTAATTAATTTCAAACACTAAAATCATCATGCAATCATCAATTTACTCTGATGGTCAGTGAAGCCAGAAAACAAAATTGAGGGAACAGAAAACTAACCTGGGTAGTCAACGTACAAAGAGGAGGAGGAAATATTTATTAGGAGTTGATTATTGCTTATTGAAAAATTGATGCCATTTTAATAATGTTTTTAATACAATAACAAACTGCTGATATTGCTACTTATCAGTTTTACTGTTAACAGAATCTGTTTTTTATGAAATCCATGCCTTCTAATTGATGATATTTTGAACTCTCTAATACTACAGTATGCTAAAGGTCTACAGTGCACTTGATGCTGCCTTTCTGCAGGACTCAATTTAAAGCGTGAAAACTACCTCTCTTAAATTGTTGACAATCTAATTTATTATTTTGCCCGTTGAAAGTACGACAGAAAAATAATTATAATTTTTAAAGGGTCATTTCATTTTCATCAGCTGCAAAATACCACCTTGTGTACAGATAAATTGTCGGTGATATTGTCTAATATTAAAGACATTTGTGTCCTCTTCTGCAGTCTAGACGACCACAATGATCAAATAATCGGTCAAGTAACTAAGTAAGTATTAATTGAACAAATTTAATTTTACCCTATTTTTAAGCCCATAGGAAAGAATTAATCATGTTTCCTGTTATGAATGAGATTTACATTCCGCATTATACTTTTAAAATCAATAGAAATTTATATAATTCGGTTTAATGGAGTAGTTGTGTTCGTTATTAAAGTATGGTTGCACTCGTTACATTCGATATTGATATTAATTCCTGGAAATTTTCGCGCATGCTAAACCTCAGTTCCGTTGAATCGGAAATTGAATTTATAGCCACAGTTGACGGAAATGAAAATTAATTTATATTTTTTGATCGTACGATTTAATTATTTTTGATATTATTAACAGCGCCCATATTCATCTGTGTGGCCACAAAGTGCGAAACATATAAAACCGATTTAAGACCCGGTTAAATAAATGTAGGCGAAGAATGTGGCCGCGCGCTCGCTTCCATAGGCAAGGTCAAGGGGATCTTGAGCGCACCGAGTGTCGGCCGCAAGTCATGTTACTTTCCCTAGCATCCTTACGGACGACTCAAGACGGAGCATATAATTAAATCTCGAACTACACTAATCTACGTATTTAACACGCGTTCCACACTTAACGCATATCAAACTGCATTAATCGTCAACAAGTCGCCGACAAAAGTATTCTTCTAATACATTCTGAGCGTCCAATGGTTAAACAAATAAATAATTTAGCGTAGCGATATTCGATATCGTTCGGCAATGGCCGCCACTTACTCCACTCGTAGAATCAAACAGCCAAATAGCTAATGATATTATATTGCTGACCTATGATTTCATTAGGGAATAAATGACAGTGTGGCCTCATCTAAAGGTCAACGCCGATTGTAAACGCAAACATTCCGCCATATTCCATTCGTGGGGCGCAAATGGGAAAAGTCGTCGGAAAATATCAAACTGGGAATATTAATTTCGACTCACCAGAATAGTTTGAGTTTCTCCTCTTCGTGACCTTTTTCAAAATCTATGAACGGGAAGCAAGGTGGGCCGGTAAACTGCCGGTCGTGGCCTGGCCTGCTTTCGATATTTTGACAGTTCCATGTTGTAAGTATTTCTGAGGATGCGTATTTTGGCCTTGACAGCGCCGCTGTCGAAGCGGCATGGCTATGGCCCGCGATATCTCGCGGTAAGCATTCTCGCGGGCCTCACTTTGTAGAACGGCGATTGAAGTCCCAGAGAGTGCTTCGTACTCCTTTGATGAACCTGATGGTCGTGTCCGATCCCCACTTCTTGGTCATGGTCGGGGCGGGCGCGGCCCACTGTCGCGACAGTCCGATCAAATAGTCGGTCGGACTGTCCTCACTGGCGCATGCCAATCCCAGTTGCAGCCAGCGCATTCTGTTGCCCGCCGCCCCCAACCCGTCCTCTCCCTCTTCCTCTTCCTCTTTATATTATTACGAAAAGCCCTCCCTTTACCACTTTCTCGACTGATAATACATTCGCGCTAATCATAATATTCGGAAGGTGGTGCGAAGAACAAGTGTGAAGAAGCCCGCGAACGCTTTATCCTAAAAATAGTAACAGCCTCCCTCTTCATCCGGTCCCTCTTCTCCGAGCGGCAGTTGCGCACATTCGAATCCCCACCTACGGAAAGAATTACCCCCGTCCAATTCAATTTCTAACTCGGGGCCCCTACATAACATAATTCTACCCTTTTCCGCTCGGTGTCGGACAGTCTTCTGATTAATTTACGTCTACGATACGCAATAAAATTAATAATTCATCCCGATGTTTTCAAGAGAAAAAGAATTGTTCGCTAATAGTAATTACACAGATTGAAATCTGACGAGCCAATCTGGATTCCGTTATAGTTTAACTGAATTTTCATAATTCACGAATGTGCGATTGCCCTCAAATTATGGTAAGAATTATGTTTAAATTATTAACGTGGATATAGTGGAGTATCTAATATAGATAAAATGAACGGAGGCAATAAGGAACTGTAATTCTTGCCCACTCATTCATTCGACGTGATTTGGAAATATATTCTCGTATTCTTGGCCGTTGATCACAATAACATTTATTAATCATTTCATCCGCATAAAACCTATTTTTGTGAAAACCTGAAGATATTACAAATGTGACGGTTTGCTAATTAAGAAAATCTAACGAAAGCATAAACTAATGTACGATATACATATATGGTTTTATGATAGAGCTTGAATTACTTTATGTATGATAATAATTCATGGCATTCATAGTGTTTTGATGGCTCAATCATCAGAATTATTGAATTACGTTTGTACCTATAAGTATCTAATTTTGGGCAGTTACATCTGTTATGTTATGTGATTTATATTTAACACGATTATAAAAATAAATAAGAGTTAATTATATTCTTGATTCAAATTAAGACACAGTTGAAAGAAACCTCCCTCATAAAGTTCGGTTTCTGACTAAGCCCAGGAATATAGTTCACCTCTTACAATGATCATATGAATGGTATCAATTTTAATCTTCATTAATAGTTTAAATCTACGCCTCTGATTAATGAATCATTACAAAGGCAATTACAATACAAATGACTAAACATATTCACATTGTAAATTTTGCACCCTTTGTTCTTCTGGGTATGCTGTACTGTCGTTGGTTTGTTGTTTGGCCGACTATAATTAGATCTGATGTAATTAACTTACTGTTCTAAATTATTTCTATCTATAATTGTACTACTACCCATTATTTTATTATGTGGGTAATTTTAGGATCACTATGAACATTTTTGTTCGCAGAATTGCATCTGCGATATTTGTAATAAAACCGTTGAAACCAAATACTACCATAGATAGTGCAATTCGTATTCAAAATCCGACAGTTTATTTTAATTAAATATATTTTAATTAAAATGCCGCAATTATTCTAAGGCTCCGAAATTATTCCTGCTTTATTCTAAAGCATTACTTGTCCAGTTAGAGAAATAATGGCCGCTAGTAGATCTGCGTATTATCCAAGGTTTTTATTTGGCGTCTGACACCACATTTCCTTCCATTTCCTCTGGAATAATGGTTATGAAATATTTTTAGTAAAACACTAAGAACACACTTGTTACCGTGCCTTTTCTGATTCAAATATACTAATTCCAATAAACGAGTGCTATTATTCCAGTTATCGATCTTGAATTAACGAGCGCTATAAAGTTTTAGCTTTAATACTTATTACGACTGCAAGATAGCAGTACCGTTCTCGGCCGATGCATTTGCTATCTGCTGGTTAACGACCGAACTCTCTTTAAGGAATTTGCAACGATGCCAGGTCGCACTCCCCGTAAAGAGGAAACGCCATTTTATTGTCCCTCCCCAAACATTTCGGGCTTTGCGCCAATCTTTATTTTTCGGATCCAGTGGCTGTGTCCAGTGGAATTCGACTTTCTGAACTTATGCAATGCAATTGAGAGTTGCAATTTGGTAGTAGTAACAAAGTTGTAACTTTTCAACCTCCGAACTGGTCAAAGACTTTGAATGGCTCTCCGAAACGTAACTGAATAAATAAATTTTCATTTAAATTAAATAAAATAAATAATTGAATTGATACACCTCAACATGTCTAATAGAAGAGTGACAGCTTCAGTGCTTGTGATATTCTCCCTAATAGAGCCCAGAATACACCTAATTCTAGAAAATCCATCCCCAACTAAAGGTATCAAGAAAGTTACTTGCCAAGTGGCATATTAAAAACCTGCAACTACCGCGCATAGCGGCATCAGGCACATTTGCGCGGTAAATATATACAGAAAAAACCTGCAATTCTCTTGTCACGACTATTTGACGTTTGAGAGTTTAATCGGTCTGCCTCTTGCAGCAATAAAGTTGCGGTCAACAAGGCCAATAATCTCAGTTTGTTTCAATGACGTTCGTGCAATCTAAGATGACAATCTATCATAGTCTCCTATGAAATATTCTTCTGCGTCCTATACAAAATTCTTCCTCCAGTACCTCCTGAAGTATTATTAGTTATAATCGCGTTGAAAGAGCTCCAATTACGAGCGGTTAGACGAGAGTAACGTCGGAATAACGGACAGTTCCAGCGAATATGGTTTCACGGCCCAACCGATGTTAGTATGAAACAGTATTCTATATAGGCCGAATATTAAATTATAATATTAAATATTATAATATTATTAATATTTTGTCTAATACACATATTATTAGAAAGGAATACGCTTCCAATACTTATAAGCGTAAGCTATCGGTACGCTCTATGACCGAGGGAACTCGTATTTCATTTGTCCCTTACAGTGACAAAAGGCTTTGTATTGTCATTTATATTTTTGGCTATTAGGAATTTGAACTAAGGACAATGCAAGTAGGATGTTTTTTACGTTGAATTTATTTTCAGAACGTCTCGGATCTTGTGGAGATGCCTACCTGAATTGCAAAGCGTTCATCTGTGCATAACTATTTTCCAAGTCGTGTGCTCAGCAGAAAAAAAGAACGTTAAACGGCCATTCCAACTCCAGTAACTCTTCTTGATTCCCAGAAGACCGGGTGGGCGGTGTTTTAGGTCACCGATTCATTTATAAGTTAGCGTTCTCTAAAAATAAAGGGGAGTGTCTCACTCCCGCAAAGGTGGCGGAAGCGCGCAGTCAACCGTGAAACTGCTCGGGCGCTAATATTATTCCTCCAAAATAGAAATAATTCGTAAATACAACAGTTAAACTTATTTTCTTGTACAATTTGTTCAATCATCTAATTCAAATTAGTTTATATTTCAAATGTTATGCTCAAGAAATGCGCAGTAAGCAATTTTTATTTATTCATTCCGTTCATTTTGCCTTTTCCTAGGCTTTCGCCTGCAGCCACTCTTCGAATCCTGACTACTCAGTCGTATGACCACAAATTTATGCAAATAACCTCTTAATGTGCCTGCTTACATCTCCAGTTGGCCTTATCATACACATTGAGCATTATCTAAATATCTTTTATTTTCATTCTTATGTATTACTATTTTAAATAATGAATTCATTATTTTCAGACCATTTCTTACTACTATTCAGGGTAGAACATTTATTATTTGAATATTATCGGTCCTCTCCGGATATTTCCGATTCGATCCTTGATATCCGGATCATTTCACATTCATCTGGTCATAATTAAAATAGTCTTAGGCTGGTGGAAGGGACACAGAAATAGCTGCTGTGACATTTCGCCTAGATGAATTTGTCGGTCGTATGTATTTCAGGCAAACTTTATTTATAATTTGAGGCGTAGATTTTTTAGTTTAGATCATTCGGGAAATATGATCCGGTAAGCCAACCGTCCAACAAGCCATGAATTTCAATTTGAACCGGACGCTCGTCAATCATAAAAAGGAAAATTCTCTCCAGTGAGAAATAATATTATAATCCACAGTTGCAAAGTATTATCTTTATCATTTTTCATATAAACAGGAATGTATTAATAAATGAAAGAATAAATAAGTAAATAAATAAATACTTATACATAATAAAAATACTATAATACACAGTTGTATATAAAAGTGTAGTTGTAAATTGTTTTCTTATTGTGCACAAATCAAGGTGACATGCTAAAACCTGATAAAGAGAAAATAATAAAATTTTCATAAATATATATGTGTATATATATATATATATACGTATATATATATATATATATATATATATATATATATATATACCTAGATAGATAGATATATCTTAACTCAGAAACTTAACTTAGATGTAACAAAAACGGACACCGAAACTAAAATATTTGAGATATTTTAGGTGATATAACATTCATTTCCAACAACTGCTTATAAAATGACACATTGCTTTAACGTCATGAAATCATTACACCGTTGAAGTAAAAATAAGTATCAAACACAAACGTTCCATTACATAAAAAACATACATTCTATAAAAAATAATTACTGAATTAATTTAATATCTACTAAGAACATTCATATTTTCCCATGTTGGTGCATAACCAAACTCCTTAGCCACATTACCCATGTTGTTTAAAGAGTTTAGTGTTGTTTGAACAACCATTCATCCTCCTTAGGTAATTCCTAAGGTAGTACCTAGGTAAAGTGGGCCAGTCAGATACGTACCCGGAATCCTCATGAGAGAACAAGATATTCATTTGGACAATACACCTTCCTTTTATATATATATATATATATATATATATATATATATATATATATATACATATGAAATACATTTATATACTTAATGAATAAATATTTAAACGAAGTAAATATTACACACTGAACACAAAGCATTTTAATTTAAAAGAAGTATTGATAATAGTCAGAAGAGTATAGAATAATTAATTTCTATAAATATAAATATATATATATATATATATATATATTATATACATTTATAATATAAATTTATTTATGTATTAATTTAATGGAGCGATATGAGTCCCTAGGAGTTGGCCAAGGCATAGGGAGAACGGAAACAAATGCCGGGCGGCCAATGTATTGGGCTAGCGGCAGTGGGCTGGACTGGAGGGGGCCAGCAGCGGAGAAATCTGAATTCGGTCGAATTTTCCTAGAGAACGACAGAGGTCATTTGTAGGTCGCCCAGCCCCTTATGAATCAGTAACCTTCAAATGACCCTGCCGTTCTCTAGGAAAATTAGACAGATTTCTCATCTCCTGGTCACCACTATTCAAGCCGTCAGTCCTATACCATGCATTTCCCGTAAGGTCCGGGTAGTATCTACCTCACCCTGACTTCCTCGTCCGTCCACTATCCCCGGCACTCTCACCACGCACAGTAGTACTCCGTTATGTTGTACACTCTATAACTCTCCCGGTAGTCTATACCTTACTTCCTCGTCCGTCCCTATACCCCAGTACTCTCAGTAGTACTCCGTTATGTCCCCGCACTCTTATTCACTCCAGATTCCCCGGTAGTCTATACCTTCCCGGACTTCCTCGTCCGTCCCTATACTCTCCCCACGCAGTAGTACTCCGTTATGTCCTGTCCCCATACACTCTTCCTACACTTATTCACTGGATTCTCCTCGGTAGTCTATACCTTCCCGGACTATCCCCGGCACTCTCACCACGCACAGTAGTACTCCGTTATGTCCCCGTCCAGATTCCCCGGTAGTCTATACCTTCCAGGACTTCCTCGTCCGTCCCATGGCACTCTCCCCACGCACAGTAGTACTCCGTTATGTCCCCGTACACTCTTATTCACTCCGGATTCCCCGGTAGTCTATACCTTCGGACTTCCTCGTCCGTCCCCCCAGCACTCTACAGTAGTACTCCGTTATGTCCCCGTCCAGATTCCCCAGTAGTCTATACCTTACTTCCTCGTCCGTCCCACCCGGCACTCTCCCCACGCACAGTAGTACTCCGTTATGTCCCCATACACTCTTATTCACTCCGGATTCCCCGGTAGTCTATACCTTAGTCCCTACTCTCCCCACGCACAGTAGTACTCCGTTATGTCCCCGTACACTCTTATTCACTCCGGATTCGGTAGTCTATACCTTAGCACAGTAGTACTCCGTTATGCAGATTTAGTCTATACCTTCCTGACTTCCTCGTCCGTCCCTATCCACTCTAGTAGTACTCCGTTATGTCCCCACACTCTTATTCACTCCAGATTCTGTAGTCTATACCTTACCCAGACTTCCTCGTCCGACACTCTCCCCACGCACAGTAGTACTCCGTTATGTCCCCGTACACTCTTATTCACTCCTCCCCGGTAGCTCTCTCCCCACGCACAGTAGTACTCCGTTATGTCCCCCACTCTTATTCACTCCAGACAGTCTATACCTCTCCCAGAGTCCCTATTCTCTGTAGTACTCCGTTATGTCCCCGTACACTCTTATTCCTCCAGACAGTCTATACCTCTCCCAGAGTCCCTATTCTCTGTAGTACTCCGTTATGTCCCCGTACACTCTTATTCCTCCAGATTCTCAGTAGTCTATACCTTCCCTTCCTCGTCCTCGCACTCTCCCAGTAGTACTCCGTTATGTCCCCATTACCTCTTATTCACTCCGGATTCCCGGTAGTCTATACCTTCCAGACTTCCTCGTCCGTCCCTTACTGGCACTCTCCCCACAGTAGTACTCCGTTATGTCACTCCAGACCTGTAGTCTATACCTTCGGACTTCCTCGTCCGTCCCCCCCCGGCACTCTCCCCACGCACAGTAGTACTCCGTTATGTCCCCGTACACTCTTATTCACTCCAGATTCTACGGTAGTCTATACCTTGGACTTCCTCGTCCGTCCCATATATCCCCGGCACTCTCCCCACGCACAGTAGTACTCCGTTATGTCCAGATTCTCTAGTCCCGGACTTCCTCGTCCGTCCCTATACCCCCCACTCTCCCCACGCACAGTAGTACTCCGTTATGTCCCCGTACACTCTTATTCACTCCAGATTCCCCGGTAGTCTATACCTTCCAGACTTCCTCGTCCGTCCCTATACCAGCACTCTCCCCACGCACAGTAGTACTCCTCCGTTATGTCCCCGTACACTCTTATTCACTCCGGATTCCCGGTAGTCTATACCTTCCCTTCCTCGTCCGTCCCATATATCCCCGGCACTCTCCCCACGCACAGTAGTACTCCGTTATGTCCCCGTACACTCTTATTCCTCCAGATTTCTCCCCGGTAGTCTATACCTTCCCAGACTTCCTCGTCCGTCCTGTATATCCCCGGCACTCTCCCCACGCACAGTAGTACTCCGTTATGTCCCCGTACACTCTTATTCACTCCAGATTCCCCAGTAGTCTATACCTTCCCCAGACTTCCTCGTCCGTCCCATATATCCCCAGCACTCTCCCCACGCACAGTAGTACTCCGTTATGTCCCCGTACACTCTTATTCACTCCAGATTCTCCGGTAGTCTATACCTTCCCGGACTTCCTCGTCCGTCCCTATACACTCTCACAGTAGTACTCCGTTATGTCCCCATGTACACTCTTATTCACTCCAGATTCCCCGGTAGTCTATACCTTCCGGACTTCCTCGTCCGTCCCTATACCAGCACTCTCCCCACGCACAGTAGTACTCCGTTATGTCCCCATGTACACTCTTATTCACTCCAGATTCCAGTAGTCTATACCTTCCCAGACTTCCTCGTCCGTCCCCTATCGGCACTCTCCCCACACAGTAGTACTCCGTTATGTCCCCGTACACTCTTATTCACTCCGGATTCCCCGGTAGTCTATACCTTAGACTTCCTCGTCCGTCCCGTATGTAGCACTCTCCCCACACAGTAGTACTCCGTTATGTCCCCTGTACACTCTTATTCACTCCGGATTCCCCGGTAGTCTATACCTTCCGGACTTCCTCGTCCGTCCCTATCCCCGGCACTCTCCCCACGCACAGTAGTACTCCGTTATGTCCCCGTCACACTCTTATTCACTCCAGATTCCCCAGTAGTCTATACCTTCCCAGGACTTCCTCGTCATCTCCGTCCCGTACCCCACTCTCCCCACGCACAGTAGTACTCCGTTATGTCCCCATGTACACTCTTATTCACTCCGGATTCCCCAGTAGTCTATACCTTCCCGGACTTCCTCGTCCGTACTCTCCCCACGCACAGTAGTACTCCGTTATGTCCCCGTACACTCTTATTCACTCCAGGATTCCCAGTAGTCTATACCTTCCCGGACTTCCTCGTCCGTCCCTATACCCGGCACTCTCCCCACGCACAGTAGTACTCCGTTATGTCCCCATGTACACTCTTATTCACTGGATTCCCCGGTAGTCTATACCTTCCAGACTTCCTCGTCCGTCCCGTATACCCGGCACTCTCCCACGCACAGTAGTACTCCGTTATGTCCCCGTACACTCTTATTCACTCCAGATTCTCCATAGTCTATACCTTCCCAGACTTCCTCGTCCGTCCTGTATACCATCCCCGGCACTCTCCCCACGCACAGTAGTACTCCGTTATGTCCCCGTACACTCTTATTCACTCCAGATTCCTCACCCGGTAGTCTATACCTTCCCTGGACTTCCTCGTCCGTCCCCTATATCCCCGGCACTCTCCCCACGCACAGTAGTACTCCGTTATGTCCCCATGTACACTCTTATTCACTCCAGATTCCCCGGTAGTCTATACCTTGGACTTCCTCGTCCGTCCCCTATACCCCACTCTCCCCACGCACAGTAGTACTCCGTTATGTCCCCGTACACTCTTATTCACTCCAGATTCCCCAGTAGTCTATACCTTCCCCGGACTTCCTCGTCCGTCCGTATATCTGGTGTCCCATGCACTCTCCCCACGCACAGTAGTACTCCGTTATGTCCCCATGTACACTCTTATTCACTCCAGATTCTCAGTAGTCTATACCTTCCAGACTTCCTCGTCCGTCCGTATACCAGCACTCTCCCCACGCACAGTAGTACTCCGTTATGTCCCCTGTACACTCTTATTCCTCCAGATTCCCCGGTAGTCTATACCTTCCTGGACTTCCTCGTCCGTCCTTATACCATCCCCTGGCACTCTCCCCACGCACAGTAGTACTCCGTTATGTCCCCATGCACTCTTATTCACTCCAATTCCCCGGTAGTCTATACCTTCCCGGACTTCCTCGTCCGTCCCCATATACCCGGCACTCTCACTCCCGCACAGTAGTACTCCGTTATGTCCCCGTACACTCTTATTCACTCCGGTTCCCCGGTAGTCTATACCTTCCCGGACTTCCTCGTCCGTCCCGTATACCCCGGCACTCTCCCCACGCACAGTAGTACTCCGTTATGTCCCCGTTATGTACACTCTTATTCACAGATTCCCCGGTAGTCCTATACCCCAGACTTCCTCGTCCGTCCCGTATACCCCGGCACTCTCCCCACGCACAGTAGTACTCCGTTATGTCCCCGTACACTCTTATTCACTCCGGATTCTCCCGGTAGTCTATACCTTCCCGGACTTCCTCGTCCGTCCCGTATACCCCGGCACTCTCCCCACGCACAGTAGTACTCCGTTATGTCCCCGTACACTCTTATTCACTCCGGATTCTCCCGGTAGTCTATACCTTCCCGGACTTCCTCGTCCGTCCCGTATACCCCGGCACTCTCCCCACGCACAGTAGTACTCCGTTATGTCCCCGTACACTCTTATTCACTCCGGATTCTCCCGGTAGTCTATACCTTCCCGGACTTCCTCGTCCGTCCCCGTATACCCGGCACTCTCCCCACGCACAGTAGTACTCCGTTATGTCCCCGTACACTCTTATTCACTCCGGATTCCCCGGTAGTCTATACCTTCCCGGACTTCCTCGTCCGTCCCGTATATTCCCCAGCACTCTCCCCACGCACAGTAGTACTCCGTTATGTCCCCGTACACTTCCCTCGTCCTCTTATTCACTCCACCTCTCGTCCGTCCTCCGTGCCCCGGATTCCCCGTAGTAGTCTATACCTTCCCGGACTTCCTCGTCCGTCCCGTATACCCCGGCACTCTCCCCACGCACAGTAGTACTCCGTTATGTCCCCGTACACTCTTATTCACTCCGGATTCTCCCGGTAGTCTATACCTTCCCGGACTTCCTCGTCCGTCCCTACCGGCACTCTCCCCACGCACAGTAGTACTCCGTTATGTCCCCATGTACACTCTTATTCACTCCAGATTCCCCGGTAGTCTATACCTTCCAGACTTCCTCGTCCGTCCCGTATACCCCGGCACTCTCCCCACGCACAGTAGTACTCCGTTATGTCCCCGTACACTCTTATTCACTCCGGATTCCCCCGGTAGTCTATACCTTCCCGGACTTCCTCGTCCGTCCCGTATACCCCGGCACTCTCCCCACGCACAGTAGTACTCCGTTATGTCCCCGTACACTCTTATTCACTCCGGATTCTCCCGGTAGTCTATACCTTCCCGGACTTCCTCGTCCGTCCCGGCACTCTCCCCACGCACAGTAGTACTCCGTTATGTCCCCGTACACTCTTATTCACTCCGGATTCCCCCGGTAGTCTATACCTTCCCGGACTTCCTCGTCCGTCCCGTATACCCCGGCACTCTCCCCACGCACAGTAGTACTCCGTTATGTCCCCGTACACTCTTATTCACTCCGGATTCTCCCGGTAGTCTATACCTTCCCGGACTTCCTCGTCCGTCCCCTATCCCCCGGTACTCTCACCACGCACAGTAGTACTCCGTTATGTCCCCGTACACTCTTATTCACTCCGGATTCCCCCGGTAGTCTATACCTTCCCGGATTTCCTAGTCCGTCCCCTAGTTATATCCCCGTACACTGTTAACGACTCCGGATATTTCCGGTTCTATCCAGATATTTCCGGTCCTATCCGGTCATTTCTGTTTTTTATTCGGATATTTCCGGTTCTATAAGGATATTTTCTGTCCTATCCGGATTTTTCCGAATCTATCCGGATATTTCCGGTTTTGTCCGGACATTCTTGTTCTACCTGGACATTTCCGGTTTTATCCGGACATTCCGGTTCTACCTGGTCATTTCCGGTTTTATCCGGACATTTCTGTTTTTTTCCGGATATTTCTGGTCCTATTCTTGCATTTCCGATTCTATCTGGATATTTCCTGTCCTATCCGGACATTTCCGATTCTATCTCTATATTTCCGGTTCTATCCGGATATTTCCGGTGTTATCCGGAAAGTTAAGTGCTATCCGTACATATTTCGTTCTATTTGGTCATTTCCGGTTTTATCCGGTCATTTTCGGTTCCATCTGGGTATTTCCGGTTCCACTCGGATATTTCCGGTCCTATCTAGACATTTCCGATTCTATTCGGATATTTCTGGTTCTATCCGGATATTTCCGGATATATCTATACATTTCGGGATATATCCATACATTTCCGGATCTATCTGAACATTTCCGGTTCTATCCGGGTATTTCCAGTCCTATCCGTACATTTCCGTTTTTATCCGTATATTTTCCCTTTTATCCGGACATTTCCGGTCCTTCCCGGACATTTCCCGTCCTTCCTCGTCGTATCCAGTTCTATCCGGATCTATCCGCTTCTATCCAGATATTTCCGGTTCTGTACCGAAATTTCCGGTTTGTTCCTTGATATCCGGCTGTTTTTTTTTAACTTGTACTTCCGGTTTACCTTAATTAACCCTAATCCACATTGATCCACCATATCACACCAAAACGTCTTAACTTAGATGTATCAAAAAACGGATACTGAAAATAAGATATTTGAGATATGATAGGTGATATTACATTCATTTCCAATAACTGCTTATAAAATGACACATTGCTTTAACGTCATGAAATTTTTACACCGTTTCGGTAAAAATAAGTATCAAACACAAAAGTTTCATTACGTAAAAAACATATGCTCTATAAAAAACAATTTATAAATCAAAAGAAAACATGTGAATACTGAATTAATTTAATAACAACTAAGCACAATCATATTTTCCCTTGTTGGTGCATAACCACACTTGTTAGCAACCTTATCTCTGTGCTAAAAACAGTGTTTTTAGTGTTGTTTAAACAACCATTGATCCTCTAGTTCCTTAGGTAAAGTAGGCCTGTCAAGTACTTACCCGGAATCCTCATGAGAGAACAATTTATTCGTTTGGATGTTACATTTTGTTTTTTCTCACCTTTAGTCTATTCAAAAAGGATTTACTTGTATGTCCTCCACTTTCCTTTATATATATATATATATATATATATATATATATATATATTTAAGTTTGTTGCAAAAGGAAATAAGTTTTTAAAAAACTACAAACTTATTAACACAATTTAATTTCAACTCCAAAGTATAATTCAATTATAATATAACACAATAGTTCCTACTCACTAATAATATTATTTAAAAAAAAGCTAGAAAATGAGTTTTTGGAATCTAACTTCTTGATGTTTACAAACAAGACTAATGCTTCTTCTGGGCTTCTGCCCCAAACATAACACATACATTTTCTTGCTGTAGTTATTTACTGTGCAAATTATGCTTTTTCCCTATTATGGGCAATAAAAACATTTAAACTGTTGTAAATTCGTATTCTGACAATTCACAATAGTCATGAACTGAAAAATGTATTATTCATTATTGTATTAAATAAAATAAAATTAATTACTAATGAATGTTATAATGATTACGATATTATAACAATCAGTAATTGTAGGATACAATAGTAATCTCTGCTTTATACTGAAGGACTTTGCTGAACGCTGTTATTACTAAAAATACCCGTAGGTAGCAGCACTTCCTGCTAATGCTTTTAGCGACATCTAGGAATGAAAGTAGGAACATTTACGTCCGCGTGAACAGTAGGCTGGTTTTCGCGTTCGAAGCATTCCTCTCAAAATATTCTGAGTCGAGATCTTCCTGCAACATAAGGAAGATGAGGAAGAAGCATGGAACTGCGCCTGTAGTTCGGTCAGAACATATTTACTACCAAAAAGCGGATATTTTAGCAAAAAAGATTTTTTTACACATTACAAATGACAAAATCAAACATACTCCTTAAACATGTAGTATATTAGAAATTACCCGAGGTTAGAAGGTGAATTTATTGCCGCTTTCCCCGGAAAACCGATTTGAATATGTTGAATGTTCTGGTTGTCCAGTTTAAGATTGGAAAATTCGGAAACAAATTTATAAAATTACGTTATACATAACACTCGGTGCGATTATACGATAGTATATCCACTTCGAAACGTGCTTGAGGTGGCTCAGTTGCCAGACACTAAAACGCTGACTGCACTCAGCAAGAGTTATTTTAGGAGCAGCGCATTAATTTTTCTATTTTCCTGCCGATATTTGCGCTCACACTTTAGTTTCACTAAGGGATTATGATAATAGAGCTGCAAATTCGTCCAATCTCTGGCAGGTAGTCCGAAAACGGGTTCGGTACAATGCCAATAACATTTTCAATTAGAAATAAAATCAAATTTCAAATAAAATGTGTTACCAACGACAAAAACTAAACAAGTTGTCTGATCTAAGAAAAAAGTGGGATTAATATACATAATTAAAGTAAAATAACGTGAATTTGAAACCGGCATTAAAATTTGTTCACCGACGGCGTAGTCCTATACCTACACAAGAGTTTCATTTCAATTTTGTTTTAATTATTCACATTTTAATTTTGCGTAATAAGTATATGTGTCACATGGGCAATATCATTTTTTTAGATTTTTTAGATACTCGATTGCAGTTATGTGACATCAATTTTCAGATAACACCTATTTTAATATTTATCCGAAATTTTCATTGTCAATACTCAGCAAATATTTGATATATAAAACTCGTTTCTTAATGTCATTTCAAACCGACTGTTAACTTATTCAGCATGTATGTTAGCTACATATTTCGACCATAATTGATTACACTTTTAATCTAATTAATACACGACGTGTTATCCTATAACAATTTGAAAATAGCGCCTATTTCCTTACCGGAGTCACTTTTCCGAATACTCAAACTACTTCTCTTCGTTTACAGACTACTTTCACTTACTTTTAAATGTGCCCGTACTTATAACATAACCGGTAGATTTAAACACGACTTGCTCGGCCGATTTGTATATTCGCTGTTCAAAGGATATTGGTCATTACTTGGGGAATAACGGTTGAAAACCGGGAAATACTGAGGAAATTGTAATCCTGGATTCCCGACGGGCCATTCCGTGGAGCCGGCGATGGGAAAAAAACTTGTTTGGGTTGTCGGAAAGGAAGTTCCTTATGGCTGTTGTTGGAGGATGGGCCCTCGCGGTTCGAAGATCGATAGTGCTTGGTCAGACTAAGCCCAGGCGAGGGGGGGGGGGACACCAGACCCAACGAGTCGACCAACCTGCTTTGCGTTGAAGTTACCGACGACACATTCCTCATATCCCCAAGCCGCCCTTAAACGCATTGTATTGTCGTTATTTTCCGTCATTATTTCTGCACACCATAGCCGGTTGTAGCTTGTTAAGGTCATAATCGAGTCGGTGGTCGATGAAGCATCCCGTCCTAATTGTTGTTGTTGATATCTTAACTTTCCCTTATTCTAATGTATATGATCCGTCTACTTTATATATCTACTACATTGATACTAACTAATTACTGAACTGATACAATAATTATGGCAACAAAATTAAAGAAAATCAGGTTTATATTCAGAACTGCGGCTGATTCGTGTAGACCAGATTTAAAATTTATTGCACAGCCTTCCGGATTGTGTCTCCGTCTTTAGATTAGATAAGAAATCGGCCTCGCATATGAAATAGTTGTTTGCACAGAGTAGGATCAGGAGTCGGTGATTCGTTTGAACATAAATTCAAAATTGTACTTTACAAATGCTGTTTTGTGCACTATATATATCCCAGAACAATCTTACACTGAAGTTAAAATTATAAATTATATTTGCCGTTGACGAATCAAAGGAAAAAATAAACGTGTGGCGTAAGCGGAGATGACATAAGCACGACATAATAATAATCTTAATCTAAGTCCTCGGACTGGTCAAAAGGATAAGAAATCAGGAAAAATTAACAAGGATATAAGTAATATTACTCGTATCAAAGGCAATTTCTTAAAATTTATTTTACCTTTAATGCGCACAAATAATGGCAGTCTTACCAATTTATTTTACTTTATTCAATGACATTATTTTGTGTTATTTTTAACATCATCTAAATAAAAAACAGTTTGAGGATTCCGGTGAATTTTATTATTCCAGTAATAAAACAAAACTTTATTCCACACATTAATATACCTATGTTACTGTGCAGGTCCCTTTTGTTGATCTCTGGTCATCTCTTCTACTGGCTAATGTAGAAACTTAGGTGTATGGTCGAGGTGGATTGCAACCAAAAAACCGTCGATTGAACAGTTTTATCTTTGGCATGTCTTCATCCTCTCCAGGGGAGAAAGCAGGCGTTGGCCCGTATCTCGCAGAAAAAGGTCTACGCTTGGCCCCCCACCCGACTCCGTAATGGCCACCATCTGCCCACCAGGGTTAATATCCCGGCGGGAGGTGGTGACCTTTTTCACTGAAGAACAGGCCGGCATCCGACTAAACACAAACAATGACCGGTCCAAAGAACTGCGTTTCCAAAAAATAAGCTCTCCATAAAACTACAAGTAGGAAGTAGTTTTACTAGTTTTAAATAGTTTACCTTTTCTTACATCTGAGAATGTATCACACCCCTTTTAATTATTACCTCTAATCCTTTTCAGCTGCTCCCCATCACCAGTAGCATTCAATCAGTAATACTACAGTGTAGCGAGTGAATATTATTTGGCTATAATATGTAAAATTATAATTTTATTATGGGTTTAATAATAAAGCAGGCTAAGATGGAGCAAATTAGAACAACGTTCCAGTCAACTGAGAAGGTTGGCTGCTACGGAAGCAACCAAAAACCTTCATTTCCGCTCACCAACCATTCTTCGCATTCCTTGTGACATCACTACGTGCTATTCTCGTTCGTTTGTTTCTGCAGCTTACAACTATCGTTTGTACTGTTCGGTCAGTATTTCTTCCCGGCATGTGTCTGATGAATATGGAGCATCCTGTGATACCGGCTATGGTACAAGAGTATATATACTGTAAATATAAAAATATATACACACTTACTTAAAAATTATCACGAACATTTCATCAGTCATTTTTTTCTCTCTTTTATTGCTGCAACTGTAAAACAAATGCAATAAGCAACATTGATACAAGCACTAACTACAATGGACAACAATAGAGGAGAACCCCACTGGTTTATGAGGAATATTATGTCAGTTATTCTAGTTTTCCTCACGTTCGTAAGACAGTGACACACAATTCTAAACGCTACGTTACTTTACCTTTTCCTTATTTACCCAATTAATTCCCTGGATGGGCTGCACCGTCAGTTCGAATTCTAATAGTGAATTAAAATGCTCTCTGCTAGAATTTATATTAGTTGAGACGTGAAAGGACACAAAATAATATTTTCCTCAGTGGGTTTTTAATCATCTGAATGGTGATCGAAATGCTCTTTTCCTCTAATCCGTAAAGAAAGTAGTTTTTTAACAAAGTTAGTACTGCCCTTCCTCAGATTTGTCTGTGAGTCATAAGCAGACCTCGAAATTGCCCTCGGATCAATAAATGAGCTACCTCCGCAGTAGATTACTAAAAAATCGATCCTTGTGGTCCCCTGAATCTACGATCGAGGGTGTTGCTAAAAGTCTGGTAGTTAGTAAAATATCGCTATTCATGAAGGCAATCTTCTGTCAAAGCTAGGACGACCTCATAAAACGTCCTTACAATATTGAAACAGGTAAATTGAATTTTTTGTGACATAAGCGTATTAAATTTCTGTATATTTTTATTAACTTCAAATTTGTAATTTTGTCTTTTTGTATAATTTGAAAAATTCAAACATTAATTGAACCCAATACTCTTCTAAATTCTGGATTAAAAATAAAATAATGTTAGGAAGAAACTGTGTAGTTGCAAGAGTTACATTTGTTTAACTTGATGTTAGTAACATCAGTATTTGAAATATATATGGGAAGCAATCTCGGTGGTAGTAGAATATTTTAAGCTAAAGTCTGACAGTTTAAATTAAATTGGATAACCGAAATAGTAGTTTCGTTGATAAAAATGACCATTTTTTTATTTTACGGAAAAACACACAACATTTCGTTTTAAGCAAATAATTTCATGTACTGAGTATCCAATCATTTGGCTCTCCTCTCGCTTGTTGCTATCGATTGTTCTCGTCTGCGGGATAAGGTCAAATTAATAGCAGATGTATTGTTCGTTGGTTAATTAGCCCAATCCGGTTAGATTAACATTATAACAGAAAATATATCACGCAAATCTTAATTTTAAATATCACAAACTTTGTATCACCATGAAATAAGTCCGGGTATAAAATTAGAGTGCACTATTCAACTAGTTGATAACTTTCGGACGTCCTTCGGTGTAAATGATTCTAGTATAAATTGAAGCAGGCTGGAAACCTATTGGGGCCCAAGTCGTGTTGAACTTGCCCTCCCGTCTTTTTTAACAAGGAAACCTCTCAGCGCTTATCGGAATGAGGCCACCAGGCTCGAACAACGAGCGCCCGTTTTCAACAAGGCTAAGATGGGAGGAGAGCGTTATTGATATCGGAGAAATATAAACATTACGGCGATCCAGTCAACAAGAAATACTATACAAGGTGTAAAATCGTGCAAAGAATCAACTGCAAACAGTCTTATATGTGAGATCAAAACCTCTTGCAGCCCTCAAATCTCTGTTTGATATGTTTTATTGAAAGAAGTGTTTGGAGCAAGGCTATGACTCTCATGAAGGCTGAACTCATTATTTCGGTTTAATCATTTCGGATCATGTTATGATGGTAGACCAGACGGAAAAAATGATTTCAATGTCCTACGACAAATAAAAATGACGTGGAGTAGCATTTAGGAGTGCTACACCGAAATTGAAACAAGGCTAAGTGTTTAGTACAGCGCATTATATTATATTGCAATGATTTGTCTGCAATGGCTCATTCAAAATTCGAAACATCGTTATTCTACAACAAGAACAAAATATTTGTTCAAAGTTAGAGTGACGGACTAATTATGCACATTTGTCCCACGGAAGTCGAAATATGAAACTAATTATAGATATATTTAAATTGGAATAAACTAAAATAAAGTTAAAAATTAATTCTGAGGATCGATAAATTGGCTCATTTAAACATTTACAATAGATCAAGTAGATTATGACTATTTATCACTCAAGTAGCCAAACAAAAAGGTAGCAACTTCAGAGATTCTGTAATTGTGCAAGATCATCATACTGCCTATTTGCTATTGAGTTTGCCTTAATATTATTTCCTTATTCGATATTCCTGAAATCCCAAGTCACCACGTGGTCAATTACTATTATTAATCCTTGCGTTTATGCGAGTCTATATCGAATTATTTACGGCTGATTTAAAAAATATGGGAGCATCAACGTCAAAATTATGCAATTTGACTCACGCCGTTAAGAAGCATATCATAGGGCCACATACGTTACGAGATAAGGCCTGAAAATCATTTTCCTCAAACAACCGTACTAATTGAAGAGGTCTTAGCACTTGTCGATATCAGAACCCGCTCATCGCAATGGATTAAAGTATAAATATAACTCCTATTTCACCTCGGTGTTCACTTCTCCTTTATTCTGCAAACGAATGCCCCAACAGACAGACACGATATAGTAATTCAAAAAATCCATGATGAGTCCTGGACGGTACAGTTTTGCCTCGTTTAATGGTTACGTCATTTCATCATCTTTTCCCGTCACCACAGAAA
This sequence comes from Lethocerus indicus, assembly GCA_019843655.1. NCBI lineage: Eukaryota > Metazoa > Arthropoda > Insecta > Hemiptera > Belostomatidae > Lethocerus > Lethocerus indicus. The sequence goes on along the minus strand of JACDQD010000003.1, from coordinate 17,328,884 downwards.
CCGGGGTGCTATCGAGCGCGTCCGCCCCGTTGAAATTGTACCATATGCATGAGTTGGGTTCCAGGAATTTGTTTGAATCCAAACCTTTCACATAATTCGATTTTAATTTGTGTTATCGGAGTTTAACTTTATTAATGCAACATGCACTCTTATACTACAGGAACATATCGACGCAAATTATTGTTAATATGGAACTAGGATTTTACTTGCGTTACTACTAGTAAACTATTTCTACCGGTAGATAAAAACACAAAACATAATGTTTCCACTTACCTATTAAGTCGTAATTGAATGAATTCAAATGAATTCAAATAATAGTATAAAATAAACAGGAAAGTGATCTTGTCACAACACAGATATTTGGAATGAGGTGGATTGAGGTGGAATAGGGTGAATTTGGGTAAATGGGAACTGGTACTTGGAAGTGGTGTGTTGAAGCGCTAGGGGTGAGCAGCTGGGCAGTGGCAACAGTCGCCGCCATCACCTCCGCTGTCACCTCTCCACTTCTTCCAACCTCCTCCTCCCACAGCCTTATCTAGAACTTACTTTACCTTGAGAACCAGATGTGCCCTAGATAAATCCTCAGTTTCAATAGCTTCACCATTACGTATCCAGTCCATTCCGTACGCATTTATATTATATATTTCTAGCAGCGTTCCGCACGTATTTGCGAAAGAGCTAGGAGGTTGATTATTCAAAAGGTCGTTTGCCAAATCTATGTCGGCTGCGAGTGTTAAAGTGCCAGCTGGGTTTATTAACATTTCGGGAATAAAACCGTTATATTTCCAAAATTACATAATTAATAATTTAATTTAGTGCAGTTGCTAGTTCTCCGTTCTATCGACTACACGATTTATTCTATAACATCTGAGTTCTTATCAATGACCAACGGCAAAAACGCTTGTTCTAAAACACTTTCAGTTGGCCAGGGACCGAGATTAAGAACGCGACTGTCCAGTGATCACCTTGCAGAGAGGACAATATTATTGCAAAGAGAATTTAAACAAGGAAGGGGATTAGAGAGTAGAGCCGATCTTTTCATGCATTTTCTATAAATGGACCGATTATCATCCATGCAAGCCGAATAATGTACTCAGCGATGACCCGAAAACGTAATAACCGCGTAAATCCTGAGGGAGATAGTGCTTTTTAATTTATATAGTGAACACTGACTGCATAGAGTGGGGGGAGTTAGGATTGTGTTTACTGCCTCTGTGCAATGGAGAGGGAACCATCGAAAGTTTAATGAGGCATCGATCGTGACGCGTTTTAAATCCGCAGTGTCTTGGGACTGGCTCAGGATCCGGTCCTTTTAACGGCAAATGAGGCTTTTTTTACATTTCATGAAATATAGATTTTTAACTTTTCTTCCCCCAATTACTCTACACGAACTACAGGAAAATAAAAGTTTTAAAAGATAGAAGGCAGGGACAATATGCATTTCCCCCTTCAAAGAAAAATCGTACAGTTGAAATATTGCATTAATTGTATAATATAAATTATATTTCACGCTAAATTCACGTATCGGGATACACATATCTGGTTAGAAATCTGATGTTATCAGTGGCATACATTATTTGTACACAATGCTTTTATTTATATGTTAAATGATAAATTAAAGTTTTCTCTACTGATACCAATCGAATTGCCAGAATTGTGAAGCCGCTTTTAAAACAAATACAATTAATTCCCTCGAATTCTACGATCTATATTTATTCCTATTGGCTCATTCAATGTTGGTACTATAAACTTTCGGAATATCTGTTCAGTTGCCGATAATGTACCAGTGGGGTTAGGGAAATACATGTTTAATCGGTCTCGGAATAGGCTAACGCTTAGTACCGTCGAGGTTCTGTGGAAGCCAGGTTTGAACTGACCCCTCGAAAATAAGATTATTCTGATCCTCCACAATAATGTATGGCACAGTAATCAACAGAAATGCAGTGGCTGCACATTGGAACAGTGTCCCGGGTGCTGAGTGTTCTAGGGCGAATTCTAACAAGTTTTTTGGAACTATATCTGTCCAAATTCAATTTTGCAAATGAGAGGCAGTTTGGTCACCCGGGTCGGCGTTGCCCTATCAATGCGGGCCACCAGCTCACTTCAATCGGTTATTAAAATACTTTTTTAATTTTTATTTTTTTAAGTTTCGGTCCAGTGTCTATGGTAGATTTTAGAGTCGTATTTATGTTTAGTGCTTAAACATTTTATTATTAAGAATTAGCTATCCTATGGTAGGTAGGAAAACAAAATCAATCTTTTTTTTTCTCGTTTATTGGTACAGTCACGACTACAATTTTTTTTTATATTGTATCTAGTGACACTGCTCTCACTTGACACTCACTCACTGAACTCTCGAAGGAGAAGCCACCCAATGATGGTACTCCCGCTCCTGCCCTTACTCAGGTTGTAAGGAAATCGCGTGGCCATTTCAGCTTTAGGCGACGCACGGGATTTTCGGGAAGGTGAAGCGAGGAAAGTTGTTGAATTAAGGGATTGGAATGAAGGGATAATTTGGAATGGAAGGATTTATACCAGGAAGCTGCTAATTCTCTAACGAATGGGACTTTTAGGTCGTTGTGAATTATTCTGTTAGAGGTGGGGCGTTGGTAATTTTTCGAAGGATTATGGATTGCAAGGATTGGAGTCTATAAGAATTAGACGGCTTGGTGGATCCCCACAGTTCGATTCCGTAGGCCCAGATAGGTTTCAGTACGCAGTTGTAAATTAATAATTTGTTCGAGAGTGATAGTTTTGATCTGTAAAAATCAATCTACGAATGGAAGCGGAGATATTCAATCGGTCAATTCCTTAGCACTAGAGGATGCTTATTAAAGGTGACGCGATTTTGTATGTTAGATATTCGACTAGAATAGAGGCATCAAGTTATCTAGGATAGGCCAGTACCGGCTCAAGATAACGGAGCACTCGACGACACTATCGATCGACTGTGGGCGGCGTCCCATCTTGGAGGCGACGGAGAGGGACGGACAGGCCCACTGCTTCAACCCCCGGCCGCTCTAAAAGCCTCCGAGAATTTAAACTCGGAGCCCGAACCCCGGGCCGCAGCTAGAGCCGAAGGGTCACAACTAATGCTGAAATATGAGTATTAACGGAAGGGACCGGCTACTGTTCATTTACACTCTGTCAACAGACTCCTCCTCAACGGCTCCAGCCATCAATCTTTGCTATAGACCAACCTGCACTAGACAGGATACAACTGCACACCTACAGTACTGTACACCTACTGAATATTCAAATATTTAGTAACCTATTTTAATAATAATGTAACTTTTTCTGTTTATATTGAGTAAATATCTCGGGGTTTCGGATCAAACTTTAATATCAACGGATCAACTTAATTGGCCTATTCTGAACCGGTTTGAACTTCCTACCATCAGTGCCATTCAGTCGGTAAGATAGTAAAGTACTACAGTGCCGGGACAGAACAGCGGACCGAGTACCACAGTAGATTACTGACTTACTAAGGTGAGAACCAAAAACCTATCTAGCCTGGAGGGTGGAGAAGATAGCGAAAGAAGACCTTTAGTGGGTAAGAGGATCTGGAATCTCATCACTCCAATTATTTCTATCGCTTGTTTCTTCTATGCCAAGAAGTGGAATAATACGCAGGCAAATATCCTACACTAAGGTTGAACATTGGTAATCGATAACTGTGTAGGCTGGTGACTCTTCAGCGCGGTCGGCAGCGCTGTATTAGTTCAATCAATAAGTATATTTCAATTGCTGTACCGCTTAAATGTTTGGTTAATATCAGGTCTTTTAGTTACGTGAGACGCATAAAGAGAGATTTCCGGAATAATAGAAACTGTAAGAGACTTTAACAAAAAAGAAGCATTGTTACACGAGCATTGTAATCGTTAGTACTATATAAGCAACTATTATTTTATTCATAAAATATTTAGCGGACTAATTTAAATAATTTATGGAGTGATTCGAGTTTAGATCTCGCATAGTATTGGTAATCTGTATAGAAATATTTCCAATATTTATTGGCGGAAAGAGGAAACCGGTAATGCACTAAACCAATTCAGAGAATTGCGACTGGGGATTGTAGTTTCCTTTTTTAATTGGTACAAGGAAATGTGAGCCCTTCATTAAATTGAAAAATATATATTCGAAAACCTTTTAGGACTAGGATGGCGTTTGGTTTGAGTCCTCCTCATTAGTTTCTGCAATGTATTACATTAGGGAATAGTGTAATTATTCGTAGTTATTCCATAAAATATGAAACGTCACAGTAAGTTCCGATTTTCTATATATCACCCTAGACTCAGAGGAATTTGCAAGATATTTTAAAGACATTGGTAGGCATCCGGAGGGAAAGATTGGGGCGAACGGTCTTGGCAGAGGTTTCTAAGAATAGGAGGAACATTTGGGAGGAGGCCCTGGGACGGGCGGGCGGCTCCTCCGACAGGTTTCTCGTTTGCATTTGTGTGTGTGTGTGTGTGTGCTGTGTGCGTGCGTGAGTGTGCCGGGTAGGGGCGGCCGTGTGAGTGTGAGCGCGGGGGCATCGATCTCGTGCTACTCCAAGCCAGCCAGCCAGCCAGCACTACCCTATATAGTGCTAAATATAAGCGAGCTCGCCCGCCTCATCGCCCCTACCTCAATTCACAGCCGGAAGACTCACGCCTTCGCCATTTCCACTTCCCCGAAACCCCCTTCTAGTGGGAAATTAGTAAACGCCAGGGGGAAATTCCCGAGCGGTGATTACAATTCTCTAGAAAAGTTAAAGACCTTCTGGAAATGAGCCTCTAAGAAATTAACTTCGCCCAATGTAACAATAGATACACCAATTTCATCGAAAACCAGCTTTACTCCATTGATAAGAATACGATAGTAAAGAAACCGTTTCCTGTCTTAAATATTTGCCCACCCTAAAACAAGGGTGTTTAATTTATTAATTAATTATTTTAAATGCGTTATTTTTACAATAGTTACAATTATATGCCACTCGTACAGTTCATAATTTAATGAAAAAACGCCAACGCCGATTCATTTATTTATACTCTCCTCGAACCTCCATCGAAAACAAATGGATTGGTCTTAATTCTGATTGACGTTGGCAGAACAGTGACTAGCAGATCGCAAACTTGAAAAGAGCCAGCTTACTTAACATTCCCAATAATCCCCAATTAAACAGTGACGAGTGTTTTGAAGTAGTTAATTATTCACTAAACGATCTGTTTAGTTAATTACATATAATTTATTTCTCGCTACATAATATATCAACTCAACAATCAGCTCAACGAGTATATCGACCTAGGAAATATTAAATAAGTGATTCATAAATTACCTGGATTTTTTTTGGTATTGAATCATTAAAAAAAACAAAAAATATTTGCAATATTTCCAGGACACAAAATAATTTACCTCAATATTTAGAAAATAAATTTGAATCAACAGATGATTTTTGAAATGACGACATTTTGTGGACATGAGTAATATATCTTGATATTAACGTGATCAAGCCAACAGTTTGTATTGCGGGTATAGTATTAGTAGTTGATTCGGGCGCAATACCATCCGACATGAATAAACGCTCCGTTACGTAATATGCCCGCATGTTATATTACATATAAAAATAACATGGTTCTTGCGTACATATAACACAACACATAACATAAACACAGCTTTTAATTTTACAGGACAGGAAATATAATTAATGAATGTTTCCTTCCCGCAAGTCACATGGCGCGTGTTGCCGATTAGTATAAATCTAAATGGAAAAGAAAAGTATTTTGGTTAGGTTTGATTTTTATCGAGAAATCATCATTTGTAAGGAGATCGTACTCATATCACATGTTATAATATTTCATATTTTACTGGTACGGGGATTTATAATAAAATTCGAAACTCTGCGCTCATAATTCTGCGTTCCGCAAGTGTCGAACCCAAAATAGAATCCGTATACTAAAAAATTACAATATATTTTATTTTACTGACCCATTTATAATACGGTTTCAAGAGATTTATACTAGTATACATACGAGAAATACATTATAAAATTTAAATATCAAACATCAGTCTATAGACAGCCTAATCTAATGTCCACAAAATCGGAAAAATTAACCGCATACCGTCGATTGAGAATAGTCTTTTTCTAGTTCATTCTTTATCCTGGGTTTGTTTTCTCTCGGTACAACCTGGCGAATGGTTTCTTAACTTTATCTTCCGAACTTTATTCTTCATCCTGGGTTCATTCTTGCTGGCCGTATAGATGAGCATTGAGCGATCCGTGTCCTGGTACCAGAAAAAACACGCTGCACGTGAGTGGTTGGATGGCTGCGAAGGAGGTCTTGAAGGCTACCCGCCTATGCGCCCTGTCTCTTCATCTGAACTACAATTTCCTCTTGAAGTCCTCGTGTATCCTTTTATGGGCAGCCGCTGATACCTCGAGAGGAGGAAGACAAATACAAGCGGATCTTGGACTGATGGATCGGTCAATAAACTGAGCAGTCCGAGGAGAGCGAGGCGCAGTTAGGTCTCCTTATCAGGTACTTACCACAAGTTAGCCTGCCACTGATTGCCCAACCCGCTTATCTTGCCGCCTTCCAAGGACACGACCACTGTTCAAGTACCAGTAGTGTTGAAATAAAACAACATTCTGGTAAATGTACGAACATACGGCGTCTAACCAACATCGCAGTTATTACGTGGTGGCAAAATTATTTGACACAGGCCTAAATAAAAATCTAATACGGCTTCATACGCCAACTCTGGCTCATGTTCATCACAATACATCGCCCAAGTCTTTTCAAATTTACGAGAAACCTCTTTGTGAGGACATTTTAAAAATTGCATGTAATCGCCACATCTGCATTGATAAGAGGGCCGTCTATTTCTTTTTTACTGTTGTAAGGATGTAAATAAGCTTTATAGTCCATACCAGGCTTAATAGATTACTTAGAGTCATTTAATCATTAAATAACCATAAAAAAATATTTTACAATATTTCCAGGACACATAAACAATTTACCTCAATATTTTGAAAATAAATTTGAATCAACAAATGATTTTCGAAAATTACGAACAGCGGTAAAGTGATTGAACCCGAGTGAAAATCGAATATATATTCACATATACATTTAATCTGTACCAATAATTTACAAGATACCTAAATAGTAACAGAAGGAATGGCGTTCTTTATATTTTCTAGTTACCTATCACCTGAACCGTCATACGAGACGTCACGCGCAACGTGAATTTTAATTAATTGATTGATAAAGTTCTCACCTTTTAAGAGAGATAGGATTAAGGCAGTGACGTCTGTCTACGTTATTCTGAGTCAGTCCATCCCCGGCACAAAGCCGGAGGTAGAGAAAACGGATCGAATGGGCATAGTAGAAAAATAGGTTCTTATTCAAATACCTTGTTTATGTTAATAGAATTATATTTTAATTTCCGAACCGTTATTCGAATGTGAACAGCTTTGTGGTGTCAACAATTAACCAGGCAATTATGCAAACCATAAAATATTATACTGTGGTACAGTAAACTAAAAAGCCGTATGGACATAGTCTACAGCCGATTCAGCCATATCACGAAAATAACGTTGCACGGGTGAGCCCCACGAGCCAGCAATTGTCTGTGAGTGGGATGGCTCTCTAAGCGCATGGCTGGGTTAAGTTCCAAGTCCCGGCACACGCCTCAAACCCTGACCTTTGCTGGCGCTCATGCGACTTCATTTGTAGTCATTAAAGATTTGAATCAGTCGTTAATCTAAATATTTAATTAATTACAACAGTTGAAGTGGAAATATGAGTTGACGGAGCGGGAGATTAGCATGATAAAATACGCTCAATACGGACCTTGGGAAAATTGGCTAATTTCCAAAAATATATCAGACGCATTTAAAAAATATATACTTAAAAAATATAAAACAAAAGGATTGTGAATATATGCCTATTTCAGTTCATTAATTGAAGCTGTACTTGGAATCGATCCGTTTTTCTTCTTTGACTTACGGTGCATTAACCATTCCTATCATTGTCTATTTCTTGTGAGAAAGGAGAATGGCGTTTATAAAAATAATTTCCACCGGTTATACTATTTGGTTCTTTGAGCTTGGGTACTGAGGTATGGGAGCGGTTTCTAGTAGGGTACTTCGGTTAATATCTCAGCATGTTACTAGCAAAATCACATAGCGGACAATAACATAGCACAATTGATCGTAGAGAAGAGAGAGTGCCTTTACGATTCCTACGGATACCTTCCACCCAACACTACTGTAAACCCTGCGCTATACGAAGTTCCATTCAGGACGGATGATTAGGACCATTCTGTCGCCTTTTTAAAAAGCCACCCAACCTGAAAAGCGGGCATATCTGCATTATTCTGTGAAATAGATGAAGACCGGAGGAGAAGGGAGGGGATTGAGAAGTACAAGGGATCTAGATGTAGTTCCATAGCGCAAGCTTTAGCGGTGGCCCGGGGGTTGGTCCCCGTCCTCCAATTAAGGGAGTCGGCAACATTTCGAACGTGACTTTTCTGTATCGATTGACGCACGAGCTATAATGGACGCGTATGGGTATCGCTTGTGCAGGTTTTGTGTACCGATGTACTCGGCGTTATCTGGACGGGTGATAAACGGAAAAGGGAGTTAGAGAGAGGGTGAGCGAGGGAGGGGGTGAGGGAAGAGAAAGAGAGAGCGGAAGAGAGAAGGGGGAGAGATGAAAACTGAAGGGGAGCGACAGAGGGAGAGGGAGAGGGAGGCACCACACTCCTCGCCCCACCCTTTAGTTACTACTATAATATATATTACCCGGGGATCGAACCAACGCTTAGCTATTTAAAATCGTAGCACTGACGCCCGCGATTATGCAGTTGTAAAAAAACAATTTTAATGATGTATTATGGTTTGGCCTATATTTGAAAACTGTTGTAGTCAATCAAGCCGAAGAGGAATCGAAAACTAGAAACTGTGGAGAGTTCATACCGATTAGGAAGACTAGAAGCGAGTGTGGTCGGTCGCTCCATACTACAGAGATTACAGTGTATAGATCAAAAACCATATTTGCACTGGACTACATTTATTTGAATATTTATAGTATTTTTTCATTTTATTTGGACACATAATATATTGGATCCAAGGCTTCTTATGCTTGTGAGCATGATTTATTGGTGAATTACTTCCCTTCGATAGTTACACTAACAAGTGCAATGCAATTTGGACAAGGTCGGCCGCGGGAATCCATCACAAGAAAGGCCATAAAATCGAAACGCTTTATTGAGTTTTACATAAGCACTGGAATGTCATTTTGATTTCTGTACTAATGTTGTAAGCGCACTGATCATTCCATAAATTATTCGCATTGATTCCATTCGTTGTTAAACATGAAATCTGGAATTATGGCCAACCCAAATTACGTCCAGAAAATATTTTTCATTCACCTAATAAGCTTGCAATTGATTCTGAATCGTCAAACATCCTATTTTTTCAATTTATTACAATAGTTATTATACCAAAAATTTGCTGAAATTGTATTCTAAGATTGATAATAAGAAAAAAAAACTTTCTAATACAACTTCCCTATTTCGTTCTACATCCGTATAAATATTAATTACAAACAAATATAAATATTTGTTTTTTAATAAAAAGTACAAGGATGAGCGAAAAAACAAATGGGTGAGGATGATTTTAAGAGAGACTACGTTTTAAATGTTCGTCTGCTGTCCTTGTGCTTAATAAAACGGGGACCATCGTTCGCTCAGACAAAAATTAGTTTATCATTAGATCTCAGTATTCAAATCAAAATTTATTAATCGACGAATTCTTCATATTTGGTATAAACACGAACGCTAAGTATGGTTTATCCCAGTATCACAATGTCAGAAAGGACAGAAAAAGCGATTCGAGCATTATATTTTCATCCAAAGTTTTAAGGAATAAGAGAAGGTAAGAAAAGTAGGTACTTTAGTAACCTACGGAAAACAAGGTATAAGTTTAAGTTTAATTAAGTGTATCATCGTACTGTTACCGCGAGTGATGAAATCTAAACGCGAAATCATTGAATATACTTTTACCCGATAGTTTAGAGACGATAACCGACAGACCTATAACCGGGATTGAAGGTTCTGCGAAGTGATAACATAAAAAAGACCAAGAGATCTGTCATCGAGAAGGTAGTAGAACGAGCGAAGTACATATTGTAGAACTAGGTGGGAAGGGTGGGTAACTCAGTGATGAGAGAGTAGAAGAAGAAGAGGCGGGGTGGGGAATAGAACGCATGCGCCCTCGGGGGAGCCGGCTTCCCTCGTGTGAGGCGGCCCGTGGTGGGGCGGGGTGGGGAGGAGGGGTCATTGCAAAACTGCAGCCCACACTCCACACCAGAGACTGTCTACCGGACGAGAGCGGCTCTTACCCGTCACCCTCCATCGGCCTCCCTCATCCCCGGAAGGACCTCCTCCGGCACGCCTCTTCTCCTACTTCTCGGACGGTCGGCTCGCCTTGGTGGGCCGCGAGGGGCGCCGTCCTCCCGGGGGCCGCTTCCCCTCCCTGCGGGCAGTTCCTCGCCGAGGAGTCCTCGAAGACTTGAACGCTATAGCGCCGAGTGTATCGCCGTCGAGCCATCGGCTATCGATCCGTCGACCGGCCGCTCCTCGTTGTTGGAATACCGTGTCCGCGAGTGGTTCCACCTCCGAGAGACCGGTGTCCCCTCCCCCCCGGTCGGAGTGTAGCAGTGGTGGGGGCCGGTGGGGTGGTTATGGGCGACTGATATCCACGGAGGATGCCCCAAGCCAGCGGAAGGCCCAGAGCCCCCCGCATCAACAGGACCCCCGAAGACTGGCCCGAGCTTTGTATTCCACGCGCCAAACCCAAAGCGCGGAGGCCCAGGCACAAGAAAAGATTCCACCACGCCTTCAGACTTTTCATCGCCCTCGGTCTCCTACCGACTAAATCCAGACAAGGAGATCCTCTTGGACTTAGGTCAGTAATCCGATTATGCTTTTAATTACTATTGATTTTTGTTTGTCCGTAGTATATATATCGTATAGGCTGAAGTCAATTTTGAATGATTTTTTATTTCCGGTCAACGGACGATGACACCGGTTGCCCTAGGTAACAGAGGCGGCAGATGTTTCACAGAAGGAAAAAACCTTCCGGCCGTTAGGGGCCTCTGATCCCTAAAGAGTCGACGGTCTCTTTCTTGAACCCCTCTTCGACTACACCTTTCCCTTCTTTCCTATTACGTGCCGAACTTTACGATGTTTTGGGGCGGCCTTGCTTATATCTGGAACTAGGAAGTTAACAGAGGCGTCCATTTGGCACTGTATCAGACATTTTTAAATAGGCCGTCGCTAAATTTCGCTTCTAATTCTCGTAAGGTATTTTGCCCTAATGAAGTTAGGGCGATATTCGACGATCGATCGAACAATTTCGCGCTCCACTGTCGTAAGTTTTTTACAAAATCATTATCGGTAAATATTCTGTATACTGTTTACGTTCCTGAGACCGAACACTGATATAATCTAGCGATCGGAATGTAAATATGCGGACTACAGGAACAATCGGCGTTGTGGATGGTCTCGCTAACGAAGACCCGGAATGGCTTTCGCCGGTTACCTCGTGACGTCCTTTTTCAGCGGATATCGTGGTGGGATGGATGTTCAAGTAGTGGGGCACTGATAACAACGCATGTAGGTCACACGCTCCCTAGTGACAGATGGTGTAACTACGCCCCTCTATTAATCGCTCCGAGTCGAGCATTTTCGAAGTGTTTTGTTCTTCACTACAAAATTGGTTTCAGTTATACACTTCTAAACAAGTACCGAAAAAGAAAGAGAACTGACTTTACTGTAGGAACTAGTAAATACGATGTTGGGGCCCGTTAAATTCAGGTAGGACAGCTTGCTAATAACTTGGGGAGGTCGGTCGCAACAACAGGTCAGGTGAGAAGGGTTGCGACGACTCATATCACCCACAACTCATACGCGTCCATGTGATAGCAAGTTTCAGTACTGGTACTGTCATTAGAGAAGGTTACTATTCTGAAAAAAGTAATGTATCGTACAGTTGGGTATGATACGATATATACACGTATTTTTTAAAAAATTATATGTAAAATTTATGTCACTCCTTGAGTAACTCATCAAGAATAATACCAATAACAACTTGAACATAAGTGAAAACACTTGTAATTATCATTAAGACGCAATGATGGGCAGGAGGACCTACTACCTTTATGGGCTATTCACAGACCAAAATCACTACTCTCAGTTTCCTAAGGCAACTAGCGGTATGTACTACCTGAGCTTTATTTTACCCGGGAATAATACTGCGTTGGCGAAAAGAGAACGTGTATTAAATAATAATAACTGATTATACGCTTGTTGGACAAAATGGTCGATCAGTGTGATTGTAAATCATGGAATGTAAAATTCATCAAAGAATTTATGATTCCACGTAAATTTTTGAGGATTAACTATCAACAACAAACTGCTGCTTGCAGTTCTTCTTGCACAGAGTGGTGGATTAAGGATCTGGAGAATGTGGCTTACTTGTGTATTGAATGATGTAATTAGTTTCAAAAATAACTCAGGTCAAACAACAACTGCTTCTGGCCAGTCATATTACCCGAACTGCGCTGCAGTTCGTTTTAGCATGCCAAGCAACAGTGATTTTTAATTCTACGCATATAACTCGGTGATATCTTCTTCTTATAATTACTCAGTTAACAAATCCAGTTTGGGGGATGGGTCCGGTTGGGAATTGAATTCTAACGAGGAGACGACGTTAGTGCGAACGTCGAGTTTTACAGTAGCATCGCAAGATTCGTAATGCGGTCAAGGCCCAATTTTCGGTTAAGGCCGTCGGGACGGAAGACGTCAAAACACTTCATGATATTTGAATTTTAGATACGAGCATATGCACTGCGCTTATACAGTACGATATCATTGATTCTATTACTTTCATTTAACTATAAGAATCTGACAAATGCAGCACTATACCGACTAACATTCTCAGATTTTTATGTTTTAGCTGGAATGCACAAGTGTAGAAAACGCTAAAAGGCAATGTAACATTAAATATTTTTTATTTTTTAATTGATTATATTAATTTAATCATATTTCATAATGAAAAAAGTATTATGCACTTGTTTATTTCTCTCTATGTCTGCTAATTCCTAACAGAAATAATGTCTTGTGAAAAGTGTTTGCCTATTTTTTTCTTTTATGGCAAACGGAAAGACATTAGGCACTACTAACACGGAATTGATAATTCCATACATATAAAACTTTCGAAACGCCTTTTGGCTTACAATAGAAGGTTGTCAACAAGCCAAGAATATGTTTTTATGATCTAGAAGTTTGTTATCATGTAAAGGTACCCCTTTGCTCCGAAGGATTAGACTTTGGCTTCTAGGATTAAAACCACCAGAGAGCTTCACTGGGAATTTAGCCGTTATAATATGCTAGCACATCTTTGTTTTTGGTGTGTGGTGTCTGTGACAGAGTCATTGCAACTGTTTTCATGAGAGGATCTAATTGAGCCTCTCCTCTGCCACATCATTACATACCGATCGCTGGAATCAATTCATTTTAACTACATTCATATAGTAAAAGTTAGCGTAGCGTTCTCTTCATAATTCCCGTCGCATAACAGTGTAATGTCTCAAAACAATATTGTGTAACCAGAACACGTGTGAATAATTGGATCCGGATGCATTCGGGGGTTGAAATATTTTTCCATCCATTGCAGCATTCAAGGCCTAATGTAGTCTTCAATCAGAATTAATGAAGTTACTCAGTTTCTCGCTCTGTTTTTTTCAGCTGCATAACATCGTTTGCATTGCACACCAATAAGGGAACAGGCACCAGACGAGCTTTACTAAAAACTTTATAAAAAATTACGAAGATGACCGTAGAATCGATTTTTTGATCGACAGTTGAAATAAATGTTTGTGACATGTATCTTGTTTTGGATTGTTTTGCCTTGACTCCTTGGCCCTGCAGATGACGATAAATTGGTTGAATGGGATGTCGGAGGCAGGCATTCGCTTCTCAAAAATATTAATCTTCATAGTCAGGAAATTAGTTTAACAAGTAGTAACAGTGGTATAGTGTGGTGGTGGCGGTGGTGTTAGTGTCTCTCTCAAATAGGTAAGATTTACGTGCACATGCAACCGGTACGGGAGCAGAAGCCATAATGCAATAAGTTGCATATACAACTCTATATTCCAGTAGTGACTCGTGCCCGCAACCAAAACTTCATGAAACTGTGCCTGTCGTCTTCTCATCAATTGTATCGTTTTATCCTGCACAGTTGTGTAGAGAAACTAATTTTATAAGTTTGACTGGTAGTAGAGATCCGGGGAGTACTGGGGGTACTTCCTTCGTGCATCAAATTTTACTTTATTGATATTTTCATTAATTGTTTGATTTTACTTATTTGATTTATTGATAAATTCTGACTAGCGCACCCTGGCTGAATCCGCTTTGGGCATGCTCTTCTCCATTTGGTCCGATCGTAGGCATATCCTCGACGATCCGATTCATCTTCTTTGCTGTCCTACGGCTCGCCACCCGGGCAACTATCCGCTCGCATTCCACACGACGTCGTAGCATTCCTTGTGTCATATTTCCTGTAACCGGTGCCACGCCCATGAGGCTAGGAACGTTACCGTTGAGGACGTGTTCGGATCTTATTAAACCCAGACACTACAAGACCATTTTCATAGCCATAGAGGGTCGCTTGCACGTGCCTGGAGACATACAATGACGTACAATGACATAGACGATATAGATTTCACCCTTATAGAAATCCTGCTGATAAATGCAATCGGCTATATCCAACTTTGTTTATCCGATTATAACGTAAGTTCGCAAGACGTCACGTTTCTTCCGTCGTGGTGTAGAATAATCGTGTTTGGACAGCCCAGGACCGGATCCAGTATTTAGCTCTAGCGGCTGTCTAGCCCCATAGGGTTGGGGTGAATAATAATGCGTTCCTATTAGATCGGATGAGGGTAGCCGGGTGGCCGGGGAAATGGTCTGGGACTGAAGGCCGACTTTCCCACCCTTCTTATCTGTTCGAAACTACTGCCGTTTTTCGCTACATCTGGTATGCGCACCAGCTATTATCTGGAAACAAAATAAACCTTAATCAAAGTCAGGTCAGATACATTCTCATTGAAGTTCAAATAAATTTTTATTTCTGATAAAATTTACCCCTGAGCGTTGGAGGAAATTCTCAGAGGTCAGTGGCTGGAACTTGTTTTTGTTTGCTTTTCACTCCTAAATTAAATTTGAAAAATTTACAGACCAGATCCCTAGACGACTCCGGATCCTAATATGCAATAGTAAGCCGAGCACTTGCCTTTCAACCTTATCGACATGAATCTCATGTTCCAGCTCTGACTGACAGTAAAGTCTATGAATTGAATGATCTTGAGTGAGATACGTTTTTGAAACAAATGAGGTATGCAATTAATCTGAGACGTATGTCATGTTGCTTACATTTTAGAAATGTACTTAAAATAGAAATATAAGAGAAATGAGAGAAAAATTATTGAAAAAGTAATGAAATGAAGTAATATCTTCATGTAATGACGACCAGAAACCTAGTTCTGGAAGAAATGAATAGTTTCTTCCGTAAAACACGAAATTCGAGTAGCGAAAATTGCGCTAGAGTCAGTAGGACCATGGGCACATACAATAGTCGTTGGACGTGTTTTGCTTTGAGAACTCTTCGCACTTTTCTATGTTCTTGTTACTCAATAAATGAGAAGATTAAGTAGGAGATTATCTCAATTACGCCCACTATGGATTGCAATAAAGGATTAATAAGAACGGAGATTGGTCCTCATTAAATTTCACGATCGATCCCTGATTAAAACACTGATCTTAGTTTCACTCAGAGACTCATGACTAGAGGAATCTGTAATTCACATTCTCGGCTATATGTGAACCTAACCTACCTTTCAGTCTTAAGAATTTATTAGGGATTATCAGGGAATGGGGAGCAATATTTTTCATTTCTGCAATGTATAAATTAAACATAGTGCAATCAAATCGTTATACGCAATAAACAATTAAATAAAAGTGATTCTACCGAGTTTTCTAGATTGGTACTTTTTCTATTATAGCAAATGTAACAAAGTGGTACAAAATTAGTTGGTAGCAGCTATGGTTGGGAATTCATCACTTTGGCTTGCGTTATTTGCTAGACCGGCCACGTGTATCACGATTGTAGCATTATGTAATTACTAGATTAACCTCTTGCCACAGTGTTGGTAACAAATAGTACTATACTGTATAGAATGAATATGAATCGTAACAAATGCATTTCCATGAAAAGTTATTGTTTCAAATAGCGTTTTCATTGTGCATAATAATATGGTAAAAATTAAAAATCTATTTGTATTATTGCAACAGCTCGTCAATAACAAAGTTTTTTAAATAAACTTTATTTGCTACGTGAATGCATTATCGGTATAAATTTTTAAATTTGAGCTCAATTTGTTAAAATTACTATTTAATGATTTTTCTGTTCTTTTTGCTATCGTATTAGTAGCAAGAACACAAAAAACAAATGGTCAGATAAAATAATCACTATTTTAATAATTAGAAATCGTAGAATTGAAAAGATAATAAAGCATTGTTCAATGACACCAAAAAAGTGATATTTTTCTTACTTTTCGATTCAGAATAATATAAAAATAATTATGAGCCCAACGTGCGTGTCATTTGTGCCCGTCTGTGACGTCACTTTCATGGCCCTCTGAATTTTTCGATTAATTAGAGCAGCCTTAGGCTTCTAGGATTATTTTTCAACTAAGTGAGTGCTCTAAACAACATTATCTATTACTAGTTAGAAAATCCGTGTTTACTGGTGCTATTATTCGTCTGAGGCTCCAATTAAAATAACCGCTTTTTTGCTGGGAACGGTCGGGGTAATATGAATCTCGTTTTCGAGCGTTTGTTACCTGCCATTTTGCAAAATGGCGGTGTAATGTAGGGGAGTGAAAAAATGTGTGTGTACGGATGTCTGCCTGCAGAGCTTTGTAATCGTTTGACCCGTAAAACTGGGCCAGTTGTGGTGTGCCAAGCCAAGGCCTTGTTGGCCAATCTGGCCTCGCCTCCCCCTCCTCCACGGCCCGGGTCCTTCCCGCCCAAGGACTCCCTTCTATCTATCTACCTCCCTCGCTCTTTCACCCGCTATTTCTCGCTCTCTGCTCTCTTTCCTCATTTTCCCTTATTCTCCCAACGTTTTACCACTATCCCGGTACGTTTTTCCCGTCCTCCATCCTACCCGGCTCATTTTGGAGACAGTTACGTGCCCGGGAGGTTGAGAACGTCTCGGCATCCGGCCGCCCCTCAATAGGAGTTCGAATCCTATAGTTTAGCCTATCGGGCTACCCCAGAATATAGAATTTCCCCTGATTGTTTCCATTTCAAACCAAGTACAACCGTCTAAACGCACCCTGTTCACTCCATTCCCTTCACAGTTATGCTTGGTACACTAATATCAAGTATTTCGATTGTTTCTGTAACTGTGCAAAAAATAAAGAAATCGTAGTATACAGCGGTCGTCTAAAAGGCTCAATTTTTCAATGAGTCTTACCATTATGTATGCGACACTTAGCGCGACGAAAAATCTTGAAGTTTGTACGGTGCACATCTTGCACTAATTAGAGTCGTCAGTATGATACTTGAGTAAGTCGGCTGCCGATGGGTACATCTTGTCAGTGCAGCAGATCATTGCGTGAAGCTGAAACCTGTCTAGCACGGGGCAAAAGAGTCTGAAAGAAATTGCCACAGGTATTTGGCATATTTTTAGCTTTTTCGCGCGAATCCAAACTCTGCACCTTACTTGCCCAGTTCTAAACATTTTTATTTCTGTATTGGGACGAATATTAATGGGGTTTTGTGTTTTTATTTAATTTTATTAAACTAAATTTTAATCATTCTTATGTACAATATTAATTAGATCAAACTGAGGTCTGACACTGGCCTGTTTTCTTCGGCACTCGGTCGATGAAGAGAAAGGAATAAAATGTGCCACATCGACCTTTCTAACGATGCAGCCGGCAACCCTTTCTAGGGTCCCCTTTTGTCTTTTATCCCGGATTCAGCCGTAGTAGCCGTTTTGTGATATAATTATTGATTTTATGCTATATTGTGTAAGGAATCTGTATGCACCGTGAACTATATTTCTCGAGTGCAAAATTTATTATATCTTTCCTAAGGAGGAGTTGTATTCACAACCTCATTTTTTCAGTCATTGCAAGACAGCGTAATTTGAATTACACTAAAAGGAGTGTCGCTTATGCACTTAGGATGAGATAACTTTTTATTCTGTACGATGAAAAAATATCTATTCCTTATTATGATTTCATTTGGCTGGATATATTAGTGATTTTAGTCACTTAGCACTAAGAAGTGCTTAACAAACAAAAAAATAAGGCTTTATCATTCGCTAAAGTGGATATTAAAACAGACTGGACAAACGAAATTTTAGGATTCGAAGCATGTACTCCATTCTGTACTTTAAATGTATTTGGTAGTGAATTCAGGATTCATTAGTGGATTCACGTCATGTCGTACGAGCTGTGCCTAACTTGTTCAGTTCAAGTCCTACCCGACCCACGCAAATTTTTCGGGCCGTTTATAAATCGACGCATGGCGATATCGTCCGTGTTTCGTTGTTAATTGCGTCCTGTGTGAATTCCGTTCCAAATTCATGCTAATGAACCGGCCATCGACGGATGATGGGCCGGGTCAAGCGGGCCCAGCGGTCAAGGCGAAGGGTTCCTTTATGGTTTCCATGCGATATTGTGGCCTGCCTCATCCTGTTTTCAACCGCACCTCGTCACTAGCCACTCACCCCTTCCTCAGTCGTATTAAAAATAAAATGGTTTCCCTTCTGGCCTCAATATCGTGTAGTAGAATGCCCTCATTATTCATTAATATTGTCAATGGAAATATTGAAATAACTTCAGAATAACGAAAGAGAATAAAACATAAAATATATATTAGTTTTCACGAACCTGAATTATATAGGTATATGTGAAGTATATAGGTTTTGACGAGCCACAACAAACTTGTTCTTATAGGCCCGATCTTTTTTTCAAGTCATGACTTTAAACTTTTTAAATTTATATTTAGTGACAGTGCGATTTGATAAAATAATCTCATCAAATGTATGAATGATCACTGATGCAACTCAATGTCTCGTCTCTCGCGTTTTTCGTCTTGTCGACGAGACATGTTGCAGTATTGTTTATTAAGCTAGTACATTAGTGCATTGCTCTACACAAGTTACAAACTTAGACATAAAATAGGGGGGCTTGACTAATAGGGACCGAAAAAGCGAGACAGGACAGCGATTATTCTGAACCCGCATAGACCACCCTGCAAATATCGTAAAACGCATTTTCTCAGTGCACCTGATTTTTACCAAAAATATCTTACAACATTACGCGAAAAAGTTTTTTTTTATTCCCAAATAATATAGTTGTGGTAAATGCTCGATTGAAAATGGGAACCGGGGCTATCGCATCACGTGGTTACAGGTCAACAGCATTCCTTATCACCTTTCTTATTATCGTCCCCCTTCGTCATTTTCCTGGTTTCGCTGGCCTTGATGTACAGTGGACATTGAGTTCTTAACGATACCGAATTGATAGCGGTTATAATTGGTTTAAAGGTGGTTTAATTCCATTCAGTTCTGGTTAATTCCAGGGGCTATCGGCAGGGGCATCAACCTGCTCAGTCGTAACCTACAATTGATCGAAGGTTTCTGAACCCCACACGAAGGCAATAGATTTAATTGAAATATGTATTGTCTAACACCTTAAGTGAAAGCGCTTATGTACCTCATTGTGGTATACAAATGAAGGAAAAATGTTCATCCTAAATTGAAAATGTTAGTTTAAAAATAAATAAAACCAGATCATTACCACAAATAATGGCATTCCTTTGAAGAATTCTAATGCTTCTTACCGCACCATGGGCTAGTAACACTGTTCACTCCGGATTTATACGTTTTGATATCCTAGGACTCAAATTACATATGTAAGTGCCTTCTAAGCACACGTTTTTCATTAAACACAAGAACTCGAAATCAGCAAATGAAGGTATTATTATATATTCATTATTTTTTAACAGAGTGTTTTGTTTGAATTGCTACTTCTTCCAAACATTTTTAGTTTCAGAAACCCCAGAAAAAATGCATAACTACTCGGAACCTTTCAAATGTATTCTGTTAGAATTCGTCGTTTAATTAATTCCAGTTAATTCCATGAAGCGGTCCTTCAGATATCAAAGCGCAGCTTTCCATGACTCATACCGCAATCCTCCAAGCCCAGCAACGGCGTCGTGACTCATAGTAGACTACCATTCCTCGAACGACAAAAGGAAATCGTCTTTTTTAAACTTCCGTTTTGTGTGGGTTCCGATTATGCTTCCGATAATTCCGAGAATGTATTCTTCCTGGTATTTGACTTAAAATAATGAGGGAAGATTTTACGACAAGAATAGCAATAGTCATGCGTGCCTTGCACGTATGCCTACTTCTTGGGAACCTATAATATCTTCCACTCCAACTGGTGAACGCATCGGGAAATTCAGCGTTAGTTAATAAGCCGAAACAGAAATCAACCACTATAATCCTCTTTTACATATTACATTAAGGAAGTGTTTGCATTCCTGTTTTGAGATATATGATACGAAAGAATTTGTATAATGTATCGCTAGCATATAGCTAGTATAGGATACTAGCATAGCTAGTATATATTTCCTAAATAATATCGTTGTATGTTGGTAAAAAAATGTGGATAGCTTTTAAGGTTTAAGTTTTAGACCTTTGATATTCTGTAGTGAACTCCGGTTTTTGAACGCAAAAACGTCTTTTTGTAGAGAAGTGTCAACACAAATCGCGATTGTAGAATACAACCATATTGTTTTCCCTTGGGTAACAGGACCAGTCTCAGGTATTGCCAAGAGGACTAGACAATGCTCAAGTCTTAATTGTCAGGGAGTCCCCATGTAGTTTTTTTACATTTTTTAAATTCTCAACGTGTTATCGTAACCCTCCGTAGAACCGCGGGGAAATAATGTTATCCTCCGGTTCATCATTTGATTATTGGAGTCAAAAATTCCTAACCTATATACCACCTGTTGGTCTCTCAGTGGTCCGATTTGTCCCAATAAAAGGTTGTATTTACTAGTACTAAAATGCACTTATTGTAAACTAATCATGCTTCACACCGTATTTGTACAATAACATTTAATACGGCATACATTAAGCGTGTATGTAGCGTTATATACTTGTTATATACGTGTTGCATAGTTTTGTGCGGAACATAATTGAAATTAAATATTTGATATACTTTCCCATTCTTTATTCATTAATAATTGTGTTACAACTTAAGGTAGTTTCAATTTTTATTGAGGTAATTTTGTTAATTAGTATTTAAGGTCGCGTATATAGTTCTGTGAACATTAGATAATTAATATTTCCATTTCGCGTCTCCTCTCGGTCAGTTTATTTCTTCCTTTGCTGTATTGATTCGGAAACAGACTCCTGTCCTGAGGCACGTGGCACTCCGCTCTCGCTTTAGTTTGTGTGATTCATATTTAGATAGCTGAACTGAAGAATGTAGTAAGGTGAATTATTACCCAACAGAAGGAAGAATCAGTAACATTAATTTATTGATCAGTGAACAAACACGTGAATGAAAAATTGTTACATACAAATATACATATATTATAGTCATTCATTTAATAGCGGAAGTAAAACAACTTCATATTTAAATTATCTGTTAATTGTTATAAGTAATTATTTATATTACTAAAAGATAAATGTAACATTCGCAGTTGTAACTTCCATCCAATAATGTCCACCTGGCGATTTCAGAAGTTAGTTCTTGTACCAAAAATGTTTTCAATAATTATTTGGTACAACGTACAAACATGACGTACGTCATGTAGCATGAAGTAAATACAATAATGAGTTTGTGCGGTCTGTTCTTAATTTGATTTGATTTTACTTTGTAGAGATGAAATTCGTGTACTTGTATTTAAAAAATATTATATAAGCGCACTTCAGGGCACACAAGCCAGCCTAATCGCTATATAAGAAACTGTAAACAAAAAGTATATTTTATACCTCCATTGGATATTTATGATTATAACTTCTGTTGTATTTTAGTAATCTTTTTAAAACACGTGTCTAAAGGAACGCAATGTATCCCTGCATATCCCTGATCAATATTTGACGGAAAACGTTTAAAACGTCCATTTCTACAAGAAAGAACGAGGAATCATTCAATACTGTCCATATGGGATTGCAATAATATCGTGGTATTGAATGCTAATAAGTCAATGGATTCTCAAGCAGAAATTTATGAAAGTTTAGAGCCGTCAGTGGCTGGGGTACTGATGGATACCGGAGCTAAGAAACAAGGGTCGATCACGACAACTGAAAGCCTTTAAAGAGGTGACCTCTACCCACGGGCTGGCGAATAAATCAAAGAGGAGTCCAATCTTCGATGGAAGCCGCCAACCGCGAAGAAATCTGCCGACTCTGCAGAATCCATTCAGCCGCATGGCGCATTAATCGGGACATAGCGGTGGAACGAGACCGAGATCATAAAAGTTTTTCTGTTGAACCAAAATTTATTGAAAAAAGTTTATTTTTAGTATTCTAGTTAATCGTTGCACCCAACGAACTTTAGTGAAGTACATTTCCGCACCACCCTCAGTGGGCGCTAGTTTATCGGTGCAAGTGCACTCAATGAACGATTTTTATGAAACTAGCGCCCCCTGAGTGTGGTGCGGAAATGTTCTTAATTAAAGCTCGTTGCGTGCACTTGCACCGATTAACTAGAATACTAAAAATAAACTTTCTTCATTGAATTTTAAATCAACAGGAAAACTTTTATGATCGTAAATATACAATACCAGATAGGTTTCCTGTCATATAGTTGGAAGTCAGAACCTAATAGTTGTGACCAGTTGTGTGAACAAATATATATATGACCGATAATCCGACAAAGAAGCACACGTTTGGATAATAGATTCGGTTAGTAGATTAGCCTTTGATTACGAAAGGTGTTATTTTCAGGGTAGTGGAATGCATTGGCACACTTACAATATCTCAAGTCCTTAAATTCGCCTTCGGTTTCTGTTTACATCCTATCTCATCAAGGAAACAATGAGCTGACCAAATCACACGATAGTGATAGCACACTTAAACCTCTGCGATCCAATTCGGGAGAGCAATTAAAGCACCGAGTCCCTCCAAGGGCTAAGAGTATAATTCCTTCGGCTTTAATTTCAGTTTCTTGTTAGTCAAAGCATGAAACAGTAACTCTGAGGTTATAAATAACAGTTAGTGTCCCATCGTGGAATGCCGGCATAGAACCTGTTTAGCGGTGGATCCAAAAAGCGGGCCGATATAGAACAGTATCAATGTCATAAAACGGCCAGACAGGATTAGTCGTTGAGTCGAATCGAATCAGGTCAGTGTGTTCATTGTAAAATGCCTTACTTCCTTTGGCCACGACGTGTTGTTCTGCAGACAAGACCTGTTCCATTGTTCACCCGTTCACACACTAGTTCTCGATCGACGGCCCCTCTTCAATATCTACCATTTTGAAACAATACTATAAATACGACCCCCTTAACAAGCTTACCGGGCTCTATGCGTCTTTTTAAAATAAATTACAGTCATCACCTGTTCTCACCCTCGTCAGTAACATTCGTTTATTATTTTACAAGTCCGCGGTTTAGCTGTCCCCGGCTATGCTAGAGTAATAGAACGTTAGTACACCGTTAATAATATTCCGAGTCCTCGTTAATATTATTTTTAAAAGATGAGGTAGAGTTTGGAGTGTGAATTGTCACCGCGGTATTGTCCAATCACCGCTTCCGCTGGTACTAAATGTTTTTCATTTTCCTCATTCGTCGTCGTATTAAATGGATAGATTAAATAAAAATCACTTCAATGGAAATATAACGATGATCGATTTACATATCTGTTTATTTTGATGAGAGTTGCTGCCTCTTGACTCACGTGCAGAAAACTACCCAATTTTCTTTTCGGCATTTACGAGTTACAAATTCATCTATTCATCAATTCTTCTAGAATTCGGGACATATATATTTAGATAGTAAATTAAATATAATCTTTATGTCGTGTAGTGTTAATTTTAAAGGGTAATTTAAGTAATATTTCCTGATATATCTTCATACCGAATTGATTATACTGATATTAACTTTAACAATAAACCTAATAGGTATTACATTGGGCATATTTGTTTTCTGACTAACATACATTATCTTATCTCTTAAAATTCAATTAAAGCTCATGCCTGCACTTCCCTAATATTTGACGCGTCTACTGATAGTATTTTATACCCCTGATAAGTTCAGATTACCTCGATTTTGTTATTTAAAAAAGTACCATAAGATTCGCCCAGGTACTCGAGATTCGCCCAGTGTTCAGAAAGTAAAACCCACTCCAAATTTAGTCTTGGAACATATTTGACCATTTAGCTGTAATATTTTTTGCATATTTGTAATTTCTATGAATGTTATCTACTTGTTGAACGAACTGAAATGGCATATGTGTCCCGTACTTTTCCGTAATTTTCGACTGGAATTAAAAACCATCGCAACGCACTCAACATTCAACGACAATATTATTGGGAATAATGTGGAGGAATAACAACGTTCTAGTAATTCTAAATATATTCTTCACATATAGATAATGAAAATAGTAATATTTCGTAGAGTGAACGCGAATTGATGTGTTTCGGTAGCTAAAATATTGAAGCAGGCGCAGTTCTAGAGACGACCCACCGCCATCGTGCCATTTAATTTCAGCGGCCCCCTCACCCTATAATGTATCCGGGCCTGCATTGAAGTACAATAACTGTACAATATCTTCTGTGTTCTAATAGCAGGAATATTATGTAGTGGTTCTTTTCTTTGACCTTTGTGATTACTAGAAAAACTTCCCAAATTTAGGTTTCTAAATAGGTCCTAAAATTGTTGCAACATTAAATGTTGTACTAGTTAAACAATAATGGACGCTCAGATATTATCTTAGAAGTTAGAATTAGGATAATTAAATTGTATTTAACTTATTAGCCAATCTAAGTAAATATACTTACAGCAAGAAACTTGTAATACCCGTTCCGGGAGTGGACCTATAGAAGTTATCTAATCGCATAATTTATAAAGAGTGTAAACAATGTCGTCACGGTAGGTGAGTCACTGATATATTACGGATTTAGTTATTGTTTAACCTGAATTTGGGGAGAGCGGCAATGTAGATGCGCCGTAAATTCTTAATTTACCCGATATTGTCCAATGACCCTCAAACCCAATATTAAAACAGGTGTATCATTACAGACTCAAAGGTTCAGAAAATTAATTCCCGGAGTTCTTTTCGACCTCGGTTTAATTATATGAGGGATAGTCTATTCTATCGAAGCAAAAGTCCCGTTGAATTACAAAAGAAATAGATAACTCGGTAGAATAAGAAATTTGTATATTACGCATCAGTTAGTTTCCACGGGTAACCGTTTCTAAATAAGCGGGAAAATTTAAAATTAGAGGAAGGGCATTCGGAACGGGGCCGTCTTCGGCATTAAGGAAGACGCACGTGGTGGGATGGTGACACAAACAACGCCGAAGAGAGGGAGAGTCGCGAGCGTGATAGAGTCGGTGGGAAAGTGGGGACCGCGTGCAGACAGAGGCAGCTACGCGGCAGAGGGAGCCAGTGAAGGAGGTGGGGCGACCTACTTGGCGCTTGCAGTTTTACTACAGTTTAGTTGTCAGCCGACGTTTGTGGGGACCGCGTGTCCGTTCGGTACGGTCTTTTCGGCACCCAGTTCTCTAAAGTTCGCGGCACTAGTGACCTCATCCTCTATCTACAGATAACTGACCAGTGCCACCACGCCATGTGACCCATGTTCCCCCAACCTGACTTGTAAGTAATACCGTTATCCATGTATATTAAACCCGGGAACACGTTTCGGAACTAGTCGGCGTCACCCCGTCGATCGTCCGACGGCGGGAACAACTGATAAAAAATTATGTAATAGAAGTGTGGTCGAGGACAGTCGTGTTGTTAGTAGTGGTGGTGAGAGCCACCGGTGGAGGGATACACGAGGCGCGTACCGCACACGGGCTCAAGGTCCCAGGGCCGACCGCGCACCGTCCTGGGGGACCCTTGACCGGCCGGGACTCGGACGGCGACGCTTATGCACGCCGTGTGCGAGCGATACCCTCCCCCCACTTCACCTCAGCCCACCTCCCTCCCCCTCCGATCCCTACCCATCACTCCTCCCCGTATACCAAATAGCTGATAACGCGCAATGCGACGGTCGGTGTGGTGACACCGCGACCTTCACACATCCAAACGCACACGCACAGACGCACACCCTGGTCATTTTTCATTCCACCTGTCGAAGGAAGAACAAATACGCGATATCGCGTATTCGTTATTGACCGACGGTGGCCTATTTTACTCGCTCAATTTTATTCTTTGAAAAGTTTACCTATCGAACCGAGGAAACACTGTGTGTGTGTGGGAGGGGGCTAAATTGGAGTCTTAATTTTCGCCAGAATTACTCGAAATAACGAGCCTCTTTCTACGCGAATAATGTTTGTAGGAGACGATTCTATATTGCTCGATATGAGGATAAACATAATAGTTAACTCGTAGTTCATAAGTCCTTTTCCTTCTTAGATATCTATGCTCTTATCGCTATGAGATTTTCATTCGTAAACTTTAAGAGTCTGGCACCGCCAGAGTATAAGTCCGGTTGTCTACGTATATCATTTTCTACAAAGTGCGGGCCATTTTCAGCTGAAAAATGATTCCGGGCTGCTTTCCCCGAACCGGACCATTCTTGGAATTCGTAAAATCACCGCCGAGCTCTTCGCGGGAAGAGCCGATTGGTCAGTCGGTGGGGGAAATGGGCGTGACGTCAGACGGCTTCGTAGGGAATGGTGTAAGTTACATTTGCCCTTTGCACCGCCCGTTACTGAAATAACCTTCCGAATCACCCTGGCCGAAGCGATTGCGTAAGCGGTGAAGACCGAACGGTGACGCACTCGCCGTGGGGCTGTCGGGCTCACAGATAGCAGTCCCCTTCTGGGTGTGTCTCCTCTCATTCATGTTCTTCCCCACGGCCCGGATTCTCCCTGCTCTTCTCCGAAATTGTTCCCTCCTGGGACTCGCTTATTTTTCCCGGCCGTCATCAGGAACTCCATTCATGATTAATCGACAAACCAGCGGTTCCTACATTTGGTATTCCGAATAAGGCGGCTTATAATACTCTGATTTGTTTTTCCTATACTTTCCATACAGACCATTGCCTCCGATGTGACTTAATTTAATTCATGTATGAATTTAACTATTGTCCTAGATGTGTGTGTTTTCTAAGTTGGCTAGTAAACTGTCAGTTATAGAATTTTGTATTCTGAGTAATCAGACACATTTACTTCCGAGCTTTTTCGGCAATATCTCAATATAAGCACTAAATAGAACCGGTACGCGTAATAAGCTAAGTTAAAAAAATACTGAAGCTGGTTAAGATTATAACAAAGGCGTAAAGTGTGTTTCGGAATATTACAGGGAAATTGAATTCTTCTCTTAAAATAATTTAAACCGATCCTCGATGCACCGAGAGTCCTTGAAAGCGAAAGACGCAATTCTTCCGCTATACAAATCCACAATGACCAAGGGCAACGATTCTCCGCAAGGCTGCATGCCCAGGGTCGGACGTGGCCGACATCAACAACAGAACAGTGTCGGTGTAAACCGCCGCGATAAATTACAAAAACGTGTCACTCCTCTTTAGTCTACCGAAATCGTGATTTTGTCCCATTTTTCTTTCGGGCGATTAAAACGCTCGGTTTGGCTAGCGTTGGTGGTCGTAGCCGAAAGGGCGGAGCAGGAATCGTGGATTCCTTTCCATGTCGACCTAAACCTTCGCCTGAAGCCCTGAGATCGCCGAAGCGCTATTGCCGCCCCACAATTTCTAGCTAAACGCACCCAACCGAAATGTAAATCGAACCTTGGAATTGTCACAGACTTGTAAAAGATCTTCGAAGGCCGTGCGGTTTCATCCTTGAACTGGTTGGATAGGCCCGACTGAAAGGGAAAATCTCGCCGACCGACCGACTCCCCGAGGTCTCATTCTCTCCTGCGTCCTTGCCCCCCCCCACCCCCCAATACCCCCTCGGTGATGTTCGGGAATAACGGAAACTGTGTTTGGACTAAAAAACGCTCCCTAAATAAAAATATTGACTTCGTTATTGGGTATATTTGAAAAACTCGCTCATTTCACCAATAAATATTGTTCCGCGTTCCGCTAGTTGTTCATCGGTCGATTATTTTAGTCTTATAATACAATGTCCTTTAGATGTGAATAACAGTTGCTATCCTCTGTGAATACCAAGTAAATACACGAAATAAAAAACCGTGCAATTGTTATATTACGTTGTCTACAGGATCAGATTGTTAATATATGAAAATATATCCCATACCGTCGTTTTCCAGCCGAATACTAGTTTAATCTTTTTCGGAGGTAATTTCGTGTGTACTCGGAATTTCAGTATTGAACTTAGGACTTAAAAGAACACGAGTTTTTTGTTTCTTGTGTTCAGTAAGTCTCCCCTCTCTTTCTATATTTCCTCATTGGTGTCATCTCAACTCAAACTCAAGGAAACACTGGAAACAATCGAATCTTATAAATTTTAACACCCTGCACAAATCCAGAGACTTAATTATCGGATAAAAGTACTGCCCGCATTCAGTGAGTACGTGTAAAACCATCGCTCGAGGATTGGTTTGAAAAATCAGAAAGCGTCTTCACCCCAACGTTCTAATTATGGCCGCTGAGTAGTTTGGCAAGGGACGCGTGTCTCGTCCCCGAACAGTTCCCCAGTTTCTAATTAAACTCTAAAAACGCTCATTTTCGAAGTGGACTTTTATTTTTCAATTTAAAAGCCCGTTTCTGCAGTGACTCTTTGTCTGATCCAATCGGCCGCCTGCTGTAAAAATACTCTTTCCGCTAATAGGCGATATTTTTGTCGGACGCTTACATTACCAGTGCTATTGGCACCGATAAACGACGTCGCCGTGTCGCTCCGGTGACTCCACTTTTATGAAACCATAATATTATTTGCATTGCGAACGTTGCAGTGAGATTACTGCTTATCCCCGAAGAATAAATCCTCCAATATGCGGTCGCAGTGCTGATATGTGGTTCATACAACACGTTCAGTCTGCGATCAAGGAATGCCGCAGTTATTCATACGCCGCCTGCACTTTTAATTTGGGTCAGTGTAATGTAGGACACCAAAGAGTTACCCTCCATCCCAGGTCAGGACGTTCGACCTCTTGTTTATTACGAGGGGGTCTCGTTGCGGCGGCGGTATATTATCATTCAGTAGCTTCCGACAAAATGCGGAAAAACATGACCGGGGGGGGGCGCTGCTGCCGTCCAGATAGAAAGTGCTGTACGTTCCGCTCGGGGCTTTCGATTTCGCTGGGTGCAATCGAGACAGAAAGAGAGCGATGGAGTGAGAAAGAAAGTCGTTGACACGGCGAGGGAAAGAGAGAGAGGGTTTGAGGGAGGGAGGGAGAGAAGTAGGAGAGAGTGTGGTTGTGTGCGGGGTAGGGTGGGAGGGAGGAAACTGTGTCATGAGGTGGAGCGGGGGAGTCGGTGCTCGAGGTGAGTGACCCCCGCCTCTCCTCGAGGTTCAATCAACTCCCGAGGTGCTCTGTCTCGCCTCACTCCCCCTCCCTCCCTCCCTCCCTCCCTTCCTCTCTCCAAATAGAGTCCCTCCGTCCGGACTCCGGGAAAATCCTCCTTAATCATTATAACACCAAATACCGATCTTGGATAGGGGCCTTTAAACCAATACTTCGAGCTGTCAAAACCGTCGACGTATATTATTTGTCGTACATTACATTTGAATTCTTCAAAAAAATGTTCAAGCTTTTCCCGCTTACAAAAGGAGTTGTTTGCCCTAATAATAGAGTTGTGTGCGCAATACAACTAGAGTCATGAACCGAGTATATTTCATAAATTAAAAATCGGAAGAATAAGGAACGCAGGAAGGGTAAAAAGTGTCTTAATGGACGATAAGGTACCAGTATTAAGAAAATTAATTATAAATAGCGCCTACGAGGAATTGAAAGAAATAACCAAAAAGGACTACAAAGTGGACACTGATAAAGTTAAAACTTTTAAAAAGAATGCACTGCTCACTAACTCTAGTAGTGCCAATAAAAAATCACCTTACACGATAGTAATTCACTATTATCGAGCATTTCCGCGACTGGAGTGACATTTTGGCGCCTTGCAATCTCGGGTAATTTCCACCATTGCGCGCGCCACGAGGGGAGAACTTGAAAGAATTTGGCAACAAATACAAAGTCGGCTAGCAAACTGGAAAAGCAAACAGACATTTCGACGCGCCAGCTGACCGACAAAGGAAACAGATTACGATACCATGGGCCTCACACAAGCGTTAATGTACGAAATGGCTGGTTGAATGAAAAACCTATCTAAAAACTCGCGTTTTACTAAAAAAAATGTATATCCCCTGTTTACATTTGTTTGATATTAACCCAAATAGATAGTTACAGACGTAACGATACTTCAACTACTTCGATACGTAAGTAGAATCGCTATTTCCGTCAGACCGCATAGTACTCCTCCTTGAACTTCGAGTGTATAACACACATTATTGAAACTTGAATAATCTATGGAAATACCTAGTTCTCTCTGATAAAACGCGCATCATTAGAGTCTTCAGGCGAAAATTTGTTGAAATAAGACATGTAGAACAAAAGTACTATTTTCTTTTTGTTATTTCAGTGTCTCTGGCGTCCAGAAACCTTCAACAATTTTATTTATTAACCCAATGACTCAATAGCTTGGTATGTGTTTAAAATTCCCTTGGTGCTGCCTGACGTTATACATTTTAATAACCAACCTCTCGGAAATGAGATTGCTCTAAATGGTTTCAGAAACATCATATATTTTCCATAGACACCGCGAATTCTGATAAAATTTTAAACGCGGATAAAATTAGCGGATTCAATTTTCGTCGAAGCGTTAGAACTGTAGAAGCTTTAGAGAACACACTGATCATTGATGAACAAAAGAGTCGCGTAAGAACCACTTTCCTACTAAAAGTGCACGATACTCATTCGAAATGTTATATATATTATCACGTGACAGTCACCAAGTGGATCCTTACATCTGTCCATATTTCAGGGATGTTATTTATTATATTATTATTATTATTATTATTATTATTATTATTATACCTGAGCCTGATATCTGTAGAAAGTAAATATTACTCTCGTGCATATTATAATTTTTTTATAATGTTTTTAGTAGCGTCAGTAAAGCGGGTAGGAAAGTGTAGTGACAGAAGTGGGCCAAGCGCCGGTATTATAGCGGATTGCAGAAACCGGTCTATCAATAGCCGAGAACGGTACAGGAAGTCTACAGTTGAGCCGGGAGCCTCACGGCCTAGATATGGCTGCGAAAGATGTCATGTGGCGGCGTCGATTAAAATAGTCTCTTTTGTTTATCTATTCAGGTGCAGTTATACAACAGCTGTTATTCGGCATTGCCTTGGTAACCTACCCACGGAACCGGTCGCCGCTACTAACTGACCCACATTGTCGGATCTATTAATAATATATACCTCCGGGGTGAAAAATCAGGTTTTTTTCTGTTTCATCCTTATCCAGCAACCAATGTACCATCCAATACAACATATTTTTTTGTCCGTTGTATTTTACCTTGCAACTTTAAACCGCGTTCGTTACCAATTACCTTTGGTCGACTGTTTTTCTGTCATCTGAATTCCATCTTTTGGTCGGACAGGAATTGGAGGTAACATATAAACCTAAACAGATTTAACTGTTATCTCGTTGATTGTTTTATCGAGCGTTCGTGTACGTCCATTTCTGTTTTTGCTGCCATTAGTTGCATATTTAAACACCGTTACTATCACCGCGCATTAGTGGAAACCTGTTCATTAAAGCCGAATGAGGGTACAAATGTACAAGGTGTTTCATAGTACAAAAAAAGGAAAAATATGCATCACTAAATTATACGATATGCGGTATATTATATGTTGTACCGTATGGTATTTATTTTATACGAGACTTTTTTGTTAGAAAAATTGGGCTGTCGAGACAATGATTGAAATTAGTATTATTTTCTGTTAGAGCAACTATCGGCCCGAGTAGAATCGGTTAAATCAAGCCCGGGGAGTCGTGGGACCGCCGTCTGGCGACCGCCATCGATCGACGGGCCGCGAATAGCACTTAGTTCTAAAATCGTTAGTCTTCGTGAGAACCCCGGAGCAACAGCAGCAGCCCTGTGCCCCTCTGCTACCCGGAGCAGGCCTCCGGTTGGAGGTCGCGGTCCCGGCTCCCTAACCGCCCCCCGCCCTTACTATACCTGTATTTTATCCGGTACCGAAAATGCGGGCCATGCCCTTGAAAATTAAAAAAGGGCAGTGTGATCGGCAGGGGAGGGCCGCCGGTCGGAGCGGGAGCGACCCCTAGCAACACTAACTGCATATCGACCCGACCCGCCCTCACTCGCCCTCCGACGGCGGGAATTCCGCTTCAGCGACCGTGGCCAGTATAGCGCCCCTGCCGAAACCTGATATTTTCTCCCTGTCCCCAGCCTGTCTTCCTCCAGAACAACAGAGCGCATCTTCGATTAAACTTAAAACTCGCGATCCAATATATTGGCATATTCTCTCACCCCCCACCCCACCCCCTTAGATTACCTTCTCTTTCTCTCCTCCCTCCAGCTCTCCACGCTGCTAATGGCCTCTGTCAGTACGACATTCTACCACCTTTGATGTTACTGCATTCCATATTCCGTTAAAAATACCAATTATAATTCGTAATATATAACGTCGAGACGATAGTGCACTGTTTAATCGACCTATAGGTATTTCATTACTATAGCATCTTAATTTTTCATTCTTTATGAAGTACATTTTACCTGACATGATATATTTTAGCAGAAATATTTTTTTCTGCTCAAAAAAATCATTTTGTGTATTGCTTCTTGAAAAATTGTGAGTTAATCAGGAATTTGTCTCATTCGTGTTCAAAATCCCAAGAGAGAACAATAAGAGATGAACTATAACCTACTGCTGGTTAATTTTAGGGTGTTCCATTATGATAAGAAACTGGTCAACATTCTGCATATTAATAGTATTACAAGTAATGTATAAGAATTGAAGATATTAATGAATTGCCTTGCGTACGCTATTTCGCCTGGTGCATAGTCGTCATTTGTATACTTATTTCTTGTTAATTACCGTAAAACTATAACTAAGGGAAAATTTTGTCTTTTACTCACTCATTCATTAGATGAATGAGTGAGTAAAAGATTCTATGATTTCAATAGAACAAGGTACACCGACATTGTTTACCGGTTCGTGGATTGGGAAACAAATTATTTCTCGGTATAATTACTCGGTGAAGTACAGTAAAATGTTTTGTCAATTGCGACTACGAAAACCTCCTCGGGGAGTGTCCCCTGCTGAGAGTAAAAGAAATGTCAAAGGAGCGCTGAACGATAGTGGTTCATTGCACCTTATTGCGCGCGCGATACGTTCCCTCGTGTTAATTATTTCTGCTCGCGTTCCGATTTGATCCCCGTCCCCCTTCTCCTCCCTCACCTGGTATTTCGCTGTTGTCGGCGGACAAAAACTACGCTGAGCCGAGGCCCGTTTCAACGAACTCGGTTATCGGACGGCCGTCTTTGCGGACCGTAGTCCAACCACTTGACCATAGATAACCGAGAAGGACCGGGATCAAAGTACTTATTGTCCGATTAATTGTCCCACGGAGTTCTACAAAGTACAACGCCAACAAATATTTGTTGTAAATCCTCGGAAGTGTATAAATATTTATCGCTGTACAACATCCTATATTATTTCTTCGGCGCCCATCTATTAATTAATATAATATTCTACAATTCCACTCGCAGACGACATAACGGATATTCCAAACTAATTCTATAATTAAATGAAGACTGCTATATGTAGTGCCATCAACTCGATGGCTAATAAATTTATTGTATCAGTTCGTGCCCTATTTTTATATGAGCATATTTCTTCCATTTTGTCGGGTAGATGTGACAGTCATTCGATCTTATACAGCGCAATAGTCGGAGGTAACCAGCCGACTTCCTTCGAGCGGACGATAGAGAAGAGTGTAGGGTTTCTGGGCGGTTGAAAATTCTAGAAAATGAAAGAAGGTAGGGTATTGTCTGTCGGGCGAACGATGTGGGCTAGGGATGGTGTGGTGGATGAGCAGGTGGGGTCTGGGGCTATTGTTAGCTCCTCCTGATCAGTGAGAGGGTCACCGACCCCCTCGAAAACAACAGAGACCATCGCGTAGGTCCCTTTGTCCTTCGCTCCACAATCCGGCCCTCCGCGGCGATTCTCTATTCACGAACAAGTGCGCCAATTTAGAACCATCCCTCTTATTTAATCATCAATGGCTCTAAAGTTCCTGTTTGCACGTTCATGAAACCTCGTTATAAAATTAAATGTAAAATTCTTTCGTTTTATGCTGTGCGATGTCTTCTTGACGTTCTTTCTTGTTGGCCTCTCGAGATGTCCCATTCCGTTTCAACCACCCGAATATCATTAACGTGGGAGAATCGTTACGAGTGGGGCGAAACGTTCACTAAAAAAATACACGTACGTTAAGTGTTTGGACTTTAAGTTTGTTTTGGAAAGCAACGATTTTTCTATGAATATTGTTACTTCAGATGGAGGATTAATTGTGCACCACATTTCATTTTCAGTAACCTCGTGTTTATTTCGGGATTTCATTTGTGCTCGGGTTTTATGTGGCCTGGCCCAGACATTTTGATCAATTTCTGGCTCGGTTTGGATAGCGACATTATTGAGATCTGCGCTGTCCACCCATATCCCGACTGCAGAGGGGACGGGTCACTGACCTCTTTCACAGAGGAAGTCCCACATTGATCCCTCGTCGAATGAACGTCATTTTACGTCCCATCGAATTCCATTGACAAATAGCTATTTTATAAAAGGTCAATGTAATTCCTAAATTGCTAAATTTGAATGAGCAAATTATGTTTGAATAGATAACTTTTTCTTTTTCTATATATTTTGTCGGCGATTGTCTTTCCCTGTATCGGAGGGATAAAACTTGAAAACGGATAGAAATTTGCTTTACGCCGCGAGATCCCGGTGAATCAAAAGATAGAGCAACCCGTCCAGCATTTATACATTACCACGATGTTAATCTACTTAGTCATTCATTTTCCACATAAACATTTTCTTCCTGCATTCAACGTCGTACGTGCATTGTTAGTACGTTAGAGAAACGTCTTTGTCTCTTAAAACAGCTCCATAATGAATAATAATGTAGGTAAGTGCACATGTGAAAATATATACAGAAGATAACTAAACAAATATTATCGATACTTTTAATTATTATAACATCATACTAAGGGAACTCCCCCTCCATTTTATTATTGAGTGGTGAACAGGCAGCTGAACCATATGTTTCTGTAGTATTTTTGGATTATGTCCATGCTCCATTTTATTCTTTTTGTGTATTCTGTACTTAAAAAATGTACAGTCTGAAATTGTGCATTTTGTTTTAATCTGTTCTTTGTTGTTTTATTCCCGTTTTTTTAATATTTATTAATTATTTACCGTTTCTTTAGCTGAATCATAAGCCTGAGAGTAAATGGACA
The DNA here is from genome assembly GCA_019843655.1 of Lethocerus indicus. Classification (NCBI taxonomy): domain Eukaryota; kingdom Metazoa; phylum Arthropoda; class Insecta; order Hemiptera; family Belostomatidae; genus Lethocerus; species Lethocerus indicus. The sequence continues at coordinate 17,293,101 of JACDQD010000003.1, read as the reverse complement.
AGCACATATGCCTACCAACGAAGGGGGGAGGGTTCACTGACCTCTTTAGAAAAGGAAGCTTCGCGTTGGTCCCTTTGTCCTTCAGTACGTTTCTCCTTTCTCAATTGGATATACGACCCTTCCGAAACAACAGATTTAAGTCGGGCCTCCCAAGTGTTTCGCCTCTCCTTGTGTTAATTAATGTCTTATCAGTATTTTTACTTTAAACTTCCGTTTTTACCTGTTATACTGAAATTATGGTGAACACGTGTATTGTATCTACATATTATCAGCTGACTGAGCTATCAATTTTCTACGTCCGTTATTCATGAAAATAATTGAGAAAATTCATGTGAAGAGGAGAAGATTGAAGTATGAATCACTATCTTACTATTTGCACTAATGTAGCATTTTATGAATTTCTGGTCATCCTGGTATATCCCTTATGCCGCGGATACGTACGGACGTAAAAATGAAGTCGGTACGTACTGTCTTTTTTTCTAACCTTTATCATTTTGAAAAAGAAATGAAGCAAGGATATGTCGAGTTTTTCGAGTCTAGGAGCCAATAACACTACTAGCCCACTGGACCATTACATTGACAACAATCTACCATTGAACCACCACTGTGTAATTTCGAACATTTTTATTCAATATATATATATATATATATATATATATATATATATATACATAGATATCCGATTCTGTTAGTATTGCTCAACTACTCTCGAGTACAGCAACAGCGGCATTAATGATAACTATGTAAGGTCCACTAGGACTTCATATGGAAACTTCCTGTACCTCAACTTTTGTTGGCAAAGAAACATTTTAACGTCAATGAGTATTGTTTCAAATTTTATAAAGGACAGATTCATCTGTCTGATAATTACAAATATTATCTGTACAAAAATGATAAATATTTCCTTTGTTATACAGAGCATTTTAGGGAAAAACTGGACCAACCCGGTGTGTGTTTGTATTGTGTATACTACCTCTGTCTCCTGTTTTCACACTGTATATGACCTATAATTTAGTCAAAAACTCGCGTGATAAATTATTTCGAATGCGTGAAGGTGACCTCCTTTAAATCCTTGTGGATCAGGATTAACTGTGCAGTGAGGGATGATGATCGAGTGGCCTACTGATGGACTAGTGCCAGCAGGGTGTTTACTTATTTACGATCCTCTTGGCCAAATGCTTAGTCGCAATTGTTGAGATTTGCGCCTAAACGTACACCTATAATCTAATAGTTTGCTCATCGATTCTGTCATTTGAAAATTCCAGAAGTCGTATTCGTAAACATGGAGAATCTTGTAGAAGTCCTAAATTCAATTAATCCCAAGTCTGTTTCGTCATGTTCACCTCCTTCGGTGGGTGACGACAAAATCGCCCACTGGGTTCGACCTTCTTTTCCAGGGGTTGTAGGGATGTGATGGAAGACAAAAGTTGTAGTTGGGCAGTATGAATGTGGATTGATACAGTGTTGGAAAGATTTTTAGAAAGCGTGGTGGAGAATTTTTGTATAATACGATTGTAATAGAAATTTTGATGACTTCGTGGGAGGGATGGCTGGTCGTCCACCCTTGTTTGGGTAGATGGCGGTGGTGCGCTAACGCCGCCGCGCGCGCAACGGCGAATTTGCCGACCTTGTAAATTTGAAAATAGATTTGGCGCAGTTATGTGCGCGCACATGTCTGGAAAGACTGTTCACCCAGGCTCGGATTGGTCGGTCTAATAATGGCCGAGGTCAGGCTAGAGGACATTTAAAGGTTAACTTAGCGAATGAAAATATACGGCATAGTTTAAACAGAGCAGTGTAGCGCTCGGATCCCCCAACTCCCTTATTGTTTATGCAGTTCGTTCCGACCGAAACTTTGAATTTTCCTCCACGAGATCGGATCAGCGGCGTCTGCCAGCGCATCCGCCACCGTGTCAGTTTCTGGCTACGTACAGTTGAGATTCTTAGTTGTGGTTTTGTTAATTTGTGATTGTCAGACACATTTTGTGCTGAGGAAGAGGAACGGTTCTCGCGGGCCTCGGGTCTTTTATTTGTCGCCGATTGACCTTCGGCATGTAGAAAGCGATTTGCTTTATCGGACCTCGGACCCTGTTGACAGAAGGGGGGGCCTTGACTGCCGGTGCTATCAAACTCTTATTAAACACTGCGTCGTTTCATGGAAACATTTAAAGGAGGTATTCGTCAATTTTCTCAGCAAATAATAAAAGTCTTCAAAAATGTCAAATTACGTACTTTTACAGGACGTAATGTGGCCGGGGGACGTAACTTTTTTTTATTTAATCACCGTAGTATTTTGTTTAAAATTTAATTTGCAATCTACCTTTCATTGGGATCAGCCCGAATTTTTTTTCATACACCCCAAAATAGTTCATATTTGACATTTCTGTCCTCAATTTTGCATTCTGATATGCCTTAAAATTGTCTGGGAAGTCGAAGAGGATAACTCTGTATCGTAAACAAGCTGAACCGGCCCAGCCTGGTCTGTATTATTTATTTTGACTTCTTAGATCGATCTCGTTAACGGATATGACCTTCGTAGTAAGTAAGGGGACGGACGTAGTGGCGGTGGCGGTGGCGGCGGCTGTTAGGAGTGTATGGCAAGGGGGTTAGGAAGTGGTGGAGTGGACGCCTGCGCCTTAGCCCCATTGATTTTCTAGGTCTCTTTCTCTAGGGGGTAAGTGGGGGCGCGCGTGAGCGTGTGTGCCTGTGAGTAAGTGTATGTGCGTGGGTGGGATGACGTCAGTCAGCTGTGGGGTTGATCCCCCTTCTTGGCGGCATGTTCCATTCAACAACTACCCTCTTCTTCGTTATCCACCCGTACCACGGGTCGGAAGGACGTTCGTCTCCGCCTTTCCCATGCGTTACCCCGTTCGCGAACGTAAATGTAGCCAGCATCGGTTAGGATTGTGCGATAACGTTATCGGAGACGAGTGCTTTGTTCTGGCGTTTCTGATTACAGGTAGGACACGACCTTTGAATACCTGAGAATCCGCGAACTGTAGACCAACTACTGAAAGCATTTCTTCCGATTATATAAAATCAGCGTTTTAAATCGGATCGTATAGGTCTCTAATATTCAAACGTATTGTTCTTAATTACTAACGAAATTACGTAATTTTGTAATTTAGTCATTACTTGCGGTTTGAGAAGGCCGGATGGAACAAGTCTAGTCAATTATTTCTATCGAAATCTATCACTAGTAATCTTGCATTTTATGAAATAATATTTACCGAATATTCCCTTTTAGTACCATTAGGCATAATGTCGCAGGTTAGTTTATACTAGAAAATCCCCACCCTCCCGACTCACGTGCACTTTGGGACGCAAACATTAGTATTCTTCCCGAAAGTAGTACTTTATTTTTACGTGCTCAGTATGAATTATCGTAACCTAGTGGAAGCTGATATGTTTAGCGGAAGGAAAAGGAAGTGGTTCATGAACGGTTTTTATATACCTCTGTGCTCGGAGAGTGAAATTGGGATACTGTGAGTTATGTAGTACCTTTAAACCTGTCGCGCTTTAACGTTCGGAGACATCGTTCGTTACGAGAACCAACTGAGGAACACGAACGTAAAACATTCAAAAGTTCACCTTCACAAGTGTTTGTCAAGGTTATCAGATATTGTGATGCGTATAAATGACAATTTTTATGAATATAATAAAGGAGGTTTTTCATCTACAATTTTCCTGGGTATACCAATGAAAGGTTAAATCTATTAGTCTAGCCAATATTTAAGCCAATAATATTTGGTAAACTGGGGTTAAATGGTGTGATATCTGACATCAATGATAGTCATTTATATTCTTATATAGAAATGTATAATTATCTTTATATTATCTTTAAATTTGTTTTTTTTTTGTTGCAGAATTAACAACAGGATGCATGTAATGGATGGAGATTGTGAGAAAACATCAGGATGTCTTGCAGCAGAAGGAGCACCTGAATTAGGTCCCAAGGATAAACATGGGGGTGAATCTGGAGCACAGGAGTGTCAAGAAACTGCCATTGAAGATTCAAAGAGTTTGACGGCCAATGAAAATGGTTCTGTTAATGGTGATCACCCACCGGAAAATTCCACAGTTGATGCCGAAACACCTTTGAATTCAGTCCTAAAAGAGGAGAAAAATTCTAGCGAAGAGGGAGCAGTTCCCTTGGATCCATTGGCGGTGGTCCCTAAGAAGGAACTAACTTCAGAATCAGATGCTGAAAATGAAATTCCTGCAGAGGATCAGAGTGCTGATAAAGCGGAAGTAGTTGATACTGATATAGAAAAAACGGACTGTCAGTCTAATAATACTGATAACAATGATACTTCAGTGCCTGAAAAAGAAACAGATTTAAGTAACCAAGAATGTAAACAAGAAAAAGAAGACATTGCCATTGGAAGTGAAGAAGATGACAGGAATAGTATATCGAGCAGCCATGTTAGTCAGGTTTGTAATGGTTTGTTAAACATATAATAGTGCTGGAGTCATATGAAATATTTATTGAATAAAGGATTATAACCTTCATTTATGTACTGTGATACTGTTTACATAAAAAATTAATAGATATTTTAACTCTAAAACATACTATGTTGTAATAAAACCACTAGTATTTCTGTTAATAATGCTATGAAGCTTACAGAACATATATGTATGTTAACTTTGTAAATAATGTATTAAAACATCTTAAATTTGAGCCATTTCCTATTAATAACACTTAATAGTCATATGTTATCTATAAATTATGTATTCATTTGTTTTTACATTGTTTAATGAAAGAGTATATAATTTATTGTAAAACCATGGTTGTCATATGTTATCTATAAATTATATGTGCATTTGTTTTTTCTGTTTAATGTTAATAATTTTTAATATAGAGTGAAATAACAAGAAGGAAGCGGAGTATAGAAAGAGAAGGCGAAGGTGAAGTAAGCAGTGGAAGTGAAAGTGAGACTGGTAGGAAAAGACTGAAAGGGGATGGAGAAATTCTTACAAATGAACCTTCTCAAGAGTCACAGGCGAGTGTATGAAAAAAATTAATATAAATAATTACTTTATTTTGTAATAATTTAAATTTACTCAGTTAATTCAAATTTAATATTTGTCTAGGTTAACACTAAAAATACAATAGTTATTCCTGTTTTTGTCGCTCATATTATTCAAAACAGAATATAATATGGAATCTCATTTATTAAATAATGAGGCATTAGAAATTGAAATTCATGAAGTTATTTTAATAATATTAATGAAATTACTATGATGAAAAAATAAACTTAATATATTCCCAGGTTGTGTCATTACATATCTTAATTTTGTCTATTAACTTCAGTTTTTTCATCACTAAATTGGTTTTAATGTAATAATTATCAATATACTTTAAAGCAATTGCTGTTAATAATTGTTGACCTAGTTATTTCTGTCTCTGTTTGCGGTAGATCTATCACATTTTTAGCTTCACTCTTCATAGTATCAGTTATTATATAGCAAAAAATCAGACACATTATTACAATAAACTTTTCATTTTTAATTTAGGGTGTCATGGATGATGAAAGAGAACGTATAATCCATGATTATATTGATGGTTGCACGCAAAATCCTGAAGACATGTCGAAGTCTATTGAAAAATTACACAAGGAACTGAATGCACTTGCAGAATTAGCCAGAGCCAAAGAATTAGAATGGAATTCAATTCTCAGGCTGCGAAAACTGAAAGAGGAAATGCTTGAACGCATTCTAAGAAAAAAAAGGCAAACTTCAATTGTTGAAGGAAATTCTTCTGATTGGAGCAATGTTGAAACTGGAAACCAAAGGGTATATTTCAATTTTATTCAAAACCTTTACTGTTGTTAATTATAATTCAAGATACTCTCTACTCATTTCAATTTAAAGATTAATTACAAATAAAAGTACACAAATAGAAATAAATGGTAGAGTCCTAGGTTAGAGTTAGAGAGTGTGTGGAAGAACCCTGTCTAGAATGAAATTGGTCTGAAAATTTAAAAATGTATAATTTGTTTTCATTCCCATTATAATATATTGCTTCCATTAGATACTTCTTAAACCTTCATATAATACTCTTGTGGTTTTTCAGATAATTAAAAGTCAGCAGAGTGGAAACAACCAAATGATGATGGTTCCTATAGTATCATCTAGTCCTAGTGGTGAAGGTGTGGGCGGACGAGGAATAAATGCAATTCCTCCTGTACGGATAACTGAAATTGGTAGACAACAAAGACCCATACTTCCAAAACCTTATCCTCATGTAATTGATGCTAATAATATTGTTCGTGAAGGGAGGAATGGACCAATCCTGGATGTGAAGTCTATTATAGCTGATTACAGGTGAATATTTAACATTTAAAAAAGTGAAATAATACTGTCCACAAAAAACATCCTTGACATTTCTTTTTAAGCTTAATGTAGCTTAATATAATCCTTAAGAAAGTTAAAACATTAATATTATTTTAAAGCAAGTATAATATTTTCAAGACATTTTGAATCGTGAGATTGACATCAACTAAAATAAACATACTCATTCAAAACTAGTGTCAGTTGTGAAAGACAAAGTAATGTTAGTTTAAATGGTTATGTTAATATTTTTAAATGGCTTATGCAGTTTTATTTTATCTGTCAGATAATGCATTAAACCTTAAATTCTTATGGTAATTCCCTGAAATGTTTTTGATCGAATACTTTTATGCAGTAACCAATAATTTTAACATTTAGAAATAATAGCATTTCGTTATCTATAATAATATACAACTCATATGTGTATATATATATATATATATATATATATATATATATATATGGTTTATTTTGTGAGTTTCATATGTTATTTAGAAGACAGATAAAAACATGAAATTTTATGTTTCATAAATTTAAGACAATATTAGTCATGCTTGTAGGTTGCGACACCCGGAAAATGTACCCAGGAGAGGTAGAAGAGTTCGTGGAGAAGTACCAGTTGTATCACGTATTTCTTCCAGTCCTGCACTTATTAGTATGGCCAATATGGCACTTGGTTCTGGATCCAATGTCAGAACAATTCATGATTCAGCATATTCCATTGGTATGTTGCTACTTGGTGAATAAATACAATAGATCCATTCAATAATTGCATAAAAAAATTCTTTTCATTGCACTGGTATATTTTCAACTGTTAAATTTTGTTTATTAACTAGTTATTAGTATTAATGACTTAATTACACCTAATAGTAATAATGATACCAGTTGCAGATTTTGTTGCTTCTGTTTCAGTAAAATAGTTTTGTTAAGGTACATAGAAATGTAATTTATATGATTTATAAAGTCAGTTGAAATTGTGTTGCAGCTACAGATCATACAAGGTCTGTAAACTCTGATTCCTCAAGAACTAGTCACCCTCCGGATGGAGCATCTGGAATGAGTTTCAAAGATGTACTTGTACAATTTGCAAAGCTTTCGCAGAGCCCTTCACCTGGGAAGCCACCTCCACCATATCCTGAAGTTACATTACATCCTGTGAATTCACCACAGTCACCTCCTACATCCCATTCCTCATTGCTGCATGGGATCTTGACCAAATCTTCTACTCCTAATCCTGGTCCTACATCCCAACGGCCTGCAACTTTCTCCCCCACTCTCGCTCGTCTCCTCACTGCACCAGAAAAACCAACTCCATCCCATCAAATGTCTTCATCACAAATATCGGCCCAGTTCCGCCCCCCGACATCTCGAGTCTCTATCACAGACATATTGACATCATCCAAAGTAAGTACTGGTTTTATGATAGTTTAAGTAGTGTATTAAGTATTCAATTAATGATTCCATCTCTGATGTTACTGTGGTAGTTATAGTTTTCATAACATGTGGTGACAACCAGAGTTATACGTATAAACTGGAGAACCTGCTGCAATATGTATATAATGTAGTCACTATAAGTAAATAAATGTATTTATATAGCTTATCAACTTCAATTGTTTATTTATACATATATATATATATATATATATATATATATATATATATATATATGAAATAATTTGTAATTATAATGTAATAGATAAAGGTAAAGTAGAAAGTAAATTTTTTATTAACAATGATCATATCACTTATCATCTTTGACAAGTATTTTCCTTTACTCCTTATATTCTGAATTAATGTTATTAAATAATGTTAAATTTGTTATTATTTTTGTGTTGTCTTAGTGTATAAAATTGTGTTAAGTAAGTAATGTGTCCGTCACTAGTATTCAAGGCTTCCTTTGAGGGATGTTATTTTGTTTTGTGCATAATTGTAAAATTATATCAATTTTGCCAAAAAAAAAATGTTGAGAATAACATTGATTACCTAATTTTTATACTCTGTAATCTATTTAATTAAGTAAGAGTGGTATTTTTTTTTAAAGTAATTAGGTATATTATTTTCTCTGCAGAAGTCACGAAATGAAATCACCATTACACCAGTAGCAGGAAACCCTGGCCCAAAATCAAAAGATGACGTAGTGTTATTGGTAAGTATTTGAAGGGATCGAACTACCCAAAATTTATTAATGGAAATATTCATTTGTTTGTAAAAACAAGTTATAATTTATGGTAAGCAGGTAAACTTATACATTGTAACTTTTAGATATTTATACATTGATTCAAACTTTAAAGGTTTTTATTTTGTATTCACCTGTGTATGAACAAAAACAGATATTTTGTTTTTCTTGTTATTTTCTTTTTACATAACATATGTCTTACATTAAATTTACTATGTTTTCTCCCAATGATAACTTATTTTAAATTTTCATATTCCATATTATTATTTTGTACATTTTTAATGAACAATTTTATATCATGTTTAAAACATCTCTTACTCCCCCAGAAAACCAGCTATTGTAATTTTTTCTGAGTATTTACCTCTAATATTAAATATGTCCACTGTTTTAGGATGATGATGATGAGACTGGAAGTGGTGATGGGCTTGTAATTGATGAAGGCGGTGGTGATGTAGTTGCTGGGAATGATGAAGCCCAGGCACCCCAGTGCCAAGGTTGCAGAAGGAAATCTGCTCAGTTTGTTTGTGCTGGCTGTGGCAACCAATGGTACTGCAGTCGAGAATGTCAAGTAAGTTAAAGTAATTTAATTTATATATATGTTTTTTCATGTTTCCAATACCTTAATATTGGTTAAAAAAATTGTAGTTAACATTATTCCCTGAAATTTAGATATCTCAGTGATCAAATAATATTAAACAGAGAATATTAGCCTTTTCTATTGTGGAGTGAAAACATTTTTTTATATGAATTAATAATATCATATTCTGTTACAGGTCACAGCATGGGAAGAACATTCAGACATTTGTTCAGGTTAAAAACAAAGTACCAAATTGATTGTTACTCATTGATGTGCCAAAAAGATCTCACTGAGCCAACTACTTCCAACCAATAATATTAATATTATGTTACCAGTCTTAATTTATATTGTGGCCCAATTGTTTATTTATGTATGGAATACATATTCCATTCTATCCTAGTATTTCTACAAGGTATTCCTGATTTTTAGTATTGCAATTTATTATATTATAATGATAGGATTTACAATAAACAAATTTTTCAGTACAATACATTGTCTTATTCTTCCTTTGTTGATATTTAATTTTATGTATGTTATAGGCAGTGATACCTTCATGTAAATAACTAAGACTAATTAACTGTATTGTCAAATGTCTTGTAGAAGATCCAATGACATTTTTTATAACCAAGTATATTTTAATATGAACTGTCGAGTATGTACATGTTTTGTATAAATTATTAAACTTAGAATTAAACATGAACATTTCAATATATTAAAGGTATTAATAAATGAATGTGTTTCACAATACTCCAAGGAGTGTTTACATTGTATACATTATTATTTTAAACGATTATATTTAATCTTGATAGAATATATTCAGAATGTTTTATTTATATATACACATGTTTGTGTATGATTAGTATAATTAAAATCATGGGGAGCTTAGTATCCATAATCAAATCACAATAATTGATGATTGGCATTTGTACAGTGAGATGAAAGTATATTGAGATTATTTTATTAGCTTAATTCAACATTAAATGTTCTCCTTGTTCTATAGAAAGCTAGCAAGCAAACAAACAAACATTAAATGCTATATTATTTCAAACTCAGAAGATATACTTATTATGCCTGCACATAGCAGCGTCAGGCACATTTGCGCAGTAAATAAATACAGAGAAAAAAAACGTATTATGCTGCCTTAGTATTAAACAAATAGAGCATTCACATTCATTTATAATCATAACCATTAAGAAACCCAGCACTTTCTAAGGAGTAATGAAAAGTAAAAGAAATAAATAAATGATAAAAGGATATTATTAGATTCAAAAATTAGTTGATTTGAATTAGTTTTTATTAGATAGCCCAGGAAGGCTTGGAATATAATACTAGCATTAATATAGTCAGATATTTACACGTTGTCTGCCAATGAAGCAGTGTTGTGTCACTGTTGCTTTAACACTGCTATTGCAAAGCCAATACCAGTTGAGCTTATAAGACCAAATATGCAAGTGGAGAAAGAATACTCTTGAACATTTATATCCAAGAATAGGATATAAACATAACATCAGACAGACATCAAACAATCAAATGGACATCAGAAGAATTGTCATTGTTTGAATGGCCTGGAAACAAAAACCATTTACACAAACTTATTAGCATTCATCTTAAGGATATTTATTCTGAAAATTTATTCTGTTTATAATGGAATCTTAAATATACATTTTTGGTCCAAGTGACCATTGTTAATAAATAAATGTAGCAGAAAGTTGTAAGTACATTCTTTCAGGAGTTTGTCTCATGTTATTTTATGGTAAATTTCGTGTACTTCATTTTTAATGATTTTTTTTTCGTGCCATGTTGATCGAGTAAATTTTTGAAATAAAAATGGACAAATATTTTTCCGATTGTAATGACTATCTTCACCTACTAAAGAATTGAATACACTAAAACATTGGTTTTACCAACAACGCACTCTTTAGCGGGATGAACCAACTTGAGAAAGGTTAAAATTTAACAGGTTTACTCTAATCCCACGCTTTGTCAATTACCGCTGTAGTAATGTCTCTAGTCCTACTATTGTTTAGTAGTTTTTATAACTACATAATACCAATTGCTTTGGGGGTATTTGCAGTGATCGTTTATAGGTTAATTATTAAGTCATCTAAAGGAGATGCCTTTGATAAGACATCCAACAGTAGTAAGATAGAATGCGAGAGTTCGAGAAGAGATATTTGTGAATGTGGAGAATCGTCAAAATGTTCAAATAAAAAGAAAAATAAATCCTTATCAACAAGAAGAGTGACCGCTGCAAAATGTCGACCTACTATTGACTTAAGTCGTATTAATCATACTATTCACATATACTATGAAACCCAGTATGGCAAAACAAAGGTAAACTATAATAAGTCCAATATTTTGACTTTTTTTTACCTTCAGTTACATTCATTTGATTTTACGTTTATTGCAGGTGTTGTGCCAAAAGCTTTATGAACATTTGCAAGAGTACATTACTAATGTACATTTGATAAAGATATCAACTATTGAACCTGAAGAAAAATTATTACAAGATGCTTCTAATGGGGAAGTCATTTCTCTGTTTGTTTTACCAACAGTTGATGGAGGCCAACCACCACAGAGTGCTTCATGGTTTTGTAAATGGCTATCTGAAGCAGCTAATGATTTCAGAGTAGAAAAAGTGTTCCTCAAAGGATTTCACTATGCTGTTTTTGGCCTTGGCAATTCACAATACCTAACTGACTTCAACATTGTTAGTACATATTGTCACTTTTTGCACTTGAAGCAAAAATGTTTTGTTAATTTTTTGTTTACATTGATTATATTGTATAACTAAGGATAGAAAATATATGTTGTACTTAATTATTTATGTCATAATATAAAGCATTTTTTATTTCTTCTCTTGTTTAACATAATTTTTTTTAAATGGTTTGTTTCACCATTTAAAAACTGCTTTCACAGGTTGCTAAACAGGTTCATAATGATTTCATGAAGTTGGGAGGAAGTAGTATTTTGCCTATTTATCTTGGAGATGAGGACGTAACTGCCAGTTTAAAAGGCGGGTTAGAAGAGGATTTTATTTATTGGATGAAACTTTTAAGTGATATTTTGACAAAAGCAAATGATAATCCAGTGTTAGAAGAACCCAAAGTATTATATTTATTTTTCCTTTCTAAAAAACTATATCTTATTTACTTATTTATTTTGTGGCAAGTTATTTATTTTATGATTATGTATTTATTTGTTACAAATCTTAATTGTTTAAATTTAAAGTTGGTGTGATTACATTTTAGAATTTTGAGTCTAGCAGCGAAGATGAAGATAACATTTTGGATATAGAGGATCTCGGGAAAGTTGTGGCCAAACGAGAATCTAGTGAAAGAGAAATGATTACACCAGCATTACGTCAAGTTCTTACAAAACAGGGATATCGACTAGTTGGAACTCATTCTGGTGTTAAACTGTGCAGATGGACAAAAGTTAGTGTTGCTTATTAAGTGATTAAGAAATTAAATAACTCGAAGTAGGTAATATAAATGGTTGGATTATTGCCATAGGCAATGCTTCGTGGTCGAGGTGGATGCTACAAACACACTTTCTATGGCATTGAGAGTCATCGGTGCATGGAAACAACACCGAGTCTTGCTTGTGCTAACAAGTGTGTCTTTTGTTGGCGTCATCATTCTAATCCTGTGGGCACTGAATGGAAATGGAAAATGGACAAGGCTGAGGACATTATCAAAGGCGCTCTTGAGAACCATTACAATATGATAAAGATGTTCAAAGGTATTTTTTTTTTAAATAAATTTGCCTCAAACAATTCTTTATTTTTAATCATTCATCTTTTACATATATTAATATTTTTCATGTAATTTATTCCTACGTTTAATATATTAATAGTTGATCATTTATACTCGTTTTCTTTTTACATGTTTGAAATAAATGTGGGTTCTAAGCAATTGTATGTTGTGTTTTGTAGGACATAAATGTAGGTAAAAAACTGGTCTAAGAAAATGATTATCATATTATTATGGTATAAAATATTATGATTTTGTTTTGTGGACAGATTCAAATTTAATTTTGAATTATTGTTATGTAATTAGGTGTGCCAGGGGTAATTCCAGAGAGGTTCCAAGAAGGATTAGTAGCCAAACATTGTGCTCTTTCTCTGGTTGGAGAGCCAATCATGTATCCACAAATAAATACATTTGTTCAACTCTTACATAGTAAAGGGATATCATCATTTCTAGTCACAAATGCTCAGTTTCCTGATGCTATTAGGTACTTTTAAAATAATTTTTAACTATTATATCTTATAATAAATCCTATTCTAATAAATTGTCATAATTTCATTAAATAAACTGGAATGTAGTTTTATTTTTTTATTATTATATTATTCCATCAGAAAATGTTTTGGCATTTTGAGATAAAACAACATGAAATGTATTTTTGATTATTTCCAATTCTCTGATAGTATTATTGCCTGTTTCAGAAATCTCAGTCCTGTAACACAGCTATATGTTAGTATTGATGCAAGTACAAAAGAAAGCTTGAAAAAGATTGATCGGCCTTTATTCAAAGATTTTTGGGAGAGATTCATTGATAGTCTAAAAGCACTATGTGATAAGGTATTATTATAAATTAGCATTAACCGATTTTATTTAATGTGTCACTTAGATTCCAATTAATTTTACTAATTTTTTAATTATGTTACAGAGGCAACGAACTGTTTATAGGTTAACATTGGTTAAAGCCTGGAATTTTGATGAATTAAAGAACTATGCGGAGTTAGTAAATATTGGGCAACCTGACTTTATTGAAGTTAAGGTATGTTATAATTTCCATATAACTTCCTTATATGCAAGGTTTTTTTATTCATTTATATGCATATTTATTATTATTAGGCATAAATTTGGAGGTCCATGACTAATTTCATCACACTGGTTAAAACATATATTTTGATAACATGGGGTATTCTATTAATATTTTATCTTTTAAAATTCAAGGGCACTAGTAATATGAATTAATGTGATTTTATACTGTACTTTATATGTTACTAACTGAACCAGCATTGAGAGTTTAGGGTTCAGTCAATTGAAATTTGAAACTTAAGAAAATTTTGAAATAAATGTGTAGCTCATGTAAGTCCAGTTTACTCATTAGAATTCAGTTACTTTGTTCAGTAATACTGCTGATGAAATGCAAATTGAATTGAAATAACTCATTACTTATTTGTATTATTGAAGGAGCTAACATTTAAATAAAAGATGTTTATCCACACTAATGTTTTTAACCCAGATATTTTTTTTGCTTTTTTAAGGGAGTTACATACTGTGGAGGAGATAGTAAAAAACCTAATTCATTGACTATGGCTAATGTTCCATGGCATGATGAAGTTATCTCATTTGTTCAACAGTTAGCAGATTTACTACCCAATTATTCTATAGCATCTGAGCATGAGCATTCTAATTGCTTATTAATAGCTCATAATAAGGTTAGCTGTCAACATGAACTTCTAAATGGTGTACCTTTAAGTTTTAAATTAATGAAATGACAGCAATTTCACTATTTTATAATTTTAAGAATACCATACCAATGACAATAAGAGCTAAGAGACGTTTCATCTGAAGCAGTAAGACACTCACCTATTGATACTTGTACCTCATTATATTACTGACAGAATGCAACTGACTATGACAAGAAGCTGAAACTGGGCTAGCTAAAGACTAGGTAGACAGATGGAAATATTCATGGTGTTAATAATATAAGGTGAAAGTAATGTATAAGTCAAAGTTGTTACAAGGACATGAATATTCGAGGGACTTAGACCCCTCCAGTCCAGGTATGCTCTAAGTTAAGTTACATGAATCCACATAATTTTTGGTTTGATTAATATAACAAAATTATTCATGTATAATTCTATATCTATTCAGTTTTATAGTTTAAGGTAAATGACGAATGGTGGACATGGATAGATTATGACAAATTTCATGAACTTATACAAAAATACTACAAGTCTGGGGGGAAAGAAACATTTTCGGCAAAGGTATTTATTCTATTTAATAATTATACTTCACTTTAACGTTATACATTTTTTAACAAGAGTATATTTTGTATTATTTATGTTAGGATTACATGTGCAAAACACCTGAATGGGCAGTATTTGGTTCATCTGAAAGAGGATTTGACCCTTTAGAAACAAGATGGTACCGCCGAGGTGGAAACAAGGATATAACTGGATGTTAAAATTATATTCGCAAAAATATTTTTTCTAATAAATTTGATTGAGTATGAAGTATTTATTGTATTATATACCGATTATATCTTTCAACCTATAATAGAATAAATATCATTCTAATATTAATATTTATTGAACACAGTAAATAGGTTAATTGAAATAAATAGATCTTAACACAAGTAAAAAGCTATAACAAAACAAAACAAATTCTTTATTATTCAATTCATACAAAAAATGAAACTGAAATAATGAAAAATAACAAATAATTTAACAAAATATATATTACAATGCAGTCAAATTAATTTAAATATATATATGCTTCCTGAATTATGGAATGAAAATTCAAGCAATGAATCACAGACAAATTGCAGAACAAATTTACATGCTGATGAATAACAGGCCCATCCTTATGATGTTCAGGTCCTATGAAGTAACAGAAATGAAATTCTTGTTATAAAAAAAATGTAATGGTAAAAGAAAATTATTAGTCATATTGTATTCAAATATAAAAAAACAATGCAACATTTTTTGGATACAATTCACACTGGTCAATTATTTATCAAAACTGATTTCTATTTAAGGAGAAAGTATAATACTTACTTGTTACATAATATTTTTGTATTATTTCTTACACTAATACTGTGCCAGTTTGCCTGAAAGCATTTATAAAAAAAAACAGATTAGGAAGCAACATATGACAAGTACTAATGAAGAATACAGAATAACGCGTTGGATGTTTTGATCAATGTTCTAGATTTCAATGTCAAACAGTACTTTTGGATGCTCTAAATTTAAATCCGGTTTCCATGAAACTATAAATACACAAGGGATCAACTTTACAAGCAGAACAAATTTACATGCTGATCAATAACAAGCCCATCCTTATGATGTTCAGGTCCTATGAAGTGACAGAAATGAAATTCTTGTTATAAAAAAAATGTAATGTTGAAAGAAAATTACTAGTCATATTGTACTGAAATATAAAATACAATGCCACATTTTAAATCAGGTTCCCATGGACTATAAATACACAAGTGATCTACTGGGTATTCTGTTCTCAATTCTAAATTGTGTGTAATAAAAATGATTAGAAAAATTTTAAATTAGATTTTATATATAATATATAAACCTGCAAATGACCAATAACAATAAAAACTTGATAAAACCAAACCTGACCAGAATATTAAAAATGTACAAGAATTATTTCATTTAATACTATTGTTACAAGAGCTGTTATAGTTTATTACTTGATTCAATTTTCTATAATTCTATACATACATACACATACACATGAATATGTAAACTCTATGTTAAAAATAGCTTTATATTATCATTAATAATTAAGTAGGACAAGTCATAAAACCTTCTCATACTATAAAAAAGAACGAAGGAACAAATAAAGAATTTCAATGTAAATTAAAATTATTTTATCATTATTTCATTTGATTCAATTAAATTTTATTTACTTACAGAGAGCCCAACAGACCAAGATATTCCTGCTGGATTTTCACTTGTAACTCCAATACGTCTATAGACAGTACCACTTTTTGTTACTGCCCAAACTTCGTCACTTCCAGCTGAAATATCTTGAAAGCCTACAACAAACAGGTTAATACATAGATAAATATCAATCGATATTCATTTAATATAAAAAATAATTTAAATTAAAGAGCATCAAGTGAAAAGTTAAATAGACCTCCCGTATGTATACATTTATTCATTTATATTTGGCATAATTATCAGTGAGATGCTCATTGGCTAATTCACTTCCAACATTACATATCCTCCTCAATCACCTATAATAGATTCTGCAAACATGATTGTATTAAATGATAATGAGGGAAAGATTTCTGCTTCTCCTTGCAGTTTACCTCGTTAGTATCACAGCATTAAATCATAACTTTGGGGCCTTTAAGCACATGAGAGGTGAAATTAATTACCTTATTTATTAAAATTTAATCATATTTGTTACAGTAATCAAAAAACTGTTAACTGGTTTGGGGCGAGTTAAGTATTATGACACAATTACTACGTGGTTTTTACATGACCAACATGAATAATGTGCACACTATTATATTTAACTGGAGTAAATGTATCAAGAAACAAATAACACATGAATTATAATATCTATAAATTATATAAAAATTCAATATACGTAAGTTGACTGATAATTATAATAAACATCTTTAAAATAAATCATTATTTTTAAACTGGTCTAAAGTTGGACAGAACTGGCCTAGAAAAGAGCCTTACAAGATTAAAATTGGTATTTTAACCTAGGTCAATCCCGGACTGCTACAAAAATTAACTATACTGAGCCTAACATGAATTTTGTAAAAATATCATGTGGCTAAAATAAAAAATATAGGTGTATATGCTTTTAAACAGTAAAATCTTACCAAATCCTTTATCAGCAGAATTGTGGGAAATTGACTGCCAGTGGCTGCCTTCTGGAAATACAGGACTGACCTCTCTTCGTACAAAAAGATTTCCATCACAATCTAAAGCCCATACAGCCCATTTGGCAACTGAGACTTTTCGAAGCATACCTCCTTTAGGTGGATCTACTGTTTCCCAGATCTCACCTGAAAATCAATAAAATAAAATAAAATATTAGAAACAGCACAATAATCACAAAACTTTGGTTCATACTCTTTTCTTTTAAACTACATACCCATAGGATTGGAAGTAGTTATACCAAACCTCCAATATGTTGAACCATTTCTACCAACAGCCCAAACTTGATTACCACAACCACAACTGATGCATGACAAAGTTTGGTCACATGCCACATGCTCCCAGTTATCACCCTATAATATTATGGAGTACAGAAGTTCTATTTCCTTTTACCAACAATTTAAAAGTAACATTAATATGTAGATGTTAACATCTAACATTTTCCAGTTGAGGTATACAACTGGATTCTGAGGTATCCAGATCTAAATACATAACTAACAAAATAAACTTAATTTAAATATAATGAATGTAACTGTCTACATTAATTAATATTTTACAGTGTGTTAAATTGTTGTCATCTGAACTGCTAGTATGTTCCAGAATACCCCTTGCCAATGAAGTAATACAAAAATAAGAAAGAGTGCTCTGCAACATTTAGTTTTTTACTAATAAAATCAATATAATTACCATAGGATTATCTTTAGATACACCCTTTCGGAATAATGCATCACCATTTGCTGCTACTGCCCAAACACATACAACATCTAGGCCAGGAGATAACTGCAAAATTAAATTTCATATTATGGTAATGTAAAATGTGCTAAAGGGACATTTATTAAGGGAAATTTATAC
The DNA here is from genome assembly GCA_019843655.1 of Lethocerus indicus. Classification (NCBI taxonomy): domain Eukaryota; kingdom Metazoa; phylum Arthropoda; class Insecta; order Hemiptera; family Belostomatidae; genus Lethocerus; species Lethocerus indicus. The sequence goes on along the minus strand of JACDQD010000003.1, from coordinate 17,274,510 downwards.
ATTGCTACAAGTGCTGTGAACAATGGAATTAGATTAGAATACCTGTAGTGAAACATCAGTTATTTTTGAATTCCCAATTTCTACCCAAGGACCTGATGTCAATAACTTGCATTTTCTGGCCCAACGCCTCCTCCGTACATAATCTGTCATGTTTTTACGTGCATGATAGCTTGTAGAAAAATCCACAGCATACTGCCAACCTTCACTGTCAACTCCACCCGGTGTTAAGTAGTCCACAGTCCAATCTGTTAACTGGTCAGAGTTATACATTTTTTACAACAAAATATAAAACAAATGTGACTAAGGAAAACTTCTAACATTAGAATTTAAATTCAAGAGCTTAATATTTATGATATTTCTGACATTAACATTTCAATTAGAAGTAATCAAACATTAAGTAAACCTTCATTAGCACACTGTACTTTTTTGCCAGGGTAATTAAATATGGAATTAAATAAAATATAGCTTTGTATGTACAGAGAATAGGTTTCCATGAACAAAATTATAAAGTGAAAAAGTAACAATAAACAAAATCAACAGGAAAAACACATTAAGCCATAATTGATCTGGTTACCCATTGCCAGTGCATAGACAGAAGCCTAGTGGTTTCTTTAGATCTTTTGTGTCTGCCCGTAGAATCACTCCACATGGGTCTATCTGTAGGCAGTCCCCTAGAGGTAAAACCACTCAAAGGATTCCATCTTTGATTTTCATATACATAGCAACAGTAGGTATCAGTCATTGGATGTATTCCGTGACTGTTTCTTTCCAACCCTGAAAGAAATGTGTATGCAATAAGTTAATTTGTTTAAACAAATAATTTAAGTAATTCCAATATGAATGCCTGTACTAATACTTATCATCTGTATTTTATCCAAGAAATTTGTCATGTTTCAGTAAGCCAAATAAGGTGAATATAATAATATGGAGATTGTTAATTTTATTTATATTTATCAGTTAAAGTAAATTAGTTCTGGCTTGCACATATATGTAATAACATTAATTCCATAAAACTTAACCTCCTAGAAATGCACCACCCCAACCGCCAGAATACATATAAGGCATATTGTCTGCTGAAATTCCCCATGTCACACCAGCTGAGCAGGATTCAACCATTACCATATGACCACCCATCTGCCTCCAAAACATTTCTGCTAATGGTATTATAACCTGAAAATAATTTTAAAGATTTGCATTAATACAATAATGAATACAACTAAATCCTGAAATGCTAAAGTTAATAATCAATGGTAGCAGATCATGATAATTTATTTTAATAAATAATACAAATCTCAAACAAAAGGTATGTTTATATTTCATTTTCAAATTTCAATAAATGTCAAACCATACCTGTTTGGATTTATATACAACATTATGCAATTCAATATCTCCATGAATACTCATGTGTGTGATTGTTTGGGGCTTCATTCGGTGCTCAAAATGTGTGAATACTATATTATTAACAGATATCTGAAATAATGTACAATGCTCAGACATAAAACAAATCAGTAATAAAACATGATTGTAGAATTATATAGCTATATAATAGACTCTGTCAATGTAATTTCACTATATAATGCAATGGACCAATCAGATGGTTAAATGTTTCATAACCACAGAATAAAATTTGTATTCAGTTTCTGGGTATATTTTAATGTACCTTAAAACCTTCCTCAAAACACAGAATAGTTACAACACAAGAGTTTCCAGGAGTAATGGTTAAAACACCTTCTCTATCTTCAATTCCCCACACACTATTTTCTTTGGTGTTCCTGACTATCACATTATCTTTGAATCTTGGATTAAAATGAAGGGCCAATGTAGAATTTGATTCACACTCAAAATCAATTGAAAACCTTTAAAAAATAATCATAATAATTATAATTCAGTAACATAACAATAGTATATTTTTGAATTAAAAATAAGGAAATAATACACTTCAAAATATTTAAAAGAACTAAATATATTAATGCAATTTACCTATCAGCTTCATGAGGTACAAAAGCAGATACTGTGACAGAAGAACCAGGGGCAAAACCGTTGCTTAGAACTTGCCACCATGGTAAAACTTTTCCTTTACAATCTAGCTCTTTACAATACATGTCTCCAGATAACTGTTGTTCCTATATGAACATACACGTATAAATAGGTACATAAATAAAACAAATAATCGTAACAAAACAAAATTATTTTTGTTATTTGTTCTACAAAAATATATAAAGAGAATAACCTTATTTAAATACCTGGAATCTGACTTAATAATCAATTAAAATTCAGAAACAATATAATACCTTTAACTTAACAGGGTCAAATGCATAAACATCTCCCAGTTGTGTGGTTGCCCATATGCTATTTGCTCCAGGTGCATCTTCTAAGTTGTGCATCTGACAACAAACTGCAATCATAATTGTAATCACTTCTGAATAAGGGCAAATGAAACAACATTAAAATGTGAAATGAAAAGTTAATAAATCACAACTGAATAAGGAAAAATTAAATAGGTTTTAAAACAATAGTTTTTAAAGAACAAACAGCCACATAATAAAACTTTTATAATAAAATTACCTGAAGTAAGACTTGCCATCCATTCATCATGATCAACATCACCAGAGAAATGTATTCTGAGAGGTTGTATATTACTTTTTGTGGTATCCACAGTATGAATAGCAATTCTTGGCCAACCAGGTTCACTGCATGAGATCACACATACTATTTCTGTCAAGGAAACCTGACACTGAAACATTTAAAATTCTCATGTTTTAAAATGATGAGACAACAGCAAATAAAACAAACAAAATATAATCAATCTAGTTTAAGACATAATTTAGTATTAAATAATTCAGTAGTGTGGTTGTAAACTGCTATTAGCATCTTAGCGCATACCCAAACTATAAACTAAAACAAAACAATCACCTGAGTATACTTTTTCAACCAAGAAAGGAATCTGTTGGTCTGATACTACTAATAATTGCACGAACCTTGCACACTGCTTTATCTAATGAAAGTACAGATAAAGTTCCACTCTCAATGGAAGAAGTTCTATTTCCAATCCATTCTAGTTCCAATAAACAGTCTTCATATATCTGAGAAGGATTACCCATCATGCAGAATCGACACTCAACACTTTTGATACAAGAAGTCCTGAAAAATAAAACAAAAAAGTAAAGTTAGACACAAAAACAATACAAAATTAGGTATACTAATCCTTAGTCCTTAGTAGCAACACTACTTACATTTCTATTGCTAATTCATACTTTTCAAATCCTTTAGTATGGGCAAAATTTGAAGCATTCAAATCTTCTAATATCTTAGTGCGCCATGGAGCAGTTTCTAATCCGCTATTTGGTGCACTCTCAACAAACCTAAACAGAAAATTTAAACAATACAATAACATTGTATGAAAACATCAACTACATACCATAAATTAATTTCTTAACCTAACTTACTTCATAACTTTTTTCTCTAGGTACCCATATTGTTGATTAAGCTGGATCTAAACCTAGCTTAATATAACTTAAGCAGCACAACAGTTCATAGGGCCACCTCCTCCCCTCAAAAGTTATTTATTTTTATTATTAATTATATTAGTTTCCCATTTTTGAACATGGGAATATGTATTAAAGAAAGTGAAAAATGTCAAACTCAAGTTTCGGTATGCAAAGTTTTTTTGAAAGTAAAAGAACAGATCTAATGAACTAATTTTCAATATGATAGGATATTTTCATAGGTTACAAATGCTTTGTTGTTTGTTCATAAATCTTTTTCATGAATGAAGACATTGTTTTGGGCATTTGTAAGCCCAGTAAGAGGAATGTAAAGGGAATGTCAATTAATCCACAGTAATTATTGGTCTGTAGAGGACCAATAATAACCATTTATATTTGCATTATAAAATAATAATTGTTAACCAATTTGGAAGTTGAGTGGGATCAAACTGAATGGCTCCGCCTTCTACTGATGACCATAATGTGTCTGCTTGGCTCCACCCAGGTTCACATGTGATTTCTCTTTCTGGGAAAACATCTCTATCCCAATCAGCCTGAAAGAAAGAACTAATATTAAAATCAATCAATATGTAAATAAGTTAAATACACACACCTTGCAGGTTCATCGCTTCCTATACTGTATAAAAAATATTAACAATGAACATTTAAATTGAAAGCTAATTTTCCTTTAATAGGTTATATGCTACACACTTACCACTTCTCTGTAGATAACAAACACAAATACATGCCTAGATATTTGAAACTAAAATATACAATTTAATAATCACCACACACTACAGTGAATCAATTTATTAAGATATTTTTTCATGAATTTAAATATAAAAGTTAGAAAAAACAGCTAGACCATTATTTGTGAAATAATAATTACACATATTATGACAAATTAAATAATTTATGTAATAAAGTATTTGTGATTTGCTAACTTACATGTGGATCAGTGTCAGGATTCGCCTCAAGGGCAAGCAATGAACCAACACTTCTAACCGGACTCCATGCAGTTACTTTCCGATGGGTAGGGACTTCTTCATTTAAGCTGGAATGATATACAAAATGAGTTTCATATAATAAATGCAAATTATGTTATAGAGTAAAAGAAAATCATAGAAAATATCAGGACTATTAACCTAGCATAAATGTAATCAAGGTATTTAACATTAATACTCAACAGATATTTAGTATATAAGAAAACAAACTGACACACATTAATATTTATGTAGTGAAGTATATTTTTTTAATTAAAAAAATAGGTTGTTCACCTAAAGGTGTAGTTACAAAACCATAACTCAATTTAAATTTGGGACATGTTTAAATATATTGAATATATAAAATTTGTTGAAATTAATTAATCCTATCATTGCTTTGAATGTAAATGTGTGGCAGATTAATTTTGTATAGTATGTTCCACGTATATATCTGGGAGTAAGCCATTCATAGGATCCAAACATACCTTTACCCTTTAGCACTCCCTGCTCTTTCCATTCATTTTCATTTGACTCTAACACTATCTGACATTCATAGTAGAGTATTACTTTACTCACATAGCTGCGTACTCTAAGCTTCTGTAGCTTATTGCTACAGAAAGTGTTAATTATTGTATAAATTATGTATATTTTTTATATTAATTTTACATACTACACTGACTCATTCTCTAAAATTGGTTCTTCAACACTTCCTTCTGAAGCAGGAAGACTTGATGGTTGGATTGGTTTCTGCCAGACTGGTTGTATTTGAAGAGATGTAGGGGCAGATCGTGATGTCTCCAGCCAGTCACATTTCTCTGTACTTCCAGATCTGTGATTCTTTATTTCAAGTTTTATTATTAATTTAAGTAATCAATAAATAATTAATAATTTTGTTAATATTAGAAATATTTTAATAATAGCACTATTTCCAAATAGCTTTTATATTTCTCAAAAAAACAGATAGTAAATTTGTCACTACCACCTTAATAATAACAATAATTTAATCAGAACAAACTTCAAGGTATTAACCTGATAAAATAGAATACACAAGTCAAATAGAAGGAATGTAAAAGTAAACAAAATGAATAGATCAATAAAATCCACATATTTCTTTTTTCATTTTCAAGACCAGATACAAACCAAAGAAACTGTACTCCTATGTGGCCTGGTATGAAGATGACTTAAACTGGAAACACTACTAGCTCGACTAACTTGCACTCCTGCCTGAAGGCATCTCCAACGTTTCCCAGTAAGTTCAGAAATAGTTACTCCAACTCTCATATATAGACTTCTATCATCATTTCCAACTGCAAATACCTGAAAAAAATGTGTTTAATTGTTATGCGTAAACATGCCTCCTTAATCAAAAGATGCATAAAATAACATTCATTTCAATTAAATGTTTAATTTACTATGTTCCATAGTAAATTAAAATTTCATGTAACCGATTATATAAAATTAAAAACATATAACAGTTTTATATTTTAGCATTCAATTTCTTCCCCTTTATTTATATATAACAATAGACTGCTGTGGCCTGTTATGTGTGTGCAGTTGCTTTGGGTAAATGACTGCTAGTAGAGAGACTTGTGGTCTACCTACCTGACTTATACTAACTTATATCTAACATCCATGGCATGGGTACATTTACCTCTAGCTACGTTTATATTTTATTTCATATACAATACAAACATGTTTCACATTATAGAATTTTAGGATCTATGTTAATATATGTTAATACTTATTAGCAATAATAGAACCTCCATTAACTTTTGTAGTTTAGAAATCACATAAGATTGTTAAACTAAGGACACACCTGATCACTGGGAGCAACAGAAACCATTGCCATTTCTCCAACCATTTCAACCCAGCCAGTGCCTGTGGCCAGTTCATTGTTAGAACCTGGTTCTCCACTGATTCCTTTTCTAAACCAAACACGACCATTTGATGTGAGTGCCCAAACTGCATTTGTTCCTAAACTTATTTGTGACAATTTGAGGCTTTCCCCTGGAGCATCAACCTCCACCCACGAGTCTCCTATGATCACAGCATAATTGCTTGTAGTGCATGCACATGAATATTATATGACATGAACATATAATAAGAACAATTAAAGCATTGATTAAGTAAAGAATAAGTCATCAAAATTATTTCATACTTGTTCACCTAATGTTTCTTCATCATTCAGTTTCAAGATGGTTAAAAAACGAAACAACTATTCAGTTTAATGAATGAATTGACTAATATTATTAAACACAAACATAAAAAAAAATACATTACCCATTGGGTTTCCAGCATTAACACCCAAGCGGATAATTGCTCTCCCATTCCACAGAACAGCCCAGACTAAGCCAGTAGCCCCACAACTAATCTGCCTTACTTCACAGGCTGGAGGAATTGGAATAGCATTCCAACGAGTTCCTTCTGGGCACTTTGTCCCAACTCCTTTACGCCACATGACCTAATATAAAACGAAAAAAGAAGACAAGAACCCAATTAAACTCCACTAAGTTATTCACAAATTATGAATATCTTTAACAAATTCTGTTCATTGAGAAATATAGCATGTCCCACCCTTCCATGGGCAGTAACAGCCCAAACTTGTAATGCACCTTGCGGTCCACCAGTCATGCACTGCCCACCAACACTGACATCAATAAATGGCTCCTGTAAAAAAAAATGTATGAAAAGGAAACTAAAGAAATAGAATTTTAATGAAATCAAAATTAGTTGAATTTAATAACTATTCAATACCTGCGTTGCATCTTTATGCAATGGTGCAATAGCACACCAAGAATTCATGGCTACATATTTCCTGTATCTCACCCATTTCCTCCTCCTAACGCATGATGACCACTGTTTTGTACTATAATAAGTTCCAGGAAAATCAACAGCATATGTCCATCCCTTAATGTAATGACAAAGCTTTGTAAAATTCATTCCATGGAATATATTACATAAGATAGAAATATTTTCAAATCTAAACTAAAATATTGATACTCAAATGAATCAAAATTCAAGTATAACAGAGTAACCTTTTTTTAACATAAAATTATCATCAGAATTTAAAACCAGGGTTGGTAAACACTACAAAAACCACAATTGTTATACACACCAGCAATATCATTGTATCCAACTACAAATTTAAAGTACAAATATTATTACATCATGGTCTAATTGTTGCCCTTCAAGTGTAGTTTCAATATGCCAGTCACCTTCCCACTGCCATGCCATAGATGGGACTCTAATATCCTCCTTATTGCGTTGAACGAGTCCATCTTCACTTGAGAAGCGATATCTATCAGTTGGAAGTAATCTCTTTGAAAATCCATCCAAAGGAAACCATCGCTAAAATTTATATGCAGTAAAAGTTAAAAACACATTTTAATGTCTAATTCGAAGAATAAACTTTTTATGTAAAGTTGTCAAAATATAATTAGTTATGCCAATTTTAACCTGGTTTTCATAGGACTCTTCTTTCACTCGAATGGGAATATCAAGTCCATGTACGTGAACATATATTTGTCTGTCACCTCCCACTGCCCAAAGGAAATGTGGTACTGCTGATAAATGTTTGAAATCAAGTCCAAGGTATGGAAATTCTCTCCAATTTGAACCATTCGTGGATAATGCAAAAACTCTTCCTTCATTATTTATGGCAAATAGCATAGAATTTGGCATCCTAAATTAATTACAAATACTTTCAAATAGTAACTAATACTTTATTATTAATGAACATTAGTTTAGTTGAATACCTTAGAAAACAAATATACTTTGTAACCTCACTAATTAAAATCAATATAACCTACGCTAAAAACACAAGTAACTGAGATTAAGGTTTTCTTTTCAAACTCTCACGAACATAAATTCTAAAAACATAAATGGAATGTTGTACCACTGAATCACAATACCCTTCCGATTAACGTCAAACCGAAAATTAACTTTACCTAAAGTTTTGAAACGCCGCTATAGAAGTTCACGGCTGAGAGGTTATACCTTAAACAGACGATAAAACTACATATACAGTACAGTAGAGTTGTGACATTTTCACCTTATCTTGCCCGCACTTGAATAAAAAAAACTAACAAGAATTTAATAAGGTTAAATAGAATAATATAAATGAATTAGATAAAATGACATTAATCACATCTTTATATCAGTAGCACAAAGTATTTAAAACTTTAACAATTTAATTCTTTTTTATATAACGAATGTTTTATTTCTAAACAGGATATTTTCAAATCAACAATTCGAAATGGTAAATTTATTTTTTTTATTTTTATTTAAGTTACAAGGTAAATGTTTGGTAAATATGTTTAGTAATATAAGGATTTTGGGTAGTTGAGGGTTGCATAACTTACAAAAATGGGAGAAGCGATCAGTGTAATTTGAAAAAAAGATAAGAAAATAAGAACGAAGAGTGGTAGCGCATTACAGTCTCCTGAAGTAAATAAATGATCAACTATAAGAAAAGTGAGAATTGGGAAAGACTAATTACGGAGTAGGAAGAACGGGACCACTCCAGGCCAACGGTACAGCATGAATTTAATAAAAAAAAATTGAATACATTTCAAATTGGTGTGGAAGCAGATCACAGAAGAGCTCCAGTGGGAAAGGGAATAAGAGTCTCTACCGGAACTCGCTCAAGTGTTCTCCAAAAACAGCAAAAAGAAACGCGGATAGATAGGGGTTCAACACTTGCTGCACTGAGGTTCCCACCGCAGTTTTAAGTGATCCCCCAAAGTCGATAGTTCGAATTCGGTCACGAAAACCTCCACTCGTTTATAAGTTCCTTTTATTTTACCGATTATTTAACTTGAGTAGTAAACACATATCTTAAAGTAACCATTCCCAACTTTTATTCGTCAAGGCTCCCTTCAACACTTTTGTCAGCTGCCAGGCCCACTTCCTTTAATTCTAGTTCCAAGCGCTATTTCCGGGTCATCAATGTAATCAATTTAATCAAAGATATTTGAAGCCAAGTCAAGAGAGTTGAAGTAAATAGGAAGTTTTAGTTTTCTACATTCCGATGTTATGGTAAACTTTAAAAGTGAGTTGAAATAGTTAATTTATACTGCAATTTCAGTTAAAATTCACAAATGTTATAGAAATCCTAGTGCTTGAGAACAAAGAATCGCTACAATATTTTTTTTATTTTTCTGTTCCCAACTAATCTGGATATAATCACTACCAAAAATAATTAGTGAGAGGTGACTGATCAGAAAATGCCAAAAAAAGGAAAAACAAAGAATATTATGTTACCGTGGCGAATTCAGTCGCGAGATGGCCGTTTTGAATACAACAAAAAAGGGAAGAAAATATGATTATACTATAAACCCCAAAGTCGCTATAGACCCCAAAATGAATCTATTTAATACTAATTTTATTTATTTATGATAACTTATTATGGCCACAGAGCTGTAAGAATTGGAAGGATTATTTTCATCTGGAATTTATATAGTATAAATACTTTAAGGATGTCAAAATATAGTTCGGTAATTTTTGCAAAGAAAACTGCCAGACCCAGACATTCAGAGACCCATTGAATTTGTTAGCTATAGGGTATTTATTTTTAGTTAGTTTATTGAAATTGGATTTATTCCCTAAATTACTTGCTCATAATTCATTACTGCTTCATAATTAAAATTTTTAATTATTGTATCCTGCCCTTAATGCTTACTAATATCAATTTTGCTCTGATACAGAAATCCATTCTGACACAGAAAATCATGATTCTATATGACAAACTGAACATGTAAACTCTTTCGGTATTGTATATCAGTATATGGATATAAATACCGAATAAGAGAAGTGATAAGCAGGATCACACATACCAAGTAATTTTATAGAATTTAGTAGGAGACAAATTATGACGTTTTCATTATATTTGAATTTATTCTCTTAAATTATAGAGATGATGGTGCAGGGTATATGAAAGAAATACAATATAATATCACGATTTAAACCTCTTTTTTATTGCATTATAGAAGCAAAATGTATGAAGAATTATAATGTATACAGTTCGTTTAATCGTGAGTTCGTTGCTAGAAAAACTAGCTTTGGAATTATACAATAATATTAACTTAAAACATATCGTCAAAATAAATACATAACTTCCCACATTTAAATTAAGAAAAGTTGTAAATTATATAGGTTTTATTGCGTTGCTATCAGTTTCTGTTATTTTACATCATATCTTCGTGAAGGTCGAAACGTGGTGGGAAAGTAGATCCGTCCAATGGGTGTTTCACAGGTGGTCGGTGCGCCTGAAATTTAGAAAACAATGTCAGTTCAATGTTAATTCTTCCTGTTATAACTGTTTACCACAAAACCATATTTTAAATTGTGCGACGTTAATATACTTTCGTGTAAAGTCCCCTTGCTTTTTTGAAGGGTTTGATTTAAAATAAAACTCATCAGTTCATAGGAAATCATATTCTCTCATTCAAGTGCATCACACATTACAAACATTAGTTATCACATTTATAGCAGTCTCTTCTTAATCTGCTTAAAATATTCGGTAAATTCAGTAACTAGGATGAAAATTTGGAAAAATATCTTTTGGCTACTACATATGGCTACTAAACTACTAAATAAGTTTTACTTTGAGGGTGTACATAAAATGAATTCAGATTCAAACAAGGAATATAATAATATTCTTTGCAAGGGAGTGAACTTAGAAATGTCTAAACAGCTCTCCAGTTCATTGTGGATCTGAGCGTGTGAACTAAATGCAGGCTTCACACTAGTAGCCCACTTACGATAATATGATTTAATCCATCGCCGGGCCGCCGCGTTTACCCTGAGCCTGTCAAAATCCAGAATCTCATTGTAATTAAACAACAACTTATAATAAGACTATTTTTACTTCCTTTTCCTTCGGCTGCTTGTGTACGTCCGTATGGGACATACACTTATAGAGAAGTTAATAACTAATTATGTCAGCAATATATAAATGGCCGCAATAATTAATTTGAAATAAACATTCAGGACTGAATGCCTACCACTGGGCTCATGGCGCGAGCAGCAGATCCGGCACGGCCTCCCTTTGTCCTGAATTTGGCGATGGCTTGTTCGGCTAGGTCGGCACGTTCTTCAGCCTCTTCAAGTTCTTGTTGGGCCTTGCGGAACTTGGCAAGGTTAAGAGCAGCAATCTCTTCCTGTAATTATTAAAGAAACAATTTTAGATTTATCGCATAATCAAATAAGGTTGTTTCGATGTTGTTAAGGGTTAATATAATTCCAATTACCGCTTCCTCAATCTGTCTCTTGTATGTCTTGATCTTCTGTTGCAGTTTGTCAACAAGGTCTTGCATACGTTCGTGGTTCTTGCGGTCCTCATCGGCCTGGAAGCTCAATTCCTTAATTCTGCGCTCAGACTTGCGCAGGTTCTTCTGGGCATCGGCATGCCTCCTCTGTTCACCGTCCAGTTCGTTCTCCAGTTCACGGACACGCTGTTCCAGCTTGGCAATAGCCTTCTTTCCGCCCTTGAGAGCGTTGGTTTCGGCCTCATCAAGTCGGATCTAACACAGGTACGACATTCTTATGAAGTGCAACTACGATTGTTTGAATATAGTATAAGTACGAAAGTAAATGTATATGATTGGTACACGTTTATATATTATTTTAACAATTGCAATACCTGGAGTTCCTTGATTTGAGTTTCAAGAGCCTTGCGGAGTTTCTCTTGAGTCTGAGCGTGGTCTTGTTCTGCCCTGAGTTCATCAGCTAACCTGGCGGCATCAACCATGGCCTTCTTAGCCTTCTCTTCGGAGTTCTTCGCTTCGTTGAGAAGTTCGTCGAGGTCAGCCTAAGAAAATATATCGAAATTAAAGCAGACAGTGAATATGTGTTTATAAATGATATAATAATGGAGAATAAGAAGGAATACTAACATGCAGAGTCTGCAACTCTCCCTCAAGTTTACGTTTGGCGGCTGAGGCACTGGTGGCTTGAGCGGCCAGTTCGTTGATCTGTTCATGAGCATCTCCAAGTTCTTGTTCGGCTTGGCGCCTGCCCCTGTCGGCCTGTTCCAGGAGGGTACGAGATTCTTCCAGTTCGTTCTGGAGAGCATTGGCTCGCCTCTCAGAAATGCCAAGCTGTTCACGGGCATCGTCACGCGCTCTCTGTTCTTCTTCCAGGGCAGTCTGGACATCCTTAAGTTGCTGTTGGTATTTCTTGATGGTCTTCTGAGCTTCAGAGTTAGCCTTGTTGGCGTGGTCAAGAGCGATTTCGAGCTCATTGATGTCGGCTTCGAGTTTCTTCTTCATGCGAAGGGCTTCAGCCTTACCCTTAGCTTCAGCTTCCAAGCTAGCTTGCATAGAGTCAAGAGCACGCTGGTGGTTCTTCCTGTAACCATATAAACGCGTCTCGTAAACGTCCGTATTCTAAATTATTTAAAATAAACATCCTAATAGACGTATACTATTGAAAACTAATTCAATTCATCATCGTTACCTTGTGTTTTCGAATTCCTCTTCCTTCTCCTGGATACGGCGGTCGATCTCCTGGCGGACTTGGCTGAGTTCAAGCTGTGAACGCAACACCTTGTTCTCTTCCTGTTCGAGGGCGGCTTCGGCTTCTTCGAGAGCGGCCTGGAGCTCGTCCTTCTCAACTTCTAACCTCTTCTTCTGCTTTTCAATTTCGTGGATGTTGCGGCCACCCTCACCAATCTGGTCAAGCAAGTCCTTGACTTCGTCTAAAAATCACAATCGGAATATTTAATAACATGCGCGAAAATGTAGTAATTCCAAGTAAATCTCATGCTTTGAGAACTGAAATATTGAGAAATAGGCATTTGTGCGTGTGGTCAGCTCACCGGCGAGGTTCTTGTTCTCCCTGCGCACAGCCTCCAACTGCTCCTGAGCCTCCTCATAAGCTCCTTTGAGCCTGAAGAGCTCAGTGGAGTAGTTCCTGCACTCCTTCTGACTAGCGTCAAGTTCGGCAGCGAGATCGTCCACCTTCAGCTTCCATTCGCCAATGATCTTGTCAATGGCCTTGGCCTTCTTCTCGGCAGCGTTAGCAATGGCAGTAGCACGGTCGACCTCAAGTTGAAGATCTTCAACTTCGGTGGCCAATCTCTGCTTGGTCTTTTCAAGAGCGATGACCTTCTGGTTGAGGGATTCGATGGTTTCCTCAGCCTCAGCCAAACGAGCTTGCAGTTTGCGCCTATAATTCGATCACAATTTAAGTTACTCCTCGTTTTATAACTAAACAGTTCGAAAAAAGTACGTCTTTTTTATACATACTTGGCTTCTTCAAGTTCTTCAGCGCGAGCTACGCCCTCGCTCTCGTACTTAGTGCGCCAGAGCTGAGCTTCAGCATTGGCTTTGCTGAGCTGCCTCTGAATGTCAGCCTTGCCTTCTGCTTCCTCTTCCAGCTGCTCCCTAATGTTGTCCAAGTCGTGTTCCAAGTTGCGGAACTTTCCAAGGAGTGTAGCCCTTTCCTAAAATTAAATCGCAAGCAAAAATGAGTTTTTCATTTATTATTTAATTGGCAATTTCCGGTTAAGTTTTTATGATGACAATTTCCTTACCCTGGCTTCCTCATCAGCAAGACGCTTGGTGTCCTCAAGTTGAGTGGTGAGGGATACCTTAATCTTGCTAAGTTGGGAGACCTGGCTCTCGGCTTCCTCAAGCTGGCGGAGGAGGTCAGAGTTTTCAATGGACAACTTCTTCTTGGCGGAATCGAAGTCGTTGAGAGTCCTGTTGGCCTCATCAAGCTTGCCCTGGATTTCATTAACCTGGTGTTGCAGCTGCTTGGCGATCTTCTCAGTGGCAGCCTAATGGAATTCACAATCGGTTAAATTGTAGAACAGTATAATATTCATCGGATCAGTCTTTTGAACACTCAGAAATTATATTACAAACTTCAATTTATTAATGGGTTATAAACAGAATGAATTAAATGACACGAAAAATGATTAAATAACGAATAAACGTAGTATAATGAAATGTTATGTTTAGGAAAGATAATTATATTTTTAAACACAAACTATATATTCACACATATGACAATATTTCAAGCACATTATTGATGATAAAATAAACGGAACTCACAAGTGACATGTTAGTAAGCAATTCAGACAACATTGCGATGGTATACTTAATTGTTCACGTCGATAATTTGATTTTGTAAGACGTTGAGTAAAATAGCATTTTCATAACCATAGACATACTTAAATTTCGCATACTTTACTATTTGCATTAAAATTGTAGTAAATATTATTGAATGAGTTTCGATCTTTTTTCTATTGAGGTTAGGTAAGTAAATCGAACATCGGAAGCCACTGAAATTCACACTGCATTGGTTTTCGTTAAATAAGCGAGAAAACCGTAGGTTGCCCACTGTCAAACCTTTTCGTTTGTAAGGTGGTCAACGCCAGCGCGGAGGTCGTTCAACTCGGCCAAGTACTGAGCTTTTTCCTTCTCAACTCTGAGGAACAAAATTAATATTTTACGAATTTCGAACTTGTTTTTTCAGAAATATGTCAATAATAACATGAATTCACAAGGGTAAATACACAGGAATACTACATTGAACAATCATATTTAATAAAGTATACTCCATTCGGACATAGGGTACTCTTTATGCAAGAATCGGAAAAATTGTGACAGAGACATGGAATACATGAAAGTGTACAAAATTCATGCCGACAACATTGGAGGGGGTAGGGCAATGCTCTACCTTCTCTCTGCACATTTGATCCAAAGCGTGTCTGGTGTTGTTGAGATCATTCTGTACGTGAGTGCGATCGTGTTCGGCCCTGATAAAATTATAAGTTTGCTAGTTAATCTCCACTATTGGTCAGGAAGACAAATCGATTTTTTACTATACTCCTGTTTTTAAATAGGGAAAATGTAGTTTAAAACTGGGCAGGATTAAAAACTCACTTGGTCTTGAGCTTGTTGAGCTGGTCGATCTGTTCGCCCATTTCGCTGACGGCATCGTTGTGCTTCTTGCGAAGGTTGGCGAGTGTGCTCTCGTGCTGGATGTTGGATTCCTCGAGGTCGCGGCGGAGTTTGCTCATTTCGGCTTCACGCTTCTTGTTGAGCTCGATCTGCGCGGAGGTGGCGCCGCCAGCCTCTTCCAGTCTCTCGCCCAACTCTTCGAGTTCCCTGGCCAAATCGGCTCTCTGCTTCTCAGCCTTGCCGCGGGCCTGTCTTTCGGCTTCAACTTCCTCTTCCAATTCTTCGATGCGAGACTAAATTCGGGAATAAAGACAATTAATTGTCTGCCGTCTTAGCCGATATCGAAATAGTTATACACTCTCATAAGAAAATCCACGAAAATTACCTGCAGTTCCTTGATCTGTTTCTGGGTCTTGCTGACGATAGATTGTTCATCCTCCAGCTTGGCAGTGAGGGAGGCGATTTCCTTGTCCTTCCTCTGGATTGTCTGTTCCAGTTCCTTCTTGTTCCTTTCGAGATCGGCGACGGCTTCCTGAGTCAGCTTGAGGTCACCCTCGACCTTCCTCTTGGCCTTCTCAACATCACCGCTGTAATTTTTAATTTGAAATTAATGAATACCCTATTATTATCACGGACAATAAATGTTTTAAATATTTAATATAATTGTTAAATTTACATTAAATTATAATTAATAATTTAAACAAATCATAATAATAATATTATATTTCAATAAACAATATAATAATGTTATTATTATATTAAATAATAATATTATTTAAAGAATTTATAAGAAATATTTACCGAAGTTTCTTTTCGCGTTCCAGGGAGTCTTCGAGTTCATCCAGGGTCTGTTCCAACTTAGCCTTAACCTTTGTGAGGTGGTTGACTTTGTCTTCAGAGGCCTAGAGAAAGGATTGGGATTTTTTGAGTAGAAATATATCAATATTGACGCTCTAATTTAATTACCGAATTATTTTTCGTTTAATGTTTTCGCTTCATTTATTAAATAGACAATTACCTGGAGTTCCTCAGCTGTCTTTTGTGTGTGTTCACCCTGCATCTTCTTTTCCTTGTTGAGTTTGTTGATAAGTTCATCTTGGTGGGCGATTTCATCGTTGAGGTTGCGGATTTGGTGATCCTTGCTAGCCTTGTCTTGGTCGGACTAATAGAACAATTCGTTAAAGTATATAAACATGTCATAATGTTGTTTCATTGTATAAAATTAGGTAAAAGACTATAACCATTGAACAGTGTTACACTTTTAATTTAAATCAGTTAGTACCTTCTGCAGAGAGAGTTCCAAGTCTTCGATATCCTTCTTCAGGCCACCAACTTCTTGTTCCAATTTCTTCTTCTGTTGGAACATTTGGTTCCTGTTGTCTTCTTCCTGTTGTAACCTTTCTTGGGTGTCCTGTAATCATAACAATCACCATAAGTGGCAACTGCGATAATAAATTCGATTCCAAGACCATCGTACCGTAAACCAATAACTTCATTTGATTATATTGAGTTCTACAAAAAGTTTAATTTTATTAACTGCCGTTCCCATTAACTCTTCAATTGCACAACTATTCATCCAACTATCCGCATGGCTGGTATGTGCGTGGGTGTATTTAGATTTTGTCAGCGATAAACCGGATGAGTCAGTGGGCTTTTTTTATAGACATGGGAGCTGCCTAAACCAGTGACATGTAGCGGGATTTGGCAACGCGCCATGCCGGATTTTTTTGGCTATTCAGTACCAGGTGGAACGTACAGATTTAGGACTGGATTCCTATTTCAGGTACCGTATCGTTTTTCATGAGTTGGTACACCGAGGTTAAGTCTAGAAGGTATACCTTTCATCGCCTGACTATACAAAATTTATAAAAAAAAGGTTAATTTAATACTATTTTTGTAGATGTTGTGGTTTAAATCGTGGACTAGAATATTATACAATTTTAGGCATATCACCTGTCTACTGATGTCAACGGAAATTTATATTTGTTACGGAAAAAACGATGTTGCAACTAAAAATACTACTGCTAAAAAATATATTTTTTTAAAGACTCTCAGAAGAAAGTTAATTTATAAGAATTTGAAATAGTGATGTGCTGTCGGGCGAAATAAAAATAAGTTGCGAACCCCGATAGAAGCAACGATTAAGTAAACATTTGGAATGCCGAATATATTACCCCATTTCTACACGACGGTCTATTTTATGTGTGTCTGGACCCTATACTCCCAGAAATACTGTCTTGGTATCTTTCCAGAGGAAGATTTTGATTCGGTGCAGATTTATCCTAGGTGTAAAAAACGACTCGCATGAGTCATTTTATCCCTCTGGATCCTAAACATAGCTTTACTTGGCTGGCCGATTCCCACTCTATCGTGTTTTTTAAAAGTCGCCGCCAGATTTTTTCTTGTTTTATATTTAACTCATAGAAATGAATGGGACTGTAAAAATGAAACTATAATCTAAATGAAACAGGAAATGAAAGGATGGCAGGAAACTATTTATAAACGTCAGTTGGCGAGAGTTACTTATTTTCTTATTTTTTACTAGTGGAATTTCCTTTGCACGAAATTACTTTTGAAATGAAAAAATTCCAGACAGCTGTACGCAGTCCAGTTATTTAAAACTGTATATAAATGTAAGAAAAAATATTCAACGAATAAATTTCGTAAAGAATAAATATTCTCTTTGTATACTGAAACTCGGTCTGACCGAAATAATTTATTTTGCGCTCTGTGACGGTTTTAAATAATTAAATCATCGGGGCACGACGATAGGCAACTAAAGGTTCAATTAAATGGTAAAATGAAGTCGCATCGAGCAAATAAATTTGTAATTCCCGAATCTAATTCTGGTAACTTTCCCGAAGACATCGATAGTTATTAAGATGAAAACTACATTCCCAAAGAAGTCGTTCAACATTTCGAGTAATTCGTGTCCGGTAATGGTAAAATATGTTCCGGTTGGGACTACGAAAGTTCAGCAAACGCGTCACTTTCTAAAATTCTTCCTTTCTAAAACTAGACAATCTTAATGTCCTAGTCTCATTAATTACTAAATATTATTTCTTCTTATTTGTACAAATATCGGTAACAAATTATGGATTTCGATAATATTTGTCGAGTACCCACCATCGATATATTCACATGAAATGTCGCACAATCGAAAAAGTAGAATGGGAAATTTTATATTCCGTTTATAATTCAATTTTCTAATGGGCTTAGGTTTCACTTTTAGTTTCACTAGTTTAAGTGAAGGATTTAACATAGAAGCATAATCTCAACTGGTATTTACCATGAGCTGAGACTCGAGATCGCTCTTCTGTGCTTGGAGCTTGGCGGCCTTCTCCTGGATGCTGGAGATAGATCCCTTCTCTCCTTCCAGGTTTCTCAAGAGATCGGTCTTCTCTTGGATGAGCTTGGCGTTGAGGGCCTCTACTTCCTTCCTCGCCTTCTCTTCCTTCTCCAAGGCGGCCTGGGTTGTGGCGACGAGTTCTTCCAGTTTCTGAACAGAATCACAATCGGAATTATCCATGTTGAACGGTGGACTGACTGGAGAGTATCGATTAGACTGGAAAGGGTCCCGGCTGCTGCTCCCGACACTGAGTCCCCAGCTCTGGGTTCGACTTCCCTCGAGATCGGAAATGGTAAAGTAAAGTAGCCTTGGCCACCCGAGTGTCGGGTCGCCTCCGCTCCAGTGGTGGGGGTTCTCATGTTCCCGGCAGCAGGGAGGGACCCCACTCTTGATATTAATAGCGGAGGGAGTTCTCCCTCTCAACTTACCCTCATCTCCTCCTCCACGTTGGCAACGTTGAGCAAAGGCTTGACCTTGGTCCACATCTTCCACCACGGCCAGGTGCGCAGAGCCATGTATTTGCGCAAGTTGCGCTGTACAACTTGCAGGGACAACCTGTATTAGATCATAGGCATATTAAATTAGTCCATCCAGGATTAACGATCCCCCATCGATCCAGTATGAGAGTTTCGAAATCGAGGATAGATTTTTTATTAAAAATGTTATAACGACACGAAGATTTAATTTCTTTAAAATATCTTATGCCCTATATTTAAAAAAACAGTAGAAACCAAATTTAAAAGAGAAAAATAATTGAAGTTCCGTTCGGGTGACTCGAAAGCTCGCTTAATTTTTAAAGAATATCGAAAAAAGTTAAATAACTTTCTCGAATTACAGTCTTCTGTATTCTTAATTAAGGTTTAAACTTTTTCAAGTCCACTAAAGCGAAATGAAATACACATCAGATACATAAGGTACAGTTAAAAAAAAATTTATGAATTACTAAAATAAGGTTTAAAGACTCGCCTAAGTTTAGGCTCATATTCAGACGAGTTACTATTAATACTATATATCCACGAAATCGCGTCAGGATCGTTAGGACTTTTATAATAATTTTTTTTATAATAACTTCTTCCTGTAAAATGTTACCTCTGGTCTTGGTATTTCTTGAATTGTTTCCTGGCGAGGTAACCACGGATGTGAGACTGCATCCAGCCAATGATCTTGCTGAGACGCTCATCTCGCATTTCTTCAAGTTGACCCAGTACACCGGCACGGAAGAATACCTGTAGTTTCATAAACAAACAATAAGGTAACAATCCCCGACTAAGTCTAATGACACCGAATCAGTGTACGAGTTACAGGTCCATTGACGAATTATTACGAAAATTAACCGTATTAATTTAAAACTGTTATTTATGGTTGAAACGGTTGTAAATATTAGTTAAGAAATGGCGAGACCAGGCGTAAAAAAATGGAAAGTCAGAATTTTCCTTCGTAATTACATCATTTTGGATTAAAATTTCAGTTTCCTTCATAGTTATATTTATAAATGTTTGAGTCACGTTGGCGGCGAATCTAGGATACCTTTTTTTATATCTTTTCAGATTCCGGATATAATTCGAAGCACGATAGGCTAAAAGAAGTCCTTCCAGGATTGGTCATGCGTAAATTTAGAAACGGGGGAAACGCTTTTTGGCCCTGTATCAAATCCATATATTCACCTGGCCTGCACGAATAGAATTTTGGACTTTTTGAATTTTTGGCAAAAAATTCGTTGAAGAAGATCCGGCCGTTCACACGTCTGGCAGGATATTTTGTTCAAATATAAATGGTTTTGAAGAATTTTAATCACACGGCAGTCTCCGGGACGTACGCCAAGAATGGATATTATTCCAAAAATATAACTTATAACTAAGATTCATATAAAACTGGTAGCAAAACGTTTCATTCGGGTTTACCATGCAAGGGCACACATGAGTTTTTTCACCACAGAGGTAATTTTTGTTACGCTGTGTTTTATTATAAAGTATAATTGTCAGATATTAGCATTTAAGTAAATTATTTAGAAATTTATTATTAAATTCGTTTCTGAAATTATAATAACTACATAATGCCAGTTCAAAAATTCTAGAAGAAATATTCTAAAAAGAGAATAGAAATGGCTGAAATGTTGTGAAAATATATTTTGAAGGAATTCTGTATCATGAAATAAAATGAATGAACTAGTTTATAAGATGTAAGAAATATTACATGAAATAGTATCTGAAAAAATATATTCAAAGAAAAATTGAGTAAGGCTTTTTTCTTTCATTTAATACTTTATTTACTGTAGTCGTTAAATGTAATACTTATAAAATAATTTAATCAATATAATGCATTCTAGTGTTTGTGAATGTACCTTGGTGTGTCCATAACGGAACTGTTCAGGGTCGACATTACTCGTGTCCAGGATAACCCTGGTGGCTTCTTCGGGAAGCATATGATCCTTCACTCCTTTGGCGTTCAGGATTTTGTATCTGGTAGCAAGCAGGTAAAACATGCAAAAACACACTCACCACTGTCTATTTGTGGCTTGACAAAACCGATATTACAACACCTTTCTTTGTTTGAAATTCTAACATAAACTGTGCTATGTCGCAGTTTTATGATGTATTCGTAACAAGGTATTGTAATATAATCGAAGAAATTCAGTTATTAAAAAAATTCCCAACTATTCACACCTTCAACAGTTAAATTACACTCTTTATAAATCGGAAAAAACAAGAAAGCCATGTGATTTTCAAATATCAGCAGCTTTCAACTTTTCATAATAAATCGCACCCAGCCGAAATTCAAATATGGAAAGGGCTGTCAACGGCCTTTCTTCCACGCAGAAATCACCCCCCTAAGGGTTATTATCACGAGGAGACGTGATACTCCTAGGGGTATTTGTTATTTGTTCTTAAAGGCGAATTAAACTTTTTTTTTCGACTACGTGCCTTGGTATGGCCCAATCGGTACATATCCGGGTCGAGACCAGTAGAGGTCATGATGGCTCCAGCGGCAGACTTTTCGTCTTTAGCCTTGTCAGCTCCAGCTGGGTTAAGAATCTTGTATCTGTCGTAAAGGATTGGGTCACACATAACATTATTGACATAACTATTAATATACTCTAACAGAGGGTATTAATGTTTCGTGGTGAATTTTCTGTACGGGTCGTGGCGGGTGGAAACATGTAACGACGAGTATACGCATTCGGGGGTCACTCTTCAAAATATAAACTTGATCTATAAACGAGAAACGATCGGTAAATACAAAACGGGTGTGAATACACGAGGTGTCTAGGGTGTCTAGGGGGTGTCTAAATTCTGGCAAGCGGGAGGAAATCAACAGTGCGACGGAACAAATGGCGAATATTGGACTGGGGCTGGGCTCTGTGCGGGTGATCTACTACTGGCCTTTGTGTGTCCGATACGATATGTTTCACTCTCTAAGCCAACCTCCTTGAGGCACTTATCCGCCGCTTTTTTCGGGTCCGGTTCAGCGGCCATCGTGGCGGGAGCCAAAATCATGTAACTTAACAGATAATGCGGTGTCAGCAAATATTCAACGAATGTTAGTGATCACTTCTGAGCTTACAGAGAAATATAGATAAGCACGTCGATATAAATGTACCAGAATTGTGTCCTCGAATGTTTCAATGTGAATCCGTGTATATAGACTGTGGGCTAAAAGACCAATATTTCATAAAAGTGAATATTAATTATTGACTAAATGTGTTATATAACTGTATTATAATAATTATTTAATTTACTTTAAAGAATAAATTAAAGAATCTAGAATGAAATATAATTTATTTTTTTAACTTTTTAAAGAAATAATCTAAAAATGATGTCTATCATTTATTTAATTATTAAATTCCAAATTTTATTTAAAGTTGTATTGAAGACGAATTGGAACATACCGGAGCTTGAAGTCAGGGTATACCATCCTGTTGGGGAAGCCCTTACGGCAGATACGGATACCTTCAAGTACACCGTTACAGGTCAGCTGGTGCATAACAAGATGAGAGTCAATGAGACCTAAGGACAAAGAAGAGAATATGACGATCTCCGGATAGGCGATTGTAAGATTTATCATATCTTTAGTATTTCGGTGCTACAATGAATTTTTAAGTATAAGAAATTACCAGGCTGCTTCAATTCGTTGGGGATGATACAACGGACAAAGTGAGGTTGGGTGCTCTTCAGAGTGGTCATCAAGTTGTTCAATTGTTCCTGTGGGTATCCAAATTTTAATATAATATTGGTTTTAACGCAACTTACTCCAAAGCTTTACTCCGTAATAACATTGATATAGTATAATTTATCTAGTATTTATTAAGTTAAGCAGACCAATTCTTTAAATCGTGAATTGGTATATTAATAAACTATGAACACATTAAAAAACATATTTTCACACTAGATGTTTATAAATCTTTATAATTTTTGTAAATGCAATTACTAAATGCTAAATTTTACATGCTAAGTAAACTAAATGGTACCATTCACACAATGAGTGATATTGGGTCACTCGAATAATGCACAATACACACACTTCATTATTAACCTTATAGTCATTCCATTTTTAATCAAAAGTTAATTTTTTATTCAAAAAGTTCGAATGATTTTGGGAAAAATAAGAAATTTTAACAGCGCCTCCGTTTTCATACGGTCCGACACAGATAAGTAGTAAGTTGGACCCCAAAATTGTTCCATCGTTTGGTATCCAGAGTCCAGAAAGGAACTCTGGAAGAGAAAGGAAAAAAGAGTAGGAATTTTCATGCATTTTAAAATGGACAAGAAAGAGTTCTTCAAATCTGAGTCCCATCTTTGAAGAGTTTATTTAAATTAAGTGCTCCGGGTTACTGTCAGGGACCCGAGCAAACATTTCACACTCGGGAAACATTATTTATACCTTATAGGAAGAGGACACTGTGGCAAAGCCGCCACCCTTCTTGCCACGGCCACCTATAATTGTGAAAGAAACCAACCATCTCTGATTAAATGGCACCGACATTATTCTCACTCACGCTTCCTCATTCACTCCGTGTTCTACCTTTTTCATTTGTCAAAGTCTTTTTCCATTTAAAAAATGGTATTCTGACTTGTACCGAATGGATGGAGACATTTGACTTTGAAAAAGAGTGTGGGAATATAAAGAGAGTGTTAATACTCTCAATATTATTGTTATTGTTATTTACCCTGTATAAGGCAGAAACTGTCATGAAAGCTGAGCCTTTCTGTCGCTTTTGGCCTGTAAACAGTTGACATGTTACCAATGAATCAGAATTATTGGATCGTACTGGAAAGATTTCAATAAATATTGGGGCAAAGTTATTAGTGTTGTCAAATTGACACCGAAGTTGGTGGGTGAATGGAAAGTTACAAATAGAAAGAGACAAAACGTACAACGTTAACTCTTGGAGAGCTTAATAACGGAAGAATGTGGTCTTAGAGAAATGTTAGCATGTTCGAAGCAGTGACACTCTTTCTGATCTCTTAATTGGTGCATGCTTACAACTCGCATACTCTCTAGGCGGTTAAATTAATATACTACAAGGACTGCATTATTATTTGCATTATTACATTTGCATACATTGACCAATTATTTAATGGCAATGTGGCAGACTATTTACGAAAACGTGTTCGACAAAGTATTAAACTACAATTATTAATTTCTTGTGGTAAGGTGTATTGGAGAAGTAGTATCGCACATTTTCCAGACACATACATAAAAGCAAAAGCATTTCACAAAGAAAATTAACAAGAAAAGAATTTAATACATTATAAATTATATGAAATTAGGTTGAACTGTATCGAAATCTCATTTGTAAAGAGAAAATTAAAATTTCATCAAAAATTTAAATTTAATGCCAGAGAATTAAAAATTGATATAAACTTTTAAAATGAGTAATTTTATAGCCGTAAACATTGCATATGAAAAGTTAACTCTTTTAATTACGGCTTATTTATATATTATCAATTGGAAATCTCCGATATATACCCTTGCCGCCACCGCCGGCTTCAGGAGCACCAGACTGTCCAGGATGATCAGCGAAGATTTCTACCAACAGTTTGTTGCTGCCCTTCTTGAACTGGTCAACGACAGTGTCGTTCAGAGGGTCCTTGTTCTTCTCCAGCCAGCCGGTCAAGTTGTAAGATACCTGTGAGATACAAGTAGGAAACATGTACAAAGTGTCCCGGCCGTCCTAAGTTTAACGTCAAGTAGAATTCAATGGCCGAGAGCTGTTTACTTACAACACCAGCGTAGTGACTGATGGCGAAGTGAGCGGCCTGGCAGCCGGGCTTTGGTGGCTTGGGCTTCTGGAAGTTGGGGGACTTGCCCAAGTGATTGTTCATCAACTTCTCCTCAAAGGTCTTATCGGTAGCCTTGGGGAACATAGACTCCTCTTCAAGAATGGAGAGGATACCCATAGGCTGCAAATATCATCCAATGCACTCTGTTAGAAATGGACGGAGTCCTTCCGGCGGGTCATTCATTTCACTACCGTAAATCGTCTATCACGATTGAAATATAATTTTTACAATTACCCAATTTTACGATTATTAACTTTAAGCGGAATTAATATACGAAATATCTACACGGCAATTCTTATCGGTACAATTTTAACGCGTTTATAGTTGTTTAAAATTCGGTCCGGTTAAGAATGATACAACGCGGTTACTTACTTATTTTAGTTATTGCACTTAATTAGCTGTAAAACAGGAATTCGTATCAAAACAAATTAAACGCGTTCATAGTTATGTAACATTCGGTCCGGTTAAAGATGAAACGATGCGGTTAATTACTTCATTCAGTTATTTTAGCTAGCTGTACGACATTTTCCCAAAGTAATTACGCATATTCGGAACGTAAACCAGAAAAAGTGTTAGCAATGTTCTCTCTTTACAAGTGAATTCAATATCCAACTATCAGAAATGAGGCTTTCGCAATGGGTTTTTTTTACAAAAGTTAACAAAGCGTACTTTGAGTTGAAGCGTTTAAATTACGACAAAGATTATGTCATTTTGTAATTGATAAAAATGCATACACATTTTCTGAGATGATTGTATTCCGTTAAAACACCCACAAACCAATGTATTTGTATGTACTTATATTTTAATTTTTTAAAACGTAAATAGCGGATTATTTTTCACTAATAATATAGCATAACTACCATTAAATATTAGGGTATAATTCTAACGTAATTATTAATAACAAGCTTACAATACCTGAATTGAGTTGGTAAGTCGAAAGCAATGTGGTTATTGTCTTCAGCACACAAGTACATTAAGGTGAAGAAAACAACACAAAAACACATTAAAAACATCCTAAACAAATAACGAAACGAATTTTATTACATTTGTTGGCGCATTGTACCATATTACCCCAAAAGTTACGAAGTTTCTTTTAAAAAATAATATATAGAGAGTATAAAGGTAATATTCACAAACGTAAAAAGATTTTTATTTTCTAGAAATTATCTGGAGTAATTAGGAAATTAAATAGTTTAAATATAAAACAGATCGGCTAGTGCTTAAAAATAATATTACGACTTCGTAAATTTTGGATTGAATGCGTCATTGAGGAATTCTCAGTCTTGAGAGAGGGGTGTTCACCTTCTCAATAAGTTCAATGCAGGCAAGTAAGTCCATGCCGAAGTCAATAAAGGCCCATTCAATGCCCTCGCTCTGGTATTCTTCTTGTTCCAGCACAAACATGTGGTGGTTGAAGAATTGTTGGAGTTTCTCGTTCGTGAAATTGATACACAGTTGCTCGAATCCGTTGAACTATTAGAAAACACATAATTTCTGACACACAATGTTAAAAAATGGAAGGCACGCCTGTGGAGAGGATTTAAGTGTGTGCAAGTCGGATTGGGATACTCCCCGTGAGTCCTGCTTGGAGCAGCCATGGATTAATGAAATGGCTGTGTCCCAGTTAGAATGGGGTTTATTGTCCAGTGTATGGGGAGTAGGGCCCGCCCAACTGTGGCTCACAGGCCCCGTCATCGAGACAGTGCTCTCCTTTCAAACACCCTTCCCGAGTACTTGTACCTTTTCAATAAGTTCAATGCAGGCAAGCAAGTCCATGCCGAAATCAATGAATTCCCAATCGATGCCCTCCCTGGTGTATTCTTCTTGCTCCAGGACAAACATGTGGTGGTTGAAGAACTGTTGCAACTTCTCGTTGGTGAAGTTGATACACAGTTGCTCGAAACCGTTGTACTAAAGGGTATTTAAAATACGGGATCATTAATTAAAGAGGACAACTCCTGAGAAGTTAGTGCCAAATTGACCTAGATCGGGTTCGACTAAGGTTTTTACGGGGAAGTCCAAGTGTTAGTAGCGAGAGCGGCCCAGGATGTACTTCTCGGGACCGTTTTAATCACTGTTCGGACTCTCAGAACAGTTCGCCCGTTCGTATCGTTTACCTTTTCTATAAGTTCGATACCAGCGGCCAAGTCCATGCCGAAATCGATAAATTGCCAGTCGATCCCCTCCTTTGTGTATTCCTCTTGTTCCACGACAAACATGTGATGATTAAAAAATTGTTGCAGCTTCTCGTTAGCGAAATTGATACACAGTTGCTCGTAACCGTTGTACTAGAATTGTGAGTTACACAAAACATAGAACAGACAACGCACAATGACAGACACCTGAGGCGTGTTAGATCGAAGAGGAAATATTGATATGAAACCGGTAGGATGCCCATAGGAACGGACAAAGTCACCGACAGGTCATTCCAAAAAACAAGATGTTAAATCCCCCTTCGTGCTATATACCTTTTCTATAAGGTCTATACAAGCCACCAAATCCATGCCAAAATCAATGAAGGCCCATGTGATGCCTTCTCTTGTATACTCCTCTTGTTCCAGGACGAACATATGATGGTTAAAAAATTGTTGCAATTTTTCATTGGTAAAATTGATACATAGCTGTTCAAAGCCGTTAAACTAAAAAAAGATTGCAAAAAAAATAAAAAAGTTGATAAAATATAAAACAGACAAAGTAAAAGAAATCAAAAATAAAATAACAAAAAGCGCGACGGAAAAACAACCACTTGTCCTGAGAAGAAATGTGGAGACAAAAAAGGCGGCCCTTAGGAAGCTGATAGAAAAGGAACAATTTGAATAATAGATAAAAATAGTGATATAATATATGAGATAATAATTTTTAAAATTAATATTATTCAACTAAACGACTGAATAAATAGTCTAAGTCGTTCGTAACTTTTAGAATTATAAGTGAATGAAACATGTACAAAATGTACAGATCATGAATGTGAAGTTATGAAAAAAATTTTATTTTAAACTTATATCATAAAAATATTATAGATTTTAGAAGTATTAATATATTTCATGTTCATTTTCGTTGTTTTAGTGTTCATAATGTTTGAAAACTTACGTCGAAGATTTCGAAACCGGCAATATCCAGTACACCAATGAAGTGTTGCCTCTTCTGTTTGGTATCCAAAGTCTCGTTACATTTCTTGACCAGGAATTTGAACAAACGATCGAACACACCCTTGGACAAGGCACCCACTGAGTAGATGACCTGTAACAGAAAACAGCGTATCTCGCCAAGTTAATAGAACCAAATCGATGTGTCGGTCTCCGCTTCACTTGTCACTTAGTAAGACTTGAATAATACTCGCCTGGTTCAAGTTCCTGCCCTGGGTCACGAATTCGTTACCGACCTTGATCCTGGGCTTCAGCAAGTTCTTGTACAGATCAGCGGCTTCAAGACCCAACAGTTTAGCAACGCGCTCACCTTCCTGTAGGCAATAAGACATAATTATCAGTAAAATCGCCGCAACTGCTAAATATACTCGCATTAATAATCTCGCGTACACAATTAAAAGCGATTTTCGCTTATAATAGTGTATTACTCGATCCGATAACAATTATTTAACTGGTTTAAATTGATACTTGATAAATATTGAATACTTACGGCCGTTCCGTCGGCTTCAGCCTGCTCTTCGCGACCCCTTTGCTTGAACTTCATGCAACCCATGTGCATAACAGAGGCAGTGATCTTGTAAATGTCGTCCTTCTCTTCTTGAGTGAAACCCAAGACGTCGAAAGCTTGCTGCAATGTTTGAAATACAAATGAGCTAGATTTATTTTTAACGGGAGGGGGTGAAAAATAATACTTAGTTAAAATGAAGGCCGAAATATTCGGTTATTTGCAATAATCCTTTTTCAACATTTTAGTTTGTGATTGCTCAGTAGTAAGCAAAAAAGATCAATATGCTTGATAGAACTGAGAATTAAATTATGTAAGCTATAATGAAATGGATTTATTGTTTACGTTACAACACGTATGATTGTTAATATAGCTAAAATTAAATTTGAACGCATCTTAACAAATTAAATAAATAAATATATACAAAAAGCATTCTATAACTACTCAGAACACAGAGCGAGCAAAAACATATATTACTTTGACAAATACCTTCATACAAGTTGTTCGAACGAAGACGTGTAGAGTCTAAACTGACGGAATCGTGGACAGGCTTGTTAGAATACGTCTTAGGAAAGGATATAGTTTTTAGTATCTTAAGCTGAAGCTAATAATGTTTAACGGATTTGCTAACAGGGAAGAATTAGAAGGGATATCTACAGTATATTAAGAGAACGTTAAAATTATCTGATATTTCTCAGGGTACGTAAATTCCAATTGTGACAAGAGGGACTAGTCTCTATAGAACACTGGAACAGTGAGTTACATTTTCCATTGGTGGAGTTCAGTAAGAAATCTGGTAAGAAAAAGGGTTTACAATTACAACACAAACTCGTGACATTTTCATGGAGACAAGGATAAGCGTGCTTTTTGAGAGACATTGGACAAAAGAAGTAGGCTTACGTCTGTAGCCTGAAATTCTTCGCCATCATCAACACTCGGAATTGTGACTTTTCCCTGAGAAACGTAGTTGTACTCATAGATGTCGTTAGAAAGCAAGCATAACTCTATAAAAATTAAAATTAATCTTTGGATATAGAAATGAAATAAATATTAGATCATTAAAAGTTATAAATGAACAGTTAAGCTCCTCTCGTGTTACAATGGCCTCATGGGGAACGATGATAAAGCCTGACAAGGGTGGTCAATAAGTTGCTCAAGGGAGGTCAATAGTAAACTACTGAGATTTTTAAAAAGTTCTGCGGTTACAGTTAGGCGCGTTGCATATACAACAATCTCTGCCCTCAGTTAATAGGATCGTATTAGTTTTATCCACGATAATAAGCACAGTGTTCGGCAGAGACCTCAACAGTACCTCTTACTTCGCCATCTTTGATGAAGACGTATACGTCGCCAAACAGGATATCACCAACCTCCGAACCGGGAAAGTTATCCATCGACTCCTGATAACTTTAGTATTGTTATCAGTAAATAGTTGCAAAAGTTAATAGTTACCAGACAGCGAACATAGCGAAAAAAGACGGACAAAATAAGCTCTCTCGAAATGGAGTACTGCATGATATTTTAATTTTATAAAAATCACATAGCCGTCGAACTAATGAAATTAAGAGAGTTACATGTACAAATTATTTCGTTATATTTGTGATCAATAATTTAAATCGGAAAATATTCCAGTGAAAACGAATTTCGTCAACTTAGTTTGCGTTATATGTTATAGAAAAATGGGCTGGTAAATGAATCCGACTGGTGCTGTTTGGTCAGGCGACTTACGTCAGTGATATTAAATTCCTCTCCGTCATCGACACCTGGGATGGTGGTCTTGCCCTGAGCGACGAAGTGGTACTCGGAGATGTTATTGCTCAGCAGACACAAGTCTACAATCGGGGTCACACACATACAAATTAACTCGGTCCAGTACTACACGACCGCTGAGTTTTTCTTTTTCCTTCTATACTTTTTTTATTAAAATTACCATGTCTAACTACGTATTGACTAGTCGGACATAGCTACGTTGAAATAATAAGGGTATAAAATACTGTGAGACCCTGTCACAGTTGGTGCCGACGCTGATATCCATTCCCCGGACCAGTATTTGGCGGGTGAATGGGATTCAGCCGCCCGCGAACTCGGATATCTAAGAATATTAACACTGCTCGACGTGATTGAAGTCGAATCATACACGTCAGCAGTGCCCCCATTTCGGCTTTTGTTCGAAGGGAGAAAGTCATCGAAAGATAATTTTGGAGGAAACACAACAAAAATTTCAAGACGAATGAATTTGTTCGAGCCCCCGAGTCAAAATCGGGGATTCTCCCTATTTTTTGTTCCTTACATCAGTCAATTGCAATTCCTCGCCGTCATCTACATTGGGAATGGTGATCTTGCCCTGAGCTACGTAGTTATATTCATAGATATCATTGGACAGTGCGCACATGTCTACAATTCACCCAAAACGTACAATTAAATGATGAACATACAATTAGAAGTGAAATTATTCTCTTGTGCAAAGGAATAAAGTAAACACATTACATAATAGAATATGACGAATAATACGTAATATATACTGAATTCATTCATATAGTAGAGTAAATTTTTTCGTAATTGTTTTTGAAATATTTTCAGAATCGGAAGTTATATACCTTTAACTCCAGGGACAGCTCCGGACATGACTTGGTAGAAAATGTGGTAGGACCTCTCCAGGGACTGTTGAGAGATGACACGGGCCTTCTCCAGCAGATCTATCGACAAGATAGAACGATTGAAAACCTTTGACTTTTACACTAGTTGGTAAGTGTGGAGAAATTTTATAATTGCAGGCAATCGGTAAATATTTGATTTAATCGATCTCTTAAAGTATACTCACAAGTTTCAATATCAGCACCGGCCAGTTTACCAGAGGGACCGAAGTGGATACGGATGAATTTACCCTAAGCAAAACGGAAAAGTAGCGTTAAGGAACTTGTAATTAATTTAAAATACGACAGATTCGTATCTGATAGAAGTTCGAATACTTACGAAACGCGAAGAGTTGTCATTACGCACTGTCTTGGCGTTACCGAAGGCTTCCAGTACCGGGTTAGTTTGTACGACTTGATCTTCCAGAGTACCCTAGACATATCGAAAAAGAGATCGTGAATGACGAGAGCGTGACTGTTTTTAATCCATGAAATAAATAATTTAGCCGAGAACTGGGAGTTTACCTTCTTTTGCGAGGCAGCGGAGGCAGCCTCTTCCTTCTTGGTGCTAGCGCCGACGGTGGCGAAGTACGCAATTACCTTCTTCGTGTTCTCAGTCTTTCCGGCACCAGACTCTCCTCTGTGGTACAGAAAACACATTTTATTTTTTCTCACCCGCCCAGAGGCCGGAGTAGAGCATACTGCATTCGCTTGAGATTGAAAAATATACTTACGTGATCAACATAGACTGGTTCTCCTTGTCTGTTAAGAAATAACAGAGAAAAAAGAAGTAATTAGTAGTGTAATTTCAGTCGTTCGTTCTTATAAAATACAATACTAGCTTTTGCGTGAAAATTACTTAATCTCCCGTTTCTATTACAATGATATAACGTGGAATCAAAGAGAACAGTAGACGAAAAACTTAATCAAACTCTAATATCGAAATAGTTCTACTTTATATTATTACATTCTGACGCAAAATAACTTGGAAATCTTAGGGACGATATTTAAGCTACTAATATGTAGTCGCGGAAATTGTCTTTTAGCTCTTTGTATCCGTTGTAAATTTTCTAGCAAGTTATACGCACTTGTAAGCATGTTGACGTAGGCACCGTCGGAAATGGCGAAGATGTGGGGTGGCACTTCATTCCTCCTCTTTCCACGGTACAGTTTGGCGCAGCGCATGGTGTATACGGGGAACCTCTTGTAAGGGTTGATGGCAACGCAAAACAGGCCGGAGTAGGTCTGGATCGTAAGGTTAATATTAAAAAAGGTACCGACACAGTCTCTCTAAACTAATCCTATTGTCCGTAATTATTACGGGGTTTTTCAAACCTGTGTCAAGTTAGCTTAGTTTATGTTAGCGAGTGAAAAGCTCTTTGTAACATTGTAAACGATATTTGCGAGGAAACTCAATCATTAATTCGTAACTGAATGATTAATTTTCTCTGCGAAAGTTTGGTTAATTTAAACGAAGGTAATTAAATGTTATAACTTAATTGTTTAGAAAAATAAGTACAATACTATTTTCTTGTCTCAGGCCGGTAATTAGGGTTAATGAAGGTAACTGTTACATTTTTTAACTGTAGTAAATGATAAAATTATAAATTAAATTATAATAAAGAGAACAATTATTGACCGGCCATAAACCGTATTGCCTGGTCTTGTCCTTCTTTTACACCGAATAAAAGGCTCTGGACCGAAGAGTCAAGATTCGTCTATTGGCGCAATACTGGGTATTTTATGCCGGTCATGATTAAATACGGGTAAAACAACAAAAAGCAAATAACAAGGCACTAGTCATTAACACTTAAAAACAGATGCCCACCGAATTGGCGGGTACGAAATAGACACACAGATGGAAGTATGTTTTTTGTGTGGTGCGTAACATAAATCTCCTGTGCATACATCGAACATAAAAGACCGTGCAATGGTTTCAAGTGCACGTCATACACGTAGAGTCAGAACGATAAAAGAAGAAGTAAAGAAAACATTTAAGAGGAAGAGAGGCTGTTCTCGTGCCTGGAAGGAGACGTGTCCTGACGCCTTTACCGTTCCACTCAGCTCTCCGAGACAAAGGTCCAACGATTAGGCACAATGGGATGGTAGTTAGAAAGGAGGAGACGAGTTCTACCAGCTCTTCTTCTAGAAGAAGAGCCCATCTCTTCCGTAAGGAAAACGGGGTTTCAACAAAGGTTGAGGGAATACACAGAGACACACAAATTGGCCTGTTAAAAGGGCTTTGAGGAGGTTAGCGCCGCGACCACTCCTGTTAGGGCTCTTGTCTTCTTCCTCCGGCCGCCGACTGAGTAACGCAGGCGACGAGAGGCGTGGCTCGGCCGTTGGGAAAACTTTTCCGGGTAAAGGGAAAAACACATAGGACAACAGACTATCGTCTCGGGGTTGAATGACTTACGTAGATGAGCTTATTATAGTATCTCTGCTTAAGATTATACAAGACTGAGGCGTCATTGAGATAAGTCAAGTTGGACATATCTTCGCATTTCTCAAACTTGGGTGGGTTGACTTGGCCCACTTGGTCTTTCTTGAAGTCCTTGGTCTGTGGAGTAGAGAATAAATGCGTTAGGTACTTAGTCTAAAATGTTTGATGATCGGGGAAACTTACGTATATCAGTTTGTAGTAGTATCTCTGTTTCAAATTGTATAGTACGGAAGCGTCGTTGAGGTAGGTTAAATCGGCCATGTCTTCCACTTTCTCGAATTTGGGAGGGTTAACTTGGAAAACTTGCTCCTTCTTGAAATGCTTCTCCTGCTCATTGTATCGGCATATGTGTGTTAGCGCATGTAGTAGTGTTCGAGTTATTAAACAGACAGTTTTAACAGACAACAAGACGAATTTTTATATTTATTCTGGTTAAAAATTGAAACTTTGTAGTTATTAAGATTCCTTTGAATACCACGATGGACGGCAAATTATTTTAAGAACAAAACTCACAATTATGACCTAAATAAATAAATATTAATTCGATGTTGATTATATGCCGGAATTTTAATTGCAATTATAGATTATATATCATTTAAGATGTAATTTTTGCGGAAATTATTCTATATAAATGTAAATATGATAATCGCTTATAATACGAGAGGTAATCTCGTAAAACGTACGAACTGTTTGGAAATTCGATAGATATATGTATTATTTTTGGTCAACAAGAAATTTAAATTAGTAATTTGCAATTACTATTTCGTTATTTATTTTGGATCTTATAACTTCTTCAATATACCATGTTCTCGCAATTGAAATTTATATTAAAATCGACTTTAACAGCATAATATTAATAACATGTGGAGTTTGAATAAAGTGCGTGAAATGCTGTTTTTGATCGAAATATGTGTTTATTGTGTAAATTTAGTGATTTGTTATACCAATAATTTAAAATATATGTACGAACTAGAAACTAATACTAGTAACTATCAACTATTTAAATATTCAATGAGTACTGGCTAATTGCTATTTCAAAGATAACCACGAAAAAAATATAATTAAGCATGTACTTGATTTGTTCGATTATAAAGAAATAAATTGTTACCAATATATTTTTTAAATACATTAAACTATTAAAGTTCCATGAAGTTATTTCAAGAACAAGTATTTCACTCGATGAATCTAATATCAACCCTATTAATTACCTATTACGTTATGCAATAAGCTGTGATAATTTCTGCTAATTTTCGAATTTTACCTTACCGTTGATAGCCGCTCAACATAAATTCAAGCGTATTAATGTTATATTATAACATTTATCCAAATGTTATGTAAATGTAATCAATTTAATTCATATAATTACTCAACAGCGGTCGGTACATTTTCATACCGCTTTAAATTTCATCCCAAATGTCAAGAACTGGAAAAAGCATTGCAATTTGTGCAACAAATTCAACGCCCCCTTAACTAGTTTCAGCGGCATGCTAAAATTTTTCCGGAACCATCCCTTATATCCTTATTCCTTTTTCGTTTACCAATCATTTCAGGAATCTCCATGAAATTACCTCGCCATTGGGAAGATGTACAGAGACAATGTCTCCCTTTGTGCCCCTGATTTCACCCTGGACGAAGCCCTCATGCTCGTCTGGAACCCAGCAGGCCTTCTTGGCGTCGTACGGCTTAGTCTGGTCGATTCTCTTCTGTTCGAGCGATACAAACAGGTAGGGGGTGGGATCATCCTCCTCCTCTGTCTTTGTTGGCTTAGAGCCTGGCATTCTGGTCGACGACTCCGCACAACTGGGTCAAACGAGACAAAGGACAGCCCTCCTGGAATCCAAATACCTCTTATTAGTTCTCCTTGCATATTATAATAAATATTGGAGCGGTTAATAAACAAACGAGCGTTAATAAGTTCCGCAGTGTGAGTGAAGAATTCATTAATATTCTTTTATACAAGTTTATGAAATCGTAATTCTTCTTTTGAAATGCAATATTATCGTTTAGAAACAGATAAAATGTCTCACTAACGGTTCAGAAAATAAAATTGAAATAAAATTGATTAAATTACTTTTCTATTTGATAATTTAATTTTAAAACATTTTAGTTTAATTTCAATAAAGTAGTTGGATCACTAACTGTTTAATTTTAAATTACGATTATTTAATAACAACTAATTTTAAATTAAATTTAATTAATTAAGGTATCGGAAAAGTTAAACTTTATCGTTAAATTTCTATATTGTAAATGAAGTTTATTTGTCGCCAAAATTACTGCAGAAATTTCGAATGAAAAGTGATTTCAACTATTCATTCTTCCCTCTCAACAACAGTGGATCTAGTTTAGTTTAAGATATATAGGCGCTGTTAGAAGGGAAGAACTAAAATATGTTAGTCTGAATTTAGATGCATCGGCCTGGCTTTGGCTTGAGACGAAGAATTCTCTTTGGTCTTGTGATTCTAAAGTGAAGCAATTTTAAGAGTATATTTCAGGCTCTCTTACGTCAATTCCCGAAATAGTTGCTAGTTAACTAGATGCCGAGAGGGCATTTCTGAAACAACTATTACAACTAATACAAAAAGAGTAGTACATTAAAAGCTATTGTCAAATTTTATTATTTTTCGACAATTTATTAGAATCTATTAATATTAGAATATTGTAGCTATAAAAAATTAAATACATAATATGTCTCACTACAAATATTACTACAAATATTCATAAGACAATGACCACTCTGAATTGATATAATATAAAGTTTAAGTTTAAAGTTTTAAACGATTGAATTGTTTCAGAATAATATTATGGAACTATAAACTGGCAAAGAGAAGTGTCCGAAGGCCCCCCCAGGATCCCGAGCCAAAACCAGCCCCACCCATCGACTGCCAACTCGTCTTTCATCGCTGGGACCCAAAATAAAAACCAAGTGCCGTATTGGCTTTCACTGTACCGATGTCTTAATTGAACGGGTAAACAGGACGTAAACTATATCGAATTAAGGAAAAATAAAAGTTAACTCGTCCACAAGGGTTGAATGTTGATCGGATCAAGACTGATAGCGAAAAATGCAAACACAAGCACACAAAGCTATAAGTCACTTCGAGAGGCAGGTGAAGTGATTCCCCGGCACTAATCACTGTGTTTTACAATAACCGACGGCCAGTCTCTGCCCACACCTTGCCCAACACAA
Organism: Lethocerus indicus; assembly: GCA_019843655.1. Lineage (NCBI taxonomy): Eukaryota > Metazoa > Arthropoda > Insecta > Hemiptera > Belostomatidae > Lethocerus > Lethocerus indicus. The sequence goes on along the minus strand of JACDQD010000003.1, from coordinate 17,237,588 downwards.
TGCCTATCAGTACACCCTCTATATTATATGGTGAACCCACAAACCTTCTATTCTTCAATATATATTCCTTCAATATTCAGGAAAACTGTTTAAAACTATTGACAATTAAAGAAAAGGCCTCCGAAAATTAATTTCTTAAACTCGATTTTCAGATTCGATCTTTGTGTTGCGAAACGAGTCGATTAATTCTATCGGCAATTTCGAATTATTTTTTAAATTTGGAGCAAAGAGAAAAATCAAATATGCTGACTGAAATATTTAAGTTAAAGAACAAAGTTAGATAATGGTGAAATTGTACAATATAAAATAAAAAATAAGAGAGTGCGACCTGAACAGGAAGACGCCGAAGGAGCAGACTGAGACCGCGAGCCCTGGGCTCGAGCCCCAAATAGCTCTTTCCTCCCCCCACCCACTTACACCCCCACCCCCTCCCACACCACCACCCTTATCCCAGTCCATCTCACGTCCAATATGGGTCACGTATTAAAAAATTAACGCTCATTTATTGTTCGATTTTTTTCTTCTCCTATTTCCAATCTAATTATTTTTAAATGTCGCGTTACTTTCCCGGAAGTACGAACTTCCTCGCCCTTTCCGCTACTTTCTTCCATAAATCACGTCAGTCCGTACACCAATAGACTGTGTTACGGTCCGCGGGACCGAATTATCCGGTAATTCATTTTTTTAATTCGAATAAAAAATGAAACGTCGGACCTTAGCCGTATAATAAAAATGGATGTAAAATTGATTCGAAGGGAGTTTAAAACACTACTGAATTTTCATTTACCGTTTACAACACGAGGAATTTAAATTTGAAACGAAATTCAATTTATGCCGCTAACTCGGTTAAAGAAATCGTAAAAAGAACGGGTGAGTAAGATGGAGGTGTGCGGCGTAGCGAGCGTATGGTTGGACTTTGCGGACTTTACATAGCGGCCTGCCTTATCGATAACGATAACGATAAGAAATAGGCGGCGCCGAGTACGGAAGACCGGTAGAGTCCTATACCGAAACACAGTGAGCGGGCCGGTGAATACGACTTCACGGAGGGCCGGTACGTTGTAATCCAACTGTGCAGGCACAAGATAGTTTAAAACAAAAACACACTCTTCAACACAACAGCACTGGCCGGGTATCTACCTCTCGAACGGTCAAAGGATATTGAACAGTACGCACTTACTTGCGGGAGAGTTGTGTCGGGCCGCCTGAGCCGCGCGCCCAATATAAACCTGTGCAACGTGATCCGGCTTTGTAACGGGCCTTCCGATTGGTCGAGGGGCAGGGCTAATGGGGAGCTACGAAAGTGGGCCCATTTTTAGTTGGGGGGTCCCGATCAGGTGCCCATTGTGCCGCGCCTGGTCAACGCTCGCTACAAGAATAGAGGGAACGCCCCCCCCTCCCTCCGCTCCGTCCCCGGCCCACCGCCTCCGCGCACACTACACCACAATGCCTCATACGCAAATCCTGCCGTGACCTACTCTCTTCCAGACCCAGTTATTGCGCGGACGTTGTCCATCCAGCTAGTTTCTATCCCCTCGTAGACAATTCCGATGCCTTGTGATTCGATCAAATTCTTATTCTCCAAAAACTATTCTCTACATCCGAAGCAAGGACAAACATTTAAAAATCCGACCGCGGAGCGGAGAATAACAAAATTGTTATGCAGCTTATCGCGCCGATCCCGATCCCACCTTAAAATTACCATTATTTTCTAGCCCCAACGAGAACTCTAATTGCCGGGATGAGTAGATCCTAAAATTAAGAGAATTTTCTGGTAAATGTATACCGACATCCTTGGCATTTTAATTAAATGATATTTACGGCGCGATGTTGGCCATTTTTTACCATGCGACGTGTTTCTCTTATTCCCTTGGCACGCCCAGACGGGGTGCGCCACTATTTTTCCTAGGCCTAAACATAGTCGCTAATTTATTCTTACGGCTAACTAATGAGAACACACTCAGGGACAGGACAATTACTTAGTCGAAATACGATATCATCGTTTCATTATATAATAATTAAATAACTAGTAGCGGATATCGGGCACCTTCCGCTACTTCGAATTTATAATTACCGTAATTTTTTCGATTTATTAATTATTATTAAATTCTTATTACGTTATAACATAACGTAAAAATTAATTTTTTTCCCGACGGGGAGGCATTCATTATACCAAGGATAATACAACATCAATCTAAAACCCATTTTCTTATATCTATGGTCTGTAAGTGTATATGAATATATTTACTATAATCACGAAATATAGGTATGTAGGTCTACATATACAACCACACACGTATTCAACTTCCTTTAAAGGGTGGCTCTTCCTTTTCTGGATTTTAATTTTTTTTCGAGGCATTTTGGAATGTATCATAGTTGGCCAGCCTCATATTTCCATTTTGTACCATTAAACAGTGAGTCGACGCCACGATGTCCCGATAGTCTGACGGTCTTCTTTCGCCTTCTATTTTCTGTTCCTTCCTTCGAAAGGATTTTTCATATTTCCGTGGATAACAAATAACAATGCGATTGGCTTTCCGAGGGGAAATGACCGAGCTTTACCGACAATTACCGGGTAGAACGAAATATTGCACGGGATAATTATATTAACTAGACGAGGTATGTAACCGAGTCGGAAAAAGAGGCCAAGGTCCTCGCCGGCTCAGTTAAAAAGCCCCAAAATAGAAAAGTCGGTAAGCGGTGGGAGGTGGAGGAGGGGGCTTCGAGCCGACGATTTTCCATATGGTTTTCCAGCGGCGGCGGCCGGTTCGCTTCCCGCATTTTAGTTTTGTCGGGAAGGGCTCGAATAGTTGGAGGCCGGCTCGATATGGAGAGTCGGGCCGGAGGTAGGGAGGCGTTCCCTCTCCCACGAGAAGAACCCTCTGCCGAACCCTCCTCCCCCCTACACCGGACCAGGATGAAAGTCGACACCGAGGGGAGTTGGCCGGCTCCCCCGGCTCCCCGGGAATAGCCCCTCGCTCTCACCTCGCCCTACATCCCCCCTCCCTCCACCAACCCCCCCACTCACCCGCCCCACCAGCCTCCGATTCACTCTCCTACCGCCCATTTAAGCCACCATTCCCTATTTCACCGGCCCCCGCAGCCCTACTTCGCACCTCTTACCACGCGGTTCCATCTAGATTAACATTTCGGGATTGACATTAAACCAACCACGGTCCCAACCGTTATTTGATGAGCTTCGTCGAACGCTCTCCCGACCGATCACCGATTTCTTTGGTTGTGCGCCTCCACCGAACTGTACGACCTCGGTACGTTTCCTACGCCTCGGTGATTACTACCGATCCTTTTTTATTCCCCGATAGACATTTACTTGTACCACTTGCTCGAACGATTAACGAACATATCCATACTTCTAGTTCGGTTAAATTTACATCGGTGCTCTACACATTCGCCCTGTTCTTTTCAAGCGCTGGAAAAAATATCGAGTCTCGACCCGTTATTTATTTACAATGTTGACCCTGTAGGGATTGGAATATACTAAGCGTAGAGCGCTTCTTAATTTTACTCTTAACCTAGCTCAGCCTAAACACCGCCGCGGTACTGATTGTCAGGTCAATAGTACGAAACGTACACTTCCAGCATCTGAGGTACTACGGCCCAATTATTTATACTAGTATAAATAAAAGTATAAAAGTATAATTTTTCACGACAAATTATGTTATCGTGTTATCGTTTAATATATACCCGGAAAAAACGATGGATATATCCAGAATATTGTGTATACTAAATCGAGGTAAAATATAATGCAGGCATTAAAATTCACAACCTAAAAATTTTGGTCTCATACGAGATTAAATGTTATGAGGTGGCACGGTGATGTCATTTAGACCCGGCTATCGATAAGCCTTCGAATGATATCTGTCTGGCTAATCTTCTCCTACGTCCTATACGTAGAACAATCCACACTTGTATTTACCCGACGTCTGAGATTCCTGGAGGATCGCGGGGAATCCTTTCCGCGAAATAACAAGAGTGTTATTTCATTTCAAATTGTAAACGAATGCATTTGTAGAAAGAAAAGATACGAACGCTAATTACTATAAAGGCGTCAAGTAAAACAGAGCCGAACACACGAGGGTTCATTTTAATTTTAAGATTTTATTTATAGCAAAGCACATGTTTCGAATCGCACCTTGGAGATCCCCCTACTCCGCGTTCGCCAATTCCCCACCATCGGTTTCTATTGTTCATCTGAAATTAACTCTAATCGGATTTAATGACCCGGTATTATTAGCAGGAAGTATCTCACTATTATTGGAAGCGTGGGGCTGCATTTCAGTTTCAGCCCGTTGGCAACTCCTTAAACATTATAACAAAGGCGACTCCGCCGTATGATAAAAATAACTTTCAGTTCCAAATTATTTACAATATAGCACAACGCCCTTTCTAATATTGGATGTGCGCTGTTGTTACTATTATATGTTCGTTAATTTTTAAATTTCGTTTCAAACGGACAACGGACGAATACAGAAATATAATAAGGACGCATGATAAAATATCGCAGGGTTGATCATAATATTTTCCGGGATGGCGCGTGGTTAAATTAAAGACCGACATTGAGGAATCGAGCGCACGACGCGCCGTTTACATCTGTCGACGGCCGAAAACAGATGTATATCCTTTTTTAATTAACTGGAGCAAGACACCCGGGGAAAAAATTGACTAATTCCCTACCCTGTAATCTTAATTCCCGAGATAATTTGTCTCGGGCGACGGGGGGCTGCCTATAAACATTTAATTAGTAAGGAAAGATTTATTAGTTAGAGACAGACAGTAATAAAACAGTGTAATACGCAGTACCAAATAACCCTTCCAATAAGTCGACCTCGATGTTTTCGAGGTATTTTTATTTATAATGTATTTATATAAGTTAAATCAATTTAGCGGGATAATCGTGCCACAAACCGTATTGTAAGTGTCGGACCCGTGAATCAGTAATAAAAATTATTTATAGCGCAAATGTACTCGAATACAGGCGACGGTCCAGTTGAAGAAAATAACATTTATTAATTTAAATTGACATCTAATCCTACCCTTACGTTTATAATTAGATCGGTTTTCTAGATTTGGGACGGCCTGAATTATTTCAATTATCCCTCCCGATATATATCCGGTAATTTGAGGCCGAAGACCGGTTAAGATCAAACGGAGCTTCTGGCACGTGTAATTGCCTCACCGCGATACCAGTAGGGGCCGTAGAAATACATTTCTAGAAATTTTACCGCACGAATGATAAATCATGGAATTTACATTTCATGTATTAAAAATATGGTTTCATAAATTTCTTTCTTCATTTTCTTTTCCGCTTAAATTTAATTATTGATTAAAATATTAATTATAATAATTTAATATATAATATTAATTATAATTCAATTAATTAAACAAAAAATATAATATTGTACAAATTTAAGTATAATTTAAGTATTTAAGTATACGAATATTATTAATTGCGAAAACGGGGAAATCAGTAGTCTCCGTCAGAACGACACGGCTGTCGTGATGGTCAAGTCTATCTGCTGCGCCTGACTCACGTTTCAATGCTCGGAATATGCCCGAACAGGGTGGTCGACTTGAAAATAAGGCGATTCGCATTTACGGTGATAACTCAATGTTCTATCCTTTTAAAAGTTTGACTGGCTTCACTTACAATTTTTTTTGTGTCACAACTAAAATTATCTCGGCCAAAATTGCAAAGTTTTCTATTATACCGTAGATCTCGTGTGCTTCTGTCTCGTCTCGCAGGTTCGGTCTTTTGCTATACCGGTTTCGCCTGCTCGCCATCAGTAGCGGTGTGTGTCAATTTGGCACTTTGTTTTTTGGGCATCCTCACTGCACTATCACTATCACTTGTGCCACCCTCAAGGGGCGCTAGTTTATCGGTACAAGTGCACCCAACGACCTTTAGTTAAGTACATTTCCGCACCACCCTCAGGGGGCGCTACGCCCACTAGTGGCACACCACTTCGTTCAGGGCGGTGCTAGTTTCACAAAAATCGTTACAAATAACTTTATTTTTCAATGGATACAAATAGTACATCGAGAAAAACTATATACATAGTTTTCGTATATAATAGTGGTTCGTACATACGTTCCGGCCTGCGGGCCTTTCTACATACATATGCTTAAATATTGTGTTTACAGGAATCTTACAGGAACCACAAAACAGGTATACTAAATAAGCATAATGGTTAATATTATTAAATAGGTATAGTTAATATTATTAACTAAATATCCCAACTGGCGGAAGATCCCTTTGAAATTAAAAGAGGAAGGGACATTCTGCATTTTAAATGGCGTCAGGAAATAAGCGATTTCACCTAATTTCTTACCAAGTAGATTTGTTCTTACCATGGAAATGTTTCTGAACACAGAAAGTGTAACTCAATGAAAACCCCTATCTCTTTATGAGAGACGGGTATATAATAACTCTAGTGATTTTTAGTCTCCACTCTCCAATTTGGTCTTAGTGTAGACAGGGTTCGTCATCGCTTAAATATTATCGGCACGAATACGGCGAAATGAATAGGCAATACCTGGCGACACGGCCGTCGTGATGGTGTAGTCGATCTGTTGCGCCGGCCTCTCGCTTACATTTATATAACCTCGGAGGCTGTTCGAATGAGGTTCGTAATTGGCTTGAAGTTTGGGAAATAAAAAATTTCAGAACCATCCGATGTATTCGGGATAGAAAAATTTTGGCTAACAGAATGGAAAGTAAACAACTCAGATTAAATGAAAAATATAACAATCTATTATTTCTGCAATGGTTTTGTATCTTATAAAACGTTACATTGTATGGTATTTCGTTATAATGATACACGATTTTCGTTTAGCTGTCTGCTGACAGACGGTTACAGTGAAAGGGAAATTATATGGGAATCTGATATAGTAAAAATGGCTACATTAATGATCGTAAGAAATTTGTTATTTAAGTATTTCCCTCAACATGTTTATAGAATAATATAGTCGCGACTTGAAAAAAGTAATATAAATAGTAGATTTAGTTTATCCAGTATAGTTTTCAGTCCAAATCTAAGTTCCGTACCTCCAATTTCTACATTTTCACGGGTATATAAGAGAGAATCGGAACGGAAGATTTTCTGATTGAAAGACTGGGTCCGGAAGGAAGGGGACGGCGGCGCAATCGCTGGCAAGGCTCGCGGGAATTTCTCCAAGCGGGGGCGGCGAGGGTGGGAGACGCGTAATTTTCTCGTCCTTGGCCAATTAGCGGGTGGCCGACTATTTATCCGGTGTCCGAGGAGGGGTGGACGGGCTGAGGTGGGTGTTGAGCAACGGCCGTGCTAAATTACGCGGCCGCCACTTCGCCAAATTAATCAACCGAGGGGGGGGGCGTCCCCCGTGCACCCGGCCGGGATTTAGGCAGGCGGCCTCTCCTCGAATGATCCGCTACGTTAAGCCGGTGCCCGGTAGGGCCGGTAAGGTGACGTATGCCGCGTCAGCTGCACCCGACCGGCCTAATTGAGTTCACTCCAGCCCCTTCGCCCTCACCACCACACTCCACTTCCGCCTTCATCACGGTTTTTCAATAAGGCCGATGATTTATGGCCCCACGTCCGCGTTCGACCGGGACTGCCCCAACTATGAATTTTAACGGGACTCCTTTCCGCGCGGCACAATTGGTCCTGATAAAGAGCCACTTTTTATTCTAATATGTCCCGCCGATTTTATATCCCGTAAATTTTATACCGAGGCGTCTTTCTGCCGGACGTATACATCATGGAATACCCGTCCGTTAATGAGTTCTATAAGTTCTTCACTCTCCAATCTGCTGTATCGCTGGTTGTTTAAAATAAACGATAGAAGGTATTTCGATGGATCGCCCTACGCCTGACTGGTTACGGTTTTTCCTAGACACAATTTGTACCCGAGTGTTCGGATTTGTAATTGATTCCCCGCCGATAAATAAATCTCAATGTCGCAGCATTCACAGGAGAATATTGCCATTTGCAAGATATCGGTCTTTCACAGTAACATTAATATTAGGATTTTCTGTTCCCTCTTATCATTAGTATCACTTTTTCTCCCCGGGCGTTAATATATATGTCTGCTTCTGGCCACAGTTAAGAACATAATAAAGGAATGAATATATAATAGTATGTATAATAACGGTTATGAATATAATTATGCTAATCTGGTGCGATTCCTGTCGTCACTTGCAGTACAATGACACTTATCGTGTTATAACGTATATCAAATGCCACAACGAATATTACTATCGGAATGCTATTAACTATGGCAAGTCAAATCAGTGGCAATAAAAATAAATAATTGTACCGAATTTTAGATATTGGTTATGGCCACAGTGGTTCGGAATTTCATCAGTCTTGCGATTTTTACTCTCTGCTCTCGTTGTCGCTTCAGTATTATTGGCAGGAATACGGCGAAATGAATAGGCAATCCCTGAGGACGCGGCTGTCGTGATGGTGTAGTCGATCCCTTGCGCCGGTCTCTTGTTTACATTCATATCATGCCGGAGACTGTTGTGAGGCTGTGAATAAGGTGTATATGTTGGAAATAGCGGTGAAGAAACAAGTTCCGTAAATTCACTATTTCCAATGTATTTGGGAATGAAATATTTCGAATAATGATAATTGATTAAATGTCCTCGTGTATGTATTGTTGTGTATGTATATTGCGGTTGTATAGCGTACATATCGGAAGGCTCAGAAGGCGCAACCCTGAGTAGGGTACGTGACTACGTTACAGAAACGGAATGTATTCTTAGTAATAAACCAAGAACTGAAACATTAAAGCTAGAAATTAAAATATACTTTGAGTACTTTAATACAGTAAAAAACGGCCATATCTAATATTACATGTTACGTGTGCATTATATTAGCAGTCAAGACGTAATCCGTCAATTACCAATTTATGCAGAGAATATGGGGCATACAGAGAATACAGAGTTAAAGGAAAGTATTATTAGCGACAAGAAGCCCACCGGTCTAATAATATTATTCAGGGACAAGAGAAACCAGAAGCAACATTATATTGGGTGAGGCACTTAAGAGGCTAGTGAATTATTTTAAAACTTAATATCAACAACCGATATGGTTGCCAAAGTTATTGTATTATGTGGTGCCACATCAGAATAGCATTTGTTCCCGCGCTTATTTCATTTGGATCGAAGGAACGGTTTATTACACCGATACGGTCGATTTTCACTGAATGGCCTTCGCATACTATCCAAACTAAAATTCAAAACAAAACTATTCAAATTCACTATTCATAATTTTTATATAATATTTACATGTTTTCTATAAAACTAATGTTTCTACCATATAAATCTTTGCAATAGTCCTTTGAACCTACAAGTACATTTTAACATACCAGGCAGCTAACTGTCTTGCCAAACCTTTCGTACTGTTAGTTTTAAAAATTTTAACTGGATTATTACTTAAGACATTTTAGGACCATTTCATTGAACTTTTATGCTTCATGGTTAAATCGTCGAAAACGCTAACTAAAGATAGTCCGTGCGTAAGTAAAAGTTCAATATGGACAACAGTATAAGAATTGGAAGAAATAAATCAGGAAAACTCCATATCATTCGCTCAAAAAAGAATTGGTCACTCATAATGTCATAAATTATAAGTTTATACATCATATTTGGATTCATAATTCATTTTGTATGTTATATTACATTCTTACAGGATTGAATGTTTCATTGTTCTTTTAATTGAGTTGCACACGGACATATTTTCATTTGTTCCTCCGTTTATCCTTAATTGTATGGTTTTATCCTTATTACTTCTTCTTACTGAATATTCCATGTCAGGGAAGGAACGAAATGTCAAGCTGTTAAGGACGTTCGACGCGTGTCCGAAGGACGAGGTATTCAATATTCCTTTTATACCCACCGGTTAAGCGGGTTAAGATTAAGCCCCGAGGGGGATGTGTCGCGAGCGGCCCGAAAAAAGAAATCGAGGGTTATTAATAGCCGGGCAATTGAATCCGTCTATGGTTGTCACAGTCAAAGATAGAAGACGCTAATGTCGGTCGGCATGCCGCACCGGATGATTGTTCAGGCCCACAACTAGAATTGTGCCTCCGACTGGGAGCCACAATCGGTTGGTCTATTAATTCTTGTTGGCGAGCCGTCGCTGTTGCCGTTCCCGTTGCCGTTATTCTGGTTCCTCGCTGGGCCCCCATTACTCCCCACCCCACCCCCTCCCCCGCGGTGGCGCCCCCTCCCACCAGGAAATCGCCGACGGATTGCCTATAACTTAGTATAGATCCCTAACCAGGCCGGCCCCACGCCCTAGAATAATCTAGAATATAGTTTCCCTACCCCCCCGTTTGAATTCGATCGGCTATATCGGACCACCCTCCGACTCCCCACCGTGTAACACTATCTTTTGCCGGAGCCCTATCCTCGAGTATCGGTCCGATGTTCTTTTTTAAACCTAAATGCCCGTAGAAAGTTTAACTGTGCGTACGCCTCTGAATAATGTTCATTCCTAAAAAGGACGCTGAATTGGGTATGTTTCCTTTCATTCAAATTAAACCGAAAGATTGAAGTAAACGTCTTATCGGTAAACAAGATCGCATTTCGCGCAAGGCCTAGAATTACCTAGAACAATCTAGAATATTTGCTTTTATATTTATCCCAGGTTCTATATTGAGCTGTCCTCCTGCTCTCCGTCCGTCCTAAAGGCCACTGTGTAATATACAGTAATTTCTTCCCTCGAGTATCGTCGAATGCGTTTCCAGCCAGTTTTATTTAGTAACATGTTTTTTTATGCCCATGGAAAGATTAGATGTACATCTACCACTCAATGATGATCATTACTAATTCGGACTTGCTCAAACTGCAATGTTCCCATTCACTCAATTCACGTTGTGTCACTATGCTCGGCCCAGTATATTGCACACACTAAAATATTGAGCAGTAGTTTTACTGAAATCTTAACTGTATCCTTACCGAGTGCCTTTTAATTACTTCTTTTCTAATAAGATATCAATAATGACTAAATGATTGATAGATATCTCTTAAATAACTGCCGCATTACGTTAATTCTTTGTCTTCTTTTCTTTATTGAATTGTGATATTGGAGTTTGAAAACTCGTGAAGTTGACCGTCATGTAAATTAACTATGCTATCCAGACAAACGACTTACGCGGAATCCCCGTACGTATCGACTTAAACCGTAGATTAGGCCAAATCATCAAACCATCAAAATTTACCCCAAACAACATAATCTCAATGAGGTTGCACCAAGACATCCACCATCGCTCGCATCCGGAAATTCCTATAAAAAATCCTTTGGGCCATCTTTAATGCTCCCTGGTTTGTTTCAAATCACACCATTCGCGACGACCTTAACTTTTATAAATTCGGGAAGTTATAAAACACCGGTTTCAAAATTTCCATTCCCGTCTTATTCCACATTCTAATTTGCTGGGCCAAGCACCCACCTCTATTACCCATCCTACATACACGGCGGCTTAAACGCCACTGGCCCAGAGATCTCGTTGGAATGCAATACAGATCAAAATAAATGCAAGTCAAAAATTGCCACCAACGGGTAGTTTCTTTCATTACCACAATCAAAGATATAAATAAACTCAGTAGTGAGTGCCATTGTACTCATAACTGTAAGGTCGGTTGTACAATAATAAAAGCTTAATAAAGTAGGATACTTATCTTAAATAAACAGTTGCTTACGATGGATAGTTTTCATTTTTGTACAGTCAGCGTCTGGTTTTGACTGCACTCAGAACTGCTTTAGTTATTGGAAATTATAAATTTAAAAACATGCGATGGACCTAAATAGCCTAGTTTAAAAATTAAACAAAAATTTAGAATAAAGAAGCTTAAAAGTGAAGTTTTTTTACAGAGAAATTTAAAAGAAGGAAAAGAAAATAAGGAAAAAATAAGGAAGAACGCATAAGGAAAATATAATAATTTTAAGAATTAATCTGCTCTTTTTCTGCACATATATATCTGTATTTTTATACAAGATACGTGTACATAATCATGTTTTTTTAAGGTATACTTATGATTATACAAAATTATCGAACGCATTACACTATAGGAAAATATCGTTTTTCTTTTTATTTACTGTATAATCAGCCTTCATCATTATAAGTACGATTGTGGAATGTTTTTGTGGCTTACTTCTCCTGATAAAGAAGCCGCCCAAGGATGCACTTTTTGAGGTGCATCCGGGCTTAATATAGGAAGAAATTAATAAATTAAAGTAGATTTCGTATTAAAGTAGACAGGAAACCTATCTGGTATTGTGTATTTACGATATAAAAGTTTTCCTGTTCATCCAAAATTTATTGAAAAAGTTTATTTTTAGTAATCTAGTTAATCGGTGCAAGTGCACTCGACGAACTTTAGTCAAGTACATTTCCGCACCACACTCAGGGGGCGCTAGTTTATCGGTGCAAGTGCACCCAACGAACTTTAGTTAAGTACATTTCCGCACCGCCTTCAGGGGGCGCTAGTTTATCGGTGCAAGTGAACCCAACGAACTTTAGTCAAGTACATTTCCGCACCACACTCAGGGGGCGCTAGTTTATCGGTGCAAGTGCACCCAACGAACTTTAGTTAAGTACATTTCCGCACCGCCCTCAGGGGGCGCTAGTTTATCGGTGCAAGTGAACCCAACGAACTTTAGTCAAGTACATTTCCGCACCACACTCAGGGGGCGCTAGTTTATCGGTGCAAGTGAACCCAACGAACTTTAGTCAAGTACATTTCCGCACCACACTCAGGGGGCGCTAGTTTATCGGTGCAAGTGCACCCAACGAACTTTAGTTAAGTACATTTCGGTACCACCCTCAGCGGGCGCTAGTTAAGTTTTAACAAAAAATCGATTTTTGTGAAACTAGCGCCGCCCTGAGTGTGGTGCGGAAATGTACTTGACTAAAGTTCGTTGAGTGCACTTGCACGGATTAACTAGATTACTAAAAATAAACTTTTTTCAAAACATTTTGGATCAACAGGAAAACGTTTATACCGTAAATACACAATACCAGATAGGTTTCCTGTCATATATTTGGAAGTCAGAACCTAATAGTTGTGACCAGTTGTGTGATCAAATATATATTTGACCGATAATCCGACAAAGACTTAAGCCGATTAACAAAATCCCTTCCAGCCCAAAATAGACAAACAACGTCCCCAAAAACAAAATATATACAAGACAGACAACCACCAGAGTACAAGTGACAGTGACAGTGCAGTGAGGATCCCCAAGAAACATCCAAAGTACCAAAGTGACTAATACCGCTACTGAAGATGGCGAGCACCCGAAACCGGTCTAACAAAAGACCAAACCAGCGAGGGGAGACAGAAACATACCAAATCTACTGTATTCCAACCCCTCGCAGACCACAAAACAGGTATTCTAAACTAATAAATTAAGTATTTTTCATCGATGTTTACGCATAAGCAATGGGGTGCCATATCACATTGTCATACCGCGCCAAAAAATACTTTTTATGAATACCTTTGGTTGGGGTAACTAAACTAGAAAGACGTATTTCTCGTCGTGTAAATCCCAATTAATATCGCCAAGATTTCTCCGCTCTGGGCTAGCGAAATTCTAATTTTAGATCTCTTAATCAGAAGTATACAACGCAGCGTTCCAAAACTATGAAAATCTCGCGGCGAGATGAAAAAGAGAGCCAACCAACAATTTAGACGATCTACACCAAAATATCTCATGATCCTTGGGAAAATTATTGACATCAAATTTTACTATCAACGATATAATACATTGATATACTACATAATTACATGCAAAATAAAGTAGGAATTAAATAAATGCAGGAATACATTAGCTAGGATTCTGAAACTACCCACTTCTTCTCAGTTTACAGTCACACTTTTTGTCATATGCGGAAAAATCTGACACCTTGTTAAAATATTTTTTCCATGTTAAATTGCCAACTAATCCTCTGGATTGTGATCCAGATTTCATAATTTTAAATCATATTCTTCCAGACAATAGAATGTTCATAGAGAGTGTAGTTAGAGTGAAAGAATTGTGCAACATTCAACTACTGTTCAACGAAATTTTGGCTCAAAAAAGGAGGTACGCTACCTACTCCAGTGGTAGGAGGTCGGAGGGGTTTGACAATCCAGCTCATAAATAACCTGTGAAATATCCGACTTGTCTCCCGTGGGATGTGAAAACCGAAATGCTAGAGGGAGAAAAAACTAATGGCGAAATTCCAAGGGACCAATTTTCTGTTCTTCTTTTGAAACGAGTTGAACAGGTTTTCCACGGGTGTGCCGCCATTTATATTAAAACTCGAAGATTCCTTCATTACGAACCAGTTGAGTTTTAGCCCGTGAGTTTGCGGGAACGCAATTTTGGCAGAGTAGCTGCCCCCGGCGGAGGGTGAGTCACTTTGGTCGCTGGAGGTGGTGGGGATTGCAGCCTTAACTGTAGCTCCTTGAAATTTTCTATGTTAGCTGTCCGTCTAGGCTAGCCTTCGAAACTGAAAGCGAAAAAATAGATGATACTCAATGTTGTAATCTTTTTTTAAACTCGGATAACGCAAACATTTTCTGAAAATATTTCCTTGCCACCATTGTTGGAAGCATCCCGTCAGCTCCACCCAACATCCCTCCCCGGCAGAAATTCCTTAAATGATAAATAATTAATTAGACAATAATACCTGTGCATTATATATTCCGCACACAATACCTTTCACCACAGAGTACAAGCACAGGATACTAATCAAACACAGAAAATATATTGCACAATTACCTTAATTCAGACATGCAGGAAACATTTAAAAAAATTCTATTGCATCCGTACTAAAGAATAACGATTGCCGGTAGAACATCTTATAAGAACTATTACGCTGCTTTATGCATTCAAATGGGACTATTACGTAACACTTAGTGTACTTGTAATGTTACAATAACACTGCAAACAAATTACTACTGGAATTACTACATGTCCGATACTTCAAAAACATTTATTTTATTTAATAGGCCACAATTTCATTCTAAAACAAACTGTACTGGTAAAGAGGAAGGGATAGATTCTCGAGAAAAGCGATATGTTAGGTAAAAGACTGAATTTATTCCACTCGCCTATGAACTGTCCTCGACGCAGTTTAAGAAATAGATTAATGAAGCTTCCATTAATAATAATAACTAAAAACGGAAATTAGGATAATAATTTTCCGAATCTTCACACACGACTTGAAATATCGTGTTTACGAATCCCTGAGAATTTATTCTAGGTATTTAACGGCCCAATGTTTGACTTGTTTTCCACACCAGCGAAGAACTTGAACGGCTCCCCACCTCCCTAATAGAACTTTAACCCTCCCCGATACTTATATATAGAAATCTTGCCCATTCGACAGATAATTCCAAATTTAGATTTGATCTAAATAAAACAGTTGTAATACTGGGAATCTGATACACAAGAACATGCTAACTAAGAGAAATGAAATAAAGTACGCGTAAATAAACTAAACAAGGGCAAAATTGTATATTTTTGTCGTTCACCAGGCGCTATAATTCACACAATCACTCATAACTGAATGGAAAAATATAATTTTTAAAAATTGTACGTACAATAATTATTAGTATTTATTTATTAATTATTGTAAATTCGTTTCAAATATTTCGGAATATATACTTTTGGGAAAGAACCAGATTTCAGATTTCTATTTCATGGGACAGTAGGAGTCCCGGTTTTTATTAAACCGGTTAAATATAAAAATGTTGTGAAAAGAGTGTTGTAATTGATATAGTTGATCCGCCCAATCTTTTATATACAATGATGTAATAACTATTTACACTATTAATTTTACAGTGGTTATCTAAAAACTTCTTCAAATCAATTGTCTCATTGTGAAATGAGTTAGGTAAATGGCTAATTAGAAGTATTGTAGTGAAAATTCTCCTAAGGAAATATAATTTTTTAAATCATTATTATCACGCGATAATGAGCGATATAAATTAAGAAAACCTAAGCCTAGTAATGGTGCACAGAATTAACGGCCGTTTTTCGAAATTAACTAAGAAATCTCAAAGGTTTATTCCTCTGGAAATAAGCGCTGTTGAAAGAATGTTTACCAAGAAAACGCCCTTTGGAGAAACCTCGGTTTGTTAATGGTTCCACGAGGATCTAATAGTAGTAAATGTTTTGATGATTCCAAAAATAGTCTTGAAAGACTAGAACACGCACAGAAGATCGGCCAGAAGTTTTCCAACTTATAGCGCCTCTGGAAGTTAACTCATATAGTTTCATCATACTTTACTTACAATGCTTATTGTAATAATTATATAATAATAATTATTATATTATATTAATTATTATTATAATACTTAATTCATCTTACTTTACTCATAATAGATTGTGGTTTCTGAAAACTCCTGCCACTGCTATAAAAACTGTAATATACTGTTTAATTTCTAACTTTAGTAGAGGTGTGAATTATTTTGAACAATATTCACCAAATGTTTTCTTCCGGTTAATATAAAGGAAGAAAACCAAAGCTTGGTAACTGTTTTTACGTTAAAACATATTTTTCATAACTGACTCCTGGGATTTAAAAAGGCGACAGCACTTCACAAATCAAGTTATCTAGTCCTGAAATTGATTAGTTCCATTTTTTCCATATAACGACTCGCCTCGTAAATTACCAGCAAGACTATAAAATTCTGCCTAGAGGAAACCGTCTCCACATTGAAGTATTTTGTCGACAATTTGTGCTTTGCGGAAGGCGCACTCACAGTTTAGCGGTCAAAGACCCCGTATACCGGAAAAGTTCTCCTTTTGACATAAATTTTGACCGCTGGAGGTTTAAAAATGGTCAAATAATTTGGGCTGGAAAAAGAAGCGTTTAATAGAAATATTGTGCTGAAGGGCAGCTGCCAGTGTGGCGGGGATGCCGGCATTCCTGCCTAAATAAGGCCCTGGGCACAATGCCCCGAGCCCACTATTCCTATCCTATTCGCAAATCAAACAGCGCCACTCCACTCTCTTCTCTAGTCGTAGTAACATCATAGAAGCTGTGGGCACCGAAAAAAAATTTAACTCGTCATTTACCGTCTCTAATTTTACAATCTATATATATATAATCCTGTCTATATTATTGTTTAATTTCCTCATGTCGTTGTGACTACATTTTTTTATTTGAAACCAACGATGGACTCATAAATATGTCGGTAAATTTAAAATTAAC
The DNA here is from genome assembly GCA_019843655.1 of Lethocerus indicus. Classification (NCBI taxonomy): domain Eukaryota; kingdom Metazoa; phylum Arthropoda; class Insecta; order Hemiptera; family Belostomatidae; genus Lethocerus; species Lethocerus indicus. The sequence goes on along the minus strand of JACDQD010000003.1, from coordinate 17,220,374 downwards.
AAATAAAAAGGTGGCCACAATAACGATATATTTTAAGTTGGTTTTGCATTCTTTGAGGTAAACTGTCCTTGGACAAAATCGTCGTTCTTATTTCGGATACCAAAGTATTAAATAAAATTATGAATAATTTATTCGGTTGAGCATATTATTTTAATTCATTATTAACACTTTCAAGAATGACAATAATGTGAAAAAATATCCAATATGGCCTAATGGTGCAAACGGTTTATACTCTTATCGCAGTAAAAAAATAGTTTCTTGATATACTGATTCCGATCAGAAATAATACATCTCAACATTTAGTGTTGAAATATTATAAAATAATATAAAAAAAATAACAAAAAAAATAAAAAAAATTATAAAATAAATTTATAATTAAATAAGTTATTATTCTTAAAAATCAACGTCTAATTTTTCATTATGTTTATGCCATAAAATATATTTGTTATTCGGCATGTTTATTTCTTTATTCTATATTTACAGGCCACCCTCAGATTCCCTGTTCAGAGTCCAGGATCAAATGAAAAGGAATGGAATGACAACTCTAGACAGAAATTTAACTTTTAAATAGCTCGAGTTGGATTCCCAATATTCACATTGTAATTCGTAGAGAATATCCTTTAAATAGTATGTTTTAATTCAAACTATAGCAATACAATTATAGTTTACAGTAACAACAAACTGTGAATAAGGATTTTAAGAATAAAGGATAGAGTTTGAAAATGGAAGAAGACATTATTAAATAATTGGAAAAATGATGTTGTGACTTTAACTATTAAGATTACTCCAAAAACATTGTGCAACAAATTTGAAACAAGTATTTTGTTACATATTTGTCTCATAAGTTCATGATACTATATCAAAGGAGAAAATAATATAAGGAATATCAATATTGCTGCTCAACTGATGAAGAAAAAATATTTACACAATAATAAGCCCTCAATGAAACATGTCATTGATAAATAAATGAATAATAAACTTCCAATTAAGGTCCTATTGATAGTAAGTAAAAAAGGATTATATTTGATATATATTGATTATATTTTTTCATCTTGGCATTCGAAAATTTTTGGACTGAAAATGTTAGATGAAAGATAATTCGCATTCATTTTGGAGCTAACTACTTTACATTTGTTTATACCCAGCATTTCAGTCCAATCTGATAAGAACATTTCCTCAGTAAATTGCATGAATTAATGCATACCAACACATACATAAAAGTTGCAGCATTATTGGTAATGAAAGGGAAAAAATTAAAAAAACAATAAAAAGGTTAATAAATGACAAAATTAATCATAACTCAATTATAAAAACAATATCTATGCCATTTTTATTTCTTTGTGCTGTATGATTTTCATTGCTAAATATTTCAATACATCAAATAATTGAACACCACTGTGTGAGCACCAATGTGCAAATACAACAGTGAAATTATTATGATCCCCATATAACCAAGAATCATGAACCTTACTGTTGGAATTAAAACATTTTACATTATTCTATACTGTTTGCTTTGTAAATTTACTGTGATAGGTCCATCACTGAACCTTAGTATACACAAATCTAAACTTTATCTCCGGTGCTCACTTTTCCTGGCATATAAAATATTTAGCATTCAATTTAATTTAAATTAAGAGTTAAAGCATTCTTAAATACAGAAAAATCATATCACAGATAGGTTAAAATAGATTTTCTTATTTATTTTTTACCTTGACCACTAATACCACCAATATTGAGGGAGCGGACAATTACCTTGATCAAAAATTAGTCATAACTTTTATAAAAATAAAGCAAACAAAAACAGTCACAGAAACAATTAAAACATATATTATTATAAAACTTTATTTAAAACCAAAAAATAAAATTCAATTTTAACATTAACTTTTATTGTCCCAAATTAGTAATTACAATTTTATTATTGTCTCTTGATTGTAAATATAAATTAAATTAAGATATTTGTGACACTATACAAATCATTTATATACCTTTTATTATACATACAACTTTACTACTGATTTCAGAAATTTGTTCTAAACATGCTTAATTCCTAATGTTATGCAATATTTGTGCATGTGAGATATTATTCAACCAACTTATATAAGAATTAAGCTTTAATGTATGAAGTGCATGAAAATGATAGAGCATTGTCACATTCCAGAACTAAGATTGTTGGCACTGTAAATCTTTTGGCAAATAACAATGCCACATTTTTAAACTTAGATTCTGTTGCCCCAATTGTCTTTATATCCTGTCCTTAATAAACTGTGGAGAACCAGAATAGTAATTCTTTCTGAAAATAAAAATTATTTAATTATCTCAAAAGGATAATCATCCTATTACATACTATACATAAGTAGACATATAAATATAACATAATAGTAGTATACATATAACATAATATACATATAACATCGCTAAAAAACCTATTTTTATGCCACATTTTCAATACATATATTTTCTTCAACTTTGTATTAGTTTTAGCAATGAACTATACAAATATAATAAGGTATAAACAAATATACTGATATTTTTATGTTACTTTGTACTGTTTTTTTCACATTTTATTACATGAATGAGTTTACCCGATTTCCTGCAAATTAGTATAGAAAAAAGATAAAATAAAAATGAAAAACTAGGATAAAAGAGTGTATTAATCAAATACCACAAAAGTGGCAGGTATATAATAGGATAATAGAAGTATTTTACTGCTTTATTGAGAAATAGTACTGAGAAGATGATTGTAAGGTGTTCATGTAATCAACAAAAAAGACACTGAATGCCTAGTGCTTTCTATATATATCGAAGTTTCTGGCATGCTCCCAGAAATAAGCGACAGAGTTAATGGGCAACTTGCCACCGACACCGATCTCTACCCTTTAATAGATCAACCTATCCCATCCCTAGCCATTCCTACAAGAACAGACAAAGTATTTCTGTTACACAACGCCTTATAACAACTGAAACCAACCACTAGAATAACCACAAACATCCTGAATCCAATTTTAAAAATTATAATATTAAATTAATAAAAGTTTTGTTCATAAAAGGTATAAAGTGTCACTCAATTATTCCTGTTATTTATCATATGTTACACATTTATATTTGGTAACTAAAATATTTTTAAATTTAACTTGAATTTATTTATTATTTATGAACAAAGAAATTGTCTTACAATAAAATCGTCCACTCCATGGTTCATTCAAGGGCATTTCATTCCAAAATTTTCCGTTTCCCCAATTATCAAGTGTTCTCATATACATATGCTTAGGAGAGTTGATTTGTAGTAGTCGTATTCTGCCTGTTAATCCTGTATGTTTCCTTAAAGGTAGCCACTTTGTAATGCAATCAAATGATGGTACACTAAAAAAAAGTCAGCATAACCATTTGCATATATGAAAAAAATAGTCATCTGAAAATACAGTTTAAGAAATCAATGTTCTAATCAATGACTAATGTACTGAGCCATTTCACAAAATTAGAGCCAATTTCAACAATAAAGAACAGACTATTTTTTTTTTTTTTTAAATTACTAAGTACTAAATGTATCACTATAATGATATATTTTCTTTCTTACTAATGACATTTTTTTCATTACTGTTTAAACTAATGAAAATATATCTTGAAGTTAATTATAAAAGCACACTCTAGAATAAGTAAGTTTTATGTAGTTTTAATTGTAGCCTTGATCTAATACCAATAAAAGAAATGAACATTATCTAAAAAATTATATTGGTTTTTTAAAAAATAAATAATATGCCAAATCCCAAGCCAGACCTCAGACAGGTATCATAGAATAATCACAATTTGTTTAATGAAAAATTGCCTTAACACTACACAATTAATAAAATGAACAATAGTACTCAAACGATACTACACAATCTTAAAATAATAATCCCAAAATAACTACCTAGATTCAGAAAAATGAACAGCCATAGTGGTCATTTTATCAATCATTTCAGTATCCCCAGAATTATGTTCTAATGAACCTGTGGCTGGAGTATTCAGATAATAATATAAATCATCAATGTGAGATGGACCTGAAATTTTTTCCTGATACACATGAAAATTACAATGAATAATTACTGTAATTATATTAATTTATACATTTTAACATGACAGAAACTATATACCATAATTAATAGTGGTATGAGACAATGAGTCTGAACTGCTATAGTTTCCACGGTAATTAAATAAATAAACAAAAACTTTGGAAGTCACTCTCGCTTGCATTGCCATTGCTCTCACATTATCAGCAATAAACAGACGGTCTGACAACATCTACAAAATGTACATAAATTGAAGTATGTATGAATTTCACAATATATTTTCTATTTAATCAAAAAATTATTTGTTGAAGCTTCATACTCTTACTAGCAGATGACTTGTAGTTCGGTTGATACTACTTGTTCCAAAGTAAAAGTTCCTTACATCCATTATAGCTTTTTCTTTTAAGTGTTCCGGTACAGTATCAACAAAATCTAATAAAAATGGTGCAACTTCTAACCAGTTTCTATCTATATAAGCAAGCATGGAGTCATTGCCAATAAATTCTAAAACACAATTACTTGGACTGGTTTAAAAACATAACATTTAGTTTACAAAGTATAACCCTTAATCAGTTGTTGAAAATAAGCATCTTTACTTAATTAGAACATAAATTAAATTAAAAGATAAATGCAGATAAATACAATTGCATGTATACCTGCTGCTGGATATAGGCCTTCATTGAATACATCACTTATAATGAGAGGCAGATCTTGTACTCTACCTGCCAAAAGAGATTCAAATGGAGATTCTACTAAAAATGAACTGTGACCAGAAACTTCAATCACTGGACCCCAAGGAGCTATTGGTGTATTTAAGAATTTCTGAAATAACATTTACATAAGATTAATATAATGAATTATACCTGCTCAAATCTGTTTTAAAATAATTATATTGCTTTTAGTATAAGCTCTTAAAACTCACTTGAAACAATGCAACAAGTTTTCCCAACTCTTCAGTAGATTTGCTACGCAAACACATTACTAATTCTGATGTATTTTTTATTGAACAGCCAATACAAGCACCAGCGAGTTGAGCTTTCACAAGAGGTGATTTTTGAAATGCCCAGTTATTTAGCCCTGTTGATCCAATCAACAAAGCTCGATGGAATAATCCTAGATATTTAAGATCCTGGTTTAATATTAAGAATTAAGCAGTTTTAAAATATTCAATGTATTGTTACTCACAATATTGTAGGGTTAATTTATTGTTGTGTATTTGTTTGTTGTTTATTCATTGCATTAAATCGTTTGTTTTTTTTTATTAGTACATATTTCAATACACTTCTAATGAGTATACAAGCTCCTCTGATTTAACAATTGAAATTTGCAATTGAAAGAAGAATTCAATCAGCCACCAAGAATCACCCATCAACCAAACCAAGGTTGTCAATGAGTTAAGACTTTCCCTTGAATTACATTGAATCACTTAATGATGCGAGCAGCATAGCATAAGTGTGTCAACCAAGATTTGAATCCTAGTGCAAATTTCACCTTTTTGTTGTCATGAAGATATTAATGACATCATTTGCCAGTAATTCATCTCATACATCACAAATAAAAAATTAATACTTTTTAAATATGCTGCTATATGTTAATTAAAGATCATAATATATTTGTATTCATATCCCGCTCTTCTGTTATATATTACCCTTTGATAAGGGAGAAAAATAATGAAGATGTCCGGATGAAGCCCCTGCTGACATTCCAAGAAGTGTAATACTGTTTGGATTACCTCTGAAGAATGAAATATTGTTCTGTATCCAACGCAACGCCATTACTTGGTCTTTTAATCCATTATTCCCGGGTACAATATGATCTCCAGTACTAAGGAATCCTTGTAAAAAATAAATTTGTGCAAAATTCAAATACTAACTTACCATAAATATAGAAAATATAAGTGTACATGACCAATGAAACTAACTGAAAAATTCGCACAAACCTAATATTCCAAGTCGATAATTGAAAGTTACTAGTACAACATCCTTATCAAGTAAATATTTTGGTCCATACAGAGAGCTAGTTAAGAAATAAAATGCACCTCCATGAATATAAACAATGACTGGTAGAGACTTTGTAGTATTTTCCCAAAAAAGCTTAAACAAATATAAGTATGCTTTTCATATGTTTAATTTTATGTCCACTACATAAATATAACTAACAAAAATACCTTTGGAGTGTAGATATTCATGTAGAGACAATCCTCACTACCTGTAACTTCTTCACTTTCTGATTTATACTCGATACAGGAAGGAGAAGGAATCCCTCCATCAATTGGTACATGCCATGATTCTGGAACTTCCGGTTCCTGCCAGTAATTAATTAGGCTTTGTCACTTAAACATTTTTTTAACTAAATTTTGTACACATTTAAGGCCAAAAATCAGGAAATTATCTCACATGTTCCAATTCCTATTCACTTACAATCTCATGTATGCATGTACAGTAATGTTATAGATTTAAGAAAAATTTTAAATATTTAAAAGTAATAATTGAATAAAGATTTGTTTGTTAAATAACATAACACTATAATACATAATAATATAATAATTAAGAAGTACATCTTAAATTTTCACATCTAATATGATCAAATGTGTCAATCAATACTATTTACACTAGCAACAACCTCAAATCGTAGTTTTCCAACTGGTTTAGCAGCATATGGAATTGACATAAAAGCATATATTGGTCTTCCTTTCAGTGTTGATTGTTCTACGCCAATAACATGACCGTATTTGGTATTCGCTATGGGACGCTCACTAACAACAATTCCATTACAAAATAATAAGACAGCACATAGAAATAACCAAATCATTACTGCAAGAATAAATAAATATTGCAGTTAAGTGTAAGTTTCATGACATATCTGTATATATACCTCCACCTTTTTAAGCAGCCTTGTGCCAAGATATAAATTAGCTATTTACTCACTTATCAGGCCATATGTTTCTTTTTGTTCGACCTTGTCAGTTCTGTGGGTATAATTTTGTACTTCAAATTATGATTAAGGCAATATGGAGGTTTGTAAAATCATAGTAAATTTAAAATTCCATTAAAAATAAAACACAAAATACAACAAAATTTTATACACTACACAATACACACAATACTAATTTTAATTTTTAAAATAAGTCAAAGAAAATGAGACCATTTTGATAGTATTATTTAAAGTATTTGGGTGTATTGTAGTTATTAAAATTTTCCTTCATTGAGTATTAGGAGTAAAACAACATTTTGTATTCCCAAATAGTGAATTCATAATTTTTAATGCCAATTAAATAAAGAAAATTTTATTATACATGTAATAAATACATACATGACAGTAACAAAATAATTTCACTTTATTTACATTACTCAAAAATAAATGCAGTTTTTAAAAGGGAAAATTGTGTCATACTGATATCTAACTATGATATAATTCATTACGCATGTCATGAAGTAACAATAATTGCACTTATAAATAATAAACTTTGTTAATGTCCTCAAAAGTCCATGTTTTAACAGGAAACGCTTATGAACTTGTGTTCTCCAAACTTTAATTTGCTTCCAATAGAATTGGTTCCTTTTTCTTTGCACTTTTCGCTTTAACTTCTGAAAATTAAAATAATGTACATTAAAACATTAATATGGACAAACAAAATTTTACTAATAATATGTATCAAGTGCATAACAATTAATATAGTAATAATATCTATATATGTATATATATAATAATTATTATCATTATTATTTTTCTCATCCAATTGGGAAATGCTTTTATATATTTTAGAACACCTTTAATTTCCGGTTCTCCAGAAGGTACGTCAGGTAAAATTAAGTCTTCCACATTCTCTTCACTTAATTTTTCTAACTCCATTAATTCCTCATACTCCTTTTCAACATCAGCCTCATCCTCAGTTGTGAGATAGCCACTGATCAAGTCACTAATTTCCTGCAATAAGAAAGTTTACATTAAATCATTATGTTCTAACAATAGTTTTTACACACAATATCCCATAGTTGAGACATATTTTAATTCATACAACAATGGTTTAATTATGCAGTTACCCATTTAGCTGAATATAAGATTGTTCTAAATACAATTGAAAAATTTAAAAAAATAAATGAAAAATTTAAATTATACCTTTTGTTTCTCAGCCCCTTCTTGTGTCTCCATCATTATTCTTTCTATCTCATCAATATTAAGAATCTCATTCATTTTTTTCAAGGCATCATTACCAACTTTTAGACCTTTCATGACCTATTAAGAATTAACAATTTTTTTAATTCACCAAAAGCACAAGATAAATTTGTCTTTCCTTCAATTCATTAGTTCTAAAATAACATACCTCTAACTCGACTTGTGAGTACTCAAGGTCTTGAATTATATTTTCTAAATTTTCAAGTTGCCCATCAGTCTGCTTCAATAGTTGCTCCTGGTATTTCTTTTTTCGAAGAAGTAATTTGGCCCTCCTAAATCCAAATTAATTGCAATGAACAAATATTACACAAAATAACCAATGAAGAAAGTTGCCACCAATTAGTGAACTTATACTAAACACCCATTATTAAACTGCAAAATATATGGATGGAATAAACTAGTACTAATCATTCCCTGTGAAATTCTCAAGTCCCTCATGATTATAGTGCCCTAAGACTGGTTTCACCTTTGTCATTATCAATAGCAGTCCATTGGTAACACAGCAAAGTACTTGCTCACATTCTGGTTGCAGATGATCTAGCAGTATCAATATACAGTAACTCTAAGGAACAGAAAGTGTTAATAGGTGCTTTGTTGAATCACTAATAGTTGTCACTGATGATGGAGAAAAGTCCAAACCAGTCGTACAAAAGAAGATCAAGTAAATGGAAACAGGATTACTGTCATAGGTTTTCCCACAAATATATTACACTACCTTGATATTATATTATTAATAAATAATATATTACTCTTTTTGTCCATTATTAAGAAGTTGCTTTGCAATAATTCTTTCTGACTCCAGTTTTTTTTCAATTCGCTTTTGATATTGTTTCAATTTATCCCTCTGCTGCTTAACTTGCTGAAACAATCGAATTTAAGCCCAAATTACAATCAACTGTCGTTGGAAATAATCGTAGATTCTGCGAATTAAGGTGTCCAAAAGGACACCTACTACTTAATACCCAACTACTAAGTACTAATTTACCAGCATCACTTAAGTTCGTAAACCTACCAGCACAGCTTTGTCATGATCGGTAACTCTACTTTTTTTCTTTCCAAATAAATTTCCCATTTTAAAATACCAAATAGCATAACTCAACCGACGACAAGGAAAATCTTGAGTGGTACTCCATCAACCTTACCATTCCCTATAACCTAACGTTACCTATCACACACTTAGAAGATTACAATAAATCACAGTAGCATGGCAGTAACACTCGGCAAAACCTGACTGTACAAATCAAATTAGATAAATAAAGTTCCGTATTTTCCTAATGTCTTTTGATAAATTAAACATTTCATAAGTATGCGTAAGTACCATGTTTTTCTTCCAGTATTAGGAACTGGTTCAAATTGTTTTTCGTTTTAAATTCCGCAATTTCACCTGTAAACATTCTGTTTTTTTCATCGTCATTAGATTATAATAGTTTTATTTGACCTATTGACTTTAAGCACAATTAGTCAATTCGCTAGGAAAACAAATAAAAACGATCGTCAGAAAAATAAATATAATAGAAGCGAAAGCTAAATTTTCGGACTCTAGGCGGGGCTTAGAAATTAATTTCACACCACTCATAAGTTAAATGTTTTATATCAACGATGCGAATATTTGGTTTGGCCTGAATTTATTTCACTTCAAATATTCTACAATAAAAAAAGACTTAAAGAATTAAAAATGGAATCTGCAGAAATGACAGAAATATAACCGACTTAATATTCTTTATTTTTCGGACAAAGCAAACAAGTGGTATTATTTTGAATTATCAAAATACTGATGAACTATTGGCTTATGAGAATCGAAATGGAAATGAATCCTGTTAACTAAACCGATAAAAAATACAATAATAATAACAGGTAACTTGTATAAAAATAAACAATTCAACTAGATGTATTTGAATGTTATCATTCGAGTCCATGATTCGGTGCTAATCCTTTACTCTTCACAGATATTTATTCAATTAAATAACATCTTTCAAAAAACTATACATTAATTTCACGGGGGGGGGTGTTTATAACAGAATGATCTCCTTTAATTAAGTTCTGTCTTTGGGCCTATCGATAAGTGTATATCGATTCCTGTGACAACAGCTGATTATTAGAGAGGCAGTTCTGTAGTTTGACAAGTAAAGTTTAGTTTTAATTAGGTCTTAGGAAAGAATTTTCATGTCATCAGTTTTCAAGAATATTGTACTGTATCAGTCAGGTTATATTCTAACCTTACTATTATGACGGTTTATTTAGTTGTATTGCTATTTACATTTTGTTCTCGTCGATATTAGCGAAAATGGGATGTTGTTTTCATTTACATGAATATTTTTTTAATAGTGTTATTAATTAAACAAACCCAGAAATATGGACGATATAAGGTAAATTTTATATTTGTTTTAAACTTTACCTAGATTGATAACAAATTAGAAATTTTGTATTAGTTATATGTACATGTATATGTCAAAGTTATGTAAATACATAATAAGTCATTATATGTATTATACCATACATTCTTTAGGCAATGTCTCCATAGGCCTTCAGTAAAGTTCAATTCACAGTAATAATTTGAAAACTGAACTTAGGATGTCAATTTCCTCAATTTGATGTTACGTGTGTTGGTTCTGGTTATTGTATTTTACATTGTTTAAATGCAGAATTATTATTTACATATTTTTTGTTTCAGATTATACATTGTAACATACAATGTAGCCACTCGCAATCCTGATGGAGATCTAATGGATTTGTTGGGTCTCAAACACGGTCAGAAAGTGTCATTACCAGACTTTTATTTGATTGGGTAAGAATCAAAGAGATAATATTAAAAATATCTAAAAAGTACAACATAAGAGTTTTGGTCAAACAATTGAAAATTTCTACACTAGAATAGTATTTGTATACATGTAGTATTGAATGCTATATTCAGTAAGATTTTGTTAATTAAAACAGAATTATGCACATAATAAGACTTATATAATAATTCTTCCTGCCTTTTTTCTTATGGTAAATATGTTGTCAAAAGAAAGTCAACAGCTCCATTATACTTAGTAATTGAATTAGCTTCTACTTTCTTATTTTGAAAAACATTTAATGCTGTAACATAATATAATTAAAATAACAAAATTGATTAGAGAAATATTTTATTTCTCATAGGCTATTTTATATATGATTGGAAATAACTATGCTATTTTAATTCTTCATTCCTAGTTTTGTTGTAACTTGTAACTAATTCTGTGGCAGGTTGCAAGAAGTAAAATCTCAACCACAGAACTTCATTATCGATGCACTTTTTGATGATCCGTGGACAAATGCTTTCAGGTATAAACCTAAACCTTAATACAAATTAATATTCAATGTACTATTATGTTTCAATCCATTTTAATATTCAAAATTAACTTTATTATTATTTGTATAGTCTTTTCTGTAATGTAATGTTATAAAAAGAAATGACACTTTAAAATAACTAGTCTGTCTTCATATTTTTCAGGAGGGCTTTAGTTCCATTTGGATATGTTAAAGTAAAGACTGTGAGATTGGTAGGATTAGTGTTATCTGTATTTTGCCTTAGGAAACATGTAATCCATCTTCGTGATATGCAGAGTGTGTGCACTAGAACTGGTTTAATGGGATTATGGGTAAGCAACATCTATAGTCTGCTTTTCATCTTCATGTATATGAATTCTAAATCTGTTTTTCATCTGATTCAGGGCAACAAGGGAGGCATTAGTTTACGCCTCCAAATATATGGCTGCTCAATATGTTTCGTCAATTGTCATCTGACTCCCCATGACCACTTGTTGCAAGAACGCATCAGTGATTACAACAGTATTCTTCAGAATCAGAAATTTCAGTCCAAGGAGGCAACTACAATTATGTTTCATGAGTGTGTTTGTGTTCTATAAATCATTTTATGTATTTACATTTATCCAATAACAACCTGAGATTAAAAAATTGATATGGAAGAAAAATACTGTATTGGGTTCAATATATCAATTATGCATTGATTTAAATTTAGTCATATTAAATCTTTTGAGGGGTCTACCATTAAAGATCCACTCATTTTACTATTCAAATTTGCAGGGAAAGCAAGTACTGGAAAGTGTTAAGTCCACGAACATAGCAGATTGCTGGGAACTTAAGTTGTTGTTTCAATTCTCTCTCCTGGCTCTCTATTCCTTGAATAGAAAATTTTAATATGTGTTATAAAATGGTTCATTTCATAAAGTATTTAAAATCACTATTTACTAATATTGCATTTTATAATTATTATTGACATTAAATTTACAGTTCAATAAGAATTGAATGTGTTTTCAGTTACATATTTTGGTTTGGGGATTTAAATTTCCGGTTGGACAATGCAGAAACATTGAGTGCAACTGAAATTGAAAAAATGATCAAAAAGAAAACTTTAACACCTTTACTTGAATGGGACCAGCTTCGAAAAGTAATGACCTCTGGAGATGCATTTAGTGAACTGATTGAAGCCGAACCGACTTTTCCACCTACGTACAAATATTTGTTCAGTTCTAATGAATATGATCTTAAGTAAGCTTAACTTTCAGAATATATACAAACATCTTTTTTTAATTGTAATATTAATTTATTTATTATATTTTCCTTACCATTTTAGGCGTAGATCTGCATGGACTGATCGTATTCTGTACAAAGTAAATACAAACGTGTATGAAAATGTCACACTTGATGCTAAGCAGAATTCATATCAGTCTTTCCATCATTACTGCACTAGTGACCACAAACCAGTTGTTGCAGAATTTACCATAAAGGTATGATGTAAATTTATATATACTTTATTTTATTACTCCTTTTTATAAAGCATAATTAACTATCAATAATTAATAGCATTAATTATTAGTTCACTTTATTTATTCTACTTTATTCTTATTTATCAGATTAACTTTTTGAGAAAACACTTTTTTCCTTACCTGTATAACTTAAATCATGATTTCATTTTTTAATTTAAACTTGTTGCATGTATTACTTTTGTTATGCCCATAGGTTTTCAGCAATTATGTGGAAAGAATGGTAAAATTTTTACCATTGCAAAATTGGTACATAAATGAAGTAAATTTTGCAGTATGTATTATTGGATCTGATGTCACACCAAGCATGTGGGATTGGATTGGAGTATATGCAGTAAGTATAGCTGTGTAATGATGTGCAGGTCTTGAACATACAGTTGTCAATCTTTCTTTAAAAATTGTTTCATTTTCAGGAAAATTTTACAAGCTTAGATGATTATTTTGCTTACATTTACTTACCAATTGGTGAAGAGAGCAGGGATGTTCAGTCAAATCAGTTGGCTGCAAAACTAACGATTCCCACATGTCGAGACCGATTTGAACTCAAGTTTCCTGAAGGGATGGTGAGGAGCCCTGGGAAATATCGACTGATATACTTCAGTCAGGATTCATCCAGTGTTCTGGGCATGAGTCCTATTTTCCATGCCCACCATAGGCAAGTTGACGAAGTGACCTCTTCCTATTTGGAATGGTGACAAAATGCACACACTCTTGTAAATCCTAGACCAGATTCAGTCTAAGGGTATTATTGCAAGAGTGTGTTCATAACCTTCATAATTAATTATGACAGAGTACTTATTTTCTTCTTAATTTAGGTTCTATATTAAGTCCCATTTTCATCATTTTTTGTATTTACTTGTACTAAAATATTGGTGGAGTAATCCTTCTGGGAACATGGGTAAATGGTGCTATTTCCCAGATTCTGCTTATTTGGTTTTGCTTAGATATTTATTTTTCAATATTTCGGTGATTTGTATTTCTAATTTTTTATTCATATACATCTTAAATAAATTATTTAAATATACCTTATAAGAAATATTTGATCAAATTGTTTTATCATTTCAATATTATTATAATCTGGGTGTTTCATTTCATATTAAAATATGACTAAATTCTTATTAGCTATATTGTATGAGACTGGCAAAACTAAATTAACATCCCTATTTGTTTTTTTAATAAATTTCGAACATACTTTCTACTCATTGAATTTAGTTTATTATAAAATGGATACTTTGTAAACTTGCCATATTAATATATTTTAATTTATTCTTTACTAACTTTTTTGTTGTAATAAATCTTACAACATTTTTGAACAAATTTCGTGTGAACTAGTTGCTTGTAACCTAGAAAACACAGAATAATTGAGCAATAATTGTGATAAATAAATTCCTGAATTGCAGTTAGTGGTTATTAGCTTTCTAATATAATTTCCAGTGTATCATCTTAAATAGTATGGCTATTGGGAATAATGGACAATATGTTCCCCTTTCTGTGTGGTGTACTTTACATTAATGACTTATATCTGAAAAATATAGACTAATGTACATTCCCAGCTAACTATTTGATTATATAAATGTATAATAATAACATTCCTTCCATTATGTTGTCAATTGAGGGAGAATTGTGAAATCACTCATTGTAGGACTCTGGCAGAACAGTTCTTAGGGTGGTTTGCATTAACATAGTGGCAGACCATATTTTCTTTTAATTGGAAATTTATATTGATTATGAGAACAATGAGTTCATGTGTTATAACTCCTGTACATTTAGAATTTGTATTATGTGTAGCCAGCCATGTAAATTTAGTAATTATTTTAATGAATTAAATGTTGTTATCAAAGTGCCTCAAATTCTATTAATTTAGTGGGATCGGTTTCTACTATACCTTTGTAAATGTGATTTAATGTGATGAATTGTGTAATATATTTAGAATAGCCTATTATATATTTTTGTTTTTATACATCTTCTTTGTGATTGATACATTGTTTTGTAAAATAATTTGTTCACTTGATTAGATTGTAACAAAATTTGAACTAATTATACTTTCTCTGGAGTAGATACTTACGGTACTGCAACAGTATTGAATCTAAAGTTTCTATGATTGTCTTTTCATAATGTGAAGCTTTCTTTATGTATGGCTATCTATTCATACATAATGAAACATTTTTACCTATTATTTAAGAAATGTATCTGACATGTATTGTTGAAATAAAATGTTGAAATAATTACACCTTACCTTGGCTCTAACAAAATATTGACCTTCAGTTCTAAAGATGCTGGTATTTTTACTTTTATTAAATTTCGGGACCAAGATGTTTGACATACTATGAACATATATGATAAGAAATGGTGCATGTAGACAAGCATTAATGTTGGCTGTGGTGCTGTAGGTTAAAGAAAATACACTTTTATACCACTACTCTTGTTTTATACCACTATTATTAGATCCACCTAATCCAATTATATTGGGTTACTATGTTAACCTTATTAGGAGTGACATTTTTACTTGTTTAATATGCAACCAAATTGTAAATTGTTATCAGGAAACGAAATTATAATAAATAAAGAATATTGCAACTACTTAGTAATTTACCCGCCAGAGTGCTGCGAGGATGTTTGTAACCTGTTGTAACCTATTAGGCTGAGTGAATATTTGTGTACCAGAAAATGGCGGTGTTTTTCTCGAAGTTAAGTATTTATTCTGTCTTTTATCTGGAATTAATAGCCTGTAAATAAATATACTGCCTTTAAACTACTTTAGTGGCCAGTTAGGTCGAATAGAATAATTGTTCTGAGAATAAAATGACTCGTTTCTTCATGTTTCATCTCATTTTATAATATAATTGTTATCAAATTCATGTTATAATATAACATGTTATATTATAACTCATGTTATAATATAATTCATATAATTGTACAGGTATTCTCTCTTGGCAGTAGAAACAGACAACTTCCTGTGGCACAGATCTGGCGACACTTAGCTGCAGACTCTCATAAATCTGTTAACCCTGGGAAATCAGAAAGTCCCCTATCAGAAGTTGGGAATATAGAAAAGAGTTAGTACAGGAAATAATTTATTTTATTTGAATACTAATATTTGTCAGCTAATTAATGGACTAGATTGACTTGAGTTCAATTCATGAAGGTATAATTTATCAATTCTTTTACATGTCCTTTTTTTCATGTCCACTATATGTAAATTCCAGAAATCACCATGTTCCTTTTGAAATCATTTGCAAAATGCAAACTTGTATATTTTATGCTAGATTTAATCTGTTGATAATATTACAAAATTGAATTGTACACTAAATCTTCATAACTTATAAATACCATGAACATTTACTGGAAATTATTTTTAATGTCATTGAATTTGTATCAGTATGTATCACTTTTTTAAAATTTCTGCACTACAGCTTTGAATCATGTAACTTTAATTGGGCGAGTTGGAGGAGAACCTCAGAAGAGAGGAACCGAACAACATCCAGTTGTTATATTTTCATTGGCAACTCATACAAATTACAAATACGAGTCGGGTAACATATAAAATTTAATAATAGGAGATATTGTGAAATAATTTACTGCTATCTTTTTCTAATATTTTTATACTAATTTACATTTATATTATCTTTTATTAGGGGAATTTGCTCAAAAAACTGACTGGCATAGAATTTGCGTGTTCAGGCCTGCTTTGAGAGATATGGTGTACACATATTTGAAAAAAGGACAAAGAATTCACGTTAGTGGAAAAATATCATATGGTACAGTCACTGAAGATGCTGTACAGAAACCCACAACATCTATTATTGCTGATGATATTATATTTTTTCATTCTATTGAATCCTAAATATAAGTTTGTTAATATCCTAATATTAGTTTGTTTATAGCATTTGTTAAGTTAAGGAATAAAGATAAAACTTCTCTGGATGTAAATTCTGTTGTAAATTTTTACTTTTGTAATAAAATATTTATTTCTTAAGCTGTAATGCTGACAGTTAATGATTTAGTTGTATTATTAAACTTTATTGACCTGAAACTTATTTTTTTCTACCTTAAAATTATCATACCAGCTGTTTGTGTGAGGGTAGCACTGTGTTCAGGATTATAAAATTTGTTTATACCAGAAATTAGAAATTCAATTTGAAACATTGAACTGTTCTCAATATAAGGTCTTAAATAAAATGCTGTTCTACTATTGAGATGAAATCATTATAGGTACAGAGCGGTAATTCTACCGGTAAAAAACTATAAAACGCGAAATTACATATACTATAATACTTTATATATTATAATTACATATAACTACAATCAATACACTCATTCTATTTGTGATTCAATAAGTTTACTATAAATCATTGACGAACTCTTTACATGAGGGCAATGCCATTATGATCCAAACTGATCCCTTCTAATCCAGAAGATTAGAAATATTATTGTCTCATTTAAAGAATATTAAAGATTCTATTTAATTTTGTTTTTAATTGTAATTAAGAATAAATTTATAATATCTATAAATATAACATACATTACCAGCGAAAATAAAAGGTTAATATATAATACTGAATATTTGAATTAATTCATTAATTTTAGACAAAAAAATTATCATTTGTATATATATTATTATTGAGTTCATCTTAGTTATGTAATAATAAAGTCGTTCATTACATAACTAACAGTTTTAAAATAATTTCATATAAATTGATATTTAATTGATTAACATTAACGGAACTATCCCTAGAAATGAAAAGCATTTTTGTAGATTTTTTATAATAAGGAATGATGTTACTCATAACATAATTAACAAGTAACATTAGTATTTACAATGTACATAAGTATTTATAAGCTATTAATAAAACGCCTCTTACATGCAGTTGTGATTAATCGCTTATCCGTGATTATTGCAGCAAATATTAAAACCAATAACAAATAAATTTATAAAAATTAGTAAGAAATCTTCATCTTCAACTTTTATTTTTCAAGAAAATATTGCTTATGGCATCACGTTTGTTATATAGAAGCCACTGCTTAGCGTCATATGCGCTCTGCAAATAGTTCTATGGCGCGCAAAAGAGTTTCTACAAATAATTAAACTATCGGTTTCGAAAACGACTCATTCACATGAAAACCTAATAATATACAATCTCGATAATATTTAATTACTTACCCAGGAAGTATGTCATGGCCATTTTAATTTTGCTTTCTGAACATGAACTTATCAACATATTTAATTTACATATTGTTAATATTTGAAATTAGGCCTATCTAATACTTACTTCAAAAAGTAGATTTATATAACGAAATAACAAATTAATAAATAATAATTGTCATTCCGTTCTCAATGTACGTCCATATTTAGATCTCTAGAAAATAAAAGAAGCAAATATAAAGTAGTCAAAAAGGACTTTGCCCTTGAGCATGTGCCACGCCCACAGACCTTCAGTGATCAGTGCGCTAAAAATAAAATGATTTGGGTGGTCCAGGGCAGTTTTCCTCATTGCTACTGAAGTAAGTAATGATATAACTAAGTAGTTATGTACTGAAATTATGTATTTTTTAATGTTTCATTAAAGATGTTTTAATTTTTATTAATTCCATTTTAACTATACTTACATAATTAACAAATATGTATTATATGAGGTAGTTTTTAATATGAGATAAATAGTGTACTCAGTATCATTAGTTTCTGTACCATATTGAAGTTTTTGTATTCCAAATAATATTTATTATTTGTTGTATTTGACATTTGACAGGGCTTCTCCTCGGTAATTTAGTTAAATCAAAGGGAAAAACATGGCTTCTTATGATGTAAGTGATAATAACTTTCAATATATATATATTTCTATAATCTAACATTTATTCAGTTAAAGATATAGATAACAAACTTTATTTTCAGGTATATCCATCAATATTTGATTATCCTGACTTCAATGCAGCTGTTGACGGTGATCAATTGAGGGCTGCTATGAAAGGTTTTGGAACAGATGAAGAAACTATAATAGATATTCTTACAGCTAGAACGTACCATCAGAGACAAGCAATTGCTGAGTATTTTGATGAAGAATTAGAGAGGGTAGATACAATTGTGGTTATTTCCTAATCATTTATCAAATTATTAATTATCATGTGATAATTTAGTGAAGCTTTATACATGTGGATACAACCATAATTTATATTACTCATATCATAATTTTCTCTAATGAACTAATGTGCCTTTTTTCTTTTAGAATTTAATTAATGATTTAAAGAGTGAACTTGGAGGCAATTTTGAGAATGTTATTATTGCTCTAATGTTGGACCCAGTGGATTATTTGTGTAAAGAATTGCATAAAGCCATGAAAGGAATGGGTACAGATACAATTGCACTAACGGAAATCTTATGTGCTCGTGAATCAGAAAGTATTCGAGAAATAGTTGATAGATATGAAAGCTGTGAGTAACTGTTTTACTCAATTAATTAACTGACTACATTGAACTATGTAACACAA
The DNA here is from genome assembly GCA_019843655.1 of Lethocerus indicus. NCBI lineage: Eukaryota > Metazoa > Arthropoda > Insecta > Hemiptera > Belostomatidae > Lethocerus > Lethocerus indicus. The sequence goes on along the minus strand of JACDQD010000003.1, from coordinate 17,200,865 downwards.
AAGAATATAGTGGAGCATTAGCAATCAATATTTTTAACAGCAATGCATGGTAATTGATCATAAAGTTGAAATGTATACAAAGTTGTGTTATTTGAAAAGTTTTATTTCAGAAGTGTGTAGTATGCTCTTGGTTAAATTGTTGTTGGTTTCAGTATATGATCGCCCATTGGCAGAGCATGTATGCAGTGAAACATCAGGTGATTACAGAAGGCTACTGACTCTGATAGTTACTGTAAGTAGTAGGAGAAACAACATTTTAATTAACAACCATTTTAATTTAAATTATTAGAGACTTCAATGGCTCATGTGAACAGAATGGATACTGAGACCCAGAGGCTGGTTGTTCAAATCCACCTGTATGTCATGAGTGTTAGATATAAGTTACCATAAGTCAGGGAGCTGGACCAGCACACTCTCTTGTAGTAGTCACTTACCCTAACAAGCTTAATGAGTGCATAACAGGTTACAGCAACAGTATTTATGTAAGCAACAACAAAAAATTACTTATATTCTGTGAAATGCAGGGTGTGAGGAATGATCCTGGAGTCATTCGTGAAGAGGTAATAGTGGAACAGGCTGAAATGTTGTATGATGCAGGTAAAATTCATAATTTTCAGGGCTATAATTATTTTAATTTTATTATAAAATTTAACAACAAATAAATTTCAGGAGAAGGTAAACTGGGCACTAGTGAAGAAGTTTTCATTAAAATATTTGGCCATGAGAGTTTTGATCACTTACAAATGGTATTTGAAGAGTATAAAAATATATCAGGTGTTACTATTGAACAGTCTTTAAAAAAGGAAATGTCTGGTGATTTATTAGATGCCTTATTAACAATTGGTAAATTTATATTTTTCAAAAATATTTTATATTTGTCCTTTACTTCCTTAATATTTCATTATCACAAATGTTGAATTATTTTCAGCTGAATATGTTCGAAATCCACAAGCATATTTTGCAAAACAGTTGAATCGTGCATGTGAGGGCTTTGGCACCAATGACACAATGTTAATTAGATTGATAGTTGGTCGCAGTGAAATCGATTTAGGAACAATAAGGGATGAATTTGAAAGGATATATGGAAAAACTCTTGAATCTGTTGTGAGGGTAAGGATAAGAATTTATCTTTATTTCACTGACCACAATCTTCTTTGACTTTATAGTTTATAAGATATATAACGATCATTGCAACAAGTGTCAATATAATGTTTTCAATGTCTATGTGAAAATATTATATTGCATAAAAATTAAAAATAATTATATTGTAATTATAAAAATTATTAAAATAATTATGTAAGAAATATACTTTTCATTTTAACTAACGTTTTAATTTTTGTTTATGACATTCATAATTATAATCTACTTTCATCATTTATAACTTTTACTTAAATTATTTGTTTCAGAGTGAAACATCTGGAGATTATAAAAGAGCGTTAGTTGCTTTAATTGGAGGACCATAAGTTAAAATAAAAATGTTTGTATGATATACAAATAAAATGTATAAAAATATACATGATGATTTGTGATATTGTGTTTTAGATGGAAACTTTGGCTTGGTTAAGTATTTACTAATAGTAATATTTAGGTACAATCTTATTTCATGCTTTCGTTTATATCTGAAACTGCCTTTGTACCATAAGGAAGATTAAATACAACAATAACAGTGAATCAAGTTTTATTCTAGTTTGAGTAATGATAAACATTAGACCTTATATATTGAACAATTCAAAAATTACAGTAACAGATGCCTCCATAAAAGTGCACTTGTAAATAAATCAGAAATATCCAAACTTTATTTTTTCAAAAATTTTAATCTTTTACTCAAAAAATGACTTTTATTTTAAATACTTAGCTGCTTGGTTTATTATGTTTTATTGCTTATAGATGTTATTAATTTATACTATTCAGATTATTTGTAGTATTAAATTTAAATTTTCTTAAGTAACATTGTAAGAGTGAGGTAATGGTAAGATTCTTGATAACACTTCCCCATTTATCTACCTATATTTTTGTCCTAGTTCAGAATTTGAAAATAATTTTTGAACATGACATGTCTTACACTATGTGCAATATGGGTCTCAATTTAATGTAAAGTTTATCAGCTGTGAAAACTGATGAACAATAGGAGTGTTTCAGTAGATCATTTTTAAATAATTTTATTGTAAAAATGTTTATGATATTCAGAATAAAACTTGGTTTTCTGAACGACTGTAAAGGTTCAAGTAATTTTAGGCTCCAGTACTTTATAATTAGAAAATTTACCATCATTAGAATGCTCGTATTTCTTGTCTTTTATATATATATATATGTGTGTGTGTGTGTGCGCTGTAGATGATAAATTTTCTTATTTTAAAGTACAAATAAAAGCTAAGACCATCATTTACTTGTCACCAATTCTCCTATTTCCCGAACACCATGGAAGCTAAGCTTTACTCGTAATTCATTTTAGTAATGTTAATTTGAACTCAACAATCAACATAAAATAATAAACCCTTCAAAACATCTTCAACAAAAATCTATCAACTTAAGAGGTTCTTGCTTATGTCTTGGATTATGTCCATATTCTATTTTCTATCTTGTCTTTACTGATAATAATACATGCGAATAGTAAATTATAATTTGGGTAATGCTGTTGATAATAGTTATGAGTATAAACAAAATACGCCTTTTTCAAACAACCAACGCGTTGTTATTTAAATAATCAACTAAAGAGCTACAAGTCAAACCTAGCTGATAACGCTATCTAGCGGCATACGTCTAAACCATCGTAATACGTTCCTTCTAACGCGTTATTCAATATATTAAACGCTAGTAGTGTTTATCTGTCCGTGACAAAATTAGGTATGTTGCAGCTAGTAAGAAAGACCGGTATTGTTCTATTGGAACAATAGAGGGTTCAAGTGCCCGGTAGCCATTATGGTTGCTTGGTCCAGACGAGTGTATAATGACCAATTTCCCCAAGCCTCTAAACGCGGTTGTGGCCAATGCTCCCAATAGACTAGAGGTGGTATATTGTTTAACGCTCGTTGAGAAACATTAATATAACACACGCGCTTATTATATTGAGCGCTTAATGATATGCATACGCACGTATATATCCATGATTATAAATTAGTCGCTCTGATCACTTAAAGATACTTTTATTTTTGCAGATTTATCACATTACAATTTTATGCTTTACTTATCACAATGTACGCACAAACAACCATCGTAATTTAATATCCATGTATTCATTTATTATATCCAATTTAAATCATGACGTTTGATAAAATTGTACACTGCTATGTGAAATAGACAAACCAAATAAAAATAAAAACCTGTTAAGATTATTTCGTTGTTATTCTACAAATATAACCAGATATATTTTACGTTGTTTTGGAAAATTAATATATGTAGGCTCAGTAAAAGGAAGTTTTACAGCGATGCTCTTTTCCAAGGCCACGCCCCCTCTTTACAGTTCGAGATCAGTATACTAATAATAGTCTACGTTGTATGTACATGCGCTAATTCCTCTGTGTTTCTAAAGTGATTTCTTTAAAGAGTGAGTCTTTATTAAAGATCGTCGTTTAATGTTTTCCTATCCTAATTACACAATTTTATGGGGTTATAAATACTATGTGTATTAAGCATAACTTAGTTCATTTATTCCTGTAAAACCATAAAATATTATCCTGTTTTTTCATTTTCTTATGTAATTTGTTTTTAGGCCGGTAATATTTAATTGTAATATGTTCAAATTAACAAAAACTAGCTTGGAACTAGCTTCTATCACTATTAGTAGTTAACATATTGAATGGTGTATTCATTTGGTACAGATATGTTAATTTTTTGTTTTATTGCAGATATAACAAACTGTGAGGGAGTACAAACACTATAAGGAAACATGGCATGTTCTGAAGTAATTAAACAGAATTTTTAAAATTAATTTGGCTCCTGTTAAATTGATTGACTATATTCAAAATATTGCATATTTCAGGTATATCCATCAGTATTTGATTATCCTGACTTCAATGCAGCTGAAGATGGTGATGAACTGCGGGCTGCTATGAAAGGTTTAGGTACTGACGAAGAAACTATTATAGATATTTTGACTGCTAGATCAAACTTCCAGAGACAAGAAATTGCAAAATATTTTGATGAAGAATTGGGAAGAGTGAGTAAAATAAAAATTAATAATAGTTCATTTGAGAAATTATTAAAAGATGGAGGGGAGAAATTACAAGGCATGTAACACTATCACCCCCTCAGAAGAGAACAAAATATTATCTAAAAAATAATTTATTTAACATATTGTCAGTAATATGCCCACTACTTTCAGAATTTAATTGATGATTTGAAGAGTGAGCTTGGAGGAAACTTTGAAAATGTAATAGTTGCCCTTATGTTGCCACCAGATGATTTTCTGTGCAAAGAGCTGAATAAAGCAATGAAGGGAGCAGGCACAGATTCAGGAGCACTAACGGAAATTCTATGTGCACGTAGCAAAGAAAGTATTAAACAAATTGTGGAACGATACGAAAGTTGTAGGTATCAGTTTATGACTATACTATTAAATGATTCATTAACTGTACCTATGCTTAGTTATATCATTCGAAAAATATTGTTTTTGAACAGTCTCAATTAAATTGTTATTGGTTTCAGTGTATGATCGGCCACTGGCAGAACATGTTTGTAGTGAAACATCAGGTGACTACAGGCGGCTACTGACACTTATAATTACTGTGAGTAGAAGAAAAAAATTCAAATAAATTAACTTAACATTGTAAAATATATAAGTAACTTAATTTTGTTCAATGTAGGGCGTGAGAAATGAGCCAGGTGTTATTCATGAAGAAGAAATAGCAGAGGAGGCAGAAAAGTTGTATGATGCAGGTAACATTTTTTTCTACCAAAAAGTGAAATATCAGTATTTACTTAATTAAAACATAATTAATTACAGGAAAAGGCCAAATGGGAACTAGTGAAGAAGTTTTTGTCAAAATTTTTGCCCATGAGAGTTTTGAGCACTTGCAACTTTTATTTGAAGAGTATAAAAACATTTCTGGAGTTACTATTGAACAGTCACTAAAAAAGGAAATGTCTGGTGATTTATTAGAAGCCTTATTAACAATTGGTAATGTTTATTCTACAAAATGTAGTTGTTCTTTTATATATTTAGATATTGTGTCATTCTTAATTATAATTACTTTTATAGCTGAATATGTTCGAAATCCTCAAGCCTATTTTGCAAAACAGTTGCAAAAAGCATGTGATGGTGCAGGTACTGATGATAGGATGCTAATAAGAATAATAGTAGGTCGTAGTGAAATAGATTTAGCTTCAATAAGAGATGAATTTGAAAGGCTGTATGGAAAAACACTGGAGTCTCTAGTGAGGGTAAGACTAAACTTGTATTACATATAATATCTACAAAATTGGGTTAATGAATAATAATAATATCTTACAATTTATTCCTATTATTTCTGTGATTTATCATGTGGTTGTAGAATGAAACATCTGGAGATTACAAAAGGGCTCTAGTTGCTCTAATAGGAGGGCCATAAGAAGCCATAAATACTTCATTGTAAACAGTTATTTTATTACCAAGGAGGTGGCCTATATCAAATGCGAGATAAAGATTAAAAAAATATATAATGGAAATAGGTATTGAACTAGAATAATTATATTTACATGTTAATATTGCCTTCAACAATACATAATCTTACAAATATTGTCTTTTATTTTCATTTTAATCCTGTATTCAAATATTATGAAAAATACATTATTTTGACCTTATAGAATCTTAACTGTTATGAACATGTATTCTAGCTTATTTTTAATTTATATTGGTTAAGTTAAAGCTTTGTAAATTTTAACTCAGAAATGATTATTTAATTTGCATTAACTGCTTAATGTATCATTTAAAAATCCAAAAGTGGTTGTTTGTTCCTGCATTTTTTTATTTACCCAAAATAGTAACAGTTACGAAATTGCAAGAACTGACCTTTCTAGAAAAGTAACTAAACCACACAAATCTGAGTTAACTGCAGCAAGAAAAAATCATGGGAGTGACGTTTTGGTCAATATTTGTTACTATAATAAATTCTAAAACAAGGGTTGACAGAGGAACATCAGTCAGGGCATAGGTATCTTGTTTTTTGAAAATTTTCTTTTCCTAGTACTTCTTACCTCGTTTTCTATGGATGGCTTACAAAGATAGGTGTTGATCATCATTATGATATGGTTGTAATCCAACATAAGTTGCAATCTCTCCTTCCTTCTCTAGCATTGATGTAGTATGAGTGGTAGAAATGAGTGAGATATCTTTCTTGTTCTTCCATTTCATTACAGATACTTTTTCTCTCTGAAAACCAATTATCTTTTCAGTTTTCAATTTTTTGTTCTTTGGCATTTCTTTTCGTGATACCAGTCTTCTGTGTTACCAAAATATCCATTAACTGAGGTGAATTATACAAATTTTTCATTGTCAGGCAATAACTGCCTTGCCTGCCAAAGTTGTAAAAACTTTGAAGATAACTAAAATGTTACCTGCATAAATTATAAACTTCATACGTGCAGCTACTTTGTGGTTCAAATAATAAGAATGTTTTTTATTGCAAATTCCTTCAGAAAACTGTACTCCACCCATAATCTTAATAAAAAAATATGTTTTTCTGCCTTAATAATTGTTTTATGGTCTCAAATTGCCTCGATTAAACATAGGTGCAGAGTAATGGGAGACTGAATATGTGTACATAGAATTGTCCAAGCAGAGTGAAAGTGCATTTGGAACATTCTGCTCACAAGAGTAAACTTGGAATCCTAGTTAACTCGGTTGTGTGCATTGTGATAATTAAACCAAATATCAATCATTATAAATTTCAGTCTAACTTCATTAACCCCCACTAAAGAAACTGTTATGAAGATTCAGTCTATCCCATACACTTATCAGATGTAACCATATCAACTTTGGCCACATCAGTCACAAATACTTACAATGATTAAGTTTCAACAATAAATCACAACCAACTTTCTCAGGCACAAATATGATATGCTTCCCAGAGTACCAATGATACTATAACATTATAATTAATAAATTAATACTGACTTAATAAAATCAATTTGGTATCTTTCAATGAAAAACATGGGTAAAACATTTATATTGAGATTTAAAATTTATTTATATTTTTCACTGGCCCTTTATTCTGCTGGATGCTCTTACTGCTATAGGATTTATTTGGAATTAAAACTAGTTAAGTCCCTAAGAGCTGAAAGTTTGCCCATAAAAATACCTTAAAAAGAATGAAACCAAATAAATGTCAGGCATCAGCTGATTTATTCTTCATTAAAATTGTGTATCTCCTTCAAGTGTTTTGTATGTATGGCTTCTGAGAGGAATTACACCTGATGGCTATCACTTATTAATTCAAAATAATCATTGTTATATGTAAGACATCATTAAATCTATAAGCAGTGAAAATATTTGATATAACAAAACATCCACTTTTCTTCATTGGAAAATGCATAACTCTTTTTGATACTCTCAATAATAATTTCTCTGAAGAAGGCGCAAACTGGGAAAAATGTTCAAATACATTAAACAGTTGTGCTGCCATGCAAAGTTGAACTGCCACACTACCTATATTACATCAGAATAAAAACTGTCATAGATAGATCATTTCATAACAATAATAGAAGTTGAGAAACTGGTTAACTTCAGTACCTCCAAGAGGTTATAGCGGTTCTTACACTTTACTGGGTGGAGGAAAAGTGACTCAACCTCCCATGGTTTATTACCTGTACTGGGTTGAATTTTTACTTTAAATCCAAAAATTGGGGAATGAAAAATCAGCAATTATAAACCTATATATGCAAATGAAAAGAAATTGATATTGATATTGGTTGTCTTGACAACGTTATAGGATTAAGATTAAGCCCATCTCACGAAAAAAGCTATAATTATTTGGTAAAATCTCAATAAATTGAAATGTGACCTGAAAGTTACTCGGTCCCATAGAGGGTTAAGAGACCATGAGGATGACTTAACAATAAAAAAGGGAGGTTTCTATTAATTATAAATTTTTCCTATAAATGCTTGATTTTAATGTTTAGACTGTTACTTATCAAATACTTAAAGGAAACTGGTTTAATTTTGAGTTTGATAACCTGAAGTATTGTGAGAAGGAGATGTTAGGTTAGGTAGCTGATTACCCCTGGGGTCTTAAACTGGAATCATTCTAATGTTAGCAGCGAAGGGCTATAATATAGTATGATGCAGGACATTTCTACCAACTTCTTCTTAAATCTTTAATTAACACATTGACTGTCCCTATAAATTATTACTTTCAAGATTATCCTGAACCATTTAAATGTACTGAAATTTAAATTTGTACTTGTACAACTAAAGTGTTGGCAATCCTGATATCATTCATTATATATTTATCATGTGTAATAAATAGGTCCCATACAATATGATGCACTAGACAGTCAACATGTTAATCATACTCACAGATTAAAGAAAAATTATTGGGCAATATTTTTGTGATATTTATTATTGGGTATATAATTCACAAGTATGCAAATGTATATAACATATATATAATTTGTTAATTTAGTGATCAATTTAATTATATTATTGGACTTGGAAGCAAAAATTTACATCTGAAACTGCTTCTGTGCCCTGCAATAAATTAAGTTAATAATAAAGTTTTGATTTCAAACTTTATGATGAAATAAAAAAAACATGTGCAATAACCTACTGAATACCTACTTTTAACTCAAATTAAAATGAAATATTAAAACAAAAATCTTACTTGTTAAAAATTGCTAACAAGATTTTGAAACTGTTTCTGTATCTCATTTCATTCTTTGCACTAGCATCTAACCAGCTTTGCCTTACATTAGTCCAGTGGGCCAAATTGTCTTGGAGCAACTGGTCTCTCGTAGGGAGTTCAACTCCATCCTAGAAGTAAAAGTGCACAAAAATTATTGCAATATCACAAACATAAAGAAATATTTTGCTCCCTATTTTAATTTAGTTTCTTGCTATTGTTACGTTCACAACTTCATTTTTAGGTGAAATATGAAAATAGGAAAATGTACATGGAATTTATTAAAGGAAATAACTTAAATAAATAATTATAATTTTACAGTGCTAAATTTTGACTTAATATTTGAACGCACTTCAGATGTATAATACAATTGAATCAATATTATCTAAATGATAAATATTAATTGAAAATAATAAATGTAACATGTCTGACTGTTTGTTCTATAATATCATAAATCGTAATAATAACATAAGATCTTAACGTATTAACAACACAACATCTAACAACAACATGACAACATCTTAATTGGGCTTTTTCATATTTTATTTTTATTTTCATATTCATTTATAACTGCACGATGCCCAAAGACTCATTAGGTAAAATCCAAACTCCGATACTGTACATTAAAGATAATAAAATAAGATTTTCATACCAAAGGATGCGTAGGTACAAAATTTACTGTTTATCCCTAGCATTTTTACAGTCTGACAGTAAAAAAATTGTGTTAGTCAACCAAAGAAAAACAAACCAAACTATGACAACTGATCAAATCCCAGACTGCTAGTCATTCTTCATGCAATATCATATTTTTCTTCCATTTATATACTATAGAAATGTGTCTCCAAATATCATAAATGGCTTTATTATCTAGTAACAGTTGAAAATTACCCTTTGCTATTCTTTATATTATAATACTTTAGAATGCACTACCTGTTCTATTTTCGTGTATCGAGTATGATACTCAATTCGCGAAGGAACTCTAATCTTGTTATTGCCATATACTTGTCTGTCTGGCATAGGAAGTTTGTAGGTATCCTTAACCAATTCTGAATCAGAGTCATCTTCTCCATGCATCATGCGATCAGGCTCATCTTTAGGGCTCGGGGATCTTGATTTTTTCCTATATTTATTAACATAATTGATTATGACCTCATATGAATTAATACTATGAAGTTCATAAAAGGATATATGAATAAGATAACAGAACAATGTTTAACTTTCTTATCCTATTATGAAATGAATTCTATAGTAACTATATTGAAACTAATCAACTTGTATTACTACACTAAATAAAGCTATTTTACTGCAAGCATGTCAGATCTTTAATTAACAAATACAAGAAAAGAATCTTTTTCTTTTGAAATTAAGCCCAAAAAATATTAGCTTTAGTATGATATGATGACTACTTACTTTATAATATTATTATTGTAGGTCTGATGAGGTTGATTGGCAATCCATGCTCTGCAAATAGGGTATAAAGGAGTCTGCTCTGTAAATTGGGCTAGATCAACACTTCGATCAAACAGTTTCATTACAAAAGGCTGGCGAAATCCACTCTGCTCTTGTTCAACAGGCTTTTCAATTTGTTTTTTTCGAATACCAGAGAGACGTTTATTCCTAAACAAGAATATGAACAACAATATCTATTATAGAGATATTTAGTCCTCCCTCCTGATGAGAAGAAAACTCACTGCTTCATTGCATATCTAGGAGGTACCCACGGTCTGTCACGATCATCATCGGTGCTATCCGAATCATCATCATCTTCATCACTATGAGGGAGTAAATCTTGTAGTGCACCTTTAAACCTATCTCTAGCCGTAAGAACTTCTTCACCACCTAGATAAAACAGAATGTATTAAGTTAAAACAAAATTAACTTAATACCTCTCAGGAGGAATTAATTTGAATTTATTTTTCTATATACTATAAACGGTACTAAACACAAAAGATGTGATTAAACATAGCATGTTTAAAAATGATGCAGCATTTAAACAGCATTGTCATTTTATTTTGGATAAGCTTTCACAAATCTTAATGAACTACCGAATTTCAGGGGTCATACTTTGGGGCGATCTATCCCTATGCCTGTGTTTGCCTCCATGTGTACTCCCATATAAAAATCTCCTTTTTTTGCCCATTTTTATCACAAATACGTTTCAAATAGGTTCAAATGTCACGTAGGCGTAAAAATATAATCCACAATTATTTGTAAACGGAAATCAAAATATTTAATGCAATTGGCAAGGCAAGATTACATTCGAATGAGACGATAACTAATCAACAGCAAAAACAAATAAATACTATAGTAACGGTCCTAACAACTCTAAAACAAACCAATGCCTCTTATATATATTACGACCAACTTCGTGTATCTTGGGTAAAAAAATAAATTTCCGTCCTACGCTTAAGTAAAAATAAAAAACTAATACTTTATACTAAAATAAAAGAAGTTAACGAAAAACTAAGACAAATCCAGTTTTATTGAAATTAAAAATTATACTAAAATGATCAGTCTTATACACGCAGTTGACAAAAGACAAAATGCTACGAATTAACTATTTTGTTCAAAATTTAGACTACTGGCAATTGATCTGGTTTTGCAAACTTCACTATTCTTTTATCATAATATTTTATGAACCTTATTTTGGAGATATTTTTCTGTCAGGAGCGGTATCTATAAGCCCACCAATAAATCTGTTGTTTAAAAAATTGTTTTAATTAACAATAAATCTCGTCTGTTGACTGCGAGACTTACATGTATGATAAGGGATGAATTAGATATCAAAGTAAAGCAGCTGTTTGTTGGTATCATTTGTGATAAATATTGACTTCAAACGGATAAATCACTGTCAAGGGCTCAAATTTTCAGAATGTTTTGGCCTTATTAACAAATATGCCTTTTATATTTATGGCAAATAAATATAGCAAATAAAATATATTTGTATATTTTCACACTGCATTACTCAGTACACTAATATTACTCTGAGAATCATAGTATCAACCTAGAAAAGTTACTCATCCAATACTTACAAGGTTACTGCAATACATGCAGTTTATTCTATACTTAAATTGTTTGTCATTGCTTCATCAATCCTACCTATTATTCTGGTTATTATTTCACACCACTAAAAATCAGACTTATTTATTTATTTTTATTGAATTCTCAACTGGGGAGTATTTACAACCACACACTCATGACATAACTCAGAATAGGACAAAAGGTCCAACTATCATAAATTATAGCTTTATATTCCTTAAACTAACAGGGCCACATCAGTTGTCTGTTGGAAACAAACTCAGCCACCACAGGCACTCAAAAAGTAATCTAGAAATGTGGAGTAACTTAATAAAAACATTCACCATAACATACCAATCTTGGCTAATATTACAGACTACACTATTCCAGAATGATTTATTCTCAATTAAATTAAACTAAACATGGCTAAACAAGGTAGCTAAAAAGAAAAACAAATTTTAAATGCATATACCTTTTTTTTATACATAAAATGAGTACAAATTTAACTGTACACTAAGATCCTATAATCTGAACACAAATCAATTAATGTCAAAATAATTTGATACACAAGTAACTTAAAGAAATAATTTGATTATTCAAATCGTTCAGTTTTCATTGGCTTCAGAATTTTCTTCATCTTCAGATTCATCTTCGTTGTCCAAGGCACTTCCATTATTCTGCTCTTGTTGGGTTTTTGATTTATCCCTCTTAATCTTTTTTGCCTTCTTCTTTAACCTCTTAGCTCGTTTCTTTGCAGTTCTCTCTTCAGCAACATGTTTATTTTCTAACACTCTTTGTTGATAAGCTTCATCAAGCATGACCTTCATAATGAAATTTAAAATTGTGATAATTAAAAATACATGGATGAAATCTATAAAATATATGGATTTTAAAATTATAAATTGGAATTTTAATAATTCATGGAGCTTTACAGTAATTAAATACAAATTTTTTAATTTATCTTGCAACCTTCGTTTTAATGCTGCAATAAAGAAATAGAATACAAAATAAATAATTAAGATTATTACTTTCTCACTTTTCTCTTGGATATACTTCTGTCTGGAATACTCTTTCCTACGTAAATGCCGATAAACATGAAATTCACCACTACCTGCACCTGCACTAGAACCCATCACATTCCTAACAAATTCTGGGACATGTGGTAACTTCTTTTCTTTCAGTCTTTCAGGTATGATAACTGGTTTGTCCTTAAATACACAAAAAAACAAATGTTCATTAGAACAAGTGTTCTGGAATGAAGAAACTAAATAAAATTTGTTCTATTTACAAATTATTTATTTTTTTCCCAACACCCTTGCAGCAGATAATATGGACTTAGTTAAAACTGCCACTTAGGAAACAGTATTTACAGGGTTTTTCATTAGCTTTTCCAATTTCATTCTTTGAAGCCCAGCGCAATTTTTTATTACAATTGGCTTTGGTTCGGTTTTATTTCCTTTGGATGATTCCATAACCAAAAAATAAACTTAAGAGTGCCTGATAACCAAACCACACTCGACACCAAACATCAATAACACATTGGGAAGGTTAACATTTTCATTGGTACACAAATTAAGAACAAAATTTATTATTGCTATAAAGTAAACACAATAGTATATATTAATACTTTTGGTTTATTTTTTGGCATTTTTAAACATTTTAAAATGAAATTGGATTAATATTTGTATAATCGCATTGTGTCATATGCATATATACTTTCGAATTCCGTAAAACTTATATTTGTCCTAAAATCCTATCTGTTATAACCAGTATAATTTTAGTATAGTCCTAATAATTTTGATTTCAATTAGCATGGCAATACAGAATATTTAACTTCTTTGAGTTCGCGTACTATTACAGACTATTTTTTTCAAGGAAGTTTAGTTAATAGTACCATTTTGAATAAGCAATATGACTGAACACAATAGCCTTGATAGGAAGACAATTTGAATATTGTTACATGAATCCTGCAGGTTTCACTAAATATTATGTATTAGTAATACATAATAAGCCGCATAGCGGCATCAGGCACATTTGCGCGGTAAATAAATATAGAAAAAAACGAATTAAATTTGTAATATAAAATGTTTTCCCTCTACTAAAACGAAAAAACAAAATTGATTAATGTGTATTGTAGATTTTCGAACTTTAGTTAAGTACCGTAGATTTCGTATGTTTCTGTCATATATATTTCCAAATATTTGACAGGAAACCTATCTGGCATTGTGTATTTACGATCATTAAAGTTTTCCTGTTGATCCAAAATTCATTGAAAAAAGTTTATTTTTAGTATTCTAGTTTATCGGTGCACCCAACAAACTTTAGTTCAGTACACTTACGCACCACCCTCAGGGGGCGCTAGTTTATCTGTGTAAGTGCACCCAACGAACTTTAGTTAAGTACTTTTCTGCACCACACTAAGGAGGACGCTAGTTTCACAAACATTGATTTTTTGTGAAAACTTTCCTTCCCCTGAACTGAACTGGGTCCTTCTTTTTGTGAACTAGCGCCCCCTGAGGGTGGTGCGGAAATGTACTTAACTAAAATTCGTTGAGTGCACTTGCACTGATTAACTAGATAACTGAAATAAACTTTTTTCAATAAATTTTGGATCAACAGGAAAACTTTTATGGTCATAAATACACAATGCCAGATAGGTTTCCTGTAATATATTTGGAAATCAGAACCTAATAGTTGTGTGACAGTACAAGTGAGAGTGACGCAGTACAAGTGATGGTGACACAGTACAAGTGACAGTGACACAGTCACTGAAAGTGACACTGAGTGAGGATGCCCAAAAAACATCCAAAGTGCACAAGTGACTAACACCGCTACTGAAGATGGCAAGCAACCAAAACCGATCTAGCAGAAGGCCAAACCAGCGAGAGGAGACAGAAACACAAGAAATCAACGGTATTCCAACCCCTCACAGACCACAATACAGGTATTCTAAATTAATGTGTACTGTTACAAATTGAAATGCAAACATAGGATCATAATAACAATTGTAACATTTATATAATTCAACATAGCATATATTTTTTATATTTTTGTTACATCATGTATGTATATATTATAACAGTTATATGAAACATAATAAATCAAAATAAAATATTAAATGTGATGTATAAAATAATTAAGAACAAGAAAACTAATTTCACAATTTATAAGTTTTATATTTGTGTTTACTTTAATGACCCTAATGTTCATAGAAGTTCTGGGAAAAGTTGCTGCAAGTGATCAATTTCGCTACCAGGAGAATCTACTGATTCATAACCTAAATCTGAGCCAGCATCAATACTTAAATCCGGTGAAGATAATATTTTTTCATAAGTGTATGAATGAACAGATTCTGAATCCATCTTTTCTTGTAAGCCATCTGAGCATTCAGTCAGTTCAAACTGAGATTCAGTACTTGTTTCAACCTCTTCAATAGCATCTTCTATCAATATATTGTCACTATCACCACCGGGTACAGTTATTATCATTACATCATCTTTGCCAAATATAATATCATCTGCAAATTGGGAATCTTTATTCATATCACAGCAGTCAGACGAATTGCAAGTGGATTCCAAGATTTCTGATCTGGTCCCCACCAGGTTTTCATTCTTTTCAGATGATTCCTAAAACATATGTTGAAATAAGATTATAACTGATTTATTTAGAAACTGTAGATTTTTTTACTTCTTGATCTTAAAAAAATGTTGCATTTGTAAAAACTGTTTTTTTACATCTAGACTATCAAGCTAGATGTATTTTTTCTAGATAATAACTAGTAAGTGTATAAAGAAATTATAATTTATGAAATAATAATTATTATAGGAATATCATATTTTTTTAATAAAATAAATACCAAATGTAAAGCTTCTTGGAATAATGATTCTGCAAGTTTATCCAATTCTTCAAAATTGGGAGGTTCTGAGAGGTCATCAAGCCAACTGATGTCATCGATATTAAACAAAAAGTCATCAGAAGGTGAAGGGGAATTGCCACTGCTGCTACTAGTGCTAAAAGTCCCTGCGGCAGAGGGAGAAAATGGGGTACTGCAGACCCAGTAATATTAGCATCAGTAACAGCAACGTGAGAAAACTCCTTCTCCAAACTGGCATCTTTTGATTTTAGTCTTTCATTTTCTTCTCTCAGTGCTTTTATCTGTAAATGTAAGTCTTCATTCTGAAAACATAAAGAAAAAACTAAATTAATGTCTAATTTATAACTCAACAATATGAAGAAATTCTAATTTTAATTTGCACATGTCAAGAAGTTTAGTCTAAAATTTAATGATGAACGTAAAAAGAATACCATTAACCAAACTAATTAAATACAGGCAAATCATTCAGTTAACAAATTTGTATAAGAAATAATGTGACTATCTTAAGGCCATAGTATTATTACACCTTTATAGTAATTAAACAAATTATTTATGTAAGATTTAATTACAAAACTTACTTCTTTGCGCAATTGACATATGGTATCTTCCAGACTGTTTACATATGCTTTCTTTTTATCTCTTGATGTCTGGGCAGCTTCACGGTTTTTTAACTTCCTGAAATAAACCACACAAAACAGTAATTACAATGTCAATTCTTAGCCATCATACTGGTCTGCTATCCAGTTTCTAATCTAACCGGATCTTGATGCAGGCCTCTTACTTTCTAAGTATTTTTTCTTCCGGAGACAAATTATCCAAACGCCTCTTTCGTTGATTCGTTATTGATTCCTTGGATGGGCAAATCAAGAACTCCGAAATATCGGCGTAGTTTGCTGACGCAATCATCATTTCTCTTACTTTATCAGAGCTATCTGCTTTCAAAAATATAGTTTTAAAATCCTTTCTAGCTCCCATTACTCGTGTACAGGTGAATATTGCGTTTAAAAGTACGATTCGGCCGATAACAATTTAACTTCCGTAATATAAGAAGCACATCAATACCGCAAAATACACTTCTCGAACCACAACGAATAGAACGAATACCTAGAAATGCGTCATACGCTTGAGTGGCAGCAAGTCTGACCAACATTAACACAAGATATTGAATTCAATAATCTAAATATCTAAATAATAAAATAAAATATTATATAATAATTTAAATAATCGGTTAATGCAAATTGGATCAATTAGAAAAAAATGTCTATTCACTGAAATAAAATTCAAATGTATATTTAACGACACTGACATGCCGCTTCAATTTGCGCAACTGGGAGTTTCACAGAAATTATGAAGGGGAGAAACATTTTTCGGTTTTCAAATAGTAAGTATCTTATTAAAAATTATACTTCTTTGTTCTTGTTAATGTGATCGGTTTAAAAATGATACTATTCGGATGAATTTTAACTCTGAGAATGAAAATGTAGTCGAGAACAGCAGCAGTCAAGTAGTTGAGAAATTATATAACATTTATTCATTATCGGTTTAATTAACCAAAATACATTTTGATGTTTGTTCCTTCTTATTTATATGTTTCCAAATTGCATACACCAAGTAAATGCTGGGCACTCATATCTCGTCATAATATGTGTTAACAAAATCAGATTATCTGCAGGTTCCCCAACAAATGTTAATGAACATTTATTTAACGCACTACTGTGCAGGAAACGTAGGACTCATTACTACTAATTTTATTCCTCAAATTAGTAATAATAAATCATTACTTAGTGTATATTACATTTTTTTTTCTATATATTAATGAACTACGCATACACGGTGTATTAAGTCCACCTCATACATCGGAAAAATATTAATTGACCCACTTCATTTAGAATAATCACATTAGTTTTTAACAACCGACTTTGTTACTCTGTTACGACTTTATATACACGTGGAAAACTATTTATTTGTAAAGATATAACATTTTAATAGCCTAACAGGATTTCTGTGCCCACCAAATGAAGTGCCTCAATTGAATAAAACCTCAGACACTACTTCAGAATTGACATACAGCGTTGGATATTAGACCATTTATATTATAACGTAGAAAACTTATAAATTACACGTTAATAGTGATTAATTCTCAATATATTTAGAAATGAACATTAATAAATTTATTATAATAATTTAATTTTATTAAATCGTCATTGATATTTGTTATAGTTCGATTTATTCAATTATTTTAGTTACTATTGATAAATGATTTAATGAAACCAAAATGATATTATAGTGTTCATTTAAAAGGGAAAAATGGTTCATGCAAGAACTGATAGGAACGGTCAGCTGTTTAAACTGATTATTCACATTTAACGTCACTTACTGTCTTTGTGATCGTGGTTGAGCATGTGACAAATTTAATCTCTCTTTATTCAGTTATTTTGTTTGTAGATTAATAAATCTGTCTATTTCGGTTTTACTAATTTATGTAGTATTTATGAAATTGTATGAATATGTTTAGTGTTTAAAATGTTATCCGTTAGGAGAAAGAAAGTGTATGCTTTTAAAGACTGAGTGAAATATTTGAGGGATTCTAGATTTTTTGCAATTTTTTAAGTATTATCATTTAAGTGCAGGATGGCCCTTAACACTTTCAGGCAGGAATATATGCAAATGCCTGTTGTTACTAGAGCATATACTACAGCTTGTGTAGTAACATCATTTGCAGTTGTAAGTTATGCTTATAATTCATCTGTTTTAAAAAATAAGTGTTTGTTACAGATCCTTTCAAAAAGTATTAATTTATGTTGTTTGTAGCAATTGGACTTGGTGTCACCCTTCCAGCTATATTTCAATCCTATATTAATCGTTAAACAGTACCAGGTATGACACTTATATTTAATTTTCTATACCTGATACCTTAAAATAAAGGGATATTGTTGATCCTGTATTTTATTGTATAGATATGGCGACTTTTAACGACATTCCTATTTTTTGGAACTCTTGGCTTCAATTTTTTCTTCAGCATTATATTCACATATCGTTATTGCCGGATGCTAGAAGAGGGAAGCTTCCGTGGAAGAACCGCTGATTTTGTAATGATGTTTCTGTTTGGCGGTGTATGCATGATTGTATCCTTTAATTATACCTTGATGGTGACAAACAAGTGATAAATTGATAGTATTATTTAATGTTTTCATTACTTAAAAATTCGCATTACTAAATGTATTACTATATTTCTCTTATGAGGACCTTTTTTGATCAAGTACCTGCTCTTGATTAAATTCAAAATACCAAATCAGAACTATTTACTTTTTATATTCTATAAAGCCATGTATTTTTTTTAGCTTTTGAAGATTACTTGTTTAGGTACTAAATTTATTTATTTTATTTGCTTGAATGTAGGCTTTTCCTTAATAAATTTCAGTTATTTGCTTTTTTTATAAACCTATTATTTTTGGGCCAGGCATTTACACTTATGCTAGTGTATGTGTGGTCCAGAAGAAATCCATTTATCAGAATGAACTTTTTTGGCCTCCTCAACTTCCAGGTATGTGTTTATCAAGAAGTTATTGTATATACATTTTCCAAATGAAAAATATAATTGTTTAAATTTTCTCAGGCACCATATTTACCATGGGTATTGCTAGGATTATCAGTCCTACTTGGAAATGCTGTTTGGGTTGACTTGATGGGAATTGCTGTAGGTCATACATACTATTTTCTTGAAGATGTTTTCCCGAACCAAAGAGGAGGGTTCAGGTTGCTTAAAACCCCTCAGTTATTGTAAGTAGTTAATTGATATTTAATTATTTTTCTAATATCTAATATAATTTAAAGTATTTGTCAGGAGGTCAATGCATGGGTTTTTACATGTATGGTCCTCTGCCTTCTGTCAATTGAATGGTATTGCTTATGGTATTTTGTATGCTGTATTCTATACAGCATGATGCATATCATTTGTTAATAATCCTGCTAAAACTATCTCAATAAAGAGCCTATCAATTGTATGAGAAAAGAAATTTTTACATTTGAGAACCATCTGTTCTTACAATAATAATATATTGTTATAAATTTTGTTTATATGAATTTAGTTATAATAAAGCCAACATTTTATTGGGAATATATTTTTCTACGTGACTGTAGTAATGATCTCATATGTCTCCTTTCATATAGTTAACAATTCGTAGTCAGCTTTGTATTTATTTTTCACCACCCCTATTATTTAATCTGATTAAGAACAACCTTATTTTAAATATATTTTAGTAAAAATATATATTTAAGCTTCCATTACTGTAATATTGAATTTGCATATTAATGTTTTTTTAGAAAATCTTTGCTGGACCCACTCAACGAGGATGCAGACTATTCAGCTTTACCTGAAGAACGTCCTGGAGGTTTTAATTGGGGTGGTGATCCTCCAGCTCAATAAAAAGGACAACCTCATAAACCGATATATAAAACTGAAACCTTCCAGGAAGTCTGAACTAAATGTTGAGGCTTTAAGCCAAAATTATTAATTAATGATGTTTAGTAAACATTAAATATATTTCTGTAACTGTAGATGTAATTACAGAATGTGTAGGTCAGTGATTTAGGAGTGAATTTTGAAAGGAATGAAGTGTAACAAGATTTTATGGTGCATTTAATATCAAAATGTGTTAATTTCATGATGCAGGTCTGGGCAATTATGAAGATCTAAAAATAGTTTCATGCTTATCATAACTTATTTATATTTTCAACATTGAGTTTAAAACAATTAGCAATAGCAATATTTTTACTTAAAAGTTACCCGTAATGATTCTTCTTAAATAGTGTTTTTTAATGAACATTACATCAACACATATACACATGTCTGTGTATGTGTATGAATATAGGCCTTTATTATTTATGTAAAATAATAATGTGTGAACATTTTTTTTTATTTTTAAAATACCTTTAATTTCTTGTGGCAGCTCATATTTGTAAATTACCATGCACTGGCCTTTTTTAAATTTTTGTATATAAAATATATAAATACAAATAAGTGTGTATGACATCCACTCAATGTGTACTATGAATGTTTTGCTGACCAAATAACTTATAGACAGATATTTAATTGATGTCTGATTAACTTTATTTTATTTTAAATATTTATTAATATTTACATGACCATTAATTATTAATTTATCAATATTTTACCTTAAATGTACAAAATTATGGAATAAACAATATCATCCTATAAATTAAACCAATGTATGGAAAATGATGGAAATTGGATCATTTAAATTAATATCAACTTTATCAAACTTTGATGTGTAATATAACATGAATCGGCTTTTGCAAATAATATAAATATCCACGAAATATTAAATTTTGTACTGTTATACATGGATTTCAAACAAAAATATAATAAAATTATTTATTATACATTCATTGCACCTTATAAGGTTTCAGCAATTAATTGCTGACAGCAACCTACAGACTACCTAAAGAGATTAATATATGCAGATAATATACAGTTAACTATTTTGGCTAAGAATCAATAAATTACATTTGAATGTGTGTGTATATATACTCACACATATATACACACATATATGTACAACACAAAAATTTAGCTAAATAAATGCTAAAAAAAATTAAAGTAATGGATTGGTTGAGGAAAGTAAATGCCAGATGTATATAATTGTAGGTTCATAGAGGATGAACTCCTATCTCTTGCACATTCTAGAATTAAATTGTATATATAATGTGCATTTTTTGTAGTTAAAAAGCAATAGTTGCAAGTAGCACAGTAATATCATCTGGCTTTCCACCTAGAAAAAAATTATATATGATTAGAATAAGTTGTTCACAATATTTACACGAAATACAAATTATCATACATCATGCAATCAATAAAAAACATCTACAAATGGGGCCACATTTTATCTAGACGTGTACATTTCAATTATGTTACTATTTGACCTAATAAATGTGGTAAAATTCATAGTTTAAAATGAGTTTAATGTAAATAACCTTAAAAACCTGTAAACATTTTATTGATTTTTAAACAATAATAGGCAAGATACAAGACATTTATACAGAGAACCCAATAATAAAATATATCTATGAATGAGAAAGATGTTACATAATGGCAAATATATTAATAATTACATAACTACATATTGTCCATTTTTACCAAAAATAGTTCTAATACAAATTAATGAGTTAGGTAACAAACCTGTAATGTTTATTCCATTTGCACGTGCAGACTTCGCAAAAGGTGACATAAAATTTTGATCGAAAGCCAATTTCCTGGCCATAAAGGCAATAGAATTAGCAACATTTTGTAATTTTACAGGATCACGTTCCCCTTCCACTCGACTCAATTCATTTAGCAACAAGTGGTCAGGAACATTATCAAATACACCATCAGTAGCTAATAATATCACATCACCATCCTGTACACGAAAGTTTGATGTGTCTGCAGATTCTGGCCTGAAGATTAATTACAAATTTAATATCAACTGATCAATAATTCGAATTTAAAATTGTTACCACGAATTCATACTTTTGAATAAGTGATGTACCACATAATGAACATAATGGGAGATAAATTAGAGATCTCTTTTCTTCCTGATAATGATTAGATGCTTTGGTAACATTTCAACCATTATACAATTACAGTGGAACAATACTTCAAAGATTTGAGAAAAAACAACCTTTTATTATCACACATTTGATATTCAATTGTGCAACTTCGCAATTATAACTTTTTTTTTCTTGACCTTGTTCAGATTGTGTTTTTGTATTAATAGGGATACTGTCCAATTCGCTATAGCTCATAGAGCTAATATGCTCTTGTTCATTGTATGCAATGTGTTAAAAAGTTACTAGTTTTAATTAAATTCAAATTTGGTATCTCAATGATGCTTTGATAGAAAAAATTAAAATAGAATAGATTTTTCTAAGAAATGTATAATACACATTTTATAATTTAATTTAACTTACCTATCACTAAGGACTAGACCGCTGTGACCAGGAGGAGGTAATGAAAGCTGGAAGGGCGTATTGAAATAATGCTGTTGTTCTTCAGATCTGTGTACTACTTCTCCATGCCTTACAATTACAAATCCACTATCACCTATATTTGCAGTATATAATATACTTGTTTCCCTATTTAATACAATCACACAAGCTGTACTACTTCCTGAAAAATAAAACAGGACAAAATCCGGTTAATACATTTTTTGCAGATGGTGTAACACAGTTTGAAATATCAAGCCTGAACCTAAACCTATGGACCTTCAGACCTATGGAGGTCTAAATTTAAATTGAGATCCAGTCTCTTTTATAGTCAGATAGATACACTAGAGATAGATTTGCACCACTTATTCAATACAATCACACATACTGTGCTGCTTCCTGGAAAAAATAACTATATGAACTGGAGGAAAAGTGCCACAGCAGTATGGACATACTTTACCACCATCTCTTACAATCACCTGAGATCACCTTTACCCCACTTTTCACACCCTAACTGCTTCCTGAAAAGAACTCGGATGTAATTTTTTCATTTCACATGTGGTGAAGGTTATAGGTTAATCCTCACCACTTTCATCTTCTCTAAATATACCTCTGAGTGTTGTTCAGTTTTTTCTTTTGTAAGGTAATCATAAAGCAATTATAAAGACAAATATTTGCCAACATTCTCCACCTAACTATTTCCAAGAAAAAAATTTTCTGAAGTGAGAAAACAGTAAAACTTCTTTCCCTCACCTATAATTGGTTGCTTATTTTCTAAAAGTTCATAATAGCTCCTTGCTAAAAGACTTGCTGGCTCTGAACCGCTGAACCTCCCACTAGTGACTAGCCTCTCACAAGTGCGCATCAAAAATGCAGAAAACTCTCCAGGATCTATACCATAATGCCTCCAGCCACCAACTCCATCAGCCACACCTATGATATACATTATATTAATGTATATACAATATATGCGATGGTTAATGAAAAAATTGATCACTTTCTAAACCTCTTAGTGTAAAACCAAGATAATATTTCAATGTTCAAAAGCTTCAACAATTGCATTCATTTGTTACAATTTAACAACTAATATAACATTTTTTTGAACTTTCAGCAAAAGTGATTTCCAAAAATGTGCAAACAAGTATATGATTGATGACAACCATATTACTAACTGCTAACTCACAGTACAGTGTAAATAACTGGAATAACTTCCACACTAATTGCAGCACATTTTAAAATTAAGTAGTTCAATTGCTATTTTAAATTATATTTTTCAACTTCATGGTATATTTTAGCAATTGCGTATATTACAAGTAATAACTAATACACTAAATATTTTAAAAGCAGTGAATAATACAGTTCGTAAGAATCAATTGTTACACATTTGTCAAAAGCAGGTTAGGGAAGTTTGATGCAACAAAAAACCTGAATGCTCACTGTCACTATCTCAGTGAATACCAAAAACGTAATTTATTTAAACCTTATTGATTTCATAATAATTCCAAATGGAGTAAATTTTACAATTGTCATTTTGTATACTAACCCAAAACATCTGCAGATTTAAACCTTGCAGCAAACCAGGCGTCATCGCCGAACTGTCCCTTCCTGTGTTTGCAGTGGGCAAATTCTTTTGGAAAACCGCACACAACCGATAAAATATGTGGTTCACGTTTTCTCTGAGAAACTATATTTGATTCAGAACAGTTGGTTGAATAGTTCGTGATTCCATTCCATAAAGCACGGGACAAAATTCTTCCAGTCCAGCTAATGGACTGCATATTTAACAGTTGAAGTTCTCTTGATTAGACGCACATTTTCTTATTTAACAATTAAAACAGAACATAGAATAAGTATTGAAGCATCTACTAATATGAAATCGACAAAACTCACTACATTTTCCTCCAATGCACCCCCAGTGACACCTGGTGGAAGAGTGAAGCGGTTTATTCAGGGATGTTAAACATTTCAAAGAAAAATATATTAATAATAATGTTAGTCTACTACCATTTTTAAAGATGCACATCACTGGAACAGGACATAAAATTGTACTACGTAGGTAATACTAGAATTGACAATTCCTTTCGCGATATATGGCACCGAACCGGAAGCTTTATTATTTACATGACGGGAAATTTTTGTAAAACTAATTTATTTAAAAACAGAAGAATATTGCGGCTGTTTTATGTTTGGTATCTAAAGGAAATACTGTTGAATAACTTTGAGCAATTCATTACTTCGTGTAATATTTAGAAAACGAGGAGGTTTCAATTTAGCTTTGTGATTGTGTCAAGTTTGTTTTCAAAGTGGATTTACAGTCAAACTGAATTTTTGTTTGACATTATGAAATATGCTTACGCCTAACGAGAAAATTTTAGCTACAGAACTTCTTAATGGATTAGAACAGGATGATTTGTTCCACTTGGCTAAAACGTGCACAAATGGAAACCTTAATCCTAACAGTAAAGAAGGTAAATTAAATAGGTTCCCAATTTATTTGATTTAATGTGTTGTATGAGTGTAAAAAGTAATTCTATATAATTTATTACCCTTTATTTTTTAATGTAACTGTTGTAGAAGCTATTGAAGTAATCACGTCCTATGAAGAAGATGTGACGACACTATTAAATAGAAAAAAAATAACTAAATCTCTTCTCTTTAAGTATCTTCACTGGAAAAACAAACCTCAAAGTATCAATGCAGACAAAAATGCTTTAGTTGACTATATTGTGCAGCTGTGGCATTCTTTCAAGGTTAGTGCAAAATTTACAACCAGGTTATTAGTAATGTTAATATTTTGAATATTATCATAAGTATGAATGTAGTATTACCTAAATGCATTATCTATGAACTACATATGTTAAATAAGACAATACTTGAATTCTTGTTTTGATATTTTTTCAGGGCAGTGATACAACTCCTTCTGATAAAGATGTTATTCCTGAAAGTAATGGAGGAACCGCAAGCAACAGTTTAATCCTTAACAAGCAGGAAAGTGCAGTAATTGACTCACAGGAAAAAGAAGTTACATTAATGGCTCTTAAATTTTCCGAGTGGTTTTATAATTTAATCAATGAGGATTTCACAAAGAAAGGAGGTCCTACATTAAACGAAAATGATTTTTGGAACGATTGTCATATTTCTGTTACAATTAATTATGGAGTAAATAGTGAAATGTTTGAAGCCACCTCGAACCTGGACGCTGTCTCCACTGTGCGGGGCTTGGTAACGAGGCATAATTTGTTTTTTTCCCCAAATCTAACTGAAAAAGGTGTCAAAGGAAAATTAGATTCTCATGGCATAGTTCTAATTTTAGTGTGTGGAACTCTGCATCAAGGAGCTGGTGAATGTGTTGGAATTTTTGAACAGTTGTTTTCTCTTATTAAAGATCCTCTCCGTTCAGATAATTGGAAAATTAAAAGGAGTAAAATGAAGTTGCAAACAAAGTGTGATGTGCGTCAAATGCCTTGTTTAGAAGATGGTCACTTTGGGTCTTTTAATTAAGAAAACAAATCTACGATGGTTCATTCACTAATAGATAAAAATTCATAAATATGTATATCCATGTTTGTATCTGTAAACAAATGTTTTGTTTTTATTTATTGAATACAATTTTTGTATTCATCATTTTATGAAATTGTAAATATTGTTTTAGCTTAGTCTTTTATTCTTAGACAAGATATTTATAAAATACTCATTCTTTTACGAATGCCATTGTTTATATGTGTTATTATAAATAATTAAAAGCTAATATTTTACTATTTCTCCAATGTTGGGTTATTATTTTCCTCAACTATTTTCCAACAAGTTCCCTAATTTTGTCTTTTGTTCTGGATTATTTGTTTACATTTATTTTAAACTAAATATTAATATAAAAATGTTTGACCATTTCACATATGGAATAAATAACAAATTAATTACGGCAGTTTACTATAAAAGGAACCACAAAATTCTTTCACAATATTTTTATCACAACTACAGGTTGGATTCATTCTGTGCCGAGTTCATTTTCAGAAAAAGCGGTGCAAGTATCATTTTTGATAAAATATTTAAAGCTTTAAAAAGCTTCAAAATTAAAAATAATAATTCTAAAATATCAATGCATTCAGGTTGAATTACTGCATGTACTCTGGCCTGCATATGCCTTCATCTGTTGTTTAAAGAGTAGGGTTAACAGTGCATAAGGGAAACCATAATTATGCCCAACAAATAAATAAAGAAAAAACAGAGTACAATTATTTCTTTTAACACCTGTAAATAGGAGGAAATTACATTATTTCTAGAATTTTCTAGTTATACAAAACTTAAGAACATAATGTAAATAATAAGCTTTAATATATTTTAAAGTTATATATACAAATTAATGTTTCTAGTTTTAGCTGCTTTAGGATTTTTAAATCATTTCAAAGTGAAGCACACAGATTCATAAGCTGAAATGGATTGTTGTTACTAATAAAAGACAATTCCTGTCTGCCACCTTTCCTTTGAAGCCACTTTCTGTCCTCATAATAATCTAACATACTGTGAAATTCTAATTCATTGAATTCAGGTACCTTAATGCATATGAATGGATCAATATGCTCAAAACCCTGTAATAGACAAAAATATAATTAAAATGTTTATAATAATTAACATCTCTTGATACACAAACAGAAGTCTTTTAAATCAGCCATATCATATTTATTATAGCAGAAACAATTAAAAAAAGGAACATTACTTTTCTTTGTAGGAGATAAAGAGGTAGATGAGAATATAATGTTTTATGTCGTGCAGCCATCTGATCGACAATAAGTACTATGGCACTATTAATCTGAAATGAAAGAGTGACTCATATGTGAACTGCTAATGTTAGATGACAGTGTAAGGAAAGGAATATAATTCTTTATCAAACTTGCAATGTATTTATACCCAGTCTTGTTTTGTAGCCTCATAAAAGGCATGGGTCAGCGAGATTTGATCTGGTCGAATTTTTCTAATATCTTCTATTCTTAAATTTGTGTCATCTCCAAAGAGGGCATTAAAACCATCAATAGCAATTAACACTTTACACCTGGAACAATTGCAATGTATGCAAATAATAACACATTTCTCATTTGTAATACCTGACCGTGTGTTAATAAATTGTTTCATACTTGTTATTACGAGATGAAAGTTTTAATTCATTAATGACTGCGTGAACACAATCTCCAGCATATTTTACTCTACTGATACCGTGTGACACTAAATCCATTAATGAGCTACCCATGGGAGTTGTCTCTCGCTGGTTCCATACATAATCTTTTGAAGTAACAATCTACAAATTGGTATTATTATTGAATGAAAATTATAAGTTTTTGAATCTATTAAAAAATTCAATATTATTGCAAAAATAAACAGTTCACAACTGACATCATTTTGGTTGAGAAGATTAAAATTCTGTGACTGAAAATGCTTTAGCCAGTGGGCAGAAATAAGTGGAAGGTCAAACATCCCTGGTTGATTCTGAACGTGCACAACTTCAATCCTATTGTTACGAAACCAGTTCCAAACTATACGTAAAAAGAAAAATACAGCCAATTATATTATGTAACTAGAAATTCCAAAAGAAATTTATCCACTTTAAGAATTAGTACTTACCCCAAGGAACATGAATTATGAAGAAACCATTTAGGTGTGCATAATGTAGAATATGGGCTAAAGAAACCGACTTGCCACACCCCGGTTTCCCATCTGAATGAAGTTAAGGATCAAAACATAGTCTAACAATTAGTTAAACCTAAATAACAAGTTACTATTAATGTTACAGGAAATCATTAATATTTAAAACTTCTTTGTAAAAGGATACATAGGACGTACCTGATGGCAGGTTTAGAAAAATCAGTATTTTTTAGATTACTGATAATTTCCAAGGTGGGTTGTCGCACCATTATACATGTTTCCCCAAATGTTTTTAATTGTATTTCAAAGGATTTGGGAATACCACCAAAACTGAAGAGCTGTTTGTGAATATCTTGAGGAACAGTGTAAAATAGACCTATACTCTCAGAACTGTGGTGAGTCTGTCAAGTTAAAACAACATATACATAAATATATATACACATGCGTATTCATTTAGACTAACATGGAATAGTTTAGGTAATTTATCATAGTACCGGGTTACTTTCTTTTGTTCTTTTGGCTGAAGCATGTTGAAGTGCAGGTGCTGAACTAAGAGCAGTGGAATAACTAAATATTTTATCAATGAACAATGTTTGTTTCCTTCCTGCAATTAATACAGTTAACAATTAGAGATACATAGGATCCACTGTATCATTTAACTCTAAAAACGCAATAACAATAATAGAATAATAAAAGAAAAACAAATTCATAATGTTTTGAGACGTATAAGCTGGATAAATTCATTCATCCAACATTTTGCTCTGGAGAATTACCATTTCCTGTGAATGATTTTGAAAGGCAATTACTACCGCACTTGGAAAAAATGGAGACAACCATTTTTCAAAATTCTAATATTAAATAAATTGGCCTTTAATTGTAAACGTAAAGTAAATTACTAGGCAATTACAAATGGAAGAATAAATAACGAAGCATTAAAGAACACTCAGGTAGGTGATATGACTGTTATAAAGATCGAAAACAAGCGGCTGCCGGGAATTTAATCTCGGAATACTTATTTCTATTTTTAAGTTTTTTACACGAAATTACAAACATTGTAATTTATATTTCTTCATACAGATGAAAATTAATTTTGAATTTTATTTAAAAATAAATTTGGTCATGAATTCCAGATCGCTTTTTAAATTTGGAACTTAGGAAGTAACTTCTCAAAACCGTATAGTTTTATCACGTTTTTAAAAATTAAAAAGGGGAAAGAGTTTCAGTGAAAAACTGGTTAGAAAATTACACTATATAATAAGTAAGAGGTTATCGATTGTAAGTCAAACTATACTCGAAAGCCATAGCTTTTGTAATCGCAGGAAATACATTACTATTCAAATACAAATGTCTTTCATGTATTATTCGCCATTAATCAGATTAGATGAATATTGAGCGGCCTTCTGTATCCGATTTATAAAGCGTAATTTTGGTATATGTTTGGGAGTTTTCTACCTCGTAATGATTTTAAGGAGGAATTTTTCGTCCAAGAATGTTTATAGAAGATTGGACATATTGCTGGCTCATTACTTGATGGTGTTTGCAAAGATTTCAGGTATATTACCAGTGAAAATTGTGAAATCATCCAACAGTAAGTAAAAAATAAGGAAGCTAAAGTAATTTTTGAGTACGAATTTTATTACCATATCGGAGATTTATTCTCGTTGATTATATATATATCATATTTCAGAAAAGTAAAAACTCGTACAATTTCGCAGAATGTAAAACCCTTAAGTTTAATCATTGATGTGAGTTAAAAACACAATACCGTTGATTAAGAACCTTAACAAATAATTTTCATGTTCTGTGATATATTTTGTTTTTATTCTAGAGCTACCGGTTTTTCAAAACAGTGCTGTCGGAATCATTATAGGATGTCTACATATAATTTGCTCCCTATGGTTTCTATACACTAGGGTCTATATCTATGTAAAGGAAATTAATAAATCGCAAATGTTCGTTGGAGAAATACTAATAAGTTTGTTTAGTCCTTTGGCCACAGTCGCAACTGTTCTGATCAACCTTACGTATAGAAGGAATAAAATCATTAATTTTTTAAACCGAATTTATGCAATGTTTCTAAATGAAAGAGGGTCACTTTCTGGGTTTATGCATGTGACCATTTCTGTAACCACTCTTTTCGTTGTCCGTTTCATCCTCACTTGCGCTTACCGTGAAGGACCTGTTCCATACTACGTATCAAATTTGGTATTATTTTCGATGGACCTGATTGTGTGTTTTGAGTGCTTGGTTTTGGAAAAAGGGTACAAAAATATAAACACTGAGCTTTATTTACTCAACAGAGGTTCTCGAAAAGAGAGATACAGACATTTGGGGATGTTGTTCCCCATTTTAATGAATAAACACATAGAAATTACAAAACTAGTTTTCATTTTCGAAGATATCCATTCGCTCGACTTTGTAATATCGGCTTTCCTGTCCACTATCCACGTCGTTTTCAATACTTACGCGATTATAGACAGTTTCATGATTCCTAACGCCTCGGTAATTTCATCGAAGGAACAATTCTTCTCCACGGTGTACGACGCTGTTTTCGTGGCCGGCAGGTTTATGTATCTCTGCTGGTGCTGTTCAACACTCTCGCTACAGGTTGTATACTGACGCTAAAATGTATCACTTTGTAATATGAATAGGCATGTTTGTACAGCGTACGAAAAAAGATCAGGAAGTGATAAATAGTTCAGTTACCCTAAAACAATTAATACTGTACAAAAAATGGGAAATAGCTGTGCAGTTTCCCCGACATGCCTTGCAAGTTTCGATTCCTTCCTTCGATTTCGTTGGCTATCGTTCTCGCTAATATCAGATATCAGATTTGCTTAATTAAATCTAGTGGCTACCATACTGGAATTTTTTGCAGCGTTATCAACGGCCTTATGGCCAATTGATTAATCAGTTCCTGAACTTAATGATTAAGTTAAATAGTGATGATCACTATGTATTGGAGTGCACAAGTGTAACCTATTGAGAATACATTTATTGTTTATTTTAGTACCTGCTTAAGTTTACCATTTCCATAATCTGTTTACAGGCTAAAATGGCAGTTCAACATCTATTAAAATACAAGTTGAAATTGTTCATGCAGAAGAATGAAGAAATTAGTTGTTTGGTAAGTAACCTCTTCAACAATTTTTTGTTGGACCAACAAGAACAAGTTTGAGTTACTAATTTGGAAAATCACAGAATACGGTTCTACTACTGATATCGCGTAACCTTTCTATCGACTGCTTTCATAAATCGATATATGTTTTCCATTCTATATTTCCTATCTGCCATATTGCCGCCATTTTCTCCTTAAGCTGTTGAATTGTTTGAGGCCTTTTTTTGTTCCCATTTTTTTAAATTGCTTATATAGCGCAATTGTCAAGTTTGTCAGGTTTGACCATTCCATCAAAATGGAAGATATTAATTTGGATTTCTCGTTTCGATTGCGTTATGCAGATTTTACCATTAATTTTTCAAGCAATGATTGCTGATTACTAACGTTTAAAAGTATCAAAAAATGCCAAATGTTTCAAGGATATGTTCCTACAAGTTTATAATAGCTTATTCTTTAGCTTTTGTAAATTCTATATTCTAGTGAGGAATTATTGTATTAACAATGAGGCTAGTTTGTTACATAACGGATATCGCGTGATAAATTTTAATTATATGCTATCTTTTAAGGTGGACACGTTTATTGCCCAGATAACCGAGCGAGAAATAAAAATAATGGCCTTTAACATATTCGTCGTCGATCTGACACTTTTCTCTGCAGTTGAGTAAATCAGTTTGGAATATACTATATATCAATAGTATTGCCATTGGGTTTATATTTAAATTTTACATTTCAGCTCGTTGATACGGCAGTAACTTTACTGATCGTAGCCGTGCAGTTCAACAATGGAGAATGATATAAGAAATGTAGGTAAATTATATCATCCAAGTGAAGTACGGACAATAGATATATTGCGTGAATATATTATATAAAAATAGTAGTTACCCTTGGATATGAAATAAATTTTTGACCTACTTCGCGAGGAGACGATAATTTTAAACGGATTTCCTTTTAGTGACTTTCCAATATCGCCTGTTTGGTTTGTAAATGAAACGCTATCAATAGTTTCTTACATGTACACTTATCTTATTCTCTTTTCCATTCGAAAAATGAATCATTGTCTTCAATCATCATAATAATTGTCTGAATCATTATAATAAATGTAATGTTACTTATATTGTACAAAGAAACACGCTTTATTTTAAAATACGCAATTATTGATTTTATATGCGACTGTGTCTCATTATTGTGAACATGTTACAGATAGGCATTCATTCTCTTTAACCCAAATTATCAAGGTGACTTAAAATTACATTTAAATATTACTTCCCCATGAGATAACAATTATAGCAGTATGTTCACTTCGATTTAAATTTCCTAGTTTGACTTAGAAAGTTCACCGCATTCGTTCGTGTCCATTTCATTGATTCTATTGATTCAATATTGAATAAAAGTAGAACTACATTTAACTTCTAATGGTCATGAAAAACGATCAAAGATATCGATAATCATAGATAGAATATAGTTGTTAAAAACGTTTTGTAGAATTATTTTTGAATATTAATTAAATTATAAATTGTTAACAATAGGCTCTGCCAGCAACCGTTTCAAACTGTAAAATTCCCTGTCGTTTTCCATATTCAATGTCTACTATGATGACAGAACGGAATAACTTATATAGCCTTGAGTTTAGCATAGTGGGAGGAAATTTGAATGAGTGGTGGGGACAAGATCACAATTCCACTAGTTATCTCAGTTTAAATCGGAATGGATTCGAATGATGAGTTAATTAAAGAGATCGTGCGTGATGGTTGGGGTGCCTCCTACAGATACTGTGGGTGGAAAGTTCGAAGGAATGAGGATAAATACGGGTACCAGTTTGCTTCACACCTGGAAAAAGGGACCCTCACACTTGAGGTTGATGTGGTGATTAAGAAGCAACCTCACAGCGAAATAACGAGAAAGTTAATGTTTAGTGATTCACAATTTTACAACGAGGTTTTGATGTATGAAAAACTCCTCCCGTTTTTAGAAGCGACCGATTTCGTTCTGAAAATGCACTGGGGTAGAGCAACTCAAGGCAAGGCGCCTGAAGAAGATATTATTGTTCTTCAATTCCACAACGACTATTCTGGTCACCGTTGTAATTCGAATTTCCTAGACTTGGATCATCTGAAACTCTGTCTTACTAAACTTGGTCAGTATCACGCCCTTTCATATAACGCCAAGGAGAAAGGACTCAAAAATGCCGCCTTGAAATTAAATTCGGTCGGGTTTGGCAGACGCAATCCCGAGGATTACGCTTTGTGGATGAATGGTGCCCTAATGAGAGGTATTACTCCACTTCTCTCTAAACCCATTTACAAAGATGTGCTTGAGCAGTTAATAGACCGCTTCAGAGAACTAGAACAAGTAATCGATTTTCTCGAGTCATATGAAGATTCTACTGCAGTACTATGTCATGGAGATTTTTGTAGCAATAATATGCTCTTTAAATATAACGAAAAGGGCTTTGTCGAAGATGTAAAATTTATTGATTTCCAGACATCAAGGTATGCTTCTCCTGTTACAGATCTCTCATTTTTCTTATATCTAAATACTTCAGCAGAAATTATGACATCACACTGGGATGAATTACTAGATTTGTATGTAAGTTCTTTGCACAAGAAAGTAATGGATCAATACACTCCTCCAACTAGACAAGAAATACTAGAAGAGTTCTCTGTACGAGCACTTTATGGTTACATTCACTGTTCCTTTTTTCTTCCTGTTATGATAAATCATCAAAAAAATCAACCATATGATCCACATGTCCCTCCAGATAATGTTGGAGGTGATGAGGCTACTGATGCTGTGATGAATGTAATGAAACACCTCATTGATAGAGGATATATCAATGCATTCCTATCCAAATGTATAAATACAAATAAAAGGTCATCTATGTAACATAGTAATATTATTTATATCTCATATGGTAAAATTAACAATACACAAACAATTAAATTATATCAAACTTGTATTTATTTCATTAAGCCACATAGTCATATGTCATATTTTTTCCTGTAATGAATTTAAGAACAAATATAAGTAAGTATATAGTAAGAGTAAATGTTTTTCTGTTGGAAGAATAACAATGTTTAAGTTCCTTTAAAACTTAATTCTCAAATATATTGAATTTTTTGTTCTCATTTATATAGCTCAATGAGGTTCAAGCCTTGTTATGCACATATTTTTATTATAAAGGTCATATTACTTAAGTAAAATGCATTGAAAAAAAAGTTGCACTTTTATTTCAAATTTACATCTGCTTTTAAAATATAATTGTTTGTAACTTTCATTCATAAGTATTGATAACTACAATTGTACTCAATATTTACCAAATTGTTTATTAAATGATTAACTGAATGCAGAATATTTTGACCTAAGAATGAGTTATTAATTTGGAATCAACAATTATTGGCACTAATGAACTACTTCAAAACCTTTGAAACGGAACCAAATTTATTTCATAATATTTGGACAAATAGGAACATTATTAGTGAACTTCAGAGTGTACTGAAGTATAACTTTTGTAAATAAATACTATAGATGCTATTTAACACAGTCTATTTCTATATTTCATAGTAACAACATTTAATGCATTATACGAAAGAACAGAATGATAAACAAAAGTATTTTGATAATATTTCTGCTAATCATTCTGACTTACTTGATCAAATATTCATTTGGTTTATTCTACATGATGTTTAATATTATAATAATTTCAAATTATATTTGCTACATTAAAAATAACACTCCATCTTGTATAAGTACGAACCTCTAAATAATACAGTAGGACTACATATATTCATATAAATAAACAAAATCTAACCGCTGAGGATCAAACATTTATAAACATCAATATTCCAATGCATTATAAGCACATCAGTCTGGTAAGATCAACTCTGTATTAAGACAGTCTTCTCCTAGGTTGCTGGGGGAAGTTTCCATTTCACAAATTTCATTAGACTCACTGCAAAATAAAGTATTTTAGAAACTAACATAAACTTATTAATATAGAAACTAAACATTTTTAGTTTGTCACCTGTCAAGGGACGGGTCATTACTAAACATTTCAGTAGGCATAGTCACAGGTGTTTTGTCAATTTCCATATAACGCTGTCTGCCCTCCAAATGTCTTTCCACTTCTTCAGACGTCATATGACCATCCATTACTGATGTTTGAATAGTTGGTAACTAAAATATTGTTTTATTACTTCATTTGCATTGTTTCATTATACCAAATGTAAACACCTTTTTTTTATTAATAGGTTTCACATGCTAAAAAATGTGATCATGTTATCTTTAAAACTGTTGGTTAACATGTTTCAAAGTCAGAATTATATTTCTAAAAAGATCATTAAAAATATATGTTGGCAATGAATTACTTGTGAGTGACTTGAAGACTTTGTTGCTTTTGGTGTGGAGGGTTTCTTTTTCTTTGCAGGAGTCTGTGCCTTAGAAGAACCGCCAGAATTGAATCCACTACTATAGCTATTCATACCCATATCCAACTTCCTCCTACACAGAGTAAATGTTATTTAATTATTTTATGAAATATATGCCAAATCCTTTATTTAATTTTCATATAAAAGGAATAACAATATTATGGAGTTATTCTAACTAAACTAATAACTTAAAATAATTAAATTAGAATTAAAACTAGTAACTTCATTGTTTCTCCCAAGCAATTTTAATCCATAAGTTTAAATTTGTAGTATATTTAATAGCAAACATTTTCCAATGGAAATGTTTATCCTGTGAATAGATCAGTCTTTCGACAATTGTAATATTATTTACATACCACTTTCTTACTTACAAAAAAAAACTTTCAATGGGTAAATATTCAATTAATCTCTTTATTATCATTAGTATAATTGTATAAATGAACTGTATGAAATAAAAAACAACCGTTTAGCATCTGCTCTGCCAGTTTCATCATCAGATGATTCTGTGTCTTCTCCTTCACTTGATGTAATATCCACTTTTTCATATTGTAATAATCTATCTAAAAGAAAGCTCCGGTCACGAGTAACTTTTAATATACGCCTTTGATTATTCCGTATTGCTTCTTGAAAGCATTCATTCTCCTAGAAATTAGAACTCTAATTAACCAAAAATATTAGGCACATGGTATCAATGATAGTGTAACACAAGAATTCATTTTGTATAAATTCTATTATAAAGGCAATCACGAAATGGGTGGCGAAATATATATTTAATGCCGCTACATAACATTTAAGAGATTACTTAATTAAAATAGCGAGAAAAATGCATCAATCTTGTACTGACCTTCAAGTAGTAAAATCTAAATAAATCAATATAATTGATTATTTTTTTAAGGTCAAACAACTAAATGAATAGAAGGCAACTACTACGTTATGTGACATGTGAACAGTATTAATTTTCAACTTACATAAATAAGGAATTTCAATTTCCTTTTAAAGCTTCTATATTGTGCCTTATAATTTATGGTATCTTCTTGGCTATCTTCGTCATCTTCTGTATTAGTAACCATTGTCCCACCGGGAATAACAATTGTTATCAAAAACCACCGTCAATATTTACTCCAGTAACAGACTTCGGAATATCACTGCCGGCAAAATAGTTGTTCGACAAACACAGTTCACTTTGTTTACATACACTTCGTAGTGTAAAGTGATAATAAGTATTCGTTAAAACAATATTGCTGGGAAAAGTGATGATTTTGTAGTCATTCGCATATTTTATTTAAATATTATGAGGTACATTATTAAACTTCGTTTAAAACGCATAAATTTTGTTACTGATTATTGTATAATGTGAAAAAACTTCATCTACACGTGGGAAATAAATTTTAGTAAAAGCATATATAAACTCTTTACAATATAATAATTTTATAGCAACTATTATAAAATATAAGTAATCAATAATATATAATAGTCCATAGCACACCGTTCAAACTCGTGGCCTGTAAATTAACG
This sequence comes from Lethocerus indicus, assembly GCA_019843655.1. Taxonomy (NCBI): domain Eukaryota; kingdom Metazoa; phylum Arthropoda; class Insecta; order Hemiptera; family Belostomatidae; genus Lethocerus; species Lethocerus indicus. Next base: position 17,163,485 of record JACDQD010000003.1, on the reverse strand, counting down.
GATAAGGAGGTTCTTTCCCTGTTATCCAATGTGTTGAGGCGTCTTTTACACCTGGTCCCTATTCGGAATTATTACTGTTGTAGTTGTTACAGGGATAATTATTTATCTGCGGAGGATCATTTAAAATGGTTCAAATAGAGAGGGACGTTTGCAGTCTTGTTTTGGAAGATGGTACTATTTATACGGGCCATAGTTTCGGTGCTCGGACACCTGTTGATGGAGAAGTTGGTAAGCTGTCAGCATATATTGTGAATTATCATTTGTGATGGGTCATAACGTAATTACTTGCTTATTGAATAACCATTACAAACCATTCATGTAATTTTAATGTTCACTCGCTTAGTTATTGCTATATGATGTCCAAATTAATTACAAACATTATTCATATCATGAAATATTACTGAAGCGTTTATTTTCATTTGTATTTTTTTAATTTGTAGTTATCATGTTCCATAATTGTATCTGTTACTTGAAGATACCTCTTGTTTTTAATTGATTTGTAATGACTTTTTTTCAGTTTTTCAAACAGGAATGGTGGGATATCCTGAATCTCTGACTGATCCTTCCTATCATGCTCAAATATTGGTTCTTACCTACCCTCTTGTTGGAAACTATGGTATTCCTAAACAGGAAAAAGATGAATATAATTTACCAAAGTAATAATTTTACATCAGAACTTACTTTGTTTTATTTAGTTTTATACAATTTGTCTATATTTTTAAATAATATAGAAAATATTATTTCAGCTATATTAGCAAATATACTGTATGCTCCTCATGTAACATATTGATTTTGACATTTTTTTTATTTGTAATCTTTTTCATGGACAGTTATCATATTTTTGGAAATTAATGCCTTAGTTAACATGTTAGATTCTTTTCTTAGCTTGTATCTTTGAAGTGGAATAGAACCTATAGAGTCATATGTTCAATCAGTTTCCATCATAAAAATTTGTTTGGAGAGATTGATTATGACTGTCAAATTAATGAAACTTTCACTAGTGGTGAATAATATTTTTCAGTTATGAACATTATATACACATCTTGTGAATATGTTCTTCAGTGTGTGAAGACACAAATTGTAATCTTTCAATCCCTATATAAAATTTAAACAAGTGTCAAATTATTATTTGCTATACATTCTTATGTCTCATTCTGTTAAACAACAGAATTGTTCAATAATGAATGTACATTTATTTGTGTATTTATTACACTATAAATGAATAAAATAAAACACTTTATAAGCATATATAATGTGTAGAATATCATTTTAAAGTAAGGTAATTTTCAGATTCTTTGAATCGCATAAAATTTGGGCCAGTGCTTTAGTGGTTGGAGAAATATGTGAAACTCCTAGCCATTGGCAACAGGAAGTTTCTCTTTCTGATTGGTTAACATCCAATAACATACCTGGATTGGCTGGTATTGATACAAGAGACCTAACAAAAAAAATTAGAGAGAAAGGGTCTATTTTGGGGAAAATAGTTATGGGCTCAGGGAAACAAATTCAAAATCCTGAATTTATTGATCCTAATACAAGGAACCTTGTTGCTGAAGTTTCAATCAAGGTAGGTTAAGTTAATGATTTCATTCAATTTTTTTATATTTTAGACTTTCATTGTATAAATTGGACAGACTGCTACAAAAGATTTTTATTATCTAGTGCATGCATCATTAGTATTATTATTTTTTCAGTATTTATGATAATATATTCTATATTTGACATTTTTGAATTTCTGAAATTTTACAAAAGTTTAACCATTAAATTTGTAGGCTCCCATTAAATACAATCCAGATGGACGTATTCATATATGTGTAGTTGATTGTGGATTAAAGTACAATCAACTAAGGTGTTTACTGAGGCGTGGTTTTTGTGTGTCCCGTGTTCCTTGGGATCATGATTTGGATATGTCCTTGTATGATGGCCTGTTTTTGAGTAATGGTCCTGGTAATCCAGAAGTTTGTGAGATCACAGTAAAAAATATCCAAAAAGCTATCTTGTTTGGCAAACCGATATTTGGTATATGTCTTGGTCACCAGCTTTTATCTGTAGCTGCAGGATGTAAGACGTTCAAAATGAAGTTAGTATTTTTTATTATGTTTAATTGATCACTTATAGCATTTACATAGTTTGGATTCAATAATTATATATTTTGGCTTGTTAATTAGGTATGGTAACAGGGGTCATAATCAACCTTGCACACATCTTGACACTGGCAGATGCTATATGACTTCTCAAAATCATGGTTATGCTGTGGATCCAACATCGATACCTGATGATTGGAGACCTCTTTTTACTAACGCAAATGACCGTACGAATGAGGGAATAATTCATAATACAAAACCATTTTTTAGGTAGCTATTATTTCATAAAATAGAGAAATCTATTTTATTGGTTGATCTTTGAGTTGAATTGTTCATCTTAGGCCATTCAGTTTTTACTGTCATTACTGTAGATATGGATGAGAAATATGGTTTATATGTTAATATTAAATTATTTAAATAATTATTAAATGAATAGAATAATGATTAAATCATTATTAAATTATTAGAATAATTACTAATTATTATTATTAAATAATTGCAGTGTGCAGTTTCATCCAGAACATTGTGCAGGTCCCCAGGACTTAGAAGTTTTATTTGATGTATTTTTCTCTATGGTGGAATCATATAAGAATGTTGGCATTTCTGAAGCAGCCGTTCCTCAAGGAATAATTGATGCATTGCAGAGTAAATCTTCAGTATCCACTTCTTTACATAAACCTCGAAAGGTAATTACTATGTTCAGTATGTGCTCATATTTGAACTTTGTTCTTATTTATGAACAAAGTCATAAACAAACAAGACTAGTATATAGATTTTTAGACCAATTATTGAATTGAAAACTTTTGGAATAAATACTTTATTTGCTCCATATCTTCCTTTTAAGGTTCTCATTTTGGGTTCTGGAGGTCTTTCTATTGGGCAGGCTGGTGAGTTTGATTATTCTGGATCCCAAGCAATTAAAGCAATGCAAGAACTAAGTATTCAAACGGTAGTTATCAATCCGAACATTGCAACTGTTCAAACTTCAAAAGGGCTTGCTGATAAAGTGTACTTTTTGCCTCTACTTCCTGAATATGTTGAACAAGTTAGTATGTTCTTGTGTTATTAAATTTAGTAAAATTTAATTCAACATTCTTTTCTGTGAAATGTAGTATTTTTTCATCCTTTTTTTCTTAAAATGTATGTATCTTTTTTTTGCTTGCTTTGGATTGAAGTTGTAGGTACGTAAACTGTTGCTGATTTTTAGTAATATTGAATTATAAATACAGACATCAAGATAAATTAATTACATCTTTTTTAACGATAAATAATTTTTTTTAATTAAAAAACTTATTAATGAACCTGTAAGCAGTAATATTGTAATTGTTTGGTATGACAAATTAAACTTTTAAGTCATGGTAGTACATAGTAATTATTGTATTTATTATACCTGCTGCAGAAAGAAAAATATGAAATAATTTCTTCATTTGGTGACACTTAAACTTTTGCCATTTTCCTTCATTCTTTGAGCCAGTATGCCATTCAGCAGTCTGGTCCACATTATTCACCTCATTCATTATATTTTTCAGGTAATATGTTCTGAGCGTCCTGATGGAATATTGCTTACCTTTGGTGGGCAGACTGCTCTGAATTGTGGTGTAGAATTGCAGAAAAATGGTGTGTTTGAAAAGTACAATGTCAGAGTTCTTGGAACACCTATACAGTCAATTATAGAAACAGAAGATCGAAAAATTTTTGCTGATAGGATCAATGAAATTAATGAACATGTGGCACCTAGTGCTGCAGTTTACAACATCCAGGAGGTATATTGATTAATGTTAAATCGTACTACTTATTGTATACAATTATTTTTAACATACTTTCTCATTATTAAATAATGTTTTCTTAGGCTCTTGAAGCTGCCAATAAACTTGGTTATCCTGTTCTTGCTCGAGCTGCATTTTCACTTGGAGGCTTAGGATCAGGATTTGCCAATAATGCAGAAGAATTAAAAAAATTGGCTCAACATGCATTTGCTCATTCCAATCAACTTATTATTGATAAATCATTGAAAGGATGGAAAGAAGTTGAATATGAAGTAGTACGAGATGCCTTTGATAACTGTATAACAGTAAGTATTTAGTTACACCAAATATTTAAATTCCATAAAAATAATCATTTCTATCAATTAAAATGGAAACTGTGTATGTACTTGTTTATTAATTATTCAATTCTGATTTTATTTTAAATATTGAACAGTTGTTTCTAAGTATGTTGGGACTTGTTTAATAAATGGATATTGGTCTATTCATTTTCTATGGGCTTTTTAGGTATGCAATATGGAAAATGTGGATCCTCTGGGCATTCATACTGGTGAATCAATAGTTGTAGCACCAAGTCAAACCCTTAGTAACAGTGAGTACAATAAATTGCGTTCAACAGCAATTAAAGTTATACGTCATTTTGGTATCGTTGGGGAGTGCAATATTCAATATGCTCTGAATCCTAATTCTGAAGATTATTATATTATAGAGGTAAGAGTGTACTATATTTGATTTGACAAAACAATACTTAAAATGTATGTAATATTGTATAAATGTAATAAAGTAACCCTGTAGATTGGACAGTTTTTTTCTAAATAGTGACTGTCATTTTATATTGATATAAGAAATGGCTGTTGGTAATAAATGTTTTTCTTTTATGTTGTAGGTCAATGCTAGATTGTCTAGAAGTTCTGCTCTGGCTAGCAAAGCCACTGGGTACCCTCTAGCTTATGTTGCTGCCAAATTGGCATTGGGGCAATCACTTCCTGAAATACGTAATTCTGTTACAACTACTACCACTGCTTGTTTTGAACCAAGTTTAGATTACTGTGTGGTTAAAATTCCGCGTTGGGATTTGAGCAAATTTTCAAGAGTCAGTACCAAGGTAAATGGTAGAAAATGTACTTAACATATTTTGTTCCATTAGATTACCTAGAAATTTTATTTTTCCTACTGTTGAGGAATATTTAATTTCTTACCTTCTTTGTATTGAATAAATAATTCTAATCTATCTAACCATCGTAAGTTATAAAAACATGAATGTTAGCCATTTGTTACATTATATTATCTGATTAGATCTTCCTTTTAATTCATTAAACATTATACAACCTTTATTGATTTAGAATGATGAATGAATTACCCTAATTTGTATCCATGCCTTGGACAGAGCCATTACACTTCACAGTGAAATAACAATTGTAATAATCAGAATTTTAATTTAGGGAAAGGTATTTCCTGCATCCTCATAATATGGGAATTTATATATATTTCTAATATAATATATTTCTAATTTACTGCTCTACCTAGGTTCTTTGACTATAAAATGTTGTTATATAATGGATTTACATGTGTAATTGTTTTTTTAGATTGGTAGTTCAATGAAAAGTGTTGGTGAAGTAATGGCAATTGGCAGGAAATTTGAAGAAGCATTCCAGAAAGCTTTAAGGATGATGGATGAAAATGTAATTGGCTTTGATCCATATGCTAAATCAGTCTGCGATATAGAACTTGAACAGCCTACTGACAAGAGAATGTTTGTGTTAGCTGCAGCCCTTAAAGCAAATTATTCAATTGATAGACTATATCAATTAACAAAGATAGACAGATGGTTTCTGTACAAAATGAGAAATATAGTGAATATGCAGAACATGCTTGAATGCCTAACTCATCAAGATCTTACACCAGAAAAAATTCTTTTAGCTAAACAGTTAGGATTCTCTGACAAACAAATTGCTTCTTTTGTCAAAAGTACTGAACTTGCTGTTAGGAACAAACGTGAAGAATACGGTGAGTTCATAATTAAAATAAGAAGCAAAAAATAAGATAAAGGATTTGTTTTGCAAACATATTGTTTTATAGTATAAAATGTATTTAGTGATAGTATAGTTTAATAATGAAATTATAGAATTTTGAATGTTATGGTTTTGATTGGTTATAATTATTATTATAGGATTGACACCATTTGTGAAGCAGATTGATACTGTCGCAGCAGAGTGGCCTGCCAGCACAAACTATCTTTATGTCACATACAATGGGACATCACATGATTTGAGTTTTCCTGGCAATCATACTATGGTCATAGGTAAAGTTAGGCAGCTCATAACTTTATTTTATTGTGCAATTTATAAAATACTTTAAATAAATAGGAATCAATGTTAAATTCTGTCTGCATTGTATTTTACAGTGACCTAAAATCAAGTATTTCAGTATATCATTCCAAAAGATTAACAAATTATGGAGTAGAATAACAAATAATAGGTTACATATTAAAGGGAATAATATACAATAATGTATATATAATAGTAATAGTAGCTTTTATTACCTTTTGTTTCTATTTTATCTGTAATTAACATAATCATTGATGATTTGATCAGGCATAGATTCCTTGCATTCCCTGTGATATCTTTTCCTCTTTGATGTACCACTCCGACATCACTATATAATTATTTGTTTGAGTAAAATTGGTATGATAAGGTATGATTTAAAGCATTATATATTTTCATTTATGATTTACAGGGTCTGGTGTTTATCGCATTGGTAGTTCAGTTGAATTTGATTGGTGTGCTGTTGGTTGTTTACGGGAGTTGCATAGATTAGGTAAAAAAACTATAATGGTTAATTACAATCCTGAAACAGTTAGTACAGATTATGACATGTCCGACAGACTGTATTTTGAAGAGATCTCATTTGAGGTAAAACCTTTAATTTTTATAGTTATATCCATAAGAGTGCAAGGGTTTGTACATTTTTAACTATTCACATATGTATGTACATTATTCACTTTAATTATGTGTTTTTTTATATTAAAAATATATATTATTCTCTCAACTTATGTTACAAATAATTTGTAAAAATGTGTTTATTTTATTGTAATGACTATTTAAGGTTGTAATGGACATATACAATGTTGAGAATCCTGAAGGGATAATTTTAAGTATGGGTGGACAGTTACCAAACAATATTGCAATGGATCTTCATAGACAACAGGCAAGAATTTTAGGTACCTCTCCTGAAAGTGTTGATGGAGCTGAAAATAGGTTTAAATTTTCTCGTATGTTGGATCGAATTGGAATATCACAGCCAAGGTAAGAATAATATATTTTGTTGTAAAAACACATTTTAGGTAAAACAAACCCTATTGTATATAAATATTAAGATATTCTATTCTATATGATGATATTCTATTTATCTTTTACTTTATAGATGGAAGGAACTAACTAACTTAAAATCTGTCATTGACTTTTGCGATGAAGTAGGATACCCATGTTTAGTTCGTCCATCATATGTTCTTAGTGGAGCAGCAATGAATGTAGCACATTCTGAAAGAGATTTAGAACATTATTTAGAATCAGCCAGTGATGTTAGCAAGGAACATCCTGTTGTTATATCAAAGTTTCTTCAAGAAGCAAAGGTTCTTAATTATGTTTGTGTGACCTAATTTTTATAGTATAATAAAATTTTCTGGGTCTTGTGTAAATTGAACATAATGCATATTTTTTCAGGAAATAGATGTAGATGCTGTGGCTTGTGATGGGGTAATACTTTGTATGGCTGTTTCTGAACATGTTGAAAATGCTGGTGTTCATTCTGGGGATGCTACATTGGTGACACCTCCTCAAGATATAAATGCTGAAACCCTTGCAAAAATATTAGCAATATCTAGAGCTATAGCGAGCTCATTAGAAGTTACAGGGCCATTCAACATGCAACTAATTGCCAAGGTTAGTAGGATTCATTTTAACTTTATATGCATCATAAATATTCTATGTAAACTGGATTAGTTATTGATCTTTGATTGGACAAATTATTCTAAATTCCTTACTTGCAGGACAATGAATTGAAGGTGATAGAATGCAATGTGAGGGTGTCCCGATCATTTCCTTTTGTTTCTAAGACATTAGACCATGACTTCGTAGCTACAGCAACTCGTGTAATTGTAGGAGAAAAAGTAGTTCCTGTTGATGTGTTGGCTGGCTGTGGAAAAGTTGGAGTAAAAGTAGCTGTTTTTTCATTTTCACGTCTAGCAGGTAATTTATACACTCTATTTTATTTATGTATTAAATATTTATAGAAGTGATTTATTTGTTATGTGTATATATATATATATATATATATATATATATATATATATGCACATATGTATGCTACAAACAGACAAATCATGCAATATGTATGCCAGTTTATAAATATAAAAGACACTAAAAAAGTAAATGATTGGAATAGTTAAAATATTTACTTAAAATATAGATGAAACAGGTCAGTCACAATATATGAAAAAAGACACAAATCAAACAAAATATACACATGTGAACATACAAACATTATATACACAACTACATGCGTACAAGAGTGATTGAAATGGAACACATCCAGTTAGGTTTTATATAACAGAATAACTATAGATTTTGTGTGTTTCTGTCTCCTCTCGCTGTTTTATCTTTTGGTCTGGTCTCGCTGACGAGCGAGAGGAGACAGAAACACACGTAATCTACAGTATTCCAACCCATCGCGGACAAGGGTAAAACAGATATGTTAAACAGAATAACCATTTGAAAAAAATCATGGTCTGCTGAATCACACTTTACAGTGTAACACTGAGAGCCAAATTGCCTTCTCATGAAACTCTTCTGGCAATTGAGATAAGAAATGTTGAACAGCTTTCATTAATATAGTAGACTAAAAACTTGAAACCACAAGGTGACAGATGTGGCCATATGTGGATGGATACTGCTTTATCCATCTGAGTTACTTAGGCTGCTAATTCTTAACATTTGTTCTAAGCCAATCAGGTGTGGTATAATTATATTGTTGCAAGATAATGGCAATGTTGGGCACTTCGGAGTCCAGAAGCAATGAGCCAGGTAGAGGCATGTCTCCTGGAGGCTTTGCCTTGCAGGTATATTTTGAAAACATTGAAAAGATAAATATTTTATCTTTTATTTTATTTTTTTTTATTTTATAAATATTTTTTGATATTTAAATCTTACAGCATAAAATGGAGTTGTTGCCTAGTATGAAATATCTCCAAAAAATGGGATACAAACTATATTAGTAAATACTTAGTGATTAGCTCACAAGAATTACACAATCCACATTACATTACCATCTATGTTAAGTATTGATATGCACTGCACATGCCACAATAAAAGTTGTTTTGTTTTTTTTTAAATCTACAATAAACCGAACACTTGTTATCTGAGTGGCATCAGTGGTTGTAGTTCATATTAGAGATGCCGCAATAGTGGTACTAACATATTGCCTATGGAGTGCAAAGGGTTAATAATTTTGGTTTAGTACTAATACTTTGTTTTGTAATACCCTTGTTGTTTTGATGGTATAATATATTAGATTTTTAAATAAACAGGGGCTGATGTAATGCTTGGTGTAGAAATGGCTTCCACTGGTGAAGTTGCTTGCTTTGGCGATAACAGAAATGAAGCATATTTAAAAGCTATGATGAGTACAGGTTTTCAGATTCCTAAAAAGGCAATTTTACTTTCGATTGGTTCATTTAAGGTATTAATTTATCATTTTAATTATTGTTTGCAATTTGTTTAACATTTCTTTATTATATTTGTACAGTAGTTAACTTTTAGTATTAACTAAAAGTAGTTCCTTTGATTGTTTTCTCAGTGGTAGAAATATTTTTGATAATTAATTAATAATCTATTCTCTGTGGGTCATTTTAGAATTTTAAAAGTTAATTGTCAGAGGAAATTCTAATGACCAACCTACTTATTACTAGTCAGTCACTAATGCATTTCCAGGATTTTATTATTTTTTTTAACTTTTTCAAATAACTTTCATGCCTGATATTTTAAACCAATATGTAATACATTTTTAATGCGTTATTTCTATGTTTAATCAGTATTTAACAATTATGAAAGTTAAATATTTAAATCTTACAGCATAAGATGGAGTTGTTGCCTAGTATGAAATCTCTCCAAAAAATGGGATACAAATTATATGCAAGCATGGGTACAGCAGATTTTTATAATGAGCATGGTGTTCATGTAAGTATTCATTTAATGTGAGTACAAAAAAATCACATCATATATATTCAGTTCCCCCACCATTTATAAAACAATATTATTGCAACAGTAATTGCATTGTTGATTATTGAAAATGGATATATTATTTATATTAATGTTTCTCTTGACAGGTTGAACCGGTGCAGTGGATATTTGAAAATATTGGTGAAGAGGGCACTACTAGTGGTGAACTGAATAATTTGGCAGATTTCTTAGCCAGGGGGGACTTTGATCTGGTCATTAATTTGCCTATGAGAAATAGAGGAGCCCGGAGAGTTTCATCATTCATGACTTACGGTTATAAAACAAGGCGGTTAGCTGTGGAATATTCAGTACCTTTAGTCACCGATGTAAAATGCGCTAAGTTGCTTGTAGAGGTACATAGTTTTTTACAGATATTACATAAGAATAATTATGTTATGTATATATATATATATATATATATATATATATATATATATAATAAAAGTTAATATTTGCTTTAATAATACATTTTAACATTGTTGACAATTTTTTAGTTAACAATGATTAAACAAAGTTTAAGTTTTTCATCAACACAGGCTTATTGTTACCCTTAGTTTAAAGAATATGTACAACCTTATATTGTTTATTCACTTATAGATTATTGTATCATATTGGAATGATTAGTGACCTGATGTTTCTTTTTAACTATTAAAAGTTTTTGTTTTATTAGGCAATGTTACGAATTAAAAAGGAGCCTCCAATGAAGACCCACACTGACTGCTTAACTTCCAGAAGAATAGAGCGACTTCCAGGCCTCATCGATGTCCACGTACATGCAAGAGAACCAGGTGCAGAACACAAGGAAGACTTCTCAACTTGCACTGCTGCAGCTTTAGCAGGAGGCATTACTTTGATTTGTGCAATGCCAAATACCAACCCAGCATGTGTTAATTCAGAATCATTTAACCTTGTAAAAGAGGTAACATTTCAGTCATTTTATTATTGAATTAATTGAGATTCCAGTTTAACATATTTAGTAACTAAAGACCTCTATCGTGTATTCAAAATGTTTTAATATATTTATAATACAAATGTTTATTGATTTGTTTACATTATGTGTAAATGTTTTTTTGAGTGTTAGAGAAAAATATAGACACCCGTTTTTCAGCTTGCAGCCAATAAAGCAAGATGTGACTATGCAATATATGTTGGGGCTACAGCTGATAATTATAATGACATTCATGACTTAGCACCATCAGCTGCAGGTCTTAAAATGTATTTGAATGAAACATTCAATACACTCCGTTTGCCGGATCTTACATTCTGGATAAAGGTCTGTTTTTAATTTCTTTAATGGTGGTTATTATTTTTAATACCTAAAGAAATTTATATTATTGTGAATTATTACAGCACTTTGATAAATGGCCCAACAAGTACCCACTTTGTGTTCATGCTGAAGGACAAACAACGGCAGCTGTTCTACTTCTTGCAACATTACACAATCGCCCGATTCATATATGCCATGTAGCAAGAAAAGAGGAAATTCAAATAATACGTGCAGCAAAAGAAAAGGTAAAAGATAAACTATAAAGATATGCAGTTTTGATACCGGTTTTGCAATTTCATTAGAACAACAAAATTTTTGTAGATTTCTGTCTCCTCTCGCTGGTTTGGTTTTTTACTAGACTGGTTTTGGGTGCTCGCCATTTTCAGTAGCGGTGTTAGTCAATTTGGCACTTTGGATGTTTTTTGGGCATCCTCACTGCACTGTCACTTGTACTGTGGTGGTTGTCTGTCTATATATATGTGTGTGTGTGTGTGTGTGTGTGAATGTGGGTCTTGTTGTTGTGTTTTTCAGGATGTTTTTGTCTCCTTTGCATTGGGAGGGATTTTGTTAATCGGCTTAAGTCTTTGTTGGATTGGTCTAAAAGGGGGATGAGGTTATTTAGTAGTATTAGCAGGGTGAATATAGAGTCACTTTGGGAATTTATTTTTTCTTTTATTATGTTGCTTTGCTTGTTCTTGAAAAGGTCTAGCAAAAGACCAAACCAGTGAGAGGAGACATAAACACACAAAATCTACTGAATCCAACCACTTACACACTACAAAACAGGTATTCTAAAAAAATGTACATTATTGACTAAAGATTGAATTTGCCCTATATATAAATGTTTGGTTTGTTGGCTCCTTTGACTTAGCTTATTACCGTATTCTTAAAGAAATATGACATCTAAATGAACTAAAGTGAGTAGGAAAATTATTTTTGGATCTTGTTACTTTAATTAATTTCATATTTACTTTTTCAGGGTTTACCTGTTACTTGTGAAGTTTGTCCTCATCACCTTTTTCTGACGTCCAGCGCGAAAGAAAAACTTGGTGATAACAAGTCTCAAGTTAGGCCTGTCTTGTGCAGTGAGGAAGATAGGCAAGCACTGTGGGACAATCTGGATGTGATTGATTGTTTTGCTACTGATCACGGTTTGTAATGTTCAGAGACTGTCTTGTTTATACCTTTTCAGTGAAATTAATTCTTATATAGTATATCTGTTTGATGCATCTGGTGATTTAAATTGTTATAGTTTCTTGAGAGGATTGAGAGGATACTTCTACATCATTTTTAGAGTTAAGAGTATTAATGAGGGGCTGTACAATTTTCATGTATTATATATTGAAGACACTTATTTGTTTTACTGCTACATTTTTAAAAATTATTTTAAAAAATGTTAGTATTTATTATTTTTTCAGTAATGTTCATTGTTGCTTAAATTTTATTCTAGAAAACAATTTTTTTTGTATTATTTTTATGTTATAAATAAATGGAAGATAGTTTTGTTCTTTTAGACGGTAGTTGCAGTTTAAGAATGTTTTTCTTTATAACACCTAACTTTAGAAAAACTGTTTGCATACATTTAAATAACTATCATTGTAATGGATTAAATTTTCACTTTTTAGCTCCTCATACTTTAGAAGAAAAAACAAGCGAGAAACCACCTCCTGGTTTTCCTGGGTTAGAGACCATTCTCCCACTTCTGCTGACAGCTGTCAATGAAGGAAAGCTTACAATAGAGGTATTTTGATTATTTCAGATTATTTTATTTAACTGTAAGGTATGAAAACATGACATGATAAAATTAAAATAACTCTACGATTTTCTGGAAAATGATCCATTTTCCTTTATAATTTTAAAAATGAAAGTCATTGTCCACTGTCATTGTTTTGTTCCAGGATACCTTAAAATGTTAATTTCCTTCATACTCCAAATGTATCATTCCTTTAATTTCAGTTCTTATTTTTTCTATACTGTTTATTATGTATTTGTAGACAGTTATTGTATACTTAGTTTTTTGCCCTCTTTATCAAGAACAAATATATTTACAGGATATAATTGACAAAATGCATAAAAATCCTAGACGAATTTTTAATCTTCCTGAACAACCTAACACATATGTGGAAGTTGATATGGACACTGAATGGGTTATACCGGAAACTCCAGCACATAGCAAGTCTAAATGGACACCATTTGCTGGTATGCCTGTCAAAGGTAGCATTCATAGGGTTATATTAAGAGGAGAAGTTGCTTATATTGAAGGACAGGTAAAGGAATATTATTATCTATATATACTGTATTTTAAAAGTCATATTTTTAGTACTATATTTGACATTTTATTTCAAGGTTCTTGTGAACCCTGGATTTGGCCAAAATGTGAGAGAATTGAAGAATCAGAAAAAGATACCACTTTTGACTACAGTAGAAGTGCCAAGTCGGCCAGCCTCTGGAATGGAGGGTGCCTTATCACCTGCTGAACGTCTACATTCACTCGAGCATGATCACAGTCATTATTACACTTTGGGTAATTACTATTTTCATGCACAGTTGTCACTGCTGGTAACCTTATTTACCATTGTTCCATTGTTCTTTTTTGATCTGCAAGTGAACCTCTGTATTGTTCTCTCTCTCCAGAAACAGCATTGGATAAGTATGTTTCTGCACTTTTTCCTGAGCCACTGTGACTCTAATTAGAAACATTTTGTTTATAGATTGGTAATACTTTTATGGATGAATAAGTAAAGTATTATTTTGAGAATAGGTGCATAATGTAATGTACTAATCGAATAATGCTGGTGGTATATAGATTTTATATTTGATTCATTTTATTATTTTCAAATTTTAGATACCCGTTTAAATTTGGATGGCCAGTTGAGACCAGTATCTCCTGTGCCCCCATTATCAAAACCAAAAGGCGATGGTCTCCTTCTGTCAGTTTCACAACCTTTGTTAACTCCAACTCATTCTCTTCATCATCAACACATTCTTACTGTTGATATGTTTACAAAAGAGCAGCTTAATGAACTTTTCAATTTGGCTCAAACTCTTAGGATATATGTTCTAAAGGACCGCCCAATTGATTATATACTGAAGGTAAAGGTTTAAGTTGCTTATGCATTATATCTGAGCTAAAATATTTATATTGGAATCATGTCTTGGATATGAATGATTTGGATTACATATTATAAATTTTATGTTATTTAGTACTTGTGGCTGTATTGTTTTAGGGTAAACTCATGGCATCAATATTCTATGAAGTAAGCACAAGAACCAGTTGTAGTTTCTCTGCAGCTATGCAGCGACTTGGTGGACGGGTTGTTCATGTGGATGAAAGTAGCAGTTCTGTTAAAAAGGGAGAAACATTAGAAGGTTAATATTTTTTAATTAATACCGCTAATCTATACATACATACCCACATACACATCTTATAAGAAAATATATTTTTTCAGATACTGTAGCAGTTATGGCAGGTTATGCTGATGTTGTTGTCCTTAGACATCCAGAACCTGGAGCGGTTAATGTAAATAGCTATAAGCATTCATTTATTATAGTAGACTGTTTTGAGTGTTGTTTATTGTTGTAATTGATTTTTTACATTAAAATTGTAATTGCTTTTAGCGAGCATCGCATCATTGCCGAAAACCATTGATTAATGCTGGAGATGGTGTTGGTGAACATCCTACTCAAGCTTTATTAGATGTGTTCACTATTAGAGAAGAAATAGGTACTGTAAATGGTCTTATTATAACAATGGTCGGGGACTTAAAGCATGGTCGCACTGTGCACTCTTTGGCAAGGTAATATATTAGCAGCAGTAACAATTTTGATCCATATTTGATAGTCTAATATTCTTAATTACATCATTTAAGTATGCATAATTTTTTAATTCCACCTAGGTTGTTAACACTCTACAATGTTCAACTTCGATATGTATTCCCACCATCACTTGGAATGCCATCTCGAGTAGTAGATTTTGTCAGGAGTAAGGGTATACCACAACATGAAATAAGCTCATTGGAAGAAGCACTTCCTGAATCTGATGTTGTTTACATGACCCGTATTCAACGTGAGAGATTTTCAACTCAAGAGGAATATGAAAAGGTAATTAATATAGCATATTTTAATATGGTTAATATTAATTTATTCATTATCATTCATCTGTTAACTAAATCATTTATTTTTTATTAATTCATTACAGGCATGTGGTTTATTTGTTTTAACACCACACTTAATGACTAAAGCAAAAAGGAAAATGGTTGTACTTCATCCTTTACCTCGAGTGTTTGAGATCAGTCCTGAACTTGATTCAGACCCAAGGGCTGCATACTTTCGTCAAGCTGAGTGTGGCATGTATGTGAGGATGGCATTGCTAGCTATGGTCTTGGGGAAGGTTTAATATAATTTGTAAACATCAGATCTTATTTGACATTTTTCACTTTGAAATATTTTGGACTTCAATACTTACATTATTGTTTAAGTAGAAACAATAATATTTGATTGATTTATAAAGTTGAATTGTTTGTCAGTTTTAGGTTTTTTGTGTTTTATTTAGCTGTAAGTTTTGAATATATAAGACTGCTGTGGTACATATTTTTATGGATTCTGTTCTTATAGTCTTATAGTTTGTTTGTTTGATTCTGTTTCTTCTATAGCACAAGTATTATAGTCTAATGAAACTAAAATAATTTTATTTTTGCTGTGCATTTTTATTAGTGTGTCATTGTTTTAAGATTCAGAAAGTTTATTTCATCATTATTATTTTTTGTTCTTTTGAGATCTTTTATATGTTTAATTCTCTAGAGTTTTTAAAAGTATGTTAATATTAGTATCTTACATTTTTATAAAAAAATTACTTTATTAAGCCAGTTGTTGTGATCATATATATTCTCACTCTTTTCAATGTTTTTTAAAATTTATAATGATACTTACATTAACTAAAAATAGATAACTGTGGAATATTTGATTAAGAAATGTATTTAGAAATGTTATTGAATATCTTAAAACATTTGCAAAGTCTTGCAGACTTTACAAATTTTTTATGTTCATTTATAAGTGAAGAAGACGCTCATTAAAAAAATGAATATGGTTGTAAATTATAGACTTGGTAAAAGACTGCATGAAAACAGTTTATTTGTTTTGTAGTTTTCATTTACAATAATATAAATTACAATAAATGAATGATTATTTACAGGTATTTGAGATAACTATACCCCATTACAATATCTCTTGAAATCCTTTCTATTTAGCTTATATGACTATATTACATAAAAATCTATTTCTTTCACTAATGATATGAGTAACTGTTATATGAATTTGGTACATTTATCTCATCATTTTAACAAATAATACAATACTTATTTAATACTGTTATAATTATATCTCTAAATTATTCTAAGTATATTGATGAGTGAATTAATGAAATAAAAATGAACGAATGAATGAAAATGAAATAAAATATTAATGAAAATGAATGTTATAAATATTTTATTTACAATGACGTGAGGCAATTTATTTACAGTCTGATAGTATGTTGGAATTAGTATATGAAATGAAATCACATTAACTTACTTCTTCTTCAGGGATTACATTAATTAGGAAATAATTATTAGATTGCCTGGATTTTTGTTTCCATAGTTCTGAAACAGTCACTATTTTGCTGGGTCTTTGTTGAGACAGATAAATCTTTTGGGCTAGTATTTTTCTGTTATCATGGATGAGTGGTATGATTTTATCAGAACACTTTAATTGGGATGTATTATTAATATCTTTTTTTGAATGAGCTATAAATTGTGGCAGATGTAGTCTAGCAGGAATAGCACACATTGTATGGTATGATTTCACATTTGGTCCACATTGCATCAGCATCGGCTTCCTATAATCAAAAAGATTGTGACATCAGCATTGTATTAATAGAAATGACTAATCATATATAAAAATCTACAAATGATGAGAGATTATGATACTTTTTTATATGCGATAACATCATGGAAACAAATTAGACCAATCATATGGTTCGGTCAGGAATGCAACTACTGAAATTGGTAACGTATTTTTGTTTAAAATTTGGACCATTGCCAGCTAAATATTTTTACTTGTTTAATCATAGTATAAAGTATTATATTTTATGGCATGCGTATACTGTGACATTGAAGTGGGTAGTTTATTATTATCAATCAGAGAATTAATAACGTGTAAAGCCCTTGTTATAATTGTGTATTTTTGAAATTCAATAAATCGTTACTTGCCTTTTATGCTTTTGTGACCATAAACTTAGCACGATTATTGCTACTGCTATACCCAGCATACCCAGTGCTAGTATTCCAGAAATAGAATCCTTATTAGTTACTAACTTGTCACTAATGATTGCTGGTGCTTGAGTTCCATCAGTGGTAAGTCTGTCTTCATCTAAACATAAAATTTTAGAAATTGCATTATTACACTTAAATTCGTGATAATACTTTTATTGTGCTAGTTTTCTCCATTTACAATCAATAAAATTCTAATATATTTCATTATATCTACTCCCAATGGTCTAAAATATTATTACAATGAACAAAATTTCATGTTATGTTCATGTCTACTGACTATTTAGAAATATTTACAATAAGTTTAATTTGCATTCTATGAATGTATATATATATATATATATATATATATATATATATATATATATATATACACACACACACATACAAAAGTTTTATATAGCCTTAAAACTTTTAAAAGTGGCTGAAGTTAAAATAGTAAGAATTATTTGAAACATTTAAAAATGTTTGTTATTATTTTTATAATAAAATAAATTTGAAGATTTTTGTTTATATTATACTCTTTCTACAAATTAAATAGCGGATTATTACTCGAAAATGAATTTTAACTGTTCATGTTAGTTATATTTTGTTACAATATTAACAATATTTACTTACCAGAATGCTTGAAGACATCATCTATGATGATCATCTCGAAGGATGTAAAAGGTTGGTCTCCTTTCAGTGAGACTGACAAGATGTGTCTGATGAGAAAATACGAGAGGACTAGCTTAATAATAGATAACAGCACTGGCCAATACCCCCTCATGAAGCATTACAATACACATACAAACACACATGCGCACCAAAACACTCATGGACAAACATTCCTTTTGTGGGAATGTATGAATGGGAAATACAAAATGTTGGAAATTAAACACTAGTTGGCTGTTATTAATAATAATTCTTTATTTAACAATGAACTCATTTTTTAGAATTCGGTAATTGATTGTACACAATGTATTTTTAAATTAACATGACTAATTAAATACAATTAACTATAAGTTTAAATAAAATTTAATATTTATACACTTATATACATATTTATACAAATATTTCCTTTGTGAGATCTTAGTTCAGTATTAATTCCTCAGTCAAAGGAAACTTTTAGTTCAAAGCATTTTATGTAGTAAACAGTTCATAGTGAACCATTTTAATAAATATGCTTTTTTATGGCATGGTATTACACTTAAGACATTAAACAGAAACTTAACAGATTAGTTATTAACTGAGACCTCTATGGTGGATGTTATCCAGTCAATATTTGAAATAATTTTATCATAAAGCCTTGGTCTTTGGTCACCTATTTTAGAACATGCTATTCTCCAATTTGAAACCCCTGACAGAACCCATTTTTGTTCTTCAGGATGAAGACAAAGCATTGGACTACCTGCAAATTCTTCTTCCTCCTAGAATAAATATATTTACTTATACATTTTTTGAAATGTTTCACTATAATTTAAAAAATATAAATTTTTCGCTAATATATAAAACATATATCATGGTTTTTAGGATTCTTTCAGTGACAGTTTACCTTGTTTACAGTGATTTGCTACAAATCAAAGGGACAACACTGAGATAATTCTGATTCCTCATTTTTACTGACTATGTAATTTTTTATTACTACATAAAATATGACTAAATTAATATATACAATTGAAAATACTGTAGATGTAATTATTCTATGTAATTGTAATAAGAAAATAACACTTACAGTACAGTCTTCATAACGCTTGTAAGAATCAGCACAGACACTATTTACTGTTGTTATACTGATGTTGGCACATTGTTCCATATTGCTAAGTTTTAGTTCAACTCTTTGCAACATTGATCCTATAAATTACATATTTATGAATCAGGACATAAAAATAAGTGAATTAACAAAATAGAATTCAAAGATTTAATCCCTACTTTCACGTGCCCATCCTAGGGTGTTACAGTAGGTGAGGTTGACTCTAAAAGCTGAACCCTTGGGAGGTAGGCAAATCGGCCTGACAAAGTCTGATGGAACAAATTTTCTATCAAGTTTTATTAAAACCACAGTGCTGCCTTCAACTGGTGATTTGAACAGGCCAATAATGTGCCTTTCTTGTTGCCAAGGAGTAGTTGAAGTTAATCTGATACTTCCAGCCCTTGCTATCCACTCTGCTTGCCCTTGCCTGTAGAGTTAATATATTAATTCTGCATTATTAAGCTGTAACTGAAACATTCTTATTTGAATATATTCCTTTACACTTTCAGAGAATTTTGCTAGCACTGAGTATGTACATAAATCACAAATGGTGCACTATTAACTTGCCCCTCAATCATGCTTTTAGTGCTGACAAAAACACTTACCCTTGGAAGCAACTACCAGATGTTATTATCCAGTCCATCTCAATTAATGTACCATCACATGAATGTGTTCCATTTTTGAACAATGGTACATGCCATGGCCAATCTCCAGCTTGAGCCATTTTAGCTAATCCTTGTATTCCAGGTTTAGTTCGGACAGTAGAAATGCCACAATCTGTTGCCCACAGTCAAGAATTCAAAATGTAATAAGATATTATTAAATATGTGTATAATCAATAACAATATTACTAAATTACATTAAATTTTAAAAAATTCATTAAGCTTGCAGTCATTGCAAGTACATTTTGAATTGAGTGCAGAAAATTAATTATGTTTGCTTTGACACTCATATGAAAAATAAAGAAAATAATACATACAGTACCTAATTTAGAGCAATGAATATTTAAAATTTCCTTTGTTGGACATTGTGTGGGCACAGGATTAATTTCAGTACCCATTGGGTTTTCCAGTTCCACATAATTAGTACTGGTCTCCTTGTCTATGTTTATTGCAACATTCTCTAAATTTCTGAAAAAATTCAGAACATGACAAATTGTTATACTTAAATTAACCAGTAACTATCCAGTTTGAATTGTTATGTTTATCTCCTACTTTCATTATATACTTACACAAATGACAACGACTGGCAGAGTGATGATCCGATAGTTTTTAGCGCAGTTTCCTGTTCGGACATGGGTACTGTTGTATTCAAGTTTGCAATGCATAATTTCTCTTTGAAACCTTTCCTTGTGAAAATAACGTCCCCTTCCGAATAGTAATGTCTGGCTTGTACACTGTTCAAATGGCTCATCAACCTTAAATTTGGGGCCAAAGATACTGAAAATAATAAAAAAAACGTTGGGTGAACATTAACGTAAGTTATATTTTAATGACGATTCTGATAAAATTGCAGACAATTCTAATAGACTTTGGAACAATTCGTGCATCAATCTCAGAAGTACATGAAGAAGATGCCTGCATATGTTCTGATTAAGGTTAATGATAGGTACTCTTTAAGCAGAATAATGTCCTTACAACATGAACGTTCGTCTGAACCATCGGGACAATCTTCTATTCCATTACACCGACTACTAGGATCAATACAAGTCTGAGAAGAAGTACAAAGCAGCGAGCCTTTTGGACAGTGGGGGCACTTCTTCTCATCACTAAGATCAGGACAGTCTGCCACACCATCACAGATATGTGATTCTAACCCTTGTGCTATAAGATCATCTGTACAACCTGTAAATAAATAATATACACGTATATTATATCTTGCTCTCGTAATTTAAACCGCTTTTAAACTATAATTATTAGAAAAGCGTATAATACAGACTGAAGAAAATTTAGAGATCTTTATGCTATACCTGGTTTTGTGGTACACTCAGGACCTTCGGCGCTATATTCAGGGAAATTCGAACAATTGAGGACCTTTAGAAATCTGGGAGGTACACGCATTCCACATCCGTCCCAGAACTCCTTACAGAAACTTCGACAAGGTAAAACAAGGTCAGACCAACAACGTGGCTGAAGAATCTGGCATACGAAACTGCGGGCGAGCCTTGAGCATTCTGCATCAACTAATTCCCTGAAGAAGGTATTTATTTACTGATTATTACATTCACTAGCCACATGAACCAAAATTATTTCGGCTATGTCTTTATTATGTATTGATGAATAGGTAGCTATGTCAAAAGTTAGCAGATAAAGTTTAAAATGTCATGACTTCTCTTCCATCGTATTTCTCAAAGAATTTTTTTAAAGGGGAATATATTCAATATTGGTATGGATTATATTGCGTACTACGCTAATTAATATGACACTGACTACAATCGATCTCGTAAAAAACTATTTTCAGAAGAAGAGCATTTAGATATTTTTTATTGGTATGACTTGGCTTTATTCTTTATTATTTCAATGTTGAAAACCCATTAATCAATTGTAGAAGTTAGTTTAATATACATTACCTGAATACTATGATATCGTTTTTAACTTCGTCGATATCATTATGCCCAATAACATTTGGATAAGAAGTTAAATTGGGAAAGCCAGTACAATACGGTAACTCCATTGGTACACATTTTCTTTGTGGTGGTGTGTGAGGAGTAGGTGTTACTAATTCCGATATGGTTGTTCCCTTCGGAGTGTCTGGACCTTCACTGCTGGCCTAAACAGTAAGTTTTAGCCCTTGCATTACGCGATTGTCATTATTAATTTAATTTAACACGTTACCGATTGAACAAGCAATTGTTTGCCGTTACAACAGCAAAGAATTATATAATATGAATTAAAAAAATGAATTTTGATATTCAGAATAATATTTTTTAAACATACTCATATCCAGGGATAGGCTTTTACACGTGATTTCAGTATCAAGAATACAATGCAAATTAACCATACATACTTTGTTACTACACACATACATATATAAATAAATAAATAAAAAAATATATATATATATATATATATATATATATATATATATATATATATATATATATTACAGCAGATTAAACGTTTTAACTCCAAATTTATGTTATGAAACTCATTAATCCGCCTCAGAGGTCAAGGTGAAAAAATGGAAAAAATACCAACAGCTGATATTACTGTGGAATATGATTCGTCAAAATAATCACGCGACATTGAAATATCTGTCAAGGAAATAATAAATAAATTCTGTAGATTTCGTGTGTTTCTCTCTCCTCTCGCTGGTTTGGTCTTTTACTAGACCGGTTTCGGCTGCTCGCCATCTTCAGTAGCGGTGTTAGTCACTTTGGATGTCACTTGTACTGTGGTGGTTATCTGTTTGTCGTGTGTATATATACGTGTCTGCACCGATAAACTAGCGCCCCCTGAGGGTGGTGCGGAAATGTACTCAACTAAACTTCATTGGGTGCACTTGCACCGATAAACTAGCGCCCCCCGAGGGTGGTACAAGTGACAGTGACAGTGACAGTGCAGTGAGGATGCCCAAAAACCATCCAAAGTGCCAAAGTGACTAACACCGCTACTGAAGATGGCGAGCAGCTGAAAGTATGAATACACGGTTAAGCAATTTAATTGTAGAAAAAATGACCATGTAGTGAAATGAAAATGAAAGAAAACAATTTGTATTTACGATATTTTTAATATAGCATCTCATGTTTTTTAAAGGAACATAAACATTTTTCTCTTTAGTTATGTAACTCCGTCCATTGCCCCAGACAGCGGTGGGCCACCGATTCTAAGAACCATCCATTCCAACTATTTCTAATATAAACCCCTTATTGTTTCTATCTTTTTCGGTTTTATATTAATTCACTATCGTCACAAGATAACATCATTATCTGGCCATCGTTTCAACCTCTCCACATGACCGCGACCCGGTACAAAATGCCGGGCACAGTTTTACTGTTTACTCTGTTTAATCTTTCAGACTTAATTGTGATCGATCAGCAATTGCAGCCCAGACCTGTGCTGTTCGGTGAGCAGCTGGTCGCATGGAAACTGTTTTTCCCGCATTTAAATACTTACACTTTTCGTATTATAGTTACGTCTATACTTAAATGGCATACCTCTTGTATATACACGCTGCTGGGATCGATTGTCCTGTTTCCGAGATAGGTTGTTTCGCTCGTTAGAACTTTAAGAATGTCTTCCGCCGTTACAGTCATTCGTCTAACGTTAAAATTTAGATTGAAATGAATTTTAAGGTCCTCGTATTCTTCGCTGAAACATAGATAGAATATTAATTATGATATGAAAACATATTGTTTTGAAATTACAAATAAAAGAGCGGTAGTGGAAACGGAGCGGTTAATAAGGTCGAGGCAGTCGCTAAGAGTCGAGACAGTCGCTAAGAGTCGAGACAAAGAAATTGATAATATTTAAATAAATTCAATATTATTATAATAATATTACGGTTTAAGAAAATAGTTTTTTTTTCAATTCACTTGTTTACGTCAAAGTTATTTCCGCTTCGAAATATGTTCTTGGGCCGTTACAACGTGAAATATCTTGTCCAATTTGACGATTTCTTGTCGCAATTTGACAAGTATTGTCGGCCACCCACTTAGCGCGCGATAAAACTAAGCAGGATGTCCTAAGCCAGGAAATCCTCCGGGAGATTCCTTATCCGCAAGAAGATACGCATTTGCCGTTTCATAAAATATATGTTCGGCGGATGTTTCGCTCTTGAAGGACAAGCGACCAATTTGAAATTTCAATATTCCGATAAAGTTCACGTGTTCGCCGAATTTGTTAAATTTCGAGGTACCGAATGAAAATGAATAACAAACGTCGGTTACCCGTCAAAGGCGAGGATGTCGGTGCTGACAAAAGCCGGTTTCAGTTGGCTCCTCCTCAGCCAAAGGTTGAGTCCCTCCCTGTATTCCCTGGCCCTGATCCTGTAAATTTCAGTCGACGGTTGGGCCAACTCGGAGACGAAGGCGTCGCCCTCCACCACTCTCAGCACACCCCTGAAAACCCGCTCTGTTCCCGAATCGTCCGCCAGATATGTATCTGGAATAAATATCTGTATTCTTACTAGGAACCAAAGGTACATAAAATTCGTCAATATTTAAATCCTACTATAGATCGGCGAGTAAGAAATTCTCCCTTTTCGGAAGTACTTAACGCCAAGTACAAAAAAACAATACGGGGACCAATTCCGAATATCCTCTGGCGGAGTGTCCGAGGGTAGCTGCCATTACCTTTCTCGTTTTATAGCTATTGTCATACGTAAATTCTAATATTGTACTTGTAACCTACTGCCTCGCCGGAGTGCGGGCTGGTGTGATCACCTGTCCTCAGTGTGCGGGTGGAGCTACCGGTTAAAAACGGTTGCTAGGGGTTGCAGTTTTCGCATCATCGAGCGTGAATTGCGAGTAAGCCTAAGTGTAGATAGATTGTAGTGTGTAAAAGTGGTTTGAATAAAGCAGTGCAACCCGGAGCCCAGGTTATTGTGTTCCCTTAGCCCGGTCACCGACGGCGGGTACTTCCCGCCGAGGGGGGAAACGACGGAGAGGATGGAATTGTGGCGGCGAAGAGCGTAAACGGAAATGCAAGTCGCAGGACGCAGCTTCCAACACACAAGAGGAAAAGCGGGAAAGAAACACCAGAGATGTAAAAATCGGCGATGGGGACGAAACCCGGTGGATGGGGACGACAATTTTAGTGGAAATATTGTTCTAAGAGAACACGTATTTTTTTCATCGATGATGATTTATTCCCCATCCGAAACCGTCGGATATACCATCCGGCGGCAATAAGTCTGTCCCTCTGTCCCCCTCTTGAGTCCGCATTAATTATAGCAGTGATGTCATTACAGAGATAAGTCTATAAGGTGATTAGGTTGAGACATTATCATCTGCAAAAAAGTGTGGCATTCCGCTCTATTTACATCATCATTAATGAAAGAAAGTAAAAAATAAATAAAAGGAACGAATAGCGGAGTTCGCTATCATTTTTTTGTAAAAGAGATGGCATTGGAAAAAAATAACGCTGTTAAGTCATTTTTCAAAATAGTATTGGCACGAGATCTGAAATAATCTCGCCTTACTTATCTAGCCGGAATGTAATCAGCCGAAAAACGAATTCGTTGAACCTAAATTTCAAAATAGAACGAAAGGCCGACTCTCAATAAAAGCGATCCTTTTGAGTCGTCTAAAAGTCCGTTTTGGTGATTAAAATTGGATATTTTCATATTTGAAATATTGACATCGATGTGAATGAATACGATCGGGAATTGCTGCCTTTTTCAGGCGCCAATTCCTTTCTGTCCATATTCTTCTAAATATGATTCGTACGTAATATTGTACGAACACAACGAAACAACGCAATTTATTATTTTTCCCTGATGGCCACTAAATTAAATAAGAAATTACTGTTAAACTTAAATCACATACATTCAATATTTCTTACATACCAGCAGCGAAATAGGCGCGTGTACAGATAAATGGCTTTTATTCTCTGTAAACTTTGAATACGTTTGAAATTTGTTGTTTGCGTCATAATCATTGCGAAAACACTTCAGTTCCGCAGGACCTAAAAGTGGCAGATTGCAACCGCCAGTCTATGACATTACCACCCGCAGCTTATTGCTCAACCGCCAAACACTTAACAAATATTTGATGGCGTAGCGGTTACCTTATATTATGACCGCATTAAAATTTTATTGCGGGCTATCATGGCCGTTTCGATGCTGAAAGCCGCCACTTCCCTGGTTAGTTAAAGAAGTATTCACCACTGTTCACCGTATAGAAATCATGGTCACATATTATGTCACTACGACACATATAATGTATTCACGTATATTTTATAATTTCCTTAATTAGGCAACAATGCTATTTAATATGTTAAAGCTATAAAATCGTTTACAGACTAGAATGTATATATGCAACAGTGTTTATTAAGGTGCAGTGAAGATAAAAACCCATGAAGACAAACCGGATTTGATCTGAAAATGGCTTACAATGATCAACGCACTAACTTACAAGTTTATTTTTGATTCACCGCTGTATTTTATTATAGACGTCCGTTGAAATTGATAAACCTACACCAGAGGTCTACACAAAATTCTGCCTGTTTCGTAATATAAATTCAAAGAAAGTTCAAAGAAAATATTTATTACTATTAATAATATTTATTTATGAACGACGAATTATTAAACATAAAAATGATTACCAAGATATGCCATCGGCAGCACAGAATTATGAGGGCACACCTCGTCTTCCAAGCTGAAATTACCATTTTCAAAAATGTAAATCCTTTCTTTCCTATCACCTTATTGTTTCACCCGATAGTTGCAGTGAGGGACGCTGAACGCCTAATGTCTGTAGGCTTAATTAATTTCGAATGAAAGACATTATGTTTATTTTTCACAATCAAACTTAAATTCAAAACGTCAAATTTCTTGTATTTTTTTTTTGTTTTAATTTCAGTATCTAGTGCGTAGAGCGTGCGAGGGCGATAATATAACGGTACAAGTAGGAGCCCAGCACAGCCTTGGCCTACACCCTCGGCTCACAAAACTGTGCCTCGTGAAAAGGAAAGCATCGGCCCGGAGATGGAGCGGCGCGTCCTTCACGACACGACTACACATGGTGATGACTACACAATCGACTATACCACCGAGCCCCTCCACGCACTATCTATTTTTTTTCTGCTAAAAGGGCTAAAATATGTCATTTACATTTAACGACAGGGAAGTAACAGGTCAAACTGTTCCTTATCATCCTTTCAACATTTTTTAAGGGATAAACGGATCTCACGCGAATGCACGTGCATTAGACACATTTAAGGATTCATATCTCCATACGGAAGACTTGGTAACTTCTGAAAAAACCTTATGCAGATGTGGATAAATAAATTATTCAATAGTAAATATTTTTCTAAGGAAACACTACCTCAATTTTTATATATTTCTCCCACAATAAAACAAATAAGACATAAACTATCCCAACTTTTAATATATTCAGTCTATTAATCGGGTGAGAAGTGTTTACATTTTTGTTATGAAAGGGTTCAAGCCTGGGTTTACCCATTACACTTTTCGTTTTTTTTAATCTCGCCTAAAAGGCCTGCTATTTAGCTGTAGAAGTGACAATGTAATTACTTTGATTCATTTAATAACCACGTAAAAATGAAGAGCCTTACCTTATGTTTTTGTCATTTGATGAGCATGTACTTTTCTTAAGGTGAAAAAAGAATATATTTTAATAACTAATAATTAGTAATACCTATTAATTTAAATCATTATTAAAAACGTTTTTGACTATGCAATTGTCAAAACCTTTTCCAATTAGGACGGATACTCACGATCATGATTGTAGATTATTGAAAGTACACAATAAGAGCTTTTTTCTTTCAATGGAGCAACCTATTAAACATATTTTGCTTGTGGTGAACGAGAATTAACGCTTCAAACGTATTGGACGTTTATGCCTGTTCTGTAATATTCTGACCGAGGCGTCTAGCCTTATCATGCAGGAAACGGAGATCTTCGCGCTGTTTTCTTTCTACAAGATAATTGTTATTTACCGATATTTATTTATATACCAGGATCACTTTAGTTGTTATTATACTACCGATAGGATTCTTTATCAATTGACCAATATGACTTACCAGTGATCGTAAAATTTACCGACAAGCGTTGTATTCGCTCCCGTTCTAATTAATGTATGTGTATATTGAGTATCACCTTGTTTTTCGTCTCCCGTGAAAAGAAAGTAATTCAAGGAAAAAACCACCGCCACACAATAACTAAAAAACACAATTACCATAACGGTTCCAAGAACAGCATACCTCGCTTTATTAGTTATGGTATTATCCTACGGGCGATGGCGAAAAATTGAAACCGGTTTAGCTTCCGACCAAAATCGAGTTTATAGTTCGTTCAATAGTTGTAATGTGTACATTTGTAGGTGTAATATGTACATTTTTAGTTCAAAAATATTTCGAAATAATTATGTTATAGGTTATGTTGAGTAGATGTATGTAGAAGTATGTATTAATACGTTGATACCTATGGGCTTATTGTTTAAACTTTTCAAAATTTGTTACTAATAATAATGATTTGCTCTATTACTTATTACGTAGCAAAGAGGATAACCACAGCGTTCTTCTGCCTGTATCGAAATGTAGACCACTGTATTCTGAATTGTTTGTTCTCTAGCCGATGAATTACCACGCTGATTGACAAATAACATTCTGTTTTTCATAGTACAGTAAAAATAGTAAGTTAATACTGGTTGGTTCTGAAGAAACATTCTTCGATGGACCAAAGGACGGTATATTCACTATGACAAAAACTGCTGTTGTCACAGCATCTGTGTAATGGTCAGTGCGTTGCGCAATGGGAACCCGAGGATAGATCACGTCCGCAGGGAATAAGCGGAATGAAGTAGAAAAAACTGGGATCGGTCCTTGTCTGTTTATGTCATGCCAACATTTGGTTGGCACGTGAGTAGACTGGAGAAAAACAAATAAACTTATACGCCTTACGGAGTATTTATTTCACCAGTAATATCGACTTACTTTTTTATGCTCCGTCCTCAATTACCAACTTTATTACACAACCGACATTACCTGCTCCTCATTACTGATGTATGAGGTATTTTTACTCACTCCCTGTTTGTCAACAGAATATAGAAAATTGCAACATAATATCGAGAGGGCGCCCGCTGTTTGTGCTATCGACTTGGGGTCCATAGCGAAGAAATGGAGTATTCCCGATTTTATGTTTATTTATACTTCCCATTGATCTCTTTCTTTATGATTTTGATCGTACCGAGGGATAAAATTTAGACAGGGTTTTTGAAGGAATGTCGGCATTCAAAATATAAACACTATTATCTGTTCCATCATCGGGAGACATTGAATAGTTTTGATAACTGCCGGACTCCCAGGACAATGACACCGAACAGTTATATTCCGAGTATTATTCCAAATATAATTTTAATCGCCAAAAATTGCCATAAATCAATGGGCACTAGTATACTGTGCATGTGGCATAATGTAGCTGACCCTACCCTAGATGCACATTTCCTCTCTGTTTGAAATGGATAGTCATTACAAATTGTCACGGAAACTTTCGGGAATAAATGAATGAAAGTTGTATTCTCATAGAGTTCAATTAATCTGTAATACCGTGCATGTCGGCAATCAGCAAAATTGGGCGGGACAAAAATACGGTAATAAAATCTGTAATCATTCACCTTCTCATAGTGGGTTTCATTCTTCCTACTTTAAAAATTGAAGAATATTGCAGAAAGTCTGAAAATAAATTTCCCAATAAAGACTAGGAAACGCGGAAACCAATTTAGCTTAGGACCAAGCGGTCTAAGTATATGCTGATGATGTGAAGAGAGATTATTTTATACATATTTATCGAATATTTCGTTTGCGCTCGTGTTAGCAGTAACAAATAGTTCCCAGTTCATAGTAGGCAGTATATTTATTGTTAATTTCAATGTTAAAAAAAGTTAATGAAAATTTAATAGCCGGAAATTTTGTTTACCAGTGTTAATGAAATAACGGCTCTAATACGAAGGAGGCCCGCCTAAAATAAAGCGTAGTTACCATATCAATTCCGCTGATAAGTTTGACTAATCGATTCCTCTCCCGCTGGGATCAATGTCAGTAGGTCACTGTTTATTTCACTTGAACGTATTATTTAGTAACGCAGTTTCCGTGTGGTAATAAGGAATGATTCTTCATTTTTCTCCCGATTCCTGGACGCCGCAAGAAACTGTTTATTTTTTTATGAAGATACTGGGATAATATTTCACTTCAGAACGTATCTTATTTCAAAAAGATCCGGCATACTCACAGGCGGCGTAAAGTGACAGCGTTGTGACCAATACGAAAACTAGGAAGCCGGCCGTGATGTAGCATCCGCACCTGTACTGGTCCCCCAGTTTGCGGGTGAACCTGATGTCGCTGTCCGAAGACAATATCGAGCTGGGTGTTTCCGACCTTAGTCTCACCGAGGCCATCGATATCTGTAACAGAACAATCGCGGATCCTTTATCAGGGAATCAAGCTTTATACAAATACAATACGTCATTTACAAGTCATCAGACTATGACCTATTGGATGTTAAAAGTATACTGCGTAAAAATAGGTTTCGAATAAGGAAATAAATGATGACATATTACCGCCCTATAATAGTCATTCATAACTAATTCATAATACTTTTCTCATCGTAGGACAACGAGGAGAAATACAAATTTCTCATTCAAACGGAAATCGTAATATATCGCGCATAACCGCCCAGCCGCTCTAGGTTCCTGGTATATACCCAGCTATTCATTAATAAGAGATATCTTCAGCCCTGACGTATATTAATAAATTCGAATACTAACGCAATAATGCCGTATATAGTCATATTTTAAAATTCGACAACTTCAATATATTGGGGGAAGGAGAAATCACTTCACGGGTCTATTACAAATTTTAAGATTATAAGGTAAACTTTGGAAGGACCTGCGGCGTTTTGACGAAACAACCTGTACTTTCAACTGGATCAATCGTAATTCCAGGCTGGACTACTCCGGAGGTCCAATCGGAAACGATATTAACGGAATAAAA
The DNA here is from genome assembly GCA_019843655.1 of Lethocerus indicus. Taxonomy (NCBI): domain Eukaryota; kingdom Metazoa; phylum Arthropoda; class Insecta; order Hemiptera; family Belostomatidae; genus Lethocerus; species Lethocerus indicus. Next base: position 17,132,387 of record JACDQD010000003.1, on the reverse strand, counting down.
CGGCGCAGTTGGAGGTTCCGCAACCTCAAACAAGAATTCGACAGGTGTCACTGAGTACTGTAGTCCTAAGGTATGGACTAATGTTATTGAGTATGGGGTGCTCATGAGGGCTGTTGTGCCTTTTCTATCCGGTCTAGGTGACACGGAGATACACGTGCCAAGGCCAGGAACAATCGTTCGTTATCACAGGATGAGAAATGTTCAGAAGATTAATCGGGGCGAGTTTCGTTTTGAAATTAAAGATTAGTCGGCGTTTCGATCGTGACACACGGTTTAACGATGCAGTCCGCACCTCTGTACCGGGTTTGGGTTGAAAAAGCCCGCCTCTACGGCCCAACTTTTATTTGTTCTCTATTTGTGCATTGCCGCGCATTGAAATTGAAACTGGAGCCAACAGACGAAGCGGAAACCAGCTTAACGTGGCTGGTTTTTTGTTGCAGATAACATAAAACATCAAAATGGGTTCAATGTCAAAAGATCACTGCCGATTTCAGTGACCATGATAAATGGTAAATTTCCATACATGACTTAACGATAGTCCAGCTACACCGTCCTGTACCGTAATTTTCACGAACTCTCTTATCTCAATTGTTGACTGAGCTTTCTCATCAGTTAATTCTTAATGAATGTGAACAAAACGTTTAACCGAAATATTGAGAATTAATTGCATATATATATATATATATATATATATATATATATATATATATAAGAGGGGAATATTCTGTGACTACAGTCTGTCTATTACTTTTTTATGATTGGTGCCCAGTGAATTAATATGGCTGTAAATTAAATTTAACCAGTGCAGAAACTTGAACGCAGAGTTTCCATGTGTACTTATGTTACACATGAGATAAACAGCGCCATACATAAAATAAACAATGATCTAATACAAATCGAGCCAAAATTCGGGTTAATAAAAATGTTATATATCGAGCTAAAATATTATATAATTCTATATAAAATAATAAGGATTACTGGATAAGGATTACGGGCCTTACAATTAACTCTCAATGTGTTTTTCAGTAAATACTCGTTATAAAGTATATCTTAATTGCTTCTTGGAACTGATATCCTTCGAGAAATCCCTCCTCATAATTTATCTGTGTGGAATATAACTCATTTTGATTAAACTGAAAAAGTCAATTTCCTAGTAGTCGGGAATCTATTGAAAGCGCCATCTATCCCTTGTCGAAGCAACGATTTACCCGGCGCTAGTCCTTAGTTAAATAAAATAGATGTTCAGTTTTACAAGATCATCACAATTACTGTGACAAAACAATATCACAGGCTAATAATTGTATTGTGATTGTGGGAGAGGGCCAGGAAAATCCAACAAGATTCTTGGAATCAATTTTTTTTCCAAAATTGACCAATGGAGCAACCTACGGAAACGTCCCCTATCCCTGAATAAACCCGTAACCTAGGTTGACGTTAATTCTTTGATATATTAACGTCTGTATTATTGATTTGAACACAGGAAGAACATCAGTGGAGAATTATATTCATTAATACGATTTTAGAACAAACAGTTTCTATATGCCCTGGTTTACAGACTGGTAGAGTAGATTGTGACCATTTTTGATGAATTATGAAGAAAGAAGATGAACTGACCCCTCAAGTACTTCTATGTATATTAAGTTTGTAGCGTATCCGCCTGTCTTTCCGTGGTCTCCTTGGTTTCCATTATCTATCCTCATTTTCCTACGCTTGCAAACATTGTTGTTTGCCTGGTATGATTGAAAATCACAGGGTGATGCAGTCCCTTGTCTGTACACAATATCTAGTGGATTGAGATAGATGTTAATGCCATTCATATCCAGAGGCCCCAGTTACTGAGCACTCCCAATGTCGATTTAAATCCGGGACACGCTGGAAACCAATGCATGACACAGAGGTCCCGATCGCTTGGGGCAATGTAAACTCGAGGCGGGCGTATGAATGGTAGTCACGGTAGGTAAGACATTTCAGAGTCGAGGTATGCGATTCGGGACAGAACTCAGCCTTTCACGATCTCCCAGCATTAAGCAACAGTCGACCCGAAAGAGAGAGAGAGAGAGAGAGAGAGAGAGAGAGAGAGAGAGAGAGGGGAGGAGGGAGAGAGAGAGAGAGAGAGAGAGAGATGCCTCCGAAATCACTACGTTATCTCATGGTCAGAGAGGTCCTCGTGAGTACTCACATAGGTCCGACTCCCTAGGTCCTCGAAATGCGACAGAATTTTGTTTTTACTGCAAATTTGAATTCACAATAATGTCCTATTTGGACAATTTCATACACACGGAAGAGTTATGCTTTCCTAAATCCTCCACGATCTTATGACTTATTTGCCTAACAATGCGCATTCGAAAATGAACTTTGTATAGTTTTCTCTTACTTTCACGCGGCGATATAAACGACGGCAGTCGTATTCGTCTTTTCTTATTAGCAATACGTTGAAACCGCTGTGTTTCAGTTTCTAAAAGAAAGCGGACACGAGGAATATAATGGGAGGTTGTTCTAACGCCGGGTCAATGCGGCCGGTTCTTCAATTGCCTTGAAGGATGATGGACTTGTCGGTGTCCTGGGACACGTGGACAAGATCGGTTACGGGTTAGGCACTCGCCCCTATTGTCCCTGTGGTGGAGCTCACCTAACGGCGAGATAGTCCGTCCAATTGTCAACGCCCGAGCCCACCCAATAGACCGTGTCCCAATACTCCTGTCGAACAGTAAAAACGTTCGGTTCGAAAGGGGCGCTACTTTCTCTGGTCCGCTCCCGGTCTATTCCCGTTTAAGTGACCGTGGAGAAAGATACGGACTGTTCCGAATATTATATTCAATAGCGGGAAAATTACTATGCACAATTTTTCATTCGTCGATTTTCGTTACGCTGCAAACTCTTCGGGAGATCGTGTAAGCAAGAAAACATTTACTGAATTGAGACTCTGAGACAAGCCAAACACTTTTTCGATAAGTCATTAATCCTGATTAAATGTTTAATAATATTAGTATAGCGACAGACAATATAACATTGTTTTTGATAATTGCACATATAATTGTTCCTATTATAAAAATGTTATTGCCACTCTCGTCAAGACCACATTCTCTACACTATATATTGTTAACTTGGAATTACTCTATGTTGCACGTGTCTGAACTCTAGTTACCGTTTAGTGTACTTGCATCCCATCTCTCAGTAGCATTTGCTTTTCATTCAGTTATTTAGTTTTCATTCAGACTACCACGTTTATCCTTACCACCTAACGCAAATACATTGTTTCTAGTAATTGTAAATTATTTAAAAAATATATGTAAACCTTATCGCACACGAGTGTAAACTTAAAAAGAACCGGATGGAGATGTGTTACAAGTAGTTGGACAACTTATCGGTGAATGCGTCCGAATTCACGCTTTTGAACCCCGCCAACTCTATTAGATAAGGAACCGATACGAAATCCGACGTGGGACCGTGAGATAATAAAAAAAAAATCATCTACTAAATAAGAAAAAAGCAAAGAAAACAGGAGACCCGGATATCGAAAAGATAACAAATGTTTTTTTCAAGATATCAAGCAGTACTGTTCAAACATGGAACCGGGTGCGATGACACTTTGTCGGCAAACAATAAACAGTTTACTAGGCGACGGTCCCAGCCTTTCGGTTTCATTTCGGGGGGCTCACTGCGTAATAGCGTCAGATTAAATTGGGCCCTCCCAACCGCCGTGGATGTGAAATTCAGTGTAAGCGGAGAAAATGTGGGAACCGAAAGCCGAATGGTAACGAGCCCGGCGAAGAAAATATTGCCAAACATCTCTCCCCCCCGATGAACCTCACGCGTTTGCGTTCACGCGCCTCTCCTACTTTTACACTACGTAAAATACAGCGTTTGTAGAAATTTACCAGACAGCATCAGGAACGAGTTGGCGTCGAAATTGGGCCACGGGGATCATTGTAAGTCCTCGAAGAGATAATTCTCCCTGTAGAGTGTTACTTCCAGCCACATAAGACCGGTCTGTAGAAAGGAAAGAAGAAATGTAATCGACTTTCAGTGTGTTTGTGGACACTGCCCCGGCGTAGTAGTGTTTTTCATGCAGAACTACTTTTTTTCGTTGACGGCATTTCTCTGCCTTCACGTCTCACCTAATTAAAACGATCTTAGAGCTGTGTCCGCTGCAGTTCAACCATCACCAGCTTCGCACAATCCACTTTCGCTTGAAATATTTTCGCAATGAATTCGAACTTTCACTTATTTTAAAATTGTACTAAATTAAATCCAGTATCATTATTTTATTTTTGTTTTGACGGGCGCATTTTTTGCGTTACTTATATACTTAAGTACACTATAGATGGTTCCAAACTGAAACAACTACAGACTACACAAGAATAGAGTAGTGGACAGAAACCTAAGGAAACAAATTGCATTTTGTTGTTTCTCAATAGTTCCATTGCACGCCAGTTCAAGGAAACTTTCTGTAGGCTCTGAAATTCGTCATGACGAGGGGACATTGGGTAAACTCCGTGAGGCGAAAATCGAATGTTACGGTCTTACTTTTTAGTTTTAAGTGATATGACCGAATGAGTACGAGCTTCCTCGCGTTTCAAGTTGGGTATAAAAAAAATAGTGTTACGCGTTGGCCACTGACACTCCTCTTCGATCTTACGACAATCACACGAATGATCAAATAAAGTACATGAAGCTTATTTATGAGCTGTAATCGCTGGAATAATGCGGCGAACACCGGATTTTTCTCAACCTTTCCTGTTCTCTCTCAAGCAAGGTCTATTTCCTGCTAGAGTCTGGAGATTACTAAAATTCAGTAGGTATCGGCTGTAACGGAAACAGTTGCCCTTTGATATTAGCGCGAACAAAGGCAATCTTTCAGACTCAATGGCTGCTCGGATCGCCTCCCGTTATCTGAAGAGTAAAATTCCGTCTTCGACGTACCGTAAATAAATCCTACAGATTTACACACACGCGCGACCGCGACCATATCGCACTAACAACAGGAAAGCTTCCCACGGGCAAACAGGGAGGAAAGTAAAACGAATCGACTTTTCACCATCCTGGAGAAACCCACAGTTATTCCAGACCGTTGAAAATCGCCCCAGAGGCTCATGTCCAACTGTCGGAAACGCGACTTTTTGAAATGCCGATTAACCGGTACTAATGAATTCCCTACGATTTCACCCGGTCCCCATTTTGTGTACACAGAGGAATTCAACGCCGTCCGGCAGGAAAGATATTTCCACGAGGAAATATTTTTACTTCTACCAGAAAAAATGGCACAGCGTGGATAATGCAGCCTACAAAGAAGATTCCAAGACCGAATTTGCAACAGGAGAAAGAAGAAACGGGGTTAGTGCAAGTAAGCCTTCGATAATAATACCCTGACTCATTCCAATATGTAATAAATATGCTTTAATTTCTCTTGTCCGAGTCTTCGTCCCCACTCACTTGTCGTGTTTAATATAGTAGTTTTATTTGCATTCTGGTCATAAGTCAAAATGTTATTGAACCATCAACCCATTACATTATTTCGATCGAGGTAATTACAGATCATTAATCCATTACTACACTGTTGATCCCTACTGTCGGTGGGAAGATCGGAAATTAGTCTAGTTCAGGAGTGGAGAGAATAAATCAACCGGGGAAGATATTCAGAATGCAGTGCCCTTTTTCATTACAGATAAGACAATAAGAAAATTAATCCGCTCTCCAAAGACCCCGATGGGTTGTTGCACGCACTGCATTATTTCAAATGTATTGCTGATGAAACCATGTTGGAATTTTTTGCTATTGCCAAGCAGTATTTCTCGGCCGGGGCAGAAATAGGGCGAGGAAAGAGCCCAAGATAAACAAACGTAGAACAACAGTCAAGAAGGGATTAATAGGCAACAGACTAATGAATCGTTTAGACCGAGTATTATATTGAGATGAATGACTTTTCGCAATTTTGGCCCGGTTTAGTTTGAACAAGTGATTCGCCTATTTAAGCAGCAATCCTTTACGAGGTATCCCAGATGGAAACAGAAGATATGACTTGATATAATCTTCGTCATATTTAGTCCCGCTCTGTTAAACACGTGAACTCCAAAAAGGGGCAATTATTTATTTGTGCAATTAGTTTCGTAGTTCTGGGTAAGGGTAAATATCAGGGAGTTTGTCCCTTTTCAAATTTTGTTGTTTCCTTTTGCACGTAATATAGTATTAGTCATATAGTTGTAAATCATTAGAATTTATCGAATCTAAAAGTAATTCGTCCAGAAAGCTATAATTGTTTTCGTAGTTAAGTATATTTCCGCACCACCCTCAGGGGCGCTAGTTTATCGGTGCAAGTGCACCCAACGAACTTTAGTTAAGCACATTTCCGCACCACACTCAGGGGCGCTAGTTTCACAAAAATCGTTCGTTGAGTGCATTTGCACCGATAAACTAGCGCTACCCATAATCAATTTTGAACACAACAGGATGATCGCGTCTAATCTTTCATTTGTATATTACTCTATTAAAGGAAATATTTTCACAGAAGTATGTAAATAAAAGATATTTAGTAATACAAAGTATTAAGTAGTAAATATTTTTACATTCGAATGTTGTTCAGAACACCATTCCTACCGTATTCAATTGTCACAGAGGCGACAGTTTTTTAAAACGAAATGAATATGTCGCTCGGCAATTGTGCAGATATATTGCGCCAATTAATAGGAGCGAGCGGCTGAATATGAAAAAAAGATGCTCAATTTACCACACTTTCGCGGGAGATTGTTTTGCCGTCGGCAATTCTATTGCGTTTCAGAGCACAGTCTCAATTACTGCTATTGTCCCCATTGCGAACTGTAAACAAGGAACCAAGAAGGAACAAGTTCTTAATTACCTCAATTCAGAGCCTCATCGACGACCAGCTGAGCGGCTGAAATTCTGTGTAACCGTTTTTCATTAAATTTTCATTAATTTTAACTGGCCACTCTATTTCCGTTCAGAACAATTTGCACTTATAATTCACACACTGGACTGTCATTCACATCGCGGGCTTTACAAGTGACTGGTATCAGAATCAAAACACACTTCCTTGAGCTAAACCAGAAAACAAATAAGAGGTCCAGCGATGACTTCATACTCAACGCCGTATTCAACGCGTAATTTAACGGTAATTTTTTCGCTCATCGTCTTCCACAAGGTCCCTTCCAGGTTGGAAACAATAAACCGGACGGCCGGTTATATTTACCGCGGTAGAACATAGAATACCAAATGGTCGTGATTTAAAACATGGATGTATTCCTAGGCGCATTGTGTATTTAATATTAGGGAAGACACAAACGTCTGATGTCAGCTCGAACAGGCGAAAATGGAAGTTCCTAGTGGATAATATTTAACAGGACAATCTATATTCAAAACACTGACAGCGGTGTGGCACTTGGAGTATACTGTGATCTCCTCAAACCCTCTCACGCCATTCAAGAACATTTCTGTTCAGCTTCAATTGGTTTTGTAAAAATCATATCAAAATTTTTCTCATTCTTCGTTCATCTACTTTCATACCCCTACCGCATATTTAATTACAAATCAATTTGTGGAGATACTATCGAGTCTTTAAATAATATTCCATGACGATAAATGTTTCTCAAGTGAAAGTGGCCTCAATTTCACAGCAATGGAGACTTTTTACAGGAAGATTCTTTTCTTAAGTGCGGAGGAGAAAGTAAATTGGTCCCACAATAAATTCTCCTGCCACCGGAGTTCCCTGTTTTAACAGAACAGACCACATCACAACCTCTCGGACGCCGAAAACAGCTTCGCAAAATAATTTTTAAGACCTCAGGAGCATATAGGGGATGGAAAGACTGAGACAAAAAGTTGCTGAGAGCAAAAAGGGTTTTTGATATTTACTCGTTCACCATCGTTTTACAAAAAACAGTCTAATAAAGGAATATGAATGGTCGAGTAAATTATGCATGAGTAAATTATTATGACAAATCCAGTAGAATGTTTCTGATAAGGAACTGGCAAATATATTATGTGGATATATATATGATGAATTGAATTATAATTTCAAACACAGAACGTCAGTGCATCGATAGGTGATATCATTTTAAAAGTCCTGAATATGATAATGCTTATATGGAGGTCAATAAAATATTCAACGGCAATGCAGAATTCTAATCCATTGTTGTGTACGTGAAATAATTCTGATTGTTTACGGACAGCATCCGTTCTACATACATGTCGTCTGCACTATTTATTGCAAGTGGCCGGTGCATTCACTTCACATATAGCGCGCAGTTGATAAATATAACGCATGACTGATTATAACTTTAGATCTCGTAAATAAGGCCAACTCAATTTTCCCAGTTTTTAATTTTAAACATAAACATATTGTTAAAATTCTGGTAAAACTATGAATGGCACAATATGCACGCACTCACCTATCTCGTTTCTCACCATTCTGAGTAGCGTAGTCACTATTTCATATAATTTCATTTATAAACAAATTGTCGAGACGGTATATTATTGTTTTGGAATGATTGCGTTTTGTAAACGTGACATCGGATTATTTATTATTTTTTAAATAAATATTATTTTTATTGTACGGGGATTGAATAAAATGCCCATGCAATAAATTGGCAGGCCTTCGAAATTGTTTTTCGGCTCCGTCGGTCAAAAGTATGCCGTTTTCAAGGAGATGGTCACGTGTCGGCGGTCTACCCAAACACCAATCACCTGCCGGGGCGCCCACCAGGATAAAATAGACAACAAACGGAGAGGCCGAGTGACCTTCTCTTAACGGGGAACCGGTCCTCCGCATAACGCGCATAAATCGGTTTACGGGTCACGTGTTTACCGGTCGAACCAAAGCGATAAAGCCGGCCGTACACAATTGGCCTTGGCGGAGGAGGCCTACACCTTGGGCGGGGTGACTTACTTCGGCTGTGGGTGTCGCTCTGTCGCCACCCCACTTGCCGATAATTGCCGCGGGTTCGTGTTTCGCCTCTGTTATATTAATATAACGGTATTATTACTTCAGGACCGAAGGTCGCGTTCTCTGTTCGAGAATGTGACACAACTTTTTATCCGAGGTTTGGTTTCCATTTAATGACTGTTATATAATAAATATTGAATGGGCTGGCGTCTCGAAACTTATTCTTAGGACGGCATCAACTTGTAACAGCGACATTTCGATCCATCCACACTCTTATCTGTAACCCTCGTTTGTTAATATCAAAATGTTCATTTATATTTGAATTAGGGACTATCACGCAGCTTTTAAAAACCTCCGACGGATTAATTTCATTCCTACCTTCTGCGAATTTCCAACTTTCAATGACCAAAGAGTGTATGTCTATTAATCCTTAGTATCGTACACTCATATCGATCCGGACAAGCCATAGGTCCATGACAGGGAAGTTTCATGGACCTCATCATGAATTATGTTTGTCTCCAGTTTACGGGATTATAAATTGTATGATATAAACATTGTAGTTGGAAATATCTTATGGCCGTTCCTCCATCTATCCAGTCGGCATTTAATAATGTAGAGACAGTGCCAAATGACTAAGTGACTCATTGAACGCAATGAACGGAAGGTTGAATTCCGCATTACAGACACATTAATTTTGTAGGTATATTCAAAGATTAAATAACTAATCCCGAATTTTAAAACATATATAGGTAAAATTGTTATTGTATTTTTGAAAATTAGTACTGAGAAAAGAATAGCGAACGTTACACAATCGGCCTTCCCTGTTCTGCTTCTTACAAATTAAAACTCGTCGGTATTTTTAAGCCGACAAATTCTCAAGTTACGTTATTCATAATTGAACCGGGCGCGTGAAGATTACACGAAAAACGTTAAGTATCCTTCCTTATTCTGCCCACGTGGGAAAAAGACTGACATCACGCCCACAGCTCAGTCAACTTTCTCCTTTCGATGATTATCCTTATACATAAATCAAAATATATAGGCATTATAAAACGACCTATTTACGTCGGAGAACCAAAAGAAACAAAAGGGATTGTAGATTCTATGTCCACGACAAATAATCGTTTAATTATAATTTCAAGCTGCAAATATTTCGCCGGTTCAACGTCACCATCGGTCGACTCATGCCATAAAACACAATGCCACTAGAAAGTGGTCTTACCATTCAGGCGTGTAACAATATAGAATTTTTGGCATTCGTTCAAGGATGGATTTATTAATAATGGGGACATCCCGATTGAATATTCATGTTTGGAATAGTAACGGACTGCGAATTCAGTGTAAGGGTAGGGCGATGAATTCAACCCTGTACCTTGCCTTAGCTTCTACTTATTTCCTATTGATTAATCGTGAAATTTCAAGAGGAGCGATTACATGAAATGAGGCAATACAAAACTAACGGGAATTTAAACTTCTTTTCCAATGATTCAGCCGCAGCCAATCAACTACTGGCTCCGGCATTTGCATTCTTAGAAGTTACGACATTTTGCCAGTGTTTGAACAGATGAAAACACGCCAATGTTGAATAATAAAAATTCGTGCTATTTAAATAAGTACGGGAAGCGTTGTATTTAACAATGGTACTGTTATGGGGTCTTTAAACTATAGCGCTGCTGACTGCTCTCACATAATACCACGTTTTTAATTAGTGATACTAGTTATATAACAAATTAATATCCCATTGTTTCCTATAACAAAAAGACGTTAGCCTGTAGACTGATCAGCAAAATAAATTAAAAAATTGTTCCGGATATTTACTTCCTGATTTCTAATTTGTGTGGAATTAGCTTTCCGAATATCTAACGAATGAAGGAATTAATTAAAATCGTGCTTGTTAATGTGTATTAATATTATGAATTGTAAGGACAGATTTGTAGTCAAATCCCAGTACGGACTATTATATGAAGTAATATTAGTATTTAAAATTATATTTTAGTTTAGGTTGCCAATTTTCCGATAAAGCTCAAGATTGAATAACGGCTCTCACAATATTTGCTTAGTATATTAAATAAATATTAATGTACTCGTGGAAACAATGGAAGTATACAACGGATCGCCTGTAGTGATGGTACTCTACACCACCCATTCGACTAATAATGTTCTTTCATTCGCGGCTTCTGGATAAACCCAACTTATACTGGAGGTATAGTGTGACAACATATGACCAATATTTAAATCTGGTCAAAAAATGTCTCTTAATAAGTAAGGTGGGAATGATCATATCATTAATGAAACGAAATCGTACCTGAAAATTCTTCGAGCAACATACAGGGAAAAGTAAAAACTTCTTCGACTACGGTGACCTGATGACAGTGAACCCACGGGATATGGAAGGATTCGTACGCATATACGTCATCGAGACTGAAAGGAAAAGGGAGAGCGGTCGAGAAAGCTGGCTGATTTAAAGGGCACTCGGTTCGAGGAGACACTCATCATCTGAAGGGGATCTAAACGGAGAAGTGCTCATTTTCACGGGCCGTGAAAGCGGTTTCTTCTACGTAGAAACCTGAAAACGAAAGGGGGGAACTTCCACTCGCGTTCCGCCGTTCCTGATTATTCCACTGGGGGCCTAATCGGAGTGCCGGCTGTAAGTACTCAACAACCGTTCCAATCGGTTAAATTCGCAACGCCGCTCGGGGGATGTACACTTGAGAACTGCCAAGTGGCGCCCGATAGTATTGTACGATGGACGCAATTTCGGTTCAAAAAGGAAAAGTGAAATGTTCGCCAATCTGAGCACTCAAACGGTAGCCTATATTGGATACTTCCTTTCGGAGGGGACTTATCATTGAGATTCAGTTGTTCACCTCACTTTTATGAAATCTCCGATTTTTCATTCGTCAAATATCAATCAAGAGTCAATCAAGAGGGGTCAACCGACCGACCGACCAATTAAAAATATTAATTACTCATTGCGAATCCAACACACGCACAATTTTATATTAAGTAGATTTGCAAACTGCCCCAGTTATAAGCATAGTATCGTATTTCAGCTCAAAAGAGTCGCTTAATTCAATAATTATTGTAAATCCTTCATATTCCATGTTGCCCTCCTACTCTCCTCGGGTCATCTCTAGAAACCGATTATAAGGGAATGAAATTTTTTATGAATACATACAAAGTAAGTTTTACTTTTTTGGTTGACCTACATATCAATCCGATATAATAATGTCAATGTCAGCGATATTTTATTGCAATCTTTTTCGCTCATTTTTTGGCTCATTCCCAAAAAGCCCGAACGGAATTTCCGAATTTTAACTTTGTTTAGAAAACATTCAGGATTCAATATAGTATTTATTTCTCTATCAATTATTAAACCTAACGAAATCTTCCACATTGCTACTATACGCGTTTTAAAATATTCCACCCAAATGTTTGAAACCATGTGTTGTTGATGTGTTATTGTCACTTTTTCGTTTTAACATATTATATTTTCTAGAGGAAAAAACTTCGTGTAAATGAAATATGAAGCATAATTTAATCCATGGATACACAAGTAATTGATAAGTGTTTGATTTAATTATTATTCTTTTTTCATTTATTTAACTCAATCTCTCTCAGTCGATATTTTTAAATAACCTCATCCAAGCGAGTGAAAGTTGATACCGCTGTAAGACAATTAAGATTAGTACAATTCGCCTATGGTGTGCTGAAAATTCACTCCTTGCCCTGAGAGACTTCTGAACTGGCCTATTTGCCCCACTCTCTCCTTATCGAATAACATTAAACAGTATAGAGCTCGTAAAATAGATAAAAAACCTGATGCAATCTGCCTATGTTATTGAGTGATTTTGTGTAATTTCCAGTTTTTTTCCACAGTACGAGACAATATTGTGATTCTTCTACACTTCTGTAAACTCGCTGGTTTGATCATTTGTTAAACCATTCTCTCCTAAGGTAAACGCTCGTGTGGTCCCATTATAACCATGTAGGAGATTAAGGATAGTTTGAAAAAGGAATTTATTCAGATTAATGTTAATGTCAGTTCTCAACATAAGAATATTTATCTCACGCTCGAATTGAAAGAAAATATTGCGCGGTAAGTAAAAAGCCTCAATTATACTATGAAATATTACTATGTCATTCGTATATGTTCTTTTATTTTTTTCAACTTCAATTTCAGAATATGAAGAATCACACTTAGTTGCTGCTAAACTGGATTGTAATTCTATTTCGCTAAAGAAAAGAAAAACGCTAACTGGCCAATAATTCGATTGCTTTCCCCTTCAATTAGGGGGCAGGGAAAGTCTCTAGTCAAAGCTAGTTAAAATCCATCATAATTGCAACCTCTCTCTCTCACTCACTCTCTCTCTCTCTCTCTCTCTCTCTCTCTCTTTTCTCCCGAAACGGTTCCCACGATTCACTCGAGACACAGAATATGAACAGGAAGGGGGTTGTCCGTGATAATATAGCTCTTGGGAATTGCATCTCAGTGGACAGAAGTTATTTCTCAATGAATGTCTAATCTTATTTATTTGTTTATTTCTCATGTTATATTTCCTAAATTGAATTGATACCTACTCAATTTAAAATTTTTAGCAAATAACATTTCGCTAATTATCTTTATTGTAGTAAGGAAACGTTACAAGAAACTAATTAAATTCTTTATGAGAGATTCTCAGCCTGTAAAGGGCGAACTCGCAAATGGAAGAGTCCAAGAATAATTTCAGAAATAACTACCAATTTGAAAACCTCCTCTCGTTACCGTAGATTTCGTGTGTTTCTGTCTCCTCTGGCTGGTTTGGTCTTTTGCTAGACCGGTTTCGGCTGCTCGCCATTTTCAGCAGCGGTTTCAGTTACTTTGGCACTTTGGATGTTTTTTGGGCATCCTCACTGCACTGTCACTGTCACTTGTACCACCCTCAGGGAGCGCTAGTTTATCGGTGAATATGTACCCAACGAACTTTAATTGAGTACATTTTCGCAACACCCTCAGGGGGGCGCTAGTTTATCGGTGCCGATAAACTAGCTAGTTCGGCAGGTGCCGAACCTGTCTAGCAATAGACCAAACCAGCGAGAGGAGACAGAAACACGAAATATACGGTATTCCAACCCCTCGCAGACCACAAAACAGGTATTCTAAACAACTCTCGTTAAATATCCGACCCCTATAATGGTTCGTTCAATTAAAGAAATTAAAGAGTAAAGTACCGTAACCTAAGAGACAAAAATGGACGCGTATAAACATGTAGAAAGGAGCCGGTATATGTAAAAAGGCTTCTGATTGCGGCGCACTCATCTCTCAACGAAAACCCAAGCGTACCTTTCTCGGTCGAGGCGGAGCCGGAGACAAACAGCGCAACAATTACAGCGCATTTACTGGGTCACCGTGTCACGGGGGACACTCGTCTCCGTCACGCGCCCCTTCTCAGCCCCGGCCACCCTTTCACTTCCCACCAGGGTGTCTTCTCTCCAACACCTGCGGTTTTCCTCCGTGCGATTTGCATGCGCGACACTCGGCTAAGGAAAGTACCACCACCGAGAGCGGTGCGGCCCCGTGGTGCTTTTTCTTGGGCAACAGCGACGGCGGTGCCGCCTCTTGCAGCCTACTTTCTTCGACCTATTTGAACCCACCAGGAAAGCCGAGCTAGCGGTCAGCCGCCCAGTTGGCTACAAGACAGTTTTAGCTCCTGCACTTCTTTCGTTCACTTGCCGCCAGCAATACACATGTGCACGCGTCTTGATTTTAACTATTTCATTTACAATTAAGTACCTATACAATTTTTATGATTCGTATGTATACGAAAATATAACTCCCCAACAACAATTCACGCAATATAAATAAAATTATCTATTTTTTCGAATATTTTCTATTTAAGTGTGGGGTACTGTCTACCGGAACAATGTACGTTGACATTATTAATCATATTAACATTACAAATTCGTTTTATATTAGTGTATTAATTAAATTTCAGTGTGACTGACCGACAAGAAGAAAACAAATGAAAATGGATATGATAGTTTAGCCAGAACCGGTAGATATAAGAAATATGACCGGCTTGTTCGTGAGTAACGATATCGCGAAATATATATGAAATGACGAATCGTTACTCATCTCAGAAAATATCGCAAATATAAACACTGGGCTATGATATTTGTATAGATGATAGAAACCAGACATGAGCTAAACTTTCTACGTTTTATGTTTACTCACAGATTTCGGCGGTGCTGCACCATGAAACCTTGAACGCGCAATGATCTCTTAACCTGCCGAACAGAGACGGATAATGAATGGATTTCGCTTCCGAAGTAAACCGGGCTAACACGGGCGACCGTTATTCTTTACCGTTTGTGCGCCTCTCCAACCCGAATCGTTCTTTTTCCTGTGAAAGCGTAAAAGGATATCGTCACGCCGAGATTGAAGGAGTTTTTCAATTAGAAATAGACGTTAAATATCGGCGAAAAATGTACAAACCGAGAATATTTATCGCCAGCCCATTATTTTTCAGCCGTATTTTTTGAAATCTGTCAGCCCCCGAAATGTGGTTCCGGGAGGGGAAACTTTATAGGACGGAAACTATCCTCAAACTGCATATACGCGAATTCGGGTGTTGCACTTGTTTTTAACTCACGCATCGTCGGTCGCTTCCGGGGGTGTAACAAGTTTTAACATAACTTTTATAAGCTCTAACGTTTATAAGGGATCTAACATTTATAAGAACTTTGTTGTGGATACTTTGTCATTGCGACAACAGTAGCCGTCTTAACGCTCCTCCTACCAGGGGTAAGGGTGCCGGGGGGTTATGCTTAGAAACGAGGGTAAAGGCGAAGATTCGCGGGGAGAAACCAACGACAAAAATGCCTTTCAACGATGAAGGAGAATTACTTCAGAATGTAAGGTAATCTCTCATAATCAGGAGTGTAGATATTAATTTTAATTAGAATTAATCTGAACTTAGCAACAGAACTAATTTGTCTTAAACGCAGGCTCGCGATTCGTAATAAACGTTCAAAGCGTTGCCCTCTGCGAGGTTTTCACCTTGGAAATCATCGAGATCACTGGCAGAGATTCTGGCTCTGTGTGAGGCGAACACCTGCAGATTGGCTTAATGAACGCTGGTGGTGAACGCAAATAATTTCCCGTGCATACCCCGCGGGACAATTCCCACGTCCGATGAAAATCGGCTGAAAACTGGAGCCAGAATTATAGGGCACTAGTTTTGTTACTACAACAAAGTTGCACAAACGTTTAACGAAATATTATTCTTGATGTAAGTGTTGTTAATTGAGCCTCGGTAACACGAAGTGGGACTGCGAACTGGAATTAAGAGGTCTCGCCTGAGTGTGTGTTTAAAATATGCCCAAGCATGAAAACTGATTAAGTGTAGTATTACTTCGATTAATTTATTTGTTCGCGCCGAATATTTAAGCTGCTAAATAACTGACTTTTATTTAATTTTGGAAATACATAAAACAACTTAGCAAATGAAATGTTCCTCGTTGTGGTAACTTAATACTTTCGCAAATGCCGACCAGAATTGAGAATCAAATGAAAAAATGCGTTAACTTAATATTCATCGATTTAATTAAATGTTCATTATAACATTAAATTATAGTTTGTCATTACCCGTTTGTACTAATCGCATTTGCACACAACTGAAAGCAATGTATCGGTTACATAAAAATAATATAATATATTGTTTTATAATATATAAAAATAATATATTTCGAATAATATGAGAGCTAGTACAATTGTTACTCGGTACTAAAAGCATAGTAATGTTGAAATAAAAGCACTAACTGATCACACATTCTGCATCATAATGTTTTATCTCCATCATGTCCTTAGACCATCTGTTATCGATCTATAAGCTCAGCTAGGCTCAGTGTAAATCCCTGACATTTGGCGTAAACAAAAAGGGTATTCGTCGCAATAGCGACGTAGAATGTTTCAACATGTGGCGTAATTCAAAGCTGCGATTTAGCAATGCTGTAGTGTTACTTGAAACTGAATGCTGAATGTATAGGTGCCAGGGTCAGGTGTGTGTGTTTTTGATGTCCCCTGTTCATATTGTGTAAATTCCGATTTACACTGCTGTGAGTATTATTTTAAAATGGCAATAGGAAGCAAGCGGGGCAGTGAGTAACAGACAAATCGAAAATGCGGTGTTTAAACAGGAAGAGAGTCCCCACTTCCAAACAACGGTGGTTTCGTGTGTCCTCTGTTGGTCCCTGGCTAGAGTAGTGGCCAGTTCACAGTCGGTTTCCAATTCAGCAAGCAGATTATGTTTGGGCTTCATAAAAGGCGCGTTGGATTTGTAATTCTAAATGCCAACAGCCGCAACACACAGTAGTGTTGGCGAGGTGTACAAAAATGATTATCCCTTTCAAGCGTCAAATGAACTCACGCTTTTCAGAGGCGTTGAACGCAATGTCCACATCAAGGGATCCCCCAAGCCGGCTCCATTCATCCATCCACTCCCGGCACTTAGTACAAATAATAGGACTGGTTAATAATAGTTCTTTGAATTGACTGTGATGGGAAAACAAGCTAATGGAGTTTCAGATGGGCCGTTAAACCAGGTCTGGGAATAAGACTGGTCTAAACATAAAGATTTCATTCTGTCTGCCACCCCGCGTTTGTAGTCCATTGGTAGACCGGTTTCGGCATCGTCACTACCTAATTACAGGGGTAACGTAGAAAGCTTCGCGTTGGTGGAGCAATTCAAGCACCAACCTTACATAAAACAATTAATGTAAATGTATTATACAAAATACATCCAAATCTACCACTTACATTACCGTGGTAAACCACGTTCTCAGCGTACCTGAGGTAAATAGTCGTGTTTTCAAATGAAAACTTATTTATTGTAATGAATAAAAGTAATGTTAAATAACACGCATCGCGGTGAAGGAGTAGCCCACACTGCCAGTTCCTATAATTCTAGGGATCCACGCATCCTGTTGATGACAGGGAGCGTTAGAGGGGAGGTTCCTGAATAAAGGGAATGTGCCAGGAGTTTGCGAGGAGGAAACGGAATTTTATGATTTCTTGAACTCTCAAGGTCCTGTCCAAAAACGGGTTAGTTTTTACACGAATTGAGGAGTATTAAGGGCGCGAAGGAGTAGTCCGGGCTGAGTAAATACTGTTATAAAGTAAAGTTTTATTTAAAGTGGGTTAGAGCCTAAGGTATTAGAAGATTCTCACAAGAGCGGCAATGAAAGGTGCCAGTTGGAGACCTTAAACGTACAACGCCCAAATTCCAAAACATAAAGCTCTCGGACCTGATTTAAGATAAGAGCTACATTAATATACTTTCATAAATATAATCCTAATATACGTCCGGCCAATATTTATTTCCAAGGGTTTGCTTAAATCCGTTTCCCATTTGGAGGACTTCATATACGAAATATACTAAATATCGGTGGCTATATTTATGAATATATATTTTTCAAAGGCCATTTTAGAAGTAAAGTATTTCATTTACATACTTCGGAGCCGGTATTATGTACGGCGGGAAAACGTTATCCCATTCTGGGGTGAAAGCAGAAAAGGTTTCACACGGCCAGATCTCTCTCGTTCAATTATCTTTATTATAACTCTTACCCGGACTTCATATCTGCTCAGTAATATTTGTCCAAAATGATTTTACTATATATAGATGTACATATATTATTTTTACAGAGCTTTTGCACGTTAATCTAGAATTGTCGCACTAACATTTGTTGCTCTTGGTTGTTACGCTAGGATAAAATCATTCACCGATATTACACGATTCAATTTCTGATTTCGCTGATATAACAATCCGTCTTCCTCTTAATTGAGTAATTGACGGCATGCTTCAATTAGTTTTCTACTCATTCCTACGTGGTATACAAAGGCGTTAAGTTTCCATTTGTCCTAGAGACCGGTTCTAACTGTTCAAAGGAAGAGGTAACGAATTGTGAAGTTGTCCAGAACGGAGGAAGGGACGGTTGGGGTTCCGCGTGACAGGTGTCGGTTATGCCGTTGGCCACAAACGGTCGACCTCCTGTCGGCTCTCCTCGGAAGCTCTGGCCGGAACTCTGTTATTAGGGCGCGGTTCATCGCCGCTGGAAACTGATATTATTAAAGTTCCTTTAAAGCCAGTAAGCAAACGCTTGGTTTATGTACAGAGGGGGCGATAACGGGAATGAGAGAGGCGTATGGTCAGAGGAGTAGTGGAAGCGGGCGCAGAATAATTGTATTACTGATTCGGCACGGGGCGTTCTGCCGGCGAAGCTCGAAGAAGCGTGCAATATCGTCCTCTCACCCGTTAACGGTGGAGGTAACCGATTTCTACGTTTTGTTCCGCCTCTTGTTTTTGGCACTTTCCTGTTCTCGGCTTCTTTTTTCCGGTCGTCGGGTATCGGATATGTAGTAAATCTACTATGACATCTGTCAAATATGAATTGTTTACGGGGTCCTAATACTCTAAATTTAATACTGATTAAGTTGCCCTTATTTTATCGACACCGCTCAATACGATTTTATTTTTTTAGCACAAAGCCGATTAATTTTTAACATACTTTAACATTAAAGTTCCGAACGCCTCGTGGAGTTACACGCGTAGCGATTTTCTGTACCTCGGTTGGTGGCATCTAGCGACAAAATAGCATTGCAACAATTGTACTTATAAAGGTAGATTGTAAAATAAATAAACAGATACAAAAAGGGAATTAATGGAGAAATACCACAGCCTACCTAGATAATACGAGCACTACCAAATGAGGTAGACTCCCAATCTAACAATAGAAAGATCCGTAACAAGTATACGCCCATTTTTGAAATATTTTTTGCAGCCTGCCGTGGGAAAAGATAGCAATAACGATAACGAAACAGTTCCAGAAAGTGGGGGACCGCCTAAATTACCTTAGATTCGAATTCAACTCTTATGAATGGGGTCGGGAAAGCATGAAAGCCAACAGGTAAAATGTTATAATATATAATTAATTAGCCAATATATAATATAATTATTTCCGCTGCGGTGTCCGCTAAGTCAAATGTGCAGGTCACGAACATTTCAGTAATTGATACACAGTTGAGGGTCGACCAGGTAGAACATCGGAGTTTAAGTGAATCTTTTGTGCAAGGTAATCTTTATACTTTGTCTTTTGATGTACGCAACGCAGTAGTTTCACGCCTCCCTTTTTTCTCCGTTTAGTAAGCACATATCGTATTATATTCACACCGGCTTTTCGAATAAATATAAATAAATTAATTAGAAATCAACATATCAAATTTGTCAGTAACTAACCGAAGTCACTAACTGTGTTTATGTTATTTATGTATCTCTACATTGATATCTTCAACCCAAACAGGCATATATTTGGATCCCAATATGCTCCTTCTGAAAAGTGATTCCCATTCTGTAGAGTATAAAGCCCTGTGGGGGTATGAGATAAATAAGTTCTGTAGAGTTATACATTTATGTAAATTGACATGAGATTAGCTAAAAGCAAAAACAAAATGTTGGAAAAAGTAAGTAATATCTACTCCAAAAGATCGAGCAGTGGCATGTGAACTATGTCTTGATTTCCCTCAAAATAGCCCCAATCGAAACATGCCAGTTTCTTGTTTAGTTATTCCTCAGCTTTCACTTCTATATATAGTGATGCCGGCTGCAACTAAACTCGGCCGATGGACGTGCCCAGAAAGGTCCTGAGCGTTGATAAATATGGGAAATAAATGGGCCGATCAGTGAGACTGTCGCCGAAATAATTATTTCGCATCACCGATGCCGGGTGCCAGCGATCGGAACAAAAGCGCGCGCAACGCCAACAGAAAAATGTCTTCTAATTTTTCCCCTTCTAACTTCACCTGCTCAATTCTCTGATTCCACCCGGAGTGTCTTGACCTCCAAAGTACAGCCAGGCCGCTGTTTTAACATTTACGCAAAGGGAAAGTGGCCTTGGCTCTCCGAATTCTTTGTTTTGTGGTACCAATCAATTACCATAATCGTATCCTATAAAGATTTTTTCCTTCTGCGCGCCATTTATAATTGAATTTGGGTAGTTATATTTCCATTTACCTGAACGAGATAAATATATTTTTGTAGAGACGCGCGATGGTTATTTTTGTCTCCTCCGAAATGGGTTCGCGTTCAAGAGACCACCATGCACTATTCCAATCACTATGTATCACTCTAACGATCATTACCGCCTAGCGATAAAGCATTTTGTCAATACTGCTCTTTTTATGTTGAGTTCATGGTTCGTTTTCCTTTGATCATAATCTTCTACCTGGATGCGTATTTTCTTGAATACATTTTATTATTGGTTCTCATTTCGGCAGAACTTTAAATATAAAATTCTGTGATAACTCAGGAAATCGGTCTAGGGACTCAAAATTTAATATATACTGAGAGACAGAATATACAATACAAGAGTTTTTTAAGAACGCAATATAATGTTCTTATGAATAAATGCTAATTCATTATATGCATACGACTCCTCAAATGACGTGAGAGATTTCATTTAAAGTAACTGTCAACTATAGTGCTGTGATATGACAGCCTCTGCCAAAGTATTCGATAAAAATACGATGCGGATGTCTGCTCATCAGTGTTATACCTAATCTAGCGTTATGTACAAATATAACCTATTTATTTGCCTAGTGGTAAATAGGGTCATAGTGAAGAGTGAGGGCAACGGACTGGGGTTCTGATTGCCAAGGCCGTGGCCTCCTCAGTTACCTCCAGTCGCTCCGCTCTGCTGGCTCCATTAATTGGGTTGGCAAAGCCGACCAGTCTCCAGCCGGACCCCGAAAACCCGTCTTAATTTAATATTAGCCGATCGTCAGGAAGAAATAATGTCTGAGTCATCGCCGAAGAATCATATTTGTTTAAAGCCGCATGCCGGTTGTATCATCGGGTCCACTGATTTTAAATTACCCGATAAGAAATCAGCGATCGTTTGAAATATGATCAGTCATAAGATCTGTACTTACTGTCGAATATTACCGTAATCATATGTAACCTCAACAATCGAAAGAGACGGAACCGCAGTAACAGTGCGTCCAGGATGCCGCTGATACGCAGCATTTACTGGCGGAATTCTACTGAAGATTGCGATGAGCCGAACCCGGTATCGCATGGGACGAAGTCAGTTTTGGAGGAATGGTACTTAAAAATAGACATCGTACTGATCAATAATGTCGAGAAATCAAAGTGTTAACCAGTCGGAAGTTAGAACCAGTCGGTGAAAATAACTCAAGAACAATTTAGCGCATGTTCTATAATTATAAACTTGAATTCCCATATAATAGTTATCTTTGAGCATCGCCTCTGCAAGAGTTCCGTAAAGCGTACCTAACTATTTGCTTTACTTAATATACGAGTGTGAAAAATTGAGGTAAATATCAAATTAATATTTGCGAATGTGACCCAGTTTGTCATGGCGTTCATTAGTCGCGAACATACATACTGGTCTACCATGTTGAAGATAACATCTTCTTACTTCTTCTTATTTGAAGTCGTATAAGAATAAGATAAGATTTTATCTTATAATAACTTATTATAACATTTAATAAGTTATCCTTATGTAAGCTACGAAACTTTATGATAAGGATTCGTTAATGACTGCAGTTGGAATTGTTCTAATTGGTGCAATACAAGTCAGAGAGTGGAAAAAGAATAACGGCTGACCTACAGTCTACTGCTAGTCCCCTCGGTCACTACAAATCCATTCTTCAAATTTTAATTTATCAATATTATTTATTATATTTTAATAAATCAATACTCGCGTCCAAACAGCTTCGAAGCTCAACAATGGGCTTTATTCATTTCCGATGAATTGTAGATTTGAATAAGTAATTTTTTAAATATATATATCATGATGTATGATGCTAGTCAATTCTTTTCTGTTTTCCATGCCTACCATGTTTGGTAAAGTAAATCGGCGAATGTCCCGCCTGAAAGGTCCAAGACGAGACCCCCTCTTGGTGCGTTTGCCCCGAGCTTAAGTAGGCCAATTGAGCGGTTGTGTCCACCTCTCTTGAGTTCACGGTAACAGTAACAGTTCTAACGGTAGTTGGTGGGTGCCGACATCGGACATGTCCAACATCCGCCCCACCCACGCTACCCCGCCCCCCCCTCCTTCCTCTTTCTATCTTTCACCCCTCAAGCCCCCTGTCAATCACTGCTGACAGATCGTTATTGCACCCTTCCTAATTGTCGCCGCGCGTGTCGAATGGAATATCAAAGAAACATTTGAACATTAATGTAGATACCAAGCTACTGTAAACTGTCCTTAGTAAATTAGTCGCAGAACAAAAAAATTAGTGCGCAGTTTCAATCATAGGATAGATAACTTGAGGGAGATTGTCGCCGGTGAGGTTTTACGCGTACTCCTGGTTATTTGGCCAGATAGGGGACATGCACGTATGTTCACACGCGAACCTATCACGTAAGTTATACGTGCCAGGATGGTGCGTAAAAAACGGACAATGTTGTGGATAGACAAGGAAACAATAGCAACATATTAATAATTAGTTTAGAATACCTATTTTGTGGTCTCCGAGGGGTTGGAATACCGTAGATTTCGTGTGACTAACAGCGCTACTGAAGATGGCGAGCAGACCGAAACCGGTCTAACAAAAGACCAAACCAGAGAGAGGAGACAGAAACACACGAAACCTACAATTATTGAAAACTAACAACATTTAATAATATCGAACTGAATATTATCTGTGGTTAAAATGAAGCCGCTAGTTTAATGGATCGTCATACCGTATAGCCATTACTAGTTTTATTTTGAGAAATTAATAAAATAGTCAGTTTTAAGTAAAATTTCGAGGAGCTGCACCGCTATATTAAAATGCGGATCTTACTCCAGGAATCTTAGGACGACAATCTAATCCCCACATCAGTGAATGTTCTGTGCGGGAGCCTACTGTAACACAACCGTTACAAAATTTCATAAGAACCGCACAGAATACTAAATTAGGCCGGGCAGGGCGGGCAGTCTGTGTACTCTTGGCATTCTTCTCCAGAAAAAGAACAAACAGAACGGGAACATTAAGACGGACGTTAAAGAACAAGCGGTTCCTCATGCAGGGGGGCACGCAGTCCACCGTCACCAAACACGTTCCTACACGAGCCTCACGGTGAAACGCGATTAAAGGCCTCTCTGTTACAACAAAACCGTAGTCTGTTCATTCCTATGTCGTTACTGTTCCTACAGAAAAATGTTGTGATCATCCGGTCCATCGAAATGGTAAAACGAAATAACAATATACCTTCCTTCAACTCGACGGTTTATTCTTACGATTATTCATGACACGAAGTGGAAAGTAGAAGGCCTTGTTCATTTAAACGTTTTTAAATGGCATTTCGTTTTAATTAAATGTAAATTAATGTAGAATATGGATGCTCAGAGTGCATTATTTTTCATTTGATTCTCCAGTTCTGCTCTCCAATACTGGCTGGCGACTGGCTCGTCAACCTCTCGCTCAGAACTGAATCATTGGCCACTGAATCACGCTCTGAGTGCAGTGAGCATTGCATTTGAATTGAATGAGCATAATTATTTGTAAAAATATTTAACCCACGCAGCAATCGACAACTTTCACCCGATAACCCCAAATGTGCGACTTCATTAACCAGACTTTCCTCCAGTCCGATTGTACAAGAACTAAAGATGTGTTCCTTAGTTCCAGAGAATTTTCTTTTCTTCGTATATTTTTGAGACAAACTCACGCTCGGCATTCTGAATTAAACCTACGATACACGTTAATGTCAATATTTATTTGGAAATATAAATGGGAAGAACATTAGGACAAAGAGGGATTAGTTTGATCGCGCCTAGACTAGGGTTTGGTTAGGGGAAGAGGGGAAAGGCGGCTGCTGCCCTCCCCAAATTTAGAACTGGTCTGTGACTTGACGCGTTTCGCTCGCCTTGGAACAGTCCTTGTGTCCGATTGTTTTCTTTAAGGCCGAAAAGGCAGCAGGCCTACTCCCCACCGAATAAAACCGTCTCGGCATCTGGCTGTCTGTATAGCCTCAAGACGCTGATGTTAGTTCCCTCACGAACGTTCATCGCGATCAGGCCCCAATTCCGATCGCTTTTCGTTAATCCCAAATATTATTTTATTGAAATATTATTCGAGAGAATCGTCTGCCGTTCGTGATATCGCTGCTTACATTCCTATCCTATATGCTGCTTGAAAGTCAGATAGAAAGGAATATTAGGCAAACAATTCTGGACATTTCCACACGCATATTAAACTGCGGATTTCAGTTCCGGCTACTGTTAGAGTACGCTGAGGTTGCAACAATGTCATATATTGTGGAACAAGAAGCGGTAATCGATATTTGAAATTTGTAATTATTTTTTTCAAAAATCATTAGTTCGTGTTTTTGCTCCTAGCTGACACGCTTCAGTGATGAAAGCACGGTTGGAAGAAGATTACAATTGCGAATGGTCGAACATATGCATTTCAATCTATACCAGCGTGGGAAGACGGACAACTTGGATATTCCACAGAGAATTAAACGAGACATCTCAGTGGTGCCCTGTTTATGACGGCGCGGCCACACCAAATTCATCTTTAATTTCTTTGGACTAGAGAATACTCATTTCTTCGGGATTTTACGATTTTATTTTTCGCAATCGGGCATGACAAGTCGTGAAATGTTATTGTTCGCCACGGGCGACCGAACTTCCGGAGGTGTCGTCGAGCGGACAAATGGTTTTCAAACCGGAGCATGGCGAAAGGTTATGCCCGGGCCCCGAAAGAAACCGCGGAGCTGGACCGCAGGCAAATTACGGGTTAAGAAGCGGTGCCACCGGCCCAATGGGAAACACAATGGCAAAAACCCTGCATAAAACAAGCCCTATTTTTTACCCCTAACAACCGACTTTCTAGCCTGCTCGATTTCCAATCTGGCAAAATTCCGACCGAGGATTGGGACACAGGCGAGTGGACCGCTGCCCTACCGATTCATCACTCCTTCAAACTAATCACTATATTTCTGTCGATAACTATGTTCAATAATATAACATCATCACCTAATTTCCTACCTACCTTCCTCGTTTGATTCCGAACTAGAAATCGTGTTCGAATTAATTCAGCGGCGCAGTATCACAAAAGGGACAGCTAACCCAGATTTTGATTAATTTTGAAATACGATTAATCTTTTAATCGCTCTAATCATATCTTAACCACAATTATAGTCAATAGTAACAACACAACATTTTTGAGAGATGATAACGTATTTAAACTAGTAAAACGTAAGAGCCATCTGCCATTTTGTATACCTTTGATGCAGTGAAGGCTATGCGAACCGGCAGCGGACGTCGGGTGTCCGCCTATCTGTCAGATTCTCTTTTCATCGAGATCCACATTAAAACTTCATTTCCACAATTTTTTTCAATTCGAGTTCAATTTTCAAGCATTACTGCCGCTAATCATTTGTGGAAAAATTCATTTTCACAAATTATTTACAGACCGCACTATTTGACAGTTCTAAGTTTAGAAGCATTAAATCTCTTTTTTTATATTTCACTGTATTTTATAGTATCGGTTTCTTCGAAGATATTACAACCAATTGAATGAGCGTTGAACAATTACGCAACGCTTGAAGACAGCTTCGGTTGAAACACATTACAATATATCGGACAGTTTGGTGTCGCGAATTTTGTCAAACGAATACAGAGGTTTCATCGTTGAATGCGGACAACCGGACGGAGTTTTCACACCGGGTTCACCGCCAGTCTCGAACGTTCCTGGCTCATTCTTTCGCACGACCTAGTTTCAATGTTTGTGGACTACTGAACGTGTAAATCAACCAGAGCTGAGCGCGGCACCCATAACTGTTATTGTATTCACTACTCTGATTTCTGTTGGAGCGGACAGAAAGTATACTTTCTGCAAGCGGCTGGGAATTTTTTCGTAAGGAATGCGTCGGAATGGTCTTTGTCGGTTTGTGTCGGAAATCTAAATAAATAAACCGTTCCGAATTTAACCTCTATCCTCTTGGCAACCCTCCTGCGCCTACTTCTTAAAATGGATTCCTGAACGACTTGTCCCCCTTATTTTCTCTTACAGTTTCCATTATTTTCGCGCATGGCCTATCCAGTAAATTGGAAAGATAAATCGACAGTAGTAGACCTATTTTTCTGCTTTGCAGGCAAGGTAAATTATCGTACTGAACACAATCTAATACTTACTCTAAAAAAAAGTACCTTAAAATTAACTAGTCCTAGCATATATGTTCGAAGTGAATATTAACTCCAAATGAATGAAATGAAGTTACTCGTAAAAAGGTCACTGTCCTACTAAAGAATTTACAGTCGCAGGTGTCAAAGAGAACAAACAAACGCTCTTTATAATTCAGATAGTGTTGTAACACGGGTCTAACACAATTGGGAATTATTACAACTGTCGGGTCCTCAAAGCGACGTTAAAACAAGAAGGATATTTTTGTTGGAAACAGAATTAAAATCCAGATCTGTGCTGGTGAAGGGAGAACATCAGCCAGGCGAAGCCGACCAACTTTACGGTAGGAGATTTGTCTAGCGTTGTGTAACTCAATGGACGATTCCACCCTCCCGATCGGGTTACATACATCGAGTAAATACCAACAATCTCAGGCATTTTCAACTGGGAAAAAGTTTATCATTGATCATAGAATCGGTGTAAATGAGCCTTAATTTCTTATCACACGGCCGTTTTTCGGTACCAATAGGAACAAATAACGTTTTTCTTTGCGGCGCGTGTGTCGAGCGCCGGGTGAATGAGCATCTCACAAGAGACAATTTTGCTCCGAGCAAAAATATCCGGTTTTGAGTTTTCAAGGTAGCGTCATATGATCGCGCCCGAAGTCACCTTTATAATTCCTGGCTTCCTTCACGATGTTTTCTCTAATCAAAGCAAACATGCCATCGATTTTACTTTCCTATTAGAATAGTGATATCCGGTAAAAACAACTAAAATGGGGTCGAATAAACTAATGTTTGAAATAGTTGGCGGATAAAAGAGAGGCAAACGTGCTCGTATCACAGGCACATGGGTCACCGTTTAGTATACAACACGTTATCTCTTCTAAAGAGGTCCACGCCGTCTGGCATTATAACCACATCTGATGGTGCCAGGCAAAATAAAAACTTGCGTAAAAGCTAACGGGACGCAAGGCTGAAAGTAATCAAGAAGGAACGCTCCTTTTGATTCCTACATTTGCCGGTCCCAATTAATTGAAGAGAGCAGTTTTGTTCACACATTCATGACAGTTGTCTAGTGGTTTTTTAAACAATGCTCACGAGTTGAATATGAGAGACTGACCTTACAATCCCAAGACGGTTTCCGTTTTGCGGCCATTTGTGCAGAATTGTTGTTTTTCTCCATAGCCGGTGGCATCAGCAATGAACACGCGAAAGCGATATAGAAACAATAAAGTAAAAACAAATGGGTGGATGAAAACGGCACTAAATCATCCTAGAGACGGAGAAGGCAAACGCCAGCCGAACACTGACTGTTGTGGCCCTCACCTCAGTCAAGCATCACCCTCTCTCCCCCTCCAGTTAAGCACTCTCAACTGAAAGTCACTCGCACAGCCCCCTCTTTTTCCACTCTCTTCTCTCTCTTTCTCCTTCCTCCTCCTCCTACTCCTTCTCTTTCTTCGCGCTTCTCTTGCCCACGCATTCCTACCCTTAGCCTTAGCTTCCGGTTCTCTCTCTCTTCCTAGTCCAACGGCTGGCCATAGGCTAATGCACGCCAACCAGAATGGAAAGAATAACAAAAATCCTCCTCCTCCATTACGTCTTTTCTTTCTTTCGCTTTATTTTGGCTAGTGTCATCCTCAAAATTCACACACATTTTGCAGGTTCCTTTATGCTGCGATGAATAACTATCTTTTTAATTTTATTGGTAGATGGCGCGTGTAAACGTAAATGTCATATAATGTTTGAAAGTAATATTTCTATCCTTGGAAACTAATTTACAAGTTTGGTTTTATGATTTCAAAACCTAATGAACTCTAACTGCGTTGGCTGTTATATATTTATACGCTATTATTAATCCTTGTATTATTTTATTACTATTAATCTATTATTAATCCTTTTATAATATTTTATTATTAGTCCTATTAATTATTCTCTCCGATGTCTCCAATCTAAGGTTTCGTGTTTCAACAATTCCATATTTATTTTTATATTTATAAAACTGTTATAAAAAACTCTTAGTTAATTCTTTAAAAAAATCATTTAAAATAACAAATTTGTATTCGCAATACAAAATATAAATAACTTAATTGATAACTAAACAACTCTAATAACCACTCCATACAGTAATTAATCATCAGTGGAAACTGTTTGTTAAATGTTACTATTGTCAGGGAATCGTAATGTTAACTGAGATAATTGTAACTGTTAATTGTCTCGACTTTTTAAAAATTGTGAAAATTACATGAATAATATTGTTATGGGCAGTATTTTTCTGACAATAGAAAACAACGATGCATCTTTGTTCTTTTGATTACTCCGAATGAAATGAAAAGCGATAGAAGGAACAATTGTTCATTGCAATAATCCAACGCAACATTATCCCGACTGAAATGCTCACGTGCGATCCCTCGCGTGGAACTTGGACGTGCGAACGGTCTAATTTGGGAAAGGAGCCCTGAGAAAGATGTCCATTCTTTTGTTCAATCTCCACTCCCGACTCTAACTTTCTACGCAGTGCTACCATTTCAGAGCATTAGAATACATTTAATAATATCTACATTGTAGCGATCTTCTTGTCCTATGCTAGACCGGTTTCGGCTTCTTTCCATCTTCAGTAGCATATTTTCGGTAAATTAGTGCGTTACCTACGCCTGCCGGTTGCCCTGTCTCCTCACTGGCCAGAAATATCGATATTAGGCTATACCAGTTGAGGATTCGTCATCGTTAGAAACAGGAAGGATGCAGTGAAAACGTTCCGGTAAAATATTCTTCGAAATATAATATAAACCATGTGCGAAAAGACTAGTGTTACCCGTTTGTATAACGCTATCTTTTCAATAATACTTTCCTTTTTTTTTCAATCGCATTTCTTCCTTTCGCCGTTTCGGCTCTGAGTGACAGCGTCCACTTTCAAAGAAATCCGCATTTTCACGTTCAATTTAGTGAAACCTCGAAATTACGCAACGATAATCTTCAGTTGGAGGTGTCGACACCCGCCGCAGTTTTCAGATGGAATAAACTGTAACAAACCACCGTAAAGACGTGTTGACGGAGAGTACACGTTAATCGCAGCACGCCCCACAGATGTGTCAATGTAAGTTTGTTATTGACACATCACATCAAACTCAAATCGCGTTTCTCTTTGGGCCCTTGTTAATTTTGGCAGTACTGGGGCCTACATACTTTTCTAATAGCGGCATTACTCCGTCCTTACCACTTTTTTCTGACATCGGGCTGTTACCATTTTTCAAAATGGTAACAATGCGTAAAGTCTGTGGGTGTCGAAATAAAAATTGTCCGCAGCCGGAAGAAAAGCTACCTAAATCCGATTCAACTTTCTCATCCTTATTTAAGACGTCTGTTTGCCGGAGGACAAGTTTCGCAATTACTGTTATTAAAAATAAGACACACTCAATTCAGAGTTGCGAGAAGGATAAGTAATATTTTTGAAAGTGTTTTCGGGGCAATGTAATTCTTTAAAAGAAAAATTTGTGTTATTCAATTTGAACCCGAGAAGGCTTTATGAGCGCATTATAAAGTTTAGAGAAAAAAAGATGATATCATAAGGGGTGTGTTCACTATTCATCTCGTTGCAGTTAGCAACGGTTAATCGCTGTGGCTTATCATGACCAATCCTTTTGCATATCGCGATGTATATCCGTTATATTAAAGAATGTTTAAACATAATGAGAGCACACTCTCTTGGACATTGCGCTCCGCTTGTTGTGGGAGTTGAAGCTTTATCAGTTTGAGAGATGCGGTTATTTCCCTTTATTATGATAAGTGATAAACAGTTCCTGCCTCTGTTGAAGAGTGTATTTTTTTCCCATTCTGTTTGAAATCAGAAGAAATTTTAAGTGTGTAAATATATACAGAATAAAAAATGAATAATGGAAACCGGAATATTTATTCTTATTTACTTTTACTTTTTATTATGTATATTAAATATATGTTATTTACAATAAAAACCAACTGGTATGAACATTTATTCTGTTGGAACATATGTAGCTTAATAACGCGCATCAATTAAGCACCCACCGAACTTTAGTTAAGTACATTTCGCGCTAGTTTCACAGAACTCGTTGTTTGAATGCACTTGCATCAATAAACTAGCGCCCCCTGAGAGTGGTACGGAAATGTGCTTAATTAAAGTTCGTTGGGTGCACTTGCACCGATTAACTAGATTACTATAAATAACGTTTTTCAATAAATTTTGGATCAACAGGAAAAAGTTTATGATCATAAATACACAATACCAGAGAGGTTTCCTGTCATATAGTCAGAACCGAATAGTTGTGTGATCACCAGTTGTGTGATCAAATATATATATATTTGACTAATAATTCGACAAAGACTTAAGGCGATTAACAAAATCTCAACCCAAATAAGACAAACGACATCCCCCAAAAACACAATAACAAGACACATATATATACACACGACAAACAGACAACCACCACAGTACAAGTGACAGTGACAGTGCAGTGAGGATGCCTAAAAAACATCCAAAATGACTAACACCGCTACTGAAGATAGCGAGCAGCCGAAACCGGTCCAAACCAGCGAGAGGAGACAGAAACACAAAATCTACGGTATTCCAACCCCTCGCAGACCACAAAACAGGTATTCTAAAGTCTATTTAGTCCCGCGTCCGTTTAAGACAGCAGTTCTTCAATTTACAGCTGTTTTTGAACTTTGAATTTTGGCCCCCTTTGCGACACGCTCTACCGAGATGGGAATAACATTTCGGGTCTGGCAAACAGCATTTTGTTGGAAAACTAAATTGTTCGCGCCTTTCTTGATCGAAGTAGTTCCAGTTGCATCAGCCATCTGTGCTGATTTCGTGAACAAACAGGCCTCACGATTCACCCAGTGATGTAACTAGAGCTTCCTCCCTCCCACCTCATGTTCGACATCCATTCCAACCCGACAAGTCCTGCGTACGTATATGCACCATGCACGGAATATGTCAGAAAATGACGTTAAGTTATTTGGAGAAAGCGCCATGTCTCACTGGAAATTCTGTTTGTTTTAATGTACGAAGGGAAATCCTCGGGAAATATGGGAGTGTCTGTAATTGTACTAGGATTAGTTATCATCCGATCACTGTTATTTCAGATAGGGATTACTCTGCTACCTAATACGACTGTCAACAGAATAGATACAAATTGTAGTATATGGAAAATTCCATAAATATTAAATATTGTGTAAAATTAAAACGTAAATAATGTAATAAAGTGTTGCCGAAGATTTTGTTGTTTGCAAACATGGTTAACGCTGTTGGTATGTGGAACAAGTTACAGCATAAAAAAAGTGCCGGAGAAGGTACTGGGACAATCTTCGGGAGAAAAAAT
The DNA here is from genome assembly GCA_019843655.1 of Lethocerus indicus. Classification (NCBI taxonomy): domain Eukaryota; kingdom Metazoa; phylum Arthropoda; class Insecta; order Hemiptera; family Belostomatidae; genus Lethocerus; species Lethocerus indicus. Next base: position 17,099,957 of record JACDQD010000003.1, on the reverse strand, counting down.
TGCAATGTGTGATGAGAAGTGCGAGTGAGTGTCGAAAGAGAGAATGGACTCTATAAAAGGAGGACAAGAGCACCTGCGGGTCTAGTATTCACTCATATCTGAAGCCTTTAAGTATGTTCGGTGGTGCATCATTTGGGTATTTGTCTGAGCTGGAACGTGATTGAATAACGAGCAACAGTTCTATACCCACCATTCACTGTGAAAGGAGGCTACGCTGTCAAACATAATCAAGGAGTATAACCAGGAGCGATCAAGTAGATGTAACAACCCGACCATTATTTCAACATTATTACTCTAGTGTATTGTGAGGGAATATTTCAGGCATTGTTTCGGATCAGAATACGTAGACAGTAGGAACTCCACTTGCACTGCAAAAGATTTAAAAGACGGAAAACGAAAGAGGAATACCACACTACCGACTTACTCGGAAAATCGGGTGTACCAAACGGGTTCCTTAGCCGCGGGTTCAGCCTCCAAATCAAGGCTTAAAGTGCTTTTTCTCCACCAATGTATTAGTAGGACTTTTTCTCAGTTTCATAGACACTGTGACTTTGTCCACCACTATGAAGCACCATCCTGAATTTTGCGACAATCGTACACGTAGTATAAGGTGTTTACCCCTGACAAGCATGCGTACTTTCATCTTTATATATAAAATAGGGTTATTTGAGTGCATTATTTCTGAAGACGGCAAGCCTACGAGCCTATGAACTACCAAAGGGTTCCCACGCCCCCACCCCCCCCCCATCATAGAAGGATTACATTCTGGATATTGATAGCTATTGGAAAGAAAAGTAATTCCATTGGTGTTGTTGAGAAGAAAGTTTGCAATATCTGTTACCGATAACCACCGAACTAGGATTAGGGGGTCGCCCTATGCCAAAGGTGAAGAGGCACCATTTTGTCGGAAGGTTGCGTAGAAACTATTTTAAAGGTAATTACCTGTGCACTTGGCACAGTAGCACACTGTTTCCGGTCTAGATACCAGCCGGGCTAATGGGTGGCTGAGACACACTATTGTTCCTCCAAATACGTCCCTTTATTCGAACAGGAACAGACGGGTTATCGGGAGTTACGCCTCATTCGTGTCTGGACGATTCTTCCGGTCATGCAGGCATTAAAGTTATTTATCTAAAACATACTGTCTATTGTAGTCTAGCTGAAAATATTCATACTTGAACAGATAGTAGTATAATTGACGTGTCTCATTTTGGAAAATTCAAAACGTCTAACTGAGTTTGGTTAAATTAGCTATCTAGTTGACTCATCCAAGTACTCGTTGGGTGTTCCAGTCAATTAAGACATATTGTGCAAATAATTACCGCTATCTACCGTCTTGTTTACATGTATAACGAAAGTAATTTCAAACAATCGTGGTTATTATCGTGATAAGTTTTTAAATGGAGCTTCCTTTATTATGAGGCCTGGCACTACTAAAAGTGCAGCAACCGATACAATGACATTACATTTTTTTATTCTTTATTATTCCCGCAACTTTACGGTGATGTCAGAAACATTTGATTAACAGTTACTACCGCATGTATTACACAATAAAACAGGAGTTCATATTTCTAATAATAAAGTTTCGCACATTTTTTAGTAGTTTCATAGAACGGCGGAAATTCAGCAATATAAGTTCTGAGGAAGTAGCCCGCAAAACAGGTTTTTTCGAGTCAACAGTTAACTAGACTTATCAGCCTTATCTTGTTCCTTCCTTTTGCATCCCTCCACCCACTTATCAATTTCGCTTCATTTTCCGCCGAAAGTGATTTGCATCATTCATATAACTACATCGTCCGTTCCTAGCGGTCACCAGAAATGTCATCCTTCGTTATAAGTCTGACGACACAATAAAAAACTGTCGTTCTTTTAAACCATGTCATTCTAGTATGGTCTACTTAAAAAAATACCAAAAAAAAGTCATATGGGAACCGCTGGACAATAATGAAGGCACTAGCTTAGCGAGCCAATTCAGCGGGCTTTATAAGCTGACTATGCAAAACACATGAATATTTTTAAACTGTTATCATGAAGAAAATATAGAAAGCATTATATAATTATAATATTACGTTCTTGTGAGGCAAATTACAAGGGACTGATTTCAGATTGAGGCTATATTTCCAAATATTATTCAAGTTTGTCCAAGAAGGAAAAATATACTATATTATATATATTATAGACTGTGGGGTTCGGCCAAACCGACAAATGTCCACAAAATCCAAACCTTACAGTCGAAAATATTAGGACACTAACCAATGCACCCTACTATGTCTCCAACCTCACCCTACACACAGATCTTAGTCCGTTTGTCCGAGACCTTGCCATACAAAGATACAACAAATTTCACTCACGACTCACCAATCACCCTAATCCACTAGTCCAAACCCTACTACCCCCCGACATCCCAAACGTTCCTTACAGACGCCTGAAAAGGGAGAGGCCATGCAACCTAAATGTTTAAAAAAAATATAATAAAATAAGGGGGAAGTGGGTTTCTCCTCCATTGTAGTTAGTGCTTGTATCAATGTTGCTTATTGTATTTTTTTGCAGTTGCAACAATAAAAGAGAGAAATAAAATTATAGACTAATAATAATAATATGTTATTATATATAATATAATGATAATAACATGACCTTTGTAGAAATTGTAAAGACTTAGAGATAATATTAATGGATGAATATAACAAATTATCTGCATAATGAAATAATTTTTGCATGTTCCCATACCCAATGTACGACTGCTTCAGGTGTAAAAAAGTAAAAAGGTTGATATTATAGGAGCATTAATTTCATTATTACTTATAATATCATTTAATGGAAATGTTAATTTTATTGTACCACATAATTTATTCCTTCATCGTTATGGATTTAAATTAATAAAATGGATTCTTTTAAAAACTTTTATTTTTTCGTATTCAATACATAGAGAATATCATTAATATAAGTCTATATCAACTGTAATAAAATATAATACTAGCCTGAAATAAATAACTTAACTTTCCCCGACAGGAAACTTTCAGTTTATGCATCTAAATAATATCTAAAGAATATATGATATAATAATGTACAATCATCTTACAAATATATTGAAAAAACTAGATATTGATCATAGTTATATTATAAAAGAAAGTAATTAACATCCCTACACAATTAAAGAAAAAATCATGGAAACAAATTTGACAACGGAAAGTAAGAAAATGCCCTTTACCTTTCACGATAATGCAGTCATCCTGAAAAACATACATTGAAATAGCTTTAACCTTATATATAACAATAATAATAGTATATGAACTATTTTTAAATTATAGTCTATTGATTATTATTATAAAAACCTTGAAAAATTATACAGCAAATACTACATTATAATTCTATTACGCATACATAAATTCATATTCCAAAAATTAAAGTATAGGTTGACTGGTTAATGGGCATACAGCTGTAATTAACCTTTAGATATGTAGAAATTATTTAGCTTTTGCCATACTGAAAATTCTTTAACTGTAACATGCACTTAACTTATATGTAATGTTTCATTATTAGGAATGCAGAGTGTCAAAAAGATAAAAATTATTTTAATTGTTATGTATTTATTTTAACACAACTAAATTAAATATGTTGTGGGGTTCTGATTGTATACAATGTGATACTAAACCATTTCTAGTTTATATACAGGTATATTAAATCTGTAAGTTACCTCTAAATCAGTAATTTTAGGTTCATAACAAATTATTAGAAAGGAAAATGTGGATTAAATTAATTATATGAATTAAGACAGGTGTGAGTTATTTACTAACAACACTTGTTTAATTTAATAAGATGTCAACTAATTTAGTATATAATTTAATTATAACAGCCATCTAAAAAAGACAATCACAAATATATTCTTATGAATTGATTTCTAACTACCTACTGTTAGCACAAACATTTATAAGACCTAATTAGCTTACTACCCTGTTAAAAGAATGTTAAGTACAATTAGTACATCAGTGTTATAAGGTTAATAAGCATATTGAAACTTAGTGGCAGAAAGTAGTCATAAGCAGTCAATAGTTTCATTCAATAATTCGATAAATAAGGATGGCTTAGGTAAAAAATACACATTCCATATAAGTAATAAAAATGTCTAACATTTGATACATCCATACACATATGCAATAGAAGTGTTATGTTTAATAACAAATAGAAAGCATTTTGCTTATGTACATTTTTTAAATCAATGACCTTATATAATACACAGACACAATTCTTACCTAAAACATATTAGATATAAGTCTTACAGTCTATCGAATAAAAAGTTACTACATTCTTATCTAAGGTCTGTAAAGATATAGAAGATTTTGTGAAACACCATAATAAAAAGTTAATATACTTTTTGACACAACATTAAATAGCATTTAGATTTCACAAAAACTGAAATTTTCTTGAAAATATCCAAATGCCTACTGAACAATTTTTATTTGATAGATAAATAAAACAGTTTAGCATTTCAAAAAATTTCAATATCAATACAAGCCTGTGTTGTACAGGAGATATGTAGTAGAATTACATGTTGGTGGAGAATGGGTTCTGTCAGTTAAAGGTCAGTGTCATACCAAGCAGCAACTTGGTTGTTGTCTTGAGGGGGTTGAGGCAACTCATCTAATGTGTCAAAGTCTAAATCAGCTGGCCCAACATCCATAGGTCCATAGTTTGACTCATGTTGTGAACCCAAGTCTAGTCCTTGCATAGAATCTACTGGTATCTGGTCATAACCTTCACACGAAAACAATAATATATTATTAAAATACTTTCTTCACTAAAAAGGAAATAATATAGATTATAAATTTAAAGAATTTTGTTTTTGTTCTGGTTATAAACATGTCTGTTGTCTAATATAAATATAATTTAAGAGTAAACAGTGACTAAATGGTGAATAAATAATGGTGAAAATATAAAATGACAAGACTTATAAACAAATTATTAAAAATTGAATTTTTAAATATATCTAGAATTGAATTCTGAGTTGAAATATGAGTGTAAAGATAATCTTGAAATCACAAATTAAACAAGCCAACTGGCCACACAGGAAACACACTAAATCTGTCAAAACACAACCAACTACAACAAAAAATAGAAGTGGTAGAACTAAATACTAAATACCATTCATAAATGGAACAACTATGAAAAAATAAATTCATTATCTGTAAAAAATATAAACCAAGCATATAAAACAAAGAAATAGAATAAAATCACATTTAATTAGTACTTTTAAATTTTTAATCAACATGAAGAAGAGAAACAATAATGAAATACATAAATAGGAGAAACAAGTCGTGCAAATTGGAAAAATTACATAAGAACACTCATGCAGAGCTAAAGAGGTATTTAGAAGTGGAAAAGTTAATAGAAACCAAATGCGATCTGTTACCTGTTACGTAGAATATAGTGGCAATCCGACTCCTTGAAACATAATATATAACATGCTACAAACTGTTATTTACAGAGCTATAAGACATATTGAATAGTATATTAAAAGTTATACATAATTTATTTGGTTGTTCCTTGCGCAAGAATAAATAATTATTCATATCAATAATGACTGATATTGCATGTATAACATTTATAAATAAAATCTAACAACATGAAATAGAAACTGTTAAATTAACATAATAAATAATACACAATATTTAATAATAAATGTAAATCAATAGCAACAATTAGTAAATATATTCTACAAGAAGTGGAAACATGAAGTCTTATTAAACTAATTCTTGGTTAATTGTATATGAAACATTTTGTATTATAAGAGGCCTAAAGGTAATAATAATTTATTACTATAATTTAACAAAATGAATATTGTAACCATTACACACACCCACGCAGTGAACTTAACGAATGTAGTGTACTCAGCCACCAGAAGTGGATTAAAAAGTAGGTAACAAGATCAACTTTTTAGATAATATCATAAAAAAAGGAAACAGAGAACCAATATCCACATTTAAAGATACAACACCACCATTGACAAAAAATTAAGCTTTGTCAATATGAGTTAGTAGCCATAAAATATTTAATTGAAAAGCTAAAATCTTCTTCTCTTTCAAAATAATTACTGCAAAGAAATGAATACACTTTGTTATATTATTCAGAAAAAAATATGGACAGTCAAGACATTTTTAAAGAATAACAAACTAAACATCTACCAACTACCGCCCTCATAAATACTAAAGAAGTTTCAAATTAATGGGTTATAATAAAATCTATGTATTGTTAAAAATGAAATCCAAATGATACAAAAACAAAGAACAAAATAAATAGACATAGAAAATATTGAAGAACAAACAGTAGATCATCATTAAGGAACTTCAAACTCCCAAATTAACTCCATATATACTCCCTCAATAAATTTAAACAATGCAAAGTTTTTTATCTCTGATTTACTGGACAATAAACACAACACATATCAGACCCTTGACCAAATGCTGACAAAAAATAAATAAATAAATAAATATATATATATAACCAAAACTGGATCAAAAGAAAATAGCCGTAACAACAAAAAATGTTAACAGGATCCTCGTATGTGCAAGTACCTCACTACATTCCCAGTGAAATGCTAATGACAGGTGTCAAATAGTAGGGTGGAGAGAAAATTTATTATAATTCAATTTAATGAATTATAATGAATTTAATTTATGCCTCAGTGTCATCTTTTTTGTATAAATTAATGTTGATTTCATTTCACGAAGGGGAAATATATTAAAACATATATATAGCCAACAATATATTTACAAATAAACAATAAATATACAGCCTAATGAAGGAAGAATAGTTAAGTATTAATGTACATAATATATTTTGAAAATATTGTGGTGATATATACCCATGAAAACCTAATATATTTAGACACAAATGAAATGCATTTATTCAAAACTATTTCTGAAATAATGTTACGGTATTAGTAATATTGATTTCAATAACCCAGAATTTAACATAGTCTATTGCATACATTCAAGAAATAGCTCATAAATGCAAATCTTTTATGTTTCTAATACCTATATCTTAAAAAGACTAATATATAAAAGTTAAAAAAAATATTTTGAATAAATGCAAAACATTTGTTTATGCAATCAAAACTCCTAGAGACCAACTAAAATTGATTTGAGTTTATACCTACAGTGTAAAACAACACTGTAGAGAGACCAAAAGTGAGATAATTAAATATTAGACGCATGACCTACCTGGTTGATAAGCTCTCCCTCCTCCGTGACTGCTATGGACACTTGGTGGGCCATGTGTATACATCCCATCATAGCTTTGTTCACCTAACATGTCCTGTGTGCGACATATCATAAACACACCAACACATTACTACCCATGCTAACACACAAAAACCAATGCAGCTTTCCACCGTCAGTACCGTTCCGGTGATAAATAAATTTAAATTAAAACTGCTACTAAATGTATGAATATGAACATAAAATAAATAAAGAATTCCTATATTATGGTTATGATATGAACATCAAATATAAATGAATGGATGACTCAGCATTAAAATATGGTGCAAAGCAATAATGTAAGACCTGAACATGGAACTATATTAACTATCATATTGGATAAAAGAAATGAAAATTAAGCTAACACTAATGAAAAATTGAAATGACAAGTGCTTAAAAATGAAGAAACATTTCCATTTAAGCAGCAAACATAAGAGATTGAATTAAGTTCATTCTTTCTAAGTACTATATTTCAAGAATCGTAATGAGTGCAAAGACACCTAGAGTGCAGAACTTTAACTTATGACTGTAAATAATGCAAAATTTGCATAAATTATACATTCCAAAAAAACATAACACCAAACATATTTCACTATACATGTAATACATATAAACTATTCACATTCATGAAGGATAAACAAATTAAATACATTGGAAAATTTATGCCTTTTGTCTAAACAAAAGTTTTTCTCTTGCTGATCAAATTAATATTCTAAGAGAAACTATGTGTGAATATTTATATAGTTTACATTCATGAACTAAAACAAATTTTTAAATTAAAATAAATTATTTGATAAAGACCATAAAATACAAACAATATGCATTGTTATGGTCACAAGGTTACCTGAAGATCTGGTCCCATTCCTAAATCACCACCATTCCACATATTTTGATCTTCTCGAAATAGTGAATTCGTTAATTCCATTGACAAACGTTTTTTATAATCTTGTGGTTTATCCTCTGACATTCGAAACAGTACTGCTGCAGCATATGTAGCTACACATACATATTCAAACACCATACATCAAAATGTTATCATACATCATACTATACTTTTCATTTACAAAGTGTCTATAACAATTTATAATAAGCAAGTTGTTTAATAAACCCATTATGTTGGTGCATAACAGGTAAAAACTCATTGCACCCTACCAGAAAAAACAAATACTGTAAAAAAAACCCATAGTGATTGACTCACCCACTCCTTCATTACGAGAGTGAAGAAGTTCAGTTAACGGAGCTGTTGCTCCTTCTTGTTCTATCATTTCTGCTCCTTCTTTGTCTGTAGCTAGTTCACAAAGTACACCTGCTGCAACTCTCTGAATGTTTTCAATTTCATTGAACAATAGTTGAACAAATATAGGGATTACTAGTTGACCTCTTATAATAGCTCGATTATGACTTTCTCGAGCAAGTATATGGAGGGCTCCCACAGTTCCTTCAACAATTTCTTCCATTCTGACACCATCAGCATAAGCAGATGGAGGCTGGCTTCCACTACTAGCTACACTTGATCGCTGAAATAATGAAGTGAACTATAACATTACTAACATATTTCAATCTCCCTATACCATTATGTAAAAATGAAAACAACTTTAATAATTATCAAAAATGTTTAAAAATTTGCAAAGGATCATGAATTATAATTAAATCATGTTATTTAACATAAAATATCCAGTCCTATCTATTATTAGCTTCTGTGGACATCTGATTTTGCTGATGAAAGTTTAGATTAAACTCTAATGCCATAATCAATAATCAACATCACAGCATAATAACACTTACCCTTTGGGTATCTTGGAATGCACGCATGAGGAGACGAACAAGATGGTGTATGGCTCCATGTTCCCTGAGTGGAGCATGATTGGCCTGGCATAATGCTAAGTTTCTTATCAAACCAATAACTGCTTTGACCAAAGGCCATCTGGATGGAGGATGTAACAGTTTCACTATCACTTGAAGGCCATAGTTGAGGCGCACAGCATTCTGAGCCATTTCACTCTCTACATGGCGCGATGTTAGATGTCTCAGAGCACATACCTACAAAAGATTGCATGATATTATTGCAGTACTTTTTCATATTTTTTATAAATATATATTCATTTTAACAATCTAAACCTGAAAATAAAATTCATACCTTAAATACACATTATGCATCAATAACTAAATTTTGAAAATGACTACACCAAAAATCCTTCACAATTCTTTTAGAATAATAATACTAATCATATATTATTCATTAAACTTATAATAATAAAACTTTTTTATTAAAAATAATATAAAAACTCACAGCCGGTTCTGTAATTTCTTCTCTATCTCCTGCATTAATAATAGTTCTGACAAGTGCATCCACACCACCATATTGACATACTGTAACTTTGTTGCGCTGATTATTGCAAGTTAAATTAGAGAGGATTCCAGCAGAGCAAGTTACAACATTAACATCAGATGAGTTAAGCAACTGAACAAGAGACTGCAGAAGGCCTTCTAAACCATCAACTTTAGTACCAGCATCAGAGAGATTCCTCAAGGTCCATAAACAATTCTGGACAAGTCGCTGTGAAGGGTGGCCTAAATGCATGGCAAGAGCCTGCATGCCTCCCGCTTCTACAATTGCTGGCTTATTGCTTGAGCACACAGAAAGTACTAGAACAGAATATATTGAACAGTTAATCTAAATTTAACTATTCAAATAAAAACTGGTAACAAAATGTCTGCCACAAATATACCTTTTAATACACGTGATGTTGTCCACAGAAGCTTCTCATAATCATAGCTGCGCATAATTCTCACTAGTTCAATTGGCCCCTGAGAGGCAAGTATTATCAATTTGCTCTCTTGATTACCATAGGCCAAGATCTGAAGGCAGTCAGTAACTATTGCAAGGAACTTAACATTGTTACGCTGAAGAAGAGCTACCATCTTCTGCAGACCACCAGCTAATCGTACAGCCATTTTACTCCCTTCTTGGTGAAGAAGCAGATTGTGCAATGTAGTAATAGCATAGAACAATACTGACTCAACGGGGGAGCTAGAATATGATATAAATTAATACAGTGGAAATTAAATACTGTTCAAATTTTAAAATAAGTTTTACATACTCATTACAAACACATTTATTTAGTGCAGGAAGGATTTTTTGGCCATTGTGAGTAATTGATAATGTGCAGACTATTACCTGAGTATCCATATAAGTAGAAACAATTACTAGCAATTAGTTTAAAATATATAGATAATAAAAAGGGTATTGTTTAGTTTCATGACTTAATGATAAATGAACAATTATATTAAATACTCTGCCTAAAATTTCAAAATAGTAATTTGATGTATTATACGTGGAATATATTCCCCCTGAAATATGAAAAATTCCAAGGACTTCAGCAAACATACTTTCATAATTTTGATTCATTCAGAATGTGAAGCAAACTACTTTTAATGTCACCGCAGCATGTGGAGCATGAAACAGCACAGAACAACAAATTTTCCATTTAAGAAAAAACTACTTATAAAAAATAATGAGTACTACCAGGGCTCCAAGACACTCAGAATTTTAAATAAATTCAGGTTCTAAGCAATATATATTTTGCTACATATATGCGCACACAGATTAAAGCATATTTAATTTCATAAATATTTTAATATATAAAATTAAATCAATAAGATTAATTTGCACTATTTCATTAAAATGATTTACTTCAGCTAAGCTAACATACCTTAACAATTTTACCAGGGCAGGAATTCCACCACTTTTGAATATTGCAAGAAGACCCTGTCTGTGATGTGATAAATTGTGAAGGGTACCTACTGCCCCTTTAGTTGTCTCCAAATCATTGCTATTAGATATAGCACGGACTAATGCTGCAACCATCTACATCATATTGATTTTAATGAAACATTTATTTTGGATAACAATAATTCACAACTTAATTATAAGACATTTTTTTTAAAGGTATACATAATATTCTATAATTCAGAAAAAGTTTACTTGTGGGCTGTTCATGATAGCATGCCGGGATGCTTCTTTCTTTGATAGCTGATGGACCATCATAGCTGCTTGTGATACAACCACTTGGTCTTCATCATTCAAAAGTTTGATCAATTCTGGGATAGCTCGAGTAGCAAGGTCAGCATCGTCCTAAATACAAAGAGTAGACAGATAACAGCATACAAAATACAATACATAAGAGCATAATAAAAACCCAAAATATCCTCTTGTTCTTCCTTATTTATGACAAATAATTAATTTCCACATAATAACATTTCATTTCTAATAGTAAAACTTTAAATTACACTGACTTGAGTTACTATGCCATGTGTAAATATTCAAATAAATTAAAAAATTCATCCTTTGGATACCTGGTAGTTTATAAGGTTTACAACAGCATGCTTGAGCATCTGACTGGGCTCAGCAAGGCGTTGTACTGCTGTGGGTTGCCCTTGATCAAACTGAGTAGATGGTATCTCTATGCCTTCCTCCAGGGTTTCCGGGAACATAGCAGCACGCACTCTTTGCGATCGTGTTTGTGACAGTTGCTGGTTCATTTCTATGAATTAAAGGTTCATAAATTAAAGAAACATGAAAGTTGCATTTTGCAATAAAATAAAACTCAACAATAATTCTATACTAAATATAACTACTGTAAATACACCTACCTTCTACTTGTTCTTGGGTAAAACCCTGAGTAAATCCCTGATCCAAGTCAAACATGAGCTGATCGCCTTCCATATCTTCTTCTTTACCAGAGAGTGAAGGAGCTTGGGTAGTAGCACCTGAATGAATTCCAGAATCCGCCAAATACGAATTCTGTTGCCACATGAGGGTCTGTTCTTTAACAGAGCCCATTGGCAAGTCACCCGGCCCACTCTGATAGTTTGAGTGTGACACTGTGATAAAATTGTAACATTAAATGTTTGTAAAAAATTTATATGTAAATGGAAAACAATTATTGACATTATTAATGAACTTTAATTAAAATGGAATGAAAATATAGATATAGTACAGAGATTTAGTTTACTCTTAAACAAGATATTTTAAACTGTGCAAAATGTATTACCATAATGAATGCACAAATGCTATGACAAACAATATTTTCAATAATTAAATAGCTTAAAAAATATCAAAAGAATATATTCAAATTATAAAATGTCTCACTTGGCCTATTTTGTGCAGATTGCATCTGATAACTCATTGTAGAACAGAAACAATAATTTGTACCTAGAAAAATAAATATCAGTATTAACAACTTAAACAATCACGTTTTATTATGAATATGTAACTATAAAATGAAAATGAATACTAGAGTTTATATATATATATATATATATATATATATATATATATGTTTAATTAAAAATAAAAACCAATTATACAACTTTGTACTTTAAATACAAAACCCTGGAAACCAGGATTACTCTTCTGAATTTGACAAAAAATATAACAGGGACTTTTTTAATTATCAGTTGCATTATATACTATTACAAGCAAGTGTCTGAAAATAAAAATAACTAGGTAAACATGGTGGAGTACTTTCAACGAATCACTTATCTTCTGCTAAGAGATGATTCATTCTTACATGTGGGAAGTCAAAAAATTCTTACTTTTAATAATCATACCTGGTAAAATACTTTATTATCTATATTGTTACCTAAAACTAACAACTGCACCCGATAAAGTGTTATAAAACTTCAGTGTTTGATTATTGTTTAACTTTTGAATTTGAGAAATATATATTAATGTAATACTAAATACGATATACATATATGTAAACTTAAAAGTAAATACACGATAAATTAAAATTCTCTAAACGATAAATAATGTTTACTCATGAGGTGTTCATTGTTTAGTAGTATCGCTACCTTATAATTACTGAAAGTAGCGTAAATCAAGTAACTGTTTGCTACGGTTGGACGGTATAGCTTAACACTTCACTGAATGTCAACGCTTTTAGTATTATACTGTGAACTAAACAAAAGTAAAACTATAAAGAACAACGTTATCTGAAATATTGGACTATTGACTTGGAGCTCGGCATTCCCGGAGTAAATTCCAATATGGCCGACCGTAATGAGCTGTCATTCATGTTTACTCACTATTTCCTCAAACAAAAAACAGAAATTTGACAGCGGAATTGTACATATAAGAACCTAGAAATCGTAATAACAAAATAGACGCATTTAACCCTAACAGGATCCCGGACGGCGACTACCCGGGTGAGCTACACACGAGAACACATTACACGGCAAACAACACCACACCCAATAAACATAAGTATGCTGGCTTTAAAAGGGTGGAATAAAAAACGATTATGGGTGAATATTAAAGGGTAAACTCAAATCTCTTACCGTTCTACAAGAGAAAATACAGAGTGTACTCAGTAACCGATAATCACAAACACAACCAGAAGCGGTACACAACCCACACAAAGACAAGCTTCGTAATGGCAGTGAACCGAGTTCCTTGACATTAAGAGTGGGGAGAATCGATAGCAGGTGCGTTGCTTCTATCGATAAATGGAGAACATATTATTAATCGTCAAATTATGAACATATATAGTGTCGTCGCCTAAACGTCATATACTGTTAAAATAAAACACATATTCTAATCCTGGAAATTTTTGATTTTGTTACATACTTTCTATTTTATCAATTTCGTTCAGGACTATAAATCGATTTATCATTTTCTGGTGAATATGAAACGGAAAATATAATCCACCGAATCTTCAATTCTTGCGAAAAATGCTATGTCAATTAATGGTGCTTTACTCCTCTCCACTATTAGTCTGACACTGACATTATTCGAAGGTAAAGCAAGTCAAAGGAAAATAATACCGACGATTTTATCATAGAAGAACAAATAAACTCATAAATTCACTAAAGTAACAAATATATAATAAAAGTCCCTGAATTTCAATGTAGAATTGCGATATTAACTGAATTTTTATTACTTAATCAGATGTTTATGGAAATTTACTACTAAAATATAATTTTGGCTAAAATGTTACTTGACATGTAACATGATGTCAAATTTGGTTCTGAAATTAGTACTACTGTATATTTATTGCATATCTACATTAGAGCATGACTAATATAAATATTATACTAGTGTACATGAACTGATTGTTTATTTGAACTGCTTGTTTAATATTACTGAATATTTTATTATTTATTGGATTGTGTATTCATTTAAAACTTTAAAATCATTCAACATGCACGTAGAATTGATACCTTTTCAAATATCTTCGTTCATTTTTAAAACATTTATTATACCAACTTTCAGATTAAAGTCCTGGTTATGTCTTGGTACATATAAATACAAAAATCTTACTCAGGTGAGTACTTTACTATACAAATGAGTATTACACCAATATTGTGATGTAATAATAGGTGATTGATTTTGTTTATATCATCATCATCATCATCATCATAACCATTATCACCCCCCTTAATCACCACCATCACCATCATTAATAAAGGTATTATCCTCAAAGCATCTATTCTTTATTACCACAGGCATTTTTATTAAGAAAAAACTTATTATATTGCACTTATACTGTTATTTCTTAAAATGTATTTTAATGTTGAAATGTCATAATTGAAAATGTATGAGTAGGATTAATGTCAGCATCTTTATGGTAGTTAGTATCTACCAACTGTTCTTCAAATAAGTTCTGCATTGGCCACTAGAGAGCAGTAATTATCTGCTTCTGAAGTCGATAGCTTATAAACCTTTATTACAATATAAAGTAAAATTACCCAATTCTATTTAGAGTTTTATCATAAAGTCATTTTAATAACTTGAGGAATTACAGGGAAAATATACATCTGATTTGTTTATCTTTTAATGAAAAGAAAACTGAAAAATAGAATTTGATTAATTAAACTACTTGTTTAACTAAAAGTCGAAAGTAGGAATCATCGATATTAATATATTTTCTCTAGATATTAATGATTTTGGCATAATATATGTATTGAGTTCAATAATATAATTTGATCATACGGCCTAATTAATATGGTCAACAATGGCCGCGAATTCTGAATTTCAACAACTTAAATTAAGAAATTTTTCAACGTTTGACGAGTGTAGCTCAGAACAATGAATTCGATATTTAAACTCGAAGAAAGTACACCGAAACAAGTTCCAGATACTTTCGAGAGATTAGTGTCAAACGTTTTTCAGGAAAGAAGTAGGCTCCTCAGTGCAGAAAAAAATATCCTTTTTAAGAACGTATTCACACTCGAAAATGATCTCACGGCGTGTATTGTGATGACAGTATTCCTAGAAAAAGGTTTCACTCTGGATCGACGGGACGGGAAGAATTCGAGTTTCGATCGAAATGTCCTTAAGAAAGTTCAGGCGCTCCCACAAAATTGCAGAAAGGGAGAAGACTGCTACGATTTTAAGATGTACCTACCGTTTCTAGATAGCTATGTTTTCAGAATATACATAGTTCCCATCTGCGGCGACGCCGTCATCACCAGCGTCATCGTCAAGAAATTCGACGAGATCCAAGACACATTCAATCAATCGTGGAAACCGACGAGGTATTTAACCGTTTTCAATCCCGGCCTGGCTGAAAAGTTCACCAATCTGAAGGAGATCTGCGACAACGTCGGGAAGATGGCCGAGGAAGTGCGGGCAATCAGCATGGACGCCGAAGGCTTGTCGAACCCCAGCATTCTGGGGATGCCGAGGGAAGTCAAAGAGAAGATTTTCACGCTGCTGCCGGTTCAGTCGTTCCTGAGGGTAGCGGCAACCTGCAAGAGGCTCAACGCTTTCGCCAGGGACCCCGCTATTTGGAGGGTTTTTCTGAACCGAGACTTCGAAGCGTCCAGCCACCCTAGGGAGGAGTATATTGTCTATAAAGAATTGTACTCCTCAGTAAAGGGCCCTCCAGCCACCCCGAACTTCAACTTCACAACGGAACAGTATCCAGCCGAATCCCAAGTTTCATTACAGTTCGATGATCCCGAATTTCGCTATATGTGACATTAACTCGACATTGAGTGCTTTTTACCGCTATTTTATATATATATATATTCAATATTTTAATTTATTGCTTACGGTTATTTTGTGAACTAAACGGTTACAGGTATTAAAGTACGGGTCTATAATTTACGTTCATTCATTAATTTCCCAATAGATTCTGTTTCTCTCTCTCTCTCTACCTCTGTTGAGAGTAAGAAGGGTCTTGCGCAGAATTTGTTAGCCGCGCTCAGAATCCTTTCTTTTTTATGGTAGATATTTGGTCTTTGGGTGCATAGAAATCACTGTTAATAAGCGGTCATAGGCGAAAGCTTAGAATACATATATACATAGTAAAATTCGATATGAAAAGACATACTGATCTGTACGAAAACTTTTAAACTATTTTAATTGTAGAATATTTTCTATAAGAAAGTGTGAAAATGAGGACAACGCTTAAGAATGGAAGGAAGACGAAGATCAAAGGGAAACAGATTATTATCATAACGTAAATCAATTGATGTTTCGAGTTATTCAATTATATTTATGACAATGTTAGGTCGGTACCGAAAAGGAAAACGGAATAGGCCGGCTTTAGGCATTAAAACTCTAGTTGGAGTCGGAATTTCGGGTCCTGTTTAGTTCGGCGGGGTGGTATTTTGTGAGTCGGGGACGGGAGGCGGGAGGTATCTTTCAGTTTTCAGATGAGTACTCGGGAGGTTCGGTTAAGTTATGCCGATGGCGCCACGGGTCGCGGGAGGAATGTAGCATGGCGGCGGGATGGGATGGACCGGGCGGTAAATATGCGGAGGACGAGAGGGCGTAGGAGCAGGCGGCGGCTGCGGCTGCGGCGGCGGCGCGACGATCTATTTGCCTTGTTAAACAGATGCCAGGCCGCAATGATTCGATGTGAATTTACAGAGAGCGGCCGGCTTTAAATAAGCGGCCAACATGGCGGGTGATGGTCCGTGTTAACTCCGGTTTCCACTTAGCCCGAGCCACGATTAGCCTATCACAATAAACCTGTCAACTCTGATCCACTCCTTAGCAACACCCCTCGCTCCTTCTTCCTCTCCTTTTCCCTCTCCCCTCTCTCACTTCCTCTCGCTCTCAACTTTACTCGGGCTATACCCTTCTTTCACGATTGGGGGGATGCGAGTGGAAAGGAGGGGGATTTACGTCCTCTATTTTCAAAACGTCTCCTACTCCGCGGACACATTTAAATCTTCGGAAATCCGCTCCGATTTCAAAGTTTGCCCGACCCGGGCAGTGTTGGGAGCGCGAGGTGGAAGAGGAAAGTTTTAATTTTTTACCTCTCCGATTTATGAAGTACAGATAGCGTGTTTTATTCGGCCCCGACTGAAACATTTATACCTCTGACAATCTGTGACTCGAGGAAGATGTTTTTCTTTATTTTATGGACGCGACGAAACGCGTTTCATCCGGAAAAGACAAAACAATTAAGGAACGATATATTAATAATCTTTTTCCTTCCCTTTCTTTTTCTCCCCCACACTCAATATTTCTTCGTACTTTTGGAGTGTAAATATTCCCGAAATGTATTAATTGTAAGTAAATTTAATTACATAATCGTACAGTTTAAATCAATGGGAATTCGCTTTCTCAAACGTGATCAGATTGGTAATATTTGTTTAATTTAATTATAGTTAATGAAGACTAGAAACGTCAATTTTTTTAATATTTTGAGTTCGCCTCACTCTCATTTGTTTCTTTGGTTAATTTATCTTAGAATATCTCGTTTGGTATCGAAAACGTTTACGCTTCAATACTTCTTACACAGTATTAGTGCAGTGTGCTCACAAGTCGGATTGGGGCGTCACAAAATATCCTGTCAGCTCCGCTAGATATGTACAATTTAGTTGTAGCTGTTATGATGATAAAACAAAGTTTATTTACTAGCAGATAAATAAGAGTTTGTTCAATTGTAAGCAAGACTTTGCCTTAACACGTTCAACAATATTTAATTTTTGAGGTTAGGGGTTATTTCTTCTTAGGGGCTACAAAATAATTTTAAAACTGCCGCTAGTTTTGTTAATGCACGTTTCTTAAGGTGGCAAGTTATTCGAAAAAATTGAAACAACCATTTCAAGTCTATCTCGTTATATTGAAAGTGCATTCTTAATCTCATTCGTATCTTTTCACACTTCAGTTGTTTTAAAAATATGCTTTAATCCCAGAGTTTGTATATTTAGTACAAAATGAGAAGGTAGGAAGGAGATAATTGAGAAGAGGAATACTGCTGCGTTGATCGCCCTAGTTTATGCTGGAGAACTTAACATAACAATTCCGACGAAATAAAACAAATAAAATAGAATATTCTGATTAAGAAAGGCTAAATGTAAAGCTCCAACGACTGGCTCACCTTGAGTACTTTTAATGTGGAATTACCAAGAATAACGTGATTCCATGTCTTCGATATCGTGTGTGTAGAATTAATTGCATACCACCCTAAAATTTGATCTGATCAAACTCACAATAATTATTCTGAACTATTCAGTTCCATGATATTCATTTCGATATCTAGTTAGAAGTATGACAACAAATTCTAATATTCGGAACGCTATCTGTCCTAAATTCTAGAAATAGTATGAAATTGGTGGTTGTATTTACTGAGACATCCATGTGGGGGAACAGATTAAAATACATGAACAAATCCGAAATCTCTCCCTCTTATCAAATCCTTGTGGTGCGCCCAGTTTTTTTTGAAGTGACAGGCAAAAGGATGCTTTTTGTGATAACATTCCAAAGGGTGCAGGTCTCTGACAGTACAGTTAATTTACTGTTGATAATTTCTCAGACGCTCACCATTCCACCTTTTATGCAGGTAATTATAAAATGAAAATATAGCCCAATTACACATGTCTTTGGACTCAGGCGTTTAACGAGACAGTGCAATTGTAAAATGAAAATTATTAGGAATTATTTCCTATTATATAGGAATTATATCCGTTCCGCATACTTGTTAAAATATAATTGTAAAAATTGGATGTGAAAATCATCCCAATTAAAAATGACCGGAAAAATTACAATTTTCCGATAGCTTAGTACTTTGTAAGTGTAACTCATTTTCATCAGAGTCATATATCTTTGAATTGATGAGTTTAATCCGATATCACTATGAGTTTTTGAAAGCGAATATTTTCCTCACTGGACGTCGTTCGATATCTTTCCCCGTGTTATATTTCATATAAAACTTTTAAAAGTGTGACTAATAATGACCCAGAAAATGACTAATTCCTTGTTTTCTGTTTCCAGCAGTGGGGTCGAGTCGCGTAAAACCACTCAACGAAGGACGGCAACACAGGTTCACATATCGGATGCTACCTTGCCCAGACAGTCTGACCTTTGCCACCGGCTCCACTAAAGGTACATCATTTGCCCAACATTTATTGTCCATATACTGCACCCGTCCTAGGCGCAATCTCCAGACGATATTCAATTTTCATAATCTTCTTCTACTTTTCTAAATCTCTCTCCTGGAACCGATTCCTGGAACCCCTTCTGGAAGTTATGATATACGATGATATAACACCGATAGGGATTCCGATAACGGACAAGAACTACACGAAAAGAACATATAACCAGCATTCTACGTCTCATTACCTACAGCGCGAAGACGTCATATATACTTACTGATCATTGAAATAAATTGCCACTTTGTACTACAAAGTTTTTTCCGTATTCTCATTTGTGTTAGATACTGAATCCTCTAGCTTGTGCCCGCAATGGACACCAGACGTTTACTGATGTCCAGAAGAATAAAACACAAACATGCAACGTTAAACAACATCCTTTACAGGTGCTGATAAATGAACAATACACACATCAAACGCAGTGTTGTGAGGTGGGAATGATATAAATTTAATAAAAAATATTGTCTATTTAAATAAATATAGGATATTCCTTAAATCCGAAGAGCTCAGAAGAGATGCTCTAAACTCTCGATGCAAGGTATATTTAAAGCGATCGATGGTGGAATCTGTATAAGTGAGGTTTACTAGAGTACCAGATAATTTATTTTTCACGTAGTTATATCTTCGCTTTTTATATTAAAACCCACTACCTCTGTTGTACGGTTAGGGAAGAATTGGCGAGCGTTAAAGTCTCGTTCCGGCCGACACGGTTACCAGTATGTCGAATGAATAATGCATTCCGAAAAGTATACGAAATCCACAGATTGTATAAACGACGCCCGAGGCAATAAGAGCCGCAGTAATGAATTCTATACCGGTATCAGAGAGGGGTAGAAGACAGAGGAAGGCAGGCAGTTGGACTAGCTGCGAGTCCGGCTCAAACGTGGCCCAAGCTCCCTCTGAATAAACAGCTCGGACATTGAATCCGCTCCTGCTTTGAATTTAGAGCTACACGTTAGGATGAACTTCAAATACATAACTAAGGTCGGCCCTGGCACTCCCCCGGCTCCCTCCGACAGACAAACAACAACAAACATCTTCCGACAATTGGCGAAATTAAACGCAAATCGTCCGTTGGTATAGAGCGAGCACATTTTTCATTCGTCACACTAATTGATGAACATTGTTTATTCCGTTCACTCGGTGATTCTAATTAAAAGAGTATCTCTTCAAGTATCGCAACACGAAGAACACGTGAATAGAAATGTTTGAGAATCGTTTTCATAGGATCCATTTTGAAGTTGCTCGCGTTCTGCATTTACGGGTTAGAATGCCGAATTAATTACCCGGCAATATTTTACGATTTATAAAAGTTCGATAGGAATATCGAAATGCGATACTGAAAGAAATTTTAAGTGGATACGCTATTTACTTGGAAACTCTATTATAGGGCAGTAAAGAGGATTTATGGAGCCGAAGCCGGGTGCAAAAACAAGAATATTATCGTGCTCCCCGGAGAGACGATAAACGTTGAGTTATAATCAGAGGCCCGCTTGCCAACATTTCACGGGATTTTGATTCGGGCAAGTTTAATGTCAATTTAATTCCGCGTAAGAGTTAAAGGTCGTTAGTGTAGTGTAGTGTAGTTGAGCGAGCGGAGGAGCGTGGGGGCGCGGGCACTCGCGTGCGTGTAGGTTAACTGTTCCGGTACACTAAGCCGTCCAGAGCCAGGTAAATTGTGTCCAATCCACATATCATTGTTCAACAGCTTTTTCCAGGCGTTACAGTAAAGGCCCGGACCTCAATTACCATACGCCCTGTGTAGTGGCAGTAGATTAGTATAAATAGTGTTTGATTATAAGTGTCTCCCGGTCCCCCAGTCCTTACATACAAATTACCTGATTTCTGTCCCCGACAATACCGTGAGACAAGCTCTCGACATGTTTACGACCGTTTCGCACTGCTAAAGCCCTCCAGTTAGCTATTTATTGGGCTCCTCGATGGTGCTCTCACCCCCGGAGTTTATTTATTTAGATGGAGTGTCTAGCGGCAGAGGAGGAAAAAATTGGAAAATACCTCGTCTATCATTCCTCCCGGGTCCCTTCCCCTCTCCACAACACCGCCACCATCTTCCACTGTTATAATTCTAGCCCTGATGGTCCACGCTTCTTCTTTACGACAGCTTTACGCGATTGTTTATGCCAGTTAAGGTGAACCGGCGACGATAATTATTGTGCATAATATTCTGAATTATTGTATCCTTTATACGGGCCCTGCCGCCTCTACTCCACCTCTCCCGCCCATCATATATTTCGACTTTTTGTCCTCCTCTGAGATATTCACCGAATTCCCCGCCCATGCCTATTCCTTCTTCGAACTCGTATGTATCGGCTCGATGTTCACTCAGCCACCGCTGTCTCTTTCGCTCTTTCGCATCACTACTCCCCCAACTTATAGAAACTTCTTACTGTCCAACATGCTGTTAGTTGATGGAATCGAATACATAATATTAGAGTTGTCATTAATAGAATAGTTAATGTAGACAATTTAGATTTAGGTTTAGCGATGATTTATCTCGTAAAAGCTGTTATTAATTTGCAAAGCGTCATTTCGCTATTCACAGCAGTTCCAATCGGATTATGGAATTTGGTCGCAATGCTTTGTACAGGTCTGTTGTAATGATATGTCTTCACACACCATAGAGTTATATTTCGAAGTTCTGTAACCTGAACCTCTAAGATAACTGAAGCATGTGTTCACTGAACTGTCGAGTTGGACATTCATACAGTCGATTGCTGGATTAAATCATAAATACTAATTGATACTAATTACTTTCATTATTTTTCTGGTCTATCTCTGATAGTTATACAGATAAAAGACATAGCCAAAAAAAATAAAGGAAATGGAACAGGTCAGTATCTGGAATTAGTTCAGAACTTACATTTGGGCATAAATAAATAACACTTATTTAATTATATCATTTAAAATAATATGAAATTAGAAGTTTGCCAGAAAGAATTTCTGGCTAGTTTTTTGAAGGAAATGTTAATTTCATTTTTAGAAATACAGTTAGGTTTTTAAACAATTACTGAACAACAATAACGTTACTGAAATAAAAATAAGAGTAAGATAAAAGAGAGGGTAAGTAAAATAATTGAGAGAGGATTAAACTAAAATGTTCAGCACTGTATTTATAAAATTATTATTATTATATAATTTGTTCGCAAATTCAAAATCAAACAATCAACGTTTGAATCGATTCAAACGCAGCGGTGTTAGTTTATATGGCGACTACTAGAGTGCATACTACTCCGCACACCTGCACACTGCCATAAACCTCACTCCGGGTTATCTATCTCCCGCGGCATCCAATATAGGCCAACAGAGATTTGAGTCATTTTGATTTAGGAAGAGAAGAACACCAATACTACTTTGTAATCCGAATGATCGTGTCCGGCTCGAAGAAGTCAAATAATTCAACAGATACACGGTAGAGCAAAACGATGCTAGGCCAGAATGTTGTACAATTATTTCGATGAACACAATAATCGCGTTTTTTATTCAGGTTTCGCAGAACCTGTTATCTTTGAAAATGTTTATTGAATGTTGATTAATTAGAATTGCTACTTTTAATAGGCAAGGCTGTTAATTAGTGAAGTACAGTTAATCATTCAGCAGTATAGCATTCTAAAAGTTCGGAAATTCTCAATGAAATACTGATTCTGCTGAGCCAATAATGTTATTGTACACATGATTTATTATAAGCTAATATCCGCGATGGTTCATTGGACAATTTTTTTCTTTTCCCATATAGATGAAATCCAGTAGCAAACTGCAGTCTGTAGAAAGTATACGAACCCTCAAAATATAAGCACCCAAGGACGTTACAAAATTACCAGGAATTAAAAAAATAAATATTCGCCGCGGTTTAATTCACCGTTGAAATCGTAATATATAGTAAAAGGGAGGAAAAAATTAATAGGAAGGAATAATTTGCGATAAAATAAACGTATACGCAATTAGAGAGAGCTTTTTTAAACGGACATATAGTTGAATAACCCCAGCACTGGTATGAGCATTAATTACACTTACAAAATTCATCAGAACTGCATTTTAGCTCCATACCCTGTATAAGGAAACTACGCGGCACTCGGATGTATGGTTCGTGTCTGTTAGAACGTATTTACGGTTAAATAAATATAAGGTCAGAATTTACATGTCTGAATTATATACAGCGTATACATGCGATACCAACTCGGCGCTCTCACGAAAAGGAGCATATTTGATTGCAAAAACTGGTCTAAATTAAGCACGAATTACGACGTACACGGGCCAGCGCGTTCTTATAGTTCGTGTCCTGCTTCGCTCAATTGCGAATAGTTTTAGTTTCAACAGAGTTTATGCTTCATCCCCGTGTCTTCATCTCGCACCTCATTAAATAGTCCGTAATCTTGAAATATTCTCAAAGAACCTTGTTCCCTTTTCTAGTTCTCATAAAAAGCGCGATATTAGATGAATATTAATATTAATATATTAAATGTTATTATAGTCAATTATACTTCGGGATTATTACGAATATTTAATTGTGAACTTAGTTAACAAATAAAAAAAAAGGAGAATGAAATATATTACTTTATGTCTAATTTTCGTGCATTCCTTTAATATCGATGAGTAACATTTATTTTTTTACTAAGGACTAATCACACTTAGATTTCCTCGATTATTCCGAAAATATTCCTGAAGGAGAACGCGTTTATAGTAAGTCTACGTTTTCGTCCTTATCCGTTGAAACAATAATGGGACGATTTAAGACAGATTTTTATTTGAGATGACATTATCAGGTATTTAATATTTTCATTAAGTAATACTACGGTACATACAAAAATCAATCACAACTTACAGTTTTAATATTTGCACCGCGGATAGGATTTCGAGATTCGACATTTCTGATAGCATATGTCGTATTTTTGGCACTTTCATTTTGGTAGCACGCACGGAAGGCTCCTTTAGTTGAAACGAAAGGAAGGGGGGTGTAAGGGAGGTGGGTAGCGGGGTGGGTGGAAGGGTAAAGGAAGTGCGTGAGGGTGGCGAAGAGGAGCCGGCTCGGACAAGCAACGACGAGCGATACACGGACAATAGGAGGAGGAGGAGGACGAACGAGGTCGAGGAGGAGGAGGAGAGGTTTTATGTTAAAACAGAACCATAGCCTGGGGTTGTGCGAAAGTAAGCGAGAGGGAGGAGGGACAGTGAAGGGGAGGTAAGGGTAAGTATCAGTGTAGGGAGGGAGGGAGGGATGGAGCGATGGGGGGGGGTGGCATTCAGAGGGGGTTTTCATTAGGAAGATAGGAGGGCACGGGACGGTGGCCCCTGTCGAGGCCGTGTGTCCATCTCTGTGTGCGCGTCTGTGTGCCCGAGCCCAAGTGTTTATTAGTAATGTAGCAGGGGTAGTGGCTGTGTGTGAGTTATAGTGCGCACCCCTGTCATACTATCTCGCACCCTCCGACCCGTGATATACTATGTCACACACTCACACACAAACCAAGGGCGCTCTTTCTCTCTCTCTCTCTCTCTCTCTCTCTCTCTCTCTACTCTCCCGGTTTTATCCTTCTGTCCTCCTAATTCATTCCGTCTGACGTCATCTACCCATAAAACATCACCTCCAAATGAGCGGGGCTCCCTCCCTCTCACTCCCTTCATTGTTCCCCTAAACCTGGACACACTTTATTCAAATGAATTATACCCGCTCCGACCATCGCCCCGCAAAACACATTTACACCACATTTCTTATTACTCCCATCATAAAACTCCCGGAATATTCAAACGGGATAATTTATTCGTCGCATAATTTTTGAAAGTGTCACGGGGGGAAGAAAGACGTTCGGGGCCCGGGTCGGCTCCTGATATTTAATATTCTCTCTTTGCCGGCGGCGCGTGTTTATTCTGATGTTAAGTAGTTTAAAGACTTTTGAATAGCGTTATCCGTACGTTGCTAACTGTTTCCAGAAGAACCCTTTCTCCTTTATTTCGTTAAATTTGTTTTATAATTAGACCCTCGTGAAAAGCTTTTATACGTTGGACACCGCGCCTACGTCCGACAATGGTCGGACTTAGGTGGGTTAAACGCCCAAATATTCTCTACATTGTTTTAGTCCCGCTATTTACAAATGGCATAATAATGAAGGCCGATGCGGGAGTTGGAGGATCCCGCGAGACCTCGAGTTAGAATTATTAGATTGTAAGTTAAATATATTATAGGAGGACTATACAAATGTGTCGAAATACAGATGTGGGGTATTTTTTACATTACATATTACTTGTAAAAAAAATAGCTACTTTAGCAGACAGGAAGAAAACAAATTTAAATGTACATATGATTAGCTATGTATAACTGTGTATTACAATCAGTGTAAGCTGCAAACTTACAGATTAACATAAACTAGGACCGTTTGTGCGTACCTAAATCTAACGAAGGTCTAATTCAAGTTTATTCAACCGTTCTATTGAAATTCACGTGAAAATAAGATAACAAGGTGGAATCAGGGCTTGATATGATCGCATTTGAGGACAATAGTAAAGAGCGATTCGTAACAGGGTTGACAATTTTGACTATTTGAGTAGTGATCGAAACCTGTTAAACTGGTGGTTCGGCTGAGAGCAATAGATTATTTAAACGACACCGGCCTTTTCATTCCCGTCCCGTGCCCGAACTGAGCCAAGATGAAAACGATATTCGGCAAAAATTTGCCAAACGCCCCCTATTTGTATTGTCCTCCAGTTTTATGTATGGCTTTCAAAATCGGTATTCTAGATGAACAGAAACGAAGAATGACCGCCGCAGTCCCACGATATTTGGCAGGGGTCCAAACCTGGCTAAAGCTCGGCACCACCTTCAAAACGGAGGATTAGTAGGAGTCCCCTCTGACAACCTTTATTTCAGTACACCACGCTGTTAAACGATTTGTGTAAAAATAACAATCTAAAACCAACAATTTATATTTAAGGAATAAGAAAGTATGCCTACGTTAGCAATAAACGGGAGGTAAGGTATATTGCCAAGTACCTGCCGCGTATAAATCGCATCGGTGAAAGGTCAGTTGCCACGCCATTAGAAAGCCTAACGAATCGCAATTATTCAAATATTTGAACTGGTCTGCCAAAAAGATTGCCTGCAATTTTCGATTGTGAATATCCGAGGCACGGTTGTCCTGAAGAAATTTTATATCCAATTTAGAATGGAGAAGGGGCGAAATATCTCAACACCCGATGAATAGAGATAATTGTTGTACCTCGCGCGTGTGTATCTCCTGATACGTAGTAGAGAATGTATATGCACTTTTCGAATGAAATACTTTAATTAATTTTTAATCGACTTTAATTTTGGTAACTATGTTGTTTTTACTGAGTTTTAGTTAAAAATAATTTTTAACACAAGGGAGGAAGGAAAAAAGAATTGTCTAAATGAATCAAGTTGAAAGAATTGAAAGTTTAACATCGTCTAAGGACATTAATCTTTCCCGATGACCCGTGCTACCATTGTGATGTGGCCTGGAATTTCGATTGCGGATATGAGAACTTTAACGCCTGTTGGAATCTCGAATGCGGATTTTCAGACAATACGAAACCGCCGCAGATTTGGTTTTGCTTAAATAAAATCCGCCTTTCCGCAAAAATAGAACGGACGGAGCGGTACCAAGCGGGATGATTCAGAGTGTAGTTAAGGAGGGAGGACTGTGCACAGTAGTGGAGATAGTCTCGGCGGAGTGGCGGGGTCCTTACGATGTTATCGGGAGGAGCGGAGCAAGAAGGCAAAAGGGATCCCTCCTCCCTCCCTCTATCTATATCCATCTATCTGGCTTGCTCGAGAGTCCCGCCGGGGTATGGACGGGAGGGGTATGGGCGGAGGGGGATTTATATATATCGAGTCGTGCTGCTACCTGGCGGCCATGCTTGCCAATCCCCCTCCTGCAAATAGCCGAGGTGGCGGCCGGCCCCGACAGCCAACACAATGGGAGGCTTGGCTCTTGTTTTATACAAGAACTTAACTATGGCCTCTACTTTAACTAGAAGTTGACTCACAGACCGTCCTCCCGGGATTATGGTAGGTAGGACACCTCGCTCTTCCTTCCGTCCTCCATCTTAGCTCCAGTACCGTGTTGCCACACTTTCTCAGACGGTAGAACATTGCGAAAAGATACATAATACATGATTTGGATAGGATTGATAGAGTATACTAAAGATGTCAGGTATACAGTTATCAAGAATAATTAATTAACTCTTAATGTTTCATTCTTAATTAAGGACATGTATTTAATACAGTTATAAGAAATATGGTGAAATAATGGATTTTAGTGTAAAACCATTACATTTTAAGAATAAATATCGTTACTAGAATAGAATTATTAATGCGTTGGCGTTTCCGGTAATAATTTTTACAATATCCTGTTTTAATTAATTTACCCCAATGTCATATATATATATATATATATATATATATATATATATATATATATATGAAAAAAATTTCTTCGCGGTTTGAATTAGAGAAATTGAGTCTTATTTTTATACTTTAGCTCCCCAATTAATCACCCTTTTCATTTGAAATTGCATTGTTCGTTGCAACGTTCCTGGGAGAAAAACCCGAGAGAGAAAGGGAAAGAAAAAGAGGAAACGGGTTATGTATATGACCCGAGGTGGGACTTTTCGTTTTAACCGACTACCTGATTCGGGTCCGAAGTGTATTGAATACAACTCAGTTCTTTAATTGAGATACAATTTCCATCCACTTGAACTACATTGGGACTTCTTAACGATATTAATTACCATAACAACGTCCGGTCCAATAGGCCCGGTAGACATTAGACAATGGGCAACAGTAAAAGGGGGGATCGGTTCTGACTAAGGGACTCCCTTGTTCCAGAGTAATATATATGCTTCCCTCTATTGTCTGGGCCTGTAAAAAGTACAGGGCTCCTGGGATAAGTAGACCTCACCCCAGAACTAGCCTCCCTTGTAATGTTTAAAGGAATTCAGTAATAATGGAGTTTTAGAATTTAAATAAGAAATAGAAAATACACACATACAGACACATATATTATTGGCCACAGGTGAGGATTATAAACTTCAGTACGCAAGTTATTTACTTAGTTGACAAAATTTGGAAAATTTACTTCTGCCCTGAATCCTACGAGCAACAGTGAAGCGGAGCCCGAATCTAAACAACTCGTCCCTTCGAAATCTGTTTCCTCTTTAGAGTCGGTCGTTTCGCCTCCGGGTGCCGGGGGCCAACGTAATTGCCGACAGACGCACTCGGCCGGTGTTTATGACGCAAATATAAACGGCCGGCAATGTCGCGGAACAATGTCGCATTGTAATTCTCCACGCCGACGAGCCTGGCCGCATTATTAAATTGATTCGGATTCTAACAGTTCACGTTTTAGCGGCTCTATATATATATATATATATATATATATATATATATATGTATACATGTACATATAAAAGCGTAACCGGGCGGGTTCCGGCCGGTACGATTGTGAGAATATTTCACAAGAGGCCGCCGAGTTATCTCGGGGCCCTCGTGAATTCCGTTCCGCACAGGATCACGACTCTCCCTCTCTCTCTCTCTCTCTTTCTCCTTCCCTCCCTCCCTCCCTCTATCTCTCTCTCTCCGTGCCATCGGCCGCTATTATTAAACGGCCCCTGGATTGGACGCACTTCTAAATGACATTTAATCTTTCGAACCGCGAGCGGCAATTAACCGGCCTTCTTGGACCGGCAAGATCACTATCGGCCGATGCGCCGGCTACGACGTTATTAATAAACGATGGGACTAGTCAGCGTCCCCTCTACCGCACCAGCGTTATCCTGCGTTAATTTATAACATAAACAAATCGATCGCCTACCTATATCCTCCGGTTTTAATTCCGATCGATATTAATAAACGCCATGTAATACGTTATGTAATTAATTATTAATTCCCCTATAATAATGCCTTACGAAGATTTTTTTTCATTCGCCGCTGCCTTATAACTCTGTGTCAATCTCGATAAGGTCTCCGAGTAAATATTCCAAGTCATTAGATTCAAACTTGCAATTGACTGAAAAGAAAATTGAACCTAAGTAATTGAACCCGAGGCTTTCCCCTGCACACGCTCTATCATATGAGCTACGCCGGGTTACAATTGATCATTTTATATATATAATATATATAATAGTTCGGGTTAGAAAATCTTAGATTGTGGAGTGTGGTGTTCATAATTACATATGCAGCATTTAGCGGATTCGATCTTACCTACTGGAGGGCCAACTGGAATAGTCCGGTACATAGTTGTGCCGTGGAGTAGTCCTATCATCGTAACTAAAACGGGTAACTAATGGGTCTTTACAGATTTCAGAACTACAGCAAAAATTCACTAAAACTCAATTGACAATTCTTTTTTGAATTGCTTGAAAGGGATTAAGTAATGCGAAAAATCGGAGGAATGAATATGACCGGTGTAATAGGACCGTAGCATTACAGTAGTATAAATGATAATATACTATTAACTATATATGTGCGCTTTATAAAAAATCATAAATTACCAATAATAAAACTACAAATTTTGATATTAGTTAAAATAAAGGAATTAATATTTTAATTTCATAATAAGCAAATTATTCAACTACGTGTTATTATTCCAAATTATTTGATGAGCTTTCAAAATTGATAATAACACGTTTTTAGTTAATTGCCCACGAATTAATAAGAAAATGATATCGTTAGCCGGCCGATCTAATGATCGTTCATCCATATGTTAAGGGGATCCACGTTGAAAAACCACTTTCGCACGCTCCATTAATACATGCGCATATTTATCAGTGGTTCATAGGCAGTTTGAAACCTTAGCTAACTTAAAAGGAGGAACAGGAATAACTAGTCAGCTGACTTATACATAGTAATGCAGCCTTCTGTTTATGTGTAGTTACAAATATATCCGTCGTGCTTTGGCATTTTCGTTGACTTTTCATTAAATATTTATGAATCACTCGAATTTCTGAGTTCTATGGTCTCAGCACACCACGCCAAATGACAAATAACGTTCTGAAATAATAAAATCGGAATTGTTATTTATGTTGGCATTTATAACTTGCTTAGTAATAATCATATTGATTCTATGGATCTGTAATTATGAATCGCTCTTATATGTCGTCAGCTAGTAATTAAATTAATTAACAAGTGCCTAATACATGATAGTTGTTGACAGTAATTAAACGTAGTGTAATATTGACAGTAGTTAGGATTGTTAACGAAACAATCCTAAAGAACGCGTTCTTTGTGGATTAATTTACTGTCAATATTGATTCAATTCTTTTGCGTACAACCGTTAATTTGACTTTCACTATTGAGATTGGATGGAAACTCTATTGATCAACTCCAAGGTTTCTCCCTCTGTCGCATTCGTCAAACGTTCGGTCAGGGAGCTTTTACTTCAATTATTCTGGCTTGAAAAATACCTTTGCAATCGCATACATGCGGCAGGGGAGTGGAATGGCGAACGTTCTCGTTAATTCCCATAAATCTACTCTAAACTTATTCTAATATTTATCAGTAATTAAAATACACAACAATAAATCTCTTGGTCACGTACTGACAATGCAATAACTTCTCCGCAAGGATATATTGTATCCTTACTTATATCTGGCCTAGTTGTTTTTAAATAGTTTTGATTTATTCGATATCTGATATTTTATTAAAGCATAATTTTGGTGGACCATAAAATTATTATATGAAAGTAATCGAGATAGTTATTTATGTTATCGATACCTCTTATGGTTTTTCCCTAGAACAACTCTTAATACAAGCGTATATCGGCACAGAAAAAACGTTCCTTAAAAACGGAGTTAGAAATAATGAGAAATAATGATTGCACTTTCATTGTTGTACTAATCACCAGCGAAAAGTGCAGGATGTATCCCCCTTGTCACATTAAAATCATTTGTAAAATGATAATCAGTTTGAATGATTTTGAAACCAAAAGGAATTCTAGATGTCGAGGGTGGAGTTGGCGTCTATGAGATCTATGAGATTAAATCTTACAAATTAGTTTATAGTCACTATAGGATATCAGAATTTAAACGCGTTCTAATAACACTTGGATCGAGAGTGCAAAGTTTTTGCTCACATTAAATGATCAGCGATCTCGACTCGGGTTAGTTCCTCTGGAGCAATTTGAAAGAGCGTGTCCGAGGGGCGGACGTTTAAGATATATTGTCCTCCTCCCAGAACAACTTTCGCAATACCAAAGATATTATTTCACGTCTTCATTACTTACAAATCATTGGCGGCGGATAGCATTGCTGATTCGTTCAAGCGAGTAGTGGGTGTAAGGATTTCTCACAACAATTTATATAATGCTATTAAATATTTTGAAACGATCAGTTATTTTTCCATCGCTGCGTTCCTGAGAACCTGTTATTAATGGATCCTTTATCCAACGTCTAAATTAAACTTCTAAAAATTCTGTAGCCAAATCTTTGTCAATAATGGCATGCAATCGTACAATTGTGTCCATACACATCAAATTTTTTTAACTGTAATATACATTTATTGTCAGTGCCTGAAGACAAATAAAGGTGTAATTTAAAACCAAAACGCTGCGACAGTAATTAGTGAGAATACGATATATCGAGGGTGCCGGTTCCTATCGGACTACGCAACAGGAGATGACGGAATCAGATAAGCGACACTGCCTAATCGTCGGTGAATAATTCATTAGAAACCGTTTAAATCAATAAATTTGTTATGACTACTTTAATGGCCACCTTAGCCAGCCCCCTCGGGCGCTGGAGAAATGGCCGCCGAACCAAATTATAAACAATTTTGACGATAGCGTTTTGATCAGAATTCCATAGCTAATTCGTTAGGGCGTTAGCGGTAAATGTGAATCCAAGTGTGTCAGCCGAGCGTGATATGTCACTGGAGGAGAAATCTTGGGAGCATAGTTAATCAAATGTCGCTAGAAGAATACCGATCGCAAACATGTTTTGTTATAATGCATGTTTCTAAACGAATTTTGGTTTCATAAACTATCTGCAATTGAAATAAATTTGGCAATTTATAGGATTAAGTATAGTTTATTTCTGTAAATACTATATGCGATGAACAGGAATCGATTAAACGTAGTTTTGTTTCAGTTTCTTCACCAAAGTTCCTATTGCCGGTCGGGCCCTTATTCATTGTAAAAACTTTGTTGCATAAAAATCCATTTTGATTTCCGATGAATTTCCCGTCTTCTGTTCTCTCCGATTCCCATCACTTTTTTCCTGTTATATCATTATGTTGCTTAACTTTGTTCAGCTATTAAAATAAGTCCTCGAGGAAATTTGTATTTTAAAACTAATGAGACACCACTTCCAACGAATCGAAGTTACGCAATCGTGTACTTCCCGAGTGGTATCAGCTGTCGGCCAAAAAAAGAAAAGGAAAGAACGAGTTGATAAACATATTTATGAGTGAAATGACTTATGGTGCTGTCCACAGGAGGTACTTAATTGCATCATTTCGCTACGCTGACAATTAATTATTCGGACACTTGAGTTTTAAAACTGGAAAATTAAATGAGCATTTCTAAAAGAAATTTGCAGGCTGAAATATTAAGGCGATATAAAAAAATACAGTTTATCTCGTACGTTCATCTAATTTCGTACCGCGCGAGGCCGAGCGAACTCTCGCCGATCTATTAGTGAAGCTGTCATTTTGAAAAATTGGGCACTCATTAAATACACCGGATTCAAATTGCGGCGCTACATTTAGGTACATTAGTTCTATCGGTAACTAATCCAGGTTAAAAACTTAATATTGATTGCTGTTCTCCTTAAAACAACTCGTAACCAATTGGAAGAAAGTAAACAATTTTAAATTGCAATTACGATTTCGTGGCTTTCCCTTGATTGGGGAGATCAACGAAGCTGATCTTTTGGTAATGTATCCGGCGGTTTTCTTTGAATATATTAATCGCTATTAATATTCTAATACGGAGGCGTACAAGGATGTAATCCTAATTTCTTGTCGTAGTTTTGTTGCTATCCCTCCCTTCTGTATATTTAAAGGCATGTGTCTGAATCTCTTTCATCCCTAACGGTACCCTGTAATCTCAGACTACAAACTGTCGCCCCGCGCCCCTCCCTACCATTCTCTTCTCTCGACTCCTCGCCTTCTTGAAAGATATTCCTCTTCCAACACATTTCTTCGCAACACCCCAGGAGAACGAAATCTAGGACAGGCCAAACAACTATTCCCACATTCCGCTAAACAATTCGGTAATTCCGTCTTAGCTGCTGTTCGAGTAGGTGCAGCTATAATACAATGTCTGAGATCATGATATAGACATATTGTTCTCCGTTTAACCGGAAATTAGTATGGGGTAGAGGTATAATCATCCGACGAATCGACATTTAGTTAGTTCTTAAGACCAACAGTCTTGAGTTAGTTTTAGATGTTAATGTTGTTTTAGTTCATTCTCTATTCCGGGTAGCTCGTGTTTTGATCTCGATACCGTTGGTTCGATTACCTTAACTCCATCGTGAGCTCATTCTTGCCGTTGGTTCCTACCCTTTCTTCGTTAGGGACAGTTTTCTTCGTTTACTATCCCTGTCCCCAGCTCTTAAGTCAATGGTAAGTTCTCAAACCCTTCTGGGAGGCTTCCCCCCCCCCCCCCTCTTGGCAGTAGCGTTCGGACTCGGAATCTCCGCTTTAATTCACACGGCCCGCGGTTAGACGAGTGTGATGGGCGATGTGATTTAGTGCCTGGGGGGCGCCCCTCGGGCACCACGGGAGCGGCACTCGCTCCTCGGCGGCTACTTGAAATATGCACGTTCGGGTGACCCCCCCCCCTACCAAACTCTCCTCAATGAATCATCCCGGTTCAAATGTGCATCGCCTTCACATTACCCCAGTAACAGACACTTTATATTCATAACTCGCGTACCCCACCGCAGACCGTTAACGGCGATTCGCTCTCTAGAGACCATCATCAGGTCGGCGGCCAACAATAGGCCCGTAATGAAAAACCGTCGGGATTCGGTAAGGTTTCGCCGTCGAATCGCTATAAAATTACTGCGTCACGCTGTAAGCCTATTAAAACCTTTCAAAGTATGTTTCCTTTACAAAAGTCCAGATGACTATATTAAGTTCCTGGTCGACACATGATTTTGTTTACTAGCCAATAATACCAATTTGTATTTATTATCAATTGAGCATTTAAGCTCCAAAGTTACTTCCCCCTTCTGTAAATAAAAATAAATAAGAAGAACCGTAATTTCAATGCCGAAACTATCGTCAGTAGCATTGAATTTGTGTCACAGTGAAGTTGTATGCGACTGGAGTTTTCTAGTTGCCTCTCAATGTATAGTGTGGACTGAATACTACTGGCGAGAAGACAAATCCAAGTTCCATCTTCACCTCAGAGAATAGAAAAAAATTGTTTTATTTTATCCTCCTACAACTAAAATGTCCTCTATAACTCACTCCTTGTAGGATATAAAGGCCCAGTATTCTGACATTGATGTTTAGTAAATTGCGATTTATAATGTTTTACGTTTATTTTGTTGCATTCGCGATAAGTATCGATCTAAATCTATTCAGTGCGGCAATAATTCTCCGCGGCATTGTCTAAATAAAATTTACAATCTCCCTATAAAATGTTCACACGCTGCAAACAATGACTGGAGAGAAAATTTATCCTGTGGAAATGCTCGTTGTTCCCACGTCTCCCTTACGTTTTCAAACCGTGTAACTATTATGTTTATTTTAGCTCGGGACTTCATTGCCTAATGGACTAAACAAAAAATATTTGCATACAGATTTTTCGAGTGTATGAAACGGGCTCGATTTTAAATATTTTTTGAACAAAATGCATACTATTCATCCATTATGATCAATAAACAAACTTGTCAACTGAAAATAATACTTGGATCCGATTTTTAACGAACGACTCGAACACGCTATGCAGCCTGCTCAGCCAGTGTTCAGTGGTTCGATCACGCTACGTTTCGTTTCATTAATGATTTGAGTATTTTTTTGAGTAAATCCTTATTAATACTATTCAACACTCCCCGATAGTTGCGTGTTTACTCGCTACTTCAGAATGAATCAAACTGACTGTTGTACACGCTGACTGAAAAATTACAATTGTTTTTCGTTCCCCGATCGATTTTCTAAATTTTTGATTGTATCCTATGTATGAAAACTGTTTACGCTTTCGAATAATAAAATTGTTACAGCTCGTACACCTGAAATAAAAACGAATTTTCCCATTTCTTCACAACGTCAGAAAAGCATGTCCCGACCATACGCCGCTATCCTTTATTATCATTCACCAAATTATCAGTTGAAAAATAAACTTCGAATCATGAATTCAATTATGATATGGAAGTAAATGGAATTCTCTACCCTAGCAAAAATTATATTGAATGAGAACTAAATATATTTTCCTATCGGCCCTACATGATTTTTTATTTTTAACCGATTAATAAGCAATTGAATATATATAATTGGGCCACCAATTAGTTTTGTTGTGTAAATGTAATTTCATGAAAACAGCTTATATTAAACAGCGGTTATTATCTAAACCGGACTACATACGGCTGCAAGAGGCGGTCAACGTTTCCTTAGCGGCCGTTATCCAATCAATCCACCGGTGGGACAAGTTTGCCAAAGTTAGAATTGAAAATAGGGGTTCTTCTTTTACATTTTTAACTCATCGGACAGTCTTTAATAGCTTGCTAGCGAATAAAAACTATTTATCTCAGTTCAGCATTGTTGACGGATGAGAGGAAAAGAATTTTCTCCTGGACTAGTCGGAGAGCTGTTACGTGACTAAATGAACCTGCTGATAACTTTTCAAAGTCTGACTGGCTGCATTCGAGTCCTAAATTAAGAACGCCTTCCCGTTAACTAATTGAACTTTTGCAGTGACAAATTGCAGCGGGAAACAGATTCAATTAAAATTTGATGATTTTCAGGTGTCTTCCTTCAAACGATTCATCTTTTATATTTAAATAAATAACGCATGTCAGTGTTTCTGCATAACAAAACTTTAAACAAACACATAAGTTTTCATTTTCCTGTATTCAAAACCTATCAGACCAACTATAAACGATGAAGCCAGATAAAATACTATGAAAAACAATAAATTTATAGAACTATCCTTAAACCGAACTATAAGTGGTTGAAGAGGGACGAGCCTAGTTATTTTAATGATTCATTGCCACAATCGTACGACGGCAGTTCATTTGAACAAACAATGATTTGTCAAGGGACATTTTTGTATTCAAATGAGTTTACCTACGAACACAAAGAGGAAGACAGTTTTTAGAACGGTTTTTATTTCTGTCAAAACCAAACGTAAAACGAGGAAGTGGACGTGTTGTTTAAAACATAAGTTACAGGTTTTTAAATTTCCGTTAGCATATGATTGTGTGGCGCTGTCGCCGGAATACACGCGGGGGTTTGGACTAATGCTCGTTCTTCAGTGGACACCGCCGTAGTAATAGCACCGGGCCCAATCTAAGATAATAAAAGTTTTAGCTTTGATTAATTATGGGATCGTAACATTTAATGCGTCTATTTAAAGAGCAATTTTGAGTTTTGTTTCAACTCCGGTTGTGGCAACACTCGACTAGGAATCTACAATTATCTTATCGTTGCATTAACTGAATAGATTAAAATTCCAAGATACAAACCCGCAATTAGCTCACATTTGGGCCGATCCTTTATCTCTTATGACTGATGTGGGCACTATCTAATCAAGCCCAATCTGGTCCGGTCCTATTAATCACGCGTCGCTGCCACAGTCGCGTCAATTGATGAATTTCTGTCAACATTTTTAAGAAATACGAGCTTCAAAAATTACCTCTCCCTCGCTCCCTACCTGGTTAATAAGTCGCGCATAAATCTACGCCCGACGTGGATAGAAGCCGGGAAGTGAAGATGACTAATTAAGTTTCCGCAGGTAAATCGTGTCATTTTTTTTTACTTTCCCACCGGTGTTAATTTATTGCCGCACAATCGACAATTATCCCGTAGATTCTAACACTCGCGATCGCTTAGCGATTCGGTCATCGTCGGTGCCATGCTGCCATCGAAATTAGGCAATCGTTCGGTAAATTTATGGAATACTTATTTCACTACACCGTAAGTATAAATCGATGAGTGACACTTGCGGGTTTCGAAATAGACCTATAACTGTAAGTGTGAAATAGCCTTCGGATAAATATTATAGTTACGTAATCCTCTGTTACTCTGCAATCTTTTAAATTAGAGGCCCGAAGAAAAGTTCGAAATATTAATTTCTGCTTTAACCGTTACCTCTTCTTTTTTACTGAAAATTATAAATTCGATCGAAGTTAATTGGGATCTAAGAATTTAGTTTAGATAGTAGTGTCGCGACGTAAAATAGAAATTATTTATCGGTAGTCGGTACAATTCCGGCTTAATCTCCATAAACATTTCGGTACTGCACTTTACTTAACTAGAACACGAGTTGAATCGGAAAATCTGCATAACGGAGGCATCCCAGAAAATTTAAATTAAACGTTCCCCTCGGCTTGTCGTGAGCAAGAGCTATGCAAGATTTGTGATCGGGCGCCCGATCCGGGCCCGAGAGAGTCTTACACGGGCCGCTCGTTATGGTAATGAAGGCGAAAAAATGTTTATTTCTCCCTGAAATAAACACCGGCGATTGTAAATTCCGGTAAAGGAGAGACGGTGCGGGGTGTCGGGTGGAGGGTGAGTGGTAGTTAGGTAGCGATTAATTTAATACGGGCCAGTCGGCTTTGTGTCGGCCGGTGCGGTTATACGTGTCTTTCTCGGGGGACTGGAAATCGATATACTGGTAAGTTTACACCGCACACATCGAGGTGCATTTCATTTCCATCTCATCAAGAGTGGGCGTTATCTCGGTCAGAAATCCGAGTCCGAGATAAACGACCCATCGAGATCCGGGATCTCGTCCGAGTCGGGAAGGCCGCCTCTCGGTGATATACATGTTGCGTCCCTGTGTAAATCAATCATAATTAGCCGGTGGTCGATAATAACAGAGTCCCGACGATTTCTCGCCGTGTAATTATCGCGGAGTGACATTTTGTTGAATGGGCGCCTCGGGGTGGTGGTGGTGGTGGTGGTGGTGGCCGGGACCGCGCGGCCGTTTCGTGTCTTCCCTCCCACCGTCCCCGCCCTCCCGCCCTCCCCGCCAACCCTCCAGCCGACAGTGATACCGGCCACCCTCCCCGACTATAAATCTGTGCCCAACCTTGTAATCAGGGCTCAATAAATACCTGTACAATAGCTTCGGAGCCAACAGATAATTCCTGAGGGGCTCCCGCTAAATGATGGACTTCCGCAATGCAACGACCGTACATCATGGTTCGGTTTTTGCTGTTCATGTTAAACGGGTATAACTCCTCTCCGGCTTCCCCTCGGGCCTTATTTCTGAGAAACCTCGCTCCTCTTAATTAATTTAAGTATGATTTTTCGTAACCTCGATGAACGCCCGCATGTTTCATTCGGAATCTAGTCGACCGTTCCGTTTCACCTTTATCTACCGACGTTATATAGATTTCCGTTTAAATTTTATCGACCCATCTTACTGAAAAATGTTATTACGCCGTAACAAATATTAATATTAGGATTGTTGACTGCGATTAAATTTACGACATATTACGGAGACCGTAATCTTGTCTACGGTAACAATTTAAGGCTGTTATTAAAAATACCGAGTGAGACTTCACAGGGCTACGGTCAGCCTCCCGAAACCGGAACGAGTCGAGAAAGATAAAATCGAAATATCTATTAAGAATTATTAACACTTTGTTATTACTCCGTATTAACATTCTGCTGGGACGCGGCCGGTAAAGTCGTATCCAATTATATTTCATTAGCTTACTTTCGGTAATTACCTGAAAATTCCTGAAACCTTCCCTTATAATTGGATTGTTGTTGTGCGGCAATTACGAGGCGGAGCCTATCGCTCAGATCTGAACACGGAGCTTACCACGATTAATGGCTAAAGACAGGCTGCGGTAGGTATAGACCGAGCCTGTCAGGAATCCGTCCTTGATTTCGTCCGTTCGGCTGGAAATAAAGTGCCTTCCAGTACACCATGTCGAAAGCCCCGGACCTGGATATGCTTTCTTGATATGATGGACGGATTCCGTCTTCGGTTATGTCAATTTAACACATTAGATATACACTATTGTAGTACATTATGAATACAATTTCATAATAAAAAGTCAATTCGGAAATTAATACTGTTACTGTTAGTGTATAATGCCCTAGTTCGCAGTTATAGTGATTTAAAAACTTGAATGTTTACACCATTTGTACTGGTGATTACAGAGTAACTTACATTACATTAAAGGGTTTCAATCTCACCAAAATTAGAATTTAGGGGGACCGGTTGAGAATTCATATAGAAAGTTTGAATGTTTAATCTATAAGGGGGTCGGGCGGTCGTAACTTCAGACCACGCTAACAGATAGCGCCGCGTGCTCTGTCTCGGGTTTCCTTCAAATGAACTAGACGGTACTGACATTCTGGCTAAAGACAGTGAAATGAACAGTGGTGTCTGTCTTCTATATTCGTGCAGTATATTATGATTACTCGCTACAGTTACGTTATGATGTATATAAACACAACATAACAAAAAATTTGTGTTTTGTGAAATTACATCTGTCCCTATAAACAACAGTTTCTGACCTTAAACACGCTGCTGGCGCAGCACGTGAAAGTATGATTTGATATACGTGTTATACATTTATAAATTCTCTCATAAATACTCTCTGACATGCCTAAACTACACCAAACTGGCAATCGAACAAGGAATATCTGGCAACTGACAATTGTCTGTACTTTTTTAACGATATTTCGACTTATAGATAAAGGAAACGGATATACGATTGCGTACAATAAATAAAAATCGATGGTATCATTTTGAAAATTCATTTTCAGGAATTTCTGCGATCCCTAGCATTGCAGCGTTAATCCTGGGTTAACAATGCGGCTATAATTCTCGCTGCATTACGAACGAAATAATACTAACGACGGCAAGAAGCGGAAACTAGTATGGTTTGGGACTACACAAAGGAGAGGACGCAGGGAAAATCACACGAGCGAAAATAACGATTAGTAGACGAAAAGGTAAATGCGAGATGGGGGTACCTGAGAGGAAGAAGCCTGGTCGGTATTTCTCGGGCGGCGGTAATTAAATGCGACAAGACTTTAATAAGTGTATCGGGAGGTGAAGCTCCTCGATGGGCGCTTAAAGTGCCAGTTAATTATCGAATCACCGCGCCGGTTTTTAACGGCGATTTACCGGCGGCCGATAGATCAGGTGGCCATTAGAGGGTGAATGAAATACGGCCAGATAGCGGACGGCGGAGTTTTATAGGGATGGACGGAGGGGAGGGGGAGAGAGGGGGTGAGGGGGAGGGGAGGGAGGGAGGGCAGTAGCCGGAGAATCCTATCTGCCTTTATGACGGACAGCGCTCGGCTTGACCCCGGCAAAATCTATGGCCGACATTTATGACCGGGCTCCTTTCGGGGATTTTTGTTCTGGGCCGGCCCCGGACCCCGATTTAGGCATTCCTCCTCCATTTTGGAAGCCTTCCATTATTATACACATCCCCGCGGTGGGCACAAATCAAACCCCCTCCAGAATCCCCTTCCTCGGGCTATCCTCCCACCACCGCCACTCCATAATTATAACTTCACAGTCTCTGCATTCTACTCCGCCCCGACCTCACCCTGGCTCCGCTCCGGTTCCTGTCCGCTTCATTAATATTGTCGCTCTTCCCGCTCCCACCGAGATGTTAACCAACAATGACAAATCGGAGGAGTTCATATTTCTATAGATATATTCGGTCCATAAACATAATTGTCGTCTTGTTTTAAATGCCGGGTTAATATATTATTATAAAAGCTTTATCTCTCCATTGAGTTTCTATTTCACGCTACGTGAGATATTTAATTGTTATAGCGTCTGGTTTTGTAATTTGCATCGAATCAAGGAAGTGTAGATTGTTGTAGAGCTGTCTAGAATATGTTCGTATTGCGCCGCTGTTCTCGAACGATAGCAATTTACTAAAACCGAAGACAGAGGCTAGAACAGTTTCAGCTTCTTTACCGGGGTCTGGAACATTCTGTGTTATAATAATATACTGAGACATTTAAGCTTTTCGGCCGCCGCTTAAGCGTTATGCCAGGCGGTAGGAGTGAAGTTGGTGATAGAATGCATTTACCTGTAACTAATTGGCAAGGTTCTTACGTAAAAAGGAAGAAATGTTCAACTAGCCGATAGGTTTTTTAACGTCTGGTAGAGATTTCTAAATTAACAATTCCATTTCTTTGATGCCTGGGCATTCCTGATACGGTTTGTACTAATAGTCCCTGTGCCGTGACAAATTACAGCGAGAAAAGTATTGAAATAAAATATGATAGCTATTTTTCCATGTATATTTGTACTAGTAATTGTTTCTTAAAATTATTAAATTATTATGGGTTGTCTATCGTCATATCTGATCTACAATTTGGTTGAAGATCTTATTCTAGTAAGATAACTAGGGATATTCTATTAATTATTATACAATTATACTAATAATTTGTTCATGATTCAACCCAGAAATGTCATATGCTAATTATAGTCGAATGGTTGACTTTATAAAAGTACATAATTTCCTTGACACACTTGTCAGTAGTCTGTATAAACTGGTGAAAGCACTTTATTGAACCCGTTGAACAGATTGTGGTCAAAATGATTGCGAACTACAGTAGTGATCTTGTAGAATTAATTTCTTATAAGCAATTTTACTATATCATCCTGAATAGTCTTAAAATAACCCTTTTGGTCTGTACCAATTTTGGTAGACATAGGAAACAGCTTTTATTAAGTAAACTCATTTAAATAAATAGAAACTGCCATCAGAACACTCCATGGTCTTTTTTCGTTTTCGAGTACACTGTTGTGTAAGTACTGGTTTCACATTCCAGCGGATACTTTTGCACAAAGGCAATAGGAATGAGCCGTCTATAATAACTAGATCGGGAATAATCTTGATGCGAACGAAGCTACACAGCCAACTGTCTCAGCACAAAGGAGTCCTTTTTTATTTGAAATTTGGCATTAATTACTGGCCCAACTTGATTTGATATTCATGCTTTAGAAGAATAACAATGGGGCGTGAGCGATTAAGTCTTTCGATTGATTACTTCGTTTACAAATCGACGTTCCGATTAATCGATAACGATATATATGTGTCGGGTGTTAATAATTTATATTTTTGTTTGCTTATCGAATGGAATATTAATAAGGTTTGACAATTATGAACGCTGTTAGTCATTCTTCCTCATTCGCCGTGTTATAATTCTATAAGGCGAGTACGGGTGCTGGAGGATACTGAAAAAATACATTTCTATATAGAAGAAATATAGATTTATTTGAAAAATGATAAGGAAAATTATTTAAAAATTAAACAATCGAATAAACGTTTTTTCGATTCTTGGACATTTTCGTAATAGAGTAATACAAGTTTAGGAACACATCAATAATATTGGTAGTTGTACCGAAATCTGGTTTAAGATACGTTTGAGAAAAAGATTGGGCTTTACTCAGTCGGACTGAGCCAACTGCCAACACTAAAATAACTACAGGAGCGCATCCATCAAGGCGGAATATTCGTGTTTTCGCGTAAGCGAGAAGGGGGAATTGTGACGAACGGGAGAACGGTCCGGGAGAGGCGATCGTCGGAGTATTTTTCTTTTTCAGAACGAGAAACGGGAATAGGAGAGAAGGGGCCAGAATTTGTCGGACAGGTGAGGTCGGTCGTGGGAGGGGGTGGGCCTGCGACTTAGTCGAAGCCCACAATTTAACTTCTGACAGCGGGCATAAATAACTCAACAAACATCCACCTCTTAATGAATCCGAGCCTTTAGGAGTCTCACCAACAAAGAAACCCAGGAATTAACGCTAAATCGATAAATAACAATAACGCTCGGTCTCCCTGAGGAGGACCATAAAAATGTGTTTCACGTCGGCAAAAAATCTTAATTATAAATTATGTTATTCAAATCGGACGTAATGACGTTGCTTTTGATTTATTATAAATCGCGTTTTTACGTTTCGTATTTTACGGGCCCTATTTTACGGATCTTCCTCTCGTATCTAAATGATCTTCGGAGCCCTCGTAAAGATAACTTAGGCAACAATTAAGGCCTTTTTTTATGGGGATCGATCCTTCGGCATTGGTTTGTTCTCATAAGAAACGCTATACGTCATATATAACACAAACGATGTAGGCAATCACATCGTGTATTCGGTATTCATCTACATAATAAACTGATTTATATTACGTAGGGGCCGTTTTAATGACGCGACAGACCATGTTGGATCGATTAATAGGTCTATCCGTTCGGCGTGATTAGTTTTTATCTATAAATCTTTCGGGCCGAATCCCAATCGGAAATAGTGACGTTCAGTTATCCGGCGAGCAATTAATGAGAAACGAGAACCATAGAAACAAAAGTAATCGATTAACTAAAACCGAGGATTTGGGCGAGTAAAATGATGAAATCGTATAAGTCGTAACATAAATAATTCTTTAAGATAACTAAGTCGACTGTACAATATTTACGCGGAACGTTTTATTGATTATTGTTCGTCGACATAACTTGTAGAAGGCTTGTTGGTTTCGTCGAAGGCGGCCTCTTCCGTCTGTATGAGGGTC
Organism: Lethocerus indicus; assembly: GCA_019843655.1. Lineage (NCBI taxonomy): Eukaryota > Metazoa > Arthropoda > Insecta > Hemiptera > Belostomatidae > Lethocerus > Lethocerus indicus. Next base: position 17,055,612 of record JACDQD010000003.1, on the reverse strand, counting down.
GTGAAACTGACCGTCCTGTTCCTGAAATTGTGAAAGCCGAGGACTCTCCTGTCGGCGAGCAGGGCGTCGCCGGTGTCCAGTAGCACGCCCTCGTCCTCCATGTCTTCCTCCGCCGCCTCCTCCTCTTCCTCAGCCTCCACCTGTATGAATATCACGTCGTCCCCCGTCGGCTGGCTCTTACTCGGCGTCAGTGCTACCGAGGCCAGAGTTGGATTCAGCCTCCCGCCACTGTATTCCTCGTCCTCTTCACCTCCTTCTTCCATCTTCAGCAGGTTCGACCCCATTTTCCTTTTCCTAATTGATAATTTACCGTCATTAAGGTCGGTTTGTATTCGTTACACTTTAAGTAGGCTAATTATACAGATAAAATATTTATACATTGAGTGTTAATTTAATGTCAAATATTGTTATATTAGCTATCTATGTAAAATATATGTTTCAACCACGGCAATTGGTTGAAATAACATGTATAAAAATAAAATATAAACAGCGAATGTAGAATTAAAGCTTACAAAGAAGGACTACATTTTATCAGCAGGAAACAATTTTTCAAATATCACTTCGGTCGCTCGCGATTTCGTATGTACAACTAAAAGTATATACATAACAAACATTTACCTTCTTCTGGGTTTCACGTGAATTATAGGCGCGTCACTGGTCTGTGTATCCTCCATCGGCTGGTAGAGGCCGGTGACGTAGGACGTGGCCAAAGTGGGGTCCTCCTTGTGATACTGGACCAGGTGGGCCCTGAAATCTTTAGCGTAATTCGACACGAACTGGCACCCTTCAATTTTGCATACGTACAGAAACTGGCCCGGGTGTATTTTCGAATTTATGACGTGTTTTCTCAAATTTTCCTGCAACAAAAATTATTCATTGATTATTTCTTTACTAAATTTTATTTTTTAAAACCGTGTTTCGGACGATACGTGACATTTATACGTAATTTTCGGTCGCATAATTTAAGATGAACCGCGAAGTGAACGGTTCATATTCTAAGCAGGTAATCCTCTGTTTGAACAGACCAGAGCCAAACAAAACTGTGTGCGGCCCAACTGTGTCAGACCGAATGACGGTCTGTTGTCTGTCACGAGCTCTAGTTGAAAGTGTGCCATGATTCTTTTGAAACTAATTTGAGTTCTGTCACTAGGCTCTCGCCGCTGCCGACAGAAGAGGCGAGCTTAGTGAGAACCTAAAAGAGTCCCTGAATTTATTTACCCACTGGATTTTCGGCACTAAAAATAGTAAACTAAACCTTCCATTTTCCTAGTTTACTACGATGAGGAATTTGTATTTTTAACCCGTTCGCAATTACATGTAACATGGGGCATGTGTAACTATTAGCCTTGGAGCTACTGTTACGAAGAATTGTTTTGCGAAGAATGTGTTCAAAAATGTTATCGATACATACAATTAACGCGATGAAATTTAGTTTTTAAATTCCATAGCCTTAAATATATGACATTTATCTAAATAATGAAGCATCAGGTCTTTCTTATCAATACATATACGAAGGCACATAATTATTAGTTAACTATACATTTTAACTGTTATTTCATTTTGCCCGCTTGCAATATTCCAATTATTTTTCAAATACCATGCTATAAAAAAGTGCAAAATACATTTTGGAAGCTACATCGCCCTATCTGGCAGTTTTAAAATATCACAGGTGTTTATGTATGCCCAGCACGGAAGAAAGGAGAGTCCACCGCCCATAATTGAACCCGATGTTTATTCCACACTAAAGCTGACACTTAGATTCAGATAGTGGGGAGTTTATAGGCGGGAAAGTGCTCCGTCGAAGAGACAAAAGTGAACGAAGTCGTAAACTAAGTTTTTACAAGCCTGTCCGGGCCGTTTAAGTTATCGGGGTGTTTAAAAATGGGGAATAAAGGGTCCGACGTTTCTAACATAGAGCCGGAGAAGAGCAGTGATCCGGTGGTGTGGGCGTCCGCCCCTTTCGGAGTTTGTAAACGGGAGCTTACGCTATCAAACGGACCAATAAATAAATAGACAGAGGAATACATACCAGTAGGTTGCACGTGAAGGGGCAGTAAGGGCAGTTGTAGGGTTTGGCCCCGAATGAAGCCTGAGGTGCCTGTTCAGGTGGGATGAGTTCCTGCTGGAGAAACTGCAGTGCGGGCACGTATACTGATCGCCCCCCTTTTCGTGCTGGGATCTTACGTGCCTGAAAATTTGGAATTATCAGGTCTTAAATACTATTATCATTATAATAATTAATTCCATTTCAGTGCAGTTTTTCGAAAACGCATAGAAATATATAATGTATAAAGAGGCATTGAACACGGACTATTCTTCCAACGAAAACTAAGGGAAAGTGTTCTCGTAACGAATTGAATGGAGGATTGTTTATCAAAACAAGAGCAACGGGGGGTCGTGAATCTACGCGATACATTATACTGAAACCGGGACCGGTCGTTGGCGTACAATAAGCATTGTCTTCGACTATATGGCGGAGGAAAACGCCGTCGGTTTTTTGTTATTCGGTTCGCCGGGCGGGCTATTCGCGTGCCAGAGCGGAAGACGCGGAGAGGCCGACCGGAGGAGAGCCGGAGCTCCCTCTAATTAAGGTGACAATCTGATGGTGGTATCTGAGTGAGTGCGTGTGCATGTCGTGTGTGTGTGTGTGTGTGTGTGTGTGTGTGTGTGTGTGTTTGGCGCTGGGCTCTGTCGGACTCATTACAGAGGGCTAGGCTGGCTGGCTGGCTGGCTGGCTGGCTGGGGAGCCGGAGGAGGAAGGCAAGCAGCCGAGTCGTGACCAAGCATCGTGCTCTCACTCTCTCTCCCTCTATCAGCTCCCAACTATCTCTCCTTCCCTCCCTCCCTCTCTGTCTTACACGCTCACCGAGATACTCCCTGCCTCCCTTCCTCGGTAATTGATTTCAACAGATTTATTGCTCCCCATTGCCCCCCAAACCCGCCACTCCACCCCCGACCCACCCGCAACCCCAAACCTCTCAGATATGACTCACATAATTTTCCCGCCGCGAAAGAATGGCTAATGCGGTCGGAAGATATCCCATCTTTCCCAGAGAGGTCTTTGAAATCGCCCCCTATTAAAAATTTCACCGCCTCTCAGCCCTTTAGACCCTATCGAATGAGGTATCGGGTATTAAAATTCAGAATATGAAGGCCGGTTCCACTTAAAAATGTGTACCGGGCGAACTTTATCTCGACTATAACTTTAGCATCAGAAAACCGCTTTTGTCTTATTTATTGATGAAGGTGCACCATTTTCTTGTACTCGATATATGAAAATAGCGATAATAAAAGTCTCCCTTTTTGACAGATGTTTACAGTAAATTTTATTTGTGCATAGCGCTATATTATATCATAATTTACCTCCAATTTTTTGATTCTAAATTTAATAAGGCCAAACGCGCGTCAAACTCACAAAAATATCGGGGTATTATATTAAAAATCCATTACGATTAATATTGGGACTTTTAATACCCATTTCGCTGGTGTGAGTAGGAGTAGAAAGTACCTGAATATCGTGGGATGATAAATAGGCTTAACGGTAACCCTCAACCGGTCTTGTCTTTAGTGCTGAATTCCTTCACTTGGAGGTGTTAGTGTCATTTCGGAATAGCGTATTATTGTATCAAATACTGGACCACAAATACACCTTTATGGAGCTACTTAAATAAGAACTACATTCATACGCATCGGTCTATCAAATCCGGAAGATACAGAACGTGAAAAATTTATTTCATTATGCATTGTCTGTGCTCCAAGCCGTTTAGCAACTCTAAGAGGATCTAATTTTGAATACATCTTATGATATTTCCGTCGTGCCAACCAACGTACGTATTGTCCACCGCGGCTGGACAAGTTCGAGTTTCTTCGGCCGGGCGATTAATTTGAGTTTATTGTGGGCAGGGTAGACAATGCCTTATTCCCGACACTCTATTACAATTGCCAGGACACGAAATTCTTGTTCCTATCACGATTTAAATCGGCGGTAAACACTCCGCCTCACCCCCGATATCAAATCTTCGAGTCACGCTCACTCACCGGCTCCAATCCCCGTCGCCTTCTTTCACGGCCGGTGCCGGCAGAAATTATACCCGGGGAATTGTAAAATACTCCGTGCACCACTCCGGACAATTTATCAGTAATGAGATTCCCTTTTGGCTTTTTCATCAGGGGGAGCGCGTATTAATCAATTATAATTGCTCATTAATTCTTCTAATTGACCCGATCGCGAGTCAAACGGTTACCGGGCACGGCCTTAAATGGCCAAAATGGTTCCGATAAAAATGAGTTAGGGCTAGGTATTAATTTCGACCGCGTTTCGAGACGTTAGTGATTGGGGCGTAAATAACGAGCGCAAAGCGTTGAAGTCGAGGCGGTAAAACTTTCAATGTTCTTTAAAAATGTCAACGGTCGGGAAAATCGATCCCGAAATATCACTGGATTTTGAAATTAAGCGCACTCCTCAACTGTACCGACCGGATGCTCCACATTTTCTATCGGGCATACTTGCTGAATTAGGTCTACTGAAGATCCCCACTGTTGTTCCTCAGGGTTGAATTATTCCAAGTAGATTCGTAAAATCTAGTTTCAGAGTGAAACAATTTTCGAGCCTGTATAAAACCTTCCCACGTTCAAGAAATTATTCATGTTTGCTAGTATTATCTGTTCGTTATGATGTAGGCGGTCTTAAAATGGACCGGATTCCTATAAAATTTTCGATTGAACTCACGGCTGTGACGACCTTTAAAGGAATGAAAATCTGTGCCTGGCGGCCGCGCTGTGGGAACCTCGAGGCGGGGCGCTTCGGAGGGGAAAACGCTCTCCGCCCCGAGTTCACCATTACTGGAGTAAATTGACCATCAAACTCGATAGTGGGAGGATCGTATTAAATATCGTACCGTCAGACAGGTCGGTACAATATGACCGATTTGACACGTTTTTTCAACTAAAGTGAGCGGACATACTTGGTAAGTTGGCCTTTGGTCTTAGCAGCGTAAGAGCAGTGAGCGCAGTTGAAGTCCCTCGCCTGCGAATGGGTCCTCAGGTGGGTAGCCAGTTCCGCTTGCGACCTGCACGTGTAGATGCAGCCCTCGATCTCGCATCTGAACTTTTTGCCCCAATGTCTCTGCAGGTGTTGTACCAAAATGGACCTACGGAAAGTAATGTCCGATAACTTAAAGTATGTTAAGTAAAATGGTTTCTCATTCACAGGTATATGAACATCAATTCGGGCCGTCATTTGATTCCATCTATAATATTTTTCGTTTATTAATCGTATTTGTCATATCCACGCTAACAAACTACAAAGCGGTTCCGGGTTGTTTAATTTTAGATATGATCCATATTTTAGTTTAATACAAATAATCATGACCTCCAAGCGAAATTTCTTCTTGTTCGTATCTAGTAGGAAATATCACCTACCTGTGCAGAAAGCGCCTAAATTTTGAAATAATCCTGCACTATTATTTATTTCAACATAACTTGACGAATTAACTTATTTAATGTGTCAATATCTAGAATAATATAAAAGTAATACAAATCTATGTTTTAAAATGTCTACCATTTACTCTCCAGCATCTTTACCATTGCTAGTCCGTCAGGAACTTATTGGTCCTCGGGTATCGTCAAAGGACAAGAAGAGAGATAACGAAGATTACTCTGGAGGCGGAAATTGGGACGCTGTCTAGAGGGAGCCATACCGTCCAGCCCCGAGGTTATCAAATCGGATAAATTGTTCAAGTCGTATTTCCGTCCATCTGCTTAAGTGGCCCGGTCCAATCTCCACGGCTACCTCTGACGTCACGGCTGTCCCTAGTCCTCTGAGGGACCACCGCTCCCCATCCCCGCCATAGTTTGGCCTACTGCCAGGTATAGTTGGGGCGTAATCCCAATTTAAAAAGTAACCAAATTAATAACCAATTTAAGGAAATTAATCTGGACTTTGAATCGCTTTAAAGAAGCATTGAAAATAACCGATTACAAAATTGTTTTTTTTTATTGCCGTATATATTTCCGATACCCCGCAACGCTCGCAGATAAGTTTATCTAATTACATCTATTTCAAGTATTCCGTAAAATTGATTCATAAAATTATGAAATTGAGATAGGAATTAAGTGAAATTAGTATTCGTCAGCCTTTTGCAATTTGATGTTATGAATTATGAGAATTGAGAGAGAGAGAGAGAGAGAGAGAGAGAGAGAGAGAGAGAGAGAGAGAGAGAGAGAGAGAGAGAGAGAGAGAGAGAGAGAGAGAGAGAGAGAGAGAGAGAGAGAGAGAGAGAGAGAGAGAGAGAGAGAGAGAGAGAGAGAGAGAGAGAGAGAGAGAGAGAGAGAGAGAGAGAGAGGGAGAGAGAGAGAGAGAGAGAGAGAGAGAGAGAGAGAGAGAGAGAGAGAGAGAGAGAGAGAGAGAGAGAGAGAGAGAGAGAGAGAGAGAGAGAGAGAGAGAGAGCGAGAGTGAACCCACATTACCTAACTTAAAACTAACGGAAACGTTCCATCAGTACTTTTCTAAAACTCGTTTGGCAACCGCTTTTGACGAGCCTCGTTTCTCGTTAAATAACGGGGAAGAAAAGAAAGAAAATTATTTGTTTATTTGGCCTCGAAGCGGGTCGAACTGGGCGGTAGTTAAGGCACCGTTTTAACGCAGATGGACCGAGCTTATGCCGGGCGCTAAATTATGCCCAGAGACAATGTAATAAGACCCTTTTTCCACATATTTATCCCGAGTGGACGTCGCGTTCACTCATCCTCAATTTCAAGTTTTTCTAATGATGAATGGGGCACTTTACGCGTCGTGAAAAATGGCTATTTTCAGTCTGAAAAAGGTCTGTCCCCGGGATTAATAAATAAACTTTCCGATAGGGCTTGTCCGACACGGACACCGTGGCGGGGATCCTCGCGCCGTTAGATTAAATTATTATACCATACTGAATTTGTCACTCAAAAACGCTTTTGCACAAGTCCAACGAGAAATAACAGGAATTCGGACGATCGTTCCGGGTCATCAGTTATACTCCCGATGCCCACCTAGAAATTTATTTGAACTATAAATTAACCTTTAAAGAAAATGGCATAATGAGCAATTTATATTCGGAAGCGAAAAGTCTTCGGGAATTTCCCAATACCGCACGAAATTGCGGACGCGGGTGTCATTCGGTCACTGGAGACGATTAAAGCCCCGAAACGCCCCGCCATGGACTCGGACTACTTTCTAACCATTTACATAGTGAAATAAGCAGCAAGCCATATTTGTCAAACTAGTCCTAGGATAAAAACAAGTTTTAGAACTGTTATATATGTATAATTCTGAGATGAAGATTGCTGGATTGTTAAGAAAAATTGTACCTTTATGTCTTTTAAAGTTAACTTATGTTGCCGTAGTATTTTATCTTGTAGTGTTTCCATGTTACATTTCCTGACCCTTCAAGTCCGTGATCATTTGTAAATTTCCAATTTTAAATTACTATTGTATTTCTTGAATATTTCAAGACTTTCCTTTCAAGTACTCACAGAGTAGAATTCCCGGTTTGAATACTGAACAAGAAATTAAGAAGCGCTTCATATTCTCAAAGTAATAGATTATCGGTAGAATGATTGTATTATATATACCGGTTGACTAAATTTTAAATATTCTGAAGCAATTATTTCATTTTTAGTGTATTAGAAAAGGAAAGGCGACGAGGTGCCGTCATCGGATGGATGGTGACAGTTGCTATTTATCTATCCATTTATTAGTATTAAACTCTGCACTGGAATATATGATGATTGGTCCAGTGAAGCTCGAACTTCTCATACGAACAGATTTCCGGCTTCTGGTTACTTCCGCGTCTTAAACGCTATATTGTTTTAGCCAAGTTTAAAATGGCTAACAACTGGAATGTGTCGAAATTGCAGGTGTTAAGGGCGAGTACAGGGTAGGGGGTTTTGGTCATTCCCGAATCGGTACCGTGGAATAGAGGGGGATGGATATAGCTCAATTCTCGGGTCTAGGCTAGTGGGGCCACGGGGGGGTCGGTATCGGCCGGTTAAAAAATTGGGAAAGCGAGGTGAATATTGTTGTTGAGGCGCGGCGTCAGGTTTGGGCTGGTGGGTGGCAGGCGGCTGGCGGGAGGAGATGAAGAGGTCATTGCCGAGGGGGCAGTGCCTGGCACACGATGCCGAGATTAATTGCCGCGAGATAGGATCGCCTCAATATGGTACCTAACTCTCCTCTCGTCTACGCCCCTGTTTCGCCGGATACCGTGAAAACTCCCCCTTTATCATTTTACACCGGCCGGCTTATCGCTCCGTCAATATCTCCCCCCGGGCTCAATCATGATTCGACTCGGTAATGAGCCCCGGGTCTTCCTCTCCCGGAGTTGGAAGAAAGAAAAAAGTTTTTAATGTAATTATGTTAATACCGTTGCCGGATTGACTGGGAAAGGCGCGCAAGGGCGCGGTCCGCCGGGCGGGAAACTGGTTCGTAAATTGAATTTATATTGTCGACCTCTTACTCGTTATCGTATTCGAATAACCTAATTTGTCGTTTATTAAAAGATGATAACCCTCAATATGGTTGAACACCGTTGTAACACTTATCCCAAGTATTTAGGCTAAAAAACAATGACTTGTTAACGTACTGTCAAAAATGAGGGTGTTTATGAATATAAAAAATTAAATTTTGTTATTAATCAGTTTGTTCTTTATTACTACAATATGTGCGCTACATATCGGAAACGTTTTTCCCCGACAGAATACTGCATAATGAGTTGTGCTGAATAGCTACAACTCCATAAGCGATTAAATTTAGTAGTGCATTTAATATTCTGTCACATTAAATTTGTCAGCCAGCATCCGGTTAAAATGGTATTGTTTTACTTTTCGGTTTATAAGTGTTATTGGCGTTTTAAAATCCCATCCGAAAACATGCAAGATAGGGGAAAACAAATTAGGTTAGCCGCAAATATCTTAACGATGACCTTTTTGTAACTGTTAAGGTATGATCTATGAAATCTTCATCGTACGCCAGTTCCAATTAGACCATTAGATGATGCGGAGGGCGTTAGTAGTTTTTATTACATTTGGATTACTGAGATCGAGGGATCAAGTTTAATTCGAGATCGGATCGGAGATTCTTCCGATCTGGATACCAGGGGCAAAAACTATAAGAAGCGGAATCGAATAATATGCAGACCCAGTGGTGCTTACGAAAATCTTCCTTTCCGGTTGAATTTATCGCGAGGCGAGGCCGTCCGCTCATCTCTTATGCGAGAACATTTCTTGCAGCGGGAAGAAAAAAAAGAGGAGAATTTAGGACAGGCAGCGGAAGAGGGGGGAGGGTGTAGACCCAGTTAGGACAAGAGCCAGTTGTCAAGCGCCCTAATGTTTTTGCCCCGGCCTGATGTTAGTTAAGACCCCCGACTATAATTCTCACCTCCGGGCTCCGGGCATCGTTGTATTTTGCGCGCCGAACAGCGGCCCACGACCACCAACCGAGAGATAACAAAAGATTCACCCAGGCGATGTAACGACAGACAGCATGTGCTAGCCACAACGACACCCATAGGCCAGCGATATTATTTTGGGGAAAATTATTTATATCTTAATACCTTCATTTAAATCACACCACCGTTGATTAACTTTTAGTCCTGCTGGTTTTGCATTGAAATTCATTTTTTTCTCCTATATATTATACTGCCTTTCGTAATTTAATGGGACGGTATTTAGGGATGTAATCAGTTTCCCATCCTGAAATAGAAAAAATATTCATCGAAGGAATGTTGCGGATGCTAATTTGATAATTATATTTATTTTGGAGTTAATAGGATTAATGCATCTTACGCGGTGAATGAGTTTTAACCGGCGGGATGTACGTCCCGTTGCCCCACTGTCTGGGCGCTCAACAGGTGGGTGGCAGCGCTTTACAGCTATCAGGCTTTGTTAACTGAAAAATTGGCCCTTGGCAAAACACGTACAGAACAATTTATCATTTGTGTAACAGGTACAAACTTTGTCCACCCTAAATGTTTGTATAATGGGGACTGAAATTTTAACCGGCGTCACAGTTTTCAGATGTCAAATTAAAACTGTTAACCTTCGTGTTTATAGAAATCGTAGATGAACGAAAACAGAGAGGCGAGTCATGCTGATATTGAGGCAACAAATGTGCGGTTGACTCAACTAATATTATAGAAATGGAATGACACGGATTAGGATGTTTTCTGGAGGTTCAGTGATGGTTATCAATAATAGCCGGTAAAAGAACTCCAACCGACCGAAAGGTAATATCCCCTAATAACAATAAAAAATCCTGAGCCATACGTACATATTCGACATTACAAAAAAAGTAGTCGGTGGTTCCTCGGCTTCCTACAGGCGTCAGCACCTGAATACGATAATAAATGAAACATAGAGACTGATGCGTGATACTGAAACCAACCAAGCGAGTGGTATTACTTGTGTTTGCAGTGCCCGGGATATATCAGTCAAAATAAGAATAAGCCGGTCAGAATGTACGTACCTATTTGGAGAAGCGCAGTGTCCTTTTACAACCCTCAGTTAGTCATTTCACGCGTGGAGCTCTCGGACTATGGATATTGCAGTAAGTGCCATTACGCGCGTCCAAGTGAATATAAGCGCATATTTGGGCGCTTAATGAGGATAATAATTTCGCGGCGCGGGATATAGCTCACTGTCAAAGGGTAAAACCCGGGCTATATCTCGGGAGGGCATCACCTCCGTCTTTGATTTACTCAGTCGGTGGTAGAGATGGCGGTCGACCCACCACTGCGAGACTTATGTTCGGCTCTCTACGCGGCTCACTCTTTCTTTCTTTCACCGCCTCTAATCCTTCGCCTATATCGCCGTCTCTCTTGCACTCGTTGTACGAGCCGGCCGCGACCGGTCCCACTTTGCGCCCCGCCTCGCCATCGCACCCCCCCACCAACCCCTTCAACGGACCCGAACGCCTATTTCAATGTATCTGTCGGTATACACTTGTGTACACCGCCATCTACTCTCCATCTCGCTCACTCTTTATCTCCCTCTCCCTCTCCACCCGTAACACGGACACGTGCGTACACGAGCCAACGCACCAACACTCGGGCAAACAGTGATAATTACAGGCGGGCCGTCGCGTAAAGTTCCCGCCCGATGTCTTTATCGCCATTATAAATTCCATTCGTCCCTCCGCTAATGGCTGTAATAGGAATATGTTATTACCGCGTGACTGCTTTACAGTCGGCGGGGCTCCTTCTCTTTGTGGGGGCCCACTTCGTCACCGGGGCTCGAGATTTAAGCGCCCCCGTCGCATATCGTGCCCGTAAGTCCGCTTTATAATATCCGGCCTCTTCTTTGTCATTCCTCGGATCGGCCGATTTATTTTTTACAGCTTTCCTCAACAAAGCGACCGCGCTCCACTCGGTTCACCCGTCCGATTCCCTCGGCGAGGGAACTGAATTTTTTTTCCACCCGGCGTCCGAGAAAACTGTTGGCTCCTCCCACAGCACCTCAATAAATTTTCTGGACGCATTTTATATTCTCCGGCTTATAATTTGGCCTTAAAGCAATCATTAGTCGAAATCGGCTCCGGATATTTACTGCCAGCACAGTCAGAATTTATACAGTGCGTGCGCTCGGCCGGTAAAATAAAACCATATATTGAAGATGACGATTTCGCCATTTCGGAGAACAAGAAGGAAATTTGGCTTTCACAACAGATATTATTGACGCGGGTGTTTTCAGATGACACTATTTATTTAACTCCAGAAGAATAAATTAGGTCATGGAAGAATAATAAATTTCTGACCTTCAAAGACATGAACACCAGTTTTATCAATAATTCGACAATCAATTTATTCTTTCATATTTTATGCTACATTAAAACCAGTTTGTGATCATTTTGAACTGAATAAAATTCTGAAATAAAACATTTTTATTCGAGATCGAATAGCGATTTGAAGATTGTCACATTACTAATAAATTCTGATGATTCATTTATGTTATATTTATAGAAGGAGAGGGAGAGAAAAATGTGGGAACGAGGCGGACCGTATTATAGCGGTTTCTGAGAGGGAGTGTTTTGGAGGACAATAAACCTGATAGAGCGCCACTCGTATGTGATAAGAATCGCGGGAGAGACAAGCCCCAGACCGGACCGCTCTCACGATAACGTGACAAAAATTGATGGCCGGATTCAACTTGATTTACACTTCAATACGGCTCATTTTAAATACTCAACCTGCCGCTTCGCTGAATTTAGATCTCGACCACCGGGAAAGATCCGCAACAGGCGTAAGACATTTATTTGTTTGGCGAAGAAAAATGTGTTCGACAAATATTATAATAATTCAGTTATTAGTTTATGTGATTTGGTGTCCCATCTGTCTCAAAGCGTGCTATCCTGAAAAATGTTCACCCTCGCGGCGTTGACAGTTATCGGTTTCGATTCCTAGTAACCGACAAAAAACAATTAGGGCGTTTTACAAAAATTGTGTGTAGCCTAAGCATAATTACTTATTGCCAGTTTGTCGAAAGAAGTATCATTTTTTTTAAAGAGTAATATTAAAATCTTTTTCAATTTAGCTTTCATTCTACCTAAAGAAATACTAACAGAAAATAAGGCACTTCAAAGAAGGGCGGTGAAGGGAAGGTTTTATGGCTTTATGACCTACCCCGGAACCATCACATATGTTTCGCAGATGGGTGCCTGTACAAACGCACCACGGTTCCCTCAGTCTCTCTGTAGTGTTTGTGTTGTGAGGACAGTTCAATTATCTGTAAGTATCACCGTGTATTACTAACTGAATTCTACAAATTTTCGGCGTCCACTCGATGGGGGTCAAGAAACAACGGACGGTATCTATTTAATAAATTTGAAGTCACGTAGTCGACTTGATAAAGAAAGCACCTGTTACTGAAGTTACGATAGTGCAGTTATTTGAGTCGATTTTCGGTTTTCCATCGAATTTCAAAACGATAAGGGTGATCGTTTAGAATTATGAACTAATGACACTGCTTATCCCCTTAGCTTGTGCAGATAGATGTTGAAAAGGACATGGAATATTAAACATTTTTTAAGATTCAAATTAGAAATTACTCCGAAGTAATATTGGGTATTATGAAATTCCTTAAACGAATCTTCCAATAGAAGTAACAAACAAAACCAATTAAATGTGGTTTTCAAACACTGTAACATTCCACAAGAAAAGTTTTAATACCACCGCTGACAAGATTCCGCTGGAATTGTGTTATAATTACTCTAATAGGTGGGAGCGTGTAGAACCTCTGCCTGTTTAAAGCCTCTTGTATGAATACTTTATTCGGTTGCCTTTTTTTCAATTACTCATTGGTTTTCAATAAAATCGATTTATCTTTCGCATTAGGTCCAAAATCTTACACGTTATATCTACAGCGATGAAGAGCTCAGTCGAGATCGAGAACGGTTCTGAAAACCATTATGTCTCTCGGCGGGGCGCACCTTTCCTTCGACCGAATAATGATATCCGAACTTCTATCTAACGTAATTCAACTCACCGGTTCTTTGTTTATGCCCTTAGAACGCTCATTGTTGTTCGTGTGTTGCCCGCCCCGAGGGAACCGAGAAGATAGCCTTGCACAACGATCTTGTTCATAAACGCTATTCCATTGTCCATTGTTAGCGGGGGAGGACACCCGATCCATGGCCCCGAGCCACCCTCCCATCAAATTAATTTCACTGCATCAACTTACAGAATTGGTACCGTGGACCGAGATTATTATTTACGATGGATAGTTAAAGGAGTATTATTATTTATAAGATAATAATATAAGGCCAGAAAATATTTCATCGAATCGATGAAGCCGAGGTCAAGTACACGACAGACTAAGAAAAATTCGAAATTCTGTACCGAGTATCAAACAAATATTACACCCATTATAACGGTGGTTCTCATACTTGAGGTTCATACCTCGTAAAAGACACGAGAAATGTCTAAATGTAGAAGAATTATTTATGCTTCCTTCTTTTTCTCGGTTTAAATGTGATACGTCAAAAATCTTTTATCGTTGCGACCCGCTAGAGTGGGAGATTCTTAATTCGTCTGTCAGTTGCCAATCAAACACTTTTTTAAATGGTCATAACACGAACTTCAGTATCCAGTATGCTAGGCAACAGAAACTGAAACAATTCGAATTAGCATAATTATTAAATTCTTCATTAAATTCTGACTTCAACAACGCCAATTTAGTTTATTTCATTGAAAATTTTGTATACAATTGGACGCCCCCGCAATCGGTTGCCGGAGGCAGTTAAGGGGTCAAAAATATTAGAATTCCAGTTAAAATATGCACAGCAGTTAAAAGTTAATTAGCAAGCACACAAGGTGTTAAATTCCGTGAAACTGTACACAAATGACGGTCTGTGTAAATCTCGTCCCTTCTGGAAGCGATGATTCCTCGCTTAACAGCCATTCACTTCAACGGTTACCTCGCGCATATAAATATACTCAAATACGCATTGCGACTATTATATTATATTATATTTTAAAATTAGAACGGTAATTATAGATAGTAAAGTTTTAAGATCCGAGGTATATCCACAAAATTCAGTCAATACCCAAACTTCAAACAGAACAAAATTGCAAGTACAGTACAGAAACGTCAATATCAGGCGGGTTAAGATATACATTATTCATATAATACTTTCACGTAAACATCATAAAACATGCTTTATGGACACTGTACTGAATTAGTTATGATATATATATATATATATATATATATATATATATATAATATCAAGGATATTCAATTTGATTTCATTGTAAGAACAGGTACTGCACAAACTGTACGCAATGGACAGCAGGTGTTTTGCCTAGGGAGGAAATGGTTATTACAAATGTCTGTTTTGCATCGAAGATGGAACTTGTGTGGGTTGTCAGGCCAGCGTATTTAATAATTAGCACACTCTTTGATAGATGTACGACAGGTCATTACTTTATGTCGCAAATACCGGCAGAAAATTAACTAATATTGTAGAATTGCAGATTCGCACACCGCTTATATATAGTATAGTTCAACTACCGAGATTGGAATGGTTGTGCTTGTGAACGCTCCTCTGTTATATATTTGACCGAGTTCGAGAACACAAGATCGGAAGAATGATTTCATATATATTAAAACGGTCTCCCTGTTTGTAGGCTATTTCATTTTTATGAACTTTTTGCTAATATGCAATTCACATTTTGCTGTTAGTTAAGGTTTGATAACATTATAGAAGTGTAGGAATAATGGTAGTAATGATGAATAAATATTTCCTCCCCTCAGTAGATGCCCGTTCACAATCCCGTTTGTGTACCGACCCTTACCAGGATTCAGATGCCTCTGATAAAATCCACTCTGATAAAATAGGATAAAGCTCTAGAGTAAATTTATTCGGATCGAGAGGGGGTGGTAATAAAAAGCGCGAGACAGGGCGAATGTTAGCAGTAAGGAGTAGAGAGGGTGAAGGGTGGCGGAAGAGAGGGGGCTAAGATCTAAGGGGGAAGACTGTCCGTCCCGGGGCAGTTAATTAGGGGCCCCCGCTGAGATGGCCCCCGTGTATTTGGTGGAAGCGCCGGGAGCAACTAGGAGAGCCCATCTATAGACAGGCTCACATATCCCCTCACATTCACACGGGTCACTCTCCCTCCCTCCCTCACTCTCTCTCTCTCTCTCTCTCACTCTCATCCCCTCTCTCTCTCTCTCTCTCTCTCTCTCTCGCTCTTGTAGTGGAGAGCTAGGTCCGCCCACAGAGCCTTATTTACGTCGGCCATCTCCGGCCGGGCTCGGCTTTAATTGAACACGTACTCGATTGAGATTGCATTTTAATTTATAGATGCCGTGATTTGTAGAGTTGGAAGCCCCCCGCCCCCCTCTGATCACTTGGGTGCCTCCCATCTCCGGATCACTCCACCTCCTCCCTCCCGGTCCAACCAGACCCTGTACATTACGAGAACGTCCTTCTTCCCCTCCTCCCAACCCTCCTATGACCGTTCTCATCTCGTTAATTACTTTTTTTTCTCTTCCACAGAGAAAAAGTTGGCTCGTTGGCAGTATCTCAACGACATTAATGGCCCCGCAGGCTTTATCCCCGAGGGTTCCTTTGACTATTTTCTGACGGTAAGAGTGACCTGCAAATATCACTTTCTGACCTGCAATATATTTATTTTATCTCTATTAAGATTATCTTATCTTTTGTTTGTTTTTCTGTTTTCTACCAGAACCCCGAGGAATTATATACTAGCCGTCACTTACTAGTTTACAATGAGGATAATTTTTCGGACTCCCGTCCGATTTATGTCCCCACTAGTCCTTTCTGTCTTTCGCTACCTCTAGTGGCACTCCAAAGGCTTTGAGTAGAGACAGAGAAAGGTCAAACGCTCGTGAAGAAACACTCTAAGATATACAAGAGTAAGATATATATGTATACTATAACAAATATTATCCCTAATTTTAATGTCGAATATTTGGAAAATATAGAATATAGCCGAAAATATTTATAACGGGGATTTTGATATTTTGACTGAAGTTTATATATAAGAGAAATAAAGTTTCATTATTTCTGATGAGCGTAAACCTAAATAAACCACTGTAAGAATTAATGAAGTGTTAATACATATTTCTGAATGCAGCCCACACAGTACAAACTAGGAAAGAAAAGTACAAACTAATTTCATGTCTTTACTCAAAAGCTCCGGGTGTAAATACACATTTGGGATTAGTCACTACTTAGATTATTATCGATACTTGGTATCAATAGGTCTCCGTCAGTTATATTAACAAATAAAAAGAATATTATAATTACGTTATAACTATAAATTTTTTTTCTTATCACAAAACTGATATGAATTTTCTAAAACATGGCGATGGTGGTGTAATGGTGAGCATAGTTGCCTTCCAAGCAGTTGATCCGGGTTCGATTCCCGGCCATCGCACACTGCTTTTTCTTCCATTGCTTCGTTTTAAATTTATTGTGAACAACAAATTTATATGTCAACAATAAAATAAATACAACTGCGTTCATTTCAAAACTGTATACAGGCCAAGCTCACGATTAGTTCTTACGACAAAATACGGAAATGTGTATAGGTAATATACATAGATGAATATGTATAACTGGCAGTCTTCTCGTACAACATGTTAAAAAATATAGAGGTCCCTTTTTATGACTATAGGCGGCAGGGTTATGTGTAACTGCCTCTAATGTTGAGCGACCCTTCGGGGGTCTGTCCGCATCTTGTTTTTGCCCCTACTCGGTATAGAAACTCAAAAGGATCAGAAACAACCCAATTCTCACATTTTTAAAAAATTATATTCCCTCTCTCGATTTTATTTCTCATTGAAGAAATAATAACCTTCATATAATAAGGTTAAATTAATACTAAAAATATATATTATACATGCTAAGAAAAATCATTCTTCACAAATCAAATGGAGCCGTTAGTCATATAGATATTACTGCCCTGTGTTACATATTTCATATAACTTAATATATTAAACAAATAAATTTACATACAAAATTCAAACGTAACCGGGTTTGTGAAGACCTCGTTATCGCCAATGACCTCGTTTTCTAAATCCGCGCGTTGAAATGCCACGAAGACATTGATAACTATCGCCGAGTTAATTGGATTTCCGAGTGAACAGAAAGACAGGAGTATTATAGAGCGGTCATGTTGCCGTAGTCCGTGTGCAGCCTTCATATTGTAGGTACAGGGGGCTAGCGGAAAAACATACTGACGAGAAACACTGCGCTGGGGGCCTCCCACATGTCCAGCCGGACGCCCGTTACTCGTTGACAAGAAGCTGTGGAGATATTTAATACCGGAATGGGGATATTCAGCTGTCCAGAACGGACTTCAACCTACATAAAGGGCAATCGGCGGACTCAACGTCTAGAAAGTGGGTCGTTGTCTCATTTTGATTCGTGTATTCATCTGACCGAGTATAATTCATCTGAAAATCTGCTCATATTCAATTCGCTTACTGGGCCCAACAATGTTAAATTTACAAAATCTCATGTTTATTAGACTGTGGTAGTACAGAATATAAAGTATTCTGTTTCTAATACAGTTGAGTTTGTTAGTCAAGCTCTCTATTCTTCTGACGGAATGCGATATAACGGGAATGATAGCGGTGGGAATTCATAACATATCTACAATACAATAGGTAGGTAAAGATATTAATTTAATGTATTTTATTAATAGTCATTAATTTTTCTCGATTTTTCCTACCTATGTACCTGACCTAACTGTTGTAAAAATAACTTTGCAGTTGACGGGGGCTCTGGTGTTACAAACTTCAGATAAAGAACATCGTAAAGCCCTAAAAATGAAAGGAAGTGAATTGGTCATTTTTTTATGCAAGAGACATCCGAACAAAACGTTTAAATTATTGAATAAAACTTAAAGATATAATAAATTTGAGTGAGTAAATTCCTTCGAAAGTCATTTCGGAAGTCCGTTTAAGAATAATTTGCGAATATTGAAAATTCAGATTAGAACAATCCATTTATAACCCAGGTCTGAGGCTTTCAATAAGGGAGGTCGTGCACCCTCGGCTTGGTATCCATCTCGAAAAACTGTGACAACCAACGGTACACGATTTGACAAAGAAACCGGCTAATTAGAAAGTTTCGTTTGCGGGACATTAGAATTCTATATCCGCCGAATGAGTCGGACGTCTCTCTCCCTCCCTCTCTCTCTCTCTCTCTCTCTCTCTCTCTCTCTCTCTCTCTCTCGTTCTCTCTCCGAGCCGTTTGCCCCGCAGTTGCTCTCCGTAATAGTTCTTAACGTCTGACACTGGGGCAACATTAGCGGACGCCGCTCACCGCCGACTAACATCGTAATCTTGGCAAACATAAAATGTTTTACAGTTCGCGGCCTTCAGTTTAACCGCTAATGAATAACTCCCGGGCCGAGTTCACGGCACGGTTTTATGATTTCCAACGAGGAGCCGACCGCCCGGATTAGTCGTGCCCTTCTCTACAACTTTATTGGCCGGCTGACAGTCGGGCGAGTTAAAACTGTCTACAGTGGAACGACATATATCGGTCTCCTAGAATAGAGCCAGAGGAATACATAATTCTATTTATTAAGTGCACAAACATACAGGTAATTCATTTCCAGACGGAAAATCATTTGTTTTGTTATTAGAAAGTGAAAAGAATGAAATTTTCTTTTTCCCCACTAATATTTTTAAAATCGGAGTCTTACTCCGGTGTGAACAAAGGAGCTCGTTTGAGTTGGGCCTCTAATTGTCTAGTCCAGTCGTAGCTGGTGGTAATTATGATAATTACAAGACTGTTATTTCGAAATGACAATACTTAAACGAATATGCTATTTTTTAAATCGTAGGAGGAACATAAATGTATAATGTGTAATCTCCCAGAAAATATCCTGGTAATTTAATTGATATTTATAATTAATTGGTTAGTGGTCTGAATCTGAATGTTCCATCCACTCTAACTTCGACTTGTAAGTCGTTTTTAAAAAATAGGTACAGAGGAACCTGCAGAGTAGATTTAATATAAACGATGGAACTGAATGGAAAAATAAGTGTTCAACAAAGGTCTGGAAGCAGGTATATGTAATGTTTGAGTTAGAGAGGGGTCGCCGGTGCCACTGAGCAGAACCCCCGTCCGCTACCTGGACTACCTGGATTTAAAGCTGTTTGTATCGTCTCTTGTCATTCATAATGGCGTACGTGACTTGTTATGAGTATGTGGATTACTTGTCCGCTATTACCCTTCAAGTCCCCACCCCTCATGTCACGCGTCCTAAGCTCCCCCTCCGACTGCCAGGTAGACCACGTGGCCGGAAGGGCCTCACCAATCAGTCAAACGGAAGTACATAGCACCCAATGAGACAGAACAAACAAGGGTCTTTTCAACCGAATAATCCGTACCGCGTAATATTTTAATAGTGTAATATGCGACATAGTTTAATTTCATCAATTTTGTACGCCAGCATACGTTTCTTACAAAACTACACAAATAAGGATTATTTGATCTAATTCCAATCGTGGAACAATGAATTGATTCCTTGCATGGTAGGTAGATATTGAAATATAATTCGTTTAAATAATTTATACAAATTAGAAATCCTTTAAGGTCCCCTGGAGTCAACGGTTCACAGTTTGAAATAACGTGAAACGGATTGAAATTTTTCCGGCGAGAAATCGAAAATTAAAAAAAAACGATGGTTTAGAGGTGCGATCTGTACAGCTAGTTGGACTAATCAACCTAGAGTGTGTGATAAAATCTAATTAACAGTTGTCTGCCAGTGATAGAATCCCGAATCGATTTATTCAATTATAGTAGAATGATACTGTCGATGGCGTAAAGACGAAAGCGGTCTATCTTAGGAGCAAACGGGCGATTAGGAAAATGATAACAGCAGAATGATAAAATGTGTATATACGTTATTTATATTTATCGCGGGGAGTACGAAACTGACTTGAGTCAGACCTTTAAAAATAGAAATACAACTGACGCACATCATTACTGGCATAAGAGGCATTACGTCGAAATGCCAATTCAGCAATATACGTTATAATTCATCATGTCGGACGCCATTTTGCTTGTTAATTAATGTTCACAACGTTGTAATGGGGTATTGTGTATTGATTTATGTTTCAATTACGGGGTGATAAATTAGTACAAGTTGATTAGTCTGACAGAAGACTGACGCGCTGTCAGGGCCGGTGGTTGGTCCCTGTCCAGAGAGGTGTCACACTACAGATAATTGTTATCGCCGGGGACACAATGGAGGCGGGCGCGCGCACGCCGCCCCCACAGCCCCCTCCCGCCGAGGGGGCCCTCGGCCGTCACCCGAATTAAGGCATCCGATAGGCGGTCGGCAGGATCATCGTTCCCTACAGCCCCGATCAAACTGACACATAACGTATTCCTTCAATGTCAAAATCTTTTGAAAGGACGTAACAATCAATTTCGCTTGATCTTTCTCGGGGCACAGGACGTAGGCTTTAAATAAATTAGCCGCGCTGGAATGAATCTTTTAATCGATTCAAATTTGCAACTGAAAAAAATTTCGATCCGACATTTTTCCTACCGAATCTATTCATTAGAATTTGGTCAGTTAGTTGGTTCCTCAAAGAGAGCTTCCCACCGAACCTTCAAATATCCCCTGTATAGTGTCGTTATAAGTTAGAGCGGTGAACTATACTCGTTCATTTCTCCGGTGACTGACCGAACTTCCTATCGGGTATGCAAGTGTGGTTTTCGAATACAAGCTTTAAGGAACCGATAGATTAGTTATCCACTAATACAGGCGCTAGACATCTTTGTTAAGTCTTTATTAGATCAGATTAGGGACAAGTGGCTAAATTTCTAGGAACCCGAGAGGCAATAACCGAGTTAATTAAAGCAAATTGTCTCCCGGCAATTTAGTAATCGATATTCTTATCTGAGGGATTTATTCTCCCGAAGTAGTGTACGCATCCGCCCTTATCAGTGAACACGTTCAATTGATTTGCATACCGTGTAGGCCTAGGCCTTTACCTTCTACTCCAGAGACGACTGTCGGCGTTTTCTTTCTTAATCTTGCCTCTATTTCTCGCCAGCAACTTATTCCAACCTAATGAACTGATCTAAATATTTTATTGGGTATTTATGAACCTTATGTACGTAAGTATTCTCACACAACAAGGGATATATATTTCGAGTGACTCTGGTTCGTTTATTTTACTGAACACATTAGAGATAACTCGGGTGTTATAAACGTAACTTTTACTACTGAAATAAATGTATTCATCACTAGTTTTTCACCTAACGTAGTTGAATAGATATAGGTATATATATCAAATGAGCAATAGGAAGAAGCTGTGTTTCTCAACAACAAAATTTATTTACTCTACTCTGGCACGTTATATACGTCCCGGTGGAACTCAGAAAACAAGGGTACGTAAAAATGCAACATTCTGCAGAAAATAGCTGCTATTCTCCTATTCCTGTTTGAAGCATTTTTTGAGTAGCAGATAATACCGTGGAATAAATTCAGATACAAACTATTAATAAAACAACACCCATCCCTCGCCCCTTGTAATTTCCACTTATTTCCCATTCCTCGTCCATAAACGTCGTTAAACCAGAAAATCTCTTCATTACCAGGTTTCTCGGTAACTTATATTTTGGGCGGGATAGCATTTTTCGGTCGGTCTGAAAAGAGTGGCAATCGAAAAAAAAGGAAAAAAAACGGTAAAGAAGAAGTACCGCTCGTGAAGGTCCGTTAACGAAGAGCCCAAGGAGGATTTGAGCACGGAGGCGGGCCGGGAAGGGGGATGATTTGTTGTGGGACCGTTCTCTCCCCTCCCCCCTATCCCTGCGAGAGGGATTTCCATCCGAAAGTAAGAAGGAAGCGGCGGAGAAAAAAAGGATAATTAGCCGAGAAGGCCTAAGGGGCGGCGGCGCCCTGAGACATTATAGGTTTGCAATAAGTTAAGACAGAACCCGATGGGTTGTCACAGGTTGGGAGGAAGGAACGGTTTGAGGGAGGGAGGGAGGAAGGGAGGAGGAAGGAGGAGTAATAATACCCGGGCGCGTGTCTAATTGCCCTCGGAATAATTACGCAGGAGTGTCGCCTACGGAGGCCGAACCCCCCAAGCCCCTTCCAACCATCACGCCGATTGATACGGCGTCCAGGGGAGGTGGACGAAGAGGCCTCCATCCTCTCTCTAATGTATGTCAATACTCCGGAGTGCCCCCCCTCGGGCCCCTCGACCTTTCCTCCGACACCCACGTCTCCTGCCCGGGGCCCCTTTTCTCCTCGTTCACGGGCCGAGCCAACAGCCACCACCCCCTTTTTTTCTAACGGACCTTTTATTTTAATCGTGAAAGTCCATATAAATTTTCGAGGGCCTACTCCTCCTCTAACGACTCCGTCGGCGGTCCGTTTGATTCTGAACGACACCGGCCCGAATAAAATAAACCGCTTTAAGACTATAGTTGAATAAATGCTCCGGAAGACCGTCGTATAGTGTACCTTTAGGTACCGTACTAAAATTAGATTGGATGTTTTATGCGTCGCTTTATAGTCGGACGTCATAAACTTGAATAATATCCTCAATATCTTCTCGGAACTAAAATTTGAGCGCTCGCGATTATACGTTCCGAGGAGTGGGAAAACGCTCGAACCAAACCGTAAATCGGAATCTGATGTGAAAAATATAACCCGGGAAATTATTGAGAAATATTCTCCCAGTCTTCTTCTTATCCCCATAAGAAGGAGTTAATTCTACTTTCTTCCCTGGCTTATTGGATTACCTGGAACTTAAAATTGGCAAACCTAAAAAAAGATCATCTCCACTCTAAGGTGGACAAGGCTGACAAGCGGTTATAATGCAACCCTTATTATAAGTTCGGTTTTATAACTAAATATAAACTGCGAAAGACGTTAATTGTCCTGTTCAGTCTTGTCGACTATGTAGGACAGATAATGAAGTACAGCGGTATCGATGTATACGAGGGTTTTGGGTAAATCTAGCGTGGAATAGTTTATTAAATTCCGACCGAGAATGAAAGGTGATATCATCGGGTTAGGAAAGGGTAAAAGGACTCGGGTCTCAGCCCGATTGTAATAAAGTCGGAGAGGGAATGGACACTCCGTCATTCAGTGGAAGGATATACGGAAGGGGAAGGGAGCGGCCCTCGGCCCGGGGGGTAATTAGGATCAATGAGGACGCCAGGGGCAGTTACCGTGTATTCCCAACAGTTTTTAGGCATAACTCATGATATTCTCCAGTTAAGACAGGTAGAGGGAGGGGTGAAGGAGGGGGTGGAGGAGGAGGAGGAGGATGGGGGAAGAGGTGGAGGTGGAGGTGGTTGAGGAGAGGGTGGAAGCGGCACCAGAGAACACGAGGACGGCTGAACTTTGTAAACACTAAACAGCAATAATGTGTACAAATTATTGGCCGTTACGCACACCGACCGCCGACCGGGCCATGTTATAAATCCGGTGGGCAAGTGGGGCCCGGGCACGATACACTTCCACTTCCAGCCCAAACCTGCCCCCCGCACCCCTCGCCAGGGCACATCTCCTGCCCAAACAACATCGCATCATCTCTCTATAACCCCCGACAACTTTCTACACGGGCCCCAACCGCTTCGGTAAATCATATTACTCCTTCAGTTCCCTCCACTGCGTCTAATCAAGATACCTCTTGTAATTATTGTACGCTGTTTAACACGACGCCATCTAGATTACTTGAGGCCCGGCAATGAATAACTCGGTGCATATGTGTCGGGAGCCATTATTTCTCTCCTACACCGACAATTTGCACACGCCGAGAGTATTTCCCTAGTTAGCTGCTAGCATCCCTCGGGTATGACTCCGATTCAAATGATCCCTCTGAAAATGGCATACGAAATAAGATAGTTCCGCTCGAGAGTTGCGCCCCGACTGAAAGTTTGGTGGAACGACGCCCCGGATAAACGTTCTTCCCCCCTACACGCTGACGAGCTGCTAATTAATACAACCGACAATGCGTTGCCAGATGGGCCTTAACCTCGGACTAATATAGGGGACTTTTCTCACCCCAGCATTTTGATACAGAATTTACAAAATTTGAGCCTCCAGTCTCTCCGAAAACTGAACAATTATTACGACTTTTAATACTGACCGCGATAGTATAACGCAGTTATAAAAAAAATTTAAATGAGAACAAATTCAAATGTTTCAAAGCAGTTCAAATAAATTGTCGTGTTCTCGGTTGATGGCGGTCTGACGTTGAAATACAAAAAAGAAATGTATGAGACTGAATTTCATTTGTGTTAATAATCGGCAGAGAATACAGAATCGATTTGAAGAAGTGAATTTTCTTTACGACCTTTTCGAGCGGAGGCGATTATTTGATCGCTGGGCGGAGGAGTGACTGTTGGCTACGGTTTGATTATCGAGTTAGTCCGCCTCCGAGTAGGATTCGAAAGATGCTGGGCCGGGGAAGGGAACAGGTAGATGAAATAAGATAGCAAATACCCCCGCTTTGAGCCGTATACGTCGTGGAATAATTTCACGGCTGAACGTCCGCCCTCAACGGCCGCAATTTATATTCCTTACTTAATTGGGCCGCTAAATGATTTACTCGAGTCGGAGCCATTGAGCCCGGTCGTCTAATATATCTTTTCCGCGATGCGAGCAGACAAGAACCCGGCCCCTCTGCCCTTAATACTTGTACGACTTTCGAACGGCTACGACTATGTGAATGCGGATTTATATGTATGAGTGATTTTTATAGGTCACCGACATGGAAACTGTGAGAACTGAACACGCCCCGGCCCCGGCTGTTATTCATCACCGGGCACAAATGGAAATTGTTCCCTCTCTGTTTATTAAACATGACTAATATGTAAATCTTTCACGGATTGACAGGACAAAAGAAAATATATATTAAAATTGCCCTTTCCGACGAACCCCGGGGCCCCGGTTCGCAGGAAACGAATAGCAGGAATCTAAACACGCGTATTTTATATGACAAGCATTAGAAGAAACAACGTCATAAATTATTTAAGAAATGTTGGCTCGAAGCATGCCGCCATATTTTCAGGTACTTCGAACGTTGTCTATTTCTAAACATTTAACTTCACACATTATTCGGCATTTCCGCAATGAGACTAACACAACCGACTTCAGTTTGTAGCGTAATTTTTTTAACGCTTTCTTTTTAATTTTGTGTTTCTGCTCACTTTATTAACAAGTATATCTATTGTACGACTTGTTATTTTCCTGTCGATATCGGGGAGTATTAAATACATTTCTCTCACGGATCACCCGGAGTGTGTTCTCTTGCTTCCTGTTTTTTTTTTAAATTAAAGGATGTGTGAAAAGTGCGGTTCGTATTCTATTATGCATAATCTGTTTGGAAAGAGAACGGTGATTTGACGAATTGTATCGCTAAAACAGAATCTGAGAGAAAAGAGAGAGTATATGCCTATAGATAATTGAAAGGGGACTGACTTGTGGTGGAACTTGTCTCCGCAAGTGGGGCAGATGTGAGGTTTGGGCTTGGGCTTGGAGGCGGGTTGGTGGTCGGAGGCGGTGTGCCTGTTGAGCCGGTCGAGGGTGAGGAACTGGGCCGGGCACAGTGGGCACTTGTGCCCGCCTCCGCTCTCATCACTCTCCGCCGCCACGGCCTTACGAGAACAACTGGACTCCCCGGCTTCGTGCACCGTCATCGAATGCTTCATCAGGATATCACGACGAGCGAAACTGAAATATAAATTTCAATAACACCATAGGCGAAAGACGGGTCGTACAAAAAATAAATATCGAATGAAATTAAAACTTATGAAGAATACAATAGTTTAACCATGAACTATAGGCTGTCCGTATATCAGATACATTTAGTATACTGGAGTGTGTTACTGAAAGAAGAAAAGCGTAAGAAAAGATAAAGATTAATAGTTATTGTTAGTACTCTGCTAATGGCTAGAAACTAGGAGACTGCGTCCATATTAAGTGTGCTCCGTGTACTTCCTACCTTAATATTAATAAATGCTCGTATCAAGACCCTCACACAATCCGGATAATTGATAGAAAATGTAAACTATTATAATCAATTCGTGTTTAGATTTAAATATTTACCTACGTTCACTTGGTATGAGCGGAGCGGTTATTAATAAAATAAGGGGGAAGTATCACGCAACACGAACCATTATTTCATTCATTACGCTTTTTATATTAGAAAATGCAAAACCCGATAGCGAAGTTTATGCAATCAGCTAAATGCTCATCAGTTCTGGGCCAGCTAATGTGACGGCCTAGGCGGATGCGCATTCGGATGTACGTTTCCTCGGTCTTTAATACATTAACACTCGGGACTCATCGTGGAGAAAATGTTTAAGACGATAATTTAGTGTGTAATGAAAAATGCATAACACCAATATCAGATGCGGTCAAGGCATGAGTTATTGCGTCTAGTTGAATGTCAGGCAATGATCCCGTTCTTAACGCTCGGCTCGTTTCTAACACTTGGATTAATTACTGCTCCAACCTTCTCGTTAGACATCCGGGTAAGGGGAACGCAATTCATTGAATTTTCTACTAGCTTAGAGAAACATTCTATAAGCGCGATATTTCAGTAATTAAGTAACTCAAACCCGAGTTCGGTCTAGCGATATTTTTACATATTTATTTTTTGTAGTTTAAATGAAGCTCCGTACATGTTGTTCATAATTTAAATTAATAGGAGTGTAGTTTTATATCGGAATAAAAAGTGCCGCAGCGATTGAATTCCTAATTACAGAATAGGTAAAAGTATTAAACCTGAGGTCACACAGTTGACAGGTGAACGGCCTTTCGCCAGTGTGAGTTCTGACGTGGTTCATGAGCGAATCCTTGAGATACAACTTGGAGCACACCACGCATCTATACTTGTGCTCCTCCCGATCGGAGAGTGGTTCGTCGTGGAGAATGGTGTGCATGAGGAGTTCGGACTGGGACCTGCTCGAGAAGGGGCACCTGTCGCATTTCGGAGCTGGCTTCT
Source organism: Lethocerus indicus (assembly GCA_019843655.1). Classification (NCBI taxonomy): domain Eukaryota; kingdom Metazoa; phylum Arthropoda; class Insecta; order Hemiptera; family Belostomatidae; genus Lethocerus; species Lethocerus indicus. The sequence goes on along the minus strand of JACDQD010000003.1, from coordinate 17,028,117 downwards.
CGGTGGCCGCCCCCGCCGACGCCTCCTCCTCCCCTTGGCCACCCCCAGCCCCTGATGAAGACACAATGGACTCCTCGGCCAAGCACGACTTTGACCTCACGTGCTGCGACAGCTCTTGCTTCAGCGTGAACTCTTTTCCGCATTTTATACACCTGCAATGTCGAATTTCTCTACATTACTACATGACTGGACAATTCGTAAATTATTTCGATGAAATGCTTGTATAGAATTATCTCAAAACCGAATAGAGAATAAATAAAAAAATCCATAATAATTATGATACTAAATTATCAATAATTCATTATTGATATTATTTATACAATATTACTAGTAAGAGAGCATTGCATATTTAAGTTAGCGACAGGGCCACCAAAGGACTAAAGGAACCGTAGTTCGTCCGTATTCGTCGACATATTTTAATGAAATACGCCGGAAAATCAAATGATAATGAATTTATTTAGGAGTTAAACATCGGGCTAGTGTCTACTGACCTATGTGCCTGGTCGGGGTGTACCAGCTTCAGGTGGGATTTAAGGAGGGCGAGCTGGTCGAAGACGCGTCCGCAGTGGTGGCAAGACCTCGCCAGGCTGTCTTTATCCTTGGTGTTGAGGAAAGTAGCGGCGTACCTGTGCGAGGCCTCGTTTCTGTGCTGTTTAGACTGGGCGGCGGTGTCGAACCTGAGGTTGCAGACGCGACAGAAGTAGTGGCCCTCGGCTGTCCCCTGAGCACCGTGCTTGCTTCTGGTGTGCTTCTGCAGGGACGAGAGCGAGTGGGCGGTGTATTGGCAGTGGGCGCAGTGTCCCAGCTCCTGGTAAGCGTCCGAGCCCGTGCTTTTGACCTGCCCGTGACCCCAGCTCTCTGCGTGCCGCCGCAATTGAGCGTTGTACCTGAAGCACATGTTGCACACCTCGCACTGGATGTACACCCGTTTCTGGATCACTATGGGCATCGAACGGTTGATCACGTATACCACTTTGCTGTGCGCTTCTCCGACCAAGTGACAGCCCATCGCCACACTTGATTCCGTGGTGTATTTGCAGAATAGACACCAGTAACTCCCGTCCAGCTGAAAAAATACGGATGGAAATTAAAGAAAATTTAAAAACTTAAAGACTCGAGAATAATACAAAATTTGATAGGACACAAAAAGCAGTTTACTAACATTGATGTCGTTCTGGCGGTGCATGTCCGAAGCCCAATGTGCTATGAACGACTGCACGGTGTTGCAGTAGAACTTGCAAAGTTGGCATTGGAAGGGGGCTTGTTTGACGATACTTGGCATGTAGTGGAGCACAGTCGAATGTGCCTGCTGCGATCCCCGAGGATGCCTGCTGCAATGGTAGTGCGACACCAGATGTTTACCCATCTTATGGGTGCGAACCTTGCACAGGCACACGTCGCAGACTACTTCCCCGCGTCGTCCTACCATGTCGCTCTTCTTTTTCATCTTTGCCTCACTACGAAACTAATTATAGAAATATAAATGAAACATTCTCTCTCTATTAAAGGGAAGATATTCTTAGACCTCATTGGTCTAAAAAATTGGTATCAGATCTCTTACATCACCATTAATAAACATAAGTAATGGTCATTCTGATTAATCTAATGCCTTCTAAACGCGTAATTCCCAATGCAGCGAGCATATAGGTAAACAATATAGGTAACTCAACGAATGCAATAGTTTATACCATTTTCGAATGGCGAGGTAAAATTTGCCTGGTTGTTCTGCAAGGTCTCCGACCGTCGGCGTCCAATTGTCTTTCTTGGTGCGTCCTCTTGAAGTGAAGTTCGCTTTTGAGGTGCCTTTCGTAAACGAGTCTTGAGCTCAGTCTCCTGTGGCAAGGTCCGCACCAGTAGAGGCTGACGCCGCCCCCGGAGCCGCCGGACCCCGCCCCGACGAGCCATTGTCGCTCCTGAGGCCCCCACTTCCCGCGGGTGTGTCCCGGCGGAGGCTGTCCGCCGCTGTACTCTAATTCACGAACGCTCTCATCCCGCTAAACAAGTAACTATACGTTAATTGCAGTAGCAATGATTAGTGCCCGCACTAATTCAGGATTAAATTCAGGATTTTCAGGATTAAAATACTGAGAGAAATCGGGGACCTGTTGTGGTTGAGCGATGATGTTAGTGGTGGATGCGACGGCCTCCGCGGGCCTCCACTTGCCCCCGGTGTGACCCGGCGGTGGGGGCGGAGGCGCCTCATCCCAGCCGCCCCATCCGCTCGGCTTCCACTTCCCGCCCGTGTGCTGCTGTTCCACATCGTTTTTCCATTTGCCCCCGGTTGGCTGTTCGACGTCGCTGTCCCACTCTTCCTCGTCGGTCTCCACCCTCTCCCCGTCGACTACGACGTCAATTGCCGTCGGGGCCTCGGTCTCGACCAGTTCCGTTGACGTCGATGGCGCCTCCATAGTTTTCCTCGGCTGCCTCTTGCATTTTGAAGAACCGGCGTCGCTTTCGCTTATCTTCCTCTTGGAACAGCCGGTCTTACTTCTCGTGACTACTCCCTTGACGACCTGGCTCTGGTTGTTGGTCGCCGGCTTGGTGCTGCTCTGAAGGTTCAGCGACGAGAAAAAGTCGTCCGCCCTCAATGCGTCTTCTTTCTCGCATTGTTTCTCTTCAGTCGACCTCTTCGAACCCCCACTACCTTTCTTACTTGCGCATCTGTTTTTCCTGTGCGAGACGTAATTGTCCAATCCGACAATTGTCGATCGGCATTTTAAACAGAAATGTGTGTCCTCATCTTCCTCACTGCTTACCATGTTTCTGAAACAACACCGAGCTTCCGTGAAATTTTAAGTACAATAACATTTGCAAAATTAAAAGTAATAAACGGGATGATTATGAGACCGCGATTTTATTGTTATATTCGAATTATGTTGGAAAACACGATATATCAGATTTTTAATGTATTATTATGCAAATCAATTAACAAGAACAAATTTCTCGCCTTTTAGTGTTTGTTTGGTTGGTTACGTGTGAATACAAATGCCACTAATAATTGCGTTACTGTTATGCTTCTCAGAAAATTTTGCTATGTAATCGTTACCCGGATCAGATTTTCACTACATATCGATCAACCATTTTTCGATACTAATTCCTATGGCAAAATCGATTTTAGATACGCGTGACATTAATTTAATTAGGCTCGAACACGGGCCGCAGAAGGAAGTAATTAACTCGAGAATAATATTTTCTATTATGTTCATTGGCAGGTGGACGGACAAATGGCTGTGGGTGGTAGGTAATTCCTGGAGTGGGCACCTTGCATAACTGACATGCAAGCTGGAGGGACACGCCGCGGAGCAGTAACTCACGATTCAAATAAACAATGCCATTAGACGCGTTTCCCACTTCCGTGACCGCTTGTCCATGTAACGAATGACTTGAAATCGTCAAATGTTCTCTGTAAACTAGTATAAATTAAAAACGCAAAGTGCATGAGCCACATGGACAAAGTATTAAAGATGGATTAAATATTTTCTTCAATTCTTAGATCGGCGGCCGGTCATATCACTTAGTGTCGGCCACATAATAGGAAAGGAAGAGTAAGCGGGACAAAGTTAGAGCAAATGTTTTAATTTTGACTCGCCCGCAAAAGTGAAGCCGAGAGTTGATTCGAACGGAGTCAGCCGCAATATCAGACGGCAATTGCGATCAGTCTAATTGGCGACAATTCCCATTTGGGTTTGAAATGTTGACTTGTGCTAACGTGGAAGAAAGCCTCGACAAATTACTGCCAACTTCATCGAGGGGGCCGAGGAGGGGAGGGTTCTGACCTGCGGTTGGCCCCAACAATGGATGCGTAAATATCGACTTATACAGGCGAGCGCAACTTGGACCCGCAGAATTGTCGCCAACTGTAAGTAGTTAAGAGAGGATTGACCACTGTCGGCGGCAGCAAGGTATTCAGACGACAACAAAAGCTCAGTACAAATGCATGTACCTCTCGGCAACTGAACCCTACTAAAACCCCTGAATTCTAACGTGGTTGAAGACATTATAGAGTTTGCGGACCGGCATATTCAATTCCCGGAAACGGTTCTCTGAAAAGGGATATTGCCATTGTTGTAAGAAAAGCGACACCTTGAGACCCGACCATTTGAAACAAAGAATTCTAAAAATTCTTTGAATATTTCTTATTCGATGTTACCGATAAAAATGTATTCATTTTCACGATGTTAGCGTTCGTCAAAATAAATGGACGTGAAATATTTATTTTATTATTAAAACCTATTACTGTTGGAACTATTGCGTCATAAGAATAATCAACACTAAAATATAATACCCTGACATTTATCATCAATTACCTTGCTGGGATAAACGGGCCGTGAAAGACGCACGAGTTTCTCGCTTTCCCGTCTAATTAACGGCTCGAGCCAAGATCTCTTAATGGAAAATCAATAACTGTAACTATTACAGGATTTAAATCCCGGATAAAAGTATACAGCGTATGGCGATTACAACCTCAGTTTGCTGTCTGGACGAGAATATTGGTACAACGGAGCATGTTCTGGTACCTCGTAAAGCTCTGATACTGTAGGCCCGTGTGTGCAACATGTTAGTTGAAGCTGTCTCGTAACTGTTTTCAGATAATTCAATTATGTGAATATCAAATATGTTCAAAATGTACACTTTGTACTCCATAATGCGGCCCACAATTACAATGTAATTACACCCAGTTGGTGCCTGTTTACGTTCAATTCGGTTTTAAGCGATGTATTTGTCGAGCCGGCTTTTATCGGATAGTCGCACACAGGAACGTTGCGTCATTTAATATCTTCAGTTCTCGGCCAAAGTTGAGGCCGAATATGAATTGTTTAGCTGGGAGAGGAGTATATAGCCACGGGATATCCTATATCTCTTGTTAGTCGGTCGGTTGTCTCTGTGTGAATAACATTTAAAGTGCTGGGTACACGGGCTGAGGGGGAGACAAGGTGTGGGCCGGGGGCCTGGTGTGGGTGCAGGGGGGGGGTTCAGTATTTATAGCCGGGGCGTCTCCTATAAATCGGGCCTTTCATCATGTTCCCGCCAGCTTAATTGTGGGCATTCTTTGGGCCCCGAACGACCAACAAGGAGAGATCTCTCGGCCAGTCCCGTTTTTCGAGATTGGCCGTTAATTTTTATCGGTTCGTCGGCGCTAATCTTTTGCCTCTTAGCCTCTGTTGGGGAGTACCCCTTCGTCGTAATTATTTATAAAAGGCAGTCGACCGAAATTCTGTTTGGAATCCGGTCGGGTAATAGTCGGTTTTAGATGGGCCGACCCCGGTCGGCTCTTCGACTCGTACCGCTACTAAGAACTCTTCTTATTTAAACTATTTTGTCTTCAAGATTATACGAAAATAAACACGATTATACGAAATAGAAAATTGGGCGGATATACAGGAACAATCTGAAATAATTGAACCGTTTGGGACAATACTGACAGCACGGATAGTGCATTGTTCTTAATTAGGGCGTGGTTAGTCATTATTAGGTTCGATATGCAATAAAGTCGCAACTTTAATATATGCGATTCTCCGCATTTCGACATTTGACCTTTAGGGTAAAATATGGAGCGCGTTCGATTATTAAATTCCGGTTTAAGCCGCTTGTTGTGGCTGGTGGTCGGCAATATTCTTGGCAGAATAACGGATTTCATTAGGGCGACTGAGTGATTTAGGCCGGCGCGACTCCCTAGCGTCACGTGCACAGCCAAGCTAGGAAGGGAGGAGGATTGGGGGACACTCGAGGAGGGAACTCGAACCCGCCGTAAAGTGTACTTGCTGCGCGCGGGTGTTCTCTCCGGCCCTGTTTGTAGTTTGTAGCGGATATAAGAACTGTAATCTGCATATAGCAGTGTAGTGTTGGGTGTACAGTCGGGTGATGATACACTGCCAGCTTTCAGTCTCGCCCACTGATCTACAGCTGCCCGACACGCGAGCATGCGCCACCTCATCCGCCCGCTATCTCAACTATTACTTACTTACTCACTTATACATCCCAATAACGGACCCGATGTTGTCTCGACTTCTGTACAGATACTATTCATTTGGAACTCACCTTTGGATGATATATTTCGGAAATTTTATTTCTCGAAATTGGTCAAAAATTAAACAGGTTCTTCAGTGAGTGTACCTAGCCTACATTTATCGATGCATATCGATACAATTTTAATTACAACTAAATCTAACGCTGTATTTTCCATTGGAATTGTGCCTGCACTGTCCGAAGTTTGATACTCGACGATCCACCGGACTTGGAAGTTGAGGGGCTTAATGCTGGAAACTCAATCCAGGAATCCTCATCAGGACTTTAAAAGCCGACCGCACTTACTTAAAATACTTGTGACTTGTCCGTAAACCTACAGGCCGGAAACCTGATGGTTCTTCGGTTGATGAAATTCCGCGCGCTTGCAAGTTGGGACTTTATACTGCCGGAGACCTACTCCAAAAATTGAATTTCCTAGGAGGGGAATGCTCTACAGGAATACTCCGGAGTATTCCAGTAATATTTGCTATTGCTTTCAATTAATACTATTTATATAGCTAATGTCATTACGTTCATGGAACGTAGGGACATTAATTAAAGGACTTTACTTCATATTCAAGATTAATACAATGAGTGACAATGAAAGCAATTGTTGAATTACGAATTTGAATTCACATATCGTCTTTGGAAGAAAATGCAACTCCAATGAAATTAATGTCTATGAGAGTTGAAAAAATCGGAAAATCAATACATGTACACAGTATATGTAGTTATGCTGTCGGTAAGTAGAAATCAATATAAAAAATAAATAAAATCCAATTTTAAATAAAACACTGATCATGGACTACTGTGTATTAGTATAATCGAACAACACGTACTTTTCTATCCACCTGTTTTCAAGGGTATTTCGAATATGTGCACGTTATGTTCTAATATAACGGTTCCACGCGAGAAAAAACGTACATATCTATTTTCTATTTTGGATCGTGCATACATTTGAATGCTAATTTGTGACGTGTGACGTATCGGGGTGCTCGTTCGGAGTTAATAAGCGTTTATCTCTGGACACGCCACCGAGCACTGCAACTGAGTACACAGTTGTGTGGTACACAGGACCAGTGTGGGGCCCTTATCCTTCCGAGGCTATAAAAATGTCCGACCCGGCGACTAGAGCCTTATCTACCGCTCGTCACGAAAAAAATTAGTTGTAACGAAAATTTCCATGATTTATACCGATAACGGGGATAATTTGGTCGGATCTAATGGCGGCGGTCGGTCCGAGTGACTTTGTTATAAAATGTCTTGTTGTCACGTTTTCAAACCGCGTTTGGGGCTTCACAAAGTGCCCTATTAGGTTTATGTGCAGGTCGGTCGGTGGTGGGGAGAAGTTTAAGATTTACACCCGATGACTAGTTTTAGATTCTCAAAATAGTCGTAAAGCAGTAATTGAAAGTAATGAAGACCCTCGTAAAATCGTAATAAACGGTGGCGCGGGGCCTTTGGGCTTCGAGCCGGTTTGGGAAATAATATGAAAGCGCATTCCTGAAACCCTTATGAGGGCAAAGGAACTCGGAGAATAGGGCCCGGGGATATAAAACACTGTGTTTCTTTTTAAATACCACGAAATAAATCAGCTCTTTAACAACTCTACACCGGCGGAGATTATCATCGGTCGTCAGTTTTCTACAAGTTTTCAAGAAGAAAGGTATGCCTTCGGTCTCGTTTATATTGTTGTATGACATTACGTATATCGGCGGGCTGAGTAGGGAGGTAAGTATTTTTTAAATGTCGGTACGGACATTAAACAGAGTTTTTACCATTAAAAAGGGAACTGGAAAGTATCGATATAATCCGGGTGTCTTCCACGATTTAATATGAAACGCTTCGGAATGGTTGTGTAAATCTCTTTTCCTACGAACTTCCTTTAACAAATAAACTTACTTCGAAGTTTATCAACGTTTATTTCTACTAAAGGCTGCTATCTTTTTAACTAACTAATGTTTGGCACAACTTGAATTAGAGATTAACGTCGATTCTATCTTAACAATAAATCCGAGACTTCATTCAGCAGCCTGATCTCGAGTATGAAACAATAAGTTACAGAACAAATGGGAAATGCGCCCCATGAGCTACGAAATCTCGGGCCGTGAACTCACTTTATTGTTTATAACAGGAATATTTCTGATTGTTCCCGACGCGTCCGGTAAATTTATAGTTACCGGGAAATTAAGGTACTTATCTCAATTCCTGGCCAGACGCTATCTGCAATATCGCGTTTCAAATCTATAATGAAACATAACGTTATTTCAGATTGGCCCGTTTAATTAGATTTTTACACATTGCGATTGCTTAATTTTGATATGATCTAGTTTCCCGTCGGAAATCTTAATCTGCAATTTATTTCCACGACGGGTCCGGCCACTCGTAATTTCTTTCTCTATTGCTACTGAAGACCCGCTCCCCACAATGTAATTGTACGGGACTTACTTTAATTATTGTGTTGCTACCATATAAATACAGGCGTTATTCTTGAATTCATTTATTCGGCCCCTTATAGTTTGTGTACACGCTAACAGATTTACGTTCTTTGAAATTTCAGGTATCCTAACAACGTGCAATTAGTACTGTCGTTTACAAACACTTCGACCGTGTAAGTATTTAATTTCGACCCACAACATGATCTCACCTGCACTCCAACTGAAACCAGGAAAAAGGACCGTGTATAAACAGACATTATATTCATATTAAACGTATGAAGTAAAGTGCATATATATATATATATATATATATATATATATATATATATATATATATATACATACATACCTTGAACAGCATACATATTGTTTGCTTAATGGGATTTTCAGTCACTCGAAGGTTAACGTGTAATGGTATAAGGCTACAGAAATACGTTATCTCCTAAAGTACGAGTACTATAAAAGACATGATATAACAAAAACGTATAGATCTTATAAGAACACACAAAAGTGTTTCGTCAAGAACATGATATGCAAATTTGACGGTGGTAGGTCTAACTCTATTATTTTTATATCTCCAGTTCTAGAAAGATAATGTATTTTATTTGCTCAAAACTCTGTATCTCAACACTGCCAAAGTCTGTTAATGCTACAAATGTTAAGACTGTGTAAGCCGTAAAACAAAATTTAATATACAAATACGCTATATCCAACAGAATCTGAAATTATAAATTATCCCATGGTACCAGGCCGATTCAAAGTTTCTCCCTTCTGCAAACTGTTTTTCGTCGACAGTAATCGATGGACGCAATAAAATTCATAAAAACTTGAAAAAATATCTAATGACCAGAAACACTGGAGTGTATGGCCACTAGGAATTATGGGCGGTGGGGGAAGAACGATATATTTATGATATTTGGGTAAAAACTTAGCGAATTCGAGCGGGGACTCGCAGCGCTCAAGATGGATAGATAATGGAAGAACGCCAAAAAGCTTGCGATTGTGGGCCAACGGGATGACTTAATGGGGTGAATCAAAGAAAAAGACGACGGCCCGAAAAGCCGAAATGTTATTGCGTTAAGAAGTTTATTGATAGATCTCTGAATAAAATCGAAACATGGGGCATAAATATGTCTGAAATTCCACAGTTAATTATTGTTGAACTGGTTTACGCACTCAAAACTGGAATGGAGCCCGGAGATAACAGCTACGAGTGGACGAAGAATATGAAACTGACCAATGCGAATCTATACTGAAATAATATTTGTATAAATAATAAATCGGCAGGCGAGGAATTATAAAAAAAAATCTTATTTCATTATCTTTTAAATTATAAGATGTTACAATTTATTTTCCTTAGCTCCCATAGATCCATAGATCACAGAGAAAGTATGTTCAATTCTTCAAACATTGTGTATCAATGTACTAATTACCTTTCATACTTCATACCATCGGGGAGGCGTCATATTATGAATGTATATGAAGTAAATTTAAGGATCAAAGAGAAACAACAAACTGAGTTATTTGTTTGTACCTGATAAACGGATAGTTCATCGGAATACTATATGTTTGGGTTGCTACATTATTGACAAAAAACGAAACACTGTCTAGAGAAACAAGCACTGGGGGCCAGCGAAATCGCAGTTGATGATACTTATTACTTCGTTAAGCTTTAGTTTGTTTATTACCTAGTTGGCTTTTCCGAGTGATTCCAACGCTAATTACCGCATCTTGACGGAAAATATATGTGCTCTCTGATTATCAACTTGATGAACGGTGGTAATAAGAGCACCCTGAAGAACAATTTCATTTTAACCGAAATATTCGTTGATACTGAAAACGAACTGCCCCGGACGACGCTACGGGTAATTCATTTGACAAAGTTACCGCTTAAGAGGAGGTACACTTAACGACTCCAGTGAAATATTAACTAAGTTTCGGGTGGGTGTTGAAGACGACATTTGCCAGGGGCCGTTTTCGTCCTGTCACGTTTCAGTCATGAAGTGTCAATAAAAACGAAATGTTTTGTGGAAATGGAGATGGAGGCATGGACGAGTTAGTCACATTATCGGAATTATTGCACTAATAATGCATGAACTAGTGACCACTTTTTCAGGTGACTTCTTGTATAAGCTAGTAAAGTTGGAATACCTTTTATTCCTCATTAGCAACATACCGACACATACACAAAGATAATCGTATATGTATATATATATATATATATATATATATATATATATATATATATATATATATGAACATAGAGGTACATTGGTATTGCACAGAAAGGTACGGGAAAACAAAGAAATTATCAGTTTTTGTAAGTTTTGTTAGTCATATTTAAACTGCGCTACTGAACACGTATCGTTCAATGCATACTTGCAATTCCGCTGGTGTTCGCTCCACTGTACAGTACAGGTCTTTTCAGCATTTCTTCTTTCACTGAGATACTATCATCACCTTTTACCCAAGTGTTACCTTGGGGTTCGCCCGATCGTAATGTGTTTAGATTTTGAAACAGTTTTCATTCACCGGTGTGAATTCAAGGTGTTTTGGTTCTGCTGTACCAGAGCTCGGTTGGATGGAGAGTAGGATACCAAATGTGGTATGAGTCCTGCTCATCCGTCGGTGATGAGCCAGGTTTTAAGTTTTGTCGCCGGGAATCGGATGGGGGATAAGTAAAAATGCGACTAACAGAGGGAGGCAGGGGGCCGAGCGGTTTTTGGGGGCGGCGGATAGATGGCGGGCCGGTAAGAGGCACGTGTCGGTTGAGCGGGCCACTCTGCTGCCGGCTCTATGGATCGATGCCGGCCTGTCGTTATTAGGACATCGACACTTCACTCTCTCCCTTCTCCTCGGCCCACGCTCTTCACATCTTCCTTTTCCCCCTCCGCTCGCCGCCCCCCCACACCCCGCTGGCCTCTCTTCCGCCGCTCCCTTTCGCCCGGCCCGACGCCCCGAGCCCGCCCTTCCAATATTCATCGAGTCGCCTCCGCCCGTCGCCCTCCATCCGCCACGATTTCATCGACGGCCCTAACGGTAATCGCTCTCCGGCGGTTCTCCCGAAGATATTAGTGCCCGTGCGCCCGTTAATCCACTCCTCAAAGTCCCCCAAAGACACTCAAATGGCCCCACTTTACAGTTCTCGGACTATTCGCTCGAAGTGAATTAATTAGAAAAAACCCTAACAGTGTTGCGCAGGAAAACATAAGTTAATAGCACCTCAGATGCCACTAAATTATTATTACTTTTTTTGTAATAACAATTGACAACAAATTTGCCATTTAGTATCTGTTCGAAAAGTGCAGGCTGTGAGGCCACTGTGAACACAGTTTAACTTATTTTAATTCCTCGCAAACAGTAAGTTATAAAAGAAATCGATGAATCAAATCTACGAATGGAAAGTCCCGAAGTATTGCCTAAATTGTTGCTTAAACTGAATGGCGACATGGGTAAGGATAGCAATGACCGGGTGAAAACAGCCACGCTCAGCCATTCCAATGTTCATCGACGGCCTTAACGGTAATCGGTCTCCTGCGGGTCCGCTCCAGTTACTGGGACTCCACCTGCTACCACTGCTACTACGTACGATTTAGTCACAATGCTTATGTCCCGACTCCAAAGATCTATCACCTATTCAATCGTAAATTATAGGTATCAGAAGTAATAAATGAGTGAAGGAAATACAATGTTTCTGCTTGTCTGTTTTTGTGGAACCTATTGATTCAAACAAAAGAGAGGTACGTCTTCATAGGAACGAATATCTTTATTAAATCTAATTCATAGTGACAAACTTGAGCAAGAGTTTGAAATTTTTGTTATCGACCAATAATAAATGTTTAATTTGAAATTGAGCTCCTCTCCACGCGATTTTATTGCGATTTCTCGCGTTCTCGCCTCTTTCACAGGGGCAGGAAAGAAAAGACATGCTTCTGCACTGATGGAGGTCCGCCGGGTCAAAATCTTCAAGGATAAATTTTATCGCTTTGCTCTAGATCAAGTGATTCGAAGGCGTTGACCGACTTTAGGCCCAATCACTCTTCTGGGGAGTGACTTTCCTTTCGGTAACTCCGGGCAAATAACGGTCTGGCTGAGCCACTTCACACAACTATAATTAAATTAATAACATTTACATAAAAGCAAATTAGTTATAGTCGCCTTCTGGGGAGCCCTGCCTACCAGAAGATGTTGCCTTCAATCCGGTGGCCACAGATGGGACAGTTTTATTAATTCAATAAAAATTATTAGTATAATTTATAATTTTAATTAAATTAATCTCAAATTATTTCGCACTGTACATAAAACTAGCCGAGAAATAACAGCTTGCTATGAAAAGTAGTTGTTACCTAAGTATTATAGTCAGATGGTACTGTGTCCTCAAATTTCATATTGTATTGGAATGGAATATAATACAACAGACATTTATATTGGTACACTAGTGTTTCAAAACGTTTCAAACCTTATTTAAAACAGTTATTAAAATATTATATATATATATATATATATATATATATATATATATATATGTATATATATCCAATGAAATATATATCCATCGTACATGATACAAAAATTAAAATTAATGTAGCGGTTTGTCCTCAGACATTCCTGAGATTTTCTAATATGTTACAGGCTCACTGACAGGCCACAAGTTCTTATATAATGAACTTCAAGGACAATGAGGTAATTTTTAATAATTTGCGAACTTTTAAATGAGTCGAATAATTTTGAGCATACATGTACATGTCTGATTAACGCTATACGATTATACACCACCGTTCTCAAAGAAAAGTGTACTCACAGCGGGAGTTTGGTCAGAAATGGCCTTATCAGTTTCAGTCAAATGATGAAAATGTTTTTTCGATTTTTTTCCCATGCGCCTCCAGAGGTACTATTAGGCTATGTTTCACATTATAATGTCTCATTGAATTCAGTTGTTTTCACCACTCGAGCCGGGTCAATAGACCGTGGTTCTGGCTACAGTTCAAACTGTTTATTTTCCAGATCTAGATGCCCTTTAACATCTATTCCCTTTTGCTTTATGCCGATGAAAAAAGGCCCCACAGAATTTGTCAAGGAATTAAGGTTTTTAGTCCGTACGCTCCTCGATATTTTATGATTTAATCCTTACATTTTTGGCACGTGAACAACAACAGATTCCTTCAAATATTCGATCTCTACTTTATGTAAATTGGTTAAACCCATTTGTATGTGCGAGCATGACTGTTGTGTGACATGAAATATTGATTTCAAGAATGCCACTACGTATGTAAATACAACATTGTTGTACACTGCCGCTTACGTTAACACAGTGCAGCTACTGTGCTTACATGAGAAGTAACCTCATTAATAGTACTGAGGACGGAAAAAAGCAGAAACAGTTGTAGCATAAGACGATCGAGACGCATAAAAATATAATGAATACTAATTAGGGGGTAATTCAAGTAATATATTTTTTTGTCAACAAACATTGAACTATTCGTGTCGGTGGCGAGGAGAGGTTGGTGTCGGGAACGGCGGGTCGGTGGTGGTGATGGTGGGGGGAGTGAGGTGGAGGCGGGTGATGGGCGAGGTTGAGCGGGAGCAAGACAAGTTGCGGTCATCGGAGTAATTAGTTGGTCAGTGTTGGGCCAGCTAAGTAATGGATACGTCATCCCAACGGGAAGGGGGGCAAAAAGAAGCTCATCAAGGGATTATGTCAGACGGTAGATTGATAGGCCAACGGGGGGCGGCAGCGGCAGCGGGGGCGGCTTAGGCCACCGCTGATTGGCACAGATTATACACTCATCTATCACCCCCGACCTCCACCACCAGCCCCCCCACCCCACCATCCGGAGCACACATATAATGTGACATTAAAACATGGAAATGACACCTCTTACCGGCCCCCTCGGACCAAGATGGGCATTCACCGTTGTGAAATAATACGCCCCGTTATATATAACTGTCTCTTTGTCATATATCTGCCCCCTTCACATTGTCGCATATATTTTCTATAACTGATTTGAGGAATATTTTCTCCCAACTCTCCTATCCTTCAGGGTGAGGGCTACTTACTCTGGTAAGTATTAATACCCCAGCTTTATATTCTATAACATTTATATAATAATAATCTGGCGACACTAGAAATCGGGACAATGATTTATACTAGAAGTGATTATTAACTATAATCGCGTTGATAAACCTTCATTCAAATTGGTTCCGATTCGTAAAAAGAACTACTGTTCTATATGTCAATAGGGGGAGTTTAAATGCGAAATGTCGTGACTGTAAAGTAATCTATATAAATAATTTTAACCCACATTCCAGGGGACGAGAAAAATTCCCGGATGCGGAAGCATTGAGTCAGCCAGTCGATAGTCAACTAAATAGCTCTTCTAGTCGATATCTCCGGTCGATTCCAGAACTTGTACTAAGAGCGTTGCACTTTTTTCCAGCGACAGTTCATAATTATCTCCGGTTCCATTCTCGTAACTCGAAGTGTTAGCTCGTAATGTTTCCCTTATATAAAAATAAGAGCATTATTTAGGTCTCCCTTTGGGCATATAAAAACCAACCTTCATAATTTCACCTCGTCTCCCTGCTGTCAGCGAGATAAATTTACTAGTGCACCGAGTATAAAGCTATACTTCACCCCTTTACATATTTCTTTAAACACAGGTTAGTGTTTATTTTTTTAATTTTCATATTGTCACAGCGACTAATTAAAAATTGGACCCTAAATTAAGTGTATTGATTTCCTATTTGAAAAAAGCGCTAGTCAAGAGTTGCTGTGAAGGTCGTTAAGGCAGAATATATTTTTTGCGGCCCATTTTATTTACTTAAGCAATGAGAATTAAACAAAGCTCAATAATTAATCGTCAAACCATCCAGATGTTTCGAAGGTACGAATGGTGAGGTAATTATCTGGTAAGTTTGTGCCAGTATATGGGAACTTGACCAAAGACTAAATAAAAAGTAGGGGGATAAGAAGAGGGCACATCTCTCTTGTTCATCATTGGGACAGGATGCCAGCCTGCTGGAGATGTCTCGCCCAGAGGGCAGTAGACGAGGAATCCTTCGAGGAATGAACTTTTTTCTCCCGATCTAATAATTGAAGCGGTTCTCAGGAAGAGCATGAATATTTTATGAGAGGCGCTTAGAAGTCGCTACTACATCGAGACGTGAATAGAAATTTTTGTTGTTAGTCTGAACGCGAAAAAGCGATGATATTGCGCTACGAAAAACAATTGTTTCGTGATTGCAGCTCGTATAAAACATATTTCAGATGAAAACACTTTGATGGAAAAATCGACGGATGGCTGTTAACAATGCATATCTATTTGTATAATAACGCGTTTCGTACGAACGTCGTTCGGATACATTAGGGATAAGTACATTACTCCATAAGTCGTCATTCTTCATAGCAGTCACTCAGACCACCAAATATTTTTCTTAAAATAAATAAATACTGTTGATCTATAACTTATATATAAAATACAATTTTAATAAATAATTAAGTGTAACTAAATAAACAAATCATTAAAATAAATTTACAATTCGATGAATTGCCGTACAATAACATTATAAACGACGATAAACGCGAATAGTTTGACTCTTAATAGAACTGCTGAAAGCGGGAAGTGGCTCTACTAGTTCCCGCACTACGAAATTAGTTCCTCCCTACTAATTAGTCAATTAGTTCGTCCCCAGTTTTGACAGTGACATCCGTTATAACACAATGCGATTAGGCTACTTTTACCGCTAATATAATTTGATTGTTAATTTGTAATATGTGGTCGGCTGTGGACCGTGATTACGCTCATTGTTATATACTTTATAGTGTTAACGATTGAAAATAATATAACCAATAGAGTTGACAGACAGCGAACCCAGAAACTGTGCGATATCGCCAGAACAAGTAAGAATGGAAAGTGGAAAAATGCTTCTAAAATATGCCTACAAGTATCTTTAAAGATTTTAATCCTGCAAATGACATTGATTAGTTTTTAATTCATATATAAAATTGTGTAAGGTTTGTTTTCAGGTATGGCTTGTAGGCAGGAGCTCCGTTCCAGTCTCCGTAGACTAAGTAAAAACTATACATATAATAACATTTTTTTTGGTGCTAGCGGTGTATTTATCCGGGACAAATTAAGCAGCCCCCGCCCTAAATACTTTACGTTGGTCATTGATCGTTTTGGGGAGAGCCAGCGCATAAATTGCCAGTTAATACATAATAGGGGGAACGGGTGGCGTCATTTTCGTCTAGTTGACTCGACCATAAAGTATCCAACGTTATTGGGAACTAATTTGTTTGAGCTTATCAAGTTTGTGAAGTTACATCCGGCAACGTGCCACCCCGATAAACAGTCAAGTTTATCGAAAACGGTAGAGATTCTATCGGTGTGTATAAACAGCGCGAAAACAATGTTTATACAATCTACAGAAATATACACTATTCAGAAGTTAATTTGTAACCGCTTATCGTCCACCTCCCTGAAAAGGTAACCCTAATAGGGCGCCGACATTACGGAAAACGGTCCAATTAGTAATTATTAAGTATAGAAATGCAATGAATATAAATTAAGGCACCTAGAATAGAAGCCCCGGTTTTATAAAATCTCGATAACATTTCTGATTTAATATTTTACGCTACAAATAAATCGGATAATTAATTTGGAAATCGACCCCAATGGTTCTTTTTATTACCGTAGATTTCGTGTGTTTCTGTCTCCTCTCGCTGCTTTATTAGTTTGAAACATTGGTGCTATTTTCTGTTGCCTAGAGATAAAACAATATTTTATTTAACCATATTTTAAATTTATAATACAAGTTACGCTGCTTCCATTTTAAAATGTAAAATGAAATATTTCTTCTCAAAATGAGACACTTACTCCGGATGAAAATTTGGCAGCACTTTGACTATCAAATGAAATGTCATATAAAATATACTGAGTCCTTAAACGTGAAAACAATGTTGACAATGTTTAACCAATAAAAATCCATCCCTCAGTAAGATACCCTGAAAGGACCATCCCTAATTTACCGGTCAACACGAGAATGTATGAGAAACTAGTCCGAATAAGAGGCGAGCAACAAACAATTATATCGGTATACTGACGTATGTATTGAATAAAACATATATGGACGACTCTCGAAGGAGTTTTCGACGCAAGCGAAGGGCGTTCAGGGGGCCGAAACTATTTCCAGAAGATTTTGATAAACGCTTCAGTTATAAACGAACGGTACAATCGGCGACCAACAGTTCGAATGTCTGTTCCGAGTCGCGTCCACCGTCTTATCATGAAACCCGGTCAATTACTACAGGAGGTAAGTTGAGGAAATATATATTGAGCTCGGAAAAACTATATAGGTGGGCGAAACAATGCTCGTGCTCAAACTGCTTGCATTAACGACGAGGGCTCTCCTGTAACACAAGTGCTGGAGGGGGGGGAGGCTGTTCCGGTTCGTCCACCACGCGAGCCTCTGTCTCTCTCTCTCTCTCTCTCCTCTCTGATTATCCCTTGTTTCGAGCGTTTTTTGACGCACGGTTGACAAGGTGACGTGGACGGATTGTCTTCTACTCAGGAATATGAATTACAGCGCCAGGTAGGAACAAAAATTGTGAATTTTATTACCTCGTGGGGCCGATTCCGAAAGGTAAATAAGTACATTTGAAGCCATTGTACTGATTTCACGTATAAACAATTTTTTTTACAGATCGACTATCCAGCAACAGGACTGTATGTAATTATTTGATGTTAGAGAACTGCTATACGATTTTACTGCAATTTTAATTTCTAAATAATTCATCACCTCTTTTTTGATGTGGTACACCGGATCTTAATTCTATCGCGACAGTGAGGTAATTACGTCGATTAAATTGTCTAATATCTGTATCGTATAAAGCAAGTTAATTCTAATTAGTGCACTGGAACTCCTCTAAATGTAAGAGCGGCGCGGCGTTGACCTGTTTCAAGTTCCGGCGGCGGTCCGAATTTTCATTCAATTGCAAATTAGACGTTGAAAGGAAGTTAAATTATCACACTCGAATAATGTAACTGTGTATTGATAATATCCAATAATTTTAACAAGGAATTTATATATATATATAAAATTTAATTACGAGAACTACAATAAATGCAGAATAAAAACAGCTGGTCTGTTGCGAAACGATCACCTGACTCTTTAACAGCTATGTCTTAACTGAAAATTCATTTGGAATGTCCTCGAAGTGGCCAAAAGAGAACGCCGAGTTTATTTAAGTTTCTTCGAGGGAAGTTGCCGAGATAGATTGACTGAAATTATTCAACATTTCTAGTTCAGAGGGAGGGAAAGGCGTTGAAAATTCTGCAAACAACTTTGTATTCTTTCAACTTCCATAAAGTGATTGTGGAACTGATGTGTCGTTTAAGGTAAAAGGTAGATTTGTGTTTTATAAAGACAAATCAATAATGCATTCAATATTCCCTTTTACAGTTTGGACATTCAATAAGAACTTAATGAAAATGAAACGTTATAAGTAATCCGATAGTTAAATCTTGGACTAGTCAATCTGAGATACTTTTTTGTATGTCATCGATCTCACAAAGCAGTTTCTGTTAGTTCTCCTGGTGTGTGATTGAACGCTACATTGCAGATATTGTGTTGTCAGCACAAACATTGTTAGGAAGAGTTCACTCTTCCTAATTCTGTATTACGTTATTTTAAAGATTATTCGTTTATTATATATTTGTTTGAACTTGAAGTATGGATCAATGTTCAGTCTGTTTCATATAGAACTAAGACTTGTCATTAAATGTTTTAGTAAAAAACAAAAGTTTTGTAAGCCAGATCAGCTACTTTTTTTTTCTTTCTTTAATTTTGTCAGTAGGTTCCATACCTAGCTCGATCTTCTATTATAATTTGTATTTAACTAATTTTAAGAATTAACTAAATTTGAGAAGTCTAAAAGTAATATAAACATCCACCCTGTCGAGGTATAATTATTTATTACTTTTAGTATATATTATTTTTATCGCCTTAATTTGTCATATAATCCGAACGTTCTTATTATGCAGGTCCGCGGCGGTTCGGAATATGCGGCCGTTTCATAACGCCCTTAATACCGTACATTCCAGTAGCAGAGCTGACAGAATGTTGAAACGGGTCTAGTTCAAGACCAGAGAAAGGAAAAATTTCAAGAATAGAAAACGAAATCATTATTGTTGGGCAACTTGGGCGTCGAATATTTTTCGGGCGGCGATTCGGGAGACCGGAGGAAGGGAAGAGTGCGAGAGCCCCGCGGCGAGGAAGACACTTGTTGAAGAGGAACCTGGGCAGTGGAGGGCGCCGCTCAGGAATTCGGCCACCGAGAGTTCGGCGGCGTGAGCGAAGAACCGGGAGGTGGGAGCGGAGCGGAGGGCGTCAATATGTGAGGGGGTCCGGGGCCGGGGCCGGGACCGGGGGCGGGGGTGGGAGCGGGGGCGGCGTGCGGCGAGGGGCGGCAATGACTTAGGCAAACCGGAAAGCTATTAAGGTGCGTAATGGCCGGGTTGACCGAGCCGACTCCAGCGCAGCAGACACCATCGATTAGACAGTCGGTCTCCCTCCCGTCCCCCGCCCCCGCCCCCGCCCCCGCACCCGTCCCCGCCCCACACCGTCTTTCTCATTCCCTCCCTCCCTCCCACCCTCTCCCTCCTCTCTCACTCCCTTCTTTGCCGCCCGCTTCCACCACCGCATCCGCACAAAAATACCCGGCGAGCGGGGCCCCCGCGAGGGGCTCTGACGAGGCGTCAATCACCCATTTCGCCCTCTTCCTTCTCTTTCTCTCTCCGTTAAAAATCAATTCCTCCTGAGTCCCCGTCCACCGCCAGACTTGGACGACCTCAAACTCTACAAGCCACTGCAAACCCGAACCCACTTTCTACGACGCAGAAAATGCCGCGTCCACACGTTTGGTTAGACCTCCGTCGATTTGTCTTTTTGTTCCCTTCTTGAGTAAATAATAGATTGCACGTTTACCTGACTACGTTAGGTACCTTGATTTTTTTACCTATTACTTCTGTCCGATTATTTTGTATAAACTATTTCATTTAGGTGAAAAAATAATCGAGCTTGTAAAATCATCAGAATTACTTTATATCATTGAATTACAGGCATATTAGATAACAAGAAGACTGACGTAATAATAGTGGAGCAGACGACTAATGACAATAATATGACCAACAGCAGACAAGTCAGGTTACCCATTACTTATTTAGAAACTATTTCATTGCTTAGTGTTATAGTGCTAATAGTATGAATTAATGCTTTTTTTAATACTCATTTTTTATGTGGGTTTTATGTGTTTTCAAACATAAATGAAAATCTGAAAAATTGTTATATAATATTCATCGATTAAACGACTATAAATGAGCCTAATTACTTTTTACATAATCCTTTTGCATAATACCAGATCTTTTCATCCATTCTCATTTCGATATAAAACGGTTGAAAAAAATATATTTTCCAAAAAATTGTTTTGTTTTAATTTTTAAATACACGAAATCCTGCCACAGATAGATAATTTTTCTATCGAAAATTCATGGCAACATTGAATTATTTAGACTGATTACTTAATATAATGAAGTACAATAGGTTAATGAATCGGCCGGATTTGTAAATTGATAAACTTCATACACTTTTTTAATAGTAAAGGACAAATAGTGATCAATATTTTCGCACAAGTTGTCACAATTAATTAATTATAATAAACAAAATGTAGGTATGGGAGAATATATATGTTTTCACCGTTTATTTTTTATAATATACACAGACAGGTGTAGAAAGAAAGAACACAAGAGCATACAACTGAATATGTTTCTCTATAACTGTTAAATGGAGTTAGGGTAGTCAGAGAATTTCAAAATGGTCCCTTAACTCCTGTTGTGAACTTTTAATGGTATTAGTAGAATGAGCTTTCATCTCGCAGTAGAATCCCCCCAATGTATTTATAGTTTTAAATAAGTTATATATAGAGTGTTACTCCTTCTTTTCGAGCCTTGGTACATCGTCAGTAGTCATCCGTTGGGAATTAACGCCACTATATACGCCGAGAGGGCTAACCAAATAGCAGAGGGCTTCCTTCAGTCCTAGCATGTAATCGGTGGGTGTCTCCAATGTTTCAGATAATAATACATGTAGGAAGGATTTATCGAACAGTTTGAAGTGTGTGGCTCTAACCCACCACTGTTTCAATACGTTCGTTTCGCATTGCAGTCCTTGCAGTTGAGTGTATCTATTATTTCGTGGGGTTTTAGCTAAACTTAATTTTCCCATTTAGAAAGGGGAATTTACATTGTTAAGTCGTTTCGTATCCTTGGAAGTTAATACGGTTTAAAATGTCAATAATTTGATTGCGTGCGCCCTGAATTATTTACCGGCTGTCGGCATGGCTGGGGGCGGCATGACTGTGGGCGGGGGGGTTGGGGAGTCGGTTGGTTGAGGCCACTCAATATTTTGCACCACGCTACTGACTAACATCAAACGATTGCGCGCGGATAAACTCTGGGCCGACCTAATGGACGTACATCAAAACTCCAGGAAGTGTATTGTAGAAAAAAAATACCTCATACCTTTTCTCTCTCCTCTCCATTTTCTGAATATAATTGGACAATAAACACCGCCAACAGAGCTTATCGGGTTTGTCTTCTGTGTTTTTTTTTTTGAGGTTTGGAAATTCCAACTCCTTTTTCCGACACCACATTTGTCCGCAATCTGGGTGCTATCTGGGCCGTTACAAATTACGGCCGGCCCGAAGAACAAATGTACGTCGAACGCGTACTTTATGGACGCCGGTAATTTAATAGGGGGTGCAATTGTTCCTTTATTTCCAGTGGGGGCCGAAACACGCGTTTTCAGGGCTCAAAGTGTCCAAAAAAAAAATAAGTGGAACGCGAATTTCGCTGCGCGACAAGGCTCTGAATCCCCCAATAGGCTGGGAAATCGAATACTCGGGACGGGAACGATTATTTCCGCTTTTATATAAAATCGTAACGAAGAGAAAGGTACAACAATTGAGAAAGGATTACATCGTTTCCCTTGCAAAAGTGAACTAATAAACGCTTCCGCGCGCTTCAGGCGACACGTTACACAGTTGGCCGCTTTTTCTGTAATTTAATAGCAGACTCTCGAATCAGAATTAATTATTCTTGCATGCCTTTATCATTAAATGATAATTAAAAATAATACCGAGAAGACAGATAAATTCGTGCGAGTGGTTTTCTATCAGGCTTGCAAGAGCCCCATAATATTACGAGATTTGGAAAATATTAATTACACTGAAACTACAGATCACCTCAAGGTACTAAGCAGCGTCTGGCGTTCTAATGTAATGTCAAACCATTATTAAAAACTAAAGAATATAATTTTAATATCTTTAATATTGTAAGTCGCGTCCTCATCGTCCTTGAATATAATCTTTGCATATTTTCAGTTTCTGGAAGCTTTGTTATTTTTTTGGAATATAAATATTAAATATTAAGGGAACATTAATGCCAGGTTTTTCGACAGCTAGGATGTCCAGAAAATGGAAATCACTTCCGTGTCGCGTTGGAATAATTTTCAGAGCGTCTGCTAAAATAAATGGAAATATTTTGAAAGGCCAAAACGAATTGGGGGCCAAAGGGAAAGGAAAAGCCTGAGGAGGAATCGAAGATGTGTTTGAACCGGTTCTACGTCCGCGGTTGGAATTAATGATTAATATTCCGTGTCTCATTTTTTATATTAATATGTTTAAATGAAGCCTTTTCTCCAAACAGCTAAAAACCAGTTTTATAGTACAAATCAATTCATCGTTAAAACAAATATAACATGTATAATATAATAAATATTGTACATTTACTGACTAAATTAAACGCAAAGTAGTCGATGTAGACCCAAACAGTAATATATACCGAACGAATTGTTACTAGATCATTAAGGAAAAAATACTGTATTCTATTAAGTTACCCAAATTGAGTTATGTGCGTTCAATATATTGATTCATTGGTGTTATCACTAATTTGGTATAGCAGTACCAAAAGAGAGACTGATCAATAAAAGGTATCATTCACAATATATTGGTCTTATACCGAATCCAGGATCATGACTTACAGTAGAATCGATACTTTATTTCACTATGACATCATTTCATATCGACAGGCTTGGAGGCATACTATTAAAGATTTTTTAAATCTTCTCTTAAATTTCCTTGACCCACATTTCACTTTATGAGTGAATGGTAGATACTGAAAAAGCAGAAACTCAGATCCAATCCAGGAGGCACTGAAGTGGAGATTTTCCACCGGATACCAAAAGGAAATTCCATGGAATGTCTAAAATTAACTCTATAGTTCTAATGGAAATAAGTAACACATGAATTATGATGTTGAACTAAGTAAAATTAAATTACTAATGTATTCCTGAGATACCAACTATTGAATAGGTTTAAACTTACTTACTTCTTTTCGATTATTCTTTGACAGGATTCTACCTTACACGATCTCCAATAACTTTCACTTTACTCTATTCAAGTCATAATACACAACCTAAGTAGAAGCACAGATGATTAAAAAGAAGTCGTAAAACATATGTTAATATTAGAGAATTTCGGAAGACAAGGTTGATTTATAGTAACGATAGGAATTCTCCAACAATTTTAGTTGGTGTAATTGTCGTTTAGTTGTAGTGACTAAATACGATAAATAAAAAACTCCATAATAACACTCATTAAGAAAAGCTAATTTTATTTGAGTACATTTTTTTTCGTGACAGGTTAACAACCTCGATGTTAAGACGGATGGAAAACATGATGATCCCTTAGTGGCTAAACGCAATAGACACTGAAAAACTGTGCACTCCTATAAGGCGACGGTCTGCCAACGTTTGTGAGTTTGGTCTTGGCCTAGATAGATTTTGGCTTTTCGCCATCATCAGTAGGATATCTGAACGAGTAGAGCCGCGGGAATAACTTATAAAACCTTCCACACGAGTAGATTTGTTTATTAGTTTCACCCGTCGGCGTGACACTACGTTTAAATGAGTCAATAGCCTGCACGCGGGAATGGAACAATATTCGCCTTCTTGATAATTGTGACACGTAGAAACGAAATTTGAGCCTTTTCATCGATTACACCTTCAGAATCGAAAACTGATTGACCAGTGGCATGCAAAATAGTTGGCACCGGTCATGGCATTTTGTTATTTTGGATTTAGTTCAACCATATGACTTTGGTGTTTTTCATTTACAGCGTCAGTAATCAGTAAACATTTAACGTACTATCACATAGAGTGAATTGAGCAGGTTGAGTAATGTGTCCTTCATAACGTACTGTTATTCAAAACTACACTGAAATTCAACCTTCAATATCCATTAAAATGAAGACGGGTATATCAACATTTATTAATTTTTCGCTAAATTAAATGCCGTTTTTAAAGGAAGTCGTCACATCTAAATGTGCCAGACACATAAAAATAAATGTATAAACTTTTAGAAAAGGTGTACACCCAGTGGGTTTGTCCTCCGTTATTGTTTACTCGTTATTAGTGATAATCGAACAATATCGTTTATTGTACTTTACAGTTGTGGCAATAAAACAGTGAAAAAAGTATTATCTACATGCAGGCATTCTTCTATTAGATCACGGACAGGACACGGCGAATCAGAATATTTGCTATGCGTTCCAAGCTTTCTCTCATATCCTCATTTCCTTCAATTCACCGCCTAGTCGCAACCGCGCGTATGCCATTGAAGTATGGGTTGCTTGCACAACAAACTTCGCAAAAATCCCTGCTCGAAACATGTGTTTTACATAAAATATAACTGTGAACTAAGAAGTTGGAAAGGAACAGCTTAGCCCAATAAAGAATGCTTTCGGAAAACACAAAGAGTGAACTGGAAACAAATATGCTCGGCTTTTTACGAGTGAATTCCGGTGCACGGAATAATGCCGCGCAAACAGCGCTATACGGAAAGAAACAGTTCTTATGGATTAGATTTGCGAATTCAGAAAGGCCCCTTTCTATTAAAAATGTATGATTCGTTCTAATAATTTAAATTTGAATAAAAGTTTATAAGTTCTCTATATTACGAAAGCCGTATCCAATAAAAATCCAATAATAAATTGGTAGTGTACATATTTTCATGACTTTATATGTGTGTGTGTACCCATTTTTATTGGATTTTATGCCGGAATTTATAAATACAAAATACCAAAAATGCGTTTAAAGAGGACCTCTTAATACAATTGCAGACTTCATTCTTACTCGAAATTAATCAATGGTTGTTATGGCATAGTGGCATCTAGAACAATGGCCTCTCTCTGGATATTAGAGGGGGAAGTTAGTGAATATCCTCCGGGTCGATCCCGAAAGAAACAATGCCGAAAGTTCGATTCGATTAAGAAATGAAACTTGCGATTGGAAGGAGGCGGGGGAGTGGTTTGACTGGCGGTTTTCTGAATATAAAATTGCACCTTTTGGCCGGTAGGTGGGTTCCCTCGGCTTATCCGGCGCACTGAAATCGTGTCATCTGATAAATTCCGTCGCCGAATCGGAACGGTTCCGGTGCGGCCCCTACGTCATCCTAATGTTGAGCCGCCTCACCTCAGCCTCGCGTGATTCCCCTCGTAAAGATCCCAGCATTCGATAACGTCATCGTCGTCCCCGTCGTCGTCATCATCATCATCATCATCATCACCACCGCCGCCGCCGCCGCCGCCGCCACCGCTGTGAACGTCGCCCCAAAGACATTTCTAACTACCGAGTGTGCTCGGTGAGGATCGCGTTTACCGATGCCGTCTACACTCCTCTATCGCACTATTGCTGAATTCACAATTCAAACTTGTTCCACGCTCCGTTCCCGTTCTCTCATTTCATGTTCCCGCTTCGTACTTATAGACCTTCTTGATTCACTTTTTTCCAATTGTGAAAGTGTCCAATTGTGTGTGTTTAATGTCTGTATCTGTTGTATAAATTGAATCGGCTCCCCACCATCAATGGTTTCCGGAAATATATTACGGAGTGATCTAATTAACCCGATTAAATATTCAAGGTACAAACTAATGCTTAAAATAGTCCGTCTTAGTCCGTGCAATTGCCTCTGAATGTGCCTCAAGTTTGGAACATCGAATAACTTTGTTATTGTACAGAATGCTTACAATTTTGAGGTTTCGATTTTGACCGATACCTGTCCGCCCCGTTTCGGCTGAGGAGCCCAGAGGAGACCAGTTCGATTTACTAAAACTATAATTGGACTGCGGAAATGAAAACGATCGCTTGTCAATGATGGCCAGTCTTACGACTTCCTCACTGTGCTCTTACATTAAACTAGACTGAGAATGTCCTAAGTCGACATTGTAATATGCGACTTTATAAAATCCTTATAACTTTAATATTGTAAGAAAAAATTTAAAACAGGGCTTCCAACATTGGATTTAGGAAGACGGCAATACCCAAGCTCATTCCACAGCAATGGGAAAACCCCGTCATTCACTCTCAGTTTCATAAAGAAGGATCCGAATGGAAAATTGAATCTTAACGGATTTTACTTATTGTATCAAATTTACTTTTTTTTGGAACTGAAAGCTGTAATAATGGGCCGGAATTCAGGTGCAGCAAATATAAAATAAGGTTTCATATTAAGTAATTAATAAACGTTTTCAAGCAGTCACAGTTTCTTATACGTTAATGAATACACTTACAACTTTAGATCCATTCAATAAGTAAAGATCCGAAGGGTTTTTGTTTCTTGACAGGATCTAAGAAATTAAATTATTTTCGACATACTCTACATTTACCGACTTATAAGTTGTTTGATGACAACAGTATATTATTCCTTTCCTCGACTAGCCTGAGCCAATTTCGGTCATTTGTTTTCACTTCTTCGAGTTCGTGAAACTTGACTCCACGTAATGACTCCTTGAAGTGGAAGCAAAAAAAGGAGTTAGACTGGGACAGTCCTGGACCGTAGGGCGGATTTTGCACGAACTCTCAGCCTAAATTTTCACTGGTGCAGATTGTGGTCGATTGTTATCCACTAACTGAAATCACTCATTTTCTTTATATATTTATTTACACGCCGGGTTGACTTCATTCGCGCCAGATCTGGAATGGCGTTGAACCAGATTAACGCCCATAAACGTTTTTATGATCTCAACGGCTCCTACACGACGGCCAATCGACCTCTCTGTCTCTGAAGAATTATAGAAGTCAGCTGTTTATTATTATAGATGTTTTGAACCGTGAAACGGTAAGGAACGCATAAAAAACCCTTCGCAGATATTATTTTCTGGGGGAAATGTGTCTCATCCGGGCTGGACAAAATATGTTCGCCTTCTAGATCGGGCGATTGTTTTCGCGGTCGGGAATCGAACATTTTAATCAATCAAAAGCGGTCGGATGTGTGGGACCCGCACCGGGAATACTAAACGACTTGTCCGCCTCAAACCGCCCGCCACTCAAATGGTTCCACGTCCAATCGAAATTTTACAGATCGTTATTATTTTTCTCGACAGACGCATTTCGAAATTCACGGTTCGGGCAATTATTAAGAAACCGGTACCTTAATTAGCACCTTTCGAAGAGGGGCCGAGACGCCGCCGAGCCTTATAATATAAAAATTCATGAATGCAAATGATAATGTTCACTTATTATAGGTCAGTCCGTGCGTAGTTACTACTATCGTATCCTCACAAAATGACCTACCCATACCCGGATAATGAACCGGGTTCTTTTTTCCCTCCGCCCCGGAGACTTTTTGTACCAATCTAAAAGAGGTCCCTTCAGGTACGACGATTCGCCCCATTTAAGAGTTCTACCCATTTCTGCCATCTTTTTACAGCTACTTGAATTTGGATAATAAGGGGGTAGGTATCAACGTGGAAATGAGGACTCCATTGAACTTTCAAATAAATTACGTATTAATATTATCGGTTATGTCATTGTCGGCTCAAGTTTGGACCCCAGCTGTCGATATATCATATTTTGAGTTAATTTTTTCGTGGTACGCTAAGGTTTGGGATATCGTGGCAAGTTAGGTTACAAAGCGTAATATTTCCTGCGGAGAATTTACAGAAGTAAGTTGCGTATTATTAATTTATCCGGTATATACGCTTCTGAAAGAGGTATGTCGGTATGGGGACTGACTTAATATATAGTTCAAATGATACCGCAAGGGCCGCTGGGCTGGTTAAATAACGATCGGAATATACGGATTTACAATTTAATCCGGCTAATTTATATACAATAACGACACAACATTGACGACTGCACAACGACACCGGTATAATACAAATTTTACAGTGAAGTTTCAAATTGCTAATTTATGAAATGAGATCAATTACGTATCGTAGGTGGGACGGTGGGGCGGGGGGCGATACAGTGCGCTACTCGGGAATTAAAGCCAGCGCTTGTCAGCAGCGCGGTTATATTATATTGTGCTTCCTGTAAATATCGGACTCGGATATCATTTCCTACGTGAATAATAGCAGTACACTACAATGATACCACGATTCGTTCAAACGTTTTACTCAGTACCCTTGCGGTTACATTGGCCGCCATATGATACTGAACAAAAGCTAATTGAAGTATATTATTATGCTTAATAATAGTTTCAAAAAAATATATATATACGTTTCAATTAGTATGTTGTATTATTTATTTAATTATTATAATTAATGTTCTTTTTGCTCCTAGTATAGATGTCTTTTACCCTTACCGTGGAATTAATAGTCATGTTTCGTTACCAATTCATTTTGTTATTTTTCTTATTAGGGTCAGAATCTTCAGATATCCCCCAATCTAGCTTACATATACTAAAGAAGACAGAGGCTATTACGGACGCAATATTTTTTTTCCCCATTTCCAGGAATCTAAAGACTAATCTGTCCAAAAGTATACAATCATAAGATTGGATCTAGGGCTGAAAATCAATATACAACTCATATTTATTAAAACATAACATTTTATGTTACAGGCCACTATATCCATTACTTAATCTCTAGTGGTTTAAGGTTTGGTTATTTAGTGTCTCAGGTCTAAGGGGTCTTAAGTAGGGACCGAAGACCAACACACCTAAATACAAACAAACCCAGTACATTGAGTCCCTCTTATTTTAAAACGCTTATCTAAATATAAACTTTAAAAAATTAAATATGAAGAAATGAAGCATGAAGCATGCAGAGATTGATTCTGGATATGTTATAATTATTTAATAGAAAATTAAACTCTATGGTTTTACACATTCGAACTGTTCAATAATAGAATATCCACAGAGAAGAAGGAAAAATATTTGTATGGATGAAAAAATCTTTTTTTAGTAAAGTGACTTCAACTTAATTAGATGGACTGAACTGAAAAGTTGCCCTCTCCAATTTTCTTAATGCCACTTAATTTCCCTCATCGTCATCTCTCCTCCCTTTTACCGCAGCTCCTGTTAACGACTTCCTCTACGGTAACTCGATCGTTTCATTTCATCCCTGATAAACAAAACTTTAGAAATCCTTAATGTCTCTAAGCAATTCGGTCGCGTGCATTTAATGAACCCAAAATCTAAATGCATTTAGGATGAGATTATAGAAAAACGGGATCGTTTTAAGGAAAATACCACGGATAAATATTAGCCTAACACTGATCAGTATATCTTTCCGTCCATCGATACGAACATGATTTCTGCCCACAGAAATAGTTACGTGAAAGTCCTACATTAACAGGGCACCGTTAACAACTTAGAGGGACATTGTAACGTTTTCCTCCCTTTTATCTGACCTTATTATCGCGAGTAAACCTCATGTTTTAGATTATATAGGAGGAACAATAAATTTTTTAATTTCATAGAACCTGACACCGGGGCGAATCGAAGAAAAACTGGTGCCCAGCAGACGATAAAATGTACCAAAAAACATTGTCCTAGGACAGTAACCAATTCTGTATTTATATCCATTCGGGGATCAGCTCGAATAATTATTTAATCGGTTTTCAGGTATTTGAAATGTAAACGATGGGCGCATTTATTTATCTATATGTGGCAATAAAAAATAATGTACTGTTCCTAAATGGAATGTTGGCTGAGTGCAAGACGCAGTTAGGTCACCGCCGCGTGCAGCTCGAGCGCTGCCTCGTCTTCCTTCCTTCGGCTTCTGTTCGCCCGTTGTATGTGTTGTCCTCGGCGGGGAAGTGGAGAACACAGATCGCGGGGGAAATATTTATTGGGGCCGGCCGAGCATTCTCGCAAATAGCGTGGGGATATCGGGCGGGGGCGGTGGCGGGGGTGGAGGCGGAGGCGGAGGCGGACGACGGCCGAGTCTAAATCTCAGAGCAATTCCAGAGGGCTAAAGCTCCGGCCGTAAACCAGTCTCTTCCGGCCCGCGGACGAGGATGAGAAAGGGACATTGATTTTTCTTTTGCCATTCCCTTCCCCCTCCCTTTCAACCGTTCACCAACATCAATTCCTTTCTTTTCGGCAAATAAATATTATTTTTCCGGCAGCGCCGAAAGTATAAATCGAGAACGAATCCAACGCGGGTAGCTCCTTTATGTGAGAACCACCGGCCAAGAATTTTATTCCGCCACGATCCGAATTGAAATTAAATAAAGCGATTCTTTAAGAAATCTCCGCGCTCGATCCGATCCGGGGGACATTTATTCTATATTACGTGTGATTGTCCTCTCTTTTGTTCCTTCCTTTCGGGCGAATCAATATTGTCCAGTAGTATATTATCGCAGATGCTTCGGCCTCAAAGCGAAACCTGCCCCTGCATACTGTTCTTGGATATTAGGAGAAAAAATATCCGAGACAATCGCAGTTCAATATAAAACTCTTGTTATTTGGTTCCAAACAGTGCAATTTCACTAATAAATAAACTGTATCGAGTATTCGCCGGAACATAGGCATCTAGTTTTCAAGGAGTAACCTCATTTGTTTCATACTGTACTGTGAGTTACTTCAATACAACTATTACACACTATTACAACTTCTAGGTAGGGGCGGGAATTTCTGGCAAAGACTACTGATGAAAACGTTGGATTGGATTGGTCACAGGGAACGATTCGTACAGAATCTTGGAGAGACAGATCGGACCGATAATCGGTTATAAACAATGTTACATTTATTGCCGCGTAAACGACAACTTCTCTCGCCGTCGGTGTCCCGGAGCCAATTACGATGTTTTTTTCGGGGTACACGATCTGCATACAATAAGTCCAATGAGTGAAACCCCCTTATAAATAATTTAAAAGGCATGAAATAAACAGGTCGGTAGGGAGGTTGGTAGGTCGCTGGTCTGGCCCCGGTTCTGCTTGTCCATTCAATATGTGTCACAATTAGTGCCCGCTTCTTACTGGCGGGCCTCATCCCTCCGCTATAGCCCCCAGTCCAACCTAATTGGAGCCAAACGGCTCTAAGAAATGTTCTAAGATTTCCACCCTTTCTTCTAAGACTTTCTATAGACCTTTTTTGTTTTCGGCTAGCTGTGTGTTTACGTTTTCGACAGGGACGATTCAGCAGGTAATAAGAAATACCTTAATCATCAGCTCGATTTCGTAATTTTATGGGTAATCGGTGCACGTCTTAACTCTGGAGATTTACGCGAGGGTAAGTGTCCTATCCTCTAACACAGCAGTGAGGCCGTTGACATGATCGGGTTATATACTTAATCATATACTTGTAATTTTGTTACTCAATTCTCGATTATACCAAGGTATTATAAATATTGATTTTATTTAATCTTCTATTCATTCAAAATTTACCGACTAGAAAACCAAACCAATCTGTATCCAGCTCTGTACATACTGTGCAACATACTTACCGATGATTTTCCTTGAGAAAATAATGCGCCAAGTATATAAATTATTCATGAAATAACGAGAGTACGCAGTATTAGGGGTTAACTAATGGTTAATTGAATTAATTTAAGTATTAGCATAATAATCTTAGGCATCATCTTAAGCGAAAAGAACCCTTTACTTTATTGGAATATTCATGCATGAATGCAATTGTGAAGTGAAAAAATATTATTTATCCGAAAACTAGGAGGAACGCGGCGCATTTTATTTGCTATGCGGGTTTTTAAGGGGTAGGATACGGCCCGACCGTGTAGTTTCCCAATCAATTAATTTGTGGCTGTGTAAACAGGTTCGGGTTCGGAGGTTCGAACTGACCGCCTGCCAGGCGATATAGGCGTATTTATTCGTCCGGGCATAAATATTGAAAGGGTCGCTTTGTAAGTTAGGACGGGCGGAATTGTTAACGGGGGGATTCAGGCGAGTGTGACTGGTGACGGCGGTGTCGGACGCACTTTTTTCCGAATTAGGGTGGAGGGGGCAGGCAGGCAAATTACCGGGCGGGATTTGTGGGCAGATAGCGGGAGCGGCGAGGGAGGAGGCGGTGGGGACTTTATCTTCAAAATTAGCGGAGGGCGCGCGGAGGTACCGAAATTTAGTAAGGCGACGTGAGTGGCGGCCCTCTTTGCATACCGGTCGCATTTACAAGCGGCCATATGGAAGTTAGGAATGCAATAAATATAAGGGGTTACTTCAAAAGGCTTTATCATTAGGAGCCGTGGAGAGATAAGCCTTTCGGGAGGTATAGTTGAGCTTTGCCTTCTCTGCGTGTTTGATAGTAATAATTTTCACTACCTACATTGCCACACATTGTAGTCCGTCTAGCTGTAAAGCTTCTCTTAACAGCGGGAAACCTTGTTCTTATTCCGCTTTGGCTCTAACTGTGTTTAACTAACTCGTACGGTGTGTCCGTGAGCGTCTCACAAATAGCCTGTCACGAATCGAGAGTAACCTACAGGCGCCGGTCTATCATAATTTCTACGGGCGACACGCTTTACTCATTTCACAACTTACTATTCGACCGTATCTTCCACTAATGGCATACGGGCTATGAAATTAAATTAATTTAATACGTCGATTTATTTAGAATGAAAATAAAGACTTACTTTAATGGCCTCGAAGCGCATTTTACTGCCTGCCTCAGGCAGTAAGACAAATATTAATCCAACAGGTTGCTGAGATAGTAAACGAAATTCGAATTTTCTTTAAACATGACGTTCTAAGATACCGACGTTATATTTTTCCTCCCTTTGAGGTATGGCCGACCCCTTCATTGATTATAGCATACAGTACAGTGACTTAAGCACTCAAACCATCTCACCATATGGTTACAGTTGGATCGACGGTCCCTCACGAGTCAGGTTTAAACACTCAAATTCCCATCCGGGTGCTAAATTGGCGGACGACTGGACAATATTTTGGGTGTCCCGGGGACCTGATGTGGGGACAAACTCTTCCCTCTAATGTAGGTATATAGGTAGGGCATAGTCCCGGAGTGGAAATGGGGCAAGAAATTGAGCCTCCAATCGTTTGGTGGTGAGGGTCGAAACCGGTTGAGCGGTGAAAAACAACGACTCCAGGCCGCCGCCGCCGCCGCCGCCGGACAGAACATCTCACTCGACCCGAGTTCCATCACTAATCACACCCCGCCAGATCCACCCACCACCCGCCACCCACCACCCTCCGTCCCCAATTCCCAACTTTATTTTATTAACATTTTTTCCCGATTTCTTCATGTTTCGGGAGCGCCTCGCGTCGCCTTTCGAGTAAGCCGTATTTACATACAAGTCTTGAACTGAAACGACGGTTTCAACAGCCCGAGGTGAGGCTGCCGTTTGGGTCAATCGAAAGAGCGACAATATATCTGGAATTGAATATTGTTGAAATTTGTTCCCGCTTTTAAAATTTTGATCGGTAAATTGCTGTCGGGCTCAAAAATGAGAGTGTAAACAATAAGATTGTTTGAAGAAGAGATTGACGAGAAAAGTAGGTTTTTTCCGACCAACATTCATTGTCTCGTTGACTGTCCCCTTATACAATGGGATGCTGAATACGTAGAATTATAATTACCGAATACTGGAAATGTATTGCCCATTATTTCAATATAATGTTATCAACCAACGAATGAGCGAAAAAATTCAAATCACCCTCGGTAGTGTAACAGCAGTTACTGCAAAATTAATCTAAACTATACCGTATGAAGTAATTTCGATCCGAACATGGCAATAGTCCCTTTCAGTTTAGAAATTTAGTGAAATGAGCCAACACTAACACGAATTTATTTCTTCTGCGAAGAATTCTAGCTAATCAATAATTTTATGGATCGTTACTTTTCGGTGCAGGCAATTTCCGAATAGAAATCGTGCGAGTCGAGCCATTATGCGAGAGCGTTCATATTGTATTACTTTGACCCAGCGCGTATTAGTACATACATTTAGCTCCCGGTGGGCAATAAATCAGGAAACATTATTGGAATAGCGAGAGAGGTGAGGGCGCGTAGAAGCAATAGATCGGGGACGAGAAGGGTTCGAACCGGCCAAGGTGCGGGCGGAGCGCGGTATCGGAAGGTGAATGTGTTTGCGCCGGCCCACGGCATTAATTTGGCAAGATATGCTAATAGGTCCGTTAATATTTCACCATCTCCCATTTCCTGAGGGACCGCGTGTGCGTGCGCTCGCCCGGGTCCGTACGCGTGTGATGAGAAAGGCTGCTCAGTGAGGCAACTGCCGATAAATCAGCCCCGCGATGTGGGCATTTTGTGTTAATTTATCGTGAATATCGCAGCGGCTCTAACGAGGTTTCAGGACCGCCGCCGCATAAACGTCTTCCGACCATGATGGACGACTGCTCTCCGGAGAGCGGGCGGGGAGCCGGGGGGAGGGCCGAAAGGCCAGGGATAGAGGGATGCCGACCCGGAGGAAGAGAGCCAAAGAGAGAGAGAGAGAGAGAGAGAGAGGGAGGGAGTGATGTACGGCTACAGAGGAGAAAGGGGGAGGGAGAGAGATCCGGGGCCGGAGAAAGAGAGGAAGAGAGAACCGTAGGGTTGGTGGGAGGGGGCGGGCTGCGCTCAGTGACACGGCCCAAATCACAATTTAACCAACCCATCTTATAAATCATTCACTCATTACGTATTCATCAGCAACTCTCCGGTGCTGGGATTGACTCTATTCAAGCGAGATCTCGTGGTGTAAATCATGGCAGAGCCGACCGCAGGGAGTAGCTCTTTCTCTCTCCCCGTCTCGCTCCCTCATCCGCCTCGCTCCTCCCGATCTGCCCCTTTAAACCTTACTTTTATTCATTTACATTACGTCCCAACGACAAAAAGATCCGTTACATCGCGCAAGTTTGAAATCCCTTAACGCTCACCCGCGATTTGATACATTACCGCGGTGCCACTGACCATCGAACCGCTCATCTGCCCTCAGTATACCATACGTTCTTTAATACTAACTACATGCCCGTGCACGTAATGTATAATGCCCATCATGTATCGCTCCATACACATAACGATGACACTAGATCATGTATTAAACGAAGGACCTGTTTTCATGAATTAATTCTTTAACGTTCCTAAGATGAAATTTTTCCGTTTTTATATAATTTTTTTAGAATTCATTTCTAGATTGACCCAGCACGTTTTTCACTTTTTGAGGAAATCAAATTGACCATGAGTAAAAACGAAACGGATTAAACGACGAAGGCAATAGACTGAATTCTCAAGTTGCATTCCAGACTTTTTAGAGTAGGTCTGATTAAATGCCAGACTCAGTACAACAAGATGCAACTCGTCAGATAAATAAATATATTCAATTGACATCCGGTTTCAAAATGTCAGTTAATAGTGCAATATAAAAATGTAAATTATTTAAAATGTCGTCATATTGAGAAATATTGTAGATTGTCAGATTCAAGAATTTGTATCGTTAAAAACGATTACCTTTTAACTAAATGTCAGTTCATTTAGTCTTTTAGTTATTTAATCTATGTGCATAAATTAGCCGTACATTGAAACTGTTATTGTCATTCCACACTCACGACTAAGCATACTTGTATTCTATTCCTCATACATACCTGAATCTAAAGGTGAATAGACTATCAAATTGATTCAGCTAAATGAGGAATGACACGTTATTTTTAAATCGTAAATAATATACAGCATAACTAATACCTAAGTGAAAGTACAAACTTGGACTCCTCCTTTCCGAATAAAATACATAGGTAAGCAATTTTTCGATAAATAGTACATCCTCTTTATCATTTCACTCCTCACTCAGAATTGTCCTAAAATCCTATTCCTCATCGCAACAAGGAATCTTCGTTTAGTATCTGAAGTAATCTTTAGATATTTCTTAAAATTATGTGTAAGTATAAAGGATGCACAAACAAGGTTAATTGAAATTATATAATACGATACTTAAATGTACAATTACCATATCATCAGAACGTCGAGCTACATCACCGTATTATCTGTACAGTGGATCGTGAGGAACCAGCATCAATCATCTCATATCAGTCCATATATTGCAATAATACGAAGCAGACAGTAAGTTGAAATCGCAAAAATAATAAACTGAATAAGGAACAGCGTTCCAGAATCCTACATACTCTCGTTCTAAATGAAGAAAAAAGAACACGTTAACTTACATCGGTCCTTTCTTGAATATCATTTTCGTGTACCAATAGACTAGTTTGAGAAGGTTACTCGTCTTGTTAGAAAACTGAGCGCCGCAAAGAAAACAAACGTCTAACTGGGAATATCCAAAACGGAACTGGTAAAGAAAAATCTATGAATTCAGTCTACATACAGAGCCTGATTATAAACGTCATTTGTATGGGCGGCATTAATATTTAAAATCTGAGTTACTGGACGCGGAGTTTTTATTTTTTTTTGTTCAGGCAGGAATAACGAAGGTGGCCGCTGGTCAAGGAGGATTGAGTGGCCCGATCAAGGAATACTGTCGCCTTGTCCTGTCTAAGCAGAC
Source organism: Lethocerus indicus (assembly GCA_019843655.1). Lineage (NCBI taxonomy): Eukaryota > Metazoa > Arthropoda > Insecta > Hemiptera > Belostomatidae > Lethocerus > Lethocerus indicus. The sequence goes on along the minus strand of JACDQD010000003.1, from coordinate 16,990,871 downwards.
ATAATGGGAGGTGTGTCCCCCGCTACCCAAGGGCTTCATCTCCCTCTCCTTCTCTTCAGCATCATCTGAAACCCCTTTCTCACTCTCTCTCTCTCTCTCTCTCTCTCTCTCTCTCTCTCTCTCTCTCTCTCTCTCTCTCTCTCTCTCACTTCCTCCCTTCCTCCTCCCCTCACTCTTACTTCGTCTCAGGCTGATAAATAAGACTAACTGAGCCGGCAGGGCTCTCTGACGGCTCTGTAGTTCATAAACTGCCGTGTTTATAGGCCGTCACTGACACACACACACACACACACACTCCCACGGACACACATACGGGCCACTCACATATACAGAGCTACTATGTTATTGCGCGACCTGTATTAGACCCGTATTTATGGAGTGTCACTGGCTACCGTTCCCCTCCCTGATAAACTCAATTTTGTCACCTCTCTCGAGGCGGTTTTAGGGCCTGTCCTGTGCACCACGACCGCCGGCGGAGGTCTCGGACCCCGAGGCTAAGTTTAAACATAAACAACCCACCCGCCCACCGACCACTAACATAGGCCCTCCTGCTCCGAACACATCACCGCCACCTCTCTCGACCACTGTCAACCCGCACTAGACTCCTGGCCTCTTCAAATATTCAAACTGGTTAGAAAACTTTTCACTATGCACGGCCAAAACCTCCAATTCGGTCTTTGTTTTATGTCGACATATGATCCGTAAAACATTCGCAACAGTCTCTTGGTAAGTAAACGTCTCCTCTTGATTATTTCGTTTTGTTCACCTATACACATATTACTATACAGTCCTATCATTAATAAAATGCTATCGTTAATATCAGTAGGTTTAACGCAATAATATTATCGTGTTCTCAATTATTAACCGTTTAATTTATAGGGACTTCCATTCCCTTCAGTATAAGAACAGAACGTTGAAAGTCGGTAACAAATTAACAGGATTTAATTACATATGAGGGTTTTAATATTAGTTCGTATTAAATGGAAATTAACCCGGTAATTTGTAAATGTTACATTGTGTGTGTGCGTGTGTGTGTGTCGTGGTCGGTAAAGGCGGCAATGGAGCGGCGATGAAAATGATGAAGCGGGAATTTGTGGACGAGAGCCCGAAGAGGAGAGAAGTTTAGCCGAGGCTCAAGGCCAGAAGTTTAGCAGGAGTTGACAGTCCGGGAGCGGGCCCCCAACTGGACCGGTTTTAGGAGATCGGGTCACCCACCAACCAAAATGTCATTAATTCTGGTTCAGGTACACCACCGACCTCCACCACCGAATACCACCACCGTCGTTCCTCGAATCGGCAGATTTTCGTTCCTTGACCAAATCTCAGTCGAGTAGTAACTTAAAATTAAAACCATCTAAGAACGATAATGTGAAGTTTGGAGTTCGTGTAGTAAACACAAAAGCGAGTGTGGATTCAGCTAAAAATAAAACCGACTAAAACGTTCACCAAACCGTCCCTTGAAGGGCTAATCGTTATTCATTTACATTACTCACGGAAAAATGGTGGGAAGGCGGAACCGCCCTAGCTTAAGATCATATTGGAGACAGGAAATAGCACCATGTTGTTATCAGAACAGATAGAATCATATCCGAAGTGCGTCTTCTTTTGATTCAAAAATGTAAAACGCGGTTCCAGAAAGAAAAGCTGAAAAGATTTCGAGATGAGCATTTGGGAAAACATGACTACTGTAGCCCGGTGGGCGGATTGGTATTATTTCCCCTTTCTTGAAGATATAAGCCAGGTGGTAGGAAAAATGTATAATGCATCGCATTGTCAGCGCAATGCCACTGATTCTGTCATACAACTTAGTTTATATAATTTCATAACGCTCTAGATTTCAGTGCGTGACTTCGTTGGATGTTAGACTGCATAGTCGGAGTAAAACGGCGGGTGGGAGGAAGTCGGACCGTCTCCGTAGAGTCAACACATATTTTTCCACAGTATTCAGGTTTTGGCTCGGAGAGTTAAACCCTACCGATAGAAAAACGTGGACAGGGCCATTATTTTAGGACGGTTCCGGGTGCGACAATTTACGAGCTGCAAATGTAAATTTGTCGCTAGACGGGTGGAGCGTCTTCTGGGCCGGCCAGAGAACCATATTCCAACAATTATACGCGTTATTGACTACTCTCCGGCCATAGAAGTCCTTTTCTTTTCCACATCTGTTTAGATTTCGCCATTCTTCAATTTGTCCATCTTTAAATAATACAAAAAAACAAAGTAAAGAATAGGCCCAAAAAACAAACACTAGCTAATTTCATTAAGTGGCCTCATACTTTTAACCCGGGAGGTTCTTAAAAAAACTCGAAACCGGTCTGTTAGGTCGTTAGACGATGTCCTTCTTTTCTTCTCTTTTTTCCTCTGCCTTCTTGATCACCGTGCGGCTATAAATTGGATAATTCCAATCATTAGGGTTATCGAATTATTTTCCCCGTTCCGAATGCGGGCCAAATCCGTTCGGGTGAAATTATTGTCATTAAAATTTGGACGACTACAGCGGTAATAACAGGGTTACTCGCACACGTTAATTCTATTTAAAATTAGACCGCGCGGTCCCCCTGCGCCTAATTAATTCGTAATTATTAAAGCTCGCAAAATATAACTAACCCCCACCCTCACGTCCCTTTAAATATAACAGACGCCTAATACCTGTGTGTGACTGTTTTGTAATTTCAAATAAAATAACCGAATTATTCTCACAGCGTTAATTATGAGCCGCGTTGAATTTGCGCTCTAACCTGAAGCTTATTACGAAAAATCGATAATAACTCGTACGTAAAATTCGAAACGGCTCCCCCTGCCACCCTCTGGATTTTATTACCGGTAATCTTCACTAAATCCGAACCGCTTTTGCACTGTGATTAAAATAATAAACTCGATGTTAACCCCATTCGCTATTGCAATTATATTTAACTGTAAATTAATTAATCTTTTAATAGGATTATAACGATTTATTAATGATAAATGTCTCAGAAAGACAAAACACTGGAAATACCAAGAATAATATGAACGGTCTCAGAAAATATTACGACGTTTCAGTACAATAGTATTTAAGAAAAAAAAATGTGTACATTTTAAATTAACAATTTCACGTCTAATTAATTTGATATTTTAGGGGTGTTACGGCCGTCTAGGTCACCGTCGGTTACGGTTCGATTCCCGCTCGTGTTAAACCCCGTAGCCCGGTAAAAGAATAACTAATTACATGTAAAACGCGGTGGCAGTTGGAGAATTCGTGGGCCCTATTTCCTGATGGCTATGCGGACCCAGGTTTCGGGGAATGAAATTATTCCAGTTTTAAGAAAACTGAGAAAAGTCGAGAAATATCCGGGCCCCCTACAGAACAGGTAGCGCGCTCCGAGCGGTCGACAATTATCGATGGTCGGAGGCAATTAACCGGGCATCCCAATTACCCAGTTGGGTCGGGTTTCAATCAACAGGGCGCCTTCCATCTTTCCAATAAGAAAGGGTTTAGGGAAAGAGAGGGAGGTTGACTTTTCTTTCTTCTAATCTGTCTTTATCGACAGATAGGACGGCGCTGTGGAGTGCGGGCGCCGGGCCCGGTATTTATTCGGCCATCTGGGCCCGATCTCCACCGCCCGGCGACGGTTATTCGTTTTGCGCGACGGCAATGGAATGGTTCGTCCCGGCAACACCCCCGGCGGCCGGCCCGCTCCTCCTCGCCGTAATGATCTCCGTAGTAAGGGCCCCGTATTATGTTTACGACGTACACCGGGCGATAAATAACGGCTAAATAAGAAGCATTAGCGGACCGCCGCATTAGAGGCGTAGCCGGCCGTGTAGCTGTGCTCTGTTACAGGCCCTGTAGCTGTGCTCTGTTAACGCCACCGCCACCCTCCCTCCCCCCCAATCCACACCCACTCCTCCTCATAAGCAAATGCGTTCGTGTCGTTGATTTACATCCGGAGAACTATTAAAGTCTGGCCTTTGTAAACACCGATCGAATTTGTAAATTACCATTCGGTCGATTAACTAGTAACTTGGTTTTCAATTGTTTCATACTTTTTGCAACTTACTACTTACTACTTAGTACTTTTTTATACGGTCGCCCTCGCGTACCTACAACCAAGATCATAGTTTAACTCGGCCAAAACGTTTTTGATTGACCCTATGACAAATTTTTGCATGAACGCTGCGAAATGGCTAATAATGTGTTGAATGTTTAAGTGCTATTAAACGTCGAATCATGAAACAAGGATATTATTAATTACCTAATAGAAAATTAGGTTCTTAGACTAATGGTTCCTCGGCCACTTCGTTTTCGGTATGAATTGAAAGTTCAGTAACTCTGGCTTTGCCTCGTTGGAATAATTTTTTCAACGGAAATTTTCTCACTAATAATTAAATGGCCCCAATGGGTTCGAAGACGGGAGAATATTAGAGAGGGCCGAGTGTGGGACTGAGTGAGCTCTGGGCAAGCCTCCCGAGTCCCACTGATTTACAGCTGTAGCGGGCCCAATTGTTAGAGATAGCTTTGTGTGAACTCTGTTAGCGGTATTAGTAGTAGAGCGGCGGCGGTGGCGGTGGCGGCAGGAGCCAGTGTAGTAACGGCGGCCCCACCGCATTATGTGACGTCCTTCGCCATGTAAAATCTCACACCTCCCCGCCGGTCCCCTCACGGGCCCGTAGTAAATCTGTCGGGCCTTGAGTTATTGGGCTAGCACAGGGGCGTCCTGCCTCTCCCGTGATTAGCCGACTTCTTTTCAGGCCCGGACCGCCTTTTCACCGGGCCCGTGTATAAATCAAAAATCCCCGATCAATCCCCCACCCCTGGAGTTAACCCCAAAGGCTAACTAACTCCAGTTTTTGTGCCAAAAAAAGCCCCCACCGCTCCTGGACCCCCCTCCCTCTTCCCCCTGCTCCCAATTTATTGCCCCTGGAAGTGAGCACAAAGACGGAAACCGCTCGCGTTTCGGATTATGCTAATGCCCTACTCACGGACCGCCTTCGACCCCCCCGTGACAATTTAACGACTATTATAAACAATACATTTTTATGCTCCTCTGTCCTGTTTATTATCCTATACTGGAAAGTTTACCCAAGTTCGACTCGCATCAATTGATTTTTAGGCGCGTCCCTAATGCTTCAGTTATTTTCCATGTCAATCCACTAGTTTCGGTATTACGAAATCAACAAAACCAATTAAAATAATTCCGAAAAATTTACTACGGTGTATCATATAAAAATTGTATCCCGTTTCCAGTACATTGAAAACAAATGTTTTTTCCTATACCGGAAAAGAACATTTTCTAAATTATAATTTCACTGCATTACCTACACACTTCATATTCCATTTCTGTAGTCGCGAGAGATTATTGACATTATTTTCTTCCTGTTTAAATATAATTTCAGCACCGTAAAATCTGTCATATATCAACGAGGTTCGGGAAAATTTTAATTTGAAGTTCCACTAATAATACAGCGTACAGAATAGGACAATATTAAAACTGCGTAAAAGTGCTGAGCACATTTCAAAAATAATGATTAGAATCGAAATTATAGCACAGTTATCAGATAAGATTATATTATCGACAGTCATGGCCTGGTCCAAAAATGAATGTCTTTCACAATGACCGTTCGCTGTCAAAAAAAACAATATATATCGGAACAAATTTGAAACTACACAGCCGAAACAAGTCCTATACACTCGAGACAAATTTTAGCTAGAGCTGTTTCTCAACTGCAGTTCGAATTATCCGCAGTGGCAGTGCATGAATATCACCAATTTGTTTCGTATTGTTCATATTTCGCAGCTTGTTAACTGCACCGTAACATAACTAAGTCGGAGAGTCTTCTACTTGTAGCGTAACTCCTTTTCTCGTCGCTACATTTTTCCTAACGAACTGAACAAAATAATAAAGAATATAATGTAGACTGAAGTAGCTGAAAACTGTACAAAGTTGTATAACATTATCACTCAATTCAAATACTATCTAAAACTAATTGGGTCTAATTGGGATTAATTGGGCGAATAAAGGATGAGAAGTGCACAAAGTCAGTGCAAGAATGGATGAAATTCAACAAAATGTTAATAATTAGTTGCTGAGCGGAAGGATCGTCAGGATGATGACGAACCCCTCTCAAAACCTCGAGCCATATCTCCATTTGCCTTTCATTAGGTTTGGCATGAAAGTGGCAGACAAAATAGAAATAGAGCGTTTTCGAATTTTAAGATTGCGTACTACTATAGTGGTGGTTATACGAGTAGCGGCGGTTTAATAGGCATTCCCATAGGGTGGAGGGACGTGTGGATCGGTTTGGCCACAAGAATTTCACGGAAGCGGTACCCCTCGAAGAGGACCCCTCCTAGACGTGGTTAGAGGGCCTCTGGGTCACCCGCTTCAATGACTCCGACAGTCGTAAATTTCTATCCTCGTAAAGGTGCTCACTCAGTGGACCCCTCCGTCGGAGCTATGAATCAAATTACAGCGACGGCTGTGGTCCCCGCCGTTTTAATTTGCAAACAAAAAGCCCGAGGGAGGCCCGAGGTCCGAGGAGTCGGCCCCTCGACCGAGCCCGGGCCTGGGCGGTGGCCCGCGGCCATTTGCATAAGTGCTCCGAGGAAATAAGTTGTTCCAGCCTCGCAAGATCCGCCAAATCGATCCCCTTAAATATTCATTACAGGACCTCTCTCCTCCGGGAATATATTAGGCTTCTTCGGTGATCTATTTATTTTACCTGGGGCCGGACAATGTCTATGTAAATTCGCCGGCAGCTGCCCCGCTCTCCTCAAAATGTAACTGTACGTTTTGTCCCGGGGTATCGGACTCGTCGACTCGTCGCTCAATAAATACCGCAGCTCGCCCGATAATGGACCTGTTGGATAGGACGGCCTTTCGAATAAATTCATACCGCGCTCTCGCCCAATACGACAGTTATTCTCGATATCTGGGTCTTTCGCTGCGTTCCTTAGTCTGACAAGAAACCGCCATTAGCAATATGTCCGATCATTATGTATCCTGCACGGACCGAGGCAGGATCATTCCCACTGGAGACGTTGGTCCGCGCCCTAATAGTAATCGCCGATTTTTTACACCTTAAAACGACCAGATAGTTCTAAATTATATTTTATCTAATTAGATTTCCATGGGAACACGTCCGACGAAGATAGAAAGAAAGGCGAACGAACCGAAACAAGAATTCATCTTATATTAGAAGGTAGTTTAACGAAATTACACACTGAATTAAATGACTTTTTAGCGTCGTATAATCGCCACATAAGTTACCGTATCCGCAGAACGTTCGGAAATATAATTTAAATTTTAGTTAATCGTCGTTGCCAAGGCGGAAAGCGTACTAATTGAAACAGAAAATAATTATTCGAGTAAACAATACCCGACAAATAATTCATTCGCTGGTTTCGGCTCTGAGTTTAATTACCGGGCGATAAATATATTGCCCGTTTTCACGAACCCGGAAGTCCATCTTATAATATTTATACATTAGATATAAATTAAATAAATAACGAGGCGCCGGAGGACGGTAGAAGTGAATCGTCATTAGTGTGAGTTCCACTAGGATAATCACCTGGTAACATTATTAATACCGGATCGTTCCATCTGCTCGCCTTTTTATTCTTTCGCGTTAGAATGACTACCGAACTTTTTCTTTACACCACCAATGAGGCGGTGATTAATTTAAATATGAAATTTCAATTGTGATCGAGTGTCGCGAGATGAAATAATTCATCGAAAGCTAATGGATTTCCACGAGGACTAGTCACGAAAGACCTTAGAAAACACGATTTGGAATACAAAATAAGAGGATTATAAACATTGAATATAAGACGCATCAATTGGACGGGAGGGGGGAATGAAAAGATAAACGGAAAGTTATAAAAATATTAAATGTTAGAACCGAAACGCTGTTGGTATTCGCACGCAATTCCAGATCACAAACCATTTACCGGAGCCTACAATTGGAAGACTCATGGTGGCGGCCACCATTAAGACGACAGTATAAACACATTTTGCGAGATTATAAATTTAGAATTTACGGTCGGTTCTCCGGCATACCGCGGGATAACTAATTCCCGGGGCCGGGTCCCGAAGCTTTTCAATAAAAGACGGCCGACGAATCATATATATTCCAGCGATTCCGGCCTCACTGCGAATCGGAGACGGAGCAGGCTCGTAAAGTCAATTCAAAAAAAAGTTTCAACGCGAAACACGTCTGGCCGCTCGCTCCTCGCCCCCTCGCTCCGTGCCCATCAAACAACGCCCAGTGACAATATCACTATTAATTGACTTTTAGCGTTTTTCATCGCGTTTTCGGTTGGATACATTGCTAATTTCACAGAAACATGATTAAGGACAATTTATAAAGCATTTCTGCCTTACCTACCGACGTCTACTGGTAGTTAGTTTAGCATTCATCAGAATTTAATGTAGGCTAAATTAAAAGTAGACAATTACTGTTCTCAGACAGCGACAGGGGTTTCTCTTAATCGGTCATACTGGAACGTGACAGAAGCAAGTTGGACAAGAACTGTTCGAGGCGAGAATTCTGAATTGAATTGACAGAGAGCTTTTTTGAATCTCGCTTTTGAAAATAGTCTAATTGTGTAATTCCGGTTAAGAAATATATATTCCATTAATGTCGAATGCATTGGCCGGTGTGTTGAGACGGCAGTGAGCCAGGCAGGCGTTTCGCAGGAAACGCAGGAGCGAGACTATTTGAGTGTTCCGGGGCATTCAAGCCAACAAACTCCTCGCTTCTACCATGTGCACGAAATGTCCAGTATAGTAATGGAAATGGAACGTGCAGCCACTATTACCGACGGAGCCACTATTCTCCTTCAATAAGGACGCACACGCATAACGCCAGTGGACTCGATTCGACTCGAAACAAGTGAAAAGCAGCGCTCCGGTCTTCGGCCGATGATCAAAGGCACGGGGATGAAAAATTCAGCCAAACGACCCGGGCTCGGATGGGGCGAGTAAATTGTGCCTTAATATTCTCGGGCCGGTATAATTCGCCCCTTTCTATTGACCATTAGAACGTCTCGGGGCCGGGAATAAAATAAAAGGTGCGAAGGGATTTGGGCAACACCGCGTCCGCGGGGAGCCTCCCGTCCCTCCTCCTTTATAATAAACGGCGTAAAATGAAAAATACAATTTTAATAAAGTGAAAACGCCGAGCCCGCGTCGAGCCGCTCCCCGGTCCGGGTGCCCTCCTCTCGATTCTATCCGACTAAATTATTTAAACTAATCAGGTTTCCCACTTCTAATTTCTCCATTCAGAGTGAGGTCAGTCCGCCTTCGGAAACTCAGGGACTTTGCGCCGCGTCAAATCATAAGCCACGAAATATATAAGTGGAATCAATTATTCAAATTTAATTCCTATTTGCGACTGAACGAAAAATAATTCGATCCGCTTTAACGCTGCATTGCTGTAACAACAAATCTCTATCGCGGCGGTCTCGTTTTTGCACCTTTAATAGGAATAAACTGATATAGAACAAATCCTAATCAAACTTAATTTACTGCTTTAACTAATCCATTAATGTCTTAATAATTAAAAATTTATAGTAATGCAACATGCGCGAAATCATAATAATGACCCAGGAAATCGATGTACAAGTCACCTCTAATTAGTGTGTTTCAGGAAATTGGTTATATTATAATGTTAACAGAACGCTATATTGATAATTAACTGAGGCGGTCGTAAACATCTTTAGAATGCATGACGAGAACACTACTCTTTATGAATGGATTAATCGTTTGACTGTAGGTCGGGAGAACACGAAAACGACAGTCACAGCGGCACAATTAAATAATGGGATACATTACAGTGATAGATTACAAACGTAGTAAATGAATTTGTATATAATAAAGGTGAAATTGTATCGTGTTAGCGGTCTCGCGGCGGTGGCATGAGGCTAAATTGATAAAATAACGGAGCAAGCAATAACACACAATGAGGAAGAAACTTGACAGCCGGACAATAGATTTGTGTGTCAATGATAATTGAAATTTAATAACATTACTCTCTATTTACCAATATTCAAATGATGCTCGAATAATTTACGATAATTTTAAACTTAACGGAATTATAATCAACACAGGTCATTAATATAAAAGGTTTCAATCTGAAGTCCTCGGGCATATTACAGAAATTTAGCCTGTAATATGCCTTTCATTTGCAAGAAATTTTTTTGGTTTTTTTGGCAGAAAATCTACGAAACAACTAATTTAGGAATAGTAACTATATAACAAACAGAATTCGAACCCGGTTTAGTCTGTTAACACTACTGGACCGACGATCGACTCCAATTGTCTTGTGACGCTTGGAGCTCAAATCCGTATCACTTGTAAATATTCAACTGAAACTTGGTTATTGACCGCCCAAAATAGAGTAAATAGTGATATACATTATGTAATAATACGAAAACAAACATAAGACATTAAAACGATACAGACATGTACAAGAAGTGAAATATATAACTTTGTAGAAAAATGTCTCTGTTCCGTTGCGTATAGTTAAGTAATTTATCGGATAGTTTAAAAAGAATTAATAAGAAACACATAAGGAGTTATATAAATTGTTGGCCCCAGTATGTTTGACTTCAAACTCTGTTTCGTAAATGATTCTGCGTTGAAGTCCCTGTGCGGTGGATACCACTTATTGTTGCCAGTAATGGTTTTGAAATCGAAGCAGCATTCAAAGAAGGAAGGTATACACCGTTAAGCGCATCATGTTGAACCGAAGCAGTCAGGGCGTGCGGATATATTTACTATCACCGCATTACTGACGGAACGCTACTGACGAAACTGAGAGAAGTCGAAACCGTCAGGCACAGGAGCAGGCGAGAAAACGTTCTTTGTTTGTTCATAACATTCAGTTTCACTTTCGCCTAAGCTAATATCGATGTGTCAGCGTTTCAAGTCCAAACGTTTAAAAAAGTCATATCCTCAGCGTGACTGTCACCTATAGGTCACCGCAATTCCCAGGAATGGTAAACCTAAGGTTGAACTGTTACTGCAGTAGTATTTGCGAGGACTGATGCTTAGTGTTATACACTGTTATGTCATTGTTCCGAGCGTAGAGCTCTGTTAATGTGAGCAGGGGCCGCGGGGTCTTTGGACCCATACCACACATAGGGCAGGTGTGGTGCCCCAGGACGACAAAGTTATATTTTTTCTGCAACCCTCGTCAATTATCCCCCTTCCCGCCATAAATAATGTAAAATAACACTCGGTATAATAATTCTTGGTATAATTTTGATCATTTTAATTATAAAACAGTGTTCAGAAACAACCTTACTTGAACAGAGTTAGTTTTCAACGCAGAAAATGTGTGAAGGACCGCCCTATCTCCAGATGCGATATCTTTCGAGAAAAAATTGTATACTAAAGTTAAACTGCTCCCTGCTTTCACTCCGCCGACATACTCTCCAATGGTTAGCCTACGGAATATTATTTGAAGTCCACCATCTCCCTACGTAGTGTTTATAGTTGTGATTTTTACGCTTTATTGCACCAAAGACTTTTAAATTACGTATCGCAAAGGGCTATAAGTACGGCTGAAGCGGCTGATATCGCAGATATTGTTCTGGTGGAGAATGCCTCTTCGAGGGGTTGGAGTTAGCCGATGGAGTGAGGAGGGAGGGAGTGATGGAGGGAGGGGGGGTTTGGCTCGGCGGCCTAAACGTGCTGTTGGCAATCTACTGTTGTCAGAATATTTATTAAGAGTACAAATTAAAGCGGGGTCGGTGGGGGCGGGACAATGGTGGCGGGGCGGCGGGCGGGGGTGCTGTTTTCACACAGCTCGCGGTCGTGATACCCCCCGGGCTTTATCCTCGTATATTTTTCGAAAGCCCCGCTATCAATTGTCGACCCATTTCGACTCCTCTCACTTTCGGACAATGATCCCCTCCCCGCGATCTACACACGCCTCTTTTAGATAAGGATTTTCTTATTGTTTCGACACGGTTGAGGCCGCGATATTATCTGGACCAAAGTTTTTACGATTTGGAAGACAAATTTAGAAGAATTCTTCAGATTTAGCCGCCTGCGAAGGAGCAATTAATCCACTACTATTCCTAAAGAAACTGGTCGGCGGATAAGGATGAGGACTGCAGCCAAACAATGTACTGCGCAGGTGAAAAACTCATCATTTGTAAGTATTTATGATACCCTAACGGCGTAATTATTTTTAATAACTCTCGTACAATTGTTGCGGCGTCCGGAAGAACCACAATTATTCTAATAAAAATATTCACAGCGCGAGAACGAAAAATAAATTTTAGACGCTCACTGCCCAAACTCAGAAAGGAACTTTACGATTTCATTATAAAATAATACCGAACATTAAAGTACGCATGTCGGGTAAAATAACAGAGGACGGTACACGGTAAGGTAGAGCATGAAATATCCGGTTTGTTATAAAAAATATTAAAATATGGAGAGAGATTATGTTGGCTCTGTGCAGAACAGGGTGTGCAATTTAATTCTCTTTTTATGTACCCGCCAACTACCGATAACAAATTTCCGACCCTAATCTGTTTGGACCCTTTACCGGAAAAACGTCAAACAGAACACTTCGCAGTAAATCCGCCATTTCTGCCACAAAAGAGCGAGACTCTTGGTGATGAGCCAGTTTCAGGTTCTCGCCATCAGTGAAGTTATACTTGCGCGTTGGAGAGGGCTCTTCTTAGCATTGCCTACTAAGCCGTTGCCAGCCCTATTTATGCGATTTCAAATATTATTTTAAGCCGTACCGCTTCGTCGGCAACCATAACGCGTACGAATAGATAATGTAATAAACTAGACGGAATCTATTCAAAGTGAAAAACCGGGTCCAGCCAGTTTCCCTAGCTAACGGAGTCACCTAGTTCGAGCCCTTCCAAAATATTCAGATTCACTAAAATCGTGTAATGCAAATGTCTCCATGTATTAATAATCTATCAGGATTATTAATTTATTACAAACAATTTTATCTCTTTCTCTTACGCACTTTCCACCGTCCGATTCTTTTGAAGTGTTCTATGCATCATACAATTCGGGACGACCATTTTTTGTAACGCTGTTGAAATTGAGAGCCAAAAGCAGGTAAATGAACCGGGTGTAAATTTTCTGGTGCAATCTTGATTAACTGGAAGTTGAAGTGGTGCTCGGAACTGGGTTGGATACGCAAAATGGTGGCAGGAAAATGCGAGGTGAGGCGGAGAAGGCGGTTTCGGTGTAATTGGAGGGTCGGGTTTGACCCTGCGTCAGAGGTGGAAGTATGGTGGCGGCGGACGTGGGCCTGCGGAGGAGACGCAGCCGGACGCTGCCTCTTGTCTGGCCGGCATTCCGCACTACCAATAGCCCCACCCGCCCGAGATGTGGGCGGACGCGTCGAGCTATAGGCGTTCTTTTTGAAAATCCCTAACCTACCAAACGAATGAGAAAGGAGGAAGCCGGAAAGGAGGCGCCGTTTTATTAAATGTCAATCGAGGCGGGCCTTTTATTTGACATTACCACACATCTATAACAAGCTTGTAATTCGAACCTGAGAATAACCTGGGGTTTTCATACCCCGGGGATAACATGCCTTCGATGTCACCTTAAGTATAGACCCATAAGGAGAAATTTCACGTTCTGTCACATGTGTGCTCCTTTCAAAAACAAGCTTTTCGCAGAATAGCTCGAAGAAATATTTTATGAGGCGAAGTCTGAAGCAACCGTAATTACCGTACGGACTTTCCGCAGTAATAATCATAAATGTGTCTACAGCTAAGCGTTATCGTCATGTATGTACACGTGCTCTTAACAACATATTAGCTATTCACAAGGCAGGGATTGTCACGGGGATTCCGACCATCTGTAAGTTTAAATGAATGGGAACCACTAAATGGTTTTTCAATTCGAAATTGGAATTTTTTCAGGCCGGCAACACCTTAAAATCCCTCATGTCACTTTACAGACAGAATTTCGTTCTCGTCAAGTCACATATTTAACGTGCGATATGGTTAACACATTATACGTTTATAACCTGTTAATAAGATTTCGTCTGACCTCTAAATGCGATCAGGGCGTAAGACTAAATTATAACTATCGCCTGTCTTTACTGTCGTATAAAACTAAAATCATTCAACTAGAATGAGACGCGAAAAGTGCAAGTTTTCTAATCGAGAAGTATGCAAAAACGATGCACGATGAACGGCACAACGTAATTATTGATTTCTTAATATTAACACCGAAATACCGGCCTTGGGTCGTATATCAAGTCCAACTGACTCGTCGATAAGAGTCGTTCGGCTGGTGATCTTGTACCTGATTTCTGTTTAATGTTCTCGATTGAGAATTGATATCGAACGACCTTCAATAACGCGGGGGCGTTCGAAAGTGGACAGACGTATTATTGTGCAACAACCCCCGCCCCACAATTGCTTCGGGAAAGTTGAAAAACGTCACGATCGGGAAGACGTTAACGACGGAATAACGTGCCGTAATATGGCCGGAGCTGGCTAATTTAAGCCGGTGGCCAAGAATTAGGTAGGTGGGCGAGACAGATCGGAGGCCGGGCGATATGGAACGAGCAGTGTTGTTGTTAAAATGGCGCAGAGGAGCCCCGAGGCGAGGCCCACTTAACACCGCCGACCAAACACCGAACCCACCCTTATGGCAACCGTTGGCGTCTCTTCTGAAAACAAGTCGACCCAACGAGTTTTACAGTTTCCCTTTGCGCCCTACACATATCACTGTGTGACAAAAGTGTGAGCCTACCTACCATCAGGGTCATGTGGCATAACAAATTCATGAATCACGGTTGCTCCTAGATTATCATTTATAAGATCATTTATACGCGCTTCGGAAGCGGAATGGTTCCTATGCAGGTGTTTAGAAATGCGGCATAAGGTATTTCATTGATGGGCACTTCATGTTTTCTACGTTTGGACCCGTGTTACCGGAAACATTTACATGTCAAAGTACGATATATAAATATACATTCGTAACTAGGCTTTTCTTAAGTAAAATTACGAGTGAAATCTATTACCAAATATAAAATAACTCGTTACGTTTACAAATATATTACATCTATTAGGCTTACATAATGATTCCAGATGTCATCTATTCATTTATGATTCTTTATGACGGGCATGTTAATTGGAAAATATATGAGGAAAGCAAGAAACTTGGACGGACGTAGGTCCGATAATTAAAATTATCCTCGGGTAAGCACTATTCTCATGTTACAATTGCTATTAATTGATATTATAAAAATTAGTAATATGAGTCGATTCTATTGCAACATGGATCCAAAACATTGGACTAATGGCTAGTTTCTTTACTACGGTTAAATACGTAGATTAGTCTATAATTTGTAATTAAATAATTCCGCTAAAGAAGAATGTTGCGCCAGCCTCCTTGGAGAACAGGAATGTGAATTCATAACTACCTGCTGTCCGGCTGCAATTGTATATTTTAGTCTGGTAATACAATTACCGGTAATCTACAACATTAATACTGAACACAGCCGAGCATTAACCAGTTATTTAATCTCGAGAATTCCCCGGAGGCCCTCTCAAAATCAGTATGATTCTAAAAGTTGTCGACGGGTTATCAAGCATTCATGACGATTGAAACGACACAATTGTTATTGCCGGTTCATGTCAGTTCCAATACATGACGAAATACGCGAGACTTGAGTCATATATGAGACGAAATAATGCTGTTGGGAAAATGATATGAGACAAGAGGCGAAATTCAATTATAACTGACTAGAACCTGCATATATGTTTGATTCGGAGAACTGATAATATTGTCAGGAATACTACAGGGAAGAAGTATTAACCTCTTAGAGTGGCTTATATACGGGCTGTAGGGATAAAACCTAGTGAGTTGTGCTCATCCAGAGAAAACCTAATGAGAAGTTGGCACGGCGACAGCTTCACTTTTCAAATGCTCGTACCCCAATCCCGCCGACTCAAATTGCATTTATTCATTTACATTAATAAATAAAATAAAATCGAAAGAAAAAAAATGATTAACAAACCAAAATAATGCGCGTCGTCAATAAGCACCGAACATTTTACAGCGGAACAGGATTATTAGAACCCACGTAACAGGGACGAGTAAATTTTCATTCAATTTGGAAGGGAGTTACTTTTATTAAAGACGGTCTGTATGAAATAGGCCTGCACTGCTACTCGTGTAACGAACGAACTCATTACTGAGGAATAGGCATTAGTGACATTACTGGCATTAGCTACAGGGCAATAGCTATCCGAACTCGTCGACATCGTAGAAAGATTAGCCTGTATGAAATGAATGAAATGAAGTTCGTGACCACCTAATTGGGTTCCAAAATATGCTATTCGTTACTTTTTTAATGGAAACTTCCAACGCCGTGTTGGCTTTATATACTTCTGGGGCATATTAAGGACATATTTAAATTCTTATCTATTACGAAATCGATTATAGTGTTTGAACACGTCGGAAATATTGTCGTACAAGTAATATTTGCAGTAGAAAATGAATGACGAGTAACAATAAGAGAAATGAGTAGCGTAATTATTATTCTCACGTATGTCAGAACGACGATCCGAACTTATGGTGGAACGAACAGAGCGATAAAGACCACGTGCTCTACTGCTTGTCCCTACTGAACTCTCGTGGCGGAATCCGTAACCAACAGGCTGGTGACAAGGGCGCATATGTAATCTTTCGGGCTGTTATCGTGTCGATATTAGGAAAGGAGAGCGGCGCGGGGCTCGGGAGAAGGCGTGCGAATAATGGGAAGAGTCAGAGACGGGCCGCACCGCCTCGGCCCTCGGCCCGGCATCGCCTCCACACGACACCGGCCGCCCAAACCGGCCAGTCTACGGTGGCCATATTGGCCGTCCACGTTCTCTCCCGTATCACGCCTTTCCCCGCGCTACACGGGCGAATTCCACTCTATACCACCGGCCGACGAAACGCTCGTCTTATATAAAAGGTCGACTTACCTTTTTTTCGCCGGAGAAAGGCCCGCGTCTAGTGGAAATCGGGCGAAACGGGGAAGGTCGTAAAGTTCGGGCGTCCGTAGCGAGGTAACTGGTGGCGATGGTAGGGGGGGGGGGCGTGAGTGCGCGCTGGCCGGGGGCGGAGCCTGGGACCGCCAGGGCTCCTCCCACACTCGGTGACGTCATCCTGGCTCTCCCAGAGAGAACGGGAAGAGAAGGAGAAAGAGAGCCGGCGAGAGGTAGTAAGAGAGCGGAGAGAGAGAGAGAGAGCGGAGAGAGAGAACTGGGTGACGAGGGAGTTTGACGGATGTGAGTGCGCGCGACTCAACCTTGCCAGCTCAGTCGAGAGCCGGCACTGGCAACAACTACATCGCACCTCGACACCCGTCCCGTCCCGCTTTCAGCGCCGCGCCGCCACGCCGCCCTCACACCCACCCACGCCACCCGTACAACGACACTGAGATACAAATATAGAAACTGATATCCGAGAGAGAGAGAGGGGTAAAGAGAGGGGGCCAACACCCGGACACACTATTATGACAGTCGTCGATGCTACCGAAGCCGCTGGCACACGTCGTCACCCGGACTACGACCACCGACCTCCAGTGAATAACTAGTGATATTGATTACCAGTGACAGTGGCACACATCGAATATGGATTGTTGAGTGATAAAAGTACTATCTAGAAAATTCGTCGGTGCGAAGTATCGCTTGTTTCACCCGTGACACGACCGGAGGAAACGTCCCGACACGATGACCAGGAGGAAGCAGAATTGCCCCAAGAGGATGAAATGTAAGTCCAATTCTTGTTCCAGTATTTTTATTTGTAGTCGCCCGGACCGAATTCCGGATGACGCGCGGCAAGAACGGTTGCCAGAGACGAAATACGATTTTTAATAATTTGTCTAAAGGAGGACAGGAGGGCGATTAACGAGGGAGGCCTACCGCTAGGATCCGAGACCGCTACGAATATAGCCGGCCGTCGGGCGCTGTCTTTTTAGCGGCCGTCACCTGTCCGCGAGTGAGAGGGCTACGTGGCCCCGTCATGGGACCCGGGCCGGCGACATGTGACTGACGTACCGCCGGCTAGACCGAGGAAATTGGCTCCACTAACGCCGTACCGCTCGAAAAATATAAGACACGCCGCGATGAGAGTTTAATTGTCTTTCACTTTTGTACCGGCCAGAGCCATACTCTACCGCGAAAAAATCTTGTTACGTCGATTAGTGAGAGTCCGGCCCTAGCGTCCTCCTCGCGTCCGCCTTCACTAATTGTTGTTCGCGTAGGACACTCCTCATATCGCTATTCCGTTAACAATAAATAAGTACCCTTAGAGGAGCTTCGGTCCCTCTCTCTCTCTCTCTCTCTCTCTCTCTCTCTGTTGAAACGGTGCAATGCTTCGTGTTTGCCATATACATTCCCTAGCCGTCGTGAAAAGCCTTCAGAAGGCGAAAAAAGATACATTGTTATACATTGAAAGTTCAGTATTGTATCATTTTTATATTTTAATTGAACCTCCCCCCCCATATGTCGTAATAGGATTAAAAAATCTGACGTCGATAAATTCCGGTTTCGGTTTTTGGATGTTCTCCGGATGATTTTAGCCTTTTCAGATCGTTTGACTTTTCCAACCCAAGTTCGAGCTGGTTATTTTCACCCATTATCGGAGGTAAGTGCCGGCACTCAGCGTGGTCGACCGAAACCTCCTCCACTGGACGGACACGCCGCTTCCCTCCCTATTATTTCCAATATCCGAATTAAACGATGTCGGAAAATGTCTGTCAATCTATTGAATAATAAAAATTTCGTGTAAATATTTCCATTCGTATTTCGACGCATTCCTGGCATTTTTTAATATTACATTGTTAAAAGATACCTAAGATTTGAACCATTTTCATAAATATAAACACTTGTTTCCGATCGGATTGCATATATATTTATTTGACAGCTGTTTGAATAGGCTCAAATTCGCTAATCATTATGCATCATTCTATTATTTAACTGGAGTAACATTAACCTGGAAATTAATAAATGTCTCGGATAAATTCGAGAAATTATTCGTATTTATTTTACAAATTACATCGTATTTATTCAGTAAAAATCAATGTCATCGCGGTTGAAAAGAATTTAAGAATTTTATGGTTCCGCAACAAAATAATTGATACGTATTTATTTGTTTATTTCCCCTATTCTTATATCTCTCGCTTGTCCGGAATTTTATTTTTCGTTTTGTTAATTAGTAATAGAGAGAGATTGAGAGATGATCAAAGTGGTGAAATAACCCTATCGCTGTGTTCATAAGTCTACAACATTCTTATATAATAATTTTGGTTGGGTTAGATGCCAAATAATGTATTATAAATGACTCTGAATGCTGATGTGTAAACATATTTACCTAACATTGTAGGTACGTACCGTAATACGGAGAGTTATTTTATAAATTAAACATTGTCCGATACCTTGGTAAGATTATTCTGTTATATTTGAATAATTTGTAATTTTGAATTCCCGAAGGCGATTACTTGTAGTACATATTAATAATAATAATCATCCGCATTAAACTGCCTCTTCAGAAAACTAAACATTTTCTATTTCAGCCCTATATATTATAATCAATATTAAATTTTCTTCTCTGTCTGTTATATTGTGTAATAGGGCGTGGGGGTTATCGTTTATAGGTAAACCGCATGAAAATTTTAGGATTTCGTAAGTTATTCCAATCAAATGGGGATGAAATTAGAATAGAATTAAAGGGAGCGTAAGGTTTTTCGAAAGGATATTCCAGACGGGCAGTGACCAGGATGACCGCCTTCGAGAACGCTGCAAGCGACAGGGCCTATTTTGTATTTATATTATATAATTATATCCATTACACGTTTACGCGAAGAAATTAAAAGATGGCGATAATTATTTATTGCTAAAATTGTAAACGAGTAACCTCCATGACTGCGGGTTGCCAGGGGTGCCTGTGCGCGGACGATTTAACACTGGGCAAAACGGCAGTTTTGTTATACGGGCGGAGCAACTTTTGTAACTGTTTAGACGTATCGTTGGGATGTTGATTTACAGAGGTTGTAAATTTCGAGAGATTCAATAGGGCTGTCGCCCGCCGTACGGGAACATTGCACTCCGGTTTCACACAAGTGATCGAAGCCGGTCAGTGCAGTCTTAAATTCGGGAAAGTTGATCTGACAATAGGCGGGTGAATAACGATAGAATTGTTTGCAACGTCTGGGAAGGACGTTGACTATTGTTGTTCGGAGGACAAGATAGAGAACAACTTGAGGGGGGGGGGTAGGGGGTAGGGGTAGGGGGAGGGATGTGGAGGGAGGTAGGGGAAGGCCGCGGAAGCAAGGTCGGTTAGGGGGTCTCACCCCCACCGGCCGGGAGGCCCACTCCGATATGAATTATACCGCCCGGCTCCGGCTACCGGTTCTCCATTTTGCTCCCGTTCCATCCCGCTGTATGTATCCTGCTTACAGGACCATCGGAGGTAGAAAAAAAAGTCGTCCTGGGACGTTAAGGTCGCCCCGGAGGTCGGAACTGAACTTGAGGACTCTCGCCGGCGGTGGGTGCAAATTCTATAAACTTTTTCTATCACCATCAATATTTATGTTCTTTATATCTTTCGTCTTATTTTTAAAATCTAACTCGAGGTTTGTCATTGGTAAATTAACGTAAAAATACGAATTTCGAAAGAGTTTTTGCAACTCATTTTCCCTTATACAGTTTCAATATTATAATTATGTCATATAATTCCTTCCATTTTCATTGACTTGAGTCATCTATCGGGAACGCACATCATAATCTTTTTACGCTTAACACTATGGAATAAATTACTTTTTAATATTGAAGTTACGTTAACAATTCCCAAACCTTTCAGCATAATGACATTAGTGCCTTCATTTTTACCTGTTTTATTAATAAAGATTTCCAAACAACTTTTTGTTTCCTTCAGTTCTCATAGGTTTTTGAATTTGTTAAATTCTGTAGGTTCTTGTATTTAGATTAGATGGAGATAATTTTATCTCTATAAGTATTAGTATAATTTCGAAGATTAATTCTTTATACGGCGCTGCTCCCCTCATGTCTCATTAATTTTATTTGTGAATCCTAACAATAATTCCTACTGTCCATTAAATAAGTTTAGAAGTTTTAAATAAACAGATTATTTAATTTCCTATTTTTAAGCTCAAATTTATTTCAAACTATTATATGTATTTATATGGGCTGAACTTAAATTTCTTTCCTTGAATTTAAGGATTGTACGAGAGTAGGAAGGCGTTTCAGAAAATTGGCGCCGTCTTCGATACCGCTCTTTTGTTCCGATTTAAATGGGAATTACATAATTAAGGGAGGCTTCGGGGTCTGTCTTTATCGAATATTCTAAATATATACTTGTTTTATCGGCACCCATTGTATTTTGTCTTCTTTCAGAACGGCACGGGCTGGAGGATGGAAATGACCGTTCCGATTGTTCCGGTCTCGGACAGCTGTTCCGCCGTTTGTCCTACTTCGAGTAGAAAAAAATTAAAGTTGCATTTGGGCCTAATAAAATACATTTAATTAATATTTACAATCATTATCTAGAACGCATTTCGATCGAAAATTGTCCCGCAAGAAATATATTTCCTATTTATGCCTACCAATTCATATTAATACGACTGTTTGGTAATGAAACCACAGTATTAAGACCAATGTGAAGGTATTTCTATGTTGGATCATAATACATATCCAATTTCTGTGGCTACATTTATTTTATTAAGTGGTACTAGGGCAGGGAAAATGTCTATTAGTGGGATTCTTACCCCTTGGTAATAACATTGTCAGTAAAGCTTTACTATATATTTACTGAATTCAGATTTTAGTAAGACTATTTTTTCCGTTATTTATTATCGTTCGGATGTTCCGTCCTCCCGAAAGAGTCTTTATGATCGTTCGATTGTACTTCCGGGAAAAGAAATTCGAGCGTCTTCATTTTATCCGTACACCCTTCGGATGGAATGAAAGAAGTATTAATAGGCCGTAGGGATGAGAGAGGGGGGTGCGGCATATTGAATATGTTGTGTATGTTAATAACACGGCGGTAGCCCTGGTCTTCGGGCCAGATTAGAGACCGGAGGCCGGCTCTTGTTGGTTTTAATACGGACTGAACATTTCGAAAGGGGGATTTATCCGCTAATTACCATGGCTTCGTGTCGTGTGGGAGGGCTCGTATTTACATTTTTAATTTCTTTTTTAAAAAAGGAGAAAAGAGGGGAAAAAACGACCGCGGGCCAGTGTAATACCTATCCGGAATTAATTGTTTCTGGTGGCAATTATAGTTGGTCTCGGCCGATGGTTCGGTAGGGGGGAGAGTCATGTAGCCTCAGAGCCTATATGATGGACTCTACCTACTCCTCCACTCTTTCTCACCACTTCCACTCTGTACACGTATCCCTGCATCTGAATTATACAGAAATGACACAATAACAGAACTAAATTCCCTTCTATTCAAAAATCGACGGGGAGACTCGCGTTATTCCCCTTCAATAATGTCGGGCCACTACGTTACAGGGTAGGGAAGAGTGCCGGAACTAAAGATAGAACACGGCAATTATATCAGATGAAAGAACATCCATATGTCTTATTTTATTCAGTCATATTGAAAAACTAAGAACAGTGTAACATTTTTTGAAAATGTTGAGCAACATGAGGGAGAAGAAGGAAATCCAGAACGGGTGTATTTCTTACTGCGTCGCTTCATCTTCTATTATTCTTAACCGATATCAAGATTCGTCTGGATTAATACACTTAGTAAAGGAAGCTCAAACCTTTAATTTATTACACGCACCATTTCGAACATAATTTTCAAAGCGCAATTTCCAAGACTATCAGTAATATTCCTGGATAAAATCAACTTGCTGAAACCATTAGAATTCAACATAAAATTATTGTACAATACAGATCTATCGGTGAACATTTGTTGGTTTTGCTGTTGCAAAAACCGATTTATTTTGTAATGACCGAAGTAGCAAAAAAAATAATGTATACAAATTATTCCTCTTCCCCCGTAGATTGTAATATATGTATTTTTTTATCCTTATTAATATGTCACATCAATTAGCCAATGTCGTATTCTCGAAGAGGTGTGAACATTTGAAAAATACAAGAAATAGGGCTATGTATTGCTACACATATACATATGTACTAATATTTACATATTTATGTATGTATAAGCGTATATGTTTGATTCTGAAAGAACTTGATGACTGCCCAAAGACTCGGGGTTTCGTGACTGCCGGTGGTCCAAGTTCGCCCGGGCCCTATCATTATTTGATACGCGCCTTAACTCGCGTTCGGCTCCGACCATATGCTGAATATTAACGTTACTGACTCCTGGCAGCTTACCTGATAGAGCCGGCTGTCCGAGTCAAATATTGGCGTCGATTTTTAACTCCGGGTACCATTTCGCATAACTGCTAAAGAATTTCGGCTAATTTGATTAGGATTATGAGCAAAAGAATTATTTCATATTAATATATTGATTTACCCGCATTCAAGATCAGCAAGAACTGTAGAATAAATAATTTGATATTAATTACAGCCGAAACACTTGCCAGATAGTTACGTATTGTACCACACAGTCGTAGGCAATAATTGTTCCGATGACCGATTCAGATCGGGACATTCTATGTATTGGCGATACCTTAGGGAATAATTTGACGTCATTTTTTGTAAAAAAGTAATGACTTTTCTTTGAAACAATAGAATAATCCTGTATTCCGATTGTATTTTAGTTTAATTCTGAAGAAATCGTTGAACATTAAACCGATGGCCACTGGTTCAACACAGTCAATTTACGGTTTCCGAATGGTGTAAAAACGCCTAGGCGTTTCTACTTTATGGTATTTAGACCCAGAGAAAGTCATGTACGCCTGTTTCTTTTATATTGATATCCGAAGTAATTATTTAATCCGAAAAAATACATTCGGAACTCCGAGAAAATTAAGTTCACTCACACTCATTTCAATCGTGAACACAAGTTAAATTCATTTTTTCGAGTTCCAAGTAATTATAAAAAGTTTTTCACTATTCAAACGGACAGAATACAGCTATTATTCCCATACGGAAAACATATAACTGTGATTGGTCCGAGGTTCAGCAGAGGACCACCTGATTTTAATGCTGTAGCTAAATATAAAGACGGGTCTGTCCTTACTGTAGAACACCTAACTGTTCTGTTTTTTCTTCTATTCACGTTGTTAACTCCTTCAGCCGCTGTTGCTCCCGGCGGCCCGACATTTGGCACTGCGACGGAGTGAAAATTTGCTAATATAGTGGCTGATATTAATTGTAAATCACGCCTTGGCAAAGTTTCAGGAACCAGCTATCATTCTGCAGTTTCATCCTGGCCGCCGCTCGCGAATTGAAACCCGGCTAACTGCAAGGTTAGATAACTTAAATCGGACAGCTTGTGACGTTCTGCAGTCCAATTTTTCGGTCCTATTAAACCTTATATATGGAAGGAAAAGTGTGTCTTAGGGCGGCCGGTTTTTGAGAGAATTTTGGAGCTTACGATGCGCGCGCGCAAACATTAACAACTACAATTCAAGAAAACGGCGTTACACTATTTAGGTTTTCTCTGATTAAAAAAATAACACGGGAGGAAAGACGAGGCAATAAAGATAAAAATCTCTGCTTTGCGAAGAGTCTCATTATCGTTGTTGGCCATCGCGCGAATGTAAACCTCCTTGTTGAGCTCTGAGAGATGTACAAGAATTCTTCGGACCGTAGGTTCTTGACTTCTGTCGTGAACGTCATTATCGCGCTTTTAGAAAGTGAATTCCCTCCGGCGCTCGATCGCACTCGCCCGGCCGATATGTGGCGTTTTAAAAACATATGGAAGTCACAATTAGGAACCATGTTTAACGTTTCAAGTTAAAGTTGAATAACCCAACAACCGCGGTGGTTGTACATCATATTCTCAATCCGAAACATAACTGCGCTGACTACGAAGACTGACGTGTTTCCTCAGTGGAAGAGTAAGAGAAATAGAATTCTGTCGGACCTCTAATCTGTAATGGCTGCCTACAATGGCTGTATAAGTACAATAGTTTTTGTCTATCACTTTCCACGAATATTTCAGTGTTTTGTAATTAGTTCCAAGTTAATCTCGCGGCTCCTCAAGTTACCCTCATATTTGAACCAGGGTCCAAACCTTTGGTGCTATCCGTGAATTATTCTTGCTATCTAGCAACTCACCGTCCTCAACAAAATGCGGAACATCATCTACTATTGTGTCCTCTTTTTTATTTCTGTACGATACTCATTTCTAAAATTTTCAGAGGAGCCGTTGCGTCACCGGACGTACGCCAGTCACATGTGGACGATCTGTCCATGAATTACATCATTTTGACGTCACATCGTTATGAAGGATTAATCGAACGGAGCGAGATTGGTGGGACACTTTTGTTTCAAATTTAATAATATTTTTTCCTATTCGGTGCTAGTTAATTTCCAAAATCTTAAGTATTATCCTATCAACAATATTTATGACTTTCAATATTCGGATGAAATTTATAATGAATAATATGTATAACGTTGTCTTAACTACTCTCTGCCGATTGAGAACAGATTTTTGAAAGGTTGGCGGTAACCAAATGTTGTGCTAATTGAATTTTTCATACTGTAAATTGTTCAAAAATATGGTTCGAGCTTTGAGTAGTACTAGTACTTATGCATGGGAAAACGCGGAAAAGATTATTTCTTAATTTGATATTGTGCTGTGCCTTTGGAAATAAGGTCGCATATAAAGAAGCCTGTCTTTGCAGATGTATCAACAAAATGATCTCGACCCGTTAAGTATAACGGAACATTTCATAAGAATAGATAAATTGACTTAATCATATCGAATATTATTCGCAGATATACCGCATCACTGGATTTCCTAGATGCTAACTAGTGTGGTAAAATACTATCTCCGGCCATCTATAATTAAACGAGTTACATTTCTTCGGTTCTACTTTTGAAATTGGTTCAATGCGCAATATATTTTGCTCGGAGCCGTCTGAATGTAGTTATTGTGCTAAATAGTGTTCGGTCTCAGTTAGAGTGTAAATCATTTGTAAGTGTTCTTATTGTTCTTATAAGCGTGTTAATTACTGTCAGAAGTTTAATTTCTGCGTTACCTTTATTTATGCGGCTAATATGCAATCACCCATCTCCGATTTTATGCCAAGTCGCTTCTCTTTAAATTTTGGCATAATCCCAAATTTATGTCGTATTTCGCTCGCTTATAATGCCCTAATGGTAGTTTGTCTTCGAGGGGTCGACTCCGCATCGTGAAGCGTTAAATGGACCAACTCTTTGTGCATGTGAACAACCCTATCGGCAGTTCTACGTATAGCTTTGGTTGCGATATGATCCATAATTTATTGTTCGTCCTTTCTCAGTTCATTGGCGTAGAAAATGATCACTTATGACATCTGCGCTGCAATTAAACATAGTTAGGGACAACGGCTCCCAGAAAACAATTTATTTATCGCTCGTTATAAAAACATGTCATTAATATCAAACCTACATCCATCCGAAAAATATTAACACCAAACAATAAAAATTTGGGTGTTCCTGAGATTACTTCAGTCTTTTTACAATTACCCTATATTCTGTGTTATCTCCTATTTAACTATTGTTTCAATTCAGAGGTAACAGGACAGTTGAAATGAAAGTTTATAACTCGGTAACTATGTGTAACTGGTAGATTAACTCTGTGACCTGAAATATTTAGTTTCCGAACAATTTTTGAAAAAAAAATATATTTGTACTGGTAGTACACCAACCAGTCTTGTTAAATAAATTATGGGGACTTGAGATAAGGTGGTGGTGGATTGTATTAAATACTCTATTTCTAATATTGTGTTATATTAAAACAACTTCCCAATATTGGATGACTTGTAAAACAATGGGTGATATGAGAACAGGTTTTGAAGGGCGTTACATAGGCGACATTGCTTTCCAGCCATGAACGATGCAAGTAACATTCTAATTCCTCGCATGACGTCATTTGTTCACAACGCCATAATTTTTATTATCGACCTGTTCCCCTTTCGATCATGCACATTCTCTAAATTAGTTGGCTTCAGGGTAGTGAAATTTCACAAATGTAAATATTTTTCTTCAATACGTTCAAATACCTCCGAATGTCATTATCGAATGTGAATATTGTCGGTGGTCATTGTCTTTTATAAAGAATTTTCTTAGTTTATGCCAAATTTGCGAGGGGAATATTTCTAAAGTACCTTTCTTGGGAGGTCCGCCATTAACTGCATACTATAAGTATGCAGTGAGAAGAAAATATTTTCACAATACGTCAGAATACATCGGCAGCTGACGAAACCTCAGAATATTAGTGTACAGAATTCTCCACTTAGAAATTGTAAGAAAGTGAATTTAAGTTGTGTTAATTGGCGACAATGTTGTTCTGTTCGAGGACTGAAATTTCCCAGCCGGTATTTTTTTACCTAGAGGACAAACGTGCCCAAGCACTGAAAGCCGATGGGGCGTTCCGGTATTGTGAGTGCATATTCCTTTTTTTGCGGACCCGACGAGCGGCTGCGGTCGCGACTGCTGGGCCCCTTCTTCAGGGGACGGCGCTTCCGCGTACGCCCATTGTACCTCTGACGGCAGACTAAACAAACCTAACTGCAAAGTGGAATGTATCCGCCTCGGAATTCGCTGATACTTCGAGAAGGCGCCACGAGAAGGCCAACGCTTTTCAGCCTCCGACTGTCCCTTCCAGGCGACGATTGGAATTTCGGCTTATTTTTCTTCGCCCTGTCGTTTGTCGGGGTTTGAACGGGGTTCGGGGCGAGCCGGCCCGAAATTGAGGTTTCAACCTAATTGCCGTTGACAGCCGATGCCGCGCTCGTCGTCGACGGCCATTTGATTTAACCGATGGTTTGCGCTAATAACCGATAATAATGGAGACGGGTCGATGCGATCATTTATGTCAGTTGCACATTGTGAATCTTCCGGCCTTTGAAGCCTCCACCAGTTGTCCGCTCCATTAGCGGAGGCTATCGGTCTCGTGATGGTGCGGGTAAGTCTCCAGTGATTATGCTTTTGCTGCATGGCCAATTTTGGTATTGTCGGTTTTAAAAAGTACCCCTCTTATGTGCTCAATTATTAGGTTTTTTCTTAATGTTACCACTAGAGACGCAAGTTAACGTAACTTAAAAAATTCTTTTCTCTTTTGAAGTAATGGAAACCAATTTACTGTTATTTAAATTTAAAAAATGACTATGGCGCAGTAAGGATTAGATGCACAAACAAATGTTTTCCTTGAAAAAAATATTAAAAACTTCTAGAACACTGCGCTGTATTTTGTTACATTCTGCAACACAAGCCGTCATAGCGGCTTAAAAAGAGACTAATTATCTAATAGCGAAAAAAATGTGAGCGTTATGTAAAAATTTAGCTGTCGAGATTTTCATGTCTCTCCCTACCCACGTTGCCGTTGGCCAAGACCGGCGGACTAGTTTTCACTAGTTTTCTACGGTAGTTCGGAAAGGTATTCGGACATTTCATATCCACATAATGTATGGGATTATTGCAGAATATTTATTCTTAACTATGATTTCAACTCAGGAATCGATAGCTCAAGTGCCTAGTCGATGAAAAAACTAGCGGTTACCATCCCCGCAAAGTTCCTTGTGTATATACAATAAATTCATTTCATCGCTGTAAATAAGTTACACTATACCTGTCTTCGAGTTGATAGGAAATGTCCTCCGGTCGTATTTCTTTGCTTGGGTCGATTCGTTCGGGCGATAATGGATCGGGATCAATCTCCCGGGATAGAGTGTATATATATATATGTGTGTGTGTGTGTATATATATGTATGTATGTATATATAGTTGGAGATGATGAGAGTGCGGGAGATGACGGGTGAGAAAGGAGCCTTGTAGAGGGAGGGAATACTGTGAGGGTGGGGGTGGCGGTGGCGGTGGCGGCTGGTGTGAACTGTTGCAGCCATCTGTAACCCCCCCAAGTTCCTTTTGTTTGCCTTCAATTTATTATCTGTTGGCCTCTATCAGGAGCTATCACTCATTGCTCTCGGCTCAATGCTCCCTGTCAATCACTGGCTATTGTTCACACACTATTGTTACCCCTATGGAACTCATCCGTCTTATGTTTTTTGCCCAAACTAGTGCTACCTCCGCAGTTCTTTGCGCTACCTCAGCTCGCCGCCTTTATTCTACGCCGCCACGAAACCCTCCGCCCCGCTTTAATGGTGCAGCCAAATCCGTTTTAAATTAGTTTTGCGACGGTCCTGAGAATGCGAAACATTAGCAGCTACTTGACCGTCGTAAAGGTTTGTGTAATGATTGTAGGAATTATTTTTTAATTTCTAAGGGAAAGGTATCGTGACCATTGACATACTACCTAGGCCAGAAAATACATTCAGGCCGGAATTAATTTTCAATGGCCAGAAAATGTTATCCTTACTTTCCTTAGTTTCCTTTAGTTGAGCAGAATCGCTGGAAAGGGAATGTACACGTCGGATGAATAGGTTTGGTACTGAGCCCATTTTGTTCTGCGAGGTTTTGTCTTCTCGATGACTGAAAATCCACCTGAAAGGGCCCAATAGAGTTTAAAGGTAACGGAGGCGGAGATTAAGATTAGAGGGGAGAATGAAAGGCCTCTGGGTGCATGAGGTCCGCGGAGATCACGTTTTTTGCGACCGCTCTGTTAAACGCTCCTTCGGATTGGCCCACCCGCACTGATTGGATTGAAGAGAGACGCCGATATTATATTTTAATATTCGACTCCTATAAATGTTCATCGGTTTCTCTTCGGCTCGATATTATTCGGACATAAAATATTTTTTCATCCCAATTATTCTATTGGCCTATTATTCTATTTCTCTTTATTTGTATTACAATAAATAATTTCTCCAGAACACATGAAAACCTACATACATGACTAATCCGAGTCTTTGATTAAGCAGTTACATAAGAATCAGGTGAAAATGTATTTATCTTTTGTCTAAAATTATTAACTATAATTGCGCAATTATTTTTTTCACTATTCTTTAGTGTTTCAATGTGATAATTGCAAAGGTTTCTTCGGTATTTATACATAATACAGTACGCCAGGGAAAAGAGCCATTCCCATATAAAGGAACAATTGGGGCCACTTATTGTAATATATTACCTTTATGATAATTGAGGCATGGAATATTTCAGAATGAAAATATCATTTTTGAGAGAGTTATTTTTTAATTAAGCATTTGTATAAATAGTGTTAGATGCACACTAAAAACATATGTTGTTCATAAATGTTGCAGATTATGAAATGAGAATTAAATACCGTTGGTAATTGAGTTAAACCTAATATAAGAAGAGTCGTATTCTACAGTATCGGGATGGTGCAGACACTAATATTTCATATTATTATAGATTATTTATATTTCAAAGCTGTGCACACATTTTGTGGTTATACTTACATGTACATAATAAAAAGGGTAACCAACATTTATCGTTTACATTCATGTTTACAAGATCGTCTTACGGATTTTAATTAAATTCTAATTTGTAGGCCGATAAATAATTTGAAACATAGTTTCTTATCTCCTTAAATATTATATCAATGACAAATTCGAAAAATGCCTCCTCTATTTAATTTCTTAACGTAGCTTTTTATTATTTCAAAATGTGTTGAATTTGTAACGAAGCCTTTCTAATTACAAAATACGTGCACATATAAATAACAATAGTTGTCCCTTTATTGGGTTTGGTCGGGTTTAGAATCGGCGAAAACACCCTCTCAATTTACCTGTACCGGGTTTAACAAAGTCGAAACACAGAGCTGTTTGAAATTTATTTTAAACTGGAACCGGACTGGAGAGTGAAGTCGGTAGGGAGTAAGCGAGAGAAGGAGCTGGCGGTTAATATGTGAGGGTGAAGTCTGGAGTGTAGTAGTGAGTGTGTTGTGTGAGCAGAGGGTGGCAGTTGTCCGTCACTCTGGCCAGGATCGATCAACCCTGGCTCTGGCTGGCTGGCTGGCCCCCCTTGCCGCCCCCGCCACCGCCCCCGCCGCCCCGCACCCTGTCACCCCTGACCAAGACGTCCTACCGACCCCCCACCTCCTCTCGTACACACTCCGCAACCCCCACCGACCCCCTCCCAGTGTATGATTCTCTCTCTCTCCCTCTAGCTCCCTCTCTCCTTCTCTCGCTCTCTCTCGCTCTGTCCCTTCTACCCCCGGCCACCACCGTGTCCCACCCCCTCGTCATTCTCTCTCTCTCTCTCTCTCTCTCTCGTGTCCCCATTTTCTTACCTTATCTCGCCTACCCCCTCTCCGACCCCCGGTCGGTCCCTCCGGTAGTCGCCAACGAAAACTGACGAAAGCCTTTCCGCCCTCGTTTTAATTTCAAATTTTTGTCCTTGTCACTCCCGTCAATCAAACCTTTTCTCATCGTTAACTACTCAACCGCAATATTGCTGCACATTTTAGTCCGGACCTTGGGTTTAATTTATAATTTCACCATCACTTCGCCTTTCGATCATATACTCGTAAGTATTTAACTTCCGGCTTTATAAATAAAACCAACCCAGAATGTATAAATATTCTACTATCCTTACAGGACTTACAGTAATATATTTTTCATCGGCAACATTACTCTTTCCTAACTTTGTTCTACTTGTGTATTGAACGAGCATTTACTACTGCTAATGAGAGTGTAAAGTGAACATATTTTATTTCGCCAATCTCTCATAGTTCAGGTATGTAGGAGGTTGAGAAGTGAAGAAGGAGGCCGAGTTAAGTTGGGCCGGA
The DNA here is from genome assembly GCA_019843655.1 of Lethocerus indicus. Classification (NCBI taxonomy): domain Eukaryota; kingdom Metazoa; phylum Arthropoda; class Insecta; order Hemiptera; family Belostomatidae; genus Lethocerus; species Lethocerus indicus. The sequence continues at coordinate 16,959,099 of JACDQD010000003.1, read as the reverse complement.
GGGTCGGTCCGTGACATTCACGATGTGGGGCCCTAATAGGTGCCCCCTGGGTCCTCCCGATTCCCTTTGCACCTGCCGCGCCCACTCCCACTCCCACTTCCCAGTTACAAGCCACTCGACAGCTCAGTTTTCATAAGTATTAGTCTATTTGCACTGCGTTATACATACACCAATCCCTGTAAATAAATTTTCAAATACGGCTTCAACCTTACACATACAGACACGTACTTAGTATTTTTTAGTTTATCAATCATATTCGACGAGACTGCTTATTTACTAATCGAATACTGTAGAGATCTACCTGCTTCAATAGATAGAAGAACATTGCATCCACAGAAATCCGAATTCTCTAAATTTACATATCTAAAAATCACTGAAATAAAATATTTTAATATTTAACTGTTTTATACAGTTGGAGAAAATGATGGCGAATTTCTAACTAATGTATAAATATATCGAATAATGTGGCATATATACTATATAATTAAAACGAGTATACTTTAATATGTTTTTACTCCACTGCAGAATACAAATAAAGGGAACATATTGTACTTATGAATTTATTATTAACAGGCTGTGATTTTTCGCTAATAATATGAAAGGAAATCTGATGAATATCATGCTTCTTGGTTAATAAGATACGATGATGAAAAATAATGGAATTATGAATCGTAAGAGTTCTTCAGTCCGGTTAACATGCTTTTGCTCTGAGTTTATAAATTAATGAGTGTAAAATTAATTCGCTGTAAATAGAATTTTGAAAAGGATTGAAACATATTAAATTGTGTTAAAACACAGAGTACAATTTACAAAAAGAATCTGAGACATACTTATAAAAAGATTAAAAGTATATAAAAATGATCCGAATAAATTAATATTTTTAATATAACGATTCCATTGCATCGGTTAAAATGTTTTCTTTATTTGCAGTTTTATAATATACTCTACCTTATGGGATTTGATAAAGTAAGGCGATACAGGTTTTATTCCTGCGGTTAATGACTTCTTTTTAATAGACATTTATGCCCAACAATGATATTTATCTGAGTCCAAGGTAGACGGAGCAATAAAAACCTCCTCGTAGCCTGCACCTCCTCTCGGATATAATACCCCGAGGACCAACGTCGATGGGCATTCATTCCGATACGACTTAACCTTCCCGCCGCAGTGGTGAATCTCGAACTGGATGAATAGTCGCTGTTCAATTCGTTATATTTCGGGTATAAAACACTGTCCTCGGACCCCTCCTCGAATACTTGTTCATGGCTGTTACACTGTTTCAATGAGTTTGTCAAAAAAAGGTACCTGCAGGTATAGCGGGCCCCGCTTTAGTCTCACATGTATCGCGCTTCAGGTATTCTATTAGGCGACCCCTATTAGATATTCCCCGCACAGTCTGTAATAAGAAAAAAAATCAGTTGCCCGCTCTTTTAATTAAACATCGGACGAAGCCAGCTGTCGGTGACTTTTTCATATTGTTTAGACGAACTTATTATTATTCATTGGTTGGAAAATTACCCTGGCAACCGCAGTAAGCGGGCGTATTTATTTAAATTTCTAGTTTCGGTTAATTCAAATACTGAGGGCGATCTCTAAAGAAGGGATTGGGCTAGGGGATACGCAGGCCGGCTCTTTGTCGACCAGTTTAAATTACTCTCATCACACTTAACTAACTGCGGGACTCTTCCAAATAGACATAAATGGTAAGCCGGCATCTGTGTGACCGGAGTCTACCCTGGCGTCCGGCCTCCTCCCGCCGCCGCCCGCCCGGCCCGCCCCTCAAACGACCCAATGTCAACGAGTTCTTGCGTAAGATGAATAGAGTGTGTACAGAACGAATGCTCTCCCCGGATAGAATTAATGCTCGGCGTCCATATTTCGTTATATACCATTACGGAGCTCAGTTGGCTTTACGTTCTAATAAACAGGTAATATGTTGCTGTCGACCGCTTTGGAATTTACACAATCGTGCGGGGAGGGAGAGAGACTCAAACCGCCTTTACCGGAGAGCCCCGACAACAGTCCCAAATCCTGTTCCCACCGCCGATCCTGATCCTCTCCTTACCGCCTCTACTACCACCGCTCCGTCGCTCTAACGATTTAAAACGGACAATAAGAAGTGCTCACCGCATTTTAAAACTAATAGTGACGTAAATTGCTCTCGCGGAATATAAAATAGACCCACCCCCCACAATACCACCCTTGCCACCTCCGCACTGCCGGGGCATAAAATTAATTGATTCGAAGTAAAACGGAACAGCAAATTCGATCCCTTCATTTATTTCATCTTCGTTCAAAATGAGCGCATAGTTTAATAACGCCTATTTTTAGTATAATTCGCCGAATTATATGCGCGAATTAACAAATTGCCCTAGCCCTATTCCGGGAAAATAAATAATGTCGCCATTTAGGTCGGATTTCCGGGGATGGGCTCTCGGCCGGAATGTGTTTTTTCCTCTTCAACTTAGGCCGTATTAATTCGGTCGGGCGATCGGTCCGGTATCAACAGGAAACGTCTAATATAGACACGCTGTTTGGGATAATTCCCGGGCCCCGGCGACGCTCGGCTCTTACGTGGCGTTTCGGATGGAACAGTTTAAAGAGGGCACAGCGTATTACTCCTATAAATTAAAAAAAAGGGCGTCGCGTCACGAATTGGAGACGGCGAATCGATCCCGCGGCCTCATTAGCTTGATGGACGTGGCGACGTCGGGGAATAATTGTTTTCAGTAAATGAAAGATGTCAGTCAGTCAGAGTCGGATCCGGTTTTTGTTCAGTGGACGGTTTCTTATACAATATTATAATCGGTTGGTGAGAGGGTTGGTGGTGGTTGTGTGTGTGTGTGTGTGTGTGCCGGGGGCGCCGGTCGTCTCATTGCGACGGATGCCACGTTCTAATTAACCGGTGAATTTGTATTCGTGGCGGGCGGCGGAGGGGCCCATCGCCCCCGCCAATACCGAGAACCTCTCCCCGGACACCTAGCTCTACACTCGCGGAATAAAAAGGCACCGGGCACAGCCTCGGAGAGCCTCAGCTCTCATATAGACGACCTCATCTGGTTCCGGCCCCAATTAAAATGGTCGGCGCGGGACGATGAATACTTTAGGAGTTTCCGAACGAGGGATCCGTTTCGCTATTCGCGGGTTCTATCCGTGTGAAAACATCATCTTACTATATCCCGCAATGTTAGAACAATATAATATTTCGTATGTTTAATAATTTTAATGCGAAGTGTAATTTATCTTGAATTAAATATTATCCACCGACATCTACGTTCAATTTCAGACTAAATATTTCACCAAGGGCTGAAAATTCTGAGGGCTTTAGTGGAACGTTAACAAGTATTTATACCCAGGTCAATACAGTGGGTACTACTGATGTACAATATTATGAGATTCAGTCTGAGTTCTGCTTGCGTACGACACATCTTATTTAAATATCGAATTGTCAGCATCCGTGATACATTTCCCTCTCGTTTAGAATATTGTTTTCGGTCGTATTTGCTATTAACCACTTTAATGAACTATGGAACTATTTCAACGGTGGCTAAATAAACTAAAAATCCCTTTTTTAATTGAGGATTTAGTTTTTTAGATTTCAGAATTAAAAATTATTGTTCGTTGTTCGCTCAAAAACAATTTTCTGCTCAAGAATATAGTGGAGCGGAAAGAATTGCAGCGTAAAAGTGGAGTTAGAGAACTCGAATATTGGCTGAATGTCTGACTTGGGGGTGACGATGCTTTGCGTTGACAGACGTTTCCCTTTCTTTGGAATTAGGGAGGCAAAAGCATGTCATCTTTCTCATCAAGATGGTGTTCTCGCTTAAAAGCCCCAATCTCAGTAGGGCCATCTCTTCTGTCGTGCACCAGCCATTTGCCAAATTTTCTCCGTCTTCTTGATCACTACCAATTGTAAATGGTGTGTCCAGCATTTGTGGATAATTGCAGAGTTGGCATAATATTCTTGACGGCTCGACGGAATGCAGGTTGTAATTAAGTAGTTGGGTTTAACTGATATCTGTTGAAAGGCTGAAAAAAATACGCGTAAAAATTTGTTTTAAAGCAAAATAACACTTTTAGGGACTTTAAAGCAAGTTATTATACAGACTTTTTTGGCAATTTAGGAAGATATATTTATTAATAATATGTCTAAATATCTGTACAGAACATGTCCCATGAAATACTGGCACATTGGTTACTTTTTATTGATGAAAATACAATAAAATTGAGCCCTTATAGACGGACATTTATTTTGTAAGTGAACCCGAGTTTCGATTGGGGCTATCGTCTTTCGAATCAGTTTCGACTTTATGGAACGCCTGACCCTGAGTTTTATTCAATGCCGTTGACCGATGAAGGTTTTTTAGTGGAATCGTTTTATTTATTCTCCCCTTTGGTTTTTTTTTAATAAAGCCGGACCACCCTAGACACCGGTTCTGATTTTAGAATTACGATTTAATAATTATAGCTTATTAGATTGTTACAGTCTCGTCAATGAACCCGCATACATTGTTTTAATGGGTGAGCATACTAATCGCTTTAGGTTTTATCAGTTTCAGTTCCCTTGATTCGATGTAATAATTAATCAGGCGCTCGATTAATAGGCATAATTAATAACAAATACCGTCATTTATTATTTAAATACTTTTCATATTTTCACCTTTCGTGATGTGAAAGTCCTGTTCTTTTTAAATTTATTTATTAGATATTTTTTATAATAAGCGTAAATGGGGAGTAAATTTGTCATTGATATTTGGTTCGTTCTTCACATCATATTAGTCGCCGATGTGTAATAGGTGGGTGGAAGGGACGCGGGGCGGGGCGGGGCGGTTAGGAGATTGTACGCCTGAAACAGCCGGCGCAACCTGTTGAATGTACGATTAGCCGGATTTTGATTCACAGTGTTTGCAACTGTTACGGTATTCCATATTTGGGCCAACCATATACACTTAACGTCAATTAAATCCATTTATTAACTACCGGTTGAAAAACATGGGATATTTTTTCCCCGTCGTTCCCTTTACTGTCCAGTCCGGCAGGTGTGGTTCAACTATGTTCAACTATTCAAAATTGACAAACAGGTTAAATTTTTGTAGCGATCCATTCGATTTGTCTTTTAATACTGCAACGGTTTGAATGGAAAATTATTAATCTAAGTTTCTAATATCGCGGACCCGAATAAGAATTTAATTATATTCCGCTTTCTCCTTTTGTTAGAGTTACGGATTTGAAAATCATAACTGTACATTATTGGTTCCTCGCTGCTTGAAACTGATTCACTGAATACCCTTGAAACACTCGTCACGACGTACAAGGTGGGCGTCTCACTACGAATCTGAGACAATTCATCGTTTCCTTGCATACTTATCGTATATATAATGGGTAAGTCGTGGGAGGTGCTGTTCGGACTCAGTGTAGCGGTTAGTTTATGGAATATGGTTTCTTCGGCCATCTTGCCCTACACACTGATCCGTATCACCTTCGGCTTTCTAAATATCGCCGTACCCGCAACCCGTGTACGATTGTCTTGTACGGATGGGATTGATGCGGTACCGGAGTGGAGGGTTGGACGCGGTGTACGTCTGGGAAGTGTCTCTTCGCCCTCTGCTACTCTTCTTTCTTTCCCCGTCAGCTCCCCCCCCCCTTCCTTTCTCTATCTCTTTTTTCACTCTTTCTCTCTGACGGTGTGTGAGCCGGAGCGAGCGTGTGTGCCACATATTAACACATATATCAGGGCTCGGTGACGTGGCCCAGGCCGCTACACTAAATCATGGGCCCCGGTCGGTGTAATGGTGTTTTCTGTGGTGGCCTCTCCTAACAATACCTTACAAAGTGGCCCCTTTATTTCCTGCCCCTCTCGCTCTGTGTCCGCTATCTCGGTGTTCGTGAGCCCCCAGAAACTAAAAGCAAACTAAAGGTGGGACGTTGGGCCCGGGCGGCTCGGGAACATAAAAATGTCACGGGGAGTAATAAACCGTTTTCCGGTGGGTACCGGGCACCCCTCCCCCCACACCCCCCACAACCGCCTCCCGACAAAGGATAGATTAGTGACAGAGCCCGCTTTTCGCGTTCATTCCACCCTCCCTCTCGCCCCACTTCATACAACTCACCGGTTATTACCTATTCTGGAAACAACGATTTTGTTACCTTCCCCCATTATTAGCTACATAAATTCGTCGCTCCCGCCCCTTTAATTACCACAAAACTATCGGTGATTCCGGGACTCTTGTAAAATACGACCGGCCCCAACGGTAAAACAGTTATGAGATCCTTCCTATACATTGTAACTTTTCCGAGGATATATTATATTGGAGGTCTTAATTATTACCTTTCGAAATGGTTTTGTGAAAGGGGCGCGCCCAATATACTAGCGTTGTTTTATTTTAACAAAAGAGGAATGATTATGGAGCGAAAAATCCATTAATACTTTCTTCAATTCAGTTACCCCGGGCCGTAGGCTACAAATGGGTACGTTAATTTAAACGGACCGGCATTAATGTGCGAGCGTAGGGTGATTCTAATCATCGATTTCTCAATCTTGTGTGGTTAAATGTTCAATTTATGTATTATAAATACATAAATACAATACAAATACAGTGATACTTTACTGTGCGAGGATATTGAATATATAGTTGGCTTAATATCGATACTTAATTACTCTAGCAAAATAGATTGATCTCATAAGGTGTCGCAACGTGGATCCGGTATGACGTCTTCAGACCTTCCTTATTACTTTCAGCCAATATCTCGTATAGAATAATACTCTGAGAATTGTATAATACACGTGTGAAATCTGTCACTGTACACAGACAAAAACGGATGGATACATTTAACGCGACCGAACTGTTAAATTCTAAAGTGAAAAAACTGTTAACTATATATTTTTAACTCGTGTCAATATGAAATCGATCAGCGCGATTTTCGGAAGGTTCGATTTATCTATAATAGCGGTTACGGCTGTCTTTCTCTTTTATATAATTAATATTCGTGTAGTCGAATGGGTGCAGATCTTCAATGTGCGTACGTTAGAAAGAGGCAGTGCGAGGGGCAATTGCGGAGAGGAAGAGTGAGATGGAGAAAATGGTGGAGGGAGTAAGGACGGAATTCCTGTCTAATTCGTGGTGGTGGCGACATGTGAGTCTCACCGGCCGCTCTCCCCACTCAACTCTACTCGCCGCTACCAGTACTTCTTCTTCTTCATATCTCTATTCCACCCCCATTCCCCGTCAATTTATTTAAGATTACCACTGGGAAGGGAGTAGCCGGGGTATCACAGTATTTGGACGATCATTACCTTCTCTAGGTTGGAAGTACGGGTAGAATATTGCTATCGGAGAATGTTTGCGATGCAATTTATTTGTTATTCATGCTACAATCTTCGCGTGTGAGAATTTTATGGTGAACCGTACTAAGATGCTGATCTGGGTTCTTATTAATATTCAGATTTATACCTGGTAACATTTTGTGTATCGAGCACACAGCAGGTTTTCGGTATACTAGATTGAGTATAATTTTTTCCCGCTGCTTGGGCCCATCGGGACGGAAAGACGTGAGCGAGTGGCTTTCTGAGAAAATAAGAGGATGTGCTCGGCTGGGTTCAGGCCTGAGAAGGACGGAGCCTCCTAATTTGTCGATTCCCCCTCATCTTCGCTGCAAGTAATATCCTTAAAATTGCACCGAGCTCAAGAAAGTTCCGTCGGCCTTCGGACCTACGGGGTGTGGCCCGACCCTCCACTTAGGTTTTTGCCGGCGGAGCTCCAGACCGAACTCGCCCCATTCCACTCTCATCGCCCTCTTAGCGGAGATAATGTTTTTATCTGCGGACCGAATGTGGGCCGGGGGCGGCGATGATGGAGGTGGGGGCAGTGTTTGGCAAGATAAGGCCCAGGGGGGTGAGGGAGGGAGAGGGAGAGATCGGCCGGTTCCTGCTTTCTAATTTATGAGGACGTGATGAACAGACGTCATAAAGCACAGTTGCGGTGGGCGAGCGGGGAGGAGCTGCCGTGTTATCGGCAGACCTCGTGATTTGTGGCCTTTGTCAGCCGCCCTTTCCCGGGCTCCACCCCACCCGGCATATCTTAGAGCCACCCTCCATCTCCTAGCCCTTATTTACTCGAGATTTTTAAATCGCTCTTTTAACCGAAAATCTAATTAGTAGGCGGAAAGTAATATTTTCCGATATTATTTAACTTGAGCTGTCAATATAAGTTGATTCTCCTTTCCAATTATGTAGACCAAAATATTTACAACAAAATCCGTTGTGTTCAATTCCAACGAGCGAAATCTTTTAAGCGCGGACACTCCACTCCAGTACGAAGATTTATACTCATTAACAGACATTATTTCCCGCATACGTATAAAATTTATATTGTATTGTTGAATGATTCCGATGACCCTACTATTTAAACATATATCTTCGACAATAAACTTTAGGCGCTGTAATAACTTCACTGGGCGAATTGTGTCGCTATTTAATTTATGGAAACTGCGTATATAGCGGAGTGAACCTGACCGATCGAATGTCGTTTCTGTGGATCGTTAACTGGCGCATTCAGGAGAGGGCTAACGGGAATAAAAATTGGGATATTTTTATAATTCGGTAATATTGTGGAGTAGGTTGGGGGTAGAGTGGAGTGGGTGAGCAGGCTGTCGTGATCATCCATCATAGAGCGGACGATGGGAGTAGGCACTGCTACAGCGGACCCTACTTACGACAGCTGTCCCTCCACCAACTGCGTGGCGACATTTTACTGTAATTTATATCCCACCGAATGAAAAGGAAAAAAAGGGAGGGTTCCTATGTTAATTACGCGGCCGGAGCCATCTTTTGTGAGCGTATGCCATTATTATATTCCAACCGTATCGAATAGGCGGAATACCGCCCCGGGTGTAGCGTTGGATTTATTTCGGGTAACGTTGAAATCCTTAAATTGTAAATTATGGCGCACCTCCTGACAACTAACTGCCGGTTATTGTGTTATTAGATTTTCGATTTTTCCGCTCTTTTCTGCTGTTTCATGCATATCTGTCTTTATCTATCTCTGCTCATTCGTGTCACTGCCACAACTGGGATATTTCCAGCAGTCAATCGATTAATGTATATCAGAAACGTTTGACGTCGAATTATATTATAGCGATTTTGCGTACTAGTATAATTTATTTATATGTATTCCGCACGTGTATAATTGGTAGTTAGGAGACGGAAATATAACGGGAGGCGGTGCTCCAGTTTGGCGGGAGGGTTGAAGTTTGTTGACAAACATCGGGGTGCGAGGCTGGAGGGGAACTAGGTTAGTAGAGGGAAGAGAAGCCTTCGGGCGGAGAAGAGAGGGAAAGAGGGAAGGAAGAAGGACGAGAGGCGGAGAGGAGAGGCGGCGTCGGCGTCGGGGTCGGTGGCGGCGGCAACTTTTATAAATGAATTGGGGCTTGCGGGGGCGCCTCTGCTGGGAGGGGGGCCGCCGCGCCCCCGTTCCATTCAACAGGCTGTTAAAGCCAGCCTCTGAATAGACCATTTTTTGGGTGTGTTTTTTTCCTCGATCCTACTATCAATCCGCCGTCGCTTTCTTAACCTAACAGACCCTCTTTTGGTTAGTGTTCACCTCGCCCCCTCGTCCTCTTCCTTTCTCTCCCCTCCCATTGGTCTTATCCTAGAATATACAGACCCGAACTTTTCTCCTTCGTGTATCCGCGAGAGCGGTTGATTCGCGACCTTTCGACGCACCCCTTATGAAATAAATTTTAAACAGTTGGACGCCATTTTCGAGTACTGACCCGAATACTTTCCACAATGTATCCCCGCATTTTATAGCATTGTTCGCTGTGGATATGACATAATTCGATAAATGTACGTTGACGCGTTTTATATGTTTAGGAAGAATATGCAAATGAGTGGGTTGTTGAAAGAAGAAGTAAAACCTACAGATGAAAACAAAATTCTTATACAAACCTTTGGGCACAATAACGATATACATCTTAATTGTTGGCGTATTCTTCGAGGATAATGAAAAGCGTCCAAATAATCTTAAAATTAATTGGCAGATAGTGTCGGCTGACTTCACGGTGCCAAGGCGGAGCGGCCTGAATGCGGTAAGGAAATTTAGGCCTCGACTTTTATTTTTGGAACGGCGAGTATCACGCGGGTGGATTTTTAATTCGGGTGAACGATATTAAAAAATATCGATTTCTCTCTCTTTCTGTCCCGCTCTCTCTTCTCTCCTACCCGTTAAAAGGAGCGTGAAGTTTTTCTCGAAATGTGTGTAAGATACATAAGAAGACCTTTTTTTGTAATGTAAGGCAGCTGCACGGCCGTTTGAATTATGGCCATTACTGTCTTCCTTCTTGGCCCCGCCGACCGCGCGCCTAATGTCCTGGATGATTTTCAAAAAAGGAAGAGAAATAAAATGGATGTCTGGGCCTTTCGATCCGGTTTCCTACTGTGTTTTTCGATATTTAAATTCGAACGACACGTCGTGTCGAGAGGGCTCGTTTTTCTCGGCCGGTTTCACAGTCCGCGGAGAGCGCCAACTCCATCGGTGACCTTTTTCTCATCGCACTGACGCACTTAGATCCCCTTCAATTGTAACGTAATCCGGAACAATATCTCAGAGCGGCCTCCTCGAACAGGGCGGTGAATGTGGGGGTGGGGGACAGGGACAGATTTCTAAACGGGAGGGGACCGCCTCACTTATTAACGGCCCGATATAAATGTAGTTGTCGTTAACTAAATTTAGCCTTTTGGCAACTCTGTGCCCCTTGTCGGACACCGTGTAGCTCGTTATTTCTGGTATTTTTCCCGCCCGAGGTGTTTAACAAAACGGCTAACCGAGTGTCTAAAGGGGCTGCCGGGCGGCGGTTCTCCCTCCCGTGTTTTATAGTTTTGTCACGAGCCTAGGCCCTACGTCTGTTTATTGTCACTACGCGACATTGTTTTAAATTCGGGTGTTTACGTGGACCCGTCTCTCGACGCGTTGATTTGTGGCCCCTTTCGGCTGGATATACACAAAATCTATTATACTCGGCCCAGGAAACATCTCGTTTCGGTAAGATTTCCTGTCCGACCTTTCTTATTTTGGTGACGTGAGTATTTTTTTACCGGACCCCGTGACTTACCTCGCATCTGAGATGGTATCTCCACGATCAGTCGTGACCTCATCCGCCTAGACTTAATAAATACAGTCGACAATTACGGAAATGTTGAGATATAACATTTTTATTACGGTTTTGTTATTATTTGATTCTCTCTTCTGGTTGCCGCGTGCGAATGTTTTCCTTTCAAGCCTGGTGACTGGTCAATTCTGAACCAACTTGTTACTCCTCATCGTGGCCTCACTCCCGCCGCCGGTACACTCCTCCTCACTTCCTCGCAAAGCACCCCCCTCGTCCACCGACGGCGGAAGAAACCACGCAGGGGAAACCTCCATCCACCCGATGGAAGGGCTCCCACCACCAATGGGAAAGATGAGGTGATTCTAGAGTGGGAGGGACAGTGGGTACCTGATGGGTTTCAATAAAAATACTGGTGCCCTCGCGACTGTGCCACCCCCTCGCCAGTGTGCCACCCCCTCGCCACCGCTGGCCGGTAATAACAGGTGACATGAGCCCGGCTAATTTGACAAGAGGGGCCCAGGTGAGTGTAGAACAGGGGCCCGGGGGGAGGGCTCTGTGTTTAGGCCCAATGTTTTATTGCTCCAAATTACAGGGCCCGCCGTCCCCCCGCCACCCCATCACTGTCCAGGGCGGGCCGGCCGGGCGCGCTCCGTGTTGTCATTACCCGGGGACCTTGAGACCCGGCCCCATCACTCAAATTACCCCTATCCGGGGCCCCTCGACCCGCCCGCCCCCCTCGTCGGGACCTTTGACAGACCCCGCGTACCGTCTTTAGGACCAAAAATTGCGAAACCGGGTCAAATTAAGTTGGGGAGACGGCACCGGATTGCATTAGTTTTCCATAATTCTGTCGTTACCGAAATTGTAGCGGGTCCTGAGGACGGCGGGTCGTCGATCCACCCCGAGAATCATTATATCCGTGAACAATTTTCCCTCTCGGGTAAAAATAAACTACCTTTAATGGGTTTATTGATGCGCCTTTCAAGCCTTAGTACAGGTAACTTTAATGTGTTCCTTCGGAAATTGTTACCTTACAGCTATCTCGGACAATCACTAATAATTATCCTTACCCTCTCCGCCTCTCCGGCCGGACCTCTTATCTAGACCAAACCACCCGGCGCGTTGTTCGCTTATGATCGTTGTTAGCCCGTCGTCGTGCTTAAAATAGATAATGGATTTTTTCGTCGGTTAATTTAAATTAATTGGTATTTTGTTATATATGCGTTCAAAATTATTTATTATGTTATTTATTAAATTAAATATTATTATTTTCTCGGCGCGTTAGTTTCATGACGCGTGTGTCATGGTCCCGATGAATGTTCTCCTCAGTGGCATTCGTAGTCCGGTAAGGTCTCGGATTAATTTGTGTCGCCATCGGTGGGAGGTGGTGGTGGTTCGAGAACCCTTCTTCTCGAGACGAAAGGCCCGGACACGGACACTCTCCGGCCCGTTAATTGGCAGTTTTGTCGGGGATTGATCACGGTTCCATTATAACCGCGCCCTCAAATGTGTTTTCGATGTCCGTTGTCTCTGAAGAAGTGAATGATAGTGTGTCCGAAACGTCTCGAGTTATTTACGACACGTGTCTGATTGATAATCGTCTTTCTTTCGCGGACGCGCGCTCCTCCTGGGCGGTGGCGCCCGCACGCGCGCCCCCGGTCTCCCTCTTTTTATCGAGTTTCGCCTCCTTACCTGTCTTTCTCTCTATTGGGTCGATAAATTAACAGTACTCGGTCCGCAATTAATCCTAATTAAATGAAACCGAGCTTCGGCCTGAATTTGATTTGGAAAGAATGGAGGAGTACCCGTGAGTCGACGAATGAAAGTGGATTTTGAGGATTTATTCGGCACGGTGTAGCTTATGTGGAATATTTGTTATGGTAGACATGCATTAAATTATAACATAATTAAAATGTATAGCAGTTTATATATTTTAAATTAACTAAGTATAGTATTTGAACTTCAAACTCTTAGGAATATTACTCCTCTATAAGAATTAATAACTGCTTAAATCGTAAAATTATATATGTGTGTATTATGTTGATGTGTTTTTTCAATTAATTCTTTCAAATTTTACCGTTACCTTTCAAAATACAAAAATTATAAATTGTCTTAACATTGTCTCAACTCTTTATGCGATTATCATAATCTGACTTTGGCGATAATTTACCTTAAATTATTTATACGCTTTAATAACGCTCCCCTCACCGACTGTACTGATCACCGGCCTATAATAATTGTGAAATTTATTGGCACAGATTAGGTGGGTTGTGTGTCGACAGAAGGCAGATCACCGGACCGAAATTCTCGGAGTTGAGTGGACGACTCTCAGCTGACAGACATGTCCTTCATTCGATCAATTAATCCCCTTATGGCCTGGCTGGCCTCCACATTGTTGATCCATTGCCACTCCGCTCCCCCAGTCTTATCCTCCTTCTCCTTTTCCCCAACTTAATACTTGAAAAATAACATTTACGAGATCGCGGTAACTGTACTTCTCATTTTCCGTTTAAAATCCTGAGTCCGTCTCTCATGTCTTTGCGATTTTCTGGAATTCACTCTTTAAAATAAACTTTAAAATATTAGATTTCGTTAACAGCGGTTTGACCTTAATTTTAGAAATTAAGAATTAGAAATTGTTATTTCTGTTCTAACTCTCAAAACAGATATTGCAGAAGGTCCGGAATCAATTACTGGGTATACTCGGTCGAGGACAGGGGTCGTCGATTGTCGGACAGGGAAATGCCCTCCAGGTTATAGCTATTAATGTTGGTATAATGTAATAAGCGGTCTTCCGTTCTCTAAATAATAATAGCCAATAATGATTTTGAAAATAATTGGCCGACCTTTCCCCGGTAACTATATAGGGTCATGCCGGGCCAATCAACAAGGTTTTATTGCGCATATCTATTAAACGTAGGTTCGAGACACCGCGGCGTGGTTCGCCGGAAGTGGGAAGGGTAGATTGGGCTATAGTATTGTTCACGCATCCTTTTAAAAGTTTCAACTATTATCGGGGGAAAAAATGATACGCGCGGACGTATAATAACATCCACATTACGAGATTAAACCTGTTTCTGGTGCGTTTGTATAGGTCTTTATTGTCTTAATTAAACTGGGAAGAGCCGCGTCCTTATTGTTCCCGGCATTACAAGTAGCGGGATTTAGGTCACGGAATTCTGAGATAATCAATCGAAGACTATTAAGGGGCGACGCTATCGAGGGAGTTAAGTAGGAGTAAAAAGTAAGCGGGGTAGTAAGAGGTCGGCCGGGATGGTCCGCGCTGAGACCTTCCTTGTAATTGCCCTCGTGACACGTCCGTCCACAAAAAACCCACTGGGCGGCACACACGCTCATGAGCGTCGGGGCGAAGGACGCGCAGGCGCGACCGCTGCTGCCGGCAGTTCGGGGGGACCGGTCAGTTTGTTTTTGTCAACCTTTCTCTCTGTCACTAGTCGGGTTACTTGATATCGTCGATTCCTTCCGCAGGAGTAATTATAAATCCCTGTCAGTGTTTGTTACTCACGAGACGAGTGGGTTGTCATCCCGGATCAGGGCGACAGACGGACAGGTAGGTAGGGAGCTCGGTTCGCTCCCGCCCCGGCAACCGGTCGCCACCTAACGCGCCCCTCCACCCACCCACCCTATCGCTCGCTAGTTTCCCTTCGGTGCCCGACTTAGTTCCGGAATTATTTTAATTAGAACCGCTGCCGGATGTCCGCCTCAGTGGCCGACGAGCTTGGGCTCAATAATTGACCGGTCGCGTTCTGCCCTCCGATGACTGCTCTCTACGCACGCTGTCGATGGCTCTTCTTTCTTTGTTCCGCGGACGGACACTTGAGCGATGTAACCACCCCCCCCCCATACCCTCCCGACCCCCTCTCCACCGGTAAACCGCTTTGTACGGCCGGTGGTTATCGGCATTCTTGTCTGGATTCTGTTCGTGCCCTCGGTACGACCAGTGTTGTCCTAGTTATCGGTGGGTACCATCACTCTTGGCAGTAATGTACACTTAGAAATTTTCGTGTTTTCCGTGAACTCACTGCGCTTCGTGCGCAGGTGAGCTGAATAAAAACTAAACTGGCAAGAGCCATTGAACATCTGGTATGAACGACGTACACTATTGGCGGTGATAGTATTTAATATTATGGACTACCCGATGCGTAATAATCTTCGATTGCCCCTTTTTGAAATGGTCCACCTAACGGAAAGAAAATACGAGAAAGAGAGATCGGTGACATAATATCGTATTTACCTCTCAAACATATTATATAAGTCACCTTCTAACCTTTAGGATAATAGTAACTTCAACTGTGCCCGGAGCGGCTATTAATCTTATGCATTTGCAGCGGTCAATCCGCCGACAGACCCACACCGTTGAATTGTATTAAATTACATTAGTGGAGTGTACGTGAATAATTTCTGTTGTATACTTGGATAATTTTTATTATACCGATTAGAATGCATTAATATTGCATACCGTAGGTTTGTTGTGTTTCTGTCTAACCCCTCGCAGACCACAAAACAGGTATGTTAAATTAATATTGCGTAATATACTGTGCAATAAAATAGTATGTAATTGGCTTTAGTTGGCTAGACGTACATTTTACTGGAATTGGTTTCCTTTACAGTGAGCGTTAACACCTTGTGTTAAAATTCGACAGAGCGTAAACAATGGAATGTATCGGTTTAATAGGTTGTCGGTGGCACGGTAAGTGGACAACTGAGAGCTGAGCTAATGGGGTATGGGGGGATGGTCTGACGCCAGTATTTCAGGCTCAATGTTGATTGATCCCGTGCACATTCAAAGCGACCGTTATTACTTGGAAGGTATAACGTTTATGGCGGTTTGTGAGCGGCCCGGCCGGCGGCCCCACTCACTCCATTCCTAACAGAAAGTCATTACCGAGCTGGATTTATATTATTGTATTAGGGCCTTGGCAGTTTAAGTAACAGCCGCGCATAATGTTGACATACATCAGGCGTAATTGACTCCGGGACTGGCACACTGCGGCAATTGACACGAATTTATGGAACTGGCGAGTCAAAATCATAATTCTGTCAAGCTTTACCATATGTCGTCGTCGTTTCAACTTCGATCTGACGTCGGCGTCGTCAGCTTAAATATATAATGCACCGTCGTTTTATTTCGTCGATATTTTCGGAAACGCTCGACCTTCGTCTTCTTATCCTCGCTCCAAGCCCTAATGTTTATTAATTCAATAATGAATACTTACGTTTACTCCTTGTTCGCGTAACACAAAACTATTGTTACTTGAATATTATAAATGGATAATACGCGCTTTTTGATAAGTCCTATCTCCTAACCCTAGATCTATGAAATTTATTTAGCTTAGGGACATCCTATATTTAGCTATTCAACATCCATATCTCTGGAATAAGTACCAATAATCCTGAAATTGAGTTATCCGATTACTATTACTAACCCGATCGTTTCCATCGATCCCACGATTTCATTGTCTCAGATTTTACTTCCTTTAGAACATTCATCAGCGGAGAGCAAGGTTAACCGTCGCCTGATTCGAAGCGGTTTCTACCCGAGATTCATTATATCATCTGCCGTATATGGCCGAGACACGTTGTCATAAGTTTCCGAGTGAACTTGTTTTCCAACGTCTGAAACCTACGCAATAACTGAGTGGATCCAGAGTGGCTGTCTTTTACCAGCTTCAGCGATTCGTTAAGAATTATAAGCGGATTTCGATTTTGGTTTCGTTAACGGATTCGTTAATATTTTGTAAACGAGTTAAAATCTCAGGAGATTTAATTATTATCAAAATAGGGTATTCTCGTTGACCAATTTTTAATTGGATAAACCTTCGTATTTTATATGGAGTCGTAGCATACACAGTGGCACACACTATATTTATTTGGTTACATTATAAAGAATTTTGATATCGAAGAATAAAACTAGATCTCAATTCCACGTTGCGTGATTTACTTGAGGAGTGATTTATGTTTGTGTATTAATTTAAGATAAATTAATTTGGTAGACAATGAAACTTGCCATCAACCACTCACTTTCACGACTTGCTTAAAAAAGATTCACAGTGGATGAAAGGTGGAGATCTAAATTGTTTCCGAAAGGAAGTTATGCGGTACCGAATCGACATTAGCGGTCAGTGGAGGCCGTCCGAGTGAGTGTTGGGGGCCGACCCGTCCCTATCCAATACCTGGATGATACACCCGCGGCCGGCAATATACATACTTGTGAGCTACATTAAGTCTGTGTATTTATTAGCGTGCCGTGAAATGTCACCGGAGCCCAGACGTAAAACACATAATCCCATTCCTGGCCGACTTGTTTATGATTTACATCGCCGCCATCCTGCTTTACATATTCCCCTTCTCCCCAGGACTCGCCCACTCGCCCGTCCGCTCCGTCTCTCTCTCTCTCTCTCTCTCTCTCTCTCTCTCTCTCACTCTCTCTCCCTCTCTCCCCCTGGCCCCCCTCTCTCTCTCTTTCTTGGGCTCGCACACTCTCGCACTCCTGTGTAATCGGTCTGCGGGCTAACTTTCTGACACAATTATGTATTTGCGCAAGACCCGGTTCTCGGCTCGGTCGTCGATTCGGCCATCGTCGATTGTCGATTTCACGCTTTCGTTCTGCGAACCGATGCCGGGATCTCGCCTAACGGGCCACGCTTAATTCTGCACGGAACTTATCGCAAGGGCAATATCATAGTATAAATTAATCTCAACGTTAAAACGGCCGTAGTTTATTTTAACGTTTTGACATTCTCCTTTGTCTTCGTTCCCAATAGGACTTTCTTCGTTTCCCGATCTCTGGGGTTTCGCTGTAGCACACAGCTAGGAAGTGGGACGGCGGTATAATCGTGAAACGGTACGCTGCGGAGCTTATCTGATTCGAGCCAAAAGCGGGAGCAGTATTTCAGGCAGCGCGGTGTAAACACATACGCGAGGGTACTCGTGAGTGATTTAAACATATTTGTCATTACATTATCACGCCGCTCGTGCAGCCGTCTTCTAAATCACAAACGCTCGTAAATCAAAGCTCGGAACAATAAAAACCAATAAACATAAGCGCAGATAATAAAACAGAAGCGGAGTTGTGCTATGTCGGGGCCAGTTGGCGGTCGGGTGAGCCTCCTCCCGGTCGCGGTCGACACGTCCCCTCCACACATCTGCCTCTCTCGCTCTCTCCGCTCATGTCTCCTAAATCACTCGTTACATTACACCGACGTCAACCGTCCGTTTATTGTTATTGTCAGTATTTAGTCTATTTGTCATGGGATTTTCGACGCGTTTAACGCTACCGAATTCCCTCCGTAAGCTCGGTGTTATGCAATTCGAAGCCGTTTGGATGATGGGCTCCGATATCCATGTCCAGGGATGGGTAATAAAATTTGGAATTCCCGCTACTCCCTCCGCCGTAGAAAATACTCGTAAAACATCGATTCCTCTATGAGTTTTAACTACCTCCGGTCAGTGAAAAAAAATATTTCCCCCTCCCTCCCCGACCACTCGACGGTACGTCCAACGATAAAAACATCCACTGAAAAGATTTAGCGCTAGAAATCCTCTAATAGAATCTAAAGTAATAAAGTGCCTTGGAGGCCTTATAAATGGAGATAATTCCCAAGGATGGAGCCCGGGATGTGTGGCCGACGGTCACCTTAACGGAACCGTGCCGAGTCTTAGGAATTGCCAGTGAAACTTCCAGTAAATCAAGTGTAGACAGCTCTGTAGAACTGTTGAACATTGCATAACAGCTTTGCCAATCACCTCCTGAAGGGGCCACCTCCTTCTTCTCTCTTCAGCTATAAATATCGTAGCCCCCCTCCCCACTCACCAACCCTTTTTCAATTTTTTTTCAACGAGCCTTTTTCTCCTTCTTTTAAACTTAATTTGGTGGTTCATAATTTTGACATTATTTATTTCTACATCGGGATACACACACTTGGATCTATTCTAGTTCTATTTTCTATTGGAAATATCCTACTTAGACAATTTCACAATTGGAACAAATTAAACTATCGCATTAGTGCTGTCATCATTCAAATAGATTATTTTTTAGAAGTAGCCCAAGTATGGAAATAAGGACGGCTCCGAGAGTCTTTCAGGAATTCCCGTTGTGGAATTATTTCGTGAGCTCGTTGTATCAATTTTTTTCATTACCTAGTTCATTAGTGTTAAAAGGAATTATTACAGTACTTTTAAGCTCCGCCTCCATTAAAGCAAAATCATTGAGATAATAATACATTATCCGTCCTGGATAACTGAAAGCTTCGCGCTATCCCAGCCCGTTTTAAAAAATAACCCGCGATAAATATGCTAGAATAGTATTTTGTAATTACACCCAATTTTATGGCCAATACGTGACCGATCATTTGCAGGTCTCCAAGGCGCAACGCGGCCACATTACCTCCGAGCTTGATGTGTTGTAATTAGTCATTGCCTCACGGCGAATGCGTCTAATCTATTACAAAACGTACGACCGGTCCTTAGAACGAATTGTAGTCCCTTCGAAAACGTTTATTCCACTCACCATTGCCCATCAATTTTGCAACACGTTTGAAACGCCGCGAACCGATGTCCGCTTTCGTCGCCTCTCGTATTGTTCGTTGGCTTATATTGTTTTTTCCATTGTCAACGGAAAATTGCCGCTTTCGATTTGCACTTGTACGGAGAACGCCCGACCGGTTTAATACTGATGCAAGCCCGTTTACTCGGAACAGGAAAGCGGAGAGCATTGTAGGTCTCGAGGAATTCGCTATAATTATTACCATTTACCGTCGTCATCAGTCAATCAATGAGTCAGAATGTCCTTCATCAATGATTTATCTTGTCTTGGGCAACGTGCATTCTCTTGCCGTGTTTCATAGACGGTGTGAGTACAGCGAAACTGGTTCCCAGTAGAGAGTCATTTTATTACGAAATTTTGAGCAACGCTAAAAGTAAGTTAAGGGACGACCAATTTCAGAGAGCCGATACTAGAGTCTACGACACTTAATCGTTTCGATAACGGGTTAAAATTGTTTGGACTAGCTTACAATGTGTCCAGTTTATAATGTGCCAGCGCTGATCGGTTTACAAGCATCAGTCAAATGACGATCACCCACAGGAAGCTGTAAAACAAACATACTTGGCCCCCATTAACTATGCGGCGCCGCATTTTCTATCGCTCATTCCTTTATTTTGCTTTCTCGTTACATCGGCTTTTCTAGGCGCGAGTTTTTCGAGTAGATATATATTTTCGAAATTGGGTTTCGCACATTTGTTGCGACGGAAAAAAGTACAATGTCCAGAGCATTTTATTTCCCCCGTTCCTTTGATGCGACTCTGTTTTATCTCTAGTTTCGGATTTCACGAGGGGCGTACACATGGCGCGAGTTTTGAGCCGTCCGAGGAGGATACTAAAGAATCCGGTGGGCTTTCACATAAACTGAGGGGACAGGATGGCATCCGGCGCTCGATCGTTTAGAGGGAGGGTCGGGCCCTGTTATATTGGCCATCCCGGCCACAAGCGCCTGATTGTCTTCCAGATTAGTCCACGTATCACAGAGTAATAGGCCCGAGTACTCGTAAACACCGGTGGGCCATCACTCCTCTCACTCATTCCATCACTCTCTCTTCAATCTCTCTACCTTTATCCTTTTATTCCAAATATCTGTCATAACGCCGCGTTTTTATTGAAACAATGCGTCACCTCCGATCTGGGTGTTCCCCATTTTTCTCGGCCAGCCGTTGTTATCGATGCATAAGTTGACATTGATTTCCATTGACGTCCATAGTGATTTGTATTCATAGCATTCCGGAATAGAGAGCCCGCGGGGGTCCTCGTGGGGGTCTCATTCGCGTTTTCCGCAAATCTTAACGAGGCCTGCAATAAATAATGACGGGAACAGTAAGGCCGGCCGGCCTGTGTGGGCCCGGTTCACGGTTTTGAAAAATGTAAATGACGAGTTTAGTGAAAGTGGCCATTAGCGCTGTCAAAACAGCGGCCACGGATGATGTGGATGGATCGGCCGCCTCCCCTCCTCAAAGACTTCCGGTTGCCTCTTCGGGACCTTCGACTAATAGGCGAGCATCAATAACGCGGACCATACTTTGTCCATACATCACTGTTCTCATCCGTGAAGAGCCGACACCGTTAAGTTAAACGCGTTTCAACATCCGTACGGGTCGCGCGAATAGACCAACTGCGTTTTTCAAAACTGCTTCCTTCTAATGTCAAATTTATATAATATCCTGTGTAATTTAACTAAGGGTAAATCTAATGTCGGGTGAGTGTTACGTGAGCGGCTGTCTCATTGACTGATGCCCGGTTTTGTACCGGGATTACCAGTGTCATTTTTTACATATCCCTATAGGAAATTGGTAAACCGGGCTCAACATGTTCTGACATTCATATTTTGAGTACTGAAGCGTTATGAAAGACAAGTCCTTTTTATACTGGGAAATTATATTTTGAACACATTACTATATTGGGTTCGGTTCGGTATTAGAAATGCACTATTAAGTAACATGTAATGGTTGTCCGGTTATTCTTTCTAGATTTCTGTTTTCAGTGTTGTTCATGATTCTCTTGTTATTAGTAGTATTGCAAAGGGAGGACAGTATATTCAACCGGCCGTAATTCAACGAGATAGAGCAAGGTTACCGTCGGTAATTTGTTATTTCGAGTATTAAGTCGATATTTAAAGACGATTAATAAAATAAAGCGACCTAATAAAATTGTCCATTTTCAATATTGAGAATTGGACAGTATGTCCGGCCTGGGTGTTGAGGAACGGGGACGGCAATGTCGTGAGCAAAACGTTGATTTCTGTCCTACACACGAAGTTGATGCAGTGAGTCAAGCGTGAGTCACTCGATCGGCCCATGATTCAGTTGGACAATTTATGAGCCCGATTAAACGGGAGGCTACGGGGTTCTCGGTAAATTATTGCCCTGTCGATTAATGGAGGTCCGCCGCGCCGCTGCCAAGTGCCGCTCCACTCTGGAGGAAAAGATAAGCTCTCGTGGATTCGTTTCCAAAAAAATGTTTGGTCGGGCACTTGGGGCATCGTCGGTGGGGTCCCGGTCGGGCCCCTGCACCGCTGGTGTATTCCCCTGCCCGAGATGAACGGATACCGGAGTTGCCTCCGTTTCCTTACTCTATTGTTCGGCATATGAAAATTCAAATAGCCCTTCCCTTTCTTCATTCTTTTATACGGGTGTTTTCTGAAAAATGCCTTCTCCAATAGGGGGATCTTTTCCCCCTTCTTCCAAGTTTGAGACGTAATAATATCCTATAAGGTGTAGCTTACATTGCACGGTTCAGACTTTTATTGGGAATAGTGGAGCAACAGCTGAGGAACCAATATCCGTTTATGGAGGGGGGCTCTCTGGATGTTTTTGTTATTTGGCTTTTCTCGATAGAGGTAAGCAGACAATATGTCTCGGATCCATTGTGCTCACGCCCGACCCGGAGACTCCGTATTTCGTATACCTACCTCAGGATCGATTGCAATAAAACGGCGGGATCTAAATTGCGATAATTTCGTTAAACCGTCTTTACCTCCCCACGGCCTTGGAAACTGTACGGTTTCTCCGTCGGCCATCGTATCGCCTATCAATCTCAATTCTGAAATTACGTCATTATCTCGTCATACTCTCTAAAGCTAAATTGCGGGTTTAATCAATCATTTCGTTTTAAACTTACGACACGCCCGCGTACGAGTTCGCAGGCATCACTCCTTTTCTGTACTGTTTCTGAGTAATGGGGGTACTGAAATCCAGAAGATATGCCAACACTTTCCCACGACATACCTTCTTATTCGGTCTCGGACAGAGCGGTTGTCTCCCGTCGTTGGTTAATTGACTCTTGACAAATATTTCCTAAGAGAATCACGAAGAAAAGTCAGATCGGAATTGTACATATTGTAGACGTTGTGGAGGTGGTAGGTAGATGTCGGGGGGCATGAGCACTTAATGAGCAATGCCCGGGGCAGGCCAGCCGGCCCGCAACGGCCGCCCGGGGACCTTTCACCCGAGTCACGTCGGGCTCAGTCGCCTTCACCGAATTCATAAATCCTCAATACTACCGACGCCGATCATATTTTCATTATAACGTTATATTATTATATTGAGTCGTGACCTGCTTAGAATTGCGTGCTATTTACCCGGCCGGCGGGCTCTTTCGGTTTATGTTTTAGTCTATACGAGTTATCGATTATTCTCAAGTTACCGCGGTAACCTAGAAATGTGTTTTATAAAATTAGACGGGCGTCGCGTAATCGAAAGGTAAAGAAGTGATCGAATTAAAATTCGTTCCCGGATTAGCGCAACAGTCATACCGATAGGACACTTAAGTGACAGGGGTGTGAATTGGAGAGAGGGGGGCCTTAGACAAATGCTCCTTACTTAGCGCGCTAATAGGCGATGTGATTGGTAATGATGTCGGGCTGTAAGCGAGAGGAGGAAGACAGAGGGAGAAAGCGTTCGAGGAAGAGAGGTGAGAGAGAAACGGGAGAAAGAGAGTGAGGGAGTGGTAGGGAAAGCCGGTGAACTGGAGATTGAGAGTGAGAGTGAGAGTGAGAGGGAGGGATAGAGATTGTGGGGGCGCCTCTGTGGTAAGGGGTGGCGGCAGTGGGGGTGGTTGAGGATTGTAAGGGAGACGCCGAGCGTATTCTCTCTCGTAAATCAGTCAACAGAGACAATCCAGGGAACTCTCCTGTCCTGAAAACATGCTCTGTAAACAATATCTTACGCCTACTATCCGCCTGAAAAATATCCTCCTAAAACCTAACCAAGTATGATAAATAACACTGATTATTATAAATATTAAGAAGTACTACGAATCATTTGTTCCGTTTATGATAACTCGAAGTTCTTAAGAAATGTAAAGAGGTAAACTCGAAATTGCAATTAATTAATAATTGAGCCGAATATTAAAGGTTTTTTCATTTTTTTTTATTTTGCTAATTTGCAAATGTAAAGTCTCTATGCATAAACATATGTTAATTATCTAATACATACGGAACATGCGATTTTTTTCTTTTTTCTCAGGATCGGCGCGTCAATTGTAAATGGGGGCAATTATTAGAGTACGGTTGTATTCCTGGTGTTGAATGAAAGCACTTTACCATAATTATCGACAATATTAAAATGGCTGGCGGAGTAAGCTAAAGTCCGGTGCTAATTCTCGACCAATGTAGAGGGAGTGGTCCGCCGGCGAGGAACCCCGCTAGTTGGTGATTTACGTTGTTGGGGATACAGACGCGAGCCAGCCAGCTCCCATTGTTCCCTCTTACACGCCGCTTTTCTCTATCTCCCTCTCTCCCTCCTTCCGTCCATCCCTCCCCCGCTCGCTCCCTCCCTCTCTCTTCCTCTCTCTCTCGTTCTCGGAGATACCCATCGCCACAACAATTTACACACCGGACCCTCAATTGACATTTCATATAAAACATGAACACACTGCCTTTGTCCTGTCTTGGCCGAGGCCTGATTCTACCCTGAGATACTCCTGCCCATCCCCCCACCCCCACCCCCACCCTCAACACGCCCCAAGCCTAATTCCTAATCCTTTAAGAAGGACGTCAGTAACGTCGGTTTTCTTTTGTTATTTCGATTCCCGGGGCTTTATTGTTTTACACAATAGGTTCCCGCGTTTACGGAAAAGGTCCCTCATTCCTGTGGAAATGAAGAAATATAAATTAATAGTAACTCGTGTCCTCGTATTTAAATAGATACATTCGGAAAAGAGACTTAAGCCAGTGAACGTCTAATTTGTCGGTTATTCTTTCTACCTTTTTTTCCGCCGGTCGGATTAATTTATCGGACCGTAAATCTATCTTATGGAAGTTTTAATCAATTATCGATCAAGGTTGTGTATGGAACAATGCGGGGACCGGGGCTCCGAGAGTGAGAATGAGTGGGCGGGAGTTCATTATGCCAAGTAGATTTATTGAAAGTTAGGGAAGCAAAGGGTGGACGGGCTTAAATCAAAGTGTGTGTGTAGTGACTGTGCCAAGAATACAATGCGGAGGGGCGTCCAAACTTGACCATAAATCCAACGGTGGCCCCGGGGGTGGAGGGGGCTCCTGTGTACTGGGGAAAAAACCTCCGAGCTCTGCTTTAACATTTGCTAATTTAATGCCTGTCGGGCGCACTCGCTCGCGCGGGCACCGCGAGGCGGCAGGTATATCGCCCCTTCTGATCGCCCAATGACACTCTCCAACCCTCAATACAGTATTTCACTTTATTAGTGAACTCTTCCAGAGAAAAGGACATTTCTACCCTTTGCTGGACTAACATATGCCCGCTGCCCACATACCCTCAGTTTATATACTCGGGATCAACCGTCCAGGTGGACAAAATAAGACTTCGAAAGGAGGTCGAAAGCAAAGAAAAAAGTAATTGTGAAGGCCTAAAAGAGATTGCACAGTGGAGCGTATTGTTAGTGCCTTAACACTTATGAGGTTTTATGTTATGTAATTCTTCTGGACATAGAGTGAAGTTAATATAAGCTGAGACCAAACTTATGTTAGTTCATTTCTAAAGACAAAAAATAAGATACAAGAAAAAGACTGGATCCATACATCGAGACGCCTCTGGTGTCCTCTGAGGTAAACTTTGGTAACAGTTGTTTTTTAATTCTTTCCATTTTGACTAGCTTTCGCCTATGGCCGCTCATTAATAGCCATTTCTCAGTGCCTCAGGATCACATATCCATGTAGAGGGCATGGAGGCCCCGAAGTACTCGTGAGTGGTCTTGTTTAGTGTTATATGTCGGCATGTAATTGTTCTGTATGTTGTGAGTATTTAACGTGAGCTGGGGCCGTGGGGTTACTGGACTCATACATCAGTGCACCTCTGGTTTTCTCCGCGGGAAGTGAGAGAGAGAGAGAGAAAGAGAGAAGGAAAGAGAGGGAGAGTGAAAGAGAGTGTGTGTCTCTCTCATCCCCCTTGAGTCTATCCAGTTCTCTGATAAGTGGCGGATTTATGTGAGAGCCTGTCAAGCCTAACTTACCCTACAAAAAAAGTTCAGGTGGCGTTTGGTTCCAGTTTTATGGTGAGGGGGCTGGTAGTTTGTGGAACCCAAGGCCGACGCACAGGACACAGTTCATTGAAAATAACTCGACTCGAAATGACTATTTCCTTACCAGAAATATAGTCTTGCAGCCAGCGATATTATACTTGTCAGTACAGATTTGCATGTGTCGGTATATTCTCATATTCGTACCAGCAGATGGAGGACTATGGTAACTCCGCCTAAATGCGTCCGAATTCCCCGAAGAAATGACACCTTCAGACGGGAAGTTCCGATAAGGCGTTCTGATTGACGGGGGTAGGACAGAGCTATTGTAAACTAGACGATGCCTCCTGGATCTTTCTAGCCAGTCAGCACCCTTTATGATTAATCGACCGCAATTTCTTACAGCAATTCTTTGCGCAACAGTCTTTTTCTTTATCGTAAGCAATGAATTGTCCTAATCTAAGAATCAAATTGGATCTGTTAGATTGTATGACTATTTGATTGGCAATTATATCCAGTTGGCTTTTGAGCCATGACGGTAGCAGCTATATTGGTCTGAGTTTATCGCCTGTAAGGAGGTAGCTGGTGATGGCCTTCGCTGGTAGGGAGTGTGCTGTATGCTATTGTAGGTGCAATGTACCTGGAGGGGGGGAGGAAACGCAAGCGAACTGACGACGCGTCCGAGTGCGTGTGCAGTGTAAGAAGGGGGAATTATGCCCGTGACCGGGTCATAGTGGCGGTCGTCATTTCTTCCTCTCACTCTCACTCCCTCCTCCTCCTCCTCCTCCTCCTCCTCCTCCTCCTCCTCCTCCTCCTCCTCCTCCTCCTCCTCCTCCTTCTCCTTCTCCTTCTCCTCCTCCTCCTTCTCTGTTTCCAGGCAGCGACAAAAACCCTCCGCTGCAAATCTCTTGCAGCGTTCCCGTCAAAAGTTGAACCTCCTTCTCGGCCGCCCCCTTTCCCCGGCCTTGATTTATGCATTCCGGGTGCTTACAAAAGGTGAGAGTCGCGCCGGTACGTGGGGGCGGTGGGTAGAGTACTGGGTAATTTATGGGGTCGGTGTCCCCCGATGGACTGGTCGCGCCACAATCCGCAACCTATTGTCCTGTTTTTGGCCCGTCATTAGCTAGCCCGCTGTTCAGCCACGGAGGTCGGATCCTCATCTACCTTTCTTACGGATTCTCACGGGAGCTTTAAGTCGAGTCCCGAACTGGCTTAAAATTCGGGGGGGGGGGTTTGGTGTTTATTCCTCCTTGTATATTCAAAGACGAATAACATTCTTGCGTTTTGATGCTTGCCTTAATGTGCTTCGGAAAGAGTACTATTAAACTAATTCTGTACAGTGGCCACATTTTAGGCGAGAAAGCAAACCGATATTAAGCTCTAAGCCTATAACGGGATAATTGATAATGGTTTGAGGATGTAAGAAAAGAGTAATATATTGTTGAAAGTTTTTGTCGGTTAGTGGAAGGGTGTAGACTGGGAAGGGAGGTCGGTGGAGGACCGGCTGGAAAGAGATGGGAGTAATGAGATGGTGGAATATTCTGAGTGGTTGTGCCTCTCCCCCCTCATCACTCCTCTCTCTCTCTCTCTCTCTCTCTCTCTCTCTCTCTCGCTCTCTCTTGTCCGCCCACCGAGCCGTGGCAGCCTTCAATCACAGACGCCAGACACTTGATTGATGCCGCAGACGTTTCACTCAAGATAACTTAGCGCGCTCCACCCCACCCGGCTAGACCTTCACGCTCCTTCTCCTCCTCTTCTACTCCTTCTTTCCTCTCTCAACATTACATTTTACCTCCGACATTCTTTCCAGTCCCTGTTCTTTTAAACGCGGTTAGAGCGTTAAAAATTCTTAGATTTTCTTCGCTTCGTTTTATTATATTATTTATCGTCGCTGGAAATGTCAGGTTCGTAGAACTGATGAGCGCCTCCGAGTCCTGTCGGGCGTCTCGTGTGTTGGCGCAGTATCGTCATTAGGGCTCTCTTATAATTGTCGGCCGGTATTTACCCTTGTCTACGTGTCCATAATCGGTTTACGTGAAGAGTCGCGTCTTCGGTCCGATCGGCTCCGCCGTCTTCAATAATATTGCAGCGCCTGTAATTCCGCTACCTTCCGGCGAATTACTTGAATTACCCGGAGAGGATGGTGCTGGCCCGTCGTGACGCGCCCATTATCTCGGCCGAGATATCGCCTCCGAGGGCGTTTATTATTTAAATCTCGCCGCCGCCGAGGGCTGCTCCTCCCTCACAGCCTACCACCACAGCACATTAAATTCTTCCGGAATTTACATTTATAGCCACTATTTGCCTTTACAGACATCACCCTTGTTTGATACTGCCAGTTTACAATACAGGTAATAAGGTTACTGTGTGTGAAGAAACTATAATTAACGCCGATGTGGAGTATAGCTCGTATTTTAGTACTTCGTTGTGCATATATTGATTTGACACTATTGATTTATTATAGTGTATTATAGTCACCGATGTTGACGAAAATCTCTAGGCTAATTTCCAGATATTTATTATACGGTACATCTTTTACAACGTATTTTTAGTTCGAAGTAATTCCAGTAACACAATTCAAGATGTTAAGGAGAATTATCGGTAGTTCGGAGGGCCGGAATAGCTCCGGACATACGAGAATGAAATACGGCTCTAAGGTTTGCATTAAAAAAGTCGTAAATGAAAAAGCCTTTACTGGTCTAAGTCACGCCTTGTTTGTCCTCTCCTATGTTCTTTTCGGTTCTCCGCTTTATCTGCAGGTAACCCGCGTCACCTGCCCCAGGTACCTTAACTTGAGCCGAGTAAACAAATGAACCTTTTCCAGGCCTAGGGCCACCCTCCCTATTCGAAACTGGTTTACACGGCTTTCCGAACTTCAGAAACGCTTTCACCATATTAATTTAGAACGAATGGGGTTTCGAATGAAACAGTGGGAGGAACATTCTTCGGGACATTAACTAAGGTAGAATTTGTCGCGGACAGTAACCCGGGTGTGAATTACAATTGGAAACGGGATATTTGAGCTGGCATAAAATGAAGGATCGGAATATGAAAGACGGTCCGGGCTGTGTCGCGGAAAGGGGTTGAGAGCGGACCCAATCGGTCAATTCCACAAGTAGCGCATGTGTCTCTACCGGCTGGAGAGGGGCAGAGAGGAGTATCCGGGCTCGGGGGAGGAGGGGTAGCAATGTGCACGGCTCCCGTGTTATTCTTCATGGCTGGGAGTCGGCCCTGATTGATGGAACCGCGTCAAACTTTATGTCGCCGCGACCTCTCTCCCACCCCCCCCTCTCTCTCTCTCTCTCTCCCTCTCTTTCTGTTGCCGTCATTTATCTTATCGGGAATCGTTCATTTTGTTGTTGTCACCAGTGAACAGAGTCGCAGAAAGACTGCATTGTGTCGGACTCCCACAATTCGCTTCTACCACAGTCGGCAAGTTCCCGGCAAGTTAACTTCCCCACTTGTGTGCGTGCTTTATATATACTACATATATCACCGGCATTTCACATAATAGCGGCGTTTCGCTGGCTACCGCGCGGTAAGTGTTTCTATCGAATTTCGTAGGCCCTTGAATTCGTACTGGTAGGATGCGGTATTTGAATATAACAATTGCTTATATTCGTTCAAATTTTCATTTTCAAATTTAAAATTTCCATCAATTAAGTCGTATTTGTGTAATACATCAGTGTAATAAATAGTAATACGATCGAGTATATTTATCAGTAATCGATAAGGGAAGATACATAACGCATTCTAAATTGTAGTTTGGAAGAAACATTTAATCGACCCGTTTAGGTGAGACTAATTACGGCCGAATATTGAAGAAACAGATTCTGAGGGAGGATTGTAGATATACACGAAATGATAGTATTTTATAGTTAACAGAAACCCCCGGTCAGGGGGAAGTAACATAAAGAAAGCCGCACGTCAAAGGGGAAATGAAAAGCATTCTACCTGAGGTCTAGCGGCGACGCTCTGAGGTAAAATAAACCTTTCCGACGTTTCTTGATTAGATTTCCCGGCGTAAATCTTTAGTTTTTAACGACTCTAATTCTCGAAAGTTACACCCCGAACTTTCATTTTCTTATATGTATTAATATTTCTTCACGGGCGCCGTTCCATAAGCTATAAATAAAATGGATAACATCTGGGCCATTAAGCGGGGTCCGTCGCTCCTACCCGTCTCACAATTTGTTATATACGCGCCGTATATTGTTACTTTCTAATGCGGACCCTCGGCGTACAAACAACTGAGGCCGTTTGATTTGCAATTATGATGGATATTTTCACAATTTATTGCGCTTGTCAAAATCAGACAATATGCAAATATAGCCAGAGAGAGGGAGAGAGAGAGAGAGAGAGAGAGAGAGAGAGAGAGAGAGAGAGAGAGAGAGAGAGAGAGAGAGAGAGAGAGAGAGAGAGAGAGAGAGAGAGAGAGAGAGAGAGCACAGTAAATTTCAGTACAGGTGGCCTTGTCGCATCAGTCCTCGCGTCCCCTTGATTTATCGGCTTACTTATTCCTTCTAACTACCTTTTTATTCAAATCGTAATTAAAAGGAATCGTGAACTTTTACTGCCGGTCGGCTGGCACGTAATGGGGCGCGAGGTGCGAGCGAAAGACAATAACGGAGCCGTTGGTTAACTTGTTGACTTTGAGTTGAGTTGAGGCGACTGTGAAGAAGGAACAAGTCCGAGTCGGTGGGGAAGTGCCAAAGGGAAGACATTCGTCAGGTTATGATCCGGTCTTAGTGCGGTGTAACATAAACTTGCAACACCCTCCACCCTCTGACCCTCCAACCAGCTCGGCCTATATCGCTCTATGAGGGTATCGCCCAGTCCCCAAACGCCAATTAATTTGCGCTTCGCACATGGCCTCGCGATGTGTGAGAGTTCCTGACAAATGTTCGGTGGCCCGCTGTCCCATCACACCACATTATTATGTACATGACATACTTCTGCTCATCCATTCGTTTCCTCATATTTGATTTTAAGAACATACATTCATTTATAATACATTGGATTCGGGTATTGAAGCTTTTGTAATTTAACAATCTTTAATAGTGACTAGCTAGAATAGTGATCTGGCTGAGCGTCGTATAAATAATTGAACAATTTGCTTTACGTGGTACACGCTCCGTGTATCAATGTGTACAAAGATAAAGGCCAAAAGCCGAAATCGGTTTAGCCCAAGGCGAGAAGAGAACAACACTTTAAAAAAACACCTGTCATGACTTCGCGTTACGTTATAATTGCAACGTTATTATAAACAATGGTTTGCATTTGAAAACTGTGGAATACAGTTCGTATAACATAACGGAAATTGTATCATTTAAAAATGTAGGATTGTCATAATATCTAAATGTTGAATTTTTGAAAGTATAATATTAGTTTAGTTAAAATATTTAAATAATATTGTAGAGTTTAGAATTCTCTGAAGAGATAAATCCGGGGGTCCTGCATCTCTTACCGATGCAGGACCTGCAGGAACTTTGAGATGTATTTTCAGTGGCAGAGCTCCTTTATAAGTAGCCGGGCCGAAATACTTGGGGTCAAAGCTATGAGAAATGTGAGGAGGGTTGTGCGGAGACCAGCTGTATTGACAGTGGCGTTCGCCGCTCGGAATCCGTTCGAGGGATAATGTCACCTTCACAATGTCAGCCGGCCGGACCGATACATAAAATAGGGCAATAAATTATAGATTCTTTCCCAATCGGCCTTTTGTGTTTCCTCCTTCCAACGGTGTTTTAATAAACATTGGCGCAATTCGGACAAAGGAAACTGGGCGAGGAGACAGTGTGCAAAGTTATTGCTTTCGCTCGATTCCCCGGTCCCCTTTCTACAGCGCCGCATCCATTTCTTAGAAGTTTCACTCCCGATAGCGCACAAAGAAAAAATATCCCCCGAATCGAAGATATTCGAAAACATCTCGCCGCACTGCGTCTCATTCATCTTTATGCGATTTTAACCGCCCGATACAATACTCGGATGAAATATTCAATCCGTCCCTATTTTATTATAATGACCGCCGCTGGCGCAATATTCGACATGTTTCTCGCATGCTTCCAACATTAATACGAGTATTATAAATAAATAGTCGTTATGCCTGCTCCGATCTTACGGATTAAGAAAAACATAGAGAGGCCGGACTTATTAATCGCTGCGGTAAATATTGCCGGAGCAGTTCTGGGAAGGACGTGGTGTGGATGCATAATAAAAGGGAGCGGGCGGTAAGGAACCCGACCAACGCGTGTTTGCCGTAAACCGACGCCGCCCTAGAATAAAAACTGGGGTAGATTGCGTGGCAGGAGGTAGGAGAGGAGCAGATGCCATCTCATCAGGCCGGGGGACGGCCCAGAAGCAGGAGCCCCACTAAATCAAGGGGGTGTCTGTTCCTAACCGGTGAATTATGTCCGAGAAGAATCAGAGCCGCGCACTGACGCAGGCCCCACCCTCTTTGACGAGCAGCCTCCACCGCCGCACCACTTTCGCATAATAAAATACAGCCGCACTCACTATAAATAACACCGCTCTAATGTCAACTCGCCGCCCCTCACCGACCGCCTTTTCCTCCTCTCTTATATTGTACCGATATTTATTGCTTTTATAGCCTCCGTCATAAACTGTCCTGCCTCGGGTTTTTAATCCCCCGCCGCACTGATAGCCCCTCGAACCCTCCGCTCGAGCCGCCGATTTGGTTTTCGGAAATAAATCCCGGATTGTCTCGCTCATGTTTTTGATTTTTCGCTGGGCCGTTCGGTCCGGATTGTTAATGTTACGACTGAGACAGCATTGCGATTATACCCGGGCTCGTATTATAGACAGGATGTGTGTAACTAAGAGATCGCTACCGATCTTGTGTTTTGGCGGGGAACCAAAGCCGGTGTAGTATTGTGGATGAAAGTGCGAGTAGATTTGCAACAGTGACGATATTCCTGCGATCTTGGGCCAAGAATACCTTCAACGCCACGCACGATGCGATGACTGCAAGATTCCAACGACTGCGAAAAATATGTATCATTTCCTTAGCTTAGCACAGGGCGACGAGGTATTACAACCGAGTTTGGAATAAAAGTTTAATGGCCATTTAAGTTAATACGAACACGATCTCGGCCTTTCTAGAAATCATTCACTTTCACGTAGACCGGCGATGGCAGCCTTCACCCAGAAAGGCTGATTGTTGTTTATGCCTGTTGTCAAAGCGACTCAGATTGTTGGGTCTCTGGAGGCCCGAAGGCGGTATCATTCCAGTCCGGGGACAAGTCCCGATGGCCATTTCGTAAAATACGTTTCAATCCGCTCCGAATAATAACGCCGGCTCTACATAATTTGAATTTGTACCCGTGCCAAAAAATAAAGTCGTCGCTAAATCTTAAACCTTAAAATAACTTGTTACTTGTGTTCAAGTTGGCGTTTACATTGTCCCTGAGTTATTTATCGGGGGAGCGGAGTTATTTTCGATTCCTGTAAAGCGGGAAATGGACGTTTTCGGGAGCCGGGTGTAAAAAGTAATGCGATACACTGGTATATAGTGATTCGTGCACGCGCGGTTCGAGTGTATACAAATATCGCGGCGTTAGGGTGGAGGAAGTAGGCATCATTGTGGCCGGTAACTTATTGCAGGTTTAGGGGAAGGGGGGAATACCTCAGCCTAATAAAAGTGCCGAGCCCAGATTGGAACGTGGCAGATTGCTCATGGCCAGCGATTATACTAATCCATCTTTTCAAACAAAACGCTTTACGATACACCTCCTCCTTCTGTGACGGCCATTTGTAACTGTTCCGACTTAATCCGAAGATAAATATTAACATTTACTGTCCCTCTTTGCTTTGGGGAGAGAGCCCGCACCACTGGAACTCGAAGGGAGGATTATAACAAGGACTGTATCCGTTACTAATACCTCAACTATCGTCAGACAATGTTGATTAAAGTATTATTACTCATACTAAAAGCAAAATTTAGTTCTTGAAATGAAAATAGTTCTTATAGACAACTTTGGAAGTAAATAAAAAGAAACTTTTTGATCAGTTTAGTGATAAGACTGTAATATTAAAAGTAACGTAATTAATTAAAGCATTTTGAATGAGGCCGTTTTCTAAATGTTGTCTTTGGTATGTATTTTCAAATCACTTTGGTGTCATAATGTTTTTCCAATTATATTTCATTCAGTTGTTGTTGACAGAATTCAGACCTAATAGTACCCTAAATGCTATATAAGTTCTGTAGACTACTTGTAATTCACACCTTCCTGATTAGTTTACTTGTTACGTTGTGACCGAATATCGACAGTGCCGAAGTGTTTCATTACTTGTAACCACCTTACTCGGTGTGTTGCTCGTGTTTATAAATGTAAGTTGCTCTCTTACATTTGCCATAATTGTGTTTAAAGCGAATCATCCTGAAGTTAAAGTATGAATGAAAGTTTGACTGGATTCCAGCGTCTATTTGTAACAAAGTTGGAATACTCTCAAGGTCTCTAACAACTTCTGCCCTGGGCAAAATCCTCTTACGCCTTTAGGCGGCTTCCCAAGTTTTCATGAATCTTGTTTAGTATGACTTTTATTTAACTCGACTGTACTCGATACTTCACCTTGGGGGCCCTCCTCCCCCCCGCCCGTCTCATTATTTCGCTTTTTCGTCTCGGGCTATTAATTAAGAACGATCATGGAATAAATCAAACCGAGGTTGCGTCATTCTTGAGCAATTGAGTTTTCAAGAGTTAATCAACGCGTATATTTCGAATTCGAAACGTAGAATGAAGTTATAAATATAATAACACCGTTTGTTTTATACGGGCTTCCAAAATTAATTATACTGTTCAATGATAGGTAATCGAACGAGGATCGAAAATGAACTGATGATCAAGTCAGGGCCAATTCCGTTTGACTTGTATTGAATTATCTTACGTTACAGAATGAGAGATATATTTCAACAGATTCTTAATATCAATATGTTCATGATTGTGAAATTTGGGATTTGATATAAAATGCTCTAAAGCATAGTGCTATTCATAGTTAAGTAGGGAAAACGTTTAAAATTATTTTACAATATTTCTTTCAAATGCACTCGATTACTAAAGATAGCGAATTGTGTTTTAAACCTTTTGGCTTGAGTAGATAAATCCGGTGTGCTGTTCCTATCCAGAAAAGTAGTTATTCTCTGTCCTGGCCATGTTAAGAAAATTCTAATTCCTCAAGAGTCCATTAGACCTAATTTGTCAGTCCGGCTTAGAACATAAGAAAGCTAGCTTCCTTCAAATAATGCCCGTATAATTATGAATTCTTCCCTAAAGTAAGGACAGCTTTAATCGTACAATTAATATTCTGGCTAGTATTGCCTTCACAATCTCAGGGTCCAAGTAAAGTTCGTGTTTATAATTTATATACTGGGTGGATAGCGTTAGGAGGAGGAAACAAGAATAAAAGACAGAGGAAAAAGGTACAAGAATCTTCGGATGATAGGATATACACAAATATGGGCTAGAAGGGGCTGAAATATCCGTGCGGCATACAAATTGGATACTTTAGCGTTAAATCTTGTTTATTTAACGCTCGGGGCGCTACTTTACGGCTTCAATTGTGGCCGTAAAGAGCGTGAAATACAACTCGGGGTGAAGCCACGGGCATTGTGGACACCATGAATACATTTACATCGGGTGGGAAAGTGAAATCCGAACGGAGGTGTTGTCCGGTTTTTGATATTGACAAGGCAGGTTGTAGATCGTGGTGGATGGTAGATGGTAGATGGTAGGTGTGTTTGGAGGGGTGGGGGAGGTGGGGAGGAGGGGAGCGAGGTTAGTGCACGAACACACGCGCTTCGTCGCATGCACCTTGGTAAATGGTCATTTGACGGTTAGCTGATCCCAAATTTTAGGGATGGAGCACCTTCCGTGAGTTGTGTCTAATACCTTCTTCCAGCAGAATATCAATTCGTTCGCATTCCACGGCCCTTATAGTAAAAGGAAAATATGCGGAGGAGTCCTCCTCCACGTGTTCCTGATCCGCAGGACATTACCAATTTAGAAAGTAATCATCATTTCATAGGGGGAGGGTATGGCGCCAGAATAGGTCATGCTAGTTCCCCAATCTCCTGCTCCCTCGCCTCGAGAAGGGTTAAATCTCGACGGCGGTATATATATATATATATATATATATATATATATATATATATACCGACTTAACCACGAGCCCTATTCAGAGCCACGACGGAGAAAATTACTGGCTTTTTATGCTGTCCATCACTCCTCCCTCCGCCACCGGCTTCTGTCACACACTTGAACCTGAATTTGAATCGCACAGGGGCGACAAATCAGTTCTACCCCTCGACATCACCCTATCACCCCCCTCCCCTCTATCTCTCTCTCTCTCTCGTGGTGCAAATGGCTCTTTAATTATAAACCGTAGGCAGGGAGAGCGAAACGGAAGGAGGACCTCTGCGACACGGCCCTTTCTAAAACGCATGCTTCCCCTTCTTCTATCCTCGTTCTTATATCCGAATTGCCTTTCATTATCTCTTCCCACGTCGGGGAGCCCGTTCGTCGTGTGGATTGTAATAGATACAGATCTCGGGCTGTTTATCCCTTTTAAATTGCCCGGAATTCACGGCCGACACATTTGGAGAAGGGGATTTTTTCAACTGTCTCAACCGCGAACAAACCGGCATCGGCATCGAGCACGAAATACCAAGGGGAATGTTCGCCACCACTGTTTCCCCTTTCAATCCTACGTTAAAATTTATTTTTACAACATTGTAATTTCGAATGCATAATAATTGATAGTAACAACTATAGGTTTAGGAACTACAGTTAAATCTTAACAGATAGAGAATAAGAGAGTATTTTATACTTTGAATTGAAATGTGCGTTTGTTTATGTGTGTGTAACCGGCGTCAATCTAACGGACGTTAACAAAAATCGGTTTGGAACCTTTATGAAAGATTCATATCTGGCTCGGTGTTGCGGGGCCGGAATCGTTTTCAGAGTCGTTCAACGGCCATTAAAATCGGCCCTACAAGAGGCAAGAGGCCGAGAAGTCTGAGTTTCGTCAATTCGGCCGGAAGTAATTATTATTTGAATGGAAACGTGTATCGTGTTCGAGTTATTATGTAACCTCCACCCGGGGTGGACGGCCCTACCCTCCCCCTCCCCCTCCCCCCTGCCGTCTGTCTAGCCGCCCTTTTTTTCCCAAACCCCAAATATGACTTGCAAATGCCAGCAGGAGGAGGATGAGGCCCCCCTCCACCCCTCTCTTATTGCTTCACTTTTTATGCCCCCCGTCCATTATCATTACAATCGGTTTGATTGTCCTCATTGCATGTCTACACAACGGTTTGGCTTCTCCCAATCCCACAGAGACGTGGGAAGGCGTCCGCCGGGGAAGACATCTCGCGTCTTTCGCCGGCCGGTTATATTCATCGGTTTTAAAACCGTTTATTAAAATGGTCCGCGAATGTTCCCTGTAATTTAATTACGTACACTTGTGTGTTTGATGTATTGGAGGGAGAGGAACTGAGAGATCGTCGAGGAATTGAGTCCACGTACACAAACCGCTGATTAATCACAGATAACCACAGAAGGCGTACAACGAGGGGATGCCGTCGTATCACGATCAACTCTTGATTCTTTCTCTCTGTATGGGTTGGCATCTGATCACAAATGTTTTTAAAATTACCACTCATATATTAGACTATTTATTTTTTTAATATGTGCTCAATTCTTTATATTCGTACTGTCCTTTCTGCTATCGGAAATGTTACATTAGTTAATTTTTGTGTAATTAAATTTATTATTTAAGATAGTTTCACTTTTACCTAAGATAAATACCAACTGGTTGGCGACCCGAGACTGATGTGCTTACTTAGAATTGTTTATTATTTATTTAATTTCTACGTTTAGGCATATTAACGTAACATTAATTTCATGCAGCCAATCTTTACTTCGATTTTTATTTTTTCGCTACCGGAGTAAGTCTCCGGCCAATAACGTTAATTCGTAACGCTCGAGTGTGTAGTAAAATAGAGAGAACTTGGCGAGAAGGAGGTTTTTAAAAATGCCGCGATTCATTTATCTGGGACAGGGTCCCCAGAATAAGTTGAGAAATAGTTTTATATTTCAATCGGGGCGCAGGTAATTGGCCGAAGGACGGATTTGATTTACGCAATGTAAATTTGGTCGATTCCTTTTGGGAGACTCGAGGGGTATATTCTTGACCGTGGCGGGTGAACGGATTGATCGGCCGGGTCCAGTTTAAAGTGGAATATGGGGCCCAGGTAGGGGCCCAGCCAGGAGCAGCAGCTTGGCACCCGACTGATGCCTATATATCTTGCTGATGCAAGCCCTCGTATAAATCACAAACATCACAGCCGTTACAGTCCCAGAGAGAAGGATCCACTCAAACAAAGGGATGCAATTAAATAAAACCAATAAATTAAGCGTAAATAATTAAAACTGTTAAATTATCCTCGGGGTTGCACCCACGCGGACCCACCGTTCTTCCCCATCCAGCACTCTGTCTCACTGGCGCTGTTTGGTTATGTGATAATTACCGGTTCTCTTAACGATAAATCTTAACAACTGTTGGATGCTCAATAATATATTGATCGCTATTCGATGTCCGGCCGTCCGGTAATTAAGGGGAGGCCGACCCCTCCGTGTAAATGGTAATTAGTAAGGGCCGACCTCGAGTAAGGGCCTTGCCCACTATACTTAGCCGTGGCCTTCTTCTTTGCCAGCTATTTAATCATTCTCGGATTGGTCCGCGATCCCGCATCGATGATCTCTCCGGAGATTTTTCATCTAGTATAACCTAACGATTTCGATATTCTACTGACCGCCAACCTCTCGCTTATTATTTGTAAGCTCGACATTAGCTTTCGCGGTTCTCCTTTTTGCAAACATCGGAATAAAATGATTTTTTAATAGAGACGCACGGTCGATTACACTCGTCATTTTGGTACCTGATGTTTGCCTGCAGCTTAGCAACGCGGCTGTTCTCTATCAAAACGCCTAGACCGAGTGGTTAGATGCCAACCTGGCGTTCGGGCCATTAGTTTCATTTTACAGGTTGATACTTCCAAAAGGAGAGGAGCCGAGCTCAGTGTAGGCCGAGAAGACGGCATGGCGAGTGGCATTTTTCCAACCAATTATCAACCGAGTACACCTGAATTCCGATGTGGGTAACACAAGAAAGGCATTAAGGAGAATAATAAACTGCCGAAGGACCCGCCGGACATAACTCGGACAGGTGACACGCACAGACGCGCGCCTGCCCGCCTCCACGCGCTCTCACCTCCACTCGCTCCTCCACTGTCCTCCTTTCAGAATTACAAAAATTGGGAAGAAAT
Organism: Lethocerus indicus; assembly: GCA_019843655.1. Classification (NCBI taxonomy): domain Eukaryota; kingdom Metazoa; phylum Arthropoda; class Insecta; order Hemiptera; family Belostomatidae; genus Lethocerus; species Lethocerus indicus. The sequence goes on along the minus strand of JACDQD010000003.1, from coordinate 16,919,650 downwards.
CTCACCGTTTCTCAATCTCTTTTCCTTCCTTCGGACCCCGTTCTGATGTTCTCTTACAAATTGTAATTAACTCGAGTTAACCGAGTTTCAAGTTAAACGTGACCCTTTGCTCTTATTATAATAATAGTACGCAATGGCATTGATATTAGTACTCCGAAGGGGATCATTTCAACGCTCAAATATACTTCACATAGGCTATCTAATTTTTGTTTTGTGAAGGGAATACAGTTAGAGCTTTCGAATAATTTGTATTTACTGGCAGCGTATTGTGGAGTTCGAAGGATGGTGCTGTATGAATGGTTCAAAACGGGGTTTGTATAGAGTGCATAAAATCATAAAATGCCTCACGCTTATGCGAAATTTCCTTATATTTTAATTCGTATTTTATAGCACCAACTTACGTGAACGGGATAACGAAGGGTTGTCGGAGAACGAACGCTACGTCTCGGTATTATAACGATATTAGGGAGGGTCCTCCCAACCGACCCCATATTTGCGTTAATATTATTCTAGTTGCATATTTAATCGAACATCTACCGATCCCTCTCTTGGTGTCTACCCCCCGCGCATAGTGAGTGTCCTAACAAGAAGGGCGTGTTTATTGTATAATATGACACAGTGATCAATTAAAATGTAACCTGGCGGTCGAGCGGGGGACTACACCCCACTTTTATTGTGCCTCGAGCACCAGCAAAATATGAGTGACGTCTCAATGGGGAGATCCTCTCGTGGGGGCTGTTTGTAGCCAGTCTTCCCCTACCCCTTGGTCAACCGACCGCCCTTAATAGACTCCCCGAATATTACTCCTTCATTTTCCCTTTGTAGGGCCGTCATTTATTTTTTATTTTATCTCTTCTAGGAAGCCGTTTAGAACGGATAGTAGGCTAGTTAAAATAACATTCCTCGGGCAACACCGTTCCCCGGGGTCTGTGCGAACATTCCGGTTCCAGTGATGAGAACCTTCGAGCGCCCGGAGTCGCGCATTTATTGCACCTATTAGGCCGGCCGCCAAATAACGCCGAACAGAGATCTCGCGAGTTCGCATTAATTTGTCAGTATTTCATTAATATTTATGAACGATTTTCTGAAATACGGCCGTTCATTATTTTTATTTCCTCAGTTTTCTTTCGACGCGCGGCCGGGGCGGTACGCGTCCTCAGTAACGTAAAGAACCGGGGATGAAATAAAGAAAAAAAAGTTTTCATATTCTATTTTGAGATTGACGATTCCCGATTTTCGTAGAGATTGCTTATTTGATGCACAGAAAATACTGGGATCATAATTCTTGAATTTTTGGAGATATGCAGGATTTTGGAAAAGGAAATACCATTTTGTTAAGGGCGCGAGACTTCCCCCGCCTGCGATTTCTGTCAGCAGGACGTAAAAAGGCGAAAATCGAAATTGAGTAGAAGACCGATGCTACGGGGGGTGTCAGAGAGGGACGAAAGAGAGAGGGAGTGATGCAGTAGGTGGAAAAGGCGAGAGGGTCGGTTAAGAGGACGAGACTGTCCGATTCACATATTGGAAGTTTGATTGTGAGGAGGGGGGAAGGGGGTGGCGAGGGAGCGAGTGGGGCCCGGGTCCCATGACAAGGGGGTCCTGGGCAGAGAGGCCCAGCAGAGATGGATCCGCCTAGGGGTCATCCATCACTCATGGGGCTCCTGCATTGTTTAAACATCTCCATTGTCCAGGGACTCCGGCTCTCTACGCCAGATCTCTTCTTACACTTCCACGTTTCCTCTTTCTCATTCCCTACGTTCTTCTCCGCCTCCTCCTTTACCGGTTTTATCCCGAACCGAAGAGAGTGCTCTTAGAGTGTCCCCGCCAACCTATAGAAAGATCTGAAACAAAGACAGTACAATATAATTTTTCAGCGAAATATCTGATTGATTGCACCTATCCGATTTCTAATCCTAATCCAATTTAAATTATATCCAATAGCTATATATTACTCCTTTGTTGGTTTGACATAATCTCCTAATTCCCCTTCTAACATCAATAATAACAAAACACACGATGAAGTAATAATATTAAGGGTAGAATATTTCCTGTATTTATTTGAATATAACAGAACAGTTATGATCTGCGATTATAATTAGCGACTAATTTCCATTATAACTGACACTACAGAAATAAAAACAAGAAAATTAATGTTAAAATCTTTTTTTCCAAGATAGGTCATTAACAAGATATTAATAACCGATAAGTATTCGTGGACAGAGGTTGTCGTGTAATTGGTTAGAGGGGGTTGGTGCTGTTTCGTGTCCATAATTTGGCGTCACTATACAAGATGTTGGGGTGGGGTGTGGTGGGGTGGGGTGTCTCAGGACAGAACAGCGATGAAAGTTACGGCTATGGCGTGTGGGTCTTCTACTGGGCCTATTATATATGCAGCTGAAACCAGCCGGATTAATCATTACTGTGTAACTCTTATTATGGCGCCGAACACAGAAAATGTGGTACAACCGAACAGCGGGACTTCTTGTTACCAGTTTCTAACCGCGCCCCGAGTTTAATTTATTTATTTATTGACTCAGTGCTTCAATAGCTTGGGTTTCGTGAGTGGAAAAACTCTTGATCCAATCCCTAAATCGAAATGGTATTGGGGGTACGGGGTATAATGCTGGGGGGAAGTAGAAGAAAGTTAAAATTTAAAAAATGGCTTCACATTATTTTTTTTAAACAAATTGTTAACGTGATTAGGGATTACATGCGTGAATACTGTCATCCTACAAGAACTAACTTTTATTAACCTGAGGTTCTTATTACGTACCCAGCCGCTATATATTCTGCCATTATCTGTGACAAACATACTTATTATTTTGATAACTGTCTTAATTGTAATCTGTAATTCATCAATTTATAAATGGGGTTATAAAAATGCGAGCTGGATTTTTGGAACGTTAGCGGAAAACTGTTATTATTAGTGAAAATTCGGCAAAGAGAAATTTCAGACGGCCATTCGTGTTGATTCCATACCTATTAATAGGCCGCCGACCGGTTTTCGAAATGTCAACCTTGTAAATGATTCAACGGGGATTACACGTGGCGCCGCCTTTGATGGAGACGTCGTCGAGATCGGTGCGTATTTTATGCCGGGCTATCGCTGGTGAGTCTTGATATTAGCGGGGAGGAGGAAAATTTTACGGATCCTCCTTTGCAGACGATTCCCAAGAACCTGTCCGATACAAATGATAAAGCCTGTTACCGAAGAAAGCGGCAAGCCACGAGAGAGCTGAGGGATTTTGAATTAAGAATCCCTTTTGATGTGGAAGATTGGCTTTGAAGAGAGTCTGGCCCCGGGCCAACCGCTGACAGTCGGAGTGGAGAACCCGCTTTGTCCCTTCCCTGATACAATTAACTCATTAGATATCCCAGCCCCCTTCTACCCATATTCTTGTCTGCGACAGTCCTTTTTTTCTATAAGGGCTATTAGGTATTGTCGGAGATTGGAAAATTAAGTTTTCTATACGGAAAGGTCGCCTTATTTGATACGGATATGCCCTTTGAATGCTTCGTGTAGGGCCTTTTTTAGGTTCAACCATTTTTTAAAGTTACTCGCTGTTTAAGTTATTGGTTTTTTTAATTTTGTAGGACAACTGTACCATTTTACCATGTTGCGTCATTTCGTTTACTCGGTCGGTAAAATGAAACTGTACAGTCCCATAATACATTCCTCACCGCATAAGTGTGCGTTATTACAATTATAATATTACCAAACGAGAAGCACTTCCGCGTTCTGTTTTTCAACAACTAAGATGTTACTTGAGCACGGAGGAAGGCCACTATTTGGGTCACTGTGTTAAATGTATTCCATTATTGACAGTGACCTCATGGCTGTACAATTGGCGATGACATTCGGGGCCGGTACACTGTTCGTTGAACGACGAGCGGCTCTAGCCGGCCAGCGGTTTCTAATCAACCGCGTACTCGGCTCCAGCGGCCTTTAAAATAAGATTTAAGCCTCCTTAGCACTGACAACGACGTTTTTTACTTCGCGGGCCGCCCGCTAATTTCAGAGTCTCGTCGACGCATCCGAACGGCGATAAATTAGAAAACGTGGAATTAGGGCCTCGGAGTTTATTCTGGGTGCCCGGCTATTTTCCTTTTTTCAAAATACTTTTAGGACAACATTGTATCTCACGTCTCTCCCATTGAATATTTCTCACGCATTAGAATATTCTCGGTTTTTCGTGTTAAAATTCTGATCGAAAGACGAAGCTAAATTTATTTATTAAGAATAACGGGTTTTCGTTTGTTTCCATTCTTAGCACGATTTTATTTATTATAAGGCGAATAAAAATGGTCTTTATTTGTTTTAAAAATATGAGATATACCGCAGGAAACCCTTAGAATTAGGCAATATGTGTACCTTACGGTATTCGTGTGTCGTATATTGGAACTTAAATCGTGGGCAGGAATAAAGATGCCTCATGGTACTGTCTATTAATGATCTCGATCATTAATTATCAGTTTTTCGATTGTTAGTTGTCAGGTATGGCGACAGACTTTTCGGCCGTAGCTGATCCCTATATTTCAAACGTATTGCACAGACCGGACAGGTTTAATCGCCCCCGAAGTGCGGCCGTTATGCGCGAGACGGGGACTGCAACGCGATTCCAGGAGATGGCGTGGCTCTACCGAAAAAAATCATCAATCGAGAGTTGGGCCATCACGTTAGCGAGGTACGGGGGATTAAATTGAGAACGGGCCGGCAACAGTTGTTTTGTGTCCGGCGAGAGGAGAGCCGAAAAAGTGAGGTAGTCAGTCTATAGTGTGTGGGGCAGAGTGATGCGGCGGCGGCGGCGGCGGCGGCGGCGGCGGGTGACGGCCAGACGTGGTGGTGACATATTGATGTGTGCCGGAACAAATGCCCGACGGACGGAAGCTATGGGCTGCGTCACCGCCTAATGGCACCCATCAATCACTCGGCCTCTATTCAATCAGCCCTCTAGTTCATATATTATTATAGCCGGGAGCCAGCCCACCAGCCCACCTTCCAACGGCCGCGGCCGCCGACAGCACCGATTGTCCATTCCAAGAAGAAGATAGCGATGAAAAGAACCTTACCGTCGCTAATTCCGTCCGTTGACCTGTCCCATATCATTACCACCCTCCGTGGTAACTCATTACGATCGTTTTGTACTCTACCATTTCTTCACTACACGGATATATTGCTATGTAATTTAGTGACGTCGCTCTTAATTTTGCCATTTTCCTATGTATTATATAATATGTTTATACTGCATATAAATTAAACACCCGCTGCTGAATTCTATTTAGTGAAATACCGGAATAGAAAGCACCGACATGTCTATCGATACCGCCTATATCAATATTTAGAGAAAACTGACCGAATCATTATTTCGACGGGTAATTGTTTCTACAACAAATATATTCGGGAGAGGAGAAAGGGTTCGGGACCAAACTTTTGACGGACGTGATTAGCCGGAAGGATAATGATTTTGCAGCGGATCCGACAGCCCAATTGTCATATAAATGTCTAATTACCGAATTGTGGAATGGAGTGTAAAATCGCGGAGTTTGCTGAAAATATGGGTGTAATTGAAACGTTAATTTAAATAAAGGGGAACGGTGGGAGGCCGACAGGCAGTGGATCCGGATTTTGTGTGTGCCTGAGAGAGAGAGAGAGAGAGAGAGAGAGAGAGAGAGAGAGAGAGAGAGAGAGAGAGAGAGAGAGAGAGAGAGAGAGAGAGAGAGAGAGAGAGAGAGAGAGAGAGAGAGAGAGAGAGAGAGAGAGAGAGAGAGAGAGAGAGAGAGAGAGAGAGAGAGAGAGAGAGAGAGAGGGAGGGGGAGAGAGAGAGAGAGAGAGAGAGAGAGAGAGAGAGAGAGAGATGTGAACGTGCGCGTGTGGGTTGGGCCTGGGGCATGTCGAATGCACCGCTGCCCGAAAGCCGCCTCACAGTTAACTCATCAGCATGTGTGCAGTCATCGAAACATTGAAACCACTTCAAAACATAATAAAATCGCCCCGGGGCTAGACTCCTCTCATCTTTTGTACCGTTTGACGTGTGACGCACCTGACAAACGTAATTCGTCAATATACACCGAGCCCTTTGTGCGGCCGCGTCCTTTGTTTAGCTCCCATTAATTGGTTCTACCGCAGCGGCAGCCCCTGTCACTATTTTTATGCCGTTTAGACGCGTCACATCGCACTTGTGCATAAACTGATAAATTTAATTTGTTAACGCGAACTCGATTTGAACGAGCATTTGTAGCGACCAGAACTCTGGCTAAATATATAAAATTGGTAATCAATTCTCTGTCCCTCGGAGTTTACACAAATATATAACGAGAACAAATTATTTTAATGCAACAGTTTACAAAATCATCGCGGCCATTCCTCTAGTCTTTAATGTTGGTCGTAGTTGTCTGTTGCTCGCTATCCGTTTGTTTAATACTTGGAACCTGAACCGTGAAGAACAGTTGGCGAGCCGAAAAAAGGGTCGGATCTCATTATTGGGTCGTAAATTCGTCGGACGAGGACGTCGGGCGCGTCCCCCTCCACCCACCAGCCCCCCCGAAGACACAACAGTCTCTTGTTTGATAAGGTTTTAACAACCTATTCTTAGTTTGTAATAATAAGTGTTGGTCGTGTGTGTATTTCTAGATTGGCGTGGGGCACTAATGGCGAGTGGCCTGTGTCTTCTTCGGGCTGTAGGTGTGCGAGGGTGCGCGCGTATGAGTGAATTGCCGCCATTTATTAGGAGGGCCGAGGTGAGTTATTGCGAACGGCTTGCGTCGGGCGCCCATCCCTCAAGCGGCACTCAAAAATCACACGGGTCCCCCGCTCTCCCTTCTCCGCTCTTCTCCTCTTTCCTCTATTCTTAGACAGCAACAGAAATAACCCGGGCAGGGCCGCCCATAGCTATCTATCTGTCATATCGACACAGCTACAATGTAAATCTTAGCGCCTGTTTACGTGTTTCCTCTTCATCGGAAATAGACACTTGTAAATCAATCGGCCGGTCTCCTTTTACCGAGGAATACGGGACCGAATTATCCGGACGGATATCGCTTTTTGACCTCCTGTATTTCAACTTTTATGTCTGCCACATTTCCAAACGACTTCGGCCTCCGGTGGTCTTTCAGGACATGTGTAATGACACGTCTCTCTTCGTTTACAACGTAGTTTTTACGTTTCAATCGCCGCGATAAAGCCCGTACTTCATCCACTGCTCGGTAACTTCAAAGGAGGATTTCCTAAACTGTACGCAATAAGAAATTGTAGTAAGTAACACGAAGTGAAATAAGTTGCGCGAGTAGGAATTTTTGCGGCCGGACGGGATGGTGGGAGGGGAGGCGTTTCGGCGTGCTGAGGAGAGGTCAGATCGGCGTTGCCGGGTAGGTTGGGTGTATTTGGCGGTACTCGGGCCATAATTAAAGGTCGGTGAAGTCTTTGAAAGAGACCGTTCCTCCGATAGATGGCCGGCTCCGATATATAGAGTCGCGCTGTAGGAGGAGGATCTCGGCTGAACGCGGCCTATCTCTCCACGATCTCTCACCGCCCCCGCCCCCGCCCACACACCTCCCGGCGGGTTTCAACCTAAATACCGAGTTTCATTCTTCTCTCCTCCTTAAAGCTATTTCCGGGCCCTCCCGGAGGTGACATTTCGAGCCGGGGTAACGGCTTCGGTAATAGAAGGTTGAAAGCGATACCGCGGAGGAGGCGGAGGCCAGTATCGCGGCCCCGAGCTCCTCCACGGCGGCCCCACTCACGGCCTCCTCTTTTATGCCCCGACCGGCTTACTTTTTATGCCTTTGTGGGCCCTCTAAAGGAAAGTGTCTTAAAAACGTTTTTAAATTCTTCGCCGCGAGACCGACCCGCTTGTAATTTATGGACCTTCCTTTTAGATAAAACGATGCCTATAAATATAATCGAGTAATAAAATGAGGTCTTATTTTCTGACATAAAAGATAACTTCTTCGCATGCCCCCGCCCCATACGTTGTCCGATTTGCGACCCCCTTCCACACCATTATAAGAGTTTAAACGGCCTTATAATTAGTTATGCCGGCTGGCGTTGTCCTCGGACGCTCCATTGGGCGAGTGTAATTTGTTTGTCCTGGCCGCTATGCGGGACATGCCGGCAGTCTCGCTCCCGACCGACCACTTTTATGCTCCCTCCGAGTAGCCACCGACCGGTCGTCTCGAGACCTCCCGATACGGATCTTTCCGAGTTCGTTTTTAACTTTTTCTGTGCCGAGCGAGATGAATCGAACCATTTTATTAGGCATAAAATGAATGAATATGAACGACTATTTCAAAATTCTCACGAGGTAAGCATTCTTGAATATCGGCCGACGTTAGGACGGCCGATCGTTAAAATATTTATTGAACCTATAAGTGCGTGTACGTAATAGCTGTGCGGAATACCTCCGTTTTTGTAGAGTGTAAAAACAGTCGTAGGAACGTTTCTTTCGGTCTCGCATACTCGTAGCGTACTTTAATATATCCCTAATATTCTCTTCGATTTCGCTATAAATATGCATCAGTTGAGCCCGTTTATCTGTCCGATCGTACGCCTTATATTGTTATACGAGTTTATGACTTATACGTCTTCCGGCAGTCCGGTTCATCTGGTAGTATATTTGCACAACTTTCCCATGTCCGCTAATTACGTATTTCCTTTATTATAAGTTCTGAAACCCTCGTTCGGGTCGCACGCTCCGTCAATCTTGTGTCGTAAGCCGAAATGAGAACCCGGAATGTTTTCACCGCCCCATTCCGGCAGTGTTTATGACTGGAAACAAAGTAATACTTTCTATCGTACGATGTATCGAAGGAATAGCCGGTGCACCTGCCCCGTCCTTTGCCTCTCCCCTCGACGGACCTACAGTTTCTTCTCCGATTTAGACCCTAAATTGGCCGGTATCTCGGGGAAAACGACCGACCCTCGGTAAAAGGTAGGCTTTGTTAGCATTCGCCGTCCTAAATAAATAAGGGGCTTCACAGAGGCCCCGCCGAATCATTTTACCCACTTAATTGCCTCCGTTGCACCCGGAATACGAATGCGCATTAATTAGCTCAAATGACGAAACATCCGCAAGATGGAGCAGCATCTTGGTTTCGGCTCTTTACGGCCGGACGTTTATCGATAAACCAACCAATAAGCTAAGTTGGCGATCTCGCACAGACCCACCCTTAATTCCATTCATTCCGACGAATTCTTATAAGGTCATTCAGACCGTAGATTTCTTCCGCGGCCTCCTCGCCGTTCGGAGGAGAATGGCCGGCCTAGAAATGCCCTCTAATGGTGCCAAAATAAATCGGAGCCCAAGTTGCCCCTCTGTGTTCTCGGTTATTTGCCTCTAATATTAACAATTATGGTCGTTTAGAAAGAAAAGTAAGCAAGTCTACAGCAGGAAATCGTCCAGACCTGTGAAGGAAGGGGAAACTTAATTGTGGTTTCCCAGTTTTTCAATATTATTTTACAGCTATCATGGTTTTGTTCGTTAATGCCGAATTGAGGTTGTGTCGTGATATCCTCTACGGTGATATGTCTCAATATACATTCTGACCTACGTTATTACTTACTAACGCAAATTAATTATTATTTTCTTTCTGTTCGCAGGTGAGTAGAGTCATCAAACTATCTTCCATTCGTGAGATTCTGTTTAAAATCTGGGTCGCGCGTTGATAGAGGGATGAGCGGCCGAGGTCTAAATGCGAAGGAGTAACGAGGACACCTGACACGGTGATGCCAAATGCACTTATTCATGTTGTCGCCTTCCCGCCGGGCCTCCTCTTGTGCGCGTCACAGGTCAAAACGACGCCTGCATTTTTCATTTACCTTTTCTTGAGTACAGTTGCCAAAACAAATGCGCTGGCTTTCCCTATAGTTAAACATGAAAAGATTCGATTTAATTGGAATTTAATTTACTTAATTAATTCAATCGGCCCGCTGTGAAATATTGGTCGACGGTATATGAAATATACATCGTGACACATTCCTCAGTATTTTTAGTTCTTAAATTTATCGGTTGTTAGTATATTGCTAATGGTGCAATTTGATGCGAATATCAAATTTTCAATTGAAATAAAATTCATTCCCTTCGTCACCGTCACAAATCCGAATCCTACAAATTCATCCCCTCCTGAACCTATTCTAATTCGGCCACCTGCGGGACGAAACTTTTCTCAGACTATTGAACAGTATTCTAATGAGCGGTTTCAAGTTATATGGCCCCCCAGTTGTGATAAATATAAATTTGCAATTGAAATAAAACCGTGAAACAGTTGATGTTCGATTGGGCACATCAAGAGCCGTCAAACTGCGTTGCCAGCTAATTGTTTAGCCGGACGAACCCTGTTAATAGCCTCAGACGCCAGGTCTATAGTCCAATATCTGGCCGATTATTCCGCGGGTTCGCTCCGGCTTCAATTGTACACTCGGGCTATTTTTAAACTGGCGCGCGTTTGAGCCGTGTTGTCGCCGTACGGTCGCCCCCTTTCTGAGCGATCCGTCATTCTGTTAAGTATTTAAAGCTAATTTTCGGCCGAATATCGGCGATTAGCGTTCTGGTTGTGCGTTCGACGTAATATCTTGATAAAATGGACCCTCGCGATTGGTATACATACTATGTGTTACAAATTATTTTTATGCACCTCAACTCAAAGTTCGGCCTTTTGCTGGACCGACTTAGAGTTTTCATGAGTACATCGGTGAGTCACTCGGGTAGACCGTTTGCCTACACGTTACCTGTGGCCCAGAAGTCGGCGGGCGGCCGAAACCGGTCCGCCACAAGAGGCCAAATCGGCGAGCGGGAGACATGACACGAGATCGCAAGGACCGCGGCATTATAAAATATTTACAGCCCGGTTTTGATAATTAATTGTCGGCGCGATTCTGTCAGAGCTGTCATTGAATTGTGAATGAATCAATCGCAATAGAAGGCCGGCCGGTGAGACTGGGCGAGAGCGGGTGAATATTTTACCGGTATTTCTGGAGGAGTGAGGGAGCGGTCCACCTTTTCCCGTTGAACACATCCCGCGGGTGATTGATTTAAACCTCCCTCTCCCCCACCCACCCACAGCCAGGGCAAACTGCTACGTCCGTCCCGTATTATTTAGCGGCGGTCCGACTTTGTTTATGTCTTTTAGCGTTAATAAAGTTGGGGGGTCTGGACGCGCCCCAGCCACCCCCCCTCACCCCTCCGTCCACTGATTGATGGGTCCATACCGCCCTCGCCCTTATACCCGGCAGTCAATCATTGAGCCCTTTGACTTATTGTTACATTTATAACACTTGTTTATTGGGTTCTACGGGCCCCGTTATTGATGGCCGGGAGAGGTAACATTTTTTAATAAGTGGGAGCCGCTGCGCGCGAGGCCCCCCCTCCCCTTTTATTTTACAACTCGGCCGTCCCCATCTTTTTATATTTAATATAGCCTTTTGAATCTAAACATATGTAACGAATAAACCGTACGTTTCCTGCCCCCTGACCGTAGGATTGGACGCGATGAACGATTTCCCTTTAATAATTCCCAGGAGCCGAGTATTTTTGATGTCGTTTTCTATTTGAAAAACGAAATAAATACTTCCCACTTTGATGATATCCGTTCTAGAGCCGTTTTAATTCGGGCGCGATTCATTTATCTCCTGACTGAAAACTTAAATGACCCTACGAATTACGCGGCATAAACCATTTTCGTGGAATTGAATTAAGAATTCGAATATCGGTATTTCTTCGGCAACGACCTTAATTCGGTTTCGGTAATTAAAATTTAGCGTTACTCGTGAATCTTCATTGCGTTAATGCATCGGCCCTCCAGCATTTTTCAATTACTTACACAAACTCAAGGGGCATGGGTGCTGTTTCCAGACTGAAGAATTATAACGTCACTGTCGTCTCTTGTAAATAGTGCCAATTATCCTAATCGTGCCATTCCATTTACTTTAAAAAATGTTTATATTTATCTTTATATATTCATATACACATACATCACATTTTGAGATGTGCGCTTTTACATTTTAGTTTATTTGTCGTTGGTGTTGCTTATATAATTTATAAAAGAACTAGTTTCTGGAGGACGTGTAATATGTTTGTGAGGAAGGCAATGCCAGGTGAAAGTGTAGATGTGAATTGATGGTCGGAGGTAGGGCTGGACACTGCGGTAACGGGGACCGGTGTATCGGATGACTGACACTCCCACTTCCGTTTAGACGGGATCTCTATCAAAACCTTCTACTTGTCGTTCGGTGGACAGGTTTCATTTTTTTGTCGGACCCCGGTATCTGGGAGTGAGTGAGTGAGTGAAGGGTTCACCGTGCAGAACGACGTCCGCGCCGAGCTTTTTCTCTCTTGGATGTCACTAATGATAAAAATTACGACGGGATCTTGTGTTATCCGCCAACACAAGAGAGATCTCTCTGCAGTGTGTACATTTAAATTACCGCCCGGTGGAAATATTCCGGAAAATAAGTTAACATCATTAGGGCCGGCTTTAATTTGCTTCGCGCTGCCATTGCGGAATTGAGTTCTGTCGGTTATGCCGACTAGTTTTATTTTCAAACGGCGATTAAACGAAATAAACAACTTGTCGGTGTTGTCCGACAACACAGAGCTAGTCGGTGGATCGGTTTAATAAACATATCAGTCGTTGTCGAATTTAGGAAATGGGTTCGGTCAGAACCCAGAGGAATGGGCCGGCACGGGTGAATTATGAAGTAGGCGAAACAGTTTGTAACGTGTAAACCCATTATTGACGGACGAGGAGCCGGTTAATTAATTTATGTTATTTACAATGGGAAAATTAATTTGGATTGGGGCAAAGAGCTGCGAAGCCGGGCGGCACAAAATGCCCCGACAAAAGCCCAAATAGCACCTCCCCTCCCCCCGTCATGCCGTCACCCCTCAACCTATTCGGGAACAAATTATGCCCGGACAAATATTAGTTTGAAATTTCTGGCTGAACGAACCGAAAGGGTCGGGACAAAAGCATCTGAAAGTAGTTGGCTTTCCATTTTCCAATCAACGGTACCAGCCGATTATATTTTGTTGTTGCGGGTTATTAAACTGATGTAACGGATGTAATGAAATATATTTTTAGGATGTCGGTTCCCTAATAATTCTGTCAGTGGGCCTGTCGAGTAGAAGCCATTGTCGACATTTCAAGAAAAAAATAATTGTAAATTTTGTATGACGAGTGTCAGTGTCATCTTACAAAGACCGAAACACGTTTCGTTCTGTACTATGGAAAATAGCCATTTTCAGTCAATTCCATTTACGAATCCGGATTTTGTACTCATATGTATTTAACTAGATGAATAGTCAATGTTAGTTAAAAGGTTCCTTCAACTTCTTGAGGCAATCGTGTCAGTTGACAAATTTTATAATTACATGTTATATGACACGCACTTTCATAAGCTAATAATAAATATTTGTTAGAAGTCCTGAATAAATGTTATCGATCGTTAATTACTCAGGATGAGTGAGGTCGATTTGAGCCTGAGATGACAGAGGGGCCCTCCAGGTTGATGGCGGGGGTGGACTACAGCTGTTCTCCAATCACTAGGAATCAATGCAGATTGTTATGCAAAACAAGTGACACGGACTCACTCCCTGTGTCCCTCTCACTCTCACGGCGTGTCCCCCTCCCTCCCCCACCCACGCTCCCTCCTCACTCTTCCATCCTCGCTCTCTCCGACTGTGCTTCCTCCCGAGACGTTTCAATCAATAACCATAGCCCTTTCTCTCTCGTCCGTATACCCCCCGCCCCTTCTCCACACCAACCACCCCCATCAACCTCGTCTCAGTCACTTCCCCATAAGTAATTAAAACTAACGCACTTAAAGTCGGCTGTAATTATTTGTGGCAACAACGACGGAATATTAACAAGTTGTTGATTAAACGTAAATTGATATGGGCTTTTATGTTTTAACGCTGTTAGGGGAAGGAGCGAGTGGGTGTAAGGGTGAAAGGGGCGAACAGACAAAGTCTGTCAAGTCTGCCGTATCACAACCTCCCCGAGCCGTATTCTTGACAGTATCGAAGCAATTATTTTTCAATTAACGGAATTTACATGTTGATAATACGGCAGAGAACGGAAACTCCAGGCTATTTTGGATACACCCGTTCTATTTTATTATTATTTTTTTCAACGGTCACCAGCCGAACATCTCAAGAATTCTATATAATTGTTTTTCTAACATAAAATATGCCGTGTTTCATTGTATAAATAGTCCACCTTTTGAAGCATAGAATTAATTAAAATGCGAAGGGATTATTCTGACAACGAGTTCAGGCAAGGGGCAGGAATCTCGATATTGTCGAATTAATAGTGTGTGGAAATTGATTCACTTTATTGTGTCGTGTATATATGAAATAAATCATTGGAAATCGTTCAATAGTGGTAAAAATAACTAAATTACACATCTTCTATATTTGGGATAGTCATTCTAGTCGAGTGAATTCTCTTTGCCCACATTCTTGAATAAACTTCACCTCACCTACTTTCGTTCGCTTATTCCCATTGGGTCGTTTTGAAAGTTTGTAAAATTTCTAATGACTAGCGTTCTGTTGAGAAGGAGATGGGAGGAGGGTGGAGTGGGGAAATGCAGATATGTGGGAGTAAGGGGGCCGAGGGGACAGAGGGCAGTGGCGGTGGTGGGCTGCGAGTGACACTTGGTTGCCAGGGGAACAAGGCGACCGACCGGTGACGGAGGAGGAGAAGCCGACTCTCCCTCTCTCTCTCTCTCTCTCTCTCTCTCTCTCTCTCTCTCTGTCTGAGTATTGATCCGGCTCGGACAGTGACGGACCTCTGATGAATTATTGTCACCAGACGCCATAATCACGCCACACCCCCCGAGCCCCTCGCCCCCGCCACCGCCCGCCGACCCCACGCCGTCACGCTAACCTTCGACCGCACAGGCTAAATTTTAAATTCAGTTTCATTCCGCGCAAAGAAAACTCCTTGGCTTTCACCTTGCGACGGTATTTAAACGGATCGCTTTAATTGATAACGAATGAAGGTTGGTGTATATTATTTTTTCTTGACGTAGTTTGATTATTTATTTCTCTTGATTTTAGGCAGTATAACATTGGGTTAATAAGGCGAGAAGACACAGGCAACACCCATTGGTGATTCCAGCTTTTAGTTTTATCCGATATTCGCCGATACTTTGACAGCGCTATAGTTCAGCACTACAGCATTCAAGACTGGTTGAAAAACTTTTCATGTCGGGACGGAAATTATGCCTTGTATTTATCACTGTCGTAACATTTAGTCGGGTAGGATATTCTAAGTTGTAATATTATTCCTCCTGTTTTGTTTCACTTTTTTGTCTCCCACATCTATCGATCGATAGTTAAACGTTATCGCATCCGGCGAGCGATTAAAAAATATTTCACGCTAGGTAAATGGTGAGGCCCGGATATGGTAGAACAGGTGGTGGTGGTGTCGGTGGTGGTGGTAGCGGGTAGGTTGTGACAGAGGGTCGCCGTTCTCGGTGTGCTCTGTTTGCTCTCCCGACTCGTTCTCAACCCCTCCCCCATCTCACTGGTTCCACTCTCTCTCTCTCTCTCTCTCTCTCTCCGTTGCACACGGGCCTTCATTAATCAGTGATCTATCACTATCATGTCACTAGTAAATCACTCAACCCCTTCACCATCGACACCACGTGTTTGCGGGGCTGCTCCGGCCTCACATCACTCGTTTTTTCAACTGTTCACCTTCACCCTCTCTCACTTTACCGATTCATCGCTTTAAATTTGTTGGCTGCTGATTCTCATTCCGCGCGGATGATTCTATTAGGATTTTGTTTAATCCAGGCTACGTTCGAGGATATACATATTTCCTTATATTTATGTATTGATTACTCCCAGTACGGGATTTAATTCTGAATCCGACATCCCATGAATTAGTCCTATTTGCGGGGGCGGAGGGAGGAGGTCTAGGGGGTAGCAGAGATCCCAGCTGGTGGCCGTGGGTTTGATGGTGCGCGGTAATGGGTCCGCCGGCGGTGCCACCCTCGCTCCCCAATCGAATAAGAGTGCCGTGGACACTTGAGAACCCGTACTACGACCGTATCGCATTGGCCTGCACATTCTAGAGCCGACCCTGAGTGGGATTGAGAATATCGACTGTTTTCGGTGATGAGGGGGTGGGGCGATGACTACACTACCACCGGTGGGAGCCAGCCGGCTGGACGGATCGCTAACATCGCATGGCGAATGTCCTGGAAATCTATCTGAAGAGGCCCTTAGCCGAACTACCCGTACCGACCCTTACGGGCCCCTAACGGCCCCAAGTCCGGATGCTATCCGTTGATTACAAACACTCGGAGTAATTCCCAATTTAGCGAATCCAATGCACTTCCGGTCGTCTGCCCTTTGACTACACAACTACGTATAAACGGTATTTTGAAAACGGGGTTAATATATTCCGTTTTAGAAGTAAATACTTTTGAAATTCCGAACGACGTTTTTATTCGGTCTATTTCCTAATTTTAAAGTTTGAGAAAAGCTACCATTATTGTTAACACGATTGAAATAATGCATTCGTGTATTGTTGTAGGAATCAAGGTTTTCTCAGGGTATAAATGTTATTTATTTATGGGTAGAGGAGAGGGGCGAAGTGGTTATCGAGGGAGAGTAGCAGTTTTGAAAGGGCCCCAGGGAGTAGCCGAAGTAGCGCGGGCCCCAGCCGCTCTCTTGCTCGGCCGCCAAATTAGTCTAATCCGTTTTTGAGATTTGTTGGCGCTCACTTGTTAAAGGCGCGCGTCTCTCGGTAATCTAATTAGGATGGTCGCGCGGCGTGCACCGGCAGAAGGAGGCAGTAAATAAAGAAGTGTTCCCTCCCGGTCACAGGTCTCCCGAATTACAATGGGGTTGAGGGGGTGGCCCCTGTGTGTGTGCGCGCTCGGCAATTGTCTGTAATTGAGGTCATAAAACAAGGGCGGGAGGAGCAGAAGGGAAGGGCGTCTCGGGGCTCTCCTCTTCTTCTTCTTCTTCCTTCTTCTGTTCTCTCGGCCCGCCGCCTCTCGTAATGAACTACCGCCCTGTAATGCCGACATTCGCATGCGGTCCGGACCGCACCCCCGAATAAATATCGATACCCATGTAAATTAGATGCTGAAACATGCGGCAATAAAAAATCCACGGCGTTTAAAGAAAATAACCGCTCTCTCTGTTATCGATCAATTTATCAATATATTTTCGCATGTCGGTCCTCCGTCTCCCAAAAGGGCCTTCTTAGATGCAATCTTCTCCTACCCCTCTGTGGGTCCCCGTTACGGACATCGATAATAAAGTAAATGATTATTTCCAAGGCTCGATTGATGCAAAGTAAAGATAATCGCGTATAGTTTCTTGGAGTGATGTATCGGTATTGTGAACTGAACCGGTTGAGCCGAGTGAGTTTTGTCCAAGTTGTGTCCCTAGGGTCGAACTTTCCCATTTGTAGAGGCTTTGTCCCTCCGCAACCGATAAATCCATTCCCGGACAACAGATATAATGAAACCGAATCCCAGTACGGGTTATCTATATTCGACTGGGCATCGTCGCTTCAAGGTTTAGTACGTTTCAGACGGAGGACATTGGAACATATAATATAATAGTTAGGATAAGACCGTGAGGGGTGGAGAAGGGCACGGCACGGGTCATCCGGCTATATTCTCCTGGAGCCCTCAGGTGTCCACCAACCCCCACAGTGCGGGCCCTACTCATCCCCCTGACGCCGCTCTCTCTTTCTCTTGTTCACCCACTCTCTCTCTCTCTCTCACATGTACATCTCTCTCTCTCTCTCTCTCTTCTCTCTCTCTCTCTCTCTCTCTCTCTCTCTCTCTCTCTCTCTCTCTCTCTCTCTCTCCCTCTCTCCCTTCGGCTCGGCACGCATGCCGCCAAATCGCCCACTATTTATCATAGACACACCGTCTGTCGTGTTTCTTGTATAAAACATTAAATCCCCCGCCCCACGGACTCGGGTCGGGGCGAGTTATGGCTCTAGTTTCGGCCGCGGCCCAGTAATTAAGGAATATGACATACGTTCTCTTCGTTTTAATTACGTGTTTTTACCGGGTTCGGACCGACTAACGCGTGACTGTGTTCATTTATTCACGAACGCCTTAACCGGAATAAATGGAGGTCCGCGGAGGCTCTACGCGATGCCAGTATCCGAGCGAATTTCATTCTGAATCTATAATAATATTTCGTTACCCCGCGATTATCCACCTCGCGGAAGAAGCTCGGCGCGGCTTCTATTTCCATTATTTAGAAGTGGGAGTTAAGAACAATTGTGAGTACTGGTGATGGTGGGCGTTGCCGGGTGGTTGGAGAGTGTAGTGCGTGATATAGCAGCTGAGAGTGCTCCCTCGGTGGTCGTGTGCCTGAGGTGGGGAGGCCAAGAGCAGGCTTATTTTCCGAGGCGCTATCACATAAATGTTAACGCCCGAACCCTCTTGTCTGGAATTAAACAGCTTCTACCCATTCGCCGTTTTACCCTCCGATAACCGAATTCCGCCCGCATCGGAATAATTACAAGACTGGCCTCGGACGAGTTAAGCAAACAGCCGGGGGGGTCGCCTGTTGCCCTAGGCGCCGCTTCATTTACTCTACTTCGAGTATTTGCACAGGTATCGTTCCATACAAATGGACGAGGGAATCCGCATCGGCGAGGCTCTCCGCCAGCCTAGTCCAATTTCCTGTCGGCCTGTTGTAAAAGGCACTATGTAGATTCAACGTATTAAAAAACAAATATATATTCGAATTATGGAAGCGTATTTGTGAGATATTGTTTCGCACCCACGCAGATAATATATGTAATATTACTCTTCGAGGACGAATTTCAAAGTTGTTTGTCAATTACGACGTTGACGAAATAAATTTCGGCATGTTCTTCGTGGTAAATAATAATCATGGCCAGAATCAGTCGGCTTCTTGAAAGAAACGATAAATGGGAGTCAGGCGGGCTCGTCCTATTCGCAGATCAGCGCGCTTCCAGGCAAATCGGAGCGGCCCGAAATCCTGGTGGCCGCGATAACGGCCAATTCTCTCGCTTACAAATTTCCGCTTACAGTTATCGCGGCTGTCACAGAAGGACAATTTATCAGTAAAGCCGCGGGAGAGACGGAAGATTTAATGTAATTACTTTTGCCGGGGAGAGTTAGAGCGCCGCCACCGCCGGAGGAAAGAAAGTTCACACGAGCGGGCCAGAGGAGAAAGAGGGAGGCGGCCGGCCCGTTGCGTCTACTGACTGATTTATACGATAGCGGAATCATGGGACGGGTTGCACGGCCCCCGGCAGTGCTAGCCGGAGGCGGCACCGGCAGAGGGAACCGAGCCCCTGCGACGTGGCGGAGGCGGTGGAGGCGGCGGCGGCGGCGGCGGATATTTATTTTATACATCTGTTCCCCTCGACATAATGTCCCTCTATATATCGTGTGCATGCTTTTAGACGTGACAGACAGCGGGGTATTTTGAAGGTGGGAGAGCCGTGATAATGGGTGCCCGAGTGCCATTCAGCCGAGATATACTGCTAGTGAGGCTTTTCTTTCTGAACCGCCCCTCCTGCTCGCCTCCAGTGAGCCCGAGGAAGTCGTCCATGAATGACGCACGGCCGCCACTCCCAGAGGTGATAATTCCTGTTGGAGATTTATCGGCGACTGGGCCCTCTGATAAAACCTACCAGCCAGCCCTTCCTGCGGACAGCCCACTTTCCACTGCCGTCCGATTCTTCCTTAACCTACCGGAATACACGACGCGGCCACTTTTTCTTCCTAGATAGTATCTTCCCGTCTTTGTCCCCTCCCTTTCCCAAGTGATCCGTCTCACGTCCAAACCTTCCATAATCTATACCTGTATATAGACTACGGTTCGAGTTATATAGTTGCGATTTCCGGTGTATTTCAGCGGGGACCGAGATGTATACGATTTAGACTAGTAATTATTACGGTTTGGATTCATTTCGTAATTACCTTATTGACGTACCTATTAATAAAGACATTATTATTTGCAATACTCGAAACGAAACTGATTAGAAATGAACGAAACACGTGTATATCGCGTGGAACTTCTCAGTGAACATTACACAATATGCCACTTGCATCGTTCTTGGGATAAGTCGAATAAACTGTTGTCTCTTACGGGCGGTGAGAGTTTTATTGCGCTTTTTAGAGGCATTTTAAAATTTAATTCGCGAGGGAGGAGGCAGTGCTAATGGCCTCTCGGTGCGGAAAAGCCGACCGGCCGGCTAGGGCCGTGGCGGGAGTAACGCCCTAGAGCCAGGGCCCGAGTCAATTTACCTGTTAATACGCCCTTAAGTGCTTTCAACTATTAACAGTTTATTAAAGGAGGCACTTTGTTCCGGTGAGTTAAGCATAGGCCACACGCACTCGCACTCGCACGCCTCCCGCGTGTGAGCTTCAGTTAGCGGGGTTACCGGCGCCCCGACCACTTAATTTGCTCGCCCATTCAGTTTTTTGGGATTTATCGAGGGTGTTATCTTTTATAAAGGCTTAAATGGTATCGACTGCCGGTATTATACAATTGCCGAAGCTCTCTTCAGATCTTGCTACACAAATCTAAATATTTCGTAATGTTCCGCTGAGAAAAGAAATTCTTTCTGATTCGAATCAAATGAAAAATATCAAGATTATATGTTACACGTGTACGATTCCAACATACAAACCACCAATTCAGCTCGACCGTCACCGGCTAATAATAGATCGCTGAATGCAGTGGTTGTCGCAGTGTTGTCTAAGTTCTGGCATCACTATTAAAGTGGCCACAGCCATCCTTTCTGTTTCAATTATATGAATGCACGGTTTCATGTTTTCTTATTCGTCTCGCAGTCCGACATTTACTTTATTCCTGACTTCGAAATAGTTCGTATTTGCATCTTCTATTATATCGTGTTCCCGACTAAGGGTGAAAATGGCTACTTCTCACGGGGGTGATATTTGGAATCGGTACGAACGGTCGAACATCCACTGTACGTCTTTATCTAGATTAATATTTCTCTTTTGTTCGACCGTTATTTGAAATGCAGCGAATCTCGGACTATCGCATGTCCAGGCAACATTTTACGGACATCCAAACTTGTGAATATTCAGATCCGTAATTTAACAGTTGTGTCTAGGGACAGGGCGGAGAGAGTCCCAGGGGAGGAAGCCGGCACGAGGACTTATGCGAGGGGCGGGGATGGGAGGATGTTTTATGTATCTAATATAGGGCCGAAGTATATGAAGTCGTGTAGGTATCGTAAATAGGCGGCTAGAGGAGGGGTCGGGTTTGGTTAATATGGAGGGTGTAGCGCGTACAATATGGGCGAGGGTGGGGGGTCGCAGAGGAATCTGTCCCAGAGTGGACAGGCCACGGACGGAATACAGAGCACGTCATATCTTCACGGCCATTCCTATTCCGTGGCCCCTTTCCCATCGATTCCCCTCCCCCCCTCAAACCGTCCCCCGTCTCCTCCACAGCTCCCGGCTAAGCCCGGCTCTAGCCCTTCTTTCTACCTCTTTCTCTCTATCTCTTTCCGACACTCGACACACTCAAATGTACCCTCCTTCTCCCGGTACCGTCGCGTATGTATGCTCATGGCTTCCACTTAAAACAGGCCTGCATCCGTACGACTACTTGGACCCGGACGTTATCCCCGGGTCCCGCACTCCACCAACTTTCTTATCTCTTGTTATTCTCGACACATATATGTACATATATATATATATATATATATATATATATATATGTATATGTATTGTATGTGTGTGTGAGCGTATTTAATCCCTATATGAAGAGTGTATGCGTGTGGGACGACACATTGACAGATGATAATTGGTCTTTTAATTTGGTTATCTGTTCTTGAATAATTTCCATGGTGTTTATTAAACTAATAACTTTAATAAATATTGAGGCAATCTACTGCCAACTGATCTTAGCTGTAAACTAGTTCCATTTACGTTTTAAGACAGTAAATTAACAATTAATAACTAATTGCTGGTATGTAAAACAAACATATTGTGTGTAACACAGTCACATGTCTTTCATCGTTCCCTCGTTTCGGTTTTCACACAAAAGTCCTTTCTTAATTAGGCCACCTCTTGTTAGGTGTACAACTAGATGAAGAAGTCTGCCGGAATTCAGCGCGTTATATCTGTTTGTGACATTTGTAAATTTGCTCTTTGGAAGAGTTGTAAGAGCGGGCGGAGTGGCCCGCATGTCCTAGCCTTACTCCGGCAGAGCAAAACCCCCACAGAAGGAGCGTCCCGACCGACGTCTTACCACCGTGCTACATATTGCAGGCTCTCCTGCACGGTTGTCAACACGAATACCGGTGTTCATTTCTCACTATTAATTGAATATTCATAAACAACCGGAGAGAGATAGGGCGCTCTGGGGATGATAGCCGTGTGACAAACTTAATCCGTTCCCTCCGCTTCGGGCGGACCCGAACACATTTCTGCATTAAGAAATGCACAAAGACCTATTTTGGGGCCCGTTCTGAACATCATACAGGTCCTGCACACCGGGTCCTATAGGCACGTTAGTAATATTTATTTAATATTTCTTCCCTTTTCTTCTTTCTTTTGTACCATCTAGTTTTCGTCAACAATTTAATTAAGAATCTGCTGTCCTATTATAGCATTTAACGTTGCTTATTTCTTAATTATTATTTTAATGTTTGATACCCAACCTTAACATTCAGTAATTATATAAACAAATGTTTCAGTTAAGGTGATTCCTTTTTTACCACATCGGTTCATGAATGGCTTCGAAGTGTATGAGTGAACATAACCTTTTTTCTTTCTATCATGTTTCACACATTTCTGTCAATTTCCGTGATCAGTAGTATCTACGTAGTATTGTAAGTGAACGTAATGAAATGATTTTAATTGGAAGGAAAAGCTGGGGAAAGAAAGGCCGGAGCGGAAAACTAGTCGACATTGTTCGGCGCCGAAAAGGTAGTGCCATCTTATTAAATCGACCCATTTATAACAGATGCTCATCAATAGCGACATTTGTTCGAGCCGGAAGCTGACGGACGGGGGCCCGTCCTCCTGTTGGGGCCGCTCCGAGTTTGTTGTTTTCTCACGTATTGGTGAGGCTGAGGGGCCGGCCGGTCGGGCCCCCAGCTAGCCTGATAACGGACTCTGCACCGTCCTCGATACACAATACCGGCACCATTCAACTAACTCGAGTTCAATAACAAAAACGCCCAGTGCCCGCACTATAAACAGTCTGGCGCGCTTTATCTAATCACGGCTAATCTGTTTATCCAAGCCAATGGCCAACCTTATACCAGCCTGTGCCCGACGTACCCCAACTTTTGTATCCCATTATACGCTTCATAAAGTTAAATCTAAAGTCCCGAACTTTGTATACTGATAAACACGCGGACGGAAGTTTCACTCTTTTTGCAAGAGGCGATTAGTTTACAGGATGTTAAAGGATTCGAAATGCCATTGCACAGTAGTAAAGAATGCACGGGTTAGTAGGATTAATTATCAAATTATAATCTGCCTTATAATAAGACGGTAAAATCTGCGATTGTAAAGTTTGACTTATAAATTGGCGCGTAGTAGTTGAGAGGGAGGTGTGCTGTAGGAAGGAGACGTTAGTTATCAGAGCGTTAGCGGGGGCCCGCCAACTGGCCCGGACCTTATATTATTATCGTTCATCTAAACATCGGACCCGGAGATATTTCCATTCGTCATTGTCACTAAAACTAATGAAAAGCCATTTGTTGGAGCGTTTGCTGGGCCCGTTGGTCGCGGACAATCTATTGGAAAACCGCTTGATCGGCCGTCTTTAGTTTGAGCTGAATTTATAACCGGGCTTTCTGCCCCAAGGTTCGGTCCCGGCTCCATGAATACGAATGGAGGAAGTGGACGAATTTATTCGTTAAATATGTTAATAATCTGTGCGCGAGTAATTGTGTGATGTATAATTTCGCTATGTATCATGACCGATGGCGTGTGCCGCTTTGTTCTAATTGAGTATTTTTGTGCGACTGTGTCTGTCCGGCTTGAAGGGGGGCCTTTGCACGCTCTAATGAACGCCAACCTTCTAAATGGGGACACTCTCGTGTATAATGCGAAATATAGCGCTAAAACTTGAACGGTATTTTCTCCTATTTCCACATTACTCGCTTTTTAAATGTGTAATTGCGAGTTATCGACCATGGCATATGGAAATGGTAATCCGAAACCTCCTTCTTCAGTGCTTTCAGTGTTCTTAGGAGTGCGTCACTGTTAATTATTAATTCCTTTTTTCAGGTAAAAGTCGTAATCGCTCAATTATATCTTTCAATTCGCATTATCCATAGTTATCGGATGCCGCGGCTAAAGCGACTCGAAATTTTTTATCGCAATTAACACTGTCTCGTATATTTTTAGCGGCTTATAAAGGTTTATTTTTGTATCGGATAGAATTATAATCTAAGAATAGCGGAGTTAGACACAATTATTTATAAATTGGTTTCAATTTTATGAATGAGCCAGGTGATGGCATTCATTAATAACGATTTTATTTTCTACTACTTCTTCTTCATATTTAGCTTAAAAAACAAAGGGAAACGTTTCTCTGGTGGTAGCTCTCCGCTTTTCTTCGTTCATTATTAGAGAGCGGTTTAATTCAAATTCAATGTCTTCGTTGAAGGATTAATGGGCGCAGTGTTTGGTGGCACTCGGTGTAGTTTTCCGTGGGCTTGATTTAGGGCATCATTGAGGCGGCGTGGACGACTCTCGGAGGCATTAAAAGAGGTAATTAATCAGTGGTGTAGGCCACCGCCGGGCCCCTGCCCGGGTCTTTGTCACCTCGGCCCTGGGGGCAGCGGCATGCTAATGAAATGGGGAGGGGGGGCCGAATCCGTCCGCGGGGTCTTGAATGTCACATGACATGGGTCACGACACCCACATCAACACTTTCCAAAACAAAGCCGCCCACCCTCCGCCTCTGTACGAGTTTCCACCACAGCGCCAACCCCTGTGGAAAGAACAATTTATAACGTGTACTCCCTGGCCCCGTGTGGACCTCCTTCCACGTTCTCTCCCCCCCCCCCCTTTGCCGCCTCTCACCGGCCCCAGTATTATGTTGTTCCGCATTAATCCATACGCGCACACTGCTGCGAGGGCGTAGCTTCATTTGCATTCGTGTATGCTTATTACGCCCCTCAATTTGTAATGTACCGGAGAGCCGTCGCGCCTTTCGTCGGAGGGCGCTAACCTTCGACCGCACTATTCTTTCCCCACAAAATTCTGTTCCGCCCAACACTGCACATTCGAATGATTCGTTCCTTCTCTTCTCTACAAAAAAAACAGCTTCTTCGAAAAATAACGAAATTTGAAAGTATTAATGAAATACATTTCAGAATACTTCGAGTCAAAAATGATTGAAGTCTGTTTGGATATTTTCTTAAATGGAATTCGTCTGTAACTTTGGCGTATACTAAAATATATGACGTATCGGAATCAGATAACAGTATTGATTACAACGTTTAAGGAGACGAAGTAGAGTATGGGGTTTCACTTGGAGCGTGTTGCGTGGTCCCCCGGTTGCGTGTCTTCCTCCTGGAAGACCTGGACCATTGTCCACACAATTAATGTCCGTCATTTACCCCTGCACCGCTTGTTACACATCTGTCATATGCCTCTCCTTTCATAAAAGCTCTTTCCTACTCCGCCTTCCGCTACAAAGGACTTAGTTAAAATCGCTATAATCACTATCATTTTTTTAAGCGTTTCACGTCCCGGACGTCCAGAGCGGCAGACCGTCCCTACCCGATAACGAGTACTCGGTGGATTCTTTTGTCGGCCGGTACTTTTCTTTTGTGGTATCAATCGCGTGATCGCTTCCTCCTGTTTTAGCACCCCGGCAGCCGCGCTTATTCCCCCTTTGTCGGGTCCTTAATCCGACAAATGATCGAGAAACGATACGGGGGTAAAGTTGAACAGTACTGTTACTGTTCTGCCCAAGACAGTTTCTGTCGATTGTATAGAATATAATAACACGGAATTTACGTCATATTTTATCGTCTGAGTATGTTTAAAATTCGTACAAAACTAAACTCTGAAAACTAATAAAAGCGAAGAGGAATAAGTTTCTAGCAAAAATGTAACACCGATGTGATGGAGGTTGTTGTCGGCGGGTTGGAGGGGTGCCGGGGAGCGGCGTCGGTAGTAGTGGGGTATTGATGGAAGCTTGATCCGGACAAACGACGTCGTTACGTGAACAAACTTGTCCCTTGACAGTGCTGACCTCTGCAGGCAGCTATGAGTAATGACCATACGGCTATTGACTGATTGCTACTAATTGTCCCCGGTTGACATCTGTATTTAGTTCATTTGTCTGCCAGTCAACACGGGGAGGCGCGCACGCGGTCATGAGCCGGAGAGCGTGAGAGTGAGCGTGAGTTGGGCCGCGGTGGGGTCCCCGCAGGGGGCAGCCTGCAGATATTCAGCCAGAGGGGCCGATCAGAGAGGTTTCGGTCTGGGCTCGGATCGCTTCTGAGTCACCGCTAGCAACACCACCCTATAACTACCCATTAGAGCCTAACGAATTATATGCAATACATTTTTTGAGATCATTACCTCGAATTGTAAGGCGCGATAAAATATTATTAAATTTAGCTCACCAGCATCCCGGAGATAAATAAACCGCCTTTAATCGTTACTCCTAAGAAACAGTCTCCGGTAACTAATACGCATTAATATACGGGTCTCCATATATTTATCGATACAGGCCACACAAGCACAATACGCAAACAAAGTCGCATTCAAGTTGCTGACATCTTATCCATTTAACTTTTTTAGTCCCGACATTATATCGAGATGATGAAAAGGATAACAACTAGAAGCTAATCAAGACCCAACCGGTTTTAATTTACAATCTAAATAGCCATCGCCGTTAATAAGGAATTAATGCGTACTGTGTACAAACGTTTAAAATCCACCGGTCAATGATGACTGGTGACAGAAAGAGACGGAGACTGGGAGTGAGAAATAATAAGTAGGAGTGAGAAAGGTTAAGTAAAGGAGGGGGGAGTGACCGGGGGCGTGAAGGTGACGCGGCCGCTGGGCCCGCTCGATTTGTCACCGCTCCGGAGAGACAGGCCGTGTATTTTATGCTTAAACATATTTTGAAGTCACCGGACCGGTTCCGACTGGACAAATCATCGGGGCCCCCTCGGAATCCGATGAATTTCCACGCCGAGTGTGTCCTTTATTATTATTTCTTTTTTTTCTTTTCTTTTCTGTTTTTATTTTTTTTAATTTTACCTTACTCCTTGACTCGTTTCTAAAATTAATTGTCGGCTCCCTTTGCTCTCGTCTTAAGAGCGGTGGCCGAGGTGGGTAACAGATTGTCATCGGACCTGTGGCTCGTCCAGGTATTCTTCTTAACTCTTTTTCGGTATTTCTTAATGTCCCCTATTCGGACTGAAATTAATAGACGAGGATTATCCATTGCTCCTATCGGAAAACATTTACTTAATATTTCACTCGACGTACTGAGCGATCGTATAATATTTGAGAAGACATCACGATTACACTGCCGGTTGGGATTTTGTAAAATAATTACGGTTGATAATATGATTACAAATAATTATTATTAATGGAGATAATAATATTATTTTGCCAAAATACCGTATAACTTTTTCTTAACGATAAAACCATTAATATGACTCCCACACCGCTGAGTCTTATTAATAACAGATATAAACCGAGTGACGTCGCTATAAAAGGACTAGCCGGAATATTAATAAGTTAACGGAATGCTTTATATGATCAGTTCGCCTTTTAAATAGAGCCGGCCCATTAGGCTCTTCGGGTTGTAATAAACGAGGCATTAATGGCCCAGGCCTAAGGTAATATCAGTCTCTCGGTGTTATCTACCTGTTACAAATTAATGTATACCTTAGAACGGTACTTTTCAAACTAGTTATTTTAATGGAGTAGCATTCGTCCCGGGGTGCCTCGAAGCCGCATTTAAGTGTCTAATTTATTTAATGATTTTTGATCAAATGAAATTGTATAGAATCACCTAAGTCGTATTTAAACATAAGAAATTCTAAGATCTACCAAGGTGAAAGACCTCATCGCCTTATGCAGTAAATTTCATAGACCATAACAGTCGAGGTGATTGTTTCGTTAAAGTTTACCCATACGAATAACGAAACCAAACGGTAATGGTACAAATAACCAAAGATGGTTGAACAGTCATTTATCCTCTGACGATACGGCGCATTTCTAATGAAAGTAGGGAATTTAGTAATACGAATATAGTGATAACTACGGCTTCCGTTCCGGATACCTGATCGATATATGGACGTATTTGTCCACCACTCGACTGCCGGATGGAAGAATTTTTGAGTTCGGCAATTATTTGTGACCAGCTTTTCGGGCAGACCGAAACGATCGGTTTTCGTTTCGGCATCAGGCTCAAGGATTGTTTTTGACGGGGGTTAGCATGACTGATAGGCCGTGGCGTGTAAATTTCGGTGTATCACTTTGGGCGATGGTGGGCGGGGGCGTATCTCCGGCACAACTGGAGGCCGGCGCTAATTTATGAATAATTCACCGGTTTTATTTGTGGCTCGGAGGGGGCTAGGCAGGGGGGCGGTCGCGAGGACCCCGCTATTGACAACCGCTAGGCTGGTACTCGCTCTCCCTCAGTATAGGTGTGCCCCCAAGGAGGGTGAGCGGGCTGGGAGGGGCTTAAAGCGCGATGTACGACCCAACTGGAGTCCGGTAGACGGAACGAATAGCCCCATAGAGTTTGATAGCCTCCGGCATTACGGCCTTACTCCCCCTCGTTACATTTCTCCTCATATCGGCCCCCGGTCAAGTATCCGTCTCTCTCTCCTCTCCCCCTCTTCCTCTTCCACCACTCCGTCGTCTCTCGTTTCCACCGTCCGTCCGTCCGTCCGTCCGTCCCTCTCCGTACTTTTCCTTCTCGATATACACGCGACCCTGTTCGGTATTGGACCCTCCTCCTCTATTGGTCGTACTTTCTCCTTCCTCGTATCCCTCAGATACACCTTTTCATATTCAGTAACAATGCCATATTCCTTCCCTGATATCTCTAATACAGGGGCCTGGCCCATAAGAAAAATTACCCTCGGCTCCCTCCCCCGCCACGCCCCCGTCTCGGTTCGATTTGAAAACCGGTTGTGAAATCGATATTTTACTTTCCCCGCCGGTCATTGTTCCGTTCGGTCAAATAAAAAGCTTTTCTGGCTACATCATTGGCCATTAGTCAACCGACCTAACAACAATTGGATTTGTTATTCTGTGAAATTCGCTGTTTGATTTATTCGATCCGTCAAATTGTTTATACATTCCAACTACCGGGTTATTAAAAAATTTTCATGCGACTCTGTAATTTCTATGTACTCAATACATTCCGACTGGGAATCGATATTTACCGAATTAACTCCTGACCTAGGTATAAAGAATGGATACAAATATAAATATCCAAACATGCCCTAATATTTTGATATATATGAAATGAACTATAATTTAGAGATGACACCCAATTCAAAATGTAAAATACATTCGTTTAGAATAGTAATGTAATAACCACACATTAGCGCAATAAATGTTTGAAACAGCCAAAGTATGTATTAAAAAATTTGTTTAGTTTGTATCTTAATTTCTGTGCGCAGATAATTCACATAAATTTGTGTCTACTTTGTTTGTAAATGCATTACATTACCGGGCCCTTTTTTGCTTTCTTAATAATGCGTGTTATTAGGACGGAGCCTTGTGAATAACGACTGACAACGTATTTTAAGATGTTCCGATCTAATCTCGTTATTATTCGGCAAAGAATCGTTCCGTAGGAAACATTAAATTTTCTCCGTTACCCGGTGCACGGCTTAAAAGCGTTGTTTATTGCCCCGTTTACTATTCTCTACGGTCGGACGCCCCCGAGTCAGTCTCTGTCCGAATGACGCAACGGTAAATAACGTCACTAATACGGTCCGTAAAATGAATTATTTTTATCGCATCCTTTAACTTTTGAATGTGCCCACTATGCAAATCGCACCCTGGAACCAACCCGTTTTTGTCCTATTAGAAATCCGATTTCCTCTTTCGCAATTCCCGGTTAAATTGTCCAAGAGCGTAAACATTTTAGAGCGTGCTGATTTTTCTAGCTCGAGTAAATTCAATAGTTCTACGCATCACTTCTATTCAATAGGTCCAATGCAATTATGTATAAACTTCTTTAAATAGACACTCTTCAAGTTAATTAATTCACGGCAAACTCTAATCCATTATATTAACGTCGTATTAATTTTTATTGGAAAACAAGTGTTCGTAGAATTTTAAAAATAATTATTCTTATTCATCGTCAGAAATGTATGGCCCAAATCTCGTTTATTTATTTTTAATTGCGCGTCATTTTGGCCGATCTGCAGGTTCATCTCGATAAGTGTTTTCCTCCCCCGTGGGTGGTGGTGGTGGTTGGGTAGGGCGGCGGGGGGGTGGTGGTTACGAGGAGAATGTGATTTGTAGACTTGATCATAGGACTGGAACGTCTGAAACAAAAACAAAACCATAAACCACAGCTCACCAAACGGACAAAATAATTTACCGCCTTATCCCGCGACAGTTTCTTGCCCCTGATATATCAACACTGTGAACTCTTCTCTTCGCCTTCAAGTGCACGATTTATTTCCTTCTTTAAGGTCCCCAACCTATTTTCTTGTAGGAATCCTGTATTGTAGAACGCGGCCTACAGCCCTTAGGTTTATCTGTTAGGCTCCTCGGGTTTCCTCGAAGGGACCGGTTAAGATTGTAAATGGTAGCGACTCGACCCGATCCAGGGGTCCTTCGGCCAGGGGGTTCTCCCGCGGCAATCTGGAGTATAAGCCTGGTGTTACACTCCTTCCTATATAACCGGTACAACTGAACGAAAATTGTGCACGGAACAATGACCATTAATTCGCAGATATCATGCAAAGTCACGTGTGGGTCCCTACTAACGATTACTAGAATACAATTCGTATGTACAATATTACATTTTTAATACGTCATTTCCACTGAGAGCCTTTTTTCTTTTCTCCTTCTTCTAATTTTTTGAAACTCGATTTAGGCCCTGTTATTAACTTTTTGTAGACATATATTTCCTATACATTATTCATTTTTGTTATACCTCGGCGGAGTCTATTACCATTGTGTCCGTTTTATAGTTTCAATCAGTCTTTCTTAAAGGAAAGGACAGAAATTCGTTCATAACGGCGTAAAATCTATTTTCTTACTCAACGTTATCGTTCTTCATAGGACTTTGACGTATAAACATTAGTTAAACATTACTGACTTCTACATAGGATATGTGACATGGATATTATTGTAACTTGTGTACTATTAATTCTGTCTTTCCACTAACAATGTAGGTTAAAATTTTTAAAGTAAATTTACCCGTTCTCCCTTTTTAAATCGATGTGTTATATTTAGAACTAAGAATTATACTTTCTCGCTGGACTGTCGAAAAGGCGAGTGCCGAACTCGGGGAGGTGGTATTTTTTTTTTTTTTTTAGTTCCGGACGAAGTTGTCATGTGTCTCGGGTAGCATCTTGAAAAGGGGTTGTGCGTTGGGGAGCTCTGGATGAGGGCGGGTAGTCTTGGTGAAGTTGTCCGACTGTGACGGGTGGCAGTCACCGTCAGGGCCAGGCACTGTCCGCCCCCCGGGCGCCGCCCCCGCAGTTTATGCCACTCAACTTACCATGTCCGGCTCACTGCACCCCGTACAAAACACACATACGCGCCCCGGCACGCCGCCAGTCCCTCTGTGCTCAACAATTACTGTTTTACACATTGTTCACAGCAGAGCAGTCACCCGGTCCCTAGCCCATCTCTGTCCCTCCACTGAATATTCATCCCTCTCTCTCTCTCTCCCCTCTCACTCACACACACTCTAAGTATGTGCTAACCTCGCATAATAATCGAAGGTGCTGTCGAGTAAAACGATTAGGAGACTTTAAAGGCCAATCATTTCTCATCTAATTGACGTCCCGCCCCCTAAAGCCTACATTTAGAATTACCATTTGTTTGTATATTTCATTGAATAATGAAACAGAAATCGCTTTCTTAAATACGTACCAGTTTCTAATTGGAAACGGAGGTGAAAATTCTATTTTCACGTGACTATGTAATTGGCTATTATTATTGTTCTTAATGAGAAGCCCTATTTCACTCTTGTTACCATCTGAAACGTCCGTCCTATTATTAAAAATTCGAGGAGGAAACGAAAGAGCGGCCTAGTTCAAATGAGCGAACGTTTATTGTCTTCGAATGAATTAATTTTCTTTCAGGTCGCTTTCACTCCTGGGCGTTATAGTCGGAGTTCTCTTGGTCAACATAATGCCTGTATTTTATATCGCCACATGTTACAGAGGTTGGGACGGGCGCGGAAGGAATCCGGGGGCGGAGCTAGTCCCGGGAGTCTGTCCTTCTCCTTATGCCCTCCATCGGCAATCAGGGTCGCCGCTAATAGGCTCTGTCGGAGCTTTTGAACCCGGATTCGGGGAATGTTGATTGACTCGAAATTCATATCTAAATTTGGTGTTCCCCGGGAGGGGGACGGGTGTCGTTAAACCGATGATTTTATTGGGCGCATTCCCGGAATCGAGTGACACCGCTGGAATTCGGAGGATTTCCTTCTGGTCGGCTGGCGGTGGTGGAGAGGCCGCTTTCTGTACTCGGGTTTTTCGCCCGGTCGTACCCTATTCCCGTCGTAAAATTGTATAGTCTCTTTGTAAAGAGTTTTCTAAAACCGGCGGTGACCGAGAGCGGTGGCGGCGGGAGGCGGGAGGCGAAGGGCATTTACCTGTTGTTGATTTGTTGGCCTGCCCCTCACGACTCCGTCTACATGGAAACGCTCGATAACTCATCCGATAAGCCCCCATAAAATATCCATCAAAGACAGCCCGGTTTGTATTTTATTTGACGTGTATTTAATTAAGCTATGCCGGCCTCATTTGAGACCACCGTGTCGGCCTTCCATATTTCAATATCTTTTATGACCCTTTTCAAGGCTTTTCGAAAACCCGAGAGTCGGTTCGTGACGCCCGGCTCCGGCACTGGTTTCTCCCCGTGTGCGACTCACCCGCCCCGGGCTCTTTTCTCGCCCATCGTTTTCTATTTGCCGATTCGTATATGAAATTACACTTCATACTTTAGCGGATACAATTCCACTTTAGAAACGACAACCTGACTTACTCCCCAGACATTTACCTTACTCGGGAGGATCAAGGGAGCGAGCCACATTTCCGAGTATTTATGCGTAAATGTTTTTCGTTTATCGATTAAATGTATTCGATATATTCCTCTGTTCCAGGCATCGCCGTTTTACTTACGTTGCCGCCTCCAGGTGGTCATCTTTGGGTGTGGGTCAATTTCAGTTAGGTGGAGGTTCTCGGTAGGCGTTGTAAATTAGACCGCGGGGAATGTTGACAAAATACTTGTCCCGGAGGTTGACGTTGTTAAGTATTGTATTGACGCTGGCGGGGGAGTCGGGCATCGGAACCCGGCACACGAGTTTCCTTTTAGCGCACTCTCAACATTCCAGTTACTACAGATTTATATGGGCAGGTTCTACACTTGCCGGCAACAGCCACCGCCGTCGGCCCCTCCTTTCCTTATACACTCCTCTTTTATAGAGGAATCTTGGCGCAGCAACAGTTAAATAAAAATCGAGGCGATTCATAAAGAACTTATTCCTACTAATAGAATCCACCATCAATCCTAAGGACATACGGCATCAGTTAATCCTTATTGCCGCCTAGTCGTAATGCCTATAGGACGAATATTAGTTTAGAATTTCTTTTCTGCAGGATAACTCGCGTTACTTATTGTTTATAACGATATAAGAATCGTTAATTTATACGGAAACAAAAACTTGGAAAAAAATAAATATGGATTTACTCACTTAGATAGCATTCTGCTTTTAAGGCGCGGTGTCGGGGAAAAAACTTAGGTATAACAATCACAATAAACAACGTTCTTTTCTGGTAATTACATTCTCCCGCGGGACAAAGGATTTTAAAAATGTTTAAGAGCGAGGAAACCCCTAACGGGGACAGATAAATAAGTTTGGTTTGTAACAGTGGGTACGGGCTAAAGTTTAGAAATTTAAGGGATCGGCGCTGCGAGAAAGAAGGAACCCCTAATGGAGCCATACGTTCTAGTTGGGGGGCCCTTATTACGTGTCATGCTCCGAGTTCATGAGACAATTTCATTCCGGTTTTTTCTGCCCTGGAAATATATAAATTCCTCCTTTTAATTAGCCCGACTAGTATATCTCAGCGGCGGCCTGGGCGGGGGAGGGCCATGTTTATGCCCATTACACAATACAACTCCGTGCGAAATCTCACCACTCTTTATTACACCGGCGGACCCTCTCTCTCTCTCTCTCTCTCTCTCTCTTACTCCCTTCTTTCGTTTCTTGCCCCCGCCCCGCCCCCGCCCCGCCTCTCCCCTTGCCCATTACTCGCTTAATCCTCCTCTTTTTACGTTTTTTCCCCTATCTTGTTGGGAAGTTTAGCGCGGGCCCCGAGCCGTTAATGGGGGGCTGGGGCCCCCTCATCGGCGGCTAAATGAAGCCGGCCGCCCTCGACCGCGCAGCTCCTATCGAACGGAGCCCGAATCGTTTCCTACAGTTTCCAGGGGGACCTCCCCTCCCCGTCCCACCCATCCGGACATAATTTTAAACCGAGGCGATCGTAAATAACGGCGGAACAGAACTAGCCGAGTGATGGGACTGGTGCTCGGAGGCCCGGGATGGGAGCGGTATTAAATGGGACGCTTGTGAAGTTTGAGTAACGTTCCGTATATTAAAATATAATTTACAGGCTTTAATTCGGCGTTGGCCCAAAAAGGAACGGTTGTAGATGTGATTACGGGCCCGAGGGAACTGTTCTCTGTCACGCGATGTGCCATTGCTAACTTCACCCTTGATATATTACGATATCAACGGGGCGCTTCATATATCCCCTCTTCCGACGTATTTTCACATTCTATTCGTATTCTTTATTGTTTTCGGTTTGTTCCTCGTATCGTATCCCCTTTCTTCTTAATAGAATTTTATACGCATTAATTCGACTCGACTTTTCTGAGCGAAGCAATTATACTAACTTTACAATATGTCAGTATATTATTCTTTTCATGAAACGAGAATGTGGAGTTAAATTATTATTACTTGTATTTGAACATTTTATACAGTCCGTTTCATAATATAAATATGTAACGATTGGTTAAACGAAGTGCATAATAGTAATTGAATTTTTAAAATTCTCATCGAACTTTACGTGTCATTTATATTAAATAATGTATCTTATAGCGTGTTATATCTATTCTTATTATGTGTATTCGTTTTAGGTAAGTACCATAATAGAAGACAGTAACTGATGACTCGGATTCAGTCCATGCACGTGAGTACTCCCTCTGAGGCTACTAATAACAGTCCGATGTTTGAGAGAAAAAGGTAAAATAAATTTCCATTCCGTGAAATATTCGTATATTCAGTTTCTAGGGGACAGATGCAGGCTAACAAGTTTGAACCGGAGGTTCGCCGTCCCGCGGAAAATAACGTATGGGATCGGACAATTAAGACACGACATGTTTAGTGGTACAACCCGATATGTTTATTACACAGCCTGCGCCCTCTTACTGTTATTACGGTACGCGGAGGATCTATGCCACCCCCCAGTGTGGCGTCCCATCTGATTCACACAGTCATTTCTTCTTCCATTGTGCCGCATTTTCATTTCCCTCGGTCTTATGTTCTCTCGCATACAATTTCTCTACTCGATATATTCATCGCTTCAAATCAACGGTTCATTCACTCTTCTCCTACTCTGTCCTCTCACGCTTCTCAAATGGTTCCCTTCCTCGTCGCTAGACCGGTTTCGATTTTTCTTCACCGTCAGTAGCATTTCGTAGACGTATACTTACATTTGTCGGCCCTATCCTGCTACCACTATTGCTAAACTGTTGATTCAATAACATAAATCGGTCTAGCATAAACCCAGAAAAGTACCCCAATATTTTCTTCCTCATTGCTCGAGTGACAAGAATACTGCATATCCTTCATATTGTTTTGTAACATTAACATATACGTGACAGTACATCGAAGACATACGTGTCCTGTCGTTACATTTTATCGAAGACAGTTTCTAGTGTTTGGACATAACTCGGTATAACAGGGCTTATTATAATAATGGTGCACTTCCCAACTGTAAGAGGGATGAATCGGGTCTTCAACAATACAGGGTGTAATCATCCGCCAATTGGGCAATGTACGGGTCTCTCTCTCTCTCTCTCTCTGTCGCTCACTTTCCTCAGGGCCGTGTGTGTGTGTGTGTGTGTGTGTGCGTGCTTTGTCGTCGCTTTGGCGATCTGCGCGCCTTTCTCATTGGGGCTCACGCACGCCCGGCCCTCGCTCACGTCGCAGTCCTCCTCGGCCCCGGGCATTATATCCGCAGTCCCTTCCTAAATTTTACACGCTGGCTTAACTCCTCCTATCATCATTTATATACGGCCCCGCGGTGGGCGGGGCGGGGGCGGGGGTGAGGCGAATAATGCTCGGCGTTGTACTTCCTGGTGCACTTCATCACCGGCACAATGCTACCTTTCTCCTTCCCCGTGTGTGACATAGTTCCGCCGGTGGTCGTTACGGCCACGTCCGCTCCCTCATGGATTTTTACCTGTTCGACCCGCCGTTAACAATAATGGGGGTCTTATGCATTCCCGAGTCGGGGAAAAAACTGCGGTAATTTTCAACGTTTTTCCCCCATTACAAACTACGTGCGCTGTTACACATTTAGTCAATGCGATTTCTTTCGGGTACCGTTTTTGGTCTATGATGATTCCGATATATAAATACAGCGGACCGACTGTACACGCGATCTGTGAATGGTATAAGACGCGTAACTTGAGACGCAAATCACTTACTGATTCGTGTTCATGATGACCAATGGTCTTTTAATTAATTACCTTTTTATTTATATTATTAACAACTAACTTTAATTAGTACGAAATATAGTAATAATGTACAAAAAGTCCTGTCAGAAAATAACGCGAGTATTTTATTTAAATAAAGCGAATTGAAAAATGTTTTCTTTATGTAATTACTTTGTCATTATTTACTTAGTACCGTACATAATAGAATATTACGTTTATTAAATTAAATCGAAACGATTTTGTTTTGTATACACTTGTTTAATTGGCTTTCGTTCCATTTCCGGAATGCCACTCTATTTATACTTGTGTTTCCACCGGTTTTGATCCGGAGCCTCATTGTTCGTGCCAGGCAGCTGTTTCCTCCGAATTAGCATAGATACCCCCGCACAACAACATCGTGTCACTGCGACACAACTCGTAATTCTAATTATATTTTACAGTAAATTAAAATCCTATACAGAACTGGGAATTATAGCCTCTCTGCCGCCAGTTCGTGCCGTACAATTGGCGCACTGTAAATAATAAATGGGTGAGCCACTTCCGGCAGTATTCCCCGGTGTATACCAAATGTTGGATCGTTTAAATAGCACGACTTTTTTTATCGAGGCTACACACATAGAACAGTATGGTCGTATACACCGTAGTAATGTTTCTTAGACAAATTTACGCTTTTGTTGGTTTATGATTTAATTGACATATACACCTAATTTGGGAATGATGTTGCTAAGGGGTAAGGTGAAATAAGAGAACGCAAGATAATTAATTTAAAATTTGATTACAGAAAGTGAAGTAAATAATAAAACGATGTTTCATCGTGTCTTGTAATCGGGGACACGGTAACTAATTCCGAATAAATATGGTATAAATACGGTTCTGAGATGGCAAGCCGGTAATTATCGGGCGGTCCTCCTTGGGGCGGTCGGGGGTTGCCAGGACTGGGTGGTGCGCATTTCGCGCCGAATTAATTCAACCCCTCGTTATTTATAGGCTTGAGTCATCGGGCCGGGGGCCATTGTTTCCCCCCTCCAGATAGACCATCAAAGAAATTATTTATGTCCCAGTTTTAATGCCGTGTCACCCTTAAATCACCTCGTGACGTTTTTAATTCTTAAGGGCGGCATTAATCGGGGCGCCGCGCGTGCCGAATTTGTGATGTACAACTGAGTGCGGGGCCAGTTTATACGGCCGGGTAATGAGGACATTTGTATGCCACCACCCTCCCTCCGCTCACCATCCCCTCCCCCCCCCACCCGCCGCTTATTAGCCACCTAAATCTTCATATTCCTACTAAATGTCAACCGTCATTATGAATTTCGTCGCCGATCTATTTCCGGCCGTCGTTTGACTTTAATCTAAGAATTTCATTTCGAACGCCCCTCCTTTCGGTCCTCCTCTTCTCCGGTAACTCGACTTCCGGCAAATGACGTTCGAACCATTTCGAAATATTTATTTGTGTTTTTAATGTTTCCAGAAAGTGCCTAGTTATTATAATAACATAAGAAATGAAAGTTTTGGTTGACGATTTTTTACACGTACGTATCAGTAAAGGTGATATCAGTTTCTTTGATTTGTCGTTTGTATTTCTACTTGTTTTATGTAGAAACGGTCTGACTGATCTTTACACTGATTGACAACTGTTAAAGGAGTAATTGCAGTCATTTTCTCATCTCTCATTTCAGAAATATTTAATATCGCCCTCTCGGTGAAACTAAATTATCTCAAAATCTAAAACAACAGTCTGCAACGTGAAGAAAGGAATTTGTTCGAGGATCCACCGGGGTGTCTCTCATACTTTCGGTAGTCGGAGGGGGGCATGTATCGCGCCGATATAACCCAACCGGGGATGAATCGAGATGGGGAGAGGGCGGTAATTGTCGGGCCGCCCCGGAGTCCGATTTTCCGAACGATAAAACATAATCAGAAAAGCGTTAAAATAACCAGATAGCGGGTTGGCGGGGGCGCTATTTGTCGGTGTGATGGCCGGGGGCTCGTTGGAGGGTTGGTAGGGGTGGCGGTTGAATGGTGCTCGACGCTATGCCTACCAACAAGCCGAGGCCCGGTCGGCACTTTCAACGGTGACGGTTGTTGCATTTAAACACCTCATTGTTTCCTAGCCGCCCCTCTTCGTCGGCGAACCGTCCCTCCCTCCCCCATCCCCCCAAA
This sequence comes from Lethocerus indicus, assembly GCA_019843655.1. Taxonomy (NCBI): domain Eukaryota; kingdom Metazoa; phylum Arthropoda; class Insecta; order Hemiptera; family Belostomatidae; genus Lethocerus; species Lethocerus indicus. The sequence continues at coordinate 16,880,562 of JACDQD010000003.1, read as the reverse complement.
CTCCTTCTCAGCGCTCTCTCTCAAAAGTACACAATCACACTTTGCATAGCTCGGCCGGCAGTTACCCAAATGTAGATCGATACCAGAGGCCGACTGCTGACCCGAGCTCTTTACTTACTTTTACTGACACCTTTCAGTCCCCCGATCCCCCCCCCTCCTCCTACTTACTACCTTCCAGCTCCGATTGCGCAAGGTGTGGAAAATGTTTATTTTCCTCGCGATATTGTTTAAGCAGAATGCGCATATTTATATTTGATTATTACGTCGTTAATATTACCGCTTATTGTTTTATATTATTATATTTCTCACTATTTAAAAAATTTCACTATTTCGATGTGCGTTCAATTCTATACTTTCCTTTCTCGGTGTCTTACATCACATGAAGTAATTACCTATTTCTTCCATATTATCTGTATATGGTAATTAACATTTAACGTTAGAAATGTATTTATTTATTTATCGTACTTACATAACGATTTATTTGAAGTCCCGATGTTCAGTGTTATATAAGTGTAACCGCGACAGTTCCTATGTTCCTGGTTCCTCTTTCCTAATCAATGTTGTTTATGCGGGGGTGTTTTAGGAGTCGTATGGAAGTGTGGTGGGGCGGGAGGGGGTGGCTGGGAGTGGAGTGGGTTGAAGCATGGCCACTATCCTTTATGGGACGTGACACAATAACTTTGAACGACTTTAAGTGTAACGGACAGCAGTCATAACAGTAAGTCTGTTAAATTAGACATGTTTTCCGAGCGGGTAGTAGTTATAAGTCTGGCACGGGACATTGAGCCCAACTCTGTGTAATCCCAGAGATTACATAATAAACAACAGATTTATAAGCGATAAAAATATTTTACGTTAAGTCGAGTCGCTTCAAAGAGTGTACTATAGAGGGAGGAGGAGTGGCAGTCTTTCTCTCTTCTCGTCTAGCTGACTTGGAGTTGGGTTTCTGTGTGTATGCGTGTGCGTGTGTGTGTGTGTGTGTGAGGAAGAGAGGGAGTAAAGATAGGACTGAGGGAGGTAGAGAGCGTGAGAGAGAGAGAGCGAGAGAGAGAGAGAGAGAGAGAGAGAGAGAGAGAGAGGGAGGGAGAGAGAGAGAGAGAGGGAGAGAAGGGTTATGTATTGCCAATTGGAAATGTTGGGATGGTGGGGAAGGGCTGGAACGAGAGGTGGGGAGGAGAGGGCAGTAAACTTTTATGTGTTTGCTTATCCGGGCAATTCTGTGTGACGATGTCTGTCTACATGGACAATCGATAGCACTAATCTTGTGCTACGTGACACGGCTCTCGGATAGGCAAAGCCCGCAAACCGCCTTGCCGGGCCCTAGTTTAGGTTTCTTGTTTACTTGTCCTACTCCTGAGATACAGAAGTGATGAAACAATGTACAGTATTTTGAATTTCCTGATAAATTATATTTTTAATGGGGTGGATAATTCGGCAGAGCCTCGGAGTAACGACCGAATGAGATGCTCAAGTTGCTAGTCCGATTTTGACTTAAATTACATTCCTCTGAATAGGGAAAGTAGTACGTATCGATATATATATATATATATATATATATATATATATATATATATATATATATCCATCAAATCCTACACATTTGAGACGAGCATTACTTGTATCAAACAGTATTATCCGGTAACTTTCTAACTGAATCATATTGAACTATATATAACGGAATATCACGAACTACAACGTTTAAGCCTTCCCGGCCTTCCAGCTTGTTATCTCGGTCTTCAGGATTTTAACGGATCTAAATGATAAATAAGAGTCGGCGGTTATACTTTATCGGTTGAATACTTCACGACTTTAAGGCGTTTTACGCACACCGCGCATCTATTTAATTGATCTCCACAAAAGGGATTGAAAAGGCCGTATACCGAAGGGCACAAAAAGTGGCCCGCGTTAAAACTCGCCGAGCCAACATAAAAAGACAAGCGGTCAGAAATTTATGACGACCGGCATCGTACTCACTCGCTCGTTATTCGGGTCCCTGCCGGCTCTCCAGGTTTATTTCTTCAGGACCGCCTATTTTATTTCGTCGCGTTCGATCGAAAGTAAAATCATTTTATTGGTTTTCGGGCGTATAAGATTTTTCTGGCAATATATTTTATTCGCCGCTGTCGGCGGCCTAAACGGGCGGCCCGTTTTACGGGTGACAGTGCACATCTTCCATTTCAATTTGGACGGGTAAATCGATGTTGACGTCCAATAGTGAATTACTGTGAATAATTCAGAGTACACAAACGATTTTCCCCGGCCGCATATATTTGGGCGGTGGGGGCGGGGGCCGCGGGCCGCGGGTCGCTTGTTTACGGCTATCGAGTCCCCGCCGGCGGTGTAGGTGCCAATATTGTCCCCTTCCACATGTTGATTGATCGCGATACATTATTCAAACTGGAATTGTGGACAGTAGTTATGACCTAACCTCCATTCCCGTCAGTCTGTCTCCGGTTGAGCTATGACTGGATTTAATTTACGCTCTTTTCTTCCACCCCCTAATACACAGTCCGACGTTTTTACATCGATTTAATACCGACTGTCCCCGCGGGGAGCCAACCGTTCGTACTACCTTTCGCTCCGACAATATAATTACAGTTTCCCCGAATATTTAGACGTAGATATGGTGGATATCTCTGCGTTTCTGGCAGTGGCCAGTTTAATGCCTTGGGTTTAGCGGCCGGGGAGGAGGCCACCCGCCCGTGAATAATGGGAAACTGATGTCGGCAAACGCGGCACTAGTTATAGATACTGTTTTGGCGAGTGGAGGGGGTGTTTATCGTGGAAAAGTGTGTGTGTGTGTGTGTGTGTGTGTGTGTTTGTACAGGTGGCCGGGGGTCCGTGGTGGTGCCGGTCAAGTATATCATCTGAGCGTACCCCTCCCACCGTCCGCCGGCCTCTCCTTCGTATTCCCGCCCGTAATTGAACCATAAACTTGTATCCGTTGTGCTAATTTATGCGTTCAGTATGTGCTGACCCAAGTCCTGCACAGCTCAGCCCCCTCCACCCCCCGACTCCCGCTCATCTTTCTCTCTTGGGCCCGGTGCTACCTTTGTGCTTATTTCGCTGGTCCACCGCCCCCGCTTCACCGCCGCCAAGTAAAACAGCCTAGTCACGAAATAAGTCATTGCTTATCCCTAAACTAATCTCTACCCCTTCTCCCTTTCTCTTTATCGTCCGTATCCCTATTTTCACTTAGCCTACGCTATATCGGAAGTACTGTGCCGCGTTTGCAAAACTAGCCGTTCGTTCGTCACTCTTTTGGGAAATGAGTCGTGTAATACAATAGTTTCGCACCGCAGGCTTTTGAGTGTCCTAACCCGGATATGTTGTTCTCCTGATGTAGTCGCCATGACATTAAACGAGAGCGGTGTTGGTGAGCCGTTGAAATTGCCGTTTCAGTAATGTTGCCGGTTCTCAGTCCAGCCGGGTGAATAATTTAAGGATTACGGAGTTTGGAAGCGGTATCAGAATTACAGTTTCGGTTGATTGTTTCCCCTCAGATATATTCAGCGTACCGACATTCCTCGCCTGAAGGTAGTAAATACTGCAATTAAATACTAGATCTTTAATTGCATCTCCCGTTTGCGAAATTATGAAACCTCTCTAATTGTACTCCAGAACAATAATGTAAGGTAAAGTGCAACCGCACATATTTACAGGCTTCGTCAATACTGAGTAGCCACAATATTTAGCACAGTTGGAACGATTAAAAGCGTAAACTTTTGTTATAGTGTTAACAAAATTTGCTGCAAGATACCGCAACTACCGCGTAATAAACTAAATGGAATTCTCAAACTCACACCTAGGTACAGCGTACACAAAATCAGGTTATTACAGAATTCTTATCCCTTTTATTTGATAATTAAGAAGAAAATAATAATAATATATTCGTAAAATATTCCCAAAAGTGTCTGCGGTGTTCTCGGTGAGGACAAAAAGAGAGAGGGTGTTTAGGGTATGTTAGAGATAGATTAAGCCTAGGACTAGTTCGCAATATAGTTTATAAAACCAAGCAAAAACAAATTCTCAAAGAAGAAGAATTATGCTGATGCAGTTTTTCGTGACGCGGTAATTATTTACATTAGATTTTTTTAATACGTAAAATATTATTTCACATTATTTGAATTCCTCCCTTTCACTGCAATTTATTTTACTTAAGATAATTGCCGTCTTAACGACAGTTAATTCGGCCATTCCTTTCTTACACGCGATGTTTTCATCCGATTAATGTAATCTGGAGGCGGAACGATTTCGTCTCCAAAGGCAAGCCGCACTTAGTAAAGGCGGAGTTCACTAAGGTGGTATTGCTCGTTATTTAATGGAAAACAAATAGGGGAAGGGGGTGGTCTGTCTAGTGGACATATCGAGGACAGTAATTGTTGAAGGGGGGAGTGGGACCGAGGAAAGAATGTTTATGCCTGACAGCCGGGGGACAGTGACGGGGTGAGCGCGCGGCGTGGGTGCGTGTGTGTCTCTGTGTGCGCGCCCCCGTGTGTGTGTGTGTGTGTGCGGGCGCGTGTGTGTATGTGTGTGGTCATTGCTGAATATGCAATGAGGGGGATGGGACCGGGCGAGAGGGAGAGACAGGGCTCAGGCAATACAGTCCCGGGATTCTTGTCCAAATAATCCCCAGGGATATTGCTCCCCGGACAGGAAATGAACCCTGCTTATCAATCTCCCAACAACCCACCGCTGCCGCCCTCTGGATAAACCGCATTCTATTAGCCCTCATTCCCCACCCCCGCCCAGACCTTCCCTCTTCCTCTTTCCAAATGTTGTTTAAATTTCTTCTCCACTCTCTGCCCGCCCGCCTCCCCCACCACCCTTCACTTTGCCGCGATTCTTTCCTTCGGTATCTTTTTCTCTCTCTTTCTCTCTTACTTCCTTCCCTCCCTCTTCGTCACTTTATCCTCCTCCTTCTCCTGCCCCTTTTCCACTTCCGCGACTGCTCCGATACCCCCACGATAGCCCAAGACTCCGCCTAGCTGTCCACCCCTATCAGCGTTAAGTCTGTCCCCCTTATTACTTCTTTCCACAAGACTTATTGGAGATTTTCCGGCAACACTACAAGCCTAATAAAAAAAAAATTATTTATATTTATTATGTATTTGACATAGACCTTGACGTTTCTGGCGCAAACAATGCGCAAATTGTAATAACGCCTTCTTTTGAGATATTCTGGTCGGCGTTTTGCACTTAAGTATTGATATTCCTGTAACCGGGAATACGACACAGTATGCGGATTGAATTGGAATAAATTTTGCGTAATTGAAATTGAACAACATTCTGCAGCATTCAGTAACGATGAAGTTTTTACTAATTATCTCGGAGTCTAACGAATTTATAATTTTGAATTGTATATTCCACTTTCGATTTAAGTACTACAGAAGTCGAACCAAAAAGCTCGAATAACGCAGCTCTTATTAGTGCAGTGTCTTAAGACCCTGTGTAGAGTCTGTTATCCCCTTTGTACTTTTGTATACATCCACTGTTCTTTTATGGGTCAACACCTTTGTTCAAACAAAGACAAACACTTTCATCTTAGCAATGAGTGTCGGAGCTAGTTTCTTTTGTTTCCCCCGCTGTTAACTTTATCTCGGCTCGAAACGTTCCTTCTCTTACGTGTTTCAGAATACTTCTCTGGGGCACATGCTCTCGGCGGGCCGACTCGGGTCTTTTTTTGTTTCGCCGAGACGCCATTAAATATTCATTCAAAGTTTGGCTATTTCGCGAAGAGCGGGAGCAAGGCCGGGTTTTAGGTTTACTAAGGCGGGTGAACATTTTCAGTCACGAAGAAAGTCACGGAGCCCAATGGTGCATTTAATCGGATCGGATGTCGGGAGGGGACGGGAGCCGCGACCGGTCGGCAACTACCCCAACCGTGAAACTCCTCAACGGGATATCCTCGCGCTATCAACCTGAATCTCGCCGTCAGTAGGGCCCCCGCCCCATCTGTCGATACATCATATTCATATCGAATTTGTCTGAGTCGTGTCCGCTCGAGACCCCGCATCCGATAACAACTTGTTGCCTTTACATTCGAAAGAAGGATGAGATCGTCGCTAGAGAACTGTCTTCTTTTAGAACGTATCACATCCTTCAACGTTTAACGTCGGATATTTTATTTTTTCTCCAGGGAGGTTAGTGAAACACGTCCGTATTTCAACGGTGCTTCATTTTAATCAATCGTATCCCGGTTTGTGCACCTATAATTATAAACGCGGTACTACTCTTAGTATTAATTCCTTTGTAACGAGAGGTGCATCTCTCCTTGTGAGAGATTATTCATTTTTTCATCTGAGGTATATTATATGTACTCAAGGTACTTGTGTTACACTGGGAGTTGGTGTAATGAATTAGAGGGGGTTGAGCCGGTTGAGTTTTAGAGGGGGCGGTGTCACTTTGTCGGTGTGTGACTGACCACGTCACCTGCAAGCCGTAACTCACTCCCTCCCTCTCTTTCTCCCTCCCCCCGTCCCTCTCACTCACTCTCTCTCTCTCGCTTCTCCGAGCCGGTGGTACCCTCCCTAATAAGCACGGCGGTAGGAGGGGGAAGGTACAGAGGCCCCACATCCCTTACACTTAGAGGTCCCTCCCTCCCCGCGCCACTCAAAAACCTCCCCGCCCTCCCTCCTCGTACAACTCGGCTAACAACTAAGCGGCCCCCGCTGCAACTGACTTCAAAGCATCTTTCAATTTGCCTACACACGCACTCCCCCACCCCGCACCGCTGTATGTGTTCTAAACCGACCCTCGTCCAAAGTGTAAATCACTAATTACCTGCCCCTACCCCCGCCCTCAGCCGAGGCGCCGCCTGACCTCTCTTGACGGCCTTCTGCATAGAGCTTATTCCGTGTCAAAACACTAAACGATTTCTCAGTTTTAATATTTACAAAAATAAGGGTAGAAAATTTACCGGTCAAAAATTGCGATCATACGATTTATATTTCATTTATTTAAATTAGTTGTAAAATTTGAGCGTTGTCAAGAATAAAAGATATAAATAGTTCTTGTGGAATGATTTATATATGATGAAAAATGGTGGTGAAAAATATTACTAAGTTAAACAGACATTATTATTTTTTTGTTCCCACCTTTGAGTGATGTAAATAAAAAAAAACACGATTTTATTTTCGAATGGGAAGAACATAATAACGAAGATTTAGTATCGGTTGCTTGTTCTGTAAACGAGAAGTGGGTCTATTTCAATTTCATAAAATCGTTCGAAACGTCAACGGCTAGGAGACCGTCCGAGCGGCTGGCTGTACGTATCTCGACTGTCAGACTCTAAACTTTTCAACTGTTGACAGACTTCATTCAACCGCCAACTTCTCTTCTAGATAATACTCTTACCCGTGACAAATACCCGCCCGACGTTTGCTTGACGCGTATATGATGACTGGCGTGAACAATTGCAGTACCCGTCATCCACTCTTATCATCCGTTTCGGTTTTGTAAACGGCCTGTTCTAGATATTCTGTGTATTTGGAATCAGTGAAAATATGCTATACGCTTACAAGAATACCTATGCTTATTCGTTAGCGTGAGCATTACCATACCTTTGAATGGTCGAAGGTATACATAAATAGGCTCCGGTTTAGTCACGAATTTTTTCTCGTTCATTTCGATATTCGGATATTTCATCAAGATATTTAACCAAATTATATATATTAAAAATGACATTCCGCCGAACCGAGTTCTTTTAAAAGTTTAGTTTTTAACTCGTCTCGCTGCGCTAGCTTCTGGTTAATTAGGAATTAAATGATGGATTGCGTTAAGCGGCGCCCCCTTTTTTTTATATATAAATAATAATTCAGTAAAGCGTCATAGCGTTTTTGGCTGAAGAAACCCAGAAGAGCACACGGCTAGCATCTGGATACTTTTAAGACAATTGCTCGCGTGAAATACTTGCATCGACTCTCTCTTCATATGGAAGCGATTGAAAATTCAGTTCATTCATAAATGCAGTACTGCGTTGCAAAATTTAATGGTGAATACTAGACAAAGTATAATCTTAGGTTTTAATAGAAGAATTTATTTATGTAATTTGTATCATAAGAATATTTGTTTTTATCGCCTATTTTAGCCTCGAGATGCCAAATAATCATTGGACTGGTGCATAGTTAGAGGACCGTTATCGGGTTCCCGGGGGAGCATCGTCGAACGTCCTGGGGGAAAGAGAAGTGACCGTGAGAGGGAAGGTTGATTTAGCGATGTTTCCTCGAGATTGGGCGGTACCTTGTAGCCGGTAGTGGCGGCCCCTCTCGGTGCTCCCGGTACCGCGAGATTTATAGATATAGAGTAGAGCGGGCTCGGGCGGCGCCGAGTGACACAGGAGCCCCTTCCTCGTTTAATTATAATACTTTATTGCCCAATAAATCAGACTACGGGGGCATATTATAACCCCCGGCCCTGACACCCCTCCCACTAGCACCCCCGTGGGGCTCACCCCCGCCGCTCCGGAATATATATTTTTTTTTGAAGGATAGCGCTCAATTCTTACCACCTCCTTTCCACCCGGCCGTCCGATAATCCGCCTCCTAAAGTTTTTGTCGTATAGCGTCAGGGGTTCGCGTTTGGTTATTGCGAACGCTTTCCACCATCTTTTTCGAATACATTTAGTTATAAATCCGTTTAACAATTCGTTCCTACTTCACGATGATTGACACGCGATTTACGACGTTGAAATCACCGTTACCTAAGACGTTCGCGCTGGCATTTACAACAGTTATCGGCTTATTATGTAGGAGCGGTTATTAATCACGGGCATTAATCTCGCCAGTGACACGACGTACACACGCGAATCACCCCGGGGTGGTGGAAGAAGCACCGGTGTGGATTCAGGTTGTCCGGCTGTGTTATCGACGTTTGCGGGGTCTGTTCGGCGGGCGAGGGCAGCTGGGTCCGATTAGTCAAGGCGGGCCGGGAATCGACAAGGAAGCTGGTTATTGAATGGCGAAAAAATGGGACGCCGAGGGCCAGGGATGATGGCGTCGTGGTGTTGGGTGGAGGGGTGGGGCGGGGGCACGGGAGGGGGGTGAAGCGCTGTAGCGGCGGCGAACAGATGTGACATAACTCACTCAAACTGTGACAGCCGGCCAACTGCTCCGCCCCATTAAAGTTATTAATTACGATACCCTTACGTCTATGTGTTCTTTTGTGGAGCCCCCAAAGATTAATGGGAACGCCAATGTTTAACTGTTATTTATGTGCGCCATCAGCAGTTGCCGATTAAATGTGTCGTATCGCTCGCGCTCCCCTCGCCCACCCCTTAGCCCTAGCCCGGGGCACGCTCCTTTTTTCCTCCCCCGAATCACGAAAATACGACTCGCTTTCAATGCTTTCGGGGATTCTCGATAACGCCCGGCCGTATATAATACTTGAACGGATTTTATGATCTGCCCTAACTCATTTTTAACAAAAGTTCGCACGCCTTTCATAAACCGTTGATCCGTACGAATTGGTAGTTATCGATGGAAATATTTTTATACATTATAACTTATCGTAATGACAAGTAACGGGTCGCATTAAGAATCGCGGTATATTAGTGGTGGGATGTAGTGTAGTGCGAAGTTGATAGTAGTTCATAACACTTGTCCGGCACAAGAGGCCTCTTTCCGAGGGGGTGTATTATGCAGCCTTAAGAGTTGCGGGCTCATAGAAGGGAGGAGCGGACGTGTAAAAGAAGGAGATGCCCCTTGCCCGGGGCTATTGTGTCTGGGGGCAGCAAACTAACGCCGGGCCCTTGTTATCACACCCACACACGCCCACACCCACGCAACAACATACAGCGTTTTCACTCTCAATGCTTTCGTTCTTAATCCCATTGTCCAGGTGAAGGGGTTTCGTAAAAAAAGGTATCATTTCGGAACATGCAATGCCCCCGAATGGGTTTCCATGGAGTCGCACAATGGGACCGGTCCGACCGTCACTCCGAGGGCATTGCAATTCTTATTACAAGGAAGGAAAAGATTTATTCCCGCTTTCCAAAAAAATGAATCGATATTAACTATTCTCGAAAGAAAAATATATTTCAAATAGTATGGAATAAAAATGTTTCAATAATGAATTCTAATAAAAATCAATTCCTATATAGCTCTATTTCGTTAGATTTAAAATAATTGTCCGCATGTTAAGTAAACTTTACAAGGTGAGAATTATCAAATGTTATCCACTCGAGGCCCGGTTTGTATTTCCTGCCTAATTTCATAACACTTTCACTTTTATCTAATGTAAAATGATTGCGCCTTGGAATGACATCAAACAAGTGACCGACAAGTGCCGATATGACGGCCACATTTTCTTCAATGGAAATATATATTTAAATTTACTGAACAAGTGAGAATGGAACTCGGGACCAACCGGTCCTCGAGCATTACGCCTTTCTGTTAATTGGAGATAAGAAATTGAAACTGAGATTTTCTTGAACTAGAAAGCCGAAATGGTTTACGCTAATTATGCTGAATAGAGAAAGGCGGGCTGTACCCGGGGTACCTGTTGTTAGTGTTAAGGGGTAGTGTTTAGTGTTTTAGCCTCTGTGTGTGTGAGTGTGCGGGTGCGTGTTGGCGAGGGTATGAGGGGGATGAGGCGGATGAGGGGTGTGCCGAGGGGTGGCACTGGTTGATGCCGGCTCGGCGCGGCGCGCGCTCTCTACAGCCCGAGCCCGGCCCCGGCCCGACCTTCACCCAGTCGACCACCAGACTTCATCGGGTATCCACACTCACCCTCCGACCCGTCATTCTCTCTTTCTCTCTCTCTCTCTCTCTCACTCTCTCTGTTCCCCCCCCTCTCTCTCTCTCTTAGACACCTACACTCAGTGTCACCGCTCGTAACGACCCGTTCAGACTTTTGAAGCGGGAGGTTTGCCGACAGGGGAAGGCTGCTTGATGCTCCTGGCACCAGGTAAGTGCGATTATATTTACCTATTTCAACGACTCTCCGATAGTCGATAAATGTGCCAGATGGAATGACCGGCTTTATATTTTGACCGCTGAGAAAGTGATTGAAACGCTTATTATTCGCTCGCAATTATACGTTGCTTGGTCCTTACACATTCAAGCCCGGTTGTGTGTACATTGATATTTATTTTCGGAAATAATTTACCGCTGTACGCTTCGCGATACGTTTGCTTTTCGCTCTGTCAGCCGATAATGTTACCTTTTTCTCTTATGTAGTTGAGTGATAAATCCGTGGCCGACTCTGTCGGGGCCGCAAATCGGTAATTTCATTTTGGCACGGCCTCATTGAGCCGGAGCCGGTCTTGTCATACAATGTACGTTATCGGTTTGCGTGTGCCCTCTTCGGGAGATCGGTGTCGTGTCCCGGAAGGCGTACTATTGTGTTCGACGCTTGTTCCTATTCCCGATCGACCCTCATCCTCCCATTATTCCCTCTTGAGCTTGCTCTCGATCCCCCTCCCTCTTGTCACTGTCACACCGTCAGGGTTGCTCGGGTGTGCGTGTTTGTGAACGTCTGTCCGTCACCTCTCCACATATCTTGCCAACAACAGACGTTATCTGGTTTTCTTTCTTATCGGTGTCCTCTCTTCCTCCCTCCGTCCACCTCTCCTTCTTTTTCCCCTTTGGCACGGTTTGTATGGAGGCGCGGCTAACTAACCTGCGAGCAACCTTCCATCGCTGTTACAAACCCGCTTCGGTGACCTGCGCCGTATCGATATTAATCGAGTTACCGGACATCGAGTTGGTTCAAAACTGTTTATATCGTCTATCGATTGCTATTATTTATAAAAGTCCACGAACACGCAATTTGCCGTTTAATCGATATTGTTCCCCAAACTGTATTGTGGATTTGGATATTGTTGTTTTTTATTTATCGTTTCAGTTATAATTGCTCGGCTGCGTGAAAATAATTATAACAATCCTGTGGTACAGTATTGAAAAAATTATTCTCCATGAGATATAGCCCCATTTCCGTTCGTTCGATCGCGTATCGCGAGAGTGTAAACATGAATATGTACTATGACGAAAGTTAAAACACGCCGGGTTTTAATGGTCGAGCCGGGGGTATCACTTTGCCGAGGGCGGTCGGCACTTATTAAGAACATTAGATCTCAGCGTGAGGGTGATAAAAAGCAATGCAGAAGGCGCCCTGAGTGCCCATAAAGCCCCCGGCTCTCTCCCGTCTAAGTAGCCATATCGGTAATAGTTTCTGTTGCGACGTTACACACTCCTAACTGCCCCCGCCTTCCTATAAAACCCCCGCCTTCGCAATATTGCGCTATTTTCTCGGTTAAGCATTTCTGGAAGCAGTTATTGTCTTATTAGCCGGCAGATTTTTTTCGAGTTCCCAAAGTTCTTGAACTTTTTCGAGACTGCAGACATGTAGTAGGGAGGAGCGTGTGCGACTAAACATTTTAAAAAATGGTTGCAGTCTTTAGTTCCAATTTTGTTAAATAGCGCAAAGTTATGTTTTTCGGTTGTAACACGGGTTGTCAAGCGCCATGGTCTTATTTATAAAGGGACGTTTAGTTGGAGGCGGCCGCGGAATTATAAAAGAATTTCTCTTTATTGCTTTGGCTCTCGCCCCGCCTCTTTCAACCCCTGTTCCCTTCCTCCTCCTCCTCCTGCTCTTCCACTTTGTATAACACTGTCTATCTTTTTCATCGGTCTTCTTTACCTACCAGCGGAAGTAACAGCGTATCCAGTTTCCTCATTTCTATCTTATTCATAGACATGCTTCATACACGTTATATTTTATTCTGAAATGTCCTCTTTAATGAACACTAATTCATTATGTCGTAGGGAATATGTTCTGTTTATTTCAGCACAGCAATGGGGAACAAGTTTAGTAGAATTTTAATAACTGTCTAACTATTTGCCAAAATGAAATTCCGACATTACATATGTTAAGTGAATCATTGCGTGTGCGATGTTGATTTTCTGAAAATGAATGTGATCATGTAATATAGTTTTAAATAATCATATGTTTTCGTTCATTAATTCTCCAATAGGTCCAGCAAACAATAGTGTAGCCTCACAAATCGTAATTGCAGTTATCATTGTTGCGTCGTAACATTTTAGGTACTATATATATATATATATATATATATATATATATATATATATACTATATATATATATATATATATATATATATATATATATATATATAAATGTATATGTAAATTGACTAGACGCCTAGAGGCATCGCTTTTCTTTTATTGGTTAAGAGGAAACCGGATCCTATAGCAACGGTAAAATGTGTAGAGCCCTCTTTGGAATGTTAATGAGGGCAGAGGTTATTCAGGAGAATGGTGCTGTTGTCGGACGATCGATTTAAAAATAATCTGTCCGCTCGAATAAAGTCCGGTCGGGAATAACGCGGAGAAGAATAATGTGACGAAGGGTAATGCCAGTGGTCGGTGCCGGGGGATAACTACAGGTAACAACTTCCGTTTCACGCTCCAACGAAGGTTACCCTCTTTCGTGACACTATTTCTATCGTTTTCCTTTGTCTTACACGGACCGTTAATCGCATATTAACCGGTTCAGAGGAGGGATACGTTAAGGGCCCATACATTTTTAGCCCGGGCCGACCCCAACCGTACTACTCGGCAGTACTACTCGGTCGGATTTTCGCCACAGGAGTTATATTGATGATGGCCGTTTTTAATAATGGACACCGGGCAGCGAAAATTTGACAGAATATGCGAGGGAAGGAGCGAAGATTGACGCGCCGGGGCAGAATGTCTAGCGGGGCCCGGTCGGTCCCCGGGAACCCATTAACCGGGTCCGGACAATTAATATCGGCTGCGGAGGGGTCCGTCATCAATCAGGACTATGAGAAATAGCGAGCCGAGGTGGACGCTCGGAAGGAGCATTGACGTTATTGTTGTTACCTGTGGCCCACCACCATTAATAACGAGCCCGAGCCGCCCTCCTCGCAGAAACCTTCGACACCGATGGACCGACCGGAGGTCCCGCCCCATAAATTTCACTTTCAAAAACCGCCGAAGAAAAGGTTCGAGAAGCGTGCAAATTGGGGAGCCGCTATCTTCCCTCCCCCTCACAGCCCTAGAAATACAAAGCCCCGGTTTAAATGTTGGACGATGACTTGACCGATGTTCGGTATTAATTTCCCCTGTCGGTTTCGGACCGCGGTCTGTTTCCGGTGAAATTGTTAACACCATCTGCACTCCTCACTTACTAGTTCCCTCCCTCCTTTTCTCCCTTCGACTACTTTCTAGATTTATTGCGGCATCGACGGGAGGTTGGAGGGAGCGTGTGGAGTTTATGTGACGCTTTTGCCGCATTGGAAATGCACACGATGCACAGGAGGGTGTGTTTTATGTGGCCTCAGGTATCAAGTAACAATAAACGACTCTTTGAATAACGACCCCATTTTTTGAAAACTGGGGATCGTTAGTCCGTCCTAGCCTATTATTCGTCCTCTCTCTCCTCTCATGGCGCCGGCTCGCAACCCGAGTAACACTTAAGTTATCCCGGAAATTATCACAATTACGGTTATTGCTCTTACCTTTACGGCGCCTGACGCCCCGGCGGAGTTCGGGCCCCGTACAATTTCACATAATTTACTATCCCTATTAGAAGGAATCTGTACTATTACCGTCTAAAATTCTCAATAACTATCTAATTATGTCGCGGTTCAGGGACAGAATAGTTCTATTGCCCCCGATAGGTGTATGGTTAGCGTTGGCGAAATTTCGCGATGCTCGTATAGCCGGGGGCCGTACCGCATTGTTGGGCTACCTAACTGATTTTTCGACGTATTATTTTCGCCGTCTCTTCCCCCATAAATTGTCTCCCAGCGGCAATGGCGGGCCCTTACGCCAGACGTGTAATACTGCAGCCCTTTTATATTGCCTCCTCTAAATCACCGAAAGACATCATGGCAGGATGAAGTGCCCTCCTCCTTTATGAACCGACCGACCGTTCTCCGTTACTCTCATAGCGTTACTTCATAATTGCAACAATATCCGAACAATAACTTCTAATGTCGCCGTACCCGATTGATATATTATTCCATTTAATGCCAGAATAATACCTCGTCTAACTAGTCAGGTTAAGTATAAAGGCAAATCGAGAGTAATTTACATATCTATATACGATATTCGAAATTAATTAACTCTGTATAATTAATGTAAATAAATTTGTAAACGGCGAAACATGCAACCACCTTCGGGCGCGCTGGGTACCGCGATGATTGAATCTGGATGGGGGTCAGCTAAGGATTAGTAGTCGTCCAGATACCGTTGGGTGTTGAATGTTGTGAAGGTGGTATGGTGGTATGGTGGCCGGACAGTAGAGTGCTGGTAGCGCGGTAGAGGTAGGACAGTTAATTACAGCCTCCCTCTCCTCCCTCGCTCCCCTCTCTATCTCGCTATGTTTCTTTCTCTTTCACTCCCTATTTCACCGGTAGTACGAAGAAGGCAGTAAGAGTTGTCACCCGGAGCCATGTTAGTTTACATAATGACGATACATGCGAGGGCCGGCCAGCTCCGATATCGGCCCCGGGAGCGGAGGCCGGGCTTTGGATCAGATAGAGCGGGAGTCTCCCTCCTCATCCTCGCTGTTAATTTGCATTGTTCTGGCCCCAGTCCACCTTCTTTGTCTTCGGTGGCCCCTCGGCCTCGGCCTTGGGCTTCACTCGTCCTCCTCCCGCTTTACTTTACACACGCGTCCACCAAACCCCTCTAGAGTCGTGGCTTTTCTAGTACTTGTTGTTCAACGGCACGAATCTGCATTTGACCATCTGCATTTGCACGCCGCGTTCGTAACCCTTTCCCCGGCTATCGGTATGCTTTAAAACATGCATATCTTGAGAACATTGAACCCGTACAAGGATGTATAAGCCATCAGTGGTGGCTGAATAGGGTACATGTGGCTCTCCGCAAAGTCCAATCTAAGTATTCTTGACGGGTGGTGCCTTAGGAAGCTTGTTTGTATTACTGTGGCCAACATTACCTCCCAGGCTAAGTATTGACATAACCGGCAGTTGTGTTGGGCCGGCCTAAGTTGTATTGGTCCGGTGTGGGTGCGAGAAACCACCAGAAACCACAGGTCACAGGTAGACCGTGACACACTCTCTTCTGTCATCGCTTCTATTTCTGGTCCTTATTATAACGTGCCCAGTTTTAAATATTTATTAGATATTGTAGGCCACATTTTTCACTTACTGGGAATATTATTAATATAATACCCAGTTTGGAAATTAATCCGCGGATCGTGTTACTAACTCTGCGGGTAATTTTAAAAGTTCCTTATATCCCCCATTTCTTAATTAATGATCCCTTTTCGGGTGTCGCGTGTGTAAAAGTTTGTTAAAGAGCAGGAAGGGAAACAGAAGACTTGGGACGTCGTTAGTCAGTCGGTCTGTTGAGAGTTCTCTTTTAAAGACGAAAGTTACCGCATCATTAATCCATCAGTGTTCAATCAGTGTTCACTAATTAAAGACAAGTACTTGCCCAACTCTGCGGGGGAGTCCCGTGAGAGCCCGGTGGAAAGAGGGACTGTCAGTGGGTGG
This sequence comes from Lethocerus indicus, assembly GCA_019843655.1. Classification (NCBI taxonomy): domain Eukaryota; kingdom Metazoa; phylum Arthropoda; class Insecta; order Hemiptera; family Belostomatidae; genus Lethocerus; species Lethocerus indicus. The sequence goes on along the minus strand of JACDQD010000003.1, from coordinate 16,864,056 downwards.
GAGGGAGGGAGAGAGAAAGAAGGAGAGAGAGAGGGGGGTGACAGGTGTGAAAAATGCGAACAGTCGTTCCATTGAAAAGTGATGGCATTCGTTGGGTCGGAAAAGGCTGGTTGGCTGCTTGCTTGGCTGACTCTCTCACTGCCTCTCTCCCTCTCCCTCTGCCCCCACCACTCTCTCTCTCTCTCTCTCTCTCTCTCTCTCTCTCTCTCTCTCTCTCTCTCTCTCTCTCTCTCTCTCTTTTGCGCTTTCTGGGTGTTGAGAGCGCGGTTAGATTATTGATGATGCGGGTTTGGTGGATATAAGGAAACCGGAGAGCAGATTTTACATACGTCACTTTGACAATCGGCCACTTGGCCGGCCCTAGGGACACCCCACTGCCTCTCAGGGTTCCACCTTTGATTACCTCGCCGTTTCTCCGGTTCCAGTACAAACCAATGTTACTGTGGCAGTGGTAGTGAAATGGTATCGAAGCGTGCAAAAATTATTAAATGTGAGTAGATAGAGGTTATGTTTAAATATTTCAGTTTTTGAATTTTTCTCATAAACTCTCCAAAACCTCTTCAATCGCAATCACAATACTGTGTCTCTTATCTCTCTTTATTTTATAACTGCAAAAACATATAAATTATGCGGTAAACACGAAATACGCATTTTTGATTTTTATGATAATTGAAAGTAAGAATGGATTCGCAGTACCACGTATCAGGTAATTTTTAAATTGTTAATTTATTATTAATATTAGTTTTTTTTTATTTCCGAATTAGGTAAATTCAATTTTCTGGACTTACCCTTAGCGATCATCTTACCGATTTTTCCTAATACTTCTAGGTTTAATTTATTACCAAATGGGTGCGGATAGAGTCGATTTAGTGTTTACACCAGTCGGCAAAAACGGATATTCAGTTTCACGAGCGAAACGTGAGCGGGCGGTTTGCTGTACTGACGGTTGAAGGGCGGGGGTGAATGGACGGGGTGAAGTGAGGGTTAGCGTCAACCCTTATCAATCAATCAGCTTCGGTATAGGATTGACACCTGGCCCGCGGTGGGCCGACACCGAAATGCTTTCCCTATCGCTGTAATAGGATTAATCCTGCGTTTCGATCTGTGCGGGCCGGCTACACCGGAGTGCAGTGGCCCATAATGCGCGGATTATGGAAATAGGAATGCTTGCCACCGGTTGGGGGCCAGATCGCGCTCCCGCTATCGACTGGCTGTACCCCCTAGGTACCACCTACCTACCGTAGGGTCCACTGGCCAACGTTAACAATGAATGACACCTCCCAGACTATACACCACTGCACCCGACCTCAATTTCACTAATCGCACAGTCTCTCCATCTTCCTCTCTCAATCTCTGAAATTTAAATGTTAAGACGGAAAGTAACTCCCGGGTTTCCCGTTTCTAACAATTACGCCAATGGTAGAGAGGGGAGGGATTAACACTAGATAAATCGTAACCGGTTACAATGGTAATAGGTGGGCATTGTTGGTGACGGTGTGTGTCACATTTGAGCCCGGTAATTAGCGCATTTCATCCCCAGGTCGCGACAAGGAAGGTACCGGGACGGTATGGCCGGAAGGCAGACACTTACTAGTGTGGGCAATTAACATTTTACATACTGATGACGGAATAGGGCGAGCCTCCGCAGTCTTTAAATTGCTCTCACAACGCGTCATGTACTTCACGACACCCTTCTTCGAAACCCTCTGCGGAAGGACCTATCTCCTTCGTCGGCAAAATCCAGAGTTTTATCATAAACCTTATATAATGTTCGAATGCGTTAAAATTATTTTTGAAAATTTTTTATTAAACACAATCGGTAATAGCTATTAATTGATTAGTACGATTTAAATTTTATATAAGGGAAAATTGTATACTTCCAATTCTGTCCAAGGGAGTGGAGAAGGGGGCACGTTTCGACCTCGCTATTGGGTCACGCACCCATTCGGAAGATTCATGTCTTTCTAGTGCAGAAAGACAGGTGTCTATAACTTTTCTCCCGAATCCGGTTTGTTTCTGTTTCACTGACAGAAAGTAGATGTAAGTAGTAACAGTGTCGGTCAACGGTGGTTGCGGTGGAGCCCATCTCGGGCTTCAATTACTGTAATCTTGAGGGGCCGTCCGTCACCCTGTCGGTCTAATTACAAGAGTGTGGACGAGTTGCGTGCGTGCAAGAGCGCGTCCCGGCCGGAGGCGCGTGAGCGTCGGGGCGCGTGTGATACCGTGTGGCATGTCTGCCACAGGGCCCTATAGGTTGTGTAATAACTATCCTGTCTAGCGAAACCCAGATTCAGCCCATGACAAGCCACCGATTCAGCCGTCTCCTCACAATGACGCCTGTCACTCCCCTGTCAGGTCCCCTTCTTACCGACCTTTTGTTCTCGTTTCCCTTATTATCTCCTCCTCTCTCGCACTCGCACCATCAGGGTCTCTCTCTCTCTCTCTCTCTCTCTCTCTCTCTCTCTCTCTCTCTCCTCTCTCTTGTGTTCCTGTCTCTCTCGCTTCCATCCACCGCTAACATCGTCCTCGTATCATCATCATTGTGAAGACACTCTCCTCCCCCCCCCACCGCTCCTTCACCCGCAGCTACCCGACGTACCCATCACTCCAAACAACTCTGCGCCGACGGTTCTTTACCCTGACGTTATGACAATTACAAACACACGCTCACTGGTACACCCAGACAGACTTGGGCTGTCTCGCCCGGGGCTCCTATTGTCTGTTATATTCGTTAAGCAATGTGCACATAGACACTCTCACATGAGAAACAGGAAAGGAAGTTATTCCTTTCCTGGTGTGTTTTCAAAATTAATTCTAGGTCGAGGGTTCTGAACCGAATAGCTATTGAAATATATGACCCCCGCCCGCATCTAACGACCCCTTATCATAAATTCATTGTGTCCAACCCTTTCTACTTATAGATAATAATTTACTTCTTACTTATATTTCGTGAACGTTTATTATTAATTAAATACGATCCAGCAACTTCTTTATTGTATGTTTCATTACTTCAACGCGGTTCCAAGGTATTTGTTACATCTATTAAGAACCGTTAGTTTAGGTAGAATTTCGAAGTGTGACGATAATAATTTAACTGAGGCGGTCTTATAAGTGCGGGAATGAAGTTGGTGGATGGGGTGGAAAGAGAGGTTAGTATTCGGGGCTAGTAGGGAAGTCCCCCTATCAACTAGAAATCTTATTTTCGCCGGCCACCTCGTCAGTTCTCTGTTTCTTTCTCGCTCTCTAATCAACTTACACATATAGCCGGCTCCCTACTCCTACTCTTTGTTTCTCTCTCGGGCTCACGGCCTCCCCTGATGACGATTGCTGTTCTTTGTTAATGTTTTCTATCCTTTCCTTTCCGCCCCAACGTTGCCAATTTGCAGTTCTGGCTCTTTCGCCCTGGACTCGTTTCTAAAATTAACAAATCTCTCGGCTGCTTCTTCTGTTTCTACTTCTTCCTCCCCTTTTCGGCTTATTACCGGGAGTCACTTTCTACGTGGCGCCCGCACCAACTTGCCCAGTTTGCTCCCTGGCACTCATCCTCCCTTCCCGATGAACGCTTTCCGTGCGCCGGTTTTCATCGAATACGCCCCACCGCCATCCAACTCCACCTCCAGTATCAAACTCGCACGTTATTTCGAAATTTGTTCCCTCAGAGGAAATGGTAAGCCTCAAGTCGGAAACTTAGTGACCTTCTACTAGATAACTAATAAAATGCGATTGATAATTTAGTTGCGCTTCTTACTTTACATCCTTCCGCACATTTCTTGATGAGGAATCAAGCCCGGACCAATCGTCAAAAGACGTGAATATGCAAATTCAGAGATGCGTATTTTGTAATTTAGTCCGTCCGTTTTTAGGTTTGCTAATAAAACCTTTTATCCGACCTAATTTTTTTTTCAATCGATTTTTTAACTCGAGTTAATGTTATAGAGTAATTTCTCTGGCGACCCGCCCTTCGTTTTAGTTTTAAATCGCGGCGCCGCATTTAATTATAACCGGGCTAGTGGTAATGGAGTGTCACTCGCCGGCTGACATTTCCAGACACGCCATGCCCACCAACTCATAGTCGGCCGAATCTACTTAGCAATCAATCAAATTGGACAATTCGCAATTACGATTTGGACCGCTGAATAAATTAGTGGCGGGGGGTGAGGGAAAAAATGTAATGGGGTTGTTCAGCAATGCGCATAGTGATGCGTTTCGATCGAAAAATTACGATCGTTTATTATTTTTTGTTTTGTGGTATTGGCCATTCAAATTTCTTTAGAATTATGCTTCGGAAATACATTTTTGCATTATTTACCGAATTCGGCAATAAGTGCATATTCTTTAAACTTTATAAAATATTTATATCTATATATTTCTGGCTTAAGTAATGTGACAAAACCGAACCGTTTCATTTATAATAAAGTCGTTGTCTTCCGACCGTACAGGGGAGTGTAGATATGATAGGGCTTGATATTGTGATTGCGGGGGAGAGGGTACAACCGGTCACATGTATATTGGAAGTTTTGTCGCCGGGAGGGGATCATTGATAGGTTTATGGTAATTAGAAAAGGGTTTGTTCTATAGAGGCGGATGTAATGAAAGCATTGTGAGAGAGAGAGAGAGAGAGAGAGAGAGAGAGAGAGAGAGAGAGTGTGAGTGAGTGAGAGGGAGTGGGAGAGTGAGTTGGGAGGGTGGGGAAGGGGGTGTGGGTGTGCTAAACGCCACCTGCGTGCCCCGTTACTCCTCGATTTATTCCCTATGTAATTGCTACGGGGGACAAAAGGGTTCGGCCTCTGATAGGGGCACAGTCTGCCGCTGGACCCAATGTGTAATTAAATATTTCTGCCCTTTATTAGTCCCGGTCTAAATTTTCCGCAGCCCTTTGCCGTTACTGGCCCTACGCGGTCCTCGTAAATAGGGAGATCACTTTCCAATGTTTGCTCGACCGAAACGGTCGTCCGAGGCGCCCGAAGCGATCGAGCGCGGAGATCTCGAAGACTGAGAGAAAATATGATTTCTCGGGCTATTAGTAAATAATTAACGCAAAAATGTTCTAACATCCTGCCTGCAATGTCTCGTCGCGTTTCACCTGCAGCCGGTATACTCATTATATTTTTAACCGGAATACTACTGACGATAGAGAAACTCCGGTCCAACTTAGGAGAAAGGATGGCAAAGGGCAAAGTGCACGATCGGATGACGTTCCGAGTTCTGGTAGACCCCTTCGCAAGTCCTTTTTTATTTTAATACCGTTGACAATAACGACAGAGGGCCTTTTAAACCGGCAGGAAGCCCATTTTGTGATTGGGCTCATCCCGGTTGTCAGTAGTAGGACGGTGGGATTGTTATTGTAATGGGGTAATTGTGAGATGAGTGCTCGGGGCCCGCTGAGGTGTCAGGAGAGGTGCACCTGGGAGGAAGTGGCCGCCTCCCGGACACGGGATCTCCCTTCCCCCCCTCATCCCTCCCTCTATCACCCTTTCACTCTCGACAAAGGCCTCGTTCGTCACTCGCCTCATTTCAGTTGCACCTGACAAACCGTAACATTTTTCATTTTGACTATTTTATAGCTTCCTGTTGCGCCGGGGCACAGGGGGCCGCGGTTAATAACGCTTATAGAGAGCCTCTAGAGAGTGGTGCTATGTCCGAGAAAACGTATGCGCTATAAAAGTGACGCGGGAGAGATAAATAGCGAGCCCCTCATTTCGCTATTAATCATTGCTTCGGTGCCAATTATAACGTCGTATTTTTATTCGTTAATTAAAATGCACTACGCGCTATTAATTTTATGAAATTTTATTATAAATTCCTAGGAAATACATCTCGGTAATTTACTGGCCCGGTTGTGACGGTTGCGGGGGGATATTCCCTTTAGTTTTAAAATTAATTCGGCACTTCCTCGGAACCGATTATTAAAATATCTTTAGTTTTACTGATTTAATTTTCGGCCGGATGTTACACCGGTAAAATAACATGGGCGTATATCTCCTCGAATCGGTTGGTGGCCTTTGTTAGTCCCGCCGCGAAAACGAGATATTTGTGCGTGGGAGTGATTGTCGAGGGGGGCCTTTTAGCATCGGCACCGACTCCCGCCTTCTCCTCTCCTCTTTGTTGGCGCGCGAGATTTTTCGGCGTGTTCCTCCTCCCCGCGGAGGACAATGAAGTATAAATCAGGGCTGTGCGTGAGAGTGCGTGCAGGTGTCCGTGCGGTGGGCGCCCACGCCGCCTCACGAGCGCCCAGAGCGACGTCCCTCTCGTTACCTCTTATCATTTCTTCACGCCTCGCTCCTCTCTTCGGCCTCCGCCCTATCCTGCCCGGCTAACTCTTGCGAAATGCCATCCCGATCGGGATTTATTTCCTGCTCGGCGTTCCGGGAAAGCTGACCGCGAAAACATCCAGTTTTCAATTTCGGCGTGTTCTGTAATTAATTCTGTGCCGAATAATACGAGCGCCGAATTTAGTGGAAATGTGATAATGAAAATTTACGAATAATAGTCATGTCAGGAAGAAATATCGAGAAGAAATAACCGCGAGGAGAACTCCCAGTTTTGTATGAAACAAAAACAACGATTTCCAACAAAGAGTATCAAACCTTAAAATAAGGAAACGTCCAAGAATTCCCGGGAAGATGACCGGGGTTAGGTTAACGCGTGTAGCGATTACACGTTGTACACGAACGGGTCCAACCGTTCGCCTCGTCTCGACAATTTAACCACTTGTTGATTTACAAAAAATATAAAAGCGGTGGTTAGTCGTAAGCGCTCACGTGTGGTGACGGTCACTCGGGAAAGAGGCATTGTCCGGCGGGTGGAGTGGGACATTTGAAGCCGTGAAAACGTGGGGCGGGCCGGTGGCGCTCGGCGGTACGTGATGGAGCGCCCCAACCCCTCCATCCACCCACCCACCCACCGACCAGGAAGGTTTTTTATTTAAACTGTACTACCGACGAGAGGGGACCCGCTGCCGGAGAGGACGCTCATTGTTGTCCACCATTGTTTCACGGCGATCGGTGGAGTGAGCGCAGAGAGAGAGAGAGAGAGAGAGAGAGGGAGAGAGAGAGAGAGAGAGAGAGAGAGAGAGAGAGAGAGTGAGAGGGAGAGTCGTGAGTGACAAATGAGCTCCCCCGTGTGTTGTGGGTTGTATACACTCCTGTATGAAGGGGGCGCCCCACCTCCCACTTAATGATCTAGTTAAATGTGACAGGCTATCAATTAATGTCTCCGTATCCTTCTCCTTAGCGGCTCCACCGCCGGTCTTAGAATATCTCCCCGGTTTCCTGACTTCTAGTCTTTAATTATACAGATATCGCCATTCAGAATTATTGTAATCCTAAATTTTCTATTGCTAGTAGGTAATAAATTTAATCACTGTTCCGCTACAATTACAATCCATGCTCGATAATTACGAATTTTTCGTCTTAAAATTTAAGACGCGTAATGTTCAGATATGTTAAGGTTACTTGAAGCGCCCGATCGGAAGTGAACGAGCGTCATGGGGGAAGAGTCGAGGGACGGATTGTCCACTGGCCATGTCCCACGGGATCCGTCACATTCCCACTTTTATTACGGGACTCAATCAGCATTACGGGGAATGACTGGACGTGACTCGGGCTCTGTAGAATTTCATTTGCTCGCTAATTGGGAGGGGAAGAGGGAGAGACGAGGGCGAGAGAAAGAGAGAAAATGAAGGTGAAGACGGGTAAAGAAGAAGAGGACAAGGAAGGAAGGATGGAGCTAGGCCGGGGGGATGTAGCCCCGTACGTTTTAATGCCGCCACCACCACTGCCATCGCTTCATGGCTATCAACCTCTCTCCCCAGCTATCTTTCGCCAATTCGCGCTGCTTTCTTGCTCTCCTCTACTAATGACTAGCCGGGGTTCGACCTCTCCGACCGTTCTCTAATTTGTACTCCGTTAGGTCCGCTCTAAACAACCGGCCAACTTCTTGTGTGGATTTAATTCGTGTCGAACGCCGGCAAACTGCTTCAATTTTCTTCCCTTTTCCTGCGCCACCGTTTTCCCCGCTCGCTCTAATTGAAGTTCATCGGGTCGGACGATTCTTACACATAGCTGGCTACAATCACCTACTCCGAATATCGTCCGATGTAATATTAACCAGAATTAATAACGTCGTAATGGGCGTCTCCCGCAGTCCATTGTTTATCGAGTTAAGGACGTTTATGAGAAAATAATATTATTTAACGTATTAGATAATATTAATGTTCTCTTCGCAATTATGGCCGACTGTTAAGCAAAGGGCGGAATGTTAGCCAGAATGATATAGCCGTCATGGGGAGTGTATCCGTTGCGACAGGGAAATAAATACCGGACTCGTGGCTGTCGGTGGTTGGGTAAAAGGGCAAGAGGGCCCTCCGGTGGGGCCCAGCGGTGACCCATGGCGGGGGGCGGGTCCTCGGGCACATTTCCTCATTACTCTTTCTGTCCGAAGCCTCTCCGGCTTTTTCCCGTTCGCCTTTTGTAACCGCTTCTTAAGGTTTATGGGCCTCGAGGGCTCGTTTCCGAGAGCCGTGGGGGCGGACCCGCCGAGGCGTGAGAGCCACCCTCGTGCATCATACAAGCCCGGTTGTCCGCGATAAATCATAATTAATCAATTAGCCGGTGCCGGTCGTCAATGTCCCGGCGGCTACAAACCTCGCCGATGACATCCTGCCTGACACTTGTTGACTGATCATCAATTCAACCCGCCGGCCCACTCTTTTTTGGCCCTCGGCCGGTCGCGCCCAGTCACTCACTCATTACTGGATGGCCACCGAGAGCCACACGTTAAATATGCTCCGGTTGTCACTGACAGAACGATACACGGCCGCTTTTACCACTGAAATTATGGTGTCATTAATTATTTCATCTGACAGAAATCATATTCACCGGAGAGAAATTTCATCTCTTGTCGCGCGAATTTGAACTCGGTCGTTTTAATACTAAATATTAGGATAGCGCGAATTTAGACCGAGGAATTTTCTCTATATTATTATCATTTCGACTTCTGTTGATAGCGAAATTTTTATCGTTTGTAAACATTTATTTATATATATTTTTAATTAAACCTTGGAAATTGAACTCGTTACAAAATCCACTGGAATGATCGTAATTTTTTCCTAATTATATAGTTTCGGAGTACAAATTCTGCATTAGTAAACTCGTATGTACAATATTGAGTAACATTGTCGGATATTATGGATAGTTTTAGAGACTTTCAAGAAAATGTCCTTAATCGAAATCAATGTTCACTTAAAAGAATTCGAGTTAATAATTTCTACTGTCTATTATATATTTTCCCATGTTCCACCTTGATATTTCTGATTTGGGATTCGTCACAGTCGACGGTAGAAAACACGGTTAGCTAGAAGAAAATTAATTTATAGTTAAGTTAGTGAAATGTCGGAGGAGCGGCTAATGAAACAGATAGGTGATCAGCGATGTGGCGGGTTGATGGAGGTAGAGAGATATGGTGAGTGACGTTGGGAGGGATGGGCGGGGGGTGGGTGGAGGCACGAGGACAGCCCTACTATAAATTACACTGCTTAAAGTGCCAATTAACAGTCCGTATTCACTCTCTAGCCCCTTCCTCCAGCTCTCACACTCTCTCCGCTCTCCTTCTCTCTCCCCTAGTCGACTCTGTCAGCTTTACCTCGCTCGCCCTCACGTCTAACCTACTCCTCACCTTTAATTGGCCGCTGACCGGTATTCAGAATTTTTCTTCACTTGTCCGTCATTACGCGCTAACGGTGCAAACCACGAAACTTTGAAAAATGGGTACAATTTAGCCGCCTATTTGTCGGATATGTTACCGGTTATTAACCACCGGATTTCTATCGACCCTAGTTTGAAGCCACTGGAATACAGGGAAGAGTAGGCGGTAAATATTCGGTTCTGTATAACTGTGAAGAGGTGGCCTATCCCGGATATAATTTAGAGTGCGACCTAGGAGTGCCTAGAGTTATAGATCTATAGGCGGTGAAGCGAGCTCCGGGTAGGAGGAGCCAACGGACCGGTTCTGCCCGACAATAATATAAATAAAAAGCGCTCATCGGGATCACATAATTCGAGTGAATATCGTCCGGCCGGTAGTCACGACTGGGGCACAAGTTGTGAGGGCGGGCGCGGAGCGATAGCGTCTGGACGTGCAAAAGGAAAGAGAGCACGGTACCGGCGTCCAATGCCTTTCCAGGGGCGTATACCCGTCCCTCTGTGCACGCTCCACTCGGACAATGGGTGAATAAATCAATGCAATTAGAGAGGAGCATTGGGCATCTTGCGGAGCCATTGGGAGTCTCGGAACCCGGCTCTTCGACCCCACCACCTCCCGGGACACCGATGAACAAGATGGAGGCCTCTTTAATCGCGGATACAAATAATCAAAAACGGGCTTCTACCCATTATCGGCTTTATATGCAAATAGCGGGCTTTACCCGCGAGCTCGGTATAATAACTTCACCTATCTCCAAGCGTTCGCTACGCCCACGAATGAGAGGCCATCGTACCGGAGTCGAATATATATGCTGTACCGTTCGTATTGCAGTATAGTTACACGCGTGAATGTCCTTTTTTGAGGGTATTTTTCGGGGAAAATGAAAATTCCGGTGAAAGTCTTTCGTCGGGGGTGGGTGGAGGGAGAGGAAAAGAGTCGTGGGGCGTGGGCGTTTAATTAAGAGAAGATTCGATCGAGGGGGAAAGGGTTGGAGCTCGCACCTGGGTTCTTTATCGGGGCACGTCAGCCGAATGTCCCGGAGGGCATGGCTCCAAAACTTGTGCCATAATAAGATGAAACAATGAGAGCGTGAAATAGACGATTGAGGGACGAAAAACAAAGGGACTCGGGGGAGGAAGCGGTTGTTTTGCCGCGGTGACGAACTCGGTGCGCATTTTATCGTCAAATTGAATCGGGGAAGACAATGACATAATCAAAACGTCTTTGCAGTTCTCTGATGACTTGTTCATTTATCACTTTCCGTCATCAAGTCCCCTTCCGAGAGGAGACAATAGAACCGGTCGTCCCGCCGTTTCCAAATCCTTCGACCTTTATAATGGGAGCAACTTTTCTTAATGAACTTTGGCGAATGATTGACACTGAGCCAATTCGCGCGACTCTCCCGGACTGCCTCCCATTCCGCAAAACTTTAATTCCGGGGTGTAAAAACTTTCAGCACTGTGTGTCCTCCGTCTAACCCTCGTTTTTATAACGAAGAAGACAGAAGGAACTTCTGACGTCGAGGGGAAAAATTGATCTCGGCCGGTTCTTGTCTGCACGAGCTTAGTTTGTATTCGCTAAACCTTGTTTTAGCTCCTCGTTATTGTTACAGCTTCCCCTCATTGTCAGTAGCTTTCATCACTGTTAGTATAATAATAATAATAGCAGTGAACACCGTTAGGATGCGCCATTATTGCGCAATAACAATAATCTTGAAAATAAGGTGAACCCACTGAGCCTCCCATTGAGGCTCTTGGTAAGAAATCTTCAAGAATGAAATGTTCGGTATAGCACTCAGAGGGATATTTTTAAATACGAAATTATAATAATAAATATGCTTTATCAAATGCTATGAACTGAAAAATGTTGTTGGGGAGTGGGCCTCCTGTTACATTTTATATCGAAAATAAAATTGATAACAACTCATATTCTAGACCCACTGCGGACGGAGTGAGCTTAAAATAATCTGATTCAAACGCATCTCAGTGCCGGACGGTGAGAAATCGTTTCCAATATTGTCAATATTCTTGCGATACCGGCGGAGCTCTTCTTCCTAAAAAATGCCACCATTTTTCAATTGTCACTTTTTCGATTTCGCTAGAGCTTCAGGAATCCCGGATTCGAATTGAGTTGAGACAAAAATCAATCATTCGTTTTGCATTTGTTCCATCTGTACTGTTATAAACGAGATGTGGTGTTTTTTCTTTCCCTTCCGTGACAATGGCTAAATAAAAAATCGGAAGGCTATATCGGAGCAGCGCTCGCACATTATCTCGGAAATTCAGATAGCCGCCACTGACGTATTGTAGCCGATAGGGGGGCGAATGTAATTGGTCGCGTCCGAGCAGTAAACAAGAGACTGGTGATTATGATTGATGCGTTGTATTACTGTCCGAATGCCCAGTCAATACGCATCACAAACTCGGAACAGGATCGATAAATGTCCTAAGCCAACATTCTGCATATTAATCAGGCGAACGTACATAAACCCAAAGGTTCCGGTGCCGGTTGATGAATTCATTTATTTTTCACTTGCCTGTTTTTTTTTTCAATTCCCTCGAGTTTACCGATGCGTTTTCTCTCTTTCCCGACAAATTCATGGACAAGATGATAAAACAACCGTCTCCTCAATTGAAACCGGTCGATAAACTGTAATGAAAAAACACCCGGTCATAAAGACCTGAAACAAATGTACTACAGTCAACTTTGAACAATTTACTACCTCTACGTGCAATGTTCCTAATCCTGATTTCCATTCCCATTATATGTGTAACACTCCGGCTTGATATCCTAACTACGAATTCTCTATCAACTCAAAATTCGTGATCCGTATATTCTTTTATTTCGTTATGATTGCTTATAAGGTAGAATTTGAGATTTCGTATAAATTGAAGTATTTATTATATCTCGTTCTTATATGGAGAACTGAATACGTCAATGATATTACGATATATTACTAATTATTTAATTTTTATTCCGAGGAATTTATTATCCTTTCACATTTCAGGTTTTTCCATAACATTCCTTCACCGATCGTTTTCGAGACGATAACTATTGGATTCGCCCGGCAATTAAGCGAGGGTTCTTATAATTTCAACAGAGCAAATTTTAGGGACTCGTGTATTTGCCAACGGTGGGGAAATTAGATGTTGCGTTCATGTTCGACGGGGTAGGAGATAGGGGTGGGAGGGTGGGGACGGAGGAAGTGAAGCTGCTTAGACTGAAGGCCCTTAATCAAACGGACTAAGGTTCGGCTGCTCGAGGGGGGTTGGATGAGTGTCGGGGCTGGGGGGTGGGTGGGTGAGGAAAGGATTGATGGTGTGAGTGTTATTGCTATTGCCTCGCTAACCTGGTGCTAAGTGGGCCATCATTAATTACCTGCGCTTCTCGATCTATCTCACTTGGAGCTCTCACTTCTCCGTCTGTCCGACCCGCTTCCTTAGGCCGTCCTTCTCCCGAATTAAGACAAAGCGGTGGGGCTATTCCCACCCCTCTCCCGCCCACCACACATACTAAATAGTTAATTTACTCCTCCGGCCTTCTACGGGCCGATAGCCGACTGCCATACTATAATATAATGTGGAAATTCCCTCTCGGATTCGTTCTGGGATTGTTAATATTTACCTGTAACGGTTGTGTTTCAGGGGAAGGGGAAGGCGAGGCCCCGCCCGAAGGTCAAGAGGAAGAGGTCGGCTCACAGTCTGGTGACGAGGAGGCGGCAAGTGTTGGCACACCCTCATCCGCCGCCCCCTCACCCCCTCCTCTCGAACAGCCACTCAACACTGACCATCCCGAACCCGTACCAAATAGCAGGTAATTCACTTTTTACCTATCACTATCACAATAGTGACTTATGAAATCTATTGCAGACAAATTAACCAATAATCGACTCAAATTTTATTTATTATTCGGTTCGTCTTTCCTTTAAACGGACGATAAATTTATGATTTACGATGATTGGATTTATACAGGGGAATTTTCCTCGGCCAATCGTGTGTCTTTGCCGTGTCCCTGTCGTCTATACTGAGGAATTAGTTTAGTTTTAATCGAACGTATGGAGTATTTAAGAATCTAGAGTTATTAAAAATATTTCCCATTAGGGAACGGATGGGAATTCAATTTAAAGTATAAGCGTAGAGACAACAGCAATGTTTAGCACCGGTGTACTTCCATTATCGTAAATCAGACCGCAATGCCGACGACTTTTTTTTCTAGAGGATAAATAAAAGCTTCGAGGTAATGACGAGATATATAAATCCATTTTAGACTAGCGTTTAGGTTAATATATGACGGTGTACCTAATGTTTATCTATTACGTTTTCAGGGACGCCATGAGTCCGGGTCACGATTCGAGGGGTTCTTCGATAGTTCGGTCCCCTTCCAGAGATTCTATCTGCTCCGAACGAGGCATCGGCACACCGTTGCCGGCCGTAAGTCCGATCGCGTTGCTGCCGCCGACAGCCGCTTACCCGCCGAGCCTTCATAGGATGATGGCTTCTCCCCACGGTTCCGTATCCCCACTGGTATCCTCTTCGTCACCCCCGATTCTCCTCCCGGCAAACTGTGTTACGTCTCCTAGGTCTCCCGAAGGCGAGGCCGCCGTATTAGACTTCAGTACGAAGCGGCCTTCCTGCGAATCTCCTGTACTTAACCTGAGCAAATCGAGTTCTCCGCCACCGGAGACGCCTCTCAACAGTCCTTTGGACCTGTCGGTGACGAGCAGGAAGAGGAGTGTGGAAGAGTCGGCATGTGTTTCGTTGTCGCCCAGTCCCCAGCCGAGGAAGGCGCCACGGCCCGCCGAATTCAAGCCGGCAGTCTCTCCGTGGACCTCTCCGGTCGTCGCCTCTCATTTCCCGTACTTCGCGGCCGCGGTCGCCGTCGCCAACAGCCTCTCCCCTAAAAGCAATAGTCACAGTGACGTCTGGAACGGAAAGATGAAAATTCCAGACAAAGGGTTCACTACCCCGACACCTAGCGATGCCACTAAAGCTTTAGAAAAAATGAGCGAGCTGAGCAAGCTGGGCGGTGACGAGTACAGAGCTCCGGGAGCGAGCAGCGGCGGGCGGCACAGCGCCTGGCAGTCTCATTGGTTGAACAAAGGCGCCGACCAAGCTAAGGACGTACTGAAGTGTGTCTGGTGCAAACAGAGCTTCCCTACGCTCGCCGCCATGACCACCCATATGAAGGAAGCCAAACATTGTGGAGTGAATTTACCGTCTCCTATAATACCTCCCCCGCCACCTCCCGCTCCACAGCAAATTCCGGTCTCTTCCCCTTCCGGCCTACCTGGGCCACCGCCAGGAAACGGAAAGTCGAATCAATCCGATATCAACTTATTAATTAAAGAAACTATGCCACTTCCGAGAAAACTCGTGAGAGGTCAGGACGTATGGTTAGGAAAAGGTGCAGAACAAACTCGCCAGATATTGAAGTGCATGTGGTGCGGTCAAAGTTTCCGATCGCTCGCCGAAATGACGAGCCATATGCAGCAGACCCAGCATTATACAAATATCATATCTCAGGAGCAAATTATATCCTGGAAATCGGCGGAAGAGGGTAAATCTGGTGGTACCGCTCCTTCCAGTGGGTCATCCGTAGGTAGCGCGAGTGGAGGAACCGGTGGGAACGGTGGTGGTGCTACCAATAGCCATGTGAGCGCAGTTCTTACATGTAAAGTATGCGATCAGGCTTTTAGCTCCCTTAAAGAGTTAAGCAACCATATGGTGAAGAATTCTCATTATAAAGAACATATAATGAGGTCAATTACAGAAAGTGGAGGAAGGCGACGTCAAACTAGAGAAAAAAGGAAAAAATCACTTCCGGTAAGAAAATTATTGGAACTGGAAAGAGCACAAAACGAACTCAAAAATGGCGAAGGTATTATGTCTTTAGGAAAATCCGGTAGAGATATGCACTCTGCCGGTAGAATCACTTGTGAGAAATGTAAGGAAAAAATAGACATGGCTGTGTTCGTGGATCACATAAGACTTTGTGTAGGTGGCGACCACAGGAATCTTCTAAAAAATGCACTTCTTTCGTCAAATGTTATTCATGACGGTCAAGCCAATGTGACACAAGCTCTTCAAGAAACGAGAAAAATGAGTAAGGAGGAACAAAGAAATATGATGTCACCCGCTCCCACCGATCTGTCCATGGGGCCCGGGAGCCCTAAAGATATCAAACCGGAGGGAAAGAACACCTCACCGTCCGTGTTAAACGCAATTGAAAAGCTCATAGAAAAGAGTTTTGACTCTAGGGCTAGACACGGTGCCGGAGGATTCGTGGGCCCGGGAATTCCGGGGCAGGCTCCTCTCGGCTCCAGCATTTTAAAAAGACTCGGCATCGACGAAAGTGTCGATTACACGAAGCCACTAGTCGACGCCCAAACCATGAACCTTCTCAGGAGTTACCACCACCAACAGAGCCAGCATTTTGCGAGGAGGGAGAGAAGTGGCAGCGAATCTAGCTCGATATCGGAAAAAGGACGCACCGACTCTCTTACTCCGGATAGAAAGTATGACCACGACAGGTTCATGTCTTCTACACCGAGGACCACTCCGGAAAAAAGAATACAGACACCGCCCTCAACCAAAATGTCACAGGAAGAGTCGGCCGACGAGGAAGTTCATATTAAGAGGGAAGTCACAGACGACAGTGACAATCCGGTGGACGGTACAAATCGAACAGATCAAGTAGTCATAAAGCAGGAAATCGAAAATGGCAACGACGAAGAAGACGATAGGCGAAGTTTTCATAGCGACGAACCGTTGGCAAAAAGGATGAGCCTGGAAGATCCTCGAGATACAATGAGGTCGCCCGGTGATACGGTGGAAGAAGAGGAGGAGGGCGTGAGGAGCCAGCGCAGGAGCAGCAGCCCTCCGGAGAGGGCCAGCCCGCGCCAACAGCAGCAGCAGCCGCTGCAAGTGAGGCCGTCGTCAGTGGAGCACGCGGCAAGCCCAGGCAGGAACAGCAGCAGCCCGGCAAGTAGCGACAGGTCGGGTACCCCGCGCAGCACTTCCGAGAAGAAGGCCTCCGGTAGTTTGGGGCTCTCTCGTCCATGTTCGATAACTTGTCCGGAGGGGCGGGCGGGTCTTCGGGGTCGGTAGAAGGAGCGGCCCGACGGGAGGCAAGAGTGCCACCAGCCACCCGCTGGCCGCCTTGCAAAGTTGTGCGACAAGACTGAGACGCACCCGCACAACTCTGGCGGGGGGGTGTCACGCGGCAGCTCCGTCTCCTCTTCGGCCGCCTCCTCCGGCTCCCACCCGGCCCCGGCCACAACGGCCTCCTCCTCGACCCCCGCGGGCACCGCCCCAGGCGCCATTCTCGCTTTCAGTTGGGCCTGCAACGACGCCGTGGTCACCGCCGACTCAATTATGAAGTGTGCCTTTTGCGATACTCCGTTCATATCGAAGGGAGCGTATAGGCACCATTTGTCAAAGATGCACTTTGTTAAGGACGGCGTGATTCCCGACCCTGTCGCTCTAAAGGTGCAGACTCCTCAGGGTGGATCACCCGGTTCTACTTCGTCCGCCGCCTCCAATAAAAACTGCACCGGAAACAACAACGGTCCCTCGACTTCCTCGGGGAAGAGCCCACCGGCTCAACAGAATAACTACGATGAAAGTCCCCACTCAAAGTTCCTCAAGTATACGGAACTGGCGAAACAGTTGTCCAGTAAATATGTATAGTTCCGAAAGAGACCATTTTTGTAATATAAACGTGTGTAAATTGTCGTTTTGTTGCCATTCCTGTATAATAAAAAGTCCCAGTGGAATTGCTGCATATCTCTCAGCGTGATAGTGATAGATTTAGTGGTGTAATTATAGCGATCTCTAACTCTGAAGTATACCTTTATCTATACGAACGCCTTTCTTTGTTAAAGACATTGTGGCGTCCCTTATGTACACAGTATGTATACTCAGCAACAAGTGATATACAATTTATGATAGATTCGTTTTACTCTATTTATTTTATCGGTTATAAAAAGTATATGATCCGAATCAACGAATTTATTGCCGATAAATATTAATTGGAATATTTCGGATGCGGAAATTCAGTTTCCGCTAGCCTCCCGAGTCATATTGTACTATATTTAATAATTTAGAAGATAATTATAGCTTGTTTGTATGCCTTTTTTTATAATGTAAAGGAATGAATTCGTTGATTTACACGTCCTTCTTTAAGGGCATAGGCCTATGCTAAAACTCATGTCTTACCGTATACGTATACTTTCACGTGTTTGTGACACTTGTATTTAGAAATTTGTAGGCATTGTCTTTTGGTATTATTCAACGTGATATATATCCTATTCTTTTTAATGAAATCCCAGTATAGTAATAATAGTCGTAATGTAAATTATTAATTAAAAAAAAAGATAGAAAATTACTCCTTTCTTCTATAATAATATACGTATTTATCTTTACAGTATATCCTAATCTTCCAAAATAATTAAAATTTAAATGTTTGTAAATTAAACGAGGGCATACACGATAGTCATTATTTTTTAAAAAAGCTGTTAACTATTGTACAATACGTATACGCAGATGGTGAATCAGTCATATTTTGCAAAAAGCTCACATTAGGTTAAGGTAAGTTATTTGTTTACTCCCGTAGGGACGAATCAGTATACTAAATCCAATCTTCAATTGGTAATCGAATAGTTACTTAATATTCTGCGTTATTAAAAGTATAAATGTCCAAAATGCATAGTCTGAAAAGTGGTCTGTCGAATAATTTGCTCCTATTCTGGTATATATTACTCGAAACTACTCAATTTATTTCCAGATTCCAGGTGGGAGACACTGCGGCCGGCATCTCGGAGAAATTATCCGCTGCTCCCCACTAAGTCTCTTTCTTATCCTCCTTGTACTCCGGCTTGTTCGTCGACGGCGTCGCCTTCCGATTTAATCCCCCCTCCCGCGGTTTAATATTCCGTTTTATTTCGAAACGGTTTTATCGGAGACAGTGAGTGACCTCGGGAGGAGAGCGTCTAAACAAAACCTGCCCACTTAGAGGAGGAGACTTGTCTCCGGCGTAATTTATTCAGGCGTTGTTAGCGGTCGGCGACAATGAGCGTCAATCAAGGTGGCACTAATTATAAACCGGAGAATTACACGATAGCCGGTACGCGGTGGGTAATGGAGGAAACGGGTTATACACGCCGCCGCAGCCACATAAATATCTTCCTCCTCAGATACCCCGCCCCACGGCTCTGTCCATCAACTCCACTTTATAGGACAATCCCTTTCCATAGACAACGTTCCTTAACGGCTTTGAATCGAAAACACATAAAATACAAGAGCTCTACATCCAGTGCCCGGCTAATGCATTAAGGAGGACGAGTTACGCCCCTCCCGCCCGACTCCGCCACTCCCATCCCCCGGCCTCTACGATTTTCTGGTTCCCCCCGTCACGCGCTCCTTCCCGTATCGTCGGACCGCCCAATTTTACAACCGCCTCTTACTATATTATAACGGGTGCCTCCTATAGGCTATTCGGGCTCCCCAGTCTTCTCTCAATTCTCGTTCAACTTATAAATTCGTCCGATTCCGTCCCGTCGATCGATTTCGACAGCCTGCGAGAGCGGAGCCAGTTATTAGCCGGTTATTTATTTACCGGACGGCGCGTCCCCTCCGAGCGATAGTCACGAGTTTGGCACGGCCGGGAGTGGGGAGGTAGACAATGCGTTCGGTAGGTAAAGTTAAATCGCGTGTTACAACGCCTAGATCCGTTGTCCCTAATTAATTAACGACATTTCTTTGAAGTATAAATAACCGAGGGGCCGGGGAGAATGCGAGATGGCTGCGAGATGGTTGTCCTTCATGGGGCGGGCGGCCGCTCTTGTCGCGGCATAAATCATCATTATTGCCAGCCGCGGCCAATAAATAGACCCCCTCCCACCAGTGGCGGCGACATCTCCGCCACCGCCACATCTCTCACACTATCCCCCGTCCTGGCTATTCTGAGATCTGACAACGCATTGACATCATTCTTCGCCCGTCCGATCTCTCGCAACGCTACAAATCAAACTGGCTGGCCCTCTCTTACGCAAGTGCGGCATTAATACGCCGCGGCCGGCCGGCATTAATAGGGGCCGCCGCCTCCGCGCCTCTATACGCCCGCCACCTCGCTCGCACCTTCGAGAGCACACGCGCGCCACTCTATTTCGTTTGTTTACTCTCCGCGTCCCCCGACTTTGGATAAATTCCCATTTCTAATTCCCGCCCGTGAGTCGGCCCCGTGATTGATACCTGGGACAGCTGCTAGTTTCGAAATAACCGGAGAACGCCCTAATAATAATTCACGTTCAATTCGCTACGCCCAGCCGTGGACCGACATTGGACCTCTCCGGCCGCGCTTCTCCTTTGCGAAACTATCCTCCTTTTTCTTTACCGTCTACCCGTAAAGCCGGTTCCTCTGTCCCTATCACTTTCTTCTACCTACAAGTGATTCCCCGCAATAACCTGTCACCGTCGTATTATTTACCGCCCTATAAAGTTTTCGAGTACGCGCGAGACAGACTACTTAGGAGGCACTATTTGAAAAAAAAATAAATAAACATTAGCTATGGAATATTTATTGGAATATTTGACTTGCACGTAACTATTCTAATAGCACTAGAGAACCAAGTGCAATGCGGTTGTTTTTTCTACGACATGCGATATTACCGAGGCATTTCTAATAATGTGGCGTAAAAATTTATTTATTTTGTAAATTGTAAAGAATATATCGAGTTATCTAGTGGTATTAGAATATATTGTTAGAAATGTTTATAAAAATTTCCTTTAATATATTATTTATAAGACTTAACACTTCTATGTGACCAAATGAAAAGTATACGATTGAATTGAGAATAGAAATTTTCCATTTATGTCAGTGATCATATTTGATATGTTTTACAAAGCTCCGAATGTATTTCTAGTATTTACTTGATAGATATTATATAAAATGCATGTGTTCATAAATGAAACAGTGAGACATATTCATTTTTTTATTTCTTTTGCGATTTAGTATAAACAAAAATGATGTATAAATAAATTCTGTGAAATGATTATATGTAAATTTGTTAAGTGTACAAATATTGACATTTTGACCTTTTTTAAAAAAAGATAGAGGTGTCAGTCGATAACAGCCGAGACAGGCTGCAAAATGCTGTTGATGTTTCTTTTATTCTAATGATATTATTAATAGACTATTATTGATTTCAATAAAATGAAGTCTTACCACTTACAAATGTCTTGTTATTCACCCTATGAACCATATAACACAATATTTTACTATATATTTGTAATAAAACGGTCAACTTTCAATTGAGTACTGGGTGCTCAGTCGAACACTAAGTGCTCAACCTATACCACTATGCTAGTCATGAATGTTAGCATTATTTAAAACCCATCAATGTATTATTAAGCTAATTCCAGTAGCTCGTTGCTTCTGTTTCCTTCGTCGACGATTATAAGATGCTCAGTTATACGACAATTTCGAGAAAAAAGAAGAATACGGCTTTATTACTGTTTTAATTGTTTAATGGTTTCATTGAACTAACTAATTACCATTCCCCTAGTATAAATTTAAGAATAAAAAAGTGAGTCATTTACATTCATTTCACCAACTCAAAATATTGGAGTTCGTGGAATATTCCACAATTCATGGACGATTTTAATAATTTTATTTTAAACTTAACCTTATATTTTTATAAGGTTAAACTTAACCTTTTTTTAATTTTGGATTCCCCCTACTGACACATAATTGATTTGGCACATCTTCTATAGCAGACATTCCAACCAATCTTAGTCATTCACGCCAGAAAAGTATGTGAAATTCAATTGTCAACTTGAAATATCGTTTTAATATTTCTGCCAAATCGGAGTTCTTTTTTCTATTTAAAACACTCCGAGCGCTAGTTATAAATAATGGAAAATATCTGCCGAAAATAAATATCATATTTTCTCCGTCATAATTTCGAATGATAACAAAATAACTGATATTTTACCAGCTTACAGCATATAATAAAACCATAAGTTAAATTTCAGATTAGGAGCGATCGGTGTTCTTATCTTGGTTAGACCAGGGGACCATTTTATCTTTAACTGATGAAACATTATTTTCTTACTGCTCGTAAAGTTGTATTTTTTTTACATTAATTCAAATCCGCGTACTGGTTCTATCGTTTGTATTTTTGTCGGCCCTTAAGTGAAGAAAAACACTAATTTTGTAACACGATCAAAGCTCATTGCCGGCTTTTACGATTAGTCACGTTCTCGGCTCAGACCTGCTTGCTGCATCCCCTTTCATCTACACTGGACTAAGAAATTTAGTACGATTGTATACCGTAGATAATCGGCAGGGTGGTCCAACTCTTTTCAATCCGGCCACTCCGATTTTCATATTAAAATCACGAATGGGTACCGAAAATAAGTATACGAATAATACTGGACGCCTGTTAGTGCTCTGCTTATTGATTTAATGGTTAAGAGTGTATTTCTGGCTGTAGCACTGTATCACCTTTTCTAATCACCAAAGGATACAATAAGCCATAAAATGGTAATTGCGTGTACATTTTCGTCATTAGTCATAATTCCAAGTTTTAATAATAATTAAATTTTTTCTAGCATATCGCTTAAAATGAATTGCAGAATTGTGCTTCATTCAATCATTATTCAAATAAAAAATAAACCCTAGTCGGGATTAGGGAAATATCGCAATTGCCAATGACATTCAAAGAATAAGAACCGGGGCAAGTACCAGAGCTGCAAGAGTGGTTGAAAGAGAGCCGTTGAACAGACGAGAAGCCGCTAAATTGAGATTTTCTAATTCGGGCAATTAAAATGATTGATATTCATGAGGTTTGACTGAACGAAGTGTTTGATGATTGCCCCTAACGAAGAAACACATTTCGTGCCTCGCTCCAATACGAATAACCTTCAGAGTCCCGTCCCTGTCCCCCTCTTAATAACTGCTCTAATCGTATTCACTGTCTTCGTCTAACATTATACTGGTCTGCTCGTAAATTACATATTATTCTGCAATTATTCTGATCGTAATTAAAGAAAACAAGTAATACCACCGTGTAAAATTTAATAAGGTATTTATTAGCGCATTACACTAGTTAAATTTCCTGTTTTCTGACAGTGAATATTGTTTAAAAGTCAAATGGCTAAAATATTTTATTGAGAATTGTAGTTATGTTAATTAACAGTACACACAGCATAATTATATATAAATAATTAGTCTGTAAATAACAATATAAAAACTAATTACCCGTTAAACATTACCCCTGCCAAAACAAAAAATCGGGTAATCAAATAAAACCACCGTGCTTATTACACTTTGTCTACCGTTAATAGTTAAAAAAACGCACCAGCCTTGATTATTAATTACCATTAATAATTCGCCAAATGTAACTAGATATTTGTCATTTTTATTTAGCGTTTAAACCGAACGTAGATTATTAAACGCGGAATTTATATCTTTTTAGGTTAATATTTAGTGTATGTGACTACATCGGACTTGAGTATAATTTTTATAATATAGAACGGAGCTGTAAATAAACGTTTCCCAGAACACTGATGTAAAATAATGGCACGTCTTTTCCGAACTGGCTTCTGTGAAAATACAAAACGTCCGAGTAGGGGCCGAAATTATTTCGATTATCAAAAGAGATGACCGGGGTATAGATCGTGTAAGAAATAATTCCCGGTGTTCTCAGGACGAATGGTTACGATTTTGTGTTGGGTCTGTTATAATTTGTATAAGTGAAAGGGCTGGTTTTGTGACGGTGCCGCCGTGGCTGGTTAGGTGGCCCCCCGCAGTTCCTCTACATACCGAACGAGCCCATTCAATTTTATTTGAAAATAATCCAAGCACGAAATACTCCTTTTTACGAGTCCCACCGTGTATTTATAATGTTCTAGTGACTTATCTAACGGCATCGGCCAGACCCCATCGGCCACAATCGGACTCCCGTCCGGACAAATTACTCCCTATCGTAAATTGACATTCCTCTCCATATTCGTTCTGAACGGTGTGTTTAACACTTTTTGTGTTAAAGTTGGCATTTTTTGTTAAAGTTGGAGGAAAATTACTGCTAAATTTGTATTCCGCCGACAGGTCAACAGATGGTACAGTTCGTTATCTCGTTAGATTCTAATTTCTACCCATGTTAGAAACAAGATTGCAACATAAGTGTCAGTTGAGGACTACGAAATCAGTTATTAAAGAAATAGTTCATAAAACGTACCGGAAAAATATTTTGAAACCTACACGATCACTTCATATGTTAAGCTGCTCCCCTAAGCAAAGGCGTCTTCAGAATTTTAGGCACCAGCATGTTGACGAAGCACTAGATGAACATGGCCACTTCAGTTTCGAGCATTTATGGGGACCCCTATGTTCTTGATATAAACATTCCTGCGAGGTAACTCTAATTTGTTTGGTGTATACAGAAACGCTAGCATTCGTTATTATGCCTCCGAAGCATCTTCTCAGCACTACGCTAGGCATTTGACGGTGCCAGGTTCACTGGTTTGTGTATATATTTCTCCGTCAGTGTTTACATACCTTTCTAGCTTTTACCGGCAGGTATGTCCTCGACGTCGTCCCAATTACACGAGTCGCTTGTGAAATCGCGCTTTCCAAGCTTTTCCATGTACGTTCACGGCTTGCCCCTGGCTAATCCTAGCGGGGGGGTGCTGAATATTCTAAAATAAAGTCACAAACGAGAGACGACTTGTCTAATGTAAGTAGAGAGTCTTAACTCATGACCATCCCTACACCGGGATTTGGGCAATTGTTGATGTATCGGAGACAATCAGAAAGCGTTGGTTGGGGGGAGAGAGGGTCGGTGTGGAGTTCAGGTTTACCACCTGATTTATGGGGGGGGCCTTGCCGCGAACAATAAACGCATTATATATTCTTATAATTTAGTGAGCTCGCGGGGCGAGTAAATCACCGCGGACTGGATGGAGAGGGGTAGGTTGGCGGGAGTGGTGGACTGGGGGGGTGTCGGGGGCGAAGTCTGCAGAAAGAGAAGAGGCTCGCCGGTTCGGAATCGGACCCGAGGACGGCTGGCACTTTTTATCGGATAGAGATATTTACTGTTGTGGGCCGGGAGGACTCGGCCGGTATGTGATATGAGGGCCTGAGTAATGGCCGACGTCCCCCGGGTCCGCATTCAATGTTAATCAGCGAGTGTTCCTCTCGGGGGAGCTCTCCCTCTTACCGTTCCCCCACCCCGCCACCTCCCAGCCTCGAATTAAACTATCACTACTGGGCCGGGCCGCTATGAATTTAGAATTTCCACTCTCAAGCCCGTCGGAAGAGTAAGGACAGTCGAAATTTGACCGAAGGCCCGGCCGATGACCGATAGTCTATACCTCCCCCGAAGGATTCTCACTTAATTTCACCAATCCGAAATCCTGTACGCACATTTTATTGAAATTCTCCTATTTTATAATTTATTTATATAATTTTTATTATCGGTTGACTAAAAGGATTGGCCAATTCCGTCGAGTTCAAATATATAAATGTCCAAATGCATAATAGTGACTTCAAATCATAAATTGCATGTAGTTTTATCACGACTGAGGCCAGGAATGGCGGAGGACAAGTGCTTCAGTCTTCTGTTTTATAGCAAGAGACAGGGCATCACTCCTAATTGTGTGGGAATGGAGAATTTACCTCCAAGTCGGTATGCAATAATCTTGAGGCTTAGGACAGCGACGTTTCGGAAGGGATATCGGGGCTGACAGAATCAAATCCCGGGTATTATAATAATCATCGGATAAGTGGTGTGTGTCTGTCTCCTGGCGACTTGGGGAGCCCTGTCTTACTTCGCGATCGTCCTTCTACCCCTAACGGGCTGGATCATATCTCGAAATCGACTAAATACCTGGTGACATTTCTCACTGCAGGTAGTTTCGGATAGCATTTCTCAGCGATGACTATTGCCTGAATGGTTTCGCTACGATAAACGATAACCGCCATCCGAGCATTTTCAAATTTACTAATAGCTATGACACTATAGGTTGTCAGTACGATGACAATAATACCACAGAATGGGCTGAAATACCCTGGAACTTCATCGAACGTAAAATTTTATGTCGTTTTTAAAACTGTGCGCGCAGAGTATAAATTATTGTTACGGGTAACGTAAATGTCGCGATGGTTGATAACAGCATATAAGAAAGCGGTCTTATTTTCATTTCAGGCTGAATAAAATGAACATGAGTCTGATGGGATAAATGGAAGATAAAGGCACTCCATTTTATGCGGAGGTGGTTGGGAGGCAATTATTTACTGCGAATTATTGCACATTGAATGAAGGCAGGTTTAGAATCAACGTCGGGGCGGGTGCACAAAGGGGCCTACGATTAACTGATAATGAAATGAAATCAAAACTTTGGAAGCTGCATGTTATTTTTAGCTGAGGAAATACATAACATACGTAGCTCTTACGGTGACTATATAAATCAACTCATTATATTTTAATAATTGTCAGTTATTGATACTTCTATTCTCGTAGCAATTTTAAACGAATATAATCATTTGCTAGATTATAAATATATATACAAAAATTACCTTCTGAGCATCATACCTGTGATTTTCTGTTCCATATTTATTACGTAGTAAAATCATACCCATAGTTTTCTTTGCGTACGAATTTTGATGTTCCATTAGTTCTTATAATGTGCTATTTTATCACAGAAGACTTTCATCCCACCGAATCAAGGAGGAAACTGAGCGCACGAAAATGCCTTGACATGCGAATCTGTGCGGTGTTAAGTTGCCAACTCCAAAACGGGTACATTACTGAACTCTTCTCATCCGGTGAAGACTGAAGTAAAAAAAGCGACTAACCAATCTAGACTCGTTAAACTACTGGAAGGCATACTGCGCTAGAAGGCGGTGGTTTATCGGTGTGGGCGCTCTATGTCGATTGGCGGGGTATGTGACTGGATGCGGCCGGTGGACTCGTGTCCCGTTCGGCGTTAATTGGCGTGAGGGATGGAGGGAGGGAGGGAGGGAGGGAGGGAGGGAGGTAGGCTGCCGTGTCCATGTCAAGGTGCGTTTCTGAGGGCGGCTAACGGTAGTCGGCGACCGAATGAAAGAAGCGAGGCTCCAATTTGAGACCGTCCGGGCGGAAAATGAGCGGGCTCGGCGCGACGTTGATTGCAGCCAACCCCCGAGCCTGCGGGACGCGCCTTGCCGCGGCACACCCCGCTTACCCCTAACCAATCCACCCCACTTCCCCTTCACTCCCGAAATACAATTTTTTCCCTCCTTTTCCCAATCTCGATGCGATATTTACCCGAGAGCATTATAAAGGACTCAAAGCCAGCTAAGTGGATTGTTGTCCTAGTCCTTCCTTCAAACGTTGCATTTAAGTTATATTTCAGACGATGTCTTCTGTTTTAAAATAATTTATGTAGTCGCGAGTAATGCGCAAAATTATGTTACGTACAGTTTCCTGTTTGATGTCTAATTGATTGCTATATACAAGCCGCGGATTACAACTGAGTATAGTTGTATTCGGAGCGTATTCTTTATGCCTGAGGTTTACGATATTGCGGTCTCAATCAGACTAGGCCGACCTACCAACATTTCTGAAAATAAATGATGTTTTAGCAATTTTAATTGAATTGATGCTATTATGACGAAATGTGGTACAATCGAATGTCAATTCATTTTCTCCTGATATAATTAATTCTCCACCGAGTGACTAATTATTGAAGTTTGAAAAAACAGCGATACCTTCGCCATATTTACAGCGAATGAAAATATGTCTTTGCGATAAACAGTACTCAATATACGTGTAATTGATGATACACGTCCGATATCTGAGTAAACGACGGTCCTTTTCTATCCCTTCTTATTTCGGCCGTTCTATCGTCTGTCGATGGAAAGTTGGAAGGGGAGGGGGAGAAATTGTTGAGGATTGGGAGGAGGGGGGAAGTGACCTATCGCCTCGCGGACCTCGATCTATCAACGGGGAAAATTTCCATCACTCTGTCCACTTTTCTCAAAAAGTGTCAAGGGCATTTGTTTTCGGGCGTCGCCAAAGTGGTCGTGGTGAATAAATGATCGTGATTTGTTTCGCTCAACGGTCGCCGAGATTTTTGTTGAAATGAAACATTTTTCCATCTCCTCCAGTTTCTCGAGAGGGGAAAGAGAGAGAGAGAGAGAGAGAGAGAGAGAGAGAGAGATACTGGGCCGGCTCAAATGGTCCGCGATTTGCATCTCACCAAAGTGGCGCCTTATCTTTCTGGGATTCCTTTTTTCCGTAATTCTCCCCTGAATGTTCCCCGGGCCTCCCAGTGATATCCATATTTTCGTAGGTTATGTTCTTTATTCCCGGGGTCGTCTTTTCGTTTAGAAAGCTAATCTGGGCTCCAGAGGATTCGGACGCCGGACTCGCTCTTAATTTAGAGTGCTTAATTTCCCCCAGTCATTTTCTCCATCCTCGGGCGATGTTTATCTTCGAGTCTCTCGAAGGAATCTATTCGCGAATATCTATAATTTGCAACGGTAACTGAAAACAGGAAAATTCAGTATACTATATGTTAATAATGAAGAGACACACATTGTCGCTAGCTTTATGTTTTATTGTTATATCTGGCCGTGTACGGATCTGAGTAATCCGTAGGAGGAGTCTACGGGCGGTCTAACTTTTAGCCAACAAATAGAACTGAAATGCTTACGTAGGCTTGTGAATTGAGAGCGCAGAACAACCATAATTGTTTTCACGAACCTAGGCACTTCCTCTCAAACCTATTTACCGATCAGCTAAAATAGTCTGGTCGGATATATTTTTCACCGAGTCAGTTAATTACAGTCAATTTGATGTGAAGCGCCTTAGGAAGGGAGCTGATAACCGGCGAGGAGGGACTGGGAGCAGGGGCCGGTTTTAGTGGAGTGGCGTGGCCGCGGGGGTGTCAAGGTCCAGGAATTTATATGTTGACTCTGTAACTCTGTTAGGCCAATTAGGTGGCCCCGGCTAAGGCACAAAATGTGTCCACGTCCACGAATTTTTAATTTATCGCGTCCGGACTCCTAACGGGTGCAGGGCTCCTTTTCACTCCGACCCTCCCCCTTCCCCTCGCCCTCACTCTTATAACACTCTCTCTCTTTCGCTCTCACACACACCCGATCTAGGTCCTTGTTTCTCTGACCCCCCCCCCAAACCCCCCCCCCCCACCTCTCACCCCTACCATGACTGCTCCCCGCAGGTGCTGACTTGCGACAAAACTCACTCAAGATAAATATTTAGAAAGCGCTTTATATAGCTGACGCCATTGGGCTCACACACACGGTGGCACGCACGGACTCGCAGGCCCCCGCCCGCCGGTTCTAGTCCGCCCTCTCTTATTAACTCCGTATAAGTATTCCGCCCCGACCACTTTGCGTGCTGTTGAATTTGCAACTTTTAATTTGAGGCCGCTTCCCTCCACCCTCCCAGCACCGACCCACCCTCGGGAAGAATTTAAAGAGTCCTTTGTGTTTGGAAGATTAAGGACTCGGCGGGGATTAAAAATTGCGGCTCCGTTCCTTATTCATGAACGGCCCCGAATATGCTAGTCCAAAAATTAGTGGTTCCGTACCACCTTCGGGCCCGCCCTTTCCACTGGACTCGACTCGCGGTATCGGCCTCCCTTCCCGGCCAATTATTTCCGAATCCAAAATTACCCACTGGGATGTGAAATATGTCCCAGTTGATTCCGCCCTTTTAGATTAAATATTTAAACGTATAATTCGTCTATTAAGTACCGATGTGTTAATAATAACTTCACTAAAATATAACATTAGTTAACTAGTCTAACAAGTTAACTAGAACATCGATATTTTTTCTTACTAGTACTCGGAGTTTCTGGAATTATTCAAAATTGTTATTATATTGTAGTTCAGTTCTATGTGACCCGGTCTATATTTTTGTCCGGTCGTTGTCGAGAATATAGTTCGGGCTGCAATTGGCTGCACTCATCAAAGTGATACTTCGAAGCCATTGGCCTCATCGTGAAATTGGAATAAATGAGACGAATTAAAAGAAAGATAACGAATCGAGCGGTGAGTCACACACTACCGAGAATCAACGTCATCCGGAGACATTGAAAGATTTAAACGGGTTTATAATTAATGCTGCGACGAAATACTTCTTAACGCGACTGTAAATGAAAACTGCCGCCAAGGCAGTTGAAGGCATCAACGCCGAAGGATTTTTCATCCCGACCATCGTATTTTAATGTCTCCGGTAACATTTCCCGAATATTCGCTATATAATGCATCCGTAGCGGGATACATCTCTGAGCCAATCTGCGTCGTCTTTACAATTGACATTTAATGGAAACTAAATTTATCATAGTTGAAGAGAAATATATTTTTAGTGACCCCAATGAATATTCCCCATCACTATATATAAAGGGTAACGATACCCTATCTTCGGTACACCCACCGGATCCGGCTTCCACAGAACGTTCCGGGATGTCTTCTCCTTAGG
The DNA here is from genome assembly GCA_019843655.1 of Lethocerus indicus. NCBI lineage: Eukaryota > Metazoa > Arthropoda > Insecta > Hemiptera > Belostomatidae > Lethocerus > Lethocerus indicus. The sequence goes on along the minus strand of JACDQD010000003.1, from coordinate 16,833,863 downwards.
TACTAAAGGCCGGGGATTCCGGGTTGATAACCGGGGCCGGGAAGATCGTTCTTTAACCTTCAGAACCGTAAATATCGAAATGTCGCCCGTTAACCGTCCGGGCGGCGGGTGAGGGTGTCGTGAGAGGCGAACTTTAAGTCGGCGGTGGCTTTTAGGTGGGCCATAGAGGCGACCCGGCGGGGCGGCCAGGATATAGAGGAGGAGGTGGAGGAGGAGGTGGATGTTAGATAAGGGGCCGAGTGGACGGGTTCCGGGCGGAGCGGAGCATCGGCGGCGGCCGTGATTTCTGATGCCGAGGCCCGGCCCCATTAGGATAGCGTGCCGGGATGCTTTATCTTAGGCGGATCGGTCGGCCATTAGGAGAGGACGCGTGGCCGGTAAGGCGGCGCACCCGTGTGTCCCCGGGATAGGGGCCCGCACGGGAGCAGATACGCGGCGCTGGGGGCGGCGGCGGGGGCCGCCTCTAATCCGCCCCCGGCCCCATCACCCCGCCGTTATTTACAGCCCTCCTACCTACCGTTCGACCGCTCCGGGGTCTATCTCTCTCTCTCTCTCTCTCTCTCTCTCTCTCTCTCTCTCTCTCTCTCTCTCTCTCTCTCTATCTCTCTCCCTCCCCCGGAGTCGCATCCCTGGCCGGTCTCCACCCCGGTAGGACAGGAAGGGTGGACTATTCTCTCACCGCTCATTCCACACTCGGTTCCTCCATCTACTACCAGATTCGTTTCTTTCCACTTTTCATTTTAAATAAGTCAAAATGTTAATGGAAGATTATTTCATTAGATACACTGTTCCATGAGAAAAAAACGAATAATATTTCATATAAATTAAAAAATGAACGAAATATAGGATATATAATATTTTTCAAGCTTCGTATCGCGTGATCGTCTTCATCCTCATTACTGTTCGGTATGCCGAACCAGACGCCAGCCTTAAAATGCATTGCGCACATTGCTGTCACCGTGATTATGACTTTGGCAACGATGAAAAGAAGAAAAGAATTGAGCTGTTTTCTTTGAAAAGGTACTCGCGAAGGCGTTCGAAAAGCATGGCGATAACCTATGAAGTTTAAAATTGCGAGAAACCTAGGTGATAGAGGGTGGACAGGATTCTTATATCGTTCCCGGGGGGGCTATTTGCAAACTCGGGCGGTTGGAATTAGAGACAGTATAACCGGCCGATAAAGTTTCGTTTTCGGCGAGCAATTAGGGCGCCAAAAAATATTTTACAGCCTTCCGCTCCATTCCACATGAACTGCATCAAGTTCGATTGCGCCCCTCGTTAATTAACCGATTTTAGTCGGCGATACTTCCAAGATGTTAGGGGCAAATATAACTAACGTTCATTAATAATAATTGAGGATGGGCAGTGTCTTTGGGTTACCCACTCACTATCTGTGCACACACTTATAATTACGCGAAAATAACGGTAAGTTATTTGAATTAGTACTTCTGTACGAACGTAGCTTACTGTGGGAATTTACATATGAGGATTTAGTTCACTGGAGCCGACTATGAAGGCTAAATTTATATTGACCGACCGATATCACGAAACTCTTGTTTCTTATATTTGTCCCGAACTCGGGCCGGATTCTTAAAACTTACTCGACGACTGGGACGCACGCTATCACTCGCGCAATTAAGTACCGGTTTCCAAATAAATACCCCCCGATTGTGGTTTTATGGGTGATTTGATGCCCGGCTCCGTTTAATAGGTTCTGGGCGCTGCACCTATCGCGTGAGGGGGCCTCTCTCGTCGGTAAAGGGTGGTTCCGTCGGGACCCTTGAGGGGCCCGCCAAAGGCCTAACGAGAATCACCCGAGAACTTCCTGCTAAGGTACGACCGAACTCACGCAATCCTCAATGCAATTCCACCGATACGGGATTCTCCTAAATTTTTCAAATTTATTATTCAATTAGTTTAAGAAATTATTTCAATTCAATGAGACGCCTTCAGCAATATTATTCGGTCAAATGATCTAGGACCGAATCACACACGGGGATTCGTGTACGACACGCTCATTTGTATAATTTAATGACCCTGAGGTATGTTCCATTTAATCGCTAATGAATTTGCCATTATAATTTTTGTATAAAATTAAAGCGATTGAACATCTATGATTTCTGCGTTAGTACAGTTTGCATTTGCTTTACAAATCTAATTACCTCGTAATCAATGCAGATTATCAATTGGAGTCCAGCCTTGTTTAGTAGTTATACAGCCACGGGGTTCGAATCCCGGTTCCATTAGTTGCAAATTTAAATATGTTTTACAATTTGTAATAATATTTTTAGGACATACAATATATCATTTATATATGTATGTTTACAAATGCTCTCACAGTGCTTCAAATTCTGTCCGTTGACAGATAAAATTCAGTTTTAAAAACAGTTTTATTTTATCTTTACCGTCACAAATTCGGAGTCGCGTTTATTTATTAATCGGTGTGAATAGGTAGCCAGGTTATATCCTTAGATGTCAGACTCCGAGCATCTCTGAAATCCAATCGCAGCAGGTAACTTAGCCGGGACGAGATTAATTATTTTATACACAACAGCACAAGTTGAAAAGTTTCCTCTATTGCGCAGGGTACGGCGTTATGTTTCCGCCTTTATGGCTTACAGGCTCGTATAGTACTCAAACACACACACACACACATACACACACACCCATACTAACAACCCCTGATAATTTATCTCTTAAATATGAGAGAGAATACTTCTGAGAGCTTTTATTCTAGACGAAAGTAAAGGAAAGTGGATCATACCATATCAATACTATTATTCGCATAATCCTATATTTAAAGATAACAAAATTTATTTCTTATGAATATTTAAGTATTTGTAGTTTTTATTCTTTTTAAACTATGATTAGCTGAAAATAAAGGTAGGCAAACAACCTTTATTTTCACTAGATCTACTTCACTATGAAATCACTAGAAATCTCTGGTTAACACTTTTAATCTTAATGTATGCTTACAATTCAAAATAAATAATAATTTTGATATTTATAATCCTATATATGTCGATCGTGCTTGACTTAGCATTCTTGCTGCATTATCGCATTTATCCATATATTTTTTTAAAGGGGGGAAAAGGAAGGATCTTACATACAAGTATAACAACTGATATGTATACCCAACAAATGTTGGGTTTCAATGGTTTATTTTCGACAGTGAGTAAAATTTGACGAACGGGAGACAGACTTATTTTCAGGTGGTATCCGCTCCCAGGTTATTTTTTTCACTGCGCCAAGAAGCAATTACACGGCTCGGCTGGTCTTCTCCGAACAACCACTTCAAAGAACTACGCCTTTCGGAGATTATTCCTGTCTTGTGGAACAAATTTTAACTAAAATCGAACCGTTATAAGGAGTCATAATCGCGGCGGGAAGAATTACAAGGTTGTAAAAGTTGTTAGGCTACACGGACGCCGGAATCGTGTTTCTAACTATGGGCCAAATTTATAGGATGCCCATTATAATTTTACAACTTGCGGTAGCACTTCACGTCTCTTTATCTTGGCAACGAGTCTTGCCTATATCCTGTTTTTATTCCTACGCATTTTTATATCTGTACGTATTTATTGTATGTAAAATAAATGCCGCATTTTTCTACACTAAAGTTAACGTAGCTATAAATAATGCCTATGTTAATTTACAACATAACTTAAATTCCTGGGACATAATCTGAGTGAGTTATTAGTTTTTACATTATATTTATATATAAATATTTATACATTTTGTTATATATATATATATATATATATATATATATATATATATATATATATTTTTTTTTTTTCAAATATCGCGGTAATTATACTAAACTTACCTGGGAATGTTACATTTCTCTCGAGGACTCCTACCGGAACATTGGACAACACATGGCAATGATTCCTCTGGGACTGGCCATAAATTTACTTCTGCTCAAATAGTAACTTTAATAACTTTATGGTCCGATTGTTTTATCAGCGGCTGTATTTCATAAAAAACTGTGTGACGACGGATTTGTTGTTTGAAACAATTGGATTAATTAAAGGACCGAGTCGAAAGTTGCATGACATGCGGAGGTAACTGCGCAATAGCCATACTCGTTCGTCCAACGCAGAAGGCTATTAGTTTTAGCGTAATTAAAGCTACCAATTAAGCCGTTACATTACTGTCACGGCCTGTAATACATTATTGTATAAATATTAATAATACAATACGGATAGGTGGGGGAAACGGTACATTTCGAAATATCATCGGCCGTGTGTTTGTGTGTACCTCCTCTCCGAAATCGGTCGTATTTTTGCTTTCTTGCCATGTTGTTTTTGCCTAAATTGCCTTTGGATTTGGAATTATTTATGCTAGTACTATTTCCGGCGATCGGGCCAGAAATTTTCCGGCCAATTAAATTGCCAATTATAATTAGACGGCATATAATGGAAGTGGCCCCTTCCACCCCTGCCACATTATAACGTCCCCCGCCCCCTCTCTCATCTCTCTCTCTCTCTCTCTGTAAATGTGCTCATTTTAATTATAACGCAGAGCGCTAAATACAGAATTGAATTAGAAATGGGCCGCTAGTGATCCACGGCTGGCTTTCCAACCGTCAATGTCCGACGGCAACTTGTGTGAATATTTCGTGTAAAAAATGAGACGTACATTGGATTCGAATACATTTACTAATTGACGATATTTTAATTTGATCCCAATTTATTTCGGGCCCAAGAAATTAAAATGAAATCGATAGCTCTTGCCGAGCAATAATTATTCCGAGCAACCTTTAAAAAAACCACAGCACAGTTGCCTTATAAATATACCAATCGGGTATCCAATTTCTTGGAGTGCATGAAGTGCTACCTTTCCAGGTGAGCTATCCAATATACCGAGTCCAATGTCTGGTGATTTCTCTATAAGCTCTGTATGAGGCGAAAAAATATCTTTTAACATATTTGCATATACGGACTACGCCGAACGTAATAAATATATTTGCGATTACAGTTACGGTTTCGACTGGAGCCTCTCGCGAGAAGTGTAAATTATCCGACACCGTTAGCGCTGATGCTTTCCAGTTGAAAAGTTCGGTTCGAGAGGAATATAAATGGGGTGGGCTTCGCTGCAACTTTAAGCAGTCGGGTTTAAGCATTATGAAAAGGTAAGCACGGAGAGATGTGAGTTATGGAACTGAAAATGGGCTGTATGACCGGGGGGGTGGCGCCCGAGGGTGAGGTATTTGTGACATCGGAAATATATGGGCAGGAAGATATTAAGATGGTTAAGCAGAGTGGAAACTACCTGGCAGTTATTTTTGCATAATGACTCGCAATTACAATGGCGTGATTTACACGCGACGGCCTAACGCTGCCGGGTATCATCGTTCCGGTGGTGACGATGGTGGGGAGGGAGGGCAATGGGAGGCTGGATACTGGAAAGGCAGATTACGTTTAAAAAGTTATTATAACTTAACGATGTGAAAATGTTTCCATTCTCGGAAAGGACGAAGAGCGAAGGGAGGAGATTAAATGAAAGGAAAATGGAAGGCTTCGGTATAATAAATGCGATAAATATAAAACAACCCATCGGAGTGCTGTTCAATCAGCTAAAACTTTGTTAACGCGAAATCCCACCCGGGGGGAGATAATTTAATTTGGACAATGGCGAATTCGAATTAGGGTAATATCGAAATTAAATTGAATTTATTAAACGGTTGAACAAATTAAACAATTCAAATTCTTCGAATTTTAAACAGAAACTGTTCGGTTAAGTTGTCAGTTCAATACATTTACATATAACATATCGATAGATAGTATAGTATATTTTATTACTACATACCAGGATGATAATACACCCTTATTCCACATACACGAAATATACACGAAAAAGTACACGAAATGTACACGAAACAACTTGGTGTCTATTTGGCACGAAAAAGTGCGTAAGTACACCGATCTGGTGGAACAAGTTAAAGCCCAGTGTCGACGGAAGAGGATTCGGGTACAGACGGCGGTCTTATCGTGTACAGGGATCGTACCTAAGAAGTTGGAGCAGGCCATTGCTATCTGAGTCTTCATTGGCGGTACTGAAGACTTCAAAGCTTGTCAGGCAGACACTAATCATAGAGTGAGAGCTTCTTGGTAGCAATGTTTAGCTACGGCAATGTTCAATCGCCTATTTACTTGACAGGAATTGCTCGGGATAGGTGAAGAGTTAAAACCTATATAGGCCGAGTTTTTAATCGTTAAATAATAATAAGAAATTGTAATTATTACGTAATTATTGTCATTCCTTCCACTCACCACAATTCTTTTGTACTTTCTCCTTCGTCAGTAGCAAACAAAGCGGTACATGTCGGCGGCCAAGGCAAGCAAGTGTCACTGTCCTATTATTTGAGGAGACGCAGCGTTAACATCGCTGACTGGATGCTACATGGGTGGCCAAATTGCGTAAGTATCGCACTATATTATTGAAGATGGCGAAGGGCCAAAACCGGTCTAGCTAAATACCAAGTTGGTGAGTGGAGATAGAAGATAGTATGAGTGACGATATATATTCCACACCCGCACGGACCTCTAAATTATTACTTTAAAATTGTATAACTGGTAGGATTTGAGCATGCGGATATTTTGTAAAAATCATTCAATTTTCTTCTTCTATTTTATGAACCCCAAGTTATAATTTATGCGAATACACTATGTTACATTAACTGTCTCTCCCCCACATTAAAATAATCTTTTTATCATAATCCATAAGTCGGTTAAGACTAGAACATTAGCTACTTTATTGAGTAAGTTCCGAGTGTTCGTTGGGGTGTAATAAATTATTGGTAAAGCGTCTTTTTCCTACTTACAAGCGGTGATCGGTTTCTATCGACGTTGGACAGGTAGCGTTCGGGTGAATTTGCTCTCAGCGGAATGAACCGTTCGCCTAATCGGTGAGCATGAAGCGCGCCCGCCCGACATAAGTTAGCGGCGGAGTTGTCATGAAAAACAACCGTAGTAAATCGAAGCTGTCTCGGCAGTTCATGCATCGGATAGCGGAGTTGAAATTTAAGCAGTGTTTAACCGATCACGAATTATTACAAAAATGGCGACACATTCACTTTTAACTGTACCCCACTCTCGCCGCCTCCACTCAGGGGCATTTGCCGACTTTTCCATCTACACGCCACATATATTGTACATATGTGTAAATATTTTTTCTGTGCATGAAGAATTAAATTTGTTTAAATCCGAACCAATTTGTTTAAATTGTTGTGAAACATAGAGGGTACCAGTAATAAACTAAAATTAAACAGTAAAAAAGTGTTATGTCAACTGATTAACTAGCGAATACCATCAAGAATATTGTAGTGGCAAAAGTAGGAGAACCTCAGACTCAAATGTGATCCGCTTATGTTATTTACAAGTCAATATTAATATAAGACTGCAAACGAGGAAGCAACAACGACATACTCTATACCTATTTACTATTAAGGCTATTGCGCTTATATTTTATTTTAACTAATTCTTTGACTAGTGTTTCAAATTAGACCATTTCTACTATTCGATTTACATCATTTTGTCATAACAGGAATTATTTCATTGATTCAGAAACTCTTTTGTCTAACTTACTCTCACATCACCGAGGGACTAAATTCCAACCAATGGAAGATACTGATTTTCAACAATTGTTCGATATCCTCCTTTCCACTAGAAAATGAATAGGGTTGGTGTTGTACGAAGCCACGTGGCACTGTCTCCCTTCGGCCGCCTTCAGCTTCCCGAAAAGATCCCAAGACTTCTGTTTTGGCTGAAAAGAATAAAAGGCGAAACAATAAAAATTATTTCCCCTCCAAAAGATACCTAAGTTGGTTGAAAACGGAGTTAATTGTGTCAAGAGTTTTAAGCATGGAAGATTAGGGAGGGGTCGGGCCGTGGAGTTTGGCTCTGTCTCTCTCTCTCTCTCCGGCTGAGAGGCGGCGCTCTGACCGCGCGCGGCTTGTCCGTCTTGTCGCTCTCTCTTTCTCTTCGGTAATGAGGCGGAGGAGGGTTTCTGCTCGGCGGTGTGCAAGGAACGCCATTTTGGCCGGGCGCACAAACTTGTCACAATAGGGAGGCGGGAGGATGCCTGTTTTTATTTGGGGTGCGGCAAAAGATGCCTCCCAGTTAGTTAGCCGGTCGACCGGCCGCCGCCGAGAGCCCAACACCGCCTAATTACACGCTCCCCTTAAGCCCCGAGACCGACGCGAATTACTCCCGATGAGTTTTTAATTTAACCCCTTCACTCACAATTGATAATAATAACGCCCACCCGCCCCACAACTCCTTCCTCCTTCTCATTCTTCTTCTTCGGCCCGCTCCCTGCACGCTCCAATGCGATATTCTGTTACTCGTCGAATATCCTCTTTCATTGTCACAGCACAGGCCAAAGTTAAAATATAATCATATTTCGGTTATAACGATGGAGCGTGTTTAGCTGCGAGCGCCTGCTGAAATGATCCCCAGTAGAGTGGCATAGTGGGCGCGAGGTGTGAGTTTATTCCCAGAATGCTCATCCTGGGAAACTTCTAAAATTTCAATAAAAAATTTACAGTGTCAAAGTAAAATTACGTTCTCTGACAATTGAACTGCAACAACTAGTATAACACACGGTCTATCTTCTATTGCAGGAGGAAATGCTACATAACCCGAGGTAAAATAAGACATCCAAGTATGGGCGAAGTAACAGAATTAATATTTTTAATCGTGTATTATAGGTAATGGATTAATATATGAATAATTAAAACTTATTATTTAGTTTACTTAGACGTTGGATATTATCGGAATTTAACTGTTTATTGGATTATTATAGAAGTACTACATATCTACGCTCCCACGTAATAAATATGAAACTTTACGAAAAGAATATGCAAATTGCCAAATCCAGCCTCTATTCCATTTGTTTGCCGAATAATATTTATATTGTGATCATATTAACGCTGGTAATTCTGCGGCCATAAGTCGTATATTTCATTATTTCTCGTAAGCGTTAATATATGGCGGTGAGCCCGAGGAATTTCTATTACTTTTTCATTTTCGATTATTCCTGTGGCGGAAAGACAATATGAAATTCCATTTCAGCGTCCACTGGGATGCGGCCAGCTTATTCTGAGACCTTTCGCATTTGTTTCATCCGTAGTGTTAAAAACATAAATTAATAAACTCTAAAATGCCCGGAATATTTTTCCCCTTAAGGTTCTGTTTATTGCCTACAACGTGTATATATTATTAATCATAATATAACGTATTATTTCTTTCTCACTTGTGATTGACTTTACTCTGTGGCCATATTGTGGTACAGTCCACACGATTGTTTCACGATCCACACTGTTCACCTTTAAACGCTGCGAGAGAGGGAGGCCGACATTTCATTGTGTTCAATGTGTTATTCAGAAATTATATAATTTTTTTGCACATCGCCCCTCTAGTTGAATGGCAAAATAAAAGTCCTCACATTATACAGAATTTATGCTCCAAAGTTCTTCGGATAATATCGTATATTATTCAGTAATACAAAATTCATAAAATTGTCGGCATAATATATTCGGGCGCGATAATATTGTCTGGAAAAATCACAAAGAAATAAAAATACGGCGAGATCCGAGCGTGTCCCTGCAGTGTAAGAAATTAACAACTTAATTCCTGGGGCCGGGTAAGAAATGCAAATGTAGTAGCAGAGAGCGTCGTTGTATTTGTAGAGCGGCGGGTCGGTCCCATGGGGGGGGGAGGGTGTAGTGCCCCGTGAAAAACGCCCGTAATTATAATAATAATTTTGTCGGGAAGCGACTCGTCCCCGTCGCCCGAGTGTGTTGCACTGTTTTATTCAACACCGCTCGTAAACAAACGTGTTTTAATAAACCGTTACACAATCGGAGGCCCGATGGCGGGGCCCGCACACACAGGCGGACCTGCCCCCGCGCGCTACAACCATCAATTGTCGCCGCTATAACTTTTTATCGTTCTCCGCCATAATATAAAAAGGGAGGGTCTGCCCCCCTCCCGCCCGGGGCCACGTACTGTACTATCCTCCAGATATGGCTCCACTCCAAAAGTCGTTTCGGACTCCGAGTTCGGCATATCTCATTAAAAAGTGATGGGCCGCGATAGACAGAGCCTTCTGTTTCTGCTCCGTTGTCGGGGAGGCCGCTCTGGGCAAAATGGGAGGAGGGGGAGCAGGCTTTTATGTCGACACACTAACACACACACACACACACACTCGAATTAGCCTGCAGTAGTCCCCGGCGATTAAAGCCCAATTGGGCAATATGCGATAAGGAGAATTCCAGTCATACTCCTTCTAGCCCCAAACAGTAACTAACAAATTGTCAGAATCACAATCAATGAGCACAGAAGAAAATGCAGTTCAATGTGCACTAATACAGAACCTAACTGATTCTTTCAACATTGAAAAACACACCTACGCCACAGTCCGTTTGCGGACCGAATATTCGTCGAGAGTGTCAACGCAAATAATATTCGGAAGATCCCCATCGAAAATAAAAAAATGTAATACTCATTTAGTTCTGGGATAAATCTAATATTCTTTCATCTCTGTATATCATATCCCAGCGGTCGGGATAAATTTTTCTAGAACCCAATAACCGGGAACCCAAAAGCCCGGTCCGCGTTCATGATAACGAGATCGAAATCCCGAATGTTTATATTGCCTAACTAAAAACTGTAATATATCCTCAGTTCAACTCATACTGTCGGAGTCCAATACTCAAACTGGCATACTTATATTTTCGAAAAAAACAACTATATTATTTGAACGCTACTATACGCTATAAAGTTTTGTTCTTTAATGCGTGTGTTATTGCGGCTCCGTTCCATACAGGATGATTCATTCGGATAGTGAGTTTCAGCGAATTCGGAATATTTAACGTTATGGCAGGCACAGCGGGAGGTTCGAGCAAGTGCTGCGAAGGCCCGATGGGCGTCACCGGTCCTACTGGTTGATATTTCATAACCCAGAGAGAGATAGAAACCCCTCGGGTGGGGGGGGGGTGGCGTGTTGAAAGAGGGGTGGAGTTGGGGGTGGGCGGTGAGGCGCCACCCCGATATAACTGTCTTTATATTTTGTTAAACGCCAGTGTAACTTGTGCCGCCCGAGTTTCAGCAGTTACGGCGGCAATACCCCAGATATAGAGATATCTCGAGGAGAAGGAGAAGGAGGAGGTGGAGGAGGAGGAGGAGGGCCATTATTGTTCCCCGTCCCGTTTGGTAGTGTGCAATCATGCAGGCGGTGTGCGTCTGGTCCGGGCGTGGGCCGTCTAATAATGTGCCGACACTTTTGTCAATATAGCGTCAAAGTCGCAATATAGGAGCGGAGGAGTGTGGGCCCCGCCGCCGTGGTCTGCCCATAAAAGGCACTTGACACTCGGTGGCTCAAGTTTCCGTAACGGCCCTTCCTCTTCTCCGGGCCCGCTTGATAAAGATCGCGGCCCCAATAATCGGGGCCCTCAATCAACCGGGCACCGTCCTCCCGCAGATTAGTTTGCACGGCCATCTCTCTCCACCAACTTTTTCTACTACTCTAATGCCTCACTATCTGGACGTTCGACTCCCCCTTTAGTTTCTGGCCCCACACGAGCTCCCCCATATTGCCTCAAATATGAAAAATGACACGTTCAACTCTTTATTTGGGCTTTGACCACTCCTCGGTGGCTTCCGAGAATCTTCTTCGGGGGAACGCACGAACTGTTACCGCGGACAACAAAACTCGTGAAATATTTAAAATTTTGTTTATATTAATCTAATTATAAGACATTTTAATACCGGTTGTGTTACTTATGGTCGTAAAATTGCCGCATTTTTTAAGAGTGCCGCATATTTTTTAAAAATATTTCAGAAAAAAAAATTTTATTCACGATTGGGCTAAAATGTGAAATCCTCTATTGATTCCGGCACAATATTCCAGTTCTAGATATATTGAATCATCATGGAGTGCTAAATATAAAAAAAATATTACTTTTTTAAATCAAATTAGAGGCTAACTTTCTTAATTATTTGTTCTTTTACAAAGTGAAGCGGAGGGATAAGCATGATAAAGTTATCTTGTAGTTTACCTTGTTTATAACGTGGCACATGTGTAGGAGAGCGTGTGCTCAACAGTTCAGCAGGGACTAAGGGGGAAATCAATTCGGTAATATATTTTTAAATTGGACTCTGCACCGACCTAGTTCGCTGTAACTGATGCAATTAAAAGTTTGCTTCGAAAAAGTAAATGCTAAAAACTGTACCTTCCATCCTTAACTATCATTAACATTTAACTGAGTTCTCGGATAAATTATACAAACTTTTAATAAAATGAAGGTAGCGGTGTCGGGATGACTGATACTACAGAAAGTTTATTGTGTTCGTTCTCTTCTGGAAATGATGCCATCGATTTGAACTATAAGTTAAAGCAGTATAAACATCATTTGTACTTAGCCATATTTAATTCTATTGATACCTAAAATTGCTATAACTGGTAAGAGTTTTAATTGGAAATAAAACCAAAATAAATTATATTTATGAATCATGATCACCTGTTTTAAAGAATATTGTATGTTCTGCCAGTCAGAATTATTCCACACACGCCATGAACTGGCTCTATATTTATTTCTGTATAGAGTATTGTATTTTATATTTTACTTAAATGTTCACTTAATTTTACATTGAAGTACACACAGGACAGATTCTACTATTCACGAGCTTCACGTTTATCAAAGTGCGTTTTAATATGAACATTATCGGTAGGTAAGGACGAAAAAAGTTGTACATATCTTGCTAGTATAGTTTTAACCCAGGACGGATAACAAGAATGTTATAATAATTTTTGGAACTCTTCTATTCGTTAAATTAGGTTAATTTTATTCATAATCATTCGTGTCACTTTCCGATTCGCCCGCTTGTCGGTTCGAGTGGAGCTAGACCGGTTTCGGCTTGTTGCCAACGTTACTGGTATTCCATTAGTATAGTGTTGGCGGGATAATCCATCAGCGACTGTCACTCTGTTCACCAAGATTAGAGACAGAGAATCCCAATGTTTAGGGGACAGATCTCACGAGTGATAAGAAACTAAAAAGGACGCATAGGAGAGAAGAGATACAGCAGACGGACTTTTATTTTATTGGAATTCAAACCAACAGGCATAAGTTTCTAATTGTTTAAAGGGTGTGTTAAAGTCATGAAACCACTCTGCATCACCAACCACAACGCAGAAGTACTGCCGAAGACGTACACTAACGCACTGTTGATACTCATTCAACAGTTAGCGAAAACGCCAGCATACAGGCAACTGTAAACCAAAAGACGAGGCCGATTACTTAAAACGATGAAAATAAAAAAATGACACTCTAGATCGCGGCGGTTTTTATGATAATTGGAAAAAGGAAGACTGCTGGGTAAGTTTTGTTGTTTGGTAAGTAGAGTAGGAGAGATATAAAGAGAGAGGTAAGGAGGGTGTAAGGAGGCGGGAGTGACCACGTGGGAATGACAGTCTACCCGAGCTTGCGGGAGTAATCACCGTCCCCCTCCTCATCCTTCTGTAAATATTGGTTCTGCTTTCTCCGCGCTCCTTTTGTTCTTAAAGCGCGAATGGACGGGGGTGGTCGGGCGGGACGGGCGTTCGGCAAAACAGTGGCCCAAATACGGCTGGCCCTTTGTGCCGCCCCCAGCGACGTCTTCCGGCCCCACATAAGTGCTTCGCGACCATTCGAGGGCCACCCCCGCCTCCCACCTCCCGCCGCCCTCCTTGGCAATCAGTCAACCGTTCACCGTCGTACGCCGAGAATTAAAAACAAGGAAAAAAGAAGGAGGAAAAAAAATGTATGTTTAGACTCCCTTTGAGGTTTTTCCCCGAATCGCGATTGTTGTTCCTCTCCGAGAGAAATTCCCCAGAATAATATGTACACCGCAACTAAAAAAAAAATACTTATTACCAACGAGGACACTTTTATCTTCAGAGTAATAAGGCGTGTATGGTTGCAAACTTCAATGCAGTATTGGCCCGGTCTCTCCAACTCTGAACCGGAGTAAGCCTTAAAAACGAAATTTTCTTCTGTATTATAAATATAATAAAAGTTATTATATGTAGCGAGTAAGTATTATTTCAGTTATATTATCGGTAGGTTAATATAAATATAGATTATTGCGTACAGTTGAAACTTTGTGGGTTCAGATTAAATAAGTGAAAGAATCAAATATCGATCTGAGTCTACAAAACTTGACTTTGGTATCGACGTAAGTAATTCATACGTTTTTATTGTTGGTCATTGAAGGCGAGCGGTTTTATTGTCTTGGACTCATCTACCCTTTGAGCGAGTGAGTCACCACCTCTCATGTGCGTCATCGTTAACCTTTCAATGTCGTGACCAATCATGCCCGAACAGGATGCTCCGCGGCCAGTTCGGTGGACAGCCGCCGACCCGGCAATAACGCAGGTTCGAATTTCTCCAACCGATTTCTATTTTATCGGCGTATTTTTTCCCTCACTTATTATTCCGCCGTTCGTCCCCTTATAAATGGCACCGGCGAATGGAATTGTGTTGTCTTCCAGCGCTGACGGGAGAAGTGACACAAACTTGTCGAGCAAACTCACATTAGAAGTTGTCTGTGTCGATGAGCTTTGGACGGCGGGTCGGATTGAGAGCGGAGGGAAGTTTGAAGACAACTGCCACGCTGAATATCCAGACCGAGAAGATAAATTCCTTTTCAGTTTTTCATAGTTTTCCGATCACGATATAATAATCGAATACTATTTTCGAATCTAACTTATAATTTAGTGGCATTAACTTTCTTAATTTACTAACTAATTTTAGCTTGAGGCCGTCTGGTTTAAACGTATCCATTCGTTGTGTAATTCCGAAAGTATGTTACGGTGATGATCCCTTCATGTTATTTTCAACGTTGTTTAATAAAGGATAAAGTGATTATGAAATATTGCACTGTATTAGGCTTGGCTGACTGTTAACTACTATTATCAGCGGTGTGACGAACTAATTTTATATAGTACCTCTTAGCGAGGTACCAATATAAGTGGGAAGGGGAAATCTGGATTTAAAATGGTAGAAGGTGCTATATCGCCTACCCAGTGTTTTCCCTTCTCGGAGGGTCAACTGAGGAAGTGAGATCCTGACCTCACTATCGGGTAGCTTTCTTTTTGGGTCTCGTAATTGGGATTGCTTCTGGGATACGATCGTATCTCAAGTTTTAACTACCTTGTACCTTACTTTATCGTTCCTTATAATCTACGGTATTTACTAAAGCTGTCATAAATAATAGAATAATGATTCTCGAAATAGGGTACCACAGCACTCGAGTGCTTTACGTTTCAGTGGCACAAAGGAAAATCCGACGACCGTAGCGTTATTGAGCTCGGCTTTAGATAATCAGATCGGAATGAGATAGGCCCACGTTCGGCCGATGAATCAGGGATGGGGTTCCCGCGAGCGGTGGACAGCAAGAAGCGATAGCTGAAAGATAAAGGAAGGCTGGCTCGGGTCCGTCGGAAGGAGATGGAGGAAAAGGAGGAAGAGGGGCACTGAAATAAAATTTATCACGGGCCCCGACATACGTTGTGAAGACTGCCAAGAAGAGGGGGAGGGGGTTGCGGGAGGGATGGGAGGGGGGCGCCCCGGTTCCGAGCCGGCAATTTATGTGCTCCATAAGGTGATAGTGATACGTGACCCTACGGCCGGTCACTGCCCGGGGGCTGAAGAATTTATACTCATTTCTCCTCCGGTGGAAATCTTTTTTTCAGTTTTGAAAGGTAGTCTATATTTTCGGAAAGTTTGTCTTGTCCATATATCCTGGTATTTGCTGCGGCCATCTTTCGCCAGGGTCCGGTACTGGGGGTGGGCGGCGGACGGGGAATTACCGGCTCAGAAAATCGAAGATAGGAAGTTTTCCCTCGGCGTAGTTGTCGGTGTGGAGGCCCGGGGGCGGGGCCCAACCGGCTATCTCAAATATTAAATCAGACTTACCGGGTGACACATTCGATTCGGCATTTTGTTTCGGCCACTTCACGTAGAAGCAGATTCTATGGGGCCAGTATCCTCCCTCATGGAGATATTTCCCTTTCTAATATTTATCTTCGTTCCTACATGTATTTTTTCATTTATGATATACATAACAATGAATTTTAGAATGAAAATTGTGGCGATCAAATATTTTGTGATTCTTTTTGTATTTTGTAGTTTGTTAAGTTTATATTCCTGATACAAGCTGCAGTCGCGCTATAGGAGTGGAATTGTATCTGTTTAAGTCACTTAATTTGTATTAGCTCATTAACACCTAAATACAAACCATGACAATATGGGACTAATAAAATCTTACAAATTATATATTTTAATCAATTTACTTATAATTCCCCTAATTATAAGTCTGCAACGTGCTGTATATGCTTGAAATCGTCCAGGAGGATGGTACATCAGATATCGTTGCTGTCAGTGTTGCAAATACAATACGAGGGAACAAAATATTAGCGAAAGAGCCTGAAAACTCGTACTTCTGTAATACAAGATTACCCAGCTTCTCAAATACATTTCAGACCTGTACAGGTTTTGCTATATAACTCTATGGACTTTCAGTTCCGCAGTATATATTTCATTACAGCTTATAGTGTATGCGTTATCATGGAAAACAGTGCCCGTGGAGTTTGCCGTGGTCAGTAGTACTATGCAAACTGTGTCAAATTTATGCACACATATTATTATTATACACATTCGATCGTTTCCACCGAAATTCCTTATCAAAAATACTTCTGAGCTGAAATTACCGTCGAAAATCTCTTACGGTAGATGGGATTAGTCGGTAAGGTAACAAGATAAAAAAGCCCAGAAAAAAGTCCCTTAGGAAAAGGATCCCAGAAGGAATTATATATTTAAATCCATTTTCATAAGAATGTAGAAGAAAAGGTAGAACGAAAATACTACAGGTTTCGATCAGGAGTGTATTAAATGCGCGATGAGCCCGAAGAGCTTTGAAAGGGCCCGAGCGTCGTATTGTGACCGATCGCAAGCGTCCTGAATAAGAACGGTTAATTACGCCTGGTTTTATTTATCGGTGCAGCGGTACGGCGTGGCCGACTGCCCCGGCTCATTTTATATTTTATAACGGTCCGCACAATCGGTTAT
The DNA here is from genome assembly GCA_019843655.1 of Lethocerus indicus. Lineage (NCBI taxonomy): Eukaryota > Metazoa > Arthropoda > Insecta > Hemiptera > Belostomatidae > Lethocerus > Lethocerus indicus. Next base: position 16,816,744 of record JACDQD010000003.1, on the reverse strand, counting down.
TAACTCAATCAATCAGGAGCCGCCCGCGATTAGTAAGCGCCAATGCAAAGTTTCGTGCGATTGCAACAATCAGTTGCAAGCGTGTTTGCCCCCCCCCGCCCCGCCCTCATAACCACCTCATACGGCCGGCCTGTCATATGTTAAAACGCGGTTGTCTGGCGTCCCTCTATTTACGATGGCAATTAATAAGAATCTGTGCGCCCGGATGAAATGATGTTATTAATCGGGCTAATTTGCACCTTTCAATCCGATAGCTTGTTAAATAACTCGGCTCCTTTCCGAACGGCCTTCGGTTTCCCCGTTTTGAAAACTAATTGAACCCCTTCGAAAGTATCAGGCCCGGCCGGTAAATATAATTGATCGCGGATTCGATAATATCGGAAATTTTTTTTTTGTGAAAATAAATCTTTTAAAATTCTGTACTCAGTAACTTAAATAAAGTGAGTTTATGTATTAATCAACTACGTGCGTACAGTGAAAGAAGGAAATCGTTGGAATTAGTTTGGTTCCTATTTCTAACAAGTTCATTTCTTTAATTCTATCCCTCTCTTCTGCTCCTGGCCACTTTGAAGTTGGACCGCCCCGTTAACTATATTTGGAGATGTTGCCAGACAATTAATCGCCGTTGTCCCAAATGAGATTTATTCCACCGTGCCAGTTTTCCGGCTCTGAATAAACGACTCGGTGCGATGAGAGAGAGAGAGAGTGAGAGGGGGAGAGAGAGATAGGATAGGAGTGAGGAAGGACATATATTTATAGTTAGATATTAATAAATATTATATAGAATAACAATACAAACGAGCGGGCCCGATATAGAGTTTTGTGATATAACCTGCGAAACCTCTTCTTGCAGGGTGGTGAAGGTAATGGTGGAGGTTGTGGAGGAGGAGGAGGAATAGGAGGAGGGTGTTGTGAGCGTTTTAGCGGAGCCGTGAAGGTGGGCGGCTATGATGTGAGCTGTCAGTTGTATTATTGCTATCCATCACTCAAGGAGGCCGTGGATCGGCCAATAAACCTCCCGCCCGCCCCCACCCGCGGCCGCAGCCCGCTCTCTTACCGGCGGGGCCATCCTCTCTTCTCCGCTCCCTCTCTCACTCTCTCTCTCTCCCTCACTCCCTCTTCTTCTACTTCTTTCCTTCATATCGGCTCGGATTAGCGGCACAGCTCACGCCGAGCCACTATTTTATCCTGACAACTCCCCCTTACCAAACAATGTGAACAACAATTTCCTACTGAACGCGAGTCCCGAAGAACAACCAGAGATTGGGGGGCCCCTTGCGGGCCAATTTTTCGGCTTCGAAGGCGAAAAATTGGTTAGTATTTAAACTTGTTTAAAATTGTTGCAAATTAAATTTAACGAGCATAGTACCGGAATTTTATTGGTTTAGGCGGACAGAAATGGATGTGTTACTATCATCTATTTTTCCTAAACAATTTCCTGATGAAAATTTCAACCGCATAATAATACGCGGACTAAACGAAAACGTGATACTAACAGATGATATGATTTGCATTTTATTATAAAGAAAGTATTTAGAGAAATGTGATAGAATCGAAATTTTCAATATTCTAAAATGGTGATCAAGATTGATCTAAAAAATGATTAAATTATTTGAAAATATCCATACACGTATTATTTATGTTGTCCATTCGTAATTACTGTTTTGGTCCGTTTGTTGATAACGTTACCCAAGAAGGCCGTCACGATTCGGTTTATACCTTATGAGTTGTGCCACCAACCTATGCCACTATCTATGCGCCTATCTATTTAGGCCTCGCCCCCCACCCCCTGCTAACCCCGCCGCCGCCTCACAGGCTAACGGTGGTCTACCTTGAGCCCGAACCGGTCTATCGTTTTGCAAAATAAATACATTTACACACAATTATCCGAGGCGTCTACAATTTCGCCTCCTCAAAGTGCTTCATCAACAATTCGGGCTATCGATTTCTCTAACGATATTTCAATCCATCGAACTATCGACATCAATTAACATGTTATGAAACTTAAAATGAATTGCAATTTTTTTTCACTACCTAGCGCCGTCATCTGTCAAGGTTTTGATTTTATCGTTACCTTGAAACACACCTTATGTGAAATATAAATTTCAGAGATAAGAAATAAAGTACTGAGTGAGAGATGTAAGTAAACCTCTTTTCCAATTGAACAACAAATGAAAGGGCGTTGCTGAAAATGTTTCTTCATTATTATAAACGTAATTTATGGTAAGAAATTGATCGCTGATTCTAGAAAAACATCACGGACGTACTCATGTGGGTATGTAGATTTTATATTGCCACTTATTCTATTTTTGTAAATATAGAGTGAGGATATATTTGAAAACTAGCGGCCTACCTGAAATATTGTTTTATGTGGCTGTGTAGCCCCCATGATGTGCAATTTGACGGATATACGAAATTCTTCAGTCCCGCGACACTTTTGAATTTTTACTAGCGAACGTGCCCGGTCGGTTTCGGTTTAATCAATTTACATAAGAATGAAAAAAAATGCCATAAATATAGCCCCTTATCGATTTTCTATAGAAGTAGTAGAGCCGTTGATAGATTTATTGGCGGATAGCGCGGGGAGGAGCGGGCCCGACCGGGGCAACTCTTGAGAGGGGTAGAGCGTGTGAAAACTTGTAGCGCCGAGGAGAAAAAAATCCCGGAGAATAAAAGTCAGGAAAATCCAATTAAACAGCCCATCAGCAAAGAAAGTTGTCTAATAAAAAACCTCGGTAAAAACGACAGCATAAAGCGAAAGTTAAGAGTTTGTCTTAGGAGAATAAAAGGGCGTTATGAATGAGCGGCTCCTAAAATAATGTTCTAAATAAAAAAAAGTAAATTTATTTGCCACCGTTTTCCCGGTCTGTGTCAGTTAAATAAGTAATAATCTCTTTGCTTGCAGTTGCGATCGTTTTTCGAATAGTTTTTCAGCTTGCAGGTTGTTTATTGTATTAATATTCAATTATCAATCCTAATTTCTTTTTTTGTTTAAAATCTGAACTTCTTTTAAAGGTGCCGAGTCAATGAATATTTGCAGTGGTAAGGCGCCCAAAATAATGAAACGTAACTTGCAGTACAGTTAACGTTTCATCAATGTCTATTCTATTAATTTGTCGGATTCTATAAATAGTGTTTCTATAATGTCATATTCTGTTGTTAATCAAGACCTATCGTGTGTTGCTGATTCAACATAGTTACAGGAAACAACCCTATTACAAACTAACAATATCACATAGGTACTAAAAGTAGGTTCGATAATAATGCAAAATGATATCACGGGGTGAAATTGAATTTGTCGAATGTAGGAAGGCTTTAGGAATCACGCCGTCCTATTTAATTAACCATTAATTCAGAGAGGTGACAGGAGGGCGGTGTGAAACAGTAAAGTTGTTTTTTCTCTTTTGTCAAATGGTAGAGGAGGAGGTGGAGGAGGAGGAGGAGGAGGAGGACGAGAAGAAGGAGGAGGATCCAGTTATAAATGTATTCATAGGGGGCATTTATATTGTGCTCGGGGAAGGACGAGGAGGGTAGTGATCTAGATTCAAGGGGATGTACTGTTGAGCTATCTATCACTCCGGGGGTAGGGTAGTTTGAGAGCTGTCCACCCTGCGCCCGCGCGCCCGCTCGTAACTCTTGAGCGACCGTTCCTCATTGTTCTTTAGCCATCCCTAAGCAAGCTCTCTGTATTGTTAGTTGGGATTTATTACCGGACTAAGGGGTACTTTATTGGCACTAGGCATGCATTCACCCTCTCTCTCAGGCCACCCCTTCGCCGTTTGGGCCCCCCTCCACACGGCCCCCTCTCGCTCTCCTTGTCTTGCCCGCGTGGTGGGGATGATTGATGTCCGACTATCGGGCCTCCTAATTAAAAACTAGTTTTCACTAGGTTCCTTCTCCAATCCCCGGTTCTCCTCCTTCTGGCCCCCTCTTCTACCTACTTTTTTCCTCCGAGTCGGTTACATTGAAATGCGACCCGACCGGCATTTATATTTGGATTTATATCTAACCGCCGTCCCGGAGGTCGTTCTCCGACCTTAGCATGTGTGCGCCTCTGCATTTAACAAAAACCGCCCATGTAATTCTCCATAATACATACAGCCCGTCTACTTAACCGCACTCTAAACCCCGTTACCCCAACTCGGTACACAGTTTAATGCTGGCTACAGGTTTTTGGAATATCCCCTCCGAAGTGTTGCTCCTATGCCTGCATAATTCTCGGACCAATCCACGTCCATTCTTGAATTTAATAAAACGCAATTTGTCGAATACCACAACTAAACGAATATACTATATTCTCCGGAGTGTTCTAGAGATAATTGAGATTATTTTTAAATAATCGCTTATGTTTAATTCAAATTTGGATCATAAGTAATAAAAATGGAGACAAAAAATTTCATAAATATATAATATATAATAAATAGTCGAAAGAAACACGGCGAACGAATTAAGTAACTTTTAAACAAAGTAATATAATAAAATAAACGAACAAATAAAAATGCGATCTACTACACTCGGAATTTATTTGAAAAGTTATTTTTCTTTATCGCTGCAACAGACACTGGCTCTCAATACGTATCGATTTTATCGAGTCATAAATGTTTACGCCCGTCATATTGCCAGAGCCGTCGAAAGTTATATGCGTCATATTATGTGTCCGAGTTTTATTCGAATGCGAACAATGACAAATGTACACGGCGGCTATTACACGCGTCCGCCCTCCAATAGAGGATTTATTGCCGGACGGCGCATAAAGTGCAAAATAGGAACAGCGGAGAGGAAAAACAGTTAAGTGGGTACACGGAGCGGCGGGTTAGCTTACGGATTCAATTCACCGGAGTGAATCCGGTCCGCGCAGATTATCCAAAAGCCGATTGAGTTAGGGTAATTTGATGTGGGCCCGCGATAAACGAAGTTTGCGGCGAGAGTATTAAATTTCCCCAATCTTAATAGTGGCAAGATTGAATCGAGTCCGGGCGAGCCGTATATTTGGAAAACAAAGGGCATAACGTCTAAACAAATTACGGAAGAAATCCACTCCGGTTAAGACTTATTTCGTCCTCCGCATATTTGTACCGGAGGAGAGTAGGCACGAGAAGAGAGGAGAGTTTATCCGCGAGGGGTTAGTGCAGCGCCACCCCCAGCACAAAGCTTTAATAAAGGTCCCCAGCAAGTCCGGATCTCGTCGTACTTTGCCAGTTTCACAGAAGTTGAAAATAAATTTAAAAAGTAAAGCGTCGTTCCTTTAAATAAAGGAGCTCGGAGGGCGGGCAGGTCTCAGTTTGAAAGTACATCGCGTCATATAATCCAGAGATACGAGAGACAGAGAGGGAGAGAGAGAAACGGGGGAAGAAATGAAGGAGGGAGTAACCGGAGGGGGAGAGTAGCCGAATAGAGAAGCGGGCGAGTCGTCGCGGCCTGGAATAATTCCGAAAGAGAGAGAGAGAGAGGGAGAGGGAGGGAGAGATGGAGAGTGAGACGACGGGTCGGAGGGAGAAGGAAGAACGAAAAGGGAGTAGTGGAGTAGGAGGAGGAGAGTAGGCGGGGTTGTACCGGCGCTATTTATTGGTATTGTTTTGGAATAGTTCCTATTCCTCAGAAAATTCCGGTCCCCCACGACTCTGAGCCGAGGGGGAAACGTGACGTCAGACAAATGGGTCAGACACTCGGCCATAACGCCCGGGCGAGATATGACAAGTATTGGCGCAATTAAGTTTTATTCGTGCCCCGCTATCTCCCAGTATGGCCGCATGAGCCACGCATAAACCACAGGCTCCACCATGCCCCCGCCCTCATTCGCCCTCACCATCTCCGTTCCTCACGCTCAAACGCTCCGCCGATTTTTACAAGACGGGCCGATCCGATCGTGATGAAATTTAAATCCGCTTAACTCTTATATTTCATCGCCTCCGGCCTCACTCCTCCAAACGGCGGGGGTTGAAATAAATAGCCCATTCTGATCGCCAATTGCATTTTGAATTCCTTCTACTTTTAATACTTTGCAGAATTCTATTCGAGCATTATATAATAAAAACGGATTGAATTAAATTAAAAATAAAATCATTTTTGCAGTAGTGTGATAAAATTTGTTTAATGTATACATAAAACACATTCCGTTAGTTGCAAGGAACTTACTAAGGACACATTTTTGTTCCTATTCTGGAACAAAATGGAATGCTAGCAGATTGTATTGTTTTCTACTTATTTAGCAAACGCATTTTGGTAAGACGTCAGATATTTGGCCTATAGATTATATCAGTGTAGTTTCCAGAAATGCTTAATTTAAAGGTGAATTTGTTAAAAGACTATTTCATTGTCTGCAAACCATCGAATAAATTAGTAAGGCAAATTATTTATTATACAATTAAATTGCGCATACTCGGATACTCGTTGTAGAAGAGTTTATTTATTTTAGTATATTTGTATTGACAGAAAAAATTTTAATTGCGACGCCGTATTGGAGAAACATATCTTATAAATAATAGCACTTGTATGTGCGCAAGTGTTTTTAATTGTTGTCAAAGCGAGTAAAAATTATACTGGTGTTTATACGATAGCGACGAGCGGACAAACATTTTCCAAATATCACTTTCCGCGCATTAAACAAGCGCCAGGAAAGTTGTCCAAGAGTCCAAGAATGTTTAAGCATTGGAGACGCATTTTCCGCTCCGAGGTGTGTAATAATTTAATAAGATTCACGGGGCGGGTCCCCGGTGGGTGACACTGATGAGGCGGAGAAATGCGAAGGCGATCCCGAGTCCCTTTTGAGACTCGTCGGTGGGTCTAAACCTTTTCGGAATATACAAGTGAATATTAAATAATGGAAGAAAAAAAAGAAAGGAGTCTGCGGTCGACACTCGTGGAGACGCGACATCTGTATGATTGGGACGGCGGAGGGGGCCGGCGTGCCCGGCATATCGCCAGGGGCTCACCCACCTCGTGGCCACCTCTCACCCTCTCACTCCCTCCCTCTCTCCCTCCTCTCTCTCCCTCCCTCTCTCTCGCTTTCGCTGCCCTGTCCCTTCTTGTATATTTAAACCGCCGTTCAACGGCGACGACGGAAATTCGGTATGACAACCAACGACGTCCGGTCTTTAGCGTGTCCCTTCCAGAGTCCAATTATCGGCCGATCCCCTTTTTTAATACGCGTACTCTGCGCTTTACACAGTGAACGCCCCGACAAGCGAATAGTGAAACGACATTCAGTGCGATGTGTTCTAGGAAATAGACAACAATTAAGTGGGAGGGCGTATATATATATTGTACTTGCATATTCTGTGCTAAATTGGTCCACGTGGAGACATAGGATTAAGCCATGATTTTGACTGCCCCATAAATATATTATGTTTTAATTGTATTAAATCGAACATATAAAATGGGTAAAAAGATACCATTTGGATCACATTTGCAGGTAGCGTAGTTTAAAACAAATACACGATGCTGTATCTGCTTCTTTTATTTCATGACTTAGCCGATAGTCCCAACATCGAAATCTGAGCTGCCCTCCGAACCGCCTTTGAGAGGCGGCCTTTTAATGTAAAGGTGGGGCGGTAGGGGTGGGGTGAGGGGGCAGAACGGACGGACCCGGTGAGTCTTGTCTCACACTGACTCTGAGGCATCTTAGGCCCCGGACTTTATTTATGTGCGTCAAGAGCGAAGAGATGAGCATTGAGAGAGTGGGAATTATCCGGGCCCAGCGTGGTAAATCATTATTTGGGAAATGTCCCTCCCCAGGGACTAAGTTCTGATTTACTAGTGGGCCCTGTGACGCCGCCCGTCAGCCACAACTCATGTCCCTCTCCCATTATCTATCCCTCACTCCCCTCCCTACACCATCCTCCTTTCTCACTCACTCTCTCACTTTCTCTCTCACTCCTTCTTTCTCGTTCTCTTTCTGCATTCCAATCCTTATTAGCTCCGTATTTATTCAACTCTGGCCTAATGAGAGACACGCATAAATCTCCCCCTGCCCCCTGCTCCATCTTGCCCTGCCTCTCTCTCTCTCTCTCTCTCTCTCTCTCTGTCTCTCTCTCTCTCTCTCTCTCTCTCTCTCTCTCTCTCTCTCTCTCTCTCGGATCTCTCCCGCTTCTAAAAACCTTAATTAAATGTTGCGACGCTTAGCCCCGCGACTGACGGTCCGTCAAATGAGTAATGTCATAATGATCGGTTCCGCTCCTATAATTATTGGGTTCTTCGCTATAAATTTAGGAAAGATCGATCGAATAACCACCGATATAATTGATGGATACCATTCAGCCCACCTCGGTCGCGAATTCTCCACGCTGAGTGAAACAAACGCTTTTTATTTAATTCAATTCGTAGTTTTAGCCCAATTTACACTAATTCTGAGGTATTATTATTATGAGAGAATTAAAATAATTCGGACCGATATTGATTTCGACTGAATGTTCAACACCTGATTTGTCTAATATTAAAAGTGAGTTAGCTGAATCACTGACAGGTAAACTGCGGCCAGAATATTGCGGATGCCGTCTGTATATCTGTAATAAGCTTTGGCCAATTATTTTCGTTTCCGGGTTATAGGCCGGAGATAAATATGGGATAAAAGGCGGAGGAAAAGAAGTGTGTTTGGGTGTGGGGTGGTGGGAAGACGTTCATCTCTTTGAGATCGGTCCGGTTGGCACACGCAGAGATAACTGTTCGCTATTTGTCTTGAGAAAGGGGGCGACACTTGGACCGGGGCCGTCGTATGACAATCAATAAGAGAAAAGCGTTGAGTCGGTGCCCCGATCGAAGCTGAGGCCTAAGGAATCGGGCCACCTGGTTTATTTTAATTCGGACCGTGTCCTTCCACCTGTCGTTGATTGTCGCCCAGTTCCCAGGTAGCGACTAATAAACTCGAATCTGACAATTCAAATTTTAGAATATCCTTCGTCAGATTAAACTATTTGTGTCGTTTGATTTACATTCACTTTTAATTGTTTTCCGATTCGATTTACTCCTCTGAATTTAACTCTATTGAAAATGTATTTTTGTTTCCAAGTGAAAATCCCGTCGCTTTTGTATCTCACAAATTAATGTCGCGGATATCGTGCAAATATTACGCAATAAATGAGGCTAAAAATATGCTCGTTTATAATTGACCTATTATCGATTATTCAACATAGTGCAGAAACAAAAAGTCAAATCAAATTTTTTTGATTAATAAAATAAATACAAAAATTCTTTACGAGTTGTAGTTACAATGAACTCATTATGTTAATGAAATGTATGGGTTTTATTTTGGATGGTCGTAAATCTGCATTGAGAAACCTCGTTCGATTTGTATTTTCACATAATTGGTCGCGATTCTTAATGGTAGGCTAACATTTTGTTTCGCTTCATGAGCCAAATCAAACTGCTTTGACATTACTCGTAGCCTTTCCATAAATGAAAACCGCCTGAGAGGGAATTCATGTAAGATTACGAAAATAATTCCTATCGGTCTGGCGATAAAGCGCGGACTTCCTCAGTGTGTCGCACACGTGAACGGGCAGCTCACGAACTTGGGCGAACGTCTGACCGGCCTTTGTTCTTTCCGTAAAGACATTTCTATAAATGGAATGGTTCGGCGTTCGAATCTGTTGCATTCTATCGAGATCCGCATAGATTAATTTCGTTAGATAGTTCTGATTAGCTACTATTGTCCTTTATGCTAATACAGTGGCATTTGGTTCAACTCGTGTTTACCGAGCAAACGACAATAATTCGAGTTTTTAAATATCCCCGGCACGTATTAGGCTGAACTATTTGTTTAGGCTTATTTTGAGTTACAACTATAATGAATGGGAAAAGTCTCGCTAATGACGACAGCTTGATATCTAGGACCTAGGTCTCTGGAATAATTCATATTATAAATAATACAACAAATCGGTGGTAAATTTCTTATTTAAAAAAACACGTATTTCGGTCGGTGTCGGATATTAGGCACCCTAATATGTCTAATAATAATTCTTATCAAATATCGAAAGAAAATTAATTTTACGTTCCTAAATATTGATTTGCGGGTTACCGATGGATAATTTTCGGAAAGTGTCAATTATTCCGCAACAACTTGCGTGTTCGCAGGCAGTTGTAGAAAAACTTTGGGAATGTCGGAAGGGAGCGGTGTCCGGCTCAAAGAAGTTTATAAAAGCGAGAGGAGGCTGGTGGCGACCGGGTGTTATTAGCGCGCAGCCCGTGTCCTCGGGGCCACCGGCCGCCTCCACGTTTTCTTCCCTCAGTCCGGTACGGCGGGCCTCCCTCATTTCCTGTTCCACGGGCACAGTACCCCCCAAAGGAGGAAGGTATCACTTAGCGGCCGACCCGCCCTCTCGTTTTACCCCTGTTCCTCTTTAATTTCCTGTCAAGGAAATTCCACAGTCTGCAAACATAAAAAAGAGACACAGTATTGAATCCCACAGCATAGAATAAGCGTCAAATGATTCAATTAATTTACATTGTCACATTTGATCCTAACAACGAAATATGCGCACGAGTACATATATCGAAAATGTATTAATACTATATTATAAAATGAAAGGCGATAATAGTATAGTGGACACTGTGTATCAGTAATCTCGACTTCGGATACACCGGACGGATCTAAGTTTCGAAACTCGAGTGAGAAGTAAGTTCGGTTCGTCGGTGGAACCCTTAAAGACAATCTTGCGCCTTAACCTAAATTTAGCGAATAGAAGTTGAGAGCCGGCGGTTTGGTCGCGGGGTCAGCCTATCTGAGGGTAGGATCGGGCCGCGACAGACAATCCGAGTTCTTCTCTCGGCGTGATTTTTGGAAGAAGGGAATTAAAGTGTGACTTGTGGGGCGGAGGGAGGAGACGGATGCGGTGGCGCCGCAGGAATCTCTCCCGACCCTACGAACTGAGCCCGAACACACAGAGACACGGAGGCACACACACGCCGCCACTGTCTTAAATCTCCGAGGCCGGACAGCCGCTTTAATGGGACGTCCCTCACGGGGCGGATTTACTGCCCCCTGGCCACCCACCCTCGCCCCACCGACCAACCCCCTCGCCCAGATAAAATATACGCGCGCCCAACCCCCACCCCCACCCCCACCGCCACCCCACGCCCTGTCCTCCTTTTCCTCTCGGCTCCGCTCCTTACTTCGGCCATCGATGTCAGTCATCCATCCACTTCCTCCTAAGGCCCTTTTATCTCTCCTCGCCATCTACACCTGACACGTTCTTATTCCTCCTCCTTGCTCTCCTTATCGCCCCTTCACCGGTGACAAGTTTCCCGAAATTATTTGTTTTACATCCCTTTAGCGGCTCCGTGCTGGGAAGAATGTCTTCCTCCGCTTGCCGGTGAAATTCAAAAATTAACTCTTGGAAGATTATTATAGATTAAAAAAACATCAGGACTCGGTTTTGTATCGTTCCACACTCTTTTCGAGGGAGCTTTTAATTTAAATTTATTGAGACATCATTTCGAGAAGTTTAAACGAGTGGGCGCTTAGTGTGGAGTAATCGGAGTTAACAAATGGGGTGAAATAGGGCGGTCGGTGGGGAGGGTCATACGTCGGCCGGCCGGATAGTCAGCGTGGCCAGAGCTCCTCTTTCGATATTTATGTCGGGCCCCGATCGGATGTTGTCCTGGCTGGGCTCCGAAAACCGTAATCTATTGCGATCGTTTCAAGAAATATGGCTTATTGGACGGATAGATCGTGTCTGGCGGTTGTTCGGCTGACTTAGTCAATTTTGGCGATGTCTATAAGGGACTGGTAAGGGGTCGGCCGGGAGGAGCGGAAGGAGAGGAGCCGAGAGATAATTAATGTTTAAGGAGAGAAGAAGGAGGCGGCCGGCGGGAGGGGGTGAAAGGCGTGGTGAGGATGCGTATAGTTGGTTATCAAGGCCTGGATGGCTGGCTATAACTCAACCGACTCGGTCTGCCACTCGCTATATTTCATTGCAACTTGAAAAGAAGTTCATGTCCGTCTCCCTTTCCCACTCCCTCTCCTTCTCCCTCCCCCTCGCTCCTTTGCCTCCGCTCGCTGCCCCAACTCGGACTCCCTAGCACAAATCTAAGATAGTTTTATTTATCGTTTCTGAAACGTCTCGAAGCTTTACTATTAGACTTTCAAAGGCTTCTTTTATATCCCGATGTCGCTGGACTTTGTCTGCGCCCCTGTAACGCTGACTGTTATCTCGAGGTTCATCATCACAGTATTCTAAACGTGAGCACCACGATCAGCAATAGACATTTATGTACACTATAATTAATGACCCGATGAAGTATGAAACGATGTTTGAAAATACGATATTATTTCGTATATCAGTGAATATTGACAATCTAATTTTATTTCACTGTCGGAAAACAAACTTACATCTCAATATATTGTATAATTGAATGGATCTGACCATATATATGGTAAACGAGTACAAATTTACTCCTAAAAAATGGATCAAATAATGAATAGGGAAATTAGATTTATATGAATTCGGCCAATGACATCGCACAGTGAAATACAACAAGCATGCTGACAGGTAACTTTATCCTGCCAAATGCTGACGGAGCTGACGATCGTAAACTTAATAGTCGTAATTAATATTTTAATTATTGAAAATAGTAATATTAATCGTTTCTTAGGAAATGCGAAACGATTAGAGACGGGGGAAACCATCCTAACTCTGGGTATCCGATGTAAGGGATAGTGAATACGTGATACATAGCGACCTCACAACGTATTACATTCCATTTGGTGGGCGCAAACGGCCAACCCTATCAAATATCAGATAGCTCTTTCTCTCTTCCTCGGCACCCCTGCAGCCTCCGTAAATCCGGAATAGGAGGGAAAGTTGTAAACCATAAAGGGCAACCGGGAAGGGAGACAAAGGGAACGATTACGAGCGGCATATTCGGGTTTTCTTACAGCCGGTATCATTGTAGGTGCCACCCCGTGATAAATCAATTTTCAATTATACTCGGGGTTCTAGAGGGAAGGAGAGAGAGAGAGCTAGAGCGAGAGGGTAGTGGCGAGGGGAGGGCGATAACGGGCAAGGTTGTATGTGTTTGTGTGTGTGAGAGGGAGAGAGAGAGAGAGGGAGAATGAGTGAGGGAATAGGAGGGCATGGGCTGGGGCGGCGGTCGGGGGGAGGGGCCTTTAGTTTGGCCTGTTACGCTATTCACGAGACATATTTATGAATCAGAAGCTATAGATATATGCCGGTCCCGCTCGCAAAATGGCGGCAATAAGTTACAAATACCTTCTCCGACTGCAACCTTTATCGTACGACTTGGCCCCGTACGAATTTACTGCGTATTTTTAACATGTTCCTCACTCTAATGATATTCAGCGGGTGAAATATTTTCGGGCCCGGCGTAATAAACATTACGAGTAATTTGTTGTCCGGGAATGGGCGTGACCGGCCGGTGGCTGTCTCTCTTCGCCGACCTCTCTCACGGTTAATGCCCCCGGCGCTCGTACCCCGGCGGCCCCGTCATGATACGTCCACCCCTATTATGACGGAGGCGCGACCTGGGCGACGTTTCTCTTCCTTATCGTTTTAATTGCTGGAGCACGCTAGTCCTCCGCCCGTTAGTCACTGAACTGATTGATGTGGCCCCCGTGTAAACTCCGAGGGGACGCCCGTCCTCGGAGGGCCCCAGCTACTGGTTGGTAATGCGAATCCGAACTGAGACTTTACCGATGATTTAAGATCCCGGTTTGAATTGCGTCTCATAAATTTGTAGGAGCGACGTTGAGGCGGAGAAAGGGGAGGGAGCGAATCGGTTAGAGGGTATGAGGCGAGGTAGGCAGGAGACGCCAGCCAGGTTCCGCTAAGTACCACCTCACCTAAATCAAGCCCTGACGGGGTGAAACCTATCCAGGTGGCTCTGTCTCCCTCCCCCCCCTTCACCCCCTCCCCACCAACATCACTCTTTAAACTCCGGGCCGTTCCTCAACTTCCGATAATCCATCGGTTCATCCCGATTATATCCTACACTTTCAAAGTAATATTCTCAGACAACGTACTTTTTGTGAATTCCCGCGTATTTCACCACTATTTAGCAGTTAACTTTAAAACTGTTGATTTACGCAATGCACCATGAAGGATTGTCCAACCTGAAGACATAGAACTTGGGTAAAACGTCGTGGTAGGGTTCTTTGTCCAAGCAGAAACATGTTTTATAACTCTGATAAATATCCACTTTGAACAAAATAAAGTTGGACTTATACATAAGACCTTCGATAAGTTCGCGAAAAGTTATTAATTGAGACGCCCGAAACTTGTTTAGAATGCACTCTGAAAACCACTCTTTATGCATGGTTTAATCGTTCGACGACAACCGCAGTGAAGCAATTTTTCAGGAAATTTTTGTACATCCCATGCATTAGGAGCATGTTGTCTCTTGACTAACTAAACTAGGCATCATCCAATTACGAAGAATACGTTGTCTCTCCTTTAGCAATTTAAATTAATTTAAGCATTATTTGTATACTTTTATTTATATTAGTATTCGGTAGTACAACTGTATATATTCCGAGTAAAATAACTCGTCGAACTCGTTTATAGTATTATATTCGTTAATAATTAAGTAAATATTTTATATCAGTTATAATAAGGATTCCTTTCCTATACACTTATACAATGACCGATTCCTTGCAGTTACTGAAACACCACCATTCTGTTACGCCGAGACATATAATTTGATAATTTGAATATAACTCTACAGGTCCATTAAACCCTGAAATATTTATCGGTCTCCCGAATATTTTCCACGGGTCTTGCGCCGGGATAATAGCCCTAATAACATAATGGCTTCATTAACGAGATGTCTAATGAAATTGTAATGAAAGAAATAATAACTAATTAAAATTAATGGCTGGGCGGGATTGTGTGCAGGTATGATATATGCGTTTGGTGTAATATTTCAGGCCGGGGTAGATGGCGGGGTGGGCAACAAGACACACCTCCCTCTGGGAAAATTGGGACTCTGCATTTAATGTAAGGCTCACTCCTTTTCATCCCTCGCTCTATCTTTTTTTGTACAAAATCTTAGCCTATAATCAATAACATCTCGGAATTAATGAACGGGGATACAACTATAACGATTTTTTTCTTGGAAAAGTAATTAATAATTATTCGACATTAATTTTCAAATCTTGGCATGTTCGTATAATTTCGATTTACTTCAAGTTGTCTTATTTGGAGTCAGTAGAATATATTAATACTCGGAATGCAGGATAATATTTAATAGTTACACTGTACACGTAGTAAAAAAGCGAAGGGAAACCTGAGCAGTCCCTAAAGATAGGATGCTCATTTTGAGCATCCTTGTTTACGTTTCACAATGGTCAGTTTTGAAAGTTTAGCAGGACGTGATTTCCTTTTCCTCTGCTAGCCTTTCGTAATTGCCCTTGGGCAACCCTTGAGGGCAATGTATCTCATGCCTTCGGCTTGATAGTTTAGGCAGGATACAGCGAAATAGATTTCAACCGAGGCCGCCTGGTAAATAAATGCTGGCATTTTCTGTCTCCAGTCGATTATTTCGTTTGGTCGCTTCTCTTAATACACCATTGATGCAGCGTTGATAGGAAAATGGGACAATAACTTGTGACAAAACATAACAGGATATTCTTAACAAGCGCGCATACCCAAACATAGTTTCGGATGTTTTTTTAACCTAATTTTCATATATTTTGCAAGGTGTTAACCCGGAGGAAATTCTCTGTTATCGGTTTCTAAAGACATTTATCTCTGGGACGAATTATAAAACCGTTCGAGACGGTTCGGTGAAAAATAAGAGCCGAGTAGGGTGAGAATTCTCGCGGGTTTTCGTCTCAATTAAATGGCGGCACCAAGTCGGTCTATCTGGTTTCTCGCATCTCACCGGTAAGTAGTAAAGGATAGATTCTTGGAATAGCGTTAAGGCGGGCAACAAGTGCCGCAAGGAAAAATAATCGTTTTATTGAAACTGGCTTGGATTATACACGTTGCCGGGGTAACAAGATAAGATCGGCGCAGGATAATTTCCTCTCGTGAATCTCAACGGTCATTTGTAATGCCAGTCACAATCCAATTTCTTAATAGAGGCCAGTCGTGCTTCGGTCCACGTCTCGCAACACCTTGTACACACCAATTTTTCATTTCATTTTTACACTATCGCAATGTCGGAAATATTTTTCCCCGTAGCGGAGATTCACCCAGAACAATGCCGCTAACGACCGCCTGGAACGATTCGAAAGAATTTACGGTTTTGACCGGTGTACATTTGTGTGAGGAAATAAAATTGATTGAGTATAAAATTTGCTGCTACGATATGCTTTTCGAAACCACTTATTAGTAATATTTAAACTCCAGGATCTCGATGAAAGGTTACTGTACTATTCATAGACAATTTCTCAGTACATAGGCGGTGAATAGAATATTTCCGCAACCGTTAACTCGCAGGGTCTATTCAGACTGCCGGCCTCTAGCAGTTCAAATGGTAATTCGGTCTGAAGAAACTGGTTGCCGGTTGAGAACCGCAGGTAAACGGCGTGCAGTACTCCAGCTGCTTTACCCCCGAGCGGCCGCAAAGCGAAACTGCACTACAAAACAGCACTAACAACCCAGCAACAACAACCTACAATGTCGAAGTGTTGAAATGTGTGAAATTTGATCACGAGTGTCCAGAGCCGAAACTAAAGCTTCGAGCGACTATCGGCGATTGTTATTTTGTTTTCCTGCGTTTGCATATAATTTTCTGTTTTTTCGAACCAATATTAGAATGGGCGGGAAAAACATGAGTACAAAATCAGTGATAAAACCTGTAATTCTATGAATACAGAAACCGAGTAGCATGTAGTCGGACTAGGCAAACAATATTGGAGAACATGAAAAAATGTCGCCACAACTGTACCCACAATTCACTATTCAATTTATACGAATATTTGATATCGAAATGAAGAAATCATTTTCTTGTGCATTGATTCATACCGAATTTTTCTGAGCGTCAAAATTTCAAATAAGAAAGGAAGAGGCGCGATCCGATCACAAGCGATGAACGGATCGTAGAAGCAGTGACAGGTGGAAATCATAAACAATTTGAAGCGTTAATGAGGCGGATTGCCGGGGCTCAACTGAAAGGGGTCACGAGTCGAATTCCGCCGCTCCCGGGAGCGCGCTCTCGGGCAAAATTAAATGGGCATTAAGCTGCAGTTGTGTAAACTTGGAGCGGAGACAAAGTAACAGTGGTAGCTGTAAAGTTATAAACGGACTATAAATAACAGTATAATACTGTTGGCTGTGGCGGTGGTGCGGCAAGCAGTAAATAGCGGCTTAATGCGGCCCCCTCTTGACAAATGACTGACTTGCGGTCAGCCCCTCAGCCGGCCCCCAACATCTGACGACTTATGCCCCCGCCTCAACCCTCAACCTTATTATAATTATCAACCCGGCAAACGGTAGAAACCCTCAGATACCCGGATTATAGACATCAGACAGTCTTCCTGCTTCCCCGCATTTCAATTATAAATATTCTACGAAAATTACTTATATCCGTAAGGCTAAAGATGAATCCCAAGGGATCAACGCGTTTCGTGTATACTCCTGTGGCTTTGCACAGTTCATGCAATTCTCAGGTGTTGCATATTGACAATAGTTTTCCTGTATATATAAAAAAATTCTTGCACAGATACTGTAACATTAGGATATTATAATTTTCTTTAGCCGAGGTAGCAGGGTTTATTTTATTTTATTTTATTATTAACAACGAAAGATGAGGTATGATTTCTGCAGTGATATCGGGTGGACTAGGATTTGAATCTATGGAATGGTTATGCCCGAAATTTGCTGATTGACTAAACGAACATTTAATTTTGAAACCCATACACTTCCCTACATATTTGTCACACACTGTCATTAAAGTCAGAACAATGCGCTTAAACGAGAAAAATTTATTACACGCTATTTCCACATGACCCGTCGTAAGTCCGACCACTTACTCTGATGAAAAGTTTGGCCACATTTAATTGGCGACGTTGTAATTATACATTGTTATGAAATTTCGTAACAATGTCCGTATTTTAACGTTTTAAGCGAAGCTCTTTCCGGTAATTGGGTTTTAAATTATATTCCCTTGTTTGAGCGCGTCCGAAGAACAGTTCACTCAACTTCGGTGCACAGCCGCAACGCTGACAGTTTTGTCAGTCTTTATTATTGCCAGTAAATTAATTCAATAATTAATTATGCTCGCCGGCTGTATTTCCTGTTTTCCTGTTGCCTATTCAAGAGCCTATTCGCAGGAGTGCGCTAATTGCTAATGATGAATATGCTGAGAATAGTGAAAGTCTGATGAATTCACAACAGGTTGAGATTGCCATTATTCGTTGCGCGTATGTGTGAGAAAACCTTAATTTATATAGCAGCAAAAATAAAATGACTACACTATCCGTGTTTTACCCTCGGAATTGGTTTATAAGGTCGGTTTCGATGTACATACACACGATATTAACCGATTAAATTTGATTTTATAGAATAACATACAGTGGCTTTGGTTTGAAGAGTTCATCTGTAAACTAACATATTTACCGAATTAATAAGAAATACAATGATAATATCAAAGTCGATTAGTCAGTGTAAGTAAGGGTTACTATTCGAATTTCACCGTTCTACGAGGCATTGCCGTTACAGACTTCTGGGATCATCTCAGGGATCATGGTGGGGTGGAGGGGGGGTTGGGGGTACATTGGACCAATGACAAATTGATATCTTAGCGGCGAACCTCAAGTGGACTAATATACATTTAAATAGATGTAAATTAGGAAGATCATTACGGCGAGGCGAGGCCGGTGCCGAGAGGAGTGAAGGGGGGTTCGGTGGAGGGTGATGAGAGGGAGAGGGATAGGGTGAGGGGTCTCTGCCAAATTAATAGATCCACTTGTAGCCGGGCCGAACCCGATATGTTCTGTTCCCAGTGCAACAAAGGACGTCTCGAGTGTCATTCAGGTCTCCCCTCGGGCCCCGCCCGGATGGAACTTTAAAAGCCGGTAATGCAAACCGGGTCGGTGGCCACTGCAGACAACCCTTCGCGCCGAGACCTTCCAAAAAATCCCAAGGCTTCGCGCCGCCCTTTAATTGTTCCTTTTTTTCGATAGGCTCAGATTCATAAATTGATTTTAACATCCCCCTCCGGCTCGTAACGGTTTATGCGAAACGACCCCATCCGAACTCCTAAATAATTACTTGTACGATTGGTCCCGAACGTGGGACGGATACTCGAGTGGTGCGAATCATCGTGCGGAGGTTGTGACGGTTTACTTCGTATAATTTGTTCCTGGGCTGGAAGAAGTAGAAGAATGAACTTTATACAGATTTATACAAATTTAAAGTTCAAAAGTAAGTACCAACGAAATATTCTCGATATTTTAACTAATCGTACCATTTAAAAATTTAAAGGACCGTTATTCTATTCATAAAAGTGAAACATGATTGCCCTTGCGGTTCTTTGCATTAATAAAATCATCACGCTTACTTAGTTTGACTTTGATACTGCAACAATTGTACAATTTTCATCAGTAACGCAGAAAATATATTGACATTCAACATTAGAACAATGCTAGGCCTTTTATTTTAGAAAACAATTCTGATATTAATACGATATTGGACGCATTCTCCGTCGTTGAGAGGAAATCGAATATAAAAACGAAAGTGCTAAGGAACCGATGGAAGATTGAATAAAGCGCGGGAGAACAAATAATTATAGCGCATTGTGCAAAGAAGGGCTCTCACGGTCGGTGGCCGGCCGGATAGAAATGTACATGGAAGAGGTTTCCATTAATGGGCGAGTGGGTGCGCTAGCCAAGCGCAGATAACGCACCTTGATTAAACCGACCCGACAGAGGAGACGCTAATAACAATTTGTCAAAGAGGGTGGCGGTCGGCCGCCCGAAATTTATTCCCGGTCACAAGGCATGGGACCGCGCCTCTCCGCTAACGCCGGACGTGTAATGTTTTTCTTATCGTAAATAAAGGGATAGCGCCGGTGATTGTGACGGCATACCTCACCTTGGAATCTTCGCAGTTAGTTTTCTGAACGGTGTCCCACCCCATAGGGCCTCTTCTGTATGACCATCTGCCAATGTCCGGGGACTGCGGACAGCTTCGGTGGCGCAGAATTTCAATTTTTTAATTTCCATCCATTTAATATTCTCGTTTATGAGCATATTCCGAATTCGAATTTTCATATTAATTTGATCGGAGTTCGACAATGAGAGCTAGATAATCCTATTCTAAGATTAGATTGAAATGTGCAAGTAGTCTTCGGTAGACCGAACGGAAGCTAAATACACGCCACAATTATCGTATACAATTTCAATAAAAATAGGAAGCCTACGGGATTCGGATGTAAAATATCAGTCGAGCCCGGCGTAATGCGAAGCG
This sequence comes from Lethocerus indicus, assembly GCA_019843655.1. Lineage (NCBI taxonomy): Eukaryota > Metazoa > Arthropoda > Insecta > Hemiptera > Belostomatidae > Lethocerus > Lethocerus indicus. The sequence goes on along the minus strand of JACDQD010000003.1, from coordinate 16,796,378 downwards.
GGAGTAAATATAATAGGCTTAAGGGAGGATTACAAGTGACCAACACTATGAGGTCGGATAAAAAGTAAAATGAAGCGTTAAAATAAATTTATGGTGAGCTCCCGGAGTAGTGAGCGGCGGGAAAGGGGCGAGGAGGGAGGGAGGGCTTCATTAGCGGGAATATCCGTCCGACCAATGGGATAACTAGTCGATGCGGAAAACCTCCCGCCTTAATAACTCAAGGCCACTTTTGTGCCACTTGTTAAAAACAAAGGGGGACAGACGGGGTACTCGGAGGAGCGTGGCGGAGGAGCATTAGCCGTTGCTCGTTGCACACGATTCACCGTGTCCGCCTCCTCATTTACAAGTCCGCCAAAACCCCTCCCATTTGGCCCCGCTATCTAATTATAACCGTTTGCTGGTACGCGCCGGTATTATCCCGAAGAGAGTACAGAAAAATCATACCCCCCCCTCAATTTCCAGTTCAGTTCGAGTTTTCCAACAGCAATTTTAGTTCTTTTAGTCAGCTTTTAGTCAGTTTATAACGCTTTGTTTGGTCACCTTATACTAGCCACGGTGCTCGATGCCAGTTGAGCACGGTGGTCTAGCGGCAACAGCTGAATTAACCGTTGAACTTCCTGTTTCGTCAATGGCCGTAATCAGATTCCAAGAGCTTGCCGAAGAATTAATGTCGTACGTACTTAACTAATTTTTGTAGCATCCCATTTTGTGAGGCGTATAGCTTGTCTTGTAAATTCCTGCGAACAGTGTATTGTATCTCGAATAATCACAATATTAACTGATCGGTAAAATATCATTAAACACAACTCTATACCGGAAATATTCGGAGCTTGATAGTAAAATGCACGTTGTTATAATAATATTATTGATATTTTGAACCAAATTGAATAATTCATTGAGGCGGTATACAGCACAATATAATGTGGTCCAATCAAATATGATCTATGACAAGACCTTATTCCGAATAAATCCGCTTATTGCCGAATGAAGTAATTAATTGGATTATACGTGAGTTTTGTTGCTTCAGTGCTAATACTCGAACACATTCCGACAATGGCTATGTAAAATATCGATGCCGATTTGCCGCGTTCACGGGTAAATTGTATTTTGACAGACATCGATTGCCTGTTTGATGTAATTTATTTATATAATCGTGCGAGTGTCATACATTCGACTTTATTACTTCGTCATTTAGAACTTTACTTTGATTGAAAATTTGAAATTTGAAATCACTTGAAAATTACTTTGACACAATATTTTTGGAATGTTGTAGTGTCTAATTGCGCAACTCACACTATTGAATTTACTAGCGGACGGCATAGCTATTAATACGAGGATAAAAGTTATTTTCGATAGTTATTTACATACCCGAAACAATATTACCATAAATGAGAGGTTAAAAAAGGAATAGTGTTATTTATAATAGATAATAACATTTCTATACTAGCCGTTAGGCGATTTATTTTACGCACAGTCAATTGAATCCTATCACATTCTATTGTAACCGGTCGTTATCTAAGATATAAGCTAAAGACTCACGACCCTGTAATGCTCGGTTTCAAACAATAGGTAGTCCCAGAACAGCCAATTTCGCTGGACGTTGTCCGCCGTCCATTCCCAGAAATTCATGCTGCCTCCTTCGGACTTCATTAACCAGTTACAAGTCGTTCATCGAGAAGTCTCCAATATTGAACAGTTCTCCACTCTCTCAAATTCTCTTAAATGTTACTGCCACTGTATCGATTCTGATATCAGGTCCCTTCTGCATGCAGTGACCTATCGGCCGCGGTGCCCGTTTAATATTAATGTAAAGACTCATTTTAATCGGTTGCCGATAGGGCGATGGTTATATTATAGTTTGGCGTTAAATCATTTTCGGCAATCTCCGTCAACAGGTTGCACCGTTTCGCCATTACTAATTCCACTCGGTTCGTTTCCGCAACAATGAAGACAGGATTGATAGTATAACAGTGTTTACTGTCGGCATTTGGGACCGAATGCCAGACCGATTTCCGTCTCTCGCCGCGGTCAGTAAATTAGTGGAGGCCACTCTCTCCGATTTAGGTATGTCCGTGAATAAATAGTAAATAATCCCTATTGGAGGTGTAAATTCGACTCGACCTCATTGCACTGATATTGGCCGAATAGGAAACTAGTGCCTAGAACACGAGGGAAGTGTTTACGCCTCGGCAGTTAAATGATTGCCCGTTTGCTTCAGACCGGCAGGATAGGAAAATGGCTGTGTGGAGAAGCTCCGCCCGGATAGTCTGGGGTCAACGCTAAGTCCCGTCATAAAAGTCGGGCGAGCGTATTTTAATGCCTTTGTCTTTAAGGAAAGACAAGGCTGTCGGGAGCGGCCTCTCCCACAGTGACACTGAATGTTGTTGTTGTTGGAGGGGGGGGGGTCACCTTGATCGTGGCTGAGTATAAAACGTGGGGTCGGACGAGTAAATCGGGTTGTGGCTGTGGCTGGGGCTGAGGGGCGGCCGTGGAGGATTCGGCGGGTGAGGAGAACCGGTCGGTCGTGTCGGTCTGCGGCCGCCGTGGAGGGAGTAGATGAGAATTTCCGCTCGAGCGGTCCGATATGTTTATAACTGTGTGTACATTAGAACGGAGCCGGCGTACTGTGTGATATAGTAAGGCGTAGGTGGGTGGACCCCGGCCCGCCCTCCTCCCCCTCCACTACGAGGTGCTAACTCCGACACCTTCGACACACCTGCCGCACGATTTGTGATCCGACGTGGCCGATATTCAATAATAAATAACTCAACTTCGGCCTATTTTATGGCAACTACGCATTTCTCAACTCGCTCAGACGCCCGTGCACACGCCGCGGTCCGGCCCCCTAACATTTCACCTCAGCCACTCGCTACTACCCGTTCCTAACAAATCCAACGTATTTTTCAGTACTTTCTACCTCAGTGTATTACCTCGGTGTGTAAACCGAAAGACGAACTTTTAAGCAATGAGTAGCAAATAGTGGCTATTCAATCGCTATCTACGCCGTGTCTATGATAGGCTAATGAATAGTCATTTGCTTAAATGAACGTAAATCACCCATGATAAGAACCTCAATTACCCCGTAATTCTTTTCTCTTTTATTTTAATGATCGCGGGAGAATTTGATAAACCCTTCCATTTGAATTCATAAAGTGGTTACTTGAAACAATGTTAACTCGAATAACTTCGTTATGGTACATATAGGTATTTTTCTGTCTCCGCTCAAATATAAGTGAAAGGAAGATTGAGAATGATTGAAAAAAAGCGCGAGAACTCATAATTTGGTATGAGCAAAAGGAATAATTTTTAATTAATAATAAAAACGTCGAGCGTACTAATGAATATCCGCGGTTATGATTTTTGAATCGAACATTGAAAACGGTGAACGGTTTAAAGCCATTTCTGTATATTACTCTTGTGTATTAAAAAAAGATCAAATTAAAATAAATAAATCGCTGCTTAACCGGGAATCGGCATTTGACAACCCGTGATTAAACGCGGACATATAAAGTGAAATTACATACGAGCAATTGGTTTTCATGGTTTGATAAATAAAATAATATTGAACGTCAATGTTGACGTTTGATACGAGATGGGAATAGGAACTCAATATTCGAAACGGCCAATTCATAATATTAATACGTGAACAAATTAAGAAGTGATATCGATATCGAGTATTTTTAATTAATTCCTCTCTTTATAGCGTATTTTTGTGTTGAAATAAAACGTGGAACATTTATTAAATTGTATCCACAGTAATACGCGTCATAAGAACAACTGTACTATCCGATAATTATTATATTTTTGAGTAACAGAGGACTTGTTATGTTCGATTGAGTTATCACTTTGACATATATATTATATTGAGAAAATACCAGTTAAAAACAAATCATTAAAGTATATGTCGCCTATGTTGTATAAATGCGGAAAATAGTCAACATTGAGTAGAAATAGCAACGCAAAACAAGTGGTAAAGAATTCAATATAGGGATAGAAATAGAGAAGAAGAAATAGAGATTTGTGGAGAGGGGGTGGTCGCAACGTGCCTTTTAGAAGAGATCCGGGGAGCACGAATCAGCGGTCCGTTATTATAAAGGCGACCGGAATTAAACATGTAATTACCTGGGGAGCCGTCTATCGGGAATCGGATACCGTACAAAATATCGCCGCTATTTCTCCGAGTGGTGGGGAAATAAAAAAAGCCCATCAGTGAAGGGGGGCCGGCAGCGACGCGAATCATAAACCAGATTGATCCCGAGATTAAAACAAGTGAAGGAAAAAGTGATCGGGAATAAAAATGTGATTGAGAGGTAGAGATAGAAGCACGTTGTGTTATTGTCTATCGGATAAATCACGGACAGGGCGGAGTCACGCCTCCCGGAGCCTCTCTAATTAAAGTCGAACCGACATCCAAATAAATCCGTGTCACAACCCTCGCCGCTTATTTATTTAATTGTACGTCACGTGACGGTAAAGGTCAGTCTTCGTCGGGCGGGCCGCGGGCCGGCCACCGCCTCCTCCTTGAATATTAATTAGCCTTCGAGTATTGAATACATTTGGGCGACTGCCCCGAGGAGGCCGGTGATGATGGCGGATCTCGTCATGTCGGTGACCCGCAGCCCCGCATGTCGGCCTTCCCGCTCAACCACACAGTTACACTATTCGGGATTTACATAATGAGCCACAATAAATGTTGACTTAATAATATAATACCGCCGCCGAAGATAAGGGAACTAATACGAGGATATACGTTCCGGCCCGTACATCTCCCATCGTCTAAATGAGATCACGCCCGGCCTCCTTCCAGTGACGTAGGTAGAGGTAGAACTACCTGCGCTCTATATAACCGACGGTAGAATAATTCGGCCGGATAAATGAATCCCTATTTCGGCTAATACGTTTTGCGCGGAGAGGATCCATTTTAAAGCTGGTGGAAAAGCGTCGAGACATTCTCGAAATACGGGTGACAATCTATTTCCAGTTATTATTTCGTCGTAGGGCGTGATTTGTAACCTTTCCTTCGGCGAATTATTTATCGGGGCTTTTAACGACACCGGGTCGTAGTCGCGTCGTCGCCCTCCGAAATATACAATCCGAAAAGACGTCGGCGCTAAGATATAATGGCTCGGAGAGTCGCGGAGATTATGGCAAGAGACGGGAAATAAAACGGAGCAGACACATCGAGAGCGCGATTCAGAACTCAAATTATACCGTAAAAGAAACCGGGGGAAGTCGGGCGCTCTGCCGGAGTGAAGGGACCGCGGAGTGAGGGAGTGTGGGAGGGAGGGAGTGAGAGAGAAAGAGAGTGGCGGGGGGAAAGAGAGAGAGAGAGAGAGAGAGAGAGAGAGAGATTGGGTCCTCTCTAAATTTTCTGATGAACACGACAAAAAACACGGATAGGAGGAAAGCCGAGGGGCGGCCCAAGTGTCTCCGTGTGCGTGCCAGGCCCCCAAACAGGGACAGGCTGACTGAATTATGGCAAGGGGTACAATTTATGAACATTTGTAATCCCATTCAAGGCCGCGTTCAGATATTACTCAGTCAGAGAGTCGGGGCGGCGGTGTCTGGGCCCGGGGCGGCCGCCTAGCAGGGCGAAGGGCGAAGGGTGGAGGGGGCTGTTCTGAGTTTATCAAGCTTTGCTGCGTAAATCATTGTTGCCCCCGGAGTTTATCTGTAAATTGCACTTGAAACGGGGGAAGGGAGACGCGGGAGAGACACAGGGCTACGGGCTACGGGCTACTCGTCCTACGCCTTGGGCACAAATCATTTTGGGAGAATTTTCGCCGGCGGACCCTTCCACGTTAATTCCACCGGTGCGACCTCTCGCGATACACTTCCCACCTCGGACGCCGCACTCAACATTTTTCACCCTGCCACCTCTCTATCCCACCTATCGGACCGCTTCTTTCCCGTTCCCCTCAGATTTTTTGCTATTCCCTCCCAGTATATTCGCCCAGTTTTATATTTGACCGGAATATAGTTTTTCTGTCTTAATTACATAATTAGTTTTAATTTTTACTGAAATCATTTTGATACGTATATTTTTACGTCGTGTGTTAACACATGATGGACCGCCATCCTTCTATAGTATAAGGGTACGAATATAAGAGGAAAAGAATTCTAGAGTAAATTCAGAATGATCGACACCAGAGGTGGTCAGTAAGCCGGATATATGACGGACGTAGAGGGCGCAACCTGTCTCAACTGACGTGTCCCTTCGCCTGTGGCGAGCTCTTACGTACCGAACCACAAGTATCAGTCTTCTTAAAAGTCGGCAGTTCTAGAATTTTTATTTTTAACCTGTTAAGGAATAGATGTTCGGTGGTCAAGAACAATCCAACAACAACCCAATTAACGAGAAAATAAACTCACGAGACAACTGAACATTCGCCCCATTAATACGTCTCAACTCTAAGAAGAACATTCCCAAGTCCTAGAATCTAGATGTGTATCAGACGACGAACAAGATCACAGCCTATAGTAAAAGTCCCTTTCATAACGGTCAGTTACTCCTTTCACAAAATTGTCCCCAAACCGTAGGTTCCCAGGTTTATGATCTTGACAGTACCCATCAATGACGTATTCTCTACCGCCTTAGCGAATGTGAGTGACTTCACCCCACTGTAATTATCCGAGGCATGCGTTCTGCTCCCTTCCCTATTGGCGCATTGAAATCACCGAGCAGTATATTTACCTATAATGGTACGAAGCACAGCTGTAATATACAATTTCCAAATTTTCCGCTAACGCCTCTTCCTCGCCTTCTCCTTCGTCTTCTCATTGGCGAGTGGGCCTCGACAATAGTCTCGTTGGAAACCTGGGTTTCGATTCCCGACGTGCTGGATTGTAACTAATCGGTCCAGTTGGATTATGTCCCGAGATCGCTAGATAGTAATTAAAAGAGTTCGAATATGCCCGGTTCTTAATTTTCAAAATCCGATTTCTTGAATTGTATGGTTTCCAATAATTAGAGATATTTTTTCCTCAGCCTGACATGTTGCGTATGTATAGCACTTTCGGGGATAGACAGTTTTTGCTTTTATTTCCAGGATTGGTACTACTGGCAGTGGCCCTAGCGTTGTTGCTCCCCGGGAATAAATTAAAGACATACACACACACATATATATTTATTTATTTAACCACCACGGATCGGTAGAAGGATTAATTGAAACGTAAACTAAATAATATCATTCTCCTTTGATATAATTTTGTATAGACTTAAATGAGTGTAAGTAATATAATTTAGGTTACTGCAAGGGTTTAGGCGTGGTTAATTGGTTCCGTGTTTGGTCGCCGTTACCTCTCGTTTGTTTTACTATTAGGTTTAAACAATACGCACACCTCGTTTATTTACAAAATATATTTTGCGCGGTGTTATTGCAAATGTTAAACGAAAAGCGCGCGTTACGCTGCATTGGGCAGAATAAAGGTAAATATAATAGTACTTGAATTCAAAGTAAAATAATTCAGTTTCCAAATGCTTTCAACGCAATTGTGATATTTATTATTTCCTACGCCCCCTGAGTGTTTTATGTAACGTTCATTTGAAAAACATTGAACTATGTATTGCATGATAATGAGAATTATGTTAAGGGAAATGAACAAATTGTTCATTCATGTGTTGAGTTGATAGACATGGAAAACATACTATGAGCTTAGAAATTGGATTAGAAATTGTTCATAATTGTAATGAAGTGATAATGATTTTTTGATTATTTCGGCTTCATTCCACAGGATTCCATGATTACAGTTTAAGTTAGATAATGTTATCTCTAAACCTGTTGTCACATAACAGATATTAATATTACAGATAAATTATTATAATATATATTCATTTTCTGGTTGATTAATCAGTCCCGGATGTATAATAAATGATTTCGGATATTAGGTTGTAATATTTAATTATTTCTGCAATGTGTAACAAGCATTGAATTATATGTCCCCAAGATCTCATAGTCAATTTGTATTCATTAAAGAATGTGTATCATATTTGATTAAAAAAGGTTCGGATCTGATTTGTAGTCGTCCAATTGGGAAACAATCCCTTACCTCTCAAAGTTTCATATACAAACACATGTGATATACATATATATCACATGATAAACATATATATATATATATACACACATACATGAACACAAATTCTGATTTATAGGAGCCTGTTACATATACTAACTAGCCTTTGAAGCGAATGTTACCATTAGCATTAACATACACCAAGAACCCCCTTTGTAAAATCCAACTTTGCAGTGGTGTGGAAATAAAAATTATCATATTCGGTAGCGGGAACATCGTGCTGCAATCCTCATATTTCAAACCTCATATTATCCAACCGAGCGTTGAATTAAATCCTTGTGAAACGCAATAAACAGTGTTGTACCTGTACGAATTTTCATTTACTAACCGCTATTAATTTGGGCAAAGCGGCCTAGCGCCCGGCCCGGGGCCACTGTTTATCATACCGGAATTATTCAGCAGTCAAAACGTTATTGAATAACGCCCCCGGTATCGAGGGGGGGAGCACACGCTCATCGGGATACTGATCGAAGTTCGAGAGTTTCTCCAAATCCGATGGTTTTAAATAAATCGGATATGGTGGTCCTATCAAATATAGGGGAAATTAACGAATTTTCATATATGACGATAATCCTGGTGCGTTGCGTAAATACAATCTAATACGCAGAGATGTTATTATATCAAATCTAAAGTTTTTTGAATTTATTCCTTAATATTCACTAACAAATTTCGCTCTATCCGGTATCATCTAGATTGCTAAAAGTGACGGAGGACCCCGTTTATTTCATACTCATCTCGAATAACCGATATTTATTTTCTAGAATAAATGCTCCGGCGGGCACACGGACCGAATTCGATTTAGCCCGACTTTGTATATTGCACGCGTCGCGAACAAAGATATATTTTTAATTTTCTGAGATTGGAGGGCACTCCAGGGTAAGGTGTATTGGGGGCGGGTCACATTTCCGTTAACGTTCTCGAGGGGCACAAGAGGCCGGCGGAATGAGTTATGGACAGGGGGGCGGGGGCCGCCGCCAGTTTATCGCGGCCAGAATAAATAATACGGCTCCGATTATTGCCCCCTTTTTCTGGAGCTATTCTTTAATTCTGAATACCTCGTCGGAGCACGGGCGGGCCCAGAAAGGAAATTACCCGGACTCCTCCTCGTAACTCACCCGGTTTCAGCCCCCACCAGGCAGCCCCCACTGATACCGGTCCCACAGAACCAAACATATGTGGCTCTATCGTTACGCCTGCCATTTTCCGTCCCACCTCACTTCCTCGCTCTTTACCCAGACCGATTTTCTTCCACTCCTCCGTCGCCAGATGAATTCCGTCATCGGCTGGGGTACACACGCATGCCCTCCTGACAGCCAACCTTTAATCGCCGGCCCACCGGCCCAAGCCACAGGTTCCCACTTACCCTTGCGTTAAGTGGGCAGGGCTAATTTCGCCGCCTCTACCAGTGGGTGTAGCAACTAGGAAGAGGAAGTAGAATGGCCACAGGCATACGGCCAGAAAATAGCCGTGTGTCACACATGACATATCGGGAGTGGCGACCTCTACCGGCCTGTACCGCAACTAATGGCGGGGGGGTCTACGAGGGTCCCCCCACGGCATGTTGCCGCCGATACCGAGGGGGTCGTGAAGGGAACATGGAATGCCGAGCAACAGAGGTGATGATGACTCACGACATTACCAACTATGAAAGTTCATGTCACTCTTAAGGTCGGTCCAGAGGGCTAAACCTTCTCGTAACCCACATAAAAGACGGGCTCGCGATGATCATCCTGTCAACACAGTGTCAACTGTGGTTAGGTTCACTTGACTATATATTAGCGTAAAAGCCAACAGGTGAGAGGACGATTCTCGACATTATCTCATTTACACGATGTAATTTCGACTGATAATGAATCCGAGGTTTCAAAAGTTTTATATTCTCTGGCAAACATTTCAACAGTCATATAATATTCATCTCAGATTTGGAATGTTAATTTTGAAAAATCAAAATTATAACTTACTTGAAAATAATATATAGCTTTTAAAGATTACATTTGGTTTACCAACATTGTTTATTAAACCTTTTGAAAAGCTACCGCACTTATTAGCACGGAATTTTTCTATTTGTCTTTTCGTGGACTTCAAAATCAATACAATTTGAAATTAGTCCGGAGAAGCCAATCCAATTTCTGTTCATAAAAGGGAAAATAAATGGGGCTTAATTTTGACAGAATTATTCCTGGGTTTTGAAGTATAAGCGATGTCCAGATCGACCCCTTTCATATCTAGGGCTCACGTGCGCCCAGTCGGCGTTCTCCAATTCATTATCATGTACTCTCCTCAAAAGGGGCACTAATAAGATTATACCTTTTACATTTGAAAGGCCGCCGGTCAGGCGAATCTAAAACATCCGCCCGAAAATTAAAAACAGTACTATATTTTATTTCCGTCGAATTATCAAAAAAACGAATTCCTAATATACTATAGCTGCGCTGTCGTACACATGCATTTTGAATTACGGATTATTAAGCATGAGGTGCAACATTTTAACCTTATTTTTAACGAGCCTTTTAAAGCCTGGGAACTTAATTGCTTTCTATAAAATCATTTCTAGTTTCAGTTTTCGAAGTTTGCCAGCAACGAGGATCGAAGCCACGACCTTCCCTATTTTTGGTGATCTCATGCAGTATAAAAATACATTATTTTCCCCACTATCCCTCTTTTTACACTCCCTCTTCCTCTCACTCTCCCACCCCTCGCTCTCCTTTTATCTGGCAAGTACACCCCCTCCTCTCAGCACACCTGCGTCATTACAGAGACACAGAGATTACAGCAATAAATCTATACAGCTTTATTAATATCTCGGGCTAATTTATTTGGCTCGGCGGTCGACTTGAAATGGAATCGAGAAACGCCTTTTACTCGCCCCGGGCCAACTTAAACGAGTGCTTGATATTTGACACTTTGATTAATCAATTGTTCAGAGTTCCAGGCCATTTTGGCTCGGTGATAAATAGTCGGCCTTAGTTTCGAAATACGCGATAGATATTTATTTTATATTTATATTTTATATTTAAATAGAACCTGGTTTTTTTGCACGTTCGCAAATGATAATCCCCCGACGTTTAGAAATAGAGCGTCGGTAATTACTTACTAATTTTTCTTAATTCGTCATTGTACTAATAAAATATTTCGCGGTCGTTATTTGAATCACATATTTAGAGAGTTTACTAGTAAATATAAGATCATTATATTGGCATTAAGAAAGAAAAGACCAGATATATCAGGTTTCAGCTAGTCACCGATAAAATAGTAACATTCAGTCAATGTTTATTTTATTCATTCTCCCATCTGATTGGGATGAATTGGGCTCATTCTTTACGTTGGTTCCACCCCGCGAACCTTCTTCAGGACTACTTCTTCTCATGTGCTAGCGAAGAGACCCTATCTCGGTCCCGCCACGTGGAGTCTTTTGCGTTGTCTACTCTGATGGAAGAAACTTCGCAGGGGGAAATCCTTAATCCACTCGTCTCGAGGTAGCATATCGCTGGGAAAAATCCCTTCCTGCAAATTTTCTGAGTGCTGAAAAGTGTTACCATAGGAGTGACTCCGGCTCAAGAGGCGTTATTACGCCTATTGCTGTCAAGAGCTCTTTTCGGCTTCATCGTGGTACTTCGCGGGTCGCTCTCTGAAATAGCGTTCTCCCACCACCCTCACTGCTGAATTTCTTCCGCAGAGCACCCAGTGGCGACAGAAGATCATAAGAGTGATGGTATTCCAAATCCTCTATATATCCAGTATCAGAATTACATAACTGATGCCGATGAACTAAGAAAAAAATTCTGATGGGTCAGGTTTTTATTCGGAGGCAGTTTTATATTAACGATGTATATTGAGACGGTGATCATTAAACACTGTGAGAGCGATTACGGCCCAACACGTGTAGCTACCTAACGGGTAAATCCATTTTCTTAATTTATTTCAACTTCTAGAATAAAATATCATCGGGACCGCCTCATAATTTGAGAGATTGGATAGTAGCTTTCAACATCCATACCATTACTGAAATTATTATCAACCCAACTTGGCTCAATATCTACCGTGATTGTCGGGCTTTAAAAAAAAAAAAGAAATATATTTTAATGTCGAAGGCCCGGTAATGGCACTAAAGTTGCCCGCCCATTCCTTCGAATTGGAAAATTCAATTAATGCGAAACGAGGACGTGCGGCCATAAATAAAAAAATTGTCGGCAAATAAGCAAGAACTGTTTGTTAGTCGTGCCCGACCGATATGAAAGTTCTCAACTCCCGGTTATTTACGCTCACGACAAATGCGGATTAAACGGTTATTACATTGATTCATCTTCGAACAAATAACAATCGAACGTTCCGAAAATGTTTTACCATTAAGCTGCGGGTATTATTATTCGGGATCACGCAATTTATCAATACGAAAGGGACAGAGCGGGTCCGGCGGCCAAGTTGGAATCCAATTAATGTAATGTAGCTGTAAGAGAGAGAGAGAGAGAGAGAGAGAGAGAGAGAGAGAGAGAGAGAGAGAGAGAGAGAGAGAGAGAGAGAGAGAGAGAGAGAGAGAGAGAGAGAGAGAGAGAGAGAGGGAGAGAGTGAGGGGGGGAGAGAGGTGAGAGAGAGAGAGAGAGGGAGTGATAGGGAGAGACGGGGGACGGAGCAGAGCTTGTATATCACTGGGCCCGGCGGTGTGCCTTATATTATTGTCGAGGAGGCTACACGTTATATTAAAACAAGGAGTTTGAATCGGCGCGTCAGGCACCGCACTGCCGTATATTTCCGAGGGCGGGACGTTTCGCCCGGTCCTTCTATGGTCCATTCGTTATCTTTCGTTTTATTAGGCCTGATACGCCCCATCCATCTTGCTCTAATAACTCTTCTCTCCCGTGCTTCTGTCGTACTCCGCGTAGAATTCCGCGAAATTATTTCCATCCCTCCGGAATATATTGCCACCCCCGCCCTGCTCCCTTGGTGTCCCTCTGCCTCCACCCTATCTTTCCTGACCGGCGCTTTCTCTCCTAATCTATACATTCGTTATTAATTGACGCTACAATAAATTGAATGCCTCGATTCGTTAATTGGAATCGTGACTGAGCCCGGCCAGCTCCCCCCCTTCCACCCCCCTCCTCCCTACCAACCAATAACCCCCTCGCCCCTCCGCTTCTAATCCCGCCCTATTGAAATCACCGCTATTTTTCCTCGGATATTCCGTAATTCCAATTCGCATTTTAATAGTTGTTTTAAATCGAAATCGCGCTTCCATATGCTAAGAACTGGGAACGAACTTTGTCACAGGCGAGAAGCACCCTTTCATCTTTCTTTGTTGACTGAAGACTTGTTACGTCTTACCGGCTGTTATTATAAAGATACCACAATGAACAGTAACAAACCTTACTAGTACATTTCTGTATAACTAACGGCAAAACTAATGGCTAAAATAACGGCTATAATAATGGTCAATTTATTCCCTAATATATTTTTTCTAAATGCTACAAAGGCGAAATATTTATTTTCCTTATAGAAAATACTTCCCTTTATTGGCTGTAAAATCTAATTTTCTTCAATTTCAACGATGTGAAATGAACTAAAAAAGGCTGGACATCAAATAATCACGAGGCTGGTTTACGGTGATAAATTCGGTTCGTTAATGTCAGGCCTAAGGACTAAACTACGACTGAGGTACTTGCAATATGAGAGGCCATGAATGGATTTACCCCAGTCGGAACTCCAATCCGATCACACTGCGACATGGTTCTAATGGAGAACAGGTTAATGTGTCCGTCACATCCGGAAGCAAGCGGTCAAACATTCCGCACACTTCGTTATATACCCAATTAATAAAATTATTATTAATTTATTTCAATTAAATAACTGCTTACCACTCTGTGGAACTGTCACATGCGAATGTCGCATGACATAAACGAACTTTAGTTATATCTTAATCATCGAAGAATTGAACGGTGTCGAGTTGAAAAACTCGGCGGCGGGCGTGCGACCAGTAAGATAGGATCTCCGGCTCTCTTTCTGGAAACATTCGCGGGCTAATTAACTCTTGTAAAACAATTGTTTTGGGCGGAGCTATTCCGATGTGTGCTCGGAGGCATTACACGCTCAGTGAGCCCCGGCTTCATTTTCCAGTTGACGTCTGTCCGCGATAATATCGCGGTTGTTGCTGCCAGCGTTTTTCTCGTTTCTCTCTCTTTTTTTTTAGGCTAGGGCAGTTTAAAATCGCATTTCAACCGAGACGAATCCTCCCGGTGTTAAGAGCGGTTAAGACCCGGTGCCTCTCCGGGTGATCACGCAACGGGGATCTCATCCTGAGCCCAGTTGAAGTAGTCATTTTTTGCCCGGTTTTAATGACCCGAGGCGCGATTCTGAAGTCTGAATCGCCGATTCGCAAGTGCCGGTCTCGAGGGCTACGTTAGAATAATATTATGAAAAATATTATCCTTATACCCGATACCTCGAGTTGACTTGAATAACGTCCTGATGAATCATGTTTGTACCACGTAACCATCGGAATAGGGAATATACCTGAAAAGATTTGCGGACGGTATTTGTGAAGTCGGTATTTCACCGAAGCATGTATTGATTGGCGTGGGCAATTATGCGATGCTTAGTATTTTTGAAATTACAGGGGGAATGCGCGATTATTTCAGAGTTGAACCCGCGTCCTATACGATTATGGCCGTACTACGAAGCCGAGTAAGTTTGTTTCTAACGGTTACATCAAATGACCTCTCCACGAATTGTAGACACCAGTTATGGACATGCCTGCCAGAGTTACACCCGACATTAGTCCCTTAAGAATTGTTTTTGTAAATGTTCGTGTTACCGAATACAATTTATTAATACAAATTAAAACTTATTGTCGGAGGTTCCTGTTCTCTTGCTAACACAAATATTTCCAGGCTATTCTAATTAAATAGACGTTCTTAATTTGTTTCCGTTGCGCAAGTTTATTGATAGAGTGACAGGATGCCCGATCGGCAGTTGATCTGCTTAAACACCTCATTATATTACTAAAGGAATGCTGCTACTGACCAGGGTGAGAAAACGAAACCGGTTCAGCTCATGACTAAACCAGCGAGAAGAGACAGCAAATCGCTGCAGTTATATTAAAACACTCGCCAGCACCGTTTCAAATATCAATTAATTCAGATTGAAGGATAAGTTCAAACGGTAGAAACATTTTTTAAATATTCAGTCCTTTCACAACTTGAAGTTTATAATGGCTCAAAAAAATGCTGTAATACTAATAGAATTTGTGTTTGAGTGATCCCTGTCCCTTTTTTATTACACTAAATCTTCAATTCGCACTTTAGTTCGAAAACCACGCCTGTCGGCAAAGAATTATGCCTGCAGGTAACTTTACGGGAGGAGATAAAAATTTTTCAATTTACTTTCCATCCACGATTCGTCTACGAGGCGGCGATTAATTCAGTCCTCTTCCGAGTAAAGACAGTTGAATAATTTAGCGAGGATTTATACGGAGTTGTCTCGGAGCGAAGTGGGCCGGTTATTGACGGCCTCGAGAGAGAGAGAGATGAGAGAGTGAGAGGGAGAAAGAGAGAGAGGGAGAGAGAGAGAGAGAGAGAGAGAGAGAGAGAGGGGGGGGGAGAGACAGAGAGCGAGAGCTGTACCGTTAGCCGCCGGCCGGACTTCGCGAAGCAATTGCCAAGCCCCCGGTGACAAGTGTCAATGACGCTTGACCCCAACCAACACTTGCCCGGCAAACGATTTTACTTCAGGCTAAAGCCGTCATTCCTTTTGATCATCGGCAATCCGATAAATCGGGCTAACTGCGATATGATTAGGTAATCAAAAATTAACTCCTCGAAATGCTTATATCCGTGGAGCGTTTAGAGAATTATTTCGAGACACCTTTTACCTTCTGAGACCAGTAGAATAGGAGGTAATAGTCTAAGCGAAGGCCTACCCACCGAATGTATTCTTGAAATAATTATTCCACGGAGATATACTGTAAATTATTAAAAATAAACGGTTTTCTTCAGGAAACTTCAAAGCGAGGATCCTATGACGAAATATCTGAATTTGTCCGGCCTGAAAATGTCTGTCGACGCCGGTATTAGACGGCACGGTCGGTGCCAATGGGCAATGAAATAATGGAATACACATCAATCTGTCGGAGAAGCGTGGGGGAAAAAATAACCTCTGTGAAATGGTCGGGTCGTTATCGGGCCGGTTTAAAAACACGGTCAATTAGAGGGGCGCCGGTGTGATTGGGGGTGTGGGCGGGGGGACGACAGCAGGGAGACAAGTTGCGATTTGATTTTGAATGAAGAGTCGGCTCACTCGACAAAAAAAATGTGGGCCATCACTCCAATCAACACCCAGCTCCTCTCTCAATGTACCTCTATATGTGTCTTTAGTCTGTCGCTCTCACTCCGCTTTTTATATTATCTCCTATTCGAAACATGGAGTGCTACCGGTGTTACCCTTGAATTATAAATAAATGCCGATACAAATGGCAGCAACAAAGAATGTATTCTACTACTTGCAATTTAATGCTTGACAAGTACAAAAATACGTTTCAAATATTTTATTATTTTATTAGTATTTTTGTAGGTGATAAATTTGTTTTATCATCTCACGTTCTCTAACATTATTACGGTACTTCCTTGAACGCGTTTTATCGCATAATGTATATTGTCTACGGTCCGTCTCGCCCATGGAGTGAAATTATCTCTTATGAATTATCTATTATTGGAATTAGTTTAACTATTAGACGTCTGCGGTTTGCATATTTAATGACGGACTACGTTTATAGTCGGTAACATAGGATGAAATCAATCGGAGAAGAACCAAGATCTCTAGTGCTTCCAAACAGTTAGAACTGAGCGTGGTGCCCAAAACCCTCGTAGACCACCTAGCAAACTCTTTGTATTGTAAACGGACAGCTTAAATATTATAGCCTGATTTTGTGTTTTGAGATATATATAAGCGGTCCGATTGTTGGGATGAATCGCGTGGAAGGAAACGCGTCGTTCTTGATAGGTTTGATCTGACTACTTCAACTTTAGATGCGGCAACGGTTATCTGGTTCCACCGGCAAACGGGTTCTGTCAGCGGAGTAGCGGCTCCGCCCCGGCCACTCGGGCCCCTGCAACCATCTACAGTCGTCATATTTCTTTTACTTCCTCCCGCCCCCTGACCTCGCGGACCTAAACGTGACGGCCCCGAGAAAGAGCCGAATCGGTCTTCCGTACCTTATTTGTAAGAAACCCGTCAGCGCCGGACAAAAAGATCGGCGGTGGAAACATCCCGCAGCGTGTTTTCAACGACTATTTCAAAATTGGAATTTACAGTTACAAACCGTATTAAGTGGACCCATCCCAAATACAAATAGTTCGTTGTAAAGTGTCAAGTGGGTAAAGCCCTTATAGAACATATATTATGCATAGTCACTTCCTGGAATCTATCTTTAAATCTCATTTCCCGTTTCCTTGCAAGTACTCTAAATGTATTACTAGATACTAATCATACTAGGTATTATTTGTGCCTACAAACAACTGTTTTAAATGTTTACATACTAAGACAGAATGGATCTCGTCGATAAGTTTCGATTGTTTAAAAAATATTAGTTTAATATACAAAAATGTCTGCAACTCTTCTTAGTCCCAAGACAGCCAGTAGGTTCACTGTTTCACAATTTTAATGTTGCAATTTCACATTTAGAAAAAAAAAGTCCATAAAATTGCAGCACTTCGCATAAAATAGGGTCGAAAAGCTCACATTTTAAACGGATTGGGTTGAAAAAAGAGTCCGGCGGAATAAATCACCGACTGAATGGGCGTAATTAAGCAAAACTCGTACACTTCAGTTTTCTCGGCCTCCGTTTCTGAACTTTCAAGGAGGGCCCGGCGGTATCCTTTAAAACGGGATTTTATCGCATCAAATTCGGGTCAAGAATAAGACGAATAATTAGGGCGCTGCATAAATATCGAGGAGTGAGCTGTAAACTTTTTTCTGACGCCTTCTAAATGCGTGCGTTCTTTTTTTCGCCGCTGTTGTTTCTTGTGGGCTCGGGAGTCAGATGAAAATAGACAGAGTGTACGGAAGACGTATATCTTCCGGCAATGATTAAACCGATAACGCAATAAAAGACATGTGGGAAAGATCGTAAATTCATAGAAGCGTAGGAGTGGAGGCGGAGAGATTCGAGAGTTACATCGCTGACAGACAACGGTTGATGGCTGTAAAAAAAGCAAATTTAAATTTCCTTTTTTTCCAACCTCCGTTTCAAGTCGTACTGCTGCCTTCAGCCGCCTCTCGGATATAAACTGAGTTTTCTCGAATTGCATTTCAATATGGGGATGTAAACTGTGATTAATATTCATAGTATTCTACACTTAAAACTGTGGAGAAATAAATAGAAACGTTGTAGTTGTTTTCACATTATATCGTAGTTGACCTCGTAGTAACTTATGGATGACCAGATACTATTTTTAAACTTGTCAGGTATGCATATCGTAAATATTCGCATACCAACCCTAAGTTTTGCATATTGTGCTCGTAAAAATATGACACTTACGGGAAGGAAACGGGAAAGACTTTAGTACCGAACATTTTTCAGGTATGAAAGACTTTCAACATATTACTTTTCTAATTTATTATATTTGGATATGGTAGAGGATTTCGTATTATTTTATATTTGGGTTTTTCTTCGTAGTTTCAGTTGCTGAAACTAGAAGAAATAGTAGCCGCACGACAAGTCAAATAGCTCAGATGTACACCGAAAATAAATATCTAAAAGAAGAAAACAATGACAAGGGCCACAATATACTGCTACAAGAATCTGTCACCAGTTCTCCAAGGAACAGAAATAAGCACTAAACGGCAATTAGATTTGGCTAGGGCCCGTATAGGGGATGAATGCTACACTACAAGGGAACAATGATGTAAGGGTTGCGGGCCAAGCGGAGGGCCCGAAAAGTAGATCTGGGCAGTGGGGCCGGCCCAGCTAAGTGGCTCTGAGTGGACCAGTAGCGCACTACAGCGCTCCACCGCTATATCTGTGCCTCTGTGTGCCTGTGTGTGCCTGCGTGTGCCAGTGTGCCAGTGTGCGGGCCAAGAGACTGAAGGAGTGTGATTGGCTTATTGAGGAAGGAAGGCCGTATTTATGGCGGCCATTAGAGAGCGTGTTTAAATCATCAGAGGCCCGCCATTATAACAACATCCCCTAGCCAGGATTTATTACTCGGTCCCTATTAAAAGGAGCCACCACCCAACCGACCGACCTTCCCTCCCAGAATTCGAGAGTCTCCCGTAGCAAACAACAATGCCGCCCCTGACCGCTCCATAATTTCTCCATTTGGCAAAGTTCGATAGCCGCCGACCACCGTTAAAGAAAAACAAGGCGTTGGCTCGATAATCGATGGTGGTCATCAAGGAAAGCGAATATTTCTTTGCTCTTAAAGAAATCGCGGCAACCCCATCCGCTGTCAAAATTGAAAGAAATGTGGTTAACCCTTAACCCCCCGTGGTCGGGGCCGAGATGATCGGCTACCGGACGCCGTGATACTTATGCTACTTCCCACGGGCATAAATCATGCGCTAAACATCCCCACTTACCGAAGATGCGCTCGGGATTATCCGGGAATATTAAATAAAACCGGGAATTAAATAATTTTGTTTAAAGCAAGAAGTAAGGCCCGCTGAAAATTTAAGCTTTGGGGGAAACACGTGCGTTGCTGTAAAGAAATGACATCTCTCGAATTTCCTGTGACCCGACATTATCGGAGGCCTAAAGAGCGGGGGGGGGGTAGTTCGGCCGGCCGGGGACATGGGGGTTAATACGGCGTAGGAGAGGGGTTGGGGGTGGGCAGCGGCGGGGATAAGTAATGTGTTTGGGAAGAGACAGTGCATATAACAAGGAAGAGTGGGGCCCCTCTTGGCCCACCCACTGTTATCTGCTACAGATGACCGGTTCCGGCCCGCCGCTATTTCCCCGCTCTGCCCAACCTTAATAGAATAACCGCCAGCTAGATCCTTCCTTATCCAATGCCGACCTCCTTACACTCATCTATTCTAATACCGTTTCGCGCAAGTAAACTATTGATAAGCCCCAGTCCAACTTACCCAACCGGAAGCGATTGGATTTCCCCTTTAATGAGGAGTATTTTTTTCACGCTTCAACGGGCTTTATGAGTTCATTCCTCTTTTAATTGTGTTTCACAACTACAATGACGCGGCATAAATATATTTTTTAAAAGTGTTACTAGTAACATGTCGATGAGTTTAAATGTCGATAACATTCTATAATATTTAAGATTTAATTAATTTCTTGTTTTTATCTACAACGGGATGTTATAGAATGCGGCATTATGACAGTTTTTATTTTGAATGTAATTTATTTGACAATTTACTTTCAGATGTCGATAAATAGGATCATAAGGACCGAGCATCTTAGAGATATTATAAAGTCTTGTACTTCAAATCTGAAATCATTCTAAAAGCACACATGCCAAACAATAACTATTAAATAAAAGCTGTTCTCAAAGATGATATACGCCCGATTCAACGTTCCTGCCTGTAAATCTGTCTAAGAGTGCTTTTAATTCACGCTGCCATTACGGAGAAAATGGAAACTTAATGTCAGAGAGTGTAGGAAATAATTATATATGCGATAATGCTCTCCGTTCATAGTGTAAGTGTATGTGTGTTACGGTAGGGAGTGGGTCACCTCTGGTTGTGAGGGTGGGAGGAGGGATTGAGGGAGGGAGGGAGGGAGGGTCTGGGTAGGACGCAAGTTATTCAGTTATCTTAAGCCGGCCCCTGGACCCCGCGTCGGATCTTCCACCCTTGATTTACATCCACCCACCGGCCCCTTATCACACACACAATTTATGTTGATTATCAACAGAGCTGCGTATTTCATGCTAAATAATTACGTCTCTCTCGCACTCTTGGCTCGGGACTTAGCTCCTCTCTCTGTCTCCCTCCCTCTCACTCTGTCTCTGTATATATATATATATATATATATATATATATATATATATATATATATATCTGTTTCTCTCTTCTCTCGTATTAGACTTCGCCCTATTAATCATAATCAAGGAGAAATGTTCCTGTAAATATCCCCCGCCCCTCCGGACAGATCCCGGCGTCACTGTGCCTCTGTGTGCGTGTCGTCTCTAACGGGTCATTTGTGTTATTAAAGTCGTAAATACACATCAAGAAGGGCCGCCTCCGCCGCCCCCGTTCCCGCCCCCTCCGGTCCGACCACCCCTTTCAATCGACCGACTAATTGAGGCCGGAAATAATTGTCAAAAGAGGCTCGTAATTCCTAAGAAAATTAAACTTTACCGATATCCGTCACTGGGCTCGGGATCTTTTCGGACTAATAAATTAATTCTCTCCCGGACTTCATGAACGGGAAATATTTCACTGGGCTTATTTTACGCGACCGACTATAAATTACCACTTCTCCTATTGTAAGGGGAGGAAAGGTCACTCATAATTCAGTAGTTTTGACCTGACGCTGTTTCCGACAGCCGGGACTGAAATTACTTTGGAGAAATAAAAAAGGACTGTTTGCCTAAGTTAAATTGAAAGTATATTTTTAAATGTGATAAAGTGTTATGGCGTGGCATTGTAAAGAACTTCAATGTTCATTTTATTGATTAACGAAACATTTATTATTGAGATATTATGTTATTTTTTGTAGTACCTTCAAATGAAATCCATTTAGATTTTCAACTAACGTCTATGAAGTATTATGAAGCTTATTTCTAATTTATTCTGACATGCCAATAAGAAATAAAAAACGGAAAGATACAATTAAACGAGTAATAATGAATAATGAAAATAATAATGAATATGATTCATCTGTTGAATGCGAAATAAAGGAGGTAGAAGTTGATGGTTAGCCTATAATTTAACTTGGCCATCTGTGGAATGAAGCGGGGACGCAAGGTGTGGCAGGTGCGTGTAGGGCAGGGTCACCATAGTCATGTGGGTCTAGGTCAAAGAAATCCCCAATAGTCGGATCAGATTGCATATTATAAGAAGTTAGAAAATGGTTCAAATTTCTTCATTGAGGAAAAGGAATAACAGAAATACCATCTCAGTGCGTTTGCATATTCCCGAATATATTGTGACTCGTGTGATTCGTATGAAAAATCAATATGCGTACATTAGATAACGGTAGATGTTTAGCCTAATAGTTAAGAAATTCTGTGGGAGCTGGTACTGGAAAGAAGGTGAGGGACAGGGTTGTAGGTGTGGTGTATAGGGCCGGGGGAAGTGACAGAGGGTCTTGGTTTGTCAAGTGGCCTGTCCCATCGACTGGCCTCCTTATCACTCTCTCTCTCCTTCTTCCTCCTCCTCCTCCTCCTCCTCTCTTCTGCCCTTCCTTCTCCCTCTTCCCTTCCGCTCTCCAATTCTTTCTCCCTCTCCCTCTGCCCGCTCTCTGATTTTCATAATTCCCTCGTCTCTATGCTAGAAAACAGCCCCCTCCCCCCCCACAGTCCCTTCATCCCTACCCCGCTCCCCGCCCTGATTTATCGGCTATCCTCGGTACGTCCCTCTTAATGTGCCCTCCTCCGGGCTTCACTAATTACAAAACCATTATAAATCTCCAATGAGCTTAGCAATAAAATGCATCAAGATTACTCTGCCCCCGTTGATGGAAGCAGATAAATAAGCAGGAAGCTTTCCAAAATGCTAATTCCAGTGTCCCTAAAGCCTTTTCTTTAATTGCGACTTCTTGTCATTTCGATCCCCCCTCTTTCCAGTTATAACGTTCAATTGTGTATTCTGTTGAATTCGACCCCACCCTGAGAGAATAAATTAATAAGTCCCTTTTTAAATATTGAAGACATAAAATTCTTTCTTTCGCACTTAACACTAGGGAGTAGTAACGAATGCTATAGAATGTATTAGATACTTTTTATACAATGATACAGTTTTTGTACAGATCAAAATCCTCGGGAAATTTTTTTATATACATTTTATTTCCAACAGAATCGCAATACTGTCTGTAATGTCACATTAGACTCGATCCTATAAAAATCAATCTTAGTTACCGAAGGTTCTTCCGAGAGCATGTTCAAAATAACAAGTTGCGCAACTTTGCTTGGTATTTCTCAATCCGACGTATTAACTAGCTGACAACATGAAAACTGTATAAATATAGAGTAACATACTGTACTAGTTTAAATAAGTTGATTAAGTCCTGCTTGCAGGCCGACGAATTGAATAAATTTTGCTATAGGATATTTGTCATATTTCAACCTCCTAAGTATCATTTATAGTAAATCTTTTATTATAACTAACGGAAGACAGATAACGATTTTCTCCGGAAATATTTTCAACCATTTTTTAACAATTAAGCTACTGATTTGCACCAGTTGTTTTGCCTGCGTCTCCGATCGATTTACCAGTTCTTATTCTCTAATATAAATGCGATCATTTGTCCTCCCAGCTTTCCTGAGTTTAATATATCTACTCGAAATCCAGGATTCCGATAGAGCAAATAAACAGAATGATGTATTCCGTGATTATTTTCCGTTCTACCCTGTCGAATGTATCCAGAACAGACGCCTGTAGGACAAATGTGTCGGTGTATAAATAAAGCGGGAGAGGTCGACTGTAAATTTTACTCGGCCATCTTAGTTGTCTTTGCATCTAAACTTAGAGCTTGCGCTTACAGGTTCGATTAGCTATAGTTAAAAATATCTACCCTAATATCTGGAAGATATTTTCTCTTTAATACTATCAATCCATTGTAAGTATCAAATCGAATTTTATGCGAGGTATTAAATGACCTACAAATATTTTTTTGTTTTGTGTTCTCATAAGTCAGTCTGAAACTGCACCGGAGACAGAAAAATCGTCTGAACATGAAATCTGCTTTGTACGACATAAGAAAAATTGCGGCTAAAAGAACTGACTAAGAATAAAATTTCGTAAATACACAAAATGTATATAAAGTAAAATTATTTCACCAGGCTTAAACGCTTCGGTATATTTTTGATCTTTACACAGACAGAGTTTGGCTTAACGCCATAACCAGATTCATTCCGCCACCAGAACAATGTTGGAGATTTTTGTGTAAATCAGTACATAAGAAAACAGATTATATCTTGGTATATGGGATTTTAAGTATATGGGATACAAAATAAAACATAAAAAATTTGACACAGTCACTTGTTTATAGATAACCAAACAATAGAACTCAGTACGACTTTTTCAGTATGAGGCTTAACATTTAAAGCTCACACAATTAGCTTTGTGGGAAGTCAGGCCTATATATTTCAGATCAATTTGCTGATTTCATTAGATTGTCTTGCTGGGTTCAGTATTCTTTGGGGGTTGCGGAAGGGGGGGGGATCGAAGGAAATGAACATCGGAAAGGAAGGATTTGTTGGACATTTGCATATTGCTCGGTATTTACTGAGGGGGTGCGGGTCCTTACAATGACAAGGAGAGGTCCTCCCGAACGCAGGCGGAGCCTTTCGAATCCCGTGCCATAAAATTAGAATTGAACAGGACTCGGCGTTGTCGGGCGTTTATGTTCTCCGGCTCGACGGTTACGACCGGGGACTGGTCTTTATCCGCAAGCATCCTTTAAGGATGAGGGATCCGAAGAGTGAAGAGGCTTCCGTCGCACTTGATAGCAAAAGGCTTGATTTATTCCAGGGACCGATTTTTCTATTGATAGCTGGGGGAAAAATGCCGGGGCATGTGATAGTGCTCTATTCCTATAGAAGAGCTCCATAGGAAGAGAGATCTTCCTATTGTTCCCCAACATGAAAGTTGATTTCTATAGATCACGCAGAGCAATGAATCGTTTAACCCATTCGCCATGACAATATTTATCTTTGTTTCTTAGGCCGGAATTTTTATTCCTCGACCCCGAAGATATTATTATAACATATTAAGAACTAAAAATATAGTATATCATAGTATAATATAGAAGTGTTTTCTGTTTCTTATATGAAATGCATTCATTGGTTTATACAGCACTGTACTGATTGTTAAGTATATCGTTGGTAAATAAATACTTATAATTATTGTATTTGTCCCATCGGTCTTCCGGTGGTTAAAAATCTTCCCGGATAAATAAAACGGGCTTTCTCTTGGCGAATATATATTTCAACGATTTGGCGAAAAAACCTGCGTGTTATGCCATTATTTTTAGAGGTATTTATATAATACTTTAATCCAATATAAAACACAATTTAACTAACAATGTTTGAATTTCATGATAAGTGGGGAGTCTTTAGGTAGTGACTAAATACATACATCGAGAGTTGAACGAAACCGACGCCGGACTGAATTATTTGTTTATGATTACTGTCGTGTTTAATGGCCCGCGCATTTCAGCGGGGAGAAACTTCCTCTAACGTCGGATGGTGAATGGTGGCGGGGGCGGGAGCGGTGGAAAGGTCGGACAGAATAAATTAAGGGGAATGATTTGTATAAGATTTGTAAACAGGGTGGGGCGGGGTGCGGGTCTTGTTGCGGGGTGTAAGGGGTAAATTGAGGGGCTAATAGAGAGCGTCTTGGGGGTTGGTGAGAGGAGCCCGGATCAAGGAAGCCCCGAGACAGCCGGCATTAATCTCGCCCGGCCTCTCTCAACCCCCGGCCACACTCGCTCACTCTCAACAGCTCCGGCTCTCCCTCCCCCCTCCCTCTCACTCTCTCTCTCTCACCCCTCTCTCAGGCCCACCCTCCTCTCCTTACTACGACTACAGATTGCACCGCCAACTGTTTCCCTTTGTGCCAATTGTAAAGACATCAGTACGGTGGAGAGATATAATGGTCTCTCGCTCTCTCGTCCTGTCTCTCGCCATCTCCCTCTCTCTCTCTCTCTCTCTCTCTCTCTCTCTCTCTCTCTCTCTCTCTCTCTCTCTCCCTTCCCCTCCCCTCCCCCCACCACTTCCTTCACCTCAGCCCCATCCTATTGTCACAGTGCGGTGTCGCTCTCCTTCCTGGGGCACACGCAGACATATAGACAGACAGAGAAGACAGACACAGACGGCAGACTGAAGGGTAGAAGGAGAGGTCTGTGTATAAACGTGGCCAACCTAATCAGTTATCCCTGCTCGTCGGCACAATGCTCCTAGGCACGCTCCTTTACACCCTCCCCTATAATTAGACTATAAGATCGTCTACAGTCTCCTTAATGACGGCCCAGGAAATGGATTATAGCGACTGTGTTAATGTCGCCTATTATTTGGTCGATTACCGATTATCGACCACTGATCAGCAGTTAATATCGATGGTATATTTTTTTTACTAGGAAATCGGCCCTTTAAATTTTTATAAACAATCTTATGAAACTAACTCGTGTGTTGTATAAGGAATAAGTTAACACAGTGGAAATCAATGGGGGGACACAAGATTATTGGATTGTGGATTTTAAAATATATGCGAACATACTTACATCTGATATCTAATCTTCTTAATGTTATTTTACTAATGAAAAAGTAGTTTCGAATACGTTAAAAGGAAATAATATTAACAATTTTCTTTTCTAATAATTGCTAGCGATAAGAGATACAATTGATACTTGTAGCAACATTGGTAGTTCGTACGGAATTTACGTAGGCTTTGCAATTATAATTTTTGATTTTCTATATCATTTTTTTTCTAAGCCCAATAATGTTCTGACAAGGAATTCAAACAAATATTGAGAAAAAGTGAGTACTATTCCATATATATATATATATATATATATATATATATATATATATATATATATATATATCATATAATATCAAGGCAAAGCATAAAGTTGCATATCAGCCCTCTCCATTGGTCCCAATGACGGAATGGAACGGAAAAGCTGGCCAAGATTGTCGGCAGGATCCGAAAAGGGAGAGGAAGCCTAACTGAACCTATCGGAGGGCCCTGCAGGAAATCCCCACTATGGAATTTATGGCTTAATGCGCCCCGGCACCAAATAAGGGCATAAAGCAAACATCCATTTCCTCCCGCTAGCACTTCCATGGGAAAACCTTCCCCCCCCCTCCCCGACTCCAGTATTTTATTGCTGGACCAACCAAACAAAAGTTGCCGCTCCCTTTGATCTTCAAAACTGTTTCAAAGAACACTTGCCACCTTTTTTTTGTGTCGAATACTCTTATGACCTTAGTTTGGAAAATGGCGTATTATTAGAATATACCCGTCCATTAGGGGACGCGGTAACTTTTCAGTTAACGTTGTCCTGTTAGGCGATGTTGGTCGCTCTCTGGACCCGGCTCATTTGTGAAATACTGTGTCGTACTTATACATGTCCTCACCCTCTTAAACATTATAGATTAATAAAGATTTAAATTATTTAGCCCAGTTCATTAATTGTTGCTAATGAACTTTAATCAAAAATTGTGTACATAGGCCTAACTATTGCATTCAACCTAATGTCTAGTAATGTATAGACAATTGAAGTGAAAGTGGCAGTAAACACTTAAATTATACTCTTTTTGACATTTTTTTAGTTATTTAATTTTTTTGCTCATTCCTTATGTGGTACGTGAACCACATAGTTGATGCCTGAATATTATACTTTCTACATCAATTTAGCAAACAATTGTCTGATGAACTTATTGTGATTTAGTTTGTGTATAATTATAATTATATAATCATGGTATTATATGAAATTGTCGAAGGGGCCTGAATATAGTTGAATGCATATATTGGTGGAGAATATATAATGGTAAATGAATCGTTAAACTTAGGGTAAAAGAAGAACAAGGCAGCGATTAAGGAGCATGAGGCGCCTTATACGTAGTAAATTTTTAATTAATAGATGAGTGTAACTTGTTAGATGTAGGGGAAGCTACCTGTTGCCGGTGTGTTGGGGCGGCACCCCGATAAGCGTGCACCTCCTCCTCCTCCTCCTCATCCACCGCCCCTCTCTCACTACCTTCTTTCGTTCACTGTCTGGTCGTTTCTTCGGTTGCCTCCAGGCAATATGTCCTATCCAATATACAAAGAATAAAGCTGAAAAACTGTTAATAATGATTCGCTGGTATGAAGAGCAGTAACAACTGACACCTGGGGCAAACCGACCGTTTAATACTATTTTAAGGTGTTTAACATACCTGTTTTGTGGTCTGCGAGGGGTTGGAATACCGTACATTTCGTGTGTTTCTGTCTCCTCTCGCTGGTGGAAACACACGAAATCTGCGGTATTTGAAGGTGTACTTCAAAATTGAAAGATGCACGACTAACGCAACGGTGCGTTTGATTTATATACACGTACTACAATTATGATTTCGGGCGCTATACATAAATGTTAAATGAGCGGTAATTAACCCCTTGTATTTTTCTGACGCTCTACAGCTCTCTACACTTACATTCTACTTCCAGTCACCTATTTGATCTCAAGATAGACCAAGAATTTCGACTTCTCAAATTCGTCAGTAGTTTGGAGTGATGGAGCAGCCAGTGAAGTATCTGTACCTTACTGTTTAAAATCTGTGTATTACTCAGAGTAATGTATTAAATTACATGTTTTGGTTTACGGTAATTGTAGTGCATTACTGGAATTCGGTCTGAATTTGCGGGATGAAAGAGGCTGTCGGAGAGTTATTCCAGTGGGGGCGGTTAGTGGGGGAGGGATATTCGGTTGAGGGAGCGATGGAGGGATGAAGGGAGGGAGTCACGCCTTGAGAAATCGCGAGGCGACGACATTCTAAGTGAGCCCCTGAATAAGAGGAACAGGTTGATCTTCAGACTGATGTCCCGCATTTGTCACGACTTTTCCCCCCATCAAACTCCGGCCATTTCATAGGGCGAGAAGGAGCAGAGGACGCACACACTCTCTCCATTGTCTCTGACCCGAGAGACAAATTCAGGAACGCCCGAATCGAATATTGGCACCAATTGATGCCCTTTCTGACAAATCCCCAGTTTGTTGAGCTGATTAAAATATTTTATATCATCCAAAATCGGTGAAAGTGATACGAAATAAATACATCATAAATGCGAGTGTTCAAAAATGCTGGAAAATAATAGAGAGATGCCCCATACGAAACAAGAAACGGTGATTACAATTAAGTCAAGCAAAGTAAAGTAATGTTAAACTTGTTTCAAATCCACTGTATAGATTCTCCTATATGACGGGATAATTCCGCATCCGCTCTGTAGTTTTGTGACCTTTCTCATCTTTTGACGTTCCACCACTTCAGTTCAACTCAACACTGGCATTTTGAAAAGCGTTTAAAATTTTTTTACCACGAAATAAAATAACCGCGCATTGGTGAGCAGGGGAAGCGTCAATTATGCCGGTAAATGAAATTAATTCCGGGCAAATTCTTTTCGGCAATGGGAAATAATAATGCGGCGTAAATAATTGAACCGGTTAATAAGCCAATAGGGTCTCGCACCCTCGGGCGGAAAAAAGGAGGCAAATAGAATGGAATAGAGCGTTTGAGCGGCAGATGAATGATTCGGCGTCGTATTTTGCGGTTTCACTTTTCCAGGGGCCACGGGGTGCAATTGCATTAGGGCCTTAACGTCAACCGACAATGAGAGAGAGAGAGAGAGAGAGAGAGAGAGAGAGAGAGAGAGAGAGAGAGAGAGAGAGAGAGAGAGAGAGAGAGAGAGTGTGTGTGAGAGAGAGAGAGGGTGGGGAGAGCGAGAGGCGCCGATATTTACGATAATTTTTTCCCATCGAACGTCCGGGGCCGGACGACAAGTTCAAACCCCGAGGCCGCGTTTGCGGTGTGTCAATCAGCCTGACAATATCCAATGCGGTGCCAATATTTTCGATTGGGTTCGCCATAGAAACTGCGTTTTAAACACAGAGAGGTAGACCGGGGCCCTGTCCCTGGGGCATTAACCAAATTACCGCCCCCGCCTGCCCGGCCCCCACCCCCAATGACTGATTGACACCGTTCTGCCCCCGGGCTTTCAATGCTCCCGCCGACCCTTTTACACCTATTATACGCCTCCAGGTATTTTCCTGTTTTCGAAACTTCCGCTTCTGTCCGATTGAAATCATATCGGACAGTTAAAAATCGCTTTTATATTTATACGTTATAGATTGGCGAGTACAAGGCTTAAAAGATTAACACTCTGACATGCCTATCATCAAATTACCTTCCATATTACTCAAATTCGCTATTTATTTTAAATATCCTGAGATATAAATTTACGAAAATGATTCATTAAGATAAAAAAAGTTTATTCCTGGTAATAATCTTGGGATATTCTGTCTGCACACATTTGGATGAGAGAGAGGAAACAGAAATAGCTAGAATATCGAAATAGACTATAGGGATAGGGTGTAATTAATTTACCCGTTAAATCCGTATCACAAACAAAAAAGGGGTTTTTTAATAAGTTTATATCCCAAATATAAAATTTTATTGATCCAGCGCAATATGAACTATTTTCAATTCGTATTATATTCCAATTGAATCGTTTTTAATTTAAATATTTTTTTTTAGTTCTGTAATATTTCATCTGCCGTTTGCCTTATCCGAAGGGGCCGGTGATTGATTTATTTTGTCCGAACGGATAGTCGAATTGAGAGGGCCGTGTTGAACAGAAAGAAAGGAAAACAACAACGTCCTACGTGCATGTATCTTCAAAGCGGACGCCTATTTGAGGATGTTACGAAAATATATGCGGTAATTTGCGGCTACCTTCGGCCGGCGGGCGGGTTAAGAGCGTTAACGAGCGGGCGGAAGGATTGTTCCACCCACCGCCGCCCCCGCCGCCTCCGCCGGCTGACTCTCTTTTCGGAGGTATTTATTTTCGTCAAACGAGGGGCGGTGGGCGTTCGGGCTCAGGCTCAATGCCAATATTTCAGGTGTCGGCTCTTCAGCCGGCTCCGACCGGGCTCTGTTTATCCTTTTGTTAGTACTCCCCCACTCGGCCCATCCAGTACTGCCCATTTGGATCTGTCACTATCTCCCGATCCACTGAATAACTCATTGTCCGCTAGACGCATATTTCTACTTGTACATTGATAAACAATACACTACAGTTTACTCAAACTAATATCGATTACATTACATTATTTAATTATTTTTAAAAGCCGGGGTCGCTTTAAAAAAAAGGGGAAAGCCAGAGTGATTCTCCTCCATTACCTTAATATCAATGTCGCTGATTTTATTCTACATTTGTGGCAATAAAACAGTTGAAAAATAAAAATTCAGTAAATACTATATATTTGTCCTCTACAAGAATTGTCTACACTATAAGATATTTTGTACACCTACGACACAAGGGAAGTAGGTTCCACACGAGTGGAGACAGAAACTGCTAATCTTGGAAGACATTATTTTTAATTAATAAATTTGACTTTTGAGAACACTATCTGGACTCGTTCATGCTGCATATTTGATGTTGATGATATAATTAAGTTCTAGACCTGGGTTGGTTAGCAATTATCCGAGTCGGACTGCCACATATCCGTTGGCAATATTTGTGGTGTTGGCGGGGGGTGGGTAGCTGTCGGCCGGGTCTCTTTTGTTAGCGTCCTGACCTTCTCCATCAACGTCACGTCATCCATCAGAGTCCGGGGACTTACACCACTTTGATTGATGAATATTGATCCCCCCTGATGACTTACTACAACCTTTACCTCCTTTCCGGGGCGCGGGCGCGGCCGCAGTTACCCGTGAATTATGGATTTTCATTGTACAGGCTTCAGGAATGGACGAGGAGGAGGAGGCGGCGGCGGACCGGTAAGAAAGGCCGGCGACAAACCCCCGTCGACCCGACTTTCATTCAATCCTTTCAGAAGACCACACGAAGAATTCTAGTTATTCCTGGAAAGCGATGCCGGGGGAGAATTCATTCGAAGGGTTAAAAGCGACTGAGATTAATAACAGAACGCATTTGACTTGTCAACTCTGGTCCGGAAGTGTCATATGATTGAAGTTTTTTTTTTGAAGAGTGGCTCTTTCGAAAAAGAAATACAGGAAGCGCAAAGCGAACGCCTCCACAAGACAGAAAATCAACGGTGCTTAATTGGTAACAAAGGATAAAGCGCACAGAGTTTTAAAAAGTCAATCGCCGTGCAGTCATACTGCATAGCAGCATAGTTCTATAGCTATTGCTGAATAAATAAATAATAAAATCTCCTAATTCCTATTGAAGCACAGAATTTTTCTGTCGTCAGTAGTATTATAATTATTTTTCGACAACAGGATTACTAATGCAGTCATACGGTTTGGCCTTTTTTGTCTTCCATTTTAGCGTCTTGCCAATCGTCACTAATACCCTCAGTAATTTAGTTACCTACTTACTTATGTCCGGGGCTCATAAAGAAACTTGTCAGCAGCGTGACTGCACTGACGATAGCCACACTATAAATATAACTATATTACTTACAGGGCTCTACTGATTATTACTAACATCAATCTCGATTAACATTACCTTACTCACAGCTCTCTTTCTAACCCTCGTGGAACCTCAAATGAACGCATTGATGAACTCTTGTATTTTGTTACAATATAGGTAACTATAAAATAACATAAGTATTCTAAGATATTACCACCGACATTACATGAATGTTTTAAACAAAATTATTTACAAACAAAGTTATTAACAAAGTTATTTAGATATAGAACTAACATTTCAGTTATTTTTAATTCGATTATGTAATAATTTAAATTAAATCCAGGCATAATAACTGGGCAACGAAAAAATGTTCGGAATCCGGAGTTATTAACATAATGAGGTTTGAATTATTAGCCGAATGAAAATACTAAATTCTAAGAAGAATATGACATGCAGGATATACAACAATTACAAAAAGAGGGTTTTAACGGTTGTCCGTCCGGGTATTATTTTTCTGTTCATATGAAGTGTGCTGGTTCTGTACGTGACTGAAATTAAATTCAGGAAGCGGTGGAGGGAAACGGAAAGTAACATCCATCAGAATCCTAATGTTCATTTCGTTTGTCCGATGTATAATTCAAGAACTCAGTTCCTTCTATGTCATGTTTATCTTATGAAAATTGATATTTAATGTTTTTAAATTATCTCGAAATTGAGCTCTATTCCGTCTATTCGATTCACGTACGGATTGCTTACATCTTCATTCCTTGCCTTATCGGAATGACGGGTACATTGCATTATGGAGTACCTCGCGTACTGGAATGTCGCGTTCAGGACATTTCTCAGGAAATAGATTTTAACGATGCCGAACGTTCATTAGCCGCTCGATTTTATATTGCGACATGACTTATGCGCCGTTTTCTAAATTGATATAACCTTAAATTAACCGAAAAGACGTACGAGATTTACAATCGGTATCGGGCGTACGGAAACCACTTGAACTAAAGGAGCCGGCTGAAAACATCGGCGCGAGCCAAACACGTTCTGACGCAGACGCCAGAGTTTATTTACCACTCAAGTATCTCGTTAATAAATAATGCGCCCGCTCGTGGAAAAGCGTTAAAAAGATGCTGTGTACACCGCAGTCTTGACTTGTATGAGCCCCTAAGTAACCCAACAATTACGTTACGTTCCTCACAGTGACAAGGCGGCCTTCTTAAAAATGTATAAGTTAAATGCAAGCTAAGTACAGGGAACACTTAGTGGGAAATTCTTTTTGGCACCGCCGCCGACGCCCCTCGGGGCCGATTAACATATCGCCCGGGATAATATTAAAATGCGTTTCCCTTCTTTCGGTACTCCACTAATAGGCGCGTCCCACCTCTCACGCCAGTCGCCAGGCGCCCTCTTATTCAATTTGCAGTTTCACAATGTTTATGCGCGTATCACTTTTTCAACTTTGTCTCAATTTTAAATTCAACTACAACTACTCGTAGTATTATTTAACCAGAACGTACGCATTCATCCATAAAATTCTACCGAATGCGGCAATAAAAGGTTGCGGATTTGTTAGTAATCGTTACAGAAGTAATTTCAATTGACGAACAAGCGAAAAGGATAATAAAATAGTCTGGATACTGAGAATATTGGGCGTCTCACCTTTTCTTTCAGGAGAGAGAAATCGAAGGGGTCAGAGTATTTCCTCGGTGGGGGAGTGGAGAGGGAGGGAAGTATTGAGGATTTTGTAATCAGCGGCGAATGGGTTAGGGAGCGGCGGTGGGCTGTATACAGGAATGCGTGTCGGGCCAGGGAGGAGAGGCAGGGATAAGGAGGAACTGGCGATGACAGGTGGTGGTGGCCGTGTTGACTGTAGAGTCCAGTCGGCCGGGTGAAGATGACCACGACACGCGGGGGCATTGAAGGGAGCCAGTCGGGGGGAAAATTGCCACCCCCGGCTTCATTTCCTTGCCCGCCCCCTTGGAGGGTGCTTCAATACAGATTGGATCCGGGCACATAGCTGACCTCTCGCCACGAGAGGGAGCCCACTCCTCAATCACACCGCCATACCTTGCGCTAATAACATAGCGCAGTCCCACACTCCGCGCCCGCATTCCCCGCCACCAGCTCCACCGCCACAGCCACAGCCACCGCCCGGCACTCTTACCTCATTACCTCACCGACCGAAGGAGCAGGAGTACCTTACGCGCCAATAATCCCCCCGCCACACCGGGCACGCTCGATTGGAAGACGACCACCCGTCCGATCCTACTTCCGAGGCCACTCTCAATAAGAAAATTCTTCTTTCTTGCAAAGTCCGTCAATACTTTTTATGTACCCAATATGATGCGCAATAAAAATTTAATTATTTCGATCAATGTATAGTTATAAACGTCACTTATTATAGAACCATTCGTAGGACATAATTACTTTTAAGCTTTAAAAGGTACATCCTAAAAGTTAGAAAATGCTCGACTCTACTGGTATTAAGGCAAAATCACGAGATTTACTAAAAGTCGTCCTCTCGGGAAATTTTATGAAATAAGGCTTTTGACGTTTACCGAGTAAAGGTAAATTTCGGGAGATGTTTTCACTCCGTTTGGTATTCTCCATCCGGCAGTTACCGTACCGGTTAATTACGGAGAAAAGTATCGAAAGGTTTTTTCCCGGCGTTCGGTCGAGCGGAACATCGGAGACCGCGCACGCACGCCGCGTTGTAATAATTACAAAGGCGATTAAATATGAAACCGAAAGGGAACAACTGGAATGACGAAGATCATAAATAAGGATTGACGGACCGAGTTGAAACTAAAAAGGAAGGAATAACGGGAATGGAGAATACCGGTGGTGGTGGAAGAAATAACGCTAAAAGGACTATGAGAGCGTGAGGCTAGGTAATGGGCAGCCGTTCTATCATTGATTTGACTTGCGTGTCCCAGGGGGCGGCCATAAATTAACAAGTGGAGGGCGTCGCGCCGGCTCCATAATATACTGTCCATCGCTAATTGCGGAACGGAAAATCAATTTCAGTAGAACACGTAGGGAGTATTAACGGAGTTTGTTTCCAAGTCCGGCGGCGGTATCGGTGCCTCGGGGATAAGAGGTCGCGGGAGGAGGAGTCGATCGGGGGCGGGGGGCAACCGAGCCATCCCATAAATCCGGCACGGCCGGCTCTTATTTATATTTTCGGCCGTCCCGCTTTTTAATATAACAATAAACACCTCCCGTCCCGGCCCGAGCCCGCCCATCTTCCCCCTTCGGCTCCCCGACGGAGATTTATTTATCTACGAGATTCTGATAGGCGAAGCCAGTGACAAGATATAATGCATATGCATATACATGACATGAAAATTAAGGCCGGTGCCCGACTATAAACAACTCAACTAAGGCCGAAGGAGGAGCCAGACCTTGGACGCCCGAAACGCCGAACCCCGCGTCTCCGAGAGATACCATCGCCTCGGCCAGATTTATTGCCCACATTTATATCACACATACAACCTCTTACTGAGTAAATGACGCACTGAAAACACTGCTTCCCCTCCGTCGCATTACTCCCTTGATT
Organism: Lethocerus indicus; assembly: GCA_019843655.1. Lineage (NCBI taxonomy): Eukaryota > Metazoa > Arthropoda > Insecta > Hemiptera > Belostomatidae > Lethocerus > Lethocerus indicus. The sequence continues at coordinate 16,760,500 of JACDQD010000003.1, read as the reverse complement.
TATCTGTCGGTTTATTACGTGACCCGAGGTAACAATAATTATGTTTCCGTCTGTCAGAAATAAATCCGACAAGTTACCTTACGTAATCCTGATATACTTCTGAGTTCTGGGTTGACCCGCCTCATAAATGAGCCGGCCAGCCCCGGCGGAGAACCACGTTTCATTCCTGATGATTTTTTACTCTCGGTTTTATTTCGTTTTATTCCGGCCTCGATCGGGACTGATTAATATGAAAATAAAATTAAAGGCGGCGGTAATAAATTATACAATTCTCTCCTCCGGAATTTCGGGCAATTCCATTTTTAATGCCAGGCTATTGCAACGCGACATAAAAATACTCAGTGTAGAGATTCTGAAAAATGGCTTTCAACTCGACGAAGCAATATTATTAGCACTTATCCCAATGACGGCGAACATACTTTCGTTCGGCAATTTTTGAATCTCTAGTTATTATTACTGAATCGTTAATAACCCCTTAGCTCGGCTTTTTGAAACCTGAAAAAAGGATGTATATTATTCTCAGAATGTGATCAAGTAATAGTTATAAGTGGATAGCAAAAAGTGTATTTGAAAAATGAAGTAATCGACAAAATTCGGAATAGGGTGACGTTTTACGGACACTAGAAAAACCAGGTGGTTCCATTACTCAAGTTCTTACACCTCGTATAATAGGGAGCTAAGCAGATATAATTTTTTTCCGTGATATCAATATAAATAAACGAGGTTTACTGTCCCTCCCCCCCGGATGTATATGTGTGACACTTGTTAAACTCACAATATACGATACAGGACACACTCTACGACACCGTTGGTAGCAGTTTATGGGGCTTGTTAGCTCCCCTGAGAGGAGGAACTCAAGAGAGGGCCCGGTGCGTACAAACATGTGAGACCAGAAAACGTCACACGTATACAATCGGCTACATCTTTAGATATAATTCAGCTCACTCGGTGTCCCCCGTGCGCTCTCTGTACGGGACTGGCTGGGAGCGCGTTGGCCGCATGCCCATAGGTCATGCCTGCATGCTGGACGTCCGCTGCTAGTCCCCGGCCAACCGGCACCACCTCCAGAAGGAGTCCATCCGCAATTTACTCATGCTCCAACCATTATTCCAACTCTAATAGTTGGACTACGAACAGGATTCACCTCTCGTCATTCGTTTTCTTTCTTCTAATTGGAGATAGACGGAATAATGGCTGCGTAGACACCATATGTATAGACACGATATACTCGAGGAATTTTAGCGTTACAGAGCCCTGTCAGGAATTGTAGTTTACGTTCCTATTCGTATTCGAGGCCAAACGTCGTACACTGGTTTCTTCAAGGTATCATTGGACATAGTGGCAATTGGAAATAGTGGAGAACTATTAGAAATATGCTACAACTATCGTATGTGTGCGTGTGTGTGTGATTTTAACAATTTTGAGCATTATTGGAATACGACACTCCAATGAACGTAAATAAATTGTGGTCATTCGTGTACTGCAGTTGATTAGTTACTCGATGTCATGTTATTTGATTCTGAATATATTTTAAGAACCTCTACCCCAAAACCAGCTTTAGTTAATCACATTTTTGGTCGCCTGAATAAGCCGTCCGATACGCCGTGGCATAATTCAACAATTTATGTAAATGACATATCATTTACAGGGCTTTTAAAACAAGGAGTTTTTGCACGACGCTTTTGTCAGACGAAAAAATAATGAAACAGATTCCGAGTCATTATAAACCCGTAATATTCGCTGGTGCTGGCGTTTAGCTGGAGGGTTAATGCCGGTTAATTCGTTTTTCGCCCGGTTAATATTATAACTGAGTGATATTCCCTTTTGTGCTGGGTTCCACTTTGGGCGCGCGTTTAACTGATGCCGCGCGTTTTCATTTGATTTGTCACATATTTCAAAGTATGCTCAGAATATGTTATACCCGTTTCGGGAGCCTTTGAATTTATTCTTCGTGAAAATGTTTATGACTTCGCTTTGTGCCGTTGTTCGGAAACCCCCTAAGAGAAACAGAATTAGGAGGAGGAGGCGTCCTCTCCCTATATCCCTCTCTCTCACCCTCTCTCTCTCTCTCTCTCTCTCTCTCTCTCTCTCTCTCTCTCTCTCTCTCTCTCTCTCTCTCTAAACGGTCGGTGACAACCCAGTTGTGAGTGAGTCTTCGTTTAATACACTTACCCCAGAACTGGTAGGAATATGATGGTGGCGAGGGGGCGGGGAGTGGGCTCTGTCCGTTTATAACTCGTAAGGACAAGTTACAAACACACACAGATACGTAAATACATACGGGTGTGCTCCTGCATTAATTTACATTTAATTCGTTCAAACGTATCCGCTGACAACTTTCCGGTAATTTAGTCAGATTAAGGAATATCATGTATCTCCTTCGTTCATATACTTTATTAATTGAACCGTTAATAAATAATATTGTCATCCAAAAATATATTCCCCTTTAATAGAATATTTTTTTCATTGGTATACGAGGGTGAAAATTGATATAAAACCCAATTCTGTTAATGTTAGTTTTAATTTCACCCTGCGTTGAACTATCAACTTCTCCAGATACTAAGGTTCACTAAGATCAATAACAACTGAGTTTTATTTTTCACTTCGTTCGTTAATTTTTCATGCATTCGAAAACAAATACTGCGAAAAAAATGTTATTTTTCACAGTCATTCATAATAATGTACGGGAGAATCGGTGTAATTTGTATTACGCTTCCTCTTTCAGGCATTAACGTTGTAGGCATTAACCGTACTATAAATTCAAGGTGCATATGATTGAGTCGATAATCGATAGTCGTGATATTCGATATTCATGGAGGTTACAGAATAGCACACTCAGAGAAAACCATTTAACGGAACGGCAGAGATATACTTCTATTTATAGATTTAAGTTTGAATTCTGCTATTAAGGTTAAGAAAGAAGAATGATGATTCGACACGTAATAATGTAAAATAATGGACTTTCGGTCCACTCCAAACCAAATACAGAAACTCCCAGAATTAATCGTTAATGTACAGCAGGTCGATAATAGAACACAGTACGTGTTGATTGTTAACAAAAGGTCAATTCAGGTTTCAAAGAGAAGCTTATTGACTCGGATAATTGTCTCCTTTCAATAATCGAAACGTCAAATGACCTAAACGAATATGCGGGGATGCCTCGTCCCGGGGGCGAGTTCAATTTCACAGCAAATTAATTCCAGGATATCGGGGCCGCGAATATAGAGACAGCGGGAGGGATGAAAGGGGGTGGTCGGGAGCGCTGCGATTAGCAGGGGAGTCGGGTCTATCAAGTGGCGAGGACTCGCTATGCAAATCCCAACTGCTCTGTTAAGTATAGCGAGGTGGCCAGGGGAGGGAGGTTCATACCTCCGCTTCTCCACTCTATTAATGACTTGTCATTTGTCTGCCGCTCATCCGCCGCCCCGTTTGACTTCCGACAGGCCCGCTAATCCGCCATCAACAACAGAATCATCCCCCTCCGTCACGCGCCCTCTTCACCAACCCCCCGCCCCTATCTACAATTAACACAGTAACACAGGGGTCGCGGTTACTTCACTTCAACAGTTCCTTCCGCCGGTTCGCAGGTTCACTGATATTTAATTTTTTAGTTCGTTTACCCGTCTGACCGGAGTTCGTGAATTGTTTACTCTCGATACTGTCTTGCGACTGGTTCTAAAATTAATTTCCCTGGCTCATTCTTGGTGGTGGTTCCTACTCCGCTCAAGTTCGTAATGTTCGAACCAATCGCCACTCGTTCTGAAACAGAAACGAAAGGATTCGGGGACACATATTCTAGTGCGAAGAACTTCCGTCGTTGCCCCGCCACCTCGAGACGTCCGGGGGGCCTTCGCTTTAATCCAATTGTCTGGAGATAAGAGATAGCTCGGAAATGAACCCTTCCCGGGAATATCCTGAGTAGTATAATATGAATAAGTTGAGTGACTCTTCAAGTAAACGCTTTCATATTAATTGGTAGCGTTTTGCCTTGAGGCGTGACAACCCCGTAACCGATTGTGCATTAGACTTTCGTTCTTGCTATCTTTTGCTATTTTGATATACTCCATTGGGTACCATCAAACTGAAGTGCCTTAGTAATATATTGACCGAGCGTTAATGACAAATAATAACCTAATAGATAATATTAATCTACTAACGGAGAGCGAACATCCCAAAAATTGTGTGTTTACGCTAGACAGTGTTCAGTAGCTGAAATATTATATTTTTGTAATTGAAGCAACAGACCAACTCTCTAGAATTTAATTCTAAAAACCCACAATGGGTGCCTCTAAGAAAAACGTTAAACGCAGTACACATCAATTATACTGTATAAAAATTATATTTTATCGATTGATGAATGCATCCAGCGGGCGCTAAATAGTCAGTCCGTTCTTCAAAGTATTGTTTCAGAAAGTGGTTATATTCGTAGGAATACCATCGGGCAACGCGCTGATATTAAATCAAGAATTTCTTCAGTGTAGAGTTGCATTCGATTTAAAATTTGTCTGACGTAAATAAAGTTCTATCCGGTTTGGTCGGACCTTTCAATTCTTTCACATAGAGACTGGGGACGGGTCCCCCCTTCACCCTCTCACTCTTTCGCTCGCTCTCTCTCTCTCCCTCTTGACAAAACGGCTCGGGCCATTTTTTTAAAACCTTTTCCCAAAGCCCAACGAGAGTGAGTTATTAATTGGCAGCCATAGCGCGCAGATGGCCACATGTGGCACTTGACAGGAAAAAATTCTTAAAACGCGCGGCATGGTAAGACTTATCAGTCTTTGGCCGGTACTAATATGTAGGAAATTTATTTTGTGGAACGCTCCGTCGCGTTCCTCTCCTCTGGAAATTCCTGTCGCGACGTGAAGAATGTACCGGACAATTTCGAAATAATTTTTCGTATACCGAGACTCCGTCCCAAAGGGCCGATTTATAAAAGGAAATTGTTAACCGAATCGTCGATATTAATTGAGCGCCGTTTCTCGAAATATGCACTCTTTTTAATTTGTATATATAGCAGATAATTCGATCAGTCCTCCATTATGATTAAATAAAAAATGCTTTATTTCATATACCATACGGCAAAGTTCAAAATAAGTCGTATCTCACTTTGATGCAAGAATCATGTCTGCGCAATGAGATTACGGTTTTACTACCATTTTACTGTCAATTGGGATGTCGAATCTCGATGCGGTACTCGAGTTCGATATGCCGAGAACTCGCGGATAGCCCCATAAATAACCGTCGGATATTTTATTTGTCCCGTATAATTACAGACTAGATTCTGAGGACAGTTTTCAGACACTACTGTAGATTCATTTCATATAAGCCAAAGTGCGAAGTTAATAATAAAACCCCGATGTCCGCACGATAATTTATACCTTAAATCTTTAAATTTACAGGTCAAATTTTTGTGTGGCAGATTTTTGGTGTTCCTATATAATTACCTCGGTGTTTGGGCGCTATTAAACCATACAGGTATTTGTCATAATAAGGCTAAATAGCGAGCTCGAGAGTGCCGGTGTTCTTCGCCTCGAAGGAAGGATCGTGACTAATGGCGAACCATTCTTCAGCGATCAGTCCGGGTGAGCGCTCTGCCTCCCGTGTCAAAACAAGCGTTTAACCTTCAGGGAGATAGAATAAGAGAGAGAGAATGGGAAGTAGGGAGGGAGGGAGGGAGGGAGGGAGCGAGAGGAGGACGGGCATTAATGATTGATAAATTAACCGGGAGAAAGAGGGCTGCCTCCGATCGGGTCACCGAGGAGCACGGATCTCGTCATTACTCTCTTTCGGTGGGCCGATCGCAATAGGCGGCGGCACGTCCCCCCTATGAACGATCGCTCCGATAATCCCCGCTTTGAAAAATTACCATACGTGTTTAGCGTTCCTCCTCCATTTGTTAGGGGCGCGATCCTCCACTACGTGAGCCTGCCGCCCCCCTCCCCCGCCACCAGCACACTCCCCAGCCGTGGGCCGCCTTGACTGACAGAAGCCCGCCCCCGATCAACTCGTCGAATTTATCAACCGCGCCGGGCTTTTTGTTGATTTCCGCCCGTTTAAGAGTGGCCGCCCGATTGTGACACTCGCGGCGCATAAATCCGCGCCCGAATTCTCCCATTGTTTCCGATACTTTGGCTACCGCCGGTCGCCTCAGGACTTATTTGTTCCAATAACGGTTTAATGCACCCGAATCGGACCCAGCCCTTCACCGCCACCCCATTTCGCAAATCCCGCGTCCACTCCTGTTATTTTACAGATTACAAAACCGTTTGTTCCTACTAACCGATTACGCGCCTATGAACTGTGAAACGATCCCCCCCCCCTCCACCACTGCCCCGTACGCCGACTCTCCTATACTCCGATATTCGGCTCCGGTTGTGAATTGGAAAGTTTTCCTCGATTAATCGTGGAGTTACTCGGGCTCCCCTCCAGAATATATTAACGAGGTTATCGTGGGTGTTTTATCTGCGAAATAATTTTAGGAAGGAGTACCAGGAAGAGTAGGAGGAGGAGTAGTTTAGAAGAACATACCAAAAATTAGATTCTGAATGATAAATATAGTAATGACGTTAATGAAAAACTATAATATATTTCTTTTTCTAGGAATAATGTCAATAAACCTGTAGTATAACAAGGGAAATTAAGCCTTAAACACGACGAATGGAGTTGATCGATGGTACAAGGAGGAGATAAGAACTTGTCGCGAGATGGGTAGTTCAGGATATTAAGGGGGTTTTCTGCGTTGGCTTTTCGCTCACGCCAGTGTGATAACATTAGTAACAGTTCGTAATAGTGAGGAATGTCTTGTGTATTGAACTAAACATCTTTCTTTACCAGTCTGTAAGTAAGCTGTCTTTATGCTTCAGTCGCTGTACAGTAATAGTATAGTCATAGATTAGGTGTTACACCGATTTCCGATGTGCGCAGTACAGCGTACTCTAGTACTAGGTGATAGGTGCTTCATCATGTGTAATTACAATGCTGAATTTCCGTATTGACGATAGCGAGATTCAAAACCCGTACGTTTGCCAATTTGTTACAAGTTAGGTGTTGATAATTTCGCGTTGGACTTAAGTCAATATGATTATAAATAAAAGAATCAATTAGTTAAGAAAACTTTGCAACGTTGTTTTTTTACACAAGGGTAGTCCTTAAAAGATTTTCGAATGTGCATTTAAATCGTTATATACCCATAAGAATCACATTTAATCGCATTATGTAGGCAGTGTAGATCACGCACTAATGCTTAAGAGCACAAACTCTAAAAGGTGTTGCTGTGGAATTTTAATATATTCCATTAGGAGGAAGCACAATATATGGTACGGTTAACCTCCCTTGCATATTTCGAGCCGTATTTCAACGCTTTTAATTTTTCAACGCCCAATTAATGTTTGTTTACTGCTTGAGACCGCGGAAAAAAAATTAGATTCATATTTAAGCGTATAAATTTTCATTTTTTGCAGTTATGTTCGGAAACTCGATTATGTACGTTGCAGCGCGGGGCGAAATCTAATGGGCCGTAAAGCAATTTGTATTTTATTATAATTAGTTTTAGAATTTCGCGTGGACCGGAATCCTTTTATGTTTTGCGTTCGTTCCACTGAGCAATCTGTAGTTTTCACCGAACCGGCAAATGGAATGAACACTTTGTTTGGCCCGAAAATTCGGGTATTGTAAATATTCTATCTGTATAGGGATCGTTTAATCGAACCTTTACTAAAATATTGCATTATATAACGAATTTCCCGCAAATTAATTAATTTTAAAGTACGTTGGAATACTGCATCACAAACATATTGAATATGAATAGATGCTTAAAAATAATTAACTAATATAATTAGAAATAGATAATTATTTCATAATACAACTCGAAAAGTGCTTTTATAGTTGGATACACATAAAAATCGGAGTGGTAAGGGATACTTAAAATTCGCACCTTTCATGAAAGATAATAACCGGTATATCTGGCGTTGAAATTCCTAAAAATAAAATCACATCCGCATGATATCCGCAGCTCGATAATAGATACTCGAAGGTATGCCGGGCGAAATTAGATAGTGACAAAATGGTTAGAAGGAGCGCGACATGAAATTAATGGGTCCGACCGTAAACGGTAAACGGATAATATAACGTTACGTTTTAATCTCAATAAATCAACATCGCAGGTACTGATGTTATAATTTCAGTGAATTATTTAGAATTTAAAGCCACCTGATGACTAAATTATAGTTTGCCTTTCTTACGAAAGGCTTCTGTTATTTATCAAAATCACCGACCGGGCGCTGGCCGGAGAGTGTTGGGGGCTACGTAAGCCAGCCGAGTTAGCCTTCCTTCTAGCTCCGGCCGGCTAACTTTCTAACCAACGATGCGTAACATTAATAAATGTTTCTTTATCAATCACACTGGCCAGGTCCAAAGGCTCGAAGAGAAATCCAACATTCTCTTGCGGATATTCCCCGTTTACAACGTGTGCGACCTATCACTTTCGACCGCCTCAAACCCACTCGGACCCGAACGCGAACCTTGTTACAGTCCGAACAGCCACGCTTGACCTTTTTAAAATCCATTAATTTAGTGCCAAATTCCCAGTATTAGTGCGACTGCCCTTCGTTAATGCCTTATGTTGGTATTGTACGGAGGATCCTAGCAGTGGGCACGGAGAAAATGCTTCGTAGGACCAGAACAATTTTGTTTTGAAACGCTAAAGATTGGGTCTTGAAATTCCCTTTACAAAACACGAAGTAAGAAAAACCTTAATAAACCCATAATAAAACCTGTTTTAAGAAAATTTCATTAAGAATGGCGTGTTGTAAAGGGAGTTGTAATTCGAAAATTGTGCATTAAGTTTATCTCATATGGAATGGGATGTAGTAATGAAATAATGTTCGATCGGGAAATGTTCAAGGATAAATGTTGTTTGGCCAGGAGGATAGGGCTGAATTAACTAATGACGATGCGGAGCGGTGTGGAGAGGAAGACAGGAAGAGTGCGGGGCTCATATATAGGTGCATATATATTCATAGGACGCGGAAGGGACATTGGGGCGACGGCAAGGAGCAGAGATATTGGGGCGGTTGGGAGGGGGGGGGGCGGTAGGGCCGAGATGGTGTTAGGGATATTGCGACCACTGGTAATGAATGTCTTCAGGTCGGATTAATTAAGTGGGTCCGGGCGGAGAGAGAGAGAGAGAGAGAGAGAGAGAGGAAAAGCGGACCGGGGGCGGGGGCGGGGGCGGGGGCGGCGGGTGAGAGGCTCGGAGAGGAGGATCGTATCAGGGACAAGTTATCCTAACCTCCGCCCCACAACCCCGGCCTTAATCATTTACAAGGCGCTAGTCACCATCGCCCTCCACCCCTCTCACCCACCCCTCTTACCACCCTCTATACAACTTACCCTCGCACACAAATTTTTCCCTCTAATTCCTTCGATTAATTATACCAACTCGATTTTTATTCGGAATTTCTTCACCGGTTATTCGAACTTTTAGCTTCCGAGAAAAAACTCGGCCCTCGACCTCATTCCCTTTAAATTATCCCTCCGGTAAACGTAATAGAGTAACAACAATCAGAACATAGATACTGTATAATTTATTTAATAATACTCTTAAATTAAATGAATTTTCGAATTGGAATATGAAGGAATTTCGCTACAAACAGGTATCGATATCGTGTTCTGCGAGATCTGGAAATCATGTAGTCTAGAGGTGCAAAGGACACCGTATGGAAACTTGCTCACTGCGAAATTGTTTTCTGAGAGGATACTTAAACGTCTTTGAACTCTTAAAAAAGACAGGATCATTTATCAATTGTTTTCACTCTGTTAGTACTACACGTCCATTCCCTTTATACAGCTTTTTGAATAGTTATCCTCCACTTCTCTCTGTCGCTTAGTGATCAAATAATAGAAACATGTAGTCATTTCTTTATCCTGTGTTCATTGTTCGCTCGGGACACCAAACGTACATTGGTGAACGGGCCCAGCAATTACCACCAATTAGTCGCAATGTAACATAGAACAAGACCCTTTTGAAATAGTAAGACATTACCAGTAGACGGCCCAGCTCCAGGGCTGCCATCCCTGGGGAGGGTTTTGGCCGGGCCGGGGCCGCCGCACTGAAAATCCTTCTTCCTCGGATGCTCCGTTTCGAGGCGCTTAGAAATCACATTTAATGACCGGCCATAGCTCGAAGCCTGGAACACACCGAAAACAGTGAATGAATAAAAAACTTTGATTCACATTCGCTACGAGATTCATAGATGTATTTCTGTACATACATTCTTATGCCGACGACAGTCCTCTGTCGGCCGGTATGTCGAGGTGAGCGTTTTAGGGAGCGGGGGCAGCGTTCTGGAGGGTTCGATCCGTTCAAATATTCACCGGGTGCCTGCACACCGCCGACGGTTACGCTCTCTCGGGCCGTCGGTGAAATTTAATTGAACGGCGCAGATTCACACAAGGCGGGAGGGAATTAACCGGCGGGCAGGGCGGCCGGCCCGGGCTCCATTTTTAATGAGCCTGACCTCTCCTCGCGCGATGTATGCACCAAACGCCCCAGCATTGTGACGGAACAATATTGGGCGGCCGAGGCTCCTTCCGACCGTTTAAATTGCCTCCTGAAACTTTAAAGAGAAACGCGCCAACATTAGTGCTAGGATTCCGTTCCTATCTCCCGGAGTCGATCCATTTTATCGTATCCGCTACAATTCCCCGCGGTCTTGTTCATAATTCATTAATAGAACTCGAGCGTCGAGCTAAGGTGACGTCTAGTTTTTAGTCACCCTCCGCGGGAAGCGGATCGAGGTTGCGTATTGCGCTCGTTGTTATGGACATGGTATTCGAAGTCGAGATTAAGGATTTGAAATGAATTTAGCGGCGTGAATTGAATTCAGAGCAGACTAGAAACTGTAGCCGGTGGAAACGAGTAAAAATAAGTAGCAGAAACGGAGTGCCGGTAGGAGGAGCGTGTTATTCCGTCGGTTATAGTTTGATTAACTAAAGCGGAGTGGTTTCCTGGATATACACGTCTTTCCGTCGGCCTGGCGAGGGGCCGAGGATTTATTTAGTAAACGTATAATACAAGATTAAATAAACTAGCGTAAAATACGGAGGTCGTTGCGCGTTAATTTACAATCATCGGATCCTCCCTCTCCCCTCATCGGAGCCCCAAGATGTACAGCCTCCGCGTTCCCGTGGACAGTGTTTGTGTGAGTGTGCGCCGGCGAAGACGGTTATTTACATTAGGGGGGAGGGAAACAGAGCGCGGCCGGCCGAGAGCGGGGGCATTCAATAAATTAGCGACAGGATGCGTGGAATAAAATAGAGGCGGCCCCGGCCGTAAACCGTGGGATTGAAGTTGTTGCAATGAGTTTAATATACGAGTAAACAGACGGCCGAGAGCGAACAGGAGGGAGCCCGCGGTCAGGCACTGGAATCAGTCAATGAGGTAAATATTGACACAATTAGTCTGTCGCCCCCGAGGGGCGGTGAATTGGTCATCGTCTTCCCGGTCACCACACCACACCACAGCACACCACAGCACACCATGCAACTCAACCCCCTCACACACACGTACACACCTTCACATTGCTTTGCCGCTTCACCCACAACCTGGACAAACACATCCCACCAGACCAGGTATGCCCCACCGCCACCCCCACTGGCCACATCTGTAACGCCATCACGAACAGTGCCCCAACAGCGAAACACAACTCTTAGACACCGCACACCCAATTTGCCCCCGTCCCACATAATTGGCGGCACCTCATAATTGTAGCACATGACGCACATTTGAAAGGTGACTCAAAGGGGCCCACCCAACCACACGGCTGCGCGTTTTTTGCCAAGTAGCGGTCGCAAATTAAAACATACATATCCCGCCAAATCGCCCCCCCCCCTCAAAATGGATTCATATGAACACATTTTAATCTCATTCTATTGAGGGGAAAGGCGTTACATATACAGTATATTACTTTTACCACTCACCTACAATATTTTATAACGTTTTTTTATCTTTCTATTTACCAAACGTTCGAGTTATTTAATCGGGACATCTGCAAAATGTTATTCCTTCCAGAAAATCGTTCCGTCCGATTTCCACAAAATATCTCAAAAATGAGCCCCCCTTATCGGTCCTGTGTATACAGCAGTCCATTAAAGGATGTCCAGAAGTAAACAAATTAGAAATTAACGGGGCGACGAGTGCCTAATGGAGAGTGGCCGAAAGACATATACACACACGCTCACTTGAAACTAGTTACAAAGTATCATTTTGTCGGCGGGTCGCCCCTTCGGAGGAGTCGCGCACTTGGCTGCCCCCACCGGTGATTTACATCGGCTGGAAGGGAGCCTGTGTTAACATTCACGGGCCACTCGAAACCCACTCGAGGCACCGTTATTTACTGGTCGTCGCCGGCCCGTCAACCGTTAGTCATTTCTCAGACTGGGAGTCCGCGCCGGGGCCGCTCTTGGTTGGCGTCGTCGCCCATTTCCGATAGCCCAGCTACACCGGCCGAAATAGAAAAACAATCCTAATCCTCCCGCTGCCATACACTTTGAATTAAAAATCCACTCGTTCAAATTTATAACTCTCATTGCGTCTATGATTTTTGCTCTTGCGAGTGATAAGCTCTTCTAATGGGTACGAACAATTCTGTGTGCAGAGGTTATTTACTTCCCTCGCTTCTCTGGACATGAACTACACCGTTATCGTATTGTTAGCGGGCACTGGCATAATTCGGCTGCCGATGAAGAATCTATCAGCTCTGTTACTACCCGATACAGTGGACCACAATACTACACAGTAATGCTATTACTATATTCAACTAGGAGTAATATCCAAATAGGTATACCACACATAATTTAAACTTTAGTAAATGTAAGGTAATCTAAGGAACTGTAACTGTAAAGACCAGGATTCGATCACGTGATCTCCTCCCTCACCTTACAGGTTTCTCGCCGATACGTCGCATTGTCCCGATGCCTGTCTAGCATAAGACAAAGTCGTGGATTTGTATTAATTTCATTCTCATTTCTATTATACAATAGCTGTATGCACTTTAAAATGCGTTTAATTTCGCCCTTACAACCAATACTGGTTATTATACTAAAATTGGCCAATATTTGAAATTATATAGGGCAAGGAAAATTAGTTTTATTATGCTATCCAAATATGATCGCATTTTCCAATTGTTTCAGTACAAGTACAGACGATTCGACAATTTTAAAGGATAAATTAATTTAATGCCAATACCCTTTTACAGAATAATCATTTAGTGAGAAGTTAGCTTTTCCAGGAACGTAATGCATGTGCCTTCACAGCGTGATCCCACAGAAAGTTATTATCCATGGCACATTTATTAGCATAAAACTTCGGTTAATTAAAGTATTTACAGGAATGAATTGTTTGCTTCGGATTCCATTTATTAAATTGACTTTATTTTTAGCCACATCCATCTGTTATTAATTTTTCAGATGCGATTTTCGATGGTATAATGGATGAACGACAAAATATTTAGCGATTTTTGTTATCATTATTATGAATAGAAATGTTACTGAATATTAAATATCGAAACCACTTTTACTTAACGATTATTCGCAAGCTCCAAATTCAACCGTAGCTTTATTAAATTTTATACCTACACGATTAAATTTTGTAGCCACAAACAATTTATTTGCTGGATATATAACCTAAAATAAGATGGAGCAATTACATAAATTCAAGTAAGAAAAAACGTGTATCACTTTCATCTGCAATGGGAAAGGGCAACACTTAGGTTTCAATTTGGCTACAAAAGAAAATATATGAAGCACTCAAGTCGTTAAGAAGACAAACGGTGTTTTCTGAAAAAGTGTTTGAAGATACATTCTTGAATAGCCTGCTTGCGACACCATCGCCTCTGCCTCACACTATTTGAAATCATAAAATTGAGTGTTTGAACGAGTGATTTTGTTTTTCGATCGATAATATTCTTGCAGAGATGGAGTATTTCGTGAAATTCAGTTCACTCTTGAAGGAAGTAATTTTCAAATTGGAAAACATCGGTTGGTTGGAGATTAGGAACATGTAAAATAAATTTAATTCTGAATTGATGCAGTTATTAAATAGAAATGAAAAGTTAAGTTAATTTAGTATCTAAAAACAACTATTTTTCTATTATTGATCATATTATCTACAATTATTATAAATATAATAGTATAATACGTATTTCTTCCTTCTTATTACTTCTTTTTTAATCTAGAGGTTTGGGATTCCAAATCTGTTTGCTTTTGTTCCCGGAAGTGATGTTGATTTACCCCTACTGTCCTGTTGTTTCGAGTAAAACAAGTGGCGGAGTTGATAAACGGTGCAAAATGATAAGTATAAATGCCGATCGGTCTCCAAGTTACATCGGGGCGGTGGGTAATTGCCCAGAAATTAATCAGCGGCGATACCGAGCGCCCCGAGAAATACCCTATTTGTAGTCTGAATAGCCGATGGGATTCTTCACTCGTGCCTGAGATGTTTTCCCGGGGCGGCTTAAATCGAAACGCCTGTTGTGGAATAGCTGGCGAGAGGAGTGGGCACTGGGGCCTAGGCCGGCAAACCTGCCGCTCGCGTCAGATTCCTGGCTGATGTCGAAGCTGAAGCTCCGGGCCACGGTGACAATTTAAGAGTCGGCCTGGCAAATCGGAAGATAAAATTGAACTCGCCCGACGACCAGACCCCACAATAGGCCCCTTGTAACTAACTAACAGGTATGCGGAGCGGCTAGTGGCGGCGGCGGCGGCGGTTACCCTCCTTGTTTATTGCTGTCCATTAACGCTAATGCAGTGATACACAGCCCTCTTCCTCCCGGCCCAGCTATCTCCGCTCCAGTCTTAAATCCCGAACGCTGAGTTTCAACAACGGGAATTACGACTATTCGGATAAGTATTTACTTTGTTGGCCATTTCGCCTTTGCTTTTCCTCTCTGTCTAATCGGTCACCGGTATAAAAGGACGCTGATCTGTCGACTCTACTGCACTCGGCGGTAAAATAAATCCGGAGTAAATTCCAGGCATAAGGAAACTACACTGACAGATCGTAAAACAATTATACGATAGTAGCATAAAACCAGATTGCCCATTAAGGCGGGCGTACTAGATAAAAGTATTCGGAATTATATTTATTTATTCCTCACTCGAAGAATTGATATTTGTCTATATTATTCCCAAATTCAATAATAATCGGTACGAACTCCGAGAAGTTTCGGTAAGGAGAAATTCCGGTCAGTGCGCTGAATATGTACGTATTTTTATGAACAAGGATAAATCAAAATATATACAAACAACATTATATATAATGATAAAAATCGTTTCTTTAGGAATGTCCCCTAGGCGCAACCAACACATTTAATGTTCTCATAGAATATGGCGAATACTGAAATGGCCACTGGAACGAGTTTGCACCAAACTGGGTATACTGTCGAGTTAAACGACGCCAATAAAATCTAAATAACGTTAAGAGACTAAAAAGGTAAGGCAAAGATGAGGTCTAATTGTGGGGCAAAGTCTAGATGGGGGGGGGGTGGCTAATTGGCTTCTTATGTTGGCCGAGAGGAGAGCAGATATACGCCCACTCTTAATTAATGCCGGTTCTCGTCAAATCGGTCACAAGACAGCGTGTAGAAGGCGACACGGGTGGGGCAACCTTTGGCCTTTCTCGGAGCCGCCCGCGGATAAATACCGGTTTCTGGCTCGGCGTCTCTCGTCCGGGTTGACGTTGTGAAAAGTGTTCGTAATTAAAGCGGTATAAACTGTGCGTAGAGCGTGTCTCCCAGTCGAGGTCTGGGGCCGCGCCCGCTCTGAAGAACATGTGGCAGGCCAGCTGTCACCCTCCCGTCATCCTCCCAACGCACTCAAACCAGAACTCTCACGCACACACTCTCTTCTCTCCCTCTCACTCGCTCTCTCTCCCTCCCTCCCTCCCTCCCTCTTCATAAACTACAAATCTCCGAGCGCCTGTTTTGGCCCCGCCGGCAATAAATCCCTTGGACCCGCCATCTTGCTGACTGATTCACAACATCCACTTCCGCTGGGCCCGGCCCACTTGCCTCTCTGACATAACTTACGCAATATTGACAACTAAAGGGAGCCCAGACGCCCTCTCCCGCACCCACGATCTAGCCCGAAAATCTTTTCGCCATCGAAGAAACTGGTCTCTTCCGAAAAAATAAACTTCCCATAGTTCTCAAGTTTAGCACTTTTGGCATCCCTTTGATATTAATAAAAATAATCTGACATCCAAACTTTTCCGCAGTATTATAGCAAACGTCGGCCCTTGTGATATTTTAGTGGTTAAAGTGGCGCGGTGAATCTGTCTTAGATTATCAATTTCAATTATTATAATATTTCAGATTTCAGGACGATTTGTGAGTCAAAATATTAGCGCTTGACAAACCGATATGGCGATCCGCTGAAACGGGTATGTTACATATTCTAATCGGGTCGGCAATCTATCCGTGGCCAGTGCAGAATGGGCCATTAATCAACCCCACGGTTGTCCATTGTAAGAAGTCCGCCTCGAGTGGGGTGGTGGAGATCAGACGACAATGGTCATAGAGCGAACCGATGGCCGCCAGCGAAGGACACTATGGGAAATCGAATGAGGAAGATGCATTAACATACAGAGCCACCGGGGGGCTCCACAGTAACGCCGGTCAATCTTTACCTACTCACACAACTACATAGACTATATGTATATATATATATATTGCCTGTGTATTGTTTGCAAAGCCGAGTAGAGACAACAATGGGGACCTCTTTCGATGGGAATCGGAGAGTCCCGGGCCCGATTGACGTTACAAAGGAGGCCAAAGGTTAGGCACTCTCTTCTCCTCCGCCGCCGCCGCTCCATCTCTTACGCCTTCTCCCTCTTATTCGCTTTCCACCGGCTTTCATTTTTTAGAATCCCGTCGATTACTTGCGGTCAGAACTATTTTATGTCGGGCCATTGGGCGTTTCTGAACGGACATGACAATTATTATTCAAACCGAAATCGAATGTTTTTTTTATTAAAGTTAGTGTCATTTTTGGTAGTATCTTCGGAGGGAACATCATGGCTCTGTTTTCTCGTGTGGCGATTTAGTAAAATACAGTAGCAGTACTCTTATGTTGTAAAATTACACAACCGTCTCTGCTATTTATGTACTTATTAAATCGCTGTTAAACCTGAATTCGTACTTTTGTAATTGCTATATTTCTGATCGATGGTCGTTCTTCAGTAAATTCCACGGTGTACTATATTGGAACTAACGGCATTTATGTATTTCCATAACATGATCATTTAAACGTATTTAGGTATGCTCCTTAAATTCAATTACAAATAACTTCAATCTGCCTATAGATACTATATATCGAATTGACTATATTTTTTTGTTATAATTTTAATATTTTTCTTCTCTTACAAATTAGAATATTTAATTCCCTTTCTCTAAATCTATTTTCGGCTTTCATGTGAGAGTATTTATTTTGACCACCTAATTTGTTTGTATTCTAGGTTGGGAAGGTGTACACACACGTGTCTACAATTAATTCAGAATTATTTAGACACTGATTAGGGAGTGCTGTGAATGACGGTGCGTTTGCAGTTCGTGGCTGGATCATTCTGTTCTAAATGCGGAGGGTTCCTTTCCTCCAGTTCTTTGACCCGCCCCCAGCTTCCACCTTCAGTGACTTCCTTATTTACAAAGCATTGTGCTTAAATATATACACTCTATATATTATAGTCTCTTTCGAAGGATCGATTACTTAACTGATTTTCTCCTTAATAGGGTCGCGGGTGCTTGTAGACACCCCCAAAACTTTCCACGCTCATTTTCAATATATCGCGAATATTCGATCAAATAGGATTTTTATAGAAAGGAAATATTAAGTATATGTATGGAATACACGTATATGGAATATACACTTCTGTTTATTTGAATTCAAATTTAAGATAAGATTTTGGTGGAATCAGTCGGAGGAAAATTACGAGGAGAAGTTTGAAACAGAGGGGTAGGACTGGAGTTGGAATAGCGTCGGTTGAAAGCCCCAGACCCAGAGTCGGCTTCGGTCGTCGGATCGTAAAGAGGAGTATAGTAGTGGGGGCGGGCCGCAACCGAGGACCAAGTGTCTTAACACGGCTTATCACAACCGCCCCGGCCTTTAATTACGAAATACACACAGACAGGCACACGGTGGCAACCGGAGAGTCATTTCGAGTATTCGACTCGCCCAGTCAACTCCCCTCGGCACCTCCCTCCCTCTCCTAACGACTGTTATACCGTGGAAGGGCGAGGAAGACGGTCCCGAGGTTATAGACATTAGCATGTGGCCGGAGCGCTCTGGGAGAAACGGAACGCCATATTTACGAGTAGAGGCCCGGTCACATCCAGAGGACTGCATTACATTATTAGGGCGCGCTGGGACTTAACCCTCCTTCTATCCCGACACCCTCTTTCTCTCCTTGGCCCTCCCTCGAAGATATACAGATTGTAACGTATAGAGATTACACCGTCGGAGCAGTACGGTGATGACACCGAGGCATGAGGGGGATGGCGGCGGCAGTGGCGGGAGAGAGAGAGAGAGAGAGAGAGAGAGAGAGAGAGAGAGAGAGAGAGAGAGAGAGAGAGAGAGAGAGAGAGAGAGAGAGAGAGAGCAGTGGTCCCCACCAACGATTATACCTCCCCGCCGAGCACTTTACATCTGCGGGCTCTCCCGCCCCCTCCACTTAACTAATGTAGCTAAATGCTGGCCGGGCGGTGGCCGACCATTTAGAACCGGACTTATGCTGATTGTCGCTCCCACTGCAGAGTTAGCCGCTCGACTCCTTAAGACCGCCCGACAATTATACCTTCCTGGTCTCTAAAATTTCTCTATAACTAAAGGCGAACATATATAAAACAACAACATCGGAAATGCTTTTTTAAAGAATTTCTAATAATAATTGGAAATTTTAAAGAAATGAATTTGAGCGTTAATAAATTCTAAAAATAGAAATAGCGATTAAAATTTCTGACAATGTATAATTTGTACATCTATTCTCCGATATTGGTAAATATTGTCCGTTTCAACGTGTATATAACGTAGACACAGGTATTTTCCGATCTAAGTTAAGTCCGTAAATCGTAGACGGCCAGTAGCTATGGGTTCAGCGTGGAGGGGTTAGAGGTGCCACATTAGGCAGAGGAGGGGAGACTGGTCATGAGCCATTGAGCCCGACTCCCGCTATCTCTTAGCTGCCTACTCGAACTAACGTTATAAATTACCAATTTTCAAATCTGTTTAACCCGGGACTCGGGGCTAAGGACCCGTGTACATATTCTAACGGTGGCGGACGTTATCGCGAAACCACACCGGTAAAAAGACTTGAGCCCTCCTAAGTTGTAGCCCAAGGTTGAGCTTTTAACGAGGGTCCACTCAAGTTTGCACAGCATATATCTCATGGTGGCCCGGTTCCACTAGCGCCGCACAAACGTGCGGTCTTCTGCTTACTCAAGGTAATCAAACTATACCCGGGACCCGGACACTTATCAGACTCTTCTCTGTTGATCTTTCAGTCGTTTCTATACTGAGCGGACTACAATTTACATTTATATGTCAAACCTGAAAAGGGGTTATTTAAAACGATCCTATTCACGTTCGTAGGTAAAAATGTTGGATTAATATTTCATTAAAATGAATACGCATCTGTAAATGTATCGGTAACCTAATTGTTGTTTATTATTAAGTGCCGGGTAGCACGTTAGCAATTTACAATGCAAAATGTCCATATTTCGAAGTTACGTTATCGTGTTGCCGTATGGAACGTGGATAAAAAAGTTCATGTTAGGTCACATTCAATAATGAGCTAGTTTACATAAGTCGAAATTATGTAAATGTAGTTGAAATAAATATGTAAAATAAGGTATCTTACCTTAAAATATTGTCTTTAAGTTAATCGAGTCGTTTACCAAGGAGGGAGGGGAGTTTACAGGAATGATAGTAAATCGAACATCAGTATCATTTGGCATTACTGGAATTAATGTTATACGGGCGTGGCGCAAGTGGGAGGGTTCGTAGGCTAGACCGTGAATCGACGCGGTGGGAAATCACTTAACTTGTTTAACCCCGAGCTGAAGGGGATGGGAGAAACCGAGCGCCGAAGCCTACTAAATAACCCGCTAATCTAAACTAACTACGAATTGCGGTCGGAAGGGGGGGAGGGAAAGATCTGAGTTATAATGTCTAAGCGGAGAGGGGGCCGTGCCCTATCTAGTGTAGCAAACTTATCACGCCCCCCCACCAGCCCCCTCCTTCCCTCTCCACACCTATGACAACCCACCCCAGACGCCCTTTCCACCGTACGCAGACCTGTTTAAACATGACGTATCCAAATTACAGGGTGTACACCCCCACCCCGCGCGGCCGCGACTCGTCTATAGTGGCGATGCGGGGGCCCGTCCGCCCCCTCTCAAGCGCCGGCGGTACACAGCCCCGCGAACCGCCTAAATAATGAGCCCAATAAAAACCGATGTCGATTGTAAATTCGCCAAGTTACGGTGACATCCGTGATGATTTTTTTATCTCGCGCCCGCTGCCGCCCGTACGGCTCTCCCATATCTATTCCCCAGCGTAAATGAGCGCCGGCAGTGTGTCGTGGCAACCGTTTCGGGGGTGGGGGCTTGCCTATCATCGGGCGGCAGAGGGAGAGAGAGAGAGAGAGAGAGAGAGCTGGAGAGCGAGCGAGCGAGCGAGAGAGTGAGAGAGCGCGAGGTGGCCCCCGCCCCCGGTGATTTACTCTCTACTGCCCCCCGACTCATACCGGCTCACTCGATGGCGACTGTATATAGATGCGAGCGCCCAGATAGCATTGCCTTCGTATCCACCTCGTATATTACAGCCGTGTGTTGTGTGTATACCGCCGGCCCCAAACGACACCCAGGTGCGCCCCATCATCGCCCCTCCCCCCACCCCCCTGTTACCTGCCCGGGTCGTCCGCTGTTACCGAAAAATTGCCCATTAAAAATCCTTTCATTTTCGCTCCCTCCCGGCTCTGATGAAAGGGAGCCACTGTTCGTTTGGCACTTCAAAATTTAAGAGTCGTAAATTCCGCGCGGGCGACAATCTCCGTTTGCTATCGGACCCCCGTTCCCTATGTTAGTCTACTATTATGTTTGGGTAACGGCAGGATGCAATTGGGTTTGACATTTTTCATACGGATTATGGAAACCATTGGTTGGCTTCAATTTACAGGCTATTCAATTCCAAATCTGGAAACCGAACTAACGTGTTTTATTAACTGACGTAGTTTTAGAACGATCATCAGACATTCCCCAATAGAATAGTAGAATTATAATTTTTAAGAATATCATTCCCGTTAAAGCTTCAGCTGTAGTGATTATTTGCCAAACAACAATTGTTTTACGCCCGTCGAGACTTGTGCGAGTAATGGGGCCATAAAAATGCCATAAAAGTAACTAGTCAGTGGTGGGAGCATTGGCAGCCGGCGACACCCCGCTCCTTCCCCGACAATAAGCATCTCCCCTCACCCGCCACTTTTCCATTTCCCACGCCCTTCGGCGTTGGAGTCTCGATAATAAAATAATTCATTCATTTCTTTTGCCTAGGACGCGTGGAACCTACATATTGAATTTTTACAACTCACGCCTCGCTCTATCTAACGAGACCGGGGGACAATATCCGATTGTTTGTACAATCTGACACAAAGAGTACGATGACTGTACAATTTGGCACATATCTAGTAGAGGTGCCCACTGAATAGATGGCATCGGGTCATCCAGCAGTATAAGTATTCATTTTAAATTGCAAAATTCAGACTTCTGATATGTATACCGTCAGTACTACCTGACATCAAACCATTAAATAGTTTCGTGAGTGGAAATTTTTTGTTGGAATGGATCTTGAGCGATGAGTGAACAGGGCCGTTTTTCCTAAACTCTACTCACTTCTAACTTATATCATATACCTGGACTCCACTTCGTTTGATGGGTTGTCAAGGATCACTGATGGATGGACGTGATATAATAGACGTGTGGCGTATTGAATTTACGACACTACCGAAAAATTATATATTTTCCTGCGGCTCAAGCCAAATATATTTGGAACAATGGGCGACTGTAGTTAGCCGGCCTGTTCAACGCCGCGCCTAGTGAATTTCCCCGATGACATAGTCTGTTGCCGAACAATGCTCAGAATGACTGGAAAGGACTCGTTGTTTCAACATTATGCCCCGCTGACAATGAATGATATCAAATAGCGTTGTCAGTCGGCTATCGACACCGGATGAAAAGCGATTCCCCAGGTGCGTACAACTAACAGTGCAAATCAGATCGTCTTCCGACAAATACTTTCATTTATGGATAAGATAACATGGTTATATATTTGGAAGTGAAACTCTATGTATATTTGTTTAATATATAAACATATAATCAGCCCATTTCTGGGCCTTTCTACGCGTCCTTCAAAGGTTTCATAGGATCGTATATGAACAATTGTAAACGATCATTACGTATATAGATGAACCAAATTTCTATTTAGATAAATGACAAAAAATAGCCTTACTCACTATGAAAGTCAAAATTCAACCCAAAGTCTTCGTTAACAAGAGGGAGACTCAAGTATCAACGATAATCTAAATTATTTGGAACGCAGTCCCTTCAGCGGTCCACCATGTTATTATCAACTCCGGACAGTAGGGCGGATGGGGCAGAACTGAACTTTTGAATTTTGAAAAACCGCGATAACAACTTTACACTCTTTTTTAACTTTAAACCGGTGTTGGAGCATTTCGTGAACACTTCCTGCGGTAATCCCAATGCAGTTCCCCGCTTTGAGTTAAATAAACTTCAGCCAGCTTTCTGGAAAATTCTTTATTTCTGACTCAAAGAAGGTTTTTGTTTGCGTATCACGCCGGCTCTGCACAGTCTCTGGGAGTAAGCATTTTATTCCGCGGGGCCTGTTCTCCGCAACTTTGTTTTGCCAAATTTCGAACGTTCATTTCGAAACTGTTCACTGACTCGAACCCCACCGTTCGAGAAAAATTTTGATGGTCATTCCTGGTTGGTGGGCAAATTCACTCGGCAGTTATTGTTGGTAGGATGTCGTCTTGACTGATTCTTTAGATTGTTATACCTTTTAATATGCTCTAACCTGTCACTGCATGCACAGGTAAATTAGAGCGGTAGATTATCCTAAATTATCGTTAGTGGTTGACGGCCATTTATCATATAATGACAAGAAATTGGATGTCACTTCTGGGGCAGTTTTATTCTATTCGGGCATTTGGTTAAACCAGCTACCTCAGTCTGGTATTATTTGTTAATTTCGGATCAAATCATATGATGCAATTGTCCGCGCATCCGTATTTACTTGCGAAATTCCCGGTTCGTTTCAATAATTCCAATTAATCGTGAACAAATGTGTCATTCGTAATGATTCACCTGACGGCAATTCATGGTGGTTGGGTGCGAGGGCGTGTTCGTATATCCCGTCGATATAATCGGGAACGATTTATAAAACGTGGTGTATAATTTAAAACTGTATGAAAGTGCACTCGAAAATATCCACTGCTTGTTCCGATAACGTGTACTGGGGGGAATTCGGTACACCTCTCTCCCCCCCCCCTTCCGCAAACCCCCTACCAGACCATTGACATAATGCAATTTAATTGTCCCGAGTTTTGGGGGCCCCGGTCCCGGACAAAACTCGGTGTTTTAGGGGCTCGGAATTGGAATACATTTTTTCACATGTTGCCCGTTAATTCTCAGGGGCTCATGAATTATGGAAATTGGCGCACCTGCGCTCTGTGTACATATTTTTAGGGAATAAACGAACCAATTCGTGACGTATTCATTACCGGCCAACGGTCGGGGCCCCAGATCGGAAAAATATAATTTTACCTCCGCCGTAACAGCGTCACAAACGGCATATTCATTATGTCGCGTTATAGCCTGCCTTCAAAGTATTTTAATAAATATTCGGATGTTTTAACACTTTTCAGTGATTGGACGGAACCGGAACAATTTTGTTACTTTTAAAATATCACATTTCACAAATATATTCATTGATTGGTCCGTGTATGGGATTTACCAATAGCCATTGCAATATTTCTCCGAACGATAATCAGAGTAATAAGTTGTTGAATATTAATAGATATTAATTTGCGATTTCTCCATGCAATTTTGTCCAGAGTTTAAATTAAATTCTAGAAATATACCCTCATTTCTGCAGGTCAATGTAACTAAACCTAATTGATAAAAATGAACAACTAAGGAATTTTATACAATTTATTTAATATTATTCGATTATTATTATCATATTGATATTAATATTAGTGTTAGGTTCAATCTAAATTGTTTCCATTATACCAAATAAAACTAAAAATAAACATTTATAAGGCAAATACAGGACTAACGAATAGTGGCTAATAGGGAAGATTATCATTCTATTGTAATTTCCGTTATGCATTAATTCATTATTAATGACGTGAATTAATCTTTCGATAAGAAAATTACACGTTGATTTATTCCTATAGACGATAGCTATACTGCTGTTCTAATTATTATAGTGATGGCACATCCTGTGAACTTGTAAATTTTGATTTAAGTAGGGTGCCAAGGCGGCGACCTTTGAGTCACCTTCCCCCGTCAATTAAAGACCGAGACCGACAGGCGGCGACGTTTATGCGCGTGTTACGCTTCTATTTTGCATTCAGAGACTGGCTACCTAATGTATGAAGCCTTGGCCACGGCCCAGAGCCCGGTTCCGGATTTAGACTCAAATCTCAATGAAAATCCGGTAAAATGTGTCCGAACTGCATATCTGGCGCCCGCCGGTCACCCACTATTCGCCAAATAGAACGAATCAATTTGAGAAATTTCTTTCATTACCGGCAAATTGTCTTACAATTAGCAATGTGAAAGTGAAGGTCTGGTGCTCTCAAAGACTCCCTAGGAAAATCTCTGTCATTTATTGCTAAACGACGCTCGATTTTACCCTTGTACTTATATATCGTCTTATATACGAAGTAATATATTATTGTCTGAGGTGTAAATGTTATTTGAACTGTTAAATCTGTAAGCGAAAAACATAGCTCATGCATACATTATAAAATGTCAATGCGTAAGAATAACTTATAAGTGATCACTCTTTAAAAATTACGTAAAGGATTTTCCTCAATTTGACGATTTATAGGGCCTCTTGATTACTTTAATACGTAATTAGTTAGTAAAGCTAATTTATGTGTACTTTTGTGTGCATTTAAAATCAATAGTATTTTATAGCAGCACATCCGATCGCGTATTACTGCGTAATGTGGTCGGAGCCCATTGTGTCCAGTCGGAAGAGGAAATACGCCATCTTGGGGGGCGTCCTTCGTAAAGGGTAGGCATGGATATTTGTTCAATGGTAATTAAGGTGACGTCGGCGGCGTGATAGAGCAGTGGCGTGGCTGCCATTGGGTGAGTGGCGGGGGGAGGGCCCCACTGTACCGGCTACTCGTTATTATTCATCGGCGGCGGGGCACACAATAGCCATTGTCATAAAGAGGTGTAAC
Organism: Lethocerus indicus; assembly: GCA_019843655.1. NCBI lineage: Eukaryota > Metazoa > Arthropoda > Insecta > Hemiptera > Belostomatidae > Lethocerus > Lethocerus indicus. The sequence goes on along the minus strand of JACDQD010000003.1, from coordinate 16,734,951 downwards.
TCATGTCCGAGCCAAGAGTTGTCGGCGGAGGGGGGCTAGCTCGTGACTGGGCTCCGCCATCTTAGCCACCCCACCACCGCTTAGGTGGCTCCCGCCCCGGGTGGGGGCCCACCTGCTCCTTAACAACCCGATTAATAATTCAGCAGTAAATCAATGTTAAAATATTCATCGACTCCGTAGCCCCCTCCCCTTACCCCTCGCCGGCCTTCGCTGTCCCTCTCTCTTTTCCTCCGGTACTCCCCCCACTTTCATTCGGCTTTCGTTCTTTATCCCTGCGGTCTATTGTCGTAAGGAGAATACTGCATTCGCGGTGCGAGATTGTGTCCTATACCTCCGAGGAACGGGGGGAAGTAGGGCCGAAATTCATGAATGACTGAACATTTCCAAAAATACTACGGCGCCTCTTCAGGAACGGTTCCGTAGGTAAGAGGAAAAATTTAGAGAAATCCCGAGAGAATACCTTTTATACTACTTTGCATATTTTCCTTCAGTCGGAGAAATATTAACGATATTTCAGTCATCGAGCAGGCGGCGGATGTGCAGTAACTACATTCGGTACACGTGGGACATGTAATAGCGTAAGTCGGAGAGCGTGCATAGGCGGGCAATATCCGGGCGGTGGTTGTGCAGCGCAAACACATAAAAGGCAAGATGTGTTATCTCGCCGTGCCACTCGAGCCCCATCAAGGGCGAGCAGGGTAGCCCCCATATTAGCCGCCCTCGTCCCTACGCCCGGATTTATTGCCCCTTCATCCCCCTTCGACCTGTGTTAATATATAAAATATCTTCGGAATTATCGAAACTCGGAGGACGGCCCCCCCCTCACTCTTCCCGAACGCATAATACCCCGACGAGAATATTAATTTGATTTATGAAAATGGCGAACGTGAGGGCGGGGGCGTTCGAACAGATTTTATGAAGCCCATTATAAGTTGGGAGGGTAATAGGACGGATCCATTTCCTATTTTTAGCGTTTGTCGCGCATAATTCTTGGGGCTACCTCCCTTATTTCCGGGACCGGGTCGGGAGCACGCGTTGGGCTCGCTCTTCCGCCGCTTCATTTCCGCGTCCCTCCGCGAGCACCAGCCGCCAGCCAGGCCGCCACTGTTTTATGGCCGAACCGACTTAAAAAGAATGTTCGAGTACTACCGGCCCAAGGCGCTCCCTACCCGACCCCGACCACAACCTCCACCCACTTAATGCGCGATCCCGGCATTTCTCTTATTTCCAGATAAAGATATATATTCGAATTTTCTAAACCCTTATATTCCTTTACCTAGAGAAAAGGCAGTATAACGTACGGATTTTATTTATACCCGGAACTTTTTACATGTTACTTTTACATTTTCGTATGGAATTTCATTAAGCCAACTTATAATATTAATGGACAAATGTTTAAATCTTTAAAAAATGAAGAGGGTGGTGGTGATTGTACTAAAATTTTATAATTACTGTTGTTTGGGTATTCTCCAGTAAGGACAGGATAATTACACCGGAATGACACCAATACCCCGAACATTCTACTCCGTACAATGAGTATTTGCGTATCTAAGTATGAAAGAGGTACCCCGGGGGGAGGGTGGCGGTTAGAGTCTGTACTCTCTTTCCGGCGCCCTCCTGGCCGTCTGCGAGCCCACCGGTCACACATATATCGCCTTTATGGTTTCGGGGGGTTGTCGGAGGGTGGGTGGAGGGGGCTTCATAAAAGTGCCGTATCCGGCTAATTGCCCGATACAAGTTGCGTTATCGCGTATAAATCAGTTCAAGTTTTTCTGCCCTCCCTCCTCCTTCCGCCCCCGCACCATGGCGTAATTACTGTGCGGAAAAATTCTGTCCGTTGCCGCGGTCCGCCGGTGATTAGTCAGCGCCGCAGTTCCAAGATGCCCCCCCCCGGCCCTCCCTCACACCCCGGCACCTAACCCACGTGATATATCTGTTTTCGTTCGGGAGTCCCCCGTACTGGCAATAATAGTATTTGTCCGACCACCGGCGTTATTTAATGCCGTCGTCCCGTTACACATAACTCATAGTCGGCGCGAGCGGGCCCAATCCCCACAGCCCCGGGGAGTGTTTTTCACCCGTGTATAATTGTTCTACTGTGCGGTAATTAGGGAGATAAGCTTCCCGGTTTAGTTAGCTGCCCGGGCTTGTCATTCACATCAATCGGTAAGTGTAAACTGAACAATTATAATACGAATCGGATGTAATTTTGAATCGGTGAGATTCCTAATCATTAAATTGGCGCAAGAAAACGAGTAAGTTGAATTTGATCTCTATTGTTCCTCGCATCATTAATACATCGTTTTTCTTAGCACGGTTATATACCTAATTCACATGTTTATAACAACACGTAAGAAACTCCTACGTTTACGATGTTATATGACACTGACCGTAGTTAAGTCAGGAAAATATTTACGAAGTCGGTTTGAGAAGTAGGGTCGACTGGACTCCCACGTCTCGGGATTAGCCGGTCGGTGGGGTGAGGAGGGTGATTGACAAGGATCGCCTTAATAGGGGCCGGCGGACAGCTGGAGCCGATGAAGGCCCTGAAGATAGTCAGATAGGCCGTAGGTGGGGCCCCCCGGCCCTCTACCTGGACCCCAGTGTCGCACCGCATCACCGCCCGCCCACTGATTGACTGTTTCCAATTCCCCTTCCCCCTAGACCTTTCCTCCTATCTCCTCCTCCTCCCTATTTCTTCCCCCCCCCTCCCCCCCCTCTCCCCTCTCTCTTCTTCCGCTATTCGGCTGTCGGCTCCTCGCTCCGTTATCTCCTCCGGCCCATCACGACGGTGACATGTCTCTTCTTCCCGATCGGTTTGTTTTAATCGCTCCCCTTCCCCTCACGGACGAAAAACACGGTCCCGCCTGTCACACTCATCACTGTCACATTGTTGGTAGAAACATATAATTTCCCAGGAGTTACCGGCTCCGGTATCCGGTTACTTTGGGCGGCCGCATTCCATTTTTACATTTTTTCCCCGCAACATCGTGCGAATCTCTGCGTTTACCATTTCGTGTGCAGCATTAGCGTAGAATTAAGTCTAATTTGTTCGCCACCGTCAGGAGCACAGCAGTACTATTACTCCACAGTTACTGCATTAATAGTAGTGCTGACAGGATTTCAGGTATTTCATCATTCGATGTAATCGAATGCCAACTATGCCTGAGATGATCGTTGTCTTTCATCTTGGCTTAAGTGCACCAAATCTTTCCGGAATGTTTTCTCAGACTAGAATGTATACATTTACGGTTTATATAATCACTTCCGCTACGTCCGAGTTCATTAGCGGCGCCAGTCACACGCATCGAAAATGAACTTGTTTTCAGGTTTCAATTTAGGAATATTTACATTTATTTATAACATGACAGTACAAATAAAGTATTTCGTAATCGCCCGAGTTCTACCAAATTAAATTTCAAATGGAAATATCGTCCTAAAATGTTGACGGAAATTTACTGGGGTCTTGGCAGGTGGCGTTTTTGAAGTGGAATCTAATTAATACTATAATAGCGTGGGGCTACCCACGCTGGTATATATATATAAACAGTGTCCTTCCTACGCAACTAGACAACAAACAGGATCAATTTTATAATAGGAGGCTATTAGAGACTTCTGCGGCAACGCCTTTACAGTGTAGTTAGTTTTTATCTCGTAAGATCTCCTCAATAATAATTAATTATTGGGATTTTTGTATAGTTGCTCGATGGAAATATATTCGGATATTGTGAATATCAAAAAAAGGTTATTGTAGGTTCCTATTGACTCTGACTAATTCATGACTTGTTATATTCAAAATCATTCAATGCCGAAGTCACGCGGAAGGAATGCATGCTTAATAAGAGAATTTTAACGAGGACCAGAAACCGAAAGGTAAAGTTACCGAAAGAATGGTTAAAAATTATAAGAATTCATTTTCACTAATTCAATTATTTCTAGTAACCAGCTGTACAGGCGTTTCCTATAATAGATAACCATTACTACATTTTTACCTAATTAAGTAAACATTTATTAATGTTCAACACTGCATAAAATCCTTTTAACGACTAGCCTTGTATACCACTTTTGTATGTAAAATCTGTATAAGATGTATTATTAATTAATGTATATGTATTCTGCTAATAATTTTGTAATGGTAAAAATAATCACTGTAGATATTATTCATTTTATGATATCTCGGTCAGACTATATTTTTTTGGCAAGAGGATTGATTGTTGGCTGGGGAGAGGTTTGAAAAACTGTTAACGCGGACAAGGTGGGCTCCGCCATATGAGTTAATTAGTAGGGGAGGTCTCTAACACACGTAGAGAGAGAAAGAGAGAGAGAGGGAGAGGGAGAGGTGACCGTGGATGGGGTAGTTGGGCCGGTGAATGATGGCAGTGACGTGGCCGCTCAATTGGGCCCCGTCCCTCCCACCCTCTCTCTCGCCCCCTCTCGCTTTCGCTCTCATCCCGGAGCTCTGATTCAATTTGGCCACCGGCTGTTTAATTACCCCCGTCCCCCCTTCCGCCCGGACAACTCGCCCGGCCAACCTCTATCACTTCCTACTGCGGTTCCTTCCTACTCTAGGTTAGGCTCACTCCGCCGAAGTAACGGAGGAAGAGGGCCGCAGGTCCGGCCAACTCGGAGATTAAAGAAGGAGCCCCTCCCATCCACCACCCTTACGATCATCAATCCCCCACCTCGCGTCAACGCGACCCCGGTCCCCCTTCTCACCTTCCCGCTCCGGTTACCGCTCGAATAATTTCGGCGGAATAAAACCCTAAATATGTATTATTAAGGTTATAGAACCTTCCGGTATTGAGGACAAAAAATCATGCCACACGGAGAATGAACTAAAAAAAGTATATTCCGAGCGAAACTCGCCGTTAAATTATGGAGTAGGACACGAGTAGAAATCTCATGAAGAACCGCCGGATATAATTTCTGTAGATTATTGACGGCACGGAAAAGGCTGTAAAATATGGTTAGAATATCGCCGGGAAACAGTTCAGTTAGAAATTTTGAACGCGGAAAAAGCACGGTGCCCCTGATGCTCGGGGCGTCCGACCGGCCGCCAGCATAAATCTCAATGACTGCGGAGTACATTTTTGGAATCAAACTCGGAAATTTTATTATTTCCAGGGCCCGAAACGTTTATTTCCATTAACGGCAACGAGTACACTGGCGTTAATACGAAAAACATAATATCTTATTGTGACAAACGTTTCAATTTAGAAAAGTGCAAAGATGGACTGCCGCGCGCACTCCGCATTGCCACCCTCTGCCAGCACCAGTATTGGTATGAAATTCTCACTGTCCCATTTTTTATTCCACACGTTTGAATAAAAAATTCCAGCATTATAAAAAGTAGCAATTTCCATACCCAGATAAACTTATCCCGATAGTTATCTATATGAAATAATTCCTTCGTTCCTACGTGAAATAAAATAACGTAAGTAGGTTCGAATTTCCATCAAACATTGGATTATAGAAGTTCGAGTTGATTTTGTTTTAATTTTCGATTCTCACAGGAGGATAGTAGTCAAATTGTTATTAAATTCATCTTTAAACTCATAACGCCGGATCAAATTTGATTCGGTGGAAAAATGAGATGGAATTTGATCGGTTTAGTATATTCATTTAGTTTTGGTACAATAGGGTTGATTGGATTATAAGAGTAAGGGAGGTTGGTGGGGGTGGGGTGGAGGTGAAGAGGGTGGCTGGAGATGAGGGTGGTGGCGGCACCTCTAGACAGGCCCGTTTCCTCGCCTTTTTATTGCCGCACTTTGATTAGTTTTTTAACGGCGCCTCACAAAGGGAGGGCCGCCTCCTCCCCCGCCCCCGCCCCCTCTGATTTATTTGACAGTGGATTTATTCCGCAGATGCAACGTTGATCTGAAGACTTTGTCACAATGGTCGAGATTATGTTGTGATTTCATCCCCGGTTCTCTTTCGGGCCCCATTTTGCTTCTCATTTGTCAGAAGGGGCCCTCCCCGTGAACGGAAACTGATTGCAAAATCCGCACCGAAACCTTCCCGTCTTGCGATTTTGACGCGCCGGCAATAATAGAGAGCTTTGTCTCCCCGTTTCAACCGAAGACGCCTCCGCTTGGGCCCCGGGAGCCGGAAAAATTAAAATTGCTTCTCCACTTTTTTATAATCCTTTATATGCCTGTTGGAGTTCAAATAAGAAATTTCGAAATATATTGAGACAATCATAGAAATTACCGATGCGACAATTACGTTGGAATTTGATTGAAAGATGCGTTCATTTAGATGTACAACTTAAATACTCTAGAGTTGTCGAGTTACCTCAAAGTATAAATAAAATCCGCTGTTTCGCTAATTCCTCGAGGAAAGTAAAAGTGGCGGCAATCAGAAAATCTCTTCCATTATTATACATATCGAATTTTTCTTTGCCGTGTCGAAGTAATCAGCCATTAAGGTTTCAAAATTCTGAAAGGTTCCATTTTCCCGAGTAAAGTAGACTGAAATTTTTAACCCCCGAGAGTAATAGGGAAGGCGGGGGGCAATAAACGAAACCGCTTGTTTCGGGAGGGCGGGTATTGTTACCGGCAACATTGTTTTCTCCCGGTTTCGCCCCGAGCTTAATACCCGGACAACAGTATAACAAGATGGGGGCTGTTTCAATATTCAATATAACTCGGAAGGCGCTAAGATGTCTCCCCAACGAACACAATGCGGATGTTTAATTCAGATTGTATTAAGAGGATGGTCAAGGGGTTTACTGAAATATTCACAAGTCCGAGCCGCGCGACGCCCGCTATGGTAATGCCGGCCGTGGTACAAGTGTAATTCCGACACAATAGCAAACACTATTGTGCGTGGTAAGTATAGTGCTTTCCCTTGTATTACCATAGGGGCCATGTGCAACCGTTCGTGGGCGCGGGATTATTTATTTACTTATACGTTGTTCTCGGGCGAGAGTGCGCGCGCACGGCCACGCACGACTACGCGACTACGGCCGTCGCGCCCGCCCTCAACTTACCACCCCCTTACCGCCCACCCCCTCCATACCTTCCCACTATCCCTTCCTTACCAATGTCCAGTGGATATTTTGCCCACTGTCCGCAAACAGTAATATATCGCGTGAATTGTCCGGCTCGAAACTCCGATACTTACTTCGCACCCGAGGCTCTTATTGCTCGGTGACACGAAACCAATTACCTCGGGGGGACTGTACCTACCGCCTTCATTATGACCCTCTAACAAACGGCCAGTTCCCTCGTAATCGCAGAAAGATCCTGACTATACTTCTCGTCGAACATATAGGCAACAAACGCGGAGTAACTTCATTCCGCCAGGATTCCTCGAGCATTTAACGATCATTTCAAATTGTAAGCACTCCGCTCGCCCGGTTCAGCGTGCTTCGTTCGATAAAAACGCGACGATATTACGTAGGAATTCCAAATCGTTTTCGTGGCTAGATCGAAATTCGGTTAACACAGCGAACAAGCCAAAGGATCTGTCACACTTAGTGCTCGACAATATTGTTTTTCTTAGATAAATAAGAGTTTTCTGCCGACAGGATTGTATGAAAGAGAATGAAGTAGCCTATCCTGAAAAAAACGTCGTGTAAGAGAGAGATGTAGATGTAACTCCTCTTTGTGTTCACGCATCGAGCAAATATTTTAGGTGTATCGATTATTCGGCCACGGCAAATATTTGACGGGTTCGAGGAGGAGCGGTGAAACTTTACGGGGATTGTGGAATAATATTTTTTGAGAGCGTGTAGCCGTTCACGAATAGCGTTTCTGTGCGTCGAAACGCCTCGAACGGAGAGGCGATACCCGCCGTCCGGGATATGGGCGCCACGACCCCGCCGACCGTAAATTGGCCCCTGGACCCCTGGCCTTCTTCTTGAGCGCCTCCCAACCAATCTGGCGGCCAACAGGACCCGATACGAGATTGGTTCCGTCGATGAAATTAGGCCCCGAGCACGCCCTCCTTTCGTTTGCACTTCTTCCCTAATCAAGACCCGGCGGAGGATCGATTTAGTTTATATAAGAACTAATTTGACGCTCTGTGCCATTGTTTGATCATGCCAGCTTCCTACCCCCGCCCGTCGTGAATTTTTTTAAAGTTAAGTATGAGAAAACATTAGTCTCATACTGCGTGGCAGATTAATATAAACATTTAGTTTTTATAAATATATTAATACAACCACTTGTATTCCGAATGACCGACCATTGTATTCAATGAGGTCCTCAAGTATTTAAGGAATACTTAAAGGAGAACAGTTAAGGAGTTAAGGAGTACTTAACACATGTCCAGTGTTCTTAGAGGTGAATATTTTAATAAATTAATGTCCCGTAAAATACATCGGCGTTCCCCGACACACTCATGTGTTGAATATACCTTTTATATGTTCAACAAGTACAAGCAATAAAAGTTTCATTAAAATCAATTTTATAAAGTAAAAATAGTAGCATAATTTAAAAGTAAAATTGTACCGATTAGTTAACTAACGCCAATGGACCTGAAATAGGATAAAGCCATTTAACTGTTGGTCCGGTTGGCATGAAATCTTCATTCATTGAGAGGGGAACGCCCGGCGGAGATGAATTACCAATCAATCACGGTGTAATGGCCCGGCGAATGCATGTCAACCCCAGCCCCCGCCCGCCCCGCCCCGCCAACCGCCACCCAATAATTGGAGCAGGGAAAAACAAGCCCGCGACGACATTTACCGGCCGGAATCATCGCGCTGAAAGGGGACTTTAAAAAAATAACAGAGGGTACAAATGTACTCGCGGCTGCCAAGACTGACAGACCGCAATTTGATAGACGGCCCTCCCAAACGAGTTTCACCGGCCAGTATTTCCCGGTAAGTCTCATTTTTCTTTTCACTTCCCGTTACGGTGTAAAAATTGTCAAAAAAAACAACCAAAAAACAAAAAAAGAGAGCCCTTACTCACCCGAATATTATCGCCTACCGCTGCAATCCCGTTAACCACCCCCGCCCCCAAACCGAACACGGATCGACCGAAACCTTTTTCCGTCCGTCCGGATATTTATGCCATTTCGATAGTAATTACGTTAGCTCGGATTTTGCGATGAATACTGAAAAGGACAGATAATATTCTATTACGTTTTAATACTGCACCGAGTCAAAGTCGAACGCGATGCCGTAGAGATGTGCGAGTAATCGAATTACCGAATAAAATTCGGTTGGATTATTGTTATTTTGGGTAAATATCCAGAGAACTCGAAAATGGGAAAAAGGTGTTATCACTGTCTAACAATTATATTATAATCAGAAAAAAATCTTGTCCCCCTGTCGTCCGATATAATTCACTTACGATACCTTCCACCGAAGTGCTGCACTAATACTGCAATAAATCCCTTCTCCGAATTGTAAAATGTTTCTAAATTCCTTTTTTTGGTAGTTGTCGCCACTCTTCTGATGTTTCTCGTCTAAGCGAGTAGGAACAATAGCAATTGGACGGTGGTAGGGTTTAATCTTCGACGCCCCTGGCGATACCGAAAACCGGTGAAATTACTTCCACAGTCATCGAATATAACGTCAACTATTTTCAACAACATGGAACATGACGTTTCCTCTTGCTTGTACGGTATGTGTGGCTAGTCAATACGCTTTGCTTGACACGTTAAATTGTTTTCGATAAATATAACACGCATAATAATTACTTAGTGTTTAAAATCGGGAACTGCCTAGCGAATTTTCTGTATCCATTCGCCGAATCGGTCTTAAGCTGGACTGGTTTTGCCTCGGCGTATGGCACGTAAGTTAAACAACGCCAGCTTTCTTGTAAGAGACATAGGTCGGGGTGCCGTGATTTCTGGAATCCATCGGCGATTATATTTGGCGCGGAGGCCAGAAGAAGGAACACGTGTGTTGTCATATTTAATCGGTGGGGCGGTTGTGTGTTTATCAGGGAGAACAGTTAACGAGGGTTTGACAGGAAGCCGGAGGCGGCAGGATCAGACCGAATTATCGCGCGACTCGTCCCGGCTCTTCGTCGTCGGCCGGCGGCCTCCACTGTCACTCCCTTTTCCAGGCCCCGACACTAATATTTGCGGAGACCTGGCATTGCCACTGTAAAGAATTCGGCCCCGACCGGCCGCGTTGAATTAAAACCGGCCACGACTAATTGTGCTCGAGGCCTGCGAACCGGCCGGCCTAAGAATAGAATCTAGAAAAAATCTATCGTAAATAACGTTAACTGCGCCAAATATTATTTAATTCTATAACCGAATATATCCGTAGCGTAACTACAAGCTGAATCCTCTTTTCCTTTTATCTACGATTAATAATTTCCTTCGCCATTTAAATCCGATCTGCCAAATTAAGTATACCTATAGTCCGGTAAACAGAGCATACGGCTTGAAAGAAGTAAACGTGAGAACGCTACAGTAACAGCGCTGACACCATCCTGTCAGTTAACGGCACCCAAACATTCTGTAGGTTCCGAAACGCGTCTATAGTATTGGGGCACGCCCTGAAAGGCCGGGGAGCAAAAAAAAATGCTCGACTATATGTCAAACATGTCCGGAAAGCCGAATCGGAGAAAGGCCGAAAACGGCATTATTCCTTCCGTCTGTCCTGGCCTCTGGAGAGGCCGGGCATCGGACCAGAGCGCGCGAACCGGTTTATCGACCGGAGGATATTCGGCAAAACGAGAACGGAAATCGCGGGTTGAGAAATAAATTAAGCGAGATTTCCCACAGACGTTCATCTTGTCTCATCTTCGATCATTCGGTTGAAATCGTAAGGCGGTGTCAATGGGCTTGAAACATTGAAAAATGTCATTTTGAAAAAAGATAATAACTAGGCACATACCTACGAGTGGTTGGCCGTCATATTAGTATATACATCACAGTACATCACCTGCTAGCTTAAGTGTGGTAAAACCGCTTAAATACTAAAATTCTTACAGATATGTTGTTAGAGAATCACATACAAACTGAAAACACGTCAACCTAAATATAGTTGTGTAGTAAATATAGAATTAAATATCGGAACTGAACTAATTTACATTATTTCTCTTGCTAAATTGTTCACCAATCTGATATATTTATATGTAATTTCATACCAACCCCTGGATGTATACTATTTGCAGGTATTAATTACTGTAATCATAAGCTCATTAGAGCATTGAAGTATTTCGAGAACATCCAAATACTTACTGCTTCTGATTTTTCTGTTTTCTAGTTTCCTTATCCTGTTCTTTGGAGAAGGTTCGTTCACATACGGTACTTGTGTGTTATGCATAGAAAGGTGTATAGTATGCAGTAAACAATTATTTATAGTTTCATGACTTTACTAGCTTTTTAAGTCGAGATAAAAGAATTCCTTGATTGCATGTTTGAGCCAGTTTTTGACAGTTGTGGCTTAGAAAAATAAATGCCAAGGTGCGAGGCAATTTATTGTTAAGAGATAATAACGTTCTTTTAAACCGTATTAAAATATCCGAGGGAATAAACTTACATTTCATTAAATTTAATTGAATACGTCGGAGTTCACATTTAATGAAAGTGAAATTTGGCTGCTTGCCGTATAATTGTCCTAGTGGTTCCTTTGTCCACGCGTAATTCTTTAGCACTAGTGTTTTATACTAACTGTGGTTCCGGGGGGGTGCCAGTGCGACTTGGGCTGGCCCACATAACTGTTCGGCTTTTGAGAAAGACGGGGGACGTCGGTTGGCCGGCCTGTCGTGGCCCTTGATTTACAGGGCCCTCCCGTCCACTATTTCTGTCTCCGAATCGGTTCAATATGAAAAACATAATTAATTGGTCGGCGTCTGTTTTTCGGGCAGGAATTAATTTTCGGCCCATCCTTGAGTGGGCGGCCTCGTTGGCGCCCCGGCGATAAACACTGGGTTACCCTCCACCACAGTAAACATTTCCCTCGAGTTTTTATTTTTAATTCCGCTACTCGCGTCCCGTTAACGTCGCCCAGACCTTATATCGCATTCGCTGACAGAATCTGAGCTCCAAGTACGCTTTCCATTCTCGACTCAAATACATATTTTGCATTTTATCGAATTCAGTCTGTAAATGTATATAATTTTACCAGAAATTATTTGAAAAATGCCCGACAAATTTCGGTTGACATTTACGTAACACATGAAAATTAAACAATTGAAATTGTTTAAAGTGGATATTACGGTGTATTCCTATACCTATAAGTTACTTTTCCGTCACTTATAAATTGAGCTACCCACGTCGCCTAAGCTACTACTTATTTATTACCCTCCTTAACAAACAAGTACTTTTTCCTATATATTGAGCGGAGAAATCATATCGTCGAAATTACGTCGTCCAAAATAATTAATAATGATGTATTTGCTATAACCGATAAAATAAGGGTTCCGAGCCGGCGAATATATGAGAATTATTAATTAAATGAGAAATTTATAAGCTCTAGAACATTCACTCCGTTAATAATATCATGAGATATAGCTGGGCACTAACGACGGGAGAAATAATAATACTATTGTGGATAAACAAGGGAAATAATTCGGAGGGACTGGCAAATAAATTCCGATTCTTTTTGAAGCCTATCGATTTGACATTTAATCGAGTCATTTAAAGGCAATATTTAACCGAAAGTCCGCGGGCTATAACTCAAGGGGGAGCCAGCGGCCGACAATTGGCCCTGATCCCACCCGACAACACACCTACCGCTCACTAGCTCGCTCGCTCCTCCTCCATAAACAATCAATCTCCTTTTTACCTTCCAGTGGCAGGCCCGTGTCCTAATAATAAATCGGTGCCTCGCTCTCTACTCTATTCCTCCTTCTGACCCTCCAGCCACCCCCCCCCGCTACCACATTCCGAATTTATTTATAAACTTCCACCCGAAAGGCGGGGGTTCCTTTTAATATAAATCGATTTTCTCGGAGCCGGGCCGACCGAGCCGACGGGCGTTCATTTGCAGTTAGGAGGGGAAACTGCATAATGTGATTGACACAGTTTGAGTTTAATTAATTCCGGAGGGCGGCTACAGAGAGCGGTGTTAGACGGAGCCCGGGAGAAGGCTAAAGTGGGTAGAACTTGGGTAGTGCTCGGAGCGGCAGGAGGGTTGCGGGAGGGGGGCGCCGGGAGGGGCTTTTTATACTTCAAGTTTTAACAAGACCGGCAGAATTTTCTAATTACTCAGGGTCCTTGTTTTTGTTAATATAGAGATGCATAAATAATATCGTAATGTCAGTTGGTTGTTGGTACCCGGCCCGGGGCCACACAAGTTGGGCCATTGGTGAGGGAGTGACGGGTGCCGCCCCGACAACTTGGCTGATAATGCCGCCACTCCTTCGGCCCTCCTACCGACCATCCTACCCCTCCCAACACACTCAACGCCAACCCGGATTAAAAAAAGGGACACTCCCGAAGGGGTGCATCTCACGGTGCATTTCTTAAACCTCAAGTCATTTCTCCCCTACCTACCTTTAAACCCACAAATTTTATATACGTCTTCTAATTTATTTCTAACTAATTACGTTTTATGAGGCTTTGAGGTGGGTTTTTAATTTATGAATTTGTGTGAACGAGTGGGACCATTTCTTGATAATTTTCTTGATCTTGATGATCAATCCCGCTCTGGTTTGATCGTATGATTGCAAGTTAAAAGTGTGCTTATATCGTAGCGTTGTAATAAACCGGGCAGGTGCCCGGTAATCACCGATCGAAAAAATCTTTTTACTTTTCCGATAAACTCGCGGCTGGATAGCGCGCAATTAAATTCGACAGATTATTCCCTTTCTTCTTCGACTATATACGAATTGAAAAAAGGAAATAAATAGTACGTAGGCGATAAAAGTGTAACAAATGACTTGTCAACTCAGACACTGTCCATAGGCCATTCCCGATCCACTTTGTCTCCATCAAACCTAGCGACAGAGAAGGAGAAAGGGGGTTTTAATTAAATCGGTTATCGAGAGAAAAAGAAACAAAGCCTGCGAGGCAGATCTACTCCGAGGGATGGTGGCGTTCTGGAATTGTAAGGAGGGGCTATGACAGTAATAAGGAATGGCAAGCATCGCTTCATCTGATTGGCCCGCGGAGCCCTCAAACTCAATCTACCTTTATTTATTATCCTCTTTGAAGATTTGTGGCCCTGTTCCACGGTTAACCGTTGTCATTGGCGGGGGGTAGGGGGGATGGGGAGGGAGGGGGCAGAGCCCGGGCTCCCTCACAATGCCTCGGAAACCCCCTCTGCCCCTTCACCATCCGGGCTCAATAACAAACTTATCTCTCGATCTCAGGGCCCGGATGCCTCCGGCGATACAGCCCACATATCTCACAAACACAGGTGAGTCCGCGGAGTCGGCCCGACGTTTGCAATGCATTAAGTAGTACCGATCTCGGCGCATTTTTAGCCGCCCACAATAAATCTACGAGTCTTTATTGGAAGAACGAAGAGCGGAGCGGCCGGAATATGCGAATTTAGCCTGGGGATCCGCCGGCGACTTTATTACACCGTCAAAACCCCCCTTTACTGTTCCGATACTTTCGTCCCGCGTTTCCATTATATTCTCCAAGCTAAACCCAACTTCGGTACCGACCGAGCTCTTCTGACTTTTCTTACAAAACAGAAAATTTTCGCGATATAGATTTGCGCGGAAAAATAGATTACTTTCGCAAATTTCTTATACGGGATATTCCAATTTCGTCAAGTAATTTTGTATAGCAATAGCGGTGTGAATATGTGTATTTGGCTATCGCAGTCGACGTTTTACATTATTGCCGCGGTTTAAAGTACTAAAGCGGTGTAAAGGACGGTGAGCCGGGGTAAGGTCGGCCACGTTACTAATCTCATTTGTAGCCGGCTGGAAAGGGCGAAGCGACAACGGAGCTGGCGGGCAATTCATTCCTCGCCGAGTCCTAAATCCGCGGACAACGAATTCAGCGAGAGTCGGTTAAAGAGGAGTAAACGATCAGATAGCGGTATAACAATGGGCCGAGGGTAGACATCCATCAGGGCGGGAGCGGAGGAGGCGGCGGCTGCGGCGGCTGTGTCCCCGAGGTTTACAAGCGGGACGCTCTCCGCATCGGTAATTACTCAGGGCGGGACAGGCCACCCCGCCCCCCACGGCCCGGCCAAGGCCCCCCGTCTTGTCAACCGGCTGATGTGTATATTACACATTTCTGTTTGAGCCCGGCCGCTATTATCTGTGCCCGGGGTCGGGTCGGACCCGGCCGGCGACACGACCCCCTCCCCCTCCACAGCCACCCGTCGCCCTCAACGGCTCCGCCTCCTCATTCTCCTCCTCCCGCTCTTATGCACCGGCTCGGCGCCTCTCTAATTAATGTACCCTCCCCGATACAGTTCCCCGATAGGGAAACGAATGCCTACATTGTTTCATGCGCCTATCTGTTAATTTAGCCGCTTACGGATCTCGGAGGGCGTGGGGGAGGGTGGCCCGTCTTCGGGAAAGCGGAATCGGTGTCCTTGCATTGTTGTTTGGCGCTCTCGGAGCCCACTAATTTAATAATAATCCCTTATCCCGACTGTGCGTCTCCAGTCCCTCTCGATAAATTAAGGCTTTGTCCCACGTTTACGGCGTCTTATTATATAGCCGTTTACCTTAACGGGGCGCAACGGTCTGCGCCCGAACAGACGCATCCGGCGGTTGAGATATAATCGTTAAAATAGGTATTACAATATGCTCGCGGACATTATCGCCGAGATTAAGATTCTTTCGTTAAATGTAAATACGAGGTTCGTGTAATTCGGTGTCGGCGATGTTGTCCGATTCCTGTAAAGGCTAAGGACTGTTAAATCGAAAAAGGAGAGCGTCTCCTCTCCGGATTGGGTAGGAAGAGGAGACACAACTTTAATTTCTAACAGTTGACGGGTGTCACTAAGTCGTCGTGGGGCCGGTGCCGGTCCTCTTTATTGCGGGGGCCGGGGGGCTCGGGGGGTCGGCTGTCAGTGGCAAGTATGAGAGAGTTGGTAAGGAGAAGGGGGTGGGAGGGAGGAGGGTAATGGTGATGGGTGGTGGAGGGCGCGGGGGTGAGGCTCCGGGTGAGGCTGAGGGTGGCGGTCAGGTGGGTGCCCATGGCGACCGGCACAGGTCCACTCCCAACTGTCTGTCACATCACAGCTCCGCTACATAGACGTTGTCATGACAACACCTCCCCCTCCCTATCGTCTTATACATTTAAGAGTTCGATCCCCTCCGTCCACCTTCCTGCGATTGAAATGTCACGGCCTCTGCCGCTATTTTCTGAACCGATCGATTTTTTCCAATACGCGCTTTTTCAATTACCGGCAAATAATAGTTGTTATTATTATTGAAAAATACGAATTGCATATTCTTAGAAAACTGAAATAAATGTATAACATTCCTTTATATAGTCAATGTGTAACTGATTTAATACTCGCGACGAATGTTTATGTTGTTTCCACTAGATACAATATTTCGCGGAGTTCGCTATATCAACTTGAATAATGTACGAAGAATATTGAGTTTCAAAATAAATAATCCTTGCTGTTGTCGTCAATCATATCATAATCTGATTACATTTATCATAATGTAATGAACTCGTTTAAATGAAATAATTAATTTCCACCTTACTTTTCTTCATTCGAATATTTTTATAGAAGCGCCAATAGTTAAGAATTATTCAGTCGAATAATAATTGCATTTAATGTGCCGCTGCGTTGTACATTATTTCTGAAATAAGTACGCACGCAGATTACTGTAGATATTTTGAGTTTATAGGATCCAGGTTTAATGGACAAATTCGCAATGCTAATTGAATATGGATTACTATTATATATAAATCCTTCATAGAACACGACACTTGTTCCCATATTTTGGGAACTCTGTTTAAATTAGTTTAAGTATTCTTTCGAGAATTTGAATTATTTAGAAACATATAGAAGTTACATTATGTTATAGAACATATGGATGTTACTTTTTGCTACTTCTTTGGGCGGTTTCTTGTGGCTCGAGGCGAGACAAGATGATCCATTTTCCTGGAAGCGTTGGAATATTTGAATTTGGAATTGGCAGGTGGTAGAATAGCCCCGGGGTAAAGTTTGGAATGGACATCGGTCAACCGGGGCCGGAGTGTATTGGCCACTTGTCCTCCTCCTTCTCGGCCATCAGGCGCAGACACAGCTCTCCAGACCCGACTTTGACTGGGACTCGCAACTTGGGAAAGTCAATATATTTCCTTCACCTCTTCAAGAATTAATCGAAACTTCCCACCGACGCTTCTGGACGTCCGCACAGTCCGCTGGAAATTGCCACGACAGACAGATGTCTCCTATCTATAGCAGAATGAAAGGAACCATTCCCTTTTTTCTATTTTAAACCATTGATTTTCTACGTATACGATATCGCGCTAAGTATTTTTCGATATCGACAATAGTATTTTATTAATATCAGTGTATTAATACATGTAACATCCTAAAATGAAGGATATACATACTACTGGAGGCACAAACCGGAGTGAAATGTACGTAATATTTAAATATTTATCTGTGCGGAAATTTTCTTTAATATCAATCTGAATTTAATATAATATTCGACCAACTTTTCTATATCGGGTATCGCAAAATTAAATGTTCAGTCTTCCTGAGCGCATAGATTTGCGAATAAGAGAGACAAAAAGTCCCTTAGAAATTTGACCGTTTTTGCTTTGTTGGAGAGTATCGCAAAAAACAGTCCAATAAGGGGAATGACCTTAATCCCATACACGGCATATTATTGCGACAAATCACCTAGAATGCTTCTCATAAATAACAAGTTCATGGAAGGGCAGAAATGTAAACGTAAACATACAACCAACCAAGCAACCTCTTATCTCTTATGCTGCGTATCTGCACGTGTATATATGGAAATTCATATACTAATTAAGTATGCCAGTTTATTGTGCTTAAATGGACATCGCTGTCCAAATATTTTATAAATACTGTATATAATATGGGAGATAACTTATGAAATGAATATAGAGACGCCTAGATGTAAAGATTTAGGTTGTATTATATTCTGTAAAGTAAACAAAATCTCAATTATACCAAACAATCACATGCAAGGACAAGTATAAACGCTTGAAAGTCTTGGAACTGAACCTTGGCGTAAGTTAATCCTGTAATGCGTGCATAGTGTAGGGTTGCGGTGTCTGTCTTGGTTCGGCAGTGGGAAAGGGTGATGGTGGCGGCTGCGGGGGGAGCGGGAATCCTCCGCTGTATTCCCATGGCAGTTGTCACACACTGGGGAGGAGATTTATTGAAATAAGCGTTTCAGGAGCATTGCGCATATAACATGAGAAGCCTTCCTTCCCTCTCGCTCTCCCTCTCTCTCTCTCTCTCTCTCTCTCTCTCTCTCTCTCTCTCTCTCTCTCGCTCGCACTGGGAGCACAACACACATCTTACACAAGTCAACACGACATCACAAGAGCACACGACACCTGAGGAGTCACGATCTCTCCTTCTTTTACCCCCACCCACACCACCCTCAAAACTCCTCCACGGTCCCTTCCAACACGCTCATCGTCCCTTCTCGCTCGCACGCCCTCACCCGCCGATTCTCTCCCTCATTCACTCTCTCCTTCTCTTTACAAGGCTCCCCGACCAGTGATTGTAACAAGGACACACCACCTCGACAGCACCCCGCGTTCATCCGTTCGACTTTGAACTGTTCCAACGGGGAATTTATTACATCTTTCAGCGGTTAGTCTGGTTTGTACTTCGCTGAAAACGATTCTTTAAACTAATTTGTCGACTGTAAGTTACTTTAACGGAATTAATAGATTTATAATTCCACAGAACCAGTAGGCTAATACTTGGAACTGATACAAAATGTAAGCTTTATAGAATAATATATAAAAAGTACGGATATTTATTAAGGTATTAAATACGAGATTATTTACCCTAATCAACCTTCTAGGGTATCTGGAAGTGGCATATGCACCCTGTTTTATTTCTGTTCAACATATGGTACAGTGATGGCCAAACAAATAATACATACCCAATATGTATGTATGTATGTATGTATGTATATATATATATATATATATATATATATATATATATATATATATATATATACATACTACAGTAGCTGGGAATATCGAGCCGTAAAGCAAAGACTAACACAAGGCGAGGGCGGAAGAAGCGACGAAATCCAATATTATGTGTTTGGCTGGGTGCGATGTTTTCTGTATTTAAGGGAGCCGGTTTTATAATTCTTATACAGATTTTGGACGGAAACAGCAACCCGGGAAGGGGTCAAACTGCTTTGAATAGTTAGCCCCTGTCAAAATAACGTCAGAGGGAGGGGTATTATGTAGCCAGCCGGAGAGGGGGAGCCCTCGTAACGCAAAATTGTACCAATAAACTCGAGTGAATTATCCGGCACGGCCGGGACAATGAGTTTCTCTTAAACAACTAAAGCCTTTATGGGCGCCCGCCCCTACCCCCCGACAAAGCCCCCTTTCCAACCCCACCGCCCCCAACCGCCCCCCGACTCCGCAGACCCTTCTCCCAAACTTATTTCCAGATTCGTTTCCTCCGCTCTCACTAGATTTCGAAGAACAAACGGAAAGCTCTTTCGGCATTGGCCTTCTTTAATTTCATTCCTTGACTCGATTTACAGTAACACCCCGCTCCGTTCCCAAATATCACTTACTGAAATTTCTAACATTATGTAGGGTCCATACAGAACGACGGAAGCAAAAGTAATAAATTAATGGAATAATTTGTGTTTCTATCACTGTTGTATTATACTTTCCTGAATCAGGAAATGTCATGGAAATAGTTGTGCAAAACTCTCATCAATAAATCTTCTATCAACTTATCAAGTAAAAATACAAATAATACAATACTGTAGTTGACGAGCAGCCGAAACCGGCGTAGAAAAAATCATTGTTTTCATAGCTATACAAAATATTATTTTTGTAACCTATTTTTGAATCATTTTTTTGCGTATACTATAGACTCCGCCATTCTAACTTAAATTGGAAGCCATTCCATCCCGGACGGGTTAACAAAGTTGTATCAGCTGATGCATTCATTCTTTCTACTGCTCGGTCAATCCAAAAGGGAATCAAAATAATTCTCCGAAGAGACAAATAATGAAAATCCAAATTAAGAATCCCATTATCCAAGAGTAAGCCTGTCATGACGGCACTGGTAAATGAAGACGAGTCCTGATGTCGCGCTAATCTTTTTTCTAACGAACCGAAAAAAGAGTTTTTGTCGTCCCCTATTATGTATTTAATTGTCCGGTGATGCATTTGTTACCGTGACAATTCCAGAACAGGAACAGAGCTCTCCAGCGCGGAGCCATTGAAAATAAATTATGTGCTCGGTAAAAGCTGGACAATAGAGTAAAAGTAATTTAAAATACTGTGACTGAAATTAAGGCCACTTTTGGCCTGTTCGAATGGTATTTTAGGAAAATTATTTGAAAACCGGACTGTCCCCGGAAAATTAATTCCTTTAATACAACAATTAATTGCATTTTTGAAAGAAAAAAGACTTTGTTGGCTCATCTCGCCCTTTCGACCTGTGCTCATATATGAGAACACAATATGGACAATTTTAATACACTTTTACTATCAACAATTTTCACGGCTGCTGAAAGGTTAGGCTGAAATCAATCTACAACAGAAGCGACCAGCGGCAGGATATTCCGCACTTTCCTGTAAATGCTGTACACGTATTAATTGTATGCATTCTTAGTAAATTAGTTTATTAAAGTTAGTGGCTGTTTTATTTTCAAAATTCGTAGCGGACAGGTGACCAGAGGATGAGAAGGTCGGTCTGAAATCGGAGGGTGTTTAAAACTGTGCCCGATTGAAGTCGTGATAAAGGGGCTGGATATCCTCCGGGACGGCGGGGAGATAAGACATATAGGGACGGGGTCGGAGGGAGGACGGTTAAAGATGAAGCCAATGGCCCAAGTTTGTCCTTATTAAGCAGATAACAAGGGGCGGCCGCCCTGACAAATAGCGCGCATCAGTGGTAACGCTCTAATGACAAGCTATTGATAGGACCGCAACACGAGGGCCACCCCCAACCCCCGCCGCCCCTGGCTGGCCGGACTAAGCCGCCCCCCCGCCCCTAGGGGTAAATAATCGCCACTATCCGGCCCCGCCTTCCTAAACCCTCAAGTCAAACCCAACTCCAATATAAGCTCACTACCGCGGACTTGATAAATACTGTTTGGACAACGTGTGGCCTAGATTGAGTCTTGAGAACACATTGGGGACAGAAACAATGCTGTAGCG
The DNA here is from genome assembly GCA_019843655.1 of Lethocerus indicus. Classification (NCBI taxonomy): domain Eukaryota; kingdom Metazoa; phylum Arthropoda; class Insecta; order Hemiptera; family Belostomatidae; genus Lethocerus; species Lethocerus indicus. Next base: position 16,713,738 of record JACDQD010000003.1, on the reverse strand, counting down.
ACGCCAACAAGTAACTCGGATGAAGACAAGAAAGGAAATAACGGTGAATGCTAAGATTGTTTTTACATTACTGTCGAGTTTTGAATTAAGTGAATACAAATTTAAGCTCATAGTAATTTAGACATTTTTAAATAATTAATCGAAATAATTAGTAGTAAGTTAACCTATTATAATTTATACAAAGTTATGAACATGGATTTGGAATATGAGACTACGTCCTTCCGCATTGCATACATTCCTCAGTATACTTCTCCCCCCTACAAAAAAATTATTAATAGAATTAATGTTGTGGATTAAAGGCGGGAGTTGTGTTTTTACGTTTTATTTCCTATTCAAGGCTCGTGATTTTCATTATCGCGGCTCTTTGACGCTCAGAAAGCAAAACCGTAACAAGAAACAAATACAATTTACTTCATTCAAAGCCGTTCCGTTTTTTTAATGTAACGATCTATACATATTTAGTAAATCCATTTTTTGGCTGAGAATTATAATAATATAAGTTTATAATATAACTTTCAATTAGTGGTCAATAGGTATACATTTCTGAATAACTGATACCCTTTCATAGATGCTGTTTGGAATAGCTAGAATTATTTTTTCATTAATCAGTAAGAAGAATACTTTTTAAAAATACGTGCTCATACGTAGAAACAGCATAATATAACGAAATTAGATTCAGACTAAATGAGGAACTTTAAATGTCCTCCTTCTTAGGTAGAAAATAAAAATGAACTACAACAATATTAGGTACCACATGGAAACATTCAAGTTAAACAATCGTTCAGTATCGAAATTTAAGCGTTTGACCATAAAATCCTTTACGTGGGTAAAAGCAACACTATTGTTTAGAATTTTAGCATTACTTTGAAATTTCAGAACGAAATACAACGCTGGCCCCTAATTGAGAAATAAGCGAAATAACGATGCACTCGGTAATTAGAGCTTTGTAAATAATATAATTGCCTCGAATTTCCCTGTATAACTTATAACTACGTTAAAGAAGAAACTAGTGAATCAATTACCTGCCTCCGGCACTAATTATAGCATTAATTTGGGGACTTATTTTCCAATGTTCATTCCCATAAAAAGTTCGTGATTAAATATCCACAAAATACTGAAATAAATAATGCAAGGAATATATGTCCTAGGAATTTATGAAAAAAGCACCTAGAGTCACTTATTGCTGACCGTGCCCAAAACATTTGGGCTTGTAAATGTAGTGTGCTTGGGATGTTTCTAAAATGGTGTTACAAAACTTAAAATTATTCATTTCATTTTTCATTTAGTGGCCATTTTCCCCCCAGGGTAATATTAAAATCATTAATGCCACTTTCGTTTTGATCTACAACCAGCGCTCCGGTTGACAGGGCAATTGAACAAGTGAGTTCAGACAAAAATAAAACAAAATTTACGGTTCGCCGGTCGTTAAAAATCGTGACGCAATTATCTTTGAAATTTATAGGGGCATTGTTTAGTTCAAGAAATAATCGAATAGAAATGAAGCGGGTTGACCCCGTTAGCGGTGGAACCGAAGGGCCGGAGGCCGACCCGGTCGTGTCTAGTGACATTTTATTTCAGGACCTCTTGTGTTCTAAAAGGACAATGGAGATTCAATTAAAAAGATTTACACAGGGCTTGCATGTAGAGTATGGCGCTGCAGCATTGTCTAATTGGAGAAGTTGCTACTTATAGGCCCAAGAATGTCGTATATCATTCCTTGATTCTCGGGAGAACTCCTGGAAATAATTAGAACCCAGGAGGATATCGCTGATAAATAACACTTAAGCAACAGCTCAAGTAGTTAATGTGGTTAATGACCTGTAGTTAAGTAATTAATGGCCGGCCGCGAATGGTGGAATACGAAAATCCATTGACGCCTTATCGTTCCACATTAATTTACTTATAATACGCGCGAATTTATTGGAGCAATTACACTACGGCTCAGATAACATACTTAAATATATTTGCACTCCATCTCAAATAAAGATTCCAATAATGTTCTCTGTATAATTTTCCTCTATAACAAGTTTATTATTAACAAGGAAATAGAATAATAATAACAAAAATGATTAATAATTATAAACTCATTTATAAATTTAAGTTCGAAATTGCTAGACCATTTTGTTTTATTTGTAATTATTTTATCAAAAAACACCTTCAATATTAAATTCCCGATATGAAGCGTCTTGGAATTGATGACATGACACTGTCTTATAATTTATCATTAATTCAAGTTTAATGCCACCTTCACTTACGGAGTTTTTAGTGCGGATGCAACCTTCTGGGATAAACCCTTCTCTTTAACGCCTGAGTATACTTCTGATTTGTTCAGTGAGTAATGAGGGCTAACACCTCCGGTATCCTCCGCGGGATAATATTGACAACCTGATGAATTGGTGTCGTAGAAACTGCCCAGTGGGGTTATGTAAACCTAAACTGGACCACCAAGGGATAGTGCCCGTGAGATGATACTGAAAATCTCACACTAATGGCGTGAAACGAAACTTAATGTTTAGAAGTGTGTGTTGGAAATAGGACGATTCATCGCTTTTTTTTCTAAATTGAGCATACTTCCGGAGGGCCGGCCTGTAAGGGGATCCGGTGTGGGAGCCGGACGCTACGACAGGAGTAATATTAGCTGCTGAGATTTTGAGTTGACTCGACCACAATCCATACTGACAAGGCTTCCTCCCACCGACAGCCGTGTCCCTCTTAACCGACCGATGTCCTTCGAACGGCAACCCGACCTAACCCGATTCGGCGCTCTTAATATCCTACACTATTATACTGCCACTTCAGTATACTACGTCCAATTACGTCCGGCCCGTCGCTAATTATGTATGTCTGCAAATCATACACAACTGCAAAGCAGTATAAACTATAAACACGATTTTAAAACCAACCGACATCAACTATTAGCCGCTTTTTTCAGGTTCACAAACTTTAAGCACGATTCAAACGACAATGATAAACATGGAAATTAAAGGATCTCGTTACATGATTTATACCCGTTTCGTATAGAATGCGAAAACGGAGTCCGGAAACGGTAGACGGTAAGAGAAAACCGAGCTGTCGTGGGGGAGGCCCAGAGGCCTAGGATCCTCGAACTGGCGAGGGCGAGAAGGGAAACTCGGTAAGAGAGAGAGTTTAGTGTCAGCGGTTATATTAAATCCCGAGCGAGACAATGACAATGCCTGGAATCTTGTGAATAAAATGGATGACCGTGTAGGGGACAGAGTGGATACAAGGCACTTGTTGTGAGCAATGGGCGGGGGAAGGGAAGGCCTTTCTCCAGCTCTGGATGCCTCTCTTTCTCTCTCACCCTCCCTCTCTCTCTCTCTCCCGGACAGATGACTATCGATCTCGTCCTAAATCAACCGGTCCGGACAATCGGGAATGCGAAAAATTCAACGAACGGAGAAGAACTGGGCGAGTTTGGGGTGTGTTCGAGTTTGTGCGCGCGTGGTCGTGCCGGCACCGACGACAATAAGACAATAAGCGGGCATTGTATTGGAGGGAGAGGCGGCGGCCGCTCCTTTATTTACCCGGACGGTGGGCCAGGGGGGCGGTACGCACTCCCTCCGCCGCCGCAGCCGCCGCCGGCCCCTGCACTCACTCCACCCCCCGCCCCCCGCTTGTCAACCGGCTTGCATCTTGCATAATTACCGGCTGCCGGCCACCCGGCTGATCGGCCTCCGAGGCCCCGCCATCACACTACGCCTTATACACTCACCAACCGCTCTTTTCCTATCCGCACCCTTCTTCTTCCCTCCCTCCCTCTCGGTTGTCTCCCGCCTACCCATTGTTACCTGCCGCTCGGTCGGTGTATTGCACAAATGGGATGCGGATACCGGGCAGAATCTTAAAATCGGAAACATTCCATCGAAAATTAATGTTTCGATTTATTTAATTATAACATTTTATACCTCCACTATATGTCTATCATAATGTGTAATTATATAAATCATAAAAATAAATTCAAAATGCGCAATTTGTACTTGAATCGTACTTGGTTATGTTTGTTCTATTTATCCAGAAACTACGTTTTTGTCTGCGACAAGCATATACGTAATGGAGGGTTTAGTAGTTCAAGTATTACCTGGAACTGAGGACAGGCAGCAAGAACTTCGTGTATTCGATGCTGCGACAAACTAACGTAAATGCGACTCGAACGCGAGGGGGGTACACGTATCTGCGGATCGACTACGTTATTCAAATTTCATTCGACACGGTATAAATGCGGAGAGTTTATGGACAGCTGCACGGGCTTTTGTGCGCACAAAGGAAATCTGCCTACTGAAAAGGAAGGCTACCAAAACCGGCCGAGGGCAATGCTAAAACAGGCACGTCATTTAACATCAATGCACGCCGCTGCACTCGTAAACGCTCAATGTACCTCATTTGCCGACAGAATGCCCTCATTTCCCCGCCGTTATTCTCCGCCCTTCCCTTCCATACTTTTCCGTCTCGATACGACTCAAATCCGGTACAAAAAGAATCCCCGGCTCCTTATAAGGGGCCCGAGCGGCCCCCAGTGGGGCGCACCCCGGATTACGTCCCGGCTTCTTAAACGTGTCATCCGTTATTAACGCATGAAATGTACATTTTCTTCATGCGGGTCCGTCTCTCGACGAGGCTTTTAGTATGGGAGCGGGGGACGCCATTAACTTTTAAAACGAACAAGAATAATGGGCCGACCCGGCGCGTCCACATAATGCGGCTCTCCATTAATTGTGACGCTTAATCCTTTCATTTGCATAAACCGACCTGTTCGAGTCGATATCGGAGTTGGTGCGACATCACGGCATGTCGTATCTCAAGGTGAGGGTGATGGGAGGAATACTCACGTGAAGAAGAGCAATGATGGGATACGGACATAAGTTATGAGATACGTCCTGAATTAGTTGTAAAACCAGTGAGTGTCCGTCGCTAGTGATAAAAATTGAACAGCGTACATAAAAAATATAATAGGTAAAATAAGGCATAGTGGTTACCAGACATTTATAATTGTTTGGTTAATTACTCATTTCGTTATTTTAATATCACCATTTTTATAATTATCTGTTCAAGGGGGTTACCTAGAGAAATAAAAGGTACTGAACCCCTCATGAGCAATCAAGTAGCATAATATTTTTTACAGTTACTAAATAATCTTTACTGGTAACCGGTTTTTTTAACTAACCCGTTCGGTTATTTCGAATTATCGATGACACATTCAATGCAGTTTGTTCAGATGCTTTTTTTCGCAAATAATCGTAAACCTGATATCCCACCAGTGTTCACAGTTAACAGAAAGTTGGGCTCCTCGTGTCCCACCCCGGTGGTGTGGAAGTACTTTGTATAACTAAGGCCCGGGGACTTGGCTAAGTTATGAACTTTAAACTCTTACGGGACGCACGGCGGTGCCGTTAGATAAGAACTACATTGACAACGTTGCCAAATCCGGCGGGAAAGCAGGCTCTATCGAATTTCACCCGACCGAACACTTTCCTCTGAAATCCAGGAAGATTTTACTATTTTCCATTTCAAGAAATGCCAATTTAAAACTGTAATAGCACATTAGTATGTGCAAAAAAAATTAATATTTAATTAAGTTAAACCTAGTAAATGGTTATTTTATATGGAAGTACTGTCCAATCGCTTTCAAAAATGAGTTTAAAATGAATTTACCCAATAATATATTTTCATTAATTAATGCTTCCGTCAATAATTCAGTAACAGTAAATTTGATGTAAATGTAGATAGATGTTGAGGTTGGTGTATAAAAGGAAGACACTTTTCGGTAAAGCGAAATGAACTTCTGAACTGGGCAATTTTACAGCCTTTTCCGTCCATCAAATATTAGTGTTGCTAGAGGAAATTCAGACAAATAGAATCTCATCATCAATTTTCATACGTTTATATCACCACGTTTACATCATCCATTTATATACGTATCAATTTGTATTTTTCTGCACTACAGTCATTGCGAATGTTGAGTTTTGCAAAATTTCACTTTGAGATTGGTGACTCGTTCTCCGATTTTCCGACAGTAAATCTTTTACATGTCAATACGAATCTGGAATCGCTCGGTGACTGTTACTAGGCCCGGGTTCATGGACTCGAACTGAATCTATAATTATTTTCGTTCCATTTCTGGAGGATGTTATAGCGGATGCGCAAACGTACCGGCAGTTGTAAAACATCAATCACTCGCCCTCTGACAAAACCTATACACGCAAAACAGAACCTTCGATTCGGAGCACTTCCGTTTTGTCGACAGGGGACAACTGGGCCGTGGAATTTTCAACTCGATAAATTTAGCGATCCCAATTGACAATCCATTTAAATAGCCGTACAATCGCCAATAGAAAACACCAGGTTTTCACTTATATTCTGATCCATTAACTTCAGTCACGCGCAATAAATATTTGTGTTTGCGATGAATGATAAAACTCTGGAAGAAAAGCTTGAGGTTACTTCCATCAAGTCGCGAAGTTGTCTATAGTGAGGTCCTAATGCATGTAGAGTGGATACAAGGTTGACATCACTTGCGCGCGACATTTTTAGCGTGTACAACCTGTTTCACCAATAGAATGTTCCGATAATGCTGCTAGAAACAAGCAATGGAAAAGTTTTGGAACCAATACTTACTATTTACTTGAGGTATCTCAACTTCATGTTTTTATTTATCATAAGTGCGGCAACATAACTGATGTGGTTTGCTGTGTTTTAAATCCGACTGTACGCAGGTTAAAGAATTTTGAATAATGTTAATGGAAGGTTGAAATTTTTACCGCACGACGAATTGGAGACGAGATAACCAAGTTTGTTGGGTCGGTAGAAATGGACAGGATATACTGTGAGACGGTTAGATGTAGGGACAATTGGTTGATACGACAGACCGGTATATAGGGGAGAATGTGAAGGGGGATGGGAATGGGGGTCGTCGGAGGTCGATGTTGATCTGACATTGACGAGGAAAGGAGGCGACAAGCCCGGCCCTCTCTCCTATCAATAAACTTCCCTTCCGACGACGGTGCAGGTAGAAAGGCTTCCATTGGCCAGGATTCTCGTTCAAATTCAGTTCACATAATGGATGTTCTCGAGATAAAATATACAGTGGGATTAAAAGACTTTAAAGTATTTACAACAAAAATAACATAAACAATTTCTAGACCATTTGTTTTATGATTAACTATTCTGCCTATAAACTTAAGCTAAAACTAAACGTTTGTCCTTCGAATTGTTTTCTTCAATAATATTAATATGTATTATACATTTGGACTGCTCATGATTCACTCTTTCATAAAGTGTTACAATATATATTCGGCTGTGTCTAGAAATACAACGCGTCAGTCAATATTTGTACTGAACTATCAACTGCCCGGCAGATATGACAAGCGACTTCGTTTAATATCGAATCCTTTTAAGCATTAAAAGAAATAATCGAAATTAAAACATGTTAAACGATTTCTTAAATTGCCGACCGTAAAGGAAGTTGCAACAAACTCGTCTTTATACTGTTCGATGTTCAGTTAAAAGTGGAAGTGAATTCACAGAACCGGGGTTAACGTGACTGCGTCCTTAAATGGAGAAGATCATGATTGCGAGATGAAAGGCAATAAACAAGGCTGCAGGTACCGGCCCCAGTGCAGACTTACGAGTGTGCGGAGACATGTAAGTTTATTTCCATAATTAAATACGGAGCCGTAAAACGAATTGAATCAAACAAGAAATGTAGCGGCGGAAATGTTGCGGTATTAGTGAAAAACGCGCAACCAGGCAAAACAAGAGTCGATATGAATATGTCGCGATAAAGCAATAATAACTAAAAATGGTACTGAGTAATTATTTTGAGACGGGTGTATCTTCTTGCGATTCAAACGGTAAAAGTTGTTTTTACGTCCTAAGGCCTCGCTCTTCACCCTTGAACCGAGCGATTCAAAATCCAACGACCACTATGGATTCTGTACGTCGCACGTATGAATGTATATCCACATCAGTAAGCGGCAGCATCCTTCGGGCCCCTGAACGGTATGGACTCCCTCAGTCCTCGAAATCTTGCTGTTAATATACCGCCCTCGTAGCCGCAATCACTTGTCCATCTGCGGTTGATCCCCATCTGGTAATCCCCCGATCGGCTCCTGTCCTTCGTTTTCAGACGCCTCCGGGATACCGCTGCGCATGAAATTCTGTACTTTTATGAGTGCACGCCTTTCTGTCACCCTTATCTATGCGTATTTAAAATATTCACCAACGGACATTTTGCTTACGTCACAGAAGTTTCAGACAGTCCTATAAGATTGCCTATATTTTGAGTGAGAGAACACTCTTTGCTTTGGTGTTAGGTCTACAAGAAGCATATTGCAGGTTGTTAGGAGTTAGACATTGGGATGTAGATTGAGCGGTGCCGTAGACGAGAGCTTCGGGACAGGCGGCAGTAAATCAGTAAAGAGTTACAGGTGTCTGTAACTTCGCCTAGGTGTCTGGAATCTATGGAATCCAGAAAAAGGTGAGCCCGCTTTAAATTATCATGTATGTAACTCGCGACTGCCAGTTCAGGAGACGTATAGATTAAAATGAGGATGGCAACGGAGCTAAATATTTGGGTCATTCCCGTTTCAAAAATATTCCTGACATTATATGTAAAAATTGTTGCTTTATATTTTTCGCAGGATTAATAACGGAATCATACATTATCGTCAAGTGTTTTACTTACATACATATATGTATATAATTATATAATTTTATCTGCATTCAGAATACTTTAACTGCAGGAATCTTGACAAGCAGTAAAACACCAAAGTCCTGCTGTTACAATCATACTATCGAAAGCGAACTGAACGTTCAAAACGATCTATGAAGATTAAGCTTCCTGTCGCTTCTCAGTCATATCGTTTCAATATTCCCAATATTCTAATCCTCAGCTGTCATCTCCGAACCGACCAGATAATCCTGCGCATGAAATAAAACGTGTGTGTCCACGCGATTCACCACGAGGAGAATCAATATTAAAATTGAGCATTTTACAAATAGCGGTAGCGTAATACAATATTAATAACATAACGTAAGTTTAGTGATGCATTTATTTTGGGACGCTTATACTTATGCTAATGTAGATGTTTATCCCGGCCTATTTTTGTTTTATAAAATCGTGTCGAAATATTTTGAGACAGATGAATTCGATTCGGTTTAAAACAAGTCCCCGAAACTGTGTCCGGGCTCGTAACGCGCGACAGAGCGTGGGTGTTAACAAATAAATCGGCCCCAATGAAATTGAAGTCCGTTTGTCCGTGGGGCAGAGTGTATGTAAATGAAGTAGTGGCGGCAAGTCGGCAGAAAGGGACAGGTAATATGGGGGTGAGTTAGGGAGAGAGGGATGGCGGGGGTTGATGGGGGCCTGACATTGACGAGCTGACGAGATGGCAGGGCCCTTTAGGCCGGCCAACCCCCACCCAACCCTCCAACCTCCACATCCTACCAAAGATCGATACACTTGATGCCGCTTGTCCTCCTCTCTTCAACCTCCTCCGCCTCCTCCTCCTCCTCCCTGCCTTACTCCCAGGTTGGGGGGATAACCCCCGGATTATCCCATCCGACTCACATGAAGCAGACGGGAATAAGATTTTCAGTCGTAGATTCTATAGATCAAACCGTACCCCAATGTTTATCTCGAACTCACCTCTGCCAAAATGCCCGCGTCTATTTCATTCTGTTTGTTATCTCAGAAATTAATGATTTTCAAACCCCCCACAGTATAAATTATATTCCATGAAGGATTGATTACTACTAACTTTGACTATTATTATGTGTTCATTGGTTTTATAACTTGGCGCATATGAAGGTGAAGTTGAAAATTCAGCGTGGAAATGCAACGCTACCGCCGCAATATTCATTTTGAATTCAGCCCGAAATACACCAGTCCCGAATTTGGATTTCTGTTTTCTTGGTCAAATTATCTTTTTTCAAAAGTCAGTCCAAATAATTAATATTGCACGAAAGATTGGTGTTAACTTTGATGCCACCTCCTTCTTTGACTCCCTCCATTTCGACAAATTTAATCCTGAACCCGATAGTGATCACCGATTAATTAACGATGAGATCCTGTTAACGTTTAACAAAACTGGCACAAGAAAACATTACAAACTGATCTGTATTATTAATAACGAGGCCTAAATTTGGGACTTTCTTGAATAAACTAATAAAAGCTTGCTATTAATACATACTAATGCTGTCAAAATCGTATATCTATTTCGTTATATTGGACTGAAAAAATAATCCATTTTCTGGAACGAATTTATTAAATCTCAGTTCGGCCGTAAGTAAAATCACTGTCGGCGGGATCGAATGTAAAACCAATATGGGGGAAAACGTATATGATAAAAGGAGTGGGAAGGGCACAAATGGAGATGGAGTGAGGGCATTGAGATAGCAATAGGGGGTGCATTACAGAGTACCCAGGAGTGTGTTTCTGGTAACGAACCCTGAGCCTTTGCGTCTCACTTTTTCTCTTTCTTACTTGTCCGAAACGGGCGATAGAAATCGCTTGTTTGTCTTTCTTACACTTTAAGCCCTATTCTTCTGTGGGTATTACATTATTTACTGAGTTACAGCGGCACATGTGCGTGTGTGTGTGTGTCTCATACAGCTTGAATGGTCTGAAAGGATTGGGCTTTTCACATTAGTCAGTAGTACACGACGCCATTGTAATCAGCGCATGATCACCGAGTGTATGTGCAGAAGGACTTACATGACCAACTCTAATAAACACATATAAATAACGATGATCACGTTTTGAAAATGTTTTCTTGGAACATCTCGTACTTGACAATTTTTTTCAAATCAACATATTAACAGCAACAATTCCAGTATCGTTATGTTTGCAGCAAGCATAAAACAGTTATATTAAGTATCATTTAGAAGCATTAAATTTGACCTAATTATTCATGGATATTAACCAAAATCCGTCATTCCTCATCAAAATAAATTATATTTCAATTTCATTCACTAGGCTAAAGGAATCCCTTTTCAATTAATTCCCATTTTAATGTATGCAACCGAGTAACGTAATTGTTTTTACAGTTAATAGCCATTTGTTATAATTCGTTAAAAATTTACCACTGGAAATTTCGCAGGGCCTCTCTTCGATTAGAAAAATATCAATCTATCAGTCCGTAATGTATATTCAGGAGGAAGTGACAGTCCTATTCTTTTAATTGGCACTGTTCGTTAGCGGCCGAGTCATTTGAATGCGGTCACCTTGCAGATCCCGTCCGGCGATAATCAGGCGAGGCCCGTGTGGGAGCCGGCAACGCTCCTGCTGCCTACCGGTTTTCGCCAAAAATTTCGCCGGAGCATCGGCAAAAAAAAAAGAAATGGGAAAAATAAGAGAATTTTAAAACGTGTTTTCCTCGAGCCTCCTTTCTCGTCGGTCCCGCCTGTAGTCAAAGCCGCTTTCGGTTCGACTAGTGTGTCGCGTTATTAATCTCTTAACTGTAGAGATATGTTTAAAATTTTGTATTCCTGCGCTATGCTTTCTGATGATACTAGGCCCTCACTCTAAATCTCTATAATAACGTAGGTTATTACAATCCGCTTTGAGTTTAATATAATTTTATAAATATATATCGTATATGACTAAAGCGAAGGAATTACAAGGTGATTTCGATCGAACGGCGAAGGAAAGATTTCGCCGTTCCAGACGAATTCAGGACGGGGCAGACCGTATATTTCAATCTCTCCCGATTCGGGATGAGGTTTGATTTATCCGCGGACACGCCTACCCCGTAAAAGGATATCGGCGTGGAAAAGGACTGGGAGGCGCTGTCCGGGCGATGTAGAAGGGTGGGAGGGTTGGAGCGGACATTTCCAGTTGAATTCCCGTTTCCAATGTCGAATGCGGATAGGTGTAGGCCCTGCAACAATGTCATTACCCGACTGACGGTTTAATACTATTTGTTGGGGCACACAGGTGGCCATTTTAGCCTGGCCTTCCAAAACTGCCCCCAGTTTAATATTCCGCTGCCTGTAGGACTGCGCATCGATGAATCCCCGAACAGAGTTATGCGAGAGTTTTATGATTCCCCTTCAAACGGTCACACAATACTATTATATTTCGGGCTATCATTTTTACGCTGGAGTTGTCCACTTAATTGAATGCCGTTCTATTATCGTAAAAGGTTTCGCGGTCTGATTCGCGTTCGATTCGCCGAAAGTCCCGATGTCCCAACGGGAAGGACGATTACCCGATAAATATTGAGCTCGGGTTCTGTCCCCATTGACGCAATCCCGTACTGCAGCATCGGGAACGCCTTAAGTGGCTTATAGTCAGCTCTGAAATGATGTCGGGGGGAGGGGTGTTGATGGCGTAGGGGCGGTGCAGGCCAATACTGTCAGTCGGTCTCAGGTGGCGGTGCCACTCTTATTGCTTCCTGAAATGTCTTTCATTGACCGTCGGCTCATCTCGGCAAAATAAAACGGGAATTGGTCAAGCGACCATTTCATCTATTTCTAATTTGTTGGCGGTTATAACAGTCCCAAGTAAATAACAATTGGGAGATAAACAATTACTTAATCATAAACTTGATGCCTAGAGAAAATTGAATAGAATATATACAATGCCTTGAACCGATAATTCTATAATTTTTACTGACGTGTGAATTGGCGAAACAGCGATAAATATAAATTTATGAATGAATGAACGGCCTTAAAACGGAACTTCTAAAGGTTTATGCAATCATGGCACATGCTTTCATTCCATGTTCAATCTACAATTATTTCAAAACCCATTACAGTCACAACACGACATCAAGTTGCAACTTTAGTTACACTTATCAGGGAAGTAGCTACATTTTTGGAAGCCGCTTAAAAGTAAGCCAATTAGTGTTCAAATGAAGTGTATTATTCCGGATACTTCAAATGGAAATTTATTTCCGTAATTTCTTATTTATCTACTCAATGTCAATTAATATATTCTACTAGGACTTTCAGTTCGGACAGAAAATCTTTAATTATTTCAAGTGGCGTGAAAAATCGAAAACAAAGTATGTAGCAAAAAAGAACTGGGCTTAGGAACTATTCGTTTGAGGATGAATACGCTTAATTGAAGTTCTTCATTAAATTTACACTATAAATAGGCGGCCCCGTTAGTGTAAAACAAGGAACAAAGTACCACGCACGTGTTAGTCGGGGCCGTTTTTTTCATTCCGGGTTGGAGCCGAGAAGAAACTGTTGAATCCGAATTTCAACACGTTCAACAGCGGATCGGTACATTATACTTCCCCAAAAATGGGAAAGCAACCTCGGCCGGCCAATTATTCCCGGGTTGAAAGGAATTTAAATAATTGCCTGTAGAATCGGCCACCCTTAGTTAACTGTCATAGTCCTCCATTCACCCATTCATCCACTACCGACTTCTTAAAGCTTAGTTCTAGTCATTTATAATTGGGCGATGTGTATTAATTATAATGTTTCATGTGTAGAGTCAGCCGCATCCTTTCAAGTTTATATACTCCTTTTATTTATTAACGCGCATTTGCTCCTTGCGCCGAGCGTGTCGCATAAATATATTTTTCAAACTGTAATTGCTGGTCGAATAATAACTTGAGCTGACCTTCGTAGGCACCGCGCTATATGACAGATGGAATGCTACCGAGTGCAAACCTGTAGAGATTAAGAGATTTAGAAGGTTTTAAGCACTCTATTCAATAATTGTTTCAGTTTCAGCACAATTTCTAGGTAGTTTAGTAAGCATGGGAACAATTGAAAAATTTAATATTTCTAGGAGCTCGTAAAATTTGATAATAGAACAAGATTCCGATGAAAAAAATAAATGGTCCGGAGCAATTAATTTATCTGGGCATACTTGGTTCTATTCCGTATTTCGGGGAATAATTGGCAAGTGGGTAAATATTAAATCATCGAACCGGGTAGGGGGCAGTACAGTGAACTTAAATTATTGGATAGAAAGGAAGCAATTTATAATTTCATTTCTGTCCTAACGGCGGCCAGAAATAATGGTGCTCATATGGGCCGTGGCTCTGATGGCTAGCGGGATGTTGTGGGGTGGGAGGGGGGGGGGCGTAGCCTCGTATTTGGCGTTTATAGCCGGGGATTTTCAATCTGTGACATTTAATGACTGAACATTTTTCATTCAAAAGATTGCACAGTTCATGTTCAGATCAAAATACGGGTCCGCAAATGATGGAGGGCCCGGCGATGAATGGAAATCAGGGCCCCCGGCACACAGTCCACCGACAGGCCCCCCCCACCGACTGTTTTTTAACCGGCGTTTTGACAGCCCCGACACTGTGTCCCATTTGCAAATTTTTAAATCGACCAACCCCTCTCGGTCAACAATTGTTGGCACGTGTTTATTTTTATTTTCGAAGCTGTAATAATTACTGTTTTAATGTAGAATTGAGGATTAGGATAAAACGGCATGTAAAATGTTTTAATACAGACGTTTTAATTACTCTATTGCTTTTAAATTATATCCCGTTCCCTTTTTATTTTAATCGATTCAAAGACTTATCTGTCGAATCCTTAACTTATCATAACTAACAAGAAGGCTATATATTAGTCTTGTACTTCGAGAAGGTATAATATTCATCAAATTGTTGTCGTTTAGAAAAGTACAATTTACTTTTCTTGAAAATATTTGCAATATCCGTGTTAGTATCGAGGGTTACCACAAGTTGAAATTCGCGTTATGTTAAATATATCGGTCGGATAAAAATGCTGGTCAAGCGTCTCGTTTAGGTGGAAGTCCATAGGGGAATTAATAAAACGTCGGAGTTGTGCGGAAAAAAGGAAAACCTTCCTACCTTCCTTTCTCTCATAACGTAACTCATGTTTCTGAAGTTGTGTATAAAATTTAAATGGATACTGAATGAAAAAAGGGATCAAGGTAAAAGGCGGGGGGGAGGACGGGAAGAGAGGAGAGGGGAATCGAGACGTGTGATAAGGGAGAAAGAGGGAGACCGGGATCTCTGAGCCTGACGTTTCGGCGGCAACCGCGGCGGCTGTAAATGACGGACAAAAGTATCTGGTAGAATCAGGAACAAATAAAAAGCTCGCTGGAGTTGTATGTAATGAGCGGAGCGCCTCCCCCGTATTAGTTGTTCGGTTATCGCGGGCATGCGTGACGTGGCGCCCTACCCCGCCCACGGCCACCGACCTCACTTTTTGTTTCCCAACAGTTTATCCCAGATATTTGTCAGACCGACTTTCCCCGGCGTTTTATAATACAGAGCATCTCCTACGGGCTAACAGATAGCGTTCGCAGACTCCCCATGTCAAATTTCGCCCTTGTCTCAATTACCCTTATTAGAATTGGGCCGACCTCACTAATGTACCGTTTCATATTATTCATTTCCATCTGGGGTCACTTAAAAATATTATAAAGACTAATTGCTCGTTGTGAAACCTTTATGCGTGACGTGGAACGTAATTTTTCAACAGATAATTTTCCACTCCTGTTCATCCGAGAGAGGAACCGAAACAAGCCTCGTAATTCATCAGACTGAGGCGGAACATTGCAAGTGTAAAGATAATACAAACCCACGCGGGCCGTCGAACCGACACCGTCGTTTGGGCCCCACTTAACACCAGACCAGTTTTTTCTCCAAATCATTACAATATTCTTAGTGTAGGTTGGCCAAAGAGCTCCAAGAGCTCTCCAAAACCTCCTCAGCTGACCAACTAAGGAATATAAGGCCCAAAAGAACGGGAAAATGAAATACCGCTAACAAATATATTACAATGTTGCCTTCTTCGCGAAGGGGGAAATTAGAAATATCCTTGTATAAAAAATGTGAGTGTTAACTATTCAACATCTATCGATTATTGAAATTAATTAATCTTCGTTGATAATTCAGATTAATAAACTATAAGTTGTAAATTTGTATTCTTATAATTTATTCGACCCGACCCGTGTCGTTTCTTTAGTTCAGTCGTTCAGTTGGCCTTCACTTCGATTCGGAATGACGCCAGCCTGCCACTTCTCCACGACTCTCACTCGTTAAATCGCACTACCAAGCACACGTCGCTCCCTTCCCACAGATGATTCATAATTGTTCTTCCGATTCATCCTGTCCCTTGTTACTCGTTCGAATATTAGCTGTCTGTCACTGATGACGGCGGACGACTGTAAGCCGGATCAGCAGTGCCAGGGTCACCGCGGAGAGCTTAGTCAGTGTCCACACTCTTGTACGCCCTCAATACCGTGAACAACGCAATCATCCGTGACCATCCTCAAAATGAGTGTATATACATAATCGAGAGGGGCTGCAGGGACGTTCTGAATGTAGCCATGCTAGGTCGCATTAACCCCACAGTCGAATCATGATGTAAGATGGAAAGGGTATAGAATAAGGTGAACGGATATACTGGACAATTGCGGGAGCTACTGAAACGGGGGGTTACCGAAGAACGAATCCTAATGAGAATCTAGAGTCTTAGGTAATCCGACTAGCCACTTAGCAGTGGTATGTGGGAGAGGAGGGTGGGCAAGGGTTTCGGGAGAGAGCGTCCGGCAGTGGGACGTGTGCGCCCCCGGCCGAGAGGGCACCGCCGCCACGGGGAAGAAACGGGCGGAGAGCGGGGGATGGGGGGCGGTTCATTTACGGGCACAAATTATTCGAGGTCGAGGCGGTGTCAGAGGCAGGAGGCAGTGTGGCGGGGGCGGAGGCCGTGGGGGCGACCCCCTGAAATATGCCCTCGTTGGCCGTCTATAAATCCCAGACCCGGGCGTCCCCTTATCCGTCCTTTATTGCTTTTATGGCCAGGAGCTGTCTCCGGGAGAAGGACGGCAAGGGGAAGAGCGAGGCGGGGCGGTGGGGGAGCCGCTTTAAATTTCATCAGCGTAGGAAAAACAAAGCGTCCCCTCCCATCTCTCGCCGCCGCCCCCCACGCCCCCGGCCACCCCCTTCACAGGAGCCACCTTATCTCCGTGCAAGAACACCCGCCCCCACCCCCTTCCACCCCACACCGCACCATACCACAGCTCGGCATCGGCCAACTCCTCATCCCGGCTACCGGCAATTGTATTACACACACACACACACACACACACACACACACTCGACCTTTCCTTTGTCGCATTACTTTTATGAGGAACCCGCCTCGCCCATTCTACCAAGATTTAAAATTTAAACCCTTCAATCTCCAGAGATCCGGGTATGTTCTCATTTAATCTAATTAACCGGGTACATATAAATTGTGTTGGGAAACCAATGGATCTATTAGGGCGCACTTGAGTTGTAGAAATATTAAAGTGCTGAAAAAAATACGATTGGAAGAAAGAAAAGCAATTGGGACAATTTTTATGAATAACGATCCGACATTAATAATCCTTTCACAGACGAATTGAAAATAAAATTGAATGCCGCGTAAACAACATTAATATTAAATTTACTGGCGATATTTCGGGTATAGTCATTTCAAAGAATGTTGGGTCAATATGTAATGAAGCTAGGTAGTTGTTATTTATAAGATATCTGTGTGGGGGTTTGGGGGCGGAAGGTTTGGGCCGGGGCCCGATTATTCCGGTGGGTCGGAATTCCGAGTTTGGGGAAAGGGTGAAGTTGGGGGGAGTGTGCGGTGGATGTAGACCGACTTTGTCAAGAAGGCCGTCCTTGACTTTTGCTTAAAGTCATTGCAAAAGCAACACGGAGAGGGAATTGGCGTCTCGAAAGCTCCAATGGCAATCCAGTTTGAGTCCGGGGCTAAAGTGATCTTCTGCCAAAGTACTTTTCTCCTTTTGCCTCCTACCGCTTCCAACTTGAAGGGAATTCGAGCCCTTTTTTCCGATTAATTCTGTAACCATCGTATCGTATAAAATACTGAGCCCAATATTTATTTGTCTCGCAGTTATTTTAATTCATATTCAGCCGTATCATTCCATTTATTATATATGAATTCGCTTATGACGAAAAGGAATATGAATGTTTGGATCTTGCAATAATTATTATTGTAAATAAGTAAATTGTAGTGTTTGCATATTTGAAAATGTGTGCGTTTGTGTGTAAATATTATATATAAAATATATACGCATAAAATCATGTGTATCTTATAAATCGTAAGTGTATTTTTATTACGGTTAGGTACCGTACAAATACGTGGCTTGACGTGATACTTACGTACATCACGACATCCCTCGTGTAAATTGAATACAATATTTGCCGATTTGTCAATTGATAATTTCACATCCGAATCTTTGGCCGATAGAATATGGACAGGAGACAGTAATTCCAGCAATCATAAGCGTATCGGTTGGTAAATTCATGGTAGATCTTTATTAGTGGAAATGTAACTGAACTGGGTTAGGGTGGGAGGGGTGGCTCTGTAAACGTGTAGTTCTAATATTGACAAAGTTTGTCTGGCTCACCAGAGGGCAAATGACTCGGCGGGGCCAGATGGAGAGTGGTAGTCGCGCGGGGCCTCCCAGGAGCCATCAGGAGCTTATCAACAGCCCCCGCGCCCCTACGCCTCCAAACTGGGGCGAATACATATTGTCCGCCACCCCCACCCCACCCCCACCGCCACCGACACCAATTCGATATTAAACTTGCAACTGTTGAGTGCATTTCGCCCGTTTTTAAACCGGGCGCTACGCTCCCACACCAGCCGGATTTATTATGAATGGATTGCACAATGTTAACTATTTTTTATCCTCATCCTTGTTTGTTAAAATCGTTCTGTGCTCTCGTAGTCTACTGTTCATATTCAAGCTGCCAGAAAAAATCATTTGGAGTTATAAAGATGAAAGCGAAGAACACGGGTAGACGTCTTGTAATTGTTCTAATATAACCTAAGACGGATAACTTTGAACAGCGTTCATTGGGATTTTTTTTGGATTGAAGGAAGCATTTGAAAATTTAAATATTCTCGACAATCGAAATTGTCTATTTATCGGTGACAGCTGAGTAGCGTCAATGCGATCGATTATTTATTTACCGAAGGTCGGTCAAATAATCGGTTATCGGCAAAGGCTTGTATTTTGTCCGATTGCCGTACCGAGAGCGACGGCCAATAATTTTCTAACTAACCAATCAGTCGCGGTGCAACTGCAGGTGATACGGGGCCGTATTTCAAATGGAGGATGAAATACTAGCGTTTGAATTGATGAACAAGCGGGGCCCGTCGCACATCACTCATTTCGTGTACGGCCCAACGTTGCATCAAATTCGATCCGGTAAAGGGGGGGGGGTGTTCGTGGGGGACACCCGCCCTTACCACTGCCATCGCGTAATATATGCCTGACACGCCGACACAAAATACACACCGACGTTTAGACGATATTTTTTCCGGGTGTTTTACGACCCGCTCCAATGGGGACCGGTCGTAAACAAAACATTATCAATTTACTGCGTTCGCTTTATTACCAACTTCGAACCAAGGGTACGTATACGGAGATTTTCTGTGTGCGACTTACGGAATTAATTTCTGGAAGTTAGCATTTCAGAACTAATGAAAAATGTAATTACTTATAGGAACAGAATCACTTATTTCAACAGATTAATGTGTATAATTAATTCATAGAGATATCTATAATAATATCTTTAATGACACAACTGAGGTCTTATAACAATTTCTGACTTCTGTAATTTACTTTAATTACAGCGGAAAATGACTACTTGCTTTTTGAATTGAAAACTCCCCAGATTTAATATGCTCCCAATTAATTATAAGCAGTCGAAAAGTTTAAAAATGAAAGTAAACTTATATTAACGCACGGAGGACTGTTAGTGTAAATGAGCTCGAATATTCCGCAATATAGGAAAAAAGGAAAACTGATTAAGGCCGATGAAATACGATAGACTGGTGCGGTGTAATTGGTCGGGGTCGGGAGTGAAGGTCTCCCTCCCCCCTGTATAATGTATAGATGATGCTCGGGAGAGAGTTTTAAAACTAAAATTCTTAGGTCGGCACAAACACGTGATTTATCTGTTGTGTCCCATAATGAAAGACAGCCCCCTCAGCTATTTCTTCATTACCATCCCTCCTCCGTGCTCCCGGTCGCAGTTCGCTATTAGATTTATAGCAATATAGTGTTTTCATCATCGCCCCATGGGGAGGGAGTGAGGTAGAAAGAGAGAGAGAGAGAGGTGGTGGAGGGAGGGAGGGAAGGAGAACGACAAGCAGAGAGAGAAAGAGAGAGTGAGGGAGGGCTGATGAAAAAGGCAGGAGAGAAGGCGGACACAGACAGGGAGGCGCACAGTGCCTAAAAGTTGTTTTCCTTGTGGGGTTGGCGGGGCCAGGGGCCGGGGCCGGGGCCGGGGCCGGGGCTGGGGCGGCGGCGGCGGCGGTGGCAATGAAGCCTGTCAGCTTCCATGATGGACGTCCTCCCATAAAACTGACGAGAGAGAGCCTTGCCCGGAATGGCTCTACCGAGCCCCCTATATCACTTTTATTACTCCCATCTTCATTTTCATATTTCATATTTGCATTTTCTCTGCCGTTATAAATCAGGGAGTTTATGGCTAATTAGGCCTGCCTGGCCGTTATAGAGGGTGGTGCCGCGCCTGGGGGAGAGCGAAGGGATAGGCGCGAGGGCTGGGGGCGGCAGGGGGGGTGGTGGTGGGGGCGAGGAGTGGAAACGGCGAACGGCTTATCGGACTCCGGGTTTTGCAGGGAGGCCGGTACTGGGCGGAGGGCGGATGGAGGAGCGGGGAGCGGGGAGGGCTATAATATTGTTATAAGGGTGAGAATGCCAACCTCTCTCCCCCTGACTCTCGGTTGGACCCTCGCACGCACGCACCCGGCCCAACCCGACCCCTTTCACAGTCAAAAGCACACGTACGAATTCACTTCGACTTACGTCCACCGTCCGGGCTCGCGTTCCTGTAGGCGCTAGAATTTGTCACTTAACGACATTCTTAACGAAATAAAAATAAAAAAATTAAATTCTAATAAATATTCGAATTTTTAATTACTGTTGTTATAAACATGTTAAGAAGTTAAATTGCAGATTCAGAAGTTGAGATTAAATACAAAATGACCAACGGGTGGATACAACGTTGAAGTCTGATCGATTAAATACATAATAATTTTAATTCTATCGGAAAGTCGATGGACCTACATTTGAACGGAGATAAAATGTTTTGGTATGCATACTTATACGACCCGAATTGGATTTGCACGTAACAATTACCAGTTAATGCTGAATGCTGGAACGATATTACGATATTATTAGCTACGTACGTACAGCGCTTACAGTATGAAACTTTTGTGTAATTTATAAAAATTGAAAAAGTATGAATGTACTTAAAAAGGTCATTGAATCTAAACTGAAGGAAAATAATAATTATTGTTGGCCTGTCCTCAATATTTGATAAAAATGTGACTAAAAAACAGTGGGAGAAACGTGTCTTTTCTTTATTCATTAATGATACGTCAAAATGATATATTGCTCCAAATTGATTTCTACGTGGCATATAATTACAGCCTATTAGGTGGCGTCACGGAGGATATCTATCCAATTAATCGAGTTCTTAAATATTGATAAAAATGTCTAACGACGATAAAATACTGCGTCCCTTTCAGTCGAGCAGTTCAAAATTTGAACCCTAATTAGTTTAGGCGTCCGAATACTTGAGCTGTCTGAATATTGTGTCATTTGAAATATACTTGACGTAGTGCACAGTAATGGTGAAATCGTGGGTTCGATCCACACCGCCTTCATCAAACTTTTCACACAACTGAAAACTTGAGTATGAAAATAGGTGAAAATTAACTCCAGGCCTCTTGACAGATTTCAATTACTTAAATCACAGATCAACTGAGTCAATACATCGACTCATATTGGGCATTGGATAATCGATGTATAAATACTGTGTTAGGAGGTCAAAATAAAATCCTAAAAATTATATGGCGTCATTCAATTAATTGTTCAACGTTTGCATATTAAATGCGGATTGATGTTGAAACTCGAATGGAGTATAGGTAGGACTGTTGGACTATTGGGACCTGAAAGCCAAGGCGGGCAATGGATCGTGTCCGATTTTTGTGCCAGAGATGGATGGGCCACTGTTTATTCCGTACCGGGCCCATTTGAATCGCGCTTACCGTCCCAGCTAGGTACACTCATCGACACGTTCGACTCATACTTCATGGCTAAAGTGCACATAATGTTGCACCTGTTGTATGGACGTGCCAAACAGGCGACTGAGGAATTATTGTGACTTAATGGCTATTACGGTTATTGCCCCAAATGTTAATTTGTATCTGATTTACGATAACCGAAATTGCCCCTTTGTACGCCGTATTTTACCGCATTCGCTACGCTGAGGGACGAAGGCGACTCTAAATTTCATCCGGGTCCGTTATTAACACATTTGTCATTCGGTTTCTCGAAATCTATTACCATTACTAATCGTGTTATTGGGGAGATGAAAAAAATTAAAATCTTATAACGCATTACACGTTTTTTATAAATTGCAAACGCTTCAAACTAATTTAATTAGAAAACAAATTGCTTTTAGGGGGATGAATGACAGTTTGCATCATTGACAGACGGCGTTGTGCTTAATTGTGGTGCTCCTATTTTTAAAAACCACAATAATAACACAATATAATAAAATTGTAAATAAAGGCGAGTGATTGGGGAATTGAAGGTTGGAATCTATTTTAAAAATTAAATCGGTTATTATTTTATTTCAAAGCACAAAATAGTGAAAAGTCAGTAGATCAATATTGTCGAAGACCTGCTGAGAGAGGTCTTATCGAAAATTGGTGTTCCGAAAAAAATCGGGTCTGCGGCGGAGTGTCAGATCAGGAAGGTCGGCGCCCGTTAATATGTGAACAAGGGTTTAATGGTTATCAATCAGCGAAATATCCGGGACGGGTACGGGCGTGAGGGCGGGATCGGTGGCCTTTTAAGGGGGGGGGGGGGGGTGAGGGAGGGAGGGTGGGCTTTCCGATTTGAGTCGAAACGTCAGCACTAAGCGCATAATCAACAGGGGAGCCGCCCCGGGAAATACGCCCTATTAAAACCGGAGCAGAGACGGTTTTTACATTTTACACCGACTGGAAAAACCGATGACAGATGATCCCTGCTGTTCGCCATCGCAGAGAGAGAGAGAGAGGGAGAGGGGAGAGATAGAGAGCGGGCGCGAGCGGCGGGAGGGGGAGGTGAGAACGTTAAAAAATGACATTTCGAAATAACCCCCGGAGCGCCGTGCAAAATGGGAAAGCGCCCTTGGAAAGTAATAAAGGGACGGTGATTGATGTTTAACGATGTGTGATGTTTTGATGTATTTATGAGGTTTATTCGGCGGGCCCCGGAGCATTCGTCATCGTTTTACCGGGAGCGGCGGCGGTGTTACTGGCGGTATTGGGGCCTCCGCTGATGGATGGCAACTGAGTCAGCTCATTACTGCCGTCTGATTGGCCCCGCCCTCCCGACTAAACCCATTACCTATACGGACAACATACTATTATCATTTTGTAATAAATTTACATTTTCCGATTCGTATCGGTACCGCACCGACGTCCACCCAAGATTAATTCCCCGCCGTTGGCGTGCCATTCGAAAACCGGGGATTGCGAAGCGGAATTTTAAAATTTAAAATACCCCTCCGTACCTCATTCCCAAACTGATTTTATCCCAACCGCTGACTAGATATTATTTTTATTACTGAACCAATGTATTTCTCAACACACTGCTATTTTATTTTTATTTGTCGGACCTCGCAAGCCGAAGATGTTACATAAGTTTGACGAGTTCATCATTGTATTGTGGGTTATTACTGAAGAAAAAATGGGATGGGCTGGTATGAGTTTTCACAGGAAATAACATACTGTTGTAGAATTCATACCCTGGTCATAGTAACGGATGATAATGCAAATAAATTTTCAATCTTTTTCATTGTTTTTCTTCTTGGAAATTCTTAAATACACACACAAATACAAATGAAACATGTAAGATATGAGATATCTTAATATTTTTAAATGACCAGCATCGTTATTTTTATCAAATTTAAATTATCACGAGGACGGTATTTGAAGGCTAATCGTGCGAATTAAAATTATTCATTTTCCAAATGATATTTCATGTGAAATCATTTTACGGCTTATTTTAGAATTTATTCTTACGATAACGTTCCTCGAAACAAACAACAACAAAATTTATATGAGCCTATATTAAAAAATAATAAGTTTCATATTAAAAATCGACCGGAGTGAACCGTAAACCCTAAACACGGATCTTGATTTTTTCTGTGGGATATCTGCAAAAAAGTGAAATCTTTTTGAAGTGAAATTTTTTTAGTGTCAATCCGATCACTCGTTAATTTCAAGACATTAGATTGACGCTGAATCAATGCTGCTGGTATGATGATTAAAAGGACTTGCTTGGCACGAGTCGGTTCCAAATTAGGTTTAGCGGATAGCGTCGATTTCATATTTGACGACAGCACTCCTATAGGATCGGTCCTACAGGACGGTGGGGCGCGAATTCTCGGCTTAATAATGTTGCGGTCGGTTTAGAGATATTCATAGGCTAACGGTCGCTATCCAATAAACCGGTCACGAGATTCCCACCGGTCGGGTCTGAAACACAAGACGAGTGCTCCGTGGAATGATCTTGGCCGACTGCAATGATATTAACACTACAGCTGCGGTGAGAAATAACTTTCTCAGTTGACAACTACCGACCGTTTGGTCCCTCCTGCGGTCAGACCGCCTAACGGCCAATTACGGTCAAGGGCCCTCCTTAAGATTCTATAACATCGGTGTTCGAAAATAGATTCAACAATATTTTTTTGTATTCTTTTATTTTCGATATAAAGTATAACGAAAGATGGAAACATGACATTTATTTTACGCAATGAGATTTCTCTCACTTTCCAGAATCTACTTTGAGTTGATACCAGTTTTAATTTTTGTCGAATAATGAAAACGACCTAATTTTCGGCAGCAAACCCGCAGCGTGGCGCAGTCTCAAATCTATTAAACTGCTGTATGCGGAGCATATTTTTTATAGCATAAATTTTACGTGGATATTCTGACTTCTTACTGAAAATATTACATTATAAATGTCTTAAGCTTTTAATAACATTTTTATAAAATTTCATAACGTACCAACAATAAGAAACATTTACCTTATTGAACAGTTACAACATACATTAGGCAATGTGTGAATAATTGTATAAGTTGGGGTTTTATTAACTTTATCATAACTTTACCTTATTCCATTATTCTTGCCTCGTTCTTTCCCCACTCGCTGATTCGATCTGAAGCTAGACCGGTTTCAGGTTACGTACCATATTCAATAGCGTTCGATCAGAAGATTAGTGAGGGCGTTATGAATGTCACGTGCCTGTGGGACAAATGCCTGGCGACTGGTTCTTTAACATTACCTTGTGAACTGATTTCTTCCTCTTCATCCTCGGTTCATCCCGCGAATCTTCGCTACCGATACTCTCCTCGTTTCCAATCAGACCGAGTGATACTCTCTATTTTCCTGTAAGATTTACGTACGTCACGTGTACATTAGTTGAGTTGTAGCCGCGATGAATATTTTATGGATCACTTTCAGACGTTATCATTCAAAAGGTTATTAGGTCTATTGTGTTTTAAAGGGTCGTATTAATTTCGAGCGTCACATTAAACCTCGAGGTCCTAGTTTGCGGTTGCGGCTAAGGTTTTTGGGTCAATATAAGTTTTCAACAGATATTATTTCGCACGTCGATATCCAGTTACACAATATCCGTTTCGTATGTCGAATCAGTTTTGCCCTTTACGCACTATAACGATAACGGTATTATTAAACTGGATGACTCTTGCCGTTGCGGTTGTCCAATACCGAGTGGCAGGGCAAAGAGTAAATTCATAGGGGCTAATAGGACATAACATTCAACAGGGTGTGAACAGCAGGTGTAGGCGTAAATGCGTATACGCTGGGGGGCGGTGGGGGGAGGGGGGAGTGGATAAATCATTAGCCAGCATTAGTCCGAGATCATCGGTATTATTTTTTGGTCGTCCACCTAATGTCCAACTATAATTTTCAATATTTGGACCTGGGGCCGCAGTGGCCGTCCGGACGGCTCCTATTACCCCGTTAATAATTCTCTTCGGCGGTCGGGGCGGGCGCAACGCTACACCAACTTTGAGTATTGATACAAATTGTTTTTCGATACGGCGAGCTTCCATTATTGCGATAACGATGATATACATTTTCAGGTGCTCCGGTTGCCGCTCGTGCGATTGTCAGTTCCGTGATGAGGGCCGCTTTTCCGATTTGAAGCGCCCATTTGAAGAAATTAAATTTTACCGCGCCAATTCCAAACGTTGTGGGGGCGGCGGGACGGGACGCGGCAATTGCCGGCGGCCCCCTGTTTGATTCCCCCTCAATATAAATATAGACTAAACGTATAAATTAGCTTAGAAAATAACATGTAAATGTGTGGAAGTGTGCCCGTTCGGGGCGCAGCGCTCTAATCAATGCCGGCCGGGTTCGCGTCATGAAAATTCATCCGTAACTCGGAACAAATTAGTAATCGCTCCCCCTAATTTGACGCGATGTTTTATTGCGTTTGTGTTTAATGCAATAACTCCGTACAGCCCGATTAGACCGCCGCCCCGTTTCGATTTATTGTGATTTGGAAAGAATGCATCGGAACAGGCAGCGGCGTTACACCGCCCTACCGACCGCTCGGGCATAATTCATCCACATTTCCATTGCTAAACTCCCACACCCCGCCTATAATTATACCTGCCCCCGCGATTTTATGAAGATAACCCTAAATAACCTTCCCACTAATCCTGTACCGGTAAATATTTTTATTCGCCTCCTCATAAATATTAAATTTGTACATGCGGCTGTATGTTTAATCTATTTCTAGCGCAATATTCGGCTAATTTCCTTTTTAAAATACACTTATTTTTTTCATATTTCATGGAAAGTAACACTTATTTTATTCGTGTTTATTATCGGTCCATTTATTTGTTTTGAGGGAAGACTGCGAGAGCACAATCATCTGCAAATTTTGTATTCTGCAAAATTTTCTTTATAGATAGGGTCCTTATAGATAGACCCTGCTTAGAATATGTGGCGATAATTTATCAAATTATTATATATTATTATATTTATATTCAATCTTTCAGCTTCAAAGTATGAAATTATGCGTTATGTATACACATTAAGCCACATCCACATAAAATAAAACATTCCTCCCTTATCAACGATTTAATTATTGTAATGAATATAATCCGAACCCTAATCTGTCGGAAGCTGTGTGATCACTTAATAAATACATAAATAATAATTCGGGACTTGGTATAAAAATATATTTTTTCTTCATTACCTTATATCGTTAAAGTTATTATTTTAATAAGTGAGGTCCCGAACACAATAGCATTAAAAGGAGAGTATTTTAGCATGGAAGGAGTTCCCTTCTCAGAATTGGCGATGAAATGCTTTTGTTTTCTTGAATTATTAATCCCTGCACAAAGCAAAAAACCTTTTTTCTCTTCCCTCTCTCTTCTCTCGGCACTCTCACTTTATACCGTGTTCCCTAGGTCCAAATCATAGCGGAATCTTTGATAGCCCTTTTTTCTTCCTCTTCCTTAATTCTGGTTTCACAAACAAATGTGACTTTGAACGAAAAGTATACGGGCTTCTTGTGTTGTGCCGCTTTCTTCTTCTTCTGTCATATGGTCGGGAATAATGGTAGAATCTCGAAGCGCACTGAAACAGTCAAGGAAATATTTGGTTCGCTTATTTAAAATCAGATTTTAGAGATTCGATATTGTTTGTCTTCTGTCTACTGCAACTGAAAGAATATTATATTCTGTCTGGCACATTTGATCTTCTTAAACAGGCAAAAAGGTAAGATTGTCGTACTCTAAATTGTGCTTGACCTGTTTTGCAATTATGGACGACAGGTAAGTGTTCAGCGTTCGTGAATTCATTTATTTGGTTTCTATGGTATTTGTTTGGAAATATGTGAGTCGCTTAATTGCTATTAGCTATACCAATTTCGGTTTCTCCCACCTTCAGTAGCACCCCATCAGTAATGCAGTGATATTGCGATGGGGCATCCTGTCAGCCCTATCTGTGGGTCAAATTTTGAATACAATATAAAAATTATTTTTAAATAATTTCAATTATTTATATTTTCTGTTATGCTAGATGATGATTACTAAATTGGCTGTTTCGCGGCAATATTTCGTAAAATAGATTATTTTTAATGGGACGATTAATGTATCACAAAATTACTTATTGTATGAAATGATTCTGTAGTGTGTTAGCCGTTACTTTTATGAGATGGGGTTCGGTCATACTTGTTATTCATTGTTCTCCTCGAAGTACCTGGAATTAAATGTTAAACTTCTTACAGGAAAAGTAGTGGCTCTCGGTGTTTTCACGAGATAATGTTTCATAGAGGCGACCGATGGGATGATAGCGATGGGGTGACGAGAGTGACGGAGACCGCGGACAGTAGGGGAGGCATTAGTGTTGGCTACACGGGTAGGTGTAATTTGTCGCGCGGTGGCCAGGGGGGCAGTATGTAGAGAAGAGTCATTAGGGGGGGTCCGACATTCAGAGGAGAGGAGCCCACTGCCAGGTGTCAACAATGGGACACAGCCCGGGCAACGGGGGCGGCGGGGGCGGCGGAGGGCGCATCTACCCAATTCATATCTGTCATTAAACGCGAAATGAGCCGCCCGTAAATCAATAGGAGGAGCCCCCTGCCAGTCTCCGTCGGGCAAACACACGCCGGCGACACTACCACCCCCTCACCGCTTCAGTTCCACATTTTACAAATACCCCATAAATCCCGGGTTCCGATTTCCCCGGAGCATTTTTGACACGTCTCACTCCGATGTTTCAAATAATAATCATAATTTATACGCTGTTTGTCATATTGTTTCCTACGCGCGGTGGGACTTTATGGGCGCAGCGGGGAGGGCGGGGGAACACGCCGTTGCCCGGGATGTGTTCCCCGTAATATATGGCCGTCATTATGCATCACAAGAGACGTGACGCCGACCACCTCCACCGCACCGCCCAAACAACGCTAGCCCCCGACCCCGGCCCCCGCCCCGCCACCGCCCGACACACTAACCCACCCTCACCATCCCCCAGCTTTTGACTGATAATTGAAAAATGTCCCGCTCCCAAACTCCACCATCCACCCGTTTCACTCTTTTACAGCGCGGTGAGCACTCACACCGTCCGCCCTAATAGCTCCAGCCGTGTAGTATATCCCTATTGAAAACCAATAATCGTTTCCGGTAGCGCGGGATAATTTTAAAACGGACGATTGGCCCCATTTTCTAAATTATTTTCAACGTCCGAAACATGTGTTTTATCGTCCGGGTGGTGGATCTCCCCACTTTTGGGCCGTCACACATCGGCCGGCATCAGCGGTGATTTGTCACCCCGAGCAATATTATGGCGTTTCAATCGGCTAATGCGCCCCGAGAACGGGACCCCGTTGAATTTCTTTTTTCGTTACAGCTCGACATTTTCCGATCGTCGATTTAATCCTGTTGCCCGTTATTTGGCGACCCCCGCCGTATTTATGTCGGCACGATTTCATAATGGAATCGGTCGAATCAGTAAAACATACCGATATTAAATTATACCGGATCCGGGTTATATCTGACGCCCGCCACTATGGGTCGATCGCCTGGTTTTTAATTTGAAAATATTACGAACAAATCCTAATTTTATTGATACACGCGAGATAAAAGGGTGCAAATCATATAACGTCTATTTAGTACGTCATCTATGAAAAATATTTGAAAATACCTCACCTGTAATATACATTTCGTTTATTTATTAAGTATCATAGCTTATATTTCATTTACCCAATTTCCGGTTTTATGTGGTCCAAGAAAAAAATATAAATATACGTAAGTTTCGAGATAGTCGGAATTAAAAGTTTAAAAACGAAACCGGAACAAAAAACTCCGACAAAGCAAACTCGAACCAATACCTCATTGCGTATCTTTGGCTCGCAGAACACGTTTATCAGCGTTCTTTATGAAACGCCGAACTCAACTTGTTGAGCAGTCCTATAAAATTTGTAAAGTTTTAACGCAAAGCGAATATATACGGTTGAAGTTTCTGTATAAACATCGGCCCCCTTCGGGCCGCACTCCCCTCCCCCCTTCACCTACCCCACCACTTCTTGCAAACGGTGCATGGCATTTAATGTCAAGTCGATAGGAGTGGGGCGGAGCAGCACTAGAGTACTCGGTGTTTCCAACTGGGAACAGTTGGACTGGGTCTCGGGGGCGGCAGCGGTCTCTGGGAAGGGGCAGGAGAGGGACGGAGGGAGGGATGGAGAGAGGGAGGGAGGGAGGGGCTCCGTAAAGCGATAACACCGGTCGGGCAGAAGTTTGAGGCCCCCCTGACAAATGCGTCTACCGGCCCCCCGCCCCCGGTCCACGGCCACTCCCGGTCGTTTTAAATAATTACCTTACAAGTGAATAAAAGTAGGTGCCTCCAACTCGACAAGTCTTTCCTGGACTCTCCGAGTTGCCCCTCCAATAAAACAATTAGAACGGAGCCAGAGAGGAAATAAGACGTCCTACAACAAGTGATACTGCACCTGAAGAAATTTAATTAGGCAAATATCTTTATAACTTTAATTCTACATTTTACTGCGCTGAGGAATTATTTTCTTTCGCGTAAGATGACAATTTAATGGCTGGAAGTCATTTCAATAGGGAAATTGTTTTTCTAACACTGCGAATAAGGTTAATAGCACCGTAGGCGAATAGCCCGTTTATTGAGAGGATGTGTCCGGAAATGCAGGAAACTTGATTAGTTATTAGATTAATAGCTGTGATTTTATAAGTTTGCATATTTGTTTTATAAGTTTTACTTAATAAACGAAACTTAACACCTATTATTTTGTTAATTTTCCTTAGGTGGTCCGGTTTGACTTATCTAACCTGGCGTTTTTTTTAGAATTAAAGAGGTAAAGAGCGTCAACTGATATCGATCGGGATGAGCTAAAAAGCGGGAGGAGGCGTGCCCGATGACAGGCCCTGTCCCCAGGGGCATCCAGCCAACAACAAAATGCCGATTGTTATATTTATTGTAACCCGGGCGGCGTAATTCGACAACTCTGTTCGCTTGTCGGATAAAATAAATCAGTAGCGGCGCGGTCCCCTGCCGGCCCCCAACTTCGTTTCTCGGCCCCATGATCCGATAGCCCAGACGACAGCTATAGCTCCTGTACACTCATTAAACTGTTTACAACCAATTTTTATCCTATCTATACGCATTCGCCTCATCTAATCCGTTAAGGCATTTAACAACAAAAGAATTTTCAGTAATAAAACGATGAAAACATACTGAGTATTTTTATTGCTGACTTACCCATTCGTCTCGGGGAGGATAAATTCACCGGGAAAAGGAAACAGGGTTGCTGCCTAAGAGCCGGAGGGGTGAAGGGGGATGAAGCGAGTGGCTCCCGGTGTAATCCCAATTAGCCATTCAGAAACATCAAAACGCATAGCTTAATTGACATCATAAATCACAATAAACTCGACCCGGGCCCGGCACAAGTTTCATCAAGTCGTAAATACAGGATGGGGCTCTGTTGGGTGTTGTGAGGGGTCGTGGGCGGGGGCGGGGGCGGCTGAGCCCCAGGGAGTGAGCGAGGGGGGAGGGTGCGGCCGAGAGGAGTGTTAATCCCTCAAGTGCGATTACGACAGCAGGAGAGTCAAATCTTAGCGGCATGAATATGCAGAAGGATAATTAAAGTAACACTGCCAGATAAAGCTAGTTTATATGACGGAAGCAATAACACCTTGGAGATAGGTCTGTTAGCTCCGTCTCAACGGTGCCGTATTAAACTCCATCTATCTGTCATTAACGACTCCGAGACGTAAGCTTATTCCCGAGCCTCCCTCCCCCTCCCACGACCGTTTTCCTCTTCTAAGCGGTCTTATCGTATTTGGGCCCCCGCCCGGCAGATCGTTATTCTGTAACGGGCTCCTCTAAATCCCCCCCTCCTCGGTATTTATATTTTCTGAAACAAATTAAGATACATTTGACTGACTTTGAACAAAGATTTCCCAAGTGTACGATTGCTTCGGTCATATTTCCTCCTTTATTGTCCATATATTTGTGTCCTACAACTCCCGTACTTTTACGAGCCGGATTAATGAAGATAACGAAAAAATTAATGTAACGCCCTCTCCATATTTTAAGACTTTTCGTAAATTTATTTTCAGCGCGTGGTGTCGTAACCGACCTGGCAATATCTCCGCTACAGGTCCGCTGCAGTTTATGAAGGAACATTTGATTAAAAAAATATGCGTATAAGCTGTAATTCTTCTGAGGTGGCGAAACATCTTTTAACTTCACGGTATCTTCTAGTAATAAAAAAGGTAGAGGATCGAGTGTTACCTATTAATATAACTTCCATGGGAAATTAAATATAGGAAGTTTTGCTATGTCACACAACTTTCTTCGTCAAATATCCCGGCCGGTTAGGGACCGATAGTGGTATTTCCACGAGCAGGGTCACTCATTATAGTACAGAATTACAGCCGAGCCCTCTGGAGTGCTATTAATTAAAACGGAAATGTTTTCAGAAGTCGAAATAGTTCGATTGTGAGGCAATACTCGAGGAAATACTGGAAGTAGTTTCCAAATGGGCCCAATATCGATGAGTGGATTAAAGCCGAGGGTGACGGGCGGCAAAAACATCACTGTCATAACGAGTTAGAGCCGCGAGAGGAGTACCGGAGGACGATTAACAGAGGGCGGTTAGAGGCGGGATAATGGTCGGCGGGGCCGAGTCTCGGCTCTTAACTCCAAGGAATGGAGGTGAAGTCGAGCGTTGCCGCTGCATAAGGTGGACGTTCGATAATTCTTCACGACCCCCCACCGCCCCCGCTCCCGCCCCCGGGTCCTCCACCGCTTTTCCGTTTCCGGTGGCCATCCCACAGGATTGACGGCCGACCCCATTCAACGGGCCAATTTTCTGTTTCACCATCTACACAATCCTAAATAACAATGAGGCAGGCGGCTCGAGCCTCTGATCTTTAGTTTAGCTACGGTAATCACCCGGTCTCTTTACAGAGACGCGACCTCGGCCTCGCCCATTCCGCTTCTTCATATTCCACCGCGACTTCTCAAAACGGGAGTTTTTTCCACCTGCGAGTCGCCCTCAGCCCCGGGCCCAGTTCACACGGCATTCTGCCGTCGCCGCTAACGCTCCGGCCGAGTGTCAAAAACGAGTCTAGGATTTAAGACCGGAAAGTTGAGTTCCTCTACGCAGTTCGCTTTCCACTTCTGTAATCAATTTACGACCATCTCACTTGCTGATATACATTTTAAAACATAAATATTATAATTCGCGTTGATTATAGTACAGAATTACAACCGAGCCCTCGGGAGTTCTATTACTTAAAATGGAAATTATTTAATTACTCAATATTAATATTATGAGTACATTTCTCGTAAAAATTAATTTCATGCGTTCGATATGAAAACCCTTTCCATCGGCTTTACGCAAGACCAATTGGATTGGGCCTAAATATAGAATCGGTTATTTTAATTTGAAATTTTCTCCATAATGTTGAGCGTTTCCTCGAATAAAATTAAATGACACGGGACGAATTTGTATTATTTTTTTCTACTTCACGTAGACTCCTGCCTACATTCAGAAAGGATGAAGGCAGAAGCTATGGAAACAGCTTATGACGTGATCTCGGTTTACGGGGGACGGAGGGATAGCGAGAGAAATGTCGCGAAGCCTGTTTAATCTGTCGTGAACAATTTGAATTCCTGTTCTCTCGGAGCAATAATATTATCAGGCCCCGGATTCCGCTGGAAGGTTTTTCCGAGTATTTTCCGCCCCTCCACTCTTTCGGCCTACCCTGTGGCACTGTCCCGGCCCTCATCCACCGATTTTCGAGAGTAACATTTTCTGAGATTTGCCATGTAAGGAAAGTCAGATCGTATTTTCCTTGCGACGATCCGTCGTTGTCATTCACCGTTGCTAATTAACACGACAATGTTCTTCCACGACTCCAGGTAATATTTCTTAAAATTCACGAGGGTAAAGATGTAGAAAAAAATCACTAATATGTTTCTAGTGTTATAATGAAGTTTTACTCAAAGCAGCTCTGATATATAGATAATTTACGGACATTGAACGAACGCTAAATTGGATAGTGATTTTTTTATGAATCGTGTAATTATGTATCATTCTTGACGATACTCTATTAATACTTAACAAGCAATTATATTCGAGTAATGGTTATCATGGAGCGAATTAATAAATATAGTTATGTGGTATGCAATGATTTGTACGGTAGAGTCTCTTTTATTATTATCCGGACAAGTGGATTAAAGGTTTCCATTGTCGAGTTTTCTCCACCAATAGGCGAATAGGGATAGGGTGCATTGCTCGGAA
Source organism: Lethocerus indicus (assembly GCA_019843655.1). NCBI lineage: Eukaryota > Metazoa > Arthropoda > Insecta > Hemiptera > Belostomatidae > Lethocerus > Lethocerus indicus. The sequence continues at coordinate 16,679,362 of JACDQD010000003.1, read as the reverse complement.
ACGAGGAAAAGTATCCCGAACGATAATTCAGGGAGGGGAACCGAACAAGGAGAAAAAATAGAGTGAGCAAGAATGAGACCACAATGCAGAGGAATAAATTAATTTAAGGTTGAATAACTAGACACCAATTCAGTAATAAGAGCAAAGGTTTCATAAATACCGAGAAGGGAGAATGAACTAAACTTTAGATGTACAATATTCTGTTAAAAGTTTTACGTCAAGTATGATAGAAAGCCGAGTTATTGAAACAATCTCTCTGCAGACTCGACCCAGGAAACTGACTATGGATGGATAGAAACAATGAGTGAGAGAGAGAGTGAGAGAGAGAAAGGGGGGGTGAAAGGGAGGTGATGTAGTGTTGGTGGGGGGTGCCGCCTTTTATAACAGACGTCGGTGGCATATTTACCGGGGAGGACTCCTAGGGAGCATGACTGAATAAGTTCGTGATTGTGGAGAACAGAACGTGTTGTCTGTGTGAGGTCATCTGTCGGACGGCCCTTATTTGTGCAGTAGCTCATCCAGAACAGGCCGCCATTATTGATATTAATAGCGACAACCTGCATTAATGCCGCAAACCGAAACAACAATTGAACTGAATATTTACGAACCCGAAGCCCATTGAAACCACGTGGGACAGGGCCAGGGGTGGGTCTGTGTATCGGCTTTTCGATCGGAATCGTATTGAAATCCGAGACGTGTTTTTGGTTGGCTAAAAATTTCAGTCGCTCCCCATTTCTGGATCGGAGGGGGGGCATGCAGTCGGTAATCCACCTATTCAACGATTACATCATATAAGCCAGAGTTGCTATTGTGAAATAAAAATTTTAAATAAATACGCATTTAGCATTGAATAGGTTTCGATACTGCTCTCATTATTTCGATCGGTTTTTTTTTTATAATTTATTCAGACGGAATTGTACACTTCGGTGTACTGCCAGAAGAAAAATACGAACGCCGCCAAAGAAGGAAAGGAGAAGGAATCATTAGAGGAATTCGTACAAATAAAGTAAATTATGGAGCTTAATAGCGGCACGAAAAGAATAGCGCTAACGGACAATTAATGTTAAAGCCTAAAAAGGTGGGAATTATTGAACGTCGTAAGAATAGAGAAGAATGGGCCGGTTAAATGGGCCCGTCCCGAGACGGAATACTCAATAACTAATGAAGAGCCTACAGGTATTCTTACAGGATACAAATGTAAAATTTTAATTCGTTGTTTCTCTTGCAGTATTGGCGGCTATCAATTTTGCTTATGTTCATGCCTGAATTTAATTAGGGAGAAACATTTTAAAATATAATTTCAATTGTGAGGGCGAAACGATTAACAACTACATAACCGAGACAGAAACACTATTAACAACTAAATTGACGAAAAAAGAGTATATGAGGCAATAATATTTCTAGAATTTTGCCAATTACCGGATTTATATGGTTTATTGATATTCCATACATTCACAACTTTCATTATTTCCGCCCACGGGGGCTTTTCTTTTAAAACTCGAAATATTACATTCCTTAGAAAGTTTTGTTATACAAACGCTTTAATTTTACTCTGGGTGAATTTGCTCTATCGCGGGCTCTGTATTTAACAGAGAGAATGGGCGTGAAAGGTGAACTCTTTAGGAGGGAGGTGAAAGAATATTTTCGAGAGGTTATTAAATGAACCGTCTGTGACGCTGATACGGTATGTAATTTACTGGGCACCTACCCGAGATAAGGGCCTTTTTGAATAAATTAGATACCTCCTGCGTTTCACCTTTATAATGAAAGAGCAACTTTGACTAATCCATTTTTATATGTTTGCCGTCGTTATTTCATTGTAATACTTTAGCTGGTGTCACGCCAGAGCCTGTTTATTGTGGCCAATCTTTAAAGTTAAAACCTACTTGTGCGGCGAACAAACGAGTTGAATTTTGTCATTTAAAATATTGTTTAATTCCCCTCACATAGAAATCAATCAAATAAAAAGCTATCCGGGCACATTACATCTCGTGCTAAACTCAAATCACAATAATGTTATTATTTAAAAATTATTACGGACTTGAGGTCCAATAGGCTACCTTCTGTTTTATTCGTTATTTTTCTTTCGTGCTTGCTGATATAAAATTTAACGGTTATTAACACTTTTAAGAGTGTCGTGTACTCCCCCGATTTGACTGAAAACGGTACGACGTTACTGCTATTACCGTTGTATTCAGCACGAATTACTTGTTATCTTGGCCTTCATTTAATTGCAGAAGTAGCGTTTCAACTAAATAAATACAGGATGGAATGTCGAGTTATTTCCCCCTATGTACAATGATCCTGGACTGCTATATCGATTAGCTATACTCGAGCAATTGCCACTTGTAGGTACATTGGGGAAAGTCACGGGCCTATCCATGAGAAAACTATGATGAGCAGAGACAGTGAGTTATAGTAAAAGTTCTGGAGTAGCACATACCAGTAACTCTTGAAGAACCTTTTCATTCGGAAACACTCATGATGCAGAATTTCCTGGGTCTCTAAACGACGGACCCCATTAGGAATACCCAAAGTAGAGTTCCTCTACTAAGGTCAAATTTATTACTACCGGATGTTCTTTTACCGGCGTCGCTTGGATCGACTTTACACGATTTGAAAATCAATTTACGGCCCTTTTTAGTGGGGCGTGGAATAACAGGCTCTTTCGAATTAAACGTGTCAGTTAATGTTTCGTTTGCCATGTGGGGTATAGCGTACGCGTACCTCATGGGCGTTGACGCTCATGGGAGTCAAATTACTCAAGGCGTAGCCTCTGGACAGTTATCTCGTAATGCCGGATCAGTAATTATTTTGGCTCGCGTAGTTTACGGTTTGACAAATTTATGTAAACTGACCATATATAAGTAACGGATTAGCTGTGTCGAAAAAATACTACTCCGTATTTAAATTTCAAATGGCTGGCACCGAGCGGGCGAGGGGGTGACAGGGGGGAATGCTAGATAACAAGAGTTTCATTATTATCGAATACCGATCGGGAGATTTTAACAGTTGGCCGAGTAAATGCAAATCGGTGCGGTTCCTTTTTTAACACCGAACCCCCAACCCCGAGCCACCCACCCGGGGGCGCAACAACTTTTTCCTCGATGATTAATGGTAGATTTCGATTCCGCGGAACGGTTTATTAATGCGACCGGTTTTGGGGCCTAATATAAAGCAATTTCTCGGAGGGGCCCGCCCCGAGTGTCGAGTGACACAAACTGACTTACTACCGCGAGGGAACGGCCTCCGTCCAGTAAATCAAACGCTTCATTAATTTCCCTCGCCGAGAAAACATAATTCACGGCTTCCAACTTTTTCCCGCTCCTTTTTTTCACCGCCGCCCAGTCGCCGCCGCTCCGGCCCCAAGGACGACCGCCTGTCGTTGACGGACACTTCTTTTGGCTCGGTTATTACCCAACCGACGGATAAGGGGGGACTCTCCACGGTCCTGAATATTCCCTTCTTAATGTCCACCGGCCGCGGTCGGATTCGATTAATCTCGTATCTCGATCGAGATTGAACGGGCCCGGGTCGAGACCACGAACATCTGGAAGGCACTGACTTTTTTCCCTCCCACCACTAGCTCTTTATAAGGCTCCCGGACTTCTGCGTTGGGTGTTCTGCATCCGGGGTCGCCCCTCCCCCTACTACGTGTCACTTGTCACGACTTTGCCGAAACACGCCGGTGGAAATGTCGGAAATTAATAGCTCGGTCGTTAAGCGGCGCAAATTATAGCGCAATGTGGGAACGTATCATCATGGCACACGCAGACAAGCGTCTCAGACCCTGAATAGAGTGTGCCTAAGAAAACATTTAATCTGCTCCGCATTGCACTTCCTGATAAACGCCAATCAGGATATTGTTGTAAGCGCGGAAGTCACAGAGATTCTAAAGCGACACTAAACAAAACAATTTTATGGAGGGGCCTTCATCAGCAATTTTACTAATTAAGTACGTTACGTTAGAGTACTAAAGTTGCTTGGGACCAGTTAAGAGAGACGTGTCATAATTATATTTTACTTGCAGTTATACACAGCTAGGATACTAAATATTCCAATTTGTAATTAGGCAACATTGCAAATGCAGTCTGCGTTGCCGATTGTCTGAGCGAATTTAAATCTTCATTTCAGCGGCCCGTCATCGGTTTAAAATTAATTAATACCAAGGTAGTTGGTGTGGGTGGCGTTGGGGGCTGGCAGGTAGGTTTGGTGGTGGCTCCTCTCGTCGAACAAACATATTTCGGGGAATTACCAATTTTACCGTTTGGCCGGGCGATTATTTAATACGGGAAGCGTAACCATCCTGGCGGTGACAGAGGGGAGATTAACAACACCGGCGGAGTATTTATACGCAAAGCGGCGGCCGGGGGTGGACGGGGTGGCCCCTAATTTACGGGATTAACAACAAAAACTGGCGGACCTCTTCGCTCACCGACTCGTCAATGATATTTTCCCGCCCCCCCCCCACCCATCCCAATAAACCTGCTTTGTTCTGTTCCTGCCCGCGCTGATATTGTTTCATCACCTAGCGGCTCTAGTTAAAACCCGAAACCCGGATATTTGTACTTGGCAGTTTTTTGCCCTATCAACCGGACAGCCCCCTCGAATGCACCGACCTCAAATTCAGATTAACATCGCCCGACCTTTTCAGAGTTGTCTATCTGTTTTGGTACGAAATGAATTGTTCCCAGTACAGGTTTGATTACCTTAAATTGGCTACAGTTTCCTTTATTAACACAATTTAAAGTGTAATATTGACTATCCATCACCGCACGTTGTTAAATAAATTAATAAAGTAACCTCTTCTTTATATACTTTTTGTTGTTTTTTTCAGGTTCCCTTTGTTAATAAAAACTTTACAATGTAATGTATATTTTGTACTTAAATAACATAAACTCGATTACATTAAAATAGTGAACATTGCTCACGTTTCCAATACCTTGTGTAACCTCAGTTTAAAAAATGTTATTCGACTATTTTATTCAAACCCACTTCTAAATGAATAGCTATTACAGGTTTCATTGAAATATTGAACCGTAGAGTACACTCTGTTTCTGCGTTCAGAATGCTGTTCCGCTTTTCAGATTCGTACAGTGGATCTTTAGCAAACTGTTCTAATAAGGCGATCGGGCACCGTGACGCTTCCCCAGAAGAAGGGTCGATGCCGGCCAAAAATAGCGCGGTATTTGCAATTGCTGTATTGGTCGCATCATGAATTATAGAGAGCGTAAAGAATGAAGGAAGGTCCGGGCTTATCAAAAGAATGGAAGGGAAAGAAAGTTTATGATCTGGAAAGGAAAGAGAGAGGACTGGAATGAAGGGAACCGAAAAGAATGGCGCGATTGAATCGTAAGATGTCGAAGAACTTCGCAGTAATTCCTATCCCCGATACGAATGGTAACAAATGGTTTTTGCCCTAAGATTGACTCTATAACATATTTGGGGGAACGTGATCTTGTTTTTGTGTGCCCTAAAACCCATAAAATTGTTTTCATACACAATATTTTTGTTTAATAATATATGGCTATATATATAAATATGGCAGAAAGATTTGCTATTTCTATAATATATATTGCTATATTAGTAATAATTTAACAGTCTTTGGTTCTAACAGTCTTTAAATTGGACACGTTTTTATCATGTTGCCTTTTCCTTTAAGCCTCCCGTGTTTTACATTGTTAATATTGTATAATCGAGCTTTTCATTAATCGATTTTGCTCATTGAAATTAAAATTTGAAAGTTCTAAAGATGTTAGACGTATAAACGTTTTTAGCCCCCACATACAATCTAGTTACGCTATTAGTTCAAACATTGTAATAACATAAAAAAAATTAATTACGGATACTCTATGAAGATGGTTATTACCGTAACAACGGACAATAGCAATTAGCTCTTGTAGCGGTCGTGGGTTAGCGTCGAGGTGGGTATCTCACGCTGGGCCGGTGCCCCCTCTAATGGTGTCACGTCTTCAGCGCCTCAAAAAGATTTCCACTCTGTTTCTACGGATATATTGTTCTCAAATAATAACAGGGCAACATTACTGTGGACAGGCTGGGGGTAGGCGGCGACCGGAAGTGGGGCCGGTCGCGCCGAATTACCGGCACCATGGGAAGCGGTTCTCGGCTGCTGGGCGTTTCACTGAATCATTGTTCCGAAAAAATATTCATTTACACCATCCAACAACATATATAAAGCACAACTAACAAAATTCGATAACAATAAATCTTCAGCGGAGTTGGGCCCAACCCATTCAACATTTACGGCTTGCCTATATTTATGTATAGGCGAGCGAGACTCCAACAAGAAGGAAGCTGGAAAAAAGCTACTTCTATAGACAGAAATAGTTTAACTAACACCAGTCATAACCACATCTTGACCAAAGACAACAAATATGTATTGATGAATCAAATCTCCTCTCACTGGTTCGGTCTTTGTGACAAAGTGACTAACACCGCTACTGAAGATGGCGAGCAGCCGAAACCGGTCTAGCAAAAGACCAAACCACCGAGAGGAGACAGAAACACACGAAATCTACGGTACTCCAACCGCTCGCAGACCACAAAATAGGTATTCTAAACGAAATAATCAAACTTTTATCGATGAAATTCATATATAGATAATACACGATTTAGGAAAAAATATTATGAGGAAGGCAACGCTTGTGTACTGTATTATTAATAGTGAACAATATTATAAAGAGACATTAACGAACTGTATTTTATATAATTTTAGTATAATTAATTACCGTACGCAAATCATTAATATTTCCACTAAAATTAACCACACGGATAGTGTTAGAATTGTTACATAGGTGTAGTACGTGACGCCTTTTTTTTCGGTTACGGTCAAATTTGTGTAAAACGCAGCCGAGCGAACTCTGCCGCGCCTTTCTTAAGAAGAGAAAACGAAATCTGAATCGGATCATCTCGGCCTTCGGTTGATCGGTTGAGGGAGGAGTGAGTGGAGGAGAATGAGAATGAGGAAGAGAAAGAGAGGGCTGGAGCGGGTGTGGCGTGGGCGCGAGTGAGACGGAGCTCCTGCGGGCTTGGGGGTTGATTGAGAGGGTTGTGTACGTCAGCCCCACCCCACCGCCGACGCCAACCCCACTACCACCACAACGCTAAGGACGCACAGACTTGAACGCCAGGATTTATGAATGAACGGTCCCCATGGCGACGGGGTCCGGTTACCCGCTTAGGTACACATAGTGCTATCTGTTGGTCACTAAGTGTACTACATCGCTTTCATCGCATAACCCTCCAAATCCATTTTCTGACCTGTTCCGTCTCTGTTCTCTGCCAATTACAATTTCTATACTTTAATAATTGCTAATCGTGAACCGAATTTCAAATACGAATATTCATTCCACTTACTTAGTTCATGATTTCATCGTAATTTTATAAAGTGCTGTTAATATAAAAGACATAGTATATAAATAAGTAAAATGATTATTAATTAGGAATATAAAAAAAATTTATAAGAAGAATGGAAAGCTCGAAGAGCCAAGAGCCGAAAGAAATCGGAGGAGGACTGTCACAATTACAAGATAAGGACGGGGAAAAAAATTAGACCGGTCATTAAACCGAAGCCAAACTTTTTAATCTCGGTTTCGATCTCCACAGATCAATTCTAATGTGAAGTAATTACAATAATTTTTACTCTTTAACTTTTGGAAACTTCAGAATAAATGTTCCGCGAACGTTAAAAATGATGCCGAAGATTAATTAGATATTGATAGTTACCGTCACTCATTTACACTAGACTGCTTTATCACTCCCAGTAGCACTAGGAACGGCGGACAATGTTGCTATTTTGTAGATTAATTCTGGGTACACAGTTTCAGGGAAAATAACTTGATAAGCAAGGCTAACAACGGTGCGTCTAACAGCCGTTATCGCCTCGATCCACTTCATCTATTTAATCGAATTTATTTTATTGAAAACTATATCTCACGAATCAAGCATTAATATATCACCATTCGAGTTAGATTTCAATCTGACTCACTTTGGATGACACACCTTTTCTATTTAAGAAGAAAAAATATGTGGTATAAAATTACCTTTATTGTTCTATTGTAACTAGATGACGTGTTATTTGAGGCATTAAAATTACTTCAAAAATATTCTGGCCGTTAACACTAAGAAGAAACACTGAGCTTTTTTGAAAGTTCGGAAACCGTAAAAGGGTGAATAAACACTCCCAGTATTTATCTCCGATTACTCCGGTTATTCCCGATAACAGTTTCTTGGGAGATTAGAAGTACGTTTCCCTCTCTCTCTCTCTCTCACACTCTCTCTCTCTCTCTCTCTCTCTCTCTCTCTCTATATATATATATATATATATATATATATATATATATATATATATATATATATATATCCGGGCTAGAGTTAATGGAATAAAAATTATTCCGTCCGGAGTGCGGATTCGTAAAACAGTTAACTCTGCCCGTTACCTCGATCCGTCGTCAGATTAGAGACCGAACGGCCGTGTATAAGAATGGGCCTTCCTCATAGGGCCAACAACCACAACGTGGACCCTACCCCTCCCCCCACCCACCCCCCGGGGGGGGGGGCATAAATTATCATGTAATTATACAAGAGGCATTTACATCGTGTCGATCCTATCTCCGAGAGACAAAATATACCTAATGGTTTTGACGGAAAAGATTTTATTATTCTTAACAACAGGCTTTCACGGGCGGCAATCAACTATGTTGAAACGTTTGGCCGTGCGCACGGCCGGCACCCCTTACTTTTCAATCAATCAATTGGCATTGGAACCGCCGCAAAGATGTAATTATTTTTAGATAGTAGATTTTGTTGAATAGCGCTAATGCCAAGGGGCGTTCGGTCTGCGAACTATGAAACGGCGACGAGAAGTTCAGAACGAGGACAACCGAGACCGGATCGAAAAAAATTACTCCAACCCTAGTGACTCCCCACTATTCACTCACATCCATCACAGATGAAACGAGTACAGAGCCCGTTTTCGAATGTCGTTCAAGCCGAGTGCCTCCTATTATATTCTATGGGTTATACGATGTTAACTTTCATGAGAATTTCATCACTTGTCTTACAGTATAACATGCCAGAAAATTAGTTTTTAGCCTATATTTCAGAGCTTACACTCTGGGTAGGGGACCGGCCGGATCCGATATAAAATGAACAAGCATGACTGTATAACAGAAGAATATGTATGATATCATACAGAAAAACAGAAAGTGATATCAGTTATTTATTTATCCAGACTATTTTTCCATTTCAATTCATTGGTTAGATGAGTGGTACTCTTGGGATTATAATATATTAATTGTTATAGTCCAATAATTTCACTCCTGATCGGCCAACATTTGTTAACAAAGTCGGCTCTGTTTTCTATATAACGTAACCCGTGCTTGGATGGCAGAGGACATTATTGGTCCTCTGGCGGGGCGCCCTCCCCCCCCACACTTCTAATAATTCTTTCAGGATCCCATTAAACAGCGGGGGGCGGGGGCCGGAAGTGTACCGGCGGCCTGATTTAAGCGCGAATTATGGAGCACAATTAACCGAGGGCCGCTCCTCTTTTAATAATTACCGCTGAAAAAAAGCCCCGGCCGGGATTGTTTAGAAGTGCCCTCGGGGCCTGTACTCTGCCCCCGCCCCGTGGCCAATCCCACCGGCCGATAAACCAAAAATTTGCGGAATAAACATCATTATCCGGCTGATAATCGGGTCAACCGGTTTTTATCCCTGGGAAGCCGGCGGACCCGCTATCGCCGCATTCGGGCCCGTGGCGCCTCCCCCGCGGCCTGCAAGACCAGTCTCTATAAATATCCGCGTACAATGTAATAATACGAATAATCGTTTAATGCCCGGCTGACAAGATCGGTTCCACCGCTGCCTATTTTATGTTCCCGCTCACGCACTTGGCCATCGACTACATTTCATCATCCCCCCTGTAGCATTCCATGGATAATCTAATGAAGCATTTATCGATATTTGCTGCCGACGAAGAATTGTGTGAATAACTCATAGAATACTACTTACATTTAAGTTTAACTTAAGAATAAAAAATTAATATTTATATGATAAGTATTTAATGCATTTTTGGTATGACTAAAGAAATTTTAATTTATATATTGCTGTTACTCTTAATGTCGTCTTTTTCCTTTAATCGCTGGTGTCTGAGCCATTAACAACCAGAAAGATGCAATCGGAGAGGTTTAATGACTTCAAACGGAAAACACTTTATTTAATCCATTATAAACCATAAATTAATTGCAGATCGGCTGTGCGCTCGGAAATATCCGAATATTTTTATTTACTTTTACTATTGTTTAAATTCAAAAATTTTAATTAAGAGGGGGCCGTTGTAATAGCGAATACTAATTAGGGTATCTGTACGGAATGGCATTTTCTCAATGCCCATTTCAAGCTCAGATCTGATAAAGATGTGTTTGCATAGAAATTAAACAAAACGGCAAAGGACTCTTGCTCTAAAATATCTGATGAAGCCTGGATTTAAATTCTAAAGACTTTGTTTAACGCTCCTTCTTTCTCACAGCGTACCCGACAGGCTATGGACTTGGACTTGTTGTTTCACGTTCACGGTTTTCGAGATTATTTATTATTAATGCGAATGCAGGAAAAAAATTAGAGTATTCCACTATTATAAAACAGTATTAAATTGATAAAAATATAACTTTAATTATTATATAAAAACTGCTTCTCGAATTATATTGTATTTAGCCCTTCCGTAAGGATAGAAGAATGGTAAAAGATATTCAGTTTTGGATTAATTAATTTTTCCTCGTTACTATTTGGATTAAACACTGGTTTAGAGTACAATCCACTCCAGTATGTATAGTTTGTGACTTATATAGATTGAATTTCTTTTCACAGACACTCGTCGGCTGCCGATGAAGCATTTTGCCAACACTTGAGTCTGTTTAAATGCAGTCGTACAAATCACAGATAATGACGGGGTGGAATAAAACGAATCATATTTTCGTTTCTTCTCAATTGTATGTCCCATCATGATCAGCTTTTAATCAGGTTTTATAGTTGAAATTTCATTCGTTTGTTTCATCATGTTTTCAATCCTATCTCGGACGGGTCTTCGACTCTCGTGTTGTACGGGGCCTGTAGGTGGGTGAAAGGTAGTAAGTAGAGAAAAGGGATAGTGGAAGGAGGGATAGTGGAAGGAGGGGTGGTGTATCGAACCGCCCTAGTGGAGATAGCCACCGGGGCCCGATAGGAAGTGGAGGCGGCGGGGGTTCATCAGTAAACCTGGGCTAGGGGGCCCACCGCCCCGATCATTGGGACTTATTGTGCCTACTTTTCCTACTTAGGGGGGCCGGCCGGCCGGCTTACCTCGGCCTGACCCCGGGCTTATTTCACCGGCAGCCCATAACAAACGCCCGGGGGCGGCCGATGCCTCAGCTTTAAATATAAATGACCCCACATTCTTTGTTGTTATCCGCGGCGACAATTCTTTCCCTGTATTTTACTCGTGCTCTGGGACGGTCGCTCCGGCACCGACTTACTCCGGCCGGCTGGTTGGTGGCCCCTCGGGGAGGCCCCGACATTTATCCTACTGCGACCGGCCTCTCTTCTCCCCCTTCTAAGTAATACCCACCTCCCCCCGTGCATTATGGATGCCTACAAAACTATACAAGTCGGTTGGGAGTTTATCAATTTCCCGTTTTATTAATTCCCGAACTAAGGGGAAATTTATAGGACGCTGGCGAACAGTTCAACCTCCGAATTTATGAAGTACTCGGATGTAAGTTCGAATTATAATAAATACGTTGGTATTTAATTTATTATGTTCGGAAAATCGTTATTTAATTATATGACATAATAACATTTTTTGAATATAGGAAAACAATTATTAAGTATATATTTGTTCTGGCTCCCTTCTTGCTAACGTTAATAGTATTTACTTAGTATCTCTGTGCAGACATACTTGTTTTTACTCTTTTTGGTTGGCGATTGGATCCTTTCTTGACTTTGTAGCTAACAATCACTATAAAAGTAGAGTAATATAATAATATGACTGCTTTTAATCATTGTAATTAATCGACCCAAATCTGTACTATTAGCAACGACGTTATATTTAGAAACGATTAATATAAATTGATAACTACCCTTAATTTATAAAATACGCGGGTAGTGCTAGATTGATTTCAGATAATCTGTAATGGACTTATTAATTATTAAGTAACTGTTACATTAAACGTATAATTTAATTAATCGAAATAGTATATCGTGTACAAGCGCTCGAACAGTGCAGGAAAAATGAATGAAAAAAGTGGCTCTACTCTTTCAAAATTCAAAAGCACAACATAGCTCATGAACTCTCGTGCGAGTCATTTGCGAGTCGAAATTGCCTGGGCAAACAATGTGCGTTGCGGGCTCGACGTCATCAAATTACGGGGCACGAGATGCCCGGCTGTGTTGCGGGTTCGGCTGGAATTGGAAACAGAATTGCAGGCGCACTCACCGATTAACGTTCGGACATGAAAGACCGGCCGAGTGTGGAATAATGCCCCACTGTGAACTTTCATAATTCCTTTTTTTTTGAGTGAGAGAGAGAGAGAGACAACTTTAATATTGGAGTATGATTTGAAGAAAAATATGACGTTACGTGACACGCCAAGTTACAATTTGTAAATAGTAGCCATGGCGAGGAAGTATGCTATGGTAAAAAATATGTGCTTAGCTCTTATAATTGCAACAAATACTACTTTCTATTTTCCTCTCATCTTACACAGTTTCGATTCTTTGCTGGGAAGTTTCGATCAAACCAAGAGGTGTAAATTTAGCCGAACTTCCCGAACGTCTGGCCTCATGACTGTAATCTTTATAAAAAGTAAAAATATAAACTGAAACTAGTTTCAAGTATACAATAATTTTCATTCAAACAGATTTGATTTACAATTTAGGAATATATTTATCCAAATAATATATTACAAGGAGATATCGCTTGATTTCGTATGTACTTTTGTCAATAGTTTTGTTTTGATTTCCTCTAGAAAAAATTGAAGCATATTCATAAGTTAGAAATGAGAGGATCCCATATAGGATATTCCATATTTTATATATTTAATTCTTGGTATATAATACATTTCAGTGTATGAATTGGAGGCCTTCTGGACACACAAAGGCAAAGGATTGATCATAGTTTCAAAATACGTTACAGGCTTCCGTATTTATTAGTTTTCGCTCAATTATTCGGTAAAATGTTCAAGAATTTATTCGCCTTCCAGGGTCGAACCAATTTCGGTTCGGGAAGTCCACCGTCTGCCAAGGAGGGGATTCGGAGTGTTCATTACTTTTTCCGTTGGACAGTGGACTCCGCAAAAGGAAAGAAGGGCAGAGAGGGAGAGAGAAAGAGAGAGGGGGAGGAAGAGGGGGGTGGAGGGAGGACGAGAGGGATGGGTATTGACTGGGGGCTGTAACAAGGGGTGGGTCCGAAGCTATTTGCTAGTGATTTGTGGGCGTTATAGCTGAGTCCTGAGTTACGGCAGTGTCGTCTGATCCGGTGGACTGACCGCCTTCAGGGCCGCACACGGCCACACTGCCACCGGCATTAGAACACAGCTCCCAGCCCCCGACCGACCCGGGATTTATGGCGTTGATCTCCCTCGCTCACTCCTCCCTCCCTCCCTCCCTCTCTCTCTCTCTCTCTCTCCTCCTCCTTACCTTGTCTCCCTCTCTCTTTCTCGACCCCTTCTCCATTCTAGGACACGTGATACAATCCACAATACACGACCGCCGCTGCCGGCCCACGTCCGGCCCTGGTCGGCGCCTGCACCGCGCGGCCTCCTTTTTAAACATTTCCCCTCCCCACCCCCTCAACCACCACCCAGAATCCTCAGCCAACCCGAATCGTCCGCCGCACGAATTTATCGATGTACCTCTTCGTCTTAATTTGGCCTAATTACCTTATGAAGTGGCAATTACATTTTAGTGTACTGGTGACTGTTGTGTGAATTGAGGGTTTATTTTCTCAATGACCCACTACCGCGGGACAAGTTTCTCCCACCAGTCAGTAGGCAGAGCGAATACCTGCCCGTGTGATTGGGCATTCCTTCGCTCGGATATTCTTCGAGGAGATGATTTGCGGGGATGAACTAACAAGAATGAACTCGGGTACGGCGAAAGAATTTATTTCATAGAACGCCGGGCACTATGACAGCAAAACTTTCAATAATGCCAACGAGACAAGAAAATTCCGGTAATAATTCTGTCGGAATATTTGGCCTAATTTTCTTCAGCGTTGCATTTTTCGGCTACCCGAAGTATCCAGGAAATAAACTATGACCGAATCCACATATGGTACGGTGAAATAGTCCGATTAGGCTGGAATTAAGAGTTATTAAGCAAATTTATTACGATATTGACGTAGATCTTGAGAAAGGAGAATGTTGAAAGGATATTTCTGGAAGTGCGGAGATAAGATGCAGGTAGAATAGGAGGTCCGAGTAGGAATTGGGATATCGGTCGGGCGGACGTTGTATGTGGACCGAGTGACTTCAGCCGCTCACTGCGGCCACGTAATTTATGGGCTCAAAAAGCCCTCATATGTGCTCCCTCACGAGAAATCTTCAATGGCCGAAACTTTGGGCACAAGGGCCCGATCCCGGCCGTTTGAAGCCTACACAAGACAAACTTCTGCTTCTCGCTTTTTCGGCTCCCGCTCTGAAATATGGGCATATCGATCGCGGCCACTGCGAAACACTTTTAACCTACCTTCGACGGACGTGCAAACGGTCAAAACAAAACTCATCAAAAATCAAACAACAAATCAATTACATTAAAAGGAAGTCACGCGGATTTTTTTTCCAGAATGTTTTGTAAATGTTGGATTGTCTTAAAAATTGGTGTCGATCTTTGGATTGCTGGGACCTTAAATGGTTTACCACGCGTTTAAATATGTGAACCTTAACGTCTCTATACAATTATGAATTCACCGTTCTCCCTCTGGCCCGAATTCTTCCTCAAATTCCTTCTTGTGCCATCAATAGCGCTCCTGTGGCAGAAATACTCGCCTAAAATATTTTACATTATTATACACGGTTTAGAAAATATTATTAAAACTTAAAAAAATAATATTGAATAAAAATAAATATCGAATTGGCGCGTACGTCTAAAACAATCAATTGTGTACTAATCGGACATTTAAAAAGTCACCTGCCTTATTTCTTGTAGTATATATATATATATATATATATATATATATATATATATATATATACTTACTGAATTAAATAATTATGTATATATAGACATAAATACAGAGATAGGAAATATACTGGTGCTGAGGTAAGTGGGAGCTATCTCATTCTTAGAAAAGAAAAGAGAAATAAGGCTCCCCTTTCAAAGGATAAGACCGAGAAAGAGAAGGAGTGAGGGAGGGAGAATGAGGGTAGTTTGTACTTTTGGCCGGAGGGGAGGGGAGGGGGTCGGTTGTATTCGTCATAAGGGTCGGGACGAGGAAGAATAGGAGGGATGGGAGAGAAGAGAGGGTTGGGGGTTGTACCTGTGCATGACACTGGGGCTGACGGGGCCGGGGAGGAGGAGGCTTTCTTAGCCTAATTAGGAGATAGGACACTCGTCAGAGAGAGAGAGACAGAGACGGACAGACTGAGAGATGATTAGCAGAAACAAAGACAGTGGAGGGGGTTGGGGGGTGGTTTGAGGGGGCGGGGGTCGGGGTAGTGCGCCCCTGGGGGCGAGCGGAGGGGCCGTATCCTCTTCTCTCCCTTTGACTCTTCATCCTCCGCCACCCCGCCACCCGCGCCTCCACTGCCCCGTATTGTTGACTAAGGCGGGGGCGCAGGGCGGGGGCCTTCACAAAGAGTACACACACCGCCACCAATTAGCAAGCCAAGTCCAATCACAAAGTACATCCAAAACAATCGATCCTTTCAGGGGCCCGCCGCCTCGGGTGGGGGAGGCTCTTTTGTCCTTCGTTAATTTTATTAATTAGCCGCCCCCTCCCCGGAATGGGGGAACCCGCGGCTATCGCCCCAAATAAATTCTTCGACGAATTCTCGATCCCCCCGTTATGTGAGCGAGGAAGGAGCTTGAATAGGGGCGGGCCCCGGGTTCGGTTTTTTTCTAATTTGCGAGAGGCGACGCCAACTTATTATGCGTTTTGAATGTGGAGAATAAAAAAAAAGGAAGAGCGGAGCGAGAATTAAAAGTAGCGACCCCGATGCAACTTTGTGTTTAATGTTGAAGAGTGATGCCCGCGGCTGATGAATTACTCTTTGACTAACGTTTCATCTGGGCGACGTGTTTATACCTGTTATCAAGGATCGGGCTTATAAAATAGCGCCGTTCCTCCTCTCTCGGACTAACGAGTACTTGAATACTTTCAACGCCCTCAAACAAGAACGAATCTCGCTAACAAGTTTTTCAATTCGTTCTTCGGAGGGAGACGCCCCTATTTTTAATTCCGGCCGCTGTATATAACTTTAGAACCGGTAATTTCGAAACATCAAGATGCGATTCATAACACGCTTTTCTGAAGTACATTCGAAGCTCCTTCGAACCTCATTTCAATACTACTTACTATGTATATATTTAGTGTCCTTTAAGCTACAATACCCGTTCGTGTGCGAGCTTGGAAAAGTGAAATTATCCCGAAATAATTATTATATATGGAATTTACGTTAACTTTGGAATACACTGCCTTTGTTTAATATTTACGCGTTTAATAGTCATTTTTTTAAATTTTCAGGAATAATCTAGTTGCGGATTAGGTCTTACGGAGTCATATAATGGTGTGACCATAAGCATAATTAACGGTCGTACTAAAACAGGAGGCACGCGTTCCGCTGCGGCCATTCCCGTTTAATGAACCGCATTTGAGCTCGGGCCAAATAATTTCCTTAATACATGGCCGGTCGTTTGAAAATCCGGATCCGGGTTCTCCTTATTGCCAGTCAGTCATTATTTAGACGGGTGTAGATGGGCCCCGGGGAGCGCGGGTATTATTGGGCGCGATGGCGGTATTATTTGAGATGGAGATGATATCAAGTAATTTCAGAGTGGGAAATGCCCAATAACAACGGCCCGAGGTAATATCGGGCAGGAAATCGCTTAATATAAAACATAAATAAGGAGGTGTAATACTCTACGTGGGACGCTTACAGTTATTGGTGCTTGTAGGGAGGGCGGGTCCGGCCCTGAGGAATAATCCCGAGCGGGGGACCATTGTCCAGGGGCGCGCACCACCCTCCTCCTCCCCTAACTGCATTACTGCCCCTGTAATTAAGAACGGACCCTTAACTCAGCTTTAGAACCCTTTGTTAGGACCTTATTATTGCGATTCCGACGATGAAAGGAGGAATAAGCTGTTTGGTAATAATTTAACGGCTCCCCCGACAACTCACCGCTCCCCGACCCGCTCGGTTACCGAGCGCCCAATCGTTTCAACAATAGACGCCCAAACAACCACCCAATATTGAATTACGATATACAATCAAATAAAGATTTGGCCTACTTTAAACAGATATCTCCCCCAATCAGCGGTCTAGGTCGGACGTTCAGAAACGTCTATACTTTGAGGTCTATACTGTACAGAGTCAGGTCATTCCAGATCGAACCAGCAATCCCAGCTTCTCTGCAGCCTAATCAATAATTTCCTCAAGTGATTATCCTTTCCTTAAATGATAACTAAGTTGTTATACCTATCTACCTGTATCTCACGCCTTTCGTTCAAATTTAGATAAAGGGCATTACAATTTACTTATTTTTATAATTCTTTTCTGCGTAAACAAAGATTGACAATTACAGTAAACATTTTTTGAATAATCGATTGTCTTAGATTAGGTAGCTAAACGCTTAAGCCGATATATTTCTAATAATGTTGTTTCATATCGTGAGGCGTTCAGTTTCGCACTTTACGCGTTTCTGTCGGCGAAACAAAATTGTTTCGGCGGGAGCGATATAAAGGAAAAGTTGAAAATTCGGGTATATTTCCTCGAGGGGGGTCTTACCGCCGACAATATAGTGTGTAATAGACGAGGTATCAAATTACTTTAAAAGGGGCCTGGGCGGGTAAGAAGAACGGATATATTCATCGAATAAGTGTTTTAAAAAATACCATCCGGAAGGGGGCGCCAGGGACAAAGGCGCAGTACTTTAAATACGATATTTCATCGGGGCGGTGACCTTTGTCGAGGAGCGGATATTAAGGCCATCAGCTTAAGACAGAGCCGGCCCTCGTGGTGGTGGTGGTTGTTGGGGCTGGGTGGACGGGGGGGGTCCCTATTATTTAGCGAAGACAGTAAAAGTGATTTGTGTCGCGGAGCCCTTGTTTTTATATTTGCGGGAGGCCCGGCTCGAAATCCCCGGGGTGGAGGGTGGTGGGGGCGGGGGTTAGTCTGTGTACCGTATGCAAATCCCCCCTATTTGAGCCATTCTTCTTGGGTCCCACCCCGCTTTATGGGCGGCACGGTCCCCCGGATTAAAGCGGCCCCGGGCCCGGTGTCCGTTTGCCAATTATTATTCTGCTGAGTGCAATACTCCACCTCCGACCCGCCGTTTTAACGGTACACATAAACGTTACTTATTGCCGCCCTGCTACCACAAGATAGCGAGCGACGTCTCCCTCCAGCTCCCATCAAATTCCTCCTCATTCTGGATTCCCTCTCTCTCTCTCTCTCTCTCTCTCTCTCTCTCTCTCTCTCTCTCTCTCTCTCTCTCTCTTTAATCGCTCTCACCGGTCTCCGTTCGGAGAATTATCGCCCCCTTCTAGCCATAAATACGACGCGTTAACGTTGAGGAAAAACTCTAATGTTTCCGTCCTTAAATGAACGCCCCGTTATTACTTTGGAAATATTTTACCCTCCCTGGTACTGGTTCAGTATTTTCGAGCCTTACCCTCGACACCTCTTCTCTTCATTTAAAACGATAGCGGGCGTCTTTCTGTTTCCATTCACGCGAAAGGCCTTGATTAAATGAATCCACTTCTACTAATAATTGACAGCTCGTGATTTCGCACGCTTCGGTCGCAGGCGTGAAAGTACAACACACTCGCTCTTTGGGTTTTGTAACGCTCAATATTTTATTGAGGTTACTGGGGTTCCGGTGGGTACCCTCAATCCATGGTCTTGACGCGTTTCCCCTCCCCCAGACAAAGTAAATGTTCTCAACGAGCAACATAATAACACTCGGAAGAACCCTCATCTTGAAAACAGAAGTGACAAAAAAAAATACTAGGCGGTTGTATTATATTGGAGGCGAACAGATAATTTAATGAATAGCAACATAAATCAAGAGCTTAAAAAAATAAAATTTGAGCAAAGTGGTTCTATGAACGAAATCTCCGGTCCGGAACATTATGCGACTGACATTATACGTATACACGATCCAGTTTTACAATTAAACAACCAAGATTACACACCGAGTAAAGTGCTATTGCACGAACGATCGACGAACCTTCAGTATATGTACCTGGGTGCAAATCGGGTGTTTCAAGTTTTGCAGATACAAGCAAGGATTTAGCGATATTGCCATTCGTCCCTACGACATGGTAGTAGTGCTCGGTACGACACGTACTACTTATTAATGTTAATATAAGAAGAACAAACAAACAATGTCTGTTTTCAATTTGCGTTGAATAAAATCTAAAATAACAGTCCAGAGAGGGACGGAATAAGCATTTCCCGGATTCAATTTGCGGGCACCGCGGACGACAAGACTGCTGAAATGTTTTAATTTATGTTTTTGACGTCAAAGAATCGAACCCGGCCAATCACATGCCAACTGGCACAAAGTATTAAAAATGATTTTGATTTATTACAAATAGCATTGAGACGTTGTATTCCGTCGGTGGAAATTCAAATGAGGCGTTTTCCCCGACAGAAATTCGTAGTTATAATTCAATCCGGCCAACACTCGGGATAATGAATGCAAAGCGAAAATGTAATCGTTTCACGACATTTTAAATTATATAACTTGATTTCTCTACAAACACTAAGGGACGTATTATTATCAACTTAATAATAATTATTATTAATAACTCTGGTTGAAAGAACATCTATAAATTATTGCAGTAATTTTGTTATCAATTATCCGAGCGTTATTTAGTTTCGCGCTATTATGTAGTTTGTTAAATCTGCCGAACATTTGGACTAGTTTAAACAGTTGTAACGAATTCAATGTGCGGGCGGCGTGTATCGAGCAGTAGGAATTTTTGGCGCGCAAATTAACTGAGATTTATCGAAGCTGTTATTTTAGGGACGAGGGGGATGAGCCCGCCGCTGGTGGACGTAAGGCGGGGATTTAAGCGAGCGTGTCCTTAATATATCGTACTCGTCGGGGGTAAATGGAATAACTGTATCCGTGGATAAGAGAGGACGGGCTTCTAATGTGCGAAGACAAGACTGATGTGGGGCGGGATCACACGCACGCTCACTGGCTCCTCACACTCTACTGAATACAATCACTGTCATCGTCCCGTCTCAGTCTTAACACAGCCCGATAGTGTCACCGGCAATAAACCGTTTTCGGCCCGCATTATTCATAACAAACGCCGGCTCTCCTCTCACGCCGAGAGAGGGAGAGAGGCGGAGAGAGAGAGAGAGAGGGACTCAGGGGTAGAGATAGAGGGAGGGAGGGATCTCCGTCTCGGCGCTCCCCTTAATCGCCCGTTTAAAGGCACTTTAAGGCCGGCAACAAATTTAACAGTCACTTACTCTGCAACGACCCCCCAATTCGACGGACGTTACTCTCTTTTAAGCCTGCATTTCGGGCTCGGCGCATTTATTTAATTTACAGTGATGGAACTCAAAGATTTCCGGGTATTTCTGATACAATTTCGAAAGAAATCCGAACAGGTATGATTCCCAAAAGACTTTTTTTACTGCAATTATGAACGGTTTACAAATGACTGGAGTTTACAATATTATAACAATGGAGGTCATCTAAAAATCATCAAATGAGGAGAAAAAAATATTGATTCTCATTATATTACATATAAACATTTCCCGGGAACGTTAAACCGGTATCAGACTACAATATTTCATCTTTTCGGATTCTTTCTACGATTCCATACAGGATGTCCATCAATGGCTAAATTAATAAAGTAACATAATTTATTTGTGAAAATACCTGATGAATTAACCTTTGTCAACCATTACGCCATGCCAGTTGGCTGTCGTATTTGCATCAAATCAGTTACAAATCAGAGACAGCAACGTTAATGGATTAATAACTAAAAGGCCTCCACCGATGACAATCATTTATAAAAAATCACTTATAAATCTATATTTAATTACAATCTGGAACAAATACGTGTTTGCCTTGTTGTTAGACTTGGTGGCGATTTTTCACTATAAGATCTATTGTTCAAGGGCCAAGTAAGGGAAGTCGAGGGTATATAACTGAGTGCGCAGTTTTGGTCAAGTGAAGAGGGGATGGGGTACACAGGAAGGGTGCAATGGGGGAGGGGCGGCATTTACCGCCGCGACGAGAGTGAGGAGCCCGAGACTGAGTCGGAGACGGTGA
Source organism: Lethocerus indicus (assembly GCA_019843655.1). NCBI lineage: Eukaryota > Metazoa > Arthropoda > Insecta > Hemiptera > Belostomatidae > Lethocerus > Lethocerus indicus. Next base: position 16,657,846 of record JACDQD010000003.1, on the reverse strand, counting down.
ACTAAAGGACGACACCCAATTAATTAAACTAGATGCGTTGGACCAAGTTCAAGATAAGTTGGGCGAGTACAAGTCCCTTTGTGTCCGGAGAAGGAAACAATAACTAATCAGGAAGATAGGGGCGGGAAGACGCAGGTCTTGGGGGCCAAGTTATGCTCCGCTTTGTGGATAGAGGAGAGCGGGGCCGGCGTCTGTCCGGAATGCGCCCGCTCTAACACCCCCCGACCCCGACCCCGACCCCCGCCTCAGCGACACCCTCCAACCGCCCCCTACAACCAAAACGGCTCCACTTCACCGCCAAAACGTCCCGGCCCCGATCTTGATAGGCCCGGCCGTTTTATTAACGAAAACCAGTATCGATCGCCCGCACAACCGGCAAAACTACGAACCTGCCTCGACACACCCCATTTTCCTAATTCCAGCAATTTGTTACCAAAATGCGCCGAATTAAATGATGAAAATTACGACCATCCTTTTATCTATAAATTCGATACATTTGAATCATTTTCGGACAATTAAAATGCTAAATTTTGGGCATAAAATTAGTGCATCACATTACTGTAAATTAAGTGGGTAATCCTCTTATATTTTGCTTTCCCTAATTTAATATTTTTAAAATATCCCGTAATGTCGATGTTGGTATGTAGCCGATATACATTGAAGTATATATAAATGAGTGGCCAAGTGAGAGCGAGGAGAGAGGTCTTGTTTAGGACGAGTGCAATTAAAAATTAGTTATTATGTGCGTAATTAAAAATCCCAGTAGACTTATTTCAGTATCATTAGATACATTTATTTAATTTTGTATTGAATGTCCTATTTCTAATTTTCTTGCCACGATTATTATTGGTGGGAGGAGAAATCGTTTGCGAACATCTGGGGGCGACGTAAGTCGGTCAATAAAAAGGGGTTAGGCCGGCAATCAGCATCGCTCAACGGGTGTTAGGTTTTAGGTGCGAGGGGGCAATTAGGGGGATGGCAAGTGCCCGTGTAATTGGCCAGTAAAAATAATTGGAGGAAGCGCTTTTTAAACGGGCCTCGAATTAATATTCATAAACGGCATTTGTGTTTGTATTGGGTGGGCGGGGGCTAATCTTCAGCGGGTATACCTCCTTGCTCTTGCGCTTGACTATGACCGGACATTAGTGTTGTTCGGCCTTATACGCCTTCCCCTGTTAGCATTAGTTCTCGTTTAGCGGTGTTTGCTTAGTACTTTTGTTATTACCGCCCCCCCCTTCACCCTATAGCCGTACGCCGGGGTTAACCTTATCAAAGAGGCGTTTTGAAACAAAAAAAAGCTTAAAAGTAACATCCGGTTAGGAAGAGATTATTATATAGGTGACTCTTATAAGCGGATTAAGGTGGCTACACCGCTTAGCAGAAATTCCATAGTAGTTACATTCGGGACCAATTTCTGCCGGTAATTAAGAATGGGAATATTTGTAATTTAAAATTGCTAATTGGATCGACAAAATTATTTAGCAATTCGACAAATTGTTGGCTTAAAGATCAAGTACGTTATAATATTAGTTAATGTTATACACTTCAGTCTGAGCCATTTTCGTATGTGTAGTATAAACCCGAATTGTAATCACGTTATCAAATTAAAGCGTACGAATTACAAACAGTTCAAATATTTAATTATTAAACTGTAACGTAGCGAACACCGATTTCCAGTTTCCATCACATTCTAGTCTAATTGGAACGGATGAAAAGTGGAGCGTATATTATTTGCGAGTAAGCGGGAATATTGAAGAGGAAATGTCCGACAGTTTCTTAACTGAAAGTCAGACGACAATTGGAACTGTCGCGGCGGGTTGGTAAAGAGGGGGTTGTTGGCAAGGTCGGGGGGGGGGTCCAGTGGAGCGAGCTCTAATGCGTTGCGGTCGGGCATAAGTCGTCGCCCGCTAAGCCGCACTCCTCGGCCACTAAATTACACTAATTAAGCCCGCTAAATGGGTCGTGATGCTAAGTGAAGAGGATATTACAGGCTGCAATGGTCCCCCGCCCCGCCCCCAGTTCACAGACCGACCCCCGTCAGGGCTAAGAGCCGCCTTCCTTGATAGGTTCCGCTCCATTTCTAGTCCACCCCCAGGTACCCCCCACTCTCATATTTGGGGGACGTCCATCCCCGAAAGGTCCAACTCAGAGGTACCCGGCTTCCTCTTGGCTCCCAAGGATATTTGCTGCCCCTGGAACAACAGCCTCTACTATTATTACCACTATACTAGATATTTCCAATTGCATGAACTACGTATAAATGCAATTTCTCTTGTAATTAATGTAAACATTATATATTAAAATATTTTCGATAAAAAAAAATACAACCGGCCGTTACAGCGAGAACCCTTCAAACGTTCTTAGTGACGACATAAATTATCTCCCCACGTTGTAATATCTGGCAGTTACAGGGCAGTGATAGTCTACACAGGACAACACATCGTAAATCAACGTGCCTCTCTAATTTACTGACTACTGAAGCCGAAACCGGTATAGCATCGGGCCGAACCGACAGAACGCAACAATTATGGCATTCAGAACCCTTGTCGGCCACCAAACAGCTATCATAAAATGCACCAATGACCATAGCACGGAGTTTCTGCTTTATATTTGGGTCGGAAATATATTACACTACAGCTACTACAAACTACAATTTACGGAGAGAAGTTCAAGGTAACAGGTGAATTTCTCCTGGATATTTGGTTTTAACTACTCACCAATGGTGTTATTTTCATACCTATATATTCACCGTTAGTCTCTTGTGTACAATTAAATAGTCAGGTTTAAATAAATCTATAACAGAATATGAGATAGATAGAGTACTGTTAGATAAATGGAAATTCGATAGGAAATGAATAGAACGTATTGAATATCTCCTCTCTTTCATAATAAATTATTCGTAAATTTACTCATATTCATGTTCTGTGGATTTAGATTATATAGAGTTCATAAGTAAATATGTTACCTGGAAGACTTATTATAAATGTCTTATTAAACAAATTCAATTTTCAAAGTCAGTTACTAAGCATTGTTCCAACTGTGGTAAAACTTGGTTATATAATTAAGAAGTAAGGTGAATTGATTGATAAATTAATCTTGAAATATTTTTATCCAATAAAACAAATGGAATATGTTAGAAAAAATTAAGGATATATTCGCCAACACTCATCGTTTACTACCCAGGATTAGTTTTTAGAAATACGGCGTCTCCGTTAGGCAATCCAGCAAGACAATGTATCCCGGGTTTAGTATCAACAGGCGCAACGATTATTATTTCAAATTTTCTAATGAATTGAATTATAAAACTTCTTAATTTGATCCTGAGTCATGTAAATCAAATATTCTATCTAGTTTAATGCTTGTATGTGTTCCACATAAAATTTAATTAAATTTATTATCATTTTTAGTATTTAAATGGTAATTAATTATTTCATTTTATAAGTAATATATGGAAATTATTAAATTGTAAGCTGAAACGTTTTTAATAGTTTTTTAGTCGTAAAATGAGTCAGGGCGTGACCCGTTAAAATGTATTAATATTAATAATCCATCATTGCCGTCTTGAGGAGGTTGTATGAGGCGATTGGCGTGGGCGGTGTGAGTGGGGGGGGGGCGTATTTTTAAAATAAATTACCAAGACTAAAAACACAACCTAATGTACACGTCTTGTACAGTCTGATGAATGAAGTTAATCAGAAGACGATCAATCAGGGGGCCTGGCTTTGACGCGAATCGAGACGAGGAAAAAGGAAATATAATACAGTCGGGGAGGCAGTACCCGGCAACCAGCACCCAACACCCAACACCCAACACCAACCGGCTATACACCTTTATTATATTCACCTTGGACCAGAAAAATAATTCATGATCGCCCACCAGCCGCTGTTTGCCCCACTCAACTCGTGAACTATAACCCAACTTGTGAATTACAACTCGAACACTTCTCTGTCCTACTCGACTATTGCCTGCATCCGTGAAATATCCAAATTTTTTTCAATCGGCAACTCGAATTGTTTATTTTACATGTTGTTCGGCGCCTCTAATAACTATTGAAGAGAAATTATCTATGGGTCAAAAGGGGTTGAGATAAAATCTATTACAATTAGTCTATTAGAAATAAACCATCCATTGATTGTTGATCTCTCGCTTTGATTTTTGATTTTTTAATACGTTTTCTTAATAACAATTGGTAATTTTATTATCAGTCATTGACAAATCTAAACGGAATGGGAATGTCCGTTGTGTTGGAAACGAGCCATGGTAACTTGCGTATGGGCCGATATCTCGGAATTAGCAGGTCGGAATCGACCGCTGATGCGTAACGTCGTTGGGGAGTGACTAAACGAGCTATGATTTCATCGAACGCGAGCGTTGTGTGCAACCGGTCAGTTGTGATCTGCTGAACAAGAGCAAAACATACTCAAGTGTGCTCGACTCGAAAATTATTCTCTCTGCTACTCGCAAAGGACAAACGCGTTTCGGAATTCGCTCTGAAATTCCAAATTTACTGAAAAGGAAATTGGAAATGTTCCAGCAGTCAACACCGCCACGTTTTACTGCCAACCTTACTCTCTGTGCTACTGAACTTATACGATAGCGAATATGTTGACCTCCGGGCGTATAACGCCGGTTTTATTTCTCGTAGGAATCATTGATAACAATATAACTCGGGAACTGAAAATTAATTGTGGAGCATCATTATGCAATATTTATTATATAATTAATATTGCGCTTTATGCTCATAACGTGCTAGATTCATAGGCCAATACTTTTCATTTATATGTAATAGTTAGCAGGAAACACACAGATCGGGCAGTTAAGTGCTGACCAAGGGCGGCACCTATCCAATCGTACCCTCCAAAATCTGGCACCTATCCAGAAGTGCAGCCTTCTGCCTTCTGAACACCAAACGCCAACCTGCCTCGCCCATGCTTCTTTCAAGTCTTATATACGACACCACAACAAAGATATCACCACAGAACTTTTCCGATTTATTAATCCAATGACGATTTATTAATCAACTCCGAAGATGGGTCCCAGTTTTCAAACCAAGATTTCCAGAGAAACTAGTCCACACATTAGAATATCATGTAGTTAATATCAGAGCTTGTGTCCGGTACCAGAGTAATACTCCAACGATTTGTAATGCTACATATTGGAGTGCTGCTATCACTCCAGAGTATAGACATCGGAAGAACGTGTCTCCGGATATGATTCGTTTAATTAAGGAAATGAGTGTGACCGGTGAACCATCCGTTGTAATATATATATATATATATATATATATATATATATATATATATATATATATATATATATATTTCCTCGGATCGATGTGTGAACTGTATTTGTATTTGAGATACTTATTTCAAACCCCACTAGGGGTTTGAATACCAGTGAGGCACGTTGGTATACGGGTCGAAACCGTTTTAACATTTGACCGAATCAGCAGATAATGACATGAGATAACCAGAATAATGCACCCCACTTATGTTTTATTTTTTTATCACGTTTTGCCATATTCAAAATTTTTTTCTGCTAATAATAACAGAAATACAAAAAGAAATATCTCATCAATTAGACTAATGGGGCTGAATTGTAAAGACAAATGAAAGGGTAAAATAATCAGAACAGGGTAGAAATGACAAGCCGGAATATGCGGTAGAGGAGATATGTCTCGAAGTATCTTCATCGCCCTTTATATTTCCAACAATTAAAACAACACAAGGCTTATCTTTCACTTTTTTAATTTCAAATTCCCCGGAAAAATAAAACAACTGGAGACGTCGCGGGCTATCTTAACGGAGCGCGTTATCTAATAGGGCGCCGGCATCCCTGTCCGGCCGGGACGCCAGCTAACACTAATACACAGGGGCGGGGCGGGGGGGGGGCTTTTGTCCGGACAAAATAATAATTTACCTTGTAAAAATCAGATAGTGAGAGCCGGCCGTATCTGGGCAGTTTGCGTAATGTCGAGGTTATGGTAGGCTTGGTGGCGGCGAGGACGGGGGCGGGGGCGCAATCTCGCACGGGGACAATATGGCAAAGGGGATTAGGCGAGTGTGAGCGTGGTGGCCGGTGCGGGGGAGTAACAGTATGTCATTGTGCGAGCCGCTATAGCTGGCTAGGTCCGCGTGTTTACACCGGGCAAAAAATAACCTCGGGCCGTTTACCGTTGGGGAGGAGCCGGCGCCGGGTGACGGGACCGCGCGTCATTTCTCGTCATTACACTAAGCCAACGGACACAGGCAAACCACGGGCACACTTACGGCCAACGAACGATAACTTTAATAATCCCTGTCGCTTTTTATACCTGGCAACTTGCCCCGTGTAAAGTGGCGGTGTGTTCGATTTTTTTAGCAAATCCTGAGTTACGCCATCGGAAATTATGCAGATTTCCGGGGGGGCCCCCAATAATCGCCCCTCCTCTGATAGCCGGGGTCTCCCGGGAATAGAGTTCGGCGTATAAATATTGTAATTTGGCGTAACCGAATTGTCTACTTTGAAAAGATATTATTAAACGGACCTATTATTGCGTTATAAAATATTACAATTTAATATGATTAATCATTGAGATTATTGGCCCGAAAAACAAATGTAGCAAATACTTATGACAATCATTATATTGTCGATGATCTCAAATATAATTCAGGTGAAACTATTTAAAAACAATTGAAATAACTGATTAAGAGTGCATATATTTTTCCGATAATTGGACGAGTCGTCCAATCTTTCATAAAACATTTTTAAGCATAGATCTTTCATTAAATCAAGAAGCCGCTTCAGTTTATTTAGAAACGAAAGGGACGTTATAAATTTCGTTCTCAATGTTCTCGGACAATGTTTCTTTCTTTTAAGCAAGCATTAGGCATTGGCTTTGAGCGCCGCTCACTCTACTTCTCTGAATTTCCAAGTAGTTCCTAGTAATTCGGTTAAATTGATGAACTTTCGGCGATTCTATGGCATTATTATAATTGAGCATTTTGTAACGACTTGAATTATGATATTTCCTTACGTTTAAATCATTAAACGCTGTTAATGGCCTAATTGATATTTCTTGACAGCATATTATTTTGAGTGCTGCCTTCAAATCGAACAGTAATATTATCCATATATTATTTATTATCTTTTCATTCAGTCTGTAGTTAGATTGATAAATATTTTAGAAGTTTAAATTATATTCATTGAATGATGTTTGCGCGTACTATTAACGTACTGCTAGAATTTTATGTGATCCTGTTAGTACTGATTTTTTCCGCTAAAAGGGATTGAAAATGATTTCGCATGACAAGCTCTTAAATAAGCCAATTAAGAATTTAGTAATTAGTAGAATCAGGATTCAGTGAATATGTGATGAGAGATTTTCATTAGCCATCTCCGGTTTCTGTCAACTGGAATATCACTGCAATGATCCACTCTTTTCAATCTAACCAAGCATTTCGGGAGTATATAAATTATGAACAGTTGTTGGGTGATTAAGTTCAAATTGGTATTCGTCAGATCCCAACAATAATTTAAATATTCACATCACTACAGTCTGACCACACACACATTTTATAAAATCGACACGTATTAAAATACAACATTTTTACTCATAATGATAAGCCGATTAGTGAGGGATCATTTATCTTACAAATAATCTGCCCATGAATCATTTACCATTTCAATAACCACGGGCCATTTTAAATGGGAAGGTATAGAATTCTGGAAGATACACCATCGATACTTGTTTCTCCGTTTATTGAGTATAGAATAAGTGAATCGTTCTATTTAAATTCATTGTACTTATTTTACGGATCAAGTACAAGACCAGGTTAGAGAAATATCGCAAGACTGGTATTCGAAACCCTCCCGGAACACCAAAATTGTAACTTGACTTGATTATAATACTTTTTCATATAAAGAATGGCCCAAATAAAGGTTTGTCAATAATAAGCGATTAGATTACGAGTTTGATTGAGGATTTTTGCAGCTGGGATCGTGTACGCATTATGAAATTTCGGCGTCGATATTTTAACGGGGACGGACACTAACGTGACACTAACAGGGGCGGTCGGGTTAGTTGACGGTTGACGCGATCCCCAATGTATTAATTTACAAACTAATACAACTTACCCGGTAACGTTTCCCGGTTGTATTGTATTAGCGTCAGCGTCCCTCACGGCGGGCGTTCGGCGTCCGCCCGGTTTAACTTATCGCTCCGACATTAAACCCCCGACGTTTAACCATAAATCTATATCTGCTGTCTGAACGGCTCACACTACGCCGCTAAATCACAGTTACAACGTCCCTCGGCCTCATCCGCGTCCTGAATTTCGTGTCAATTACCGTCATATTTATTGGGCCCGCCCTCCCCCCACCCCACCACGACCTACTAATTCCCGATCATTGCTTATTGCCATGTCCGATCGGACGCACCGACGTTGGCGGCCAATGAAAATGTTTCGTCGCCGATAATTAAACTGAATTGGACAAACGCTTCACTTTGTATTTCTCAAAACTTCATTTCCGTTTTCTTTACAGTATGATTTATTAGTATAAAAAGTTTGTCAAGTTTTAGATTTCAGTACGCTCACAGTACACTTTAAAAATATTGGTAGTAATGTTTCGACCCCAAAATAGTATGGGCAAAATATTAATTTGAAGTTTTGGCCCTTAATATGTTCTCTCTACCTTTTGTTTAAATTAATAGGTTATGGTTTATTTGAATTATATTGGAGTAATTTCGTTATTTATCAACAATTACTAAATATCCAGACTAGCGAAATGTCATCGGCTGTTAAATACTGAACACTTTCAAAACTCGACAATCGTGGAAAGACGTGAATTTCACTAATGGTGTGGATCACGAGGGCAGAGTAGGTTTTATGTTGTATTTTCCCCCGTGTGGGTCGAAGGGGTGAACATGAGGCTTAATATGAAAGCGGCGAGGAAGTGACGAACAGAAAGAGAGCGAGAGAGGGAGTGAGAGGGAGTGGGAGGAGCGGGAACAGCCGAGTGTGATATCATCATAAGTTGTGTTCGCTATAAGTGAAGGGTATTTCTCACATCGGGCGCAACATCCGTGGCTATAACTCCCAGCACACGGCGCCCCCCTAAACTAACCCGAACCATCCCACCCCTTCCAATCCTCCAATCACGGCACTTTTCTCCCTGACCCTCAATACCCTAACTCAATTTTCGCTTACGATTTAACAATATATCTATAACTATAAGTACATGTATATTACAAATATTTAAACGACAAACATACATTTAATTATTTTTGTAGAAATGTGTATTGTTTGCCCTCAGAGGGAAAATAGCGTTTTATGCATTTCAAATTAAGATACGCTGAAAGCCTTTTTTGACGATATTTTCAATATGATAAGCTATTATTTATTCGGTATGTTCAGAACCACTATAATATTAATTCTGTAAATAAATATCTAGGTAGTACATGGGCGCTAGAGCCGATTCATCTCCCCATTATTATAATATTCGATCGCGGTAGCGTGAATTAATTAAATGGGAATATTACTTGTTCGTAACCCTTTAATTATCAAATTCTATGTTTCGTCGATTCCTTTTTTTACGCTCGTACTGTTGCGGATCCTTCGTTCGTTACTTCATTACGCGGGCATTCAACGCCGCTAAAGGATATATACAAAGAGTTAGTTAACCCGCGGGGGTTTTCCACTCGTGAAAACGTCGACGCAGAGCGGCCGCTATTGGTAATTCAAAACGGATTGAATAATATAACAAGGGCGGCGCTGAAAAGGAGTGCTTGAATGATGAAATATTGTGTTTGACTACACGACTGTAAACACAGTCGAGAGCCGAGGCGACTAGCTCAGCTCAGCTCACTCACTCACTCACTCACTGTATCGGGGCTAACACACTGGGGCGTTCCCGGCCCTCATTTCCGCCCCTCTGTCGGGCCCCGGCTCGCACAACTCAAAGAAAAGCAATTAAATGAATATTCAAGTGTAAGTCTGAAAGCGGCACCCCTCGCAACCGCCCCTCCCGCCTTAAATTCCCGCCAAATATTTGATAACGGAGTCAACAGAAGTGGGTGGGCGCCACCCCCCCCCCCCACCGCGGGCTCGTAGGGCCCGCAATCCAGAATTCATGGGCGCAGCGTGGCCAGCAGCTTCGGCGCGGGTAAATTAGGCGAGCGGCCCCTAATCTGAGCCGACTCGCGGATTTCCCAAGTCGGCCGCCCCTTTCGCCCGTCCCGACAGGGTTTTTACCAGCCCCCGGGCCACATTGCCAATATTCCTGGATATCAATAATTAAATTGTACGCCCGGTTTCGCTTAATCTGGGAAACGAGCGCCGCAGGGAAATGAATAGGGGAAACACAACGGCCTGATTAACTCCCTTTTCGTATCCCTTAATAACCGACCAGTATCGGACATCCTTACTGACCTCTCCCCTCGTATTTATTGCGTTCCAAAGCGTCTTAGTTAGTAATGCTTTTTATTGCCATTTAAACCAACGATGCAGGTTCGAGGATTACTAAGTGTAAACGACGACTTCATTGAATCACCTTCAGAATCACCTTTCGAAGCTAATTGATTTTCTCTTCATCGTGGGCCCATTCCTGCCGCGCTGCGCACATTGTTCCTCGTGAACGCCATAACGGATTGGTAGGACTGGTATAGGATCAATGGATATTTGAACTCTTCATTGTAATCCCTGAAACTAATTACCGTTTCAGATAGCGGCAATGAACAATGCAGATTGTTTCGGGTGGGAATTTGACCAACTATAACTATAAGTGTGTGGACGGGAAAAGGTGAGGGAGTCAAGTTAAGGTGTGCGGATCAATAACGACAGTGAAGGTATTATTTATTAATGGTCTCCGTGAGGGGGCTGCCCAGTGAGATGCGGCTTAATTTAAAATAATTGCCTTCACTCAGGGCAGGATTTGAGCGGTAAGCCCCCCGGCTTGGGATCTAGATTAAAAATCAGGACCTAAAACAATAGCGGGAGAAGGAGGAAATGGGAGGGACGGCGGTAGAGAGCCGGCGACCGTGGAAGACGCTTGAAGATAGGCGGGGCAGGGGTTGTGGGGAGGGGTGGGGCGTCGGCGCTCATTCTCCGGAAGATGTCGCGATAAATTACGTTCAAAAACAAAACGGCATCACCATTAGGGAAGGGGGAGGGGGTGAAAGAGCGAGGAGGAGAGAGGCCGCGCTGGAATTAGTGAAACATGGAAATGGCGAACGGGCAATAAATATGCCACCGTGTTCCTTCCTCTATTTAAGAATACACCAGTCATATATATATATATATATATATATATATATATATATATATATATATATCTCAGAGGAGAGGGGCCGCTTGCTTGAGAATAAAATGGGAGAATATTAGTAGTGCGGCGATGATGGTGAATGGGGAATGGGCGGACGGATGGGAGGAGGGGCGGAGGGCATCACCTCCTCTTGCCGATCCTAATAGAGGATCGCCCCGCTCCTCCACGCCGACCCCATCCTCCTTTTCTCTATCCTGATAGAAAACACTGCGTGATATATTAGGGCCATTAAAGTATTATTTATTAGCTCATGACGGAATCCTCGGTGGTAAATCTTCTTCCCTCCCACCCCGACCATCGTCCCGGTGTGCGGTTGATCCGTCTAACCCCCGCAACTACTTCCAACCAACCGCTACCCGTGAGCAGCGACCCGGTCCGGCAATAAATATTAACTTTGAGACAAAACGTCGATATGACGAGGTTTTATGAAGCATAATACCGTCCCACTTTCTTCCTATAAAGGACAGACAATACGGTGGGCACTGCAAAGTGCGAGCCGGTGAATCGTTTGGTGTTAATTTTACAATTACATTGGGGATGGTATATAAACTAGTTTCTATCGTAGTGTCTGGTTTAACGGCCGACATGATAACCGAAGATGCGACCCTTGGTTGGAATTTTATTTCACAATATGATAACATTTATGAAGGAACAGTCCAATTTTGTTTCGTTTTTATTGTTAGAATTGTATACATGGACCTTTTACTACGATATACAATATCACCAAAATTCACTTATTATTAAACTTAGATTGATTTATTGATATTATTTTTTCAATTTGTTCAACAATGCAGTTCGGTACTGTACAATGAAGGAAGAATTCCTTCCTGCTTGGTTTCGGTCTGCGAGGGTTTTCATCATCTGCCTCCAATATTTCATATTTATCGTTTTTTAAAGAACTAGCATGGACAAGTTATGCTCAATGTAGTTCTCAATGTACAATTATAAAGTGAGAATCGGTCAAAGGAGAAGCGACTGTAACAATATCTTGAAGCATGTTGTACATAAATAGTTTTTTTTTAAAAAAAACGAAATTTATGGCTAGTAATATATCTTGTTTTTTAATTTAAAATTATAGTTATCTGCGGTATAATGAAACCAATTATATCTGTGTGACATTTCCATATTTAATTAAGGGGCCAAAAAAATTGTTGGCTCCAGCGGATACTGAAAGGATAAAGAAATTGAAATGTTGGATAACAAAATGGGGCAGTAGCACTGACGACGGACCCCTTCGATTTGATGCACTACCGAGGGAGGGGTTCGTAATAATTTTGTAAATTTCAACGTTATTGGAAACAACCTGTTACTGCAGAAGACAGTTGTTTAACTGGAAATCCCTTTGTAGTTGTTCCCGCAATAAAGGTTAACTCTGTTGTTACCAAATGCAATGATGCGTTGTGACAGAAATTCAAATAAATTCGATTACAATGTGCAATTGACCGTCGAAGGAATTCATTGAAATGAACACCGGCAGTGCTCCTCGGTACAATTCTATATTATAATAGAATATAGAAATATTTCCAGAGCATTTGCTTGCTAATCAGCCAATTACTTATACAATATTTCCTCCTGTGTGTAAATAACAATTAATAAATCATTATAAAATATGACAAAAATAATTGAGAATTCGAGTAAAAATCAATAATATGAATTAAACAGTATTATGTTTAAAATTCTTCTATGGTTTCGGTGTTTTCAATATATTTACACAATAGATTTATATTTCAGACTTATTTTCAGTTTTATTATGGTGTTCTTAGCATGAGATTAAATTATGTTATATTTGACCGTTTGCCGTCATGGTACGAACTCGGGCTATTCTCGTTCTGGCAAGCTGTTATATTATGATAACATAAACAGGTGGTATTTTCTATTAGAAGTTATTTATATAACCTGGTTCAATTACAAAATAGAATTGAAAATTTAAATACACTCAATTGCCATACAAAAGGACCACTTATTAAACGAAGTGGATAGGATGTAGATTTTTGGAAAGGATGAAACGGATCATAAATCTGGTACAACTTTCAGATTCAAACACGGAGACTATAAGCCTCATGCTTCAGGCTGGCAATTTCCCTTTCCTAGTGTTTCGGTTCTCTGTTTTGTCGGTTATTTATTATTCGGCGTGGGTTCTCAAATAGAAGGAATTTCATAATTATAAAGAGGGTTCCGGATCCATTTAACAGAAGCTTTCGAGTGGTTGATATCGCCTCCTCCGCCCGGCGGAATACACGGCTTAAGTTCTTCAGGAGTCCGCTGAGGGTGGCGGGGGCGGTTGGAAGGGGCCTCCAATTAAAGTTTACCTCGGGACAGAGAACATATCTTGGCTCAGAAAAGCCCCTTAGGGTAGTGGTTTAAGGGTTGTGGGGGGGAGGGGGTTGATGGGGAGCGGGGTCCCCATTGTCTGTCCCCCGTCCCCGAATTTACATTTTAATTGTGACCCGTTAAATTCCACGCCTGATTTTATTTCGTTTTGTCAAACACGACGCAACTAATTTGAATTTCAATTCTTTCTGATGACGTTAGCCAATGGTTGGGCGGGGGCCGCGCACTGTCGCCTCGGCAATGACTATATATTGCGTGTGTACATTGAGGGAGGCCGAGGAGGAGCAAGCCGCCACCTCTAGCCTTATTTGAATTTATAAACACGGGGCCTCACCCCACGCCCAGTCTCCCGGTAAGTGCTATTAGAAAACTCACCGACGCCCGGCAGTGTTTAATTCCATATTGAGATGGCGCGAACTCTAATGCAGATTAGAAATGGGGCCGATCCTTCTATGAATAACCTCCGCTTTATTATTCCCCACCACTCGAGTCAGCATTTTTCTCAATTCATGTCCGATAGAAAGTCATTCGGACAATATATTGTCGGGAGCATATTTTTGAAAATATTTGAATCGTCAGGGATATCGGATTTGAGGTAATTTATGCCCGTATTAAAATATCGCCGGGAATTTAAAAAAAATCGCACGGTCGGAACTGTTACTGGGTTACAGGCAAAATGTAAGGCATCTGGTTTAATCAACCGGGCGGTGTGCGGGTGGCGGGGTATCAACGTTGGAGAAAGGGTCGGCGAATTCGGTACGCTCATTTCCATACAAATGACGTGAATATAAACACCCATATTTATTAATGAATCGCTTCCAAGTTTTCCAGGTATATAAGCGGAATTAAAAACAAACCGAATACAACAAGCCCGACCCCCACTACCGCCTGCACCGGCCGCACCACCCGGAGCGGTAACGGGGTGGATCCTTCAGCAATGAAAAGGGCGGACGGTACAAAACAATAATTTCGCGTAATGTAAAGCGGTTACTTGTATATTCTGCACATGTGTAAATTTGCATAGTCGGGGCCGGGACGGAGTGAGGGCTGTAGGTGAGGCGGGTGGAGAGATGGTGCTATTCAAGAGTGGAGGGAACTTATCCAGTGTTGTAGGTCTGTTTGGACGTTGGCGGGGGGAGGGGTGGGTGCAGGTTTCATAAAGTGTTAAGCCGTTTGCCGGCTCTTGTAATCCCGGAGAGGTGGAGAGCGGGACTTAGCGCCGGCTCTCTCCTTCCATCTCCCTCGTCCTCACCTCCTCTCCTACGCTTCCTCTCTCTATCTGCCTCCGCCCGCTCTTTCAGGTATTAGACGTTGCCCCACCTTATGACGCCCGCGTAGGCTCCCCCGGACACGTATTTGTCACCGTCTTAAAGGATCAACTCGGACCCAACTTCCTAATGCGGAATTAGTTTGAGTGTATTCCTCCCGGCTATACTTCCCCTATGCGTACATTCCGACGACTGCAATTTTCATTTAATGTTAATTTAAATACAAAATATAAGCTTTAGCGGTTGGAGCCAATTTATGTCAGCACTCACAGAAATTACGATAGATGCCAACTCTACTGCATAATTTGTACGCTTCCTACAACTTATAAAGGCAACCTGCAGACATATACTAAAAATAATCATTATTACTAGAAATATACAATATAAGCTGAAGAAGAGTAAAAAAAGCGGAAATAAATTTAAAAAAAGAAAGAAAATTATAGGCGAATATTATTAGTACGTATCACGGCGTAAAGGATATACTACACCAGCACGACTCATCAGTTTTGCGGGCCAAGTATCAGAACACTGTAAGGGGGTAAATTATATCTTAATGACGGCGTATCCAGGCATTTCCGAAAACCTTAATTATCGAAGCAACGTCACGAATGGGCTATTACATAATATTCGGTAGACTGGAGGAGGGTTTATTAATAAATTTAGCCGGGACATTGGGACTAACGCCGAGCGGCCGTCCGCCCGGGGCCGCCCATTGTGTCACCGTTCGGTGCGGAGGGTCCTTCCTCGCTCCCGCATAAAATACACACACGCTAGATACAATACAGGTTAGTGTAAATTATAAGTAAAGTCGCTATGCGGAGGAGCGCTGAATAATAGAAACTAAGCCAGCCCGGCTCAGAGGGGCCCCGCCTTTATGGGGCCCATTAACACGTAGGCGGGCTTACAGTGTAGAGTCTTTGTTGGAGGAGGTTTCGTCAAGTGTTGGAGGGATTACAAGTCCAAAACAATACGAGAACCGTGCTGTGGAGAAGTTGGCCCCGAGATTACCTGCGGCCGCCCAGTTAAGAACACGGGGGCTTACAACCTGCCCTACCGGCTAAACTGCCCCTCTTATTCAAATGGCGCTGTTAGCTGACCTCCATTGTTACCCCCCCCCCGCCCTCTCCGCCCGGGCTTAATTTGATTTCTAACCACTGCGGACCCGCTAACTGGCCACTAACACTTTCCTCATCTCGACTCCCGCTCCACAATATTCGACTTCAACCGGCCCTCTTAAATCTCCAAAACTGTACTAGTCCACTGCCGTACCGTCCGAACACAGCCTAATTCACATGATGTTCGATGTGTTTACTTTGTATCTTAAATAGTGTTCTATTCGAAAACAATGCAGTACTTCCTCACGACACGCCTACCACCAAATTAAATGTAACCCATTCGCTCATTATATTCCAGCCACTGAATCTGGAAAATAAAACTATCGCTCGAAATTGAACCACTTTATTGAATTAGATAGTTTATGTGTCCAGTAATAAAAAATACGTACAAAACGAATACTTTCAAAGTCATTTTCAAGATATTTTTATGTGAAGTGAAAGTTTCTTGGTAGTTTAATTTTCTTAGTTTTTACGGTTATGCGGGAGAACGTTCAATTTTATTAAAGTTCCCCATTTAAATTATAACAATCATTCAACAGGTAAATAAATATATAGTATTTAAGCGAGCAGTCTAAGAAATTGGAAGAACACCTCACACTAACGGTAAAACACTACCAAGAAAGGGCTTCCCTTCGTATGCACGATTAAACAATCGGTTAAACAATGGGGAAAGAGCAAATGAAAGAAGTGGGTAGCGCAGGTGAAAGAGAAAGAGAGTGGTGCCGGCGGATAAGTGGTTTAGTAATCAGTTAAAGAGTGGATGGCCAGAGGAGGGGGCGAGCTTTTAAGCGGTGAGTGAACCCGATGGGGCCGGGCACGGAAAAGCACGGGCAACTAGACCCCCCTCCCATTCCTCCACCCCCTCCCACACCCGTGGCGAGGGCGAATTGTAGACGACAGGGTAATTAGCATGGGAGGAGGAGAGCTCGCTGAGGATAATTTCAGGGGGGTTAGTATCACTCCCCGAGTCATACTAACAGAAGGACACTCCTCTAATTAACTGATGAACAGAGAAGGGGCCAGCCGTGACGGTCGTGGTATTTGTTGTTTTCAAAGTTATTCGGTGGCCGACTCCATCCCGGCCCGACACCTCCCATCAGTACCCTTAACCCATCTTTCACTTCCACACTGCTTGGGCATTACACAATTTAATTATAAATATATAATGCTAATAAGTAAAAATTTCGATGTTCATTTCAAACTATTGCCATTCTTGTGATCTCGTTTGACCATAATGTGTATTATAATGCAATCACTCGAATTAATTTTATCAAATGTCCTGCTGGCCCCTGACTAACCGGGCACTTGTAATTATGGTGTCATACACAAATTCTGCAAAACAAGCTTTTTATTTTGACGCGTCTTAGTATAATTCGCTATTATTTATCCTGGTGGACAGGAAAATGTCGATTAATGGGTAATGAATGGACCTAAAGTATCGGTGTTTCGATAAATTGTACGATTTCTCCAGTCTCTCTCTCTCTCTCTCTCTCTCTCTCTCTCTCTCTCTCTCTCTCTCTCTCTCTCTCTCTCTTCCTCTTTACGGTAATTAAGTGGAATATCATAAACAATGAGCTCTGGCGGTGGTCTGAGCCCAAGGGCTAAACACCTTCGTGTAACTTACGCCCCTTTTGGCCGGCAGTAAGTCATCGTTAACGTATAACGTATGCCGAAACTATTTGTTGAATATGGCCGTTTGGGTGACGTTGTTGGGACCAATAAATAACTGCCCTAATTGGAGTTTGTTGTCTAGTTGGTGGCGATATAGGAGCCCCTAGGAGGAGGAGCGCTCTCATTGAGTTAGGGGCATGTGTTAAATCTCTTGTTATGGTTATGAAGTTTGCGGTCCCTTGATGTATGTTGTGGGTATAAGCCCCTCCTGGCCCTCTACCTCGGCCCAGACGTTCCCTCGCTTCGCCTTCCTCCGAACGGGATCATTGGACCCTCCGACCACTATCGCCTAAATTAAACTTCCAACTAACTATAAGCCGGAGCATAAATAAATGTATCCGAAGTGGTAATAGGTCCAATAACTATTCCTCGGCTCAATGCTTCTAAATTAACCGTCTATAGACGATACCGTTCGCATCACATCTGCCCGGCCCTACCAACCCGTTAATCTCACAGTATACTGACCCATAGCGTCTCATCATAACGTATTCAATACCACACATGAAACATGACGGTAATCGCTCAGAAAAGAGAAAAGTCAAACGGAACTTGTATGCAGGCGTACATTTTAATGCTCCTTCCATAAAAGGAACGCCATATAACAGTTAAAAGAACGATATCTCAAATATTAGTCTTTCATCGCTTTCACTTATAAAGTTAATTGAAGATGACAAAATTACAAAGTACAATTGTCCACCAGAATGTCTGTGCTCTATAACTTTGTGACATAGATATTCTACCCTAGATTCAAAACATACCCAATCAACAAAATTATACTTTGACATTATTTTCAGAAAGGACTATACGACGGACCCGTCCTAAGGAAGAGATATGGGGATCGACAGCACACTTATTTATTATTTATGGGACAAAATGATGGGATACATCCTTCGTAACACAAAGGGGAGGGTTGGGCTGTCGGGGATAATGATGAGACGGGCGGCGGTGGCGGGGGAGGAGTAGTTAACTAATTGGCGGCTACTAGTGCTAATGATGGGCGTCGCTGATTTACTCGGTCCCGGGCACTAACTGTCGCCCGCTCGCCGTACCGTCTCCTCGCCGAGAATTAGGTACCCCAGTGGGGGCGGTGGAGGCGGAGGGACACGTGGACGGCATCAGGTCCCCGCAACGCGGTACTCGCCTTCGCCCCCAACCGCCCCCCACACCGCCGCCGTGCTAAGTTATGACCTTTAATTTGGTGGTCCTCCTGCGGGTGGCCGGGGAATGCCCGTTTTTAACCGGCGGCACAAACGCCGCCGTCCCCGACGTCCCCGGCTTCCTGTCGTCCATTTCTGAACCGTGAAATTCTGGAATTAAAAGACCCTCTCTCGTATTTATTCCACTGCGTAATGAGAAAACGCCGGCTGCCCACCGCGTTGATAACTGACCGCGTTGGTCGCCGCACATGGCCAATAAAAAGAAACTAATTATGTTAATGTTATCTTCGATTATCAGACCTTTAATAGATAAAAACTGTTTGTTTATATAGAAAATATCTTATGTTAAACCCTTCTTCTATTGCACTTTTCGTAACGGGCTTCTTAACAACGATTAATCCAGATTTGGGAGTCCATTTGTTGAAGTTTGAAACGGGAAGAGAGGTATCCGATAGTCGATGTTCGCACAATCTGAGCTAAGAGTGTGTGAAATTAACTACGAGAAGAATTGGATATAAATAAACTTCTCGACACATTTCGTCTACTCGACGGGAATCGACATTTCCGCACAAAATAAGTACCCTAAAAACTTAATTAAACAGATATAATAAAACATATTTAACAGCCAATTATACCTATTTTGCCATGCATATACTCTGTCTCACCTATTTTAAAAATGTACGATTTTGATTCTGTACACTTTCACATCGTGTAATAAACACTTGTGAATAGAGTTGTTCATTCCATCAAAGCTAAATATGTAGGATTACTCATTACATTAAATCTCTATTAATTAATTAAATCTCCCAATGAGTCGTAGATTTTAATTTTCCCTTTTCAAACTCCACTTTTTAATGTTCTAAAATTGATAAGCTACCTGAACGACGGATTAATATTTTTTTCTCTTACCACATAAGCTATAAATAATTAATATTATTTGAAGGAAGTAAATTACCGACCAGCGTAGAGCGGATACGAGGTGTAGGTGTAAGACGTCGAACCGGGGAGTTTTAGTACCGGCCCGGAAACGGTAGTAAGAGAAGGCGGGAGGGGAGTTCCTCGGCGGTAAAATACGGGAATTTCATTCCCCATAGAAATTCACACGAAGTGTATGGACTCTATACAATTGTATAAAACAGTGGCGAGGGTGTGCGCCCGTGTGCGTGTTTAGTTTATGTGGGTGGGCAGGTAAGTGAAGGCGGTGTTGCGGACGGGGGCGGGGGCGCTAGAGGCCAGTAAAGCGTCCGAGGGGACCGGCCTCCGCCCCGCCCCCGCCGCCGCCCCTTGCCCACGGTCCTAAGTTGTGTTTACACCGGCCCAGACGCACCCCAATATGAACAAATGCCCGGGGAGCGGCCCCGACCAGAGATTGTCTCTGTGCCGGCCGCCTCTTCCTCCTAATACAAGCAGCACAGAATAATACTGATTGCCGGGCGACTTCCCCTTCGCCCTACGACAAAATATTGTTCAGCATTCACTCGCCTCACCCTCCTTCGGTCACCCTATCTCATCTGCATTTTTCTTCCTGACCGATATTGCCGGTTTTCTTCCCCTCCCAAACTGCCTTATATTTTCATTTACCCTGCCCCGACAATTCTACAGACCTACAAATCAGGCAAAAATACTCGCCTCTTTGTAACCGTCAGGAACTATTCTATTCCTCTCCGTCTCACAGTTATTGTCCGCAATCATCGTGTATAGTAAATCTCTTTATTCGAACTAATCAAATAGTGAAGGGAGTAATAGTACGGTTATTTAATTAATGCTGTGGATAAATTTTGTATATTTTCTTTGTTCCTAATACATCAATGCTAGAATTTCTCTTATCAATCTATTGTTACAGTTTTAACTGTACCGCAATGACAATTGGGTAGCGGAACGCTTGTAATAAATGTCTCGAGGCGCATTGAGAGCCCGAAATAATTTCTTCTCCTATATATACGCCCGATCGGGTAGAGAAGGGTTCGTGTAGTACCGGCACCCGAAATAGAAAAACAAAAAAACGTGAGAAATGTAGACAATTGGCGTCAATATGATGAATGTATGGGGCGGAAGTGGTTTTAATAAAGGGAGGGATGGCGGACCGATCGGAGGCTAAATCGAGAATGGGAAGAGGCGGAGGTGACCCTTAATTGCCGGGCGTAAAGGGGGACTGGCAACGAGGTCCAGGCACATGGCACACCGATAACGCAATAAAGACACAAAATATAAGAGCGATCCGGCGGGGTCCGAGGCCCGCTAATAGTCGGGCCGCATAAATCTGGGCAATACTAAACAGCGGTACTAACTAGTCTCAAACGGACTAATATTACGGACTGTGCGCATTCATAACAATTTAGTCCATCTGGCGGCGGGGGCGCGGTATTAAAGCGACATCGCATATTTATGTAGCCGAGTGAGAGGAGGAGGGTCGGCCGGTCTAATGGTGGCCGGCACTGGCAGCCTACTTCCCGGCTCACGTCCTTAACTTATTTGCTTATCTGACGGCCGTTGTTAGTGATCGGGGCCGTTTCGGGGGCCGCCCGCACAACGGACACACCGCCATAAAAATAACGGATGGCCACCTTAACAGTGCTAGATTTAACAGTGGACATCTCTCCCGGGCCCATAATGGAACCGGGAATACAGATAAGAGACCTCCCCTGGCCACGCGCCCCGACCACCGTGCCAACAGATTGGGTCCCCATATAATAGATTATATATTGGAGAAAATATTTTCCGACAAGAGTGACTAATGTAGAAACTTTTCTATTTCCTACCGCGTCGGAATAATTTATATTTATTAATCTATTACTTCTTTTTTCAATTCTTAGTTCATTAATTTAATCTGCAAACCTATTATATTTGAATAGACGCGAGTTTGGATATTTGTGATGTGATAAACAACTTTTACACAACATTATATGAAATGACTTAAAAATAATACAAATATTGTATAATTAGCGATAATAGTTTTGAAGATTACTTTATATTTATGCTACAATGAGCCTAGAGATACGAGGAGACAAAGAGAAAAAAACAGATTTTTACTCAGTTCATTCTGTTTGGTGTATCCTCGCCTTTCGCCAATGACCGCTATATATCTGTCGGTTTGTACCAATTTATTAGAGTATAAACCATCGATATTTACACTTTTTTATGTTTTTTTCACAACTCGAAAAGCAAATATTAACAAAAGTAATATGGAGATAATATAATATGAGATATCGTACAAGACACAAAATATGATTTCCCCGTAGAATGTTGTCTTTATTTGTACCACGTGAGGAGTAGTCGAGGGTCTATTCAAGGAATTTTTTCTTTTATATCCTTTATTCGAGACCTCATTAACCGGACGATATGAGGCTTTAAAGAAGCGCCTCTTTACACTTAAAAAGTCCCACTTCTCGCCGACTTTCCGGCGCTGTGACTAGATTGAGGAATTTCACTGAGGAATTCGAATATCGATAATATAGAAAATTAGTCCGAACCGCTCGGGAATTACGCGAGGGAAAAAACATTTGCGGTAGGGCGGGGAGGGAGAGGCCAACAAACAAAGCGGGGAGCTTTTAACAGTTTTAATGAAAACGGGTTTATGAATCTAAACGAGTCGGCGGTCTCGGCCCAGCCCCGGGCCATTTGTACTTTAATCATGACGGCGTCGCGGGCGCGCACCGCGAGGACAGAGTGCGAGGGCACAAAAGGGAAGTGTTTACATGTTAAAATAAATTCGGGACCTCACCCCTCACCCCTCACCCCGACCAACCACAGGTTACACCGCGCCGTGGTGGGGGAGGGGGGTCGGCTCCGGCAATTGTGCGGAATTCCACCTGTTCAAGCGAAACACGCTGTAATTTGTGTTGTGTGCTCAGTTTTATAAATAAAATAAGTAAGACCGACCGCACATATATTGGGGCGTTTTCCAGCGGTCAGCAGACTTAGTGTGTGTACCGTGGCCGGGGCCGCCACTACGGTGTTAATTAGTTTTTATCGCGTGATGCATGAGGCCTATAAATATACCGGTGTCCTCCCTCATTAACGCGCTTGTTCTATTTCTCCTCCTCTTTTATTTTTGTACTTTTTTTATTAAAAGTTTCACAAACGCTTAGGTAGTGGTTGGTGGTGGGAGGGGGGTCGCTTTAAATTTCTTTCCATTGTTTAAAGTCATTTTTTTTCGCAGCTTATTTTATACCTCCGGCATTAATCTACTGGACACTAATAATTTTTAAGGAGTTCCTACACGTATTTCGGTTTCTATTTTGCCTTTCCTAGACCGGTAAATTGTATTGTTCTATTTACAATTATAATCGACTTATAACTGTCACAATTAATAATATTGCCTTCAGTGTTCTATTTTTATTCAAATAAAAATAAAGTATTTGTAATTTGACCATTCGGAGTGCGCTTTTTATCTATTCTTTATAATATAAACTGTTCGTTTTTACATATAAAAATCTACTTATACGAAAAACTACTTACTACTTATGGATAACCATGTCTTATATCCTGAGTTGTAATAATTTTGGAACATAAGAGCCAATCCATACAATGGTAAAATTGTATGTTTTGTGAATTTCAGGTGGTTGTGTTTTTCCACCTTGTCTCGTGTGCGTGTCTATATCTCATTTTCACATAGTTTCTGTCACACGGAGTGGGCAAATAACGCTCCGGGAGAGATATCAAAGGGAAGGAGAGAATTAAAGGGATGAGAAGTAGGAAGAGGGAAAGAGAGAAAGGCCCGGATATAAAAAAAAAGAACGAGTGCGTAAGAAGAGGGAGGAATGGGGCTCGGGGCCCGGCTAAGGGATTACGGGCAACAGAAGATATTTCAATATCCCCGAGCGTTTTTAATCCTCGCCTGAAATAATGTGGCACTTGTACGCTATTAATTGCCCCTCTTAATGCCCACTGTATTTCACCCCGGGGTGGGCCCCGGGACGGAAAACATTAAAAGTATGATGCATTGAACCGGCACAGTTTATTTTATACGCAGCTGCTTCTAAATGCCCCCCTCCCGCCCCCGCACACACACACAGGCCCACGACGGTCACCCGGATAAATATGTACCCACACGTACCCCCGCCACTACCCTTAGGCCCCGTCCACCGCCCGAAAAGCCCGGAAGGACTTCCATCGAGAATAATTTTATGGCCGCCATACATTTTATGTAATGTACAATGCGACCTTATAAATTGCAATTTGAGCCCCGCGGTAATCGAGAGATACTGCCCCATCCGTGAATGGCGTGGGCCCCCGGGCCGGCCCAACGACACCGTCAACCCGGCGAAAATTAAAAAGATTCCGAACGGGACATAAATTTCGAGCCGCGGGCGAAAATTATTTTCCCGACGGGGGAAGCGCTGAAATATGAAAGAAATTGAGACGCGGAGAGGACGGAACGGCTGGGGTGCCCATGAATAGCCTGTCCTTAATAGCGTCTGCTAAGGGATCACACATTATAGTTGAACGCCGTATATTATAGTCGAATCATCATAAAACATCGGTACTTTCATTTATAACAATTCGAATGATCTTGCGTCTCAGTGAAGATTACACCAGTGGGTTAAGTACAACTTTTATCACCTTCCTATCGCGCTTCAATCTCTCTGTCTAAGCCGGTGTCGTTGATTAATAGATTTTACTTAGTTTGTATTCGTGTCTTTACGCATTATTGCTAAGAAGTAAGACGAAGAACGTTTTATAACTCTCATAATAGTACCGAAGAAGGTTTTTAAAGAAAACATTAAAATGTTACTAATAAAAAAAATCGCAGTAACCTTGATCGTTTCTTTTTATTACGAGTACAAAAAAAATTTAAAAAAGGCGAATTGTAGTTATCAAAACATAAAATAAATATATAAAACTGAACATATAAATAATATGTATTTATAACACATAAAAATAAAATATACCCCAAAGTAACATGTAAATATACTACTAATGTAACTATCTATTCGCAATAATTAACTACAAATGGGAAAGCGAATTGAAACGCTATCTATAAAACGATTCGATTGGCCGCTAAGTTGGGTGAAATTAGTTATTGATGAATGTTGAAGAGTATTAGATCAAAGGACTGTCAGGCGCAGATTCATTGTATATTATAAACAGAGGAATGAACACATATCTCATAATCCGAACTGAGAGCGCTGATACAACCTGTTTCCCACATTCAAATGTTTTAGGCTTGTTTCCACATCTATTCAATACCTATCTAGGTTATGTGCGGGGCAGCGATTTTCACTGATATGGCAAATGTCAGATCACGATGATAGTTATGTCTATCATAAAAACATACCACTGTGTCGTTCGAATTATTTCAATAATAGTTTTTAATTCTATTAACACAAATACTTTATTCGCGCATTGGTATTGAGTAATAATAGTAAATGAAATTCATAGTAGTATAAGTGACCTTAATATAATAAAATTAATTACTAGAGTTAGAAATAAAATAAATAGGATATGATTTTACACATAATAATTAATGAATCAGCCTCAACAAATGCTGTAAAGACTAAAATTTGTGAATACTTGTCAATAACTAATTCAAATATAAACATTCAACCAAAGTAGATCTCAAGATTGACTTATCCAACGTCCCATTAATTCTAATGAGCCAAAGAAATGGTGAAAACGGAGTAGCTCACAAGTTCTCCTAAACAAGTTTGGAAACAGTGAGGTTGATTGAGCGCAGGTTCTTATTTAAAATTTCAAAAATCAAATAATAGATCAGGTTTAATTTCAATGGTTAAAAATACTGTTAACCTAACGCATTATAAATGATTTCTAGTTGGGAATGAAACCGTAAAATAAATAATTTAAGTTAAAACGTGTTCATTACAAACGGATTCATTTATAGCAAAATTTTCATGGTAATTGCAGAATTGAACGGAAACTTCGTGACAAATTAAAAGTCCCATTAATTATCATGGGTGATGAAGCCGATGGTTCAACTGGGCGGAAATTCCCCGCCCGATGCCCAAATTTGTTTATTAACCCAGCGCAGACGGCTGTTTACATTTGCGAATAATATATCCATTGAATTCAAATTCATTAAAGCAAAAATACAGTAAATTCGCTATACTGTGAGGAGGGGAGGGGGTCGGCAAATACTGAAATTACAAATGAAATAATTAGTCAAATGAGTTTCAAATAATTAGTATACACAAGTGGAATTATTTGCATTAAAATCAGAATGCGCGATGATGCGAAATCGTTCTACTATATATATTCAATAAAATGCTCCGCCCTCTCATGTCGGTGACCAGAGGCCTTGGTTCGAGATCAGTAGGAGTAGTGTAATCGAAATTTTTTATTATAATTCTGTTTAATATGAAATGTTTTCCGCTTCTTGTGAACTTATATAAGTATATGAATATTCTTGGCTCCGCTCACGAGGCGCCGCTGTTCAGAAGGCATTGTATCGTCACATTTCTAATATTTTCTAAAAATATCCCCTCTGTCCGTTACCTATAGTATTCATTATAGTAATTCATTTTGGTTAACTGTTGTTTTTGGGTCAATTTCCACGAACATATTCGTACATAGAAACGACACATTTCGTTGTAATTCACTAGAGATTGCAATAGCCAAGCTGATTAAAAGAAACAGAGTGATCGAAAAATAAAGAGGTTCTTCCCACAATATTACGCGATCATACAAGAGCCCAGTTAATGACAATTCATGTTCCGGTAGTGAAAACCCTCGCTCATTTAACATTAAAAACACGACACTTCATGTAACTTACTTTGGAAAATAAAATCAATTTACTTTTACTGAGATAATTATATGCTTTGGGATTAATTATATTACTGAGTCAATTAGAATTTACTCAATGGGTTTATAAGTTGACGTTTATGATATGAATTCCCTCAATACTGCTCATAGGTTTGAGAAACGTCTCAAATTCGTCGAATTGTTTTCAGGAGTAAAAATTCCTACATATTCCTGTGCGCCATTATTCTCAATATTCATTATTATTATCTCTCTCCTTATGAAGACGCTCCACGGATGAAGTCCATTGTTCTTCATTAAATTTAAGATTACACACCTTGACATCATAAATATCTTAATTCCGATGTGGCGCATATAAAGGCGATTTAAATGCGCGTTGATACCTTATATCTAGGCGATATAAGGGCGTTATCAGTGGAAATAATATAATCGGATGAATAATATTAGACAGGCGTTCGGTTTTGTTTATAGCCCCGACCCAAGTACCTAAGAATAAAATAAACAGTTGTTCTCGGCAGCGAGGTAGCCTCAGTTGGAGGGAGGCGACAGGGATCTGGCCCGCTTTGGGGGCCACCCTCTCCTCCCTCCTGGGATTTTTAATGTTTCCGCTCACGACGGGAGTATCTCCGGCTAAAGTATATCTTCAGCCGCTCCTGGGTGTGTGCACAATATCAGGGCGCCTGGCTAAGGTGTAATTGTTACATTAGGGACGACTTCGTCCGCCCCACCCCTAACCTATCTCGGCACGTACGCCAGATAAACTATAACCACCCATGATTAGGCCCAATCTCAACATCTACCGTCACTAATTACGAACGTAAATTACATTTTATCCCACGCCGTTTCCACTCTTGCTTAACTTTTCTCTGTCCTATTCATTTTCCGTAACGGTTAATGACAAATCTTTTTTTCTTAAATTACGAAAATTATATTAAAAATTTATTATATATATTTATATATGATAGGTTTGTATAGATACATAAACTCGTATGATATTTAATATCTACGCCAGGTACATTTAGAACCGTCTGCATAGTCCACTATTTTCGCAAAGAATTCGACGATACAGTCTGATAATAAATATCGAAACCTAATATGTCCAAGGCTGGATATTAGGCAAAGAAACTATGAAATGTATAATACTTATCCTTTCGTACTCTGTCATAAATTAAATTGGCTGTGTGCAATGTTGGTTCTAACTGTTAGTAATATATTAAATAGGACCGGACTAAATCGGCGAGACGAAAACAATTTCGTCGTGAAACCGACGGAGTAGAACAAAAAATAGTTTGCTTTAAGGTTGACGGAAAGGTTTTGGTTGGGGGGGGGGTGGGGGTGGCGGCGTGGTTGGGAGTACTGCAGTGATTTAAACGAGAGCGTTCTTCAGAGTTGGCGCCCCCGGGGAGCGAGCCGGCGAGGGAGAGACACCGCCTAGGAGAGGAGCCCGGCTTCAAGGGGGACACACTAATACGAATTCGGTTCAGGTATCAACCATAAACTGTTGAGTACCCGGGGGTATTGATTATAGCCGTGGCCCGGGGGGAGGAGGCCGGTTGCGGCGGAAGCGCCCCCGCCCGATATTTGTGGTTGGATATTGTTGGGGGGCTTCCCCGCCCCATGCCCAAGAACAACCACTTTATATGGGGCCTCACATACACCGCCCCACCCCCCTCCACCCCCTCTCGCCCCTCACTCATATCCTCGCGCCGACACTTCAGTTTTACATCTGTCCGCAAATACCGTCTCTAAATACGACGGATCCTGTTTTTCTCTACTGGGTTCGCCGGGCGTCAGCTCGTTTCACTTTCTACCCATTCTAGCAAAAACCGTTCTTCGAAAAACCAATACCGACCAGTCCGCTTTGCGCGTTCGTTATATTGTGAAATTAGAGCTTTATACAGCTTATAAACCGCATTATATGAAATATTTTAAATTTTAAATCACCTCTCTTGCACTCTTCCGTCTCTACTCGCATAGTTTGAGCCACGCTTTCCATTCATAGCACAGTATTCAACTTGCTTAACATTTCTTAATCGCCTAATATTGATTTCCCATTCAAGATTAACCCTAATTACATTTATAAAATGGTTGTTTCACTAATATATTCGTAACAATGTTCAACCTGTGCGTGTAATAACTTCGATTCGTTATAGAGTGGTTACGATTAAAATAATTGAAATGATTAAATTGTAGTTTCATTCATCACTGAATTCGCTCTTTGAATACAGTAAGCTGAAAAACCGTATTTTGTAATTTCTAAGGTGGTAACTACAATGATTACAGGCTGTAATCGTTTATGGGAGCTAGGAAATTAATGTAATGCACTACAGGATTAATTAAAGTAGAGTAATATTCTCCTCTACACAATCCTCTGTTATATCATAGCGGAGTTTATTATATTAATAGAGTTTTTGTACAAATTAAACCTTTTGTATACAATATAATGTGTATTTTTAGACAAATAGGGGTAACAATGATAATTATTCTAAATGAAAAGTATTATGTTCGCAATGTTACGTTTTCCTTAATAATCACAGTATTAAATAATAATATCGTGAATTGTTGGAAATTAATTTCGCATGTACCGCATGCCTGAGAAAAATACAATTTCATATTTCAATTATATATTACTTCTAGTATTAAATCATTATTAAAACTGAAGGTAATGAGGCCTAGAAATCGCATAAGCTTCAATTTCTGTTCTTATCCAACATGGTAGTAACTACCACTAGAAATACACCTCAAGCCTTTTTGGTAATAATTATATTTCTGAATGCTCAACTTAAATTCATTAAAAACAATCACTAGTCTAACTACGTACGTTGGATTACAAAGGGTGAAGGAATTTCCCTTTTGGAAACAGATCCAAATTTTCAAGCTTTCTTGTTTAAAGGATTGTCAGACAAAAAACTGAAACTTTTTTTCAAAGACGCATAATTACTTTCATGCAGCAGCGAAGATGGTGCATTTTCACTTTGAACTGCACCGTCTTCTTTTCCTTTACAAAAGCTTCTTTTATGCGTATTATGGTCGTTGATGGGGTTCGTCTGTATTTTATTGGTAACTCGGACAAGAAATAATGCCCTTTGAGCCGATGGGAATTGCGCTGAGAATAAGTGCTGGATGTGAGGCACAAACAAATTCCTGGCCAAGCCCCAAGAGAGCTTAATCTTCGCTTTTTCAGGGAACTTCAAAAGAATCTAATTCGATTCGACTGTTATGACTGGAGGCATAGCCCAATCTCACTTCATTCGATTAATAACTTTTAATTTCACCCTCATTCGGGATGAATATGATAAAGGATTCCGGAGTAAAATTACAGTTTGACACCTGAATTATTGTTCGAGGGGAATAACATAATTTGATAAATACTGCACCACTGTATATTGTTTTCGTGCGGTTATTTTAAAACAAACGACTTTCTAATAATAAGGGTTACACGGAGGCCTGTGAGGGCTGGTGGGATTTTTCACTAGATCATGTTATTATAGAAACACTTTGAAGCAATCAGACAATTCGCAGGAAGGATTTTTCTCAGTGATCCATTAGCTATTAGAGGTGGACGAGCATTCCCGGGGAGAAAACGACGGTGGGAATGGGTCCACGATGAGGAGGAACGAATTGATTCAGAATGAAAGGTTAATGAGCCAGTCACCAGGCAGTCTCGAGACCAGAACTTCCACACATGCCAACCGGAAAAGAGACTCCAAAAAAAAAATGTTTATTCTTACCCGACAGCTGGATAACTTCTCTGAAATAATCGGTCAAGTATTTTCTTTCTTTAAATAAATCCGGCTGGGAAAAATACATTTTATTATACAACAATTGATAGTTTTATGTACAAACAATGTTGATTAAATGGCCTCATTTCAGAAATTAGTGTAATTATTAAAAAAATACCCTGAGCGATTCCAGTATCGAATGTTTTAAGCTTCTGATCGGATTGGAGAAAGAAGAGTGGAGGGAAAAAGGGGCGAAGAAATCAGGAGTGTAGAAAGATATTGACAGACGGAAGGGGCATATTTCAGGAGGGGTTGCCGGGGTGAGGGGAGGGTCAGCGGTCCGGGACATTTTTCACCGGAGGAGGGACATCTAAACGATTACCATTTGCCCGTGCGGATCACAGCGTTTAGCCCAGGGAAAATACATGTCTATAGCGGGGAGAGAAGGGGCTCGGGCAAGGTGGAGATGACCTCGTCCATCACGGGGGCCGGAGGAGGTGGCCCGCCCGAGCCCCGCCCCGCCACCGCCCTGACAAACAGCGGCCGCCCTGTAATGACACTGTCAAAACGGTTGCTTGATTTGTGACGCCAACTTTTCGATTAAAGACATCAGTTTCAGCCCAGGGCCGGCCCAGGAAATATGAGTGACCATATTTCTGTTGAGGAGGCGGGGGAGGGCGCGCTCGCCGGGTAAATGGCCGGCACTCTCGTGAGCTATGGCCACGATCCCTCTGCCCCCCCTGCCCGCCACCACAATAAAACTCCCCCGCCCCGCTGATCTTTACTGCATCTTTTTGCCAATAAACAACGCTGAGCCCTAAGTAATTTTTATACTACCTCTCCCCTACAACCATCCTACCCTTTTATATTTCACGGCCTAGATAAAATTTGGAAAATACGGAGATTTTTAAGCCATCTCCCCCTCCGTTATTTTATATACCCGCGGAACTAATGGATTTGAAGAAACGGGTATAATGAACGACGTAATTAATGTTTCCGTAATAACTCCTATTGTTATATTCGTAATAACGTAAGGATTTTACCACATTTTTAAATTTAAGCTTATCTGCTATAATAAGTGGGAATTTTTCTGTGGTTTGCGCGAGAATCGACTTAAATAATAAGGGCACTATGAAGCTATAAAACGTGAGGCTTTTTTTAGAGCTCCGAGATAATTCCGCAAAGGATATCCTACCGAGCGATTCAGCGTTCCCCGTGGGCCAACACTGAATTAGCCTGTCACTATGTCACTGTGTGCAGTTGTCTTCTACACGATATTATGGTTGATAAGAACGGGTAGGAGGACTATCTACCTATGTTTCCATTATAGCTGAATTATTATAGGGACGACCGATTCGATTTTATTTTCATTCAAATTTTCTAACAGATGGAAGGTATGCCTTGAAGAAGTCAGAAAAAACTCCCCTTCCGTATTATTTTCTGAAATTTTACTTACAGCTTCTCAACAATGTTTAATTATATAAATGTATATTTTTGTAATGTACACTAGTTAGAAGGGATAAAGACAACGGCTTGAAAGCCTTTCTACCTTTTGTATACATGATTTCTAGGATATACATTAAAATAGATAGGTATTACGGTAACTATATTTCTAATTCTTTAACATTGTGTGGAATCGGGCTGGATGTTTTTTGTCCGGATAATAAGGTATCTCATGTATCAAAGCCCATTAAATATCGCAATGTCTTTCCAGGAATAAGGTGTTGACGCCCGGGGCGAAGGACTGAACTGGGCGACTGAGGAGGGCGCCAGTAGGTTATCGGTCGGAGGGGGGCGGCGGCGACGGCGGGGGCGGAAGCGGGGCTCGGACGTTTTAAACTGTTTGATTTGTTACCCCAGTTAATTGAAACCAGTCGAGCAATTACAAGGGCCGGGCAGAGGAAGTGGAGTGGCGGTAGAGTGGAGGAGGAGGAGGTGGAGGAGGGCATCTGGAAATATTACCCCGTATCAAGAGACCCCCCCCCCCCCGCCAACCCGTACAAACGCCGCCACCTAGCGCTAAGCCTGATTTATTCCCAGACGCGTTTTAATGTTATTCTCAAAGTCACAAATTGTTTAAAATGCCTCCGTCGAAAAGGGGATGACATCAACTATTTTATACCGCGGCGGCAGCAGAAATGAACGATAAATCAAATTCATCCCCTCCTTTTCTTAATGTGTGAGACCCGATAAATTATACCTCGGGTCCTGAAAATTATATTCCCGCTCAAATTTATGATTCCCGCTATTTACGCCGGGCCGAGTTCGCCCGTGTCGCCCCGTTATCGCCCCTCTCCCGTCCTATCTCCCCCGTCCCACCCCCGATAGAATTATTTATTTGCACCCGCAGAAAAATTTCAATGAAGAAACCCTCCGTACAGTCCCCGCCTCTAATTACTCGACAATTGTATTTGACAGCGAATCGAACCGTATAAATTTAACAATTTATACTTCAGAAATTTCAACCGCCGAAATAGTGTAAATTCTGTAATCGGGTGATGATTTAATAGTCTCACTCCCAGAATTTCATCTGCAGCACATTTCATACCTTACAAATTTAACCTACTTAAGTGACTTAGTTATTTATTATATAGCTCTTTCCGAATAATAAATGTCAATAATATACAAGCATTTATAATATGCCTTACGAGGCAGTTAAGGGACAATATTTTTCTGCATGCTGCTTCGAAGCAAAATATTCTTGTCCATGCACCTAATGTAAATAGTACAATCCAGTAAGATATACCAGGATACTGTGAAAATGTAGCGTTAGGGTAAATTACTCGATGAATCTATAGAAACAGTTCGCAGAAAGTGTTACGCCGGGGGGCCCCTACGCAGGCGAAGGAATGAAGCGGTATTACAATAACCGGCTACCGAGGAATATGATAGCCGATGAAATATTTAATGGTAGAAGGGGTGTGGGAAGGTGGGGGAGCTTTGTGAAAGTGAAGGTAGGGAAGGCCGGTTCAAAGGGAAGTGTTGGAGCCAGTGCCGAGTTGATTAAAGTAGGGTGGAGGGGCCCTCCTTTCGAGACGAGGGGAACGGGGGAGGTCAGCTCGCGAGAGTAGCTAATTCCGTCCAGATGGAGTGAAGACGTTCATTATTAAAGAGGAGGAGGAGGAGGAGGAGGAGGAGGAGCCGCCGCCGCCGGTGAGAAGTCCTAATCCAGAAGGCCGAGTTAGACTTGCTAATCCCCGAGCGGGACAGGGGATGACCGTTTCTTCCCCCAGACCACTTCAAAGAGCGGGTCGTTCTCTCGGCCGCCCTCTTCCAATGGACAATAAGCTGGCCCGGATTAGACCCGGGGACCTACTGAATTAACAAGCACCTCTCAGCAAATCAACACCACCTGTGTAATTCTCTTTGCGACAGCCGCCTATTCCTCCACGACTCAGTGGACGCCGCCCGAGACCAACACCCCCGACCAACCCCCACACCCGCTCACTAATCTATTCACAAGGCTGTCGTTTTCAATCGGTATGAATACCAAATGTTGACCCGTCCCTTCTGAACTGGCCCAGAATTTCCGTTTGCCGCCCCCTAAATTAGTTAATCGTCCGGACATTATCCACGGGCATTAATTTATTATTTAGCCCTACGCTCTCTTGAACTGTAATCCAAATATACCGAGTGGAATCATAAAAAGTAAATTACATATAACCGGTATATACCGGTGAACCTTACGTCAGTATATTAGCAATTTTGTAACAGTGATGAGGTAATTTAAAATCAGATCATGAATCGGATGAATGACAAACGACAACGAAAGTAAATATATAGTTTTAATTTGAAAAACATCTGACTATAATAAACGAAATGGATATCGAGCATAAGCTACTAACTAAGGCGAACACTCGAAAGTAGTACGATTTTTCCATAACAAAACAACAGTGGAATTTACTACATAAACTCGATTAATGTACAAATTAATCCCACGCTTCCCAGTTCTGGTACGACCGTAAACTTCTCTTGCAGACAACTCGGAAACGGTTATTTCCAGCTTTGAAATCGCAAAGCGAGTAAAGCCCAACTATACCTTTGTCTGCAGCCACATTTGAAGGTAAAAATACAACCCGAATATCCGATTATATCTACGTTACGAAAATGACACAGCGGTGTACAACGATTTTCCGACGCTCTTCCGAAAATAGGCAAAATTATAATTATACCGATTGGGAAAATATGTTAAAATATAAGTATAAAAGAAAATACACGATAGATAAATTCTGTCACGTGTGACCCAATCAAGTGATCGACGAACTAGACGCTTTCAAATTACTAAAATCATTCTGACGTATTTTAAAGTCATCATAAAAAAATCATAAATAGAACTTGACAGAACTAGACAGGGAGGAGATCTTGTCGTAGAAGTAAGTAACGTAGGGACTTACTCAGGGGAGAAATATTCACGTTCACCAAGAATATGAAGTACAGGCGTTTTCAGTCTTGTAGGAACAAAGAATATTCGCGTTTCAGAAGTAATCTTAAAGATTGGGCCGATCAAGTAAGTGTGACCTGCTCAAGAGACAGTCGAGAGGCAGTGGCTGCCCCTCGGGGGAAATTTCATTACAGGATAACCGAGGCGTTTAGCCGATGCGTGATGAGAACTTGAGAAGTTATAAGAGCGGGCTTGTTTAGGTTTGGGAGGGTGGTAAGGGAGGGAGGGAGGGAGGGAGAGAGGGAGGGCGTGATAAGGGAGCGAGGGGAGGGCCGAAATCAAGACAATTCGCAGTCAGGCCGGGGCGGGCTCCCCTCACTGGCGACAACCACTTTTAATTTCACCCGCAGGTGAGACCGGGCACGTTCAGACCCAGTAATTTGGGCACACGTAATAACACCGCTAAGTACGGGCCCACATTTTGCATACACAGTACACTCCTAAAATATTTCCCTTCGACCGGTAGATAAAGCGCGCCATCTCATTGGTGTACCACCCACCCGGTGGAGGGTTGCCGGACCCAATTATTGAACGAAACACAGTTATCAGGATTTCAATTATCTCCTCTTTGATTATACCAGATATTATAAACGTATTTCATATAATAAAACCCCAAGCTGCTATTACCTTCGAGACATTTATCATAAATTAAATAAAATCTCCCGACTCACTTTGTCTTTTGCGAACATGTGACTCTATTCGGTTCGGTCAGCAATAAATCTTTCGATAGAATGACAACTGAAGTTATAAATTGTGTGTACACATTGTGATAACAATCTGCCGATCATTACAGAATAGAAAAAGGGGGCACTAGAGTAAAGAGGCACATTGGATGAAAACTGGTGGTGCTACTAATCGTCGGCGATAGGTGAAGCCTAACTTTACGATTAGTGCAATATATATAGGCCGAATTTGAGCGGTGTCGTCTGAGTGGTATTCCACTTTACTAATAAGTTACCCGTGTAATTGATTCGAGTAGAATGAACTGGCGACATTAGTGGCCCTGATGCCGCTCTCCGAGAGGGCGTCTCAAGTAATTAGCGAACTATGCTTTACAGTGGGGTCGGGGGCAGAGAAGAGGCAAAGATAATAATCATCTTCTGGCGGAGCAAGGGTTGGCGCCCGACCCGTTCGGCCCCCGCCCCCGCCACCGCCTCCGCCTCCGCCGCACCCGAATTAATACTCATTCTGGCTCATTTAGTCGGTGGCTTCTTAGCGGAATTACACTGATAACCCCCCGCCCTCGTGTAACCCACCTTCTTCAGCGGATGACAAATGTAGCTTTAATCGGAAGTCGAAGCTATTACGGGATCCAGAGTCTCGGGGAGTGAACTCGGAGCCAACCCCGCCCGCCCCGCCGAGCCCGGCTCCCTTCACGCTCAGCCTCCCCAGACCCTAGGCCGAGAACTTGGTGGAGTGAGAATTATTGTTTAAGTTGAGGGGAAGAAAGTGTAACCAGTGCCCAGAAGGTGATTACTGGAAACTTGGGGGATGAATAATTACTTGAAGGGCGGTGTGTGCCGCCAGCCGAGCCGAACGGAGATTGGGAGTTGCGTGAGGAATCAGGAGCCGGAGGCCCCGCACTCCGCTAATCGAAGCCTAATTAATGGCGAAACTGTTACAATGCTAAGATATTTGGGGCCGCTCCAAGACCCGTGTAAACTTGGACACTATGAATTCTATTACGGACAATTGACTTGGTAATGTATATTGTCTTGGAACCGCGCTCGCGCCCAGAAGAGATACGCCGCCCGACCCTCACCACTGTGTCTGCTGAGCGGCTCCCTAAATCATAACTGCAAAGACATTAGCCCATTCAATAACAATACATTGAACCCAATTAATGGCCGTTCCAATTGCCTCCCCTGTAATTTGTAGTGTTTTCGCTCTGCCGAACACTAGCGGCAAGAAAAATCTCAAAAAATCTCCCCGCTCGCTTCGTCTTCTGTAAACATTTAGCGTTTTTCTGTCTACAATTTATCCACGACCCATATACTCGGGTTCCGCACGAGCTTAAACGCATTTTTTATTTACGAAGGAGAAATTATATATTATTGTAGTTTATTACATTAACGATTTCGTATATAGATTTATTTTATATACGCCTCATGAATATACAGTGGAATTGTATGTAAAGACCCAAAGCAGCCTTTTTCATTTACAGCCAATTGTTAAATGTAAATGTATATTTATTTCTTTACTATAGCAC
Organism: Lethocerus indicus; assembly: GCA_019843655.1. Lineage (NCBI taxonomy): Eukaryota > Metazoa > Arthropoda > Insecta > Hemiptera > Belostomatidae > Lethocerus > Lethocerus indicus. The sequence continues at coordinate 16,620,915 of JACDQD010000003.1, read as the reverse complement.
TTGTATTAGTTATATAGGTCAGGATCATACAGGACACGCAATTTCTATACTTTTAATTTAATAATAAGATATGATCTACGATAGCATTTTGTATACATAATTCTCGAATCAATGGAACTCACTTTAAATTAAAACGTGAAAGTCGGATTATTTAACTGAAGCGTAAATATAAAAGCAATGTAAACATTTATGGAAATAAGGATTGTTGGAATTGGGGCTGGCCAAGTTCATCAGTTGATGAACATATCGCAATTGGGCGATTAGAGTAGCGGGGTGAAGCGAATCGGAACGATGACGGGAACAGTACACATAAGCCCATTAAAATGGATACATCCCTAAAGAACAGAAACTTTCTTAAAACTTGGAAATTAATTATATTTCGCAAACTGGGTTTACCTCATTTAACTAAGGACTATAATTATCGGGGTATTGTTAAAAGTATTGTTGCTCGTATGTACGGGCACTCTGGAGATGCCGAAAATTCAGTTGAGCTGTTTGTGCTGAGAGTGACGGAAGGATTAAGTCCCGAAGGTAGTCAAGGGGTGAGCAGAGGAGGAGGGAGAAACAGAAGTGGGGGAGTGAGGGGTAGTGAAATCCCCCCCGGGAGATATTAGTTTGATTAGGGCTTCGCTCTGGAATGAAGTTGGCCTTTGTAACAGTGTATGTAGCGGGAGTGTTGAGCGGCGGGCAGGTAGGGGAAAGTCTCCTCCTGTTTGATGTAGGGGTAACTAGAGACTTGGTCAGCGGGGCATCAATCTGAAGCGCGCGGACCACTACCTCCTCTTCTCAGTCAAGGCCCCATAATACCATTACACGCATCACTGTCCCTCCCCACTGGCCCGCTTCTAAACTAAACTACCCCTCCTTGCTCCGTTTCCTCTATAGTCTTCCTCTAATGCGGCCGGCTAACTCCCCGACGCGCTTAATCCTTTGTGGCCGACCTTTCCCCCTTCAAATACTGAAATGAAATATTTTGGACTATTCCTTCGATTACCCAATCACCACTTCGAATGGCTTAATTAAAACTTCCTACTTCTTGTCTCAAATAGTTCAAAAAAGCGAAAAGTAAGCATTTATAATGATAAATATAATAATTGTTCTAAGGTACTTTCTGTCACGAATTGACTACTTTATCTTAAGGTTTTGCAATGCTTAATAACAGTGTAACATCACTATATACATATGTACATACATTGCAATATTATATACAGGATAAATACAAGTGGCGTCATGAAAAGTTCTTTCAGTTTATTGGTATAATAAATTAGTGGTAACATTGTTCCGCAATTTTATTTATTCGATAAGACTTTCCGGGAACTAGAATCGATTAGTCCTAATATCTTTAATTTCCATCGCAAAGCCTAATAAGAAAATTACTTTGGCAAACGGCCGGTGGGAAAGTACTAAAAGAAGATGGGGCGAGTGGGGGCGGGGGTATAAGACACCGGAGAGATATCCGAAAGTGATGGGCAGAAGATGAAAGCGTGCTGGGGCGGTCGGGGCCGCTCGGCACTTTGATGTGAATCTCCTCAAGTGGGGGACCCCTTATAATTAGAAGGCTTTTAATTAACATTCCTTTGTCGACTGTTCCTTTGCATGGACAAATTAAAGTAACCAATAGATTAGACAGGTTCTGTAGCCTCGTCCTCCTCCTCCTCCTCCTCCTCCCACCCGTTTAACCAATGAGGCGGCGTCGGTCCCCCACCGCCGGCCAAAATCACCTCAGTTCACCCCCTTTCAGGCATTATCCTTTTCCACTAGCCTTACAATTTCCGCCGGTTTTACACGAATACTTATTTGTGATATTTGGTAGGCTGTTCGACAGTATGTCTGTGCGGACACGTGTACAAAAAATATATTGTATTATAATATAGATTATATTGAATAATACCAGAATCTGCGAATATCCGAAATTTAAATTAGATATATATGAACACTCATTATTCAGTTACGCAGGTTATACACCTTTTATCTGGTGTGTTACTGAGGAATATTCTGTTACTTGATACCAAAGCGATCAGGGAACCAGGTCGGATGAGCGGAGTAGATGAGTAGGGGTGGAGAAGATAATTTTTCTGAGATATCTGGCGAGGGGTGGGAGAAAGAGAGAGCGAGCGAGAGAGAGTGGGAGGAGGAGAACACATTTAGGAGAGGGGTACAGCGGAGAAGTCCGCAGTGCTCTTAATTTATTTTTCATTACCCTCCATTGTTTCGTGGGAGGTAATAATTCTGAAGGGAGGTCGCGAGAACGCTCAGGAAGTTCCGGCGGTGTCGAAAGCCAAGAGTTATGACGGACAGGGAGTCTTGGGAGCTGGCACGGTGCCCCCACACAGTTACCTCCCCGCGCCCTATTTATTGCAGATATATTAATTTACAGCTCCGGGGACTTAGCGGCGTTTCTTCCGCCGCCCTCATTTGTTATTCAGGTTCCGTTTGCAACGAGCAAACTTTTGTCGTTAGTTCGAATAAATATCCCGCCCGGTTCGCGGTGAAATATTTACGGCCCGAAATTCACTTTTACACAACAAGGCAAAACATAATTATAGGGGGTTTGGCAAAATCCGGGACTTTCTATCTGTTTTATGGTTCTCGGTGGGCGCGTGAACCTTTTGAAAAATGACGGGGCGATACTGTCCAAGAACCTTCACGACAGCGCCGCTCTGTCTGGTTTTTTCATTCTTATTTGCGCGATGAATCTTCATTTTTATCGATTTACCCGCAGATCTCTATTTCACTATTGTTATTTTTAGAAGAGCGCGTAACCACATTATTAACCGAGTGTGATCCAATCAACTATGTATGACTAAAAATATTTTATCGTACATAGTTTTTCGTAAATAATATTAATACGGATCAAATTATTCGTAAAGCTGGTACATTGAAGGGTGATGTTTTTTATAGTTCAAATACCGGTACAATGTATGGAATTATGCGCGAATTAGGTAATTAGCACGAGCGCGATGTTATCTTTTGCAAAGGAGACTATAGCGGGGCGTCAACGATTTTTAATAAAAGGCGCCACCGAGCCGTTAAAATAGGTAGACATTTTATTTTAATCAGGGGGAGGCATGCATTACGGGCAGGTGTACTACCCTAATTACGTCGTCACTTTCTCATAATGTTCCGTACATAAGTGCATATTGTGCAATTATAGGGCAGAGTAGAAAAGCTAAGCGTTAGTGAGTACATTAACCAGCGGTAATGAGTATAATAAGGACTAAGAATAGGCGGTGGAACAGAGGGAGACGGCCATAACAGTAAACATATAGTAAAGTGCGCACACCTGTGTGCAAAACAGAGGCTAATTGCTTCACCGCCGCCCGTTGCCAATATGAATATTTAGCCATGTTTATTAGTCAATATATAAAGTGGGGGACAAAATGTCAGCGCGTTCTTGTTTCACCAGTGCTTAGTTGCAAATGTTCACCAATTTATACGGCCACTAACTCCCTCCACCCTTCGGGCCCGGGCCCGATGGGGTGGGAGGAAAGGGGAGGCCCCGAGGTTTATTGTGGGGATCGCGCGGGCACACGTGCCGACATAACAATACGTTACATTTATTATGTATGTACACCGGGCTGGGGACAGTACTCGGCTCAATAACACACTGGCACAGTCGCGACTGGCCTAGTGGCTAGTCGGTGGCCGGGGCTCGATTCGTCGGCCCCCGCCCCCCGCCCCCTACCTAGCTGGCTAATATCCGCCCCCAGGCATCCCGGCCCGCCCCTGACTGATTCATGTTACTTATAATGGAGGCATACCCCTAAACAGGCACACGATTAGCCCCTATACCGGCCAAACACCGAAACTAACTAAAACAATTAACCGGCCCCGGTGTAGCTATTAGGGACGTTCATCATAAAGCGAATTGTCCGTCCGATAGTGATTAATAGTCGGGACGCGCAGATGCGGCCGCAACTACGCCTAATTTTGAGTAATAAACATGCACCGGCGGCGAGCACCTCTATCCGGCCTGCCGCCCCCACCACCGCCCCCGGCCTATAAACGCGTCCAGGATCACACTCATTAATAACCCTCCTTTTACAACATCGACTTTGTCCGAATCGCTGCCCGGCCACCGGCGCCCGCTAGCCCTGCTGAATAGTAATACCGGCCTCGCAATTGAGAAATAGCGGTCAGAATACCCACCAACAGCTAGCTATTCGAGAACCCACTATACAGTCCACCTATCTCATATATCACATATTCCTGGCACTAAATCGACTATCTACCGTCTTTGGCTCGTCGCACACCGCGAAATAATAATTATTGGCGCGATAATAAACTATAAATATGAACAGCGGAAAAATAAGAAGTAATTTTTCTAACGTAATTTTCTATTGCAGAAATAATGTATCGGTATTGTGAGAAATAGACGGTCTTTGCGCCCTGCGGATATTTTCATAATGTTGGAATACCGCACGTCCCTACCCAAACTGGGATAGCACTGGGATTCCCGGGAGTGTAGGCTGATGAGAACCTTCCCCAAACTACTTTCGTTTCGGCCGGGACGTGCGAAGAATTCGTAACAATCTCATTTAAACCGGTGTCGCATTAACCGAAATTATACCCGACGTCCGACGATTAAAGGTATAAAACTTAATTATCCTCGAAGTGATACGGAGTAAGCTCAAACATTAGGAGGATTTTTTGTCGTAGGGGAATAGGAAGGAGGGGTGTAGTCGGTTAAAAGATAAAAGTAAATGGGGCGGAGGAGCGAGCGCACCGATTGTTGGGCCGAAGGGAAACAACAGAGGGAGGGAGAAGGAGATAGTGGCGCTGAGGTGGAGCGAGAGAGAGGGGTCCAGGGGGGCCTTTAACGTGATTGATGAGTGACAAACGCGAGACGGGGAGGCGCAATTATTTAAAATTATGGAGCCACTTCCCCACCTCTCCACCACACGACATCCTCCCTCCTGGGCCGTCCACAGTTTGGAGGGGGACGTTGGGAGTGCGTACAGGTGAGAGGGCACGGGCATTTCCTTCACTTTCACTATTCGCCGCCACAATCGCGTCTACTCCCAGCACCTAGCCCTGGGGCCCCATCTAAATAATTCTTTGCGCCCCCGACTCAGAGCCCACTGATTGTAGCCCAGATCCCGGCACACATCCTCCTCTTTATTACGTATATATCTGGCCCCGGCTACCTGGAGTCGAGATAGCGCCGTCCCCCGGTAATAAAACCCGGTCGCCGTGTAGGCTCGCATCGTGGAAGTTTGTCTTTCGGAGAACACTGTTAATTATTCTGTTCTTATCTCTTATTAGAAAAAAACAACACGGTCGGGAAGAATTCGCATTTTAAAATGGATTTAAACAATGCGGCCGGTGACGATAACGTTCCTTCTTCGGGTTGAATAGAATAATCATACGAGTTTATTATACGAGCAAAAACAAAATTAATTATGCCCACACACGGGATGCGGCCCTTTATTTAATAATTACAAAAACTACAAAAAGCGTTGACGTTTCTACGGAGTTTTACTTTAAATTCTCAGTAATTTTGATTGAAGTTCTTGAAACAAAAGCGCACTAATTCTGTTGTAATCTCGAGGATGAGGTTTTCTACAATTTCTACCCATTATTATGTCAAGGCACGTACTATCTATTTATGTCTACATGCGACATGCCTTATGTGTACTTATGTGTAGGGTTTATGTTTTTTATTTGAAGACAGTAATAATATGGGAACATACTGTAGCCGCTAAAACAGATGCCACCTATTGGTTTTTTGATTGATCTCATAGTCTTTGCCATTATATCATTTACTTTTCGGAACCGAACGACTGATTTTTATTACCTGTTCGGTTTTCATTTGCCGTTATAATTCTGATGAAATAAATAAATATAATCCGGAAAATTAAATAATTAAATGCCCCTTTCCGGTTAAACGTTTGTCTTTGCTCTTTTATTTGACTACCGTCGGGTAAATGGGACGGCGCTACAAGTCGATCGAAGTGTTTACTCCTCCATTCTCGGAGTTGTTGAGGGGGGGGGTGGAGTTGAGGGGCTCTGAAATGGAAAACGCATTCCTTTCAGGTCGGTAATTAGCAGGCGACGGATTTCATCCCCTTTAAAACTCATCTTGTCAAATTAAAACAAAAATTCTGCCTTGAAGGGGTGGTGGCGGGGGTGGTTCCGCATTTAGCTAATTTTTACCGCCCGTTATCGGCGAGTGCTCGCCGGCTGTCTGTCCGGACGCTGATTTTTTCACCGTTGATTTGCATAACTCATTAACGTCAAGCCGCCAACTCTTAACTCAGTCACTCTTTACTTTTTTTACTTAATTAAAAAGTAAGTTTTCAATTGCAATCGAATCCCTGCCCACCCTTCCATTCGTCCCCACTTTCGCCGTTTCAAAAAGTATCGGAAAACCTTCCGGGGTCGTATTTTTAACTTGTAGTCTGTTCAACAATCTGCGTCAGCAATTCGACGTCAAAAACATTAGATTTCTATACTATATTCAATTTAAATAAAAAGTGAAATATATATAAACGCTCGAGGAATGGTCGCATAATTTTCCTAATTAATGAAAACGTTATACGCAGAGCCGGGCGGCAATAAAACACACCTAATATCAGGAGGTGAACATTTAGACAAGGATATGTGACGGCGGAAATTTTAATTGAAAATTGTCAAAACAATTCGGCGATTCAATTACAATGTTTCATTAGAGGGGATATTTGTTAACGCGTTGGCATATTTCAATTAATGACAACACAATTTTGTTGTTTTAGCTTTGACGTAATTAAATTGTATTCAACATAATTGCCTTTGAGGACTACTGAGTCCGTGCCACAGCCACCGAGAAAACATAACTATATCTATCTCTTCTGTTGACCTGAACCCAATTGTCAAAATATTCGGCGATCCCTTTCCTAATTAACTGGGGACAAAACTGATAACGAGGTAATATCAAAATAAGCACCGGGACCGTAAAAGAAAATTAATGACCACTCTCCGCATTTCCACTTTATTAATATTATATTCCTCTGTCGTATTTCCTCATATTTATTTCGACTTTGGAAACTCCTTTAGATTTGATTGCCTCTTAATTTATTATAATTCGTTAAAATATGTTCGTCAAAATTCAAACTACGTTATTATTATTGTTTCAACATTTTAAATTATGAAAATAATTTCAGTTTTTCAAATTTTAAAATTGTACGTTAGATGATATATTTAAAGTATTGTAAAATTACGTTTTTAATATTCCTTCAATGAACATTCCAGGAATATTTATCACTCGTTCATTCTGCGTCATTCATGGTTCCTGTCAATTAAAGAGTAGTTAATTATTTTTCATCTGCAAAAATCCACTGCTGAGGTTTATAATTTTTTTATTACCACGATATTTTATTTCTTATTATAATCACAACATTTCATTATTTATTATTATGACAATTATGATTAGTTTATCGTTTAATTTAAAAACACGGTTTTGTTTAGCTTTTTATATTCAAAAGTCCGAACGAAGAATATTGGTGCCATCTATTAACATTTTAAGTTATTTTTTCCCCGTAAGGTTTCAACTAAATTGACTCCCAACATTTTCGTGCTATAATATCATGCGAGGTGGGGACTATATTCCCGGTTATGAGTATAACAGTGTTCGGTCGTTATGCTTATATATGTACCTCGCGCTAAAAGAACGCCCATTCTAGAATAATTACATTCGGGCAAAATGAAAAACAAGATCGTACAAAAACGGATACCGAGACAGTATTTCATGTCATCCGGATGCTACTTAATCTATAAAACTTAAGTGATAAATTTCGAAGCGAGCGGCGGTTTAAACGGAACGCCCTCAAAAGACAAACTTTGCCCCGCCGCATCGTGAGAATTCAATATTAACTTGCCCGGGGATTTCACGTTAGCGGGGGTTTTCACGTGGACTACGTGATCGAAATATGATTCGTTAAGTTTCGGGAGACTCCTGGGTTCCCGTTTCCCGTCAACTACCCCTTCATACATCAGCAGTACCCGGCCACCATTATTCCTCCAGGAAGCAGATATCGACTTCGAACACTTGGCTTCCGAGCTACCGAAACAATAAAAGATACATCAATATTCCGGGCGAGGCGACGGCCCGGTCCCCTTCAAATGTGACGGGAGACCGACCAGTAACTACCGCTACTGGAGATAACGCCACCGAACACCCTAGAAAATATCTACGGACTACGAGCACAACTTTGAATTAGAACTTTCACGTAAATTACGAATTCTCTATCAGCAAATTTACTAGCGGGACGAATAATTCTGTTGTTAATCAGAAATAGTTTAAGAAAGAATAAAATTCGTGTTGTTATTTCTGTTGTTTCAAATTCATTAGGCACTTTTGAACGGTTCAGATAGTAATAAATATTATTAATCACTATCGTATAATACCAGCGACACGTTTACCATTACTCAACTTTCTATACTAACGATTTGTTGTTAATTGTATCTTCCATAACGTACATATAAATGTGACGATACAGACATTAGGTCTCGGATATTAGATTAAGAAAAAAATGTCTACCTAGAGGAAGGAACGTGAGCTCTAAATCCCCCACTAACGGAGATTTAATTCTTAACCCTACTACCGAACGAATAATTGTCCAAGTGGGACGGTAATAGGGAGGGAAGGCGATGCATTACCGTAGGTAAAGGGCTTAGGCAGGTTGTCAGCGGCCGTTAATGGAAGGGCTTGCATCTTACGGGGGGACACTGATTAAACCGCACCGGGCCGGACACTAATGGGGAATAGTTAATAAGATTTGGGCAGTGGTGAGGGGCCAGTAGGCCCGTGGCGGTGGCGGGGGCGGGGGCGGGGGCGGGCGGTGGCCCCGGCGGTGGCCGCCGCCCCCGGCTAACTCGATTCCCCGGAGCGGAGCACGGCAGGACTCTGCCCTGCTTCGGCCCCCGTGACAGGTGTTCCGCCGGGCAAATCCAATCAATGTTCAAGTGGGCCGTTTTGTAAAACGTCACCGGGTTTTAATGAAGGCGGTCAACCCGGATAGTAACCCTCCACGACGCCGCTACACACTATCCCTCCTCCTCCTCCTATCCTCCTCCTCCTCCTCCTCCTCCGGCCCCAACCAACCCACGGTTCACACACCCTTCTAACTTCTCTTCCCTTAACTACACTCCCCGACCCTTTTATGAGGGTCCTCGCCCCACTGTACAGAAAGTAAATTCGAAAACTCTACTTACAGACAACTGTCCCGGATACTTTACGCGAGACGTGCCCACTTTCAAAACAAAAATACGCGATTATAATAAATAGGAACTTCATGAAATAACCTGCAGCTTGACATATCCTTAAACTAAGGTAGATCGAACCGATCACTGAGGAAATTAATTATTTCGTTTAATTTGAAACGCTTTCCATTTTATATTAAGAATTATTTACTTTTAAATCGGTTCATTCAAATAATGCGCAAAAAATGTATAAAATCGTTGAAGACGAACAGAATTCGACGTATATATTTTTCGTGACAATTAAAGAAGTATATTTGAGTAATGTAGAGAAGGCAGGCGTAGCTCATTTAATGATTAAGTGTTCTGATAGTCGGTCACGTAAGTACTTTGCTAAAATTGAAATCTTTCGTAATTGCGAGAGAACCTAAAAAAACTTTCGAAAACCGGTATAATTTATCTCAGTGCATTGTTAACGGAATATTAGGGCCATCCCCCAGGCAGGTCACTCGGAGAAGCGAAAACTAGTGATTAGGTATCTCAATTCCGCCCCAGATCCCCCTGCACATGTCACGCCGAGCGACGGCCAGTCTGTCTCATCCCTTCACGCCCCGCGAAACATGCAATTTTACTGGGAAAAAGAGTAATTATTCCGACCGGACCCGAGGGTGCTTCATTGTCATGTCTCCTAGTTTAGTGACGGCTTTCATATTTATTAACATTTACGCTCCAAATAATATCATATTTCTCGACGTGTCCGCGCGAATCGTCGTTAAAATTCTCCCTTAAGTTATAAACTCGGATATAATTACAGGTTAAGAAAAATAAAATTAACCTAAGCGTAATTGTATAAAAATTGAAGAATATAAGACGGACATTTTTCGCGGCCCTCTTTTTCCTTATTTCGGATATATAAAAGTGAGACGTCCTTCCAAGTACCCAGTTCGTCGGAATATACTTCGGATAAAATTTCTTTTAATTTTCCATAAACTTGCGTAATTTTTAAGGGTAGGTTTCGCAATGCAGCAGAATAATCCCTAGAGCATTAGAGGCGGAAACATTTTCGCCGTTGGAGGGAGTCAGGTACAAAAGGATAATCCGTGTAAGTGACCATATGGGGGTCGGCCCGAGGGGGCAAATTTGCATGAGGGTGCCGGCCGGCGCCGTCCGAGAGAGTCTCCTTAACAGATTTAATTAGCCCGCCCATAAATTTGTACAATCGCATTTCAAATCATAAATAAGGGTTTCAGGGAGGTTTAGAGGAAGGGGGGAGGGCGGCGGGAGGAGGCGCAAGAGAGTATTAGGCATATGTTAATATGCCCGGCGAGTGTTTGCCCAGTGACAGCGGCCCGTAAAGGATGGCTCCTCCCTGCGGTTTTCCAACCCCTTCTGTTTGATCTCTTTCTAATCCGCCCATAAACGTCGCATTAATTTATAGTTGGCCAAATCGCAAAGGCAAACGGCTTAGGGACTACTGGAGAGTCGACTCCGGGGGTTAGGCGGGCCGCCAGACCCCCTCTTGACCCTAACAGTGTGTACCGTGAGTCGTGAGCCTGCCGACAATACCGATAATAAGTTGTCGTCGGCGGGGGCCTCTTAATATAGGGGTGAGGGGGGCGGCTGGGCTTCCTTCTCGCTCCAATTAATTGGGCCCTCTGAAATGAGCCGCACGACACCTACCATTAATAACAACGGGCGCTTACTAATTTGGACGTCCGGCCTCGGTACACAGAGTATTAGACCGGCCGCCGCTCTAATAAGGGCCTCGTATATATCAGCTTACCTCTCCCGGCTATCACGCCCCGTTGACAGTCGGCATCAACACTCTATCTCCTCTTTAACGGGCTTCTAACAATGTTCAATTATTTACTACTCTACTACTACTCTCTATATTGAATTGCGAGGAAGCCTAATGAGTTATTGTCGCGAAATATTGTTCCTCTCGTCCTTCTTGTTATCGATGAGATTACAGTTCTCTTCATTCTTTACGTACGTACGCACTGTATACTCTCTTTCTTTACTGTCGAAGTATCTCATTCCCTTTAGCGACTGTTAGCTTTACACGCCATTAATATAATACGCGCTTAATGAATAATAATAATATAGAACTGGAAGGAATGAGGAAATTTGTGCAAATTTTTCAGATATCCGTCCGGACATAACGGCTAAAATCTCTTTCCCCGGAGGAGTGAACGCGGCATCCAGTTGAATATGGAGCGTGGCCCCTGGGACTCCTCGCCCCCACCACTTATGAATATGCCATAGTTCTCCGGAGAAGATGGTAGGTGGCTGGAAAAATTAAAAATAAATCCCGCAACAACAAATTAAAACGAAAGCAAAGTTTTTTCGAGCTAAACGGAAGTTACGACAGCCCTGTGTATTCAAACGACCGCCGGTGAAGTGGTTCTCAAGTTTGTTCCCAAAACTGGAACCGGCAAGTTTCATTTTGCGGGAATAAAAACCGGTAAAATCTCTAAAAGCATCTACATTCCGAGCTTCGGTTTAATTTCTAAACGCAGTAATGAAGATGCGTCAGAAGTCCGGTAACCGATATTATTATGTTTGTATTCTATTAATTCGAAATCGATTGAGGACGTGAGCAATTAAACATTTTAAGACATCGTATTAAGTTCATCGCTACCTTTGGCACAGAAGGGTCCTGTTAGTAGTAATATATCACTCCTACATTCTATTTACTGATTAAAAAGTACAGACTTTGGCGAGAAACCGAAATATGTCTAGCTTAAGAGATAACCGAGTAGGGGCTGCAAAATTACACTTACAGAATCATCAAATTAAAGCTTACAGAAATGACTATTTGTGAACATGGTCACCTATTTTGGTATAGCACAAATCCAGTTGATATTAACAATTTGATTTTAAAGAAATATTAATGTAAAATTAAATTGTCACATTTGAATTAGCGAGTTGGATAGGAAAGTGATGCTGCCTCTGAGGATAAAAGTTGTTGGAATGAGAGTGAAGGTAAGAAAGGGTAGAGAAAGAAGAGTGAAGAAGTTGGCCGCCCCTGGGGGTCTATGACTGACATAATGTCTAATTAGACAAACGCCCCTGCGGGTTCAAATTGCCAACATAAAAGTCACATCAATTCCACTCGCCAATCAGACGTTACGTGGCCTGAATCAGTCCGTTGCCCTCCTACCTTTATCAGCCTCTTCTTAACTCCCTCCCTCCCTCCATCCCTCCTTCGCCCATCTTAACTTTCTTCCCTCCGCCCTCCTCACTCTCTTTTCTCAACCCTCTTCCCTCTCTTCCCCCTCCATCTCTCCGTCCTTTCTTTTATATACAACCGAATTTGCATAAGATTTCCGTACTTTCCCGCCTCGCAATTTCCCCGTCAAGGGAAATTTTTATTGCCTTATAGAAGAACCTTTTGTTTTGAGCCGACCCAAGACAGTGAACTACCCCCTCCACGAACTCAAACCCCCATTTCTACATTTTCCGTTAATCACAATTAAAAAATTGTTTCTCTCGTGAAAACATTAATATTTTTCACGCAGGTATGTAATTATATAGCCTTTTTATCTATTATAAGAAGGAAAACGGTGAACTATTATCAGTCGAAATATCAAATGCACTATGTAATTCCGAGAAATAATAATTATATAACTGTAACATTTAGATAAATTTATTTTATTTTAAAATACCATTTTTACCAGAATATAATTTTGAAATAAAATGTCCTTCCTCGGGTGATTAAATTTATGGATGTGTTACTCGGAAAAAGGGAAATTACGAAAAATGGGATTTAGCCTGGAATTTAATACGCGATACGTTTTATCGAACTCGAATAAGATCTCACGTCAGCTCACGGACTTAACTATGAATTCATACGGACCTGCCGACACAAAAGTTGCGGCGCTGTTGGGGAAACGGTCGGTGGAAAGGTGGCCTGGAGGGGAGTGGGTAGGTGAATAGATGCAGAATGTGCGCGGGTGCGGGAGACCCATTCGGGAGGGAGAGAGAGAGAGAGAGAGGGAGAGCGATAGAACGGGAAAGAAGGAGTGGGAGTGAGAGGGTGAAAGAGAATGGGGGGAATGAGTGTGAGACGGGACGTTTTGAGGGTGCGGGGGAGGGAGAGTAAAGGCAGAGAAGGAAAGAGAAAGAGCGAGAGAGTGAAGTAGGTTGTGAAGGGCGGGAGGGATGGAGGGGAGGCGAGTGGGAGGAGCTCCAGCAAGGAAAACCGTAAATTGGCGGCAAAGTAAGAGTAGAGGGGATTGAAGCAAGCAAGCAATTTGAATGCATGCAGTCCGTCAGGGCGGGGGCCTCGGGGCCCGGGGAGGGGCACGTTATCGTAAATTGTCATAAAAGTGTCTGCCCGAATATCGAGGGGGTGTTTTGAGGGAGTCTGAGTCCGTGAGGGGTTGCCGGGCGGGCGGGGTGGTGCCTCTCTCTCTCTCTCTCTCTCTCTCGCTCTGTCTCCCTCTCTCTCTCCCTCCCTCTCGGCGTGTCAGCTGCGGCTCCAATGAAGCCCTAATTAAAAAAAATAACGGAGGCAGTTTGAGCCCGGCCCAAGCCCAGGCCCCGGGCGGCGTCTCCTATCTAAACAGGACCTCCCTCCCGCCCCTGCTCCCCCCACCGGCCACGACCCCAGTCCTCCCAAACTACCGGCCCGCTCGAGAATAATTAAAAAGCAAATGTGGCCCGCCCGAGATGAGCTTATCTCCCGAGGCCTCGGGCGATGCCACAATGCACTAATGAATCCGGGCTATCGTCAAAATTGTATTATTTTACATATTAAACGTAGACGAATCTGAGAAGCGGAGAAAGTATTCAATTTCCGAGGGGTCATTCGATTCTGCTGTGCAATTAAAATTTAGGTTTACAGGAACATTCGGAAGAACAAGGGCGATTAAATATATAGAATATCGACCTGTATATCGGGTAGTTTTCACTAATGAAATCTCCCGGCTATGTTCAAATGTTAAAAGATTGGGTGGGAGCACGTTTTCAATAGGAAGTGTCTAGTTTTATTTCATACAATGGGGAACCAAGAGTTAAATGAAGGAACGCAGGGTTTAGGCAACAGACAACTGTATAAAGTGAAATAAGCGTTCCAAGTAGAACTGCTCACTCGAAAGGGCAATTAATTGGTTATACTCGGAGCATAAAAATGAGGAAAGATTTAGAAAATTGATTTACTTTATTTGGCGGGGTAAGGCTGTGTAGTGGGCTGTTGCCCCCCGTCGGGCGAGATCAGCGGGGCACCCTCCACTAAATCCCCGGCACTCCCCTCTGCCCGGATTAACACGTTCAAGACGACCCACTAAATTTCCGATTTTAAGTGGGATCAAGAGACGGAGTAATGAAGCTCTTCCAACCGTTAATATTTCTCGCCGTGGCAACCGATTTATTTCTGGATCGATATTAAAAACTCTTCCTTAAGAAAAAAGAATGACTGAAAAACAATATCTACCTCGATTCAATAGAGAGAAATACATTTACAATGATTAATATATATTTTCAAATGCCCATCCCTCTAATTACAATAAATTGAAACAATGTTGAACAGAAATAACGTGACTATCCGTCTTTTAAAATCGACTCCAGTCTTATTAGTCCGGCCTCTCTATTACCGTCGCGCTCATTATTGATTAATAATGAGCGCGACGGTAATATAGGGTGTACTGATCAGTGCACATCACAGAAAATGGAAAATTCCATTGTAATGCAAGTATCACTGCCAATGCTTGGACCGACCCCGCCTCCACATGGACTGGGGTGGACAGTATACCCGGGATGATTTGAAGTAGGATCACTCCACGAATATCCTCGGGCCTGAAATATGGGAATACTCAAAATGGGGGTGCGAGATTGAAAGATCAGCCAATTAGGGAACCCTGCGTTCGCTTAGGAAATAATCGCTTCGTGTCTGAATCCAACTCATCGTTTTGGAAATCACGAAATTAATTAATTATTGAAATTGCGCCCGCTTAGCAGTTTGATCGACCAATATAATAGAATTAAAGTTTCCGAACAGTATAAGTTATATATTTTAAATTACGATCAACTTAAGTCAATTGTGGCCGCTTATCGAATTTAGCCGATAGTGAATAGTGATAGTGAGTGGAAGGGGTAGAGTGGTAGAGGTAGAGGTAGAGGTAGAAGAAGTGGTAGAGGTAGAGGTAGAGATCAGAGGCGTTAATTCTTTTATAATAGGGAACAGGCCCCGAAGTCGGCGGCATCTTATGAAGGGCTCCCGGAATAAGTTAATTTGCATTGATGTAAACACTGATAAAGGGCCGGCGGTGCAGGTAATTGCGAGTAATAAAGGTCGGGGGCGGGGGGGGATACCTGACGGTTCCTTATTGCAAGTGATGGCGGTAATAACTGGTCTTTAACGAGGCGTTTCTTCTAACAGATAACAAGTAAAACCCCGCGGGGCCTTGATCACAATTTATTGAAACGTAAGCGTCTGCTCGGAGCGGTCTACTTTATTGTTATTATAAAACAACCTTAGCGCCGTCGGCCCGGGCCCTCGCGATGGGTCTTGTTTTTAATTGCTCCGCCGAGAATTAGACTCCTGAGATACGAGTCTAATAAAAATCGTTCGGGCCCCCACCCGGCCCCCACTAAAACTTTACTTACTGCAGTTAATCTCGGAAAAATGGAATAGTAGGAACTTTGATGACCCTACCGGCCTCACTTTCTTCTTAACAGTCCCTATTATCTGACTCAACTTTGTTCGGATTTTATTGAGCCATTAAATACGATAGGTTAATTTACTCATGAGGAAAGCATACGGAAAATACGGATTTTTAAACCTCTACGTTGAGTTTTCATAGTTCATAGAGTAGTACAGGTTTTCAACATTGGCCAAATCTGATTTTACTATTAATTAATTTATACCTGAAATTCGAGAGGACATCATTGGATTTCTGTTGAAACCGTATACAGTTCTATTCCCGATGATGCCCTACTCATCAGATATATCCTCGAATATAGTGTAGATTGTCCTGATTCAAGAGTCCGACACGAATACAATATATCTGTTATGGAAACAGAGATTCAGCCGGAAATCTGAGAAAGATTATAATCGATCGATTGTTTACATAAACGGGGCGTTTTAAAACGCTCTAAACTAGATCCAAACTCGTAATTACCGCATATCCCGGGAATAAAAGATAATCCTCCTTTATCTACCACCCAATCGGGGAAGTGCGATTCCTTCCGGGTTAAGAATCAAGGGGGGCTCAGTCCGGGGGAGTCTTTCTTCGGGGTAAGAGATCTAAGACGGCCGGGCGGCCTCCGTTAATTGCGAGCCCCAGAACCGCTAAACCCATATAACGGTTGCAGTTTCCAAGTTGCATCGCATCAAAGATAATACCCGGGGCTTTACAATCTCTATACAATTAAGGGACACGCTCGTCGTGGGGGCGGCATATCCGGGGGAGGGAGGACAATTATCTGGTCTGGTGGCCTCGGCGGCTCCTCTCTAATCCTAGGTGCGCGACGGTCTCCTCCTATACCAATAAGGGCCAAACAGATAAATCAGGAAAGGCTGAGGAGGGAAGCCCGGCCGATTAGAATGGAGGAATTACAGCAGGAAATGTGTGTTGCCGGCGAGCAAAATCCAGCCTCGTCTTCCCCCTTGAACTACCCTCTCCCACAGCTCTACCTCTTTACCAATAAGACTTGAATTCGACCGTCGAGGGTGCTCTCAGACACATGCCGGCGTCAATGAGATCCTCCCACCACCACCACCCCTCCCCCCTCATGTGTGCAATGTGTGCTCAATACCGAGATTTAGAACATGGCTGAAACTGATGCAATTTCAGTTTGAACAATGTTTCGTGACGCGCCACGCCACGCCGATATACACGAACGGAATAGACACATACACCTGAGCTACGCTGGACAGTTTTATCGACGATACTTTTCCATAATTAAAAATTGATTACTGAAAAAATATTTACTACAGGTCAGTTTCCTTCCTCAGGAAAGATCTATGAAAGAAGGATCAACTATAAACCGACATTCTGCATTACAAATTGGGGAAAGGAATAACTTCTAATGATGATTATCAGGTCTAGGTGTTACAAGGTATTACTTCATGTTTGTAACGTTTGTATAACGGTATACACTGGCGCCAATCGTGCGTCTCGTCGATTGTTCTCGACGCACCGAGAAAAGGTCCGGAAAAAAGAATTTTTGGGGGTGCGGAATCGAAAAGGGGTGGGGGAGCGCACCGCAGAAAGGGTTAAACAAACGTAAGACCCAGCCCGAAATTAAGGGTAGCGGGAAGGGGGTTTGGTGAGGGGTCGGAGTTGGCCGAGTTTGTCCCCCGGTTTTTCAGCCGGCGGCGAATAGCCGTGGGAGGGACAGGAGGCGAGGATAAAAACCGGGAAGAGGAGGAGTAGGGGAGTAGGAGTAGGGGAGGGCGGAGGCTGGAAGCATAGGGCGAGCGGGCACATTAGGCACCCCCAGCCACCCCCCGCCCCACCAACCCCATCATCCCCTCCACATAAATAGACGGGGACAAAACTTTGAATGCCGACGGAATGACGGAATAAAAATAAATTTATTGATACAACTGTGACGCGGGAAAAGTTTGCATTGTGGAGCCCTATCTGGCCCACGCTAATTTATATGTTTAATATACAGGGCGCCCCTGTGCCCCCTCACCGCCCTCCCACCAGTCTCCCCCTTTTTTCCTTTTTTATCTCCTTTCTTAATATTTATTTGCTTTCCTCTATTCAGCGCCGATGTGATTTATGCATTTCTATTTACTAAACTGCCCATAAATCGTGTTTATAATTCCGAAGACGTCGTTTCATTTCGCTCTTATGAATCGCGTTTCGATTATTTCTTTCTTGAAATAAGGGAGCCCGCCCAATTCACTATCTAGGAGGATTATACCTTTTTATACTCTGCGGAATTTTAATTCTTTTAGTGAATGTATTCATTACACGTATACAGACAGCTATTGTTAATTAATAATAAATAAATTATTTATTAAATATCTATACGATTTGATAAAATTAACTTCGCGATTCCAAAAGTTAGGTGATTTTTATATTCTCGACTAGTTAAAGTCGGTTTAAGATAGCATATCTGCTGAAAAGTTCCAACATGAAACTGGAAATTATATTTCTTAATTTTAATTTGTGTCCACAGCTTCAATACATTCGTTTTATTTCATATTTTCCCTTAAATGCGTTACGAGAATTAAAACATCTCGAAGAATCCGAAAGGGGAGACATTTCATTTAAGTGTAGGGCTCGGAAATTGGAAGAAAATCTTTGGTCCGAGAGGGCTGATTGAAACGAGCGTTTAAGGAGGCGCAGAGAAGTGGGGAAAGGGCGGTCTCCCCTTTACAGGTTTATTAACCGACTGAAGGTTGCATTCACCCGCAAAGTGTATACAAATATTTATGCGGAATAATTCAAAAAAAGGCCCGGCGGTTAAAAAGGGGCAATAAAGTGGAGCGGGGGCGGATAGGCGGGGACATTAAACCGTAATGAATATAGGATACGCCGCCGGTAAATAAAAGCTCTTAGCGAACGGCCGCAGCTAGGGTGGAAGTGGAGGAGGAGGAGGAGGAGGAAGAGGAGGAGGAGAAGGAGGAGGAGGAACGGTAGCGGTGCCGCCGTGTAAATAGTTAATGAATGTCTCTTGGAAACTTCGCCCCGCAATTTAAGTACTTTACAATATGAAAACGTTTCCGGACGATTTCCCCTCGGCTGGTTTATCTGAAACCTTAAACGGGGAGCGGGAGCGAGAAGGCGGGGACCCCGGGAATAATTCTGTTTTGTAAAATGTGATCGGGCTTAGGCTCGTAAATACGGGGAATTGCAAGGTATTCCTTAATAGCTCCCCCAAGATTCAACCCTTTTTGTACGGTTTTATTATATGACGGGGGTGGGCGACTGTGTAACTACTCCGGCCCGCTCACACTGAAATTATTATTATTGTCACCTCGGATTCATTTTTCATCCCCCTCTCCGCCATCCTCTCCTCCGTTCCGGAAACTTAGTTTACCCCATTAGTTAGCTCGGCCGTAACTTTTACGGTTTTTAATAATAGAAGACTCGGCATGTGCGTGCGCGCACCGCGTTCTTTCTTCCGGAGAAGAACGCAAGCAGATTTCATTGTTTGTAATCCCTTCGGCCCATGTTGTCTGTATCCCAAGATCCGACGTGTTAGTACTTGATTGTCTATTTAGTGAAGTCAAATAAGAAGTGGTTAGGTCAATATTATTAAGTAGTGATGTTTTTTTATTTTTCGTTCTAAATCTTGTCAATACCTCATTAGAAGATAATTGTAGGTGTATAAGCAGGCCCTAGAGATTATTTATACGACTATATTGAATCACTCTTTCCACGATATATGTCATGATGTCTCGTTCTTAAAAATATATTATTTGTTATATATTACAAAATAAAGCGAGTAATTATATTAATTAATTATACGACTTTAGATTTTTAAAATTCTAATATTGTTACAGGGATCTGTAGTCCATCGATCTTTTCTTTTTCTTCGTTACTATTCATTAAATAATATTTATTTGCTAAAATATCCAGAGTTATCGAAAAATATACGTTATTTCTGTAATGGGAACGATACACTACCACTTTAAGACACATTCAACTGAGATACTTTCCGTCTCGTATCTCGGATGCAAAGGAGAAAAAAGGCCTTCGGTTCCCAAGTTAATGTAATAATAATATAAACAAGGGGTTTGCGAGAGGGGCCCCCAAGTTATCACTTGCGTCTCTGGCAAGTTGGCTCTTTCATAATCTACCTAACCCCGCCAAGCCACCCCCCCCCGTCCAGCCTGCCCACAACCGTCTCTAACTAATGCATACACAGTTTTTAACTTTCCTTTTTTCCCCAGGACGCTTCCTCCCCTCCTCCCACCCCCCCCCCCCTACGCTGTTATAACTTCTAACTTGCTGTGTCTAATTTAGCCGGCGGCCAAAGTGTGAACCAACTTCCGTGCCGGAACTCTCAACCCCACCTACCCTCCCGCCGCCCCGAAACGACTATTGGTGCTACCCAATTCATGCGGAAATATCACAAATGGAAGAGGAATTCCTCCGGCGAAGGGGTGACCGAAGAGGCCGGGGAGGGAGCGAGGGAAAAAGAATATTCCTCCGGGTCTGCGGAGCCAGAATCGAGGCGGAGCCAGGCGATTAACTCGGAAATGTGAATTTGCCCGTCGCCGGACGGACGGGCTGCTTCGACCTGAAACACAACAGAGAAAGTAATGACCCCCCGCGGTCATTACTGAAATATTTTTGAAATTCCAGCATCCCTTCTCCAGCATAATTTGATTTTCATCTCAAAAATGTTTTAGTAGTATTTCAGAATTCAACTTATAATTCAAAATGTCATTTGTGTTAAAGAAGAAAACAGTCGGAAAGATGATATAATTATTTGTAAAACAAATATTTTTTCCACGATACTAAAAAAAGTCAACGACATTACTATTGTTCAGAGTTTTGCACTCTTTCTGTTTTATGAAGTAAATAGTTTACATTGCACAAAATTAGGGAATGTGATTATTCAAATGTGGTACGTCGTAATACTATTATTAATCATACTACATTAAAACAGTTTAACAGTAAATGTAGAATAGTTGTCCTTTAGGATAGAAATGTGAATAGTTTTCATGGCTTACTAAATTCGAGGAAATATAAGGAATTTAGAAACTTATTTAATAAAATACACAATTTTTTCCCATGTCACACCAATCCTATGTTTTAATGGCAGTGCCAACTATCCTAGGGGTCGTAAAGCGGGTTGAGGACGAAGTAATTTTGAACGGAATAAACGTGAGAGGAAGAGGGAGTGGAAAGAGGGAGAGAGTGAGAGGGAGAGTGTATGTGTGTGTGTGTGGGAGAGAGAGAGAGAGTGAGA
Source organism: Lethocerus indicus (assembly GCA_019843655.1). Lineage (NCBI taxonomy): Eukaryota > Metazoa > Arthropoda > Insecta > Hemiptera > Belostomatidae > Lethocerus > Lethocerus indicus. The sequence continues at coordinate 16,599,855 of JACDQD010000003.1, read as the reverse complement.
GGGGAACTTGATGGGGAGTTGGATGGGTTATAGTTTACCCGGGGCGGCATTACACGGAGTTATCTGAGTATGATGTGTGCATTACCGCAGACAATATATGGCTTACAATCAGGGCCGGATCGCTCGTTAGTGGATTGATTAACTGACAATGACCAGAGGGTAATTGTTGTTGTAGCAGTAGGCTTCCTGCCCGGCACAAACCCCAAACATAATAACACATCCAGAGCAGAGCCCGAGAGCGACCGAGCCCGCTCCGGCAAGCCCGCGGAAACCCAATTTATTAGCTTTCCATGTCTCATAAACACAGTCATTAATCGACGTATCTGATTGGATTGAGTTAAGCCTGGGATGGATACGCGGCACCGCAGCGCGCTGGTCGGCCCCCACCGCTACCCCCTAGATATATGCAAATGCGTTGTCCTCTACAGTCGAACGGGGACTCCCCGTTTGATAAACCCCACCCCTATTAACCGATAGCGTATTTTCATCCACCTTTTACCTAAATTATTTTTTTTTTCAAATTTCATTATTTGGAATAATACAGATACAAACAGAGATAATTGATTTAATGACCCCAAATATTACTCAGTCCAGTCACTAATACATATGTTGAAAGCATTTTACATTTGAATTACGAATAGAGATTTATTTACGAGTCCCAAATATATATATATATATATATATATATATATATATATATATAAACACGCACATTCGCAAATTTATTTCAGGATGAACCCTTGTGTAATTCAGTTCATACGAATAATAAATGTAAATTCACAACCATTGACCGTCTGCGAACTGCGATTTAAAGAAAGAAATCGATGATGGTCGACCGTTGGCTATTTGCAGTAGAGTTTATGCGACGTTGTGTTTAGGCAGAGGTTGCAATTTCGCGAAAAAGTGCTGGAACGGATGAGAGAATGAGGAAGACGAGGATAGAGGGAGAGGGGAGTGGGAAGGGCTGTTGGCTGGGGGGGGGGGAACGGCGAGAGCGAGGGCGACCAACCTCTCTCGTTAACCTAGTCATTATCGTTCCATTTAACTGTGATTGTTCCTGGAGAGCCGGGCAGTTAGCCGGGGCCGGCTATAATAATATCACAGTATAATCCAGGAAGCAATTAACAAGGGGACAGATGCCACCCATCAGTTTCCGGTTCCATTAACGGGGCCTCCCCTGATTGATGGAATGGATTTTATACAGAGCCCCCAAACCACCCCCGCCCACCATCACGTACCGACCGATACACAACGCTCTCGGTCCGTCTCCGATACCCTCCATTAGAACGCCTCAATACTCTCCGTTACATTCCTCACTAACAAACCTTGACCTAATTCCTAATTAGTCTATTGTAACGGTCGGCCAATCGTTAAAAAAAGGAAATTTTATGACTGCGCCAGAATATTAGGACATTCATTTTATATATAAATCATTAAAGAAAACTGGGTTTATTTGTATTGAACCCAGTAAATGTTCGACTACATTTAATTTTGATGTAATCATTCCGGGCGGTTGAAGTGGCATTATGAAAGGATGCCCGTAACCTAGGACCTCTGATTTCAAGAAATATGAAGTAGAAGATTTGAAAGAGGCAAGTATAATATAAAACGCGGTGCAATAAATGGTGAGAATAAATAATTTTCAATTGTCCTCCTTACGCAAAGTTGAGTCTAGCGTAAATTAGTCTCGAATGATAATTGAATTTGGCCGGGCGAGGGGACCGGTCCCAATGTCTGGCCGGGGTAGGACAAAAATCGTGGTACAAATTACGCGGGGTAAACCCCGACACGACCGACGCTCGGTGTTTGTTCGGACGAGACCGCCGTCCGCGGCCCGACTATGAGCCCCGGATTTATTGCGGGATCAACAAAAATGGTTTCATTATAATCCACGTCCGATTTATTCAAAAATCCAATCACAGTTGATACCCCTGTTTTATGGCAACGGTTACGCCGGCCGACACATTTTCATTATTGTTTTCGAGCGATAAATCCCGCCGGCGACAGACTGATGTTGTGCTACTCGCCGAACACCCCCGCCCCCGACCCAAACTCACCCCTCGCCCCGACCCCTACACGACCCGTGAACTACTGGCTTTTAATTTGGGCCCGCAAACACCCTGATGTTCCCGGATAAACAACTTTTCACCAGTCCGTTTTGAACCTCCCGATCCCGCCCCCTCTCCCCTCCTCTCGGCCACCCACCCCGCCTCCAAACAGGACCACCATCAACTCCACATTTGTCTACTATAATTGATGGCGGTCATAACTTTTTCCAGCATATTTCTGTCCCCCGGCCCCAGTCCGGGATCGCCATTCAATCGAATCCCCTATTCATAAGAGTTATGATCCGGCCGATAAAAATACCTCGCGGATTTGAGAACGGGTTGGCCAATTAAGTGTAATTAAAATCGCGAAATCAATACCGTCCGCTATAAGTGCAGTCATTTCCCCGACAGCTTGACTTTCCGTGTTGCACCCGTAACGTGGATTCGAAAATGGTCATTGGTACAGATATTTTTCTGGTATTTAAGGCTGAAGGCTGAAAATTTAAATTACAGAGAATTTTTATATCTCTGGCTACGATAATTCTACGATTTTCCACCTTCCGGTTAACATCTGTAAACGTGTGCCAATAAATGAACTAAAGAATCGACACCTGTGGGAGAATGACAGGTTCCATTTTCGTCTATTTCAATGCTTATGAAACGATTAAAGGGGTTGGTTTAGACGGCCAATAGATTTATAATATTAATGTTACATATTAGATTGTTGGTGGGTGGGGGTGGTGGTGGGCGGCGATGAATAGTCGGGCGCGAGTGGGGCCGGGGGGTGTAAGCTCGGCGGTGTGACGCCCCGCGTAATTGAAACTCCTTGTACAAGAGATTATCTAAGGAGGAGAGAGCTGCCATAAATCCGGCGAAGACAATAGACGCTCATCGCATTATCTGGCCCAACTGGTAATGCTGGAATTAGTTATTAACTAGGAGGGATTCGTACACCAGTTAGCTCAGACGATAACAATCCAACTTGGAACAATAATTATACATCTTAACTAAAACTTGGCAATGAGGAGGCGCCGCCGTAAATTAGAAGGAATGTGCTCCCGTGATTATGTGCTTGGCCGCCCGGCGAATCTTTAGTTTATTGGTTCCAGCATCTTCGGAAGCAGGACCCTCCTCTACCCGGGCCCGTCTCACTCTCTCACATTCAGAGCGCAACTGCCCAACTATTCCCCGTTTCCTAGGGCAACTTGAAAATCTTTAGCAGCCCGCTGTTACCCTGTAACGAAATCCACTGAAGACCATCCCCAATATGTACGTGCGAAATATATATAACGACCACTTAACATCAGAAATCTATATTATAATTAAAATTGTTTAATTCTCGTCACGTAATCAATCGAACTGTTAATCGTTTCCCTAGTGGCCGGAGACAATATAACATTTTCTGGAATAAATCAGTTCAACCGCGTTCAACGAATATTAGACATTCAGAATTTTGTTATATAAGAAATTGAAGTTATACATGAAGTTTGGACATATGATTTATATCGCATTTTAAACTACCCAGTACTTCCAATGATTTCAGTTTTATAACACTAGGCGAACCCCGACAAATTAAAAAAAAATTATACTATACTAACCAATTTATATTAATGAAGAGAGTAAAGAAAGTCGTAGATGTTGCAATTTACTCTTGTGAATATCGCTGTACAAGTCCAATGGCATACATTTTAATGATTCAGATATTAATGGGGAGAAAGACCTTATTCGAAAATTAGTTCCCCAAGCTATAATAATTAGGAGTTGTGCGGAGAAATATTTGGGATATCGATCTCGAACAGGAGATATCGAGATATAATACACGGCCTTATAAATCAAAGGTGGTTTGTGTGGAGCCCCGATAAAAATGTCCCTAAGAGGACTTGTCAGTTAAAATAGAAAACAGTGCAGCTAGCGATATTGGAGCATTTTCAGGGAGTGGGCCCCAACCGTGCTCGCCTAGGAGATTATTCTGAATAGGGTTGAGGGACTGGAGGCCGACATCCAGCGGGGGATTATCTCAGTGTTTATGGCACGGCCCTCCCGCAGATTCAGTCCCGACACTCTGACACCCAGAAACCCATACTTTCTCTTAATCCGAAATCCGAGGAAAAACATTCATTAGGAGCTAAAAAATACATGGGCCGTTTCCCGCCGTTAACAACCGGATGCGACACCCAGTACCGTCGACTCAATCTTGATTAGGCTAAGGGCGACTCGATTTTATAACGAAAGTTATCAACATACTCTATATAAACGTTTCTTGTACACTTGATGACTATCGTTTACGTTAAATAGTCAAAAACATAAATTTCAGTTCGTAAGGTTAGATAAAGTGTGAAAAATAAAAAAACCGCTCGAAAAACCGGTCGTAGCCGTGCCCGATATGTCTATGAAATTTCGAATTTCCAGTCATCAGCAAGCCAGTTGATACCTCGTATGGTAACAGAAAACAATACGCAGTGGGAGGACGAACCAGAGAACGTGACGTACAAACTTTTTATATTTTAATTAAACTAAAGTAAGAAGGGGGTGAACTCGTCTCAAACATTAGTGGGAAGTATTTTGTTCACCTTGTCTGAAGAAACCACCTTACTATTTTACAAGCAATACTAAAAGGTTAATAATATTTAATTAGGGTTCAGACTTCATAGAAAGAATATGTACTTACAGTAAAGAATTCTGGAATGAAAAGAGACGCAGTTCAATATAATCAAATGAAGGGGGAGCTTCTTATTTGCTACGAAAGACCTTGGGTCTTCAGTATCCCGGAGGAAGATTACCCAAATTCACCGCGTTGGGGGGGGGGGGGGTCCGTGGCCGATTATTCCCCAGATACTAAAACCTGATACCTCACAACTGAGAAAATTTATCTTTAAGAGGAATTAAGCGAAGGACGGCCCAACGCTTATCCGCATTCGGTAATTATCAAATGAGAAAGAAATATATTGGAGACTGGTGCCGGTTTAATTGCTATCTGGGCTTATGGGAAAGGATTACTTGGGGGAGTGGGGGCAGCTTCTGCAGAATTGATTGTAATTGGCATAACGTATGACGCCCCCAACATGGCCGACCTTCCACTCTCAAGGAAGGAGGGAAATTCATGGGAAAACGATAAATAGAAGGATTAAAACGAACCTCTAATAGCCGAGGCTTTGCCAAACTTGCCTCTTTTAACCGACCAGATAAGGGGCTAATTTGGAAAAAAAAATTGAGAACAAGAGATTTCCTCCGCACTAATTAGAAAGCATGCGCGAGACCGCTTATAATTCCCGTGTATAAATAAACATTGCAAACATAATCTAGTTATAAATGTTGTTCTCGTTTTAGTTTGAATACTGATCTTTCTGGCGAGGAAATGGAGCCAAAAATGGTTATGCTAATGAATATTTACATTTTCATTATAATATTCCTCGTCGAGTGGAATTAGATTCCTTATAATTAATATTGTTACAATTTTTAAATTCGATATAGGACAAATGCACTGCTATAATATTATTCATAATTCTCTGCCGTAACAGTATACCCTAGCATAAATGATCACCTCGAATCAGCTCCGTATAGAATTAATATTTCTCTCAACTGGAAATGTTTAAATGGAACTCGATCCTCGACGGTGAAAGGAATTAAATTTCGATGATACTCAAATTTCCTTCTTTCCTTTTGTTGTTCGAGTATGACGATGAGAGCCGATGTCAAATTGGGGAACGCGTAAAATATTACAGCATATTTTAACAGTTAAAATTAGAGATCTGGCCAATTTGTCTAGGCGTCCGCATTATGAATATTTGAAAAACACATTGCGATTAGTATTGACGTTAACCGAAGCAGCACTTATGTATGATTAACTCCCATAGATGTAGATTTATTACTAATTAATAATAATGCGATTATGAATTCTTTGTACAGCAATGTAAATTTGAAATTGAATATTTGGAATGCTTTCGGGAAAAATGAGAAAAATCTTTGGGCCTTATGGTTTTCTGTCTCTTGTAGCCACTGAGTCTACGACTAGATCATAGCAGGCATCTAGCCCTCGGAAGTAGTACTGAATTAGCACTAGCGCCCGATATAACGGGGTGTTTCATCCGCGTAAACCCAACAAGGGATAGTATCCCGGTTTATAACGATCGAAAACTAATTAAAATCAATTGAAAACAGAAAATAGACTCGACTTCTAAGACTAATTTATGTTTGAAGGCACAATTATGCGGGGAAATTGGAATCGATTGACTGTTGATGAAGGGTTGAAAGCGGACGGCACTAATAAATCCGACGGAAGGAGGCAGTGAGGGATGAAGACAGGGGTGCGACACACGGCCATCCGGGGACAATCCACAGGAAATCGGTTGGCCCCCGAGCCCGAGATTGGACCCTGTCATATTTGAGTAATTGCGCCCACCCTACCCCTCGCCACCACCGCTAGTTAAAAGCCAGTTTACGTCTCCATTACTTTAGTACAAGTCTAGACTACCCTAATTATATTCAGACACAGACCAGATCGATTGTCGCCGCGTACTTAATTTTTCTGCGAAAATCCACCTTTTATTTAATTCGATATCTACAACAATAAACATTCAGTTTTGCTATTGAAGCTTATGGATGAGCGATATATTTATTGAAAAAGACGCTCGCGACCGCAAAATTAGAAACATAGTTAACCGCTTCACACGCCAACTCCTTTAAGAATCCATCCGAGTTCTTCATATTTACTAATAGGGCAGAATTGAAGAGGTGATAACTGAAAGGCAGTTATGTTCTTCAATTCAATCAGAAATACTCATTGATTTAAATTGTTCTGTGTAACAGTGTTTCACTACAAAACTAAGCACAATAACACCGCAAACAAGAAATCAATTCGCAATTCACACCACATTCACTACTATACAAAGCAGTACACTATACGGGATGAGTATTATTGATTTTTTTTTCAATCGATGACATATTTTCGACTCCGGGGCAGACTGTTGGGGCTAAGAAATTGCACTGCGTACCATACAATATACCGTCGTCAACTAACAAAACAGGAAGAGGACAAAAAAAATAGCGGGGAGTGCGGCAGCAGACTGAAATGAGAATTAGTAGCGGTGTTGGCATAAATTCCGGCATTATAATGAACATCCGGCCCACTATTCTCCCCGGACCCTATTTCTCCCTAATGAAAGTGCAGCGAGACCTACCGCAGACGGCGGAAAGCCGCAAACGTGAAGGCGACAAAGCTGCTTACATCGCCCAGTCATTATCCATTATTACCTGCGGGTTTGTTGTAGGCTGTGCGTTCAGCGTGTAACCGAGCCTAAGTCGTACTCTCAGGTGGCCGAGGAAGACCTGATGTTATTTCATAATTATTGCGTCGCTAGTTCACTTTTTAGTATTTTTACGATGGAGTATTAATTATAAAGAAATCGGAATTGACGAGTTAAACTCTAGACTAGATGAAAACTTTAATATATATCCTAGATTTCGTGTGTTTCTGTCTCCTCTCGCTGGTTTGGTCTTTTGCTAGACCGGTTTCGGCCGCTCGCCATCTTCAGTAGCGGTGTTAGTCACTTTTGGCACTTTGAACGTTTTTTGGGCAACCTCGCTGCACTGTCACTGTCACTAGTTTGTTCTTTCCACACAAACACTATCCCTACCGCCTAGTTTATCGGTGCAAGTGCACCTAACGAACTTTAGCGGAGTACATTTCCGCACCACCCTCTCGGGGCGCTAGTTCGGTGCAAGTAACAGTGACGGTACAGTGAGGATGCCCAAGGAACATCTAAAGTGACACCGCTACTGAAGATGGCGAGCAGTCGAAACGGGTCTCGCAAAAGACCAAACCAGCGAGAGGAGACAGAAACACACGAAATTTACGGTATTCCAACCCCTCGCGAAATTTTCCGTAGGCAAGTGTCTGGCAGTTTTTCGATGCCGAAACCGAAAAATGGGGAGGGCTTGAGTAGCGTCGATAGAGCACTGGTGAAAGAGGATTTATTTCGTTCGGGCAATCTGTTTTGTCTTGTAGCGCAAGGAAAGTGTTGTCGGCAAAGGGGATGGGAGAGATTCGGATAAGGAGGAGACTATCGTGCCCCCTTGCTAAAGGCCCCTGACCGCTCTCAACCCCCCTTACGTACGTTTTCATTTGTGAGTGTGGCTCATTCTCCCTCGAACTACTATCAACTTACAACTGCCCGTCCTCAGTCACAAATATTTCGGCCCCAATCGGGGCTCTCGTTCTTATAAAGTGTGAAACCTTCATTAGACTGTGTAGCACTCCTTTATTGAATTAAATAAAAATTCTTGACGATTATTTAGGATATGATAAAATCATTTTTAAAGACTTTAATAATTGGGATGGTGTTATGAAGAAAAATATGAATTGAATCTACAATAGTAGGAATTTCGTTTATTAGCAATGAATATTGTTCTAGGGGTTTATACATCACACTTTCTATTTATTATCTGTCTACACTCAGCTATTTAATTCTTAGTTAAAAGTGTATCCACCTTAGCACTGCAATACGGGATGAGAACTGAAATGCAGCAACTGCTTGGGGTCCTTATTATATATTTGGCTTTAGATAAAAAAATATGAAAAGAGAAAACGAAATTATTCGAAGGAATATTACGGTCTAAACGGACCTCGCGTTGATTGCATAGATTTCATTTTTTTTATCAGAAACAAACCAACGCGAATCTTGTTGTACGGAGTGCCCGAAATAAAGTCTCGAACGGGTGATAGTTAAAATGGCACCGAAGTTAGTCAGGTATTTGACAAATGAAAGCTACACTAATAGGTTGACTGAGAGCCGAGGTGACAGGTGGGAGGCCCCTTGGAGACAGATGGCCGCTTGATTCACCCTCTCACTCAATCCGGCCAATCCGCAACCACTTTCCAGCGTTTATTTTCTTTCGGTTGGATTCAAATAACAAACATATAAATATGTATGTAGCCACCACAACTACACGTCATATATTTAATACAGGCGTGTCGACTTTATCAGACTTCAAATTCATTCCAATTTCTCTTAGAGAAATAATTAGACTAATTTATGTTAATCCGTGTAATTTTAATATGATCGTAATGATATTTCCAGTGCGATATTGTCAACTCTTCATAATTTAAATTAATTAATGTTTTTAAATTGGTCCTAGCAGACATCATAATTAAAGAAACTAATATTTTTTTTATTGTATATATTGAAGTTACAAGCCGGAAAAGCAGTTATTTATATGATTTCATTAAATTTCAGTAGTTTTCCCATCCAAACGTCAATACCAGAGCCGAACATTTTCAAGTAATTCGGGGCGGGCAATGAAATGCAGAAACTGAAACGCGCAAAACACATATTATTATAAAGCGCGCAATACTTGATATTAGATAATCGAACCTTTCAGAGGATGTTCAGTTCAATTTGGTCGCAAAACATTCGCTTATTATGTGAGAACCAAATACAGGTTAAATAACAAATTTTCAACCGAATGAAATCTGAATGTTATGAAATGAGAGCTCCTTATTAATAAAATACCGCGCTGACATTCTACACTCCGATCGTGGCAATTTTAAGAGAATCGACACGAATATTAAAGTAAACATAATCCTAATAATTATTTAATAATCCTTAAAGGTAATTATTTTCAATAGTGTAAACTGGATGAAACTATTATTCGTTGTATTGTTGAAAACATTCGCGTTCACAAATTGGGAACACTTTCAATGCAATGGCAAGTACAATTTATTTCTGGAGTATTTAATAGTAGTAGAAAAATAACCGATCGAATGTCCATTATCAACCGGACGGGTCGAACTATTGGATCTAATGAGAGAGTAATAAATATATTCAAACTCGTCGCAAGATGAAACCGCTCTCTGGAGCGAAGTAAAATTCATCCGAGCGGTATGTAATTGATGATAATAACTACAGTGCGAGATTTTGAAACGGAGAGCGCAAGGGGAGGGCGGTGAGAGGGAAGGGGGTTAAATATCTTGCAGCGCAATCAATTCCCTGCGGATTGCCAGCTAGAGCCGCAGTCCCAAATGCGAATTACGGTGGATTGTGGGGGCGGGGGCGGGGGCCGGTCACCGGTGATAGGAGTTAACTAACTTTCATCGGAGCGGCTAGCGCTTATATTCATCCGAGTTGGGCCGTGAGAAATCGAACGATAGCGCCGCCCCCGGCCCCCGCCCCCGCCCCTGGCCACGCTACCGCCCCCGTTCCAATGAACCGACCCGAGCCGACCCGGGGGCCGCCCGACATATTGTTTCTGACCGACTTGTGTTAATACGCAAAGCTATTAGAGTGCCGGGCACAGTCCGTGAAACGGCCCCCTAAGGCACCCCTAACAACACCCAGTCACATAAACATATTTTCTTGCCATATTTATTATAGGGTTTAGTTTTAGTATAGTCCATACAACATTACTTTTTCGACTCTGCTATATTCTCAAATATCTGTTGGGCCACTTTAAGCCCAATCCTTTTAACGTAAGATAAGAATTTTATCGTCTCGTGTTAATATTGTAGAATTATTTGTTTCTTATATTTTTGTTTTTAGCGTTTCTAATTAAGAATGGAAGGCCGTTAAGTGAATACCTATTTAACTGGGGCCGTATAAAGGAGAAAGGCATTGAGGTGGTGGTGGCGAGGGTAAAGGAAGGGGGGGGGATATTCGTATTAAGCGGTATGATGGAGGAGAGGAGTGTGGTGCCGGTACCGGTGGCGGAACGCAATGGTGTGTCTAATGTCGTTTACCCTGGCGGCCCGCACACCGGGGATTACAAAGGGCCAATGAATAACCGTTATCGTAATCAACTTAATTCTTCCCCGCGCGTGTAATGTTCTCACAGCTGTGTAGATTCTAATTACAAAACGAAAATCATTACAGTCCTACCGACAACGAAACATGGATTTAATTTTACGCAAATGGATTGTGGGGTCGAGTAAGGTGGCCCGCTGGAAAATCACCATAAAGCCGGCCTGCGGACACCTCCCCTCACCCCGTTCCAGACCCCTTCCTCGCCATCGCAACGCTTTTCCTTAGTCAATTACGACTGCTAATTTTCCCCGACGCCGCCGGACTAATCTTTGTATGTTTAAGCGATGCTTAGATTAGAAATTATTCGAATAATCATATTCGACAGCATGATAATTGTAACAGACAAGAACCGCAAACAAAATTTACGTAATTACATTTGTCGTTAATTATTATGGACTATTTTGTTTTTTTTATATTCGCAAAAATACCGCATCGCGAGGAATCTAAAACTCGAATAATTATTACGCGTCGTGCTAAAAAATCTCTTCTTATTTGTTGGTTGGTTGCCACCCAACACGTACCTGAAGTCCAGTTTAATAGGCGGCGGTGACATGGCGGGCGGAGTTTACGACACTCCAATACAGATAAAATGCAGCGGCGTATAACGGTAACTGTAATGGGCCGGGATTTGACCGTGTCCGCAGTATGTGTGTGTGTGTGTGTGTGTGTGCGTGCGCGCAGAGTATTATGTGCTGTAATGAAAGCCGTGAGAAGGGGCGCACCTGGGCCGCGGAGGAAGTTCCCAGGTTACATTATGAAAAGTATCACGTTGGCTATAATTGCAGTCGGGGCGAGGCGGGCAAGAGGCCGCTACCCGCCCCCGCACCCGCCCCCGCCCCCTCATTCCCCGCTGAAATCATTTCCAGGCACAGTTCCTAACACCCTCCCTAACAACCGGCCTATATGAGTATTCCCGCTCGTACGACAATAGAAATCTTTCGCATCCGCTCCCTTAGATTACTTAGGAAACGGAACTCGGAAACCGGTTTGTTCGTACTTAATGTTTTTAATAAACCTTTTCGGGCGTTTTCATTTCAAACATAACAGTTCTGGCCCCCGCTTATGTCCCCTGAATTCTAAGCCGATACAGCCCCCACGCGCCTTTGGCCCCATCCTTACGGCCCTCTGCCCTGCTATCAAATAAGTGCGATGGAACATCGATATATAATAAATCCGGACGAACTATTTCGCTTCCATATAAACTTTCGCTGGTTAATTGGTTAATGGGGAATTAACGGTTTGATGACCGACATTTAAATATTATAAATATAAATTGTTTCCAAATGTTTTCTTCTTTAGTGAACAGTTGTAAGTCTACAACGTCGTTGCTGCTTGTTGCATATTAGTAAGTTGCTAGATACTTTTAAGTACCAGTAGGTGGCGAATACTTAGATGATTCCGTGCGATCGGCTCGATTCTTTAGTAAAAATATCGCGAGTATTGCTAGTTAATTGTTACAATAAGATTTCCTATTTTATTTATTGTCTTCGAAATTCTCTTTTTCCTTTAATAATATAGAGTCGGTTAACTGGGAAATGAACCTAAGATGTAAGCGAATTCTTTCCCTAAAATATTATATCGTAGAATCGTGGAGATTTATTCTCATTCAAATTATAAATATAAATTTGAGCCGGAGGCGGGATAGAGGCGTCGGTTTTTAGCCGCGGCTCTCGCCCCTCGGCAAAAGTACCATGATAAGCATTTTATTGAACTGAAGTCCGAATTTAATGTAATGGGATTAGGGTATGGTGGAGGCGTATTGGGCGGAGGGGGTGGGGCGACGAACGGCGGGAATAAACCAGAGGTTATACCGGGGGCGGGTTTTTGCCAGACAAATGATGGGCACAATTATCCGGTTTGCCGGTCTACGGTCGGATGAAGGCTCACCTTGGTGAATTTTAATCTGGGGCCCCACCGGCAGGGCGCATAGTTCTGCCCGCCCGTGGAGTCAGCCCTCGGAAAAACAAACTTTACGATATTAAAGCCATGTATTGTATTAGAATTTGCCACAGAGTGGAATTAGGCTGTTTCCTGTGCGGCCCCCGGGGCACGAGGGGTTTATTACGGCGGTGGGGGGAGGGGGGTGGCCGCTCCAGCCCCCCACGCACTCGTTCTCACCCTGTCTATCCTCCCCCTCTGTTCATCACCCCTCGCCCTCACCGCCTTTATTTCTGCCACCAAGAATTCTGCCCTAATTGAACGGGCCGCCGTGCACACATTTGATTACATCGAATATTTTAAATGAATAACGATTCTATTCATATTTCATTTACAAGCACAGGTGAGAAACATTAAATCTTCTGGCGTGTCGATAGGTAGGTCCATCAGTGAAGCCTGATTACAAAATTTTGAAATATTGACTATCATTCTGAATATAGGAATAGGTTTCTGCGATTCAAATAAATTCATCTCTAAAATATAGTTTCATTGCATTCTCTCTATACGTTTTCGCAAATGTCGCAAATCCTTGTGAAAATGTTTTATGCGATAATAATTATATTGAAAATTGTGCTCTAAGTTGATTACATTTTCAGTGTTTAAAATACCCGCTTTGTGGTCTGCGAGGGGTTGGAATACCGTAGATTTCGTGTGTTTCTGTCTCCTCTCGCCGGTTTAGTCTTTTGCTAGACCGGTTTCGGCTCTTCCAGCACCGAGAGGAAACCTGCGAAAGGAGACAGAAACACACGGAATCTACGGTATTCCAACCCCTCGCAGACCACAAAACAGGTATGTTAAACTGATATTTTTCACTTTGATTCATTCCATTCAGTTTATGGTGCACTAGGCTTTCGTCTATGGCCACCCATTTTTCATAGCGTTTAAAAACCAGAAATCTAAAGAATGAGGGTTTTCTGTGAGGCTATCACCTTCTTAGTGATGATATTCCTGAAGTACTTGTTGGGATTGTTGTTGATAATTTTTCTCCATATTGGGCTAGGGCCGTGAGTTATGGTGTCCCGTTCGGGGAGGGAGGAGGGAGAAAGAGAGATAGATTATTGAAGGAGGAATGATATATGTTGGTGATTGGTCACTGGATCAAACATTTTAGGTTTTCCCACTCAATCATAATTCGTCACATATTTATTGAATTCTAATTTAACGCGGAGTCACTGTTAATATTCTGTCTTATCTGTCGTACTTCGTACCGTTTTTATTAAAGCAGTAGATACTCGTACACATTATTTCCATTACACTTTCGGAAATCTCTAAATTGGCAATGTAAAGGAGGAGCCTCTATAGAGAGAAAAAGTTTATGGAATCGGGCTCTCGCTAACCTTATTTTAACTTGTTTAATGCTTCATTTTAGAATACGTTATGTTATTTACTCGAAGTGACGTGTTAAACTATTTTATAGATTTCAAATAGTGGCGAAATAACGTTCCTCACTAGAAGCTTTATATACATTTGTCAATGGTGGAGTCCGATCTTAATTCTCTTTCGGTTGGGATGCGATAGGAGCCATGGAATCCGGCGTATTGTGTCTGAAGAGCGAGGAACACTCCAAGTATGCCGGCTGGCAGGGTTAAACTGAACTGATGAGCTAATTGTGCGTGGAGTGGGGAGGGTGTTGGGGGCGGTGGCAGACAGATGTGTCGTCTAGTCTAAGGGGATATGCATCAATCTGAAGGGGGTGCCGCGTGTAACTCGGGCGGCGAGGAGCTCTCTCGGCGGGTTCTCTCCACTAAAGGGATGTACCAGTCCGGGCGAAGTCGGTCTATTGACAGAGGCTGGCCCTCTATGGGCATATCTACTTTACGAGCCACCTGTTGAGCCTCTCTCCTCCACCGCCGCCCGCCCCTCCTGTCAGACCCCGTTTTTCATCCCCGCCCCTCCCGAGCCGAGCGCCCCCACCCCTCCACTCCCACTCTACAAAGCCACTAACTGGCTGAATCAAGTGTAAACTGTCAACCGGCTCTCTCCTTCCCGGGCCTAAACCAGGTTTACGCAATGCAGTGGCGTTGCCTCGCTCTCTGCGCCTCTCCACCGCCCCCGCCCCACCACAACTCACCCCCCCGACTAGTCATCCTAATTCCGTCTCACTTTTTTATTCTCCTCCCTCCTGCCACCCGTCAAATTTTTCGTGTCTATACACGCGCGGAATTATCCCTAGATTATTAATACTCTGTATTTCTGCTTTTCAATCTCAATTAAAACTGGCTTTATTTTCAAAATTTGTTACTCGTTGTGACAAAAAGATGTGTCGGTACTAATTTATTAAAAACGTACAGTTTATATACCTTTATTATTTATAGACCAGCGATTAAATTTATTTAAAGTGATTGGTGTCCCCAAACTTAAAATGACAGGAAAATAAAAAAGTAATGTATTCTACACATTCTATTCATGACACAATCGAAGTATTTCACTGTCTACGCATTTATTTATGTATTCTTAACATAATCATAAAGAACCAATGAAAATTACGGGACGTATATTACACTGGAAAATTTTTGTCTACTAGTTAGATCAATGTAATATTTATTAAATATGAAGTAGAATATGTATTAAGTCTACTCGAAAGTGTGTAACAGTGAAAGTAATGACACGATGCCTTGTATCTTACTCTCGGAAAGTTGTTGGCGATCGCTAGAAACCAAATCTGGACGCACGAAATTTCACGTGTAATGGTGTTAATTCTCATAGAATATTATATAATCTTATATTCTAAACTCTTATAGTTTCAAATTAATTTTATCACGATTAATTCGAGTGGACATTCGATCAGTGATTCACAATTAGCGTATTGAATACCCAAACTTAGCCGTCCGGATCGTATTCAGACGTTCAAATTACACGTCCCACGATTTTTTACTTAAGTCCTGAGTTGGTTCCGAATGCTGCCGGAGTAATAAAGGAAGAAAGCCGTTGGTGAGAGAGTGAGGTTTGAGCTGGGGACAGGAAGTGAAATATTCAGGGCCACCCCCCACCCCCCCTGAGGGGGCGGGCCGGCACTCCCTGAGTGATGACCCGATGATGACATTACTCCCCCTTCCAGCCCCCTTTCCAGTCCCCTCTCCCTGATAACTTTCGACCCACTTAAATCCCTCCCCGCCAAATCCGGCCGAATAAACGCTCCGCAGATCCAATATTATATTTTACGCCTTTACTGCATCAATTCAGTGTGCCTGCAGGTCGGGGAGAGGGGGGGTGGAGGCCGGTTGAAAGTACTGTAAAATATTTTGACTTTAACGTAAGCTGATAACATAGTGTCTATGCCTTATTTATTTCCTCAGTAATCAAATTATATACGGGGGGATTGGATTTCCCTTCAATTAGAATTTGTAATTAGTTAATTACGTGACTAAAAATACAATTAAGTCACTACATTCGTCTGTGTTTCTTGTCGCCTTCCCTGTTCGGATGCCGTTAAAGGATTTAAAGGATCCCATTCGGATTTAATTAAAGGATAGACATCATAAAGTATACTAATTAACCAATAGTTCAGTACTACTAGAACATGTATCCAACTGAAACCAATTCGAAACCGTATAATCTAAGGAAACCTAGTAATGATTTACCTATTTATATATGCTAATAATATGCTTTTAAAAAAATGCCGTACGCTGCGGAAAACGCGATTAATAGTAGCACTTCAGTAGTAGGTACACAATTTTGAAATTATGACTAATTTCCCATATACAGTAAAATATTTACCATATTTAGGCACATCGTTACCTACTACTACCTTATTACGTGGCAATTATTTATCATTTACATTTTATGAGGAAAGTAACAGGATAAGAGGATGTGTTGATATGATCAGATAGTAAAGAAAATTTAATGAAGGAATCAGTTTAATAGAGCGATGTGACAAAGATATTGAATTTTCTCAATAATGGACCGGATTAAAATATTTGCCAATTTTAATTTGTTTAGTATATTAAGTTCCTAAAGTTTTACTGTTTATATTTAAACGTATTTCTAACTTGTGTACTTGCCTCAGTTTTACAATAATTTACTATATATTACCATTATAATACGTTCTGCGATTCGTATTCCTCAATACGTAAATAAGATTTCTCAATGGGTAACCGAGATTGGCGCTCACTGGTCGGGTAGGGTACATTTAAACGAAACGCGTCCCGCCGGGGATAAAGGAGAAAAAAGGGAAGCGCATTCCTAAATCTAAATAAAAAATTGTTTCTCCGCACGGAGGTGGGCACATTTCATTCAAAGTGGATACGGACGGCACGTTCCAGTCGTCGCCCGGCTAACAGAGTTGTCGGGGGCCGCGTCAAAATATTTGACTTGGAAACCTTGAGGGTTTCATAGTCCTCGTAGGTGGGGGTCGTTCAATATTTCACGTCTCGGGGTCTAAGGGTGGGAGGGGGGTCGGTCCTGGGGGACGGGACATAAAGGAGATGAACCTTCCTCTTTCTCTCGCTGTCTCTCTCCTACCCCCACCACTATATCTCCTTCTCCCTCCGCCTTTTCTCTCCATTTCCCATCCTCCCTCTCTCTCGCTCTTACGTACTTCAAACTTACGACGGCCTCCCCCCCTCCGGACCCGCGACTACACTAACAATGCTATGCAATGCGTACAGAGGCGCTTCCCATCCCTCGCCCGCCGGCTCTCACTTGCCCGGGCAATTCCCGAGTCTAGATACCACCGTTGTAACGGCCCTCCCCCGCGCCAATTGCGAAATAAAACTAAACAGCAGGGGCTCCGAGAGGGCCGCCCTACATACACCGCCGCGCTGGGGAGCGCCCCGCACGTTTAAATAGAATGAAAAAGCAGGCCTCCGGCTACCCATCCCCGGGCCCCCGCATCCAGCCCCCTCCTTACATATATATTGGATTCGCGGATTTCGGTTATTATCCCTGTAAATAACCCTGTATTCCTTCCTCTTCGCAACCCGACGGAGAATAATGTCTGCCTAGCATAACTAAAGAAGTAGTATTTAATTAAATTGAATGCGATCACCTTCTGTGGAAACGCGATTATTCAAAAATATAATAAATTATAACGATCGAAACATTTAATTTATAAAAATATACAGTACCTTTTGATGATTCTTATGAAATCAATTTTTGTTTACTTAATTGTGAATGAAGACTGTCTGGTATGAAATTGCAGTTTATCCTGTTAGGCTCGCAACATTTTATTTATTTACAATCGAAACTATACATAATGCACTGGATGAATTTAAAGATAGAGAATAGGACGGCGTTACACCGTTGGAAACGCGGGGGATAACGGTCGATTTCTCTCCAGAAAATATGAGCGGTCCCGGTTAACTAATTCGGGGGAAGGCTATTTCTGGGTGCGGGAGGTCGAAGGAGCTGGCAGCCCCGGGACAATAAGAAGTGGCTCCTGTGAGTAGGGGAGGCCTCCCGACTGGAAAGTCGCGTTTAGGTAAGGGATTTGCAGGAAGAACACGTGTCGGCCGTAAACATGGGTTTAAGGGGCGGGAGGCGTTTGGGCGGTGGCGGTGGCGGCGGCGGCGGCGGGGGTGGGGGCGAGTTATGCCGGCTCCTGCGGGAGGATGCAGGGGGGCAATTAATACTTGCTTATCTGAAGAGCACAAGGGCCTCCTCCCCGGCAGCGTGTGTCCGTCCCTGTGCCCCTGTGTGAGCTCGCCCTTGCACCACCACCACACCGCTAATACGGTAAATATCCTGAGCGCCCGCCCCCCATCCCTCCCTCCCTCCCCTTTACTCGCTCTCCCTCCCTCCTTCCATCCGGCTCGCCTCCCTCTCTCACTCCGTCTAGCAAGCAGGTCGTTTGTATGCACCGCCCTGCGGATCTGTCAGTCAAAATGGCCGCCAGTCGATACCTCCCCGGGGATCATCTGCCTCTCCGCTATTCTACTCCCCCCTCCCCCCTCCCCTCCTAGTTCTCCTTCTTCTCCTCTTCCTCCACTTCACCTCCGGATTCCTCCTCCTCTTCCAACTCCTGCTCCTTGACTAACCCCCGACTGAAGCCAACCCAATTACAATTAAGTCCCTCAGTCATTATAGATAACGTGTTAAATTGTGTCATAAACCCTGAGCCCTGTATTTGGTCTTTGATGACTTTGCCGGTACCTCCGCGCCCACTATGAATATCTTCACGGCCTTCCTCCCCCCCTTCCTCTTCTCCTTGCCAAAACCCTCCCGAGGCAACTCTGTTCACAAATGGGCATCGTTCAAAGCCCTAGATTTTACGCCCTCGTACAAAATTAACTTCGTCTCGAATAACGCGCCCGAAACAACCTCTAGAAATTAGAACTCTAAATACCGGTAATAAGGTTATTTAGTATAAACTTGAAATTCACTCGCGAGTGCCTGATGTATTATCGAATTCCTTTTTGAACGAACGTAATTTACAATGAGTTTTATGCGTACCTTGGGGGAGTCAATAATAATTCAGATGAACACTTATTCATCAAAGTTAGAAGGTAACATTCATTTCAATTTACACAGCAAAAATATATTGTGGTGTACATGTAAGGAATTCAGGCTGTATGAATTCAAAACACTAACGTGCAATTGTGTGAAACTGTTACTGCAATAATAAAGTTCGAAAACATCAGATCCTTCGGAAACTTCTTCCGCCAAGTTTCGAAAATTCTTATCTATCGCTGATAGTTTGTGCAAGGGTTTTAAGAAAAGCATAAACCGGTGGAAAAGTGTTTAGATTTATCATATTTTAGTAGATACAATGTTTTGTATTTTCTTTAATGTATTTAACTGCAAATTATGAGAACTGAAACTGACTAATACTATTTCTATATTATATAAAATAACAATGTTTCATATATCTTGAAACAACTATACCTTGGGGTAACTGTTTTTATACCTTCCGGGATGTATAGTCAGTGCAGACTGATTAGTTAAAAAAGCTGTATTACTCCAATCCAATTAGTAGACGACTCTACCCCAGGAAACATCAACTAAATTTAACCGCTCTTACACGCGTTAATTCCGTGTCAATTCCTTCCGCGCAATTTCAACTGTACAGATCAAACTCTGGATAGGAACATCTCTGCGGCAACGAAAAGTAAGTAAAGCAGAAATCCGTTCTTCGATCCTAGCCCTCATCGCCCCTCTCGGTCGGGTCCAATCGATAAATTTGTTCATAAACACAATTTACCGGGATAGAGGGGTTGGGGGAGGTAGGGGAGGAATCAATACTTACACAAGCCCGTCAGAATGTATTTAAGCATTAAAGCGATAACAGTAAAAAGAGTATCGAACATTACAATAAATCAGGCGGTAGAAGGGGAGGCTTCACAACCCTGATATAAAGTCAAGGGGAGTAGAGAGGGGCGGGGGACGTGGTGTCGGGAGGGAAGGAGGGAGGGAGGGGAGTTGAATTACCGTTAACCAAGAGAAGAGTAGAGGGTGAGCCGACGAGAGAGTGAGAGGGGGGGGGGTTAGGGAGAGAATAAAGGAAAGAGAGCGCGAGAGAGAGAGAGAGAGAGAGAGAGAGAGAGAGAGAGAGAGAGAGAGAGAAGAGGGAGCATTACTCGGGGATGTATAATCGGGAGCTATCACTGAGAAGGGGCGTAAATTTCGGCTGTTTTCCGTCGTGGCAGCTCCGTGGCCCGCTTATCAATGCTCAATCGAACATTTCCCTTAATTTACTGTTGGTAATTAAAGGGTAGGAGTAGTAGAGCGCTGTGCGGGGTTGGGGGGGTAGAGTGGAGAGGGAGGCGCGATAGACACACGCTCACCGGCACACTGGGCTCTCTCCTCTCACTGATTTGTGCTCCATTAACCCTATAAACACGTATCACATTTTCCCCGGGTTAAACTCCGCACTGTCGCTGTTAATAAATCCTTTCTCTCCTAATCCTGAGGCTAATTTAGAGAATTGCGGCCAGACTTTGTGTAAATTTGCTACGTGTCTGTGCTCGGGCCGCCGTCGAACCTCCCGTGGGGCACAGCCCCGACTTACCCCAATCACGATTCCACTTCTATCTCTATCTCGCTCTCGCTATACTCCCCTATTTATCCCCTCTCCCTATCCCTTTCTCCACGAGAGAAAACTCTTTAAAACTTGCCTTCTTCCAGGTGAACGAGGTTACAGCCAAGATTGGGGAGCCCTCTTCCCCGTAGAGAGTGACCCGAACATTCCCCCCCTACCCAGTCAATATCGACTGAAATTAATTGGCCAAATTGCTTAAGCACGCGCTTTATGAGGTAGCCTTAAAAGTATATTCCACGCAGGAAGAACAATATACTACCGTTTATTAAACAGTTTTGTGTCTCAGTTTATTTACTGCGGCTGCAGCCATCTAATTCACGCTTCCGTTATTATCGTGTACTATTGTGTAACGTAGGATTAATAATTAGTTTAGAATACCTGGTATCCTCACTGAACTGTCACTGTCACTTGCACCGATAAACTAGGCGGTAAGGATAGTGTTTGTTTGTGTAGATTTTAAAATAACATATAAAACAAAGAACAAACTAGAAAAATGCCTCAGTACAAGTGACTATGACAGTGCAGTGAGGTACCCAAAAAACAGTGAGTGCCCGAAAAACATCCAAAGTGCCAAAAGTGACTAACACCGCTACTGAAGATGGCGAGCGGCCGAAACCGGTCTAGCAAAAGACCAAACCAGCGAGAGGAAACAGAAACACACGAAATCTACAGATTAATAATTATTACCGTAATAATATCCGTAAAAAGATTTGCCAATGTAATCGGAACAAAATGATTGCGATAAAATATATAAAATAGTATCGAAATGTTGAATTTGTTAGTTTTTTATTATTATAATATTATTACAAAATAAAAATTAAAACAAACATGTTTAAATTATCATGTACCGATAAAGAAATGTCCAGAGGTGAAATGTTGAAACATTAAAAGCAAAAATCAAGCAACATCGGGTGTTAGTTAATAGTTTTGTTCATTCCGAAACAACAACTAACAGTGTAATCTGTCTATAAGAATAATTTAAAATTCTTGTATTTTTTTTAAACTAATTATCCTACTAAGAATCGGAAACTATGAACATACAATGAATTTAATAATTAGCATTTTCATGGCTGAGAAAGAAATGAATGGAACGTCACTGTCATTTTGATTCTTTGATAAGGTTACAAAAATAAAAGGAACATTGTTTGTAGAGAGTTGCATAATTAATTAAAATAAATAAGATAACGTGAAATGTTTCATAAACATATTGTTTAATATTGCTAATAACATATTTATCAGGGGTAGAATCGTTTCTGCTAATAGGATAGCGAGGAATGAAGGGGGAGAGAGGCCGTGTTAGATGATAACCAAGACAGACAGTAAAGGGGGTAGGCGGGGAGGGAGGTGGGGGCCGGAGTTGATTTACTGTAATTATTGCTCCTTTGTTATGACTGAGTGTATAAAGTAATTAACAATAAATCATGCCGAGACGGCTCCTATCGGCTCAACTTGCAACTGGAAGTGTATATTTTAGCAGGCAGAGATATTGGATAAACTATAGAGTTCCTGTCTAATATAGCCTAGATTGTTCGGTGATAATCCAGTGATCTATGTGTAACGAATCGTTACAACGAGCCCGACCGCCACCGTTAATAAAATCACTCTGACGGCAAATCTAAATGAAATAAGTCCGTTTGCCTTGGATTAAATAAAACATCCTACATTCTGAGAATTCATCATCATTCTACAATACCTATATAATCAAGTGCCATAATTAAAATTACTATAAAAATAACCGATAATAACTACCATTATTATTGCTATTATACAGTAACGAAAATAACCCTAATCGATAATTATTATTACCTATGAAAATTACACTTTGAAGGAAAGATGTACCTTCAGCTTATAGGAAACCATATATAATTCGTCAGCTACAGTGAATGATTTGTATCTCATAATTTAATTCCGTTATATTTTTCAATATATTGGTGGGAGTAGAATTTATTCATTACTTCGCATTCTATTAGACATATCGTCTGCCGGTCATTATCGTTTCATTTTAATAATATTCGATAGCGCTTTCTAGCGCCCTTTTAACTACTAAAAGTGATAGAAATTTGACTTAATTGGCGAATACCTTAGTGATGTTGGCGCAATAAACAACTCTCTTCAAAGATACGATGCGACAGCAGCAATTTTCATTAATGCATCAATTAAACAATCATAAATAAAAAAAAATGTTTCCACTGTGTTATTTGATGCGTATTTTTTCATGGCTATTTTATATTCTAGAATTATTTTCGAAATATAAAATTTGTGTTTTGAAAACACACTTTTAAATATTCACTTGCCTGTTTCTAAATTTACCCTCTGTTTTAAGGGTTGTGGAATTCTAGTCTCACTGAAACAATTATGAACTGTATTTTTCAAAATAATTTCAGAGATGACTAATAACACCCGGAGGGAAAAATATCCCGGACATAATAGTTATTTCCCAACAACCGTTTTCGTATCAATCCTTTTCAACTGCAGAAGTGATAACATCAAGAATCTAGCTGCGCCGACAGACGGAATCTGACACCGAAAACGATTTTGTAGGCGTCATCGTCTCCCCCCCAGCCCCGTCACCGTTCGCCCGTTGACACACGAGGTCACCCAACTCTATATTTCTTTCCCGAATGAAATTGACTGAAGGATAGAGAGCAGACAAAAGAGATTGGATCACATCGGAGCGGAGCCCGTCAATCACGAGAGATACACTTGCCAACGGCCACTTAAATGGAACACGTATCTCATCGCCAAGCGTTTACAATCGACTGAATTGAGAACACTGGTACTAATTCTCACTATTTCACTGGCATCCAGTCAATGCATTGTTCTTCTTGAAAAATTAAATGTTTATATCAAATGCGATTAATTAATTCATCATCCATACTGAAGTTACTTTTTTTTATTTGATTTAATTAGCTCAAATGATTCTTTGAAAATCACAATGTAAAATCCTATATATTAAAGGAAATTAAATGTAGACTTATTTACGCACAGTATTGAAAGTTGTTCCCTGATGAAAGCGAACAGGTGGAAGTCACTGTTTCGCAAACCGTCATTTCAAGTTACGATTAAAGTAGTTCTAATCCGCATCAAGCCAAACTTGACATTTGAGGGTAAGACCACCAAAGTGGGGCACATATAATATTTTGGACGTGTGGCGCGTGTTATTTGTTTGTAGGAAGGTATGCTTGAAAAAGCCGTCGGGACAACAAGACGTCTGGACGGACGATGTCCAGATAAATTCGAAAATCGTTATGAGTTTGCAGCAGTTCGAGACAGAAATGCTCGGAGGATTCTGATCCACAGAGTCGCCGAGGATCAGGAGCGACAAAATGGTTGAAAACAAGTAAAATATAATATAAAATTATTCAAACTTTGCCCTGTCCTGGATTCAGTTTCTCATTAATCACAGACACAGTCCACTTCACCAATTTATTCATTTGAAAAATACATTGTTACAATGCATATATCACAAGAATGATGAAATATTCCTATGGTAACTATATTGGCAGGCAATTTTATTTTAACGTTTAATTTAAATAATTATATTAATGGCAGTGAGGATAATTCAGTTTTGGGCTATAGGTATTGTATAATCAATTTACTCTGAGCTATGTGTTCCCACTTTAATGGAAAAAAAAATTATAAGTATGTACCACAAAATGATATATTTTGTTTTCTGCTCACCTTAGCACAATTTTTTTAAACAAAATACTTATTGTAGTTAAATCAGCTGTTGAGTATCATGCCTTGTTGATGTTTATTAAAACATTCTCTACCATTACAATCACCGTGAAATTCATGTCAGTGAATCAGATTACAGCATGAAAAACCTTAAGGACTCTGTTCTGTCACTACTCAAAGTACGCTGACATGTAAGACTACTTGAAAGTTGGGCACATAAGAAATTGATAGTTTTTTATCAATGTGTATAAATTACAAATGCTAGGTCAGATCAAATTGAATATTTTTTTCAATAGCATTTGCAGCGGTCGCTAGGGCACTCTGATGGGTACTTAATGCATTTATCTTGGCAGTATATATCAGCTCCAGCCTTCCCCTTAAGTTCACCAATTGCTTCACAATCCTCTCTGTAAATTAAAAATACGCTTTTCTAGCAATTAATTAATATTTATGACATGGTTCACAAAATTGAACTTATTCACATTATTTTATTTATATTAAATTAATTATATTTATAATAATTAATTATAATATAAATATATAAATAAATATTATATAAAAAGATAATTAATTATATTTATATTATATAAATTAATTCATATATTCAAATTAATAATATAACAAATTATTACAAATGGAATTGTTTATATTAAATTTCCTTTCTCAGATTACAGAATAATTTACAGAATGAATAGTTAAATTTGACAAATTGGAATAGATAATTAATATTTTAACATTTTTCCTGATTTAAGTATATGTTCATTATTTGCGTATATTGCTAACTTGTATTGATACTTATTATATAATAAGTACACTTTACTTACGGGCAGGTACATATTTGGGGAGGACAATTTGGCGGATACCTAAGACAGTTGTGTTGACACCATTCATGCATTTGTGGCAACTTGCTATACCTACGTGTTGGGACACATACTTGTTTTCTGAAAATGCATAAATGTTGCTCTTAATAAATGTATTAATACATAATGCATATTTAAATAATTAATTAAAATATTATTGTTATTTAATAGTAGAAATAATTAACATAAATAACTATAATTAGAGATATTAAATGCAGCTATAATTACTTTGTTAAGGAATTACAAAATAATATTATTTTCAATAAAATAATGTTGTTTGAATTTTTTAAATTGACAAGTAAACAATTAACATTATTTTTTTTGTTTCTTATACATATATACATATATATATATATATATATATATATATATATATATATATATATAAAAGTTATTTATGTTACAGTAATAATATAAAATTACTTAATCAGTTTATTGAAACAAACTATATTTAAGAAATGAAATTAAAATCTCAGGTAGGATATATTACCGGATAATGAGTGGGTTAATATTGTTTGGAGTCCTGAAATCTCTGAAATACAATAGGAATGGATTGTCCATGGATGATATGAGTGATGGTGGCAGCCCACCGGTATTTGTCACAATGCTTATATCTGCACAGTTTCTGAAAGTTTCAGGCCGGCCACATCCCACTGCCTCAGTACCATTATCACATGTACCCCACATATTACCTAAGTGGAAAAATTACGTGTACACAATGATGTCAAGCAGAATTAATTTTCATGTTGCATTTAAAATTCAGAGAAGAATAATGATTGTTTCATATCATAAGCTATAATCATTAGTTAACGTATAGTTTGGCAGTCTATGCATAAATTTTATCTTAGATTGGAAGTTCATACCTGTGAAGTAGGTCCACTGTAAAACACACTGAGAACATGTAACAAATGGAGGAAGTCGAACTTTATATTTAAATATAGCCTTCTTTTTAGTTTCACCAGGAATATAATATCTCACCTCCCTAGTCCCAGACAAATATAGTGGATACCTGTGCAAATTATAATTAAAATGTAATTAAAATACAATGTAATTTTAAAATAAATCAGAAATAGTATATATGTTAAAATAACTCATAATGCTGTAATTAATTGAAATAAAGTACCTCAAGAAATGACAGCATATATTTAACAATTTAACTGAATTAAAAACAAATTGGAATTTCCATCTATTAAATTTATTTTTTAATATTTACATAATTTTAATTCATTATTTTCATTAAAATCATATTTTTAAATGTATGCAGATTTACCTGTCAAAACAACTCTGTGTGGCTTCATATCGAGGGTTATTATTGGGGCATAGGAATAACTCAAACCTGCCCCAATGATTTGCTGTTAACTCCACTTCAACATCAATTTCCTATAAAATTGACTTTTCTTAGACAAAATAAGTAGAAGTTCTTAGAAACCTAAATTTTAATAGTACTCAGTAGAGGTATTGAAAAATAATATGTACAGACATGTTCAAGGAGCACCATTAATCATATTGCTCAAAATATATAATAATTATATAAATAATAATAGATTATATATATATATATATATATATATATATATATATATATATATATATATATATAAATTAAAGTCATTATGTGAAACACTGGAAAAATTACAAAGCTGTAATTATTTTGTACCTATCAGACTAGTAATTCATATAGAAAAAAATTGTATTATAATGGATTTATTAACAATTATAATTATTATGTTAATAATTTAAATTTATTCCTGTAAAGCAGCTTTACAGCACCTGACCAACGCTGTAATGGCGACCAATTATCCCTTTAGCAAACTGTCCCCCTGCTTCATGAGGCCTAGGATTTTGAATATGATAGGCATCACCACATACACCACATTGACCCTGGTTTTGTTCCCATTGCACTGAAACATTTACATGTATTAGCCCTTTAAGTGAATGTTTTTCAATAATATAACAAGATCAGCGTATAATATAAATATATAAATAAATAATGTTTGTATAATAAATAAAGGATAAATAAAAAGAAAATGTTATAGGTAACAAATATTTTAAATTTTCTTTTGATCATTTCATGAAAAAGTAAAACAATGGAATATATTCATGGACCAATGGTGAATAATTAATATAATTTTATCTAATTACTATTCTAACAATAGCACACTTTGTTAACACAATTTCATAACATACCTTCATAATGTTATAACCCAGATACAATTAAATTTAATATACTTCACCTGCATAACCCCCACAAAAAAGTTCATTGTCATTGTAGTCCACTGGGTTGGGAAATCCAAATCTCCACATGCTGTTTCTTGCCGGTGGGTCCATAAGTCTTCCATGAGCATTTACTCCTTCCTCCAACACCTGTAAGAATGAGTTACGTTTATTCATAGTGAAACTATCATGAACTAATGAACACTGTGTAGATTGCAAAATGACCTGAGTGTGTATCACTTTCGAATAATATTTACCCCTCACAGAATATCGTAATTGTTAGTAGTGTTTCTACATTTATGAATGTTTGGATTTTAATATACTTGTTATATCAGCAATAAACTTAATGATAAATAATTGTACAAATACACAACAAATCAACATTGAAGTTGTTGAAATATTCGCTGTCACCAGCTGACATTTAGAAATTACGTGGACCCGAAGGTAGGTCCGAGATGAATATTGTATTAAAATGCCAGGGGGGAAGGAATGCCAGATAAGTTGTTCACGTCGAACCCCATCTGTCCGGTGGAATTATCAGAGGAGTTCACCCAGTGCCAGTCATTTCAAGCGCCGCCTCCACCCAACAACGCATTCCGAGCCAGTCCGTGACATTATCAAACATAGCCATTCCAGAAATCCGTCAAGTATGATTTCGGTTGACAGAAATGTGCGTTCCTCCAACTCGGCCACACAATAACGACAGTGTGTGTCACGTGTCACAACAACTCATTTCAAATTATGGTTTTACATTATTATCGTTTGTCCGAAAAAATAATGAACTGGATTAGGAGGAGAATTAACTATAAATTAATTAATATTGTCTTTCATCGCCAGTTTTATCGATCACCGATCTTCTGTCCGTTCGTTGACTTGGTTTTGTGCTACCTCACCGTCTACATCGACATTCGGACAGTAAATTAGTTAGGCGCCTACGTAGACGCTGCTGTGATATTTCAAACAGCGTTCTCACAATTTCACAATTGAATTTGTACACCGAAAAGAATGTGGCAGCTCCGTTCAATACACCAAGCGTGTCAACCGTATATAAACAAATACTCGTTTGGTACGTATAACTATTTACTTCTAATTTTTTAGACCACATTGATTCGCGAATTTAAATTCCGTCTACAACCGTTAGATCTTTTATTAAACCGCAGGCTGACACAGAATATTTTGTATAATCTCAAGTCGATAAACTAGTGTTTTCTACTTTGCATATTTAAACACCTTAACACCTCCTATGCTGGAACCAAACCATTAACGTGTAATGCCTGAGGCGGCCTTACTGATCACGTATGCGCACCACTTTGCGATACGTATGGCAGTTCATGCTTCGGGCTCAAGTTGTACAATGAGAGAAGAAACTGGAACCGGAATCGGGATCAACGGAGTGGCGTAGGCTTAAATAAAGTCATAGCTTCTTTGCTGTCGGGCTGCGTCCCGGACTTGAGGGACGGTCTTAGTCCCGATTTTCAAGTTGGGGGCCTCCTAAATGCCAAGGCTAACGGCGGAGAGACTGACTGCTGGGTCACTACAAAACACATACTACTGTAAACATTAATATTCATCGGGACGCCTTAACTGACTCCGGGTTATTAAACACCTTCGGGTTGCCAATTAATCAACAGTATGAAGTTTACATATGTACTTGAGTAAAGTTCATATCTTATTTCTTCAGTGAACTTGTTAACATTATATTCCTTAACTGAGAAATGAGAAATGGGTACTATTCCGTTATATAATGGACTCCCTGAGAGATAAAACGGAATATTATTGAGAAATATATAAAAATACTGGAACGTTTCTGAATTTATATATTTTAATTCTAGATTTTAAAAATATTACTTATAAAGCGCAATCGCGAATTAGTGATGAATGCTATAATATTATGGCTATCGATCTTTTGCACGATTTTCTAATGCTTGTCTCTTGATTACTGCTATCGCTACAGCATAATAACGCCGATTACTAACGGGGGTAAGTTGTAAAAACTGGTCTAACTATACACTTGGCAGATTGAGGAAATTGAGCACATGTAATGCATTCGGGAATATAATACTGAGCCATCGCGTTGCAATTTGACCAATCTCTCCATTCGTACGCACGGAACTGCAAGAGAACGCCTAACAAAATGACTGCGTTCTATATGGAGATTCTAGTTCCTTTCTACAAATTAACGAACCCGGTCACGGAACTGGCGACCTGACTCAAGATTCGATATGATCAAAATTTAAATGGTAGCATTAATTTAGGAATACAGTATTTGAATGGTCCTACAAACTTTTGCTTTTTGACAGTAACTTATAATATGTTAATATTTAACATAAAATTTCCTTCTTAGGAAATAACTACATTTCCATTCGACCAATGTTGATCGAATTTATTTGCATGGAATGTAGTTATAGTAAATCTACAATAATATACCATTGGAACATTTAAAAACGTTTCTCCAAGGCAAAGCACACAATAAATTCATCGCCGCCATTAAATAAATTTAAGCATGATTCAGTGTCCAGCTCAGAATTCTCCCTGGAGTGAATTCCTCCCGGGTCTCGCACCGAATGAGAATCAATTAACATCGATGTCATCATGGCCGAGAAGGACGACTGCCCCGACAAAACGGACAACATTCGATATAGGCATTCAAAAAACGAAAAATCGGCCGATGAAATATTTTCACATGTAAATCAAACGGTTTTACATGTAAATGCGCCGACTGAGCGGCCGTTTATAATGTGTGCCGGCCCATTTATGCGAGCCCCGTTTTAAAATCGGATCCAGAGGAAAAAAAACGACGACACGAATAATAAAGGCCCGCCCTCCAAATTTGAAGACTCGACAATTAAACGCCCCCGAAAATGCTGTTTTCAGGGTAGAATTCGATTTAAACTCGTAGGAATGTGGCCATTTCTCGCCCTTGAAATTGCCTACACTAGTAATTACACGGCCTCTTGTATAAATATGCATTGACAAAATAAGTTATAAATTTAAATTTACGTAGAGAAATACATATATTTGTCCCGCGCATTTATTTACGATATTTCTTACAAGATTTTCATATATTATCTCATTATTTAATATGTCTGAAAAGTATTATTACTATAAGGCGGATGAGAGTAAAATGTCTAAGTGCAATTACCAATAGATTCCTATGAAACCAAAGGAAATGTGTTCAATTAGTGAAAAGCTCACTCCATAGCTATATAAAAGCCTGGAGCCCGTTCAAGAAACTGTGGCCGAGAAATGACACTCTACTACCATAACTATTATCATTCCAACGTCATTATACGGTTGTAAAACTTGGCCAATGAAAGTAGTTCAGGTAAATAAGGCGCTGGCGCTGTAAGACGGTGAAGAATCGTACAATCTAAGAGAGGAAGAAATCCTGATCTATGGCCGCCATTTTGAGTTTCTTCCGTGAATATGCGTACAGTTTCCTAATATTGGCCCAGGTGTAAATTACAGGTAATGGGTCCTTTCGCCAGCCATTATTCATACTTTCTGGCCGCCGTGAATATAAATGTGAAATGACGTCACACACGAAACCCGAACCGTCGGGCGATTATACATCCGGGGAAATCAACTCAGCTCTTGTGGGGGTGGTGGGAGGGGACGCTGACAAATATTCGAATGATATTGGCGACGTAGCGGATTCATCATTTTCTGCGGCGCCCCATCAATTAGTCCGGGGCATATTGAAACTGAATATGACTCATTGGCGAAATTTATGGGGTGTTTCGGCCTTGAATATCGTGGACTGAAGGGTGCCGCCGGACCTCAGCGATAAATCAAATCGCCGCCGAACTCTCTGAGCCGGAGCCGTTCAAATAACAGTAATTATAGAGAGAACCCCCTGCGAATAAGGTCAACGCTACCGGTCCCATCATTTATTAACATTTTCCGTCGTAAGCGGATATACCAGGCATCCCTGACAGAAACCCATGAATTATGAGCTTTCGATTGTTGCAAATATTTACCCGAAGATACTTATTATGGCATCAAAAACAGCGAATTGTTGTTATGGAGAATCGTAAGGGGTCAGTATTTGTATTGTATTATTGTCGTATATTTTCTTATTGTAGTAAGTAATAATATGAGTTATGATTATTGTAAGCATTGTTATTGTAGTGGACTATCCCCATAGGCTCAAATCCGCAATAACATTAGTGTTTTTGAAACAATCTAATCTCAATTATTCTCAACTGAGGTCAAACACGCGAGGGGTGAAAAAAATTCTAGTGACAACTTTGCATTAACTCACAACGATATCTTGTATATTTTTATTGCGTCATAAAAGTTGTTAATTAAAAATTTTGCCTTTTCGCAAGGGAAAATAACGACCCGATTACGTGTTGCACGCAACAATTACGATAAATATCAAAATTTTTTGCGTTAATAATCATTTTGGGAACAAAGAGAAACCGAACGTCGTACTCTGTTAGGCAATAAATATTTCTTTGGACTCTTAGATTTATTACTGAAAGACGAACCGAAATAGCCGATCAGGTATAAAACCGAAAATGATGAAAACTGACCTTTTGTGCGGGAGCGGGAGACATTTAATTCCCATTATTAGGACACTCCTGTTTGATTAATGGTTTAGATCGGCCTCGATTGCACATAGAATTACACGGCCCCGAGCGTGTACGCCTGTTATAAATCAAAACGGTGCCAAACTTCGGCTTACTTGGGAGGAAAACGACTCTAATTATAACACCGCTGCGGGAAAAAAGTAAATAAAAAAACAGTCCAAAGTTCAAGAATACTTATCGGGCCTAATTGTTTTTTCCCCTTTTACCACACACCTCCGAGCCTGAACTTTAATTCCAGGAAGGTCAGGAATAATGATACTCACCTCGGTATTTAATGTGTCTACCTCGGGAAACTAGCGAAATTCTGAGCCCTGGACAATTGGCTGAACGAATGGAGAAAACCAATGGGCAAGTTCATAAAACGATATCGTATAGAAACAATTTGGTTTCTAACTGAAGCAAATATGAGCTAACATAATGCAAAGTGCTGAGAATTTATCGTTTATAAATAAATGGACAGCCCGTCTTAGGAAATTACCAAAAAGATATGTCCGTGAAAAAATAATGTGTTCCGGGCGTTCTTAAAACCTTTATATTCTGTTGAAATGACGACGTGAGAATTAATTTATGAATGTA
Organism: Lethocerus indicus; assembly: GCA_019843655.1. Taxonomy (NCBI): domain Eukaryota; kingdom Metazoa; phylum Arthropoda; class Insecta; order Hemiptera; family Belostomatidae; genus Lethocerus; species Lethocerus indicus. Next base: position 16,567,176 of record JACDQD010000003.1, on the reverse strand, counting down.
AATTATTAGCAGTGAAAAAACAATTTGGAATCTTGAAAGCATCCTCTTTAAATAGGTATAGGAAATAAAGGCTGACTTTCGACGATGCTGGAAAAAGAGCCAGGGCCGAAGGTTTATTTCGTGTGGCCTCGAAATGGGAGGCTCTGCCACAAAAATAATGAATATCTTACACGAGTGGGCGGTACCAAGTGTCACGCGGACGACCAATAGTGCGCCGAGCGCTATCCTCGAATGCCGGCAGTTACCGCACAGGAGTAATCCTCATTTTGGACAGTTTTCAGATTGATGAACAGCTACTCAAAAACTGCTGATGAAAATTAAACTCGAATATAAAATATGCAACACTGTTATCAGCGTAGGTGGGATTATTTCAATTGTAACCCAGCATACTTTCGTTCGTGCCCTCGTCTATGGATGCACACACTTTACGCGTGGCGGTTGCTGATGACAGATGTTCCGACGAATGAAAGTCGTCGGAGAACGCCCAATATATCTCGAGAAATAAAAATATCCACTGGTGTTCGTTTTATAAACAAGGAAATTACGCTTGCGATATATTGTCTTCCACTTAAACACTTATGGAAGCGTAATAATACAGTCGGGAATAACGACATAATGAGGTGGCGGCGGATAATCCGTTCAACCAAGGCTGAACCAGGGCAAAACGAATTGCGGGGGTGTGCTTGTGGCATACCTGGGCCAAGGTTAGATCTCATTTTGATAGCCAGCTTGCAAGACCCGTAAGCTACCGAGATTGCCGGTAATCGATACAAGAACAGTACAGAAATCGAATCCAAAACAGGATAATGCAGTGTTATAATCTAAATGGCACTTAAACCAATTAAAATGCCCACACCAAATCCGGACTTACTTGGTGAAATGCCGTGACCCTAAATTTCGAACGAGAAATTTATTTGTTTTTTCCCCCCCGGAGTAATCATAGCTCAGGGATCGTACTACCGTAAAAGGCTCATAACTTAGCCGCAGATAGTGTGCCTCTTACCGGGTCCCGGAGATGCCTTCCAATTGCTAAAAGCTCTCAGCCTATCAACCCAATCCCGCTGCCCGCGGGACTGATTTATGAATTGACAAATTCATTAGGCCCGGGCGAATTTTTTCCGAGTGTTTCATTTGAATTTCGATTAGACCGAGCCGAAAATCGAACCTTTCTTGCTTCGGAAAAAAATACCATTTGAGAGATAACCAGTTGTTAATGGCGTAGCGCATCTTTTTTTTATAATTTGTAACTGTTTCGAGAGGTTACGGTAAAGAAACGAAGGAATGCTTCCAGTTAAATGCCTATTGTATGGTTCAATACATTATTCAATTCTACATAAGCATTTAGAATTTGTCCACCTGGTGATTAGTCCGACTATCATCACTAAAAACACCGGGGAAAATTACTACCCATAGCTCCTCTTCAAAGAATTGTGCTACCTGGTCGCAACTAATTAAGAATGGCATTTCCTCTTCAACGTAGACAATAAAGGACACCTTGCGCTGTCCTTTATTGCGAGTATTTCACATTAAATATTCAGTAAGCAGTTACGTAAGTTTCATCGTGCACGCGTCATGTAATATAAATAATATAAAAACTCTCTATATACTCACCTGGGCAAGCAGCAGCCAGAGCCCAACAGCAAGTCGCCACTCCGGTACCATTCCTTCACCTGCAATGAAAAAGCATAGGTAATGATTATACCGTTTTAGGTGATGATTCGACAATATTCCCGTTTGAAACCCGAGAGATTTGCCTGGGAGTGCCGCGGTTTGTAGGCTATTATTTACTCGGGTTTTGGAACTTGACATTTGAGCAACAATGCAAAAATGTCGACCCGGGAACTGGGTCCTTACTGAGGTTGCCCGCCCCGGGGGCCGGGCCCTAATAAATGTTTTCGCCGGAAAGGTTAATCGTTTGGCCCGGTTTCGGTTTCGGCCGAGGGCCGAATCAGTTGAACAACTGATCAATTTAATATTTAAATCTGAACCACAGCAAAAGGCAGAAGTAAGGCCGTAGTGTGACTCTTGACCTTCACTAATTCAGTCATGACGAACTCGTAAAACCGAATGCGTATTCGACAGTTGGACTTTCCATATACAATAAGATAACACTGCCTACTAATGTATTGCTCACTGAAGAATCTATGTCTCGAGATCAAGATTCAGATGTGGCAAAAGTCCTTGGTTGAAAACAATGTCTCATTTAACTATTAAATAAAATCAGAAACGAGGAACGGGAAGCATGGAAAAGTCCAGGAAAATACCACGCACATCGCCTGAAAGAGTACCTCTGAAATTATATAACCAGCTCATTAATGTTTATGAAAATTTCAATTAAAAATATATGGGGATATCATAGCGGAAACATTTTGGGATCGGGCTGCTAAAGTTATCGAGATATTGTTTGTATTATATTGTATCCGTGCCTTTTAATTACCTCATATGAATTACATACAGCTGGCGTTCACTATTTCGTTCCCCCCTTGCGGCTTAGTACTAGAGAAGCATACGACTTCTAGTCATGCATTACTTCTACATGAAAATTTAATATAGCAGACATACTTTTCAACGAATTTCGATTGGACAATCCAATATCCTATATAACAGCCCATAGTAGTCCCCTAATAGTATCTGACAACCGTATAATGGAAAGACTTATACTCTTGGAATGGAGGGGGAATACCTTTCGCAAAATGACCGCTAACTGAGATTAACGAACGAGTCTTTAATCGACAGAAAAATCCGATCCCGGTTTTCAAATAAAAGAAGTGTTTAAACAACGCCCACTCGAGTCGAAATGCGGCGTATAAATCAAATCGCGTCCCAGTCTAAAACTCTTGATTATCCAGATCAAGGCGTGAAATTCGCCTACTTAACCTGCTCCCCGACCGGAGCAATGTCAAGGCCGAACGTCTCCTGTCCGAACAGTTGATTCGCTAACTGCGCCTATAAAGAAAAGGATACAAAAGGAGCCTAATTAAGGATAACGACCGGCTAATATTTAGATCGATTTCGTTTCTGAATTTTTTTTCTCCCGCCTTAGCGTCGGATCGGCGAGCGCAATAAATATCCTGAACGGCCCCCGTAATGCCCCACCGACGGAATCAATTGCACTGAGATAAAAGGTTTATTCGCCTCGGACGCGGGGATTTAAAGAGCTTCCCACGGGCCCCAGTGGGCGGAGGTTCGCCGCCAGTTGAGACAAAGTGCGGTGCCGAATCCCATTTGAATAACGGCCCTTTGTTAATCCCTTTTCTGGTTGGATGAGCAGGTTGTTAATGAATTATTTGTTCTCGGCGCTGTTCGTCGAATTTAACATCAGCGAAACTTCGAAATACGATGATACTTGTATATCCTCAATATTTTCTTAGAACATTGAAAGCTTTAAAGTTTCCAGGAGTGAAAAAAGTTTCGTTCTAAACCCTAATTTGGAATGGATTCGGAGTGACGAAAGAAACTATCGATTACATTAGAGGATCATCCGGCTGATATATCTTGTGGATGCCTAAGGCGCATGACTAGCCAGTCTATGCATTAAAAATGTGCGCTTATATATTTTAAGAATTCCAAGTGGCCTGATACTCAAAATTGTATGGAAATCTGCCCTAGATTTTACATAGCCAGGCTAACGTTAATGCATTTAATATGTAATGCGACTTCATGTACTGCCGTTCTCATAGTGTTGAGTCGCCGATCCTCGCACATACCTGAGTTCTATACATATTTATTAGGACGCGTTCAAAAAGAAAAAAACGAATTCAGGACCCGGGCCACTCTAAGCCCGTGAGTAAACAGCAAGCGGTGCACTGAATCCAGAAAGTGAGAACATCAATTTACATTATGCATGAACCGTGGGCAGCTGTACGGGTCTAGCGACTCCATGTCTCCGGTTTAAAAGCCAGACCGTTCTTTTGCCAAGCCGAGTCAATATTAGTTAATCATAGGCACAGAATTACTTGACGACAGATGCCAAAATAATCAGATTAGTCCCACGACGTAGTACGAGCGATACGTTTCTGAGGCCTAAATAATACTCCCAAATTGTACGAATATTGGTCATTCAACTTTGATCAACTGATTCAGAAAAACTAAGCGTTGGGAAATGGTATATTTAATTTTTTGTTGCATAATACGAACGTTTATTTTCTGAGGCAAGCTGCTAATGAACATCGAATGATTTAAATGCTCGCTCGTATATATAACTGCGTTATATAATGTCCAGTTAAAGTGGGACATTATAAATCTGGCGGAAAAATTGAATAAAGGTCAGTTCTGACACTCTGTTTCGGCTTTTAGCGCCTATTGAAAAATGCCCGGGTTGGTATAAAAAATGTCCGCCGGACGTCAGGACTAAATTCCCACATATCTGCGCATATCTAAAAACATTTTTTTGTCCGTTTGTATAGGAACAAGTTCAGTATTCATAGTAAATCCCTTACGCACTGTTTACTGTCGAATATTGCACATTTTACCGAAAGAAACCCCTTTGTATCCATGAATATTGTGTATTTGAATGCCCTGATTTTGTGCAATTTAATACCTAGTCTTTACACCATATAGTTTTGAAATTCACCGTTGCTGGTTATACGTCAATACGTTACTAAGTACACGTTTTACGAAATTAATGTTAAAAAATGAGTTATGGCGTCCTGTATTTTAAAATTATACGAAATCGGGCCGAAGAAATGAGATATAATGATCGGACTGTCAGCGCTGGTGTGATTAATCTCACCTGTCCAGCCTTGTTCAAATACAAAGCACTGTCAGGCGTTTCAATTCGTACGACATTTCGGTATTTACCGTGTTATTTTATGCATATATATTTTTTTTCGAATTCTACTGGCAACAAATTTTGCACGGCGTTTTAAATCATTTTTAATTTCACTAGTCGACTCGTGCCGGCGGCCAAAAGCTCAAAACACTGTCGGAGCTGAGCGAAATTATTCTAATGTTACAGTAATGTTGTAAATTAAATGAGCCACTAATTTTTCACTAGAACGGGTTTGGGACCGCGGCCATAAAATACGTCCGTTCGATGGATTTATGGTTCATGCTTATTAGTATACGTCCGCGCCATTCAGAACAGTATTTAAGGCCTGCGGTTTCCTACACTCAAATGATCCATCAAGTACCATATAATAATATTAATTGTTAACGAACATTTCTAGCTATTTTTACGGCAATATTTAAAATATATCATATAGGGAATTACCAAAGTCAGAAATCAGCTAACTGACCGTTTAGTTTTCCATTAAAATAAAATGCTTATATTATTTGTAATATACCTACTTCAATTTAATACTACATAACAGAAATACTTTGAATCTTCTGGGAACGCATTCACCACGACCTCATCTATTATATAAACGGAAATCTTCATACATCTGCACAGGAAAATTATTTAGTTCTTACAAAAGGAGAATGTCTTCTCGGGCAATGTTTAAATAATCTTAAATCTCAAACCATTAATCAGAACTGTCGAAGAGGCAAAATAATTACTACTTAAGAGAACCCAGGTTGTGAAGGATGCAGTACTTCATTTCCATTTTTGAGCATCGGTTAAGCCATATATTAAACCGTTTTATTTCTTGCCCTGTTGCCACATAAGTGATTTCAACCTCTCTGCTCTAAATTAAAAGAAAACTGAATAAAAGAACAGTAATTTATTTGGTTAAATAAAGAATTAATTTGCGCGACGGCGGTTGAAGAAACCTAATTTCCCTTTGGTCAGTCTTATTTTTAGTTGGTACTGAATAATGCTTTCTTCAGTCAAATTATTTCTACAGTCAAATGACTCGGGTGAGGGGTTCAGGGCTGTGGGAGGAGGTGGCTCCAGATCCTTGACAGCCGGACAAGGGCAACGGCTTCTCCATCCCAAAGACCACGTCGGCCTCACTAACAAATCCGCAGCCAATTCCGACATTCGGCAACAGTACTGTGCCAGATTTTATTTTTTTTATGAGAGTAACACGATACTGTTCCGCTCGACCATAAATTTTCATCGTGGGACAATTGATACGGAACGATCGCCAATCGATACAACATTCGAGACGCTGTTCTTTTGTTTCGACGATATGTGCACGGCTGCGTTCATTGATTAAAGGGGTAACACCCGCAATTCATTCAAACCCTAAGGGTTTTTCGGTTCGATATAAATTATTTACGAGTAAAAGAACTCACGACACGCAATCGGACTTAGCATCCTTTTACCACTGGGAGAATTGTGGTGGGTGTCATCATTCATATTTTTGTTTGGATTACTAGTAGTAAAAAAACACAGTACTAGTACTACTACTTACTCGAATGTGTAGGAACCCATGTGTTCTAAACGATGGGTTGTAAGATTATTCTAAACAGAGTCGTTTCATTGCGCCGGGCGCACAATGCTCCCGCATAGATTAAGATCTTCAGGACTAAGAAATTACGATTCGTTTCAGTCAATGAATTTTCGGTTTCCGAGGCCAGAAGCCTCCCGGCGTAATTCTAATCCAAATTAATGTCGCAGCACCGGCAATATTGAAGCCGGTGCCGAGGTCGAATTTACTCCGGGGTCTACGCAGTTTTACTCGTTTTACCCGTCTCAATCCGAGCCGTTACGCAGAAAGAATGCGAGGGGCCTTGAATTCGGTCTCGGAGGAGCGGGGGCAGCGATTTATTTGAGCCAGAAGGGCGAGAAAAAACCGGGAACCGAACCGATTTCCCGGGCCGGAACGGTCAGCGGGAGGTGGATGGGAGCGGCGGCGTGGGCGTCCACGCTGGATAACGGGCCCGCCGCCCAGGAACGCGGCCTTGTGCACAGCCGTCGCTCTAATTAAAAGGCCCGCCAGTCCCACTATTTGGGCCACTTATTATTATAATCGAGGGGCGTCGGCAGCGGGCACAGAAATTGTCGCGGCCCACACCCGCCCCCACCATCTACCCTCTACCTTCTAGTCTATCCTTCTCGGTTTGCCCCCCGAATATCTACGCTAGACGAGTTTCCTTTAATTCGGAATACAGATTGCTCGGTAGATTCCCCAAAAAGGCGAGTGGGGGCTCTCGATACAATTAACGTTTAGAATAGGCCACAGTAATTATCCGCTGCGAGGTATCGCTCCGGACAACCATGCATGCAACCCGAGTTCTGGGCCAACATTTAATTTAAAAATAGTACAGTAACGCAATATGTAGTTTTCACGTTCTGGTTTAAGATGCTCGTCATATTCAGCAGCAGTGTGAGTCACTTTCGCACACGGGACGCTTTTGGGGACGCACTGTCACTTAATTCAATCATACTTAAAAAATCTTTATTTTTTTTAATTCCTTTAAAAAGTCGTATCGATGACCTTTTATGGTAACATTGACGAGTTGTAGTGGTAGGCCAAGTTCAAGAATGAACAGCAGAGTGGACAGCCTTGCAAAGGCCTTTGTCACTGCTAGAAAGGCGTTATAGAGTCAGTATATTAATTACGTAAATGTCACGGCTCCAGAACTTCATTTGAATGAAATTTTGTTCGAGTACATTGAACTCAAATAAACAGATTGGTTTCAACGGAGACGACGGTTATTAATAATGCGGAAGTTAATTCCATAAATAACAGAATTCGTTCAAAATTGGGCCGGAGGAAAGCGTTTGCTACATTCGCTGAGTTATTTAACACTAAAATAAATTACTACTGTTTTCATTTAATAATTTATAGTGCACAATAAAAACACTGTCGTATCGCTAACTTTAAAAATTTGCGATTTTCGGAAACGCCTAAAGTGTTCAAGGCTCGCGCCTAAGACAATCGTCTGGGCGTATGCGTATTGCTATTTCCCGTAGTGATGGCAAGCAATTTTTCTCTTAATAATATGGTCCAGCCTATTATCTGAGATACACGTACTCCTGAAAGGAAATATAAAAAATCAAAAATGTTTGTATTTTCAAAAATATTCTTTATATTTAAACCTAAAAAGAGGTTTTTAACCGCAAATGAGGACTAACAAGCGGATTTTAAGAGTAAATTGGGCTGTAAAAGCTGTTTATAATTGAAAATTTGGCATGGAAATTGGTCTTTAAGGGCAAATCAGGCCTAAAAAGTAGTTTTAACTACAAATAGAGCACCGTAGGTTTCGTTACTGAACTTTAATTCGTAACATTTTCGCACCACCCTCAGGGAGCGGTAGTTTATCGGTGCAAGTGACAGTGACAGTGCAGTGAGGATACCCAAAAAACATCCAAAATGCCAACGTGACTAACACCGCTACTGAAGATGGCGAAGATGGAAGATGGCAAAAGACCAAACCAGTAAATGCTGTTTATAACTGAAAATTTGGCATGGAAAAGTTTTTCACCCAAAATCGGGTCTAAAACGCGTTTTTCAACCGCACATCGTGCCTAACAAGTGGTTTTTAACTACAATAGAGCCTTAAAACAGTTTTTTAACGCGAATTATACCCATATGTGTTTTTTTACAATACACGCATAATTTGTGCCCAATTTGCGGTTAGAAATCACTTTTTCGGCACAAATGCGGTAAAAAAACTCTTTTTACGCTCGATTTTTTGTTTAAGAACTATTTTTAATGCCTTATTTACGACTATAAACAGCTCAACCTGCAGTTAATATCCACTTTTTAGGTCTCTTATGCGGTTAAAATAATTTTTTATACCATATTTGCGGTTAATAACCACTTCATAGGTCCAATTGCGGTGAAAAGCCACTTATTAAGCCCAATTGGCGGTTAAAAACCTTTTTTTAAACCCGGGATGGGGGAACCTTCAACAATTTTCAATTTTTTAACTTCCCTTTCAGGAGGTAATTAACACGGCGGACGTTCCAGGTAGGTAGTTCGGCTTAACCGCACCCTGAGGGATTTTTCCGGGAGTTCATTTCTGTCTAGTTGTATCCCCTCCAGCCGGTGAGAGGAAGAAGCGCCCAATTATTGGAAGGGCCGTCGAATACCTAGCAGGACCGGACATAGCGATGACGCCAGCGAATCTGAACATGAAGGATGACAGGAAAAAGGAGGAGGAATATTCGGCTGCATCGATGACCTTATGGACCATATGTTCTTGGCGGCGGGGTGACAGTAGGCGACTGTGTACCCACGCTCTCGTCGGCCAGAATCCGTACACTGAACAAACGCGGAGAATTGAAAATTTAACCCGTGAAATCTGATAGTCGCGATATATCAACTCTCAGACCCGGGCGGCAAAAACCCGGGAGATATAAAAAAGAGTTAAATAGGAAAATCGGAAAATAGTAGCTCGAAAACGTTTACTCGACTTTGTGTCACTGAGGAACGATTGTACCAGCCTGTAGAGGTTGCAGCGGCAGGCCCAGGAAGTGGGCGCCGATACCAGTCGGAGGAAATCGCTTCTACTCCTATAAATAATGCCCACTTACGCACATCTAGGCAAAGTGAAGTCGCTTAGAAGGAAAACCTAACTGTACTTCTGACGTTTCCCCAATGATGCGAGAGGCCTGAATTTCGATCTAGTATAAGGCCAAACAATGAAGAGGAACTGCTATAGAAAATATAACAGTCGTTTCACCCCTTTGGTGGGTTTTAATTCTTTTTTAAGCCTTAAAACTTAAGTATTCAAAGTTGACATAGACAACAAGAAATAATTTATATAACGATAAATTATTATAAAGTGAATACATCCAGTCGGTTAATAGCCGACAAGACGAAGCGCAATCTTCGGTTCTTCCTACCAGTGCGTTTCGGATAAATAGTCCGCAAACAGTGTTCTGCATACTTTTACGTTGTGGGTAAAAATTAGTATGTTGGGTTTGGTCTTATATGGTGACGCACGGCTAATTAGTCAAACTCCGACTCTGGTGAATGGGGACGCGACACTGATGAGACTGCCTCACTTCCCACGTCGTCGAAACGAGGATGCTTCTTTTTCTGTCCCTCGCATCGTTACAACCGTTCGTCGCCATTCCCGCCTTCGAGAATCACTCCAGCTTCATTGTTTGTATACATTTTACTGTGCACTCTCGGCCACTCCTCACCACGGTGATTCACGGAAACGCGTCACGGAGTCTTCGGCCCCTTCGGCCGTTATTCGGCCCGCCGACACGTAGGAGGAAATGCCATTCGTTACCGGCTCTAATCGTTTTTTTCTGAATTCAGGCTTTTAACTTTGAAAGATACAGGCCATTCGATAACCCCGGACTAAATTACACGGAAGGAATATATGGGGTCGGCACGCCCAAGGTACAAATAAAAGAATTTAGAATTAACGTAGAATAAATGTAGAAGAGATTACAACTTTTCATCTCCTGGTTTAATAATTCATCTAATTTATTAAGCATACTTCCCGAATATTATGCGCAATCAAATACATTTTTTTATTACTTATACACCTTTATATTTTGTGTAACAACTTACACAGTGATCCATGTATTTAATGCAGCTTACTATTTTATATATTGCAACTACTTCCAGCAACGATTAAGATTCTTTAACAGCACTAAAACTGAGTGCAATTTTGAATGGTGGGAAATGGTATTACCTTTCCAGTTGTTTATGATTTATGGGACTCCCAATCTACGAAATAAATGCTGGAGCTTCGGCAATCCCTTTTATATTCGACTTAACCTCGCAGAATCACCATTGTCAGCGATACGTCAAAACATCTAGCTTTTTCATTATAATTAATTAATAGCACTATTTGTACTAACATATTATTGTGGAGGTATAATCAATCTACGTAACATATACTACATTTGCGGAGTCTTCACTCAACACTGAAAATGACGGCTCAATCATAAATGATCCGTTGAGTGGGCCATTGAATAGGAGGCAGTTAGCTGTACAAACATGTGCACGTAATTCAGCCTTCCGAGGAGACATTTTAATTAGAGTTACCGGGATATATGTCTTTTTCACACTCCGGCGGTATTTTTTGTTGTCCCGCTTTCCTAACAGCATTATAATGACCACAAGGCTTATGTAACACTCCCAAACTGGCGGAAGCGATCAAACCGCGCCGAGACAGCAAATTGACACGCCTCAGGGAGATTAGATGCAGAGAATGTTATATTCCGAAATATTAATTGCCGCGTAACATTGACAGGGCGAGGTCATATTTGGCGATATTTGTCAGCCGGGTCCGATTATTTGTTCGAGTTCTTTTTTCTATTATTTTTATTATTGAACCGTTCCCAAAGGACACACGAAATAAATTTATAAGGACCGACAGAAAAAAATAATGACACCCGGCAGGAATTGGTCATTCAACAATTTGAGAACCCACACACGTCACATGACAGACCCCATGCCAAAAATTGATTGGCACGGTTATATAAAATAAATCAACCAATTGGAGATTTATTGGATTTATTTGGAGTTTTATTTTGAATTATATGAAATTTAGAGGATATATATATATATATATATATATATATATATATATATATATATATATATAAGCCCCAGACTCCATCCTCAAGACAAAGCTGCCAATCAAAAATAGAGCCAACAAAAATATTCTCCTGCATACTTAAAATATTCATCATTTTTTCTTTTAAAAAATGAAATACCTTATCCGTAAATGTTAATGTTATTTTTAATTGGTCTCGAGTGAGGTATTATTTATTTCCCTCATTCTTGAAAATAATTCAGGAGGTGTTCCGGTATTGCGTAAGACAGTGACTAATCGATCGATTTATACGAACATAAACGCCCAATTAAAAATTAATTGCGACTTTATTTCGTTCAACCTTTGGCTTATCTCGGTCCGGTAAAGGGACCAACGCCTTGGGCGGGCTGCCAGCATCAATGTTAAGCCGCATTTTACCGATTCGTGAGGGAGGAATTGAAATTAACCCTGAATTATCACAGTCGGAATACATTTAATTTAATGGACAACGGAGTGTTTTATCTTTAATTCAGATTTCCGTATTTCTTATAGTGCAACTCTCGAGATTTAAGTTAAAAAATCGGCCCAATTTACACGGTAAAAATATTTCCCAGGATTTTGGTCACGCATAAAGAGTCTGATTCTTGTAAGAGACGGCTTATTATTCTATAAATCCATTTACCGACGAACGTAAACAAGATTTGACTGAGAGCGAAACGATCATCCAACTGAAAGAAAGAATCCGCAAGGCCAACCAGGACACATAGTCCCGCGGCTGGGAGCAGACCCACATTGGCATTAAATTACGAAAATCACAGCCGATAGCTCCGTCCAATACAGGCCATTATTGGTTCGGATTCCGGACTAGGAAGGTTGGCCTCATTGGCAAACGTTAAACCTGGCGTTCCCTACCTCCAGTGTCTACTTCCTACGCCGCAGTTTCGACGACCAATAAACATCCCCGTTTTAAATTGACGGTGGATTGACTCGTACCGTATTTAATCTGATACGCCTCTTCGAAACGTTCGGAGAAATTTATTTTTAAATAAATCTAACAAATTTATTATCGATTTATTTTAAACGAATAAATTTAAAATTAGTTCGAGATATTACCATCGTTATGATGTCAGTAGCTTTCCGTTACTAATAGAATGAAAGATAGCTGTTTGGTGGCCCGCGAAGGCTTAGTAATGCCATCATGCTCGCGATCATCAGTTTCCAATCGCCGATTTGGTCTAATGCTAGGACGGTTTCGGTTTCTCGCCGTCAAGAGAGTTGCATTCCGTCAGTAGATAGTGCTGTGACCGTACCTCCTTAATCTAGCGCGGGCAATCGATGGTCCGTACTGACCAATTCTCAGGTACAAACGAGTAGGGAGTACAGAAATTAGCGCGAGCGTTGTTTCCCAACCTTGTCATAAATCTTTCATCTCGAGCCGATCCGGGAGTACAGCATCGGTCCAGCATATTTCTCCTAGGACCGTACATCGAATAGAAGTAAGCTGCGTCAGATAAAGACGCATCGGTCTTGACATTTGGCATCTGTATCGGCCAAGTAATTAATCATCTGTCCGGTAGCGTTGTCGATTGTCCAGGGCGTGGTCCCGGGGGATAGGTTAACACCACCTGCAGGGACAACTTCGGGTCCCAGCCAACCTGTTTTTTTTTTTACGGCCCCGAGTCTTATTTTTAGTGGACCGATCCAAGGCCGCCGCGCAGCCGAGGGCGTTTTTTGACTTTTTCGAATACCGGGGATGCCCTCGGAATATGGCAGAAAAATATCCGCCGCCGCCTCTCCGGATTTCCAGCGGGAACGATCAATTTCATTCAGATAAGGAGGACAGACCGGGAGTTAATTGGTCCGATTAAAGAAGCACGAACATGCCACCGGCGCTGGGTTAAGGGACGGAAGTGAATTTGTGCTGCCCAGTACCTGCCACCACCGGCTCACCAACAGATAACAGACCGGGCAAGTCTTTCGAAATTATTACCCTCGCATAATGGCGACTACGATTCCTTTCGGTTACTTTTAGCGAACTCGTTCAATTTAATACTACCTAGGTTCTTATATAATCCGATAAAAAGTGGATGATCAATCGCAATCTTACGACCTGGTCAATTATTAGCGCATAAGATAACATCCCCTCGGCAGCTAATCCATTATCGCCGAACGATTTATATCACGGGTGCGAAACTTGTTTTCGCTCGAAGGCTATTTTTCACGCTGGCGTGTATTTCAGATACATGTTAGCAATATATTCGATAATCAATTATTGAATACATTTTAGTGTATTCCCAGCTCTCCCAGTTTTCTTAATAATTATAAGCATTTACACTCTGCTTGAACTCGAATTTAATAATCTTGAAAAAAATTGCCCTTCGGTGTTGGTAATTACTGACATTTTAAGACAATTTTATCAATAGTTTTAGAGGTAGTGAAAACCAAATTCGACATACTTTAAGAATGTCCAGCTGTACATATCCGGTATTCATCGTTATAATTTTACAATTATTAAATAATCTCGCGATTTTCTCTGATCTATGGAAATGATAGGACTGTTGGATACTTTCATATAAGTTAAAAATATAAGTTATACACCCAAAATGTAATAAACGAATGTTCGTTGGGAAGGTGAAGTGTCCAAATAAGATTTATAAAGGAGAAACTAATTGAAATAACGAGCGTGGGCCCTGTATCGAACATACGAATTGAAGGTTTATTAAAGATATCAAATTTTGAACGAATCGTTTATTAAACATTTTTCGTTTTAAGATAGAATTTTTTGGGCGTTGAAGCTCCAAATTTATTCCTTTCCAGTCATAAAAGTATATTAGGATTCGGATCGCTCCTAAAGCGGTTCCTAAACCCGTTTCTCGCGCCAGCAAAAAACTATAATGAAATCATTCCAACACACGCTGTGAAAAACATTCGTACATGTCATTAAAACATACAGTGGTGATATAAGAAATAAGACTAATCGGGAATGCAGTTTATCAAAATAAGACAAAGAAGCATAATAACGCTCACACATGTAAACAATTTAGGGACTAAAATGATATTAAAACTACGATACGATACGTTTACGAACATTAAATAACATTCCGTAGATTTCGTGTGTTTCTGTCTCCTCTCGCTGGTTTGGTCTTTTGCTAGACAGGTTTCGGCTACTCGCCATCTTTAGTAGCGGTGTTAGTCACTTTTGGCATTTTGGTTGTTTTTTGGGCATCCTCACCGCACTGTCACTGTCACTTGTACCACCCTCAAGGGGCACTAGTTTATCGGTACTGTGTACAGTTCAAGTGACAGTGATAGTGCAGTGAGGATGTCCAAAAAACATCCAAAATGCCAAAAGTGACTAACAACGCTACTAAAGATGGCGAGTAGCCGAAACCTAGCAAAAGACCAAACCATGGAGAGGAGACAGAAACACATGAAATCTACGGTATTCCAACCCCTCGCAGACCACAAAACAGGTACTATAAACTATTAAATAACATTATTTTTTAGAATGTTTGTCGGGCCAACAACCGATTCGTAAGGTCAATGACATTTAAACAAACAAATGCATAATAGCTATGACCCTCTAATTTCAAGTAGTGAAGGAAGACCAATACCAAAGACGTTCCTAGAGTTCACTTCCGCTTCCACTGGACGATGGATTTCATATGGATAAAAGAGCATGAATATTCAATATGGGCTTCTGAGAATCAGAAATGAGAATTGTACGTGCCGCTAAACTCGGCACCATTTCAAACAATTCAAGAGTTCTTTTAAGAGAGGCAACACACGTCTGGACATATGTAGAGAGGAGAGATTACTTCAACAGAACTCACACGGGCAGTAGACACTAGACGGTGTGAACATTGAACTGGTATTGTACGTTCGGTTACTGGAATATCAATGTACGTTTGGCTTGGTGTGGTGTACGCTTCGATTTGGCATTTATGTAAAATATAATCCAAAGGTACAGCGTATATTGCCTATATGCAACCCTATGAATTGTAATACTTCCAATCACTTCGTTAGACTATGAGACAGATTGCTCATCATAATTTGCATTTTAAGGAATTTCATTGACCTTGACTATATAAAGCAGAGGTATTTTGATCTGAGTGGTAAACGTCTTTTTTTATGTCAATCTTAAACTTAAACTTGTTATTAAATGGAATACCACATTAAAGTTTTACTGATAACCTAACTTATTCAGGATCAGCGGGTTTAGTAATATATAAACCTTTATACGCTAATGGTTAAAATTAACGTCCGCATTCGTACAAGGGATAACGGATAAAAGGCAGTTGTTGTCGGATCAAGGATAAGTTTTATCTGAAGTTTACGATTTAACAACCGGTTTTTTCGCCACGAAATATATTACACAATCGTTTTATTCCCATTTACATGGGTCCAACCGTCGTATTTCGGAGCACAAATAATAACACCGATTGAATTAAAAACGCTATAAATAGCTTATTTTTGAAATTGCGCCGATAATTTCTCGAGGCAGTCTGGGACTGCCAGAGGACGACAGAAGGAACGCGTTTTTGCTACGTGTCAAGAAAGCTTCCTCTTCTACTTTACACGGTCTGGATGTTTAATGATGACGAAAACGTTTAACGCATACGGTTCCAATTAATCCACCATTCAAACGTCATTCAATATTCGATACGAGCATACCGCAAGTTAATCGACATTCTGTCATAGTTGTTAACTAATAAGTATGTCCTGTTTGTGGGCATTTAAAGAATCAATTATGCTGCCTCAATTACAATATTGCAAATTACAACCTGTTAAACTGAAACTCTACAGTCGCACTTTAAAAACAAAAAAGTTGTAAATCGCAATAACAGATGTTTGTTCGTGAAACGATAAATTTCCCTAAAGGAACACAAACCTGCTTGCTCCATTGGCGGTCGAATACCCCAATATATTACTGATAGAATGCGACTGACAATAGCCGATTCCTGTCCATATAGACATAAATATTGTTAACGTAATAAGGAATTATGCGTGAATTGAAAGAGAAGTGAACAAATACCTGAGACTCAGATGTGACAGCCTTCGACTAATTTTTCGCAATTCTCCAGTTGAATAAACGGCACTGTTCGAACTGAAGGGGAAAATGAAAAAATGCCGATTTTGTCATTCACGGCGGGCGCGTATGAACCCAGTCAAAACAAGAGGCCCAACACTCGTGGCGGTGAGCCGCATACAGAATAGACAGAATCTCGCCTGATTTCTCTCAGCCAGAAATAACGGTGGTCTCACAGAACTGCCCATTGTTCAAACATAACATAACCAAGTCGGATTTGAATTCCGCTCCGGCCCGAAATTCGGAAAAGTAACGAAATTTATCCGTTATTTATCCCTGGGAGGGAGGGCAGTCTGTTCAGACATGCTCCACGTTGCTGTAGTAAGCGGTTAGTATCACAGTGCCGTTTACCGAGCCTGAATCTTGACTGTCCTGAAAGACACGAACTCGACTGAAAGTGCGGAGGCTTCATAAACCCCTGAACGTCGGCATAATTCGAATAAATGACGAGAGAAATTCCGGGCTCCGGCAATATTCACCCCCCCCCCCCCCCAAGTAAGTATACAAGGGATAAGACGCCCATACACCGCACAAAACACTGGCAGGATAACACAATAATAGTCGAGTCGCAAGCAGCTTAAACCCGCAGTATTGAAAAAACAAATTAGCCGCAATGTTACTCAGAATTAGAGCGCTCAACTATTAAAACTACTACGATTATAAGGATATCATTGACAATGCTGCCTCTGCGAAATCTTACAGTGGTACCTCTTGCAAAGCATCGCTGGTTAATATTCCGATATATATTTATCGTAAATTCCAATAATACAGCAAAAATCATGATCCCAGAGGGTTGATTTTTGGACCAACTGAGCAAAGGTTTTTGTTATTAATTACGGTGGCAACATAATATAGGCGTCCTGCGGTCAGAAACGGACATCTGCGATATACAGCTCACTAAATTGCGGCAAATCTTCGTTTCCTGCTTCGGTTTTAAGTTACATTTCGGTCCTCCAAATAAGGTAGAAATTCCTGACGCCGCGGTGGTCTTAATCGGTCGGCTGTAACCGAATAGGCGCCGGTCGCGAATCGTTATTTACATACCCCGACCTACCTGGCGTCTCTAAATTCTTCCAGCTCACAATCGCGAACCGCCCCGATAGGCTAAAGTTCAACCCGATGTAAATTCCCCCTTCTCTTGTAAAATCGGCGCTCGGAATCCAATATATTGTGAGGCCCGGTTCCCGTTCAGGAAATAGAAATGTCAAACGAACCGACAGTTTTTCTCGTGAGTACAATTTCTGAACAAAGAGTAAATTAAAATCTGTAAAATGATTACCCCTCCCAAAATTATTTTAATCAATTTAGATAGTTCCGTCCGAGAGCAACCCGAAATAAGTATAAATGTACAGGCACCACCAATTACATAAGACCATCGCGACCGAGGAGTTAAAAATAATTCCACCGGTCCGCCGTACTTTCCATTTTGACGCTTACGAAATACCCGCCGAAGTCTAATCAGATGTAGGAGTCGCGGGTTGAATCGCTAACTATAAACCGGTAAACGACATTGGCCCTAATAGATGCGGCCGAAAGGAATGCCCACAGTTGGCAAGCGGTCACCCCCCAAATCGGGACACCACTGCCAAACGCCCCTCGGGACGAGCCACCCTCGCTACACCCCGACTCGTTAACCTAACAAGCCGATAACATACTTCGTAAGGTTATTAAAAATTTAGTTATTAGAATAACGGGAAAAGTCAAAACCGTTGCGTGACATTAAGCTGTATTTAAATTCTTAGTGGCTTACAAATTAATTTCAACCTTCGGGCAAGCACTGCAATCGAAACCGAAATTCGGTGTGTGTTTTTTGTTAATGAAATACTATTGTGTATTGGTAATATAATACACGTCAAACAAAACCAAAGGTCAAAACACAAAAAGTAATTCATTTTAATTAGATGTTCGCCCGAGCGAGCCGCCGTTTGAAAATCCCGAGCGCCACCTTCAGAGGAAATGTCCACGTAATTTCTTCACATAAATGGGTGGATTCTGCGTCATCAACACATTTAGTGTCATCTCATCGCTCTGTCACTAAATATAATTTTTAAAATTGTAGTTGTAACATAAAATAAAAAAAAACCGTCCGCCCAAATTTTCTATAACGACTTTGGCCGTGAACTGTGGCTCAGGACTGACTCCGCAATTAGCACCATCCGTCAGAAAGTTAAGTTAGTTTGGAATACCTGTTTCGCGGTCTGCGAGGGTTTGGAATACCGCATTTTTCTCTTAACTACATCGGAAGGAGACAGAGAATCGATAGAAATAAAGTACAGGTTTTCTGAACTTCAAAACTCTGGCGACTTCCAGTCTTCCCTTGTGATATGGCTTCTCGGGTATGTTGTCCCGTAGGGCTGGGCCAAGGTCCCCGGTGACCGTTGGACCAAAACAGTGCGGGACCCCGTCTACAGAGGCGGGATGGTGGTCTGACCTTGCCAAGGACGGGTTTGCTATAACAGTAACAGATGTCCGCACACCGGACCAACCCAAATACGAATTGGCCGATCCGGCCATAAATCTCTACATCATATTAGAGCAGTCTCAGAGATCGGCCCGACCGATTTGGTCATCATTTTAACAGAAAAACCTGTTTAAAAATAACCCAGAGGACAATATAGCCGTGAAGACTTTCTCATTTAAAACATTCTTTTAAATGCGTTGAACGGGGCAAGAAATATTACCATAGCAGGTGTCTATGGTACGCGAAATTTTACTTCCGAGATCGGGGGAAAATGTAAGACCCTCGGTCCATTAAGCCAGGATCCGCTACATTTCAGAGGTTCAATCACCTTAACGAGAAACCATTGTTTGGCGAGCCTCACCTTCGGGAGAAACATACATACATATGCATAGAGTTTTAACTGCGCGTCAACTCGCGTCAACTGCTCACATGCACCCGGAACTAACCTCCAGAGTCATACCGTCTCTACAATAGTTTTAATTGTAAGCGAATAACTAACAATAATGATGAAAAATAGTTCAGGAAACGAGAGCCTTTTACATCAGTTATATTTTAGTATAACTTTTAGTTCACGAGAAACGGAATGACAAACGGTTCAGACATCGACCGGCAATTTGTCGGACCAAATCTTTCTATTAAAATATTTTTGGAACGTATTAAAATTTATGCAAAATACACTTAATTGGGAGTCAAATCGACCTCTATACATGGCCTGCTTATGTAAGTTTGCGGGCGACAAATAGACGTTATTAAGAGATATATACTTTTTTATTTTATTTATTGTCTAAAAGCGGTTAATTGGGGTCCTTGAACATTTTTGGCCACCGGCAATTAAACTAAACCGGCAGTAAACCAGTCACGTACAAAATTCTTCTATTTTTTATTCACACAGACCATAAATTTTACAAAATGCCGACGTTATTTCTCTTCAGACGTCTTTCACATGTCTGTGAATCTGACCAATACAATAAAGAAGTGAGAGAAAACGCCTTCAAATCTTCCTAATATTGGGTATAATATTTCCCGCCTCTTGGATCGGACAATTAATAGAAACTTTCCAACCTGTTAATAATTTCTTTTAAACCCGAGGGATCATTAGTTTCTTACGCGACGTTTTTTTTCCAATGCAACTCAAAATGCCAGTCTCATTAATATCTAACCTTGAATATTAGAATTGATATCAGTTATATTGTGTAGGAATTTTACTTATAGCAATTGGTTCATATACAGTACAATGTAAATAATGTCACGCATATATCCACCCTTGCGTCCGACATTTGATTTAGTAGCTTGAATAAGTGTTAGTCCAATTAAATTTCAACCTCAATATATGGACATTTTTTCAGATACTATATTACTTACCGATATTATGTTACATATTATTATGCAATCTTACCGATTTTGTCTTGTTACGTACCAATCGCGAGAAGGTAGTGAGATTAACAAAAACACATTTTTGGTCGGATACCAATTCCTTTAAGGACTAATTTTTCGAGTCCCACTTGGGGCGCCAATTCAAAAGCTGTCAGTCAACCTTGGTTGGCAAGAGCCAAATTCCCTCCAAGAAAAGCCAGAAACCACCCAAGGCCGCGGGCTAATCTGTCGCCGTTTTAGTTTTTATTTTCTTTACATCCTAAATGAACCCGACACCGATTTCCACTTTTTTAGCCTGGCGTCCAATGGTCCCGGCCCGTTTCCCAGCGTCCAAACCGCTTATCAATTATCAGTTTATCACATTTTCGGAAAGGGCGTTTTCCACTCGCTGTCTACTGCCAAGGGAAAGAGCCCCAAGATCCGCATACTGTCACCACCAATTCAGTCGCCCGCCGCGAATTACCATCAAGAATAATCTCAAAAAACAATAATATACGCATAATAATACCAACAGTAACATTATGGGCAGTAGTCCTAAGTATAAGGTTTGATTAGCAAAGTCATAATTTTTCATTTTTTAATATTGTGTAGAAATCATTATTTGTGCGGTAAATGATTTGCGAGCAGATAAACGTAATAATTAGCCCGCTGTGGTGTAACAAATGAGGAAATAATATTACCATTAAATGTACAACGGATTAAGTTAATAAGTGTAATTTTCAGTGTACGTTTTGCTGTACGTCCTCAACCTCAAGACGAAGTGGCCCTGGTCTTGCGGCAGAACAAGATTGAGAAACGCTCACCTTGGCGAACCCCGATTAAAATTCTGTCCACAATTGGACTCGAACATAAAATTGGATCGGGTTCTTCGGAAAGTCTTGCTAAACGGGCATCGATGAGAGCCTTAAAAAAGGCAATGTTCTCATTATTCGGCCTATAAATATATTCCGTCGCTTATGAGGAGTTAATCACTTTTTGAAACAGAAATCATTTCCGCAAATCTCGATCGACAGAACCATGAAACAGGAAATAGGGGGCCCATACAAATACATTTTTTTGCCCTGAGATTTGATTGACGTGTCCGATGTTTAACATTCGCCGCGGAGATTACGTCCGAGGCGATTCATTTTGTTTGAATTCTTCGAAAACGTTGCTTAATGATCGACACAATCATTGCTGGCGTTTGCCAGCGCGATTACAAAACCGAAACCTTAAACAGGCCGTGGTAGCTTCTGCAGCACGAATTAAGTTCGACATTCACTCGTAGCCAAATGAACAATACTGATGAAACACTTCAAGAACAGCCACACCAATTTTAGTATAGCCCACCAACAGCACGTACAAATGCCCCAGTACGAAATACATAACTGAATACCTTTTCTGAGAGTTCATATCAATGCCATACTCCTATCAAACCAACAAAATTGGTATGCAATGTAAAATGTCTAAAACAAACAAAAACCGTCAGATTCACCACCGGTACTCCAAGTGCACCCAACGAACTTTAGTTAAGTACATTTCCGCACCACCCTCAGGGGGCGCTAGTTTATCGGTGCAAGTGCTCCAAACGAACTTTAGTTGAGTATATTTTCGCACCACACTCAGGGGGCGCTAATTTATCGGTGCAAGTGCTCCAAACGAACTTTAGTTGAGTACATTTTCGCACCACACTCAGGGGGCGCTAATTTATCGGTGCAAGTGCTCCCAACGAACTTCAGTTAAGTACATTTCCGCACCACCCTCAGGGGGCGCTAGTTTAACAGGTATTCTAAACTAAAAAAGTGAATTCCAGTTAACAAATTGAATTGTTACAACTGCAATCGAATTGTTGGATCCTCCTGATTATATGCATAACACTGCACACTTTGTTGTATCATTAAATCTGTGGGAATAAACCAGATCCAAAAAAGACTACTTAATAATTTTTCTCCGATCCTTAATATATGAAACCGGTCATTTCTAATTTATGTTAAATTAATACACTTTATAGCCAAGTATTTAATACTAATTGACGTCCCTGTACATATTTTTTCGACGTGCAATCATAATAAATCGCGGGTTAGCAATGTTTCATGGACAACTCAATGGCGTACAGCAAATGCACGCAGAATATAAATCGAATACCTGTCAGTGTAAGGGATCCTCCTAGAAGGTATACAGTGAGAACAATTCTACGTGTTATAATATGCAGCTGAATAGATTTACGGCCAAGCTTCAAGACATTTGTGGATACAGATAGCGTGACAGGGGTGAATTTCGGAAGCCTCGCCGATTGAGAAGAGGCGAGTGAACGATGAGTGAATTGTGGATTCAGGGCATACACGCAGGCTGACGGTCGAACGCCAAGAAAGTTGGGGTGGCCCGTGCAACTTGCCGGAAACGGAGGTCATCCATTCAACTGGGAGGGAACATGTCCAAATTCGGAGTGCCAACTATGTAAACATGATAAGGGATCCATATTAAACATGTTAAATTAATAGCTACGACCTTCTCGAAAACCGAAGAAACAGCAGAATATAATAATTCTATTATAATTCAGACGATTGAAAGTATTGAATTATTTAAACATGCGGCGAACAATGGTAATATTAAAGAAGTTTTCCTCGTCAGTGATGTTGTTTATAGTAACGATGTTAAACAAAAGCAAAATGCACCATCGCTATCAAATATGATTCAGTATGCAACTATCTAGTGATTAAAGAAAATATTCGGATAATCTACCTGATAAATCATTAATGTTTCTTAAGCACTTGCATGAATATTCCCATAATAATGTTGATATCTACTGGTACATTTAATTATAAAAAGTAGAAATTTGATCCTGATCCTGAGGATATATCCGATAATTTATGACTTAGTGTATAATCGCAGTGAGGACTGCCTCACCCGCTCCGTCACGATGGTGGCGGGCATTCCACTTCCCTGAAACTACTTTCTTCGGCCGAATAAAACCAAAGGAACTGATCGCACGAAGTGAACCCATTAATTTAGAAGTGTATTTTTCGATTTTATTTTAATTCCCCTTTCGCAACAAAAAGAAGCTTTTAATATGAAGCGGGATAGCCGCCACGCCCCTCGAGCCAGCCTTGAGCCGAGGAGTAAATTATTATAATAGATCCGTCGTTAGGAGGTGGGCCCCTTCTTTCAAATTTCAGTTCTGCCATCCGTTAGGATTCGTAAAGCTCTCCTGCCTCACTGTAATGATCGCAGCTCCGAGTAGGCCTAATGCAAGGTTACCCTTTCAGGCGTGTATACATCTCCGAGAGATTGTGATCTTTACGCAGCCCCGATTACTGTGGTCAGTAATCCACAAGTACCGTACAAGATATAAGGTAATGTTACAATACGACAGCTTTCAAGGCGAGGGGTAATCGTAATACATTTAATCAGAGAGTAATAACCGTTATTCGCCAATCTTTTACCAACTCTTTTACCATTTCTCCCCTAATACCCGTAAGAATGAGAACGCCCTCGAGCAAGATATTAATGAGTTCCAGCCAAGTCTTCCGGGTGGCGCGGCGGACGATGGGGGGAGCGTCCCTAATCGACGTGCCCCAATAATAAGACGGGCACGATGACTCGTTGGGTGACGAGAAGAGGCCGCTCCTCCATCGGACCGATTGGTCAAGGAGTCTAG
The DNA here is from genome assembly GCA_019843655.1 of Lethocerus indicus. Classification (NCBI taxonomy): domain Eukaryota; kingdom Metazoa; phylum Arthropoda; class Insecta; order Hemiptera; family Belostomatidae; genus Lethocerus; species Lethocerus indicus. The sequence continues at coordinate 16,543,278 of JACDQD010000003.1, read as the reverse complement.
GATTACCTCCCGTTTCCGTTTACAATAAACCGAATTAAGAGGCATTGTCCACCGCTTATCGGCTGGGCGAAGCAATATCCGACCAACGGTAGTTCGTTGGCAGCCGGAGGCCCTGCCATTGTTGGCCCTGATTGAACAAATTAGCCCTCAATCCTACTCCGCACACTCAGCTGTTGTTCAATCGGCCCACTTTTATTCCGGCCCTAATAACATTGTTGGACACATAGCCCCGCCAGTGGATAAACTCTAAATACAGGCGAATTGGTAATATATACTGTTGAGGAAGTCTTGTTCCTTGAGGGACAATATATTGAGGGTAGTTTCTTAAATTTAGAATTGATTGCGCTTCCTGTTATCCGGTTATAATTCCAATTGCAATCTTGTTGAACGGACCATTATGATTCAACGCCATGACGCATAGCAGTTAAATCCAACTGAATTAAACAGCGAAGAAGGTATAGCTCCAAATTTGTCTTTTGTTCTACACGGTTAATTAAAACTTCGTCAAGAACTTTTGACATTGCTCTGCCACCATACCTACTGACCTTATGATGATTGTGAATGTTTCACGGACCCTGGTGAAAAACCAAGGTTCATGTCTTGTGCTACAACTAAAATTATTACCTGGAATACTTTAAGCAAACCTGAGGTGCATATAATTAATTAGGTGTAGTTACATTGCATAAATTACAGTTTATGCAATTTAGTATTATATTAAAATTGAGAAAAAATAATACTGAATTCCACTACTGGGGATAATAAGTGGAAAGGGATGCGCTTCGGCTTGAAGGACGCCAAGATTTTGAGTCCGGTTGCTTTATTTTTTGGGTTTTGGTTTATGCAGCTTACAGTACAGGATATCTAATTTGAATATACACGTATGTAAATTTGGAGAAAAAATGTGGAAAAATGCGAAATTTTTTCTCCACAGTAAGGACGCCACGGTAATATCGCTATCAAGAATTGAATTGCGGACATTTCAATGCTGTTTGCGGAACGGAACAGCATTTTGCAGGCAGGATATCATATAAATACCTGGCAGCTACCTGGCATTCTCTTCGCGATGCCCCTAATAACGGAGTATATCGCTAGAAAATTTTGATGGTAAGAAATTGTAACCGGTCTAGCTTAAGGCCAAGCAGCACAAGATCGAAAAAGTAAGATGATTCAAACGATAACAGCGTTGCCTTAATTCCATTGAATTATTGCACGCTAGCGAACGCCCAATGTGAAACGTAGAGAAAGCGATGAGCTGCTTCCCGTGTCCGGGCATTGACTAATTGCGAATACAAAACGGCCAATAAATAAATATCAGGGATGACGTCCGTCCACATAGCCCGAGGTGGGTGAGAAGAAGAGAAACGCTCCTCCGTTGTTGAAGAAACAGAAATTATTCAGCGTCCGCCTGGTATAAATCAACGGGACGCGGGAGATGACCGGATAAGGGCAGGGCTAATGTAATTGATTTACCGGAGGGGGTTGTTGAGAGGACGGTTTCGCAACGTTCCCGAATCGGACGAGACCCACGTGCAAATGTCAGCCTACCTGTTATTTCGAGGATACCATTTTCAGAACTACTACTACCGTGTTAGCATGAATGGACGAGATTGACGATACTGGAAAGGCCACTCGACCCCGTACTGGTTTTGATCTGGCCGTTACGAAAGAATCGATCCCGTGTACGTTAGCTATAAAACGAGTTATAAACATACCAAACCTAGCTCATTCACATATCGAGAGACGCTAATTTAAAGCAATTTGGAGAAATAGCTGAAATTAGTTATTCATGGCTCAGTATTCGAAATGAATCCTGCCGAATGTTTTTTTGAGATCCGCCTAAAATTCCGCCTCCAAGAATCCGAAACTCAGTGCCGGACGGTTCGTACCAACATATTTAGGAATCTATAGAATTAAATTATATTTATTACGGGTTCATCTCAAGTAACGCCAGAAAATTCTAAACATTTCAGTTCCGGTTCTTAAATTCTGGGATAGAACATCCCGATGTGCTTCGCCTTCATCGTATAAAACATTAAAGACAATTAAAGTACCACACGGGTAACGAAGAATAGGAATCACACCAATATTATCTGTTGAATTCGCGTGGGTAAAGACATCGCTGACGAGATGCTTCATTCACAGCCACTGCGTAATTTTGCCTTATTACATTACAAACGGAATGACGCTATTGACTAAAATCGCGACGTGTGTTGTGTACACTTATTGTGTGCCTTAAAAAAACTACATTGCACGTTAATGTGTTGTCTTATAACATTGTTTTAAACTGTAGTCAAAAGTGCTTAAGAAATGTTGCCATCAAATTGCCGAAGCTTAAGTAAAAAAAGGTCGGACTTTTCTGAAGCCACAATTAAAACAAGAAAATGTAGTCCATAAAAGGAATGGCATCCGAAGTGCTTCGGAAAGAGTCTACTTTATAACTCTTGCTTTCGTGGAGTAACTAAAACTGGGAACACTTCTCGCGGTATACAAATACAAAGTGAACTTTCCCATTTGATTTTGCGAGGGTCCAGAGAAATAATTCTCTTCCTAATAACCGGACAGCCCATAAGTCACGTTAACACTTGCCAAGAGCGGGCCCCATCATTAAATCCTACGCGGACCGTGAGGTTCCGAGCCCAACCCAACGATCTTCGAAATTTAATTATGACTCTACAACCGATTTAAGACTGTTTAATGAACATTCACTAGTACTTATCGGCGTATCGGCCCTTCGTCATTTCTCACTTTTCTTTTAGCCAAAAGCAAGACTGGAAAACAAATATTTTTTTAATTTCAAAACCTAACCCTTCCTATAGGATGGACAGAATTAGTAGATTTTCAAATTATATCGTACGAACAGAAAAGTAAAAATAAATAATATAAAACCAGATATAAGAGCAATTACATTACTTTTTAGAGATCATCTCATGATTTTAGCAGCGCTCACGACAGTCCCAGCGAAACCAATGAATACGTTCAAATATATTACGTACAAATAGATGCCCAAAGGTAATAAGTAACTAAACGTCTAAACATTATAAATAAATAACTATGAGACAACCACAATATATTGTCACAAAAAACTTTATTTTTCGAGTTCCGATTCGTCCTTGGCTGAGATTGATGATGTAGTCAATGCGAATTCCGTTGCGAGTCTTAAATTCGCGCTTGTTAGTAGATATTAACAAATCTACTAGGAGGGAGATTTGCTTTGCTCATTCCATTCTGTTTGACGGGTTCTCACCTATGGCCACACATTAATCATTTCTTCCGTTTAATAGTATTATACTAGTACATAATAAAACGCGATTAGCTAATAACTGTATATGTAAATGTTTCTGTTATGCACTAGTTACTACAACCTTCCCCTCGACAATCCGGCTGGTCCAGCTTAGAACCATACAAGTGAGAGGTATCAGAAAATTATGCCCGTGAATAAGGCGGTAGTAGTACTACCAAAATGGGTAAAAATACAGTGAAATATAGGCGTACACAGTAAGAGAATGGATTTGCATGGCATTGACTTTACGACTCGTCAGTAAATATCCCACGGCCAAAAATGTTTTAATGGACCCGCTGATATCCGAGTCGTGCATTTCAACGTGATCGAAAATTACACGCGTAATTTCAACTCGCCGACGATTTGGACAAAACGACCGGAAGACTTATTGGCTTCGATAAGGTCTTAAATCTATCAAAGAAACGCGATATTGCCTTGTAGGACCTTCTTAATGGCACAGTACATTTACATGTGGATAGATAGCCTTTGTCCGAGACCGGGTATTAAAATCGAGCGCATCCGTGGAGTGCCCTATTGGGAGCCGACGGGAGTGGTCCGCCTTGAATAGGCTATTACTTACCGTTATGCCCCTTTTTTCCTCGACTAACACATTTCACCAAACTGACTAGTCCAACACCCAAAGTGTGTTATGGCAGAAGTTAAGGTGGTGGTATTTGAAATAAACTTATCAGAATATAAACGGCCAGTATCGGAGAAACTAATTTTGGCGAAAAAATGGGCCTAACGATAATTCAATGGATTTATACACAGATCAGTGGATAGATAAACCTTAAATGAATGCCACCCTAACACACTCACATATTTAAGAAAGGATAAGTGGGGGTTAATATAAAATACAGGCTAAGAGAATAATAGAAAAATATTCTTATACGCGCTTGTAATTGTTCGAGTTATTTTATTATAGCGTATAAATATTTGTTCTTTTATTCCTTAATGAAAATGGTAAATCTCGCAGCTGATAGGAGAATGGGAAGGCGGCGTCTGTGCTACCCGACCGTTGAAGTCACCGGTACGGGGGAGCGTTGGATGCACCGGAGCCCGATGACCGGGCTTTTCGTTTTCATCCACTAGACCTTGGGGGGCCAGAGATGGAAAGCGAGGCACGCGCCCGCCGACCGAATTGGCGAGGCTCGCGCCCAGGACGGTCACCGCTGTGCCCAGCATTACCAATCGCCCAAATACAGTTACCCAAACGGTAAGGGGGAGGCCGGCTCCATTACCCGATCTGGGAGTAAGCGGCCGACCCCACAGTCACAATGACTGACATCCGTCTTCGGAAACTGGTAACGGTTTTCGTGCGGGTGACGAACCAGTGAAAAACATTCGGGCCACTGATCGAACTTGCCCGCGTTATATAGCGGGGGTTCTAATTTTTTTATTTCGAACTCTGCCGAGTAATGGAATTACGGTGCGGAATTTGGACCGCGAAAGCGCTTCGTCGAAATCACCGCGGAAATAGTAATAAAACAATATTATTTAGTTTAGAACTTCGTGTTCATTTTTTGATAAATCCATCCAGAGAATATAAACGACGCTATATAAACGAACGAATTCAGTGGATGAGACCCGGATCAGATCGAGTTTAAAGGCCACCCTTCCAATTAAAAGCATAAGCGACGAATAACGAAGAGATACTAAAGAAAAGGAGCAAAACGCCCACAATTCGAAACGGGAATATTTCTGGAAGTGAACCAAACACTGAGTGAGAAAGAAGCGGGGACATCCACTGCGGGCCCCACCCAACCTATAGACCTGCTCCCATTCCTTTCGGCCCACCGAATTCGATCATTCGGAGTAATTTAATCGCTTTTAATTCCGTGACTATATGACGATATTCAGCAAACTGTATATTTTATAACTCTGTGATTACATATAAATGTCAAGCTCTATACTCGAAATACTCACATAACAGTACGACCCCTTTATCCGAGTAAGATATTTGCGATTTAGTAGACTGAATATTACAATCCATAAATTAAAGATAAAAAAACCATTCGAAAAACATCCGAATTTGCTCTACCTACAGTTAGTCTTGTTCGAACCGCTGACGCAATGCCTTCACACAAGAATACCGCGGAATAATCGTTTTTGCATTTTAATATAAAATAAAATCGCATTAATTTACATTATATCTTTTCTACCTTTGGGACGCTTATAAATCGTTATTTAATTTACAAATCCGCGATCAATCAACGGGCGTGGTACCTAATCTGTTTTGAGAAATGGCACACTGAGAATTCTGAGCTTTTAGAGGTTTGCACGAGACGCGCTTGTACCAATCGCTATCGAAACTGGGAGGGGGGGAGGGTCGTTTCAATGTGAATCGATCTTTTAGACTGTGCGTGTACTATCTTCAGTTGTCTTCGATCTGAGCGGGAAGAGCATGCATAAATACGAAATGTAATTTTAATAAAATATGACGAACGCTCGAAAATCGTTGTTCACGGGTAATGCCCGGATGGATTAGGGAGAAAGGCGTGTTCGTCAGACTGCCAAAGTGAATACTTTCAAGGAAGACTCATTTGAATTTGGCATTGTTCCTTTTTCAAGGCGGAGCATTTTTCAGGCACTCGTCCTATTCACGGTCGGTATTAGCAATAGGTCGGAATACGCTAGCGGTCAATTTCACCTCGTATTATGTCATCGACACGAATTCAAACTATCGCGTCCTATTTTTACCACAATTTATTATTAGATATTTATTTTTATTACAAAAATGTTTACGGTTTTTTTCGGTGGCGTGTAGAAAGAATTTGTATGTATTAAAATTATTCTACGATCTCACAGGTAATTTACTGCCCGTTTATTGATGCATTTAATTCTAAATCCTGAAATTTTAAATCTTTAGGTTAAATAAAAACGATCGAAATATCGAAACACTGACGGTGATTGTGTGGCTTTATCTTAAATCGAATTCGACTATCTGTAATTGGCTGCAGTTTATCAAGCGCAACTATTATTATAAAAAAATTAGGCCTGCGTTTATGGTAGTTAAAGAAAAGGACGGGAGGGCTAAAGAAAGGGAGGAGCGCTAAAACACGCCAACATTAAGTTTCAGCGGTAATAATAGAAAATTGAAAAAATTAGAAATTCAGTTTTAATAGTAATTTCGTGGAACCACTATTAAAACTACGTTTTGTTACATCGATTCAGAAATGGATTAACAATTGTCTGTAATCTTTCATGAGCTGCATTCCAAATCAGGGTCTTCACCCCCCCCCCTATAGACTATTCAATTCGTGCTCTTTGTTCAAAGAGCACATAAAATGCACTATTTGGGTCACCAAGGTTATGGCACAGCGATCGCATATGTTTTATATTTTGCGACACACTAAAAAATGTGAGTCCTCCGCCAAATATCGCATAAAACGATATTAACGATTAGTTTCTTCTGCACGGACACTAAATTTCAATTTCTAGGATTTTACGACTATCACTAAAATCTGGTATTCACGTTCTCAAGATCTCAGTACTTGCAAAGTGCAAACAATTTGGTAATAATTCATTGTAAATGAGTCCTCATTGTCTTTCATCTCCACATGTTAGTATGGTGGTCCGTTTATAAGAAACCAATATTTGAATGTTTTTTACTCCGAGTCATATTAATATCACCAGTAGCCCGACTGACTACTTATTTACTAGTTCAATAAATAAATGAAAAGCTAGACCAAAAGTGGTAACCAAAAGCCATGTCGTGTCTCCTCAACTGCCCCTTCTCATCCGCTGATGCACCGAAGAAGTGCCAACGTTATTTGAACCGGCTGTTCGTATCTCTGTCTAGGATAACGGCATTTAATTCCAGACATCCTCTAAATCCTTTATCTTTAGAAAATACAAAGAAAATACTCCAATATTTTGCGAAGAATGTAATTCTTTCACTAATGACAATTTTATCACACGTACGATTCTTTGACTCTGCGATAGACGGATTTCGGTTTTGCGGCCTTTCTGGTATCTCTCGTCGGTAATAAAAAGTGAGTTATTGACACAGCTATTGCTCACGGAATATACTATCAAAGATGGGGAGAAGTAAAATCCGGTCCAGCGTAGGACGGAATAGGCTAGAGGAGACTGGCCTGAGAGTCATACCGCTGGCCCCCTCGAATCTCCCCCTAAATTGGTTAAGATGATTTTATTTGTTTCAGGTTACTGGTTTAAGGTAAAAATCATATAAAATTATGTTTCGTATTAACAGTTTCCATGTTATAATAAAATGTTAAAGGTATTATTTGTCGAAGTTGTCTGGAATAAATTGATATTGACAGCTCAATAAAATTCTTTATCGCTTATTTTAACGTATGAAATGAGTGTTTAGTAACAATTTTATGGATGTAATCAATTATATACTAACGCTTACTGACTAATAGTGTTGACACAACTGTCTCAGTTCTCTTTAGCATTTCATAGCTCCACAACAATGGTTCCTTCCGATTCGTACCTAAAAACTCTTATAGAGGTTACAATCAAATAATCACAAAATCAAAAGTGATAAAGTTTCGGCGGCATTACCTGTTGCGTGCGATATCCAAGTGGTAAGGCGTTGTTACTTGTCGGAACAATAACGGCGGACTGTTGGTTGGGCGGTTGGGGCGGCGCGCTCTCAGAGGCCGGGCTGCGTGCGCACCACCAACCCCTCCCCTGGGGGATGCCGGCAACATGCCCCGCCGAATCAACAATTGGCATTTAATCGGCAACAAGACGAAGAGGGGCCTAAGTCATCGAAGTGGGTACAAGGTTCTATATATTCTTGAAAAATAAAAAACAAATTTTTTAGTGCCGTCACTCTCGTAATCTTCAGGCAATAACACTGCGGACAGGCAGCCCCACAGCACAGGCAATCGAAATGACTGAAATGTTATAGAAAAAGGGAGAGAAGCCGAAACCGGTCTAGCACGAGGCCAAGTCAAAGAGTGGAGACAGAAACCACACTGGCTTACAAACCACCAAACAGGGATCTCAAGTGGTAAAGTGTTGACAGGCATAATCAACAGACGCTTCACTTCGTCATATTGCAGTTGATATACTGTGAAGCTTCCAGTTGTAAATTACAGAGAAATACCGAGGAAAAAATTTTGGTTGAACTACAGTACTACAGTGTTTCTGATTTCAGGTTATTGTGTTCCCGATTCCGGGGCGAAAAAGATTAGGAACTGGGCCCTACAGCTACATGAGTCAATATAGTCATAGCCCTCTGGATGCATTAAATATGATCCTTAGTTGGGTTCAACATGTATTGTTTGCATTCGTGATAGCACGATTATGCGATAATTTTAAATAAATTACGGAACATCACTAGTGACTAATACCGACAATTGCGATTAATGCGATAAATTAAAAATAATTAATAAATTAATAATTATAATATGTTATCTGAAAATGTTTGATATAGTTTAATAATTATACAACCTGAACTAATTTGTGGGACGACTTGTGAATGTGTGTTTCTATGTTTCTATAATGCGTGTGTGTTTCTACCGGCGCATACTACATAAAAATATGTCTAGTATACAAAAACTTTATTTTTCTATGAATATTCATATTACAGTACAAATAGGTTGTTCTATCGACTACAGGCGTAACTGGGTAGGACCACCGATTTTAACGAATTTTTATTCATTTTATTTTAAGATACGTGTTGGCGAGAGTTTAAGAATTGCGGGAATTTATAATACCATTATTATTACTATCTACTGTCTTCTATCGACCTAACCGGTTCGCATAAGACTAACTCAACGAGTGCTACAAACGCTCACCATTAACAGAATATCGCTATAATTTCAAGAACCCCAATATATAATTTCTAATTTTGCTGTTTCCCATATTTCTAATTCATCATTATTGGAGTAGACAAGTACAGTGATAAAATTAAACGCTGTAAGCAATTGATGAGCGTTCTGCACGAGTGTTTGGCCATGAAGACAGAAGACCCCTTTCCCCAAGGTTCCATTTAAGGATTTGTATTAAAAATTATAAATTAAAAAAATTTTCACTCCTCCCAAAATGAAGTTGCTATGGCAACATTTGTACAATATAAGTGATTACATAAATATCACTGTAAAATTCAACCACAATTAACGAAATTCCGTCCGTTTCAGTTACAATTTAAACAAACAATGTGAGATATAATGACAAAATTACAATGGTAATTGCCCCAACAACAATCATTCTTCCATACCATACATTCGATGAAATTAGCAGACAGTCTCAATATATGTCTACGCACTTTTTGCAGACAAACAAGATATTTCAAAACAATACTCAAATCCTATACAAATTAATATCAAGATTTTCTTCCTTCCATTCTTCCTAGGCTCTTGCAAATTTCAAAACTTAGATCATTAAAACACGTCGTTATTGATCAAATCAACACTGGTTAGCGGGGTGGGGATCAGATTAACGATTCGTTCCTAATACGAAGTGGACGAAAAACGTAAGATTTAAAATATTGTTACTTCAAATAAATATAAACAAATTATTAATTGCAGTTAACAGTCAAAATATATTGACATATTGGAAATTATTCCTCTGAAAATGCGGAAGACTTCAAATTTGATTAACTGCTCCCAATTAAACGCTTAATTTAACCAGCTCAGTTTTGATTTCCAGCGGCTGGACCTTCAAACGCCAGTTAAAACCAATAAAAAAATACCTTTTAGTAAATAACCTTGCTCATTATCGAGCTGTGTAAGAAAAAAAGGCCAGTCTCCAGTATCGAAGATAGGACAAAAACGAGTATGTGGGCGTCAAATGGACTGGAGTTCACATTAACACAAAAAATATGATTCAGTTTTGGTACACAATATATTTTTGTTTATTCCTTCTTGATATAGCGCAATTGGAAACTTTGATCGTTATGCATTTGTTAGACGTTTAAATAAAAAAAGTGTAAATATACCTAGTATAAAACACATATATAACATAATGTACATTAAGTATACACACATACATGCTGAACTATAATAGTTTGCTTGACAAAACTTCAACTGAAAAATTTCTAGTAATAACCTTAATTTTTGAACTTCAGAAATAAAACCCAGAAGTAATAAAATGAATACTGATGTTCAGTGAATTGCTAAATTTTTCCACATTACAATGGTATCAAAAGTACAATTTTGGAATGGAATTTAACCATAGAATATTAAAAGATAAAGCAGGATATGCTGAAATATATTATTTTATTCAATATACAATATTTATTCTCTGAACTAGGTCCTTCTTGAATAAGGAAGTTTGGGCAACAATTCCTTTAAAAAATAACAGTTTTATCCCACCATTTGAATAAAAAAGCAATATCTCGTATGAGATTCTGGATATTCCAAATTACATCACTGACATAGAGGCAGGGCTTGACATGTTTTCTGAATTTTAAGACTTCAAAATAGCCAAGTATATTTTCACAATCAAATTTTTTAAGCAACAAAAATTAGAATGCCATACACATTCAGCCAAGTATGTTATTTTTGCTAACATATAATGATTGGGACATAACTACATGAAAATTCATGACAATGGTTATTTCAAATTAAGTCCAATTAAAACAAAATCCTTAAATATTCTATAAGAAAAACTTTAAGGAAAATCCATATAAATGGCAGTGAAGAAATGTTAGAAATTAATCTACACAGTTTACAGAACACTGACAATTTTTTTAAGATTTCATCTTCATTACATAATGTCATTCATAAGAAATATCAAGAAGCAATAAATTGGAACAGACAAATTCTTATATTTACTAAGTATTTTACATGAACATTACCAGTAATGTTTCCTTAAGAGGCAAAATAAAGTTTACATATTCTTACTACATGATATTCCACATACCCACACACAATTTTTCATATTTCATAAATCATTTTCAAAATAAACCAAAAAATAATATATCTTTAAAGAGAAAAATATTTTTATTAAAATATTTTTAATAGACTCCGCAGTTGGTATTTAATAATCTACACACTTTTATGTGTGATCAGATGAAACATCACAGTTAAATACTAGAGTTAATTTATATTAGTGTGACATTATTGGAATACACTGAGGTGAAACCAAGGTAATAAATCATTTTTTGTATATGTATAAGACAGGAATGTCACACAAACAATATCATTAGCCAATCTTTCCTGGCTAATTTTTGTACAAATAAAACAGTAAATGTGATTTACAGAGTTGATCAATGGCTAACAACTTAAAACATACACCATTGAACAATAAATAGGACAACATTAAATGCACATTTCTTACCTTAAATTAAAAAAATTATAATTTATCTTATAAATACTTTCAAAATTTAAGATAAACATTTTATAAAAATACAAACATTTCATTGATCTTATTTAATTAAAAACAAAATGGAAATTATGAAGCTCTTCTCTTGACTGTAACTTTCCCTCTTACAAGTTGGGCTATGTAAATTCTGACTTTAGATGCATCTACTGTTTTTTTCACCCAAATCTAAAAAAGAAAAAACACTCCATTTTATTATAATATAATAAAACAAATAAATAGAAGGCCTGTGCATATACAACAGCAATTTAGCAAGCACAAATAAGATACTTTGTAATATATATTGACATACTGCTTCAGTTCCTATTGCTGAAATTATAGCTGGGAATTTTGGTAAGTCCTTTCCTTCAACGTATACTGGTTGCCCTCTATGGAACCTAAGTATAAAATAAAACTCTCAATTTATATTCAAAAATAGAAAATTAAATAAAGGAATTCATAAATTATCAAACATATTTCTTGAAAAATAGATTAAATAATAATTAAGATACCCTGTAAAAGAACAGACAGTTTTCCCTGGATTTATTTTGTGTGTGAGGATAGATGCACACATGCATCCGGCATGAGCCAGAGAGGTACCAAGTATAAACTTAATATCTATGAAATTTGACTCACTTAATCAGAGTAGTTAATCTATAAGCAGTCATAATCTATTATCTTAAATCAAAGTTTTAATTTGACCCATATTGTATTTTAAATAACGATTTGTGAGTACTTTGGCCACATTTTAAGTAATAATGCATTATTTTAATAAACCTTTTAACAACTGAATATTATTTAAACATTTAAAAAATAAATCCAGCTATGAAACCATATGAGGTAAAAACACTAAAGACAAATTAAAATGATTTTATGTGTACATACGCTGTTTGATATGACTCAAATGCAAATAAAAATGAATTTAAATATGTTACATGCAAACATAAGATAATACTATCAAAATAATAATACCCGTGCATGGTTACTAAGAAAATAATATAGCTTGAATAGCAAAGTGCAATCTTCATTAAACCTACCATCTTCTTTCATACAACAATTTGCCATCTTCTATCCTTGTTTCTGAAGCAGGGGCATCTGATATTGCTTGCCCTATAGACTGCAAACCACTAGAGCTAATGGCGCCTTTAAAACAATAAAGCAATTAAAATTTCACAGAAAATAAATATCACTCTAGATAAGCAATGACCTCCCTGAAACCCTTGTTATATAAGCACAGACCAGGAAGGGTGAGAAGCAAATTTAATGAATTTTAAGATTACATATTCTTTAAATTACCTGGTTTACGAACAGATGCACCAGTTTTTATTCCTCTTAATATTGCTTTCAGGTCACTTTCAATTTCCTTTTCATCAAGAAGAAAATTAATTTGTGATGGAAGTGATGCTAATTTTCCTCTTCGTTTCTCTGGTATTGGTGCAGGATCATTTGGTCTTCTCCTTAATTTACGAGTAATAGCAGGTTTTGTCTCAGTTGAATCACCTAAATTAAGAACAGTGCATTACAAGACATATAATAACCCCAAGATTAACAATAACTGCTATCTCTGATAGAATAAATCAAATGACAAATCTAATTAAAGAAAGAATTGTTTGCTTAAGAACAATTAATTAAATAAATTAATATTTAAATAAAATTAATTAAATATCTAGAAACATACCAAAATATGTTTTCCAAGATATGAACATTGCAAACACTGAAAGATACAAAGGACAACCATACTAGCAATATAAAATGGTTAATTTAACCAAATGGAAAAATTATACAAACCTGTTTTGGTTATATTAATTTCTCAGATTATTTTTTTTGCTTATATAGCACAATGAGCTATACTGTATAGCATATACAATATGGATTATTAGGGTTCAGATGACTGCTCCCAGAGTGATATATCTAATGCCCTTACTTATACTAACTTACAAGCTACTGGCAGACCTCTAGGCCCCAAGATATGTGCTCTACACTTAGGCCACTCAGGCTCCTGGATGAAGATTTAAAATTATGAAAAACATATATTCGCAGATTATTTAATGTAATTAACATTCCACTTTAGTTAAATTAATAAGGTTATATTACCTGACAGTTCCATTGAAACCCTTTCAGCCTCTATGATTTTCCTTTTTTCTTCCATGTCCTGTATTAAATTTTCCTTTAATTCAACCATTTTCTCATCTAATTCCTTTGCTGCTGCTCTTTGTTCAGCAATATAATCCTTTTCCATAATATCCAAAAGGTGATCACGCCAACTGGCATTCAGTCTCATTCTTAAAAAACAAATATATTGTAAAGAGAGCAGTCTTAGAGGTTTACTGCTTTAAAATAGAATGTACTTAGTTACTGTAAGTATGCTACAATGATGTTGCCACAATTATAGTGCTACTGTAAAAATACTAATGAGGATTTACATCCGCATTCCCTCATAGGTACTAACACAAGGGTCATTGTAGCTCTTTTCACACCTTTAGGACATATCTAGTTGAAAAAGTAAAAATATCAAATTCTATTCTTATTGGATTATACCTTTCTTTAAACTGGTGATCCAATCTCTTGAGTTTACGACTATAATCAGGATATGTGCCATCCTTAAGTTGCTGCAACTGGGCTTTCAGAGAGTTCAGCTTATCTTGGTAAATTCTGAAAACATTTATGAAATTTAATAATAAACTTATATATATATATATATATATATATATATATATATATATATATATATATATATATATATATATATATATATATATATATATATATATATATATATATATATATATATATATATATATATATATATATATATATATATATATATATATTATAGTATATTATATTACACCCTTTTCACAGATTCAGGGCTTATAATTTCCAATAGAAATAATATGAACAAGTGAAGAAAATTAAGTTTATATAGCAATTCACACAATAGTAAGTATAAAGTGGTTTAGATATAGTATAAAGTATATATAAAATTGCTTTTAATGTGATAAGATGTGGTTAAGAAAATTTTAACATCATCATATTTCATTGAAAAACTGGATAGTTAATTAGTTCAAGGTCACTTAAACTAATGAATATAATTAAGTGAATCAGTTTTTTTTTATAAAATAATGACAAAGTTTTACTCACTGCTCTCTGAGTTCAGCATCTTCAAGTACAGACTCAGTTTTTCTCAATTCAGTTTCACTTGCTTCCTCTGTATCTGAAATGAATTTGAAACTATCATTAATGCTGGCATTTCAAGTTAGCTGGATCACAAGCGCTTCTGATAAAATTAATTATATTATGAAATATTTAACGATGCAGGAAAAAATATTTTCTGCATTAAATATTTTGGCTAAAATTATAAAAATATTTGACCTTTTAAATGCAAATATCATTGCATTGAAAATAAAGCAATCATTTTTTATAACAACAGTTAAGGAGAATTGCAACTGTTTTCAGTTGTATTTAGGAAAATAAGAAAAAAAAACTAAATGGTAAATAAAGCTCTTAAATAAAATGTTCAAATTGGCTTCTGTTAAATATTAAGCCATCAAAACACACACAACACATACATGTGTTCACATGATCACATAATAGTGTCTCCTCTAGCTTGTTTTGTTTATAGTTGGTGGCTTATTAGTTCAGACTGATATAGAATCAAACAAGTTAAATGATTCAGACAAATTGATATCCTGATCTCTTGCTGACATGACTATAAATATCTTGACTACGTGCAAAAACTCACATAGCCAATATAAACGAGAAATTACCTTCACATTGAAGAAATGTTAAATTACAAATAACATTGCACATAGGTAATTTAAATACAAGAGTGTAAGTGATTGATAATCTTATCGACAAAATCACGACCAAATTAATGACAATATTCAAATAAGACCAGCGCAAAAACTTCAGCCTATAAACAATGTTAAAGGAAAAACATTTGTAAACATTACCCTCATCGCTTTCATCTTGGTCTACCTCTGGGTCTTCTTCCAAATCCTCGCGGTCTTCGTCAAACTCATATTCATCATTAGCATAGTTCGTAGAATAGTAAGAACTAGTGTAAGTTGTCATTTACAAAGGCAACACTCAACGAACACCCAAATAAACTTCCACCAATAGAACCTCACCTTTGGGAGCTCACTCGGCAGCATTGCCAACACAATAAGCGGAACATCATATGTCAAAATTAAATTTGTTATACATTTGAGAATCGTTTTGAAAATTAATTTAGTCCTTTCTTAATGAAAGTTACTTAGAATCAATAAAATAATGAAACGATATTTATTATTAAATAATTATGGCTATATATTTGGTCTGTTGTCTCCAAGGTGATAGCAATGTTAGAGACACTGAGTACTTAAAACGTTTTGACCACAAATAATTAAAAAGATATTTGGTTATTTACTACCTGAGTATGGCTAGTACTTCGGAACAATGCAGTAAGTCAACTCCAATGGACAAGGAATCGTCTTCTTCAGAGTCAGCATTTGAAATTCCGCCATTTGTAAGTCCTTAAATGTATATTATCCTCCCAGCTGTTTAAAAATTAGGCTAAATAAAGCCCTACATATTTGGTCTGCATGATTTCTGAAGGAACGGTACTATTTCTAAATGTGCAACTCAAAACCTTTATTTGTAATAAAGAAAATCAATTTTAAGTCATTTATTTTGAAGGCATTGATATGGCATAATACAACTAATGATTTCTAATTACTGGGTTTATAAGTACACTAAAAATAATAATTCAAAGATTTTTTAGAAGATACTGAAATACGTTTACATATATATAGTCCAGAAAACTCGCAACTGGATGAACTTGCGTTTTTTTCATTTGTCTCAAGTTATTAGTATTAACTAATCAAACATCGCTAAATTTGGTTACGTTACTTGTAGAAACATGCCTGGGTATTCGGTCACAATATAGAAGTTCCTGCTCTAAATTTAACGACTAACAAATATCCACAAATTTTTTATACGGCTTCACACATCGGAATCATTCGCAGTTACGAGGATAATACTATGAAGGAGCTGAGTGGCCATGTAAGTAATTAATTCATAACTTCATTTACCTAGGCATTTATAAAGGAAATCGGCAGGATCGGTTATGCGAATTAAACGAATTATTAACTGTTACCGACATAATGTAAAAGACATGAACATAAACACATGAATCAGAAATTGTGATGTTACAACATCAAGTACGATACATTTAAGCCAAAATTCAAACATAAGTTATTCCAAATGCAGTATTTTTGTTCCACATCTAGTAATAACCTAGATAAACTATAATAACCTAAGCTATTTGTTAATGAAGTAATATTTAATCACATTTGAATGCAACATTTCAGCGGAATAAGATCGTACAAACGACCACAGACAAAACCGGAAGGTGGATTGTAACCGCCGACAACGGACATGATAATGCCATTATATTTTGGGATTCAAAGACTGGGTATAAATATACTTTTATTACATACGAAGTGACGTATGTTTATTCATATACTTTACGACGTATTTGTTTATCACGCAAACAGTTGCATGTTCATATTTCTGTTTTTATACGTTGTGGACGGCTTGGCGATCGCCGCCAGATTAGGATTCACTAACAGGGCCATTTTCTAAATATTGGATGGCGATAAAATGATATCTACTGTAATGATCCTGATGTAGAAGTATAGGTTAATGATTTATCAACAGTGCCATCGTTGAGGACTTGTATTTTATTTTTATAAAACAGAACTTTTTCTAAATATGTTATAGTTGGAATGTTAGATTTCTTCTATATTATAATGGCCTGACGGTGTTTGCCTTGAACATATCAATAAGACAGGACTGCGCCTAAGCGCAAGGGTACTTGGCGCCTTTATTCCCAGGGACCAACGGATACTGGTAGCTAAGATAGATTCTCAAACGGTCGCAATCATCTGTACGACAGTGTTATCACGTTTTTGTTCGTTGTTTCACTCGGCTTAAATCATCCTTGAAGTACGATTTGTGTCTTTCTCAATTACATTCGAGGCACAGTGCTTAATGGATGCTAATGCATTTTTCTGAAGCGCTCCAGTTCACACACTCTTTGATGTCTTCCCAAAAGGATGCGATGTTATTGAGCTCAGTCCGTGTGCAAAATATTTAATAACAATTAATTATTCACCGGAACAACTCCTCTATCTATGGGAATGGGTCTTCGGCCGCGAGGAACCGGATGGTAATAATTTAATGAATTCTTGGTACAAATTAAATATCCACGAGCTTTTAATATCTATTTCATTCTCTCTGCAGGGACAATATGTTTCGACCGTAACTTCGGGAATATAAAAACGATTTCTTTCTCGCCTGATGTAAAGGAGTGCTTTATTGTTACGTCCGGTACTAATGTAATTTTTTTATTGTATGTAAGTAACCATAAACATTTAAGTGGTGACTTTCAATTAGTGTAAATAATAGCGATGGAAAAGTAGCACAATTAGTAAATTGTTAGATATGTACAATTTATTTATCGCTCGGAAAAGATTTACTAGTTTTTGTTCCCTAGAATCGTAAATGTTTCCACTTAATATCCACTTTTGAACATATATACAATCGTATCATTGAACCTAATGTTCGTTTGATTTAAGGAAAATGGTGAGTTTCGTAGCAGCTTACCTGATATAAGTGATTTATGGACGAAGAAACCAAAGGGTATTCGATTCACTGATTCCACTTTCATAGATGGAACGAATTCTCACTTAGCAGTCACTGCTACAAATGTTGGTAAGAATGGCCTTCCTCAGTAACAAACTATGTGCAATAGCTATAATCAGTGGTCTCACTTACACAGTATAATCCGAACTAATTGGGATCTAGTCCTGATCAGATTAGCGAAAGTTCGTATTATCCAGACTTTTCAGGCCTAAAAGGTATTTTGTGGAAGAGCTGCTATTTCAGTTGAGGCAAAACAAACAGGATAACAAACAGGACAAAAGGATTTCTTTGTTTGGATGTCTGTAGGTGCTTATGTACTTATTTGATGTAGAATTAATATTTTTTTCCTTTTCCCTTTTTTGACCTTGTTCGGAATATCCGAAATATCTATTAAGGAACAGTCATATAGGAAAAAAGTGAAAGATTATAGTATTAGTACATTTAAACCAATTATTATTTACTTCTTTTATAATCAGTGCTTTCTAGGTTTGATAATTGTATGGAGCGATCAACTCAATGACGAAAAGGATTTTAGCTGTCCAATGAGTATTCAGAAAAAAGGAATTTATAAAGTCCGTCTATCTCAAGGAAGTATTACCAAAATCGTCTCAAGTAATAAGTATGAAACACGCTTATGCCTTAAAATATTTTCATTTCATTGAATAGTTAGTTATTGTATACGTTGTTGTCTGCCCTTTTTTCCAATTAATAACATTTCAAAAATAATTTTCTTTTACTAAATTAAGTTTTTTCTTTTAAAGTTCTGAATAAAGTATAGAATTATAGAGAATTATTCATTGTTTTTACTATCAGGAATGTAATAACTGCTGATTCACAAGGATCTATTACAATTTATGATCAAGATTTAAAGTTTTTAACATATTTTGAAAACAAGAATTTAGGTTGTATTACAGCATTACATTTTGATCGATCAAGTCAAAATGAAGTAGCTAACAAGCTGGACACAGGCAGTATAAAAGGTACCCTCTGAGAGATATGAAATTATATTAATGTTACATTTATCTAATTTCTTGATTTACAAAATTAAATTGTATAATTATTCTTCTATTTCTTAATTATATAAATAGAGGAAGTGACTCTTCAAACTAGGAATGAAAAAGGAAAATTGAGGCAAAAATGTTATTACATACCCCTGTTGAACTTATGCCTGTGACAACTGAGAATATTCTTTTTAGTAAGTTTAACAGTAATATAATTGTAGTATTATGTGGCTGTTGTACCCTTCAAATCATTTCTTTTTATTAATTTACTCAAAAGTAATTTCTATTTTTTCTTTAGGTACTAGGAGTGGGGAGGTGGGATATATTTATGTTTCTGAGGAGAAAGTACAATATTTACTACACCCAGGACCTGATATAACAGCTATGGATTCTCACCCTGCTATGTATGGACATAATGTAGAACAATAGTAATAACTTATACCAAAAATCATAATCACAAAAATAGGTTATGAATATAAAGAAAAGTTATAATTCCACAAAGACAAGCCAGTCATCATTTCAGTTCTTTATGCACTTTTTAAACTTAATAAATTTAAAGAAATCAATTAAGTAATCACACTCCAAATAAAGGGTCATTATTATACCTAATATGGTTGCCAATTTCCTTTAGTATAATCTTTATGTCCAATAGCTTACCCTGTAGAAAGTCAGTAAATACATGTGTGTAAGATAATTCTCAAAACACTTTTTCACTGCAGGCCGTACTTTTGTGTAGGAACAAACTGTGCAAAGTTATTGTTAATTGATTATCTAGCCAATGAGATTTTAATTGAACGCATAATTGAAAGCACAAAGGATAAACTTAAACAGAATCCAGATACTCAGACAAATAATCCAATATCCTGTGTAAAATATAGCCCTAATGGTAAGTTTTTCTTTTGTTTCATTGAAAGGTTGAAAAAGATATTACATTTATGATCACTGATATATGTATTTTTCACATTTTTTTTACTTATCTTTTAAATATAATTTTTATGTTATATTAATTTAATATTTTAGCAACT
The DNA here is from genome assembly GCA_019843655.1 of Lethocerus indicus. NCBI lineage: Eukaryota > Metazoa > Arthropoda > Insecta > Hemiptera > Belostomatidae > Lethocerus > Lethocerus indicus. The sequence continues at coordinate 16,523,005 of JACDQD010000003.1, read as the reverse complement.
TGGTTGGCATGTGGTTTAGAAAATGGTACTTTGTGGATGTTACATCCTGTGACTATAACTATGGATACTGACCCCTATCTTAATTCAAAAGGAGCAATAACCAGTGTTTCATTTTCAAAGGATTCCATTTTCATGGCTGTTGCTGTAAGAATTATATAGTTATACATAACATAGAACAATATGTACATAGTATACCTAAGTGGCATACTTCTGAATGTTACAAAATTATTAATGGTTAATCGTAATTCTTCTAATTAATACATTTATATCATGCAACCAAAATTTATATTTTCAGAAATGTCAGTTCCAGCTTAGCTGTTTAAGTCTTATATTTTGGCAACATATAATCATGTTTCATGCAGTATTATGTTCATTGTAGGATAGTCAAATGTGTGTTTCTTTATATATTGTTAAACGTGAAATATCTTTCTTGGGTAAATACCGCAGTCATTATAAGTCTATAAATGATCTTACATTTTACTCAGAGGGAAATAATTGCCAATTATACTCTATTGGAGAAGACCGTTCATTAGTGGAATATGACTTAACAAAAAGGTTTGCTTTAACAAGTATTAATTATTTGATATTTGAAATATTATTTCAAAATAAAATAGATTCCTAGATATGTAGAGTTTTTCTTCAAAATTTTGTGAAGTGAATAAATATTTTTAGTGTTGCAGATATGAAAATAGCCATAAAATGTATTTACCGTATAGACCAATGTGGGAAGCCACGCTGTGCCTTACCTTACCCTAGTATGAAGTCTTCAATTCTGTTATGTAATTCTCAGGTATAGAACAAAAGACTGCCAAATTCAGAAACTCTAAGGTCAAGAAATTTGCATTAATTTTGTTGTTGTTGTATATAGGGAAAATTCCGTGTAATTGATACTGAATCAAAACACTGCATAAAAACTACCCAGGGACCAATACTGCCATCTCCAGTTCATTTAATAAAGGTAAATTAGATTTGGAAACATTTGTCTGAAAATTTAATTCTGGTAATGAAATTGTAACACAAATTTCATATGTGTATAATTATTATTCTTAATTTAAGATATTAGTAGGGGAGATCTGCAAGGGCACAATATGATTGCAGTTTTTACAATTTACATTTTCCTTTTAAAATTAATTTCTAAATCAATTTCAGGTTATTCCAAGTAATTCTAAAAATACATCCACTTATTTTGCATATGGAGCTGGAAAATATATTGGTTTACAAAAAATGCCTCTTGATGGAAATCCCTATAAAACAATTTCAGTACTAGGATCAGCGACAGATGTGAGTTTTAGAAAAATTGTTTACTGTTTTAGAATTGTTAGTAATTGTTTTTAGTTTAGAATGGGAAACTTGGGTGGATAATATTTGAATACATGCTTACATTCATTAAAATTCAGTTCAGTAGTTTGTTCCACAACTGCTTCCCATTAAAAAGTGCAAACATAAGGCAGCCACTTTCATGTAAATTACCCATACTGGGGGAAGTTCATGATAGATAATGTGCACTTGAAACATTTGGATGTAGCCAGTGATTGGGGTCCTCCACACAATTCATTTTCAAACCTTGGTGGAGGGTCAATTGAACGCTCCAATCACAAATCTGAACTCATTACTCAATGCCACATTCATTCATATTTAAATAAACAAAATTAATATATGTATTGCCGTAGATAAAAGAAATCTGCTGCTCATATGATGGATCCTTCATCTTTACTATTAATAACAATGATAAATGTATTCATGTGTGGAAAATATTTAAAGAGTGAGTATATCATATCGATTTACCTTAAATGTTGTTCCTCTGTTTTAATTATCAACATCAGCAATGTTCAATGTCTAATATCAATTTAAATAGATTGAACCTTTGAATTTTTAATAAGACTTTCCCAAAAGTTGTAATATCATTATTTTTAGAAGTATGACAATTTATTGAATCATCAACCATTTTCTATGTAGGAAATTAACTTTTTATTGTTTTGACAAATATTTATCTTAATTTATTTATACAATTTGCTATTGAATTGCCATGAAACTTTGTTACCAAAATCATTGTACAACTTAAAACATTATAATGACAGTATTTATATAAAAATTGAGCAATTAAATATTTTAGTTAATACACTCAGTTCATGTTTAGGTCAGTGGATATATTGGAAAAGCTTGGAGGGCCTGGATTGGAACCCTTCTACTGTATGTTGGATGGAGGAAAGCATGGATACCTTATGAATGACATAAAAGATTTTTTCTATTATTGTCAAATAATTCATGAAGGGGAACATATAATACAAGAAAGACCCATATACAACTCATTACCATTGTGTGAACTTGGTGATTTCATGAGAGCTCTAGGATTTTATCCATCTGATTATGATGTAATTCGTACAATTTTTTTGTTCTTCATCATACATTTTAATTTTTTTTTAACTTTATTTTTAAAGCACAAATTTGCTGTGCTGATATGTGCTTACATTTAAATTTAATTGCATTAGATATATTAATTAACACATTCATAAATAAGTAACACCTTAAAGTAAACAATCCATTGTTTTCTGACACTCATCATGATTGGATAATGTAAATAACTGAAATTAGCCTACTAATTATAAAGCTCATATTCATTTCCTAGGTAACTAATATGCTGCATGAACTGGGTTATGATTCTGACAGTCACAAAACAACATCTACATACCGAATTCCATTTGAAGAATTAGTTAAATTATACATTAATCATAGAAGTACCCAGGGTATAACTGAAAAAATGTTAAGGGATGCATTTAACACTTTTGCAATTGAAGATGATTCCACAACAGCTCAAAGTTGTCACACAATAAGCAGGAAGAAGTTCTTAGCTATTTTGGAAGGCACTGGTAAGTTTGGTTCTAGACATAAAAATAAATAAATAAAACACTTCACCTTATAATATTTAAAATTGCTGAAACATTTAATAAGAATACAGTTAAATAAAAATGAAATATTAAAAATTAATTTTCTTTATTGTAGCAAATAATACAAATCTATTTGTATTGTTGAATAACTGACAATTTGTTCATTTTTTAAATTTTTTCAATATTGAAAATATTTGTTTATTCTAATGTTGGTGCACAATTCCACTAAAAATGTAGATTGTTAATGTAGAACAGAACCAGTACTGTATTCCAAACAATATTCGACCAAAAATTAGAATTCATTTTAAATTAATTAATTAAATATGCTTGTAGAAAATAAATAATTCAGAAAATTGTTGTGGTTTCATAAGAAAGTAAAAAAGATATGTATGAAAAGTATTGTATGATCTTCTTTGTGACTTTTGTTTCAGGTGAAATGTTTAATATTACAGAAACCATGAATTATTTGAATGTCCTCCTATCTCATTCAAAGGATAATATGGACTACCTCAGTGAAATTCAATCTATTCCTCATGTAATATTTATTCATTATTTTTATGTTTCCACATATATGCGATAAAAAACTCAGAAGATCATATTATTTGAAATTACATATTTAAATTGTTTGTTAAACATTTACAAGGTTCTTAAAGTTGGTAATTATTTCACAGAAAATATCATACAAATTTATACGTGATGAGTTGCTTGGCACACAGAGAACTAGAACGAAAGGGACAAAAGAAAAATTGGAGACTCACAAAGTGACTTTCCCAAATGTCTGAATTCTTTTGTGTTTAAAATGAATGTACATAAATTTCAGTTCATAACTCTCTCAAAATTGATTTAATAATAAAAATCAATAAATATATACTTCTTTCAATTATTTGTTGCTTTTTAATGACCACTGTATAACAAATTGGTTTTTTACACGAATACTCAGGAACAGGACAAATTCTTTTTCCTGGAAAACTAAATCCTGTTATTGCTAAATAAAAAAAAGGAGGCAAAAAAGAGACATTTTATTTATATATATATATATATATATATATATATATATATATATATATATATATATATATATAGATAGATAGATAGATAGATAGAGAGTAGGAGAGAGAGAGAGAGAGAGAGAGAGAGAGATAGATAGATAGATGAAATTATTACAACTAAAACAGTCATTTATTAAACATGTTTAGTAAAATTATCTTACAAATTGTGGGTATGTTAATTATTCACAAGAATTATTAGTTAAAATAATATCATTTTACACTTTTTCCAATTATTGTTTATATATAAATATATACATGATCTATTTCTACAACAGGTATCTTTTTTGAATATGCAACTACACAGCACTAATAACATTCTAATTCCTTAGCAAAATATAACATAATTTATAACATTTTTAGAACTAGATAGCACTCAAACGTGATTTCATTTTTTTTAATTAAATGGTGAGTAAGAAATGAACATAATTTAATTTCATAAATTAAATAAAACACTAGCTCTATCAGATCAAAATGTTATAAACCTAAGATGACACTTAAAAAAGAAATATTTTCAAAACCATTTTATACCATATTCAAAAATTAGGTGTAAAAAATAAAATATATTTGACATAATGTATATCTTTAGTATGTATATATGTATATAATATATACACAATCTCTCATGTTCTAAACCTATTTACGAAACTATTTACACATTTATTTACAAAATATACTATTCATTTAAACAGCATAAACAATGAATGCAAAACTGCAAAAATTAGAAGAAAGGTATTCTCTTCAATGAATTATTATTTTGCAGTGCTTTTAGCTTATACGCATTTCCATAATAATTTCATATTGATAATAACTGTAACAGAGAAGTATAAGAAGTTGTACTTTTAGTACGTTTATTTGGATTCAATGCACAAATTAAATGAACACAAATAGTAATTAATGCAAGATACAACTCTCTTGCCGCCATATTAAGCATGTCTGAAATAAATGTTATAAAAAAATTAAATATTTTTTAATAAACAATTATGACTGGTGTTGAATACCCACACTTATTACAACATATATATGTACATGTATATGTACAAAAAATATTAACAAAATTTAAGTAGGTAATCCTCTTCTTTTTCGACACTCTGGGCAGTACCACTGACCTCGTGGAGGAACAAGTATGCCAACACATTCAAAATGAAACCATTCGATTTTACAGTTTTCATCATCACATGCAATCATTTCAGAAACTTCATCATAGGGACACCTACAGTAACAGTAAACATCAGCTTTTGTTTCTTGCTGCTGCTGAGACTGATTCTGATGTGATTGAACACTATCATCACTACTGTCAGACTCATTACTACTTGAGTCACTCTTTGGTTTTGGTGCATTGTGTTTTCGAATCACTTGTTTCGGAACCGTCAACTGTATACGAGGAGTAGGAGGAGGAAGTATTTGTCTTTTCGGAGACTGAGCAGGCAGATCTTGCTTCCGCCATTTCATTGGGGTCGGCTTGCTATCTTCCTCTTCACCGCTTGAGTAACCATAAAATTTGTTTGGTATCCGCCGGCGTTTTGAAGATCTCATACTTTCAGTTTCTGAACCACTCCCAGGAGCAACGTCAGGTATAGGAGTATGAGGGGCAGAAGACAATATTTTTGATTCTAAAGGTTTATATTGCTTTGGATTAGTTACTGGGGTTTCTGGATACTGAATAGGTGATGATAATATTTTTTCATTTGCAATTATTTGTTTTTCTTTTGTTATTACTTTCTTTTTTCCTTCTCTTCTTCTCGTTCTCTGTCTCTGTTTTATTGAGTTGGTAGGCACGGGCGGAGGTTCAGTGGCAGTACTTTCTTGTGATGGTGTAGGTGATGATGTTCCATTATTTACAGGGGCAACAGATGCCAGGAGCATTAACTGATTTCTTTTTTCTGCCAGCAACTGGTTTGCTATTCTTTGTGGCTGACAATCATAAAATTCTTCATCTGTTGATGTTTCATCAGTTTCAAGTTCAGACTCACGAATGGGGGGATCCTCAGGTTCTACTGGTACTGCTACCTCCGGTTCTGTTTCTACAGGTTCTTTAGGGGCTTCTGTTGCAGTTTCTTCTTTAGGTTTTACTCTTCTTTCTTTTCGCTTTCTCCGCCTTTCTTGTTTCATTCTTCCTTCAGTACTTGAACTGTCAGAATCGGAGCTAGTTGAAGAAGAACTATTTGAACTTGTACTAGAGCAACTACAGTTTGTTCCACAACTGCAACTTGTTGAATCACTATCAGTACTCGAATCACTCGAAGAAGAACTATTGCCCTTAGAAGTTTTTTTCTTAGGTGATTTCTGTTTCTTTTTTGATAAATTATTAATAAGTGTAGTAGGTGCATCCTGTAGATGTACTGGAGTAGAAGGCTTGACTGGATCTTCATTTTCAATTTTATCATCACTAAGATTCAAATCTATATTTGATGTAGGAATATCTTCATTTATAACAGGTTCATTTCTGTATTGCTGACAGTAATCATGATCACCCATTATGATTCCATATGCAACTTCTGATTTCATAGCACAAAGAGGATAGGGTAAATTTTTATTCTGTGAATTGTTTTTATAGAAATTTTCCCAAATTCCTTCAACGGCATCATTATTTACATTATCAGAAGTGTTGGGATTGTTATCCGTTGTCTGGTTGTTTGGATTCAATTCTGTATCTATTGAACTGTCAACTACATCAGTGGCTGCAGTATCATTTTCTTTTGTTTTTGAGTCTAAATTATCTGATTCTTGAGGATGTTCATTTTTCTGAGACCCAACCAAATTGTTCAACCCATCAGGGTTACAACTGATGTTATCTTCTCCACTAATTTTGTTTCCTGTACTTGGAACTGCTATCATGTTTTCAGAAACTTCTTCCTTTTCTTTGACAAGTGAATGTGAAATACTGTCATTTGTACTAATACCTGACTGTAAATCACTGTCCTTTTTTTCAATCCCATCATTCTGCATTCCCATATCTTTTATATCATTGGAAATATTATTTTTCTTTTGTTGTTCATTTTCATCAGAACTATCACTGTCTGATGATAAATTAAGTGGAGGGATGTCATAAACATCAACCACCTGCTTAGACTTTTTATCTTTTTCTTTATCTTTCTTGTGCTTCTTGTGACACTTATCTTTAATATCAGAGTCCTTACTTGTGTCCATAAGATCACCTGATGTTTCTTTGCTCTCATTAGGGACATCTGTAACATTTATTATTTCTTCTTTATGGTTAGTATCTGATATTTCATTATTCTTATTAACTGCATTTTCTTTATTTTCTATTATGCCGTTATGCCTATCTTCATGTCGTGACAGTAACTTTTTAGAAATAAATCTCTTGTCACATTGAGAACATGCATATGAAAGGTCTCCAGCATGTATTCTTTTGTGAACCTTTAATGCTACCGCTTTTGAGAAACTAGTGTTGCACTCTTCACAAATAAATGATGTTGGGGGTATACAAAAATGGTAAACATGGGGCCATTTTTTCTGCATACATTTTTTACAAAGTACACTTTCAGTTCCGTGCTTCCAAAATAAATGCTTTGTTATATCTGGCTTACTTGCGTATGCAATGCCACATCTGTAACACAGGTGATTCAACTTGTGTTTCCACATATGAGTTGATAACTTTTGTTGATCTGAACATATTTCAAGACAAATGTCACAAGTGTGATGACATTTTCTGAGGTGAACCATTAACCTAAAAGCTGATGGTATAGTATCTAAGCGACAGAAACAACAACGAAAATTAATATCTGCATTCTGAAATTGAATTTCAGCATTATATGAACCAGGGCACAAATGGCATAAAAGCTCACTATAACTGTAGAAATTAGTCTTACACATAATACATAATAGTAAAGATTTAGTGTGAGATTTTCTTTTATGAGCATAAAGATCTCTATGTGAATTTGTTACATAATTACACTGAAAACAATCAAAGTTGTCATCTTTATCATAAGGAATATGTATAGATGCATCAGAGCTGTCATATGTTTCTGTATTGAAGTAAATTGTTTTCAAATCTTCTAGACAACTTTTCAGTTTACGGACAACATCATCAGAAGTTTCATTTTTTACAGGCATATAACGATGTTCAGACAGGAGATGGAGGGCAAGCTGTTTACCATTAACTGCAATTTTAACTGCGTGTCTGCAATAGTTACAAGATAAACAAGATGTTCTCACACATTCTTTAACCACAGACTGTATTTTAACATTATTTATTTTATCATCTAATGTCAAAGCCATAGCAGCTACATCTTCCCCAGCTAACTGAATTTCATCATGCAAGCCTTCTTTACAACTTTCATCTTTCAGCATATTATTGACCGAAGACGATGATTTTCCTTGCTCATCATCCACTGAACTATTAGTTTGATGACTCATACCCTCCTCTTCTGTCTTTCTTGAGTCATAATCACTAACACTATTGTTTTCATCAACCACCATGGATAGTTTTTGGCTATCATCACTTTCTCCATCAGATTCTATATCTGATTGCAATTTTATTTTCAACATACCTTTCTCAAGGGTCTGTCGGTTATCTGGTTTCTCAACATTACTAGGTGTTTCATTCTCTTTGATTGATGAATCATTAATCATTTTCTGAGTTTCTAGTTCTTTCTCAACTGGCTTTTGTTCACGCTCCATTTCAACAGTTGGAATGGAATTCTTAAGTTTAACAAATAGCTTTTGAGGTTTTGACACTTGAGATATCTTCTTCTTTTTCACAGGTCTCTTTATGGTAACACTTCTTGGCTTCTTTATTGGCCTCTTCTCAATAAGGGTTGAGTTAACTTTTTCCTTTGAACTGGAATTCATAGGTTGTAAAACTTCGTCAGAATTTTCAGGTTTAACATTAACTTGTGTGGAGCTACCAACATCCGGCAATACATTAGAATTTTCAGCCTCAGCTCCATCCTTATTTTCAGGGATTTTAGATTCTTCTGCACTTTTTTCCTGTCCTTTATCCTTAGTTTTATCAACTTCTAATTTTTTCACAGTATTTGCTGAATTATTCATTTGTGAATCATCTATATCAACATGACAAAAACTTGCTGCATTACAAATATAATCTTCATCATAGTCTTTTCTATTTGGTGATCCCTTTTGGTTTGGCATCCTTTTAGTCCAGTCTGCATGGCCCTTTTTCGCTTGTGTAACAAGTTTATTACTGTTATTTCTACTTTTAAATTCTGGACTTGGGGGCTTTGGTGGAGCAACATTTGAATTTACAGTGGTATTATCTGCAACACCCTTATTAATGCTAGAGCTGTCGTTGTTATTGGTATTATGGTCTGAACAAACATGGCTATAAAAATTATCAGTTTCTGAAAACACATTATCGCAACTTAAACATAACAAATAATAATTTGGGTGACAACTTTTCTGAAATTCATCAACAGCTGCAAAATTTTGCATTGTAACTTTATGCTTTTGCATTAAATGTTCTGCCAATTTTTCAGCAACTGAGAACATACCAAGGCAATATAAACAAATATACCTCCTATGAACTTCACGCATATGTAAGAATAAATTCCAATTTTCATAATATGTACCACAAGCTGAACACAAAAAAACTTTCCGTGTTAATTTTATATTGGTTGATTTTGCTTCACAAAGCTGTGGTGTCATATTAGGAGGAGATTGAACTTTACCAAACTTTTTACATTCAATTTGATGGGCATTTAAAGCACTCATGGTCTGAAAACTAGATGCTCCACAATTTGAACACTTAAATTTAACAATAGGTTGAAGGCCGAGATATTGAGCATATTCGGGTTGTAAAGTACTAGAGTCCACATCTATTCCTTTATCTACACTTTGGTTTTGTTTAGCAGTAATATTTACAGATTTAGAAGGTTTAGGATCTTTCTTCCATGCTGGATTAAATGGATTACCTTTTAAACTAATTCGTTTGTCAATTTTTACTTGTTCTGATTCACCTCTAAGTTTCTTTTTGAACCCTTTGTACTGAATGGGAAATATTTCTGCATCCCCAGTATTATTATCTTCATTGTCATTATCAATTTTCCTTTTATTGTTTTTATTTTTATTTAAACATTCGGAATTTTCACTATTATTTTCATCATGTTGCTCCAAAGCAGTGACACAGGGATCAGTATTATTTTGAATGCTCTCTTCTTTTATTGCAGGTTCTAAATCGGATTCATGACTAATGCGAGGACTATGTGGTATAATCTCTTGTTCATTACTGATACGTTCAGATGGCTTTATTGTTTCCAATGCAGAATCTGAATTTAAAATTTCTAATTTTTTATATTTTATATCATCAGACGGCTTATTGTCAACATTAGTTTCATCATAGTCATTATTAGTTTCACTTAAATTAGTGTCACATGATGTGCCAAAATTACTCTTATCCACTGTAACATCAGAATTTAAATTACAAACAGAATTCTCTTGAACAGTTTCAGAAATCAAGTCAGTCTTACACTTATTTGAACTACAATCCAAATTTAAGTTGTCATTACATAGTTCTGAAGTAGCATCAGAAACTATGTCAAGTTTATAATTATTTGAAATATTATCAGTTCTTTTACCAATGCAGTTTTCAGAAGCAGCAGTAGATATTATATCATTTTTACACTTGTCAAAAGGTTCACCCGATGTAATGTCTGTTACTGTACCTGACACTTCCTCAGTTTTACAGTTCTCAAAAACTGCTTTGGAAACGGTTTCAGTGCTGCATTTATCTGAACTTTCATTAGAGGGCAAATCATCAAAACTGGCTTTGAAGTCCACAGAATCATTATTGCCCTCACAGTCTCCATTCACTTTCTTTTCTTTCACTACACCATCATCAGCAGAACTAACCAAATGTTTCTTCGATGTATCAGCATCAATGAGAGAATGAGGAACTGATGATTCCGCAGGTGAAGAGGCTTCTGTAGTACAGGTCGAAGAATCTGGTTTCGATAGATTCTCCACATTCTTAGGATCACCAAGTGCATGAGCTTTTAATGTGTCTGCACCACTGTCATCATCCTCCATTGTGCCTAACAACAAGAAATTATTAATATTTACTATTAAATTATAATTCTATATATACATATAAAATTGAGTGGACAATAATTGATCCTATTATAAGTATGAAATTACAGAAGGTACAATCAAATATTTATGGCCTGTATATTCAGAATGTTTTGCTATTAATACATTATATCTTGAACCAATAAAAACTTACATGACATTTGTTATATTTTAATACTCATTAACACATAACATAAAAAAATATACAAGTGGGTTCCCTAGCATTACAAAAACAATAAATACTAAACTTTAAAACCAAGCAAATCATCTATAGCCCATTAATAACTATCTATTCATATCAATAAGTGAGAACTAATTACATGACAGATTATTAGCGACTTCGACAAAAATATCGTTTATACTTGAAAACTGGGTAAGGAAACCATAAACGTTTCACAGTTCTAAGGTAATAAGACTGAATAAACAAGAGCCACAACTGTATACTCAAAGATACACAAAGCTAGGAACAATATCGGTATAACAGTAAACAAGTAATAATATTACGTACCTTTGCAGCATAAAGTGCTCAGTGAATGGTGTACGCTTTAGCGACTGTTAATTTGTTGTTTAGCTGATAGTGAATAAGCAAGAGCTTACGCGCCTAAACTCAGGTTAGATTGATAGAAAATGGCGTCCTTCGGTCAACTACGGTTGGACAAAAGGAATAATACAGAGTTTTATGCTCCGTGTCATTTTAGAGCAACCGTTCTTTATAAAACAGATATATTGGATAGAAAATTAGGAAAGGCTACCAGGTATATAAAGAAATTGTGCTTTGAAGTTTCCAATTGAAGTAATTAGATTGCAAATCCATTATTTATTACGGTACATGGCCATGACAATCCCAGCATTCTTTGCAACCTCAACAACTATGTTCTACGTAGGATTTATTGCTTTAGTCAGCATTTTGTTTGAAATAAATAGTGTAAAAGATTTTACCAAACTAATTAAATGCAAATTTAAAAAAGAATCAGTTTAATATTTGTTACCGTTTATAGGCATTAATTATGTTAATCAACGTAATTTCTATAAACTACTATATAAGTGGGTTATTCATACTTAATACATAGGATATACAAAAATACAAATAATGATTCATGTTAAGGGTTTAAAAATATCTTATTTTTCCTTTTTGCCAGTAAAACTCAATTTCGAGTTTTTATGTTAGATGAGCGATACGATTACTCTCATTTTTTATATTCTCTTAATTTAGCAACGTAGTTATATAAAATACTGGCAATAAAGTTAATTTAATTATATATAATTTATATTATTTGCTGGAATATTAAAACTGAATTAAGTATGTAAACAAAAATCTACGTTTGGCCTGGGATATAAAGTTTTCCTTACAAGCTAAACATTTATTAAATTTTGTATAATAATATATGTAAATACAAAAATAATATGTTTATAAATACCTATATTTATATTACATAAGAATTTAGAGAAGAGCTAAAGTGGAAATGGTACCATTGGTTATGTAGTTTGTCATGGCGGATCTGTAGGTTCCTTTTACGGTGGCAGTGCACGTATGTACCTTGTTTGGTTTTTCTAATCGTCCGGGAACTTTATTTGGTGAGTGTGCACGTTTATTTTCAAAGTTGGGTGGTTAATAAAACTTGTTTTTTTCTCAAATAAAATATCGGCGTTGGGTTATATTGTTGAATTTTAACGTTTAATGATTTCCTTGTCGTTTGGGATATCTCCACGTGGTATTCCGGGGGCGAGTAACTCTTTACAATGTAGTCGCCGTCTTGTTTATTATTTTATATTGCTTACCTGTTTTGTAATTTATTTGGTTCAGAGGCGATTATTGTTACGTAATTATTTTTCTGCGGATTAATTAGTTTCGTACACGAAAGCATAAAGTATGGTATGGTACCGAAGTGTTGTTGGAAGCCGACATACCGCTGCCTGTAATGCTGTGGGATATTAATTGGTTTTAAGAATTAATACACGATTTTAAATGCATTTAGTTACAGTGTTATAGGAAAATAAGATTCGTTAAAAATTCATTTTACATCATTACATGATTGGTATCTTTACTACTTTGCAGTTGTCTAGTAAAACGAAATGAATTTAATTAGTTTCATTTTATACTCAAACCATTATGGTGTATTATAAGTGTGTTTGGTCACTGAATTTATGTTTTAAGGGGTCTGTAGCAAAAAACATTATTTCTAATTGGAAAGGTATATAATTATGTTACTGTATTGTTTCTTAATATAATCATAATTGTTTCATTTAATTAACAGATCATAATCCATGTAGGAATTACTTTTATTATTTCAAGCAAGTGTTTCCTATCAGTATTTATTTTGAAATTAAGTAATATTTATTTTTAATTTTGAGTCTGTCTTTTATTTTACACAAGGCAATGTTGTAATGTGTGGTATATCTCAATAATTATCTTGTTATTTGTTTCAGTTCATGCCTCTTTTTTGCATTATTTCTGAATTGAGTATTGTATTCCAGATAGTTACTTTCTGCTAATAAAACTATTAGATAACACATTTTTATTTGATTTTTTGAGTTATGTTTTGTAAATCTAAATCTTCTGTGGAAGAAGTTAGAGAAGCTGAGCTTTAATATTATTTTTTTTTCAGATTGAATCATGGTTGAGACGGAGGTGAAGGCAACTAAAGCTGCTACTGCTACTCCAGCAGGAAAGGGTGGTAAAATTAGGAAGAAAGGTCAAGTGAGAAATTATGACCTTGGTTCTGGCGTTTATCGTTTCAGTAGGACAAGAATGTATCATAAGAAGGCTCTGTACAAGTTTATTGGAAAGAGAACACCGAAAACAGAAAAGCCCAAAAAGAAGACAACAGTTGAAAAGCCAATTGGTGGCGATAAAAATGGAAAGAATCGTGTAGTTTTCCTGAAAAAGAGGACCAAGTCTTATCCAACAGCTGACCGTATCAGGAGGCATCCAAGCAAGAAATGCTTCTCTCAGCATAAGAGGAAGTGTCGCGCCTCTATCAAACCTGGTAAGGTTGTGATATTGCTCGCAGGTACCCACAAGGGTAAGAGAGCCGTCCTCTTGAAGCAGTTGCGCACTGGATTGCTCTTGGTGACAGGACCATTTACACTCAATGGTGTGCCTTTGCGCCGTATTCATCAAAATTATGTCATCGCAACTTCTACTCAGGTAGACATCTCTGGTGTTAAGGTTCCTGAGCATATAAATGACAAATACTTCAAACGCAATAGGGCAAAACGTGCAAAGAAGGAAGAAGGAGAAATCTTTGCAACAAAGAAAGAACCTTACAAGGCATCTGATGAGAGAAAGGCTGACCAGAAAGTTGTCGACAAGCTGGTCCTGGATGCTATTCAGAAACACCCAGAGGGAGGACTGATCCGAAGGTACCTTTGTACTATGTTCGGTCTGAGAAGCAGTCAATACCCGCACCGTATGAAGTTTTAAAAATTGTCCACCTCATATTTTGTTATTAAGCTCAGAAGGTTTTCCACAGATATGATTTTATTGTACAGGTTTCCTTTTTATTTTATTGAGGTTAGAATACAATAAAACTTCATATTCTGAAAGATTTTTCTCATTTCTTAAACCTCATCCTTACATTATCTCCCTTCAGTTTTTCTGTAGAAAGCCAAAAGGTTTATTTGAGATTCCTTGCATTATTTATAAGTAGTATAAAATTACATATTAAGGGTTTGGAATCAATTGAATTTGTGCTCATTCCTTCCCTCAACACACCTACACACACACACTTAATATTAAGTATTGAGATACCTATTATTTATTAATAAGAGAAATAAGATACTGAATGATTTCATAAAATGCATTTTTTTAAATCGGTAAAGTTCAATTGTAAGTTGCGTCTGTGATCAGAAAGTACATAACAACTACAAGCATAATTGCCCCATAGAAGCACTGAGAAAAAAAAATTAAAATTTTGACTGGAAACTAGTTACTGAATCACTTATACTTATTAGAAGCAATTTTAAATAACTGTAGTATGATACTTTGTACTTTTTAACTGGGAAGTATTATAAATAAATATGTCTTATCATGAAGTAATATTAAACATGTACTTAATGGAAGTACAATAATAATTTTAATTTAAAAGCATCGATTGTGTTCCATTTCCACTTCCCTTGAATTGGAGTCAAACTTAAACTGTATTATTTTACCAGATATCTATTGATTTTATTTGTAATAAAAATGTATTAAATATATTAGTCATGGTTTTACTTTTTCACTAACATAATTTTCCATGATGTAAGATAATGTGGCATGGTTCAGTGCATATGTGGTTGGTTTAGTGCATGGTTCTTAATATATAACATTAAGAGGTATTATTCACATAATTAGCAATCTTATTTTATAGTTAATTTGAATTAAAGTTTTCAATTTGTTGTATTCTTATTTTTCTCAGTATTTTAAAGTTACTACATTTATGAAATACTAGATGGTGGAAGCAACTTCTTAATTCTTTACCCTATGTACCTGAAGCATAATGTGATGCATGTCTTCTTTCCTTTCTAATGCGATATTTTTCAAAATGAAATCTATTTTCTCTGGACCTGTCTTGAATATCTGTAAATTTACGGGTATTCAAATTATTCTCTTTTTCTTTCCATTTATGCAGTGTCCAAAAAACAATTTATAGTTTTTCCTAACAATATGTATTTATTATGGTTTGAATTTATGGCTTGAATAAATTAATATTTTTACATATTATGGACCTTAATAGAAATATATGTATAATTTGTCTGATTAAATACATACACACACATTACTCCATATTTATTCAATCATCTCAGCTGAAATCAAATTCCTTACTAGAGAATTATAAAATTCTACAAGTTGGTGCACATAACAGGGCAAGTAGCTCTTGAACATACATTCTGTTGTCATGTTGAGTGTGATTGTTGGAGGGAGGGTAGAAAACTTTATGTTGTTTTGAGTTGCTGCTAAGCCTTGAAAGTGATGTTCAACCAGCACCCCAGCAAATTCTAATATTATTCTCAGATTAATTTTTACTGAACATACCCCAAGAAAGAAGAATTGTAATTAAAGATATGTTTATTACAAAAAGAAATCACTAACTTACTGAGGGTGTTACTTGAGGGTACACTACATTCATAGTTCTACCTTTCTCTGCATATACAAAAATGTAGGATATAATTACCGGTGGCATCACTATTATGATCATTATCATTGCAATCGTATTTTACTTTTATATCATTACTTGTATCTCAATGCATATATAGTTTGTAATCATGAATGGAATAACAAAATAGCCCCAAATATGTCTGAGAAAGGGAAATATTGTAAAATATCAGTTGGCAGTTCCTTTTAATTAATGTGATGCTATACTTTCAATTATTAACTTATGGCATAAATATTATTAGATAGGTATTGCTTTTATGAAAAATTAATTAATTAGCTCATGCTAAAAATATCTAAGAAAGGGAAACATTAATGTATTTTATGTTGGGTGCTTTTATATTAGTTCAAAAAAACGTTAGTGTAAATAATTAAAATATAATATTTAAATAACAGAAAGGGAAACAATATGTAAAATATCTGTTGGCTGATTTTTAGTAATGTGACACTATACTTTTAATTATTACCTCGTTAATTATTACTTATGACCTCGTGACCTGGAAATATGTCGTTAAACGGTGTGGGTTAGCTGTATAAGTGCTGTAAATTTGGTGAGAATCGGAGTAATCCTTCACGTTGTAAGGGCTAATAATCACCACCAGGGGAAGCACTGAACGGGAAGTGTCGATACTGGCGCTAGTAGTTCCATAAATCACCACCAGGGGGCGGTAGCGTACGGGACGGTGTCGATAGTGGCGCTAGTAGTTCCATAAATCACCACCAGGGGGCGGTAGCGTACGGGACGGTGTCGATAGTGGCGCTAGTAGTTCCATAAATCACCACCAGGGGGCGGTAGCGTACGGGACGGTGTCGATATTGGCGCTAGTAGTTCCATAAATCACCACCACCGTACGGGCGGTGTCGATAGTGGGCTAGTAGTAGGGGCGGTAGCGTACGGGACGGTGTCGATACTGGCGCTAGTAGTTCCATAAATCACCACCAGTACGGGCGGTGTCGATAGTGGGCTAGTAGTAGGGGCGGTAGCGTACGGGACGGTGTCGATACTGGCGCTAGTAGTTCCATAAATCACCACCAGTACGGGCGGTGTCGTAGTGGCGCTAGTAGTTCCATAAATAGGGGCGGGGTACGGGCGGTGTCGATAATTGGCGCTAGTAGTTCCATAAATCACCACCAGGGGCGGTAGCGTACGGGGCGGTGTCGATATTGGCGCTAGTAGTTCCATAAATCACCACCAGGGGGCGGTAGTGTACGGGACGGTGTCGATAGTGGCGCTAGTAGTTCCATAAATCACCACCAGGGGGCGGTAGTGTACGGGACGGTGTCGGTATTGGCGCTAGTAGTTCCATAAATCACCACCAGGGGGCGGTAGCGTACGGGACGGTGTCGATAGTGGCGCTAGTAGTTCCATAAATCACCACCAGGGGGCGGTAGCGTACGGGGCGGTGTCGATAGTGGCGCTAGTAGTTCCATAAATCACCACCAGGGGGCGGTAGCGTACGGGGCGGTGTCGATAGTGGCGCTAGTAGTTCCATAAATCACCACCAGGGTAGCGTACGGGACGGTGTCGATAGTGGCGCTAGTAGTTCCATAAATCACCACCAGGGGGCGGTAGTGTACGGGGCGGTGTCGATAGTGGCGCTAGTAGTTCCATAAATCACCACCAGGGGGCGGTAGCGTACGGGACGGTGTCGATAGTGGCGCTAGTAGTTCCATAAATCACCACCAGGGGGCGGTAGCGTACGGGGCGGTGTCGATAGTGGCGCTAGTAGTTCCATAAATCACCACCAGGGGGCGGTAGTGTACGGGACGGTGTCGATAGTGGCGCTAGTAGTTCCATAAATCACCACCAGGTGGCGGTAGTGTACGGGACGGTGTCGATACTGGCGCTAGTAGTTCCTTAACTCACCACTAGAGGGCAGGACTTGTCGGGAATTTACCGAATTTAAACCAAGTGACATCTCATGTTCTCCTGACACAAATAATGATACTTTTCCTGTCCCAAAAATCTTAAAATGTCAATATATACGCTGATTTTTCGGTACTTTGATAATAAATTAATCTTTTAAGGCTTATATTGGATACATTAGAAGGGAAAATGTATTTTTAAAATTAAAAATCAATATATTTGACTACAGATTTTACCTATTATTTTGAAAAATATTTTATAGAATGTTCGTTGTCTATTTGCCTGTGACATGGCCTGATATGCTCAGCCCAGGTTCCTAATAAAGCCTCTGAAACATTTTCCTTGCAGTGCAGATATCTGGCGGCGATTTTACGAATTAAACACCCCAAATAGCAAATATTTTTATTTACACATAAGATGGATACATGCTGAAAGTTTGATGGAAATCGGTTCAGCCATTTGGAAATGCATAGCGAACACACACATGCCATTTGACAAATATTATATAGATTACAGATTTTTAATTTTATTTATAATAATTATCATTAATAATAATAATTATTTATTTTTTTTTATGAATAATACTTTTCATTTCCTACTTCAAAGGATAGCTGTTACTTTGGAACTTCAAAATAATTGTTCATTATCAAGTTTTGTTCTTTCAAGGAAGAATTTAAGGACAAATTATATATCTGGAAGGTGGAGGTATTTTATTTATCACAGAATAAATAAAATTGAAACTATACATTTGTCTTTATCTTAGTATTGGCACGATATTAGTAATAAGAATATAGACATTTATTATATTAAGAAATCAACTATACGCATTTTATTTTTAATTTTACTTGAACGGTTTTACAATGTAAATTTTTTTTATTCAATATTTAATTTCAATTTTAAATTTTAGTGTAGTCAAGCTGCTGTAATCTTCTAAATATTTTGGCAATTAGTAAAATATTTTGATATGTTGTAAAAAGTAGATAATGGCCCAAATACTTAATTCATTTCATAGTCCTGTAATTAAATAATGTGCATCTTTATTTAACTATTGATTAACAGATAAAAATAACATGCTATTAAAGTTCTACGATTGTGATTTTTTGATAAATTATTTGATTTTTAATGTTTCAGAAGTATAAAATGGCATTCAAAGTGATAACTGTAAAAACAATTTAGTTGATTGTACAAAAATAAAAGGTTAAAAAAAAAGAATTTTTTTAAAAGGAATGTGGCATTGCAACATGGTTGCCTGTGCTAGTTACCAAACTTTTAAACTTAATGTCTGCAACTCACTGATACTATAAATTAAATACTATTATTTTTCAAAGCAATCAAATCAATGCAAATTAAATTATAATTTATAAAATAATTATTCGGGAATTGTGCTAACTATTTTCCTTGATAGAATAAACAATTCATAGAAGCCCTCACTGCGGGACTAGGATAAGAAATGTATTCCTTAAAGCCGAAGAAAGGAGATAGCCGTTGAATGCCCTTTCTGATCTCAATGACTCGAACGGTTTTTCTCCTGGGGTGGCTGTGAAATGGAATATATCCTCCGCAGCGCTTCGGCGGTGAGGCACAACTCCATTATTTAGTGTTCCCTCTCGCTCCCGCGCATGCCCGGCATCTTATTCAATCATCTCAAGATAAATCCAATTCCTTACGCCGCGACGCTAAAACGCTGCGACGTTACTGCACGCGGAACGTGGCCATTACCGCCCGCTTGAAAGTTCCTGAAAGTTCCTTGTCGAAGGGTGGCGGGGGGGGGAAACACTCGCGCCTATTCAGTTCCTTTCCCGCCCCCAAAGTAGTTTTATAGAAATATTATTCCGAATAACACTGTTTAGTTCACGACAAAATAAGGATTTTTTTTAACATTGTTCACTTAAAAATATTTTTGACTCGATTAACAATATACTTCTCAAATATAGCGGGATCGTTACTCAGGATATAGTTGAAGATATTTAGGGGGAATATCGTACGGCTAAAAAGGGCGACATTTTCCTGCTTCTTAGTTTCATATTGATGAAGCTTTCGTATATGTGCCCATAATTATGAAAGTGGTCTGTCATATATTTCTGGTTTCGAGATATTTAATGAATCGCTTTCGAATAAATTAACAAATATTTTTATATTATGCAACATTTTAATTTAGAATTTTATTAGAACTTTACTATGAATTTTGTGTGAATTTCATATGAAAATGTTGTATTTAAAGTTTGAATTGACTTAGACCACTTTCATAATTATGGGCGCATATATGTTTCCTATTTCGGTCGCTCATCACCGGATATGTCCAGTACATAAATTACTCGGGTATTGGTGTTTACGCTTCGCTATTGGTATTATCGCAGCCTTGTTAAATGTTCGATAAAACTTTCCGAACTTCGTGAACTGGTTCAGAACGAGAGGCGAGCTCACATGCGCTCGAATTGTCTTTTCGTTTCCCCCATGCGTAATGTTGTTCCCGCACGATGAATTTTAATGTACATACGAGACTGAGGGCCCGTATCGATCGCAGTGACACTTTCGAAATATCTGTAATTGGCCTAACACGTCCGAATTATTTACACTCGGGTCGTATCACGTTCAAATTGTAACAGCGGACGAATAATATTTTTCTCAGCGGCGACAGAACGTTATATCGGGGAAGGCTGAACTTTTTGGGTCGGAAAATGTAAAAATATCCAAATGATTTCTATCTTTCTGTGTGTGTTATCTATCTAAGTGTGTTATAATTGAGGGGGGTGTGGTATGCATCGATTCACTTATTATTAATTTATGTACTACTGTAGTAGGTTCGCATTATATTTTGATAATTTTTAAAACGCTGTCGCCTTAAGAATCAGGAATAAAGTATTTAAAAATGATCCCTTCCCCAATAGCTTTTGTCCTGTGGCCAGGAAGCATTTACTCGGCACTATTATTGTGGTTTCGCTTTTGTCAATAGCGTATTTCAACATATTTCATTATCCGCTCATTTCGTATTAATTATTTTTCCGATACAATTTAGAAAGACGGGTCCCGCGATACAGCCGGACCTTTCCCAGCCCGTAACTGTGCTTCGGGGGACGTACGCGTTGGGGTATTTTCGCCGTACCGACCGAGGGCCATTAGGCCGACACCAGTTATGCATTCTAAAATAATCCGGTAGGGGCGCAGCGGCGGTAAGTGGTGGCGGGCGGAGGGTACCGGTACGAGTCTCCGGTCTCGGGCGCGTATAATTTTGCATATGAATGGTCGGCGGCGGTACGACCCTTTGCCGAAATCGAATCCCGCGTCTGCCAATCAATCCGACAATGCGGGACGGGACGGTTTCTTTGGCGGGCACGCGCTCCCGCCCACGCTGTTGTTACCCCACCACAACCCGGCCACTATTATAATGCAGATGGGCGACGGCCCTTTGTCACTCGATGAAACCCTCTTTATATGCACCGTAGGTGTTTTCGTCCCTCTGACCGGCATAGTCGACCATGCGATTATAAGAGGTTTACATTCCCACGTTGTGTTGCACTCCACGCGGTACCGGAAATGCTATTCCAGATTTCTAAATTCGGTTCAGTACATTTTTTATATTCGTTTTATATTCTTATACTATAGCCATGGTTACAGCGATACAAATAAAATAAAATATACGCGAAAATTGAGTAGTTGGATAAACGAGACTAGCTACTATGATTTTGTGATGTGCTGCAAGCTTTTGACCTATAGCCCTGAGCAGTGGAACGATTGTGTCAGCGCTTTAGCTCATTCTTTTTTCTTTCAGTCATTTTTTTCACAGTAAATGTATGTCTCGACAATTTCCTTTTGTTACTCGTCCAGTTTGATTTGTTTCATGACCTGAGAATATTTTTCCATCCATACCGTTTAAACGGAACGTTGTATCAGTAGGTCACCACACGATCGATTGCGAACTACAGTATGTTTTTAGTATTAATTTTAACCTTATTCACTGTACTATTCATAAATAACCCGGCGTAGCAAAGGATGTTGCTGGAATTTTTTCCCTGTTGTTCTGGACTTCTGTTATGCTAAATTGTGTACTGTTCTAGCGTCGCCTCGAGCAGTAGGGGGATTGGAGTGTTTTCTAAACTTTACTTGCATGAGACGAATTTTCCACAGTGCTTTTTCCTGCTGGATACTGCAATACTGTTCAGTTTGGCAGTAATAATGGAGGTTTATAATTCGGTGAAACGGCCGGCAGCCCTTTATTTATTCAAACCAGCGATCGAGTACGAGGCGAGCTCATATAACTGCATTAAACTCATTAGAATTCGATAGTTGTGTCCGGCAGTTTGTCCAATAACGGCTGTTTTCCATTGAAAGTGCAGATATAAGACCACCGCTCTCATCTCATAACAAGCGTCGAGATGACCATACATAATGAGGCTAGGTTCGTGGTGGAGAATAACTGAAGGAATCCGGAAATACATTTAATATATGTGCCGC
The DNA here is from genome assembly GCA_019843655.1 of Lethocerus indicus. NCBI lineage: Eukaryota > Metazoa > Arthropoda > Insecta > Hemiptera > Belostomatidae > Lethocerus > Lethocerus indicus. The sequence continues at coordinate 16,500,577 of JACDQD010000003.1, read as the reverse complement.
GATCTTAGCGATATATGTAGAATTTAGGCAACACTAAAAAATTGATTAGACTCAGCGAAACGGGTCATGTACTGAATTAAATTACACAGACAGTGGAATTGGAGTTTTTGGTTGTTTCACTTTATGAGATATGACACTTCGCTGAATCTGTCAAACGTCATTGACGGACAATTCACTGTTCACTTTGTAATAAATGAACTTGATTTATTTATACGAGGATTGTGTTCAGTAATTATACGTCACTTTTAATTCGACCGGATAGTATGTTGAATTAGTTTTGCTGTGGATTGGTGTGTTATACGCTTGGTTATAGACCATAGGGGGTATCGTGTTTTAGTCATAACATTAATAAGAGGGGGATATTGTATATTCTGCAATATTGTTCTCGGGCGATATTAGGAAGTAATAACTCCGGTTATTACTGGCGGTTTGACACTGATAAGTGGTCAAATGAAACCGTCGATAGTTGGCTGAACGAGTCCGGGAGGCATTTTACCTGCGAGGCCACCACTTTGTGCCCCGATAGCGATCTGAAAGGTGGGGCACAGACGCGCGCATTAGATCCAATTCCGTCTAATGATAACATGTTGCAACATGCCCTGTTAACTGTTATAATTTGCGTACCCTTTCTCCCCTCTGCCGGTTCCTGGCCGTATCAGATTTTAAAACACGTGCTCCTTTGTACCGTTTGCGCTTGAATATTCCACATTCCCTTCGTCCCTTCGGGCAGTTCTCTACTGTGGAAATGATAATTGATTCATAAATATGAATTCACTCGCGTATTCACCGGACTGTGCGAAACTTTAGTCTTTACCTGGAAGTTGTGTCACGAAATATGAATAATACAAGCCGTATCCGTGCGTTTAATGCGATGTTATTTAAAAAAAAAAAGAAAAATGTTAAAATAGTTGAGTGCAGCAACAAGCACATTAACAAATGCAAAGGAGGAATATTTAACAGAATAAAAAATTTGCTTACGGTTCATTCACTGGATTTGCGGATTTCCATTTCTATAATCTTCCTGCAAAATCGTTTGCTAATAGATTGAACGTTTCACTATGCATTTAATTCAAATTTTGGAGGGATATGGATTGGTATTCGTAATTTATTTAAAACCTGCTGTTAGGGGGCACTGATATGGGTAATTTGTAGGGATTAGCCGTTGCCTCACTCCATTAATCTATTTGTCAGCGAATTCTTTTCCTCCGGCGTTGAACTCCTTTGTTTTACAACCTACCACCACAGCTGGAACAACTCATATATTGTTAGGGACTGTAGTAAGTGTTCGGATTTATAAGGCCAATTTCGTTACTGTAAACAAACTCCCTTAATTGCAATTTAATGGCCGTTCCCCGCTCCATTGAGCAATTGCCTCGAAGGATAAGAGGAGAAATAAAGTGGCGGAGTGAAAGAGGTGGTGGGGAGAAATAGGGAACAATGAAGAAATGGGATTTCTTATGGACGTGCATTAAGAGCGCTGAATGTAAGTGGGAACTAAGATTTATTGGTCTTTCTACGTGACCTTTGTTTGTATAAGACATTACCTGCATTCTACACTGAAATGAGTTCTACAGATATGTTACTTTAAGGTTCCACATGGTCGTGGCTGAATAACAATTATATAAACTAAATGCGTGCTACGTAATTGTATGTTTTCCCAATGAACCGCAATAGAAATGAACTTATTACTAGCAATATCTTACTTTACAGTCAGCTTTAATAAATATTATAATTCGACTTAATTTCTTCTCTAGTATATTTCGTAGTCGTATTTTTTCAGGGTAGGTTTTCAATATATAGTCGCTATCGGTCTGCAAATGGTCGAAACCATCTTTTCTGTTTTACCTTTTTTTACCTTACCTTTTTTCTTACGGCCACAGGTATGACAACAGGTAGACATGTTTTTTGGCATCTTCCGGTAGGCTCGATTAATGCTGCAACTGAAGGTGCTCCTGAAACACTTCGCTACTATAACTATACCCTAGAACTGTCTCCGCGTAAAATAATTTAAACGAACTGAAAATTTATCTATTAATATCAGTGTTTTTTAATCGTGGCCCCATCTGAGCAGATACTTTACTTTAAACGGCGCTCGTTCCGTTGTGGTTAATTATAGAAGGGAACCCGGTAGTATTGTATTATGAGGGGCTCATTGTGGACATTGTGTTCTCTCAGTACTCAAGAAAATCCGTAGATGTCGTGTGTTTCTGTCTCCTCTCGCTGGTTTGTTCTGTGCTAAACCGGTTTCGGCTGCTCGCCATCTTCAGTAGCGGTGTTAGTCACTTTGGCTTTAGTTATGTACATTTCCGCACCACACTCAGAGGATGGCGCTAGTTTATCGGTGCAAGTGAACCCAACGAACTTTAGTTGAGTACATTTCCGTACCACCCTCAGGGGGCGCTCGTTAATCGGTGCAAGTGACAGTGACAGTGCAGTGAGGATGCCGAAAAAAACATACTGAAGATGGCGAACAGCCGAAACCGGTCTAGCAAAAGACCAAACCAGCGAGAGGAGACAGAAATATACGAAATATACGGTATTCCTCGCAGACCACAAAACAGGTATTCTCAAGAAAGTCCTATACTTGGATACCGACCGAATAATACCGAAGTTCGAATTCTGTCTCTTGCCCCAGACTGAATAGGTTAGGGCTGAAGAGAGACCGCTCGTACGGTAAGATTGGCTTTATCCACTAGTCGCCACGTCCCCACGATAATTTTTCCCAACTGGTTAGACGTCGAAACGTGAACTTTCGATGAACGACGATATAACGGGGCTGGGGTGTAAAGAATGGAGGAGGGGTACAATTAGCTGGGGTCTGACGCTGGGCGAAACAAGTGGACCGGTTCAGTGACACGTGGCGGGGGGACACCAACAATAACAGAGAGAGAGAGAGAGAGAGAGTGGGAGGGAGGGAGGGATGGAGAGAGGGACCGGGGTGAAGGCGGTGGCAGCTGGCGGGCGCCCTGGTCCCTCTGGAGGGCCTTTCATTTGAATCCTCCGCCCCTGAGACGAGTGGGCCTTTTTAACAGGGCCCCTATAGCCCGCCAGACCGACCCTTCCGTTTAACCGCCAGGCTTTTCTCAGTCAATTAACGCTTGGTCCGATTCACCGATTTGGCTTTTAAATTTCCCCGGACTAATGTCGCTTTCACTATCCGAGACATTGCCAACGTTTGTAGAAGGTCAATGAATTTACACTATACCAGCATTAAAAGACGAATTTCGAATTATATTGAAATCGAATCGTGTTTTGATTTCTATAATTCTCCATGGAAATAGGGTTCCCCAGGCGTACAGAACAATTAAATACCAACATATCTGTTATGGCCGTGAAAATGGTACTTTAGTATTAACCGCGCGCTAATGGAGAATATCGAGTTTCTTATTTCGCCATTTTGCACTTCCACAATTGCGTTCTATTAACTCTCTGCTGCGTGCCTGTGTCGGGATCAATGAAATTCTATTTGCGGTTCACTCGGCAGTGAATATAACCAGATTGTTCCAGTTCTTCTATCAATTAAGGGCTATTGGTCACATCATTTCAGTTTATAGCAGAGATTAATCCCTGGCTGGCGGTTAATACGAAAGTACCGTCATAATTTTGTTGACAGAATATATATTCGTTATATTCGTGATAACTAATGCAAAAAGTAATGAGATTCGAATAAACAAAATTTAGAATTGGTCAATTCCGTGGATTCACTTTCTCTGTTGTAGGTCGTCTCTTTACATGAATAGGTTTTAGTCATAACACTATCAAGAACATAATATTGAAAGTGTCTTTTCTAAAACATGGTAACGTAATAATATTCATTTGAATAGTTCAATAATTGACGTTGAATATTCTGAAAATGAATGAGCGTTATATCATGCAACAAGTAATAAACAATGGTTATTTCCAATTTATATTTGAAGGACATTTCAATTTTCCTTTGTTCTGGTTGAAATGACTCAACTCTTCCGAATGTCAAGGTTCAATACGGCATGAACGGAATTATTAAAAAACCTTTTTCTTGGACTCGGGTCGTATATTTTGTTTTACTGTCTTATAAAAATCAAAACACGAATCACATATCCAATTCCCACGATGCCAAGTGTTCGGCTAACTATCCCAAATACATAAATATGTTCAACTTTTAGAGTCCAACATAAATTAGAATTACGTATCGTCTAAAAGATAGTTTATGTGAAGAAATAAAAGTGTTCGAGTAAAAAATAATACGTCCTGCTGTTGCTTAACGTCTTGACAAATGAAAGGAGAAAAAACGCGATCGGTTTTATGATAAAATTTTCTTTCTATATAAACAAAGAGTTACAAAAAATTGCACGATCCGGTTGAAGTGGTTTGTTTTTTAATGCCGAATTTCTCAACCTAATAATTTAGATTAAATGTTGTAATAACTATATTGTAACATAATGTAATGCTCTATTAGTTAGACCGAAAGCTAGTCCTTGTCCATTAAATATCAATTTATTATTTCAGAACTGTACTTGAATTTTCCATTGATAATAAGTGTACTTTTTCAACGGGACAATACAGATAGCGATATTTACGTTATTCAATCACACAGTGCAACATGAATAACTACTTTTTAAAATTTATGATCATTAAATTTGTAGTATGGAGTTTATTAATGGTAATATCACCATATGCGACGCGAATATTTAATATTGCATATAATTAATATCGTATATATATATACACACATACAGTACGCATACATATTAAGTAAATCGTAAGATAAAAGTACGATTGAAGGAAGAACCAATTGTAATAATTTTTTCTCTGACAATTATAAATAAATTGAATGATATAAAAACGCTTACGTAATAATTGTGATAAGATATTAAAGCGACATAATAAAACAGATCTAACTAAAATGACTGGATATTTCTCTGGTAGTTTTGAATTGGTGGTATTATATTTCGCTTTTATGATATTCGCGTATGAAAAATGGTTCTACAGGTGTATTTTTTAATATCTGTGTTCTTGTATTTATTTCGATTGCGAGTAGATAGCAGCGATAGTGCCGACCTCCGCGTAGCTGTAACCGGGAAAAAATAATCGACATACCCATACGCAAACGCATTCGGGTCTGGGGGGTTATGAAAATGAAAGATCCGAAAGCTGACGTGCGAAACGATGGCAAAAACCCGGGGGCATAAATAAAATCTTTTCTTAAAGACAGTTGCCGACCGGCGTACGAGACAGGCTCGAGGTGTACAGTTTGCCAGGCTTATACTAGCTATAAACTCATATTACAACGAAAGGCAGCCCTCTTTACGCCGCCCCGTTTTTATTCTCCAACTTGGCGTACTTTCCAAACCCTCCTCCACCCCCCCGACGAAACCTCCCTTTTCCACTGCTCTTCTTATAAAAATTTAATATTACTTTTCGTAGCGACTGCGAGCGAGTGGGAGCGGCAGTGAGATGCTGATAGCATCGCCTCTCTTGCTGCAGTACGCCATATTCGAATGTATTGCAAAAGTCTTCCATTATACATATTATTCCATCCTTTTTTCTGACTCGACCTACTTCACCGAAAAATGCCATACTCCTTTAGTAACGCTTAATCGCTGCTAATTCATTGGACTAATTCATGTCTTGTATATGAAGCACCAAATCATCCATACCTTTAGATACTTTGAAATTAACGTTTAATACGTAATTATATTAAAACTGCGAGGTATTGTACCATATTAAGTCCTTTTTATTTTACACGGATTAATGTTTTATTGGATGTTGAAATTCCTACCGTATTTTGAAAGAAAATCGCAAGATAAGAGAGCCACATAAGAGAGTCGTCATAAAAAGGATCACTATTTAACTTTTGAAACCTATAAATACGCTTATCGAATAAAATAAGGTATACATGAAATTGTATCAGATATTACGCCTTACAGGTTTTTATTCTAGCAGTTCGAATATTTTTTACTTCAACTAGGAATAATTTAATTGTCTTCTTGGTTGGATCAATTTAATAGATTTTCAGCGGGACTGTGTTCAGGCCGCATTGCTAATGGATTATCGAAAAACACTTCTATCCTAATATTTCACCGGCAAATGCCGATGGACCCGCAGAGCTATTTATTTGACGATCGAAGGCAGTAGCAAAAGCCACATTACATCTGGCTAGAATGGCTGGAACAATCAAAGTTATAGACAGGATTCGCATTTACGGCGTTCGGAGACAGTTACGGAGAGGGGTCGTAGAATTTTCTGACAACGCTCAAAAGGATATCCAAGAGAGATATAATGTTTAATAAAAGTTTTAAGATAAACAATAACTACTCCGGTTTATTGCTTAATTTTACCACTTTGCTCTCCCCCGGACATCAAGTTGTTGCTTCCTCCATAAAGAGAGAGTTATGATATACATTCAGGTATTGTTTTACGGCTCGGCTCTCGCGCCTCCCCTTCTCTACCCCGGGCGTCGTATATCCGACAAGTATACGAACTCTATGCCGAACAATTTACAATCAAATCGATGGAAAACTCTTTGAATGTCCAACCTTAAATTATACCACCGTAAAATTGATTTTCAACGCGAAAAGAAAAGAGAGGATTCCAGAGAGCTGGAATCGGGCGCAATAAAACTCGGGGGACTGCTAAGCTCGTACCCTTTTAAGTATTATCCGATGCCTATCTCTGACCGTAAATAAGGGATCTTGTTTACAAGCCCATTAGGTTTAGACAGATTTTGTCAGTAAATTGTCCCATCTAACACTTTACCAGTAGAATTGGAATTCTTATCCATTTCTAACCTACGATTAATACTAATTATTTTTTTCTCTTTAATGTCATTATTTGAAAATGTAATTAATTTGCTCCATTTGCTATACTCGGGGGAAAATCTATGCTATATTATAATAGCCCAAAGTGCGTCTGCCCGTGTGTGCCAGTCTGTGACGTCACACACTTCCATGGCCGTCTGGATTTCTCGATTTCTTTCGAACAATAAAAACATGGCGCGTTGCATGTCAATACACTTCGGTAGGCTGTAAAACATTTTTTAGCTATATTAAATTTAAGTTTTCATTAAAGTACTGTTAAAAATACATAAAATATAAGTTCATAATAGCTTATTGTTAGTAACTTGGGGAAATGAATTAGGAAATGAATAATTACTGACACTGCTGGAAAATATTCTTAGCTATCAGATGTTCATAATATTTTATCCAATTTTTCCAATACGGCATCTAGAATAAGCCCTTTGAAACATTAACATTTCGTAGAAATGCGATTTTTGTGTCATCTGCATTACCTGTTTTGAGGTCTACGAGGGATCAGGATACCGTAGATTTCGTGTTCTTCAGTCTCGTCTCGTTGGTTTGGTCTTTTGCTAAAAGTCCAATATTTTTAAGGTTCTACTTTGTACTCTGCTGTATTGTATCACGATATTACGCTCGAAGTTGAACTTTCGGTCAGCAGATTTGACATTTTTTGCATGTTCTCCATTTCCTTAGTTATCGTTGTCTATGAAACCGCCCTGATAAACGAATCAAACACAAATATTATTAAGAAATACAAGATAAATAGCCCAAGAAATTTTTTTTAATTTAAATTAAATACTAAAGCAAATTTTTAATCAAAAACAAAATTTTATTCCCGGGTATAATTGATTATTTTGACAACTTTGAAAAACGAACGATGATTTCTGTTGATTGGGACGGGTGTACCAGTATTGCCAATAATTTTTAATAAAAGTTATACCTTACGATTCCTCCCCGGGGAACCGAATTCCCGAGGGATTTATCCCTCCGTGGGCGTGGGGGCGGCTCTTTCGGTCAATTGAACATTTGAGTTGTTCACAATTAGAGCTCAAATAACTGCAGAAAACTCGTAATAAAGTGAAAAGTTTTAATATCATAGTAATTATATATTTCAATAATTCGTAATAAGTTTTTTCAAATAGTATCTAAGCAATGATGCATTCGGTAATAAGCAGACTTAGATTCCTTTAACACCAGAAAATGCGTATACACTTAAGTTATTCTAATTTAGGCCCTTAATGTATTATATTGACGAGTAATGAACAGAAGCTATGAACGAGTTATTCACATATTAAAGTGTATTTTCTTCCTTATCCTACGTTGCCATATTTTCTCCTTATATTAACTTTGTCAAATTTAAATGGTAAACCATTAAACACAAACTTATTATGTGTTCAATGTTAAATACGATGGCGCAATGTTATCTCGCGTCGCCTGGAAATAAAAGATGACCAAACTTGGATCCGATATTGTTTCTACAATAATCTGTTTTTGTGGTCTTGTATACAAATCTTTATCTCGGACATGCGTAACATATTGTCCACCGGGACCCCGGCGCACTTGTGAAAGTTAACTGACAATGAATACTGTTACTTCAGTTTCAACGGTCAGTACACGGCAACAACTTTCTATATACGTCTGTTTAGAAATTATATTACGAAACCTTCTATAGAACTTCTCTTTCAACAATTCGATTTATACTGTAGTCTCAAATTTACTTTCACTCGCGTTTAGAACTAATATAAACACGAAATATTTTGAAGTGTCTTATAGAGGCGTTGATAATTCGTAAAAGATGAAATAAAATACGTGAAATTCGTTTTATAACTCCTGTGAATGATTTCAGTCCATAAGCATTTATCAAAAATAATTAATAAAAATCAATATTTCTTTTATAGTTTATGTTTGTAATGGACAGTTAATTCTGCGAATGTCTGTAATTGTGAAATAACAAAATGCATCTGGGAAGAACAGCAGGAAGGAGAATCGCAGCTCTCTAAGCCCAGTTGTTTACACTGATTTTGTAAATGCCAGGAAGAATGCACCCTAAAGGTCACTTTAGGTTCTTGGCCTCTCGTGTCATAGTGAAGCATGTTCGCCGGATAGTTCGGAATAAATAACTGCTCACTGTTGACAGACGCTTGGTCGACTCCCTCTTCGGATCTGTGGGAAACAGTATAAAACCTCGTCGGAATCCCGTTTTGATTTTTAATCTCTTGGTGAAATAACTGCCGGATCTTGTAGAAAGGACTCTTTTTTAAACTGGGGCCAGAAGTTTCTAAAATAGGAGATCTTTAGTCTCGCTACGTTAATGTTTTGATAAAGAACGGACAATTCCAATAAGGGTTTACAGAGGTATAATGTACAAAATTACAAACGTGTTACGGAGTAACAGCTCCGCGCGAGAGGGCGTTCGGTTTACCGAATTTATCACCACATAGCCATAGAACTGCGTTCACTTGCTAACTATACTGAGGATACACATTATATTTGTTTCATTAATGCGTTAATTTTTACCTCGCATTAATATAATTTTCAATTCTTGTTCGCAATACGAAGTATCAGAATGCCATCTGAGCGGTAGAAAAGTTTTCTGCATTCGGAATAGAGCTTTATATATTGTAGAAGCTTTGACTGCTCGGATTGTACGCAGCAGGGCAATAAGCCGAAGCCATCTGTATAGACTAGAGCCATCTACATTCCATATCGCCTAGATGTTCGCCTAATTATTTTAAAAATACTCGTTTATTCCCGAATATATTAATTAAACGGTTTGTTGCAACTGTTAACAAACTGGTATATAGGGCCCGTAGGACCGTTCTGTGGCCGTGGTCAGCTGTTGAACCCCGTTTCAAAGGTAAGTTGGTTTCCTTTTGCGGGGTAATGGGAGGGGGAGGAGGAGGTCTCGGCCTTCCCAACTTTCGTGCCGGGTGTTTGCGCAACCGCTAAAATAATAACAGTAGACCGGGCGGAAAAACAAAGGTAAATGAAGTTGGAAAGCATTATTATGAGTATCTTTCTGGCCCCTCCTCTTGCCGCCCCGGTTCTCTCTCCGGCATCGCTACGGCCCACCAGTTAGTTCACTCTCTCTCTCTCACACTCTCTCTCTCTCTCTCTCTCTCTCTCTCTCTCTCTCTCTATATCTATCTATCTCCCACTCGCTCGCTCGCCAGCGTTTTGGTGATTGAGTTATGGTAAGGGGAGCGGGAGGGGAGGCCGAGCCGGCCGATCTCAATGGGGCTCTGTTTACTTTAGTTTGATTGACATATGACTGGCAAATCATAACTCTTTGTTAAACTCACTGTTATTATGCCGACCGGCAAATCTACCCCTCTCTACCATCCCAGCCAACCGAACCGGCCTTTGTTGCCTCAAAAATACATTAGCGCGAAATGCAACTTTGACCGCTCCCGCGTTCCCCCCCCCCCCACTCCACACAACAGTGTGTTTGTTACACGAGAGCTTTCGAAAAAAAACTCAAAAACAAAAAGAGAAAAAGAGAGACGGGAACATGGAGAGAGGGTGAGAGAGAGGGAGAGTGATGAGGGTAGCAAGGGAGTACCAAGGTATTTGTACAATTTCTACTGGTGGGTATCACTTCTAACACTTCTATTCACTTTTACGATGGACGAGCTATTTTGGATTACTCAAATTTGAAATAATTCTCCTGGAGATGACACAAGTAATATCTTCGACATAAAACGTGAAATCACAACCTTCCTATCCCTGTTTAACTGTTGGCAACAGAACGATAGTAGTGTTTTTCTATGATAAGATAAGGGAGACGGTGGGCATGAAATGTGTTAATATTTCATGCCGATGTTATGCCGGTACTATTTCTTTTTTAATTTACATTGGACCAAGAGAAATAATTTTTAATAGATTGTAATTAGTAAGGAGTTCAATATATGTCAATTAAGAATCATATATCTACAAAAATAGGTTGGAAACCGCAAAGAAAAATTTTTGGATTGCAAATGTGATTTGCTGTGATATCAAATAATCTCATAGTTTAGATAGAGGGGAGTTCTCTAAACCGTTACTACCTATATTTTTGTCAGTATTCTTCGTTACGAATTTATTTCCAGTAGTCGAATTGAGAACGTACTGTCTTAAAATAATCAGATAAATCCGTTCACTTGGTACCATTACGAGTAAATATAACGTACCAATTGTAAATTGTCACATACCGGAGAAATACAGAGCCGTAAGTTTGTTACTATTCCTGCCACGTTTGGTGGCCCCCACAGCGACTCATGAAAAATATGAAACAACCCCCCATTCACGTTACCACAAATGCGTAATAGGGACGCTGTCACTCACGATACCGCGGCGGCGGCCTCGTTCATTTAAAAAAACCGCCCCCTTCCTCGTCACGGTGGAATTTTTTGAACGAATGCCTTTTGAAGATAACACGGTGCAATATATGCATTATTCTCATTTGACCCGGCCCGATTGTATCTAATCGAGAGCCGTAGGACAAGTTCCCCTAGATAAGCAACCCCTTTTTTACCGAACGGAACGCTCCGAAATTGGATTCAAATGCGCGGCAACGCATTTTTAATTCATGGAGTGTTTTGTGCAAGGAATAGCATTTGTGCGACCATGTTTATAAGAAAATAAAAATCCGAGAAATCAAATTTATCATTTTACTCAATCTAAGGGAATATATAATTTTCCATCAGACTTATTAAATTTAACCTTGGAGTTGCACGCAGTTTCTTCCGGCTAAAAAATAGTTAACTAGTTAGTATTTTTTTAACTAACTTGCACCGATAAACTAGCGCCCCCTGAGGGTGGTGCGGAAATGTACTCAACTAAAGTTCGTTGGGAGCACTTGCACCGATAAACTAGCGCCCCCTGAGGGTGGTGCGGAAATGTACTCAACTAAAGTTCGTTGGGAGCACTTGCACCGATAAACTAGCGCCCCCTGAGGGTGGTGCGGAAATGTACTCAACTAAAGTTCGTTCGGTGCACTTGCACCGGTAAACTAGCGCCCCCTGAGGGTGGTGCGGAAATGTACTCAACTAAAGTTCGTTGGGTGCACTTGCACCGATAAACTAACGCCCCCCTGAGGGTGGTGCGGAAATGTACTCAACTAAAGTTCGTTGGGTGCACTTGCACCGATAAACTCTGAGGGTGGTGCGGAAATGTACTCAACTAAAGTTCGTTGGGAGCACTTGCACCGATAAACTAGCGCCCCCTGAGGGTGGTGCGGAAATGTACTCAACTAAAGTTCGTTCGGTGCACTTGCACCGATAAACTAGCGCCCCCTGAGGGTGGTGCGGAAATGTACTCAACTAAAGTTCGGGTGCACTTGCACCGATAAACTAAGCGCCCCCTGAGGGTGGTGCGGAAATGTACTCAACTAAAGTTCGTTCGGTGCACTTGCACCGGTAAACAGGCGCCCCCTGAGGCTGGTGCGGAAATGTACTCAACTAAAGTTCGTTGGGAGCACTTGCACCGATAAACTAGCGTCCCCTTAGGGTGGTACAAGCGACAGTGACAGTGCAGTGAGGATGCCGAAAAAACATCGAAAGTGCCAAAGTGACTAACACCGCTACTAAAGATGGCGGGCAGCCGAAACCGGTCTAGCGAAGATCAAACCAGTGGGAGGAGACAGGAACAAATGAAATCTACAGTATTCCAACCCCTTGCTGGCCACAAAACAGGTTATCTAAAATGAAAGAAAATAATAAATAAATAATAATAAATAAACACTGGCAAACATTGATTGGAAAATATGGAAGGCGTAAACGAAAAGCAATAGGCGCGTTGTATTGCGCTGTTTCTTGAGGCCAGATTAAGCCAGAGGAGAGCGACATCATTCGTATTCCTACAGTGTTTTCACACGTGTAATTGCTTTATTTCATGCTTTGTTTCACCATCTCAAATTGGCGCTCGGCATTCTGATGAATTCCACACTTGAAATCAGTTTTAGGAAACATTGTAAAACGTCGGTGCCAAAAGGAGGTGCAATCACATTAACTTCTCATTGCCACAAAGGGGGATCAGTTAAATTGTTGGGACTTTCGTACTGTTATGGGGAATTTCTAAACATTAGCTAACAAACGTTTAAACTAAAAAAATAAATCCTTATTACTGTTTTCCGATCCGCATGAAAAGATTACCTTATCTACCCATATTTTATCAGACACATAACTAAATGCACACAGCTAAAATATTGTTTTATACGTCCGAATTTCAATTGAGTAAAACATCCGAGTCAGTTTCATTACATCTTAATATATTGTCAATTTACTGCTGTATATTTTAGTTGTTCAAGTCCTTCGGCAAGAGCATCTACAAGTCCATGAAACTTGTCCCTGAATGAAATGTATACTCTCTGCACTTTTATGAGGAACAGGTTGTAAAGCCTTTTTCATATACATCATACTACTTATTCACCCTTACGTCCTTCGGTTATTATGGGATTCCCATTGTGGAAAATAAGCGTTATTTGCATTGAAATTTTCTTGTATAATTTTATTACCGTGGAAGTGGAATCAATTTCAGCTGGAATTTGATATTTGGCGGTTATCAAAACGCATGCGTCATTCCAACCCTTGGATTCAAATTATTATAAAATATCATACTTACCGGTAATTGAATTATTTAGCTGGTAATCTTGGATATCGTTAACCACTTTTCAAGATTGATATGTTCTGACAAACCCCAATTTAAGTACAGCACAAATATCAAAACTTGTCATTGTGAAATTTAATAATACGTAGTAAATAGTAACATTCAACTTGTGTTATTTTATCAGTTTGTTAATCTGAAGTTTGTTTTTATTCTGTGTATTATTACGCCTTAGATTTTTTGTTTCGCGGTTTCCCTCTCCATTATTTATTTCCCCATCGTACCATTTGTGTGTATTTATTTTTTGTGTCCGTTTCTCGTAACGTTAACGAAAATATTAATTTTCTTTCACATTTTAGTAGGCCAACCGTCCGGGTTGGGGCCCGACTGTAACTTCTTGTCAGTACTCAAAATTGACTTTCTGCTCAGCGGAAAGTGGATTGTTTCAGTGGGCTGAATCGGTAGGGAACCTTTTTCTATTCTGTCAGTGGTCTGAGTCAATTATTCAAGAAGAGAGTGACTCCTCGCCCCCTCGCCCCGGCCGTGACAAGTGCACGGTGGGCCGTGTGTCGGGGCCCCAAGCCGGGGTCGTAATTTACTTGAGGCGTCTAAACATTCCACAGGTAAGTGTTCAACAGCCCCGGGGATCCCGCCTTGTTCCCCCCCTAGGCCTTTCTGTAACCCACCGTTCCATAAGACTTCCATACAAGACTCGGAGATTAATACTTGGTTTCATTTTGAATTTATCGGCCTTGTAAAAGAAACGAACCTCCACTTCCCCCCCCCACTCTAGTTGAGGGTACTCACTCGTAATTTCAACTGGGCTCAAATTAATTTTTCATTAATCTCCGGGTTATGAGCTTCTCTGAAATTTCACCTCCGGTTACAGCTCGGAAATTCTCTTTATTGGTGCCCGTTAATATTCAGGAATTTCGCTGTTTTTCTGTACCGTATCTTCATCTTTCTGTATGTGTAAAACTACTTCTATCTTCATTCCATTTACCCCTTTTTCAATGCCGTTCCATTTGGATGTAATCCAAGACATGTTTCATGTCCGGTTTTAAATAATCTCTGCCCGGAATATTTTATAAGCCCTCATGACCGCTCGCGGAAGAATAATGGAGTAAGCGTTCCGCTATGGAGAACGAGAAATTTTGTTGATGATATTTATTAAATATGAAATGGCCCCATTTATTTGTTTTTCCAGCGTGGGGCGTTCCACCATTATTACTAATTCGGGCCTATGGGGCATTATCCTAAAACCGCTATGCGGTGTCGAATATAATTATCATTTCACATGAACCGCTAACACGGCGGTTTATTTTATTAAGTGTAACTAATTAAATTAATAATAATTAATTATGGAAAACTTAATTCGTACTGGAACCCGGTAGGGAAATCTACTATAAGAAAAAATAAAAATAGTGAAATCTATAATGGTGGGCCGAACGGAGGACAATTTCTAGAACTTGCATTGGAAAGGGGCCCGAAAATGCGTTGAATTGGACAGTGTCCGGCCACAAAGTAGGGCATACAAAGCGATTAGCCGGTCAAATGTTATAGAAGAATCCCGGGAATGTTCTAATTAATGGCCGCCCTCACCGCCAACCCCTCTTTATGACCACTCAGCATATTTTCTTCCCTTTGTTCCTGTTAATTCAGCGCTTGAATTAAAACTGGCGTAAATAAATTATAATTGCTTTTTGAACCGTGGAATAATTTGTATTGCGATTTCAAAACGCCCTGTACATTTTGATTATGTTTCTGCATGACTTGTCTTGCTTCGAGTGATTTCTGTTGTACTGCCCTACATGAGGTGCAATAATTACTCAGAACAGTGCGAATAGGTTTATTAAAGATTTATAAGAGTTGTTTTATATATATATATATATATATATATATATATATATATATATAATGCATATAATGAGTATTATATCAGAAAAAGAACGATTGAAGTAAATGTAGTAGTGAGTAAGTGATTTATCTACTTCAATATCGAGATAATTTTAATGCTGTTCCCTGCACAAACGGTAGTTTCGTGTGATCTTTTTAGATAAGGATAAAAAATGGGATTTATTTGTGATTTCTATAACCTGCTGTGGAGATATAAAAGATTTTTCTAAAACTTTACCGAAGCAAATGTGGAAATGTTTAGCAGAGACGTCAATCAGTGGTTCTCCCTTTGTGACCCGATTGGTTATCTCCGGCATCGAGCCCTCGTCAAACGTTGATTGTACGAGGTGGATCATATCACCGAAATCCGACAATTTTATAAACTTCGCTGAAATTGCCCCAAACGATTACTGCCTGCCTCCGTGTACCGGTTGTACCGGTAGCAGTTCGGGTTCCATCAATGTCACTCGATTGTTATTTACTGGGCGAGGACTCGACGTGCTCTTGGTACAGCACTATATTACGAATGAAACAGGGCCAAAAAGAGAAGAAAACTCGCTATCGCTGGCAACGGTTATTTATTTTAGTGTTCTCGGCTCAGGCGCACTGACCTGTTACTGTTATAATACCCTGGTTAGTTTAAAGTGTTTGTGGGCTTCGGCTTCGGCAATAGTATCCATTAGTATTTTATAAAACTAGGAGTGATGGTATTTCTAACAATCGCTTCGTGATATATATATATATATATATATATATATATATATATATATATATATATATCTGTAGAGTATGATGTTCTCTAGTTAATCAAATGTAGTTTTGGTACACATTTCAATGGAAATCCATATTAAAAATATCGTACGCTAGGCGGTTAAATCGAAAGATATAAGCGAATCCACCCCCGACGGGAGAGTGGCAAAATATTATTCGTATTTTAATTTCATTTCCTACCTCTCAGATACTGGGTGGAACGGAATTCGGGCGCGCCTATTCGTCTTCGGGTGATGGGGGATGGGGTATGGGGGAGGAAGAGGGCAGCATGTGTTTCTTTGATTTTATTTCCACTGCATGAACACATAACATATAAGAGGTCCCGCGGAGTGTTTTGAGGGGAGGAGCGCGAGCTCGGCCGTGGTTGGGGTGGGAGGGGATCGATTTATGCGAGTGGTGTAGTAGGGACTGGCGCGTGTGTGCCCGCCCGTTCCTGCACAGACCGCACACTCAGATAGGAGGAGAACGAAAGGGAACCGGAGGAGAGAGAAAGAGGAGGAAAAATAAGGGCTGCGGCCCGGGGAAGGGAAAGCAAGCCGCGGCAAAGGGGTGCAGGGGTGGGGGCGGAGAAGAAAACAATTTTCCCTCCATTTTTCCCGGGGGCCTCGTTTTATTGCTGTGCGTAATGGAAAACATATTTCATAAGAAAATGTCATATTAGACAGACATTAAAAAAAAAGGAAAAGGAAAAACTGTGCTTGGAATTTTGAGGGAGACCCAACAAAGAAAGCCGTACACTTGGCAATATAAACTTAGCCGAGTCTGATAACATCCTGCGACTTTAGCGCCTTTAATATAAGTCGGGGCATAAATAAAGCTGAATTGATTCGTTAAATTTTCCCCCGTCGCCTTCACGAAATGAAATCCTGGAAACGTTATTTTTCAATGCTAATCGACCTTAGTAAGAGGATCGTAAATACTGCCGGTTTGAGCCGAATTTATTGAAAAAACTGTGGGTCACATATAAACATTCAATCGTAGTCTGCAATTTTTGCACAAGTAAAACGAATCGATGCAATAATTTTATAAACGGAATGTTTTCCACAAATTGAACCGGCGTAAGTAAATATTAATTATATCTTTTGGATTTTTTCGGCCTGTGTTGATTCACCTATCTATTCTATCTGTCTATTCACCTGATTTATTCCTAGATTATTTAAGGGGTTATATATATATATATATATATATATATATATATATATATATATATATATGGACATATATGCAATATTGTACTTATATTCCCTTAGGTAGTACATTATGTTTCTATATACTGGAACTACGAATTTAATTATAAATTTATGAAAAATTAAAACTGTTTAAGTTGCGATGATAAGTATTCGTTTTAAATTGCTTACCACCAGTTACAACACAAATTTTCTATTATAAGTACCTTACTGGATGAGCTATGTGAGATATGTCTCTTTTGTCGTAATCTATTACAGAGAAACATAATGCGAAGCTTCGAAATTATCATTGTTTCGAAAATGGGTCCCGATGGCCCCAATAGGCTCCATTCAAATACGTTTAATAGGCACAAAACGGGCACAATCAAAGGTTCAATTTGTGTGAATTATGCGAGTGACGGTAATACTTTACAGCCTGTAATTCTCATTTTGATGGCCCGTAAGAAATGGGTTGGTAGTCATTAAATTAAGTCGAAAGTGATTTGTTGCATTGGGGAATCATGACTATGAAAATTTAGTAGTTAATATAGGCAGAACTATTAGTTATTAGGGCCGTACGGAGGTGTACCTAGTAATTTATAACTCTGATTATTTTATTCGTAGGGTAAATTTATTTTCTCTGACCGGAAAGAACAACTTTATGACTACGTGGCTGAGGTTAATTGAATTGAGGAGAACTAATGCCAAAATGATTCCTATTTTCGTTGTTATTTTCTTATTAAACAAAAAATACCGTTCATCTCAAAACGCAACTCAATACGAATTGTATACTGTATTTTAATATTATACAAAAATAATTAATTGATCCCTGTGATACACCAATTCAATTGTTTTCTCAATTATTAGTTCATTTTCATCAAATAGGGTTATCATGATCGTGGAAAATTTCACTTTTTGGATATCATCTTGTTTTGTATCATTGACGACGCTCCTGGAACTGAAGTGGGTTCAGCAACATGCATTTTACAGCGCCGGTTTGATTACCACTTGTGGGAACATTGAAGAGTATTTTAGGACTGAATTCATTCCGCGATAGCGCGAAGAATCAGCGGAACTGAGTCAGCCATATAAATAAAAACTTTCGATTCAAGGATAGAGAACCTTCTAGTGATCTGGAGCAAGCATCTCACAACGTATGCAAATATGCTGCTGCATGATTTGTTCAATTTATTTTCCAGTAATACCGTGTTCTATTGAACGGGGCTTGGGAATTTTCAATCTTTACCCGAACTATTCGCACCTTGTAAGTTAATTGGAATCCCTCGAATTTAATGGGTAAAGACATGTCTACAAGGGAGGCTGTTGAAAGCACCGGCCCCACCCACCATCTAAATGGCTATAAAGGAGTAGTTGGATTCTGACTTATTCAGAGTTGTCGGAGAGGACTGGTTTTCAGAGAGAGAGAGGGAGAGGGAGGGAGACAGAGAGGGAGAAAGAGAGAGAGAGAGAGAGGGAGAGAGAGAGATAGAGAGGGAGCAAGAACATTAAGGCAGCCTCAAATGAAATCAATAGAGCCTTACAACACCTTGTCCTCAGCCAATCTCATTCCGCATAAGTTTCGTCTTCTTCAAAATAGCGAAAAACCCTTTTCCGATATAGGAATACTGCGTTTTTATTTTTTAAAATCAGATTAACTGCACTGACACGAATACGATTCATGGCAATTTTCTTTGCCATTTTTCGTTCCTATCCAGGGGATAAAATGTTTTCTCTACGGATGTAATATCGATATTTCCGGTAAATGAAATATATTGCGACACTCGATTTAATTGTAATTTGCTCATTTAAAAATCAAATTCGCAATCCGAGGAAATATGAACCAGTAACAATGGAAACAAACGACCATCTTCTCCCAGGACCATCGTTCGTTCCTCGGGTCTCGTCCCATTTTCATTATATATTGATTGTTGGCAGGATAATTGTGGGTGTGTTTCTTCGAAGAAGGAAGGTAATTTCGGAATTCGGGTAAAGACCGGGCTCAGTGGGAGAGTCTGACATCTGAGTTGAATGTGTCCAGCCAAGAGCATATCCAAAAGCTTAAAACGGAAGGTTACTAAAAGTTCCATCCTAACCGCACGAAAACTTATCCGTTGATTGCACCTTGGAATTTCCGTTATCTCGGTTAACAAATTTAATTAGGTTAGGCAAATATTCTCTCTTCTTTATTTAAAAGTAGTTCCTTTATCTTTTCTTTTCAAGCGTATTCCTTGTGTTTTTGATGATAAATTTTCTTGTTGGTTATTTCATGATGTGTTAATTTGTTTCCCTAATCTTTCAACGATACTTTCAGTCTGTTCTGGTGAATGTTCAATCTGTTATCATTCGTTGAGTTTTAGCTCGCCCACGCCGAGCTCCACAACTGCTGCAAACGAACGGGCCGTGTATCAATGACTGTCGCCGTGTCACTGGTTAAATATATTTAATTTTTAACAAAGAAGTAAACAGGAGTTTAGAATAGCGAGATTTATGCCAGCGGTAACGACCAGGTGTTCTCGGTAGATAGCAGCATAGTCGGGCGTAAACTTAAAATATGGCCACATTCAAATACAGTTTTATGGACGTGAGACCCGTGTCGCAATATTTTTACACATTAACCTCCTTAAGCTGAATTTAATGATTCCTAAATGTTTTAAGACTTTATTGCAATTTTATAAGATGTTCTTATCCCTTTATAAAATATCTATAGGGCCCAATTGGATCGAACTTTCGGATTCCTCCAGCGTATTGTTTAAGCTTATTCGTTTGTGTCGCTTTAATTTGATAGGATAGATTTGGATATTTAGTAAAGTTACACGCAATTAGAATATTTGTTTTATATACAATGGTAATGACAAAGGATAATTTCGCATTCGATCTTCTGTAAAATATTGATTCTGCGATAATAGGTTTCACGAGCATTGTACCCGTCTCAGGGACGACAATAAATTGAAGAACATGAAATCTTCATTTGCATCGCTGGCGAAATTCTATTGAAATTACATGTAGAAAAGAGGTCCAAAGAAAATTTAATGCGGTTTCTTCCCCACTGATCTGGAAAAGCATTTACCGTTGGGAATTAAAAAGCAAATAAACTGGAAATTCGAATCGGTGTGACGTTTCGTTCGTTCGTTGATCGGGGAAAGAACTTGTTTTTCAGCTTCATTGAACTGAACTCCTTCAACAAAGAGACAGCCGGATATTAATTTAATGTGACTTAAAGAGTCGTTTGTGGGCGGGTTCGGGCCTTTCTGCTGATTCAAGCCAAACCAGCATAAATATCGATGCCGGTATAAATCCTGTCGATGAGTATTACCCTTATGAAGTGAATTCTATAAGCGTGGAAGTTCAAAAACGATAAACGAATAGCCCCTTTTAATAAACGGGAGAAGTGGATCGAATTGATTTAAAAAACTTGTTTCATATAACATATCGACAAACAAGGCAATGTATTAACGACAGTGTTTTCAGATACCGAGAACAGAACATACGCTTTCATACGTTATATATATATATATATATACATATATACATATATATATATTAGTAAGGATTATTAGTATGATTAACTTTTGATATATTAAACATGGGGTGTTGTATGTCTGTGACGAAATTAGGTATACTGCACTGTTTCAGAAGGAAGGACCCAAACATCTTTATATTAAAAGGTGCAGAATTTTACGAATCTGCAAAACGATTTTGGATATTGTTGAAAACTGCAAAACATTGATTTTATCGCTTAATTCATCGTTTCATTTTTCAAACAAACATTTTTTCTCAAGATATTGTAACTTTGCTTTTTTCCGCAATTTCTTCTTATGACTGCTGTAGCCTTCTGTGGTTCAAGTAAAAATTACCAGACAAAGTGGAAGACCTCGAAATTAAATAAGTCGACAGAGAGAAAGAGGAGCAAGAATGGCTGTTCCTCGACATCAAAGAGAATCAAAAGCAAATAGGATAAGAGCTCAAGAAAGAACAATGCTCGGAAACAGGAACCTTCAAGCTCAAGAAGACAGCATTTCAAGCACAGTCGGAGATTTGACGATGGGCCGGGTTTAGGTACAGCTTGAACAGGCTTAAACTTTGGAAACACAGCTTCAAATAGATGATTTTTCTTCAACTGCACAAACTATTGGACAAAAACAGCACAATTACTTGGCAAGAATTTGCTCACAACAGCTCATCGGCAAGGAAGCGACCAGTTAACTCTGGAGGAAAGGACAGTCAGGAAGCGAAATCAACTTGTGCCCTTTTACATTTTATAATGGCTCGTGTATATCAGGGACGCGGTTGCTGAAAATAATATTGCACCATATTGGAGGGGGTATGGCATAATTTATAATATTAATCGCATAATTTATTGAGCATTGCACTGGGCGTAATGTTTAATATATCGTCATTCGTGTCTTGCCAGTTCTCGCCATCTTCATTGGCGAAAGGTTAATATTTTAAGTAACACATGATGGCGGTAGATGGAAACGGTTTCATCCCGAGAATCGACGAAAGAGAACTCGAAGAAATAATCACGATTTAGTTTAGAATACCTGTTTTGTGGTCTGTGAGTGGTCGGAATACCGTAGATTTCGTGTGTTTCTGTCTCCTCTCGCTGGTTAGCGCCAAAGTGACTAACACCGGTACTGAAGATGGCGAGCAGCCGAAACCGGTCTAGCAAAAGACGAAACCAGCGAGTTGAGACAGAGACACACGAAATCTACGGAATCACGATTAAGTCCGGTTTATAAATCAGACGATTTTGCGCATTGACATTTCATGTTCTAAGGGACATTGTATTTTTATTGTAGGATGTATTTACAGTTATCTTTCAAATATCTAAGCTCTAATATTCTCTCCAGTCAAGAAATGTAAGCCTACGCGTTAGGCTGATACTAGTAATACGGGAAAAGGTGTCGGGTAAGTGTCTTGACACCGGCTGGGAGAGAAAGCCGAATTTACTCGGATGAAATTTGGCGTATAGGGCGGCAGCCCGTTCGCGGTGCGGCCATCGAATCCGTCCCGCGGGATGAAAATTCCTTTCCCTCGAATTTCGGTATGCGGGCAGAGGGAATAGGGGGCGCGCAAGAATGCGCCCACCACCAGCTTAGCATCTCGCCCACTGTCACCGGCAACCATTGCATGTCGTCAAACCGACTCTTTCTTTCAACAGGATTCTGTAATCAGTTCCTGCATAGCTCGGTGTCGCGCCACCACCCTCCCACGGAAACAACTTTACAGATGGGTGGTTGGGCGAAGGTAATTGTTTGGCCCCACTAACTCTCCAAAGGATGTTTTAATTAGTATTAATGTTACTGTGACTGGATAGTATATCCAGAGCGATACAATCCGTTACTCAGCTTTGGCCTCCTCCAGAATGGTTTCCCAATCATTCCGGGGCGGATCTGTTTCTATAAGTCCGTAGGTTTATTTCTTCTTTATTCTCTTCTCTTGCGTTTGTCTTCTATGCATAAACTCTTAAGGTGTTTCTCGAACCTAATATAAGTAATATCTCACGAGCGTTGAACTAATGTATAAAGTATAAATTAGTAAGTTATTGTTTTATTGATCAATCATGGAAATATATGGATACTCCTCTATTTTGAATTAGGATACATTTATTTCTGTTGTCGATCGAAAAACATCAGAAAAAAATTCCCTGACACAGTCAGGCCGTCCATGATATTAGCACCGATGCATCACTGGAATTTCATTTCTTCACAGCGAACATTAAGATTCTTCAATGTGCTTTAGTCGTTGGAAACATAGTGTGACGCCTTCTCAAGCCAAATTTCGTTTCGGAAGACAAATTTTGCAATTCGTCAACGTCAGTCTTGTGTCTTCCGTGTGGGTGTGAACCCGTCTTCATACGCCAATCGTGAGAAAGCTCCCCCCCCCCATCTCGCTCCCAAACACCCGCTAACATGATTTCTCACCAACTATGCTACACTCCAACAGATATTCCTTCTGCCTTCAGCCGTTCCGCGAAACATACGCGATGTGGTTATCGAATTTCAGGCTGCAAACGACCCGACCTGCAACATCCCGGTAACAATCTATTACAGAGTAATTTCTCAAAACACGGATCGAAATGAAAAATTATCACGAAGGACCTGTTCTTTGCATATTCCGACCTTGGGGGAACGTGGGAACATTTTGTGAGAATTACTAACGCGATTAATCTCGCATTACCGTAAATTCAGAAAACTAGTAAAAGCACAAATTCCTATTAGTGCCAAAAATATGTCTTAAATTTAATCCTTACGATTGTTTATTTTATCAAAGAGTTCTCAAAAACAACCCACGCCCACGCATATGTATGTATTCGATTTTCATTTCTTGTTTCAACATTTTCAATGAATTTACATTACAAAAAAGTGACTAGTTCATGAGGTAATAGGAAAAAACTGAAATAAACAAGTGACATTGACACGTAAGTTGTGTTATTAAACCAAAAGATCTCGTCATTAATTTTTTTTTTCAACCTTTTGTTAAACAGGGCGGGGAGTAATTTCGATTCTTTTGAGTTAGACGTTATGAACACATCAGGTGTTATGTCTGCCACATGCATAATTCATGACATGCTTCCTTCGCGCCTAAAACGTTTGAGCTTCAGCGAAATCGAATTTCAGGAACATTCTGTTTGCTGAGAGAATCACTTTTTTTCTTCACAGGATGTGGCACATAAATTCTGTCTATCGGCAGTGGTTCAGTATGAAAGAATAATAAGTTCAATATTAGTAGGAAAAGCTGTTGCGTCGTCAAACATTTTGAACTTCCCTTCGCATTTTCGCTTATGTACCATGCTTTTTAATAGAATAGTTTATGTACATGGGATACTAAAGTAAACGTCCATAACGTCTATTACCGATAAATTAATATTTATTTCAAATTGAAAGAAAATAAACCAAATTCCCTAACCGGAATTCAAGTCGTAGTAATATTTTTTATTAATTTGTTAAGGACAGCATATTTCCTGCAATTCTTTAGTATTTTACCTGACATCGCCGCTGCATGTTACAAAACATGTTCTTCATTTATTTTCTCCAAATACAAAAATATGGGAAGCTCTTAATTCACTGACTCATAAGTCATACTATACTACATATATTTATACTACACTTTGTCTACTTCCTGCACTGTTTTAGCGGATTCTTTTTTCAAACATTTTACATTTTTCTTTCTTATTCTTTTCTCAATTTTTAGTCTTTTATCGGAAAAGTTGAAATACGGTATAATTTCATTCGTGGCCGCGATACTTTGGATTCTTAATATTACCAACCCAATGATTTTTTCTCATGACATCTCATCGTTCATAATTGTATCTTTACCTACACAATTTAGTTTCGATATAATAGTATAATATTTTGAAAAAATGAAATAAAATTTTGTTTTTATGTAAGTACACTTCTCTTCCTCTGAAAAACGTAGTCGTTCTCTTTCTATTTCTTGAGCTATGACTGACGTCCGAGTTTGTAGCAGGAACATTTACTGCTATTACAATGAAGAATCACCGAGTAAATTGCTCTTTCAACGTTGAAAAACGTTTAGGACGAATTTAAAAAAGGAAGAAATAAAGAAAGAATGAAAATGCCAATAACCGAATGTTCGGTCCAGCCTGGATATTTTGCCGTCCAGCGACGTCAAGGACTGGGAATAATGGGGAGAGTGGAGAGGCTCGGAGAGACCGGAGAGCAATCAGGATAAAAGTGGACATGACTAATGCTCCACAAACCTGTCTCTCAGTCTCGGCCGTTTATTTTTTATTCCGATGTCGTCCCTGTCTCAAATGGCATGTCTGTCTAATTAAACTTACATCTGGAATATTTCATTCCTTCGGATCGATTTCACCTCATTTTTTGGACTTATATTTCTGTCCCTTTTTTGGGAGGTAAAAATGGATTTTATCATTAAATTCGGAAATCGATTTGTTGTCACTAAACTTTACTAATCGATCTGTTGACTCAACGTGTAATCTTATTAATGATATCTAGGTGTAGCTAATGTACATACAGCAGTTATGTTCGTCTTTTAATGTCGGTACGATATAAATTCATTGATAGAAAACCGCAAACCAAAACCTGGCTGCCCCCCCAAACTAATATATTAATTTTCCTTTCGTTAACGGCAACTACTCTTATTTCAACGAGACAGCACTTGGCATTTATTTTTTATGTGTAACAAAATAAAAGTATCATTTTATCAAAAACGGTAGTTTAAGTTCATAAAATAAACCGTTCATTAAAAAAATAACAGTCCGCCATCCATTCGAGTACATACAACAATAAAGACGGTAAGTCGGAACGAAGGTCATTTAAAGCGGAAGAGGGACGTATTTTTAAAGTAAATTGAATTTTAATACTTGGCTGCATTCGGGAAGAGCGGTTTCAGGGGGGGAAAGTGACAAGTGATAAGGGTAATGGATAAGGGATTTAATGCTCTGGGTGGGCGCGCGGGGGCTCCGGGAAGGTTACCAGTCACTTTCTTGGGGGGTAATTCCTTCGGAGGTGGGCCTCGTTTTATTGCCGGCCGGTGTTTTATCGTCGTTTGCATAATAATAAGAGGGAGACCGACAGTTTTATCCGGTCCCGCAACACTCCTTTATTGTCCCCTCTCATCTTGCTCCTGATCGGATGATCGTGATCTTTCCCAGACAAGAAGCCCTGACACCGAACGCGTCATATTCCTATATAAAACTTTAGAATCTCCCGTCGCAGGAAGGAAACACTTAGGAAATAGAAAGAAAACAAAGTAGTAAAAAATAATATAACAGCGGAACCTCTCGTGCGTTTTCTAGAGGAAAAACTTTGATCGAATCCACATGTTTTTCTTCGGTGAAACATTTCGGGCTTTATCGATTTCTAAAAATGTCCGCTACTCCGGGCTGCAATAGTGGTATCACACCGATGCCAACCCCTGCCTGAGGGGTGTCGGACTCGTCATAGCTTTGCGGACAACGCGCAGCTGCGTGAACATTCCTCGCCCCCCTTATCATACACATGTGCGCGCATGTATTACTCTAGGGAACGATTCCAACCGTCAAACTGTTTTTCTTTTTCATTATTTAATTACCGACACATCTATTAAATACCGAGTCAGACGTTGAAAACGGCTGATTTGACCGGAGCCGACATTTGGCTGTTCTCAGTTTAAAGGAGGTACACGCACGTTAGACGGTATTACGACCTGAATTCTCACCCGTCGCAAGAGGATCGCTATCAGTTAGCTAATTGTGTTGGAATTTTTTTAAAAAGCATACCCCGACCTATCACCGCGAGTCCGGAATCAGATGTACGGCGATGAGTGAAATTCTGGGCGCCCTAGAAACGAAGTAAGGGATTTCGTAGCGATACTTGTGCAGAAATGCAGTTGAACTTAAAAAAAAACTACAACTTAAAAACGCCACAGAACACGATAGTTGTGACTTGTTTTACGTTACGGCCTATAAACCGTGTGGCCCCAAGCGTGTGTCTCACATTGATTTCTAGTTCGCCTCACCCGCGCGTCACAGCCTATATTTGAATGCTAAATATTAGTATTCTGGCACACTTTAGAGTTATACTGGTTGTCAAAAATGTTTTTAATATTCTCTTAAGTAAGAATATTAATACTGAATTTATTTCAGTATCCGCCCTATAAATATATTTCCAATTACTTGTAAAAACATCATTGTTAATACCAATCGAGATTTTATTGTTAGCATTCCTTTTTTAATTCGAACTTTTAAAGGCATTCATTTACCATTCTTACAGCGGATAAATTAATTTAAATATTTGTTTCATCGATATGCTGGCTCATCTTTCAAAAATTAAAGTTTTAATCCTTACGACCTGGAAGATAATAAACAAGACAGAGTTAAGAATTATTTGAATGGGAGGGTTCAATGGGGGACACAATAACGAGGTTTTAAGATAGGGTTGAGGCCTTACCGGTATAATAGCTGGTTTAATATTATATCCAACGGCTACATTCATTTCCTCGAAGGCGAATGCGCCGGGTCATTTGGTTTCCTCATTTCCCTACCGGACAATAAATCTACGACATCGGCTTGGAAATTATGGTGTTGGGGTTTCGCACAATGTTAAAAGGTTAAACTGAATTTAGTAAAACTTCAGTTCAGTAGTTATATAGTAACTTTTAACGTCGTTACGTACGGGTTTCGTTTATTAATTTCATTCAGTGTGTAATAAACAATTAATTGACTGTAGTTTCACTGTAATAGGGGATCTTGTAATAGGAAGTATTTGGCTTTAAAATAAACTTCAATTTTATTAAAGCACGGTAGGAGAAAAATATTTATCAATAAAATAAATTATTTAAAATTAAACCGCCATATCGGGAAACTTGAGTTGGAAGTTTAAGGATGGGTTGTAGGGGCAAATGATTATTAAATTACTAAAGTTTGCAATTTGATGATGGTTTTATTTGTCGATAATTGTCATAGCAAAATACTATATTACTAGGCAGTGGGATAGTAACGAGTCTTTGGATATGTGGACAGTAATAACGGGGCGGTCGATACAATAGCTACCGTATTCAGAGCGGTGTAGGGGCGCGTTTGAAATAGTGCAGAAAAAGGGATGCTGTCGACCTCCTGGCCGGACCTCGGCGCCTGCCAACTCTAGGCTAGTTTCGTCTAGGACGACAACGCGGATTCTATCTCACACCAGTTGCAAACTAACGACATGTTTTGTAGGTTGTTGGTAATTTCTTTTTTTTATTCCGACCGCCAATAAGGTCCGAAGCGCATCGGCCGGGGAATTAGGCCCCGACCTCCGCTAATCGCAAGCTCCGCTCTTCGGGGAGGCGGATACGACGAATTCAGGGTCTCTCTGCTGAGCGATCGGGATTAACGCGAAGATGGAATTCGGGGCGCGGTCTATATCGGAGCGGGGCCCCGATTTTATCGGAGAGGGAATAGACAGGGGGGTGCTCTAGGCGAGCTCCTGCCCGGTGCTCGGCTCCTGTTAGCTCTAGCCTAGCTTCGTCTAGGATTGAATAGACCACGAGGGGAGGGGATGCTCCTAGCAAAACAGGTTTCCCCTAGCCTAGCCCTCCTAGATGTTTTCGATCGCGTACTGAACGCTGATGTTCACATCATTTAACCGCCCATCCTATAACCCGTGCTATAAAATTTTATATAAATATAATGCGGGCGATAAAAAATAACCAAGTTTATAATAGAAATTTAATTCATTAATTAAAGTTATCAAACATTTATTTTTAAACTATTATGGCTATATATTGGATAATAAAATTATCGCTTTAAACTATGTAATGTTTTCAAATTTGTCCGATAACCGATATTAATATTTTTGACATTTTAACAGCCGGCATGACATTTCCGACGATATCACCACTAAAAGAAAATAAAAACAAGTTTATTACTTCCAGTTTGACTATTGCGGCCTATATTATAGGAGCCGGTAAGAAACATTATAATACCAACCTGCAGGCGATATTTAACTGATATGTGCAATACGTAACTGTCGCGCCGTACTAACAAATGGATTGCGTTACAAATATTACCTTCATTCCAGTGTCAATAATTTAATTTACGCCTGCAGCCATGATGGCAGAGTTCATTTTGAAGTCCATTTGCAGTTGTGAAACTTAAATGGAGTTTTAAATTAATTTACGCTTATTTTGATCGATTGGAATTGGTCATAGTTTCTATGGAAGTCATATATTGTATGCCATATTTTATCCAGTACGCGAGAAATGACAGTCGAATTCGCATGCAGATTTGATTTGGGAGTTATGATTCCCCTTTACAATATAATATATTTAGCTCTCGAATAATTTAGGATGCATGTTGTTCAGTACACACAAAGACGTTGCGGTTCTACAATATATTAGTGCCTTTGGAAATGCCGGCATTATTTAATTTAAAAAGTACTAATCATTTAATATAATTTGTAGTTTAGTAAACATTTGTTTGCCACAATTCTGTATTGTTGTAACGTTTATTGACATTTTGTTGCTCAATATAAAAGCAAGAATAAAACAGAAGAGCCCATCATTGGTTTCATTTAATGCTGCTCCATGTATATAGCTCTGTAATCATATCAAAGGTCTGTACGGTCGGTAGCATATTTGTTTTGAACAAACTCCCCCAACATCAGTTGGGATGTTGTATGTAGGAAATGTTTTTTCCAGTTTAATAGCTGCCCGTACCGACGAAATATTACGAAAGTGAGCGTTGAAAGGCCGATTTCCGCATGAGCGGTCTATTTATGAAGCAGTCCGGCATACCGTCCAGGTTGTTTCACTCCATTATTTAACCGCTCTCTGATAAAAAAAATAAAATAAATACAATGGGAATAAAGCCAGCGATCGTTCCCGAGAAGGGATGTCGATTTGAGGCCCATGTCCGCGTCGTCGATCGGACACATTTGATACATCTGTATATCAAATTTATTTACATCAGAATCCCAACGTATCGCTTAATATACTAATTTTCAGTAAATATTTCCGACGAACGAAATACACTTCAGTCACGTGTCAACGCACCTCTGTAGAGTTGCAAAAACGCGTCATTATCCTGGAATCCATCTTTTACTCTTTTACTGAGATAGTAATGTAGAACCCGACAGTTTATCGGTGCAAGTGCACCAAACGAACTTTAGTTGAGTACATTTCCGCACCACCCTCAGGGGGCGGTAGTTTATCGGTGCAAGTGCACCCAACGAACTTTAGTTGGGTACATTTCCGCACCACACTCAGGGGGCGTTAGTTTAACAGGTATTCTGAACTAAAAAAGTGAATTCCAGTTAACAAATTAAATTGTTACAACTGTAATCGAATTGTTGGATCCTCCTGATTATACATAACACTGAGAAGGTTTGCGTCAACGGCCTGGTTGTGGGGAATTATCCTCTTGGCAGTTATCGAGCTGCTATTAAACATAATTCCCGGCCGGTACATAGCCGTTGAGTAATGTTAAATACACCCGCCAGACAGACACACGACCAGGCCGACTATTACAAGATCGCCCCGAGGGAAATGTGAGGCTGGCAATCATCATTAGGGGCCTTCGAAAGTGGCAAAACCGCAGCGCTGTAGAAAGTCCAACAAGAATATAATGAACCGCATATTTGGGTTTCGAGCGAGCAGAATGATAAATGTGATCGGGGACGTGAACATTTTTCAAGAATTTCCACTGTACTTTAAAAGATCTTGCTTAGGTAAAGCATCGCACAATATAAGATTAAAATATACAAAGGATATATTAAAATAATATCAATAACAACATGTATTGCTTACATTACGTCAGGATACGTGGTGTTCTCTTTGATTGTACATTTAATTTTGTTAGTACAGGCCGCATCTCTGGCAGCTAATATTTTGCCAAGTATGGGAAATGAAATATTAAAAGAGGGTTATATTAGAATTAGTGATTTTTATTTACGCAATAATTGTTTTATTATTTTAAATCCGAAACTATAAACACAAGTATTAGCGTTAAAGAGTCTTTGTATTAATTTTTAATCGCTACATTGGAGTTCTCCACTACCTGTGGAGTAGTGGCACAGTGTTCAGTCGACCGGGGTTGTTTCGGAGCTATTTCATCGGCCAATAAAATGGGGTCGTGAGCATGAGTGTTTACTTTATCGACATTTTTACTCTGCCGCATTCAACTAGCGTGTTCTCCCTCCTCTCCCCCTCCCCCCAGCGCGCTAGGCAAACAATCAAAAAGTACGAAGCTTAATTAGTTTTTCAGTTTTAACATGATCCCCTACGAATACTCTGTATTTTGACTGGCGCAAGACAACAGAAATTAACTCGATTAATTAAATTTAAGGAGTCATCGAATTCGGACACTGGATATATTAAATTTCTATTTGTGAAATTAGAATTAACTCTTATTATTAAGACCGGAATATTTTTTCTTAATAATTAGATATGTAATTTCGATTATTTACAGAAACTTTTACAGGAAATTCAGATTTTTTTTAATGTCACAAATCACCCTTATATTTTATTTGTTTAGTAATATTTTGTATTCTCGCGTGTAAATAGTTATAATAAATATCATTAGGTTACATCATTTAATCATAATTTAGTGTAGCTTTCTTGAAATGCCCACGATTTTAAATCAAAACGAGGACGTATATTTTACACCGATTCGTAATTTTACTTAATTCTGGCTGGAGGAGATGCTCAAAATGAAATAGCGGGAATGTAGCCGCTTCTGTTCGCAAGTTAATTACAAGAGGGAGAAAACCCGTCTAATATCTTTTTCTTGAATGCTCTTTCATATTTTTCATTTCCATCTATGTTCCATCCTGTATTCTGTCAGCGGGGCCGACCCCATTCTGCATCGTTTCATTTTCCAGATTGACAAGAAATGCCTGTCACTGATTTTCCTCTTGGCTTGCTCCATTCTCCCTCTCTCACCACTTACTCGGCTCTTTCTTACTCAAATAACATTCTTTACGCGAGTTCCAATGTTTTCTCCCTTTGTTTTCTCTTTCTAAAAAGGTACGTACCAAAACCTAGAAGGAACGGTCTATGTTAATTTGAAGGCTGCCGTACTGTCGAGTAACGGGCGAATTTTAGATTAGAAAGTTTGATTTGGTTTTTTACCATTAATTTAAAACACTATGACGTCCTGATTAAACGGGTATATCCGCTCTTATATAAGTACCTTGATCTGTTATAGTGAATCTAAAATTACAGATTTTAGTTTAATATTCGCTAATTTAAGTAACATAATTTTTATATATATCATTAGTAAAATCGTATGCCCAGAATTAACCTGACTGGCGATATATTTGTAACAGGGAAGAACGAGGAATAATGTAGCACCTTGGGATCTTGTTACGGCGATTTAATAATTAATAGAGTCATAATACTAATGTGAGTCTGACTTCTTAGGCTAATAACATTTGAAATGTTGATGCGCACATCAAAGGCAGTTTAATGAGAAAAACGCACAAAGGGCCTAATGACTTTTCATTAATTCAGTAAAGGGAGTAATTTAAAATATCGTCGAAACACGGTTATAGTTATAAAGGGAGTTGTGTAATGCGGAGGGGGGCTAAATGTTATGGATGTGACGTTGCCGTCCTGTTTGATATGCGGACCGCGTCGACCATGTACTTACTTGCTAGCTACGTGTCACGAATAGCCAATACAATTAAAACTATTATTCATTTTATTATTGAGCCGAATTTGTGTATATGGACTCGGGTACAGAGCCATTTATCGCCGGCCAAGTGTAGTTATAGCCGATTTATGGCCCGCTGCGGTTCACGTTAATCGTCGAATTTCGGGACTTGTTTCATCATCGCTATCTAAATCTCCGCCCCTCCGAATAATCCCTAAAATTTGTCTACCGATTCCGATCTTCCAATTCTACTGGAATGGTCTAAAACGGACGGAGGCACACGAGCGGTCACAGTGGAATGGGCTCAAGTGTGGGGTAATTTCCGAACTTTTGATTGTACCCCGAGAACGGCGTGAGTGAGTATTGGTAGCTCCGGCTATCCGTGCAAATTTAGGACTGGCGATAGCATAAATCCTGGCTGGCCGGTGTTAGTATTACGCCGGTCCCCGAAGCAATGTATTGTGGGCATGCAATCGGATAAAATTACTCGGTCATCTAATGCAGCTCTGTAACGTGGAACAAACGCTCGGCCATAACTGTGTTAGCCTTTCACAGAGGTCATTCAACCGGCCCCTAACCGCTTTATCCCCAATTCCCTCAGATTATTTACTCTGTCCTGGGAGCTTTGGGAGCGCCTTTAGCTTCAAATATTGTTTCCTCGAAATGCGATGAAACTATCATAATTTCAATCCGCGATTAATATTCTACTTTCGACGGAGTAAATCCATTATTAAATTTATGAGGAAGGAACAAAGTCGATGAAATAACGAAGGTTAGTACTTCGAATTAATTGTGGGCGAATAATTCCTCTCGCTTTGAGATAATTCAGATAACTCGGGCAAAGGCTCAACTTGTAAAGTAACTATTATTAACGGAAACAGGATTTAGGTGTATTTCGAGAAAGTTAAATGCAGTGATAATAAGTAGCGGCAACTTATGAAAAAATCCCCTGCGCACGAAGTTTCGAAAACGCCGCAGTATTCTAATAAATTATTCTACGAATATTCGCTCGTAAAAATATCTAGGTAGAGAGATATGTAGAGAAGATGAAAAAATTTAACTGAATTCTTCACAAAAATAATTGGTTTTCCGGAGTCTGTTGCAGTCATGAGTCGGGGTTGAATGGATGGTTATAACAAAGTTACATTTGTGTTGTTTCAAAGTGGGGAATGAGGGGAGCGTTCGAGCGGGCGTAGGGTTGGATCCCTCAATAACGCGTCGCGACCTCCAACTCAACGCCCGCTAACGCCTGCGCCTGCGTTCACTCCCGCTCCGCTCCCTATTTCGCTCCCATCCAACATCCTTTCGGAAGAATTCAAATTCTAAGACTTAGCGTCACACACACACATGCATATATATATATATATATATATATATATATATATATAAATTATGTGCTGCTTAATTTACTTCCATGTGTATTAAGTTCTCTACTTAAATTGTCCTAGTATGTTGTAGGAGTGTCAAAGGATCGGTGGATTGATTTCTTCTTGTGCTCTTATTAAGACATTAAGAAGGAAATTAAATAAGCTAATTAAATAACAATGGATTTGTACATTACGCTTGCTTGGTGGAGTGTTGATAGAAATTCGTTGTAATATGATATAAGTTTATTATTCTCGCATAGTTTTTGGTAATCCAGTTGTTAAGTTCCAGTAAATTCATTTACATATTCTGTTACGCTTCAGTAGTGGACAAGGTTCTGTCTGTTAACTCGATTTAAATGAAATATGTCACTTGTGGATAGCAGGAAGTGGAATGGAGATAAAATATTTAGAAATTTCTATTCAAAGAATTATAAGGGATTCTGGAAACGCCTGGTTCTATTTTCAGGTATTAGCATCCTATCTAATTCGAACGACCTTTATAAAAATCGTCTGTTTTTTTGCAGCACTGAAATTTACTAATCGCTCGTACGGGAGATAAGTTAGTATATGCGTATCGGACATTCTTAAATGAAAAATTGGTACCGACCGCCTTTCAAGACGCCAACTCGCATCAGAGCGTATCGTATTCAATCTATCGAAGCATAATTTATCACTGGTACCTGACAAACATTAAAGGTAACCGTTAACAGAGGCGTAAGTGCCGGATGGGACCCCGAGACAGGTATACTATCCTACGACCTTTTTCCCACGTCCGCACGATGAACTCCGTTGACCCAATCGGTTTGACGGTTAATCGAACGAGTTTTAATGTACACTATGATGATTTATTAAAAGATATAAGTTAATTAAAATGTGGGACCGAAAAAGAGAATGTTTAGAGACGAGTGTAATCACTGCTCTGTAATTACGGTCGAAGGGTCGTTTTTTTGTTGTGATATAGATTAACCCGAGTGTTGCCGGTAAACGGCCGGACACGTATCCCCTTCGTTTCTATTTAATTTTATAGCTCTAATTGCGCCCGTCTACAGAATGCACTCGAGTTCAGTTTCATTAATCGGACAATTTCATTTCTTAAGGATGTTTCGATAGAAACTTTCAAAACCTTCAACGAATAGAATGCAATAAAATAAATATCGTGTTTTATAAGTTCGATTGGAATTTATAAAACCTAATATACAGAATGGGGTGCTTTGACTAAAACATATACCAATTCTTTTTTAATTCTTCGTTTCCATTTTATAAATTACCCTTATTTTTATTGGGACGCGTACACCATTACTTACAAAGGTTTCAGACCTCCGGTTAAGGCTCAGGTTTTTTTTAAAGGTATTCCAAACGATTCACCGGTGCCTTTTCATAAAGAACATAAAGGTCGTTGATGGCGAACGCGGGCAAGAGGGGCTCATTAATAATCGCAAAATTTTCTATGTATTCGGGATTTTCCAACGAGGACTCGCCACCGGGTCAAAGTACTTCAAATGCAACGCGCTCCGTTGTGCTCTCAGTTTTCCAACTTTTGTTTTTTTCGTTTTTTCGCCTGTTTTTTTTTTGCTCTCTCCGCCCCTCGCGTTTCAATCGTTGCTGTGCTCGGGCGGTGAATAGCTCGGCGGGGGCAGCAACAAATCGCGAGCAATATGCAAACGAGTTAATACCAAGTTGGCCCATTCATCACTGGGACTAGGGATCGATCCGCCGCCGCCGCCCGACCCCGTCTTCACTTGGACATTGTGCAAGTTTGTTTCCTGATATTTCCACCACGGCCACGTTGATTCGGCTAAATCGACGCCCGTTCTTTCTTCCAACAATGGTTCCGGCTATGTACGAAATTCTTTATATTATATATCCCACCGGTGTTAGAATCAAAATTATGGATCAGGTATTATATCTCGAGTGCATTAGAACGTCCCAAACGTTAACGTTTACTCTCTGTTTTTTTAAATAAATTAATAATAGATTACAGGTGTAAGAAACATTATTTATATTGAAAAAAGCGAAAAAGGGGATAGGAAATGTGGAAGGTACCAGTAGGTTGAATTTTGAGATAATCGAGATATGAAATTATAATCTTTCTCTTCATACTTCTCCCCTACCGCGATTTGATAAATATGTTTACATAATATTTCATATTTTTTAACTTCAAACTATGTCGTCATCGTAAAACATGGATAATTATCCATGTCGATCATGTATGCAATTTAATTACGGTTGTCCTTCATCAACGATAGATGTTTTACGCCACATGATGGCTGTAAACCAAATTTCTCTTTGATTGGAATGCCAGTTACAGAAGAAGACCTACATTTAGGTGTTAATATAACCGTGTTTCGTAAACTATCGTGGATGAAATTTGACTTTGTAAGAGTACAATTTTAAAATTACGATTGGTGTAAGAAATAGTAGAGCCGAATTTTATTTTGAATTATGGATGACAAATATATTTGTTATTTTCCAACCACGCCCGATTTAGTGATTTATGGATGATAACATCAATCGAGCCCCCTGCTATCCTGTTGTCAGGACAAACAACTAATAAATTAGTTGGTGCTCCCCAATCAATCGACGCTAATTGACATTTCATATATTTATTAGATTTATTAATTGGTTAAGTTCGGCCATTACGAGAAGACTGGTTTTTAGCGTAATCTGCCAGAGGAGAACTGGAATTTTAATTGAATATTTTAGGTCCACCGAAGGTGTTCCCAGACATTGAAAATTATTCAAATTATTAATAGCAATTTTCTTTAATGCCCTTCCTCATCCGCCTTAATATCCAATCCTATTTAATTGCTCTCTTTATTTGGCGGAGAAAACTTTTCCTTGTTTCTGTTGTTTGATTTAGTTTTGAATTCAAGTTGTTTCAAATGGACATTGCGCAGAAAAGGTTTCCAACAATTAGGAATTAGGCGTCCCATTGTTCGCACTGAACGTACTTTCGGGGCCGACGGAGGCGTGAATCATTTATGTAGATGGATTCAAAAAGTTGTCGCCATCCGCCTTTTTGAAGAAGTCAATATTTTCAACTGTAAATTGTACCTTAAATGCGTTCAATGTTCCCTTTAATATAATCAAATTAAGTTAAGGGATTTCATGCTCTCGAGAGGATACGTCATCATTTTCTTGTCCCCGTTGAATTTATATTTAATGTCGAAATGAAAATCTCGAATGAATTTTTCACAGTGTTGTTTTATTTAGTAAATTAAATTCATTTTGAGAGGACCTTAGTAGAATCAGGGTCCAAATAAATGTCGGGTTTGATACGAGAAAGCGTATAGTATTCTTCAGGTATATAACCACAATATGTTCTCTGTTATATTGATAACTGCAAACGGTTATTTTAAATATTGTAATGACTTGAAATAAAAAATGTACAATTCTTTCCAGTCGGTTTGATCCTCGAAACTACTTCGATTCTCTTGAATTTCATCGAAAATACCGTGTTCTGACGTATCAGTTGGATTCAGATTCAAATTTCACCGCGAGCTGAACAACCGTTCAGGAGTTATGAGCGAGATAGACGTGTACACACTCATGAAAATGGGCAAACTGTGTTCCCGAATTATTGAAAGCTGTTAATCCCTCAGTCGACGATTTTCTATCACTTTTCTATCACTGGGGGCCAGTATAGTCATCTCCTGATAAAATTCTCCTCATTTTTTATTGCAATAATCATAATACGAAATGTTTGAATACTCTAATAAAGTGAAAGCTTACACAAAGTGGAAAATTATATGACGTTCATATGTACTGTTGTTTAGAGAAATAGACATGCGTTTAAACCACGTGGGTACGGAGATTAGGCATAACTTTTTTCCCAATGATGATGCAATTATGTAATCTATTTATTCCTTCATTTATATTCTTTATGATTCATTTCTTTTGTATTTTTTCTATCGAATTATTGCTTCTTTTCCATAAATTTCATGTTCATAAAGAACCGACACCGAAGATAGGCATGAAATTTAAGAATTGCTGCAACATAAAAGCTCTTGATTTATTTTCGCGAAATCGAATTTTTAACTGGGAACACAAAATTACAGCGCGTTTTCGTTCGAGCAGAGACAATTGACGTTATTGTTTCCCCGAAATTGGAGCAACTCCGCATTACTCTTTTGGGGACGTCATCGCCGAGGCATAATAAAAGGCATATTTTCACAATGAAAGTAGTAGAGAGGAGGGTCCTTTGGCCCCCCCCCTCGCTCACCTCTCTCTCTCTCTCTCTCTCTCTCTCTCTCTCTCTCTCTCTCTCTCTCTCATATGTTTGCAGCTTTTTGTGAAATCGAATTACATTCCTCTCTGTGTTTCTCTTTTGGCAGAAGTAATGCGTCATAATGGAGTCGCTGGCTGTTGGGGCGGGGGATGGTGG
Source organism: Lethocerus indicus (assembly GCA_019843655.1). Classification (NCBI taxonomy): domain Eukaryota; kingdom Metazoa; phylum Arthropoda; class Insecta; order Hemiptera; family Belostomatidae; genus Lethocerus; species Lethocerus indicus. The sequence continues at coordinate 16,462,535 of JACDQD010000003.1, read as the reverse complement.
ACGGGGAGTAGGGCGGAATTGAAGGGCGCCTATGCCAAGGGGACGTTAAAACAAAAAATTTACAAAAAACTGAGAACCCTGTTACGTTTTTTACTGTAAAGCGATGCCGGCCGACCCTGTCTCACGCTGTAAATTGCAATTATACGGAATTTGTTTTTCCCCTTGAACGACTCCATGCTATCGGAACATGAACCGATATCTATTCATAGAAATCAAATATAATCTGGCAGATAGGCAGAATAAACCGAGAGCTTTACTTTAGTTCCAAGTTTGCTTTAAATTTAAATTAGTAAGAATAATAACGTACGAGAGTGGATAATAATTTCATTATCCGACAGCTACATGCATAACGTGGGAAATGGAATATAAGTGGATAGAAATTACGACTATAATAAAATTGTAACAATGTGATCAATACTTAAGAGTACCAATTATATCAGTGCCATTGCAATAAATATAGAAAACACAAACAAGGCGTTTGAATAGATTCAAATTATAGCTAACAATTCTACTTTGATCTGTGGAAATAATTATATAGAATATCATCTTTTGTATGTTCGGAATCCAGTTGAATACCTTTGGTAAACAGATCTTAATATAATTAAGATGGTATCACAGAATGTGGGTATATTTTAAGTACTAAGATTGAATATCTATAACTAATTCTAGTTTAGTTCTCTGTAGCATAACTTGTAGGGAGTTTGAAATTCTCCGAGATCATTTGAGCCGCCTTAATATAGAGATGATTGCTAGTGTGGTCCGCCGTCATGCTGTCCTTCCTGTGAATAATGGGAATCTTGATTGTGGTTTCACGAATGTGTACATAAACTCTTTTCTAACAATAAAATATGAATAACCTTATACTTGAAATTGTGACTAAGAATAAAAATTCCAAGTGACGGTACTAACAACGCGATTAACCGGCATTAACACTCAATCATTGTTAACATCCTATTAAATTGGGCTGGCGAGATTTGCAGGCTGCGGCCTCGTTAAACGACCGGAAAATATACCCTATTTTCTTTCAGCCTAAGTCCGAGGGGGTGGCGAGGGCCCGTGGCTGTACCTGCCGCCCCCTCAGCAAAAGCAAATGTCCTAGTTATTCAAATATTTTCCTCGACTTTTTTCTCTCCCCACGGTGTTTGGAAGAGGGCACAATTTGCTTGGGCGAGCCGCTCCCCCCCCCGCCACCCTCTCCACACGTCCATCCTGAAATGGCAACACAAACAGTTAGTGGAGCGCATTTTTTTTCTTTCACTTAAATAGCCTCAGCGTGTATTTTAAATAGCAGCTTTCCTTTCATCTCCCAGCAGCGCTCTATTGCACAATCCCAGTATTGACAGACATTATAAAAGACCATTGAAGACTATTATTTTACGCCTAGGATATTCCCAGATTAAATAATGGAAATATTGCGCAATTTTCTGGCATAAACTGTGGATTTCATCATATTATTGTTTACTTTTTCTTTTTCTAAGGGGGTTTCTATAATTACATATTATGTAAGTTGTTGTTCAGCCTTCAGAGCAGCTGATTCAATTTATCACTGTGAGTATTCTCTTTTCTGTGATATACTGTCAGGAAAATAGTCGATCCATAATTTGCCTAATGGAAAGTACTAATAGGATAGGAAAATCTAACATATTCCGTGGTTATTTTTATGAAATGCGTGAATTTAATGTGTGCATAAGTGACATAGCCGTGATAAATAAAAAGGAGGATACCCGTGTATCCTACATACAAACCGTACAACAAAATACTGAGAACTAATTTATTGAGCATTAAATAGTTAGCTTTAGGACTTTGTAAATGATTAACGAATAGCTAATTGAAAACAAATTGCGTATTCCATGCGATAGTTGCAAGTTGGCTCTTTTTTGTATTGAAGTTTAAAATGTAAGTTGCTAATAATAATTAAATATAGAACGATTATAAAGTATCCGAGCTCTATGTCAAATTTGAATTGTTCGACGAAATTCATTGTAGAGGTTGTTATAAATCCCAGCTTCACACAAAATTCCCGTAGAAACTATCTTTCCGAAACCACAAAAAGCTCAACAGATCGTGTAAGTCCTAAAAAATAACAAATTTACACTATTGTAGTTCCCTAAATGAATTCACATGTAATTACAAAGTTCGAGTGTTAAGTACAGGAAATAATACCTGTAATTGGAAAAAAATATTTCCAAAGAAAGGATTTCACGGTTTCGTGAACATCGGTACTCTTCCTTCCGATTTTTGCATAATAACTTTTTTGATTGTGTAGCGAACCGGAATATTTTTTCTCTGATGTTCCATTTTCTGACAGTTCCTTTTCATACTTTCATGCAGCCTGTCATACCTAGTATCGAATTTCTATCCCCACACCGTTGTTGTCAAACATATAAAACAGTTGATAACTGTGTACCTTCGTGTTTTCTCTTACGCTGAATCAATAAGTAATTGTATTTATTAAGCATTAACTGAATAAATTTATTCGGCTAAAAAATTGTTATAGGATTGTTTCCACTTGTGTAAGAACTCTGACATTTAGAAATAAGGATTGAACCTTAACAAAATAGAATTAATAAACTCGATGAAATCCGTCGTACATTGCTATCATTACATAATCCTGTTCTGCACTCCATGGAAAACAATTCCTTTTTCAGGAGTTATTACTGTTTTCTATAAATACAAGGACCGGGAATTGTTGCACCCGTTTCATTAAAGTATGCAAATGCGAAAATTGTGTAACCTTAGTCGCCCCTGAACAAGTGGTCAGTTATTACTTTCCTCGGTTGTTATTTCAACTGGTCCTTCTTTCGGTGCCATCGCCTCTGTCGCTGAGCTCCTCTCAGTCATAAAACCTGGCGTACGACACTTTTTACAATCTCGAAATCCCGGAATAATAAAACCTTGCGTGACATAACAACTTTGTTTCATAACTACTAAGCTGTTGATTATTTTTTGAATTTTCGAACTCGTATAAATATATATTTTCTTTTTTATTTACCCACGTACTTCTATCGCTTTGTCAGCCTTATGCGAGACAAATTTTGGCTTATCGAAATCGCAGACTCGCGCAATTATACGGCTGGGGGAGTATTGACGGGATTTTGCAATTCGCAGTCGAAGACGGCAAGAAGATGTATGTGTGAATTTTCGCGGCACCTACCGCTGATTAATTAAATTCATTTCTTGCACGTATTAAAATACGCATTAATATTTTAATCTGTGGCTAACCGCTTTATCGTAGGTATGTATCATAATACCTACTACTATGGTCTTATATTGATGAAAATCAATTATGCTTGTATTTCACGTGCCATATATTTCTTGTGTAAAGTATCTTACGGGGCATAAGAAAGAATTATTTGACATGATTGTGCGATAAAAATGATAAAGTGGGATTCTAGCGTTGGGAGTGGATTGACGAGGGGTCCTGTGTTGTCCTGTGATGGACTCTATGGTTGCTGTTAAACCCTTGCCGTATTTTCCTTAAGCCGACTAGCGATATAATAATGTGTGTTTGATGAGAGGCGGAGTCTGGCAATGCAAACAGCGCCTGCGACAGAGAAAGACGGGAAACACATGTGTCGGAGAGAGAAGGAGAGACATGTGCGGGATCGATACGTCATTTGGTTGCCTTGGCAACACATTATACTTCCCCTTCTCACCCCATATCTTTACAAGTTAGGGGAATGAATATTTTCATATTCAAAAAGGTTTTGTGTATTTTTAGCTTTGGTTCTGCTTCCTTGCTTCCCTCCTCCCCCCACCACTCCCCTTCAACCTGTTTCCCTCTCGCTCACCCACTCTATCGGCAGCATCTGCGCTCTCACTCTCACCTCCTCCCAACCCCTCTCCTTACTTTATCATCCCCTCTTTCTCTTCCCAACCTCTCGATTAGTCGATCTCACTCCTTCAGACTCCCTCTCTCTCTCTCTCTCTCTCTCTTCTCTCTCTCTCTCTCTCTCTCTCTCTCTCTCTCTCTCTCTCTCTCTCTCTCTCTCTCTCTCTCTCTCTCTCTCTCTCTCTCTCTCTCTCTCTCTCTCTCTCTCTCTCTCTCTCTCTCTCTCTCTCTCTCTCTCTCTCTCTCTCTCTCTCTCTCTCTCTCTCTCTCTCTCTCTCTCTCTCTCTCTCCTGTCTCTCTCTCTCTCTCTCTCTCTCCCTCTCAACTCCATTCCACCTTCTTCCTCTCTCTCTCTCTCTCTCTCTCTCTCTCTCTCTCTCTCTCTCTCTCTCTCTCTCGCTTAGTATTTTGGAAGCAATTTACATTGAAGGAACTTCGGAGCAACTCATGCAAGCGGCGGTGGCGGCGTTGGAGGCGGTGGGGGAATGGGAGGGAGCATCAAATAAAATAAATGTGCCTTTCTGGCTCGTAAATTTGCATGCACCATATAATTTCCCATTTCAATATTCTTCGTCCTCAATTTCCAGCCCTTTAAAAATTATTCGCCTAGAATGTAGTTCGCTGACCTTTTATATTGGATCGATAGGTTATCTAGAGTGTGTATTATCGATTATACTTTGTCCAGAACTCAGGGATAATTGGCATGTTATTGAAAAGGGGTAATACATAGCCTACAGCGTGTCGGCTTTGCAATATAGCAACACCACTTTAGTGTTTATAGTTGTCGAATACATTGTGGAGCTGTACCTTAGAACTAGCTAGCCTATAAGACGTTTTACTAGGGTATCTTTTGTTATTCAGATAGTCCTGACAATGATAGTTTATATCGTAGTCATGCATTCGTAAAATGATTTGAAATTTTTAATTGGGATGATCTAATCTTTTTTATCGCAATGTACAATCGTTTTTAAAATGCACTATTGCAAATAAATATGAATATGATTCATTAAAACATCCCAAGAATATTGCTCGTTTGGTTTTGTATGAATGATTGTGTCCAAGTCGTTACGTTCAGTGGTCTGATTCTAACGACAGTGAAGATTTATGACAGTTTGGAAATTGGCGATCATAAAACCCAATATTGGGTTCATCCAACTCCACCTGACAACTTAGCAATTAATATTTGTCCCACGATAATTAATCATCGCGTAATTTCTTTCGATTTTCACTGTTGTATCTCACTGTCCCGCTTGTCTATGTGACTTTCCCACTGCTTAACTAATCGTTTCCAACACAGCAGAGACACAAGTATTTGGTAAAGTCTTCGGGTAAGGTAATTTCCTGTTGAAACTTGTAGATACTAGTCATCCTCGTGTGAACCAGTTTAGTCTCTTTACGGAGGTAAAATATATGATACGATGAAGTATAATTTTTGTATTCAATGCTAAGTTAAAGTTTTGATAATCTAACTGACCCAACAAAGTTTGCTTGTTTTAGTTCCTTGTTGAATGAAAGGGGAGAGGGGTATAATATATAGCTCTAGTATACTAAATAGAAGTTGACTTTTATTATTATTACGTTTTTATTTAACCCTTGTAATTACGAAAACTACATTAATTTTCAACTCTTGAATATCAATATTGGAGATAGACACACTACGCAAGAACTAAAATCATTATTGGTATTAAATAGATAGTGATGTAATGTTTCCAAATGTATTTATAATATTCAGAGAAATTAATATAAAACTTTTTTGTAGAACTATAGTTTTTGTGTATGTCGGTTTTGATTCAGTCGTTTTCACGAAAAGTGGTTTATTATAATACATTTACGATGAAATAATCGCCAGGTTATAAATTATGTTTTACATAATATTGGCGGCGAAAAATTAATCAGTTCCTTACCGTCCAATGAAAGTGTAGTGTAAATTATTCATTTTACTATCGACAATAATCCCTCTGAATTCATATTTTAATACTGTTCATTACATTAACCGTAACTCGGTGTCGTTAATTTAAATTAATGTCGCATGAAATAGGACTGTGCGGTTATTTATTTGGTGATTTTTTTGGGTGGTGGGGTTTAGGGGGCGGGGGCGGGCCTGATATGATTTCTCAATGATTTACGAGGGGCACAATAGGAGGCGCTTTGTTATGTCAAATCGCTTTCGTCCATTCTCCATCATCTAACAGATACTGTAAGTAAAGGTCAAAACATGACGTTTGAGGAAAATAAATTCATTTTCCAGCATATAGTTTCTTCCAACTCTCGGGGCCATAAAATAATTCACACAGAAAGTTATTGCAATTTCGGGCCGGCGCTCAGCCATGACGGTATATCATTTTAAATGTTTCCGCCACTGACATAAATCTGTATATACAAAACAGTGGCGAGATATATGTTCGCCGGGGCAGAAATAGTGTGAAAAATAAATTATGTCACATGTTCACATTGTTCAGCTGCTTTTCTACCGTCTAATAAAAATTCGTTTCTCGTGAAGTACTAAACACTGATTCAGTCAAGCTCACATCTTCTCTATTGTTCTGTTTTGAACATTTTTTTTGTATTGTCGCTCGCTTTTATTGTTCGTGGAAAATGGTGCGAAAACCCTGGCAAATATAACCGTTACCGTTAAATCTCGTGTAACTTTTACACGAGTTATTATATTAAAACCTGCAACAGTTCACATATTTATCGCCATAAGCGTTCCAAATTGTTATTTATACGTATTATATGACACGAAATTAATTATGTGCGACTTAGTATACTATAAATGATAATAATATGGCGTGTAGATAACGGTTCCAGAACATGTTCTCAACAATCAGGATGTTCCACAAAAATTGTTTGTTTAATATTATGAATTATGATATCTAGTGTTCTTTTTAGACTCACATTAAGCAAATTTTGCATAAAATCCAGGATTAGTGGAAATTTTACTTACTTTATTATTGATAATGTCACAGTACAATAAACCTCGATAATGCGAAATACCCGAACGTGAATAAGCTTAATACGCGTTATGAATTCACGTTAGAATTTCTATTTTTGTTACAATTCGAAGAATTCCACTGTCTCAACTATTATCAGGTTATTTATGATTGTCACATGTTTGTCTACAATATAACCAGCAATAAATTATGCCAGTTTCCTTGACCCACAATCAAAGTGTGAAATACCATATAATTATGCGATAGGAAAGTGGTGTTTCCAGCTCTAATAATTCATTTCGCTCGTCGCTGCAGCCGGTCGCCATTTGTCAGCAGTAATCAGGAACTTGGATCAAAATTATCGGGTAGAATCATGAGGACTGAAGTTCAGAGGTCGAAATAATTCAGACGGATCGGTCGAAGCAGAGAGTCGGTTTTTAGATTTTCCAACACTTCGATAATCCTGACAGCGAAATCGAGCGAAAAGGGAAAGTCGAGCCGGTTACACAATCGTAATCTCGCTATATCGGGGAAATGGACGTTTTTACTAAGAATGGTGAACCAAAGGCGATATATTTTTCGGTTTTTCGGACCGATTCCTTCCTTCCCATCTGGCCCACAAACTGTCTGCAGCTCGGAGAAGCCGAAACCGGTCTAATTATAGAACTGCGAGAGGAGATTATACCGCGGGTGGGAACATATTGAGTCATCGAGCCAATAAATAATAAAATGACATCTCAAATTGTTGCGTTTCATCGATTCCCCCTTGGGTCAGATTGGATTTCCACCTCTTCGTGAGTGTCAAATGTTGTTCACCGCTTAAAAACCGATTCATATGTATATATCGGATTTCATTTGTCCTGGCGCGTGCGTCTCACGCACCGCCGGCGAAGGGCCGGGGACCGCTCAGCTGTCCCTACGTACCCGGTCCCCATTTAGCCGCCGGTTGACAATAAAATTAAATATTGAAAGTGTTTTTAATACCTTCTTTCTTCCGCCCCTATTTCTGCGCGGAGCAATACAGTTATTAAACTGACGCCTGGTATCCTGGGAGTTATGCAAATTAAGAGGCCGCCTGCGGTTGACACCTTTACAGCACTTTAAAACGTGGCGGGGGGAGGGCGGGCCCCATCAGTACGGTATACCCCGTTCCAATCAATGGCCTCGGCGCGTCTAATCCCACGATCATATTATACCCATGAGATCCCAGATTATCCCAGTTTTTATTATTCTATAGCTGGACGGAAACATTTCACAGCCACCAGAATAACCGTCAATTCAAATGTTTAAGATGAAAAATATCTATAACAAACTAGTTTATAGTACTTGTTTTGTGGTCTGCGAGGGGATGTTTTTTGGGCACTATCGCTGTCACTTGTACCACCCTCAGGGGGCGCTAGTTTATCGGTGCGAGTGAACCCAACGAACTTTGGTTAAGTACATTTCCGCACCACTCTCAGGGGGTGTTGGTTTCACAAAAATGGTTCGTTGAGGGTTCGTACCGACTAGCGCTCCGTGAGGGTGGTGCGGAAATGTACTTAACTAAAGTTCATCGGGTGCACTTGCGCCGATAAACCAGATTACTAAAAACAACCTTTTCTCAATAAATTTTGGAACATCAGGAAAACTTTTATGATAGTAAATACATAATACCGGACCGGTCATACATTACTGTCATATATTTGGAAGTCAGAACCTAATAGTTGTGACCAGTTGTACGATAAAATATATATTTGACCGTAAATCCGACAAAGACGATTAACAAAAGCAGTCAACCAGTCTAGCAAAAGACCAAACCAGTGAGAGGAAACAGAAACATACGAAATCTACGGTATCTATAACAAACCTTGAGTAATTATAAAAGTAATGTTTTCGGTTAACACAGTTCCCAACAAGAAGCTTTCTCACTCTCGCGATACAAATTACGGAAATAGGTTTTTTATTTAAAATTTTCATTAAAACCAAATCGGTAATTTTTCAGTAACGACGTAAACCATGATTTGCTAACTCGGTAGTTTTCCTTATGTTGAGCGGAAAATGATTTGTCTCGATTAATCAATACATTTAACTCGTGTTTTCTATTTCTTGTGTCAGTTAAAACACACGTATTTATCTGCGGCTTGCTATTGCGGAAATAATAGAACTGGAATTATTGTTGCCCGCGCGTATCTTCTATAGAGTATCTCGCGGGAGGAGATTAAACATAGATCGTCCCGGGCAATATAACATTTGACTCTGACAGTCCAATATATTCGTGTCTGTAGTGTGGGGGGTCGGGTTAATTGTGTTCCGACACATTAAATAGCCTGCCCGAAAAATTTATCTCGCCGTTTAAGTTGTACTCCAATAAATAATTCCGCGATAACACTATGCATTATTTTTGCCCACCGACCGGCCATGAATATTCATTCCTCGCTCATTTATTGGCAAATTATATTCGCGATGTGCGCCCCCTATTTTCCCGTACGGAACATAATGAAAAACCATTTTTGCGATAGTGTTTTGGCAGTTTCTAAAATAGGTTGTGTTGTTTGTGGTATACTATAGAGCGGGCTTAGCCAAATCTGTTCTACAATATAAAACTAGCGTTGTCATAGTGTACAGCTTACGAATCTGAATCTGTACGCGTATATGATATGTTTTTTCCGATTATTTGTAACTGTCTATAACAATATCTTTTAGAACGGTGACTGTTATTATCAGAATGAAATTATTTATGGAATTGTGAATTTATGGAAATATCAAATACTATACCACAATCTAAGTACGTTTCAGTTCATAAACGTCACCGGTTTTTCACATATAAATAGAATGAAATTTCGTTCGGATTCTTTATATGCGATTGAAATCGATGAGCATATTTTTATCGATGGGTTGCCATTTTACCGAACGCCGTTATTTAGGTGGGGGACTACACTTGTCCGGGCCGGAAACACGGTCACAATTTAAATAATGCACCTCCCTTTTTGTGTGTCGGACGACTGAAATCTTTCGCTAACAAATACGACTTCAAAACTGAACAAGTAAAGGAACAATACTGGGCACAATGGGCGGGCCCCCGCTCCGCCGCCGCATCCATCCTTTCCGAGTGGCGGAGCAATTTAAAAAGGAATTCATTTCAGAAAGTACTTGACATTTGGAAGAAGAGATCGGGATAATCAAATATTCCCGGATACAATATGATGCCAGAATGGAGACGGACGTCGGTGGACTGGTGTGTTTCAAAATAAAGTTTTGTTCTCGATCCCCTTAATGGATTATCTTATCAAATGTAATATTTTCACATTACTGCCGGCAAGGACCGGAAGAAATATGTTCTCATTCCCCCAAGTAAATTATAGTGGGGGATCTTATTGAATTTCACCGGAGGAACGATTTCATTCCTCCATTCTGACCTATATATAAACACACATATATATATATATATATATATATATATATATATATATATATATATATATATATAATAGGAGGAGATTTAATAGATAATCCAATTCTTACGGTCTGCCACAACAGGAAACTCCGGTTTGTAATGTTATCGTCCTTCATTTCTACTTGGGGTTCTATTTCTACCGAAAAAGAACTATTTTTGTGATATAACTGTTGTTTATTTTGAAATTCGTGTGGGATATTTCATGATTTATTAAACGAATATCCGTACGTTTTTTGAAACGAAATTAACACCGTTAGAACGGCTACTGCAGCCAAAATATTTTATTGCATCTCGTCCTATTTATACGCCTATTCAAATTGAAATTATTTTTAACATTTGTTGTTTATGGGTATATATAACACTTATTACCTGAACCTCCTTTCGTATACTATAACTCAGTTTTACTACTCCTTGTATCTATCCAGTATATGTCTCTCATTTACCAGAAGATAGGTTCCAGAAACTCAAATAACGGTTGGATAAATAACAAAACAGGGATAATAAATAGATTTTACTCGGATATTGTTTTGAAATATACACCCACATGAATCTTTTCAATATTTAGCCAAAGGAAATTCATCGTAAATCGTATTGTATGTTCAGTTTGTGGGGCTATTTCAAAAGGAATCGGAGCGGAATGCAGATTCTGTCCCGCGCTATGCAGAATGGCTGCCGATTATTTCATAATTTCTGCGTTCAATCTTATTCGAATTATTGTGAAATCGCTTTTGTACATACCTGGCATTGAGTCTTTAACATAATGAAATATTAATAATGAAACAGCGTAATTAATATTTTACTGATTACAGTTGAATATTGTATGTTGAATACATGTGTAAAATATATATTTGGGATTGGTGGGAAAGTATGAGATTGAAGAATAGTATCGATTAATTACCTTTACTTCCTTTTCTTCAGCAAATACTGAATCATGAACGGAATGAAAATAGGTTTATAACAAATAAAACTCTGATTTATCAGATTTTCCATTTAATAACAACTAAAGAGGTTAATACTCGACTTTGATTAATCATAACATTTGTGATAGCCAACGACCGATTGTATTTTGTACTTATTGGGTGTACGCCCCCCACCGAACGTATTTAGGCCGCAATGACACTTCGGGTAAAATTTAATTTTTATCAACAGTCCGGGCGGCCTCCCAAAATGAATCTGCATGATTTAACGTTTCAACTCGTCCCTATTATTTTGATTGTCCGTTGCGATTCCGGCTGATCCGCTTTGGGCGGTAATAACTCTTTGTAAATTATCACCGGGCGCTTCCAAATTGTCGAGCGCCCAACTCTACTCTCTCTCTCTCTCTCTCTCTCTCTCTCTCTCTCTCTCTCTCTCTCTCTCTCTCTCTCTCTCTCTCTCTCTCTCTCTCTCTCTCTCTCTCCGCCAACGCGTCCGCCAAACACTCGTCCACGGCTGCGGCACTTTCGAGGGCCCCCAAAAAGTGTTTATAACACGCCCCGGTCTGTCTCGACCCCTCCGATAATAATAAAATCCTCTTTCAGAGTCAATTACAATATTGAGCGCCGGCCGGAGGGCCCGAGAGAAAGAGAGAGAGAGAGAGAGAGAGAGAGAGAGAGGAGAGAGGCATCACTGGCGAAAAATTTAATATTGGACTCGCCAATTGTCAAACCTCGTTGAGGGTATATTTTTGTTTTTCGTACCACAGTGGAAATATTATCCCTCAAACATCGGTGCTTCTATGCCACTGCTCGATTTCACTGAGTTGTGCTTTTTTTTACGGGACAGACGCGAAATAAAGTGACGATATAGAATTGATTAGAATATTTTTGCGGACGCTCAGTAACACTTTTCTATTTAATGTTCGACTTCCCATTAGCGAGGGACAAACTTAATGAATATTTATTGTTAATATTTTTCATTATTTACATATTATTATTAAGTGAAATACAACTACATCAGTATACAAAGGTCCAATTTAATTTTTCCCTCTTTCGGGATATTCGGGCGATTCGTTTTATGACAAATCTTCGCAAAAATGAACAATGAAATTAATATGATGATTACAGAAATGTGAATCTAGCGATATATGATATTTCAACTAATGCCTTTAATCTTTTAAAATACCGCCCTGTCGAAAGGGGCGGAAATCGGGAAAAAGTTGCCCTTCGAAGGACACCGGTTAAAGAAAGAAGTATGAGTGCTACAGTAAGGAGGAAAAGGGTGTAAAATGACTTTGTTGTTGGCTCTGAATGTATTTCGGAAACAAGTTAAACCGGCTAGTGATGCATAGCCCTGCTGCCAGCAGGGCCCCCTACTCCTCATATCCCACTACAGTTCATGTTTCGACCACTTTTCCTCTATCCTAGAGTGTGCTATACATCTAGGAACATACCGTCGATACTATCAGCCATTTTGTCAAATCAATAATTGGTCGTAGCAGCAAATTAGGCCTATTAATATATACCGCCTTTAATATAAACCAGTTTTTCAACTCTAGCGTCTAAACTCTAGCGACACTTATTTATCCAAGACTATGATAGAAGATATTTCACTCCAAGATATGAAGCATTTGGGAACCTGCGATCTCTAGACGTAGAGGAAAAGCATGAATATGATTATATTGATAGCATATGAGGCAAAGTAACGGTGGAAATCTCCAGAGAAGGAAATAAAATATGACCCGGGCCTACTCAGTGAATCCGAAAGGGAGTTCGTAAGTACCTTCTGCTCGGTGTAAGACAACGATTTCTCCTTTAGGAATAATAATTGGCGCTGATTTCTGTGATTCAAACGGTGTAAAAAAATATTACCCGGGTATTCTTAGTCTTAAATAAATATTGGTGAGCCGAATTATTTTTAACACTCTCTTTAGTGGAAATGATAAGCCGGTAAAACTCTCCAAAACGAAAGAAGTTTGTTTACTTCAAGTATTGCGTCCTTAAACTCCCGAGTGTCAAGTGCTATTTTCTTCTTCCCCTGCCATAGAGCCCAGTCTGGTTACCACTTGTGTAGACCTGAGTAGGCATTTTTCGGATTCAAAATGATACAAAAATGCAGGACAATAATGCAAAATGGTGTTATATGACCATAACTGCAGGACCTAAATAGGCGTAGACTACTACCGCTTTGTAATGGGACTGGATTAAAATAAATGAAAAAATAATCCCATTGTCAGACACCTCACCTTGAACTTACATTTCAGTTTCCGAATATAATTACACGTTTTTAATAACATAATATTGTTATGTTCAATATGTTTATAATCCTTTAATCGTAAGATAAACTTGTTTAATTTATAACTGCAAGGAGTATATCATTGGAGTGAAAATAACGACCGACGGTTGTCTCAATAATAGACTCTCGTTCTAGTTCTTGCAAGACTAATGTTTAACCGAGGAATATAATTAATTAATCCCTCCCTGAATTAATCCCTTATCAGATTCTCCCGAGCTCTTAACACGTTTATCTGGATATTAAATCTATCAGTACTTTAATAACAACACGAGCTATAATTTCGCCTGACGTAAAAGGTTGAGTAATTTAATCACTGTCGATCTTTTTAAAGGCATAATAGCAATACGTCTGGTTTTAGTACAATTTATAAATTTACTGCCGTATTCGGTTTGTTCGTTCTTCTTTAAACGTCCATCTGTTAATATCGATGTCTTAGTTACAGTGCTATTACTTTTATGTGCTCAAATTATATCATAAATTGCATTGAAATAAATAAATGTCTAGTTGGAGTAAATGTAACAGTACCTATATTATTCCAATCATATCAAATCCAATATCCAATTATGTACCAGGATTAAAATGAGATTCTACAACAGTATATAACATTCTGTTAAATCCCCCCTCTGTGTTCTTCCTGCACTTTTCAAATTAATAATATTCTGGACCTTCATACAATAGATATCCCTATTTGTCCTCACTTAGATGACCAAATATTATCTCACACTAACACTTGTAATTCACAACATGTGACGGATGTTCATTATTGTCCCATGGATCGATATTCAGTAAAACTGACGCCAAAGGGAATCTATATGTCTACTAAAAAACGTTGAGCAAATCAATCGCGAACTGCGGTTCTTCTATTTCGATTCCATTTCGAGTTGTACAGAACGGAGTCAATATCAATAACTGAACCGGGGTCACTGGCCGGAGTTGAAGGCTCCCCTTTACCATCCTGCTGCACATTTCAGTTCCTCCCTCTGTCGCTTTACGAAATGCAACGATCCCGAACAATATTTCACCCCAGTTCTAAGAAAGAAACACCAAGTCCTAGAAATAGTAAGGCATCCATAATGCGTTGTTTTATGGCGTGAGCGTTAAAGGATAATTTCAAGGACTCGCAATTTATGCTACACTAAGGTGATCCATCAGGAGTAGGGAACTGACCTGCGTTTTGCACCTTCTTCACCGCATTTGGAACTTTACTTTTAAAAACGTAAAATTAAAAAAAAGCTTTGATAATTATTACAGATACTGAACAACGAACTGAGGATAGGTTCAAATATAATATTTTGAATATTATAAATTCTTTTCATCTACAATATACTTTTTTTTAACTGAATTAGTGTTGTGGCAACCAGACACATAGTCCGTTTGGTTGGCGTTGGCACTTCTGGTCAAGAAAATCAAATCTTTCGAGAGTTATATATAACTCCAGAATATATCCTGGATACCGTTTTCAACGTGGTGATTTTGGCGCAAATACTCTATTGGAGGCAGGCCATATTTATTAATTATTATCCGTGGCTAATAGGACGATAATCATATCAACTGTGTGCCGGTTGAAATGCAAATTAGGAGCACTCATGTCGCGATGGAGCCATAAATCTGCCACCCTAAGAGCAACCTGTCTGCTCTCTATGCGCCCCTAATGCCGGACCCTCTGCCCGCGTGTAGAACTTTAATCGATGTTGAAAAAAGTAAGCTCGGAACTTTAAGAAGGGGGGAAGAACTTTAAGGGCGTATATATTAACAGAGAGAAGTGCGTTTACTATTGAAACGTCATAATGCATTTTGGGAATATGGAACGGGTAGTAAATCATGGACACAAAATGTGCTGGGTACCCTGAGAGAAACTAAAATTACGAACCGCATTCGCCGCGTGGTACATGTATGAAAAATTGCTTTGAGGGGGTAATATTGTTCCCCTTTATGTTTTATAAAATGAAAGTTAGCTCATTTATATTCAGAATGCCCAGATGTAACCCATACTGGCAAATGAATTATAGAGTTTCTTTCCCACTATTCTAATGCTATCGTGTATTTAAATTGTGGTCGTGTGGTTTTTTCAGATTCCAATAAATTTCCTCGGAGATTTTATGTTTTCGTGTAATTTCTTTGGTTACTGGAAGTGCTGTTTTCAGAAATTATTAATTGGTTATCAATCAACAATTGCACTACTTGTATTATTAATGTAGAGTATTGATTTAATATGGCATGGCTTGTCCAATCGACAGTTTGGACAATATTTCACAAAACGGCTCGGCGTAATTTCATGTCGAGAACTGACAGTTAATCGGGTTAAACAGATTTATTCCTTCGACTTTCGCTGCGAGTGAAATTGCTAATTGATTTATCTGCTGTTATGGTGGAATAATGAAGTCGGATAAAGTTTTAAATAAGAAATAATGCTTTGGGACTTTTAAAAGAAAATAAACTTTCTTCGCATAAACTACTATTATATTTTCGATTTAAAAGTTCCTACTTTATTCTGAGGGAAAGTCGAGAAATATGAAATAAAACTCGGCAGAAAATCATATCCGAAGTTGTTGAAAGTTGGTAATAATTATTATCTTCGGGAAAAGTTGGCTGGAGTTGGATAGGAAAGAAAGAGGCCGAAAGAGAATGTAATAAAAGAGACCAGCGTTATATTATGCATAGGGGCTGATAAAAATAGTTGTAACACAATAGCTAAAAGGCTCTCTGAGAATTTGACGAGCTTACTTTACTTTATTAGCAACTTTGTATAACGGCAATTTTCTGTGGGCTTAACAGTAAAATTAAGACGAAATAATTTATACAGGTTAAAACGTAGCCGGAATGGCGGGTTTAGTGGACACTTAAAGCTGGGCATTCGTGTAAACCGGAGTGCTCTGGATATAGCTAATTAAAACTTTTGCCGTGTTTTCTATGGCTCACATATAATGAGAAAGTACCAATTACACATGCAACGGCGGGAATTCATAAAGCAGTTCTTCAACTGAACTCAACTTCAAGTTTTTAAATGTCATTCCGAAGAGTTGCACTGGCCGCTCTCACACTCTCTCGCTCTCTCTCCCTCCCTCCCTCCCTCCCTCTCTCTCTCCGAACGAAATAGGGCCCCCGCACCACTGATCCTCGTAATTATTTTAATCATGACTTACCTCAATAAAGAGGTGCCAATTAGAGTTTTTTCCATTTTGTATTCATCTTCAATGGTTACTGGAACAGACAAAGAATAGAAACAGGAACTTTGAGATTTCATTAAGAGATGTATGCTAGTACATTACCTGGTATGATGAAAGTTTATGAAGAAAATGTACAGCATATAATTAATTTTTTGAGTGCAACTAGAATCACTACTATTCTGCAAGAAACATTCAAAAGCCTCCCATGAAAGGAACTCAGTTCTTCCATTCTTATCTAATTTATCTCTCACTCATTAATTCATAGGGATTGAGATGTTCATATATCGAGGTTCAATATTGTTGCATTCCATAATCCAGATTGGTTATCTGCCGAAGGCGAAGTAAGTCCTCACCATTAACAATTACAAATTTTATTTCCTACAGAACTACCATTGTGATACGATCTAATTTCTGGTTGTTTGGAAGGTAGGAATGAAAATATTATGAAACGTGTTCCCTGGAAAAAGGGAACTAATTTTTTTGTTAATTAGTTCAACAAGTTCGCATTCCGCCTTTACAAAGACTTTTAAATGTGTAGAAAGTATGGTGTGCTTCAGTGTTTAATCACGATTTAATACATTTTTTGCAAATCTATATTTTAAATGAAAGGAAGCCAGATTTTTTTATATTGCTGTCTCCCCCCATTCAAATGATATTCAATCAATATGCAATAATATTTCGTGTCCCCCAATAGCAATAAGCAATAATTATTCCATTCTTTACATCTTATACCGTCCTTTGTACTTTCTCCAGCAAATTCCCTCTCTAAAGGTCTTCATTCCACTTGAATGTATTGATTAAGAAGCCGTTTATTCGTGTTTTCGGCAGCAGGTCGGTTCCAAATAATTGGGTTTTAAAGTGAGATGAGACGCAATCATTCCTCGTACGATCTGTGGTCCAGGATAACTTAAACCGGGACAATACATATTAAAACATAATTTTCAAAGTATAATAGGAAACTAATCAGACATAGGTATAACGCCCTAAAAATGAACGCCCACTACCAGTTTCCACCAGTATCCAGTTCTTGTGAATAGTAGGACAGAAAGAATATTCCAGTCACATATTTTGTCTTTAGTTGAATTCGTAATGCTAAAACTGCCTGATACACGTGTGGCTTAGGACCATAAGGTCGACAGGAGACTGGATCGTAAAACTGCTGATATTCCAAATCCTCGGGGAACCCCAAACTTAAAATTACTAATAAGTGCGAATAGATTTTATCCGAATCTATTTTGAAACATAAAGTTCATACAGTATTCAACATTCAGTAACAATGGGCTATGGGAAAACATTTATTGGAACTTTACGGCAGAAGCGAGTGAGGCTGTGAAAAAACTGGAAGCGCGCGTTGTTCGACCAGCATCGACAAAAAGCCTAAGCCAAGATTGTCCGTGGTGGAGATTGATTGTACCGGTGGTGAGCGTGGAGTGGTCTCGGGTGCAGGAGGAGGTGGTGAAGGAGGAGGAGGAGGAGGATGAGGAGGAGGAGGACGAGGCCGGCATATGTGGAGGGCCCGCTATTTGGGTCAGCGAGGCCGGCAGGTGGCTAGCGACCCGTGGCGGGGTCCGAGCAGAGGGGCCTCCCCGGATTAGCGTAGGGGGCCCGCAATCCGTTTTGGGTTACCGGGTTACTCGTGTTCAGAGCGTGCACTGAGCTCTCGATAAGATTATAATCTGCACGCAGGCCGGGCGACACTGCTTCTCGTTCGCCCACCTTGACCCTCGGTTTTTAGCGGCCACTCGCCGGCAGATGGAGCCTCTGCCCCCTCACACTTCCCTTCCCGGCCAACCTGTTGCCTTCCAACTGACCCTCTCTCTCTCTCTCTCTCTCTCTCTCTCTCTCTACTACTACTACTACTTATCGCTCTCAGAAAATTTTCTGGATCGAGAAGTCATCGAATAGAAATCGGGCGCTCTGCGGTGAAACCGCCGGTGGAGTTAACTATTCCGCGCACAACTGGCCTTTTTTGAAAGCGGTACAAGTTTCTTATACAAGAACTTATGTAACCGTTGCCATTCACCGTATGATTAAATCTCCCTTATTACGAAAGCCGTTTGAAGGTGTTCGGTTGTATTGAATTTCTCGCGTCCCGGATCGGCGGTGTCCTATAATAATTAAGAGAGTTTATTATGGAATAACTAGAGCCGGCTATTGTGACGCGTATCGCTTACCGATTCGGGGCACAATTGCCGAGGTTTTACACTAACAAGTTTGCCGCTGAACCGCGGGTAAATAAACTCCGTACAACGTGCCCTCAGCGGAGATCTGATTTGGTTTAATAATTAAATTACGAGACTGGGAAGGAACTCTCATAAATTTTAGCGCCAACCCATTATACGTTTCAATATTTTCCATATTACATCTCTTTATCTCTTTGTATGTCTTATTAGGCGTTATTAAATAAAGGGCTTTCTTTTAAATGCAACTATCTATCGGTAAGAACTAATAAAAATGTGTCCTTCGCAGCTAATAATCAATTAAATATCGATCTCTAAATTAAAAGGGTTTCTGCGTCTGTATATAAATAATTTATATATTCGGGATCGCGATTACTTATTGAATTCATTTCTACAGCTATAAATTTATTAATGAAATTGGAAATAGACAGAGTAATTTCCAATAATTAAACAGTGGATTGCTGAAAGTCATAATTGCTCGTCGCTTTTAGAACTTATTCGCTGCAGTTCACTCTTCAATGCTTTCCATTTACTCCAATGGAATTTCATATTGAAATAATTTTCAATGCAGCGAAGAATGGAATTTCTCAATTTCCCTTCACGGAACAGAGCTTTAGAAACTATTCTGACTTATTACTTTCCTGTTGGCTCATTTTCAAGTATTGCAGTGTGAAAGTTTGAACCTGTCATTTATTTTAATATTAATTTTGTTTCCGGTGATTCCACAACAAAGGTTAGAGTCTCTCATTATTCCATATTTACTTTTATCTAACAAGTGAACAAGTGAATAAGATTTTGTCATCAAATTTGAAAGACGTTACTAATTTCTTGAATAATAAAAGATTACATGGTTCAGTGGGATAATCCAAGGAACATAAACAAGAGTGGATAATACCTTAATATTATTAATAAGAGTGATACCATTTAATAATTCATTGATTCCCATAGATACTACTGATACCAAATCATACTGATTACTTAAGAAATTGTGTTAATAAAAATAGGTTAATAGTAATAAAATATAAAATTTGTGGCATGAAAAACGATTCAATTTATAGGAAAATATTAAACGTTTTCATTAAAGAAGTATTATTTTGAATATCAATGTAATATCGGCAACTGGTGAATAGGAAGTTAGATTTTCTGATAAAATGCTATTTAGATGGGTGACAACAATAGAATGAATCACGGGTTTGAAAACGGGCCACCCTAATTAAACTAATATCCGGGGGCGTCAATTATCGAAAAAAGTCCTTTCGATTGATTCAAAACGAGGTCCCGGCTCTTTTCCTATTTAATTTTCCCACCGAATTATTCCGACAAAACAAACATGAGAAATCAAATTCCAGCAGTTTGGGCGCCCCATCCTGGGCACTAACAACAATAAAGAAACATTTCAATAACGAGGCCATGAATTATAAGGCAACGGCAAACGCGTCCCCCCCTTTCTCGGGGCGCATTGTAATTTTAAATTGAATATCCACTCGTCTGGGCGCGGTGTGAAGCGCGCCCCGTAAATAATAAAACTGGGGCCATTAATATTTAAATGCCGTTGAAAAAGGAGAACAAATATTGCCCAACATACTTTCGTTTTGTCTCCTCATACAACCCCCATTACGCCTCACACAAATAGTTCTATAGCTCGAAGGAACACGGTCTATAGAAATTCTGAAGAATTTCCCAGCTGCACAATTTCATCAATAGGTGTAAATTTTAATTTCAATATTTACACGATAAACTTTTATTTGTAAACGTCCATAGAATAATTTATGGCGTCATTACTCATAATTTATAGGTTGAACATCTTCTAATTTTTAATTCTTGATCGTTAGACCTGGTCTATTGAGTTAAAAGGACTTCAGGTTAGGTTAAAAGATTTAGTTGTTCAGTGACTTGTGATGTAGTAATGATTTCCTCCTCGCTACTATTTTTAGCACAACCGATGAAAGCTAGCTTTCTTTTATTCCACGGTACATACAATGAATGTCACGTTACATTTTTCATTGATGTTTCGCGTTTACTGTGATTTCTCCTTCCATTTGTTCTATGTAATTTGTTCATCTGTTCGCAAATGATTTTTTTCCAATTTGGTTTCTCGAAGAAATTTTCCGTTTAACTTGTAAAATAATTATTTCCATAATTTTAGGCCAAAGTACGGCCCACTGTAAGGTATAATTCCAAACTCTGACTTATTACATATACAATTCGTTTCATTTTTGCTTGATAAATAGTTTCGCCCACAGGTGAAGCACCGTACGCAGTGGACTAAGTCATTATCGCAGGCAAGCGCAGTCTTACGAACGTTCTTGCTAGCCGAATTTTCTCGAAATAAAAATAGGTAATGTTAAGATCATTCGTAACAAGGTTAACTTTTTCAATTAAAGTACTTAGTTAATTATTCAGACCGACTTTCGAACACCGATTAAGGTATACGCAACTCCTTCTGTTAAACACTCATTTAATGAAAGTCCGTTGCACAACCGTTACCTCATGACTTATTTAACGTGTTTACCGTTTTATATTTAGTATTGCCTTGACATATCACTCTACAAGAAAGTGCATAAATAAATTGCATTTAGTGTTGCGTAATTCGCGCGCATAATTATATTTTTTCCCTCCACGCTCCTACATCACTTCCTCATTCCTTTGAATTAGCTGAATTGATATTTCAGGGTCAGTGATGTTCTTCTCGAGTATAACATTCAGCTGACGTTCGGATGGGCTGGGCATTATTTCTTTGTAAAATGTCCTGTAATCTCGCAATTTCAAACATTAATTAAGATAATTAAGTAAATATGAAATTATATCTGCTGAATATTAAGGACTTTTATTGGGAGATAAAAACTGGCAATGTTCAAAATATTTTCTAGTTATAACTATTTGAAAGATAAACTATTGTGACACCCGTAAAAAGTGTGTAAGAAATAATTACGAACTCATTATGAATTCTTATCAATATACATTATGCTCTTGTCTCAGGTTATGACAGTATTTATTGTTATGAACCGACTGGAGTAATAAATCAGTAATAGTACAGTAAAACATAAAGAAAATAATAATTTTCATTACTATAAAGATAAATGGACCTGTATATGCTATGCGATCACTGTAGTAGAATATACGCTCCTGTGATTCCGCGTACTTATTGCAAAGGGATTACATTTACATTTCAGGGTTGATTATAGGGCGGTAAAGATAATTTACAGTGGGTGTTTTGCATAGATAACAAATAAACAGAAATGATTAGCATTGGTTCAGGGCACGAGGCCGGTTCGACGGCTTATCCACGATAATACAGTAATGCCTGTGTTCAAGCATTTGGGCAGAGAATTCTGCCGTTTCATGAATCGGCGGTATATAATTTGTTAAAGAGTAAATAATAAACGGAATGAGGAAAGGAGAGGAGAAAGGCGAATTATCGATTGAGCGTCGCTATCAAACTTTACTGTACATTCAACACGTTGCTAGGGCTTGAAATGACCCGAGTACATCTGACAGGTCGATGTAAGACGGTGTATTAATTATAATCTTTTTTCGACTCATTCATTACTGAATTCGTCTTCCGGATAGTCGGGTACAGATACTATACCTTTTTCATAGTAAAAAAATTACATTAAATCTTCAAAATTTATTCTGAACAAACTTGTATGGGTTCTCCAGGATTTTGAATGCATGAAGAGGGCCATTTTAGCCGGGAACTTGGCTGGGATGATGTGATCCACCATGTAGGGCGTGTCGCATACACGTGCCCTTCTCTTAGTTAATGCCAACCCTCATGCTGCCTTATTTAATTTAGCCAATCAAGCCATTCAATTGCACAGTCACTTTCCAAACAGTCTCACTCGAATCGGGACCACTGTCGCCTAAAACAACGCACAACAAATTTGTTTAGCCAACCAAGTAACATTTTCCAGACCCTTTTGTAGACTCTTCGGTTTGTGCACTTTATTAATAATCAAATATCTATCTCAATTGACATGTGAAATTCGCAACAGTTCTTAATTTTACATCTTGTAACATTGCTTCAATAATATTCGCCTAAAGCCCAATCTATTCCTTTGTAATAGTTTTGCATTCTGTAGATGTAGATTATGGTCGTTCTCCTGGTTTGATCCCTCCCGGAACCTTTAAAAGCTTAAATTCGACGCTACTTCGATTCAACAACTTTCTCCGCCGTCCGTGTCCCCATTTCAGATGATAGAACTTATCCCATATTTAAACGTTTGTCATGTTTACGTTCTTAGATAACAACAGGGTGAATGGGCTTGTAGAAAATGCTATCACTTATTAGTATTTATATGGAGAGTGAGTAAAATGTATAATGAAGAAAATGTCACCTTTGAATTTCCTATTGTGTCTTATACGAACTCCAACTTTACTTAACCTTAAGTCGAATAAAGTGCTACTTACCCATTAATCCCTAAATGAAAGTTCTCTTAATGACAGATTCGAAATGATTAAAGTCTTAACGTTTATTTTAGAAAACTCCAGACTCCAGGTAGGAAAGTGTTTGACTCTAAGCCAAAGTTTTCAGAATAGTAAAAGCACCATCAGATGGTGGAAAATCGGCGGAAACACAGCCGCTTATTTGAGCTGTTATAAATAACGAGTCATTAAAAAAAGCGCCAAGAATTCATTCCAGCAGGATTCATAACCTCAAGAATTACTCTGTACATTTACCTCATCGTGAAGCCGAGCTATTAAAGGGGAGCCCGGAGTCCTTCAGAGTGAAGGATGGCCGTGAACTAAGCTTGTAATCATGTATGTTTTTACAACATGATACAACGCTCTCGGTTAAAACAAGTTGCATCACGCCCAATGATGTCACGGTGCCGCATCATAGCGAGAATTAATTACTGGTTAATGAGCCGGGGCTATTAAAATTCTTATCTCGAACAACTCCTCATATTTCCTCCCGTTTTCAGTCTGAAGAGGAACCGACATTTAGCTGCATGCTTTTTGGAAATCTCTCCCAATTTATCATCTTCAGTTGAATTAATCTGCGAATACCTAAAACGGCGTTGAATTAAAAGCAATGTTTTCTTGAATTCCGTTTGCCACATAATAGAACAGCCATGGGTTATAGAAATACTGAAGGCTGAAAACCGATTATTACATATTGAATGACCCTGGTTACGTTATGTAACGCATAATCATATGACAGTATTTCTTTATTCATTCGTATATTTCTTATATACTTTACTTTTATCATTAGTTATAATCCAGAATTAAAAAGTTTGAAATAGAGACAGTTGCCCAAATTTATAACGTTTCAACAGTATTAGTCTTGAAATCGCATTGAATCAGTATAAAAATAACTCTACTGCATCATTTGACTTTACACAAGCTGTATAACCGTTCTTGTTCCTAGGATTGGAATATAATTGCGCCTAAATTATGCAAAAAATGCAATTTAAAAGTAAGAAAAAGAAATGTTAATTTAAAAGATGAAAGGAATGTACGATGTAAAGGTATTTTCAGGAGTTGGAAGAAAACAAGGACCTATAATGGAACGCATAAAAAAAAGAAATACAACAAGAAATTTAATATCTGCGGTAGCTTTTAGATGAACGAATATAATCCAATACAACTTTCCAAGTAAAGAGTAATAATTGTGCCGAGAGATAAAAAAAGTTATTTATTTCAGTTTCCAAAGAAGTGTTTTAAAGAGGCAGTTTTACATAACAAAGTTTAGATGTTTTACGAGGAGAGTTTGTAATAAAACGCAAGAGCGGTCCCCTTTGTTCCAGAATGAATTACTTGTTCTGTGCAAGTCATTTTACTAGGGAACAACATACACAATGCTATGCGCCGTACTGAAATGCCCGCTGTTCTCTCAAATTTATTATCCCCAACCTAAAGTTGAATGCAATTATCATCGGGCGTGGGGTAGATTGCTTCCAACCTAATAATAACACGCTTAACCATACTCAAACCTGATACGCTGATAAAAATGGTTCGGTTTATTACTTATCGGGCAAATGAAAGGATTTATTTCTCGTGTTAAAAGAATGACAATGTAGACTTTTCTTCGGACTTGTCGATTAGATTTCACTATATTATGTGAAAAAGTATAGAGTAGTAAATATAAATTATAATTATAAAATACTAATTTCACCGCAATATTACAAGATTAAATATGCATATTACATAAGCTATTTGTTAGTGAGAGGGGACCCAATCTGGACTGGTTTTGGTTTCTCACCAAAGTTTATAGCGTTTGTAATATTTTGTATTTTATATTTGGTATGTTCAAATGTCTTTTCTGTCACATGGAAAACGTCTACGTTTACTAGAACCTAATACATATTTTTGCCAAAACTATAATATCATTGAATGTGTGAAATTTGTTTTCCAGATCTACTTTTCTGTTCTAGTTTTATTTTATATTTTCTCTAAAAAGAAACGTGGAGATTTACACTCACTCACTTTTAATGGGGTCTTCATGAACCGCGAAATCCGCGGCCGTGTCCGGTCCGCTAACTGGGCGTTTCGCACCTGGGAATTGTGTGGGAATTGTGTTAACTCTTCTGGGTGGGGTGTTTTTCATGGGAGTGGGACCCGGATGATGGCTCCTGTCATCACTTGCACCCCCCCCCTCCCGCGTACCGTTAGGTGACAACTTTCGCGTTGTCCGACGTCTCCATCCGGGCGACCAGGCTCTTGCCATTTTCTCCACCACGGCATTAATAAGGCCGTTTTCGACTTCTTGCCAAAGTCAGTAGCAATCCGTGAGCGAACCCGCTGACGGATTTCCTCTGAAGCATCCTCCGCTACTCAACCCACAGTTAATCAGCGAGGATCCGTAACTGATTTATGTTCATATTTTATTCCATTTATGAATCGATAAATTATAACATTATTTCTTGTTATGTAAACAATATGTATAGAAATTTTATCTCATTTAACAACGTTATCGTCAAGTTCTGTATTTAGGCAATATTGTTTTTATTTGGTGTACATTAGTAGATCGAGAACTGAAAATGGTAAACTGCGTTATAATTTCAATTAATGTATCACTGACTGACCACTACTGACGATGGAAAAATACCGAGTCCAAAAAACGAGTGGAAGATAGTCCCATGAGTTATTAAAAACCCACAGTGATATAAATTGGTTAACTTCGTACTTTTTTTGTTATATATAATATAATAATAATAATTAGCTTATATATATGGATAAAATATTATATAATAATTTGTAAAACTGTACAGAACGATTGCTTTTTGAACGGAGTACGAGTGTAGAATATTACATAGAGTCCGTTTGTGGAATGAGCCCCTTTCATATCCCTCGCTGTTTCATGTAGATGCTGGAATTGGAACCGTGCGATCGATGAGGCTGGAAGTACGCGGCTCAACTGGAAGATTCCAGTTATAGCCTTCGTATAAACTTGCTCAGGCGCGGAGATATCATTACACACGTCAATGGTAATATCGTTTTCATATTGAACAGCATTTAAATTAAATGCCGCCCCTCCCCCCTCATGTTCCTATTTTAAAAATAAATCCACTTTCGTGTTAGCATCCCTTTTCCGATTATTCGCCCGCCTTTGTAAGCCATGATGAGGCTAAAGTTTTGTCCACATTACGTTACTTTGTATCTCTGTAGGGACGCTTCGAGAGACTTCGTCTTATTCAAAAGTTACTGTACTGGAGTTACCCTGCTTTGTATGGGGGAAACGACCAAGTCTGTCTCCAACTCGTCGAGCGTATATGATAATTATACTGGAAAATGTAACCGATTTTAGCTCGCATTTTGCTAATACTAATACATCAAGCAACGTGTAAAAAGTAAAGATTTCTTTCCGGCGTAATTATAAATTTCTGAACGGATATTGTATTTTCGGTCCTTCATTGTCATGAATTTGAAAATATTTGTAATTGTGCTATTTAAAATTGATCTTGTCTCAATATACAATCAAACTGATGAATAATGTATATTTACACAAATACTTTCATATTTCAACAGATATAGTAATGGCAATGCCCAGGAAGGAAACATTTCCCAAGCTACAACTCTAATTAAAGGAAACTTCGACGCGTCTCCGGAACCGAATTTTCCATCAATTTGAGTTTGCACCCCGTTAAACGAGTGGAACTCAAAACCACCGTAAAGTCAACAGGAAAATATTCCTTTTAAAATGTATTCCAATATTACCCACTTAATTCCAAGGAATCCTTCTTCTGGTTGGAACAGGATTTTCTGGTGACGTTCTTCAATCTGTCGTGCAATAAATAATCACGATAAAGACGGCCCTCACTGGATGGCATCTGTCTTAAATTTATCATGCACGAGATAATCGCGTACCTCTGCCTCTAGATACAAATCTAGAATGTTGTTGACACAAACAATAAATATGAAAAAATCCGTTGACGAATTAGCCGGCTTTCGTTTCGTAAGTGACCTGAGTTTTCTCTTCGCCTTTACCAGTGAAGGCTGCACATAACGCTTTAAATATTTAAGCGAAGAAGTATCAAGGATCGTTAAAAACTATTGCAACACAAATCCTGCTCACCGGAGAGAAGGAGGCGAAAAAATCGTAGTCGAACAAAATTTAAAAAAATGGGGGGGGGTGCAGGCTTGGGCTCAGAGATAATTAGATTAGTTCTGTGGAGAAGGGCCCTTTTATGAGTTTTTAATATAGACCATTACAGTGGAGTAGCTCAATTATTCACAGAGTGCCCCAATCCCCCCGGGGGGGGGGACGGCTGACTTGTCCGAATCTCTGGGCCCCGGCTCGAAACAACAATTGTTTAAAATAATTAATGCCCCGCTTATAAATTCAAATAATCCCCGGCCCAATTTTCCCCGGGAAAAAGTAAAATAATGTAAAAAACATGTAAATGAACGTCAAATATGCTTGTACGAGTGCATGCTCATGCGACACGAAAATATTCATGTAGCGTGACTTTACAAACAACGATAGACTGTGTGGGACCGTTTTTTTCTTGTTTTTAATTCCATTCCGTGCACCGTAACGAGTTAGTCACGTATATGGGCCGGGAAATAATATTTTTTTATTTTTTTTTGCCGAATTACAACGACGGTGAGTACGTTTCGACGACTTTTCATAATTTCCGTGGCGAAATGCGGCAATAACCGGAAGAATAATTAACATGATTTAAACTAACAGAATCCTGTGGGAATTAGTCGTCAGAAATCCATCGCTAATGAGGTAATATAAATGCGCGAGGTAAATAAACCGTGAAGTGAAGGATGGCCACCCCGATGGCCCATGCATCCATTGACCGTAATTAGAAAAACGCAAGCCGCACAGGTGCACAGGTGTATTCGTGATTTTTGTCCTACTGCTAATTCAACAGGGGATTGAAAAATAATTTCAATTTATACTTTCTTATTTTATAGGGCAGAATTAAAATATTCATATTAAGCAAATTAATGGAATAATTCCGATAATTTACAACAGAATAATTGTATCAAAGGTCAGAAGAACCTTGGAGCGCCCATGCCATTATTATGTCATGTGCACCGGTTTCAATGCCGTTAGTAAAAGTAATACCAGAAAAGTATGTGTGTGTATTTCTTCTTGTCCCTGATTTCAATATTCAAGGCGTGGTGTACATATAACCTTTAAAGATATCGTTTCCAAAAATAATAATGTAAAATTTCTTTCTCCTCCCGTTTTCTAAACTATGGCAAATTCGTGCAACAGGTCTTGTGTGTTCGAGATACAAAACGGTAAGAAAGACAAAGTTAGAAAACTAACGTCTGTGCCCGCCTCATTGGCACTTACTACCAAAAGAATTAAACTCAACACGTTAAATCAATTTATCGCACACGTTCATCTTGTTGAAGGCCCAACGCCTCGACTGTTTGTTATTATCAATCTGACAGTTGAAAACAACATGTACAACAACGTGCCATTGCTCTGGCCCTCAATATTAATTTACGAAGTGAGTTTAGGGAAGTGAAGGAAAAATTATTCATACAAATTATACTTATTACACAATGTCTGATAGCAGTAATAATGTTTTAGAACATATTGTCCAACAATATCAGTAAGAATTACTTCATTTCGATGTGGTACCTCCATTACAGAAATGTAACAGCACCGAGGAACATGTTCATTATACTATAGTTTCTATAATATTCAAGTGTAATTGAAGGTTTTGCCACTTAAAAAACATCTTTATGGTTTGATAATAACAAGAAACCGTAAAATATTGTCGTTTATATTTGAACCTCATTCGTTCAATGTGAAAAATATTTCTGTATAGTTTTGCTTCACTTGAATCTTATGAACTTCAGATCGATGATTCTAAAATTCAATTTTTCGATATCGCTAGAAAACATTTTTCACCTAGGAATAAACAATTAGACGCCCAATTAATAAAATAAATCTCTGGCGGGGCATCCGTTTCGGTAACACCGAGCACTACTAATATCCCAACTATTCGAACGATTTCACATATTTAAGCCGCACGAAACTCCGAGCAGAGTAATCTATAGGAAAGTTTCAGCATTGTTTGCCCCGCGTAGGTATAATAACGTCATTGAATTCTAATGCGAGGGACTCCGAATGGAAATGCTAAGAATTCACACAATTCAGGACGGGCCCCGGTTAAGGCTAAACATAACTGACATTGTATACATTCTGTTTAATGAATACCCTGACAATGTTGAAAGCACAAGTGTACTGAAATGTCTGTCGGGCTAAGTATCCTTTGTTTTAGTGTTCTTTTTTTAAATCAGAAGCGCTCGGGTCGTTTAAGTGCGCCCCATTCCTGAAGCATGATTGTCGGTTGTCAACCTTTTATAGGAACCGGTTTATTTAATTTCACTTAACTTTAAACAATAGCATATAAGTGATTGAGCGTTATTGTTGGCCAATTTGAGAAACATTATAGTAACAGATTTAATATTATTTAACAAAGAAATAACCAATTTCTCAGCTGCAAACTAATACAGTGAAATTTAAGAATAGGAATGTGGATTTTCTATTCACTCTATTCATTTTCTATTAGGAGGTACCATTAATTTCTTAGGTTCTTAGGCAGTAGGGTAACCGGCGGGTTTTGTTATCGATTTCGAACTGGTGCCTCCCACTGAAAGCTGTTCAGCACTACCAATTAGCGTATCGCCAAAAATGAAATACAACATTAAGTTGCGAGTGCTTTTACAGCTAATCTCGTTTCATTTCAAAAGGTGGAATTAATACTCGACTGATGAATTCCGTCTGTTAAAGTGCTCCATTTGTAAGTTAACTGAATGCCTTACTCCGCTATCGGTCTTGAATCTTCGGTGAGTGAAGTGAAGGGAATGGGGACGAAGCTCCTTCAGGGGACTGGGGAACCTACCTTCATAATGAGCATCATGCTCCCTTTCAGAGCAGCTCCTAACTCTAGACCTAGCTTTAAATGCGGCCAGCCTCGGAGATTTTACCCAAGGACGAACTTAAACAATTATTATATATTCATTCGAAAAGCCTGCTTTTATTATCCTGAATTACTGGTTTCTTTAAATACTGCAAATTATCTTAATTTTATTTATCATCGATAGAAAATAAGGGTAGTGACTGACATGTTTAAATTTAATAAATAGAGTTGAACCAATTTCTGACTTAAATTTTACATTTCAAACATAAGCTTTAGAAGTATGATAACAGATCTTTAAATTAATAGATAGAGCTAATAAATAAAGTTATATAGACATAGTGAATTATTATATTCAGTTATAAATCAGTTCGTGTCATAAATAAATTACGTATAAACGAATATATCTATTAAGATTAGCAATACGAACTCAAATCCTCATTTCGATTTATGGATAGGATGCTATTAGTGCCGACCACTGCTAGAAGCTCAAATTATATAGTTTCTTCCTTTCTGTAATTATAAATTTTATATTAGGAATAGTAATAAATAATAAGGCTCATATTTATATTCTAAATCGAGAAAACCACGGTTAATAGTAAAAAAAGAATGTAATGAGATTTTCATCTTAAACTACAATTTTGTTCCAAAATTCCAGCGATTAGTCAATTAAGTAGTCTATTTGCAATGATTACGCGAAATATTGTATAATGGGTTTTCTACCACCATCTTTATAATGTTCGATACAATTTTGTTCGTACTTGGATTCGAAGCAGTAACGGAATCGGCCTGATGTTATTGATATATTTGAAGGGAGTTATGTTGGCTCTGGGTTGGCGTTAATGTTGGCCAAGTGCAGCACAGTGGAATTGGGGATACTCCCGCACCTGAGTCCACTCTTTTTAATGGACCCCCGAACCGTTTCGGTAACCGCTATATTTTTATAGCCCAATTCATCTGGAACTATCATTTATTTTATTCCTACTGACGTTTCAATAACGCGGCTGACACATTTCATAAGAAAATTGTTTTGAGAGCCGTAGTGGCACCGCCCCTACTGCACGAGCAACCCCTGTGGAATGGTAATTTTCCCATGAGAGCGAAACGTTGACTGAAGCGTGTACTATATTTATCAATAGATTAATATTTATGGCAGTCCTGATGTGCTGAATTTATGGGGCCGTAGATCAATGACCAATGGACACATTGTGCCGTCGGGTGATGTAATTTGTTCTTCCTCAACCAGTATTAAACTACGAATGGCGAATGGCTGACACACTGAACTTTAGTGAAAAATATTTTTACGGTAACATAAAAGTGATTTGATTTCATCACTAAGATGGTGTTCTGCAACGATCTCTCCCCTTGTGTGTTTTTAAAAGGCGAATGAAACTCTTGAAAGTGGTATTATTTAGTTACGAAATTTAATGTCAAGTGTTCGTCCTTGATTCGTCCTATCCCCATTGTTTGTCGGCGAAGCCTTACGACAAGGACATCAGGCAACAGTAGTTAACCTCCGGTCAATTTACTGGCGGCACTGCTGTTTAATTTACCAGAAAAATGGTAAAAATTGAAATGCCAGGGATTTGACAAGATCAAGGGGTGAATGACAATAATAGCATAAAAAATTAATGATTATTGTTCTGGAGAAACTTTGTACCTATTTCCTATAATTTGTAACTCCAAATGTTATTTCCCGGTGCCCTTATTCCATTTTACAGTGGTAGCAAATAATAGGTAGATATTTAGGATACGAGGTCGGAAATATCGGCATGAAAGGAGAAAATTAGTGACCTTATAACGCTGATTCATAAAAATGTTTCCGTTAACGATAGAACCTAATTTTCTTTAGGATCAATTTAACAAACTTTAATGCATCTTATATATTGGGAGTGGAGATAAATTTGCGCATTAGTGAGCGTATAAATTTGAGCGCACTTCAATTATAATTCCTGTTCAGATGAGGTTGTGCAGGTCCGCGGGGCCTGCCGGTGCGCTTTGTCACGAGGCTTTGTCCCGCATCACCGAACAGCCTAATGCTATTGTCCGGCAATAGCATTACCGTTGTAATAATTCAACTGTAATATCATCGGTACTGACTACAGACTTAACTATACTTCAGCCTCACGGTGCGTCCCTCTCGCGGACCCGACATTATCACCGCACACCTGAGGCTGGCTAAATATTTGCCTGTTTTATTTCACATACAGGTGTAATTTATTTCCGTTACTTTTATTTTTATTCTGCTCTGAAATTCTTTTTACATTAGATACCTACTTTATCTTCAGATATATATATATATATATATATATATATATATATATATATATATATATAACGACTTGACTGAGGCAAGCTTGATTTGTAACAGATCAAGCGGTGAATGCGGCAAGAAATTAAACATGAACTCTTTTTTTCACGATTAAATTTGATCCACCATTTCCTCAAGCACGTTTTTTCCCCCAACGAGATTAGATACTCCAATTTCATCTTACGATATACCGGGTATAATTGTTTTATTTATACTATTTGAATTTCATATGTCATTCTTCAAATACTATACAAGGTGTATTTCAATGAGCTTCTCCCGTATTCCTAAATATACTGTGTAGAGTATATAGATTATACATATATATACTAAACATGTACAGTAAATGCCTGATAGCTGTATTTATGTCTTTTGTAATAATCATTTATTACCGCGTGGTTTCCTGCTGACCGCAATTTTTTCTGCTCCTTTTTGCTTCGATAAACGGTCATATATTAAGTACTCGTGATACCAAATAATATGGCCAATGAAATTGTGTTATGTCTTTTTATTATCATCGTTTCTATGAACTATCTGTTAACAGACATTTCGATCACACATCGATTGGGGACTGTCAGTCACGTTGATGTCAGATAACGGATGTTTATATATATATATATATATATATATATATATATATATATATATATATATATATATATATATATATATGTATAGGGACAAACAAACCTATGTAGTAATGCTCACGTAATGGAAAATGTGTCGAAGCATGTGCATTCCGGAACTATAACTAATGTAGAAGCAACATATAATATATTTCTCAATATTTAATGGTTCCGACTGGTGGGACAGCCGTCAATATTATCCGGTTGACTATATAGTGTTTGTAGATTTGTTTTGTGTGTGCTGGTTGGTATCTGTGATGTGAGGCTGTTGAGCCTGAACTGTCGGCCAATGAATGATCGGGAAGGAAATGTGGGAATCCTCAACACCTAGGCCCCAAGGCCACAACCGGTCACTCACCTTTGGGATCGATCTCCAAAAGTAAATTGAAGGTTATTTATTGTGACGAATTAAAGCAAGATGTTTCCCTCCCTCCCGCCCCCTTCACCGTTCGTAATTCGGGTTCTTCTTGTTATTCCGATTCGATTTTGTATTATTGTAAGGAGATTGGCCTTTTAACCGGTCCTTGAAACGTCTGAACCGCATCTCAACGTCGTCCAGTCGAGATTGCCAAGGACATTTTAATACATTTCAGGTAATTCAGTATGTTTCTTTTATAACTGTGAAATTCTAACTGGTCAACGTAGGAGAATTCAAATATTGCGTCACCTGTTTTTGGCGTTCATTTTGTCTCGCTGAACGTAAGAAAAAATATTCATTAAATCATTACTCTTCGTCTAAGATCCGAATATATTTCTACCGAGAGAGAGTAAGTAAGCGCTTCTTTTTAATAATAATAAAACTATTTAAAATTATCAGGAAATACGAACGTTTTCGTTCGTAATAATGTTGGTATTATATTAAGTGCATAATAAATTTTAGATAGCGGTCAATCTTTCCATAATAAGGCGTATAATTCCCTTAAATTATTTTCAAGTATGAAGTATGTCCTTTCCTTTTTTAAAATTCATTCCCACTGATTCTATTACTATTATATACTGTTATTACTTTATGTCTTTTCAAATTATAGTCGAAATAAGCGTAATCTTTGTTTATATTAAAATTTGAAAATGTATTGATAACTATTTTAAGAAATTCGTTTACGAATAATAGCAATATATTCGTGTTTTACGCTATGATTTGTGGAAAACAAGAGACATGGTCACTCTGGACCCTGCTTAATTTCCTTGTGTACAGCCATAACAGTGCGCCATCCAGTTCGCAAACCACATATATGCAATGTCTCTCTGAATTACATGCGGTCGAATAGCATGAGGCCCCACATTCGCAGATCGAAATTAGTCTTCGAATTTCTCGTGTACTATTAACGTGTATATACTTCATTCTGTCCTACCCATTCATAAAATATCATGAGTTTAAATTTTAGTGGAAAACAAAAAGTATTAAATTTACGTAGATTTCGTGTGTTTCTGTCTCCTCTCGCTGGTTTGGTCTTTTGCTAGACCGGTTTCGGCTGCTCGCCATCTTCAGTAGCGGTGTTAGGCACTTTGGCACTTTGGATTTTTTGGGGCATCCTCACTGCACTGTCACTCTCACTTGTACTGTCTGAGCTTTCAATGTCTGCTTGTACAATCAATAGTTTTCTAATTTTGGGGATATTTCCTGAAAAATTTAATGTGAAGTGATATAATGTAATTTAATCACTCCATGTATAAAAAGTTAATAAAATACATAAAACCTGAATGTTATGTCTTTTTGTACTAACATATGAGTCCTAAAGACCACGCCAATGTATTTCACGCAACAATGCCTCCAGTTTCATGTAAGCTTCCGTCAGGGAGAGAAGGAAGGAAGTCTGCGGTTGGGATCGATGAGCTCGACAGTCGAGGAAGTGATGACCCCCTAGTGAGAGTTTTGTAAAACCGGTGACTTGACCTATTTAACTTTGGTAATTTAACTTTTTGGACATAATAAAGGGTTGATTGGTTCGTGGCTGAAATCTGTCAAAAGGAAACGACAGATTCGGGGACGGCCGTTTTACCATTATGCCGAATTAATTGTTCCACCAGAGTTTTAGGGGCGTTGAATTGAATTCGAGTTGGATTTAGACAGTATTAGGGTTTGAATTAGGGTTATTTGTTACAGATTTGTTGTCTTATTACTTAGTTTTCTTTCTAAGTAGTAAAGGACTAGTTTCGCCAAGCACACAGTAAACGTTTTCGGCATGTTTAACCAGTACCAGCCAGAGCCCTCTCTGCCTACCCCAATCAGTTACGACTGTAATGTCCCCACTGCTCGGAAATTACAAATTTGTCCCTAATGAAAAACGTTAAACGTAGGAATTACGTGTACATAGCGCGAACAGTTGGATAAACTCCATTCAAGTGGGGTTAGGCCACCGGGCAGATGACATCTCCCCCGGAACTCAAGTGGGATGTTCTGGACTTATCCGCCATGTCTACGAGCTGGACCGATGAAACTCTGTCCTCTGGAGGCATATTTTATTCCACGATAACAATTAGGTCACAGTCGCTGCAATATAAAACTTGTTTCAAGCAGGATTGAAACCACTACTCCAGTACTGATGTAAGCGTCAATCTGCTGGATCTGAAATGGAAAGTAGTGGACGAAACATTATTGCGTTTTATATAAAATTATATTAATTTTCATTTACATTTTAAACTCCTTAAACAGCAACACGCCCTACTACAGATCTACTAACCTCTTTGAGAATGGTCTTGTACAGAATTTGGTGACCGTACCGAAAATCTGCCTTGTTTAAACGTGCGGTTTTCAGGCGCAGAGAAATAAGGCTCGATAGTGGCGGCCATTGAATAGTATTATAAAGATCATTACGTTCCTGTTCTAGCCACACGTACTCTGTCAAACATATTACATTGTTGCGATTTCGAAGGCTACTATGATCGGTTATACTACGATCTCAGATGTGTTAATATTTTTAATATTTCACGTGGAGGAGATTTGCAGCGTCGAGTATTGTGGCGCGATGTTGGCGGCATCGTGTTTCTAACGAGGCAGGATCGGAAGTGCCTGAGATAGTTGGAAAAATATCTCGATTGTCCAGTCCCTTTGCGGGATCGACACTTTTCCTAGTGGTCACTGGTATACGAATCGGTAAGCAAATTCGATTCCGTTGTTACTTGCATCAATACCGGTCTTCATATGTGGGTGGAAGAAAATAAACCACGTCTTATACGAAATGCCGATATGTTTAACATAATTTTCACTCACATTTAGTGTAAAGAAGTAGTCAAAACGAATTGCTCTCACTCTCTCTTCTTTAGATTTTTCAATCATAAATATTTTCCGGGCGGAAATACTGTAATTCCAAGTGATTTCCGATTACTGAAATGCCTCGTGAAATTCAAAAAGCGAATTTTGCCCAGGAATTGGGCATAAAATCAATTACGTCACTGTCACGGAAATTTGCGACAATGAATGTGACTGGCGGAGTTGTTTGTGGCCCATGGTAGTTTTTATACATGAAAAATCATATTATGACAGTGCCATACAAGTAAATAGAATGTGACTCGTTGTGTGGAACGGTCGACGCTGTTTTTATAAGACATTTTTTATTGTTGTTCCTGAGAAAGCAAATCTGTGGAAAGCGTGAGAACCGGGAGCCTCTTGCTCGAGCCTCGCACTCTTTGATTTCTCGACTCGTCCCCGTGCTTTTCCTCAAATCGTTGATTCTGCTTTATTCACGCGTGTATTCTACTATATCGTTCTAATATTTTAATGTTCTATTTATTGAATTACGGATTGGGGACTCAAAGTAGTCTCTTGGAGTTGGTACAGCTGTAATTGGATAAAATTAATTTTAACCAATAGTTTGTTGGTGAACATATTCATGTTCGCTATTTCGATAATAGATGAGACAGATCTATCGCTGGGGAGTACCTCAAACTTAAAGGGTAAAAAATAAAATGAATATGTAAAGCACGAAAGCCGCATTACTATCCATCTATTCTATTTTACGATGTCATTATTGTGAAATATAACTGGGCCTCAATGGTCGGTTTAAAGAGCAGTATTCGAACGAAAACCGAGCTCGGCAAGATTACTACCGGAGTGACTGACATCACGTGCAATAGCCGTATCAGCGGGGGCATTACGATGTAAAATAAAATACGACATCTCATACATATGCATTAAGGGACGTGGAAAAGGGCAACACGCCCTCAAAATCGGTTCGGAAACAGTGACTTAGTAGAAACGAGAACAGGCGTTTAGCAAACGTATCGTTTGGCCATACCGGGCCGGTATTCGGAAAAATAATATTACAGGAGTAGCGGCAATCTCAGCCCCAATAAATATCGCTCAAATAAATAGCGACTTTTGGCCAACTGGAGGCTGTCCGGTTCTAATCATAACGGCGGGAAATCGATCCGGCATCGGGACCGGCTAGTGCATAATAAATAACCCCCGATTTGGCTCCTGTTCTAAATGCAAATAGACTGCGCAACAATGGACCCAAATGGGATTTTTCCCCTTTTCCTTTTAAACGGCACTGTTTTGTTTTACTTTCTCTCCGTCGTTAATGGGCAAATTGTTTGCTTTATGCCGTCCAACCCCCAAACACCCTCAAACATTGAAACAACGAAATTCACTGAACGTTTCCCTCGGCTATTTAAACGATGTACGGACGATTATTTATCGAATTAGTACATTATTTCATTACCGGACGAGGGTTATCACAACGTTCCGGCCCGGAGGGAGGAGACACTTTTTAGCTGGAGTGTTATTTTGATTTTGATGTTCCCGCCTATTCATCGTTGACGGCCTTCGGTCTAACTTATATCTGCTAAGTTTTCACACTGTCAACTCCAATAAAGGAAATGGATCTGTACTGTTCCCAAAGTCGTTGTGCCTCTAATGAAACGGTGTGAAGATGCCACTGTTCTTTTGAAATTCTTTAACGATAGAATCTACATCATTTCCGCAGAATATAATCGAATTTTCGTATAATTTTTCCGAAATAGCAGTCTTCTACTTCCATCGGTTCTGTTACACGAAACACAGAATACAAAACTGCGGATATTAAGTGCTTCCATTTTTCCGATTCCTGGAGTAGGAAAAAAAAGCAAGTGCAAGCTATTCAAGAGTCCATAATATTAATACCCAACCTCCCGGATAATAAATATTATTTTAATAATAAATCACGCTATCCAATTATTATTAATGAAATTTTCAAAAGAACAAATTACGGTTTTCTGCCTTTCACCGAAAGAAAGATTTATTTGTGGCACTTATTCCATATTAGGAATGAGCTTCAAAGTCGTGGAATGAAATCCATAACTCACGGATCGGTGAGGAGGGAGCACTTTTAAACTGGTGCTCACGTCTGCCGCCCAACGTCGTCTCTCTCGTTTCTTTTTTCTTTTCTACATAACCGCTTCATGGAGTTTGATCAGCATGATTTATCTCGGGAGTGGTCCATTCCTCCGGCCTGGTGTTTTGGGAAACAACTCCTCCGCGATACTCTCCTACCCTCCGGCTGTCGGCTAACGCCCGATCTGATTAATGGCCTGTACGGACGGAAATTAATTTCTAATTAACATAAAGTCGGGTTATTTACGGGAGTCGGTCCGATTAAATGAGTATAACGCAAGCCCCGATCCGGACTGGGAACTCGGTTGAAATAATACGGGGCTCGATAATTGTAAATTATGCCGGATGGGAAACGCTTTCCATCTTCTCAACGCCGAGACAACTTGAAAGCAGATACACTGTAATTTATTATTATCCTTGCGCCCCTCGTTTTTCAGCCTTAAAAGAAACAGTTTCATTTAGTACAAACGAAATCGCCCGGAAGATGGTAGTAATAAATAAAGGCCTTCCCTCTCCAGTTTCCAGACAAATTTTCCCCGTACAGAGTCCTATTAATTCTATAAATGGAAAACTAAATCGAAATGTCGATCTCCTGGCAGTGATGGGATAAACAAATAGAATGTGAGCTGACAATTGATAATTTAACAGTTTGTTGCCGCTCAGTTTGCTCGTACATATGATTTTAATTAAATTTATGGTATATTTTTCAATTACCTATATATTTGTACATAGCTATTATAATAAAGTGGTTAATTTCGTGACTGAGTGGAATAAGCAGTTAACATGGCCTTCACAGGTGCTCTCTATTGTTGACCGCATTCCAGCTCTTGGGAACGGTTACATTAACGTAAATATGTGCCTTACACAAATTAATGATAATACAGGTACCATGTGCGTTCATATTCTAACAATATATATTTTTAATATTTATATATATATGTATACACACACAGATATACATTACTGGTATTGAACAAATAACGTTTCACTGAAATGCGATAATGTAAAGCATGTTTGTAATTATAACTTTACATCCTCTACTCTAGAACATGTAGAAGAAGAGAAGAACAAGTTTGTTTAATCAAGTAGGAGATGGAGTTGTAAAAAGACATTGTAGAACGTGTATCAAAAGTTTCCTCGTCTACAGGAGAGAAAATGTTTGTTCCCCTAATGTTACAGAATGAATTGGAATTCTTAACGAAGCCGGTATCTGGTAAATTCGGCGAAAGGGAGCGACTCTGTAGTAAGTGTAATAAAATGTCCAGATTTATACTCGCTCGAATTGATATTATGGAGTTTTTGAATAGGCGTTTTGCGCCAAAATAACAGATTACAAAACAACGGATAAAACAATGTACTCAGTGTGCGTTCTTTAATTATAGCTTACACGAAAAGAGGATAGTGAATGAAAATAATAGATTATCTGAACACAATTCGTTGAATACAAAAAATTGCCATTCCTAAGGAGGAAAGAATTCGTATTTACCAAAGAAGCGCTTGTCGTTCGGAGCCTGTGTACAGACTAATTCACAGCCCTGAAGTAAATTGTAACTCACTTTGAATGAGATTTATTACACACAAATATTTTAATGCACCAGGCGCCATAAAATTATCTTATTAAATAATCTGTCTCGTGTAAATAATGTCCTGTTGTCTCGCAAAGCGAACATGTATACCCCGCAACCGTAAAATACCGAGATAAAAAACGTGGAAAATTATTATTGTAAAATTCATTGAATGTAATCTCCCTGAGGCAGTAAACAGAGCTGACAGCCCTTATGAAAAGAGTGGAAGGGCTGTGAAGTCTGTCTCTTTACCCGTAATTGTTTTAATTGTATCTCAACGCGAGCATTCTTACATTCGGTGTCCCGCAGAAAAGTCAGCACGCTAGAGAATAATTGCTGCCTTTGGAAATGAGCCAAAGTGTTACCTAAATGAAGAGGAGAATGTTTTAGCAGACCCTAAACATTATTGTCTTTTTACGTACTCTGAAGAAATGAGTGGACAACACTCCGGTGTAATAGTATAACGCTATCGTATAAATAAATTATATAAGATATTATACGCGCTTATTCAATCGTTACGTTAGAAGGTCGCTAATTAAAGTCGGGCGGGGAAATATTGCAAGTCGGTTGCACACACCCATCAGCTCTAAAGTAAATTATATTCCATTATGTAACAGGCCAGAAGGTGAAAGATCTACATCATTCCTTATCTGCGCGTCAAATTTTATCTGATTTCAGAAATGGTTGAAGAACAAACGTGATCATTTATCTTCACCCCTAATAAAACGGTATCAAAACATCAGACACTGTCTAGCAATTGCAGTACAGTACTTTTCATTGGTCCTGCTCTAGGCGAACGTTTGGAAAGCCGAAGTTAAGATGTGTATGATAAAATTTTCGAGTATGTAGCAAATGAGCATTGCAAACAGACGAATTAGAAGAATAAGAAACGTTTAATGCCTGAATGATAACACAGAAATATACCTTGGGGCACGACCGTTGTCTAAACTAACCAGCATGTGGTCAAAGACTCGACTGTCTCCTCCTTTTATTTCGTTATCCTTTTATACATTACAATACAATAGACAGTGAGATGGCTAAACCTATATGTCCGGCGGGGAACCGTTAATACCCTCTTTGATGGCCCGCCGATTTGTCACAGGTATTGGCATATAAGGTGAATTTACCAGAACGTACCCTATGCTCTGCCGGATTATGTTTCCTTTGTCCTTCGGTGACAGCGTCACTAGTATTAGTATTTTTTATTGAATAATATTCAACATTTCATAGTAGAGTTCATCCTCAACGGAGCAATTGCATCTTGGTACCAGTGTTGGAATATTAATGCATCCAATTATGTTATTTCTTGCGTTCGTTCTTCAATTCTCCGATACGACAATTACAAGTGCGATTCCCGCCCGTTTTCTTCTTAATTTGTTACAAAAGTCAATATGGTCAACAGTGAATACGGCAGAAGGAAGTTTAAGAACGTTTGTTCGAATCCTTATTTACAGACAAAGTAAGAAAGTTCGAAAAGGAAAACCGATTTCGAGTTGTATTTGATTAGGTTCGCGAATAAGTTCGAAAATAAAGTTGTTTAACGCAATATGTTCCGTACAAAATGAGCCCAACTTTTCCAGTAATTCTTCGGAATCGCATACAGGAACCCGGGTTCCTGTATAGGGGCGCGGCGCCTCTCGCGTTTCGCGAGATTTCGCTCCGAAGATGTTTAATTCGCGTTTAAATATTTATTGCCGCATCCCCTTTGCCTAATGCGGAACCCCTCACCCCCAACCCCGCGAATCTCTCTTTTTGCGCATCATTTCGCACAAAGGGCCGGATTATTTATTCATACGAAACATTTGAATGACAAAAATGATCAGAGCGGGTAATTTCCCAGCCTCTTTCTGTCTGCAATGTTCCTTGTAAACCGTCATGAAAAAAATATTAGAGCTATGAATATAATAAATGTGTATCGGGAACGCGGCTGTGGTAGTGAATTGTCGACATAATTCGGTGAGAATACCATAAACCAAATGTCCCTTATATATATGCCGGTTGCAAAAACACTTTATTCATGATGCTGTAACATAATATCTATTTTGCAATTTAGATGTTAACATTTCATTTTCGATTGCAAGAGAAACAACAGTATAACACGCACTCGTGGGATACAAGTGTCAAAGGCACATTATGTGTCAATAAATACCCGATAATGGCGTTATTAAACAAAGTACGCCATTATACAAATACGACTATTACAAATATTTTCAGCTTTAATAATCATTAAATATAATTTCCCAGCGCCTGAGTATAGATTGCAAGTCTTGCTCTGTGCATATATCTTCAAATCCAGTTTATTTAATCGCATTACGGGACCTCTATTACAGCTAGATATCGCGAAGAGGACAATATATCATTTATCATTGATATATTTCGATTCTCCTTTTACTAAATATCACCAACTGCAGATTAGGGTAATTGGTGATTGGAGGT
This sequence comes from Lethocerus indicus, assembly GCA_019843655.1. Lineage (NCBI taxonomy): Eukaryota > Metazoa > Arthropoda > Insecta > Hemiptera > Belostomatidae > Lethocerus > Lethocerus indicus. The sequence goes on along the minus strand of JACDQD010000003.1, from coordinate 16,420,198 downwards.
TCAAGACTGTTAGAAAGAAATTGCTGCCGAAAAGAAAATTACGTACTCGTTCGTCAGAATTGTAATGAACGGTTGTTCAATTTATTTATAGCTGCTGTCCTAGGCTGACGTTTTCCACTAAAATAACGTAGATAACTCATTGTCAGTGGAATGAGGCAGTGCAACAAATGATAGATGGACATTATTCGTCATGACATCTCTTGATTTCCGTGCTTCCATCAAATTTTCTGGTACCGAATATGAAATTACAAGCCACTAGCTGGATATTATTGTCTGTACATTTTGTTCATACGGGTTTCAAACGTTTATAATTCTATGAGATGTTTCCGGAAAATTAATTATCCTCCCGTCCTTTTACTATAAACGTTGCATGGAACTCAACTTAATTATGTTAATTGGCAATTTAATACCGACTGGACAAATCTTACTCGAGCGAATTCCATTGTTATGGATTCGCCCTTTATAACTTCGTTATGACTGATATTTCACTGTTTAAATCATGAAAAATTAAATACTTATAAAATGATTAGAAAATGGTGTCTCACGTTGTAGGATGGTACTTCTATATAATCTCCGGGAAAATTGAAAGCTATAGTTATTTCTTAAGTTGTAAAAGTTTATTATTAAAATGACACTTCGGGAGAAATTAATAAAAACAACAAAACACTGAAAAGGCAGTGAAATGAATATTATTGACTATGTAATATTCGAACGTAATCACAGTACATTCTGATCGAACAGATAGAAAATGATGAAGTACTTTCGTGTTTAACAGTGAAATATCGATGTAGTCTAAATACAAAAATAAATATAAGTTGAAAACTGAGAGTGAACAAACGAACAGTACACTGAAGTCAGAAATTAGATTCATATTCGTTTACTCGGGGCTTGATTAAGCGTTTGGGAACGAGTTGAATGTTCAGAGGAGGGGAAGAGGTTTTGAGGAAATCTGAGTGAAGAGTTAAGAAACCAGTTGAGAGGTATTGGGCGGCCTCGAGCCTGACTGAGGCTTTGTCCTCCGCGCGGGGGTAGCGACCCTTTCAGTCCCACTCCTTATACTACATGCCTCTTCTCTTCCATCCCGTCCAATAGTTCACCTTGGAGAAATCACAGAATAAACCACATCTCTGCCACATCGCACTCTGCCGCCAATTTATTGCCTTTGTAGTCTCCTTTAAATCATCGCTGTTTTTCTTCCATGTTGTAAAAAAAGATAACGATAATTCTTGAAAAATCGAGGATAAAATACATGCTTCGTATCGACTACCTCGCAGTTTTATCGAATAACTTGTGTATAGCCAAAAACAGAACAAATTTCATTATTTTCAATACTTTTGATGACGAAAAACGAAGATAACCTGCCTCTTAACAATAATGTGAAAGTGCCAGTTCAATTTACGTTTCCAATTAAACAGCTATCCCCGGTATACAACAGTGGTTGAATAACAGCTGCAATAAAATATTAATAAAAGAAGCAACTCTACAATTCGGATGTTTTCCAGTTGAGAAGTAGTAGTCGATAAAGTAATTTTAATTTATTAAAACAAAAAAGTATAAAAGTATAAGTTTTTTTCTCGCTTCAAATATTTCTGCCGAATACTTACGAATTTCAAACAGCCTACACGAGAAACGTGATTACGATGGTGTCACTTTCTGGGAGAAACTGACTTACAACATATTTGGCTGGTTCCCGATGTTACTTTCTGGAATGTTTCTCAAGGACGGAGATGCAACCAATGTCTGCAGTTTGCCAGCGCTAGCGTACAACTGTTAAATACGTTATTTTCTATTATTCTTCGTATATCATGCCTGTGACGACGACGCATGTCACTTGAAGATTAAATAGAGAAACGTTTCCGTTTCAACAGGGTTTACGCCAACAATTTCACATTGGAGAATTAATTCAGGAGTGGTGCAAACAAAATATGTATCTGTGCCACGGCGAATTGAAGATCAAATCCGTATGGTAACGCTTCGATTTAAAACATTTTGCCCGCAGAACGGCGTTTAAGAAGTGCGTTAGATAGGTAGTGAAGAAATCGAGTGAATCCCTAAGGCCTGCGTGAGCCGTTACAGTATTGAAAGGCAGTTTGCTCCGAGGTAAGTAGACAACCTTGGCTGAGCAGTTTTTATGGTGCTCGTTTAAAATACTCCTGTCTGGTACAAAATACCTGTGGAATATCTTCTCACGTGCACGCTTCACAGCCGTTTACAGATGAGCACGGCTCTGTGAGCTGGCGGGGGGGGGGAAGGAGAGAGACCGTCCGAAAAAGAAGAAAACAGACCCTCCTCTTCTTCGTCTCTTTTTTTTTCTTCCAGATCCGGAGGAGTGAATGACTCCGACAAATAGCTCGTAAACTGAAAATTGTTGTGTATAATTTACAAGTGTCCGACAATAAATATAGATTTCTGAGGAACAACGCAGTCGTCATTTTTTCTCGGCCCTTTCTTTTTTTCGTTTCGAAAGGGAAACGGGTTGTGGAACTGAGATACTAGTCCGGGAACCCTAGCTTGGAACAACGAACAGAGCACAAAATCTGATCCCATTCAACAGGCTGTGTCGTCATTATAAATAATCTTTTGTGAAACGCGTTCGATATTCAGCGGACCGATATCATTGGGCGAGGACTTGGATCATCGATGCATGATGCCTTCGATTAATTGCGAGTTTTGGGTCAATCAAAATTAGAAAAATACAGTGCCTCGATGTTTAAGATATAAACAGATTGGATTACCACAAATTAGATTTCCGTTGTAAAACAGTTAAGGCTAAGTTGCCATAAAAGTGCTGCTGTTCTTCCAAGATTTCGAAATAACGAATCACTATCAGTACACGAGAAATATCAAGGTAGTTACTATAGTAGTATGGAGATCACGGACTAACCTCATGATTTGCTGTAGCATATGTAGCGCACCTCTCTGGTGTACGATAAAATTGTGACCGTTCGCAGAAATACATATTTTTTAAAAAATAAAGTACAGCCAGAAATATTGGTTTTGTAAATATTTCTTTCATGCGTCATGTTCTCAGTGTCTCGGTAATGGCGTGCGAGAACGTGGATGCGTCGGTAATATATTATAAGTGTTTATTGGCTGCCGGTTGAAACGACGGATGGGAATTGAATTCCGGCAATTTACAGTGACATAGTCTTTTCTCAACTGTAACAACCGACCGTTCTTTTTTTGTCCTCCACAATTGCAGTCGTGGCCGCTACTTTCCTTAAATCGTAATCGCATCTGAGGCATGGGCTTTCCTCGGGTTTTTACGAGCCCCGGCTACAAGTGCAGGAGCCTACCGGGCCATCCATTATCCCAGTACTCCGCACAGTGCACGGGGCTAAACGACCTGCCCGCCCTGTGAATGATATCCGTCACATTGTTTTTTTATTCCTTTATGCGATCCCTCGTTCAATCCCTTTTCATTAAACCATCTTTGTCCTAGCCTCTATTGGGGCTGGCGCGGTTCTGCTGTTATTCCAGGTCTTCAAGTTTCAAGATAGCCGAGAAATTGGCGTATGTAGACAGACGATTCCCAAAAATGGTAACATTACATTTTGCCCTAAAGGTTTAGGAGAGTATCCTCCTCCTCGAAAGAGTTCGATATTCCTCTTGTGCTTGTATTCTACAGTCTTAGGTTACACATTTCAGGGTATAATAATTTCCTTAGATTTGAGCATTGCAAAGATAAATAAGTGACATCTCGGAAGGATTATTTTTCGGTCACGATTAAATATTCAAGTACCTTCCTCCGAAGGAAAAATTATCGGAATAATTTGGAGGCATTTATGTTTTGGTATTCCCTTCAGTTTCGAAGTATTCTCAGGAGATGTTAGATCCAGACTGTATTCCTTACGGCAATAGAACTCGTGTAATCGCAAGAGTCGCATTCCAACAACCAGTCTTGTGGCTGGAAACAATAATACATTGTACAATAAAACATCATAAATGGGCATCAGTGCGGTATTAAGAAAACCCCGGTACATAAACTTAGTTCCAAACGATAGAAATCAAAATAGAAGGATCCCCTGTATCTCGTTCCTTTAGGCTGAACATTTACTATAAATTGGATTGAATTACATCGCGGTTTTATCTCGGGGAAAAGCTCTCTTCTTCGTAAATCGCCTTAGTCTTGAACTGGGAAATTCGAAGTGGTGTTTGTCTCTCGGTATTCAAGTTTTATTCTTGCTCCACGGTCTCCTAAGCTAATTCTTTACCGTTGTCAGCCTACATTTCACGGTTTGTTGGGAGAAATATATATAGTATACACAAGCTGTATGCTGGTTGGGGGGAGGGGCATAAGTTGTTTTTCTGCAGCGGAGCCGGAGGCGGCGTTTCTTCCATTTTTTCGCCCGACGCTTCATTTAATTTTGTCCACGTCATGTCCCCGCGAAGGGCCATCCGTCATCCGGCCGAATGTTTTATTCCACCGGATAGATAGTGCGGTCTACATGTGCTATATGCGCTGTCTGCCTCGGACGACAAGACTATTCTATAGAGTTCCTGCGCCCATTTGAGAACCATTGAATTCGAAATAACAATCGGTCGAAAGTTACGAATACGCAGCTCGTGCGTCGATCTGCGGACTTGGCAAGATTCCCGGGTATAGCAATGAGCGTTGGTCCACGACAAGGGGCAATTGATTGAGGACGCCTCAAGTGAAATAGTGAACTAATGCCAAGTGGTGTGCTAAGCGCAGTGTAATGTGAGTACGTCTAAATTGTTTTCAATTCTTTTTAGCTTTCAAATTTCCCGAACCAATATTGCTCGTGATTTAAGGTAACAATTATCTATCAAACCCAGTAGTTAGGTGTTCAGGTCGATGAGCCAATATATTATACTTGAAAATTAAAAAAAGTTAAAGAAAGCAAAATACGTTTAAAATTTGTACACATATGGCTCATAAATAAATATAGAGGAAAAAAAGAAATTTGTGTAAGTCAATTTGAGAGCATTCTTCCTTCATATTTTTGAAAATGATCGGGCGCATAATTTCATCTTTTTTTACACAAACTTTAGCTATCTTAACTACGACCGAGTTATATATTCAGTATAGAGGACACTCGGTGATTCAGTTTATGCTCTCCACTGATCAAATATGCACTTCGCTGTTTATGGTGATCACCTTGATTACATGTTACAAAATAACGTTCATAGAAGTATAATTTTCGTTATCAGTTTATTGTCTTCATACTACAAATTGATTCAGGAGTGAGGTATGCAATAAGGCAACGTTGGTCACATAAATAATTAATTCATAAATTAACCTTTATAAGATATTAAAGGATATATCAGCGCGCAATACAATAGGACCTGATATGATACGTAACAGTTTAAATAAATAAAATTATTTATTTTTTAAAAGGAGTAGAGCGTTTACTAACCCTATAGTTATGCTGTAGGAACAAGGATCTACGAATCCTGTAGCAAACTCGAAGTGGAACATTTTTTCGTTTACTATCGTATGTTGTTGAACTACAATGTAGTTACTGCAGTTGCAAATGTATTCCGCGGATAACTTAGTTTACAGCCGGAGAAATTCAAAAAGTTTCGCCCGGCCCTACCAAGAGTTGAAAGACATCTATGAATATGCAGGTTTTTGTTGTGCCCCGGGTCCGAAAAACTGGTTTCACCAATGTCCTCCCTCTGAACCACTCATTCAACCGTGTTCCACCGTTTCCAGCCCCTATGTCACGTTTGATTAATCTTCTCCGCGAGTGCTCCATTAAACATTTATTTTATATTAGCAATACTTTATAGACGCAACTATCGATATCGGTCGTTACCTAATGATAAAATAGCAGGTGCGGAGCGACTGACTGGCGTGAATATTCGTTCCATGAATGTAGCGAGGGAAATTTATCATTAACCATATTATCGGTGAAATTGAATCGACAAATGAACGCATTAACTGATATCGAGGGTCTCGTTTAAATGTGCTGTGTTCATATAATTTTTATCTTGAAGCATTTATTTCAACACCGCGGGTATATTCGTAGACTATAGTGTATTAACAAGTGAAATATGGAATAGTTGAATAGTTGGTGATCATAAGAAAAAGATAAGGAAGAAACTTATTTCATCTGTCTTGCAGAGTACAATGATTGGTCGTGATGAATAAATGTTTTAAGTTAAATAATTCAAAGCCTTGATTCAGTGTGGGACTGGATCAAACAACTGGTTTTCTAAAAAAAACTTTCAAACCGGTACACAGTATTTTTTACTAAACGAGTAATTATTTTCAATGTATTACCTAACAGTTTTTCTCGAAACAATTTATTACCTATGTACCTGCGCGTCCTTGATATCTAGTCCAGTACTTGGTTCCATACGAGTTTTATGCTGCTATTTTTTTTTTATCTTGACCCAATACAAGTTCTAATTATTTGAAACGTTTGATTATATAAAGAGCTTAATGTACGGAAAAACCTTGTAACCGACTGATTACATAACTTACGTAATGAATATTATGCAATTTTGTTTATTTCTTGTACATGGATAATAATTATGCAGTCAATGCAGTTGAGTAATGCAGTGCAGTAATAATAGACCTCGCACACCAAGTAATATAAACTTGCCGACTGAATAGTTCGTTCCTGCGAGGGCCAATTTGAAAAGAATATTTTACATGAACATTGGATTTAGTCATGATATTCTTCATGACCGTAGGAAGAATAAAGCGTCTTATTCCATTTGTGAATAATTTAATTAACAGTCCATTTTCTACACGCCAGATATCTCTTATTACCTACTTGTGAACTGTTTTCAACATTCACGAAAATAAATAAGTACTTGCATATTTTTGTACAGAAACAAATATAAGTACGATATACATTTTGATTCTCTTTGATCTAAGAAACATCAGATTTAAAGGCATTTCATATTTCATTTCGTTGTACAGTCAACGTGCACTAGTCAACTCTACATTTGTTATCTCGGAATGGATCGGGAGGCTCATTTCAGTGGGAGGTGGCACAATTGGGATTTTTGTTTTGTTCCCATTTTTGTCATTTTTTATTATTTTTATGAGAATCCTAGCGCCGAATAGTGAGATTAAAGCCGTGTCGAAGTACACACATTTCACATGAGATAAGTTCTGGTTGAATAGTCTAAAAGGGGTCTAAAAAGATTTAATGTAGGGGAGAGGATTTGTGCTAGGGCAGCAGTTAAACGCTGGTCATTCCCAAATCGCGAAATGTGTATTTAATCCTCCCCTATAATATTTTATGAACACTTCCCTAGGAAAATTCAGTTTTATTGCTTACAATCTGGTTTCATTTCATTTTTAAATGTCTTTGATTTAACAAACTATGGAAAAGTATGTTGATTTCTAGTAAAGTACACGCACACTCACATCCATAATTCGATTTTCACAACGGAAATTCGAATATTAGGATAGTGACAAATTATTTTCTTTGATCAGAAAAGCATAATCAAACTCAAAAGTGACAAAAATTAGATAGTAAATATTTTTAAAATATTTAATTATTTTCCATTCTCTAATTCCCAATTTACGCGATGTTTACAATATGAACGTACGGCTATCTTTTATGCACTCGTTCTACATCTTCCACATGAAAATGTTAACACTCTTCGTAAGTAAGATAGGATCAGATAAAACCCAATCTGAGTTGGGAAACGGTGAAATTAATTATTTCGTTTCCGCCCCCGATTGGAGAACGCTCAGAAAACTGAATCTCTGTACAATGAAATTGTACGACTGTAGGGAAATTTGTTTTAACTCAATACAACCCACTTTTAACAGTACAATGTCGTATTGGAAGATAGACGGCCGCTTGCGTGACTACAACCCGAATGGGAAGGTGTACGACCGCCAGATAAAAGGGCCGCTGGTAGACCAATTTATCGTGGTTATAACAGTTACTATCAGTTACGTTACTTAAACAAATTACCGGTACAATTCTGTAGTGGAATATTTCTGCTACAAAAATAGTATCAAACGGTTTATGTACACCGAGTACCGTGGACACTTAGTCACTTCAAAATAACTAATACAAATTACTAATTATAAACGTACACTCTATCAAGGTTCGAATTATTTGCGGATAGTCACAAGGATTGATCGAGGTGTGTGCAACTAGTAGAGCTAATTGTTTATACCGCGAAGAGGGCCCTCCATTTGATTAGCGTTCGGCGTAAACTTTGGGCGGACGGGATAAGAGCGAAATTTGATGGTAATTGAGGGCCGATATGTGTGTGGTGTGCTGTAACAAAAATGGGGTTTTCGCCGTGCGAATAATCCCTCATTAAGTACTACAGTAATTGGATGGGATACCCCGGGCCCCGCCATCCACGCGCGTTTATCGCTCATCCTCGCCAACACAGTCTCCATAATAAACTCTCCTTCCAGAGTGGTTTGAGTCAACCATGTTTGTCCGGTCCGTCTGTTGTTATTCTACCCACAGGTGCGGAGCATTATAATTTGCTTCCGCCGAGGGATTAAAATGTGCATAGGTGGAACATAACTGTTCGTTCTTTCTACGATATTAGAAATTTAAATTAAGTATCAGCCCTATCCGTTCAAAGAAAATTAATCGCATACATTCCGCTATAAATTAATTAACGAGTTCAAAAATGTGTAGTGTTGTTATATAAAAAACTGCCAACCTCCATTTCAAGTGAAATATTATCGTTGGATGTTTAAATCAAATATTACAGTTTGCTCAATTATTTCGTGTTTTGGTTCAGGTACATCGCTGTTTGGGGCAGCAACACGCTTAGTATAAAACACACTCAGCAAAGCACGGTTATTTTGATCTTATTTATTTCCGCTCGCTATCCTCACTGAGAGGGCAACAGTGCAACGACAGTGCCAACAGGGTGCTCCACAGGTAACCAATATGCCTGGACTCACCTACAGGCGTAGACACTGCAGATGGTGACCTATTGCAACCGAAAATGAACCAGCGAGAGGAGATGGAGGATCATATGTGAAAAATGTTACTTACTAGTGTTAGTAATCGTAGACCAATTTATCGTGGTTATAACAGTTACCATCAGTTACGTTACTTAAACAAATTACCGGTACAATTTTGTAGTGGAATATTTCTGCTACAAAAATAGTATCAAACAGTTTATGTACACCGAGTACCGTGGACACTTAGTCACTTCGAAATAACTAATACAAATTACTAATTATAAACGTACACTCTATCAAGGTTCGAATTATTTGCGCCCCCGTGTTGCATCCATTGTTAAATAAGTCGAACTAAATGATGAAAAAGAAAGGAAATATAAAAGCGTTGCTGTGTTAATACAAAGGAACATTTAAGTATCTTGGTGGACAATCGACGATAAGAGATCGGTCCCCGGAGGTGGACTCGTTGTAAGAGTTTAGTGGGTAAGGAGAGGATTTGTTGTCGGGTCAGGTGGGCCTCTGATTGGGGTTTAGCGAGGTCCCCTCAATATATAGCTAACAGGTGGTGGTGTGGGCCGCCAGCGGTGGCACTATGTGCCCTGCACCACGGAGATGGGGCCGGGGACCGGCTAGGGGCCCTCTCCCGGTGGCCGCAACCCCCTCAACCCCCTCAACCCCCTCAACCAACCACCCCCTTGAATTAACTCACCCGCTTTAGCCAACAACCCGTCGCTTTATCGCCCCGATACAAACCGACCCCCTTTATACTATCCCTGCTCTTCTCTGTTTCCTTCTTACGGCTTATTTATTTGCCCCAATGGCTTCATCCCTTCTATTACACGCGGGTAAGGTTAATAACGGAGGTATTCATTCCCGAGTATATCTATAGAGAGATTCGTATTTAATTTAGATCAACCTATCGGTAGTTGATATCATTGTATTACAATTTTACAGGAAGACATTAATTTCCCGGGTTGTAAAAGAATACAGTGGTAGCAAATAATAAATGTCAGTATAGACAATATTCCGAAACCCTTTTCCTTCTTAAACTCCAACCCCGGCGATTCACGGATCCGTACCTATGGGAGGTTTAGTACCTCGCCAATAATACCTGAATTGCAGTCTTGAAAATTACAGATGCGAGAGTTAAAAGCAATGTTGATCTAATGCGTGATGAATACGATATTTAATGTCAGTCGGGCGATAATATTTTATTCCTTTATTCGTCGTCACCGCTACATTTTTCTCCTGTTCCGCGACAGCGCTAAGCGATTAATCAGAAACATGAATCAAATTTGAAAAGAGTAGTCGGACAGTGACACCACTCCCTGTCGCGATTATTAATTGCATTAAAAGGATTCGTCACAACTGAAAAAGGTCACGAGGCCGTCCCCTTTTATAAGCCGGTGAGAGCGTTAATTGGGGTTAAGGTGGGAGAATAGTTTCTTCACTTGTCGGACAGTTTGGAGTTGACATGGATTTGAACATTAAAATATAATTCGTATCTACATAAAGTATATAAATTCCAATACCCGATTGAACAACCCTGTCTTTTTGTACCCAATGACTGGGACATATTCTGTAGGTGGAAAATGTCTACAGCTCGTTGCCTCTTTTGTCGATTTATATAATCCGCGAACTTTGCAATTATCGGTCTTGGAGCTCATATTTTAGAATCATAAAGTATTAACCGCTTCACGTAAACAGTATTCTCCTTCAGCTCTGACGACGCAATAATCAGAAACTTGAAAGTCAGAATGTATTCAACTCAAGTAGGAGTTTTTATGCTATCATCAGGCTCACTAAGAAAGAAACCCCGTCTCGGTCGGCGGGAGCCTTCCACTGCGCGTTGAGATTCCGTCTAATCACAAGATCATTCTGAATCAACATGATCATAATTACGATTGACAAGTCGTGGTTACTTTGATAGTACATTACTAAATGGAATCAATAAAATTTTTAAAAACCATTTCAAATAAAGAATACGATTTTCGGTTGTCCTGGTATAAATAATGCGAACGATTAGACTGCAGAAATGATAAGTGGCAGGTATGGGTGGTATGGGCGGCATGAAAAGAAATTCGATCTCAGGATAATGGCACAGCGTATAGAACAAGATGGTGTGGCGAACGGACGATCAACTGTAACATAAATTATCATTTGCAAGTTGAAATTTACGGCGCTGTCAGTGTTCACTGAGACATTTGAAAGATGTCAAATATCGCGTAAGGTTATTTCTAGTTAGTACGAAAATAAACCTTTCTTTCTTTTATTATTGGACATATTTCAAATGTCATTGTAGACACTGACAGCCTCATAAATTTTAACCGGCGAATAATAAATTCGTGCTAGTTGATAGCGGTGGAATAAAACAAAATAGAGAAAAATATGCTCCTGTAAGCCATGTGAAGGACCGTATTTTTATCGTATTACAAAAATAATTATTTCGGACATGAAATGAGAAATAACTATTTTAAATAATTTCATAAACTCCAACGTAGTTTTTCACCTAGAACATGTTACTCGCTTAAGTTGCACAATAGAGTAACTTAAAACAAGTCAATTTCTTGTTTCTTCCTATCCGAACATAAGAATAACTCCATCTAAACTAAGTATAATATTATTTGTAATAACATTTTTTAATTGAATTATTCTCATCACGAGCCGCAATAATTATGATGTGGTTTTTTCACAGAACATTGTGTCGCTGCCAATGACTGTAAAAGAAATAATATAAACTCATTTAAAATTAAACGATTAAATCGTCCGGAAAATATTTGAAAATGCATTATAGAACGGGATCAGCGATGTTTTATTGCGGGTTAATATTGGTGGGCACCTCTATGTATATTTAACTGAATTAATCCGGAGCGCAAGGAAATATCGATACGTTTTTGTTTGAAGCTTTGGGTACGCGAGGTATCTCTAATTTAGTAGTTAAAATTGGGCTTCGGCGGTCAGTTTTAATTTAGATTGTGACAGGAAAGGTAGGGGTTGGAGAGAGAGGTTGCTGGAATAATCGGGACGTTGCACGAGAGGGCCCCTCCCCACTCATGAGCGTTTCAGGACCCAAATTAAAATCGGTTCACATATTTCAGCTCAATAGTTGACGCTTCAAAATGCCGACAAAATCAATTCCACCCACCCCCCACAAAACAGCCACCTTTTTAATTACTACCGTACCGGATACGACTGGCGTCGCACAGCTTATACGTCAACACTGAGTTACGTAATTAATTATCACGCTCATTAAACCGTACACAGGTGAGCTTTTTAAGCTCAATTTGAAACATTCTGCAATTATAACGAACCACCGGCCTCGTAAGTGAATTGAAGGTAGGTTGTCATTTGATATAGGGCATGGAACTCCAGGTTAAGACGCCGAAATACAGTCGTTGTCATTATAAAATAGAATAGATATCCACTTATATTGATCCTATAACATCGGCACGTGCAGCACACTCTTAAAACATGTCACTGTAGTTGATTTCGCACCACCTTATAGCATTATAATAACCAATAATTTACCGATTATTACTTTTACATCTGACTTTCTCGTCACCTATACATGGATTGCTCGGGGACTTCGATCGCTCATGAGTTCTCAACTTTCTTTTATTGTCTTCTGTCAGATGCCTGCGATCGATACCGTAAGGAGTTTGTAATAATGGTGTCACATGTCCCACCTTTCTCCTTTTTTCTAGTTTTCTCCCTTCGGTAATCTCCGTCTTTCAAACTCTCTCCTTTGTACCTCTTCTTTAGTTATCCACTGCCTTTCGCTTTGAATACTACACCCTGTGTCATTTTATTGATTGCTGATTCTTCTCGATGATTACATTTTACTAGAAATTGGAACAATTTCCTCCCCGGTCATTATGTCTGCACTACTAGTTTCATTTGCGCATGACGAAATTTCCATTAGCCATTTTAAAGGGTCTCCGGAATCCCCTTGAAAGAAATATTCCAACGTTATATCCTCAGAAATCGCAGAACTTGCACAGTAGCTAGTCGCGAATAATTAAATTTAGAGTGGTATTTATAATTTCCCGACTCTATCTGGCCCCATAAAATGTTCAGCTCACACGGCTAGGTACTTCACAAGATCACTTCATTGTGATTATAGTAGTCGGGCGTTGTATTGTTCTGGAACGCTGGAAGTTAGTTTTTGTTTTAGTTCTGCCTGTGATGTTGGATAGAAACAAGCTAAGGGATATTTAAAGCCGGCTCTGTTTAATTCTTGAATTGCGAGTTAAATTTTTGTTCCGGGAGGCAGGTTATGTATGACAGAGAATTTATACGTTTTGTGCCTGAGTCATGGAAGCTTCTTTATTCATGTTCCAATTTCTTCGATTTTGAAATGGTTTCAGGATTGAATAGTGGCCGGTGGTAGAGGTCAGACATTGTTCTTGTGGAAAAGAGTTATGCGGCGTAAACTCTTTGTATCCGGTCTTTGATACTTCGGAAGTGGAATGAAATTTCCTCAATTAAGAATTTCAGCTTATTAAATTTTTGTGGCTCACCAACTCCAGTGTACTGATTAGATGCTTTAGGTATTTAATTTTATCGAAAAGGAAGTACAATTAGTTTTAACCGTAATATAAGGAAGGTTAGTATCAGATATAGTTTTAATACTAACTTGAAGCATGAATGAAGTGAAATTTTATTTCAAACCCAACCTTGTGTTATTAACCAATGAACGGTGACCAATTGTCGATTCTGATTCCACATCAACTGCAATTAGGTTTGCTGTTAATACTGTTTTCACAATATAATGACCGAAGTTAAATAACGACGAGTGGGAGGCCAACAATCTGCCCACGAATTGGATCCGGTGGATTTTCGCCGGATACTCTCATTCAGTTAATAGCCTCTTTATCATCGACCAACTCAGTATCAAATTTGGATTTCAGGAATTTGGATAATTTCGATCACCTACTATATATTTCCCAATATGCTGGTTTTAATAACGCCCCTCAGGATTTGGAAAATGAAATATCCCAATACTGTCCTGACATTGAAACTCCACAAGGCAGACCATTTCTGTGAATTCTAAAAATGTATGTAGTGTGCATGTTCAACTCTTTTTATGCCGTCTCTCCACTCTGTCAACTGATAAACATGTAGGCGATGTTATTTGCTTTTCGAGGCTGAATATCAAATTCCACACAAATTATTTCTGTCCTCCTTACGATTGCAGCCATAAAAGCTCCCCTGCTCGTTTCGATACCTTTTTCTGAGGTAACGCTATTTAAAGATAAATGAGATTTCGGTCGTTACAAAAGGTTATTCGGGTCGGTTATATGCGAAGACACTGATAACTGCCTCATAGAGGTTTCCGTTACCAGAAGTACTTTTATTGGAAAAATGACGTCAGCAACCAGGTTTTGGAGAGCAGTACGAACCATTTAATTACATTTTTAAACTTCATTTCGCTCTCGACGAATTTATTTGCCATACACTGGGTTGAATTCAAAGATAGAATTCACTAAAGGATAGCTACTTACTATTTCGATAATACGAAGCAGCCTAAAGTTGGGGAGGATTTTAGTTAAACAATCAGGTGATAATCAGAACTGTAGTTATTAAGAAAAATAAATTTATGTGCCTCTCATAGAATGCGAATTTCATTTTGTATGATCAAAACCAGCTAGCGATTGAGAACTACTTACTCTCAATCTGTCCATCCAGCTAATAGAAACAGGGACGGATTGATGAGTAAATGAGTTGCGGACTATTAAAACTGGTATGATCGGATTTGTAACACTTAATCACCGGCTCAGGAGACCGGTCCATAATTGATAAATGAAGATGCTGTCCGGCTTTGGACTGGGCGGGCTCATTTAGTTATTGGCGTTATTGAGTATGGTTGGGTGGGGGGGGAGAGAGTCGTGAAGCGAAAGCCGGGGATTGAACCTTTGACCGGCTGTAAGGTAAGGTAAGGTTGAATGGTGGCCGCAAGCCTCGCAACAGGCAAACTCTCTCCCCTCCACGGGGTCGATATCCCTCTTTCGCGGCGGATGTTATGCGCAATCCGCCAATGTAAATTTCCACACTCGGCATAACTACAAAAGGGGGAGGAAAAACGGTCCGTGTTATGAAAGTGACTCCGTTGACCTTAGATCGTGCGATACCTCCCGCGTATGGACTCTTCAATAAAAAACAAATCCTTACAAAAGCCGGGACGTTTAAACGAGTGATTTTGTCTGTTATAATTCGCGCTTGCTATAACCAAGAATATTGAAAGCGATAAACACATGTTTCTATCATACATTTGTAAGGGTTTTCTTTGTGTCTTACGTTAGACCGGTTTCTCCTTCTCCACATCTTCAGTAGCGTTACATCAATAATTTAATGAGGTACTGAAGCTTTACCGAATCAGCGAGTGAAGGTAGATGATCCCAGCACTAATATTCTCATGATCCTAAGTATGATATTCTTAGGCAATTTAAATTCCTGTTGATATTTCTTTTAGCATATATTTTTGTAGGGTATTTAATGTGATTTTGCTACTTTTTACAATAACAAATACGACGAATATTATTTAAAGTATTCAACGGCGTTCCGATAACACTATTTGCTGTGTTAACATACGATAATAATAAGAATAGTAAGTTATTATACGTACTGATAATGTTTTTTCCTGAATAAATCTTTTTCTCATCTACTTCTATCGAATTGAAACGCGCACTTTCAATAGGCGCCATAAATGACCGGTAAATGTATCGGTAACCGAAGCATATAATTTTCTATTTACACTTGAACCTATTGTTCAACAAACAACACAGCATTAAAAAGGCACGAACGGGTGTCGCAATGTTTGGCCTTGCGATTTATTGTCTGTGTTGCAGATTTCTAATTGAAACCAACTGTATCAGCTCTAGCCACTCCGAGGTCGCCATTAAAATAATATTTTCACACAGTCCACTAATGTCTCTCTCTCTTCTGATTCAATTTTCATCTTCGAATTATGAAGTGTAGCAATTTTAAAATTGTGCAGTAATTTAACAATACGACAGCTGTTTGTTTAAAATGTATTACATTAAGTATCAACTTACGAAGTGCCATTAGGTCTACCTTTACAACAGATGGCTATAATTTATTACAACCATTATAACAGTTTCTTTTTAGTTTCTTCTGAAAGATTTTCTTAGTTTCTTTTAAAATGAATCAAATATTATATTAAAAAGAAAAACTGAAAAATGTTAAAGACACAGGAAGGAAATACCTGTAGCAAACGTAAAGCGCGTAAAATACAAGTAAAAATGTGTACAAGAGAGCAATTTTTTTAGATTTATATCAATAAATGTTGCCAAATGTTACTCGTCATATCATGTGCAGATACATGTATGTTACTAGATTCGTTTTAGTGCACATTATTATACTAGGTCTCCCAGGTTATAATTACTCGTTCTGAGTTCAGAAAGCAATCAATATTGAAAATAAAATTATACGCAGCGTTGTGCAATAAGCGAACAATTTTTAATGTCGCACAATACTTTCGAATAACCTTTGCGGGTGTAATTGAGCCCCGAGATATTCAGAAATATCTGAAGTCGGCTTCAAGAAAATCCCAGATCCCGTAACGTTATATACCCCCCGTTCGAGTCTAGCAGATGTTCAGTGCCAGCTGTTATGGCGCTCTTGTGTTCGGGAAAATACCATGCCTCTCGGATTCAGAACTCCCAAGTCTTACTGCCGATCTTATTTGTGATATTCGATAAGAGCCGTTTTCAAAAATTCGGTTTATTACGTCCCTTAAACTCAAATTTGCACGAGACGTGTACTTCTGGAAACAGGTTATGAGGAGGGGGGTACTGGGCCCGTATTTGCTGGGATTCTGAAGTACACCTGAACATTTCCATTGGGCTGGAGGAGGGCTGCTTGTATATTGGCATTGTTGAATAGTTGTGTCAGCCGCGGTGTCGATGAGAAAAGAAGTCGATGACGTAAGGCTCCGAGAATAGGAAGTTATTCGTTTTTGAATTTTAAGGACTTGAGGTGTTCGTGACTGGCGGGCTTTTTAAAAGAATATAATACACTTATTTATTGCACGTTATTATATATTCATTATTTAGCCGTACCTTTTGTCCTGGTAATGTTGGAATTCTGTTTTCTAGACCGCGAATTTTGAAAAATATAAAAGAAGACTCTAGGCCAGAAAGTGAGTGTGGCCGTGTAACGCTATCAAAAATTTGAATTAATGGGCGACCATATATGAAAGGCGATGAGATACCAACATCGTTTTATTTATTCGGATAGAATAAATCGCTAAGACGGTCGCTAGCCCCGATTTAGCATCTTTTAATCTTGCATATTTTCAGTATGATACTGAACATTGCTTATTGACAAAATTGAAATTGCAGAATAGCGTAAATTGTTTCTCGCTGTTGACTGAAATTCCTTAATTTCCTTCGCCCTGCGGGGCGATGCTATTTGCTGACCGGTGCGCCGGTTCTTTCTCGCCCACCCCGAAAGGTCAGGGCGAAAGGAGCAGTTGAAATATTGCTATTCTTAATGCAAATATTATAAATATTTGTACCTGACACTCTAATAGTATTCCTTGGCCGCCCTCCTCATGAATCTTATTCGGGCGAATGGTAAAAAAGCAGACGTTTTCGGAGCGAAGAGGCAGGAACAAGCGAATGATTTATTGCCGCCTACAGATACGCTTATTACCAACTCTCGGCCCGGTTAATTTTTTTATACGAGTTAGTGTTGGAATTAAATCTTTTTCGTTCTGCGCTATCGGGTTATTGGGTCATTCTGAGTTAACAGTAACATTGGTATAAGATATAGTACATGGTGCAGTAGTACAGGATAATTTTTTCATATTGGTTTAAGAACTTCATAAACCGGCACGAAAACAAAACAATTCGACGTGAAATAATAGAAAGTTTTCCTTTGTAATATTTTAAATTTTATTCGAACTGTACGAGTATTTGTTTCCATTTGGATGGCAGTTCTAGTTGAAGTCTGGAGTCTGGAAGATATGAAAACGGGCAACATATGACGTTGCACTCTGTTGGCGGAGTGGGGAGCATGAATTGGGACAATAAGGCGCATGTCCTATATTATCTCCGTACTTTTCCTATTGTTCTTTCTTCTGGCGATATAGAATCTCATTTGTCAACTGTCGCTAACGATATTACAACTATAGAATTTATCGTTGAGGACCAAATATTTACTCAGAAGCCAGATATTTAATTTATATTAATGTCTGCTATCTACAAATGAGGAAAACTACTAACGATGCAGAACTAAACATTACACATTCAGTTTAAACGGGTTTACTTATTTCTCTCATTGTATTATGTATAATATTCAAATATATATGAGTACCAATCAATACCTTGTCAAGTTGGAAGGTATTTAGACGCAATATTACTATTCGTCTGAACTTTTATAGGAAAAACTTTTTCTTTTTTATCCCGGAATAGGTTTTCTCCTTTTCCAGAACTTTAAAGTTGTAAAAACTTTATTTTTGGATTGTTATTTATTTTAAAGAAACTTGGTACGTTTTATATGCACATTGGGAAAGTTATTCAATTTACTATTTCAGTCTGACATTTCCATTGTTTTCACATCCCGAACTGGGAATGACTTTAGTGGAATCCATTCGGCTGGCAAATACACCGTGAAATGGAATTGCGCTATTAGGACTGAACTAACAAAAGTTTACGCATTTCTGGCCGCCTCCCTTATTTAATACCGAGAGCTTTTAACTTTATCTCAAGACGAACCATACACAGTTCGCACTCTGCTCCGTTCCTTGTAGTCCCGTATCGACCCCTTAACCCCGTCTTACTTCCCCTTCTACAATCTTCAAACTCGGTATTCCATTTCACATTCAGACATATTACTTTTCATTGGGCCCTTTTCACCGGTCCGAATTCAACGTTTGATTTGATAAAATGCTCACGGAATGTTCAATAATTTTAACAGAATGCTATTGCGTTTTTCGTTCACTCCAGTTTATGAAAAATATTTTTAGAACTAGTAAATATAGTAGTAGTGACATAGTAGCATATAGTGAAATATTCTTATGTTAGTTAAAATTCCGGAAATAATAACAATAATAAACTTGTGTGGTAGTACATAAACTTGGAGTGTTAGCTGCTTTTAAGGATAGTCGAATTTAATTGCTATCCTGGAGGTATACTTACGCGAATTTGACCTGGGACTAATACGAATATATTGCTATGTTAGAGAGTAGGGCTCTTGTAGTGATTACAGTCTCTAAATTTGAAATATTATTCTTTCCTCTGTGCTAATTTCCCATCGGTCCCCTCTTCAATCCCGCTTTAAAAATTTGCACGCGTCAGATTCATCGACATTATTCTCCATTTTCGACTTGATTCCTCATTCGCAACTGTAGACTATCTTTATGCTATTCACGGCACAGCTTTCTTAGTTCATTCTCCCATCTGGGTGATATAAGTGAAAGTTTCGCAGCTGAACTGCCTGGCCACTGATTCTATGACCGAATGATTGAACTAAATTGTTTCGTCATCGTGCGCTCAGTCTTGTCGCCTTGGGGAAAGTCCTGTCGCCTTTTTTCTATTGTAGTACATATTGCTATATTTGAATTTTATATATTAAATTATCGCGAAAACCATTTTCGTTTGGCAACATTCGATCGAACCTTCAATTTCTACTGGGATTTCTTATTGTTCACAAAGGAAATCGAAGTGTATGATGATCGGAGGCCAATTTCCATCTTGGACGGTTGAAAACAATCGGGAATGTACCAAAGAAATATATAAAAACTCACACAACTGTAAATACTTGTTAGTTTCGTCAATTCTATCAAATATAAAAAAATCCTATAAATTTATTATATTAATTTAATTTCCGGTCATATGAAACTAGAGCGTTTTAACTTGTACACATTATGTACCGATTAAATCTAAATATAAACGAGGCACCGCTGTCGACCAATAGCTACGGGGCACACGATCGGCCCACCGGAGATAGGAACTAATTTCGATTAACCCTTAACATAATTCATGGGCAAAACGCGTATTCATGAAACCGGAAATTCCGGTCCGGTCATATTACCATATTAACGTGATTGGTTCGCGCCCCAATTGACAAATCTGAGTTATTCCTTGGCGACTCGACTCAGGAACAAAATGCACAATCGGACGCGGCTGTGTAATTGTACGTACGGAGTGGATTCGGTTTACCGGTCGACTGGGCCTCCGATATAACCGAATTATATGTATACAGGAGAAACGGAGGAAATTAGATAAATATATTTCTGATGAGCCGGACTCCGGGGGTGTGAGGGGCTGTGGCAGAGTGTAGAGGCAGCGGCACAAATTGAATGTAAAATAATTTCTGCTCCGAATGAATATTCAGAAACGAACGATTCGATGAATACGGTTCGGTTGTGCAGGGTTGGGGGTGGTTTTGGGGTGGCGGGGGTGCACACACAGTACCGTATCCGAATAAATCGCCCGTCGGTTGTAGAGGAATGATTCAAGTTTAATGAAGGGGAGCCCAACGGCCGGGGGAGTGTCCCCCACCAAGCTCCCATTGAAATGTTTCTACGGGGAAGTATTAAAAATACTGTGAGCGCTGGAAGGGGACGATTTACACTTTTAAGTAACGCCACTTTAAAGTGGCGTTGGCCCCAAAGGAGTATAAATCTAATATAGGACCCGAACGCTATTCCAGTGCCTCCATTTACCGGAGCTGAGGACCCACCTCACCCTCGGGGCACTCGAGTGATGCCAACCGTCTACACTTACGTTTCCTATAGAAATATAATTGAAGCTATAAAAAAAATAAGAGGTTATATGTTAACATGCCATGTTTAAAGTAAATCTACCGAAACGTTACAGAGGAAATAAGAAGAAATTCGTCCAATTTTATGCAGACACTTTTACAAAAAGGTTATCTTCGGGAATAATTCTTGATCCTTGCGTTGAAAGATAAAAGAGTACAGGATTATAATATAAGTAAGTTCTTTGGGAAACGGCGGGTGTTTTGAATATCATCGATTTTTCCAGCTCACCTTTCGGCCTCTCGTCGTCGTCAATAATAAATTCAGGTACTCTCTTATTGTTGACAGTAAAAATTCGAATATAACTCAAATAATGATATTCATGAATAACCTGGAATTATTTGAGCATTTATTAAGGTAGATTGTTTGCGGAGTGCCGGTGTCTTTTCTCAGAAAATAGTAATTTTATGATTATAATTCAATGTACGCAATAATAAGAAGGAACAACATTTACCTGCGCACACAATTGAAAATCATCAAGCATGTGAAACATCAGTGCGCAATAAATTATATTCGCAATTAATTTTACTGTAAAACTCAACTTTTGGAGCTCAGTATGCTGATTCAGCGTGATTAAAAAATGATATGGTCTTTGACTGTAGAACGAACCTCTGTAAATAGGGTATACATCATAATATATGGAGTGTACTTCCTGAAATCGAATTCCGGAATCGATCTGACGGTTCAATGTCAGTGCGCAGAGGATGAATGGCCCTGAGCATGTTTGGAGAATATTTACAGTCCCAGTCAATTTCCCTTCTTTTTTTTGTAACAGTAATTTATTTAGAACCCTAAAGTACAGGGGCTGCATAGGATTTGATTTCCTGGATATTACTTTTAGGCACCGTCCGTGTTACTTGGCAACCTAATAAACGATTGAAAAATTCATAGCACGAGATGAGCGCCAGTGAGCTCAGAGCGTGTTCCTGATGTATTTTTACTGGTGGTCATAAAAATGTATTTAAATTTTCACTACTGCAATTGTCCTAATACATCATGCATCACATTGCTGTATCCGTAATCTTCTCTTACCATTCTATTAAAATATTCAATTAACGCCACGCTTAATTACAAAATAAGTACTTTTGATAACATTAAAAGTATTAACTTATCTGCTCAGAACTATTACTGATTAATTAACCTACCACCCAATGTATCGCTTGTATATAAGGTAGCATTAATTTAGTACTTGACTAGTATTTGAGTACTACCTTATTTAATTTTTTATAGGTATTAACGAATACATAATGTTACATATTTCTGTATTATACAGTATAATACAGACGATAGTGCATCTGATTGTTACTGACGCTACCCTGGCGGTTAGTCTGATGACATGCCAATTAGGTGTGCGACAAGAGCGAAATGTATAAATATATAAAATTCATTCTTTTGACATCATTCTATCTGAATGAAATACACGGATTACATGCATGCATACATCTGCACGGCATATAATATTCGTAGGGGTGGGATTCATTTGACGATGAAACCGTCATATTTGACGCAATGGCGCAGACGAGTTCATCCGAATGCAGGTTTCCATGGCAACTGTCAAGTTTAGCAGTATAATTGTGGCTGGCGCCGTGTACAGAGAGAGAGGGACGATTGTTCACGGACGGCTGACTTCCCCGTACAAAGTTTGTCAATACACGATTTCAGATGCTCGCCCCTGTTTTAAACATTCGGTGTTTTTCCTACTGACGACACATCGGTTCATCCATATATCTATCTATCTCTCTCTCTCTCTCTCTCTCTCTCTCTCTCTCTCTCTCTCTCTATATATATATATATATATATATATATATATATATATATATATATATAGGTGTGTGCGTGTATTAGGTACGAATGAACTAGGGGACGATCCCAGTACGAGTATAAATCTATAAGTTTAATATACCTGTTTTGTGGTCTGCGAGGGGTTGGAATACTGTAGGTTCGTGATGTTTCTGTCTCCTCTCGCTGGTTTGGTCTTTTGCTAGACCGGTTTCGGCCGCTCGCCATCTTCAGTACCGGTGTTAGTCACTGTTAGCACTTTGGATGTTTTTTGGGCATCCTCACTGCACTGTCACTTTCACATGTACTGTACGGAAGCTTAAATGAAGCTGGAGGCATTGTTGCGTGAAATACATTGGTGTGGTCTTTAGGACATATGTTAGTACAAAAAGACAACGTTCAGGTTTTATGTATTTTATTAACTTTTTATACATGGAGTGATTAAATTACATTATATCACTTCACATTAAATTTTTCAGGAAATATCCCCAAAATTAGAAAACTATTGATTGTACAAGCAGACATTGAAAGCTCAGACAATACATGTGAAAGTGACAGTGCAGTGAGGATGCCCAAAAAACATCCAAAGTGCTAACAGTGACTAAAACCGCTACTGAAGATGGCGAGCAGCCGAAACCGGTCTAGCAAAAGACCAAACCAGCGAGAGGAGACAGAAACATCACGAACCTACAGTATAATTTATAACTTTTAAAATTCGGAATATAAATCGTTTTCGGACGATATTCAAGTTGTCAGTTTCTGTAAAACTGTGCCAACCGTCATGATTGAACCCACGCATGACCTGCGAACGCGAAATTCCTTCAAGTCCGATGAACTCCAAACTCCTCGACAACAATATTCATCGCATTCAATGATATCTCTCTTTTAAATATATATTTTGGTGGTATCTATTTGACGGACCTTCATGTATTGTTCAATTTTTTAAAAACTTAAAATTTGTTTTCAAATTTTCCTATACGATAATATTTGCACTAAATTTACGAAGCTTGAGTGATATGATACTGCCGATCGACTGTGAGGTCTTAGGACGGACGTTGTTTAGGTGGGTGGGTAAAGATCTCTCCACATACTCTTTTTATAAAATAAGGGAAAGAATACGTCCTACTCCATCTATGTATATCGTTATTGAATTAACACTCAATCGCTGGTTGAATTAACACTTACGGTACATTTACCTTAATTGCCAAAGAGAACCATTTTGAACGTCACTGTAGAAAGTCCTTGCGCATTCATTCTAGACGCAGCTTGTAGTTTTTGCAGCTTGTATAATAGCGTTTTACTATAGTATTCCTTTTCTGTTAACAGCCCGGCGAAGCTGGGGAACGGCATGCGCCCGCCGCTACACCTGAGATAACACAACATTCCAGGGAAGACAATGGAAGCCACCAACCTCAAACTGGTTATGAACCACCGACTTATAGTCCAAACAGTTGGAATTGTACGGCCCCCGGATCGAGCCCTGGTGCCTAAACCCGATTCGAATGTGAGTGAATACAGTTATTTATTCTGAAGACTGCCTCCTATATGTATATATAAGATAAGCTGCTTACGCTGACGTTAAACGTTCGTTAATGCAATATGGAATCAGGATGGTCGTGTGTCGGCTATCGGCTAAATGAACGAGGATTGTCCCCGCTCTTTGCACTTATCTCACAACGCTGTAATATTTACCAGCTAGCATAGAATAACTAGCACATAATGTAATAATGCAATATCGTTCGAGGGCTATAATTATTTATTAATACCCGCCAACGAATGTGATATTTTTTGCAAACAAAACTTCAAACAAAATCTTTATTTCTTTCTTAAAATAATATATTTGACTAATTTAATAATTGTAGTATATTAAGAAATGTATAATATTCATTTCATTGGCATTAATCTAAAGCATGATTTGGTACTATATGTAAAGGCGTAATTTAGTCAGCAGATTTAGTATTTTACTGTTATATTGGAATACTCAAATAACGATAAAGTTTCGAGTTTGGTATTCGAGTGTCGAGCAAGGTACGTAAAAAAGGATGGATGACGCGTTAGTCCCCCGCAGAGAAGTGAAGGACGGTTTCAGATATTCCCTCCCAAGAAGTGAGAGGGTAAACTCGGCAAACTTTTTAAATATTACCATCCGAGACATCGCGAAATACCAAAGTTTGATAATAATTTATGAGCCATTAGTTTGCTTTTATGATATATTTCTATACTTGGAAATACTTTATGGCGGGCGATAAATCTTAAGTGTCGTATTCAAAGCAAAAGTCTTCTGCCTCTATCTCTCGAGTTAGGCATTATAATCTGTACAAATTCAACGCTCTTAGACTGATCGTATTTTTCACGCTTAATGTATTGCCGTTCTGTGAAAGAAGTATAAACTTTCCCGGCCGTATTACTAAATTGCATTTGCGCGACATGAGATGCATCTTATCTTATAAATTGTTTCCGAATGTACTCCCATTTTTCTTAGCTCTGTTTTGGAGACGGTGACGCGCGGCCTTTCCTCTTTCCTTCGTTTTCATACTATGTTGTCAATTTAGAAAAATTTATGCTCTGTCCCTTTGACGTGATTTACCTACAATTTTAACCTGTAACTATAGAAATTTGCCCATCAAGTGTTTGTAGCTGTGTTCGGAGCTACAGTTTATTTTTGGTTCAACGCTGATGATCATTGCTCTTAGTTTCAATTGTTAATGTAAATTTGTCATACGGGTGAAATGGTTAGGACCCATTATCAGTCATTTCGTGGGATAGAGGCTGTTGTGAAATAAATAACTCCAATTAATTATTCTTTTTGATCGACGTATTTTTTTCAATAAGCGACGATAATAATATATCCGTGACTATGTCTATTATTTATTAAATTTAATTATGCGATTTAATTGGTCGGCCTAATAGCGAATCGCTTGTTGTTGTCGGTGTTTAAATTGTACGAGTAAATAAGAGCCTTCTCGTAATTGACATGTCTCGTTTCGGTTGCAACATCGGCGGAGCCGGGAGAGCAGAAATAATGGCCCATACTTTTACCGGCGGCGAAGTTCCATTAGGCAATGGACGTCTTCGAAATAATTTTGAAGCGATCCCGTATACAACTCTTAATGCCGGTCTCAGTTTGAACAATGAGAGAGGACAATGTTTGTATGATAATGAAACAGAAGAGACGAGGGAAAAGGCAAGTAAATAGAGCGGAGCTAGTTAGATACAATACCGGCCGAATGACAGTCCTCTGAGAAAGAACCGCATTACATCCTCCCCCCCATCTACGTGTTTCGTTTACCAACGCGGAATTTTGCCTACGTCTGACGTTTTCAACTTACAAATCAACGAAATGAAATTAGATAAAGAACATAACATTTCTACACAAACTTATCCAATATTGCGAGATATTAATTGTGATAATAAAAAACAAACAATGGTCGGGCCAATCATTAATTCGTAGATACTGCGAGTACACACCAGATAAACTGGTTTAGTTTAATAAAGAAAAATGAGTGGACACTACAATCACACTACTTATCATAACGCATATAGTAGCATAAATTATTTTTCCACTGTTTATTTGGGATAATTTTTTTCATCACTTGATTGCATTAATACAGCCGGATGCCGGATTTACACGGATAGAGCTATCCTTACATCATACTACCCTGTTAACATGTGCCAGATTGTATTTTTTCTTAATTACATTATTTTCAGATTGTATTTTCTTAATCTGTATTACTAACTTATATTTCTGGCATAGCTATTTTTGTCTATGAAACACCCTTTCATTCAGCCTCCAGACTATCTATAAGAATTGAATTATGTAACAGGATTATGTTGCACTCTACTATTTCTTCTTATGGGATATGTTCGTGGAAAAATTCCCACAGCTCTTTCTTATTGCTAATGTATATACACTAACAGAACTCAGTCCTAACTTTAATTCGTGTATTGATTTATTATAATTGTTAACGAGATGAAATTATGAAGTGTAGTGTCTAGTATAGGAATTTCCAAGAGCCTATTATTTATCTTTTTCTCACCACCCAACAACTATGAACGTGATACTCGCGTTAGAAGATTGATCTTGTTAGAAAAAAGACCGCTTTTACAGGCACAATATCCTGTAACTTGGCACGAAACCAAGTCTTATTAATGACATTTCCCGGATATATACACTGGGAAGTGAAATTAAATTTCCCCGCGGCTTTACGTTATTGAAACCGGCAGAGTGTAGTCTGTAAATAAACATTGGTGACTGAAACAAGGAGTAAGAAGAAGATATTCGTTTCATTTTAATATGTAAAGAGTAAATTCGCTCCCCAAACCGAAGCTGTCCCGAAGTTTTCTGGTTGGCCGTGGACGGGGGGGGAGGCCCGGGTAAGAAACTTTGCCATTATTTCCTTTGTTTTTATACTCTCCATGACATAAACTGTCAGGGCGGGGACCATAATAATTTTGGTTTTGTGCAAGGGAGCATTCATAAATCCCGAAACTTTTTATATATTCCAACTCAGGATAGCGTGCTAAATCGGTTTATGTATGAGCCCACTTCTCCCTAACCCTTTTGCAGAGCATAACTAAAATCGTAATGGGTGTTTGGGCGAAAGTTTTTACGATAGTTCAATAATTGTCCCGATAATTCTCCATTCATTGGTTATTAATATACCGACACGGCGGGAATAAGTCGTAATTGATTTTGAATTTTATTTTATATCTTGTAAATTATGTTACGCGATATACCAATGGAAACAGTAAAAATAAGACAGATGCAAACAGTTGTCAGTATGATAAATAGTTAAATTACTATTCGATGTTCAATTTTTGTTGTTCCTACTGTTTCAAAAACAACTAGTAGAAATTCAATAAAAATGAATGGTACTGAACGTTTGATCAAAGAACGAGTTGAAATACATACATTGCTATGTGCGAAGCATGTCTTTGTCTGCTATGGCTTGCATTATATTCCGTGTGTGAGTGATTTCTCATACGGAGAGAAAAACAGGTCGCATTGAAAGACATGGGAAGCAGACAGCGGTGATGTACGAATGGTGCAGAGCCGCGCCCGGGGAATGCGCAATGGGGCCGCGCCACCGGCGCCCGCCTCCCTCACCATACCTACCCCGATAAAATAATATGTACCGCTTCTACATTAGGACTTTTTTTTAGAAATTCTAGACACTTCATTAACAATCACTCTATTTCCGACAGAATGTTAAAAACGGCCCTTTTATTATCGATTCTGTTGTTGTTCGAAAAGCCTAAAACTAAGGATGTCCAATTTCGAATACTGTACATAATGCGGATAAGCATTTCGATTGGGCCATGAAATTCCCGTTAAAATTTTAGGACCGAATATCAGTCATTCTGACGAAATTATTTCAAGGAAATGCTGCAGCACTATCAACAACAAGACCTCTCGCTTGTTTGCCCTTTGGTAAACCGGTTACCGCCGCTCACCATCCTCAGTAGTTCCTCAGTAGAAAAAAGGACGGATATATATATATATATATATATATATATATATATATATATATACGTTTAATAATACTAGTATACAATACTAGAATAGCGACAACAAACAATTTTCAAAATAATAATAATTTGCAGCAATATAAATGCATTTTATACGTACTAGTTTCGTGTATGCACTATGAGGTTAACACGCTTCAATTGCCGGCAGATAGAAATATCAAATATCAAATAGAAGTATCGGCATCGCTTGCACAAGTCATGCAATATGCAAGCGAAACTGAAAGTAACGAAATGAGTCACGTTTTCAAGTTGATAATTTTACAATTCCTTGCATGAATCACTGGAATATAAATATTTATTGCGTCAGAAAAACACGGTCGCAACCTATGAATTGTCTTTACAACTTGTTCTTATGTAAGTTGTACTACTTTTTTAGTAATGCTCCGTAATCGTTAGTTGTCATAACATACAAAATAAATTACCCGCTGTTCTAACATTGTTCCGTATTCTACACTTGGGCTCTGCAGTCGGCGCGCAGAATGAATGAATTACACATAATGTTGCACTATCTCACATTTTAATGTTAATGATTTGAAACACGGATGTGGAATACATCTAGTGAAACTTCCGTCTCTTGTATTCCTCTGCCCGTAGAAATAAATTCCTGCTCCTGAAATATTTAGTCTCGAAAAATTCGTTGCAAAATAATATCATTTTAAGATATCGGAAGGGGAAAGAGTTGAGCGAGTACCGCAGAGACACTGGGCTTAGGTAAGCGAATCAGGGAATTAAAATAACCGAATTACGTAAAATAAATAAACGATTTTTTTCTAATCTAGTAAATGAACAACACATTTAAGACACGTGCAATGTCATTGTGCAGTTAAGTTTATTTGAAATCTTGTGTTTGCCCGGGATGTTTACACTAGTTGGGCAAACACCGCTATATTAGTTCCCCCTTGCAAGTTTGCTCGTAATCACAGAGTATTTCTGCATGTTTCATGCAATACCCTTAGCTAACGTTTAACTTTCAAACTGTATATTTCTGTTTGTTAATTAGTCAGTCGTACTTATATAAGTTGTACTCAACTTTTAGCTGCGCATAAAGCACAGCGCTTCGGACATATTTGTCTGACAATATTTGGCATAATTTGCGGAACAAGCGTAAAGCGGAAAACTCATTCGCCGCGTGTCAGTTAATATCTTAATGCCATCAGAAATTCATTATCGGCGAAACATTTCAATACGCTATTGCCTTCCTTGACTTTGCATGAATACTGTTTTTCTTTTATTTTTAGTTTAATGGTAGATATCAATAATCAAAATATGTTATCCTTCTACCAACTATTTAATGGATCCATCGAAGGGCGTACACATTTACTGTCGTCTTACTTTCTTACCAAAACTCTTTATACTAAAATTAATACCAGGAACGGATCATAAGGTAATGATTTGAATGAATCTGGCGATTTGGGTCGGGGTTGGAAATAATTTCTATCTTCTAGGTGTACTCCTACTTTCAAAAGCATGTTACATGTCACAACAATGTCCGCATAAACAATATAAAACTGTTTAGTTATTTACTAGCCGCCTAGGTAGATATTTAGGTCGAGCACAAGGGTCATATCGTTACTAGTGTCAGTGTACAAAGCGTTGTACGAGTTGTATTGTACTGTTCTGCCAGTAGCGAAAGTTCGATTTGCCCGGAATGGGTTCATAAAAAAGAAGTTATATAACCTCTTATCTATATTGGGCAGGAGTAGTAGGTGGCTGCGAGGGTCAGTATAATATGTGGAGAAAAAGTGGTTTTAAATAAAATATAAGGGGGGATTGAAATTTGGCTGTTTTGAGTGAGAGGCGGCTGGTTGGTATTGTTTCCGCGTCGGGCTCAGCCTCCTCAGAGCACACATCGCACTCTGTTTTCTTAGCGGCCCGTCATTATCCGGCTGTTTGCATTGGCCGGGGCAGCTCCGGCCAGCTTAATTGTTGCCGCCCTCCAACAACCAGTTTCGGCTAGGTCCACCTACACGATTTTACGCCGAACCTGGGCCTGAATTGAAGTCCGGGGGATTTCAGCATAATTGTGCCGGAATATGTACGCGGGAATAATTAATATTACGTTATTTATTTGCGTATAGAATGTTGTACAGCGGTAAGCGAGGACTGCTATCACTCTTGTGTTTGGTCTGGGGGTTATGTTGGTGTTTTTGGTTGCGGTTGCAGTTAGTGGTATGCCCCCGTATAGCCGGGAAGGGATGGATACATCAACTTATCCCTTGCCCTCCCGCAACTGCGGTTGGAGCCACCATACAACACGATGTATATGATGGTGTTCCCCTAAACTAATCGGGGCGCGGGGCTTTCCTCTTGAACTGGAATTGAATTAGGCAACTAAAGTGTCTGAGACACTGTTAACTGCCCTACCATAGCAAACCTCCTGCCAAAACCTGTAGTAAATCCGATAATGAATTTAATGATTTTTCCTTATAAATTCTTCGGAAATGAATGTTATTTTACCAACGTCCCTGACAGAAGACTGAAATATTGACCATTTTGTTTTTGACTCCCGAAATATGACCTTCCATAAGATGGATTTTCACCAATCTCCGTACCCGGATATTTGATACGCCATTTTATTTATAATTCCGATTATTCCGAGTGCGAATTTTCCCTGCAAGACATCTTGAACGTCAAACGTTACGAAAGTGCTATATTTTTACGTGAAAGATGAGAAATTACTTCCTAGTTCAATAGTTGTGTCTCGGTGGGGAAGAGGGCGCGGAGCAATGTCTGCAATTCTCCTCCTGTCAATAGTCCTCGGTACAGGGCAGTCCGCTAAAATAACATCCCGCTCAATCGGAAATGTTTTATGTACGACTGAGAAAAGCCGCGATAAAACTACGAGTAAAGGTTGAATAGTTCTTACTATATACCATTTATTTTATAAAAAAATATTGTAAAATGTTTCCAATTGTTTTGTTGGGTATTCGCTGTTTAATTATATTTAACCATCTCGTAGAATATAAAAAACATAATTCTTTTTATTATATAAAGGTTAATTGTATTTAATTCGCCGTGACTTATAATAACGTTAAAATCAATTATTTAAATCTGATACAATACAACTTTCTAATTCAATTAATTTAAATATACTCCATAAGCTAACCTTCGGTTGAACTTTTAATGCGCTATTTTACGTCACTTACATTTTTAATTAATAAAGCTGCGGTAGAAATCATTGTAAGCGAATAATCCTCGAAAATAACCTACAAAAGAAAGCTAATATTTTTAATAGACCCGAATATAAACGGAAAAAAGAGGAGGCTCGCATAATTCAGAGAGTACAGAAGAGGTAATCCTTTCAAAGTTAGTTTAATTACCATTTAAATAGAATTTTCATATCTTAACGTACTTTTACGCATTCAAACATATTTCCGCTTTTTACAAAAGACCCGAATTGAAATTAAATATAACCCTTTAATCATCTCTTTTTGCTGCAAAAGGAAAATAAGGCCGGCGGATATCAAAGGGAAGAAAGGGGCTTCGTCAATATAGTTATGGGGTGGGAGTGGGGTTGTGAGGGGGCGGACGGGAGGGTTGAATAGGATCCGGGGTGGAGGGGGTGTAAAGAGGGTAGCAGAGTGTGGTGAGTTGGAGCCCAGTGGAGTGGGGCCAACTTATGCGTTTTATATTTTGTAGATACATACTATATCTGTGTATATATATATATATATATATATATATATATATATATATATATACTCTCCCTTTTCCACTCTCTTTTTCTCTCTTTCTCTCCCTCTCTCATTGCACCTGAATATTACTGTTTAGCGATGGGATGCAAAGTGTGCAGGAGCAGTGGGCGCTAAAAGCGTGCTCCTCCCCTCCTCAATCCTCCCTTTCTCACAATCACTCATTCTCTGTTCCTCTTCCTACCACTTATTCCCTCTCTCCCTCGCTCTCCCGGTCCCGGCCCTTTCCCTGTCTTTCTTTCGCTCTTCCACAATTTCAGTCTCCCTAGTCTCTCTCTCTCTCTCTCTCTCTCTCTCTCTCTCTCTCTCTCTCTCTCTCTCTCTCTCTCTCTCTCTCTCTCTCTCTGTGCATTAGTATATGGGGAAGGATGCGTGTTGCCCCACTCCCCGGGACACGAGACTACCCCTCTCGACGGGCCACGCTCCAACCAGTCAACACCGCAAACAATCCATCGACCCAACAGCCGTTGACAAATGGTACCATCCCTCGGATATTCATTTATCTTAAAACCTTCACTTAGCCGTCCGATTACTACTATTTAACCGAGACTACAGCGTCCCCTTATTGTACCGGCATTTAAACTCGGGTCAGTCCTCCGGTACTATTAAATTAGCATAAAATGTTCCATTAACTCTATACGAATACGGCAGTATTAATCATGCATAATTTCGCAGCGTGGTTTTCTTACTCAAAATCTTGTTGTAGACTGGCGATCACAAATTTCAATCTAAATTGGGGATGTTCAGATAATGCCCTGGTAATGTTCAGTAAGTATCCTACTGCGAGAAGAAAGTATATTATTAGCTCCTTTAGGAGGGATAACTTATTCTATAATTTTTAGCATAAGTAAGCACAATTGCTTTAAATATATTAATGGTAATACTATTACTACGAACAATAAATAAACTTTCTGTGGATATATCCGAGGAGAGCTGCGTGCTGAGCATTGTCATGCTCTCAGACCTATACCATTATGAAATATGTGATGTATTCTCGAGTTAAACTTCTTCACTGCACCAACTAAACACATAACTCAATTTTAATAACGACATCGCTTCACTTGTCTGGAAAGTTTGCTTTCTTGCAGCAGAATATGCTCGTGAAAGGAAATTTTCCATGGAAATTTACAGAATAAACAGCATTAAATATGTATAGTATTAATATAAACTTCTCTAGGAGGTTTTCTTTTTAAGGCTAAGTTGTTGAGATTAGAGAAAATCAAACGCGATACCACAGAAGGTCAGACTTACTAACATCGTTAATGAACCTGAAGTCATCTTATCGCATCAAAAACAATTTAGTCGTTCGAGATAAGATTGGATTTCTTGATCCAATTATACACAAATTTCCATCAATCGCAATTCTGATATCACTGTACACCGTCAAATAATTCAGCCCAGGGTACCAGATTTTCTGGTATCTTCTAACAGTTATGGTTGTGTTAATACCAATTACTCGCCATACGTTCATATTGCTATCCGAATCTACTTTGAGTGTATCTCTGTATGACGATGAAATGAAGAAATTCGAGAAAGGCTAGTTCGTAAGGACGAACGTATCTAATGCGATTCAATACAATTGTTGCAACTGCTGGGAATCAACCGATCAATGATCGCTGACCTCGTTAGCAATATAATTGACCTAACGGCATGTGACCTTATTATTAGTTATATAATGTTGACGGTTACGTAATATTACGACTCCAGGTTGTTGGTCGTCCCGTTCGATTACCAATCCACAATATTTTCAGGCCTATAATCAATACTTCTGCTAATCTATAATTTTTCGTAGAAAAAATAACCCAACCCGCGTTTTTGTACACTGCAATTTGGATTGAAGATGAAATGACACGTTGAAAACTAAATTGAACAGCGCTTGCTTTTCACCGCTGGAAATCTACCTATTTCGACACATCGGTTATGGGTGAAGGTTGGATAGAAGGCGGAATGAGTCACGCAGACTTATACTTAGATGTCGATAAATCTGTTCGTGTTTTGGCGTTGAGAAAAAAAAGGGAAAAATGCGTAAGAGAATCAGCGAACGTAATAGGTGTTGGAACTGAAGAATTCGAGCCAATGGCTAAGATGACAACCGGCCAGCCGGGTTCAGATCGGTTATCGGGGAACTGGTACTTAACTTAATGGTTGAAGTAAATTTATGTTGTCGACTACCTGGAGAGATAAATACCATCTGGTTCCGTAGAGATCCGCTGTCTGCCGGGTACTTTCGTTAATGGCAAACCTAGATATTTTGTTAAAACAGATTGTTTCCAGAGATTATCCGGGCTAATTTAAAGGCCGTTGTTTTATTTTACCAAACTGAGCATCGGTTCCTTCGAGCCAGACATCATCTAACAATTCATTTGGTTTAAAACTTTTTCCTTTACGCTATTTGTGTAAAATATCCCTAGTTAGTCTCTAATATTATCAGTGTCAAAACTGAAAATACGAGAAAATTGTATTCCATGGAGTCTCAATGAATAGTCAATATGTTATATTCATTATTTTCTGTTATCTTCTTTATGGGTGATCGTGATCCTGAATTTGCACTGTCCCGAAGTTAAAGGCTAAGTATTTAATTTGTATTATTAAATAACCAAATTAGTGGTGTGGGACATGTCGCACGTCGATTATCACAGCTGGTAGAAACTTACTCTAATTTCAGACTTCTAAGAGAAAATAAACGCTCCGTTGTACTCAGAAAAGATTTTTACTGAAAACAATTATAGGCGAAAACCTGACCGTATAATAGTTCATAAATATTGATAAATTCTAGATGGGATTCTGCAGCAGATATTAACTATTGAAAGGAATTGAAGCCGGCATAATTTCAAGCAGTACATAATAAATAAATGTTTAAATAATCGATGAGAGTTGACTGATAGTTTTGAAGGTCTAAATAGTATCTGTCTCAGGAGTGGATATAAATCGGTTAGGCGGGGTCGGGTGTGGAAGTAAATCAGGGGCAAACAAACAGGTGTTAACGGGGAGAGGGTCGGCGGGCTGGGGCACCTGTCGCCGGCCCTAATGACCATAAGGCCCTTCTCAAACCGAGCCGCCCTCCTTAGCCGCACCACTCACCTCGGCGCCAATTCTTACCGCCAACAGCTAGTTTCAATTCCCGAACGATAAAACCGATACGGTATAATAACGCGAATTATGAAATTGAAAAATAGAGTGAAATTAGTTATTAAAGGCAGTGAAGAGACATATGGAGTCCACGAGCATTCCGAATCCTCCCTCCGATGAAAGTTGACAGAATATGTCCTTTCTGTATATGGATGTCATCAATAATTGAAAAAAAATATTGTTACATTGAATTCGAATCGTCGCTTTTTATTTGAGGGTTCAGCATCGCAAAAAGGGTATTTGCAATGAAAATCTGAAAGAAAGTGCTGCCTAGGAGTAATTCTGTTCCCTTTGTTTCTTAGACTTCTGTGAAAGTATAGTCAAGTTTCATAAATTCGGGAATTAAATGCGAATCATAAATTAGGAAATATATTCAAAACATTACTTGAATTTAATGAGTATTCGTTGTATTTTTGTTGTCCTTTATTTTTGGTTTCGTTATTCAACAATGATGAAGGTGTTTAAAGTAATTATTGGTGATAATTTCTACTTTATGAATGATATTCTAATCTGTAAAGTATATTACTTATATAAATCTACTATTTAAAACTATTCGGTTATCTTGACAGTAATATTAATCCCTACAACTTCTATCATAGTTGAACTCATCACAACAACTTCATCGATAATTTGAGCGATTTCATATCGAATTCGTGCTTAGGGAACGCTACCTGTGATGGTCAGTATAGAGCGGCAGTAATTACGGGAATTCCTGAGGCGAGCTGTAAATGTCGACTGTATTGAACAAGTTATTACCTCAAAGCCAGTAATTAAAATCAATAATCTATTCACCGTTAATGAGATATGCAATAATATGATCTCAGAGGCCAAAGGATACCCAACTAATAAGTCCGGAACAAATATTGAATTAATATCGGTATATTTATATGGCTGAATATTATTTTTGGATTCTTTGAATCTTATTGCCATAATCGTATCTCCGTGTCACTATTGACGAATTTAATGTAACTACAAGTAATTTTCCCTTCTAGAAACGTTTAAATTATTGCACGCGTCAGACATGGGAATTTATAGCAATAACAAAATACAATTCATAATAAACCGAATAAATCTTACCAGTTTTTAGCTTTTCATTCCCCGAAACGTTAATTTACTTTAGCAGTGATTATGCAAATCGCAATGGTATATTACATTTTTGAAGAAAATTTAATTATGGCTAATTTTACTGAAACCTGTTTACAATAGAAGTAATCAACTTTAATTAATTAAAAAGGTGGCTGATAACATTGATGTTACAACAGCTCGTTTCCCAACGTGCAATCCCAGAATAATTATTTTTAAAAAATAGGAGGATTAAAATTAAAAATTAATAGGAAAATGTTGATCAATAAAAATTGAAATTGCCCTGTTACTATTTATTTCGACTAATATAAGTAAATTATTATTGATGTTAATATATTATATTTACTAATCTATTTACTAAACTATTTACTATAAACTAAAATGGATAACAGATTGTAAAATTGGCCCTTATAATTGTATAAATTAAAAGTTTTTATTTTCAACCAATGTACTTCGAACAACGACTTGATAGAACAAACTATTACAGAGAATCGCTTAGGAAGTCTATTTTTTCTAATTAGAGTCTGAGTTTAGAAACGTGGATTCCGTTTGGCGAATTCGAAGGGGATTTTAAATTAGCGTAATTGAAATGGCAATCAAAGTTAGTTGACTGTTAACGAATAATCGGGGCCGTTATTGCATTGAACACCACTTAAGGAAGCCCTGGAAAGGAGTCTCGAACACTCGACGTCATCTCCAGATGTATTAAGTTTATTGTGCTCAGATCCATTCATTATGCGCCTGTCTCTTTTCGTTTGCTGCCAACCGGGCCCCCTCTCGGGCTAAAGTTTTTGACATGTTAATCTGTCAGGTTCCATTATTTATATTGAATATCTCGAAAGGGGGGCGGGGGGTCCGCAAGTTTTTCAGCCCAACACGAGACCGGTTAATAAACGAAACCCCCCCATTCTTCTTGAGCGCTTTCCACGAATAATACCCGGCAAACGGGTCGGTTAGTTTTGATACAACGGCCGTTCGATACTGCCACTGAGCGGGCCGTGTAACGAAATAATGATATTTGATTTTGTCCGAGAACGCCCTTTTACGTCCTTCCCGTATAAAATCCGTTCAACTATATTTTAGCTGTCGCGTAAACAATATTCGCGGAGTGTATTCAGCGGACCATTGATACATTTGATGGGTAATATCTAGTTTAACAGTGGCATTTGGAGCTCTAGGAAACATTGAGCAAAGCATTCCGTCCGGTTTATAGGGCCATATAACTACTTGTGTAAGTTATGGCCGGCACTTGTCTGCGACATTGTGCCCCACAAACAAAACTAATAACACCTCGGTTTACGACCATTGCCTTACCTTACCTCTCTAACCAGCTATTTCTTCTTTCTGCAATTTTTCGGAGTGCGCCATTTCAAAAATGGTTAGAACTTGGAATCCCGTTCGAAATGCTTTTTCAGTTAATGGCAATCGCATATTTTCCATTACTACGTATCAGCGTTTATGAAATGTTAAAAATCCTAAAAACAATAAAATATTTCGGTTTAGTTTAACACTAAGAATGATCTTTATATACATACAGTTTGAACAATCATAGGAATAGACGAACCAACACACAAGGAGACTAAAAACTATTTAAGCATGTAGCGTACTTTAAAAGGCGTATTTCCGGAGAAAAACTGTGAAGCATATAAAGCCGGGTTGAATACAGTACCAGAAGTACGCTATCTTATTTTAACGTGGGCAACGTAAAAGTGAAATATCGCATATTGGTGGAATATATCAGCTTGTCTTTTATTGCAATCTGTTGCCGAACATTATTCCGAAACGTGGGACAGGAACTGGATCGCCCGAACGGACATTATGATAAGACCAGATAAGATAAACCGCGGGGTGATAAAATGGCCAGATTCGGGGTGGTTGTACAAACTCATTTATTGTTCGGATTGTTTTATTCCAACCAGTGTAAATTATATACAGGTTTGAGTTAGTGCATTCCGTTGCATATTCATGGAATGCGTGTGTCTCCAGATATTGATTACCAAAACTCTATTTACATATTCATCAGCCCATTTCTGATCTCAGGCAATACTATATCGCTGACAGAAATATACGGAACAAAATAGAGGAGTTTTCAATTTATCGTAAACCTTTACAGAACAAATCCAAGAGTTATTGGGGGAGATCTATGCTCGAGTGTGCGATTCAGATTTATGATATGGATACCCTATATTTATGTTCGTGACAATTTTCCGAAGCCTGATGTATGGTTCTATTGTGCAGAAACCGCTGGGAATTCAAATAATTAAGCATTTTCAATGGCTAAATATTTATGAGCCTTGTAACCGTGCAGAATGGGAGTACAGATTCCCTCGGCAATTGTGTTAGTTGAGATCGGTTCCCAGCTAAACAGTATTTAATTCCGGTAATGTTCGTTTCAATTATTTTCAGCCGTTTATAAAATCTGGATTAAAATTCTTTTTATTTTAAAGCAGCCTCATTCATTTCTATTCTACGTCCAGCAATTTAATTTTTTAAAACGCGTTTTACGAATTGAATCCATTTCGCACATTCGCGCAGCTTTTGTCAATCTTGTAAAATACTATTACATTTTTTTTAGTTCTCAGATAATTCTAGATTAAATCATCTGCAATTCAAAAATTGTATTCCTATTAATGAAAAATAACTCGTGTTTTTTAGTGTGTGCTTTTAATGATATCAATCCGAGGTCACTACTACGGAGAGTTACTGCATACAGAGATCAGTGATGAGAATTGCAAGTCAAATAAGGTTCAGTTCGAAAAGGAGAGTTCCGAAAGGAGTGGGATAAAGTCGATTTAGAGCTGTAATTTTCTAACTACCAATAAGAAAGAATGGGAAGACTATCGAATGTTTGATCTGAGCTAGTGGATATTCAACAGCGCCATTATCATCAGGCATCGCTTCAGAACTTGGGCGGATTAGAACGTAGGTCGACGTCCGATAAGTAGGAACAAACCTTAGTCGGGTCTACGGCTCAATTCTCACATACAATAAAGCTATACTTAGATCTAAGTATGAAGATGCTCGTATCTGGTTATATTTTTATAATACTTTGCATCGTCAAACTATTTCGGAAACACACACTGTAATTTCATATTCACGGTAATCTCATGTTATTCTTGTCCTATAGTGGACAAACATTCTATGGATTATACTAGAATTTATGAGCTCCAACTTTGTGCAATTAGTGGAAATTTATAATTGAAGGAAAAATGAGTAATAAGAAGGGGAATTCCAGAATCCTATATCTTAAACCGGTACAGCGACCCGGGTTCATATCCCGCTGGCTGACCCAATATCCATTTAAGTAAAATCTAAAAAATGTAATAAATCTTTTATAAGTTTCTATCCAGCTAAAGATCTCAACTGGCCAGGAATTCATTCGTTCGCTTCGGTGAAAATGACGGGTTCTCTATCCTACATTACTTCATACCGGGTTCTATTAGTCCAAAATTCGGGTTTCCGTTGTTTTAACTTTGTACTAGAAAGTTGTCAACGTTGAGGGCTGTCGAGCACGAGCTCAGTGGTGGGGGGAAAACCTGTCCGTAGAATGCGAATTTAAAGAGTTTGTAGTGAGGAGCAGTAAGCGGAGCCCGAACGGCCTTCCGGTTTCGCCGCCACCGCTTCCAATGCCCGGCACCAATGACAAATAAATGCGCGAAATCAGAAATTCAGTCGGTTGAATATTTCAGTAGGGGCGCGTGAGATCAGATTATAAACTACGGTAATTGTGTTAGCTTCATTATTAAAGGTGTTTGACAAGGGTGATAAAGATCGGTAACGCTTGAGTAGAACACTTGCTCTAACCTTCCTGAAGGAATCCAACGATTTCAATTTCATTTGAACACCAATTCCTATTATTTTCATCGCAATTGGTTACGATAAAGATCATATTTTCCAGATATATATCCACACAATTGCGTTTTAAACAGTAAATCATTATGTAATATTATTTTCCAATTTAATGAATTATGCCTGGAATAGCTGTAAGTCCCCGCTCGATTTTTAACGTTCTATCCCGGTAGAAATAATAATCGGTAACGCAAAATACAGAGTATCTGAAAAGAGTGGTTTGCCTATAGGATTAAAAGGCTCAATTTTTGCGAGATTAATTGGCTAATATGATTTACGCTCATCCGTACCGCGAATATAGTTCACGTTCCGAAGCATCTAGATTAATTTCTCTCTCTTTGTAATTCATGGATGTGAAACAGAAAAAGAGCTATTAAGTATTGTTTTAAAGACGGCATAGACATTATCAACAGAAATTCTGAAAATGGATAGGCCATTTCCTTGAAACCGAAGATATCGGAATTTCAAAAGCATAATTTTGATCAGCATTATTGTTTTTCGTTCTTTTTGGTGCAGAAAGGATTGTTATCTGACACGAAACCAGTCAATAACGAGTTTTATAAACGATTTTTGAATCGTTCCTCGAAATGCAGTCAATGTTTCACCGTATCAGTCTTATTATTCGTCTCCGGACGATACCTCGCCCGGACAAGAATAGGAAATTAATAACGCCATTGCTGTATTTCATACATTACGGAACGTTATTATTGGAATAATTATAAATTTATCCCAATGCTAGTTATTCCCTATGAAAACACTACGTCATGAGGAAAGTCAAATCATCTATTTGAACTCGATAACGTTTTTATACGTGCCAATATAGCCGCGTTTAACGAACTCACCCTTTCAAGATGGACGTTTTTCAAGATAACGAATGCAATAAGAAACGTCCTTGGCAGGGTAGTGGGAAGCTGACCTCATAAAAGTCCTTTTGACATCGTTTCCGCAAGGGATTATTCCCCCTTATTTCTCCTCAGGCGAAACGAAATAACCTCACAAAAGCCTCCGGACTTTCTCTCCCATTCGCCGGTCACGAACCCCCGTATCCAGAACCATTAATAGAAATCATACGGAGAAAGTGTGTTATTTCAGAACGAATAAATATTGTTCATGGGTTTTTTGAGAGAGACCTTCCAATCACATATTTCATATACAGTTTCTCAAGTGGTACCTCGTCCCGAATACCCGCCGAGGCTAACGGTTTTCGGGTCTCACGGAATCCATAGTTTTTAAGTACAATATAATAATCTTAAAAAAGACATTTTTATCTCAATAGTTCATACATTATTTAGGTTTTGTTATTCTGTAACAGAGTTGCTGTCATATGTTTGTTACCTTCGTCTATATGTGCATTCCTTTTGCAGATTAATCCTTAGATCTAATAAAAATCACCGTCAGTACTATTCACCTAAACTTGCTGTTCGTTATCAATACCAGATTCTCCACAGTTATGGCTGTTTTCTCAGCTGTAAAAAAAACTAAGCAGGCAAAAAAGGGAATACTGTAATGAAAAATAAGCTTTAACGTGAAAACAGCGTTACGAACTGCAAATAAATAAAGGTAAAGGAGGGCAGAATCATATAACGAAGGCAGGTTTTCATTTCTATGAACGTACATGAGGCCTACATGTATGGGGTTGATATGATATTATTAGGAGAAGCGTGCGCCGATCGGGGGCGGCAAAGGCAACGCCCCTCGTCCGACAATTAGACGCGGACGGCTAAAACACACGGGAGATGAAACGCGCTCTCCCAGAGAGCAGCGAGCGGGAGAAGGTAAAGGATACGGGAGCCAACGGAAAATATCGCTTCCTTTTATGATCAAGTATGGAAGAGAGAGGAAGTAATACGCTTTGTAAGGGATGATACTGTTGGGTATAGAGTGGTTGTAGGGGGAGCGGGCGGCGGCGGCAGTGGTGGTGGTGGTGGGGGCATCACGGTCCTGGGAGGGTGACGCAAAAATCGATTTTAATTTCCAATTCCTTTTCATCTTCGTGTCAACTGTAATCCATCCTCGCTATTGTCGATCCCAAAAGCGTTTTCCGCTCCATTGCTCTTAGCTTTGTCATTTGCTAGAAATTCCAGAAATGTTTCCTTTTCCTCCTTGTCTCCCTCCTCTTTTTGAGGCGGGGCGCTGTTTTATTTTTCAAACATATCGCTTTAAATAAGAACTGTATAGTGCACCTTTTTCTCTCGGGGCCGATGTTTTTGGAAATAGTATACATCTGGTTCAATTCGGTAGACACATAATTGAATTCTATAGGACGAGATATACAGTAGGTATAAAGCATTTAATAAGGACGCCCG
Organism: Lethocerus indicus; assembly: GCA_019843655.1. Classification (NCBI taxonomy): domain Eukaryota; kingdom Metazoa; phylum Arthropoda; class Insecta; order Hemiptera; family Belostomatidae; genus Lethocerus; species Lethocerus indicus. The sequence goes on along the minus strand of JACDQD010000003.1, from coordinate 16,378,168 downwards.
CGTATGATTATAGATCTAAAATGAATCCGCTGGCATAACGAAACTGGCCCTTTTGCTCTGTGAAATGTCTGAAGTCTCTAAACCTTATTATTAGCTCGATCTTTTATACCTAACGGCCGGCTCCACGAATTAATAAAGAGCGATGATCTCCAATAATCTCCCTTAAAATTCAGGTTTCGCTCTTTCGCCCCTGATTTGTAAAGAATATAGTATAGCACGTTTTAAAATTAAATTCCACTTTGGTTCATTTAAATTCTTCATAGCTGATAGTGATGAATTGACGTAGTTTAAGAATTTTTAGAAACTACGATTAAATTATTTTATCAATATACCGCTAAGGTCTAGTTCATTAGTCTAATATCGTGTATTGCATTTTTCGCTGATTTTCTATTTTCAATTCCACGAACCACTCATAAAATATTCAGGAGTACGACTGAATTGCGTGTAAGACTAGCGTGTATGTCTAACTATTACCCGAGAAGGTAAATTCAATCTTTAAATAAACACTATGAACATAAAAATAATTGATTGAATAGAAATAGGCTATTTCATCTTGATGCGGCACTTTAAAATCCAAAAGAGGAATAGGGCTCGTCACTTTTCAACTGGCCTCTTATAACTTCGAGACTCCCCACTGCTTTCAGGGCCGTAAACTCATTCAGCTGAAATATATAAACTTATTATCGGTTCGAATCAGTTGAAATAAATCGGTATTCCTTGGCTATTTCTTTCCCTGCCTGGATCCCTCGCTTTATAAAGTTGGAAACAATAAAAAGTTAATCCCTCAGGATCGAAAGGCATGCAATTACCCTGCAATTAGAGTTCCAAGTTCCCAACAAATAATGGGCCCTAATTACACCTGTCATCCCTATAATTGCATTCCTAATAGCGGATACATCGTAATTTGACTTTTGCCCAAATGTCAAAGACGAATGGGACTTACTCCAGTCCCAATTATCCTGGATAAAAGTGTCTTTTCTGTTTCGGCGGAGGTGTATGAATGGAAGTTCGAAAATACAGTATGAATGGTCAATTATTCCTGCATTTTTCTGGCAAGACGTGATAAGACAGTCTCCTTATCATTAATATCACTTTCATGCCGTGTATTTGAGATAATTCAATATTTATTCGTCTATATATATATTCGCCATGTATGTATGCATGCATTAAATTACACAATAGGTTATTGAGAAATTATCTTACCTTGTGAAAATGTTATACCTAGTCATTGGAGATAATTTATTTGATAAGACGATTATTTGTTTTTAATCTCAAAACAGTATATCCACACTATATCAACTCCCCATTCACACCCTACTTATCTTCTCATTGTCGATTTCTGCTTTCAAGGTTAAAAATTAAACGTAGTGACACTAATTTCGACATTAGCAGGCTACTCTTTGAACTCTAACCGATCACATAATGCAACCTTTTCTAAGACTAACCAAATCTAAGTCCTGCCGGGCGACTAATTATTTAAAATTGATGTACGAACTAATTTTATTCCTCTTCAACGCGTGCTCTTCGTTAGGGGTAGTTTTCCTAGTTTCCAAGCAAAGCATCCTATCCCTGTATCGCCGCGTGGGGCCTCCCAACAATCTATAGAGGAGAGTGAAACATTATTCTTTTAGTTGTTTTTTCTCTTTCTAATATGTGTTTTAATTTTTGCCCGCGATGTGTAAATGCTTAATTAGTTGTATACGGCAATGCGCCGTATTTCTTCATAGGGTCCGTTCGGTATGGGACGTCTCGAAAAAAAATATTGGGCTTTGTATTTTACTTTTTTATATTGGAGTGGAATCATTTCAATAACCGAATTCCGGCCCCTAATGAAAACAGCGACTGAGTCCTAACTCAGTGTAAGGGTTGGGCGGCCAGCATCCCGCGGTTTTTATTTCACACCGAAGTGTACAGAGAACAATCGGAATCTGATCTTCGCCATTCGGAGGAGCCAAATATAAAAGGATATTGGCACAGTATTTATTCCAAGTGCTCGTGTGCGCCCCGATACTAAATTTCCATTTACACTTGCGCACGAACCGGCCTCTGGGTTCGGCGCTGTGTACATTCATCCCGAACGAACTTAATAACGAGTGTTATTCCTCGTGAGACTATTCCCGAGGCCCGTTCATATTGCCTTACCGAGTCTGCCAATTATAAACCGAACTGAAATTCCAATTCCGTCTGAAATACGGGCCTCACACTACACACTTTACCGAATAAGAAATATATATACAACTCTGAACTCTGGTTGCCCCTCTGAAAATTCAATAATGCAATCTGAGTAAATTTATTCCCCTCGACATGTCCCGGACTTGTCGAATAATGTGAAATGCGAGCGAAAAATAATATCTCCTCTGCAACTTCTGCCTCACAGGGCCATCTCCTAATCTACTCTAATCTTATTTATATGGAACAAATAAACATTTCGACAGGAAACAATACGTGTTTATTTTTTTGTGATTTTATATGATGCGGCTGCGTAATTTCGACGTTTTCCTTGATGATACCGCAGAAATGAGGGCGTAGCCGAAATAAGAAGTATTTTTAAAAACGGATTAAATTAGTTCAGTTCAGTAGATTTGATTCTTCCAACGCCGGTACTTTCTAAATCGTGACATGAAGGTCGCGTGTGTATTCACTATTTGAAACTCAAAACAGTCTGAACCTAATACACAGTTTAAACTTTTGGGGAACCGAAAATATTTCTGACTCGCTTGCGCCAATTCTGATGTTATATTAGTTATGACCTTGTTTTATTATCCTTTTTTTTATAGCAAAGCTAGTGAAGAGTTTTTTATTACTTGCAATCCTACTGCGATTGATAATTATTAATGCCCATATCACTAATTTGGGTACTTCAAAATACTGAGTGAGTGAACACTAACGGGATCTTGATATTTGTAATTTAATCCGATAAAAGGAAATGTAAGGAAAAGAATTATAAACGCTTATTGTCAGTTTGAGCAGTGTAGAATGTTCCTTAAGGACGCCGTTAAGATTCCACAACTGGTTTTATTCTGAGATACTTCGAGATAAGACCTGGATCACGGACGGACCCGGTCCCATTGAATGGTTCTCCAAATTATTTCAGGTCTGTTTCGTACTCATTCATTATTTCTTTCATTATAAGTGTAATCAGAAATTTTTCTTTGCCAGGAACTAAGCTTAAAACGGGGCGAGAAGATTTTATGTGCGGTTGAGAAAATGCGATCCCTCTGAACCTAGGGATTGATGATGCCTGCCTTGTTTATACGGCAGGCCTATTCAGTGTCCCCCACGAGATGAATCAAGCCTCAGTGGCGTATTGATTGCCATGGCAATTCTCCAAAGATATTACTCCAAGTTCAGCAGGATTGAGAACACGAATACGTTTCACAAGTTTCAAATATATTTACTTGGGAGATCACTCATATCACTAATAAAAGTAATCAGATTCTTCTCGGAATTTTTACCGTGGTATAAGGAATTGTTTGTTGGTACTCAACCAAATCTGGTTACGATGAAGATATAAGTAAGGAAATTTGTTAGCTATGGAAATATAGTGCAGTCATTACCAAAGTTCAGTAATTGTTGACTTGAGCGCAAAAGCGGCAGAAAGTGTGAACACTATAACTGATGTGTATTTATAACTATGTTTTATTTATGTATTCTGTGAGCTATACATGCTATGACTTATTTGTTCCTTAATATTCCTTTAACTTGAATAACGTACGGCTGACTCGACGTTTCTGTTTTTCAAATGAAAATGCCCGATAATGTACACACTTTATTAACAGTCTGTTGTTAGTTGTAACCTGCGCTCCTCTCAGCGGTACACGAATTTGATGAACTGCGGGGGGAGGGAATTTCGTTCCGCAAATATGGAAAAACAAACTTCTGGAAGTAAATATTGAGGGTTTATTTATCTTCATTTCGCTTTCACGAGCGACGGGCTTGTGATCGTTACCTGTAAATATTAGAATCGGGACTCGATCGCCCCTCCCTCCCTCTCCCTCTCACCATCTCTCTCTCTCTCCCTCTCCCACTCTCTGGGAGTTTCTCCACCGATATAAAATTACTTCCAACAAAGTCCACCGTTTCGTTTTGTCGGACGGCCAATGATTAACCGTGATTGGAGCCATTGTTCGTAGTCAATTTAAGACGGGGCCCCTTGGTCGGGCATTATGATTGTCGGGGTTAGTAGGGGGATCATGTATATATATAGTGTGTTCAATGATGATGCCCCGGGATTACAGGTTGTCCACACCGGCGTTTCCCACATAATTATTGGAGAGAGGAGATGGAGAGATATATATATATATAGAGAGATAGAGATATATATATATATATAAGGTATATATATATATATATATATATATATATATATATATATATATATATATATATATATATATATATATATATATATATATATATATATATAGTAGATATAGAGATAGAGAGAGAGATAGATAGATAGAGAGATAGAGATATATAGAGAGAGAGAGAGAGAGAGAGAGAGAGAGAGAGAGAGAGAGAGAGAGAGAGAGAGAGAGAGAGAGAGAGAGAGAGAGAGAGAGAGAGAGAGAGAGAGAGAGAGAGAGAGAGAGAGAGAGAGAGAGAGAGAGAGAGAGACAGGAGAAAGAGAGAGACTGAGACAGAGTGAGAGTGAGAGAGGAAGAACTCCTCTTTCAGTCGCCCCTCTTCACGTCATTAATTACTGATTTTTAACTCCATATTTTGACACCGTTTTAATAATGTGAAGCAGCCGAAGGGAGAGCATCAGGCAGGTAGGTGAGAATTAAAAATCCCGATTGTTTGTCCGATATTGGGATTAAATATGATGGACGATGAGCACTGCGCTGATTGTAGAATTTATGGAGATTTTAAATTAGGTCTTAATTTATCTCAGTATAAATGCATCGGACCGTCATTTTGTAAATTATGACTTAGAAAACCTAGAAAAGTTTTGGTTCCTAGAAAATTGATCGATGAAATAACTATACTCATATATTGTAGAATTAACCATTAAATAGTGAAGTTGGATTGATTACTCACATTCCTTTGGGTTTTAATTAGTTTTCATTAGTTCTTGCAACACATGAAGCCCACCATGAAGGACTATGTTGAGTATGTGTTTAAAAAATATCTCCAGAAATCGTCTCCGGTGGTTAATCCAGTTGAGCGTAAATAAATAAATTGCAAATAAGTTAAAGGAACTGTAGGAAATTAAGAAAAGAGGAAGTTCTGTATTCTGTTAAATGTGTAAGAGGATATTCTGTATAATCAATAACGTTGTTTCATCGTTGGTGACATTCAAGACCTTGCTTTTTGCTAGTTGTAGCGCTCTATTTTCAAAACAATCTAAAAAAGGAAGGAGAATAAATATAAATTATACCGACAATGTGTGTATTCGACTATACATTCCATTTGGTTCAAGAACACCAATTTTAAACTTATTTTGAGGGTGTTCGATGGAAACCAATAACCATTGAGTGTAGTATAAACTCGTTAGCCTGAAAAATTATTAACAAAAGGCGTAAAAGATTTCAAATTTGATTCCAGGGCAGAAGTTGGAGTGCCGAGTTTTGTGAGCCGTTACAAAGGGTATTAACTTTAACAATTAACGAACATGATTCCATTATCAACAAAGCGCGTTTTAAATGGGGGAAGAAACATTATGTTGAAATATGTAAAGCAATTTACAAGCAAGTTTTGATAGCGTTGTTTCAACTCCCCTCCTTTCGGTTCCCTCTTTCTCACTCCGAACCCCCTCTCTTCTTGCAGTCTTTCTCTCTCCTTCTTACCACTTTCACGATTTTTAATTAAAAGTTTCCTCCTCTCGGTCCCCGACCAAGAACCCCCTCCACCCACTAATAACTATTCCTCCCAATGTGAATAATTAGGTGCCGGGATAATCTAATTAGAGCCGGAGATGGCATTTGTCTTGTGTACACTACTTTGTCCATGGAAATGTCATGGAAGGACTGTTCAACGTTCATTTCCTTCGAACTAATTCCTTTCCAAACGAGTCGGTCTACTTGATGATTCACGCCCAGGGATGTTTCCCGTAACATCACTTATTTTATTATCCTTTATTTCTAGTTTCTTTGAGAGGTCGAGAGAGTTTTCAAATCGTCCTATACGCACTATAAGCTATCCTGATTATTAAAAATGTTGATAGAGATGAGATTTGCAGGCAATCTCTGGAAATTGAAAGGATAGATTAGTGCCTTTGAAAATTGCTTCGAATTAAAGAGTAGGGAATTTATCCTGCCGCCTACCCAATTCAAAATGTTTTTTCCACAAAATTCAAGTTTTATTTGTAGTTTATTTATACGCAGAATAACCCGTAATCATGCTGTATTTGGCCTAGTAATTCGTACATCGCTTGTGTCATTCACGCTTGAATCATAATAATACTCGCCTACTGCTGATAACCTTATGCCAATGAAACGATTTTCAATTTACCGTAGCCAAAAAAAATGTAGAAAATATCAGCATGAATCATCTAAGGAATTGTATACCTTTACCAAATCTGTTTCATGATTCGGGAGAGTTTGGAATCTTGCCATCTTTTGTCCCCCACTCGCCAATTTGGTTTTATATCATAAGGCCAAATGAACCCAACAATAGGTCTCAAGAACGATGAGAGTTCATCTCTTCATTAACGCGTGAATATAAACGAATATTTATGGATACAATTACTGTAACCCAAATTCGGTTACTCATTTAATATTCTATACACAATTTACACACAAGTCTGCAGTTATAATGCGTATGATTTTAGATTTCATCTAGCTTGTTTAGTAAAAAATTACTTAAATTAATATCCGTAAAGAAATTAAGTAGTTAGATAATACTTATAATTTGTTAGATTTATTAGAGAGTTCAATTCTTTGTCCTACACCGAATACATGCCATCCCATGTTTAGGCCGGTGAATTTCATGGACTGGTTTAAAGAAGACGATTGCTGCGTGAGCTCAGAGGCGATCGTTGGCTAAACTATTGGGCCTAATGAGTAAAAGGTGGTCACCCTTTTTTAAAGTTTATGCCGGCCCATATGGGGGAGGCCATGCCCGAATAACCCCTCTGTCCGCTACATTGCCCCCACAAAGCCCCTTTGTACATAGCATCACCCCTGCCAGGGACCGCTTACACCGTCCGACACCGGTAAATGACAAATATTTACATCCCCAACTATTTCCGCCTTTTACAGGGACGAAAAATCAGTTTCAAATTGTCCACAAATCCACGCCGAACATTTATATCGTTTCGTTTGGATGTTTATTTTTTAGTACCGACATTTAATTCGGATTATTGATTTTGGTGATCGATTTCGACTGAAGGTAAACAAATATGCCAGCAATATAACCAGCTTATATCAATCGCATAATATTAGGTCATAGATGAAATATAAATCATTGTTAATGCATAATTGGAACTATTTCGATGCAGTAATTAAGTTACGTTTATTCAGAGTTTTGTTTGCTGGGCGAAATTTGCTTTTCCTAGTATTTAACGAATTTAAGTTTTCATTGAATGGATTTTAAATTAACAGATCAAATTATTGTCCATTAGGGCAATTGGTTGCACTCTGTGTGATACTGTAGGAGCAGTTTCGGCTTTTCACATTCCTCTGTAGTTAATGGGCGCTAGTGATTAAATAAACACACAATTCAATAAAAAGTTGTACGACACTTGTACTAATTACGAATTATTCACTTCAATTAGACGAATAAAATCTTATCTTGAGTAACAAGGTAATTGATGTTAATATCAGTGTTTATTACGAAATAGCTAATTTTTTTATACTAATCGTGTAAGAAATATTTGGCTCAAACCGGACTAGTATCCATCACTCTGGTTACTAGTATGTTAATTAATTTTTGAATATAATAATCTGTATCATGGGATCTTCCCGTTAAACCAACACGGATTTCTTAATTACTACCATGTAATACATTAATTGAGATTGAACCGGTAGATTCAATTTACCATAAAGTAAAGTAATTAAGGGAATCTTCGTTCAGTGATCGAAGTTAATTATTTGATAATTATTCGTGAACTTACGTTAATTGAGTGTTTTAAAATGCTTACGAGTTTTAATTGTTATTATTAGTACATTGATTGGTACTTAAGATACAGTGAATCTGCTTTATAAGTGGTCACTGCTAACCTTACGCTGAAAGTATTACTTGCGACCAGAATATTCCAATTAAAATGTTCGCTTCGCTCAGCCATTATAATCAAGTAATAAAACGATCGGTACCACAGACTGATATTCGGTAATTATGGTTGTTATTATTTCCTGCAAATGTAAAATTTGCACAATTTTTCAGAGACTGATTTGTACTTTTCTAATTTACTTAATCTGGCTGTGCATTTAAGCTTGCCCTTCGGAAGCTGGAAACTTTTTCTTGGGTCAATTGGCTGGCTCCATATCGCATTGACAGTTCGTTCCGCAACAATAGAGCTTTACACCAGTTCCAGCCGCCTCCAGCCCTCCGCCTAAGAGAAAGTCATCAGTCTGTTTCGTCATTTGTTGCGATAAGCTTGCCAGCAGTTATTTTCCACAGCGTTATTTTCCATCGTGGCGTGCTATGTAACTTTGGGGTTAAAGTGAATCTCGCATTTTCCCATTTCCAACGGATTCCTGGCTGCACTTTTTCGTTCACCAGAGTTGAATAATAAACGCTGTTGAGTGTTACGGAGTTCATATACCGTCGGATCACTCACTTCGAATTCACCCCAGTAGTTCGCTCCATAACAAATATTTCCCTATAAAAGAGCAGATATATGACGTTTCCAATTCCAACGTCGGATGGTTGGTTCCGGTAGTTTGTTGGAGCAGTCCCCCGCTGAGATTCCGAGCTGAGGTGGCGGACCAAATCTACATTCTTTTGCAAATCTAAACAATTATAAGATATTTTGTTGGGACGAAAGCCAGGTTCATCTTATCGACTTTGACTACTGTTGCACCATACTGTGCTCAAGATCTGGTCAAAAATAGGTATACGTCTATAGTCTTTTGCTTTTGGGGACGTGGGTAGAATACTTAAATTTAACTTGTCACCGCAAACACTGCAACACGGACCACATAGTTCAGGAATGGGAAGTCATACTAGTAACAACATCGTACAGGTACCACTTACACGTTTACTGAATTTTACCTATCGGTTTTTCGTCTTAAAATTTCATTTTGACAATCGCTCGAATTCCATTCTGCCTGAAAAAAGGAGGAAAATTACTCATGCGGCACAATAATTTCACAAACCAACGACTGTTCGTCGTTGTAAAAGGGAATGGCATCGCCCGGTTTATGTATTCGTATTTTATTTAAAATACCCGTAAACGAATTGAAAATTGCGAGTGGCGCCCCTAGACGCGAAAATATTTTACATTGCTATTAAGCGGGAAAATATTTATGAAACACGAACGAAATCGACATGCGTCAATTCTGGAGACGTTGGAAGCGGAGTGGGTCGGGCGGGGGATATTCCAAATAACGGCACTTTGATGGAACTGTCATTCACCCAACGGTAAATATTGCGGCTCGTGGGACTCGAATCAACCGGCTTTCAGTAAATAACAAAAACGACGCCCCGAAACGTACCATTAGTGTCGGAGGGAGAGCCGAAAATTCGCATATCCAGCAGTTGTACCGGCGAAGTGGCGCAGAACGGACCGATTTATATTAATATCCCGTATCCTAACAGTTATAAATGCGTTCAGTAAGTCAATAAAAATCGTTTTATTAAATAATCAATTTATTGAAAGTTGATCATTAGAATGATCCTAATCAAACTAGAAGATTAGTAATTATCTATCGGTAATCAAAATATTTCCTTTTATTATGGTCTGCGAGATGGTCAAAGGTCAAAGTAATTGGAGCGGTGGACAAGGTAACAAAGTATTATATTAAGACTCTAAGTGTTCGTCATTACTGAAATATAAGCATTTGGTTTAGAGAAAATGGTTTAGTAATTGCGGGAGGCTCGTTTCCAACGATTCTCAGGTTGATACCGTCCCTATATTAGACATAATTCGAACCAGTCGTGAGATATTCCGCCTAGAAACGCTGAAACAACATTACGGGAGAACATTTACTCGGTTTCTCGGCGATCCAAACAGTACTAAGCGCGATATCATGGAAATTCCGGTTACGACGCCAAGGGATTTAGACGGACGGTGAGATATTCGGACAAAAATTCGCCGCCAATCAACAGCAATGGACCGAAAAGAAATGTGATTGGCCACGGAGCTCCGTTTTCTTGTCCACTTCCGATTTCATCGCCGCGTGTACCGAACATATGGCGGGAACATATGCCGACACCACGAAGGGAACAATGGACGGCCCACTCTTTTCTCTTCCCTTAGCATCAGTCCCACTTCTAAATCTCGCCTGAACACAAACTATGGTGCGCACAACACGACCATTTCTCATGAAGAGATCGTCATTCTGTGTGATTTAATTCTGACTTTTATCAGATCCTACTTTTGTCTATATATTATATATTATATCGATCTTCTGTCTCCAACGGCTTCGACTGTTCCCCATCTTCAGCAGCTCGGTCGGGCATATTGGTTTGTTTTCTGGCATCCTGTCCACAATCATACTTCAGTCTTACTATCGCACAGTGACCCACAACTCTACCGAAAAAAAGAGGTACTTTAGATGGTATTAAGCTCTGAAACTTTTAGCAGCAAAAGAGCAAACCAGCGAGAGGAACATTGAAAAAATTGTATGCCTTCACCGACCGCAAAATATAATTCCAAACAAATGACAATAGTTATTATATACGCATAGAAATGTAGGGAGGAAAAAGGGTGGTGTATGGGTTTATAGATGAATATTTAATAATCGGAACGTCGACTAGCTGTGAAAGTGAACTAACTACCTGCTTCTTGTCCCACTCACCGCCTACCTAGCTGGAGGTGCGTGCGCCTGCACCTGCAACGCAGGTTTTTACGTGCCGAAAAAAAAAATTATCTGAACAGCGCATCAACGTAGAACCGTGAGACAAGATTTCGTTATGTTCTTCTAACACGGGTTTTTTTCCGAGTTCGAAACTGAACCCCTGTGACTTCCCTCCCGGGTTGAGAACAGATGCATGTACGAGCTACAATATACAATTGTTGCACACGTACCCACATTTCCGAAATAACGAGCTACCTTCTTATGATGAATTATTGTAATAATATAGTATATGATAATTGATAACGTTCATGATCGGAGCGGCAGATCGGAGTTTCATACGTTTAACTGTTTTGAGCAAATAATATGTGCTGCCTAGTTAGAACATCCGCTGATTATTTAATAGACAAGACAAATGTTCCTATTTATTGTCCCTGGGTAGAATAATCTTATGGTTTTCACCGTATACATATTCTTTTCAATATTTACATATTGAAATAGCAAAACACTCACAATTAATAATAACTTTCCGACAACAACACAAGCTTCTTCGTCACCAGCGAAGCGTAAAATTATTGCTCTAAGATGTAAATCTTACGTAATCATGCTAATTTAATCCTCAATTCATTAATTTTTTTTCGAGCATATATTATCCTTTTTTTATTATACATAAATTACTGTAAATTTCCTTCGACCCAGTAAAAAAACAAATCAAAAAGAATAAAATGAAATACATTGAGGCCATCATGTAGTTCCCATTTAGGAGTTTGCCAAATATGGCGGTGCTCTCCGAACTTGAAATACTGCCGCGTTCTAATAAAAAGAAACGTTCCTTCTGATGAAATAAAACGAAATAATAAAATGAGCCTTTGGAGCTGAAGTGGGTTTTTGTGCGGTGCGGTGTGGGGGTGGATGAAGGTGAGAGTTTAATGTATACTTCAAGTCTCAATATTAATCTTTGCGAGGGAAATTGGAGAGAATGAAACTTAAGTTTTGGAATACATTACTCAGTTATAAATATTTATTATGCAGGACTGCAAATAAGCCAGATTTTTAACTTTATTCGTTTCACCCAGGTGACATTATTCTTATGCTTTAAAAGTTCTTGGGTGTTAGGAACGAATAATCTGGATCTCCCATAATTCAAAGCTTAAATTAAATATTACAGTAAATGATTATTATTCACCGAATAAAATAGACTGAATTTATTTTCAATAATTATGCAAAGAATATTCCCGCGAAAATAATAGTATTTCTAATCGATTCGTAATACCTATGTGACTTCTAACTTGTTATAAAATTTTATTTTATTTTACATACTTCATGGCGCACAAAAAACACTGTTTTATGAATAATATTTCTTTTTAATGGAATTTACATTTTTTATATCTTAGCTATACGTCATTTACGGCACAATCTGTGCCTTGTTAGCATGTAAATAATAGATTTTTAATACTAAATACAATCACTACAACAACATTAAAGGTACGTCATTCATTAATAAGTAATTCATAATTCCACACAGTAATGAAGTCAGATACTGTCAAACTACATCATATAAATGTTAAAACTTGATGGCAATATATGAAATAACTACGCAAGAGAGGTAATATTTATGATTTCATCTCAAAAGTAATTAAAGAACCAAAATTGTTTAAAGTTAATGCGAGACCTAACACACAGTGTGCTTTTAAATCAGTCGCTACTTCAGCTACATTACTTAGATTTTACAGACAGATATCTCTCAAATAATGAGAGCCGAATTAGGACCAACTTTCCTTTGATCAGTTATCTACTCCATACATACTGCCGCATCAGTGGTGCACGTACATGGAAACACTGGTACACGTACACAATGTTAAAACGTAAACAATATCAAACGGAATTAACGTAGTTTTTGATGATGATGAAAAGTTATAACTCTGTTCCCATGTGTAGTCTCGCTTTTCCCTGAAGCAGGAGATCAAAGCAGGCTAAACTTAGTTTACTGGCAAAACGCTTGATTAAAGAGGAGCCTTCTATATCCCATTGGAGATGGCTTTAATCCAATAAGCATTTCATTTCAATGCTGACATAATTACAAAGAGTATAGATGCCCAAAAAAAACACGGCATGGAAACTTTTAATTGTGAGTCTGTTTCTAATAAATATGGTCGGTTTTTAATTAAAATCTGCGAAAACAAAATTAATTTATAAAAAGCAATGAATGGTGAATATAAAACATAAATCTTACGTGTTAATTAATGATGTATGGTTATTATCTTAATGGAATGTCCAGTACGAAAAATTATATCTAATTGCTGAAAAACACTGAATCCATCGATGCTGCTGAATAAAATACTGGTTTAATATCCCAAATTTAACGAGCCTAAAATGTCATAAAATTATTCCGAATATTTTTTAATAGTAGTAAAGTTTTATATAAATGTTATTCCATTCAAAAATTCAATTATACTGGTTGATTGCTACAGTTAGGATGAATCGGAGTCTCACTGCGCTCTCGTTTATGTTCAGCATTTTGGCCAGAATTCAAACTCCCAAGTTATTAATTATATTCCTTTCTTCTTATTAAACTTTAACCGAACAAAGGTAACTTATTAGCTATTAGTAAATTTGTAGTTAATCTAATAGGACTACTAATATAAACTTGTTAACGGCTTCTGAACCCAGTAGTCCTTAAATGTATAAAGTTTCACTAGTAGTTTCACAACTGTAACTAATGAACACTGCTATAACTTGGATCTCCAGAAAACGTTTTACCAAGTATAGCACAGACACTATTAACAGTAATTCACAACAGTTTGAAGTTTTCAAAGGGAATAATTACCAAGGGAGCTTAGAAAGGCTATGGGGTTGTGAGCTCTTGAAAGTAACTTAAGTGTGAAATATGGTAAAACTATCTCTACCCATTTTCTTCTATTTGTTCCAAGCAATCTTGAAAGGATTAAAGTAAAACTTTAGTTTGTTTTAATTTTTGATGGAAATATTAATATTCCTTCAGATTTTCATCTTTCCTCTTTTACAACTTACGTCTTGCTACTTGCATGGTCTTACACAAGCATAAACTTTATTCGTTGTTTTTTCTCCTCTTCTGTAGAAGGAACAAATATTTATAAACTTAAGGCTAAGGAAAGGAGGAGGAGTTTATTGATTAGCATATATAAATAAAATTTGCATAATAATGAGTAATTATTATTATTGTTTATGCCAACTTTTATGTTAGTAGGAACATCCATTATTATGAAATTTAGTGTTTGTTGAATTCAAATTTCTAGGGAGTTTTCTAGGGACTGTCGAGTTCGATAGATTCGAGAAATCGTGACTATATTGCGAAACCGGAACCGTGTTATAGGCATGGTTCGAATAAAACAAAAGTTGATTTCAATTCATGTCAAATTCATAAATAATTCAAGCCATGAATTAAGAATTTAGTATTGCATAACTGTTTGCTAATAACTTATATAACTAACTGTATTAGCGATAAAGGTTGATCCCTCCCATATCGTCCTTTATTGTCCAAAAAGTTTACTTTCTAATATTGCGTCTGTTTAATAGTTTTAATATATTATTGTTTACTGGATTGTTAGTGTGTTAGATTCAAATTGTTTAAGTTGCAAGCTAATGCAATTTAACATTGTCTGTAAAACATATGCGCACGGTAAATTTATTATAGCGAACATTCGGAGCCATATGCACATAGTGAACACAATTTATCCGAAAAGGGTAATTTGTATTCTTAGAAAGGAAAAATTGTACTCAGAGAAGGTTTTTCTCTTCGATCGTGTTTATGACTGAATACGGCTCTGAACAATGTACATTATTTAAACGTCTTTGGCGCATGTTACAACGTATAATTTCAGGGCTGGCATTTAGAGCCCGAGAGAAGGAGTCCATCAATTATGTAGAGCGCTATCGATTAACCTGTATGTAGATATTTTTTTATTATTCCGCCTCTCTTCGTGTTGCTGGAAGCATTTAAATGTATTTTTGATTCCGGTAAAGGGGCAGAAATAACACATTCTGGTCACTCTGGTTATGTTTATGCGCCCAATGTCTCACGCAATGCCGGCCTCCCGCAACTCTCGGGAGAGGAGATTGCCCTCCGCGGTCCGCATACCAATGAGCCGACCTGGGAGATTAATTAAAACTATTATTATTGCCTGTATCCTATTGTTATGTTATGGTTCGGTCTCGCCTATGTCTTGCGGCCGAGCCCTGGATACGTTACCAAGAGTTAACGCAGACGAAATATGATCAGAAAGACAGGTAGATATAGACTAAGATTGGACGCCGGAATTCCCCATTTTCCTGATATCGAGGTACCATTTTGTAATATGTTTCCTCTTTCGAGTTTATCAAACAACACAAAATAAGATAAATATGGGTAGCGTGGACCTCCTCTAAGCGTGGAACGCACTAAGCCTCCCTACGCTCTTGGATTAGAAATAAAAACTTTTATTAAACATTTATCAAAGAGGAAAACATATAAGGAATTAAATATCCCATGTAGCCTGCAACCTAAGTGAGATTTCGTTTTCCCATCGGCATCGTAGGTTAGGTTACGTGTGAATAACTATTCAATTATTTGTGAGGGCGCCTAACAAATTCTTGCATAAGGGCAAGTACCCCGACGCAGGACCTGTGTATTCCATTCATGTTCTGTGTTGAACACAGAATCTTTACTAATCGCGGGAACTCATGACCTCGTTCAGTATATTAAGGACGTTTTAAATTATACGATTTAAACGGAAGGACATCGAGCTGAAAGTTTATGACAGCCGTAAAGTGAGTTTACTGCGTGCTATATATATTAATTCAGCTCCATTTAACGGTTATTCTAGCTAAGTTAAAGTTTTCACTTGTAGCCTTCAGTATGAATGTGAATTATAATTATTTTAACTTTTTTGATATGTGTTTCTTAATTTTTCTGGCGTAAATTATGGGTTTTATGTAAAACTCGGTTTTAAAGTCAAAATAAATTAGACTCAGCACTAATAAATCGTGCTTGTTCAACTTTACACTGATAATAATCTAAACTGACTTCAGGAAACATTGAATGTTATTTTATGCCACTGCCTGCAAGCAAAGAGTTTTACTTTGCTATGTATTTTAATGTAAATAACCCCGCATAATTTCAGAATATATATTTATAAATTGTACAAGGTTCTTATTGGCCGGAAATGTGGAATATGTGTTCATATAAAATTTGGAACGTCGTCCTTCCACAATTCTTCGGTTTCCACACTTAATTCGCAAGTGTTTTTATTTATAATGGATTCATTAAATTATTGTTCCTAATAATAATCCACAAAACTCGATTCACTACTTCCAACAATCTTTGAGGAGTGCTTTCTGTCTGTTGGTCGGGTGACCCGCTTTTTATTAAAATCAATATATGGCTAGTATATCAAAACTTGTTGGCGTCAGTGGTTCAACTACGCAATCAGACGGTTTGCGCGCTTTTATTAAACAGTGAAACTGGTGCTGAGAAAACTAGTACTTTGGTTCGTCACTGATGTCGCTACCACCGGTAAGGCTATCTGAACCAATAATTTAAACATACTTTTTTATTAAAAAGTTATATTATAATCCGACTGATTATATTACAATCAGCGGCACCATCACAAAAACAGGCTTTACGTATTTATTCCGGTTCTCCTGGTGTTCTTCTCGTATGCCCTTTAATTTAATTACGCCGTCTTCTGTTATTAAATTGGGATCTTTTTCGAGTTCATCCATTGGAAAACCGTCGAGAAGTAATCACTGTAATTGTTGCTAATAGGACGGACCAGCCGCGTCTGTTAATTTTAACATTCCACAGTTCGGAATCAAAGCTTAACCCCGCTCTGAAGTTAAAGTTCAAGTTATTCAAGCGAAATCTTTAACCAGAGCTCCTTATTCTCGAGAGACGTCGAGCCGCACCGGTAATGGTGTGCAAATGCATTGACCTTTTGCACCCGGGAGAGAACCATCGAGAGGGGGGAATAACGACATGCTTTCGAATGAATGCGCTTCAATGCAATATATACATGTATATACACTTTTTTTTATTGAAATGAGAAAATTTATTACTTTTACTCTTAGAGGGACGAGAACCTGTATCCTTTCGGAACGGATTTCCGATAGTCGTTGATAAAAATATTCCATTTTCTTGTCATCGCTGAAATAGAAATGTCATTGACACTCATGAATTATTAATTACTTCGGCACGAATAGATTTCTGATACTTTTTCGTATATCCTGTACTTTTAACATTCTATGGAATGAGTTACAATGCTTCCTATAAAATTGTATAATATTTTTCATGCATCTCATCATGATTTATGTGGTTTTACTGATTCTCATAATAAGTTTGTATACTTAAATGATATTAATAAGTATTCAATTAATTTTCGAGTTTATCCTAATCGGATAGAGTCGAGAACGTGTGGGTCTAGTTAAAACATTGTCTGAGTTATTTAAGGCTTGTCTTCTCGTTTAATAACGTTTCAGACGAAATTTTAAAGGCGTGAGCCGGGTATAATTCCCGACCGATCGAACTAGTACACTTACTTCCATTCCCGGGTTGATCTTGCCTGATGGCAAAAGTTTAGGATGTCGTTCAAGTTTAACTGTAACCAGACAACTATTGCGCCCCCGAGCCAATAGAATACCAAGTGGCAGACCGTTATAATCGTGTTAACTAGTATATGTCGGCTATAAACTAGTCCTATAGTTCTGACTGTGCCTCTTCACCGGAGCCCGGAGCAAAACGCCCCTGCTGTAGGGTACCCGAATAGTTTCCCTATTTTTCGCCCGTTTAATTTTCATAAAGACACCTCAAAACGCCCGAACAAATTCGCTTTCGAATATTTTCCACTGCCCCGGCTACAATGGGAATAATGTCATATTTCCCCCGTTTTAATAGGCGGCGTTGAATAATGCAAGAAGCCGCGGAGAAATAACGGAGGTAATTCAGTATTCTAAATATGTTCCGCTTAATGTGAACCCCGTATAATTCAAGGGAGGGTATTCGAAAATTAAAAAAGAAATTCTACGGAGCCATATTTCTATTTCCAGTGCGGGCTCGTATCAATTATTCAAACTCCTCTTATGCCTCCTCTTCAAACGATTTATTTTCTCCGTAACCATTTGTTTTACTGAAATCGACTTCTGGCGGAGGAGACTAATGCGCCGCGGTGGGAACCATTTTTACCGCCGCACCATTACACCACCGAACGACGGTTCCCGATGTTTTGAATAAAATATACGGGGATTTTTTTTTGTTATTCATTCTATTCCGATTGGCGTTCCCTAGGCTTTCGTCTATTGCCGCTCATTAAGCCACACATCTAATGTGGGTGCCACGTTCTGGACCGTAGCACTTGTGAAGAGTAGATGTTTAGCGAGAGGGATATAATAATCATAGATTCGGAAATCTAAGCCTAGGCTAGATCTGAGCGACACCTGGGGGCCCCTTCCTGTCCGATACGTGCATGTCCTCCACGGAGACCCCTTTCGCTGACACAGACCAATGTTAGATCAATCAATACGTGCAGTTTGGAATAGACCAATAGATCAATTATATTAGAGCAACAGATCAATGAATTCTCAATAGATTTGAATTCGTTTTTACAGTTGCTAAATTGTAATAGTAAATGATTGGTTTCTATTAGTAAAATTGGAACATCAAACACATTTCAATCCTGCGACGATACAAGACACAGACTATAATTGTCTCTAACTGGCACATTCAAAAGATTAAAGAAGATTGTTTATGTTAATATAGATAAACGGGTTAGGTAAATAAACGGGATAATAAAGTAATTAATATTTCGTTCCATTAGGCAACATTAACCATTGACAATCATATATAGCTGAATCATAGTGAAATTACCAGATGTACACATAGGGAGGCGGCATTAATCTATGTCGTTTGGGTCTCTTGGGCCCTTAAACTGCCCATTATCGATCATTTTAACGTAACGGATTTATTTATAAGTACTCGACGATGCGTTCGTACAAAGGATTAATTGGATTAGTCGATGTAATCGCAATAAAAAAATTTCCATCCAGGACGACATAGTACGAGCCTTTGAAGACGATTCCTACGAAGTGTGTAACGCTGTAGGAAATCGTACAAATAAAAGCCTTATAAAGTTTTGGAAACTCGTTGCCGGCGCAATAACACCGGGCGAAAAAGGTTATCTCCATTTCAATTTTCATCGCCGACGGTGGAAACGGCGATGTAGTCGCTGTGCCAGGAGCTAGGGCCGGGGCGCTAGGGGCATATTGAGACTTGCGCATTGCCAACGGGCCCCGACCAGCCGCCTCCGTCTGCACCAATTCTGGGCACCTTTCGCGATACCGAATCTATGTTTGTACAAACATTCGAGAAAATAATGGCAGCAATAAGATAAATAAGCCCGGTGAAAAGATCGACGAGTCTCGACGATTTAAATTAAGACCGCATGATCCCAGCAGAAATTAACGAATTAGGTACTTAGCGTAAGTCGGGCCGAGAAGATAAATGCCCTTGTACTTCATTAATGAGCGGAGGGGAGAGTTTCACTTTAAATTTGGGGTCACAATCCACGCCACGGGTGCCCGGACTTAAGTACGGAGGGAGTCGAGTGCTCTCCTCTTCAGACAAACTTCCATGGACGACCCGCATTAGTATATATTGTGATATATTTATTTCATTTATTAAATTATTATAGGTTAGCTGTCCTGTAATCAACAATACTTTGTTGTGCTCCAGATAATATCACGCTAATATTATTAGCGCATATTCTATTTTCATAACAAAGAATAATTATTTATCCGTCTAAAAACTGAAATATAAATTATACGTATCCGGTTAACTATGTTGCATGTTGAGGACTAAGGACCATTTTTTGACACGCTACAATTTATCTTAATAACTTTGAAATTGTCAATTATTTGTCTGAATTCGTTTAGTTTGAATTAAAATATAAGGTTACACTGCGTGCACCAGTTTGGCCCTTACAATATGTTGAATGGATAAAGATAAAATTTCTTATTTGCTACTCCAAATCCATTTTTAGAGTGAGAGCCCTGCGATTTTGATTAGCTTTAATTTCGAAGGGAATCGGGTGCATTTAGAAAGCATAGTAGACAATTAGTAGATGGGCATCTTTCTTCCAGTTCTGTTGTACCTTTTTACGTTGATTTCGATCAAAACACTTTGTAGGACCTCTTCCTGGCGTTTCGTGAACACAGAAAATGGGCGTGTAATTACGGTCCCCGTTTTAACACCGGGCCTGATACTGTCAGGGCTCGAGAATAATTGATTTCTCATGGGCATAAAGCCCCGCAGGGAGCCCTCCACTTCGGCGTCGCGTGCTCCCTCCAATCAGACTTATTTTACCGACAGCTTGATAAAATCCAAATGCCAGGCTTTAAAAGTTATGAATTTACTTTAATAGGTTATCAAACGATTTTTATGCCACTTGTCTATGGTAGAATAAATGATTCCCTGTATTTCTTCACGAAAGGATATTTATGTTGTTTATTCGTTTCGTAATTTATTTTCAACTACGATGCCGGCTGGTGATAAACCTGTGAAAGTTTTTTGTGGATCCATTTTACATTAGTCTGAACTTAATAAGTAACATTATTCTTACGAAATAAAACACTAAAACTAGCCACTTTCATTTAAAAAAATATCGCGATCTCATTACATGAATTTCAATGTAGCAATTTCTGGAAATTCAATAATATATACTGCAAGATATTATTGAACCTGTTTATCGCTTTCTTGTAATAAATAGTTTCAAGCGTACCATAATTTTGTCAGATAGAATGTCATTAAGCAGCGCATTTAAAAAACGCGAAATAATTCAAACGAAATATAGAATTTAAGTAGGACTTGAAAACTCGGAAAATACAGAGTGTTTGAAATATGAAACTTGTTTAGAGCGTTGTGAAAAGCGCTGTTTCACTTAACGGGCCTTAACTTTAGTTTACTGCCTCATTATAATAACGAATTGTACTGCCTGGGGGAGTGGTCGCCATGATAGTCGGGTAGTACTTCAATTCTGAATTAAGCGCGGAATGGATTTAAGCCATCATTTCTGAACAATTGAAGAGCGCAGTGTAAATCGTCAAGAAAGAACATAAAAGCGATAAATAAAGTCGCTTATTTTTATTACAGGGGGTGATATGTGAGCGTGAAGCGAGATCGCGCTTGTTGAAGAGAATGCTCTTGAGGTAATACGGGGGAATTCAAACGCTGCGGGATTATTGATCGTTTGGAAACACCAGATATGAGATTGAATTTGTGACGCGCTCGTTTCCAAACCGCAATTACTGGATGTATTCAATTTCGTTGTTTTCATACCTCGGAGAGGGGAGAA
This sequence comes from Lethocerus indicus, assembly GCA_019843655.1. Classification (NCBI taxonomy): domain Eukaryota; kingdom Metazoa; phylum Arthropoda; class Insecta; order Hemiptera; family Belostomatidae; genus Lethocerus; species Lethocerus indicus. The sequence goes on along the minus strand of JACDQD010000003.1, from coordinate 16,356,909 downwards.
GATGGGAGTGTGTATATGTATATATATACACATATACGTATGTAGCCAAGCCGAAGCAAACCACTGCGCAGTACACGCAACTGCGTCGGCCACCCTGGAAACCATTCCAACTTCTATCCCAATATCATTTTCCTCCTTTTCCTTGGATTCTTGTTCTCTCTGATACCGATTTACCGATATATTACGTTACTAAGTTAATAATTCGAATAAAATATAAAACAAAATACGACGCGGTAAATTTACACTGGAATTGTTAATTTAAATATGTCCCATTCTGCGTTAGTAGGCCTTTTTCAGTGCACAACTGGTTTCTAGTTTCCTTATTCGACAACCCATGTTTTACCCCGCACTCGAAAGTGAAAATGCACTAACGTTCTACAGAAAAACGTGTACAGAAAAGGGTACCGCTATTTCCATTTACGGGTTGAATTCGCAATAAATGAAACAGAACCCGGCCGGGATATGCATATATGGAATTTGCTTTTGACGTTTTAAGGGCGCGATTTTTCCTTCGCGGACGCAAATTAATTGTGTTTTGTCAACTGACTAGCTGTTAAAAATACTCTGAAAGAATACATTCATATTGCGTTTTGCGCTGTAATTTCCGAGTAATGAAATTTTCAGACCAATTTTTCAACCAGTTGAGGTATGCCAGCCATTTGAGGAGTTAGTGTTTTCCTTTAATACTCATATAGCAACGTTATCATCGTCCGTTCTACATCCTCAGTTTCGATTATTTCTAGAGTTTATTAATCCGACAGTAGTGACAACATCGTATTTAGAAATAATTCGCAGGATCAGAAAATATATCCGGTTTTTAATTGCATACAAGAAAAGTGGGGATGTTTAGACAAGTTTTAACGAAGGATTCTTTTTTTTTTAATCAGTGTAATGGGAATGTTTGTTTTCGAATATATAATTAAAGGAGTACTGTGGGGCTAATCGTCGGGTAATAATTAGGCGGTTGGGAAAGGAAGGGGGACAAGTCTAGAGGACAAGGTCCTGCGGGCGGTTTTAGCGAGGCAGGAAGGTTAAGGGCGGGCGGTTTATAAGCGGTTCCGGGGGGGGGGGCGTTAGGACGAAAATAGGCCGTGCGGTGTTGTCTCTGTGGCCGTGGGCGGAAAGGGATATCGACCTTGACCCCTGCTAAGGGGGTCAGTGCAGCTCCCTCAGGATAAAGACGCCAAATCCGGGCCTCCGGTCCCCCCGGGGCCTCCCTACCCAAACATCACGCCGGCACGCTCCTCTCACGTGACCCCCCCTCCTCCTCTTCCTCCTCCTCTTCCTCCTCCTCTTCTGTTTTTCCTTTCTCCGATTTCCTATCGGAGCTTTTTATTGCTCGGTTGTGGTGGGGGGGGCTCTTCGTCCTGGGGGCCTAACCTTCCCCACTTGTTGAATCTTCCCGGAAATATCGTTTATTTCTCGTTAATTCCCCGTCCGACCCGCTGTCCCCCGTTCGAAGTGACCGGCCATTTAATGTTCTCACTCTGCAGACTGCGAACCCGCCACTAATGCCGCCCTTTAACTCCGAGCGGTTCATCTCGACGGTTTAATTTAGCTTGCCCTCTTAATAACACGTTAAATATCGTATTTTTTTAACGTGTTATAATTACCGTTGTTTATTTTCCCTTACAGTGATTAATATTGTCCATTCTGTATATATTAGATTGTAAGTTTCAAATTACGAATATAAACTGTTACGAAATTAATATTTGGAGTGAACGATGAAAAAAATGGATATTCCGTTTTTTGGTATTGTAAATAAATTACATTCGTATTATTCTATATCAAATATAAATATTGCAGAAGCACTTGAAACGCAATTCTTTATGTCTAATACTTTTTGAAAAAATGGTACTCGAGAATTTGGTGGTTCGATCTGCAGGTAATACTGCCGTCGATTGATTGTTACCTCAAATCATGCTCGTCTCAAATGCTGTAAAGATAGTTTTAAAGTTGTTTAAAATACTTTTCAAACGCCTGGCATTATTAGTTTAAAGCATCGTGCCATACGGAGGCCAACTGGGAAAGCAACAAAAATACAGGGCTATTAAAAAATTCAGCACTTTAAACGAGATAGAATATTCCAAGGGCGCGCAATGTCGCGATGCTACAGATATTATGAAGAAATATTAATGCTTTAATTAATATGTTTTTCTGTGGAAGATTCGACTCGGCGATCGGAGGCACTAGGAAATAAACGAGGTGTGACTCGACATCTGTCATGACCTTATTCATCTGAGTAATATGATTCTCTCGAATTGAACTTTGCCCTGGCTGTTCATTCGTACTCATTGAATTGTGGCAGAATGTTTTTCCTTCCGTCCAGTCGTCTTACGTCACACGTTGTTTTATATCGACGACACTTCGCGCAAGATACGTGTTAAGTTCATTCAGCCAGTAATAAATTCTCACTCGCATAATGTTTTCTCCTTACCGTATTCGGTTTTTAATATAAATCATTGAAGCGGTTCAATTACGGTGGTAAAGCGAGACAGCGATTAAACTTAATTCTTCCGAAGTGACAAGTGAAGCTATTGTCGTTGCGGAATTGAGTGAAAGTGAAACTGAACCTACTGGATAAGGCAGGGACACTGTGCCTTTCCCGTGGCATAACCCGCTCGCAGGATTCTCTTTCGCTTTCAGCCGCATGTACGTCCCAGATACCCGTGTTCAATACTGTTGCGTCGGACGTAAAACGTCACTCGCAACGTCTAATATAAAAAGGGGGAGCCGCGCCAAATCCATTAATGCGAGGCCGGGCCAAACAATGAGCCGGTTGAGAGGGAGCCCTCTCTGCCGGGGGATTGTCCCCTCACTGACCGATCGCATATTCGCCATGTTCGCTTGTCAATAGCTGGACAATTGGTCCTGAGTTGTGCGCAAACTTCCCTCAGATTTTTATCTCCGCCGCGTCCCCATTGTCCCGGCATAATCCCCAGGACCTTATTTGCATGCTAAACGCGCCCGTATAAAGTTAATCTATTTCTCTCATAACTTACTTTTGCTCGGTCCCCGCAATATAAATGATGTGTCTTCTGCGGTCCCTTTCTCTTTTACCGAGCTCCTCCTTCCAGCTCCCCTTTTATTATAAATTCCTGGCGTTTCTAGAATGTTGTTTTTTGCGATTACCCCTCCCCAGGGTTTAAGTTATGCAATTATACGAATTAAAATAATTCCGCCGCCGTGGAAATCGCAGTACGAGAAAAATATGTTTGCTGCGCCCTCGTGTTCTAGAACCGCTTTGATCTTTGTTAACGTTTCATTTAAGGGCGGAGTGAGACTTGTGATTCCCCGCTCGTGAAAAATGCGCCCTTTCTATTGTCCGACGTCTCAAAAGGCGACTTTCCTTTGACAGGAAAAATTGTTTCGTGCTTAGATTTTTGGAGAATTCTTCCATTCGGTTGTGTTGCGATTTTATGAAATGTAATGAAAATTCTTTAAGGACCTGCAGTCTTGAGCGAATATACATTCTATGAAACGAAAAGTATAGTTGGAACGATTTCTGACAGGTCCTAACGAAAATCACAGTGTATTTCCACCCGATGGTGATATACGTCAGCGATTTCATTGACAGTAATCATTGTCAATGAGCAACTGGAGCGTACCTCTATTATATTAATTGTTCATATACATTACTGAGTACAAAATGTAGCGAAGGGAGAAACGGATTTCTCTTATAAATTTCGTCTTACTTGGCAATAAATAATAAATTGCATATTCGGAGGAAATAATTCGGGACAAAAATAGCTGATAGGAGGTTTTCAGGTTTGTAGTACAGGGTGTAATTAATAATGGTATTATTTTCGAACATTCACAAAAACGTCGGGGACACAGAAATCTCACGAGCGAAGACTAAGCTGCCGAAATGAAGAAAAATATGCTTTTACTACCGGTATAAGCTATACGTCCCTGGGACGGGATACAATTTATTTTCCGTAATATTGCACTTTGTAGCGCGATTTTTGTGATCGTAGAATCGATACGGTTTTAAATGCTTGGATATTCACAATTGCATCAGAGCGGGTGCCTCGGAGTGGGGCGGTTCTAAAGTAACCGGTACCCACAATAATGGCAAGTAGTTTCGTCAGAAGTAAGAAGGGTAAGATCGTGACTACACTCGTGATTATACTATTCGAATGTTGTTTTATTTTTTCTTTTACGTATCAAAATTATTCGGCTTTCTCCAACTCCCATATTATCCACCGAGCAGTTCGGAAACAATTTTGATCCAATATTTTCGACACTATTAAAACCGGCCTTATAACAAACACTCATTAAAACGTGTACCTATAATTAAAACGATATTCTGTTATAAAGTCGTGTGCAATACCTCTCGAACAAGTGGTAGATTACCAACTTTATCGGGTATTCACAGCAGTATTCTACGATAGTAACTCGTGGTGTTGGTCCAGTTTAAAATATCCTATATTGCATTTGCGAACATGGATTCGGTGAAATTTGAAGTACCTTAAATTAGGGTAGGCATAGAGCAACTGGAGCGAACGTCTATTATATTAATTGTTCATATACATTACTGAGTACAAAATGTAGCGAAGGGAGAAACGAATTGTTATCCCGGTTGTTCGAGATATTATAATGCGGTGTCGGGTATATATGTATGTATACTTTTATAAACGGCATTTATAGAATAGAAGTCGAATTAATAGGAAACGCAAACTGGAAATTTTTTCATCGACTTCAGTAATCCATCCAATCCGCAAATCCAGTAAGTTAACAGACCAGTTTTTTGTTCTGTGAGCTTTATTCCCCCTCCCCTTGTCAAAGAAATGAAATCCGTGTCTTATCAATCTGAGCCGCGTATGGGACTATACAACGGGCAGGGGTGGCGGAAGGGAAAAACAAATAACGGTTTTTTGTTTTTTTTTCATGCGGGGGGATTTTTTTCTGTCCCCCTCCGAAACCGACCGCTCCAATAATTATTAAAAACGAATTCAGCAAGTTGGGTCCGCGGCCTCACTCCCTCTGCCCCTCTCAACGTGCCGCGGGACTTACTCGGCCGGTGACAAATCTATTGTTTCGTTGGGCGTAATGCTCGTTGAAATTAATTGAAAAAAAAGGAGGGGAAGCAAAAAATCGGTCTACCGCCGACAGATAAGTGAGAATCCAATAATACCGTGTTGTATTCTCTGTCCACCACTGTCCCTATACGAAGTCCGGTTAGAAAAAAAATATAATTGCGAGACCTACCTTTAATTTATGCTGTATTTTTGACCTTGACTGCTGATTTTTAGTAATATTATATCATCTCCTTATTCTCTGCTATCTAGTATACTACTAGTATAACTTTCACGAAGGTATATCCCATGAAAATTGCTGATTTTGTTTCCTGAAAATACTCCACGATCGTATCAAATTAAATCCGAGTACCGCCAATGAATACATCCCGGATCCGCCGTTTCAGAACTCACCAAAACCTACAGCAAACGCCACATCTACTCTCGGTATACAGCCTATGATTTCTACCATACCCTATGCAAAGACTCAAACGCGGCTTGTAGAATCCTACTGCCGTACTCCCCTGGAGATTATACCCGGTAGATAACCACATCTCGGCCGGTTAACCCGTTATGATGACTTGAGTAGTAGTGGTCACGAGTTGACCGTAATATAAATAAAAAATGAGAGCCAGGGAGGAAAATAACTGCCGAATGATATTCTACCATCCGCATATTTGTACCAGTCATAAATCTGAATAAAACGTTTACAGTTTGCATAGACACTGAATTATATAATCTCGAGAAATGAAACCAGAAAATGGTTACGAAAGATTAATTCGTCCAGTTTCAAAAATAATGATATACATTTCTATTTTTGAGGACATATTTATGAATATATAATCGAATCATCAATTCCCTAAAATTGCGATTAGTTATTGCATACCGTGCCTTGTCTTACAAATTAATTGCATACGTGTTATTAGATGACGTATGTAAACAAAATATTATAGCGCAATGAAATCTGTAAAATATTATGGGCGTAAAGCGGCCGGTTTCATATTGCTTTTGGGAGCATTAAAATGTTTGACATTTGGTAAAGGTCGGGCCATAATTTACCCCTATCCCTCATAAAAGGGGAAGGGGGCCGCTGAATGTCACGGCTCAATATATTCGCCTCGATTCCCACTGAAAAATAGAAATCCTGAAAATTATACACCTTTTTTTGTCTTTATATTGAACAACAAGTGTTACATAACGTATTTATGGGAGCCTTACAGCGGTTACTTATCCAAGGCCCGTTACGTAAACGAGGTGAGTTCTGTGACGTGTACAAGGACGGGGAGTAAGTAAAATTCTTAAGGATATGAAATATAACTTTCTCTCTTATTATTCCTACGTTTTCCTTTGTTCGCGCAGTTTATTATATTCTGTGCACTTGTTTACGAAGCTGTTAAGATGATTAGAGTGAGCGCGAGATAGAGTTGGAATGATTGATTGGCATATTAATGAGAACGTAGGTGTAATTTAGTTCTGTTTTTTCGTTCCCTTGTGAGAATATTATTTTTCATCATTTATTCACAGAGTTCCCCTTATATTGAAAAACTAATCGGGTTCATTCAGACCTATTATTCTGTTCTGTTCCTAATGTCTGCATATTTTCAGTTAACGAATACTGATTGCTTTATCGGACGTTTCGATTAGGAGAATCACTTTGCATGTAGCACAGCGATTCATTTTTATAATGTCCAACCAGTTAATAAATATTTTCAGTTTGTTAATGAAAAAACAATAGACATTTCTTTAATTTAATTGTGATATATCTGAGTCATGTTTTAAATTCTTATTTTTTTGAAATTACTTCTTCCTTACAGTCATTTGCCGTTTCCAATTCTCGGTCACCAACGCTGATGGATAACAGTGGTCGGGTCAGGATTGCCCACGCATTCCTGCACTAAAAAGTATAAAACGTCCCCCGGGGACTATGCGAGAACGTGCCTTTTTTGTCTTAGCTCGGAGAGCTTAGTCACACGGAGGTTGGCCGGCTCCCCGAGGTCACGGGGGAGAGAACAAGCATACAGACAGGAATGCAGACGTGACCATTGAGCTCCTAAAGAATCGAGGGTCAAACACCTCGGGAAGAAGTTGAAGCGGGCGTAAAAACGAGTTAGGGGAGGTTGAAAACAGGAGAGGAGTCGAAAATAACATCGATACCGAATCGATCCGAGCGTTAAACAGATGGTAAGCTTGAGTCCAGGGTCACATTATACAGAAAGCTTTACCGGCCTCTGTAGAGACTGTAATACTTCTCTGATATCAACACAAGTCCGATTCAATTATTTAAAGTATTCACTTGTATGTACATTTTGTACATTCAAATAACATTTCGATATATACAATATCCTAGATCAGAAAAATTAAATATTTGAGTAGGCAACTTTAAAGATGTACGGCTCATATTATGTTAAATGACTTGGCTATTTATAATAATAACTATTTCAATACGATCTAAGTGTAAATGGAGTTTACATCCAGTTTCGAATGGATGGAACCTGACCGATGCGTACCAGCAAAAGTACATTAACTTCAGATAGCACAGCTATATAACATAATAGCGCATGTGTAGCAATTCAACTCAACTGTAACTCTCATGATAAGGAGACCCGACAGCGCTGACTCAGACCAAATGTAGTATACGGCGGATTGTAAAAGGTAACACTTTTGAACAATCGAAACTACAAGATTATGTTTTCATTCGGCACAAAAACAACGAAAATTCCCGCAGGTCTGTTTGCAGAATTAGCTATGTATTTTTTTATTTCGCAGCAACCTTTAAACCGTTTTATTTATTCGCAATATGGTCCCGAAAGATGACTAACGCCCAACATATTCTAATATAGAATTGTCTGTTGGCTATATTTAAACGTAGTACGATTCGTAATGACGCAATTAAAAGAATGTAATTCGAAACTATTCCGCGTCCTGTATAGTTGCAAGAATTAGTAAGGTTTAAACGCAATAGCCAGCTCCAGGAAAACCTCATGAATAATGACATCGGCATTCCGGATGAGTCAGCTCCCGACATGATTATCTGATCAACTGACCAATGAACGACTCTTTCCAACGTGCATCCTACTTGTTAGAGCATTCATAAATTGCATTGGGCTGGAGCTGCGGTGGACTTTAGACTTATACGAAATGGATTACTGGAAATCAATGATAAAGTCTGTCTTCATCATTTGTAATATATTTCTAATAATCTTTTTCCAATCGCGTTGTGGTAATTAATAAAATAGTTTTATTCGTCTGATATAAGATTTGAGTTAGGAATTGAGAGGATGTTAGAATGTGTCGTTTTATCCAAAGATAAGGCCAGTTCTAACGACTGATTACTCATTTAATTAAATTCAGCCTAAAATAAATGGAGCAAAAAAATTAAATTCAGTATAACAATGAATATAAAGTATGAGTATAAGATGAGGAATGATTCAAGGTATTATATAAGGTCGCTGTGCGCCTGCGTAAGACATGATGTATCCAGAAATGTTTAAAGAATTGAAACGAACATGTTTTATGGTTCAGAAAATATTCGCTTGTTTAAACCATTAAATTTTTTTGTGCACAATGTTGTCCTATCACTCTCCGAAGCCAATTTTTTTAGAATCCTAAATAAGCTTAGCGATACCTAATAAATAACTGTGTCAGATAAACAATCCGATATTCCGGAAGGTTTTCTAATCAAATATACAGTAACCGGGCCCATTTCCGTTACATAAAAACCGATATTATTACAGAGTCGGGCATTCCCATTTGTTTCATATTCCCTGCAAAAGCTTTCGGCTGGAAGGGGAAGCACGATATTGACTGGCAGAGTAGATTCAACTCGAGCCATAGAGGTCATAGTAGGAGCCGCGCGAGCAGCTCCTCCCTTTACATTTTCCTTAAAATATTGTTGCAGCATCAATTACATTTTCACATGATTCACATTAGGTCCCGGCTCGATGTTATTTTAAAATGAAAGGCCCGAATGATGATAACGTTGTACAAATATCCCTCCACTCTGTAGAGCTGATATTTTCGTTTACTTTTGTTATCGACGACAATATGGTAAATGGATTTACTCTTTTGGCCTCTTTCTGTTTGTAATTTAATCTACCGAATTCAACTTTAAATGCAAGACTAACATTGTACGAGAATGCATTTTGTATTAAAATTAATTTTATTTAATAACAATAAAATAAAATAATAATAAATACGCGCAATACTAAAAGTTAGAAACTACCTTATCTTGAGTTTATTGTCAGAACAGGTCCATCCGTGTAAAATGTAGATGTATGATGCAGTATATGTAGGTTTATTTTGGAGCTTTCATTGTTTTATTACACAATAACCGGTAAATACCTCTTTGCTACGAGTTAGATAATTAACGAAAATTACGATCAAGTATACATTGAATATTATATTCGGCTCCAATCTCTTTCTATAATTACTACTCCACATGTAATAGATACTGTATAGGTTGCCGTTTATTGTAATATTTCACGTCGGTAAAACACAGGGCGGAATGTCTTTCCGGGCCTCGCATAAATTTCATTCCCTCGTGTTTGGTTTCATGAGAAGAAGGAGGTGTTAGAGGATTTGGGGCGGCGGTTTGGTGGCGGGGGCCCCCGGCCCGGGAAGGTTGGCGAATCATTGATCTGCAACCTGTGGTCTGCATTTCCAGTCGGTAATGCCTTGCTTGGCATTCCCCTGTCTACACAACTTCCCCAGTCGAATAAATTCCCCTAAATACAACCTCGGGATAATGAATGTAATTGGAAATGATCCCCTACCGGTCCACCATTTTTTCATCCTGTTGCTTTATACTATTGATCAGACAGATTGGCGTCACGAAAATATATTTTGCAGGTAACACTATTACGAATGACTGTGAGGACGGCGAAAATATTCCTTTGTCTCATCGGGTTATTTATAAATTCTTCGGACTGGCTGTTCTGCATAATGTTATGAGAATTGTTTTCGCGACGACCGCTTTACGACTAATGCACAAATTTAATCTTTCCGACTATATAGCGCGCCCACTCGGAAAATCTAAGTCGCGTTAACTGACGGAAACAAGAAGAACGGAACTGGTATTATATTATTTTGAAAGACAGAACCTGGGGAGAGTTGGTGGGGTCGAGTTTTTATTTGAATTCTAGTAAGCCGAAGTACACGTGGTTGAAAATGTTTTCCAAACAACAGTGCGATAGGGAACTGAACGCAAATATCTCTATATCTCGCCGCTATGATGGGGAACTGCTGATAAGATATTTTTTTACATGAAACAGATTATATTGCACGCCGGTATTTGTTTACTGTTCATCGGACTAAATCTGACAGAGTCTGAAGGAAACTATTAGAATTAGGTATGCAAAAGGTGGATTGGAAACGTGTGAACTTATTTAATTGTTTTCTACAAACAGAATCTGGAATGACGTTCATTTTAATTCGAGTGGAATTTTATAAGGATTCTTCTCACAATACAGTTAAGCGGATTTCCGTCAGATGTGATGGTTAAATAGAAGGTGGCTTTAACACATAGTACAGGTTGAATAGAGGAACAAGAAATTTTCTCACCGCAACGTTGCTCGTCACCTTCACACTACGTCGTCGGCACTGTCCTGACGTCTGTTTCAATGACATACCAATTCCCACCCAACAGCAAATTCGCTATCTTGGGCTCCACCTCGACAAACGACTCACGTGGAATCCCCACACCCTTAAACTTATCAGAAAATTTGGGCTCTTAAGGCCATTACTAAAAGGACATCGAAATTGACCTTAAGTAACAAACTAACAATATACAAAGCAATACTCAAACCGACATGGACATACGGTATTGAGCTATGGGTTCCACCAAGACATCCAACATCGCCCGCATCCAGAGATTCCAATCAAAAGTCCTTCGCACCATACTTAATGCTCCCCGGTATGTCTCTAACCACACAATCCACCATGACCTCAACATACCGACAGTCGACGAAGTCGCAAAATCTCGGTTCCTGAAGTTCCACTCCCGCCTTTCTCCTCATCCTAATCTACTCGTTCAGTCCCTTTCCTCTTTTACCCATCCACTATCCCCACAACGACGGCTTAAACGCCACTGGCCCGGAGATCACCTCGGGCAGTAGTTAAATCATGTCAAAGGCATTGGGTGGTTTCTTTATCGAGACAATGAAAAGTATACATGCATCGATGGCACCTATAACTGTAAAAGTTGATTGTGCAAAATAAAAAAGTTAAAAAAAAAGGTCGCTAGTTATTTACATATAGGGGGGACGGAAGAGTTACACGGATATCCCCGGGGCATTCTGAATTTTGTCACGATTCGCGCTCATCGGGTCAATCGGTGCAGGGGATAGAGGCCGAGAGGAAGAGCGGTAATGCGCCCTTTAGATGCGCTTTTCAATTGGCTTTTCGTTCCCGTTGGCTGATCCTTTTCGCGCCGGGGACGCCGGGAGAGGGCGCCAAACCAATTAGATTCCCTCTCATATTTATTTGAGCCGTCCGTTAATTAGCGGTGGCCAAGAGCCGGGGACAATGGGCCCGCCTCGCACCCTCCGCCAACGCCCATCCAGGAGACGCCCGCCACAAAATCCCCGGATAGGCCACTCGAATCCCACCTGCTCGAACCCTCTGGAAAAACCCTCGTCGGAAAATATCGGCCTTACTCGGTAACATGACATTAACAGCCAATGACCCATTGTCCCATATTCGGAGTTGTCGAGCAATCCTTTCGTACGGATAAAATGAAGCCGATATTTGTTGCTTTAAAATAATTGATTCAACCCCGGATCTATGCCTTCTACTCTTCTTTTTCCAATGTTAAACAGTTTTCGTTTAAATCTCAATCTTCTGTACTTTTCGGTCACTTCTCATAACACTAAACCCCCTTACAAGTACAAAAGTATTAACGACATCCATTTTGACAAGTTTTCTGCCTTCACTAAGCAACGTTCCCTGTTTAATATATATACAAACCGACTCCACCGAAAGTAAGTCACCAGTCCTCATCAGAAAGTAATAAAGCCCCATTGCACAAGTAACATCAGTATCGGAACTCTCCCAAAGAAAAAAAAGAAATAAAACTAGTGGAGGAAATTAGGGAAAATATTTGTACGATTCAATTTATATTGAAATTCTTCAAACAATAGAATGGGAAGAATGCAATATATTACGAACTTTCCCTCAAATTGTTCCGGTACATTCCGTAACATTCATGGATATATTAAGGGAAAAGACAATGTTATTTGAATAAAGGATATTGCAAAATTCTTTGTATTTGTTCCCGAGGGAATCGCTCCCAACTCATATACCGATATGAAAAGATTCTCCATGTGCCCTGTGATATTGTTTCGGCCACACTTGAAGGAGCATTTCGGCGTAACTTATATAAGAATTCTTATATTCTTGAGCCTACTCATTTCACTTCCCTTCAGGAATATTTTTTCCTTCCCAAGTTTCTTATTTCTTGTAGCTGTAAAGTCACTAAGGGTGATTGTGTTCCTATATATACTTATATATTTGGCACATATTTTGGTTTAAGTCAAGTAATTAAATTGGAGTAACATTTATTTGCATTTTCTTCTATACTGTAAATATCTATTTCAAGATTTCAAACCTTTATATCTGGAAGTATAAGTATAGAAAAATAGAAGAAAAAAGGAAACAAAGAAAAATCTGCATTAGAAACAAATTGTGGTTTGTTATATTTTAGGATATTGGCGAATACTCGGACTGTATGTTCATATTCAACCTTCCTGCCTTTATAGTGGCCTACTGGTAGGCAAACCCATTTATATCGGAATATACGTATTTATTTTAATCGCATCAAATTCATTATCCTCTCAGGCACCTTTACACAAATAAATAAATCGCAAATGTATTAAGTGTTAAACCTACTGTTAAATATAACAATGTCGTTTAATAATGTAAACGTCAAATAGGTATAATAATGTTCCTCTGGATAAAATATTCAACTTCGTGTTCAATAATCTCATTAAACCGGCCGCGCGTAAAATATTCGCTACAACAGCGAACTGGCAAATATAAATACTATTTAACATTCACTATATCCTATATTGATGTAACAACTTAATACAAATGCACAAACTACACCAATCGGATTATACCTCAATAGAATCACTAGGTAAACTGAACATTTTTCAAAACACTTTAAATTATTTTGTCTTTATTCCAGGTGTATACTTATTAATTTTTGTCCATAGTGGCAAAGCTTAATGATGAGTTAGCCAAATATCAGTTAACCGGGACAGGAATTAAATTGTAGGTATCGGGGTGTTTACGTTTAGAATTATGGGTAGTATTCTAAAAATACAAAAAAAAGGAAGCATAAAATTATAACTAAACATCGTAAAAATAGCATTTAATGCCAACCCCACGGGCGGTAATATTTGAGAGAGTATTATAAAATAATAAAGGTTAATCCCCTCTTTAATAGGTAGAAGGTAGAGGCAGTTTAGTTAACGAGTGTTTTCCGGCTGGGGTCGGGTCCTTTTTTCCTCCTTTTTTTTATCAGAAAGCTAATTCGGGGAAAGAATCCCCGACGAGCGGTAAAATGAATAAATCTCACTTTAATTGGCGTGGAAGGCAGCCCACGATAAGGGAAGACAATTGTCTGGCTATCGTTTTATTAGGTTAGTAGGCTGTCGCCCTAACCCTCCCCCTGCTCCACCACCACCACCCCCGACCAACCCCTACCGCCTTTCAATCCTTCCCCCTCGGGTCACGACAACCCCGGAGGGCGAGGCTTACCGCCGTCCCTTTAGGTCCACCCAAATAAAAAGTGCCCGCTCTCCCTCCCTCACTCTCTCCCCACCCCCTCTCTCTCTCTCTCGCTCTCTCTCCAATATATGTCAACCACCGGTTGCTTTTGTGTTCCAACCCCCTCTGGACCTTTGTTTTTAGCCTATTCGGACATAGAAAATCTTCTTTATCCACACCGACCGATTATATAGCGGAGGCCCGGCATGCTGACCGGCGTACAACGGTCGGTTTTACGATAAAGCTGTTTGTGACTTGTATTACTGGTTTATTATGCCTGTTTCTTTAGACTATGTTCTTTTTAAAGGGGACGGTATATATAACATTGGTATTTTCGTCTTATTATATAAATTAATATACATTTTTAATTGCAAATTGATATTTAATATGATACTACTCGCGGACCCCCCCCCCCGATAAATGCATTAAAATAATTTCTAGAACTGATAACATTCAATGTATTGTTGTATATTTGATATTTATATTTTTCGTATAATATCTTCCCGTTTGTATTTTGATTTGAATACATTTCGAACTTCCAAATATTATTTTATTTGAACTCATTTTTTTAATGTACCGCGAGCAGAAACAAAAATAATTTGAACTTTCAAGAACACGATTTATAGATATTCATCATACGTTATTCTGGTCAGTTCATGTAAATCTATTTATGCCATCAGAAGTCTAGGAGCCATGGACATTCTAAGGGGGGGTGGATAAATTAACAGCTTCCATTTCCCTTTTGGTACCACTATGTAAATTTTGGAGGGGCAGGGGCAAAATTGAAGTTAATTTAAACCCCATTAATACTTTAATTAATATTTTCCTCCGCCGTTTATTGTAGAGAGAAGGGGACCGCCCGACGATTCGGTCTCACGGGTTTGAACTTAAACCGGTCGCGTGTAACCGTTAAAATGATTTTACATGTTGATCAAGCAATAATAAAGCTGATTGGAACCCTTTTGTGTGGAGGACTTGGCCAAACACAGGTGGTGTTTACTTTCATAATAACCTGGGCTTTGCCATTGTAGCTGCGGCGGGCTCCGACCTACACCCGGCCGCCGACAACCCCTCTTTCCCTTCAATAACAACTGGTAAAAGTGCTTAGAGAGCATATTTATAGTTGAAACAACCCCTCGGAATTTAATGCTTCAAGTACGTCGAGTATACTACCGTCAATCCTACCGTTAATAACATTGTGATCGTGAGTATTGAAAAAGCAAAATTAATCGATAGACTAATCGCAATATTAGCCGAATAGGGGGACATGTTTTTAGTGTAGCGTGCTCACTGGTAGCCTCCGTATGTTTACCGAATTAAATTGCAAGACGTCATATAAATATCTGTTATTAGAACAGATATCAAAAGTAGTCTAATTCTGTGGACCTTTTCGCAATTAAAAGAGCAGAAACCTTAGGACATCTCCATTCATAAGTAATTCCGACAGTGTGAATTTATTACCAGAATATATGGTGCGTTCCGTCCTCAACATATTTGCGAAAATAATTTCGATTCATTAATTTAAGTCAATCCAAATAATAAATTTTGTTCAAAAAACGGATTCTAATGCTGCCATTAGAGGAGAATTTTAATTTAACTAATTTCAGTTCAATTAACACGGAAGAATTAGACTCGAGTTCAATTCACTGATTGGTGCAGCGATAAGTAGTGCCGTTTCCGTTTGATTGCCCTAATTCAACGAACATTCACTATCCAAAGAGAGGCCACTTAGTACAATTATGCCATAATTACGTGTTGTAATTCGCTTCTCTTTGTCTTACATTGTGTAAAGACGTCGTTCGGGTGGACGCATAGGTAATCATGCAGGAGAGAATTCACGGTCCTAGAACTCGTCCTAACCTCTTCTGCGATTTGGATTTCAATTAATTGGTACTTTCAGACGCAAATAAAACCAATAATTAATATATCTACGTGTAATTACTGATTTCTATTATGTCAAAATTACATTATACAAATTTTGCAAAGAAAAGAGCAAGTTTCCTTCTGAGGTTTTTACACTTTTATTAGAAATATTTGACTATAACAAAAAATTAACATTGAAAAAAAAATCCAATAAAGAACCTGAAAATATTCAGATTATGTCGACCTGAACACTCGGAAGTGTTCACATCCCCCCCCGAAGGGTCCCGAAAAATCCTTTCGGCAACGTACATACGGAAAAAGTAAACTTTTAAGACATAAATACATAAGGTAATCGGGACATTTGCAAACCATATTTTATAATAGTTATTTGACATTTCAGCAACGCACGCCGACTCTGGTGCCGATTTATAATAGTCAAGGCCCAATTGATTTACCAACGGGCGACAATTTTATTTGTGTTATGGCACAATATGGGCTCGATGTGGGAGTCAATCCGGAGCTATAGTGGAAGTGGATACGGGCGTAACTGGAGGTAGGTGTTGGCCGACTGGGTGGGAGCGCGCGGTGGGCCCGGGGAGCGCGGCCGCCCGTCCCCAAATCCGCCGCATCCGACTCGATTTTTCCGGAGGCCAATCTTGAGTTTTAAATTCAGTATATAGTTTGATGTGTGTTTGAGTTTGTAAGGCACGTTAAGAGGGACACAAAAGTCAAATAGGATGGAGGGGAAGGAGGGGAGAGGGAGGAAAGTGTAGTTGATAAGCGTGATTTAGCGGCCCCGGGCATATTGATTTTGCTCCCTCTCTCACTCTCTCTCACTCCCCCCCTTTTGCTTCCCTCTTTATATGTCTGTTTTCTTACTGTAATAGCTTTTCAGGGGTAGCGGGGGATGAGTGCCTGCGCCATTTTGAAACGGGAATAAAATAGAATCGATGATAATATATAAGCGTGTTTAAATTTTCTCTCTCCTTTCGACGGCTGAACTTCGGATAGAATGTATGTTCCGTCGGACGTAGTTTATTATTATTTAACGAGATATTTTTGTATTTCCTCGGCACTGAAACGCTCCATTTTACTTGGGACGTTTACCGATGGGATATTCAGCGAGTTTGAAATATTTACGCCCAATCCCTAACTCGAGTTCGAACCTAGTTTACGACTCACCTACGGTTAAAGTTAAAAGGCGAAACTCTCTGTTCCGATTCAAATTGAACATAAATACAATTTTCGCATTAATTGAATTTTTATTTAACACTATAATTTTCTCGGCTCTCGAAAAGACCTCAAAAGCTCGGTTACACAGTTTAAATTAAGGCGTTCCTTGATGGTTCGTAATTTAAAATGAGTGTTCATTAAAAAAACCGCGGCTTCGGCCATTCATTAGCGTCAAAGGAAATGCTCTCGTGTCCCTCGGTTTATATAAACTCCGAGTGCTCAGAGGCGAAAAAAAGGTGAAAATGATTTTCCGCGATTTTATTCCCAGCTTTGCAACTGAAGCCAATAAGGCAGGAAATGTACAGTGCCAAGGAGGGAGTCCTTTTTTTAATCGGCTTAATGAATTAATCTGCTCTGTGAAACTGTAATCCCCTGTGTAAGCACAAAAGTGCAAAGAAATTCATTTCATTTCGCTAGCGCAATTATACTCGCAGTTGTACTTCAATCTATATCCAATACTATGTAGAAGGAAAATAATCGAATTAAACTTTTTTAAATTGGTTTTATATAACGCTAATATTCACAGATAAATTTTATCTGCCTTCGTTATGATATATATTTGCTCCAGTTTTGTAAACTGTATGTCACTGTTAATTCCTATATATCACGCCGTTATTTTTTTAATTATATGGCATAATCCATCATTTTCGTACATAATAATATTAAGAATTTCCCAGATACATATGAATTGGTTATTGCGAAATATTTCTCTTCGCAGTTAATTTTTTTTCGAGTTACTCAACATAGTTTGGGTCGCTCACAATGTATTTCATTGAAAGTACGAAATATAATTTTGAATTATAAACGCAGATAAAAGGGAAATAGAAGGTTGGATTTATTTAAGATATATTCAGCAATGGCCTGAAAAGCATTTTGAGGGGTTGAAAGCTAAGTAGAGAACTCCTATTGCAATTTCAAACGAAATTAGATTTTTACTGCTTTCATGAGGTGGTCCGAGCCAACTTGCTTGATTTCAGTCAACTCTATACAAAATTGGGCTCTGAATCGATATCCTATTTCGGATAAATGTCGACGTTACATTCTTGTGTGTAACATTTTTTCCCGATGCGATCTCAGTTTAATGTATAATTATTTGAATATACAAGTCACTATTATATAATGAAACAGAGCGTACTAAACATTTTAATGCAGCGTTACTTTTTCTTATATTTCTTAGAGATAAGATCGTATAATTATTTCATTATAATTCTGCAGTCATAATTCATCTAGGGTGTTTGAACTCACCTCTCTTACAAGCATTATTTAGATCCAGTTTCTTATAACAGAAACGTTGGCATCGATATTCTGTAATGCTCCGATTTAGTTAAATTTGACATATCGTTTCAAGCAGGTCATCTGGAATTGATTGAATATGTGTAGATATTATTTATGTAAATACATTTTACGGCTTAGTATTCTCCTGTTGTATTTATTACTTATTTATCTTCTGATTTGTGTACTTGTGATTGTACATAAAATTTTCAAGACAGGACAAATGAGGTATACAATCTGGTTTGTTTCAAATAAGATTGCTTGTTCGCTGATCAAGTTGAACAGCGAGTTAGGAAAGAAATATATGGCTCCTAATTTCGCTACACTTATCTATATTGAATACAACGAATTGACGGTAATTATAATTTCGATCAATACAAATGTTGAACACTGCTCGTGGCGAACATGAGTGTTGAATAAATTGACCACCGGTAATCAGTGGTGCTTGAACTTGACACGTCCAATAACAGTTCAATCCCGGTTTCATTAAACTTTTCAGTGGAGCAACAGTGATATCGGCCGGCCTTGGGGGCGCTAGGGGCTTGGAATTCTGTCCTTCATACCATTTTCCAATTAATAGTTGCTACACATGCAATCTAGGGCCCGCTCGGCACTGCGTCAAGACATGCCCACTGTGCTGAAAATGTGAGATGATTTAGCACATTGTATTGACTTGCATTACACTATGAGAATCCAGTTTGGTCAATAATGCGAATTCTTCTAAATTAATTAATTTTCTCTACCATAACATTGTGTCATAAACACAATCAAAATAGCCTGGTATTGTAAAAATACGTATTGTTAAACGGTATTTTGATTCGCAGAAATCTCGCCATTGCTAAAACCTGCAAAAATCACTCCTAACATATTTCTCAAGACGTAATTGAATTTTAAAGAATTAATAACTCCACTGAAAAAACTTCCCATCTTATTGAGGACTGGGCATTCTTTATAACATTTGGGAGTTCAGAGAAAAAAAAGTAATTCAAACTCTGTTAATTGAAAACAAACTTTAGGAATTCGAAATGAAAGGCGTTTGAAACAGTTATGCGAGTCATTTTAGAGAGTTGCATACCAGCCGGGAACGCTTGCAGAATGGGTTACGAAACTCAACCGAGTAGATACAGGATGTTCAGGTTCCAGAATAGTTTTACAAAAAACACTCCCGCGAAGAAAGTGTACACAGTAAATATATGAGGCGAATTAGCTTAATTAATGAAACTAAAAAAGTGTTGCGCGCTCATCATCAATTCTAGAGGTTTCGAGGTCGTGACGTTATTTATTTCTTGATTCCTAGGGTAAAGAAATCGAAATTTAAGAAACTGACACTTGTTTTATTGAACTTAAATGCTGTATAATTACGGTATACCTTCCTCTCGGATAACGGGAAATATGTGTGAAATTTTACTTAGACGTGAAATTTCCAAATATCGAATGTATCATCTTACTCCGTCGAAACTGCAATGAGAATTTAGAGACTGATGAATAACAATGATCAGAATATAATTCGGAATGTAGACTGAATATGGTTTGAGAACCAGTTACCAGAGAAGGATTCCGCTCTACAGGATCCTCCTACGTTGAAAAATGTTATCATTTATTCTAAGTTCTAAGCAAATAAATTTCTTAAAGGCCGGCTGACAGAAGGGCTATTGAAATAGAAATTCGAAAGTCAGAAGTAATTCAAACATTTTACGGTGGGTTGACAGCGTTTTTTTCTATCTGAACGGAGTTCAGGGGACAAAAACACGAAGCATTTGAATTAATTCCCAGCCCGACATCGGTAGCGAGTGAAAAGGGCCGTCATCCCCGATCGCCCCGGTGTTATATTGGACATTTAAAGGGAATTTTCATGGAGCGCAAATACAATACGAAAAAAAAAATTTTGGTCCCAACCGTTATTTGTTTTTGAGTCGTCGCGGAAGTCCGAACATTGAGCTTTTCTCAATAACAATATTGCGACGACAATAACTCGTTTATTGGACGACGCGAAATTCGTCGGGGCTTACATGCCCACCGGTCGTATTAAACTATAGACAAGCACTTCTCGGCTGTTTCGTTCCAACTTTCGTTCACTCGTTTATATAATATGAAATTATAAATCAATGAACTAAATAATATTAAAAAAATATATATAATAATATCTAAAATAAATTAACAGCATCCTGCTGTTATTTCTATGACTTTTCTGTTATCAACAATGACAATTAATAGAAGAAACAGCTATACAGTTTATGGATTTTTCCATCGCCGAAAATCATTATTGTGTACTTTTTTAATACTATTTATGGTTTAAAAGATATATTGTGACCTGAAATTTGTTTCTCTGGGTTATACGAATAGGTTGAGTCTATACATTTTGCTTCAGTTTAATTGAATGGGGATTAATCGTACCGCTCGATATCCCTCTACAGATTTCGCCTTGATTCCGAACATTAGTCTAGGGCGCAGTCCCCGTTCGGCCGTCGGCCGTCCCATTAATCATATACGTTAGCGTTTCGCGCGGGGGGCTTTAATGCGGGCAAATAAATATGGAACGCACGACAGTTTAAGTACTATTTAAATGCAAGATGACTTGGCATCGGAAACAAACTGCCCGGGCCGGTCGTCCCCCTATCTTGATGCATGTGCGCAATACCGACCGCCTGTAACTTATTTGCCCTTTTAAAAAGGGGGTGGGGGGGGGCGATACAATCTCTCCTAGGGGTCTCCCTCTCACGAGCTCACAGATGAATGTTCCCTTCCGCTCCCCTTCCACGGGATATCCGTCCGCTCTCCTTCTTTTTTGTTTAATTCTACCCTTTAATAACCGTCGGCCATTCGGAGGGGTTGATTTGTGAGCTCGACTGCGGCCACTCCCAAAAATTTCGTATCTAAGGGTGGAATATGGGTGATCATACGGACATCGCTTATAGTCTTAAATTCGTGAGGAGTACTACATTCGACATTCATAATGATGATTATTAACAGAGAGAATGTAATCATATACAATAGTTCACTGACAATGTTACGTAGACACGTGGCTTTCTTTCCCAGAAATAGTTAAAATATGACCAAGGATGATGGGGAATACCAAAATATTGCCTGCTATTAGACTGCAATTACCGACTGCGTATAGAATGACCTGCACACATTATTTGACCTAGTGTGTTCCCCATCCTAGATTTAAAGTTCTTTGCCTAGCCCTACTATCCGTTTAATCAGATCTGTATTTTTCTAACTATAAACATAAGTTAAATCAAATAATAAGTAATCAAGTAAATGGAAGCATAATTTCTAAATGCGTGTATTATAACAATAATTAATATATAATTATAATAAATAATTTATTAAAGTGTTTGGGCATGATTCAGATTTTATAAACTAATTCCAACATTGTCTGAAAATCCTGTCTTATAGCCTTTTCGGTCGCATGAAGCTAAGTGCACAGAAACATGCAACATTCGAATTAGTTCATAGTCCGAGGTCGCTGATTTAGCTATTCTCAAGACAAGTTTTAATTGATTGAGCGCACATGGAAGAGTTTACGTTTCAACCTTCATTTCAAACTCCATTATACGAACAGGAGTGATATTATTTGGCTTTAATAATTTAGACGTTTAGTTTTGACATGTTTTCATCGGTCGTATGACTGGATCAGGCGTATATTTGATTAAAACGCCCAAATTATGTTAAACTACAAGGTATAAAATGAAGCCCGAAATATATGCAAATTTCATTGCTCCCTTTGTAATCCTCTACAATGTACTTCCAATGTATGATGGAAATCGATTCAATTTCCCTTGAGGTAACAATAGCGCCCCTTATATACGAAGTCTGTCCTTGTACTATACATATTAAACTTGGAGATGGAGCGAAATTATAATTACGCCAGTTACAATAAGGTTCTCTGTGCCCGTGTAATTTAGTTATGCTTTATAGCATTATTTTGCCTCTAATTGAACAAAGGGGAATTTCATTAAATATACATCACGCGAATGCGATCACAAGCTGAAAGAATAAGACTCATGTGGTTTACTACTTTTTACTGGTAAAAAAAGTTTATTCATTATCATATTGCGGTTTTTTAATAGTCTTCTGAAACACTATCTATTAGTTGAGTTGAGGTTTCTTGCCAATAAAAGGGTATTTTTTGTCCTATTTGCGGATCTATGGAATAATAAAGGTGCCACTTAACATATTCCCATTGTAAATTATGTTTATTAAGACCCAGCTTTACTCGTCCGTCCGCGCGTTTCAAGGAAAGTAGTAACATTAATGCAGTCTTGCCCCGTATACCTGGCTCTTGAGCCAGATACAGATATTTATATGCACGAAAAAGCAATGCATATCTCATTACCATGATTCCCTATCAGTTATTATTGTGCGGTAGATTCAGATAATTATTTCGATTTGCCAAATTGGCAAAAATAAATGGCAAAAATTGTCACCGTAAAAGAGGTTATCGCGGGGGTATGAAGTGTAATGAATGAGAGGGCTGCAGTCGGGGTATAATGGAGATGGCTTCAATCGGCCAGCGGGTGGGTGATTCCGGCCCCGTTCGGTGCAATTCATGCAGGTTAAGCACATAGATCTGGGCGCCGGGTTAAATCTCTTCGCTCCCCGCATATATGATTGCACCAATTAGCTCTAAATTATTACATTAAGCTGTAGGTAAACAACCCATTATAGCGGACAATAATTACTGTCATGTATGCTCGTTGAACAATACCATCTTCTGTCCGGCTAACACTCTGCAACGTTGAATTTACATTCGGTCCTGAATTAACTACCTTGAACCAATTAACGTGATGAAATATGGCCAATATTCTTTGCTTGCGTGGCAAATATTTTACGCTCTGAAGTTTCTGAAGGGTATAATTTATTGAATCATTAGAATGTGTGCATAAACCTATTAAAAAAGATTTAAAAAATGCGCAGATACTATTGTCGACCAGAGTAAAAAACCTTTCTTCAGAGAAATTCAGCCAATAATAGGTAGGGGAAATAAATTCGCTTTACAAAAGGATATAATAATTTAAACCCGAAAAGCATCATAAGTAATAATAAGCAATAGATAGAATCCAAGGGCGTGAAAACAAGAATCGAGACATCGAAATCACGATTTTCATTTATAAATGTACAAATATTTATTCGCTTTCATTTGTATGGAAAAAAAGAATGTAAATTAATGTATTTTGAAAAAGAAGCGAACGTTTGAAATATGGAAAAGAAATTTATTCGTGATGTTTTTTTCAGCAATATCGAACAGGTTTTGCGTTTACCTTTAAACTTGTTTTCCTTAAAATATTTTGGTGTCAAGGTTTTGTTTTTAATCCTCTTTTGGTGTTCGACTCATCCTAATGACGGTGAACATCTGTAACGAAATTTATTTTTTCTGTACTATGGTGGTTATGATTGTTAACACCTAACCGGGACGATTTTTCTTCTGTAGCATTCGTAATTTCTAAACTGGTGGATTAGTCAAGGATTATCTATTCCTTTCCAGTTATCTCATCGGTATACAATTGTCCTGAAATATTTATGCCTGAAATATGTATCCTAAACTTTTATATATGGGCATATTTTGCTATATTCTAGTGGACCCAAAAGGTAACAACCTTATGATTTCATAAAATAGTAGTTCAGCCTTTATTCCCTTTCCTTCAGCCTTCAGCCTTGCGATTGTTATTTCCTCTTGTTTGCTTGCTCCTAATAAATGTAAAACTTAATTAAAACGGTCAACATATTACGAAAAAACTTTTTGAAACTCTGAGTTACCTCTCCATAGTTATTTTAAAATACATCATTAGCGTTTTATAAAAAGTAACGTTTTTAAAATAAAATGTCTCCTTCGCTTTAATATTGCAGAAACTTCATGATATGACTTAATCATAGATTGTGAATGGCTTTAAAATGTGGGTACATTCCAGTTATCGAGAGAGTGAATTCGGGCGATGAAAGAAACACGACATAATTAGGATTAAATGCCAAGTTGGTCCGGGCGGGAGTACATCGGTAACTGAGTCCACGAGCGGATTATAGCAAGGAGGCGGGGAACTGTGGATGGGACACCGCTACAGAAGAGGGTATGACACGCGGTGGAACGATAATTTATGGCGGTTGAAACGTAATTAAATAGCTCCGGGGATCTGGGTTCAAGAGGGGGTCGTGGGTACCCGGGACACCTGTTACACGTAGTACTCCCAGTGTAGACCGGCCTCGGCTCCGGCCCCGGCCCAGCCTCCTCATTAGCCAAACAGACCGCCGCCCCCACAGCCCCCAACAACACGCCGAGGTTAACGCTCAAATAATTGAGAGTCAGCCGCCCCCGCCCCCGCCCCGCACTCGCCGCCGCCACCACCGCACCGCCACCCCAAGGAGAAATCGCTTCCGCCGATAGAATGATCCCAACACCATTATCGGCCGCCCCCAAATGCTTCCGGACCGGATAATGAACGCCACTTAAAGGGAAAAACCCTGTTATTAATACCGGAAATATTTATTCGCGTATGTTTTATTTTTTCTATTTATTCTTTATCGATTTTAATAAATTAGTAAATTTTTGTTCTCATTAATTGTTTTATAGGGCAAATTTGAAGATCGTATTTTTAAAATATTTATAATAACTTCAACCTGTAATTGAATACAAATTGGGTTCGAAACTTTGATTCTAACCCCCGTACGACCGGAAAATGTGTAAATATAAATCTGCTCACGAAATACTAGTAATTAGATAACCGCGTTTTCACTCAATTGTATTTCCGCATCGATCCGATATTGCTATCAAGTCCGAACCGATTTTAAAAATAAGTCGGCGGTTTTAAGGTCGAAGCGAAATAAAGCTTCCCGCGAAGTTCTTCATGCAATATCCCGGAGTCTGGAAGAATCTCGGGCAGTATTTATGGCCTCGGTTGTACTTATTTATTGCCGCCGCTCCCGGTTTCATGTTGCCTCCCGTCGCAGACAGAGGGGGGTGGGGCTGGTCGGGGCCGTATCCTCTGATTAAATTAAACAAAAATGAGTTTTCCCGACGTCGGTCCGATTCAACGCGACCGGTCGAGTCGAGTTCAAGTTGTTTGAAGGGTGAGGGGAGATTGGTATAAAAAGAAATTTGAGATTCTAACGTCGGATACAATTCATTAGTTCGGCTGGAAAGGGACGTGCGGGCGTTGATTGTGTTACTGACCCATGTATGGTTGGTATCGCTGTTTCGGATCCCAATGTTAATTTGACAATTCGAACCACCTGGGCAATTTTTACCGTCTGTTGTTATCTGAAAGATAATTGCTTGGCTAAATGTTTAGACATTCACCTATCCTCAGGTTAGAGTTCTACCTCATCCCTGGAGGTTCGTGTCCGTATTACTATTTACGCACACCGCATTTAATATGTAACACGCTGTATAAATTTATACAAAAAATTATTTATAAAAAATAATTTAGGTCGTAGCAGCGGTTTTCTTGATTCCTCTCAGCTGACAATATGCTATTAAAGAAAAATTGCTCTAGGGCAATAACAATTTACACTACGGAACTTAATGTCCCGAATCTAACTTATTTAATAATTTTAGAATTAATAATACCGTTGGTTCTAAAATACATAGCGTTACGATATTTGCGTAAGTTAAGAATAGTTTTGGAAGAAGGGTTTAATCACTGAGAGATAAACTTAGGCAAAGAACCATGGAATAATCTAACCAGCGTATCGTCCAACTCAACTGTCTTCTCGTTTATTGTTCTTGCCCTTTTATAAATTACAATACAATAGGGAGAGGGAGGTGGTTAAACTCAGGTGTCCGTGGCGCGTAAAAAACCTCTTCGATGGCCCGCCGACTTGTGGCCGATATTGGCATGAAAGGTGAATTTCAAAGAACGTATCCTGTACTGTACCTGACTAGGTAGGGTTCCTCTTGTCCTTTGAACGCACGGTAGCTTATTACTCAATTCTTTGCAGTGTGACGTCGGACGTGATCCCGGCAATAACCGGGGCAGCTCATTCCAAATGTTTTTCGGTCGGCGGTCGAGCCAATCGCTCCCTGTCAATTTTTCGGCCCTCAATAAAACATCGGTGGCGGTTGAAGAGGGGGAGGGGGTTGGTGGTCATTAGCATAAATGCAGTGAAGTACATTAGGGATATTGCATAATGCCTCCGGGCTCCGCTCCACCAATCGGATAATATCGTTCATTTCGAGCCGCCAATTAAAATCGCATTAAATAAACAGGGGAGCGCGCCGCGAAAATAACTCGGTGAGTAAAACGCGGGCCCGAGATCCACAAGTGCCGAACCGTTAGAGGTGGAATCGATCCGGTCCGGATTCGCTCCGAGAGAAAAGGTATCCTCGGTAAGGCGACTTTGCCTTTTTCTCTTCTCTAGAGAATTGTTTGCATTAATTTAATTCTGGTCGGAAAGAAAACTGCATTTTGATAAAGATAGAGAGGAGGGGTTTACGAGCTCGTAATATTTTTATGTAATGCTCCGAACTAAAGTGTCTTTAAACTGAAACGCACTGTTGCTCCTCACCCACCGGCCTCTCCGGATTTATACCTTGTCTGAAGGGCCGTTTCGATAGGAAGAATTTTCGATTAGATTATATTAAATAAACGTCTCCCGAGTAAGACCGATGCAGGCATCGTTATTATTTTTCCCTCGGATTTTTCTTACTTCCATCTTTTATTGGCCAGCTTTATCGACCCCGAGTTGCAGAAATCGGACTGAAGCTGAGTAAATTCCCCCGTCGGGAATGGAATGAGCGTTATATTTTTGATAACGTTCCAAAAGGGCGGGGCTCGCCTTTTACGCATGTATGTGTAGTAATAGTATAAAGAATACAGTATGAAGAGCGGATACAGATAAAAGCGAACGGAGGGTCTCGTTAGGGCTCCGCGTATTTGAGTTTTACACTCAATGGAAAAGGCCTCCAGGAAATTGAGTCGGCCCCCTGGCCGATCTTTACAGCCTTGCTCTATTGCATATAACTCTTCGCGTGTTCTTCAACCAAACTTCTCAAATTTGAAAATCCAATTATGGCCTCAAATGAACGTGAACGAGTATATTTTGCTTTATGCCGGGTTCGGCTCCGCGTTATTACTATTACTCGCGGTTGTCATCCACCTCCCGTCGTTGAAAACTGAATTAGGGGCCAATGGTAAAATAAATCAGTCGTGCAATTACGGCCAACATTTTATTAATTATAATTGAATGTTTACTGCGAAATTATACTCCCGATAATGACAAATAATTGCGAATGGAGCAATTAGGAATAATTACCGGTCATTAAAAACAGGCCCTTTCGGTAAATCCAATTTTGATTTACAGTTATCCGGAATGTAATAAATACTAATGAGGGGTCAGGAACAACTATTAAATGAATATTTAATTACACTAAACTCAATATGTAGATTCTCGACATGGAAATCAAATCGTTTACATGTCATAAACGCCCGGCGTTTATTTTGTAAGCGGTATTGCAAAACGTGAGATAATAAAAGTAATCCAGTAATAACTTACTTCATACATGTAAATAGGAAGCAACTATGGGTTCAAAAGGTTAATCGCACATAATTATCCATAATGGCATAATATTCTACCTTCTAATCAGGCTTTCCAGTTCAGGTTTTGGGCTGACCAAATAGCCCAACAAAGATATTATTATCCTAATTTCAGAGACTAACCTGTGGAATTTCAGAAACATCGATTACAGCCATAATTGTAAAGCGAGGAAGGAAACTTTCTCGGATTATTTGTCAGAATTTCGAGTCACGATCAAAGTATCGAAATTCTTTTTTTAGTGTCTGCCTTTGACTTTTTTGTCTATTATTTGAGTAATTTTATGGCAGCCAGTACGAAATTAAAACCATAACCAGTTTTTGACTGTGGTGGGTACATATCTTTTAGTTATTAAGATCCTTTAATTTTTCCTATAAACATCTGTTCGATGAATTACATATATGCAGAGTTACATTATTCCACCCTAAAATAATTCTAATAACAGTACGCTAATGAGTTCACGAGGAACTTATCGATTCTATCAAGTTCGGGACACGATATTAAATACTCCTCTAAAATTCCAAACTGGGTGTTGAAAGACCCCGCCTTTTGCCGATCATAATCCACGAAAATTATACACCTGGGGCCGGGAGAACCCGAAGGAAGTTCAGGTTTTGTGTTCCTATAATTAAATGCATACATTAACAATGGCCGTAGTTGCCTCTCCCACGCTACTTATCTCTCACAACAATCACTTCATGAGGTGCCCACACTCTCCTGAGCACAATCTGACAGGTGTAAACTGTCTAGTCCCGCTCCTCCTCGTCGTTTACACTATTTATAATTAACCGACGCCTAATTTAATACAAAAATCTCTCATCCTTTCTCGAAATATTTTTCACGCCGCACGCGTTACGTAGAGCATTGTTGCAAATCATACCGACACTTTTACCGAAGATCTGTTTTACTAGAAAAATCGTGAAATTTATAAAACACCCGAAGATATTTTCAATTTGCTGTAATGACGGTAAATCGGGCAAACGATTTTCGCAAGTAACGGTGAAAGGAGAAGAACCATTCATCGCTCTATTAAACCGGCTGGCGGGGGCCAGGTTCTAAATAAAGACCAATTAGCGGCCGGAGCGAAATTGCAGGGCCCGAACGAGAGTGAAAACCGATTTAAAATTAATTATTTTGTATCGTAAACGGATAAACAGATCAGCCCTTCGGTTAAACTCAATTAATAAATTAGTGCGGACGGGAAGCGGCAGCAATCGAGGTTCGTCCAGCGGATAAACGTTTCCGGAGCCCAACGACGGGACCCGGTTTTTACGTTGCGAGCAATGGGATATACGCCCGATCACTGGGCCTACTAAAACGGAAAAATGGCGTGATTAGTCGTCAATATTCGTTACATTCATTCGGGACGAAGTTTCGTTAGGTGGACCGTTCGGAGTGGGGGTTCCATTAACATACATAAACAGGGAGGGAGCGCTTTGAAATTCGGGCAATTATTCGAGCCGCCCCCCCGAATAAATCGCGGGCGATTTCTTAAATCGATCGACATAATTCATCGCGGGGGGGCGGTAGAGGAATTTATAAACGTTGGTAGATTAAAATCAGCCCCCGTTCCAGGGGCTCGCTTTTGGGGGGGTTAAACTGTAAATTAATTACGACCTCCCCCCACCCCTGTGGCCCCCTACTTTGACCGTTGCATTACTTCGGGGCGAATAATCGTACTGTTATAATTGTTCGACCGACGAATTTATTGTGTCGACTTGTTTATTTACATTTAGGTTTAATTCGGCCCATTATTTTAATGGAATAATAAACGTTGCTCCTTCAGGCAGGGCGCATTAGTCTGTGAAATAAAACTTACATCTGTGGATTTGGAATCTTGACTCGTTGAAAGATAGCGGCAATCGCGATGGATTAGCCAATAAAATAAAAAATAATATAAAAGCGCATTGCATAATAAGTCCATTCACCGGCCCCACTGAATCGTGCATTCCGCCGCAATTTATTAAAGCTTCGAAGCTCAAATCGTTAATTTTCGGGACCACTTTATATCTCTTGTAATTGAATTAGCCAACCGGAGTTCTGTTGATTTTGAATTAGTCGGAATTTCTTCAGGAGGGTTCATATTCTCCGGATTGTCGTCCTAAGACATGTTTTATTTAAATTAACCCTTTTATGTGTTAATGAAATTTTGAAATATATTTCACAACTAAAGTATTGGTTTTGAAGGTCTATAATGGCAACTATTAACAAAATTCGGTAATAGTTCAAGAGTTCTGGACAGAGTACTTCCTGCGTAGGATCCGTTAGTAAAAATATTATTGCACTAGTACATAGAATGATGGAACGGGAATCTATTAATACTAAATAGTTTATGGCTTGATCACTATTGCGATTTAACTCCGCTTGCTGATTTGGTCCTATGCCAAACCAGGTTCCGTCAGTAGTATTCCGATAGTAAATTATTGAAGTACCTACGCTATACATTTGCGAATGGAGCATCCTGTCTGCGCTGCTAGTGGCTGTACTTCAATATATTACTGGCTGATTGCAACTGAATATCTTAGCTAGAAGTTGAAGCGTTCAAATAAGCGACAGTTTGCAAATTTAATTATACGACTCTGAGACGTATATCAAGTAATATATTAAATGCGTATTGCGAACAATTGATACCCCAGTGTGCTCGATCGCGAGGTGGAATTAAATTTTACTGTAAAACACAAATTCGCGCCGTCGGAATTTCCGCTGCAGAATGAGCTCGAGTCGGAAAGATGATGAAGAGGATTAGAGCGGGGCTCCCAAACAACCTGTCCTCCCCTTTTAACTAATGCCCCCTTATTACAGGTTTAGCGGACGACTCCTTAAATATATTGTTTCAGCGTAGCCGAAGAGTCCGTTTCGCGTGACCGTCCCGGCGACGGCCCCGTCTCGCCTCGAGGAGCAACTTAAAAAGAGGAAAGGCCACCGGCCACCCGAACGATTAATCAAACTCGACTTCGGTCGGGTGTTAATTGCGCCGACGTCCATAACTGACTGCGGATCGATTTTTCATGGTGCGGATCGATTACAAATCGTTACGGAGTATTCATTTATGCCAACTATAATTCCATAAGGGAAACTTTTTACAGCATTTGTAAGACTTGTTTTGTTCGGGAGTCAACTGATATCGGTGTTAAAAAGTAAACTCAAAGATACGCCTAAATATTTTCTTATTTTCTCATTAATTGTTCACTTCTTTTCATATATGGGAACTAGACAATAAAACGGCCTCGTGTCATTCCCAAATGGGAGAACGGACTTTACCATTAGATATTCGGTTTAATGTCTGTTAGGAAACGATCGCGGTTGAGGAGGACGCATCGGCGGGACGATGATTGAATGTACACTAATTTCCCAAGTAATTCCGGTAATGGGTCTCGCTCGTTCCCGTAGCCCCCGCTTCGTAACCGGGTTTTCATTCGGAGATTCGGCCGCCGTAATCGATGTGCTTACAGCTCTCAATTATCGACTCGAACGCTAAATAATCCTAATGTCCATTCTTAGTTAAGCACCGTAAAATAAGTGCAGGAATCGGGACCTTGGAATGTGATTTGTAGTTTATAAATACAGTTCTTTTTGGCAACTAAAACAGTAGTAGTTTCATTTAATTGTGTGATATTTTCTAACTAGTGATAAAATGTTGGTACCAAATCAGAAACAGAACGAATTAACCTTCTTTGTATTATATACTTCCGGTTTATCTGAAGTGAAATTAATATCGAAATATACTCTTGTTTCGTAGGCCCTAATGTTACGTAGAACCGGAATTGAATATTCTTAAAACGTATATTTAGATAGAGGAGTTATAATATTATATCGCTAATGATCTTCTGGTGTCTTTCGCTGACGCTGGACTGGTTCGTGTTTTCGCTGTCGTCAGCAACAGTTACTTGTGCCTTTGGGTTTGCACTCGCAATAATCGTAACTATATATTGGATTATGGTTTCACTTTTTTCCCCCCGCCCGTGTATAGCATATACTGATTACATACTGATATGGAAGTAAGCGGAAATAAGTCCGATATTGGTTTTAAAAAGTCGAAGGCCATGGATAAGATTAGATCTAGCTCGCTTAGTACTAACATCTTCAAAGTTATTTTTCATATGGACTGTCAGTTGGGCGGTATCTCACAATGTTGTTTAGAACCCACAACCGCATTTGATCACGATGTGCCCCATTTGACAAAATTATATAAGATATACGTGTATTATATTGTTGCTAGGTTTAGAAACCGAAAATTTACAGGCGGGAGAAATCACTTCCACCGACAGATTCTAGGCTCGGTTCAGGAATGATGTGAGTCGGAGATAAGTATCTAAATACTCGGGCGGAATCACCCGACCAAGGACGGGAACCCGTTTCTCTATAATTAAGGTACGACCGTAGATCAGAGCCGTGCATGATTGGATTTGTGACTGCTTTCACAGGGACAGGACTGAATCGAGAAGGAAGATAGCAGTCGGGAACAAGTTGCGGCCCATTTGAAAGAAATGTCCGTCGGTGAGCGTTGACCGGCCCCCTCAGTGGGGGGACAATCTTGTCCCTGTCTTTTAAAATTTACTTTATTATAAACTAAAGGAGTGTCTTGAATCTAGTCACCACTGTCAATTACAGCAATTAAAATTAAGGCTGCAACAGCCGGTTGTTTTAAACAATAATGCGAACGTAATCGTCTGGAATACTGTCCCATACCAATATTTAAAAAGCCTCGCGGTCTAATTAACAATTTGGAATATTATTCTTATTTAGAGATTTTATCAGATACGTGTTGTCCTCTTTATAAAGCCTTAATATAGCCGAATTATCTATATAGGGTCTTATTGCTTGAAAAAAATATGAATGTTGTTTACGACAAATTTGATTTTATGGAATAATAAACTTTCGTTCATGTATCATTCATAGTTATCATAGTTCATATAACATTAATTGGTTCGCTGTATAAAACAAGAATAAATTAGAATCGTTCATATTTAATGCAATTTATAATTACTTAAATCGGTTTGCCTTAATCCTCAAACAGATGCTACCTGGAAAATTAATTTCCAAAACACTTTTAACCAGTTAAAACGTTGTTTAATATTCTGTTATTCTGTAAATAAATGAACTTTACTCACAGCATGACTTTTATCCGTTATCCGAAAGTAATTTATTCGGGGAAATAAGTAAAATTTTTTGAAAGGTAAATTCGAATAAATGTTAACGATTAGTCAAACCCTAATTATTGATTTGTTTAATTTCATTTTCTGTTTTCCAGCGATAGGCTCATAAAAACAACTCTATATATTTGTGCGGAGAGGTCTTTCACATTTCACAATTTTGGTTTGTCTACAATTATGTGCGGTCATTATTACGCGTATTTAAGGAGGAAAGCAGCTCGTTCCCTGAGTTCTACTGGGACTTTTATTGCACTGATGCGCATCCTCCGACATAATTCCAAGGAAGGAATAGAATTACTAATATTTGAGCTAAGAGTTATAATTGAAAGTGAGCTAAGGCGGTCTCGATAGTGTCGACTGGTGATGGATGTTCTTAGACGTTATAGACGTTCTCGGAATGATGATTACGTGACATTCATCCAGCAACGCTATCCCAGCCCCATGAGAGGATGCTTGACTACTATAATAGAAGGGCAGTATTAAAATTGAAGATTTCATACCACGCTGGAGGTACATTGATAATGAAACATGGTTCGAGGACACTACATTTTCAGTAATATAGATATTACACTTTCATGTAAACGGAACAACCTACGATTGGGATTTTCCATATGTCGTCCAGTGGTTATTTCGCTTTAATCTAACTGCGCTAGAATTTTTCATAGGTTAAGGAGGGAGGAGGAAAAGAAAAGTTTAAATTTTTAAATTTCAATTATTTTCAAACGAAATTTATTGCTCATGGAAATGTACTTT
Source organism: Lethocerus indicus (assembly GCA_019843655.1). Taxonomy (NCBI): domain Eukaryota; kingdom Metazoa; phylum Arthropoda; class Insecta; order Hemiptera; family Belostomatidae; genus Lethocerus; species Lethocerus indicus. The sequence goes on along the minus strand of JACDQD010000003.1, from coordinate 16,323,323 downwards.
ATTATTTCTCCTCCCATTCGCTTAATTTATTCTGAACTTCAGCTCTCAAAGTAATTTTAGTTTTTTTAAAACATACTGTTCACGTAATACAATTCCAACCGAGGGGAGGTCGTGTATCTGATTTATGAATTATTAAATATCCGAACGACAAATATTTTGGCAATTTTAAGCTACACTGTTCCCCTCTAATTATAGTTGCATTTTTAAAACAGCAATGGTGTTATATAATATAACAGTTACACTTAGTGCAAGTGTCTTAATAATTACGGTACACATAATAAGAATCCAAGTAATTAAAACTCCTTTTCTTATCAGTTTCTGCATGACGTACGCGGTGTATTCACACACACAACCTTTTTTTCTGTTTGCTGTTTCAGTTATCAATTTGTTATTTTCACTTTAATTATTTTTTTCCTCCTAATGAAATGTCAGAATTAAAGCTAACAGAGGAGCATGGACCGCACACTGCACGCTGTTTATTTTACAAACTGGATTGATTGCAAATGAAACGACATTTTAATTATAAACAAGTGCAGCCGCGGGATTAAAACATTTACTGAATGTGATTTTGATATGGCACGAAAAGCCCAAATCATGGTTGATTTGTATTCCTCGCGTTTAAAAGTATTGTAAATAAGCAAAAAAAGAACCAAATTAAGGATATATCGACGTGATTGCGCTATATAAATTATTAACGATGATTATGGCGTTAAATTCAAAGTAAAATAATTCGTATTATTTTTTATTTCTTTACTGATATTAACTGATATATAAAGCGTAGTAGTTTTGAGTTTACCGCATTGAAATGTATTTCTGCTGTATGTACTGCTGCTAATAGCGAATGTATATTAATTCATTTCTTTTTGATGTGAGCTAGATGGACCCAACTAGGGGAATGTTGAAACAATACAGCAATATGGGAGTTATAATGGGATACCCGGGTTCGACGGAATATCCCGGAGAAGCCCAGTGTAACTCAAACCTTTATAAGTCTCTCCCTCCCAGAAGCGCAGCCCCAGTGAAAGTGAAAGCCGGCCGATAGATATCCTAGGCGGTCTTTCTTATTTTTTAAACTTGCGGAATTAAATTAATCACGAAACACCGGATAATCCACACTGGGATAAGTGGAGTAACTGCAAACGACTCCGAGTGCCCTTTTCATAAATTGTATTATTAAAGCATAGATTGGAGGGAGTCGAGAGGATTATCCGCGGCCGGCCAAACTTTTATAAATGGATGAGTCCTAATTAAATCTTCAAGTCTTAAAAGTTGCCCCTTTTCCCCATCCGCAGAGATAGGTTTCTATAAATTATTACCCTCGTCAGAATTAAATTTTTCATTCTTTTATACTTTACTCTCCTTGTCTCTGAAAACTGATGACCCAATTAAAACAGTGAAAGTTGAAATTCACGGCTTATATCGACAGTAATGAACGATAATATTAGGTGAACGAGTATCAAATAATTCCCAACCACGCAAAACACGTGGTCTTTCTCCATTCCCCTGACTGAGAGCGACCGCACTCCGTCAATAAAAACCCGACGGAGGAGAGGTAAAAACAAAAATAGTTTCGTCGTTTCTCACCTGAACAAAAATGTTCTATTAATTCGGTAAACGCGATACAATTTATAATTCCTAAGCCCTTTTGTAGTGCGGGGAGGAGGTGATATACTGTGACAACGCGACCTCCATTACGCCGGAACTTCTTTATGTAAAAACCCCTGGAATAAGTTTAAATCCCAGTTTTAAAGTTATTTTACGAACCCGCTCCCCGGGAATTTTCTTTGTACCACTTGTTCAGTACTTCGTGTCCCTTTAATGAGATATTTTCAGAGAAAAAAGCGTATTGATTTAAAGAACAATAATATAAGCGAAGGATGTTTATGATTCAGGGAGGAATAATGCGATTTACGCTCTGTTGTTAGAATTTTAAGTCTCAAAAGTGTCTCAAAATTTGTTAATTAATTAAAATTAATTATATAAAACTTTAATTAAACGCATGGAAATCATAACTGAGAAGGAACCCCCCCACTTTTGTACAATTTTCATTACCCATTGAGAAAAATAGCGGGAAAGTACTTGAATTTCAGAATGGTGCTGTAGTAAACATCAATATGTATTTTTAACCCATTCACATTTTAAAGATGGATCTATGATCACCGCTGAACATACTGATCAAAGCGTAGAAACAGTAACTGATATTCTCATATAATATGGACTGAATATGAATCATATTAATAAATGTCTTTAGGGTAACAATTTGGGTTATTTTTTATTCTTATTTGTATCGATACATCGTAATTTCATATACAGTTGTTTAATTATAGGGTATGATTATATTTTTTTGCAGCGAGAAATAAAGTGAAGTGAAGTACGGGGAAAGGGTACGGTTCATAGAGTGTGCGTGGAGGTTGACTCAGAGATGTAGGAGTGATAGAAGGACGGGATTCAACAGTATCGAACCGTTAGAGCGACCGAGAGGACAATCCGCCCCGAGCTACTGGCTGGGTTTATTCCTTGAACACTGGGGATAATTTCGCAAGACGGAGAGACGAGGAAGAGGAACAATGCAGGAGCCGAGACTACGTGGGAAAATTCCCCCTGCCGCATAACCCGCATGAGGGGGTCCTGCATTTGTAAATAATTTGGAAATTTTAGGAGATCCTCACTATTCTCTGGGATTCTCTGGATTATTACACCGATTCATTAGCGTTGCCCCGACTGGATTTCTAAACGTTTGGCTGACACTTTGAGTGTATAGTTATAACTTAATATAACAACGGAAAAACAATTTGAAATATAATGTTCCAGAACTCTGTGTTAATATAAGTTTAGGTCCATTTTGCTTATAATATCCGACACTGCTTTAATTATATTTTCCCTTATTTCGTACGAATTTATCACACGTCTCTAGACTAATACCCATTTTAACTGACTCACAGTGTGCACATTTACGGTATCATTAAATTTCAATCCCGCGTTATGGCATGAGCGCAAGACCGAGACCGAGGGGATGCCTCCCCGCCCGTTGTAAACTGTAAACGGAGCGGGCCAGCGCACTCCGGTATAATTATTTAGGTTTTGATTAAAGTAATAGGCCCTTCAGCTTTGATCAATGAACTGATGTGGAGTTCTCTTAATCGGGGCGGCGGACTGGGAATTAGTTCCGATATCGACTGTCTCAAAATTGGCAGGCCATTTAATTATGCGCTTCGGGCTTTAATAGTTTGTAATCACGACGAGACTGTCGATTAATATTATTTCACGTGCGCTGTTTCCAGAAGGAATTCGAATCAGAACAGTCTTGTGAAATACCAAGCCACGTTAGGAAATAAATATACCGCGAAAATGTTACATTCGAGCGAGCAAATGTTTTTTTTTTAATAACTGTCATGGTACATTCATGTATCAATGTTGTACATTATCGAAAGAGAAAAATTGTGTCAAAAGTGAAAAGGGTTGAGAAACAGTCGTTTCATATTTTATTATTAACACGAATAAATTTAAATATTCATCTTCCTTATGATATGCTACCCGGTTGTTCTAAGACTCGAACGGATTTGGCTTCATGCCATCTGCAGCAGAGAATTTCGTTGTGGTGTGCTTAAGTTTGATGAACAAGTTCGTTGGGCAATAACGGCAATGTTTCTAGGCAAACAATTATTTATTACACTTCCGGATTACTTTTCAAAAGCCTAATATTCAAAAAAAAGGTTGGATTATTTGATTATCGAATAGGTCACATTCCTATATCTGATGGGACCAAGGTTTACCATCGGTACGGCCATGCTACTTTTCATAGTGATTACAAAACTCGAAATAGAATCGGCAGGCACCTAATCTAATAACGTTATTCTTCTATCGGAGGAAGAAAAATCTGTCCGACGTAAGGTGAATAAGTAAGTTAAAACAGCAATAATACGAGTACACTTTCACTGACGGTCGCGCAATACAGCTGACTACCGTGAGAAAGTAGATATACACTCGGCCTCGTTGTGCTGAATCATGATTTCTTTTTTTTTCCTGGCTGTAAAACCAGTTCAGTTCTGCATGTAGCCGCAGTGTATATAACCCACATTAATACTTTACGTTATAACACTTTACAATATTCGTTTTTCCGACCTTATATTTGTATTTTTTATACCGTTGAAACAAATGAACACTAATTTAATTTGGGGGGCCTGTTCAAATCGTTTGTTACGGTCGAGTAAAGCTCGCTGGTTCGAATCCAGCTCTGGTTTGAGTTAAGGAATAGAAGTGGCTTAGACGTTGTCTTACGACATTAAAAACGAGTCGTACGGCCATTTGTGCAGGGCACTATATTATTTCTGCCAACAATATTTCCTCAGATGTATCAACATATTGGAATAAAAAGAGCTGGCAGGATTAGTGCCGGATTAGTTTGCGGATCACTCCTTTTCCCGGAGTATCGGCAAGTCGTATTTCGGGGTGCCTAGACAGAGGTGATCCTCTAGAAGGTACTATACATACAACCAGTTGGCAATACAATGGACAGGCTTTAAGAGGGCTTAGTACTAATGTGGCCACTCCAACAATGAGTGATAAATCCGTTTTGGAGATCGGGCGAGATAGCCGGCCGGAACAATGATACCGGCTCCGGCTCATATCACTCGGAGACCGCCCAACGTTTCAACACTGTTTCCAAAGCGCCCCTTGCGCAACCCCCAACCCGATATATGTTTTATTTTATAAGTCGATTTCGCAATGGGGGCCGCCGCGCGGGTGGCTGCCCGCTCGGAGATTATTATTACTGATTTTTCGATCTAGGCCACCGCTCAATTTTCTCCCGTATTGGGCTCAATATATCACGAGCCGGGTTGCCCAAGTCCGGCCGCGGGCCATTCTAGCATTGGCGGGGTTCAAATGTCGCACCTCCGGCCAGATAGTAGACGGCCGATCTTCGCGTTACTGGAGCGGGCCCCAACTCCAGATCCTATCGCCGGCAATTAGATTCCCGGTTTTCCGGGCTCCGGCCATAGCCGACCCCGCTCTCATATTGTATCAAACAATAGAAGAGTCTCTTGTCTTGTGTATGGGTCGGTGGAACACTGCCCCACTCGAGGCGCCCCTTCCGCATCACGGTTAATTCGCTTCCGGGCCCTGTGTTGCGGGTCTGTTGAAATATTGTCGAAAACTAATTTGTTTCAAAAACGACTTGTTACTGACGTTTATTGGCAGGAAACGTGAAGGAAGTATTTCGATCGAGGAAAAAATTCCAAATATGAATTTCGGATATAAGCGAAAAAAAGCTTACATCAGCGAAAACAAGTTCCTACCCATTTAGTATTGAGTGTTTATATTATTTCTTTCCGGTTGTTAAAAATACTGAAAGATTAATAAACCCCATCTTAAGTTACGCTCGAAAAATGTTATGTGGTATTAAAAATGGTGTGGAAGAGTACGAAACCGTTACATCGTTTGATCAGCAGAAAAGTCTGTATCGAGCGATATCCGATCACTCATTTCTTAATATTTTTCTGCACTGTCTGCACATTCCAGGGCTCAACACGGTTCCAAAACAGATGCCTTAACACACAGCGCCTCTATTCAGGTTCAGCGTTATGAAATTTGTGGTATTAATTGTATAATTTAGTTAGACTTTCATCGAATTGCACATATTGTTACGAATATGTTTTCGTGTTTCGAGTTTGACCAAGGCCAGTACACAATATTAGCGTAGAATGATATTGTAGCATAGATTGGGAGCTTGAACGCGTTTTATTATTTAGCGCCGTACTCTGTGCCGGTGTTTGAATTATCGATGATTTGAGCTTCTATTTGCGGCATTCTATTATTATAATATGAATAAGTCAGAAAATTGAAGCGATGACGTTTCCGAATGGCGACTTAATGAAGGGTTTACAGAAGACGATTCACGTCCCGTCGATTGTATGGAGAATAATTAATTCGTCATTATACTGCTATTCATTAATAATCTCCAGTATACCAGTATCATATTGCAGTGCACAATTAGTTAATTTCAAGCTGGCCTAGAGATCTATGAACAGTTCCCAATTTTACTAGGTCGGAATCTGCAATCACTTCACGTGTACGTAACATTATATTGTTAATGTATACTCGTGAATCTAGATAAAACAAGCTACGACATCCTGCATGCGTTCATTATTCACTATATTTCTGATTGAACTCTACTGACAAAAGGGAGAAGCCAAAATATCATTATGATTAAATAAGAAAGATCATTGCTGAAAGATTACCCTTCGTACTTGTTAAACTGGTATATTTTTTCGTCGAGCTAAAGCGGCAACGTTTTAAGCGAAAAGGACGTTAATAACGAATTTAATACTGCCTCGGGAAACACAGTCAGGACAAAGATAACACGGCGAATCAATAATGTGGTGTTTAAGTTAGATATCAATTGGCGTATGGAAATTGGACTTGGACGATAGTATGTTGATGCGGCAAAATGAGAAGAAAATACTATTAAAATAGTGCGCCACTCTGTTTTATATTCAGTTTCATTAAACAGCAAATGCTCGGAGAGATCTCCGCTAGGGAATATATAGTGGAACTCTGGCTGTGGGGGGAAATTCAAGTTTATCACGGTCCTCGCTCTTTTTATTTCTCCGTTAATGATTTCTATCATAGCGGACTACACGGCTAAGAAATAACTGTAAATAAACACCCTTATAGACAATAAATAAGATAAAAATCTACAGTACGATATCCATTATTTAATCTCCCCTAGAAGAGTAAATCAGGATCCAATTAAAGTAAACGCGAATAAATATCTTTAAAAATAGCACCGATTCGCAATGTTCCAATTTAACTTAACTGCCCTGTCTCATTTATTTTTAAATCAAATGTTACTTTTTCATACCAATAATAATGTATACTTTCACGTCCGCTCTTTTAATTATGAAATAATCTCTCCACAATCCTCCGGTTATATCGTGTACTTGAGTTTTCCTCATAATTCTTTAACAGAGAATATTCGTGTTGCGCGTCTGTCTATTAATTTTCCTTCGGGAAAATTCCTCGTTAATACGTATAGGAATGCAGGCTGTTGAGATCTCTCCTTTTCCCGCTTCCCAAATTTTATAGCGATATTCCTGTTCATTTCATAACAAGTATTTTTCATTGAATGATTACAAAAAAACGCGTATACGGAAACGAACCATTATATAATGGTGTAAATGTTACCAAATAATTTAAATCATTATTTATTGCAGTAAGACAGCAGAACCTCGATAAATGATAACGGGTAAATGAATTATCGGTACCAAAGATGAATTGATAAAACCGAATCGAAGTGGTAATATTGAATGATCAGATACCAACCCAATATATGTGTGTTTTGAAGTGTTTAAATTAATTCACATTAACAGCTGGCTACATTCCAAGTTGCCATATTGGTAGTGAGAATACGGCCAGGTTCCAAGTTCGCTTTCCTGTTTTTCTTCTTCCATGCAGCGATATCGCGCTTCTGCTCCAACAAGATAACGCCAGTTCCAGAAGGTTATTCAGTTTATATATAAAGAAAAGATAAGAGTTGTCCAACACCGATCGAGAAATAATGTTCTTTTAAAAAAAATTAATATTTAAATATTTTATCCAATGTAATTGGGCATAATTAAAACAGTAACGCTACAAGTTGCCAGCAATATACGTAAATGTGTGAATTCCTATTGTCTATTACACCGAATTACTACCTCGGAAATAGTCATTGAGAAAAAATAAAGCACGATACACGATATAGGGCGATTATTATTGCTTCCCCGTTGTATGGAAGTGAAAGTCGGCCTATATTAAACAAGAATGGGAGTACGATAACGGTAGCGGAAATCGTAGCGGAGTGTAAATGTGAAGAGAAAACGAGCAAGCGTTAGAATAGAATAAGCAAAAGCAGAAAACACCTCCCGATGCGAAACGGTCGTCCCACGCAGGAAGGTAGGATACTCGAAGGCCAAGGAAAGCGGTGGACGTTTCAAGAGAAAGTAAAGGGACGAAGGCGAGGTTCAGCATCCCCGCCTCGCACGATACCAATCGGAAGGGATTCGTGTGCCTCCGAAGATTTACTCGGGAATGCGTACTCCCGAGTGCGAACGAAGAAGAAGTGCCGGTATCGGATACGCTGTAGGGTATCGGCCCCGAAGAGCGACTATGAGCTCGGGGGTGTCCCGATAGCTGGGAATATAGGCGGAGGTAAGGGAAGAAGAGGGATAGAGTAAGGGAGAGACGGGTGGTGAGGGTGGTTTTCTAATGGTCGTCAGCGGCAGAGGGAGGTGGGGTGGGGTAATTATGGTCGGGGGCCGAGTGGGAGCGCTGTCGGCGCGGGGCGGGCCGTAGCGGCGGTAGAGTCGGCCGGAGAGAGGGGCCTTATTCGACTGTCCGTCCTCCGAACAGTCAGAGCGAGGCGCGTCCCGTCAGCCCGACACCACACCGCACACCGAGCGCGCCACCGCCGCCAACCGCCAACCGCCAACCGCCACCCGCCACCCGCCACCCCCCCGCCCCCACCGCCAAATACGAATCCACGCTCAGTGACAGTCATGGACAGTGAACCGCGTCCAGTGATATCCGAGAACTCAGTGATAAGCTCCCTCAGAGTGTGAACCTCTCTATCCATCCGTATCTAGATTAACTTGTGTCGATTTTTGTACCAAGCCCGGGAAACGGAGCCCCTTTCAGTGTTGACCCTCGATAACCCGATCGGCTCCTGCGAGAACATGGAAGCCACTTATTGCATAGGATCGGACATGGACGTCTGCCGGATGTTCGACCAGTACCTCTACAAGGTAAAATCCTTACGCATTATTCAGTCGGCGTTATCCGTTATCTGCCCTCCCGCGGCCGGGACTGTTTACTCGGTCCGAAGATAACCTCCGTTTAGACACGAATTATTACCCGACTCTTATCTCGTACTCGTTATCTAGTTACGACTTCGCTCTAATTATTTTTGCCCTTTCTCTCTTACCCGCTATGGGGCAATTTATTAGCGGCAAAAAAATTGTATTCGGGTCCCCGCCAGTTACTACGACTTTGAGCCTCCAGAATCGGAGTGAGCCGTTACCGAGTTCCCGCTCTGGACTAAGCGTCCTCCGGTGCGACTGTCCGGCCGGTGTATTTGTGTCCAATAACAATGCCCGGCCCCAGTGTGCCTGTCCGTGTGAGCCCGCCTAAGTGTGCCCCAGTGTGCGAGTGTAACACTGACCCTTCGGATCCCCTCGAGACGGCCCTTAACCGCCTGTTGGTTAACAACGGAAAGTAAACTGCCCCTTCTCGGATACACCACAAATATAAACCCCGTTTTATTATCGTTTCTCTTTTCTGTTTTACACGATCGCTTATTATCCACTAAAATCGAAAAACTACGTAATAACTTATAACGAATTTTTAAATATGGAAATTTTAAATACTTTTAAACTAATTTTAATATTAATTTATCGTATAATTATATCATAACTTACAGATTTAAATTGTCTAAAAGAGAACGTACATTTTATTAATAAAGTTATTGTTTGTTCGTTGTTTAGGTGTTAAATTAAAAGGCCGAGATTAAAATTTATATTAATAAAAGTCGAAAATTACTTTTTTACATTACACACTTACATAACGAAGCTCGCGCATTGCATAGATACTAAAGGCTGTTATTTCATAACCCTTTTTACCTGACTGGCTAACTGGCGCCCATCGGCGGAATAAGATTTAATTTCTACGATATAATTTGAGATAGGCTGGTGACCGAGAGGCGACGAGATAGGAACCTTTAGTGTACTTTTTAAAAGGAGTAAATTATTCTGTAGGGTAATTCAGATTACCGTTTAGAGTTCGGGACAATTCATCCACTGGAGAGGTCTCATTTTTTCAGATTTTCTTGTTGGGTTTTAGGTAATAATTAGAAGGGAGTGTCGAGGGTGGATGACGGGTGCGCGTGTGAGTATGTGAGAGCGAGCGGCAGTGGAGGGGCGAGTATTTGCATATGGGGGTTGGAATTTCCCCCTTTTTGGGGGGGACTCTTGTATTGATCTCATCTTAAACGTTCCCTCGCATTCCTACACTGTTGTTATGTGACGTTTGGCGCACCGTGCCCCGGGCCCCGGATCATACACCGCAGCCTCACCGACACCTCGTCCTCGGAGGCCCACGGCCCGCACTCCCGTCCACCCCGGCCCATTTATTTCTTTCACCCTAGTTCCAATTAAATTCTACCACCAGTGATTTCACAAGCAACACCATGAATTATATCTTCAATAAACCTCGTGTATTTTCATGCCTCATTCTTGGTACGCCAAAACCGTAAGAACTATATTGGTCCCTTTCCTCGACTACATCGCTCATTATCGATATCTTATATTACGACCGAAATTTCATATTCCGGATTTAAGATTTCTAACAAAAATGTTTCATATTTTCAGTCATCACACAATTCTGCGGACAAATTTGATTTTTCTTGCCAAAAAATATTTATCGCGTTCCAGAAAATTATCAAACAAAAATAAGTCGATTCTACCATTACAACTCGTTCCATTAACATATTACAGGACGTACATTATCATTATCCAGGTAATGAAACGAATCGACAGAAATGTCTACATTTCCTGGTTGATCGGCCGTTTCAATTTTGCGTTCTTTAAACGGAATTAAATTCCCATTCGCGTAGTTTAGAGATATGTAAAATAGTCGTAGGGTTACTCGGGGCGGGATAGGTTGCCTTAACCGGTGATTGGTGGTGGGGGAGGAGGGGGATCGACACGCAGTCTCCGCTTTGCGGAGTGCAGCCCCCCCCGAAGAAGGAAGGAGCCGAGCAGAAACCGAATGATGGTAGGGGAGGGGGGGCTGTGAGAACTGTGGAGGGGAATGGAAAGGAGAGAGAAGGAGTAAGAACGGGAGGCAAGAGAATGCCCTATATAACTTTTCAATTATTTCCCGCTTCCATATTTCCCAGAGTTTTTATTTGATTACCATTGTTACCCTACTCTCCCGTTCTCTTCTCCCTCGTTTGTATAACACGGAATTGTTAGACTCTGAATAAGCTCTGTCGGAACTACTTTTCAGTTTCTGCAATTGTAAACCGGATAGTTGATATGTTACCCATCGAAAGAAAACTGAAATTATTCGACCTTTTAGTGCGGAACTCGCGTCTGATTAACACTAAATTAGAGAGACTTGAATCTTCGTATTTTTATTACTGCTTGCTTTTCTCTTGGAAGAAAGAAACAAGAATCGTCCCAGTACTGGGGTTTGTACTTACAATTACCGTTTGCTCTTCGTCCTATTTTCGTGCTCACGAGGTATTTAATGTAAATAAGTTCTGGCGTTACGGTGTTTAATTAAGTTTTTCTGTCATTTTCTTCGGCGACGAGTAGGTCGTTGTGCAGTACTCAAGAATGAATAGAACATTTGCTTTTACACTGTCAATTTCTTTTACGCATTAGAGTCGAAGGCGACACAAAATGCGAGTAATAAAACGTCGTCCATCTTTTAGATTATAATCGAATTTAGTCTGTTGGAGCAGTCGTCCGGTTCTTTGGCCGAGTTGGGCAATGGCCAATTAAGCGAGAGAATAACTCCGGCAATTACATCCAACATTGTCTGGGACAAATTCCCAGATGTACAAAATGCTGAATGTATAACATTGCACGCGGGATCTTTTCATTTAGAGACAGTTTCCCTTTTGGATCGATCGCGGCCAAAGTTCGAATTGTAGGGGGGGAAACCAAAGTGCCAAGTTTAGGTTAAAGCCCAAGTTACGTTTCGTGTTGGAAATGAAAACATTTTTCCTTTCGCGAAACGTGTCAGGCCGAGTTATTGGTTCGGACCTATTGCCGGCTAACGTACTGTTTAAAAGTCCGCAACATGCGAAGCCTGTCGGACTTGAAAGATCGTTGTAAAAACAGCGTCCGTCCGTCCGCCCTGCAATATACTTCTACGCATTAACAAAGCAAGTCTTATTGACTCTAATTTGGTTTATTTGAACCCTCCACTTATTTCGCTGTTCAAGTGGCTCCGTTTATTTATGGGGCAGCGGTCGGTCATTTACCAATTATTTTCCGCGTACTGGGATGTCTTTAAAGAACGAACCTGGAAGATATCCATCCACTGCGTTCGAATGGTTACATCGCGTTTTCGTATTTCCGCGATTTCGCCACAATTTATGGCCCCTTGGAGTACTTTTCGGTTCCATATAGCTGAGTGGTTGAAGTCATGTCCAGTGGGCCCCCTTCGGCCTCCAGTGTTCGGGAACGGTGTTGAGGCGGGGGGTCTTACCGGGGGAGATCCCCGGGGGTTGATGCCCACGAGAACGGCATTATCGCGGCATCTACCCGCGTTATCTTGGCCGTCCGGCGGTCATTAGCCGGCTTAAGTGTAATCTGAGAATTCAACCTGACCTTACCGAGAAAAAATTACAAGGCACTAGGAATGATGATGGCCGGGGCGATGGGCGCAATTTGAGCCGCCCGTAGGGGGGTAATCGTAATAACGCCTCCGCCGAGCCCTCCCTACCCTCAACCCAACAACTAACACTGAATTTGTCTTTCCTTTCCTTTTGATACGTGCACAAATAATATTCCTCCTGCCGATAATCAAATTCCAAGTTTTTATTTTATGACTTACAAAATTACTTGTTACTCTACTATCGCGCAGTGTTTATTATATGTGTATTACAAGTATTTCGATTTATTACATTATTTTTTGAATCCATAAATTTAAATTATGACCCGTTTGTTTGTCTTAACATGTTGCATATCTGACGCCTTATACAAATTGGTTTTCGCCTTTTCTTTTCCTTTGAAAGCTGTACTAAAGCGGATTAAATGTATCCTCGGAGAATAACCCCTTGTAAAAGATTTGAAATCTAGTAGACCGAGATTCATGGACCGGCGTTATAATAAGCCCCCGGACAGATGGTTTATATTTCTGTCGACTAAACACTGTAATATCGGTGTATAAATTATGCAACTATGTACAGTCGGTAAATCTGACGTGTACAAAGTACTGTAATAACTCAGATTTGATTTCTTACATAATCGATGTTGTGCTGAGCTTATTCTGTTCCGATCCTTGGCCGCGTACAAAGCGGCGACTGGGTTATGTAACTACTTTACTGGATTAAAGTTACTTATATCACGATTAGACGGGACAATACACTTAAATTTTAAAGTCACTCCAAAGATCTACTATCTCTCTGAATCGGGTATATAAGAAATTTTGATCACAACAGGGCAGGGTTTTTTCAAAGTTCCTAACTACGGTGAATGCGCAAATGTGATAACCGGTTCGGATCAGCACTTATCATTTGAGAAAACCTAAGCGGACACCAAGTGATGAAGGAAAATGAAATTTTTAAGTCGGTTCATATGTAGGAGTAAGAGTAAATTCAGAGAGATCGATCCTCCTTCCAATGTAAGACGCGCACGCTGTTTAGATCTAATCGCCGTAGGAATGAAATAATATATGTGCATTGATATTACTTTCAAACACGTATTAATAACGAAACATTTTGACCTTTTCTTTGAATCGTTTTCTTACAGTGAAACCTTAAGACATTTTTTATAAATTTTAACTGTTCTTTTCCAGTTTCATAGAATCCTATTTATTTTAAATTAAATTCATGAAAATTATAATAGTATGTTTTTTTAGTATACTGTAGCAACTTTGCTTACTATACTTAGTAACTTTTCATTTTTTATTTATACTATGAGAATATACGTATATATATATATATATATATATATATATATATATATATATATATATATATATAATTATATATGAACTAAATATTTTTAAATTCTTTCACATTATTGTATTACCTGTAAGACATTATTGAATACGAAAGTTTGTACTTACGTAATGTTCCTTCTTATAAAATACATGTGATATAGAATCCATTTTTCGTACCCTTTTTTTTATATTTAGAGTATTAAATTTGGTTCTTTGGATTGTCCGTTATTGTGTACATCTTTAGTGAAAAACTTCGATATTCAAGAGTAAAAAGAGATTTTCGTACCTCATATATATTAGTTTTAAAATCAATATTAAAATCCCCCGTCAGGGGAAGCTGTTTTAATTGTATAACTTTTATAAATTAAACCACTCCGACTCCCATTAAACTGTCAAGAGAATGAGTAGTTACAAGGCAGCTAACACGAAAATGCCTTCATCCCGCAACACCAAATCGTTAATTTCTTAATGGATTATAAAATATTTGATAGCCCGCTCAGATTAACTTTGTATTTCCGTTTTCGGTTCCTATCGAGTTTTTTTTAAAGGTGACTGACGACTCGGTGACAATTACAAAATGGGTTTAGCGAATATAAATTTGAATTAACCTTTTTGTAACGTGAAGTGTATAAATTATATTAGCGCTATAAGTGTGCACTAATTCTAGTACGGTGTTTGTGGCACAATGAAATTGTACTGTTGTGCAATTCTTGATTGCGACACGTCAGTTCATTTTTATCTCTTTAGTACACCCTTTGTGAAGAAGTGACAACGTTATCGGCAGGCCGAGTTTCCAGGCTTTTGTAGTTTGATTACAAGGATACATATTTACATACATCAGTACTCCACCTCACATATGTCCGACCCGCGATAATGTCAGTACACTGCGTAATAATTTTATTTTCCTTATTTTTCTTACGGGCGAATTACAATCGTAGTTCTGCACCCATCGTTGCGTATTTAAAAAAATCAGTTCAACATACCTGTTTTGTGGTCTGCGAGGGGTTGTAATGCCGTAGGTTTCGTGGGTTTCTGTCTCCTCTCGATGGAACGGAGGATGCCCGAAAGATATCCAAAGTGCCAAAAGTGACTAACACCGCTACTGAAGATGGCGAGCAGCCGAAACCGGTCTTGCAAAAAACCAAACCAGCGAGAGGAGACAGAAACACGAAAACTACGGTAAAAAATCATTGCGTCTGGAATTGTAAGTTATTTAGCAGGAGACCGTAGTTAAATCGATTATAATAAATTTGTAAACGATAAATCTCCCGCCACCAAATTTAAGTATGTGATGTTCCCATATTGTAGTTATTTCGTTGGTATTAAACAAATGTTTTCTTTGTTCCGACTGGAAAACCTCATTTTTGAACAACGCCCGTAGGATATTATAAAGTGGAATAGAGAGTAGTGTAGCGAGTTAGCTGTCGGGTGTTTACGGAGCGGGCACCTGACGTGGCATCTGGCCTCCGGCCTTGGGCCTCCGCGATGAATCCGACCGACAATCTGAGAAAGGCGGGAACGATATCGTTAACCGTCCGTGGTAATACGTGGACGGCGTTGCCAGTATATGAGGCACCGCCGAGCTTTGGAATGGTTCAGTTATGCGCTGTGCCTTATTCTCGCAGGAGCGTCACGAGCAGGAGCAATTTTTAGAAGCCGAAGGGAGTCTGGCGAGACAATATAATGTGTCTGTATGTGTGTGTGTGTGCGAGTGTCTATATGTATATATCCAATATATATATATATATATATATATATATATATATATATATATATATGTATAGTATGTATATATAGTGTAGAAGTTATAGTGTTGTAGAGAGTTAGTTGTGTGTTTACGGGTGGGCACCTGACGTGGCATCTGGCCTCTGACCTTGGGGGCCCCTCCTCCTTCTCGTCGGTCATCACCCAGCCCCAAGGCTATGGACCGTGCTCTCCCTCCCCGTCGCCCCCTCACCACTCACCCCTCACCCCCGACATCACCATAACAGTCATGACCATCACTCACCATACGGCCCCAATCATCCGCTCGACCTGATATTCAACGTACACCTCCTCAGCCCCACTCCTTCAACATCCGACCATCCTCCATAACCTTCCCACCATAACTACCAGCCCCTTCCATAGTTCTACGCCGAGCATGGGTTCCCTCTCTATTTTGTCGAGAGTTCCCTGCTTTCATAATACGGATTGGAAACCTTCTAAATTATTCTATAAGGGAGGAGAATTCACTACAAATTCAAATTTTAAACGCAATATTCCGACTGGGGAGAAATCGTGATAATTTTATTATGGCGTTAAAGAAGTGAAATTAAATGTATAGGTGCATTTTATTCCCTCCAATTCTGTACACATCCCGAAAATTGTTATTAAATAAATGTGTATTATCTCCAAAAATATGATTTTACTAATGAAATATTTTTTCGTCAATTTCATACTTTCACCGCTGTTGTGGAATATTCCTGTAGTGAATTAATTTCATTTCCATATAATTTATATTCGAAAAGTACTTATTTTTGGCCAATTTAACGTATACCTTAATTACAAACAGAGCTGTAATTTAACATTAATTAAATTGCAGTTTAGAAATCCTTAGTTAACGTTTAATTGAATATACAATTCGTCAGTAAATAGGAGGTGATACCTAGAATTTTTTTCGTATAATGTCATATGGTCGATGGAGAATGGAGTTATCTTCGAACAATTATTTCTCAAGTGACCTGTGTTGTCAGACTAGGTAATTAATTTTTTTTCATATGTGTCACACCGCTCTCCAAAAGGAATTTACATCTATTAATACTTCACGGTTCAACCGGGGGGCGTGGGCAGCAACTATTTAATGGAGCGTGTTATTAATTATTACGAAGAAGATATTGCACCAGACGGGAGAAAGACCGGTCTGGGGAGAAAATCGTAACGCCTCCGCTTATGCGATGGGCAAGGCGATATTCTGTAATCACCGGGAATCGTTCCGAACGGGAATATTCATGAAATACCATCTCGCGTTCGGAATGAGATAGTTATAGAGGAAAAAAACCGCCGAGCGCTCGTTTGTATTATAATTTTCAGTGTTTGAAAAGGAATTTTTGCCTAAATAAGATTGTTTACGGCCGGTCGCTCTGAATGTTGATGGACGTTATAGTAGAAAACTTAAAAACGAGTGCGACGGATATTTTATTTGCGGTTTCACCGGGGGGGAATTTCAAGATGGTCGTCCGCCAGTGTCTAGTGTTCAGGAGTGTAGCCGGCCGGGGCAATGTCACTCGCTTGTACCGCAATGAATCTCGGACTCGGTTTCTGTCGGGAACAACGTCGAACCGGATCGGCCGATTAATTCTTCCTGGAAATTGTTCGCATTTAGATAGAGCTCGGCTAACAAGATTGTAAAGCCCCGGGGACCGGACGGGAGGCGGCGACGTGATATACGGTGAAGATCGGCGGTCATGACTTCTAGGCGTTATTTATGGCTATTATTATATGTAGGATTCTTTATGTAAAAGAGGTAATCCTTTCTTCGCTCCTTTCTCCCTCCCGGTAATTTATTTCGTACGCTAGTTCTCCCGTAAAATCGTGATTTGACCGATGTTCCAAATATTTCTTATGTAGACGTGAGGCCTTAACGATAGATAATCCATTACCATCGCTGTGTTTTCGACGGCTATAAATTTCTTTGTCCCTTTTTGAAACCCCGAGTTCTCTATCGGGTATTATGCCCGCTGTGGAGACACGAATGGTTTTGTATTTTAACTCGGGATGTTCCCTTTGGAAACATTACTGTCTCCGTTCGTGTACATTACTTTCACGGATATACTCTGTCTTTTAATTGGGTGTAATTTGGGCTAACAAACGATTCATTCGTTATTGGGTGCGATGTCTCATTCCGCGACAGTGTCAATATTATAACTGTTTTTATCGATACAACGGATCCGGAAAGAATTGTACGAGCCCACAAACCCGATGATTCTGCCGGACGGCCTCTTAAATCGGCGAAAAGGGGCACGCCGGATTGTTTTCCTCTCTTTGGCTTTTTGGTTTCCTTCCCCCCCGTCCCGACCCATTGTCCTTAAGCCGAAAAATACGATTCCGAACGTTCGGTCCGTCGCCGGCCCGACTCGGAACGAACGCGGCCACGGGGGGGAAATTCAATCATCGCGGCAATATTTTCTGACCGCGCTTCCAAGTTTAACCTTGCGGACCAATTCAGTTGATTACCGCTCGCATTATTGTGTATTACGAGTTGGTAACATTCCATGAAAATCTATCCGTCAATTGAGACGGTTAATATTGAAACGGTCTTATGAAGAATTGTGCAATCGGAGTTTGTCTCGAATTTAACCCACTTTTTGCGCATTTATATGTCTCTACTTCTTGTCCGATAATTTGTGTATACCAAATGCACGGTTGTCACGCTATATTTTACGATCTCTGATGCAATGCGGATATTTAGATTTTTACTCTAAAGTGGTCATTGTTTTTTGTTTATTGTACTCGACTATTTCGCTTTTGCTTCAGTTGTTAAATAATAATTTTATTATAAATGAGTTTAATTTTTAATTTTCCAAGGAATTACAAAATTATACATTAAATAAGAGTTTCTGAACTTACTGCTTTTCATTTTATCGCTGACATTTAGACGTGTTATTCCTTATTCTTTTTACACCGCCTTGTTCATCGTTTCCGAAAACCATCGCGTCATTAAATTATCTCCGGCGATAAATTGAACACCTACGTCAAAAAGCGAAAGGCAAATAGACAGGGGTTTCGAAGGTTCTATTATAAACCTGTTGTCCGGAATATATTAATTTCCGAGCGCTCGGTGCGAAACTGACTCGGGAAAGAATAAATCATTTGTGAATATTAAACTGGTTTGCGGGTCACTCTCGGTGTAGCGGTGGGCGGGTACCACCGACGGGGAGTGCCCTATTACAGTTTGTCAGCATTCCACCAGCCCCTAAAGTCGTGGGAACACGAGGAGGCATTATATTTTCAAACGCTGTTTTTATAGTTAACATAGTCAACGGATTTGTTTCTTTACAACTAGCCAAAAATGGGGAAAGATTTCGTCCGTAGGCAATATTCATCGTCTATTCATATCGGTATTATTATAAAACTGGGTAGTCGTGGGCGAATCCGTTCGCTCATCTCTCGCATTGCCGCGATGTATTTTGAATGAGATAATCTAGGTCTTCGGCGGTTCATAAATAAGACCGTGTACCACCCACCCGTCAATCGCGATTACCGGCAAGGTGGTGCCGGCACCGGAAACGAGCCCTAAACTAATGAAAAAAGACCGCGCGGTAATATCCCGAAACGTTTACTGTCGGTTTATCCGGCAGTGCATACAGTATACTGCCGCGTTAACGGAAACAGTCTACACGTGGGGCCATCACGCGGGCACACTTTCTACTTTCTAAGGCTCATAACAGATAGTGTAGAACGAGTAAACATTCTTTTTAACTTTAAAAATGAATAGGAATTACAAAATTTAAATAATTTGTTTCGCGACAATCTCTGAAATGACTTTACTAATAATAGTCTCCCTTTAATGTCAGGAATATCTGTAAGATTTATAATCCCTGTAGGGAAAATGTTTCATCAATTTTCTCCTTCGACTTCATCGTAATTCGGTTAACTTACAAATATTCGTTTTGCTAAAGCATACTTTTCCGTAATTTTATTTCCAGTAAAAATGATATAGCTTGTTTCACTTTCCTCCGATATCGGACGTTGAAATCCTCCCGGTACGTCGGTTTCGTTTTCCAAGATCGATTGGTTGACACGGGCTCTAGTATCCTGTGTCGTGTGTCCGAGCGATTGTTTTTCTGATTCCCCTGAGTAGCATGTCCCATGTAAGAGTTGCATTACAACTAGCGTACATTCTCTTCGAGGGGGAAAACTGTAAAAGTGAGAGGCCGTTCTCAAGTGAAGCTCTTGCGTAATCCGAGAAATGTACCTGCCCCCCCTTGTCCGGGATTAATTTCTTCTCTTTTTTCCTCCCTCCTCCCCCTCTCTTTCTATCTCTCTATCTCTCTCTGTAGATGGAAGCATGTGTTCGTGGGGTGCCACATGGGACGGAAAATAGTAACTTTAAGTGTGTTCATATGCATTGCAAAGTGATGAAATATGGAGTGGTTTCTGTCGTTGGGCCCGGGCATCCCTCCCTAGTTCGTAACCGTAACTCACTTCATTTTTATGCTACTTCTGTTCCACATTGACTTCTATAATCTATCAAAGCGTACCGGGTCTGCGAGTCTTAGGTAAGTCTTAAACATTAACCCGCGCATTTGAAAGCGAGCCTGCAGGTTTTTGTCTGTGGATTCTCGAGTCGAAACAAAAAAAGGAAAAGGAGTCAATAAAAATGAAAAAGAAACAATACAGGGCCGTATATTAACAAGAACGATTCTCATAACGCCGAAAGGGGCAGTACAATGTGACGGGACTGTTGATGAGTGCGCGGTCCGCTTCTTTTTTTTTTAAGCTTTTTTAGTTTTTAGTTTTTTCCCCCCTTTGAAGGCTCCCGTATTTGGAAACCGATCCTGGGATTTAGGCCCTATTTGGTAGAGGGACGGGATGGTTTAACTTGACGAACTAAACTTGTAATTATATAAACAACTGAGGTAAAAAGAAATTGGCCGCTGAATTATTGCCCTTTCAATTAAGGCCCGAGCAAAAATGTTGCCTCCGTTATGCCGGGAGTGAACGATGAAGAAATATTTTAAACATTTCGGTCCCTTTCGGCATTTCGGGCATATATCGGATTCCCTGTAGTGGAATTTTTAATTTTGCGGGAAAATAAAAGCTACGCTTTTCCATGTACAGCGCGTTGTTTAAAATATATTGGTTCGAATGGATTCTCAATTGCGCCTGATACAATTACGTTAAGGTTGTGTTTATTTCTGAAAAGTATGTTCATTTCTACTATAATAATATATTTCCCTGATTTTCAGCTTATTATACAATACAATGTATATACAATAGTTGTGGCAGGAAGGAGCGAAATGTATAAAATTCCTTTTGTGTGTATCAATTTCATGGTAACTGTGGGTAGTGAAATTAGGCCCGTCTTTATACCGTGGGAACGGCATTTAGAAATAGGTCTCAGCCACTCCAAATCCAAATAGCGTCCTTCATTCCGTTGTAGAATATGTTTTTTTTTGCGCAAAAAGGAATAATGTCTTGCAAAAATAGCCCGGGGGCCCAGGGGCGATATTGGGTGGGGTAGAGTTGGGAGATATTTTTTTAGAACATGACGAGAGTTTTTACTACTTTCACAATGATTGGCTTTCTAAAAACTTGTTTGTTTCCCAACAATTTATGGAGGCTGATGCCTACTGACGAAAGTGGGACACCTCTTAACACTAATGGTTTATATATGATTTAAATCCTAGCCTTATAAGATCACGATATTCCATCGCGTAATATTACTCTTAGAGGCAAATTCTAATCTACCCTTTGTGAGATTTCATATTCTTAGTCTTTTAAAGAAATTGGGAAATTACGGTTATTATATGTTAATATGGTTGCAAACCTTATTTTTCTTTATGCTTGGACATTAAACAAATCTTACTGATGTTGATCACCGATGGGCCACACCCCTCGGCCGGTAATTTATGTTTCTTAATTACCTCGTATTATTACGGCGATTATTATCTGATAGAGTTGCGTTATAATGAACGATTTTAAAAATATTGTTGTACCACTAAATGTAATTACTTCGGGGAAAGAGGCCTTCCCCAGTCGTTAAAACGGCTGATAATAAATTAATAATTAATCGCATCCCCCCCTCGTTAATTAGGACTTGATTAGCGAATTATGAAAATGAAATGAATTCATTCATCGCTATTTGATTTGTTATCCTATATTGGTTAGGAACAACATTTTTGTTGCTAAATTTCGGGGATGTTTCCCGCCGTAAGTTTGCCGCAGATATTTGCCTTTGAAGACAACATTTAAAATATTTATGGAACGAAAACTTCACAGTTTTTCAATCACTATTGCGGTCTAAAAATTAAGTTTATGAAAATTATTTATTTGTCAGCACAACTGGTGCAAATATATATGAAGCAAAATTGAATTGAATATTATATTTTTGTAAAATAAATTATGTTATGTTTCATTTTAATTATGTCGTTTAATTTTATTTAATGTTGAGTCGAAATCAGCATCGAACATGTAAGCTGCATACATACACTTTATGGTGTGGGTACTAGGTACCCCCTACACCCAATTTCATTTAGCCGTTGAATTATAGAGCACTTGTGAGGTGGGCCTGTGATGCGTAAACAGATAAGGTTTATGATTCTCATAAATCCGTATTCGGGTTATCTTATGTCGACGGGCCTTTATTCAGTACTTGCGGCCACCCTTCCCCACAGTTACCAATTGCTGGAATGCACGATTTGCCACGTAGCTCTTAATTTTGTGTTTGGGGAATCACCGCGTGCGCGGATACGCGATATCAACCACCAATAATTTGCAAAAACTGCCGATAGTTTCTCCGATATTGGGCGAATGTGTCGTGGTTCGAGTAGTAGAATCGGCGTTAGATATTTATGAGATTTATCAGAAAAACGTTTCCATTTTCATCTAGATAAAGTACCTTTCGAGTTGGGAGGTATATTTTATTACGCCCGGTCACCTATCGGAGTCGTATGTATCAATTCTGGTATGAAAAAATGGTACCGCCAGTTTTTCTTGTTACCTGTCGTTTTCGAAATGAACGGAAATTATTAATTGCGATGTGTACACTGAATCGGCTTTTTTCTCTTTTAAACATAAAAAAAACCAATTATTTCGCTCCTATATTCCCTTTATATGCCACGGATGCGCGGTGCCATTATTCCTACTTAATTGAGTTTCGTTTAATGGCGTTAAATGTTATGTTCGATTTATTTATTAAAGAAAAAATGTTTCCCTTGGTTCTTACTGCGCACCTTATAAATTTACTGATTATCTAAAGAACAAAGTTGCTTTGGTAAGTTTTTACCTTAGCTACTTACATAATGGATTGCATGACTCTCCCAACAATGGACGATTGTTATGTCTAATACCAGACTTCTCACACTGTGCAATTGTGTACTTCGAAACCTATTATTAAAATATTACATTTGTTTTTCGGGATTTCATGTGACTTTTTTTCAGAAAAGTTTGCAACAGAATGAATATTAAGTTAAATGTTAATTGGACAGTTCGGAAATTCTGGGGGCTGGTTGTATCAGGTATCTTCTGCCCTGTCCTTTTTGAAATCGCCCTTATACCTGGTTTGGTTTGTGAAGAGTAGGAATTGTGTGCGAGCGATTTCTTCTGAAAACCAAATCCTCTTAAAATACGGGTTATTGAGGTTTCCCCATTGTAACATTTTAGGTTTTAGTCGCTGTTGCCACTCCTTTACTTAGCCGATTGACCTATTTATGATTTTGTACTTCACATTCATGTGAACGTGAACCAAGTACAATGTAAGAACAGGAGAGTTTCGCTGCAGTTAAAGACTGCAAATTATAGGCGAAGACTGCAAATTTCAGCTGATTATGCAGTTTGTTGGGCGGATGTTGAAATGGGATCAATTTTGTCAGACTTAAATGGTGAGCAAAGTGACATACCCTCATTGGGGACGGCTTCAATCAATAGCGTCAGGCTTCCGCCCGTTTGCCCAAAACCTGTAGTCACATATGGTCTCCTCGCGGCAGTCATACGTTACCGGATTTATCCTTGATTAATTATTAAATTTTTCTGCCCTAATGATTTTTTTGTGTTCAACCGGGAACATCGTTATGGTTCGAACAGAACAAAACCGAAATGTGCCGTTATCGTGACGTTTTAAAAATAAGAAGCGTATAATTTTATAGAATGTTCGTATAAATATCTTGGGAGGACATATTTTAAAATATAGCTCCCGTGCAATCTATTGATTTACTAACATATAGGAAATAATTACTTTGTACCTATCTCAACGACTTGTGTTTGTATTCAATGTTAAATATTAAAAGAACGCCTGGGTGATAGTGTTTTTTAAATGTATGAAGTCCATTATTTAAATTAAATTAACCAGAAACGGAGATAGAGGCACGTTATTATATTGTAATGTTGAAATTAATTTATATGACGTGGTTATCATCCCATGTCGCTTTCAGTTTCTCATCACTTTTTCTCTTACATATGAGCTGTTGTCCTCTTCGCTCTCGGGAGGTTTATGAGACAACTCTACGAAATTCAGATCATTTTCAGTATCTAAATATATAAGTTTGGGAGTTATGTGGGTTTAGGGTGACAGCCGGGTGCATATGCGGTGGACTCGTGTTACTGACCACCTGTGAGGCGGCGGGTCGCAGTGGTCCAGCCTCTCTCTTTCTCTCTTTCTCTTCTCTCTCTCTCTCTCTCTCTCTCTCTCTCTCTCTCTCTCTCTCTCTCTCTCTCTCTCTCTCTCTCTCTCTCTCTCCCTCCTCTCTCTCTCCCCCCTCTCTCTCTCTCTCTCTCTCTCTCTCTCTCTCTCTCTCTCTCTCTCTCTCTCTCTCTCTCTCTCTCTCTCTCTCTCTCTCTCTCTCTCTCTCTCTCTCTCTCTCTCTCTCCTCTCTCTCTCTCTCTCCCTCTCTCTCTCTCTCTCTCTCCTCTCTCTCTCTCTCTCCCCCCTCTCTCTCTCTCTCTCTCTCTCTCTCTCTCTCTCTCTCTCTCTCTCTCTCTCTCTCTCTTCCTGTCTGTCACAAACTGTTACCGTCCAGAAGCGTATTGGTCTGCCGGACCTTTGCGACTGCGCCCCATTTTCGAAAAAGGTTTCTGTCGTGTATGCCTCCATTATTGTGCGCCTCTTCTAAAAACCATTTTTTTTGTATCGGAATCGTTTCGTCGAGCCATCGTTCTGCTGGTGTTTCTCTGTGATCAATACCGAAACGCTATTTCGTACCGTTCCTAATCCGATTCCGCCTGTATTCAATTTTTGGGCCGATACTTGATTGCACTCTAGAATTTCCTTCTGGCATTTATAGAAATTAGATAAAAACGTAATTTTCTATTCCTATTATTCCTATGAGTAGTCAGTAATTGCATTAATTATATCGTAACTTGACACGATGTATAAATAACATTTTGGATTTTCGGTTTGGGTGTATTCCTTTTAATTTTTCTTTCTTACTGTTACTAGTTTTTCATAAATCCTTAAATATTGTTCCAATTAGACGGTTTACGCCTGCCAATTTTGTTAGTAGCAGTCCGCCTGTAACAGTCCAATTAGTTATCGTAGTTTTCTCTACAGTTTTATATCTCGTCGTGGGGTTTATTACGGAGCCCCATAGTCAGTTCCATTTTTCATTCATTATTACAGGTTTATTTCTTCTTGAATATTTCCATATTCTCTTGTCTGTCTAAATCTTCGCTTCGGTGTTTCCAATCTAGGTTTATCCGTTGAAGGGAGTTCACGTTTTCCGCTTCGTGGTCGATGCGGTTTGCAGTTTGATCTTGTGCTATTACATTTTAATGCTTTTATCGGTTCTTTGAACTCAGAAAGTTTCCATTACAAAACAAATACAATAATCTTTGTGCGAACCTACAATGTATAAACTGAAATAATCTCTTCTGTTACACGTTGTGCAATTAGTGGAAACCGTGTTTTATCTGACGAAGTTAACTGACTACGAGCGTCCGATGCATTAGTAAACCCAACCTGCTATTAATACATGATATGCGAGCGCTGTGTTTCTTAATTTTCGTTTTCGGGTCCCGAAACTCTTTTCGATTTTATCCATTAATCATTCCCGACGATTCGTTCGTGACGAGTAGTTAATTTCTCCACCGTATTGCCGAGATAAAAATTCATCAGGTTCCATTAGGCGAACCAGTGGCCGATGTACTGTGTTCAGAAGAAAATTAAATCTAATTTCGTCCGATGGCTCGAGAGTAATTTGGCTCCATTAACTGTCGTTCTTTTTTCTGTTTCTACAATCAACTATTCCGACATAGCTCATTACTGGAATGTTTCGAGCTTCACCCAGCTATGTTGTGCCTCCAGAAGAATATTCCTGGGATTCTTTTCAAATCTTACGGCCCATTTTCGCACTACAAATATTTTTCTCTTCTTCCTCCTGAAGCTTTAGTGGTTTACATATACCGCATAACTATAAAATAAAGATCATAGACACTTCTTTGCCTTGGGACTTCTACTTACAATTGAAATTCTTGAATGGCCATTAGTGTTTCGCTTTCTGTTTGTCAGAATTAGGTTATTACAAAGAAGAGACTTACAACTTTCCAGCTGATCTAAATTTAAAATAAAAAATGGAATAGACTGAACAATTGTATACTTATACTTTTACTTGGCCTCTTATCGATTGCGTTGCCATCAGTATACTAACTATGCTACTTATCGCTCTTATTGTAAACAAAATAAATTTCTCTTTATTCGGAGGCGAATTAGGAAAGAAAACAAATTAACAAAAAATTGTCATCAGTTATTTATCTTTCAGTATAAATTAATTTAGACTCCGGGATTAAACATAATCCGATTCAACGGTTAGAATTTAATACCGTCCGAAACATATTTAAGCCCTTCATGAAATATTCATCCGAAATTTTCCTTTGTCTTATACTTCGTTATAAAATACCCCTTTTATAAGGTAAAACCTTCGGCCGGGTGTAGGGAGGGGGTTACTACACAAACTCACGTTTTTAATGTAATTACAGAGCAAGAGAGAGGGGACTGGTAAAAGGCCCCGGGCGGAAGGGGGTGAACGGGGGGTGGGGGTTAAACACGGAAGTTAGAAGCGAGTTATCAAACTAAAAGTAGCAGTGATTTGTGGGTTTGCGGTGTACCCCCACGGCCTCGATTTTGTCCGGGGGATGACAATAATTGTGTGGATTGTGTGGCCCCTCCTCAATAAGATGAAAAGGACAATCCCACCAGCCCCGACATGGCGCTGGAGCAATATCAGCTGTACGTTAGAATTGGATTCTATTGTTCTGGAACCATTATGTATAGAGACGTATTGCAATTTCAATTTGAAGTTTCGCAGTTCTTCAATTCCTTGCAATCAATGAATGAACAAGCGCATTTCCGGAAATTAAAAGGGAAAGAAAATAGTTCCCCTTGTATCGAACAAATAGCCATTGGATGCAGCGGTTTGCTGCATTAGACTATTTATACAAGTGCATTAAGGATCCTTTTATATTAACAACAATAACAACTGAAAAATTGTTCTAAATAAGTTGTTTTATTTTTAAAAACATATAATTATATTATTCGGTTTTCATTTATTTCTTATTAATTCCATTTTAAATTTTTAGATTAAAAGATGTAAACCGGGTTCACAACTAAATTTTGATACCGAAACAGCTGTAATGGTTTTTCATGTTTTTTGCCACACAACAAAAATGACGACAGGTATTCAGAAACATTTCGGAAATAATCCTATTGGATATTGTAACTTTTTTTAACGTCTTGCGAATCGGAAAGTACTGTAATGGTGGCGACCGAAGGTTTAATTGTTTAACGGTACCATGGGAAACAGTGCTATTCAATTTCAGGATGATGGCATGTATGATTACTGGAATGAGTAGACGGGAATTAGACCCAACCCACGAAATTGACTCTGGGGATAATGGAGTATTTGTTTCTCGATTTCCTGAATTGAGCTCCAAAATGATTGTGGTTTTATAGACGATAAATCAACGGGGGAATCGTCTCTTTTGCAGGAAATAACATTGGATGAAAATTGGATTTCTTCCCGAACGATTTAGAAAGCGCATTCCCTCTCTTTCTCTCTCTCTATATAATACACGGGATTACTTTGTTCTTGCTACAGTGTACGACGTTTCTGGAAAGTTGAACGCTTGCACTTCTCGTGTCTATAAGCAATCAGAGAAAAGGGTAAAGGGTAAAGCGCCTATCTGCTTATGCGGCAATGTCCTATTTTATTCACGAAATACGTTTATATTTATGAACTTATGTATTCTAATAACAGTTTCTGTAAGTTGTGGAGCTTATAAGGATGATGTACCTATGGTACTATTAATTTTCCGGGTTCCAAATTGTATATCTACTGATGAAGTATCCTTTTTCATCGAGTACTTCATAATTACACAGAGGAATTATTTATAAATTGTCTCACCTAGTATATCCTGCGACTTATGTTTTCTCTTAAAACGTATTTCTAGATATACTAAGTTCAGAGTTCAATACTGTTATTTTCCTCCAGTTGACAGACGAACGATCCTGCCGTTTAGGAGTTTGTAAAATTGCATGGAATGTGGTTCGTGTTCTCCAATTCAATTGAAAAATTGACTCGTTTCATAATTTCATCAATTTAAATTAGACTTTTCCCTACGGTGCATACGCAATCATATTTCATCACTTAGCGCAACGGGTTTGTCTACGCCCCGATATTTAAATGTTTCTGGACGTTTCAGAATGGCTGGATCCGATTGGTATTTTAGAAAGGTTTGCACAATCTCCGCACTCCCGGCGGCGCGGTTATGAAACGTTACGCTTCAATTTACAAATAACAGGAGTAAACCAGTTTAGAAAGCAATTCGTTATTTAATTGAGCGCCCGTTTCATGGGGTCACAGAAGATGCATTGGATTCTAGGACTTTTCTCGTGCCGACGGAACATTTCGATAGCTATTTAAACATCCAAACGTCCTTTCACAAATTAATAACAGTGTAAGTGACAGCAAGGTGTATTATAAATCTGACATCGAACGTGATTTGCAAGTGTAATGAACAATTCAATTTTAATTAGAATTTCGGATTGTCTCACGCTAACCTGTATTATACAGTCTGACACTTCTCAGTGAACAAAGCCTCAGTTGTTAAGTGTGGATTGCCTTAGGTAAACGTAATAGCTGAGGTAAACTTTGTCTTTTAAACGGAAAACTACGTTTTTTTTACAGACGTGCCAATGGATTTTATAGTACTGATGCGACTCCTTTGTACTCCTTCTGGACCGATTTTGAAAAACCAGAATGCAATAGGCCCGGTCATTTTAAAAAGACAAATCCGCTTTCACTCTCTGCAACCCGAGCGATACACGGTCATGCCGGTATTCATTACCGGTTACGAAACTTTTGGAAAGGAATGCACCAAACCTGTTATGTCGTCCAAAAACAAGAACGATGGCTCGAATCTTAAATTACTTATTTGAATATTGACCCATTTCGTGGTTTCCTGAAAGCCGCACTTCACAATCTTGTGAAAGTTGTGTTTTTTGTTGCAGTTATTGTTCTGCCCAAAACCAAAAACTAAGAAATAATAATATATTGTAATAAATAATAATATTGTATAAGATGACTATATAGTAGTATTCATATCGAGAGGATACAAGGTATCCTCCTCGACACAACCTTAGAACCGATTAGACTTGATCGAGCTAACTCGTGTTCACCTAAAGCAGTGTTTCTTAACCTTTTAAGTGACCTGCACCCCTTTAAATCTGAAAATAGGTCTCCGCACCCCAATGAAAAAGTGTCTCGATTTTTTGTCATTTAAAACAGAAAATACATTGTTTTTTGCAAATTAGTTGTTTATTTAAAAAAATTGTACATTTTATATATCACATACAAAAGAATATTATTTTTATTATTGACTACACTGTTGTTGCTTGTTTATTATAATATTTGTGAAGCGAGGCTCTTTTTTTGAGAGACACGCGTAAGTCATCATTTGCATTTAAGCGATTTCTCGCTTTAGTTTTTATATGGAAAACTGATGAAAACCCCATTTCACACAAGTAGGTAGTAGCAAACGGTAGAAGTAACTGCATTGCTTCTTTTGCCAATTGTAGATAACGTTCTAACTGTACACCGGAATTGTTGTAATTCTAATTGTTCGAATTCCATTTGAATATGCCCACTGTCTCGCATTTCAATAAGATCTTCTTTTTTTAAATCACTATCATCCATTGAATTTAGGTTATATAGAAATGGATTCAGTACCCATCTCTGAGTTTTGGTAATATTTCCAGTAGAAAAATATCCATCGAATGATTCGCTCAATAATTTTAAATGCGTTGTAATGTCGGGTATAACTGTATTTTTTTCATTTTCCACAACAATTGAATCAAGCGAGGGAAAGTTTGCGAAATTCCCAATTTCAACTCGACGTATCCAAATTTCTAGTTTTCCAATAAAATAAGATAATTTTCAATCACTATCAATCCTTGGATTGATATGTTCAATTCATTTGAGTGGCTGTATATATCTGCTAAGTAGACTAGTCTCAGAATAACCTAACCCTAATTTCTGTATGAGCTTAAGCATTTGTTTGGGGCATCTCCCGCACCCCCAAAAATACCTTCCCGCACCCCCGGTTAAGAACCACTGACCTAAAGGAATAAGAGAATGAAAGGAACAAAATGGAAGTTACCTTCGTGCCGAAATTGTCCATGTTCCCTCTCAATCGCTCAGCGAGTAAACATTTGCGAGGTTACGCCGGTATCACGATTTCTGTTTGTAAACGAGCCGGGAGGATTAAGGCCGGTCAGGGACGGGGGCGGGTAAAGGGGTCAAGCGTGCCTCTCAGGAGACGGAACGGTCAGGGCATGAATGGGCAGCCGGTCGGGGGCGGCCGGTAGTAGTGTAGTAGTAGTAAGCCGCTCGGGGGCGGGGGCGGGGGCGGTCTCGGGTGCCGCCTGCGGTTTAGGGGGCTGATTGGCCGAGTAACAGGTGTCCCACCAGAGCGAGCGAGAGAGAGAGAGAGAGAGAGAGAGAGAGAGAGAGAGAGGGTGAGATAGAGGAAGGAAGGCCAGGCTCCGACCCCGGCCCGAGGCCCCCGGCTCGACACGTCGGACCCTTTGTAGGTCCCAGTAAACTTTATCTGTCGCCAACACCCCATCCCCCTCCCCCCACCTTTATGTATTTCTTCCACCTACATAATTAATACCACTTCCCTATTCGGAAGCATGATACCTTCTCTGTCCACTGGCGGTGATTTTCCATAGCTCTTGCTTGAAATCACAACTGTTAAGAGTTTATTAGTTGCGAATTGATTTAGTACAGTTTTGTTTGTTTAAATTTGCAGAAAATAACGAGGAATTTCATTTCTCGTCGAACATCGCGTCATTACGCGTTTCTTTTCTAGTTGCGCAGAGATATTTTCAGCCTGAGGTATTGCGTTGTGAGTTTCTCTTGTTGTTTTGAAATGCTAAGGTCGTATAGTTCTTCAACGGTTGCGTAGTCGATATCCGATGCGAAATTATTTGAAACTTCATCTACTTGCGATTGGTTAATAAATACGCTGTTACAAATTAAAACAATTATTTTGAAAAGTTCTTGAAAAGTAATAGTGAAACGTTCATTACGTCATAGTTATTATGCAGTCAAGGCCCGGCTGAAAATATTTCGAGTGTTTTACTAGGCATTTATTGACTGAACAATCAAGGACGGCCAAACAATATCTGAAAGGCCAACTGTCGATTTGTTTCTATATCTGTAAAACTATTTACCCGAGACAACGAACGGAATGAAATTCTGGACGTGATCATTATTAAGTCAATAAAATTCGTTCAAGCCAAATTCCTGGCCAAAATCACGGGCATTGAATGTTTAAATGCAATAGTGTAATGCCATATAGTGTGTATCGCCTGTTTCTTATTTCCTCAGCCTTTCACTTTTGTATGACCTCAATATATTCGTTGACAGTGGTTCAATATTGAAAACAATAAATATGTCAAAACTTCCATTAGCTGCTTGAAATTTGTTTTAGTGCTTGACACTGTATGAAGGTGTTCTTCGAGGTGTGTCGAGGTGTTCTTTCTTCACTACTAAAGTTCTTATTCTTTATAAATGTCGATAAAACGTTTAAATACTAAATTAAACTTTAACATCATAATGGTATAAATGACTATTTCGAATGAAATTATAAAGTTTCTCTATTATATGTTTCTTTAACTTAATCTTTACTTAGGACACAATAAAGGAGAATGATATTTTTATTAAAGTAACAATAGTTATCAATACACAATCATTAGGAAGCGTTGAAATACGCTTAACTGTGTTTCATTATTGGTTCTTACTGTATTCAAAAACATAGGGAAAATAACATTTAAGACTTTTTGACTGTTTAATATCTGTACTTACTCTTTTATTAGGTATCCAGCGGCGTTACATTTAGACAGACTGACATTTGCTGTTGTTTTCATCACCTCTCAGAATGTTGTTCTCTTTTGACTTATTCTTAAATAAGTTGATAATTGTTTTAAATATTTGGTTGCATTTAACATGTTCCAGAATATTTAGAATATAATTTATTCCGACCAATATACAGACTAGTATGTGAACTATGAAGGCAACTAAGCTTTCGGACAATTGGTTAAGTTGAGTTGAGGAACGGGGCTTTCGAATTCCTGGAGGCATAAAACATAGTTTAATGTCGACGCTCTTACCCAAGTAATAAATCCGACAGTTCCCTCCTACGAATATATTCCGGTCGTTATTAAGTTCCAGACTTTGAGATTTATGCTTTAATACAGAACAGACATCTAGAAACTCCTCGAGTCCTGAAATATGTATTTCAAAAACTTTTATGGGATGAAGAGATGTCTTCATAAGATGTGGAAATTGCCAGTCGCCCCGTCGTACAGCCCGACTTTCAATTTTACCTTCTGTTTCCCCGCTTGCATCATACCCGACCTCGTTCCGGCTAATGCAATTTTATTTGATTTCGGATTTTAATGTTTAAATTAGATCCCCCAAACTATATTCTGTATTTTTGTTAAATACTTACCGCATTTGCATGTTATGTAATTTCTTTGCATGCGCTATTTTAGGTATGATAATTACCACAGGTAATCTTTTTTCAGTGTTTCTTGACATTTATACAGGGAACGACTTTATCACTACATGATAATTATAGGTGTCAGCGGTTGTATATTTTATGGAAATGTATGTTGACAATTTAACGTTAATAATTACCAATAATTTCTTTATGTTTATTTCGTAATGATCTGAGTAGTATACTATGAACGCCTTATCAGAAGGATCCCATGGAACATTCAGTTAATGCTTTTTGAGCCGCTCATAATTTCGAATAAAATACATATTTTGGGACGTTTAATTGTGCGGAAATATACTTTATTTAAATCAAAGAGATAAATGTCAGATTGAATGGAGAATGTTTTACACCGAAGTAATGTGTGTCCTACGTAAATATGATATGACCACAGAAATAGTAATAATAATGTTTGTTAAATAAAATAATAATGATAATAAATTTATTGAAAAAGGGAAGAGCATGTGAAATAAACGTAAATAACTCGTTTCTTATTTCATTTCATGCTTTACTTCTCGCTCGTCGCCTACCTCGCGTCTAAAAATATTACTGTAAAAATAACTGTTGGTGCACTAGTGACATATGGGGGGCATAAACGGTTATTGAACCCAGCTGGAATGTTCCTCCCTAGCACTTGCCTCGGATGAGGCATGTATCTTGTCCGTCCCCATATATTAATAGCTGCTGTAAATGGTAACAGATTCAAATATGTCACAAAATCGAAAAAACGTGAAATTCCCTCTCGGACCAACCTGATAACCAATTTCCAGTTAACAATAAAGAAAGTAGGCATTCAAATGATTAAAAAAAATATTGGACTTCAGTAGTAAGCTAATGTCCGATGTATTCTAAATGAAACCGTTTCAGATTTATTCTTAAATTCTAATTTCTTAATATAATTAAACTGAGGTAGATTTAGGAGATTACTGGATTATAATGGTATGATAGCAATCCATTTTTTACCATTAAGGTAACTAATATAGAAGATAACGCTTATGTCTCTGAAAGATATATGATCTAATTTATGGTGGAATTAATTATACGGTGTGTGAAAGGACACAATAAACTGGACTATCTCTCTTTGGCTTCTCGGAAGTGATTCCCGACCCGGCGTTATTTATGAAAATAAAAAAATGAAATACGTTCAGTTAACAGTTCTGGACTAAGTGGAGAGATGAAAAGCATAAAACAGCCGGTCGGTTTAATTAATGAGTTAAATCAGCAGGATGTGTTTTATTGTTGTAACCCACTTAACGCAGGAGCGACGCTCCATCAAGGACAGTTCCATTTAGATGTTAATATTCCTCCAATGTGTGTCGACACTCAGCCGCTGTCTCTTGTCGATTCCAAACCATGTTTCAAGTGCCTTCTTTCATTGAATGCACTGCGTTTGAATAGCTACATTGGTCCATTCCTAAATAGATGAAAGGTCTATCTAAATTTATGTTTTTTTGTAGCAGTAAGCACTTTTATTCATGCGGCATAATTCTTCATTTTAGAGAAAATCATTGCTTTTCCAAAGCCGGTCAAGGTTCGTAAATATTTATTAAATGACATGCTCGTTTAACGAATATGTTTTGTAATGAAAATGTATTCAAATATTATAGAATATGCTGGGAATGTCCTTTCATGGTCTTCCCTCACTGAGGAATTTACTTATCGAGATGAAAGTGTCCAGCATCTTCACCATACCATCGGGAAATAAGTAATATAATGGGCAGTAATGATCCTCGTTCCGGCATAAGTAAGGATATTCATCGGAGAAAGCAAGTCTACCGAGTTCTTTTTCCTCCCATCGACTGGGGAAATGAAAAACTTTAACCGGTCTCTTATGAAAGGTGAATTTCTATGAAAACTGCTCTGTTTCTCAGCTATTTTAAACCAGGCGAACTTCAAAGCTCATTCTATACCTAGAAATATAGCGTGTTATATTAGAAATTGGAAATTGTCCAGCTTTCCATTTGGAAAATGTAAAGCTGGACAACTCTAACAAGTAAACTCTTCCTCTGCCAGTATGTTAGCCCGGTGTGTGAACTGTGTCAACTATGAAGAAGAATAACAGAGTCCCGGATCAAATATATAGTCAAGGGAGTATTAAAGGCGGTACAGCCAGGCCGATAATACCCGGTCTGTCGGTTGAGTTATTCGGCTAAAAATACAGGTAATGATCGGTTGGGTTGTGTCTTCCAACGGCCTAATCATCGGTTGCCTCCGCGCCCCTCCGACTCCCCTCTTAATGCCCATTATAAATAATTCCCTCCAACTTAATGCCCGCTGACCTCTAACAAACTTTCGTTATTTTCACACGCCGGCCGTAGGCGATTCCATCGTCAGATTTCGTGTTGTAGGGCAGGCGGGTCGCGAAAGTGAGATTCCCCGGTAGAGGGCGAGTTCCACTCAAGTGTTATTAAGCTACTTAAAATGTACCACAGTCTTCTTCAAGTCAAATCCGAAATGGGTATGTTGGCAATTTGTGGCAATAGCAAGGAGAGTATCTCTTAATTATCCTAATAATTTTTTTTAAATTCCTTACGGAACATTATACGATTTTAATCATGGTTAAATACGAGAAATGATATTGTTAAACATAATAATCTCTCTATCTGGGTCTCATTCTTGACTTAACTTACGTAGTACAAACCCGTGTAATCGATTCTCTCGGGTAATAGACATGATTTGTAGACGCTCATTACTTCTAGAGAATAAAATTTCATCTCCACCCAACGATTCCCTTCTACATTAAGGACGGCGATTATAATATTTTATGCCCAACAAATTATTTTCGTCCCTATATACGTACTTGTATAATTAGATCATTATATGGAAGATTTGCTTCCATTTTCTTTTTATTAACGCTTTACCATGGCCGTACCTTCGCTACTTGGGCCGCTATTCAGGAATCCTAAGAATTTATTTGTTGGCTAAAAGCGGTTTAATCGAACCGATATTTTATTTTGAAACCCAAGTTTATTTCTGTGTCGGACGAAGACCATTATTTACGTCGAATTGTTCGACTGGGGCAATAAAGTTTGAATATTTAGTCTTGTTAAGTTATAGATGTACGTCAATTATTTATGGACCCGCGCGGGGGGAAACAATTGGAGGGGTTGAATAATGAACTAAAGTTGATAAATGTGCGGGGAAACGGTTTTAATTAAATATTTAATGGAAAATAAAATGAACGAAATGATTAATGTAGCTACTGTATCGGTGTCGACTCAGGGTAAGGGAGAAGCGATAGTATTGTATTCGGCGATGCAAATTTAGCCCGTTCCAAACTGTATTCAACGGATACACTGTATCTTATTGCTTTGTATTTTCAGTTGCCCACTTGAGCTCTCCCATCGGGAGAGAATTTCAAACATCTCTCTCAAAGGATTTCATAATCAAATTCTCATCATTTTAAAAACTACCATATTCCACGTTATCATAAACAGTATTATTTAAGAACATAATAAAAATGGGAAAAATGTTAGTTCTTCGTGATCAATCAAGAATAGCATTTATTTTTGCAACGCTCGGAATATTTGTTAGTACTAAATATTAGTAGAATCGTTGACATAACCAAGGCCCAACTTTCGCTCCCGATTTTTAAAAATTGTTAACGTCTTCAGGTTTGAATAACTCAATTCATTAGCTCGGCTATAGCGGAACGAAACGATGTTTCCCGGATCCCGCGGATTCCTTTTCATTCTGGAGTAACTAAGTCAACATGCTTTTTATTGATCAAAGCTTTTGAAATCCTTTTCTTTATTCGATTAGAGTGGGAGTGAGAGGGAGGGATGGTGGGAGGGAGGGCACTGGCCCTGTTCGTAGACTCGCACAAGCGTCTGTCTATTCAGGCGTTATCAGCTTCTTTTCTTGGCAACTCAGCACTTAGATTTTATTTAGCCGTGAGCTCATTCAACTCGCGGTAACGACAAAAAAATAAAACGAAAAAGAAGATTTATTTTCTCTCTTCCTCTCCGCGAATTCTGTTCTCAGACTTCACTTGAAAAATCCCTACTTCGTTCCGAGTGATTATTATAAAGCCGATATTTTAATATAACATCCGGTAATGCCGGTTGTATTAGCGTGTATTATACAAAGATTAATTGTACCAGAGTATTAATTATATTAATTAAACAGATATTTCTTCCTATCGATACGTCCGTGTGTGTTGGAAACACGCAAAAACCTAGTTATCTTTTGGTACTATAGCGAATTCTTCTTTTGGAATCAATATTATTCCGTACTTAGTATATCTAGGGATATCCCTATTTACGCTTTGGTGGAAATTTCAGGTACCAATAGATGTTGGTGCATGATTTCAATACTTTCCGTGTGAGGTTGGAGAGGGTCGTTGGTTCGGAGTAGGTACTCCTCCTGTTCGAGACACCGAAGAGTCTGTGACTTACCGGGCTTGATGCCGCCTCCGTTTTTCCCAATTAAGCGCAAACCAGATTTATGCTCTCCCCCCATCTCTACCCCGCCATCCGGCTCCTTTCTGCACAGAGAGGTGAGCTCAGATAACGCTCTTCCCCCCCTCCCCCCATTGGCTGTCACTTAGTGTAATTTAGCGATAGCCCTAATCTTTTGTTCTCTCAAGCGGATTTGCATATTATCTGCGATCTTTAATGCGCTACTAGACTCGCTGTTCTTTTTTGGTACTCTTCCCCCCCCTCCACTACCCTCCCCCCTTTTCGAAGCTAATACGTTTCGGCCGGGTCCGGACTAATAATTATGAACGACCTGATTGCTGTGACAAGCAACGAAAACTGATTCCCCCCCACTTAAGGTATTTATAGACTGTTCAGATTATCGTCGCTGTCTCCGCTCACTTTTCTGATCCTCCACTAGGCCCAGAACCTTGTTTAACATTCCTATATTAATACAGTAAAGTAGGTATGGTGTCGGTACTAACAACGTGTTTGTAATTTTACCGAACTTTGGTGAGAACCAAAAACCAGAGAAACATGAAGAGACAAGAAGTCATATATTCACCGTACTCTTAATATTACACCGTATAATTGTCGCTAAATTTATAAATAAACGTACAAAATAATATTGTTACAGATGGATGTGTATTCGGTTTTCGCCCGCGGTCACGATTCAGAAAAAAAGCTTCAGAGGGAGAGAGAAAACTGTATATTTGCGCTAACTTTTGGTATATTGGAAACGGCAATCGTGCAGCTCGTGTTTTATTGCGGTTATATAAATTTTAGCCGAGGCGCGAGACATGTCCGATAATAAATCACTTTTCCTCATTAGTGCGGGGATAATTTTGTGTAGAGCTCCGCGTTTGGGCGTGACATGTCACATAGCGTGATACCCCGCGTTTTAATCTGGGTTAACCATCCACTCTTTCCTTCAAACGCTCCATAATTACCTTTATGTTATTATTACGAATTTGTTTAACGGCGGCAACCTGGGATGGGCGGGAGGTACCCCGCGTGTGACGAGGCCGATCCGTAATGGCCCCCTTCTCCTATTTGCACTTGCCATTGTAATTGAATACGTTGCGTTTACTACTTGTGCTGGAAACACAAGCGGGTGCGGAAATTAAGCCCCCGGACCCTACGCATAATCGCCTCTGTTTCCCTCTGTTCCTTCCAGTTTCTCCGTCCTTTAATTTCGCTGGAAATTGGATTGAAAATGTTCGACGCATCCGGGGAATCCAGTTATACCATTCGCCGGTGTAAAATCATCGGAGTTTTGAGAAATAAGCAAAGTGGAAATAAGTGAAGCGTCGAATATTATACGGAATCGAATTCCTGAGGGTAGAAATAATAAAAACTATTTGTATATAGTCAAAAGGTCATGCCTCGTTACGCCTCGGTTTATTAATAAAGCTCTATCTCTTCCTATTCTATTCCTAGGCTAATAATGATTTAAACTGATATGAGTCAAAGGCCTCAGTTACGCTGCGATTTATACAGAAATGATCATATAAGATTGGAATTTATATCCCAATGTGGGGAGCAATGAAATTATATAGTCTCTGGTGCACTTGAAATAAAACAAGCACAGTTAATCACATAATCTGTTCACCTAAAATGTACTAAACGCAGTTAATAAAATAATATTTTTAAGTACAGTAAATATTGCCTGTTTTAAATTTCTTCGCCGAATACAAACCTTGGCTGCAAGTTATAAGGGGCCGTAAAACGGTGGACCTCTCAACTTTTTCATAGTGTTATATTGAAGAGGTTGGAGCGACCGTTGGGTATATGAAGAATGCTGTAGCATACAGACAAGTAGTGTTTGGAACCGGCTTGTAGCGTTCAAGGTTGTGTCTAGAGAGGCTTAGAGCCTGCCCCGGGACCAGCCTCCTCCTAGGACCGCCGCATTCCCAGGGCTACTTTTTATAACCCTCCCCCATTGTTACACTGGCAGGATAATTACCGATCCTTCCACAGGTCGAACTGTTAGTTACAGAGGTTCGAAATCGGATCGAGGAGTCGTCAACTTTAAAACATAACTATTTAGAGTGGCCTTAAAAAGGAGCGTTAATTGTCTCGCAAAGTGCCCGCCCTCATATAAAACCGATTTAATTTCGCGTAAAGCTTACTTTAGTTAATTACGGATGCAAAATTTCTCCTCAAATTTACCTTAATAAGAACAATTCCTTTCTTCAGGGGGGGGGGTAGATTGGGTTAAAATAAAATTTATTTGAAGGTAAGCCAGTTTTATAAACAAATCTGAGATCTCGTCATCTTTCCAAAAGTAATAAATGGAGGGTGGCCTAATCGTCCGGAGCTTAACGCCCCATTTCGCGAGATCTTTTTTTCATCTTTAAATTTGCGATTTGTAGAGAATTTATAGCACGTGTTGACTGCAGATGAAGCCGGCATTAGAGGGAAAACAGTTAAAATTAATCCTCTTGAAAAATCGGACATTGTAATGGAGAGTTAGGCAGCGAAAGGGGGTATATACTAATGCGTGGCTTTAGTAAAATGTGGAATACAGGGTTTAATCCACTGTAAATTAAACGACACTTGTATTTTTTTTTAGCATTCTGCGACTTTTGTTTTTAAACATGGGTCTAAGTAATTCATTTTTTATATTTCTCTCCAAAAGCAGAGTTGATGAATTTTATGTGTGTAGCGTACGTTTTATTGTAGCCAGACAGACGACTGTACAGTCCCCCAGGTGAGAGTGTTGTTCGAAATATGCAATTCTAATTCTGATTGGACAGTTACAGTGAATTACTGTGAATGACCAACCTGTATCACATGGCAATGTCCGAAACAGGGAATCCCAATTTTCCCAACCGTGTTTCTCGATTTTATCAAGATATTTATTACAATGAAATTCCTGTGTTCTTTCTAAAGTTCTATTAAGAAAACCATTAGCATCGGCGTGACGATGGGGTCACGGTCGCGGGTCGGTTATGAAGTGGGTCATTCGGCCTGGGCTTCCTCTCGCCGCTTTCTAATCTAAGTCATGAGAACTTGTCAGCGCTGCGATGACTGTTGAAGTCGTTTGAATTTCAATGCCGTCCACTTCCTTGCCAACTGGCAGGTTCGAATTGTTCTGCGAGTACACGGCGGAATAGATACCGTATGCGCGCATTGTCACTGGGGCAAACAAATAAACAAGGTTTTCAGTGGATGAATGAAAGTTTAAAAATATTTTGGGGGACATGCTTAATCCTCATCTTGGACAAACAGGGGGAAGAAGCTCACCAGTGTTATAAATTTGTATAATCTTAAAAAATGAAAAAACAATCATTACACGTTTTTAAAGTAATATGCCACAAGATATGAAAACACAGGCGGAAACTTTCTTATTGCTATGCTTCGTTTACCTTTTGTTCAAAGTCTGAGCGGTGAAGGGAAGAAAGGGGAAAATGTAGGAGAAAGCCTGGTTAGGGGGAGTGGGAGTTGTTCTATGCGGTGTGGATTTGATAGAATTCATTTAGCGAGCTGTCAATCAGTGAGTCATGTACCACGTGTCCGCCACACCCCCCTTCCTTGTATTCACATT
Organism: Lethocerus indicus; assembly: GCA_019843655.1. Taxonomy (NCBI): domain Eukaryota; kingdom Metazoa; phylum Arthropoda; class Insecta; order Hemiptera; family Belostomatidae; genus Lethocerus; species Lethocerus indicus. Next base: position 16,282,895 of record JACDQD010000003.1, on the reverse strand, counting down.
ACCTCCTTTGTTATATGCAAATGTATTCAATTCAACATTACACGACCTCGCGAAATGTACTCAGTATAATGAACTCGCTACTCTGTTCGCCATTCGGTTTTGATTAAAAGCAATTTTTCGTAATGGAACGTCGTGGAATAATATTAATTCTCAAATGCACCAGCCATTGTTGTGTAAACAGCGCCTTATTGAACAGGTACATTAGTCTGACTATACAGAGGCGAGCTCCGAATCTATTGGTAACTCGAGTTTATCTGTTTCCCTGTCTCGATAGGTGTGCCAGAAACACGCTTGAATTATTCAAAATATGTGCACCGCGTTGTGCTACTTTTTGTAAATATAAATTAAAGGAATAAATCTGAATACTCCTCTTTTGCCCGATTAATTCTTTGTCCGCTGAAAGTAGTGATGTTATTTAAAGACTATATGTTGTGCTAAATCCAATTTCTGATTTCAGCCATGACAACCGTCGTCAATTTCACGAAAAGGCTTGAAAATTTAATCCGAAAGTTTTCTCCTTCGCTTAAGATTCAGTTATTAAGAGCAATGTTTCATTAAACATGAAATTTAGGGAGAAGTCCCTAAAAGTTTTAATCATTTATTATTTCTCGGAGCGTTGGATTTGCATGTGAATTGGTTTTGGAGCAGATGTTTACTCAAGTCTTCTGCATAATGCATCAGACATTACAGTTCAATGATTCAAACTTTTGGCTGTTCGATATCGGCCTCGAGTGTGGGACGCGCTACAGTACTGAGCTTATACTCTGCGTTCCGTTTCACCCTTCAGAAACTCTCTAAATTAATGCTGTATTTCATTTTGAATTGCCGTTTTCTTTTTTCTATTATAAAACTAATTAATTATTTGTCCGAAATTTATCCACTGTCATTGATATTCGTTATGAAATATTCGTTATCGTCCACCGTAACGACCTAAATCATTCTTTCATTTTCGCATTAAATTATTGCCACCGAAATAGGCAAACTCGACAGTTCTGTTCAGCGCGTATGGTGCCCGCACTTAACAAAACTCCGGGCGTTTTCTTAAACAATTAAAAAGTTTCCGATTAGTTCTGAGAGTTATAATCAAACTCAGCCTTGACGTGCGCCCAATGGAAAGATGACAACCCGAGTCAACATAAAAGTTAATTAAGTCCTTTATTTAGGGCTGGGATTTATTACCTCGAATGCAATCAGGCATTTTATAATTAAATTAGGGAAATTCGTTGTGTAAAGATTTATTACGAAACTGTTTCATTTCCCTGTGATACAGTGCCATTCGGATGTTAATTATGCCCGGCAGCCAGAATAGCAGACCTTGTTGGAAGTTGTAACAGCGTTCAGAATTATGCAATTACGAAATACGGAGATTAATAATAATCGCTGGATAAATTCTATCAAAATTATTTCATACCGATGTATGACATTAAAAAGTGGAGTGTTTGCAGTAATACGCGTGCGCTATTTATGTGATGCGGTAGATGTATGTTCTATAAAGAAGGATTCGTTGGGAAAGAATTGCGTCTTGTCTATTCATAAACTTGAATTGGGTAACGGCGATAGCATCCTGAAGTGGCATCTCCAGATTGAAGACGCGCTTGAGCTATTGGGAAATCCCCGAGGGTAAAGGAGTCCGAGAGAGCTGAAGTAAACCTTTCCATTCATGGGTCCCTTTATTTAATAACTTTTCAAAATTGCTTTAGAGTGCGGGTGAAAAAGGATTATGAAAGGATGATGTAATGTGCAAAATATATTGAATAATTTCAAAAATTAGTTCATTTTATAATTTTAGACGAATGAACAATTTTCGAAATAATTTTTTAATAATTACTTTAATAATGATAATTACTATATACCTGGATTATTTTGTTTTAATATGGACCCGACCCATAGTTATTATCATTGCGTTAGTTATTATCATAGAGGGCTTTACCTATGTCGCCTACAACGCCATACTATTAACTGGAGATGCCGAAACATATAAATCATTGGACAAGACAGGAGTAGAAAAGATGGAGTTATAAATAATGTAACCGCACCGTGTATTAGGTTCTTTTGTGTTTCGACCTTACGAGGATGACATTTGAAATAATCTCAATATTTATTCTGTTATTTCTATTTCTAATGGCCATTCCTGAAAGGCAAGTGCAGCCGCAGCGTATTGATATAGGTACAATAGGGCCTACTAAGCACATTCTCGTAATGGCCGGCTCAGTTTCCAATACGCGGTGCACATTCAGGCCCCGGCATTTATTCCAACTCGAAGTACCCAGCAGCATCTACACTCCTCAGAACATTCCTTGTTTCCTCTGGGATCTAACATATTGGTTCATATCGGCAGATTATTCATTAATATTTATTACGTAACAAATCAATTTCTTAATATTAATTCTTAAAAGAATTAGTTTCTCCAGGGCATTTCTACTATATAGAATTGCGTTTTGCAAAATTTTTCTGTGAGTTAAAGACACTTGGAAATGTAGATTTTAAGGAAATGGTAATTTTCGTTCTCCAGACTTGGAATTTTGGTGTCGGTACTGGTTTTTATGTGCAAAATGTCCATATAATACCTGCGGCTTTTCTAAAATTCCTTAAAAATTTTAAATTGAATGCTCGACTCAAACTGTATTGTAAGCAACGCTCTATGAATATTCACGGGCGTATAATCACTATCTGTTTCTAGATAGGTAGATTCGACACGTCGGATGGTCCGCGTCTAATCAACTTGATTCGTTACCTTAATGCGGTAATGATTAAAGTATAAAATATTTCATTTCGCCCCGTAAAGTTAAATGAATTTGTTTTTGAATATTATATTGGTATAAGAAAACATAAACCGCCCGTTTTGTTTGACTTGTGACAACGAGGATGTCTTCTGTTTCGTTAAAAAACAAATTAATTCTCATTAATTATCCCGTAAACTCTGATTAGTTATAATACGCGTTTGATATTTCTTCTAGTTGTCTCAGTCATATGATATATGAAACATCTCATTGAAACCTTTTTAGGTTCTGTGTTTTAAACAACTGTCCCCTTATCGCCGAGCAACGTGTTGATTATAACACGTGTTATCAATAAAATATTTTTATTAAAAAGCCATCGCAGATGTTTCTGAAAGTCATATCTAATTAATAAATAATTTTAAACTCTTTAATTACGTGAAGAAGTGAAGTTGGACTGTGAAATAGGAAAAGTTTTAACAACACTTTGTTACGTTTGAATTTAACTTCGTTCCTCACCAAGTTCCTAATGAGATTCGTTTATGGCCATCTCTAGTGGAAGTTGTGTGTTGAAAGCTGTATATCTGACAAAATAATTTGTAATTCAATTAATGGGATAGAAACTTTAATTTCACTTTTTGCGAAACTAATTATTGCTAAATATTTTATGAACGCAGCATTTCTCTTCGCTCAACCGCTCTGACATTTACTGAATCTAGAATTTCCCTCTTATTAGTTACCCCCTTATGAAATTCGAGTTTAGTTGCTAAGAGGCTTGATATTACTCAGATAACATCTTTGCATATTCTTGTCCTCTCGGCTCCTCCTAAAGTTTACAATTGTATTTTGTTATAATGCATGCAATTTCATGCAAGAAATTCGAACTTGGCATAATCTTCGTACATTACCTAGTTAACTGTAAGATACGGATCTAATTTACTGTCGTAATTCAAAGTTGTTTCAGAGTTTCCGGGATCCTAATCGTCTTAAAAGTTCCTTTAACTGTGTTTCATATTTCACCTAGGCCGTTATGTGTTTCATTCCCGGCCATTAACTTGCATTAGGAGGATGTTATCGCCTTATTGCGTTACATATATGCATGATTTATGCCGGCGAATTTCAACCGTGCAGAATGTTCTTGAACCGCAAATCTATTTGCACGCTAAGTCCCGAAGATAGACTTTGGTGCAAGCGATTCGTTTAGAGTTGTAAGTAACCGCTGTCAAAAATTGTTCTGGCAATAAATGAATTTCGTTATGACGTATTCTATCTCGATGGTATCGTACAGTCATTTGAATGTGTAATAATGAATTATATACCCACAAATATACACTAGTGATTCATCCTATCGCAATGATACTGAGTGGCCATTACAATCCGGAAAGATGAATTCTTGTAGCAGTTACTTGGTCGTGTATGTCAATCCGAAGGGTGTTATAAAGGTGCGCAGTAAGCCGGTTAGAAGGGGCCGCAATATGTCCTCGGCTCTTTCACATCTACCTTGTTGTAGGTGGAGAAAGTTAATTTTATGGCTCCGAAGTGAAATATCAGTTGACACGGCCGAGATTTACGATTCCATCACCTTACACGTAGAACTGATCTTTATAATGTGTCTACAAATTATTAAAGGGCATAAATTTAATTTAGGACACACAGGTGGTCGTTAGCCCAGGGTTATATTTCATTAAAGGTTTACTAATTTTCGTGATTAGAATATTCAATTGGATATCGAAATGATATTACAATAATTGGGGGACAATAATTATGTATACGTTTTAATTATGTGTATTTGAGGCGTCGATTAAACTCGACAGAGTAAAGAGATAGAACAAAGGAATGTAGCGCGCATTCAAAAGGAGAAATATGGCCATAAGTTACATCTTATTATGATAATCCTAACTGCCCTATCTATTCTGTGGATATAATATATACTAGAAGTTTCTTTTTAAGAGTTTCTTTAAGTATAACTAATGACGCGTATTTGTTATACGAGATAACATCGACCGTACTATAACTCAACCGAGTTCTGTGTTACGGAGGGGCTATCCTTATTTTCTGTTCCCTCGAAGAATATTTCCGTAAATAATTTACCTTATATAGTCGGAGTAAATTTAGTGAATTAGTCGAGCGGACTCCTTTCTCGAAAATCTATAAAGGATGAAAGATAGTCGACGGGAAATGAATAGTCATAATTCAGTTCTTTCGCTCGGTCGTCCGATGGTTGTGGACTGACGGCGGTTCGGCCGAGAGGGGGAGGGGGGCCGAATTACTTTTAAAAGCGCTGTTTAGCTATTTGTTACTGCCTTCGTGTCTGTCAACATTTCGAAAGTGAAAAATGACACTCCGAAAATTTATGGCGGCGTTTTCTCCCAGAACCGACTCTTTCCGACTTCGACGCCAGAGCCGTTCTCGGCGGGCCCGTCAGAGGCGCGCGGAATTAGTTCATAGAATTCGGTCGTGGGGGGGAAAAAAAATAACCAAGTTCTCTTCTAAGCCGGGGGTTAATGTCTCCGGTCGAGGGGAGCGAAGTGGCGTCGTAGATCACGCCCCGGGCGGAGAACGCCGCATTAGGTTTTTATGGGAATTGTTCTAGTTGCAACTTTCCCCTTCACCATAAATTCGGAGAGCGCATAATTGAAGGAGGACGCGGCCGAGGGTCGGATTGTTTTTTTGTTTCCCAGTGTAGAACCGGCTATTGTTATTGTGGCCGGGAGGGGCCCCTAGCATAAATCCCCAGATATGTGGCTTAATTCTGGTCCGCTGGTTTGACATACGCCGCCGAGGGGTGGAGGATTCCCCAATCCACATCCAGAAAGACTCCTTAATAGAACCGACCAATTTTTAGAATATCCCGAATATTCGCTCTCTTCCTTTTATCATTCGTTTACAATTTTCCCACCAGTCAAAATTAATGTTCTTGGCTTTCATGAAGCCAGTACACGAAATGCGGTTTGGAATTAGTGCGGATTAACGTGAAAATATGTTCATACGGAACGATTTCTGTCGAAGCGTCGACTCCTGGCACAGGCGACAGATAGCGTGAACGTCGACCTCGTCCTATAAATTAATTCCGATGTACCGAATCGCTAACAACTTTTTTTCTTTCCCTCAGCGAATATTAAATAGGACGACAATTAATTGCGAGAATTTGCAACTTTGTAATTTACCGACTTGGCTTCATTCCGCTCTAATTACTCTGACCGACTCCTTTTCAGAGTTCCAGCTCGTTACCAATCCCAATATGATTGTTATCTTGGAGATGATTTATGCTTATTCCGAGAGTGAACATATACTCACTGCGGTGTTTACTTGTCTTTCAGATTTGTTACGACCGATTGATAATTTGTATAGCGCTCGGGATTGTTCCTATCGTTGATCAGTTCCGCTATCTAACATGACCTGTGGGGGTAGAGGGAGGCTCAATACTTCTGCTGAAGGTTCATTGTTGGTTTTGACCCGCCGGCAGCTCGCTTTTCGCCCATTATATTAAGGGAGGAAACTTCATAATGGGAACTAATGTTTGCCCAAAACTTGGCCTTACGTGACTCCTTCTCAGCCATCGCCATCTCTCTCTCCTTCCCTCCCTTGTACTTCCTCCCTCCCTCCTCTCTCTCTCTCTCTCTCTCTCTCTTCATCCCGTCGGACGATTTATCTAGAGGATTCATCTCGGTGCAATGAATCATTTTCATTGTGCTTTCTTTACAACATCGTAAATCTCTATAAATGCGCCGTCCTACATTCGGGTCGATTTCACATTCCGTCTTAAAACATTGTCCGTTCTGAAAATAAAACAATATGAGAACGTCGAACCCAGTATTTCTATCTAAAAGTGATCGTAAAATCGTGAATTTGTAGTGTTTATTACGATATAGAAATATTTGCATAGACGATACGCTTTGTTAATTAAGTAGTCAATCGGGTGATAAATTGGTGTTAGATGAAAGTGACCTCTGTCTGAAATATGTTCTTAACCAAGTAGTATGCTCGGCGATGGTGCATAGGATATAATATTCCGAATTTTTACTTGATTCAGACAGAACTTGAAAGTATCGCTCTGGAAACTGAAAGCATTGAAAAAAAAAGTTGAACCGGGGAATAGAAGTTTTGTGCGGGCCACAATAGGAGAAGCGGCGAAAGACTTTCTCATATTGAATATCCTCTGTAACAGTACCCTCACTTCCTTTCAACCCTCCGTACGGCCCTTCGCAAAAAGCGTTTTCGCGAGAGACGTTACTTTTTGCGAATTAACACAATAAACTCGGAAGAGACCCCCCCTTTTTACGAGCGGCAACATTTTATTCTTGAAACGCGCTACAGAAAGATAAATAACTGGCTATTTTAAGAAATCGCACTTGAAGGTTTTTACGTTGAGAAAACATTTTGTGGAAGTCATATACTCCCCGACCGCAAAGCGCCATAACGCGGACGGCCTTCGTAGTTTCAAACATACGGCATTTACATTTGTTTGGAATTAATTTTTTTCTGCGTAGTTTCTTCACATTATTATTTGCAGAGTTAGTCTTGGAACAGATCCAGGGTTGCTGCCGTTTCCTATTTCCAGTTAAATTTAAAATATCGCTTGGGAATAAGTTTAAATAAAAACGTACAATTCTTAATTTGTCCTTATCTTAATCTCAATGATGACAAACTATTTTTGTGAAGTGTTTTACGCTTGAACAGTTCTCGATATTGTAATAGTTAAATATTCCCACTCGAAACCGTATATGGTTTTCTCGATTCTTGAACAAGGACATTCAAAGTCTCACACGTGCACACTATAATGATATCTTGTTTGACGGAGAGAGGGAAGGGAAAAAAATATGTTGCCTGTTTTCTGTTCTAGTGTCTGGTTTTAGTTCCTTGTTGTGTTGCGGCGAACATTAATTCATCCGCTGAAGGTTGACAGGTTATCTACCCGCATACGCCGGCCCAGTCTCTGGCGGTCTCAAATACCAGATGTAGCCAATGTTTTACACAATATCATCTTGTACGGTCGGCGATTTTTGTCCGGATTGTATAAGATCTGTCCTTTTTCATAACGAATGTGCACGCATACCTCCAGTTCTGTCCGTACAAAAGTCGGTTCCTCCGTTGGGCGCTTCTAATAACTTTTATTCATGTATTCCTTATTGAATGGTAATTGGACGAGTGGTTGTATTGTGAAAACTTTGAAACTTTTTATCTCGCATTATCCAAACTGCTCTCATTTTGTACAGCTTTATGTGGAAGCCGCGGCTAACAGAATTGCAGATTGAGAATAATTTGATTGAATTAAATTCCCTTTTACTGTTTGAAGAAACGTTCGCGGTTATATAACGAATTCAATGTTTATTGATCATGCCGGGAAGGGAGGCCGGCACTTGTCTTTTGCATAAGTCAACCTCGCCGCATAAGACACACATGAACGTTCCCCAGCCACAGTTTGTATAACTTTCAATTAAATCTCCGTTTAATTATTATCTCTTCGGGACTATGAGTTATTCATAAACCGAGCACTACGTACATTTGTATTAAATTGAAATCCGACATTTCTCTCCCACTCCTCTTATCTTATAAAATGCGCAATAACCGAGTATTACTAAATTGCGGATTTATTTATACGGGAACGAAATAATTACTTAAATGGCAGTAATAAATAATGTTCTTTTCAGAGTTTTTTTCCTTACCCGATAAGCGCTCGCCGTTGATAATTTTATAGTTTCCTTGAAAATAAATTACTCATTCCTTAGGAAATTTTATTTTTACCTCAATCACTACAATTATGCCATCAAAAGAATAGGTATGATTAAATAATAAACATTACAACTACTATTACATTACAATTAAAATGCGTCATTATTAAACTGTGTTTTTCCAATGAGCAGTCAGAATAATATTTTACAGTTTTGTCTATAAGATTGCATACATCTTTAAATTATTTCTCTAGTACCATTGGGTTTTAATTATTTATTTAAAAAAATATGGAAAGACGGACATAGACCAGTGTTGTTTTTTATTAAGGATTCGGCTCATTATGGTAACATCTTTCATCATTTATGATGAAATGTTATGAACTAATTGTTACTATTTTATTATGATCTACAGGAAACCGTTATAAACTATTTGTTTCTATTATTTCTCCTATATTTCCAAAGAAATAAACGACCGAATATTCCAAAAAAAAGGTTCCCCGCACTTGGAATCTGAAGTGTACTATGCGGCAAGTGATCGAACCGGCCGAGTTTCTAGCCAGATGTCGGCCGACAGCGGTGTGAAATAATTCGTGTACATCCCAGCCCGGATACGGTTACCGTTACCTCTTTCAACTCATCTCCCCAACCATTTATCATGCCCTGTATTACTATTACTTTTCTGAGACTTTCTTCCCTTCTTATTAAACTGGCATTTATTAATTGAAGCCTGTCTAAGGTTGAACATTCGGTTACAAATTAACCGTACTGAATCAACAGCACTGAGAAACAAATACTACCGATGTAGTTGGGCAGAGGACAATAGATAAATAATAAGTACTGGCCATCAATTACTTCCACTAATCACTCGGGCATTTAACACCCTCAGATTAGTAGTATTGAATGACGCCTATAAATGGGGTAACAATGAAAATGCGAACCGTTTATGATTTCAAATATGGACCATGTTGTAAAACAAGTTACTCGAGAGGGAGAGCCAAAAACGGTAAATCCATATCTAATGTAATTTAAGGCCACGAGCTATGGATGCGGCCTATAAACTGATATTCACGTAACGACATCTCTGCCCGTACTGCGGGGCTCGTTTACACAAACGGACGGCGGCATTACTGGAATTTCAAAATGGGAACGGGCGTGAATAGTAACAGGAATACTGGGGAGGCGTTTGAATCATCGCCACCTATTTATAGAAACCGGCTCCAACATACCAAAAATGAGGGCTGTTTATTCGTTGTCGACCCGGGGCTCGGTATCCCGTGCGCAGTCTCCCGGCTCAACACATTCCCCACCCCGCAGTACATGTGTACCACGAATATACCATTGAACGGGGACCCGCTCGGTCTTTGGGCTTATCCCTGGAGTTGAGGCACGTTCCACAACCTGATCAGGATTCAATGCATATTTTTGACCCGAAATTCTTAATTATTTTCCGCTAAAAACAATAATAATGCATAGTGGTTCATTATGTTTTAAAAATTAAACGTTACAAAGGTTTAATTTTTTAAACTGTTTAAAGGGTTCCCTACAGTTGATGTCCTCCCAGACTAGTCAAGATTAAAACATAGCTTCAGTATTTATGTACTTTGTCTTTATTGGCATTAAAAAATATATTTATATTTATTTTGGAATACCTCTCTTGTGGTCTGCGAGGGGTTGGAATACCGTACATTTCATGTGTTTCTATCTCCTCTCGCTGATTTGGTCTTTTGCTAGGCCGACAACTTCTCCAACCACATTATGCACTCCGGACACGAGACAATGAGCATCAACGAATCTTTAAAATTAATACACTCAGGCAAGAAAGGCAAAGAGATAGATGTAATAGAGAACATGGAGATTTTCAAGAACAAACAAAGCAATATAATAAACGAAAAAATAAATTCCCAAAGTGATGCTATATTCGCGTCACTAATGCTACTAAATATCCTCCCCCCCTCTGACCGATAATCCGACAAAGACTTAAGCCGATTAACAAAATCCCTCCCAACTCAAAGAAAACAAACAACAAGCCGAAAAACACAATAACAAGACGAATATATATATATATATATATATATATATATATATATATACGACAGACAGACATCCTCCACAGTAAAAGTGACAGTGACAGTGCAGTGAGGATGCCCAAAAAACATCCAATCTGCCGTTAACCGGTCTAGCAAAAGAGGATACACTAAATCTACGACATGTTTTGGGTTGATGCCTAGTGGATTTGGAATATCACCGATGTGACCGGTCTAGTATAAGACCTAATGGGCGAGACTGAAACGTCGCAGGAGTGAGGAATAACTATATTTCATTATACAAATATGACAGACAGATACCTCCTGGACACTTATTTATTAATTGAGCCCGATTTAATACATTAAACCGGGTACTGACACGAGATAGGAGACTATCTCCGCGGGAATGTCGGAAAACTGAGGTTGGGGCTGAGGGGAGGCGGGCGTTTTACAATCGGGACGTCTGAATCTCAGCGTCGTGTTGCCGGTATTCGGACATAATTGCCAAGATGGGCAGTCGGGGATAACGTGCAGTCGACCCGGGGCCTCTCTCCCGGCAATTATTATTGGCTGTTGCACTCGACCGGAGACTCCTCCTCCTCCTCCTCCCTCACCCCCCGACCCCGTCGCCGCCTCCACTTAACACCCGACTGACGTTAATATTAACCCGGGCATAAATTATCGTCGCCTCGACATAAACGTATTATATTTTCATAAGCCCCCTCTGTGCCTCGCGGCGCGCGTTAAAGAAGGAGGCCGGAATATAATATATGTTGCGGGCATAAATAATACAGTTTATACTTGGATTATAATCATAAACGCTCGGTCTCCTTTCTCTCCCTCTCCCTTCCCTATGCCTATTATTTCGCGGAACTCCTTTCAGCGGTGGTACATTGTGCGCTTCTTCATTGAGCCCCGCCCGTATATCACCCATATTGGATTGAGTTATTGGAGCACGCCCTCCGAACTTAGGCCCGACCCCCGTTTTCAAACGAATAGGCGTCTTCGATTCGATGTGTTAGTTGTACGACAGAACTGGGGACGAGGAGAACATTTTACGATTTCAGCAGCTTCTTGGACGGGAGCGTTTCAGCCTCTCGCCATCGCCGGTATCCATATTTTTCGTACATAATGCAGTTTGTTATATCGAAACTCCGTTTTCTCGATTGTCGATGTACTTACTTGTTGGCCAAGTTTCTTTTAGTCTAGGTTAGTATGGAGTGACATTATTTTAAGGTTTACAATATTGTTGCTCAAATTCATTTTTACGTTCCTCCTGGATATACCATTTCAAGGAGGGAGACAGAACAAGCTCACCCATTCCTAATAAAACTTGTACTAAATATTCGCAGGGAGAATTAATAGTAGAAATGAAATGTAATCCCTTCGACATTAACGGGACCGGAGCCGGCGAAAAGACGTTATAAAAATAACGGTTCCACCGATTGTGTAAGCACAGTTCGTCTAATTTCTCTATGGATTTGTTCGAGTGGCGGCCGCCTCGTGGGAACGCGACTCGCGAACCATTATTCGGGGCACATTTCTCATTAGTGCTGTACAAGAGGGCGCGGCGCTACCCTTCCTCCTCCCCTTTCCTTCACCCTCCGCACAAACCAAGGCATCATTCATCCGGGCCTCTTCTGTTTGGCTAAAAATTGTTCCTCACAACGACAACGCCAATCCCCCCCCCCTTTTGTAGTGCCCGGGCCCCGCGCTCCAATGCCACTCTCGCGTCGGATTGTCTGCTATTTAGGTAAATTGAAGTATTTGAATTTGTAATTGTGCCAACCCCCCGTGTGGGATTGCCAGACTCCATAAGGTAGATTCCATAATGCATACGTTTCCACGATGAAGCAATAGAGGAGATAGAATATATGGTTACAGAACGCTCCTCGAAATTATTCCCTCTCCGCGTTGAAAAAAAATTGATTCCTAGTCTGATATTCGAACGGCGTTCGCTATGTTGGCGACTATTATTTTCTTTGCCGCGACTCTGAGACCTTTAATACCCGCTAAACAAATGGAAACAGAAAGGTCTGTGAAAGGAGTAAAATATGGATTTCATTTTCCTGTTATTGTGTGTTCCAACCTTGAGGCGATCCAAGGTGTTTGTCGCTTTCTTTTGCGTCTGACGTTTTTTCCATTTCGTTTATTGAATGTGTGTTAGATAAATTAAAGAAATCCGACAGAAATTCAATTTACTGTTTATTCATTCAACAAGATAGTACTAAATAAGGTCCGATTTCCTCGTACCTAATAATTTCTAGCTGTTGTAACTGCGCATATAAAAATCATAAATTAATTTTCCTACTTATTTCACCGAATTTAACATCGACGTTTGTTATTTGATGTGGTTGTTAACATTTATTATGTTAACCCTAGAATGATAAATATCTGACATCTGTAAACCAATCTGCCATGCAGCTACATTGTTATTTTTCGTTGAAAATAATTGTCCTACAGTATCAATTATATACACCAAACTCCGATCGATGGTAAATGTTAAAAATTTGGTTCGCCATTTAACATATGTTGATCACTGCTCAAATGTTATTTTATGCCGTAACGCGCCGCATTTAAAAGATGATGCGTACATGCTCGGAGACCGAGCCCCCTCCCTCTACCACCACCCGACTTAGTTGTGTGTCAGATACAAATGGCCGGCCCACAATACCTCCTAATGACGACGAATCATTACTCATCCCCCGCGTATTACGTTGTCAGCGCTATTCGACGTATCAAAATAAACTTAACACATCAACAGTTTATCGACTACGTGGGTTGGCGTGTGTGGGGCTTAGCACCGGCCCCACGGCCGCGGTTTTGCCAGGGCAGCAGAGCTGTCCCCCGCATTACCGGGAAGTTTAATAGCTTCATCAACATTCCCCGATTATTTGAAGTATAGATTCCTGAAACGGATCGCCGGATCGCGCCGTTGGGTGCAGTAAATTAAATTCCGAGGGGTTAAATTCGTTGTTAGTAGATTATTCATCGGACATGTTTAATAACGCATTCCTTGTGTATTTCCCGCTAAGATCAGAAAGCAATGGCTCTTTCCATTGTACAAGTTTGGAATATACCGTCAGCACGAGGTAGAGTTGTACCTAATTACTGTGGACATAATGTTTTGTGAAGTTAGCTAGCATTCACGCGCCGACCAATTATATGCCAGCTCGAGAATGGCGCTCGTCGTTCTCCGTTCCGATTGGTGTTTGGCCAACCTCTCCCACTACCAATCCGTCCGGCACCGCGTTATTCGGTTCAAACTTTAACTCTACCAATTATACTGCCGTAACCCTATAATTATATAGTAGCTCGTTAAGCGTAATTATTTCCTTAACTCTTACATTATTACGCCTTTTCTAAGTTTGTTATTTTTAAATGTTTTTGTCTTTTGTTTATTTTAGGTAAGTTCATCTGTGGTGCAGGGTGGAAATGGTTGGTAATTCTGTCGGGCTACCGGTGCAATTTTCATATCTCCGCCAGACTACTGCTGGAAGTGTACAGGTACTGTCTGCGATATTGTAAAATACGGAACGAGCCAATGTGAACAGCGTGGATCGTGGCATGTGAGTTTTAACGATCGCCGAACACGTTTTGGGGATCGGATTTTTCTTTCTGTCGCCTTAAAATATACAAAACACGCTCAACTCTTATTTACGGTGACCCGGAACTTTCGGTCGCGGACGAATAAGGAAATGCGAATCCCTTTGAGGGTTGGCAGAGAGGAACAGAGGGAGAAACAGGGAGTAATGATGCAAAACCAAATTACATCATGTTCTTTGACAGTGCCTCCAGTGTAACCAACAGTGTATTTCCGGCGTATAACTTTTAGAATGCAAAAAATAAAAGGGGGCATCATTATTTCGCTGCGGTAATAACTTCAACCAAACCGCAAATCATTTTCTCGTTATTTAAATTGGATGAATGTCTACACAGTTTATAGTCAATTAACTTCAAATTAACTTAGTAACTCTAACTTATTAGGTTTGCTCTCTAGTAGAAGTTATACTATAAGGCCCCAATATATTTTAATTATGTTCATATATTATATATATTCTCATAATTTTGGATATGAATATTTATTCATTTATATTTATTAGTATATTATAGCGATAGGTACATTAATTTTTCCCGAATATTTTCAGAAAATAAACGTTTGTTGCCGGCGTAATTTCATCGTGCTAGCCGGCCGCCCGCAAGACGTATTATCGTTTTGTTTGAAATCGATTACTTATAGATTCGATTGCCATCCCCTCCAATGTTTACCTTACCTCCCGGCTCGCGGTCAAATTAAAAAATAACAACCGGGCCCCAATTACCGGGCGCGTTTCGAATTTATAGTCGGTCGGATTCATTATCATATGTCGTAGAGCGCCTTTTAAAATAACTTTCCCGTCGGGAGGAGAAAAATAGGAAGGTGGGGGAAGGGAGAAAAAAAGAAATAAATGGAATAATCCCGGGACAGTCGCCGCATCCTTACTTCCCCGCTCCTTACTAAATTGGATGTTATAAACTTGAAAAGAATTCCAGATCCACAGTTCTCAAAAACCTTTTTAGCGGAGAATTATCACTAAAAGATATTTCTAGTCTTGTCTACACAGTAATAAGAAGTCCACCTTCCCCGACATCTCCGACAGAATAAAGTGAGGTGTTGATTAAAGTTTTTTTCTTTAAAAGTAGGACTCTTTACGATTGCCTCATTTTAATATATCGCCTCCGTTTGTCGGAATATCCTATTTCCTCTGACTTCTAAATTATTCGATATTCCGATAAAGAAAAACAGCCTGAAATAATTACTTATTTTACGCCTTTTTACCACTAAGCTGATACTTTCTATATGAAAATATTTTTTATACATATTTTTTTATGTGTACAGGTTGCATTTTTCATATTCTTATAAGATGTTAGATTGCCAGACGATCATCAGGTTTCTCTTTTTGGTTCTCAGGTTAGTTTCGCGAAAGTGAATTATTAATAATACCGATCAATAATTATTATTGATGATTCCACATATTTACACAACGGCCTGCCTTCTTGGAGATTGTCTTTTGTGCGAAGTTTTTTGTTGAATCGAAATAAATAATTTTTTCCACATTTGTTCCGTCGAAATGTAAACTTATAGTCGTCTAATAGTTATGTTATTTTATTTACGGATAGTTTTTTCAAACAGGGCTTTATTTGAAACGGTTTTTCAAATTTGGAACGTCACTGGAATAAGAGAACACAGAAACAGTAAACGGGGAGTGCGTCTATGGGTGCTATTTGGTTTGGAGAGGAGCCGGCAATTCTCAAACGACCCCCGCCATTTTGATTGATCGGAAGCCAGCTCGTATTTTAGCCCAGGTATACCGGTTCAGTCCCGACCACTGCCATCTTACAATTGATCGATATACAACCAGTTTTTTTAATGAGATTTTCCCAAACCGCAAATGGGATTTGGTAATTCGAATTAAAGCGACCGGGTCGGGCGTCCGTAAACACAGTCTAACGTAATTAGTAAACGCTTCTCACTCTCGTGTAGAAGCTAAGCTAAATCGTTAACTTGCCTTTGAACAATGTTTAGACCAGTTTTCTTATTTTTAGTTCACGCATTTACGAAGGGATGGATAACTTTGATCGCAATTGTGAAATGGCGTATTCCCGAAATTGTCGCCCGTTCGTAGAATAAGCCGGAACTGGTCTTTTACTTTTGACGCCGGCAACTTTCAGAAAATCGTTACATAAACTTCCATTTAGCAACAGCACAGCAAATTTCACTGATAGTGCGCTCTCATTGCATATTCATGCCGGCGTATTATGATTGCGCCGTTTTCGCTTGACATTTAACTCGCGATATCCAATTACATTTAAATGTGCATTAACGTAGGGACAACAGGAACATCTTATTTATGTACTTCGTGGGAGTGTGCATAATAAACTTCTCGCCGGAACGCTTAGGTTCACGTTTATCTCCGTATAAAATTACTGTTCTATTATATTAGGTTTTAAATTATTTAAAAGATTTCAATTTACGGAGTTTCATCCTTGTAATGAAGTCTTATAATGGCTGTCCGCGATAAGATATGCTGAGTGGGTACTAAAGGCTTGCTCGATGGTTTTTAATTTTAACGTTAAATTTTGTATTATTTGGAAAATCAGCTTAAGGTAAATTTTGACAGTCGCTAAAACTTCAAAAGGCTGAGTTAGGGCCGTTTAATAAAGGGTTTAAATAGAGCTATTAAGGGCTAATTTATGCGCTTTACTCATCTCTAGTACATTCCCCCTACTTTGCACTTTTCTCCAGAGCGAGGTCTTTGCATTATAAATGGGCTTTTAAGGCTTGTCGAGAAGTTTTGTATCGGATGCTGAACCCGTTACAAACTGTTTCTCGGGCACTTCCCGTGCAACGTATATATTATTATCTTCTTACTACGTTTCCAGATTTAGAGCGTACGCGTAAGACAGGGAAATGGACAAATGTATTTGCCCTTAATTCATACAGCAAGCCCGTGCTTAATTCGCAGTGGAAAATAATGATGCTTCCATATTGCGATATACCTGTGTCGGTTTTTATTTATTTTCTTTCATTGTACGATATTTATTTTCGTGTCACATGTTTTTATGCGAGTTATCATATTTGCTCATATTCCTCGGTTAAATTCAGATTTGGCTTGGATACGGGGAAGGGGAGACGATAAATAATTCTATTTCCATTAGTTTTAGTCATCTCGAGGAGGGCCACTCTTAATTTATAGAGGAAACATAAATAAGGCGGGTACCGAGTCGCTTCGACGATTTGTCGAGCTGTTTTTAGGCAGTCGGCCAACAAGTGTGCCGACGGTCGTCGTCCTTTTCAGAAAAAAATTACCCAAAATGATTTAATCTCCCTTTCGCGGGTTTATTGGACTTCTCTCAAGAGATCTTCTTATTCCTTGGGCGAGTTTTCAGCAGTTCACAGGCCTCCGACTTACGAATTTAAATAAATCATGGCAAAGTCAAGTGTTAAATGGGACTGTACTTATATATCTCGCCCTTTTTTCGTCATAGAATTCCGAATAAAATCCACTTTTCCGAAGACAATTTAGGCAAAACTGAGGTAAACTTGAGGTAACACTAGGGATGTGTAATCGCCGATCCGAGGATTGCTATTAAGCCGTAAAGAGGTGGACAGTTTATCGTGGGATTGCCCCAGCCCATAAACACTGTTCTCTGGCTCCGCTCTTAGGTACCTCTCGGTAATTATGTAAGCCACTCTATAATAATTAATGGTCTCTCCATTTTACACCGATGCACCCATTTTTAATCTGTCATCGCGTTATAAATTATGTATAAAATACATAATTTAAATATTAGAACGAATAACCCGATACGTTCTAATTATACGGACTCCTGGCTATAAAGGAATACAAACAGGCTGTTTCATATTTGTGTATCGCGCAAGAGATCAATTAAGATGACGTTTGAGTAGGTGCAAGCATTTCATCTACCCGGATTTCTAACTTTCAGTTTCTATACCTAAATTGTTTAATCCATCTTCCGCATGGGAAGTCTCGGATGAAGTGTCATGAACTTATGTAATTTGTTTCTGTTCAAACATGAAACGGACTGTATCCCACTTCACTATACTGATTTCCTGTTATGCAGAAAATAATATTGAAGAGTATATGTATTTGTTGGCCCATGCTAGCATCCGAAATGGATTGAGAATACAAATCGTCGGGGTTGGATTGTCAAGTTGTAATTGGGCGTTAATTTTTATGGACGAGGCGACTCTTTCTATCTGCGCGCTAAATTAGGATGAAAGCAAGGACGTGAGAATGTTGCGTTCCGAATTCCACCGCCAGAAACTTTCACCGAAACCCATTAAACATAATTTGTGGTGTTTTCGTAGTTTCCCCCTTTTGACGTTTAGGTATACGACAGATAGCAGCGCTATGATGTTAATTAACATTACGCGATGTAATCGGGAAAGGACGAATATCGTGAAGACATATTAATTACAATAATATGTGATGGGAAGTTTTGGAAACGAAAGCAAATTAAGAGGACCTACGTTCTAAACAGGGTCGAAACGCGTAAAGTGAACTGTTCCCTTTATCCGAGTCATCTTCCGGCGTTAGGGTCTCAAGTTCTTTCCAGGTGTAAATAAGGGCCGAAGATGAGATGAAATCACAAGTGGTGAAATGAAATTGGGTAATTTAGCCGCGCTTCGAGTTCCGGCAAGGTGCGGATTCGTAATTCATAATTGAGCCTTCGGTAGGGCCCGAAAGACGGTGTTCTCACACACATCCAAATTCAGTTCTCACGGTTAGAATATTAAATAGATAAACAGAGGTTATTGAAATGTCGGAGGAGGTATTGTTATAGGTTGTCCTTGAGTACTACTGCAGCATCCCTACTCCTCGTGGAGCCTTTGTGTGTTGATAGACAACATAACAATAGGTACTTAGCTAACAATACCTCATCTAATCAATTGTACCAACTACCGTGTCATTGCTCCCCTTTTTTTTCCTTAGAAAGCTATTGCCAACACTGCTTTATATAATACAATAAAAAAAGTATTTATTTCGTTCCCGCTTTCCCCTTTGCGGGAACGGTGAACCCTCGGGAACTGGATTTATAGTCTTTCCATTATCCAGCGTAATAATAATGCGGTTTGAGACAATAAAAATTGTTGCCAGCCGCGCGACCGAAATAAGAAATGTGGAATGTTGAATAGTAATTGGCTCATCGTGAGCTCGTATTGCGAAGGTATGGAGATTGTATTTCGTAAGGCCTTAAGGAATGTCAACTGAGCGTGACTCAAGAAACAACTCTTGATGAATCTAGGCTCGTTGTTAATAAAATTGTATTTCACTGATCTGGATCGTGCTCCACTCCACGTTCATTGCTAATAGTTTAAATTTTAAGACAGGATCGAAGGAACTGTAATATGCATACTGTTTTATTTCTGTCGCAAGTTTAATAGGATTTTCGAGCCCCCTTCTTTAGACTTCCAGAAAAAAAAGGGAAAAAAGGGGATATTAGGAAGGAAAGTATGGGAGTATACTCTTTGATCCTTGTAATTGGTTCGAGTACATTTATTTTGTTTAATGGGCGGCTTTAATGTCGGGTCAATTAAAAGTACAATGCTCCAAGTTGTGGAGTTGTACAAGTACTCTGGAGTCAATACAGGTATTTATATAACATAGATTTTACCCTTGTTAATAAAGTACGGACGAATTCCATCCCTGGTAGATCTAAAACTACGAATCGCATTATATCGAAAAAACTCATTCAGGGCACCTTTGTCGAGTTTATAGAGAACAGCTAGTAGGTGTAAAGTTGCTATCTCATCTTTCACACTTAGAGAGAGCTTAAGCGAAATTTATCATTGAAATTCTCGATGATAGCGGTAGAATAATATCTTTTTTTATCCTTCCAACGTATCAAGAGGAAACAAAGTCTTGTAACTTATGTAATGCGCCCGGGGGGTTTCGTAACTCCTCTTTTCGTCCCCCCACCACTGTTTACGCTTTCACCTTTCTGTAAACCTACTGTCGTAATGAGAAGCACACGTCGAACGCTCGTTGTAAGGATATATAAGTGAAATAAACCCGTTGTACATTACATAGTCATTCCCAAAGAGAGTAAAAATTCACCGGACTTAATCGTTTTGCAAAAATGTCGCTGCTTTTGCAGCGGACAATGCCAATTGTTATTAGAAGGGGTAACTGCGTGTTCGTTTGAAACACACCGAAAAGTGTAACCGGGCCACGTCTGCCCGTGAATAACGGGCTCTGGGAGATCCCCCGATATTAACCGGGCACGTATATATATTACCGTACACGCATAAAGCCGTTTCAACACCTACTGATAAATGTCCCGTAACGAATATATCACACACACGCTGCTCCCCACCGCACACGTGGGGCATATCTCTATTCACATTCCATGTATTTTTATTGCTTCAGTAAATTAAACAAGAAAAAATAAATCTCCCCACCGACGCTTGCATTAAACGCTGCCCGGTTGATTTTCTTTCAAAGGGAAATTGTAGCACCCTTCGCCCCTAGGCCAGGTTACGGACAAGAATTAATGTTATAAGTTTTTTATAACGGTTAAAATTTGACTACATAATATAAGTGAGTAGTTTATCGGGCAGCCGATAATAAATAAATACAGACTTTTAGTACATAGCAATTGTTACAAGGTTCGTCATAAATCCAGATGACGTTCCAGTAGTAAATCCCATCCAGGCTGTATTTATTGTGTTATTGTTTTAATGATTTAGTGTACTAATGAATCAAACGTCTTTATGGACTTTGTATAGGATAAATGTATAATGTTATGTTTCTAATGAATTTTAATAAGCGAATAAGCTATTCTGATCTATTAACTTACGGTATTCTGAATAAATAGTTTAGCAATCTATTGAATCCAGAAATTACGACGAAACTCAGTCGTTTGAATCAACCTTTACTTTTTGAGATAACATTGAAATTGAGAACGAAATAAATTGATTAAAATGATTCCGACTAAAACATAAACAAGACATTTCAACAAAAAGCATAATGCAATCCGCAAATTATTTATGCATTCAGTAGCTCTTTTCGTTTTGTCAATTGAAATGTATTCATTTATTCGGCAAGCCTTCCCCCCCGTAATACATTCATGTATTCAATGCTATCCCGTTTCCATTATTATGCAAATATTATATTTATTAACTTTAATGTTCCGCTCACTTCCTTTCTATAACTGATTAGGGAAGCAAAAACTGTAATACATAGCTTTAAAAACGACAGATAATTATTTCGGATTTTAATTAATAAACGGGATTATTTATTTTAGACAGTTGAATTCGGTATGGTTGGCAGATGATCTCCTTCAGTGGTTATAAAATCTAAAATTCATGTCACAAAAATCATATTTTATTTTTTTAATGCCAAAATTTAGAGCCGATTTTGTTTTGCATCTTTCCTTTAATTTACACTGCAACAATTTATCACACTGAAAATAATGGACTAATTATAAACTAAAGTAATAAAGATTTTATAAACCTTGGATGTGTACGCTTAACGATGACGGGCATATCTCAATAACTGTGAATTGCGGGTCTAGCTCTGAGTCGGCGCCTGAATTTAATTAGAAGCTGTGAACAGGTTTCGGACATAACGCCCAGTTAAGAGACTTACATTTTTTATTGCTGTGCAGCTTTTTCGTCGAGCTAATCCGAATTTAACTTGGATGGCGGGCTGGAGGGGCCCCCTGTCCTGTCTTTCACCGTCAAGAAAACATCCCTTTTGGCGGGCCCTCGAGCTATATCAAGTTCCTCATCATTCCTGCGCTGTGGGGGGCAGGCTCAACCCCTGTCTCAGGGGGTATAAATTGGGCATTTGAGCGGGCCCACTTGCGAACAGAGTTAGGTGAGGAGTCGGCGCGTAAATATTTGAAAGGGAGAGAAATCAGTGGTGAGGGCCCGCGCCTCCCATTCGTCACCGAGGAGAGCCCGCTTCTCCACACCGGCCGTTTGTTACTTATTGGTCGCTATTTGTTATTGGGCTAGGTTCAAATTAACAAACACAACGGCTTAACAAGGTGCTGATTTATCAACGCAATAACTTTTCCCCCAACGATAAATAACGCCCCTCCCCCCTCCACTCACCGGCTACATGTTTGAGCCCCGCTCCGGCTCGGAGAACATTACATAGTTTCCACTTTTGCGGAGCTCTCCAACGCCGCCGGATTTATATCGCCGTCCTCCTTTTATTTATGTTTCGAGTTATACACTCTCTCTCTCTCTCTCTCTCTGTTTCTCCCTCGGTGAGCTTCTTCCATTTCTTCGGGGAGAAACTAAATGAAAGACCTCCCCGAACCCGCGACTCGTTTAATTAATCTTATAAATGTTCCTCTATGTTTGGCCTGTACAAATATGAATGTTGCGGGAGGCTTCCAATGCCCAACGTTCAATATGAGAACTGCACATAGGTTTTCCGCACATTTTCACGCTGATATCGCTGTTTTCATTAAACGTTTTAAAAATTAGAAGATAGAAAATTATCTAAAAAAAAATAACGAAACAACCAGCGATTTATAATCGTTGCACGTTCATCACACAACCTATTAGCTAATTAGCTAGCAACCTAAGAGGTGTATCTGCCCAATATTTATTCCCCATAAGGAGGACAAACCGAATCGAGCGATAGCGGCGATAGTTGCTGAAGTGCTCAAAATGTCAAATTAAATTGCTATTCTTTCAGAAAATATTCCCATAGCCATCTATCAGGGTTAGTAAACAATCAATTATAGTTGCGTAATAATTTCTATTCATACAGTTCCCTCTTCTTTAGCGTCGTTTCGCGATATGAATCGATGTGGGAAAATCCTTTGATTTAATGTCATTGTCTTGCCTGAATAAATTAGTAGGAAGGTATAATAATTTTTTTAACGTTGTAAAAGATAACTTCTTCAACCTCCGTAGGCGCATCGGCCGCCATTTTTAAATTTCGTAGTAATTCGGAAGACATTACTTTTTCCTTTATGCACCTGGTGGTAATTTGGTTATATCCCCGGCCTCGATGTATGCAAATCAGTACACTATTTATTTCCAGGCCCCGCAATTACTAACCCGGCATTCATAATTTGTGATCATTTATTGTTTTAAATGTTTCCCAATAATCAGTACTCACTTAGCGATTGCGCTTGGTTTATTCGGGCGAGAGAAATTCGACGTTCTAATTGTAGCGCGTCTCGTAAATAAACGAATGCAAATTTCAGTTCATTACATGGGGCAAAGAATAGTCGATGTTCGTGCAGTGCATGTGATGTAATCGGCAAACAACACGCATGAGCTTGCATTGTTAAAGTTTTATCTGCAATATACCTTTAGATTAAGAAGATATTTTAAGAGCCCACTCTCTTCTACATTTCTGACACATTATTCCTTTCCATTTATTTAATTGGATATCGGTACATAATTATTTTTAAATGGGTTTAAATGGAATTGTTTTTATTTATTTCGGATTTTACGATTTATTTTGCAATGACTCATAGTATGAGTACTAGATACCGATTTGACCTACCGAAACTAAGCGAAAATTCTATTTTAAAAATAATATCGAAAAATTGTCTTGAATTTTTAATAATGTCTTCTAAAAGCGCAGTTACAACCTTACATTATTTGCTTACAAACTCTAAGACCAGGTACATAAAACAAAGTTTTCGTAACCTTGCGATGTCGAATTGGAATCATGGCAGTTTTCCGATATCTAAATAATTCAATTTTAACTTTTCCTTCTTTTGTATTTACTCACGGCACGTTTCATCCACATAGTTCCACATAGTTCACCTTTAGAATTTTTTTCCTATTCCCTTTATGCATTTCTCTAGATGAAAATGTTTGTCCTGTGTAATTTGATTGGGCTCCATTTTCTCCTCGGGTCAGGTCCTCTGTTATTATGCGCAGGCACGTCCGCATCCCTTTGACAAGGCCCGCGTTTACTCCCGGACAATTCAGTCGATACATTCATAATGAATTTATTCTTTTTTTTCCACCAACTCTTCCACTATCGTTTCGACGATCTATCCGCCCGAATCCGATCGCGTCCGATGTGCTTTGAAAATATTAATGTACTCCGATAATGAAACTACGAGCGGTACGCAATTGCTGCTGACAAATATCGCACCTGTTTTCCATTTCCCGGCTGGAAAATAGTCGTGATAATTCCATCCACCGTTCTTTCCGGATGGGTAACACCGTTCTTGGTGTTATGATAAGAAAAACTTGTGGCTTGAGGAAAAACGAAATATTAAACTACCCTCAGTTAAAATACCTGGTTGTTGCGCAAATGTTACGATTTGAAATATATCATACCTATTTTGTTGTGGATTGGAAATGGTTTATTTCCATAATTTCTTATTTACATTTAACCCGATTACATTTTCTTATTTCATGTTAAATATTAATGTTTCTATTGAACAGCACTGCTGTTTCCCTTAGCCTTGATTTTGAAGTTCGAAATTAAAATTTGAATATATTTCCATTCTAATGACATTCGGAGCCAAACCGAGTAATAGCTCAAGCGCTTATTTGACTTGTACTTGTTTTAACCGAAACTCCTTATGTTAATAATTACAAACTCGGTCTCCTTTACGCACAAAATCGTTTATGCACGTTTATGTTCCACGGCGGACGGAACGGCGAATAAAACTAGATTATTACGCAAATGAGGATTTTAAGTTTTCGGGTTGACGTGGAACTGACGTTTCGATATTCTCCTTATTATACGTCCATTCACCGATTTCAGATTTAGCTGCTAGATTATAATTGACCGTTTCTCGTTAACCTTGATCAATAATAGAAATGTGAAGGACGGTACATTTCAAATATCAAGGGTATTTCAATCACTTCCGAATACAAGTTCTTTTATATATTTATATCAAGTTTAATTAATCCGTTGACATAAATTCCAGGTGTGAAATAACATTGGGCATGTGGACATTCATGAAGTTATACTTCATTTCGTTTTCTGTCATTTGTACGTGTGTCTTAATATATCAAAAACGTTTCGAGGTTTATCTCGGTAACTGTAGATATCAAAATATAAATTCATGCCCTATTTGTGAAATATTTTTTTTAATTCAGAGATTAGATCCGGGAATATGGATCCGTGTTCTGCTTTTGCTGTTGCTCACCTCACCAAAACCCCTAATTAATAATAAAAAATGTCTGCCCTCTCGCGTCGTGGCCGATAAATTAGTCGGTTTCTTATTAATCGCTGAATTAGTACGTGTTGCCATACGAATATTCTAACGATGACGCAATTGAAGTTCCTGAGCTGTGAAGTACCAGTGTTCTGATTGACAGTGTTGCAATCGTTAGTGAATGTTAGTCGTCAAAACTTTCACTGTCATATGCTAAATTACATATAAAATATATCCCTTTTTAATTGGGAGTGTGGATTAATTTATCGATCTTTAAATTTTTACCGAGAATATTTTTTACACCGCTATAAATTAATGCTTGATATACTCTATCCTATATTGCCGTATGTTGTCCATATCGTTCCATACAATGTGGAAACAACATGACAGAGTGTGCGGAAAAATGTAGCGATTTAGACTCTCATTAATATAAATGTAATATAAACGGTAATGAGTTTGGTGATGATTGAGTTTAACTGGAAACCTGGTGTTGGAATACGAGCGAAAAAATATTCGGTCCCACTCTAACATTTGTACAGCTCTCCAGCATAAGGCTAAAACAAAACTCTTGTAAATGGATAGTATTGCCGGGCAAGAGCGTTTTAATCTGTCGCAACAGCTCGGCCCCACCGCGCACAGTGCAAATATAAACTTATTATTTCCACGTTCTTTCTGTATTACTCCTCGCTGTTGATAAAAGACCGAAATTTCGTTAGCGATCTTCAAACGGTGTCCGTGTCGGATGCTGACGCCCCATTAAAATAACCCCGGACCACTTGGGTATAACGAATGCTCCTCGGCCTCCTGACCTTTTATACGGAACGAAATAAATTTTTCAAATATTAACCCGGTCGGCCGGTCGGTTGATTGCCACGCGCCCGGGGCCGGCCAACGCCATAAATCCTCCCCTACGAGGTGAGATGCTCGCTTCATGATTCATGGTGCCGTTTAATTAGGCCTTTTTTTTGGAAATATCGAATTTACCTCTCCTCTAACCTCTTGAGCAGTGTCCTCCGCCTTATAAATAATTCAGTCCGTGATTCCATTGGCCGGAATTTATTTATCAACCTGCCCGGCAACGTTTACACCGAACGATTATTTATCTTTACATTTTATGATTACAATCATTTTTTACCTCGATTAATCTTTACGCGCGTCGGTTATGTAATTGGCTTAATCCTTCAGGGCAATGGGTTAATTTGTAATGTTTTAGTTTTAATTGTTGCTAGCATTACCTTATCAAGTTGTAATATTAAAAATCTAATTTGTTTACTTCGAGTACTGGAATTTATGAAGGAAATGAAATAAATTAGCGAATATTTAAAATATAATATAATAATACTTTTTTAGAAAATATATTTCGTTTTCCAGACGATTTATAACGACAACGAAAACATTTTAATAAAAATAATTAACGGAGCTCGCCTGAAAATTAAGAAATAGATTATCCGGAAGGGAACATCAATGTCGGTTACCAGGAAGAGGCTAGTTATAACGGTATGTGAATGTCGCTGATCCATGAATCAGATTTAAACGCGCTCCGCATTAAAATTAAATAGAAGCAATACGTTTTAATGACCGTCATAATTTAACCGTTCTAATGGGACAAACACGTTGTGAACGTTCAACAAAACGCAACTTCCCTCGACAGAATGATGGATGCTCATTGCGAATCGGCCTCCTGATGTATGTACCCCATTTCAAATCAGATATAACTTCCGCTACCGTCTTATTATTTTCCGCGATTATCCTCTATAACAAAGAATTTAATGAAACTGTTTGCGGAATGTAAAATTTCAAATCGAAAGGCTCGTCGACTTGGCGACGAGCATCGTATAAAAACTTTCATACCGAAGCCTATTTCTCTTTGTCGGCCAACTAATTCCCTTTCACTGCATTCGCGTTTTCAAGAAATTAACCTACAAATGAGGAACGAATGAACTTTCCTCTTGCTGTGTCTAGTGACTTTCATGCTATAAAAGCGAGAGAGAAAAAAATTATTGCAGTCCACCTGTTCTGTTTCACCTAATGGGATCCATCAGTCCGAGTTTATTTCAACGCTGAAGCCATGAAAGAATAATGATGCCTGTTTTTAAATGAGCTGAGCTAACTACTCCTGGATTTTTTCGAGCACTACCATTTTACTTTAATGGTGTTCCGCTTATGAAATTCCATACATGGACGTTTACTGCGTTCAGTCAAACATTTATTTCAAGGGGTCATTAAATGATGAAGTCAAAAATACTACTACTAAATTGATGTACCCGCTGTTGCTGTAGAAACCGTCTTCAAGTAGAGCTATACTGTAGATGACTCTGACTTATTCTGTTAGACTTTGGAATATAAATGCCATTAGTCATCACGGCTCAATAACAAATTTCAGATTTAAAATGTTATATGTCCTACCATCACGATTTCTATTTCGTGTAATTTTGTGGCTGGAACCACCGATTTCGTACTACCGGTTTCATAACTATTACATATTATTACATTATTTAAATTCTTTTCTCTATTTTTGTCAGTTTAAAAAAAAACAAAACTTGTGCAATAGTAGAGATTGTGTCTATGAAAGTTTCTAGAAAGTTGTATATTGAGGTAAGGGGAACTGACGTCATGCCCACTCTCTCTACGCAGTACATGCTCTAAACACATGCGACCGAAGAGTAAGCAAACAGTCTATATTCAGTCGGAATTTAATCGCAGGGGAATCGCATTGTGCCATTGACGTTGTAAAATTGTAGAATAGGCGAAAGAAATAACTAAATGAGGTTGGTCGAGTTATCTGTGCGATAGAAGCGTATTGCAATATCTAGAGGGGACGACGGATATATTGATGCTCGTTCCTATTTATTTGGGGAGGGAGCTCTTACGACTTGTTTATTCCTGCATCTTACATTCTTAATGCGATGCCTTTTAACTTTTGAGGTTAACAATTTATTTTCGTTGACGTCAACTCCACCCCCGCTCCTTCCCAGCTTCTGACTTGACTGGGGTCATTAATTACTCAGGAGGGCGGTGTTGGTGGAAGGGGGCGAACGCCTTTTGCTTCCATCCCCCTTGTTAATGTAGAAAGGAGGAAATACTTGAGTGATGGATACCTTGTCGCTATCCGAACTCTCCAATCCTTTGTGCCCCAAATGTATATTTATACAGGAGTATTTTACAATAAGTTCCACTGAAAGCGGTACGATCTGTGTAGTGAAGCTACATATCTCTATTTCCCTGACAAAAGGATAACTGATTCGTTTTGTTAATAATAATAATCTAATTTGATTTAGGTAAATCAGTGGCGAATTTTCCATAAAGTCTTATCTTCTGTGCTTTCCTCTGGCATACAGAAGGAACGTGTGAAAAAAAGCATTATCAAACAAATTTATTTTGATCGACGATGTTTTGGGGACTCTAGTTTTCTCAACGTTTTACCCGCCCCAGAAACGCGATGAATTTATTCTCGGTAATGTAATCCCGTAATTTATCGCCGGCTAAATTCGTCCGTTACCCATTACCTTTCTTTGTTAATAAGTCAACTTTAAATTAATTTTGCTTCAAAGACGGGTGACGTGTTGTGCTGTAATTATTTATACCCTTCGAATGAAGGCTAATAAATAATTAACCTCTGCCGAGCCAGTATGTCACCTTGATGCGACATCCCTAGTTATAGGAGCTAATTACTGCTCCTGACGCGGTGTTATTTTCATATGCTCAACGAAATTAATTTGTTATTGAAATATGTGCGCATACCAAGCCATTCAACAGCATTACAGATATGTTCAGTTATAGAAAAATAAAATCATTTTTTAACTTAATTAAAAACAACCGCCATTGTACCTATAACTAGTAATAGTTGATTGTACAAAAAAAATAAAGTTAAAAAAAAATTAGTAGTTACACTATTGTTAGCGCAAATAAAATTGTTTATAAATGATTGCAGGTTCGTACGCTTTTGGATGAATTTATTGAACTACCTGAAGTGTGCTAAATATTAATTTATTGCTAGTTGTTCTCACTAAATATTGTAGACGAATACAATGGAAAGGCGAATAATAACTTTTGTACGAAGTTTCTATCACTTTTCTAAAGTTGTAGGAAAGAAGACTGGGAGTTATCGATTCTTCAGGAGCCATTTTAACCGATCTCACAAGATATAAGTAAGGCACGAAACGGCCGAAGGGAAAGGCTGTACCTCCTTAGCATCGATTCCAGTTACACGCAACTAATACATTCCAGAAACTTAGCCATTTAAAGTTAGAGCCAGTTGAAGATACGTATGCACATATATATTTATATATATATATATACACATACATACGAACCGGGTCGGGTGTATACCGACCCCGCCCCAATGGGACGTGCCTTCAGAATTGCTTTTACCAATCCGAATTCAAACTTCTATACAATATTATGCTTCTAATTGGCATTCGCACAATTGTAACTTTGTACAGCTTTTCCATTTATGCGAGTACTCGGTCCAACTTCGTTCATCGCCCCTCTCACTACCTAAGTGTACACAGATAAGCTGTAAGGTTAACTGTCCCGTTTAAATTGAGATGTCTTCTAAATTGGCGTAAGGAGGCAATCTAGATTACGGCGTTCGAGAAGATGTCTTTGCCTTAATCATAGTCTTTGGGGAAATAAATAAAATTTATTTAAATTTTTAAAATACATAATACTGTATACCTCGAACTACATAAAGTAGTATTCTTATAAATCTGATGTAATGTTTAGTGAGCTAATTTGCCTTGGGCTTCTTAATATTTTAGCGTAAAATATTAATTAGCGATAATCCAATTTAACTTTTCCTTTAGGTCAGTTTAACCGGATGAGATTGACTTTAGTGTCATTCAGAATTTAGGAATCGCTCGGTATAGACTCGGTGGAAACTGGTAATGCACGGTATGAGACGGGGCCCGTTCGGTTACCTGTCTGGGCGTCCCTCCTACTCAACAGACATCTGTCAAAATCTTCAAGGGAACACACAACGATTTCTTGTCAGCCCAAGGGAATTACTGCTGCCTCCCCATCCAAATTACCATTTCAATCTGCATTTTAATAATAAATCACTCGTTGCGAATATCGGGGACCTTTTCGCGTTTAGCTGACGGTGAAATTCGACAAAAAAAGACCCGATCGGGTCTCTGAAATAAGCTAGTATCGTTTAGCTCATCTGCCCGATTCAATTATCAGGTAATATTTACTTTCAGATACTAGTATTCGAACTAATAGGACTGACATAAATAAATAATAATTTGAGGAATTATACTGGAGATCATTAGAAGGAGGTGTAGCATTGTATTCTGCGTATTGGGCACTTTAAAGGACGTTCCCATAGATCACTTATCGATCGTAAGCCAACAAGTTGGGCCCCGAGAGAAAGCTCTTTATTACGAAGATTACCAAGCGAGGGAACAGTGAAACTATAAGACAAGTGTGAATTCACAGCCAATTTCCGGTTCCGCATTGTTGGTATAAGACGATGGTAACGTTGAATAACAAAAAAAAATTATAGTTCGTGTGGGATAGTCCGTCGAAAGTGGTACACAAGACGGATGTTGAATTCAAACAGACCCACGAGCAAGATAGCAGCTGACACCGAAGCCTAGATAAAAGATGAAATTCCTAACGGTAAAAAAGAATCGCACGACTCACTTATACTCGGAGCTTTTTCGGACCCGGTTTTATAGCATCCGACAGAAAAAGTGGGAAATCTTCGAACTGGTCGCGAATATAAAAAGTGAGACTTGGGAAGAATCCATAGCCGGTATAACGTTGGGGGAAATTCACTCGGTGCTTTGAACTTGTTGACCTCTTTCAGTCATCGAGTCCACGACTTAGCGATTACACTTTTCACCTTCGATATGTATGTGTATATATATTTGCCTCTCTAACTTACAAGACGTGATTACGTTGCCTGAGAACGTTATATTTAATCGGATGTAATTGTCAAAAAATGTAGATAACGACCTCCCCATCCCCCCACCCCGCCATCAACGGTTCACTGGCTCTACCCAAGGCCGACTCCTCGGGAATTACTTATAAATAATTACACGTGTTCTACACCACTAGGTAATTTATTGCTGCGGTGTGAAATCGTATCGTAATTTCAGATAATCTAATAGCGGCGCAATGCACAAATTGCGGTCGTAGAAAATAAAAAGTATCTTGAGGGTTAGAGGGGGGGAAATCTCTCGATTCTTTCGAGCATGAATATTTATAAAGTTCGACTTACGTATACAATTAAACACAATTATCCCGCGGTCTGACGCTATAACCGAATTAGTCGTCATTTATTATTTGTCGAAAATAACGTTTTTCATTGTTCGTTTCTACGAATCGAAACGCCTCCAGTAAGGGCGTTAAACGCCTGGTATCGGAACGTCGGGAAATATTAATTACTCGACTGCGACCGGATAAAAAATGCCTACATTTACGCCTGGCCGAAGGTTAATGGCGCGACATTAGTCTGACGGCGACAAGTATTATTCTACTCATTTAAGGCGGTAATTGCCGATTAATCCGGGAGGAGGAATTCTCGGGCGTTCAAATCTTCCCGGCATATATTTTATGCTTATGCTAATGCGATAGATGAGATGTAGGTCCGCGATATGGGTGCGAGTCGTGACCGGGCCTCACTTCCTCCTCCTCCATCTCCTCCACCTCCTCCTTTCGGCCCCTTCTTCGTTCGGCCATTTATCTTTGTCTTTGGGCCCGCGGATGGGCCGCCGAGCAGGTGTTCCACCCCACCACACCCCCTATACTTTAGTTAGTTTTTGTGATAGTTCACGGACTCACCCGATGATTATCGGGCTTCGTCCGTCCGTTTCAAACGAGCCTTCTACTACACCGGCGACTGTACTGTTTGAATTCATTGTCCCCGTATATTTATTTTCCTTCGCGATTCTTGATCCAATTTGAATCGAACTCGTCGGGCATTCGCAATTTTTCTGTAAGCTACAGCTGTCTGTTCAACAAATCACCTCTTGAATTCGAAATAAGCCGTAAGAATGTTAATAAACGTGGATTGTTTCATATTGACTTAATTACTATCGATCATATAGCGCAGCACCTTTATACAATTTTAATTTCAAATAATAATGTTAGAGATGAGATTTACATGTTCTTTGATTATCGTTCTTTCTGCCGAAGTAAATGATTTCTGTTTCATCAATCATACTTTACATAAATTTCTCTGCTCAAGAACCTTTCGGCGTTTCTTTTCATATTGGTTCCTGTATCTCATAAATTACCGTGGTGTCCTATTCCTTTTGATATTTTATTATGATTAGATGTGTACCCTCATTATCGTCGACGTGTAGAAGGTAAAGGGCTGTTTGAAAACTACGAGATAACTGCCGGACATCCCTTCTTAATAACCCCGAGAGTTCGTTACGCCCATAATAGTTCCGCGAGCGTTCACCGGTTAAATTGCTTAACTGCACGCGCGTTAACTTCTTACGGCGCTAATGGTAACTGGTTTCCATGTTTACATTTTACGAGGGTCGGTGCCGGCTCCCACTCGGGGGGGAATGCCGATTGTCCGATAGGGACGATTCCGATAGCCGAGCCTCTCTCTCGTAGTGTGTCCGTCGGAGGAATCCTTCAGTTGGTTTCGAACGCGGCAGAAGAAACAGGAGGAATAAGGACATTAGCCCGGATATTATTGCCCGGCTACTGAGAAACCCCTACTGAGAGGCCCGGGTGCATTTACGAACACGGGATGTCCCTTAGTCGCCTGTCGCGAGGGCTTTTTTACCCTCGCATTTCATTCGTGTACCGCTCAAGGAATGTCGAAACAACGGGGACGGTGGAATGAAAGCGCTGGAGCTATCGCCCCGAGAAAAAGAGGTACGTCCTCGGGCCGGATTATACGCTCTCAAATTTGCTTCGTTGTTTTTATTTTTTGCCTCCCATTATTTGGCCATCATTATTCGCTTCTGCTTTTTCGCACGTAATGATATGTAATGTCTAAAATGGAATTTATTCTGGAAGGTGAATGGATCGGTGATGGATTCTTCTGAGTATCAGCGCTCGACTATGATGTTTTCCTTCCTCTATCAATTGTTTCGGTCCTCGTCTAGACGGCCCTAAGTTGCCAATAAAACTTATGTACATTGCTGATGAATTGTGCTTTCTGCACTATTACTGGCAGGAAACCTCGCAGTATTACTGAATACTGGAGACAAAAGAATAAAACCGGCGTGGCCAATTAAATGCCGGATCCGTCCCCAACACGAATTTCACCTTCTGGCGATATGATAAACTAGTTTATGAATCCTACCAACTGACTTATATGAGACGTGACAGGGGCTGAAATTTATTATCCAGCACTGACCACGGTAATTGCGACACCGACTCGTTAGGATATAAATCAAGACTGCACTTTTAAATTAAAACATAATTTATAGTAAATTCCAATGCCCGTAATTGATTTGTTCTCTCTCCGATCGAGTATATCCGCCTGAGTTTCCATTTATGTTTTTATATTTGGTACGACGTATTTCACTTGAAGTGAGCCAATTATTAAACTCCTATTCTAGTAACCTGCTCGCCTTTGATGCTATAAATCCGTTTTCCTCTTGACCCGGTTCAGTCCTTTCATCTGTTATAATTCAGACTAATATTCATGACTATCGTAATGCACTGTGCTAATTACCGCTTGCCTTTACAGTTTATATAACGATTTAATCGGTTTATTTTAAATAAATCGCGAAACGATTTTCGGTCCGATATTGCGATGGAAGTAATTAAATTACCGTTAAAGTATAATTTTCTGTTATTAATTATATAATTTCATTCAAAATTGTTAAATGTATTTTTTTGAAGCGATTCGGAACATGAACACCGACTGTCGTTTATTTATTTCGGCTTATGTTCATTGCCTTCTGTTATCAATATGGAACTTACTTAAGCATTCTTAAGTCCTAGCCACAAAGTAGCGAGAATCAAATCAAATGAATGATAATATAAAATAAATTCCTTCATTTAATTTTTAAGTTCGTGTCAAGATATTGACTTAACGATCTTAACGATTCGTTTTTTTTGGCGTTCTGTGGTAAAAGCAATAACGTTTATTAATTATCATAAATTCTGTATATAACGTATCATTCGGTCGATTTATGAAGCCGACGCTTACTTATCCATAAGCTGATGTTGGGGGGAAAAAAAAGGAACGAAAGAATTTATTAAATATACATTTCCTATTGCGCCTAACAAGTTAGTGCCGTGGGCCCAGTCGTAATTTTGATTTAAGTAACTCCGGCTGACTAATGGTCATCTACGACTATGATATATGACCGTATCCTTTGTCGAAAGGAGGGTCCGGAGCATTATTTATTCATAGCGCGGGCTCGAATAAGTATATTGATTACTGGAGATTTAAGCGCGACTCATAATCGCCGCCGGCCGAGAACAAAATTACACGAAATTTTCCCAGTGACGCTGGAAATTTAGGTAACATGAAAATTTCGTTTACTCGCGAATTAATTGTAATACCCGCTCTTTCTGAACGGTACTTCATCTCTTCGGGGGACTGTTCAAACGGGATTGCACTCCTGTAGTCCTTTCTGCTTGCAGATTAATTAGAGCAAAACGATGGTTGTCGCTCTATGTACCTCCATCTAGCTTTGCTGTGCGCGCATAGTTGCTCGTTTTACTAATAGTAGCTTTTATCATTAAACCGATATGACAATTCTACAACGATCAGTTAAAATATTAAAATGCATCCACATCTATCGATTAAGAAGGAAAGATGGTGTTACTGTTAGTAGCGGGGCCTGGGTTTTATCCGTTTCCTCGATGAGTTGGGCCCCGAGAAGCAAGTGAAAGTATCGCTGGTACCGAAGTACCAGACTGAAGAGCATTGAGTGAAACCTCCTCGTAATTGTGTTCGCCCCGTCGGTGGCTCATTAGTCAGGGGTTATGGTCGGGGGTGTTAATAAAGTCGACAGTTTTTACACACCCCGCCGACAGATTAGAAGTGTACAAGCCTCTGTTGGACCCTCCTCCGGGGCCCTTTCACAACTTATATCATTACACGGGCCTCTCCCGAGCCGCCACCACGAGGCTCTTCCTCCGCCATCTTTTAGCTGTCTTAAACTTTTTAAGTTGTTCCATTTCTAGAAAGTTCAAGCGCCATAACTTGCCTTTAACTTGAAAATGTAAGGGCGTGAGCGGGTGTATAACGCGCGGTGTCCCGAGGAGACAGATGTTCTCGTTTTAAACAAAAGTTTTTATGTTTGACGTCTGTACCTGGATTGCGTTGTCAGACTCGGAATCCTCGTTTTACTTTTGATTGCTTCCTTCCATTCTTTAAACTCTAGGCGATTTTTATTTATTTTTTGTATTTAGTATTACAAAGATCATATTCCCAATTTCCGCTACTCGGTACTTTTATAAATATTTCGAGTATATTCGAGTTTCGACGATTTCGTTGAGTTCTGTGTTGGGAGTGCTGAGGGTTGATTATACAACTAGTCTGTAACGCCTGCTCTATAAATATATTATCCCACGCTAATTTCGAGCTTTAGTGGCTGGATTTGTTTATTTTCTTCTTTCGAGTGTTGTCAATTTTCAATCCTTTAAACTTATGGCCTGGCACGAACCCAGACTGCCGTTTTAAACGAGCAAATGTTCAAGCTTAATAGATGCAGGGAAGTTATAACACTCTAAATTTATTGAGCGCCGTATTTAACGACCATCTATATAAGCTAAGCTTATTTAGCGAACGGGTTCGATCACAGCGCAGAACGCGTTCAGCGCCGCTGGAAATAAAAATATGGATCCTATATTAAGAATCAGAAAATCAGATCTCGGCATTGAACGGCTGGAAAGTCTCACGCTGTAATATGAGTAGACGATTTATAATTGGTCTCGATTTTATTGTAACAAATACTGGAAATTATCTTCAACGAATCCTGAAAACATCTGTTCTGCGATGCCGGGTTTCTTTGTTTCTATTCTTTGTGCTAAATTTGAGTTCATAACGCAATAACATTCGTTGAACTTTGCATAACCCCGAGCCGACTTTCGAAATCGGAAAGTTGTTATTAAATTATCGCGGCATAAAATTATGGCTTTACGAAATAATACGGTGTGATAGACTTTCACAAACCTGTAATTACTTAACGACAATTATTAGTTGAAAATTAATAAGGATCGAGAATGAAGGGACCAATCAATTAAGGGGATAAAGTAAAAATCGACAGGGTTTTGTAATATACTTCTGTGTGTGTATTTAAAGGGCGGAATGGAGGGACAAGCCGGGCGTTTTAAATTTGCCGTCGCTGGGACGTAATTTTACTCCGAGAGAAGTTACTTTCGGCTTGCTGTGGAACTTGTTTTCAGAAGTGATATTTCAGTGCTCGTTACTCGGGGGCTCTCCTATTGTGCCCCCTTTCCAAATGTGAAACTTATACCGAAAGTACATATCATAAAGTTGGCGGGGGGCAGAGTCGGGGGCGACCCGCCCGAGAATAATAATTAGAACGGACCCCGGCCGCGTCCCAGTCTCAGAATTAATAATGGCTTTTCTATCTGTAATTACACAAAGAATAATCGGCCAGTGGACTCCGGCCCTCAATTACGGCGTTCCTCGATTATTACAGTTGTATTGTCCGGGCCCCGATTTATGTGAGCAGCCCGTTGGAAAAAAAAGCATCGGGCTTCTCCTCTGTCGTGGGAAACCGATTCCCCGTTAGAAAAAGGATGCCGGATATTCCGGCCTATGAAATTCTCCTAGTGTCAACCACTGCGGTCACATATGGGCAGAGAACTCTTAGTTGACCCCATTTTTTTCCTTTTCGAAATAATTCATTATCGTCGTTAAGAAGAATGTCTGAACCAATGGTTATAATTGTCAGCACGTTTTTTTTTCTAAAGTAAAACGGTAAGTACGAATATTTTTCTTAACCAAACTATATGAGACAGGTTAAATTCGATTATGATAACAAGGACATTAAAATTTATAAAAATTATATTATTCTATTACTGCGATTGTTAATAATTATCCTACTGTGAACTGTTAAATCTCTCAGCGGCATTAAATTATTTTAATTGTGCTCAAGTAACGTTATTCAACTATTCGCCGGCATTCGGTTTTTCGGCGATCTAGTCAAGTTCGGACGACGCTGAGGAACTGAAACGACCGATTCCGTTACGTATCTATGAATAATTCCACTCGTAATTCCCCGGCCGTTATTTATTTTCCCCCGTCTAATTTATGGTGTTATCACAATTGGTTTATTCGCGCCGCTGCGGGCGTCCGGATTAATATTAAACAGTTATTGGTTAGCCCGCCGTTGGATATTTACAAAGTTCTGATCGTCCGTTCCTGTGGCTGGGTGCTCTCGTGTCCCTCCATATGCACACACACACACACACACACACACACACACACACACACACACACACACACACACACATTTGGCCACTACATTTGGCTAGTCCATACGTCAAGGGGGGCCGCTCCCTCTCTACCACCCGCGTTCCATTTTCCGCTCCGAAAATAAATCATACACTTTAATTGGAAATTTTCAATCGCATTTTCCCGGGACGTTTCGAATATCCTGCCTTTTATTACGTACGCGCTCCGTGCAATGTTGCAAACGCAACGGTTTTCCATTGACTATAAATAACGGAGGGGGTTATTCGTTTATCTCCGGAACTGAAATATTATAAAACAAACATTTCATTGCCCTCATAGTTCCTGTCCGGTTAGAGCGTGTCAATGGTTTCCAGAAGAAAGGGACGCCATCAGTTTCTGCCAAGTTTCGTCACTCCATAAGAATTTCAGACTTGTATAAATCGAGCAATTCTATCGTGCATTATTATTAATTGTATTACGAATATTATTAGTTATCCTTCCTCGAACGACTATAGCTATATTTCGGTGCCACAGTTTCATAACCTCAAGCTACAAAGACTGGTAATTTGGATAGAAATATGTCTTCTGAATACTGTTGCCTCTCCATTCATCTGTCCGTTGCAGACTGGGAGATTCCTTGTTCAATTTTTAGTGCAGAGTATCTTGTCTGAACGGGTATATTACGACCGGAGAATTTTAGCCGCACTAGCGAACAATGTAAACTGGACGAATCTCAAATCGGGAAATGGGCATTTTTCAAAAAAAATAAAGGAAACCATCGTTATTCAGGGGGCCCGGTATCAGCTCGTTTAATTAGCCGATGCGCCCATTTTTGCTGGACATATCGGTGTGGATAGGGTTGGTGAGAGGGAGGGAGGGGGAGCGACCGGGACAATATTTATTAACGTAATGCGCTCGGTGGGTAAATGGCGCGCAAGGAGCCCTCTCCCTGTTCCCTGATAGAGCCCTGATGAATAGCACGCATTGAAACATTACCCCTATTTAACATTCCCTCTCCCCCTCTCGCACCCCGCCCCTATCTTTCTTTCGCTCCCTCTCCCTCTGTCTCTCTCTCTCTCTCTGGATAATTCCCGAATTGCTGCTCCATTTAATTCGTAATACGAGGGCGGCCGACCAGTCCCTATGTCGAGAGCGTCGACTGTACAAGCTCCGCTGGAACCCTTCTGCATAACCTCCCTAATTTCCGGGCTCTTGGCTACATTTTAAACCTGGCTTATTTTTAATTTTTTTAAAAATAATTCCCGGCGTACTTATTGTTTCAAGTATTAAATACGGAACGTCAGCAACGAGTTATCACAACGTCAGCAATCAATATTATGTATTGAGAACGCGGAGAAGTGGACGAAATAATTAATGTTTCCTATTCCATTCAAAAAGACCAGATTGGCATGTGAAGCATTCATCTTTGTCCTTGCGCAGTACGAACATTTACAAAACCTTTGCAGTGGAATATAAACATACATTAGATCATTTATTATTAAGCCTTTTTTCAATTCCTTTTTGTTACTGTGCGGTTTCTGCGCTGAGCAGCAAATTCGAGTGAAAATGCGCAACGGTTCAAAACCTCGTGCGTTGAATCAGGTTGGGCAAGCCAGCGAAATAGGCAGTCAGCGTGCTGAATTACACCAAATGTCATGTAAGATTATTTTAATCGATAACATTTTGTAGTGTCCTAGCTTCAACATATGACCTGTACCTATTTAATAAGTATTTCCGCTATCCATTAATTATCCACTATTAATAATTATTGCTATCCATTTCACAGTTTTATTTGGCATTTTTCTGACCGAGGTTACGCCCCTATCACGGGGGCGTATTTTGTATTTAAATTCGAATGGGCTGTTGTACACGGGCCATTTGGGAGTGTTAAGAGCGGGCCGAGTCGTGTGGCTTAGTAATGTAAATTAAAGGGATC
This sequence comes from Lethocerus indicus, assembly GCA_019843655.1. Lineage (NCBI taxonomy): Eukaryota > Metazoa > Arthropoda > Insecta > Hemiptera > Belostomatidae > Lethocerus > Lethocerus indicus. The sequence continues at coordinate 16,243,524 of JACDQD010000003.1, read as the reverse complement.
CGAAGCTGTAAAAACGCCTGAAAGTGAGGTTCCTACGGTAATGATCACGTCCCTAGTTGATAATGGCCCCTCGCGCAATCGAAAGAAACGAATATTCCCTGTTTAGATACCGAACCTCGTTGAGCGCAAATGCCACTCTATTGATTGTAGGTCACTAAATATGTTAGCAATATTTTTTTCTTCATTAAAGACAAATAATTATTTCAAGTCTATAATTTTTGGAATTACTGGCTTTACGAAAGTTAGACGACTCCAACATAATAATAAACATTTTAATCCAAAATTTATACAGTCCTGAAATATTATTTGATGTTGTGTATTCACTTTAGGAGCCCGTGAGATCTGTAATTTATCAGTTCTATTATTACCTTATTCCACAAGACGTCAATAGCCTTAATTTTTGCCCGCGGGTTTAATTTAATTAATACAATCGCAACGTTAGGAATCCCAGTTTCATTATTTCTTCGAGAACAAAAAGGATTTCTGTACTTTCATCGTTCTTTTATGTAAACCTTGTTTGGTGGATTAATTACGAAGTTGGATAAGAAATATAATGAATATTCTTGGCGAGCAAGCCGAGAAGGAATATGAAGAGCGAAACCTCAAGAAAGATAAAGATTTAATGTCAGGGTGAGGTTCAGAGCTAATCCCGAGGAAAGCCTTATTACTATAAGTGCCCCCATCCCATCAGCCCTCCACACCAAACTAAATGAGACTCACTCGTATTTCCATAAATTTCGTAAATAAACCTTTAAACTTCATTTAAGCCCCCTCTCCACCCCCGTCCGCCCTCTTAGTATTTACGTTGACAAAGAAGTTGTACTTAAACAATTTCCAGTTGTAAGCCTCTTATCTGCGAGAACACATTCCCGGAGTCTACTTTGTCAAAAAGAGGATGAGGCCCGGTGGGGGAACATAATTTATGTGCCATTACGTCTTGTCACCGGCGCCGATGATAACGTTTTTATGGGGCCAGCATTATTTGCTCCGGCAAAATATCACAATTTCTATAATCATAGTTTGTAATCTACTCCTTCTCTCTCTCCCCCTCATTCTCTTCCTCAGTTTTATTGCGCTTCTTTATCTTGTTATCGATATTGGGAATCATTGTCCGGGCGATTGTCGGGCTTTATTACTTTTGTTCACAATCGCTTTATACCGGGCTTCGACTTTCCTCTTGGAGAAAACCGGCCAACAATAAATCGCCTTTGAAAAGGTAAATTGTAGGCCGCGTCCTACAAATGATCCTGTGCTCTGTTTTTCATTGGAGATCCATGACGAAAGGTACGTGCGAAAGAACTTCAGTTATTTCTGCAGTTCTAGCGATCTTAGCGAAAGGGCAAACGTATTTACGAAGACCGGCTAGAAGCGTAAAGTGAAATTAAACTCATAGCTGAATACTTGCGAAATATTTTGTGGCCTCGCTTGTGGGTTATTCACATAATTTTACTATCGACTTTAACAATTAGATATTTCAACCAAGTCTTAATTAGAGTCTGCTTATTTTCACGTTCATGAGAATACGAATCGGGGCCGTCAATTCATTACTGTTTCGAGTTTAATTAGTACTCTTTTGAACAATAACTACTGATTTATAATACATTTGTGTCGTAGAATGTACCGCTGATGTAATTATATACCAACGCTGGAGCTCTCCCTCGTTAAATTAATGTTTCAATTATTTCAAAATTATTATGTTGTAGATTGTCTCTGGGAGCCGAGCTTGACTCGAGTAAAGCTCCCATTGTCTGTCTACAACTTTTCTGTGTTTATTCTGTGAATGTGACCACGTGGCTGGGGTTCATTCATCCCTATTTCGCTGGCCATGTTATTTTGTTATTTTCTATGTGCAGACGCACATTTGTTTCATGTCGCTGGTTAATTCGGACGCTGTCGCCCATTTTCCATTTGTGCTGTATACAGTTCCAGGAATAATTTACAATTGCGCTACTTTATTCCACAGGTACAATGTTGTGCTAAAGGTAGTTAGATTAAAGCCGCCGAGTTAAGTGTAGTGGCGGTGAATTTTTGTTGTTTTGACAACTCTCGTACCGGTAGCTTTGATAAGGTAATTTATTTATTTGCACAGATAGTGCATATATCACGTCCTTCTCGGACTAATTACCCACGAATCACTAGTGCGTTATGTTTTATTTTAGTAACACGGCTTGAGCCTACCTGTATTTGTCTATGCATTGTTTTCTAATTGTTTTCTGGTTTCGTTCTGTTTCAGAGAAGCGAAAATCTAGATTTGTCGCTGTCGGTGTCCCACGGCCTGCCGACCAACGGATACACCAACATGTCCGAACAGGTAAATTTCGTACAATTAATTGTATAAAATAAGAACGAATCCTTCCGCCCGGGGAAGTATGTGTAATTAGTAAATTATCGGCGAATCGGTGGTGGTTGATTAATGTTTGAGCGATGCGAGCTGGCTAACTTTTAGGCCCGGGGGTATCCGACACCGCCGAACGTATATATCGTGCCAATTACAGAGCAGTGACGAAACAAAATGGCTCTGAAGTACCTCGGAACATCCATTAATCAGTGTAGCTTATCTAAATGATAATTAATGAGCGCTTTTACGCGGACAGATAATTATATAGCGGTGATTACAAATCGCTATTCATTAATTAATACCCGCTCACTCCGAATACCTCCACAATACACCCACCGATGGCCTGTGTGTTTACCCTCCCTAATTTATGTATCCCAGTTATTAATATGCCGCGTATTGTTCTTCTGTGAATTTTGAGCATTTCTCCGGCGTGCCAGCGTTAATTCATTTGCGAGAGTCGTTACCATATTTCACCGCCGCCGACTCGTTGTTAACTCTTTGGGCTTTGGTATCGCCCGACCGGCGGAACGCCCCGTTTATAGTCCCACTTCCGACCGAGTTTACATCGCGTATACCCCTATGGGCAATAAACCGACGTTACGATTTAATCGGTGGTAATATTTTGCCCGCTTGATGTTCCCATGAAACTATTCTGAAATTAATACCGTACGGACAACATTAAATTTAGGCCGGCCAGAACGTCTATGTGTTTTCGGTAGATATTAATGACGACCGTTTCTAACAAACTGTCTATTAATTCCCAATTATAATAAAATTTACAACTTTTTATATACTGTATGATGGGAACGGGTTGCCTAGGTAACATCACTGTATCCAATGACTTAATTCATATTAAACATATTAGTTTTATTTTTACAAAATTCAGAAATTAATCGTGCACGAATGCAACATCATTGATTTGTTATAAGGGTCCAGATAATATGTTCGGTCGCTAATTGGGGGTATTAAAATAATATGGGGACAAATTACGAATAATAATTTGGCGATGATTGCCTCGAATATTATAATTCTCCGCGATTGAGGCCGATAAAAGTTAAGTGATAGAGCTATCAAAACAGTTTTCAGCGACTCTAGAGGGGCGTGTTATCGGTAATAATTCCCAAAATGATTATATCCGACTATCTGAAGCGTTACCGCTGTTCCCGAATTCTCCTGTTAGTTTCGATGTGTGAAATCGATCTCTCGGGGTGGAAAATTAAATAATGGATCACGATTGAAGCAAGCCCTCCTCCACAACGATCTGCGATATTAGACTCCTTTCCACAGTTATATCAGACTAACGTGTGGTTCGCAGAAGGCATCTTACGTAATCGGTGTTGCGCTATAACAGTGTTGTAATACAGTTGTTTCCCATATTATTTCATTGCACGAAAACTGGTTGGCGTTCGTGATTCAACCGTTAGGTAATGCTTCGGTTAATAATAGTAAACCTTATTATAATTGTTATAGACACAAAGAAAATGTGAAAGTATGATGAAAAGGTATGGGTTCTATGAAACATATGTCGATTTCACGGTTCGGCTATAAAACTAACCTCAAATTTAATAGTATCAATAAGTTTCATCATTTGTTACTATCATACAGATGTGTAACAACACAGAAAAGCACGTATGTCGATTCAACTAACCGTACAGTTTAAATATCTTAAAATTACGACTGACAGTAAAACTAACTGACTCGGAAAGTACCAATTTATTTGTTACACGATTGTTGAATTCTGTTTATAGCAGTTATAATATTTCTTCTCGAGTTGTCGAAATTGTAATTTGAATAGTAAGAATTGTTCCGGAGTCAAAGAAAAGTAGGCTCGGGCTTGAATCGCTTGAGTAATTGTACAAAGAAGTGCTCTCGCTGGCTTGTTATTAAGGGGACCGTCGGACGAATTGCCTTCCAGAAGTAGACATTAACTAAATCCGTTATTTGATTGACAAATTTTATCGTGACTCGCATAATTCAACGGCCGATCCGAAATAAACAACTAGGAATTCGTGGGCGATTCGTTTTCGGTGTACTCTTTTTGTCTGTCAAGCTTCGAACAGATACCACTGTTCCGCAGATAATATTCATCTTTGCTCGGCCGTTTTAAAACGGAGTTTCACAATATTGCGGCTTTTGTAATCGAATACTCGTTTCGCAAACGATTTCTCCTATCCTTAAGTTGGCCACTTAATTATATCATCACTATAAAATTGTTTCCCATACTCTTTGTATTTCTGCCCGTCATTGGCAAATTACGAAGGCCGGAAATTGTATAAATTGCCCAGCGTTTGTATGGATTGCCAAAAATTGAACGACTCAATATGGAACGATCTTCCACTCTTTTTCGAACAACGACCAGTCAGTAGGCGTGCAGCTCAGGTTCGAATCCAGGTACTTTCCGGTCGATTAGACGAAATCAGCTCGTGAATTACGGGATGTCCACGAGATGTCGTTTTAATGATTGTGTCACGGTTTTATTCTTCGTCTATCAAAACCGCATAAGAAATATTTTTTTTATTGTCTGCCAAAACGATTTTGGACGTTTCAAAATACAGAAAATATTAAACCGTTAACGATATTTTACACTTTTCAGAAATATTCCTAGTATTATATAAAACCTTTCGTATTTTATACAATAATGTATAGCGCCGTATAGCGGTCGGCTTATGTTATCTGGCGTATTGGATGTATGTTGGAGCATTTAGGTTCCTGAGCTCGCTTTAACCATTAACCGAATATATTATTTATGTTCACGTTGTCCGTAATTGGCCGAATATTGGAGAGGTGAGTTTCTTTGGTTGGCGGTTGTGCGGGGGTGATGTCGAATCTGTTTGGCCTGCCAGCGGATCATTTGTCAAGCGTCAATGCTAGGAGTCCCTCCGGGGGCCCCGCATTCCTCTCCTATGGGGTCACCTCCTCGTCCATCCCTCAACACACAAACTCTCCGTTCTCCCTCATCCCATCCCCCAACCCGCGCCCCCGCTTCTCTCTCATTTTACTCGTTCTCTTTCGGTACCCATCTCAAAAAAAGCCACCACTCTCCCGTCCCGACTCGAAAATTAATTACTCGACGAGAAAATGAGTTTGAACGTTAAAATAGTTCCCCTCTCCCACCTCCCCCCCCCCCAGCGCTTGATGTACGGCCCCTTTAGCGGTCTATTTGCGCTTTCTCATTTAACATTTACATTAATTTGAATTCTAACTTTAATGAGAAAAGTTTCGAATAATAGAATAAATTGTAACTGCACTTGATAAGTTAGACTGGATGTATTCACTCGGGTTATAATTGGGCGTGTAGCTGGGAATGGAGGGGGGGTGGAGTTGAAGGGAACCTCTACTTTAGCTATTATAACCCCATTACTCTTTCCCCGGTGTTCTTCTTTTCAGCCGAATATAATATAACGATATCTCCCGCTATGGAGAACGCGATCCTATCTGAAAACCTTTTATTCGCTCTTAATCGTTACCTCGCTGTTCGGAATATCTTATTAACGCGGGCGGACACTCGATATACGTGGGATTGGCATTAGACAGATAAGGTATTGCCGTTTCCACTCATTAGAATTGTACAGCTGGTACGGCCTTCATTATTGCTGATTTCCATTATAGTTAATGTTAATTGGCGTCCTGAGGGAATTTCAAATTGTAATTTTTAAAATAACAATCGTGTAGTAACTTACTCGGATAAGGTCGCGTTTTTCCTGTTTAAGAATGTACACTCTTTCTGCTTTGCGTTCTCTTGACCTTATTGACCATGTTTGACGTTCAGTTTTATGCCCCCCGTCGCCTTTAGTGACATCGACAGTTAATTAATTTAATATTTATTGCTGGATGGGTAGAAAAGTGGTCAATAGCTTATTAGTAAGGTTGATTTTTCAGATTCTACAATGGGGTCTACGTCCTCTTTAATTTCGGTGATTCGGTAATTTCGGCGTATAGATTATTATAAAGAATTCATATGACAATAATTCGGAGGGATCTGAATACGGTTGAAATAAAATTGTTTTAAAAATATTTATTGCTAGAAAACGTGTGATCGGTGAGGGCCGAAATCACGACAATCTGGCCAGCTAAAGTTAGGGTGTGTAGATAAAAGTCATTGTCCTTTCTATCTCCGGGCATTGTCTGAACTCCGAAAAGATCATTACTGCGGCAGTAGAAAACTCTCGGGGATCTTTTCTGTCCCACCCCTCGCAACTGTACAACGCGCAATAAAACTCTGGGTTCAATCAGGCTCGTGTCAGGGAGCCTAATATTTATACGCCGAGTTTCCCTCTCCGACTCATACATAAATCCAATTTCAATAATTTATCTATAGCCACTCTCCGGTGCTCTATGATGCCGGCGGAGCCATAAATTTTATCGCCTCGTCGTAAAATATTGGCAGGACTCTCCCGGTTCCTCTGCCTCCCGCTCGCCGAGGAGAGAGATGGAAAGAGAAATATGTAATGGAGAGAAACGCTCCCTCGGATATGACACGCGGGACTGAGAAAGCTCGCCCAGTTTTAAAACTTGTTCTACTTTTCATATTTTCTGAACAATAGATCTCCTCGCCACACCCTCCCCCCTGTCTTTCTCCCGCTCCGTTTATGTATAGTCGTTTCCACTACCGTGCTCGGTTTTGTTCCCGGGTAAAACATTCCCTTTGCCGGTTAACGCGCGTCTGTTCGGCTCCGGGGATCTGGAAACGTCCCCCCTGCAAATCAATAACAAAAGTGCACATTACTCGCCATATCGATTTGATGCAATGGCGGCACACATGTTAAGCGTTTGATCGCCCCCCTACCCCCTTTCTTTTATCTTTTGTTGTTTCGCTCGTTTCACCGGAGTGGTTTCGTTTTTTCGCCAACCCCAATAGCATTTCGTTAGTCAGTCAGCGTGGTACTAAAGCACGTCGGTGAGCGGCTTATTGCTGTGGACATGACGACGGTAAGATAATGCTGTAAAGGAACATTAACTTCAGCCACAATGTAAAAATGAATTATAAAAAAACACCCATTCCCCGTCACATCTTACGCACATTTACCCTTTCCCGTTGTATAATTTTGTAGGTACTAATAACTTCCATTACATACTAGGTATCTTGTGGGTACGTTGTAGGATGAATCATTACGAAGAAAATAATGTTATTTTATGATTTTTTTTATATCTTATGAATTATGAAGATTTATTATTTATGGGTAAATATAACAAATAAATTGTCCAATACCGCAAATTCGTGTATGCCACCAAATCGGACAGCGGCCAATTAATGTCGAACCGCTTCTCGGATTAATTGGAATTATTTGACGCTTCCCGTCGGAGCGTGATAATCGCAAATTTCACGAAAGATAAATTGCTTAAAACTTGGAGAAGCGTTTTAAAGTTCTACGAGTTTAATTAAATTAATTCTTTTACTTCCTTGCTTCCGGAACGTAAATTATAAAGTCATAAATTACTCCTGCTCTGTATCAGTTTTATTTAAAGTGAAAAAAGGGGCACCGGGGAGAGCGCCGTCATTACAGTTTAAAACTAACTGTATTAAGCAGAAGTGCATTTCCATTCTTTTATTAGACTTTTTTTCAACATCGCGATGAATAGGCTGAAATGAGAGAAATAAAGTTATAAAGTAAATAGTGGTTCTAATTAGGGAAAACAAGACGCCTTAAAACCATCTTTGGGATTTTTTTTTGCTTCCTCGTTAGAATAAACCTGAATACATTTCCAAAGTCTTCAAACTTCCTTTACTTAAATAAAAAGTACTCGCTAACGAATCTTTTCATTCCCCTGAAAAAAAGGGGAGAAAACAGAAAAGCATTTGAAATGTTAAATTCGTAATTTAACCTTGTGTTGAAATACGCCTTGAGATAACGTACTGTTGAACCGTTAATTTGTGTGTTGCCTGATATGTAATTAAGGAGTGTAAACATAATTAATCCTCGGCCGCTCTAAATAATTTTTCACCCAGGTAGAAAACTTCGGTTAAACTTTCTTCGTTTAAATTTAGATTTTAGGGCATTATGATGCACTACTTATTAAAAAGTGAGTCGATAAAAATATTATTTTCCTTACAGGCTTACAAAAGCCAGTTCTGTGTAATAACACTGAAATTTAATGGCTCTACGTGGGATATGTTCTTAAGATAAATAACTAAGGTCTGAAGGAATGCAGTTAACCTTTAGAAAAGACTGGTTCACGGTTCATTGAATAGTGACCATACATTTTACTCCTTATATGATTACTTTCATTTTTACACTTTTACAAAGAGTAAAACACAGGATGAATTTTATATATATATATATATATATATATATATATATATATATATATATGACATAATTTTTAGCGGCTCATTATTTAAGGTTGTTCCCGTGTATAAGTTGTGGCCATGACATTATGCTATCAACATTAATACTAATTCAGAATGTTCAATCGGCCTGACGAGCTCTAATGTTAAACGCGTTTCCTTGATATTTAATACGAAAATAGTTAACCGCGAATGGTTAATATTTTCGATTTGAATAGATTAATTCCATCGAAATGGAGGTGTATTGAAACGAACGATACCGTGGCAAAGCAATTAAACGCCCGAGCAAAAGTAAAATAGAAGTAAGGCGAGTCGTTGAAGATAACGTTCATAAATGTCAGCCATACGATTTCAGTTTATAAATCTGTTACATTTCGCAACAGAATATAATATAGCTGGCAGGTTAGTAACTTAGTGTTTCCCACCAAACAACTCATGTCCCAATCTAGGGTTCTTATACAACTTGCGGTAGTAATGAATTTACTTTGCTACGCTGATTTGTTTCATTAAGTCAGAGGGTGCATGTAATACGAGTGTGGGGAAAATTGCGAACATCTGTCTAAAACATTGTCATCGATCAATAACAATATAGAGGATTGCGCATTGTAAGAAATACATAATTACTGTGTAGGCAATAGTTTTAGAATGTGAGGAAAATTATTGACCCACAAATTATATTACGGTCGGTTGTATAACTATTTTGCAGTGAATCGATGACGCAAATAAAGTTTTCTCGAAAAACGAATGTTGCCAGGGTATTACCGGAAGCCGGAGAGTACTTTTTCGTCTTTCTCTTTTTTTTGTTGTTGTTAATTTTACATATTCGGAGAGTTATATCCGGTTAAATTAAACATAAAAAGAGGGCGGTTGAGAGAGGGCCGGAGATGAATTCAGAGGGCGGGGTTGATGCAGTGTTTGTTACCGCTCGCCGGCAGTAAACTCTGTTTGCATTCCCCTCTCTATGTTTCCCCCTCGCGGGCCCTTTCCAAAACACATGTCGCATATTCGTCCTCCTCTTCGAGCCCCCGTTTCTCTGCCGCTCCTCCAACCCCCTCCCGCCCCCTCCACCCCACTTTCCTGCTACTCCTTTTGCCGGCGCAAGAACAAACTTTTACAAAACTCAAATTGGATCTTGTTACTTGAAAACTCGGGTATTGACGTCCCCCTCCTTCGGCGTGGAAGGCCGACTGGTTCTGTTGGCGGGTGGGGGGTTGGCGGCGGAGGCGGGGGGGATTCAATTTCCTCAATATTATTATTTTCTCTGGCGCAACTTTTCGAAACGAATATTGCGATTTCATTGCAGAAAAGTGGAAGCGCGAAATCTTTCTAGGAGAAAAAGAAATAAGTCGATGTGATTTAAATTGAAGATTGATTAGATGACAGGATGCAGATTGAGTTTTAAACTGTTCTTCAGGAATGTTTGTCTGAACGATTGGGTTATACCACGGATAGCGATTGTCCAAGTTCGGCTGGTCTTTTATTTCTACTATAAAATTCTACAAATGTTAACGTCTAGAAAAATATTTCTACGCATTGTTGACATCATTACTAATCAGTTATAGAAATATTTGTGGGTACATCAACGTTTTAAGTATGGTAGTAAAGTTCTTCATTGTAACTTGAAATTTGGTTTAATTAAAAAGACCATTTGCACGTTATTGAGGTAAGAATCTATTCTCCTGTTACAGCAAAGAAATTGGGTTATATCATTCTCTTACAGGTTTCCATACGGGCAGTGGCGAAAAATAAAAAAATTAATAACTAAACATAGAGTATATTTAATAAGAGTTAGTCTTATGTCGGCGTAATGAACCGATTTCCTGTTATGATCGATGAAACGATTATCGTTTTACTATTTAATTAAATTATATTTTCTGTTAGGTTGCACAATAAAATATAGCTTAAAAAATGTTTTTACTGTTTCAGATATTTCACACACCTAGCTTCGGCGATGAAGATTTCGACATACCGCCAATTAATCCGCCCCACAGTACAGCCCCTCCATCAAATATGAGCTATCATCAACCAACGGTACGTTGGCTAGTCGTCAACTTTATTGACTGTTTCAAGAATATTGTGACAATTAAAAAAATTCATTTATACCTGGGTTTAAAAAAGAAATAAAGAACTATCTTAAATCTGTTTCAGATGTCCATACCGATGTCTCACGCATCGACCGACACGATGACATTGACCGGGGATCACAACTCGCCCTACCAGCAGCCCCTCTACCTTTCGCCCACTCAAGAACACAATATGCCCCTAAATGTCAAGTAAGTTCATTGCTGAATTAACTTTCTAATTCCGATCAATCTTGGCGGTTGTGCAATTACGGATGCGGCTTAAATACGTTTCACAACAAACATAAATCACATCTGGGATTATCAACAGTCTACTGAATTGCGGTGGGCTCTAATTTTGTGCCGCCCGGTTTCAGTGTTGAAGTGCTCAGTTCAAAAAATAGAAAAGCGGGAGTTTTAAGTAAGACAGATTAAAGGTTTTCTAATATTTTTGTGTTTGTGCTGTAACAGAAAACCTATATAAAGTAGCTAAGTAAAACTATATTGCACTTCATACATATTTATTATCTCCCTCACTCAAGCATTGCATACCTATACCGTTCTATAAGTTCTATATTTATATCTGCGTTTTGCGTCAACCGATACCTTGGAAGTTCGTGACTCACTACAGGGTACTGAATCCTTACCCTGTGCGTTCATAATTAAATTAAATTAGCTCAAGTTGCGTATAACACTTGCGAAGAAATATAAAAAATTAGTTTTGGCGTTAGCGGGAGCAGCTACGGAAGTCAGGCGTACGGTATGGGGCAGAGCTCACTGCACCTGCTGCAGAGCTACAGCATGGGGCCCCCTCAGGGGACTCTGAGGTCGCCCCAGGGCCACCAGGCCACCTCGCCACCGAATACCGCCCCCAACTCGCAAACGGCCCCCGCCTCCGCCAACAACCCAGGCTCCCATCCCCATGAGACAACCACCACCAGTGACGACAGCGATGACTCAACTCCCCACACTCAGATGGTCAGTACAATTCTGCCGCCAGATTTATTTAACTGTTTTCCACGAAAAATAATGCAATAACATTAAATATTATTATAGTGAAAAGAATAGAATTTAATTTGTTCGGAATATCCTGGGCACAGAGTTCCGTATCTTCTTAAGTCTGAGGTTGGAAACAGTGTATCATACTGCAGGAGGAATTTGTCAAATCGTTAGTGTTTTTAGTAATTATGATTATTATGAAATACTTAAGAATAAACAATGATGAGATTTAAATTGTTAGTACTTTTGTACTACTGGAGTTTAGAAAATCCTTTAATTTGTTCGTATTTTGTTCAATTACAACTCTTTTTGTGATTGATTGACACGTTTTTAAAAATCAGATGTTTTTGAAAGAGAGGTTGCGATTTATTCATTTTAGAAATGACTGGGATTTATGATGTAAGTAATGACGTTATATACATATTATGAAATAAAAATACGATAAGTGAAAGGAAGGTTTACAGGGGTTTAAGAAGTTTTTGTAATAAGAATATACAGTCCCATAGTTGCATAAAGTTGTTTTTGAAAATGCTAATGGATTTTCACAGTAAATTCTTGCCTTGATATTATTTTTAGAAGAAATAAATTTGTTTGTAACAGATGGCAGGAATGAAGCGGCCATCGCCGGAGCCGACAGACAATGGACTTGCCAAGATGCAGAAAAAACCAAAGGCTCAGAAGAAGAAAAAGAAGAGGGACCCTAATGAACCTCAAAAGTATGTCTCCTTAATGTTTCCACAGTCTGGTTGTAATTATTGGCTCTAAAAAAGGCAGGATGCCTATGTTATTTTGTTGCATTAAATTACAAGTTGTGTAATAAACCTTTTTATCTTGGTTGCCTCTTCTACTATTATATAATGGCGTGATTGAAATAAGGGAATAAATTATGTTACTATATTATTGTATAATCGTTTGTATAACAATTTTTTTTCATTATGTTTGATTTGAATTGACTTATTTCAGACTGATTTATTGTATTTCAGGCCAGTGTCAGCCTATGCCCTATTCTTTAGGGACACACAAGCAGCCATCAAAGGACAAAATCCAAATGCCAGTTTTGGAGAAGTTTCTAAAATAGTTGCATCTATGTGGGATACCTTAGATGCTGAACATAAGAATGTAAGATCTAGAAGAATAAATTATTGTAATTATATGGTGTCACTAGACTATATTTAATATAAAAATATAGTATTTTTTGTTAATTCTTTTAATTTATTATTTTTATTAATGATAAATATCCAACATATACAAAATAAAATAAACAGTAGACAGGAAGCAGAAGTATAGGAAAGAACGAAAGATTTCCCTTCCTTTCATAGAAAGAGATGGTAATCTATTTGAAGTCATTCCTTATTCACATGGTAATAAAGGAACTGTGCAGTTTCTAAAGCTTTTCACTTGTGAATGCCAGTGGGGGAGAATGTATTCAGGCACAAAAGAATACCTGAAAAGATGTAAATAATGTAGTCTGAGAAGAGAAGTATGACCCAAGTATGTGCACTCGTTTTTGGATATTCAATTTGATTTCCTAAGGACTGATTTCACAATTCAAGGAATAAAATATAGTGATATTCTGAATTGAAAAAAAAATTTTGATAAATTATATCATCAAGTCTTGATAAAGTATCATATTGTTGCTTTTTGTGTAGGTATACAAAAAGAAGACTGAGGCAGCGAAGAAAGATTACTTAAAAGCCTTAGCAGCATACAGGGCCAGCCTTGTCTCAAAGGTAAATTAATTATGTGCTTTCTTAAACCAATAAACAAAGTTCATTATTTAAAAATTTAATTTGATTATTTATTACATTATTTCAGCCGATGTAAAAACAATCTTTTGTCAGTGTGTATACTTTCCCTATTCTGCCTATCATGGTTCCAATACTGTACATATCTTTAAACCTTCCTTTGCATTTCTTATGATTGCAGGGAGCAAGCGAACCTGAACCAATTTACAGTGGTTATGGCGGTTATGGAGGAGGCTACAGTGGGTATTCTCCACCTACTGGCTTGCCATCACCTCCTATGTCTGCACCTTCACCACAGCATCATCTCAAGAAGCCCATTCATATGCCAGACAGCAGGCAAAGTCAACAGCCACAGCAGGTATGAAATAAAAAATAAAGTAATTGATATCAAATCCATTTGTGATATTTCATATATCTGCATTATTCTGTTTTTTAAAATAATGGTGAATTAATCTTTTTCTTGAATTTTAAGCCCGCTAAAGCTTGTTTTCTAGTTCAATAATAAAATACATTTTAATTTATTATTATTGCAAATTAATTATTCATTGATATTTTGCTTGTTCATGAGATGCTTAGTATTGTGTTATTGTTATAAATATTACAAGTTTCACATAAATCCTTTTCCTGTTTTATAAGAATTATAATTTCATATATATGTGTGTGTGTGTGTGTGTGTGTGTGTGTGTGTGTGTGTGTATATATATATATATATATATATATATATATATATATATATATATATATATATATATATATATTTATAATTTAATTCTTATTAATTAAATTCATAAGCTACTAAATATATTTGAATTCTGTAATTTTACAGTTAAATATATTAGAATGGCTGGTATAATAATTGTTTTTTCACATTGGACTGTTAATGTGGTATCATTGTGAAGTGGGGAAATTCCGTGCCGCAAACTTAGGTTGGCACCACTAGCATCTTTTATTGATTGGGACCATTACAACTCTGTATTCGTCTTTGTATCCTTTGTCTTGTTCGCGTGCTATTGAAAGTCTGAAATAATCATCTTTCGCCCGGTATCTTAGAAATGATAAACGGAGCCAATCAAGAAGTGTATGATCAGATTATAATAACTCCGAAAAGGGTAAGCTTTTTATTCCATGTTTGAGGTTAGCGTCGCTTCACCAAGCCACTTTCGGTCGGGTCGAGTGGTATAATTTTCGTGTAATTCATCTTTTGATTTTACTTTTCCCCCTATTCAGGTAATGATGGGGCACATGGGCCAGCAACAACAGCACATTCAACAGCAACAGCAGCAACAACCGCCCCAACAAGTTAACCAGAACAGCAGTTATATGCAGCAGCAGCACCAACAACAGGTAACTATTTACAAAGGCATAATTCGCCCTTTTTCATCTGAATGACCTTTTAGATTAACCACGTCCCCCCTTTTCCAGAGGAAATACTTTATATTATTCTTAACATTTAAGTGTTGGTGTGAATTCTGAAAGAATTGCTTTCCATGACCACCATTGTTTTCACGGACACCACTTGCATTGCTGAAGATTATATTAATAATTTTAGATATAAAATTTCATAATTAGACTATCTTTGTGTTTCTTTGGTCTTTTGACACTCTAAGAATGCAATAATAAACAGTTGCAGAGAGTATTTGCAACAACATAATCTGTTTTGTAATGCTGTTTCCCAACAATTGAACCAAGGCCATGCTTAACTTGCAGATTCGGTATTAACCTGTTGAAGAAACCAGCTAGCATTCTAACTGCGTTCCTTGAAACCTGTTTTAAGACCAGTTTTGTTTTGTCACTCAGGCAGATGGGCTGTTTTTATCTCTATCTTTTATTTTATTCATTATAACGACCAAATATGGCACATTTTATCAATTTGGAATTTGGATAAATGTTTTGCGATTAAACAAAAATGAAGTTAACAATGAGATAAAAACAAAAATCCAATTGTATACATTCTCAAATATATACATCAAATTCGATTTTTATTTTATAGATGCAAAATTTTGTTTACAGTATCTTATTAAATGAATATTTTTCTAAAACAATAAAATAGTAAGTAATATTTGTATTAGGTTTCAATTTGTGACAAGAATAGTTAATGTTTATATAACTAGTCACTGATCAGCCTAATGTATGTAATATCGTTTTAATATTTTTCTTATAAAATGATTGTATGTTTGTACTGATGGACTTAACATCATCCGAGCAACGATTCATTTATTATGCCATGTTTCAACGCATAAGTACGACTAATAGTCGTACCAAACCGTAGCAGGTAGATGTATTATGAAGCTTGTTGCCCGGATGGGTGTTTAGCGCATTCCGTAATTGATTTGGACAGTGGTCGTGGTGTTACAGAGTGGCGGGGGCGGGGCCTCCGGGGAGCAGCCAATGAGCAGCGGAGACGACGGTCCCACCCCTCCCCACAACAACAACAACACCCTCTCACCCCCGGCCAGCCAAACCAGTGTATCCGCAACGGCTGTCCAAACCCGGCCGTAGCCAACTCGGAGTGGGAGGACGAGTATTGCAGTAATGAATGCGTTGTTACTCATTGCAGGTAGCTATCGAACTCTCTACTATATGATCGGCTAATGAATAAATAACTATGATGTAACGGATAAACTCTTATGCGGCAACACTTACATTCATTGTTGAGGGCATATTTAAAAATATGAACCTGTGTTCTGCACTAAAAGGTGCTAGTTATTTTTTCTAGTTTCAGCTAATTTTTCGTAATTATATTTTTTACTATATAAATTTTAACATTCTCAAAATAGTATTCTTCAGTTTATAATTCAACCCAAGTAACCACATAAGTAAGGAAATAATTTAACCTGTTTTATTTGATTCATTTTCAATCCTAAAGGTATGAAAATTGTTTCATATAAAATTCATATAGTTTTGTGCCATAGGTGTTACCTTATAATTCAAAATGTCATGTTGATTTATGTACTCAACAGTGTAGGCTTCAGCTAATTCTAGCTAACTTATATTGTGTTGTGGGTATTAAAAAATTAATATTTTATTTTGTGCTCATTATTCTCTTATAATTTGTACTAATTCTTGTTTGTTTGTTTTTTGCAGGGACGTTTTTAGTTCTTGGGTAGAGTCAAATCAGAATGCGGCTGTGAAATAGACATGTCTGTGAATGAACTATTGGCCACATGTATATAGAATGAATTAAATTGGCTATTATGCCATTAATGTAAAACTGTAACTTTGTTTTTAATTATTGTTGTGTTATATTGAACATGAAGGTCTGAAAAACATTCCTATTTTGCCATAATTCTTTTGCTTGCAGTGGATCTTAGTCACTAATAATTGTGGATATAAAGAATTATCCATCAATCTTGTTTAGTTGTGTTTAATAATTAATATGACTTTATTTATGAATTTAGTGGCATTTGCACTGCGAGCAGGGAATATTTGAGGGCTCATATATATATATATATATATATATATATATATATATATATATATATATATATATATAAATAGAATGCCCACCGATGCATGTTCACCCCTGTTTTTCAAGGAAATATACTAATATTGTAGTTAGAGTTAGTTGTTAGCAGTCTTTATTATAAAGGCAAGGTGTAAGAAACCTGTTTATATAAATGAGTTTAGTATTTGACATATATAAATAAATATATATATAATATATATATACATGCTCATACTGTTAATTTAATTTTGTGTATAATAAACATTTTTATTATAATATTTCGAGATTTTATTATTGATGAAATGCAGTTTTGGAGATGTTAACATTGTTATTGTTTATACATTTTTAATATATTGTTTTGTTTCTTTGTATTGGTAATTGATTATTTTGAAGATTATAATGATTTCATTTTATCATCTCTAAAACTGCAGAAATTTGTATACAAATGATACAGAGGAAGATATATACAATATCTTAAGGTAAAATACTGTAATATCCTATTTAGTGTTTGAAAATGACACTATTTACTTCACCCTCATCATAACAACCCAAGTCACAATGATTAATACACCAGATTTGTTTGCATATTGACAAACGAAAAAATAATGGTATTAAAATTCCTCACTGAAATGGTCACAAATAGATTGAGCATATTTATATAAATATATAAAAAGTAAAATATTGAAATAATTCTGTTGGATATTATTAAAAGTACATCAATATTTTTAGGCATTTTTTTACAGTCTTTGTGGCATGCACATTTATTAATGAAAGAAAGAAATGAAATAAGTCAAAGCAAAAAATAAATAGATACAAATGCATATTTGTTCAGATTCAAAGGTTTGTGAATTTATTATTGACATTTTGACATGATACATTCAGTACAATTAGTTGCACAGACCATTTAGAATATAGTTGTAAATTGTAAGAAAATATATGATATTTGAAAATGTTTTATTTTCTCTTTAACCTGTTTACATTTCATGCAGAAGTTATTACCTGCATAATGTGGTTGCCTATCAATTTTGTTATGCAGTCTGTCTACCAGCATTATGTTGAATGACCTGTTATTTGGAATTATGTGTTTATTTTGAACAACTAATAAGTGAAATAAACCTAGGCCTAGAGACTCTGGTTCAATGATCATACAGAGTAGGTTAGTGACACTGTTGTGAATGAAGTGTGCCCATGTAATATTCAATAAAAATAAGAACAAATTGTAGCAAGTTTTATTATGTTTATACTGTTTTAATATGTATAATGTGATGATATTGGAATGAAAAACATTAAAGATTGTTTTATTTAAGAACAGATACATTTTTTGTGTGTCAAGGATCAGAAACTATTTGGAATGTAATATGGCTGAATTTGTGTTTAGTTCTAATGCATGGGCTGTAAGTTAATAATATAAAATGAAGTTTGTGAAAATCGTTAAAAATTACAGAATTTACTGACTGGTTAAATCTCAAGTTGTATATATATATGAGGAAGAAAGGAATCCTATTTTGTAAAACTTGAAAATGAAAAATTTAACTTAAAAAAAATATGTACCTTTAAAATTAAAGATAATCATCAGTCATTTATTTCTGACCTTTTTCTTTTTATATTGCAACATTTTGATGGGATTATTATCTGTATTTGGTTAAGCATTACTGGTTCATCATATGGAACAATTGGTCAATATATTTTTAATTTTAAATGGGGCATCTGTTTCAGTAAGGGAAAACTATACTGCAAAGTTTCTTTCCTATATTTCAAATTTATAGCTTAAAGAATAAATATATCTCCGATTTTGAGGGAGTTAATTTTAGGTAACACTAAAAACAATAATTTATTACAACAATGACAAAAGGGACATGTTTGGAAGCAGGAAGTATATTTCTCTTTTGTTTTTAAATTGGAAAGTAACATTTCTTAATGATTAAAAATTTGTTATGCCTGTCATAAGGGGTTCAATATTTTAAAAAGTAATAATTTACAAAATAATTACTGCTCACCAAAAGAGACAGATAAAATATATTTAAAATAATATTTAAAAAAGAATTAAAATAATATTTAAAATATTAACATTTAATGTTCAATCACTGAAACTAAATGTCAAGACATTGAGAAAGTAATTAGGATTCCATAAACTAAAACAAAAAGTACTTTACAGGATACCTCATTTATGTTACCTTATGGAGGAGGCCACAAAAAACAGTCCAATAATGCTAACTTAGTGTAATCCAATATGCTGCTGCACATTGTAGTGACAAGGTCACTTGAAAGTTTCTGATAAATAACTGGCAAATAAACAGAAAGGAACATACAATATTGTATAAACCTTAAATGAAACAAAATCATTATATTCAATATAAGAATTTAACTTGAGAGTTTCTGACAAATAAGTAACAAATTCATGGGACATGGGAAAACAAACTATAATATACATACCTACCTTCCTCATATGAAGTCAATTAGTCATCATAATCGAGCTAATCATTCAGTGAACTACTTGTCACAATACGCCTACCTATACTTATATATAATCTATATAATATTTGTCAAATGGCGTTTGTCCGTGTCCGTTGTGTTTGCTATGCATTTCCAAATACCTGAACCGATTTCCACCACACTCAGGTCAAAGGTCAGCAGTGACCTCTAGGCTGTACAACGTGAACGGCTGCTCCGATTCTCAACAAATTTACAGCACGTATACAGCTAAGCCGAAAACACGTTTAGCGACATGTTCCCAGGTCAAAGGTCAGCAGTGACCTCTAGGCTGTACAACGTGAACTGCTGCTCCGATTCTCAACAAATTTACAGCACGTATACAGCTAACCCAAAAACATGTTTAGCGACAAGTTCCCAGGTCAAAGGTCAGGTCAAAGATCGGGTCAAAGGTCAGCAGTGACCTCTAAACTGTACAAAGTGAACGACTGCTCCAATTCTCACAAAAATTTACAGCACGTATGCAGCTAACCCAAAAATAAGTTTCAGCAACATGTTCCCAGGTCACGAGGTCATAAGTTAATAATTAAAAGTATAGTTTGTCACGTTACTAAAAAGCACCCAACAGATATCATACATTAATGTTTCCCTTTCTCAGATATTTTTATGGCATGAGCCAATTGCTTTGTCATAAAAGCAATACCTATCTAATAATATAGATATCATAAGTTAATAATTAAAATTTTAGCACCACATTAATTAAAAAGAACTGCCAACAGATATCTTACATTAATGTTTCCTTTCTCAGACATATTTAGAGTCCTATCCTATAATGTGCCACATATAGGATTACACTAATTTACCATTATTGGACTGTTTTCGTGTTCTCCAAAAGTTAACATATAATAAATAAGAAAATCTCAAAAGCAATTTTTGTCATAGTTTTTCCAGTCCTAATTACTCCCCCAATGTCTTGACATTTAATTTCAGAGGTCAGAGAGGTAATTAATAAACATTGAATTAATTATTATATTAAGTACAAAATATGTTATACAAGAGAAAAAAAAATTGCTCATTTTTCTTATGCATTCAAATACTCATGGTTCTAAATTTCTAAATTGATAAATATAATACATATATCAGAATTCTGAAAAACCAACTGCTTTTAATACATGTACAGTACTTTCCTTTAACTTATAAAATAATTGATTAAAAGAATTATGTGAGTCAATAAAGTGAAAGTTAATTATTAACATGAATGGGCTTTAGTTTGTATTAATAGGCCACAATCTGAACCCCCTCTTTATTTTCTATTTAAGGAATATTTGAAAACCAAGACGTATACGCTGTGTGCTAATGTATATTAAATGAAAACACTAGGAAAAATTGTATTAATGTGATTTGAATATTTATTCCAATACAGCTTTCATATTTGGAAATATGTATTGTGCAAGTGATTTTCTTGCAAGTAAGAAAAATGTAACTTTTTTGATGTTTTATTAATTTTTATGATTTTTAATTATTACAATGGAGAATATAACAGCATTTAATTTTAATACCTAATGCTTAATGCTGTGTTAAAGCAATTTTAATGTTTAATTAAAATTTATAGTGAATAAACGAAAAATTAAATTTTTTATGTGTTGGTTGTTTTAATTATATTGAATTTAAGTCTTCATTAAAGTTCTATTGATAATATATAAAATATAAGTACATAATAACTTATTGTTATTAACTTGAGGAAATAAATTAGGTAATGTGAAAATTAATTGCATTAAAAGTTTCAAAAAATACATTAATACTTTTTTTTAGAATAACATGCCTATTTCTTTTCTCTCTTTTATTGTTGCAACTGTAAAAAATACAATAAGCAACATTGATACAGCAAGCACTAACTACAATGGACAACAATGGAGGAGAAACACACTGGGTTCCCCTTTTTTTTGGTATGTCTTTTAAGGAAAAAATAACTACTGACACTGCTGGAAAATTTTCTTAGCTACCTTGGCTTTGTGTACATCCATCACTGTATGTTTCAATTTTTTCATTTATCTTTTCCCCTGGGAAACAATTCTAGATGGTAATTTATGTCATGTTTTTTTTCAGTATTTTTATTTGAGGGTGTGTTTCATGGTGAATGACAATTAACCAGTTTTGAAATAACTGTCAATAATTTATATAACAATGTGGGATAATCACTTTTTCACATAAGCTTACCAATAAAACTTTATGTATTAATCAAATTGTAAAAAAATACCCTTCCAGGTTACACCTCATGTAAACTAAAAAGTTATAACGTTATTTAACCTAAATTCCATTGATAACTATAAAAACGGTTGGAAGAATATTTTTCCTTTATGGGGTAAATGCAGATCGGTTTTACCACATTCCCTCACGTTTTATAAGCTTGAAGAAATGAAATTTGTGCCGTTTTATTCATATTTATTTAAAATTCTTTCAGAATGTTTCTGTTTTTGAATCTTGCTTACAAAATTTACTTTTCCTTTGATAAGAGTTGTGTAACTTACCATATCTACCTGAATGTTACCGAAATTTGTCCTGGCATATAGCTAGCTCTAGCTAGGATAGGAAATCACAAGAGGGATGTTAACGAAACTCATTCAAATTGCATTAAAATATGAATTTCGCACTGATTGGGGCGTTTATCCTTTGTTCCTGTAGTTCAGAAGGATAGTCAAGCAGCAATTCAGCTATTCATGGAATGAGATTATACAGAATGGTCGAAAACATATGGGTCGTCTCTTTCTCTCTCTCTCTCTCCCTCTCCGTCACGCTCTCTCTCTCTCACACTCTCCCTCTCCCTCTCCTCATCACTCATTCTCTCTTCCTCCCTCCGTCTCTCTATCCTCTCTCTCTCTCTCCCTGGGCCAATGAATAATGCAGCTTTATCGAACTATGAATTCGGCGTTGCGGAGCTCCCCCCCCCCCGGCCGCCGTAAGGTTTTAGCGGATTGGTAATGGGTTAAAGTGGGCGGTGAGTAGATCCGAGGCCCGCCAATCTTCTCCGGAACCGATTATAGAAAAAGGGTCGGGATTCACATGGTGCCGTATAACAAATAGGGTCTTTTATGGGGCCTTCTCAGGCACGGTCACCCGACGTGACATTAACCGGTGATACCCCGACCTAATTTAAATTCGTTCTCCAATGAAAACACCGTAAGAACCCCCATGAAAACACCATGACGTCCCAAACTCCCGTTTAACAGTAATTTGTAATGATTAACCTATAAATTTAAATAAATGATTATTGATAATACAAATCACTATGTAATCTACTAGTAATTAGTTAAAATGTATTGCAGGGATTTGGAGAAAACCGCCTTGAGTTCTGAGCGGGGAGACTGTGAGTACTAAAGACAGATCTCAACGCTCGATGCATGTGTTCCACAAAGGGACGGACGAAGGTTACATTCACATGGATATGGATGATATTGTGTTGGACCAAATGCTGAGTGGCCACTCGGAACAGTCGTTGGAGAGAATCAATGACTTCCGTTAGAAAATCGTCGCAGAACAGCTCTTTGCCTGTCGGAAATAAATTTATGCAATGAAAGGGCCTACGAGAAAATCTTGACGAGGATTAATGAAATGCCGTTCCCCAGGAATGTTAAAGATATTCCCACGATTCATTTTATCGATTGCGCACAAGTCCGGGCTATCGCACTACTATTGAAGAGAGAAAAGACCAGAGGCGGTTCGGGTGGTTAGCGATGCGCGGTGGAGCAACGTGCCCGGCCCTCATACTGAAATTCCCGGAATTCGAATAGCCCGGCTTCGTCCTGACTACGGACACGAGCCAAAGCGTTGCCTGCATTGTCGTAAAAGGGGCCCGCTCTACTCCGACGGGCGAACCCGAAATAGGTAAGTACAGTTACAGATGTTACACTGGGTAGATGAGTTAAACATTGGAAAATGGGTATTAGGACGAACTGCTTGGGAACCGACTCGTGGAAACTGATATCGGCCTACAGAAACGGCCGCTTTGGGGCGGAATCTGAGCTAACGACGTGTGAATAAAACGTCGAAACGTTGAAGGATGAAGAAGGGCAGAGCGGAGAGTCGGCCCGGGAAAACGAATCTCTGGCGAATCGGTGGAACGGTGGATCATCGGAACTGGCAGACCGGTGGATCGATATGCCAAGGGTCGCGTTGGAGGTCATAAGGCGGTCACCTGCTGAAATGTCAAATAGGTCAGGTCACCGCACGAGCCCTTTCAACTGGTCGCAATGACACCCACTGTCCATTGACAGAAGCCACTGAATCTATACTTAAACCACATCATGGGACTGACCGAATATCTATAATTATTACTTGGTCCGGACGGAAGCCTTGGCCCAGGCTGTACTCGTATATTTATTATATACTTATACTCGAGTACATTTACAGAACTAACATCAAACGAAAAATATCGCCAGGGGGTTTCGCCATGACGGGAATACATTAGTTCAGCTTAAGGCCGGCCGGAACACTTTAAAACCTGAGGAGAACACTTTAAACACTTAATGACCCCAAACCGTACGGTTAGGAAAATTAAAGGTTTCTTTGTAAAACATTCGCAATTTTTATTATTTTCTAATTTGGTCATGGGTCTTGCGATACTGCATAACATAATATTATGCCCGAAATGAATAGATTAAAAGATTCACGGCGCTTAGCGATACTAGACCCGACGTACAGTACGGTAATGCGGGTTAATCGCACTTCTGCGCCGTATAAGTGTCAGATAATTGTATTTATTTATTATAATTACCGATCTTACTGAATTGCAGATATCGTGACTAACATTATACTGGCGAACGGTTCTGAATTAAGAAAACAATAAGGCGTCAATGACATATGAGGCGATATCTACAATTTTACTGTTAATTAAATCCTTTAACACCCTAGGCGCCTATAGGAATAGATTGCTAGGTTAATGAAATCCAATAATTATCTAGATACCATGGATACCATATTTTTGTTTGAATTAACACTAAATTAAGAAATTAAGGATATGAAATTCATCTTATGATATGCCAAAAGAATTTGTCATTAAAAAATTAATGAAACGAAGTGAGTTAATATGTCCATATCCTATATTATACTTTTCTCTTCACAAAATGGCAAAAAAGAACAACCATAAATGCTATTATAATGAAGAGAGAATTTCAGACTATACTTCTACTATACTATTAGAGTTTAACGCTTAATGGTTTTCTATGCCTCAAAAATATATATGCATCCATTGATTGCATTATACAGAGAAGATAAAAGTACTCTTTCGGGTCTTTGCTAAAGGGCTTTATTTTTAAATTGCAAGTGAAGTCTGGTGGTTGGGGGAGGAGTCAAGTGGTTCCTGGGGAGAATTAAATTAGGATAAGAAGTATTTTGAAATAAGAGGACTTCCTTTGTGACTGGAACCTATTTATGAGACCGAAGGCAGTCCTTAACCAGAGTAATAAATTGATTTTCGATTATTTTGCTCGTATTGAAAAGAATGTGTATATATAACTTCATTTTTCAGCTTATATGTGGTTTGATTTAGACCATAAGGCTGTTTTAGTTCTTCGCAATAATAGTGATCGTAGGCGGAAACCTTAGGCAGAATGGAATGATTAACGAAAATATGCCCTTATTGACCTTAGGCAACGGGAGTTGGCGGACTGAGATTATTTTAATTTTACATATGCCAGGTTTTACTGCAACTGTTGAGTTACTAAACAATTCCAAACCACGTTTTTTTCGGAATGAATTCGGCATATATGACTTATGCAAATATAATTAGTCTACTCTCAGACGTAAGTATTCTCCTTGAATATTTACAAGGGGAGTCAGCAATTTCGGGCTAATAATATATGTTTTTCACCGCTCCTAAAGTTATGTTACCCCGTTACCAATGATAACAAATGAGGCGGTTATTTTGTCCAAATAATACCCGTTTTTCCGTTTTACCTTACATGTTATTACTGAGGAGACTTCGTATTGTAATTCGAGGCTCAATTATATTGTTGACTCTCGGTTTCCCCGGAGCAAATACTAATAATGGCCGGGAACCGCGCACCGCCGCCACACATGTAAGCTCCAGTTTGTTTAGATCCAGTTTTCTTAGTGGGCTGCGAAGGGCGCCCTCACCCCCCGGGTCAAGGGAAACTAAAGAAAAGCCTTCACTGGTGGGGCCTTTCTCAGTTTGAAAGGGGGCTTTAACCCTGTGTCCCCGGTACCTTTTCTCCGTCGGCAAGTTTAGCCTTAGCCCGGGCCTCTCACCCCTCAGGCCCACTGTAACGCCCCCACTCATACAACTCATACAACACTCCATTTTACTTCCTAAAAACATTATTTTCCCAATCTGCTTGGAGGGCACCGGTAGTAGGAGATGCATGATTTCATGATGCTTGATGTTTGGGGGGGGGGCGACGGTGCGTAATATCATCACTATTACAATTTTATGTTTCCGCCCGCTGTGTTTGTCCCGATGTGAACCCATATAGCTCCACCTCACATTAAATGAGCACTGGAACAAATAAGCACCGACATAAAACACCAAACAACATACGGTTGGGTACGGGAGCATGGGGATTGGGCAGTGGTGAACCGAATTTTCCCAAATTAGAATTTGTAATTACTAAACAACACTCCTTTATAACGGTATAACAACCAACGTTACATATAATCCACATTATGAGAAGAATTGTGTAAATTGTGTATGTTGTAGCTATTCGGGCTGAGCTAATACCTACACGGTATCCGGGGTACTCCGAGGCCGGATACATAATCTGCTCGTTCGACTGTCGGCAAATATATTAGGCCGAAGGAAGTGAGAGTCGTTAGTGAGTGGCTAAGTTTCTGTTGGAACTTGCACTTGTAGTGGAGAAGAGTGGCTAGAATTTCTGAAACGCATTAAACAATGACACGGGGAGGACGGCTCTGAGGGCCAGCCCCTGGCAACTTTAAAGCCTTTATCGGGTGCCCTCACTCCCCCTCCCTCCCAACCCCTGTTCATCTCACCCTCTCTCTCTCTCTCTCTCTCTCTCTCTCTCTCACCCTCTCACCCTCTCTCTCTCTCTCTCACTCTCCCGTGGCCGCTCAATACGGGAAACGGGATAGGACTTTCAAATAGTCCCAGGGATTCTAGACGGGTCTCGGCCGGGCTCCAAAAGTTTATCGGCCGGCGCCGCCCGCCCCTAACCGCAGAATCAAACCTGTTTCCCCGATTCCTGATAACATTTTGTCCTAGGTTTAAAGGCGCTTTAAATGGTTCTTTCTCCTACCCCGGGCTTCGGCTCCGGCTATCAGGAAAACGGTAAGTGTAAGGGTGGAGGGTGGAGAGTCCTTTTCATTGAATATCCGAACAGGCGTTTGCATATATTTCGAATTTAATTTTATGTCCGGGTACTATCGCGTTTGTGGGGAAGACGGATTCGGAGTAGACTGATACTAGGGGTTGGGCTGGGTCGTGGTCCCTGAATTTGCATTTATTCCATTAAATTCAATTACTTATTTATTCCATTAAAATTTCAGATATTAATTAATTATTAAACGGGCGTTAATATGATATGTTGTGCCTGTTGCAAACACCGGGGGCAAGGGGTGGCGAAGACCTATTTATGTTCGATATTATTTACCAATTATGTATCCGATTCTACCCCAAACTGTTTAGCCTCAGATAATTGAACCCGGTGAACATTTCTCAGAACTTTGCTGCGGAATCTGCGGAACTCTATAGGATCTATTTCAAGCACATCCGATTAAAATTATAATTTTCCGTTTCGGTTATGCGGCGCTTTACCACAATTGATGATAATGATTGGCCGTTGATCCACACGGGAAATACCATTCTAAACTAAGGCAGGATTCAACGCCATAATTGGCCTGTCCTGAATGACACGGAAAGTTTCTTCAGAGTCCTGTCTCTGTTGAGTTATCAGTCCAATATAGGAGAATGAGTGTAGACGCCGGAACCGAGTTTTCTAGCTTCGTTACCGCGTTGTCTCCAGCCCGGTAAAGTACAATGTGCAGCTCCGGGAACAGGACCGGGATAAAGGGAGGCCGCGGTCGGGAGCCCAAAACGGGCGGGACAACTATTCAAGGGGAATTGGCAAAGTCGGCGATGTCCCCCCCCCCCCCCCCGCCACCGAGAAGATTACAAGAGTTTAATTAGTTTGTATCGGACTTGGTGTCCGTCAATACCCCACACCACTACGATTCGGTTCTCCCACTCAATTATTTGTTCCCCTTTCCACATTTCTTCACGGGCTAAGCCGCCCGCCCGCCAAACAGAAGATTGCAAGAATGGTTCAAATATTTTTAGTTCAGCAACAAATTCCTCTGTTAATTATAATACTATGAATTATATAGGTTTTATAAAATCTTTTTTTTAAATAAATTTGTTATGGAAGTATGAGCGACAGGGAAATTACTGGCTGTTTCAGAGGGACCGTTTCCCTATCGCTGGGCGAGCACTGCCCACGCCGTAAGAGGACGCTGGAATATTGCGCTAAACATTTTCACAGTAAAAAAGTGCCAGTCGCCTGCCACCGTTTTATATCACCCCCGACTTTATGCATCACAAGACTCTGTTCAACAGGACTGCGACGTTTGAAAGGCAGTGGGAGAACGGCCCGGGGACAACGCTCGCGCTACAAAATATACGCTCAAGTCTCGAGAACGGCATAAAAAATCCCTGCCGTTAAATTATTCCAAAGTGATGAAAAGTTCGGGATCTGTCGCGCGATACAAAAGCGTGACACCGTTATACGCCGGACTCAGAGAAGGTCTTTTGACCCGGGATAAAGAGGTGGATAAATAGGCCTACACAGTTTTACCGGCTTTTTAAAACCGCAAAATGAAGTTTAAACGAATGTAACTGACCCGAATCCAAGGTTTTTCAATCTTCAATTTTCATCTTTTGGATATATACCCGAATTTTCATTAATAAATTCCTAGGATAACCTAATAACCTGGTATGTGTAATGCGCAATTTATTCACCCTTAGGTGTTTAACTAACTGTTTAATTCCTTAAAAATAACTCACTAAATATATTGTGTTACTTTATAACTAAATATAATGAATTGGTTTCAATTGATTATTGAATGAACCCTGAATTACTAACAGTATAGTTTCCCAGATTTTAATAATTATCTGCCATTGTCATACTGCACAGGGCTGTATGAAGTTTGTCGCATCATATTTTCATCAAACCCTAATTCTTTGCCAACGTTCGATTTCGAGCCGGCGACCGAACCAACCGATACCGTGAGTTCGCGAAAATACTGTTTGTACAATCTGTAAGGGAATACTCGATATAATTTTCTTCCAGATATTTACCTGGTTTATAACTATTCCAGACGGATATTTCCCGGTATCGAATTTAGGCCGGATAAGAGCGTGCCCTATCACGCTGCTAGTCGCACTCAGCCCTACGGTTTTCCTTTTTTAAGATGGCGACAAATTATATATTTCGGGTCGTGTTTATTTGGACGTGTAAAATTTATCTCATATTTGAATTACAGGCAGCGCTCCTACCTTCTGCATATGTCGGTGATCATTCAACGATACCAATTACCGTTAAAGATTAAATATGTCCATTTACAGTATATAATTATTACCCTCTTGGTAATTGTCTTTCGAGACAATCCAAAACAATATTCTGAATTTTATATTAAAAAATCTACTAACGAGGAAATTTAATCTCGAGATCAAGCAACGGTTCGATATTTTTAAAAACATAATTATTTGTATCTCTTCTGGATAATATATTGCTCATTCTAAAACGAAAAGTAGAAGTATGTTAATGCCGCGAGTTATGAGCTAACTAATTATGTTCAATTTTGAACACATAAGGATACCTTCTGACACGAACAGCTTCCGAGCGATTTGGGAAATTCAGTAAGCCGAATTATCCGATATTGGAACTGAATGAAAGTAAAAGTAGGCGAATAAATAGGGAATAGGAAGAGATTTCGAAATTGGAATTATACAAAAAGCTCATGAGCAGCGATATTACTGGAAGAGCAATATCGATGAACCGAGGAGTGTTCGTTGAAATTGCTGACTGATTGAATTTTTAATTGGAGACAAAGGCATGACAAAGGGCCTCCGGCAGTGCGTGCCCGAATAATCCCTGGCGGCTGAAAATTTATAAGTTGCCGATTCCTTTTGAGCAATATAAAACTAGAAAACAGGAGGAACAAGTACAAAGAGTCCCGGTAAAATATATGCAAATGGAGGCATATTAAAATTCATACAAGCCCTTTTGTGGAATATTTCCACGTTCTCTCATTGTTATGTTGAGCCTTTGTAAATCGAGGAAGTTATTATCTCTGCGGCCCGGGTAAGAGTCGCAGCTCAGATTCCTTAATACCAGAAACTTGTGTATAAATCGGTCCACTCTCGCACTGAATAAGGAGAGTTCTCCTTAAAAGAATTAAAAAGAGATTTTTAAAAAATAACATTGGACACACGGAAGGAAAACAGATAGGTTTTCCTGATTTGAAGATGGCGAAATTCGGGTATACCTTATAGATTAATCATTTTTTTTGTAGTCCACTCTTTAATACATCAGTTAAATGTTTATGAAGGGAGTGCACCTAGAATACTATGTTCCCTCTATTTAAATATATCAATTGTGAGCGAGGTGAAAAGATGTTCTTTATCTTGTATTTAGCCGCCATTGAGGTATTGGTGAACATTATATTACTGTTGGGCTCAGAGGACATTGATGTGTCGCAGATGGGGAATACTGCACACATAATAGACCCAGAGGGCAAGGCCGGTACAATAAAATACATTGCTGGACTCACAAGTGAGCCTTTCATAAAAGTAAATGGCTCAGCTTCGGATGGGAGAAACTCCAATACGCTTTAATGTTATATATTGAGCAATAACTTTTGTATTTCTACTTATTGGAATTTATTATCTTTCGAGTGATTTTCCGCCTCCTCTCGTTTGGTCGGCTCTGCGCTAGACCGAATTCGGAATCTCAAACATCGCTTGGAATACTCCGGTGAATTCTAATCATCTCGGCAGCCGACGAGGCATTATCACTGAACAGTTAATGCACTAAGAATTTATTATTTTGTTGTTTATTATAATACTTTGTCACCGAATAACAGAATGGTTGGTCGACACAAAATTAGGTATTGCTTATGACCAAGCTGCTTATGATATTGGCCATAGGAGAAAAATAATTATATGCGTACAAAGACCCATACATTTGACATTGTCGTTATATTCTAGTCCAATTCTAATTCAATTCGATTCCGGTACACTGGCCGGCGGAATATCGCTTATTGGAACTATTTCGATTACTCCGTTGAATTTCACTCGAAACGTCAAACCTAGAGGGTTCGTCCGGACCGTCCGAAATAATGGAGTTTTATAGTTGGAAATTTCCGAAGCGGTCCCGGGTTTCGGCGCTCCGGGCTACACGGAATCCCCATTTGCGAGCCGAGAAATTGAATGCATTTATTAAAATCCGAGTCTAGGGACTTCAGTCCAAAAGCCGGGCTTACAATATTTACGGCCGGGACGCGGTCCGAGTTTTTGAAGGGTTTTTGAAAGTTGTCGCTGCGGTAGAGTTGGTGGTGGTGTTGTCCCCTTTCTCCGCACCTGCGGAGGTTGACTATTTTCGAGCCTCATTAAGGCGGCCATTCACACGGCTCCTTTTCACTTACGCATTTTGCAGAAAATCCGCCCCCCGCCCCTTCCGACAAACTCCAACACGGTCATAATAGAAAAACTTAACGTTGATTAAGTAAGCCCCCTTCTCCTACTACCACCTGGCCGAGGGGATTATAATAACGCGCATCCTAGTTTTAATTTGTACCCTTTAATTTGGCGCCCCTAACCCACCCCCAGACCCGTTCACACCTCTTCCGATTTATTTTCTCTCTCTCTCTCTCTCTCTCTCTCTCTCTCTCTCCCAATTTATTTATTTGTTTTACCGCGAAGGCTCCCATTATTCATCGGAATCCACCATCCACCCTACGGGCACAAATAATGAGAGGGAAAATTTTCCTGTCCTCGATACCTTTAGGGCCCTTCTAATTATTACTTTCTTATTCCTTGCAATCTTAGAGCAGAGAGTTAATTCAAAGATCGGGTCATACGTATGACGATAAATCATAATTCTAACTTAAACC
Organism: Lethocerus indicus; assembly: GCA_019843655.1. Taxonomy (NCBI): domain Eukaryota; kingdom Metazoa; phylum Arthropoda; class Insecta; order Hemiptera; family Belostomatidae; genus Lethocerus; species Lethocerus indicus. The sequence goes on along the minus strand of JACDQD010000003.1, from coordinate 16,212,080 downwards.
AGAAATTAACGTGAAATATTGCCGATACATTTATTTAAAGGAATATATCTCGGGGATAGTACTGTGTATTCGAGGTAGTTTAAATGCAGAGTGGAAGGGAACTCAGGGAGTCTAATTTATTTTAATAGGTTTAACCGGAGTGTGCTTAATGTACGGAATGAAACTCGAATACCGTGCCGAAAACTGAAAGTAAGTGGGGAGCCATCTCGGACAGTTTCAGATTTCGTTCTGAATAGAACGAAAATAATTTCGAAATGGAAATCAAACAAAAGATAAGAAACTGAAACTTAAATTAAGTTGAATTTGTTTATTAGGCTTCGTTACTTCTTTAAAAACCATATAAATGCGTATATAAATTCGTAAGTTTTGTTTTTGGTAATTGTGTGTCTAGTACTTTCAATTAACGAATTGATATTAATTTAAATATAATTTTTAAGCCTGTGGCACAGGTATTTGTAAAAATAATCGCCAAATAATAAATTAGTCTAATAATTAAATTAGACTAATTTTAAAAAATGTTTCAGATGATCGTGAGGCTATTAGGTCTTGAACAAGAACGGTTTCTACTTATTCATCGTCTTCAGTAGCATTCCGTCAGTAATATAATAAGGTACGAAGGTGAGATGTTAGCTCAGTCTACAATTACACTAGGTCAATATATTTGTTACCTAAGGGATATTTTTTACCTGCCTACTTTTACTAAGCTAAACCTGTTTCGTTCGTTACTAGTCTAAGTATAGTGAGTGCACTTATCTGAACACTGTGAGATCTCTCAACAACTGGTCATATCGGTTATTCAGCATGAGGTATTGCGTTTATAAAGTTGAAAAGAAACTGTTCGGAGTGAGTTTCATATAGCATTCCTATCCGTTCGCGAATAACAAATTAAAATCATTTCTGGCAAAGGCGAAAGAGGAAAAGCCAGCCGATCTTTCTGTAATCTTTTGTAGCTTTTGAGAATTTCGCCGATTCCCGCTCCGGGTATCAATTACGGAGGGGAAGGGCTCGGAATGTTATGTTAAAGGGAACGGCGCTTATTAAAAATCCGGATCGTTAGAGAACGGAAGAGGGCTGTTTAGCACTAACTAGGCCGGGTTCCTTATGTAGGAGGGGCGCTAGGCAGGGGACCGGTTTAAACTCCAATTGGGTTGAACGAGAACAAATGTGGACATCTCGTGTTAATTAGAAGGCGGCTGCCCCCCTGGGCTAGTCCCGGCACGTAGGCCCCACTAAACAGCCCACCTGCATTTGGACAGCTTCATACCAGCTCTTCGGGGAGGGACGCTCTCGCCCCCCAAAAGGATTTACACTCGCGATAGTTGGGCCGGCGGAGTGCTGCACGCACTTCCGCCGATGGCATAAACTTTCCCGGCTGCCTTTTGTTGCCTGGAACATCTTGTAGCGAAAACTTTCCGGTTCGCGTAAAAAAAATTACGACTTTACTCCCACGAGCATTACGACCCTCGCCTAGGGCGGCCATTATCAACTGTGCGTTTTTATATGTCGTCTCTGTTTCCGTATCTTCAGAATGAACTAAAAATTGGGGCGATGAATTAAAAAATGGCCGTACTTATTAAACAAATACATAAAGAGCTATCGCATGGACTGCCGCTCCGAAACTTCTTGGGCTAAAGGACTCTCAGGAAGTTTCCAATACCCTAAATTTTCTAATTACTAGTTTTTTTTACGAAATGTAATATTAAAAAAAATAAATCGCGGTATACACTTTTGGAAAATATGTACCAGTCCGAGGTTAAATTCTCAGCTTAAAATTGTGACACTGTGTTATACTCTATTCCGGAATTGAATTATGTTACGTTAGAGCCAGTGATTCATTCCGACGGGAAATATTGGGTCAAACGAAGGAGAATTAGTAATACACAGAGACAGTAATTTTCTGCTGACTGGAATATATTGGTATTAAACGGTAGATATGTTGAAAGATGAATTGCTCAGAAATGCGTCTAAGCTGTGCCGTTGAGCATTTGTGATGGCGTTGTCGGTGTGGAGTGAAGCGAACGAGCCGGCCTCATAAGATATGCGCCCGACGTCACAGCCGGCCCGATTGAAATCGATCCTTGGGATTGAGATTCCCGGATGAAGTGGAAAAACAAAGAAACGTGTCCTTCGGATATCCCCCACTTCCCGCCCCCTCCCATCCACCGCTGCACGTTATGAAGGCGCCCGCCTAACCAACACCAGTCTGCAAACGATTAACCGGAAAATTACAAAAAACCAAAATCTTCAAAATTAATTGTCACATTGAATTTTGGCTGAATTAGATGTCAAAAAAGTATTGTATCAGGCTGCCACCCAAGTTAAAAAAAAGTTTTATACAATTATATATCTTCGGTATTCTATAAGTTCTATTTATTTCAGCATGCTTTATTTCATGGTTTTGCCATTGCCCCATTACCAAATATGTTCGGGTTCGTATTGAGTCCTGACACCCGACTTAAACGTATCCCGTGTGTGTATGCGCAATGCGCTGTGGAATTAAATACGCCATTTACAAATACACTAACAACTAGAAATAAGAGGATCGGAGAAGTTAACTTTAAATGTAGGTTGAATCCTTTCGGACCATTAAGATATTCCGCCAGCCCTTTGATTGTTCGTCACTGTTAACAAAATATACAGTGTTTCGAAATAAATACGAATTCCCTCCTCTCTCGTTGTGTTATTTCGAACCTCCTGCACGGGAAAGCTAGAGGATTTATGAGCCAAAAATACAATTTTTGGGCTTACGCAATATGACTATTATGTATATAAATATGTTGTTTAAATAATAAATACTTTATAATACTGCATTTACAAGGAAAATGGTAAATAATGTAAAGGGACGGATGATGGCGCCTAAAACTTGTTGAGCGCCCCCCCCCAAACCCTGGTTGTGACATTCCTGCTTGCAGACCCACCGAGCGGCCGTCACTAAAGGTTTAAGCCGCGGCCCCGTATTAAATCAACATCCGTTTTAAATTCTTCTCATTCATTAATCTTACCCTTGTCCGGGTTGAGTGCGCGGGAGGGGGGCGGGGGTTGGTAAGAGGGCGACCCCTCATAAGCGTCGCTCGGAATGCGCGCTCACCAACTTATCTCGTAAACCGCCTCCATTCCCGACCCGGCTAACTGAATTTTGAAAAGGAGCCTCGAAGCTGACATTTGTACCGGGCCCTACAAATCACATTATAGTGTATTTGCGATGGCTATAGCGCTGAAATCAAATTCTACACTATTATTCGACATATTAATCGCAAATATTATTGGTAGGTGTGCAAATGCCAATAAAAAGATGGTTGCAAACCCGATGGCCACGTTTTGTGAATGAAATCATAGCCTTGATTTACACAACGGAACAAGTGCGGCAAAAGTAGGATATCTCCTTCTACTTTCATTATAAATTATAACTTTATAATGAAATTATAATAAATTAAATTATAATAAATTAGAACTTTGATTATAAATTTGAACGTGTCATTGTCAATGAAAGTGATTGAATAAGGCCAGCGTAAATCCAAACAATTTTCGGGATATTTCTTAAAGAGCTCGGTTATCGAATCCGAAGAAGGCGGGTTGTCCTACATTGTAGGAATGCAGAACGCGGGCTATCACCATAATTACTGCCGGAATGGTTCAATCCTCTCGCCAGAAAAAGGATTGCAGGCGATACAATACAGTCTCGGAGAAGACGAGCATTTAAGACATGGCCCGGCTTTTTCCGAAATGAAAAAAGAATCCTACTCTGTCCATCTTTCACTCTTCCCATACGTCCTAACAATGTCAAAATTGCAACTAAAACTCTCCCGTTAGTAGTTTACTATACTTCTCCCAATATATTATTTTATAGTTAATAATTATTCGTTAATTTAGTCGGAATACCGTACATTACTGACAGTAATCTTTAACGAATGGTTAATCAAATTTTAAAAATTTATAATATTCCGTATTTCGGCGCATTAAATAGCTTTCACTGGACATGTACGCGAAAGTAAAATCCTCGAAAAATCCTAGTTGAATAATACACGGTCTCCTCCTCCCCACGCGTTTGATGCACCAGCCTTAAGAATTAATGATTGAAGTACACAGTAGCCAAGAGGCTCAAGGACCCTTAGGTCTATACATAAATCAGTGAATCGATTGAGCTCACTTTTCTTCTTACCCCTCGCTAACCCCGAGATATTTTCAGTATTTTCGTCGAGCAATTCGTCCGAAGCCGACTTAATAATTTATTTATTTAAATCGGAAACCTCTCTTCCCCCCCCCCTTCCGACCCCTCCACGTTCACTAGGGGCTGCAGGCTAAAAATTAGGCCTCGTTTGTCTGTCCGGGGGAAATTCAGATTTCAGATTGCATTTCTGTTTGACTCGAGTCGGAAAACCGTATAAACAATTTCCCGAATCTCAATATATTTCCCGTTCCTCCTCCGAAGGGGGCCGGGTATCGAGGTTAATGGGAAACATGTGGAAGAACAGATACGGTATCGACTATTTAAAGGAGAGGGAACAGTCGGCCGTTATAGAGGCCGCCCCGGAGTAACTTACGGCATCGGAATATCGGGAATATTCCTCCGCTCGGCAAAGAGAACGCCAGACGAATCATCACAGGATGAACAATCGGTATCCACTTTTTCATAATGAAATACAGACAGGAGATACTAAAAATCATGGGGTACTGAAAATCTGGGCACTATTTTACGCGCCTACATTCGAATTTCGCTTGACGACAGAATAGGCGGTTTTATTTTACAGAAACAATATCAAATATTTTGGACTAGATGCAGCAAATGTTCAGTTTCCAGACCTCAACATGATTTTCTAGAATTTACGGCAGGTTTCGAATGGAACTCGGACAACCATCGGTGTCAATATCTAGTCGACGCCCCTCTGTTATGGGTCCGAATCTATTTAGGGGAGACGGGAAATACAATCGCTAATGTCAAGTGGAACAGCCAGGTTTTGATACGAAAAGCCAATTATCTCCAAAAAAATGTATATTAAATGATATATACAATAAACTAAATGAAAATTACATATTAATATATTGCAATATATTATTATCGAAAGGAAAAGGGAACGTTGTTGTATTAAAATACATTCCTAATTAATCTCCCGATTTATTTTTTTTTCAACTAAAACGATTTATGTTGGTGGGAATTAGGGTCTCGGGGTTTATATCGCGACTTTAATCCGTCACGAGATATAATGCCGTCGAACATATTAAATATAATGATAGCCGGTCGGGGTTAATAATGTTAACAGTTTATGAGGGGATTAATTCAATGCGGCCATTCGGAGCGAGCATCCGAATCGGCTTATCGGCCGATAACTAACAATTAGCTCTCGAATTTATGGATTGTTACTGGGTCCGTTTGTCGATAACGAGTGCGCCGACCAGGGCACCAGTGCGGTGGCGGCGGCGGCCGCCTACTTAGGGCCACTCTCCCCCACAATTTCAACAGTTCCAAAGCAAAAACTCCCGTCCTCCGACAACCCGCCCCTCCTATCTGATCGTTCTCAATTTCATATGCCCTCCAACCTGTCTTATGCTCCCAATTAAAATCATATTACGCTCGTTGATAACGACTATAAACGTTTCAAATCATTTTCCGCACTTATCCGCACGTTTCCAATTATTCTCTCCGGTCTGCTATTGCCTCCAATTATTTCGGAGATTGCAGTTCGTAATGCCGAATTCGATATCACCCAGTAATTGAAGCTCTCCCTTCAAGTTTGAGAGCAAACATTCCACTAATGCTGTCCAGGCGAGAGGATGAACTAAAAAATAGGAAGGTTGGGGATTTAATAGGGATTCGGTAATTTAAAATAAAAAACCTAATTTGATTTTTTCTTTTGAAAGAGCATGATCAAATTTTGCTACTGTTGCCTATACAAATGACGAAATATCCGTGAAGTTGATATGACCATCGTCACTTAGTAGGGATTTCGACGTATATTTAATTTTACCTAGAGAGAATTTATTGAAACATTACGAGAGTTTGGCGGTCTACATTTCCGTTCCCTTCATTCATTTCTGTCATAAAATAAAATTGGGTAGTTGTAATCTTTTCACACGATTTTTAGGGCAAGTACTCGTTGATTAAGAGTCCAGAGGAAGCCTAACTGCTAGTTAAACTTCCTCTTGCCATAATTACGAATCGAAGTCTGGCTATAGTCCAAGGTATTAATGCTGTACAATTATATATCGCAACGAAAATGGGGGTCATTGGGGAGAATTTATAAATGTATGGCTCCGGGGCGAATACCGAGTTCAGATAGTAAGGGTAGTTTCTAAATTACCGCGTTTAGCCATGTGTTTATTGGGATTCGGATATGAATTAATTGAATGGAAACGATACATCTCTCGATTTCCCTAACTGGATTATTAGTTTCGATAAATTATGTTCCCCGACGCGTTTTGCGGTTGGAGCAAAGTGCTCCGCGTTTTAATCGAAAATTTATAACAATGCACTTCCGCGTCACTGCTTCGTACGTTGCTCTCGGAATTCAAGCCGGGGAATGGCAGTTTTACAGAACTTAGAAGAGAAGAAGTTCAGTATAAAGTGCTTCCTCGGACGAAGTGCCGGGGGAAGTACATTTGCAGGAAGACAAAAAACTTTTGTTTTAATGAAATTTCGTGATTGCGATTGCACAGGAAGAGGGTCCGGCTTGCCCCGTCTAAACATCTTAATGAGACCTTCTGAATGATTTCCTGACCTGATAATATATTTGTTTCTTTGGAGTCGAGTCTATCTTACTGTGGTTTCAAGAAATAACCAATCATGACGAAACGTTGTTTTTCATTGAATATTTGAATTCATCACATTCTTATCACTACGAGTGAACCCTCGATTGTACCTATAAACCAGTGTGTAAGTTAAATTTTATTTTGTTTGTAAGATGCCGCTGTCAATGCGAGCACTGTGCATATGCGGAGGTTATCACTGTCTTATTATGCGTCATTACTGATTTCAGTGCCCGTATTACGCAATATGTATATGTCGCCCTCACGTTATTCGGGTACGGATGAGCATTTAGAGAGAAACTCCGTATCGGATTTTCCGTAAGATTGGGAAAGTAATCAATCGGTGGGCCACGGGCGTTCGGAGGTTAGGTAAGTAGAGGTAGGTAGGTAGGCAGGAGGGGAGGACAGCAGAAAGTACCCGGTTGGCTGGTTATATTAAGCTCGGCCTGTACTCGCCTTTTATATCTTCCCTTTTTTACTCGGCACCGCCAACATTCGCCCAAATCAATTTCCGAACCAAATATTTGCGTTGGCCAGAATTCAGGCCGGCTGAGTACCACACTATTTACTTTGGTATTTATTCGTTTGCAGCTCCCCCCCCTCCGGTCCCCTCGATCACCCCGTTCGGATCTGGTCATCCGAAATCGTTGTTTGACCGATTTTCGGTCGACCGTCAAGCACGGCCGGCATTACTGCCAAACTAGTAATTAATTTTTTGATACAAACATCAAAAGCGCTAAAATATTAGATGACTCGGCCTATCGATATTTAGTAATCGATAAATAAAGCCTGCTGGTCTTGAAAACCATCCCCGTTTGAGCGAGTAATCGCCTGAACTTATCTGAAATCCTGTAATTTATACCTGCGAAACGGGAACCATAATAGTGTTTTATTAACAAAGAGAAATTGGATTCGATTGGTTTGGTATGAGGTACAATTCAAGAATACCAGAGAAGGTGTATGAATACAGATATTTTCTTTCGTACGCTAATTTATTTATGAAGAAATGTGCAAGACGTATAATTATAATCTCTACTGTTTGATCTGTGGCCGGTGTCTGCTTTCCGGTAGTAATCCAGTGAGCTTCTCCAACCGCCGATGGAGAATCTTGTCCCATCATCAATAACAAGTGTTAACCGTGTTCATAACAATCTTTATATTCTTATAAATATTTTAAATGTAATTTCCTCTTCTTTTTTTATTTAATCCATATTAAATTAGCGCCAGACATACTTTGGTTTTCCGTTGCTCGCGGCTCATAACCGTAATTAGATAAAAATTGCGTAATTAAATGAATAATATTCGAAAAAAGATAAACATCAAAAACTGGAGGACGAAAAAAGAAGTTTGCAGTAAGCTGGAATTTTATGTCGGGCTCTCAAGTAAAGTGGCCCGAACCTTATGTCGGGATGGCGGATACGAGGCGAGGAGAGTTGGAGGCACAGGGAGGAAGAAACAGAAAGACAAAGAGGAAGAGAGAGGGGGGAGGGGGGAGATAGAGAGGGAGAGTGAGAGGGGGAAAAAATGATGGGGTGAGAGCGGTTGGCAAAAAGAGCAACATTTTCAGTACACATTAAGTGAGGTTACAAGAGGAGTTCCCCAACAAATGAAACTGTACTTTCTGAGAGTTGTTCTCTCCGAGTTGGTTGTAATCAAGTTTTGAGAAAACTTAAAGGGCATAAGGGACGGGGGCGGGGCCGGGGGCGGGGGTCTCCGGAGGGACGCCGAGTGCCTGTCTATGCCGCCCCCACAACAGCTCACACCAACGTTTATTGCTCGGACGCTTGACGAACTTGTTACACCAAGAGGTGGAATAACTTCTTGCCGTATTTACCTTTAAAAAAATTACGGCATTGACTGCGCCTTGACTAACAAGATATTTTGAATGATTTTTGTAATTTCCGGGTAATGCGAGCACCGTTTACAATTTCGGCCAAAACTGTTTCACAAATGTTCCGTCCAATTAGACTTCGAACGTAATCGCTGTCCCACATGAAATATTAAAATTTGTAATTGAATAAAAGTTTCGGATCGCTTCCGAGTTTCCCAATCGACACATTTTAAATCTGAATTTCTTGGCGCTATTAAAAATAAATGAATTCCCCGTTTTACGTCCGTCTAGTTTCATACTACGCACGGCGGCAGGCAGAATAATTTCGCTTTTACTACAGCTTTCGGTTCAATAAAAATAAATTATAACATGTATATACATATATATATAAATGCGGGTTTTATATCAGTATAACTCGCCTCAAGAGACCCACTCGAAGGAATTGTGCTCCGGCAGCGGTTTCTCCGAACTGCTTGCTGCACCTCGTAACTTTCCTATCCTCCCGCCCACAATTCGATTCCACGAACACGCCTCTTGCCCCGAATAATTCCTGGAGAAACTGGTATTGAAATCTCAAACATGCTGCCAGCATGTTAAATCAGTTACTTATGGACATTGCTAACAATTAGACTAACCGCAACAATTAAAGTTTAATAACAATTATAATGAACTAACAGGGGACGAAATATAAACAAATTTAGCCATTTACAGAATAAATCAAATAAAAAGATAGCTTACATAATTATTTAAAACACGCTTCAATTTAACCCACACCCCGAATCTATCGCCTCATTGTCGCCAATAATTTGAATTATTTAGGTATCCATCAGTAAATTGATTTTGGATAATCAGAATGTTTAATAATAATCCCTTAATATAGTAATACTAGACCCGGAATAAGTAATTTGCCAGAGGACATTGTGCCGTTTTTCTGTATTCTGTATTAGATTCAAATTTCTTATTAGTTGGAATTGAAAGACTCATCTGCACCAGTTGGTCGAACAAAGTAGGAGAGACTCGACGATTATTAGTATTTCGCTCACGGAGTACACACAAATATATCCTATATTTAGTGATCAATATTGTAGACTCTATTTATTAATGTATAGGGAGAGAAAAATCCGAGTCAATAAGCCAGGTATTTCCTTCCAGGTAACTGATTCGGGGGCCGTTTTTCATTCCCCGGCTTCGAGCGTCGATTCCTCTTTCAGTGTTATTTCTACACAATCCCGGCTTCGGCGGGGAAAGCCGGTGAGTGGGGGAGCCGATGGAGGCTTAGCTATAGGTAATTAGTCGAGGCGCCCCCGGCCCAAATTAATCAATTACAGCCAAATGCCCGGTTGTACAATCAATCAAATAATTAGTATTGACAAAATAATCGCCTTGCTTGAACGCTAGGCTCGGATCAAGTAATTTAATAACCGTTGTTGGGGGCTGGTGGTCGGAGTTGGGGGGGCAACAGCTAGACTCGCTCAGCTCCCAAATGCTGCCGAATTGAACGGTTTTCGGTTCCAATCATGGCCCGGACCCTGGGCTTTAATACCCTCACCGTGGTTTCCCGGTAAAACTCCGATTTCGAACCCAGAAAGAGTTTGGCTACATTTTACGATAAGGCGCTAAAATACATAAATTTTGGCTACGGGATTTATTAAAATATGGGTAATAAAATTACAATAAGCTATAGTTGTTGTACACGAATAAATATTTTATTTTGGGTTCTGTCGGATAACCATTTTTCCAGTGCATAAAATTGGAGAAAATACGACTGGAAGTTTATGTCCCCGGATTTGTACCCACTTTGTACCACTTCGGATTCAAATATAGAATATTAGCGATAATCCTTGCTTTCATCGTTACTCAAATTGATAATGGTCTGATTCAGTATTATAACATACTGCCATTAACCCGAAAAAATGACAGATAATTTATCTTTTGGGCTCAATTTTACAACAAAACAGGGTAAATACGAATAATGTTACAACAACCAATTCATAATTCAATAAATTGAAGTGTAATTTATGTCTCAATTCTGTATCCAGTCTAATGCAAAGAATGTTCTTTATATAAAATCAGACATTGAGATTGGTAGTAATAACAATAATATAATGCTGTAGGAAAATACAAAGGAATCACTTCGGGCGATAAAAGGACCTTAGACTGACATTTTCTAATGTAATTAATTAACCGGGGGCACAAAGAAATCCGGGGGCTCGTTTCGTAAGAATAAATGGAGAAATGTCGTACAATCCGGAGGTTGTTCGCTTTCAGAATAATCGGGTAAAACCGGCACGAGAGGCCGATTCTAAGCGCGTTTAGATACGATCGGAAACGTTTAAATGGAAATATTGGCGGGGTGTAAGAGGGGCGGACATGGGGAGGCTGGAGTGGAGGCGGACCCGGCGTGTTAGAGCGGGGGGCTAATAACCTGCATATTTCCCGATGCGACACGCCTCCGCGAAATATATCGGTGGTGAAGGAAATAAAAAGAAAATTCGGCCGAAAAAAGCCTTAATAATCCTCACCGAGACCCTTCCCTGTCCCCGGATCCTGTACAAAAGAATGTTTAATCTCGACCGTGATTTTTACATTTCTTTTGTGCGCCGATGGAATTCGGGTTGTAGTGGAAAAGGGGAGAAAAGTCGGAATGCGGCGGGCGGGGAGGGTAACGAAAGTAACTAAGTGTTGTCGCAGGGGGCCTCACCCCCGAGCCACCCCCATACCGCACCACCCCCGATAATCCGGAATCTCACCGGCGGGGCCGAATTCTGGCCCGAGAAAAGCGGCCACTTTACCGGCCCCGTCGATATAGCCAACCCCGATATAATGGATTCAATTTGCCCCTCTACCGGTCCACCGATTTAACGCTCGGTTTGCCCTGTCAATTAAGTCGCCCGTCGCCGACAAATATTCCTGTCCCGTTACGAGTCTGTAATTCATAGCGGCCGCCCTTATTAATTGCGAGACATCGATACATCGATATAAGAATCGACCGTCTAACAAATTAAACGGCGAGACTATTCGAATTGTCTTCACTTTTCCCGGTTTTCACACTACGCATACGCTATCAAACCTACTAGTTATGTTGGTAAAGCCTAGAAATGTCGTTTCGCCGGAAACTGACCCATAGTGCTCACGAAAAGTACTACGTGCCCTGAGTAGGTTCCGATTGGCCGCATTGTCTATCAGAGCCCTTCCGCGGCGATTTACTCTCCTCAGGTTAACAATAATTTGAGCCCGAGTTTTCCGGCCTCTTCACCGACGCGTAAACTCGATAAACCTCTAATACAATGGGCAATTTCCCCGCCTACCGGACCTAATTTAACGCCTGATTTCCTCGATCGATTGAGTCAATAGCCTGGTCACGGCCAATCGGAGTTGGCCTATCATGTTTGTGGCATATTGGAAAAATAAAATTCTAATCTCTTCTGACCGATTATTTTCAAATGAGTTATGTATTATTCTTCAAATAATATGTATTATTGTTGTTTTTTACGACGCCCGTTGTATATTAAACGCCCGGCTCTCTTCAACTCGTACTCATCATAATTATCGAAGTATATAACAAAGGTGTCATTGATATATATTTTAATGAGTCACACTGTAAAACATGATAATTTCCCCAATAATTCGAATTTCCTTCTTTGGGAACGCAAAATGGTCCAATTAGAATAATTGAATAGGGACACAGACAGTAATGGAACTCCTTTTTCATTGAAAAAGGCTGTCGATATTTCTAAGATTTCTTTGTTTTATTTCCACAATTATTTGTCTTTCATTGAAAAGTAGGCTCTTGCAGAATTCAGGTAGGTAAATGACATTTCTATAATATAATGGGACGGGAAAGATTTGAAGCAGGGTTTATGGGATGCGTTTTTATCGGCGCGACAAAGGCAGCCGTTTATGCCCGAGTCTATAAAAAGCCCCGAGAAATTGTCGGCGAAGAGGCTAATTTCAATATCAATAACTCCGAGGTCTCTCCGCAGGAGAATTGTGCGAAAGGAATGTTCTTTCGCCCCGAATACATAAATTATTGACACCGGAATATATTACTTCTCCTCTTCCCCTACTTGTGACCCGCTAAGATATTTCTCGACCGGCCGAAGGTTCAACGTCCCAGTCGACCCAGAAACTCTAATCACGTCCGACACAGACGCACCGACGGCAAACCAGACTTGTCTATTAAATTCAATTTTAAATCCGACAGGAGTTCATATCGCTAAGTCATAATACAACGCGTTATTGTAATTTAATCTCTCTGTTTTATTACTTTACGGTGTTTACGAGCAACATTTTAAAATTTATTAATGTACGACTGGTAAATGGCTGTATAAATAATTTTAAGAGCGGCCTTGCCCCGCAACATGGAAAACACGATTTAATAGGGATAATGGACTCATCCGGGACGAGTAGTAGAGACCCGCGGAGACAAAAAATAATTTACTTGCCGGCGGTATATTGTTGTCAGTCAGCCTGTTGCACGCACCGAAAATATATATATATATATATATATATATATATATATATTACTATGGACTATCTTCTGTGAGCTATCTTCATCTTTACGTAGAAACCGTTCGCTACTTAACTTAAATATGATGGCCGCGTTCTGTGGCCTGTTTGATGGCTGGCTCGGATCGCGCTTCGCGTCGTAAAAATACGCCGTCGGAGTGACCACCTCAGATGAGTTGCCCCGGCAACAGTTCATTATTTATAAAGCCACCCTCTCCCCGCCTAACCCAACCCCTACAGTGTACCCCGTGTTATACTCAAAGTTATTACATCCGTACCGCGAAAAATAGCCGGCCGGCGAGAACGCGGGCCTCCCTCGGCCTTAATTGGACATCCGTTTGTTTTTCGTACAACGTCATTCAAAATGCACACTTCTAATTTCAATAAAAAGAGGTCTTTCGCATACGACTTAACATAATTTTAATGTAAATATTATCGGACTAATGCAGCGGTTCATCCGTTGCCACTTCCACTATCTGGGTACACTGGATCAGTCACAAAATACCGTTTGGTTTGTCCACAACTGGGCGTGAAGTGATTACAATCACTTCACACTCCGCTGATTACAATTTCCATCCAAATGTTCGTATTAGTTATATATTTTGATCAAAACACTCCTCTAATAATATTCCTATTAATATCCTAATTTTTTATTAATATTCCTAATAATAATATCCTATTTTCACTACTGCTGCGCTAGATTCAAAGAGTTTTGTCGTGCGGATCAGTATTAGAAGCGCCGTTATCAACTGCTTTAAATAGGTTGGTCATGCGGGGTAGTATTAGAAGCGCCGTATCTACTGGTTTTAAATAGGTTGGTAATGCGGGGTAGTATTAGAAGCGCCGTATCAACTGGTTTTAAATAGGTTGGTCATGCGGGGTAGTATTAGAAGCGCCGTATCAACTGGTTTTAAATGGGTCGGTCTTGCGGGGTAGTATTAGAAGCGCCGTGACAGTTTTGATATTAAATACATCTGCAATGCGGTTTAGCATTAGTAGCGCCGTAACGACTGGATTCAAATACTCGGGTAATTCTTCTGGTCGGGTTAGTATTAGAAGCGCCGTAAGAGCTATAATATAAAATATATTTGAAACTCATTTTAGGGTTTGAATCGTATTAATTAAAAAAATCCATTGTTCTCTCGGGAGTTGACAAATCATAAAAATATGACACAAATAAAGCAAGAGTAAAGTTATTGTTTCAACTTTCTTAAGTATTTTTGTGTACATTCCCGGACACGTAGCGTTCTATCCGTGACCCGTATCTACCGACGCTCCGAATTTATTCTTATGGTTAACTGTTGGCGGAGGGAGGGAGGGAAGGAGGGCATTAGGGCGGACAAAACGGTGGACAAAAGGACGTCAATTCGACGGCAGTAGGGCGGGGGGTCGAAGCGTATCGCGCGTAACGAAGTGTTTGTAGAGGGACAGAGAAGCAGGTGACGTCGGGATCCCGAACCGAATTGTCCATTGTGTAAGTGAGTTTGGGAGGCCTCCCCCTAATGCGGTTGCCCCCCAACCCCCCGCCGCCCACCAACCGCCCGTGTGAGGCGACGGCCCCGCAACACTGTGTCCCTTTCATTGCAGAAACCCGATATATCCAAAACAGAATCATCCAATTTATGCCTCTACATTTAGATTTGCTCCATAACTGGCGGCAGTTGCGCGCTGTTGTTGCCCGGGCGGTGTTCACGGTGCGCGGGGCCCTATTTGGCACCTGGGACGGTAATTGAACCTGTCCCCGTCCTTGTTGACGGGTTTAACTGCGCTCCAAAACACCCGCGATGTTTTTAGTGTTCCACAAACACTTAGGGTGACCTTATTATAAAGGGACGTTCGAAAACATGCGATATCTACAAATATGCCCATAATTATGAAAGTGGTCTAAGTCATATATTTCTGGTTTCGAGATATTTAATGAATTGCTTTCGAATAAATTAACAAATATTTTTATATTACGCAACATTTTAATTTAGAATTTTATTAGTCTCGATTAATGGAAGTTTACTATGAGTATGAAATTTTGTGTGAATTTCATATGAAAATGTTGTATTTAAAGTTTGAATTGACTTAGACCACTTTCATAATTATGGGCACAAATATCCTATCTATTTATTTAATCGTAAGCATTCGAAATAAAAATTGTAAGTTGTCATGATTAATAAAATTTCCCCGTTTCGGATCCGCCGTTTCCACGGCGCGTGGTGATTTCAAAATAAATAGGCGCAGATTTAAATTTTTATAAAATATATAAAAACGTGGTAATGACGGGAAAGATTATTATATGAGTAATATTATAATAAAATTTCAGTTATAGGGTGTGTCATCGAAAAATGTCTTCATCGTATATACATTATCTTGGGCTAGTGCGTAGTTCGTGATTTAGTAACTTGTAGAATTTCGTACGGGCGATAAGGGCGACTGACCTCTTTAAATGTATTGGATAGTAAACAAAGGAAACTCTTTCTCAAGATAAAAAGTTTAGAATTTGTTCAACGTAATCTCACGGGTTGTAGATCTCCATGGCAACAAAAGAGGAAAAGAAAAGTTCAACAAAAGAACCCATTTCGAAGCGATTAACTGGTCGTGGATCTTAGCGTCAAATCATTTTACCCATGAAAAACGTGTTCGCTCTTAATTGAAACAATGATTTCAATTTTTGAAGCCCCTCATTAAATCTATTCAGAATCGTGTTACAAAATCAAAATTAATTAGAAGCAACAGAAGAAAATGTTAACTTATAATCGAGTCGGGGATCATAAAATTAATATCCGAATCAAACAGGAGCGCCCGGTGAAAATATTTTCTCTTTGTATACCTATTTTGGTTTTCATCAGGGATCCAGTTGGAATCGTGTTTATCCTTTGAAGGTTGACGAATCCCCATTCTGTCCCGCTTCCCGGTATTTGGAGCACACTTCTGTTGCATATTTCCGCGCAGTACATTCGCAATAAGAGGAATGCATATAATTCCATGCATATTTATAACTGGAAAAGATTAGCTCAACTCGGAATTAGCCCAGGCTTAAATTTGCGCATCCCGAGTGTTACATTAAAACGTCTGAATATTTATCCACGCGATGTAATAATTTCTGAACTATCCGTGTTATATTACTATTCCTTGTTAGTTAATTGAGCTAAACGATTAAACGCCGTCGTCCATCGGTGTCACTGTACAAAGGGAAATTAAAAGATAAAAAGAGCGCTTCAGTAATTACATAATTATGTTCACATTAATTACCTCCCCGGTTTTTGTTGCTTAAACCATGGATATCTGGGTAACACGAGAGAAATGCATATGTACATAAAAATGTTTATGTTGACATTAGAAAAACACACGTCTCGGTCTCACACCGAGCCATAATTTAAACGCGGTTTGAACTTTTCACTGGGCCCATTTTATTTTTATTTTTTTTTTAACCGTTAGGACAAACTAGCCGGGGCGCAAACACCGCCGCCGCCGAGCTGGACTCCAGCCAGACCCTCTTGTCGGCCCCGAATAAATAACCGATGCTCATTACTTTTATTCCAAATTAGACACTACAGTAATACTCCGCAACAGTCCAATTACACATTTTATTATAAATATCGGCGGCCAATTAAGGGACTATTTAATCGAGCTAATCACTGTGAAGTTATCAGGTATTGAATCAATGTTGGTTCCATGTATATTAACTAAAGCAGTTTATTTCTCAAATATATTCAGCAAGGATCAATGTGGATAATAATGAACAGTGAAAGTGCAAACAGGGCGCCCCATCACATGAATGATAATAAAATTTAATGGCTTTACACCGATCACATTTCGGTGAAGTTGGAAAGTATAGGTTACATTGAAATATTCGATATATGTAAAATTATTTTACGAAACCAATGACATAAATTGTAAGCGTTTGCGGAAATATTTGTTCTAATATATACTCCTTTGGTTAGTCCCGCTGCGACCATTATTTTGTGCTTAATGGTTTCCCCTCCATAAAGTATATTCTTTGAAAATGGTCTGGTAGCGTATAGAAAAAACGCATGCTAAAAAGCACCACACAATTCCATATCTTGATCATACTGTTTTTGCCTCGGTGATATGAGTTTTGCGAGACATTTAATTGTACGTATCGCGCCAGCGTGGGGAGATTCCTGTTGATTCGGATAAATTATCTACCCGAAACATTATACTCTTATTGTGTACATTAATATGTTGCAACTGGTGTAAGATTGAACGTATGAAATAATTGTTCAACTTACCGCAACAAAGTTTTCCGACGTGATGAGCCCGAATGTTGCATTGTACGTCACATTACGTAACTGTTAAATTATCTAATTGATTATATCATACGGCTTGCGATGAATCATTAATGTCCAATTAAAGCGTGCGTTAATAAGTATGGATTGATTAGCGATAATCAACTCACGGTTCGGTCGACGGCCGACAGTTGTTACCCCGAGCAGGCCCTAAGCAGTTTTGGTGACAATTAAACTCGTCCAAACTTGTCCCAACCAGCGTTGGAGACGGGTCAACAGAACTTTAAAGCCGTTGCTATTAAACGTTGTAATCGTGTCAAATCAAATAATTAATTTTAACCTCGCACACTCCTAACTGTTACTAAACCGCACTGTTACAACCAGGACCCCAGTCGAGATGTTCAAGGTGCAACAAACGCAGAATGTAGACAACCAACGAACCGAACTGCTAAAATAAACCTGGAACAAATACTGAGTGATAACACAAACAAAAATAAAATAACAATGTATTTAAACAAACCAAGGTCATGAAATAAAATATCTATAACTGATAATTATCGTTAGAATATTGTAATTCGTGATATTTGTAGATATATTCATGTCTTCACGTGCGGAATCACACAAACGCATCGGTATTGTTATTGCATTCAAAATTCATAATAGAGAGTGTTATCAAATAGTTCATGTATGGAACCACCAATTTCACTTATGTAATGGAATTTCTAATATTAGATCCTGCCTTTTGATGTTACCGCACTTCCTTTTATGTTTGGAATAAAACAGTCTAATCGAGGAATTTAATTTAACAAATATATAACAATTTTATGATACAGAAACATTTGCAGTAGATAACAATTAATCAATGAGAATTTTCTGAAGCTTATATGATGATGGATGGACTTTACATTGATGCCGTTTTTGTACAATTAAATTGCTATAAGATGGCTGAATGAATTCCTGAAGGTACGACACAGAGCTATTAGGGCCACATTCATCCCACTAAATGGAATCCTCACTAAATTAAATATCACTTTGCGCATACAAAAGCACATTAATTTTATCTTTTATTAATAAATTAATATAGAATGTTTTACAAATTCGACAGGATTCGTTTTTTATCATTTTTTATCAGTTTCTTTTCTGATGGACATCGATATATATGTAGGACTGACTGGTAAAGGTCTGGCTGCAGTCGCGTTTAACTGTGAACGTGCAAATGCCAGTTAATTGTAGGTTTTGAACTTACAACAAGTTTCAAACACAATTTAGACTGTCAGTAGACAATCAGCGGCGCCTAATACCTCGAAATAAATTATCTGGACCAGCCCGAACTAGTGGACTCGCTGAATGGGACTTCGTAGTTCCCCGTTGCTAGTAAAGCCGGGGCATCGCAACTGAACTTTAAAGGACAATAAATCTAGAAACAAAATTTTAGGTTCATAGATTGGAATTTTTCTCTCTTTCTTAAGCTAACTGGACACGACTGTTGTTATCAATTAGTCGGTCTAGACAGAGCGGTATATAAATAATAAAAGTACTAACGCTGGTATGAATTTATAATTTTACCGCCTGGAATGGTTTCCAGGCAATAAATTGGCGGCAAGTAAAGGGCGGTCGGGGATTGAACAATATTTTCTGTCAAAACTTAATGATTTACTCTTGAAGTGGAAAGGGATCTACTCTGGGACCACTTTGGGAACTTTATGCCTAGAAGGAGCATATTTTATTTAAATAATCCCAATACTCGAGGGACCCAACCTTCATTCTTGGATTTATTCTGTTATACCGTGGCGGTAAATCATTTTTTGGCGATTAGTAGTTATCTGTAATTCATTATTTGTGTTGTAATCGAACAGAAAAGATTTAATTTTCACGTCCAGACAACGTAGAAAAACCGTGATCTGTAGATTTAGTTAAAGATAAACTGGTGAACGTTGCCTTATTTCTCATGTTACTCTACAAACGTTGTACGCAGATAACAATTTATAATCTGAACGTGGTAAATGCTATATTTTTTTTAATGAAGATAACTCAATCGTAATGCACGCATATGTAATATACTTTCCCGGTAGTTATACCGAATCCAATGGGACAATTAAATGTGGACTTATAAAATCGACCAGTAATAATCAGAGCTATCTTATACGCGACAAATAGCTTTTAAATGCTTGAATATGTGGCAATCCGTTATGGCTTTTCTATCGATAACATTCAAATGTATTTTAATGCTTATGCGGAGATCATTAAACTTTTTATAGCTCGTTAAATTGTCTTCAATAGCCTTGCCATATTCTTGGTTGATATTCCGCCTAGTAAAGCCATTAATATACCATTAACCTGTTAACTTTATTAGGCTTACATTTTATTCAAATTTCGCACTAATCGTTGTACATTATAAGATAAAATTATACGAAATACATTATATACGTTTATATATTATATTAAATGACATATTTTTGGAGAATTCTTAATATTTCAAATTAATTCAGCAATATTCCAGGAAATTTAGTACCCGAATGAAGGAACTTGAAACTTGGCAGGTGATCGAGCGGAGGGCACTTAGTAAATTTACACTTAAAACGGGGGGCCCCCTTTTTTTCCATCGATCCCTGGGTCCGTCCCGTAGGGCCCCGGCCGCCCCTATCACCGGCCTAAAGAAGAGAAGTCGCTCATAGCGGCGTTTCCAAACGATCCGACCCACAGCGAACGTTTAGAAACTTGTAACAACTTTTCTTATTTACTTTCAATTAGGTCCCCCCCCCCTTTCCCACTCATCCCTACCCTCGGTCCTCGCAGGGCTATTTTCGGCGCAGCCCTTTCTCCCCGAGGGCGGCATAATTATTTCCCAGCCGGGGATCCCATATCAATATCTTTCGGCGTGGTTGCGCCCCTTTGGAACTCTGGTTCGATTCGGTCATCCCCCGCCCCATCACTCACCAGTCACCGCCGAATTTCCCACCAATCCAGAAGGAAATGGACATGAATGAAATGATTTAAAAATACAGTTAAACGGACAGAACCCTTTTTATAATTATACGAACCGGATTACACGGAGCATAATATATCTATATATATTTTATAATTCCATCATATACTATATATATATATATATATATATATATATATATATATATATATATGTAAAGTTAGTATAGGCTAAGACCAAGCATGAGACTCGGCAGCCTCCTCTCGTGGTAAAATATAGCCTTGGATCATATGTGCTACTGAATTATATTTTTTATTCGAAAAATTGTGATATCTTTCTCGCCGAAAATAAGTTATGTGTGTATGCTATAGTAAATAACAGTATACTTCTCTAATAATCTATTGGCGAGTGAACGAATCTGGACTCATACCAAGTTAGGTACTACCATGTCACTATTTAAACTAAATTTAATCCTTGATACGAGAGTGTGTAGAACAAAGGGAATGAGACTAGGCTTTATTTTAATTGACGAAGATCAAAGGGAATTGAAACGAAGGGGATATGAAACAGCGGCAGTACTAGGCTTAGTCGAATAAAAGGCTTAGGAATACTCCATATTTTGTTAATAAAATGATTTAATATAATTATTTATTAGCTATTTCGTTATAATTCTGTATTTCTCCAACTTGTACGGGTTCGGATCGTAATGAGTACTAGCAATAAGAAAGTTTTATCACTGAAAAGGTTATACGAACGATTATTAATATTTTTTTAAAATATTATTGTTACATTTTGTATACTACTTGAAATAGGAACGATTGATTAATATCCATGGCAACTATTTATGAAAGGGGAATATCATTCTCATTCCTCTGTAAATATAAATTACTACTGCATATTTTCTGGTCAAACGACTGGTGCGCAGTCATTACTTCAACACACGCCTAGGCCATATGGAAATGCAAGGTCACAAAAGTTTGAATGAAAAAATTGATTTTCCAAGAAGCGCGTAGTCACCAACTTCGGTAGCAAAACTTTGATGATTATATAGTAAACGGAGGATCTATTTTATTTCATCTTTCCTGGGACGTCAATTATCCCGAAGGGTTAAGAAAAGCAGTAATTATCGTCGGGTTGATTGTAGTCAATTATGATTGCTGGCATCCACGCCGTCCATTGGCTGGTGTCAATTTTATAAAGCGGGCAACAGAAGAGAGCAGAAGTCAGATTAAGACAGACAATTACCGGGGCTCAATCACTTCTGCAAAATCCAATTTAATGAAACGCGATCAGCAATTTAAACCGGCCCAGTTTTCTTCGGCGAGGGGTGATCTCCTCAGAGAAGCCCCATCCCCCGCCCCTAAAACCTCCCACCGCCAACTTCAACCTTCCACCCCCAACCCCCTATCTAATTGACTTATTGGGATAATTGAGCCAGCGGGCTGGTGAGCCTTATGCGAAAGGGGGAGGATTTCGGATCGGAGAAACTTCCGAATTTAAGACGGACGTCGATTACTTTTTGAAATGTATTCGGCGCTCGGAGCCCGACCCCGTTATTAATTAACTCCACTCAATCCCCAGTCCGGGATTCAAGCCGACACCCTAAGACAACAGACCCGCCAACAGGGACTAACTAACTAGCACCGAGCGAACTAACTAACGTCTCAAATTTACGAAGCTAGTTTGAATTTTTAGAAATTAAAATACTGCCGCAGAAACATATATCATCTGAATTGTGGACTCTCGGAAATATAAATGGGATCCTATGACATTGATACGTGTTTAGGAGACTGGCTTTGAAATCATTATTATACTTGAATTTTCAATTAAGACGATGTAATGAATAGAACGGAATGAAAAATGTAAAATCATCTAGTAAAAATATACAATAAAAAACAGTTACCTGTACTTCGAAGTTGGACAGATCATTTCAATTAAAACTGATACAATTTATATATTTCAGTAATTACCAAAGTCCGAAAAAACAGAAATCAGTAGTCCGTTTGTTTCTTTGAAAACTCGTTTTAAGCCAACTGTATTGATTCGGATCAATACTCGCCAATAATATCAGACATAATTATTACATCGCTTTAATTACTGAACCTAACAGTGCAAAAAACCTCCGTGTCTCACTTTTTGTATTATTAGCGAAAATTTCATGTATATTACTCCTTTAATAAATCGGTTAAAGCCGTTCAATTTCTCTCAGTAATTATTAATGGAAATTTATGTACCGGAATTCAAATTTTTCTCCTAATAAACCGAAAATTTCAAATAAGAAAGATTTCAATCCACTTAGAGCAGATTACATTTTAATTCCAGGCCATAAATTAAAACGCTGCAGTAAGGGGAAGCACACATTGGGCAACCCAATGGGTGGGCGCATAATTGAAATTTAATCTTCCCTCGCGGTGAAAATCAGTTCAAACTCCAACACATTTGCGTTCAGAATAGGCCCAGCTTTATTATATACATTTGTTTGCAACGGTTATGTAATTATGGTACGAGTATTCTCCACTGGTTTGTTCGGATTCCGTCCCATGATTTTGTCTCAACCGAAGTAGGGGGAAAAAAAACATACCGATTTTTATTTTCGAAGAACTGACACAAAATTTTTGTAAGAAAGATTTATTCGGCGAGGACCGGCGGATTTAAAGAAAGCCAAAGTTCTATAACAACGAGCCCCTCGCCGTGATAAAGCTGGATGAAAGACTTTGCCGATTCTGTGTGATCGGCAAAAGTTTGTAACAAAAGTTCCGTGAATGGGACTTGGGGCAACTTCTGAAATTACCGAGAACGGGCACCACAAAGAAATGTATAAAAAACGAAGAAATTTCAACTCATAACTGTTAACCGATTTAACGACTATAAGTGAACTCATCGGCGGTAAAGAACGTCAAGAAATATGAATGTCAATATATTCCCAAATACCAGTACACCATTCATCCCATTAATGATCATAATATACAAATATTGTCTAACCAATGAATTGCAATTAGATTGGGTAGGAATGCAGTGCAACACTTTGTTTTCTCTATATGCAGTTCTGCGGATTTACAAATAGTTTAATATATCGTAACTGTTTTACTGAGGTTATTAATAAGCTGCTAATAACCAAGATACGGAGATTTAATTGAGGAATATTCGCTCGTGTAACGGCTGCCAGCGCATAATTGCGAATAGCAAATAGAGAATACAATTTGTGGCATTGATCATTATTTGTAACTGTTCAAATATGCTTGTATATAACACACGGTTTGGTGAATTGTGCTAAAATGGTGACCAGGAGTCAGCGGGACATAAACGATCGCTAAGGTGATTTTCTTGCGACTGGAGCCGTCGCCGGCGGATGTTTTAAACACAATGACCGCAACGCTGAACATTTTTATTCGAGGAGGACAATCAGCTAACCCGGTAAGGGCGACGGGGCAGAGGCGGGGGCTGATGGAATATTTATTTTTCATATAACTCCGAGTCATATTCCGGCGAATGATTTATGCGATTGAATTCTTTGGGTTGGGCGGGAAGGGGGTCTGCATTTTGGACCGGGGTACCCGAGGGGGGTGGGTCTCTGCTTCTGTTTTGCATTTCAATTTGTAGCGATTTCCTCAAAGCGTGAAACCTACCGCCGGATAAGAAAACTTTTCCATTCACTGATTCCATGTTTCCGAGATGAGAGAGCGCGCCACTCAGACAAGAAGTTGGGCCGAGCCCGTCCTCTTACCGCCCTTCACTCCCGCCATATTACCGCCTCCCATTTTTGTCTCCTACAATAATTAAAGGCACTCTAAAATTTACTCTCAAATTAACTTCGTGCCCTATAATTACAAAGAATATATTGAATTACATTCTGTTCACGAGGAGCCACTGAATGTTTCCTGACAAGCTAGGATTTGTGCAGGAAATTTGTGAGATAATTTTCAAATATAGTCTCGTCGAGGAATTTCGGTAGGTCCGTAAAGAATGCGTCGGAGTTGATTATGCCTCGGACTCGGTGCAGCAGGCGTGGGGGAGGAAAATGACGTCTCTTTATTGCAACATTAGCGATACCGACGACTCAACTAAGCCAAGACCGGTTTAAAGCAAGCATTTGAAAGCGGACAGTTGCTTATAAAAAAAATTCAATTGCGCCTGTTAGGATTATGATTGTAGGATTTGAAAGACAAATGGCGGATCCGAAGTCAATTTGGGAGGAGGATAATTGTGATGAAGAGATAGACTTTTGCCGGGAATAATGTACCGTGTAATGTGTAGCCTGCACCGACACGCGATTCCCGCGTTTAAACCCATTCGACGTAATGTGACTCGGCGACCTTTCGTCAGAAACCATCGCCGGACTGTTTATTCCACTTCCAGAAAGGTCACCAGAAGGAACGACCCAACCATTCTTTCTATACACCGGTTACACTATTTCGAACTGTTCACAATTGCAGATCCCGCCGCTATTTACATTTATTGATATGTCCGGATGATAACTGCAAAAAATTAGTACTACGTTGTTGTCAAGATCTTAAACTTGACCAATTTACGTTTTTCTTGGAGAATTTTAAGCGAGTATCAATTTTCCAAAACCTGGCGGAGGCATAAACAAATATGAAATTTTAAAAAAATACGTCGTTTATGAAATTTGTGGATTGAGGCCTATAACAGTAAGCACTTCTTCGCTAGCCCAAAGTTGTGCAATGTCGAGATTAAAAAATTAAAACTTATACCGCTGTAGCTTGGTGGGAAATATAGGCGATAACTTTTCAGCCGATCAGCCGGTGGCTGAGTACAATTGTTTCCGGCCGGTTCTGTGTGTGTCCCACTGGGAAGACGAATAGGAGCCGCGATAGGGCGAAATGGGCGAACGGGGAAATTGAGTATTGACGAGTAGGCCTTAATCCTCGCGGAAATCCCCTAATCTGGTTGGCTCCGGGCCGCGTAAATCATCGTAGGTCGGCCGGGACTGTATTGGCTACGATGTTGGACTCGCTAATACCGGTTAAATTATGCCCCGTTTTATCCCGAAGGAAAAAGCCCGGGGACAATTTTTATCAAAGGGAAATAAGCGAATAAAGAAACGGAATTTAATTTTGACTGAATTAAAAAAAAAGTAAAGCACAGTGCGTATTATCGACTATAATTAATTTAAGAATTCTCTTAAGACTATTAAAATAATTTACGTTCCCATTTAATGAGATATGAAAAGTGCTTCTCCTCGCTCCTACCCTCACTCCGCTCGTAAAGCAGCCCCATTTTCTATTCCAGACGCGACACTGTTCATTGCGTTCCGCTGTACAATATTGGGTGTAATATCCACTAGAGCGACTCTAATATATAAGACGATACACAATTTTCATACATTTATGTTTCTACTATGTATCATAATACATTCTGCAATTTCCCGACAACTAATTTCCTAAGAATAAATTAAAGTAATTTATACAAATTCATCGTGTTTTTACTATTATTTCGTGGACAAGGTGGTGTGTGTGTGTGTGTGTAAAACATGTGCTCATTCAATAAAGTAGCAACGAATATACAGGTGACTCGATTAAATACAACATTTAGAAGTTCAAAGAAAAAAAGGAAAAAGGACGTCAGTGTCATGGCCACTAAAACAATTGAATGATTAACAATAAAAGGAGTGCTGTGTTTCTCGTTCATTGGCAGCAAGATATTTAATGTAATGTTATTGGAAATGTTACCTTTTTATTTGATCAATTTAGCCCATCCGATTCGATTGGGAGGCCTCAATTAGCAGATATTAAACGGGCTAATTAGAGACATCAAAGGGATAAAAATGTTCTTTGACCGGCGCCCATCGCGCCGGGGTTTTTCGCTTTTGACGATTGACGATTTAGGGTAATATAGTTTTATAATCGGCCAATTTATATCGTTTTTCGTTTCTTTTTTTTTTCTCTTGCGTCCCACCGAGCCCGGATTATACCGCGACACGTTGATAATATTCACTCGGGCCGGTCCCAGACCGCCAACTTCCATTACCGCTGTCAATCAGTTGGGCCTCCCCTCCCTCGTCACCGTCAGCCCGCACAAAGTGGCTACAAAATATTGCGGAAATTTAATTTAACGTGCCCCCATTCAGACCTGTCCCTTTGCACCTCTTAGCGGGGGAAAAAAAATAACCGGTTACCAACTCCAACTTTATTATTTCTTGTCCAATACATTTGCCGTATGTCTGGGGTAAAATTTTATCCCGGAACTCCGCAATTTCACGATTGGAAACTATTTCAAAACCGCTAATATTATCATTAATAATAAAGTGCTTGCTCAAGTTTGAGGCAATGAAACATTACTACTACTACACCATTGTGTAATATACTGTACTTCGTTACGTAACAGTGTTACCATAAAAACACTAATGACGAGAGAGGTAGGGAATTTTAGTGCGTACTTAATTCCCATTAATTCAAATTTCGGTAGAAGGAATATTCAACTCCTCACCGGAATATCGAAATCCGGTTCCAATATGTTTATTATGCATTTATTAATAGTGATTAATATTAAGTTTTTCAATGGCAAGAGTATATATAGCGCTTACATATTTTAGACTATATTATAGAGTATATCATACTATCGGTATTCTTTCAGTTATTATACCTTTCTAGAAGGAATTCCAACACTAATGTTACAATATATTATATATATAGAATGTTTGTGCCCAGTTGATTATAATTGTAGATATAAACGATATGATAATAATCTACCGACTACTAAATACAATGAGAAGTGATGTCCTTGTTGGAAAACCAAAATAGGTGGGGAACAACGGATAGAATTTCTAACGGTGTTCCAGTCCCGTCATTCAATCGTAACGTCGAGCTCAGAGGTACAAGGCGAGAATCGACATTTGCACTTGTTGCATTATTAAGCCGGGAATTTATTTGGATTCTACTTTGTATTAATGGGAGGAGTTCAATTTAGCCGAGAGAAGGAAGGGCGAAAGGGAAGAGAAAGGGGGTAGAGAGAAAGAAAGGAATAATGAAATAGTCGTGAATCCAAGCATGTGTTATCCTGGGAGGCACAGCTGATCAGCTGGCATCTACATGCAAACCGGTCCGCCCCTATCCCCGTTTTCCCGGGCTCTCTTTATTATCCGGGTTTAGTTTTCCACGGCTCCTCTCGCCCAATACAAAATCGCGTAAGTAGATTCTATGCATTTGCAAGTCTTATAGATAAATGGAAATATCGTGGCCCCGGTAAAACATTTTCCGCCTTCGGATGTTAGGACAGTTTGCGGCCGGGTACGGGATTGTGCAGCTCGTTCCAAAGCGCACTCACTCCCCGGTTGAATACGCTCGCCCCGTGTTTTGGAGCGGCAGCCGAGTATAAGTAATCGATATTCCTCCTGAAAGTCCCGCGGTAAATGGAAGCACCTTAATAGGAACTACAGCACTTAACAACCCCCTAGGGAAATATTCCTGAACGAGTCTCACGAACAACAAAGACACTGCTTTAGATATTACGTTGGGGAATGGAACCCTAAAACTTCGGAACGAGGTAATTAACGGTTCTAATTTAAGAATGGGGCCGATAAGAATAAAAAAATGAAAGAGAGAATTATTCGCAAACTCGAATTAACTAATTCTTCATTTTTACGAACGCGATACGAAATTCTTTTCATTCACTAATACATTTCCTTCACCACACCTAAATTGTAACAATCCATCTAACATGTACTATTTTGTACACTGTACATGTACATGTAACAACGGTCATATTCCAAACTCTGTAAGATAAAAGCTAATCCAGTCCAAAAGCAGCATCCGTTATTTTAATTATTAATGATTTTGACACTCATTTTTACACCGATCGTTTAAAGAATAAGTTAATTTTAATGTTACTAATAGGAAATGATTTAATTTATATAACGAATGTTGCGATTTAACTATTCATAGAACGACTTGACTTTAGCTCCGAACGTAATTCCAATAATCCGATGCAGATATAGGACGCTTCCTCCACCGTTGTGAGAGGGAATCGAGTCCCTCCTATAGCTCTCTCACGGGCTAGTAATCCGGGCCGTATAGAATCGAGAACCTATTGACGACGCGATTTTCTACCTATCTGCAAAATTGATCAGAGCGGATTCTCAGAACTTTATACGCTCAATTGGTTCAAATAAGTTAAAATCTCAAAGAGGTAAGTTATTTCCCCGTAAAAATATTAGATTTTATAGCGATTTAGTAAAAATATAATTTAATATAAGACGTTAATCTATTATTAATTCGAATATTAATAGTAGCATCGCGTTAGGTAGTATTTTATGGGAGAATATCGACGACGGAAGGGTGCACCCCTTCACGTTAATCAATGAGCGGTTCGCGTGCAGGAGTTACTAACGGAGGGTACGAACGAAAAACTTAAACAACCTTGGCGCACAGGGGAAATGTTCACTATGGGAAAAGTATAGAGGAGTTAAATAACCGGTGCCGAGAAATAGGGGACATAAATCGGAGATAGGGGCCTATAAAAATGAGCGGGCGCGCTCCTGGGCCGTTTCCAGGGTATTTAACTGGGAGGCGGGGCTCGGAGCCGAGGGACTGCCGATGAAAGTAAGACGGATGCCTTCTTAGTGGCAAGAAGGGGGGAATAATGGCGCCGGCCCCCATTCATTCATCCCATTATTGAGAGAAGGTACGACTTCCACCGTCGTATTCATATCAATCCGGCCAACGGTTTGTGGGGTAGGTGGCGCGTGCCTATGACAGACACCTCCCAAGTAGACGGCTCTATTCGTCTACAAAATGGGGCCGCCAGTGTTTTCGCGGCCCCAGCCTCCTTTGTACTAACCGGCGATTGATTGATGGCGACTTCAAGAATAATGCCCCCTTTTGCCGTCGTCGAATTGATAACGCGGCTCTATTGATTAGGGCCACGGGGGTTAATGTATTGCCCGTGTTGAAACACCCTCCCACCTCACCCTCCCCCCTTTACCCCTCATCCCATCACCCCCGTTCACTAAACAATGGACTTTTTCTTGGGACTCTCACCCCCCCCCCTCTCTCTCCCTTTCTCTGTCTCTCTCTCTCTCTTTCCTTTTACAAGACCGACTTTGTTTACCCGGCCCGGAGAACAGAAAAGGAGTGGGCCGAGGGACGAGGCCCCGGGGCCGCCGTTCCTCATCAATCACCGCTAATGGGAATAAGAGAATCCGAAACCATCGGAGCCCCCTATTTATTATCGGAACACGCCACGCTCCTTCGCACACACGATCTATAATACCGCGACTGGAGCTATTAATGCGGCCACGATTCGATTGAAATAGCGCCCGCACAGATACGCCGGATTGTATACCCATTACTCTTTTATTATTTCCATTATAACTGCTTCGTTCGACGGTCTATCATAGTTTATGATTTATCGGGCTCAATTATAGAAACATTTGTCTGTGGCCCCGTTCTGTACAAGATTATTGACTGT
Source organism: Lethocerus indicus (assembly GCA_019843655.1). NCBI lineage: Eukaryota > Metazoa > Arthropoda > Insecta > Hemiptera > Belostomatidae > Lethocerus > Lethocerus indicus. The sequence goes on along the minus strand of JACDQD010000003.1, from coordinate 16,182,409 downwards.
GACATTACTCATCTAAGATACTACTTTTTTCGATTTATGTTACTAGTCGAATACATTGTGAAATTTGTATGTTAACAGAAACCTTATATTTTGATTAAGATTTAGAACAAGTTAAAGTCTTCGGAAAAATGTTTATCGCTTACATAATTTCTTTTTCCACGCTTATCAAATGACTTTCAATAATCAATGTTAATACGATGCGCCTATATGTGTAAGCACTTCACTATTTACTGCGGGAATGAATTTATTGACGACTCAGATTCCCGCCCCCTAAACGAAGTGACTGGCCGGAACTCGAATACAATAGCACGACACGCAGCTCTTCCCCGGTATTAAATTTTTCCACGTGGATTTCAAAATATAATAGGTATTGTACTCATTGCACTTAATCCTGGGGCAAATGAAAAAGTTGGAAAAGTATTTGACACCACGGACTAGAATTAGCTACATGGGTCTTCGTTAGTGTACCATTGGAAAATTATATGAAAAATATTTCATAGAATATGTTTCTTGATTGTTCACTTAGTAATCATTATTTAATAATAACGACTCCTTTATATTAATCGTTAAATTTATGTTTAGTTAAATTTGTAGGCAGACGATTTTTCAAATTATCTAAATTGAATTTGAAAAAAATATTCTAAATGTTCCCATTATAAAGGGAACTTCTCCCGTGTTATTAAATCGTGTTTGAGACTGGAGTAAATCATGTGAATGAGTTCAGCAGAGTGAAGTCTTGGTCGGGGGATTGGCCCGATCGGGGCCCGGTCATGTGCGAGGGGGTGACGTGCGAAGGCCGGCCCGTTTACCATTTTACCATTTTTCGGGGGCTAAGCGCCCTGTTGAGCGTCACCATAAACCTAAACCGCCGCTCTCCACCCCCCCTACCGCTGGTAATACCCGACCGAGCCGGTTGATGAACCTCCAACGCCGGACCCAATCTAAATCCGGCCGTCGTTAGCGATAACCCGCTATCGCTGTTATTAATCCGCTCGCTTAGTTATGACCTATTTCAAAACCTGCTTGCGGAATACGACTCGATTTTCCATTCGCGGCCATTACCCCGTTTCAAATTAAAATATGCAATTCCAGCGGTTTATTGGACGATCGAAAGTTATGCAGTATGGCGCAATATTCGTTAATACACCAGAATTTAAAAGGAAGCAATAATTAAGGATTAATCTATCATAATTTCTTATGATACAGCTGAAAGGAAAAATAAAATAATAACATTAATTATAATAAAATTATTTACATAAACGACATGAATTCTGTGTCGATTCTTTCGTATAAACTGTGTAAAGGCGGTTAATTCTTTTAATGGTTTTCCGCCTTCTGAGGAATGGAATATCAAAATAATTTGCCATACTATAATTATAATGTGATAGATATACGTAAATAGTTCTTAAGACTAGTTTTGGTTCATTTGTAATTGACTATTACCACAATTGGACAACAGAAATTTAGTTTGGTGCCGTAGTTGGAATTGGTTTGAATAAATAAAGAAATGGATCAACTTTAAGTGGCAGATGATTATTTAGTCGTGAGGTCGACTGTTCTGTATGAGGTTGGTACTCGTCCCGGCAAGGAATGGGCATAAACGCCGGTGTCCGGGAGTTGTGGGTGGCCCGCTGAAGGCATAAAAAGGGGAAAATCATTTATTCAAGCCGCTATGGGCTTTTCCGCCATTAGCGCCATGACAGCATATCCCTGACCTAAAAACGTTCTTCCTACAAATGAAACCGGGATTATTATATAATTTATAACTAAAATTTCTTTTTCTTGAAGGAAAAGCGCAGCTTTCTTTTGTGCACTGTAATTTCAAGCGGAGACGTAAGTGTAAATGTCTCGTTCCATTTTCTCCTTCCCGTGGTAGCTTCCGATTTTCCTTTACCACGGCTTTTTTCTCCTCAGTCCACGCTGCTTAGAACTTAGATGTATTGAAGAATAATAGCTTTCGTTCAAAATTTTATTCCGAAACAAAAATTAAAAACGGAAAAGAAAAACTGTATAAATTCAATAATAGCACTGATAAAGTATGGATAGTAAAATATATTTTTACTAGTAACCGGTGATTATTATTAATTTTAATTGTCGTGAAATGTTGGAGGAATTAAGCTATTTTGAAGAACTAGGAGTCATAAAGGGAGGCAAGGTTGTTACTGTTCTTTAAAAAGAAACTTTTAAATATTTGTCCCATACAGAAATCGAACGAATAAATAAATATTTGCGCCTTATTGAACTCAGAAATAAAATCCTAAAACTCCTAAAATCTGCCACACCCTCAAGGGCTGGTCGGGAGTAATCGGGTTCTAACTCGGTTAATGGACTACACTTTAATTCGGGTCCAGATATGAAATAACTGCAAGATGCGTTGATACATTTGACGTATTTGATATTTGAATTATTTGCAACACGATAATAAATTTGACTATGCGAATAGATTCCACACGAGTTTACACGATACGAAATATTAAGCCTTTCCATTTTATAATTCCAAATTGGAGTAGAGGCCCGGAATGTATCTATAGTTCAGCAGTTGAAACTGTGAAGACGGAGGAAATTCGCGTTAATCACTGTTGGGCCCGGGGGACTAATCAAAATTGATAGAGTAACGAGGGCCCCCCTCCGAGGTCGGACAGTTGGTGCCCGGCCGCCGCCTCCCTATGAAAGGCCCTAATGAAATTAAGCCCAGCTGCTTACCTACCTGTTCAATTAATGAATGAAGACCGGCCATCCCTTTCGACGGCCGCCGGAGGATCGATACAAAACGCGTTGTGTCCCCCATCTTGGGCGGACTCCCTCACAGTAAAAAGCCTACCTCGGCTTGTCGGACCCGCCCCTTGTTGGTTCAAATAGATTGACTCGGCCTAATTATCTCTCAGTATGTAAAATTAACTCTTAGGGGCTGAATTACGAATCAATCGGAAATACGCGAGATACTTTATTCAATGTGCATCTGATTATGCAGATATAATCTGCATCCATCCGGCATGTACAGAAACATTGGACTGACTTTGAACTCTCCTTCTGATTTAAATGATTTGAAATTCAATAATTTTTATGTTTATAAATCATTTCTGAAAGGACAAATTCTGTTTAAAATAGGAAAAAGTCTGTTTTGAGTAATAAAAACCTGTAGATATGTAGCTATGTAGATCATAGATTAAGTGGTTGAGTTTATTTCTATGATACGATGCGGAGTGGAAAATTATTTACGGCTGTAATATAACTACCGACTTGCCACCCCTTTATAAGTCCTTATGAAAAATCGGTCTGAGGAATCTATCAAAATGAAACGTTGGGTTGGGGCCTCCAATGATCTGAGGGGGGACATTGTTTGATTTAGCCACTATTGTTCCCCAATAACATTATACCGGCTAATCAAATAGGCACCGGCCAGAAATCAAACCTAATCAGCCAATGGCTGGGTTATTACGTCTTTATTTGTGTTCCGACCCGTATCCGCTGTTTCATGTTCAACAGTCCATTGTCGCTAAACAACAGCGACCGTTGTTTGTATAGACAGTTCTGATTCCGCTCGAAACCAATTTCACGTTCAAACAATTCGTTCAAAAAATAAAAAGGAACTACCAAATCGGAGCAGTATCGTTTTATCATAAATGTCGACGTTGTTGTACAGAGAGTCGTTACGCTCTCACAACTTGGATAATCGGTGGTAATCAATTCGAACAATATGTTGTATGATCAAATCGAATAAATGGAAGAATAGATGGGTTACTTGCAAATGATTAAGAATAGTCCTTGGTTATTAGGGTCCAATTAATCATCGTTATAATTTAAAAGTGGAACCCGGCCGAAGAAAACCGGAACGTTAAAAAATGAAGCATTAACCTTTCCCGGTGGCGTGGAAATACGAGGAAAAAAGGAGCCGGCGGGAAAAGAAATATTAATTAGTGCGACTGTCAAGAAGAAGCTCAAATCGGGGAAGAAAGAGAGTTTTCGGACAAAGAATTAAGTAGGTATTATTAAAATTATCATTACCATGACAACGAAGGGAAATGATGCGTTCGCTCCGAGTAATTAAAGCCAAGATGGATGACGATCCGAGGCCAAAAAATATAGTTTTTGATACGTGGTCGATTAAATGTTGCCCTTTGAACGTTAGAGGGTCGTGTACTCGGCTCATTAGATGCACCGCGCTATATAAGGAACAGTGGAGCAGTAAACACGTTGGAATAATATCTGCAATCGTTTCGTCAATTTAAGCAAAGATTTTAAACATTTCTTTATTAAGTTTTTTAGTATATGTACCGCCGAAGCAAGTACAATTAAGTGATCAAATACTGGAAAACTAAAATAGCAAGTGGAGGGCGTCAACGCTTCAGTTGTACAGCGTCAAACCGCGGCGATTAAAAGTAGTGAAGAGGAATTTTTAGTTGACCTCGAGTTCCCCTCGTTCCTGTTTTAGACGGAGAAACAACTGAGAAGGAGCCCGGCCCCTCGGCCCTCGCCGCGGTCGCTGTGCTATATATATTATCCGCTGGTGAACACAAAAGCGGGGCCCACCCCGCATAAATCACAAACGCCGCTTCACCATTAATTAGCAACACCCCCCCCCGCCCCCCCGCCCCCCTGGGCCCCCCGGCCGCCGCTAAAAACAGCCGCATCGAACACTGTTTCTGGCGGATCCATCAATTCTCGGCTATCAATTTCTAATTTTTCAGCTCCCCATTATGAAAAATAATTCCAGAGCGGGACGAATGCAAGCGAAGCCCAAATCCCACGTGCAACAACGCCGCCTATTCAGGTCACTGCGCCCCCGCCGCCCCCGCCCAGCCGCCTAACCCGACATGAATTCAGTTCCATCACGGTATTGTAATTCCGGGCTTTACGACTGTGCTATGAATCATTTTAAATTTAATGCACGCTCCCCCGATATCGAAACAGGCTTCAGATTATTCTGATATAAGTCCTACACATCGACTAATGAAATTCATTCTCTTTACCCAGCAATTTAACCATAAAACTGTACTGATTTTTAAACGTCTGTAAATTTTTAGTTTTATTACTCTTTGTTTATTTATGTCATGGGAACCATAAAGTATAATCATAAATCAATAATTTAATTAATTCAATTACGTAATTTTCATAAAAATGTATCAATTGCATTGGTAAGTGCAAAAGGATTTTTTTTACCTTTTACTTGATGAGTTTACGTTTTTATGATGTCAATAAAAAGGAGATTTTATCTAGTCATTTGTTTTTAATGATACATTATTTTCACTAATATTTGAATACCATTTTAAAATATTCCTGGAAATAATACGGAATTACCCTTTATCGTAGTCCGTAATTTTACGGGCGTTACCCGCTAGCGTATTCGAGAGGTACGGTCACGTGGACTGAGGAGAGCCGCTTTGGAGGTCTGAAAGCGAATTTATAACGAACATAAATCAGGGCCCGCTAACCGTCACATTATACCGGCCTATAACGGATTGCAGAATAATAATTATTATGATAGGCGCTAATTGTCATAGCCCCGCTACATGTTAATGCCCCCATAGATCCCCGCCGCCCCTCAACTCCCGTCCCGCACTTTATCCCGATCCGTTCTGAAATTCATCTGAACACAAACTTCCGGATAATCAAATGTAGTTAGCCAGACTAACAAAGTATACACGCGCAGCGGTAGAACCAACTTATTAATTGAAATATTTATTACGTAAATTGACATTTATATAAACGCTGAAACTATTGTACAAAATCATATTCCTTTCTAATAACACTTTTAAATATTAGTAATGATATAAAATGATGATAGAATTGATTTCGCGCATTTATATAATATGGGCCTTTACAGCGCGGCAAGATGGGGGTTACGATACTACACCCGCAATACACAGGAGTTTTTAGTATTAGCGCCGTGTACAATATACGATCAGTATTATATACTGCGTGCCTAATATTTATTCACGTCTGCCAATTTCCTTGTTATGACAATTCCATTCCATCCCAAGCCGTCGTTTTTCTACGGTTTTTACAAGCCTTTTAATTCCATTGGTTAATAACAGTATTTTATTGTTGCGACTATTATGCCAGCAAATAATAGTTGATTTCCATAGGAGGTAACCATCATGGTGGAAAGGGAGGGTAGTTCTTTTGAATATATACGCGGAAAGGAGTTACATAATTCAGCATAGGACTTTAGTTCTCGGGATTTTTTTATAGGCACTATGCACGGCATACCTCGAGGAAGGCATTATGTGCCATTCAGGCTGTCTATTCGCATGTTGAAAGGTAGGGGCAGTGGTGCATATTCCATTCTAAATTGATTCGAATACCGCAATGAAAATCGGGCTGCATTTTTACATTTGAACTCTTACATACATGTTGGTTATGAGCAAGTCTAAGATCAAAGTGAAAACGTATTGCGAGAAAAATCGGAAGTTATTTAGAGAAACGTACAAAATTGTATTCGAAATGATTTGTATTTATTCTCTTACGTTCGCATGAAATTCGTTCGTGAAATTTTACCGCAGCCAATCACAATTTCGTGTCGCATACGAACAGGTTTAATAGGCCTGATAAACTGGAAGGTTCGCTGAAATTCCAGATTAATGTATTCACGGCGCTACAAACAAAATCCATTAGGTCGTAATACCGGACTCTCAATACTGTTGTGTAATGCGGGTTTACTACCAGAACTAATTGTGGTCAGGCTCCACACCGTCCTGAGTTTAAAATACATTGACGTGTAATTGATTCTCATAGACTATTGTAAATGCAATGTATCGGATACGGAAACTACTGGATAAGTAGTCCATTCCGTACCTGCTGATAATTTGTATTTTGTCTATATTAATTACTCCAATTGTTACTAATTTGACGGACGTACTGGTGATCATCGTCGGTAATTCATGTTACCTTCTAATTGTTGATAATAATTTACACGTTTTAAAATTATATACGTAGAGCGGATACCCTCCCTGTATACTCGTTTCTTGATACTCCTTGTTCGCTCATAATTATTATTATCTTTTTCGTTGTCATATCCATCAATTCATTATGAAGCACAATTTTAACTAAAAGCCGTAAGCAAAAAGAATGTAATATTTTCCCACGTATGTTTTTCTCAGGGTTAGACTCAACTACAGTTTTTCATTAATTATAAATTTTAATTCTCGCCGCACTTTCAAGCTACTGCGGGAGAACACGCGTTTTTACAAACGTTACCATCCTTTACGCGGACAATGACCTCTCATTTATCGCAAGCTTTAAAGTGGAATTTCTTTTTTCCATTTTTTTCCTTTTTCGGGGTCCGCATAAATATGACAGCGTTTGCTGTATAAAACCGTGTCGGACGGGCACCCGTGGGAACATCCGGGACCTCCGGAGGCCATTGCGATGAAAATGTGGGGGGGAGGGCGCGCCGGGTGGATGAGGAAGAGGTGAAAGGATGGGGGGACTGAGGGGATTTTTAGGATCACAGTGTTCCTCTCTCTCATTCTCCCTTTATCCCCGCTCCTCCTTTCGCTCTATTCTCCCCCGCTCTCTTCCTCCCTTCTTTCCCGGCCCGGCCCTTCCCGGTATCGCACTGCGCACACGAACGCTCCCGCACTATTTATCTAACCTGTTGTGTTTCGTCGACCCGGCACAGCCGACAATAAAAAAAAAGAATAAGAAAATAAAAACAGGACCGGAACATGTTCTCGGGAGGTAACTTTCGAACGGGCATTTCTTTTATACCCTCTTTTTTCTCCGGTTTAACACAATGTATTTAACTTTTCGCTACTTTCCGGATATTCGCTGTAGTTGTTGAAACATACCCGAAGGCGAACATTTTAAAATTCCGATCGGTTAAGTGTATCATTAACCCTTCGACAATAGATACAACTGCTCAAAATATCCATTTAGCCGTAATAGCAATTTCGCTTGCCTTCTCGTATTTTAGCTTTTCGTTGGTATAATAGGTTATTGTTACAGTGCAATCACATCATGTGTATTGCATGCGGTAAAATTTTGCTCTGAATATTGCCTGGCGATATTTTAAACGAGAAAAAAATAAATATCTACGTCTATATATTCCGGATCGCGTTAGAGCGAATAGGAAGCGTGAAGCGGGACTGTGCTGGGAGGTGACCTTCGCCCAGTAACGACCTTTTGAATAGTGCATAACGACATGGAACAGTTTAGCTGGGCTCGCGCCCCTCCCCGCTTCCTCATCTCTGTCCACCACAGTTTGACCTTCTCCCGAAAACATCGCCCCTTCTGCTTCATTTATTTTTTCAAACTCTTCCGAGAATTTAAACCCGATTTAAATCCGCGCACCGTCGAGTAATCAGCCGGACGGATAACAGTGTTCGGAACTCACACTGGGTTATTCCGCCATGTAACAACTACCGTAACAAGTGAGGAATTAAAATTATATTGTTTTGACTATCCCTAGCAACATAAAATTTGTAGAACATCATACTAACGAAATTCCACACTCCGAATTGCGAATGTAACATAATCCGTATCACGTTTTTAGTAGGTAGTTTCAATTCATTCGTGAGTTTAAAATGTACACATCATACTCCATTCGGATTGAATGGAGGACACTTTGGTATGTAAACAGCCGATGGCTCTATCCGGCCAAATAATGAACACGATGTCAATCACGGTAATTGTTAATTGAACGGGGGAGGGGCGTGTGGGGACAGCGACGCCATTATCCATTGTGTAGTATACTAACTTGAAACGTTGATGGGTCCTTGTTGAACGCTTCCCAACTCTAGGGCTTTCTCCCTCTCCCTCTCCCTCTTCCGCCCCCACCCCGGGGCCTATGCATATTTCCTTCTCTCTCGGTCTGTCCGTCCGTACCCCGTCTGACCTGCCCTTCCATCCTCGCCCCTCTCACTCGGTCAGTGTATTAGCGCTTAGTTTCTGCTTAACATAGTGGATTCTACGCCCTACTCCCCAATCCGGGGCCACCGACCCGCTCAAAGCCGCAACTATAGAATACCAATTCGGTTCAAATTCCAAAAGGGAGAGAGAGAGAGAGAGAGAGAGAGAGAGAGAGAGAGAGAGAGAGAGAGAGAGAGAGAGAGAGAGATAGTAGTAGAGAGAGAGAGAGAGAGAGAGAGAGAGAGAGAGAGAGAGAGAGAGAGAGAGAGAGAGAGAGAGAGAGAGAGAGATAGTAGTAGTGAGTGAGTGGATGGCGGCGAAGGAGGGCGGGACTATTGGCCCGGAGAGCGGAAGGCGTGGAGCGCAGTGCTAAATGAATTGGAATAAATCGCTTAATACTTTTACCCCTTACACGGAGAGAATATATTTTCTTTTCGATACTTTCCGAGCAGTAGGTGTTTTCAATTTCCTGGACTATTCAAGAATTAGTTCACGTTATTTTAATTCAAAACGTTATAACAATATATTCATTGATAAAATTTTAACTTTAATCTACTTTTATTGCGAATGAATAACAGTTTAAAAACTCCATTCCAGTCTCATTGATCAATAATAATGCCGACAAATTTATTTACGGTATGCGTCTTCTTCCTTCATTAATGATAGCTATACTGACAGTAAGATGTGGAAGAATTATGACCTGGTTCCTGGTTGATGAGGCTCCTTCGGGTGAAACTCATCGTTATTGGCATAGACGCTAAGGTCATGGAGAGAGAGCAAGTGTGAAATGCTAATGGATTTAATTATCCAGTAAGAGCGAACTCGAGGGCTCCCTGACAGCATTCTGGAGGTCGTTGGGGTAGACGCCAATCGACGTCACGTCGATAGGAAAAACGCTTATTTCAATAAACCGAACGGTTATAAGCATGTAACAACAAACAATTCCAGTAATTTCAATCTGGAGACATTTAAAATTTGGCTCGTGAAAAGTAAGGCCGCCATTGTGGGAGTTGGAATCCTGTATAAGCTTAAATTGTTCTCCGAATTGAAGCAGTGGGCCACGCTAAAAAGATCGGCCGATGGGAAAGAATGGAATTGGGTCAACCCTCGGACCCTTTTCGGTTTAACTTTCTATTGAATGGAAGAATTAAAATAAAAAAAAGAACGCACAGTAGAAAAAATAAGAAACTTATCTGTCCTTCTGCTAGACTGACATTTTTAGTCTCTCTTATAATTTTGGGAAGTGTCGGTTTAATTCCAAATTTCATATCGAACCAAGGGAAATTGTTGGCAAAATAAATATCCTGCCGAGTGACTTTGTTAAAAGCAAGGACGTTATGCACTTTATTATGATATGATACTCAACTAGAATGTTATGACTGACTATAAAAGTACTATTTTAATTAAAATTCCTCTTTCCTTTTAAATTTCCGTATAGTGAATTCATAAGTAATACATTGCAGTTTCTAACATGAGATATTATAAAGGGAATAAGTGAAATCTTACATCAGTTGAGGGAAATCATTGAGCTTAAATTTATAGACCAGACATTTCTTCAGAGGAATACCATCGTACTTATAATAGTAATGTTCAGTGGATTTTATTTTAGAACCCGAGCCTGGTATTATCTTACTCCATTCTAGGATGAGCAATATTAAGCGAAAAAAAAATATCACATACTATCAATGTATATGATTCTCACTGCATCGCTAAATTGATTTGCCATAAACAGTTCGATGAATCCTTCTAATCCAGTTCTTTCCTAATTATTGCAATATTATAAGATATGGTCTTAGACCTATGTGGAGTTTATTTACATAATATACTGTCTAATTCTCCTATAAATCAAACACGATTAAAGTAAGTAAACGTGGAGTAAAGGAGCGTTGCGTCGAATAAATAACACCGTGTTTTATACCTACCGCTTTAGTTTTATTAGACTCCTGTAAAAGGAAAGGGAAAAGAACGGCCTAAGGAAAAGACTTGCAAAGGTACACGATCATAAGGCAGTATTTTATAATGACGATGGATATTTCGAAATACCTCCCTTCGGAGGCAAAGGAACCGGAGGCTTTTCCCCCTCGGTATTAATACACGTAGACGTGGCCCTCCGTATTGGTGCCCAGTGTAGTTTATGTATCGATAAGAGAGTTTCAGAGAGTATAGAGCAAGGCCCCCTTCTAACTGCAGTTAGGGAAAAGTTAACCTCAACCTGTTCTGCATTTCAATCATCCCGGGTCTGGGGAAGAGGACCCTTGTTTTATCTGAGGAGGGACCGCGCCGACAAGGGTCCCATTGCGGACCCCGAGACCCCATTAAGGGCCCTTCCGAAACCGGAAGCTTTTGAACTGGGCACAATTAAAAAGAATCCCTGGTTAAGAACATGCTAAATATTGCTACCTGAACCATGTTAACAAGCAGGCGGCCTGAAGCGTTGCAAACGATTTCCCCCTTACGTATTCTCGTTATCTGTGGCAAGGAAGTTTGGTAATATCATCCTTCTTATCTTATGTCAGTCATGCACCCGTTCATTAAATAGAATCTTTACAGCCTATAGAATATTTACAAATGATGGTGATGGCTTTATGAGGCATGTAATGGGTACTATAGAGATATTTTCATTAGCTATAAAAAATATGGCAAATTTAAATATGTTTCTCTATTGAATTAAAAATTGAATTAGTGGTACAATTAACGATGAATTATGTTATCGCAGAAAATTATTTTGGCGTATGATTATTTAAAAATAAGTGAGGAAAGATTATTTTGTCAATACCAGTCGAAGGATAGTAATGCTAGACAAATCTGTGTCCAAACATTTTCTTCTTTTGAAATTATTCTTGAAACCGTATAAATTGTTTACTGGCAGCGCATTATATGAGAAATATACCGTTTTTTTTCCATACCGTTTTTATGGGGGTACCATAACGATTGAGCCCTAATAATCTGCCCGGTCTCATTAACTCTGCATGTATGTACGTCTTTCAGAATGTAAACTATACATTAAACGGGGGATAAAAATTGAGTTACGAAAATCTGAATTACAAATGAAGAGAGTTATGAAGCGTGAAGGTTATTAATCCCTGGAGGTTGAGTTTTACGGTGTTTCAAGAGATCTAGAAGTAAGCCAAGTTGGGGATTATACGACTCAAGAGGATTCAGAATATGGCGCGTCATAAATTCCTTTTTCTAATCAAAATTTAGTGTCGACGTAACTTTAAATTTCACTATTATGAACTGCCCATGTATTAATTATTAAATGGCCACAAAAGGTCGTTGTTTCAAAATGTTTATTAATTTGAACGATGCAAGAATATTACCTTACAGAAACTTGTTTTTATTAGTAAAACTAATCAGTGTTATCCAACACTGAATATTTAATTAGTAATATCTAATCTTTAGAATTTTTTAAAGCATTCAATACGATTTGCAATTACGAACCAGCAATAAATTTAGAAGATAGCAAACTTAACAACGTGATTGAAATTAAAATAACTAAATAAAAGTCCCATCATTTAATAATTGCTGAGTTGAGGAGAAACCAAATTTAATGCTTCTTAACCGAACATCGATTAACAGTGTTACCTCGATTTGACATTCAAATTTTAATTATACAAAATTTAGGAAATAGAAAAATACTACTTTCAAATCGTTCGAATCATTATCAATCGAATTATTATCGTGGAATAATAAAGTACGCATTTTACTACAGGGAATCGCAGTAAATATTCTGTAGACAAAAAACATTCTAGCGCATAAAATCCTATTTCCCGAATGCGGACTGACTGGGAACAAAATATGTGAAGAACGCTTCAACCGAGTAAAGCCTATTATGGGCTTCTGTAGACCTCGCAAAAGCGAAGAAACCTACTACTCTTTTTCACGGAAACCAGTCAGAAGGAAATTCCAGTTTTCAGATCGCCTTTCGCCGCCTCCGAAATGATAATAATAATAATACGCGGGAATACGGAGTGGAGAGAAATTTCCTACATTTAGCAAGAGACGGACGCCTGTAAAATATAGATTGCGCAGGGGCAAACAAAAGCAAGGGACGAAGATATTAAGGTTATATCTTGGCGGGGGCAAACATTGGAAAGGGGGAGTATAAACACCGAGTGTTTACTGTCACAACTGGCTGCCGTCCCCTATAAGGGGGAGAAAGACGGAGATGGGAAGAAAGGGAGCGTAGGAGAAACGGAAGGCGGAAAGGAGACTGCGAGAAAAGGCGGGGTGGAAAGACGGAGAGCCGGTTTCTATTTACTCGGATTTCTTCCTAATGACTGGAGGCGGTCTCCGGCGTTGGCCTCTAACGAGGGCAGAGGAGGCACCGGCAAATTGTCTCGGCAGTGGCCCGCGCGACGAAATGCCTGCCGGTTATCTCTTTCTGGCCGATTTGGCCGGCGTATAGAATAGGCGGACGCCGATCCGCCCCACCGCCCCCACACAACACCCACCACCCCCATAAATACAAATCAGCCGGTGCACCCCGCCCCGCCACATGCCCGCCTCACACGACTATCCCCGTTGGCTCATTAGTAAGATAAGCTCCCTTGCATAATTTATAGGGCCCGGGTAGGAGCGTACCGGCAGATGCTCTCTCTCTCTCGCTCTCTCACTCAACCTCTCTCTTTCTCTACCCCCCTCCCCACTCTCTTCTCTCGCTACCTGTCTTGTCCTCCGCTATCGAATCTACCCTTTGTTTCCTTTACAGTCAGGTATAAATTCCAACCTATCTCTCAAGGTCGTAATTTATTTCCTTTAAACTTAAAACTTCTTAAAGTTTTACTCAAATCCAAATAAGATATGATAGACAACGAAATGTGATGTTTCAGTTCTTCTATTCCATTCAGTTTGCTTCCATATCGTATTCCATATTCGAACTGTGGTCGACCTCCCGTCAAATATATTATTACGGCTGATCAATAATATTGAACTAATATTTCTTTCGTCCGTGTAGTTTCGCTCTCGCTCGCGGTCGGGTATATATTACATTGGAGGCGGTAAAAGGAATTCCCTTTTGTCGGGGCGAGAACCCTCCACGCCAGGGATAAAATCCACACGTCAGTGGTTACCGGCCGCCGTACAAACTGAACGCACAGAACACTATCAAAATGAACGAATTTTTTGTCAGCGGCGTCCTTTAATGTTTGCATTAGGGGGGAACGTTCAAAGCCGCGTTGTTCGGTTTGACATATATTCCCCGTCCCGGCCGGGGACGCTTTACAAGACGGCGTAAAATACTTCACGTCCAATTTGCCTCCCGAACTGTTCCCCAGATAGAATTACCGCTATGCATATTCAGTTTTCCACATTTAGCTCCCAGACATGGCGTGTTGGGTCTCTTCAGATGTTTCCCTACAAAACAGTATGTTGAACCCCCTTCGTCGTACGAACCAACTCCTCGATCCTTCGTAATAACACACGCGCTTATACCAATCATTAATCTAAATATTTAACGGAATATTATATATATTTAATAAACAAAATAGTATTTTATTGCTCATAAATAGAAAAGGTACATATATTTTTCCACCAAGCACGGAGTCCGGGACGACTCTCCGATTCGAAAACTCACGCCTTAGAAATGGCCAAAGTTGTAACCGAATTCGGCTTTAATGTAATCGGAGTGCATCGCGAAATTCGGGATAGGGTTGTATTTTTTTTAAAGCTCATTTTCAAGAAGGAACGACGAACTGGGGACTGAGGTCAGCAGGAGTGCGACAACCGCATTCCTGCAGCCCGCATGTCTCAAATTGTGGCTAGGAAAGAGGGGTAAATGGGCCGCCGAGGTGGGCACGAGTAATTCATCATGAGAGGAGAGTACAAGGGCCTCCCTCTCTCCCTCTCACCCTCCCTCCCTCCCTTCTACTGGCGCCTCTCATGCGATTTTCTCCCCGTTTGTACTGTTCGCTACTTAGCCGCTGCCGCCGCCCGTCAACATGCTCTTCACCTCGGGGGGCGCCCGCCCTATCTCACTCTCTTCTCTTTCGACTGGACTCCTTTCATCACTAACCGATTGTGCCGGTTGTGTCGGACTGAGTTCAACTTGACTTTCGACGAAATTGAAACTTCCATTTTCACCCGTCAGTCACATTAGAACGTAAATTCTTTCCTGAAATTATTTTACGATTACCGCGCCCTGATTCGTCCTTTGATTTATAAATAGAAACGAATTTGAATATAATTATAAATAGCTTATAAATTACATAACTTTATAATTAAACTATTATAAATAGCTGTACCGTAGATTTCTTGTGTTTCTGTCTCTCGCTGGTTTGGTCTTTTGTTGGACCGGTTTCGGCTGCTCGCCATCTTCAGTAGGGGTTAACGAACATAACTAAAGTTCCAAGCAGTTAACTAACGAAAATTATAATACCATATATGGATAATACCATAGAAAAGGTTAAAATCTGGTTGCCTACTAGTCTAAAGGAATAATTGGAAAGTACGGCGCCAAGTGATACTAAACGCAACGCGTTGCATTTAGTATCAGTTGGCGCCGTATTACTATCGTCGAGTGTACTTACACCGATAAACTAGCACCACCTAAGGATCGTTCGGAAATGTACTTTACTTAACTAAACTAGATTACTAAAATTAAACGTTTTTCAATAAATTTTGGATCAACAGAAAAACTTTTATGATCGTAAATACACAACGCTAGATAGGTTTCCTGTCATATATTTGGATGTCAGAAACGAATTAGTTTGCCGATAATCAGGCAAAGACTTAGGCCGATTAACAAAATCCATCCCAACCCAAATAAGACAAAAAACATCCCCAAACACACAATAACAAGACATACATACATACACACAATGCATCAAATATCATGAAAGTTATTGTATCTCGTCAGAAAACATGTTTATCCTTTAGAAAGAAAAATTAAAACTGATTTTAATGTATCTGAGTTTTTTAAATCTGCCAATTGTCACTAACAGAATCGGTGCTATTATTTCAAGTAATATGAATCTATTTAAGGCGCTAATACTAAAATGTAAAACAAACCTTTGTTGCGGGTTAGTATTAGGTGCGCCGTACCATTGAAACTAGTAGCGCATTAAACTGAATAAACTACGCGTTTTAATAGTGTTAAAAATAACTCAAATATTAAAATATATTTTAATATCTATGTGTATATATAATTCATGTGTACACACGACAAACAGACTACCACCACAGTACAAGTGACAGTGACAGTGCAGTGAGGATGTCCAAAAAACGTCCGAAATGCCAAAGTGACTAACACCGTCACATAAATGACGTCATAAAAAATGTTTTATTTACTTGTTTTCGGATAAAGCATAATTTAAAATACCATAAATACGTATCGTAGTTTTATTCATGCTGTAAGGCAGGAAATTCTGATACATGGTAAATAAGTCTATAAACTAGTACAAGGATAGTAAGATCTTTTTCTGGATGTTGATGCGTTTTCAGTAACATTATGGGATTTACGAGACCACTTTAGAAATCTCGATTATAGGGTTCGGGCCGCTAATGCGAAAAGGAAAGCGGCTAATAAATCATGACTCACTAAAATTAACCCGGAAAGTAGCAATCAAAATAAAGCCGGCTGAAGCTTTAAAGTTAAAAAAGTATAAAAAAAAACTTCGGCATGAACTTTCTAGCAACTACTGAATGCAATTGGGCAGCGTTAAAGGGGTGGGCGGTTGCGAGGGCGGCGCTGGAGGCTATCAGATGCAAATTACAACGAGAGGTGCCGACGCTCGGCATGCGATATAAATTCCCGAGCGGGCTCAAAACAGTAAATCAAGAGAGAGAGAGAGAGAGAGAGAGAGAGAGAGAGAGAGAGAGAGAGAGAGAGAGAGAGAGAGAGAGAGAGAGAGAGAGAGAGAGAGAGAGAGAGAGAGAGAGAGAGAGAGAGAGAGAGAGAGAGCGTGAGGGAGGGCGAGCCTAATCTGGAATATGAAACCGATTCGAGCCGCCCAAAGAATAAGGAAAATGCATTTGTAGAGACAAATCGGATACTGCTGATGATATACATCTCGTCCGCAAATGGCAAAAGGCATGGCATGGTTGGACACAAGTTATAAAGGCTGCTTAAAGAGTACAGCCTGCAAAAATACACATTAAAATTACTAAGTCTTCCTGAATAACTATCCATCTTTATTGACTATACATACCTGGGAGATGTTTTTGATAATAAAAATGTAAGTACAATGTGAATAACTTGTATTTCAATAGTTATATTGACAACTTATTATTTTCATTAATTAATATTTAAGCACTCTATTTGAGGGGATGTATAGCAAAAGAATTTAAAAATTGAATATTGGTCCTCTTCTTTCTTTTCCAAACTTAAAAATAATGAGTTAGAGCAGAAGGAGCCCTAGGGAAGTATAAGCTGCTCATAAAATTATTGAAATATTAAAGTCATTCTGCCTTCACACATTGAAAAGGTAATAAGTTATTAATTAAAAAAAGACCAATTAACCTCCAAAGTTATAGACTTCTTGCGAAAAGTTCTCGTCTTGGGCAGTTAAATTGACTTCATTAACAGCGTAAGTGAATTAAATAAGTCTTTTGGGTAGTAGAATAAGTTAATTACTTGTAATCTGATTCCACATTTATAAAGGTAATTTAAAAGATAACGTCAGACTTTTTTCACTCGCCTGACATTATTAACATTGAATGTAATGATTGATCCTTTTCGCTATTGATGTATATTAATAATCGAATTTAATTACCGGCATGTTTTCTACCATCATGTTGCATCATTTCGCGTACACCTCGGTTTTTCAATATTCTTAGTTTGCAGCATTCAGTTCCTTATATAAGAAGAAGGTTTAAGGACTTTTTAAATACCGAAGTACCCGAACGAAAATGACACTGCTATGTACTTGTGTAGATGAAATAATATGGCATCAGAAACAAGAAAAATATTTAAACACGAAATGAGCAGTGTACCTAACAACTAGATATATGGTCATTTCTGATTGACCCGGTGGTCAAATTACGTGCTATTTTTTTCTGCAATGAGTTAAACAATATAAAAATAAATCAGTTTTCGCTGAAACTAGAAGAGCAGCATAACTGTGGTAGTCAAGTGGCCGTTTGCTAAAACCGCACGACCATTAGTCTTGTTAGATCAGTTCACGTCCTGTTTTCAGTCTAGACGGAACAAATGGCGATGAGAAAGCACCAGACCGGCGCACTTCCGCCGTGTTTGTTCACAAACTTTCCATTGCTTCTCAGCCCCCTCATGCGATCCTTTCATCCCAAACAATCTAATACTCACGGAATATACGCGTTCAGTGAAAGAAATTCACTAACTTTTCGTTCTACTGAGTCGGAAGGAACATACAAGTGTCCTAAAAATAGTTCCTCTAGTTGTAATTACAATGAAGCACCAAATAGTATTATTAGCTTTTACAAGAATTTCTATTCCGTTAGAAGAAAATAGAATATTGAAAATAGAGAAAAAGGAAATAGAGATTATAAAACATAGAAACATTAACATAGTGCAGGTCTCTAGGTTGACAGCAGTCTATGTGCAATAATAGTGTTGAATCTTTTCATTGACTAGTGATAACGATTCTTTAGAATTTTTGGTCCATTCAGTGAAGACAATCTGGGTCAGTGCTTTCGAAGATTTAAATTGATGTTGGAAACTGAAAATCCTTCGTTCCACGGATACGACCGACCGATAACTAACTGCTTCCTGGAAGTACTCAATCTCACTTCGTCTCGAGATGTCTATATTTCCCCTCCTATAACCCCCTAACCTCAGGGTTGGCGGCCACTCTCGTGTGCTAGCCAACTGATAAGAAAGAAAAGCGAGCTAAACTTAAAAAAACTTCGTGTCTCGACTTACGGTTTAAATATTATTTTCTTGCTCTTGACTGTAAAAGGAATAAGGAGGTTCAATATCTCGATTCCCTTGAATATATGACTAGTTTGTATCTTCAAAGACAAATCTCAATCGGGAAAAAAATAACCTCCAAATATCATAAACTACAGACGAAGGGAAACCGAATTGACCGCCTGATTGTGGCACACTTGATTCGCGGCAATTTAATGAGGAAGTAGATCTTCATATTATTGATACCCATATCAAATGTACCAATTTGTGTTATATATATATAATTATAATAATAATACAAAAATCCAGACATGAATTTAGTATGAGTATCGAACAAATCACAAATAAGGAGCTTACATTATATGCCCCTCGATAGCATAAATCAAACAAATGGATTGTACCATTCGAGTGCGTGTGACACGAGTAAGGTCGCGTGAAGTACCATCCAGTAACCAAGTACTGGGTAAGAGCGGCAAACTAATCCGAGCGCTTGTAAACCGGGTTTAGTCTATCTGAGGACAAGGTGTAGAAGGATAAAGGAGCCGGCGGGGGCCACGGTATCAATGGCTCATTGGTGCAACACTATTTGCCTCCGCCTCCGGCTCCGCCTCCGCCTCCGCCACAGCCACCGCCGCCGCCGCCGCCTCCGCTACCTGGAGGTGTGCCGATATATTAACATGCAAATTGTTGTTGAGAATAGCGGCGTGTAACCAGAGCTCTGCCCGCTCTTCCTCTCACTGCCTATGAATTTCTAAGGAGCAGCCCGCTCCCAGTGCGGCCCCTCCTCCGACTTACCACCCTCTCGTCACCCACTTGATCGCGCACAGACCACCCTTCTTGATTTATTCAACTAGGCTCTGCCATCGAAACGAAAAAAAACAGAACCGGAGCCAATATAATAAGTATAGCTAAATAACATGGTCACGAGTACAGACATAGGGATTACACCGTGTAAGTTCAAGAAGCGCGGCATTGAGATCTAAACTATCACAACGTATAAACCGGTAGAAAAAATGAAGTAACTAAAGGAACACCCTCAGGGATCAAGCATTTGTTCTTCGGTTCATCCAAAAGATTTGGCTGCATAATAGATGGCAGCACCCCATTTATAAGCCATACAAACAAAACCGTATACAATATAAAGTAAATATATTTATACGTATGACACTTCATAATACTAGTTTATAAAGAACAGAACAGCGGGAATTCTTCATTTACAATAAAAAAAGGAATGGTTTTCCTGATACACCGAATTTCCGAAGGAAATAGGAATTAAATAGCGCGCATCTTGTACAAATACATGTGTATGTAAGCTTAAATATAGGACATTCATATTTTGTGTGAGTTCGGAGGAGTATTCCAGTTTGGCCGACAATCGGTAGATTTACTCTGGGAGTTGTGTGCGATAGGAAGTTGGGGAGGGTGTTTTCACCGAATATAAACGAGGCTCGTGTATTGCGTGTCGCCTCTGAATATTTGTCAGTTGGCGATTGTGCGTGTGCTTGTGCGTGTGGAAGGGGGAAGGGTGAAGGGGGAAGGGTCGTCGCTATCGGGCAGGTAGTCGCCCCATTGAAACTTGTTCCATCACAACATCCACACGGGGACCAATTCAAAAGAAACCGTGGTGCGAGGCGGGGGCGGGGAGGGGTCCTTCTCAGGCATAGCCTATGGTTATGCCACAGTAGAAAAGAGGGGGATATTGTTTTTTTTAGGAAGACAGGCTGTGCGAAATTGGCGAAAGATTTAATTTCGTCCTTTGCCCCATTTACGGCCCTCGATTTCACGACTGGCTTTGGCGAGTATTAAAAAATGGAAATTTTCAAAATATAATAATCATGTTTCGGGTTTAACATACCTGTTTTGTGGTCTGCGAGAGGTTGGAATACCGTAGATTTGTTGTGCTTCTGTCTCCTCTCGCTGGTTTGGTCTTTTGCTAGACCGGTTTCGGCTGCTCACCATCCTCCGTAGCGGTGTTAGTCATTATTGGCACTTTGGATGTTTTTCGAGCATCCTCACTGCACTGTTACTGTACTTTAATGTATCTAAGTTGTTTTAATTCCTCCAATTGCCACTAACAGAATCGGCGCTATCATTTGAACTAATATGATTCTCTGTAAGGCGCTAATACTAAGTGTAAGACAGACCTTTGTTGCGGGCTAGTATTAGGTGCGCCGTACCATTGAAAATAGTAGCGTATTAAACTGAATACCCTACGCGTTTTAATAGTGTTACAAATAACTCATAATATTAAAATATATTATAATATTTATGTTTATGTATTATATACACACGACAAACAGACAACCACCACAATACAAGTGGCGGTGGCAGTGCAGTGAGGATGCCCGAAAAACAACCGAGGTGCCAATAGTGACTAACACCGCCACGGAAGATGGCGAGCTGCCGAAACCGGTCTAGCAAAAGACCGAACCAGCGAGAGGAGACAGAAATACAACAAATCTACGGTATAATAATCATGTTTCGGCTTACCGCCATCGTCACTATAGCGCATTCAAAATTATTTTGTTACTTACGCAGTCGACTGCCAATGAATTATTGTGTCAGGACTTCTGATCAGTGAGCATATACTCGTGGGTAGTCTCTAGAGTATTGGGACACTATGACCTAATTCCATTACTGGTGACCGTAATCAGTACCGCTCTAGTCCTATACCGAACAAGGAAGACGAGACAAAAAAGAAAACAAACAATTTATTTCGAGAATGATCGTTGTTTATACGATGTTCTTCGAACTTGTTGATAGGTTGGCGGTATCGACCAAGTGAAAATGTACACTGATCCCCCGCCCCCTAATGATTTTCTGAATATCATTTCGACCCACGTCCGGTCGCTAAAACTTTCGAGTCTGCTCGGCCGCCCTCATTTGAAAACATTTCCGCTACGTTGATCTTACTTTGATCCTGGCTCTATGTAAAATGCAGAAACTTTGATTTGAGCCTCGGTTCATGTTTTACACATGACCGTGCCCCGTTTGTCCCCCCCTAATCATCATCGGACATGTAGTATAATCTGAATATTTATGCGACAGATTCATAACATTTCCTGTTTTGGATATCAACTAAATAAGACGGGGTGAACAGAAGGGACTGAGAGAACCAAATAAATACCTATAGGATTGTTCGATGTTACGCTTAGTAATTTTATTTTAGTAGCCCAATTTCTTCAGAAGGAAGCGGTTTAACATCCTTCATAACTTCATAATTATAATTAAATTTCTACATCCCGAAGTAAATATTCACAGATACGTAGAATTATTTTCAACTTTTTCTCAAAGGAAGTTAAGCACTTTGTCAATAAGTCCAAAGTTATTTGTTTTCCCTTAGAGGTTAATATCACAACAAATATATCAGAATTTGCTCACATTAGTTGAATGGGTTAAAAAATTAATGCAATATAGTTCTTTTCTACCTGAATTACTGAATGCCATAGTATTAGGCTGAAATTCTTATTTTACGTAAACAACGGATTCAACAGAAGGAAGTAAATGTCGATATTATATTTTCATTCTGTCGGGCTTCATATTATCTGCGTGAAGAAACAATCCATTCCTCTCGCCAAGATCTGGAGCCAGCATCAGAAACTAATAACAGGAAGCAGTCTCGACGGTGAGGTCCGATACCGGGCTCTATATGCAGGTCGGCACGCGTGCGACCCTCCCTCCTAACATCAACGACTTTCCTTAACAAATAAGCTTTCGTCGGCCCCATCCGCTCCACCATCCCCCTCCTTCTTCAGTAAATTACCCGTCACGCAGGCGGGGCCGCCTCCAGTACAAACAACTGTTTCCCCATAACCCCCCCCCCCAACACCGGACAATATATCTGTGTCAGCGTCAGGGCGGGGATCTCGGCCGACTTCCTAAGCCCCCCACCAAGCCCCTCTCTCCGTCCTCCAGCCGCCAACAATGAATCCGCCGCAAAATAACTGGCTCTCCCGGCCCCCACTTATTCCTTAGGGCCGGGGCCAAAACAGAGACTTTTAATCCCGACAAGCGGATGTTCCTGGCCCGTATCGGCGTCTCAACATCTCATTACGGCTACATTTAGTCTGAAAAACCTGCTCTCAAGTATTCGTCCAAAAAATTCCAAGCGAGTAGACGGGGATTGAATAATCCTTACGATTCTGCAATCTTCAGAGGTCATATTTCCCGAATTCCAAAGCTTCCTAGCAAGAAAAAAAGGAAAACACTAAGTGTAAATCAAACAAAGAAATGAACTTGTCAAATTTCAAAATTAGATATACTCACGTGGAATCCCCATACGCGACTCAAAAGAACAGATCTCAATCGCAAATTTGGACTGTGGAGACCTCTTTTGAAAAGGACATCAAAACTTTCAATAGACAACAAACTGACAATATACAAATCCATTTTAAAACCGACATGGATTTACGGAATAGAACTATGGGGTTCCGCCAAAAAATCCAACATCGCCCGCATCCAGAGATTCCAGTCAAAAGTCCTTCGTACCATCCTTAATGCTCGCTGGTATGTTTCTAATCTAACAATTCATAATGACCTCAACATACCGACAGTCGACGAAGTCGCAAAATCGCGCATCCTTAAATTCCATTCTTGCCTCTCTCCACATCCAAATCCACTCGTTCAGTCCCTTTCCTCTTTTACCCATCCATTATCCCCCCGCATAGGCTCAAACGCCACTGGCCCAGAGATCTTCTTAGTCCGAAGACGTAAACTGCTCGTGTGAAAAAATTGCCATCATTGGCTGGTCTCTTTTATCGAGACATTCACGTGAAAATAAAACACTCAACACTTGTACCAATAACTTTATGTAGTTGATTGTACAAAAATAAAAAAGGTTAAAAAAAGAAGATATATTTGGAACAGTTTAAAACCATTTAGAGACTTCACTTTCTACCCAGTAGTGTTGAGGAAAACCAAAGTGATTTCATAATGGATTCCTCTTGATCCATAATGGATTGGATGTTATCCTTCTCCTCTGGCACCACGTTTCCAGAACTGTCCGACTAACAGTGACGTTTCATTCAATTCAACTCTGTAATACCTCAGAGTATTTCAGAATATCGGTAGTTCGTTCCTACGGCGGTTTTCCGTTAAAACGTCTACTGAATCACAAAGATTAAGACAAAGGACAGTATAGATAGACCTATTAATAAATATGAAGATTTACTTTGTTAATGAATCAGTAGATTTTGATATTATTTTTATTTTTATTATTTAGGACCCGTCCAAATAACCAGTTTTTTCCTAAAGATATTGCAACATTTTGCAGAAGATTATTTTGGTGTAGAAATTGCATTATTAATTAGGTGTTATGCATCGGAAAACGCCTAATAATACCCGATGTGAACGGACGGAAGACTGGAGTAAGTTGCCCAATTCCGAGTTGCCATTCGGCAGTTTCTTCAATCGAAGAAAAGTTCGGTCCGGTATAGCGGCTCTCTTGTCACTCACGGAACTGGCGACAACGTGGCTGATTATTTCACAAATTAAATGTAAATTAGTTCAGACGGAGGTCCGTTTCATTTCCTGGATTTCATCTCTCTTAGTGTAAGATTAAAAAATGTCAGTCTGTGAGTTAAGTTTAATTAAAAATTTTCTTTTCAACGTCTGCACTCCTGACATTTCGGTCAGGATTTTATAATTAACAATGCAATCAATATTATTTTACATGAAACTGTTCAAGGAGAATCTTAATAACCTTAGTTAAGATATCGAAACCGAGCCATAGCAGTTGCTTTGATACCTGGAAATTAATCTATTGCCTATGGAAAGAAATTCAGTTCATTTTATTGGTCCTTTATGATACGGGAATCTCAATTTCTGTACGCTCAATGTTAACCAACTGTGCTGTCTTCCAAATTAGCTACGTTTGAAGTAAATTCTTATGACTCTGAAAGTTGTATATGATAATTCTTAATTACACACTAATTGTTCTCGAAACTTATGTTTATATGGTATGTTTTTTACTATGAATCGTAGTCTCATTAAAAATTAATATTTCATTTCAAAGATCTCAGCACAGTTCAGAAAGGCTTTTATTTAATTTAAACATATTTTTCAACAGTTTTTTATCGCTTACGAAGTGGCAGGAAGGGCAAAAACTAATTTAAATTGCGTTAAATTATTAATGAAATGAACGAAAGAATATTATTCTTTATTGGCGGATAGTTATTTCAATTAAGGTTAGGCTAAATATTGGAAGACGGAAAACAAATGGGCGGTCCCCCGCGCTTGTATGTTTCGCTCGGAGGTCGGGTAGGTGTTAACAAAACAAGCCAGCTTATGGCATAAGCTGTTACCGCCTAGGCTTAGAGGCACCATGCCCTTCTGCAATGCGGCTGCCCGCCTCCCTCTACCAGATAGCACGAAACTCCCTGAGAATGTTTACCGAATCGTTTCCCACTGAAATCCAGGAGTTCGGTTATCTAAACAACTCTTTGATACCGATTTTATGTGCCCAAGTTTGAATACGGGGTGCGAAAATTCTAACACAGGATCTAGTGGAATGGGATGTACCTCTTCTTGTAACCAACAATGTTCGAGAAGCCTTAAAAAATATGAATCGAAGAATCGTATTTTTTCATTAAAAAACATAATTGGCCAAATCAAATCCAGCCTTATATTATGACGTTCCAAATATCTAGCATCAGTATTTTTAAAAAAATGCTCAACTAATAAACTTAATATCAACGAGCATATAGTTTCTGACTAATCAAGAAATATATTCATATATATAATTGTATTATTTCAAATTCAAACCGCGTGATTAATTAAATAATATTGAAGATGTATTAGTCTTACAAATTAATTATATTATATCGGTTCTGCGCTAATATCATTGCCACATAATATATGTGATATAGCTCACTGTCATTTACGATTTACGATTCGAGTAAATTTCTCTGTAATTAACAAAGGCTTTCCGGTGAATTAATATGAAAGTGCCACCTTCCCGATAAACCTATGTACACATCTAAGAGTAGGGTAGTTGTTTAGTTGGGTCTCGGCTGCATACTTGCATAGTAATCCCTGGTTTAACTGGAGTGGCTCTGGCTGCGGGGCATTAGCCTGTGTGTTAAAACACCATTGTGCAATGGTGGGGGCCTCTTCGGAAACGACCGCATGTATGTATGAGGCGCTCAACTGCATTATTCCCCAGGTGTCGGCACAGAACAAATATTTGTTCGTATTTCAAGTAAGGTAATTCACAGAGCCGTGAGCTCGTATGTACCGAGTGATTTGAGTAATTACTTTCCCCTGATTCTGGAACATTTCGAATTAAGGTGATTAGTACGCGATTACAAATAATAGTGTTGTATTGTTTTTTGTAAACTTTGCTCTTTGTTTGAATGTATTGATCAATCGGCAGAACTCACTGACAGAACACTCAGTCTTTTATCATCCATCCCTAATTAGATAAACAGTTTACGCACTTTGATTCGAACAATTTAATCATTATTTCTTTACTAACCTCATTATATCCTTACTAAGTTTTTGGACTCTGAATAAGTTCAGGGCTTCTCGTACCAATACAGTATAGATAGGTGAGTATATTTTTGGTGAAAGTTTGATATTATGATAAAAGCAGGGGCGGTGACGGTGCACGATTGGGCCATAGTTAGCACCGCGGAGGTTGCCGGCGAGGAACCACTCCGTTCGCAGTTCAGTGTACGCCGCTCGCTATTAATTATTCGCGTCCAATTAAAACTTGACTCCGGCTCCGACTGAGAAATCTAGTCGCCGCCGCCGCCGGCAGCCTCGTCCCTAATAAGGGCGGGGGCAGAAGATACCCGGAACAAACGTCGAAAATTATTTCCACGGCAGTCCACGCCCGCCGGCATTAACCCCGGGGGAGGCCGAAGTGTTGCCCGGCTTTTTTTTTTCTGCCGAGCCGGAATTTTTCAGCGAAATATCGTTTTCAATTTTACACCGGGGAAGCGAGAATTTATAATTCAGCCGAAACGCGGCCGTAAAATCGGGGAACGTCGACCAGTCAGGAATAGTTAATCCCGGGTCTGCTCCGACGCGGGTAACTCTCCTACGGTAAAAATTAATTACGCCACGGTTTAAGAAACAACGGCTCCGGGCCCCTTTAATAAAATCTGTCGCCCTTTGAGAAGCCCGAGAAATTATTTCCGAACTTTGTCCTCCCCGCCCCAACATTCTATTCACTGCTACCTAGTGTAAATAAATGTTCGGCCCCTATTATAAATCTTAATTACATTTCGCAGAAATAAATCTGCGCGATAGTCTTCTCGCCGCGTCCATGTGTATGCACCATTCCTCTCGGAAGGCGTCACTGCTGTTTGTAATTTTATTCGAAATACCGAAATCGGAAAACTCATCGGGGTGCACGTCCGCCGAGCTTGTCGAACTTTAGTCTACGTTCTGGCCAGAATAGATTCCTGATGCCTACGGCTCTCAACATTTTCACCACTCGCCGCCTCATAGCGTCGGCCCTGTAGTCGTGACCCGCTGCATATAACGGTCCTGTCCCATAAGATTTTCCGGTTTCCGAAAGCTTTGCCGCGATGCCGGCCCGATCCCGGTTCCAATTGCATATTCATCTTGGGCAGATTGGCGCGGAATTCATAACAGGTCGGCCCTGCTGACGACCACACCGCACCCGAGAATCAATTAGTGAGCCCACCCCCGCTCTGATTAATTAAGATGTAAATTATTGCGGGACCCGCAGAGAAAGTCGGAATCGGAGGAAGGGAGAAGGAGAAGGAAAAGCAGAAGACCATTCCCTGCATCCGAACAGCAACGCTAATAACCTGAGAAGTTGATATCTCGTAACCAATATTATTATTGAATTCGCTTGTGATACAATAAATCATATTCTATTTCTGTCACGGTCAATATGGCAGCATGGTGTCTTTGCCGCAAAACACATTTGCAAGAAACCCAAATCAAATCAAACAAAATTAAATGACGTTACAAAATAGAGTGACGATATTTCGAACTTTTTGAAAACTCACCATATGTAAATTATCGGCACAATTTTTATGTATACCATATTTGTATATTATTATTGTTATTATTATCTCGAAATACATTGAAAATATTTAAACTAAAACTGTAAGTGAGCAGTACAAATTGTTGACGCTATTACAAAATGCGCGAGCATCTGAATAAGCAACTATAAGTTATTGATGAAGAGGTTTACTGGCTTGTGTTGTTAAATGTTTCCATTACTCAATTTGTTTCATCGTTTCTATAGAATTTAATGGCTACGACTCCTGTTTACTATTCCAGACGCCCCATCGATAATAGGCATTTGTTCATCGGTGGTTGGGGTGCATTAAGCGAATATTTCCTAAACCACCTCCCCGGGCATTTCCTCGCCACTAATGCAGTCCAAATAGACTCGAAGACTAATGGAATGTTTATATTAGAAACACGGGATGGAGAAGGATGGCGCCGAGTTATTTGCAAATTCCTTTCCAAGACGGTGGGGGCCGACCCCACAGCTTTGGATTTATGCGACTGGCATATTTCTCTCTACAGGGTCCTCTTCATATTTAATCTTTCTTAATTGATAATCGCTTTATCTTTTATCAAAAACCAATCCCTTTTTGTGGGACTTCAGGTTATTTTTAAAATATAAAATTTATCCCTAGAATTCCCGTATCAATAATTATCATTCAGTGATAAATAACTGGAAATGTTTGTAATTTATTCCATCTCTTAGTAACATTTCAGCCAGTACACTATTTGTCCATATGATTTTACGTATGGCTAAGAATGGGTTAATATTGAAGGGAAACAAGTGTGGTCTTGTGGCTAACGTTTCCGGATATTTCACAATGTTGTTTATAGGGATAGGGGCGTATATCCTAGCAATGACCTATTTATTTCAATATATTTTGTGTAAATAAATAGTTACTAGTAGCTAATGGCTAATTTAATGTAAAATAACGGCTGGTATAACTGCTGCATTACAACATTTTTCACTGAATACGAGGTACTGTTCCCAGAATGGTCTCATTTTTAATGTCGCGATTATCAACTGATGATAAGGATATAAGTTAGGCTTTTATGAAGCAAATAATTATTTATTTCATGGTTTCCGTTCGGCTACAGCAATAAATTTTTTGAGGGCGGCGGCAGTATACGCAGTTGCATGGGTAGGGGGGCCTTATTTCATGGCAGGCAGTAAACCAGGGAATGTGTCGTAATAACTTCTTCTTCGAAAGCTCTACTGTTGTTGTCATCTCCCAAGTATTGTGTCCCTCGAGGCTTGCTCGGAGAGCCTATCTCTTCACGTTACCGGATTATTTTTATAAGTTTTTATCGACCCCGGTGAGTTAAAAAAATATTGAGTTCAAATAATTCCGAATCAGTTGGCTAAAATTATTAAGAAGTATCCAAGGGAAACGCAATGCTATAATTTTGAGATATTCGTAGCAACGTTTTTGAAAACATGACAACAGTTCCGGTCTAGTATAAAACCGAATCAGCATAAATTGCCAAATTTCGTTTCCTACATTTCGAAGTTCGTCATGCTTATTATGCGCTATGGGGTAGTGAATTGTTTGCGTTCAGATAATGTTGAATATAGACTGAAAATGTGTTCCATCATCGAAGAATGGCTGCATTGCCCCCAAATGTTATAATAGATGGAATCTGAAGAGCAGAAAACGGAGAAGACATAGCGCGTTTATACGGGAGGCGTCTTTGTCCAGTGTGACTGTGTAGAGGAGGAGTGTCAGGTTGCGGAAAATTAGCGCGCTCTCTCCTCGCCACTTCCGCTCCACCACTGAAATTGTCTCTGACGTCTCAATAAGGTGGGCCGCCGGAGTGCGAATGTCAGCTTTGATTTATGTGAGATATTGGAACCATCCAGTTTATTCTAGTTTTAGCCGAGATGGTCCCCGGCTCCTGTCCGCCTTTGACCGGGCTTTACCTCAAACAATGATAAAAAAGTCACGAGTATATTCGTTAAGTTAATCCTTTTTTTATAACTCTGTACTAATAGTACGCTGTAGTGTTACTTTCGCAATTAATTTTCAACTTATTTCCTAATTTTAGTCGCTAAAGCGGGAAATCGTGAAACGTGTATTTATTTGCTCAATAGCGAGAATACCCGCAGCACTGCCTGACCTCAAACGCATGAACATTATACTGAACATCTTCCAGGAGTGGAAAAACCCTCGATCCAAATCGGAATGTATTTGTGGTGAAAAAAAGCCGTCCTGCATTTTCTTGAGCTATATTTCTCCCATTCTTCTTCATCTTCTTCTCTTTTGTTTGAAGACCCTCTTTGTAGGGGGAAGAAATCGATTATTATAAAATTTGCTTCTTCCCTTTTGTATTGTCGCGCCAAGCAGCGAAATAACATAATTTATTATTAAAATGACAATGAATATTGTAATAACGAATCTTGTATATATAGTAAGGTGAAGAATAATCTAAGGAAAGTTCTTATAAATATTTATTTTTAGCTAATTTTGAATTAAAACATAAATTTTTCAGTGTATTAATGACAAATTTTGTATCCAAGATAAATTCGTTCCATATATATATATATATATATATATATATATATATATATATATATATATAAATTGGGCTGGCCGGATATTTATTAGTCCGCGTCGAATGATATCTCGGTGGCCGAATTTCAAGTATCGATGTCTTTATTGGGGGCACTGGGCATAAAGGGACGCACGGGTGACTCACTGTTCGGTTACTGTGTTGGGGAATTGTGGGCTGTGGGCCGCTAAATATCCATCGGACGGGTAAGGCTCAATACGGCCTATCTAATTGAACGATAATCGGGTTTATACACAGGTACGTAACGTAAAATTGGCAGTGAATGGCCGTTCGGCCTGTCGCATTTGTACATCACCCGTATGTTTTATTATACATCACTCGTCCGATAGTGAGTAAATGAAAACTTAATTAACTAAATTGATATTGAAACAGGGCTCGGCTTCAATTTCATACCTTCCTCTTATTACGGAATATTTTTGATTAAGTAATATCGACACATATTGTACGCATGCTAATCTTTTCGACAATGTGATAAAACTTATTATTAGAGAGATTAGATCTTTGTAAGATTAGAAGTTCAGTAACATTTTAATTAATTCTGTGTTTTCAATGTATTTTCAAAATGTCCTTATACCTCGTAATCTATCTGCCTAATAGGAACGTACCTGAAACTGTCAAAAAACGGAAATAGAAATTACATTCAAGTGTTACTATAAATGAGAAGTGAAATAACTAAGTGTTTCAAATAGTTTTCACTCCACCATCCAATTGATATAAGTTAATATAATGCATATAATAATAAAAGAATTCGACTTATTCTTATGAAATACATAAAGCTATGTTAACAACTTAAACGTTCATAGGATGTTCTTTCTGTTTGGTCAAGTAAGTGTAAATTTTTGGACTATTTTTCTGTGTTTTCATCTGTTTCTTCTGGCGAGAAGTGAATTTAAACGTACAGAAAAAACCTTTACTCGTTTGATAACACACCATAATTTGTTTAGGAAAACAACGGATCCCGGATACGGATGAACGTTTACGTCAGGGAATCGAGAAGCCGGCTGTAGGTCGATTGTTGAACCGGGCCCGGCCCCGATTGAATCCCAGAATTGTGCTGGAATAACCGACTTGTGGCAACATTTCAGCTCGGCGGCCGAACAATGTCCAATATGCCAATAATTGAACTCCAATCAGGGCATATTGAAGATACGCGGGCCCCAAACTGAGGGCGGAAGAGCCTTGCTTAGTCATAACCGGAATAGAGCGATTGGGTCAATCCCGGGCATTTCGCCCGGGCGCGGGGATTTGTTCCTCCCTCCACCATCCTCCACCCCCCTCCTCCCTCCTCCCCCTCCTCCCTCCTCCCTCCTCCTCCTCCCTCCTCCCTCCTCCCTCCTCCCTCCTCCCTCCTCCCTCCTCCCTCTTCGCCCTCCTCACCCCCCTCCACTCGCCCCCTTTAATCTGTTGAAAGCGTTCCGGCCCGAAACGTATGCCCCGACTGAATGAAAACAAAGCGAACAACGTTAACTGTAATAGGTGAATAATAGTAATTAGCCTAAACCCCGATTAGAGATTGATAAAGCCACAGATTATTAGGGGCGTATTAAGGCTCTCCAGATACAGGCAGTTAACATTCATTAATTGTCGACAGATATATTTGCCCACAAATAATAGCAGTATTGATTTATGTATTGCTAATATATGTATACTAAGCCTACTACACTAAGTGAAAGTGGAGAAGAAAGGGAAAGAAAAATTGAAAATCCTATTGTCACTCATTTAATTCTTAATACCGCTCATTTGGAGAAAAATGCAAACGGTCCGCTCTGGTTCTCCTAATGATGTACATGCAACAATAATATTGCGCTACGGTGAATCATTAAAGATGATCTTCAGATTGGTCCCGCTTCATAGTTCATTCTCTTTGTGCGAAACACTAATTTCACAATCATCCCATTCGAGTGAGATTGATATTATTTGTAAAATAAAATAGGTCGGGAAATCTATACAAAATGCATAAACGAAAATGAACTCAAGGAAATGAAGACTAGATTTACAGTCAATAAATAGGAAAACATACACAATCATCGTGAAAAATTAACTTGTAATTACAAGAAAATGACAGTAATGTCCTTTGTCCGAGTTAATGTTACTGATGCGAATAAATGCTAGGAATTATAAATTGTAAACAATAAGATAAATAAAAAAGATAACTTTATAATAATCGCCTTACGCAGTAGGAAAGGTTTACGCGTTGTTATGAATTATTTTGGGCCGGGATCCACTCTGGTGTCAGTGAACCACCGGTTTTGCCAAACCGTCCCACTTTCTCCCTTTTACCTCTGACCGGGGCCTGCCTGTTCTATCGGCCTCCTTCTCTCCCCTTCGCTCTCAGCCGCTCCTGTAATTTAGCCAATGGGCCGGCGAACCCCCCTACAACTCGATATCACAGGCCCCGGCCGGGGGACCATCGCCTCTTCATTCCGTCGACAATTCACACTCTCTCCCTCCCTCTCACTCTCTCTCTCTCTCTCTCTCCCTCCGCCAGTTTTCCACTATCTCTCGCCCTCTCTTCCGCCCTCACGGCCCCCAACCCCCTTCGCCATTTCACCGGCCCCGACACCCGCCGCTTTAATGGCATTCTAATTGGCTAAATTATTTTTTGCAAACTTAGCGCCCCGGACCGCTTAGATGTCGAAAGAGACGCTCTCCACCCCTATTGGGGCTCGACTCGACCCGGCTGCCAATAAATTACTTGACGTCCCCCGCTTTCAAGTTTTATTATTTTCCGCCCGGTGCAATTGACGTCCTCCAGTGGCCAGGAAAAAAGAGGAACGATATAGTTAAATTTTTTAAAAGCGCCCTCAAAAACAACTGCACCCCCCCCCCCATTCCAATAACACGCCGTGCACTATACGTTCAAACGAATAATTCGTATATTTAAATTACTTAGTTCGTATTCCTGTACGTCATTATAACAATCACGTTTTAGCACCGACGACCCAAAAAATTTACTAATTAAGAATCCGAAACCGAACCAGTCGTTAACATCCTTCAGTGATATACCAGTTTCGGCTTCTTGCAATTCGTGATAATATTCCGTTTCTAATGCTTGCACTGGATAGCGGGCGGTTAAGTAGTGCGCCAGCTCTTGAGTAAACTGTGACCGAGATATAACTTTATAGCTTTAGACTAAACCGTCATTAGTTCTCCCGCTGCACTGTATCCGTTAAAATATGAAGAAATGAAACATTTCATTTGTATTCATGTTTCAAATTGTATGAAAGACAATTGAATTTGCGTGAAGAAAAACGATGTTTAATAAGGACCCAAAATGTTGAGTTGACCCAAAATGTAAAGTTGACGACGAATTTGACCGTTCGGCGAAGTGATGAAGAACACCAATCAACGATGAGTATTTCATATTGTCTATTGACACAGTGTGGGACTCCTGCGTTTGACGTATTTTTCATATAGGTGATGCTAAAAACAAATTCTCGTTACGAACGCGGGCCTAGAGAACTGTGATTGAATTGTTGACGCTTGAACTTTTAATTAGCGAGTAACGCGATTCAGAAAGGAGTTTTTACCGAAGTTTCTTTCCTCACGCGACTCCCCTTTCGTTTTATCATAATTCGCGGAAAAACACTACCCTTGGGCGACTCCGCTCAACCGTCAAGCGATAGAGAGAATTTTTTATCGAGATCAAAATAAAATGGTTGTGTTCATCCTCTAATATATATTATTTTCAATTTTTTCCATTGAAATTGCAAGACTGTTAATTTACTCTTTTAAGCCAATGCACGAACAACGCATTCCTATAATTACGTACTGGTAATAAAACTACCTTTACAATCGAAATATAGTTATATAAGAGATATTAAAAGGCCCAAAACAATATGAACAACGACGAATAGTAAAACATGGATTCCAGTCTAATACGAACTCAAACATTAATACATTTTTGCATTTACAGTACCTATTGAAAGTTGTGTTTTACTGGCAGGGGCTTAAGTCATGTTATTGAATTATACCATCTCTTGAGTGCTCTTGAGACACTGGAATAATTTAATGTTTCTGTTTTTGGAACAAAAATAAATTAAACAGGGTTCCCAGTACTTGGAATATGCGTGTTTCATATTGGTTTTAAATTGTTGTATTGGTTTTTCTTTCATCATTGACTTTCAGTTCTCCCCGAAATTTCGGCTTGATGGATCGGACGTAATCCATCGTCATATACCTTTCACAAAATCGGCGACCGTGAGTGTTAAATGCAAAAATCGAGGGACTCCATTATATATTTTTAATTTCTACTATCTAACATAATTGTTTGGAGTATAGAAATTCTGCTCTCAACAAATATAATTTCTCTACTTTTCCAAAGTGGATTAAAAGTTCTGCAATTTTTGATATACCCTCGGTCCGCCACCGAATTTTCCTTTTAAAGCAATTCTATGAAATAACATTATTATATATTAATCTTTTGCTGAATACAGAGTTGAAAATAAAAATGAGATAATGCAATCAAATTAAAGACATCTCTTTTTACATTTTCTCTTTTATGTTGTCAATCAGAGGAGCATCAGATAAAGACTTGGCACTTAAAGAGCGTGAAAAAGAAGCTCTTTCCCCCTCTTTACATTAGGTCCCCCACCTTTCTGTACTCTTAAATCCAGTCCTGTAAAAGCTCCTATTGTCAACCACATACCGCACTCGACCCTCGTAAGTGCATTAATGCTTTTTGAATAAACCATATTGTAATGACATTCGGCGTTACCAATATTCGCTGCCCTGTATTGTATCTAACGTCTTCAGGATTCAAACGAAAAAATCGAACCTTTGGTCCAGCCGGTGTTACACAAGAAAAACTAAGACATTTTAAGTACTAAAATATAAAAATATATGTGAATACCCAAAATAACGTTTTACAATTTACAAGTTCGCATTCCCATTCTATTGCCAATGAATTTTAACAAACTGACGCAATCATGCCACAAAAGACTTTGCAAACAGTATCAGATGTCAATATTAACATCACGATATTCCATTACCCTAAAAATGTGGAGAGCTAACATAGTTATATTTGGTATATAAAATTATACTATAGACTTGGATAAACATTGTATGATTCTACAACTGTGGTTGATCCGATAATTTAAGTTATGTACACCAGAATATACTCCTCCACCGATCATCCCTTTATATGATATATACCTCTTGAAATCACGAGCTTTGAAAAATGAAAGATTCTTATTGAGCTTCGAAATTACACCAGATCATGTAATAGTTAAAGCAAGAAAATGTAATAGTTAGGAGTGGAGATGTTCCGATTCACGCTGGAAAACCCAAGAAATATATTAAATCATATCATCGCAACTAAAACACTATTCAATGTTCGAATATAGGTGAGGGTAATTAATTTACAGTATAATGAAAACATATTCTGGAACAGTTAGCTTATATTCGAAAACCTGTAATTCCAGAGGAGAAGGGTACAATTTCTGCGTGTCGGAATAAAAATGCAGTTGATACGGTTTAGAACGAAATAGTGTTGTACTATTGGTCATTGTCCATAGTGTAAAGGACCACGGGGTCGGTCGAATAGGAGGGTGTATTAGTGTTGAACACGGGTCTTACCCTTGTATTATGTTGTTTCGTTGGTAGGCTTGGGAAGGTGAGGGCGCAGGTCGCGGGGGTGGTTGGGCGGTCCTGGGACCCAACACAATATTCAAGGGTTTTCACGCCTAGTACTCAATCGTGTCCACCCCCGGAGGCGGCACCCCTAAATCGATTCTTCGCATTGCAGCCTTTTATTTTGAATTCATTTTGAACGGCGCTTGCACGATTCGCGGACATTCCTCCACTGTATATGCGGTGTAGTTCAGAGTTACTGAGTTGCTAATTGGGATAAAATAATTTTTAATTCACCTGATGGGAAAGCGAGCCTATTATTAAATGGCAGGAACGAATTGTTGAACTGAAATCTGACGAGAGTTTTATTGTAGATTGAATTGAGCTACTACAATCTGAAGATAAGCCTTAACTTCCTCGACATTTGGGTTGAAATAATGTCCAGTTTAAATCGGGTGGCAACGGAGGGAGAGGAGATATTGCGTTAAATTTGACCGAAAACTAGTTTAGCATTCCTGTTTTGTGGTCTGCGAGGGGTTGGAATACCGTAGATTTGTTGTGTTTCTGTCTCCTCTCTCTGGTTTGATCTTTTGCTAGATTGGTTTCGGCTCTTTTACTGTCATGTATACATGAGTACATACTGTACTTGTATATATTATATACACACGACAGACACCGACCATAGTACAAGTGAAAGTGCAGTGAGGATGGCCGGAAAACATCCGAAGTGTCAATAGTGATTAACACCGCTACTAAAGATGGCGAGCAGCCGAAACCGGTCTAGCAAAATACCAAACCAGCGAGAGGAAACACAACAAATCTTCGGTTGACCGAAAACGTTCTGTAACAAATTCCTAATTTTTTTCCTAACTCCGTATACAGTGGACACGCTATAGATAATAGAAATATTATTCTATTAAGGGCAAAAAGAAATCGAGCCAGGGGAATGTTTGCGGAGGGTTCGGGGAGGATCCAAAGTTGGAACGAAATATCTGGAATACTAGAGGGAGGAGTAGCGGCAATTCGTCAGCATTCCAGTCTTGGGAATTTCTAATCAAACTAATATAATCCGTCGGTCGGCAGCAAACCTCACCCATCACCTCATCAACCGCACTAATACCGGCTAATGTCGGTCTTGCTGCGACGGGCCTCTCCCGGCCCCGGTCCCGGCACAAACATTTTATGTCAACGTTGCATTACAAGCTCATGAATAATTCCGGCGACTCGTATTTGGACGGAACTGTTGATTTCGGCGCTGACGCCAATCCACACACGATGATGAATTACGAAGCTCGTGCGGTCCGCTTTCAATACTTAGCCCTCCCATATGTGTGTCGGCTAGTCACCTAACCACCAACCTTGGTTTTACATATTTTAGGCTTTTTGTGTTGAAGCCAACAGTCCCCCTGTTTTCTGATGCGGTTTAAAGTCATTTTTGTCACTACTTTCGTTAAAAATTACCCCATTTCAGTTAGTTTTGTTATAATAATGAACTTATTTCCACATTGGCATGAGTTAGATATACAGTAAATTGAATATTATATTCTCCAGTCTTGAAATGAATTTGCACTTAGGAATGTCGCTCAGTATATTGTTAATAACCTAATTTTTTTGGTTGGTTACCTGTTCCAATCATTGTCTGCTTAAATGAGGCCGAGCATTCGTACGTTTTCATATTTAAGAATATTGCATCAGAAAATTAGATAATACGAAATTGAATTTGACCTGTTCCCGGTTGGAAAATGAAATATGTCAAATTCGAGCTGGAAACCTCTGTTCTACGCCTAATAATAATTTCAGCGGTGCGCATTGTTCCAGCACTGTATTCAAACTGGTACAGATTTCAATCATTCAGATCCCGTTTTGGTGCTGTTCGATGGCTGGCCATTCGAGTCTCCCACCGCAGTCCGACCTGAATTTCACCCCTTTTGTGCGTCGCCGGCTCACTCCATCCCCGTATACGGCTCTCCTCCTGAAAAGTTTCCCGCTCATCTCGACCTCTGACAATAACTTCGTTTGCACTC
The DNA here is from genome assembly GCA_019843655.1 of Lethocerus indicus. NCBI lineage: Eukaryota > Metazoa > Arthropoda > Insecta > Hemiptera > Belostomatidae > Lethocerus > Lethocerus indicus. The sequence continues at coordinate 16,144,576 of JACDQD010000003.1, read as the reverse complement.
CCGGCTGCGAACGTTGTTGCGTTTTTGTCCCGAGCTCTCTTTCCTCTCCCAAACCCAATTTAATAAATGGCATATTCTACTCGAAAACATTTTCCGGATTTAAATAAAATAGATCCTAATTTGGGACGCACGCACGGTATTAGAACGTATTATAAGGTCCGTAACTAAGCAGTAATCGCCCAATTTCATAGACGAGTCCGTAAAACAAAATGAAAAATTCATCGAGATGCAACTTAATAGAGCGGGAAATACTACTCTACAGACAATACTTGCTTACAGTCCGTAGTCTCATTTAGGATAACTAACCCCGTTAAAACATTAAAGACATTTTCATAAGTATCCTGAAGGTTATTGTCTACTTAAATTCGAACTCGCTCTTCTACAGAATCTAGTTAGGAAATAAGGATACCTTATTAACTTTTATACGGTCATTGCTTTCCCCCGTAGACCAATTCTGTCGCGAATTTAACTGGGCCACCATGTACAATGGGTTTGGCAAATAATCACTATCGTGATCCTAGGACCCGGTTTTACCGCCGGTTTATCGCCCCCTGCTTATTTAACCGCGGGCCTCGTTTTATAGCCGGACGTAAAACTACATTTGGAAGGTGGAATAAAATTTTGGTATTTCACCACGGTTGAAATTCGTTACACGGTGTAACTGCTGGTCACAGTTGTAGAGCGCGATTTTCCATACGGTTTCAACCTTGTCAAATTTTGAAAGCGAATATATAGCTTACTTTGGGTGTAAATAGTGGTATTTTATTCGGCTCAGAACATAATGTAATTTAGAATCAACATTTTTTAAAACTGCTTTGTTATAAACAGTTTCGCAAACGAATTGTGTAGAAACTATATTACGTTTTTAAATTGACGCATAATAAATAATAACCACTAGTAAATATATAACCTAAGATATGCAACATTTTCCTACGGAAGACAGATAACTCGACTGTTCTCGAAAATTTCCCCAGATGGCTTATCTCGGACAAGTGAATATTTACGTTGTTGAAAATCGTCCTCGACAAAAGTGGAAATGGGCTGGCATAATTTTTAGGCGCGTCGCACGTATCGAAAAGAGTTGTCCTTTCTCTTTCTTCTGTTTTAGAGCCAATCTTCCTCAATCCAAGCTGTATGCATCTTCCTCTCCTTTTATGCTCTGAATTCAAATCTAGCTGCCATCGTATCCCCGGGGATACGGTTGCGGCCTAGAGGTATCAATGTAAATTTTCTACTCTCACCCCGCCGTTCGTCTTCAAATCGATATACATGAATCACTGTCATACGTCCCATTCGATAGTTCGCAGCGAGGTAATCGATTGTCCTAAGCCCCCTCCCCACTCAAAATAACACTTGAATCATCGCGTTTCTTGATATAATTTCAGTTTGATTAGGCTAAATGCATTGCTGAATCCTTATTAAACCCTGTACATAAAATTAAATGAATGCTATAAGATGGCTCCTACTGGGTCGGAGGACAGTACCTTTGTATTCTTATTTTTGCATTCAGTATTCATCAAATAGATTGATCTTTACTAAAGAAATCGGACTATTATGTATTAATATTGTAGCAATTGTATGATTGTATTTAAGGATTGAACAATAGGGGTCAATTGCCAATCAAATAAGTTGATGAAATGTACAGAAATCAATAAATTTGCCTGAAGTTCTTTTCCACTTTTAAGAATTCTGCTTCGGTTTACCGAAAAAAAAATTCAATTTTAATTTAAATTTATTTTAATAGTTGCAAGACAAATTAATTATGTGCTGCTTAATTAATCAGAATGGAACTCTGCTATTTCGGTACAGAATATGTAGCTCTGATCAAAGTACAAAGTTCTTCTTGGGTCGAATCACGTCTGATCGTTGACAAAGCATGAAAGCCTTCACAGGCAGGTGGTCACCTCTATTGGACCTGCCCTTAATGGCAAGGCAAATGTATATAAAAGGCTAATGAATTAGACTTAGTTGGCAGAAATTAAGGTACATGGAGGCAGCGCCAGGTTTTCTTCCTTTTTCATTGACATTTTAATGAAAGGACGGGTTCGGAAAGTTGTCTCCGTGTACAAATGTAGATATTAATCCTCCCATCAGACCTACTTGAACGAGTGAAAAAAATGAAATTGCTTTGAGCTTAGTAATACAATAAAATACAAAACCGTAAAATTAATTTGAAACCAATATACGAAACTATAAAATATAAAATTATCTAGCGATAAATAACTAAGAAACACTTAACACACTGGATAGTAATAATTACTTAGATGTGAGTGCCTTGGTCCCAGGTGTTGTTTATCCTTGCCGAAATTAATAATTTAGCACAATACCACTACAATGTTAACTGAAATATTTTCGATATACTTTAAATGCGTGACTAATTATAAACAACAATTAAGCTATAAATAAAGAAATATATATTTCTTATTGTTATAGTAAGTATTATTATTTCCAGAGAATAATCGTCCTACGTTTTCCTTTTTCGATATCAATAGAGATTGATATTTTATTATTAATATAATATGAGTCACCTAACTAATTTTCTAATACAATACATAATGAAATTATTATTCAGAGGTTTCTGTAATAAAATTAGCAATACATTACATGAGAATATAAATGTTCATAAGTGTCTAGTCGGGAATTGACAATGGAAAGCGTCGGACCGAAGTACCTGTTACGTTTTACATTTACATTTAAACGGACAATAACATTGTGCTACTTGACTTGTGAATCCGCACGTCCTTTCTCCCCCAACCGACTGATACAATTGAACGCCCTCTGTTGTTGTATCAGGGATTCCATCCATTTCACAAAAGTGTCCGTGCCCAAACAAAGGGCCGCCGTCTATGTTTCCCTTTATAGAAAACCCGAGTTTGATTTATTGCGGCATTCATTTTGCGCCCGCCGTGGGGCGACACACGTGACGGGGGGTGAGCTCTTTAAAAAGAGGAAAAAATGAAAGTCAGAGGAAGAGAGGGGGTATACGGAGCGAGAGAGCGATACGGTCGGAGAGGATGGGCAAGTTTATATTTGAACGTCACGCCCTATATATACGGCCCGGGCTTCAATTCAGCCCTATAACGGCCCTTCATGATCTTCCAATCGATCTCGGGGGACATTATCTTTATTTTATTTTAGTTTTTCACTGCCACGTTAACCCTATGAATTTTTTTCTATAATACCATGTCAAGCTCTGCTGATTATCGTAATTCTTATGATTTATTATTTATTTATTTATTGTTGTACATCTCAGTATATGAACGATTCATTTGACAGTCGTGTGATTGGGAGATTAATTATTTATGTTCAATATTATCCCAAGGAAAGATAAGTGCCTCGAACGATCAAGTGTTGTCATAAAATTGCCGCAGTATATTAAGATAACCGGGAGGAATTACCTCCGAAATAGAAACCAAAAGGCAAGGTAAAATAATGATTACACCGAAATAACAAATGTGACTTGCAGTTACTCAGAATTATGCAGAAGGGTCAAATAACTGAAGTTAATGAAACTTTCTCTACATACCTTTCATCAATCTAATTATTCCAATATCCAATTGGTCTTTCTGAAAACAAAAAGCAGGACAGTGACATCCATTTTGTGCGTTACAGTACAAATGTGGGGCGAAAGGCAAAAATGTCGTAGCACATACGCCAGAAAATTTATTATAACTAATTCTGTCGTCAACCACTAACCGGACGTTCATATATAGTGCGGTGTCTACGAGTTAATAGGATAACTTGGAGGTGATTCAAGTAGATTAATAGTAATGGCCAAAGTTGTATCAGTGCCCGAGGCCCAAATGCATTGGCCATCTGTCTACCGGCCGATGGGGAGAAGGCGACATTCCGCACCTAACAGTGTTAAACGCAGATTAAATATAATTCAGTTCGTTATCTGGGATCAAAAATCAGGTGGTAATTTTTCGTCCTGGTTTAATCATATATTCAGTTTTACAATATACATACAATATTTCAGTGTATAAGAATGAACCAAATTTAAATACATTCCATTAAAAATAAATTTGTAATTATTTTTATATTCATAATTACAATATACTCACCTGCAGAATCCATGAATTCAGAATATCAGTATTTTCTGAGTTTTCTTGAATCTCCCATTTCTTGTTTGACTCTAGACCAGTGGTAGTTCTAGTAGTTAAAAGATTCAACAGTAGTTCAATGCAGCATCACTAACGGAATGCACCAAACGAGTCTCTAGGTCTGATCCAAGAACGAGTTTATATTCAGAGCATGTTACGAAAAATTCATCCTTTTAGGGATTGCTTAATACATATCTTCCTGTATTATGATTTCAAGTCTGCTAACTGTACTCTGATGATATCGCATACCTAACCTAATCTTCATCGATTCATTTTTCTGGTGTTTTTAGTTGTTCCATTCCTCATACTGCGTTCTTTTGCTTGATTTCTGCAAAATAAAACGAGAGACGTACCCACTGGTTAGAGTATTTAACATAACAATGCATTTGAGTGATTTGTTTGTCTTGTGGAGAATATACTGAATTTTCCTACCCGCCACCAGTCCAGTGAAAAATACTCCGAATGATACACGCCCCAAGATGTCAGACAACCGAGACACTGAGTAGCCAAATTTCCTTATCTTTTACTTTGGGGCGTGTTTCTGTTTTCTTCGCATTACTATGTTTTATTGTAAAACAATGAAATTGTATTTTATTCGATTATTGATACAATTTCATCTCACTTTTTATGATATTGCAGTAGAATGTAAACAAGGAATGTCGTTCTGTTGCATACTTTTGTATGTCCTGTATATTGGAATGAAAATTAGAGAATGCCCTGGTACAGAGCGTATGAGTCATGTCCGCTTGTCCACACGAATTGCTGCGATTCAGCAGTCGTGTATAATCTTATGTTTGTTTTCGAAACCATAGAAATATAAAATCGATAGAAATTTGGAATTAAGATTCCCGCTCCGAATTGTCACCTATTGAGGCGCTCTTCTGCATCTGTGCAGCCCCCACTTTATACTATTAAAATAGAGTACATACTGATGTATATACTATAGTAGATTACTTTTACAAGATTCTCAGAAGCTGTACTGAGCCCCTAGTGGTGAACGGATGGATTCTACAATTACTGTTAATGATAGTAATGGTATTGGATGATGGCGAAAAGCTACCGGTGGACGGAAACGGGAGCTTGTCTCCTAGAGAGTTTTTAATCCAGAATATTTCACTTGTATAGGCTGAAAGTAGGCAGGGACTCCGGAATGGAGACTGTACGGAGAATAAATATCGGGAACACTGACGAATTAGAATCGATACTTTTGATATTCGCTGGAAGGTCGTAGCGTCTGCAGAACGGTCCCAAGACATAATTAAGGTTATATTCAATCTTAGGGCGTGTCGATGGGATCGGTGTGCGAGGGTAAATGAAACCGAGCGGGTGACTGTCCCGGGGCGCCATCCATCTTTACTCGAGTGGCTTAATGTACATCGATCACTCTTTGTTCGGCGACAAGTCAATTCCAGCCCCAGCCGTTAAGAACTCTTAAGAAGAGCAACTGATAACTCCCGGATATATAAATGTATTTTCAAATAATAACTCAACGCGGGGCGACAATCGATCAATGTTGGCTGAAGTCCGAGAGCGCCAAATATAGTGTCGAGGATTTTTGACAAAGCTTTCCGTTAAAAGAAATGCCTCTGCCAGGGAACGTTCTAGCGCCTTCGACGCGATCAGATTTTGAATAGGACAATGAGCTCTCAGAGAACTCGCTTCCTATTCACACCGACACGTCTGTATAGAGTGCAATATTAATAACAACGTCAACAGCGGCGATAAAGGGTCAAAGAAAAGATGGCTGGGAAATCCCGAGTGACAACTTACTATTTGCCAAATGCGCGAAACGAATTCCTTCCAAAACTTCTCGACTCGTTTTTACGGGTATTTCATTTCCCGCCGCCCTAATATAAGAACATTAACCGTAAAACAATATACAATGGCGTCGAGTTTATGGTATGTGCGGGAGTCCCATAATGCATAATGCATTTATATACACCATTATGGGATATAATATTTCCATATAAAATAGAATGCTGCTTCTTATTACTCCTATGGAAAATATAATGCGTAATAACCGAGAATCGTGAAACTAATATTTACTCAGGGAATCCCTTGAATACTGTACTGAAAGTACTGTTAACATTAATACAGTGAATTAATTAGTAGTTCACTCACCGTTAAAATATTTGAAAGTAGAATGTTTCACCCGCAGCCAAAATTCGTATTGGATCTGGTATGGTGATATTCAAAACCTTCGAGGAAACAGGTACCTTAAATTAGTGCAATGGTCTTCCCTTATTTATGTAGGGATAATTTAGAATAGTAGATGGTGAAAACTATTAAATTAAGTTTTTTTATTTCTGAAATTTATAAATAAATAAATTATTAATTATAATTACAAATTGTAGTAAAGAGGTGAACGCGGGAATATTCTCCCGTTTGGTGATATTCTTTTCCGGGTCCGATCCCACCGATCGAACTGTTTGAACAGTGTAAAGGGAAACAGAGCCGTACAGAAACAATCCCGCCATTGTTAAAGACCTTAATTGCGCTTCGAATTACGTTTAGTTCTCTGTTGACAATTGTGTAGTCTGTGTCAATATTGGAATCGAGCATATTTTACCGTTTCCTGTTTGTTATTCAGCGGCGTCTGTATACCTTGGGATATACAGTGTCACATCTCCAGCCCCTCCCATACTTCCAATACAAGATTACGATTTACAATAATATAAATCACATTGTCCGCTCCGTTCACGACGCACAACGGCTCCTTAAAATCAACGACACAAGTAGGAAATAAACGAATATAACTACAAACGCAGATATATTTTATAATCATCTACCCATAATCACCACCCGATAAAGCTGCTGAAGATGATGAGTAACTGAATAGATGAGAGAAAAATATAATATTATTTTACCTATAGTATTCTGACGATTTGGAATATTATGTCATTTACAATTATTGTATTTCACTGTCTGGGTTTCAAATAATGAATATTAGAATGACATTATCGAAAGTCTGAATTTAAAGTCGAGGCGACGTATGCTTATATCCGCATTTTAAAACCTCAAGATGGCTTCCAGCAAACTGTAATTGTGCAACATTGTCGACATCGGAATATTTTTTCTCTGATGGTCCTCGGACGGAAAAGTGGAAACGAATTAGTCATGATATATTTATTCATGTACGGGATTCCAGGGAGACATTTGGGATCCGTTAGGGGGTGGTTCGTGAGAGGTAAACGGTGGAATTATTGGGGTGGGCGGATGGCTCACGTGCTCCGCTTCCGCTGAAAACAACTCGTTTCAAATGTGTAACCCCACCGCCGAGAACGATTATTTCCACCGTGCATTAGTGTGCGTGTGAGTGAGAGTAACCGAGTGTTTTTGCACACAGTGCGTGTGCGTATGTGAATTGCGTGGGGGGGGGGATGTGTGGGTGAGGAGGAGGGGTCGCACCGCGGGGCAAACGGGGCCTAAAACCGCCTCCAGAGTTATTGGGGTCCTCGGCCAGTTCCACTGCCGCAATGACATTAAAAATTCTGTGCTTGCTTTAAAGTGGAAAAAGCCTAAATAAAATTGCGATTTTACAGTTCCATGTGACTTTCCTTATCGCATTGCGGTCGCTCGCCACTCGGAGAGATTGAAGACTCACATCGCTAGATAGGAATTATAGCCTCTGCATAATATATATTAAAGATTTAAAACTAGCTCATGTATTTTAACAATATTGGACAAGGCAGGTTTTACATATAAGTTATATATAAATAAATATAGGTCAATAGAAGTGTTCCGAAATATAACGAATCACCATATAAATACTTAAAAAAATATACCAGTTGTTGCAATTTCCAATTTAAATGTACGATTATTTTACTCGTAAGGTTTTAGCGTAATGCAAGCGGATCAATGATAGAGCCGGGGATAATTGTTATGTAGCCACAGAGGTAATTACTATGCCGCCGGCGTCACTAGCTTAGACATAGAGACCTGAGTTGTGTTAACAAGCGATGGCTTTCGCCCTTATGCCGTCTGCCTCGTTGAGTAGGACCCAGTACGAAGACCAGTCTCTCATCAGTTTTTTATGACAAATACAGACTCGGATAATTTAAGAACGTCCGCACGGCAGTAATCCAACATTTGGTGTATGCTTCAAGTATTTGAAAACTAATTGTATCTAATTATTTGTTTCGTTGTCTTCCTAATTGAAATATCACTTGGGAGCTCAAAATAATATCTACTTCATTCAAAATAAATGAATCAATGAGCAATTATGGTGACATGCGCTTAAATGTTTAAACGGATAAAAACTTCCTATAATATTACCACAAGTAAGTAAACTTCATGACTTAGAATATATTCTAACAGGAGGATGAATGGAAGAAATCTGGAATGTTCACTGTAAGTTTTTTTCTCAGAATAGTGTTATTTATTCGGGTAGCAGGTGTCGAACTCCTATCCGTCTGAGATATTCCTGTTTTTTTAAAGAGCACGCTCGAGTTCCGGAATAAAGGTTTCTTCCGTTCCCCATCGGAGCTCCCACCCGGTTCCATCATCCAGATCTGACTGGAATGAATTAAACTAGGACAGATATCGTTTAGACCCCATTGCAATTCTAACAAACCAGCCAACGGTTCGCGGATATTAATTTACCGAGGTTTTTTTTTTATCTCGGCGAGTATCGAACCGAGTCTAATTCTCGGCGCTGAGCGGGGCCGGGGAGATATTTTTATTAATCCGAGCGACGCGCTCTCTTCTGGTTGGAACGGGGGCGGGGGCGGGGAAGAATTTCATCAGGGAAGATTACGACAATATGATGGGGGGCGCTCATTGTCGCTGCGGCGGGCGTGGGAGCGTTAGAGGAGGAGGATGAGGGGGAGGGCGGATGGAGGACCGACTAATGGATAGAATAATTAGTACTTTGGTGCGGGTGGATGGTTAGTGGCGGGGAGGGGAATCCTTTTGTGTGGGCCGCCTGAATAGCTAGCGCGCACCGAGGGGGGGCCGCTTGCTTTCACCCGCGCTCCGCCCGACCTCTTCGGCTGAGCGGAGTTAAAAACGGCGGAGGCACACCCCGCCGCCCCATCATCCCGGACGATTGTTAGCTTCCATCCCGTCATTAAACGGTCGCCCGGCGCGAGGTTTGTTCGATCCGAACGAAAATTATAATCTCGCGACCACGTTTCAACCGCCAGTTATTTCCAGGACTTCCGAAAATGACACTTGCGAAAATTTGAATCGGTGCCGACAAGTAACCGAAGTCTACCCGATATTTTTTCTGTTATGGTTCTGTAGTAGAGAAATGTATTCTTGCCCTCAAAATTTCTTCAGATTTCTCGAAATATTACAATCTATCTGATTACACGGTGCTGTATATTGTGGTTAACTGATGTAGTCTAATCCCCTGTCTACTTTAAATTTCAACGGGACACCTACCATACGAAATATTGTTATAAGCGGCGTGAAAACTATGTAAAAGAAGAGAGTGATAATTTTAAGCTAAGATAATCCAACAACTTCGGTTTTTCATTGTTCAGAAGTCCCTCTTATATGATGAGTCTTATATGAAATCACTCTCCCTGTGTATTTGATGAGATATACAGAGACGGTCGATAGTAATTTAAGATTATATTTTTAAAAAATAGGATGCTAGTCTGGAGATGACCGGGAATAATCAACGCGGCGCTGAGGGCGTATTACACGAAACTCATCAAGAAATACATCAGAGAAAGCGAGGCCGGCTGGTGCACACAACAAAGGTAAGGCTGAAATATGCGGCGGGCAATGTTTTTTCTTCTTTCTCCCTTTTCGAACGTCCGTTGGGCAACTCCATTGAAGAAGTCTGGCTGGGCCCGGGCCCGGATTGGCCATTGTTCTCCCGGTTTCAACCCTCCGCTCCCCGCTACGCCGGTAAGCTAAATTTCCCTCCTCCGTCCCAAACTACAAGAGGTGAACAGGTTCTCTCCACCCCCTGCTCATTCACCCTCGGAAAGTACCACAAAGCGTCTGCTTCCTGCTCTCAGGTTCGTGTTCGGATTGGAGGCTGTAAAAAATATACATGTCTATGCCACAATACAGAATGTCTAATAAGTTTTAGAGTATTTAAACTGTTAGTGGCGTTACGTAAAGCTTTGGGGTTCGGTTCATGTATAAAATCTGTTAGATTTTTAAATAATTTTAACGACATCAATGAGCATTTATCTCATTAGTTCCGTCATAAGCTTACCTTTAATAAGCTTGCGGTTATATATTATGGAAGCATTGAGTTTCGACGTTGTTTCTCATTGGTGGTCAAATCACAAGATTTTTCGTACGGATTTTTAAGGATTGTTTCTTACTATAAAGTAAACATCGATTAAACATTACAAAATTTACATATATATATATATATATATATATATATATATATATATATATATATATTGCTTCTTTCGGGTGATGGAAATACCTATTTCATAAAATGATCTATTCGTGAAAGGGAAATAATAATATTAAGATAAATACTTAATTGGGTGGTTATTGCTTTAAAATTAGTTTCGTATTCTAATACTAATTGCTATGATATTGTGTATAGGTATTCTAATGTAAGTTATAACATTTAAAAGTACTGAAATATATTAAAGCAGTGGAATTGTTCTAAATGTAGTTAACGGGTGCTGCAGGTGCTAGGAGTCCTTGATTACCTTCCAGAGAATAAATTATAATTAAATAGGCAATTTACGGCTTGAAGATGCTTGAAGGATTAATTAAGAAAAGAGAGGTCGTTCCTAATTTCCAGCGTTATAATTTAAAATGCAAAGAAATTACCCATAAAATAGGTTTAATATTTTACTTTATTTTATTAGGGACTTCTACTTACCGACTAAAAAATTAACAAACCATTTTGTTTTTAGAATATGAAGTAACACAAAAAATATATACGGAATCGGTTTGGGATTTGAGTTTTTCAACAAGAATGGTTAATAACGGTAAAAACGAATGTATCCAATATTTCGTTATCACTTTAATACCCAATCCAAAAAATATATATTCCTTAGTTGCACGATATATTTTGGTTGCTAACCGGTTAATCATGTAAGGAAGGAAATAAGAAAGGCTCATTCCCTATACCAGCACTAAGCTGAGACTCAATGAAAATATTAATTTAAGAATTTATTGATTGTAGTTATTAAATAAATTAATGTGTAGAAAATAGCTGAAATCTACTTTATTATGTTATAATGATATATAGCCCAGGATATTGTTTCGTTAGTATGAGCTCGGATTATTAATAGGATTGATTGACATGTTGCCGTTTTTTTATATTGCCACCGAAATAAATAAAGAAAAGCCGGGAAACGGGCACTAATACCAAATTCCTATCCGAGTGTGTTGAACGAGGAGGGGAACGTTTTTAATCGGAATACAAAGCGGCTTTTCAACATTATGACCACCATTTTAAATATTCATCGGGCAATCATAACTCGAAACGCAGCTCCGAATATACGCCCTCTCCCCCTCCCACTAACCCTTAACCCCCAACAGTGGGCCGGAGGTAATGACGTGCTCGGCTCTGTCTGTAATGGACGGGGTTTTTAGTGGACGGAGGGAGGGAGGGCCGACGCTAACCCCGTGTTTTAGGTAGGCAGAGGTTCATTTGTAAGTAAATAAGGACACCGTGTCGGGTTACCCCCGGGGGCCGGTTCTGCCCCGATAATTGGCTCCGTCTCCGACGGCTCCTTGATCACGGTTAGTGACGCTTCAGCCGTTCGTATCCCCTTAATACAGCCCAAAAAGGATGCCTCCGTAACTTGAAAGTAAAGTTTTACAAAGACAACAATTCTATCGACGGTGTTTAATTGGAAGTCTGAACATCAATACTTAATTATGAATTGACACATGCGTTATAGTCGGTGAAACGTATGTCATTGCAGTAGAGTCCTCCATTCACGTTAGGTAATCGAGAGCAATGGATGTGCCACGGGCGGAGTAGAGTGCAATTTCTGCGTTGATTCGCGACGTTACTAATTCACGATTGCTCGCAAGGCTTTAACAAGGTGAGGTCATTGAGGCTTAATATTTTGCACGTGGCTTGCAGGCCCCGAGAAACTCTTTAACGCCGTAAAATATTTAAGTACGCGCACGGCGGAGAGAGATAACGGTTTCAAAGAGTCGCGGTGACACGGCGGAACACGTGGCGGGGGAGGCTTAATAGGTGGAATGGTCCTTAACCATGTTGGGACAGGCTCTTCACTTTTAATGGTGTTTGTTCCTCCTCCGTAGAAGGAGAGATGATGATGAGCAGGGGGGGTAGGGAGAGAAAAAAGAGTGAGACGGAGAGAGGGTGTGAGGAGAGAGGAAGAGAGGGTGTGAGAGAGATAAGGAGAGAGGGATGAGGGATAGAGAGAGAGAGAGAGAGAGAGAGAGTGGAACAGAGGGAGGGAGTGAGAGAAGGATGAAGGGCGGGTGGAATGAGAGAGAGAGAGTGAGAGAGGGAACCGTCGGAGATCGGGTCGGACGGAGATAGAGGAAGACGCCTCTTCTGTTTATCTTGTCCTCCCCATCGCTAAATGTTTCGAACTTGTCGGATGAATGGAGAGACCTTGTTGTCAGAGAAAACTCCTCTTGTCGATCAAATCGAGGACGGTCTCCAACTTTTCTTATTCTCGAGACAATAAGGGGTGGGCCGTGAGGTCATGGCGGCGATTCCCGCCTGCCCTACCCGGTAAATATTATTGCAAGACTTTCTGACCAAAGACATATACGGCGTATTTACACATTCTTGAAAAAAATTATCACGTTTTCTTGCCAATAAGTTTGGTAGCCCTCATGAAGAATAAAACTTCATTATATTTCTTACCTTCATTACTTGCGTGACTACGTATAAAATAGTTACCGAGTGATTAATTATTTGAGTGATTTCGTCAGGCTATTGAGTAATGAGGATAATAATTCAACGCAATTAATAAAAATAATTAGTAGTTTTTTCAGATTGCCAACATCACGCGCTTTCGGGGAAGCATACATACATTACATGTAAATGTAATATAACTCAATCTCGTGATATATTTCAGTCACGCAGGAGTGAGGATACTAACGCTCCTTTAATATAATATACAATAAAAACTGTAAAAATGTTTAAAAATACATTAAAAATGTTTAGTGTTCCGCGAGGGGTTGGAATACCGTAATTAATATTAATACATAATATGTACAACAGGAAAATATCACTATGGGTTTAACTCTTTCTATATTGAGATTCCTTGTGAAAAACCTAAATCGTGAACTCACATCTGATACATTGATAATATTTTGAGCTGTCCAAAGAATGGATTTATTATTGATGAACCCGTAAATGACTTAAATGAGTTACTACATACGGTTATATTATTAAAAGATTTCGTGCCCATTTTGTCTCTTCTCTGGTCTTCTACCACTTAATTAATGCCGCCGTACGAGAAGGGGCTGGAGTTGAGGCAAAAATGGTCGTCCCTTTGTTCTGAGAACCCGACACCGTCCGGGAGAATTTATTCTGGGACAGGTCCTACCAGGCTTCTTACTCTTCTTCTGTGCAATTTAAAAAACGGGAAAAAAAGGAAACTGTTCTTTAACTACTCTTACCGTTCCTCCTCCACCCTTCTACTCTCTTGCTTATCTCCCGCTCCTTTTATTCTGCTTTCCGAGAATAAAAAAAAGAACAAAGATTAATGTCTCCCAATCTGGAGGAAGCAGAAATATGCGTGATGTATAGAGAGCGTATCAGTAGATAACATCGAAACTATGATAAGTTCATTTTCTAATATCTGTAAACATATGTTCCTGTACACTTCAGAGGCCATCATTTTCATTCGTTGATTGGGGTATGGAAATAAAAATACGTCGGAAAATAAAGTAAACGGGAGGAAAATGCTTTAATAACTATATGATTATATGAGTAAAATATTAATTAGTTTTTATAAAAAAGTTTATATATTTAGAAAATTTAATAGAAATTATAGTGTCAAATAAGCTTCAGTATTCAAGAAAATATTTAGGTAATTAATAACATTATATTGTTTTAAAATAATAACGATATCTCTATTACGATAACTTAGAAGCCACAAATGCATTTCTTAAATGCTCGAACGTATTTTAGAATTCTCGGACGGGAATGTAATTCATTTAATAAAACGCCCTAATTCGGTTCGGTTGTTACCGTTAAGTCCGGCCGTTCGGTGCTAAGGAATAAGTTAGTAGCGGGGGAGCTATTCCCGATATTAGAGACTCTTAGTCGGTGCCAATTACTGGGAGGCCTTAAATCGGAGCCCGGGGCTTAAGCACCCATTTATATCAATGTTAGAGAAAAGCCGGCCAGGAATCCGGTTGCCACCCTCGGCTTCTAATTGTTTCCGTTTTACCTGCCCAACCCAACCGCCCCCAAATCATCATTGTGTAAATCGTGTTTTGTGATCCGAGAGAATAATAACATCGCAAGCGGGTAAAGTCGAGAGTTTTCTACTACAGCGGCCTACCCGCCGCGGGATTTTCCTCTGACGCGATTTAATTCCAACCTCTGAAGTATACCAAGAGTTTCCTGGACGAACTTCCCGACCGAAAGATAAACGCCCACTTCATCACATCCTGAATATAGTTCTCACAAATCTGTGGCTAGTCAAATTTACAACCATTAGCAAAACAAAATTATACTTATTGTTTACATTAATGAAGATTTACGACATATTTCCATATGTAACAAAGGAAAATTTGTTAATATATATTATAATTGGACGACCAAATAGCAATGAATTTTAAGGGATAAAAAAAAATTTATTCGCACACGGGTTAATTTTTGTCTCTATTTATATAGCGCAGTTTTGCACTCACCGATATGCGCTTGACGGGTTGATTTTTATTTTTCACGAATTTACTCTTTTATCAAAATAATAGCGAGAAAACTATTATTTTGTGCGCTATAAGTTGCCGTCCTGGAAACATTGGAAAAATATTATGAACATCTTGTAAGTAGCTAAGAAAATTTTCCATCAGTCTCAGTAGTTATTTTTCCTTAAAACTCTGTCCCAGAAAAGGCATAGCAATCTAAAATAGTATGCATGTGTTTTTTTGAAAGTTTTGTATTGCGACTAATTTTCAAATTACCTAATTAATTTCCTCGAGTTATTAACAATAAGTTATTTTGTACTTATATTTTATATATTATCAACAGTAGTTTTATTCAAGAATTATTAAGAATTAAGAATTAGTCAATATAGTTAAAAAATTAAAACAACCGACACAAAAAATTCAATATTTTTAATAATTAGAAATCGTAGAAATGAAAAAATAAGCATCCTTCAAAAACTTCGAACGAAAGTCATATTTTTGTTATTTACTTGCGTCAAAAACATATATTTGTAAAAATAATTGTAAGCCCAACGTGCATGTCTGTGGCGTCACTTCTATGGATTTCTCGATTCATTTCATCCAAAAAATTCCCATTTTGACCGACGGTGTTTGTGAGATTTTTCAGCCTGTCATACTTAAACGGTCTCCGCGTTCAGAAGTGTTCATCTGAATATAAAAGAGAAGGACTCTGATATAACGCTAATTGGGGACGATCCCGCTCCCGGCCCCCCGGAGCATTTATTGGCAGGAACGCAATAAATTCCGGATAAGTTGGTCGGAGAGACGGAAGATTTCCATTATTAAGGTCGGCCGAGCGGAGGCGGGCTTGATCGAATTCCTTTTTACATTGGGTCGGTCGGAAGCAAAGTGTAAAGCCGGGTATTAACTGGGGCCACAGCTCCGGGCACTGTACACAAAATTATCCGAGGGATAGGATCGATCGTCTTAGTGGGATGGGAGAATACTTGCGGCCGGGAGGAGAGACGGGAAGACGTTTATTGGACTTGCGTCAATCAGAGCGTATCGCCCGGCAACCGGAGCTCCCAATTTTGGTCGATGATCGATTCATTATTGAAGCGTTAATTGTATTGAAATAGCGATCCCATTTCTTCAGTTAATATTGAGGGCGCCCTTCTACAAGGATTGAACGAATTGAGATCAAATATCTAGCAAATATTTTTATAGTTACATCTAAAAAGACTCTGCGTGAATTTTAAAAATGGATCCTGTATATTCAGATTAAATTATTGCGTTCCGCAATAGTGCACCTTTTAATAACTTATAAAACGAGTCAGTACCTCATCCATGCATATAAAATCCAATAATTAATTTTTAAATCAATTTATTTGTTTATTAATAACCAAATAGGGGATGCTTTATTTATTCCATCATTGGCCTTATCCACTTCACTGTACCAACCGTTGATAATAATTAAAAACAAAAGCGGAATTAGCGACTTGGTGTGGTGCGTTGACTTTGTTATAGGGGTTTAATTCGGTCGGATGAATGGTGCCCGGTATTTTGATTTGATGAGATCTTTTTTCGTGTAAAACAAAGCGATGGAATTTATGAATGAAAATGGAACATTCAGTGGGCACCTCGGTTGCCCTGTTTCGGCCTCAATAAAACTACTGTAAATGAAGCAAATATTTAAACGTCGGCCGATAGCACTTT
Source organism: Lethocerus indicus (assembly GCA_019843655.1). Lineage (NCBI taxonomy): Eukaryota > Metazoa > Arthropoda > Insecta > Hemiptera > Belostomatidae > Lethocerus > Lethocerus indicus. The sequence goes on along the minus strand of JACDQD010000003.1, from coordinate 16,127,990 downwards.
ACGGGGCGGAGGGAGAGATGCTTCGGTCGAGCTTGAAGCTCAGGTCCGTGCGAAGGAATAGAATTGGCCTGGTAAAGGGACCCCGCACCCTTAACCCAGTTTTCTCCGGAAGTATAAATGGGAGCAGAGCGCGATATATATATATATATATATATATATATATATATATATATATATATCTTGGCGCGCTCACCCGGTGTAAATCCGGCCACTAACACTTGAATCACGGACCGAAGCGGGCACGACCTCGATTACTGTTAGTTCAGCGTTTGTTCACCCAGTTTTGTCATGACGCCGGAGATCCGAAATGCGGACGTTCTGTATATCGCGCGTCCTCCAGTTCGTTATCTCGTCCTTATGAATATAGACAAATCGTTGGAGAGATTTAGGGCAAAGGGGTATTAAATCCTGCGGAACGCTTTACAGTCCAAATCCGGACAAGGCGTCGTACGAATGCAATTTTAGTGCCTAGAAACTACTTGAAATCAGTTTATGATTCAGACAATTGGTCTGGGGCAGAAGTTTTACAGTCTAGGATAATTAAAGCTTCCTTGTTTGTTTATATTTAATTGTAGTGTGTTCTACGGTATCAAATAACGAATACATCAAATATCATGAAAGATACTGTATCTCGCCAGAAAACATTTATTTCCTTTAGAATTAAAGAAAAGTTAATTTGTAAGATTTAATATTATAGGAAAAGTATGAGGATTTAAATTTACGTTTATTTTATACAGAAAATGATTTCCGGTACTAAATACTATCCAGAGTACCATCTCTAGGGTTGAGGTCAACTTCTTGCAAACTCTTCCATATCACATCAAGCAATGTCCCCATAATTCAAAGTAATGAATAACAACTTTCAATTCAATTGATAGCAGTAATGAATAGCAGTAGGAAGAAATAAAAAACTGGTTTTATTGTATTTAAGTTGTTTTAATTCTGCTAATGTCACTAAATATGATTCTATGTAAGGCGCTGATACTAAAATGTAGGACAGACCTTTGTTGCGGGCTAGTATTAGGTGCGCCGTATCATTGAAACTAGTAGCGTCTTAAAATGAATACACTACGCGTTTTAATAGTGTTAAAAATAACTTAAATATTAAAATATATTATAATATTTATGCGTATATATAATTCGTGTGTACATATTATATACATACGACAAACAGACAACCACCACAGTACAAGTGACAGTGCAGTGAGGATGCCCAAAATCATCCCAAGTGCCAAAGTGACTAGCACCGCTACTGAAGATGGCGAGCAGCTGAAACCGGTCTAGCAAAAGACCAAACCAGCGAGAGGAGACAGAAACACACGAAATCTACGGTAATGTGATTCTAATCTTGACTGACCGAAAAATTATGCCGAGGTGTAATTCTGCTACCTCCTATCAAAATATCCTTTCCGCAGAAGGTCCAGCAGCATTCATGACGTATTATTGATTGTCAAATATACGCTGGTAAGGTAATTCAGCCGCTGCATTGAGATGGCGCCAATTAGTCGTGTAAATTACTGAAACAAAGCCACCAATAATGGCATACTTGGTAGACGCGGGGGCCGGCAGTGGATAGACCAACCGGTTAATCAGGTTACAACCCCCACCCCCACCTCCCCATCCACCAATCACTCTAATGCACTAACCAATTATCAGGCCTCATGTTAATTGCGCGTCTTGCCATTGTGCGATTCTAATTAAAAGTTTACACAATCGCATCGACACGCCGATATCATCTGTACGAACGATTTTAAATTTTACTGAAAATTCATCATATTTAACCCGAAACAAAATCGTGTGCAATTCGTGTACAATTAGCGCTACCTTTTCCATGTATGAATGTGACACTCATTTCCATCCATATGGATTCTGGATATTCAAATATATTCGCAATCATCGCTCAGCAATTTCGATAAAGTCTCGAGTATAAGTCGGAAAATACTAATGAATTTCTACATGCTAAATTATCTACTATTCTCTACTAGCTAAATAAACGGTATTGAGGAAGTATACATGTGCAAAGACAAACAAACTAAATAAATAAACGAGGCATAATGAAATATATCATATTACGCAATAAGAATTCAACACAATTTAAAGCGCTATAATTAAATTTGAAATAAACAGTTCTGTGATTAAACAATGAAGTTCGATGTAAAAACTGTTTTTAGATTTTACGCTCCGATCATTTGTCGGATGGTTATTTCTCAATTTGCCGAATATTCAGGCAAGTTTTTTTCACAATCAGTTAATTTAGCACGCATTTGAAAGGAGGCTGGCGTGCTGATCCTGCCGGATATAGGGAACTCGAAGTAGAGGAATATAGTTATTCGGGCCTAGATTTTCATCCGTCGAAATAGCTCCGGCTCCCTGCAGCCCATTTCCGACTGCTCGGCTTTCCAATCTCGTCAAGAGCAGTGTTTACTGAGCTCGGGACAATGAAAAATTCAGAGGGCGGGGCCGGGGAGGCGGACGGAGGGCTATCGGTTCCTTGTATTAGGGAACAGGTTGGATGTAGGTTAACGCCCGGACCCGGGCCCGGGCTCGGGGCCCACAGCCCGACCTCCCTCTGAAAGGTCTAAACTGCTCCGGGCGAGCCCGCCGCCGCATAAAAGACAAATAGAGACAACCCCCAAGGGCTTTACACCTACCCTAATTAGGTCCTCCGACGGCCAAATTAACCGACCTCCTCCCTCTTACACGACTCTACAGAAATATTTGAGTATACCGTTTAAAATAGAAATTACCGAATGAAACAATTCAAAACTTTCTTGTACCACTCTAAACACATATTTCGTATATATTTTTACTTTAAAATAGTTCGGGTTATTTCCTAGTATCTTGAATATACGGTATTGCACAATATTGCTTTATGTTCGTAATACAGATAAGTTACTATACTCTGGGATCCGGTTATAATATTTTGATGTTTTGCCTGTTGGACAGATAGGGATGGAATTTCTTTAGTGCTCTAAAAAAAAATCTTGTTCCATTAACCATGTTAAAGTATTGTAAAAATACAGTCAGCAATGAATATTTATTATATATACCTATCTGTAATATACGAATATATTATATAAAATAAACATACATTTACGTTAAGCGTCCAGCTATAATTATTTCACTATTGCGCAAATCATAATTAACAGTAACAATAAATTGTATCGTTTAGTTGAAACAATCAAGGTATCATGTTTAAAAGTATTAATACTGTCAAATAAAAGTTTTAATAAATTAGTGGGAAATTCAGAAACAGATATATTGGACAAGTCTATTACCGTGGGAAGTATTTTAAAGACAAGGTCCTTCCTAATATCTGGTCTGGAGCCCGTTGATTAGGTGGGGAGCGTAACAGAGGCCGGGGCCATAATCACGGTGCTAGGGCCCTGGAGGGCCCATCCCATTCCCCTTGCTCAACCCCCGGCCCGACACATTTTTACCTGTTGGTAAAACTGACCCCACCGACAACAGGTGTACACACCCTCCAGCTGGATACGGCAATAGTATTGGAAATCCGATAACAAATTGATTCCTTTCCTTAGCCATTCCGGGCCTAAAGCGTATTTCAAGGTGGCTCGCAACCGAAAAATTTTGAAACTTTTACGATATTACAACTTTCTTGGTCGCACCAATATCTTAAATGAATTAATTTTTGCATATCTTTTCAGAAATATATATCCAGGTTGCTGCTTCCCTAGGAAGTAAAAACATATTCGACCGTTTGTGGATAGTGACGGTATCGTTTTTATTCGTTTAGGAATAAGAGGGAGAAAATATTAAAGAGAGAAAACACTAACTTTTACTCCAGGTCAAAATTTGTTTGCGTCTCGGTTACAAGCTTGTTTTATAATAGTTTCTGGATCTCCTTTGGCGCAACGCCAAATTTTTAATTCGCGCAATCAGATTAACAGAATTCGGCGGAGATTTTTGACGCAGATTTTTGGATACAGTGGCTGGAGGTGTACTAAAATACCATCAAAATATCGTTATTATGTGAGTAATCAGTATAGAGAACTGTTTTTCTGTAACCTTGCATAGATTTTCGGTTTGGATCAAAGTCAGAGCGATTCCAATTTATTTAATTTAGGACAAAACAACAGAAGAACGAGCGTCTCCGTTGGAGTTTCGTTGTTCCATGCAGTTTTATATGATTTGCAGGAAATCGTTTTATTTAAATAAATAAAAATTCCAGGCCGGGAATTGTGATACATTAATAGGCAATATAGCCTCTATAATCGATGGGAGTGTTGAGAGCATTGGTTTTGATAGTCTATCTAGTTAAATTATTTAGTTTTTTTATGATGTTTACTGTTATAAATCCAAATATCTTGTTGCAGTATTCAATGTTATATTAGTTTATATCGAAATAACTCATTGAACGTGCAACTGCTGCAACCTATCCCTCATGTGTCAGATAAATAGATTACAATGTGTATATAGATAAAATGAAATATTGTGTTAGTATTTCATAGGTTTTTCGATTACGGCCCGATTTGTAGTATTTTATCGGTTTAATACGTCGGCGGTTACACTCAATAACCTAAGAAGAATGCAAGAATTTTAGGTACTTAAGTGTTTTCAGGTATCAATTCAAGACACGAAAGAATTTTGTACTTCCTTTTGATTAGTTGGGAAATTGGAGCCTTGACGTGTATCAATACCCTGTCTAAGTTCTCCAAGAGGGATCGGCTGTGTGTGCCAAGAGTGCCCTACCCTAGAGCACCCCACCCCACCATCACCCCACACCCATTGGTCAATATATCCGCTCCAATTCACAGGAGACGGTACGCGCTCGTGTTCAAATCGTTTGTGGTAAGGGATTGTGAGTATAAATTAAAACAACGGTACGGACATTACAGAAATTCGTCCTCTAGTGTGCCATCGTAGCCACTTGTAGATCCAACTGATTATAGTAAATTTAAATTTAAATTCATTACATTACGACAAACCAGTAATAAAATACTGAAAGAATGAAAACCGTTAGCAAGTAAATAATGTTATAATAATTTCATTAATAACGTCCTGTAAATATATATTCGAATGCACGTTTTACTGTTTCTGTAAAATGTCCTGAGCCGGATGTCAAGCTGGGGGTTCTGATCCCGAATTCGCAGATGTAGCAAATACATTGTAAGCAAATTGAACCGTGAAACAAGACGGTATGGGAGGGAGAGAACGGTGTCGACTGGGAGGGGCTGGCATTGTTTGCCTTATTGAATGGGTTCTACCACCCGTTAACAGCACACCTCTCGGTAAATTATTCCTCACAAAGCGGCGGCGGTCTGTGGAGGCTCTCCCTTTAGGGACACTATTTTCCATTTATTAAACCCCCTTTCGTTGTCGGAGGAAAAAACGGAGAGAAAACGGGGTAGAACTGTAAAGCATTGTTCGGACGGCCGGGAGGAAGCTCCTCTCGGGGCGGGCCCGACCCTGGCCACGGCCTCCGCCCCCACTCGCTAACCCACCGCCGCCAGCACCAATTTGCATTTCTGCCCCCGATAATTAAAGTGTCTTTAATAATTCATCAGAACAGACCCCGTCTAACTATTGCGTCTCGAACTAGGCGTTTGCGATGAACTAGGGCTCTATACACATAATAACCGAGGCCGGTCGAGACGGAAGCTGAGAAAGGGGTAGAGAAATATGGAGTCGACGTACTATCCCAAATATTTTATTCATTCGAATAATACAATATGTTTACATATGGTTCACTAGGCTATCGATATTTACAAAACATTTTTAACGAAAATAGTAGTATAATTATGCTTAGTACTGATATCTGAGAGGACAATGAGAGTTTGATAGTTTCGAAAAATAAATATACGAAAACGTTGAAAAATTATAGGATATAAGTATATTCGGTATCCATCGGATCCGGTAGGCGTGCGGGTACGCACGGCTGACAAATTTAACACAAGTTTTCTCGATTCGTCGCAAATACAGAGTTCTGAGTTATCTGACTTCGAATATACCTTTATAGATATGAGTATTCTTTAATTAATTACAAAGATTCAGTTCGTCGATTTTGATAGAAGCGGGTCTCTTAGAATTAAGAAAAACGCACTCCTTCGAACGTACGATGTGAACACAGAAGAACTACTTTACTATAAAATTTCAACTTCGTAACTGACGTCCTTTTATTTACACATTGAATCTGAAGCACTCGGTACAAGCATCCGGGGGATCGAAACCAATAATATGGATTGTCAACAACATTCTAAATAAACGACGCGTGTTTATCAGTCTTCACAGTCTAACCAACGAATCATCCGTACAACATAAATAAATTCGGTCAAAATTAACACGGTTACGACTAAACGAGCATTTAGTATCCATTACCGATCTACGTAAGTACGGTCGGTAATACGAGAACATCGCACTGATTCGAGATAAACAGGCGAGGGTAATTTACTCTATTTATCTCGCAAACTTGAGCAACCATCGAGTTGTTAAGACAAACGATAAAGGGAAGAAAACATTCACCCGAGAACTCCGGAACGAGTAATGTCCAATATCATTAGAAAGGTGTTTGGCGCCACGTGAAACCACCGAACCGGGTCCTACCGGGACCTGCCACCGGGAGCAGCGGCCATAAGTCACCACCGACAGACAGTCGCGATCCGGTAAATTAAGATTTTCCCAGTCGCCGCCTTTATTACAAGTATCCGTGATACCGTATTCGACACATCGACATTTAATTTTTATCCCGCGTGGGTATTTTTTTTTATAATTTTCAATAACAAAATTACAATTAACAGGAGGAAACGCGCGTGTTGTCGACTTGTCCACTAGGCCACGAGAGTAACCGTCGCGGTGAGCTGCTGGTGGTGTAGCGGGGAGGAGGACCACGGGTCGCAGTCGCACCCCTGTATGCGCCTCAGGGCGAAGCTGTGATGTCAGACGGTGGTCTCCATGGCGACAACGTTCTGTCAACAGAGGCTGTCCTTGCCGTCCAGGTAGAGGTCCTCGGGGAGGTCGGGTACCTGTTGGGGCCCATCCCGACGCCGAGGCCGCCCCGCGCCCTGGACAGCACCCCGCCCCCACCGCCCCCGGCACCGCCGCCGCCCCGCTCTTCTTACGCTGGTTCCGTTTGTGCTGGCGGCACTTAAAGCAGGCCGTCGTCGCTATCAGCAGGCTGAGCACCAGCAGTGCCCCGCTCCTATCGCCACGTACAGCACGGGCACGCCGAACTGGTAGGCGCAGTTAGACTCTTCTTCGTCGTACCCCGACGGACAGTGTCGCTCTCCGTCGCACCACAGTTCCGAGCTGATGCAAGCGTTCAATTCTGGACATCTACAAAGAATACGGACAATTAACAAACGATTAATATTTTATTAAAATCGTCTAAGGGATCCCGCCCTTATTTTACTTAATGTTGTCTCATCATAATACTAGTGAACTAGTACTTAATTTTATAAAATGATCGTAATTAGCGACGAAAGTTACACATATATGCAACGATATTTCTTTAAATGTATTTAAATGTATTACCTGTATGGGCAGTCGATCGTACTGGGCGACATAACGAAAGAGGAAGTAGCCGTTTGAAGTGGCCTCTTAGATACTTCCATCCACGAAACGATGTAATTTCCAGGTTCGTGCTCCAAGAATTCTACGACCATACTGCGGGTATTGGGGTTTAAAATGGATATAGAAGAACTGTGATTCCACCCGTCCGAAAAAACTTCAACGATCCTGTGTCTACCGGCAGAGGGCCCTTGGCCTTCTATCGGACATATCACTTTAGGCTCTCTCGTCTCGATTCCCGAATAGACGATTATTCTGTTCAGTGTAGGGCACTGAAAACTGTCGCTCCTCCATCTGTTCGACGATAGCTCGTACCCGTTTATTTTCAAATAAAGGTAGTTGTTAGAATTGTCGTTGGGTTCTATCAACCAAGGATGTTTTTCACAACCGACATTCACGTTGTCCAGAATTCCATTCACGCTCAACTTCTCCGCGTACACTTCGTTTAGTATTTCCGGTTTTTTCGGAAGTTTGGGGCTCTGCAACGGAATGTCGCCGCTGGGTCCGCTTAAACGTCTGTTTTTCTTGAATTTTATACAATTTTCAACGTCGTCGTCGGACGAACTGGAAATGAACTGGTATTCTCCTTCGAAATGGAAGTCGTTAAAATCTTGAGTGATGTTCATCAAGGTGACCGTAAAATTGACCTCCACGACTGATGAAGTCAGAGTGGTGATGATGAACGGGTCTGACAGTTTTGAACAGAGACAGTCACGAGGGAGCTGGACACCCGACCAGGGGTATTCCGATATCCAGAGTTCGGCGGTGCCGGTGGCGTTCTCTGCCTTCTTGACGGTGTGGACACACCTCCAGCGGCCGGTGCGAGCGTCCTGGTGGGTGGCGCAGGAACGCTCGCCGAATTTCGCCCTGGTGAAGGTGAGCTGAACCCTCTCGCCGAGCGTGGGCTCGAACCTGAGGACGCAGCTCAGGTTGTGGGCACCCCCGCGGCCGTAGTAGAACACGCTCCTGGGGGACTGGAACCTGCCGCCCAACTGGGAGGAGGTCGACGATGTGAACACCCTGTCGCAAGGATTGTCCGAACTTTTGATGTGTGACCCTTCGAGGAGCGTGTCGACGAACTCGTAGCGGAGCATGAATTCGAGGGGGAACAGGACTGAGCCCTGTTTGAGGGTCTGTTCCAGTGTCAGCTCGCTGCCGGTGGACACGTAGCTCTCGGCCGGGGAGCACGGCCTCGTGAACCTGGAGCTGTTGCTCAGCAGCGTGTGGTCGCACAGCCGGGGCACCTCTTCCTTACAGAACTCTCCCAGCAAGCTCACGTTCAACTACGCACAGAAACCCACACGTCCCGTCCAATCAGTTTATATAGACCCTCGCGGCTGGCTACCGTCAAATTAGATAACGTTTGATTTATGATGCGGTATGCCCGAGTAACATGACAGGGACGTAGCATTATTTGAAAATAAAGAGGCTTTTTCGATGCCCGGAATCGAGTCCCAATATTTAAATTCTATTGTAATAAGATATATTTAATCCCCGGCTCGTTTCAGATAAGGTGTAAAATGACACAACACGACACAAATTTTCTAATTAGGCTAATTTCGCGAGGGGCTAAAACAGTGAAATGGGTCCATAAAAGGAAAGTAGGGGTCGCGTGACGCACCACCATCGCAGCATAAAATATGGAATATACGTAATCGGATTACACATACAATAAATTTGCGATGAAATATTATTATACTGGCTATGATGGAAATTAACGGCGTACAGTACGAATTATTTATATTCTATACGGGGATTGATGTTGATAAAAGTAGGTTTAGGAATAAATCACCTGTTGTCCTGAAACTGACGTGATCCTTCCGTCCCATATTCTAAGTCGGGCGTTGCATTCGGCGGAGAGCTGGTAGGCGGCCGGGTCGGCAGGAGCGGCGTGGTACTTGATGAACGAGAGCCAGACGGTCTCATGCCTCCTGCCCTGGAAGTGATACCGGCAGGTGGTGTTCGGCGGCAGCGAATGCCTAGGATTCTCGAGCACGCCCCAAGCCGAGTCGAAGCTGGTCAGCAGGATCTCGCAGTGGTGGACGTCCCGCACGTAACTGTGCGACCTCGAGTCCACGAACAACACCTACAATCGACCCAACATATCCCTCAACATTTCCGACCAAGATAATTTATAAAACCGAGTTGATTCGAGTTTAAGCATTTTCCATTTCCTAAAATTAAGTTATATAAAAGAAAATTCCTATAATTACAAAAGCTTCGTTGAAATTCGTCACGCCGAAGTTGCATTTTTAAACCTTGGAGGGTACTTATTGTAAATACCCCTAGCGAATTTTCAATAAACAATATTGCGCCAATTAACGCTTATTGATCAACTGCAACCATGCACGCGCTGGCAGATTGCGTGATAAAATATAAGCAATGGTAATAGTCACTTATAAAAATCGTTACATACCGTCGAGCGTATTGACTTTAGGGTTGAAAACCTTCGAAAGTTTGAAATCATGAAAAATATCCATCAAAGTATACTAACACGTAGATCTTATCGATCTAATAAGAATTGTTTATATAATATACAGTTTATGACCTAAACATTTTAATGAGAGCTTAAACACATTAGAAAGCTATCGTTAAATTCCGTTCATGATTCGTGGTGCGTATTTTCATATCATATTCCGAGCACGTAATATAAGAAGAAGAAAACAAGTCAAGAACTTTTAGTGAAGTAGGAGATAGTACTCTTTTGCCGTAACCCAGTTCCTTGGGGGTAAATAAATTAGCCTTTGAGTTCAGAGAAATCTGCAGTCCGTTGAATTATACACTGTGACGAACGGAGGATTTGTAATGGGGATGTATATGATTGTTCAGTGTACTAAAAAAGCTTCAATTTAAGGTACTACAGGTATATTGAATTTTTAACGTATTAATGCTACATTATATTCATTTTTAAAGGACGTTGCAAAAAAGTAAAAATCAAATAAATTAATATGATAAATATGATAATAAACGGCAAAGTGTGGACTGCCCGGTCAATTTTCAGTTTTCAGTGGTATTAAATAGATCTATTTTATTGTCAAGTCAGTACTATGAGAACGTGTTATTGTCGTCGAACCCTATGCACCTAGCAAAGCAAGGTTGTAAAGGAGACAATAAAAGGAGGTTATAAAATGATAATTATAACCAAGATAACAATACTGACGTTCAGAAGAAATATCGTGGGAAGGGCCGGGAACAGATTTAGGAGATGAGACTTTTAAGCCCCTCCTTTTCTAAGTTGGGTGTATTATCATTTTTCAGGTCTATGATATATAGCCTGGAGTTGGCAAGGTTGGAAACAGAGCCAAGCCGGGTGTGCGGGGCGCGGGACAATGCCAGAGGGCTAGCTTTATGTCACCGGTGCCACAGCCAACCGACCGACCCCTCCTCCCCCAAACCCCTTTCTCACAATTTTAACTTCACATTTAGCCGAAATTGAAACCCAAACCTCTTTAATCTCCATCCAAAACTATCGGTCCAAACACAGATTATTCCCCATATATATGATATATATATTTCCATATTGCTATTGGCGGAATTATATTGTTAAATGCGCGAATAACTAAGTAAAAAAAAATGAGAGACGAAAAACTAAAACTAAACTCATTGCACCAGCTTAAGGTGAATAACAGACATTGATCATAACCTTCTCAGTTCCTTAGGGAAGTGGAGCTCTTTCTAACTAGAAGTTCAAGATTATGAAAGAGATACGTGATATCTATTCTTCTTCTAAGTGAATAAGAGAACAATCATTTCTTTCCATTTTCAGTGTCTTCTTATATAAATATACGGTATTTCGTCGATTATAAAACGAATGGTTTTTCCTATCTGGGTTACTCTGAATCTGGGCGCGCCACATGATCGATAACGCCTTACAGTCGATGTTAAATTCCTAATTAATTCATAAGATCGTAATTAATTTACCTTTTATGGGTAATGAAGATTTTTTCATTTTGCTTTTTCTTTTCCTCAGAAAATAAGGATGCGGCTTATAATCCAGGAGATATATAAAACTAAGATGACAAAGGACTCCACATTGATATAAACCCGCTAAAAAGTATTATCGATTTTATGTTATTATCCGAATAGGACACTATTTGTGTCCCAAATACGGTTGGGATTTCATCAGATATTTATGTATGTAAAATTATTCTTGTTTTGACCCGCTTTATAGTAAGTTACATCAACGGCACTCGGATTGTATTTGCATTCCTCAATCCGCCGTCCACGAGGACACATGTATTGCTCGCTCGTTGTCCATAACACATCCAGGACAGGAAGTTACTTTCCTAGGCCAAAACTTCGAGAAAGTTTTAAGGACATTTATATACTTACAGGCAGTCTTAGAGCGAAAACTTCTCTCGATTTTCCGAATCCACGGTATAGAAATATTTATTATCGGACCGAATACATTTTCTTATGTAAATATTAATATTCCGAGCCTGCAAAATTGCTGGCGAACAAAATAGTTTTTTGTTGCAACTACTGAAAATAGCGGATAAACGTTTTGGGGTTTATCAAAAAAACAAACCAGGGAGGAAACATAAAGCATTTATTCATTCCTTCCCTCTCTATAGTAATTCAAGGAGAGTCAATGAGAAACAACTCCGAAGTTTTTTAAAAAATACGTTAAAGGGTGGAAATGGTGGTGTTCGTTGATCGCAGACTGAAATTTAGTTAAACAAATATCGAAACTAGACAGTTCCAGGGCTTAAATGAATTTTCTGGGCGCGTGTTCCAAACAATGTCGGCGGTTGAGCCTTCTGAAATTCATCAGGGTTTTACAACGGCTGCGTAATAGGCGGGCCGAATTTCGAGACGCTAAAACAGAACAATTCGGCGCCGGCACCGTTCCCAGAGGTGGAAGCAAAACTGCACGGCAACAGGGAACAATGAGGAATATTCCAATCCCCCCTCATTAGGCCATCCCTCTCGGCCCTAACCACCTTCCATCCTCGGGGATCTTTTTCTACTTTTTTCCCACCCTTCCTCCTACTTTCACGGGGGAAACTCCTCCGCCTATCCATCTCCCGCGCCAATTTTCCCTCCCCCGATGGCCATCTTTTTCCCGCTCTCACTGCTCCCTATTCCCCTTTACCCGCCTTCATCTCCGCCCCGCTCCCGGGTCTCGTCGCTTCATCTCTAAACTACTTCGCTCACGTCCCCACTTCACCGGCTCCCCCTCCCATCCCCGCCTCATCAACCTGAACCCCCTCCCTCCCTCCAGCTCCTTTTCCTTGATTTATCTCCATGATTGAAAAGTAACCGCCGCCGCCCCGTTTGCCGCCCCCCCCCTCCACTAAAACTCGCCTCCGCCCCGGGCTGAGGACCTTATAAATAATTCCGATCACGTAGACTCCTTCTTAGAGTTCTCCTTCCTTCCCCACTCCCCTTGGGCCACTCCACTCGGCGTTATTCCCGGAGTTACCCCATTACAATAAATGAAATATATCTAAACTTTTAAACGTGATATTCTTCACCTGTACTTAAGAGTTGGAGTGAGATTATTGTAAAATACGTTCGAGTTAAACGACTTTCACTTTATTAATATTGTAAACGTTCTATCAGGGACAGAAGAAATTTCATTCCCTTCATTACGGATCCTTTAATTTCAAAGTAAACAGAAATAGGAAAAAGCTACTGTCTACTTTTACGACGACAAAGATTAATATCTCATAACGTACACAATTCGTACGCAATCAATATATTTTACTCATTAACTACTTTTTACTATATGTTACCATAGAACTTGGTTTAAACTAGAAACCACTCCAATATAGCAAAAAATAACGCAAACATTCAAAGGATTTTAATTTATTCCTAATATCCTTATATTTGTATGTTGAGAATATTACTAATGTCTTTTTATTAACAGCTTTATCATTAATCTGAAAACAAGAAATGGTTTCTTTTTAATTTTGACACCCACTCATGTATATTTTGCAGGAGATTAATAAAGAGTGAAAACTATATATTTCCCGCATAATTTTATCAATGGGACCCTTAAATATATATGAATTATAAGAAGAAATATATATATATATATATATATATATATATATATACATATGGTCTTTCAATATTAAGTGAAATATATTGGACGGAAGACTCAAAAAACAATAATCATGGTTTGTCGTTACTTTCGTGTATTGCAATACGGAAGTCATTCAATCAGAAATTCGATATCCTGTTCGCTTTCATTCCCGGCAAAGAACCACGGCCATTGTAACGGTTATTGTATTGTGACTTTTGATCATACGTTGTACTCCCCCACAGGTTTGATCCTGCTACTCTCAGCAATACTGAGGGTCACCGATTTGAAAGGTAAGCAATAAGAAATGAAACACAATATGTATTACCCTCATCGAGTCAGCTCAACGTGCGGCCGCCTCTACTTAATGAACTTGCCATCTTTTGTCCCTTTGTGGGGAAAAATTCGATTCCATCTCACAAATGTGCTTTTGCTGAACATTGGAATTAATTCGCGGTAATGAAAAGAGGTAATCGTTAAATAAACGTAACTATCGCTAAGTGACACAACTACTTAATCTTCAAGCTGGTTTAATCCATTGCAGGGTCTACACATTTCGATTTAATTAGGCTCCGTATATGTTACGCCCCAACGCAGGAGCACACACACATATCAGTGAAAAGGTCCACAATTGGAAAATTTCTTTCAGCAGTTTAAGCTTAATGTCAGGAAGTTTGACATTTAATTTGTCTCCCGGCCGAGGGCCCTGTGGTCACTGATCGAACGCCAAAGAGTCCGGTAAATTGAGCGGCGAAACCCTCCCAAGCCATTCAGGGGGGGCACCTACTCAAACAGGGCCTGATTAAACGCAATTTGAAACTATCTTTTAAGGCAGTCCACTTACAATTTGGACAACCGCCACTCCAATTGGCTTCTGCCCAAACACGAAGAAATTAATACTTCGAAATTAACTTAAGCGGGCGGATATATATATATATATATATATATATATATATATATATATATATATATATACACACACACACACACACACACACACACACACACATATTTATATATCATTGTTTGTCACGGTTATTGTGGCGCGGTTATTTGGGAATATCGCGGATCTTTTCCGATAGGCTGGGATTTCGCCAAGCTTTATTGCAATCATCATGAAAACGAAATATTTTTTTCCTTCCTTGAGAGGAGCGAGTTGAAATGTCGCGAAGTAAACCTGTAAGTAAATAAATATTGATTTGCCAGGAGCCTAAAATAGAGGATCTTCAGTGACTGAACCATTTGGTTTGAGTTTACAGACCAATTTAACAGTTCTATTGGCAGTATACACGGCGTCGCTTATTTGAGGATCCCCCAGCGGGAAACAAGCTCTTCAGTTGAAAACTACACGGAATTATGGACGGCGACAGATTAGCGCGAGCATGACGCTTGGGGCCCAATATTCGATTATAAACTGCCCCAGTTGGCCGGGGAATGAAACGCACGTTAGGTGGCACCGGGCTCTGAAATAAAATTAGTAATGCAAACTGTAACGGGCAAATATGTCATTTGAGTGCCGTTAATAACGAAGTTGTTTCACAACTCAAACGGGCTAACGTTCAAACTAAGCGGCTCATCGGTAATGCAATTATCGGTGAAATTACGTTTGTCTTGCGCGAGGCAGGTTATATTCAAATAAAATTAGAGTAACAGAACACTACTTTACTCGTATTTATCTAATTGCTTCTCGGAAGCCTATTGAACTGTTTTTAATTGATTCTTCAAAAGAAACAACAGGAAAAGTGCAGTGACAGTGCTCACAGTATACTTGTTCGATAATATATTATTGAACGCAAGCTACTGCCGATGAGACTATAGTTACCCATAAATCGTGGGTCAGATTAGCTAGTGTCGATTTTCAAATATTAGTTATGTCAAAATAAACAGAAACGGTCGGTGTCACCATCAGTTTCATTTCATGTGGGCGGTTCTATGTGTCGTTGTACGAATGAATATTTCTAGAAATAGTTAACGTATTCCACTTACCTGTACTTCAAGTTCGAATCCCGGGAGGAAGCTTAGCGGTACCGGGTGAAAAGGGTTATCGTAGGGCGACGTGTGGAACTCGAGCAGCATGTTATTGCCGCTTGATACAATGTCGGGTACGGCGTCACCCCCGCACAGCCTCACCAGCACCGGGTCCGTAGTTGAACCGCCGTCGTACACCGTCAGGTAGTCCTGTACAACGTTGCACTGGTCCCACACCCTGCAACAACATTTAGCCTATAGAATAAGGTAGCGTCAGTAGTACTTCCAGTTGGGCCAGAACTATCGGTCGGTTGCTCTCCTCAGACGGAGGAACACTGCGGTATAATTCAAAATTCATCAACCAAGTCGGCTGCATCGAACTGATCCCTGGATATCATTTGGGATCGAATTATGGCAGCATAAAATCAATTATTAGTACGAATGAGGGCATACTGTATCATTCCTTCTCCCTTGAAGCATCTCCTCCACTTGTAAAACAAACTGGATAACGCATTGACGCATCACGTCTTATATATGTGCATAAATATATCATGTTCGTGATTACAAATTGAAGAAAGCCAGTGGCTTAAGTGAAAGTTCGATATTACATTTAATCGATAAATATAATAATAAATTGCTAAGTATGTATATTGTTATTATTCGGATATATAATAATCATTTTATTTTATGTGAGTTCTCAATTATCTATATTATAATCTATAAAATTCTAGAGAGAAATATTCTATTAATCCGAAAAAAGTTAATAATATATGATTAACACGTTTAAATCTTGAATTATTATTTTATTTACAGTCTACTAAAAACAGTTAGGCAGCCGGGTGACTTTATCCGGTCAGCCGGAGCCAGTAGCCGGAGGGACTCCAAGAGGCCACCCCATTATAAATGTAATAAGGCAATTATATTATTTATGGTATCGGAGGACCGGGCACGTAACTCGGGACCAACCTCGCGTGCAAAACTACTTTACTTGTTAATAATGCCCCGGAATTACGCAGACACAGTAACATAACACGTGGGCGGTCACACACCCACGCAATGAGGGGACGCGCACGCACCACCACACGAACACCCCGCCCCCACTTCACCCACCACCCCCTGCCCTGCTATAGATAGACGATTATTAAGCTTTTAACTTGCCTCGGCCACTATAAATGGATACGGGCACTTAAGCCGGGTCAGTCTACCCCGCCGCCACCGCCCCCTTTCCAACTCGCCAGCACCAACAGAATGCCGGGCTGTACGTGTAAGCGTTTTTGGGTAATTAAGTTAAATAAGAATTACAATGTTTCGCTGACCCAAGCACGCAATTAGGCCCTCCGCAGTTGGGACAGTTGGGCCTCGTATTTGAATTTTTGAAACTTTTAAACTTGTATCAAGTAAATGGTAAAATACAAAAACATAGTCAATTTTCTTAGAATTGAAAAAAGAACGAAATCATGTTTATTTAATTTGTGGGTACCGACCACACCACACCACAGGATGCCTTGGGGTTTCAATATTGTCAGCTACAATTATAGCGATGCTACAAAATTAAATGAACCAGACATCTGGTGTGATAGGCTCATACAATGATTCCCGTGATTGATAAGGAAACTCATAAATATGATATAAATTGAAGTATGATAACATTTAAAATAGACAAAGTTAAAATCTCTAATTTAGCGGTATTTTATTATAGCAATACCGTTTTCCAAAATTGTTGTTTGATCCTATCTCTCATTTAAAAATCGCAGGTTTCTCGGTATAGTTTATTAGAAATTAAGACCGATATAAAACTAAGAAATTATTCTAACTGCAGTAATTGTAAAAAAAAGTTTTGCAATTTAGAAATGTCAGTGAGAAACTACTAGGACGCAGCAGCGAGCTTCGGTCACGGAACCTACTTGCGAGTACTTCTCGCAAGTACTGGCACGAAATCGGTCGGACGAGATTAACATTTGAATTCGGCCAAGTCTATCTCGGTTTAACAGCGCCATTGTGTTGCCAGTCTCAAACGGGTCATCTGAATGGGCTGGTCGGTCCCATCTCGGAGTTCATCGGAAACTCAATTAGTCGGACGGGGGCCCGGCCTATATTTTCGGTCTAATGTCGGCGCCGAACGAAAATAATATTATTTCTCGAAGAGCGGACGAAATAATTTTTGCCCCTCGAAGAAAGCCGGCGGGTGGAAGTTAAAGATGAGAACGCGCCCCCGTGAAGGGACTAGTATTGGAAAAGTGATAAATGCTCTCTCTCTCTCTCTCTCTCTCTCTCTCTCTCTCTCTCTCTCTCCGGACCCGACCCGAGTCGGTATAATCTCGCCCGATTCAATCCCTTCTCCGTTTAAACCGTGTGATTGCGGCTCTGCGGAGGCATGAAAACGATTCGCACAGGCTCATTTGGTACGTGGCCGGGGTAAAGTGGGAGCTCCGGATATATGATCGATAGTTGTATGACCTAATACATTTCAACAGTCAAACAACCGGCGTTTTCAATTAAATGTGCAATTTGGAACAGACCATTAATTGCCGCAGAATTGAACAGATATATTTATTAACAAGAGTCAAATCAAATAATTCTCACAGTCAAAATATAAAATTATTTCATCTTCTCGGATTTAATTTAATGCAAACTGTTTATTCAATTTTAGAGATTTTGACTTTTGGGGGGCGAGAATGTAAATTTATCGGTAGCTACTGGCATTCGAGGAAAATATAAATCTTGCAGACGGAAAGACATCTTGCAGGTGTAACAAAATAGTAACAAACTCACTCTCGCAAGTAATCTGATGAAATTTTATACCCTTACAGAACCTCTCCACTGCCCAGCATCGAAACACAGTAACCAATTTGTTACTTCCCCTCAAATCCTCTCCAAAAAATTTCCTGACGTGATTAAACGCCAGGGCGCGCATGTTGGCCCGTTTTTATTAACGTGCGATGTAGGAACGGGAGTTTATTACGCAGTTCATTAAACATGAACAAGGAGAAGATTCGCGATTCGTGCACTGAATTGTTAACGAGCGCGACTGGAGTACTGTGTGGCAAAATAGGGTTCAATGATGTCCGGAATGGTACTGCGGAGGCTGAGAGGGACTCATTATGTCCTGGATTAGAGAGAGAGAGAGAGAGAGGGGGGATGGAGGGAGGGAGAGGAGAGAGAGAGAGAGAGAGAGAGAGAGAGAGAGAGAGAGAGAGAGAGAGAGAGAGGGAGACCTGGGCAACCAAACAAGAAGTTATTAGCGGACAGAGATTGGACTGAAAACACAATGGCTCCCTCCCCCCACTGCACAACGACGAGAACTCCACACGCTCATCGATTTCTAACCCCGATGATATCAGATACTCGGGACCGTTCAGATGTCCTATACTACAGCACAAATTGG
The DNA here is from genome assembly GCA_019843655.1 of Lethocerus indicus. NCBI lineage: Eukaryota > Metazoa > Arthropoda > Insecta > Hemiptera > Belostomatidae > Lethocerus > Lethocerus indicus. Next base: position 16,109,082 of record JACDQD010000003.1, on the reverse strand, counting down.
ACCATTTTCCTATTCAGGAAAATATTTTCCGTGGCCCTTCAAATATTACGCAGTTACAGTAAACAACAGATTTGTTTTTGTCATTTACCGCATACTTTATAGTTTTAATGGCTGGACTTTTCGCTTATTGGAATGTCAATATGACATGGATATCATCGGACAGATTAACAAAACTTATATAAAACAGTACAAAGCATTTAATGGGTGGCCGGTTAACGTTCGAATTATGACTTGTCTGTCGGCCTATTCTGTCTCTCCTGTTGCTAAAATTTTGTTGCTTACTAAATGCTGTTTCATAACTATTACAATTATTTAATAGCCCGTGAAATTTTATGACAATGCAAAATTAAGATGATCACACAATGCTTAAGAGTGACTATATCTGGCCATTTCGAGATGCCTTAACAAGTCTCTACTAAGAGGAAAGAGAATGGCAAATCTTTATTGCCAAGCATGATTTCTTCGTATAATGAGGATGTACTGTAGAAATCAGGAATCAATTTATTAATATACGTTTGAACGATTTTCTAAATGTATAAACGTAAGAAACTTAATAATTAACATGATTCTTTTATTTTGTCTTATTTACAACTGTTTTTGTTTTCTGTGATTTCACTTGAAATCACATCTTTTCTATACGAATTTATTATTTGCCTGTTTATTATTATTAGATTTATTATGTGTCATTCTAATTGGTAACCATATTATTTTCACAACTATTATGGGTAATATTATAGGAAGCTATATTTATTAATAATTATTCTAATGTCTAATATAGTAATGTAGTATGGAATGAATCGATGAGTAAATTGATCAGTCGAACGGCCAAAATGAGATTTAATAACAGCTTGATTGCCGTCCTAAAATGAAACGAATTATAACGGAATATATTTCCAACGAAATTTTCAATTGAATTCCATCCGAAAGAAGTAATATAACCGAAATTAAATCGGAAAATAATAATTAAATATCAAGTCCAGGAGGGGTTCGCGGTGGGTTGAGGCAGGAATACATTCAGCCTCCATTGCAAAGGCTCTTTCTATAATCGACTCCTTCAATAAGCCCTTCAGACCGATTTCTATTTTCATTATTCTTTCAGGAAATTACTGCTCACTATATTCCTAAAATACCGACGGAGAGGTACATTCACATACATACAAGAAACTCATTTTGTGTCATGTTTTTGCTTCTTTTACACCTGAGATGTGTTCTTTACGTATTTTTATACTTTTATATAATATATATAATATAAAATTAAATACTTAAAATATAAAATAATAACACAATTAAAAATGACCTTACATACTCCCTCTCTTCGAACGTGCATTTATACGGGGATATAAATAATTTTGTGAACGCTTTTTTCCTTAAGCAGTTAGTTCAGTAATATAGTTTTCATGCTTCGCATTTATCAGCCAATTGATTTTCATTCTCGACATTTTGTTAATTTGTGAGTTGAACGGATTTAATAATTAATATCTTTCCATTGATATTACCCTGATCGATTAATAAGGAATCTATTTAGTTAGGATTTATAATTCATAATTACCTAATAGTTTACCTAGATATTTAAACTCAAATAGAGTGAGAAGAAGTGATAAGACACATGTTTTATAATAATACTGTGTTCCACTATATTTGACATTTTCCTTTCTCTATTCTTTTTAGAAATGTGAGTTTTGTTCGCAAAATTCAAACAATGCATGGTGCCTGGTAATTATTCGGGTATATCACCCATATCGTTTACATTGTGCGGGCCTCTTAAGGAGGGCACACTCTCGACTGTCGAGAGGTTTAGTGCCAGTGACCCGAGAAGAGTGGGGGCGCGTTCGGAGCATCATAATTTTCCCCACCTCGAGGTAGGTTATCGAGTCATTTACAAGACGTTTTAATCCGGCGTATAACGCGGGACTGATGGGTCTTGCTGGGTGCGCGCTGTTAAGGGCGCGGAATCGGCTTAAAAGCGATTAAAATCCACTTTCCGTTAGGAAACTCCGCACATCGACCTCGGATGAGCCCTACAACCACCCCACCGCCTCCATCCCAAAACGTATATTTGTATATGAAAAAATGCACCACCCTTTCACCCCCACCCCCGATCACGCACACGTACAGCCCACACACGTGGAGAGCGTTATTGCCATTTTATTGCCTCCCGGTTTTTAATAATTGCAGTATTAGAGTCTCTACCTCGGAAATTAATGACCTTATATTTATTTGAGCCCCGCACCCTCATATCGTCCCACCGATATACGGCCGCCTTAGATCGAGGGCAGCTAATACGGCGGTTCGAAAACTGTTATTGCGATCGTAAACGAGGCCTGAGCCGATCAAAAACGTTCATATCGCCTGTAACTGGATTATATTTACAAGTCTATATTAAAACTATTGTGCGGACGGAAAAATACCCAAAGTGTCCAAACGGATATGATTTACAAATTAGAAGTAATTATGAAATATCCTGTTTTTTATCGGTCCGTAATTAATTCTAGGGAAAATCTCCTTTACTCAATCTCCGTCATGAGGCGACAGCATATATTTAAGCTAAGAATTCCTTCGCATTTAAAATGTAATATTGTGCTTAGAGTCACGAAAACACTCTGCATAGAAGGGGGTTCTATATTGATGAAAAAAGGTCTTGCGGGGGGTTAAATAAAGTAGAATGAAGTGAATGTCTCTCCAGCCGGTCCCTTTCTTCTCGGCACTCGGGGTCCCCTTCGCCCGCCCACTCTTCCTTTCTTCCTCCGTCACACTTCAATATATTAAAGGAACTTTATTAAGTAAACATAGCGTCGTTCTTTATTGGTTCCCGCTCCACGGTGTTTGGACTAAGACTTCCCCCCTTTGTCCTCGCTCCTCGGCCCCTAATTATTCGAGTCCGCATCCGCCCAAACCCCGGCCCGAAAGTCGTCGCCCCCTCCATCCCATCACCCAGTCCCCTCAACGAATACACTGAAGAGAAATTTTTGAGCGACAAAAGAAAATCCTACTTTCTAGGTACACTTTAGGTGTCCCTCAAGCGAAAACGGGTGACGCAAAAAAATACACAACGAAGAGGTTACACATCAATAAGTATCCATTAATCGTATACATTAATAGAAATAGAGAAACTTTATTTTTTCGGGATTTGAGAGAAAAATTGCTGAAAAAAGTATGTGACTAAATATTATTCGCCGGTGCGATGTAATTCATTTGACATAGTATTTGGCATTTATGAACCACTTATTGCTCCATAAGCTGTAAATGCCTTCCCTGCCTTCGCATATCGAAGATATTGAAAATGCAGACACGAGGAAATGATAATTTTAAAATGATTATAAGCATTCGTAGAACAATTTTTATTGCGTTCTAGGAATTCACTTGGGCAGTAGAATACCTATACAAACAATGCTGAAATTATCAACGCCGAACAAAGTAATTTGAGCGATGACGTTCCTCGGTTTAAACACCTCGCGATCCGATTGGCAGTTGCGCAGGTATTGGGGAAGGCGGCGGGCCTAATCCTTTTAATCCGGTCAATTGGGGTTGAGCGTATAGTGAGATAATGGGTGCACCTGGGGGGGGGCACTCGGTTGTCGGCAGACCGGTCTATTGTTATTGGCTCCAATAACCGGCAATATACCCGGACCCGCAGCCACAAATGTCCGCTCAGCCGACGGCCAGTTCACTTCTGTCCTACTCTCCGATTACCGGACATGTCGGGACCCCGATTGACAGTATTTGCGCTACTAAATTAAGCCTCTTTCCGACGATGAATTGATTGCTATACAGTTATACGAATATAAAATATTTTTTTTTTTAAACCTTTTATATTTTTGTACAATCAACTACATATAGTTATGGGTACAACTGATGAGTGTTGTCTTTTCGCATGAATGTCTCGATAAAAGAGACCACCCAATGATGGCACTTTTTCCACATGAACAGTTTATGGCTTCGGGCTAAGAAAGTTGCTGAGTAGCTTACCTATAGTGAACTGAAGGGATTTGGCGGGGATGTGGGGGTTGGTAGTAAATAAATTGGTGTGTAGACTCGAATGATTAGCAAAATTCAATTTTTATGATTTAATTTTTGAATCCTTTCTCGTTTTCATTTGAATTGCCTCAAGCCGGGTGATATTTTACTTGGGAAATTATTCAGTCTCGAGTTTAGTATTTCTTTCGCGTTACCGGTAAAAATCAACACAAATCCAGTCGGAAAGATAAATAAAAATTGACAAATTATTTATTCCCGACGGAATTTTATTCGAGATTTTAACTGAAAGAGTTTTAAGATCGAGCCGTAAAACTGCTAATGTCGCGGGACATAATGAAATTACTCTCGGCCGGCGTATTATCCGAGGGGTTCTTCCGTGGGACCCAGTTTTATCTAAGTAAAGCTCGGGCGGTGCTCGGGAAAGTCAATTTCCAATTGGGATAAGTTTTGATACCGGGGGCGGATGGCCGGGGGGGAAGCTATTAAGGCGGAACTAGAGAATAATCGCCTCTGCCGTGAGGTAGGCGTATCAATAAAGGGCCAATGATACGGCCCGAGCCCTTCGTGTTACTACCGAATTAACACTTGTTTCCAACATAAAACCAATGGCCCTTGAATGAGCCCCGCTAGACCTTTTATAAATAATTCGAGTTGTTCGACGATTTGGCGCTTTAATCCGACGCGGCAACAGACCGGAAATGAAAATTGGATATTCCGAATTTCATACTGACTTCAAACCCTTATATCATCGCACAAGGCCACACTATCGGTAAACTCTATACTGCGGTTTCACTGTGCTCAATTTGCATCCGAGAATGCCAATCATCCAAGAAATGTAGGAAAAATACTACATTCTTATAATAACATAGTTGGGTCAGAAAAACCCCACAGTTCCGTTCAGTACCGTCTTTCTTTTAGTATCGCATAATCGAGGATATTATTATAACGTTTAGGACTAGCCCTGGCTACTTTTAAAACTTGACCATTGCTTCTAATTAAGGTTATTTGGCAAGCCATAAGGTATTTATCGTGTTATAGTATATTTACCGGTATTGAGTTTATTGTTTTTTTTCCACTTTGCTTTGTAAATTTATTTATAAATAGTAATGTATAACGAATTGTTTTCTTCTATAATATGCGTTCGGATCTTGGTTCTTGCAAATATTAGGCAATAAAGATAGTCTTTAATTTGCCAATTAACATTTCCACAAGCTTATTTTAATTCATTTTACCTATGTAATATTTGCCGCGCTCAATAAGTTCGGTGGGTCACTTGAAATCCCACAATGTAATCCGCAAATATTGAAACCTTTCTGGAAATACGTAACAGAATTGAGAAAACCAACCACGATCCAGTCCTTACAACGCATTATCTTCTGTAAGATTGCCAATATCCCTTTCTATGTTACCAACCGTATAATCAACAATAACTTAAATGTTCCACTCAGGATATTACGATTGTTCAAACCACCGGACGGGTTATTGGCCGGATTATCGGTATCTGGTCCCTGGTGTGACCTCAGAGCGGTGAATTACTAAATTTAGTTTTACTGTAAAGAACATTGCTATTACTGGTTTGATTTGTATAATTTTACAACGGTACCAGTATGCAATCTTTTGAACTTTGGTATATTTGCACTACGGTTGTGGGAAACACTATGATTCCAGACATTTTTTCGGTACTGTTAATATTACTTGAAGCAATTTTTAGTTAAAACATTATTTGATGAAGAAATCTGCAATGAGGTTTAGCTACAAAAAGCAGCACATAATGTAATTATATATTTAACAAAGCGTTACAATTATCCATCCTTGTCACTACCTAAAACACATATTTTTAATTAGACGAGAGTTTTCTGTATAAGTTAAAAAGCTTTACATATACGCGGACATCTTACAATATACCTTCACTGTCTTAACACGGGAATCAAAATATTGAGATGATTTCTGACGTGCGGAAAATCGAATTTTATTTTTTTCCCTACGTTACGTGGAGTTATTTGCCCGAACACGACGGCCCGATTCCCCCTTCGGCCCGTCTTTCTTTGTCTCCAGTCTGTAATAATGCGTGTGTCGGGCCCCGTAAACTTCGGTGGTTCTATATGAGCATACTCATATCTACCTTGCGGTGACAAAATCAGGAAAGTGTAATTTAATTGATTAGATTTTCAAGTCATAAGCGGATTTTAATTCAATGGGAACTGCGCATTCCTATCCCATATTCCTATTCTATGGGACTTGCCTAGTAATTCTTATGTCGCTTTCATAAATTACTATAATTTCTTTGTCCATTGCTCCGGTAAGAGGTTCTAAGTGTTCATGATAATTTGTGTACATATTTTTTCTTTAGAAATTTCTAAAATATTAAAATTTTATTTTATGGGCCCCCACGCAATAAGTTTACAAACCCTTATATCATTTCACTCGGAAAACAAGGCTACACGATCGATAAACTCTATACTGCGGTTTCACTATGCTCAATTTGCATCCGAGAACGCCAATCATCCAAGAAATGTAGGACATTTTTTCGTCGACTGTCGGTATGTTGAGGTCATTATGGATTGCTCGGTTAGAAAGATACCGGGGAGCATTAAGGATGCTACGAAGGACTTTTGACTGGAATGTTTGGATGCGAGCGATGTCGGATTTCTTGGCGGAACCCCATAGTTCTATTCCGTATGTCCATGTCGGTTTTAGTATGGCCTTATATATTGCCAGTTAATTGACTATTGTCAGTTTTGGTGTCCTTGTCAAAAGAGGTCTCAACAGTCAAATTTACGATTTAGATCTGTTCTTTTCAGTCGGGTATGGGGATTCCACGTGAGTCGTTGGTCTATATAGAGCCCGAGGTAGCGAGCCTGCTGTTGGGTGGGGATAGGAGTACTGTTAAATAGAACAGGGGGCAAGGATGTCGACGTAGTGTGAAGGTGACGTGAGCAGATTTAGAGCTATTCACTTTCACTCTCCATCGTTTGCACCAGGACTTGTAGGAAAAATACTACATTTTTATAATAAAATAGTTCGGTCAGAAAAAGCCCACAGTTCTCTTCAGTACCGTCTTTCTTTTAGTATCGTATAATGCAGAATATTATTACGTTGTATATAGGCCTGGCTACTTAAAAAACTTGACCATAGCTTCTAATTAAGATTATAAATATAATTTGGAAGCCCATAAATATAATATTGGGGGTTATTTGGTGTAGGAAGTAGGCACCGACCTGAGGACTCTCTGGCTGCGGTCGTACTTGACAATCTGGTCCTTGATGTGGACCTTGTGGCTGTTGCGCTGTCTGACCGCTAGGAGGGCGTGCTTTCCCCTGGGCACCTGCCTGTGCTCCACCCTGTAGTAGCAGGTGACGTTCCTCGGGTAGACGCCCGGGTAGTTGGGCGACTGTATGCGGCAGGGGCGCGAGTCGCACCGCTCCAGTATCCTGTCGCAGTAGCTCCCCGGCACTAGCTCTCCCCTCCACGAGGAGACCGAGCTGTTGCCGTACCTAAGGTGGGCCTCGCCGCGCTTCAGGAATTTGTACGCCAGCTTAAAGTCGAAATTGTAGCCGATACCCTGAAATATAACCGCCCTCATATTAGAACTATCAGAATTGAACGCGTTTATTCCGCGGTCATTCGGAAATTTCTAATTAAATTTTCAGTCTTAATCGTTTGTTTTATAATAAAATAACTATACGCCCGATATTTATTTGTTGAAATCGGTGTGTACAAAAATGCAATGTAAATAGTAGACGGCACCCGAGCGATAAAATAATACGACGGTCATGAGATCCAATTCTGTATAGGGGGAAATAAATGAAAGGATATTTTCCTTCCACTTATCTGAAACTGCGTTCGAACGGTACTAGAAGGGAGTTAAACAAAGAACGGGAACGGATATTAGGTATTGAATTGTATGTTTTAAGGGCGTAACACACGACAGAGAGAGAATGTAATTGCGTTTCTGATTGCAACTATTGTATTCCGAGAGGGGAAGGGGAGGCGACATAATAAAGCGCTGTTTTCAAACTACTACTGAAATCTTATCGCGAAGATTTGGGTCAGAATTTTAAATTGAATCACCTAGAATATTTTCGCTGATGCAATAGTCCCCTAAGAGGATTCAAATACAAAATTAATTCTGCACTTTTCAAAAGTAAATATCGCATGCAGGTTATATAAGGAACTATTCAGCGTCTAAATTACATTGTACCGTGGCATTTTGTGCTTCCCGGGAATTGTCTGCCGCATTTCTTGGAATATAATTTTCGTACCGTTTCATGTCGGTTTAGAGACAGCTCTGCGTACTTTTCCGCACGAGCCAAATAAGGCCTGACCCCTCGGATTTATTATATCAATACGTGAGTTCGACCACCCCCACAAGGCTTACCCAAAGGACTTGCTATACCTGCCAGTTGTTGGAATCTTAATTAATCGCCCGGAGACACCATCGTGTAAAATGTGTCGGAACAAGGGCATTCGGAACAGGCGACCCTGGCAGTACGCACGCAATCCCGCCGGCGTATACTGTTACACAGAGCTCGCACATTCCTCAATATCGGTTCCCACAAGCCCCGTTGGCACATAATACGCTTAGCCAATCCCTTGGCGCTAAATCCATCCATACGGGATTGATCGATAGTAATTATCGGCCCAATACACCCTGGATTACAAAGTGATCCAGAAATATCGTCGGTTAATTCACTTTCTTACGTTTACAGTTTTGAGGCTGTCCACAGTTTTAGCATAATGCTCAGCTTAAATTACTTTCTCTTGAGCCGCCCATTACTCAAAGAAAAATATTCATTAAACAAATATAGGTAACTATGGATTTGCAACGCTTAGATTTAAGAAAGAATATTTGAAGTTTTGTAAGTCATTCTCCGTTTCACAATATTGTTTGATGCCCGCATCTAACTGCCAGGATTTTACATAAAGTTCAAGCAGGTCTAACCGCGGTTATAATTCGACCTTGTACTCACATCTTACAGAGCAGCCAAACGAAGGACAGTGCGAACCCAATAACTCCCTGTTCAATTCTCTTCCAATTTTGATTCCGAAATGTTAAAATTAAATTTGACTTCACTTACTTGTACGTTCAAACCGCGGTTTGAAAACACCGACTGTTTGTCGGTCGACTGAAAACAATCGTACCGTTTCATCCTAACGGTATACGACCACTCATTAAATGCATAATTAGATAAATGGGTTTCGATTCGGCTCACCTGTTCGGATAATTTGTCGAGCTGTAAGGTGAGGTTGAGGGACCTGCTTTCGCTGTAGTAGACGGTGTATCCCCAGGCGCTGCCGCACCACTGGCCCCCCGTCGACGGCCTGTCAGACTCCCTTATAGTCATGTAACCGTCGGGGCAACCTTCGGTAGTGAACGAGACGAATTTGCCGACAGTGAAAGTGTCGAAAGTCAACTGGAAAACGGAAATAACATTTAGTCAAGTGCTGGCCCTTCATAAAATGTACTGATACAAAATAACACAATCTTATTCTAATGGTACAAGCCTAACGCTCGGATACCCAGACCACTATGATCCCCACATTAAGAATATAATTGCAACTTTATATAAGGAACACAGAAGATTTTATTGTTACTGTGTGATTTCATAGTTGAATTTATAAATATATATTATTCGAGATTCAATACAACAGTATCTAGATACAGGATTCATTTCCGACATTTATACAATCGGCAATCGCAGTCGGGGTAATATTTTGGGGCCGCGATTTGTTTTGTAAACGTGGCCTCGTTTGCATTGTGAGCCAGCAAAGAGGAAACCGCGGCGAAGTTAAAACGCCGCAGAATTTATGTCGGTGCATTTTTCAGCCAAATGATTCACTCACTTCTGAATTCATTTCGCTTCAAAAAAGGTGGGCCATTAATCAGTAACGGACGACACGGCGGTATAGTGCCTGCCGGTCCCTCTTCAGAATAGTCTTATGAAAGTTTCTTCTTCGTGTAAAGGATAGGGGGCCTGGGGTGATAGGGGGGGGGCTAAGAGCACGACCAGACTTCATTTCCTCACTCGTTTTCAATTTAAAGGGAGGAAGAGAGTCGCGGATGCGTCATTTACTATTCGCCGCTTTAATTGCACACTCGAGCTTAAGAAATCGCGTTCCATAAATCCTACGGCGGGAAGGCAGCTCGGGCCGGGCAGGTCTTTAGTCCGCCCAGTTTCAACTACAGACGTAATTTCAACTAAATTATATTTGTCGAATGTATTCTTCCAACCCTTCTCTAGGGGTTAAGTATAAGTAACTACGAGCTCCGGGCGCCGTAATTAGAATAAACGGCGGTAAGTTATATTAATGGGGCGAATAAATTTGTGAAGGTGTCGTAAGTTATTAAAAGAACCGGACATATTTCATGGATGTTCCATATTCCTGTTTGTTTCTTTCTTCCTACATCCGGTTTTATTCATCGCGTAAATCGTAGAAATTTAGAAGTCATTAAATTATAAAAGATAGTACTTAAGAAACAGTCTGAAGGATAAGACAATATGTGCAGAAACCCAACAATTAGTATTTGTCAAATATAATTCATGAACCTATGATATTACATTATAAAAATGACCACGTTTTTGGCTGTTTGTGAAGGTTCTAAATAATGTATGAAAAGTCTAAAGGGAGGACTGACCAATTAATATAACGTAAACTTGATTTTCGTCAGATGTTGGATTGAAAAGGAACTCGAAAAAGGTCGGCCCGAGGTTACTCTGTTGAATTTCATTTGGAGTATACCTTTATTTGATCTTCGACGTGGGGATTTAAAAAAATATGGATGTCAAAACCAAGAGTTCTTCAGAGCTTGCCCTGACAGTCAATTCAAGTTTAAACGATTTTCCAGGCTCGTTTGAAAAATTTTCTTCGTGTGTGTCTTTTTACGAAGGAAATTACTCTCGGTTATATTACTAACTAATAGATATTGCTTGTAATATATACTTTTTACAATTATTATTATTTTATAGAGACTGTTCTAAAAGGCTGTTTAATGGTAATCGACTCTTCTCGTATTCTGTAATATTATTTTCTTAGGTTAGTGGTATTAGATAGTCGGGCTCAAGTGTCGAAACTTAGCAAATCTGGCGCTAATTGCGACAGACGAAGTTATGTTGTAGGGGGCGTAGGCGGTGATCTTTCGATAATTACTCGGGGACACGGTGAAGGCGCCCGTTTAGCGGCTGAACCATCGGGCCATAGTTCAGCCGTGCAGGTCGATAGATGGGGCCGTGCACGCCCAACGGCTCTCGCAATTACCCACCGTGGGCCCCGGGCCCTTCCGAGGCCGCCACAGCCGAGAAATGACCGAAAATGGCGGCCTCTCAGGTGTCGGCACTCTTTTGACATTCAATGGGGAGCGTTCCGCGTCAGAGATCAAAACGGTAATGGCGGGGTTGGTAGGGGGGCGGGTGGGGCGGTATGGAGAGGGACCCGGACCCGTTATATTTTGTCGCGTCGCCGTTGGGGCCGGGGGCGGGCGCGGGGGGAAGTGCCACTACTTATTTTCCGAGTCTCGCGAGGGTCTTGCAAAGCTTTGATGTCTCCTCCGCCGTTCTCGGTAAATATTTCTTCTCGCTTGTTTAAATATTCCGAAATGGGCGTTTTCGGCGGTCGGTTAGCCTGCATCGGAAGACCCCATTTTACTCTGATCATATTTATAAATACGTTTCTAAATCTTTAGTCTGGTTTTCCTGAATCCACTGCCCACGAAACAGCTAAAAATTACTAAGTCGGGCATGAGGAAGTCGTTTGTCTAGATGGGGCCCGTGGTGGGTGTCGGTTGGAAAGTACATGTCTATATACTTTTCAATCAAAAGATTGGTTTTCATCGAATAAATAACATATTAGATTATTATATTTGTGGGTTGAATATGCCAAATTCCGTCATTGATTCATTTAATTATAATTTTTCATAGTGTAATGTGCAATTGTATTAGAACATAATTCATTTATTCCGATCCGTTTATGCGTACTATTACTAATCTAAATTGAAATCGTGAGTAGCCGGTGAATGAGCATAGAGACACAGGTATAATATATGCATATATACGCTGCTAATTAGTAGGAGAGAAGTAAGGGTCATATTGGTATAGGGGTTGGGGGAGGTGCCGGTGAGTGACATAGTGTGCGTGTTTGGCCGCCACGGTTAAGGTGGCCTTCAGTAGTGGAGGCCACGTACAAGACATTAAACGCCCCGGGCAGACAGTTCCCAGTGAATTAATGTTGTATATTGCGGAATATTCAATTTGTACGTGCCCCGGGCAGCCCATTACTCCAGTTTATCCTTATTTCACATTACTTAATATCTTAGTAAAGCTCGAGTGTATAAACCTACTTTCATTAGTTTTAATTCCACACTTTAGAACTAAACTGTTAGTTTTAATATATTCCAACAATAAATTCTCGGTGAATTTTACAATCCGTTTTCCTATTTTAAAACATTAAAATAGACAGATTGATAAAAATTGCCATCAATTTTCCACGTTTAATTATTTTTCCATTAAATATATCCTGGAAAAACAGTCTGAGATATGAACTTATTATCTAATATACGTACAGGACCCTAAGCTTGTAATACTCCGGTACAACAAATATCAGCGAGTAATTTATATAATTTCTTTCCCAAGTGATTCGACGTAATCGGGTCACAGTTATTAGAATTAAAATTCGATTCAACTTCAACGATTTAATTTCAAACAAATTTACAACAAAAACTATTAAATACCGGAACTATTTTTGTGTTTCTCAGACCCATTTAATATATTAGGGAAGGGAGAAATATTGAAGCATTAAATATGTAAAGAACGATGATTAATAAACGAGGAATGAGATCGAGTATTTTTAATGAAAGGTTCAGTTCGAGTCACGGTCCATCATTTCACTTCTACGGTGATTAAATGAACGTACGGGATGTAATAAATTATAGATGTGCCGGGCCGCAGTTATGCCCGGGAACTAATTCATGCTTCCTGGAAGCAAATATTGAGTTGTAGGGAGAGGGTAAAATTTCAGCGCCTCTTTGTTTGGATCGCGGGTGGCGGGGAATATATCGTTTGATGTCGCCGACGATAAATGCGCTGCGTCCGTCAGGTTTGCCAACGGGCGGCGTTCTCACACAACCGTGCATTTATTCATCGGTTTACACTTACAATGCAGGTTATAGGTTATAGCCCGGTCGGTCGTCATCGCGATAGCGATCTTATGATCACCGCGAAGGGGCTTATTTCCGCGTTTTCGGGGTTGAACTTCCCTCTGGCGTTTTACGAACGCGTGCAGTAATCAGCGGTTTTATTCACGAGGGTCTGCCGCCCGCCTATGTGCAGTCCATAAAGCCCGGTGTGCGTGGGAGTAACGCACCGGAATAATCTATGCGAGCGTTCTGTAATTTTCGGGATCCGCTCCCGTTCTAATTGAAATTATCCCAATTGACCGACCTCAGACTCGATTACGACAGGTAAATTGAGCTACGATAACCACGCACTGCCGATATGGCGAACGGCGGGGCTTACTGCTACAAATTACCCGGAAGCGGTCCTTAGGAAGCTAAACAGACATTTCGTCTTTCCTAATAACCCTCGGCTCTGTTCAAGTATCGTTTTAATCAGCTTGTCTATTTTCGATGCAATCTTTTTACGATCTTTCAGTTCGACTAGATAGCTGCAGTCCCAGGATTGACCTTAAGTTCGATTTAAATTCTTATCAAAATTAAATGTCAATTTAAACGCATAATTACTGCAATATAATTTTATTATAAAATTATAGTCACACCGTGTATACGAATGGGCAAAATGATTAGAGAATCATACCGCGTTTTTAAATTACACTCACGTCTTCGGCCATTTTTTAAATGTCGGAATATTGTCAATATTTCAATCCCCTCGATTGACTCCGCATCGCCTAATTTACACTGAAATACGATATCTGGCATGTTGGTTTTGGTATAGGTTTATTAGGGAGAAGGGATATTGGAGGGTAATGAGCTGTCGACATGGAGCCAGCCAATCGGTGACATCCTTGCCGGAAATACAAAGCGAAACGGAAATGAAAACGGACGTCAAAGCCGGCCAATCACGTTACACCGGCGTACACTGTTCCCCATCTACTCACCCTGCACATTCCACGCCCAGGCTGCAGAAGTAATTTATTATTACATCTAATCATCAACTGCAGGCGTTTATAAAAACTTAATTCGATTGAGCACGCACTACGTAATTACCCGTTGTTGTATAAGGATGAAAGTGCAGAACTGATCCGAGAGGTTGCTCGGTCACTATGTCTTCGAACTCGACGAACTCAATCCGACCAAACTATTCATTGAAGAACAGCCTGAAGTAGCTACAAAGGGTTACCCCAAAAAACAATTTCGTGCTACGATGACGTCACGGTAAAAATAATTTAATTTATGATTATAGAAAGATTTCAGAGGACCCCAGCTTGGCGATTTCAACCTCCTCTGACGGGTGGAATAGTTGGGAAGTAATCAAGGAGAGGGGTTCAGTAGTTCTCACTATTCAATGCAATTACACCACTCGACCTCGGGCTTCCAATCATCGTGCCAAGAACACTGCAACAATTACTCGTCTTAAACGTTGCAGCCGGACATACCATCCAACGAGGCAAAGCTATTAAATCCAAAAGGAACTTTGTGAATTTTAACGTCACGATTGCATTATTAATTAATAAACGATTTATTCCGACCTTAATAAAAATTCGGTTTATTCTAAAGTCCAAGCTTTTATTGGAGGGGTCTTGACTCGAGAAAAAATATGTAAATCTAACGAAGGTTCCGGATTTAATTGAAATCCACCCTTTTCTAACTCATAAAATTGCTACTCTCAGGAAGAGTGTCGAAAAAGGAAATTAATTAAAAAGGATTAATTTAAAAAAAGGAATGAACGTTGAAATTATTATTAACATCTTTCCAGTTGATTAACAGCCGCGTAGACAAATGTGAAGAAGTCGTTTTAGTCGCAATGTTCGTTCAGATACGTTAGAAAGAAGAAGCGGTGAAACAATAACTGGCCAAATTTGCCTAATCTATAACGATAGAAGAAACGGAAAATAAATGTAGATTTGATGATACCATTCGCCGTGGTGTTTCGTTTTCTGATGCTAAAAACACGAATGTGGCAAATTCGCTATATAAGAATGGAGACAAAATGTAGGAAAAGAACAAAGGGAAGAACATTGAAAATTCCAGAATTATTTCTGTGATCACGATATCCACGTGCTACTAGCGACTAGCTTACTTGCACATATTCGTTTTAAGGACAAATGAT
Source organism: Lethocerus indicus (assembly GCA_019843655.1). NCBI lineage: Eukaryota > Metazoa > Arthropoda > Insecta > Hemiptera > Belostomatidae > Lethocerus > Lethocerus indicus. Next base: position 16,093,828 of record JACDQD010000003.1, on the reverse strand, counting down.
GAATTATTAATGGTTATAACATTAAATTAAAAGGACAAAAAATTTCGGCGAAGCATCGACAGAACCCAGTATTAATAAAGTTGTTTTACGGTTCGAATCGTAATTGAAACTCGGCCCGACGCTAAAAGTATCTGGGTCAGAGTTTAATCAATTGAATAGAGCTGCGGTATCATTTCCTGCCCGATTCCGCCGCTGCAGTCTCTGCCGGCTCACGTATTAAACAGCCACAATAAAACCTGCATTGTTTCCACAGGGATAATACGGGTAAAGGGAGAGGGCGAGTCGAGTTTAAGGCCGGCCCGCCGGTCTCTCCCTGCCGGGAAACAAAAACCAGCAAACTAATTATTTCAACTTTCCTCGGCTCTACCTCGTCCCATGTCTGTGTCGTTAAACAACTGGGGTTTTCGCTGGGACTCGATTCAAGTTTGACCCATCTGGGACCGGAGACCGCCGAGAGGTAGTCCCTTCCCGAAGAGGAATCGCGACGGCGGCCCCCCTTCTAACTCAGCTTCACTTTGTCGCCCGCCATTTGAAACTAGCAAATCATAAACTTCATATAAACTGTGTTAAGAAGTTTGGTGTACCTCTTTCTGTCATAGTTAAAGAATAATTCGATTATTTTGTAATTAATAAAAATTTATACGGGAATGACAATGACCGAATTAAAACTCTGTATACGTTTTATTTGTCGTCACTTTACCCCATTTACTTGCGTCTTTATTAAAAATCGACCAATAGAGAAGGGGAAAGGGGCGTGATCGAACGCCCGCCTAAAAATTACCTACCGTTCGTAAAATCCCGTAAGAATATCCGCCACGACCATTCGTCGCGCCCGGATAGGTCGTAGGGAGAATGAAATGCCTCCGGCCTAATAAAAGTGAAATCGAGCGTGCTGCTTATTATCCGAAGACCCGACCCTATTATCTTTAATGGGGGTGAATAAAAATTCGCGTTTATATTTAATAGATTTAGCGGGGTCGACAGCGTGTGAGGCGCCCCTCCTGGGCGGGGTTGGCCCGAGGAGGAATCCGCCATGAATATTTTACGAGCGTCCTTGTCCCCTACTTCTTGGCCGACCCTCGACGCCACTCGGCAAGTTTCGGGCCGGGGGCGTAAACTTTTGTATGAATAATAAAATGTAAAAAGCTGGGGGAAATTTAATAGCGGCCGACATTAATAAAAAAGACGTCTCTACTCTTGTCCTCCGCGGCCCAAATTGTTTCCGATCATTTTTAATCCCTTATGTATATTTATGAGTCGTAAAATAATAATGGGCGATTATATTTTGAACGCTTTGGCGTCAGCGTTGACGCGGTTTACCAATTCTTACGTTTGAAATATTATATTGCGTCTTACCCCTTTCAAAACCATTGTATGACTAAGCTAATCGAGTGTATTCGTCGCTTTAAAATTTTGAAATAGAATTTAAGAACTTTTAAGGTACTTGTTGGTAGGTGCGGTTAACATCTTACAAATAATTTTAATGGACCTGATTTCGAATTCGAGTTTTCTCTCAATTGTTCCATAACAACAGTTCTCCGAACAAAAGTAGATATAACGCCACCACTCCGAATGTAAATGGGGTTATTCGGAAGTTCAACGATTGCATCGGTCGTGGTGGAAAGGGATAGGCTTCTTTACTCGGCAAAGGGGGAATATTTTCCCCAATGAAAATTCACGGACAGGAACCAACCAAAAACAAATAGTTCCTATCTATGGAACAAGCATATGAGAAATGAAAAATAAGTCACTGGGAAATATTGAAAGGCAATACTAATAAGAAGCGGAAGGAATTATTTAAAGAATTCACTGGTTCTTTAAATAGAAACAGTGATTTTACCAATAACTATATTATTAATTAAGGGTAATCTGACCTTTGGTCTTCATTGAACTGGCTTCTACCATATTCTCTTTCACAACTACAATGTTCTTGCGGCTACAGGGGTTTCACCCCAACAAACTCCATTTCCGTGTCCCTCTTACATGCATTTATGAATCTCAGACGTGTACCATTCAGAGACCAAAGTTCCCATCCGAACACTGCCTAACCTAATTGACTTTGAATCCAGGTAAAAAATTAATGACGGGGATATTCATACTCGTTTGGCGAATGTGACGTACGGATTCACGATATTGTCATTCTTGTCATTCAATCTGTAGACGGCAATTTAATATCAACGTCCTTAGGGTAACAAATTAATTGAAACCCAGATATTTTATTTCATTACACATTATTGTATTTTAATTTGGAGGTTATGGTAAAAGGTTGAAAATAACCTGACGATATTTATAGCTGTTGTATAAAAGAATTAAGGAACACGGGCGGAGCTGCGCGCAACAAGGAACGTGATGCTGTCAGTTTCACCTGCCTGTCTTATATAGGCTAGATTAATTACACCCGGCGTTATTTTATAAATAATTAACTTATTTTAATTAATCAAACGGTAACTAATTTTTTAAACTTTATTTTTCGATACCGTAGATTTCGCTTACTCTCGCTGGATTGGTCTTTTGCTAGACAGGTTTCGGTTGCTCGCCATCATCAATAGCGGTGTTAGTTCCTTTTGGAACTTTGGTCCTTTGGGAACTGGTTTTTTGGCATCCTCACTGCACTGTCACTATCACTTGTACTGTGGTGGTTGTCTGTTTTCCCTGTGTATATATACGTGTCTCGTTATTGTGTTTTGGGGCGTGTTGTTTGCGGCGTGTTGTTTGTGGCCTTTGTGTTTAGGGGAGGGGATTTTTGTTAATGGGCTTAAGTCTATGTCCAATTGTCGGGGCGAATATTCTATGTAAGGCGCTAATACTAAAATGTAAGACAGACCTTTATTGCGGGCTAGTATTAGGTGCGCCGTACCATTGAAAATAGTAGCGCATTAAACTGAATACGCTACGCGTTTTAATAGTGTTAAAAATAGCTCAAATATTAAAATATATTATAATATTTACGTGTATATATATTTCGTGTGTATATATTATATACACACCAGAAACAGACAACGACTGTACTGTGGCAGTGACAGTGCAGTGAGGATGCCCAAAAAACGTCCCAAGTGCCAAAAGTGACTAGCACCGCTACTGAAGATGGCGAGCAACCGAAACCAGTCTAGCAAAAGACCACCAAACCAGCGAGAGGAGACAGAAACATACGAAATCTACGGTATTCCAACCCCTCGCAGACCACAAAACATAGTATGTTAAACCGAAAGTATCATCGTTACTGTGTTTGGTTCTCAATAGATTAATATATTTAGATATTACGGAAATTTGACGTCGATCTCACAGAAAGGAAGATGATTTCGTCAATTCCGTATCCGTCGTCGCCCAATTTATTAATGCGAACTCGGATTAACCGCCCAAATCCCGACAGGCGTAAACAGGCGTTTAATTGAACGAGACCATTCACGGGGCCATTACAAAAGCCGGCCGCGTGTTTTATTCAGGCGGTAAGGAGGAGTTCCGAGCCGGGGCGTTTCCTTTATTAATAGGAACGGGACCAGACAAGGGAAATAGCCTAACAAGTAAGGGAACCGCAGTGAGAGAGAGTAACATTGTCATTTTGAATTATTTATGTTGGTCAGAATTCTCAATTGCCCTAAATGGATTGGCGGTGACTGAGCCCGGGGCACGGGGACTTATTCGGAGGGCACAAAGGAAATCCACGGGCCCTCCTCTAAGACCAACAACAGCCGAACCAATTGCAATAATGTTACGTGAGCGGTTTCGAAAGTAAACAGACTTCTTCCTGTTCCCCGCTAGCGGCCCCTCCGCTTTCCAATCCCCCCAGGCTCCCTCCCTTCCGACCAGGAATATAGTAATAGGAGAAGCCCTCCACTGTGTCCGCAGATATCTGGGGACTGGGGCTGATCCCCCGCCGGGAGGAAGGGAAAAAACCAACGCCCATACCACCACCACCACTTTGCCCTCCAGAGATTCCACAATTTCTGTATTCGGACCCCTACACTAAGCTAGTCTCCGTCTGCCCCAAACCTAGGTTCGGGCCATTATAAATTAATAACGAGGTATTTTAAGGGAAATATACACAAATATTATCGGATATTTACTGCCGGCTTCCACAACCAACGGATACAGCCAATATAAAGGTATGGTAGACTTTGAATATAGGCATTTAAAATAAGTAACATTAGTGCATAAATAAAACACCATTCATTGTTTGGAGAAAAAATTATGATTTAAAAAAAGTTATATCTCTATCGAAGGAATTTCGAAAATTTGTGACATTCTTAACAATACGGCAAGTAGTTAATTAAACTATTACATTCAATTCTGTAATTCATTAATTGGTGGTTATGAATATTCAAACGACGAGGTAATATATCGAGTTTACGTTTCGAATTAATTGATTTCTAAAACATTAACACGTATCCGGTTGATTATATCATTACGGTATTTGTCACTTTAAGTTAAATTCAGTGCCGCGGGGTTTGAATTTAAAATCTGAAGCCAGATAAGGCGGCGTCTACTGTTAACAAGTTTTCGCTGGGATGGCTAAAGTTCGCGGAATTGCGTCGTTATCCGGAGCGCTAGGGCCGCATATTGGACCTTAACCTTTGTCGAGAAGCACCTCCAGTTCGTTAAACTGATTTCATCATGCACAGGCATATTTCATATTTGAGAGGGGGAAAACATAATAGACTAACCGGATGTGGCGCGCAAAATATTTGCTCAAGCCAGGTTTTAACATGGGCAAAGTTTATTTACCGAATGTCCTATAATCATTTCATGTGCCAGAAAGTATACTATCGCTAATTATCCTCCCTTGTGTCAAAGTAGTATTTATGTAACTACACCGATAAATTCAATTCAAATTAAAACATATTTATTATACGTATTGCAAATATTATTTATTCTCGTTTATAACAAATTTATATTGTAATTACTTCGTATATTACGTATATTTTATAATCTCGAACGATGCGGAGATGGCTCCTTTGAGCCTGATCGGAAATTTTAATAGAAAACATGAATTGATTACAACAATATACACTCGATACAGACTTCATTAAATGAAAGAAAAAACGCCGCGAATGTCGCGAAACTAGTCGAAGAAAATAAGGTTATTTTAACATATTTATGGGGTATTCCGATAATTCCAATATTACCGGAAACGTATAATGATTTATCTCTTTGCGACAATTATATTCATCAGGTTATAAGAATACATTAGCAGGTATTTCTTATAACAGGAACTTATATAAATAATTTAACTTAGTTAAATAATTCTCGAGTTAATATTCTGGGCTTAAATCAAGGCAATTAATCTTGGGACGGAGAAATATTTCCGTGACAGAGAATTATATCGTTGGGGGAAAAACAGGAACCGTTCGAGATAAGGTCAAAGTGGAACCGTTCACCGGAGGAATTCGTAGGTGGGTATCGGGTCGGGTTGAACGTGACCAACATGAACTGTTTAAGCCGGGCAGATGGAACTGTTATAACGGTAGTGAAGGATAGTCGGGGGGTGAGAGAGAGAAAGAGAGTGTGTGTGTGTGTGTGTGTGAGAGAGGGTGAGAGTGAGATGGGAGGGAGACCGGTAACTGTGTAAAATATTTAGGTGGGAGGTCCGGGGCCGGGGCCGGGGCCGGCGGGCCCAACTCGCCATTAACCGCCCCCGGGCAACAGCGTACTCCGAAACTCGGTTCATTGTATATTTAGGGGAGGGCCGGCCGGGTTCCATCGCCAAATGCCCGGTCTCATTCCCGGTGAATTCTCCCACACCCGGCTATGACCCGTCATGCGGTCGTTAGCCGCTCTCCAACCAATCCGATTGAAAAGAACAGATGCATTTTCTGTTCTCAACAAGGCGGATGACAGCCGATTACGAAGGAATCAATCAGCCTTATAGCGCTTCACGCTGTCACTAGGGTACGATTTATCGGTTAAACCTCTCCCCCATATTTCAGCTTATACAAAAATAGAGAAATAGTTTTCGTAAAATATTGGCGTTCCTTGTACTACTGAGTTAGCGAATGGTGTTCGGCACATGTGTCAAAACTGTTTATTTCTTTACGTTTTTATTAATCGAAAGATATTTGGACGGACAAAGAAGCCAAGTTCTACTTCTAACCGACCCTACACTAATATCATTCGATTGCGATCTGATGCTGAAATATTATATTGCAATCAGACGTATATACAAAAATCAATATTCCACAGTTCGTCAAGAATAGAGCATCGCGTGTGAAAAACTGATGCAGTCGGGGGCTTTTCAGTCCTGGAATACTGGACGCCACATTAATTGATGACGAGTCAATATATCTGGGAACTGGGGATAAAATTATGTGTCAGCGCGTTAATGAAATCCTCGCGGTGCGCGCGCCACTGCGCATTCTATTTCTAACGCATTCAGTTGGGGAGTTGCAATCGGGATTGCGTTATTAATTATATTTTCCCACCGCACAGATTCCGGCTCGCTCCAAAATAAAGGAATTTCTCAATTATTTTTCAATCAATATACGCGGGAGTGTCCTCCGTTGTGTTTTCAGGAGATGGAGCGGGGGAGGGGACCATCTCTCTATGGGGTTTAATCAGTAAAACTCGTTGTGAATGTTATGTTGACATACCGCGTCCACACGAACGGTACATTTCAATTTGTCCGATAGCTGCGGATCGATTATGCGCTGTTTATATGAATGAATTTTAACATATTGAGAACATTAACGGCGTCCGAATTGATTGAAAATTCATTACAGCGGGTTCTTTATTAAGGTAACATAAAATAATTCTATGGAAATATAGACGTTTAATAGAATTCATGCAGTCGTTGCATAAGCACAGTTATGTAAATAGGACGTAATTTGATGTGAATATAATACATATAATAAAAACGAAAATATAGCTACCTTCGTTTAATTTAAAGCCAGTATAAACACTGTTCTTGACTAAGCGGCGCATGAGGGAAAATGTAGATTTTGAATTTGCAGTGGGTGTTGTATTGAGATCTTACGGTTAACTTTATGTGCCAGTTCATGCAATTTATCTCCAAGCATATATACCGACCAGGCTGGCTGATCCCAAACTGCGGTCAGGGTATCTCTGGGGGGCGGAGGTCCACAAATGTAAAGTAGGGAGACCCCACCCCATCCCCAGGGCTAATTTCAATGAGACCGCACGGTGTTACAAATTACTTCCCTATGGGCTGTTAACGTTTGCCGAATTCATAGCCGCGTAATTTATTATAGTACGAGGAGCAAAATAAATTGTATATTGTAATATAGGTCCCCAGTATTTGCGCGTTGCCCGAAGTGTACACAGGAATGGGTATTGTCAAATTAATAAATTATTAATGGAATGCTAATGACTTTAGCGGATAGCCAGTCTCCAACAAAGGACCGTGATACGAGTCAGAAAATCACACAAGCGCGAATAATCAGGTTTTCATGACTATAAAAAAATACTAAATATCTATCTATAAACGGGTGGATAATTATAAGTAATGATAACTTTTAATAGCAATTATCTAGACTGTAATTATTAACACAGTAAAATGTTGCGTAATTTAATAGCTGTAGATTCACCTTATTGTAAAATCATATTTTATGGTAGGTGGTTGTCAACACTAAACCTTAAGCTGAGGTTTAAAATGGAAACGATTATCAGAGTAAACAAAAGGATTGGACTCCACGTAACTCTAGATTGTAGTCTTAAACCTTCTGTCCGAACATATTCATGTAATTATCGGGTGAGTAACTGAGGATTTGGTAAAATATGAAGAGATGGAAGGTCCCTTTATTAGGGGCCTTTTTTCTGCGTACTCCTGCCCCATTTTGCATTACCCGCCTCCAATTGGATTTCTATAGAAGATAGAGGTTAGTTTGGCGGGAGGTCGGGGAGGATAGTATTTACCGATGTCCCCAAATTGTACTTCGTATTCGGGATAGGAGAACTGGAGCATAATAGTATTAGGATCCTATCAGGTGGTGGGCTCGGAGCGAGGAGGTGGAGTAGGGGTGGCCGGGGAGGTCGAGCAATCAAGCGGCAATCGCTCAATCGGGGCCCGTCCCGGCTCCCGAGAGAGAGAGAGAGGGGAGAGAGAGAGAGAGAGAGGGAGGAGGGGGGGGCGGGAACGAGGGATTGCTCTGAATATTTCTCGAGGGAGTTTTGTTCTCGGCGGCCGGAGGAAATGGAAGAGCGGGTGGGGAGGAGAGCTAGCCGATTAACGCCGGAATTTGGGACATCATCATATCTCTGGTGTTGCCGGGTGAGCCGGGAGGAGGCCGGGTAATCGAATTGAGGACTGGCCCGGCCTATTGATGCCAGACTCGTCTGAAACCCTCCCCGGGGCCCATTTCATTAGAGTAAGTGGGTGGCTATAATTGATTGAGACAAGAATTGGCTGAATCGGCCGATTTACCCCGATTCTACTTCTCTCAAACGTCTCAGAGTCTACATTACCTCAGCGTCGTTTGAGTCTTTACGAGCCAAATTAAAAGAGTTAAACTTCGATTGAAACAGCTAATGTAATAGAGCTAAGAGTGGAGTTCTACTGTCCGATTGGAGTACTGGCATGGTACTGCACTAACAGAATATAAGGACAAAAGAAAATTTTCTAAAACTAAAAACGCGAGACCTAATTTTTGTGTATTTTTTTTAGTGTTTGACCTGGTTGACAGATTGCCAAACAAAATTGATAAATTTGACACGTAGGTTCGTGTTTACGTTTATTACATAAGCACGTTTTTATTAAGTGCGGTTCTGTGAATGCGAACATTCCATCCATAGAAAAATTGTATGTAAATGTAAATTTTATTTAAGTATATAAGGAAAATACAAACTCTGATCAAAATTATAACAGGTCGATAACTGCAAATTATAACTGGGTGTACAGAATTCATAGATTTTATAATATTTTTGTGCAATTGTCGAAATAACTAGTCCTGCGTTCGGGTTCGGACAGTGGGCGATTAATGCGTTAAATTAATACCGGCAATATCCAATACGGAAACTGGGATACATCCAATACTTTACAGTATCCGATACTTGGGGAACAAACGAAATAGTACCAGTGGTACTTGGATTGCCCGATGAAAATCGCGCCCCACTCACCTTTCACAGGCACTCGGCTTTAATGAAACGAAATAGCTCGAGAGCAACAGGACCCGTTCCCATACGGCGGCCGTCATTTATATCGGAATCGTTAACGGCGGGGATATTTTGTGGCGAGGTTAGACTTTCATCAGTAATTATTGGGCCTCATTTTATCAATAACCGTGCATTCGTAGTTCTGTGAAAATACTTTGCCGTGCGCGAGTACTCTATCTCAAGGAATACTGCAACAGGTAGTGGCAATAACTGAGATATTCCTCGATATTCCTCTGATAACTATGGAGTATCAATTATTAATTTTATCTGATTATTATTTCCCCTAATAAACACCGCTTAGGAACTTCATAGCGCTGTTGATACTAAAAATCAGATTGAGACTGTCTAGTTTAGTCGGCCATCAAGGTAACAGAGGCAATAGCAAAGTGGGAAGTGGCCTATGATGGATCCAAACCAACGAGATGGGATGAAACACTGCAAGAACAAATACAATCTGAAACGCTTTAATAAATAAATAAATATTGAGGAATATTTCAATCTTTCAATTCTTTTAATGGTTTTATGTTTTATTTTGCAAATGAATTGAAGTGTTGTAATTTATACTCATTTCATATCATCTTCCCTAATATCAGGATAAACCAAAACAGATCAGACCTCATCTTTGCCTCCGGAATATTTAGATTCCATTATAAATTACAATGCGTTCGTTCTTTTCATTTCGTCCAAAATGGCAAAGTTCAGAAACCGGGAAGAAAGAAAATATTTTTCTACAGTCATCTGTCAGACTCTTTTGTGCTCCGGTGCTGGCGGTGGGCTGCCGGCGGAATGGCCAACAATGCCCAAAACAGAAAGAGATGGAGGATAAAGTTTTAAACCGAAGAACTGAATGTAAAATCAGATTTTTTGTTCCCATCAGATAATTGTCTCGATGGCTAAGGAATTAAAATTATGCTAGAAAACTCAACAAAATCGAGCATCTGTCTTTTAAATGGATTTATTTTCTCCCAATCCTATACAATAAGCTGTGCACGATTGTTACTGTTTTTTTTAATATTTAAGGTAGTACGGCTTACACATGATCAAAATTAAATGAAATGAATTCGAATTTAGAAATTTTGGTAACCTAGAGTGAAAAAATGCATGCTATCTTAGATCAATCAACTGATTATGCTCTAATACCTTAGATATTTATTGCAGATATTTTCTCAGAAGTTGAAATTGAAAAATACTCATTAACATCTATTTAAAAATCATAAATTTCTGAAATTTACATTAACATTTTAAAGGGTAATTTTGTCTGATCCGTTCAGGAAATTAAAAGGAGGTAATTATATTGTTTTAATAATTTAAGGAGTGCAGGAGACCGAATTATTTTAGGGGAAGACAGAGTAAAGTATGAGCGTATTCAGACAAGAAAGTTCCGTCATAACCCCTTAAAACTTTGCGAAGCCTTACTGTTTAATTTCCCTCCAGTCCTATTTTTTGAAGGGAATTTTTACCATAACACTCTATTTTTTTCTTTTCCAAAAAACAATGTAGCCGAAAGATCCGCCTCGCGGCTCTGAATTATTAAATTCCTTCGTCTAAGTCGACGGTCAGGGCAATTAGCTTTAAAATGAAGCGAATTTTCAGTTATTCAATTTCACTGATTTTTCACAATTATAATACGGTTATTGTCATTGTGACGTTACGAGAAAAGGCAATGCAAAACATGTCGCCTTTGTTTTTATTTATCGTCAAATATACTAATTGTATTCAGAAATATGTTCTCACTTACAAGTTAGTATATAGATTAAAATTAGCGGCAATAATATTATAGTAAAATAACGTCGTTAAATCTAGTACGATATAACTTATTCATAAAATTAGAGATGCAAGCAACTATTAAACATCATCTTTATTCATGTATGGCTCCCGCGAATATACCACGAGAGAATCCCTAATGTCAGAATAACCAAATATTTAAACTATCATTGATCTCGTACGGGGAATATTTCAATCAATAATTAGAGAATAAATCATTTACTTTGCATTTGTATGACAAAACATAAACTTTATACGAACAAAGCCTTTCCCCATTAGGTTTATACAGTTCGTTCCTTCCGAAAAGAGTTCGTCAGCCCCAAAAGAAATATCTTGTCAATTCGGATCTCAAACGGATTTTAAAAGGCATCAATATATTTTTAGCCGATTAAGCCTTGGGGTAATTTTAAAAATTGGCCCGACCGGTTGAGAGACTGTGGGAGGGGGGGAGGGGCCGTTTCCTCCAGGTTGTTTCAGCTCTTAAAGAGCGCGTTCATTACATTAAGGCAAGTAGGGCAAACTGGCTGCCCTGTTATAATCGTCAGCCGGGCGTCATTAGTGATACTTTCGGTAATCGGGCTCTGTTGCCAACCTACTGCCACCCTCTTCGGAGTCGTTAAACCCTCCCGCTTGTATTAGCCCCTAACGAACGTTTCGGGAATCGATATCGTTTCGCCCGATGTATTATACAACGTCCGGTTCGGTACGGCTGTTAACCCAGATTTAATGTCACCCCATCCTTTCAATAACATAATTGAACGGTGTTGTCGTGTTTCTATACAATTATATATATTTAAACTGTATTAAAATACAGGGATTAGGCAATGGTAACATCAAATTTCGTTGTACTCGGTTGAACCTGGTTCCGGAATAATAATATGTGCACGGATATAAAATTATCCCCCCTGTGAAGTAGCCTACTAAATTATCAATATTATTACTGACTACATTATAATTCCCAAATTAGGATTCTAACACATACATGATCCACACCCTTAGATTTGTAGACCGTATCTATTGGATGAATAATGGGCATTATATATTTGAAAGAAGATAAACCAAAAAGTGAATAAAGTTCGTAACTGTGTAGTGCAACTCTCACAAATATTCCGAATGATTTGGTTTGTTGAATTGAGAATTAAATATTTTGAAAGAATTAAATTATCTTGAGAATTGAATTGAAGTAGCCTCTGGACATTAGGGATCCGAAAAGTACTATAGGATTTTAAAAATCGGGGTCAAGGTATTTTTAAACAGAGCATTGTCGAAATTCATCCTGTCTTTCTCTCACCCAATTGACTTTGAAAACGACCGTCTGGCACTTCCGAAACGGGCCGTTTCCCACTTTTGTTCAGAAACGGTATTCAGACTGTATAAGTCGTCGCGGTGCTCGCATTCAGGCCCTCGGCGGGTGGAAATGCGAATCTCCGCTCCCGAAAAGCATCAAATCCGGACGGGGCACAATGCTCCATGCAATTCGACCTGCCTCCTCCCATTCTCTCAACCATGCGGCAAAAACACCTTTTCAATTACGACTGCGCTACAGCAAAAGTGAAGCCTCGTTAGTAGTAAAATCGATTGATTAATTATTTTTCCAGTATTGGATACTACCTGTAGGATAACCCGCAGATTTCGATAGCCTGTAGATTTGAAAGCCGTCGAATGCTTCGTATTGTGCGCTACAAGCTATTAGAAAAACCTTCTCAAAGTGTTATAATTTAATGATTAGTATTGTGTGAGCTAGTATAGGTCGTAGTTTATAATTGGGTCTTTATTATTTGAAATTTAGGCCTTATCTTAAACTAAAGACACTAACTTTCAATAAAATAATCGGCTGGTTAGGCGACTTAAACTGCTTAATTGTAGCTTATAAAGTTTACTTATTAACTTATGGAATACTATAACTGAAACCTTTCTAGGATAGAGGGGAATAATATAATAAAATATAATTTGTACAATCATGTTTTGCCCCTATCTAACAGGCCTAGGTGCTTCCCGGCGCTGTTGATACTAACCATCAATAAGGAGATGTCTGGCTGGTCTAGTCGACCGTCGAGATATCACGGCGCACAGGCGATGGAGTGAAGCGAGAAACGGCCTTGGTTAGGAATGGTTCAAAACGCAATTGTGAATTTTTAGCTCTGTTATCAATTAGCTGGAGTTGGCTAGTCTCTCATTTACATTTCTTTTTACTTTATTTTTACATAGAAGCCTTAGTTTTGCATACACCGAGTAACAGTTTCCACCGATTAAATGTCGGTCCAGTTGACTCAAGATGGCTAATTGTAGGAAGTGTTTAAATATTCGACATAGCATTCCCTGCGTGCAGTCCCGAAAATAGCCGGCAGGCCCCACCTAAATCAGGGCACAATTAAATTGGAGAGCTGCGGTCGAACCGAGCTTTGGATTTGGCGCACGCGACCCGGAGACGACTGGTATTCCAAATAAAATACCGGGCGAGGGATTCGGACTGTTTCTTACCAACGATATTCGCTAATAAGAGTCGAAAATGTGACCACCGTTCTGTCCAATGGGTTGTGGTTTAAAAACGCGCGAGGAATTAGTGGCCAAATCCTTGGTGCTACTTGGTGACAGTAATCCACCGCTGTGTAGTCGGTGCTCACCGAATTTTTTTTTCTTCTGATATATTTCATCATCGTGAGAATAACAACTAATGTAAATCTTCATTTCAACGAAAAATTTTGTTGGGAGAAATTAAGAATAGAATTTTTCTGCTTGAACAAAAAAACTGCTACTGATGTAATTGAAATCCGAAACCGGTCTAGGCCTAAACTAATGTTATATATGTGGACAAAACCTGGACTAAACAATACTACATACGAATAATGATGACCTCTGCGAACGTGGTGAGATAATTGTGACTCAACAACGATATTTGCATAATGAACCTATAATACCGACCTAATTAGTGTTCATAATATAGACATGCTACTGGCTTCAAAACTAATCCTTAATGATTTTCAGGGGGGAACGAGTTCAGTATATAATTATATAATTGGATGGAGTCCTTCACTTACTGACTACGGTAGAATTAAACAGTTGTACGGTTTTTAGGATAGTTACGTTCGAGCAAGTTAAAGAACCGAATGGGCCACTGTTGTCGTTGCCGCTGCCCTCCTCCTCCTCCTCTTCCCACTATTGCATTATCTCCCCTTGTTGGAACGCTTAATTAAAGGGGACGCTTTCAGTGCCGCCCAGCAAAATAGTTAACGATTAAGAAAGTCCCTATAGAAACTTCCAGTCATCTGAGGCTAGAATTAATGAAGGAGTCCAGGCTGCACTTACGAGGCGGCGAAAAAGTCTCCCACTGGCCCATTCAGTACTTTACAAGAGGATGAAAATATCTTAAAATAGAAATTCCAATCCATCATATATGATGGACAAGCGTCGATGAAAGCCCAGTAAGCCGATTATCGTAAATGTCAAGAGACTTTGTGTAACGGAAGGAAGAAAAGACCCGCGTTTTTACTGGAATAAATTACGCCGTAATGTGAATGCGGGTTCGCTAAAATGTCGCAATATACCTAGGCTAAAAGGCGGATCCGTTGGCACGATCGGATGTAGCGCAGAGTTGTGCTACATGGAAACGCCGTGAAACGTTTAATTATAGAGAGGTTGTGTTATCGTGTACGAGTGCGGCGAGTGTTTGCGACAATACTTTGCCGATTAGATTCAAACTGACAGAATAATTATTCAAATGAAAACAAAACGCTTATCCGGCAATCGGATATATTTTATTTATGTAAAATGCATTAATTACATACCGCAATTAACGGCATTTAAGTCTTATATTTGTAACGGCGATGAAATGTCTGAATGTTCTCTCGGCATACATTCCGTCTTTATTTAAGCGCCTCGCTTTATACGCGATCATATATAAGGCGCATTTTAGCTTAAATACCTCGCTTTTCATATTTTAGCAGGCGTTTTATGACAAAGCGAGACGTATTCGTTTGAGAAAGCTTTTCTAGCATTTTGAACGGAACGAAGAGACGAGGACACCGAGAGGGAAATAAGACAAAAATAAAGAGTAAACGGTAAAAAAGATAGCGCTCTACTTACTTGTATGAGGTCTCCCAGGTCGCCTCCTCCAGCGGTGAAGTTGAGATGACAAAGGAATGGGAGCCTGTCCTCGCGGGGCCGCCTTATCTCCAGCTCGTAGGTCCGCCCAACGTCCCCGTAGTAGGTCCTGTTGCACGCTGTGCGTATCCGACCCAGCCGGCAACAGAAAATGCCACGCAATCTTCATTAGTCTTACAACACTGCTCCCGAAATCGGTCAATAATGAAATTGTATTGTGTAGCATCGGAAATAATATCGGCTTATTGAAGACCAACCGTTGATTTTGCCGAGTTCAATCCGCGAAAAGCGGAGCATAAAACGGATAAAAGGAAATTGTATTCGGAAAATTGAGAGCAACGAGAATGAAAATATTGGCGGCGAGACTTCCGATTAAACATCGCTCAGTTTGCGCTCGACCCGTTATATTATCTTCACTGTGCATGTAGGAAAATAAATGACATTAAACAAAATATTGTCTTTACAAAATATTATGTTTGAAGAGAAATATCAGAAAAAGAAGAACGGAGTGCATAGTGCCGGATCTGTTTTGTTAGCCTGTTTTATGTCAATATAATATCTTATAAACAGCTTTACCCGTCTTATACCCCATAGATTATAGTGAATTTCTGCTCACTTACGCTTTATACATACTTAAAATATATCTTATTGCATAATAACGATAAATTCCGATCGAGGTATTAATTGAGTTGCCGTTTTCCCAAATAAAAGTGGAATACAATTGAAAAAATTCCGTATAAGTAACCCATCCATTGCGTTCAACTGGTTGCAGTTTCTCACAGTAAAAACTCCGACCACCGCGATAAATGGGTATCGTTTATCGACTGCCAACCGAGCGGAAAACTTATGCTCTATATTTCTTAAAACTGGGCGGCAAAGAAAGGGTGATGAAATCAAGGTTCGATCATAAAGTTATCCGAAATAAGTAGAGATTGAACGAAAAATTACAAGTCTAGATAATAAATAATTTTCTTTCTCTAACCGTATTGTAAATATTTACATCGAATTTCATTATTATATTTCTTGTTGTAGAATTTTAATTTAAGAGCAGTTCATTATAATGTTGATTGGTTCTTGGCAAATTTGTACAAACCAAATATTAGATTTCGGCTGAAATTTACTTAATATATTAGAGTTCTTTATTAAATTTTATGTTCAAGATAAATATTTTGGTAATTAGAACTAATTAATTTTTATAAAATTCCATCGGGACTCAGTTTTGAGAGGTGGGCAACTAAAATGTTTTGTTCCCATTAATACTCCGGGGCAAACAATCCGGGGAAACGCTCTCAATTTTCGCCAACCATGAGTGGCGCGCCCCCACCAAGTTTATTAATTATGCGGTGGCCGGAATCGAGGCGAGCTCCGACAAATTTACAATAAGCGGAGCTTCCGATTCTCCTATTATTGTGAGGACTGAGCCGGGCCTAACCGATCGAAACACTCGAGACGACGACTCGTTGGGTGGCCAACAGTGGACACAAATCATGCCGGGCTAATGCCGAAAAAATGCCCAAGTTAATTGCCCGACAATCCCTTTACAAGGGTAGAGCGGTCCCGCCATAAATGTCCCGTCGAGGATTTCGCTTTCCGCCCGTTTCTCTTTTTGCCATTTTTTATTTAAACACTGAGACACAACTTTTATTCGACCGAAGTTACCTCGAAAAATATTACACACGAAATTGAGTTGTTCCCCGTATTTTTTTTCATCCCTCGAAAGTCCCCCGACAGAATAATTCTGTTTATTTATCGGTCCCCTTTTCCCCGTCCTGAAAATAAAACCGCTCCTCTCTATATCTGGCAGATTAAGTTTCAATCACTTATCTTGCGGAATCGGGACCGGCAATTTCCGGCACTAATTACTTGGAAAATTTTAAGAATCGAGATATAATAATTACTTCAAGAGAATTAAACGAAATATAAAGAGATGTGATTCGTCGTTTTTATAAAATCTGAAACTTTTGTAAGCGGAAATTCTTTGAAAACATCCGATGATCAAAGTATACTGAATTTCTAGTAACCAATTTAATGTAATGGGTTCCGCTGAACGGAATTTATTTATGGATTAGAGTATGACGGTTCAAAAAACATTCCGCAGTTCTAGAACAAGTAATTGTTGAATTAACCTAAAATAAATTAATTGAAGGGGTGGAATAGTTGTGCACAGTATCATCAACACATCATCGATGGAATTAAAACGGTAACTCCATTCGTCAGGGCTTTTGAATTTGTCTATATCATTTAAATTGTTTTTTTTTCTCCAACAACGTTGATCCAACGATTTCCTGTTAATCGTTGAAAATAATTTGTTTTTAAACTATCCTGTATCATGAATGGCTCCAAAACTAAAAATTGTCTTGTTCGGTACGATATTTCACAGACTCATGTGCAAATGATCTTAACTTAAACAGTAAAATCTGGATTAATAGTCACAATCAATTAGTTGAGTTCCGGGAATTATACTTGTAACTTTTCGATAGAAATATTACTTATTTCTTCGTGCTTAAGGATTGGGTTTACCTGACAACTATCTGTTTAAGTTCCAAAGTTGGTAGAACTTGTAGAATTCTTATAAAAGTTTGATAGGCGATGACCGATTAGAGGCACCCTTTTTCCCCCTTTCGAAATAAGTTATTCATAGGGTTCCAGTTGGAACAGCCGTGCGATTACACATTTATATTGAAAATAACTCCGACTGCCACTTAGTGGCTCTATATTATTCATCCCCGCTCGATCGGCTTCAGCGCCAATGACACGCGCCTCCGTTACTGCCTCGTGCGAACTTGTTTATATTAACAAACGTTAATCTGAAATTGCATACCACTTATATATAACTTATCTAATAAAAAAAAGTGTTGGGAAAAATGTGTTTTAATCAGACCGCAATAACATTACCCAGTCAATATAGTAATAAAAAGTTACTGGACATTACATTTTTTAAATAATTTCCGACTAAGAGAGTTACTACTTTCAATGCTATAGAAATAAATCTACTTAGCACAAATAACCTATTTTAAATTCACGAGTAAAATCTCGCCCGCTGGCGCACTCGAAAGTGAGGTAAGTGTTCGGTTGAGTAAATCCTGAAAATCATTAGAGAACTGAGAGCAAACTTTAACTCGCGAATAAAATCGGCGAATTTAAAACACTACGAATGAAGAATCGGCAAAAATCACCGCATTACGAATACAAATCACTCTGAATCCCCATCGCTGGAAATTGTGTGGAATAATAGGCGTTCGGACAATAGAGATTTAATAATTTTCAAAACTTGGACATCATAATAACTTATAAATGAAATGGTAAACTATGCTAATATTATTCTTAACATTTATATACCGCTAGCAAAATAGTTTTTAATAAAAATTTTCGAAATATTAAATTGTATAAATTATAATATTGATTCACTCATTACATTATTTTTAGTTCAGATTTATCCCAGCGCAGGTTTTATTGATCGATATTAATTAATATATATAAGACAAACAACATCCCCCAAAACACAATAACAAGACATACATATATATATATATATACACACGTACAAGTGACAGTGACAGTGCAGTGAGGATGCCCAAAAAACATCCAAAGTGACCAACACCGCTACTGAAGATGGCGAGCAGCCTAAACCGGTTTAGCATAAGGCCAAACCAGCGAGAGGAGACAGAAACACACGAAATCTACCTCAAGACAGTTATTCTAAACTAGATATACATTACATCTGCTTCGCACCAAGGGCAATAATGTCGTATTGCATTAAATTGTTTTCTGATCGATGTTGCCATATTTTACCTGTATTTAAATAACTACTTAAAAGGCATTAAAGATAAATGTTTTAATCGTGACAATGTAAAACAACAGGGTAAATATGTGGATGTTAATGGGGGACGGGGTCGGATTTATCCGAGCAGGTGGTTATCCGGCGCCGGCATCTCCGCCTCTCCATTCCTCACTGTCGCTTCAAATGTTTTCCTTCCTCGTCTACTTCAACTTTTCAATACAGTGGTTGCCTGCGGCTGGAGCCCAAATATGCTTACCTGGGCCACGTGGCCGGGTCACAATTCGTTCCCTTCCCCGAGGCCGGAAAACACGGCGCTGGAGGGACCGTTCGCAGAATATCCCTCGTATTTGGCTCCTCGAATTTCCACGCCCCGTTTTTTCACCGGCCACGTAACTTAGACGCCAGGTAAATGCTAAGTGTGACGCACACGGCGCCTTTAACATCGCCAGACGGAAGATGGCAGTCACAGTCGGCTATCATCGGGCTCTAACAGCAGATTCTACCTTCTAGTGCACGAGTCACCAAAAATAATCACTCCCTGCCATATGTATTACTCTTTTGTTAGCTTTCAATTCATTAAAATACAAATCCGTTAATATACACTAAGGCTATTAATAACCACCCTACCACCGTTTTGGTGGTACATATATGGAAAAAAATCGACTCAAAATTATATCCTATTATAACTCAGCTCGATATTTCCTCCGGTAAAACACCTCGGTGACATTGATAATTAATAAAAAATTAATACTGGTAATGCGGACAATTGTAAGAAAATAAATTAAATTCCGTAGGACTTCAATAATTGTTGGCAAAGAACGATAAAATAAAAGTCGAGGTATTAATAATTTGGCATTGAGGAAATAAGTATGCATTATCCGGTATTCCCGTTCTTAATCGATGACTCGGGGATGGGAAATAAATATTTATGGATGGCCCCGATACTTGGCCGATTGTTTCACCGCCCGGTTATATAAAACTCACCGCCGGGGCAAGGTAATGCATTTTATATTGAAGTTTTAACGGCCGGCCATAAATAGTTGGTTTTACTTCTGACCCAGATGTTTTAGTTTTGACGTACGGCCAGCACCGAGAGCGATACCGCTCGGTTCCTTTTCTATCCCAATGCCTGCCTATACGGCGCCGCGATGATCCCTAATGCGATTTTTATTTCGAAATGTTATTATAAACTTGTTTCTTGGGTCCATTGTTGGTTTATTCCAGGTCATTCAGAGTTATGCTATAAAGCATTTCATCGTGTTTATATCAAGTCCTTCAAACTTTGTTACTCTGTACAACCCTTAGTTCGTTAAACCATGTACTAAATTCATTGTTTGTTATAAAAGGTTTTATTCTACTATCTAATTATTATTTTGTGATATGTATTTCCGCTTTACCACGTTAATTACATGAAAATTGTAATATTTTCGAAATAATTTGTTAACACCCGTACAAATGGCCTACTTATTTCACAAACTGGTAAATACTAAAACCAAACCAGGCAGTGGGAACAAAAGGTCGCAATAATCCATACACTCAAGGTACGCGTAACAATATAAATCGTTAAAATTTAATTTAAAGGCATTTTATTAATTATCAGCCTCATATAGGGAAGAACATATATTTTAAAATTATATTTCGGAAATACAATAAATAAAATACTGGACCTAGAACAAACGGGTACTCATCTCATAATCATACGCAATCTGGGTCGCGTCAATTTTACAAGCGAGCGGAAAAAATCAAATATTTTAGTATTATAAAATATACCCGTAGATGCGAGGCCATAACATCTAATATTATAACGGTGTGAAATGTGGGGATCGTTT
Organism: Lethocerus indicus; assembly: GCA_019843655.1. NCBI lineage: Eukaryota > Metazoa > Arthropoda > Insecta > Hemiptera > Belostomatidae > Lethocerus > Lethocerus indicus. The sequence continues at coordinate 16,073,251 of JACDQD010000003.1, read as the reverse complement.
TATAAAGAAATAAAGCTATTCTATCCATTTTACTCAATACTCGGTCACGTTGTTATTGGAAATTGGCTTCGGGAGTACTGATAAATCTGCCAGGCTTTTCACCCATCAAAGAACGGATATTCGGGTCTCTTGCGAGAAACCCGGCCCGGGTGTGCGGTACTGGCTGATGTGGGTCGGTGCATTTATTTCTTTTTCTGCGATCCAAAAACCGAATATCCGTTAGAGGATGCTATAAATCAGATTTCAGACAACGGTAACATAAAGGTTGTCAAAAACTGTATGGAAAATGCATTACCGGGAGCTAGCTGCTGGGGGATTAACCGCGAGGGGCTCCCCGCTGCGTGGACTTCATCATCTCTACCGTCTGTTGGGGCATTTATCACTTTGCCAGAACCAAATAATACACGGCCCAATCCTGCCGAACGGGCCAAGCCCGATATTTTATTCGAAATGCTTAGTTTCGGACTTCATTTGAATGGATGAAGACTGGTTTTGTTGGAGGCATAATGCAAGCACCCGTATGTTATCGAGGAGGTCATTACAGAACTTTTTAAAATTTTTTTTTATTGTTGTTTGTACAATCAACAGGTACGATGGCGGTAGTTTGACTGGTTTGACATGCTTCGCTTGAAAGAAGACGCCATCCAGTGACGGTACTTTTGACCTGTATCCGGCCAATAGAAGGTCTCTAGGCCAGTGGGGTTTAAGCCGACGCGGGGGGGGGGATAATGGATGGGTAACAGAGGAAAGGGACTGAACGAGTGGGTTTGGATGTGGAGAGAGGCGGGAGTGGAATTTTTAGGAAGCGTGATTTTGCGACTTCGTCGACTGTCGGTATGTTGAGTTCATTATGGATTGTTCGGTTAGAAACATACCGGGGAGGACTTCTGACTGGAATGTTTGGATGCGAGCGATGTTGGATTTCTTGGCGGAACCCCATAGTTCTATTCCGTATGTCCACGTCGGTTTTAGTATGGCTTTATATATTGTCAGTTTGTTGGCTATTGTCAGTTTTGATGTCCTTTTCAAAAGAGGTCTCAACAGTCCAAATTTGCGATTTAGATCTGTTCTTTTCAGTCGGGTATGGGGATTCCACGTGAGTCGTTTGTCTATATAGAGCCCGAGGTAGCGACCCTGCTGTTGAGTGGGGATAGGAGTACTGTTAAATAGAACAGGGGGCAAGGATGTCGACGTAGTGTGACTGTGACGTGAGCAGATTTAGAGCTAATTAAAGAACTTACGCTACGAAAAACAATAATATCAAATGCACCAACTTCCTGTTTTATATTAGGATACTGTCATAGTTATATTTTCCATTAGGTTATTTTTATAAATTAAATCATTTCACTAATGAATAGATCACGGAAAATCCAATAAAGTGGAAATGATGAAGTTCTTTTTCAATTCGATGAATTTGTCGATTGGTTTAAATGTTGGTCTGAAAGCGCCTTTCCACCTTAAAGACTTCGGTTATGTCATAGAAATAATGTTTCATACAGGGGAGATATTTCGCTGCTCCCGCATTTAATGTTGGACGGTTTTAATATTTCATATAATGGATCATCATTAATGGGTAATGGTCCTGTTTGTACGACAGGTGGTCATGATATCTGAGCATGCAACGCAGTTTCGGTTACCGGTCGCACGCGATCGCCAAATTTGTGTGCTCCTTTGAATCATGAAAGGATGTAAAAGTTCGTGTACTGCGATTTTGTATTGAACAGGTCGTCTGCGCCACGTTCCTAATGCGACATATATTGTTCTTGACCTTTTTTAAACAACCAGTGGGACTACTCAGGATTGTCTACTAGGCACAAAAACGACTACAACAGATTGAATTAAGTTCGCGAATGTAAATTGGAGTGACAGAATTGAATCATTCAGTGACTAATCTTCAATTTCAATATTCACGTTTTACTAAAATCCCGAAAGAGTGGGTGGTGATAGATAGGCCCAAGAGTTAGGTATGTGTAATAGCAATGACTTAGGTAATCGCTCCCGAAAAGCGGCATAAATACCCACCTGGCACCTACCCCAAAGGTACCTATTGTACTGTAGGTTCGTGATGTTTCTGTCTCCTCACGCTGGTTTGGTCTTTTGCTAGACCGGTTTCGGCTGCTCGCCATCTTCAGTAGCGGTGTTAGGCTTAAGTCTATGTCGGATTGTCGGGGCGAATATTCTATATAAGGCGCTAATACTAAAATGTAAGACAAACCTTTATTGCGGGCTAGTATTAGGTGCGCCGTACATGTGAAAGTGACAGTGCAGTGAGGATGCCCAAAAAACATCCAAAGTGCTAACAGTGACTAACCCCCCTACTGAAGATGGCGAGCAGCCGAAACCGGTCTAGCAAAAGACCAAACCAGCGAGAGGAGACAGAAACATCACGAACCTACAGTATTCCAACCCCTCGCAGACCACAAAACAAGTATAGTACCTATTGTACCTACAAGTATCGAGAATGAAGACGGTGGGAAATTAATTGTGATTTCATCACATTATTCTGAAGTATTTAGTTTAGGGACTAGTCGTTTGTAATGTTGAAAGAATTATTGGCCGTAGCATACGAACAATATTTCTATTCATGTCCATGCGGGGTGCACAATACAATTTTCGATATCGAAACAAGCTACCCGATTCTGCTATAAAGGTAGATGAGGGGGGAGGGAGAGTGAGCATGCATTATTCAAAGGCCGAGAGCTATACTAAATAACCTTAATATGTGGAATTCTATGTTCTATCCGTTTCACTTGAGGCCGATGTATCCTAAACCATAGCAACCTTTTACCAATTGGTATTCAACCGAAAGCCCCAGCGTATACATTATATGCAATTCGCGAATACCTCTTTCTGAGCACTGGAGGATTGGGGAAGCTCGTAAAAACTTTCACAATATATTGCGTATCCCTTGACCCTTTCACAAAAGGAATTTGTCCCCTATCGCGTATGGCGCTCAATAAAAAATTGTTTGACATAAATTTACAAACGCCTCGATATTCCTACACCCCTTGTTTTATTTTTGGCTCGCGATAAATCTTCAATCCGCCGGTAGAATACAGAGAGGAATTTTTATAATACCCGGATCGGGATGAATTATCGCGCTCTTTTTTGGGAAAGTAAAAACTAACGTTAATCTAAAATAATATTAGATATAATAATCAAGCTCGTACTCGCTTTTCCGAACGTAAACCGGTTTAGGTTCCACCTTCTGCAGTGACCGATTAGGTTAAAATGCAGCCTAAGTTCATCCTAATGTTCCAGAATCTTTACGTGTTACTGGTATATGCTCTTAATTTAAATTTACGATGATTAAAATGTTGAAAATATATAATTCAAATAAGACTAAATATTTTTCTTATATTAGGTTTGGTGGCGATAACCGGTGCCACGAAAACGGAGGTTGTTTCCACGATCAAACTAATCCGCATTAACATGTTTAGAAGTTGACGACAGGTTAAGCACTTGATGGTAACACAATTTGCCCAGCGTCCCTTGTGTGACGCTCACAGTAACGTGTCCCCGAACTAACATCATTAGGACCCGGTCTATAATTCGTCTGTAAATATGTCCCTTATCTTAGCCTCGAATAACGTCATGGAAGTATGTAAATATGAGATACAGCTCGATTAATTTCACTTCGTACAATACTTTACATCGTGTTCTATTATTCGTTCGTTATTATTCAATTTCATGACTATATTTAATATAAATAATATAAATCTTTTATTAAGTATCGCACGTCACCAACGTCTGAGTGAAAGCATTCTCTTAGATGGATTCAATAGATAAATAAGCTACATTCATTCATCATAATTTCTGTCTGATTGAAATCGTTAAGCATCGCGGCCAAAAAATTCACTATACTCACTAATAAGATTCGCTAATAAATTCTAATGTCAAATTAGTCCTCGCAAATGCGTTATTTAGGTAAACAATCTGGTACGACGAGACTAGAATGTTGCCTTACAACGAGGGAAGTTCAGGTATAAACGAGAATTTATTATATTCTCGCACCAATCAGCCACCGCCACCGTTAAGGAGTTTTAATCAGGTCAATGACTGTATTATAATAGTGAGGTCACTGACGTTCATGACTGATATAACCAAAGTTGGTAACAGATTGTGACAGTAAATAAGCCAGTGAGATTGACACAAGTCTATTTCAGTAAACAAGTGACACTGAACATTTAATTTTTCATTGATTAGAGATATTTGTTAGGGGAGTTGCAATATTTTTCGTCTTTCATTTCTCATTCCTCTATCGTGAATTCTGTCACGAGTTGGAATCGTCTACGCTTTCAATATATTCACCAAATTACATAATATGAAACAATCATATATACATAAATGTATTCTCTACATTGTATATTTATAAAACTTACCCGCAGGCTTATTTAAATAAGGCGAGTTCCATTATATCAGTTTTTATGTCTGTCCCGAAACGATTTAAAGCGTACAGTTAGTGAACCGTAATTTAATTCACGATCGAACAAACATCAACAGTACTAAGTCAATCGCCTTAAGACATATTAGGCACTCTCTCATTCCTTATATCGCTTAACCTATTTATGCTTCTCCCCATCCTCAGTAGAGTTAATTCAGCGAGACACTTAAGCACGTCGATTACCAGTGGAACATTCCGTTTGCACTGCCACCGTACAATTCTTGTCACAACCGAACAAATGGCAACAGTGTTTACAACAACAGACAGTCGATTAGAAACGCGGTCGGTGGGAATCGTTTCGGGCCCTCTGTTAGGAAATCGCATTCCATAAATCAGGTTCCAATATGACGCGGGGGCTAACTTGCCGGATGTTTCCATCGGTCAAAGGGGAGAAACTGCAGCCTGACGAGGGTGGCAACTTTTACTTGACAAATGTCCGACATTTTTCGTCGGCCCAAACCGGCCGGAACCCCGTCCATTATTTAGGGCCGAAGTGATTTTGTCGAAATTCAACAAGGTTCGGGATCGTGCGACGGTGTTGCCGGCGCCTGTGCGGATGTATCAAATAAAGATTGAAAACTCCAATTTATAGGTGGCGTGTAGGGCCGGGAAAGTGGTCAGCGTGGGGCGGGGGCGTGGGGCTTTCGGTTGCCAGAACTCTTGTCAGATTGTAAAAAACGAGCCGCGCAACCTCCAGCCGCTGCAACCACTCTTCCTCCGCCCAGTCTAATCTCGCAGAGTGTTTGTCATTCCGCGCCCCGCTCCCGTTCCGACATCCCTTATGGCTTTAATTCATAGCGCCCACAGACATAACCCCTCCCTCCCACCATCCTTCTAACCCTCCCTCCATCCCGCTATCTCAGGCGCCACGTTTTTTTTATTTGTAAAATCAGTTATAACATAATTATGTGTACAAGTATTGAGTGTATGTTTCTCACTTGAATAAATTGACAAAAGAACCCTTCCAATGACGGCACTTTTCACAATGCATGAAATAATTTATGGCTTGGTATAGCAATTCTACGGGCTAAGAAGATCTCTAGCCCAGCGGCGTTTAAGCCGACGCGGGGGGGGGGGGGTTAATGGATGGGTAAGAGAGGAGAGGGACTGAACGAGTGGATTAGAATGAGGAGAAAGGCGGGAGTGGAACTTCAGGAACCGGGATTTTGCGACTTCGTCGACTGTTGGTATGTTGAGGTCATGGTGGATTGTCTGGTTAGAAACATACCAGGGAGCATTAAGGATGGTGCGAAGGACTTTTGATTGGAATCTCAGGATGCGAGCGATGTTGGATGTCTTGGCCCATAGCTTACCCATAGCTTAATTCCATATGTCCATGTCGGTTTGAGTATTGCTTTGTATATTGATAGTTTGTTGCTTAAGGTCAATGTCGATGTCTGCTTTAGTAATGGCCTTAAGAGTCCAAATTTTCTGTTTAAGTCGATTCTTTTGAGTCGGATGTGGGGATTCCACGTGAGTCGTTTGTCGAGGTGGAGCCTCGTCTTTTTAGCCCCGCTCTAATTCTCTACAGTCTACCCCGGCCGGTGCTGTATCACGGAAATCTCCGCCGGAGAAATATTTTAGCTCAAACCTCCGAAAAAAACCACCGCCGCCCTTACCAAACCGTCTACGGGTTTACACAAGTTTTAAACTCAATAGTTACCGTTTTCAGACCGCAAATCTGGATAATTGTACTTAATTATCTGTGGCCAGCGCGAAGGGATTTTACACCGCGATTGAAACGTTGGCCGGTCTATACGGTAGTTACAAGTATACGAGTTCGATTCATCAGATGATAGAAATTGAACGTGCTGCCACATTAGTAAAAATAGATGTTTCAGCTAAATTCTGAGTTGAATAATGAATGACAATATAAAATTATAGGCAAAATAAAAATGAATATCGTTACAGTCACTACTCTACGGAATTAATAAATCTCTGAAAATAAATCTTTTTAAACAGGTTAACTGTAACCTAATTTCAGCTGCATAATCATTGAGAGAATCTTAGCTAGGTCAAAAATTACTATGTAAAATTTGCTGTAGAGGGGTATCTCAAGCTCAAGACCTTTGGTAAAGGTTTCAGGATTATTATTTAAATATATTTTTCACGCCAATTTTCTCGACAATCTCGTTACATTCGGGGGTGCATTGTTACGGGGGTGGAATATTTACAGCCGTGTTTATCTCCGGCCTATAAGATCACTTAGGAAAATTAAAAAAAACCTAACTGGATGGGGGGGGTGTGAGGGTAGGACGCATTAAATAATCGAGGTATAAATAAAGAACTATTATTTACCGTGAGCGGTGGAGGAGGGGAAGTTATTTTTGCATAAATGAATTTTCGAGTTTCTCTGGCGCGAACAATGGGAAATCGGAATCGAAATATTTTTTTGCGTGAAGGGGCGGAGGGGGGGCTCTTTGCTCTGGTTCGCCCCTCTTCATGGGATCGTGATATATGGGGGGGTTGTGTCGGAGAGAGAACCGGCGAAAGAAAAGTCGGCGGGGTTTTATAAGAAATAATTCATGTCCGTCCCAGGAGGGCTCTCAGCCGGCCCTGAGCTCCGGGGCCCGCTCGCCTCGCGTCCCGATACATATCCCTCATGTTTTTCCAACTTATCGTAAACCGATATTATCCTTATGTTGTTTTATCTGTTTGTGTTGTTGGGTTTTATATCTTTCCCCGGGCCGCCCCGCCGCCTCCACACATCCCGGCCTCCGCCCGACGCCCGTGGGAAAAACGTCAGATGGCCGGCTTACCTTGCCGAGCACGACATTGAAAGTCAATCAGTGTAACGGCTTTATTCTATTTCACTCCCTCAAAATTCCACACGGAGGGCGGCAGCTGTTTTTTTTAGTTTTATGGATCCGAACAAATGGCCATTGTCTGTTTATTTTTCTCTCAAATTTAACGAATCCGCTTAGTTTTTATGTATAAATCCCTTTCCGAATAGTTTAATAATACGAGCTGTAAGATGTGCTATAGACGAGTGAACTTGAGAATTTTATGAATCGTATCATAAACACACCAGAACCCAGGTGCTTCAGCTGTTTCTAAGTGGGCTTTAGCAACCCCTTTTATACGCATATATTTAAAACCAATAGCTATAATACAAAACCAAGAGATACTGAATTCCAACCAGATAAGAGTAGTAAAATAAATGCCAATTTAGTGGAGAGGAGATTGTTTGTATCTAGTTCTTACGTTTATTTACAGAGATATATCACAGAAAAAAAATTTTAAAAATACATAGAATACGCTCTCCAGTATTGCACGCCATTTGAACTCAAGCGGCCTAGTAGGAAGTACTTTCTACATCAAATAGTAGCGGCGGTCGGTCTTACCCAACCATTTTTCATAAAATAATGCGACCTCGAGTTGGTTTTATCGATCGAAATGAAACATTTCAAAGCGGTATTAAACTACATTCAGGCATTCACCCGATCGGTAATAGATAACGGCAAAGGGAAGTTAATCCGATCTTTGATCGGTCGGAAAAGCATGAGCCCGGAATGGAGTCTACAATCCCTGGTATTTCTTTTCTACTTAAGCTCTTTCTTGAATTCCCAGCCATCGGCATTCCGGAATCATTCCTATACTTCTGAATTGAATTAGATACATATTAAGGCTTGTTCGCTTCATTGCCCACCCATTTTACGGCTTCCACGTTTAATTTTATACACAGGAAATTCAACGTACCTATAACTCGTACCCAATGTAACTTGAGATTTTCTTCGTCTGAACGTGATATTAGTGCCAGCTAAAGTTCTTATTACATATGTGAAATAATAAATAATCATGTCTCCAAAATATGACAAATAATGAAATAACTTAGTAAATGTTCAGTTAAACGAAGTTAATGTTCATTTAATTTCGTAACAAGTATATTATTTACATCCAACATTCTGAATCCGTAATTATTCATCTACTCGCCCGATTTCGGGATTGCCTGTCCATTCGATTCGGAGATACGTGAAGGAAATGAAAATCCTCAAAGAAAAGTAGAGTAGGGAAAAAGCCTTATAGCTTATCTGTAAAAGGTACTTTCGGGCCCAGTAATCCTGTTTATCGAAAGGCGCGCTCGGCTGTAACGCGTTATAAATGGGAGCAGAGTCAATAAGCATTGAGTTTGTTGGGTGTCGATGGAACCTAAATAAGATATCACATCAAGATATTGAAAAGGGAGGGCCTAACTCTTGTCAGTTTGTCTGCTGGGCCCTCGGGGGCTTGTGGAGGGTGGCTCTCTTCAAAAAAGGGAGAGCGTTGCAAGCTGGCGCCCGCACTCGCGCCGACCCGCACGCGCGTTCGGACGTGCCCGACTGATAAAAAGGAGGCGGCCACCAGCTAAGATTCGCTATCTGCGCTTTTAAGGTTGGCTACACGTAACCCTCACTCGCGAGCCCGAAAAATATATTCCATGCCCGCTTTCGACTCAACGCGGGTCGTGGCGCGCCCAACGCACGACCGGTTTCGGCCAGATGAAGTACCCGTAATTTGTTCTGCGATTTACGCCAAGACGGAGAACAATATAGGAGCAACGAACAGTTTAAACTTATACGCGAAATCTCAAAGCTACTGAGGAATCTCAGTACATATTTACCTTACATGCTTTCCAATTTTTTAGCTGTACTGTTTCATCAGTTTTTAATTAATTCGAGAGTAATGTATAATTTAATTTAGGGGAACATCAATTCTTTGTACAGAAATATAAAGCGTCTTTAAATTAAACCGATTAAGCTCGGTGGGGTGGTTGAGATCCTCCGTTTCACATCGTACTGGGGCGGAGGGGCTTAATAAAAGAATTTATAAGTTCAGAAGTTCAGTTATTGACGGGGTGCCGATAGGCGCGGAGTCGGACTGTTGGAAGGGTGCGGATGGGGGAGGGGCGTGGATCAATCAGAACTCAAGGGAGCGCTTTGATGGTCCCAGCTTTGAGTGGTTTTGTACAATTGAGGGGTGTTGTGGATCGTCGATGGGAGGGGAAGGGCGCGGGGGACGAGGGGCAATTGCATTAGGCCTAGTTGACTAAGCACATCCCCGACCACCATCATCCACCGACCGGGGCTTGTAAATAAGTAGGGCCCCGGTCAGGAGTTGGGGCCTGGGCTTTGTAACCGGCTTTGTACGGCCCCTCGGCCCTACCCCGCAGACTCCTATTACATTACCGTACTCACGAAAACAACCACTAATTACACGCGCCTCCAAATATTCGATTATCCGAATTCGTTTTATCATTGCTATTAAACGTTTAAGGAAGACGGAAAAACCTAGCAGCGGGAACATCTGCATCCAGGGACCTTTTCGACAACGATTTTATTTAAATTTGGTCAAACTGCACAGAGATTGAACATTACTTTAGTGGGAGAATTTTTTATATTACGATAATGATTTAATCATTTTTAAAACTTTCACTGTGGTCGTTCGTCGGAGTAATTGTCCAACTCCCGGACCCCACACCAAAATAAGTGCACAACGAAATATAGTGGTGACCATCAATATATATCTGCATATATTATACGTTTCATATATACAAATCTTAAAGTTTACAGCGATTATTGAGTGTTCCCCATCGGTCTTAAAACCTAGAAACTCTCATAAGCGTACCGAGAATCCCCACGTCCCTTTAACACGACACAGCAAGTTTTAATTATCTGCGGTCTTTTGATCAGAGGAGGGACACTGTGCAGAAGTCAGTTATAAGGAGGTGGCCTCGGTGTCGGTAGTCGGCTGCCACTATTGCCCACTAGTGGCCGACGGCACTTCATCTGGCATCACGTCCTCGGGTTAGTCGCAAAGGGGGAGCGCCTTCCTTAAACCCCTTTTCCAGGTCACTCGGCTTAAAAAGGATGTATGGTGGTGGGGGAGGGGGTTGGTGTGAGGTTGGCGTTGGGGTCGGGGGAAGCGGGTCGCTCTAAGCCGGCGACTTTTGCCGCTCCGCCGGCTTCGTCTCTGGCCGCCGCTCCCGCAACGCCCTTAAAAATATAATAGAAAGCCGACGTTTTATTCACTGGCGTCGAGCCCATCTTAGCTTACTCGAGTTACCTCCAGTCCTTAAAATGGACACCTCATTATACAAGTACTCTTATTCGCGAACTTCATACGCTACAATTCCACCCGAGATTTCCGAGGTGCTCGTTTTGCATATCCGGTGAAACCGGAAGCTACCTAACTCTTGAGATGATTCTTATATTTGTCACAATTGTCAATAAATACAAACCCTGCAAATTTTATTATCGGTATTGCATTCACCTAACGCAGCGATATCTTCTTTATTTCGATACCTAGAAAAGCGTAAATGTTATTGTTAAGGTAATTTTATACTTTTCACCTCGTGATTCGTATTAACTTTTCCAAATATTTTTAAGCGTAAATTACAGTATACTATACTCGGAATTCCTTTTTCCTTAACAACTAATCACCTCAAAAAGTGCAGTTTGGCCCATAGTCAGATATAACCGTCCACGTGGAGTTGAGCTCGGTCGGGAGCGGTTGGGCTTGTCTCTAAGCTACCGGGCCGATAGGCCTATTGATCAGGTCTGTTTTGCAAATAGGTTGCTACATTAGTGATCCGCGGTTTCAACTACGACGGTTCTCCATATTGCAGTATGGATCGGCACGGTGCCTCCCTTGTTCTGCCAATATACTGTTTTACGGGATATTGCTCCGGTTCATAGCCGAGATGAATGAGGATCGGGCGTTTTGAATCATTTATAACGGCAAGAAGTAAACGGGAAAAATATTCTCCTAAATATGATATGTATTTAATTCGAACAGGTTGTATTTTAATAAATTTACTGGAGTTTGAGTTATACTCTGGAGTTTTATTTTAGGAAAGATATTCTCCTATAGAAACAATTTCCGATTGGATAATGTATTATCGGCACAGACAAAATATTGGTGAAACTGGAGATATAAAAAAACTCTGAAACAGGTCGAGCGGATTAGGAAAGGGCAGTGGCTCACAGAGAAAGAGAATCGCCAGAAGCTCTCGGAGGGGAATTAGCGAGGAGGGTTTAATTGGAAGATTACGTTACAACCTGGAGTCGATAAAGGGGGTCGGCCGCGGGTAAACCTCCGACCGGGCCCCGTTGCTGGGCGAGGCCTATACTTGTAATCCGTCAACGTCCCTTGTCATTTGGTTGAAGGGCGGACCGCCTTCGCAGCTCCCATCTCTCTCTATCACTCTATCTCTCCTCCCGTCTGCGTTTCCCCTTCCCCCACCCCCCCTCCAACCCGAATCTAACTAATGATTCAACCCCTATTAATGAAACGACCCCCTTTAGCTTACCAACCCCCTTCGTTTCACGAACATTCACACGCCCAACCCTTACCGACCTCGCGGGGCACGCCCCATCCTCAATCCCGCAATCGATCAAATTGCTATTAAACGTTCAATGAAAAACCAATAACTCTCAGAGTACAGAAAACCCGTCATAATTAATAACCTTAGCTTAAGGCCTTCTATTATTCATTCTATACCAGTTCGAATTCGACATATTCTATACAATTCGGGTCAATCCACTCCGAATAATAGTAAACAGTAATATTTAAAATGTATTCTTGCCCTTTCGGCCCAATGAGAGCAATGAGTAAGTTATATAAATGAAATTATAATTCATGTTTAATATCTGTTTTAGTTTTAGAAAAATTAAACGTAAAATTTTTGTTGTAATATCTGTAATTATGCACTAAGTAAGAATATGTTACTGTGTATACTTTGTATACACTAAGTATACAATTATGCTACTGAATAAGAGATTCTCACGAAACTACCATAGGTTAGGAACCACCGCATCTGTTCATTGGCCTAAATAAAGCTTTAGTGCTTTCCTCCTAATGAAAACGGTCTTGAATTGTGGATAACTAGGTTTATTGTATAGTGAGTATTTATAAGGTTTTAATGAAATGTCACTAAATGCGTCCAATGAAATCAGTAGTAAAATTCTAAACGCAATTACTTGTAATGAGGTATAATGAAACGCTGAATCATCGGCAAAACAATGCTATGCAACATAATACGAGTATTCGGTCTATTAAAGTGGGTATAAGCACATCCATACCATATTGAATGAATAATAACCGAGAAGTATTCACCGAGCGTTCGAGTGTTAAACTCAAGAAAGCATGAAATTAAATTTCTTCTAAAAATACTCCCTGAACTCTTAATGCCGGACTACTGTTTCACTGAATTGTTTAATTTACAAAATACGTTTTCTTCCGGTGACATTTAAAACATTTAAAGTTGTGGGTGGGGGAGAAGGGTTTTTTCTTTCTTTGAAAAGCGGAGCCCGGTTGTTTAATCCGGTTCTGCCGGGAGCCCGCTATCTGAATCCATTGGATTACACCGGTTCAGGATATTTAACTTAAATTGGCTTGTAGGGGAGGACTTGCTTTTATCAACGAACTTATATTTAATGCTTGAGCACAAAATCTTTGTATGTATTATCTCACCGCGACCAACTATTTCGATACAAAGTCTTTGCACGTCATTTTGTTTTTAAAAGGGCCACGTATTATCTTTACTAAGATTTGATTTGTATTATTGTATTGTATTCTTATTAATTTTTGCTGTACTAGAAATATCTAGTTTTCTCAAACAGAAATAACTCAACATTTTGTAACTAATAATTTCTAAATTTTTAGTGGATTTTTAGTTCATTAAAATGTTGCAAATACAAAACATAATAATAATTATTATTATTAACGTTCCAATTTTATTTTATTTATTTGGTCTGCCACGCTAGTTTTATTGCAAGAGTAATGAATATTCTGTTTTAACTCACTAAATTGGATTGTTACGAATTGGGATTGATTAGAAGAAAGATTAAAAACTTACTTGAACCAATTATGTCAAAATTAGCATGCTACTAGTTTATTAAGTGATCAAATATACGAACTCATTATTTAAATAATGACAGTCGTAACAGTAAACACAGCCTGCATCTGACAGCTCATGATGGTTCATGAGATTTGATTAACACTCCCTTCCTATATTCATACCTGCTGGCCCGCAGCACGCAGGAATTGTGCGGGCCTAATAACAATGCCCCAACCCGGAGATCTACCGGCTCGATTAACTTTTTTATACCTTTACGATAAGAATTATTACTGTAAAGCGTACGCGAATTTTTCAAAATGAAGAACTAATATTACTATTATATATACGAACATCTGAGTGTATAAGATCGATTGATATTGCCCCACTCAGCATGTACCATGAGCTACAGAAGGGTTAATCATTCTTTTGCACAAATCTGTCCTCAAACAGAATGGTTTAGTAGACTGTTCACTATATTGAATACATGTAAAGTAAATATAACATAAAAAGTAATTGAAACAGAGCGTAGAATAGGCCGGGACGGGAGTAATCGGAACCGGTCATTTTTTCCCATCAGCGGCGCTAACACCGACCACTTACATTACACGGGGACCGGATAAGTGAAATCCGTTGGCTGCCTGCAGCCGCTGCAGCTAATATAGTGGCCACCCCTCCGAGATCTATAACGCGGAGACAGAGTGAGACAATATATATAAAACGGGCCTACCGCTGTGGTGCGGTTATCGCCACCCCTGGACCTCAAATTGATGTTTTTGCCCCTTCGTTCAACCGACCGCGCTTTTCCTTTCCTTTATGTGAATGGGAGTAGGTGGTGGGGTTTCGGAGTCAGCTACGCTCACTCCACACCAGCTTCCCCAATTCAGATGTCATATTTTGAATACAAATGAGAGGGCTCTCTTCCTCCCACCACTTACTCTAACTCGCGATGTCTAAACTGGCACGATTCACTCCTCGCCTTTTTATTGTCATTGGTGTTTACCAACTCTGCAAAACGCTGACCACTTTCATTTTAGACGTGTCTAAATAGAAATACCGTATTTGCCCATTTGAAATAGTTGACTGTGGGACATTTTGACGGTTTCAGAGTTATACGTTTCATGATTTAAACAAGATTTAATAATACTATGCATTCGACACCTAACAATTACAATTCACGTTATTATTTAGATTCCATTGTTATTCATACTAGCGCGCAACACACGGAAGTCGTGCGGTTCTAGTATCAGTGCAACAACTAGGCGACATTTACTTAGGATAACGTATGAAGCTTAAAACTAAAGAGATTTAATAATCTAATAAAGTTTAATGAGAATTAGGTGTTCAGAAACTAATAATTTCAAATGCCGCCGCTCTGAATACCTATTAGATTTGGCCTAAAGTGTATGTTTCCGGTTGTAGATGTCCGGCATAGGATAGTATAAAACGGGTTGAACCAGCAGTTCAATTCGCCCATGAAATACCGTATTTCCCTTTAATTGCAAATATGAAATGATTAAAAGAGGGGAACTCATTAACTCCCGTGTGCTCATTACAATGCAGTTTATTTACCTTGTATTATCTCTTTTTGATGAAGGAGAGTTCATTATCTTCTAAGTTTATTAGAAAATAATTTCACTTCGTTAAATTTATAAGGCAATTGACCTACAAAAGCTGATTAATATGAATGCCTTTTAATCATTTGGTAAGAATAGGTCTCTACTGGGTAAAGTCAAGGTTCTCAGTGTTGAGGGAAGAGTAAAACGCTGGTCGATAAACAAATTCTTCCGATGGTCAGAGAAAGTATTCGTGGTCGGGTAATTCGTAGGTTTTAAATTGGTTTTTTTTTCTGTTTCCTTTTTCATCCTGCTGTCCTTTCGCCTACTGTCTGGGGCAGCATGCGCTGTGTTATCACAGTTGCTGCCTAGTCGGACTCTACCCCTGCGGGTCCCGGACCCAGAGATGTAGAGACCCCGGAGGGGTCACAATAAATGTCTCCTGCCGAACCAGACCGACGTAAACGCCGGACAGTAACGCGACTTTTAATGAACACCGGTTGTAAAGTACAACCTTAAAGCGAGCTTTCATGCCCGCCGGTATCGGTGCAGTAGTTGGTGGCGGCCAAAGTGTCGACCTTTAGAGCCGGCGTAAACCCAACTGGGAGGGCGGTATAGAGCTTAAAATTAAATTGAGCCTGTTCAAATAAGGTCATCTTAGTAAGGTAACATTCATTGAACTTATTCTAATGAGCAAACGTCTTGGTTCATCGTTAGTTGCGGTACGATACCCATAATCGAGAAATTCCAAATATTTTTTCAGTAGCAAATTCTGGTTCTAAAGCCGGTAAAAGCACTATTTTCTATAGTGGAACATAATTAATCCATTGTCTGACTTTTAGTCAATAATACAAACGATTGCAAAAAATGCATGAAAAATGTTATTCTATCTTGGCCTCCTAACAACATTCATATATTAAATATATATTTAACGGCAGACCTTTTTTGTCGAATGGGGTTAACTGGATCTGCGCTGCAATTGATTTAAAGTCGGGTCAGTCAAATGGGGTTGATATCCCTCGATAGAAGCCGGAATCTTTTTCCCCTTCCGTTAAAAAAGTATCGACCCCCTACTACGACTAAAAGGATTGCAGTTCATCCGGATTTACGGGGTCAGTATTAGCGAGAGTTTATAGTACAGACACATTAAATGGACTCAGTTAAAACCCAAGGGGTTTTCAACCTACTAATGTTACACACACTTCACACATTTCTGAAAGCCTTCCGAAGGAAAAATAATGTCATTCAGCCACAATTTAGTCAAACCGAACGTACACAGGCGAATAGCTGATTATGAGGAATATAATTTCCCAGCTGCTTCCTTTTAAAATCGATCTCACAACTGATAAGATCGATATTTGAAAGTTCCCATTAATATATCCCCCCCTTTTGGTAAATTGACGATAGGAGCCGTCTAGTTTAGAACAAAAGCAATATAAAGTCTTCCCAAAGTTGAGATAAAAGAATGAATTTGACCCGAATTCAAATAAAATCGTTTGGAACTCGGTATTTGTTGTTAATCGACAAACTAAGAAGAAAAGTGCGGGAACTTTGAAGATACGTGTCTCCCACCAGCACACTCGCATACAAACACACTCAAACCAACAGACACATTCCTATTTCTATGTATTTAATGGACATAAAACAGGACAAGGTCGAGAGTGTAATATATTAACTCATAAGAAGAGATCAGAGAAGAAGCATTTTTTGTTAAAATTATAATGTAACGAACGAAACAGTAATAAAGAATAATTAAAATAAATCTTTATCAATTTGAAAGTAATAATATGACCTTCAATTCACTAAATATGTCCGGATTGATCGCCTAAAATACGTTTAATATGATAACCCAATACTGTTTCCACTAGTACTTGGACCCATTCTTGGTCTGACCGTTCAATCCTCAGATATTTACTAATTTATTATCGATATCCTTATATAGCAATTTGATAAGCATTTGTAATGGTATGTGTAAAACTACATTTACCATAGTACCGCCAAACGGTTTACTATATTAACCCTTTGCACTCCGAACCATTCTTGATCTTGGCTACCAGCTACTCCTTGGTGGTTGGCCGATGTCACTGTCACTATCGTTTTGGTCTAGATTTAGTCTTTCTAACGTATAGACGTCTATCTGGAGCTCATCTTCACTACTACTTGTATCATGAGACTCAATCCGAACTTTTTGCCATTGTTCTAAATCCGTGGTTTGAAAATTTTAGTTATTACTAAATCTGTTATAAAATGATATTTACCAAAGTACCGAGAGAACAATACTTCCGATTTTCTCACTCGTTAGATCTATCTATCTGGAGCTCAGCTTTGAAATCTTCAAAACTCACATCTTCGATGTCTCGCGCCACATTTCATCGGAAACATGTACGTCTCAAAAGTTGCGCAGAAATAACTTAATTCCCCGTAATCACTAATAAATTTTAATGTCCCCTCAGAGGGGACATCGGAGTCTGGAATTACGATGTCCCACGAGAGGGGACAACGGAGTGCAAAGGGTTAATACAACAGAATTTAAGCTCCAACCAATGAATCGCCTAAAAGAGTTATAAAAAATGAGTAGGCGCAATTAGTAAATTCCACTCCACTTCCGGTCGAGGATATTCCGGCTTTGGCGTCGGGATGTTCGGCGGGAGAGGGAGCGATCCGCCACAAAGGGATGCCACGGGAAATGAGATGTTCTATCTAGTGGTGGGTGGGCGGGGGCGGGGGCCATCCCAGTGACTGTATCCTCAGCGCTCTCCACCAGGTGTTTCGGAGCCCCTGCCCCCGGGGCCTTCTGTCATAATCCGCACCCCCGCACACAACACCACTCAGACACAATCCCAACTCTAAGCCCAGACGTCCGCTCTCGGCCAAACCGCCGACACCTCACTCCCAACCGTCTATTTGTTAACGCCCTGAGAATCAAAAATATCCGCATTGTCCGGAAAGTTCGAGTCGATTTTGAAGGAAAATTGAAACTCATTTAAATTTTGGCACACATTTATTAACTTATATAGGCGCCATTCTGTTCCACAACCTTTCTCCAGCTTTCAACTTGAAAATTCCGTCCTTCCAGAACCTCTCGGGTTTTTTTTTTCATTTGTTGTGATAGTCACAACTACAATTTTTTTTAGATTGTATCTAGTGACAGTGCTCTTACTTAATACTCACTCAATGAACTCTCGAAGGAGAAGCCACCCAATGATGGTATTCCCGCTCCTGCCCTTACTCAGGTCGTAAGGAAATCGCGTTGCCATTTCCGCTTTAGGATTTTCGGGACGCACGGGATTTTCGGGAAGGTGAAGCGAGGAAAGTTGTCCAATTAAGGGATTGGAATGAAGGGATAGTTTGGATTGGAAGGCTTTATACCGGGAAGCTGCTAATTCTCGAATGAATGGGACTTTTAGGTTATTGTGAATTATTCTGTTAGAGACTTACTTGGTAATTTTTCGAAGGATTATGGATTGCAAGGATTTGAGTCTATAAGAATTAGACTGCTTGGTGGATCCCCACAGTTCGATTCCGTAGGCCCAGATAGGTTTCAGTACCCAGTTGTAAATTAATAGTTTGTTCGAGAGTGATAGTTTTGATCTGTAGTCGAGGGTACGTTTCAGTCTTGTATGTGGGTTCCATGTCAGTCTTCTGTCTAAGAGTAGTCCCAGGTACCGCACTTGATTTTCAATAGGAAGTTGGGACCGGTTCAGGAAAACGGGAGGACAAGTTGCTCTTCTCAAAGTAAAAGTAACGTGAAGACGTTTTTGGCAATTGAACTTAATCCTCCATTTCCAGGACCAACTTTCTATGAGGGAGAGGTGTTTTTGCAGGGAATGTGATGCTAAGTAAGGATCTGAGTTTGTATAGAGTACAGCTTTGTCGTCTGCATAGGAAGCAAAGAAAGTTTCGGGTTTTTCGGTGAAAATGACGCAAATGGAAATGCGATTCGGCAGATTTTTCTCCGTTAAATCGTGGGGAACCCATACATCGAGACGGCTTATGTAGCCAAGCTTCACAATATGGATCGTTGATTTTGATTTATTTAGCATTTCTGCTAATTGACGTGTTGTAGAGCGTGGATTATTATTTTCGATTACTGTTTTAAACGGATCTTCGTTTCTGGTGGACAGCCTACCCGGGAGTTCTCGATCTTCGAGATCAAAATCTCCGGCTTTAAATCGAGCAAACCACTTCCACAAATCTTTCGGCTACAGCACCTTCGCCGTAAACAACACATATTTTGTTTGACGCTTGTGTGGCATTTTTGCCTTTTCGGAAAAAGTAAAGCATTAAATAGCTATAATGTTTATTTGCTACCATATTCTAAGGCGAATAAAACCGAGAAAAATTAACGTATCGTAACCAAACTTTTTTCCAAATATGCCTGAAGTACTGACGTTTAGAATATGTATGCATGTCATTTGTTTTCAATCATTCTGGTATATTCAGACCTGTCCTAATACCACCTATCGAAAATTGGCACTCTCCGCTTAATAAAAGCCTTGTTGCCGAATCTAAGAATACGGAATCAAAATACCTATTGTTTTTAATCAAGATTTTAAGAAGAATTTAAGAAGATTTTAATCAATAATAAAAGAATTTAATACGTCGTTAGTAAAGTAAATAATTTGTTCGTTGTGCCTTTTCATAATAACGTTTATATACCGTCTATTACCTAGACAGCCGAAATGTAGCCCGCGTTTGTGTGAACGATATACTTAATAATTTATAATTGTTTGTAATCAAAGAAACGGCGAATTAGGTTGTGCCACAGGAAATCTGTAAAATTCACGGCGATAATCTGAAATACGATATAACTTATGCCGATAAGAATTTCCATTTTTTGGGGTTATTTTAATAATTCACAAGGGAAACGCTACGTGGGGCATACGGAAGGCCTACGAGGGGCTGTTCCAATTCCGGGCAGGGAGCCCTTGTCTGAATACAAATCCTCCGGCCGTTTACTGTCTATGATTATTGTCCGCTTTTCCGCTCGGCCAAATATCCGGGGGAAAGAAAGGGGCGGGGTGGAGTTAGGGGTGGGCCGCGAATCGAAAATGTAAGAAAAACGGATAAAGGTCTGTTGGGGACGGCAGGTGGGCTGACAGGGGGTATTGTGTGTGTTCGGCCACGTAGGGAAACGTAGGGGCTGTTTCGGGGCTTACCGCGCCCCCGCCCTCTTTCAACTAACTACGGCCCGAGACTCCGCGAATCGCACGCACGTCCCGAGCGGCTCACGATTGACTGGCGCGAACGCGCTCACGCACTCGCCCTCTAATTAATCCCTCCCCAGGCGTCATGAAATATTTATGAAGGCGGTACAGGTCGTTAAAAGCTTATGTGCCCCCTTTGGCATCCCCGGCCCTCGTGCCCGACCCCTCCGGGGGTCCACTCCCTTCCCACTTCTGGGCTCGATTTATGCCGGCCTTGCCGAATTGTGTGCGAAGATTTTTAATTCACCCATTCAATTACAAGCTTTTCGGAATGCTGGAATTTCTATCTAACTTGATTCAAACGAAGTATATCATATTTCTATTTAATGTGAAATAGTGAATGTGTGTGAGTGAAATTTCTTATTCCAATGCGTGCGTGAAATTGAGCGAAATATCTCATGAACGCAAAATTAATTCCAAATTGCACCTTTCGTGTCAGGAAGCGGACCTGTTGTTTTTCTGCGAAATAAGTCTCAGTGGAAGTCACGCTGTACCTAATCGCTTTGGCTAGATTTTCCTGAATATTCTATCGGGCCTCGACTTCTTTCTTTTAACCGACTTTGTATTTTCATCGATAAAATTAAATACGAATTAACATTAAATATAATGTAAGTTTTATATTTATTCGGACACCGATACGAATCACAGTGCGGACCGAGCATATTAAATCAGAATTTGTGATAAAATATGTTTTTTATCATAAGACAACCGAAGCATTTGCCAATACTGAATTCAGAGCCATAATGATTCGGTGAACGTGGATTCAATTATATAACTAATATGTGAGCCTCTGCCGTATAATCCGCTTAATCCAAGCAACAGAAATATCACGAAAGAATATCTTGCAGCTCATTCGAACAATTATAACGTGATTAGAATACGCCAACAATTATGAGAATTGGGAATTATTAATTGGGTCGTGTTTAAATCAACGTTCCAACATTGCAAATGAGCCGATCCCTCCATGCATTCAACCATATTAATCCGATATTGGAATTTACCCGAAGATAAATATCTGAAATGTCGGAGCAGAAATATTACTCTTTGGTATTCCTAGCGATGACGTGAATCGAATCAATAGGCCCCTGCCCCGCGGGCCTTTTTCGATCATTCTCAGTCAAGAGAGCAAGCGAAATTATTATGCACCGCCAAATATTATTATTTGAATGCCAGTGAATTATATCCCTTCAATTGCACAACCTATATGTATATATGAATACCAGGGCTTTTCAAAGGGGAGTTATTGACAGTAACTTATTGGTGAATATCAGCATCACGTTCGTGATTTATCCTAGCCACGTTCGTTGCATAATTCCTTGGAATTTGCGTTATACTCGTTATTTCTTCGAACAATTCGTGAAGATAACGCCGGTTTGTGCACTAAAGACTGGAAATAAACAACGCGACAAAAATACAGGGAGTATTTACCGTATTATTATCAAATATTATCCCATCCAATAATATCCAATAATATTATAATATATATGTGTGTGTACATTCAATAATTTAATCAGTGTCAACTAGTGTGAACAAGGGAAATTAGAGCCAAATATTAGAGAAACCATATTTCAGTAATGGCATAGTAATTACTAGACTTGGCTCAGGTCCGGAGATAAACTATGATTATACCCGAAATAGGCTAATTATTATTGGCCGGTCTGCCTTATAGGAAATATAGCACCGGTTCGAATATTAGTGCACCGGTGGGCCGAGCGCTACCGACGCTAATCTCGTTAACAATGTCGGCCACCAGCTCTCGGGCTCCGAAACATTCTTCCGATTGGCGTAATTCGAATATTAGGCTTTCCGTCACGTGAGATATCAACGTGAAAATGTATCTTGCAAAGGATACACTGCGTTTAAATTTTTATAGTTCGGTAAATATTAAATTAATTTGTACAGTAAAGAAACGGGGATTGCTGGCAAATAAAAGTAGGCCTTACGCGAATGCACAAATGAATACCTGTACTGCTAATTGCATTCGAGGATGATGAAAAACCCGAACCCGTTTCAGCGATTGAAACAAACACACGAGTGGAAGCACAAAATCGCAAGAGGTTTCACAAAGGGTAAATAAAATAACGTCGATAGGTTAACAGCTGTAGAATTCTGTTGAATTTTCCGGTTCTCTGGAGTCTCATTGTGCTCCCCAAGTAATCTCCAACCATCTTTTCGGAAGCATCCAATTTTCCCACCCTCACTCCCACAACGCAGAATTTGAGGTACGAAACTGTGTATTTGGGTGAATATATATATATATATATATATATATATATATATATATATATATACACATATATAATACTAGAATAATGTTATAATTCATTATACTACCGCTTTATAGTCATCACCTTATCTAAACCTCTGTGCGTAATACTCATTATCTGACTTGACCCGTTTCACTCTAGACCTGAACTGACCTTGTTAGGGATGTATAATGTCTTTGTGATTCTCATCTTCCAGAGTGGAACAGGACGGTGTCATGTGTCATGAAGGTCCTGTGTTTCATGACTCAGGACAGTCATGTCCGATCCTCAACACTTTAGTTACGAAATATTAACAGAAAGTGGGTAAGGTGGAAGGAAATAATATCTTTTAGGGAATCAGGGATCTTTTTAATTTAGAGAAATAAAAATAACGGTTCTTTGTTAATTTGGTTTTGTTACATTCAAAATATTCATCTATTTCATAGGTAGAATACGAGGGGTACATTAAGGAAGTAAAGTTCCGGAAATAAAGTATTAGCGAAGAAAGGTATATTCGCTTTCTTTTGATTAACTTAAAACCCCCGGGTTTCTTTCTTCTCCATTGTCGAAGAAAGAAGGTTGCGGGAGTTTCTAAAATTAGACGATAGGAGGGGTAAAGAGCCGAACGTTACATGAGGTTGGCGAGGAGGCCGAACACAATAAGGGTGGAAAGGGTGAGCGGGGGGGGGGTGCGGTTAATACGGTGGGCCGCCGATACTCCAATCAGTTAGGCCTGCCGCTCCCAATATAGGGGTAAGGTCGGCGGGAGCAAGAGGCCCCTCACCCTCGGAGGAGGCCGAAAGAAAAGGAGTGGGAAGGGGGGGGGGGCGCAGAGTCCGGCCCCACTAACCGATGGGGGGGGGGGGGGGGGGGGGGGGAGGAAATAGTGGGCAGGCCCACCGCTCACACTCCTTGAATACCAACCAAACTCACTTCAATCGCACCCAACCCCCAACCGTACCACCAACTCAGCTTTTTTAATAAGTGCACCCGGTTCAGGCTTCCCACTACCTGCGCTTCCAATAAAGTGCCCACATAAACCTGAATCGCCATCCCCTCCGGCCACTACTCTCACTACCTGCCGCAACTCTTACTCCTCAACCTCCTCCTCCTCGGCCCCCTCGAAAAATATTTTACTTAAATAGATTCTTCCGTAAGGCTACCCCCCGCTCGATCTCCCTAAATAAACAGGGACAAAACACGGCTATTATTTTCTTACACTGTTTAGGGTACTTGATTAAAGATTTCCGCCCTCTGTTTATCATAGGAAAAAGGCTCCCCAATAACGTGACGATCAATTAGTATACACGTTCTAATGACATAAATCATTATCATTAACTGTAGTAGTTACTTTACTGTAATATTAGTTTTAAAAACCCATTGAACCGTGTATTGTGTTATATAGTCGGTTTGTTTACAATACGTTTATTTTGTGTACCCAAGTAATTAATCACCGATGGATTTAATTACAGGATATTATATAATAGCTAACTCTTATTAGAGGTGTTAGATAAGGTGTAAAGAAAGAATGAAATATTTAACGTTCGATTATTGAACACTAACCAACGGGCCGCTAGGACTTTGCGCAATAGCGCAAAACTGCTATCATGCGGAAACGACAAAACTTTTTATCAAGAGCGAAAACCGACCCCGCGCTCCATCCCTCCACTCCCTCTCTCTCCCTCCCTCTCCCTCTCTCTCTCCGGGGTTTGAATAATTTTACACATTTTCCGACGCTTTACAAAGCCTTCATTATGCAAGATTAAATTTGGGCCTTGCAATACCACTATTGAGGCACGTCACGCTACAGGCGTTTCAGCGGAATTTGAAACAACAATATATTGTATTACGGTGGAAAAAAAATAAATCGTTGTTCCCATTTCATAATGCGGAGGTTTACCCGTTGAATTCGGATAATTTTTAGGCGTCATTAAAAATTTAAATTACGCGGATCCAGTTCTGAATCGACGGAAAAATGATATCTAACCGCTATCGAATAAATATTGCCTCGAAAAGGTTTCTCTTCTCCCATGATGCAACCAAGAAATATAATTAAACAATGTGTCGATAAGTCCTTCTAAGGATTTAATACCTTTCATATCAGCCATAATGGCGACCATGTTCACGATTAAAATATAATATGTTTGTACGTACTATATAAAATTCAGTGTGAAGTACTTATTTATGGGTATGCATATTAATACAATAGAATAGACAAATTCAAAGTTAATATCACCTGCACATTCTTATAACTTATATATTAGATATATACATCCGGCCCGTGGTACATAATAAATAAAGAGGGGTTGGAAGGAGGGCAAGTTTCTTTGAAAGGCATTCGAGCATGAGTCAAAGAAATCAATAAGGGAATAAATAGCGGAAGGAAGCGGGCCCACAGCCGCGGTAAGAGTGGGCGGGGATTGCAAGTTGTGCGTGAGTATGAGGCGAGGGCCACACCCACACCTGGACACCTTCCAGACCGGTTTTATTTTATAGTGCAAGTTTCGGATCGAGTCTTTGTGGTTCGACGCCGATGGAGTTTTAATAGAGTCTTAGAGAAAGGGAAGGGCTCGCACCTCTATTTCAGGGGCCGACTGTTTGGGAGGGCGGGGGAGGCAGGCAGCGCTCTCCCTAGGCGGGGCTCCGGCCGTCCTTTTTATTCCTACCGCCGCCGGCACAATATAGAGCCAGTTCCAACGAATAAATCACCGGCTTGGAAACGCAACAATACCGCGTTCGACAATAAACCGCTTCCCTGGCAAAGAAATCTATACCGGAGAATAAATCATACGTGCTTCAAATGCCTATATTTTTCCTATACCACCCTACCCCCACACCATTTCCATTCGGGCTTTCGGAATTGTTAATTGTGCCGTGAAGTTCGGCCGACTAGACCTTTGTAGGCCCAATGGACCTTTCTGAAAATTCGGAAATGTATGGCTATAACCATTCTCACGGCGGTTCCTCTCCCGATTTTTGATAATTAGTGGATAGATAGGTGGGAGAATAACTGCGCCCAATGCTCCGGTTCGGCTCCAAGTTAGTTACCAAAGCAAATGTCACTTCTCTGATTAGTACCTACAACACTCCTCGCATTATGAGTGACACGATCATGGGCTGTACTATTCTAATTAAATTTTGAAATATGGGTGAAAATATATATATAAAAGTTGAATGAAATAGTTTGTCGCTAAACTAATTTCCCTTAACGTGAATAACAAGTGACTAAAAGAAATTCCCGTACAATAGAGAATAGAGATTTTATCAACTGATAAGATTGAATATACCCATATTTAAACTTTTATAGAAATGGCTGAGCAATTCGTACAGTAACATAAGTTTTGTACTCATATCTCGGCAACACATCTATTTCTGTTGTGTAATTACGTGTCTACAATTAATGGTCAATAAAGAATTCATTTAAAATAAAGAAACTTACATTGAGGCCGAACTTTGGATAGAGTTTATATAATGCGTAAGTATCGTAAATTATATTAAATGCGTTAACTTATGGTGCTGTACAACTGAATTGACCTAATGTGTATGGAGGTTTTACACCCTTCTAGGTCTTCGAGGGCCTTATCGCTCCCGAGTCTAATGTTTATCGACACTAAAAATTTTCCAGGCCAACTCGATACGTCGCTGGAACTGAACCAGTCAAGAGAGTCGTTTGCGACTAGAGTAGCTGGCCGCGGGAGATAACAAAATTGGTCTACTCGCCAGTCCCTTGTACGACACAGGAAAAAAAATTGTAAAAAAAGGAATGAAACCGATGTATGTTCCCGGTAAATGCCACAGGAGAGTTAAATAACTCGAATATCGAAACAAATTATTTAGATAATCACCACGATTCTAGCTTTGCTTTTAAAGAATATGTATGCGCAACACGTTAGAATTATGTTCTAAAAGATGATGAATAATTGTACGTTGTAACTCTTTGAAGCCAACTGTTCAAATGCAAGTTAGGGACGTTTAATACATTGCAGGGTAAAAATAAATTTGTACAGGCATTCACGGGAGGGACGGCGGAGGTGTGGACCGAATAAGAGATTCTATCTAACCCGTACACCAGTCTCGAGCACTTTCTGAATGCGGGCCGCCGTCCGAATTTAAAGTTGGCTCTCGGACGTCAACATGTTTACCGAGACGGAGGGATACCGATAGCCGTGGGTCGGCCGGAGAGTGCCGTTCTCGCGTTATAATGGAAAGAACGCGATAGTGCCGAAGAGAGCCGAAGCCGAGATAAACCAGGTGCAGGCAAATGTCGACAGAAGCATTTTCAACGGGCTGACCGAACATAAATGCGGAAAAAGCATGTTCGATAATATTTTCTTCTTGTTTTTATTTATTCGATGTAAATTTGTTAGTACTTAATACTATATTATAAACCATCCATCACCGCTGTATTCCCCGGCAAGGTTTTCTCAGCGGTCTAGTATCCCGGAAAAGAGTGTACCCTCTACCAGATGTTTCCCACCTTCGGTAGATAACGGGAACGCATCCGCCTAATGAATATCTAGGGGGAGGCAAGAATGAGCACACTATGTAGTGGAAATAAATGAGTTCAGAGCTTAATTTTTAACCGAGCGCCAGGCACAATGAGAGCAATTATTTAAACGCTTGCCGAACAGACGAGTTGATGGACGATATAAATACAAAAACAATTCTTTTAATTAAAACTATATTGTTTTGTAGCGCAAATTATATTTCAACCAGTATAAATTACGTCGATATTAGATAATTCCATTTTTGCAGCATTCATCCCGCTACGGTATGAAAATGAACCAAGTGCTCTCAGATTTTGTTTTTTTTAGACCCTACCGAATATTCGTCTTGTACTTTTCTCGGATGAGGAAAAGGTTTATTGTTTATCTTTGTAACGGGAGGATGAAACGCAATATCCTTTTATGACGGCGCCTTAGATATGCTATCCTTCCGCTCCTCTCATTCATGAGAGGTTTGCCTCCATCAAATATTCTTTATTGTTTCCTCCTCTAACTAAGTGCAAGTTATTACCGGCATTTTAAATCGACAAAAATTATAAAATGAAAACCGATTCTGAAGTATTAAAATATTTGTTTCCGTTTTCACTACATTTGCAGGCTTGATTCCCCTCAAGAAGCCTCAGCGTGCAGAATATGATTGGGAATTTGGGAGTAGAAAACTCTAAGGAACAGTTAAACTCAATTATGAAAGTCGGAAATCTAAAAAGGCTTGCAAGCATATTGATTATTAAAGTCCTGTTTATTCCATCGAAAATAGCGGTATAGGCAGAAGGAAATTGTTTATTTATTCGAACCTTTCTTGTTGATCAGATTGTTGCATTTACCATACTCACTTAAGTAAACCCTGGCGCCTAATTAATCCGCGAAAGCTAATAATTTCCCGGGAACTAATTATACGGCATCCGGCGGCATGAAATTAATAAGGGGAATTTAGTCGGTACATTTCACTTATAGCTAGGGGTTGATCATCCTTGTAATGTCTATTAATACGTTAATTTCAATGAACTGATAATAACAAAACGAAAAACTGACTATGGGAAACGACTGCGGTTCTTCCTGCAAGCATTACTGTTTTCCATTAATCTATTTAAAAATTAATTACAAGCATTTTACAGCTTCTAACTGGGTTTTCTATTCAAGATGGAAGGAAATTGAATATAACGTATATACTTCATTTTATTGCCCAGAAACACTGTTTCAGAAAAACTTACTGTTACATTCGATGTTGAAAGGGAGTATCTTTTATAATACAGGATACATTCGTACGCCCAGCCTTCCAGTGAAATCTGCAGTGGACAGGTTAACAGCCAAAAACTGACGGAAAAGTTTGTAAATTTAAATTGCTTGAAGTTGTTCCACTGCTCCAACTCGGTGATTGCAATATCTCAAAATATAGAAAGAAATGCTAGAAATTATAAAACGGGGAATTGTTTAAAAAATGAAGGTGTTACTTAAAAATACATTTCAGGAAATTCAAAATTTAATAATAGTTCTCGGTATCCTAAATTTATTGTTATTGACAAAAGATGGAAATTAAAAGTTACAATTGATCAGGCAGTTTGTTCTTTCCTTCAATACACGAACAAGCTACAAGTTTCTAATTACAGCTTACACATTTATGTCGTGTATAAATAAACTCTATTCTTCTACATTCGCACAAAGACTATTTCCATAGTTTTCCATGGCAAAATCGGGGACAAAATCTAACATTTAAATAAGTCCATACAATCATTTATTCGCGTAAAACTAACGCAAACATGAAACCTCTGTATATCGACAGACGTCGGTCATCCTAATGTATATGCGGATGAAAAATGAATTCGCAAAATGTGGGCCACATAGAGGGGCGAGTGAATTTCACTCAATCCAGTATGGCCGGCCATTTGTTCGAAGGTTGCTGATGGGTTCTACTGTTCCAAATATAGTCCGCCACTCGGCACTCTCGCACAAAGCACAACTCATGTTCAGCATTAAAAATAAACGAAAACGGAGTCATTAAAAGTTTGCCTCGTAATTTTACAGATCAAAACATTCTTGTTTAAAGGAAGGAATTTACGTTAATTAAAAATTGCACAATACATTTCGGTTGTTATAATCTAATATCCGATCATTAACACATTGTATAACAAAATGGCAATTAGTTAAATTGAAGTACGTAATGATGAATTGAATCAAGTCAATTTAAAACTGTTCTCGTATATCAGTATGTGTGAGGTAAATACAGTGTATTTTGTTATTAATCCATTTCATCCAAATCCGAATACCTTATTATAACTAGAGTTTATACAACCAAGACCATAGTGTATAAATTAACTACAAAGTTACTCTGTGTGTTCAACAAATTCATTAATATTTTTCTCTAACTAATGGCCTATAGTTTTTTCATCTTAGGGTTTTCTATCACTATTTTAATGTGTAAGGCAGGTCGTTAGTGAGATCGCTAGGACAGGAAATACAGTGTTTATAAAAGAGTGCGTATACCGGCGCGCTTATTTTTTCCCTATTCGCCCGCTAAAGTGCAGAAGAGAAAACGTTTCCCCGCAAAATGAAAACAGGGGGCCGTGAAACGTCGGCAACATTTACAGAGAAAAGAGCGAGACGCGGTGTCGTCCGGAAGAGAGAATCTCCGAGTCGGCGATGCAAAAGGGGGTCGGCCATTTGTCCGAAGGCCGATGATAGGTTTTAGTGTCTAAATGCCAGAGAGGGAGACAGAGAGGGAGTGAGGGACGGGAGGAGAGAGGGAGGGAGCACTAACAACCGTGTCGGGCGAAAGGGACCAGGGCGAGAGGAGCACTCTGGCATAATTGCACCACTCGACGACTGGCACTCGGGTAGTGCATTGGAGGAGGCGGCAAGCCGCCGCGAAACACAGGAAAGCTCCTCCGCAGGGCGGCCCGGAAACGATTGACGGTAAACTGGATTTTTGAGCCCGTCACACTGAATACTGATGCGCCGGCTCCGTCGGCCTGAGCCTCACACAGAGGCACACCCAGAGGCACATACAGAGGCACACCCGGCGGGGCCTCCTTTCCCGGCTAAGATTCCGACCGCCCCCTCCGCACGCCGGACTCGTCCTTGTCATTGGATCAGTGTGTGTGCGATGTAACTCGTCGAAAAGGGGGCCGCTCTGAATTTTTATCCCAATTGAAAACCTTCTTCTAAATGGGTTCTTTGAATTTCGGAGGAATCGATAAAACACAAATGTCCCCACGCATTCCGCAATACCTTATTCCATGAGCGCGTTGTCCATAATATTTTACCTGTGACTCAAAAATATTTACCCTAGAGGGAGACTCCTTTAAAATGTTCCCGCAAATCGGTTCAGCGGATAGAGTTATGCGGCGTGGACCGTATGACACGCGAAGTACTTAGTTTACTCGATTACAAATTTCAACTGAACAACATCAAAGATAAAGCTCACGTTGGGTGTTGAAACGTTGTTGTCGACGAGACGCTGATATAACGAACCGAATGACTGTATAAACAGTCGTGTATAACGTCGTATTTTACAGCGAATTTTTCGTTCATTCCCTCCTCGTCCGCCCCTGGCCTCAGGTGAAACATCGGTTTCGATTGGTGGGAGGAATATGATCCGGCGTGAGTACGGGGGCGAATGAATAGGTCCCGGGCCCCTGGGACGAAATTGCGAGGTCCTTTGAGGATAAACAGTAGGGCGGGAGGGGGTGGGAGGCCCGGTGGTGGGGAGTCACACACGTCCCCGTCGTAATCGATTGCTCCGGCCCACCCTCGTTCAGGATTTTTCAGGAGACGTATCCCTACCACCGGGGCGCCGCGACGCCCAAATCACATAGCAGATCATCGGTGGAAAGATTCTGTTGGAGCTGAAGTGGTCCAGAGGTGAACAAAGTCAAAATTATAATAGTTACATTTATAAAATCTTACGGATACGAGTCACCGATAATTTTGAAAATGTGTGTTCACTGACTCCACGGTGAAGTAAACATTGATCAGTACATCGCCATTCCAATTGGAAGATCCATTGGTATCGGATACTGGAAAGTATGGTCTTCCTGCAATTACACATTGTAGTTTATTCACTAAACTGATTACGAGCAGATCAACTAAAGATTTGGAATTAGATAGTGAATTTATCAGAAAATTCATACCCTTCCTAATGTCATTTTGTTCCCATTACATTATTATATAATTTTTCTCCATTATAAACTGCGAATAAGATTAAAAGGAAAGAAGAATTAAGCAGCGGCAGTATAGAGCGGCCGATACATCCAAAATCATTAGACCGATGGTAGAGGGATTTTTGAGATTCTAAATTACGATGTATTATCAAAATTGTAAACACACTCCAAAGAGATATTTTATTTCCAGAATAAGCTGAGTCATCTGTAGCGATGGTGTTCTATTTTCGGCTCTAATAACGGCCTCTGTTTTATTTTTACTCAGGACTGATGTCTATGAAAGATGGTTACGCGGTCATCTTTTTTTCGGTCCTCGCCGCTGATTTATTCGGAAAGGTTAAGCAGGAGAGGTTTTTGACTAATGGGTTCGGGTGGGAGGAAAGAGTGGAGTGGTATTTTTTTGCATTTTTTTTAGCGTTGGGAAGTGGGATCTCGAACGAGAGTAATTTTGAGGTCATTTCGAGACTGAATACAAAGAAAGATTTTGGAGATGTCGGAGATGTTGGAAACCCCAGTAACTTAATTTGATGCGTCGAAAGAGCCACCCTGGAACTGGATATTTCAGATATCGATAATATCAAATATCTAAATATATTTGACACTTAAGAATTATGCTTTTATTAATTTATTTTAATCATGTAAGACTCGACGAAAACTAGGGAAAGTACAATTACCCGAGTTATTTTATCAGTAACGGGTGTAAATGTAAGGCCCAAATTTTTTGTAATTGCCTTCAAATTGTAGGCCACAATCTTTCATAGGAATAATTCATACGAATAAAATTCTTTAGAACTGACGAAGCGTACACTTCTGTATACGAATACCGGATCTCACTCTAAATTTCCAGTGTAATACGGGCGCAGATAACCCATTATAATACGTGCCCAGGTCTCACGAAGTTTTCCCAATTCCATTTCCCGGCCCGTATAATGCTCGGTGTTGTGATAGGGGGGCGGAAGGGGGCGCTCCGAAATGAACCGTGAACCTCGTTAGTCGGCCAAAAGCGGAGGCATCGGAGGGGTTTTTGATATACAGGTCAATACCGGTATATACCCACCGCCGCGCTCTGTCACCTAGTGGGCAGTCGGAAATAAAAAAAAAATAACAGGCGTGGGATGGCGGGGACAAACCGGCGTTGAAACGGCCATAAAATCCGGTAGAATAAAATGCGGCCGGCGAAATTCTTTTTTCAATTCCAATCAATTATTCCACTCTCCGTTATATTTTTTCTGCCCCTCCCCCCTTCACCAACCCCCCACCGACTCTGTAAGCTCTGGAGGGCAACTCGGGGAAACAAAGGGAGGTGTTCGTCCCGGTCGGGCCCCAAATTAAAGTGGGAGCGTCATCGATCATGGAAATTTTCCTTGTTGTAACTTTTTTGATGACGGGGAAGCGGCCCTCCACGGGGCTTCCATCCCCTCCGCCCCAACCACCACTCACACCACTTTAGACGCCCACCTACTTAGGCAAATTTAAAACTGCCGCGTTTTATCCGCGGGGCCTTAATACACTCGAGAGCTCATCATCATAAATAAATAAATTAGTTGTGTAAGCCGGGCCCCGGCCCGCTTTCAACCTCGGTTTCCGAGGAGGTGTTATATAATACCGGAGCTGGTAAATTAACGGGAAGTGCTCGAATTTATAAAGCGGACGCGTTACTTAATTAGTGGAAATGTTGTTACGATTGGGCGAGCCGCGAGAGCAGATGGCCAAGTCAGTTGTTGGGTGACAAGAAAACATCGATATCCAATTTAGAATATAATTTATTTTTGAAATAGCGAAAATTCATCGACTGAATCCTCTAAAATATTTTCTTTCTAATACCTAATTAAAATAACATATATGAAAACTAATATATAAATAGATATAATTGAATAATTGGGTGAATGTGATGTACAAAAATATAATCTATAATCTGTTCAACTTATTTTCCTTAAATTCAGCTTTCCCCACACCCAACTCAAAAGAATCGACATAAACAGAAAATTTGGACTCTTAAGGCCATTACTAAAACGACATTGAAATTGACCCTAAGTAACAAACTAACAATATACAAAGCAATACTCAAACCGCCATGGACATACGGTATTGAGCTATGGGGTTCCACCAAGACATCCAACATCGCTCGCATCCAGAGATTCCAATCAAAAGTCCTTCGCACCATCCTTAATGCTCCCCGGTATGTTCCTAACCACACAATCCACCATGACCTCAACATACCGACAGTCGACGAAGTCGCAAAATCGCGGTTCCTGAAGTTCCACTCCCGCCTTTCTCCTCATCCTAATCCACTCGTTCAGTCCCTTTCCTCTTTTACCCATCCACTATCCCCACCACGACGGCTTAAACGCCACTGGCCCAGAGATCACCTCGGGCAGTAGTTAAATCATGTCAAAAGCGCCATCACTGGGTGGTTTCTTTATCGAGACAAACACGTGAAAAATATACATGTATCAATTGCGCCTATAACTGTAAAAGTTGATTGGGCAAAATAAAAAAGTTAAAAAAAAATAAATAAATTTAGCTTATTGTACTATAAACCACGCACTGTATACTGTAAATCTTATACCATGAAAATAATATTAACATGTTAAGCGGGGAATTCCCTTTTTAATTACGCAGCATATAACGGGCTCTTTCACTAGGACGTGTCAGTACGTCACGCCCGGAGAACGTAATATCGTATCATTATTTTTTTTTTTTATTTATGCTTGAAATAAATAAAAAGACTATGAAATATATATGTTTTGGTTTATATATATATATATATATATATATATATATATATATAGGAGAATGCAAAATTACAAACAAATAGAAAAGAATACCAAAAAAAATATGGAAATATCGAATTAAGAAAGTATAAATTTTACAAACAGTTTACAAACAATTATAAAGAGTACAAAAAATATATTGTTTATTTATATATACAATAGAAAATATAAAAAAGTTAACAATTACAGAACAATAAACAATAGCGCACAAATAAAATAGAAATATTGAGTTTAAAAAATTAAAATATGTGAAAATTCAAAACTCAATTTCCGTGTGATATATTTTAAAACACTTGTTGATACATAGTGCTAACTTACAATCCGTGCTACCTTTCGAAAACGTGTATCGATGACATACCTCTGTTGGTCGAAACTATACGTCC
Source organism: Lethocerus indicus (assembly GCA_019843655.1). Taxonomy (NCBI): domain Eukaryota; kingdom Metazoa; phylum Arthropoda; class Insecta; order Hemiptera; family Belostomatidae; genus Lethocerus; species Lethocerus indicus. The sequence goes on along the minus strand of JACDQD010000003.1, from coordinate 16,039,164 downwards.
CACCCGTTCCAGGGCGCAACATATATTTCAAGGACGTATTTATACGTCCCACCCGGTTAACATGTTATAATGGGTAGCATCATATGTGCCCATAATTATGAAAGTGGTCTGTCATATATTTCTGGTTTCGAGATATTTAATGAATCGCTTTCGAATAAATTAACAAATATTTTTATATTACGCAACATTTTAATTTAGAATTTTATTAGTCTCGATTAATGGAAGTTTACTATGAATATGAAATTTTGTGTGAATTTCATATGAAAATGTATTTAAAGTTTGAATTGACTTAGACCGCTGTCATAATTATGGGCACATATATATGTATAGAGAACGAGTGAAGTGCTACTTACGTGAACAGTATCTGGGTTCGTCGGATTTGTCGCCGCAGTCGTCGGAGCCGTCGCAGAACCTGTCCAGGGCCACGCACTGTCCGGTATCGCAGAAGAACTCAGAGACCCGGCAGGTGGGCGCCACCGAGCCGCCCTCAACGCCGGCCCCAATCGCGGACAAAATCACAGCCACGCCCAGCACAAACATAATAGCTCCCTCCGCGTTCCTGTTGGCCAGAAAAAGTAACAAAATATTTAATTTAAACGCAAATTTAAATCTAGAACAGACGAAAATGTTTTCACTTTAGAATGAATTCCATTTGTCTCTTCTTACTTGTAGGTAGATGCGCAAGTACCCTATTTCGTTATACATATGATTTGATGAGAGACAGACCCTCGCACGACTTGTTGCGGTGAACATTTTGTTTTGTTTTCCCGATTACTGGCACGAAATTTTTTTTTCAACCTTTTTTATTTTTGAACAATCAAATATATATTTTTATTGGTACAGATGTTGAGTGTTTTCTTTTCACGTGAATGTCTCCATAAAAGAGACCACCCAATTATGGCACTTTTTTCACATGAGCAGTTTACGGCTTTGGACTAAGAAGATCTCGGGTCCAGTGGCGTTTGAGCCGACGCGGTGGGGGGATAATGGATGGGTAAAGGAGGAAAGGGACTGAACGAGTGGATTTGGATGTGGAGAGAGGCGGGAATGGAATTTGAGGAAGCGTAATTTTGCGACTTCGTCGACTGTCGGTATGTTGAGGTCATTATGGATTGTTCGGTTAGAAACATACCGGGGAGCATTAAGGATGGTACGAATGACTTTTGATTGGAATCTCTGGATGCGGGCGATGTTGGATTTCTTGTCCGTAAGCCCATGTCGGTTTTAAAATGGATCTGTATATTGTCAGTTTGTTGTCTGTTGAAAGTTTTGATGTCCTTTTCAAAAGAGGTCTCAACAGTCACTGGCACGAAAATATTCCGAAAAGCAAAATTTGCTACACTTTTTTTTTATTCCACTACAGCCCGTGATTATTTAACTGGCGAACCGGCCGGCATTTGCCAGGAAGGAATTTGCGGAATTAGCGCGATTAGGCAAGACAAATAAAATGTCGGTGGAAGCCAAAAAGTTTTAACGAGTGTTCGAATATATCGTAACACAATTTGGGACCGTGATTGATTTAATTGCCAACACAGCCGGGTTCCGAACAAATTAATTCCAACCATTTCGAGTTCTCCCCCAACCCACTCCCACGGGAACTTGTATTAGTTTAGCTTTAAAACAAATTTACAAATCGATATTATCACCGAACATATTTATATTCGAATTTAAAAACTTTTTCTATTACAAATTGCGGGCCAATTAAGTAGTCACTCAGTGATCATTAATAAATAATTTTAACAAAGCCGTTATTTTCAAAATTTGGTTGTCAAACAGGGCGAACATTTTTCATTAATTTTCGAAGAAATATGTTTCTCTTTTTAAAGATTATGAATTGTTTAATAATAAATCCTGATTCTTAATGAGATTTTTCTCATTGAAACAACAGTCCCGTAGATTCACTAGTCTTGGATATGTCACACTCTAAACAATCAGTACTTATATACTAGAAAAACAAAATCTATCAGAAATATTACCGAACTAATTAATAAATTACCTCAAATAGGATCACAAGTGCAGAACATATGAAGGGTAAACAGTTTTGTATTAATTCTGTAACAGTCGCAATTCAATCGGATTTATTGGCTGAGAAAAAAGGTTCTGATTGAACTGTAAAATGCAGTTGAAATGTTTATTATCAATATACCAGGATACCTCAAAGTAGGGGAAATGTTCTCATCGTTGCCGGTTTAAAACATTACTATATTCGTTAGAACATTACTTCGGTATTCCTTTCCTATTGGCTTACGTTCTTTTCTATCAGCATTATAAAATCTACTGTCCGAGCCGGAAGAGCGTTGTTTTATTATGGATATTTTGTCTGAATAATTAATGAAATGTATGAAGTGTTGAGCCGGGACTCTTGTCGGGCCAAATATTCCAATGAGGGAAGTTGGTTCCAGTTTAAATTAAAGGGAAGTTCGGGGCCCGGCGTCCATTGTAGGCGAGGGCCTCGAGTGCCCCGCCCACTTCAATCTTATAACCTAAATTTAAGAGAGAGAACCCAACCCCCACCTTCAAAAAAGTTCTTGCACTTTATTAATCTGAGTGTTTCGGATTCCTAGTGGAACGGGGAAAGTGATAAAAATGGTTGTTATTTAGTCCGATTCAAAATTAACCCGATCGCTCTTTGGTCGAGGATAACAGAACGAACCATTTTACATATAATAATTATCTTAGCGAGTGCAAAATGTATTAATAAAATTTGAAATCGAAATAATTGTAGAGTATATTCTTAATTCACCTAAATGTCTTTAGGTAAGCCGAAATATATTTACGGAATAAGCCGTGATATTTCCCTTTCTTTTTTTCAATACAAAAAACAAAATATATTTAAGAGGTGTTTGAACTCCGGTTAATTTTCAGCTGAAATCTTTCTTTAATTCGACTTTCCAACTGTCAAAAGGCTTATTAGGGTTGGGAAGAAAGGCTTTTCTCAAAACGGATTTCCTTTCATCGTCCCGAATATTATTCAGAAAGAACAATAGGCATTGAGGTAGTCACGAAAAGCCAGTCACAAGTTTTGGCCTGAAAATCGAGAAATCAGTTAAACGTTCTTCAGCAGGATATTATTTGTTTATTTTGAAAAGCAATGTGTCGAACTCGAAAAATCGAAAACTGTCCCTATAATTTAACTATAATTTTATAATTTATGTACTAATGTACATACATATATATTCAGGCCACAGAGAACAGGAAATAAATATAAAGAGAAATCAAATGCTAATCCCTACAAAGGCAAATCGGATATTATAAACCCCTTCCCACTAGTTCATGCTCTTAATTTTCATAACAAATAGTATACTTCGAAAAAGTTTTGGAGTTTATAAAATTGTAATCACTTACTATATCGCAGTATTTTATTGTAATATGTAGAAGGCCTTTTTTAACTAGGCGTTAATTTTAAAACGGGGGATAGAGTCCGGTAATTATACATGAGATAACGGCTCCAAAATGGTCCCTAGAGTGGAACCGTTTCAAACCCTATCGGATTCCGATATTTTAAAATATAATGTACTCACCGTATTCGATATAACTGCAGCTCTGTTTTATTTTATTACAGAATTTTAAAATACAATCATAGAAACGCCGAATCAAATCGAATATTGCTCTCATAATTAGACCATGAAAAATGATAACAAAGCAGTCAACTTCGCTCGAGCGGAATTAAGCCGACGCCACTACATATAGTCGGGCCATCTGGCGCGCAAAAAAGGGAATAAATATAAGGAGATATAAAGTCCGAAACCCCTCAAAAGCAAATCCGATATTGTATAAACCCTTCCCCTGATCCATCGGGGGGAATGTTTCGGGGGCGGAAACGATGGCCGTGCCCGATAGCCGCTGTATTGGTGAAGGGTTGCAGTCTTGTTTGGGGCCTGGAAAATGTAACCGGTAGGCACGGGGTGGCCGCCCCCCCATCCCTCTAACCCGCCCCCGCACCCGCGGCGCGTTTATACCCGAAGACCTGTGTAAAATTTTATTGCCAGGGCAACACATGCCGGCCCATAGTTGTCAGATGGCAGCCCCCGATACTATAACTCACATCGGCTCCTCCGACTCCGGGCGGTTTTAAATCGGCGCTACCATCCGCCGACCAATTTTTGTTCGTACTCAGAATAAACGGCTCCGCGATACACAGTTGTAGAGTTGGAGTATTTTCAGGAATTTTAAAACGAAAGGCTAATCGTAGGAAAAAATATTCTGTAATAAGGAAGTTACGAATTTATTATACTTACTTCTATAACGTGAAATGTGGGGTAACACCATTTATATTTATTACTTTTGGTGAATAGGGCTAATTTAACAATCTGGTATAATAAATTAGATATTAAATAATTTGTATATTAGAAATAGAAATGTATTACATTTATTTCATATTCATTTGTGAGTTTGTGGCTGGAAGAAATTCGTTCTTTCGTTCTTGTCTACTCGGGAAGTTAACAAGTTTTGAATAATTTGCTCAGAATTAAGGAAGAAGAGATTTGCGGCAGTTTCACAGTATGTAGTTTGTCAAGGTGGGTACAACTTGGCTCTTTACTAAATTAATGCATCCCTACGGTGACTTAACTCCCCATTGAAATGTACTTTCCCCCGCCGCATCAAAGCCACGGGCGCCGTTTTTAATGGGCTTCAGAGAGCAACGGATCACGAGAATAGGCCGTATATTCGCCCATTCGTGGCGCCGAAAATGATGTTCTGTCCAATGAACCAAAGTCAAAGAATAAAACCTTTATTTTCTATATAAACTTCTAACATTGACCGGTATCTGCTTTACATGTAGGTTGATGTGAATTCAACCTGTCGATTTTAAGATAAAATAATCTTAACCTCCGTTGACCACCCTCAAATACCTAAAATGAAAATGTCAACGTTTCATGCCTATTTTTATGTGGGAATAAAACTTTCGCTGATTTTTATCTTTTCAGTTATCTTTTCTTAAAATCTCCGATTGTTGCCACGCTTCGTTAAATAAAAAAATTCAATTTATTCCAGTTATGAAAACAGAAATTGTTATTACCGACGACCTTAACCATTTTGATGAATTAGTGGGTTCAGTGTGTTTAAATATAACTACTTTGCCGCAGCAATGAGACAAGAAATACGGCTTATTTTCAGTACCCCCCCAGTAATTTCGAGTTCTTCGGAAATATGAAGAAACTCAGCCCCGATAAAGCAGAGTCCGTATTAAATCCGATAGTAAATATAAGGGGTGGGGGTGTACTACAAATAAGAAATAAGTTCCCAGCGGTTCCGGTACCTGGGCCCCCCCCCCGGCCGGTTTATATGTGCCCCGGTGGTGGCCCCTCACTCCCCTCCGCTCCAAATCCCCCGGCCGTAAACGTCCGATTTTTTCCTTATTTTCGTTTCTCTTTTTTTTTACCTTTATCATAGGACGGAACTTCACTCGGCGGCCAACTTATTGTCCGCCTCACTTCCACCGATTGGTTCGGGGACGTCCGCACAATTTATCGATCTCGGGACCTCGGACCCGGCCTCCCCCAGGACACGGTCGAACTTTTTCCGCTGATGTCTGCTCATTAGGAGTTCGGTGCGGGCCCACTCAGCATCGGACCTGGACTTCCCTCTGCCGGCTCCTCGGAGCTTATCCCTCTTTACGGCGGCCGCGAACTGAACCCACGTCCGGATTTGAACCCGGCCGGGATTGGATTTTCGAGACGCAGTGACTCCAGTTGTCTCCACCGAATGACCTACGTCACCGGTTGTATACTATCCTATGGTTCCACATTTGTGAGTTCATTGCACGAGCACTGTGAATGTCAACTTATTAAATAAATATTGAATTTCTATGAGAAATGTTGTTGTTACTATTAAATTTATCGATGAATGTTATTCTGATTTTAATTTCACGTACTCATAACTTGATTGCACACCTACGTTTAGGGCCCACCCGAACTTCTGGAAATGTAAAATTATCATATTAACCGAGCTCATCCTATCGTTGAACAGTATGCACGTTGTACGTATTTGCTACCGAAATACAATTCATTCGTACATAACCGTTAGTTCATTCCGCCATAAGTAAGTTGTAATGTATTCGTCGGATTCTATTATTCCACGGAAATGCCAGAAACAGGGGCGGCCAAGCTAAAGATAAAGGTCGGCCTCCGACCTTATGATACATACACTTATGTCCCGATTACAGGCCGGTCACTACCCACTGTCCCACGACCGGGCCTCAAAGAAGCTGGCAATGGTCCAAACCGCGATCGTGAGATAACAGAAGCGGACCAAAGGGAGAGAGAGCCTCACATATCGCGCAAAAGGTTTTTTGTTCCACGGTCGATTATTTTTCCCAGCGACCCAGAATCTCCGGTCAAGTAGACCGGGAGAATTCAAGCTTTTTCCCTACTGATTTAATTTCGCCTACTAGAAATAATTTATTAGAACGAAAGGAACGCTTCCACCCGGTGGGATAGGATAAACGATGGTTAAAACGTCCCTGATGAAGATTTCATGTGAGGAAACCGACCGTAACCTGAAAAAATTGTTCCTAAATAGGGAAACAGGAAGAAGATTCGGTCACTACGCAGTCCTGAATCACTACCTCGTACTAAAAAAACTACCTCATTATTAAGAGGGTTAGATTTACTTCCTGCATTATTTGATTTATTCTCTATCTCTCAGGTGCCTCGCAAAAGTCAGGTCGTGGGTTGCGAGAGGTAGCTCATTAATTAGTTAATGCACTGACGAGTTGCCTGAGTAAACAGCGACTGGAGGATTGAGTAAGTGCGCAGAATTGGAAGTGAACCAGTGGATTAAGGAAGGAACTGAAATTAGAGTGGAATTTATTGAAATTTTAAAATAACGCAAATGACTGAAATAATTTATTTGTATTAGTATACAATATTGGTTGCCTTGAATGAAGATGTAATACATCGGTAAAGTAACTTTCGGTATTTCATACAGAACATTAAATGAAATGTTCGCGACATACATTCCAAGGATTAGCGAACTTAAATAAATACCACTCTGAGGGAAGGATCTAATCCGTTTTGAACAATGATGCACCATTTTTCACGAGATAAAGCGGAGAAGATCGAACGTCGGTGCCTGGTTCTAAGCGGATAAAGGAGAAACGTTAGCGATGTGTAGCCGTTGCACTTCTTTATTAGTTTTTCTTCGAGCCGGCTCGAGCTGCCGCCTTCGGCCGTAGGGCGGGAGATTGCGGGCTTGGGCCGGGCATCGCTCCCCCAAGGTTATCATCAATTCTGATCAAGAGGCCGGCTGAAATGTCCCGCGACGAAAAATGATCATTCTAATCCTCGGAATCGATCCCAGCCGTTGTCCCATCCGTTTTTTTTTCTGGATAAGTCGCGCTAACAGAGAATCCGATCGAAATTTATGGCTTTTGTTCTGGGGGTCAGTTAAGGTTAGGCATATCATCAATCTTTCGACCTCTTATCTCATCTAACCTGACTAGTCACCAGAATTCATTCCTGTTTGTGAAATGACGAAGGCCGAATAGGGAAGTGAATTTTTGTTTCTATTCGTTTCATTCGTGTGGCTGATTATTAACCCTGATTTTTAATACTCATGACCACACATTTAAACAAGACAATGAAACAATAAATGGGCACAACGTAAATTTAACAGCGGGTATAAATTAAAATAATTTTGTTATATATAAGGTCATGATCGCTGGGTTAAAATGTGTGAGAGCACCGAAAAGTTCCAATTGCGAATTAATGTTTCTTTCATTTTGATCGTTTCAAGTCATTCTAAATAAATTAATGAAATTACAGTAGAACTGGAGCGGCGGTTCTCAGTATTTGTAGAACGAATCACTGAACCGGCTGGGGTAAATTGACAAAATTAAATTGGAATTACAGCGGCTGCACTTTGTTCTTCGTGTGAAGTCAACTGAAACATTTAATCGATTCCTCTTACATGTTTAAAAATGTCTGGAATTCATTCTATTCCTATCTGGAAGATAGTTATATGCAAAACTAGTTAGACAGTTCATGACTCTGGGTAAAGAAGATATGATTCAATTCCGTTGATTCATATACAAGTACGAGTGGGGTAACGTTTCTTTTAATATTGGTGGATTTAATTTACAGAATAATAAAAACCCCAACTCGGTCATATTTAGCTAAATGTGACTAAAACATTCTATAGTGTTTTACGCAGCCAACATGAATTAATCAGATATTGCGGTTTAGTTATAACGCCATCCTACGTTTAGCGATTGAAATTCATTGTTATTAAGGACCTCCACCGACGTTATGGTGCTAGGAAGTGATTTAAGTATCCTATTGGTTTTTGGGATATCACATATGACAGCAGTAATTGGGTGAGAGTGTAATAAAAAAAATTATTAGTGCTTTCAAAATTATTTTCGTTCGTATTTCCATTCTTTTATTATCTGCCTCAACTCTATTCTTAATGATCATAATCGTACGCAAGTAAATTAGTGAAATTTGAGACTAAAATTAATTCAGCAGTGATTAAACAGTACATGCACTGAACGATATTAGTATTTCAGTAATTATTTGGTACAAAATCATTTGGCCACGTGCTCTTTCGTCGATGATGAGGATTATTCGACTAGATGTGTAACACGGACAGTCGGTTCAGAGGATTAGATCAGTGGCGAAGTTTGGAATGAAACATTTGACAATGATGTAACGTTAAATCGCAAAAAATCAGTGAATACTTAGTACTCGGAAATTATTATTATATTAAATGCACTTTAGGAACTTAAGAATATGTTATTTCATTATGATTATATAACATACTAAGTCAAATTTAAAACATTTAGTATTAATTTACTGTTTTTTATACTACAAAATGCTATATTTGTTACTGTACTACTTATTAAGTGAATAATGCAACCATTATTGGATTCCAAATATGGAAAAAAGTTCTTAACCAATATTACGGCGCAATGTAAACTTTACGGAGTGTAAGTACTTTGTATTAGAAGCTAAAAATTTATTGGAAAGCTTCCGGCGAACGCTAATAGAGGTTGGGGAAGGCTTGTACACGGCCTATCGTGGGACGGGGCACCACTCAGAAACTCAAAGTGCTCCCCAAGTTATTATCCCAATTTTCGAGAACAAAGAGGCAGTTATCTTATTAGTGGGTATAATTTAATTTTTAAGGAAGCGTACCTGATACTGATTGTGGTTTGGGGAGAGAGAGAGAGAGATAGAGAGAAAGTCGGGAGGGGAGAAAGGTGTTAGTGGGAGGGGTCTCGGTTTTACTAAACCATCGAGTTGCTCGGGGTCGGGGACATTTAAAACGAGGGCTTACTAGGGCCGCCGTGGGAATCTACATTACTTTATGGCCAGTAAACTCTGAGCAGTGAAATACCGGCTCGCTATGATGGATACATTCATTTCTCATGGACCCGCTAAATATTTCAGTCAAATTAACTTATTTACGCGTTTTTGAAAAGCGGAGAGAATTTAATTCAAAAAAGCCATAACTACTATACTCGAACGTAAGTTTACAGAGAACAGAAGTTATTAAACTTTTTGATACTTTTCCAGCACTTCTTTCTTTACGGCCAGGTTATGTACCCAAATAAATTATGATAAAAATCGTTTATTCCTTAGGGGAAATAACAACGTTTTTATTTATGCATCTACTGGTGTCGGGATATCGGTGGGGAATTTTTGTTCAATATCAAATTTGAATGGATTATGAAATACTCGGTATGTATTTATGAAAACGCTGTTACTAGGAGAGAGACACGTGTATGAAGAAGAAAACACAATTCTTACGAGTCTATCCTATATCGTAAGGCCATATTTGCAATTATAGTATTCTGGAATTGTTGAAAGAGTTTAAACATTGACTTCTTATATTTGAATTTTTTGCTATCCAGTTAATATCTGTCGTTTGTTGTTTCGTCACCTAACTAGAACTGGAAGGACAATACAATTTGAAATCTAAATATTTTTGAATTATCAGATCAATATATCAATTGTTATGATTCGAAGAAACATACATATATACTAGTAAGGGCAAGGTAATACAATTGTTGCAGTTAGCCTAATCTAATATATATATATTTAAAGTTTAGAGTTGTGGGTTAAATGACGAGTGTCGGGGCGAAAGGATCCCCGAACGCCCGTCGAATCGTTTATGAATATTTCCTTTTCGTGACTCGATTATACCGCTCCAATGCTAATTTATTTCATCCAGGCATTGGAATGTTTTAATGCCAGTGCCGCTATAACGGGTGGTGAATTTTAAAACCCCAGACCCCATATCTATCACTACCACTCGAAAGTATTCGGGAAATAGGATTCAATTTTCACGATTCAATTTTAATTAGGGACCCATTTTATTTTTAATTGCACGAAACCTTTCACTAACCGTTTTAATTATTTATACTGGAATTCCATATTCATGTATACACTTTCGTTGCCGCTATATAGATTTGGTGAATTTTTGGAGAACTAGAATCTGAGATGGAATAAGAAATTTAATACTTATCATTTTATTTAATCGTCTTGATGATTTAGTTGTGTGTCTTTTAGTGAGATATCTTTATTAGGCTTCTATATTGTTCGATATAACTACACCAAATTTGGGATGACTATTATTCGTAAGCCAATCAACTTGACCCGTAGACCAAAACGTGATCAATATTACCAACCATCTTGTAACAAATGAATTTATATGTAAGGACGTATCCTTCCAATAATTAATACAGATCCAAGAAATAATTTCAATGGCCAACACGGCAAGGGTTTTTGCCCGGGCATCGACCGGCCTTCGTTCTAAGGGAGCGTTCGTCAAAAATTAAAACATCGGCCTTTGAATAAACCCCCGGGCCATTACTCTTTATAGGAGTAATCCTCTGGAAAAAGTTCCTGGGCTGAGAGCGCGCTGATGGGCAGCATTCAAATGTTCGTCTCGCGGCCTCAAGCCGTCTATAAAGCGGCGACGGGATGTTTGATGTTAATATTTGCGCGTATTTCCAAATATTAATCAAAAATTGTTTCATCCGATGTTTGCCGAAGCTATCTCCCGTCCGTCGGGATTTGGAAACATTATTTCAGGATCAGTTCGCAAAAATAAATACATTTTTTACCTGTCAGTAAGGTGTTTAAAATTCTCTCTGGCCGGAAAGGGCAGCTGTTCAGTCTCTGACAGAACAGACTACACGCCAGTAATTCCGAATATGTATTCGCCGCAGCGTGGCAAAATACTATGACACGGGAAATTAAAAATTTTTTCATGGCCAAAAACAAACACATATTTGTACATATGAGGAGCATATAATTATAGAACGTGCATTAATGATTATAATCGTGAACACCTAATTGATTCTACAGAAACGAATCTTTCGAATACGTCAATATTTCTTCAGCTTAACAGTAAATCCGCATAATCAGTTTACGCGTGCGTAAAAAACAAGAACGTTAAACTCATCAATTTACTCGCACCGAAAGCTACAATTTGTCGGAGGAAATCTGTTCATCAATTTCGGATAGATTTTTCTTTTTTATAGGCCAGCATCCCTCCGGCAATATTTTAAATGGTGGAGGAAGACCCGTTAGCATTTTAGTGGACTACTTTATCAGAATGATTCAGGGCGAGACAAACTGTGGCTATCAATCGTGCGGCATGGCCGGCCTCTCTTCTACTCGGCGCCACATGCAAACCTTAGTTCAAACACTAATCACAGCCAAAGCCACTCTCACGTCAGACTCACCATGTTTGCCGGTTTACCGACCAAAAGCGCAAGCTTTCCTCGCAGAACTATGTTGATTTTGCGACCTATAATCCAAGCTATACTCCTGGCCAGAATTGAGCGAATTCTTCACTAACGTAGACTATCGCACTCGCTATATTTCTTAAAATTGTCTATGCTGTCAGTTCGTCGAAGAGGGCAGAACAATGCTCAAAAACAGAAAGAACTACGCTCAACGCACTTTTTGGAAACACGTGCGACAACTCTCGGTTTTTCCTTCTTTCGACTATTTTCTTTGCTTTGTGTCTTCTACGCCACGCTGGCGTTAATAGTTCAAAATATTATTACGGGTCATACAACACGTATATTCCACAAGTCTATTTGGTACAGAGGTCTAATTATTTCCCCGTCACGTCTTAGCTTCTTCGTCACATGTATTTGAGAGGTAAAATTGACAATTTATCCTTTGTGAATGTTGAAAGAATTGTTTCATAAATATCACGTTACTTCCCGTCCTTCAAACTTTATTTTCTATTCGGTTGTACAGAGTGTAATGCATGAATGAATCAAACCTTTACAGTATTGAGTAAGTGTAATGTGATAGGCGGGTCTAGGAATCGTTCACATTTTCGGTGCAGATATCCGAAATACGTTTTCCATGTCGACACTAATGCCCCACCGCTCAGTATGCACAATGTGACGAATTGGGAGAAAGAGCTGCGGAAATCCGTGTTCAGGAGGAAGACCTAAAAAGGCGACCGGTGGTCGCGTCGGGACATCGCCGACGGCGAAAACCGGGATCTGTGTATTATTTTCCTTCGCCGCAGGCGGCTTCTCTCCAAGATAAACATAATGGCCGGTCCCGAGATTTAATTATAAATTCTATTGTCGTACTCTATTGGCCGTACCGGTCTTATCAAGCGGTGTGCCCTCTGCTTGAGCACTTCTAATGCCGGGCCCACTAGGTCGGTCGTCGGGCGTGATATACACGGGCGGGAGATTGCAATATTTAAGCGGCAGTTATGTTTCATAGCCCAGAAGGGGACGCCCACAGTCAAAGAGCTAGGGCATTTCTATTTGTTGTTCGTTTTGATTAATAATAATCGACATTAAGTTACAGAAGGGGTAGGAAATTATAGCAGCAAATTTTTCAATTTCAAAATTTCGAACAATTTCAATCAAATTACTGTTAATATGTAGTGATAACTTAATTTTAATGAAAATATTTCTTTAAATTTCTTAATTCTACAAGTGACAGACTTTTGTAGTTAACCCCATTCTGTTTGGTGGGCTTAGGCTTTCACCCAAGACCGTTTATTATTTCTGGCCTAAAGAAGAAACATTTTAGCTCGCCCACCACCTTTATTCTCGAATCGGTTTGCAAGAATTCACAAATTCTGGGGCGGTATTTCAACAGTCCGAGAGGCTGACCCAGCCAGTTCAGAGCGCCATTTTCTCTTCCCCGTTTTAGTATAATTACGGTTCAGATAATCAACTATGAATATACATGTTGGGGTGTACGTTCGCCATTATAAGGTTTGCGGCCGAGGCTACATAATTCCAACCCGCCCGAAGGCACCTAAGATGTAATGAATCATATCCTCGCCCGGTACTCTATTAATTTCCATTTATACATAATCTTCAACTTGCACCCAATTAAGAATTATCGTAAATTAAAGTAAAATCTGTACAAGGACAGTGTAAAATACTGATATGTAATTGTTTTGTTGGACCAAATGGATGATATGGATGATGGAAGAATATTTATAATGCACGACGTACACATCGTTAAGTTATATTGATATTAAACATTAAAGAAGGACGGGGAAATATAAAGACAAGTTTATTAATCTAATTTCTTTTATATTCACGTGATTTCCACGTCAATTCAATGCCTATTCCTCAATACTTTTGTTGATTATGACTATTACTTAATGATAAAAGATTGAAAATAAATTTATCGTATACAAAACTTGATAACGAGTAGATAATAATAACCAATAAAAACAAATTAAATATCAGTTAGAATTAAGCGGTAGTCAAAGAGGAAGAAGAAAAATGTTATATACACTTAAGTACTTATAACACGTAAGTATTTCAAAACCAAAACATTACAACTTTAGTCGGAAAAACAAGTTGTTCCAAATAAAACGGCGCATGTTAAGTGGGCATAAATATATTCAGGGTTGATGCTGAAACAATATTTGTTTGCAACATTCGTGCTATCCTCAGCCCTTCCGTTCTGGCCACCTACCAAACTGGAGGAGGATAAATGGAAAAAGTATCCTCGATATATCGCGTGCTCGGGCCGGCGATTGATTACCGAATAAATTCTTGCAATGGGTTTAAGCCTATTGCCTTGATATATCGGTTTACCTCTCGGAAAAGCTTGGAAAATACAGAGCGGAAAATATTTCTCGCCCATGATATCACGTACCACTAGTATCAATAAGCGAGACCTCTCTTTCCAATAATGAATGTTACCAATTTAAAATACCAGCTGCCTTCATCTGCACTCTGATAATTATAAACTTAATCCGCAAATACTTACTCTATAAATTTTATGAACGAGAGCGAACGATTAATTAATTTTTTCCTTTCTAACATACTCCGTCGACACCATCGGTGTTTTTCTCCCCGTTGACTCGAAGGTTTAAACAAATCTACCTAATTTTCAATATGCCTACAGCCTACAGTCCTGTCATTATAAAGCCTGTCGCTACTGTTAATAACAGTTACTAACTAACACAGGCACGAATTTTAACAAAATTGCGATTCGAAAATAATGGAACCCGATTTGAATAGAATCCAAACTGTCGAAGAGAGAATGCAGACGTTGCAGATCATAATGCCGGTGTTTTATACTAATTCACTGTTGAAGATATCGCCGTGAAAATAAAGCACGACATCATTAAGTAAGTGTTTATTTCACATTAAATAAAAATACATATGTATTTCATAAACAATCCTGCAGATAGATAGCTGGCGTAATAAACATATTTTCTTGTTGTATGATTGTTTCGCAACGAGCTGAATGGAACAACCGCGGTAGATATTTTTAATAAATGGAAATCGAATCCCATTGGACACTGGGCGAGCATCAATGGCGTGAGGGGCGATAAGCGCGGCGTTCGTATAATTAATTCAGGCGGGAGAATTGTCGTCGTTGGCCCGGCTAATGAATTGGGAGTGCCAGTTTAGGAAGCACGCGACTTTCACTTACAGAGGTCATGCCAAAGGTAAAGGCACAAGACTGAAGGCAACCGCTTGCCAGTGCATTGTAACACACGAATGTTACTGGCGTAATTTTAATAGGAATTAAAAGTATCCTGCGAGAAGAAGATGCATGGTTGACTAAACGTAGATAGAATTTTATTGTTATAACCTGTTCAACAAATTTAATTATTCGAAGTAAAATAAATGAATAGGACTTATTCAACCGAAAATAAAATATCGCTAACTCGGGCGAATCTATTTCTCGAAAACTCGGTCCCGGTCGCCGAACCGAATTTCGGTTCCAGACCACTTTAAATCCGACAAGAGGAAGAAATAAGCGGATTTTCTCCCGGCCCCTTAGCTCGGCAAACAAGGCACTCACTCACTCGACACACGACACAGACCGCCCAACCGATCAACCCGCTAGCCGCCTATTTATTCAATTCATTACCAGGGCGCTAATATGCGCTGCATCTGCGGCCGCCAGACCTCTTAAACATCGGCTTATCAGGCGCGAGTCCGCCCGGCTGGCGGTGTACTCGAGGGGTATTTATTGTTTAGCGCGCTCACAGATATTGCGCCTCAATTCACTCCCGGCCAAACGCTGCGGCCACCGCCCTACGTTTCCAGAAGTCATAATCGTTCATCCGGGTTCATCGAACCGGGTAATGCCTCCTCGCGGTATAACGGTCTCAATTAATGAGCTTTTTATAAAAAATACCGCTTTTCCGATGATATTTTAAAGATGTTTCTGTATTACCTGACTGCCAGATACCATCAGAAAAAAGTTTGCGAGATCGATGATTCACTCACGTAATCTTACATACATAATCATTAAAAACTATTTACATAAGTGAATACCTTGTCAGAAATATTGGTATTGTTAAGAGACAATCCTACGCGGAAGTGTGTACGTATCCCATATACTTCGTTACTCCAGTAATTCTGGTGTTGGTTAATGTACCATATAATTATTTAAATTCCCATACACGTCAACTCGATATTACAGATGAGGTTCGAAACAAATAATAACTATTCTGAATTCTTTCTCGTATTAAATTGTATTAATTAAAACAGAGCTCGACTCACAATTGGATCGGCAGGATTAAGCGGGAGCCAATTAATCGACGGCAAAAACACTCATTAATTTTTTCCCTGACTGAAAAAGGTTGTAAACTTTTCTTGTTAAAGAGTCCCAGGGATATTTCAACCGGAGCAAATAAACGAGTCAAATAAAATGAGTCGAGCGTTATAAGTAAAGTCAGTCTTTAATTAATCCAATTGCGGTTTGAAGGGGACGTTGATAATAACCGAATACTGCAAACGTTTGGTCAATTTATTGATAAATTTTGTTCCACGGCTTTTATCCCCGACAATGGGTTATCTCTTTACTTGACAAAGGTCTTAATTAAAGGAGCCGTCGTTGAAAATAGTGAAAACATTTCTCGTCTCGGGGCACATAAAGGAAAGCAGTATCAACGTCTCGTTGCCTTTTGAATTATTAAGCGACTACCTTACTGTTACTCTTTTCTAAATCTAGTGGCAGGTAGAAACAGACAATTCTCTCTGGGCCATACTGGGGGCGTTATATATTATTCAAAGTCTTATTTCCCGGTAAGTTGTAAGCTTTTACCGCTCCGACCCGAACCCCCGGCCCCAAACGTTTCCCAGAAGGCAGTGAATCATTCTCTGTAATTGGAACCGTTGTCCTAATTTATCATGTAAACCTTTTACGAAAGAAATCTCGTTTTTAGAGAAAGGCGGAGAACGAATCGTAGGAGCAATACCGAAACATTAATTTGACTCAGATTGTAAAATTAATATCATTAGCGTCAGTAATGAGTGATGCTTCTTTTTGGACAGAAGTATTATAATGAAAACATTTTAAATCTCTTCCCGTTGATATTGAAAAAGATTACTGTCGAAAAGTGGTCGAATTATTTTTGTAGAAATTTGAATTGTGGCATTATGGTACCTAAATTTTAGTAACTTCAAAGATAATTTAAACATTAAGTGAAGTGATTAAATCCGTTGCTTTTCTATATTTTTTAAGTAGACAGTCATGGACATGTACGTTTCCTGCATTTTATTCCAAAATTCGATTACTTTTTCTTTTAAAATAAATAATTCAGAAACTTACAGCTGCATTATCCGTGTGATACGTTCAAATTATATGGCTAAATAACTAATCCGCAATTTTGCAGTCATGTTTCTGTTATGTCCCCAATTCGACCTGACTACCGAAATGATTAATTGCCCGAAAACACTGTTTCACGTTAAAGTGCGCCGAATGAATTTTATTCGGTGCGTTTATAGCGGGGAGCCAATCCATTAAACCGGGATTCGGTAGGGAGGGGTTCACTGGGCCCCGGATAATTTAGAGGCATCGAAATCGAGTGGCGGGCACGGTCGGGGGCCCCGTATGTCCGTTTCTTGTGGAGTCCGACCGGTCGGGGTATGTTTGTGGCCGTTGGGGTGGAGGCAACTTTATTTGGAGCGGGTCCAAACGCACGGCCCTTATATAAAAACCCGGCCGAGGGGGTGAGTGGGGCGTTAAATAAATACGTCCAACTAATTCCGCACCTAGAGCCCCGGCCACCCGAAGAGGCGTTATTTATTATTGACGATGGCGATATTTCCTTTCGGCCGGCCAGAAAGTAGCTTTTCAGGAGGGGGAGCGGTTAGACACCGGCCACCGCATCAACCCCTTCCCACTTACAACTCTCCCTATCGCTCCATCTCACTCCCTCCCTCTCTCTCCCTCTCCCTCTAGCTCGTAAAACATCCGCGCGCATTCTTGTTCCATAACTGTGGGGAAGGAGGGGCGTAGTAAGGCGCGCTGTGACGGGCGCGCAGTAATGATTTTCTTCCCCCGGCGTTAAGAAATTCTTGCCTCAGAGCCCCTCGTACTTAGTACAAAGGGGTTTTTGTTTTCCCGGCCGGGGGGAGTGCCGGGTTGTTGTCGGGACCTTAATAACGTGAAATAATGTCGTGTCGTTATGTGGTAACATAACTCAATACATAAGAATATGCGGATGTCATACTATTGATACGATGTAGGAGTGAATCGCTGAAGCACATTTGAAGAAACTAGAAAAGTAGTAAATCCTGTTTAACGTTAGAGTTGATACATAGAGTGGAGCATAAGATAAAAAAAACCCAGTGGAGACAACGAAAATTAGTTTAATATTGATATTACCAACCATTCATCTGTATTAACGTAATGCACGTATTATAATTTCATTATAATGAGTGTGACTCATTTTATTAACAGCATTTCGCTTGTGGGAAATTCAATTTGTGGGATTCCCCGATGACATTTCTTTCATTTTCAACCTTTTTTATTGTTATTAAAATATATATTATAATTGATTATATTTAATATATTTATCGGTTAATTAAATAGCATTGCTGGGATAAAGTAGAACATTCTCCAATAGGATGACACGTGATTTACGAAGGAGAATGGCCAGGTGTCAATTTCTAGGAATGTTATTCATGAGGAGAGATTATGTACTTCGTGCAAATGTGCGGTTAGTGAAAATTCGTTCAGTTTAATAGTAGTTTGCAGAATCCTAGCTGCACACCGGAGAAATTGGTTTGAATTGGCTGCGCTTTCAGGATATTAATTTATCGGGAGATAAAGGAGGATTACTGTTGGCTAATTGAACGCTTTTGGCTAATTGATGAAAACAGGCTAGTGAAGAACATTGCAATTTATAGGTCGTGTAATATTTTATTAAGTGTATATTTAGTAATTTATTTTTTAATAACTACTGAAATATTTTTTTTTCTTGTCATTGACAAATTATTTATCGTTGTTTCTTTCCATTAACTTCATCTTTTGATTCCATTTGACTTTCTCATGTGACTGTGAAGCGAGGTTTAGATGCGGCCGCTAAGTAACGTTTATTTAAAATATTTTAATAGTTACGTAGCTCAAACTAGTGTTTAATTCTGTAATTATATGAGATACATTCAATACGATTATCAAATGAATTTTCAGATTAATCGTAAATGCCAAATAGTATTGTAACTAGGTGTTTACAGAAATAAATTAATATATTAAAAATACAGATATCAATAATTTTATTCCCAAGGTATTGGGTACCCCAGACGTCCGCAGAATAAAAATAAATGATATTCCTTTCCTGGTATATGAAATGATTCCTCCTCGTAAGGGAGCCAGATAAATCGGATTGTTTATTAAAAATTGGACATGTCACATATCTTCTTGACATACGCCAAAAGTTTCGGCTGAGTCCTCCCAAGGGCACAAAAGTTATTACGCGGAGCTGGGACGGCTGGAGAAAGAAGATAGACATTTAATAAGAACGACCCTCTTCCATTGAGAGGCGGTACCAAAGGCTAATGCCGAGTTTGCAAAAGAAACTCGCACGAATTCGACTCCTTTTATATCCACCGTGACTGATGCTGCCGAATGAAATAACCGACGCATTAGTCGAATAATTTATAAAAATTGAGATGCTAATATAAAATAGCTAAACTTGTACCGGAAATATATTTGATTGCGCTTATTTAATTTAAGGACGAAAATAACTGTAAGGTGATATTCATTTCTCGAAAACGAGGAACAGTATCGTGAAGGAACGATACCGAATTAGCGTACGATGAAGGAATAAATTCGTTTTTTCTCTAATTTTAAACTAAAAAAATCGAGAAAAATCCTTTCATTAATGCAAAAATGCAGAAATTACTATAGTAGTTCTTTTTCACTGAATTTTATGCGGTTTTATGCATAATATTCATGGACTTTTCCATATTTCATTCGAGTTACGATAATTTAGTTCAATGCGCATTTTTTAACTAACGCAGGATGCTGGATTCTGGAGTTTTATTGCACAAAAACTCAATTCGGAATAGAAATTATCATTAGTGTTTACATTTTAAGAGAGTAATGAAAATTCCTTCAATTTATTTACGGTTTACCCGCGGTGCGTTCTGGCGGTGGGCACTCTGCGCCCCTTCGTTATGTAGTCTGTTCGCCTCCTTCCAAGTTTTAAGGCGGCTGGAAATCTGCGAGGAGTTGAGCCGCCCCCAGTGGTGTTCTCCCCCACTCGGAGGGCCGCCAAATCCCGCGACGTCTCACTTAAGCCACCAGCCTGCCGCTCTACCGCGTTCCCCCGTCTCTCCCCGCACTCCACGCTCGCCCATTTATCTTGTTTACATTGCGCCCCTACGCTCGCCAAGCAGGCAGCGTTAACTTTCTATTTTTCGCAGGGAAAAAACTTGGGCTTCGATAAAGCTTTCTCGCTCGTTCTGTCATTATAGAACAGACACTCTTGTTTCAGAGAATTGCCTACGTGTTAGTACAATGAAAACCTGATCTTGAGTTATCAAATTTAATTCTTTCTAAGAAGCCGTTCTCAAACACTATATCTAGCTTGAGGAGCCAATTTTAGGCGAATTTTGGTTAACCTAACGGTGGTGTAGATGGCGGATTCGCTAAGAAGATTACGCAGTTGATAAAGCAGAATCCGGTTTATTAAACCGGCTGAAAAACACCAATTGAAATGTAGGCTCGTTGCGGACCCGGTCCCGAAACCTCCGCATATTTTTATTATTCATCACCGGCTATATACATCAGTATTAATACGGCAAATGGTTAATCACCTGCGTTTTTAAGTTCAAGTTGTGTCGTCTGGTCGACAGTGAATGATCTGCTTTCGAACTACCTGAAAATCGTTATTCCATTATCCGTCTATACACTGCCATAAAATCCGATTAGCAATCTATATATTTTTAACCTTCTATTACTCACTTATTCTTCAGTGTTTCGAATTTATTACAGTCCATTACGCTTCTGCACTTAGCATTGTAAAATGAAATTTCGAACGTGTTCAATTGAGTGTAAGTATATGAACGAATGTATTAATAATATTTTAAATGCGTCTAATGAGAGAATCGATCGAGTAAATGTATCGATCGTATTTTTAATCATGCAGGGTGTTTAATGCGACATTTTTTTTGGACGTTTAATCAAGCATCAGGTAAACATGCAATTTACAACGTGAACGGTTTTGTAGCGCACTCTCGTTTTTTTGTCTCAAACTTTTCATATCCGCCTCATGTTTTCCTCTTTTCATATTAGACCCGACGCGAAACACTTTCCGGAACCGGAAAATCGAGCGAGGGACGAAGTCCGATTGCAATCCGGGCAAAGGACCTTTGATCGTCAATATTATTTCCCGCGAAATACCCGGGAGCCTCGGGAGGGAGCCGGGAGGCGGGATTGCCCAATATAAGAAAAGTGTGGAGTTTGTGTTTCCTGAAAAACGGGCCGGCCTGGAAACAATTTCTACTCGGCTAAAAAGGGGGGTATACGACGGAGGCAGAGCTTTGGCTCTGAAAAAGAAGTGGGATTGGAAAGGTGGAGTAGAAAAACAGTGGCTCCTTTGTGCCTCTAACAGATGCCGCTCCTGCAGCGTCCCGCGGCCCCCGCACCAAAGTTATTCAGGCTCGTTCGTCAAGCGGTTCTATGGGAGGATGTCGACGCCACTTTAAGTCACCCTCAACAACGCCAGCCGTGAATTTAGCCGACGCCTCCGTCTCGCCCACCTGCCCCATACAAAACAGCCCCACCCGAGATGGAGCTCAATTTCGAATACTGAGCTAAAAAATTATACTAGCCCCCACCCCGCTTTGATAATCGTCGAGGAGCGACGTCTCGACCTTGTAAAGATGGAACGGAATTAAGTATCTTCACTTTCCTCTCCTGTCGCTTAGCGTGACACAGTACAACTTGATGGTTGATTGATAACCCTCATTCGTGTCAAACCTTACATTAACCAATTTACAGCCAATTTTTCGAAAATTAATTTAATGTATTATAAAATTTCATACCAAGGAAGGAAAAGATATTGTACGATTGAATTGGTAACATTGACAGGATGGAAGGCCCATGCCTCGTGTGGATGTTTCTCAGAAATGAATTCGATAATATAGGTACATTCCATAATTAGTGTAAAACATTTAAGTTCATTGTTGTTCTAGTTTAATAGAAATTTAACTACTATAATAACTAATATTTTAATTGTGCTTGGCTTCAGTCGAGAGGATATCGAATGACTGAAAGATTTATCGCACATACAATTGTATTAAATTCGCTATAAACGTTTAGGTTATTTTGATAAATTGAAATATCCGGCTTGTTATCGATTGAACATCCATAACGTGTGATCTTTTCTGAGGGGGATCAGATGATGAAGCGGGAACACAGTGGTCGCCCCCTCTAATTGAAGCCTACGGCTGGGACGGCGGGCCGGTGCCAGAAACAATGGCAGTATATATTACATTGTTGCCCTCCTTTTGTCGACAGGAATGTGAAAATTAATTAATGGGCCGTGTCGCGCGGCAACCTCGCCCCCACCCCGGCCTTTTGTCACGCCCTCATCCCACGCCGGCTGTCCATATTGAAAGGTTTTGCCTCCCAGATGCGATACCCCGGACCCGGCCTATAGACAAACGACGGGACTGAAGTAATCGAAGCAAAGAGTCGACTGAAAGCTACTCGGCTGTAATTAGAAGAGGCGAAGGCGTCGGAGCGTCAGCGTTTGAAAGAAAATTCGTAGTGAAAAAAAAATAAGAGCTTGAAGTCACTGCAAGACTTTAGGATATAGGATATCTGAGGACCCGCCAGACTGGCTTCCGATTCCATTACCCACCAGTACTTTGGCTAGCCGGCTAGTAATGGAGCATCCTTTGTGAATATCACAATTCAGGCAGTGAGACTGTGTTTGGTCCACTGGGTACTTCTTTTACGATCTTTGCTCTATCCTTTTATTCTTGAATAGCGGAACCCAGCAGAGTGTAATTAATGCATATTGGCTATTTTATGCATTGATGTATTTTTAAAATAAAAAAATAATGTGATATACCTGTTTTGTGGTCTGCGAGGGGTTGGAATACTGTAGGTTCGTGATGTTTCTGTCTCCAGTAGCAAAAGACCAAACCAGCGAGAGGAGACAGAAACATCACGAACCTACAAAAAAATAATGGTAATTAATAAATATTCCATGATAACTGCCCCAGAAATTGTGAATAAAACTAATCACCTATTAATAGAGATATCTAACAATTTAAATTGTTAGAAAATTCCTACACTCTTTAACTGAATGCTCGCTCAAAACGGGAAACATCTGGAATAATGCAACCTTTAACCTAATACAACTAAACTTTGTTTTATTAATACTAGGTAGGAAATGAATAAACGTCATTGTTCAAGTTTTATAAGTTTAGACAGAGGAAAATTGAACAAATGACACGAAGTTAATTTAATTCACAATAGAATGAGAAGTTATTATATTATGTTAATATTTGAGCTTTATAATAAGTTATAATTTGGCTATTTTTACGTTCCGAAAAATATTTCCGAGTTCAAAATTATTATTATGATGCAATAATATTTGCAATATATTTGGCGCAAAGCAATTATTTGGTGTATTAATATTTTCGAAGCCGAATAAAAGGACAAATTAATTGTCTACCTTTTAAAATTGTAAGGGGTTTTCCTGCCGCGTCAGTTATTTATTCAACTTTATTCCCTTTAATTTAATCCTTCGTTAAGTTTAAGGCAAGCACCTACCATTCTTTTGTTGTACCGAACTGCACCATTGAATCTGTAAATTATTCCGAGTTCAGAACTACAAGGTTAGGGAATTCTTCTCTCTCTCATACTATTAAGAAAATTAATCCCTTTAATAGGTTTACCCGGTGGGGGTAGAAGCGCTCGACCGACCCGCCAACGACTTCGTACACTCTTTCCCATTCGCAATTTAACTGCAAACATTTACAACGGCGGGTAGGAAAACCCGAAGGAAAGAAATCCCTTTTATTTTCCCACCTGCAATATAACGAGTGATGGTCTAGTGTAAGAAACACTATCCCGCTAGGTTCGCAATCGTTACATTCACATGATCGACACTTGTTTTAGGATTTTACTTAAACTGAGAAGTGTTTTGCAATATTAGTCAACAGTCCTCAGTTCACACTCCACAGGTGGTGGATCAGAAAACTCGGTTATGAAAATTTACGCTAATCCAATAATCATGCGTATAATAGTTAGGCTATTCTATCTCGAAATATTTTTTTTATTTATGGATAGTCCTTTCTTCGCACTTTACTCTCCTTTACAATATTTTCTGTTTTTGTACGTTTGACATTAATTCTTGAATTGTTCGGAGGAACAAATAGGAATCATTAGTAACTGTAATGGACAATGTTCAATTATTTGATTAACAGGGTTGATGACGTTTCATCAATTCAAAGCCGGAGCGTTACCCTTCTCCTTGATATTTATGCCCTGTCCGACCGGTTAGGAAACCAAATAAACGCTGTTTCAAAGTGTCAAAACAAATTGGACCTTTTAAACACATTAGCCGCTAATTAAGTATTATTTTTGCGTGACACGTACCATCAGGTGATCACCGTCACGGTTCACCGGGCTGATACCTTTACCGGGCTAGTGCGCTAAATCCTATCGGCAACAGGATACTAAGGATCGATGGAGGTTAAAAATTGCGTTTTCGGCCAAGTTTTCAGTTCCTTTAATGAAAGCAATCCTGTTCTGTGGAAAATGATTTTTCCATTAGTGCCAGGAACAGCAGTGTCTGTGCTCGTCTTAGAAGCATACATCGTTAGTTAATTAAACCAATGGCGAGTATCGTTTTGTCAGCACTCGTTTAATTTGTACATAATGTGTCAACAAAATGGCTGATTCTATCGTATAAATAAACACAAAACATTATAAACGTAAAAAATCTAGTTTTCCTAAATTTAAAACTCCGGGGCAAATTCCTCGATCCTGCACCTTTCATCCTACCCGTAGGGATTATTCTCTGCCCACTTCATGAGGATATTGCGGGAGACGAAGAAAAATCTCATATTTATGCTGCTCTCAGTAAAGGGAATTTCAATGGTAACATATTTTTTAGAAATACTAGAAATTTAATACGAAACAATATTATGTATGCCCTGGTACATTTACCGGGCTATGCGTTAACTCCTGTCGGCAACAGGATACTAAGGATCGATGGAGGTTAAAAATTGCGTTTTCGGCCAAGTTTTCAGTTCCCTTAATGAAAGCAATTATCCTGTTCTGTGGAAAAAGAGTTTTCCATTAGTGCCAGAAACAGCAGAGTGTGTGCTCGCCTTAGAAGCATACGTCGTTAGTTAATTGACCAATGGCGAGTATCGTTTTGTCAGCACTCGTTTAATTTGTACATAATGTGTCAAAAAAATTGCCGATTCTATTGTATAAGTAAACGCAAAACGTTATAAACGTAAAAAATCCACTTTTCGTAAATTTAAAATTCTGGGGCAAATTCCTCGACGGTGCACCTTTCATCCTACCCGTAGGGATTATCCTCTGCCCACTTCAAACATATTTTTTAGAAATACTAGAAATTTAATACAAAACAATGTTATGTAAATTTAATTGAATTGATCGCAGTTGTGGATGTATCGGGTCGTTCAATTCCCTATCCTATCCTGCGGAGGACAGTCCAATGGTGAAGAAGGGGGACTATCGAGCCCCGATGGCCAGTTTTAATCGGTTAACTGGGCGTTATTGTGTCGGGGAGGCTGGCAGATAGGAATCAGTATTGCGGGCGGCCCCGAGGGTTTGGCGGCGGTGTGTGAAGGCGCGGCGGGCGGGGGGCGGTAAGGGGGCGCGCGCGCCACATTAGTAATTACAAAGCGGAAGACATGTTTACACAGAACAATGGGCGGGCCTATTCAGCGCTGACACGTCCTAGTCGCCCCACTTTGCGCTTGATAAATTGCCCAGCGATAATACATTACCGGCTAAGTGGTCGACCCGCGCCCCGAACAATGATCGGCCCTCCCCGACCGCCACCCAAGTTTCGGATAGTTCGGCCCAAATAGTCGCCCGATTCCTTCTTCCGGCTCGGTCGTTTCACCTGCGATTGATGCGGTGGGAAAAACGGACGGAAAGAGATTTTCCGCGACAACCCATTTATGGGCAAACCTTTCTGAATGAAAGCAAAGAGACAGAGAGTTTCGAATAACAAAGGTTAATGGATATGAATAATTTTTTATGAAAAAGTAATTCAATTGTAATTAAAAATTATTCACGCTATAAACAAAATAATCTGGCAACAAAATATTTACTCATACAGGTATAAAATCCTAAGCTTTTTTGTTTTGAAAAAAATCCATGTATTAGCAGGGAAATCTCAGGTTGAAAGTGAATCAACGTTGTAATGAATGTTTTTACAGAATGCAGTGGTGGTCTTCATAGCTGATACATTTATTAGTTTAGATGTATATTTTTCTGTTCGAGAAAAGTATTAATTTCGATTGAACAAAAACGGCGACCTAATTATATCACCGTGCAATGGTAGAAATTAATTTTGTTTTCTACCGATTCTTGTATTCCTTTCGTATTTTCACCTTTTTTTTCATGATTTCAACGGGAGAAATAAAAATTCCGTTTCCGTGCATCCGTCGTGTTATGAATAGGGCACCGTTGTCATGACGGTATTCGAGGAGCGACCGCAATATTATTTAGCTGATACTGTTCTGACATCTCTTTGTGCTTAATTATCGCATGGGGCCGTTCAGCGAGACAACCCGGTATTGGCTGAATTTAGTATTAGTTAGCTTTGTGTCAATGAATTACAAATTTTTCGACTCGGTCGGTGGCCAACCGAGTTGTCTGTTACCATGTTGATGTGAAAGGAGGTGTAAATTTGGTCCAAAGTGAATAGGAGGAAATAGGAATAAATAATCTCATCGCGTTTAACTTAACAATTAGATTTTGAGTCATTATTTTTTCATTTTCTTAATTATATTGCGTCAATTTTAATTTTATGCTTGCACAGTATATTCCTACAACTAAAACGAAGATTATTATGTATTTATATGTGAGCTATTTTCTGCAGTACGTAAAAAATTCTCCAAACAAATAACAGATAAATTGTAAATAACAAGGTTGATTTGTACTCAATAGATACTTTTTTGACATAATGAATATTAAGATTCTCACGAGGTTATATTATTGAAAGCAGAAAGGGTGTAGTGGTCGGGTGTGTGCAGTCGGAAATCGCGCCCCTACTTCAGTGACAGGCTCGGTATTCGGTGGTGTGATCGGGGCACAACTATTTGTAAAACGGGGACGAGTACTTGAATTCCACGGCCGGTTGACAGGCCGTATGGCTCCGACCGGCTAATTGGTTTCAAAGTCAAATGAATTTGACCGTGAACGAAATTAAAACTCCGGCAGACGGCAATATCCCGCTAACGATCGGACCGGAGGGAGGTAATGGATGAGAGCGAGAGGGAAAGAGTGAGACGGAGGGTGAGTGAGTACTGTAAGTGTGATAAATGACAGGGCCGGTAGTATAATAGGGTGTTAGGCGCTGGTGGGGCCCCGGTATAACACGTTGCGGGCGGCCCCGACCGCCCCGCTGGCCCCGTATTGACAACCTACAAATGAGGGGGGGAGAGGCGCCCCTCGCCTTGGCAAATTGTTGACGGAACGCCCCCGTCATCGCCGACTTACCCCCAGAAGGATATAAATCAGTACCTAATATGGGGGAGGTGATACCGTTTCAATCGCAGGACGCCTGCCTGCACATCGTACCTCCGTACTTGCTGCAACGGCCGTTTACGATACGAGGGTGGGATACTACCGCACAGTCCACAATATGCCTTCCCCCACACATCAACAACACACTGTCCCTGAGCACGCCCGCGGCATGATCAGACTTTCAGCCTATGTCTGAAAATAAAAAATTTATTTCCTATAAAGGTTCGATCATGTATAGCGGATTGTCGCGGCTAAGTTCACTGAGGTAGGCTAAATGGCCGCAACACTCCATTTCGGTAATGAAGAAACTACCGGTAGCAATTGCCGGTATTAAAATAAATAGGCACGCTTCATTATTAGGAGTGTATCAACAACTGTATTATCAACAGTATATCGCGAAGACTGTGTGAAGTTCGAAAATACAATAAAAAAAGTAAGGGCCTTTCTTTTTGACACCATTAAAAATGAGGTTGTATACAAACGCCTTCTTGTATTCATCCTGGGTGTGAATCACGAATATTTGACGAGTCACCCTGAGGGGACACAATAGTCTTGCGGGGGACAATAGCTACCATTGAAATCTTCAGAAGCCGAGGTGACGGAAGTTTTCACCTAGGGATTTGCCTAACCCATAAATCATTTGTCCGGGACCTCTTTTATTTTAGGGCGGCAGCGGACGAACAATATCCGTGAAACTCAGAGTCACTTCGCTGTGTTATATGAAACACGTTTCAATTAAAATCGATCCGAAGTACTGGCGGTAGGAAATGTAGCGACATTGTAGTCGGAGTTTACAACTACCGTGCCGAACGTCTGGCGTTAATGAAGCTTTTGTAGAGGAGCGACGAGTGGAGGGGCACGTACCGTTTTTGAATTCATTCCTCAAACGTTTAGTGAATCAAATTGGGAACAGGATCAACAGTGGGGGAGTCGGGGTCCCGTCTCATGAACAAACAGCCCCCAGCCTAACCTCCTCCAGCATTCATTCTTTTTCAGATGCAGCCGCCCATATAATCTTGTTTGCCCCCCGGGGGAATTATCGTATTAGTCTGGAGGCGAATTCAAGTATACCTAGGGAAATTATTTTTAGTTATAATGGGCGGACATTTGAACGAAACGTCCAACAACCCTGAATACGCCCCCTCGAGTAGCCAGTGGACCAGTCAGAAGCAGTATGGACCTATTTTTTATCGATATCACTTTGAATACACGCCTGTGGACCTACCTAACGGTGGGCTGTGGCTTGAGGTAGAGCCTTTTTGATAAATGTAGAGTTTTCACATACGTAGAACCGTCCGATGATATTTACAATTTACTAATTATCGTTTAAAATAAAGATTACGAGTAGTATAACGACCGTTTTTATTATACGGATATGAATTAAAAAAGAATATTACTATTTTCCCCCGGATAGAAAATAAAAAGGAAAGGATTAAAAATGTGTTTAGGTCCCGCAGTAGATAAGCGAGAGCAATCGAATATATCATACTCGGTGGAAGGGCAAATCAGAATTATCCTGGATTAGAAAACAAGATCGCTGGAGGGGTGGGGAAGGTAATTTCTGGCTGCTGGGAGATTTAAAGGAGAAAATTAGGGCGGCCCGTCTTATCCCGCTGAAATATTTACAAGGGGGAAGAGACCGGGGACGGTGGAAAGGAGATAGCGGCGAGCCGGGAACTCCTATATTAGCAATAATCTTCCGGGCATTTTAGTAGTATCTCGTACATAAAGGCCGGAGCCCGTCATAAATTCAAGGCGGGGGAGTTATTCTGTCGATGCTGTACTTCTAGCGTCGGCTGTGGGACAGGGTTGGGACTCTGCCCGCCGGGGGATGGCACTATAAATTCCGAATGCAAGGTCGGTTCACCCCTCAGGGCCGCTGACAAACGTAAACTGTGATTGAACGAGCTCGCTCTATACCGGCTATATTTAGCCGGGCGGGAAATATGCGCCTTCGCCCCTCCCTCCGTCCCCTCGCCAGCCCCGAGGAGGGCGCCACACGTGCGGGATAAATCCCGAACCGCCGCTAAGCAGTTTTATCTCGGCATCACTTCCCCCCCGGCCTCGTTTCGACGTCCGACGGGGGAAATATAGCGTCGGATGAATGACGCCCAATGTCCATTTCTAATTAAGATAGTAAACCTTTGCAGGGATTTATGGCCCATGAATTCAACTAAAGCGGATCTCCCGCTGTAGCCCCTGCGGGATAGAAATGTCCCGTCGAGTTTATTGCTCGCCTGTAAAATCCGATCGTTAATGTACTTAAAATAATGAGCTACATTCGAAAGTTATAAATTAATTTTATAAAATCATCTCTTAAAACATTTTATACATAAATATATAGTAATTTATTGAATGAAACAATATTTTATATTTGAGAAATTTGTCAAATTTGGAAACGAGAAACTACAATACTAAACACAAGAAACACAATACGTTGCTAAATCTATTTTCGTCGGCTACAAAGGACAAGTAAATTGTATTAAACATTTTTCGGCATATTTATTCATTATCTCATTGCAGGATTGTAGTTTATACAATGAGAATTGGTCCAATTTCATCCGGTATCCAACATAAATCGAATGGTTTGATCGATATGTTTGATCAAATAACACCCCGTTCCCACTTGTTCTGGAGGCAATTATTTATTTGGACCCTCGAAAAGAGCATTCATAACATCGAGAGTCTCAAAGTAGCGAATTAATCAGTATATTGCCATCAGGTAATTAGGATTACAGGTGATCGAGTTACCTTATGGGTTTAAATCGTGCGGTGTAGCCTACAGACTAGAATCGTAGGGTAGACTCAAGAAGTGATTGGTGAAAACCTTTATCTCTCGGGAAAGAGAGATTCATTTTGAATTGAATAATCGAGGGATGTCATAACCTCTAGACCAAAAATAAAGGCTCAATATGAACCTTTGTATGCGCGTCATTAATTGTCACTGCAATATTAGATTGAATCAACATAGCTATTTTACTGAAAACAATAATTGACCGTGCAGTTAACGTCCATTTTCAGTATTCAATATTTGAGTGGCAAATAGCGTCGAGCGAATTGTTTTCAAACATACGGGTCTCTTGTTTAACATAATGCGGATGTATTAATTGTACCCGTACGATAGAAGGTACGGGAATATTTTGCCGCGTTCCTCAAACGGGCCATTCGGTGGAATTATCGCAAGTTAAATTGGAACTGAGAATTTAACGAATTGGTTCCACACTCGTTAGACCGAACTTGAAATGACGTTTGCACGTTCCCTAATTATTGTTTGCATTCGACCTCCCCGATTCCAAACAAAGCGGCGGCACTGTGTATTGTGCAGCAGTTTCGTTTATGCTATTCCCTTTACCGGAAAAATAGAACTGTTTTCCGATAAGTAAATAAAATATTCTGTTTTATTTAGTAATTAAAATTATAACTTCGCAATATTAATCCGTTTTTCTTAGCTCGTGTAAATAACATAACAAAATCGATACAAATGTTGGATAACAGTTTGATGAGATGATGCAAAGTATATAAACTCATAAAATACTGTCGAGAATTAAGTCTAGCTCTCTCTCTCTCTCTGGTTACATTATTCATACAACACATTACATTGAATTATCAAGACGTTACATTATTACGCTGAGCCCCCTTATATGCGTAAATCTTCTACCTCCATTACGGGCGCTCTAAACTCGAAGCGTGTATAGATTTAACATCATTAATGTGCAGCCATTAATCTCCGGTTACAAACTTGGTTTAATTGATCAGAGAGAGAGAGAGAGAAGAAGAGAGAGAGGGAGAGAGAGAGGTGGAGTGGGACGAGGCCGGGGGCTAAACAGTGCGGGGCTGTGCTCTCCAGGGCACACTCGTCTTCTCAATGTCGCCGCCGCCACCGCCCCCTCCGTCTTGGAAACCCGACCATTATTTCTAAGCCCCCGTCTAATTGGATTCTAAGGGGGCCGTTTTAACCCCGGAATAAGGCAGCCCGGGGACCGAATACAAACCGGTCGCCCGAGGAAAGAGGCGCTGGCAAAAATTTCCCGCCGGCAGACCAAGTCGAAATATGTCGGCTCCCCGTTAGAGACAAGTTCACTCCGGGAATTATTCACAAATATGACGTTTCTATAGCATTTCATACATCGCAACTGAAACAGAATGTTGAATATATTTGAATTTCTATCACTTAATGTGAAAATAGTGTGTGTCAAGGGGAACTCACTAAACCCAGGTTCGCCCTTTCAATTATCATGCAATATTTTATTTCAATTCTATTTAATTTGAGTTATTTCAAACCACGTAGTTACTCACTCGAGCTATTTATTGCCTACTCTCGACTGTGGGCCAAGAGTCCTAACCCCTCGAAAGAGCTATGAAATGAATTCCTATAATTATTTTTTTAACAATATTGTTATAATTGAATTAAAACGTGTTCGATCTTACTTAGAATAATATCACCAGCAGGAAGGGAAATAAATAAAATTCCACGTGAACCTGACGTAAAATTATATATTTAATATGCGCGCATTTTTCTGTTCAGAATGCGAGAGGGAGTTCCGCGTAAAATGTAACCCTCCAGGCTTTGGAGGGATCACTGGACTGTTTAAAATCAGATATAACACAGTCTGGAATTAAAACGGTGTAATCCAATCCCGCTTTTTAAAAATTTGTTTCGGTAAGTGAAATATAAGGACGGTTGTTTCGTTTTATAATATTATTTGACAGTTTCTGCGGACGGAGAATTAATCATATTTATATATGCCAGTGTAACTGTGAACATTGTCATTTTTAATAAGTAATAGCACTCGAAATACGAAATAATACTGTACATTAGAATTTAATTACAAAGCATATAATTAAGAAAAAGTAATTCGACAAAACTGTAGTATCGATTTTTTTCATGGTTTTGATAATACCAATATTAATCATCCGCACAGACCAATGTTTCATTTCTCGGCATATACTCATAAGATTGATGAAAACATATAAGATAATTAATATAACCTCTTATGTATACCTATATATAAGAGTAATAATTTATTTTGAAATGAATATTGCTGGTTGTGTTTTGTGTGATAGTGTTGTCGAAGCATCAAACTGAAATTGAATATGATCGTGCTCTGAAAAATATCAATGTCCTTTTCCTTCGAATTCACTATAAGCAGTGCGGATAGTTTAAAAAATGACATTTTCTAGATTTCATTTCTATATTACATTTATTAGAATATACCGTTAACAGTACTGGCCAGTGCAGTAAGGAAACACTTTGATGGAGCCAGGATCAAACGGGGTATCAAACCGGCCTGTCGCTTATTGGATCTCGCAAAATAAACGTGCCTAACTTTAATTATTCGAAACCGGGGTGGCATCGTTATTTTCGCCTCCTTTTATACAATTGTACGGTGAATTTCAATAAATTAGAAGAGTTGAAGTGGGCGCGGCGGGGGGGCTGGGGGCGGTACAGGTGATACACAAAGAATCGGCGGCAAAAGAACGGTCGCCGGATACCTAATTGGGGCCCGCCGGGAAATCGAAGCCGGAGCCCGGCCCCGGAAGTAATTAGGGAGACACAAAGTTACACCTTTGAGCGGGGCGTTATACACGGCGATGGGGCGCCGGCTCCCGTATTATAAGAGTGGCCGCGCGCGAGCAACAAATGGTGCTCGCTAATTAGATCAGACCGGCGGGCGGCCGTAGCGGCCCGTTTGCCGGCGGAGCGACTTGTTTGTACAACAGTCGACTGTCTAACTGGCTGCCGGTGGTAATTGTCGGGCGAGACGTCACACTGAATTATTGAGGCTAAGCGGGCCTTAGCGGAGTCGAGGCCCCCCCCCGTCATCGTCGAGAAGACGAAGGGAGCCGAGGTCTCTCTCTGGGCCCCCCTCATTCCGAGTACCCTGCAAAAAGTTGATCCCGTAATGACTACGCTCACCTCGTCAGAGATAATCCGCAGCTTACGCAGTGTCCCCTCCTATTCAATATCTCTAACAAATATTAAGTCCCCGCTTTCTGAAATTTCCGCATTTTTCGTCCTATCTTTAATTATACTAATGATATTAACACTAGCTATAATACGACAATTTTTTCTAAAACATTATCTTATTTAAAATAGGAAATAATGACAATATCAGAGGTCAGTTTGGATTGCGCTGGGTCAATAAAGACTTTTTTTATTTTGCACAATCAACTTTTACAGTTATAGGCGCAATTGATACAAATTTTTCACGTGTTTGTCTCGATAAAGAAACAATGATGGCGCTTTTGACATGATTTAACTACTGCCCGAGGTGATCTCTGGGCCAGTGGCGTTTAAGCTGTCGTGGTGGGGATAGTGGATGGGTAAGAGAGGAAAGGGACTGAACGAGTGGATTAGGATGAGGAGAAAGGCGGGAACTTCAGGAACCGAGAATTTGCGACTTCGTCGACTGTATGTTGAGGTCATGGTCGATTGTGTGGTTAGAAACATACCAGGGAGCATTAAGGATGGTGCGAAGGACTTATGATTGAAATTTCTGGATGCGAGCGATGTTGGATGTCTTGGTGGAACCCCATAGCACTATACCATATGTCCATGTCGGTTTCAGTATTGCTTTGTATATTGTTAGTTCGTTGCTTAAGGTCAATTTCGATGTCCGTTTTAGTAATGGCCTTAAGAGTCCAAATTTTCTGTCGATTCTTTAGAGTCGGGTATGGGGATTCCACGTGAGTCGTTTGTCTATGTGGAGCCCGACAGCGAATCTGCTGTTGGGTGGGAGATTACATAATATAAGGACGAATTAGAATGTTTTGCAAGTTCACTTTTATTGCTGAAAAGACACTTCTAATCGTTATTTTAAACCCGCCAGTGTTACAGAATAGCGAGCGCCTATTCAGTGTGTCCAGGAATTGATTAATTACTAGGAATCAAGCAAATGAAAGGCTATGCGTCGAATCATTACTGACGGTCTGTAATGAAACTCGTATATCCCCGAGTTAAGGCAAGGGAAATACACTACCTCAATCAGCAGGAATTTGAAATATTCTGTGGAGATTGAACAATTTACTGGCTTGTAGAAATGTCTGCTGCGTTGGTTTGTGAAGAGGAAAACACTAAAAAGGGGAGAAACTTTGATATATGAAAATTACAGGCCGGGCCAGTTTCGTTTGTTCGAAATTTTTTGAGGCACGAGCTGATAGTACAAAGAAAGACAAAGAGCAGTCATTACCTTGTTTCCAATTTGAGGGTAAGCTTTTATTATTTCATTATTTTAAAACTCCTCTAGGACTAATGCAAGGACCTCTATGCTACCAAAGAATATATACACGACAATTCTATATCTCGAACGCCCAATATAAATCCCTGCATTTTAATAAGAAATCCAATTTCAGGCGGTCCGTTTCCCATCCCCGTCATGCAATTCCAACCATTATTCTCCATCCTGTGTGGACTTGTGGTTGACGGAATGAAGGCAGCTCGTTTATATCCATACTCCCTCTGTATACGTATATTGTGAGTCGACACACAGTCATTGTAATTCCATTAAATTTTCGGAATTGTCATAATGAAAAGTAGATTGTAATTTGTGGCACATATTTAATCGAATTACATTTATAATTAAATCATTTTCGTTTTCCAATATTAATGAAGGGGCCATTTCCACATATTTTACCTTAAACAATTTTATTCCCTTTCAATCTTCCACGTCTCTTAAAGAGAAGGAACGGTTGCTTCCAATGATATAGCAACTAAATAATTCAGGATATATATATATATATATATATATATATATATATATAACATAGCTCAGACTGTGTGTTATATATATTCAACATAAATGAGCTTTCTGTGTTAGTCGGCCTCTGCTCATATAACGTTTTAAGCAGTTACATAGGTAATTAAGCGTTCACATAAGCGTTTTATTATTCTGATTTCATCTACACCCCGAAATAGAGCCGCAAAATGTTTTCAATATGCAATATTGATGCCTCTTATTTAGGCGGCTTCAAATTCTCTGTTTTTTGCCGGGATACTTTGGTAGATCTTAAGAAATAACCTGATTTTCTTTTCTTTTTTTGCTGTGATGTAACAGTTTAAAAATGTAGGCTTCAAAAAATAAGTGAATGAGCATTCCTAATAAATAAGGCACAATAGTAAATCATTAAATGAATGTTTAATATTTTCGTTTTTTTTTTTACAATACCGACAACTATTGTATCAATATTTCCCCTCTTGAAGAAGAGCCCTCGAGCGATTGGAAATATGATAATCCGTCCCTCTGTTTACAGAATATAATCCTGACAGGGTCCATTGAAGAGATTCAATTATCTTCAACGATGCTGGATACTGTGAACCAGTTAGGCGATCATGTTACAGGCTATTGCTTGAAATGCGAGTCGCTTTCGAATATAAAATCAATTCGACGGGAATATTCCCTGAAATAATTTCATCCGACTTAGAACACGTTTCACTGTTTTTTGTATCTAAATCAATAACACCTCTATAGTAAACCTACCCGAACACAGAAAAATGTAGCTGGTACCTTATCTCGTGGCAATGAATATCTCATTAGCGGCATATTCAGTTTCAACTTGAGTCGAAAAATACTGTTAGTATAATTTTCCCAATATTTCCATAAATTCAACCTAGTGACTTATAATTGGTTGGCCTAATATTCAATGGCTGTCAGCAGGGCCTTTAGCTCCAGTCTAGGAATAGTATGAAAGTGCAAGGATTTCAAGTGTTAGTGTGTTTAATTAGTTGAGCTTGGCCGAACTCTGATTTTATGTCCGAGCGCTTATTTCAAAAACTCAATCTTTAATTAACGCCACCGTCGAGATTAATTAATAATTTCGCGGGGACGAAAGTTGTGAAACTTGAAGCGGGGCTTTCTAATAAATAAAATAAATAGAGAGATAAAAAGAAGCTAAATTAATTATTGAAAAAAAACGAAACATCCCATTAGGTTAATGTAAATCGTCATTATGCAGAGTGTCTTTATTTTGAATGTAAAAAATATCCCGGCACCCTTTCCTTTCGGGAT
Source organism: Lethocerus indicus (assembly GCA_019843655.1). Classification (NCBI taxonomy): domain Eukaryota; kingdom Metazoa; phylum Arthropoda; class Insecta; order Hemiptera; family Belostomatidae; genus Lethocerus; species Lethocerus indicus. The sequence goes on along the minus strand of JACDQD010000003.1, from coordinate 16,002,698 downwards.
GAACCATTCTACTTTCCCCGCATGTAATAAAATCAAGGAAACAAATTAATTGTTTGGAGGAAAACTGTATACCTCGTTAAATTTTAATTGGCGCTGGGTATGCGAAATTATTGTCAAGATATTTCTTAATTGAATGGTAACGTGCGCGAATATTCGGACATAAATTACATGAAATTAATGGTCATACTATATCTTTGGTCATAGCTGGAGAGAAGGAAAAAGTGGGTCAGTTACAGAATAAAAAAAAAGGAACTGGCTTGGTTAAATTAGCGTCGGACTGTTTCAGCAAATTACATTAGTGAACCCTTCCTAATCCGTTATCGTTTTCAACATTGGGCCGGTTTTGTCACAGGAGCGAACATGCGGGCCCGAATTATAATGTTTTCTATATTTCCGGTATTAATTTATAAATGATCGAAGTCTGAGTAATGAGTTTGTTTAATTGAATTTTTCGGTTTGTGTAACGGAAACTAAATTAATTTATATGCCAAAACCCAGGACTCCCTCAAATTCCGGTTGGAGCATTTTCGGTATCGCTAGAAAAAGGAAAAACGGATATAAAGAGAAGGCGGGAAAACAAAAGGGTAAGTCGCCGTCCCAGAGAACAATTTCATAATTTGAATGGAAAATGGTAACATTAGTAGGATTAAGGAGGTGGAAAATAATATCTGTTGGTTTCTTGGCCGGTTCCGCCCGAAAACTTACCTTCCACTGGCCCTCTCCCGCTTTTTCTCCTGGGGCGGAATTCAACTTTTAATATTTCCACTTTAGGGGGCGCAAGAGGGAAGGAGCGGAGCCTCCAGTCGTTATTTCTCCGCCACCTAAGTCTCTGTCTCGCTTCATTTTTGTTCTCATATCTCACGAGTTTAATTTGACTTCCAACATTGTAGGTTATTTTATTTAAGCCGAATAATAACGGTAACCGATGTTTTTGTGGCAGCCAGCCTGTGGGCGTACTCCTACGATTATCCGGATCGCAGATTTCGCCAGACACCGGTATATTGAATGTGGCACCTCCCTGGAATTCACTTACGTTCAATATTTTATTGCAAATTATTATTATTTATTGTTTAGTATAATTCATAGCGATTTTTGTACACGAATTTAACATACAATCATGCTGCTTACATGCACTTATGCGTCTCATCGATCGTAATAAACATCAATAAATTAGACTAAATATTAGCCAATCAGGTCAATAACTTTTCATGATATGCTTTTGTATATCTGAATCGGCATTAATTCTTCGATTTCATATTATTAAACTGCTGTACATATCCAGATTTTTTAGGTTAAGAATAGCAAAGAGCTAGATATATCTCCCCCCAACTAACATTCTGAAACCTCAGATAGCTATAAGCTGCTATTTATACTTTCGTTTTTCCTTTAAGTTCCGTACATCATAAGTCGCGCTTCAGAATCGTGCAACCCTATATTTTCGAGTAAGTTTACCCACTCTCAGACGAACGAGTCCCACTTCGAACAAGTATTACATTAATCGCCCATGGCACTCGAATTGGGCCTCGACTTCTTTGCAATAAAAATATCCCAGGCCGATAGTTGGTCCCTGGAAAATTCCTAACCGTGGAAAACGTTCTGTATCTGATAGGCTTTGAATGGAGGCGTAATGTTGGCAAATATGTGAAGGGGCACTTGGAGAAAAAACCCCGGCCGCTATGGAAATTCACCTTTCTAGAATGCGCGGCATAACATCCGACTCCGACGAGGTGCGCGTCATTCTGGGGTATTCTAATGTAAACCGTTTCGTTTCCTTTCCCTCCCACGACGTTGACGTATCGTACACTTTCTTGGATGTAGGTCGGAGTCCAATATTGATGTTGCTACGTGAATTGAAATTTAGTCCAGCCAGTAGATTAATTAGAGTAGAAGTAAGACACCTTGTCACTATTCAATTATCTAGTTGTACGATAATTTCCAATAATAATAATAATATAACGACAGTTAATTCCGGGTAAAAAGTTTAGGCTCATTAGGAGTTTGAATTTCAATTACTGACCATGGGCATTGCACGAGAGCCCTTGTATTTTATTAAAGTTCTTGTAAAACAATTGAGTTCATACAAAAAATTACTCCATACTAAACTCTACATGAGTTTCGGCAATGATTGCAATGAGATAAACTTATTGCTAAAGTATATTTTTTGGTACAAGGTACAAAGTCAGTTAACACCATACCGCACAATAAAAATAGTAATCCGTAATACAGTGCTCTAAATATTAGTGCTAATATACTGGCTTCGATAAAGCGGTTCATTTTAACTTCATCGGAGGAAAATTTTATGCAATCTGATACAATTTGAAATTATGATCAACGTTAGCAAGAAGTGCGAGATAGTGAAATCATCATTTTGTGCTTGGCCTGCATCCAATCGTATGCTAATAACAGTCCCTGAAAGTTGGTTCAGTTAATTTTCCCTACCCACTGAGGCTAAAGACACTTTAGGTAATGTTTCAAACGAAGTTTAAATCGCTTCGGGCAATTGCAGATTTTTTCTGAAGTTAGCAGTCCGTATTATATTTCGATCGTAATATTCCGGCATTCTTACTCCGTTATTTTATGGTAAGATAAAATCAATATTCTACTCCCGAAACAAGTTAGTAATTCAATACATTATTGTGGGCCTAAGGACTTTGATATTGATTAATTATACGCACAGATCCACAGAAAATCTGATAAAATGTAAAGTGACTTATTGAAACATGAAAATGAATTTTCCTGATCACGAAGATATGCCTATTAAATCAATCATTTTTAATCATAAACCGGATATGCGTGATTATTTAAGGAATAATTAAGGTAACCATATTAACGTAACTGATAAAAACGGTATTTCTTTGTAGCTTTCCGTTTAACGATTTGAAATAGTTTATTATGGGTAAGGCCTAATTACTATGGTATGACAATACATAAGATATGATTTTTCAAATCAATCCAGACAAGAAAATCAATAGGACGCTTCGGCAATTCAATATCATGCAAAGAACCGCAAAGAAAAATGGACAATATTATCTTAACCCTCTATGGGCCCGTGTAACTTTCAGGTCACATTTTAATTTATCGAGATTTTACCAAATAATTATAGCTTTTTCCTATAAAGTTGTCAAGACAACCAATATCAATATAAATTTTTTTTATTTTTTTTTTATAATTGCTGATTATCGTCCCCCCTATTTTTTTGGACTTAAAATAAAAATTCGGCCCATAGAGGGTTAATTTCTGGTAGTCATGTTAAAAAGCATTGACTCGAGAGTAGGAATAAAGTGGTCTAATGAGATTTCACCCTCTACCTTAAATATTTCCATTAATTGAATGAATTGGTACTTATTGTAATTGCAACTAGCCATATATTTTCTGGTTTGTCTTTATTTTCATTTTTCGAACGTCTTCAAATTGTTCGCCGCCGAGTAACTCAGACGAGTGGTTGAAGTTGAGTCGGGCAGGAATTGGAAAAGAGAAGTGGAAAAAGAACGTTTCTGGCGGAGAGTTCTGTTACTGGGCCGAGGAGTGGTGTCACAAATATTTGCGCTACTTCTGGTTTACCTAAGTCGGAAGCCGGGTCCATCTCACTCGCCAAATACGCCAAGGGCCTCAGACCAAACTGATTAAGCTCTGTTTGTTTTAAACTTCTATTAAGGCCCGCGCCCAACCCAGTCGGCCCGTCTACAACCGTCCGACGATGAAAAAAACATCTTGATCCAAACGAAGAGAAATCTCAAAGAGACGCAGCGCGATGGCGGGAGAAAGAGAGATATTAAATATAGATAACTTGCCTTCTTGTTATAAATTATTTCATTCTAAATCCCCAAAGACTTTGCTCCTTTCATGCACTGCGTCCAATTCCTGTTCCAATGTCTATACACTTACTTTTAATTAAAAATACGAAGATTATTAAAAAAAACTGGCTACAATTTATGCACGTTTGTGTGACAATAAAAACCTATTCAATGAAATTACCTGAAAAAACTATTCCGTGAAATGGATGTAAAATAACATTTAAAGGTGTAAAAAAATGCGTATAAATAAAAATTGGTAAAAACATATTCCGCGAAATGTACCAGAACAAAGCGACGTCGGGCGAATCGGTTCATCATTTATTTACTTGTAGATAATCCGTACGGAATTGAAATTCAAATTACCTAATGGCTGATTGAATAGTTACGATACCAACTGAGATTAACGTACAAAACAAAAAAATCTCTTTAGATTGAAATGATTGCTTAAACTGAGTTAATACTCCAACAAATAACGTAGGTATAATTAATTATTTTTCTCAAAATGTTTCCCGTTTTTTCTGGATTAAATTTGTACGTATATATCAACTAGGGCCTTACTAAGTCTGGGTGTTAAGTATCAGTTTCATTGAGTGGGGGGTGGATGGCGTCTCAATTTGTAGGGGCGGTTATCGGCAGGTGATGATTATCCGAGATGTTTGGCGACATTATGTGCCGGAGGAGGAAAAGATCGCGGCGATGGTATTTCGGCGGGGTGAGGGCGCAATTTATGGCCGAGGGGAAGGGGGAATCAATAGCCCCCCGCTATTTGATCATGAATCAAAATCGGATGACTGTAGGGCGTCCGATGATTTGTGGCACGCTCTTCAACCCCCCCTCCCTCCCCTCCCCATAGCCCCTCACATACTTACAACGTTATTTTGGCCCGACTGTACCGGCTGTACAACTGTCCCGTATTTCGGTACAGTCCTTACCTACAACAACTGTGGTTGAGTTCACAGGCTTTGTTTGTGCCTCGGACATGCCTTTCGATGGTCCATAACGATAGGATGGAGAGGAGATAAATAGGTAGGTAAATAGCCAATTGTTTGCAAATAAACGTTGTGAATATTAGCGGTTTGGGGGTTAGAAATGTTTCAATATCAATAAGGGCCTGTAACTCTGAATCTAATTTACTAACGTTGTACTAATAAAGACGAGGCGAAGCCAAAACCAGTTTGCCATAAGGCCTAAAAAGAAGGGGGGGAGGTGATTAAAAAAATTATGATAATTTAAAATAATCTCGGATTAGTAGAGAAATCGTTTTTTTAATTTTTGTCCCTTAAATACTGAAAGCCTTATGTTTGAAGGCAACAATTTAGTAAAACGTAAAGAAAATGTCCGTGGACTAGCCTAAAATATTTTTCTATATAGTTTTATCGAAGAATTCTATTTTTAAAAATAAACTTGAAATTTTCGAGTATAAAGGTGGATGAAAAAGGAAGGACTACCCGTTAGATGTTTTTAAACTGGTTACCGTAAATGATCAATATTGATATCTGTTGAAATGTAAGTGAATTAATTATAATTACGGTCACCGTCGGGTGAAAAAAAAGATGAGCTTTATAAAAAGAAGGCTCGTCATTTGTTATAAATATATTAAATGCGATAATTGTTAACTTTTGACCGCTATAATATTTCTTTTATTGCATTTAATGAAGTGTCGTTTGACGGGAGTAAATTAAAATAAGTTTATCTCTGGTAGCCGGTCCGCATTGACGTTCCACTTTATCTGAATTCTATGCCAAAGTGTCACTCCGAGTTTTATTTCCATGTTCAATAAATCACACGGACTGAAACCGTCGGCTGGAATTTCATAGTTGCGCAGTCCCACCGACGGGTTATTCCGAATACACATTCGGAATAAATTAAAATTGTAATCATAAATTTCAAATTCAAAACTGATTAATGGCGTTATAAAGGATGTGAATGTAAAATGCATTTCAGGCACATTCTATATCAGAAAATGTCAGGAATTACGTTTGTGACAGACGACAGTGACCAAATTTCGTTTAGTGAAATATCAAACATTAAAAAATAGCTTAAGCTATTTTATGTAATCATATGCATATATTTATTTATATTTATAATTATGAAATAAAACCCACTGACATAAACAACAATCTAGGAAATTAGAAATGTAATTAACTGAGTGTAATAAATATATTCATTATTATATTCTCGAGTTTGCATTATTACGGGCTCGAAATGCACTTCAGTAATCATCGCGGGGGAAATTAGAGTAAATGGGTTTGATTTAATGCAATACGTAAATGAAATTTATAAATAGGAGTAGTCATAAACCGTTGGAGTTTCCGATCCACATTTATGACATTTTATTACAAACCCGTTATATTGTTCCACAAATGTAAATACATACGAACATATACACATAAATTAATGAACATTGGTTACTATCCGTATTTTAGAAGATTAATTTAGATGGTCATCGTACGACCATGTACGTACGATAACCATAATAGAATTTCGGCAGGCAAAATACCTGCAAAAATATGATGTGTAAACAAATGTGATATAAAACCAAGTTTAAGTCCAAGAAATTATATTATTCAATTATATTTAATGCAATATAACCCCGGTTTAGGATGCAATTTCGAGTGATTGCTCCATGATACTCCCTTATCCCCCTCACTACATACACAGTAGTTCCTCGAAAGTCCAAAATATTATTCCACCTTCCTTTCAATCATAGGTCACAATAGGCCATATAAAAGGATACCCCCTACCGAATATTTCAATCATTCAAATTTCAAACATTACGGTGTTCCATAAACTGGGAGAAATATATATTGTATTATGTTAGAATCTATCGTGTATGCTATATAATCAGTGGCTGCAAAACGTGGAAAATATGCAGAGGGGTCCAAAAAAATGTATCCACTGTTTAAAAGTCCATAACTTGCAAACTAATTGACGGAGTTGTCTCATTTTTGGCAGTGTTATAGTTTGTAGTTCCGGCAATCGCCATACAAGCGTTGTTTTGTCGTTGTTTTTTGGAGACGGAAGATTTTACTTACAACAAGATGGTGCCCCAGCCCACTACCAAAATCGTGTTAGGGCTTAACTCTACGAAAATCTAGCAGGAAGATGGATAGGCCGTAGAGGTGCTGTAGAGTATCCACCACGTTCCCCAGACTTAACTCCTCTGGACTTTTCCCTGTGGGCAACACTAAAGGACGTCGTTTATCGACAAAAGCCACGCACATTGGATGAACTTCGAGGATCCATCGTACATTCGTGTGCAAATATCCAACTGAACACGTTGCAGTCAGTAGTTCGCGCTGCAGTTCGGCGGCACGTTTTTGTGTGGATGTTAATGGCGACCATTTCGAACACCTACAGTGATATCTTTAAGTTGGACTTTAAGCTACACTTTCACCAAAAATGAGACAACTCCGTCAATTAGTTTGCAAGTTATGGACTGTTAAACAGTGGATACAGTTTTTTGGACCCCTCTGTATATGGAAAAAATGGGTAATATAACAGTTTCAACAAAGTTCTTCAGAGTGGTAAATTACTGGTTTTTTAAAAAATGCCTCAATAAACAATTCAGACATTTTATTTTCTCTCTCTTTGTGGGTGCCCGATACTAACTATTTGCATAGAATGCTCGATAATACGCAGGAAACAGTCCTGAAGGTGCGTAAACGAGAATTATATATTCCTTCAACTCACAGGTCCATAAGCGACAAGTGGGCTCGGCACAGGTGAACGGGGACACAGCGTTTGGCTACGCCAGGAGACCGGCTGTATTCAGTTCCGGGAGTCCCGGCCCAAGGATTTCTGGAAGTGAGAGGCATTCTTTTATGTATATTCGGGAAGGGAGACGTTTACCGGGAGGACAGGGCGTGAATAGTGTCGTTAACGGTCGGGGCGCTCCCGAGGGGGCCCCTGAAAAATATACGGCTCAGCCGCCTTTCCCCCCGTCTCTTCAACCCCAAATATAGCTCCGCCCTGAATGTTAAAAACGTGCCCACCTCCGGCCACCGAAAATAAGAGGCGGAGAAGAAATATTAGAACAATTCCCTTTACGCCCGTTAAATATCTTCAACGTCGCGTATGGGGCGACTCAAAAGAACAGATCTCAATCGCAAATTTGGACTGCTGAGACCTCTTTTGAAAAGGACATCAAAACTTTCAGTAGACAATAAACCGACAATATACAAATCTATTTTAAAGCCGACATGGACTTACGGAATAGAACTATGGGGTTCCGCCAAGAAATCCAAATCGCCCGCATCCAGAGATTCCAGTAACAGTCTTTCGTACCATCCTTAATGCTCCCTGGTATGTTTCTAACCTAACAATCCATAATGACCTCAACATACCGAGTGTCGATAAAGTCGCAAAACTGGCCCAGAGATCTTCTTAGTCCGAAGCCGTAAACTGCTCATGTGAAAAAAGTGACATCATTGGGTGGTCTCTTTTATCGAGACATTCACGTGAAAAGAAAACACTTAACATTTGTACCAATAACTTTATGTAGTTGATTGTACAAAAATAAAATACCTGAAATAACATAAAGTACCTGAATACAATACCAACATTTAACCACTCCCATAAATTGATAGAACAGAATAACCAATTTCCAAAATCGTTATGAATCTAGGAGATAAAAGATGCAGGTAGTAATAGACCAAAAGTAGTAATAAAAAATAATTTATATTAGTAATTGACTGAATCGGTGTTCCATCGCACCGGAATTATAAATTCGAAAAATGTTTGACACTTACCAAAGCAAACTACTTAATTCTCTGCTGTATAATGGTATTTGAAAATACTAAAACTGGTGAGTAACGTAATAATATTTTACAATGATGTATCTATAATGCAATTATGATTTTTCGTTTTTTTATTTAAATTGTTCGACCTATTGCGTTTATTTGTTTTAGAGAGGGCCACGGTAAAGACCGGAATTTCCTTCAATGTCTGGAAAAAACGAGACTCACTCAAAGGCGTGTCCGGAAACTGTGAACTACCTCTTGGGCACCGAGTTGCTTCCCCACTCGAGTTTGACCTTTCTGCCGTCGTTTTCCTCTTCCGTAAGTTTGTAGATGAGAGCTTGACTTCAGTTATATTCACGACGCCGTCTTCGGTTTTAAAACGATTAATTTACAATTTATCCGCGAATATTCCTTAATTACAATTTATGTACAATATACACATCTGATTTTACATGTGTTCCGGTGGGTGGGAATTGCACACACAAAGCGAACATTTAGAAGGTTCCAACGTACCATTCATACAGTAGAGGTTTTCTGCCTGAAAGAGTCGTCGTCTAATTAATTTTAATTACACACCCATTTCCATTATTCATACGAACCGCTCGCTAGAGAGATTACTACAATTTTTAAATCTTGATTCCCATCTATACCAGTACGTACCAAAACGTCCGGCAATGAGAACCCTCTATTTAGTCTAGAAATTTTATTTGTCAAGTATTATAATGAATCACAACTATTATCCGATAATATATAAGTGCAAAATTATAGCTTCTCCCGCAGTTAATCTTCGATAATTGTCCAAATAGATTTTCTCATACGCTGAAATTAAGCACTCCGTGCATGACTGCCCCTTCGGCCGGCCGGATTCGTCGGGACCTTGGTTGGGGGTAAATTTCGCAACCCGGGTATAAACGTTCCGGGGCATATATTTGCATCGGATGGGGGCGACGTTTCGGTCGGGGACCGAAAACTAGTTGGGCATTAAAGCGGTGGTTAGCCAGCCAGAGTAAGGCAGAGAGGGAGCTCAATATTTATGCCCGCCGTTTTATGTTGGAATGGGCGGCGGGGGACCATCCCCGTTCAATTTAACGATAATTGCCACCCCCCCTCCCACCAATTGATTCATTAGAAGCTCGACCGGGTTTTTCTGTTTTTTACCTGAATCCGAACACGATTCCGAGTACCCGACCAAAAGGACACCATAGGAGAAATGTCCCCATGCAGTTCTCCCATTCGTAGGCATAATTCGGTATATTCCGAAATTTAACGGAATTTCCGGATTCTATATTTTTAGGATTTACGTCCTAATAAATTGTTAATTGCAATTAAGGAGAAAGAACTGACAGAAAAACATGAGTACCTACAATAATTATGCTTAGGATATAGAATAGGAAGGAAGGCAATACCTACAACGATCCAACTTTTTATTACTATTTCTCACTTTGAATTTATGTGTGATTCCATTGTGAATATTTAGATGTATTTAACTTCTACCGAGCAGAGATATTCCATAACACCCGTTTGTAAGTATGCTTACTAAATTATGTTTTTAGCATTTACATATATGTATTCAATTCATTTATTGTTTTAGTCGATGAAATTTTGAAAAATTAGTATTCTCGCTTTATAACCATTAATTTCTTTACTGCTTCATGTCACGGAGATTATTTATAACAATTCGTGTATATAAATAATTTTGATTAAATTGTTTCTGAAGCCTGAAATAATACTTCGATCGGTTACCCTTGATATCTGGATCTTGCTTCGCCTTCTGCTTTAATCGGGTCCGTTGTCCTGATCAAAGGCTGTCTCGTTTTCTCAAGGGTCTTCTGTAGGAATCGCTGGATTTTCAATAATCAAATTACCCGTGTTGTAATTAAATACCACCACTCGATGACTAACAAAGGGGGAGATAATATTTTCGAAGAGTCACTATTAGCCGGCATGAATAACGACTGTACAAAAGAGATTTTTTTTTGACAATTATAGACGAGCGAGATAATAATGAAAACTAAATTTCATCGTGAACGCTTCCATATTTTGGTTGCGATTTTTCATTCCTATGTACCATGATAAAATTATTTTATTAGTACGCATCGTATTACTATCCTACTCGTGATCTTGTAATTTAGGATTTCCTTGTTTTTGAATGAGGAATGTGAAATTACCAGTTATTTACAGATGGATAGTATGTACCGCGTCCATTGTCTCAGTGAAATTTATAAACCGTGAATTCGAGGCTAAATAACAGCCTCAGGTCTTATTGTAGCTCTCCGGCAGAAAATTGGGCTCATCCCGCCCAATAGTGCTGCCGGCATATTAATATCTAATTGCGGTGTTACCAGGGCAACAACAATGTACTCGGAGCCCCGTGCAGTATGTTAACGACATTTGAGATGTGCCGAGCCGCCGGTAATGTTGGAAGGGAATTTACATATATTTGAACCCACTATCATCTCGGTCTAATTTAAATGGAGGAACGCCGAGAGTTCATTATGTATAGCTAGGGAGGGTAGGGGAAGGGAGCGAGGTCCGACCCGGGGGAATGCCTTACCGCCCGACACCAGCCCTATGCGGCTCCTCAACCCATCCGGCCTTTCTTCACATGGGGCAACCTCAGCGAAAATCTCTTTAGAAACTAACACATTTTAATAACAACTTTGTAGGGACTCAATTAGTGACCGATAACGGGCCCTACGGGTTGTAATACATTCTTTGTTCGAAATCGAACTGCAGATATTTGGAATCCCTTACTTAAGTACAAAACGGGTGCAGTAAAAATCATAAAAATACAAATTGTTGTCAATACTTGTATTTAAGAAGATTTCTCAAATTGGAGTGTCGTGTATGTTGAAAAAAAAATTACATTTTCAGCAGGTCCAAAATTCATTTGTTCAGTCTGGGTATAATGCTGGGGTCCAACACCATGTCACGACTATAGCTCAGCTGAGTGGTGCTGAAGTTCCATATCAGAAAATAATATTCCAAAGATATTCAATCCGAAAATAGTACAAAATAATAAATTAAATTAAGCGAGAAGAGAAAAGGAAGCTTCCTCCCCACGCCAAGGGACAGACGAAGTTAAGTTATGCCCCACCTTCCATTTTCCTGAGTGGCCCACCCCGAGATTTCCCTCACGCTTGCCAGGGCCACATAAACTGGAAACCCTTTCAAAGGAAAAATGAAGAATCATTGATAACAATTCGAGTCATAATTCGAGTTAGTATGCATTTTATGACACATTTTCATAATTTCATCGACATATAAATTCTGAATTTGAAGAGCTACTTATAATGCTTTTAATTTTTAAAACTAGGAAAGGACTGCCTAAAATATCCGTTTGTAGCCGTACCTAAGTTAGTTTCATGAGATTTTGCCGTCATTTGCAGTTAGGAGCTCAACCTCACCTTGTAGATCTAATTGCCCTTACCTCTAAAGCTCGGAAGGCAATTCCGGATCTATTTATTCCGATGAAAGACCAATGTGATCGATATTTGTCAATGACTAATCGACAACTATGATCCAACAATGCTTCGTATGTTAGATAATTATTTGCAGGTTTTAAATATTCGACTGTACATTTTTAAAGTATCATAACCAGTTCAGACAGACATTCATACAACCCGTTCAATTAAAATGCGTCATTTATTTGTCACACTCATTGATTTAACACGCATGGGGTATTATTTGTTATATTATTGAAGGCATTTTCCAATGTAACATCAGCACGCACCTATGAACTCTACAAGGAACGGGCCTAACGCGTAACCTGTGACTGAAAGAGCTATGAATCATTGTTGAATTGAAAATTGTCAAGATACCTGGCGCCAAATATTGAATACGCTCGCCTACCGAGTGTGTTAGAGCGCTAACGGCGGAGCCATTGTATGTTTGACAGACCCCGAAGGAAGAAAAGCAATTTGGCAAGCCGGCAGGTCCCATTTGCATAAATCTGGCGTATTAACCGAGCAAATACACCGTAGCTCCTACTTGTTTCTAACTAGGGCTAAGGTAAAACACTACTAGGAGGGATTTACTATCCTTATTGTTCACCAAAAACAGTATCTTAATAGTTCCAACTAATACGAAACCGAATGCCAATTAAATTACAGTTAGTTAGATTTAACTGATTTCTTATTCACATTTCAGCTTTTCCGGTACTCGAAACACAAATTTTTGAATTTCAATTTTGAAACCTCGATCGTTATAAGTAATTCCTCGGAATTGAAATAAGGTCTCGGCTCAGAGACATTTAATTAAGCCCCCTTTTAAAAATTAATTTTCAGATTTAATTATCTTTCGTAATTCCCGTAAGCCACCCAAGGGGGGGAGTTACATTCATTTTAGACATTTTTATACGGGGGCAATTGGTAGGTTAAATTTAGTCAAAATAATACCGGAGAAATCCCGGACAGATATACGGCCCATCATAACCGCTCCGCCAGGGAAGTTCCATTCGCCCTGTTTTTGTTCGCAGCCGCCGCGAATTTTTTCCGCCATCCCCCTTTGTTGAAAATCGCCCTAATGGGGGAATACACATTAGCCGGGCCCGCCCCGCCCCGTTTTATACCGTTGTACCGTTACGACTTGTCTCGCACACGGGCGCAAAGCCCCTCCTACGTGTCGGCGGGCCTTAACGCGCACGGACGCGCGGGCACGGGAAATGACCATAAATTAGCATTTACACACACTGGCGTGGGGGAAGGTTCCCTCTTAAAATGACGCATCGCGGGCGGGGGCTGGAATCATCTAGCTGGCCCCAGAAATATATTCGGAGCGGCAGTTCCGGCCCGTCACGGCCCGTGTGACGACGCCCGGCGGAAGTCCACTGGCCGCCAGATATATGGGGCATCACTCGCCCGCCCCCCAACCCCCCCCAACCCCTTTCACCATTCAGCCCGAAATTGCGGGTTCGGTAGGGAGGCAATTATTATATATCTCTTACATCGTCCGCTGAATACATTTATGTGAGTCCGACTGTCCACAGTTGGACTGGACTTGAGAGGGAAGAATAATTTGAGGCGGGCGGGACCAGTGTCATTCAAATTGGAAGGCGGTAGGTGAAATGGGTCACCCCCCGTAGTGGGCGGCCCTACATATAAATTACTGGTATGATTATTTCCGGAGAAGACCCTTTGGTTAGTAGCAGTACTTCCTTTTTTTATCTATACGGGAGCTCATAACTCATTCCGGCAATTAAATAAACCCGTTTTTCTGTGTAAGACATTAAATTAATCCCTCGCACAACATTGAGCTAATTAAAATTAAGCATAAAATCGCAGTAACATTAAGCCACATAAACAAGACAACGATATTTATCTACCTGGTTAACTGTTCAATAAAATTTAATATAGATTTAGTTTCTATTATAATTTTACCTAAATTCTAAATAGATGTGATAATTAGTGTAATAAAAATGTTCGTAGCTTTGTTTAACTCCGTACAGTAGGTTTTGTTCGGGCGCCAAGGGGTTCCAGTGTTCCTGTCTGTAGCTTGAGGAGAACGGGAAAATGTAACTTATAACTGGAGCTCGGTTCAAATTTAAGCATCGGCAGGTGGGGCGCAGTCAGTGACTACGGCGCCGCTTAAAATTTTATTCCCGCCGTCTCATTTACGCTCCGCCCACTTTTCGTCCTCCGGAACGGAGAGAATCTTTAATATTCACCCGTTCGCTTCTTTCGCACCCGTTAATACGGCATAGGTTTAATTATTAAACGGGCGAGGGGGGCGAGGATGGACCGGATGAAGCCGGGAAAAAAGTGGAGGAGGGGGGATGCCGAAGCCCTCACTTCTGTGTAGGCCGGAGCGAGGATTTCACGGTATATTTTTCTCAGGGCGAGATTGAGGGGGGCCGACCATTTTAATTCGGTTAGGGCGGCTGTAAAATGGGTAATCTTACAGGTTCTTTCAGTCCCTCGAGTAATCCGCCAGGAGTACTGCTCTACAAATTTATATAACACGGTCCCATTTTTTTTCAGGTCGGTGGGGGGGGTCGCGGAACCCCGTTAATGACCGTAACAGGCACCGGTTGGTCTGACCCCCCTCCCACACCCCCGTGGGCTATTTTTTCTCCCCCTACGACTTCGGGGCCGATTCGAGGTAAGCGGCTCCAATTGCACAGCTGCGACCACTCTCCGACCGAGCAAGCAAAACACTGAGTTTTACATTACCGCACGCTGTAAACGATTGCGGTTATTTCTCGGCACATAATGTCCGTTTGCTTTCTAAAGCGGGTAGGGGACCCATATCATATAAATGGAGGCAATAACTCTCTTCTAACCTACACACAACATCGTGAATATAATCGATTTTATCAGATTTTTTCTAATCTATACAAGAATTGATTTAGTAGTTCAATATACACAATACGAATTAGAATATCAGATAAAAACTATATCTTTTGACATTTTATGAACTGCGGCCAATTTATTGTAAACAGTTTCGAATACCTATTGTGTGGTCTGCGAGGGTTTGGAATCCGACGGTTTTTTCGATCTTTTGTTTTCGCTCATATTTACTATCATATAACTGTGCACTGACAGGATTCTCAAATGACAAGCGTAAGTCACGAAGGAGCTATTGAAAATACTACAGAAGAAGCAAATTAACAACAAAATATTAAATAAATGTAACTTAATAAAATATTGATATGTTTTGTCGTTGTATATTTGCCTGGAAATTTGTAACGAATAAGTAAACACCATTGAAACTGTCGAATTGCGTGTCCCATTCCACTGGAACCTATCTGACCAACCCACCAGTTGTAGAACTAAAATATTTTAAATCGTTAAATTAATGGCTTTTATGTTTAATGGTTGATTAGCATGTCGCTAAAATTGAGAACTCCTCAAAATGTTCGCTGTTTGGGAGAGATAATAAACTCACGAACAGAGAGACTGAATTTTGGTCGGTTGGCCTGAATTTAACGTTTAATGGCTCTCGTATCTGATCTATGGAATAATGCCGGCTTCTAAAAATTGCTCGTCACTTGAATTTTATACGTTTAAAAAACTTTGTATTCATTCGGTCCACGTTTTACACAAATGAACTTTTGCAGAGCTATTTACAAAGTTCTATATCGGCCGATCAGTGGATAACCTTTATGCCCGAAATTATTTTAGTTTCTATAGTTTTCCTGTACGAATTAATATAATATCGATCTGTGGGGAATTGATTATGACTCGAATTTTACAGTTTTGGTTCTAGTACTTCAATTGAAACATTGATTTACCCGGCAAAATTAGGTTTGTTGAACTTTTAATGTAAAATTGATAGCATGCTTTCGTTTAGGCCCTCCGGTTTGGGTGGTACCATTTCTACTAACCGAACTCTAATTGGATTTCACAAAATATCAGAATAATGAACAGGACTAAACACCTAGGGCAGTAGAGGAAATTTCTACAATCTTGTCCTGAATATCTAGATCACATTCTACCCACGGTGCCGCTATAATTTGTTTAATTCAACATACTGGAGTACCGTAGATTTCGTGTGTTTCTGTCTCCTCTCGCTGGTTTAGTCTTTTGCTAGACCGGTTTCGGCCGCTCGCCATCTTCAGTAGCGGTGTTATTCACTTTTGGCACTTTGGATTTTTTTGAGCATCCTCACTGCACTGTCACTGTCACTTGTACTGACAGTACAAGATGGCGAGTAGCCGAAATCGGTCTAGCGAAAGATCAAACCAGCGAGAGGAGACAGAACAACGCGAAAACTATGGTATTCCAATCCCTCGCAGACCACAAAACAGGTATTCCAATCCTGGTTAAATTCCCGAATAAGTAGAAAAACGAATTGGCGAAAATTTCTCTAATCTGGTAGGTAAATTTTAACAGATACGTCCATAATTAACTTACTGATCCGGAACGACCGAAGAGAGACCACCTGCCACCCCGGAAGAGCCAGAATCTGGTCTTCCGTCAAGAGTGACTCGACTGTCGCAAATAGTCAACGATAAGCGGGATCAGTTGATCCTAGTGAGCGTACGGGGGTCGGAAATAACAACGGAGCGCGATCGGTATGCGCATACGCGGACAACGACAGTTCGCGTGGGGACGGACGCGTCGACCGAGCAGTTAGTAGAAACTTTACAACAGGTGCTCGACCAGGACAGATCGTATCATGCGTATACCGATTCTCGGGAGTTGGAACAGAGGCTGATTACAGCCTACCTGGCAGGGCAAATAGGACGGACCGGCCAGCTGATAGTTTGCGACAGGATGGTGGAAACCATAAAATCGGAGACGCGCCAACGCGAAATAGTCAATAGTTACCATACCGGTATCACGAACCACAGAGGGGAGAAAGAAACATTAGATCACTTGAAAAAGGAATATTATTGGCCCAACATGTTGGGCACAATTAGAGAAATTGTCGGTGGATGCTCGGTATGTAACCAAGTGAAATATGTTAGGAAACCGTTAGAAGCCCCGCGGATGGTTACACCGACCCCGACGGAGCCGGGTTTGAGAGTCCAGATAGACGTGTTCTTCTGGGAAAAGGAAAAGTATCTCACGACGGTTGATGAATACTCACGCCTAGCCTACACCCGGCGGATTAGAAATAAAACAGCAGGTGCAATTAGAACGGCGTTATTGGAACGGTTCGCTGCAAAAGGCAAACCCACCTAATAATTATGGACAAGGGCCGCGAGTTCGATAACAAGCGTCTCCGTGATACGCTAAAGGAATTAAATATCGGCTGGCATTATACGACACCGCGACATCCGCAATCCCACGGGATGATTGAGCGTTTACATGGGACCCTCGCGGAGCATTTAAATTTATTAAAAATCGGGCGAGGTCTAACGGGGACGAACGCGATGGCTAGGGCCGTCCTAGCCTACAATTATAGCATACACTCCGCGACGGGTCAGACCCCGCACGATCTAACAAATTCCCTCTCGGCACGGGCGGGCGTATCGGACAAGATCAAGAAACCAAAAACGAAGATGACTGACAAACATAACGGAGACGGAAGGGAATTTGCTCGAAGGAATACGCGCGGGTGATGTGGTTTTCCGGAAAAACGACTGCCGGCGCCGGAAGACGGATCCGCGGTATCTGGGGCCGTATCGGGCGTGCGGTTGTTAAATAGAAACCGGGCACGACTTGAGAGGGCCGACAACCCCGCAGGGCGTCGCGAGACCGCCCACCTCCAGGAGTTGCGGACTCCGCAAAAGAAGAAGGTGCGCTTCGCCGACGGGATACAAGTTCGTGAGATAGGTCGGCGATCGAGCTCAGCGGTAATTTGGGGAGCGCGGAATAAGGGGAAAAGTCCGCGAACGGATTCCCGATCTCGATCGCTGGAAAATGTGTAAATAGTTAGGGACTCCTCGGCAGAGATAAATTTTGGTTAAATCAAGTTATATTTGTCTTTTTCTTTTCTTTTGTTTTGTATAAATTTGTTATAGCTTACAAGCATCCTTCCTGTCGAGGCGTGCAGAGGACCAGCGACAGGAACAGGAGAGATGCAGGATTTTGCAGGCCGAGGAGAAATACCAAGAAATCCTATCTCCGAACTTTAGTTGTAAGAATTAAATATTGTAAATAATTCCTAATAAAGGAGTTTGCCAAATCTGGGGGGAGTAGTTAAGAGAGGGCTAGGAGCCCAAAAGGTATTAAAGAAGTAAACACAAACAACTATAGATTTGGCAAAGCCCTTTGTCAGAACAACCTTTATACATGATGAGCCGGGCAGAGCCCGGCAGTTGAGTTTTGTCATTGAACTAGTGTGTATTGTAGTAGCTTTTCTGTGTCTGGTCTTTCCTCTTTTTAAAAAAACGTTGCCTTGAGTTCTATCGACCGACCTATATATACATATATATATATATATATATATATGTAATAATACCAATAAATATATATATATATATATATATATATATATATATATATATACCGCCGAATGACATTCGTTTGATACAGGTGGGCCGTACTAAGACTCAGCTGCCCGGACGCTAACACACCACGTCATACCTTACCCCTCAACACAAAACTCTATCCTCGAATGGAATTCGATTTGTACACAGTGGGGGTACCAGTACCCTGGTGCCATCCCGGATCCCGGACCCGGACTATCTACACACAACAAAATACTATAACCTATCTTTACCGCCGAATGGAAATCGTTTGATACAGGTGGGCCGAAGCGGGACTCACATGGAAACACAAAAGCGCGTATACCTTTCCACCCATACCGCCGAAAAAAAAACAACAACAACACAAGCGCTAGACGTTTCTTATAAAGGCGGCTAGGATACAGGTAACGCGAACAGAACTCAGGTATACCTTTCCACCCATGCACCGACAAAGCGTTTCTTATAACGCACCGGAGGACGAGAGGTCAGCCGGCGGTCTCGGCCTGACGTATACTCTGCGCCCTTGATATATAACGAAAAAACAGAGGCCGGAACCAAGACGCACGCACTCGAGGTCAAACTCTGCGCCGCGCGCTGGACCAAGGCGGCTTAGCGGTTAACGAAAACAGAGAGGCCGGAACCGAGACGCAGACACACGCGTCGGCCGGACATACCTAAAGGCGGCAGCGGATAACGCGAAGGCCGGAAGAAAGGAATAAGGAACGAACAACAACAACACAAGGCTAGACGTTTCTGATAAAGGCGGCTAGCGGATAACGAGAACAGCAGGGCCGGAACCGAGACGCACGCACTCCGAGGGAGGCCACGAGAGGTCCGGGACGGACAACCTCCCTCCCGGAGCTGGCGGTCTCGGCCGGACTTCGCGCGCGCACGCTGGACGCTTGATATAACGAGGTCGGGGCACCGACAACAACTCTCCTCCCTCCCGGAGCCGGCGGTCTCGGCCGGACACTCTGCGCCGCGCTGGTTAAGCGGCACGAAAGACAGAGCGGAACCGAAGACGCAGAGAGGCCGGAACACCGGAGGCACGACGAGAGGGACTCACGAGAGGTCAGGGCGAGAGGTCGGGGGCAAAGACAACAACTCTCCTCTCTCCGAGCCGGCGGTCCGAGCCGGACACTCTGCGCGCCGCACGCTGGACGCCTGTTATAAAGCGGCTGCAGCGGATAAAGAGTGAGGGGAACCGAGACCACGGACACACGAGAGGTCAGGGCACCGGACAAACAACTCTTCCTCAAGCTCGGCCGGACACTCTGCATCGCGCGCTGGACGCTTGATATAAAGGCGGCTTAGCGGTTCGGCGAGACGACACTCTGACACACGAGAGGTCGGGGGCACCGACAACAACTCTCCTCCGAGCCGGCGGCCTCGGCTGACACTCTGCGCCGCTGATATATAAGCGGCAGCGATTAACGCGCAAGAGGTGAACCAGCCAACGAGGCGGAACCGAGAGACGGGCAGCAGTGAGAACAGCACGACACACGAGAGGTCGGGGCACCGACAAGGTCGGGGGAGGGACGAGGTCGGTCTCGACCACACTCTGCTGACAACTTAGCGGTTAACGAGAAAACAGAGCGGAACACAGACGCACGAGAAAAGGTCGGGGCAGAGAACAGAAACTCAATAAGGGACGCGGGAACGCGGGTCGGGGGCCAGCCGGCGGTCTCGAACAAAGACGCACGCACACTCTGGCGGAGCCGCTTGTATAAAGGCGGCTTAGGCGTTAACGAGAAAAGCGCGGCCGAGAGATTAACGTCGGGAGGCACTCCGAGAGCGAGACTCTCCTCCCTCCGGAGCCGGCGGCACCGGACACTCCGGAGCGGCGACTGGGTCTCGCCGCCGCGGGCAAACGGCTTGTAAGGCGGAGAGTGAGGCAGAACCGGACACTCTGGACTGGCGCCGGACACCTTGCTTGAGTAGCGGTCTAACGCGAAAGCAGAGAGGCCGGCGAGACGCAGGCACGCGCGCTGACGCCTGTTATATAGCCGGATTAAAGCGCGCTCAGACGCGCTGCAGCCGCGATTAACTGAGGCTTCCAGAGACGGAACCGAGGCCGGAAGACACGCACTCCGAGAGGGATACACGAGAGAGGGGAGGTCGGGGGCACCGACAACAACTCTCCTCCCTCCCGGAGCCGGCGGTCTCGCACACTGCCGCGCGCTGGACACGATAAAGCGGTGGCCATCGGACGCAGCGAAGCAGGAGGGCCAGAAAAAAGACAGGCTAGCGAAGGGCCACGGAGAGGTCGGGGCACCGAGGACAACAACCTCTCTCCTCCTTCCGAGCCGCGGTCTCGGCGGACACTCTGCTGCCGCGCGCATCGATATAAAAGCGGGAAAGAGCAGAGAGCCCAAAACGCGGAGCAGGTGCGGGGTTGAACGCAGAGACCGCACGCTCGAGGACACACACGAGGTCAGGGGCACCGACAACTCTGAGCCGGCCTCGACGTCGCTCTGCTCTGCCGGACGCCTGTATTAAGCTGGACCTGACGCTAGCGATTAAGGACGCAGTGAGCCGAGTATATACACGCACAGAGCCGGCGACCGACGGGAGGCCACGCACGCACGAACAAAGGACCACACGAGGTCGGGGAGCACCGACAACAACTCTCCTCCCTCCCGGGCGGTCTCAGCCGGACGCCTGTTATATAAACGATTAACGCGGGAGCAGGAGGCTGGAACCGAGACGCACGCACTTCCCGAGAGGGACACACGAGAGGTCGGGGCACCGACAACAACCTCCTCCCTCTCGGACTGACTCTGCGCCGCGCGCCTGGACGCCTGTTATATAAACGCGAGAGCAGTGAGGCCAGCACGAGACAATAAACGACGGGAGCAGTGAGGCCAGAACGAGACGCACGCACTCCGAGAGGGACACACGAGAGGATAGCCGGCGGTCTCGACGGACAGCGGCTAGCGAGCGGCTAGCAAACGCGAGACAATAAACGAACAGTGAGGCCAGATAGAACTCTCCTCCCTCCGGGGGCACCGGAGCAGGGACACACGAGAGGAGACAACAACTCTCGGTCTCCTGGCAGCGCGGCGTCTCGACCGGGGGACAACACGGCAGTGGGTGATACAGACGCGAGAGGGACAGACCAGGCAGCGGCTAGGACGTTAAACAGCGAGACCATTACAGCAACTCCTCCCTCCCGGAGCCGGCGGTCTCCGGAGAGACACACACGAGGTCCAGCTCACGTGGGGTTCCCCCACGAGAGGTCGGCGAGACAACTCTCCTCCTCACGGGGCACCGTCTCTGGACAGCCGGACACGCTTCGGCCGCGCTGCGCACGCTGTGTGTTATAAAAACTGGCTGTGAAACCGAAACCACGTGCGAAAGTCAACGCGGCAGTGAGCACTCCGAGAGGGATCGTTAACCCGCCCCGGCTGATACCGAAACCACGGTCCAGTTCCCCGGCGCGAAGGAGGCGGCACGTGAGAAGGTCGGGGCATACCACACTCTCTCTCCCGGAGCCGGCGGTCCCGGCCGAGACACGCTCGCGCCGCGCTGTAATAGAGCTGACCCGCCCCGGCTGAAACCGAAACCACCGGGGTTCCTCGACCCCACCGAGGAGTCAACGCGGGCGCAGTGAGGCGCCAGTGAGACGCCTGCACTCCAGCTGACAACAACTCTCCTCTCCGGACGCCCGCGCGCTGTAATAGAGCCGGAACCCGCCCCGCCGAAACCTGTTCCCCTTAACGAGTATTATTATGAACAGTTCCAAAGGAAACCGCCATAAGTGATATAACTCGGCTAATTTACGTATACGATTTTTCTTGGTCTGTGTTAATTGGGGTCACACCGAGGTAAGCACTGGACACCTCTTATAATTTCATTTCAGAACACAATACATGCACCATAAAGCGCTGGAGTCCAGAGAGCTGTGTGAGGCGGCCGACGCCTGCACTCCGAGAGGGACACACGAGAGGTCGGCACCGACAACAACTCCTCCCTTCCGGAGCCGGCGGTCTCGACTGACTGACCTGCACCGCTGCCGCCGCTGGACGCCTGTTATAAAAACGGTCAGCGATAAACGCGGGAGCACCCGCCCCGGCCGAAACCGATAGTCGGTTTACCGTGGGGTTCCCTCGTACCACCACCGAGGAGTAACGATCATTTTAATTGACGTGTGTCTCAAGAGAAACCGGATAAGTGATAACAACTCTCGTTTAAATACTGGGAAGGATACCGGTTCCACCTGCCCTTTAGGACCCATGGGTCCATCACAGCACGAGTATTTAAAAACAAGTAATTTCCTTGTTCCGAATACTGGGGTTGGTACCAACGCTTAACGCGGTCCAACTTTTTATTTGCATGTATTAAATTTTTGCACTTTTATTAGAGATAATTTCGTAAATTATCGAGTGCTTCGGTGCGGGCTACACCGAGCTGTCTTTCGCTTTCCATTTCGTAATTCCAGTATTTCAAGTAACAAGTATTTCCTTGTTTCCAACTCTACTCGTGTCTGTATCCGACTCAGCTGCCCTTTCGGACGCGGTAGAACACAGCACCGTTCGTAATTATCATCCTCCATAATCAACCTTCATATTTCGATTATATAATTTACGTATATTAACCAAGTATTTTTCTTGGTCTGTGTTAATTGGGGTCACAGTACCGAGGCTAAGCACTGTACCCACATTCTTTCTGACACCTCTTACTTATATAATCTATATTTTGCACCAGCTATGTTTCATTCAATTTCATATTTCGCGCACCAGCTATGTTTCATTCTGCGCACACTTATTGTCTCCACAGTATTATAGGAAACGAGAGTTCATTTGAGAGGATAATATATATTATGTACTGTACATAATATATATAGCGGCACCCACAATCACCACCCACCGTGCCCCGTAGCCCAGCCGGATCTCAAATGATCATGTCAAGTGAGCTGGTAGTGCCGAACACGATTTCGTGTAGAGGAATGCCTCCCCTTTATAATAGATAAAACACTGCAGGACTGGGGTCGACGGCCCTTCACGGTAAAAGTGAATTGTTTGTGACGGACGACGGCTAGCCATCTCCCGTTAATGTATATTATCAAATTCCTGGAATAAAACCCGGCCGTAAGCACCCTGGAACTTTCCCCACGGATCCCCGCTTGTCCCGTGTCGACAACCAACATCCTCTCTCCGGCTCTCCTACCCGCCGTGCCGCCCTGAACCTTCCGCACGGACCCCCGCTTGCCCGTCGACAACCACCATCCCCTCTCCTCCGGCCGAACCTGCCCGCCGTCGCCGCCCTGAACCTTCCGCACGGACCCCCGCTTGCCCGTCGACAACCACCATCCCCTCTCCTCCGGCCGAACCTGCCCGCCGTCGCCGCTCCCTCGAACCTCCTCCATTGGACCCCGCTTGCCCGTCGACAACCAACATCCTCTCCGGCCTCCTACCCGCCGCCGCCCCTGAACCCCCACGGACCCGCTTGCCCGTCGACAACTAACATCCTCTCCGGCCTCCTACCCGCCGTGCCGCCCCGAACCTCCCCACGGACCCCGCTTGCCCGTCGACAACTAACATCCTCTCTGGCCTCCTACCCGCCGTGCCGCCCTGAACCCCCACGGACCCGCTTGCCCGTCGACAACTAACATCCTCTCTCTCCGCTCTCACCCACCGCTGCCCCGAACCTCCCCACGGACTCCCGCTTGCCCGTCGACAACAACATCCTCTCCGGCCTCCCTACCCGCCGCCGCCCCGAACTCTTCACGGACTCCGCTTGCCCGTCGACAACTAACATCCTCTCCCACCCGCCGTGCCGCCCCGACCTTCCCCACGGACCCCGCTTGCCCGTCGACAACTAACATCCTCTCCGGCTCCTCCTACCCGCCGCCGCCCTGAACCTCCCCACGGACCCCGCCGCCCGTCGACAACCAACATCCTCTCCGGCCTCCTACCCGCCGCCCCGAACCTTCCGCACGGACCCCGCTTGCCCGTCGACAACCAACATCCTCTCCGGCCTCCACCCGCCGTGCCGCCCCCGAACCTCCCCACGGACCCCGCTTGCCCGTCGACAACTAACATCCTCTCTCCGGCCTCCTACCCGCCGTGCCGCCTCGAACCTCCCCCACGGACCCCGCTTGCCCGTCGACAACAACATCCTCTCTCCGGCCTTCCCACCCGTGCCGCCCCGAACCTCCCCACGACCTCCGCTTGCCCGTCGACAACTAACATCCTCCTCTCCGGCCTCCCACCCGTGCCGCCCTGAACCTCCCCGGATCCCGCTTGCCCGTCGACAACTAACATCCTCTCCGGCCTCCTACCCGCCGCTGCCTGAACCCCTCTATTTGACCCTCCGCTTGCCTCGTCGACAACCAACATCCTCTCCGGCCTCCCTACCCGCCGTTGCCCGAACCTTCCGCACGACCCTGCTTGCCCGTCGACAACTAACTTCTCCGGCCTCCTACCTGCCGTGCCGCCCCGAACCTTCCCTCACGGACCCCGCCCGTCGACAACTAACATCCTTCTCCGCCTCTACCCGCCGTGCCGCCCTGAACCTCCCCTTACGGACCCCGCTTGCCCGTCGACAACCAACATCCTCCGGCCTCCTACCCGCCGTGCCGCCTGAACCTTCCACGGCCGCTCGTCGACAACCAACATCCTCTCCCACCCGCCGTGCCGCCCTGAACCTCCCTTGCACGGACCCCGCTTGCCGTCGACGACCAACATCCTCTCCGGCCTCCTACCCGCCGTGCCGCCCCGAACCTCCCCCACGGACCCGCTTGCCCGTCGACAACCATCCTCTTCTCCGGTCTCCACCCGCCGTGCCGCCCCTGAACTTCACGGACCCCGCTTTGCCCGTCGACAACTAACATCCTCTCCGGCCTCTCACGCCGTGCCGCCCTGAACCTCCCCGCACGGACCCTGCTTGCCCGTCGACAACTAACATCCTCCGGCTCCTTCCTACCTGCCGTGCCGCCCTGAACCTCCCCACGGACCCCGCTTGCCCGTCGACAACCAACATCCTCTCCGGCCTCCTACCCGCCGTGCCCCGAACCTCCCCACGACCCCGCTTTGCCCGTCGACAACTAACATCCTCTCCGGCCTCCTACCCGCCGTGCCGCCCTGAACCTTCCCCCACGGACCCCCGCTTGCCCGTCGACAACTAACATCCTTCTCCGGCCTCCTACCCGCCGTGCCGCCCTGAACCTCCTTACGGACCCCGCTTGCCCGTCGACAACCATCCTCTCCGCCTCCTACCCGCCGTGCCGAACCTCCTCACGGACCCCGCTTGCCCGTCGACAACTAACATCCTCTCCGGTCCTACCCGCCGTGCCGCCCTGAACCTCCCCTACGGACCTGCTTCGCCCGTCGACAACTAACATCCTCCCTCCGGCTCCTACCCGCCGTGCCGCCCTGAACCTCCCACGGACCCCGCTTGCCCGTCGACAACTAACATCCTTCTCCGTCCTCCGCTGTGCCCCTGAACCTCCTACGACCCCGCTTGTTCGTCGACAACCAACATCCTCTCCTCCTACCTCGCCGTGCTGCCCTGAACCTCCCCTACGGACCCTGCTTGCCCGTCGACAACTAACAATCCTCTCCGGCCTTACCCGTCTGAACCTCCCCACGGACCCCGCTTGCCCGTCGACACCACCCTCCGTGCCGCCCCGAACCTCCCCACGGACCCCGCTTGCCCGTCGACAACTAACACTCTCCGGCCTCTCCTACCTGCCGCCGCCCTGAACCTCTTGACCCCGCTTTGCCCGTCGACAACTACATCCTCCTCCGGCTCCTCCTACCCGCCGTGCCGCCCTGAACTTCCCCACGGACCCCGCTTGCCCGTCGACAACTAACATCCTCTCCGGCCTCCTACGCCCGTGAACCTCCCCACGCCGGCCCTGTCTGACAACTACATCCTCCTTTACCCGCTGCCCCTGAACTCTCATCGACCCTGCTTGCCCGTCGACAACCATCCTCTCCTCCGGCCTCCTACCCGCCGCCGCCCTGAACCTTCCCTACTGACCGCTTTGCCCGTCGACAACCAACATCCTCTCCGGCCTCCTACCTGCCGCCCCGAACCTCTTACGGACCCTCGCTTGTCGACAACTAACATCCTCTCCCTTCTACCCGCCGTGCCCCTCGAACCTTCCCTTTACGGACCCTGCTTGTCCGTCGACAACTAACATCCCTCCCTCCTACCCGCCGTGCCGCCCCTGAACTCTTTACGGACCCCGCTTGCCCTCGACACCGCCGGCTCTCCTACCCGCCGCTGCCCTGAACCTCCCCTTACCGGACCCTTCGCTTCGTCGACAACTAACATCTTTCTCCGGCTTCCTACCCGCCGTGCCCCTGAACCTCTATCGACCCTGCCCGTGAACCTCCCGTCGACACGGACCCCTGCTTCCCAATCCTCTCCATGCCCCCGAACCGACCCCGCTTTACCCGACACCACCCTCCGTGCCGCCCCCGCCTACCCGCCGTGCCTGCCCCGAACCTCCTATACACTTCCGCTTTGCCCGTCGACAACCAACATCCTCCGGTCCTCCTACCCGCCGCCGCCCCGAACCTTCCCTCACGGACCCTGCTTGCCCGTCGACCTTCCATCCTCTCCCTCCGGCCTCCCACCACGCCGTGCGCCCCGAACCTCCCGGCCCCCGCGCCCGTCGACAACCAACATCCGTCTGAAACCTTTCCCTCCCGCTTGCCCGTCGCCCCGCTTCGTCGACAACCAACATCCTCCTCCCTACCCGCCGTGCCGCCCTGAACCTTCACGGCCCCTTCCGCTTCGTCCGTCTGACAACCCAACCATCCTCCGCTCCCTTTCACCTGCCGCCGCCCCTGAACCTTCCCCACGGCCCCCGCGCCCGTCGACAACCCATCCTCCAGCCTCTCACCACGCCGCCCCTGAACCTTCCCCCGGACCCTCTGCTTGCCCGTCGACAACCAACATCCTCCTCCGCCTCCTACCCGCCGTGCCGCCCTGAACCTTCCCTCACGGCCTCCGCTTGCCCGTCGACAACCAACATCCCCTCCGGCCTCCTACCCGCCGTGCCCCAGACCTCCCACGGACCGCTTGCCCGTCGACAACCATCCTCTCCGGCCTCCTACCCGCCGTGCCGCCAGACCTTCCCCTCACGACCAACCAAACTTACCCGCCGTGCCGCCCCTGAACGCTTTCCGCTTGCCCGTCGACAACTAACATCCTCTGCCTCCTACCCGCCGTGCTTTGCGCTTTTGCCCCGCGGCCTCTTCCCCGCCGCCCCCTTTCCCTTTCACGCCGTCAGACATCCTCCCGGTGCGCTACCCTACCCGTGCCGTGCCCCTGACAACCAACATCCCTCCTCCTCCTGCCGCCCCGAACACTTCGCTTCTCTGTTCGTCGACCACCTAATCGCGTCTCCACGGACTGAACCTCCCCATCGGACCCTCCGCTGGTCGCATCTCCTCCGGTTTCCTACCGTGCCCAGACTCCCGCACGGACCCTCGCCTCGACAACTAACAATCCTCCCTCGACGTGCCGCTGCTCTGCCACGGACCCCCTTGCCTTCCTAATCCTCTCCGTTCTCACCTTTCCTTCGTCGACAACTAACATCCTTCTCCGGTTACCCGCCGTTCTGCGAACTTTCTCCGGCTGCCTTGCTCTTCCGTCGACAACCACCATCTCTCCGGCCACTGCCGCGCCCCTGTACGGACTACGCCCCGACAACTAACACGCCTTTCCGTGTGCCGCCCCTGACCTTCCCCACGGCCCCTACTCCCCGCCCCTGACAACCACATCCTTCTCCGCCTCTTACATTCACGGACCCTCGCTTTCGTATCCTCTCCGGCTGCCGCCCCGCCCGCCACGGACCTCGCTGCTTGCCGTTCGTCGACTAAACATCGCCGCCCTCTGAAACCTTCCGGCTCTTCGGCCTCCCCCCGCTGCCCTTGCCCCGAACTCCCGCACGCGCGCCTGTCGACACCTATCCTCTCCGGCGGTTCCCACCTTGAACCTCTACCACGGCTGCCCCTGAACCGCCTACGGCCCTACGTCGACAACTAACATCCCTCCTCCTACCCGCCGTGCTGCCCGCCTGCATCCTCCGGCTCCTCCTACAATCGGCTCCGCAACTCCCATCCGACTCCCTGCCGTAACATCCTTCCGGCTCCTACCCGCCGTGCCGCCCGCCGCTCACCCGCAATATCCGTGCCGCCCCTACCCCCTTTTGCCCTCCACGCCCTACCTTCCCTCCCTTCCCCCACCCGCTTCCGCCCGGCTCCGGCCGCCCGTGTCGACCTTCCCCGCAACACCCATCCCTCTGAACCTTCCCTTTACGGCCCCGCTTGGACAACGCTCCTCGCGCCGGACGTGCCCCTTCGACGTCGACACCGACAACTATTGAGAACAACATCCCTCTTCACGGCCTCGAACGCCACGGACCTTGCTTCTTTCTTCTGTCGACAACCAACATCCATCTTTACGGCCTGGCCTGGTCCGGCCTACTGCCGCTGCCAGACCTTTCCCCACGGACGGACAACTAACATCCTCTCTTCCGACCGTGCCGCCCTGAACTGCTGCCTGACCACCTTGCTTCCCACGGCCTGCTTGCCTGTCGCATCTTCCCGCCTTTCCGTCGTTCGAACTTTTCCTCTATCGCCCCGAACTCCGGCTTCCTGGTCGCCTTTTACCCCGTGTTGCTCCGGATGCTCCCGAAGAACGAACATCTAACATCCTCCCTGCTATCCCTACCCTGCCGTGCGCAGCGCAACATCCTCTACTCGGCTATTCCCAGCCCCGGAACCCTTGCCCGTCCAACAACGTCCGCCCCTCGTACCTGCCGGTGCCGCCGCTTGCCCGATGCACCACAACCTTCCGGCGTGCCAAAAGCCGCTTCTAACTTGCTCCGTCGGTATCCTCTCCCTCTGCCTCCGCCGGCCTGTGCGACCCCGCGCCAACGGCGTGCTGCCCCGCTACTGTCGACTAGCCTCTCTCCGGCCGTGCGTGAACCTCCCCCTGGACGGACCCCTGCTTGCCCGTCGACAACTAACATCCTCTCTCCGGCCTCCTACCCGCCGTGCCGCCCCGAACCTTCCCCACGGACCCCGCTTGCCCGTCGACAACTAACACCCTCCCTCCGGCCTCCTACCCACCGTGCCGCACCGAACCTTCACCACGGCCCCCGCTTGCCCGTCGACAACTAACATCCTCCCTCCGGCCTCCTACTCGCCGTGCCACCCCGAACTTTCCCCACGGCCATCGCTTGCCGGTCCACAACTAACAATTATGCGGTAACACCCTCCTTACAATTACTGTCAGTGCCGCTACTGAAGATGGCGAGGAGCCGAAACCGGTCTAGCAAAAGACGAAACCAGCGAGAGAGGATAAAAACAAAATTTTTTTAATGTTTGCTATAGGCAATAATATTAAGATCCCACCCACAAATTTTCGTATTTAATTCTGCAATCTTCTACCATGCTGTATGTAATATTTTTAGGTAATTGATTCTGTTCCAATTAAAAAATGTACGATCTGCCTTCATATTTTTTTTCGTTCCTGTTTCCGATATAAAATACAAAAAATAAATAAGTATATATATATATATATATATATATATATATATATATATATATAAAATTCCCTGCCTTCGGATCTGGAAATCGGGCCGTGGAAAACGCCGGGGGAGACCCTAATAGTCGCTTAACCGCTCGAATTTATGGTTTTGAAGGAGGGGGGAGTCGCTTCCAGGATTTTTTTTTAATTCAAACATTTCTGCGGTCGGAAAAGAAGCCGAAGGGTTGCTGGCGTGCGGGGGCGGGGGATTTCGGTGGAGAGAGGAGCCCCGGCAGAAGGGAGAGGTCGCCCCATTATTGGCCCCCCTAATGGTCCTTACCGCACCCCCGTCCCGCCAGCGACCATAAATAAGGGGAATATTTAAGAGCCACCTCCGCTCGAGTGTCAGACCGGCAAAACCAGGAAATACCGCCTCCCCCCCTCCACGAAAAAACCTCTCTATTTATGACTCGTCCGTCTTATAAAAGGGGTCGTGAGGGCGTCCGGGAAGCGCGCGGCAGTAGGAAAAAAATATAAGAGAAAGGGAAACAACAAAGACATTATAGAGTGAAAACTATTTACGTTCAAGCCGCTACTGTAAATATTGGGGGATCATTTTGTCGGCCCCCGTCTCCACTATAACTGTAAATTAGGGTTACTCTTGTCGAAATTACAGAAGTAACACATATATCGGGCAAGGTTTATGACATTACAAAATAATGGCGCGCCTACTTCTGCGAATTTATGCGAACACAAGTAACAGTAATACTAAAGCGATACATATATTTGAATAATCCTTAGTACAATATTATTGTACCACTGGATTGGATATAAAAAAATTCAAACCATTGCTCAATTGTAACTGCTCACTGCATGGGTATAATATTGATATATAAGTAAAGGTAGTTTTTGGTAGTAATTTTAGTTTACGAGGTGAGTTAACATTTTTTGTAAATATCTTTACGTTTAACTAGGTTCTTCCTTTTATCTAAACCCAATGAAATTGTTCACTATATTAATCCCGCGAATAATTTGGTGCGGGCACGTAGTTTTCCCCCGATTCAACATAATAATGAAAATAAATAAAAGATAACGGGCAAATTCGGAGCGAATCCGCGACAAGAATTTCTCCTGTGTCAATAGCCGTTATTTACTTTAGTTGATTACGCTTTCTTCGGCGGTGCATTAACGTCGGGGTGGCGCGCACCGGCGGACGCGTGCCCCGCTTTACAAATCGATGAGCCCGCTCCACCCCCCCCACCACCCACGACCGACCTTCATCCACCCCCTTCTACAGAATCATCGCTCCATTTTACGCGTCACCTTCCTGCAAACCTACCCCCACCCCACCATACTCCCTACGCGTAAATAAAAAAAAATGTATACACTCGCCCAATAAAAAGAACGTATCGCGGAAATTGAATTTTTTTCGGAATACCGCGCACAGGTTTACTGGAAGAATCTGGGGCCAAGTGGGGACGTCTCTCCCACGAATGTACTCCGCCCCTGGAACCGTTAGCGTTTCACAATTTTCGAACTAATTATTATGTGTTTCTCATATCCTAATTGCATAATATTCCGTTATAACGTTTTCTCATTTGTAACATCTTTATTCAACTTTCTGTCTGAATTTTTTATGCATACATTATATTTTCGTGGTATTTATGTGAACGAAATACAGTTTCTTCTTTATAACAGCGGATATTATTTTATTAATGAATACAGAGTCTGAAATTATTTTCAGAAATACGATTGGGTTTTATAGATTGAAAAACCGACAATATTATCGCCTTACTGAATCGACCTCAATGGTTTTTACAATATCACCTAAATTTCTGCCGTACATATCATATGTTGATTCGGCGGGATCTGTAATTTATGAAGGAAGTATCACGAAAAGATTTGTATCCGTTCTCAAGTAGAGAACTTATATTAATATTATAATTTAATTTTCATAATTTTTCCCCCGAAGATTTAACTTTGCACCAGTCATCCACGCGTATTTGCAGGAAGGGGACGGATTTAATCTTGAAATGGGTCTAAATTTTGGAAGAATTTCAATTCGTTGAGTGCCCCAGAAATCGAACCCGGCACGGGGAATGAATTCAAGACCGCACCGTGTTTATCAACAACTGAATCAACGCCCCGCCGGCCAACCGCCAATTTATACTTGGTGATGCAATCCGAACTGAAAGTCCGACTTAAAACAGGGACCAGGACTAATTTCACGATTGGAAAGGCCTGTCATTAGCTAAAATCTCCCGGCGGCGATTTCCCATTGGGAGCGGGCAATTCAAACGAAACGGCTCTCGGGCAAGGGATTACACACACGATACTGGTGGCGGGGAGACGCCCCGACAAACTACTTTTGGCTAACAAATCCCCCCCCAGACGGTCAAACTTTCCAGAACCGAACGATTCTAATCGATAAATGTGGAAACTGTCCGCCCGTCTTCTGGCTGATTTAATTGGGGCCGCTGCCGGCCCCTTTCGGATAATGACCCGTCGAGTCGAAGAATTCGCCTTTCCCCCGGTGTAGTTCATATTGTATTACATCGAGTGTACACACCAGCTAGGCCCAATACAATTAGCACTGCTCGTTATTCAGCTGAATATGCTTTTAACAATTCCATTATGCTCCCTTGGGCAATTACCGCTGTACTACACGGTCCTCTGTTAATGCACTCATAGTTTCTCTATTGAAATCACGTACGCACGCTTATTCATGTTTTTATGAACCCCCCCCCCAGTCTCATGTTTTAAATACACCGTATTCTAATTGGATACAACATGCCGTGTGGGCATACTATAATCCATATGAACCTATAATTCACCTACTTTTTACGCAGCCGTAATTGCAAAATCTTCGAAGGGGCAAATTCATAAACTACACATGTGGTCCCCACGTGTCGAAATTTAACAGGAATACCGTTTCAACAACTTCATATCGCACTCCCTAGGGCAATTCCCGCATCAGTACACTGTCCTCTGTTAATATAATGATCGTCCGGATTTGAACGCGAGCAAAAGTGTACCGATGAAATTGAAAAATTGTTTGTTCCGGGTGACGTTCTAACTGAACTTGCCGAGGGTTTTCCAAGAAATGAAATTATAAATTAAAACTAGATCTCTCATCTCATCTTCAACTGTTCCCCTTGGGGCTAGGGAATTTTGTGGACGCTAAAGAATATATCTTATATTTCATTTTGTGTTCATTAATTTTCAAAAATACTACAAAAATCTATAAACAAGATGCCGAGTGTTTTGATTCAGAATAATTATTGAGCTTTATTGTTAGGAACAACTAGATTATTTACACTATGTTAAAGGAAAATGGAAAATCATTAATATTAAATCGATAAATATTCGTGCAAAAAACATTAAAACATGGGTCCCGGCCGTAAATCCGTTAGTCTCTTATTATTATCAGAAAAATCACGTTATTCTGGTTATTACCGGGAATAGGTTCCCTTTAAAACCTCATCAGAATCGAGTGGTAATTGGTAGGATAGATAAATTATTCCCTACTTTCCTAATTCATACGTGAAGTGGTGTTGGTTGGTTTCCTCGAAATAATTACCACCCGCGAGTAAATATGAAAATTTAATGTCTTGTTTATGTTACTGGTAGGACGGGTGGTTTGGGGATTGGATGCGTCCTTGGAGTCGAGCGTTCCGGGTGGAGAGTTTAGGGCGCTTTATAAGAAAGGCCGCATTAATCTGAAGGGGGGGGGGCGCCTACTTATTTATATCACCGGCCCCCCTCCACCAAATGGAAATGAGCTCGAAATGCAACCTGAATTTCTTAACTCTATCTGACTCACCCCACTCCTTCCATGGCGACCGTTCGCCTCGGTGAAAAATCAGAACGCGACCCCCCCGACCAAGATTTACTCAACAGTTTACATCTTCGTTCTCTCTCCGGGGTCCCGCGCCCATAATTGAGCTTACCCTTCCGTTTGTTATCCTCGGCATCACTCTCACCAGATCCCCTACACACCACTCTTTATTTATTATTTTCATTAAAAAATCTCTAATTATTGTTATTGTATAATCACGAATAACACCCGGGAACGTTCACCAGTTCTCTTATATCTGAGGCTATTATATTTTTATATTATATATTATGGTTTATGTATTTTATGACCAGTAACGTTAATAGTAATTGACTGTACAGTTTAGGGTTGTTCAAATTTATATATGCATTGTACCGATTCTTTATAAATAATTTTAATTTTCCCAATTTCCCACTCGAACGGTAAATGGACATATAGTTCATTTGACGTATTAGCTGGTAAAATGACCGAAGCCCCAATTAAATTTTGAATTTAGTGAAGTGAGTGTTGGGGGTTTCGCGGAATTTGAGAAAGGCCACCGAGGTTGGTGGGGGTTGGGGTGGATCTACTAGGGGTGGGGCCAATATAAACAGAGTAGGATGGTAATGAAGGGGGGTTGTGAAGGGGACAACTGACGAGGGGTGGCCGGGCCCGGCCTTAGGGCCACGTCTTAGGCCAGACCGCAGAGGCGACGTAAGCCTCGCCAACTTGCCCTAATCCGATAACGTGACTACCCATCGATCCGATTTTCCTCTCCTCCTTTACCTCTTCTGGTAATCCTATTACCGCAACTGATTATTCATTGGATTAAGAAACCGCTGTCCCATTGCCTAAAAGTACTTTGGGCTTTAAACCAACGCCGAGGCGGGGGCCCAGTAAAAGTTTAAGACAATTCATGGCCTCCCTTTACACCGAGTCTTATTCTGGGGCTACTTACTTACCGAAGGAAGCTCCGAAGTTATGACTTTTATATGATTTCAAATTTCAATTGTATAAAGGCCGTTAAACCGCGGAATGAGCGTATAATTCAAGTACTGACTACTTACACCGATAACAGAAATATCCAGTGGTTTCTCAGTTTATTTTTAGTAGTGGGATCGGCAACATTTATCGGTGAAAGGCACGAGTGCATTCAATTTGGTAAATTGACTGCGATGTATCTTCACTGCAATCGATAAAAGTGGAGAGGGGGTGGGGAAATATCGCAACGGGAATGAAAGCAATGTGGGTCTCTGATAAGGCGATAGGACGAGCACATTGATGGGTCTTGGTGTGTTAACCGGACCCTATTTATTGTAAGGAGCAGTTATAATAATTAAATGCGATATTTAAATTGAAGTAGGGCGGATGTGAGATGGATGGCCGAAGGGCCCCCCAACTCTGATATTAAGTATTAAAGGAAGAGCTGAGCCGTAGGAGGAATAGGAGGAGGAGTGGTTGGGGCGCACGGGCTTGGGAACCAGTCCACCTCGCCTACTCTTTATCTCTTTAGCTCGATAAGGGAAAGCGGGGGGGCCTTTTACACTTCAATGAAAAACAGCGTCCCGGCTAAAACCCGACATCCATTAGGTTAAATGTTATTCCCGACGTTCCATTACTTATTTATTGTAGCAAAAAGAGCATCGTCGAGGAAAAGAAACCGTCGGCCGAGGTAACAAAATCGCGCGACGTTTTCAGTGAAATTTAAAATTGACTAATACTTCCAGGAGTATTATATAAAACGGTTAACCGAGAACTTATGACCCCGTTTCGATGGAAGGAAAAATATTTTAATAAACTTTTGGTAGTCCACCTTTCAGTGAGGCGGTAGGTAATATATTTTTTCCTTCATTTCCATATAAATTGAGCCGGAGAAAGGATCCCTATTAGTCAGGCTATGCTTTCGGCGGATGAAGTGTTGTTTTACCGTAAAGCTTTATAAATGGGTCATCCGAAATAAAAGACAAACGCTCGGAACAAAAAATAAATTACGTATGGTTCTTTTTTATAAGAACGAAAAGCCCAGACGAATTCTCGGAATATTCCTCGGCTTAATTTCTTTTTAATGATCCGTGAGGGGTATAATTTTAGCAAACATTAAATTATATTAAGAGCGCCTACATTCTCAGTATATTGATTATTCGAAGCCTAACCCATATATGCTATTACAGTGGATGCAAAAACTATAAACGGACCACGTAAATATACTACGATATTATTGCGAGAAATCAACGTATTTTGGATTCGAGGTAAATTTTTACTATATATTTTTCCGAATTCGAATAACTTCTATGTCGCTCCCGACAAAAGCAGTCGGAGCCCTGATTTAAGCGCCTCATAAATCCCCATTAAAAATGCGTCCGACTGAAATTGAACGGTGGAAGAACTCCTGCTCGCTCTAAAGGGGGATCAAAATAAGTTTGGGGGAAACGATTTACGGAGTACTTTTTGTGGGAGGGGGGGAGGGGGGCCTTATAGGAGTAGGAGGAGGAGGAGGAGGCGGAGGAGGAGGAGAAATATGAGTTATAAGGAGAGCAGGTGGAAAGGGATCGAGCAAGAGGCGGAAGGGAGGCGGGTCGGATGGTCGTAATTAAAGCAGACACCGGAGCGAGTGCTGCTTTGGACCCTCCAATTGCATTGGCCGCGGACGGGCTCGCTCTATCTCCCGTGCACAATAATGAAACGGCTACGTCCCTCGCCATCATCCCCCTTGCACCCCAACCGCCATCAAAAATTAATCCGCCGTCCGGGTCTGCTAGTCTGTTTGGGGGTTCCACGTCAGCATTACACCTGTCTCGCTTAGACGGACCCGGGAAAATTATCCCACTCAGGATTATTCGTCCGCACGTTCACAATATCGAATATCTTCCACACGCGATATTCCCTCATGTCTGTCTCGGAGAACATCGCGTTTTATACAAGAATTGATTGTTAATATATCCTAATTTTATGTATATATATATTTAATAATTACGTTGATACTACCATTTTTAAAGAAAACGTAAAATGAAGTAACACTGAAAACTAATTTAGCATTTTAATCATTGTATAAGAGTGCCACCGTCTAGGAAGGATGAAGGAGGAACAATAGCTCTCAATACCCCACTCAACCATAAATACATATTTGGTGGCTCCTGCCTGTAACGGAGTCCTTTCGGCCCTGCGAGGCACAAATATTGCGCTCCGAGCCCCAATTCAAGCCCGACTAATGCAGAAATTAAAAGAGAACATGTTACAATTTCGGTTGGCGGAAATGGTCTGCAGTTTTAAATTGGGTGCGGAGGTTGGGGGAAAAGAGCAGGGCGGATTGGAGGCGGGCGGATAGTGTGGCTGGACCAGCGGATTAGCGTTGAGACTGTGAACGGTGCCTTGGCGGGGACTAAGTAAATTTGCATGGTAGCCGGTGCGGCCGGGGCCCCCTAGTTTATGTGTGGTGTGGGGGCCGGAGATAGCTCGCCGACCCCCTCATTACTTCAAGGCACAACCAGACCTCGTAAACCTCTTTCCCACAAATATTGGCAACCTTTATTGGTTTGATTATAAATTGGGCCCGACCCTAATTTATCGCGTCGCACGCCCCATGTTTCATACTGAATCGTTTTTTATAAATGGCCGATCGACTGTGTTACCACTAGTTTTCCATTTCCTCCCTGCAGTATTTTCATCTGACGGTCACCGTCGGAAATAATTAATAATGAGAAAATATAAATTCAGTCGTTCGCTTTCAGTTCAATATATTGAAGAAATACGGTTATAAGATATACGCTACAAAATCGTTATTTAAATTCCCTTCTTAATGATAGCTACATTAGTTTCTATTTGGGTACTTACAAATTAATTAGACCAAATTAATGTCGCAATCGATTCATACGGGGATTTGAACCCTGAATTTAAAAGTTAGGATTTTAAAAATATGTACGCATATGAAAATATACATACGTAAATATATATATATATATATATATATATATATATATATATATATATATGTTGAGGTTCTACCAAACGAGAGTGAATTTCAACATGTTGTAATAATAGAATTGAAATTTAGAAAAATAATTAAATATATCAAACTATTTTCTGTGCGTCAAACCTAATAAATGGTAATTTCCATTGCTTATATTATTGTAGCTTGAAATATTTTCTTTTAATTATAAATATTTATTATTTATCCATTATCTTGTTATTGATGTTTTTTATTATGCACTTCAAATTGTTTACCTTGCTAAATTTGTTGTTATCCCTGCATTCTAATTCTCTCCCTGAATTGACCTAATGAATATTAGGACAATTAGTAGGACCTATTATTACTTTTCCAACAGCTGGTTGGATAAAAACGGTGCAGTTCGAAAGCGTTCATTAGTATTTAGAAGCCTCGCCGTCCATTCGACGTAATAACGAGGATTGTAGGTGGCGAATAAATAGCACATATACAGTGCGGGCAGTCAACCGAGTATAACTGTAATGCCCCTCGGAAGGACCAGCCCTGCTGTGCAAGAAAGTTATTGTTAGCGAGGGAGATAGAGATAGAGGCCGACCAGAGTGGGAGCGAGAAAGAGAGAGGGAGAGAGGGAGAGAGGGAGAGGGAGAGAGGGAGAGGGTGAGAGGGTGAGAGGGTGAGAGGGTGAGAGGGAGAGAGAGGGAGAGAGGGAGAGTGGGAGAGAAGGGTAGAGATAATGCTTGCCCCAAAGTGTAGGCATCTGGCACACGAACAGATGGAATCTATCACGTAGTCTGAAATTCAAGTTGCGCTAGTTGAGAAAACGTGTTGTGAATGTAAAGTTCAGAGAGTGTTGCAATAAATAATGCGAGCACGGATCCAGTCGTCCCATTGCCAGGGTAAGTAGGTAATGCCGCCACTTCCAGTCTTAACTTCGTCTAGAGATAACTTAGTTTGTTGAATGCGTTGTTAACTCTATTGGTGTTCCCCTACAACATTTCGATATTTTAGTATTTTAAAACCATGGACATAAACTAAAATTAAGTGAAGAAAGATTGGGGTCGTTATGAATTCCATGTTACGATCCAAACGTTAACATAATAAGTACTCAAAGTTTTCTTAATGATTTGAGTATTAACTCTAATATTATTATTACTGTATTAGTGTATTGCTAATATTACTCGTCCATCGGGAAACGAAAAACCACGGCGCTAATACTAGACCCGCACTGCACATCGTGAATCCTCTTATTTAACAATTAGAACACGGTAAAAAAACACGGCGCTAATACTAAGCCCGCATAACTGAAGAGTAAAACTGATATAGTATTACAGGCGCATTAAGTCGTTCCGTGTATTAATCTACAAACGAATGATGGGAACTAATACTAATATACATGTCATAACATCTACATTTATGACAACTTAAGTTTTTCATAAATGCTTGATTACCGTTCTTTATAATTGAAAATACGTTCAACATTTGGACAATCGACGTATCATATATTTATGCTCTTCAGGAGGAACTAGAATAATATTTCATTATTCGTGAACTATATTTTAAATACTAGGTATTGTTATTTTTTATTTACTTTTATAAGGAGAAAGATAATCGCTAGCCATCTTAAGAGAAGTGAAAAGAATAAAACGTAAAGATCAGTATAATAATTTCGTGAAATATGCAGAAAGACTTTCGCAATTATTTTAAATGAAATTTCAACTCGGAATAACACTTCAGATTATTACTATGAGTAACTTCAAGTTACTATGAATGACTTCAAAATGAATAAAAAGATATTAAAATGTTCCAGCATTTCATCTTAGTATTTAGCTAGGTAAATACTAGTACTTAGTAAATACTAGTACTTAAATAATAAATCTTAGTACTACTAAGATTCGAAATACCGTAATTTGAGCGTTCGTTGATGGATTTAGGTTACTGGTCCAAACGTTCGATTTAGTGATATAGAGAAGTGACAGAAATCAATTGAACAAAATCAAATTTTTTTAAACATAATTTTTATACCGCAATGGTGCTTTGCCGCTATGCGCTCTGCTTTAACTTTAAGTTGATATTATGATACTTTTTTCGGAATTTATCGGTCATTATTAAGAATTTCAAAACGAATTAAATCGTCTTCGAAACGTTTTCGTATCGCTACTTGAAACGTCGGCCCCTATAAAGCTGTGCAAATACGGGATTTGCTAAGTGGTCTTTGGAAGGGGAAGAAGAGGGAGGAGATAGGCGGTAGGGCCCGCGTTGAAGAAGTGCGAAAGAGAAAAAGAGAGATAGGATTAGACCGAAGGACGGAAAGCAAGAGAGGTGGAGGATAATCAGGTCTTTGGGTATTTGTGTCCAGGTCGGTATTTACATAATCCTTTCTCTCTCTCACTATCTTTCTCTCTCTGTCTCTCTCACTCCCTCAACACCCCCCTCTCACTCTCTCTCTCTCCTTGTCTTCGTTCTATCTTGTGTTCATTCCCTTTACGCCGTCTCCCTCTGTTTGCCCCCTACCCCAGCCCTAGGGTAACCTCCGGTGTTATGCATAATGCATGTGCAAGTCCGACTAATGAAACAGGACGAGGACGCACAAAGGCAATTAGGCCCGGTGCCCCTCGACCTACAGTCATCTCATTCTCGGGCTCCTTTACTCCCTTTGGGTCTCCGCCCTCCTCCGTTTAATCGCCGCATTCACCTCATCCGAAGAAAAGTGAGATCAAAATTCTGGTGAGGTTCCCATTGCTATGGGTTTGTAAATGAGAGGGTAGCATATAAACTGCCCCTGGGATAGGTGTGACATAATTTGAAGCGTTAATTTTCATTGAGCTTCTTGAAATAAGAAGAATTATCTGACTCCCGATTTACGAGAATATATTCTTATCTAATCATATTGTAGGCAACAATACATCGTTAATGAAAAAAGTAGGTTTTTAAATAAATTCAGCAGGACAAAGAATAAATATATGAACAAGGATTATTAAATATAACAAGTGTTCCTTTCGGTGAGCGGGGGTTCCTGAGGAACAGCCGTGACAGATTCAAATAAAATCGTTATAAATTTTTTTTTTATTTTAAATTTAAATTTTTATTACTTTAATTTGTTATTTCATATTATAAATCACTCACATTAATTCAATTCCTATACAATCCTGTATTTTCCACTTATATGACAACTGTATTTAAATGGACTTCCCGAATATTGAATGAGGAGGCAAGGTTTATTTGCACGCGACGAAATAACAAAAAGGAGGCCTAACAACAAAGAAATCCTTTCAAGAGACAATGGCGGTAGGGGGTGGGATGGGGGTCGACAGTAGAAGTTTACTAGACGAAAGTTTCGACTAATAAAAGGAAGATAGTCCAAGATAAAATTAAGCTCTAATAAATAACGAACGGGGGGATACAGAGAGCCGCTCGCGATAAAGTTAAACGGAGGGGGCGATTGTTTTGTTAAAACATTCGAGGGGTTAAGGAGGAGGGAGGCCCGCGCGAATCCGCTGATGGTAAATAGATTCATAGAATTTTAAATGAGGTTGACAATGCAACAATGGATATTATCGTTGGTAACTTCTCCTTAACTTTCTCTGCATAGCTCATCTGTATGTAAAATCTTCTTTTTTTCGGCCGTAAAGACCTTTATCATTCAAATTAAAACTCAAGATTCTTGCATGTTGAACACTGCCAACATTAAAATTATCCTTCCCCCTTACAATTTAAAGACACTACTAGAATATTTAAGCCAAAATGTAGCCTGAAAATTGCCGATCGGGGGAATAAAACAAACTCCCCATTTGTAATCGAAACGAAATCATAATATACACATACGTACAGACATAAATTATGCAGCAAATATTAAAATTATGCCGTTAAATATTAAATGTATAAGATAATATTAATTCTGATGAGGTTCAACAAGTAGGATGAACGTCAGTAAAAATGAAGACGGAAGAATGTAAATAGTCATACCATAAATTAATTTATCTTCATAATTCATACTTACTAGAGGATTGGCCCATCTTTTGATGTCTTATGTCGCATTATATATCATATTTTAGTGTATTACAATCGATTTTTTATAGTTTATGGTGATGTATACAATTTTATTTAGTCACACTATCGCAAGTCAATTAATTTCGGGAGAAGCGAAAAGTAAACCTGGCAGTCATCGCTACACTTATTAATTAAGCGCGCGTTCACTTTGTACAATAAATTCGGCCACCAGAAAAAGCCAGGAACAGGTCCTATTAAAAACCCTCGAAACGGAAACGAGTTTTCAAAAACTCGGCAAAGAGATGCTTAAACCCCCTGGTGGTTGTGTGGGCGTCGAATCCCATTTTAACCCGCGATAATTTATCGTTTAATTCGAGTGGTGCCCCGAAAGGGAGCGGCAGCCCCCCCTCACTCCTTAATTAGTTCTTTGAGTAGATTATCCTCCCAAAAATCCTACACATCAATCGGGAAACATCGTAACCGGAAAATTGCCTTATCGAAACCCGAGAACGTCGGCGGATTCAAACGGCTGAGTTTGATTGGCGAGCTTATTGGTAATGCGGTTTTTCGTTAAGTAAAGCCCGTGAAAATTATAATGTCGATTTTCTCCGCCAGTTTAGATAATATAAATCTAAACATTTCCTAGATCTGCTGTTTTAAATACATAACTCATATTAAATTGTTATAATTCTATTGGAATTATACGAGCTCCTCTCGTGATCATTAAAAGAACGCTGTTGAAGTAAAGTTAATTCCGCCTTCGGGATTCGAAACCCAACAACACGGGCTCTATCGACTATACCTTCGTTCTGTACCGGACAAAAGCCACAGGTGAATTCCTCTGCAATTCCTCCTTTTTCAGAAACCTACTCACATACCACGCTTCTTGTCTTTTGAAAGGCTTTACGTCTACACTTTCAATGAGAAATGGTTGTCGGCAGACTACAACTATAGGGGTAACTTAATAACTCCAATATTTTATTATATAAACCAAAGAATGTTGGCGGGTTCAAACAAAATTTCATTGTTCTGGCCCCGTAACGCCATACTTTCTTAAAAATATCTTCGAAATATTTCATAGTCGTTTTCACCCGTAGATAAGATACATGAGTACACATTTTAATATGAATAAATTATTGATTATAATATTTATTTAAAAGAGTGATGTAAAAAATAAACCAAAATAAATGGTTGGAAATTCGTGGTTGTTCTAATCGCTATAGAAATTGCATAAGTCCTTGATTCATCAGGTATAATGACAGAAAAATACAAGACGTCTTTATTTAAATTTATGTACACATCTTACAGGACATTGTGATAATTGAAGACGTGTAAATTTTTAACCCTTTCTCCAACAGGAGAAAGTGTCCTGTCCGCAGTTTATTCTAAATAAATTTGAGCAATTTTCGAAAAGTTAAAAACTTTCGGTATATATTATACCCACGTAATTGAATGTACCACGACCTGTGTAACGGGCCCATTACGATTTTGCCAAGACCCGGAAAATATGTGAATGAAAGCGTAAAAACGAGGTTCAAGTGACAGAAATGAGAGCTGCGGGGGTCTGCAGGCCGTTCAACGCTGAGCGCTGTTAAATTGTGCTTGAACAATAAAGGGTCGGCCGGTCACTTACCCGGAAATATTGTACATTTTTTCGGGTAGATATTTTACCAGACGCACCGATATTACCTAAAATTCTTCATTTTTTGTCCCACCCGTTCTCAGTTCTTTTATATTTTCTAAAAGAAAATAAAAGCCAGCTACATTTCGAACCTCGAACCGTTATTTAGACCGTTCTAAAAGTAGTCTTCAAAATAAAATATACACAGATTGAATGAGAGATTGGAAACCAACTTGAGATTAAATTTACAGTAATAATGGAGCCCCACTATTTGCAGAACTGTTATATATTTCTACACTCGTGCTCAATTAAGTGTTTAATTAAGTGTGTTACATTACGAGCAAGTTATTTGACGCCCAGGCGCAGAGGTAGACTCGGTTATTTACTAATCAAATTCCATCTCTAATTTTAATATATTTTCGGAATACCGGTTTTGTTCTATTGATCTAGGGACAAGCGGGTTGAAACCGCGGGCGTTCCAATAATAGTACATGACTGGGGCGCAACACCATTGTCTGGCTTACCGTTAACTGAATGAAACAAAAAATAAATAAATCAATTCGAACGTTCGCGTTTTATTCTGCCGAGATAATTCATTTAAGGCATCGAATATTTGCCGATATCCGTTTCCTCTCTTCTATTTGATCTGTAGGTTTGGCTGTTTCACCACTGTCAGTAAAATCGTGGCAGTGACGTAGTCAACTGAGCTGAGAAGCCGGGGATAGAGACAACAGCAAGCCTGATAACCTCATATAGACGTTTTTTCAGACGTGTTTTATATCATTTATAGCGAATGAAACCTATTAGAAAATAGATGTTACAATTGGAACCGCCTGACGTCTCGAATTGAAATTCATATCGTATTTTTAATTAGAAGGAACCGGGATAATGAATTGGGGCTTTTGGTCGGGACGAAAGTAAGAAAAACGTGAACTAAGTGTAAATTTAGTCGGGGGATTTGCGATAGGAGAGATTGTGTGGGTTTGCGGGCGGTGGGGAAGGGGGCGGGGGGCGGCTGTGTGTGCCCTCCTGACAAAT
The DNA here is from genome assembly GCA_019843655.1 of Lethocerus indicus. NCBI lineage: Eukaryota > Metazoa > Arthropoda > Insecta > Hemiptera > Belostomatidae > Lethocerus > Lethocerus indicus. Next base: position 15,958,410 of record JACDQD010000003.1, on the reverse strand, counting down.
CGTGCTTGTCTAATGAGGGGATCTTGCGGTCGCTAATCCCCGGGGATACCTGCTCGGGCCGCCCCCTCCGGGGTAGTATGGAGTGTGTAATGGCCGGCGTAAATCTTGGCCGGCGCTCCGGGCTCCCGCTCCAACTATCTCTTAACTAAAGGCGGCCTCCCCAACGACGTCACCTGTCAGTCCGACATTGTTCCCATTCCCCCGCCGCCAATCCAAACGGCACCGTCCCCTTGAAAGCTCCACATCGCCCATTCGACCCGTTTCGCTCGATTATGAGATGTAATAGCTTATGCACGTAGTACCGAAATGGTCAAAATATCATTTCGACAAATCTCAAATTCCCGTCGTATGTAACAGCAACAATAAACTTGTACTGTTGATTATAAGAACCGCCGTTTTATGAAAATTAAGTTTGAATGTTCTGCGAAATATGTTTTATAAAATGCGCATTGTATTATATTGCTATCGCCCGCATCCAGGGATTCCAGTCAAAAGTCCTTCGTACCATCCTTAATGCTCCCTGGTGTGTTTCTAACCTAACAATCCATAATGACCTCAACATACCGACAGTCGAAGAAGTCGCAAAATCGCGCTTCCTCAAATTCCACTCCCGCCTCTCTCCACATCCAAATCCACTCGTTCAGTCCCTTTCCTCCTTTACCCATCCATTATCCCCCCCGCGTCGGCTCAAACGCCACTGGCCCAGAGATCTTAGTCCGAAGCCGTAAACTGGTCAGGTGAAAAAAGTACCATAATTGGGTGGTCTTTATGTAGTTGATTGTACAAAAATAAAAAAAAGGTTAAAAAAAATATTGCAATGTAATTACAAGATTTGTGTTTTAACTCATGAATCGAAACTATATTCACTATATGTTTCTCATTGCCAACACCCGTAATTGTATCTGGGAAGTAAACAATAATTTATGTGTAATATACGAGCGGTGTCCTTAACCAAACCTATACCTATTCACATTATTTGAAGAAGCGCACATTTTTCATGCCACTTTATTAATCAGAATCGCATAATAAGCACGAAATTGTGTGATTTCGTAGAGGGAATAAATTTTATCGACTTAATACTCTATACCCTCAGGGAAAATACTCGGGTTCAAACGTCCTTACGGATTAAGTGGAAAAATTACTCCGCCGGATTATGGAAAAATATATGCTCCGTCGAGAACGCGGTGGATCCGAAGTATATAAATCGCTCTCAAAGGCTTGTGGGTCAATTCGCTTACCCGGTATCCGCCGGCCAAATACATATTCGGATTTACAAATAGGGGAGAAATTCTTTTTCTCGAGGCCTTCGGGAATCTCGGAGAAACGGTTTACCTAGTATTGGAATTCGGGCTCAATTTGTAGAGAGTGGGAGTGGGGCCGGGGCTTAGACAGGATGGCCGACAGAATTTGGGTACGCGTCACTTCGCCTATATTGAGGCCGGCCCGGGCAAAGGCCAACATATCCCCGCATGTCAAAATCGCCCGGAGAAAACGATTCTCTCCTTTTATAAATTCTCAGAACAAAAATCGTTCCGTTCCATTAGTTTAAGGGGCTGCGGCTGTGTTGGAAATATCGGCAAAATTCAACTCCGAACCGGCACGAGACCGTTCGGTCGTTGGATCGCTGTGGGATTTCGCGTCCCGGCTCAAATGAATACATGAATTCTTAAACTTAGTTGAAAAACGGTACGTTTTCCCTTATTTTAAGCAGCCAACAGACCGTTATAGTCTACAGGTTATTCACAGTCCCGTACACACAAAGTTAATTCAGCCGCTTATAATATTAAATTGAATAATATAAAGAATTTATGAATATGAAAAATTCACGTTATGTGTCGAATAGTTCCTTCATTCAAGGGGTTTCTGGGAGTTGCACACAACAATTCGTTATCTAACTCCAAGGTAATACAGGAGAAATAGCGGACGATATACACGTCGGTATACGTCATACACGTCGGTCTACCGCTCAATTTGGAGATTTATGAAATCCCCAATGCACTTTTTTACAGTCAAAACGATTATCATGATTTATTCGTAACCACAGTCCAGTGGTTTCTGCACGGGCATCGGAAGCAATTTATAACCAGTAAGATATTACTGCAGGATAACGTGCAGGGGAAATTGTCGAGTTGGGACATTCTATTCCGCAGTCATTATTCACTCTCAGGTTTGAGACTATTCAACAATAAACATCATAAATCAAAATAAGATGACATTGACGACACGTTGCTGTGAGTATATTAGACCAATTGCTTCGAAGTTACTTAATAAAGTTTTTCCTGTGAAAAATCTATATGGCTACCATTTTATGATGTAATTTAGGATATATTTTATTTTTAAACAGCTGAAGCATTTAAAATTAATTTCAAAATCACATGGCACCGGGGGCGAAAGTGAAATTTTATCAGTTAAGGTTTATTTAGTAACAAAGAGAGAATAGCTGTTCAATTCAGTTGTATACATTAAATTTAGCCTTCCATTCTGGGCTGACTGCGAGCCAGGAAATAGGGACAAGGTAATATTCCTCGGGGTCGGGCGTTCGTGTCGTAAGAGAAAAGAGAGAGAGAGAGAGAGAAAAGGAGTGTTTTAGCGGTGCCGGTAAGGAAGTGGGGTTGTTGGGCGGAGGCAGTTATGCGAATGCATAGAGGATGTTGATACAGAGCCCGCTGTTTGAACTGCTTCAGCCCCCCGGTCCCCGGATTTTAGTAGCCCCGTTTGCCCTTTCAACATATCTTTCCGGCGACGGTCACCCGGCTAAACAGTTTCCTTTATAGAAGCAAAATGTCTTTTCTCCCTCCGAGTGATCGCTCCCGGGGCCCCTCCGCCGCCGCCCTGAATTCCCAGTACCGGTTTAAATGGGGCGATACCCGGTTTCAGTCTCATGTACGGGGCCCGTGCCCATGTTCCGCACCGTGTGCCGCGTCCCACCCGCCACTAATGCCACTATCTCTCGTATAATAGTCTTTAGAACGAGCCAATAAAAGAAAATTTAAAGTTTTCGAATTCCCCCGACAATAATTCCAGAATTATAACGCTCTAACACCCTGTAGTTCTACCTGATGTTTTTCGGAAATTTTAGCACTCTAAACAGTTACAGGAATTTAAAACGCCTCGAACGAAACCGCAAATCGCAATGGATCTTGATGATGAAAAAATAAATCCCGTCCCGCATATTCATTAGGCCCGATTTCTTTTTATCAATTTTCGTAATCCCCTTCTTCTTGGTTTTTCTTTATTAAGACTTCTTAAGAACTTACGGAAAAAGTTTATTCCTTCACTTCTGCTTCTCTTCCTTTAATTTTCCGGCCAAAGGCAGGATAGCTTCTCTGAAGTGATCCTCCGTTTGACCAATTGCAGTGTCCAACTATGAAAATTAAGTATTCGGTAATAGTGGCCAGGTGTTGGCGTTTAATTTGATTGCGGAGCATTCACTGATCAGCGTAATGTTTACGGTTTAATGGTGTACAAAAATCACGATTCTTCGCAGGAAAACATTCGTTTGAAATGCTTCCCCGAACGCATAATGTTTTATTGAGGGATGGGTCTGATCAATTTGAATACAGAGCGGTATCGTTCTCACCTGAATAGTTCCAGTTATCGGGAATGGGATCCGGAACCGATCCCGAGGCGCCACTGCGGAAGGCGCCGGTCCACCCCTTCTTTGACATTTATGGAAGGTCCAATAAGCGGATTGCAGACATTTACATAGGCTAGGGTCTGCAAACCGACTCAATACTCGTGTTCGGCCTGCCCTGAACATTACCCACTGCAATTACAAACTGCTGAGGGGACTATCCTCGGTAGATTAGTGTATAAAGGCTCTAAAGATAGAAGTACTTTAATCTGAGTTCTAAAGGAATGAAGATTATCCCTGGCAACAACTGACGTTATTAGACTCTTTCATTTTTTCTTCTTTCTTTTCATGCCCTTAATCCTTCTTACTTCCTTTCAAAAAGTTTAAGAAAATGATAAATCAGTAAACGAAGATTAAATATGCAGACAATATCCAATATATTAGGCACAGATAATGGAAATATTCCCTGTAATTTTGTGAAAACTTTTGACTTATTTGTGTACATTTTTCTAACTAGATTATCTGTTCTCATATCGGTTACATTCTATGTGAATTTGGTGGAAGTTAATCAATTAATTATCGATTTCATTATATCGATTATGTCACTCATCGGTTCGAATGTTTCGTCACAGTGAAGACTGAGGAATGAAATGCGGTGAATTTTCTTGGAGAATGTTGAAATTCGGTCGCCAATTAGGAGCGAGCTGCGGTGGTCGGACGGAAGTCCTTAGTGCGGGGGGGGGGTCACCCTGCAGAATTATAATTAATTAGCCGGGAAACAAGGTGGTAATACGTCCAACCGGTTGGAGGGTCCCTGTACTTAGTACTGTGCTAGCGGGGGGTTAAAGACCCTCGGCCAGTTGCCATGTCGACCTCTGTCCCTTCCGAACTTCCTTATTCAACCCCCGCCACAACACACGGTATACACCCAAGGTTTGCCACGTTCGGAGTACACTGAACTATTAAAACAGGTTTCAGCAGTTATAATTACCATTTAAATTTCATCCTTTTCGGGCGATTGTACTGTTGTGTTCCTTAAGAGCTATACACTATTAGCTTTACAGTCATCACTATTCATGGGAAGGAGCCAACGCATTACAGTTTCCACAGAACAAATGCCAGCGTAATGCTCTCGACAAATCAGACAGGATGAAATAATGTTAAAATCGTGCCAATATTCTAATTCTGTAACATATCCAGATAACGTTGAATAAAATTGGTTAAAAACTAAATTCATCCAAACATACACCCAGGAGTTTCAAATAGTAAATTGGAGGGGTTAAGAAGTAACATTAGGGTTGAGGGCGAATTGCTTTGTCTGATAATGCTTATGCTCATAAGAAAGAGTTGGAGAATTCGAAGCAATTCGTATTCCAACCGCTACAGGAAAATCGAAACTTTTCATACTAATAGTTGTGCAGTATCACTCAGCGGTTCTGTGGGAAAGTGAACCGCCATCAGTTATCCAGGATGTACCAAAAATTAAAATAACTGATTTTCTTGCCAAAAAAGCAGAAATTATAAATGTACTCCGATCATTTAAAGTAAAACGTACTCTCGAGTGTCCTTTTCACTTTGAGACGACGTAGGGCATACAATTATGTCAAAATGGGACAGTATCAAAGGCCTCATTTCATTGTGTCCGGCGGAACTTCATTTGTGTCCGTAGCGGTCCGCCACAAAGAAATCAACCTTGTCGCGCTCAAGTCTTCATTACGCCCTGCTTTCATCCATCTACCCGGTGGGATACTTGTTTGAGAAAAATCTGTACAAAGGATCATTTTTCTTTGAGAAACAAGGAAAACATGGTTGTCTTCTCACCTCTTTTTATAATCGTCATTTTTATTTCTTTAAATATTACGAACAATTTTATAATCAATAATATTGATTTATAGCATTATATAAAAATCCTGTATTAACACTGTATACATACAGCTTCGGATGACCACAAGGACCGTACTTGAGTAATACATTTAACATAAGTGATAGGGGTAAACGAATTATGAGGAATGATAAAATGTAGAGTATCTGTTTTCAATTTTTACCAAAACAGTGTTTAGGAATAGGTTAAGAAGGAACTGCGAATTATTTCCATTTACATGCACCCCACAGATACCTTTGGTTAATAATTATTACAAAAGTTAAGGGATCGTCCTCCGAAATATCATTTCCGACAGGTTCTAGAAACAACCGGTTCTATGTCGAACTCTCAAAATAATTCATAAAATTTCCTTCCAGATTGGTAATAAAACATTGCGCAGAGTAAGTTTTAATTAAATGGAGTTCGCCATTAATTAAACCAACAATGTAGACACGCCTGTCGACTGAAAGTTAGATGTAACAAAAATCTCCGGCAACAGCTACCTCGACGAAGGCTTCTGTGCGACGCCTAACTAATTAGTTAGTGGTCCAATTAATTACTATCGATTAATTGACAGAACAATATAACCTACTAGATATTAAGCCCGTAACAGGGGAAATCGTTATTATGTTTTAGTGTATTGCTATGAAGTTGAGTTATACAAAATTAAGATAAACTTTCCCGAAATTTATTCATTAATTAATGAATATTTTAGTTTGACTAGTTACTGTTTTAATGCTCTTATTAAATCCCATTTTTGAATTTCACAGATTTACAGTATAATACTACTGATTTCCTTCAGAATGTTTAATGAAAAATTTAATCATCTATGCAATTTATATGATTTGGGAGATATATGATTACACATTTACTGTAATATTTGGGAAGGGAATGACTATCATTACATTAATAGGATTGGCTAGATTCGTATGAATTATTTGCCTGCAGTTCATAAGATTTTTTTTTACCGTTCATACAAGTTACCTCGGATGTGTCCATCACTTGGCACCACATTTATTTAAGCAAATACCATGATTTAAGGGGCGGAACACTGAGTTTTCAGTACTTCATACTTGAAAATCAATCGGTAGACTGTGTATAAATCAAAAGCGCGGGACATAACCTGTACAATGATTTTCATCTAAATATGAGTTTTAATGAAATATTAATCGACTACAGTCGATTTCAGTGGAACTATTCAAGTAAGGCAACCCACCTAGTGATGAAAACAATTTGGAAAATGTATTTCATTTTGAATTACATTGAATAATTAAAATAGACTTTAATTACAATAGACCTTTGTGTTTTGTAAATTTCTGGTTAATTTTTTGGTACAGTTTGAAAGCCAAATGTCGTTCGTTGAAGAATATAAGCCAGAATGAATGATTAATGAGTATTCGGGGAAAGATCAACAGAAACTTGTGGCGCAGGATATCCATTATAAAAGTTTATTTATGCGAGGTTTTTTGTATTTTTTTAATTTAAATTACAATTAAATTAAAATATATGACATTTAATTAAGACGAATTATATTCCATTTTTATTTCCATTTGTATTACCTCTTAAATATTACTGAATGAGGTGGAACGTAACTTAAAGGCGACAAATTACTCCAATGTATATCCTCATTATAATACGAGGAGATTTTTAGAGCCGATATTGGGGGGAAAGTGAGGAAATTAAATTCTTTAATCGAAATCAAAGTCGGTAGACTAACCGCTACCAATTTTCGAATGGCATTCAGAGGTCGGATATTTCGAAATATCATACCCACCCTTCCTTTTTGTGTAAAAGAAAATTCAAACAGCGCCCAGGGATTTTGTACTTAAGAAGGGAGGTCATTAGGCTAGAGGGTTGGAGGCGGGGGTGGCAGTTCGTGTTCTTTTCCTTAGGGGTTGGCGAGGTACTTAGCTTGGGGGCTTTCCATTAAGGAAAGCGGTTTATACGAGGCAGCAAGTGTCGGTGCGAGGGCCCGCGCGCCAACGGACTCAGAACGCCGATCAGCACACCGAGGACGACTCTACACAAGAAAACAACCACTGACATCGCCAGATAAATCCTAACCCATACATTTAAATGCGGTAGCTCTTTATTTATCATGTTTATTTCCATTCCAAGATATTTGATGTAATAATTATGATTAGGGAAAGACCGATGGCTGGATTTCGTAAGTTTTTCTCCTTTGGTAGTAAACACAATTGTATGATCAATGTTGGTGTTATAAGTTGGTAACTATGCCACATTGCCGTCATCATTAGATTTTAATATGAATAAATATATTAGTATAAAGTTAATATGTTCTCTATATTATATTAACAGAGTAACAATGATGTGAGCGACAAGTTTCTTTGGCATACGACGAAAACAGTCTGGATTGAAAATTAAATGACTGATGTAAATTAAACCTCACAATCTCGCATTTTAAATAACGAGAGAAAAAAACCCTTCGCTATATAAGTATCGTCCCTTTTTATGTTTTTTTTTATGGCGCGGGTGAAAATTTGACCAGCTTTGACCTGCCGCGCGTTTAATACTTTCATTAAAGTTTCAACCTGTCTCATTTACATTCGCTCGTTTCATGAGATAAATGAGCACAGAGTGGAAAAAGAAAGGGTATTGGCGTCGAATGAAATTCTCGTTTGGAAAACTGAGCGTTTTACAGCGGGACTAATTTTTGCGTTTCGTCAAAAACTGGGGACCGTATAAGTACATATTAAAACGTGCATTCAAATAACACACAGGGCGCTGCGATAGTCTATGTATATGATATTTAGAATATTGATTGAACCGAAACCAGATGAAAGCAGATTGACCTCGGTTTTCCACAGAAGGGAATATTCATTCTCGTATTGTGTTACGTACTCGTACCATAAAATTCTGCACAATGTCAAACCAGATATGAGAGGTGAATGTAATGGAGGGAATGGATTCCGATTCGGCCTGTAATTTTTAAAGACAATTTTATTAATTGTATCTTGAACGTAGTAAATTGATTCATGTAAAACGTACGATTAATAATAAATCCAAATTAATTATACGTTATACATATTTAAACCGATAAATTATTATGTTACTCGAAGAAAGCGTTTCTGCAATATGCTCTTCGTACGCTATTAGAGTCCCGCCAACTGTCTGCTAATAGAATGAATAATATTTTATAGTACACATATAACTGCGTAACGTCCCATTATACGGACTTATGAATCCTTTAAACGTACAATGGGCGCCGGCAGGAGTCCGGCACTATAAAAGAAGTGGGAGAGGGAGCGGTTGGTATCGGGGCGGAATTCTCGAAACTTTATCTGGTGAATGTCGCGAGGCGGCCGGCAGCAATTCAAACCGGAGCTGTTCTGGCTCCGGTCCAGTTGACGGAAATTATTGGTCGGAAGTGGCCTCGGGGGCTGGTCCGTTTAAAAAACCCCCCCGCCCCCGCCCTCTCCTCCTCCTCCTTCTTCCTTCAGACTTTTCATCCGCGGCGCCCGAAAGTTTTGTTGAACAGAGAAAAGCCCCCGTGCAGTCACGCTGGCAAATATGTTCGCCCCGGCCCGATAAAAACCCCTCCTTTCCCTTTCACGAAACTCATTCCCGCAGCTTCTCGGCCCTAACTTTGACTTTAACTATTGGATATTACCGCAGTGATAGATTTCCGCTTAGATCGATATATTATGTCATCAATTAATTTTACAAAAGTAATCGTTTTTATTTTATTGAATTTAGTGATTCGATAATTTATTCACAATCAGTTATATTAAGCCGACATAACTGATTAATGTGGCGCTTGTCAAATTCTGAACTAAATTCTGACGGCCGTATTTCTCATTTCAGTGGAGGCACTCGGTTTAACACGGCAGTGATTTGAAGTTCCGATAGGCTGTCAACGCTCGACTATCGACTCGTTCGGGTCCGACGACCGAACTCGTGTTCACTTTGACTTAGAGATTAATAAGGGATATCCGTTATGAAGTTCACGACCGGTCGGTCTAAGCTCCGGGAAGGCCGCAGTAAATGAAATAAGTTTCATCGCCTCCCCGAGTACCTAAGTTATATTGCGGTATACGCTGGCCGATTGGAGTGTTTGGACGGATGGCAAAGTCCTCAGCGATGGACAGGCCACACTTTCTTAATTTATTCAAATTATAACAACGGTAACAACTCTGAATGTTGACAAGGGAAATATTAAGATTAAGGCCAGATTTTATGATTCTAAAGAATCACGATTTAAAATTGTAACTTTACTTATATAAATATGTACTCTTAATGCTCTAATGATTGCTTCGAAATGTAGACTGTGAAGTGAGGCGGTATTCAAAAATGAAACAGCGTTAAATTATACAGGGCCGGTGTTCAGAGGAGGTTTCGGTGGGGATCGCGCCAAGAGACAATTCAAGCGTCAAACTGTAGCCGAGTCGCACTTCATTTTTTTCCCAGACCGAAGCCCGGCGCGGAAAGGATGAAAGTTTGGAGGGCGAGGCGGGCCAATTATTTCCCGGCTGAAATTATCCCGACGGGCCTACACGGGCTCCTCAATAACGAGCCCACTCCAACTTGGCCAGCGCAGGGGCTCCCGCCGCCCCTCCATCGCCAAACTTACTTTCGTTTTAATTTCCCCAGTTACCCCGCCCCCTCCACTCCACCATATATACAAGGGCCGCTAAACACTCCCGCCGGGATCGCTCCTTCCCTTATAGCCACGGCAAAAATATTGACACGAATTTGCGGCATATATCTCGCTTTTCGAAATATAACGGCACCTAGTTTATTATGCAGCAAATAACGAAAAAAATTACGAATACTGTTCGGGAACATTGTCCACTCGTGACGAAATGTATATACAGCGGACCAGAACAAACCTGTAAGAACGTTTAAAAAAAAGGATATTAGTTGCTAACGGTTTCTTCATTGCTTCATTCATATAATAATTACATTCCCATATTCCTAATTATCTCATAAAGTTTTGAAATTTTCTGGGGCGAAACCGACGTTTATTTTCAAAAAGTTATCAAGCTCTAAGAAATGGCTTCCTCCTAATAGCAGCCCCCTTAAGCGCGCTCCAAATCCGATCAAAATTTCTGAAGTCTCGCTCCCCTTTGCTTCAGCGAAATTCCATACGATTGTTTGAAAATGGCGAGTAAGAAATTTAATATTTTGCCCTGTGTGTTCTGCGTTATTTTCAGTCTTGAAATATTATAAGTATGTCACGTCTAAACGATATCCGAAATTACAATGAAGAAACGGGTTAGGAGAATTTCATTGTTATTTACGACTAATAAAGTTGAAAATGTTGCCAAATCATTGTTCGGATTGGCGAAGCCGGAAATTAATTTCTACGAACGACGGACAAAAGTGATTGATTTCGAAAAGCGCGTTGATGGACTGGCCTGAAAGGTTTTATAGTTCTATAAAATCCTGGACTAATATTTCGAGTCGGGTCCGTCTCCCCGGGGGCAATAAATGTGGCAGAGATCGTAAAAGATCATTCTTTGTTTGAAAAGCGGACGAAGAATTCACGTTTCAGAGTCTATAAGTAAAGGTACGGGCGGGGAGCAACAGATAAATCGAAAGAGAAGGAAAAATTCCTTTCGAGGAAAGTTTCAACACCCTTCCCCAGAGATCTCAACAGTTCCGAGGTATATCCGCTCAAATCAAATAAATAATATTGTCAAATATTCGGTTTTTAGGCTCAAACCTGTTCTTATTCCATAAATTCACAGAGGATATTAGAATGTCCTCAAAGTAGGTAGCTACTACAAATTCATATAGGACCTTTAATACAGGGTCCATAATATATTCATTTTTTCCTCCGTCTTTTTGCCTCCTTTTTCGCGAAGGATCCCGCGAAGGCCTTTATCCCGCGCCGTTGACAGCATTCATTAACCCCCGTTTCAGAAATAATTAACTTGCGAAGAAATTAATTTTGAAACGTATTTTCTTCTCTATTTTCCCCTCTTTTCCAGTCGGCGAAAAGGTAATTAAATAGAACGAAATTTTCTTGAAGGGTTCAGAAATTCGGCCACTACAATTTACTAATAATATAAACTGCGTTGGACTGCGATGAAATATTCTTATGCAGGCTGCAATGAGAGGTTAGGTTAGGCTGATTTGTATCGGTGATAGTGACAAGTTACCAATACGCCGAAGGAAATTTTTTAAAGGCATAATTCCTGAGTGCATATTCCAAGCTTTGCCGAGCCAAGTCTAGCACTAATAAATATATATACAATACTTACGGATACGGGAATTATAATAAATAACCGTGAGACAGAAAATTGCGCGCCCGTTAAAATTCAAAAAATTCCCATGTACTTTAATAATGATAAACTTGTGTGTTATAATAATGCAATGTCGGGTGGGATGGAAAAGTTGCGTAGGTTTGGTAAAATTTTGCAGTGGAAATAGTTTAATCCATCATTATATAATGTTGGACAGTCGTTTCCATCACCCAATATATTGAGCGCCGTTGTCATTACGAACCGGGGTTTTTTCGATATGGTATATTATCCGATTCCGATATCGGCTTTTTCCCTAAGCGTATCACCGGCCCCGGTGTCGGGTTGGAATAAAGAGAAGAGTGGCCTTTGGGCCCGCAGCAGGGGGGCAAGGGAGAGGGCGTGGCATTATCCACTTATCGAGTCGGGTCACTAATAAGACGGGGTGGGGCCGCGGCTAGATTATTGGGGCGGTCGCTTGGCCCTATAATGCGCTGGGACAATTAAGGCTGTGGTCGAGCAACGGAACAGCGCTAATGAAGATGTATCAAGCGGTACGGGCACGCCCCCGGCCTAATTGAGCCCCGCGGTTTTCGAATTTCGTTCCGAAAACAAAAAGCCGTTCTGATTTCAATAGCCTGTAAAATTCCCCCGGCCCCGTCGGGTCTACACACCCGATTTAAGTCTTATTAATCTTATTAACGCTCATTTAATCAATTAGTGAAGGACGCGAAATTCAATATATATTCAATACAAAACGCGTCTTCACCTATTTCGAAACCACAATAAACAATATTGGCGGCCCAACACCGGAGTACGAAACACGAGGTAGTCTGCGATGATAAAACTGTTAAAACAGAAGAACTGCGGCATTAGCAAATTGTTTGAATAAAATAAAACGGTTAATTATAAATAGAAATTATCAATTGACAGGATTAAATTTGGGACAACGATTAAATGGGAAGTCGTGACTTAATTAATTATGAATTTCAATTCACCAGAATTCTATATCGTTCAGACCTATAATATAATATTACGAAATAAAGGCATTAAATTCTTAATAATTTCCTGTATAGCGCGTGCATTAAATTTTCAACATGCATTATATCCATTCAGAATGTTTTGAATAATGGATAATACAGCGCTCAAAATTAATTTTGCACATGACGGGACCGCGGTACAGTTCGAAAAAGCGAGTTTTCGATTGTTCGAGTGTCAAAGAAATATAGAAACAAATAAACGAATAGAAACTATAAAAACGTGTGTATATTGTGAGAGAATAGGACGGGGCGAGGGGAACCAATGTGCGCCAAGCTGTAGAAGCTGTAATCTTCCTTTATGGAAAGTACAGAATTCAACGTGAAATATACGTCCATGTTTATGGTTTTAAATGAGAAAAACGCCGGTTTTAAAATGGACGTTAGTATTGTTATTTTTGTCCTGAATCAAAATTCGGAAACTCTTTCAGTTTAGCGGCAATGAACAACGGTACCAAGATTGAATATTCATTGCAATAATGCTGAATTATTCATACATTAATAATTTCCCAAAGCTCGCCTTATTATTCAAAAAGAAGAAGAAAATCAATACTCTTGAAAGTGTCGAGAAAAGTCTGACATTAAAGTACTAAATATATACATATATTATGTAACAACTATCCCATAGTTCATTTGCTAATTATCCGAACTACGTTCGGATGCTATGATATATACCTTCCGAAAATAAGTAATAATAAATTGGCGTTTTATATATGCCAACCTGTATTTTTAAAGTATACGTCTTCTCTACTTATAAACAAGTAAATTGGGTATATTGTTGTTAATAATAAAATCAATTATTACTCCCAATTAATTATATACTCTTAGAAAACTGTACACTAATAGGTGTTAATAATATGAGGAGTGTTACAAAGGCGAAAGAATGCGTGATTTGAGGAAAGAGTAACCCCGTGTCCTTTGGATACTCAAGTTCGAAGCTAATTATGCCCAAGTTTCAGAGTGAAGAGGACGTTTTAGTTAAGCTGGTACTTAGAGCGAAACTAATAGTCGAGCCCTGTATTAGCCCTTTACAAAGTTAATCTGTTTCCAGTAACTTAGTTTTTAAAAGTTCAAAATAAGTTAGAGTCCAACAGCAGTTTTAATTAGGGAAAAATCAGGAATTGGATTGCAAAAAGTTCTAATGGATCAGAAGGGTTTGTACAAAAACTCACCAGTGGTAAAACACTGACTAAAATATTCAGAACGGAGTTGGCTCCTAGTTGACTTGTTTAAATGGAGATATTCCGAAAATATTGACAAACATCAATTTGGTTTTAAAAATACTGCGCTAAAAAAAACAGTAGAAAACTTTGATATAAAATATACTTTGAAATGAAATCTCTGCTGAGGAAGGTTTGCATTTATTTTTAATGATATCAGCAGAATTTATTATTTTGTAACGTTTCAACGAACGATTAATTATACGAGCATAATTATTAGTTCAAATATTAAAGAATATTAAAGAAAATTCAGTTTTTCTGATATATAATTTAGTGGAATTATATATTAAAATACCCTTTTATTATAAACTATATATTTAATCGAATCAAATAGTGTAACGTAATTTGTATAAATTTTTCCATGATCTAGAATGTTGTTATGTTAAATAATATATCGAGTTAAATAGTATATATAGTTAAAAAATAAATATTAAATTTCACTAGCTAAAATTTAATGGATATTTAAACAATGTTTTATTGTTTTTAAATATTTGTATTAATATTATTAAGTGATTCCATTGAAAAATAAAAAATCTCTTTGTGAGTGCAGGTGTAGTACAAGATTGCATGTGTGTTCCTCCTGCATGTTGCGCTTGAAAAATTAAATAAGCACAGCCGATGACTCCGATCGGCGCTATCGGAAGATTGAGTGGTTGAGAGGGGGAATCCTCAATACAACAGTCGTCATAAGTGGTAGTTAGTGACTGGGGCCGGACTTGATGAAAGTAATTGTCGGGGCTCAGGGGCGGCCGAAGAAAGGAGACCTGGGCGGGTGGATGAGGGGACGGGGGATGAGGGGATGAAGGGATGAGGGGCGGGCTCCTAATTGTGCCCGGGGCATTGTGAGGCCTGATTACTCCACAACTTTTGCCCTTCGCAATCCGGGTAAGGAGAAATTCATAGCAGAAGACACTGTCTTCTGTCCGTCGAAAGTAGTGTTCAGCCGCCTGGAAAGTCATTTATAGAAGCTCCCACTCTGCTAATTGCTCTCTGAGAAGTTTCGCGAAAAAACGGGGCAACTAATCAGCAGTGGCGGCGGAGGGCCCGAAACTAAATCGGTGTCTATTCTCTTTCGTTATATCGGGACCGTGCGGTCCAGGTCGGAGAGACTTTTAAAGCCACTGGGAGGCCTCTGTCCTCACTTGCCTGGGACCGCGTGTAATATGAATGGGTGCGCTTGTGAAACATGAGTGTAGAAATGTATGAAGCGGTGAAAATAAGGTTCTAACAAGGACAAAAGAATTGTAACCTTTGTCCAGTGAATCATCTCTCTTGTACTTTCACTTAAACTCGACTTTACATTCAATTGTGTTCCTTCGTTCCATTGCCACATTATATTGTTTATTGCTCTTAATACTTATAACTTATATTTACTCATTATGGTATTAACGGTAATATAATTAATGTAGAAGCGGATTTTTCGGTGCGGATTCTCCGTATGATTTCGAGTAAACAGTTTCCTAGCCATAATCAACGGGGTTCGATACTTTTCGATTTAGTTAATAATACTAAATATCGAATTACGTTTTTCCAATATAAAAACATAACTTTTTTCCCCTATTCAACACAATGAGAAACAGTAACTGTTCGCTGATTACAATTACTCCATGCTCTACTCATTATTTAATCATTTGAACTATAGAAAAGTTGAATATTAACGTCCAATAGAAAAAAAAGCTCGCTAATTGAAATCAGAGGGAAAACGGAGCAGAATATATTCGATGGGTTAGAGCTTTGTGGTTGGGGTGGGAGGGGAGGACCAGCTGGAAACTGTGTGGGGTGAGAGCAAGACTATAATAACGAGCAGTTGCCTGGTAACTGAGGGCTAATGTGTTGGGGGCTGGAGGGCCCGAAATTTACAATTTCCTTGCTCTCCCGCACAGTTCATTCACGCGTTCGATGCGAACAGGCGTTTTCTTCATTATTTTATCGATTTACACACTTTATTTAACAGATTCGGGGTTCACAAGATGCGTCAGTTAAACGGGAGGCAATATACAATTGGTATTTATAATTTTTATATTTTAAGCCTTATGTAGGCCTCGACTCAGCTGCCCTTTTAAACTTTTAAATAAGTATTGTTGTACGGCCACAGCTGGCTTGTGACTAACAAAACATTAGTGGTGGTAACATCACTGGTTAGTAAACAAGTTCACTGCCAGCGTATGTATAACTGGGAACTGCAGTTGAACAAAGGAGTAAATGAGCGCTTCAAAGATTATTGCCTGTATTTTTGTTTGTGTGGGGGCGATGGGTGGAAAGCGCCGGTATCACAGTTTTTGATTTGATTGCAATCTACAAACGGAAGGGACAAAACCGCCGTTGCCGGGAGGGCTTACGGCAAACTGTTTGGCAACGTGTGACTGCATTGTTGGGGAAACTTTGCACAGCGGTCGGGGTTATAATTCAATCAATAGGGCGGCTGGCGAGTGGTGCTGGCGGTGGCGGCAGGCAATGCGAAGAGCGAGCCGGGTACTTTTACGCCGGGTTCCAGCCCAAAGGGCAAAGGGCGTTATTCTGGGCCGTGGTCCCGCTCGCGAATTGTCGAGATATCCAGCCGCCCCCTGCACACCCCTCTGACCAATTTGCAAGTGCAGCCCTCATGAATACTAACGCATATTCACACAATCTCAGATATGCCTTATAAAGCCCCGGGATAGTGCTATTTATGACACGCAATTTTTATCAGCGGCCTACAACATACTTTGTACCCCTTTGTTGCCTCGAACTTGAAATAACTTACTGTCTATAGTTCTAACAAATTTGGACTTCCAAATAGAACCTGGAACGTCGAATGTGTGCTTATGGGCTGACGGATTTACTGTCATCAACTCCAATTAACACAATTAAAACTCTTTACTAAATTGTCCTATGAAATCAATTTGTGTACAGAAATTTTAAAATTACAATGTTAAGCTCGACTGCACTACAGTAATACCGTTATAAAATACTACTGTAAAGCTGGTGCATGGCAAACCTTACCAGAATTATCATGTCTAGTTTTCTTGAAAAGTCGAAATATCTCTATTGCAACATTATAATAATATTAAACATTCTAGCCGGTATAGAGTTACGTACTATAGAGTGGTCCTCCGGCAAACTATTCTAAATGTACCGTCGTATGTTCCCGGATGAGAGAATTATTCTCGTACCGGTTTCAACCTCGACATAACCCGGACCGCTTATGTATGAATCATAAAACGTAAACGTGTTTGAACGTTTTTACGATACCCCATAAAAGGTACGGCCCAATAAAATCATCGCGGGTCTCCATCCCTTCCCCCATTTGGAGCTGTTCCTCACTCATTCCCTGTCTGAGGGCTTAAAATTGTCGAAGGTTGACTGAATTCGAGGTTTTTAATACATTCTTTTTTATGAGGTACGGTTGTGTTCCTTTAAATTTTTCGAATTTGTTCCGTTGATTTTGTTTTTGTGCAATATGTCGTTCTAGAGGTACCTCTGATGCCATTTTGAAATACCCTACACATTGTCTAATGGTTTAATTATTTACAGGCGGGTGCACACAGTTTATTGACGTTTTCCGTGCTAATTTTGTAACCCCATTCTTCAAAATTTCTACTCGTGACCGGTTTCAGTTTCTCGCCACCTTCAGCAGAATTGCGTTAGTAGTAAAGGGCGGGCAGTGGAGGGCGTTTCAAGGGGTTTGGATCCTTTGTATAGTCGGAATTTCCAAGACACTGGCTTAGGGTGGATACAAGCGTGACGTCGGTCGTTGCCGTAATACGAGAAGGGATTTATATAGTCCAGTAAGATGCTGTGCAGGCATCCTATCAGCACTCTCACTATACAGTTAAACTGAAGATAATTTCAACATACGTTCTATATCTGTAACGGGAATACTCTGACTTTCAATCAAGCCAAAATTCGTAATTAGTAATTAATAACAACATTTAACAACTAACGCACCTCTGGAAAGGACTGGAAGCAAAGGTTATGGACAAAATAGGCTAATTTACCCAGCATTATTTCCGAGAGAAATACCGAAATTTGAACCCTAGGGTAGAGTACGGCCAAGGTTTAAATACGCCAGTACCTCTACTCCCCCTCGAGGTGTGGTGCCATTAACGTCAACTAATTGCCTCGGTTTTATTACCTCTTATAGTTGTTAAGTGCGCCCGGCTAATTTGCCACGACACTTGTGTTGTAATTAAGGGCCAGAGAACATTGTGTTTATGTTTTGGTGAATAACAGTTTCAGTTTAGGGAGGGGCCGGTGGACAGAATATTAGTTTTTTAAAAGTTTGAACCATTGTTCACGGTCTCATTTCAAGAGCCTACGCCTACAATAGAACCCACTCGATACCCCTACGAAGGGCCGAATAGGAATAAAAAATTAAAACTTCACTACTCTCAATCTCTGTTAAAAATGAGAGCACCCTCTACACTTACTACATAGTATTACGTTACTTCGAATGCGATAATTATTATTATTTGTAAGCATTATCAGCCATCTGATTTTCAAAATCTGGATTTCTTTTCAATATAGATGTTTTATTTTCAAGAATGTTATTTTTACAGAACAATTCGTATCGATCAGATAATCCGAATACAGTTAAGGATTAAATAAATGTAACTGGCGACTAAGTATATAGGCGTCATCAGTCGAGCAAATTATTTATACCGAGCCGGGGACATTTTCGTTTTTATTTCGTGGCAGAAAACTGAGAGGGCGGGCAACAAAGAGTGGAAATCGTGGCACGAGTGGCGGAGGGGGCCGAAGAGGAATGACCGAAATTAAATATAAAATTACTCGTCGGGCGGCGAAAGAAACCCGAATTGAATTAAATTACAGGACCGGGTTGCTCCAGTGAAGTTTGCCCGAGTGAAACGTCTCGCCGCTACAGCCGGGCTCGGGGAACTGACGCTAACCAATGTAATTTTCAAAACAGGTTGCGGGCGAAGAGGCCGGTGAAGGAGACGTGATAAACTGGTTCTCCAGTTCTAATCCCGCCTCCCGTGTCTAGGGCCCCAATTTCTCCTTCTCATTTATAATAAGCGGAAAAATGTTCCACCGAAGAACCGACTAAAGGGCAAGGGGTGGGGCAAAAAATGACTGCCAGCCAGCCGCGTCTATTGCAAACAGGATTATTCTATAATCTCCATAAATATTTGCTACCGAGGATTAGTTACTGCGAGAGGCTGCTAAAATTGTCGGTGCATGTCTCGAGTTTATTAGCCATTTGTTTGCCATTCACAAATAAACAATCAAACGAATTTTATAAATAAAACGGAGCAATAAAATTAAATGCCACGCGGCTTAAAATAATAAGTCACATTTCTAGTGAAACTGGAAGATTATACCTTTCCCTGTTTTACTGAACAAAACGGTCGTTTTTATATTCACACAAAACGATACTGTAAGTTTTCAGAGCGACACTGTTCAACATCCATAATTACTATAGTGATTGCATACTAGATTCATTTGTAAAGCATCATCATCTTCGATTTATTTTAGTAGGGTCTAATATTCAATATTTTTTTATTCGATATTCTACTTCACCGGGACAAACAATGAATGTAGAAACATCTGCGCCTAAAATATACTAATAAAAATTAATGAATATTACTTGAATGAATAACGTAATAACGCAGGTTTTGTTGTGAACATTAGATACATTTCTCTAATGTAATAGAGGACGTCTCTCGGGTAATATGTTGGCTGATAGTCCGGTCGCGTACAACAATTGCTGAAACAAATTCGTTTGTTGTAGGTTATTTCTGTCTCGCTATGTTATTTTCGATGTGAATACAAGCAGAAGTGTATGGGCGGGTGTATATGGGGAAAGAGAATAATTGACGGAAACTAAACTTACGAAACAGGCTCAGTAATGACCTTATTAAGGAAAGTATATTAATTAGAGAGTTCGAGTGAGTCGGCCCTCTCTTATTCAGAGTCGGAGGAGTGAGGCAGACAGAACACCAACTCCAACTTTGGCCCAATTGAAAGTCTCTTCAATAGCGATAATACGATCTTTAGCGCGCGAAATAATACACCTCAAATTCTAATGAATTTGCCCAAATCCGTATTTTAGTACCGATTTAATGTGAGAACGAATAGTGAACGCTAGTGGAAAGGAGAGTAATTTTGATTTATTTCGAGAGCGGTCCGAAAATGTAAAGAATAATTATATTCAAAAACACAAAAGATTAAACGTTTAGAAAGAAAAACTACTCATTAATAAAAGAACAAATTAATAGTTAACACTGTAGGGTATTTCCTCAGATTAAGAGGCATAAGGAAAATAAAGCGCAAACCCGAAGAAAAAAATCCAAAGTGGTTAAAATTAAATTAAACGAAGAAAATTTTTGATCACACTAATGATACGGTGGGATATCTCGATATTTTCCCAACACAACTGTTATTTACTGACTGATTATGAGTGCACTCATAATCAATGAATATTGGGAAGATTATTTCCGCCGGTAGGGGTACTTTCGTTGGAAAAATTCTGGAACATTCCAAAAGAGATGGAAGCCGAATCACCCAATACATTTCCCATTACGATTATTCACCGACATTTTTACTCCTATTCCGATATCGGTTTTCCCCCGTGGATCACGATGTCGGTGGCGTTTCGGGTTCTAGCGAGTCATCGAATTACCCCGTACGAGACTGATCGAACAATGAAAATAAATCCGGATGCAAACAGTACCGTGCGGACTACCGATGCGCCCCAGAGCTTAAATTCTGCTGCGAGTGAAGTTTGATTCTGTCTCACGTGACAGAAAGACGGGGAGGTTTTTCCAATAGAATTTCACGTACGGATTTCATCGTATCTTTAGCAATAATTTTGGTAAGGGGGGAGGGGGCTTATTTTGGTGTGAAGGGGCCGAACACCCTCCGAGGGACGCTAATTGCTCAACGTTCCGTGGGCGGGGCGGCCTCACTCCACACCCTCTACACACAGCCGAAAATAAGTCCCTCCCTACCGACTGTGTACAAATTATTCCGCGCAAGTTCCGTCCGTAACAACGCTGACGCGGTTTTATGCGTCGCCTTCCTCTGATTAATAAGACGAACTTGCCAGTTTATAATTGGCGTTTCGTCATTTCAATAATCGGTTCGTTCACCGCCCCCACTCACTCTACCAAGTTGATTAAATACCCACAATTACAGAACAGTAATATAGGGTACAGTGATAAAATATACGAGGCGAATACTGAAAACAACAATTTATTTATAACTGTTCTCGGATTGCCGTGTCCTATAGTCAGTACAATTTATATAAGACAGTATTTTAGATATTATTGTACACAGTATTGCATATTGTCGAATGAGAATTGTGATTAAGACATATTTGGTAATGCAAATGCTACAAGCGCCGAATTAACGATCGGTTTATTATAATTTCAACTGAACTGTCGTTTTGAGTCGGACGTAAAAATTTACATGCGACTAATTTGCACGGTTAAATTACATCAGAGACAGATATGAAACCTCCCCCAGTTTTGGCTCGCCTCAGAAGCGCATGGCAAATTATTCCGCTCAAATTATTCCGTTGTCCGACAACAAGGGGTGGGGGCGGTAGGGGTTGGTGGGGGGCGGCAGGGTCGGGGCCCGATTGTCAAGATTTAACCGGGCGGACCTCCCCACCCCGCGCCCCGCTGTGTTTTCAATCTGCAAAACAAATCCGCTTATTACAACACAAAGGGCTTTTCTACCGGCGACGAATGTTTGAAGAACAATACCCGGGTTACCCACCGGCGGGCGTTTTCGAAATTGATGACGGGATAGAGAAAAATGTTTACGAATCCCCCTCTAGTTAATATGTGAACAAATATTGGCGGGAATAGGAAAGAAAACGGGCTTCATACCGATCGGATATTTGTTCGATACAATTTGCCCCGACGCTGCACCCCCCGCATCATCTGAGCGAAAACAAATTTGCGCGCATGAAGAAGAAGTATTTGGAGCAAATGTACGGGAGCAGTCAAAGATGTAAACACGTACAAATAAAATCTACATAGATTATTTTATATTTGCAATAATGCCAATTCACAACAAGTTGGAATAGGCTGCAACTTTTTATCCTGCCCACTTATAACTTGTATTAATTCAAGTGCACTAATTATTTACTAATGTAATATCGTCACATTTGATTCTGTATTAAACCTCTTCGAGCTTGTTTCCGTCATATGGCAGCAGGTACCGCACGAATAACTCTTAATATTTTATTTTCGAAAATATATCTTTTTAACGAATCGTTCCGTTAAATAAATCACGTTATAATCAACCGTCGGGTCAGTATAATACGCAGTTCTCGGGAATAATTTAGACATTAAAAAACTGAAGAATTCGGCGGATACGCTATGAAATTTTACGGCGCCGCCCTGTTTCATAAGCTTGAAAAAAAGACCTGCCCCGTAATATCCAGGGTATGGATTCTCTGAGAGGTTTAGCGCATACTCGACAAGCCTTTGAGAGCTCCAAAAATTATCTCGGGGTAATATAACAAGGAAAAACAGTAAGATACTGAAATTACCTTTAAAACGTCTCGTCCTGTCTCGTTATCCGTATAGGTACTATAATTAAAACTGATATTTAAATATAGAAACAGATGTGCAATAGAAAGCGACATGAATATTTTTTCGTCATAACCTTTGTTTGTATATTATATGATCTGCGAGGGTTAATTAAATTATCAGTGATATGACTCGCCTTCTTAGTCCATTCGGTAGACCGGTGTCGGCATAACGCCATTGTCAGTACCTAAATACAGAGTTTAGTTTAGAAATAAGTGTTTATACTTAACAGGAACTTTTCATTGAAGGGGCTATTAGGCAGGATTTTACCACCTTTATGCTCAACAGACGACCATATGTACCACAATAATGTAAGTAGTGTTTCAAGTTTATATCGTATTTTATTTTTCGCACTGACCGCTATGTTACTGACAGTGGCGTTAAGACGAAACTGGTCAATTAGTGTTAGATACAGCTATGTGTCTGGTGAGAGGCAGTCGTATTTTTGATAGTTAAATATATGATCTGGGCTATTGGCCGTGTAATACAGTGTCGAGTAGAAAACGTCAAGCGGCTAAGTTATGAGTTGGATGTATTCACTGATGGGGAGGGGGGGCATGCCCTCTCACCATGAAGTATGTTCACTGGCGTGTCACCAGTATTGTGGGCCAATAATTCGTTCAGGTCGGGAACGTTTCACAGCCCACCATCATTTTACAATATTGCTTTCAGTTCAACTATTCTCATTAAACAAGATTTATAACACTTCCTTTTCAGGAGGAGGAGTCTGCGCTAGAGTTCTTAGGCGTGTCTCTACAAAAGAGGCCTCGAGTACTCAGCCCATTGTTTAAGAACCCGGGTGAACTTGATTAAGTTCAAGGTGGGAGACTCTGAGCGACCAATAGTCCGAAGCTAGGACAGAGGAGCCCAATAAATTGGTACGACTCGCGGCAGTGAATTTATTCTGCCCGATAAACCATCGTCGCTGTTGGAAATAACGGCAGAACACGAATACGAAGCATTCTGGTCGGGAACAAACAGAAGACTCAGTTTTTACTAAAGTGAATATAACTACGTATATTCACTGGCTTTTCCAGATAAATGAAATATGGTCACCTACGATAATATTCTATATATTAATATATAATGGGGCGACCAATGAAAAATATTACACGGAAGATCACAGAGGTTATGTAATAATTAACTCTCCGATACACAGGTACCAGGTAGCCAGTTCGGCCGGAAACTAGATCAAACTGCTTTCCGCAATTACCAGTAATGCATGTTGCGGTTCACTAATACGCGCATGTCCCGTTTGTATGCACGACCCTGTTTGCAACAATAACGTTATTGTCCGCATTTGAACAATTGATCAACAGACTGTACCGGTCCTGACCTAGTACAAACAAGTGAAAGCGGACAGTATATGTATGTATGCTGGTGACGATAGTCGAGTGATTATTTGAACGCGGGTTCATTGAGGTCAAGAATAAGGTCTGAAATATCTCAGAATTCGTTCAGGTTAACCGGATGGATGCGGGAAGGGGTGCAATGCGATAGGATGTCAAAGCGGAACCCCGTCAACAATTACATAATTGCTTTTCCTGAACAATTCTGTTTTCACCGTAAAATGTACTCCACCGATGTCACCTGGGGAAAGTCAAAATAAGAACTCGCGCCGATGAAACTATCTTAGGGAGGCTACAGACACTTGTTGCCGTCCCAGAAGACCGATCATTTTGAGTTGGGGGTTTTCTAATTTAATAGACAACTCTATTCGTCATCAAGATGGCAGCGGCAAACCCATGGAGGAGGAAAAAACAGGAGAAAAAATATAATCAATCTTATATTGGAGAAGATCATACTACAGGCTTATAGTAGCCTATTTTAATCTAATTTTCATTAACTACATCCATTTTCAGTACACATGTTTCTTACAAAATTATGATATATCATTGGTAATATAGCGAAAATTTTCGAGAGATGTATAGGAAACGTAGTAATAAAAAAATGTAATAATTTCCTCCTTTTTCCGTATTCCTTTTTTTGTTTATATAATACTTTCCTTAATTGTATTCATGTCAATAAAACTAGGGTGTATAAATTATTCAATATATTTTTGCAATTTAAGAAAGTAACTGCAAATACGATTATTTACTAAAGAACGCTGGATGAAATTCTTTATAGGCATGGAACGGATGCTTAATTACAAAATTTAAACGTTCGTCCGACTGCATTGTTTTACATCGAGGTGCATTATTCAGGATGGGCTTTTATGCGCAACGCTGCTCCGAGTAAGCTTGGAAAAAGGAAACGGACTCCGCCCAGTTGATCAAGCACAAAAACGCTCCTCGTGATATGGACTTGAAGAAGTGTTTACTCATAAAATATTTAGGAAACATCAGAAAGCGGTGTGAGGGCGAAGGGAAGAGGGGGGGTGGGTTATTTCGTAAGCCAAAGCTCCTCCGCGCCGGTCCACTCCGCTCGTTTGGATAACTGATTCGAGCGCTTCAAATGGTAAAGGGACGCGACTCTTGAATATTTTAGGCCGGTGAAATAAATCCTCCCCGCCGTTGCAATAGCCGATTGTTAAACAGTGTCCCTACCTCGCCGGTTTCCCTGCGTAACCGGCGATTATGACGAAAATCGTTTTATCGTTTTCAAATACTTAACCTCGTATAAATAAATAATCGAAACTGTCACATACGTCGTTCGTGTAAGACGAGTTCCCTTAAATATACCGATGTGATTACTCCGTCCGGACTCATTAATACGAATTACACTATGGTTGAACTG
This sequence comes from Lethocerus indicus, assembly GCA_019843655.1. Classification (NCBI taxonomy): domain Eukaryota; kingdom Metazoa; phylum Arthropoda; class Insecta; order Hemiptera; family Belostomatidae; genus Lethocerus; species Lethocerus indicus. Next base: position 15,933,233 of record JACDQD010000003.1, on the reverse strand, counting down.
TTCCAATGAAAGTTGGCGAAAGGGAGGGATGTTACTAAGCCTCGCATATCAGGCCCGGTTCACAATGTTGCTAATGCTCTCCGAACATTATTGGATCCGTTTATTCCGCCGAACTATATTCACGTTTCAGCGCTGAAACGGTAGGGACCCTGAGGTTGGAACGCATCTGCCGGTTCTTCCATTCTCATCAACTCATCAACGATCAGCCAACCTGAACGCGCTTTCTTGATTTTCTGTAATATTCAACTGAGAGTGTATTTAACCCTGCAGATTACTCCGATTACAATTAGTGAGCATCGTCTGTGGTTCTCTTAAAGCGAGTAATCATTCCGAAGGTAATTATGGTGCCGCACTTCTGCAGTGCCGAGAAGACAGTGTCGGCCTTAGTTCTTTTGCATTGATCATTACCAACGGAGGGGTAGGCAGTTTGTTTAGCTGGCCCCAGTGAAGGAGGCGTGGGAGGGTTCCCGGACACTTTACATTTAAATGACTCCAGGGTCTCCTTTAACTGTTGCCGCCGGCAAAATCCGAACTCCGACGGAGTATCGAACACATCCCCTTGGTCTCTGCGGAGGAATTGCCGAGTCATCGTAGCCCAGACTATAGATGGGACCTACGCTTTGTCATACTCGTCGCATATAAAAGTCGCAATGTATAAATACATTCAACTCTTCATACGAAAATCATTGACTGATGTGGTGTAAACCCGTAGTTCTATTCACACAAACGGATAAAAGTTTACTTAAATTTGACATTACTTATAAATATATACATATATTTCAACCTTGGAATAAGTGCCTATATATGATTTATAAATAAAACATTCACGCATTTAGCGGTACATTTTGGCCGGGTCTTCGACGATGACGGTTGCTCGCTAATGATACCGGTTTGCGGGGGCGCTAATCTGAACCCACGTCGGTCTTCCTTCCGTTGCGGTCTCCACCTCCATATCGGTAACAGATAATCCACGTTGGGTCGGGTCCCGGCGGGACTCCGCAACTCGGTAATTACTCAAGGGGTGAATCGCCAGCTAAGGAGAAGGGACGACCGGCAATTAATCAGCAGGAGAGAGGGACCCGTCTCGCGTCTGTCTCCAGTTAGAAAACCGAGTCCCCAACCGAGTTGCACACAGTTCCCTCCATCGGCGGCCTCCCTCCACCATTAATTGTGGACAGTTTGCTAGCCGCGAGGGTCGCTATGACTTAAAGCTTATACTCGACTCGACTTCAAGTCATACAATACACAATACAATTGTGCATAAGCTTTCTTAATTTTTAACATTTAGTAAATACGGGGCAATCCGTAATTTCTTATAATATTTGGTATTCGCTGTATTTAATTATTTGGAATCTCAACTCTCTTATGTTATCGAGATTTCTAGGGTAGAAATAACTTCAAAAATTAAAAGATCGCGCATAAGGAAATACAATGAATAATCGGCACACCGGTAACCAAACGAAGGCAAACTGGCCTCGTTATAGAAGTCACAAACATTAAACGGGCATAGTATTGCATTTATTTCAATAATAACCTGCTCTTGATCTTCAAGCAACCAGGGTGGGTCTGTTCAAAATTGACAGCTAATAATAATCAGATGTGACCTCTAATGCACAGGGCTCGTTGCTAGAGAGTAGCATCGCTTCGTGCTGCATCGTTAGCTAGTTGTTATAACAGCTGCAAAATCTCAGGTATCGCAGTCATTCCATGCAAATTGTAGAACCAAGTGTACGTATAGGGCTTCAACTTGTTTAAGTTAGGGATTTCACGTAGTTCACATACACAATTTAAACTTTTGGTGTTTGTTTTGGAATATGCCAAGACCTGGGGTTTCCCGGCGCCTGGATGAAAGTGGGCCCTCCCTCCCTCCCAAAACCCTCCGCCCAATCCCGTTATGTGTTTGCTTCCTTGGAAATTAGCTTTAAGCAAACCCTTAAGGCTCCCCCGAAGATCAATCTCTAGAGTCCGAACAGTTACCAAACCAGGGGGAGAATACAAAAATGTTTGCTACTTTGGTCAACTCCAGGGAAGCTTTCAAACACCGACTCAGTATCTAACAGAGTTGCCCCAAAATTACAGGCTTACGGAAAGATCATTATATATCATAGTTTATAACAATATTTATCTGTTTTCGGATACAATAAACGGACAAGATAAACGTCCAAGAATAGTCTCGATCACTTCCCCCACAGCATACCGTATGTCACGTATTTAAAAACACGCGTTAATTCAAATAATTTAATTTTAAATCGGAATGGAACAGCTGAAGATTATTTACAAATTATATAGGTTTATTAGGATTTATGAAAAAATGTTCAAAGTATTGTTTTAAGCCTTTTTTAAATTTTGAAATGTTTATAGTTGTAATTTTATATTACAAGAAAATAATTGGAATAATTCTTATTTATCATACATATTTATATTCAAGGTGAAATAAGAATTCAGATAGACTATTAAACATTGCTTACCCATAAGTAAATATCTTGACGCAGTTAACGTTATCTTTGTTCATATCGAACAGTCTGGACAACATATGCATTTTCATCCATGAGAATCCTAGCGCTAATTCGAAATACCGGAGTACGGATTATCCTTTGCTTGTGGCAGTGAATCGCTAATGTACACAAGTGTGTCTAGGGCGTGTTCATTAATATTAATCGGATATTAGCCTGAATTTCTCTGAAGTGAACCAACGAAACGCGTCATGAAACAATTCATCGTGAATAGGCGAGGCCTGTAATAAAACGCGAAATAAACTAAGGGGAATGTGCCGAAAAATGTATTAGGCCACATCTAAAGGAGGGTGGCTCTACTCATTAGCGGGCGGGGTTAATTAACTGTGGGAGCATGGGCCTGTCCAGTTTGTAATGTCCCGTGTCACTTTAGGCTCCCCCTCCCTTTAATCCCTACCGGACGACGAAAGCCGGCCGCCGGCCACCGGCCTACATCAACGTGAACATGTTTATATACCGCTTTAATATGGTATCCAGATTCTGAGATAAGGCGTAGAAGGATATCTCCAGCGAATTTCCTGTTGGAAGCCAACGATTTTAGCATAATCGAATTGTATCACTCTGTATATACGAGCCAACGTCAGTGCTCCACTATTAATGCTGAATGCCCGGAACAATGTTTTTCAATAAAGTTCTTTTGAGGGCCGAAAATATTATGTAAGGGAGTTGGACGGCTATGCTTCAAAATTATATAGTTATTGTATAACCACTAGTCCGAAACAGTGAAGCGGGCTCATTTCCAGTCCACGATCACTTTCCCTTAGTATAAACTACATATCAAAAACTTGAATGTCGGAATATAAACTGTAGATACAGAAAGTTGATTATAATTTGTCTAAAACAAAATTTCTAAAATTAATGCTCCATAAACTTGAAAATATTGTTGGCCAGTCTGAACTGTCCTGAGTGAAATTACCCAGGAAATTTTTTTGACTATTCCTGGCATTAGGCTAGGAATTTCTAATGGAATTTCGTATACTGGCACAATATAATATAATAACATTGCTATTCGCTACAGGTTTGAACTAAAGGTATTCGTCAGGATAGGAAAAATTGTCTCTCTTCAAAGGTTTAACTGGGGAAGCCTAATTCCGCTTGACATATCAATTTATTCTACCGAGTTTGGGAAAACCTGAAACAATTTCTTCCATTTTAAAAACTGGCGATGAAAAACTCATTTTGAGTCTAATTTGATTAATCTGTTTTTTTTTACCGAGAAATATGGCGCTAAATATTTCTCCCCGGTAATACCGGCTCGTTTATGACAGGATTTATGGACCAATTCCCTTTGGCCCACTCTCCGCCTATTTAAAGCCGAATGTTGGAGGCACAATTTGTTGCAACCTTCCTCTCACCTGAATGAGGCTCTCACTATAAATAGGGGGCCCCCGCCCCCGCCCCTTATTATATTGTATATTGTCACCGGCGGGTGGTAATCGCGGCGGCAGATAATTGCGGCGAGCTGCCTACGAAGGGGGCGCGGCGGGCAGCTGACATTTACATTATTAAAGGCACACATACCGATAAATAATGGGCCGTGGATAATAATCCAGGGAGGAGGAGAGCCGCCAGCCTCCATGAATTATGAACCAACGAAGGATGGAGTCGGCCGGTTAATGAATGACACGTCCCAGCACCTGCCCTGTCCTCTCCGCTAATTCAATTAAATGAAAATATTACTGCTTACGTAACCATTAATTTTTTCTTTGAAGACAATTTCATGAAAACATTGTTCTGTGGTTGATACAACTGAAATTGGTTGATGTTGATGAATAATTTTCTTACAATCACTCTAGTCTGTTTCCATTCGCCTATTTTGACATTCGTTAGACCGTAATATGCGTAGTAAATGGAGGTCCACCACTATCGCAGCGCTGTTGCTGTGGTGGTATTTTCTCCGATAATTAATTCGGACGGATTAAAATAGAATTTCTCATGTGGCCCCCGACTAGGGGGAGTGAGCTCAACCGTAATCCGTAGGTGCCTCACTTATTTAACGACGGAATGAAACCTGGATATGGCGAGAAGCCAAAACATGTCTAGTATTGGTGGTCTCCAATTAGCGAGTGGAAACAGTAATTCACAAGCGCAAGCGGTGCCCCAATTTAATATGTCTACGGACATCTCTTCTTAGACTGAACACGCATTCTTAAATTGGGAATTTGTTAGGTTTTTATTCTGGCGACGGGATCAAAGAGGGTGTGGTCAATAGGGGACCGCAGATTAAAACTATTAACTAAATAATATAAAATTTACCACTCAATAAATGTAACAATAAAGACAAAAACTCAGCAAAAGCATATTGTAAGTATCCGGTTACGTACAACGCAACTCATGACTATAGGGCTCTAGAATATAATAATCGTGAAACCAGATAATAATAGAGTTCACAAAAATATTTAATCAAATGCGTGAAATTAACCTAATTACAGAGTTCTAAGTTCACTGAATATCCTCCTTAAAAAAACAACAATAATGGTTTATGAAAGTAAATGTTGCAATTAGAAACGGTTCTAATCAGAAAAATTATTACGGGAAAAACCTCTCGAAATAAAAAGAAACGAGATCAATTGCGATGAATCAGCGCTCATTTTTCTGCAATTCATTAAAACGAACGAAAAAAGTAAATTTCAGCTTTTATTTGGCAGCGGGATTCACTGGTTCATAACATTCCCCAGGGAAACCCTAATGAATAGGTCTCGTTTTCGCTTAAGAATTATAATTCCTTTTAATAATTAAAACATTTTCTCAGTCAATATTATCATTACAAAAAATTTAATATTATTCGTGTGCATTTATATACGTATTCCTGTGAGCAAAATAAAGTTTGAATGACTATTCAGAAACTGTCTTTTCTATCTGGAAAGGGTGATTTTTTTCACCTTGCAAACGACCGGTAATAGACTAATTGGATTGTATGCACCTTGATAGGATAAATATATCTTAGGTTACGGGATGGGGACTACTAATACAATCTCCCAGACAGCAATAGGAAAGTGTCCTCAACTCTGAATAGCGTTATTATATTGGTGGTTAACACTAGGGATTAGCCAGGAACCTAGTTCTTTATTGCATCGTTTGACATACAGTCGATTTCCGACCAAGAACGGCGATCTTGGAATTCCCTTTCAATTATTCCTTTTCCCAGTAACTGGGCTCATTGTATATCGGCACCTATCAACTTGTATTTGGGGGGCGCCGGCCTTAGAAACGGGCTTTTCAATTGGAAGTTTGCCTCGGACAAACCGCCGAACTGGATTCTGTTATGCGCACTGGCCGAACGAACACTTCCGCGGTCGGTGTAAGTTGAATTATTATCTGACTTGCGTTATTGGGGCGTACATCGAGCCGGGGCCGCGATGGCCACAACTGCCGCTCACAACTCGAACCCGAGTCACGTCCCGGGCCTGCTCCGGTACAAGATTGAAAAACCTCGACCAGTCCTAGAACATGTCCTTCCCCTATCTTCAGGGCTAACAGCTAAAGCAGTGTTCAAGTAACAGGACGCTAACCTAAAGTTAGCATTGGTAAGTGGTTAAATGAGAGGAGGTGGAAAATTTTAGTGCACTTAATATTATACTTTTGTTTTAATTCTTGAGTTATTATATTATTCATTGTTGTTTAGTATCGAATGAGTATATTTTAATAATGGGATTCTTCTATTTTTAATAGAAAAATATCCAAAGAAAATTTATAATTATGTCCGCTCGTGAAGGGATATATACAGCTTAGAGGTAAAAGTCAATGAATTGAAAATTTAAAAAGAAAACCGCGGAACAGAAATTCTTCGATAAAGTAAGTCGAATTTCGTCCTTCGATATGAAGAAACAATGTCCGAAGTGTTGCAGGGGCAGAGGGGAGGTTAAAGGAAAAAATGATATTAGGTTACCAAATAAGGAAAGCATCAGCCGAACCGAATGCATTCTGAAATATTCAGTGGCCTGAATATTTTCCCACCGGCCGAGTACCGAGTATAACAGGCATCAAACTCCCGGGGACACTTATCGGGAATTCATACGGAACCGAAGTGAACTATCTCCGGCGGGGCGGGCCTAATGTGAGTTTAGTTTAAAACACGTCGCAATTCCGGATGAGGTGGTGGAAGGAGTTCGGGGAGTGAAACATTGGCGAATCGTTTAGAAGTTTGGCCGGAGGCAGTTTTGAGAGCGCTCCTCCTACGGACCGGGTCAACTTGCAGTTGAAGCCGCACAGGCGCGGCTACACGCTGCCCTTTCACCCTCTCTCTTTCTCCCTCTCACTCTCTCTCTCTCTCTTTCTCCCTCTCTGGCGTCGCAACGTTTTGTCGCCATCTGGCGACAATTTATAACGAGTCGTATTGCTTACGATTTTCCCTATTCCAAAGTATCGCTCATAATAATTAGCCTTTTAATGGGCCATTAGCGTTAGTATCCATGTTAAAGGGAACGTCATAGTAAACAGTTGCCGCACAAAAATAAAAATAAATCAAAGGCGTCTACTGAAAACAAGAATGCAATGGCATGATAGGGCATATACATATTTCCGTTCCTCGGTATTAATGATATTTCCCTATTTCTCCGGTTGTTACTCATTACTGAATTACGGTTACCTGTAAACAAGTTATGTTCAGAAATACATGATCTGTCTTATCCACTCGCTTATTTTTTCATTTTGCCTGTCGATAGTACATCACCTGAACACATTTAATGTAGCGTGTTAAAAGTAAAATTGATACTGAAACATTGGGTTCTGCTGAACGGCCCAAGTCGTGGAGTGGAAACCTCTTGGCGCGTTATTCGACCCCGTAAAATGTTTTAAAGGACCTTGCGGGGTATAAATCTCTAATAAATATTCCCGCTAAATATTTTCCGCTCGCAGATGGCGTTCGTTCGAAGAAAAATACATTTCTTAGATGTGTTGGGATTTCCGTGCAGCGGTATTAAATTCACCATTCATTTCAGTTTTTGTCTGCGAGCACTATTCACGAACAAATATTTCCTTCTCTTGGTGGAATAATATCGCGCGGGAGTACTAGTTACAAAATTCATGCCTAAATGTGAATTCCCTTCCAAGATATTCCAGAGAAGTCACATCATAGGGTCTGAAATTTTTACTGACCACAAGACTCACATTCTCAATTGAGTTATCGAAATTAGTTGACTCTCATATCGTTTCCCCAGTAAACTAAGGTCGGGTGTTGATGAACGTGGATTGCAGGCCGAATTGAGAAAGGATAGCACAGTGATCCTGGTATTGCGAGAACAGTGCGTTTTTGTGCGATTTCGGATACAAAGTAAAGGGATTTAGAATTGTTTGATTGGAAGTTTTTGCCGTATCTGCTTGGATTGATGTTGGACGCTTAGTCGAACACAAAACCCCTCTCAGAACTCTCACATATGTCCACGTCGATTTGAAATTGTTCGGACTCCGGTTTTTGTTACACGGTATTTAAGTGCCGGTTTAAAAGACTCTGCATTATTTGTCGCTTTCGTTTTCAATTTATTTATTTTTTGAAAAAAGCGAATAAATGCGTGGGTTAAAAATGTAAGTTATTAGGCTGATTAAAATCTATCGAAAACAATAAAATTGTTTAAAATAATTAGTTATAAGAGAGTTATTAAATGCGTTTTAATATTGTTCGTTTAAATAATTAAATTTTTGAAAATGTACGTCATCAATTTGAAATGTACTTTTATGTCTTACGGACTCCCTAATAGAAGAGTAAAACGCAATATCACAGACTGTTTATTGATTGTAACACCACTAGAGAGCTGAAAACTTATTCAGATCATCGACTAGTAGGTTTGATTGAATAAATGCGAATGTTACAACCTGCCGCAAGCAAGATAAGCCGATTGGCATAATGCAGTTTTGAAGGGAATCTTGTTCTGAACACAAGGCCCGACAACAACACACCCGGGTTGTGACCGTCGTGCCCAGTCTAATGTGCCCATTAGACTTGGTAAACATATCCACTCTCCGTATCGCACAAAACATCCACTCAAACACTAGAACAACTCAAGGGCCCACTCCTCTGTGGACCATCCTAAAATTCAGGACCGTCCCCCTATAACAGCATTTACATTTCTAATGGGCCCTCTTCATAATTGCAAATGCGACCGCCGAGAGAGGTTCGGGGGTGAGATGGGTGGGGGTTAATAAAAATTGAAGGACTGGCTGACCCATTTCAATCGGTAATTGAATATGACTATAGTACAATTAAATATGGCGTTCGGGTTCTTTTTTTGAATCCTTGAATTTTTTTGAGTCCTGCACAGCGCTCCGGGATTATTTTAACTGATACTGCGTGTGTGTATATGTCAACCGAAGGGCCGTACTGGGTTTGATTTCATGCATAATGCAATTACTTACTAGCTGTTATGTACTTCATAAGTCTTCAATCGCTGACCGGTTTCGGTTTCATTCCGTGAAATAATTCGCCATCTGATTATGTCGCCGATGTACTTTGCCACTGTAGGTCTTTCTCATGGCACTCTACGAACGGTTTTTATACCTCTGTATTTCGCCAGATTTTCATCCGATAACTCGGGAATGTGACAGTTTCAGTATTATCTGACCGGTAACAGCGGAGTACATCGGTTTGGTGTACGACGATAATTACTTTACTAATATGCAAAACGAAGTGGCTGACGATGGCGGGTAGCCGAAGGTAGGTTGGGTATGTGTCAAATCAGCGAATGGAGACGGCAAGAGTTGTAATATTTTAGTTATCTGTAAAAGTTTTACCTTTGGATCATCCGTTGTAATTATATATATATATATTTGTTGGGCAATGAGTAAAACATAACTTATTTCTGTCGTCGACATTTCAATTTTGCCAGCTTCGAGTCGGGTCTAAGCTATCGACCGGTTAGAAAGGGAAAGTGAGGGAGAAGGCCGAAAGGAAACGCGGCAAAGGGCGAACGTTAACAAGAACGTAGCGGAATGCTGACGTCAAGAAAGGAAAGGGTGGCCCGCGGCGACGGAGGAGGCCACCGCCGTCAAGAATGAAACATTCCTCATAGCGTTGTAGAGTGTAAGAGGGGTGCCGGGGAGGATTGCGGCCTAGGGGAGGAATATAAATCAGGGACGGGCGGGCCTCCCCTTGTAAAAATGTCGGCCGGGTGCGCCCACAGAGAGAGAGAGAGAGGGAGAGAGAGAGAGGGAGTGAGAGAGAGGACCCGATTGCGGCAACAATGAGCCGAATCGAGAACAGAGCGAGGGGCAGTTGGAGTTTGAAATTGATTTCATTAGGGGCGCTACACGGAGTTGGTGGGGCCCTCGGGGGGCCATCAGTCACCGTTGGCCCGCCGCCCCTAATCCCCTCGTGTCTCCCCAACCCCGCCCCACCTACCCTACCCAACCTTCCACCGGCATAATTAACCGATGAAAATTGATATAAGTATGAGCGGACTATCCCCCGCCGGATAGTCCCTTGCCTGGTACCCAGACTTTGTAGTGGTTTCCGTTAACCGGCCCTTCGAATTTATATTAAACTGTAACCCTAAACCAAGATATAATACTGTAATTATGCCGATAGATCCGAATTCCGATGGTAAGAAACCTCTTGCGGTTTCGATGACGGAAATTTGATACAAGAATTATAACAGAGAATATATATATAATAGCACTTGAAAGTTTATCTACGAATCTATTTTACCGGTCTAATTTTTAAGAAATGCGACTGTTTATTATGCGTATCTATAAATTAAGAATTCATTGTACAAATAAATATTAAAATTCCTTTTTCGTTTTTTGCGTACAATTTTACGCAGAGAGAATAAATACCTGCAGAAGTAGTGAAAAGTAAGCTGTAAATTGATTGCCTGCGAATATTATATAAGAGGTAGATATAAATCCGAAATATGTAACCTATCCTTAATTACTTAATTTATAGTAGCACAAACTGGATTAAGTTTGCACTGTAATGGACTAATAAATTAGAAAGCTTCTTTTCGACGTCTATATAAAACATACATAATTCTTCTTAATCTAGAGTGCTTAATCAAGTTAATGATACATGCTTCCCACTGTCTAATACGAGATTATTGCAACTTTATATATAAAAATAAATTGTTATATATTAATTAAATATATAAATTATAATATTAATTACATTATATATTTCTTATTTTTGTAATGTATTCAAGAAATAATGAAACGTTCTAGGACAACAAGAGGAGCACCTTTTGGAACCCGTGATAAAACAAGATTATTATTACATCCACCATTAGTATTAAATCATCAAGAGTTTAAAGCACAAATAATTAAATTACAATCCTAATATTATTAAACATTTTGAAAATAAATAACTATGTTAATCTTCCTTAGTAACACTGCTTCACTTGCAGTAATTAAAAATTTGCAATTTCCATTGAAACCTGCAATTCATTTATACAATTCTGGGAATTGACCGTTGGCTAGGATTACATTAAGCAAAAATTCCTGGACTAAGCTCGAAAGGTGGGTTGCTATTTAAAAGTCTGAAGAGTTTTAATACTGGGAATAATTTATCTTACCTAAAAGCCACAGGTCTGATTTTCCTCACCTAAAAAAAAAAGAATGTCCATTATTAACTACTGGATTAACATTGCATGGAGAAAACTGTTGATAAATCACAGCCCTCATACATGGAAATTTAATGCACATTTGTAGAACTAGACTACATGGTGTAATAACAAAGCTTCATAATTTTTATCTGCAATGAAAAATATGATGCTCCTGAATTATTTTCTCATTTAATAGAACATAACGTAATGAATATTGACAATGAGTTTTCTTTTGAATTTAAGTAAATAATGAAAAAACGCTATATTAACCAATAAAAGAACTGGACAGAATTATGTGCAAATATAAATCTGATAAATATGAAATAAAATTACATCCAGCGATAATAAATGCAGTTATATTAAACAACATTAAATTGCTCGTTTTATTTCTCTAAAAATACGAATGGATTTACATTCATGGAAATTGATTCATGCAGAATTCACTCTTTTCTTGTTTGAATTCACCCATTTCAAAGTTCTGGCGAGGCTCCGATCTGTTTTATTCTTAATTTAGAGCGAAACATCACAGTACCCGAAACGCTATAGTCTTTGTTAGAGGCGGGATAAATCTAAATTGAGATTGCGGGGCAAGGGCCACTCGTCTAGTTGGCCCTAACCAATTTCTTTGATGGCGCCCTTTTAATAGTAAAATATTCGCTCTCTTCCTCTCCGTGGGTCATATTTCTTTATTTCCCTGTACACCTATGGCTTTGAAAACTGTTGGCGGGCTGGCTCTATTTTCTATATTAGCTACGCGGCTGATAAATTAACACAAAGTACAGTTATGGGGTCAAAAGTTCTTATTGAAATGACCTGGCTGAGTCCGGTGGGCCGCCTCCAGAACTATTTTTTGGTTTCCCTCCTAATCCCCTCTTATTCTCGGAAAATCCTGATTTCCAATTCAATCAAAAATAATAATTTTTTTATGAACGGAACTCTTTTCTAGACAGAGGAATTTTAGATATTATCGTTTCTTGCCCATCACAATAGTGTTCCTGAACAGTGAAAGTTAAAAGTAAATGGAGGCATCTTAAATTCGGCGAAACACTTATTTTCTCCTTTCGTCGACTACTGACAAGACTGCCGAGCGAACAGAGGGAAGAATGGCCGTATATCCAGGAGAGATGTGTTCGGCCAAATTGAAGATAGCGCCGGGAGCGCTGAGTGTCTTAACGGTACTAATCCCAGGGCCGTGAGCAGCGATGATCTCGCCCGCACAAGACTACAAAGTGCGCACTTAGTTATATCCGCACCATAACGCCCCCACCCACAGAGCGAGCCAGTTTTACCTCGACATATTGTTTACTCACAAAATTTAGACGACAAAACACTGTCCACGTTTTTCTCCCCAAAATTTTACTAATTTTCCTAGTCCATACAAAATGTGTCGGTGACCAGAGAACGATAGATCACAGAACGAGCGAACAGACAGACGTTGATTTGAAACAGTACTTTCTTACGGTAAGTCAAAACACTGTTATGCTCGAATTCCTTAGAGGAAGTAAGTTCGTAATTGAGGCCAACATGGGTAGATTCTCGGCAGATATCGTAACACCATAATTCATAGTGAGTTCCTGACAATTTATGTATGCTCAACATGTTTATGTACATACGAGTGTATGAAGGGAAATTTTAATATAAATAATATAGAAAATACAGTAAACATGTTAATATAACACACGTGAAAATTGCATTAATCGAACTATTTTGGAACTAAAATTGAGTTTCTGAATAGAGAAGAATTGGTAAATATTTGTAAAATTTGTAAAACTTATATTTGCGAAATATTCAAATTCATACTAAATATTATTAAAGTTTTATAATTTTATTATTACTAATATATCATAGTATAATTCGTGTTAACTCCAGTTTATTACAGAACTTCCCACAGTAACTGCTTTATTTGAAATTGCTAACAAGCTGAAAGTCGTTCAACAATGATTCTGTTTTACTAAAGCCAAAGGCAATACGCTGCATTAGAGAGTCTAATCCATTACTAAGTAAGGGGCAAAGACAAAGGGGAATTTCCGAGAAAACCCCCTCTTAGCTGTAGGAAGATCAAAACGCGCGTCCACAAATGGAATGGGAACAAATATTTGAGGAAAGAGAAGATAAAGAAAACACTAAAATCCGTGAGTCTTCCGTGATTTCGAGTCTGCCTAGAAGGAAGACCTAAGATATGTTTAAATCCTGAACTCAAATCTGTTCGATTTTTGGTTGCAAATATTGTTTTATTTCCTTAAATTATCCCTTAAATTATCCCGGGTGAAACGAAAGGATAAGTGGGAGAGGAGAGATCGGGATCTGTTTGTGTATGAGGAGGAGGAATTCGCGAGGTTAAGTCTGGAAGAGAAATTGTGGACTTGTTCCACTATCTATTTCATGATGGCAGTGGGGCATGGGTCGGCAATGAGCGTGAGCTATCTCGGCAGTTTAGAGACATGATCAATTGGAAATAAATATGTTGAGTATTACGATCAGGAAGATGCCCAACCGGATTCTTCACTCTTTTTGCGTATAGAAATTATATATCCCTGCATGCGCACTTGGCAAGATAAACGTTTTATGACTACCTACTAAGTTCCAAAGTCTAAAATGGTGGTATGGTATATCTCAAGCCAATCGATGCGCGAGCGATTTATTATTAAAAAGTTTGGAATACCATGGTTCTGGCGACCTTCCGTTTCACTCTGAGCTCAGTCTAAATACTCCGTGCAGTAATTCGATAAATTCCAGTTCAATTCAGTTAGTACAAACCGATTTAAATCGGTTAAAGTAAAGAGCTGCCCCGTTTCGTTACAGTATATTACAGAGATTCCCCGTAGGCTGGGGTAAAAGAAAGGTCGATTGGGGCCCGTACTCCGGGGCCCCGTTACCTCAACATTTTTCAATACCCCGGCCCGCCGGTTGGCAATTGGCAAAGTACACGGACTGGAAACAAATTAAAAGCCTGCAACAATAGAAGGGGTCCGGCTACCGTAATTGACCGTGGGTAGTTGGAGTGGGGGCGGTAGTCATTAAAACTTACACAGGGGGCCGGGGCACATGTGCCCCCCCCCAAGTAGCCGCCCCCCCGCCCCACAACCGCCCCATTCTCTAGCGCCAACTAGAATTATTAATTGCCACACGAACTTGTAATTAACTGCATTTATTGCTCGGTGTTAGGCCGTCACCGCAAACTCCCCCTCTTCGGAGACGACCACCGACAATCGGCCACCTCCCAGTATTCAATTGGTATCGCCTATAATAATTTCCAGTCCCAATATCCGGGCACTCAATTAAAGCAAAAATTATTACAAGGCGTCCCTACCCTACATGTGCCTCCGCCACCCCCTCTCATTCCTCCCCGCTATTTAATCAATTATTTTCCAATATTTGTTTCCTATAATGCAAAACATCGTGTATTCGGATAATACTGAACTTTTTTTGTTTAAACTGCAACTTAATACTCCGTAATTTTCTGAGATAAAAAATACGGTCATTCTGATAATAATATATCAATTATTAATTTATATAAGAGGAAATTAAAGATGTCCAAATGGCACATGTCGAGATGAGCCAGTAAAATTTCCCGGAACAACTGGTTAACCCTAGAATAAACAAATTACACTGAAACAGAAGTAAAATGTTGGCAAACTCTGATAATGCAAGCCGAAATGAAAAAATATTATTCAGAAATTAACGCCTCGCATATCGTACAAATCCGTTCGCATAATAAATTAAATTCGCGACTATGTTATTTTTCTCGTAATCTTTCCGCGCGCTCTTATCAAAGTCCTGTATAATAATTGAGGCGCGACGGGAGCTGCGACGGTGTAATTTCGAGATTCGCGTGACCGAGACGCTCGATCCGGGCCTTTCTTTATATTAAACCATTTTCACGTGGGCCGTGTAAATTCGACGTGGCTCAAAGGCGGCTGCGCCCCCTCCACGCGTCATCTGCGGGGATGAGTTTCGTAATAACCCGGCGGCGAATTCCCTCCCCCACGGCCGTGAATTTAAGAGGATTGCGGCTTTGGTGTAGGCAAAAAATCGGGCCCCAATAGACAAACAGTGGGGCACCAAGTCACACACATATTGGCTGCGACCCTCCTACTTATTCCCCGCTCCTGAGCAATTCTATAATTCCAGGATATTCGCTCAGCCCGGTCCGTGCCGGTGAGTAAGGCCGTGAGCAATAAAATCGCAGACTGGCATAATCTTTAAAGATGATGCAGAAATTAAATAAGGCCAAATTTATAAGAGTAATGAAACAGAAGGAGCGGCCTTGTTTAACCATCAAGAAGCATACGATTCATATTAATCAACGATGAAGAAACCACTCCTGGAAAGCTAGGAAATCCTGTTGAGACTACTCTAGAGTGGGGTTTCAGCGGACGACCGAATACCCGATTTTAATTAGCCAAATAGATAATCCCCTAACGAGGCACTACTGCCAGTGATCAAAAGGAACGGAGTTAGGCACGGTACTCTCAATTTGGATAGGAACTATAATCCCCTTCATCCATTAGTATTGTAAAGGTAAAGACCTAAATGACTCTCCATTATATGTATAGAAATATAGGATGATACGTCTATCTATAAGGAATTATTAGTATACAAGTTAACTTCAACAAAATAAATTAAATTTTCACAAACCATAACGTATTAAATTTGACGTATGTATAAAATGTATTATTTAAAATAACGTATTTCTTATTCTCCTATTACAAGAGTGAGAAAACTTGTTATTATATCCGCAAAATCAGCGAAACCTTCTTGTAGCGTTCACAGTTTTCACAGGATCAATATCGAATGTGTGTAATTCTTTATACCAATAGTTTTCGTTGATGATGCATATATCTCATATTTTATACACGAAGTTGTCAAATTCAGTTCCCCTTCTTGAAATTTAAATTTACAGATTTACATCTATAATATTTCTTCTGATTCTTTTGAGTTCGAATCTTTCGAATCTTATACCATATGCTCAAATTCAACAATGACGGAACTAAAATAACGGAAAAATAATTTTGTGATGGAAAGAATCCATCGACATTTCAGGTCAAAAAAATCATTTTAATTAAATTTACAGACCTAGTTTCAGTGAAAATGTTACCCTTCCTGTACATTTCTTGGAAATACAATTCTCAGAAGTTTATTTCTAGTGCTTTGTAGAAATGAGAAAACAGTGTTGGTCTGAGAAGCAAGAGTAAACTACAAATTATGTGCCCGGTTCTTCGATCAATCTTTCTCAATTCTTATCCAATATGAATAAACCCCGCTCATCATTGCGGACATCTACATATTATATTACTATGGAAAATTGTACATATAACTGTATTGTAAATATGAGAAATCTGATTTTTATCAAATTTTTTAATTAGAATCATATTTTTCATATAATATATCGGCTATGAACCAATCCTATTACCTAATCATTGAGTCTATTTCGACTCATAGTGGTTAAAATTCATTAATGAGTAATTAATTAATAATAATTAAGAAACATATAATTTGAGAGAATTCAATCGTCCGTTACACAATATGAAATACATATGTGATGTACATTTAGTTTCTTCTCTCGAGTAAACTTGAAGTTTAAGAGGGAGGGAGGTATTGACTGCGCAGTATTACATTTCTCAGGCCTTTGGAATCGCCTGCAATTTTCTGATTTAGATCTGCAATTTTGTAAATGGCTTCAGCTTGCCTGTAAAAACAAATCTGCTCCGTCCCATATTTTCCCGGCAATATCAACTATCGCACTGGCGCTATCATGAGCGTTTGTTTCGGTACAATAAAAAGAGAAAGAAATTGTATAACAGTTGACTTTGAATTCAATAGAAATAGTAATTTCTCCAATTTAAATGCCAATTTTCCATATGTTATATGCAGCAGTCAGTGGAATGCATGCGAGGGTGAAACAATCGCAGGAAATTTACAGAGTCAACATAGGGTCAATACAAAATTTAATCAGAATTCGGGGACGGTAGAAATTATTTCAGGTCGTGCAATTACCATTGATAGGTTCATGACTGATTGTTTTGATTGAGAATTAATTCTTAGATTATTTAATTAATAATAATTTTTTAAAAGTTAATCGGGCAATTTCGGTGAAAACTAAATGCTGTGAAGGTTAATCTGTTACATAGAAAGTTAACCACAAAAAAATGTTTTGTTTGTACTCCGATTTCGCATTGTGTTTAGGTGGTAAGTCACTGATTAGGAACTATGCTGGACCGGGTCGGATTCCCGCATTAGCTAATGCCAGTGATCAAGCAGAACAAACCTAGCTTTAGACCAAATAAACGGGTGAAGACAGAATAACGCTATTAAAAATAAGATCCAAACAGTGGTGACCACCAACCAGTATCATATAAAACATTACCGAAAAAGTACCAAATAAGGAATACATTTTACTCTTGTCCAAGATGTATCATACATTAGTTATAAATAGGAAATGGAACAGTGAAATTAACCTACAATATACATTTATTATTAACTACTGGAGCACTGACAAAACATTTTACTTGTCCAAAAAGAAAGCTCTGAAATCGTATTTCTTTTATTCGCAAAACAGTGTCAACATTTCCAATGATAATTTGAAAATATTCCAGTTCAGTTTGCCGATCAGGTTTTGTGGTAACAGCCCGAGTGCTATTCACCGGCCGTCGGAGTAGACTCCGATAAATATCTGATTAATTCAAATTGAGAGTCATTCACCGTATATTTAATTCAATTTGAATGGCGATCAGAGTGGAAGGACGTCGGAGTGCTCTCCGAAAATGGAAAATTCAGACCCGGTCCGCGGCCAAATCATGGCTTTTGGTCGGCTCCTCCAACCTACCCGTTACTCTCTCGGAGCTATTAATAATATGACACAGAATCAAGTGCTCTCTCTCGCCCCCCCCACCCCTCTATCCCCCCCCCTCCCTCTATCCCTCCCTCCCTCTCTCGCTCCCTGCCGCTCGCTCTCTGATGGCGTTCGCGCATAGCGTGGCGGGGGGGACTCCAGTAATAATTAAACGCCGGGCGCATTTGGCATCGTTGGATGGAGGGCGACTAGGCAAGGCGGAACCAGATTACTCGGAGCCATGAGATGCGCGTACTACCCGTCATCAAACTAACGTTGTTTTGCCCCATCCCGACTCCCGCTCAAACTGTTGTAATTCGGTTAAAAACTTCGTTTTTATGCAGCCGAGCCAAATAAAGTCCGCCTGTTTTCGGTACGGACGCAAATCTGGCGAATTTGACTATTTCAACAGCGTGGATAGTGTTACGCCGAACATTCATGCCGGGGCGGGGGACGATTTTATTTTTAACGTAATCCCATTCAGTGTCGATGCTTGAAGTAGTATTTTGTAGTTCTAATCATAGATATATTAATAATTAAAATGGAATTCCTTTATTTTTCAATTTGGTAATGTAATATAAATCACATTCATTTCATAGTACCAAACACTCTCAGACCACCAAACCGGTATCTAAAAGTTTTTAATTGGTCATAATTAGGGGAAAATAGTAGTTTAAATAGTGAAAATCTTGCAATTTGAAATTTTTGTAAGAGACTGTTTCAAAATGTTATAATTTCTAAAGAGGAATTGTCTGTGGAAATACTAAAAGTTCAAATTACTCTCGTGAGATGTACTCAGCGAACCCGATATTCAGAGGGAGGAACCATTAGCTTTTAAAATACGATATTGATCGTAGCCTTTGAGTAATCTGCCGTTCTTCAGCCCCAGTTCGCTTAGTTTAGTTATATTTTATTAATTGAAATCAACGAAGCGTTAATACATTTCCTTTAACGAGTAGATAAATTATACTACACATTTTCAATACGTTCAATACAACAGATATGCTCTATTTACAGAGAGAATAAATTCATATTAAATAATCACGAAGTATAATATTCACGTAAACGATACGTAAATAAGTATTAACACTAAAGTGATGTATTTGCATTGAATAGAATTGAATAACCTAGCTTCACGTATTTTAGAGATGGCAAACTGAAAGAATTAAATAGAAAACGTGAATTAATCGACAGTAATTAGCTTACTTTGAGTTTTTAACAAACTATTTATGACAATTGATCACACAATTTCTAATCCGTCGGAAAGTAATTCCCATAATGCGAAATGGGTTCGTAAAAGGTGTTACTGCTTTTATTGAATATAGATTAGATTTAACAAGGACTATACTATATGAGCTAATGCATTTTAGGTTAGATATATAAATCGCACATTCGTAATTTTATTCTTTCATATAGTTTTGTACAAAAAACAACATAAACCCAATTCTGAGATGGATTGCTTCCTATGGGCTATTAAATCATAATAAAGAATGGAAGAGATTCCACAGTAATGAGATTATATCTTAATTTACAGGGCGCGTCCAGTATGCTTGCTATTTTTCTATCTTTTGCACCAAGTTTAAAACTAAATTAGACACCCCTCAGATCCGATTTTGTGTCTTGTTTATTTACGTTGAAGTGGATAAATCAGAATGAGAAATGAACTAGTATTTATTACCCGTTTCCAAAATAATAATAATAATAAATATTCGGTTTCATTGACCATTGCAGTGTTGACGGATGTGGTAAATTAGAGCTTAACCTTAGTTGATCGGGTAGAGCTCAATATTGTGGCGATTATATCTAGAAAATTTATAGGTACTTGCCAAATTGATTTTGCACGGCCGCCATAATTATTACGCGGTTAATCTATATTGGTCCTCCCTGCAGGGGAGGAACAGTTTCGGGGTGGAATTCATTCTCGCTCAATTAACCCTGCTGTTTGCGTAAGGCATTGTTCGCCAACGTTTCACGTTATTCCTGCCGATGGGTCAACATAATTCAAAGCACTCGTTATTGTATCTGGACGATTGGGTGAATAATGTGAAATCAAAGCGAAAAATGCCTAATGATAAATAGAGAAATTCGTATCGTTCAACTAACTTAACCTATTGCAAAAACCTTAAATTAATATTTAATAATTCGAAATTAATTTTGCAACAACAAAAATGTGGAAAATAACTGTTCTACGTTAACAGTTTATATTGGAATCTAACGCTTCTTACTGCGTTAAAATATGAAACAATCCATTCAAAGCTTTATTGTTTAGAATCAAACATTGTTGGCCGACTATTTTTTGTGTTAAATTCCGCGTACCGTCATAAATACAACGCATCAGTGTTTGCAATAGGCGAGGAATGTTTAGAGCCGCGCAAATAACATTTTCTGAAAAAGAAATGGAACGTAAATCATAACGATCACGACCGACAAAACTGCGGTGATTGTAAAAGTTGAAAACTCAGGCATTAAGATTGATGGCTGGGACACGGCGGTCGGAAAAAATTAATCTTTTCTAATTTGGCTGTGCCGGGCAGGGAAGGTTGTCGGGCTTTATTGGTGGGATGGGGGTGGAGGGGGAGGGGGCGCTTCTGAATGGGACGATTAGTGGGGGCCGATGAATGAGCCCGAAAGCTGGGGGCGTAAAGAGACGGCTCCGGGGGTGGAGGAGGTGGAAAAGAGTCGGGGCCCGGTTATAATAAGGGCACGCATGCCCACAAAAGACCTTAGGAAAGGCCCTACCCAGCCGCCCTCGCGTCTATTTAATCTATTGTTAATTGTACAGGTAATTTACCGCGCATATAAATCAAACTGGCTGAATAATCCCCGGACGAACAATGCAGCCACCCCCCTCAGAGATTAACTTTTTAAACCCCGCCCCCACCCAGTACCTTCATCATCTTGTTTCGATAAATTCGTACCCGAGGCTCCGAGTAACGCCTTGTATTATCGTTCAATTTCAATGGCACGATTGTTTGGGGTGTCGGCCGGGAAAATATTAAGAGCAATATTTTCTTTCGGGTATATCTAAAATTTTATAAGGAAAAGTTACACAAAAATTCGTATTGTTAGTTCAGCTTGAAAACAAATAATTGGCAATTTCTTTTAGAAGTAAATGTTGGCGGGTTTTTCTCTTCTAAAATCTTCGCCTGATTTTATTTAATTAATTACCTACTGGCATGTGCTATCTGAATGAGCGGTAATACACATTACATTATTTGAGTTAATAGAGTAATAAATAAAACACTATTGTACAGGAAGGAGATAATGTGACCTCAATAATTGAGTATAATAATCGAACAATCTAAACTTTAGAAGATAATTTTTGTAATTAAAAATGCCAGCGATGGTCTTTTGTGGATTGCAATTATATTTAATACTATCCTGTATCATTTTCATAACATATCTCGTCGTTGTAGTAAAGCAATTGGTCAGTTTTTCAGTGAACCGTTCAGATGAACATACAGGAAGACAACATGGAACAACATATTTGTAATTAACCACGCGGAAACTTGCCGTTGTCCCATGACCAACTCTCATATAACACGAAGACGTACGATCGCTGCTACAATTTATTGCGGAAGATAAATATAGGATTTCAGAAGATGAGCCCAATGAATTTAAAGCGGGGTGCCTTTATGTGGTGTAATGGATACTTCAAAATTTCACTCCAGGAAGTTAGAAGAACGAGAAGATAGCCAGGGCTTCCGGTTTCAAACTTCTCTCTTCTTATTGGAAATTGGTGTAATAATACGCTGACTGGACCCCCCGGTTCTATTTCGAATTAGGTTACATTTCGATCACCGGTGTTCTGGGATCTAGAGCGCAAATTTCGGATTAGAATTTATGATTGCTCGATTATAACAGTGCAAAGAAGGGAATATTTTTTAATCAGGGCTCAGAGCTCTTGGGTGCATTGAGACCCGGGTAAGCCAGGGTGGTGGCTAGGTGGAGAAGGCCGATGATGGAGAAGGCCCGTTTCCGACTGATAACTTATACCCGGGAGCGTCCCTCCATTTCGGCCCCGCTTTCGGTATGTGCCCCGCGTATCTAATGTGCCCCCGGCGGATCTCTGTAAATAAAGTGGTGGAGCTCCTCGTAAACAACGGGACCGAACCCGCCTCCAACGCTCTCACCAGATCTATGGTACTGGTGACCTAACTTCGTGACGTTTCTAACAGGAATATTGCCTTCTGCGGTTGTAAAATTATAGTAGAAGAAAATTTTCATTACATAAAATGATTTGCTACTTTGGAATATAAGGTTTCACGAATCGTATATACATGTCTTTTGGGTTTATTACAATCTAATTACTCTCGATATTCAACTGAAGAAATATGTACGATTTCAGGTTAGAAAGATAAAATATTTTTTTATTGTACAATAATCAATTGGCAGATGTTATACATTTCCGACACAGAAGTTTCAAATATATTCTAATATATCGCCAATATCCAATAATACCTCATATCAATTCATTGTATTTAACTTTTGGCCCTCACCACCATTCCTGTATTATAATCAACGTACAATCACAAATTGCCACATTCCTTTATTAACTATAGAATTTTACATTATTTGTGAGTTGCAATCATTGTTCCCGTCGCTTTCGCATGATTATGTTCATGCAATGAATTGTATTTACTTAGAAAACGACCCCGTACGTATTGGTCAATATGCGCAACAGCAAACCATTGCCACTATTTACTGTCGTGGTATACTCAAATTTCGGAGTCAACATTGAAATTTTCTAATTTCAGGCATGCTGCTGCATCATTGATCCTACGGTTACGTCGATACTAAAAATATTTACCATTTTTACTGTTTTATTCAGAATTTCGATCAACGCTGATATTTTCAACTGTTGTAATTCGTTTGAAATCGGTAATGCCTGCTTTTATTTTGCTGCATTGCCTTCTAATATATAGGTTCTTAATTTGAACATTATCGTTGAAAAAGTACGTCAAGGAGACTAAGCTACGCTTGATAGTCCGCACGTCGGTACGAAAGTACCGATGTGGTATGCTAGGAACATGAACAACGCAACGGGGGCAAAAACTGTCCTACGATAACAAATTGGTCTCAAATATATTAATATACAGAGGGGTCCAAAAAAATGTATCCACTAAGGACTTTTGATTGGAATCTCTGGATGCGAGCGATGTTGGATTTCTTGACGGAACCCCATAGTTCTATTCCGTAAGTCCATGTCGGTTTTAAAATGGATTTGTATATTGTCAGTTTGTTGTCTATTGAAAGTTTTGATGTCCTTTTCCAAAGAGGTCTCAGCAGTCTAAATTTGCGATTGAGATTTGTTCTTTTGAGTCGCGTATCGGGATGACTTTTAAACAGTGGATACATTTTTTTGAACCCCTCTGTATATAGAGGTTAAATATATTTCATAATCGATATGCACGCTTTATGCATAACATACCTTTTTAATAACGTTCATTAATATTTCCTAAAAACAGAACATGTTTGTTCTCGGGTTAACAATTTAACCGCTATTTATTTTTGGACTTAATGTGTGTACGATATTTAACTGTATCACGAGAGAGATCTTATAGAAAGCAGAATTAGGGTGACAAAAGTAGAGAGAGGTAAATGAACTGGGGGAACAAATTCGCCGCCGCCTCTATGCATATAAGCATTAATTCAGACGGCGCCGCTTTGTTAGCGGCGACCTATTCGAGATAATCCAAATCCACCGGGTGGAGGCTAAGAACTGGGCTTGGTGAGCGAGAGGGTGACGGTTAAACCGGGGCAGGTCACAATGAGGCTCTGTTTGCCGGGGCCAGACCATAAATCCGAAGCGCCCGGCCAAGTTGATAGCTAACGCATTGTGCCCCACTCTTAGTCTTAGTAGTATACTAACCGTGTGTCTGTGTGTGTGTGTGTGTGGGTGTAGGTGCGCTTCTCTGGCCTCCCGGCTCGCTCGCGGGTTTGTTTTTGCGAGGCCGCCTTATCCTCTATAACAGGGCCCAACTATTCCACACCGAGTTCACGGACCGAGTCCGGTCAAGGGGCGACCCCGCCCCATGAAAATAGCTGGCATTCTTGCGGCATGAACTTATACCTATCTCGATTCTTGCATTATTATATATTGTATAATTTAAGACATTTCTTACTCAGTGTTTAGACAACTATAATTATTTTTTTCAACTATACAAATACACCGAATAATAAAGTGATCCTAGTAGCTTCAGCCGGCACCCATCTTCAGTGACATTTTGCCATATTGGTGTCTATCCACGAACTCAGGGTGCCAGTGATGACATTAAACAGTTTTTTTATTTAATGCAGATATCGCTGCTCTTTTAGGTGACGGATAAACTCTCACTACATTGTTACAGCCCGCTCACTACATAGTATCAATGTCATTTCGGTTTATATTATCAATTACAGAGTTAGAGTGTAACTGTAGTTCTGATAGGACGCGTCATAGGGGCGTCCGCCCCTCCCCTCCAACAATTCCACTGACGGAGTCGACATGTCTAACGTGTAGAAATATTGATATTTTTAATCGGAACTGTAGTTGAAAAAAGTTCACTGCGCCAATGCAAATAGAGAATAGAAGAAGTGAGGCTAGATATGCGGTGATTAATTTGTGGAGAAATCAAGGGAGAGAAAATGAGGGAGGTTTACCCCGATTGCACATCATACCAAGAGGAAAAAGCAATGGCGGGCCTGTGGGTGGGGGCTGTGGCGGAGCCGTCTCGGCTGAATTTATTAGTCAACTGTCGTCGGGGAAATTAAGGATTCCTCTAAAGCGGAGACCGAAACGGGAGCAAAGGTTATTCTAATTACGAGGGTCGCTAAGACGGAGGACTGGGGGTGGGCTCGACCGGCCAAATTAAAAAGAAAATCTAATAGCGTCGCCCCACGAGGATACTTGTCTTTATAAAAACAATTAAGTCTGTCTTAAGCCACGACCGCTCTGAGCCCTGTAATCTCCGGCTACTGTTTGCCACCCCCTCCCACCATTCCTAATTTAATTATGAGTCATGTCTGAACTGTTAAATTTAATAAGTCGTTATTTATAAATTTTCTTCGCCGAACGGGCAATATAAAGGTCAGTCCGCATTACCGGACGGAATTACGTCGGTTACGTCCGGATTAAGAAACATTCTTACTAAATATTTTCATATTTACACTGCACTACGATAGAATTATAAAACTCGTCTAACGTTCTCTCTCGTCACGATCGGTTATCCTGACGATCATTCAATAAATCCTGAAATTGAGGTGTGATAAATTTGAAACTAAACTTTGCTATGTAAATTGAGTTATTGAAGGTGACAGTTTGAAATTTAATTATTTCCTCATTCCAAATACAAATTGACGGTCTGGAGTTAACAGCGCAATTTAATACAATTTTATAAATACAAAGAAGTGCTCCAATGGCAGGATTAAATATGCTCTATCTTACTGGAACTATTTAAAACCAATACAATGAAACCAAAACCTTCTTCAGTTGAATTCAACCCATATTTGGTGTATAACGTATATGAAACGTCTCGTTAACTTATTAAAAGAAGTGCCCTCGTATTACAATTCTGTTAGTTTTATTATGGAATATTTTCCATCTAAGCCTGAATTAAATCGTATGTTGAATATCGAGCAACCTCAATGATCCCGTCCAAAAACGAGAAGTGAGATTTTATTTATTTGTTCGAAAGGCCTTCATTGGACGTCTCTGGCTGCTTGTTAAGCTCGAGTTGAAATCTACGTCGAAGTTGTCGCCTAACAATCCTAACTCGTTAAATTCCACTTATCCACGCCATGACGAAGCACCCGAATCTTTCTCTGATACCTACAGGAAGTAGGTATGAATTGAATATTTTGTTCCAGGTAAAAGAAAAACGCCAGTACACGTGTAGACAAATTGGAAACTCTCAAAATGCCTGTATGCAGTCTTCTGTTTTAAATAAAGTTAACTGAAACAGAGCACCAGACGAGTCATTTATCAATCTCGCGATCGTAGTTGACTCCCAAATTTGACAAGCTGGAGGGAGATAAACGTGGTCCAAACAATAAATAATAGCTGATCTTCTATTTCGATCCATAACGAAATATTCTGTACAGTAGAACTAAAAGTCTACATACGGGGAATATTTTTCTTATTTTATTTTAAGGTATTTATCGGGGGTTCGAAATATATGACTCTGTTTCAGAGTTGAATGAAACGGGCAGATAAATCGTCGATAATATTTATCGAAGTATCGAATTTTTTGTATCGCAACAATCTATACGGGACAGAGCACACTGGACTTTATGAGCTACTCTCGTGATGAATTCAATTTATTATTCTTCGGGTCGATGCACTCGCTTCCGACATTTACATGCAGTGAACGCGATGTATTCTGTTGATATTCCCGTACAGTTGACGTATCGATTCCACACCGCGATCTTTGGTAGCATTTAATCACCCTGTCATATACTGCACTGTTGCCGTCATACCGCCAAAACAATTTCATAATGAACTACCTTATCCCGAAATTCATATTTCACTCAACACGGACAGAATATTAGTCAATACTCAACTTAGCATTAAGGTAAACGACGCAACGTTTTGGTTTAACCCATAGAGTTTAAGGATGAAAAAAAAAATACGGAATATATCCATTCGCTCGATTTAAAATTGATTTCAGGTAGAGTGTACTCGGCCAGCTTTGTGAGAGCGGAAAATTGAGGGAAAGAGCTGCTGTGGCGGGCATAACCCCCGGTGAGCGGCTGACTTTATTTAGCCTATCAATCAGTCCCCTCCCGGACCTCTCCACTAGATTATCCGAGCACGCTTTAAGAGCTTTACAGTTCGGATCGAGCCCCGAAGGACATTCGTTTATACGCCGTCCGATAAATAACCTCCCCTCCGGGGGGCTATACGGCCTCCTGCAAGTTCATAGTTCCACAGAACCACTCAGGGCCACGGTTTTAGGCTTTCCAGCAGGATCATTGTATTGCTCTAATAAACCTGAATTCTGTTAAATCAAAGCCACCGTGCAAAGCGTAAAAACACTGTCCCAACACTCTATCTATAACATTTAGTATTATAGTATGTACTATTATCATATGGGACGGAACTCGGGGCTCATGAATGCAACTTGTGCATAGAAATTAATAATATGGTTATAAAACGAGTATATAAAGTATTAGAGTGTTCCTGATATTGCGATTCGGGAAGCCTTTTTTAAAAATACAGTTAGGTTTACAGTCAATCGAATTTCATCAGTAACGTTGGCAACAATGATTGCCTGAGAGCATCGTTAGTACACAATTAGATATGTCCAGACCTTCCATATCCACGCGGACACTCAAATAAAAACTTAAATAATAGAATATATAACACTAACAAATTTATAATTTATAAAGGCTACAAATAATTTTGAGTTATTGAGTGTAAATATATATATATATATATATATATATATATATATATATATATATATATATATCCAACATATTTTAAATTCTTTCCATCAGCTTTCATATTGATATTTATTGAACGTTACCGGGAAGTACAGGCCAGAATAAATGTCTGGATCTACAGAAATTCGCCCAAAGATGGCTGTATATATTTACTCGTTATATTCCAGGAGATGGAGGTTTTTTTAAAGCGGTAGGATGAAAGTGGATCGACAAATAGAGAGAGGGTCTTTTGAGACGGCCAGCGGATTATTCAGGAAAAGGGGGAATTCAAGATGAAGGTTCGCAAAATGTTATAATCTTAATTAATTTATTCCAAAGCATCCAAAATAATTTGATTCAATTTTGACTACGGGGCGGAGTAAGTGCTGACTTTTTTTTCCATGATAAAATATTCCAATAACGTTTTTATATCGGAGGAAAACGGGGTTTATTCTTCCTGCCGGTCTAATTGCTATCGTAATTGTTCCAGGGGGCTGGACTTCATTTGAGAGTCTTCATCAGATGAAGTGCGTATACATAAAACATTCCTTAAAATATATCGTTTTAAGCTCAGAATAATTTATCAATTATAGTTCTGACTGTTATGCAATGCCATTATTTATAGATATGTGAGGTGCAGATTTTTTCTACTCCATTAATTTTCGTAACCTAATGTTTGTTTGGTTCTATGCTAATTCAATTTGGACTTCTTGCCATCGTCAGTAGCAATAAATTAGTAATCAATATGTGAAGCATCCTGTTATAGCATTCATCATATTTCATTTCATGTTTATTAATTTTTCAGACCGATGTTACAGAAAATTCGGATAAATGTCCACTGGCCGTTGGATTAACTAAGATTAACTAGATGATTCCTTTAACATTAATTTAAGTCCCATTCACGCAATGGACTATTTGCAATTATTGTTAATCGAAAATCAAATTAATTCAATTACTAATTAGTAATTGATCATGAGAGGAGCTCGTAAACCCTGTACGTTCAGTAGAATTCAGCTCGGTATTTTATTACGAGACAAGTGCTTCCCATCTGAAGTTACTTCGATCTCACTAATGAAACTCTGCTCCAGGAAAAGGAGTAATGGAAGGGAAGGAATTTCGAAGTCATCTGATACTGTGGCGATAGCGTTGGACCAAATTTTCAGTCAATTATTAATTTTGTCACGAGAAGAGATCGTAAACTGTAGTTAACTCGTCTAATAACACTATGCTTTATAATTCTGAAATGATCACATTTTCTTATTAGCAAATTAATGATATTTATCCTACAAATAGTAAAAGTTGTATCTAGGATTTAATGTTAATATTTATTATGATTTCGTATTAGAACACGATATTAACGAATTCATTTTACAGCGTATCAAAGAAATTTCACATTACTTAATAAACCATTTATAAATTAGTTACGCTAGAACTGAACCGGCTGAAACTTATTCTTTGTTATCACCGTAATTAAGGTGAATTCTTCTTCTTCTTTTTCTCCCCTAACCATTGGTTGTCACCTGTTGATGGCACACGGTGCCAGGGCTTAATACTCCCGGAGAAGTTTTAATAACAAAGTTTGATTTTAACTCATTTGCGACGAGTGGACGGGAGGAAAGGGAAAGGGAAATGATAATAAATTCGACGCCGTCCTCTTAATTCCGCCTCCCGCCATCCGGCTCGGACCATTAATTTAGTTCGGGAAAAACAAATTTCGGGTGACCGGTTTCAATAATTCCGTATACGGGGAAATAAATGCTCGGGCGGCGGAAAAATATACCCCCTAGAGAGTTAATGGCGCGTGAAATTCGGTTGAAAATGAAATTAAAGAATTAAGAACGGAGCCGGAAAACAAACGGTCCGGAGACGGTTAGATTGCAACTTCATTATGTCCAGAACTGCTTTCCGACCAATTCGGTAATATATTTCTTCGTGAATGTCCACAATGTTATTCAGGGCTATATTTCTGATAATAATCTAAATTACTTTCTTAATACATGTTTCCGTTTAATCGAGATATTCGTATAATAGAATAATCGTATTATAGAAGCAATTATAATTGCGGGATTCAGATCAAGTTGGATTTAATCATTCGTTTACTCCAAAAAAATTGTATACCCATATTTATATATGTATGAATGATAATAAATTTATATCGAAAATGAAATATCGAATATTGAAATTTTTCGGAGATTAGTTTCGTCTTCAATCCTATCTTCGTCAGATTTCAATCCTTTCCAAACGCCACAATGAATATTCAAATTTGTAGAACCCTTTGGAGTCATTTCTGTAGGTAGATTCCTCCGTACGTTCAGAGAAATCAAAATCAGCACAAAACAAAACCAAGAATGCGAATGTTGTAAATGCACAAAGACACAAGAACGCACAATAATTTCACTTTTACTAATTTCAAGCGGCAGAATCCGAACAGTTGAAGCCCCCGAGGTTAAACAGCAGTTTCGCAGTCGATTGCCCAAGCGGGGTATAAATTTACTTAAATTTTATTATCTCCTTGCACAAGTTTCCGCTTTATTTGCATTACTTCCTGTCCAATGGTTGGGTAATTTAATCGGCCCCCCCCGAAAATCATAAACAACATGCCCGAAAAAACATTAGACTGATTGTCAAAAGCAGTCGTAGAGGCTCAACGCAGTTCTTGCACGCTACAATTCATCTCGTCCGTTTTATCCGCTACAGGCGGTTATAGATATTATATAGATCGTAATTTATCCGTAGTAACAATTGCGGTTGTAACAAAGGGCTGTGAATAATTGGGACAAATACAAAAGAATTAGAATTTGACCGCTTGGTCTGATTGTTCATGATTGTGAAAACGGTTTACAGCCTTCATCAATATCATAATGGTACACATTTAAACAATGGTGTTATAATTAATTTGGGATAATGAAAGTGTTAATTGATTATTCATATATTTAATAAATGCAATATTAACATTTCAGTGGGAGGAAAAATTTTAAGCCATTCGTTTGCAGAAGGGGGAAAAGGTACGAACAGTAAAATCCGAAAAAATGTTTTGGATTAAAATGACATTTGAAAACAGTAAGTGTGTGCCCGTAATATAACACAGAAAAATATGATGCGGGGACCACGCTAGTGGTTTCATTCTACGCCATAAATATTTGCTGCGAACACTCGTATAAAATAACAACAACAATAAATTGTCGATAAAAAAAATTTAAAAGAATGTAAAATTAATTCCTTGCACACCTTTTACACGTTTTGATATTCTGCGGTTCCTATATTTACCGATTTTTATTGCGTCTCCCACTAAAACCAAAGCCATCGTACTGTGTCTGCAATATGTATTCTGGCAATTTCATGAATACAGTCAATTTATTCCTTACTAACCTATATTAGTAAGTCCCTTTCTGTGTGCTAGTACGAGTTGAAACTGTGATATTTTTGTAATACCGTAGATTTCGTGTGTTTCTGTCTCCTCTCGCTGGTTTGGTCTTTTGCAAAAGACACGAAATCTACCGTATCCCAACCCCTCGCAGACCACTAAACAGGTATGTCAAACTAGATGCTTTTGCAATATCAGGGTTGCGTGGAAAAAATTGATCGGGCATCAATCCGGGTATTAGCCGGGTTGGCGGTGGTACAGTGGCCGGTGGACGGGAATTCCTTTCAAGCAATTCCAAGCCGGCTAGATGAACCCCCCCCCAGCCGCCGACGTGTTCGGCGCGGTTCTAACATTGTCCGAACTCACCGATGCCGTCCGAATTCACCGCGCGGTGATTTACCTCTAGCGCGTTAACTATTCCGCAGTGAACGGTGAAGGGGGGGGGGGGCGGGGGAGTGGTAATGGAATGACATTAAGGAATTTGTACCCGCCCCCCTATAATGTATCGCAACACGTCACAGATTGACGAAGTCGTTTGGAGAAAGTTCGTAAAATATTTTCTAGACCGAATAGATACCCCATCCCTTGTTACATAAAAATGCTGCAGTTGCCAATTCAAATATATCATATTTCCATCAACCAAACGACTTATTGCCGCAGCAC
Source organism: Lethocerus indicus (assembly GCA_019843655.1). NCBI lineage: Eukaryota > Metazoa > Arthropoda > Insecta > Hemiptera > Belostomatidae > Lethocerus > Lethocerus indicus. Next base: position 15,901,928 of record JACDQD010000003.1, on the reverse strand, counting down.
GAAAATTATAATTATGCTATCGCAGTAAACTAATAGACGATTAAAATGGGATGTACAATTTCGATACAACTCTGATAGAATTATAAGGCTTTTCTAAATAATCAAATATTCAATATTGGTTTACATGCTGATATCGCGTAATGGTCTCTAAATCTATTGGTTGCCGATGAAATTAAATTCTGAAGATTCTTCTCCCTAAAATAGTTCTAATTAACACGGGTAGTGGTGTAAATTATTACACCGGATCTAAAATACTAATGTTCCTAATATATTAGTAGGGAGCACTCTAATTTACTTTACAATGTACATTATTTTTCGTATGTGCATATTTATTAAAAAAGACCATTTCGGCGGTGGCCGGTGAGAAGGGAATGGGTTAAAGGGGGGTGGTTGAGGTAGGGACAAGCCATCGATAGTTAGCTATTATTATGTAGAGTGGCGTCCCACTTCCTAGACAACCCTGGAATGCCCCACTTTGCCTTCCTCGCCAATCTGTCCGCCGCAGAACCACACCAACTTAGATGAAATCCACAATCCCCTTAAGTCCGGTTACGTACTAAGACAATTTGTAACGGAATTCCAAACATTTGATTACTCGAGAGCAACGACTGCAGTCTTTAAACGACTGACGATGTAACATGGAGAAAGAGAATTAGAACTTTACGTCTGGACATCTAGAAAAAGTTCAATATATAGAAATTTGTCCTCCGTCAGGTTTCAAAAACACATCGGGTGGGATTCGAATACTATGGGAAATAAAATTAATTTTAAACTCCAGTAAACTGGTAGACACAACTATAATTGGTTATAGCGTCCAATATATCAACGAATATTATTATTTTCTATGCATGGAGTATTCTTTGTCTCGTCTCAATTGTAATTGATCGTATTCAAAATATTAAAAGTCATTCACATAATATATTGGGAACATTATTGCCGCCACTGATTAATCAAAATTAAGTCAAATTTGAGTATTTCACTACAATAACGTTCAACGCTTAGGATCGTCGAAGGTGCCTCTGCTCAAAATGTATCGGTTCGATAAGGCGAAGTGAGCGAAGAAGGGAGGCCGGCCTTATTGGACGAGAAGGGTGACTGGACTTTGGGGTCGAGGGGCCTTCGGGGGACGGTGTCTAACAAACTGTTGATATTAATTCGCGAGCAGGGGGCGGTTTTGTGCCGCCCCGGCTCAATTAAACGACCGCCGTCTCACTGCACGCTGCCCCTGAAAAGATGGTGGTCCCCGACCGCGCCAATAAAATTGGTACCGATAAGTGCAGGTGTTGGTACCGGGGGGCGGGATCCGGAGCCGGCTACGGTGAAGGGAAAGACTGACAGGGGCTCCCACACTTCCACACCTACCTACAGCCACCTCCTGATCGATAACGCCCTCCCTCCAGCCGGCCACCCCTGCCACCGTGCAGTAAACAAAACCGACGTTAAAATAGTCAACGTTTCGGTACTGGGAGAGATTTCGGCGTACGCAATACATAAATAATATCCTTATAATAATTTTGACAACGGGGGACAAACATTAAGCATAATTATAGCTCGTGAAAGATCTATCTATAATCTCTTGCAGGACACAAACAATAACAAAAAAATAAATTTCGTATGTATAGAAACTAAATAGAAACATTCATTACTTTTAATGACTAGCCCAACCACGATATAAATGATCGTAACAATGAAAATCGAGTACAAAAAAAATAGGAACTAATATAGAACTGTGAAATTTTAAGAACTTTCAGTAAATTATAAATGATAGTTCTGAGAAATTTGATTTGGACCATTGAGTTTCAAATGATGGAACCCCTGAGAACTATTTTGAACCATCACCAATATTTAAAAAATGAGTAATCATTATATTATTTTTGTATTTTTTCTATTCTTTCAGAGGGAGTTTGATGCCTGTATAATACCTAATTTTCAACACTGTACTCTCTTAACACAAGCTGCCTATAAATAAGACTTTAAGCCTGAAGTTAGGCTTTGTGTTGGCACCCGTGACCTATTTCACTCACTATGATTATATATCATTTGTACAGATCCTTCAGTTACTTTAAGTATTTTCTAAATTAATTTTGAATGATTAAAATACCAAAACAAGTGTTGTAAACTTACCTGTTATTTGTTATATTATCCTAAAACATCGCAATCACGGTCATTAAGTCCTGAAATAAAAAAAAAATGTTATTATTTTTAAAAATACGATAATAAATTACGATTATAAATTGATTTAATTAATTATATTAATAAATATAACCAACTACTAGTATTATATTATTTACTAACTTAATTAATATCTAGCTCGTTTAATACAATTATCAATAATAGCTCTGGGACAGATCCGTGGCCTTTGCATCTATAATGGGATGCGACAAATACAAGAGAATTATGGACCCAGCCCAGTTTGGATTAAGAGGTCCGAGCTCCGATCCGTATTCTCAGGGTAACAAGAACGAGGAGTTCATTTTTTGAAGTTTTTTATTTTCATCCTAAAAAAATAATAAGTAATTAGAGATAAGTATCCTGCGGGTTGGCTTTGATTCTATTAACTTAGTGTGGAATATTTCAAAACAGGTCAATGAAAATGGATATATATATATATATATATATATATATATATATATATATATGTAGAGGCATACATAATCCCTAGTTATCACACTAACTAATGAAGGGACCCACTTTTGCTCTTAGGTTAAGTAGGTTTATGATGCAAGCCTCAATTCTGAAGAAATGTGTTATTTTTGGTGGCAACCAAATTGGAGGTTAACGCTTGGACATAAAATATTCTGGAACGGGATAAAAACTATTTAAATATTAAACAGGAAACTCATTACTTATTTGGACCTCATTAAGTATACAGGCGGTTCAATTTCATGTTCATAAAGGGTTCGTCCCGTTACGCTGATGGAAAAGAATTGTCTATAGAAGGTTGTTTACTGTTTGAATTGATGATGAAATCTGTATATTTTACTCAACATTTGAACAATATGAGGGTCCTTTAGAGGATCTCTTCCACGGGCTTTAATTAGACACGTTCCAAGCTTGAACACTCAATCGCGATCGTAATAATAACAAGAGAAATAAAACGTTTTACCCGAACCAAATTAGTTGGTCAAATTCACGTTGTTTCATCACAGGGATATTGTCGGCAATTTAATGAGGTACACATGTCCGTAGCAATCACCACGACAACAGCCCCCATACTACGTATATTACAATAATTGAACAGTAGTACTACAGATATAGTACTGATAGTGTAATTCATTATCTACCTATATTGGCAAGTAACTCACTCCGACAGTGGTGAAAAAATAAAATCTCTTTTACTAAGGAAAAAGGCGGTGGAGAGAAATAATTGCAGAGTATTGGTATTCCAAAGCCACGTGCAAATTTGAATTTCGAAATCAAATATTGAAATAAGAATGATAAAACGGACGCATTGACGATAGAAAGGAAAAATAGATAATTATTGACAAACCACATGACTTTTACCACTCAATCACATACAAGTCTATAAATCATTGAACCTACCGTTTATTTGTTACATTTGCCTTTGTGTCATAGATTCAGAACCGCGGAATCTGGGACAAGGTACACTCGATTAGATTCAGCATTCATGCGCTGACAGCGCACTGTTGATCCAATTATTTCAACTCGATTACCGTTAGTATGCTGGTATTAATAGATTTAAGCGATCTTAAAATGGCAATTGTTTTTATATTATTCAATTCGTTCACCACGAAAATATAATAACTGTTTATAGACAGATACAATAAACTGAACGACATGGATTTATTATCTACGGATGAGTGTATGGACAATGCAATATCAATCTCTTTTCCCAAGACATTTAAATGTTTAAAGCTAATTCCATAGTAAGGTGGAAAGGCCATTATAAGTAATGAAAAATAAATGTTCAGTAATTCTTTTAATCGACATATTTCAGTAGTGACAGTAGTAATTTGCTGGAAGGGTTATACTCAGCACTCTACTTACAGTGTTTTCTCAGGCTACATTCAGAAAGTGATTATGGTTTTCCCTCCATAGCGAGGGTTTTTCCTACCATCAGTAATCAACGCGAACGCCTCCTCCACGTGGCGGGGCGTGCGGTACTTTTCTCAGAAACGAGGAAAAATATCCCTAATGAAATGATGTTTTTGAGTAAATAGCCTGTCAGTGTGAGAGCAAGGCACGGGAGAGTATAAACTAAAAAAAATGGTAGTATCTCGAATTCTACTAATTCTATTCGTTATTTTCTTTACATTTAAGGGGATTAAACGAAATTTTATAATATCTTTAATTAAGTAGATTCATCACGAATCTGAAACTTTCAGTTTAGAGTTCTGGCGACAATAGCCCGGGACAAGTGGGCCCTACGGACAGTTGTTCTTAAGCGATCGGACGGCGGCCGTCGTGCCCCAGCATAAGCCCCCCGGGTTCATCATAATTCGAACGCGTTGTCGATCTACGTAGAGGTGGGAGGCGGCTCGGCCGGTTCAGGTGGGTACCAAGATTAATAGGCGGCCTCCCAATTATTTTGAAGCCGCCCTTGGAGCACGTCTAATTGATAGAATAAACGTACCGCGAATTCTATCGGTCGATGTGACAAGAGTAGTATTACTCCTAGACCGCTGTTTGCCAACATATTCGAGCAGTTTTCGTTATTTTTTGGAAAATAATTCTGTACGCTTATTTAAGGCTTTCTATTATTATTTAAAATTAAAATTCAATAACTAATGTCCATAACACAATACGCGTTCTGTCCATTTTTATGCTTTTAATATTATTGACACCTGTTTTATTTTATTTTATTCCTACCGATGTTAAAATTTTGGTGAAATTATTCGTGACCGATACTGAATCTAGAAGTTATTCTCAATATAAGTTGTCTAACCTTTACATATTTATCGTTGGTAGACTTCGATATAATATCGTAAAATCGGTATAATATTTACATCGAGCCTGAGAACTGAGGTTTTAAAGTTTTATAGTGTGTTCTTGTCACGAATTCGCTCAGGGGAAATATATATGTGTATATCTGCGTCCTAATTTCTAAGTTGCAATATAGCTATTATAAACTTAGATTAATTCCCGATTAGATTTAACCATAATTATTCCCGCAACGAATCGTTCCGAAACACGGAGTTCACATTGAGATCGGTCCGTACCTTCGGCCCGAGATAAGATCGTCTACGACTGCAATATCGGAACATATTTTTTGTGTTCTCCCCCTCCCAACGACAACACCTTGGACACGCGAGTAGCCGTTTAGGAACAATTGATAGCGTTACCTTTTAATTAAGTCGGCGGCTGTTTAATCGGGGTATCGAGTGATAAAAGCGAGCGGATTCGATAACGGCGCGGCTGAAAATAATCGTGGCCGTTAATTGCACCTTACTATGAACTCCCCATCTAACGTGCCCATTACACAGTTTATCTGCACTTGTTAAATGGGTTACCGTTTTCTTCGGCACCATTTATTCGTTGTTATCATAAGGTCGACTTGTAAATATGCTGTCGAGGAAATAATATCCCATCCACTTAAACGTTGTGTAGTGTTAAACGTACTATACGAACAGTGTTGTATTGCATAATTCGGTGTTAAAATATGAGTTGATATTTCGAATATCTGGGTTCAAAAAATTGAAATGGATATTCAAAAAATAAGTTTACCGTCAAAACATCATTTAGTAGCATTTTTTTATGATGCTGATTTTGAACCCGACTCTTGAGTAACAATGGGATAGGTTACATAGTAGATTTAATAAGTATATACTGAACCTAAATTAATTTGAGGTTTTTTAATTTATTAAAATGTTCAGAACGTAATGGGAAATTAACAATTCAGGGCTGTTACAGTAGATTAAACACTTAGCAATGTTCGTCCCTGTCGTGAACGCTATTGGGATGAATGTGGTGAAAATTTGACGGAGGAATTGAAGGCAATGGGCACATTAGACTGAGTTATATTCCAATTTCCTTTGACAGGCACTTTACTTCCTCCATCTCGTTCTGGAAATTAATATCGTATTGTATATGGAATATACATGTACTATATAACACCACAAAGCCATCAATTCAGGGGATAATCAAAATGCAGTCGGATGTCGAGGTAATATTACCGGATAAACAAAACAGATCGATGTTGCAGGTCCGTAATGTTATCCCGGTATTATGTATAAAAGTAATGAAACGGTTGTATATAGGGTGGAATTTCAAGGAAGCTCGCTTCTCTTACCACCAATAAGTTGACGAATGCTCCTCGTTGTAAAAAAGCGGCCTCTGGGCATGAAAACCCTCGTCGCTCCAATAATTTTTCACTACAGGTGAAATTATTTGACTTACCGTTATCACTTCGAGCCCCATATTAATTGGATCGGAGGTATTGGATTCACTTTTTAAGGAAAACCGCAACAAAAATTCGTATTTAATTTCGTACTTTCCAGTCGAATTCGTGTATTCTGTTATCGGTTATTTGTTTGTACTGGTGTAAGTCATATATGAGATAATTGAAAATATTAGTATTTATTTATCGACCCGATGATATATTTAATAGGATATGTGATATCAATACGTTCGGTATTGCCCGCTGTCACGATCACTCAATCAATTAGTTTTTTAAAATTTGAATGGCTTCGAAACAGGAAAACCGCCTGTTTGGTGAAAACGGACGATAGAGAAAAACGATAAAAATGTTTCGGGCGGGAGTAGAGAAACTTGGGAAATTATATCGTAACCAAGAAATTAGCATAAAAATGTGGGGAGGCACACGACAGGTTACAGGTAGACTGTTGCAGGAAGAGTGAGAGATCGGCACTATTCCTGTGGGAGAGAACCGGCGCACGCAGAAAGGGACAAGGGAAAGTAAGAGGGAGACAGAACGAGAAAGAAGGAAGTGGGCTGGAAAGAGAGGGCAATAGAACTTTGCTCTGGTTGATGGTAAGACCGACGGGCCCGAGCGTGCTAGGTTGGGGGTGAGCAATCCATTTGTCAGCTGTCAGCGGTCCTCCCATTCATCAAATTATCTTCCCGCGAGGCTCAGCTTAAAAGTTGCGCGCCCAATTTCGAAACCTGCCCCCCGGGGGCGGCAAGGGCGGGGGCGGTCGAGGGGATGGGGCGCATTTCTGCCCCGGCCCAACTCGAAACAATGCGGCGCCCACTTACGCAAAAACCCGGCCTCTCACCCCCCTACCGCCATCAACCCCCGCTAGCTAGCTACCTACAGAATATTTCACAGAGTTAAAAAAAAACCCCGCTCCAAGGCAAACTGCGCTGCTTGCCCTACGCCCAGATTATCTCCATTATAACTCGGCATACGAAAATTTCAAATTAATATTTGAAAGTTATACTTTGTGAGGTCTGCCTGGATTTCTCATTATAAATGAACAATCCGTTTTCTCATATTCGGCAATGAGACAACGACGCATTATTTATTTTTAAAAATAAAATTTTTTACTTCCTATTTCATCGTGATCACCGCGTCATATATGAATCCGGTTTCCCCCGTAGTTTGATACTTAAGCATGTCGTAGGTAGATGAATGAGCCTCTCAGCAATGTAAGTATACTCCTATAACGCATCTAAAATATTAATAACGCGCTACAAACTTAACCTAACGACAAGCGACCGGTAAGTGTCAACATTTGGGAGTTACATACATAAGGAAGCATAACAAGTCGCACCTACCGAAACACGTATGATTTCACCTACTAATAATTCGAAACACATCGATCGTAGCCCGAGGAAGCGAGAAGTGGATTAAACGCGTGAAATGTCGAAAGTAGGGCACAACTTGCGCTCTTTGTTCCCGAAATGTCAATCTTCTTTCTTTTCATACCATATTGTTTCACATTAGATGATGAATTTGTAGGCCATTCTGCTTACAAAGTGTTATATATGTAAGACGAAAGTAACACGACTTCCAACGGCGAATGAAAAATACGGCACCACTAAATGATTATATTTCCACTGAATGGAAAACGGACTTGTAATATTGAAGTAATTACAGTATTGTAGTATTGATGTAGTTTCTTAATGAAACTATATTTTTCTCATAAATTCTTTTGTTTTCCAAACACACAGAACTCGAATCTCATTTGAATTGGATGAAATTATAATTTTCAACTGTTAATTCGTTGATGTCACGAAAAGCAAAATAATCCGATGAAACCTGAAGTTATTATTCAAGTAAGGGTCTTTGTACAATTACAATACACCAATTCGCACTGATCAATTACTTACCCGGCTCTGGTATTTTCCTAATTATCCGTGCAAATCCGAATCTCGTACAATGTTATTCTCAGGGCTGAAATTGTCCCGGACTTGTAGCAGGGCATTACCTAAGTGCAACTCGCCCCCTTCAGATCCCCTATTAAGGCAGGATTCCATAGGATTATTCTATAAACCGACCCCACACCAAGTGCACAAGCATTTAAGACATTGAAACACTTACAAGAAAATCGTGTCTATTCCATGAGAGTAATTTGTAGCTTTGAAATGCCAGTATGGGACGCTCGTGGGACATCCTGTTTTAATTATCACTTACCTAACTTGTGTGTGTGGGTTATCCGGTATGTTGTAGTATATGTTCTGTCCTCGTTTTGGTGTTTTGGGAATGTCATTGTTTTTTTTTGAATTGGGAGAGATTTTGTTAAGCGGCTTATGTCTTTCTCGGATTATTGTGAGGGGGGGGGTCAGTGAGTAGTATTAGCGGGGTGAATATGGAATCACTCTGGGGATTTATTTTCTAATTTATTATATTGTTTAGTTTATTCTTGAATATTTCCATATTCTCTATTGCCTTTCCTGCCTGGGTGTATTAGTTCTATGTAAAAAAATTTATTCAAATCTCCGCTTAAAAATTAGTGAAATTTGACGATGGTAGCAAATAGGTAGTCTTAATAAGCGCTACAGAATAACTAGAATAAGTTTTTGGGTCAGGGTCCGAAGCCAAGCCCCCTTTTCCGAAGTTGGGAAATCGGCGAAACCGCGCGAGCCGCGCTCAAAGTGCTACTAATTAATTCCGTAATTGGCCCTGGGCCTCTCCCCCGGAACCGAAATCCGGTTTAATTTCAGAGCCCTGAAACCTTTGAGTCGGATTCGGGGTCCGCCCTTCTCGCCCAACAGAACTCGAAATATAATTTCTTTTTTTTTCAACCCTCGACCAGTTCTGCTAAAGCCAATTAATTGTCTGTATTAAATTATTATTCGCGCTTTAACTGATCGACTGAGTGGGAGGTGGGCAACAAATTCACATTAATTGAGTTCGTGTTATTATGTCCCCAACAGAATACAATTGAAAGTGTATTAACCGCTAGCCTTTGTAACAGGATGCCGAATGTTGCATGGAGTGTGTTTCAGGCATTGTTTTGTAAATTGTTGGTAATTTTCTATCAGCGTTTCCTTGATTTGTTGAAATATACGAGCCACTGCTTTTGTGCATTGTGTATTAACACAAAAATAATGCATTAGCACGCGGTTGCCATACACTCAATAACTGATTGAATTAATAAACAATTATTAATGCGACAATCTGTGAGCCCGATGTAACTCTTCCCACTTACTTATGTGACAGCGTATGAGAGTAGTAATAATTCAGAAGTGAAAAGCCCGAAACTGTCTCTTGCAGCAAATTCTTATAATTTACACGGTTTCAATATCTTCTACGTATGGAAAAATATTTAGTACGACGGTCGAATGGAATATACGGCTGAATTACGGCTCGCCGTCTGCATAAATGAAACGTTATCATTTCTTATGAATATTTAGAGGGACCGATTTTTTTTCTAGAGCTGCCTCTTAGAGTTGGATTACACAGACTCTCCTGAGCGTATACTTACACTGCAGTGTAAATAAAATTAGAGAACGATCTCGGTAAACATTTGTTAAGCCCAGATTAAATTTACAGAGAGGGGAAGGAAAAGGGAGTGAATCCAAGTTTAAGAATAAGTTCCAAACTTGATTATTAAATTCACTTAGAAGGAAACTTCAGAAATCAAACTGGAAGAAAATATATCTTACCCTTTGTTGTGTTAATTTTGTAAAGTTATATATCAGAGAGTCATCTCGCTAAATATGAAGAACTTAAGGCGAAAAGAATACTTATTAATTATTCTTAAAATTTGCGTTGTATATACATCACAGATTTATAGACGGATCTTAATCTTATTTTTAATTAATGCTTACAAATTCAAATAATGATGTCCATCATTAGTTGTCAAGCAATCATATAGTTCAAGTACCATACTCAAAACGAATCTAACCAACGCCGACTCCTTTTTTTACAAATGTAAAATTATTTGACCACAGTGTTTAATGCTTCCTTTCTCAGGATATTTCGTAATGCTTCTAAGGTAATGGCCGTTTTCCCCGAATAAAAATGAATCCATTGAATTTTCGCGGTACGTTATTTCATTACAAAAAAATTTTAAAATCGGTGACCTCGAACACGGCCTATATCCTGTTGGTGTCTTCTTAGTTTCGAGATTGGAGCCGGAAGGCCTTCGGAAAGGAGGTTGAATTTTTTGCCAGTCTTCTCTCTCCAAGGGGCAAAGCACTTGGCAAAGTAGAGTTCGCGGGAGTTCTTTGGGATTAGACCATGGCTCAATGGACTCCTTTACCTTCCTATACAACGGGTTCACCGGCAGAAAATCTCCACCCGCCAGCCCAATCCGTTCCCAAATACGGTGTGTTGGCGGGACGCGCCGATCTGGGCACTTTCCCCTGTTCCAAATTTACCGGCCCCAACCGCCCAAAAATATCCCGCAGTTTTTCAGGAACACAATAAATTAAAACAATCCCTCGAATAAATACATCCACGCTTGACCGAGACAACTAAAAATATTAAATAGACTCGGTAAACACTAAAACTGAAAGTAACTAATGATAAGTTTTCTTATGTCAATATAAACGAAAGTAATTATTTTCAAAATCTGTTTATTTACAATCGAACTTTAATAATCTATCGTTGCAAATATTTTCATTCTATATGTATGTAATTTTTTGTATTGACAAAAACAAATGTACATAAAGGATTTATTTAAAATGAAAATTGGAATATAAACTGTTATTGAAACAACTTTTCTTTCAGTCCATACTATAGTACCATACTATAATTTTATTACGCGAATGCATTTATACACAACTAGATGTTAGAGAAAAGTAACACAAACGGATTTGGAGGAAAAGATACAAAAATACTAGGAAACAAATGATTTCAGCTGAAAGGTAACGCCATTTCCGCCTCACTTGAAGTTGAATTCTTCGCGGCTAATTACCTAGCGGAATGCACTGTCGAGTAATTTAAATAGTGGAGTGTTATAGGCGAGGGGCGGGGCATCGCCTATTGTTGTCTCGAACCTGGGTGCCCCGGAATGCAGGATGATGTAGGGACTAGAGTCTAAACTATTTAATAGGTCGGTCATAAATCCATGGGGGCATTCTACGTTGCCACCGACCCCCACTGCCCCCCACCATAACCGACACAACACCCCCGTGAAACTCACGGGGGCCTCAACCGGGCCCCCCAACACGGGAGCACCGTCGTTAATTTATTCCGACGGCCACTTCGGTACATGTGCGAACGGTAATGTCCGCCGGCTTCGGTGTTTGTGTGGGATCAGAAATTATAAATATTTATCACATTTAATCATGGGCGGGCTTTAGGCTATTGATCCAATCCGTTTATGTCCATCGACAAACCTAATAGACGCCGAAACACGTGATCATTAGCCATTGCATATATTAAATTTGTGCAGAACTTATCAAAACAAATGTCAATACTAGGAATATCTTATGGTGCTGTTGATACAGGAATATCTCACTGTATTACTATTTCTATATTTATTCGATAAATTGGCACGTGATATAAAAATTGTCCCTGTACAGCCAGTAGTCATACACTTGAATGAATTTTGATTCATGAAGGATTTACCAGAGTATTGCCAATCTTACTACACTTTAATTTACACTCGGCAATTTAAGTTCTCTAATGGCATATTGGATAGGAATTCTCTGAGTAATGCAGTTCGTCCTACACTTGAATATCCTCTCGGAAATTTGAGGCCTCTAATGGCATATTGAATAGCAATGCCCAATGTATTGCCAGTCGTAATACACTTGAATATCTTCTCAGGAATTTGAGCCCTCTAATGGCATACGAGATAGGAATGCCTCAGAGCTGCAAATCGTCGTACGCTGCTGTCAAAATTTGAGCTGGCCAATGGCATATGAGACGATATAATGTTTGAACTGTAATTTCCGGGCGGTCTTATGAGTTCCCTATTCTCTCGTGAGGTATCGAATACCGGAGTATATATTAAGACTGAAGGTAGAAAATGTACGCTTTATAAGGCGGTCGATACCGTGAGCCCCTCAAAAAAAATAACCGATACACTGGAAATTATTGAGAGTTAGTTTGGAACACAAAGCCCAAAGGAGAAGCTGAGCCCCACCCTCACCGGCTCTTTTACTTTAATGTATGGAAAGTAAAACTCTCGGGTGGGAAATTATATAGGTGTTTGTGCCAGACGCTCTGAACTCGAGAGCAGATCTGGCTTTCCCTACACATCTATTCCAGGGCTACTACATAAGGCTCGGTTCTTGTTCACGGACCCTTTTTCTCGATCAAGAAAAGTGAATAGGCCTATTCCTCGATAAAAAAATATAAGAGCTAACAAATTCTCCGATCCGTCCCTTTGACATTACAATTACAGCCATTGCTTATAAGAATTAATTTTTTTTTTATAAACAGTTCGCAGTCAATGTCTGCATCTTAAATTATAAAATCTGGTATTCATAATAAGCCCGAATCTGATATTGTAACGCTATTTCGAATAATAAATAGTTGGGTGCAATATCGTTCAGCGGTTATTCGTATTTGTGACAATAATTCAAGTAGTGGCATTGAAGCGAAACATTTTTCCTTCTGAATTTTCACACTCAAAATAGAAACATATTTCACCCGGTCCAGGAAGTAAGCAAACTCGTTAAAATGTTAAATATTTATTATAATATTTATATAAAAGAGGATTTAGTGCGGCTGAGGAGAAGCATTTTAGTCGAGTGGGTCGGCGGTCTTTCTTCGGCCTTCGTATCCCGTTATTGGGCAAACTTCAGCGCTAACTTCTCGGCATGCCCGCTCCCCTATATGTCTCTCAAGGCTCCCCCCCCCAACCGAGGTACAATGTCCGGCAAAACTTTACCTAAGGCTGCGGAATGTCCGCCCGGCTCCAATATCATATTCGCTCCTTGATATTTACCCCGGTCGACCCTCTTTTTCGATCGGGGCCACCCGTCCCATCGGGGCAATAAATACCGCCGCCGATATAAAGTGCGGCTTCTATTTCAACATGGGCTGAATGTCAAGCCTCATCCCCCTCCCCCTCTCAAACTACAACCACGCTCACAGCCTCACCAGTCTTTTCCCCGTCGAAAAGAATGGCCGCTAAGTTATACTCTCGGTTTTCTATGTGCTAAGAATTATTATGAAGGCTTACCGTTATAAAGTATTTCATTACTAAAATCATAACAAGGATTACCTCACTTAGTAGGTGATAATATCGGCTTATCCAAGATTAGAATGAAATAACAAATTAATCGAGTTCCTTTTAACTTTATTATGCGTTTTAATTGCAGTCTGATTTATAATAAGGAAAGAGTGAAAATACCGTATAACCAGAAACCCCATTGATATGCAGTTATATTTCCTGAAATATTACCGTTCTGTCCAATTTTAATTTCTTTTTCCAGAGCGCTGCCAGTAAATAAAGGGCTTCTTTGTAAAAGGGAAAATCGTTCGAGAGCTTTACATCTGGTTTGAGTATATTGAATTTAAAAAAAATAAAAGTTGAGGTTTCGAAATTTCTTTGAGTTTCTAAAATCCACAGCAGAACTTAATCCGTTCTCGATCATATCGTTCACCCGAATTCATTTCATCCAGTAGAAAAACAATTTTGCAACAATTAATTGCCGCGTAATGTAATTAAGTAAGATTGAATAAATATTTTGTGGAAGACTCCGTTTCGGTGATGTCGAAATCGGGAAACGATGAAAAATCATGAAGCCTATGTATTATGAAGTTTACCTGAAACTCAGGCGAGGAGTTCGAGTTGCCCCTAGGCCGACAATGTAATAACAAGGATAATCCCGACCCCCTCTGGAAGTCAGCCTAAGCCAAATCAATTTTCTTGTCCGTGGACCAGGCTCCGCAATATAGAACCCATGATGGAATCCTTGTGATCGATCGGGCCCGGAGGCTTAGGGGGGCCACCCAGGTTGACATATTAAAACCCTCTTTTAGAATCCGTTATTAAATAAATGTTGGCTGACGTTTGTTTACGGCTCACATCCCAATGAATCGTAAACGCTTCAAAATTCGCATTAATTTATATTTCTCAGTTGTATATTTTACAACCTAGTAATATTATACTATTTAACGTATATATACATGTAGTTACTGTTAAATTATAGTTGGTAGGATAATTAGTCAAAGTTACTAAAGACCATGAAATTAAGAAAAAAGTGAATGATTGAACCAGTTTTTTTTCTTTATCCTGTGTTGCTACAGTTTATAGGGTAACATACATATGTACATTTTTGAGAACATATTGCAGACTAACACAAAATGAAAAATTATAACAATAACGCAAAAAATTAATATATTATTCACGAATGTATTAAACTCTTTACACAATATATATGTATGAAAATATCAGAGAACGAAATAAGGAAGTTTTATTACGATTTCTTAGCTTTGAGATACATAATTATCCAATAATCTATTCTACGCCCTATGCATTACCTATTTTACTTTGTAGCATGAATTTACACGGCTGATTATTCACCTGTGCGAGTTATAAAGGGAATCAGATATCAAATATTTGCCGCCAAGAAGGAAATTAATGCTCCGTCCTAGAATGTTCCCATTGATCAGAGGCCTACGCGGTCTGTTACTGTTAATGAAAATTGTAGCGTGTGGTAAAGATACTATTGACTACTCTTAATTGTCTTTACAGTCTATGGCTACCACGAGTACAATGTTTGTATTTCAATTTGTCCAATTAGTCTGTGACCTATATAGATTAATGCACAAAGCGCGATCACATTAAAACTCACTGCGTTCAGTGTTTCACGTCTGTTCATCGTAAAAGCCTGATGTGGACCCAACAAAACACACATATCGCTTTCAAGAATAGCAAACGGGTAAAGGAAGTCAAAAAAGGAATCGAATTTCTTCAAATAAAGAATTAAATTTTTTTCCCATAAATTGCTTCAAGAATATCAACAATATTATCTAACATTAATCGATATTATTAACAAAAACAATTACGGATAAACTCGACTCGTCTCATGGAAATTAGTATTCGAATACCTTAGTACTCCAGCAGACGACCTTAATTAACTAAACTGAATGGCTCCGATACATGTAGGACACATGGGGTCTAATTAATGTTTTGGTAATGGTATTTCCACCTTCTGGGCGGCCAAATTAATGCCTCCGAAAAGCACACAAGATTCGTAATTAAGTTTGATCCGGTCATATAGCATGCCATCCATTCGCTGAGTTTATAGGGCGGGGGCGGGATAAATTTCGCTGTGACCCGCTACATGGGCTTGCTCGTCACAATACGACGGTTACTTACCGCGCTGTACAATTGAATTCTACTGCCGTTTCACACGCTTCGGGCTTTCCTCTTTCCTGGGAATACGCACTGGCGTATCTGATGAGTTGTCCCGATTTCATGATTTAATATTCGTCCGAAATAAATATAAGAAACTGTTATTGGGAAATGATAAAAATCAATGAAATTTGGAGGTCAACAAACAAAAACTGGATAAAGAAGTCCGACTGTGAAAAATTACCATTAGAATTTTAAGATAGAAAATCTCTCATTACGAGATTGCCAAATAATAATTAAGGAAACACTAGGAGCAATATTTAATTACTCAGTTTATTAAGCGTATTCATATCAAGAGTATTCATATTCCTATACTGAAATAGAAAGGAATTCCTATGTAATCGGCTCTAGAAAATGTTATTGCAAAATAATAAGCCATGAAATTCTTATCCGAATACTATAAAAATCACTAGATAGCTTTTGTGATGTCCACCTGAATTTGGTTTTTATCCACCGTAACCGCTTTGATATTTCACGTTTCCAGGACGTAAAAATCCAGTGTTTGGCCCTTAAATAATGGGAAAAAATATTGACAAAGTGTCAGATAGTGTGGCAGACTGGGAATACGCCCAATCACCCGTTGCCAATTTTACAATGTCAATGTAAAAGTCCTGGCACAGTCACTTTCGCTCGGCCTAACTATGCGGTAAAATGACTTTTGACAATTATTTCTGATATCCTGACCGCCGCGATCGATTACTGGCCAGCAGCGGATCATCGATATTTGGCTCGGGTGATAATAAGCTCGAAGGGAAATACAAAGGGAGTGAAGGATGAGGGGTAGCCCTTGAGGGGGGTCGGCTTAAGTGGATAATCAGAGAGCGTCCCCGCCCCCCAACCCCTTCACAACCATGCACTTATGCAATATTGTGCCCTCCCGGGGCAAGAGATAGATAACAGTCGTCAGCATCCCTGAATTTAATACGGGCACGGGGGTAGGGGGCGACATTGAGCCGGTGTTTACCACCTACTAGTCCCAGTCAACCGCTTAACACATTGCCGCCTGCGGGGGCCTACCCATTATGCCCGATGGAATATATAACCGGTTGTAAATTATACTGGGTAACTGTGATTTAAGCCCAACTGAAATTGCTTATTTGCACCAACAAATTTACCCATTTAGCGGTAAAGTTAAATTTCCATACGACAAGGATCGTAAAAATATACTTCTAGCTCAGAATACGTTAGTATTCCGGAAGAAAAGTGCAAATTTGAAAACATAAGTTCCAAGTATTTGTATTTCTATAAATGTATGCAGTATTCGTTGCTTATGCTGTCTTAGGATAACTGTTTTCCATATTCTCAGGCCTCTGGTTTATTCAGTATTGATAGTCTAAATGTGAAATGCAACCGTCTCTTAGTGTATAATGATGAACTAATTGTGGGATGAACAATATTGTAACTGAGAAATTATAGGAGATGCAAATGATTTCTATGAAACGCCTAACAATATTCTGATTTAATAACATAGTTAGGGACGATTCAAAAGTAAATTATTCGTGTTAATGGGTTTCAATAATAAACTAAACGAGACCTAATTAGAATGAACCCTACAAATATAACGGAAGTATGAGGTATGAGAAATAATAATTCCTTTTACAGGATGGAAAAGTACATCAATTGGCTCTGAATAATTGTTGACACTGGGGACAGTACGACAATGACAGCGCAGGCAAGAGAATCTAGCATCAACATATTTTAGATGAAATCATTGTACTATGTAACTATCATTATCCAAGTTTGCATAAACGGATTATGCTCCAAATATAATATTAAAATATAAGAAATACACGCTTATTCATAGCGTGAAAAACCTAGTTCTACCGGGTGACAGCGGTATATTAAGGCCTTATATTTATTAGTTGTACCGGGCCGACAAGGAATTTTACAACTGGGAAACATTTGGACGGCAGCAAGGGTCTGAAGGGTTCCTCGGATCCTTGGCCGTATCTCAGGGAAATGCCAGAGTCGGAGGAGGGCATTTTCGAGCCGGGGACCCCCAACCGAATAGCGTACACACCACCCACACCCTCATTATGATGATCCCTCTTCTCAGAAAGTATTTCGGAGAAAAGAAAACAGAATACTTTCCTGTCGCCGACGGTTTATTCCTTCATTGTTGAATAAAATTCGATTATGTTCTTCGCCGTCTCCGTTGTTTTCATTATCAAATTGGGGGGAAAATGTTTAAAAATTATTCAGTCATATAAATGAAGTTGATGACAAGTTGTCTGGCACAAAATGCTAACTCTTGTCATGATTAAAATAGTAAATCACATAGGTTTCGTCTTTGTTTGTCTCCCTCACTGGGTTGGGTCTTTTGCTAGACCGGCTGCTCGCCATCTTCAGTAGGGGTGTTTGTACTATAATGTACAAGTGACAGTGACAGGGCAGTGGGGATGCCCAAAAAACATCCGAAGTGCCAAAAGTAACTAACATCGCTACTGAAGATGGCGAGCGGAGAGGAGACAGAAACACACGAAACCTACGGTATTCCAACCCCTCGCAAACCACAAAACTTGTATTTTAAACTAATAAATCACAATTACTCACCATTAGACACAACACCTGAAATGTGTGTCATTAATTTATTTTTGGGTAATAATTATTTTTTGCCTAAAATTATCCGCAAAGCACTAAGGACGTCGGATTAAGTTGAATGGGGAAGAGCCCCGCAGTCAAATATTCCTTTGAAGGTGCTTTTATTAAAATTAAGAAGACGATTCGCGATAAAGTAGGACGGTTTGCCCTATTATTTTCGGTTGGCGGGGGTGGGTGGTAGGTGGTGCCGGGAGGAGGGTGGGGTCTTTTGAAGGCGGGCCCCCCTTTGACCCCTTTTCGAATTATTAGGATGGGAGGGGGCGGATGAGTGAGTGGGTCGCAATTTAGGAGCCGTATTAGGAAGGGAGGGTACCCGGACCCACCCTCTACCAGTGTATGTCCCCGGCCGACACCGAACCTACCCTCTGTCCCCCTTATAATTACGCCGCAAATTAAAGAGTATCATCGCCGCCCCGTGTAAAAGATTAAAGGTGTCCGGGTGCCCAAAAGGGCGCCAGGTGGTATCGATCATACCAGCGTTACGGCCCAACCGTAGGTGGTGAAGTAGCGGAAAACTGAAACCGGGCTATGCTAGGACACGATAGGTGGTGTGGAAACAGAAAATCGCACGATAATTTGCATAGGATCTACCTTTACTAAAATACAACAATCTTGTCTATCACTCTTTCCTAAGACAGTAAGAAATATTTCCCTGAAATTGTTCAATCGTAGAACGTGCAAAAATGTTACCAATAAAATAATAGCGATGAAATAAATTACTTCCGTTAAATATAACCACAACTGCTTGTTTTAAAGATAGGAGTACGGTTTTAAATTCGAGCCATACAGCGGGTTTGAACAGGGCCCACGCAGGTTTTTGTACGCGAACATAAATATTTCTTGGGTCTCGCATGCAGAACCCACCCCGCCTCGCGCTCCACCATCCCCCCCCTCACCGGGCCATCACCCCTCAATAAATTGGTTTCCTTCATGGGCCATGATACTTGTATTTCAGCCGCTCGTGACAACCCGTCCTGCTTGAATATCGCCCTTTTGGTCTAGAAAATATTTACCCGAGCCGGCGCCCCCTTGCCTACGCCACTTTACTTCTCACTTCACAACTCAAAAACATCACCTGCCGCCGGTATCAAATCTTCGATCAAGAGCAAAAATTAAATCAGTATTCTCGTGTATATCGTGCATGCTTTTGAAAGCTCTAGTCGTGTAAAACCGTGAGCGTGCTGGTTATTGTTTATTTTCGTATTCTATTTATACGGCAATTTAGTGTACGTCAAGAAGAGAAAATTATTAAAATAATTTAAATTGTAATGTAAATTCGACGCGATATTTTTCTCGTTAACATTATTGCTTTCTCTACTCCATTCCAACACGGAAATCTAATACGGAGGACAAAGTGGGAACGGGCTATAGCCGCCTCGACAGTTCCAAACTAATTAATAGTCCGCAATCAATCAAACCAACCGTTGAGAAGGTGGAGTGGCTCACGAGAGCTTACTCTCACAATGCCCTCTATACATCATCCCATACCGATCTCTTGGCTCATTCTCACCCAATACCATTGAAATCCACCCAGTCGAGAATGTATGACTACTATATCACCGGGCAACTCTCTACACGGTTAGAGTTCCAACGGCCGGAAATGAGGTTACGAATCCTCACAAAACAATGCTCAAAATATCTGGTAAAGTGACGAATGAAAACGGGGGAATGCACGAAATTTAAATATTATCCGGAGAGTCTACCCTCTCCTTCAACGAAAAAAATATTTCAAATGTGTATAACGTACAATGTGTGTAAGCTAAAGTTCGGTTCTACGGCTGAAATATTATTAATGGAAACTAGTAAAAAGAGGAAACAGATGTAAGAAATGAGAGGCAGTGTGAATCCCTCGGGGTGCCAAACGGTAGAATGTTGTATCATCCACCACGCTCTGGATCCTTCTCAGAATGGGGATCTTTATATCCGAAGACTGTACGTCAACACGAATATTCCAGGAAACTCAGTATATTTCAGAATAAAATATATAATTTCATTTCTTTACCTTATATGAATACTTGTAGAGTCAGAGGTCTTGACGCCGTTGTCGGTCTCCTCTAATTATGTACAAATGTTTAATCTAGAAAGAGACAGGTTTCGGATTTCGGATTCTGTACTCTTACAGTGATACGATTGGAAATTTTTTCCCAATAGAAACAACATTGAATAATGAAATAACAGTGTGGTTCTGGAGCGGTAAGAGAAAAAAAGGCACGGCTCTATAGCTTTTCCAGGAGCGATTGAGGTTACTCACGAGAATATAAAAGAAATAAAAAGTAGTAAAACCTCGGTTTGATTTGAAACTTAATTCGCAACGGAACGAATATGTGGATCACAAAATGGGTTTAAATAGGCGTCATTACCGCTCTGTCATTATACTCTGTTAATTATACTTAATTTAAATTTTGTCACTCGTACCGTTGACACGAACGAAAAATGCCCTCTCCGGCCTCGGTTTCGATCTCTCTGGGCCTGCTGAACCTAATTCATTGCACTTCGGTTCGGCTCAACGTGAGCCGGTGATAACTGGGCGTCGGTATTTAATACGGAATAATACGGAGTGGGAAGGTGCGTCGGAGGTAGTGTTGATTAAACGGGTGACGGCCGAGGGGATGATTAAAAGGCGGCCTCGTCACCGGCCCCGCCTACCAATAGCCTCCTACCGGCCCCTACCAACAATTGAAACTTGTAATCCAACCCGACGACCACCACCCAACGAATTTGCCTTTTTCATATTTTTTTTACACCCCGAGGTATTTTAATCTTTTAGTTTCACCGTTTTCAAACATAAATTCGGAGAATTTTATAAAACTTAGCCTACAGTTTGAGTTTTATTGACTGAACTTATCTTAAATTATTTAGATCCTTAATATAATTATTAAATTTATAAGCTTCCTACAATATGAGAATCTCAAACATTTTATCATTCCTCATATGGTCTGATGTTTTACGCTCAACATGACGTCAGTGAATCTCGCCGTTTTCAGGGGTATACACCTTATTGTCGCTATACGTATTCCAAAATACCTTCATGTAAACCGGAGCATCGACTTACACTATGATGTTTTTCGTCAAGGATTTTTGTGCACATTATAATTCCTTTCATAAAAGACCATACATCATATTATAGCTATAGTTGTGTATAGCTATAATATGACAGCTACAGATTATAGGGGAGAGAAAATAATAATGCCGTGTAGATTAATTACATAAACAAGCTTATCTGAATTCCCGGTTTTCCGCGAGAACCCGTTCGTCAGAAAAATGTTATGTAATGTCAATGTTTTTTCTAAAAAAAATTTTATAAAAATAAGTGCAATATAAAGCAATCCAGTAGTCATATATCAAATGCAACGTAAAACAAGAAAATTTCTAACAATGTATAAGTTAACAACAACGGCGCACTAATGCTTAACCAGTCAAGTTGAATGGTATTGCGGGTGTAGTATACATACCTCGCCGTTAGTAGACAGATTAATAGTTTGCCACAACTATGTCTTTCCTCAATCTCGAGAATATGTTCAAAGGTTTAAAAGTAGTAAATAATAATACAAAATATATATAAATGTATACATTAAATAAGAACAGCGTTACCATATTTGATATGGTGTACATATATTTTTTTCTCGAGAAACATGGAATTTTTGCAAGCGTTAATTGTTCCGTTACTGTCTGATAATTTTCTTTGCATAAGATAGGGGTTAATTACTGCAATATTCGGTATCCGGTATGTGTTTAGATCCGTGTAATCTGAACCGTTCAGATATTCCCGGCCAACCTCTCTCTTTTAAAACTAATAAGCAAAGTTCATTTAACTCCGACGTTCTAATTAAGGTCTACAGTTTCGTTTCACTTCATGCTTGTCTTCGAGACTTGAGCATTAATAACTTTAGAATAATATTTAAATATCGTGTTATAAGATCAGAAGAGCTAATCCTTCGGCTGAGAATGCATAATCTAGGATCCAAACGAGGTTAATATTGCTGGAACAAATTTTGCGATCAGGATGGATTAAAGGATGAAGGATTTATCATGCTGATGAAGCGAAACGCGTTTAGCATCCGGCGGTGTTTAACCAGTCGCCTTTGGAGACAACGGCAATAACTATGAGTTCCTCACAAGTTATGTGATCCAAACAACAGATCGCATTAACAAAATTATCAGAATCAGAATTAAATTAATCGTTAATTACCAAATATTTCATCAATGTCTGATATTGTATCAGCCCTCTATATTAAATAAAACGTTTGGAGAGCGTTTCAACTTAGCTATCAGTATTTTCTACTTTCGATTATTTTAATGTATTTATCATTGGGTTTTACGTCAGCGAGAATAGTTTCTATTTGTTGCTAAATTATCCTTTGGCGGATCTAATTCCATCAGTTGCTCCTTTGAATGGAATATTTATTGTTACTCACAATATAAGGTTGATGTGTGTTAAAGAATTGAAACTGTAGTGTTGTTCAAGGTTATAAAAATGCATGAAAATCATTCGATGGTACGCGAAATTTCAGGAAGTAATTATTGACAATAGATCAAAAGGCAACTATTGTTGAAACTTGAGATGCGCTATACGGAATGAACACTCCTTTGATGATACCGGAGTATTTCAAGAAGGAAATAAGCAATCTTATGTAAACCTAAATTCAAGTGACGAAACTGGAATGACCGGTCCCCGAGGTTTACAGTACCAAATTACCAGCCCCCTCCTCCGACCGAAAGCGTGCCTGTAACGAATGAATTTACATTAATTGTTAAAGAGCTTAAACCGCAGCCATTAGCATATTCAATGAGACAGATTGCACAAAACAGCCGGGCGGCCGCAATTATCTATGTTGATTCGGGGTCAATAATTTGTCTGGCGCACCGTAAGTACGCGAGCAGGGCCCGTCGAGGGATTCGATTCGGATCGTGAACCGGTTTTTGTGCAGGAGGACGCGCGGAGGTGCGTCGGCGTTCGCACGTGATCGTCCGTATGTGTAATAATGTCGACGCCTCCCCCTCCCCCTCCCCACCCCCGCACCGAAGTGTTTTATTGAATTATGAGGTCCGCCCCTGCTCCTTCTCCGGACGATAATTGGCGACGAACGGTTATCAGAGAGACAGTCGTTATTGATTGTTTAGAATTTGCATATGCGCATATGTCTGGCCGGCGCGCATAATAACGAGATATAAATGCCAAATGAGTAGAATTCACGGAAAATCCCCGAGCGCTGATTTATTTGTACAGAATGAAGCGGGCGGCGTGATTGTTTATGGCCGCGAATTAGAGCCACTGGCCAGCCTCTCCGTTTTCCCAGTTTTGATTTGACCAAATCAACGTTGATGACTGCTGGTGTTAGAAAAAAGGTGTTATTTCAAACAATCTGATCAACGATGTCTATTTGCTTCAATGAAATGATAAAGTCCTAAAATTATATACGTATATAATACAAAATATAAATTATATATATAAATACCGTGAAGACAGAAAATCGTTAGACTGATAATGTCAAAACCCACAGAGACATCCAAACCAAAGCCTTCATGTTGTCAGTTTCCTTTTCAGAAATCTCGATATTGCACGTAATATGCTGCCCACCTTCGATTGTTTTATAATATTAACGACGGCCACTTCTTCTTGTTCATTCAGCCCGTCATAATCATTTCTGACGCACATTCAGGTTTCCATTGCAACAGCACTGTTAATCGATTGGCCAACAACCTGGACGTTCTGCCATATGATCGAATACGCTAAGAAGAAACATTCTCAATAACTTTAATTTTATTAGTCAAACGGAGTCCCTGTATGCTAATACGAGTGAAGACAATGAAAGGCAATATAAAGAAAAATAGTGTTTTCGAAATGTATTGTAAAGGGGATTTGCTATTATTTTATTAATAGTTAAGGTAAGAGAATTTTACAAAAGAATTGTTGAGAAACCAGTTTTTTCCTTGTATCCGTTGTTTAACAGCAGAGAGAGAGAAGTTCTCAGAAGCGGAATGGAAGAGCTCCGAAATTTAGCGTTAAAGGGAAATTCATTAGGGGGATGCGCAAGAGCTCCCTTCCACTATATATTATGAACTGCGAGTTTGTTACAAGAACTTGAACTAACAAATTCACAAGGGTTAAATAATTAAAACACTTTCACGGGCACTACCGGCGAGTGGGCCCCACATTTGCCCATAACTGTTCGTCTGAAATATTAATTCATTCAGAACGTCACTTAGGTGAACGTCCCGGTTATAAAATTAACCGGCTGAGCCAATAACAGTACACACTGATGTGTTCTCCCTGAGGTAGAACCCGGCCTA
Source organism: Lethocerus indicus (assembly GCA_019843655.1). Taxonomy (NCBI): domain Eukaryota; kingdom Metazoa; phylum Arthropoda; class Insecta; order Hemiptera; family Belostomatidae; genus Lethocerus; species Lethocerus indicus. The sequence goes on along the minus strand of JACDQD010000003.1, from coordinate 15,877,347 downwards.
AATTTTATACCTGGACGAAATTCCCTGCGCTAAATTTTCCAAATTGTCCCCGATATGAAATACAATAGCGTCAGAATTAAAATTAGACAGCCGCGTTGTATAATGGCGGCTCTCCACCTAATTTCTGGTGTCTTAATTATGGAATTGTAGCATAGATATGCAAACGGCATTTCCACCGTTACGCGTGGCAAGAAACCAAAAATCGGCGATTGCACAATTGATGGCATTCATGGATACCACATTTTAGAATATTTTTTTAGACGATAGAAATTACAGAAAAAGTAATTCTACAAAGTCATATTTCATATACCCGATTAGGTACTGCGATCCCACCCGCCGCTGATAGAATAGAAATAATGGGATTTGATTCGACTTGCGCTGAATGTAGTTAAGTCGAACGTAGGTAATCTTGGGCTGTGTACGTCTGCGACACACACCGGGAGCTATGCGAATGGACGACTAACGCAATTGAGATTTATGGAGCGGCGTGAGCTAAATGTTAATCGGGCGGGCATTTGGCACACACTGTCCGCTCGGGCTCATGTCACGCTTAGCCCTTGATTACGTGCGCCAGCCCTGTACACTATTGCGTGAACCGTCCCACACAACCTACCTATGCCCCTGTCTTCAAGCTCTCTGACCCTATTCAAATTGCAATTTATCCAACAAACGCATCCGTAAGGAACATTCCGGCATCCAGACGCCCCGGCGGCATATAAAATATGTTTCTACTAATCTGAAATATAGGGGGCGGTAGTTATAAAGTGAAAATTCTAGCATAATTTAATCACATTATATTCCTATAGTAACTACTATCATTTAAACCTAATTAATTGGTACGAGGGACAAGAAAATGTATTAAATAAAATACACACAGTTCACAGTTTGGTTCACATTATTGCGGCAGAAGTTCAATATCAATCGGAATAATTCAATAAAGTGGCCAATCGCGGATGGAACCGAGTTTTAATTAATTTTGCAGAACAAAATCGGCCGAATCCAACCCAGCTTTCCCTAGCTCTAGGCTTCCTCAATTTATAATTCACGCTTTCCTCGTATTTCGACGGCCTCCCAACTGGATAGTTGTGTTCCCCCCGGGGTCCGATCGTATTGACTCCCTCCTCCCCCCCGCCCCAAACCCCCAAAGGAGGGCAATGACTTATTAAATAAATGAAATTGGTGGATAATGCAATACAGTACAATACAACAATGGTCGGGCCGAACTAGGAAACCGCCCCCAGCGCTCACCCACCCGCCCCCCACTAACACCCGCTAACCAACCATCACTTCGAACCAGACCACTCGCTGGCCAGCACAAGTTTACTATTGCCGGCTCCGAAACTAACCGCGAACTTAACCAAAACCCAATTCAAATTCGCGGGAACGATTCATAGCAGCAAGACAAACAACGAAGTTAAATTCTTATGGCGTCAACTTGGCGCAAACGTGGGTTTAAGGAAGTTTACTGCCCAGAAACAGGGTCCATATTTTCCCACTCTAAAGATGCCTAAATTAATTCTCATGACGCGATTGTTCTATTTAAAAATTTAGCTTAACGTATAGAAAACTGGGAACTGGAAATTACGAAAAAATTATTTATTCTATATTATATTGCTAAATTGTTAATAGCCGCATTAAAATTATATGATATTTCTAGCACATTTTCTTAAATACCACTGGAAGGGAGGTTTATTAATAATAACATTAATTCTAAGAGAGAATTTTTCCAGAACTAGTAATAGGTGAAAGTATATTTATTTTCCCAATGATTGTTTGAAATACCGATTTTCTACGAATAACACCGAATAAAATAATGCTATTATATGTGCGAAATGAATGTTTGGCGTTTATTTTCAACAATTGATATATGTCCATATCCGGTCCAAGACCGGTTGTAGTCTTTGATCAGAGTATTCGCATATTATTCGGCTACGTACCGAACCGGAATATTCCGCACCGTATCAGCATATAGCTAGAAATATGCAATCCTATTTATTGGGAAGTGAACCAAACCGGGGTTGTCGGGGGCGAGGGGGGGTGGTGGGGCGGGGGGTTGGGTTTGGGGCAAAACCGAGTGCCGTTAAATTGCATTGTCAGTCGGGGGTAGAATATTAACAGAGGGGGTTAGGCGGTTCGCGGTCCGCGTTATCTGTTTGACAGGTTTCAGACATGTTGTAAGCGACGTCGCTCGGGCAAAAGAGCACAATTTGTTTTGAGAACAAAGAGTTTTTTTTTTTTTTTATTTCGGTTCACCCTCTTTCTCTCCCGTAACCGTGACCCGGCATCCATCACGCATCACAATGGGGGCCCTCGGCTGCTAGCGGCACACGCTCCCTCTACCCATCCTCGACACAACCACCGCTACACGGCCCTAATCTCAAAAACCGGCCCATCCGTTATATCAACGGTTATCTGTGCGGTTTTAAATGATTTATAGAACAATATAGAAGCGTTTATCCCAGTGGTGAGGCATTATTTGTGCCCCATATTAGAGTAACCGCTACCCCCTTCTAGAAATATATTTATCCTCGGATCTGCCATGGCATTCGACGACACTAAGACCTTGTTACTTTTTAATTCCAACCCGCTATTCTTGGTGGTTATACGATAAGACAGATTTATTGCAGCATACCCGTAGTTAAAAAATCGCGGAACATTATTTATTACTCGGATCGAATTTATTAATAATTCTGTTGGAGGTAGATGAGAATATTCGCAGGATAAAATAGTATGGATTTGCTCAGGACATAATTTCATTACCGCACGTTAATAATCCTTGTCCTTTGTTTAGACTTACATATGAGGTTTGCGTCATATTTTTCAACAGTTTTCCATCTTGCAATTGCAATAAAATTGGGGTGGCAGAGGTGAAATAGTTGACTAGGGTTCCGTTTCGGCCACGAAAACAAAGGCGGAGGTTGGTGGTCATTTCATTGTTTTTCTAGTGATTAGGGCCTCCCTGTTAAAACAAACCGGATAAACAATAGAGCGTGAAAAAAGATGCCGGAAAGGGGAAGGGACATAACGGCGAGCCGGGAGAGGGCGGGTTAAATAATCAGGAGCTCGGAAGCCGGCTGTCCCGGCGGCGTGGGCCCTCTCTAATTGTGTTTGACAAAGTGTAGGCGCCAACCTAACCCCCTCCGCCCCACCGACCGCCATCCATCGCAAACCCCTTCCTACCACTCACAATTACCTATCGCCAATTACGCCGTCCTAATTATGTTTATACACGGAGTGCCGGCTTGAATTCGGCCGCCGGTTTTTTCGAGAGGGATTCTGCAGATTGCGACCGCCGATTTCATGACAGCCGTCTAAAAACGTTCCTCGGGTCGACCCCAGTTTAAAATACGCCAGAAGGGTTTTACAAATTCCTGTCGGTCGGCCGTCTGTATTTTACTCTAAATTTTACCAATTAAAGTAGGGGGTTGGCGTTGATAGTCCCCAATTTGGTGCGTGGAGCTACCAAACCGTTAGATACGCAAAGTCATTGAAGGACGGTCTATCTATTAGGGGTTGAAATAATAAATCACTAATTCGGCTGAGATATGATGCGTACACCAAATAAGGGATCAAAATCCGAGATCAGATCATCCTATGAAACATACTTGGGTTCAGCGCCAACAGTGTATGACAAAATATATGCGATCGGGTATGTGCGATCTGCGAAATAATGTAGGGAAAGAGCCCGCACAGACTGTAACACGCTCAACATGTGTGAAAATATTAAAAGGTTATATCACTTAGATGCTTTTTCGGAAATCCGGAGATGTATTTTAAATAATGGTAAATAATAATGAAAGTACATTAAGAGACAGCTGGCGACGGGACTTAAAACCTTTACTACACTACGAATTGTTGGTGCGAATACTTTTTTTAAAATGGTTTCAATTTTTAAACTCACTATATCACTCGTAATCGATACGATATTGGAAGGTCATTATGATGAGTCTGATACTCCGATTCACCTTTTGAGCCATATCTGGCTAATACATGTAATATCGACTTCCAATATCTTCATGGCCTGACAAAACAAACCATCAAAATAGCATTTGTCAAACCGGCCCCTAAAATATTAGTGTCTGACTTGGTGCTTGTTGACGCCGGCTATCAGGCAGTATAACCCCATTCCAAATTCATCTTTGGTAAACCTATTGCTCACAATTTAATATAGTAAAATGCAGTATTTTGTAAAGTAAGGGTACAACTTTATACTCAGGGATGGTGGAGATTTTAAGGATATTAAAATAAGAGGAATAAGAAAGCCGCGGTTTTTCTTGAAGTCTTTTGTCTGCCTGTATGACTCATGTCAGGAAACTGTCTCAGAAATGCCGGAAAACCAGCGCAGATAAGATTTACATTTTACTCTTTCAAACAAAAAGCCTATTGTTTTCCGAAGAAACATCTATCTTACTGAAGGAAACTAAACACTATATTTTTAGAAAATCAAAGAGTAGAGTAGGAAATGTTTAATTTCTAACAAACTAATTATAAAACTATAATTACAATTATGAAATTATAATTCCATTTTAGTTTAAGGTATTTATATTGCTTCCTAAATTTTGTATTATTTAATCATTTGAAACATTATTTTTAAAAATTGAATGGTAGGTAATAGCCCAATTCAAACTGCACAATAATATTTAACATTCCAGTAAGAAATATATTGTTGGAATAAGAAGTTTATCAAAATCAAAGGTTAAACTTTATTGGAAACTCTGAAGTAAGATTTTTCTCCTTTTAACTTTCCCTCCTTGAAATATGAAGTCGCCAGACTTAATCTTCACCTTTCATAAGACTTCCAGAGTCAGTAAGCCTAAACGCTAGGTAAACAAATAAAACATTTCAAAAAAGAAATACGAAATGAACCAAGAGACATTGAAATTCCTTTTTACAGCCGGAAAGTAACTTTATGAATCGTTCCGCTCTTTTACCGATTTAAAAATATTGGTCTCCGCGGGAGAATATTGCAAATTATAAGATGAAGTGTCCTTAAAGAAATATAACACAGAAGAACTGTTAATAAGAAATAAATGATGATCAAGATAAAAATTAATAACCACTGAGGCTGATCCCTTGCTAAAACCTTGCCGGGATAAAAGAGTACGAAATACAAAAATAATAGTAATAATTAATAATTAATAATAAATCATAATGTTTTCACTATATAATGGAAATGAAAATTCAAGCGAAAAATTTACAGGAATAATTAAATGAGTAATGGGAGAATCAATTAGAACTACGACAAATAGGTAATAAATAAGTAAAAACTTTACAAAATATTATAAAGCATACGGTCCACATTAAAATAGTTATATAACAGACAGAAACAAATTGTTTTTATTTCAGATCAAATCTCAAGTAATACTCCTTGATCTAGGATGTCCGTACCAACGTTGTTTCAGGTTATTTTATCGGGTTAATATAAAAACGAAAATCTTGAGCACGTCCGGGGTTGAACGTGAAGCCGGAAGTAGGAGAGCAAAAGGGAGACTGAGGCCGTCATCACTCGCTGAGTTAAGGACTGGCGCTCTCCGGGCCCCGGCTGAAGCGGCTCAGCCAACCTCTATTAGACTTTGGGAAACTCAGATTCCCTCCTGCCTTTAGACTAAGGGGGGGCTGCAAGTTCTTTGATTATCTTGGGCCAGTAGCAAGCTGCAGGTAGCGCGCGCCTCTAACTAAATGCAAATTGAGGCCTCCGGCAACCGCGCCACATCCACTTTGCCCAGATTGAAATTTATCCATACGCGCCCTGAAAATGTTCTACCTTCTTAATCGAGGAGCACTTATACTCCCCCGCTAACAATAAATTTCCCACGAATTTTGACTGCCGTAATTTTTTATAACTATCAACAAAATTGTTCAGCATTGTGCGTATAAAGGAAAATTGTGTAGTTGCTCGAAAAATGCCCTGCTACTTGCGGCCCCAACCGCAGATTTATATTTATATTCTCTAGTGATGTTAATCTCTATATATAAGTAAATAAGTTTAAAATATATTTGTATGAAAAATGATATTCTTCTTATTTGGACGCTGCAGTTTTCATTACAATTAGTGGTGAAATGTATACGCTGTTTTCTAACTCTATCTAGTAGATTAGGTAACTATTTTTTCTTCAAATATTAAACTCCACGTTATTAAGTGCATTCTATCGACGAATGATTAGTATAATTAAATATTGAACAATCGAACTAGGGAACAATGCCAGGTTCCCGGCCGGGAGCGCTGTAGCGTGCCGCACCTGAGAGTTCCCTTTCGTTATTAGATCAATATCAAATTCAGCGCCGGGGGCTAAACCTGTTGTCGGAGGGAGTACATATTTTCCGGGCTTGCACCTGGGGCCCAATATGTTGGGCGAGGTTGGCGGGCGCAGGCCTCCCGCCCTAGCGGATACGGCTAACTAGAATTGTTGGCGGCGGCCGCCCGTTCCGAAGGTGAGGAGGGGGCCTCCTCCTCTTTCAGAGTTGGCTGGGAGCGGCTGTTCAATTCGGCGGGTATTGTCCGCCTCGGGCCCGACGCTAAGTGGTCATTTCTATTCAGGTTGGCCCTGCCGAGATTGTCAATTGACGGGCCGATCCTCCCCCCGGCCGCCGCCTTCCTTCGGTAATAAACTTATTGTCTATCTGTGAAGGAGCCCGGCTCTCACGTTTACTGTTCGGGTACGCCGACTCGCAATTAAATTGCCGCGCGAGTTAGGCTTTTACGTTTCGCGTTTCTACTTTCCCAATTAATTTGTTGCGCCGTGACGGACCGGAAGAGAGTTGGGTCCAAGTTCGGGCCGAGGGAAGAAAGTTGAAGTAAATTGTCTCACGAGGGAAGACATTCCGAACGAGATATATTAAATCCGTCCTTTTTTCAACATTTTCCATCAACGACCTTATAAAATATTAGCATTTTTTTATTACTTAAAATTCTCAGTAATTCCATCGAGACATACGTTTCAGTAAGGCTTTATCTTATTTATCCCACTATAAAGGTCATTGTGCAGTAAAAAATTCTTTTTTACTGAGTTTCCTATTTTATGTTAATAAGGAATTGTTCTTATAATTCTAATGATATTTTTATTTCTGGTTCGTACACCGGAAAAGATGCTATAGCATTATATAATTATTTATTTTGTAATAATGTTTTGAGTTGATAATTACTTAATAATATAGATTCAGAGTACTGTGTCTATAGTGAAATAGAAATCATGAAACAATCTGTCGTGCAGACTGAAGTCCACAATTTCAGTTGGGTATTGGATATGAGTCTCTATCGCTTCGCCCACGGCCGGGGCTGAGGGGGAGGGCGTCTAACTTCCTCTTTCCTCAACTGGTCCCATAGTAAATCGTCTTATTACTGTGCTCCCCGGCTCCCAGAGCCCGCCCCTACCACCACCAGTCTCTTTTCGCCCTCCTTCCCCCTTACACTTTCTGTTCCTCAATTCGTCCCCCTCCCGGGCCGCTTCACGACCAATTTTTACCCCCCCCCCACCGTAGGAGCTCCCCGCATTCCCATCAACCAGACAAGTAATAGGAAGCCAGGATTCGATGGCTTATTTACCCTCGGAGCCCACCTCCCCTCTGATTACTAGCCCCCGGGGCGAAAAGAACGAATTTATGACGCGTTGGAGAGTGCGCGTTTTCCCCTCTTGAAATCCCCCACTGGGACCCTATCTTTAACATTGAATATTGTATTTAAAATATTGTTTTATTACAATTATTATTATTATTATTTACATGTTGTAAGATGATGGAGTAAAAGCGCATGTCTGGGTTGATCCAGTCATGCCAACTGTCAACATCCCTACCCCATCATCCCTCACAAAGTATGCCATTATAATTGTACAATTATCTGGAAGGGCATGATGATTGACGTCCATTTTCTGAAATTATATCTTCAATCATCATAATTTTACAAAATAAATGTTCTTAGCTTCAACTCAGTTCGGCAGACTAAAATTGGAAATTAATGCAACTCGAATACAGAATATTATTAAGTTGAAATAGAATAGTAAATTTGAATATGTATATTTTATTGAATGAAATACTATTTCTTCCTGTATCCTTAATACATCCTCACGAAAAAATTAAAACACGAGGCTTTGGGATAGGTTCCAGTTTAATCCAGTCATAAATATTATTTCTCCGGTGATTAAATTTTCAGGTTTCCGGTAGAGCTCAACTTCCTGGCCCTCGGAGGTTGATTCTTTCCCTACCGATCCGAGCCGTAAGATAAACTCGGAAACTAAGTTGGTGCTGGAGAAGTACAGGCATTATCAACGGAATAATTAACCGGCCCCCCTCATATTATGGGGCTAATTTTAAAATAAGTTCCCCAAACAAACTTTAACAACCCGCCGGATTTCGAACCAACTCTCTACTGGCAAAAGTCCGACTGCTGTAGCCCCATAAGCAACACGCACTAAGCAACCGCGCTTGTAATTGCGATGCGAATCAATTAAGCGGTTCAGCTTACAGACACTTTGTTAATCTAAATATTCGGTATAAATTGTAAAATAATTTTTACGCGAGACGATGCAAGAAAATAAAGGAATTATTGCTATCTAACATCCGGTGTGATCATATAGCAGGACTTTTTTTTTATTTGTACAATCAATTATAACAATTGTGTGTACAAGTGTTGAGTGTATGCTTCTCACTTGAATGACTTGACAAAAGAAACCATCCAATGACGGCACTTTTCACAAAGCATGAAATAATTTATGGCTTGATATAGCAATTCTACGGGCTAAGAAGATCTCTAGGCTAGCGGCGTTTAAGCCGACGCGGGGGGGTTAATGGATGGGTAAGAGAGGAGAGGGACTGAACGAGTGGATTAGGATGAGGAGAAAGGCGGTAGTGGAACTTCAGGAACCGGGATTTTGCGACTTCGTCGACTGTCGGTATGTTGAGGTCATGGTGGATTGTGTGGTTAGAAACATACCGGGGAGCATTAAGGATGGTGCGAAGGACTTTTGCTTGGAATCTCTGAATGCGAGCGATGTTGGATGTCTTGGTGGAACCCCATAGCTCAATTCCATATGTCCATGTCGGTTTCAGTATTGCTTTGTATATTGTTAGTTTGTTGCTTTCGGTCAATTTCGATGTCCGTTTTAGTAATTGCCTTAAGAGTCCAAATTTTGTGTTTAAGTCTGTTCTTTTGAGCGGGTGTGGGGATTCCACGTGAGTCGTTAGTCGAGGTGGAGCCCAAGATAGCGAATCTGCTGTTGGGTGGGAGCATGACTGGGGGGGGGGGGACTCGAGCAGCAGGTGGTGAGCCTGTTTTGAGCAACACCTGAGTTCCTCTAGAACATTTCGAAACTCTTATTGTTTCCATCATTAGAGTACGACACAGTCCCCGGGCCGGCACAATAATAAGACGTATAACGTACAAAGTAATATATTAATTTATCTATAACAATTACTGAAATATCTCCATTATGATTTTTATAAATATTTATTTACGAATAATGTATTAAAAATTGCACATGCTGTGCAATTTCAAATTGTACATCTCTAAAGATTTCCGTAATATCTATCAAATTTCATAAAGGGAAAAAAGGAATCTGTAATATTAGGATCAGAGGCGACGAACGTGACCAAAATACAGGGTTTTATTAACCGTAAATGTAGTTTTGTATAGACTATCGGGCCGGGACATCGAACGTCTCAAGTCGGGCCGATATATAATGCACGGTCGAGTCCTGTGGAAGGGAAGGTTTTTCCGAATTGTTTTTACCGCGTTAGAGGTGGCCAATGCGTTTTGCATATAAATTGGTGTTTTAACATGAACCTGCTCGGCACATCACTGGAGTAGATCGTTGAGGGCACTGCGCCCCCCCACCTCCCCTATCGACACCCTTTGAACGAGCTCACCCACCGCCCACCGCGACTCTAACCTCATCATCTTATTCAATACCCTCCCTTCCGCCCGCCAATATTCTCAACCGGGCCATATTAAATAAGCGGCCCTTGTGAGAGTTTCCAATGAGGAATAAAATCTGAGCCGACCCCGCCCTGCCTTTAAATCTACGAGGGTCAGGAATCGGTGTTGCGGCGTTAGGCCATTCGGATTTAGTACTTTTTGCGTACCCGATCACTCCGTTTAGATAGGTGGCTTGGTCTGGATAACATAGCTATATTTCGACACGATCCAATTATCACAATAAATAAAATTAATATTAAACGGACATAAAAAGGGATATAAAATTACAATCATAATCCTTTCTAAGGCCGCCGGGAAATCAAACGTAGTACTTATCGATCATGAAATAGATTGGATTAATTATTAATATTTTCATGAATTGAAAGAAAATGAATTTTAGGCAGATTTAATCTACAAAAGGATTCCGCGTAAAGCGAGAAATGTATTCACATTTTTTCATATCCTCATCCAACATTAAAAATACGATATTTTGTACACAGTATTAACCGTGCGGGGTTAGCCGCCGCGGAAAGAGATAGGGGCTTTACAAGGTTGCGGGCGGGAGGCGGGCTTTAAATTGAAACCGATGACTCGAAGTGAACCGGGCGAAAAATACAAACCCATTACCATCCATTAATTACGGTAGCAATTAGTGTGCAAAATTCATTAGAATTTATTATTGGATTGTGAAAATATAGCCGCGTGTGTATCGATTATGCCGAGGGGGTGGGTTGCGGGGAAGGGGGGGGGGCGCAAATTGGAGGGGGCCGTAATTCAGACGGGGCATCGAAATAGGAATAAAAAAGGTGAAAAAAAATTGTGGCCGTCTCTTCTGGATACATTTTCGAATCTTACGATCGGATAATAGTCCGAAGATGGGATTTTATTTACGTTTTTTTTGTTTTTTTTTTGGTTACTTTCTCGTTAAATAAAGTCGCCGAAGCGTGAGTTATGGAGGGGACCGACTGAGCGGTGAATAAGGGTGGTTGTTAAGAACCTGTTGTCGAGAACGACGGGGGTTTCGGCGGGTCTGGGCTTATGCCGGTCCTAGTTTCACGGCAGACGGTCCGAGCATCTCGGCCATATTTCATTCCGCCCCCGGAACCTAATGTTGGTTAAAAATGAGGGCGGTTGATTGCCATAACGCCCCGGACGGCATAAGAAAACTAACCGAAACGTTGCCTGCCCTTTACTGATGTTCCGTGTCTTCGGAAAGGAATATTTCTGGACTTATTTGTTTCGGACCGCATTAAAAAACCCAAGATATTGGACGGAAATTCTAGCCCCAGATATTATCGAGTTTCATTTTAATTATCAATCTAAGCACAATTTTCAAAGCTCATTCGAATTATATCCTCCTCAATACTAAAATTATATCGTCCTAAGATATCACAATTTTGAAGACATCAAATCATTAAGTTTCTTTTTTTTTTGGGGATCTTATTACCCATTAAGACTTATATAATTAATATCCCCACAACTACTATACTATGGGTACTATACTATCAAAACTTGCTATTGTTATATTTTTCCTTATGCTTCCAAGGCGGATTAAATATTGTAGCTGTGGGAAAGTTTGAAAAGATGAGAACCGACCGAGGAAAACAGCGAACGAACTCTCTGACCTTATTGTCCTCTCCGTCGGTGACCCTGCCGAGTCCAAAAATACAATAAATTACATGCACGAAACTCCCATTATTCTAATTCACTAATACGAGACCCTGAGTTCCCCCTTGACAACTGAAATGAAACCTACCTCTGTATTTTCACACAGATATAAATTCTTACCTTAGCAACTTCCTCCTTCTTATCACTGTACAGTGGAGTCCTTTAAAATCCTACAACCGAAAAAACAAAACCACTCAAAAAATGCTTTCTAAATGTTGATGACTTGGAAGGTCGGGTTGGAAAAAGCAGGGAGCAAAATTTAATATCACATAGTGCAGGGGAACATTCCCTTTTCCGATTGTTATCTGCGCTGTGTTTCTTATCATGATCGTGCCGACTGTTCATTTCCTAATTCGATGTGGCCCTAAAGGCGTTCCACCCATTTTTAGGGCGCCACCTCCGGCCCTCGGCGGTGAGAAATCCTCTCCTTTTCCGATATCCTTTGTTACACCGGTCGGACATATTGTCGAACCCAGACTGGGGACGGTTTTCGATTGCAGCGTGAGCCAAATGAACCGAATCGCTGACCCTTCACTCTGGCGTGCGAATAAACGTCCAAATTTCTGTATTCATACAGTGAATTTAGTACAGTTTCTTTATACTTAGTAAAAAATAAATTCTTCCTTCATCGAATTGTTAGCTAAGAGTCTGCTGATGCAAAGCGCATTAACTCTAAGATTTTGAAATAATAGGTGATAGTGTGTTTTGTATTTCCTATATTTTCAGCTACAATTAGTGGTTTTGAATCATGTACTCATAGAATATTTCTATTCTATAATCTACTATTATAATAGTTATAAATAAGATGTCTGGTAACAGAAAATGGCATCAATATTGTGAAATCAGAATTGCAATATACTAGCCATTACAAAATGGATATCCGTTAAGTGAGGCGATGTTCAAACCGTGTTCAGCAGTGTAGGGAACACCCATCGATTTAATTCCAGAGACCTTTTCCCTCCATTTTAATTTACTTATTTCTTTTATTGCTGGTTAATTTCAAAGGGCCAAGTAGTCGTGTAGGGGCACCGTTATATTACATTTGGGAGCGGTTGCGGTCGGCTAATACCTCTGTAATATATCGTCGCCTTACATTCCTCGGATTCCCACGGGACTTCCTCTCCTCTTAAGTGCCTCGAAATTGTTCAACAGATTATCTGCAACATTAACTTCTTGGGCCCTTTCCTAATCTCTATGTTCTAGTTACCGAGACGCCACTCCCCTTATCACACCCGGCTATCTTCTGAGTTTTATTAACGATTAACGGACCAATTATTTAATTCGAGTCATTGAAATTGAAAATTCTAATCGCGTTCTCTAATCGGCCTCGTTTAATGCTCGAGACCGCATAAACTTATCATTACCACGCTCAGAAAGCGGCAAAAATATTAAGGTAACGCGCAATCTATATTAATTAATTCCGTCGATATTTAAATATTCGATTTATTCTTTTATTTCGCTTAATGTATACCTCCATTGTGGAACAAAATTATTAAAATAAAGTAAACAAAATTAATGTCTCGAAACACGCGTAATCAGTTTAAATAACGCGCCGCCTTGCTCTAAAAGCGCCCAGTATAGCAATACAAACAGGCCACTGTCCTAAACTAATAGTCGACCGGATTCGCTGCAGGGGGGCTAATGTACCGGGGCTATACAAACGTTGTTTCAAATACTGGTATTTTAAAGTTCCCACCCTGCTTGTGACTTCATCGAGGCGAGAGCAATTGTACTACTACGGCAGAATTTGATAGTGGCGGGTTAAAACAATGGAGTAACGTAATGGCTATTAAGATAACAATAATTCTGAAGTATGTACGATATTTTTCCTCATCTGACTAAAGACAAGTACATCCTCAGTTAATTTTAAAACTTTATTATACTACAAGTAACTCTAAATCGATGCTATATACCGATTGGCTTTTCAAAAGTTCTTTCAAAAATTTTGTTGGCAGTACAATCGGTAATTCATCTTCTTCAATTTAATATTTTCACAGCACCCTATACAGTTGGCGAGGTGCAAATGAAGACGTGGGCGGAATCATCGTATTAGTAGTTTTTCGGATACACCGATTTAGCTCATAAAATTATTCCTTAGAATGAAAAAGGGACAGGTAATCTACTTCATAGAGAATTATATATTATTGGGGCGGTAATGAACAAGTAATCGATTTTTTCAATTAAGGTTATTAAATGGTAGCCCTGTCCGGTACAGAAAGTGCACGGGTTTATTTCATATATATTAGGGTGAGTGAAAGGGGGTAGCCTCCACGTAGCAAACCGTTAAGTGGATAGGGCGATAGGACGGAAGCGGCAGTTATTTGGCGTGGGACGGGTGTATCGGTGGTTAGTCGAGTATAAGGCATATAGAACCGGCCCGGCCGTAATGGGAAGTAGCTGGAAGGAAAGCTGGGGGTGTAGGGGTGGGCTGGCTCCGGTCCAGACATAGATCAGAGTGGTGGGGTGCGGGGGTGGCACGGGTCCAGGGGCCGCCACCCAGGCAGCAGCCACAACGCCGAGGAGGAGGATCCCATCCGTTCGAGAGCCACCGAACGTCACTCGGGGCATGAATATTTGAAAAAGCCTCCCCACCCGACACCGGCAGCCGTCCGAGGAAAAGTGAGGTATTGTGCCAATTTGGGGTCCCGGGCGTCGAAGAGGGCCAAAACGTCGCCGTGTTTAGCACACCGCCGCCCACCCTTCCGCTCCACTTCATTTGAATCGCAGATTATACCCGTCCCCGCGGGGGATAATTCCGAAAAAAAGTATAGCGATAATTTAAGGAACCGACGGCGTAAAAACCGTCTCGAGTTTCGGCGGTACGGGTCCGAGGGCGAAAACCGGCTTTATTAAAACGGACTTTGCCCCGCGCTTGTGTACGGCCCGAGGTCTTCCCCGTCGCCGGCCCTCCACAGACGTGTTCCACACTCCCGTACACTCGGAGTTAAGTTCGTGTATTCGTAATGAGCGGAGTGGGGCGTTGTTCGAGACCGGGAGGAGGGCTCCTGGGGCCGCTAAACACAACTTCTGACCCGGGACATTACTCCGTGGGGGACGCGAGTTAAATAAAGTCGGCCCGGAACTTTTGTCGCTATTAGCTTCGAGCTAGTCTCGACCTAATAGAAAATATAGTCGTCCGCGCGGAAACTCGACGTCGTTAAATATGTAAGCTCGGCGGTGCCGTCCCCTGTACGTGCCCTTCCTACGCCGCAATGAATTATCCGCAGATTCTGTCGCATTACCCGGCCTCAGACCTTACGCTGAAACAGAATAAATTTGATGAAATATTGCAAACTGTCAGTAACCAAATACGTTTCCGACAACCATGAAATAAGGTTGAAATTGTTGAGCAATTTGAACAATTCCGCGTTTTCATCAATCGTTGAAATAATTGTTCGATACGCAGTATACCGTAGAATAGAATAAATCGCAAATTTCTTGCTTGACAACGCGGTGCCGGTTCGAATACAATTGGAGAAATTGTAGAGTGACAGGGTGGTGGGTGGTGGAGTGACGTGGTGAGGGAGCGGTGGTCATATGTTTGAAAGGATAAGGGCGGGCGGCGGCAGGGAGAGTGAGAGACGGGAGAGCAATGGGCCGTATCAACACTAAGACACTTTACGCGGATGGCGGGTCCTTTAGCATGTCACCTCGGGACCATCATCCATTTGCTCCGCCTTAACTTCCTCTCAGTGGAAGGGGGCAATACAACTGCCCTCTTTTGCGGTCAACGAGCCGACCCTTCCAGGCGCCACGTTTGCTTTACGAAATGCCGTTAAGGTGTCTCCCGCACCGCTATATATTCAACATATAACCCGAGTTAAGAAGACCCGTCCCATAAAAACATCTATATCGCTAAAAGCCGTAGATTCCCTCTATCGGTAGATTAAAGAAAATTTGCGTTAAATTTTTATATACATATTTATATAGATGTTTACTATATCTGCATTCAGTATGTACGTATATTTTCAAATAGTTGTAGTATACGTGAAAATATATTTTATTTTATAAGACGGTATTGTCTAGTCCGTCCTAGATAAGAAACCTGTGCACCCAGAAGTATGTCTCTAGTAACTATAATATACTGTACTCGATCAAGATATGCACTGTGATAATAGTAATATCAGAAATTTTATAGAATAACGCCACTTTAATTACGAGCCCCTACGAAAACAACCCGGTTCGCATTCAACGCGCTATTTAAAATATTCCTTTCAAATGAACATTCAAATTAAATCTTTAAAGGAAAAAAATATTTCAGGGAAACGGCGGCAGATGGGTGAACTTTTCTGCCGGGAGTGTCACGATTGGGGCGAAAACGGGAGCTGGCGAATGAGCACGAAAACAATTAAATTCCACACCGGAGGTAACGAGCCCTGATGGCCCCGCATCACATTGCATTCCACCTCGCTCTTTCCCCCTGGCTCCTTCATTATTTATACCGAATAGTTTGCACTTTTTTTCCCCCCCAACTAACGCAGTTCCAGTATTCCTTTTTTCATAGTTTATTATCACCCTTAAAAAAAACAGGACATGGCGTTTAGAAATAGGTACCTATTCTCCGATTTTCGGTTTAAATTCGGTCCGATTTAGGTTCTGTAGTAACGTCCGGGTGAGAAACAATCCACCAACAGATTTAACAATATTGTACAGAGAGGTCCCTCGAGCGCTTCAACAACAGTAATGTGGTCAAACTTAGTTAAACAAAGGGTGTCCAGTTCAAGTTGGAAATAACTCAAAGTTCATTGTTGTAGGTGAATTGTTGGTGTGACGTTTGGGCGGTGGGAGGGAAGGGGCTAAACTCCCCTTTATGACATGCCTTTTGCCAAGCCTCCAGCCATGACCCTCCATTATCGTAATTGAATTTTTTTTCCCTCGACGCCCAGTTTCGATTTGGGAGATAGTCACCAGTACAGGCGTAATATGATTTCGGAAATAGAAATTTGGAACAAAAAGAAACTGGTCCTTTTTAAATTTGTCCTTAATTTTTATAAATTGTGACGCATTCGTGTCGTATATTGTGTTTGTCTTTCTACCGCCTAATCGTGTTTTCCTTTATAAATAAAGTGACATAAGTAGGGCAATTCACTTCGTTTACAATACTATGTGGCCTTAACATACTAAATACCAAATTATGTTTTCCAATCCGTCAGTTCGATAGCTGTGCATTTCAATTATATTGTAAAACATTTACTTTATCACTGTCAGTTATAATTAGTTTCTAATGTAGTTTTAGCGACTTAAGATACTTTAAATCAGAAGTTTGAATTGAAGGGAATAAAATAATCTTTTCATAAATAATTATTCGATACGTTTATCTGAAAATATTTATCACGAATCATTCCAAGAGAGAATCATCAGACGGATGAAGGAAAGGGCTTATAAATAAACAATGATTGGAATAAATTCGAGTGGAGCAAAGGTAATAAAATGATTTAAATATTTAGCACCATCAGGACAGGGAGTAGCGTGGTTCCGCCGCCTGATCTTGAAAGTGTAGCCGCTGGGCCCACTGCAAATACCGGCCCAAGACTTCAGAAAACACGGCGTACCCGACTCACTTCTGTATTCATAAATTGCTCAATATTCACAACTGCTTTTCCTACTTCATTTCAGATTTTCAACGAACTGCTTTCGCGTAATTTCAAAGCGCGACCGCTGCCACTTTCCGCACACTGCAGATACGGCTAAGACGTAGTGAAAATTTAATGTTTTCATACATATTCTACGGCTGATTAAATTGAGACTGAAATAACCTTAATTATACCGGATTATTATAGGCTAAGTCCGCGACTCATCAATACGGAATATTCCTCAAAATTTTCTTTAAAATACTCCCAAATCCTGCTATGTGCGCCATGTGTAGGTGATGGTAACCAAAAAAATCGTTAGGTACAAACTGCGATGGTTCATGCTCCTCATTAAATTCATTAATGTAAAAGTACACGTTTAAATGTTAGTATCACACGTTATTTGTTTGTATCTCAAAGTGAATGCATTCGATAGAATACGACACGACTGAAAATACAATTGAAATTATCGGAGGTAGTTCGAGGTTTATCTGTACTCAGTTAATTGGGTACATTTCATTACGTGGATGCAACGAGCAACCGAGCGGCGGTAGTAGAACACGCCGGGACAAGAAAATTGCGTAATTTCCGTCAAAATACTCCGTACACGAATTTAGAGAAAAATGTCCCGTGTCCGTGTAATGAAAAACATCAAGTTCCTCTCTTTATATCGCTCTAACGGTTTTTATATATACATTCCACTGAAAAATGAAATCGAAATCAGCATCACAGAAACCAAAATTTAGTACTAAAATCCAAGTTTAATACCGTTGAAAACAGAAATGTAATGCGGCCCGACGTTTTTTATTTTTAATGGTCCCTATTGTTGTATTATTATATTGGAACTTAACAGTTGGGTAATGATGGTTTAGTATCATAAGTGCCGTAATCAATAAGAAAAGTAGCATTCATTCCCGCGTCACTGACATCGGATTCAATTCAATTCAAAGTTACTATGGAACGAAATTCTGCTCTCCACCAGGTTTGTAACACCGATTGTCATCTGAGCGCCGGGATTAATCGGAAACTTTTCTCGACGAAACCAACTATTTATTTCATTTCCCGCTTTCTATTTGTTGTCCTCCATCGCCTAATCGAAAATCCCCGGCGGGGGCGGAAGGCCGAAATAACAAATTCAATTAACCTCGGAATTACAATCGAGATTACTTCTATCCCGGTCGGACATCCTGAAAACGGTCGAAGCGCCAACCGCAAGCCCCGTTTAAAAGACCAATACTTTAAGTGGCCGGATCTGATAAACGGCCCGGAATAGCGAGAGAGTGAGACGGGGGTGGGGGGAGCACATAGGGTTGTGTGAAGAATTATCAGTGGCAGTTTGGGTTTGCGGTCTTTTAATCACCGGCTCCTGGGGGGTCTGCACGGGGCATTTTTCACCGACCCCCTGCGACCCTTCACACCACCTGTGCCTCCGCCACCCGCACAACGAATATTTTATGCCCTTCCACCAATAATTATTGGTACCGGAGCGGAGGGGCACTCCTGTTTCAAGAGAAGGGGGCTCGGGCGGCGGCGACCGATCGATTTTTATATTGTGAACCGTTCCAATTGAAACTCAACTCTATATAATCATCCGGCCTCTTGTTTGAGTTTACTTAGCTTACATTACAAGCCGGTTATCTGAAGGAGATCGATGCCCACGGAAACTAATATATCCATTCGTTTATTTTACGTAACCCGCGGCAGCTATTTGGTATTACTGGACAATAGAAATTATTTACACGCCTACTATTTTCATTATTTGTCTTCGATTATTCGAACACCAGTTCGATGTCTTTCGATGCCAGTATTACTCAGAAGATAACATTGAAGAAATTATGTTATAATGATTGGAACCATCATGGTTCAACTCTTATTACTATAATATTACAGCGCAAGGACTGTTCTTCATAATAAGACTTCCTTTAAAATTATTACAATATAAGAGTAAATTCCTGCCGAACATAGCGTGTCCTTATTTATAACTGAATTAGTGAATTGTAGCAGGAAGCGTAGAGCTACCTTACAATAAAACTTTGCGCCACTATTGCTCAACTGAATGAGATTATTCTGCGCTTCTGAATAAAGTTGGACTGCCAGCATTAAAAGTTTCACCGACACGGAAGTTTCTAATATACTAAAAATTAATGTAGCAACAGTTTGTCTGCAAACGTTGTTAAAACGAAGCCGAGAAAACAAATTCTCGGAAGTCGCAATAGTTATACTTCCTTATTGTGTCGAAACTTATTATAAAATTTCCTATTAAAGATTCAATTTTTTAAATTTTCATTAACATTCATAACTTATACTGTAGATGGCAAATTATATGAATTATGCCATTATTTTATTGGCGACAGGCGTCAGTTGGTTTCTACAAGTAGTTTATCAAGAGTTGGTCGTAAAAAATAGCGGGACATTTTAGCCGAGCTACGTATGTTCAGACTGATTGCCACAAGTCAACTTGAACGCTGTCCCCGCCGGTCGCATCTCAACCAAAATTTTCAGGGCGTGTCGGAGGGGGTTCACCGGGCGGAGTTTCCGATTAGGACTAGTTTATATTCTTGGGGCGCGGAAGGGGGGGCCTGAGAAGTTTGAAAAAACCAATAATAATATTCTCGCCGGGGAATAAATGGGAAATTCGATACAGGGGATAAAGTGTGAGAAACGGGTCGACGCCGGACCGGGGGAGGGGGTGGTTAGAGGGAAGAGCCCCCGTCGGAATATTTCGAACAAGTCCCGCGGCAAGTTTAACGAAGTTGCGATACGGGAGGGTGAGGACTGTCGGGTCGGTTTGCGGGTAATGCCGGCGGGGCTTTGCCGGACGAAAAGTGCCAACTGTTCAATTGATTGTTCCCCCAAGGGAGGGTTCCAGCCCTTCCCCCCCCCTACATTAATATCCGAATAAAAAAAGGATTGGAGGCCCAGCATAAAGTTTCCGAAAATTTATATAGTCGAATATTGAAACTGCGACTACATTTTCAAATTGGAATATTCGGTTTTTAGCCAACGGGATAAATCCGCAGAATTGAAAAAAAAAACCACAAGGCATTTTTATTTTGAGTATATCAAAGCTGTTTTCCATTTTTACCGGGTCGATATGGAAACCACGGAAGATTCATGCAGTTACAATATTTATAATTTTAATTTAGTATATTTATTAGTAGGGGAATGGGAACGCATTTGAATATCATCACTCTTGCACTCGGCCGCTTATTTAGTACTAAACTAGATCCACCATCATAAGTACCGTTCCGTTAATCGGTAGCTACGGTGGCTGCGTTGAAGAATTTTGACACCGCTACCGCTTTCACTTATAGTTATAGGAATATTTTTTATGCTTATTCCTTTCTGATGAATTATTGATAAAAATTATGTAGAGATTAGATCACTCCAAATCTAACATTAGAGGACGCTATAAGATAGCATAGTAAACATCGACATAAAATTAAATTGAATTTCGTTATGTAGTCAGTGCCACGGGAACAATATTTCCACATTTAAACTCATATTGGCACAATTTAACGGATCATTCCAGTTAAATCGTTTCAATCATTCCCCTGAAGAATTTTCAACTCTGCATCAATAAATTCATACGCCTTCACGGTCTAGTCGTTTAGGAGTATTTTAGCAATGTAAGAAAATTGCACTCGGAGTCGAATCGGTATTTATTAAATTCTCAGAATGCTTTGCACTTTTCAATTTGAGATTTCCCTACTTATTATTTTCCGCGAATAAGATCAAAAAGAAAGGCCGGTACCTTCGGGCGGAATATTAATTGCATTAATTAATATTAATGCAATGGGCTTCGTAACGTGAAATACCCCTGAAGCGGCCGCCCTGAATACAAACGACCGGGGCCGTTTAAGCGGTTGAAATATAAGCCGGGGCGGCGGAAGGGGGCAGCCGTCGGAAAAAGCACGCACCGCCCTCCTGCAAAATTGCAGATCCCCGAACTTGGAATTAACGCAGTTATCCGGTTACGAACTGGGCACGATATCCAAATCTACACACGGATCGGTGATCGGTTGATGCCTGATAATAAACGGTCATTTCGGAAATTATTAGTTTTATTTGGAGAACTGGGTTTCAAAGGGAGAATGTTTATTTTGGACAACGGGAAAAATTACTGACTCATTCGAAACTTTCATTTCTTCCTACATTTCAATAGTATTATTCTAATATTATAATTTGGAAAAATATTTTGGTGTCAATTAAACGAATTACGAGTACAAATATAAATTAATTTGAACCGTAGCCAACTCCAAATTTTCTGTGGTGTCGCCTTATTTTCATGCGCGTACAGTGACAACGGAAGTCCATTATTATATTTTATGACACGGTAGGCTAGAATGGGATGATTTATTTATATATCATTTGAAGAATAAAATCAAGAACGTCACTAATTAGTTACGTACTGGTTGAAGTGGATAAAAATGCATAAAATGTCCTGGCAAGTCCTTGAATGCTAGGATTAGTTTATTTTGATATTTAATTACTATTCTCCGGCTTTAGTTCGTTTATACTTCTACTAGTACAGTTGGCTTTATCCCCGGTGGATTAGTGGAAGATTTCGATTTCTAGGCATTCGACTAGTGATGGGCTCTAGCCCATCAGTTCTCTAGAACAGCCCCCCATCGGCCCATCACCATCTACTCCAATCAAAAGTTTGGGGAAATACGAGGAAACTGTCTAAATAATCATCAACGTATTCCCGGCTTCATCTCCTAGGTAGAATCCTTCTCATTCAAAGCGATAGAAAGGGCGTCCGGTTTTCTTCTTAATGAGAAAACTGTAATATAGATTCCTTGATGTTTGATGAGATGCGCAATTTACAAACCGGATTGATGTCAAGGCGGGATCTCGTTTAAATTATACCCATACTGTGTTTTTTTATATTTCCATTCTGTTTGGCGTGTCGCACTGGTGGTGATATGTTTAAGGAGTGAATAATAATTGTTTATTCGCAGTTTCCAAACTTTTTTTAAGTTTATACTCTCCCCTTGGTGACACGTCCACAATATCTTTTCTCAATAATGCCTGGTAACTTTCGCACATAAAAAGTTCAATTTGGTAAAAAGAAGCTTAGAATAACGATTAGATATAATGGAAGTCGTCGTTTACTTTCACTTATGTTTACACTCCAGACGCCATACTTAATCGAACGCATCTTTAAAATCTATAAAATTCACCAGTTCTATTTCCGAATAAATGTCATTACAGCTGTATTCACTATGCCTCAGTAATTGGCGCCGTATCGAATTCTTAGCGAAGAGTAGGAATGGTATTCAGGAATCTATTATCGTGTTAGCTTTTAAGACATCATTTTTTGATCGAAGTTTCGAATATCTTACCCAATATTTTTACTAATATATATTAGTAGGACTCTATTTCGCATATTGTTTTCAATTTTTAAAATTCAATAGCGAGGTGCATTTATCAAATGCAATATGCCCTTCGAATGAATGGATGATTAGAATTTAATTTGTAAGGCTGGACCATTCTTAATATTCAGGTTGCACCCACAATTAATTCCGGTTCATTATTAAAGTATTAAACCACTTTATTCATTAAATTCGTATGCTGAGAAGGAAACCAAATTTCCCATTACGTTCGTATCCTATCCAATTAAAAATAAGTCCGACTAGGCGTTTTCATTGTTAATATTACTAAATTAATTATCCTGTATTTTGTATTAAATGTTTTAAAGGAGACATCATCTTGCCAATATCCGAAGAGGTTTTGAAAACGCGGACATTTATTTATCATAAGTCCTTATCAACCACGGTTGGAAGATCCGTTTAAATCAGACAGCAGGGTGTACTATTGGCGGGGTCCAAGCCTCTAGGGACGGAAAATTGGAAATGTGTACCGCAATAAAAGCCTTGTGACCCGCAAGGGAAGCCTCGAAAATGTTCGGTGCTGTTCAAGGCAAATTTCTGAAAATTCTTCGGCGTTTTGAAGAGGCGTTTTACTACCAATTGTTTTAATGAACGCAGAACGGTAGTTTTATTCGCTCCCAATACGTGATGGGTGCCGATAACATTTCAGAAAAATCTCAACGCTAAACATTAAACTGCCGGGTGATAAAGCGATACCTCTTGATTTACACCGAAGTTCATATAACTTGTGTCCGCCTTTTTCTCTCGCGGACAAAGAAAATTGGCCAAAGAGAGCGCGGGTGGGACTTCTAGCGGCCGCTAATCTCTAGACAGAGGCCCGCCAATGGCTGGCAAACGGGTCCGTCGGAGCGCGAACTGGGCAAATAGACGGAAAACGTCGACCGGCGATGCTGATTGACTTTATCTGTTACGCCCGACCGGAAAGTTACAGTTCGAGGAGTGTTCAAGGCCCTCTCTTCTACTTAGTAAAGTCATACTCCGCCCCTTCCTAGTGGCTACTCCAATATCCCAATACAGTTTATGACTCCGCGCGAGTTTTATACAACAAATTTCATTAATATTAGTTTGTAATTAAACCAATGGGTCTGGCAAAGCTAACAGATTTCCCTCACATGTAAACGTAAAATCAATAATAAGTAATTGGGAATAAGAAAAGGTAAAATGGTTAGTTTAAGGAGGCAAGACCAGTAGCAGGGAACTTTTTAAAATAAAGCTACAAATGTATTCGATAGTTAATTTCAGTGCATAATTTTTCATAGAATTTAATTCTTTTCATTCCGATAGATGCGCAATTCCTGGTATAGGTTTACTTTCTAAAACATGAACAAATTTCCGAAAGACAGATGTCCACAATCATCAGTCAAGTTGTACCGGCAACAATATTTTCTACTGAACCAGATAGGACTATTCAATCTTGTAATAAAGGAATAAAAATCAGTTTTATCAGAAATTCAATAATAGCCTGACCTGTCTTTCAATTCCTCAGGTGTAAATTTCAAAATATTCCCTTATCTAAATTATTCACAGATTGATAAGAAACGGAGATATGCAATAGTTCTCACTCTGTCAATGCCTATCCGGGACGTTAATTCGACTTCAGATATGAAAATTAATTCACAACCATTCGATATTATGGAAATAGCGGTCAATGTAACATTGGCCGCTCTGGCGAACTGTGCAGAAAATTATTTAAATGAGTTTTTAATACTTGGTGAAATTATTTTCGCCTACAATTTATGATAATTTCGCTGTCCCCACCGAAACCGAGTGATTGAACACTGAAAGGTACATTTAACCTGAAGGAAGCCGTTTGTTTGTTAACAAATTTCATTGATTCCTAAAAAATACAATGCTATCCCTGTAAGAATTTACCTGAATAAATCAGCTATATTATATTCAGTACAGAAATTTAGAGTCTAAATCAAACAATAAAATCTGGAATTATACTTTCAAAAAGGAACTCCATAAATTTGATAGTAACAATAACTCTGTGTGATTTAGAGTAAACGAACAACAGAATACTTATTAAATAGGATTGTTATTGTAAAGATAAAAATACGCTTTGATTTATATGTCGCAAACTCTATAGTTACCAATATACATATAATGTTATACTTTGTACGGAATTATAGCTAATTTCTCGTTTTCTATTTTAGAAACGTCAAGGAGGAAAAACGTTAGTCCACTTTCCCACACTTAGTGGATCAACGAAGCAATGGTTGTGCAATTTTTGGTGCTAATTATTTCTGCGAAATTCTCGAATATATCAATATTATACTCATTACTGATATAATTTAGGTTTCATATGCTTAGCCAGGTACTGCTGATGACGTCGAAATTAAAATCACCCCAAACAAAAAAATGTAGAGGAAATAATTAAAATATATTTTAATACAAGTGTGTTTTCATTATAAGTATTATTTCATGAATAACTGAAGAGTTACGGCCGAAGAGTTGGTTGACAAATGAAGTTCTTTTCTTCTTTATTTTACGAAATTGCCGTACAGATTGGATCTGTGGAGCTTTCGGCGATTACCAGATATAGTGTGATTGCGTGCACGTCACATGCACGTTATTGGGCTAAATCGGGACTCACTCCCAGATAATTCATTCCACATCTCACTTACGATCGTAATACATTCTTTTTTTTCATTGCGTCACGCAGCGGCCGAATTAAAAACACGCAGAACGCTCCTATCGAACGGCCGGAATCATATAACACGGAAAAAAATGGGAGAAAGTGAGGTCTATTATTTTACAGGTTTGGCCCCAAAAAAAATTATTTCAGGAGAAATAAACGTTTTATTCTCGTTATTTTTATGGCGACTGATCAAAATTTGTATTGCACAGAAATATAACATGCAATAAGACAGTAATAAACAAGCATGTTTCTCCAAAAGGTAATGTTGCTTATATCTTTCGTGCATTTGTTTATCAAATACTCTGTACGCTGGAGACATCTACCTTAACTATAGTACTAGTATTAAATCTTCGTGTTCATAATATACATAACTTTTAAGGAATGGGTGTAAGAAAATATTACATTGTAAATTCGAGTGTTCAAGATAATATAACATCATTTTTCCATCCGAATCAATACAAATATTCTAGTTAAACCTGATCTGGTCCCAACCTGAAGTAAGGAAAATACTAATCTCCGCTAGGATAATCCAATTATTTAATTTATTACAAGCTTAACTGACGCCACAAGTAATTCTGGCTGTAATCAAAATGGTAGCGGGAAGATGGGGCGTCTCGGCGATTAACAATTCCCGAACGTTGGAAATCTAAAGCTCATTTAAATTCAAAACGTATTAAAACATTTTTGATAACTGGAGATCATCTCTAGCCCCCCTCTAGTTGTTGGAGGGTCACCACTGTATTCAGGGTCAGTTTTTTCGTAATATATTTAACACTTCGTTCAAACATTTAAATTTTAAGTTAGCCGGATTGTTAGTTATACGGATGCGAAATATATTCATAAACTAATATTTCTATATTATTGTGAAATTGCGTATTTCCCAATATGTGAATTAGCTACGTCGGAATACATGCATTGTGGTTAACATTCGTGGAAGTTCGAAAGAAAGGAAGAACAAATTATTTCCTGACTGCAGATTAAAGTAGATGCCGAATATTTAAAATATTAAGATTGGCCCGATTCATTTACAACTGGAAACGCATAAGCGCCCCGTCCTCGTTCAGTTTTCGTACCGGTACGAAATCCAAATTCTGTTTTGTCCTAGACTTTCGAGAGTGTAAAAGTGTGTTCGTGTGCCGAGAAGTAGTCGGCCGAGAACGGGATGCGGGCCGGATTCACAACGCCTGCAGGAGAGGTAATATGAACTAACTGCCAATTAAACTACTGCGAGGCGGAGGCAGTCGTTTATATGAGAAGTGAGCAGTCGGCCGTGCATATTGTACACTTAAGTGTACAGGGTGGAGGGGGCATACCGCAATACTGAACATGTGAGTGGGCCGCTACGCATGCCAATGGTAAAAGGAGGATTAGCGGTTTAAACAGGAAAATGCAAAAGGAACAAATTCGTAATATAATTTAACAGTAGCCTCGACGATGTATATTACTCTCGATATAATAAAGTCATGATACACTGAAGAAAGTGTTACATATTAACATTATTATAACATTTTATTTCATTGATTGGCCTGAGAATGGAAACAAATAATAAGCTGTAAATAGACACGTTGAAATAAAATGATGCTGATGTACACATTTCGTGTGATCAATCAAGGTTTATAATATTGTATAACATTGTCTGCATATTTATATGTACATCCGCCACGCATATGGTAAAAAAGTATTTTTTCCTTATTCAATGGATTGATCATTCCACAGTTTTATTCTATGGTAGACAACACAAAAAAGGGTCGGAAGGTGACAGGGTTCAAATCTGATGTATCAGATTATTAAATTAAATAAGGAAAATTCTTAGAATGCTGAATCCTCGTATTTTTTAAAAATTAAATTGCTACCAAATGTAATTCCGCGTTATAAGTGACGCTACGAAATTATTTAGTATGAATTATAATTCTGTTGAAGACATACTGAACCGTTTGTGTCGTCTCTTACATATTTTCGTATTAATTGCAATTTGAGGATGAAATAATCCGTTGTAAGTTACCATGGAGATTGATGAATGAAATGTAAATTTGTATGTTATTGTAATCCCGAATATTCCGTATATTCGTTCTCATTGAGTATTGAATGTCGAATGACCGAACGGGTCTGATTAAGCGGAACACGGTCCCATCGTGGGGGTTGTACCACCGCATCCCCCCCCCCACCAACGTGTTAACAAAACGAGTCGGAAGTTCATTCGAACCGCGGGGCTAAATATAAACGGGAAATCTCTGGCGAAGCCCACTGCTATCCGGGGGTTAATCTCAGGGCGTCCCGGGCATCGATTGAGTGACATTACAGGTTTAATAGACGCCGACTGTAATTACAGGAATAATAAGGAGTGCGCGCGGGCACACCTTCTATCGGTGTCACACGATGCTAAAGGCTCAATCAGCAATTTCGGGACAATTTCCTACGGGGGCTGGAGCGAGTTATTTTATGAGGGGGCGAGGCGGAGAATTATTCACACGGCGAGGGAGAGAGAGGGAGAGAGAAGGAGGGAGGGAGGGAGAGGGGGGAGAGGGGGAAGGGAGGGAGGGAGGGAGAGAGAGAGAGAGAGAGCGGTCCGTTTAATGAACGCGAGAGGAAGCACGCGAGGGCCACTGGTTCACGCTCTGCCGCCCAGAGACTCCCCACATTATGTTTTCTCACCCCAAACATATATCCCAATTTTCACTGAAGACTGAAAATTGAAATCAATATAAAAACTCTAGAGATATATATTTACTTTCAATAATATCTATGGTAATTATCTATGATGTTAATTAAATTCCCTTTTTAAGCAGAATTGCCGTCCTCAACCAAAATTATCGGTAATACTCAACCAGGTGTGTAACTTTTCAAATGAAGGATGAAACATATCTTACAATTCCTTCTATATTTTATTTGTCTATTTCATTATTCGACCTCAGAAGTCGCATACAACAAATCAATAATGGGATGTTTCACAGAAATGATCTTTTGAGGTGATCAATGATCAACGGAAGACCGTTGAGCTTATAGAGATGTCGTAACATTTATATTAATTATAAGGTCAAAGATTTTGACACGCGTAGGCCTAATAACCGGTCAATGAAGCCCGAAGTATTTACTCACGAATTACTCATGAAGGATTAATTTGTCAAATCTAGTTGGTATAAGCATAAATTAAATAATTCTGGTTAGTCGATGGATTAGAAAAGCGAATGACTGTTTCATTTCGGAATTATACTTAACGTTATTAGCATTTAGAGGACGAATAGTGGTCGGATAGGAGGGACTTTTCACGACCGTCCCAAAGTCCTTTAACCCAGAGCCGGTAGTCTTTACGGAGAAGCATTACGTTAAAAGCATTCGAAACCAACACCCTTTTCCCTTCTGTTTGACTGCAACATCCCCAAATTATTCCCACCGACCAACCCTCCTCCTTCACATCAACCGAGAGGGAAAGAGTGAGAGAGGGGGGTATTACAGGTCTTCTACTAACACTCCCTTTCTTTCAAATAGATTATATCTTATAGATTCGGCGTGCTTAACCCATCCCCACCGCCGCCACCCACTCATCAATTGCATGAAAGGAAGTCCTCTTTCGCCGAGGTTAAACGCGTTACGGAGGTAGAATATTTGCCTTATCCATTCCCCCGCTTGGGTTACTTAATATCCCCTTCATTACATTACATGTTGCTCCATCGGGTCTCGTGGTTTTCATTCAGGCACACCCTACATTACTTTAAGGGGAAAGTATCAGTTCTCGGCAGGAACATGGTATCACTTGTTTATCGTGCCACTTATGTAGTAAATCTATGTTAAATAAGCTAAAGAGCCTTAAGGCGTTATTTTCAGATATCTATAAAACGTTAGAAGATAAATAAATAAACAGGAATAATATTAAAGCAAATATTGAAAAAGATATTCATTTAGCGTAACAAGCGAACAGAGACTAATAAAAAAACAAGAATCTTATAAATAACATGACTAAAATCTCATAACAAATATGGCGTAAAATACTTGTTCGTAAGAACGACACCAACGCGAGCATGGAGATATCATTATGACCATTAATAATACCCTTGCATCCCACCCAAGGTATATCGTGAACCTCGTACATTCTTAATTATATTCTTATAAGTCCTTTTACATTAATGTAACTTTAGAGGATCGAAAGCAGCGCACGAATTCACACCGATTAAATTAATTAAATGGGGGACGATTTAATCCAATAAATATTGGTACGCAATTGCAACCGCAAACAAACATAACTACCTCACCAATGAACCGGAAATATGAGACAAAATTGTTTATGAATACGAATCGGGTAGCTCAAGTTACAAATAACTTTAATTCTAACATTCGGGTTCCCAATAGCCAAATTAATTAGACTCGAGTAGGGAATTACCCGGACCCTGATTGAAATTTAATTTAATTCCCTAATATGTTGCTCAGACAGATATTTAGTAATTTAACGAATTCCCGCTGAAGTTTTCTACAGGCTGGACAATTTCGCCGAGTTTACCTTTTTCTCCGCTTCTTTTATTCTTTTTTTTGGCTCTTACCTCTTTTTTTTTTAATTACACACACGCGTAATTACCGGATACGTGCGTCGGAATGTATACTGTTCTACTAAATAAGGTTTTTATCTGATCGTTACAATTTGCCCCACCCGACCAAAAGAAAAAAATAAACTGAAAGGGGTCGCGTTCGTATGATTAAAGATAATGATTTTTCCTGCGGAATTTTAAACGAAGTTTCGGCCCGGGCTTATCTCTGTGCCGGGGATACGGGATATCGTTTTGGTAAACATTCGGAGAGGTAGAGACACCCTTGTGGACACGGGTCATTAGCTTTGATTAACCTTACATCGGATGAGCCGGCTCTGATGAGAGAGCTCCCGATACCATCCTAAGATCCTAATCGATTCCCCAGCCATTGAATCGTGCAGCTTCGATACTGCCTAAATTAATGTCTGACGACCAACTCTCACTAGACCACTAGAAAAGAGCGTTTATAGGTGATAGAATAAAAGGGATAAATGCATAATATTGTAAATAGTCGTCGCACATAATCGTAACCCAGTGTAAATGGTAAAACAAAAATACTTTGGCCTTGAAGGGGAAGCTATTATTATTAATATACGGAGCTTCATAATTGTCATTTCATTGTAATGACAAGCCATATTCACTCCTTTGAAATGAATATATTCATCATTTCGAATCGTCGCTAATTTTCAAAGCGATGTTCTACGATCATTTTCGGTAAATGTATTTATTATTGCGGAACTGATGCAATAATCGTTTATGCAGAAGACTGCCCAAACGGTCATTTGAAATTACATAATTGTTTAACAATGTCATCTCATATCAATGCTAGGTGTTGCAGAACAAGTGAACCAGAAGTTTGGGAATCAAATCCATCATAATAAAATAAAATTTAATCAGGTTCTCCAACACCTGCAGATAGAAAACTCCCTTTCTGTTGTGTAGCTTTAATGGCGTTTCACCGGACTGAATGGGCACAATTGCACCTTGAAGGGACGCTGTAGCAATATGATTCATTCGACAGTGTAGAACGTAATTGTCTTAATGCGGAATACGAATATAGGACGCAGTCTGGCGGGCCGGGTGCGCATTCCTATTTCAAGTGTTTTGTACCGACGTTTAATGGAGTCAGAAAATAAACCCCGGTCCCTCTAGAAAACGAATTTCCCAACGCTCTAGCGGGGCCAAATGGAGCGCTGAAAAAAAAGTTGGCTTTTGTAATATGAAATCGGACAGGGAAATGAATGATTAGCAGATTCCTCTTAGTGGTGGTGAGCAATGAGTGGGTGTCTGGCGCCGCCCCAACTTATAACGTGGGATCATTTTTAATTCTCCATCAGCGGGGTCGGATCCCAGATGCTGGTTAACAGTTTAAAACAAGACTTTCCTTCTCATGATTTTGAATTTTTGGTTGCCTAGACAAATTCGAACTGCGAAAATCCATTCATCGCTGGAAAAGTTCAGATTAATTATAGTTTCCAATAATACGATTCACTTTCATTCCTGCGAACAGCTCTCTGCATTCACTGATTTCACATTGTTATCTACTGATGGAACTCTCCTGTAGATGATGAAGAGCGGAAGCCGGTTAGGCATTAAACAGAATCATTGAGGAGAGACAGAATAAAAGCAAGAAGATAGAATAAAAACATAAAATTACATAACTGTATGAACTCGCGTTCTGAAATTTGTCAGTTCTTACTTACTAAAAAGAGCCGTATTATTGTTTAAACGACTTTTATATAGAACATTATCGCGCTTTCCTATTGCTGTATTGAATAACATAAATATTGATTATTGAAATGTATTACAAGTTATTTAAATTACGTATTTTTATAAATTATAAAAAGTATTTTCGAGCATTTAAAAAGTACGGAGTAACTCGTTAGTACCTAGAGAAATAAAGAATAAAATTGGCGTTACTTCCGCGGGTATGGAAGACAATAAAATTACACGAACAGGACCAATAAACTGCTTTTAGCTGAAGAGAAAGTAGGGACATCGGTAACAGCTAATAATTCCGGGTCGTAGAGCATTGAAATCCCGTGTGATAACGTCGTACCGAGAGCTTTATATAGCGTTGCTCCCTAAGGGTGATCTTCACCAGACTGACAGAACGGCCGTTATACGTAACGGGGAAGTAAATTCGTTGTCGCCTATTAGCGGAGTTACGACGGGATAAATACTTACCGGGTAAAGGATGGCTGCACGGCTCCAAAGTAGATGGGGAATAAAAAGGGTCCGGCACGCATGATTCACTTTATGCGGTAACTCCGAACGTCTTTTATGAAGATCCTACCTCGACGGTAGGTCGGAGCTCAAGGTATACATCAAAAGGGAGTTTGAACAAGCAATCTTATCCGGTCAGCCATGTTTGGCTGTAAAAAAAGAATACGAACCGGTAGAATATTTTCTCCCTCGATGAAAAAATGATTGCGCACCGCGTCATTCAATCATAACTTAAACATAAATTTAATCCTTAAAACTACACACGTTCGTTATATGGCTGTTGATAAGTCTTTTTTAACTGGAACTGGGCAGTTGTATTGGAGATACGTACATTGTACGAGAATAAAGAAGTTATATACTATATACAATTAACAACAGTAATAATACATAAAATACTGCATAGTTGTAGGATTGTACATAAAATCTCTCAACCGACAATGGAATGAACCATCAATTAATTTAACATTCGAAGTTGAGATACCTGATATCAGTTTCTTTTCTTACAGAACGGCATTCAAAAACAAGGCGCAAAATGTATTTCTCATAAAAAAGCATTCATCAATATTACGAGAGGGAAAATTACAAATTAATTTATAATTTATTTTAATGAAAACATTTCGATGTGGATTTCAGCAACCACCCTGGTGCCAAGAACACTTGCAAAACAAAATTATTGTAACTTTCGTCAGTATTGAAATTGTTACAATGCGTGATTACGAGATATAGTTTAAATCGCTTCATTTTTTGATACTGAGTCGCCATTCGTCCCGAGTATATACCCGTATCAGATTCAATTTAACCAAGGCTTTCTCCACCGAATTTGCTCCTAATATTTCGTTTCATGCGTATATATATATATATATATATATATATATATATATATCCTATATTATGTTCTCAGATATGAAGGAAACAAATTTCGCTTCCTTCCTCATCGGGATTTATCCAACGCGGGATGGTCTCTATTTTTAATATAATAGCCCAGTTATAACTTCTGAGAACAGGGCCCCTGAGGCCACGCTACGTTTTAAGTAATGCCCAATGTGTTATGCAATTAATACAATGGGAGTTCCAATTGCAATCACCTGTATTAAAGCTGAATAGATGATTTTACTGGAATATACATTAGTTTCACTAGAATTTCTCATAGAATTTATTTATTCGGCAGGTATAGATTTATTTTACACCAGTCCATTTTAATTATATCTGGAATTTAGTTACGCCTGCAAGATTCGTCTTACACACGATGGATACCAAATTCAATTCTGTTAATTAAAATTAATCATACTGCGTACAAACACAGTACATACACATATTTGATGAATTTAATTTAGTTTCAATACCGGGCCCATATTCCTTCAAAACTCAATATTAATTTGGATATAGTTTACGATATAGTTGGCTCCGTTATATCCCGTTATTAACTGAATTATAATCATATAACTGTAGAAGTAACAATTACTCAATAACTTCCTTCAGATCCTTCCGATGGTCAGGCTACAGCATGAACTGTATTTCTTGTATTTTCTTTGAGTCAATGAGAGCTTCGATAAGTCCCCGCCGTTGAAGTCCATACGGTTCATTCGAATACACCGACGTGAAGATCGAAACACGAATGACCATTTTTGTTCGATCGTTACCGCCATAATAATACTTGAGAAGCATATAATGACAGTTGTTAAATTCCTTGAGGTAATATTTTTTCGTTTCACAATGTCACTTTTGACTCCCGTTCGTTATAACTTGAAAATATCATTCACAACACCCAAAACAACCGGCATATTTATATACCGAATATCGAAATCCATTAAAGTAAGTTTTTGTTACAACTCTTACTCCTGGTATTTTTTTTACCCGATCGAAAGTTATCCCTTGAATGAAAATCAATACATCATTTATATTAAACGGTGGAAACACGATATTCATGTAAAGTTATATTTGAGTGAAAAGTAGAATTTAATTTAATCTCTGCTCCAGGTCTTATTACAGTCGAATACCTCTCCTTTTACCTGTTTTCAATTAATTCATTACTATATTATTGGTTCTACAATGGAATGACGAGTGGCACCGTAAAGAAATTGTACACTTTGGCCCTCCACCGAGCTCGCTTTGACCGAAAGACACTGCGCACCCCGAAGTACAAACGGCGGGAGGAATAAACGTGAATCGCGGCGCGCACTAATTTCATTCGTGTTCTCCGTTCGAATTTCAAACGGTTTCAGTCCCAAACCCCCGTCCCACCGCCGCCGGCGCACATCCTAATAAAAACGTCGCCCGTCGGTGGCGGCGGTTGAGGGGGGGGGGCGTCCCCTACGTGCCCTGTGCGCAAAAAGGACATCTTCCCCGAGGAGCATGTCAGGATTTAAATGGGGTGGATTTTTTCTGTCGGTTCATTCACTCGTCTGGCACCAGTTACAGTTTCGCGCACATACTGGCTGGCGATTTGATGATTCGATGTACCCGTCTGTGGGGGAGTATCGCTCGTTTGATTTTCCAATCTCCCGTCGCGCTGCACAACGTTTTTTTCAGTTTCTCGCCACACTCTGTAATATTTTGTCGGCAATATCAATATTTGAGTGTATGCATCAACATCGTTACTCATTTCTTGTCACTTCATATACGCCGATTTCTTCCTTCCTCCCCTTTTTTCATCGGTGGTATTACAGGGCGCTAATTTTGTTTCGATTTCGCAAAAGTAGTTAGGTGAAACTATTATAGGACAACCACACTATAGGACAATATCCATATTATCGGATATTTTGAAAATATTAGTATTTTCATATCCGAAGTAGAAGTTATAACTCAACCAATAACTTGCCCTTGACCGGCTAAAAATGTGTCTCTGTAATTGACCATTTGGAAACTAAGCCTTCAAAACGTAGAATGTGATGTAATTTGAAACGATGTCCTGAATGAAACGTTAACATAATTATGAAAGCAAATAGTGGGTCTTTCGGGTGTATGTCTCCTAAGTGCGGCGCTCACTTGTGATAGTTCATAAGTCGATTATTTTCAATTGGGCCTAGATCTCGGCTATTGTTCCGAATGGGACATATCCAACGACCAGAAGCCTGTCGCAATAATCACGTACAAGCAGGAATATTACATTACAATACACACTTTAACTTATAGAGACTGAATACGTGCGGAAAGTTGACGTTCAATGCTGTGCCACTATTAATTAAAGCGATACCGCGCCTTAAAATTGGCCCGGGAATATTATACCGAAACTCCAAGCGATGACAGTCGACTGCCGCTTTGAATTTCAGCCGGGAATCGTCGAATAAATCGTTGCCCTCGGCCCGACTGTCAATTAGAGGGTGCCTAAGAGAAATTCGACTCCTGACATATTAGTAGGTGAATTTCATCCAGCGTCGAATCAATCAACCCCAAAGGTGAAAAAAACTACCGGTAGCAACTTACTCTTCAACTGTAGAAAGAAGAAAAATGGATTACAGATTGACGAAACCTGCATCAGGGTTAAACGGTTTTACCGATTGCTTATTGAATTTTTTAAATGGAGATTTTACCACGGATTAATCAGTATTCAACAGGTTTTTGATGTCGATAGCCCGTCGTTAATTACGTGTAATTTGCTTCGTTAATACTTAAGGTAATTGAACCACAATAATTATTTGAGATCATCCCTAAATAAGAATATTAACTAATTTGAATTAGTATTTGAATTAAACTATGTTAATTTTTATAACAATAGTGCCACCGCTATAGCTTAGCTTATTTTTTCCCTGCCTACACGAATATATTACTTTAATGAAACAATAACAAATGTGTGAAATAAGAATATTTCTTCAATTGTTTTATAATTTCTTCAAAAATATATAAAAAATTCTTTAATATTTCTAATAAGGGTATATCAGCAACAATCTGATTACGGTTTAAAAACCGTTGAGTTTAATTCTAGCTATTATATCGACAATAAATATGTACCGACATTCCAGATCGAGCACAATAAAGGCTGATATGTAACTAAATAACAGGCGGTACCTAATAAACTAGGGTTTTATTACGGGACACCGATATATATTAAATGGATATGAACCGGTTTGTATCGGTTCGTTTATTTCGAGTATACCAACGAAGTTTTGTTTACTTCAGCAGAATTTGTAATTGCTACAAATCCTTAGTCAGGAGAAACACACACACACACACACACCTTTCATTCTAAATTTTCTGCGAACTATAAATTTGTACGCCTGTCGGAAAAAAATATATAACTAGTTCTTTCGAATATTGCTTATATATTATAGTGCCTCAACCTTGGCTGTAATATGCACCAGAAAGAGGGATGGAATTATTAATTATTTCATTTTATAGAATAATCAAAGTTACGCATTAGTTTCGAAAAAAATAAACGTATCTCGGAATATATTTGAAATGATCGATCACTCGTTCCATTCTAGCATACTCTCGTCTCAAAAAATACGAAATCAGATCGACTCCTCCAACAAACCAGTATAGCGCAGGTTAATATTAAAGCGATAAATACAATTTAACGGATCCGAGCCCAATGAGCTATAGGTTGTTTAGAATCGATGTGCCGAACAAACGAACGCTAGTTAAGAAATCGGTAATAATTTAAAGGACTCACCGACCGATTCATATCCAAGCGACAGTAGAGTCCGTTCTGGCCATAGCTGGAAGCGCGAAGACTGTTTATTCACTTTGTACATGTGAGTCCACTAGAGAGAGTCGGTACACTGGTGGGAACGGCGTCTGGGGCGGGCAGCCCCGGCGGTCGGGAAGAAAAGTCACAGATCACAGTAGGTCACAGGATCGAACATTGTAACAAAGTGGAGAACACGAGAGGAGAGGGCGAAAGCGGTGGCGGAGGGGGCACTGTGTGTGTGTGTCTCGCCGGCCGTGGGCAACGCGGGCTGGGTGTGCGCGGTGGCGGAGGTGCGGGACTCGAGTGGCGGCACTGGGGGCCCTGCTCTGTGGCGCGGTGGGGCTCCGATCGGGCCCTACAGGCGGCCCCACGGGCGCACGCGCACCCGCCCCACCGCCCTCCTACTGCCCCTGCACCGCCGACACCTCCGCAAAATACCCGGACACTCAAATTTGTTTAATTAGTACCCACCCACCCCCCGTCACAAACCCGCCGGACTACTAGTACTAGTACTAGCGGCGGCGGCGGCGGTGGTGGTCTCGACCGCGGTTTTCATAACCTTTACATTTCCCGGGGACTCGTTCGTTAGATTAATCCGGGCCCCCGTGGCGCGTCCCGGCCGGCGGTAACAGCACCCGCCCGATAAGGCGGTGTGCGGCTCACGGCATATAATTTATGGCCGGCCTCTTTTATCCCGAGTTATATTTCTTGCGTAATTGGACGGTGCCGATTAATTACGCGCTTTATGAAACTTTGAACTTGTGCCTTGCGTTACATCAACAGGTACGTAACGCGGCGCTAATGAGCGCCGTACGTAATACGACTGTTCATCATCCCCATGCCTGAAATGGAGAGTTTTTTGTTTAATTAAGAAATATATTTCGGGTTATAAGGCGGAGGAACTCGTAATTTAAAATAAAACGCGTAATTAATGCTTTGTCAAACAAACAAGTAAGGTGAAGAGAAAATATTGAGATTTAAAAAAAAATTATTTTTATTCCGTCAATATCTTCGTTATTTAATAACACGGTGTGCCACAAAAGAATTAGAGAAACACTAACAGTTAATATAAGACAATATTTATGATATAATTTTCAATCATCTATACTGATTGGCTTAAAAACCTACAGGTGTACCAGA
This sequence comes from Lethocerus indicus, assembly GCA_019843655.1. Taxonomy (NCBI): domain Eukaryota; kingdom Metazoa; phylum Arthropoda; class Insecta; order Hemiptera; family Belostomatidae; genus Lethocerus; species Lethocerus indicus. The sequence continues at coordinate 15,839,655 of JACDQD010000003.1, read as the reverse complement.
ATTCCTTATAATTGTGATAAAATTCTGAATTTATACCTCTGGCTTTTGAATGTCCCGGTATAATCCATGCCTAAGATGACAATATATTTTGAAATATTTAATTAGGCTATATATCAGTAATTTTCGAGCAAAAATAAACATACATTTATGCGGAATAACACTGTTTAAAATTAGTAATTTATAAATCCGATAACATTACATTTACTTAGGGAAAGATTTCTTAAACTCAAAAATCAAATACTATCTCACGGACGAAAAATGTAGTTAAATAAGGAAAATTAAAAATAACTAAATTATTCTCATTTTTTAGTGGGTATTTACATCAAATTAGTAGTAATGAGGATATATTATCCTAAATATTATTTTAGTTCGTAATATTCATTTCCTGCAAATAACGATTCATTCGGATCCTGATAAAGTCCATAATCTTCGATTGAATACAATTTTCGACATTAAGAACATCACAGCCATATATAATTGCACTAAAATAATTGGTACGATTTAAACGTAAGTGTATTATTGGTTTCCAAAAATAGACTAGAAAGAAGTCCCTCCATGTGTTCAATTCGGAAGAAGAGTCTCTCGAAAAGGAAAAACAAGCCAAAAGAGACAGTAGGTTTCAGGGAAGGAGTAATTGTCTGATATCGACGTTGAACGTGCCCAGGAGGACGACATCTCCAAAGGGGATTGGAAACGCTGTGGGTTCGTTCCTCGCCAATAGCGCACTTTTCTTTTTATTCGAAATCTGGATTCGAAAGACATTTCCGGTATTATCTCCAGTTATACTCTTTATTCGCCAATACGGTAGTATTATAATTTCTAAAGTTTCCAAGGAAGTTGTGCAAAAACTCCTCGCTAAAAATGCCCAACCGAACGCAGTCAAGTCTCAACGGAGTAAGACGGATCCCCGCCCTAAGTTGCCCTATTACACCTTCGTGCGAGAGATAGATAGTAAGCCAAGACAAACTATTTGTTTGCGCTTCTCCTTTAACTCCCATTTCCAATCCGAGTTAAGGCAACGCTAACTTTATTAGTAAGTTATCGCGCGAGCAAGCAAGTAAACCTTCCCCCCCCTCAAACAAACCATCGCAACCAACGGCTATGAATTATATTAGCGGGCGGTGGCTCAAGTACATACTCGTCGGCCTACGATAAATCTCGGTCGCATTCAAACAGGGACTAAGTCAAGTGTGCCGTTAACGGCTTAACAACTCGAAATCTGATTAGCGATAAATTTGAATTGCGGAGGTGAAGAAGGGCCCGTCCCCGGTATCATTGCGGCTTGACCTCGAGCCCTGCTCGCGATTTGATTGCCTCTTCCTCTTGCAAAGGCAAATTGTTGTGTTACCTCAAAAACAAAGTTACATTTCTTTCACTATAGATACCATGAATTACAGCTGTGCAATTTTCGAGTTCACAACCGTGGAACCTTTTTTGAAAAGTTAATAGTTGTGACTCTTTTTTTGTCGCCCTTTCGTTGTCGACTCTTTAATTTGTATAGCTTCAATCTAAAATCTTCTATCGTTCACATCAGTAAGGAAATCTAATTTCTATTTCAGAAAATTAAATTAGTGAAAAGTGAATAAAGTGACTAATTTAGCCACTAATTTAGTCTCTAAATTTAAGGTAAAATTTCTGCTAGCGTCATATTCTTGAATAATTATGTTAATGATGAAACACCGCAACATCTGCGTGGATAATTTACGGGTGAGCGTTAATTCGTTACAGATACCTGGAGTTATAGCCGCGTGTCACTAATTAACTTCTAATCGCTTTATCTAAGCGTTCGGCATTAGGGTGTGTCACGTGCGGTGAATCAAAACGGTCTAGTCAAAGTTTCAGAAACTGGAAAATAAAGAAAATTCCCGACCGTATAAAACATCTCGTCCCGCGGTGGGGCCCAAAGCGATGTGCTGTTTTTAATATTGTAGTGCTTTCAAAACCTCTGAAATGTTAATGATCTGTCATTTGACGATAATGAGAAAGATTCATTATTTTTTCGAATTGTTCAAAAGAAATACAATGGTTTACTTACGTGAACAGGTGTGAGATTTTAATCATTAACTCCTTCATTAAGTGAAAATATTCAGGTGAACTTTCTGTGAGATTCCGTTTGAATTTAATACGAAAGTTCCCTGACCCCGAAAAAAGATTTGAAAGGACCGTCGTAATTTGCGACGAATCTTTACCTGCCCTTTAACTCGCCCATCTTCGTCATTGTTAACTGGGCAAACGGACATCGGCTTGTATTTAATTTTCCGGGCTGCCGAAGTAAGTCTTGGTTTTTTTTTATTTTTGAGCCCTTATTTATTTTTTCGAACAATGGAGCGCTCCCCTTCGAACCTGCGAAATATTGATGGAGAAGCGATGACCGAAAAAAGATTCCCGATTGCTGTTGGGGAAGTGTTCAGGCGAATATGCAAGACGCCGGGGTCCCCAGTATTTATTCGATTACGCTTACACTGCAACAATACGAATAACTCAATAATCTTAAGTACCACATAAATAATCGCGTCATTTAGCTCATCAATAGCTCAGGTGAAAGTATGGTTCTGAGAGCTACAGAACTCAGCCAACCACCGGCCGAAATATAAAAATCAATGCGAATATATCTTATTTTTCTATAATCTACGTTAATTTTTGTGGGAAGTAAAGCACTCCATGTTATTGATAGGCGTGGATAATATCTATAAACGATTAAAACCTTCTAAGTTATAATCTACGGAGACTTGATACATATTCAAATGAAGTTCAAGATCAAAGTTTAAATGTTAAACGGGAACTCTTTGTTATCGGGAAGTGAACGATATGCCGGCCTATCTTTCGGCCTCCTTCTCCCCCTCGAGCTCACATTAATTTCCGAGGGGCTACAATATTGGGGGGGCCCGAGAGGGCGGCTCACATAGACCTTTAGGAGGGAAAGAAAAACAAGGTCGAACGGGATACCGGTCTTTCCGCCGGCCGAGGTATCTCCATCGCGGCACCGTGGAATGCTCCGGGCATAACTGGACTGTTTATGCAAAAGAACAGATACACATTGTCCCGTACCCTTCTCGAGCCCCCCGCTCGATACTCGGAGCTCGAATTTCTACCTCTCTCCCTCTCCCACTCTCATTCTCTCCGTTTCTCGTCGCCCCTGTAATTCTCTTTCATCCTCTCGTTGTATTCTCTGTTTCAGTCTCTCTCTCTCTCTCTCTCTCTCTTTTTCTTTCTTTGGGGCCGAGGACAAAACGTCGAAACCTGCACTGTCGGACTTCTTTCGCAGCACCGTAATTAGTCGCCGCCGCCCGACAGCTCTCAGGTCCCACCACTCTTTGAGCCTTTCGACCTCCCTATTTTCTTGATGCGAGTGAATTTCTTTTATTTTTTATCCCGAAATTTACGTGCCGGATATGAGCACATGAGTTAAACGTATGACCTTCGGCGAATGCTATCCTGTAGAAACACGAAGGACCCGAACTGAATACTGAAAAATAGCTTTAATAGCGTGAATATCGAATCATTATTTTAGGCCAAGTATGCAATTACACCAATTGGGCGATACACAGTATCAATATCCTTTCGTAAAACAATCAACAATCAAACAAAGTATACCTCATCATGAACCAAATGTTATTGGCGATGACGCGTACGGATCTGGCATAGTAGAATAAAAAAGTGGCAGGAATGAATCAGTCAAATAAATTTCTTTTATTCGTGAAACTTTAACGTTTATTTACAGTTTTAATATGTTTTAATATTTTGTGTTATTAACAGTTTATTTTATGTTTTAATATGTTTTTTGTTACTTGTTAATAACATTTTTAACAACGAGGACCAGATATTCGGTGTAATACGAGCGCAGAATTATATTGCAGTATAATGGTCTACACCTACTACATGGATTTTACCTTCTTCATAAGCCGTTATTGACTTTAGAAACAAGGAACGATAGTAGTTGGGCGATCAGGTGGTGCCGATACAGGTTCAGTAGAGAGACTATGGGCCGGCCCCCGGGACCGAAATTAACCGGCAGACAGTCCCTTACAAATTATAACAGGGCCGATCCCCTCTTAAGATTGCATTAGGCCTCTCAGCCGGCTCTAACTCTCCAGCCGCGACCCGGTAATTTACCCGGCAGTTTCTCATATTTCCTGCTTCGCGTTTACGTGTCGTCGCACCGTCGTCAATTCCCCAACTTGCCGCTTAACTCTCCCCGCTCGCTCCGTCTCCACAAACGTGAGGGGGAAAATGCCAGCCGCTCCGTACCGATTAAAACGTCATTTCTCCTTCAGAATAATTTATTCGTCATAATTACTCCGAATATTTATTTAATGGCTCTTGATGGAAAATTGTGGAATATGCAGATGTTACATTCGTAAATACAAATAGAGATCTATCAATAAAACCCACTACAGCAAACATTATCTATTTATCCTTAAATGACATTTGAACATTTTGGGGACGTCATGATTTGGCGTATTTATCGCAGCAAACATTTTCTGACACCACCGTGACATTGTCTGTTAGAACTTTTGTAACATTTCCCATTTACGACTGCAATTCTGTTAAATATATATACAGTTGTGCTTCTCAAAAAAAGGTTTAGTACAACATTATTAGTTAAATATAAAGATATGAAACTATATCAAAAGCATGACAAGGCAATTAGAGGTAGTACCTACTCCTTTAACAATTGGCGAGATTATCGGGAAGGCTGAGGTTCACTGGGATTATCTAGAGGGTTTTAATGGTTTGATAGTGAGGAATGGAAAGTTTTAAACTGAAGGGATGCAATGTCGCGTACAAAGGGAATGTTAAAGCTCTTTGTTCTGCCCGAAGTTGGAAATTTAATAAAGGGAGTTGGTAATTTCGCCGAAGTATTTTGAATTGGACGGATTTTATTCTTTCTAATATGGCACACTTAGCTGGATCGCGCACAGTTCACTTCCGTTATTTTATTTATGTCAAGTAATGGCTACGTTAATTACTCAAAAAACTGCTTTAATTATCTTACCAACGTAATAATCAGTTAAAATTTACCTAAGCGTTTTATCATTGTTATGAATAAGTAGGTGTAAGTCAATGTGTATACACATAAGTGATATGAAATACATGTAAGACACATTAACGCTACATCTAAATTCTAATAGCAAACGATTAACTATAAATCATGGCGTATTTCTACCAATAAAGGTATCAAAATGCTAGGAATTTTTCAATGAATTGCGAATCGTTCCTGAATTGGATTCCCTCCGACTCCTTTTCTATTGAAATTCTGTTCCTCGTAGTCCTCCTTAGGAAAATCCTCTTCGGAAAGGGTGGATATAGAGGAAATACAATAATCAAGGATAGAAACCCAGCACTTTCAGCCACTGCCTTTGGTTAGTGAATGAGTAAAAGAAGAATATATTAAATTGAAACATACCAGATCCGCCTAGCTTTGATTTAAAATTGGAATATTATGTAAATTGAACATTTTTGAGAATATATTACTGGGGCGCCAGTTTCTTTCATGATCCTAATGGTGACGCTGAGAGGTGTAAGATATTTGTTCAAGAGTTTGAAACAATATTATCTTTGTCAGGAGCATTCGGTCAGTCATAAACTGTGACATATTCATTCCAGGTAACGATTAGGGATCCACTAACACTGCTCCCTTAGTGCAATATAAAGCCAACATAGCATTAGCGTCGAGATAGAAGTTTACTCGAGATATGCTACGGGATGTATCACTAATAACAGTTTTAGTCTCACCCTATAGAAATTACACGGGAAATAAAATAATCTTTCTCCGCCCATTTAGTTTGTAGTAAACGGACTAGAAGGCAAAATTATAAAGGAGACATATCATTCGAGATAGAAAATACGAGGAAAAATTAAAACTCGCAATCGCATTAAATGGCAAATATCCAATCATTTCTTTAATTCTCCGAAGCTCGGGGTTACAGAAGGCCCGTATTAAAAGGTTTAACGAAGCGTTTATAGCCCCATTGGAAACGTAACTGTTCGCCACTCGAGCGGTAAGGTGCAATAAATTAAAAACAGGAGGGGGAGGAAGGAGAATTAGGAGGGCTTTATAGCCAGGTCGAAAGAGATTTCGGGGAGCCGTCGTATTTGAATGGGGAAGAAAGAGCCCGACCGAGGCCGAGGGAACAGAGGTTACGGGAACAAGCCCTCGGCGAGAGGGCGGCGGGAGGCGTTATAATTGGAGGTGTAGAAGGAGGGCCACCCTCTCACCGGCAGGAGAGCAACCTCTCCCAGTGCCCCCGCGCCACACCGACCAATCGATCTCTCGGCCGGGGGCGGCGGTGGCGGCGGGGGCGGGGGCGGCGGCTACTAGGCCCTCCCCGTCGACACCCCCGACCCGCGCAAAGTCCACTTTTCAATTCCTCATAATATACAACACCGACCACCACAATAGCCGAGCCACCCCGATCGCCTGTCGCGCTCCCCCTCCAGCTCCCCAAGTGAATCTGAATGAAACGGCGAATTGAAAGGGAAAGAATTGAAAGAATGCTAACTTCTTGTCGGTTAGCGAATACTGTTTCAGAATAGTTGTAGACGAGCCGTTTCGGTGATAAATATTAATTATCCGACAACGATGTTAAGGCCAGCCTTATATTAACATTTTCCGTACACTTAGAAAACGGACAATTGGATATAAACAACCTAAGATATTAAAATTAACATGGGTTGCTAGGTTCTCGTAACTAAATAATAGGCCGCGAAGTACGAACCGGATATTGTGAAATATAATTTTCTTGAGAAGTGTTTTAAATGTGGCTTCTGGTACCATGGAAAGTTGATTCTAACATGTGCTCTATGATTTACTTTCGACGTCGAATCTCCTCGACAAGGCGCGACATTAATAATTATAATTAGGAAGACAAAGAGTAAACTAGCGCAAAAGTCGTTCCCCTTCTCATCCCGCAAATGTTGTTTGTATAGATTAAAGTCGGATCGGGTTTATGAACCGGGCACTAGAATCACATTACTGTCATCTACCAAACATGTATGCAATTATGCTATTCTATTATTCCCTCTAATAAATGAAAATTTCGTGTCCTTTTAGCGCCAATTACCCGGGACGCGCCAAAGAGTCCTTGGTTTACTCGTCTCGGGAATAATGAAATAAGAGAGAGAGAGAAATAATTAATTATAAGATCGGTCGCACTTAATCGAACGTAACGCGAACGTCCCCCTTCCGCCCCTTCCAATTTAATATTATCTCCACGTCCGTCAAATATTTGAGTTGAACAACTAAAAGAGTTTTCCCAGTTCGGTTGGATGTTGTTAACAAAAGAGGTCGCCGGTACGTTTGTGACGGGGGAGGGTGGAGAGAGGTGGCGCATGCGAGCGCGCTCCCCCGCCCCCAACCCCTCACTACTGAGCCCTATGTCACCGGCAGAAAGCCTAAGTCAACCTCCGGAAATTAAGGTCTGAACAGCAAAACAGGGCACAAAACAGAAATGGCTCCACCGTTTAAAGGGTATTCTTTTTCTATTTGAAATATATCAATGACAAGAGTACGAGAGGCACCGACCGACTCAGAACTCAGTTAATTAAAATAATTCGTCGAATGCCACGTTGAAATTATAAACTTCATTTTTAAAAATTCAATAGTACCGTTCCAGAAAAACGAAAATCACAAGGACAATTATATATTTTTCACTTACATCTCTCTATCTATTTGTCCTAATTATTCAGGCTGCCAGAGCAAAACCTTCACTGATGAGTGAATAAATAAATTCATGGCTTGTAGACTTGACACAAAACAATAATACAATACCACCGGTTTTTCCGTGCAAACACTTCGAAACGGTGCCTGTTTCAAGAGGCGATTGATTCTAGTAAGTTTGAAAATAAATAGGTCACCGGAGTGAAGTTCTCCGATCGTAAAATCGGTTATTACGGGGCACAACATCGGACGGTAGGAAAGAGAGATCATTGGGGGCCGGGGACCTCAGAGGGCGCGGTTCATCGGACACAGAAATTTAATTGAACCCCGTGTTTGTTGGCATTGTTAGGCCGGGGACAATAGAGAAGGGCCGTCTCGGAGAATAGGGGCGGGGGCGGTGGAGGCGGCGGCGTCCCAACATCTGATCTGAGATCACCGAGCCTCCTACAGCGCCCCTATTAGGGGAGCCAAGCCAAAATCTGGGCCAACCAACCACCAGAACCCTCCACCTCTCCCAACACACTATATATATTACATTTTTTTCCTCTTTTATTAGGGTAATTCTCAATTGCAAGTACAATTCAACATTATTTTTTATATTCAACAGCCATTACGCATAAAATATTTGAGGTGTTAAATAGAGGCTCAAAATTATTACATTTTTAATTCCGAATACAGAGGCATTCAAAGTTTAATTATTCATCCTTTCGTATATTAATGAGGTTTCTATCATTCTGAATTGAAATTTATTTTGCGCGTAGATACTAGTTACTAAAATCTCGGAAGTCTTTAATTCCGTAAATTGTTGCACTATAGGCAGGGGATAACAGAAAGGGCCCAAGAACGAAAGGTCAAAAACCATTCCACAAGCAGGAAAAATCATCGCGGGAGTTAACCCCTGCTAATTAGTTAGCAGTTAATGCAAGTTCTGGTTGCGGAAACCTTCGCTAATTTAAATGAAATATGCTTAATAAAAGTTGTATTTCTCAATACACAATAGGACAATGTCTAGCAAAAGGGTCCGTGGTTGTTATAAGACCGACCTATTGCGGTCTACACTCCATAAATCAAATAATAACTACAATATCTTCCTATTATTGAATTAACAATTTTTCTCTAACCGCTCGTGTATTATAACCTAACGGTATTTCTTCTGTAACCGAAAACGAGGTACATCTATTATATGACTACCAATGCTTCATAGGAGAAAATTTTATTAATATCGGGAAGCTTGGTTATAAATTATTCGGCCAGCGATTGTACACATTTCATACTGCAATTTTTTTCAGAAAATTCAATTATTTCTTTCCAATGCGAAATATTAATTTCAGACCCATCGCGTAACCCCCGCTTTTCACTAAAGATCCATCTCATAGCCTAGGGCGCGTGATTATCGTTTTTAATACCAGCTCAGTGCCGGATTGCTAGAACAATGAAATACAATCGAAACATAAAAGCCGGCTTAGGGCCGTAATTTGTTTTTCTAGATTGTCAGAAGAAATTTCAAAGCGTTTCAAATTATTGTGGCTAGCTGGAAATTTTCGCGTTTTGAAGATTTGCAGTTTCGAATTTAATCCTTAATTCGATTTAATTTACGGATTTTCGGTAAAAGTTGAAAAATGTGCCGGTAATAATTTCTGGATTATTTTGTTCGGTGAAATGAATGAGAAAAAGAAAAAGTTCGCAAGAATGAAAACCAAAAAAACAAATAACACTTAATATAAGGATGTAAACACAAATAGGCCGTATTTTTTGTACTATTTATTTGTCCTTTGGTACCGCTCTTGAAAGTTTTGTTCAATAAGAAAACAAAACGAAACAAATTATATTGTATGCTGGAATATTATATTTTGTAAATTAATTTTGGTACTTGTCAATTAGACCCCCTCCCATGAATAACCTGTTTACCAACACTGTAACCTTCCCGTTTGACTGCGATATATCGAATAAACTAGCCTGCACCGACTTTATGACATATTTCAGGATAGTTGACAAATAACACAGTTTACAAAACAAACATTTATTCATAAACATTATTATTATTATATTATATTATATTATTAACTTGGAAGTGATTCGATATCGATATATAGATACATCGATTCATTCGATACTAAACGCCATGTTTGGGATAGTTGGTTATCCTCGGGAGGGGGTCTAATTGATAAGTACCTTAATTTCTTCTTATCGTTAAAATGACACGGTATTACCGTTCGATAATTGGGTAGTCGCTGGATCAGGTACACCATCGGCTTTTTCATTCTACTGTGTCGATAGGTCATTGCAATCAGGAGTAAATGAGCGTATTTTTGCCGTCCCAATGCAAACCCGAGTTCCACCGTGTTGATTGGACCTGGTGGGGGGGGGGGTCTCCTCCCGGGTCTTAAATTGAGCCAAGTTTGAAGAGCGACTCGCCACCGTAAAGAAGAAGAAGAAGAAGAAGAAGAAGTTGTACAAGTCGTAAGTAAACTGACCCAGCTGTTTCGGTCTCCGTGCCGGCGTGGAGCGGCACTGCGCTATCCTTAGGTTAGTGTGAGTGGGGTGAATCCCTTAGTTTGTTTAGGATTGGTCCGCCTCCAACCCCTCCCGCTCCCAACGGCTCACGGAATGCCGAATGAACCGAAACATAGAGCCGCTTAAACACCGGTGGCAAACCTCCAAACGGCGGCTGGGACAGGCCGTCCATTACAGCCCCTATTGGCGGCATACCCCGATCCTATTTCTTTGTACTTTTCCTTACCCCTTAATTTATTATTCCACCGGTTGTTTAAAACGGCCGCAGATGCCGAAGATCCGATTATAATTAACTAGTGTATAATCCCACCTCTTCTAATCATAAAGGGTAATACAATCATTTTATCTAATTAAAAAATTAGAATACTTTAATTATGTTCAAACTGTATAAAGAAAATTTGCCTAACTGCCTAAACTGTTGACGTAAAGATTTAAATACATATATCCCTTTGAATAGCTTGATTAATAGCTAAATCATTCATTTTAAATAGTTATGGACTGTACAGACAGTATTTTAAATAACTTGATCTGCTTTCATTCGCCACCACTAACATATTAATACTAAACATTGGAATAAAATATTGCCTAACTGCCTAAACTGTTGACATAAAAATTTCGTTGTATAGATTTCAATTTAAATACATATAGCCCTTCGAATAGATGATTAATAGCAAAATCATTTATTTTAAATAGTTACCGACTGTACAGACAGTAATTTCAATAAATTGATCTGTTTTCATTCGCCAAGGCTAACATGCTATACTAATAATTGGAATAAAATATTGTTAAAATTACATGCCGTTACATGTTTAAATACGGCTTCAAATTGTGCATTGATGCCACATCACATTTAGAATATTAAAAGATTTAATAGGATTATAGTTGGCACAAATTACTGATTTACCTTCTAATATTTCTAATACGAAGGCGTTTTATTTCTGCGTGTGCAACGATGATTTTCCCTTGAAATTATGACGGTGTCAGATGGGGCATACGCGTTGTGTTTGGAGAGCACTAAAAGGTCCTCCCTATCGGTTATTATTGGCCTGATTTGATAAATACAGACCTATAGAACGCGAGAGAAAATTGCAGCGCGACAACTGGAAACAGTGAATTGTCTGATTTATATTGTGTCCGATATAAAAAAGATATAAATGGAAATCGATGACCCCTCCTAGTTTCGCACAAATGGCACTATAAAAATGGATGAAGTGAGGAAGCATTGCTCCTCGATTGGTAGCACGTCATTTGTACATGATCGTTAATCAAATTTGTATGTACTATATTTTTTTATGGCGCTAGAGATTAATTTTTGTAATCAGGGCATTATTTGAATCATATGACATTGCAAAACTCGTTCATATAGTTAAAAATTTTATTATTTTAGGTTGGACACACATAACTCATCATACTTTATGCTTATAATATTGATCAATTTCGACTAACCTGCATGACAGTTGTATTTAGGTGAATTTATCTACCGATACACATAACGTGTTTTAATTTTTATGATTTAAAACTTAATTTTCATTCATAAATAATTATAATAAGTTCGACAATATCAAAACATGTAATGAAATCTCTCCATTTTTATTGTTTTTCTACCTTTATCAGGTAGACAGCATTAACCCTTAGCGTCAAAATAAATATATTTGTCTTTTATTCTCGTGATAGCTGTAAAGATGTAAAGGTGTATACGATACAATTTGAGTTTACGAACTTAAACAGTACACTCTCTAAAATGCTGTAATAAAACAAATTATATTTTCAGCTCTATTGCAAACTCCTGTCAGTCTAATTGGGTCCTTGTAACTAAATCATGCTCGAGTGTCACTGCGGCTTAAGCGTCGGCTTCCATTTTTTAAGGTCAAAAGTGACATAGCTTTTAAAGATCGGCACAGGTGGTAATTTAGGTAATGCTTCGGGCAGGGAGTGTTTTATAGCGAGGCCAAATTCCTTGGTAAGGGAGGAACCGGTGGAACCTTTAATATTACATAAGGGCGATAGATCCCGGGCATCACCTATGGCAGAGCGGGCATATTGCGAACGCCCCCCCCCGCCCTTACCCTCACCGCCATATTTATCAGCCCCTTCTTCTTACCTATTTATCATCATTACGCCCGAGCAACCGGCCACGTCTTTCTCGAGGGTACAACACCACCCTCCTGCGTATCCTCATCCCCTTAATGTGTAAATCGAACGGGGATTAAATTATTCCACGTAGTAGAAATTGAGGTTTTTATCTCATATTTTATTTCACGATCTGCAATATCTTACAGCATTATCAATTACTTGTGTACCATTCATTCCGCTGACCGCTGTGATTATCATCATAGTTAGAAATTTCATGTCCCACTTTTCGCCGAATTACCTTGTTATTTCGTCATTACTCCTTGCATTCATTATACTATTATCCAGATTATAATATTGGCAGAAAATATAAAAATAAATATTCAACGGGAGGCCACGGAGGCCCGGGCGTACGGGTTTTTTGATATTGCGACTTTCTCGGTTATCATACCAACTAAGCAAATGTATCAAATAAAAAGTAAGTCGCAATACCTACGTATATAAATATCGAAATTCGCGCGGGCCTCTATATAGGTATCTTCCAAATTTGTATATTTTAAAATGTCTTATGAATTTATGAAAATAAAGTGTTTGCATGTTTACAAGAATGTGGCTCAGACGAGTAGTATTCCTGCCTGAACAATGAAATGTATGGTCTCTTTTGGATTTTTATCGGTACAGTAACATCTAATTATATCAATGCTCGCGTAATGTAAAACATATTTGATTGCAAAACAGACCAATAATGATTATGCGTTTAGTATCCCCGCTTGTCGGAACGTGTGACTTTTTTTTAATGAAATACCACAATTTAGGGCTTAATATTTTCCATCACTACAGGTATCCTGATGACGTCACTGTTTTATGTGAACATTCGAGCATGTACATACTTACACAAGATAAACCGTTTCACCGAGCGGAGACAGAAGATCACAAGAAAGATGAATTTACATTATTTGTTTTTTCATCAGAAAAACGGCTTGCGGACACAGAAGATCACAAGGACCGTGGTATTCCAAACTCTCGCAGACCGCCCAACAGGTATTTCTAAATACATTTATTTTTTAAAATGCATAAAATACTTTTAATCTTCAGTAGTGTTCAGTTAACATCAGAGGAAAAATTCTAATTTTTCATCTGTTTCCTATTTTTCACTTATCGCCGGATTATCCTGTTAATTCACTGTTAATGCTTAAATTCATTACTGTTACGCAGGTTATAGTGCATCGAAACATAACCATGCTACATTCATTTAACTTAATTTAAAGACCCATTTTCAATCATTATATTGTACACAGGAAACCGATACAAATCATTTGTGCAAGTAACCATAATTAATGGTTTTAACAGTTCCAGTTTTAATGTAGATTTGGTAATAAACAAGGGTCAAGTATCTAATAATGCGATGACGGAATCATGGCTTTGCAAATGTTATTAATAGTTAAGGAATTAGTTACGTGGGTTCACTTAATATTCATTGGAAAGCTGCTAATATTCAGTAGGCGAAACTTCCCCATTCAAATCAAATACTGACCATGCGAAATTAAACAGAATTTCATTAGGATAGCATCGACAGTGCTACAAAAATAAGGAGACTGTAATTCCTTTCAAGATACAGAAATAATTATTTTTATAATCCACAGGAGTGTAATATTCAAAACTGTATTATACTGCGAATATCTCGTTTCATTTTAATATTTGACTTACGATTTGCGAAGAACGTTTAAATAAACGGTTTATATAACGGTTTAGAATGTTTAGATAAATTGACGGAGTGATCCGTATAGGACACACAACGGTTTTAAGACAGCCTTGAAAGCAATTCAAGTCGCGTTGTTTTGTAGCGGGCCCCGAATGTGAACTCCGGCAAATGCAATTAAATTTGAACTGTCACTATCGCTCGAATTCTTCGTTCTCGCTTTATCGTTAACAGTCACCGAAAAATCGCATTCACTCTGAAATGTTGAATCTCTGAAAATTACAGTAAAATTGCAGAGTCCTTGTTGGTACTTTTTAAATAAATTACACCGTTGTACGACATTGTACTTGTGGCGTCTTCTTTGATTGTGAAACCGGAGAACTGCATCACATTAGAGCGTATTATCGCAGCATATTCCTGTTAGTGAAATGATACTTCATTGGACCCATGAAACATCCAGTCGAATGTGAGCACCGCAATGGTGGTTTATGAATCGAATATGAGGTATAATAGCACATATAAAAGAAAAGTGGTACATCCGAGGGGATCTGTCAATTATCGAAAACAAAATGTTTAACGAGATAGCGCCGTGTTCATTCACATAGGTGAAAGGATGGCACAAAAGAGGAAGGGAGAAAGCGACCCGTTGTACTGTAATTGGCACCAGTTCCGCGATACGTATCTATTTGTAGCTCTGTGTTTTTGCGCGTTCCCTTTTTCGGGTTTTAATCTTTTTCCCGACGATTCTGTTGAAAACAAAAGGTAAAACACCGGAATTTCTGGCGGGACGGTTCGTTGGCCTCTGTCCGGCCCGAGTCTAAAGACAATGAAACATTCGTCAAATTATATTTGACTCAACCCTCTATATCAATTTACAATTAAAAAATTCCTTATTTTCTTTAAATGCACGTATTAAATGTCAACAATGTACAAATATTGGATGGTGCACCGTTAATGTAAATGTAGAAATTACGTACTCTATACCTTTTCTCCTCCCTTTTATTTGTGTTCACTTCTTGATTTAAATATTATACAACTTAGAAATATATATTGTTAGAAACTTATATATATATATATATATATATATATATATATATATATATATATATATATATAATGAGTGCAACTGATAAATGAACGATTTAAATTGTAATTTAAAGGAATCCTCCAATTTATCAAATTTACAGTACTGTTTAGTAATATAATAATTTTCAGTTTCAGACTAAATACCGTGCCAAAAGGAAGGAGAATCAACGCAATAATAGTTTTATCCATATTCCGAAATTAATTACTTTATGTGAATTAATTAAATTTATCAGTACAATGACTTCTCATTTCCTCACTCCTAGTAATAACACCGGCTCTCCACCTTTTTTCTCCATTCCCATTATAATCTCCCGAGTGATGAAATTTCGTGTAAACACCAGTTTGCCGACTATTCAATTTAAAATTTTCACTCGGAGAGCCCAATCAGAAAGGTGAGGTAAGGTGGGAGAGGGAGCGAGAGTGAGAGTGAGAGTTAGTGACGAGCTAGTGGATGGAAATTGGGGGCGGGGCCGTCCACTTGCGGCCGGGCACGCTAATGAGCTTTGCTCGTCAGTCAGTTTCATCTCGTGTCCTCGTTAGCGATTTTATTTGACGGAGGCCACTTGATGCGGGCAAAAGGCCCCCGGGGCCTGTGGGGGTGGGGGGACCGGGGACCGGCGCGGAAATTACGACGGATTACACTCCCAGACCCAACAGGATTCACGGCATCGATAATCACGATCAGTTCAGGTATTACCTTATTTATACATTCCTTTTTAAACATCGTTTTCCAAACATTCAAATAAACCGAGCATTTCAGATGGGGATAATTATAAATTACAAACGTAAATTACAATGTAGCCTTGGCGCCCAGACATGGTACGTCCACAAAACGGGTCATGAACTTCACCCGGAGCTCCCCGGGCAGCCCGGGTGAATTTTATACAAATTGAAAAGGCTAAACTAAAACCGTAGTTTTGTGTTTCTGTCCCCTCTCGCTGGTTTTGTCTTTTGCTAGACCGGTTTCGGCTGCTCGCCATCTTCAGTACCGGTGTTAGTCACTATTGACACTTCGGATGTTTTTCGGCATCCTCACTGCACTATCACAAAACAGGTATGTTAAGCTAAACTAAAAGTTTATTTTTAAATTTTTCGATTAAAAGCTTACGAAATATTCTCCACCGAATTGATGAACATTTCAATAATAAGCACCCACAACATTTACATATAACATATACTATAACTCTCACCCCGCAGGAGTGGAAGCGCCGGAAATTCAGCACTTGATCTTGTGCACTTTCATTTCGACGCCAAAACATGAGAATGCAGCAGAAAAATGGTGTAGATCTTACTACTATGAATCTTTAATTAATCAAGAGCATCGAGCATTATCCACCGTTGATGAAGTTGGACAGAATTAGTGGTCAGGAGGTTATATCGCTACTTGATAATGACCGTGGTATTACGTAATAAAAATAAGAAGTGACAAAATAATAATACAATGATAATGATAATAAACCGACGGTGGGAATGGGCCCACGATGAGGAGGAACGAATCGATTCAGAGTGAAAGGTTAATGAACCAGTCAGCGGGCAGTCTTGAGAGCAGAACTTTCATACGTGCCAACCAGGAGAGTTGGTATATATCAAGTAGGCAGAACAGCTCATTCAACATTCGTGTTCCCAATTAATTTAGCTCAAGATAGCAATACTGTGTCACATTGGTAAAGGTTCGAGGCCAATTAAACTATCACAACAATGAAGTGTCATCATTTGGGACGAATTTAGCATGGGACAGGCTGGAGATAAATTCCCCACTGACTGAGACACTTGAAAAAGTTAAATTTTCACCTCTACGCCCTAGCTTCAGCGACCTAATCGTTTTCGTTGAATGTTTTACCTGCCGAAAACTGCTACAGCGGTCCAGACAACTGGAATGATTGAACTGAACCAAGTCAGCCTTGCGAGGCTGCGAGGGCGTCCAAGACTCGAGTTTTAGAACGGTCCCGGAAAGTTTACAGGCCGATGAATCCCTTCCTGAAAAAGATTTTGACCATATTTACACCTTTTTCTCGAACAAAAAATAACGACTCGTGGACGAAGACAAACCGAAATGTTCGCAACGCTCGAGGTGGGGAATCTGACAGTACTTTATTCGAGTCTCAGTGCAATAGATAACTAAACTCTCGTTGATATCTGTTGTATTTGGCCCCTTATGCGGTTTCTAATTTAGCATAATGTATTTCCCACAACACGATTCAGCTTACATGATTCTAAAGTTTATACGATTCTAAGTATATTGATGTTATATATCTCTAATTATGTACGGATTAACTAACTAATACAAATTTCATTCTCCGCAGAAACGTTTCATTCGTGCAGTCGTACAAGCAGGATAGGATTGAGTGGAAAAGAAACGTTTAATCTTGCCGGTTCCGATTTGCATACAATTTAAAATCAGAACGCTCAGAGGTGAAACAATTTACATCTCGATCGTCTGTTTCTTGTTTTGACTCATTAAACTGAAATTGTCCTTAAATTTGTAGTTAGAACTTTAACATATTGTTTTACGTAAATCGTAATTTGTAGCAATGATTTAATTTAAATTTTCATCGCTTCTATTAGCTCCTTAAAAATCTAATAGAACCTAATAGGTTACTATAATAAACTTCTATAATTATTATAGTATATTTTGATTCATTTTTAATCGTGTCCGTATTGGAAACGAGCCAATTTCAGTCTGTGAGGCAGAAAGGACTGGACACTTGACAATTAACTCAGAAAAATCAGTGGGGTTATTGCCATTTACGGAGTAATACGGAGTTAAAATTGTCCTAGTGAAGAGAACAGGAGGAGACGGGGGTCATAACCGCCCATCTTTATGGCCAGTCGCCTAATATCGAATAACAAAGGTCGTTCGAGTAAAAAGTACTTTTATTGTGCGGGTTATTTTTTTTTGCGAGGGGTTTGTGTTATTCTTTTATTTTTCATTTTTTTTATATTATTTTAGACGGATCGTACAATATCTTACGCGAGAATAAATGCCGAAGGAAAAACGCAACCTTCGAACCTTCCCAACCCCAACGGATATCCGGGGCATGAGCTACAAGCATCTGAACCAGCAGTATTTATGGGACTGGGAGATAGAGAAATACTAAGAAAAAAAAGAAGAGTTTCTTAGAATGGATTATAATAGCCCTTAATTAGATACGAATTTCACGAATAAATAATATCTGTTCATATAATAAGTAATGTAATTATTAAAATATAATTTTAATAGATAAATTATTTTAATATTAAATTAAAATAACCTACTACACTTGAATTGAAACAAAAATTACATTCTGATAGGATGAATAAATATATACGAAACAATGCAGCTAAAAACAGATTACTGTATCATTTATGTGGGGAAATGTTACCTGAGATTTATTTATGTCTTATCGGTCTGTTGTAAACCGTTCCTATAAAATATTCATTTTTAATTTCGAGCGTCTTATATTCTACTTTTCTTGCTGACAGTAACGTATAACAGATCTCGAGGTGAAATCGTTGGCCATATAAATAAGGGGGTTGTGGAAGGCGGAATCTTCTTCACACATTCGCATCCATCATCTGGAAAATTATTAAAGAAACTCAGCAAAGGTGTCCTTCTCTTCGTGAGGATGATTATCCATTAAACATATTGAAATTGATTTTTCAACGGCCTATTAATCTCCCTATCTCTCACCCTCTCCCTCCACCTTTATTATCTGAAATTAGATTGTGTTTTGGTTCGGACGGTTTGGGGGAATTCGGATTGTAACAAAACATATATTACAGCGTAAACATCTGAAAATCAATCATCGAGGTGTCGATGGAGCCCAAAATAGTAGTGACATTGGAACTAATAACAGATTGGATAGTGCAAAAAACCTGTCATTCGGAAATATTCGTGGAAGCGATTCGATGAACGTTTGCACACAGGTCTTTAGCTCATTATTACTATCGATATCATGCGTCCAGATGGAAGCGATATCTTAAGAGTATTACATGTACGGCTGTTATTAAAATATCGCGTTATTTATTTCAATTATACTATCGAATATTTTATTAATGAACAAATACGACAATCAGAAGTTAAACTAAGAAGATTTGAATTGTGGAGTCGGTATTGGCGAAAGCCCACGGCGCACCGGACAAGAAAGAAGGAATAAAAAAATCTCTACTCCGCCCTGCCCGAGTTTAATGAAACAGAGCCCTTGTTGAAATGTTGAGCCGGTGAATAGTAGAGCCACCTCCGAAAGGCGAGAAAAGAAACCGAGAAAGACGCGGAGGTGAGGTCGCGAATATTGCGAATTATAATGGGGCCGCGAGACAATTATACTCCCAGATGGGACTTAATTAAGGCTGGGCGCTTGGTGAAGGTAGGGCGAGGGGAGAAAGAGTGAAAAGAAGTGCCCCACGACTTCGTTTCTACAAATTTATAAGGTAATTAGCGCAACGGCAAAGTAGTGGACCCTTTTTTATTCTAGACATTTGGCGGAAAATTTGTTCAAATGGTCATCATTCAGTCCCTATGTCTACAACCATAACTGAGTTTTTGTTTGCATAAATTCGCTAAACGCATACGTATAATATGTAAAATATGTGATAGTGAAATAATATAATATACTGTGTATATATTATTTTAATATTTTAATTCTCAAATCAGCTTTATCTAATCAGGTTTATGCTGAGGACTATAAAGGAGATATATTATCTATAATATAGGGAGATAGAAATTCTATAAATTTCATGATACATTCAATCCAAATCGTTCACTTTCTACTTTATTAAAATAGAGTGTTAAAAGCCACTTTATTCTCGTCAATCGAGCTACCTAAAACCTCGTTCATCATCCTTCTACAGTGGCTGAAATACAGTCTGAATAGACTGTATTATTTAGTTTACGGCAGAAATAATTCTATAATTACGCAGATAAATACTAAAATGATTTATTTATTCAATATGTCTCAAAATTCTAAGCAATAACGAGTTTATAATGAAGTGTGTACAATTAAATTAATGCTGGCTGGACAGTATTTATATTAAAGTTGTATAAGAGGTACTAAGTTCAGAAGATTGTATAAATTCCTTTTTATTTTTTATGTCTTTATTCTTAAAAATTCCTTTCAAAAGTTACGGCTTGCCGTAAAGGATAAATGAGGGGTCTACTTGGCTCAGGAATTGTTTTACTGCAGAAACGCTAGTCGTACCCAACTTCACGAAATATTGAAACAGGAAATCAACAATTTAGTCCCGGAATTTCTCAATAACGATTTCCAACCTTTCCTTAATTCAGTGTCACATTTAGCGGCTACAGAATATGATATGATTGGGTGAATAAACGGAACTAAAATTAATCTATCGAGGAAAACTTCTTCCATTTTTGGTAATGACGGAGTGGGTCATATAAATAAAAATAGAGAGCACAGTAGTGTAAACCGTTAGTTTCATAATTTCCTATAGATCTCGCCCTGAAATTCGTCCTAAACGGAAAGAGTGTCTGTTAGGAGGTAAAAAGCGAATTATAGGAGGTAGTGGGCGGTGGGGCACCGCTTACAAATGACGTGGGGGGTCCACATAGGGGGTGGCCTCATCAAGTGTTCTTAACACGTCCACGGGCAACAACTAGGCGCACTGTCGACCCCTGATTGCTCGGGAAACAATCCGGCCCCATCTTCCGCCCACTGTACACCGGCTCCCTATCTCACAACCTATATCTCTCCTACCCCCTTTCTAAACACTCTGACAAAAAAGCCTACCACTATCGACCCGCTTCTGGTCACCGCTAATGATAAATTAAAACTGTTATTATTCCGAGAAAAAATTTTTCATTCTGTAACCCGGAGGACCGGGTTAAATCTAATTTTTTGTGTTAGGATTAAGTACTAATGTTTTTTTAACTGTTTTATTTTTGCACAATCAACCTATACAGTTATGGGTGCAATTGATACATGTATTTATTTCCGCGTGTTAGTCCCGACAAAGAAACCACCCAGTGATGGCGCTTTTGACATGATTTAACTACTGGCCGAGGTGATCTCTGGGCCAGTGGCGTTTAAGCCGTCGTGGTGGGGATAGTGGATGGGTAGAAGAGGAAAGGGACTGAACGGGTGGGTTTGGATGTGGAGAGAGGCGGGAGTGGAATTTAAGGAAGCGTGATTTTGCGACTTCGTCGACTGTCGGTATGTTGAGGTCATTATGGATTGTTTGGTTAGAAATATACCAGGGAGCATTAAGGATGGTACGAAGGACTTTTGATTGGAATCTCTGAATGCGGGCGATGTTCGATTTCTTATCCGAACTCCATAGCTCTATTCCGTAAGTCCATGTCGGTTTTAAAATGGTTTTGTATATTGTCAGTTTGTTGTCTACTGTCAGTTTTGATGTCTTTTTCAATAGAGGTCTCAGCAGTCCAAATTTGCGGTTGAGGTCTGTTCTTTTGAGTCGCGTATGGGGGTTCCACGTGAGTCTTTTGTCTATGTAGAGTCCCAGGTAGCGAGCCTGCTGTTGGGTGGGAATAGGAGCATTGTTGAACTGAACAGGAGGGCAAGGCTGTCGCCGTAGTGTGAAGGTGACGTGAGAACCGCTAATGATAAATTAAAATTTTTATTATTCCGAGGCGTAGGCCTCTAAGTTGAGCCCAAGACGGGGCCTGGATACACCGGGAGGACCTCTACGGGACGAGAGGCGAGTCTTTGGCTTGGCCGTAGCGTAAGCTTAAATGTATTATTGTTGTGTGGAATAAATCGGTGGGAGCCCGATTGTGATTTTTACGTCTCCCTGCGGCCCCATTCGGGAGAATCCCTCCACCCGCCCACTACGGGCTTACAGTAAAATTTAAATCCAACCCGAATGCTTCTTATAGTGGCGGCCATTGGCACTAATTAGGGTCAATTATTTTATACTGAATGAATAACCTGCCAGCACTTCATTTAGTGTTCATCAAAAATTTCACGTACGCAATATTTTATATAATAAAAAGTAAAAATTCAAACGGATATTATCGAACACAACAATCTGGCAATGTGTTATTAGTTTATTTTTCCGGTTTGCCGATGATTTCGTATGTCATCAATAAAAATTTAATAATAAACGACTTTCCATCGCACAAAATTTTTCATCCCTTTGACAATGACATTCTTAGTCGTGGTAAGGCGGGGCGATATTCGTTATACGACGGCGGGCCGTTTTCAAAACCAAATTGAGTGATTCAACCAAAATAAAGGATCCGGGTAGGATTTAGCCGGGAGGTGACAGGGCGGGGGCGGCGAGCCGCCCACCTTCCCGCCTATGACAAATCGCCAGCTCCGCAAACCCCCTGATAAATTACGTCAACTCCAAGGACCCAGCGGACAGTATATATATATATATATATATATATATATATATATATATATATGTATGTATAAAACAAAGTGTACTTCTGAAGAAATGACAAACAACTTCTAGTTCCATTAATACTAGGCTTCTCCAACCAAGTATGCAGGTACGACCGACACATTCCTACTTTTGCAAATTAATTTCTTTTATACATCGAGATTAGGTTTCTGAGATGTTGCTGCGTTGGTTCCGTTCTACAATTTCCCTTAATTAAAAAGCTATTCAAGTGTTTTCCGTAGAATATTTCGAATAGAAAAATTTGAAATGTCCCTCCCACACGAACGTTGAAAACATTGACACGGCAGGTTATAGAACATTCTATTTATTAACCTTTACTAAGAGTTTATTTGATCTGTACTGATAATGATTTCGCAATAGTTCTAGGATTTCAGAAACACTCGTTCTGATTCTCTGATATCTTGTTTTTTGTAATTATAATTTGTAATTTAGGAGGTTCATTAAATTCATTTCCTTTCGGTTCTATTCAGAATTTTTTTTCGCCCTCCGATTTTAATATTAATTACTGCGTTTCTTTTATAATTACTCTGCATCTGGAATGCCCCGAATGCAACATCTCCAAAAGACATTCAGCTTAATATTCAAGCGCTGGCTCCCTCGCTGTTCTAGTTAGCAAAGAGGAACGGAATCATGGTTATTGCGAATGTTGGCGGACGGGGGACAGGACGCCATTCGTTCGAAATTATTTATTGCAGTTGCCTTAATGAAAATCTTGAACTTACATAATTTTTTGTCTCATTAAAGACGCCGCGCTGGTGTTCCTAATGTATTAATCAAGGCCCCGGGGTGGGGGGATGGGGTGGCGGCGGCGGCGTCTAGCTGAGGGCCGGAGTAGTCTCCCTTCACCTCACATTTTAGTGTCTCGTTTCAGGGGGTTCGCACCGTTGCTCAGAAACGTTTCATATACGATATCTCTTTTTCTTTCCCCCTACTTCACCTCGTGTCAGAGTAAAATGTCGCATAACGCCGCCTCCGGCTTGAAACAGAAATACTGAATGTACAGAAAATGTAAATGGGAGCTCGAGCGTCCCACCTGAAAAAACTGCAATGTGTAGCTTAATTGTTATTTTTAATTCGTGAAACAAATTCAGATTACATTACTTTGCGAACAATTAGAACATTAAACGCTTCAGAAACCATTTCTGAAGATTATTATATAATAATGTTGGTACATCATCCACGTAAGCCTAAATATCAGAACGAAGAATGGGAACTAAATACGGCAACAGTGTCCACAATTTTGAATCAGTGTTGGGCATTGTTTAAATGTTCCCCGTTTTATGTAAAACGTAACATTACGTAATGTAATGCGGGATATCTGAAATAAATTCAGTTTTACCCATTAGCCCGGGTCGTTATAGAGGAAAGGAAAGAAGGCCGGTTATTAGGAGGGGGCCCAGAGTTTTAATGACGGGCTGTCGGAGTCCCCCCACCCACGAATAGGAATCCACTTTCAATTTGGCGCCGTGATTAGTAGTGTCATCCATATAGATGAGAGAGAGAGAAAGAGAGAGAGAGTCAGTTGGTGTGTGAGCGTTGTGAGGGGACAGACAACGCTACTAATGCGTTCCACTGAAACGGCCCTTTCCACTCAGCGGGTTCTCCTGACCTTGTTATCCTGTTTCGCGCTCGCTAACAACCTCCAGGAAATAAACAGGGGCAGTGTGTTAGGGGCACCGTGGACCGTACGAACCCAGCCTCAAGACATTCTGTGCATTCCATTCCGAAGTGCATTCGAAGTGGAACACAGCATTTTTTTCTGTGGTGAAAATAACAGATTCCTCCTTATGCGTATTTTCACCATATTTATTCGACCTATTTCCTAGGACATCGTTATGCCTTATTTCCCACGACCTGCGTTATTGTTCCCATGTCGCTGTTTCTGCTTCGGCGTAAGCGACACACGCACGTAATCATGTGGAAACGCAAACTCGCGAACCGACAATTTTATTATTACAAGGTCGGCTCTATATTTTATACTGGGCATAATCTCCGTTCTTTTCCGGCTCCGAAAGCGGGGCCCGTTCTTAATGGTTTCCTTGTCCGGGGGCATATTGTAATGTTTCCATTTGAATGCGTCCCTCCTTTTAGGGCCTAAAATATTTTGCCCGGTTTCGAATCGCGGTTGCACCTCACGTCCGTCCGAAATTAAAACCGTGCCGACCCCCTGCCCGGGCCCGATAACTCCTGTCATATCCCGGCACCGTCTTGACCTCTTTATGACCGAGACTATCCGATAATTTCTCGGAGGGCCGCACCTGCCGGCGAAAAACTCGAGGTTAAGAAACCTGCGTTCGAATATTCTTAGCAGATTGCGATTTGGTTCTACTTGAAGGGATATTGGAGTAAATATTTTAATTCTGATATCTCATAAGCAATGTGCAGTTAACATTAGTGTTTGTGTTTAGCGTTGCCACTATTAATTACCAATAATTCCATTAAGCGTCGCAGATTACCCTGTAAAATTGGTATCTTTTATTCATGCACTTATCTCATACGTAATATTCCACTATATTACGTATATGTTCAATACATTATATTACATTGTAGCTCGATGATACACGAAGGATAACATTTATATATTATAAACACGAGCCTGCGTATATATTCCTGAAGATTGATCCTGTATCATTAGTCAACTTTATTGTACGTCACTTCTTCCATTATTTTACAAAAGATTTACTTCGCGTTTGGTGCCTGGCGCGTGTAAAAATGTCCGGAAAAAATGTCGCTTCAGAAGACGTTCCACGAGGGCAGAGACAAATGAGGCGTGAGCAATTTACACGAGCGGCCCCTCTCATTGAATTAAATGCAGACCATTAGATGCAGTTAGGTATATCCGACTCCCATCATTGATTTAAACACGATTGTACGAATCTTGAAAGGGTCGCTCGTAGCTAAAAACTGAACGATTACTATCAACATTACCAAGTTCTGCAGGATAATGAAAATCACGGGAAAAGAACAAAGGAATAAACTTGAACAGCCCCTACAACAAATGCTCAGCAGCAACACTGAATACACTATCGATTTTACTGTTAGTGTATCTTAGTCTAAATAATAACTGACTATAGTATGATTGGGATAGCGGAGATTGTGATTTCGTGCAGTACACAGATACTCATAGATTGTTTTCATGGTGCCACATTATCGTATCTTTCCTTCTTGATATATCTGAACGCTTAATTCAATCATTCTTTAGCGTATGCTTCTTACTTCCTAGTTGCTATACAATGCAAATATTCACGTCACCGTTTCGCTAATTTCGGAATATTACTGTACATGAACACTCAGTCTGTGCATTAATACAGCGATACGGGATTAAAAGTCAGTGAATTCGAAATGAATACCATCGGGGAGATGTGCGTCTCGGACTGCGTATACAGTACCCATCGGCCCTCGACGAGGGGCGAAAAGCTACATGATCATTTCTCATAACATTTGCATAAGAAGAGGTTTGCACAGAGACATTGTGCCAGGCCCAGGCGCCCCGGCCTACGTCGTAAATGCATTATGTATGACACACCTTACATATTGTGCAATACACCGCCATATACATTCCTATTTCCATGGAAGTGCGCGGCTCCGGCTGTCCCGGCATATAGATCCCCGGCCCTGTTGGCCAATGACTTTCTTCGTCATTCTTTTTTAATCAAATTTTGCATCCTTTGCCTGCTCAATTCTAGAAGAACCAAATAAGTACCATATTCATGAAATATGTGCGATTCTCATATTATATCTCACCGGCACAAGATAATCACCGATGTACGATGAGACGAGTCAAAACCAAGTTTCTTGTAGGGGACATGGGAACATGGGAGGGAGGCATAAGTATCACCAATAATATTCCAATGTCACATACATTTCAATGTCCATGGTAAACTAAGACCTATATAGTATTTATTCCTATATAGTACTTATTATGTAATAAGATTAATACAATCGTCCCGTATTTTTCATCTGATATCCATAAGTTCGTGTTGCGATAGATATATAGAGTAGTATTGAATATTAATAACTCTAGAATTGTTTGTTTGTTTTTCTCCTTTTATATAGCTCAAGGAGAGAGTCTAGAATTCTAGGAGCCATTTAACATTTCCACTCGTACCTAAATATGACGAGGGAAGCCAGCTTCCCTGAAAATATTCTACGCCTCATACATTCTAGTCCTCGTATGACAGGCTATTCGCTCAAACGGTACGCGATCCGACTTTATGGAGTGCTCCAGGGGCAAATGCTCGTTACTGGTTACATTTATGTGACGCGGTCCTCATGAACGGGTCCTGATTACATGATCCGTAGGCCGATCTACTTATCAGATATGGTATGAAATAATACATAATAGAATAAATAGGAACATACCTTTCTCAGTCAGTTTGGTTCGGAAGGTGACATTTTTAATTACATTTACGACCTTGTTTACAGATCGGCAAGTCCGATCCGTAAACCGTTGAAGTCTTGAGTTGAAGCCATTAGTAACTTTAACTCATTTTATATCCATTATTTATATCTGTTGTTATATATTTATTGCACTATTTTAGTGACTATAGTTGATGCCCAATGCCAGGGCATCCAAACGAAACAGACAGTACCAGACAATGAAAATATCGCATTTGTGATGAGGCCAATCCCGACACAAGTAATCTTCATTATATTATGATTCGCTTCGGAGCACTCTACTGGTTCGGGTCGAGATCTGAATCTCAAAAATGAACGAAGAATAAATGAATAACGGGAGTGGCTGATCTTGGTCGGGAGGGAGGGGGGTGAACTGGGCTGGTTGTTTTGGACAATGGCGCAAAAGAAGTTGTTTCGGCGCCGGGGAATGTGTGGGGGCAGAGGTTGGGGTTCGGCCCTGAGGTAGGGGCCGGCAGTAGAACCGACTAATCTATTATTAATTTATTCGTCGGCCGCAGACCGCTCCTCCCTCTTCTCTATCTCATTCTCTCCCACCCAACTTTTCCGAAAACCGACTTCCCACGGTCAATTCCTCCCCCAGTGTCGAAATCCCCTAGGCCGAAACTTCGACGGTCTGGGTACTGAAAGCCCGAAATGCTAATCCAATGAAAATTCATGCGAGGTGATTTAAAGTAAACGCCCAGATAACAAAGCGCGGGAACTCGGTCGGATATTGGATTCTTGAAAAAAAAAACATTAACTACCTTTTTGCAGGAGTGGTTCATCGGGCGGGCGATTTCAATTCGATGCCGGTTGTGAAACTGCGGCCTCATTTCTGTTTCACAATTTTCGCTACCTTCCGACAATATTAATATATATTTTAATGTATAATATTAATGTGTAAAATGTACTCGTAATGCTTGTTGCTGGTTCAATTCCAGATTTTGTATATAGGCCGTATCCTGATTACAATTGTCGATAAATTATATCACCGTAGGCCTTGGAATGGAGACAAGTGAAATGTAAATTTAAACTTTCTCCAGTTTGGGCGCGTGGCCTGCTGGTCCTCATTTATTGCTATGATATTTCCCCGGTAGCAACACGGAGGCCGAACAGCGGTTTCAGTCGGTATGCCAAATAGAGAATCCGACAGTATCGAGTTGCGTGACAAGGAACTTTTAAAAGCTTCCCCCGTAAGAAAAAAGGATGCCGCTTCGACATCCAACATGCCTAATTGCACCACTAATCCACTGATAGAAGACTACTGATAAACACTTAAACCTAGATCGATTTAAGAAGTAATAACTATCTTATTTACTCATTATTATAAAAACCTCTGTGCTTGACAATTTAAAATATATTAAAATTTCATTAAAAAGAATAATAATCTTTAATAATTTATTGATATTTTTGAATTGAGGCTATGGAATATAACTAACTGTTAGCTCGATTCCGCGAGTAAACGAGCTTATGCTTTTCAATGGCCATTCAGGACCCTGTAGGGTCAGATTGGGAATGCTTACAAAGGGCAGTTTGGAGTGACAGAATAAATATGAACCTATTGGTAAAACGGTGGCCCCTTCCTACCGCTTTACTACTGGAAATTGGAAACCCAGCAACAAATAGCCGCTGCAATTTATATTACGGAACAACAGTGTGGAATGCACTTTCCGCAACTCGTTCGTCTCAAAAACGAAAAAAGAAAATGGAAAAGGATTTGTGAATAATTTATATTATCACTAATGAACGTTAATAATCACTATTCCCAACAATCAAATTATAAAATAACTAATTAATATAGGTTCAAACGACTACAAAATAAACTGAAATAATTAAAAAAAAAACTTTTTCCCTTAAATTGGAATCGTTCTAAAGCATGCGATTAACCAATAGGTTATCGCTGTCTAAGATCAGTGTGACAGCTCACTAGTGTGGGTAGAACGTCATCAGGTATCGAGCCGTCCTCGTTCTGAATAACTGAGCGAGATCAAGTAGAAAAGGTTAATTCTAATTCAGTTTCCAACTGGGGCTCCAGCGACCTGGGTATGGTCTGCTTCAACCACGCGATCGTACCGGAAGTTAGATAGCAATAATTTGAATTCTTGTCACCGAGAACTTCGCTCGTTCATTAATCAAATGGCAAACCTTCGTTCATAATTTTTTGATCGAACAAAATTTGCAAATTAAACATAATTTTGTAAAGGAGTATACTCCTTGTAATCAATCAAGTATTCTTCTCCCATACATATACCATCACAAGTGTTATTTAACCAGCACCATATCTAGGGGATCTGTCAATAGATCGGTTGACAGACGTAATTAATTTTGCTACCTCAACGTTAGAGTGGCCAAATTAAATTTCTGCCACGAAGGTCTATTTTTAAAGAATTATGTCAAAATCCGATTTTACTGGTACCCGCATCTAGTTTATTTCCTCCCATTTGATAAATTGTATTTGCCCCTTCTTTGAAGCGGCTTCCAATTAGACGCACTTACCCCGCCAAGTGTATTTTCCTTCTCCGGCAGGCAGACGGTTATGACAACTTTTACCGCTGAAAAGTTTTCAAGAAAGTTCAGGGGGCTAAGATCTTCCGAAACCTGTGGTTTAAGAAGTTAGAGGTCGGCTCCCTCTCCGACGACACTGTCACACAGAATACCTGCTTAATATTTCTATAAATCCACTCTTCTGTGAAATCTCCCTCGGAGGCGTCCCGGATTCAAATGTCCGACTTTTTGTAACTAGATTTCTACTTCTGCTATATAAAAGTAGGAAGTGTAAACCATTACCGAAGGTGTTTTAATTTTTAATACAACCAAACATCGAACAATTTCGAATTTCTCTTATTCATGGTCACAGGACCCTGAGGCAATTATCAATAAAGTAACATTAGAAACATTAAAAAATTTAATATTGAAATAAATTAAATTAGAAAGATCATCGTAGATAATTATAGATCGTTTAAGGTAGAACTTCTTGTCCCTTTAAAGAAGTAGACGCCGATCCGTCGGAGGGAGCCGAAAGGGGAGTATCTCAATTACTACTTCGTTCAAAAGAGGCCCAGACTTCCAATTCAGTATTTGTGTAATTGATCCTCACAGAGTTCGAAATAACATGTCTGTTCTTAAATTATGGTTATATAGCTGAAAACATTCCCAATGTTAGTAACCTTCCGCAACTAACTACTGGAAGGAACCGTTTAAGTTTTGTGCGTTAAATAAGAGTAAGGAGAAGAGCGATGGTGTTTGCATTTAGATATAATTTGTCCTTAATATTCGTTTATCCTATCTGTATTATCGCGTCTGGGTCGTCTGGGTTATCAACGGACTCGTATTCATTCGTTCGGGCTATCCGCAAAGATAGTTCGCTTTGATTGTTAAGCGGGGGAGCGTGCGTTGCTGGAATGGCTTCTACTAGTTTTCGTTATATCCTCGGATTCCTCATCTGGGCGTCCATTCACCTGTTCGTGGTGTCTTTCCCACGAGAGAGTTCGACGGTCACTAGTCAGCGTCCAAGTGAATTTGATACTGCACATATTTTACAAATTCCATCGCGATCTACTATTTGCCCACCCAATAAGAAATTTGCCGCCGGTCGCTGCCGCTCTTTTTGGTGACATTTAAAGTGTTGTGTTATTTACCCTATTTGGTTGATATCAATTTAGCTCCAAATTAAAAGAATCATTTTGAAGATAAGTAACTAACCAATATAAAGTATAAAGTATCTATACTTTTGTGCGTGTTTGTATTTATTCGGTACTGCAATGTACTAACAATGAATGCCAAATTATAACGAGCTTGAGTACAAATTCATCAATTCAATATTATTGTATTGTTTATAAGAAATATAATAATTATGGTGTATTTGTGTCCTAAAATGATTCTGCGGTACATTTCTCACGTGTTTTTTATATTCAATCATTTTCGTGTCCGGAACGATTTCCTTTTCATTATCACCATTCAGGTAACAATACGGTGAATTTCCTCCGCATATCAACTGTCAGTGGAACGTTGCTAAATCTGTCACTGGCATATTAAAGTGTGGTGATTATATTCCAAAGGCGCACTACACGCGCATAGAATTGGATGACTGGGACCACGTGAGGACCTATTTTACCACGAAAAAAGGACGGAACCAATAGGCATGCCGTTAGACTATCTCAACTGGTAACGGTAAACCGTTAGTATCTCTCAATATTACTTTCGGAATTCTAGTGACGATTGTGTGAAATCAAAATCGGTCTAGAACAGGATGAAGCGAGTGACAGGGGCAGATAATTATTATGAAGCCTAGCTATAGTAGTGAATCGTCTCCGACTAGACCCGTATCATTCATCGATATTAGGTTGTTGCTCTCCACCGCTTAGGAAAGTACGAGGCACACTGCGAAACCAGAACCGTTTGGCGCAAGACAGCGTCACACCTTTAGAAAGGTTGATCGGCGTAATTCAGTTTTCAAAATTGGGGTCTGTTTTCGGAACGGCTAGAAAATAAAACCGGCAGAACGATCGAATAAGAACCTCTGCGTCCCGATCTTACTTCTCTCCCTCAATCATTCAAAGGCCGGTATAACTTACACTAAGGATAGAGAGAGAGGGAGAGAGGTGGAAACATGGAGAGATGGAGTGATGGCGCGAGGGAGAGAAGGGAGTAGATAGAGGAGTGGAGGGTGGCTGGAAAAACTTGACTCATCTCTGTACGTGACGGCCGGTTGGGATTAAACATTGTATCTCATGACTGATTCATACGCGGACACGTTTTTCTCCCGGTGCCTCTGGTGCACGTGCTCTCTCTCTTGCTCGGACCACTTCCCTAAAAACCATCCCCGTTCGTTAGAATTGGGAACCGCCTCCGGAGGAGAGGCGACTCCCAACCGGCTATCTCGGAATATCAAATCGAAAAGGCTCCGGTCCTGTTTATCCAACTTCTACAAAATTAAAACGCAATTTTCGCCCCGGCCCACTTTGCGTTCCACGGAAACTTAGTATATTATTTAAGAGTAACCATAACATTTTATGGATTGGCTATATCGTCGATTGGGCCGTAATGAAACCGTTTGATTGAATGAAGCATTCGAGATTGATGTATGACGGCTATGAGGTCTTTTCAGATCGCTTTATTGTTTAATTTCTTGTGATGTTTTTACCTTAAGCATTGCATTGTTTTTGCGCTATATCATCGTGACCATTCGAATCTTCGAAATCGATTTAAAATTGTTTCATGTGTAGCAAGATGATGGTCAAGAAGCAATAAATCTTTTTTTTCCTTTCCGATTTAACTAAAGCATTTCCGGGGCCGGAATGGTATGTACAGGGTACAGTGTTCAATGCAGTAAGTGGTGGATGTGGTTGGCGGGAGGTCTGTGTTGACACAACAGAGCGGTTGATTGTTGATACGTGTTAAGCAAGAGTGGCCACCAAATGAACAAGCCGAAGGGGCTGAGCCCGGTCAATGTTACGTGCTGTCGAGCCCACCAGCCAGCCGCCCCCTGTTTAGTGTTAACTCCGGTCCCGTCAACGCCGATAGGTAAATAGACACCCGAAACGCCTGTAAATAAAGCCTCGGCCGCCACGGTCTGACCTACCGTCTACTGGAGGCAGTATACCACCAAATGAGTCCGACCATCTGTCACGAAAGAAACATATGGAGTTCATCGGATCGAGGCGGAGGGTTTGAAAAATTGCTTTCCTTTGATTTATCACCGCCTCTGGACGATTTCAAATCAACTCTGTTAACATTCCGATAGTTAATTCAAAAGTCCTGTACTTTACGGCGCACATAACAACGCTCCATAGTCCAGGCTAAATCATACATTAATCTCCTTTGCATCCCAAACCCTTGGTATCATGGTTTTGAACCTTAATTTTAATTCTTCATTGTTAGATATTTCTGTCGTGTATATATATATATATATATATATATATATATATATATATATGTGTGTGTGTGTGTGTGTGTGTCTTGTTATTGTGTTTTTGAGGGATGTTGTTTGTCTTATTTGGGTTGTTTTTGTTGGATTATCGGTCAAATATATATTTGATCACACAACTGGTCACTATTAGGTTCTGATTTCCAAATATATGGCAGGAACCCTATCTTGTGTATTTACGGTCATAAATGTTTTCCTGTTGACCCAAAATTTATTGAAAAAAGTTTATTTTTAGTAATCTAGTTAATCGGTGCATGTGCACCCAACGAACTTTAGTTCAGTACATTTCCGCACCACACTCAGGGGAGCGCTAGTTAATCGGTGCATGTGCACCCAACGAACTTTAGTTAAGTACATTTCCGCACCACACTGGGGGGGGGCGCTAGTTTATCGGTGCATGTGCACCCAACGAACTTTAGTTAAGTACATTTCCGCACCACCCTCAGGGGGGCGCGCTAGTTTATCGGTGCATGTGCAGGCAACGAACCTTAGTTAAGTACATTTCCGCACCACCCTTGGTGGTGGGGGTATGGGGAATTATCGATTCATTATTGTGAATACCCTTAAATCGATTGTTAAAACAGTGCCTAAATGTAGTCTATAAATAGAAATCTAATGTATGAACAAACGATGAAGCAAATTAAAAGGGTTTTTGAATGTGTTATAATACAAATAACATATTATAATAATAAATACTTTTTGTACTTCCAGGGCTCCGCAACTACCTCCAGAGACTCCGTTTGTTCCCCCAATACCATTAGTGGAACCGAGAACCGTAGTTTGGGAACCAATGATAAAAAAACACAATTTTATTAAAACACTAAATACTCTAATTAGGACACTAAAATCTTTAAAATTCTTAATATATTATAATAATTTCCGAATATTAAATTTTAATGGTTAATTATGCATTACAATTGATCGTTTTGAAGTATAAAATGACAGTAAGTTGAAATAAATCCGAGTTATTATGGGCCTATTGTACCGCGATTTAAGAGCAGTTATCAACGTTTTAATACCGCTTTATTTCGTCTCGATTTTAGGTGATCCGAATAGAAAACTATGAATCGAGGCTCTGTGGGCAACCCCAGCTAGCGAGATAATTTAATGAAGAAAACGTGTGCGCGAGAGAACAAGAGCTAATCCTCATGATGCCACTGTGCTAATTGAACCGTCAATAGGGAGTCTGATTAGGGGGCAGAGTGGAGGCCGGTCCGCGCACTTCTCCCGGACCGTTCCCTCATTAAACTCCTATTATACTGTCTGAGTGAATCTATTCCGCTCTGTTTAACCACCTGACTGCTATTTTTATATAGCTCATCCCCAATTGAAGTTGAACACCTGAAAAATGACATTATGTAGTGCTAACAGTAATGCCTCTTTTCAGCTATTATGCGACCATTACAGTCATATAGTATTTGCATTAACCACCGGCAAATTGCATTACTAATACCGATTCAGACTAAGTGAATATCATCACAAGGGTGTGTTCTTGCAGGTTCGGCCGTTTTATATAACCGTCATTTCTACTATTAGTTAGTTATAACTGAAGTGGGCCTTATAATGGGGGGCAATTTGAATGCACTGTTACCGTTTCCCATGCCAGGTTTCTGTATATCAATTACTGCAAATCAGACTCTCATATGAGAGTATTATGCGTGGAGGGAGTATTAGCCCGCGGCTTGGAATTTAGAGGAAGAAGAAGCGAATATTGAAAATAAAGCGGTATTTTAGCAGTATAATTTTGTCTATTATATATTAAATAGAAGGACCTGGGGGGGGGTGGACAAGATGAAGGAAGGTGAAGTGTTGTGGGTTAGAGTGGAAGGGAGTACAGAGGGAAGGGTGCTCGTTCCGCACAGCTGGTCAAAGTTACAGTCGGTTGCTCACTCACTCTCTATCTCCCTCGCTCCTACGCTCTATCAATCCCGCCTTCTCTCTTATACGCTCTCTCTCTCCCTCTCTCCCCCCCCCCTCTCTCTCTCTCTCTCTTGAGCGCTTGCTCTCTTTCCGGCTCTCCCGTAGGCCGCAAACCTGTAATTTTAGTCGTCTTGGACCCTCTAGATAAGCAATATGGATTATATTACAACCGCTCGCCCACCAGCTTCTGGTTTCGAATCGTACATTGTTCCTGGAGTTGAGTAATCTCGGTCATATCCAGAAATGGAGTGGCTGCGGAAGATGAATGACCGTTTGAAAATTTCAAAACGCCTATTGTTTCATTTATGATATCGTACATTTATGACGTTGTCAAACGATAATAATAATATTACCGCTATTAGCTATTTCACCTGAAGTAATTCCATTGCTTCGAATAAATAATTACAACGAATAAAAAATAATTATTTTTTATTATTAAAGAGGCCTAAGTGAGATTGCGACGAAACGGTTGCTCAATATAACATATATTATGTATGTCCAGTAGTCTAAACAGGTGGTAGCTGATAGTCTTAACGGAGTCCTTCTGATTACCGAGCAAGTGCTTTCGGTTCGACGACAAGTGGCTACCAATTCTTTGACCTAATCTTCACATAATCATGACGTCGCATTTATTTCATTTATTATTATTAATCATATATTGGAATGTATTTCATTTTAAATATTGTAGATATCTCGTTATTGCATTTATCTTTGAGTTTTATGCCAGCACTATTAAAATAATAATGTATAGAAAGCAGTGTTATTATGAATATGAGCATTTTGAGAATATTAAACTTCCGTGTTAGTATCAATTAAGCAACACTCCGGATCTAAATGTACCACCATCGTTGTAAATATTTTCAGCTTCCCAACAGAAGTTATTGAGTACGTTCAAGTCGTACTTCAAGTCAAGACCAATATGACTTCAAATTGATGATTTCAATGATTTTCTTCCTTTGGATTGTAAAATTGTTAGCGCCCATTAATTTCGCAGCTAAATTGGTTATTGATAGCTATAAATGCGCGTGATCGAATCTTATCCCAATGCGGTCGAAGATGAAGCGATAACGACATCCAAGGTTGTTCTCGTAGCTCATTAATCGATCAAGTCAGCGCTGGCGTTAAATTACACTCGAATCTGATTTGAACAATAACTCAATTTGCCTAGTTTGATTTCGAATTTCCCAAGTTGTTCGCTTTCAGTTGTGCCTCGCTCTCAATCTCTCTCTCTCTCTCTCCCTCTTTCTATCTCTCTCTCTCTCTCTCCCTCTTGCTCTATCTATCTGAGTGGGAGGAACTTTCCTCCTCAACGGCGCCACGAATCAGAGGCCTTATTTAGCTTTGCGAAATCCGGTGCGGCGGTGATCTTCCGGTTTTAAAGCGCCTTTGACTACATCATGTCAGGAGCCATTCAAAGAATTCCATCGTGGAATTAATTTCCGATTGTACTCTCGGCACTGAAAGTGAATGAGGCTATTGCATGTTTTTTCGTCTATATTTATTTACAGCGCAATTTGTACCTTTTTGCCGCTCTCCTCGGGTTATTACATTTAAATATTAAAAGGAAGCTTTTCCCGATCTGTAAAATATCTTATCGATTTAAAGCAATGTATCTCTACATTACAAGATCAATTGTTGTAATAATACCTCTTTCAACTGGAATTAATCCCGTTAAATTTGTTTAATCGAAAAATATTAAAACAACTTACTCTTATAGTTATACCCGGATGTAACAAACTCATGTGCGGGTGTAATATTCGAAACTGCACGGTTTTGGAAAAGAGAATTCGTTTTACAAAATTTGCCGACTGAGTGATATGGGCCGTTTCATTATCTTCGCTTTGAATGGTAAAGGTAAGCGTATTAGTTTTTTCATCCCCCGTGGACTTCAAAGGGAAAAGTCAAAGGGAGAAAGAAAAAAATATTCGGGACACGTTCTACGCAATGGAACTCAGGGCACCGGATGGAGAGTGGGACTAGTTACGAAGAAGCGATTACTCCCTTTGTCGGTGGGCCCGGGGTCGGGGCACAAATCAGTTGATTAGGTTTTCATTCCTCCACCCCATACCAAAAAGGGAGGGGTTTCCAAACAATTCGACGATTGCCCACCCCATCCACAATATCGAGTTTTTCTTCTTTAGCACGTTCAAAGCCTTTTTCGAAACAAAGGAGCGAGGTCCGCGTCATAGACTCGCAGAGAGAAGAAAATATACTTACTCCGAGAGGGCGTGGAACACGGTGGAAAAACCTTAGCGGTCTTCTTTTAACAGTTGTTTCAGTTGTGGCACTAATGGCAGTTGGTGGTGGAAAACACTAATGGACATTATGAAACACGAATTATAAATTTAAAAAAAGACAAAGTACTCTGTCTATAATTGTATTATGAATCGACGCAGACAATGATCGATTAAAGACAGTGTCGATCAACAAGAATGTCTTTATCCATACCATTAAGACGTCCATTGTCGCTTACAAGGCAGCTATTGTAACCTCAAAAACAGATAAAATAGGTAAAAACATAATTGATGTCCTTTCTGTTGCTGTTTTTTTTCCTTACCACAGGAAGAATAGTTTGGTTTACCATTAAAATGTCACATTATGTGGGAACAAGCAAAAGGATTTGTTATAACAAAGCAAAAGGATAGTACCATTAACCGGTGACATACTTTCCTAACTAATTTATGGAATAGGACAACATTATTTGGATTGAGACGGATTCCTCACAATTTATAAAGGTGAGGGTCCCAAAATAAGTCATACAAAATAATTTCGCCCGTGCAATTGGATTGAGACGGATTCCTCACAATTTATAAAGGTGAGAGTCCCTACATTTTGCGATCGTCAAAATAAGTCACAGACGCTATAGTTGGGAATTATATATCCATTGGAGACATATGAGAATCAATGTCGGGGGTAGGGGGGGTTCC
This sequence comes from Lethocerus indicus, assembly GCA_019843655.1. Classification (NCBI taxonomy): domain Eukaryota; kingdom Metazoa; phylum Arthropoda; class Insecta; order Hemiptera; family Belostomatidae; genus Lethocerus; species Lethocerus indicus. Next base: position 15,802,090 of record JACDQD010000003.1, on the reverse strand, counting down.
GTTCGGTCGCCCCGTCCGTGGAGTTAAATTGGTAAAAGGGGCGAGCGAAGAAAAAGCGGTACATGGGGGGTGGAGGGTGGTGTCGGAGCACTAATATTTCTGAGCGGGCGACAGAGCAGGCCCCCGCGGCGGGACCAACTTTGCCTGCGCCCACACCGCCTCCGGATATACGAGAGCGGTAGAAAGGTAGGACGGTTAAACGCCCTCTCAAAGAGGAGGGCATGGCATGCCAGAGGGAGACTTTCGCAAACTCGGCTCGCATTTTCGGAATAAGAAGTATCAACTACCACCGCCTAACCCTTAAACTTTGCTTCTTTTTTTTCGTTTTTTTTAAGAGCCTCGGCAATTTTTATCGCGGATAAATTATACGGAGTTCCTAAACGAGCACACATTAGGGAGTTGTGTGAGTTACTGTGTTGAGGGGAAGAAAAAGAGGGATAGAGGGAGAGCTAGAGACACTCTCTCTCTCCCCCCCTCTCTCTCTCTCTCTCTCTCGGAATAATAGCCCGATAATGGAATGAGATGTACTGCTCCCTGTTTAAACTGCAATTAGAAGCACGATTAATCGCCTTTAATTATGAGCGCGGTTCCAGCACCGGATTCCCCTATGTGACCAGTTATTTGAACGTTATTCATCTAATCGAAGACCATTAATCTGACTACGTCGTTAACGTCTTTCATTTTGCCTACTTTTTCTGTATCAGCTTGCGAAAACATTATAATAGGAATATTATCGCGTCTTCGTCCGAAGGAATTCGAATAATATAAATTACTAGTTTCACTTTATTTTATTTTCCACTGCATTATATGTATAATTCGTGTGATTCTTGTATATAAGAGAAACGCTGCATTTAAAACCGAAGAAATTAGAGATCTACTTATTTTAGAATTCAAATGTGAGTCATATTGAGCCTTGGATATTGAGGAACATATTTGTTAAAGAGCGAGAGAGAGAACGAGAGCGAGAGCGAGAGCGACTGAGAGAGGAATAGGATTTTGCCCCAGCGATGGGAGGATATGCGATTGATGATGGCTTGGGAGAGGGGCGGAGAGATCGAGCTCATCCCCCTTCTCTTTTTTCACATCCCCAAGCGCTCTTCGGTGAGCAACGACTTTCTATATCTGAACGGTCACTTGTTATAATCAAGATTTTCGATTTCGTTCAACTTATAAGCCGAGCACAATGTTATTGAGGCAGCCTCTTGGAATAGTTCCTTGGGACTACAAACCACTCTGCAGTTCCACATTGTGTCCGAACACTGTAACTCCTTCAAGCGAGAATTCCTATAACCCAGCGAGTTTATTATTTATTTTGATTTACGGATTTATTTCGAGGAATGTAATGAAACATTTTATATTAAATTGTTAATGTAGATTTATAATTATTATCAGATGCTTTTTCACATGTTTCTTTCTGATTCTCTTTAATCGGCTGGTCAAGTAGAATGAATAACCTTATAATACAATAATAGGGAGGGGGAGGCTGTTGTACCCTGGGGCATTAATATCCTCTTTGATGGCGCAGCAAGTTGTCGCCAGTATAGACATTAAAGAGCGAGTTCTTGCGAGTTCACTTCCTTTTGTCCTTTGGCGGCACTGTCGCTAACTCCTCATCTTCACCCCCCAATGCATTATAAACATTTTTTCATTTACAGCCCACCTTAATCGGTGTGCACAATATGTCCGTGATTTCCTCAGTTAGTGTGTACTGCAGTATTAATTGTCTACCGGCGTCAGTGAAGGTTGGCTATGCCAGAGTTACCATTGAAGTTTCTGAAGCACGAGTCTGTGTTCCAGTGTCTGGGAGTAGGGGCAGTGTCAACACTCAACTAATCAGAGAAACCAAACCTTAAGTTGTTTACTTAAATAACTTCTACAGGGGGAACCCCTTCAGTTGTGCGCTTGGCTGGTGCAATATTGGATGAATGGAGTCTCAGAGATATTCGATAGTCGATGAGTGGCGATGACTTTTGCAACAGTATAATAGCGCATTTTTATATTATATATTAATAATTACATAATTTATTTCAAAACTTTTTGTATATTATTATTTCATTATTCTAGTTCGTTGTATACGATGCTTCAGTGAAAATAAGATATAATTAAATATCAGTATTCAAAATTTAATTCTTCGAATTTTATGATAACGAATTATACGGTCATCACATACACACACAGAGGGATATACACATATTTGATGTGTAGCATACATAAATTCGGTTCAGAAAGCAGTAGGGTGAAAGACCCCTTCTCATACTTATGCGATATTTAAGTAACAATTTAATGACCATATTTTTCTTCGTTCGCCAATAAATTTTAATTAAAAGTCCCAGAAACAATTAATAGTTGACAACGTGCCCGTTTTTTCCGCTGCGAGAGTTTTCCAAGCGCGCGGTCGGCATTACACTTATCAATTCACAGCATCGAGGCGGAAAATAGGCTTGAACCCATTGAGGCCACAACACGAAGCTCGGTAACAAAAGCGGACCCCCATTGTCTGTAAGTGAAAATGAGCACAGCTGAAAAACAATGAAATAAGTCCAGCGGAATCATTCGGTGATTGGCCCTGGGCTCTGGGGCCCCGCCGTGCGTTATATTAATAGCAGCGCCGGTGCCATAAACTTTGCCCAGTGCTCAGTAAACCGCTCGAACTAGGTTCTGTTAAATTTAGTCTTAGTAGGGCAATCTAATTCAAGGGCAGAAAAAACTGACGGGGCACTTAACGCTATATTATACGTACAAAACTGATACTTGTGATCCATCTGGCATATAACTCCCATGACTAGAGGTAGGAACTGGCCACTGTGGATTTCAGATAAGCTCGCATGATTATGTTGAATTTCTTTTACTCACTGAGCTAACTAACCAGCTTAATAACCCATAGTTGGGCAGTGAGATGATAAACCGGAAGTTGGTATTCAAAACTCTCACGGTTACAATAGAAGACAATAGAAAAGTCATATCCACAAGTCGATTCGAATTCTAAACTCGGTATGAAGACCGTAGTGATGAAATATTTATATCGATGATAATGAAAACGCTTTAGATAACATGAATGACGTCCAGACGGTATCAAAAGTTACAACATGCATCAGTGAATGCCTTTAATCATGTAATGAGAGAAAGCCAATTTGGACGTCAAAATTGCAGTACTATATTTTATTATGTATATTATTTCTATTTAAATTGTATCCTACTACATGCAAATAGGAAATTCGAATTCCTCTCTCTTTTTCAGCCCCACTTCCATCCTGAGGAATTAATTAAGGCCACCTTTATCAGTGGGGATGGTTATAGATGTTACTATTACCATTTCTATTTATATATTTTGTCACTAATATTATTGTCCTTATTATTCTTCTTTTTTGTGGCCTTTCTGAGGGCTCTCCTTCGTAATTCGTCTGCCAGCTAACTTCTTTACACAAATAAGGCGTATAATGAAAAATGTCACGGTCTGGTTGTGTAAGGAATTTTAATTTACGTTTTGGGAATGGGAATCATCGACCGGAATGAATGGTTATTCCTGCAAGATCATCCCTTCATTTAATTGGCGAACGGAACCCTAATTGCCGACTCTTCAGGGTCGGCGATCCATAACAGACAGCCGGCCGTCTTGATTTTGCTGAAAGACGGAAATATTTCAAGTGGAATAGAGGGATTTATGAAAATTGTAAGAAAGGATCCCCCTAAAAAGAGAAACTATGCTGGGCCGATTGCTCTCGCTTTTTCAAGAACAAAGGGAGACAATTAAATTATATTTATTTGTTACGGCCGTTGATTCCGACATTCTTACTTGTTCTGATTTAACTCTACGTCGTTTCCTTAGTACTTGAAATATTTACCTCTTTATTTATAGTTTTATTTAAATTACGTATATTATAACAGATATAGCGAATGTATAATATATCAAATATACTGAATTTCCGAAAATTCCACCCACCGTTGTGAGGTCTTGAATATGAATCAGACATTAGATTGATGAGTTCTTTTGGAATACTGGCAGCACATCCTGCGTGGATTAACATTGCATATTTACTGTTGTAATTAGTGTCATGTTAAACAATCAAGGACAACTGATCATTATGTGTACGAGACTCACCATCCGACTGACGAGAAGCCGAAATAGTCTACGATAAAGTTATATCTACGAGTGGAAATGGTGGTCTCTTAATAATCTTATGCAATAGTTCATGTATGCAAAATAATCTACCCTCTTAATCTACGATAGTGATCAAGAAGATTAATGTGTTGACTAAATAATCCGTTTTTACATCAAAAAACGTCCCCCACAGCTTGATAGTCTCTAACCGTTGCACACACACCCGCCTTTAATCTTCGAGCAAACTCGTGAGGTGGGATTAGGCGTAAAAATTTATGCAGCTCTTTATTTTAAAAACAAAACCGGACAAACTGTAGGAAAAGTTTAATTACCTTTATACATCTTTCTTTTGTTGATACCCAGGCCTAAATGACTTTTTAACCCGCGGGCTTCGTACAATAATCCGCAACAGAATTTCTGCACGCTGTACCGAACTAAGCTTTATCCAGAATGAAGTCCGGGCTATTATAATTTCAAACTTTATCCCTCCACCCATCCAGCGTTCCAGAGCAACAAATCAGTGTAAGCTGCGCCGCCTAGCAAATTAAACAAAACGCTTTCTCCACACTCTCTTCTTTCTCTCTCTTTCTCTCTTCTCTCTCTCACACACACACTCTCTCTCTCACATACCAAATTTCAAATTTCAAACAAGTTTATTTCATTAAATACAAATGATACATCGATGAGACAATATAAAAGTGGTGATTCCTACATGCATACCGGCCTATTGGCCTTAGTATATTTATATTCTTAAATATTATAATACATTAAACATGAAATTTTTTACAATATTATTGTGATAGTCGGGAAAATTTACATTAAAAACCTTAAGCTACACTCACTACATTCACTCGCACAGACTCTCTCACATACCATTTATCTTAGCTCTTTTAACATCATCAAAAGAAAAATACAATTACAAAATTTGCGCTCTATGACCGTGATTGAACTCTACTACCTTTTACGTAACGTAGAACGTAGTCTTAGTGTTTTAATATGAAAAATGCTAGGGCGGAGATCGTGGCATTTAGACAGGGCCCTAGACAGTCAAATTAAACCTCATTTGAGATTGTGGGGGGGGGAGGTCATACAATACGATCGGGGTGCGCACCTCGGGTTCATAAGGCCCGTGAGGAGTTGAGGCGTTTGTTCCGGCCAACGGGGTCAAGTGGGGCTCACTCAAGAGGCCCCACCACCACCACCACCACCACCACCCACCACCAGCCACCACCAACCACTCGAGCAATAACTGAAACGAGGTAATGAACGCGAGCGGCCTCGCCACCTGGGACGCATTCAATTCTTCCCCATTTCTCTTCTTTTCGCCGCTCGCTAAGAATCTGAGCCGCACTAGCTGCAAGTGCCTACGACCCCCAGTCACAGACCTTCCTCCCAGACCGGGAGGACAACGCATGCTAGATAGTTTATTTCTAGTCTGTATAAAGCGAAAATTATTTCAATCTTAGGGACCTTTTAATTATAGATATATTAATTATAAATTGAATGGGATTTAAATCATAGTTTATTATTCTTATATAACTATAATAAGCAATTATTCATCCTAAATGTGAATATTCATACATTAAGAATATTTCGCTCCCAAAACTAAAGTTAAGGTTAGAATAAACTTTATTTTTAATGTCATTGTTTTGTTTTCGAGGAATCCCATAAAAAGGGGACGTGTTTTAACGAAATTAAATTTTAAAACGAACGAGTTTAACGAGTTCTGTTTTCCTAAATTATATTGTACCAGTACAGGCGGGATGTCCGACATGTGTTGGAGAGCGAGACAGCGATGGCGAAATTCTGAAAACGGTATAACGAACAATTGGTTGAAAACCAATGGAGGAGAAACGCCTGCTATAATAGCTACCATGATTTAAAACTAGTGAGAGGTATACCGAGTGACCGAATATGCTCGGGGCTAGTTTCAAATCTTCCCTCTACCTGGTACAGATCTACAGATCTGTTCTGTACAAACTTATATCTAATTTCCGTAGAGGGCTCTGCAACACCAATCCCCCTCCATCCCTCTAACGTTCACCCACACCCTCACTCCTTCCCTCTCTGATGTTGCCGCTTGAGTTAATAATTACTTGCTCCAACTACGCACTTAATCTGAATCCTGCTGTATCCAAAGGAATATCATGGCCTGTGTTCACCACTTCTCCTTGTTAGTACAACAAAATGTTGGCCAATGCCTCTTAGAGGCATTATTGGCTCACCCGGAAAGGATACGCTCCAGCAAAATTTGGCACACAATATTCCTCTGCTCAAGCAGGCTGTTAACTTCAGATGCTTAGATGAGATGTTAATAATTTCGACATGCGATAATTTAATCAGAATTTGCTGTGGGTTCATCAAGTATCAGTTTATCTAACGCCGAGCACACTTGGTAACATGGGTTAGGATGACGTAGTCTTTTCCATCTTCTGTCTCTGGTGAGTTACACGAGGAAAAAGCCGAAACCGGTCTATCAAAAGACCAAACCAGCAAGTGGAAAACGAATGTCGAATAAACAATATTTTGTATTCACGGTCAGTGCCACGGCGGTAATTCTAAACCGGCAACTTTGAGGTGTATTGAGGGCGTAGTGTACCCGCATTGCCGTTTTACTTCTTCTTCCTTCGACCTTACGCCCGTTAACTAAGCGTTTGTATACATGTGGAATTAATTAATACCTCCATATTGAAATAAACAGAATCCGCTATATATCATTATACTTATATTCAAGATGTAATGAATTTTGAAGATGAACTTTTAGTTGAAATATTATATGAGTTAGAAATATTGTAAAAACAAAGCGATTACTCTCTACAATGGTTCATATCTACCCTATTGCTTAACCGTGTCGAATTCAATATATAATGAGATAAGCTTATACTCTAGAAAGACATATGTTAGGCTTAAAATAAGACATCGTTTTTGTAAAATGTGTGTTTTTAAGTCTAAATCATATCTGCGCTAAAGGGACCAGCGCCGAACTCTTCTCGTTCTGGGCGTTATTTATCACCGAATAAAAGCGACCGGAATCTCTCTCCCTTAGGTTTTATTTTATATTCCTGACACGTGTAATAGGACAAAATCGCTAGGTGTTTAACAGAGACGGCGAGTGGCAATCTGTATTCAGTGGGGTGCCTTAAGCGGGAACGTATAAGTATGTTACTTAGTTGTTTCAATATTGTCAGATAAGGCCGTTGTAATGTGTGCATGGTCACGTAGCACCTTGCAGGGCTCCGTCACCTTCGCTAACTCCTAAATCTAAGCACAAAAACTTCTCACTCTACATTAAAATACACAGAATAGATTTACTGCTACAGCCGAGCATGTTCGAGTGTGCGGCCTGCATTTTTCTCATATATAATTAAGTCAATAATACAGTTTTAATTCAGGTGGATTAAATGTTATTAACTCCTTTAGTTTACGTTGCATACGTCAAATAATATTATGGTCCCATTCTTTTGTAGCAGTAATCATTTTTAATTTTACCTGGGAAATATTTGATCCAATTTCAATTATTTCAAATATACTTTTCAGGTCTTCTCGGAATGCTTGATGAAAGTCAAAATTTGTGTATTCAGTACGAAATATTAATAAAAACCGTAGAGAAATCTAATTTTATAAATAAATAACATCGATTCAATTGTTAAATATGTCATTATATTTAATGTTCAATTGGGGACATTGAAAATAATACCCAGTGAGAATACCTGTTTTGTGGTCTGCGAGGGGTTGGAATACCGTAGTATTCGCGTGTTTCTGTCTCCTCTCGCTGGTTTTGTCTTTTGCTAGACCGGTTTAAACCATAAACTTCACCCCCTCCCCTTTTTGTTCGATAATCCGACAAACACTTAAGCCACCGCGAAATCCAAGACGAAAAACACACCATATCTACGGTATTCTGTTATTTTGTTATATTAGCTATTGTGTTCAACAACGTTTCATCTAAACCATTTGTTTTGATAATCGTAATTGGACATGTTCACTGAGTTATAAGGCAGCGAAGGCTCCGTCCTAGTTATTCCATAGTGGTGTTATTATAACCAGTATTTTCGATTGCAGTTAACATACCGCGCCATATTTTATCGAAAATTGTTACTAAAATTTAATTATCCGGAATATTATAATTAATAAAAGAAATTAAATCGGATAAATAAAAGAACTTTTCGTAATTGTTATTTGATTGTGATTAACCAATAACAAAAATTGATCTCCAAATTTAGTTCATTAATTGTGCAGACTTAATATTCTTTCGTCTAAATATGTATCGTCTAAATATATTTTTTCTACATAGGTTGCCATTTTACTGATATTACTTGCAGTACCGGCATATATGTTACCCCACATTTTGTATCTATGGTTAAATACCAGATAAAGGTTGAGCACGTGCAGGAGGTGAGTGACATTTCGAAAAGGATATTAGGAAGAAGTCAATATGGGGACATATCAGTGTAAACTTCTACCGTCACAAATTGTCTTTCATTTTATTTACTAATAAAATATGATGCTCTATGCTCGAAAACTAATTAAAATAAACAAATCGATAGTAGTTACATAAATTCGACTGCTAATGGCATTAACAAATATTTATGGTCGAATTGAAGATACTGAAGACATCAAGTGACTGAAATAAATTAAACGTTTTAAGCACTCAAAAAATTTTTTTTAATATCTACATTACTGACAGTAGATTTTTATAATGAAACTTGTCATTCGATTCCCATACTTACTATGGGTGGATTAAGTTATTCGTACTTCTCCAAAGAGAATGAAGCTGCAACACTGCTGATATTCCGAGTCCTAATAGGTCATAAACGGCGATAACATCTATTTGTTTGATTGCAACTTTCGCCCAGCGACGCGGGCAAAACGACGATTCAGTTTTCAATTACGAGATCGGGGCGGCGATAATCCTTTACAATACTCTCGCGGGCGACTATTAGGCAATTTAAGATACCCGCGATCCAATTATCATAAATTTCGTCGCTGTGGGTTTCGAGTCGTTCTCAATTTCAAAGACGCCGCCACCGCCGCACAAAGTACCGTGAATCGATTTATGCCGGAAGATTAAACAGACAGAGTCGCGTTCGATTCCCGCTACTTGGGAGAACACCTCTTCGCTCCTCGCTCCTCGCTCCTCGCCCCTCGCCCGCACCAAATCCCAATCCCTTTCCCAAACTAAACTGGTCGTCGCGGACTGTTTAACTAATTAGCAAGTTTTGCACCGGCACAGGGATCTGCCGATCTGCTCCCGGCGAAAGCTCGCACGCGCCCCCGCGCGAACAGACAAAGGGCGCCAAATTAGACGGCCAAGTTTCACCGGGCCAAAGCGATATTTGTCAACTTTGTACCGCAATACAAGTTCATGAGCGCTCACCTCATTTCGCGACTCCCCCGCACCACTTCCGATTGAATAAAGGCGATAAATAGATATAGGTCGAGTCAAAAGTACACGTGTCATATCATCCTTCCTTCTGACAGAGGACCATGAAGCTCTTATTTATGAAAAGGGAAAGATCGATCGTCATATCTTACGATATTTTCTGGATTACCCATTCGATTTCCTGTTTCCTTTCGGTCCTGAGTTTGTCTAGTAAATTATCTCATTCTTTGCTGGAGTTTTTTTCCGTGAACATCGTCGTGTGTTATACTTTTGTTAACGACGTCTTGACATTCAACAAGAATTTGTAATGTTTTTCTTTCACCGAGAACGTACCTGCAAGAGAATAATAGAACGCCCGCTGTTATTTTCAAGTTACTGTAATTATGAACAGACTGAGACTTTTGTATTTACTTCGGCTTCACGCGCTTACCACATCATTTCATCCGTATAATGCGAAAAGTAACTGCTACAAAGTACTTAAAATCTGTTGGAGTAAGATGTGAATTTCGGCCCGTAAATGGTCTCAGTACATTTGTGCTTTTGTATTCCGCAACAGTCCAGAACTAGGAACTAGAGTGATCAGTTTTTTATAAGCGGAAATAAATGTTTCTTACAGGTAGGGATTCTCATCTCCTTTTTTAGGGAACAAATAATTTACCGACATTATTCAGACATAACTATTTAAAACCAATTATAAGATTTTCTGCTCGACGAAAGGTGCATGGCATTTTCGTCGTATTGAACCGTATTTCAAATTTCTTCACTAATTATACTTGGAGATAATTAATAGTGTTATTGTTTTCAAATTACCAACTAATATTGTTACCATAACCATTTACAATAGTTTCGAAAAGGGTTTTCATAAAAAAGATTGATTATTCCGAAATGTAACAGTGCAAATTAAGGTACCTGGATAAATAAACATTGAATAATAATAATTTTTGGTTATTATTTTACTTATTATTTTAGTTATTAGTGAATGCAATGAATGATTAAACTGTTATTGTTGAATGAAAAGAAAATTACCTTATAGTGCGTGTTTTTTTTTTTAATCAAATTTTGAGAGGACAAAACAAAGGACAGGGTGGCCGTCCATTTTTTTAACGTTAAATCGGCATTTTTGCTTTTATTGTCGAGAAGACAATAGTGGGTTTTAACAGAATAAACAATGCGAGAGGCATTTTCCTGTGTTATGTAAGAAATTAGCATTTTAATAGCTAATCAGCTGGAGATGCTCTACTGTTGTGTATTAGTATTCAGTTGGGGGTCTTTGAAATGGGCCATGTAGTAGATAGTAAACGAGACACGCTCTTGTAGAAACGCTCACCATCTTAATGAGTTCTCCTAGGCATAGCTTATGCAGTTTATTTGCTACCTTTATATTCTGGAATTTATATTCCCTTAAATAATATACACTCAACGACGGGAGTGGAAAATTTCACGTATGCTTGATCGAAACTCGTAATCGCATAGGTTGAACAAATAAAACGAGAGTAGATAATAATTAACAATATAAGAAATATTCCTTCTGAAATGGTCAGCTAATAACCACGCATATTACAATAATATTAATAGTTTTTAAAATTCGTATCCTGTTATCACAGATTATTTCCACCAATAATTGGGATTATTTTTACCAATCGCACATGACACATTTTATTCAAATACAATTAAGATGTAAACGTAATAGTTATTCCGGGGCTCGATTTTACACTAAAATATATGGTATATCACTCCCCTAAGTGCTGCCCATAATTCGGAAACTGTTTACACACAATTTACATCTCATATTATTATGTGGATTATCAAGACAAATTATGGATTAAACATTTAAATAACTTGGATATAATTTATTATGTATCAATACCATTTTTTCCTTACCTTATATTTCTATTCACTATTTTGTTTTCTAATGAAGCATCGGCATAATAATGCAGTTTTATTGTAAATATTCAGGTGAATACCGTGGGTTCTTGGTGTTTCTGTCTCCTCTCGCTGGTTTGGTCTTTTGCTAGACCGGTTTCGGCTGCTCGCCATCTTCAGTAGCGGTGTTAGTCACTGTTGTACAGTATTCTACAAACACCGCTACTGAAGTTCAAGTACAAGTGAAAGTAACAGTGCAGTGAGGATGCCCGAAAACATCCAAAGTGCCAATGGTGACTAACAGCGCTACTGAAGATTGTGAGCAGCCGAAACCGGTCTAGCAAAAGACCAAACCAGCGAGAGGAGACAGAAACAAATCAGATATATTAAAGTAATTCAGGTCAATACATTTCTGTTGTTACGAGCATTTCTTTATCACCAATCGCTCACCCACTCAGTGCCCGATCGGTTCCATTATGTAAATGTAGTATCGTAGTGTTCAGTTTATTCTATAATTATAATAAGGTACCGAGCTTAACCGTTTTAGTGCCAGGGGTATATAAAAATCCGTGTCGGATTGTGCCATGAAGCGCGATAGCGCTTCCTTCATTTATCTGCGAGAAATGCACTTTTGCATCTTAATGTGTTAAAGAGAGACAGCTAATTATTCAGGTTGTTTACGATTATTTGAAGGAAAATTTGTAATTACGAGAGACTCTGACAGACTCGCGACGAGATACATTCTGAACCGAGCGCGTTGCGAATTGACGATTGTGACCAAAAAGAGCGAGACGGTTCACCACAGTACGGGAACAGCGCGATCGCGTTGGGTGGACTAAAACGGTTAAGTACTAAATCGTACAAGTACTGACATTCCCCATTTAAAGGGCTCACTGAATTTGGGAGGCGACGCGATTCGCGGCTCTTTTCCCGGGGAAATCGGGGGGGGGGAAGAGGTATTGTCGATGGGGAGGCTCGAAAGGGCGGCATTAGGGCTAAAAACGCCGAGTCCCTTGTGAAAGTTTGACAAGGCGTCCGAATGATGAGCGCGGGCGCGGGTGGAGGGCCCGCTTTTGCCGGCGGGAGCGGTGGGGAAAAAAAGCGCGTCGGGAAATTCCAGACGGCAACACGTGTTGAATATTTCATGGGCCGCCCCAAACGGGCGAATTACCGATGGCCCCGGGGCCGGGGCGGGGCGGGGTAAACGACGAGGGGGCCCTACTCCCAGTAATGCCGAAAAATACAATTCACTTCAGTGGCTGATGAAAAACCAGCCCCCCTCTACGATAGCACTGGTGTATCACTTAATTTCAGCGAGTGATCAGGCCACAGTTTTATAACGGAAGTTTTATAACGCCACAGAAATACAGTAGACCAGTGTTAGGTGGTGAGTGATCCCGAGGTTTATAGTGTGTAGAATTTTTCGTAATTCTAAAACTACACAGGCCATAATGTTTTCTGTTGTGCAATTTAACCCACAGGAGATATTTTTATCTTGTAATACTGAGTAATATCATTAATGTCGATATTAACTGGTTCATACACCACGGGTTTTATGAGATATTTTGTACTAAATTACGAAACGAATTCTACCCAGTTTAAGATAAATCCGACTATTATGTTTTGTTATATATATGTATATAGTAAAAATATTTAAGCACTAGGACTCATTTGAATATTTCAACACTTTTTTACGTGGTTGTTGTCTATGTATCATGAAAAAAAATCGTAATGCGGTAAATATCAAAAGAAATATAAATTTAGAAACGTTATCACAAAACGAATCCTATAAACCCTCCGTTCTTTCCCACTTTATTTTCAATACGGCCCGCCTCCCCTTAAGAGAGTATTGCGCGCAATTACTCGAGCCGAGCAAAAATGTATTACTTTGTTCAACGAGCTGAAAGGATTTCAGTATTGGCGCTTTTGCAACTAAGGCCCCATTGTGTTCGGTAACCCTGAATTTTTAAATGAGGTGAGGCGGTCTCGAGATCCTCCTCCTTTAAGTAAATAGAAGGTCCGGGTGTTCCGGGGGACACTCAAAGGAAACCTCCTTCCCGTTATTCAGACCCTTTCTCTAGTCAACGCACCCTTTCCTTTCGGCACAGTTATACAATCCTTTTTCCATTAAAGCCCTTCATCCGAGCACCGACCGCCGGGCCCATCACGACCACTGCCCTTTTCAGCCCGCGCTTCATTCATTTAGCAAGTTACTGATATCGGCAAGAAGAAAAAGAAACCCAAGAGGGGTTTGAATGCGCGCGAATCGTTCTTAATTTATTACAACTCCACCCTGTTGAATGGTATTAATAGAATTTGAGATAGGAAAAAAAATTGTCCATCCACCCCCGGGGGACGATGAGGTGTATACCTTAATGCAGGGAATTATAAATTTAACACTTACTTTGTTTATAAAGACATAAAAAGCACTTAACGAAACTGGAACCTACATCGTGCTCATGAATAATGCATTTGATGAATCCCATTTTACAATATTCAAATTACTTTAAAATTCAATTTCATTAAGTTCTCAAACGTTGGAGTTATATGTTCCGTAAAACTATATGTTCACATAATGTACTACGTTATATGGTACTTATTCACGAAACTACAAATGATAGCTATATTATCACTCATCTGTATACGCTCCCTTTTTTGGTCCATTTAATAGTGTGAAATGGTGGAACATTCAACTCAGTAATCATTTTCAACTTTCTGAGACCTCAAAAAAAGTTTCTAAGGAGAAGTTAATATTCTATCTTTAAAAATCTTTTCGTGTATTTGAAATACGCAAAAAAAATTCTCGAAGTGCAGCTCAATCAGTAGAAATATGAAAATAATATCTCACAAAAGGTTAGTGTGCTAATTGAATCTTCAATAATCGGATCGCGCTTGAAACGCAATTTCGAGTCACCGCCCCCAAATGAAATACACTGCTGCAATTCTAAGTTAGTACAAAAGGAAAAGGATAGGGGAAATGCTAAAATACCAAACAAGTTATAAGGGCTCGAACGAATTTCGAGGAATTTCCACCATTGCTCATATCTCGGGAGAACAAAGAGGTTTGATTAAGTTGGTAACATTTCGTGAACCTGGTAAGCGCCCCTCCTCTGCCAAGATAATCCCGGGGCCCGCTGCCAGTAGGCCAAAAGGCATGAACTTATTAATATATTCCCAGTTTATATTAGGGACAGAGCCCGGCTACAAAGACCCGGGATACGTCCCTTACAAATTTCAACAGGCCTATAACGATTTCAGAATTGCTTTCCTAGGAAATTACAAGAGATTATTGATAACTGAATTCGGAAAATTGTAGGGAAATGACTTCCTGTCCTACGGATATATAGCTTGTCCTTAGAAAAATAAATATTCTACACAAAAAATAATGTGTTTTAACATTTCAACAAGTATTTACTGTTCAAGATTGATTACTCTAATCCTGTATTATTGAGGTTTAAAATCTGTGAGTTTCAATTGTATTCCCTAAATTACTTCAATTGAATCATTATTGCTGCTATAAGTCGGACGTAGGTATCGTTATCGGAAAAGTGGGGAATACAAAATTCAATCGCGGAGAATTTATAAATGTCATCATATTTTCGTTCGTTCTCTGCTGTTTTTTATTCCGGATACTCTTTGATAAATTAACGTTTGAATATAATTTTAATTGGAATTTGGGGGACCCCTTCAAATAAATATTTTTCAGAACACAATCCTTCCTTGGGAGATTAATTATTGTTTGATCAAATTATAGGAGACAATATATAAACTCGATAATATTGTAGCAATACATTTTTGAAAAAAATAAAATAATAAATATTTTGTACATTTTTATTCTTCTCTTCCTCCAACGTTTATTATTTCTTTTTGCAATTCTCATTTCGCTTCTACGGGCTTCTCCACTACACAAATAACACATAGCAGCCCCTTGTCTCTCCCCCCCCATTTCCAACCGCCCCTCGGGTTCTCATATAAATTTCTTTCCAAATTCACAATCTAGATCCACCATCTTTCCCGACTTTGATCTCTGGCATGATCCGATACGCGCTCTCTCCATTTCCAAGTATATACGCCCAACAATATTTCCTGCATTAGTTGCCTTCTTGTCATTCTTGAGGCCATATATGTATATATATAGCCGACTCTGCATACCTCATTCCCTCTCTTGACCATTTTCACAGTTTTTTCTAACAAATAAAATTATTACTCGGATTCCATTTTATTTTATCACGTCCTATCTAACGTTAAATTTGGGTAGACTCATCGACCTATGTATATGACGTTTTAAAACGTTAAACACCAAGGGTTTAGTCAATCCATTTAAATCCATTGAAATTGAGTAAAATGTAGGTTAATATAGATATATATGTGTGGCAGATAACGTTATTGATAATTCAGGTTAAAGAAATAATAAACATTCGATTTCACTGACCCTAAAAAGCTGTTGCGAAACTAATGTAATTCACCGTTTTACATTAAGGGACACCGTTTTACATTATTACTATAAGGGAAATAGTAAAATTCAGGATAAAGTTACAATTCCTTTCTTCGCTTAAAACATACGGTCGATTTTCTTGTTCACACAAAACGCCAAGATAATGCCACCGGTCCCAGATCTGATTGTTCGATGCGATACGCGGTAGCAACAACTCCGGCCTCACGGAGAATGGCTTACACGTAGTCCCCAGCCCCATCCCTCTCTTCAGTGTCCGATAAGGAACCTCGCCCATAAATCAGCCTTGAATTGGTCGGTTCCGCGTCGATGCCGCTTTGTCTTAGCTTATATCCCCAAGAATAAAACCCTAGGAGATATTGCTAAGCACTGTTCAATTAAACAAAAAAAATTCTTCGGAGGAAATTGTTTAATTAAAAATGCCTACATTTAATTAAACACTGTTAGTCTATCCCCACAATACCCCGAGATGACCTAACGAGGTGATGAGTAGCACGGACTATTTATTATCGGCAGCATATCCACTACTCGGGACAATCGAGAACGGACCGAACACCGATTGGAACTAAAGGGGATGAAAAAAAGTCAACCGACCCAGTTTCAAAACTCATTGAACGACTCCGCCTTCCAATGAATAATTCCCAAATAATTTACTGCCACTATTAAAATCATTTGATGCAGAGATAATTCCTCTTTCAAACTGCAATTCAAGAGTCAGAATTCCGGGGACTAATCACTTTGCCAAGTCCCATCATCATTCATCATGTCGAGGGAGTGTCGGGTCGTTCAACCAGACGGGTAATGAATACCACCCAATACTACTGCAGTCTTAGTACCTAATACTTGCGTAGTTTTAACGCAACATGTTCCTTATTATAAAATCGATATCGAAGAGACAAATTTTATTCAATCTTCCGTGCTATATATAGTACACGTTTTACACTATGAATTGCACAAGTACAGCAATTTTTTTGAAACGATGTTTTCTCCAGTTGTCCTTTTTAACTGTATTATCCTGCTTTATTCTTTAAATAATATATTTATGAAACCTATTTATGTCTTTAATATTCAAGACTATGTGTCATACTGAAACAGTTTTCGTGTACGGTGTGTAGGTACCAATTACTAGGATTACACAATTACAAGTTTATTTGTACATGATTCCTTCTAGGTGGGCAGGGAATGAGAAATTAATGATGGTATGTTGAGTACTGCATTGTTAATTACAGGCGCCAGGAATCTGCGTATCTTGCTTACTGCTTACTGCATTTCACATTTGTTGTCACTTGGGAGACGACAGTTTCAACAATTGCAGGGGGTTAAGCAAACCGCCGATATTAAAATTATTGCCCTTTATGGGGCCTAAACGTCATTATCATGGCTGGGGATCGATCTCGGCATCGGGGCCACTGGCTCGTTCGACGATGCTAGATTTATGGGGACGCGATGCCTGTTGTTCGGATGAAATATTATTATTTGTAATGGGGCCCGCTCCATTGTATTCATTGTATTAGGCCTTCCGCGGCACAAAGATTAGAAAAGAATCGTTCCAATATTATAAGCGGCGTTTGGATGAATATGAGGGAATATTTTATACATTTAACGAGAAATAAATTACACTTTCATGCCACATCGTTTTAGTCAGAAATTAATTTCAAACAACAGTGGAACATAATTCTGGCAGTAACAGTGACATTACAGACCAAGTAAAGATATATGTAGGGCCCTCTATTGACCGACTGCTACTGAAGATAGAACTGCCTAACTAGCAGAAACTGTATAACATAGAACCAACTGAACGAGTGGAGAACAATGGTCGCGAGAATGATATCGCAATGAGTGTAAACTTGCATGAAACAGTGTCCATGTTATAAGAATAACATCATTGATAAGCACCAAACGTGTGCAGTTTCATAAAGAGACAACGAAGTGTTACGAGAGGAGACAGAAACATGCAAAATCTACGGAATAATTTAAATTAAAGAATATTATATTACAATTAAGTTTTATATTGAATACATCATCGATTAATGTACAATCATTTTACGAAATAAAATACAATCCATCCTCTTTGTCTTGGTATTTAGGAACAAAGTCAAAATATCTAATCGCAGTGTTTTACTCGATTGTTATGAATTATGATAATTTAATCAAATTTAACCAACCCCTTTACATAAAGGAAAACACGGTCACGTAAAGGTACCACCATCATTCATGATTATTATTTCACGAAGAATAAGCTCAATTGTGAATTCAACAACGAGCGCAAATGGTGATTGAGTGTCTCGACGAAGTTCCCATTGGGAGGCAAAGTTTGGCCTTAAATTGAACTTGCATGGTCAAAGTTCGAAGAATTATGCGGAGAATCCTGACCAAGGACCCCATAAAAATACCATCCTTATAATTTAATTTTCTCTATATCTTTTAAATGTCCCCAATGAATGTAGGTGGGAGACGCGAGTACAGTTTAAATAATGAATCTGTCTCATTATATTTATGTCATATGCAATTATGTTCGTTAATACATATATATATATATATATATATATATATATATATATATATATATATATACAAACACCAAATTAAGTCCCATAACAGCACCATACATCAGGTGGTCAGCGGCAGTGCTGATAGTGACAGTGACAGAGAACCAAGAACACTTCAGTGTCAAAATGTCAATAACGACGGAAGTGGATTGGATGTTGGGTGTGTAAACACGCCTCCAGTAGTGAACGAGATAACCAATTCTACATATTTTGCAAATAATTGATGCCATTTCATTACAATTATAAAATATTGGCAGGACGCATATTTTTACTGGATGAAATAAATTAGTAGTGATAAATTAGTAGGGGAAATCGAGAGTAAGACCAATTAACACAACATTAAATTAATTTTGATCTATTCGTTTCCTCCCTATTTAATATTAATAACTAAATAAATCATATTTATATATTCCAAAGAGTTGAGTACGCCAAAGATTGCCGAATTAAATCATTATGCTGAATCGTCATACAACGGTCGAAACAATTTTGGTAGTGACAGATAATGCGTCACATAAACTCCTAGGGCGGATGAAATATTCGGTCTACGAAGAAGGGCTAAGTTTCGGCAGAATGGAATGGAAACTAAGATCGGTTCGTTTACTGAGGAAGGACCTCGGATCGGGGCTAGGTCCGATGAAGATAAACACAATTAGTGTAATATACCTGTTTTGTGGTCTGCGAGATGTTGGAATACCGTAGGTCCGTCGTGTTTCTGTCTCCCCTCGCAGGTTTGGTCTTTTGCTAAACCGGTTTCGGCTGCTCGCCATCTTCAGTAGCGGTGTCAGTCACTGTCGGAACTTTGGATGTTTTTCGGGCATCCTCACTGCACTGTCACTATCACTTGTACTGTAGTGTTTGTCTTATTTTGGTTGGATTTTGTTAATCCGTTTTTTAAGTGTGAGTCAGATTGTCGGATATAACGGATTAACAGAATCCAACCCAAATAAGACAAACATAATTCCCCAATAACAATAACTAATTCTGCTAATGTCACTAAATATGATTCTATGTAAGGCGCTGATACTAAAATGTAGGACAGAGGTTTGTTGCGGGCTATTATTAGGTGCGCCGTATCATTGAAACTTGTAGCGTCTTAAAATAAATACACTATGCGTTTTAATAGTGTTAATAACTTAAATATTAAAATATATTATAATATTTATGTGTATATATAATTCCTGTGTATATATTATATACAACTGACAAACACTACAGTACAAGTGAAAGTGACAGTGCAGTGAGGATGCCCCCAAAATACATCCAAAGTTCCAACAGTGACTAACACCGCTACTGAAGATGGCGAGCAGCCGAAACCGGTCTAGGAAAAGACCAAACCAGCGAGAGGAGACAGAAACACCACGAACCTACGGTATAAACACAATTGTTCAGAAAAGGCGTGACGGAGAGTTGGACTTTAATGCGATTGGGGGTGGGGGCTGGAATGTGTCGGGCCGATATGGCGGCTCTGCCCATCCGAGCGTAGATACGGCCGGTCGGAGTGCCGGGGCCGGCAAATGCCCCTGTGGCGTGCCCCGAGGTATACGCCGTGGCCGGTCTAGGCCGGTCTAGCCACTGTAAGGCCACAGCCCGACTGCCGGCTAACAGCTAATAGCCTCAGTCCCCTTCTCTAATTTCCTTAATGGGCCGAGGTAAACAGACCGATCCCTTAATCGCCGACACCCGACCAGAAAGACTTTGTGAACTCACAGCATTACAATTGCACTCGGCTTTGTCCAATCCCGTTGGCATTAAAAGCCCTTTCCAATGCTGACAACAATCCTGTGGAGAAATTTTATTTGGCTGAATTGTATCGATTAGTAATCGAATTTAATTTAGATTGCGTGATTTTTATTTTACAGCCATAACAGTAACCCTAATAACCACAATACCGGAAATAAAATAAGCGTAATTAACACGTAACAGGGCATAACGTGGCTCAGGGCCAGCTAAAGTGTTACCCTCATCGGCAAATGTGTAAACGCTAAAAAGTAAAACCTACTCTTATTCCGTTACTTTTAAAACACATAATATACTGTAAAACGAAGTAAAGGTGTAGGTTCTCTCCTCTGAACCACAGTCGCACCTCTTCCTATAGGTGTAGATATTTACCAGCAATGAGAGCCCGGGTATATGCATACTACAGTGTAGCTGATAAAACGTAGTTAGAAAATGCGAGGCTGCGATATAGCAGAAAATGTTTGTCAAATAGGGAATGTAATTGAGATAATAAAGGTTAAAAATCTGTTCACCTTTATTTTCGGAGCGGGCAATGTTTTCAGAGCGGTGTAGAATGGAGATGCAAAAGGGTGATGTAGGGCGGGGTAGGCTACGACCGGCGAGCATAAATTTACCCTCGTGCCACCACCCTGTAATGAATAGGCGTATGCGTAATTCATCTCTCTAATGAGATCATGAAATGTAATTTATTTCGGGATCTATATAGCCCGCATCGTCCCACTCGACCTTAATAATCCTATCGCAACCTTTCTCCAATTTTAAACGCCCATACGAATTTAATTTCAGCCACCGGAGGACTAATTTGATTTCGTGTTTGGTTAAAAATATTATAAAAGTCATTCTGCACATCTGAAAATTACTCTCCCTTCTGTTCTAAAACATTATTTAATATTTGCGCGTCGTATGTACGCTAACTTTGTCACAATGATAGTTTGGATTTCTAACATAACAATTCGTTAACATTTTTTCTTTTGTCGGTTCTTCCTGACGTCGTAATACAGTAAGGTTAACAACAGAATATCATAATTCTGGGAATGCACCTTACCGCTAGATTATGTAAATATGATTTTGAAACGGTCATATAATAATATGAAAAATTGACATGGGAAAAGGAATCCGTATGACTCAACTACTTTGAAACTTCGTGCTAATTTTAGAAGTCGAATGCCCATATAAAGTCATACCGTTCTATTCTTCAATATGAGGAAATTAATGTAAGAAATATATATATATATATATATATATATATATATATATATATATATATATGGTAGACATTATTCCTTAACTTTTTTAAGGAGACGAGAAGGAAGCGTTGAATCGAGAGCGCTCTACCTCAAATTTAAAACATTGTCCGCGGTTGCCTAAAACATAAGGCGAGTCCACCCACCAGAACGGAGGGGAACTCCAAACTTTGCCCGCTTTAAAGTAGCAATTAAATGTCGGAGTAGCGGAGCAATTTAGTTTTATATCTTGGACTCGGAGAGGGGTAAAGGAAAGCCCGCCCCCGGAAAAAGGAACCGATCGAGGTAAGAATGGAGGGAGCCGCGGTATATAAGCTGTATAATGGACGGCCGGGTCTCAAAGGGAGGCGTATAATGACATATCCGAAAGCCGTACGCATTAGGGTCCGGCTCGGTCTTATCGCGTTATTGCGTCGACGACGGCCCCCCTCAGAGCCCGCATATTCCCAACCGCTGGCCC
The DNA here is from genome assembly GCA_019843655.1 of Lethocerus indicus. Taxonomy (NCBI): domain Eukaryota; kingdom Metazoa; phylum Arthropoda; class Insecta; order Hemiptera; family Belostomatidae; genus Lethocerus; species Lethocerus indicus. Next base: position 15,780,302 of record JACDQD010000003.1, on the reverse strand, counting down.
ATAAAAAGTGATCAAAGGAAATTAAGTCCCCCACAACCCCTACTGACCCCCTGTTTGGGAGAGGGGGAGATACGTAAATGATTTTCAGAGCGGCTCAGAGACAGCGGGAGAATCCCCAATATCGTAGTGGATATTCGTTTGATTTATATGGAATATAAAGAGATATAACGTCGAAGAATACGCTTATCGAATTTTAGCATGAAATTAGTTACATTTTTATTAATTGAATAATTCAGATAATTATAATTCATTAATTGAGATCATTCTTCTCCTGGAAGGAACATTTATAATTTTAGGTACTCATTAAATATTTTTCTTCTATACCTCCATCTGCATCTATGATATTCGCGTAGCATATCATCATAAGAAATTTTCAACCATAATATACCTTCTTCTTATCGAAGTATTTGAGTAATTTCACTCTAATCGGTATAAGCTGTGTAGTTCACTATAACCATTTACTATTTGTCATAACTATGGACATGGTACCTTGACATGTAAACGTATTACAGCATCCTCACCTACAAATAACGAACAATGTGCGTATTATTAATTTTAAAATTTCAAAAAAATGGAAATATGGAAATAAGGCGCCGCTGAGATTTGTCACGTTTTTGTCGGTTCTATTCTCATTACATTAAATGTAAAAGGAAAGCGCTTGAATTATAACGAAAAAGACAACAAGTTTTAACCAATGAGTCATATCGTTTAATCCCCTTTTCTATTGTTTCCCTTAATTAAATAAATTACGCCATTATTTATTTTATAGAACCACAGTGTGAGTGTGCACTGCCAATTGGTCTATAGGAACTCGGTGGGGCAATCCAATTGAGACTAAACGGACTTCAGAAGTCTATTTCAAGCATGGTTAACTGGGTTTCTTCCGAAAACGGGAAAATGCTAATGCGGGGGGGGGCTGGTAGGCTGAGGCCTGCGGAGGAGGTCCCCTGGGAGCCTGTAACAGGACTCGGGCGCGAGTACCTCCCGGGAGGTGTACCGCCCGCTGACCCCTTATTGGATCGGACCTTAACTTTCTTCTTCATCCTTCGTCCCCCTTTAACCCAACTGTATCCCATTACAATTGCCCACGGCTCCAATTCTTTACGGGCCACCGCCTCGTTAAAATGCGATTAAGGCTTAAATATTCGAATAAACGAACTGTCCGCACTCCGAGTCCCGTAGAAGCAGTATCCCTCTCTAGCCAGACGCAGGCCTACTTTGGTCCCATCATAGAATAGGCATTATTCAAAACCATTCTAAAGCTATTAAACATTAGCTTGGTACAAATAGTTACTATAAGTACCGCTTATTTTCTTTAAAAATACAAAGAAAAGGCAGATATCATAAACAAACAGATTGCTTAGGGTCGTATTCAGGTGGTCTATCCTGAATTTACCTTCTGGTCGAATTAATACTGTAGTGAGATACACCTACGCATGTTGGCTGTGGATGAAGTATCCTGTCAGGAAACTAAATTTGGCCAAACCGACATTGGGAATTGTCAATGAGGAATGTTGACCGGATGATTTATTGATTGTTTTCAATACACCGGGGGCCCGCGCCCGGTTCTTATTATTGGGTCACGTTTCTGATGCTTTATTCGAAATATTCATTCATCAAAGTACAATACCGTACAGCCATACACAAAAGCCCGATTTATAATTCAAGTAATTAACTTATAATGCATTGAGTTTGTAAATTCGACTATATCGGATATTCTATGTACAGGATATTATTTTAAACCGAAAGCGATGCTTTATTGAAATAAGTCCATTGTTGAACGTTACGCGTTATTAACATGATAACAAACCCTCCTTAAATAACGATTTCTTCTTTAGTTATTTTCTCAACAATAACTATGGACATCAATAAATATAGAAAACAATAACTATGGAATTTATATATTAAATTCAGGCAAAGCTATTGAGGGACAAATATGAGAAAAGTATTTCACCGGAACGCGGTACTCTAATACGTTTCCTTTAAGTTTCATTAAACGACGTTAAGTACTCGCTGGTCAAGAGCCTCTGATTCTATATAAATTGAAGACTAATATGTAATGTTTTAATATACAAAATGTAACGTTGCGAATAATATTTTTTTGTTCTTATAATTTCATACAGTTTACTTTAAATAGATTATTTTGTTTGGTGTGATAAAATGAATTGAATTAAACGAAGGAAGAATTTAAAAATAAATTCGCTTAATTTTAGTGATAATCCTTCATACGGCATAGCATAATATTACTAAAGTGAGATCACGTTAGATCAGTATGCGGAGAGAGGCTCTTCCGTTTCCCTTTGTGCATGCCTACGGGTTGCGGCATAGACCAACCAACTGCTGGGCCAAACCACGCGCACATATTAACTATTAGCAGCCTGATTAACACCGGCTAATGTCTTCTAATACAGATCAATGGCTCAAAGGGACCCATTCATTAAAGTTGTTATTGGTTACCGATTAATTATCGATAATTAAGTCCTTAATTAATTAATTAAAAATTGAATGTTACAAATCCACTATTCGCAACTTCGGTTAGAGTATATTCGCCAATCGACACATACGCCTTTTCCTCAGATCAGATTCAACACACACGCGGAACAGTGATCCTCGATAGTTATGAAAAAGGACAGCTCACAGGGCAGCATTACGACAGCCGTTTAAACGCAATACCGTGACCTAGTAATTAAAAGATGTTAACGATAATTCACAATTAATTAATATTCACCTACAAAATATAAAAAATATGTCCCCATCAATCGCTCAAAAATTGTTGTACTAATGTGGATAATAATTTTCGTGGCCTGATATAAAACCGTATTTTTTTCAATAATGTGCACTCATTAAAATTTTCCATGAACGTACAGAAAGCGAGACCTTCAGACAACGATTGAAAGGCCAAAAGTATAAATGCATAGTGCAGGATTGACTACCCTCGGATATAATGTTGGGCGGTGAGACACGCCGTTTTGGAAGAGAGCGGCGTGGCGGGTATACTACACCCGCAATACACGTGAGTGTGGCAGTTTGGCATTGGCGCCTTAACTAAGGCGCCCGTCCTTCTGGACGGAATACAACATTGACAGTGAATAAATAAAATGAATAATAAAAAAATTCATTGTTTCCTTCAGTAGGGCGTATTCTGCTCGTTCATCGTAGTATCCTGTCCTCAATTCACGAGGGAAACTGACAAAAGAGCTACTTAAGACAACAAAAGAAGACAGACGATCCAAATAAATAAAAACGATTTTAAACTTCCTCATCTCGTTAAGCGAAACACCGACATCAAGTGTTAAAATTCCGATCGGATACACATAATCGATTTTGGGGTTGGAATAGAATACAAGCGTTTAGACGGGAAAACCGATAGTTCATAAATATGTGGCTCATTAGCGTTCTCTCAGTGGGAATGGGAAGGAGGGAAAGGTACCGTTTGTCTGGTGGCGAGTTACGCCCAATGATTGAGGTCTTCGGGAGTGGACCTAATCGATTGTCGAGTGTCAGGGCGGAACATCGCCGTCGGAGGAGGCGGAAGAGGAGTAGGAGTATTGTTATTGTTCGCCGGCAACACAGTGCAACGCATTGTTCTGACACTCCTGTAATCTCCCACTAATGGCTGAGGGCACAATCCTTGAGTCCCGCCCCCGTGCCCCCTGCCCATCACAACAAAGCATATTGGTAGCTCGTGAAGCGGGGGCGGGGAACCCCCCCCCTTCTGACTGCTCGCCTCCCTTCCCCCCTTTGTCCCCGATTCTCATTAATGGCATCTTCCTTAAACCCTGCTCCTCCCGCCCACCCGCCCCCCCCCCCCCTTCTACCCAAACCATCCCATTCCCTTTCAATCTGTCAACACTAACAACCTTAGTCTTTTTGAGTCCCCTGGGCGCCCTCCCGAAGGATATTATTGTAGCCCCGACGGAGACTCGTTCTCTTTGGGTGGGGGCACGGGGAGAGAAGTGGCAGCGGCCATTTTTATTACAAAGCCGAGGAGAGTGCCTCGAACGACCGCTGTAACACTGGTCGGGACTATTAATCCGGGATTAATCAAAATTGATTGTAAAATAATTGCGCGCCCCGAGATGCTACGATGAAAACCCCGCTCCAGATTGTCCTTCCCGTAAGACGGCTTTATTAAAAACCTCTGTACCCAAAAAAAAGTTTTTAGAGGGTACGTTTAAGAAAGATATCAAATTGACAGACTGTAGAATATACTTAGTTCACGCATTCTTGCATTATATTTTTGTTATTTATCGACAGCATTTTAATTATTATAAACTATAAAATATTTTATTGGGACTAACGTTTAATCGAATAACGACGTAGGTAAATAAAAATTGCTTCGCCAGTATCTTTCCCTTGTATCCTAGTTTAAACTCTACAATAATAAAACATTTACATCATCGAGAGTTTAGTATCTAAAGCGCTAAATTGAAATTATCAGAGGTATTATGAATCAACGATCATTGAAAAATTTCCTTCTCGAATGGCACTGCAAAGTTCTGGTAATTACCGCCAACTGTGAACTCATTTCTAGCGCACCCGGTATGTTTGTAAAATAAATGGTCGTTTTTCAAACTAATTGAAGAAAGCCCGAATAACAATTTGTTTTACAGTACTCAAGTTAAATCCGTGAATTTTTTCAACAATTGGCCGGATATTTTAGAAAGAACCGAAATTTAATTTTTCGTAGAAATATAAAACGAAACATACCACTGATAACCCATAGGTCGAATCTAAGTTTGAATTATTGTTCAATGAAAATAAAAATAATTCAATCGACTATTGAAGGGAAATTGGCTTAGAATAAATTTAAATCCATTGGAATTTTCAATTAAGCATTGCTAACAAAATAAAAAAATTGTATCGGGAACACTTTTGTTGAAATTCGTGAAAACGCGATGCCTGAGTACGCAAATTAGACCGAACTTATATAGTTACTCTCAACGCCGCCAGAGTAATAGTGCAGAGACGCCAAGAGTGTTCATGTTTTACCATCTCAAGTTACATGTTACGTCTGCCGGCGATAATGTGTAAGGGAGGCAGATAGTAAAGGTGAGAGAGCGAAAAGCTGAATTCATAATGTTTCAGTTAACAAATATATCTGTTTCAAGTGTTACGTAAATGAATATATACGTTCTATATTGTTTCTAACACGTTGTTGAGCATTCAGTATATATTCGAAGGAATTAAAATTATTGTTAAACCAGCCTAATAAATGTTATGTCGATTATTATGCTTGCATATTTTCCCTTCAGTTCTAAATTAAAGCAAATGAATTAATTATTATGTATTAGTAGCTATATATTAATATAGTAAACTATGACTGTTAGTTTCTTTAACTTCCGCAAAATTACCGCTATGTTCCATTTTATAAACTAGAGAAGACAGGAAGGAAGTGGTATATAGTGGTCATACTAATTAACTGTTTAGCTACCTAGGAGTTCATTTCCATTTTCCCTTTAAACACACCTTTATTGTACCTTATAACCGTATACTTTATACATACTACCTAGGTACATAGTACTTTATACTTTATACCTTTATGATTCATGCAAGTTCCCTTATTTTTTAGTTTGTTTTATTTGTGGTTTTCATAAGAGAACTCCCTGCTAAAGAATATATTCTATTATATCCTAGTAATGACCCGAGAGGTTTAACTGATTCCGGGGAGTTTAATCATCATCTGGGTGGGGCCATAATATTCTACGATGATAGGAAAATTGGATGGGAAATATCGCGAACTGCCGGCGGATGTACATTAAACAATTCGCTCTTATTACGGGCATAATTTCCTAAATATCATTTACGTTTATAGGCCGGGTTCAGCGCGTAAACTTTAATGCTCGTAATATCGAAGCGTCTAAATGTTTCACATAAATTAATTTAATTGTAGTTATATTAAAAAATTAAAGAGCGCTTAGCGTTTGTAAGTGTTCAAGTTGGATGCTATATATTTCAGGAAAAATGTAATTAACGTTTCTAAAAGTCCCTGAGGTGTTTTTACACCAAAACTCGAGAGCGCACATTCGTTTTATAATGCACTTATTATTCCCGCCATTTAAGACACCAGAATGGTTTGCTCGGCTAAAAACTGTTTTCATTTTTGCAATTAACATAGCTTCCTTTGAGTTATTTATTACCGGCGTTCCTTAATGGCTCCCCATTAATCAATGTAATCTTCTCTTTCTCTCTCTCTCTCTCTCTCTCTCTCTCTCTCTCTCTCTCTCTCTCTCTCTCTCTCTCTCTCTCTCTCTCTCTCTCTCTCTCTCTCTCTCTCCCTCTCTCTATGAGGAATTTTCTGCGTACACTTCCCTCTCTTAGTGAGAAAAGTTAAACTGAAATTACAGTACGCCGGCGGATTTAAAATACCGATGGGATTGTTAATTAAAGATGAGGCAAACAGGGGATAACCACGACAAGTGTGTAATTTATGAAGTTATAGCCCCTTTTGCCATTATTGTGGTATCATTCATACGCATAATTACAGTACATAAAAAATTAAGAACCACGGAGATACTATAAACGGTAGTACTACGATATTAGAGCTGTATCAATCGTTTTCTCTAAATTAATTTTACATATCTATAAAATCACTTATTGACCCTAAATAAAGAAATTTACGAAATAGTCAACAACTAGTAGTCAATATGGTAGTGGTTGTTATACCTGGATTAGGATGAGGAGAAAGGCGGGAGTGGAACTTCAGAAACCGAGATTTTGCGACTTCGTCGACTGTTGGTATGATGAGGTCATGGTCGATTGTGTGGTTAATACCTGTAATAATAATTTATTATTTCATAAAAGGACACGTCACAATATTGATTTCTTTGTACACAGAATTATCCATATAGTAAGTTTGGAATAACAAAATGGTTAGTACTTCTAAGCTTAATTAAGTTTAGAATGAGAAAATAAAATATTTTTCATTCCCTGAACAACTAAAGATTCTAATTAACACTACTTGCGTATTTCACCAAACGGCAGGAATCAAGCGCATTATCAATCAAATTCTCCACGGAGCTGTTAACGATAGTCCGCTGACGATTTCGTACAGAAGTAATTTCTAATTTACACACTAATGGATTACTCGTTACTCTTTCATCACATTTATTCCGGGATTGCACCAAATGTTGTAGGTAAGATGGTTGCGGCCCGTTCCCCCGTCCCGTCAATACTTGGAACTGTGTTCTGAGCCTTCACGTGCACCAGACGTTGCACGCTAATTTAAATTCAGAGGCCGTGACCCCTTTAAACCAGTTATCATTATTCAGACCGTGCAGGTGAATCAAACCATACTTGGCGCGGGCGTCGCCTTTTACATGCACGTGACTGAATCTGTTTCTTGAAAGCCATCTCGACAGTAGGCGCGCCCCTGATAAACATTATGAACCGGGTCGCGTCATGCATTCCGAATTCGACATCGTCGCGGTCCCCTCTAAACATACGGGGAACATACGTCCGCCCCCCTTTCACTGTTAAGCGGTCCGCGGCTCCCGCTGGATGGTCGTAGATTAAATCGGCCGCTAAATAAGTTCAATTTGACAAATGAAATAACCACCTTCATATTAGTAATATTCGGTTTTTCCGAAATTTCCAGTATTCGTCGTTTTCGTACAACATCTGTGCCACCTCTAGGTTGCACCATCATCACAAAAATTATCCACCTTAATTTCCAATACAATTTAAATTATTTATAAAAATTTCACTGCAAATGAATTACGAGGGAAAACCTTAATTTCTTAACCGTTCTTGGGAATTGACTGCTAGTTCTCTTCTTGCTTGCTGGTAGATCGGATATTTGCCCAGAACAAGATGCCTTGCCGGTGACAAATTAGCGATCTGTGTCCCGTTAAAAGAAACAAAAATATCACGCTTCCGAGGACAGGAACGATTAGCAAAATTTGGTAGTTCGGTTCTGCTCTTCGAGTACACTGAAAACATAAGGGCATCCAAGCTCTCGGAAAGTGGATAAGAAGTGACGGCTTGGAGACCGCTAACGTTGTTCTGAAGTCTGCCCTCCCTCTTCCAGTCGGGCAGGTGGTTATTAAGGAAGTTAGGACAAGTTCTAGGCGGCGTCCCGCCTAGTATGCGCCCCACTGACATTCACCTCCTACAGTTTACCTCATTACCGTCCATCTGTGATAATTATGACGGCCGGCTCTATCCACTCGATCATCGTCGTAATGGACGCCGACGGAAGGAGTCATCTGGATTGTGCGGTGGAGAAATCAACAACTACGTTACGTGAATCGCCAAGGTATCTTTTAGCACTTTATACCGACACTCAAAATTGTATATTAAATTAGCATTAATATACCGTAAATCCTTCGGTATCTCTCGTAACACCATCTGGTTGTCAACTTTTTGAAATTATACCGCTAGCTAATTTTCCGGAAAATCCCAACTGGCTAATATTCTTATACGGTCCCGACCGTTTCACGCTCTTTTCACACCGGCTCCAAACGCTAATGTGGAGCGATAGGGGAGGGAAAATCTGGAGTATTACCTATCAAAGGGCGTATTGCTTAACAATTAATGGGCTGACAAGAGATATCGGAGGGAGAGAAGGGTTAGTCCTCTCTCGGGGCCCCCCCTTCCAATGAAAGGGTTGGCGGCGGTGGCGGCGGGCGGGGGGATGAAGGAGCCGCTGGAATTAACTCTTCAGTGTCACCGCTAACAGCCGCCCCCACCCCGCAGGATAAATTGCCTTACAATCGGGCACGGGGAACAAGTTAAATTACTCAAACTTTCCGGCGTCCAATCTCACAATAACCTTTTTAGAATGGGAGGACATCCATTCAGAGGATATTCATTTATCGAGCCGCCACTTCTGAACTCCAGGATCGATTCTGGTACTAATTTTAATTCCTTCCCCGTTTTAACTCCTCCACCGGCAGAACATTGAACAAGGACGATTGATACGAATCATCATTAGAGCAGATCACATTATTATTCAAATTGGCGTGAATGTTTGTCGTAGCGCGAATTAACTCCGTAATAATATAATTCCTAATTACTGCAGGCCACTTCATTATTTAAAGTATATGAAAAGTTTGCGTAGTTATTTAATAATAACTAGTAGTTCAATCGCATAATAAAAAAAAGTTAAACTTTATTATATCTTCACTGAAATTCCTATAAATACATATATTCTATTAATAGATATTAAACGGTGATAAACGCTTGTTGTACATGAAATTTGCATTGTGTTTTTATTGACACTTATTCACTTATTGTGAGCCGGTTAAATCATTCGACTGGACGAGTTTGGGCGAATTAATTCTTCGGTTGTGCACAATCTAAATGTTGGAAGTGGCCAGAGAAATTGCCATTTGTTTGAATTATTCATATGTATTCCCGATCTCCCAGTGTCTGAATCCCGGCCCCGTTTCACGAAAAGGGGCGATATCGCTGTTACAGCTACATATGCATATTTAAAAAAAAGGAGCAAATCCTCCGCTCTGACTCCGCTTAATTAAAGTTGGTTCTGAAGCCGGGGGCGGGGGAGCGGGGCCGAGAATTTAAAACTGACCAGGCATGTTAAAATAAAAACTATTTCACGGAATTTTAACGAAAAGACTAGAAACCTGGCGAGCCTGTTGATTATATCTCGCTAAAATATTCGTCTTTAAGTCCGGCAGAACAATCAGATAAAAACATTAACAGTACGTCAAATAGCACAAATTTTCCATGGAAAAACAAAGTATAAAGATAACAAAATGCGTTTCAAACGAATTTGACCGCGATATTAAAATAACACAGGAGATGCAGCATATGTTATTTAGCATCTAAGTGATAAAATTAAGGGCAAGAGGGTGCAAATTATTATCTTTAGGGTGTTAATACTATCTACAATATCTTGGTGGGTTCAAGAATGGTGTGGAATCGGATTTGAATCCAAGTAAATAAATTACGGCTTACACGAAATGAGATGAAGGAAAGGAATGTGAAATATAAATAGATATTCAAAAACTTGGTCAAAATAACGATATTTCCAGCTGATGAATATTGCATTCATTAACTATGTATATTTCAAAGGCAATTCATATTTTCCATTCTAAACATTACATTGATGCCAATTGCTTCAGTTCAGGGGAAACATCGTAAATAGCCTCTATTTTAGCCTCTATAATAATTGACCTATATCAGATGAAAACCAAGAGACTGCACATGACATTCTTGAACTGATCAATTGTTTTGCTTAATATATTTTTGGCCCCGCGAATATAAAGAGTACCCAAATATACTTTTATTTGGGTACTCTTTAGTGGCGGGGGTTGTTCAATGTAGTTTGCATACGGTTATAATATTCTATACATAAAGAGAAATACTTTGGCGAAGAGCATAATATCAACGACTTATTAGAAACAATTATTAGAAGAACTATGATAGTTTACGTAAACATTTGTAAGTGAAACAGTTGTCACAGGTGAAGGAGTAAAGTTAGTTGGGGTAGAACGGTGAGCAAACCATTTATTTGTAATGTTCTCCCATATCGAACTTGTATGTCACGAGATAGACCGGAGGAAACTGGGGTTATCTAAAAAGGTGCCCAGTACCCTATAATTGTCAAAGTACTCTTTCGCAATTAAAGTCAAGAAACACATCAGAGGAACAGAGTTAAATCTTTAACCGTTTAAATTAATACAAAATAGAGTTGCACCTTTGCTGAAATTGGTAAGCGGTAATGGGCGTGGAGTAGAGAGGGGCTTCCCGAGGCCGGGGAGGGGGATCAGCCAACTTTCATTAGTCTGGACTTTCTTATGGCCGCAGAATGTCGCGCACGCCTTGATTAAACCCCCCGCCGCTTCACCTTATAATTGCCAACGGTCGCTTTAAAGTTAAGCTATTGTAAACGGGAGGCGGCCCCCACACTAGCGAGGGGCTCCACTCACAATTATACACTGTTCGCTCTCAAACTTCCTGTATCCGCCGAGCCCCCATTGCCTGCTATAGCGGCCCGCTACTTCTTCCATTACCAACTTTTCTACAACACCCGGGGGCTTGTTATAACTCGGCAATATAAGTGAAAACGGATTGCTACCTTTTAGCAATCTCCTCCCCACCCACGTCGTACCCCGGTACCTCGGCCAGCGAATTGGGCTAAACGATTTACACCGAGTTGAAAATAACAACCGTATTTGCAGGTAAAGCGAGCGCAGAGCACCAGCTTTTAACTAGCTGCTCCGGTGGGCGGCCTTGCCCCGACCTCGTCTACGGCCGGAAACGGAATGACGCTAATGGGGCTCCTCCGACTCCGACTCCGAACCGGCTCCCAGCTAAAGGTTTGTCGGGCGGACTAGTTAATATTTCCTTGACAGTCGCGCTCGAGTTTACCACCCACTTTTTCGCTAAAGGTCGTTCTTCTACCTCCGCTCCCGAAGAAATAAGAGCTTCCATAATAAAACTTTCGAATTTAGCCAACTATTAAGTTGTAATCCGGGGCGGATAAATTCAGAAATCCGGAGTGCAGTGCCCTAAGAAAATCTGGAAATAGTTACACGAAAGATAATGCGTAATTACATATCGGTTAATTAGTATTATCCTCCGGCCTGGACAGCGTCGAGACAACGCCTTTGTTCCCACTCGTGTCCTCCCGTTAGTTTGCATCTCTCCAACGCTAATTCTAGTCCGGCCTCCATCCTGTCCGCTTCCTTCTCAGCTAACGCTTCCATATTATTTCGTACGCGCGTTCGTCTAATTATAAATCCGTCCGAACACACTCTCGTACCGGAAATTAGTTTACTCGGAACGCGGGTTCCAAAAAAGGCACAGAGAGAGGGAGAGAGAGAGAGAGGGAGGGATTTCAAAAGGGGCAGGCCAACAGAGCGCGGACGGGACGATCCAGGTTGACGTTAATCAATATGTCGAGGGCTTATCTGGGGGCCGTGCATTATCTGGACGGCGGTGTGGGCCCCCCGCCGGTAGCGATTGTGGTGAAACGCATCGGTTGATTAAAACGGTCTCCGACTGTGGTGGGGCGGCGGCGATTGTCCAGATAGTGGAGTGGGGGGACGGGCCACGCGGCCCACATCTCTGGCCCCAGGGCCACCAATTAATTTCAGCCCCCCTCACCCCTCACCCACCAGTCCCTTGTTACCTGAAATAGGAAACGGGTTCGTAAATTCCGTTATATATTATTTTGCCCGACATTCTCGGACATAGCCTGACGATAGTTCAGTCCGTTAGACCACCGACGGAATCGTCATTTTTTCTATTCACTTTTCACAATACCTTTCGCAAAAACAAATCGGACTTATTTTCACCCTTGAACGCGGGCACTTAAATAATCAATCGAAGTTGTGTGACGTATGACATGTATTAATGACGTGTTGATTGAGAGCGACTGGAGAGTTATATACTGCTACAGTGAGAAAGTAAAGACGCTTTAATTTCCAATAATAAATATGTTATAACCGATAAGACCAGGGAAGTAATAAGAATTCAACATAGGACTCAAGTTTTAGACGCCGATTCATTTTGGTGTCGATGATTTTCTCTTTTCGATGAGAAAAGAAAAATATTTTTCGCTATCCAAATTTTAAACAATAATAATTACATTAGCGGTAACAGTAGTAAGCGGCCTATTATATGAAATAATTGTTTTTCAAAACGCAGATCGTAATTGGAGAGTGTCGTTTAAAATAGTGATTGCCGGTCGGATATCAACCTTATACTGCCAGTTTGCAGAGTTGAAGAAATAATTTGATCGATCGCGAGATATAGTTCCGTTTCCGAAGCGGAGCACTCATAACTCTGAAAAGGCAGCGGCCGGATATTTTAGGGTCGCTGAATGCGATCATCAAAATCGAACAGCGCCATCCAATATAAACAGAATCGTTTCTCGATATTCTATTATAAGGCGAGTGCCTTTTTCGATTAACGGTTAGGAATCGTCCAGGGTCCTTAAATTAGTAGGAAGTGTTTAAAGCTAGTAGTATCCCACTAGTCATTCTACCGTCGAGTTCAATAGGCCGTCGTCAAATATTCATTTCCCCACTCCACCGTCCGGCTGTTTATAACACAACGAACGCGAAACAATTTTGCAATGCCTCACAATAGTCCAGTTGACGTTTAATCATTAATGTTTTCCGCCAACTTCCATTCATTCTGGATTGCTGCAGTCCCCATTCCTTTATTATTCCATCCAAATAAAGTCGTAATTATGATTGCTAATGGCCACTAATTTCTGGAGATAATAACAACCATTAAAATACGAACGTTCGTATTGCATGCCATTAAAATTGCATCAGCAAATCTAAATTCTATTAGATTAGTTACACACGCGGAAAAATCTACCGACAATGACTAACAATGTTGTATCATCTAATGGAGTACTGGAAAAAATATGACTCAATGGGATTACTTAATGTGCGGGTTAAAAAAATGGATGTTAACCACTCACGAACAAGTATGTGGAAATGTACTGCACTCAGTGCAATAATAAATTTCGTGGCCTGATTAAAATCCGCGTTTTTCGCTATATAGTACATTTCATATAATCTTGGATCTGTATACAATGTAAGTGGCCTTCATACAACGATTGGAAGGCTAATATAAACGTTTAGTGTGGAACTGAATCCCCAGTGTATACGGTTGCGGCAGACAAAGACGCGGTTTTGAAGCAGAGCGGCGAGGCGGGTATACTACACCCGCAACACAACTCAAAGTTGCCGGTTTAGCATTTGCCCCTTTGCCTTCCATTGTTCGACGAATACAAAACGTAATAGTTTCTTCAATCTACTTTTAATCTTAACCGTTTTTCGGTCTTTTCCCAGACACGTTTCTGTTGCTCGCCATATTCAGTAGCTCTTTCGTCGGTGGAGTTATGAATCACTCGAACCGAAGGATTACCCAAGTTATTACACCCTACTCTGAGCTGAAACATGGAAACGTTTACACAGTACAGTAAATATTTCTATCATTTATAGATGTTAGATATCTTTGACATAATAATGTCACAATTCGGAAAACATTCTTAGACTACACTGGATAGTTGCCCATAACTCTGAACTACGATTCAGGTATTGTGTCGATCGCTTTTATCGTTCACCGTAGGAAACCGAAGTATGGCCCGCGCCGAACAATATCCGCGCTTTGGAGGAAATTGGTAGTGTGAATGATAGGTGGCCTCCCAAACTGGGCTACATAAATCCAGATTAGTCGGCCCCGAGGAGCCATAACTCATTAAGATCAGTCTTAGCCCGCCCAAGGGGATGGTGGGCATGCCGTCCCCCATGACCGATCGACTGCATAAACATATCGCCGAATCAACAGTCCGCTCAACCATTAAATCCGATATTAATGATCGAGCGTTTCACCGTTGTGAAATAATGTTTAACGAGACTAGGCGGTTACATTTATACAACGCCAATTTAATTATAGAATAATCAATAGAATAATGGAAACAACAAATTTCGGAGTAATAACATAACTAGATACGTAAACATTTAAAGTAAAGATTTCGTTATTATATTTAAAAAATAATACAAACAATTATTCTGTAAGTTACTTGAGTCTATGAAGGGAATGTTTACGTGTACAACCTTAGTGCTTGGGCGGGGTGTAACGTTTATGGTTACGACCTCTGGGCCACGTCCACCCCTTGTTGTGGACGAGGATATAGAGAGGATCTGACCGTGTATCATTTGTGTTACTGAAAAATATTTGTTTTTTTAAATGTATAATTTCTTTCTCGCCGAAAATAAACTATATATACATATATTTATTTATATTGTGATTATAGCTATTTTGAGGTTACTGGGATGCCAATGGATGCCAATGGATGGCTATAGATGGTTTGAATAGCTAGAACCTTTTATGGTAGTGACGGTACCCATCTTGATTCCTCGCCGGGAACAGTTATGCGGGCTATAGACGACTAAAAATGCATTATTCAACGCGTTATTTGAATAGCAGAACCATCGAAATGTAAACGGGACGAAAATAGGCGCTGGCTTCCTTGCACCGTCAAAGTGTGTTGACAATAAACTGCATCAGATTCATGACTTTTCGCAACAGAAGAATGTGAAAAAAAATCTAATCAGTCCCTCTTTTTTTTATTTAAATACATTTAGAAATCGACGTGCGCTTGATGTTTCTTCGTTTGACGAGAGGGGATAATTTATTGGGAGCCCCGTGGCCGTTTCATATGATAGAAAATGTCAGCTGGAAATGAAGCAGGAATTGTGAACAAGAAATTCGATGTTTTAAGTCAATCGTACAATCCTAATACTTCAGCTCGATTTACGTTCAAATAATATTTGATTAAACTAAAACAAAAATGGGAGATGAGCCTTTCGATATTACTGATCCGGACAGACAGGAGGTGAGTGCTCGAAAAATATTGCATTGAGCTGCCAAATACAGGGCGCTTCCTTTGGCCTTAAATTTCCCCAGATTTCTGATGTAGGAGTGAAAAATATTTTCCTTAATTTTTATGAACTGTTTTAAATTTTGAAGATTTTAACAGATTTCAGGATTTAAATATCCAATTCAGGTTTTAAAACACAATCCGCTGAAATTAATGACTCCTGTCTTTAGAGACTCGTTTATTGAATATGTATTTAAGGATAGTTGAATTATTTTGTGTTTCAAACTGCTCCTAATCAATCCCCCACCAACCTCAGTTATGTGTACAATGGCGGTATATGTATTTCCGTCGTGATGAAAGAAACCAGCCAGTTTAATTATTCATATCCTGGCTACAGTCGGAGGAAATATCTGGGTGGTTGGTGTTTAAGCCGCCGTGTGCGGGATAAAGGATGCGTAATAAAGGAGAGTGCGTGATTGAAAGTGCAAGACAGGATGAGCAGAAAGGTGGCGATGGAACATAAGGGGTCGGGAGCTGAGGTCACCACATATTATCACAAGCGATTATTCTAATAGGGGAGCCCGGATGTTTATTCTAGTGATGTATAAGATTAGATCCCGCTCGATGTTTTACAGCGATTTTGTAGATTAAAACGAGATAGGTTAGAGAGGTTTGATGCCAAAAATCAATTTTGTTTCATTTTAATTAAATACAATATTTTTCCTGGTTTCTCATCGAAAAGAGGACAGTGCCGGGATGGAGGGCGGAAGGGGGGGCCACTTAGCTTCCCTGCAGTTAATGGCCTCTCCCCCGTCGTATATCTCCTGGAGCCGCCCTGGAGATATTGCCCAGGGAATGAAACACCCGCCCACTACCGAAACCAAATGTAGTAGATAACGCAGGTTATTGTTTTCTTTATCCCATTACCGAGGGGTGGAAATCCTTATAAAGTGCCCCGCCTCGACCCCTATACTATAGAGGAATTGGGCGAAAGAAGCTGATCCCAAACTCACGGGATAAAATGAAACGTTTATATATTGTAGTTATGATTAATTTATACCGGTTTGTGAATGAACTAATTTTGACAATATTTAAAAAAAAATTACGTATCGAATTATTTTCATTCGAACATATAAAGTAATATGTAACATATGTTCTGTAATATCAAATATGTTTTGAATGTATGCTTTTTTATTCCCGATATTTTCCGGTCTTAAAATTCTTAATATTCTATTCTTTTTTTCATTTAACGTTAACCTAAATGTGGAATCGCCCTGTGAACCTAAAACGACTCAGATATATAAAATGTCCATTTGTCTAATTCGCAGTAAAAATAAATTGAAACACTCGAGGGACAATAACCGATCGGTATTAATTTGATTTGAAAATCGAAATTCCGTCGAAATGTAGGCTTAAACCAAATGAATCTGGTATAAAGCGGAAGTGGAATATTCAATCTTATTTATTTTAGTTTCCATTCGGGGCAGGGTCCCCGATCAAATTTCGGTGCCGGTCTCCGACCCGATTGATTGGGCCCAAACGGTTGTTGAAAAGTGTAAAGGAACACAAATAGAAAGGGTACCGGCTCGGGTCCTGACCCCCACGCCGAAAGGGCCACCGCCCCAATGCCTGTATAAATATTTTTCAAAGTCAATTCCTCCGGCGCCAAGTTGGATTGTTGTGTCTTGGGCTCCGTTTTCGATTGACTAAAGGAACTCATTACTGGCCAGGGCCCCCTTTAAATGATTCCCGGAATGCGTTTGTTACTGCCCGATGAGAGACAAAGCGAACTTTTTCACTATAAACAGTGAAATCGCACTATCCAAATGGACACCGGAGCGGTGCTTGCGCGATTCATCTCCTCGAGCGAGGCCCCGATATGAATTACTAAACATTTCCCCGCACAAGCATAATTATATTGGCGGCTTAATACATTCGCGTTCTGAGCAATCGATGTCATTCGAATTTTCGGCTTCAATTACATTTGACTTGCCAATGATAACTGAATTATTTATCAATACACGCTCAATAACACGTATGTATCTGTGCGCGATCCCGCGCGTGTGAAATCTTCCGAAACTGACAGAATCTTATTATCTCATCGTCCTTAATATTGAATGCCTGATTCCATTAAGCGGAATTATCTTTTTTATTTTTCTTATATTAAATAAGCGTAGTGCATTCGAATTTGAAAGTGCACCCAACGAACTTTAGTTAAGTACATTTCCGCACCACCCTCATGGGGCGCTAGTTTATCGGTGCAGAAATCTACGGTATTCCAATGCCTCGCAGGCCACGAAAAAGGTGTTCTAAACTAAAAACATCCAAAATTCCAGTGACAAACACCGCTACTGAAGATGGCGAGCACCCGAAATCGGTCTAGCAAAATACCAAACCAGCGAGAGGAGAGAGAAACACACGAAATCTACGCTATTTATTACCATTTCAAAAATCAACTTAATGTCAGCCAAGACATCTAAGAAACCGTCTCCTCTCCCGAGAAATACTTGGATTCCAATTCCATTCCCCGCCCTATTTATCGAGATGATACTGCTGAAAAAGGAAGACTCAGATATTAGTAAAACTTTAAAGGGGTGGAAGAAGGGCGAAAAAAGAACCACTCGAGTATTTTAGTAAACCGGAAGTTTCTGCGCCCCAGTTCCGCTGAAAAACAATAAGTTCTCTTTTCCCTGAGAAGAGAAAGATATTTTAAAAGTTATTCCGTAGCTGCCTGTTCCTGAGGCGGATATTTTCTCTCATCGCAACTGACGGACGAGAATGAAGCCGTTTGGGTATTTTATAAGACTGATTCCTGAGCAAACCGTGCGCAGTAATCTTGACCGGGGTTGAAAGTATTCTCATTGGTACAATATTAATAGAAGCCTAAACGTGTCATTGTGCTCAGTTCTCCTGATTGATTTCCCTCAAACCTGATATATCATAACCAGAACCATAGAATTATGTGGTGGGCATAAATGGTCTGGATGGAGCAATAGAAAAGAGAGTTCCTTCAAACACAATGTACAAGAAATCGTTAGTTGACTAAATATTCTCTTCGAAACCTCTGATGGCTTAAAACAAACAAAACGAACCAGTCTCTGTGTATATGATATTTCTTAAATTATTTTCGTTTCATAGATTAGTGAATTCTTCTTTGTCACGGTCTAAAAAAGTCTTCTGGGTCTATAATATAATAGAACTTTACCCCCGTAATTTTACGTAATTATATGGCTGGTTTCTCCATCTAATTAATTTAATTAGATAAATCGATGTCTAAAATCTAAATTATGATATCTGGTATAATTTAATTTTTCTTTAAATTCCGGGAAAAATTTGTCCTAGTTTTCTGTTAATAGTGAATCCCATTCCAAGAAAATATGATAGGATTTAATTTTCTCTCCAATCATCCCGAATCAATGTAAACGCCGGTTTTTGCATTGGAAATGTTCCGGGTTAATGCTCTACCCGGGGAATTTCACGGAAGGGCAGATTATTAGGGGCCGTTAAGGGAAAAGGCTATTAAGGAGTAGGTTCTTTATATGGTTCATTAAGCGACTTAGTCAATCTGTTCCTCCTTTTCCAGTCTACTTTCGAAATTTACTTCGCTGCAACGTTTTAAAACGTACTGGGGGAGGGGCCCGAAAGGGCTTTTCAGAAATGACGTTATAAATTTGCATTTATTCTTTCTCATGGAGCATAGTTCCCTTACCCTACTTTGATAAAAATAACTGACACAAAAGCGATAGAACAGACACTATTCTATAGACGACCGTACACAAATAAACCAATAGAATGTGTGTGCAAATAGAATGTCGTCCAGACTTGATTGCGCGTCTTATAAAAATATAAATAAATCTTTTCGACACAGAAAAATTTAACTGAATTTACTGTTATTATAGTTGTGTATAAACAGTAACATTTAACCAATCAGGATGTATGGAATATCCTTTTCCGCTTAATAATTACCCCTCTCCATTAACAATAGGTAGACCAGTCAAATACCATTCGTGTTCTCCTACCGGTTCCAGAAGGAATCATACCAGTATAAAATATGTGAACAAGAAATGTTTAAAGTTTAGCCAATAAAAATGACATATACTTTTTTGCCAAATACCATTAACACATGATAGCTTCAGATTTAAGAATTCTTCCTACCTTCTAGATGACCTGATTAATCAGAAATATTCCATATTTTATAGCCCCGAACTTTTCACGGATACAGATTAAATTTCTAAAATTCTTTTCAGCATGCAAACTTAGTGCAAAGAAAGTTTGATTACTGTCGGGTGGGTCGCAATAAATTAATTGTTTGCCTGCTATATAGGGAAAGCCTTTTTGATTTATTTTTCAAAATGGACGGAATTTCCAGCAGAGCTAGATATGTAGTAATTTTCATTTGTCTCACGAAGTCGGTCCATTGACCACGATTTAGTAAAGATTGTAAGTCCCTTTACAGGCGGAAAATAGTTTGAAATATCGGTGAAACATGCAACACAAAAACCCGATAAATCTATGACCGAACAATTTATTTTAACTGAAAAATTTTGATTTTCAGTTAAATTTCCATTCATCCTTAAAGATCCACTTTCCATTCTTGAATTTACATCTAATTTCAGATACTGTAGGTTCGTGATGTTTCTGTCTCCTCTCGCTGGTTTAGTCTTTTGCTAGACAGGTTTAGCAAAAGACCAAACCAGCGAGGAGACAGAAACATCATGAACCTACAGTATTCCAACCCTTGCAGACCACAAAACAGGTATATCAAATTAATTTCAGATACTTATATTCCTCTAATAAAAATGAAAGAAAACAAAGTATAATATTTCTATCCATAGATAATTCTTTGAACAATTCGTTGAACATATATGGGACACCGTTCCAGTATTGCTAGGATTTTGCACCCTTGGCCTTCTTCTTTATTCAGGACATTATGCATTATAAGTCTGCAGCGGTAAACATTCCTGGTGGAAAGCGAGACAAGTTCTACGCTAATTACGTTTTGGTTCTGCACGGACGTGATCCGCCTGCAAACCGTGCCCTGCCCGGGTCGAGGGGAAAAAAGGATTCGGGGGACGAGCGTTTCCTTCTTAGTCTTCAATTTCCCCACCGATGCGTTTAGCGCGGCTGAATATTATTATACACCCCGTTTACTGACGCGCACTTGCAAACCCCTCTAGTTCTCAAATTGAGTCACGTAGGGAGTGGGGGGAAAAAAAATTATTTATGCTGCTCACCGAAGGGAGATAACAAAGCAAAAAAGACCGGTCGCCAACATTCCGCCCCAGCCGAGAGTAAGGCAGGGAGCCTCCAGTTGTAGAGACATGAGCATAAACCAACGACGATCCGGATCGAAATATGTAAATAAATCAGACTGTAGACAGTCATAAATAGGTAGAAATTTAACACTTGCCGATGCCACTGGCGGGTTCCACCTCAATAACTATGTACATGACAAACTGCAAGAGTTAGGGTCGTAGATAATTTAATCTCAGTAATATGACATAATCAAAAACAACTTGCTCATCAAACTCACCGACCTACTGATAGAAACCTGCTAATGACGTCGAGCAACCAAAAAAGGCCTAGCTAATCACGAAACAAACATTGTGAAACGGAACACCACAACAACTACTGTACTCCAAAACCTCGCTACAGCCATTCCAAACTATATTTTCCTTCGCGTAACAAATGCAGGCCGTCTTTCTATTCAAGAACATATATTTGCACATCTTTTAGAATTACATGATTTAAGAGAAAGTTGGTTTTGTTCTAGTTAATTCCAACCCATTAACACCTCCCACATCATATATTTTACATTGTATTTATTATTTGGATTCCATTCTCCCTATTGAGCAAGCTATAATTACGTGAAATGTTAAAACACGGAGCGTTCTTTTGCAGTTTTTAACCTTGATCAGACCGCCCAGGGAAAGAGTCGAAGAATGGAAACGGGTCTCAATGTACGGGAAGGACAACGAGTCATGTCTCGCCGACGAAATGGAGATTACGCTGGAGGAAGTCAGGTCATACGTCGATGATATTGAAGCCAAGCACAAAGGAAGGGTATTTCGAAGAAGTGAGGAAGTAACAGGGATTATTTCGAAGATTCGTATACGCGCAATCTTTTAATATATTGTTCCCATTGCACTCATCTCAGAACAAGACTACTGTACTGATTTATTTGCCCAATCAATAGATTACAGCATTTGATCCATAAAATATTTAGGTCTTACAGGTTTATTAATCATCGGAGAGTTTTGCCAGCGATGATTTGTACTTTTCGGAGTTGCAGAGAACGAAGGCCGCCTGTTAGATTGGTCCAAGTTTATGGCGAAGGAAAGGGAATTCAGGGAGAGCGTCCAACTCGGATTGGACATCATGGACAAGATCTCGTCGACAATGGATTTGAGTGGCGGAAAAAAAAAGGCCGGCTCGAGACCACCTGAGCCCGGGAGAAAGGAGTTGGGTGAGTAGTCGCAACCGCCACCGCTCAAGACACAGCCGGTGTTATTTGTCAAATCCCTGCGAAACAGACTTCCCACTCCACTGGTGGAGGGGGGGGGGTTCCGTCTTCCCGTCATCAAATTTTTACAGTTTCCAAAGCGGGCACCGGAAAGGTTGGCGGGGGAAAAGTCGTACACTTTTTCTTCTTGACTCGTAATCATAAAACGCTCGGGTGAATCAGAAATTAGGCCTAGAGGGGAGTCATCACTTGCATTTTAGCAAGCCTTAAGTTCACCTAGTCCGTTAATAATATAACCGCAATGAGTACGATGTAAATTGCACGAAGGGGATATGAAACAAATTAATATGGAATAATGCTAGAAAATTTGATACTTCATTCTATAATACTGTCTGATACAACATACCAATATGATGCGGGAAATAAACCCCCCTTTAGAATGTTGATAATTTAAAACATCTGGTGTAATGCCTCACTTAATAATTAATTCCGTTAATTGGTATCCACATTTTGGATAAACATTTCAGGCGGGCGGAAAATGTTTTCAGACATTCATATGGGAAAAATAAGAAAGAAATCTATGAAAACATACAAAAAGAGCGAGAGAAATGGAAACTTTTATCCGATCATCGGAGTTTCCTAACTAAAATTGATAGGCCTACTTTTCAGCTGTCTTAAACAAATTGGACCGAAAATATAGGTTTAAGGCCCTTTCGCCGGTCTTTCGTTGATTTCAGTTTGCGAACTAGTTTTCTGAAGGGTCGATCGGGAGGAATATCGAATTCTTGTTCAGAACGGGCGCTTTTTTAGTAGAAAAGAATTAACGGTCGGCCTATTTTTCCATTTCTGTGCTCCTCTCCCGATGACTAACACGCCTTGACTCGACGTCTCAATGATTAATTACATAATTTTTAAAAATAGGGAAAATTACAGCAGCGCTGAGGATTAGTATATGGAGAAATAGAGTAATGTGGAAGCAATCACGAATTGTCACGAGCTCGATTTGTTTAAAATGGCAGTTCGATGCCTTCGCGTAATCGAATCGTAAGATTGATTTGAGCTTATGTACAGTTGGAAGAAGTATATTTTTCCCCTCGATTCCGGGGAAACTGGGATAAATCAAAGCGGAGGGAGGCCGGTAATTTGTGCCGTCCTTCTTTCGCGGTTTCGGGAGGGGTTGGTTGGGGGGAGAGTGTGGATGAACAATGCATGAGAGAGGGCAATTGCCTTGAACCCCACTCATATTGGAATTGAGTAGGCAGGGGTCGCGCTAGATTGTTTCGTCACAATGCGAAGCTTTAAACAGACGCAGCGGCGCCACTCCCCCTTACCCCCAGCCAGACCTCTTGTTTGTTGATTGTTTAACTCTCCGAGTGGGCTCCTCCCTATTCTCCCGGGTCAATTGAACACCCATCCCGGTCCTCATCCCCATATACTTTCCTTATATTTCTCATTATCTATATAGGCACGTTATTGTTAATCGAGTAACTGGGATAATATTATCTAATCTCATAATAAAATAATTAACAGGAGGCGATAAGTCAATTGCGGTATAATGGTTAATTGATAGTATTCGAGTTATATTTCCTAGCGCTAAGAAAACTAGTTTCTTCGATAGTCTCATAAGAGTATCCTTCGCTGGAAATATCAGCGTTTTCGGAAATTAGACTCCGCGTAATAAAGCCGTTATTCAACTTAAAATAAACTCAACATGTTGATGTACTGTAGATTTCGTGTATTTCTGTCTCCTCCGCTGGTTTGGTCTTTTGCCAGACTGGCTTCGGCTGATGTGTTATTGAACATCGTTAAATTGTACATATTGTATATTATTGTTTAACTATTTTACTCAATTCACACTGAAATTGTGTATTACGATGACAGCTAGAAATATAAGCACAATGATCTATTAAAATAAGGCAGTTGTTGCTAATTTAATGAGCTTAATGGATAGGTGAAGGATTTCTTAATTAGCGAGTAGACTAATCGCAGTTGCCGAAAGTGGGCGTCTCTCTAAAAATCAAAAGAGGACGTTTCAATTAATTATTTGCGTCCTCTAAGCGGAGAGTTGGCGGAGGCCCGAGCGTTGCGTGCGGGAGCCGGTCTCTTCACTTCTCCATTTAATTCATAAGAGCTTTGCAGTTGATTCCGCAGTGGATCCGATCCGAAACTTTGTTTCCTTTCATCCCCCGATTAATTTTCGCTTGCCTGACTTTTCCTTCAAGCTATCTGGGGCTTCGCTCAATCGAGAAGTTCTCCCTTTCTCATTTCAGGATAGAGAGCAGAAGTGGGGGGGGAGGATACCCGAAAATGAGTTAAGGGGGCTAATGATATAAGAAATACAATTTGATGCCATATACCGGACTTTATCGGCTTCCAATTTGTATCCCTCACCCACCCTCGGTTTCGTATTAATAATTTGGTCTTAACAAGTGTTATAAAAACCATTTCGGCCATTTAATTTGTGTACTCGTTTATTATTCGTTGGACGCCCAAACCTATAAAATAGAAAAACAGAAACACAAATAAATAATTTACTCCTATAATATAACAACTCTAAATTACAATCCCCGTGTTGCACATTCCATCAGGGTTTTTGTGCTAACTGTTCTCCCTCTGAATTCAAATATATTAAATGCAACAATTTCGCTTTTAAAATAAAACCGTTTTGAATATTTCACATTAAGACAGTTGGTTTTAGTTATTATTATTATTAGTTTATACACTTCGAGTGCATAAAACAATTATTCCGTTACATGCTTTACAGTCTTGCTTGATTAGGACAGAAAATGAGTGTGGTTTCCGACTGTATAACATAAATAAGACCTGACCAGCTCAAAATCAGACATTTGTTGTTATAAGAGCCAGTTTCCAGTTTTATGCGGGCGTTGGCCGACTGCTGGGAGCTATTGAAATGAGGAAATTGCGCATTCCGATTGGCAAATACGCTCGCCGGTATAGTCGGACAAACGTGAATCGTGCTGAAAAGGGAGGAGGGACTATCCTGGATTACTATTATTGGTTTGGGTTGATAATCGAAGAGTGGATTGTGGCCGTGGAGCCAGCCGGGGTAGTTTAATCACCGGGACCGGCGATGCGTGTAATAACCGGCGGCGAGAGCAGCTCGCATGTCTGTCACTCCCTGACAGACCTCTAACTGACAGCCAATCTTCAAAACCTTCATCGAGACGCGACACCCGACACACCAATCGACCGTTTTGTTAAATAATCCGTTTAGGCCAGCATACAATCCGCTTACCTTCCTTAATATGAAGACAACTTTTACCTACGCGAAGGTATAATCAATTTCAATTAGAAGAGCTATGGGGTTCCGCTAAGAAATCCAACATCGCCCGCATCCAGAGATTCCAATCGAAAGTCCTTCGTACCATCCTTAATGCTCCCCGGTATGCTTCTAACCGAACAATCCATAATGACCTCAACAGTCGACGAAGTCGCAAAATCACGCTTCCTTAAATTCCACTCCCGCCTCTCCCCACATCCGAACCCACTCGTCCAGTCCCTTTCCTCTCCTACCCATCCACTATCCCCACCACGACGGCTTAAACGCCGCTGGCCCAGAGATCACCTCACATTTTAAAACATGTCAAAAGCGCCATCATTGGGTGGTTTCTTTGTCGTGACTAACACGCCGAAATAAATACATGTATCAATTGCACCCATAACTGTATAGGTTGATTGTGCAAAAATAAAACAGTTAAAAAAAAAGAAAGAACCATCCATAAGATTTCTTTAAACATCCATGTTGCATTTGCATAAAGCGGTAATGCCTCCACGTTTCGAGGACAATTTAAACTCCGTAGGTAAATTTTTGTAATGACAACTATCAGAATGGGTGCCTCATACAATCCGCTTCTAAACGGATATAAACATTCGATTTAGTCGCGACTGCATAAAGAAATAATAATCTTCTTACATTGTATGCATGCAAAAGAGCTTCATTTTGTGTGAGGCCCTTCTATAAAGTTATTTCCTTAACGATACCTCCTTCAGGAAAGAATAATCCCTTTTTAGTTTCCTAGAAGAACGGATCCCATTCTTAGTTTTTCTCGTTGTAATTCTTCTGGCTTTAATAGGACGCTGGCATCGGCTGAATGAGATCCGACGAACCGTCTGTACATGTAGGCGTGTAAGAGCCAATGTTCAGATATTAATTACAATACCGTCCCGTTACATCCAGACCACTAATTATGCGACGGACCTTACCCCTGTTTGCAACCTCCTTTTCCGTCAATCCCTCCCAACCCAAGGTAGACAATCCAACAACATTCCCAAAAACACAATAACAAGACACACACGACAACCACCACAGTACATGTGACAGCGACAGAGCTGTGAGGATACCCAAAAAAACAACCGAAGTTCCGAAGTGACTTGGCACCGCTACTGAAGATGGCGAGCAGCCGAAACCGTTCTAGCGAAAGACCAAACCAGCGAGTTAAGAAAGAAACGCACGAAATCTACGGTATTCCAACCCCTCGCAGACCACAAAACAGGTACGCAAAACTATTGCCCTATTTTCATTGAAAATCCCAAAGGCTTAAAAATAAGAACGAATTTTGAAATCTGATTTAGATTGTGGGACAGACGTCCCCCGAGTTTTTGACCCCATTATAATTATAGGGGCCAAACCCACCCGCAAACCTGCTGGAGGAAACCCCGAGATAAAATCATTATTACTGAAACCCACAGGGCCGTGATTTATAACATAGCTCCGTTGCCCAGGTTCCTCTCTACGGTATACGGTATACTTTAAAAAACCTCACGTGACATTTTTTTTCGTCCCCGTATATTTGTCTCCCCGACCAAAGTGGGTATTTTCAAAGTTTCGCCAGTCCCCGTTCTTTCCCCTTCCGTTCAAAACAGAAAGGGAGATGGAAAAACCCCCCGCTAATGAGGAATCACTTGGGGATGAAATGAATTTCGGACCCTTTTTGAGCTCTGCCCGAACCCTTCGTTAGTCTTGTTCCCAAAGTAAATTTCTCAGCCCGCTGGATTCAAAAAGAAGGAAGCAAAACGTTTTGTTAATGAACGTATATTAAATATAGGCAATTTTGTTGTTACACAATTCAACACATTTAGATATGCCAATGCAACGGTTATTCGACAAATTACTGGAGAAAACTAATCCCTTTCATACAGTGAAAAAGAATTAATAATTTCGTTATTATCGCGACGATAGTAGTAGTAATAAAAAATGTAGTTGTAATAAAAAATATGTTTGTTGTTATTGAGCGTACTCATTATGACCTGTTCTCCGATTTCTACAAAACAATGTGCTTTCTTCCTGTATAAATCCATTATTATTTATGTTAACATAAAAATCAGCATTTTGTTAAGTATGTAGAATGATGTAGAACACGCCAAATTAATATGGAATTTTACGTCATAAAAGGTTTGGTTATCGACAATCAATTAATCAAAAAAGTTATAACTCAATTTCAATAAATTCATAGCAACATATAAGATCGCAGAAATGACGAAATTAGTAGAAATTATTTAACCTTGCACTGTTAAAATAGTTTGTTCAAAGTGGATGTAGGTTGTATACTGGCGTTTCATTAGTTCAAAAATGATTTCATAAAATTTCCTGCCAGCGAAATATATTGTTATATTTTCTTAATTTCATTGTTATACTTGTTTAACAGTTGATTATTCTGTTTTTTCCTCATACAAATAGAATACAATATTCACTATATAGGTTAAAACATCCTTTTAATTTCCATTACTAGTAGTAGGTGTACTTGGGGGAGTAATATTGTATCGTCACGGCGATATTTATACAGTGGAATTTATTTGTTAGAAATATTACTGCTATAGTTATTTTTAGTGCTATTTTTACTGTGCTGTCAGCATGGAGTCATCGAATTTTTTAACGAATAACAGTTATTTCGAGACAGTGAATGTGAGACACCGACGACGCGGTTTTGAGGGTACGCCTTTTAACGTCGAGGAAAAATCGGTTCGCGGTAAATTTTGTGTCGAAATAAGAGCGCCTCGATCCGCCCTGATCTATCGGAGCCCAGGAAAATTAAGTTAAAAATAAAGATGCGGACGGGTGGGATAATTTTCCCCGTCGTCCAACTAAGGATAGGACATCTATTAGCCGGGAAAAATGTGAGGGCTCCTAGTCGACGGGCGCCCCCGGGTACACCTGAGGTAACTTCGTTAGAATTCGTCATCAATATTGATGGTTTCGGGATGTCATCAGAACGCCTATTCATCATCATCAGGTTTCGCGCTTGCCCCTCTTTTCCATTCCGTTCGAAGTTCGGACTGACAAATTGTCAACTCATAAACCGCCGGTGGGCTGGATGGGGGAGCTACACGGCTCCTCCCTTCTCTAAAATGCA
Organism: Lethocerus indicus; assembly: GCA_019843655.1. Taxonomy (NCBI): domain Eukaryota; kingdom Metazoa; phylum Arthropoda; class Insecta; order Hemiptera; family Belostomatidae; genus Lethocerus; species Lethocerus indicus. The sequence continues at coordinate 15,752,155 of JACDQD010000003.1, read as the reverse complement.
CGAACTCCGCCCGCACACCTCTTTTGTTTGTTCCACTCTTTTTTTCTTCTCTTTTTATTTCTTTTTACGGCCACTTTCGCTCCGCAATTATAATTAGGCCCAGTTTTGAACTCAAAGTGGAAACCGGGCGCGGATAAAATCTGTATAGCTCTCCTTTCATGTTTCTATGCAAATATTTGATATTACGGCGGATTTATTATCGTAAACACGACATACAGGCTTCTTGGATCACAGTTTTTATCCTATAAACTTATTTTAAGCGAATTTCCATAGTTGGGTATGTCCATGAGACATCGTGCCGTGTACACGTGCTTTAAGCCGCTCCTAGATTCACAATTTGTTGTGATAGGTTTCTTTATTTGCAAGTCAAAAAATAAGCATACCAAAATTTTACTTACAGATAGATATAAGTTATAAAACAAAAGGACAGAAACAATGTTCTTAATGGACACGTTTCCAAGTCAGAATTAACATTTATAGTTACGAAAACAAAGAAGTACAAAAAATATTTATCTAATTATGTGAACGCTACAAAAATATTAGTTTTGATCTATTATAATTAATCTACATATCGGTATATTAGAACTATTGTTAACGCGATTGTTATATGTTACTGAAACCTCAGACGACTATCATTTTCACCAGTGATTGTAGGAGAATGAAATTTCAAATTTCACTTGATTACGAAAGGAATTTACATATGTTCGTTATATAACCACTATCCAGATAGAGAAAATTGTATTTGTAGTCTCCTAACTTTGAATCTATTTATTTACATGTTGATTCAGAATAATTATTAATAAAATATCGATTCGAACGTATATTTCACACGGAGAATATAAATCATGTAATTCTGTATACATTTTATATTACAAACATTCTTATAATAAATACATCGTTTATTAAAAATTCGTATAAATGTAACTGTGTAATATATGACAAGTGTCAAAGGGTTATCTCAATTTTTGCTGAAATATGTAAAATGAAGATCGATTTACATAAATGACCCTACCCACGAGTATTAGGAGAGAGGCAAACCCTCTCATTACAGGCAAACACGATGATAAATAAAATTTCAAATTAGCATTTTAAATGGTTAACCCCTGTATCCAATTGTGGAGGCGAGTACAGTTACGTGTGAGGGGGGTGTGTACAAGGGCTCGGATATTATTCCGGGACGGGATGTTGGTGGGAAGCGCTCCGTTGGCCCGCGCTACTTTCCGATGTCCTCTCAGATTAAGCCGCTAATCTGGCGGGCGGGTAAATTTATTTTTTTTTTTAGAGCGGCTTAATTTGCATTTTTATAAAAAATGCATTAACCAGAAGCGGAAGATTGGTCGGGTAATATATACTGGAAACGGCGTAAATTTTTTAGACTGGGCGCGGTGCAGGGTTCCAGCATAACCCCTGAGGGGAGGGCATAAAAATGATTACTTTCCTCCCGTGGAGGAAAGTTCACGTCCGCGCGTAAGCACGCGTACGCGAGTAAAGTGGTATAATATATTGGAAATAAATCAGTTCTTTTTCAATAAGCGAAAAGAAATGACGAATTGAGCCCTGCCACAGTCTTTACCGCCTCTCCGCGGGCTACGCCGCAGACCCCCGTGTAACAAATGTTTTAGAAACGTTTCCCGAGCAAAAAACGACAAAAATATCCCCGGATGAAGAAGTAACATTTGTTCGGGGGTTCGACCTCCTTTCATTTCGGCTCCGCCGGCAGCCTGTAATTTGTCTAGGTCGCAATTAGCCTCTTAATGGTTGTTCAAAATAGATTTTCCTGAAGCGTAGAATAATTGGATTTTCGCGAGAACCCCTTTGGAAATTACCTTTCACGACTCGAGTATATACTCAAAATACAAAGCAGAAAATAAGGTGAAATATAAGGATAAATATTTTCCGTGTAGGAACTTAAACGTTATACGATCTTTCAACTAAAAAAACCCATCTACCTTATTACATTTTTAAATCGGTATATAATAAAATAAGACTTTTTTCTATTTCAAAATGAGTTCTTTTTCATGTAATCACGATTAAGATTAAACACAAAATTAAAGAAATTGTGAAATAGAATATACTTTGCCCAAGTGAAACATACGGGAAAAAATAATATACCAATATACTTCTGATTTGCCGCAGACAGATTGCTCCACCGGCAACTAACCTGCTTAACTGTCTCCATCTCAGTCATCTACCGTAAAATTGCGAGAAGCCGAAACCGGTTTAGCATAAATCCAAATCAGCGAATGAGGTCAGAAGACGAGGGTTCCGTTCGTAGCCCTCACCGACCGCCTAACAAGTCTTTCTAGGGAATAATCAAGATTTATCTTGAAATGATAATAACGAATTAAACGTATTAAAGCTCCTGTCCTACTAGACAAAATGATTAATTCCTAAGGTTTGTTTTGTCCAAGACTAACCCGTTGTTTCTGTTCCCCTCCCTTTCCCACTCCCTTTCACTATCTCTCTCGCTCACGTTCACGCTCTCGCTCTCCCTCTCACTCTCCGGGAGTCGTAAAAACTTGATCCGTGGGATGGTGGGTCGGGGATCTGAGAGCCTGGGAAGAGTTGTTGTGAATAAAGGAAGAACCCGAGAAGCCAGCAGGAGAGCGTATGCGTGTGTGTGTTTGTGAGAGAGGGAGAGAGCGAGACTGAGGTGGGGGTAAGTGGGCCGGAGTGAGAAGGAAAGAAGGAGAGAAAGAGAGAGCGTGAGTTCACTTTTAATAGGGTGGCTCCCGCCGACTAGTTGACCCACCCCGTCCCCCTTCTAACTCTCACTCCCTCTCTCTCTCTCTCCCTCCCTCCCTCTCTCTCTCTCTCTCTCCCTCCCTATCTCTCTTAATGCCTGTCCTTTTTTCCGCAACACCTTTAATTTTGAATACCGACCTCCCTCAACTCGACTCCTACAGACTCCGACGCCCACTTCTCTTGCATTTATGAAACTCATCATTAATGTTAGATTAACAGCGAGTTGGAGTCCCATGTCCAATTATAATTATTGCAATTATTGACCTACGGCCTTAATTTTGCTTTGTGTCTTTGGGAATTTTCTACAATAATCTGCCATCTTCAGTGATATATGTAAGTAAGTAGCAGTACCGCTAAATGACAAAAGGAACCCTGCTCAGGTATACCACAAGATACGTTCTTGGAAATTTACCCTTTATGTCAATATTGGCGACAAGTTGGCGGGCCATCAAAGGGGGTATTAAGCTTCCCCGGACACCTGCCTTTAGCCATCTCCCCCTTCCAATTGCATAAAATGTATAAAAGGACAAGGACAATAAACGGGCAGACAGGCTTGGACGATACTCAGTTAGTTTAGTCGACAGTCGTGCTCCGAATCTAATTTCTGTGTTATTATTCAATGTTTTTAAGCCCTTCTTCGAAATCTTGAACCCTGGAAATATGTATATATGAAAAATACATTTCATTATATATTCAACGTTAATTTACACTGCTAATGCATCCTGCCGTAAATAAATAATTCCTAGCTCTCCAACAAATGGATGAAGAAAACGACGTCTGTCATTCATGGAGAGTGGGTGGTTATATTCAGTCGTGAATAAAGGAATATATTAATATCGCAGCACGCTGAAAATGCGGTTATTTAGTATGCAGTCGAGCGAATACAGCCACGTACCAAAAGTATGTGAAATGAAATCGAAATGATATTTCAAGCTGAAAGTTTCACTGGAGGAGCGAATATTATGTCACCCTGAGAATACGTCGACAGCGACGATATATCAATAAAACGGAATACTATAAAATCCAAGGAACTTTGTCAATGTCATAATCAGGCTCGGTATTTTCTTAAAGGTATAATCATGAGGTGCACAGGAAAAAGAATTATAATTAATATTTGATAATATTAATTATAAATATATACAAACAAATAATACGTAAAAGTGTTTAAGTACGTGCTTATATACTATTTATTACCTGCCATTGTATTTTATTTACCGCAAATAATCAATTAAAATGGCTCTCACTTTTTAGTTCAGACACATAGCATTCAGAGTAATGCAGAAAAGAGGATAAACAGTTCTAAGGATGATCTAGTGAATGTTATGACGCGGTTCGCGAGGATCTTGGAAGCGGAAGGCATCATACACAAACTCCCCGTACCACCACCGGAAACGATATTGGGTGATTATAATATTATTTACTACGGTATCTATGACTTCTTCCGATTCACTATTCCGAAAGTCTGTATGTATTTCATGGACAAAACTAGTATTTAGTCACTCGGCAAAAGTTTAAATAGTATTATTTTGATTTTTTTAATAAAACCTCTCCTCTCTGAGTGAACCGCTAAAGGGTACCCAGGACGTTCCGCAGAGTTTGTAGGGAATACGACATAATCGTATGCAGTTGGCATGGGGTACAGCCCTCCTATGTTCCTGTTTAAAACACCGGTGTATCTTTCGTCTTATTTTAAATTTGATTCATTATTTGTGTACTTGGAAACTCCTTCGTGCCTTTGATAAAGCAACTATCAAATGTCAAACCCCGCCCTAATATAAAAGAGCGTAATTAAAAAACAATAATTTACACACATTCAAGTTTCAAAAGGGAATATTTGCAAATGAAATACTTACATGAACGTATAATTGAAACGTACGATTCTTTCTGTGTGCAGTCCGTATACCGCGGGGGAAAATTAAAGTGAACATCAATACCGCGGGAGCTCAAATCGTAGAGCTCTTATTTCCATTCGGTATATCCCGAAATGGAAACAAGAAATAATTTATCAAGCGAGATAAACAAGCAGAAAAAAAGAGGTCCGCCGAGGCCCGCGAGCCGCATATATCTTGCGGTGGAGAGAGAGGAGGCCCCGGCAATCTCGGAAAAATGAACCGGGATAATTGAAATTATTTAATCCCGAGGATCGGGATTGAAGCGGGACCGAGGTCGGTGGTAGGGCAGTGGAGGGGCAGGGGGGCTGGATGGCCGTATATCAGGGGTGTATTAGTGTGAGTAATGCCCGGCTGTTTCAATTTATAACCGCTCGGCGTCGCCCAGGGCCCGGCTGGGCGGGGCGAGGCGGGGGCTACAAAACAGAGGGTCGACCGACGACCGGTGGGAGGAGGAAGAGGAGGAGGCGGAGGAGGCGGAGGACAGTATTTCAAGCGGACGGCCCACCCCGCGCTATTTAGACAGGGCCGGGGACGGGCTACACACAGAGAAGTAATAAACCAGTGTCTGGATATTTCCCTGAGGCAATCCGAGTGTAAAAACTGCGGAGCCGCCGCCATTGTCCGTGTACTGGCCCTTCCCGTCCCCCCTCGAATAACGAGACAAAAACAATTGGAGCGGGGGGTTAGTTGGCGTTGTGGAGGCAAACAAGGGATGTTTAGCTCCCCCCCTGCACTCTCCGTCCAGCATTTACTCTCTCCCTCTTTCTCTCTCTCTCTCTCTCCCCCTCCCCCCCCCCCACTCTCTCTCTCTCAAACTCTCTCTCTCTCACCCTCTCTCACTCTACGGGTGGCCCCTCTGTTTAAGTTACCAGACAGCAATTAGGCGGGGCCGTTTGGCAGGTGTAACCTTCTGGTACAAGACGCCCACCGAATAAGTCCACCACGACCGGCCCATTTTAATATACGAGGCCATAACTTATGGAGGTCATTAATATTAATTTCCGAATAATCCGTTGGCAACCTTACAAAGTTCGAAGCTTACAAGAGAAAATAATTTATTCCGATCTAACGCTTTGACTGTGTGCTAACGAATTTGTGTATAGAAATAAGTGAATTAATAATGAATCCATACACGTTTGCTTACGTGTGTATGTGTGCAAACATAAACGAGACGTTATTTACATGAATTGGGGCCAGCGTGCTTGAATGCTAAGGAAGTAGAATAATTATTTGCATGACGAAAAATTTCTCTTTTAAAATTGCCAACTAAAATTACAATAATCCATTCTGGAACTGTATTAAATCCTGGTCAAAACCATGACAGATATTTCTTTGGAGTGGAATATTTTGATGGCACTTGCGCAACACTGCTATGCACTTCCTGGTGGGCCATTGTGGGAAACGTGCTTAAGGACCCGGCCCCTACGAGCAGCCTTACTTAGTCATTTGTCGCGAAATTCGATATATTTTAATTAAATAATGTTTCTTAACGCAAAGTTGAAAGTTATGATTACAATTGTAAACATGTAATAAAATTTCCCAACTGTCCGTTGTAATATAATATAATGTATGCATTAACAGAAAAACAAAAACGAATGGAGGAAGCCTACGGGAATACAGAATTCGCACAGCGATCAAAAGCGCATAGACCTGGAAGAATACAAAGAGCACCGAGAACTGGAACGAGCATACAAACATCACTGGTAAATTTTAAATCTTTTATTCATAAATATACTACATAACGCATACAATGAACAAACAAGAACAAATACAAAATCGATATTCTAATCCAGATTTTTCGTCAAAAAAACCCATTTTTGGGCCTAAAAACCGCATTTTTTGGCCGATTTTGCGCCTAAAATCCCCATTTTTGGGTCTAAAAACCGCATTTTTGATCCGATTTTGCGCTTAAAAACCCCATTTTTGGGCCTAAAAACCCCATTTTTGGGACGATTTTAGTCAAAAAAAACCCCATTATTAGGCCAAAAAACCACTTTTTGGGCCGATTTTTCGTCAGAAAACCCCATTTTTTGTCTAAAAATCCGCATTTTTGGGCCGATATTTCGTCAAATAACCCTATTATTGGCCTTAAAATCCGCATTTCTGTTCCGATTTTCCATAAAAACCATCAGTCATCAGTAGCTAAATAGGTACATGAAAATATCTTATCTCCGATAGGATATAGAGTGGGAACATACGGTAGGTATGAATACGGTGGTTCTGACAGAAGTACAAGCTTCTGTAAAAAGATATGTATGAGATTTTGACATTAAAAATACATCGAAGTATCCAATATTATTTTACTTGCTTAAGATAATGTATTAATGCACATCATAGCACCTCACGGACACGAATTACTTGATGTTCAAATGTGAAATGTTTCAATAGGGAAGCAGTAGTATAGCAGATTATGAGAATTGTACACCAGTAGCATTCTTGCGTGAATACGCAACCAGAGAAAATCTTCCTCTCAAATTCAAAGAAGTTAAAGTAATAAAATCTTTCTGGACAGTGGAATATGTTTTCAGCTGCAAGCTTCACGATATTTCCGGTAATTATAATGATATGCGTAATAACAAAACAAGGACGTACAAATAAATATAAATAACTTAATTTTTCTATGAATACAAATAGGACATCGAGAAAAACGATATACAAATAATGGTTCGTACATGCATTCCGGCCTACGGGCCTTTCTCATATATAGACTTAAATATTGTGTTCACAGTAATCTTGAATTTTTTACAATATTGGTGTGATATTCGGAAAAATTTACTATAAAAAAACCGAGGAGTAACAAGGTATTACCATTTCAAAAGCAACTTGGGAGTTCTATAATAGTATTTATTATTTTTTTTCAAAATATTTCGAACATTTTAATACTTAAGATTACCAATTAAATGTTAAATATAATTTTAACTGTTGTAAAGTGAACTACATTTCTTACCAAATTACAATTAAAATGTATCATATATCGATATGTTGTGTATCATGGAGTATCGCTCCATGGAAACCTACTCCTGAATTCTCAAATATTAGTCGATTATAAAAGTTAATATTCATATAAGTCTGAATTCTCATTTCACACATCGTACTTAATATATATTTAACAGCTGAAGGTCGAGGGAAGAAAAGAGTAACAGCAAAGCAAGAAGCTGCAGCCCAGGTTATGAAGATTATAATTAACAGGCAGAAAAAGGGAACTCTACCCATAGCAATCAAACCACTGACCAAGCCGGAGTGAGTATAAAACTACTTATCCCCAATTGTATTTAATTTCGTTGATTTTGTGTGTTTCTGTCTCCTCTCGCTGGTTTGGTATTTTGCTAGACCGGTTTCGGCTGCTCGCCATCTTCAGTAGCAGTTTTAGACACTTTGGCACTTTGAATGTTTTTGGGCATCCTCACTGCACTGTCAGTGTCACCGATAATAAACTAGCGCCCCCCTGAACAACTAAAGTTCGTTGGGTATACTTGCACCGATAAACTTGCGCTCCCTGAGGGTGGTGCGGAAATGTACTTAACTAAAGTTCGTTGGGTACACTTGCACCGATAAACTAGCGCCCCCCTGAGAGTGGTGCGGAAATTTATTTAACTAAAGTTAAATAAATTAAATAAATATTTTTATTATTTCAAAATATTATATTTCAGGCTTGAATTTGCCCTCTCTTGCATATGTGAAGCACAAGATTATGAAGCAGAACTGTTGGAAGTGTGCTCTCGAGAAAATCTCAGGCCACCCATATATGCACCAGTCATCAACACTGATGGACTTGCCGTCCGTTGTAAGGCATTGGGCATTAATGCTGTTGGTATGATAAATTTCAATACTAAACAAAGGAACAGTGCAGCAATTTAAAACATTCTATTGATATTTATATATTAACTGAACTGATAGTTCCCAGTTTGAAGCCGGGCCAATTATCAAAAGCCTTTAGTAGTGTACAAGCATAGGATAATAGCTTTGAATATGAAATAATATAACTGGACATTATATATAAATTAATGATATGGAATAATTTTATTTAGGGAAAGGAAGAACTAAGGAAATTGCTAGAAGAATGGCAGCAAAGTTTGTCCTAGATATTTACATAGAGAATAAAAAGAAAAACAAAAATAAATGAATGTATATATATATATATATATATATATATATATATATATATATACATATACATATACATGTATATGAAATGACTATTTAAACACATAATATAGAGAGTTGAATAAAATATTGATGAACTATGATTCAGTGTAGTTAAACACTTTAGTCTAAAAATATTTCATTCTTGCAAACCTGAATATAATTCAATAAATACTTACTTTTTTCAATAATATACAATAATTATTGCATCTCAGAAATTTTCATTATTTGGCATAATTATTAGTTCTTCTTAACCAAAATTAATTACCAGTCACAAATTATATTTATATATTATTACAAATACAATGAAATATATTTTGTAGGGTATAACACTGAAGAAAATTAATAAATTATTAAAGTTAGTCATACACCTTTGCCATGAGTGATATCTTGCCATCCAGTTTTGGATATAGCACTTTTCCATCTATAGAGTAAGTCCTGTATTCATGTTCTACAATACCATGAAAGCCATTTTTCTTAGCTAAATGTTGCGATGCTGGTGCAGTGAAGACTGTAACTGTCATTTTCAACCCAAAATGCTTGCATAAATTTTCTCTTGACTCTAGAAGTTTCAGACCAACACCTAGCCCATGAAAATCAGGATGAACAGAGAGTCCACACGCATTCAAATACTTATCCACACCATACTTCTCATATATGTTTCCCTCAACTGTTATTGCATGAATAGTTTTCATTATTATTTCAAAACATTCTCCTTGGCCCTGAGGATAGAAATGTAACATGAATAACAACTTTTATCTTATAATTAGTATTAGTCAGTATTAATCCAGTGACTTGTAAGTTAAGGCTTATTTAACATACACTGTTAAATAGCATTTAGCAATGTTTCTATCAGAATAATTTCGTCTTGAGTACAATCATAAATATTGGACATGCTTACTTCTTCCAATTCTTCTTTTTCATATTTGTTGCTTATATATGTCATGTTTGCCCCAATCATTGTTGGATGATCACTGTTACCGTCGTCTAGGACAGCTACCAACGCCATTCCTTTTTCCATCACAGATCTCCAAAGCTTAGAACAACTTTGAATTGAGAGTTCATCAGATGAAATATCTGAAATAAAATAATTCATAGATAATTTTCCTTAATAAAAATTATTCAAGTTATTAATTCTCAATTAATTTAAATCCAGATTTACGACATTATAGTATCATAGTAACATGTACTATTCCAAACACAAAACATTTACGAGTATAATAAAAATGTTAAAAAATTATTATTTATTTAAGACTTACCGTTATAGGTACTAATTGGTTCCCTTTTTAAGAAATATTCCGTCATGTGTGTGATACCTTCATCAAATAAGTCTTCAGTCATTTGTTGAATTTTAATTTTAATCTTCTTTCCATCCTTCATACCTTCGTATCTCAACCAGACTAACGGTTCACCGCGATTTGCCATAACCACAGAGTTTTGAACTTTCTTCCTGATCAGTTCCTCCCTAGTAAAAATTATTACACTCTCACTCTATGCTCTTGTTAGAACTGAGTAAGACGTTTGGACTCAACAGGATTATATTATCTGAAATATGGGAGATAACGGATGGGTTACTCAAGTCACAGTCCTTTATTTAATATTTACCTATCATAAAAAAAGAACTTCTGTATACTAATCCCCATGTGTAATCTCTCTAATTCTGGATAAATCTATACTTAATTTTTAATGAATCTAACTATAAACGTCCACAATATGCTACTAGTTTTCTAAACTATATGTTTAACATATATTGTTAATTCAATTTTTAATTTCAAAATAATTTTTTTCAAATCAGAAATTCATTCATTTTATTTCATTGGCTGCAGCTATTAAATTAATTCAGAGCGGGATAGTAATAAATGAACATTTTCTGCGCCACACAGTCGGGGAACTCATTAACCTGTAAATTAAATAGAATAAATATTGAATTAATTAAATAACTAATAAATATTAGTTAGTGAAGACTTCCGCGATCAGTGCTAAATGAAATATTGTCTGACTTCCGCCTTGGTCGCGTACATCGACCCCGGCTCAATTGGAGCTGCCCGAGTCTAACACCTCGCGATCGAACGAGCATATGTTGGGCGGGGACAGACACAGAACCCAGAAGGGCTCGGGAGAAAGTCGGGATTTCTTACTCTTTTTCCAGAGACCGGATGGATCTGGATAAGATTCGGTTACGAGTTGTTGGCGGAAGCTCCGGGGCCCGGGTCGATTTACGCGAAAAAACCACTTCACATAATATTTTATCAGTAAAAAAAATCCATCAAGAACGTATGATATGTTTATATCAATGTATATATTATGGTTATCTAAGAAATCAATAGTTCTATTTTAATAACTCGATGCTTTTAGCTAGTTCAGTAATGTTTCCTATGAGGCTTGTTCATGCACATTTTTCTTGTACTTATTGCTATCTGTGGTCTATAAAACAATTGTTAAACAGTAAGTAACACCGTCATTGTAATTTTGAGTTCCTTCAGATTTCCTTTCGAAAATACTTCAGTGATATAACCTTCTTTATTATTTCATTAGTGGTAAAAAGTTTTATATGTCATTCTATTTTGTAATCACATATATCACTTTTTGGATCCAGTATTAACCTAATACGAATCCTCTGTGTAGAATACAATTCGAATGAATAATTATTTCCTTGTTTTGAAAATAGGCAATAAAAAGGTAAAATATTTTCGTATATAATGAAATAATATAAGTATCATTTGTGGAAATAACTACGCTAATAACTAAAAGAGGAGTAGAAAGAAGTAATTTAATACACAATATCAGTCTTGACTATTATCTCGTATTTGCTGATCTTACATCATCCAAACATAAATGAAAACTGATAACATCTGCTGCTGATTAACATACTGTAAATCAAATATTGAACATTAGTTAATTGCAGACTGCTGTAGCTTTTAAATAGAATTGTTACGAAATATTTAAATACCAAATGTACTTGGTACCAAATGGATTTGTACCAAATGTTTTTGGTATTTAAATGTACCAAAAGGGCTGCAGGAAGAATAACAAATTCATCTTATAAATTTATTGATATAATAAAAAACAAACAATTTTGAATAAATCAGATTTATATTAGCATTAAAATGACTAATAATACTGAGAAGCGTAATTTTTATTATATTATCATATTATATTCATAGTAATATTGTATATTTAGGATAATTCGAACAGCAACGGGAAACGGGTTAAGAATACACCTTTGCCATTAGCGAAATTTTGCCTTCCAATTTGGGGTAATAAAAGACCCCGTCGACAGCGAATTCCTTGTAGAGGTGCTCAACCACAACGTCGAATCCTGTCTTCTTTGCGAGGTACTGGGAGGAGCCGGCCGTGAATACGGTGGCGGTCATCGAGATGCCGATCTCCTTGCAGAGGGGCTCCCTCGACTCTATCAGCTTCTGGCCTATACCCAGCCCGTGGTACTCGGGGTGGACCGAGAGACCGTAGGCGGTCAGGTAGCTGTCGACGCCGTACCTCTCGAACAGCTGGCCCTCTTTCGTTATCTTCAGGACGTTTTTCAAGACCGTGATGTATTTACTGCCTTCCATCTGGAATCATTCAGAAATTACAATACGCATTCGATGCGATCACAGGCGTATCTTGGTGAGCTAAGAATGCACAAAATAAAATACTCGCAAATTCTAAGCCCTCTTGTCACTGTTAGACATACACTTCGTTCAAAGCACACTGACAAATAACTCACTGCTGGTAATAGCCGAACTAGGGAAAGCTGTATTGTACTTTGTAATTTTTAAGCAACTATTAAATTAATCTATTAGGTGTACCCAAAAGTAATCAACAATTTTATAAGCTGTATTTTGGTCTTGAGGAGTTCTTCAAGAGGGGAATCGAAAATTTGCCGGAAAAGTGGCAGAGTTGTTGATAACATTGGTGAATATAAAGTAGATTAATAATTAAAGTTTCTTTTTTAGTAAAATAAAATGAATTCCAAAGTCAAAATGTTGAATACTTTTGGATACCCCTAATACATTATTATACAACTATTCAGAGTCATGAACGCAGGGAATGAGGAAATCACCAGATGGAAGATATTAGAAGGTATCATAAACTTAGCATCTTATAACTATCGATATGAAAGGAGCGAGACGCTTGGAGGAAAAAGTGTGCGGGAAACAAATGTTGAAAAAAAATAGTTTCTTATATAGGTCTCTTAGTTCTGGGTGGTTTCAATCATTTAGAAAACTCTCAACTCCCTGACAACCTAATGTCCGTACTTGGAGACACGTGGTTAAAAACCCCGTACCGTGTATCGGTAATTACCACGAAATTACATATACATCACAAATTTCCTCTATATACGCCGTATTCTCATTGACAACGTTACCATTGACATTGCCTCCTCGGATTTGGAGCTTACGCCGGTTATGTTGGCTCCTACAATCGCGTATGGGGGAGCGTTCTCGTCGTCCTCCAAGATGGCCACCAACGATGCTCCTTTCTTGATCGTCTCCCGCCAGAATTTCTTGAATTCGTTGACTGAAACCGGATCCGATAGCAGATCTGAAAATAAATTTCCAATTGGAAATTTTGATTGAATTTAGACAAAATCCGCACCGAATCCTGCGAATTTTATTCTGCTCTCCCGGAAATATCCGAGCAGATATGTGACATTCATTTTCCAAAATATTTATTGCAATAATGTTATATTTGATTGCTGGACAACTTTATTACATCATCTTTAACCAACATATAAACCCTAAAGATACCTACTAAAGAAAAGTGCTTTATTTCTATTTAAATATAAATTTATTTCTCATTTCTATTTGCGTAGTTCATATTTCAAAATCTTTATACAATCCTTCTTACGACCGTATTGACTAAGTTAAATCTTATTGAAAGATGAAAGGTATCTGCGTGTTTTATTTCATATTGTTCTATGTATGACCGTATAAGTAAATTTTTAAAACCTAACTGAAGTTATTCTCAATTGACGTACCGATGTGAGATGTCAATGGTTCCCGAGGAAGGAAGTATTTCGTCATATGTTCAATGACCGGCTCCATGAGATCGGCGGTAAGTTGCTGGATCCTAATTTTGTATTTCTTATCGTTCATCTCCCGTTCGTAGGTACACCACACACGCGGCGACGACGTATTGAAATCCATCTTCACTGGAGATAGCGGAGCAGCGAAGTGAGACAAAGAGAATCAATAAAATGAAACTGATTTGAATTGTTCATGCAACGCATATTGATTTAATTGGGAAACAATAAAGGAGAGCTTGCGACGCGAACGATGCCCACGTCTCTTATTTAAATGCCCAATAAAGTAGTGAGTGGGGAATAAGAAAACGTTTTTAGTCATCCGCCTAGTTACTGGGACGTCCATTTTCATGAATACTTCAGGAGATACTGAATTATTGCCAGGGAAGAAATTGACCCGCTTCACATTCGTGACCTTTACCGAAAAAACAGTTTTCAAATAGTGTACAATTAGTAATGTTTCGACAGGACCCCTTTATAATTTCGAGAATTCGGTGTTTCAAGAGAAAATAAAACAATATAATACTGAAAGTTCCTTATATAGTTCTTTCGATCTTCTGTCTGCAGTTTCTCTAACAATGTGCAAAGGCCACTCCCTAGATAAATCTAATCTTTCAAGCGATATCTGCATAAATGTGGGTCAGTACGAGCATTCAGTAATAAGATTACTTGATGAGTAATAAGAATTATGATACAAAATTTCTATATACTACAAATTTAAAGTGCTACATCACTCAACTTTAAAATTTACAATTAATTTATTATTAACGCGGCATTATTTTAAAACAATGAACATTTCATAATCGATAATGCGCAGCAATCTATTAGACGTACAGAATACAAGATTAACTCCTAATTTCTGCCGTCAGAATGAGGTCTGCGGAGAATAATTATCATCACTAACAGGTTAGGTGGTCATTTAAGCGCCGCTAAGTATTTAGTCACACCCCGCGAGATACAATAGTTGAGGACATAATTTTTCAGGCGCAGCGTTAGATTCGTGACTAGGATTGGATGCGCAAACATTGTTTCATGCAGTTTTGTTTTTACGCAGAATTTATTAAATTTAGGGCAACACGATGGACAACGTTTAGAAATGTCATACCACTTTTAATGAACTCCGCGCTCTGTCAACAATTAAATAGATACGATCGAAAAATTAGGTAAATCGAAGAAATTGTACTACTTGACCGGTGAAAGTAGAAAATAAATTATATTCGAACTGTGCGATCGTAAGTAGCCACAATTTGATGATTGTAAGGGGCTGGAATTATAAGGCAACGATTTCTTAATTGCGAGGAATTTCTGTGTAATTGGATGCACTCGTGCAAACGAACTGTGCCCGACGCAAATAGCCGCTGTTTATCTGATCTCAAATGAGAGTCACGCGTCACAAATCCGAGGCCGCTCCGACGCAGTAGTATTGCAGTAGTATTGTTGCGCGGGAGGGGGGGAGGAAACGAATTTTTCGAATTCGACAAAAAAAATGACTGAATACGAAACCTCTCTCTTGTCGTGCGTTATCGCGACCGCTGCGGCAACAACTGAATGGAGGCTGGTGACGCTGGTGGATTGGCGTACGGAGTGCATCTATACGACTGGGATGGGCGACTTCCTGGCAGTCAAGGACTCGGGAGCCACCGGTTACATCACAGCCGCATCATCATCATTCACTTAGCCGACCAATTTGCTGACGACTCCCCGGCCAAAGGGAATGAACTGCTCCGGCACTGATACAATTGACGGACGTTATTTATTTAATCGAGAAGGAAATCGTAACCGGCTAAATTGAGCAGCGCTACTCCACTGCTGGCTGTACCATTTCTTTTAGCCCCTCTGGCCGGTTTTCATATCAATACTACCTGGCGATTGGTTATTTAACATTAATTTTTGCGCTCATTTAATCTATTGTCACTATTTTCAATACTATCTTCTACGGTTCACGCAGCCCGTCCTAACCTCAGTCAGGTGCATCTGAGTTGTTACAAGTTTAACCCTTTCGCTAAGGGCGGGTTCTCCGCCGCGGTACTTCCGCTGAACGGAGGCATATCAATTTTATATTATTTATATTATTATACCTATTTATATATTATTTATCCGCTGGTGGTAGAAAAATAAGGTGAATTATCTTTTCGCAGTAAGCACTGACTTTACTCGCTACGACCAACCGACAGCTACTGATTGTCGAGGCATATCGGTTGCTAAGCATTTTGTTATTTCGGTTGTCAGCAAATGAATATATTGAAAAACAAAATACTATCAGTGCATGTCCAGAGTCAGAAATTTTTGCAAACGGTTGGCCCCAATACCTCAGCGGTAACTAACGGAGAGCCACTATAGTGGCCCGTAGTGCCTCAGTGGCATCTTGTGGAAGGCT
Source organism: Lethocerus indicus (assembly GCA_019843655.1). NCBI lineage: Eukaryota > Metazoa > Arthropoda > Insecta > Hemiptera > Belostomatidae > Lethocerus > Lethocerus indicus. The sequence continues at coordinate 15,735,972 of JACDQD010000003.1, read as the reverse complement.
CGTAGTAGCGAAAGGGGGCGAGCGAGTACCTGTTTTGTGGGCTGCGAGGGGTTGGAATACCATAGATTTGTTGTGCTTCTGTCTCCTTTCGCTGGTTTGGTCTTTTGCTAGACCGGTTTGGGCTGCTCACCATCTTCAGTAGCGGTGTTAGTCACTCAAATCCTCACTGCACTGTCACTGTCACTTGTCAGTATATATATATATATATATATATATATATATATATATATATATAAAGAGAAACAGACAACCACAACAGTACAAGTGACAGTGACAGTGCAGTGAGGATGCCCGAAAAACATCCAAAGTGCCAATAGTGACTAGCACCGCTACTGAAGATGGCGAGCAGCCGAAACCGGTCTAGCAAAAGACCAAACCAGCGTGAGGAGACAGAAACGCAACATATCTACTGAATTGTTCCAATTTTCAGTCGGTAATCCCCATACGGGTGCACCATTATGCATAAACGCTTGTAGACGATGGGAAAACTCGAGTCTTCGGCCCCAATGACTTTCTAGCCGGGCGTACGGTCACGGAATTATTAAATCCGAAAGATTAATTGTAATTGCTCTATGGTTTAGAAGACAAAGGAGATGGCGACAGCCTACCCTCCGCTAGGAGGGCTCCACTAGGGGACAAATGTTCTTGGCTAGGCAGGATTTAACATAAAATCAATTTATTTCATATCAATTTGAATTTCACAAGACAAAATAAAATATTTTTTTAATTAAAGCTCATTTTATTTGACAATGACTCGGAAAATGAAGATAAATTTGAATTTTATAAAGACGATACCAATGTTAAATCTAATTCACTGTATTTACTGTATTTTAAAAGAATTATAGATATACATTTATGGGATGTACTCATTACTCTTTGGCTGTAATGAGCCAGTGTTATTTCTTCTAATTTTGTCTGAAGTAATACATATATTACATTGACTGGCCAAGTTTAAAGGGCTTCAATATGCCTTTTAAATGTGATTAAAAATGGAATGAACTTTTTCTTATTTTAGGCTTCTTCAAATTTATGCAGTTATATAACACACACAGGGCATTGCTGTTACATTATCAGGTTTGTTGACCTCCATGAAGATAACTGAGCGGGAACTCTCTGAATAGTTTAAATTATTTCTAAAGAAGATTCTATTGATCGCCATTTCAGTTTTCACAACGTCGACGTCGGATGGACCCCTCTAGAATCAAAATCCAGTATTGTAATTAAGTCATGGTTTTTTCAATTTTAATTTTCTTTCCTTATCCAAACCGATACCATTGCAGGGGTGAAGACCATGCGTTTTCTCCTATTTTGGCGTGGTTAATTAAAAATCAATTATTATCCCTGCACTACTCTGACATGCAGTGATTGAAGGGGTGTACATTGTACATTGAAAAAATTTTAACTGAAAAACCGCATGCAGCATCCATTGTTCCTCAAGTTTTTGCTCTTCGTGGGCGTGTATTGTCAGTGCTATATTACTCTGTAGTTTTATACAGTAATTAATATGATTATATGAAAATTATGGATTTGAAGTGGTATATTCTCATTTCAGTTAATATCGTACTACATAAGTGATCTGAAGGCTGCTACATATTATTAAGGAGCCTAGACATGCTTGCTTCATAAAACCCTTCGCCTTTTATTTTGTATTAATTATGGTTGTTACGGTTATGGTATCAGCCTACATCTGATAAAATAATACGTTTTTATTTTATATTTTGTTTTAATAAGGGCACGTAGAATATAATATAAAATATATCAAAATAATAGCACAAGCGTTTACAAATTAGGTTTTGTTGACTAGATCATTTAAAATAACAGAATGTCTCACAGCTCAACATTTGCAGCTCTCGACTTTTGGGGAATGTTTTCATTCAGCGGGAGGGTATTCCAAAAGTCCAAATAACTAACATCTCGTATTTCGGGTAATCCCGATTCGGGTGAATTAATGTTTAAGTATCCGAGTTTCGGTAGGTGTTCCTTGACAGTTGGCCACTCCTTACTCGCCCCGAACGTCGCTTTCCTGAATCAGAAGGGTTTAAGGCATTTATTTAGGTCTCAGGTGGGGTGATTTTCAATTTTAAACGGTCAACAGATTTCTTACCCGTTGGCCGCAAAGTCTATCCATAACTTCATCATATTTGCTTTCATCAGATTGTCCGAATCGGAATTGCCGCCGCGCACAAGGAAAGTCGGAAGAACATAGCCCAAATCGTCGCCATGACTGACTCCTGAAGCATAAAACCGTTAACGTATTTTATTTATCGGAAATATACCTATCGTTATATATATTTAAATACATTTATATATATAAATGTAGTACGGACCATAGTCGTCCTTAGGGTTGCAGAACGTGTTCGAAAAGCTATTGTCTCCTCTGTAAGTGAAGTTGTATAAATATATAGGCGACTTCATAGAAGCTGCTTGGATTTTTGCAGTTTTAACAATGTCGGCAACGTACAGACGATCGCCTATCATCTGAAACAAAAGTCACAAAATATATTTTTCTGTTTTATTCGCAACTAAACAATTGAAAATTCATATTTATTCCAAATATTGCTCGTTATACGTGAAACTGAATCAGTTTTGGACTTTTAGCATCCTAATCTTACGTTCTATGTTCATCTTTAGATCACATAAGCGCGCATTCCTTATAGTTTTAATATGCACTGGAGCGCCATTATATAAATTTTGGAATTTAAAGGTTTTTATCATCGAATAAATCATCAACGACGGGAATATTTGAATACCCCTTTATTATTCGGCCCGAACAATAAAGAAATAATAAAGCAAAGGATCGTTTACTTATGGAACTTCATAAATTATTAATGGTTAACTATTTAATTATATCATAAACAAATTTTACAACCTGTATAATATTTGCGACATTTTTATCTCCCAAATATTTCGCTTTGATGATCTTACTGACTTCGTTCTTCTGGCCTGGTTGTACGGTGTTATTATAGTCGAGTACGTGAGGCGCAACTCTCAGCCAATCGTCGTTGAATTTTTTCAAGTTGTTTTCGTTGCAAATTATCTCTATAAAAGTATGTCAGATTTCTGTTAGAAAACTTCAATTAAATGTTTAGTCGGTGATATAAACAGTTTTTTTTTATAATGGCACAATTTGTTCAAACGAGCCCTGGGTTTAATGCCGCCGCCCTCGCAATTTTACCATATTCGCCGTTATTAATTTATTTTTAAAAATATTTTGACAGCATTACCTGAACCCGGATACAGGCCTTCGTGGGACGCGAACGACATTATCAACGGCACGTCGTTAACAACTCCCTCGCGTATTATGTCCACTGGCGGCCGGTCAATGAATGCTCTGGGGTTCGGCTTCTCTACGACGGGACCAAAGGGCGAAAATGGAATGTATAACCAGGGCTAAAACAGTAATTTATTATACTCGATGTCAACTCATAATAATTACAACTATAATCTCAAATTACTGCTGAAAGTTAGCCACTCGTGCCCACTTGAGCACGCATTTCCCCAAAGAATTCGTTAATGCTTATTGCATGATCAACTGCCTTTTCATAGACAATAATAAGATTTTATGGAGCAATTATTTTTTTTCTATATTCTTCGGGCAGGTTATATTCGTGACCAACGCTACGATTACGATATCCTGGTACAAAATACACTGTAAACAATCGTTCTCCACCGGTTATTTTTCACATTTCCACGTATTCAACAATAATCAGTGGGAATTACTTTCTATTACTTATATTCCGTATATCTAGTATTAATACTGGATTAAATATTAATACGAAAAATAGAGTCCTCATTCATATAGTAATTCATAATTGACTGATACATACCATGAAAAGCTTCGACAGTTCCACTATATGCCTAGCCGGCCTGTTCCGCAGGCATTTCAGAAGTATTCTGGAATCATCCAGGGGGCAGCCGAGCTTCTTACCGATGAGGAAAGCCTTCCCGCGGGCGTTGTCCGCCTGCGTCCAGGGGCAGAGTGCAGTGCCGCTCAATGCCATCGCATACTTGAATAAACCTTAACCATTCAATTGTCCCTATTCATGTTTATGAATCGTCCAGATTTTTATGTGCAGGGAAACACGGCGATAAATTGAAAATCACGCCTACAACTTACAGATCGTTATAAAGACAACGGCAAAGCTATTTTGGTGTAATTATACCATTATACTAATTTTTATTAATAAGCTATAACCTTATATACCATAGATTCGTTTGTATAGCTTGATTGTGGATTAAGGCGGATTAATGTGGATTATGTTGGACTAAGGATTAAGGCTCTCTTTTTTATATTACATCCTAGATAATATGTCACAGGTTGTCCACAGACAGGAATGATTTGATTCATTATTTTTATACTAAACCGATCTGATACAATGCCAGCATATACCCTTAGATCTCTGTGACAGCATATGATAGTGGACGCTGGCGCCTCCGGCCGATAGGCCGGTTAAAGTTATTTGTTCTGGATCTCCTCCAAACAGGTGGACATTGTCCTTGATCCACTTCAAAGCCAGTGCTTGATCTTTCAGGCCAAAATTACCTGTTATCACATCATCTTCTGTGCTCATGAAACCTGGATAGAATCAACGATATCGAATAACTGTAACGAATATTCAAAGACACGTTACACGGTAAGAATATTCTTAGACTTAAATAATAGTACTTTTAAACCTGCACGCGTGACCGATCTAAGAAATAAGTTGTTTTACTTCAGTTTAAAAGCTACACGAAAGGTAATAACAACCTTGAAACGTCTTTGGCGGCCGTTCATGATGTCCAATCAGTTTGACCCGATTTCGCGTGTTTCAAGGATACTTTAGTAATTTGGAAGGACCGCAACCTGTAATTTACTGTTCCCAATTGCTATAACTATTTAGCGATACACAATCGCGCCTTCTTGACGTTGCATTTTTTCTAATTTATGAAGTGTCATTAAATGTACAATACAGGAAATCTGAGCCTTGATAATTCGGTAAATTCCGCAATGAATTTGAACTGAAATTAACTTACCTAGCGGGCCGACTCTGTAATTAAAGGTAATGAAAACGATGTCATTTTCTATAATGCTGTGAGGCTGAAAAGCATGACCGTGTAAAGACATGAACGCTCCTCCGTGAATGAAAACTATAACGTTTATCAAGCGTTGATTCGTCCCATCTGTCGGTAACTGAAAGTTAAGGACAATTGAAATATAAATAATTTCATGAAAATAATTTACCCGACATTCATCTTTAATAGTTGTCAATAACTAATGTGTTATGTGTAATGTACTGTTGTCAGAATACATCGACAATAATCGACAATTGTAATTCCTACCTTAGGCGTATACACGTTAATATACAAACAGTCTTCTTCGCCATGCACTGCGAAACCGGTTTTATACTGCATATGATCATACTGTAAACAACTGCTAGGATTAAGTGTAGCATTATAAACTCCAATCCACGATTCCGCTGGTTTGGCTTCCTTTAATAAAAAAAAAACTATGGTACTGAATTTTATATATTACAACTGGCATTAATATATAATTTATGGGAATGAGAAAGTCGTAAGAGACAGTGAGAATTAAACGTTTCCCACTTACCTTCAGCCGATATTTTCCAATAGGTGGCATGGCGTATGGAATTCCAACAAAACTTGCGAACACTTTTCCGCTGGCTGTTTTGTCATAAAAACCTATAACGTGGCCCTGGTTCAACGTCACCTGCGGGTATTTCAGTCCCGCGACTGAAATTATACTTATCCCAAGTAGGCATATTTTAAAAATCAAGTTGAAGTTCAACATTTCAAAACTCTGGTTTCACAACACACAGATAAATTAAGAAGCACACCGTGGAGTAGAAATTTGTTGACTGAACCCCATGAATGTAGGTATGTGACTGGATTACAACTTTGATTCCAAGGCTATCCACTTTCAGATTGTTTCCACCCAAGATCCAGGTAGCGTAATAATCAGCCAATTTTAAATAAAAAAAATATATTTCTTTTTATGTTAAATCATTACAGACATACTTTTATACATTAAAGAAAATAAAAATTGATCACACTGCAGACAAATGAATGAAGAATTATTAATAAGAATTTACAGAAAAAATCTTCATAGAACATATATATAGTATAAAATTAGTTATAATATAATAGTATTGGTTTTAGTCACTAATTACTATTTATTATGTATAACATAAACTGCATTTCATAAAACATCAATTTGTACAATCTTATCACTCAGAAGAAAGGTGGTAATAATACATATAAATTAATTAGTTACAAAGACTATACAGTTGTATTTATTATAATTCATTATATACTTCTGCACTTTCAATAAACGAGGTCTATATTTATAAAATGCCAATTTGAATTAATTTATCTAATTTTCATCTTATTAGAAATACATTTTTTGATTACAGCTCAGTTTTTCTTGGACTGATACTGTCTATCAAATTTTCATTAAGTCCAAGAGAGTTCCAAAATTCTAAACTGTCCATATTTTTTACATTATTGACGTAACTTGATTTTGTTGAATTAATATTCAGATATGTAACCTCAGGTAGGAACTGTTGCACTGTTGGCCATTCTTCACCTATACTCCCAAATGTTGGTTTCCTGCAAAATATTTAAAATGGTATTCTATAATTAGAGTTCTCTTCGGATTAATAATATTTATTTTCCGAAAGGTATATCAGGATTCACACATGATTATGATCAGATTCACTCACATATATTAATTATCATTTTCATATTTTTAGTTTAATTTTGCAATTGTTCCTAAACAGTGTGCAAGCTAATGAATAATATATTAATACAAAAATTAACGCATTAGTTATTTTTAAGAATATTACCCATTGGCGGCAAAACTTGTCCACAATTTGACCATTTGGTTTTGCATAATTCTATCCTCTTCAATTTCATTCTTCCGTATATAAAATGTAGTAACAACATACGATAAATCATCACCATGACTTACACCTAAAAACATTCAGAAAGGCAACATTAAAATAATGCAATTTTCTTATAAATACAACACGTATACGTACATATATGTACATTATAATAAAATTATAGGAGTTTGAACATATGAAACGTATAAAATCGGAACATTAAATTGTTTATTTGAACCTTTAAAATTATTTTTTAGTGCTAAACTAAACCTTTGCATACTGTGTTGCGGTAAACTGAACCATGTAAAGTATTCTTACTTAGTATGTCCTATTGTTAAGTGCCTGCGATATTACTCACCGTAGTTATGTCTAGTATCACAAAAAAAGTCCGATAAACTTCTTTCCCCTCTGTAAGTGAAATTGTACAGGTAAACTGGCGATTTCATGGAAGCGGCTTGGAGCTGAGCAGTTTTAACGATATCTTTGATAAATAAGCGATCGCCAATCATCTGAAAACAGTTATAAATTCTTTTCGATTTAAATTTTATCAGTTTTGCAAAACTATACTTGAATATGTTAAATGGAATTTTCAGAATTAGCATTACCTGTATAGTTTCTTCGATTCCCGCTTCGGCCTTTTCCCCAACGTATCTGTTCCATATTTCTCTACTCACGTCGTTCAGCTGATGAGGTTGGACGGTGTAATTAAAATCGAGTATATGAGGCGCCAAGTTCAACCATTCTTTATTAAATATCTTAAAGGCTTCCTTGTTACAGATAATTTCTGAAAAACAGTTTGCTCCTTCCAATATAATATGAAATGGGGGAATAAAATATAAATGAGAATTTATTTATGAGTGACGACACACCCCCAAAGTTTGGGAAATCTTCAAGCACCTTAGAACCTCCTACAAAAAAGGTTTGTGGTACGAAATATTTCGTACGATAAATAACTGGAAATATGCCAGGCTCTTAGATTTGTTAACTAAACCTACAATAGTTTATTTGAAGAGTTCTACGTATTACCTGCTCCAGGATAAAGGCCTTCGTGCCAGGTGAATGACATAAGCATGGGCACGTCATTTACCACACCGCTCCTGATTATTTCAATAGGCGGACGGTCGATGAAAGCTCTGGGCCCCGGTTTTTCTACCACTGGTCCGAACGGCGAAAAGGGATTGTAAAGCCAGGGCTGTAATTACATAATCATATCAATCTCAGTTCGATTTATGAGCAATTATTCAGCAATTGCACTATGAATTGTATGAAACTTATTTGTGCCCGTTCTGCAAGTGGATGGCTCAAGTCTTTGTCGGACCACCCTCTGGGGGCGCTAGTTTATCTGTGCAAGTGCACCCAACGTACTTTAGTTAAGTACACTTCCGCACCAAACTCAGCGGGGAGCTTGTTAATCGGTGTAAGTCCAAAAACGAAGTTTAGTAAAGTTAGAATACCTGTTTTGTAGTTTGTGAGGGGCTTATTTGTGCCCTTTCTGCAAATGCATGGCTTAAGTCTTTGTCGGCCCACCCTCAGGGGGCACTAGTTTATCTGTGCAAGTGCACCCAACGAACTTTAGTTAAGTACATTTCCGCACCACCCTCAGGGGGCGCTAGTTTATCGCTTCAAGTCCACCCTACGAACTTTAGTTAGGTGCATTTCCGCACCACCCTCTGCGGGGCGCCAGTTAATCGGCGTAGCAAACCGAAACCGGTCCAGCAAAAGAGCAAACCAGCGGGAAGAGACAGAAACACGAAATCGTTGGTAATATACGCCTCGGGAAATATATACCGTTGCGGCATTCTGGCACTTACCATAAATATTTTCGACAGCTGGACGATTTGTCTGGCGGGCCTGCTTCGCATACAGCTCAAGAGCAGGCTTGAGTCGTTCAGAGGACAGCCCAGCTCCCGGGCCAATGTGTAAGTTTTTTCATGCGCGTTCTCCATCTGAGACCAAGGGCACAGAGCCGACCCGCTCAAAGATATCACATTTTTAAATAAACCTTTAGGACAATAAACAAATTATAGACAGTATAACAGCATGCACCGTATATATATACATTGTGTACAAATTTTAAATGGCTTTTTTGATTGTAGCATAGTTGTAGTTCATACATCTTGAACTTTATTAGTAAATCCAAGACGTTATTAGGTTAACTGAAGCTGATCGATTCTTGATTGCTCAGATATAGAAACAAATGGCTAACACTAGAATGCAACTTGGAATATTATTGTACCTTTCGACAATGGGGACAACATATGGTAATGGACACTGGACCCTCCTGCAGACATTCCGGCTATAGTAACACTTTCTGGATTTCCTCCGAATGCGGCGATATTTTTCTGTATCCATTTCAAGGCGATCACTTGATCCTTCAGCCCCAAGTTACCCGGTATAAGGTCGTCCTCGGTTGCAAGAAATCCTGCCAATAACGTTTCACCATTTAATACCATACTATTTGGCGACATGATGCTAGGGACAAAGAGTACGCCGGATGTCTATTGAAACTAAATCATCGATTTACCTAGAGGTCCAAGCCTGTAGTTGATGGTAACGTAAACTATGTCATTATCGAGCAGCAGATGAGGTCCATAGAAATGGCCGGCCGAAAACATAAAAGCACCACCATGAATGTACACGATTACGTCCAACAAGGCTTTCTTCGTCCCCTCCTCCGGCAGCTAGAGGACAACGGATTTCAGTTGCAGTACGTTACATTCATTTCTCAGTTAATATGAATCTCAATTAAAATCTATTTCGTAATGGCCCTACAGGCTTTTACTGTTTACAACCTACAAATATTAATTTTATTTTATTAATGTGATTCGTGATTTGGAAATTCCAAAATATCCATTTGACAAATATTATATAGATAGAAGATTGTTGAGGCCAATATGTCCCCATACTCCATAAAGCTGAAATAAAATAAAAACTCGGCTCCTAATTATCTCATAATTAATTTGTTAGTTACTGTAGACATTTTCTCTTCCACAATTATGCAGAATACTGAAAATTCAAGTGTATCTGAGCTATAATTGATCGGACATAATATATCAAGATCCAATCGGTACCAATTCAAAGTGAAAAATAGTTTAAAATACCTGTTTTCTGGTCGGCGAGGGGTTGGAATACCGTAGATTTCGTGTGTTTCTGCTTCCTCTCCCTGGGTTTTTTTTGCTAGACCGGTTTCGGCTGCTCGCCATCTTCAGTGGCCGTGTTAGTCACTTTGCATGTTTTTTGGGCATCCTCACTGCACTATAACTGTCACTCGTACTGTGGTGGTTGTCTGTCGTGTGTATACATACGTGTCTTGTTATTGTGTTTTTGGGAGATGTTGTTTTCCCACCACTGCCCCTCAACTAACAGGACACAAATAAGACAAACACAGTACAAGTGGCAGTGACAGTGCAGTGAGGATGCCCAAAAATCATCCAAAGTGCCAAAAGTAACTAACACCGCTACTGAAGATGGCGAGCGGCCGAAACCGGTCTAGCAAAAGACCAAACCAGCGTAAGGAGACAGAAACACAGAAAATCTATGAAAAATAATTATTCTGTAACGTATATTCTTCATGCATGCTTCCTAACGAAAAGTATAATTCCAGACGAATTTATTTTAATATTATGAACAGTTTTTTTACGCGTAAAGTGAAAAAAACGGGGACTATTTACATTTCAGTTAGCTGTTCAAACGCTTAGTTGTTTTCTGTAAATAATCTGATGAATCAGATGTATGACCGCTCCTATTGATCAACATATGCAATATTCCCTTAGACGCCACTCGTTTATTCATTTTACGGTTATTTCAGACGAAATACAATAAATTGTATATTGATCCATGAACTCCAAAAATCAACATTAATGTGAAACTGCATTTTGAAGAAATTGAATATCTCAATCCTTAATCATAAAAAAGGGGAAAAAATATCAACTCAAATTTATTAAATCTTAATTGATTTCAAGCAATTTATTATTGGATTATTTAAAGGCGAAGATGAAAATTATTGTTTCATTAAGACCATACATTTTTTATATTTTGAACATTTTGAAAGGTATTTGAATTAATGTGACAGTTCTTCTTTTTGGTAAACATCAAGAACAATTTAATTGGTTGTTTAAGTAGTTGTTTTTGTTCCCAATGTTTCTAAGGGAAATGTGACAATATTCTAAGCAAATATTTGACGCACACATGCCGGGGGCAACAGCCTACGGATTTTCACCCTGTTTGGTAATCTTATCATCTGTAATAAATATAATCTTTGTCCGTCAGATAAGATAAGAGGATGCAACTTTTTGCCAATTCCTTTTGATTACTTACTATTGGCGAAAGGTCGTTTGATCGATACAACACATTATTGTCAAATACATTGCCATTTTACATTTTATTCGGTATTCCGCGGTGTTAAAAACGCGCGGGGTTAATTTTCTGGACTTGTTCAATACGCCGCGTTCCTCACGGGTCCTGTAAGGTATAATTGACTGTACCGAACACCAATGATAAGCGTATTAAATCGTTACCCTCGGTGTGAAGACATTCAGGTACAAGCAGTCCTCATCGCCGTGGAGTGCCAGTTTAGTTTTGTAATTTATGTGATCGTACTGGACGCACGTGCTACCCGCGACTGCTGCATTGAATACCCCCATCCATGAATCGGGGGACAACGGCTCCTGTCACATACTCAAAGCAATATAAAATGAAGCATTAAAGAAAAAAAAATATGTGTCCCACAACAGAGACCGCAATGTATTTTTAATTGACCCACTCAATTATAAACTTTTCAGAAAACTTTATATGTTAGCATGCATCTGGTCGAAGTTTTTGTTATTCAAATTATGTTCATATTCAACGCATAATCGCCTGTTACTTAAACCAATTGCGTAAATACACGAGTGTTTAAAATATTATTATTTCGTATAATTAATATTCTATTGAATGGTACTTCTCAGTAGGCCGCCTTTGAAGATACATGATACGTACGAAATACGGGAGGACCAAAGAAGCGAAGATAAACAGAGGGAACAAGTGATATTACCGCCCTTAAAACTCCCCCCTTTATTTAGTGTATAAATACCTTAAACAAATTTTTAATTATAAACATATCTTTTGTTTATATAATTTAAATACTTTTATCACCGTATTTCGTACGATCTTTCATTTCCCCAAAGTATATTATAATATGTAAGGGCATTTGATTGTCTTTTTTATGTAAGCTTATAAAAAATATACCTAGATCAAATAGAAATTAAGTGAACGAATTCTATCCCTGCGAAATTTATACGCGTATGATATATAATAGAACAATACCATGAAACGATATTTTCCTGTTGGGGGTCTGGCGTATGGAATGCCCAGGAACCCGGCGAAAGTTCTTCCGCCCACCGATTTATCATAGATCCCTCTGAGAGCGCCTTGTTTAATAACAACTTGAGGACGCTCCGAGCCCAAACACTGGGCGAACAAACAGAATCCGATGGCACTGATCTGGAATAACAGCGGAAACATGTCTTGCAAGTAACAGGCTACACTGTGACCACGGGGGTACTATTGGATGCCCGACTGAACCATTATCTATGTCGCAGAGCATTATCACCTCCGAGAGAAATGATTTCAAGGCTAATTTTAATCTCCACTAATTACACGTTTTGATATACGACAGCATTGTGTCACATATGTTTGCTGGACAGAAATATCTTATTTTCCATAGACAACAGTTTTCTGATAAAAAATAATTTCGAAAAATTTATTTTCTTAAACATAACTATTTTTGAATGCATTCAATAGATTTGTGACCACTAAATAAATATTTGCAAGAAATCCCCTACGTTTCTAAAAGATTTAGGAAATTTTATTTACATCATAGAAAATTATTAGTTTAATTCTATGCCATATCATAACTTCAAAACTGTTTCCATTAATTAGCTTGTAATCATTCATCTTAACGTTTTTCATATTAACACTAAGAGTATCATACCAACCATAATAGAACTATAATCAGGATGCAAGTTAAACATATAAATATATTTACTAATTAAAATACATTCAATGATAGTGTGTTCTTTCTCACTTTGAAGTGACACATCAGTATTCCTCTTAGAAATTATATTTAAATTACTTGGAATAACGTAGAGACAATGATGGTCTTCTTATTTTGGCCTACAATTAGTGTCTGTCCAGTCACTGAACAAATCGTAAGAAGAAAATTTTAAAGTATAGTTTGTTTAAAAAATTACTACTATTAACCTTATTGACAGTTAAATTTAATTTTATAAAAATAGTCCTGGCTCAAGGTTGGGTACTAAACTCAGTTAATCTAAACTAAAGGTTGTTGAACTCAGACATTACTGATCATAAGAATATAGAATAAAATATCAAAATTAATATGTTGTTAAACATAATAGCTACATAATTATTTTCATATATTTATTAACATTTTTCCAGCAAGGAGATATATTTCTTTCCTCTAATAGTTTTGAGAATTTATGAAATTATATATGCATGTGTTTACTGTCACTGCTTTTTTTGAATCTCTATAAAAAAAATATTATTTTATAATAATAATTTGGATAAAAGCACTTTAATTAGTTTATTTGAAGATAGGGATTGGAGAAAAAGGAATAATGAATAACACTATTCACTTCTTATTATTTAATACCCTGTACAAAGGAGAAAGAGTCAAGCATTATATTAAATAATTTCCTTAAATCATAGTATAAATATTCATAAATACATTAAGGCACATGTTTTTATTTTTCACTTTTTAAAATACTTGGCTCAATATAATGATTAATTTACCAGTTCACAATTAATATAATTTCTTTGGTAATAATCTGATCACAATAAAGGTATTAATCAATAATTCAAATAATTCCAGCAAAACTGATGGATAACATAAGTTCAAACATACAAAATAAAACATTTTTATCTTACAAAAAATACTGCTTCGAAGTACAGACTATTAAATTTTCATTCAGAATTATGAATGGAACTTAAGATTTAAATACCAACTTAAATATTCTTATTAAATTAATATAATAAATATAGGAAAATATTAAATCAGCAATATAATAACAATATGCAACACACACTGCTGTCCAGTGTGCTTGACTTTTTCATCAGGTACATAAAATATTCTTGTGTTGATAGAATTATTATGTGAGCACTTTTTAAATTACATAATTATTTTTAAACACTAACTGTCTCTACATTTCTAAAATTAAATTAGTTTCTGAAATAACAATAGGTATATTAATAAATAACAAATAATTTTATTATAACATGATAAATTAAACATTAATTAATTAAGAACAATAACACCAGGACGGAAATAATTATTAGTTTCTTAATTGCCTCTGGCAATACTTACAAAATACTTATTTTTGAATAAATTAAAATGAGAATTATCTCATTTAATAAATTATACAGTCCTATAATAAGCAACCTAAATTTAAATCAGTTTGGATTAATCAACCAAGTTGAGAAAAAATTCCAGTCCTGACAATATTAGTCACAGAGACAGAACCAGTTTCATAAATTTGAAATCTCTAAATATCAACTTATACATTTACACAAAATTACAAATGTAATAAAATATTGAATTTTAGTGAAGAAACCAAAAGAAAATCATGTCATCACTGTAAACAAAATCTTTGGTAATTACAAATTAATATTTACAATAAAAATATATAAATGAGATCTACAAGAATTCATTAAATATTTATTATTTAACCATTCTTAACCCATGAAATTAGGAATGTCACCAAGGAAATGTACATTTCTACAATTATATACAGCAAATAAATAAAAAAGTATGAGTCATATTCTTTGAAGTTCATATAACTAAGTTAGGAAAATGCTATGAGTTATTTTTTAGAATTGAACCAGGTTTAGTTACCTCAGGAGCTGAATGTTTCCTGTGCCTTTGGCACGCTATACCTTCATCATCCGATTTTCTATTGAGCAAATAGTCAAGATCATGTGTGATTCTGTCCAAAACATCATGATCCTCACATATTTCAGACAACTTTGAATTTGAAGAAGTATCAGGAATAGGAACTTTTTTGTCACTTGATTTTTCTTTTAATTCAACAAAACACGATTCACCACCAGTCACTTTCAATTCATTGAGCTCCATATTACTGCCTGGTTCTACATCAACACTACAAGTCACTATAGGTGTTTCCTTTGTGTTGGCTGAAGCATCAATATTCTTAACAACCCCTAATTCAACACAAACTCTAGTTGTAATTAAATCATCTGCTGGTTGAACATATTCCAAGTGCAAATCTCTAGTTGGAGCATAACTTGTATTTTCAGGATTATGAATTATTGCTGATGGGTAGTTTTGGTCATCAGTTTGAAACTGTGGTGAAGGACTACTTCCAGTTATTTTCACATATTTCCTTGGACTATTTGGATAATCCTCTAGATCAACATCTTCTTTTTCTTCACTTTTCTTCTCTAAATAAAAGAAATCAGACAACTCTTAATGTTATAGCTGAATGTATATATGAAAAAATCTGTATTTTATTTTTAATAAAAATGAATCTTTTATTATATTTATTTTAGCATGCAGATTGAGCCATCCATTTATTTTTTATGGATAGGACTAAGATAAATGCCAGATAAAATATTGGAATTAATTATTAATAACCCAAGGAAGTGGTTTGTATATATTACAATTGTTATATATTTATATACAAATTTATTGACTTTGTGACTTACTTTTTGGAGATGAACCATTAAATGTCACCATTTTTGGCTTAAATGTTCCATGTTCCATCTCAGGCACCAAGTCATTTAAAGGTATTGTAATAGGTTTCTTCAAACAGGGAGGTGCGCTATCACTTTCTAATTCAGGTTCTTGCTTGGTGAAAACTGTAATTTATTTTTACAAAATTCAGACATATCAATATAAATAAAATGAAGTAATACAATATATGAAATTAAAAGTTTAATAGCAACAAATCAATCATTAATTTTTCATTTTTTTCATTAATTTTTTAGTTTTCATTAATTTGTACATAACAGTTAAAACTTACAGTTGAATAAATTATTGTCAGAATCAGAATTACAGTCTTGTTCTTTCCCTTTGTTTGCTTTGAAATGCTTAAACAGCAACTGGTGTAATGATGTTTCACTACATAATACATAGCAAAGAAGCATTATCAGGCCCTGAAAAAATATAACAAAATAATATTCAATATAAAAATATAATAAGGGAAAATTAATAGGTCATGGAGAAATAATAATGGCATATATTACAAACTTACAAGTGAGGCACATGAAATGCTGAATAGGTATTGATATAATTTATTAGGGATATTTACATATAAAATGCTACATATTGTCATTATGATCATTGAACCAAAAAGCATTGCAGTTCGCTTCAAAAATTTCATTCTGCAAATAGAGAAAACAAAATATAAATAACATTGAAATTGATATACAAAATGGATTAAAGAAACTATAATTTACAAGAAAACATCTCACCTTTTAGATATGGCTTTACTTGTTTTGGAATTTTGAACTGTAAGCATCAGTTTAAGTCTGTGCATTAAATTGCAATATAAAAAAGTAAATAAGGCTAATAATAATGCACCACATGTAACAGCTACATAAAACAATGTGGAGTCATACGGTAACCACCAAGAACTTAAAATATTTCCACTGAGGTGATGTGCCAATAAGCTGCAGAGCAATGTTATAATTGTAACTCCTGAAGAAGAAACGTCATATCAGGGATATATAACAAAAACGACGCTTGAACTATCAATATAGAGAATAATACATCAGTTTATAAATTAATTAAGACTTCTATGACACAAGGCACAGATACAATAAGTATTATCTGCACTACCTCCTGCGCACTGATTAGTTGTTGGATCAACTAATTCGAAGATAAGGTCGTCCAATTATGTTAGCGGTCCAGTTGAACCTGGACCTGGATGGCCTCCGTCCAATCACCGGCAACTATAGCTTAGTTGATAACGTTATATCCCTATTGACATTTTTCTTATTCCCGCGTATTTTAATGGATTTAACAATTTTTTTCAACTGAGCGGGATAGCGATAACAGCTCGCGTGAAGGTACTTAGACGTATGATAAGATCTCTTCGGAAGGTGAGGCAGTTTCCTGACGGATTAGGCAGTGAGGGGGCATACCTGAGTTGTGGAGACACCTGAGAATTTTGCAACTAGAAAAATGGGCTGTAGCATGAACATTCCTGTGAGAACCGCGAATACGATTCGAGGAAACCAGGGTGTTGTTGAGGACAAAAGGGTTATCATCCCGGAGGCCATTAATGCAGGTAATAATAGGAAACATTTCAGTATATACAACTAAGCAATAATCGAATGCCGGTGATCGGACGCCTGTCAGCTAATGAGGAGTTTAAACGTAACAAAACTATATTACTAGTAGTACAAAAATGTATAAAACAAATAATTTTTATATACTACATATTACTTACATTGATATTATATTAGCAACATACCTGTAACGATGCCAAAAACTGTATATTTCAAATTTCTGATGTTTGGCAGATGAACAACTTCTGTATATACAATTAGCAGCTTACTTAAATGAGTAGATATCCCAATAAATATTAGAGATTCAATAATAGTACTGACATATGAATATGAATACTGAAAAAAACTTGTTACGTTAGTATACTATTAATGATCGTATGAATATTTCAAAATATTGCTTCTAATAATATATCCACCTGTGTCACGGCATTTCTTGAAGTATATATGAATATTGTCATTGAAACTGCAACCGACGTGCAACACTGTATTTTTAATAGAAGTATACAAGTTGTGTGATGGAGACACTGAATTAAAAGTATGATTAACGTAAGTAATGACTGCAATAAACAACAAGCACATCCAATAACAACAATGGAGGATGGGTGAAAATTGTTTTCCAATGACTGGGAGTTCTGGAATAAAATGAATTATTATTATTATGCGTTCTGTAATAATTTTCAAATAGATATTATACTTCACGCGTACTGACATAATTATTCATATTTCCTGAATCATATGAAACATGCTTTCATTAAACAGAAAAAAAATCATATTACGTAATGTAATACTTACAAATGTTGAATGGCTTGTTAACATTGCTGCGTAAACACCGAGAGTACGACAGACGCATTGTGAAATATTGAAGTTTTTTATGGAATAGTTACAAGAATTGAATTCCCAATCGGACCCTAATGACGGTGCGACAGCACAAGTTATGTTCCAGCCGTGACGTATTCCCCTGAGTGGAAATTCTATTTTGATGTGTAAATCTTTTAAAAGTCCAGAAGCTGAGACACTGACAATATCAGACATTATTTCAAAAGTCATTTCACTGCCATCTCTAAAAAATATAATCCCAGTTATTTCGTTTTCATATTAATATTGTTTGTTAATATCGCTGTCAATATGAATATAATAATTATTTCACATACATCATTTTTTGAGTAGACACAGGTGATAAGTAGGATGTTAAATTTCTGTAGCATATAACTGCAATTCTACTGGTGAATTGTTTCACAACTGTTATGTTTTGCCCAATGACATGAATTGCAATTTTTGAATGAAACCATGACGGGTAGCTATAAAATATTAGATAAAATTTAATGATTTACGCCAATGATAACTGGGAAGCAATAATTTATTATGTGAATGAAAGTAGGCCGTAATAATAATTTTACCTGGCACTTAACATTGGAATATAAAAGCTGTTGGGTGTCTCATCCTGGAAACTAACTACGTTAACAATTATGTTGTCATACGTTAAATGACCAACTGATGAATTCAAGTAAAGTCCCCAAAGCAGGGCCCAGTTGTCAACATCTGCTTGTAACATGATGACTCTCTGCAGAGGAAAAGCCAGAATGTTATGTGTGTTAGGTCGACTAAATATTATTTATGTTATTTTAAATAAATTCCAACTTGTGGAATCATTTAATTTGTCGTATATATATATATATATATATATATATATATATATATATATATATATATGTCTTGTTAATGTGTTTTTAGGGATATTGCTTGTCTCCATTGGATTGGGAGGGATTTTGTTAATCCGCATAAGTGTTTGTTGGATTATCGGTCAAACAGGGGGGAAGGCGGGTGAGGTTTAACGTTTAAACCGGTCTAGCAAAATACAAAACCAGCGAGAGGAGACAGAAACACACGAAATTTACGGTATTCCAATCCCTCGCAGACCACAAAACAGGTATTTTAAATTAACTAATGATCGTTGGGTGCACTTTCACCGGTAAACTAGCGCCCCCTGAGGGTGGTGCGGAAATGTACTGAACTAAAGTTCGTTGGGTGCACTTGCACAGACAAACTTGCGCCCTCTGTCCGACAAAGACTTAAGCCGATTTACGAAATCCCTCCCAACCCAATAAAGACAAACAACATCCCAAAAGACACAATAACAAGATATATATATATATATATATATACACGACAAAAAGACAATCAGCACAGTACAAACACAACATTCAAAGTGACTAACACTGCTACTGAAAATGGTGAGCAGCCTAAACTGGTCTAGCAAAAAAACCAGCGAGAGGAGACAGAAACACACCAAATATACGGTATTCAAACCCCTCGCAGACCACAAAAACCGGTATTCTAAACTATAAGATGATAATTAAAATGAATTGATTAATTCTAAAAAAGTAATAAATTAAATAATTTACACACTTTGTTGTTATCTGCAATTGTGCGGTGTTTTAGTATGACTTGAAATAATTACTCACTTCTGGGTGGATAATAGTTGAATCAAATTGGAGCAAGGAATTTACTGTTTCAAAGTAACTGGTTGTTATATTGAGTAAGTTTTCCCAGTCATTTGTTTTGTTCAGATAATTGAATAACTCATTCAAAATTGCAACCATTGGTTCTCCTTCTCCGGGATACAGTATTGATCGATCTTGGAGAATAGCTGTAAGATTTGAGAGTGTCCTTCCTGGTGAAGTCACTTCAAAACCCCTTGTCATTTCCCTGAACTGAGCAAACAAATAAATACACAAATTCATTCATGAATAGTATTGAAAAGTAGTTAGAAATCTCAGTTTCATCTATAAAGATATTCAAATTCAAACATATAGTGATTACAGAACAAACAATTATATAGAGCAATTCATTGAAACTGAAAGAAACGCCTACTATCCAGTATTGAAAATGGGTCTGACTAGCGTAAAAATAAATTGTTTAATTTTATATATTGCTACTGGTACTTACATTCTTTATTATACCGTAAATCCTATAAGACAAGCATCCTGAAAAATCGGGTCTCAGCCAAACTGCTTTACCAGGTTCACTTATTAAGCACGATCTTTTAGCAGTACCAATGTACCTGTGAATATTATTTTAATTCTAAACTGTAATCTAATCTTTTTAATAGTTCAAACAGTATTATCATATATTGAAATGCATCTTTTCAGCAACTATTAAATCCTTCGAACATCCTTTTTTTCAAGAAGTTTCACACCTATAATTATCTCATAACGTTCATACACTGTAGGGATAGTATTGAGGATAATTAATAACCGTGTACCTCTTGGGGCAGTCGCTAATGGCCGTACTACCTGGACTCGTATCTGTCCAAGAGACGCCGTATTTGGTCTCAGCCGGGCATATGGCTATGCTGGTGCGATTGACAACGTCAATTCTGACCGACTGTGCCTGCGTTGCCACCGATGTATGCGCCTTGCACGTGTAGGTCGTAGTTTTCTGTTAACACCATTCCAAGCACAAGCGTCAATATTTAGTCAGCCGATGGAAGCTGAGGGAGACATTTATATCGATTTGGAGAGACGTCGGGCACCAAATGAAATAGAATTGGTGCATTATCGATTGATAATTTCGTTTATTGTAAAAAACCAGTGACAATACCATATACTAGTTGCGCGCAAAAATAATTTCAGTATCCAGAATACGCGTGCATAAATAAAATGTTTTGAATCTACCTGTATATTATATATACGAAGTATTGTCCCGCCAGGCTTCAGGTCTTCCCAATATTCTTTACCAGGCACCATCGGAAATAGGGCATTGTCCCGAGTCCAGCTGTAGCCGACTTGTTCGTCACCCTTCGAGTTCATCGAAACGCACTTGAGATTTATATTTTCTCCCTAGAACAAAATCGAGTAGATCGCGTCAAATTTTATTCTCGGTCCGAAAAGAATTCCTCGAATGTTGTCTTCGGTAATTATTTCGAAACGATATACGCTGAACTTTAATATGAGTCAACGGTTTAGAATATTGTGCCGGGGTACTAGAAGGGGAAATTAGAAAGAAGGTATGAACCTTTTGCGCGGTGGCGCTCATTGGCGATATCAGGACCTGCGGAGCTTGCATAATTTCTATGTACACGGACTTGCATTCTTGGACACCCCAATCGCTGACCTGACAAGTGTAGTGTCCTTCGTCAAATATATTCACATCTTGTATCCCCAAAATTGCTGTGTACTGCTCTCGCGAGTCTAAAGGAAGTATTTGAGTCCACATGGTCCTGTGAAAAGCGTGAATAAATTACGAATGTAATTTTAATTACATTATATAATTACTCCATTATGGATTCATTTAAAAAGAAACATCGATTATCAACTGATAGAAAGACTGCAGGTTAAAGATAGGCCGACATTTGAGACCAATCGCCATTCTCATGATATATACATCACGGAAAGCGGGTCGGACCCAAACTTCGTTTTAAGCCAGAAATTGATAATTTGCAACTTGCCTTCTCAAGATAAACTTACTACTTTGACAAAGTTTTCGTTAACTGGCCGTATTACTGCCTCTTCACGTGCGGGGCGGGGGCGATTAATGGGCTGGCGTATTAATTATGTCGGGACCCGAGCCAAATTTATGATTTAGGACCTACAATCTCGAAAACTAAATCGGGCGTTGCCGGGATAGAAAAAAAAAAGCCGGAATACTGCCGAAACCCGGCTGCAGGCTAAGTAATAATTATATTTCGGAAGAATTATCGTCGCGGAAACAATTTTGTAGGTCCAGTTTGGAGAAGTAAAAATCTTCGATTTTTGGTAGGAACAATTTTGTGGTTGAAGAGCAACAATTTGGCTGGCAAATTAAATATGGAATTATTCAGTATATATTTAAATGCACCTAATCAATGTGTGAATTGCTTAATATTATTTGTTCAAAGTTTATATTTGTTTTATTCAATTTACAATCGACTGTTACAACTGTTACAGTTATGAGTACGTTGATGTAATGAGTCTTATGTTGACGTGGCTGGTCATGCTACCTTTATATGGATTGATTGAATAATTAATAATATCCATTTAACTTCCATATTCGGGTCTACTCATCAATTGAGTGAATCCCCATTGAGTTGAGGGCCCAACAGTAGAGGTGCGTGCTCTGAAAATATGTGTAACGGGAGCAGTTCAAGAACTCCTAAACAATTATAATTCCTTAAATCCTGCAATGGGGAAGGTTAAAATGTGACGCGATAGAGGAATGATGTAATATACTTCTTTTGATACTTCAGCTAGTCGGTCTACCCACTCGTACCCGTTGATGCACACGATATCACAAACGCTCAGTTCGTGATCAAAAAATTGATCGTTAAACAATTGGAAGTTCATACCTTAGAGATTTATTTGGATTGATAATTGCGCCGTCCTTAAACCACTGGAAGGTCATATAGGAGGAGCCCTGGGCGATGCACGACAGTGTAAACTGGTCCCCTTCCCTTATGATCTGATCCTTGTGCCTCACTCGAACGCTCTGCGACATTTTTAAGAATAACGATTAATAAAGACGAGAATTCGCGGTGCCGGTGGCAAAGCCAAATATTTGAATTTCCCCCGCCTTTCCGAAAACCCTCCGAAATAGGAGAGTTTTCCCGAACTAGAAAGTCGGGCCGATCCGGGACGGCCGATCACAAATATTTATTGAGCATAATAAGTTCTGAAGCAAAGTTGAAATAGAGTTTCTCCAAATCGCTCAATCAAGTGGGGTAGGATTTAATTCGGGAGAAATGGGGGAGGGGGCAGAGAAATGTTCCGGACTAATGGAAAAAGTTTTCACGCTCCGGGATAAGGAAAAATTATTAAACATGATTTCTAAACAAAAATACATTCCTTTCAATTACTAAAACGACCGCGGTGGAAGATACACAAAAGGTACTGTTATAAGACAAAAAGTGATAATTAAGTTAATCATTATAACTGGAAAATTAGAGTAGTTTTATAAAATAAGTAATGTAATTAAATTTACCAGGAAAATTACCTTCTTCCCTAAGGTAAGGGTAAAGATATTTTAAATAATTTTTCGAATAAAACATCCTTATAAAAGAGTCCTGTTCAGAGTGTATCGAGTCAATCAGCCAACTGTCTTACAGAACGAAATAGGGAGGACAAAAACGGGCCTGCGGGCTTTTCGGCAATGAGCCAAAAGGGAGTGTTCCCTTTCCGTTTTAAGGAGTCTGTTTTTCCCCAAGTAAAATATTTCAACGGGCATTTTGTATTCTTAAATACGAGTTTAATTTAGGCCCGGTTAATTTGAGCGCTTTGCGCGAGGTAGTAAATTTACCTCGGTTTATGGAATCCAGTAAAATTCTAACTGTGTACAAACATTTTACTCGTCAAAGTCAAAATCGGCGATTCGTTAACGCCTAAATCGTAATGAAGAAAGAAAGTTCAATTTGCTGGTTTAGGCTTCGAGCTTTGTGTTCAGTCACATTATTGGCAAAACCTCTTACACCAAAACTTTTATTATAGGCCGGTCTATTATAAAAAAAAAAAAATAGGTAAATCAATACCAACCGGCAATACCTATCTAATAAGTTGGGTGAAAGGAATATATTTGTACCTCTAGGTTGAGTGCTGGCTCCTGGTTGAAGGAGTGCTGTGTAGGTACCAACTGTAGTTCGCCGAGCCTACCGCGGTCCATCAGTTGGGTGCCGGCGTCCCTCACGCGGCCGGCATCGTGTCCGCTGCCAAAGAAATGGAATACAACTTCACCGGCGTCACTGCTTACAAAAAATACACTACTCTGTAGAAAACCAATTGGGCTCAATAGCTAGAAGGGGTGATGGGGGTTTGTAGCCGACCGGTTGGAAGCTTTGCCGGTGGTGGTGGCCTCGCCGGTACCGTTCGGTCGGTGAACCGTTCGCCCGGAGCCGCTTTTTTAGCTTTTGACCGAGAGCGGACCTTGTTTCAATGATTCATCGGCGAAACCCGAACACCGATGTTCACCGCGCCCAATTAGTTCCCACTGGATTTTTCAATTATCTAGTTTTCGACCCGAAATGTCCTGATACGCCTCGTTTCCATTCGTGGTTTCATTATGAGAGATGCGATTACCCCGCGACCTTAATTTGTTCCCTATATGTAAGTGCTTAATATTGATAAGACGAAATGGATTATTTCATCTCAAGTTAGGCGTCATGATGTTTTACATCGGACTGTTAATTAATTCCGGAATGTTTTGAATTGTATTTTTATTTTTAACTTCGTTTGTTAATAACGAAGCAAATATAACATTCATTAGTTAAAATTAGTTCCATTAATACGCAAAATATTTTTGTACAGGAAATCAACATTGCATTCACGTTATTAGAGTTGATTTGTCATAGGATAAAGTTAAGTCAAATGCACATGTTGGGCTATGCCTGAAGGTGAGGTTTTCCCTCACGCGTAATTCTGTAATTACGCGAGCTCACCGGAAGTTAGTAGTAATTCCAATTATGGCCGCGGTAATTACTTAAACATTGAATGGGACTTTTTATTACATAGCACAGTATTATTCAGTAAACAACTGAATACTGAGGACAATAATGGATAAAATCAATTATTAACACCCGATACTCTATTTATGCTATATTACCCGTTTACGAAATTTAAAAGAAATTAATTTTTAGAATTTATTTGTTTAAGAAATATTGTACTATATTTGTAGATTATATTTCAGCTGAATGTAATAATGAAATCAACAGTTCGTGAAATTTTAATAACTCGAACCTTTTAGGAAGTATGACGTTTGTCCGAAAACCAGTGACTTTACGGATAATAATTTCAATGGAATCCAGAGCCCAAAATGATTACAAATCAAGCATTACAAATAAATCTAACTACATGCACTAAATATTTCCAATAAACAACAAATTTAGAATTCAAAATTTACAGTCTACATTCATTCCGTCGATCTCCTACAAAAAACGAACAGCTATCCATTCATAAATTGCCTACCTGGAACTAATTCGTCGGTTCAGGTGACATACTTATCCGACTAGAAATTGTATTTAGTTTAACATTGGGGTATTACATCAAGAATGAAAGTGATATTAGGTTGTTTTCACTAGTCTGAGCTGTTACAACGGGAATAATTTCTGAAAAATAATCTTAAAATTGTCAATATAACAACTATAGTTGTTTTAATGGCCTTAAACAATGATGCAGGAAATACTCATGTAAACGGTATATTCGTCAAGCAAATATAGAGCACGGTACCACCTCGGCCACCACCCCACTCCAGCTTTAACCGACACACGAACTACTACAATAGAACCATAAAGAGCCGAACCTAGGGTCAATATTTATGTTGGCGTGTGCGTGCGCGGTCTAATATTGCCCCACAAATTCCAGTACTCATATCCGTCCACCGTGACGGTTTATTGGTTTATTAAACGGGCAAAGCCCCGTATCCGCCTCTTTTGTTATTCCCAGAAAGGAACAGGTAAAGTTCAGAATGTCTAAAGGATTTACTTCTTTATCCACAACCAAATTATAACAAGCTGAGGCCAGAAGTCGTATTGTGTTTATACAAAAATTTCACGAATATTCGCTGGGACGCGAGGATGGAGAATAATTTTCGTTTTTCAAAAGTATTATAACCGTATAGTCAAATATAGCGTACATTTATGGCGCTCATAGCATCATAATATGTTTAACTGTTTTAGAATAATTAGTTTCTGTCGTACTAACTTTTATACCCTATTAATATCTAATTAAAACTTTTTACCCTCGTATATTTATCTACTCTGACCTGACATAACCAGAATCAACAATAAAATCCCCGCCTTCGACTGGTGAAAATCTACGACTTGAGTTTCCCGAGTAAACAATGAACGGGGGACCGAAAGCTTGAAAATAAAAATCGGTAGCGCGGTTGACTGGAGTCCCCCTCTATCTAATAGGTGTAATGCACTAACAGCCATTATTGCTGCGGTTGTTCCTGTAAGGCCCTCTGCCGGTGACACGTTTTCACGACCGGCCACCGTGTAAAAGAGGTCGTTCAAAAAAAAATAAACCCTTATCTTAGGGTTCCATTAGGTCGAGAGAAGAATGTACCAGGGGCCAAATACAGTTCTCGCTCCCGAAATTGGCCCCGGCCAATCTACGATTCGATCGCATCGGAAATGACTCCCATTAATACCTCCCGACCGTGAAATAAAAAATCCTACACTTCCACCCTACTCCTATTTCCTGTTCACGTTTAAAGTATTGACAAAAACACTCGGTACTGTGGTTGATTTTTGAGCACTGTTACGTTATGCGTCAGCATTAAAATGAGGGACGGTATCCGCGACCAGAACTATCAATAACTAGCTTCCACTAGGATCGCGTAATGCTGTGGGGAGTGGCACACCAAGTTATTCCGGGATTTTTCCTGCGTTTGGAAACTGTGGCTCTCATCAGAGCCAGACCGGTAAAAGTTCCGAAAGGTCCGAAGCGGACAACACCCGCGAGGCTTCCAGTTGGAAAAAATCTCCGAGCACAAAAAAAATCCTGGAACAGCAGGGGGTTAACCCCTGCTAACCGATGTTTTCCCGCAACATTAACCGATCCTACCGGAAGCTTGTTAGTGATAGTTTTAATATGTCGAAAATTACACAGTAGGTAAATCGACTGAAGAGATTTTTACAGAGTACAATTGAAAACATTGTTGAATTATCCATAGAAAGAATGGAGAATGATTCGTAATCAATTTTTTATATGTTATTATTGATCTTCTTCTGAGAACGACGGCTAAACTATAACGCGACGACCACGATAACAGTAATGTACTCATTGCCCCATCCCACTAGCAACTAGGCGTATCGATATCAGAAATGGCAGACCTCGCTTCCCACAGTTCAAAGTAATTGAGTACGCCAGAGAGGCACATAACTTTAATGTTTCCTGAAACATGTTCCTCTCCAAGCACCGAGATTCAAAAACGGTTTACCTTAGGCTATAGGTTGTTCAGCTGAAAGTAAGATGTACCCACGTACGTGTAATTGGGCGATGGAAAGGAAATGAAAAAGAAACTGTATTATAAAAAACGGTTAAACGCGAAGAATAAACAAATTTCAAATACGTGCAATTTTGAGACGGATTGAACGTAAAATTGTTCATCGGTAAAATCATGCTGAACAAAAGAAGAAAGACATTGTACTCACGAAATGTTCAAAACTTGCAGGTCATCCACTTTGCTGAGAGCTGAAATTCTCAAAAATTTCGAAATCTGGAACAAAGAAGAAAACTTTGATAACCAGCTTGGACAAGAACCAAACTCCATAACACAAGTCTAAATATAGGCGAGAGGGAAAGATAGAATGCGGGCGGAGTGGGAGAGAGAGTGGTGAGAAGCCAGGAGAAAGGGTTGATGGAGAGGTAAAGAGAGAGTGAGAGAGAGACAGAAAGAGATGGGGTACTACCTAAGTCAAATAGACATTCGATGCGAATATCTATCGGCAGGGATCTTAAATCGAGTGTAAAAGTTCAACAAGGTTCCCAGAACAGTGACCGGCAAATAGGACACGTTTCTAAGATACGTGACTTGCCCAGGAAGGAAGTTGATCCACTGAAATTCACGTTTTCTCCAAGTCGTCTATATTTTCGATGAAATTCCCAACTCGACTTCATAATGTGCACGAATATATGACATCGATATTTTAAATATTCTATAATATTGGTATATTTACAGTCGATGTATTATTAAATATAAAATATAGTTTTAGCGCCGGTTTAACGCGTTTTTATTTTAACATATATTGAATGATATTCAGTGCATTTTAAATCTGTGACACAATTTAAAAGTTGAATTGTGTTTCAAATTACCTGAGCTTATTTATATATTTAAAATCAATTTTCTTTATTGTATCGTACTTCTTCCGTGCAAAACTAGCGTCGAATCCACTTATTTATTTAATGGATTTTGAAGGACTCGGATTTTGGCCGGGCAGTCGGGTTTTTCGGACTCGTCCTCGAGGTAAGGGCCCAAATTATAAAATATCGTGACACGAACTGGGGGACAACTGGGTTAGGGAAAGGTCCCGGGTGTAAGTGACAAGGGTCCCTCGCCGGTCATATACCTCCAAGAATTAGTGTGCGCCGGCCCCGTCCCTACTCCGCCTTACCCGCTTCCTCTCCCACCGCGCTGAGTTATGTATGTAAGGGCCGCATTTTGAGGCGGACGGCGGTGATTTACACGGCCGGTAGGCCAACCGACATAATCCGAACTGAAAATTCCGCCTACAAGTGGAAGAAGTTGGTGCATGACTCTTCGGGGGCAGAGGTGACCAGTGGGAGGATATTCTAAGAATACCGCATTTAGCGGAAGTGAATCTTATGTGAACTAGATAACGCCTGTACTGAATAGGATAGAAAAAGTAACAATTTACAGCTAGTTGTTTATTTTTCTATCTTATGTTCCTGTAATTGTACATAGAACTGCTACTATTATAGAAAATGATTAAAACTTAAGATTACATAAATATTACAGTAGTGTACACCTTTCATGAACTATCGCGCGGATGTGCCTGAGCATTTCAAAGGCGTCCTGGTGCTGCAAACCAGCAATGCTTGCGTGTTTAGTGGGTCGAAGCGATCCGCATTCGACTCATTAATGTGAGAATTAAAATTTCTTTTCTTTTTATACTAAAACATTTTATTATATTTTTATAACATAATATAATATATTCAATTATATTATTTCTTATAATGTAATATTTTCAGAAGGAAATCTCATATTCGTTGGCGGTGGTCTATAGAATGATAATGGCGAGTCGATATCTATATCCTACACCTTTTTTTATTTTGTATGTCCTGCAAAGTAATTACCGTATAATATTGACCTACATTAGGTAGGAATTATGAGTAGGTATCCACCTCGAATCTAATAAAACCTTGGTAGGGGACTCATCGGTGAAAACAGTAACGTCTAGAGTGTACCTATATATTGTGCAGACATATGTGAAAAGGGTCCGAGTGGCTTGGACTGGATATGCGCGTAATAATTCATTGGCGTACTTTTAATGGAAAACGGTGTGTTTAGAGAAAAATGTATGAATAATAATGATTTCGTACAGATTTTTTTTTTAATAATCCTCAAGAATGTTTCGGAAGATAAGTCCTTTAATGGCTGTCCTGTTACGTACTAATGGTTTTGAAATGGAAATTCAAATGAAATGTTGTTTTAATTGCAAATAAATAATCCCCCATGCGAAGTAGGTAACGGCGGTTTGCATGTACAAACAAAGTCCCTGAAGTATTAGATTATTTTGCTTACCAGGGTATTCCGATGAATATTCATTACCGTGACAAATGAACAGCGAAAGTGGTGTTAGGATCTGAGTCAGTTTTGCGATTTATTTCATTTCTCATGGCAATAATTCGTTGAGGAAATTGAAAAAACCGATTAATTAAATAAAGTAGGTGAGGAAACATAATTGTCTGAAATAATCATTTATTGCATATTACTGGAATGGGCTCAAAACCCACAGTATATCTCTAAATAAATATGTTAGTTTACTCTGAATCATCCAATTAAAAAAATATTGGATTATTGACACTTATACACTCCCACTTATTGAACCCGTCAGGAACACAATAGTTGGTATACACAGCGTATGTTTTGGAAAACAAAATTATAACTTTATATTCTTTTACACATTTATTAAATCGAAAATATTAACGGACTTCTGATATTTATAATTTATATCAAATTCATATTACGATTTACAGTTCCCTTCTGTTTCAATTATTTAATAATATTTGGTAATCACCAAAATTACACTGTAAATTAAATGAATATACATTATTATACAATGAATAAAATGAATATCGGTTCATTCCAGCAAGTAGGCTACGCAATATTACATAACATGTTATTCAATGCCAGACAGGTTTCGGATACCGAGGCTATTTCCTGCTTGGAAAAATGAGAGCACCACACGGGAATTGTTGATAAAGAAATTCTATTAAATATGTTTTACTTATGTTTCTATATATACAAGAATGTATTTAGTACACAATATGGAATGCTAAGCCAGATAAAACAGCTTAAACAATGCGTTAAACCGTTATTAATATTTTTGAGAATAAATGATTTAAGTCATGCTAATAGATCGGAAGTATGATCAGACGGTTCCTATAAAATCTCTGTCAATATAAAATTACCGGGGACCAATTTTTCCAACAGGCTATAGTCACGGCTTCGGTCGGCGTGGAAAGTGAAGGGGGGGCCGACAGAAAACTTTAAATTGAAGGCTTGAAAGTCGCACTCAACATTTGCACTTGATCTCCCGTTACATACCCCGCCCGAGACAAAACTAATTAACTCCTCGCGGAATAACTTTCGAAGTCAAAGCATCCCAAGTTAAAACACCGTATACGTAATATAAGAAACATTAGGTAATACGTATAACTAATTAAAATATTAATGATATAAAAATTCTGAGTTCGATTCTGTTGGTGTGTGCGGGCAAAGTAAAATTTGAAATAAATTGAAACTGAATATACTTTTGCAAATTAAAAAGTCATTATTGAGTATTATATTCGTGGCTATAATATGAATCGCCCACTGAAATGCCCAATCGTGTTTGCAACACGAATTCACAGTATGCATAAGTGATCAACTGAATTCAACAATAACAATAGACCCGTTTCATTCGTGCATACAGTTAACTAGTTAATTACTTTCATACGAATAAATGAGGCAGGTGCGTTGAAATGAGTTCGAATTCGTGCGATAGGTTTATAGTGGGGGGGGGGGGACAGCCTCTAATTATTTATTCCACTCGGGTGCTGTGCACAAGGGCCTTCTGTGTAAAGGAGCTTCGTGTAAACGCCCTTCATTATGGGCCGGGAAGTTCGGAATAAATATCGGACGATCGAAGGTTTTTTCTTCCACCTATATAGGCGAAAAGGGCTTTAATGCGCTTAGGCGAGACGGGCGTAATCACGTTGCGGCGAAAAAACGATCACGATGAAAGCCCCTAGGTAAACGGTGAGGTGTCCAATGCCCCTTGGTGCTGTTATTTAAAAATCAGTAGCCAGAAATATAAGACACAACGTACGTTATCTTCTGGCATAACCTGTATTATTACTAAACTAAACTTTGTTACTAAACGAACTTACTACAACATAAATAAACGTTTATAAGAATTATTTATTTTTATCTAACCTTATTAAATGTGACAAATTCGTTGCTATTTTCCGATCAATACAGAAGTAAAGATAAATTTATCCATAATACTGCTTCGATATTATATTCAGGTTCAGGAATGTAGAAGGACTAAAATATATCACAGTTGATAGTACAACATATTTCCTATATATAGTTATGTTTAATCGAATAATGCTAGCCATTTGTTTGTGTCGTACTTACAATGATAATGTTGAAAGGTATTGTCAATATTTGTAAAACAATGAATAATAACGAATAAACGGTAAAAAGATTATTTGCATTTGTAGTTCCCAAAATACATTGGAGAATGTTCCGGCCATATTTTTGTTTTAATTCGAACTTAATTTTGCTTCTTTCAGAGTTCGGCTACTGCTGTTAGAACGAAGTGAAATCGGCACGATTAATTAATTGAAAATTGCGAAAATAACCGTGTTCGGTTTAACCCGCGGTGGCAGTCCCACTGATACCTTTGGTCTATGTTGTGGCAGTAAATGCACGAGTAACACAAGAAAACGAAATTGTTATAAAGTTCGATGAACTAAACCGTTTCACTCGTGCTTTCGGTACGATGGCAGTTTTCTGTCTAGAGCAGCCGAGCGGCGTCTCCCGGTATTGGTATAATTGTCCCCTCCCCCCTAAAGTCCTTAATTGCCGAACCATTCGGTTCCATTAGGAGCGTTCTGATGTCCCGGTGGCCGGCCGGTTATGAATTATGTAGGAGGAATCAGGGGTGTTCGCCCCCGGTTTTTAATATAACATGAGGAGGGAGTGGGGAGCCGGAAATAGGGTTCGGGATCACGGTATCTATTTCCGTACCATGTCTCCTGACTGAATGTTTGAATTTGCAGTTTAACAACATGTATTTCTTGTTCTTTCTAACTGTTTAAACTCAATTTGCTCTTTTGCTATTTGTAAGTCCTTCCACTAGTTCTACTGAAATTATTATTTCAATTAGAACTTTAATTTATGTAACTGTATTAATTTTTTATTCTCGAGTCTTGCTCCGATCGATGACTTGCTTAAATTATTATAGTATCGTGTTTGAACATTTTTTTATTTCAGCTTAAAATTATGTGCCGCAGACTCAGTAAATAAATTAAGAGTCTATTAGTACGTACAAGAAAATAATCATGTTATGGAATAATTATTTTTTTATTTAGTTAGGGAAACGAATTTCGAATTAGTTGTATCACGTTTTTCTCATTTCACAGGTTTGGCGGTGAGGTGGGAGGAGCCAGAAAAAACTCGCCTACACCACAACCTACTTCCGAACAGAAGTCTTAGGAGAAAGAGACCGAGCGAGTATAAACAAATCTCATTACAACAGAAAGCAGAGGTTGGATGGAAAATTAAAGTGGACTTTTCCCGAGTACTCGAGAAGGGGCGAAATGTTTTCGGACTCGAGAAACGCCAGGGCGCTTATTTGCAGACAGGCCCTGGTGTGTCCGTGTATGCGTGTAAGGAGGGTCTTTTGATGATATATGGCAGGGGGTAACTCCAAACCTCCTCAACAAGGGTGTTAGCCCATGAATGTACACAGGGCAAATGCGAGCCTTCGCTCCCGCCTCCTCCAAAACATTTTCATTTTTCATAATTAAAAACATAACGTTTCGCATCAAGTCGTGAACATCGCACAACGCGTGTTCAACAGAGGCATTTCCACCCGCAAAAAAATATGGTAAGCATCTCTTTTTGCGATATTTGATGAACCCACAAAATATACCCGTAACTCTTTAATGTGCACGAAGAGAAGGGAGTTCGGTTGTAATCGTAGAACAACAATTTTTAACAGCCCACATATGGCGAATTACAAAAAAGTCAAAATATTTTATAACTCCCACTGGTTTTTTTAAAGGTAATGAAACTGATTTTTACTTCTTATTTATTTAGAGAATGAAAGTAATAGAACGCAAACAACATTCAATGTATTAATTTCCGGTTTCCATAACATTGAAAGCTATGAGCTAGTTTGATAATCTTTGATGTACAAAACATTCTTTCTTTCACAACATAAAGTATCTTAAAATAACTTCTTATTACTCCACGAGGGTTTGAGTAAACGTTTTTACATCTACTATGTACACACTCTTATCTCTAATATACAGATCTACATATTCTATTATCTATAATAGAAACTACCAGCTTATTTAATTTAAACTAATGTTATTTAATAACATGTTCGATCTAGCGTCGTTCATTATTGTTACATTCTGTTGCCCAGCTGCAGTGCAATCATGCTGAGAGAATTTTAGCTACCTAAAGCAAAGACTAAGTGCACGATGAATGATATATAACGTAATTCGGGAGTTAAATAATTTACAATGCCAACTTGTATAACTGTCAGTTTAAGAATTTCCCCTCCCCCAGAACTCTTACCACTAATTGGCCAATTTAAGAAAGTATCCCTGCGGGATCCGGCCCCAATATCCGACCATCCCCTCCGTCGAAATCTATTTATTTTTCAACGGTTGGAAACCGTTCGAACGTACTAGGCCGGCAACGGTATGTTTTATATATACCCCCCGAGAATGCGCGGTAAGACGTGTAATCACCGTTGCTTGTATTAGTGGTCCTTGAATCTATTTGGTGTTTTAATCTTGAGTCGATTTAAAATTATTAATTCCGACTTGCAAATGAATGGCACCTAACATATTTTTACGCATTTACGCGATTATCATTGTTTTGGGACGAGTACAAAGGTTCTTCACAAAATACGTGAATACAATACATCGTTCATTTCTTCTCTCTGATAGGTGTTGCGACTTTGGGAGGAAGGACAACGTTATTTTTAAAAGTAATTCAAATTAAGCTCTCAGCATAAGCACTAATAGTATCCAGGTATATAGATTCTCCAGCAGGTAGTTGTATTATGCTTGACATCAAATTATTATGGTTTATTTCTATAAACTAAGAATCCCTGATGTATAGTCCAATTTGATCTGTGCTGTCTCACCACTGATTAATATGCCAGGATTTTATCCAGGTATTTGGATGGTTTTTAAGTTTGGAGATCTGTTTTAATTCCAGTGGTCTGCTTTGAATTACCGGCGCGGTGTTAATTGACTTTTCCGAAAGCAGAAATATTCGGTCGGCCCTCTCCGCCCGGCCATCTACGAGGGCTGACGAGTTGGCCGGGTGCTGACTTATCTTTTTGCCGAGTCCCTAAGGCGGTAAGTGGCCGAGTTTGAGGCGGGCGGGGTCTCGGAGGATTTATATTAATTAACTCCGGGGGCGGTAGGTGGAAGGGAGGCGGCCGCGGTAAGCGAGGCCCCGAGCCCGCGGCTCCCCTCAACATACTAACTGCTAAACTGTTCCCAGTGAAGACCGGACCGCCCCTTGTTTTGCCCCACAACCCCGCCCGCTTCCCTTTGAACTCGGCCCCAACCGCAACGACGTAAATAGCAATCAATAAGATAAGCCCAGTGTCGGATTGAACATGCCCTTCCAACTTTGGATCCCAACTTGAAACGGGCTTAAGACGATCATTTTACTTTCGACTAGCAATGGGCTAAAACATTTCGGTAAAACGTTTTCGGTAAGTTCGGGAACTATCTGTGACTGTGCACGCTAAATTTCTCCCCCGGAACTTACAGCGGTCCGAAATTAATTCAATTCATTTAAAGATAATTGAACGATATTAACATGGAGATTTATTGACTAGTTATATTAATGCCCGTATCATACAAAGCAAAGACAACAAACTGAGCTCGTGGTCCTCTTCTCAGTTTTAGAAATTAACAGATACTAATAGCGCAATAATTTCACCTTGTCATAGGTGCATTCCCTGCGTACAACTTGGTAGATATAACCATATAAGCGTAATAAAGTACAACGAAACAGGAATATTTACATTAATATTGGTATATATGGATAAATAATGTATTCCATGTCGATTCCATATTGATATAAAATAATTTAATGATATTTAATTGTATTTAAATAATATTGAATATAGTATTATTGAAATTGATTAGTTTTTGCGAAGGGCAAAATATTGATACACACAAACCAGAAATCAGTTTAATAATAATAGTTTTCGGTGTTGGAATGACGTAAATAAGGAAATGTCACCCGATTGAGGGGTGGAAGAGGCCAAGAGCGTCCGGTTTTTCTTTTATGCACTTCCTTTCTGGCAGAAAGGGATGGTAAAGTTTACGAAAGTTGTGGAACGTTCATAACAAAGGCAGAATTATAATTCAGAGAAAGTAATATGGACGGAACAATCGAATTTGCTTCCTCGGGGCTCGGGCGAGAGCGTCGCATATTTCAAATTCCGGGCGGTGATGGCGGGGCGAGGGGGACGAGACTAACGCATTTTTGACCCCTAATATACCAACTAGAGTGGCAACAATTTCCAATAAAATTCTCCACCCACCGCCCTACGGGAATTTTCCTATAACTGGTGTGAATTTAATGCACCGTACACGAATCCTCCTAGTTGTCCGAACCCCGGGTTTATTGTACAGGCAGAAATACAAAGTTTCACTGGGAAGGGGTTTTTTATGCACACATTTATAATTCATATGTCCGTAAAGTATTGTTCACTTGGTTTCTGTTTATCATAGTTTAAAAACCTGCATAGAGATATGGAATCGCCTATGATTTATATTCCATAGATAAGAAATGCTTGAAAAGGTCGAAATGGAATATGAATGAACGGTTTTATGCCAGGAGCGGAAAAGAAATTGTCTTAGGGCGGAGAGGAAATTAAAATAAAGAGATATAATATACACGGCCCGTGAGGAAAGATGAAAATCGCCGTTGGAAATTGTACAGGAACACGGGAGAGCCAGAGGGGGTAGCCTGCCTGCGGGTGAAGGAGACAGTTAATTAATGAATTTAATTTCCAAGTAAGCTTCTATGAAATTAGGATTATTCTAATAACGAGTAAGTCGTTCCAGAGGGCTTAAGCTCTTCTTTATGAATCGGGTACCATTCTTCAACCTGGAAATCAAAGTACATAAATCTGAAGTAAGAAACCCACCCATTGTTCATTTTGTAGTAAATTCGCTTCATATTGTGACATTTTGGTTTTAGCAGACGCTAAATAAGCCTAAAAACTACTAAATTTTAGCGGCCAAGTTAGAGACACATATACAGCAAACGCGGAAATAACCACCGATTTATAGAACGAATATCGCCCCATTTAAAATCTCAATACTCGTTCACGCGTTCCTACCCTCTGAATTGCTGCAAATTGAAATCGCCCCCCCCAATCCAATCCCACCGCCATTAGCCTGACACAAAGCCGAAACCGGGGGCGGATAATTAAAACCAACTTTCGCCGGGAGTTTTACGGCTAATATATTTTGTTGGGGCGCTAAAACGTCCCCGCTCTCGCGAATGATACAGTACATTAAATGTGGAAATGATGTAAAGGGGCGGCACCGTCGAGGGGAAACAGCTGGTAGGAGGAGAGGGTGACGAGCCCTGCCGGAATTTCGCAGTCGACGGGACGGGAATGCCAGCCACCTATAGAAATGGCCCGGAATAAATATAATCCCCGCCCCCGAACTCATACAAACCATTGAAAAGAAATCACGGTACCGGATACCGGCTGCTCGAACCACCGAAAGCGGTTTACCCGCGTTCGATATTATCCCTGCCGAGGGCCAAATTAAAAGTAAACCGACGCGTAAAGGATATTTCATGGGGGGCGGGGGCGGTCAAGCGTTAGAGGCCAGAGAGTATTCACACAGGGAAAACACTGGCGGTCTCCAGAGGTTGAATAAAGGTTTTACGAGGAAATTATAATTCTTTTCAATTTACACTAAACCAGTGTGAAGTAACAGATAAAAACGAAAACGGAGAATTATTTATGCGATCGCAGTCTGATGTTCTTTAGTAATATTACTTTTGATCACAGCAGTTTCCTGACAATTGAATATCGCAATTATTACTGAATGTATGCATATAGAAAAACAACTATGTGCATGCGTGCGCGTTAACGGTTCCGCAAAATGCTCCTACGGGGTGTGTACTGGCTCCTGTAATCGCCATACATTATCGATAAGGGTCACATTTGACCCGAATTTAAATTATTCTAAATGACCTTACGCATACCCCATTATGTATTCAGCGTGAATGTTTATCAATTAATATTGTCCGGGCACTAAATTATGACGAAATTGATGCGCACGGTACTGTTATACATACTAAGAGCGGTGTGAGGACAGGATTCAACGAATATTTCAACAAAATTCAATACAGGAAACGTCCGGTTCGCGTAATTAAATTACTGTATTCGTTTTTTATAGAATTTTTGTCTTTTGTTTAGAATTTTAGGCAGTACTGTGAGACATTTTGAAACGGCCTCAATGTCATATAACTGTACGAGAGAATATATGACGAATTGATAAATAGGATAAATAAAATTGATAAGCCATACCCTACATAAACTTATTTAAACCATGTTTTCCTGAACTTTCATGCATTGCTAACATTTAATTAAAATGTACCTAAAAAGTATATTATCACAGTAGCAATTTTTTTTCGCAAAATTTATATCAGACATTTTGTATCTTTATTCCTGTTTTTAAATGAAATTTGCAATTAATGAAACTCATCGGTACGTAACCGAAATCGGGACCCCAGGATACGTGCGATATCCCATACTTTCATATTTATGGGTCGCCAACAACCAATACCCGCCCCTCACATTGGAAACTGCTGACTCATATCTTCACTTTTATTGGGAAGCAGCAGGTGTTATGGAACTAATGACCGAAATGAATTTTAACATTGAACGAGCGATACAAATAATACTGAATAAACATCATACGAAGGAAATCAAATGTTTGTTTTGTTTATCTTTAATTATCAGGTTAATATTCATTCTCAGTTGATATCTCCCTTTAACGTGTCATAAATCTGTTAATAAAAATATATACATCTGGTATTCATTCTATATTCTGGTATGAGCAGATAAGTGGAGTTAATTTCGTTTCGAATACCGAGGGTGGGTTATAAAAGTCATAAAAAACTGATGTCATAGAACTACACGACGATAATTTGACCCTTTTGTTCTTAATTCGGCAATCTGTAATCAACCTTATATTCGAATATTTGTCAATAAACAAAGCTACACGAAAGCTACCGTAAACGATAGGTCGGACTCGAATTGGAAATTGGGGACGAGGAATAGGGACAGTGTATTGTAAAGGGGGGGAGAGGGGACAAATGAGGAAAACAAGTCTCGCCCATGGTAAACCTGGTTTATGGAGTAAACGTGAGGGATGCCGGGGCGTGCACCTCGTTCGAGACCGCACACACACATTTTTGAGGGGGTGGGGCCCTCCTTCCACCCTCTCCAACCCCTTGCTCCAGGCAGGAAAATGAATTCCGAAGAAAGATTGAACAACAACAGAACGCCCCAAACCTAGTTTCCGTACGGGACTCGGGGGGATGAAAGTAAGCCAAACTTCCCCTTCCCCATCCATCCGAAGAGAAAATATAGTTGAAAGCGATATTGCAGTTCCAAGATAAGATAATTATTGACCTTTTTTTACCTTAATTTATA
Source organism: Lethocerus indicus (assembly GCA_019843655.1). NCBI lineage: Eukaryota > Metazoa > Arthropoda > Insecta > Hemiptera > Belostomatidae > Lethocerus > Lethocerus indicus. The sequence continues at coordinate 15,697,134 of JACDQD010000003.1, read as the reverse complement.
CTGTCTTAACAAACTCATAGAGATTAAAAGCCTCATATAAAATACGCGATTTGTAAAAATATATTAGCGAAGCACGATTTTAATTATAATCGTTCAAATGTCCGCTAGGGGTGAGTTATATTTTCTTACTAAAATTAGTAATAAGGACTATATTGGTCCGGTGCCTATGCTTGAGCGTTACTAACGGGATCGGACAAGGTAAAAGTGTCGGGAGGAAGAGAGGGGCATAATAATGGGTGTTAAAATACGTAATGTCTAAAAATAACATGCTACCGAGAGTCCTGTCAGATGTCTGATTGGTTTTCGAAATGATAGGGTTCATATTACTAGCGCAATGGTCTTTGTCCCAGACGGGCGATGGGAGTTGCGTTACCAATCTAATTATTAATTCCGGAAGAAATCAAAGCGACGTCGTCAATCGCAAATTTGCCGATGTCGATTGCCGTTGTCTGTAGAATTCCGACAATTTACAGGGGACAGGGGCAAATTTGTCGTTTGGCTTTAATGTCCAAGACAAATGGAGCAAGTTGGGTCGGAAGGTCGGTGGGCTGGAGGGGAGCCCGGAGAGAGTTGCTCGGGACAGGCCGGTACACGGCCCGTACATTTCGGCTACAAGACACATTACACGCGCGACCACACGCACGATAACCGAACGCACGCGCACGCACCCTGCCGCAGTTTCCTGGACCCAAACCACGGCCTCTGGGAAAAGTTTGGGCCTCTGGAGCTCGGCTGGGCGACAACTGACGGCCGACGCGGGGAGATGGGCCGCCCCTCTCCCGCTCTCGGTTATTTACCCTCCTCCCGGATCTCTAACTTATAACGTAATCCTTTGTAAATTAAGGACGCCGGCCGCTGAAAAACGCAGCTGTCTCCGTTTGGTTCTGACAGAATTGGAGAACTTTGTGCAGATTAATGCCGCATTAAATCAACTCGGCTCTCGAACTCCAACTCCCTAATCTCTATTCCCCTTCTACCAATACAACGCATAGGAGTCCCTTATTTTCCAGGGGGGGAATCTATCGAGAGAGATACAATATTTCAATATACGATTGTTGAAAAGTTTTTGATTTTCAAGTCGAAAACCGTTCAGTTGTTCTCCATAATTTCGTAATAGTAACATTTATTTGTGTTTTATAAGCAAGAACAGGTTAGATTTGGGATATTTCCGATTTAAATTAATTTGTTTTCAAAGAAGAACTACAAATGTAACCATCTCAAATATAACTATTGAATTAATCTATCAATTACATCTCGTACCCGTCGCCCGAATCGCTCCGAATCAGTTATTCGGTTACATTTCCCAGTAATGGCCACAATTCCGGCCGTAATTTAATATATCGTTATGTTCGAATTCTCGGAGAACCGGCGTGCGGGAATGCCGTACCAATTACTATCGGGATCCGGCCCTCATCTGTATTCCCCGTTCGATCGGAATTAATAGACGGACGGGGGATGGAAAGAGGGGCAGAATGGTTTCGTTGGGCTCCCTCCATTCCCGGGAGTTTATAAATAAATAAATATATATATATTTACATGTTATAAATATACATATATAAAGTATATATATAGTACGGAATTTTTATCTTATAGGCACGAACAGTGGGAGACAGACAAGCCGGGAATACAGAAAGAGGTGTGTAGGAGTAAAATACACAGGGAGGAGGAAGTTGAATAAGAGAGAAAAAGGTGGGGCACCATAAAGCCGTTAAAAGTCCGGGCACGGTGTCGGTGTCGTCCGACTGAAGGGCTCGGTGTGCTCGGGTATGCGTACTGAGACGGGAAGAAAGAGGCATACATTCGGGGGTGACAGGAACACACCGAACCGGCAGCGTCAAATTCAATTTCACGCCGCCAGTCCTTGGCCCAGTTCGCAAGCGGTAAAAGGGGTGGGGGGGGTGGGAGGAGGAAAAAAAAACTAAAATTAATCAGAAAAGGTGAGGCCCCATAACGTGCAGAAAGTTTGGACGACATGTGAGTGGCGAGCGGACTGAAAAATCGAGGAATTCATTCCGGGAAAAAGTACCTCGAACGGATTCCGTTTTTTAATTCGAGGTAGAGGTTCGGAGGCGGTGAGAGTTTGGAATATTACTGATCTCTCCATTTCCCATCCTGTCTTTCTACTTCCCAACAGGAAAAACTTCTGTGCCCTTAAGTCCAATCCACGGAGGATTTTCCCCTCCAAATTTTACTAGAGACAATCGAATGACAAAGTTGAGGATTTGGTCGATCCCCCTTTAAGTACACTACGACCGGCTTCACGTGCCCAGTGATCGAAATCGGAATAAGAAGGAAGACAAACAGTGCGTTTTCTTGTTGACAAACAATTTCTTGTTGTCCATTATAAATAATATGTGTCATTATATATAATATTAGAAGACACAGTCCCGAAGTTGGTAGTTAAAATGCTATTTATTGTTTTAAATCGTCTAATCATTTAAGAAAAAATATATTAACCAAAAGCTTTCTTATCTTACTGCCGCGATTACTGCACGGAAATCGGTATACTGAAATTTAGGTAAAAAAAAATAACCTTAAAATATTATTCATAAATTTCGTGAGAGACCTTCCACATTTCTAAATCCAATCGCTCGTCTCGGATTGGAGGAACTGATTAGCGCTCAACGGAGATGATAACCTGAAAAGGAGGCCTCCACAGAGATTTCATCTACGAATTCTGTGAGTTCCTGATGCTCTTATCTCGTTTTCGTGTGCGACTCGAAACTCTTTTCAAGCCTACGGCTGATTTTGGGTCTTTTAGAAGGAAACTGAACGGAGAGGAAAATAAAAGGAAATAACCCGGCCCCCTATGAATTCACTCAGTGATCTCACATTTTATATTTTATAAGGATATTGGCTTCCTCGCTTTCATCCCGATAGTAAATATTCGACTAAAATAATTTTACTGCGTAGGCTATTTTACTGTTAATCCAATGGATCGTAAAACTTTATAGCACATCTTCATATACTGTGTACAGTATGCAATAATGATGCTCAGTAACTTATAAGCCTTCATCGTTATGTAATCATGTAACCAACAATCATTCATTATATCTCAAATAGATGTTTACTGTAAATGAAAAAATAAATGCGTGATTAATTGATTTCATTAAAAAAATTTCCGTTGATCCATATTCCATAACCAATGTTTTTATTAATACTTTTCATCATTATTGTTATGATATGTGTATCATAACCAGTTAATTATATATAAGATACAAACATACTGCTATTATAGTTCAACGTCATAACATTCCCCTACAGAGATATAAAGAAACGATTGCCATACCTGGTTTACCCACAAAAACAGCCGTACAAAAACATTTTTAATACCGCATTAAAGCCCTGTTACATCAACGTAAATTAACTGAAAAATAATTAAAAATTCAGTTTACATTAATTAATCAGCCCGTGGTAAATAAGAGAATGGATCCAATTTAGAAAATGGGTTATGTTTCTACTCCTTTATTTTCAACGTATTATCAATTTTTGTTTTGTCTCGGTATCCCTACAGAATTTCACATTCCACGTTTCTCCAAATTAACAAACATGAAAGACAGACTGTTGTAAATAACAGGCAATAGCCATAATAAATAACGATAAATAAAAATAATTCGTTAGTAACTTCGTTCTAAGTTTCGTTAGTAACTAAGTTCATTGGGTGCACCTGCACAGATAAACTAGTGCCCCCTGAGAGTGGTCCAACAAATACTTACCTCCCTACCCAAAGAAGAGTAATAACACCCCAAAAAAAACCGGTATTCTAAACCCCAGCAGACCACAAAACAGGTATTATAAACTTCAGTACTATTATTTTATTCTAAAAAATATATATAACATTTAAAAAAAGAGATAAAAAATTAGAGCTCGAATATATAACGTGATTCGAGTTTATAGAAGAATATTACAAAGTGTATGTAGGTCTAGTCCACCGAAAAAAATCCCTATCCTAACCCAGAAGGAAATAATACAGGGGAGTGGTAAAATGGAAGGCCTTCTATTATCGGAGTCCCGGCGGCCGATTGAAACCGGGACGGCTTACCGGGTCCCCGGACGGGTCTACTCCTCCATTTTCGCTAATGAACTCCGGGGGAGGCTCCCCGTACGCCAAGTGCCCCGCAGTTCCACTCCACCCACCCCGCCCCTACAACCACAACCATCCGACCAACAACCGCAACCAACAAGTTTCTTCCCATCGGATCCACGATGAAAAATACCGTTCCGCATTATTTTTAGCGGCGGCGTGCACCTTGGGATTCTCCGCAGTACTACCGAAGGGATTTCTCGGAATTTCTAAATTGCACTCGGGAACGACGAAGGCCGAGTTTCCGCGGGATGCTCAGAGCCGGCGCTCTGATACTGCGTTTGTATCGCTCCTGGGAAAGGACTCCGTTGTCTCGAATTATAGATATAGCTTTATACAATGTAATAAAATCAGGCCCAATTGATAATCCACGTCCTGAATTTATAAAGGATTAGAAAATTATTCTAAAGGTAAACGATTTGTAGTTTCTTACAAGTTGTATAAATCCCGCTGTCCGAAGATTTATATATTTTTTTTAACCGATTTCTTGTACTGTACGCGCTCGCACGGTGTTATTTTTGGAGTTCAGTTGCCATGCGTTATATTAGAAATGTTTTTTAATCTATTGAATTGACAGAGAAACCTGCAGTCAAAAGTCAAGTCGAATGCATCTTTCGGTCAAAATAAGTTTAATTGAAATATACAGTGTTAATAAAGCCGGTGAATAAAGCCACCCGAAGATTATGCATTATTATCGTCCTGATTTGGCCGGATGAAAGAAGGAAGAGTCCGTCAACTTTGGCAATAACCGAGCGCCGGTCGTGTGTCCTGGCTGGCGAGGCTATTAGAAAGGAAGAGGGGGGTGGGGTGGAGGAAGGGGGGAGAAATGGGAGAAAGGGGAAGCGGGAAAAAGTGAAAGTGGGAGGGAGAGTGAGCCGCCGCAAAACGTAATGTCGCCGAGCAATATCCCTCCGAGTTGCCACATTGCTTTATTGATACCTCCTCCTTCCTCTTCCCCTTCTTCTTCTCGTACTCCCGGCGCTCCCTTATTATTGTACTCCGGCCTCAATAAAATAGCCCTCTTCCCCCGCAAACCTACCCCCTCCCACTACCCCCGGGGAAAAATACCCCTCTGTCGAGCTCACGACGCGAGGACGTCGTACAAAAAATTCCAAAATTAGGAACGAAACTTAATACGGATTTGATGTTTTTAATTAAAAAGTTCACGATGGAAAGGATGAAATACCGATTGCACGGAGACAAATTAAGTTAATATTCCCGAATATATATTTCATTTCGGTAGTCGCAACTGGTGACAGATTTGGGCCACCGTAGTGGAAAGCAGCGAAATTGGCGAGGCCACCAGGACTCCGGAGTAGTTCGACTCGAATCTTAGTGCAGTTAATCATAAATTCTAAAATACAAATTACAAATAAGCGAGTCAATTAAATAAAATTAATTTTATTATTTCAATTTTATAATTTTAAAATTAATACTGCCTGTTCTACATTAAATATTTGATAAGAAATTAATAATGAATCTTAATATTTTGTAGGGAAGCGAAATGATATTAGATACATGTCCATATGCTTGTTTTTACGAAATAAAAAGGAAATACTGTACTGAATGGATGTGAGGGCTCGAGCTTTTGTAGTTGCAAGTGTTTGCCCCTCGGCACAAGAGGTCAGATTTCGAAAAGGGGGAATCAATAGACCGGTGCTGTCGCCGGTGGCGAGTCCGGGTTTTTTGCTGCGGTACGAAAAACCGAAGAAATGTTAAGCGACACTCCGCCCCACCCTCCGGGACAGGTACGCAAGCACGGGGTGGTTAGAACGGGGACGGTTTTCGGACCGGAGTAATGAGAATCATTAGGGCCGGGGCACACTCGCCGGGTGGGGGGCAGCCATTACCATGCAACAATGGGCTCAGTGATTGTGATCAACTCACTCGCGGCAGACCTGCACGCCTTACGCCTCCCGCATAATTGCATACTGGAGTCCACGGTGCCCCCACTTCAATGCTCTTTTGCTAGATTGAGTACACAGATTTTTTTATAAATGTATAGACGCTGACAACAAACATATAGGCAAAATGCACACATCTAGTGGCATCAAACAATTAAAAAAAAAATTTTTTAATGATTACTCCATTAAAATAAGGTGAAACATTATACAGGCGAATAAGAAATTAATGTTCCAAAATCAATACTCTCATAATACATTTGTGAAACGATCGACTGGAATAGTTAAAACTTTCCAATTAGGAGTTTGTGAATTTGTTTCATACGTTTTAACATATTTCATCGTTTATGAAATGAAAAAGTAATATACGGTTATATTTTCTCATTGCCATTAAAAAGTTAAGTTGGATTTATTTTTAAGAATATCGGCTTTATTAACGCCGTTTAATACATTTGTGACATTCCTTTACAAGAAGACCTTTAGAAGAGACCATTTATAGGCCACAGAATAAAATTCCTCTCGTTGGATTCCACTGTCATTTTTACCACTGGTTCAACCAGAACTCTAGATATTACCCCGTGAGTCATAATGATTTGACGGTACGTCAAATAATGTCCGCTTTTGTCGTCAGCGCGGCGACTAAATGGGAGGTGACAATTACGCGGGCAATTCGCCGAATAATTTCAACAATCGTCGTTTTATTCCTGCTACGGGAATTGAGTCAAATTATTAACGATTCAGAAAGCGGCGTAGTCAATTAATCGGAACGGACTGTATACAGATTGTACAAGGTTTAATATTGAAACGGGGACGTTTAGAGGGGGCAACGGAACGTCGAGATAAACGACGGTCGGGGCCGTCCGAAAATGGGCCCAATGAACCAAGTTCCAGGGTTAATGTTTATGATTGAGGAGGGCCGGGTGTCGAGGCAAAGCTAAGTGGGACTACAACTGGGGCCGATGGCCATTAGGAGAGATTCTTGTTTTGACCGTGAATTCAACTAGCAAGTATTCTAGAGTTGAATGCTAACTAGATAAATTATCGAAATTGCCGCTCCATCTATAGTTCCAGATTGAAACTACACAGTATTACCACTCGATTAGTTGTATAAAAACACATTTTAATAAATGCTGCGAACACAAAGAAATACACTAAGCTATACAAACATATAAAAATAATTTCAATAAACAGACCCTATACAATCAGTTTTAAAAGCAAGTAATATAATTTTCGAATAACATTGAAAGGCCAGATTAAACATATCCTGTTTTTAAAGTTCATCTTGTTTCAGTTAAAATTATTCCATAGGCCCGTACAGGGCGCAGATGTTTTGCCCCCTCCGGTCGTTAATAACAATTGAGTCGAGAGAAAAATTCCTAACGAAATTGGAGATTACGTAAAAACCGTAAAAAGTTTAAATATTACACTTTCCCGTCTGAGTGGGGTAAGATAAGAATTGATACCCCCTATTCACGAATTAAGCAACCCTATATATCAGCTCAGCTTTTATTGGAGCAGTGCAATATTTCACCGGAAAATAAATCGCCCTCTCCTAAATTTCCTGAGGGCAACGTAACGATTAAATTTTTTGCCAGAGATTAAAATATCGGAATACTAACTTGGTCCATAACAATCTGCCATAATTTACAGGCGTTAAACCGGCTCTGCATTAGCCAGATTGATGGGAGTCGGTCGATTAATAAAAATATTATTAAAACATCTAAACTTATTTATGTTCTAAGTTGTAAATCAATTTATTACTGCCAACGGATCAAACTGTAAGAAGTATATAACTGCATGCTCACGAATCATATCTTACCTGTTTTTCTAGGAAATGGTTCAGCGTTCGCCCCGGGTGTTTAATTCTTTGTGTTGAAACGTTCGCTAATCGTAACCTCATTTCGAATCTCGATCTCTCTGAAATATAAATACGATCATTAAAATAAGTTTTAAACGGTGTCGGTGTATTTACCTAAAGGAGACAGTCGAAATCATTTTAAGATCAACCAGTTCATGCTGGATAATAACAATACATCAAATGAATAAAAATTGGGGCTTTTATGCTCGGCGAAGCGCTCAAGTACCCGCCCGCCAACTTAAAGTTTCGTTGTTAAAGGCGGCCGCCGCGGGGGCTAAGCGGTTAAAGCGGGGGATGGTTAGTGGGGAGGGGTATACACAATTATAATGGCCCCTCCCCGTCCCCCTCTCTACCGGGACCCAATATTATAAGAGCCTCTGCTACCCCGGCGCTTGCTTTTAAAGAAAAAGTTGATCAAAAGGGAAACACAAAATCCATAGAGCTATGTCTGGGGCTCTAAGAAAGAAAAACCGGCACTTTGTGGCTCCGAGTAACCCATACTTGCCCGACTCAATAATGTGACATGGCAAATCATTCTTGTTATATCGAAAAAATTCGGAAAACATTTTCTCCATTTGTATTATTAATTGTTCGTTTCATTCATAAGAAGCTTATATTAGTTAATGTGTTTTACAAATAATTATGATTTAATATTAATATCTATGTTCGTTGCGCCACTCTAGATTGTTAGTTGCGGTAAAAAAAAGAATACTTCTTACTATCTTTCAATTTAGACCATTTATAATGAATGAAGCCTGTTATAACGAAATTTAAAAAAATGTATTACACATCGGTAACAAATATTATCGGATCATTATTGTGACATTCTCAGTACTTTCAAACAATGATACAGAAGATAAGGAAAGCTTAAAATGACCCGACTGGAAATGTACGCTACTCACCTACTACAAATATTTTGTTAGCTGGGCCAGGATTTGTAGTTGCGGATTATCGACTGTCGCCCCAGTTTATACAATAGAACCCTGCGAGAGGATTTAATCTACCTGAATATGAGCCGGAGGTATAAATCCCGGGAGTGGAGACCTGAACGGGGGCGATGTAATACATCACCCAGTTATTCCCAATTGAGGCGGGTCTCTATGTCGGTTTTTTTTTCGAGTGGTGTAGGGTGTATGGGGGCTCGCAAATATTTCAATTGGCACCAGAACGATGTACATACAACTGGGTGTAATACAGCTCTGCGGGTTTCTTGATTGAGAGACGAATTCTCGATTGAGAATTGGGGAGCGCCCTCGCAAACATTTTTTGGATTGATGTCCCCGGAATGCGTCTCGGCGAGAGGCCCCTTTCCGCCGGCCAATATCCATCACTCATGAATCGTATGCAGATTTATGGACTCCGAAAACGATGGCTCTTCCCCGCCTTCACAACCGAGGCCTAAAACTAACCCGATCCCACACCAGTCCCTACGTCGTTTTACATCCGAATGATTATTTAGACGGGGGCTCAAATATTTACCTAGTTCTAAACCGATTACGCAATACCAATTATTATGTCGGATAATTTGATGCCAATTGAAGCGTTAACCTTAGGTAAGACACCGAAAGATATGAACAAAACGAGGTTAAAATAAACAATAAACTGAACAGTGTAGGCATCTCTTCCTTGCCCTTCCTTGTATCATTTCTAATATAGTGAGCAACTTGCATTTAGGAAAAGTAATTGGCCATTATACGATATTTGATATAGCTTGGGAAGGATTCAAATATCGAAAAGGATATTATTATGTTCATTGCTCGTTATGACAAAGTCAGGGATATTACTCTGAAATTCTTTAGAAATAAATCTAAACATCATGGTATTGATATTTAGAGAGGGAGCTGAAAAATATAGGGACGAAAAAGATATCGTCATAGAGCCAGTGGAAGCCTAAAATTTGGAAACTAATGTATAAAAACTATATAATCTAATTGATCATATTACTGAGAATGATTCAGTAAAGCACATTGAAATCCTATGTTTCATGTGTGTATTCGTTTTTTTATTTATCGTGTGGAAACATTCTAAGGGAGACTAAATGTTAGCTTGCAATGTACACCCTATGATATCCAATGAACCAGCCGCGTTAGTTACAAAGCTAACGCCCATGAGCAGAAACAGAGCGACTGTACTGTAATCCGTCGAATTCTGTGCCAAAATAGGGCAATTTTCCCGTATCATGTTACCTGACACTAACGGAATATAAGATTATAAAGATCCTACATTTTAACAAGAGTTAATTAACCGGTATCCAATATACTCGGGCCCGTTCAAAACTGGGAGCACGCTCCAACGAGTCGGCTCATTGTACGAGGAAGAAAGGGTACGGCTGGTTGGCACCAGGGATATTTTCCACGCGAATGGCTTCCGCTTCTTCCTTTTGCAAGTGGAGCTACATGTCCATTGAATGGTTCGCAGGCAAAATTTTTTCGCTCGGATTCTAGGTTTCGGGGCGTAAGGGCCGTTAACGACCGACGGATTTATCCACCTGCGAAGAAACCTTCAGCGAAATAGAGATGGACAGACAATTTGCACATGCACTGGAAAACAGAGGCTGAGGCGCGTCGTTCGAGAGGTGTGCGTGTGTGTGGCACCATAAACTGAAGAAGTTATTGATGGAATAGGATATTTAATCATAATGTGTATGCAATACAAAGAGTAATGAGCATTCCTTATCATAAAGTAGTGTACTTAGGTCATCCAGAAGCACAAATTCTATTATGTCGAATAATATCACAAATTCAATTTTCATCTCTGACTCGGTCTCGCAATGAATAATTATTGATTAGTGGAATTTAAATTAATTTAGCGGAATAATCGTCCATTAGAATTTGTGACCCCTATAATAGGATTTTAATTTAAATACTCAGGTCGGAAATTAAAAAAATGTGTTAGGTCCCGAAACTAACGTAAAAAGAAGCAGCCAAATAAAACGTGGCGCGCTGTCAATTTCGGAGCAAAAGAAAATATAAAAAGTTAACAGCCGAACGCAGGGCCGGCCTCCGACGTTATACGAAAGTCCCTTCTTTCCCCGCCTGGATTAAACTCCATTATCTTGCCTTACATTTGGACCAAATCAATTTAGACCAGGAGAAAGGAAAAACATTTTTTTTGTTGAATTAATTTACAAAAGGAATACGAGGAAGTTTCTTTCAGTTTAAAATCTCTTCCGAATTAGATAGAATCGGAGGCAGAAGCCATTCCGGAATAAAACTATCACCATATTTTTAAAAGACTGAAGTGTAAAAACATAAATGTAAATAGCGAACAGTATTAACGATTATTTTACTTATTTGTATAAATATATGCGGCTTTAAACCGGATTCATGATAAAATAATTCCTTCTGTTTATAGTATATGAGTAATCAAGTAAACAAGATTTCTACAAAACGAAAGATACATTTATATTAATAGCTAGTGCACTTCTTTACGCATTGTTTGCCGCGTAATCGCTATTTTATTCGGGCCACTTTAATTTCCTTCTTATATTGACATATTGACGTAACCGGAAATTATTATTGGAACTTATTATGTCATGAAAACGGACATTTTTCCACCGTTGATAGAATTTCGAGAGAAAAACTTCTATTGACTTTTTTTTGTTTGCCTCTGCTACTACCGGGTTCGGTAATGAGAAGCACGCCGGTCCTTGATGAATTTTTCTTCAGGCAAGAAATTCATTCGAGCAGTTGACAGTTTTTGTACGCAGCCCTGAAGTTAAAGTGAAATTTAATTGACAAACTTTACTCAGCCCTCGCTCCGCGCTTATTAGCATCAATATTTGTTCATAAACCAGACTTATATTACTTGCCTTCGTTTTAAAAATCCTTAAAAAGTTTATAACAACATGTGACACTCTTTGAATAAAATTTTGCTAAAGATAAAACTTTTATGAACCTATATGATGTTTATATGAGTATTCTAATGTTAACTGACGAATGCATCTAGACTACTTGAAACTGCATAATGATTTTGAAGTAGCTTCACTACTTAATTTTTGAGTGTGGCATCGCTGTATGTTGTGAATACGTTTTCGGTAGTAGAGTTCAAGTAGTCGACAGAGCCGCATTTATTGCTCGATAATTACTTATAGCGTGGCTCCAGGTACGGATGGCGGACGTTTAATCTGAAATCGAAAAAGGGAGGAGCGCTCAACATTTTATTATCCTCAAACGGGCGGGGAACTCCGGTTGGTTCCGGTGGGCCACTAAAGAAGTCCTGCGAGTGGAGCTTGAGCACCGACAAAGATAATCCCAGGTGAGCAGCAAATTGTACGCAACTTGGCATCGGGCTCGAACATTAGACCGGGGGTTATTTATCCCACGGACTTGGCCAAGCCTCAGTAAAAAAATGAGCGAGATCGCCATAGGAATGGTGGGAGGGGATATGGGTTCACAAGTTACCCTTAAAGAATATTAATAATATATGCGTGCTCCGAAATAAAGCTGATATAGTGGCGTCTATAAAACGATAAATATTTATACCGCGCCTAGGGAGAGAAAAACTTAATACCCGGCACCATAAAAGATACCGGTTTGTATAAAGGGAATAAGCAGCATTATCGAAATTAGTTATGAAAATTGTGTGGAAGTTTCCTCCTGCAACATCATATTATACTACAGTATGAAAATACTGTTTTGGAACCATCGTTATATTATCAAATTCGAATAACTCGAGGTATATTTTTAACGAGAATCTACCAACACGCCCTATTAATATTCCTGCGTCTTTACACCGTAGAAATACTGGGAAATGAAACGTGTAATAGTCAATGAGGAGAAATATTGATTTATAATAAAAACTGCGACTGAAGGTCTAATAATGGAAAATAAATCACTGAATGCACATGAGCTCGCATTATTATTATCCGGAATGAAATCGATAATTAAATTTAGTACTTAGTCAATTTTGTAAAAATTAAATAAGTGCAAGTTTATTTTTGAACTGAGTTAAAATTTCATATTCCTGAAAGTAAACAGAATTCGGATAAAGTCTTCTTTAATATTGTTACAGAAGGCACTATTGTTAAATGTTACCATTAGAGTAATGCACGCGTTATTTATTAGTTGTTATGACCCGCTCTTTTATGATTTTGTTTCATAGGTCGGTTAAAAGACAAGAAAAAATAAGTGAAAAACTGACAATTGTCAAAGGAGTGTTTTCGTATCCTTTTTATTCAGACTGAATTTTTCTGGCCTGAGGTGAAAAACTTCATGTAATATCATCCTGCCTTTTCTCAATCGACATCGTATTATCGAATACAACTCACTACGTGTGCTCCACGCCCTCAATATTACTTTGACAGGGAAACATATTTTCTCCTTTTACTATTGCCCTCGGGAATATGTTCACTCCATTTCTCTCAAGGCGAAACGCGCAGTTGCGTCGTGAATGTTAAAACTGTAAAATGCCCGATTTATATATACTTCAAAATTATAGGTTTTTTTAACCTATTTTATATTTTATTTTAGCGCAATTCAATTATATTAAATTGTGCTAAATGAGTACAGTAATAAGCAATAATTACAACATTTTGTTGACATATTTTAAGGTAGTACATATAAATGTAAATGGACTTACAGGATAAGATATTTTCGTCAAAATTAGGTGGGACCAAAAACGTGATGAATATCTTGCTAGGTAAATATACGAAAGGTATGTATTAAGGAGAATACAAATATTATGTTGGCGGAAAGGGACAACAGTATGATGTTTATTTCGCTTCCTATACTCGAGCGTAAAAGGGGTTTTAAAATATTATTTTCTTTCCTTTCTGATTATAACTTCCGTTATTGCCGCTTATGAGTTTTGCCATAAAGAGAGCGGGCAGCGATAAACTCGGAAACGAATAAACAATGTGACGCCGTTTTATTGTTCTTCTAACTTATTCTTGCACGGCACGAAAAATATGAGAGCAATGGAAAACGATACGATTGAAATAGATGGTGGAATACCGCAATTGATTTCGGGCCCATGATCTCAGCACTCGTAAAATAAAAACAGCATATTTGAATATAAACGAGTCAGTTGGCGAATTTGTTACGCGGCGTTCCGAAAAACGTGGCTTTTAATTTCATTTATTCCGGAGGCCATTAATATTTAACACGCGATACTTACTGCAGTAATATTACATTTGTTTCCACAGAATTTAGAAATATATCAGGACACCATAGTCATTTACAGGGGAACGATACTGAGAAGGAATTATACCTCCAATACATTTGGGTTCATATTTAGGGAATACAAGGATATTGCATTTGAATTACTAGCGTATTACAGCAGAGTTTATTTACTCATTTTGATAAATAAGTTGTATTCATGCTTACATAATTATATAATTTAACATTATATATTCTATACGTTTCAATAATATAGAATTAACTATGCATTTTTTGAGAAGACAGGTATTTTTTCTGACAACTACAGCTAATGGGTTTCCTCCGTGATATTATGTCTATTTAAAACTGAAATTCTTTTCAACGATCTGCGGGGCAGAGCGCGCATCGTCGAAAAAATACAACCAGGCATGCATCAGATACTAATTTCTTTTTTTCCGGAACGGAAATGTAACGTGGAAATAAATCACAATTTTATATAGGGCGTACCGGATCCTGCCATCCGACTGGAAGTGGAAAATGTTGTAACTCGTCGGCAAAAAAAGAATGGAAGAAAAAATCAACGAATAGACGAGAGGGATCCCAATATGAATAAAGCAAATATCCTAAAACTCAGACAGTCAGATTAGCGAAAAAGAGCTCGCTTATAGATGGCAAAATTGGTTTTTGCATAAATGATATTTCCTTCATTTCCTCAAAGAAATTTATTAGCGTAATGTTTTATAAATTACGAGCATTAATTGTACGATTCAGAATTGTTGTACGGGAGATAGTAAACATTAATTTATATCTTAGTAGTTTGGCTTATTTAGTATAAAAAGTATGGTCCTACGTTAGACCGATTTTTGCTTTATAAAATCGTTTGCTGTTTAGTGTCGTTTCATTGGTAAATTACAGTGACACCTAGGTAGGTATCCCATCTGTACTGCCACTACAGTGCTACAGCGGCAATAATCAGTGAGTAGATATCAGAAGATTACAATAATGCTGTCGTAATCTTGACACCACAAGTAGCGGTACAGAACGGTAGCCAAGAACGATGGCTACTGCTCCGCCTTCCCGCGACCGAAGCGTCAAACGTTAACAAGTGGATAATTCAAACCCTCAGACTCAGTGGAGCTTGTAAAATTTGAGGAGCGGCACAGGTGAGCCGCAGCACAGCGGTAATTGCCGATTTAGGGTTTGGGAAGTCCGGGGACCCACCCGAGGGGCAAAACCTTACTCGACCCTCCCCATAAATCACATAGGGTAATTACGGCTTTTCACCGCCGCCCACAGCCCCGCCTACCCGAGCCTCTTACCACTTACCATTTTATAGTTCTAGAGCGGGCGCTAAACACGCTCCCATATCGGCGGCTCCGCCTCGTAATTCGCCAATTACAATTTAGATTCTTCGTGTTTAAAAACGTTTCGCGCGGTTAGTATAACTTTCACTGAACGAACTGAAAGATTAAATGGTCGACCCGTCAAGGCCGACAGAAATATTAGTCAAATCTTTTCTTTTTTAGAAATGACTATTCTCGCTCTCACCACGAATAGTCAGTTTCAACACCAGTAACAGTATAAAAATTATTCATTGGATCATTATTAAAATAAAAAGTGAGAAAGCTGAAATTAATTTGTCGCAGAGATTAGAAATATGTATTTATATACGATTGAGAAATAAACAGACGCAAAGGCGCAACAAAGCCTAAGTTCTTTATAGGCACACTTTTTCAGTGATCGAAATTACACTGTGACAATTAATTACACAAAAAATCATTTGTCGCAATTCGCCATTTGAAATAATTAGAAGACAGATTTAGGGCACATGTTATTAAATATAATGAAAACCGGGATATATATATAAGGGTTGGGTTTAGCAGGGCACCTGCAGTTATGGGACGGGGGCTGGCGGTGCAAGTGGCAACTGTGACGTACAGCCCCCGGCTAGACCCCAATAAGAAAAACACCCAACGGGGGAGGGGTCCGATGTAGTCAACTCAACCTCGTTCCAACTATGAATTTATTAGCAATTAACGGGCATAAAAATGGTCCGGACCTGCCATACCTTGTGGTGGAAATTGAAACGAAATATTAAGGAAGAGAGGCCCGAAATTGTAACATGGTTTCCTTCATTCCCTGCGCCAACTTCTAAGATAACTGAAGCCTCACTATATAATACAATGCTAACGTAACTTTCGGTTAACACAGTTAAAAATGTTTCATACCATTATATTAAAAATCATTTCTGACTTTCAGGCGAACGTAGACCAGGTCACAGTGAAGGTTTTTGATTATTTTATTTTATTATTCAGTTAGTCTATTTTGTATATATGTAAACTCTAGGGTTCCTATTGATTTCTCAATCGTTTGCCCGAATATAAGTATTCAGTAGGGTTGCATTAGCGGGAGAGAGTTTGCACGTTTTTATCTTAGTAACTGCACAAACGCCGACGCCAAGTTCTGGTGGGAATTGACGTTCAACAGGCATAAGGAACTAACTGATCAAATCCGAACAGGAAAGAAAGTAGAAATCTGATATCAAACGAAATTCTACCGGGCGAAACAATGGAGAAAGTTGTCCTCCCAAGATCTTCCAACCGACTTCTGGAAGGAATATCCGACAGAAGTTGTTCTCCTTATGTTCCGTTTATACTTATGAGCCTGCAGAACTTCTCTAGCGTTCTTCAGAACAACTGTGTGAGTGTGCGTCTGTGTTTGTCTGTTTGGAGTTTTTCCACATTCCCCACACAGCGCCGATTGTACTCCTCTAACATACGATATTAATGGAATAAGAACGAGAGTCGAATCGGGATACCACACTTGTGTGAAAAGCGCCACATTTTCCTTTTTTCGTCGCGCTGGTACCCAGTTTGGGTCGGCACTTAGCGGAAGTAGGTTTTCTTTACCGGGCAAAGAGAGGCGCGTTGAAAAAAGAGAAAGTTGATTGGATGCATACACAATTTGTTTCAAGTTTTAAATTTAAATAAATATAGTAATTCAAAGTGTGCCGTAATACGCTAAACGATGGTAAGGCAATAAGGAAGCTTAATTAATACATATTATATGATCAGAAATATAAAATATCATATTAGTAGACTCGATTTGATTTTTGTTAGCAGTACATGCTAGTAAAAACGCTGTCACTACTATGAACTAGTTCATCGGTCTAGGCCTCTTATATTGTATGCTGAGTGTTTAACACGTTAGGCACAAAATCCATCACACAAGTAATTGATCCAACGGTTTTAGCTCGGACCGCACTGTCAGAAATATTTTCTTTTTGCGATTTAAACAGCTTAACGGATTATTTGAAGTGGGAGAAAACCAACCGAATGCAATCAGTCTACGCATCGCCGAATAAAGGAAATATGTCGGGAAAAACCGAACCTTGGAACAAGATGTTGTCAGTCTGTCAGTGAAGAAAATTGTTTCAGATAGCACAGGCGGCTCTTCCGAATCTCATTGGGCGCTCTTCCTAAATTGACTTTTAAATTGTAAAACTGGTAGTCAGGTTATCAATTTTTATATTACGGTTGCAGGACGAATTGCTACAGTACTGAGGGCACTCTGACAGAAATAGTTTCTATTGAATTGAGTAGAATTAATAGTTACCAACAATGATAGTAATGATGAATAGGAATACTAATGTAATAAGTGATTTGGTCAAGGGCGGAGATATCTCGGGTTCCTATCTATCCTATTACCTATCTTATGGAAAATTAAAGGCAATATTCATCGAATTCTGAACTCTGAATTTACTGATGGACTATTGTGAAAACAGTAAATGAGTACGCCCCAACACTAAATTACTCCATTGGAATAGCGAAGTTGTCCAAGACCGATAACAATAAGATATCGAGATGCTTGAGGGTGGCATAGACGAAGCATCGAATGCATCATTCTAATGGGACCGTTGAAACGGTCGACCTCCCTAAATGACTATTTTACTGCAACGACCCAGAAACAAGCCAGTTTCTTCCTACTTTATAATAATATAAACTTCGTAAAAGCGGATAAGGAAAATTAAACTCCGTAAGGAAGTAAAATAGACCGCGGTAATAGACATAATCTTGTTTATCGTATAGTCCTCGTTTAAATTTAATTCGATTAAGTTTAATACAAAATGAATTCACTCGAAATTCATCCTCCTCTCAGGTTGAAATTTTTACGACGGATAGCAACAGCAGGTGAATAGGGATAACGTTATAAAAAAAGTTGAACAAATTGGAGAAAAACCTAATTAACATAATTCATTCCGTGTTTTGGAGGCGCGGGCCGTTTCATTTGGGTCCGAATGAAGGGCAGGGTGGAAAATGTGGCGAGGGGAAGGGCGGGGAGGATTCACGCGAAATCTCAATTGGGGCCCCTGGGGGAAATTCGCACTAATCGAGGCGGTATAAAAGGGCGGAAGGTCATGGTGGGAGCCGGATTCGGCGGGTGGGTGGGGTGGTGGGGGCGTAGTACTGGGAATAAAAAAAGGGTCCCGGACACCCCGAACGCGGGAACAAAAAGAAAGTCCCTTATTGATGGGGCTTTTGAAAGTTCCCCGGGCGGGGCCGGTGCCGAAGGTCCGAGCCCGGGGCGCGATTTATCGCCCTGTAGGGCCCGGGTAAAAAACTGGCCCAAGATGGGCCCTATTCGTCAAACGCGGTTAGGCCCGCGCCACGCTGACGGACGACCTACCGTCGGCATTCATCCGGTCCCGCGATACTTACCGATTCGCCAGCTTCACATGTATCTGCCCACAAGTTGAAAAAACGACCCGCCAAGGTCGGTTGATTCACTAACGATTTGATAGGAATCCTCGGTCATTTTACAGGATTGAATAACCGTACTACATTACATAATTCCCTCATTTACAGATACAATATTGCATATCGAAGTACGAATTAAGGAGGAAATATTTTGGTCGGATGTAGTTTATTGTGTCGACAGTGTAGAATCGAACTATGGGGAACTAACCGTGAATGCACCATTAACACTTTCGCTGCGCAACACGTTTTGAGATTATGTGCTAGCAGTGCGCACATATTTTAGTAGTTGCGTTTTTACTCGTGTTGAGCAGTTTGACGATTTTGCCATCTTATAAAAATTGCCTAATAATTAATATTTATTTATTAATAATTAAAATTTATTATTAATATAAATAAATAATATTAAAAATAACAAACTCACAGTACAACTTTATAAAACTAATATAAATATTTAAATTTAATACGTTTCAACATGTCCTATTCAGAATACTAAGAACAACTGAGTGTACGCGTTTGATTTTCTAAACATAATTATGCAGGCTCGGACATGCTCGTAGCCGTAAAATTAGTAATAATAATAGTAACCAGCGTAAAAAGTCGTGTGGAGCAGTAAACGTAAATAATACGCAACGAAAATAGCCGTAATGAGCAGAAAATTAATTTAAAACAAGGCGCGAAAATACTTGTTCGGAGCTTATGGGTCACTGTTTTATTTTACTAAGCGGATTTGATCCGACAGTTTCAGTTGGGATCAGTAATAATTTCAAATCGCTAAGAACTCCATATCTTAAAGAAGGCAGAGATCTTTGACGCATCTCCAACTCTCATACAATCAATCCTCCAGTCTCTTCCACCCACGTAACTCTACGGCAAACAGAATCGACACATTTTTTAAAATTTTTATTTTTCAGACGGCATATAAGAGTGCTCCTACTACTAACCACATAACGAGTTTCCGTTGGCGTTGGAGATTATATAACCAAAAAAAAAATTTTTGCTGTTTTAAGTCAAATCGGTACAGTTTTCTTCAGTGTTCTTCTTCGTTATCAGGTTAGCCTATTATACAATACACAATAGTCCTTTATCTAACAACCTGAGGGGCTGGCCGGCTAACTCGCCCAACTAGGTCAACCGATTGTGACCGCTCTTGTCCGCCCCGCCGGCTACACACCTAACTTATCAACAAAGACTTTTCTAAGTCAGTGATCACAGTTCTTTATTGACCGATCGCCTACTTATCGATAAAAGACAAAGGCACTCACCTAATTAATTATCTTTTATTTTCAAATTACGGAATGTAAACTCCAGCAAGTTACTGTACAAAAAAAATATTACACGGTCATATTACACGAGGGCGGTATGCAAGAACTGTGCAGTCCCTATTCATAGATCAGCTCATTAAACAACAACATTCAGGATACACCGAGGCATCCATACCTGAAAAATAATTGGAAACTCGTTCTTCTCATTCCTTAATTCAACCTAACTTTTCCAAGTGGCTATAATAAATCTGTCCTGAGTTAATTAGGGATTGTAGAAATTGTAGACATAGCAGTTGGAGAGTGAACGGAAATTGTGATGGAAGATGTTGAAATATTAATGAAAATTAATCGAATGCTAAGGTACGGTAAAGATAGGGAGACAGAAGTATAGTAGGGTTCAATAGTAAAATGCGTTCACGCAAATTATAGATCTGATGGATTTAGTGAACTCTGTATTGCTCTATATTTGGTCGAAGAACGGGAATTAGCCTAAAAGTCTACTTTGGTCATTAAAATACAGATGTTACAATAACACAAAGACACAAAGCCAGATCTTCATTCGAGTTTGAGACGATTTTTCCGGTTTCGTCGAGCCACTTATCGCAGCCTGCGCTCCAACAAAGCTACGGTACGGTGCGGAGCCCGTGCTAATTTTACTACAGCTTGTAGTGCCCACGTGTTCAATTATTTATGTGTAGACAGGAGACGATAAAGTATCGTCGTGCTATCTGTTACGAATAGCGGAATGCAATTACAAGGTGATTTGCAAGTATGTTGGTCTTTGAGACATTCATTCACAACTGGACACAGTTCCGGGTGTTAAAAGTGTCCAAATTATACACAATTCATCGCTTGTATATATACTGTGTCATGATTTTTAATCAGTGTACTCGTAACCTACTAAAACTTTCAACTTTCGAGCCTCTGCCGCGCCGCTAAAACCATTAAACTAAAAAATTAATACAGTGATTGTACTTACTCTGCAGTGTATACACGATATTGTTCACGATAAACGAATTATCAGACTATACCGGCCCGCGAGACTTTCTACAGTTATACAAATAAGTATTACAAACATACATTTTACATGAGATATTTACATTGGGAATGTAGCAATATTAAAAACATTTTTATAATTAACTGTGAATTCGCTATTATTAATCCATCGTTCAACGATTAGTATTACTTATTACCAAAACCAGTCCCTGTGTACTTTTTGTCACGCAGTGAACATAAATCGTATTGTAGCGGACACGCGATAACGAATCCCCTTTTTGTGGAAATAAAACGAGACTTCATTTACAAGCGTTGGCGACAGCACTCGGTTGGGCCCAAATTTAATCCACGAGAAATTTGTTCCGCGCCTTTATACCTCCCGGTTACGATATGTTTTGCCCCGTTCATAAAGTGAAGCGTCTATTCCATTCAGCCTCTTTATTCCACGCTGTCCGTTCGACCCATTAAGGAGAATGGCGGGGAAAAAAAAATCGCTGCGAGCGCCGCAAAGAACCGCGATAGAAATTTGTAAAAGGGATAAATCATTGGGGTTCCATTATACGGGAGGGGCGGGGCTTATTCAAAAAAAAAAAGAATAAAAGTAAACTTATTGTGGGGCGGGCCGCCATTCTGCGGGCAAGGCCCTTCGCATTGTTCGGGCGAAGCAACTTTTGTTTTTCGAGGCTCTTTTCCGGCCGACGGTTCGTTTGTCGTCCAACCAACGCGGTCACAGCTTTTAACAGTTTCGGTGAAGTCGTTTTCAACCAACTTCGCTCAAATATCGAGCTCCGGCAGATTGAGATGTTATAAAATGGAATCCAAGAGCTGTTCTGCATGCCATATGACGTAAAACACTATAGACGTTAAAACTATAATACATATCCGAAACGTAGTCTCACACTTAGTACAATTGCTTGTTGTAAACGTGCGCAATGAATTTAACATTTTAATATTACTGTCTTATATAACGAGAAAAATATGTACGTCTAACGCTCCTAAAACAATCCGAGACAAGCGTGACAGCCATTTCGCATACACTTTGAGAATAAAGCAATTTCAGGGATGAAACAAATCCTATAATCTGTTTCTCTCTACTGGAAATGTTTAGTTCTTCTAGCTCAGACCTAAATAAACACGAACGCGGGTGGAAAAAAGTCGATTTCGCGAAACTTTCAAAACCTTTTAGTTGGCCCTGTCTGCTGTTCCCAAAATATTTTCAATAACAGGCAAATTTCCACTTTATCACGACAGTAAGTCACACGATAATCAAATAGGATCTCTTTCCTTACAATAAAACCAATAATTTACAACATTTCCGACGAAACATTCACTTTAATTATGTCATGTTTGAGATTTCAGCTGCGACTGACAGATATCGCATCATGAATTATGATCAGTTGTATGTGCGTTGAATTAAGTATACTACAATAAGAATTTGAATTATTTAATAATTTCAAATATTGGGCTATAATTAAAACACTGTTTAGTCAAGCTCAACTAATATATACTTATTTCACACGTAACACCCTTTTGCAGCCGGTTAGGATAATACGTTTACCTGAATAATTTGGTTTCTTTATGCAAATTCAAAACCTCCCACCTCTTTTTAATGCGTTCAGGTTCGTTCGTGCCCGTAACATTTACTACTAATAAACGAATATATGAGGTGAATAATTTCCCATTGCCGTTGGCTCTGGACAGATATATTTAATCTTTATAATTTAAGAAGAAAATTAACTTATTAGGTATACATAAATTAATTTATTTATATAAAATTATAATTAAATCGTAATTATTTTCGCATATATTTATAACTTATATTTTTATATAATCACGGAAACTATATTTATTTAATGTAGTTTATTTATTTATATAAAGTCTATTTATTTATTCCACTAATTATGTTGCCCTCAACTTTGAACCTTCGTCCCTTTACCTCAGAAAGATATGCAAAGCTCCATACAAAGCACTATTTATTGTATTAGAATAGTTTTATTTCAATGCTGGTCTCCGGCAAAAACGAGGCAAATTCGCAATTTTAACAAAGTTATAGTTGAGGTCTTATTCAACGTACTTCATGTGTAATATCGTGAAACGTTTTCCATCTGTTCACCAACCTGTTCATTAATTTCTGAATTTGAGGATTTCATTTACCAAAATATGTTCTGACAGAATTAACATTTGATAGAAATTGCATAACCAAATCCATTGATTTAACTATAGTTAAACGAAGATTTTGCATCGTCGGTATTATTAAATAAGGAAACGTTTAATATATATTATTTCTTATGACTGCGATCGAAATATAACACAGTCAATAACATTTCGACCTCGTTTTGTCATTCCGATAGGAATTTTGAATTCAAAAACATTTTGTGTTAATCTTGTTCTATGAAGCTGGTGGGCGGGGATGCCCGTGTAATGCCGTCCAGTTATTGTAGTCCGGGCCACATATTTACACGTGGCAATTCACCCGCGGCGAATGAATAGAGGGGTCGGCCCTAAATGTTTAATGGCGTCTAACTAGAACGCTTGGATAGCGAGACTACAACGGAATTGTTTACGCCGGCGCCGACCCGCTGAAACTTAATACCCGGGGCTCGGGGCCCCCGTGTATATCGGCGCTTGTTAAAGCTTATAATCCATCGGCCGAAAATCAAACACCCGTCGGACGGAGGAGGGAGGCGGAGTTGAACCGGCGTTGGAAGACGAGTTAGTTGCCGGGAAAACAATTAGGGCAGGGGCGACGTTTTCAGGAAACACGTTATCGATGCCAACCGGCTTTCGGCTCGGTAAGACGCCGGGGCAAAGATCAATGGAAACCCTGTTTTGGCAACAACAAGAGCCTGTTATTTTCTTCCTGATCCCTCAAATTGTTAGTAGAGTTTAATATGTGGTTGTAGGAATAGAGAAAATCTCGACGACTCCATCTTCCCTAGTAGATAAACCTACTACTCAGTTACGTACTGGTAACGCAATAACCAGTTCCAGTTATTACTTTTATACATTGACTGAAATATGGGCCATACTGAAGTTCTACAGGTTCAAGAAAATTCGTCAATTTTTGAAATGCATTCAAATTCCTGAGTGTGAGGATAAACTATCATTGTGACTGCTGCGGTTTCCAAACTTTAATGTGTCTCATTTGACGCGAACATAGGGCGCGAAATAAAACTGAATTCTAGGTTACATTAGTTACTTCCTAACAATAACCAGAAAGCACCGCTATCTCCGTCCTGATAGTGCATAATATTTGAACAATCGCCGAGGCTAATTACCAGTTTTCGAAGAAACCGCGACGAATTTTCAGACATAACTGCGGAAGTTAGATTGTTGAGAATATGAATATTGAACACCTTCGCACATGACCCATTGTCGACAATTGGCGAATCTACCCAGGACTGCATGCCTAAGTAATACAACTCTAAACCGGTCCACACGGCTTCTCCGTTATTGGTGGAAACAGACAGGAAAATTCGGCTAGTTTCTATTTGTCAGTCATAAATCCTGGTTTATTGACAGGCGGAATAGAACATTTCAAGAAAATTATGGTTTCACCACAATATGCTACGGACTAGAGGAGAATTAAAAGAAATCAAATGACATTCGTTCAATAGTTCTGACTAAAGGTCACCACGGTTTAATACGATAAATAATATTATATTCTGTTACCTATCAGCTGTGCTAATACAATTATCCATGGCCTAAAGTTACAAGGAACTAAAATGTTTAAATAAAACCTACATTAATTTCATAAACTCCTCATTGTTTCCCTGTCATAAATGAAATTCTTTTCGATGTGAAATCCATATTTCGCTATTACTAAGAGAAGAAAGTAACCAACGAGACGAAGAGATAATTTATTTAGGGCCTCCGCTAATGACCCGGAGGAAAAAAGCCAATTAAAATGTAAACGACTGGGTTCTTTTTCATTCCAATACTTGGAATTCAAAGTATCCATATTCCAGCAAGAAATATCCTTGCTAAAGGATTAATTAAATGAATGACAAACAGTATCGCGCATGAAATTACGTAGAATGAATCGTAAAGCATATTTTCTGGGTAATATTTTTCGTACGAATTCAGGTAGGCAAAATTTTTCGATGATATATTCATGACAATCAGCCTCCTGTTTCTTCTTTCGGTAATTATGGAAGAAATAATATGACTACTTTATTGAAAAATACGCATAAATGTAATGCATAAAATATTGTGATATTCTGGAGTGAGTTATATTATTAGAAGGGGGCTGGGACGCTTACATGGTTGTCCTGCATGCTTAATTGGGCTCTGGTTCGTCTCCCCTCCTCCTACTAAACAGATATCTGTAGGTTCGTGATGTTTCTGTCTCCTCTCGCTGGTTTGGTCTTTTGCTAGACCGGTTTCGGCTGCTCGCCATCTTCAGTAGCGGTGTTAGTCACTGATAGCACTTTGGATGTTTTTTGGGCATCCTCACTGCACTGTCACTTTCACATGTACTGTAATCGCTTTGATATTTAAGTTATTAAAACTATTAAAACGCGTAGTGTATTCATTTTAAGGCGCTACTAGTTTCAATGATACGGCGCACCTAATACTAGCCCGCAACAAACCTCTGTCCTACATTTTAGTATCAGCGCCTTACATAGAATCATATTTAGTGACATTAGCAGAATTAGTTATTGTTATTGGGGAATTATGTTTGTCTTATTTAGGTTGGATTTTGTTAATCCGTTATATCCGACAATCTGACTCACACTTAAAAAACGGATTAACAAAATCCAACCAAAATAAGACAAACACTACAGCACATGTGAAAGTGACAGTGCAGTGAGGATGCCCAAAAAACATCCAAAGTGCTAACAGTGACTAACACCGCTACTGAAGATGGCGAGCAGCCGAAACCGGTCTAGCAAAAGACCAAACCAGCGAGAGGAGACAGAAACATCACGAACCTACAGTATTCCAACCCCTCGCAGACCAAAAAACAGGTATATCAAATTAAACAGATATCCCTCGGTGGACGAATTTCCCGCTCTTATTATGCAGTCTATTGTACACTTAATGAATACCTAATTGAATATAATTGAGATGTTTATTATTTCGATTTACTCTCGGACTCCCGTTGCGGAGGTCAGCCAATGAGGATTTTATCAACAACGGTAAAAACAAAACTGAAAAAATATGACGGTATTCTGATGAAATATTTTATTTCAATCAGAAAAAAGCATTTATACTAATGGAAAACTTTTTTCTCAACCTATAATTGTATATTTTTTTTAATATAGTCGAGTAATAAATTTAACCGTTTCCATATCTCCTCCGTTTATACCCCACCGGAGACAACTGATAACACGAACTGTCATCACCGAACTACATCCCTCAAAAATAATATATAAAATAGGAAAGTACTATGATTCTCTTTATATATTATATAAAGGAATTACACATTACAATATGATGGCTACCGCCTCTGAATTTATTTATGTGAGGTCGATTGTGCCAACACCAATCAATTCATACTGAAATATTTCAGAATCACTGATGTTCCTATAAATAAAAACGATGGATGTTACAGAATTACACATGAACTTATATAAAGAATTATATATGTTTGGCAGAAATTTGAACGGAGGAGTCGGAGGTTCGCTAATGTTCGTTAGCATTAATAATCCCAAGTTGTTCACAGTCGGTCGGAATTAATGCGGCAGTTAAGACAGTAGTGTTGTATAGCGCGTCGATAACGTTGTCCCCGTTGGTGTCTTCTTAAACAAGTCTATTCGGGTCATGGCGTGGGTCGTCACACGTCGGTTTTAATACGGGAGTTTAAAGGGAATAATAAAAGGCGATATGGCTCTAATAAAGAGGGATCCGCCCCTCGGTAGTGAAGTTTAAATGAAAACAGTTCGACATAATACAAGGGCGGAAAGACAAGATTATGGGAAGGGTTATGGCGACGAGTCGGAGAAGAAAATGAGTCACCGGTTAAAAAGGGGATAATATCCGTGGCGCTGTTTGAGGATGAAATTTTCCACGAAAATAAAAATTGAACTGGCCCAATCCACAGGATTGTTTGAAATAAAATGAACCTTACCTGAGAAGAAAATAGTAACCTGGCTTTAAAAATGGGGAACAATGAAGAAAACAATAAAATACACAATAATTCCAGGAATTTAATAGGAACGTTACTTGTACAAGGATAATATACCATATATACCTCCATAGTACGAAATGCAGGATAAAAGGATATATTTATGGAGATAAATATGAGGAATCGATTACATCGCACATAACTTCTCATACTATCACTAAAACCTATAATTGAAATGTCCGGTTATTCAAATACCCTTCCAATTACGACCTACCTTCACGTTATGATTTCTTAAAGATATCTCTAATTTGTGTTGCCTTCATCCAGGAAAATAGGGTACAGCAGATGACGATGAACCAAAATATCGAACAAACAAGAGGAGTTTGTGTTAACCACGAGGGTAAGAATGGTATACATTCAGAGAAGTTTTAACGTAATATTCACTGCGAGAATGTACACGTCAACAGGTCTAAACTAACAATTACAGAAATACAAACATAAAATGTTAGAGACTGTAATGATTTCGTAGTCTATATTTCTACTTATTACCTAGATGATACTGCAACATTTTGTGAAATGAAAAATGCTAGCCTTTCTTCTAATTTCTGGGACCGAGTGAAACATAATAATAACGAATTATTTAATTATGATGCTACAATTACAATGTATAAATAACGTAATAAATAACGTGTATTTTATACATAATATTCAACTAACTATGTTGGTAATAAATACAATTCCAACATGTAGGACGGGGGCGCTTTAATTGACTTCCAAAAAATATGAAAGGTATAACGGCGTGCTGTGATACTAAACCCGATACACAGAAGTAATGATGGTTTGCCTGATCGATGCGCCGTCCTACGCAGATTTTTTTTTATGTTTGGACGATTTCATATTCCGTGCCTTTACATCAATATCATTTTCGCAATTTTTTCATGGTATTTGCCACTTTTATTAATAATTTAATCATGTATCTTTTTCATTCGCACAGTTCGGGCGAATAATGAATGCCATAAAAGGGAATAATAATAACGTTAATTTATATTTTTTAAATTATTCTAATTGATAAGTTTTCATCTGTTAGAAGAAATATTACTTTAAATTTTTAATATAGAATATTTTTTATGAATGGATTGATAAAGAAATGAAAATTTTTTTGGGCTCGCTATTTTATTTCGTTTTTTCCAACTAAATTTGACATGATTTATTTTTAAATCGCAAATCAGAGACGAAAATTCAAGAGTACCATCACATTAGAATGGAATCCACGAATCCGCACAATTACGAATTCACAAATAAGTACTATTAACAGACGCTTGCCGGGTTGTAGGATTTTGTGGGAACGCGACCTATTAACTTCGCACTAGTTGTACTGTTGTTGTTGTTGTTGTTGCTCTAACAGCGCCAATTATTTCAATATAATTTAGAACAGTTTTCTCTAATGGAGCACTGAGTTCAATCTAATTGTAGCAAGCTAAATAGTCAGTTCAGAAACTACACAGCACGGCGACCCGCCATATATTAAAATTGAGGGAATTCAAATGGAAGGAAATCATACAATTTTGAAAAATGTAACCTGTGAGACACAGTGGTAATATAGTGCATCAAATCCTAAGTGCAATTATTTATTTACTTCTGCTATGAAATAATCGTAGACCTACTCTATTTGAATACTAAGAAAATGTATAATAAAATATAAATCTTAAATGCGGCTCCTGGTTAATGTGACCAACTCAAGATAATGCTACACATCCGGATAATTAATTGATTTCGGGCGTAAAATCCTTTAACTCAATACACATACATTTGGTTCGTATTTACCTGCGACATAAGATCAAAAACAAGTGTTCATCGTTTAAACTTTTTTCTCATAATTGCTCAGTATAAAATTGTTAGAATAAATTGCACAGTTATTGACGCTGATCACGACCTGTTAAATGATACGAGGACCATTAAAGGCCAATGGATGGGCGGATGTTTTATTATCTGGAAAATTTAAGACGAGCGTTCGGCTACAAGTTTTCCTCGGGGCGGCTTTTAACGGGGCTTACGTGACTCGGTTCTGGTTATGCCGGCAAGTAGGCCAGCGTTCGCCCTGTGTGTTGTCCCGGCGAATGAACGTCCCTTTTCTCCGCCCCGAAGCGGATCCGGATCAATGACGTATGGTCAACGCGACAGCCCTTTGCATTTCAAACAGCGGCGGCGGCAGAAATCTGTCCGTGAAATGAAAATTTTCAGAGGCCGTAAGGGCAGAAATATTTTAAATTAATTTATATTCGCCGAAAACATATTTGAAAAACGCTGGCTCCGGCTTCGCACGATGAGAGGATCGGGCTAGTGATATCCGTTAATGCCGTCGCTGACGACGCGGAACGAAAATTAGCGCGGAGGGGCGTTTCCTGAAAATATTCTGTTCACCTGTAATAACGAAAATAAATGGTTATGCCGTCAGTTCAGGAATGCATCACGGCGGCATGAAAAATGTTCGGGTAATACATATTGTCGCCCAACACGATCACTCAAACAATACGGAAGGAAGCTCCGTCATTTGATGTCATCAACCCAAACTGTCTTCCTCAAGTACAAAGTTCATTGGACTAACCTAACGAGAAGATTCGGTTTGCCGGTGAAGAGTCGCGGCGTATACATATTTCATGTAAACTGGCCATCAAGGAGGAATTTAGAAATTTAGCCTAATTAAAAATTCCCTATCTTCTTAAAAATTCGTACAGAGTGATCATCCCTGTTGTATATTGAAACAAGTACAGGCCTGTTGCTATTGAACTGGAACCAATAGGATCAAACGAACCTTAGGGTTATTGACCTCGATGAATCACGTTTTTTCCCCCACTGTGATTTACGATGTTGTGTTGGCTGTACGTACTAACAAAAAAGAAACAGTTAAAAGGACGATGAATATCAGAAAATAAAACCACCTTGCATGTTATTCAGGAGTAAGAAAAATGAGAATGCGTTTTCAGCGCATGTAAAGTAATATAAGGTATATGGTTATAACTAGAAATTGGTTATTATTATACCCCCTTAGGGGGTATGATGAGTTTATGAAATCAGACATTATTCCCGATATTTGATTTGCTGATCGTGTTTCCTGTTCTACTTGTACACTATAAATAGGAACCACGATATGTATCAGTAAACTGTGTAATGATAGTGGTGGCAGGTATTTTCATGTTGATTCGAAACACCACGTATTTTAGTGTAATCTACAATAGAAAATTTAATTTTTAAGAATATTACGGTCATTTGAAAAGCATTAATCAACATTTGGCTAGTTAAATAATTCGCAATAGTCCAAATTAATGTAATTTAAATTCAAAAATAGTGCTACACACTTGTATTACCTGGCAAAGTGGACACAGCTGTATTCGGCCACAACAATGCTCCCGATGTGTAGATAGTGTAATATTAACAGTGAGGCAACAATTAGTGTACTCTATCAATCGAACATCTGTGTTAATTACATTATCCATACGGTTGTCAAGCCAATAACTGAATCATCCAATAGTAGGCATATAGGTTAGACTGTCAAAGGGAAGTAAGTGCGTTAATTGAAATCAGCTACGGTCCGAATACGTATATTGATCCGAGTCCAAATACACAAATGAGTGGCGGTTTAGTGTAAAACAGAAAAATCTGAAATCGTATTTGATCGAAATGTGAACAAATAACAATGGGCTAAAATAGTTTCAACACTCCTCTATCTAACTATGAAAATATCTATAGTAGAGTCCGGTCAGTAATAAACTACAATTTCCCTGCGTATTACATTGGAACACTTTGTAATGCTTATACCGTTTGATTCGACAAAGAACAACCATTGTACCTCCGTTCTTCATTAATTTATTTCCACGAAATGTTGAAAGAAGAAAGGTTACTACTTTAGCATACCTGAAATGTATGTAATGAATGTGCGTAATGAAAGGTTAAATTATCAAGGGAAAGGGATTGGTTTGTAGTAGGTTAAGCCAGCTATCGACTGTCATTATTGCAAACTTCCGATTGTGTTACCTGCACCGGTTTCGTTTTCCTGTTACCTTCAGTAGCATTACGGTCCGGTGTGTTTTGACGCTAATTGTGTACGATGAAAAGTCGAAATTTGTGTAGCACGAGGCCAAGTAAGTTCGTTCAAGTTGAAGCCGATTATGTGATAATTAATCGGGCCAATTCGCAATATACACAGTTCGTTTCATCGATCGAAACAACATAAGTTGTTAGTGTGCGGGGCCGTGTTCCTAGATCAAATTCCATCCGACAGTTGATTTCATATTGATATGAGGACTGTTTGCACAGGCTGTTACGGGTTCAAACATCCAGTGCACGGGTAGGGACAATCTGATAACCGCGAAATACACTTCAATCGGCGTTCTCGAACAGAGACACAGGCAGACGCATAGTGCTCTCTGTTTCTGCCGATCCCTGAGGGCCCTTCAAAGGCTCTGTTTGCCGAACGAATCTTCGTTCGGGGATGGAGCAATGTTTGTTGGCGGTTTTGTGGGCGGCCGACATCCGTCACAATTCCGGCGCCACAAACACTCCAAAACGGTATCCCCGATTTTCTTCTTTGAGAGGGGCGACACTTGCTCGCATCCCGCCAAGGCTAATCCTCGCCAGCGCGATTGGAATCGAACCCAACCATCATTTCCGCCCACAGCCAAAGCCCAATGCGAGCCTCCCGGTTGAAATACACCGGTACTTTGACAGCGGCGGCTTACCACCGGTTGCCTTGTGCCTTTATACCGAGCGCCGTCTTTACATCCAACGAGACCAAGTGAAGTTATAAGAACATTGTGTTAGTGTGCTCTCGCAAGCGTTCCTATGAGAAAATATAAGTGCAACTTATGAAGAGAAATACGCACAGGTGATTATTTACTGAAAATAACTGTTATTTCCTCGGACAAAGAAAGAACTATGTGACAAATCAACAAGGAAAACACGAAAAATGTAAGATGAATTAATTTTTGGGGGCTTTCTGCTTACATAGTAAATACTTAATGCCACTGGCAGTCTCAGGCCACCACTCTTTATACTCACCTGTAGTGAAGTAAACTAATGCGGTGGATATAATTAAATATAATTTTCCTCGCTAAGCAGGAAAAATATTAGGGCAAAAAATTAATGCGGGAGGTGAATTTTCTTTCAGTTAAGCATTTTAATTCGAGGCGCGATATTATTCATGAAATTCAACTTCTGCGAAAAAGAACTTAACTTCCCAAAAATGTCTGTGTATATTTTTTAGAAGATGGCGACGTTCAAAAGACAGGAATTATTTCCAACGCCACAATGAAGTAAAAATACTGATCTCCTTTTACAAAAATTTGTTCGGTATTCCCTTCACAAAAACTCCATTTTACTTATCGCATAATCTTAAATATTTATTCTGTGCTTTTTTAATATAACTATATATTTAATATTGCATCTTAATATTCAACTTCAACAGAAGGTATTGAATTTACAGTCACTCAATTATGACAATGAACTGACAAATATAAATCAATCTATCAGCCCGAGCTTTTAATTAGGTCTGACAATTTACGTAAGATAAGTAGCAATTGATTAAACGGACTTTGAGGTAATCCATTAGTATTCAATGAATACCCTTCGGTTCATTTAGCGCTTTAATGTATTTTTCCCCTTTTCCAGAAAAAACGGCTTACCGAGCGACTTTAGTACACATCCCTAGGGGTCTTTTTCTTTTGGAAGCTTATTAAGGATATTTTCTCCTCATTAAGTCTGCAACCGTTTACTAATTGCAACCAATTAATTTATTCTTAATTCTCTTTGAACGACATTATCGTTTCAGAAATTGTTGGATCAAACACAAAAAATAATATCTGTGAACATTCAGTCGAATTACAATAATTACAGTATATTAAGTTTGATATTTTCTCCACAACTCTCATCTTTCAGCGTAAATGTTACAATATATTTTTGCAAATTAAAAGAAGAAGAAATCACTTGAACGTAAGGACAGATGGATAATATATGCATTGAAAACAGTTTTGATTCATCCGAAACGAGCGCGCAATAGTGATTTAAGCCATATTTTACAGATATGGAGTTATAATATATTTTCAAAAAACAGATGTACCCATTGGCACTCTACTGAATGTATGCATTCTATAGCGAGGCAGGGGAAAGCAAATAAACAAACCTCTGTCGCTTTTAAATCACTTGGAGCAGAAAAAGGAAAAAATAGATGAAATATATTACCAAGAAAAAAACATACAGCGGATATAAAGATTATTTATGGTATTTAAGAACTAAACATTTTATAAATTGAATCAGCCATGTAGGGGGTCTGGCGTTCCTCTATTGTGCGGTTTCGGGCAAGGTAATTTGCACCACTTCAGTTTAAAAGTGGGTGTCCAGAATGGGGAGCATAAATTATTCTATATATTCCTCGATACGCTTTAACCCAAACTTTACTGCAACTCTAAAGGTTCAGGCAATATATATTATAATAAAAGTATTTTTCATTGTTTTTTTACACTGGCATTTGACTGAAATAGTCGAGAATGAAGAAGGAATAAAAAACCTTACGTGTTTTTGTTATCATATGGGGCTGCTGATTAATTACGAGACGAATGGTACTTGAGTAATAAGGACTTTTTACAAACTGATTTAAGGTCTTGATCAAGGATGATTCGAGTTTCAAATTCAACATCAAAATAACATTTATTTTACTACTTGCCATTTTACCGAGAGTTGTAGATAATTTTTGGTTCCTGATATAAAAACAACCATTTACAAACAAATGACATTTCCCTGAACCTTATAACCCGATGTACGGTAATCGCGGCCACTGTCCTACCAATCCTATCTAACAAAATAAATCACTATACGGCCACTTCGTCCCACTAAACTACCGCGCCTAGTATTCTGAGACCGCTTTTCCTTCAAAACAAAATAATCAAGCAGGATCTTAGCGACAACAGGGTATTATATCACGAACGGGTAAATTAGTTTTTTGGGACGAATGGAAATAAATCGTCGTTGTAATTTACAATATAAAACAAGAGGGCGTTCGAGTTACCGTCCCCGGCCATGATAGATTAGAGGGTCGGCCGTGGAAGGGCGCCCGGAGGGTGGAGGGCGGTGTTCTAAATAATGAGCCGGCCATAAATAACAGGGCCCGGGGTCGGTCTCGTGCTTTAGTCATCGTCGCGCCAATCTCATTTGGCCGAGAAAGGAGCACATCCCCCAACGATCTGGACACATTCCACCCCGGTCCATCTCGGTACCGGGTCTTGATTGAATATCAAAACTGTGACCGGGATACGTCAAAGTTATTATCTATCACGCGCCCATTTAACAAACGTACTTACATATATATATATATATATATATATATATATATATATATATATATATATATACGTCCACGAATTTGTAAGTGAAGGCGCGGATATGGGCCCGCGCGTCCATAAAGTCTATACGCGTGAAAGGTGGGCGAGAGCAGGGCTGTGTTTAGCATTCGGGTCTGAGCGAGGGCCCGCTCACCTGCCCGGGTCACGTCAGCCCGTCCGGGGAAAAATTAATGGGACAGAAAAGGCTCGTATAAAAACGAAGGTAACGAGCCGCCAAGGTAAAACGTCCGTTACTACCTTGTGAGACTTTAGCGGCGGAGAAACGGCCCTGTCGCGCCATTACAACCAATGTCCGAATCGTTGAAAATAGCATCCCGGGCCAGGAATTCCCCAGGTTTAAATTCGAATATAATACATTTTATTTTTCCTCGAGTTTCCCTATTATCATTAATTGACTAATAATATTCTCCACGCCGGACGACGGAAGATGGAAAGAGCGGTCACAATCCTAAACATAGCGGGCAAGAGATTTTAAATCCCCGATATTTTAAATTGTGTGATTAAATTTGGCCTTTCTCTTGTTCTGCTAAATAATATGACAAACGATAAAATGTAGAATATACATTATAAATTATTATAACGCGTCATTATATTAGCCAATAATTTTTATTAGTCATAATGCTTCATCATTGGATATCCATTGTGCTCAGTAATCTGTACCTACGTTTTATACGAGAAAAACACCAACGCAATTCGAATATATAAATTGAGAATGTATATATTCGATTTTTAACTGCCCCCGACATTAACGTTCAAAACTAGGGCGGCTGCCAACTGTGTCACTCTGGACGGCCACATTGTGGACGGACGTTTATTATGCGCGAATTATTGAATCGGAATCGGTTAGTTGCCTACTGCAAATCTGACGTAGAAATTTCAATGTGAAAACGACTTATTTAGTATTCCGTATACTTTGAATATATCGGCGCGGCCGCCATTTCTCCTGGACTGATGCGTGCAAGAAACTGCCGGCGAATATCATTTGGAATTCAATTGGGTCAAGTCGGCGATCAGGGTAGAATTCGACGGCCATTGAATATCAAACAGTTGTCGGAAGATTTAGAACGTTCCGTCGTTTATTTATTGGGCAATTATTATTTAAATTAATCGATCCGATCGTTCTAATGTGCATGATTAGCGGAAAGATAATCGCGGTCCTACCCGTTTTCACGACCACTGTATGGCACTTAAACATACGATCGTCAATATAATCCAATATCTTTGTTTCGTATTTACCAACATTTATTATTAAATAACGCGGAGCGAGAAAATCGAGTGATTTTTTCGTAATATTGTATCTTTGCCAATATTACACGGCCATTCCAAAATAAGACATACATCCTATGAGCAGACCCCGGAAAAATAGGAACCCCTCAATATTAGATGTCCAATTCAACCATATTTGCAAAGCGAACATTCGACTACCGACCGACCCGCGCGGGTGTTATCACACATCGTTGCAGAACGTGACTTTTCGACTGTTCTAGTGATACTGAGCAAAAAGGGGGCGGGATTGATTCTTAACATGTAAGAGTTATAAAGATTTTGAGGGGGCTTGGCCGACTGAATCAAAAATCATCTTGTTTTTTGAACCAGTAATAATATTTTCCTTATTATTAACCCTTTCGCTACTACGGGCCACTACGCTCTCCGTTAGTTACCGCTGAGGTATTGGGGCCAACCGTTTGCACAAGTATCTGACTCTGGACATGCACTGATAGTATTATGTTTTGCATCATTTGTTGCTGACAACCGAAATAACAAAATGCTTAGAAACCGATATGCCTCGACAATCAGTCTCGATTCAGTAGCTTGTTCGTTCGTTCGTAGCGAATAAAGTCAGTGCTTACTGCGAAAAGATAATTCACCATATTTTTCTACCAACAGCGGATAAATAATATATAAATAGGTATAATAATAAAAATAATATAAAATTGATATGCCTCCGTTCGGCGGAAGTACCGCGGCGGAGAACCCGCCCGTAGCGAAAGGGTTAAATGTTCGATATATTTATCACCTTTATGTAATCCAAAATTGGTGATTATACAGCATTATTCAATCAATCGAATCTCCGCTACTGTTCGTATCAAGCCATTCCGTCTGTAAGAATAACGACCGGAGGCAACTCCATTTCTGAAAATGGCCGCCGAATAATTTCAGAGAAACGCTACCCCCCACCCTCGTGTCTCTGTGCGATCCACCCCCCGCCCCCAACACATCAGTCTGACCCGGTGAAAGTTTGAGCGGAAATAGAGTGAAAAATTAAATGGATGAACGAGTGTCGGGTTGGCCGAGAGGAAGCGGCGCCATAGGCCCGTCACTCTATCCCTCTCGCAATCCCTCTCCCTCTCTCCCTCTCTCCCTCTCTCCCTCTCTCTCTCTCCCTCTCTCCCTCTCACCCTCTCCCCCTCTCTCCCTCTGTCTCTCCCTCTCTTCTCTCTCTAACCATCTCTCTCCCCCCCCCCTACATTATCTTTCACCGGTTCAATATTTTCCCTTCCGTGGAAAGCCGCCGAGGGAACTTTGGCGGGATGTGAATCTCGCCCACTTCAAAACTCCGAGAATCGTCCGCCAGAATGTAACAAAAACGAAAAAAGTGGTATTTCATTGTCGGTTAAGCCTCCGACATTTTAAAATATTGCCTGACCTGCTGTTACTCCTTCTTTTAATAACTGCGAGGCTCACCTGTTAGGTAAAACAAGTAAAAAAAAGTGGAGTAAAATTTACACATATTTATGGATTTATCACTTGTTTGTGAATATGCTTTTTCATTTTTTTATACCTTTTTAGTAGAAAGTATTTTACTAACTATTGTTCCGATATGTATACCATTTACAGCACAAATTGTTAACTAAATAATGTACTCCAGTCCTTTAGTCTATAAATATTTAGGTAATACATTAGGTTGTACATAATAGAAGGAATGGATATTTTCAGAAACCGAAAGCACCCCATAACAAGAGGGAAACAGGGTTAAAAATGCGCCTACATAATTATGCTCGAGAGAAAATATAACTGAGAGGTAAAAACGAGGAACTAATGCGTTAGTAACCCAAACTAATAGCGGAATGCTAGTGACGCTGGAACTTGAAATCATAGGATTAAACGAGGCACTGAGGGAAAAAATATATTCTAATACACTCTGATCCCACACAACAAATACACTTTGTGTTCTCCAAAAAGCTACTGCAAGCATTTAATATCTTACCTTTATTTTAATGAAACGTTATGTACTGTACTTAGAATATTTAATTAATCGTTTTACATATTTTATATGGCACACTGCAGTAAGGAGTGAACAAAGGAATACAAATAAATTATTAGAAAAATGCAATTAATGTTGGTCTCAGAGCTTTCATTTTATTACTTTCTAAACACCGTACTGCGGTTTTATAATTAACAAGAATTACCGTTGTTATAGACTTTATTCTACGCATCTCGTGGGCCTTATTGAACCCAGAGTTAATTAATAAATGCTCAGCAGGCAATATAGCCTAGATCGGGTTACCCTACGCGGCCTCAAGTCGGGAATAAGGAAGGCCTTTATTAGATAGCTACATCGGCGGAGGTGTGTTCGGATCGAAGAAGGAAATATGTTTTAGATTAAGAGAGGCGGTAATAGGCGGCGGAGATAGGGTGCCGGCAGTAAATAGCGCCCGTATCAGCTGCCGAACCTTCCCCACCGCCCCCTAGACCTCCAACCGTCTCCGCTCCGACAACCCGCCCTCTGATTAACACAAACTTATATCACCGCCCCCAGTCACTATGGGTGAGCTTCTACTCAATAAATTGTGTGCACTATCATTGTTATTAAACAATATTCCATAATACAATTGAGTATATATATTGTCGAATTTATTTCAAACCAATTTAATTCCCGCAGACAATAATATAATATTTAAATTCGCACCTACTAAAATTCCCCGTCTGATCGAATTTTCTCAACTAAAGTGGAACCGTTTTCTCGCTATAAATCATTAATTTACTCTGCCGGAATTTTAATTTATCGTCGAAGTCGGCGTGAAAGTGACCGTACGGATCTGTTTACCGGGCCTAAAATAATATTTCTGGAAGTAGCTCGGTCGGCGAAACCGAGTAAACTCTTCGGTCGGAGAGTGGAAAAAAGTGCCCAAAGCCGGGCCCTATTGACAACCTGGAGGGAGCTGAAGAGTCGGGTTCCCTTTGGTCCCGGAGTCCGTGCTCGACCGGTTATTGTGAACTGCACTCGACCCCGGCTCTCAATGGCATGATTTCCTCTGGGAAAACCTCTCTCCTCTCTCTCTCTCTCTCTCTCTCTCTCTCTCTCTCTCCCACTGTCCCCGCTGCCTGGCTCCATTCAACTCCTCCTTCGGTCGCGATTTCGCCTTTCCGGATCCGCGATCGGGAACGATCAATTCTTAATTAACCCGCTCTCTCTATTTGTCATACTTCGCCTCAGCCCCGCGGTGCGTCTGGAATAGACAAGTAGGCATTCTCACTAATTTAATTCACATTATTCGGCCATACCCCTCACTGGTTTTGACTTCTCGCCTTCTTAATTTGGAGTATGATAGTGAGTTATGTAAGCAAGTAGCAATGAAGCATCCCACAATTTTCCTTTAAATAATTATCTAGATTTCGTATTGTTTTTTTTTGGAATGAATCGGTTGAGGTGAATTTGAAGAATTTTACACACGCAACAGCTGAACATAAGGTTTACAAATCGTGATTCCACATTCTTCGCAAGTCGAGATTATCGGCAGCCTGAATAATACTCCAGTATTCTTCGAACTAATCATACGATAAATATTAGAGCCGTGGTGAACAGAAGACTTAAACAAACCGAACGAAGGAACTGCAAATAAGGTTTGCGGTCCGTCGGGCCGGCTGAGCGTGGACCTCGGCGTCGTTTCAATACTCTAGAGCTGGGCCGGGGCCTCCTCTAATATGCACCCGGTTTCCTCCTGACCCTACGTCTCCTTCTGGTTTATTTAGAATTTCATCGCCGCACCGACCAATCCAGGAGAGAGGGGCGTTTTCACTGAGATATTATTCAAAACGAAACTCTATTTCTCCCGGCCAGCTATTTCAACCTGGACAACACAAAACAACGTCTAGTCCTGGAAAACCATCGCATTAGGTACACTTACAGAATTTGTCGTTTATGGTAATGAATATTTGAAAAATACCAACTACTTATAATAGAAATGCGGATTATATATATTATAAATGTACTCAACTATTGACATGGATATTTATAAGAGTGTCAATCACCGAAATACACCGAAACACTTTCACCTTAAAAACCATGGAATTAAATCTGATAGGGGCCGTAAGACGATAAGATCTCATTATGATTGGACAATTGGATTGCACCTTGGCGATTTGAACATTACTCTAATTTTTAACACTAGTACACGCCATTTTTCTAATCCAAGGAACGAAAAATGGCTCCAACGAGGGATTTGTTGGAGGCAAAAAAACGATTTGCTAACGAGTGCCAATCTCGTCACTTGTAGATGTCTAAATTGACAGTCAAATGTGTATAATGACTTAACCATTATGAATTTATTTTTGCACTGTGACACCGTTCGACAACGTTGCAAGTGCATTGAAGGACTTAAGTAAAAGAAGAAAGTGGGGAGGTGAACGGTGTCGACAGCGTATAATCATCCAGCGCAATGAAACAATAGAAAGGGGACAAGGACAGATAGGAGCAGCACGAGTTACTACATCATATTGACGATCAGAAAAGAAAACACACAAACCATAAAAATGAATCTCGATCGTAACATTGAGGATTATTCGAACTTATCGGGAAAGATACATACTTTATTATTAATAAAATAAATGTATTAGGAAACGGCTGATGCATTCCACGATACCAAACTCAAACTGGAATGAATAATTAATACGGAAGAAGCAGAGAATCGACGGAGAAGAAAAGAATAATGCTATATTCCCAAAGCTCCGATGTACTCCGCCAATGTGAATGTAAATACCATGTTTCGCAAGCCCTTATTCAGTAACCCATACTTCCGAAGTGATGGCCTCAAAAAAAAATTAAAAAAGATTTAAAAAGACACTCTTTTTATATTTGTCATGTGGTATAAAACTTTTTGTAAACTATTCTGGAATAAGATATACTGTTCCCCGAGCAAACATAACTGCTTCAACAAAATGTTTTGCGTAGGTGGGTTCAGACCAGTAAATAATGGAAAAATTTAGAAATAATTATTATCATGTAAGAAATAAAATTTACAGCTAAAATGCCTAAGAGAGACAAAAATAAGGGTCAAATCGGTCTAAAATTCCAGAATTTATATTGAGCTATTACAATTTACGTATCCCTAGGATTGTGTTCGGAGAATAGATAGGATTGCTGAGCTATATCCGCTCGCTTGTTTTATTTTCTTTTTTGCCGCCGTTTGACCGCAGAAAACGAATGAACGGACTTCCCATTTCAATGGTGCGGACGGCCGGCGTGACCGAATACTAAATTTGGTCGGACAAACAATATTTCTGTACTACCACGTGTATTTTTTTTTATCAGATCTATTGCCATCAATATACCCATGCATAGACGAAAATATTATGCTCCATTCGTTCTTGATATTCATCAAATTTTCCGAAACATTACGTACGCATAATAAAATAATAAACAAGCGACT
Source organism: Lethocerus indicus (assembly GCA_019843655.1). NCBI lineage: Eukaryota > Metazoa > Arthropoda > Insecta > Hemiptera > Belostomatidae > Lethocerus > Lethocerus indicus. Next base: position 15,656,067 of record JACDQD010000003.1, on the reverse strand, counting down.
TGGTATCAGGAAAAAGTTAATCTGGGAAATTTTGATAACTCCCCACTTCTCGTGCTCCACCACTGCGGTGCTCTGTACCGTACTTTCGCCCATAACCACTTCCCGTTTAATATTTCCCGTTTAAAGCAATCGCAGGGAGTAGAAATTCTTAGCGTAATCATAAACAGCCATAAGACGACAAGCATAACAGAATATATATAGAAACACCCATTTCGTAATTCAAATTTTAAAAACCACGAAATCAGCTGTCCAGTTATCAGGTCGCTCTGGTGGGATTCCAACTAGGTAGAGAAATAAAAGGGATTGTTCAAAATCCCCTATTAGTTTATGAAATATAAAATAATAAATATTTAAATCCTCTAATAAACACAAAATAAACCACTCAAAAAATCAGGGGATTAAACTAATTATACGCATTTCCAGGAACAAAGAACAATTCAATAGGAATCATTAAAACTATCAGTGCGGGTCTTGAGATAATAGAAAATTGAGATGATGAAGTGTACGCATCAATCATAATTTAAAATTTAGATACTAGAGGCAATGTGCCAGCACGCCATTATAACATGGGTAGTCCGAACCACTAATATGTGCGTCCGTGTAGGCGCTCCGAACAGAAATCTATTATACCGAAGACAGATGACACTATTCGTGCAGAATTTCTACAATTCAAATGAATTATAAGCCATAACGTTGCTCCATTTTATCAGAAGATTAAAATATCAATTATTGGAAATATCAATTTCCGATTGGCGACCTTTAGAGTTCATATATCGTTACCGAAAAACAATGAAACTGAGATTGAAGGATAGTTTTATTAATACTCTTTATAATATACTGAGTTATGTCACGTAAAATATATTAGAATAATATATATAGGTAGGTTTAATTGATATCGATTGTACATGACAAATTAAATAACATTTCTGTGGAAGTATAAATCAGTGACCTGCACAACAATTACTTCAAACTAAGATAAATGTTCTATATTAGCTAAAATTAAATTATCCTTGAAATCGTCGTACGGTTAATTCCACTCGCCCCGTCAATTCGTTTAACGTGTTGAATAGGCTTTTGCACAAGAATCGAATGTCCCCTTATAACAGAGTCTTCTGCAAATTGAATTCTAGAGCCCACACAAAAGGATAAACCGTGAAGTTGTAACGTTGGCTGCTGGGGCGAGAGGAAGACGGGTTTGATAAAGCGAGCGGGATATAAAGAGCTTACCAGGTGAGACCCTTATGCCTGCGGTGTCGCAGTTGCACGCGCTTTCTCTTGATCCGTCATACCGGCACTGCGTCGAACATTCTTCGTCCCCTTCGCAACCTGCAATAAGTCATTTTATTAATATTTGAACAGGGGCAAAATTATCGACGTTCGGGGTGACCAAGGTTCATTTCCCGATTATTAATTGCGCTGCTCCGTTGGTCCCATTGACGAAGAAAAATAAAAGCAGCAATTTTTCTTAATACGCAAGATACACCAACACTGCGGCCGTATCATTTGTTAATTACGTAGGTAATTCGCTTATTTGATAGACATATAATATAATATAAAAGAAATTACAACATAATATTTCATTTATCGTAATGAAAATATAAATTAAGTATAAACCAGGAATTAAAAAGAATGTAACTATCTTAACCCGGACGTACATATCGCGTCCAAAAGTTCCAAACTCTAAACGCCGTGCGACTTTGTTCATTTCAGTTCTCAAAGAAAGAATAAAATTTAGTGCCAAGTTCGTGATAAAACCGCATATATCATTCTGAACATTCCTCTTGGCCGACAGCCAGGGAAAAGTCTTCCGAGATACGAAGGAAATATTATTCCGCATTTCTATTTTGAGGCTATCAAGAAATATTTTAATCAAAGGAAAATTGTGTTATACTGCAGACTCGGCTATTACCTTCTGGCAATTGAACGGCCAAGAAAGAAATAATAGATCAAACGTAATGGGAAACGTTACATTGTGATTATGGAAAGAAATATTTGACAGCAGAATCAATATTCCTCTAAAGCGTTTGTTGTACCTGAACGATGCGAGAAAAAATTATTATTATTTTTGAAACTATCCGAGTTATAGTGTTTATAGAGGTATTAACAACTATAATTAAATTAAACTATTGTGATACATTTATAAACCCTCAGTAAGTGATAATGAATTTTTTCAATTTTAATATTTACTATAAGGATCAAGCACTCGTTGGCTCGATATTGTGCAACTGTTTAAAGCAAGTTGAAGCACAATTATAGGATGTTAAGACATCCCGCAGATTCCAAAATTTGTTAAATACCTATCTATCGATAATATTCGCTGAGAAGATATGTTCACGTTAGTTTAACGTAGAACATCGAAGGAGTTAAATATAATATTCCTGATTCTTTTATCAATCGCACACAGATTTCTTGTGTGCTAGAAAGAAAAAACGAGCTAGAGTAGCTAATTCGGGGTCCTGTATTAAGGACGGGAAGAGGCCACTTGATAAAATTTATGACTGGGAAACTTAGCGATTAGAGGTGTTCAAACAAGCCGTAATGGGGCGTCCGGAACCGGCCAGCCTCAATCAGGAATATTTGGCCACGCGGGGGTAATGGAGTTTGGAAGTGGGGAGGAGGGCCGCCCTCGTAACGGAGACGGCGAGCGAATTTTTCTCCCCCAAGGAGGGTGGACGGGGGGAGAATAATGCTCAGATAACGACCTAGTTAAAGGACTCTTTCCCCGGTGCTACTTCGGCCGACAAAATTATATTTCCAACATCTGCAAACAGCTATTAAAACTCTCATATCCCTTTGTTACCAATTAAGAGGGAGACCGGGACCCGAAACCGAAATCGGAATGGAAAATCCTGGACGGGGGTGGGTGGGGGGAGGGACGAAGTCGCGGTTTTAAAAAGCCGGTTCCATTAGCCGCCCCCTGATGGTATTTAATGCATAAATAATAACCGGGCTTAAAGTCCTGGAATCCGACCCCAGCGGCCCGGCCACCGCCCGATACGCAGGAGGAGGACTAAACCGCCTGTAATTTTTGAACCGAAATATCTAACGCGCGCGTTTACCGCCAGACAGGAGTAATAATACACTGCCCCGAACTCAGAACAAATTCGGCCTCTAAGCCTCAATTTGCATTTATATTGCAAGCGGGGTTACTAGTTTCGAATATTTACGCGGTTTCCGTATAAATTTTCTTGAATCCTCACTAAAATTACTGAAGACGGACAATTGTAACCGTCGCATTTTTTTACCAAGCGGCAGGACGATAAATACGGCGGTCGCTTGAAATTTGAATTCCTCCTGACGTTTTCACAAGAACATGATTCTCGTAGAATTACAAATATTTACAACTATCAACTAGAGTAGGAATTTCTGCCTTTTCTAACGAGGTGGAAAACCTTAGCATTTTGTATACGTATAGGCTGCGCGCAGCAGCTGCTTGACAAGCTCGACAGATATTCTAATTCCATTGTTTCAGGTCGTAGAAAATGAATATTCATTTCCGTGGGGAACTAAATAAAAATCGTTTCATATATTACCGAACGTTATCCCAGTTATATAACACAAAAACTATTACAGTGCTGAGGAATAATAAATTTAATCAAAAGGCGATATTTACTATTTTAAATTATTAATGGTTCCATTTAGGAAGAAGTATCAAAGTAATTATAAGCAGCAAACCAACAGTCGGATTGAAACTTTATACTAATAGATTGCTAAATATAAACTAGAGAATTTGGTAAAATGCAATTGAGTTTTGAAAGGAAAAGTAAACAGATGTAAATTGGAATAGAACGCAATTTACACAGACTTGTAAAATGCCCTAATGATTTTCTTGGTAACGTTTTAAAATATAAATGTTGGGAACTCTTAATTTTTCGTAGCTACCTGAGGCATTTAAGTAAGCGAAAACCCATTACGTTAAATAAATATGAAGGTAAATTTAAATATTTTCGTTATTTAGTTTTTACAGAATTGGAATGCTTTCGGAGTCCAGGTAAGTTTTATCTATTTATTTTTTTTTTTTGAGAAAAAGTAAATACCTCTGGGTTTTAGTTCCAGAAGTTAATTGGGGCACATTTGATAACCGACCGCTTTAATTTAGCTAAGTGGTAAACGGTGTAGCTCTGATCCAAATATAAAATTTAAATACGGTTTAAATACAGGGGGGGCGGTACGGAATATCCTTTCCTGCTGGTTCGAGTGGACCTGCAAAAAGAAAAATAGTAGTACTTTCGGAAATAAACGTTCACTAATATTATCATATGTAATTCTCATAGCCTAATATTGTGAAGATGCCTCCTGGAGTGATTCAAAATTCCACTCCTTAAAAAAATGTCGATGTTATAAATTCCAAAAAGAATGTTCATTATATGTTTCGACATATCATTAAAAAACATTAAAGGAGATTAAAAAATGTTTGTTGTAGTTAACAACAAATTTTAGTCGAGTTCAATAAACGCCACGTACTACATAAATCCGCAACTCGTTATATTTAACCCGTACGAAATTTATCAGAAAATAAACCAATTGAATGAATTATTTTTCAGATATGCGGGGCTTAGACGTTTCTGTCAATAAGAGTCAATAAGGTAACAAAAAAAATTATTATTGCTACGCAAGTAAAATTAACACTGTCAGTTTACGCAAAACTACTTTAGGATATTCTAGTGTAGCGTTTGGACAAATAAGTGGCCTAATACCGTGCTGACGGGATGCTTTGTAGTCAGCAGCCACGAGCACGGGTACACTACTGGCTGAATAATATAAAATTTCAAGAGATATGTTCAGAATCTAGAGAGGAGTATGTACAGAAGAGAGAGAAAGGGAGAGGGAAAGCGTAACCGGTCAGTTGATTATAAGGAAGCTAATTACTTTCATATTCAGTTTGCGGAATTGACTAAATTATCAATCGGCCCCAAATGAGCTTGTTGGCTTCTCGTACTCAAATAACCACCGCCAGTTTCAATATTGCTCCGTTGGAGTTGGGCGCGCTTGAAGTTGGTGTCAATTCCTTCCTGTTATAATTACGTTCAACTCGGGCTGCAATCGCTGTTAGAGTCTGCAGGCCTAAACCATAAGAGACCAACGAGGCGATGTTTCACCACTCGTGAGCGTGGCGACCGGATACTAACTAGATGATTCTATTAAACGGAAAATAATTAAGATAGGAGGAGGTAATTATGTTTAGCGGTTGTTAGTTGCAGCGGCCATGGTGACCGCTGACACGCTTAACTCTCTTATCAGTTTTAAATTAATTGTCGATCATAATAATTAAATGAAAGCGATTAATAATCTCCATACGGTATGAGTACAGTACCCCCTGTCAGAATTCTTATATCAGTTGAAATTTGTATTGGTTCCCACCGCATCATTTCAGGATGTACGACTCCAAATTCTATCAAATACTATAAATTGGAATTATATAAATCAGATGTTGAAAGTTTATAATCAATAGTTGCAGTGCATCATTCTCCGGTCATGTTGGTACAGAAATTAAAATCTCCGCAATTTTCTATAGCTACCGGATTTACGGACGAATACATATTTTGGCTATAAATCTTAAACACCAACGCTAAGTAATCTACCTGCCATAATGTTTTTAATTATTTTTAACGAACATTTCAATAAAGTCAACACGTTTCGGAGAAATCGTACACTGGGTGAGATACACAGGCATGAACACGTACAAAGGCAGTGTACAGAAAATAAAGGAGATTATGAACATTTGCATAGTGTAGTGGAAGTTGTCGAAATCAAATGCAGGGGGCGGAGTGGCAGAAGCCGATGCGTTTTATTCCTGATTGTCAGCCTTTGTGAGCCGGTACGGGGCTCGGCCAAGCCTCAAACACAAAAGGACTCCGCCCAGAAATGGAAATGTTCTTTGTTTCGGTCCGGATTTTAAACGGAAACGGACGCGGGGCTTTCTTTTGAGAGCGGACGGAAACCTGGGCTGTAATTAAGCGAGAGGACCTGTCCGCTAATGCTAATTCCATTTAAAAAGTCGCTACCCCCACCACCATCCACAGTTCTGCAACATTCTAGCAACGGGCCCATTAGGCGGGACCCATATGGGCAATTACTCTTGATAAATACTTAATACATAATTAACTATTTACGGTAGTGGAAATATATTCGCCGTACAAGAGCACGTATAATTAAAATGTTAATAATACGCCCGACTTTTTCTTTCTAATGCCGCGAACAAACTATTTATTTCAGAGTTAGCACTAGACCAGCATACATTAATGAAGAAAAATAGCATCGAATGTAATACAACTGGAACAGTAGTAATCAGTTTTCATAACAATTATAAAAGTAAATAGCAATTATTATATGTTTTGCATATGGCCTGCGAATCCAATTAAGGTTATGATATTTGACCCGTAATATATAATTTCACTCAAGTATTAATAAATTCAAATATTTAGATTACAAAATTAGTGTCTAAAAATCTACTGAATCACTTTTTTAAATGTCCAAATCTATGTTTTTATACAGTTACACTTCTACAGAAAAACCACTCCCCGCTATCGGCTAATTTGTGAAACATATTATCCACTTGTAGAAATTAGGAAAGTAATTCAATTTCCTTCGTAAAGATAAAAAGAAGTTTTTAAACTTCGAGTTTGGCTTCAAGAAATTAAAAGATAGTATAACCTGGGTTTCATCTACAGCTTTCTGTTTGAAAAAAAATGTCGCTACATTTTTCTCATCGCCAAGATAACATTTTGAAATGAATTCTACCTAAGGGAACACTTTAATAGGCTGCAGTATATTTTTAAAAATTAAGGAATAATATATGCCATATCAATTGTATCCCCAAGTTTAAAGGCGCACATTTTCAAATATTATATTCAAGTGTTCCAGATAACTCAGTACCCGTTGATACTTCGTAATTCGTTATGTTATGAGATTCTGATTGTTCCGATTTCATTGAATCTCAGCAGACCAATCAAAGGAGACCAAAGGAGTGCCTTAACAATAGGTATTGCACGACAATAAAATGGGGACGGAAATCGAAAGTTATACTAGAATATAATAGGTAATATACAATAATATTATATTTATATTGGGCTATTACGTTAGACAAAAAGGATCGACGTATTTCTTAAATCTTCTCCGATCTAAATAAACAATATCATCAATTAGACGTTTGTGTGTGATGGAGAAAATGTTTACTGAATATATTAAAAGAGGAAATTGTAAAATGAGTTTACGTTAATCCGCACTAACGAGCGGAGTTATTTTTCCGACCAAATTACAGCATATTCGCGTATTAACGCTACATTATATAAACAATTGCTATAGTAAACGACTGCAACTAACAAAAGCGAGCGGCGTAACATAGGGTCAGGCAAGCGAGAAAAAAATCAATGACACCTCTAATTCCCATAAATGTCTGCATTGTCTACATTTAGATACTTTCAGTAAGTATTGAAATACACACTATATAGATTATATTATGTGTAAATTTAATAATATAATAGTGCAACTGTAAAAACGATACAAGCACTAACTACAATGGACAACAATGGATGAGAAACCCACTGGTTTCCCCCTCCCCCATTTTTTATTATTATATTTTTTTAATTTTATTTATTTATACATTTTGGTCGCGTGGCCACTTCCATTTAAGGAGTCTGTAAGGAACGTTTGGGATGTCGGGAAATAGTAGGGTTAGGACTAGTGGATTAGGGTGATCGAGTTGTGAGCGGAATTTGCTGTACCGTCGTATGGTAAGGTCAAACGGGACTTTAAGATCTGTGTGCAGGGTGAGGTCGGAGACATAGTAGGATGCGTTGGTTATTGTCCTTGATATTTTCGACTCTAAGGTTTGGATTTTGTGGATATTTGTCGGTTTGGCCGAAACCCACAGTTCGAGTATTATACGTATTATACACTACGTAGCACATACGTATTATACTATTTTGATAATTAATAATTGATCTGCTGTGTCCTTCACAGCAACATTCATTTCAATAATATAGACTATTTAAGCAATAACATATCCTAAAGTAGGTGTTTTCATATAAGTAGGTAAAGTTTGAATTCGCATTTCCTAAATTAGATTTTGCGGTACTAACTGGTGGCACATTTCTACAGGAGGGAAAGAAAAGTGGAAGAGTATGGGGGAGAGGTCGGGAAATGGGAGAACAAATAGAGTAATAAAATAAAATAGGGAGACATAAAAGAGTGTACCTGTCTGGACGATGGGGGCTTCGCAAGTGGGGCCCGTGAAGCCGGCCGCGCAGTGGCAAATGGCCGACATCCCGACGTGCCTGAAACAAATAAGTCCGCCCCATTAGTTACAACGCCGTCCCAAAAGCCGCATTCCACTCTCTGGATATCCTACTATATAAATACGAATTCCCCACTGACCGCCTGTTGATTGAACAATTCCGACCAATAAATACTTGTCAAATTTTACTATACTGGACGAAAGATCGTGTTATTCGTTACAATTGCGTACAACTCTTTCTCTGCACGACATCGCCAACTAGCGATCTTATTTCGCTGATACTAAAGTTATATCTATTCAACCATAATCAAATTGTTGATATTTTTGTAAATCAAATTATAATGTAAATAAAATTAGAATGTAAATAAAGTTCAAAAATTGTATCCATGTTATTACCGAACAACATAAATTCATGGACAATTTTCCTGCAATTTTTTCGAACCATCTTCATTAGCTTTATACCAGATCGTCCTGTTCGCAAAATTTGCTCAAATTTACGCCCCTCTCCATCGTGTTCCTCCCTTGATTGATCTTTTACGGACCATAAAATAATTATTTATAATCTGGTCGTATTATCAGAGCAGAAAGTGGGGCAGACGTATTCGTTATGTGTGCAAGGGATCTTGTTTCCTATTCCTTACTTTCTTTCGCTTTTGTATTAATACGGTAGGAGACTGTAATCAGTTACAGACTACAATTTACAAAAGGGCTCAGACCCCGAATGCAAATAAAGGTTTACTTTTTAATAGAAAATCTTGGTCAACAGTGCCTTCCCATATACTGTGAGAAAATCCAACTCTATTTTATTCGAGTTCATAATCGGACAATAAATATGGAGTCATTTTTTTAGTCTACTAGTATGAAACAAGTCTTTAATTTAGCTACGCAATTGTAAAAATTATCAACGAAGAAAATTCGATAAGTATAACAAGACATTGTGAAGAATATTAAGTTTTATCGTACTTATATAGATAAATTATATTTCTATTAACAGATCTTAATTAAACATGCGAGAAAGCAGTAATGATTCGCCTACACGCCAATGAATCACCCGAATTTGAGTAATTCGTAATTCTCTATTTTTGCGTTTGCAATTATACAGGAGGAATGTTAAATTCTGAATATTAATAACAGTTCGATGAAGTAACAACAATGATTATGAGGCGTAGGGCTTCAATATCTGTGAAAACGGTCGAATAGTAAAGCGATGAGTGTAAAGCGATGGTAATTAAATCATAACACGCATCTCCCCCTGAATGAAAGTGAAGAAATAGCTAACTATTTACATTTCTAAACCGCACAACCACTAAAAACTCTAGCTCCGAGTAGTTCTATTGCCAGCACGAAGCGAAGGAACAATGGGCGGCACGTACAATGACCCAAGGGCCTCTAATCAAATCACTCTGGTAGCCAATTACCTTTTAAAGAATAGCAGCTTATCTTTAAGCACTTCTTTTGTCACACTTTCTCCGGTCTTCTATAGTCGCTGAATACTATCACAAATAAGACTCATAATTTCATTCTTGATTTAATGTGAATTATTTCAGGAATGATGGATTATGTTAATTAATAACTTGAATACCTTACACATTAATGTCCGGAATTGTGCATTACGAACCGCCGGCATAATAATAAACGGATTTTAGTTCTCCCATAATATCTATTACAGTAGTGGAACCATATTAACATGCACCGTTCCTCGATGATAATCGAGGTTATTGATGCACTATCAACCGGGCAGTGTTTTCATGAAATTTATCTAGGTTAGTTACATTTCTACAGTTTCGTTAGTAACGCAATGGACTAGAAGAGTGAAGCGATACCGGGAACGAGTAATTTCCCCAGGCCATTTGTTCTCTCCGTATACTGGCGTACTACCGCCGCCAGAGGAATAATAAGCCGAAAATCTACGCCGGTCCACCTCACGAACGGAGGAAAGTTTCCTGGTACAAGACCAAGAGAGAGGTAAGAATGAAACGCCGGCCGCATTTTTAGAAGGGACTCCCGCCCTACAGTTAGTGTTTGTTGTAATTTCATCTGAAAGTAATTTATTCTCTGGCAACGGAGAAAATGGAAATGGGCAGGTTCGCCCTTTAATTTCTCCCCATTAATCCTTTTGCCTTTTTAAGAGGCAATGCGATAGGCCAAATTTATTAAATGGTCCCTTTGTAATTTAAACTTAAGCCATAAGAGAACGAGTAAATTCTTACTGTCATGTTAATTGCGGCCAGAACTCGGTCTGTGGTAAGGGTGGGGGTTTAAGATAAAGTTAACCCCGATGACCCCGATTCCATGTCCAATGAAATAATTTAATTACAACCGGAAAGAACAAATTTCATTGGTTCGAATAAAAGTAAAGTTATCCTATGGGATAACTTTAAAACGCGAAAATGTATCTAAAAATTTAGTAATATTTGAACTAGTAGACATTTCTTAGTTCTACGTATTGAATTATCAACGCTGGGCTGCCTCTATTCGAACAAATATTTGAGCCAGAATAAGGGACCTGTGAGCTAAGAAAAGAAAATTATACTGTCATAATTGTAATTTAATCTATAAATTATTATTAATTTGATATCCATTATGTTTTAATTACGCTATTTGAATTCAAGGCGGAACTACACGAGATTAAACAAATTATTAGTTTACAACTTCATACTGAAGCTTAACTGGAATCGAACTGTGGGCATCCTCCAAGCAGTCTAACTATTATACAATCCCATCCTTCAAATCCATAAAAGTTCCATAAACGCCCCTCCATATGTCTCTAACCGCGTAATCCATAATGCAGTAAAAGTCCCATTAGTTCATGAATTAGCAGATTCCCGGTATAATCCTTCCGCTCCGAATTATCCCATTATTCCAATCCCTTAATTCGGCAACTTTCCTTATATTAAGGGTAGCAGCGGTAGTACAGTCATTGGGTGACTTCTACTTCAGAAGTTCCGTGAGTGATGTTAAAGATCACTGTCACTAGATGCTACAGCAAGCAAAGGCAGCATTGCATTTCAATACCTTCAGTATTTTTCGGGCCAAATCAACGATTTAAAAGTCAAAATTTACGTCTCGTTGAAATTTTTAATTTTCATAAAAATAATTTCACAAAATATTTTCCGATTTTTAATGTATCGTGTTTTCACATACGTCTTGCACAACAATTTTGTTCGGTTGACTGACAGGCGCATCCGACAGCAAATAAATGGTAATAAATATTAACTGGGTCCTACCAGCCGACACCTACCTACTTCTGCGACAAGTGTAAATGTCCTAATTAAAATATGATTTAAAAATTTGGAGGAATACAAGAATAGTGCTTCATTTATCAATCAGGTGTTTAAATTTAAATTATCCATGAAAGGCTCATATCGAATGCAGAAGAGTGGCCGAGACCCAATCAATATTGAAATGCTGACGTGTGCTCAATTTGTAACTGCATTCGCCGGGAAGCGCTCGCCTAATCACTGATCCCAATATCCGCACAATGCCAACTCATTACAAACTGCATTAGTCGGTGGAAACGTATAAGAGTAATCCGCTTAAAGCAATCCTCAGGGCGCCTCTCTATTCAAGGAAAATAGCCAGGATCAAAGGAATACCTTTCCTCTATAAACCAATCAGTAGCTCTTGAATACCAATCATCTATAAATGATAAATCCTATGCAGCTCATTACCCTGGAAGCAAGTTAATTAATTTCTTGAACTGATTTCCAAATATCATGAATCGGACACCTGTTCGTAATATTTTATGTCGAATGCTTCGGCCAAGATGCATGTGCGAAAAAACACAGATTTCGATTTAAGATTATTATTTCACGGTAAATTCCACTGCCAGCCATAACATCGTATAATTGGTTTGGAATGCTGTAGTTTTTTCGATTTTAATTCCCTCCCGCTGGTTTTGTCTTTTTCTAGATTGGTTTCGACCGTTCACTTAAGACATTGAGTTATACTTATTAACAAGAAAGAAATTAGACGGCGGTAGCTATTTAAAGCACCCAAATGTTGACGTCGAAAATTCTATTTTAAATCGCACCGATAAACGACAAATCCCACTGAACCAATAAGGCCGGGACTTCGATTCCCCTTTTTCGTTCGGGAGTCGGGCTTGATACATTTTTGAAAAAAAAATTAAGCCCGCGTCTGGACAAAGAACAGTTGACCCGGCAGAAGGAATGGATTCGGGGAAAGGACGCTTGAATTCTTCAGTCGACTTGTGTTCTACTCTGACTCGCCTGCCAAGTTAGGACCTGCCATATGGCCATGGAGTTTCCTCCATCTCTCTCTTACCCTTGTATTTTTTTCCGAGGATATATACAACTTCAATTACTTGCAGATTCGTAAATTTCCAATACGGTCTAGTTATACATTAAACTTTAACAAGGATTTGCTCTCATTATTTTGATCTATAATTGTATGCATTTCTAAATTATATTAAAATGCCCATATCAATATTGCAGTTAGATTATTAGTGATAGCAGCAGTGAAAGAATTTTTTTGAGGAATCAAGTCCAAGTTGTACAACCGAAAACGATTGTATATAATTACCACTGTTAAAAGTCTATATTCGTAATAAAACCGAACGGGAGGGCGGTAGTGATGGAATAGCAGCAAACCGCATAAATACAGTTTGGACGCTTTTCGTTGAATTTTTCATCTAATAAAATATGTAAATAAAATAACCCGGCGCCACGAGCACAGTCCAGTATTGGACCATTCGAATAAAACGATTCCTGTCCTTATTAATAAAACCTCACGGTGAAAACCCATCGACCCGAATGAAAAAAACAAAAAGGGAAGAGTAAAAAAAGCAAGTTCCATCCCGACCCCGAGAGGCCGAGGCAATACAACTTTTGGATTGAAAACCTGGAAAGTTGAAACCGCCGCCAGTAGTAAAGTGGCTGGTTTTTAGGGCGGGGGCGGTAGGCGGCATCTCATTGTTGTTGGTACCGAGAGCGGCCTCGGGGAATGTACACAGTTATTTGGCCGGAATTCGGATATTAAAACTAGCTTTATATTCGAGATCCCCGCAATAGGAGGGGGCTGCACTCTGAATGTCCGGGCGATAGACTCCCGGGTTCGGCCAAATTGCCGCAATTAGCCCCCAGCCCCCGTTCTGGGCTGTTAAAATTACTGAAGGCGGGCCCGGATTTTGTTTGGGCGCGAATGGAATTAAATGTGTGAACGGTGAAAATGTAATTCCGACCCCGTGTGCGAAATTGAAAATCGCACTGGTGATATTTCGCGGCTAATTTCATACAACATCGACACCATCCTTGCCACCACAGGTGGGTTCATTAAAGCGTAATTAAAATGGAGCCGTTTATTAATAATTACAACCCCAATATATATCTACCAGCGAATCAATACGTTGGAAATTCAATAACAGATAAATAGAAGGTACGTAGTTAAAATATCTTGTATCGGGTCTTTCAGTGCATTTAGGAACTGTATTTGCGACCGTTTCAAATTAGTAACATTAACAGGTTGAACGTGGCAACGAAAAATGTCTCACTTTACTATATAATACGATCGAGTGGTTGAAGTTCAAATACTGCGAGCCATCGGTTCCGATTGGTACCCATCATACAAAGTTTTTATCACAGAAAGGTCAGTGGAAACTTTGCCGGTCATAAAAAAAGAACATCAGATAGGATTCGAATTATTGCTTTCGTATCTCGCGTTTTTCACCCAAATCGGACCCAAAGGGACCCTCTTCTTACGGAATCGATTATTTGATTATTACCTCTTAGAAAGAAAATCGGAAATTACAGTTTATTAAAGTTTTTTAATACATTTTCAGGTGTTTGTATATATCGATAATTATTTAAATTATTAGTTATTTGTTATGAAAATTTAACCTGTAAATAATAATAAATTTTATGCTGTACTCATAAAACCTTGTCATATCGATATTCCAAATGAATACAATTACTGCATGGGATAATATTAAAAGGCATGATTTCGAAGTCGCTGATGGTACAGAAGTAATGAGAAGGAGTCCATTACCAATAGAGGTAGCAAGTAAATTAGGAAAAATGTACGAATAAAAATATAATCCTTGCTTATTTTTCTGGATAATTGTAGTATATATTGTAAGAAAGTGAAAGTGAAAATATATTGTAAGAAACTACTAAAAGGCCATTTGAAGTTTCAATTTATCGTTCGTACAAGTTGTTTATTTCCTTAAAAAATATTACATTAGGATCACTAACTAATTTATGCGTCGTTTAATTCCATAGAAGCACTCGGTTAAATTGGAGCAATCTAATTGCCTCGAACGAAGCCAAACTGTCTGTGGGTGTTATTATTATAAGGGGAATAATAATCTTAATTTGATTAATATTATTACAACAAAATGCGGATTTATGAAAAAATGAAAGAGAATATTGTCATTCAACATTGAATCCTTCACTCGTCATTTATGCAGAAAGGGTAGTTATAAAGGAGGGAGCCTGAAATACGGTCTCTGTCGCTCATTAGAGAGAGGAAAAAAAGTAACGAAGAATGCACAACTCGTTCACAAATAGTATCGATTGCAGGAGGCGGGTCGGAGACCAAACCTGAACCGAGTGACGACAATAGGAGGGACCAAAAAAAAGAGCCCCTGTCAGAGTGTTGGCCACCGAGCCACAATTCAGGTTTTCATTATCGCACCGGCGGGTCGCTCGGCTTGCACCGGCCTAAACCAGATTACAATGTTGGAAGCGCAATCCCATTCAAGTGGGGATTATCACGGATTACCGGGCCCCGGTGTCGTCATTTATTACGCATTTTATACGGCGGCCGCAACCGGATCCGTCCGCAAGCGACCCGCCCAGTGTGACCTCGGCGGATTAACGCGGCGGGAGACTACCCCAGGAAAAATCAGACTGAACTACTTAATAATTAATAACCGCAAAGGTAGCCGAGTGCGGCCGAAGATTGCATTATCCTTCAATTGAAAATCTGAATATACAAAAGGATGCCTCGAAGTAGATATCATTTCGTTGGTTCGTTCCTTCCTCAGAATGGCTTTCCGGTCCGTTTTCCTGTTTTTATCTTAGCAGTCGGAAAATTTGTTTACAACACAAACTTTACTTAAGAACAAGAAACGTAGTATCGAAAAGGTTTCCAGTGTAAAAAAACTTACTTTCAATAAACAGGCATCAAAAAAACTTTTAGCCATCCGTCACAATAAGACCCGAACCTCGGGACCGGAAAATTTTCAATGCGTTCAAACTAGAATATATCCTGTAAAATTTGGCACGCGGTTTGACCGCTATTTATTAACAATTTGAAGAATCATATCAAGAAATACAAGTGGGACGTCTCGCTACGAGTACTTGGCCGCTTGCCCATATTTTAAACATTAACAACTTACTTCCAGAGTAAATTGTGAATTCATTCGGAAATATGCGATTTCTATCGGGGCAAATAAATTTTGGAGCCGGGGAGTGAGAGGATGCGCCCGATAGAGAGGGAGTGGGCGCCGCCGCCGCCGCCCCCAGCGCCGTTAATGGCGCCATTACCTCGTACCAACACCACCTCACTCCCTTATACCGACCGGTATTGAATAATGAAACTATAAATTTTCTAGCAGGAAAGATTTTGACGGCGTTACCCACTTGGGACGACCGTAGATTTGAAAACCTAAACTTCGAGTGGGAATGAAGCCCCGTTCATTGCCGGTAAAGGGTTGTTATTAAAAGCTGCCGTATAATTAACATTTATGACTAAATTTTATTGTTGAACAAATATTTTACAATACTCTTGAGACGATATCATACCGAGTACCATTACTGTAACATTCCTCGAGGCATGTTTAAGTAAAACCAAAATAATACTTTTAGACGCCTTATGTGGCAACGAAATCATGACTGTATACCGCCCGTTTACTTTTGTGCCCGTTCGCTTTGTTTAAAAGCACACCTAATAATCAATATAGTCACGAATTTAATGTTCGAGTGACTCGTTTAATTTTCTGAACAAAACAAATCGATTCCTACCCGGGGTGGGGACGTCGAGTTAGGGTTAACCGATCTAATAATTAATTAAAAACACCTTGACGAGGGTCGACCGGCGCTAGAGTAAACTACTTAAGGCCACTTGTGGTGGATGCGGCGGGGTCGGGCGGCAAATTACCGGAATTTCTCCAAATACAATTAATCAGCCAAAGGGGCGGTCGGAGGGGGGGGGACCGAGATCATGCTTTACGGGGCTCCGACCTGAGGGAAGAAGGGGAGCGGCGGCGGGGAGAGGGAACCAGCCAGACAACGACCGAGTAAATGGAGGATTCACCGATTGGAACCTGCGATCGGGCCCTATTAACTTCTTACAGGTCGAAGTAGAAGGTCTACAGGGGGACCTATCTTAAATCAATAGTCAAACACAAGAGTATTATTCTAGAGTAAATTTAAAGAGTGGGAATAATTACAACCCACGCTAATTATTAATAAAATTATAACGCAAAACGTGATGTATGCAAACCATTCGTTGAAAACGCCGTTCGTAGATTGATTAGAGCATTTTTAATGTCCACAGAAATATTTTGTCATAGTTATATGAAAATATCCCGATATTCTAAATTCAATACTGTCAAATTAATCGTGAGAAGGAATTTCCGATGTAAGAAATCCAACAACGGGCGAAGAAAATATGACAGGGTCCGTCGATTTACAGTAATAACAACCCCGGGCCGATTGTTTTAGTTAGCTGGGTGAATGAATTCCGAGCGGACCCTCGGGGCCAGCTCCGTAATGACCGGAGATCCGAACCCGGAATAATTGGCCGTGTTGGTGGTTGACGTTTCACGCCCGTTTAAGTAAACACTTAAACAGTCCCGAAGCCGAGAGTCGGAGATCATTCGGTTTTCGGCGAGCTTCAAATGTAATAAATCAGGGTCGGAAGCTAGGGGTGGAGCGGGGGCGTGACGAACGGGAGGGTTTGGGGGTATGAGCACCCGATCGCTAACCAACCCCCATCCACACGACTGAAAATTACAACGGCTACAGCGTTTTTTTTGCCAGCGAGATCAAATAGATTTTACAATTTTCGCAGAGCTACTTCCTATTTCAATGAAACCGTATGATTAATTGGCCCATAAACGCGATAATAATTAAATACGTAATAAAAAGATATTTATTTCAAATATATACGCAGTAAATATATTGCACCCCGTTGGTAATTACCGCTTGATAGAGCTTGTAGGTATTCACAATCTCCTCTAATCACATATTTAATTTTTTTAATTTGAGAAAAATATTTCAGCGCCGAAATAAAATCGTTAAATAATTCCTAATAATATTTAATTGATTAAGAATTCTAAATATACAAATCTAATTGTGAAACTACTTTCCATTATATTACATTAAAGATACTAAAACTTTCCTTTAATTTAATTAGTCTCGGGTGTACTTCAGATTATTTTCCCAGTTGAAAAACTGGGGGCGTTTGTATGATAATTTCTTTCCGTAGCCATTTAACATAGGCTCATGAATCTTCTTTCACAATTAAACTACAAATAGTACACCAACATGTAACTACATTTGATCTCTGATACTGATAATTGTGAGTTCACACGTAGTTTTTACGATGGAGAACAGATATTATAAAGTATACTAGTAATATCGACAATAGGATTCGAAAAGACATTACCAATTCATATATTCCAGGCTATTATATTCTTCTATGTATCTATTATTTGTATTTGGCTCTCTTAAATACTTGAATTAGGTACTTGATTTCCAATAATCCTAATAGGCTTTCATAACTTGAATTATTAGTGTATGTATGAATGGACGATAAAGGAATCAAAATATATTTTTGGGACAGTCTCAGAAGATTAATGTGAGATTTTTCATACGTGTCTATTTATTATATTCTGGAATTAAACTGATCGCTTCAAAAGATGAATTGGGATAAGGGGGAGAAGGAATAAGAGATAGAATTATATTTGTTTGTGACACCCCGTTCTTCGGTACCGTTCAATATCTCTGATAACAGGTCAGACAATTACAATGATAATCGATGCCATAAATAATACAACCGGGGCCGGGGTCGGGCTCCATTTCATTAGGAAGAAGGGACCGGGAGCACAGTAAAACCCGGAGAACCGAGATATCCCAATCTCCAAATTGGGGAAGTCGAGTCGGTGAAAGAATGGGACGCGCGTCGCTCCTTTAAGGTTGGTGATGTATCGATCCGGAAGAAATATGAAAACGGAAATGGGCGCGTTTCGCCGTCCTACACCACAGCGAACCTAACAACAACCTCCCTCGTTTGATGTATATTTTTCGAATATGCAATTATAATATTCCTCGTTAGACAAACAGGCAACCAATAAAAACGATAGGTTTCAACCTTCATAGTGTGTATCTTATTGTACCGGTAGAGTGAAATAATTTCATTGCTTTCTTTTAACCTGGTTTCCAATTGGACCCGAGATAAAACCGACAAGTCAATAACAATAAGAGAAATCATCAAAAATAATCAAAAAAAGGAAACAAAACATAGTAAAAAAAATACTTCCGATATTTGTATCCCTAATTGTTTAATGCTGAACTCGTATAGACCCACTTCGCTTAGAAGAAGCAAACCGTTTCGATTTATTTTCGTATTTAAATTTTAATTACCTCACGATTAATTATTTATCGCCCCAAATCCCCAACATAAGCAAGATAAACACACCAATAACACGATAATCCTCCGTTGAGATTAGCGATTCATTTATATTTGAGCTAATAGCCCAGTCGGACAGGGGGTTAAACAATAATGGGCGCTAACGACCGAAACGAATTGCAGTTAATTGGGTATAATTACCGGACGGGCCGACTTTCCTGCGAACCAATCGCCGCCGGCTGCAAACGTTTGTATCAAACGGATTGAACGGAACGCGCCTATAAATGATGTCGGCCGGGCACCCGCAAAACAATGATACACAAATTACCGAACTAATCAGATTCTCCACTGCCTTTACACTGAAAGGCTGTTCTCGATATTGTCCGAGCCACGCGTAGGCCATTCGAGAGCCGGGAATATTGAATGGTGACGTAGCTGTAATTGGACTATTTGGCGTGAAACAAATTAGCATAAATGAAATCGCATATTTATTGTGACTACTCCGACTCCCAACTGGATAGAGATTATTGGCCGGCCACCTGTAACAGGATCAAATCGTTATATTGCTAAAACTACCAGCTGCACAATAATGATATCGGCGTAATTGTAAACAGCCGATTTAAAGAACAATCGCAAAGCTTAAAGAAATTATCATACTCCAATTCAAATTTGATAGGGGAAATATTTAAAACAGCGTTCGTTATATTATCTGAACATAAATGGATGTTAGTTACTAGTTTTTCCACGAGTGGCCGAACAACGGATCCCCTCAGGCAGTAATCTGCCACTCGATAACTGTAGTGATCTCAAACCGGCTCGTGTTTATACCGAGCGTATCGGTAGGCGTTTCACAACCGGGCAGACAAACAGCGTTATATTCGCCGGCTCCCAATCACTACTAAAATAAATGCTACCGGTAAATCCTGCAGCATCGTCAAATTTAAGCTCAACGTCAATTTGAACATCCGAATGTATTGTTAAAGTGTTCCTGCTGATCCATTAAACTTCAAAATCACAGATGAAATAAAACAATTTGTAATAAAGGTAATCGAATTAATATTCCAAATGTCCCTTAAATTTCAGAAAAAATCTTTCATTACACAGGTTATAAAAACAAATTATTTTATCAGGCTGATTCAATTTTCTTTCCGGCTAACAGTAAATCAGTTTCGAAATACATATCTCATCTAAAATTTATTATACTGTATTACATGGGTTTGTACTAATTTAATTCTGGGCTCAACTTGGGCTTAACGAGGTCACGAGATATGCAAGAACTTCTTAAGAAATTATCTTAATTATATAATTAAGTTATGAGATAATAAAAAATTATCTCAGCGTGGATCATAGTGATACTGAAATTGTTTTCTCGATTCTTCTACTTGTCTGTATTATTCGATTAGAAAATTAATTCGATTTCAATACATTTTTAATTAGCAAATTCAGTTAATTTCATTCACCGAAATTGCTCAGATTATAACAGGAAGTATTTTATTCTGGGCAACACACAAGCTTAAATAGGGGCTTTAGATTTTCAGCCAAACTGAGAGGTAGGTGCGGGAAGATGAGGGTAAGGGGACTAATGACGCACAAATTATGAACCCCCCCCCCAACAATTATTCGCGCCCCTACTTAACCCATTAACGCCCGCCTTCCCCTTTATCATCAACCTTAAAGGCATATAAGGACGCCCTATGAACGGCACGGTGAAAAATATCACGCGCATTGCCAACAGGACGGTCTTCGGAAATAAGACGAGAAACATGTGACGATGTAAACAGCATGTAACGACGAGATGTCGCCTAGAGCGCAGGGTTCGAATAGTCTGTCGGGACACCTTAAGTAACGCTTAATATACGATCTACTCAAAAAATGGCGTATCTGAGGTTTCCTGTATTCAACAATTCACCAACAATTCACACACAACAGTGTGTATGCACATCTAAGCATGCACGTATCGTATCGTAAGTTACCTGCATGTTGCTCCGTTTCGGCATATGTTGGTGTCAGACTGACAGAGAGGCCCCTGGCTGCAGTCGGGTCCGGAGAACCCATCGAAGCATGAACACCAGTAGGACCTGCCAACAGAAACAGACGTTATTCCAATTAGTGCCGTAGGGTCGAATATCCCTTTTCCGCCCTTTCTTTTTATAAAAGCATTTACAAGGCGGTGAACCACAAACATTTTTTTTTAACTTTTTTTTTATTTTGCACAATCAACTTTTACAGTTATAGGTGCAATTGATACATGTATATATTTCACGTTTGTGACTCGATAAAGAAACCACCCAATGATGGTGCTTTTGACATGATTTAAGTACTGCCACATCCACATGTTCCTGAATGTATGCATTTATACATCTATTTATAAATAAGTTAATAGATTTTAGTTTTACGTGCTGTATATCAACGCTTAGACATTGAGAGATCTATGGCTAATGATGATATGGTTATGGATGAACTGATTCTTACTAGCTGCATTTATGTAAAACGACACCAGTTAAAGACTTAGTAGAAGCGTTGGACCTCAAGCGTGAATGAGATTAAATTTCAAAACTGAGAAAGTAGGGAAGGATAAATTATAATACGCATTAAGTGGGCAATATTTACAATGCAAATAAAATGTTACAAAGAACTCCGAACCGAGGAATCAACTAACTGTTCAAAATGTATACCCATTTTCATTTCTATTACACGGTTGCTAACCTCTTAAGCGAACAAGTAATATTTTTGAGACGTAAACAAAATAATAGAAACTACACAAGGTTTCCACATATTATAAACTATTTCCTGCTGTTATATTGCAGGCACCTGTAATTTCGAGAGAACGGACGAGTGGTAGCAGAGTTGGAGCCGTATATTATCTCGAGTATTACAATTTCACGGCTGCTTTTTAACAATTTCATGGTCTGCAGGCACCCTAATTAGACCACGACACCAATTTATGCTTTTACATGCTGCTGATAAAAAAGATATTTAATATATATATATATATATATATATATATATATATATATATATATATATTTTTTACACTCAACAGAGACTATGTAAGAGAAGGTGGCCAAATTATAACCCGTATTAACAGTGGTGGTGGGGGCCGGGAGGAGGGGATACATTTAAAGCGAATAAAGGGTGTGGGATCCGTAAAACCTTTTTAAAGGGAGCTTGGGTGTCAGTTGTTTACAATGGTCATGGCCGGCCGCCTTCATTAACCTGGCTACCGACCCGTTTTCCCTGGCCCTTATCAGCTTTTACGGTCTCAGAAATGAGTAATTTTATAAGGAAGACCGCTAGAGCCGGATCTAGTTAAGAGTTTACCACTGGCGAGTGGAGATGTAACACAAATAGAAGAAAAAAAGAAAGGAAAGTGGCAATCAGAGCGTCAATATTGTCCCATTTAACATTTTGAATTAATCATTAAATTGCATATTTAGATTAATAAATTAATAACTCACAGAAGTATCGGTTCTGTATTAATGTTTCTACATTGAGGAATCTGCCGATTAAGGCGCGTTTAAATTTATTTTAGAATAAGAACCAATGAATTATTGAAGGTAGTAATTTTTTTTGCGCTGCAGTATTTCGAGACATTTTATTTCAGAATGCGCTGTAAAATGATGTAAGAAAACTATCATATTTTCATATCATCGGATGGTGGCGTGTGAAAACCACGCCGTGCACACATTTTATAGGAGCGGTTTTCAGGCTGCAGCCCGAAATTGGCCCGATTAGGGAAAGGCGACGGTTCCTCTTCCATTTCTTATTCTTCGACGGGCGGGCCTAAAAGGATAGAGAGGGGAAGGGGAGTCTGTTGACCGATAAAGGAGACCGGATAGGGACCCAAGGGCGAGCCAGATAGCGCGAAAAATGGAAGAGCGGCAACGTACGGGCGTGGAGTGAAAAAGGCCACTAGATGGGCAGGCGTTGGATTATTTCAATTTAATTCTTTACCCATTTTTCGTATCCTATAATACATATTTCGAATATTTAAATCGGCATATTGGAGTTATATGACCTGGCCTTGTAAGATGCATAAACGAATGCGTAAGATGGGCGAATGCTCTAACGACTTAAATTAATTAAATTATACGATTATAAATATTTCCGTGGTATTTATCCGTTCGCGTATTATTAAATTAAGCTCAGGCTTGAGTTTCTGATCCTATGAAATTGAACGCGGAGCCTTCTTCGATAGGGTACTTGGAAGAATAAAACCAACGCCATTAACAATAAGCAGGTTCTGACACTCCGAATTTCAGTGAAAAATTCTTTCACGTTAAAAGAAGGGTGATCAGATTCACCCTTCACCCGTCGTAAAGTGGGAAATCACGTAGTAGCACTAAACGTGTAAAAATTAGTTTAGAGGTTTATGTCCTGCGATACGGTAAAGCTCCCACCTGCTGACACCGATTTCATAAACGGTCCAGATGACAGAGGCCATCTTTAACAACCATCTTTATTCGCGACTCAGCCCCAAAATATAATTAAGAAAATCCAAAACTAAGTATACCCAAAGTATCTGAGTGGGGCATTAAGTAAGATTAAAATTTAACAAGAAAAATGCAATAATTAATAATGTGGGTTATTCACGACTAAACTCAAACTTGCATACGTTCATTAGACTATTATTAAATAGATTTCTGTATTAAAAGCAAATAGCTGTAAGTTTTTATAATTTACACTTTCTCAGAGATATCTGGAAGAAAACTTGCTCTCAAACTTGTGCTTTGCGTTACCAGAGTGGCCCTTGCGATAACTTTAAAATTACTTGTAAGTTTTCTTTCTGTATTTTTTTTCCAAAACAAGAGTTTGTGACACTGTAGTTTGAAAATTGACATCAGACATATCCCTCCAGAGAATCAGAGAGAGAATAATCTGAAGGAATATTCTCTTCAGAGCGACCTTTCTTTCTTCGTCCCAAATATGTCGCCTTCTTATGCAGAGAACGTCCAGGAGCAACTTCCAACTTCTGGCTTTAGTAAATGAAAGAAGCTCTCAAACTTGCTTTAATGTCAAGGCAAGAAGGAAGTAAAAATTAAGAATTTGTTAACATAGTATTTCACTGTTTTATACTGAAATTTCTCTCGATGATCAGGTGCTTTTGAAACAGTGTGGTGTATAAAAAGAGAGTGGTAATATGTGGTGGGTTTAAAGTTTTTTTGTTAATTACACGAACAGATTGTCAGCATGATAATAATAATATCCATATTATCAATAGAGAAATATATATATTTATATATAAACTCTAAAATCCTAAACTGTCAATAGATTTTAATTGGAGCAGACCACGATCCTCCCTATACACATTGTTTTCCTTTGAGGAAACGGACCGAAAACTGTTCATAGCGAAATTCCTATGGAGACGACATGATCTCCAAAGCTCTTATACCTGAACCGTCAATTGATTCCGTTAACTGTAATATTAACTCATTAGAGTCCAGTGACTTAGTTTGATCCTAACCAAAACTTCTATTCAAAGTTATACGGTTGCTACATTCAAAAACTAATGGCGAGATGTCCGCGTATAATGACATAACGAGTCGGGAGAGCAGGAAAATTCCGGTCACCGGCGTTAGAGGTCGGACATAGGTCAGTGGATTGAGCGATGCGGTGTAAAACCATACGAGCCGCAGTTTAAGTCTCCTGCGGCGAATTTTCCTCAATTACATATTTGAACTGGGATATAATATTACTGACACGGCGCAGGTGTTGACCTTTGTCCTTTCTAAAGGTGGGTTACTGGCAAGGCGGCAAAGTTTTAACGCCCCCCGCAAAATCGTTTAGCGTGAACACCGCGCCCGTTCATTTCCAAATGTCAGGCTCCATCCGGGCGGCATCAGGAAGTTCGCCATTATGCAAAGGGGGCCGTGGCTAAGTTAGCGACAGACACTAAGTTCTCGAGCCCGCGACCCAACGGCCTCATTTCTGCGCTTAAGGTAATGTGCTATCGGCCAGTGCTGATAGCTCGGAGCTACCCCCAATGAAAATGAGGAGACCTAATCTACGGCATGCCGCCACCCAAAAGGTACCAGTCCCTGGGTGCACTGTTGCATTCTTAATTCATTACACGCTTCCTTTGCAAATTGGAACTATTTTAATGTTCCACGTGGTTATTTAAAAAGTATTTTTAATTCCGGACATCTTACAGAAATTAAATTCCGAATATTTATTCGCAAATTCTCCCTTCGCATTCCTTTATATTTCGTCGTCGAGAACAAGAATACCCCGGTATAACTCGGTCCCCGGTCCAATACTACGGGATCGGTAATAGGGAAAAAAATAATATTCGTGGAAAAAAAAAGAAAATCGAGTATTTTCTTGGGAATGGAAGTTGACCGCAAGGATTGTGAGTGCCCGAGGCGGAAACTCGGTGGGGTGGGAGAGGGATCGGATAAGAGGCGGTGTTAGGAGGGGCGGAAGGATTGCATTATTTGCCTAACGATATTCGGCGGCGGATATCTTGAGGCCGGGTGTTATTCCTTCCTCCGGCCTCGGCCTTAACTCGTTTCCCTCTCGGGGCCGATCCCGAAGACACAATCCCCACCGGCCCCAACCCACTACATACAATATAAGTAATACGCTGCATTACCTTACCGAGACCGTTGGACGAAATAACTCCTCGAGGGCGGTATGTTTTCTTCGTAACTCATTAGAAACGTCATTATACAGCTTTGCAATCAAACTTTCATGTGACCATTTTTTATCGAAGGCAAAATAGATAATGGTCGTCAGTTAAGTTAATAAACACTGCGGTATCTGTAGTGTATCTGGTAGTAGTGGTGGCAGGATGTTTCATCGTTAGCCGTGAGTGCAGAATTCAAACATTAGAAATTTAATTTCCTGTTCCGCAATAGTTCTTCAAACTAAAATCCACGCGTAATCACAGCCGCGTGAAAGATAAATGAGAATTTTAAAACAAAGTATTGTTTCGAGTTTAAGGTAAGTCCTTAAGTTTGGATTCGGGCCCAATTTGGGAGGTCGGGGGCGTTGCGTCAGTTTAACTTAGCAAAATTAATTAACCGGGGGTAAGTAAAACAAAAACCGGAGCGTACGGGAATTACGGTAGGTTAAAACCGTGGAATTTTGGGGGAAAGGGGGGGGGGGGTTGAAATCCCGAAATCCCGGACGAAGGGGTGTGCGGGAAACGTGAGTCGAAACGAAAATGAAATTAGGGAGTTGGTGGAAACGGGGGGAGGTGGAGGGGAATATGAAGACGGTTAGTGCCAAGGACTGTCGGTCCTTCGGAAGCGATTCGTTTACAGGCGGGTTGATGGGAAAAATCGCCCATTTGGTGGCATCGGTGGAGGAGGGGGCTGTTTTATTACCCAGCACATTGTTTATTTTTATAACGAGGGCGATGGGAGGAGGAGGGGCGGAACGTGCGGATGTATTGCATAAATAAAGAGTACGCGAGACAGACGTAGAGCGAGTGGGAGTTAACTCCCGCCGCTGCTGATGGGCTGGTTTGTGAGGGGGGGGGATGGGGTCCAAATTATTAATGGGCCGCTAATTCGGCGTCAAACAATTCTGAATTTCAGGACGCCCATTAAATTGTGAGAACGGCCCGATGAAATTAGGAACGCCGAATTATTAACATTAGTATACCTCCCCTTCCACCACACAACCTGTACTGAGTCGTGGTTTGTTTACGCTTACAGTTTAAATTATGCTGTTTCCGTTTTTCATGCGCGTATGTAATATTTTATTAATGGGGAAAGATATGTGGTTAAATATTAAAAATCCTGACAGGACTAAACCATAGGTTTGGAACTGAAATATTGTGTACTATTTTTTTATTGAAGTTGGTTACTGAATTACAACATAAATAAAATATCTGTAAATGATACGTGGAAATGAAACTAATACGTTAAGTCATTTGACTATTACAATATGCTATACTCAAAAATATGGTTGATCAAATCTAATGGCTGTAACACTCCAACTCAACGTAAATGTGCACTAGGTTTAGGCAGTGAATTATTATAATTGCAATATTGATCATTATACCCTGCAAGCGAATTAGATAGTGTTTAACGCGTATGCCAAAAGTAAAAGCACTAGGACTGATTCATGAGTCAACTTACAAAGTGAAAGATAGCACATAATGCAATTCTGCGGACTAATCACATTCCCATTTGGTGCATGCGCTACTTGAATTATTCAAGAAGTTTGTCTTAATATTCTGATCCCTTAAATTCATCCGGTAATTTCAAACAATTTGCTCCCTTTTAAATTGATGGAAGTTCTAGCAAACATGAAAAACATTACTGTTGGCCAGAAATGCTGTCTAGTTAAGGGTCAAACAGGAGGTTTTATTTAAAAATCAGAAACGCTTAAACCTAATAATATTTTACATTATTCCTAAATTAATTAATTAATTTACTAATTAATACAGCACAAAGGACAGCAAATACAGTTTTAATAATAATCATTATTGTTTTCATTTGATTAATAACTACTAAATATATGGTTATTTTTCCGTAGATATTACCGAGGTATGAGTACAACGAGCATTATGCTCGATTTGGCCCATGCTAATGTCCATAATTTAATTAGCCAAAAACATCAGAACAGCGAAATTTCGTCAGAACGGCGAAAGTACCTCAGCCATGTTCAGAAAGCTTGTTAGACCAAACGAATACCCGACAAAGGCATTCGGGGTCTATTTTTTACAATATACCTGTGGTGCTCCTAAATAATTTCTGAGCGGGTGTGGAAGCTGCGCTCGGTCGGGGACGTAAACATTGGGCCGACACTCCGCCGTTTTAAAGGGGGTTCTGCCCACCGCCTCTTTTACCTCAGACTCCAATTCAAAATCTCACTCGATTTTTTTCGCCCTGCCTTTTAATATTTCAAGTGAAAAAGAGGAAGGGAAAAATGACTGAGGGAAGTACGGGGAGGGTAACCCCCGCAGGGTAGTAAAATTTTTAAAAAGCCGCCCCCGAGGATTGACGCTTAGGCTTCAGCCCGACAAAGCGGCCAAGGCTACAGCCAAGAGCGAGCCAGCCATTTCAGACAGAACCGAAGGACATTATAAATCTTCACCATTCAGAACAGGCACTGCTGATAATAATATACTGAACAACGAATGGTAAGAGATTACTAATAAAATCATTACACATATCGCTTCATTAAATCACACACATATATCGGATTCTTGATTATTAAATGCGAAGGTGTGTTGAAGCGCGAAATCATTTCATTGCTAAACAAAAACGGACTCTGTAATTACTTTTAAATGAGCTTTTCCTCTTCGGTGATTTATACGACATTTATTTTCTTTTTTCTCCCTTTACGTGGGCCAACAGATATTAAATTACATAATCGCGATAAAATATGCTTAATTCGGGACGAAAAAAGAAACAAAATACTGGAAAATGTTATAATGACAAACGGCCGGGACACCTAATTTCATTTTATGGCGGCAATTAAATGTATAAAAGAGACTGTTTCTCTTTCCGCATTAAAAGTCGTGCTTAACAAGTGTCTAATTTTGCAATGTTAATGGTACATAAATCACGCTGTAAATTAGAAGTAAATCTACAGCTCTTCTGTAATTTACTATACTGCATACGTAAGTGAGATAGTTTTAGAAATATTAGTTCTTAACAAGTTATTAAATAATAGATTAATTTTTTCATAGTGATAAATTGGCTGAATGCCACAAAAAACAGACAAAACCGACTTGAGTCTCAGCATTTTCTTTGGCCTTTACATTTTACATCTTCACGCACCATTTTTTATTTAATTAAAACTCAAGGGGTGTTTAAAACCACCCAACCAGGACTCACCCAGACGAAAATGAGGATGTCCATGTTGCACCGCAGAAATAGACCCTGGGTGTTATACATCAAAAGAAGAGGAATAGAAGCCGGGTATATGAATCCAGATACAATCAGAAACGCACGTTGAGAAATTGTAAAAACATTAACGTTTCGCGCAATAAATGATTGAAGGAAAAGTTTGTCCGGAATTGTTGAAAGTAACTTCAGAATTAAATAAGATAAGAGCTCAAGAAAGCGGAACAATGCACAGAAACAGGAACCTTGAAGCTCGAGAAGACAGAATTTCAAGAACAGGAGGAGATTTCACCAAGGACCCAGCTTTCACACTGCATCAACAGGCTCAACACTTGAATAGATGCCTTTAAATAATAGATGATTTTCTTAAACTGGACAACAAAGAGAACACAAAAAGGGATGCAAGAGCGGACAGTTCCTTGGTGGGGGGGTTCTCAAAATTCCTTCGATAGAGCGCCGAAATCATGACCACGCAATGCGAAGATTAGAAGGTGGTAATTAAAATACTGCTTTTTAAGTGTTTATATGCACGTGCAATAATAATGCGCTTTTTTGTCAATTTCGATCTAAAAATTAGATATGATTGTATTAGATTTGTGTGTGTTCAAAATATGTAGTATTGACAGGAATAGGACAAGCGGTATTCAGAAAGATCATCGGGGCCGATATAATTAAGTATGCGACCGTATTCCGCTGGGAAGATGGGAGGAGGGACAACAAAAGGAAATCACATAAAAGGCTTCTGCCGGAAGAGTTTGGGGAGGGGAGGTATCTCACGATTGAAACAGGATCAATCAAAGGACTGACGGAAGAGACTTTGAGCCCCCCCCAACAGGACTCACCCCCATACCCTCCAGACTCCAGACCAACTCCAGACATAGTGAATTTGGCACCAACAAACTGCTCGCCCCTCGGGCCCCGGCATTCTTAAATGCGGCCACCCTTTCTCGGATCAGGATTAAAGTCGACTCGGAGAGGGCCATGGCCATTTAATTAATGGAGAATATCCCCGCTTAGACCGATCAGAAAAATTCTGCGTTATACTGCGGAATGATACCGTATAAAATTCAACCTAAACAGACGATTCTGACGAAGTTGAAACCCGGAATAAGTAAAAACCGGATCACTCTGTTGCCTGGGTCTTGTTCCGTAAAAATAAATTAATTAAAATTGAATTAAATTAAAGAAGAGCAAACACTACATTGTCACCAAATTAAAAAAACCGTTCATTCGTAATTAAAATAAATTCCACTAAACAACTGTTCTTGAATATCGAATGCAGCTCGCTTCCTTCAACAGAATTCTTAGGCCTACTTCACAAGAAATATATATACTTACATAAATATAAGGCAATAGAATTTTTCTAATCCACGTATTGACGATTAATTTTCATTTTAATTCTAAAATGTGAAATTATTATTAAGTAGTAAAACGGGAAAATAAAGGAGATAATATATACAGAAATTAAAAATCAATTAATTGCAACCAGGTTAGGAAACACCCCCCGCGAATATCAGAAACACCAGTGCACCGCGTGCACGCGGGTGTCCTCGATGAATGCTAGGCTCGCTTTTATATAAGTGAAACAAAGAGTCGGGAAAATGGCTTAAATGGGACTTGACAGCAGGCTTTGGAGGGTCGGAAGGTCTGGGGGAGTGGCCGGGTAACTAACTGGAGATAATAAGCAGAGCAACCCTCTAACAAGAGTGCTCCGCTCCTCAGCAGAGAGAGAGAGAGAGGGGGGGAGAGAGAGAGAGGCCAAGAGAGGGGAGGATGGACCAATTTAAAATTAAATTTAAGTGAGCCCGTTGCCAGTGAGCCCGGTTCTCGGAGTCCGACATCCATAAGAACTTACATACACCACTTTCGCCTCGGCCGACCCCCTTTGAAATACGGTTCCATCTCCGAATACGTTATTTATTTAGGATGACTGTAAAAGTTGGCCACCGCTTTCCGAGTAGAACCCCGGGCGCACAAAGAAACTGTTGTAAAGACCGGGAGCGAAACAAATACGGAGGGGGTCTTCTTACGTTCTTCTTATTCTTAAAGCATGAAATACTGGCGGTCTTGAATGGGGAGTTGTGCGCGGCCACTTCGGGCTCCCAGTTATGCAGTCCATTTTAATTAACATAAATGCCACAGGAAGGCGTCTCACAATTCTGCCGAGATACAACACTGGGGACGTGAATTATGCGATATCCGTTAGAGCGTAACGCGTAACATATCACTGTTTTTACATTTGAATTCTACGTGTGGCTTTAACGCAAATTCCACAATTAAACCCCTAGAGGGAGTGAATTGTATTGAATGGAAGGCTATGTTTAAGTAAACACACTGGAAGTAATTCGAGGATCTAATTTAAATTATTAGTGAAATAATTATTGAACGCGTTTTTCAATTAATTGAATTCTGTTGTAGGAATGAAGCAAATAGAGATCCGAACGAATATTTATATTTAATACGGTAATTGAACCGATCCATGAAATTCATGTAAATAATAGAACATGCTACATACGATTTTTAATTACAATTAACAATACTTAAATGAGTGTATTTGAAAATAATTCATGATGAAAAAACTGAAATGAAATCCGATGGATTAGAAGGAGGCTGCCACAAAAGAAGTTCGAGCCAAAATCGATTCATGTTTATTAAAACATGACAAACTCTAATGGAGCGAATGATAAAAAAAAGAGAAACCCGGCCAAGAAATTAAAGAATGTCTGGAAGAATCAATACTCTGGTCCAAACCGGAACTTGGGGGGGGGGGGGGGGGGGGGCGAAAGAGAGAAAAAAAAGAGGATGGCCCTTCCTTCCTGACTTCGAGCCCCGATTTGAAATTAACGTCGTTATCTCGGATTAACCCCAGTAATACTCCCCATTAGGGACTTCATAATTACACTACGCGAGCCCGAAACTCTTTGAAGCCGACAATTTCCCGAGTCCCTCTCTGGCCCTGCCGAAATCCCCTCCCTGTCGAAGGAAACCCACGGTTTCTAGTTACGTAAACTGCAGTACATCGTCCGTATTTCGTTCACTTCTCAATTGTTCCGAGTTTCGGCGTACCGATACGGTTACAACGGTTTTCCGCTGTCTGCGTTCACACTTTCGCCGCCGAGCTAGAGTTGGTTATTTCCATCAGAGCAGTAGAGAAATAATGCCCAGAGATCACATCAGTCATCAACAATTCCAATATGTCTATAGGATGTATTCATGGAAAGTTAGACTCACCTATGGTATTATCTCGCAGTGCTAGTGTAGGGATAATGATGATTGGTGAAGACTAGGGATAGAAGAGACAATTATATTTGGTGTCACATCACAGACTACTTGGCTTTGGCATAAATTTACCGAACATATTATATTATTACGTGCACTTATTTATTTACGGTGCTTTATTAAGCTAAAATTAGACACACTCAATCTGCCACCTCCTCACAAATGTCAAAGAAAGTCTAAGGTATAGTCAAATGAAACATTTAAATAGCAGGGATTTAATTCCCTCGTATCATCTTCCAGTTGTTCCGAGTTGTATTGAAGCCTTTAGCAGAACGGTGCCGGGTCCGGACTCGACAATCGATCCTTCCCACGGAAATCGACCAATTGAATGAACGCAAGATTCAGAAAAAAGAAGACCTCTCTCACAAATCTGTTTTCATCAATCAGCAGGGAAAGTTTCGACTGTAGCAGCTGAGGCATCTGCATTGGACCGTTCTTCGGGCCCCGCCCACCCAACCTCCCAGTCACTGATCTAATTTCAATCGGAACGGCATTGAAAGGAAATAATTTCCGAACTTAGCCCTGTCCAAGTTGAATGAGGCCGTTGCGAATTTCGACCCGCTCCTTATACCCGCTAAGGCGTTTAGAAATTGTTATTGATAACGGATATTCCCCTGAGAATTTCTAATACCCATAACCGAATTAACATACCCAATTATCTTTATTAATACAGGGTTTTGCGTTAATATATCCAGCAGGGTAATTATAGAACCGGAAATATATAACAGTTATAAAATCAGATACTCTCAGAAATATACCAGTAATTGTGTATAATCCATACGTAATGGATATAAAGAAAGCGTTTATCCTTGTGTCATCTTTGTTCCTACAACATGCCAAGATATAATAGACGGAGAAGAATAACAAAAAATCATTTTATACATCACTCTCTTGTCTTACAGCTCCGTTATTTGCTGTAAAATAGGAAATGCAAGTCTTTAAGCGCCGTAATGTATGGAAATAAACACCGTCATTGTTTGGAATATTATTAATATACAAAATAATTATGCATATCGATGTCGCAGTAGATACCGATATGTTACATACCCCTGTGTTTAATAATTCAGATTTTTAAACAAAACGAAATCTGAAATATCAGTTATTTACTGAATATTTGATTTAATGATTTGATAATGAAAGTGAGTTTAAATACACTCTAGTTCTAGTAAATTAGAATTTAGAAAATTATTATTCTACATATATTGAGTAAACGGACTTCTGATGCTGGTACCAGCTGAAGTCCCTAGGGGCTTTATAATGAATTCTGACACACCTCGATTGGTTGTATAATATCGATTCAATTGTTTCCACCTTATTGGTCGAAGCGAAAACATCCCGTCGGTTAATTCAATAGAGAATTTAACTCTCAACTGAACCACACAATTTAGCACTGAGTTTAATCATGTGTCGTCAGTCGGTACATAACCACCGCAAATAATTCCCCTCAAGCTTCAATATTCCGTTCGTGGCACTCTCGAGTGGACTTACCATTTCCACTCGTCTGTTTGATCTTACGCCGAAGCGATGCCGTTGGCGTCTCGATGTTGTCAGTGGCCTTCATGAGAAACACACTGTCTAAGGTATTTACGCATGTTAGCCTCCGATGAAGCGTCATGCTGTCAGTAGTACTCCGACGGGATCAACTTAGTATTGTGTCACTGAGTACCGTGCGTTACGATTTATTTTATTAATTCCTGCTTTTATCGGCTGCTCCGAAGCAGGTGTGAACGCGAGGCATCAATATGAAGACAACTGGTCGGCAAGACGAATTAACAGAGATCAATAACTCAGATCCACTTACCGATTGCCGAAATAATTGATGATTTGACAATCATTGATCAACTATCAAAATATTGCTTCCTACCGACGCCAACTTCGATGTATGATTTAAGCGCATACCGTTAACATAAATGACGTTTCAACATTCTACACTTTATTCTGGATCCATCAGTAATGCCCTTTTCTGTGGTTGCTGGCTTTTCCCCCAGAGGTATATGCGCCCACCCCATCTACGCTTATTAACAACTCTAAATACTGAACCCTCGTAATCTTCAATAGCATTTGCGCCATATAGCAGCCGAGTATCCTGTCAGAGCCAGAACTACTCTGAGCCACTCCTTAGGACACGTTCATAATATAAGCCGTTCTTGCACATTTCTGCTTACTACAGGGGCTGGAATAAAGCGGGATGCATAACGCAGTGCAATAATTCATTCGTTCCAACGGCGCGGGGGATAACTAAAAATCAAGAGCCGGGAAATAAGTGAACTCGAATGGCGCCTATTCAGGTTCAGGTTGCGGTAATGTTTCAGCCGGATCCTCCTTGTTACGCGGCCTAAAGGTAATCCTGGGGCGACCATAAATCGCTTTGAATGGCGAGTCTAACGGGAGGGGCCCAGATTTTGAAATAACCTCGGCCACGATGAATTGCTCCCTGAAAAATGTTCTCGTCGTTTGGCTTCACCGCCCTCATAAATCGGCACCGCGTTAACACTTCAAAGATTGCTTAGAGCGTTCCTTTTTGTATATATGTAACACTGAATTAGTATCTGCAATAACTCTACCAACAAATATTTAGTTAAATTGTACGCGGTTGTGTACCTTAACGGGAAGTTATACAAAACTGGAAGTGCAAATATAAATTCACTCATTCGGGGAGAATTTAACTCACGCAGAAGTTATCCCTTTAATTAATAAATTTAAGCTATAAATTGGAAGTCAACCATATTGGTGAAGCCGCCGTTCGGTCATAGTTGTTCTGAACTATTCTGCAGGGTATTTGGCCAAAGCATGCAATCCAATATAGGGTTTCAATAGAAATGCTGTATATAAGTATTTGGAAGACGGATGGGAGGATTTAGAGACATCGAAATGGATGTTTACTCCCTAGCAATGAGCCTAGGGTCAGGGCACTGTGGCTCCACCGCTTTCAAAACCGATGAAAAAAATAAAAAGCCTATACTACCGTCGTCCTTTTTCCAGAATGGACGTTTCTGGGCCACTCGAATTCCCGAAGGAATTGGAAAGTCCTTCGTCTCCTACAATATTGACCGCACTTAAACGGCAATATTTTGTAGCATGGACTTCTGGCATTAATTTTGACAGATGTTTAGTCCCGGCCGAGAAAAATTTCGTGGTAACATTTTCTGCCACACAGATCTCGTTATTTATTAAATAATTGCAATTAAAAAAGGTTTATGACCGACGGATACACATGCATAACGAGTGTCTCAATACTAAACCTCACTTCCCTCTTTTCTCTGCTTCTACCGAACCGATTTTAAAAATGTGCTTTTTACCTCTATTTTTAGTGTTAATAATAATACAGGCCGGACTTCATCTTAACAAACGATTGGTGACGACGCAAGAACATTGTGAAGGTGACTGAAGACAACATTATGAGTTTTTCTTGAGGACTCTGCGAAGGAGCAAGACTAAAACTTTTTTCAACTTTTCAGAGACAATTATTTTTTATTAACTTTTAGACGCAACGGAGTTATCTCGGGGCCAAACTTCCCCTACTGATCAAATCGTGGTCCTAACTTGACCCGACAAGTAGAAAATCAACGAATTTGAAGCCCCAAAGTTTGGGAAGGTGTGTCGTAAGCGTCTACATAATAGGACCTTAATTTTTAGTGAGCTGTTAATGGAGAAGATTACTTAACATTCTTAAGATAGTGTCTGCTGTAGTTAATGTAAGAGGTACCTACTAGTATAAAGAAAATTACCACGTGATGTCTTGTCGAGATTACATGGGTTGACAATTTAGAATATAGGCAGAAATGTCGCTTTCACTGGCCACCTCCAAGAAAACAAATTTATTTTCCTGTGTTCTGTGGGCGGGTATGATATTCCGAACATTCGTGCAACCGTCCTATGTGCAAAATTCAAAAATATAGTGTGCATGCAAATTTAAACTCCGAACAACCGAAAATGTCTATAGAGAAATAGAATTGAACATGTAAAATCACTTTAAAGGACATATAAGAAACCCAACTAAATTAATACTCAGTAAATAAACCTCTCATTGAAGGGACTACCTCTTCCGTTTTTTAAATATTGACCGTGCAGGGATGGAAAACGGTATAAAGAAGTCTGAAGCTTTAAAATGAAACACGCCATATTTCTCAAACGACGCAGTTTCCTTCCATGGATTAATAATGAACAACCGGGGGGAGGTAAAAAGGGAGGCGGCTCTAGAGGCACTTTAGGCCGGCGAGGAAAAGAAAGGGGGCGTTTTATTAATAAAAAAGTGCAGGTGTTATGAGCCAGAATCGGTCTCACTATCGGAGCGTGAATATTCCCCGGCCCTAGAGTATTACCGCGCTACATTACTCCGTTTAGCAAGCAGGAGGAGAGGAAGAAAGATGGAAAGATTATTTAGTCGGTAATAGTTGGGAGGGCGGACGCCATATGTATTATGTAACGTGAGCCAGGAGAGCCACCGGTGACGGCTTCTATTTTAATTCCCTATGGGACTCGACGCGCGGATGGGGTGTCTTCCACCCTCGCACTCTCCTCTCCGCCCAGCCGCCTTCAGACAGCTCTTTTTTCGGCGTTTAGTTTCTTTCACGTGCACAGTTTCACATGAAACGAGACAGGATTAAATTCAGAATCATCTTCCGACTTGCCGAATAAACAGACAGCGCGTAAATAAACCAGGCGTTACAATAAAGGTGAAACAGCTCTAAACACGACCTCTACCTTAACGGATTCAAATTGCTGGAAACAAACACAATTCCTGTAGGAGCATAATTTTTATATGAAATCTCAAATCGTTTAAGAACCCTTAACTGATTTCATGTCATTTTATATGCCGAGAAAGGTGTCGACTTTAGATAAAATTCCCATATTCCGAGGTGAAAAATATAGGCCTCACCTAACTAAAAATGTATTACTTCTATTTATTACTTTTAGTTCTTGTACAATCAACTACATATAGTTAGTTATTGGTACAAATGTTGAATGTTTTGTTTGTTTTTCCACGTGAATGTCTACCTAAAATAAAAAGGAATATATTTATATATAAAGAAATAGAAGAAAAAAAGGATCTTTCCCCAACATAATGTCCTATAAAAGTTGTACTACCGAAGCGAGTGTGTTAACGTCAAATGAAACTCTCGACTGTTTAACGAGTCTATTAGGACGCTCGCTCATGGGAGACCGGTATCTGTTTTAAGCCCGTCCAGCGTACACACAGTGGTTAGTCGACTTGTTTGAACAGTCATTTCGGTCAGACTCACGTGGAACGGCGATAAGCGTACATTATGACGCATCGACGAGGCTGTTTATGCGCTATGAGCTTATAATTCAAAGGCGGCCATTCATTAGGTCGTTAAACGTTAACGAATATTAGTTATTACCCTCCACGAATATTAATCCCGATTTTCGGTCATCGTTCCAAGCGGCGAGACGACACAAGAGCATTCTTGGACTAAGAGTAATGGGATATGATAGCACTATGAAATGTACGCTTCTATTCTTCATCCCAAGAACTCACAAGGATCATTTCTATCTATATATGAACAGTTGGTTCATTGGCAGCTGTAGCCCAAAAATAATAAGAAAAACTTCACATTAAACAAAGTTCCAAGTCCAAGTTCATGATGAAATCACTCACGATTATTATATGGACATTATAATATCCCTTCTCCTTAGGCACGTTTTAAACTGATACATACGCGGCATATTGGAGTCGAGGTAGCAACAGAGGAAGAATTGTATGTTCGAGAGATGAGAAGACACCTCTTGGAGTTGATGGTAACCTCAGGCACACAGACAACTCCGAATTTATGTTCTGATGCAGTATTCACTCCCACATTCGTCTCCTCGGGGACCGCATGAATATCTGACGAAAGGCCAAAGCGCTAGTTCCATTCTTTTCATAATGGATACCCCAGCCGACTCTCCCACCCTCTCG
Organism: Lethocerus indicus; assembly: GCA_019843655.1. Lineage (NCBI taxonomy): Eukaryota > Metazoa > Arthropoda > Insecta > Hemiptera > Belostomatidae > Lethocerus > Lethocerus indicus. The sequence continues at coordinate 15,618,233 of JACDQD010000003.1, read as the reverse complement.
AATAAACTATTTTCATTCTTCAACCAAGGTTTCCTCAGAGCACAGGGCATTTTACAGACTGCACTATCGTATTTGATTCTAAGTGCGCTCTCAAGCTCGACAATTAGGGTCATGACAAATGTAAATCGGTCTGTAAAGTGGGGTCTCGATCACTCTGCCAGTGGTTCGACGGCAACGCCTGTGCAGATGAGCACTGAGCGATCCGTAACTGGCCTTCAATTCAACGGTGCATAAATTATTAACGTAGTAAATCTCTTTAACGGAGGATTAAGCTAGACGTAAGTACCCACTCACCCAGTCTACAAGCAGTACGTGGTTCTGCATAAAAAAATATCATGTACCTTAGTCTGGGACACTTAAACAATCGGTCAGGATAGCGGCTCAATATAAAACAGTGGAAGTTATTGTTTTAAAAAATTGCCAATTAACACAATCCTTAACGAAAGGGGAAGCAAGATTAATCACGAAAAAATATAACCCGAATGATTATTAAGTCCTTAGTTGTGGTCACTTTCAGGTACTATACCGGCCGGTGACTGGAACTGAAGCACGGCGGGTAAGGGCCGGCCCGGTGCCAGCGTAAACCTAATATCCCGCAAAGCACACACACACACCGTCCCAGAGATGTAAACAAGTATAATGTATGTGCTAAGGGAGAATAACGTGTCCACAGACCCCCGTGGATAATATATTTAATATACAGCTTTCTATGGCACAAAGGTTTACTCTTCGTTGGGTAGTTGCACTCGGTTAAAGTGGAATAATTCGAGTAACAAATTGCGTCAAGAATCAAAATTCAAAAACTACTCACTAGCTCAGCGGTACATAGGCGGGAATATATTTCGATGACGGTTATATTTTTAATATAATATTATTTGCATAGGAATTTTAAAAACACAGTAACACGTCCTTATATTAGTTTATTTCACCAAGAAACAGATGAAGACTTACGAATAGTCGGCGGAAGCGTAGCAATTGCCTGCCAGGGAGCATCCGACAACGCTGCAGGAATTGTTTTTCACGGGCGAACCGCCGGTATTGGAAGTGACCATCTCGTAGGTGATATTGAACCCGTAGACGTCCAGCAGGTCGTCCAAGACCCTGAGGTGGTTACCCTCGAGACGGGCCAGCTCCAGTTCGACGACGAAATAATTCCTCTTGGTCCAGAGCCACTGGACGGAGACGACGTTGTTCTCAGTCACCGAGTGGAGGAGTAGTCCGTCCACCTGGAGCGGGGAGTCGACCTCGTAGTAGCCGAACTCCTTGAAGGTGAGCCCCGAGGAGACGAACAGCTGGGTGAGGTAGACGACTATGGCGGTGCCCTCGGGCTGGCTGGACGAGTCGACTACCCACCGGCACCTGATGGGGACGGCGAACGGTCGCGGGAAGCCCGGCGTCTGTATGACTCCCTGCTGGTCGGTGAGAAGGCCGCCGCACGAGGCCTCCCCCTCACGGCCCGACACCCCCCCACACACCACCAACAGTACAACCGTGTACAATACATAACGCATCGTCATACGGCCGGCACTATATTAACACTGGTCCTACACTATAACGGCGATATACGTGCCAGAACCATACACTCTCTCCATTTCCACATTTTATTCCAGTTCACCTTCGGCTAGAGAGACTCTGTAACAAAACAAACAAATAACACCAATCAATAATTTCGTCTTTTCTCGATTTGTATATAATTATGTAGATAATGTTTAATACCGTAATGTCATTATATCACTTATTATCCGACCGCCGCAGCGAGCTGTACGGTTTCCACCACGTTCGAGCAACCCAAACTACTTCGCTCAGAAGTATTCGACGATTATTTTGACGTATTGGACGAACAATACTATCATTTTAGCTAGATTCATAATAGCTTATCTGTATATTGTTGCCTTCAGAACAGTCTGATAGCGCGTCCATGTACAACTCATCATTAAAATTTTCACTGTTATTTCTCCACATTTTTAACGGTATTTTTTATACCCAACGCTTTATTTTTTAAATTTATAACTGTGTATACACCATTAAATTGATGGATTTTATTATATACTGTGCTCTATACGGACAACAATATACGTATAACAATTCGAGATCCAGCGAACAACTCCAACGTAATTATGTAGATAAATAAACAAAAACAAAAAAAAGAACGTTGCTAAGGTCAATATGGGAGATCGGTCACCGATCTACATTGAAACGGGGAGATCTCCCCGATCAAGCGTATCAAAGAAAAGAAATATTATACATCGTTAATTTCCTCCATTGCTTACTGCAATGCTTACTCCAGGCCTATATACATTTCGGTCTGCCATATTATACAGAGGGGTCCAAAAAAATGTATCCACTGTTTAACAGTCCATAACTTGCAAACTAATTGACGGAGTTGTCTCATTTTTGGTGAAAGTATAGCTTAAAGTCCAACTTAAAGATATCACTGTAGATGTTCGAAATGATCACCATTATGATCCACACACAACGATGCCGCCGAACTGCAGCACGAACTACTGAGTGCAACGTGTTCAGTTGGATATTGGCTCTGTTTGATACTCATTTCGCCATTGCCGTTGAACCTCATTAATGTTTTCGTACTTAAAATATCACTTCAAAACTGACTTCCTTTCATCCTTGCGCCAGCCAAGTTTACTCGAGTAACAAGATACAACTAACAACAAAACACTGACTATCTGGCGACTGTCATCTGACAAAACAAAACAGCGCAATACAACGCTTGTATGGCGATTGCCGGAACTACAAACTGCCAAAAATGAGACGATTAGTTTGCAAGTTATGGACTTCTAAACAGTGGATACATTTTTTTGGACCCCTCTGTATAAATTCAGAATGGATAATATACGAGGAGTGAATTCTCTAGGCTTGCGGCAACTTCAATTTAAGCGATTAATTCTTTATCGCGGATATCAGGGGAGGGGCGGAGGGGTTGACGCGGATTCGACGAGTTTCCGTAAACCGGTGGGAAACAGTTAAAGAGAGGTAAGCGCGGTGACAAGAATATTAACGAGGAGGGGAGGACCGCCGCCACCCCGCGGCCACGGCCCGGCCCTCTGTCGACTGCATTATTCATAATATGTCCCTAACTGGCGCCCGCAACACCGCCCCATCTACACGCAGTCCGAGAACAGTCTCGCCAAACTACAGGACCCAATTTCAGTCGAGTGTCGGGCACAACCCCGGAAGCTGAATGTTAACGATTATCAAGGGCGAGAACACAATTCATTCTTGGCCAAAATACATATTTAAGAGGTAAAATTACCGGCGTCAACTAGATAACCAAACATGACCGGCGTTTTGATTGCCATTTGAATTTATTCATGGAGTCCCTCATTGACTTCTGTGGAGACATTGGAATTATTTTGGATTCCTTCCGCATTTCATTTCATAGCGGGGAGGTCTGTCTACATCCCTTCGAGTTCACGATGTTAAGAAAATAAGCATCCTTTCCGGAAATATCGCCATTCGATCGAAAAATAAATATATTGGTTATATTTACAAAACAAAAGATCGCATCGCATGTGTTCCTCGAAGAGGAGTTGTCTGCTCTCATACTGAACATGTTTCGGCTGCTTGTAGGACGCCATGTACAGGGTTACATTACCTTGCTGAGGGATATCTGGCACCGTGTCTTCTCAAAGAAAGCTTACTTTATACCCTGACAGATCGAGTGTTTATAAATCGAGGATTTATTTAACGTAGACCCGGCCTGAATGCATGTGAACAGGTAAATATATATTGAAATACAGATATATATGTTTATTTCTGTATTTTACTCCATAGCTTGGCATTGGTGATGGAAATATCCTTGAATAACCTCTCGGAAACTTGAGCGCTCTGTATTTCCGGGAATATAGAATCCCTTGATCCAATCTATAAATCGGAATGGATTATGGTCCTAAATATTCTCGAGAGCCATTCCTCTGAATTATGTAATCTTTTCTTAATTTTATCAAATTTCGAATCCGTTTTCTTAATACTCCTCTTATTTTAATAAGCTCTTATGACAACTAGTAGAAATCTTCCCTACAGGCATAAAAAAAGGCTTTCAGTTTGAGTTTATTGTCACGTCCTCCTGACCCTAATAATTACATTATTGTATCTATTGTTACTGACTATTTTGACCCCAAAATGTTTTGGGGGAATTCAAAATCCCACCATAACGTAACTAAAATTCATGAATTAATTTCCCCTACAGCAACTACATAATCTGAAAATATAGCGACTGGTATGTCCCAACAATCTGTTGTATAATATAATAGTAATACATATGTATAACATTTCTGTAGAAACGAACAGACAGAGGGTATTGCTTTATGTGGCCTAAAATGAGGGGACGATCAAAGCGTTTAATTAATTATATTCGGGTGGGATATAATTATTTCTGGTTATAACCTTACGCACAAACAGCCTTTTCAGCCTTCCTACCTATTGAGCCGTTTGATACCGGCCAACAACAAAGGGGCGTGTCCAAATTCCTAATAGCAGGTAAAGGGGGTTTAATGAAAAATCAAGAGATCATTCCGGCTGATCGCAAAGTGAAATTGCTTCCAATCTCCTTGCTTTCACCTTTTTGACCGGCAAATCTTTTTAAAAGGTCTAGCTCGAAAATCAATTAAACTGTCTAGAGCCAAAGGCACTTCTCATAAACGCGTTGATTGATTTAATTATGAATTGAAAAGGGACCAATATCAGTGTTTATAACAGGCAGAAAAAGAAATTAATAATAATAATTTTTAGTGTGTTCTTAACAATTGTGGTCAACAATAATTCTTTAACTACGAAGATATTGATCTGTCCCCATATTGAGATTATTTGATTCATCATAAGGTAGATGTAAATTTTACCTCACGAAAAGAGTCCACATAATCAATATAATATTTGTTTATTATCACCTACATCCTGTCTCCAGTGGCTCATGACTGCACTGTTACTGAATGGATGGCCCAATATGTCTACAACACTACTGTGCCGAAACCGGTCTAGCGAAATGCAAGCAAGCGTAGAAAGATGGTCCAAAGATATAATTTTGGTTGAGGTTTTGAAATGTCGGTATTGCTAACAAAAATCACGCTTCAGGCTACGCTCAGAGTTGGGAATTCGCCGAGTACTGAATCTGAATTAAATGGGGCACAAGAGATCGAGAAAGGAGAAGTCGGTCCACTTTGGGATCCCCCACTGTTTCGTCAATTCTTTGAAAAACTGCGGGGGCTGAAAAATACCGGGTTATACCGGCGGCAAGAGAGGCATTTCCAGCGGCGAATGGGCTCAATGGGAAACTGTGCGGAAAACCGTCGGGAGTATTTCAAAAAGTTACGTCTGAATTTCCATGTCAACTATTAAAGTTTCATCTCGAGCTTTTCACAATGGCCCTCATACCGTTCTCCGTTATTATGCAGTCAGGATTAATGAAAATATTCGTTGTTTCATTTGACAGCGGATGTAAAATTTTAATGTCAGCAATTTTAATATGGGTGATGGTAAATTTATTTTTAGAATAGCGACAAAGAGCTCAATTATTTTGAAATGGCCATTATTCATTTTTGGCGTGAATCGTTAAATTTATGCCAAAGTAAACGATAACAAATTTATAGGATGAAATAATATTTTCTATTTACTTTTAAAATTACCTGTTTTTAAAAATTGAAGTAGTAAATACAAGAGGGACATAAAATAGCGAAAAATATAAAAACAAAAGGTGGGAATGTTTACCGAGGTAAGTTGAAGGATCAAAAGAGGCGTTTGACAGGTTAGGGAAAACGGTAATGCCTAGCGGTAGGGGCCTGAGAGAGAACTGCCGAGAAGGGAGAAAAGGCAGATTGGTTGGGGAAAGGACGGCGCGGGCGCTAATCCCGCCCAAAGTGTACATTCCCCAACCAACAGGACAAACAGCCGGCCGTTCCGGCAAAGGTAAGTAGTCGCACAGTTAAAGAGACAAAAATCACCCTCCACTACACTTTTATTGAAACGCACAGATTTCCACTGAAGATTCGTGAAAGAATAGCTCCACCCATCGCCACAGGCACCGCTGTTCTAAACTGGGAATGTTGGGGAAAGATAATTCCAACGACTAGAGAAGGCGAGGTACATATTTTAATATTATTCTAATTTCGCCTAGTAATGAATCCTTCCATTAGTTTAAAAAATCCAAATCAATCCTTTTTAGCACAATCAATTTAGATTCATAATTTAGATCTCCTCGTTTCCTTGTTTTCTTGCTTTTGTTGTCTTGTAATACGGACGACAGTTTTCTTAACCTTTAAATATTCACAATCTACCCTATTGGAATCCGTTTATTTAGCCCATTATTGGCAATCGAGAGATGAAATGTTTACATCCCTTCTGACACCTGGGAAATGTTGACAAAGAATTACATCTGATTTTGGGAGATTTTGATAAAGTTACCAAATAATGACAAATTATATTCGGGAATTATTAACTTATAATTTATACTGTGTATACGTTATGCACGTGGGCAAAATTGAATCTTCATTCCGACGATATTATTTCTAATATACAAGTAATTGAAAATGAATATCGCATACATATATTTGAGTCTGGTTCGACACTAGAAGTGCTCGGTCAGGAAGCGTTTCCGAAAATGAACTCAAAATTGTCACATTTCTGGGTTTTGCCGATTCTCGACATTTAGTTTTGACAATAGGACTAGTAGTAATAGAGCTACTACTGTAATCACCAAACCTTACATAAAACACTTTACGCCAATTACGGGACAATGGAGAACATTTTGAGGCGGACGTCCCTGGGCAGATAATGTGCGGTGATTAAATGACAAGATAATTGGCCTATCTGTTTCGTCGGGAGACTTTTTCCTCGCGTAACAAATCTCAACCCTCCTCCACGCCATCTCCTTTATAACGACTGTGTCGAGCGCGTTCTTCGACCGGTCGGAAGGGTGGGTAATGTATGTGCGCCCCTAACCTTAACAACTAATGTTTTCCGATGCACACAAATCTTAAGCTTGAGTCAAACTGCGCTTCTCTCGGCCTTGTTTTCTGTTCGCTATCGATTCGAAGCTGTTTTTTCCTTTCTTTTCCACCACCAATATTTGTAATCACGAGATTATAGAATTGACCGATTTGAGATGAACAGTACATTTTACAGTAGTACGAATCTTACACAACAAACGTTAACGAAGATCCATTATTATGTTGTCCCACTGAACCAGTATAATGGAAATAACTGTGCAATATGTAATTCGTATAATTGATACAGCGCTTTACCCAGATCCCTTTAATCTAACCGTCCTATGCATGTCCTTTATAGTAAAAAGAAAACATACCACATATTACTAATCTTATCCTGTGTTAATACTAACATTGAAATTAACATGTCTCATGTAACGAGATAAGTATGTGGAAGTTTAGGGTACGTAGGTTAGGGAACAACCTGAGCAACATACAATATGTTTATCCTAAGTACTATTTCAAAGTTGTCAAACCCTTGTTGACGCTAAGAATGATCCTCCGGTATCATTATAATAGGTCAGTGCAAAAGATTACCTTCGTTATTGATGGCCGGGAGCTTTTTGCCTCCAAAGTTTCAAAAGTAGAGAAGGAATCATTTTCTTCCGGTAGAGAAACGTTTGGACGGCGGTTTTGAAAGTTGCAGAGAGTTGACTCGAAAGAGGCATTTTTAAACCGACAGTTCTCCGTCAGAGTCCAGTTATTTGACGTATTTCGAAGAAGAAAATGTAGCACCTTCCCTTCACGTAAGTTAACTTTAATATGAGTTTAACTCCGACAGGTCTTAATAAGCGCCAGCGAGCAACGTCTCGTTGTCTTAGGAACATTGTTTCAGAATTAATCTTTCTAGTTTCCCGCTTACAATAAGTTACCTTATCTATATAATATTTGTTAAATGGCGTTTGTCTGTGTCTGTGTGTGTTCGCTATGCATTTCCAAACGGCCGAACTGATTTCCTCCAAACTTTCAGCGTGCATGCCATCTCTCATGTCCGGTCATGTCAAGAAACACCTTTCCATGGGGTCAGGTCGAAGATCAGCAGTGACCTCTACGCTGTACAACGTGAACGGCTGCTCCGATTCTCACCAAATATACAGCACGTATAACCCACACACACGTTTCGCGACATGTTCCCAGGTCACGGGGTCAGGTCAAAGGTCAGCAGTGACCTCTAAGAACTGCTAACATCTGTTAGCAGATATCTTACAATAATTTTTCCCTGTCTCAGACATATTTAAGACTATTTTGTCATTCCATTCAAGATTACAAACTATGTATGCATTAAGATACAAGCAATAAATAGTAAAATATGATTGCAGAGATAATGATCGTAATAGTGATGCCACCGGTACTTATATCTGACATTTTTGTTTATGCAAAAATTCAAAAGAAAGGTAGAACTATGAACATAGTGTGCCTTCAAGTACTGTAATAAACATATCTTTAATTAAAATTCTGCTTTCTCATTGACGTGAACCCCCCGAGCAATGCCGGGTACTTCAGCTAGTACAAAATATAACTAGACTATCTAGACTAGAAATATCTGATATCCAGTTTAAATTCAAAATTTGTATTAAAGAATACTTAAAAGAGAGAATTATAACAATAATAATTTATTTTGGAAAGCATGTTTTCTTCCTAAAAGGGAATTAGGAGTACAATAGAAATACTGGACGATTAATTAAATATGTAAGTACTTTTTTAATGTAAATACTTCTTTATTCCGCGAAGTTATATATTAAAAAATTGAACAAGATTAGATATCTTTCTGTCGTGTAATATTACAGGTTTTACATGGGCCTCAAAATAAACCTGGATTATTTTACCCGTCATCAAGCTTCCATTCTCAAAAAAAATCGTCCACCAGAGGTGAAGTTTCAGGCAAATTGGCAGTATTCACAACTGCGACAGAAGGTCGAAGTTATTTCGTTTTTTTCTTTTTGTGTAATCTGCTTACATTCATTTTTCGAATCGCCAAGGAATGAATGCAGGTTAAGTCGAGTCATTACATGCAATTAGTTGATATAACTTCAATTACAGGTAGCAAGTGGCAAGAACAATCAAGGATTCCCACTTTGTATACCTGAATATTACCGTGATAGCAAAAAAATATATACGGAAATGTTTGTGTAACAAGTATTAGATTTCATTAATGGTAATTGCGACCTTTCACTGCAAGTGGGTTGTAGATGCTGCTAACGTTGAAATGAAGCGGAAATCGTTGACAGGGCCAATTACGCGAGTTGATTTGGAAAATAGGAAACGTACAGTGATGAATTAGTGACTTCGAATTGATGGATAAAGCGCAAAAAGTCCAGGGAATCCTGGAACATGGTGTTTAAAGTCGGCTCCATTCTAAATAGGTTGGGACGGTAACGTGGGAATCCCGGTTAGGAACGAAGACGGCCCCTTACTGAAACCCGCTGAAGTCCCTTAGGAAGTAGTCCCTTGTGGGGGGGGGGGCTAATTCCATAAGGTCTGGGAGTTGATCAACTGATAGGGTACCTTCCTGGTCGTCGGAAGTTCTGAAAATACCAACTCGCTTAGGGAAGCGCTATCATATTCACGGCAATAAGCGATCCCATGCAGCGTCGAACTTGACTATCTAATTAGGAGCGTCGTATGTATAATTACAGTAGGACGAGAGGCCTTAATCTGATTGACATAGTTGGCTAGTGTACTATATTCGTAAATCTCACCATAATAACGCATATAATATCTAAATTATAAACATATTGCAACACAAATTTTCAACTATTTCTGTTTGGAAATCACAGAAATGGTTGCATTATATAGCAAGGGGCGAGTATATTGTACAAACCAGTTTTTCGCGTTTGATTTGCAGGGTTGACGTGAGCCCAATTTACCCAATTTGTGTTACAGGAATTAAGACGGTTTTCATTTTTTTCACCCCGACGAGGGACAAACTCTTGTCGTTTATTCACGGCACGTAAACTTCAATTGCGGCCAACGGGCGTTGCAAATGCTGAGCGATAGAAAAACTGAACGGGCGAGCAAAAACCCGAGTTTTTTCGGCCATCTTTCTCCGGCATATCAATTAGACGGTGAAACAGTTTAACGAACCTGAAGTGAATTTACGCTGGGGTTTTACCAGCGCGGGAATGTTTTTACTTCGGTATATTTTGGCACTGCAGTTTGATCGTGTGTCGCCGCTGCGAATCACAACCATCGGACGTTTGGAATTACAGATATATTCAATATCAGTAGAGTTAGAACAAACAAAATTGACAATTCTTAAGTGCGCATTATGAATAACAGATAGATAACAGTCTAAATGCAATTAAAAACATGCGAACAAAACAAAAATTGGCATTAAAATATCTCCCCCGTTAGTCGCCTTGTTAATGTCATGACATAAAATATTTATTAAACGATTACCCAGAGCAAACGTTTCGGTTTCTTAAACCCATTTGACGCTTGAACCCAATACAGAAACGCTATAAAATCATTACACTGCCTGGTGTTTCGCGATATCCATGAAACATTTATTAGGAGTCGCAACGTTTCGGTTTGTTGAAGCAATTTTCACCGTACCATGTTCAACTGACACATATCACAAAGGAAGCAGCCGTATTATGAAAAACAAAGCACAATTTTAGCCGGCGGTACTAACGTCTGAAAAAACTCCAGAGAATTATACTCTTAAATTATTAATATAACGCCGCGAGCCGGGACTGTTTGCACGTTAATATTATCCGGAAAGGACACGGGGAAATTGGACTTTCCTGGATGTTTTTACAGGCGGGAACGGGGTTGAAATTCAACGGACGGACGTAGTCGGGCCACCGATTCTCGTTCTCTAATAACGCCCCAACCGCTTTCCAAAGTTAATTATGTATTGAACCGACCAGCGCTCCCCCCAGTACAATCCTGAATTAGGACGAACGTTTACAGAGACAATCGAGCGCATGTCATACCCATTTTATCTCCTGTACTAGACACTAATTGGATTTACTGTACTTGGCTTAAGTATAATATAAGAACGAGCCTTTATAGATTGTTCACGTGATGCGCCGGTGACGCATGAATTTTAAAAATATTATCGAAATTGGTACAAATTGACTTTACCATTACCATGGAAAATGTATTGTTTACTTTACCTTTCCCGATCGAATGGTACTAAAAGTGGTGAGGGGTCAAGAGGTCTTCAGGCGAAATAAGCCATTGCACAATATAAATCTCACGGACCATGCGAAAATATCTATTTGCATCAGTTTCATGATCTAATTAAACTGTGTTTATATATTTTTATTGAGTTTGTCTATTAAGATTGATGTACACAGCATATAGAACAATCACGGTATCAATTTACTTGCATGAGAATTCCATGAAAATTCCCCAGAATATTAATGCTTTTATTACATAAAAATAGACTACTACTTTCTTTTAGACTATTATCTACTTGTTTTCTTTAATATATAAAAATATAATATTAAAAGAGTGGAAGAACATCCAAATAAACATTCAACGAATCTGTATCCAGTATTTTGCGTTGGGGAGTGCACGTTAGCGCACTGATAATGATTCACACGCTGAGCAAACTCTATTATGAATAGAGCGGGGCCAATGCCGGCCAATATTAACACTATAGGGAATGCAATAAAACGGATGCGTTACTGTATTTCTGATTTCTTTAATATCAACTGCTAGATTTTGGTATTTAACAATCGACGGGGGGTATTTGGCCATACTATATTTGCACTCTGTGTAGATTTATACTGAAGTTATGTCGATAAAACTGATTATATTTGAAAAATTTTACACTAAGGAAATATTTTTGTTTCACTCTTTTAGTGTTACAACTGTAAAATTATACAACAAGCAACATTGATATAGGCACTGGACTAAGGAAATATGTGTATATTATTCCAGTATTGAATACAATATTTCAAACCATATAATAAATAAATTTATATTTGCTATATTATATAAATTTACATTTGCTAGGCTGGTTTCGGCTGCCCACCATCTTCAGTAGACTTGTTGTCGTCACGTTGAGTCACTTGGGCATATGCCCGCCTAGTCTAGTAAAAGACCAAATCAACCATCAGATACGGAAAATACCAATAAACGTAAACTAAAAGTATAACTGAGTATTGATTAATTACATTTTAATACAAATGAGATGAATTTTATTTTCCCAAGTTCCTAATGATGAGAATTGGTCGAATTGGTTTGGGTAAGTTACAATGTACCAATACGCCGGTTCTGTTCACATACAATTACGTTATCAGCTTTAGATATTAGATTAGTACATAATTGGGATCCGCTAAATTAATTGGTCAATTTACCAACAGCTTTCCCTGTTAGCAGGATGAGCCAATCCCCCTCTTATCCATTATTACATTTACATCCTTATTATGTGTTTTAAGTAATTTCCCTCCCGGTGGCCCAGAAATTGTAGATTCCTGATAGATCTTTATGTAATCTACATAGTACCTTTATAATTTGTAATTGATGTGAGACGCAGTGTATTATGATTTGATTAATAATCACATAACCTCGTTACTAAATATTCCGATTCAGGTTAAATATAATTTGGTGCGATGATCATTTCTCCAATCACAAGTATAAAAAATTTCAAATTTCAATTGAGCAACTCACGTCAAAATGTCACATGAAAATTTACTAAGTACAACACGAATGATACAAGAAACATTTCAATGGGCAAGAAAAGTAATGTAAACGGGTAACCATTCGAATAAACACGGCCAATAAATTCCGGCAGATATAACTGTTATGACCTATAAAATAAAATTACGACCACATATACATTTCCAAATTATACTAATGTCCGCGGGATGAATTATTGGTGTGAGAGACGGGAAGAGACATAGAACAGAAGGCCGGGTGTCCTGTTTCAAGCCACCGTAGAACTAGATCACACCGTTAAGCCACCACACTGTAGGAATTAGTTCATGTTACTTTACGATCATCAGTCACATGTTCCTTAAACATAAAATTAAAATAAATTCAGACTATCATGTATGCAATCGCGCCTTATAATATTAGCCGAGTTAATTCCGCTATCTTTCTTTATCTCTATACAATCTAAGCTCAGACTAAGGCTAAGAAAAAATATTCCTTATTATTGGAATTATTATTTGCCGATTAAAAAAATACATTTCATTATTTAATCATATCAGAGAAGACATAATTTTCACATCGCAGTACAATTTTGAAATAAATTCCATATTCCACTGTCGCACTAAGGAAATCACGGGTATATAGATAAAAAGAATAATGCGCACAGAGAACTACAACAAAGTGACAGAGACAGAATCCTGTCTTCCAGTCTATAAGCTCACTATTACAAAAGGAATTCTCGCGAGTTTCCTCTAGGGTCTACTTTTTAAATATCTACATATATAAAAATTTACTAAATATTTACAACCACCGTAGAAACAAAGAGAATATGATGAAATATCCGCTTCAAATTCGATTTCATTGTGGAAAATGAAAATAGAAATTTTCAAATTGCCTTTCCTCAATCCCAATGCGGCCGCACAAATATAAGAATAGTAATAATCATAAATAAAAATCGGATCCAGACATTCCTTTAGATATTATTTCAATGACTTAGCAACAATCCTATTTTGTAATGCAAAGTATGTTTATACCCTGAAAGGATTCCAGAAAAGCTTTGTCATTCATTCCATATGGAACGGGAGTACGCTGGCCAGACTCGTTATCAACCAACATTCTCTAAGTGAAAGGTAGTGTTTGATTTAAAGTAAATTCAATTCGTAGTTCGATATTTATGTCAAATCATTGTTGATTAGGATTGGGAAAATTGTTTCCAGTATGTTTCAGACGCGTTTTCTCTAATTTATTGGTGCTTGTATTACTAGGAACAAGTGATGATATTGATATTGGAAACATGGAATATTACCTATACTTTTAATTTGTAAAATTATATTATTACTATGAATTATATTATATTAATACTATGAATAAGAATTACTAATTTTATGTAGACAAAAAATAGAATTCAAGTATGAGCACGCTTGTTCTCGAAACTGGTGTAATTGAAACTCATTGAATTTATCAAATGTCAGACATCGGCATATTGAAATCTAAACATAGGTGAGTTCAAGAAAATTTTTTCCGAGTTTACGATGCAGATCCACGAGTCTTTTCATTACCCAACAGCTGAGTACCTGCTTAATGCGAACCATTAAGCGGAAAGGTGCAATACATGGCTTTAAATCGAGGTGAAATAGCCCGTCAATGTAAATAGGCCAACCTACCTGCTGGGAATGATGTTTGCCAGATCCACCGTGTAATCTCAATATATCAACAAGAGTTGGCCATAACAAATTATTCAGCCTCACGGAACACAGCAGTCTTTCCCTCTTCCCAATTGTAATTTGTAGAGAGAATTTCGTTAAACAAAAAACGCCGTTAATTTCGTAATTAAGTTTATTCGACCGATAACCGATTTTACCGAAAATATCAGAAAGAAGTAACATTAATATATGATACAATGTCATTTCAGAATGATCCGAATTAATTCGATATTTTCTTTCTTTAACGCTTTAAATTGATATAATAATATTCTAAACCATACTTTACATGTAGTCACTCTATTATATAATAGGCCATTGTCATCAAAACATTCAAGAAATAAATGTAACATGGTTGGAAAAGAGATTCGAAAATACACATATATATTATAAATTTAATATATTTGTTGAAATAACAGAATCGGAATTCAAGTCTATATTGTTGGCCTGCAACAAAAGAAAAAATGTTGCTGTAAATAACAATTTTATTTAGTGGTCTGAATTGGTAACAAACTTAATTTACTGGTCTGAATTTAAGAGTGCCTCTTTTTATATTGCTTTCTCACCGCGTTATACATGCTTGATGATTGTACAAAGGATGTGCCTGTGTATATTCAGAAATTAATTAATAGTTAATATCTCCAACCTATTTTAAAGTATCGGTCATAACTTACAAATAATTTCAGGTGGGAGGCGGTATTATTGTGTTAGAATTAGTTTCACACCGTCTTTCACCGTCGAGTTCTGAAATTTAAACCGGTGGCCGGGACTAGAAGGATATATATATATATATATATATATATATATATATATATATATATAGTAAAAATGGCATTCTGTTTATCGGGAGTGAGTCGGGTATAATGGTGAAGGAGAGAGCGTCTACAATCATAATGGTGACTGTAGCGGTGGGGGCACTGTAATCACCGGACCCCGGCGGCGGACTCTGACTCCCATTAACGTCCCCACGGGGTTCAAGACCAAGACCTTGATCTTTCTCATAAAGCATCGTCCTTAAGGAATGCTCCTCAAAAAAACCCCCCACCCCCACCCCCCCCAACCCCCAATGCAACTGCTCTTTGATTAAAGCCATCGCCGTTTCGAGCGATATAATACAATTAGGGGCCAACTTTAGGCGGGCCCTTCAAGTTGAGTACGTAGCGTCCGCATGTATAAAATTACAATTCTTCGGCACACAACTCTCAAGGTTGTATCCGTCTCTAGTTGTTCTCAACACCCGATTATTTCTGTAAATTCTGCCGAGTCTAATGCTAATTACATATTGAAACATTATAAAATTAAAATTATACGAAAATCGGATCGATCAAATATTTAATTTCAAAGTCAGCCCTTTGATATTCTCCCAAAGCTTTGTAGTCTGACCAATTAATTAATGCTATAACACGGATAAACGTTTGCAACTGCCATGAGACTAATTGCACGTGGTGGTTTGTTGATGGAATTTGCTGTTCGATAATCTCAATGGTAATTGTATCAACATTCACCGAACGATGTATTCAGCAGGGAAACATGAGCCTACTAAAAAATATATATTTTTTAATAGTAGTGATTTTAAATAAAAAATCTATAATCGGACCTAGGAATGTTTTGAATACAATACGTTTTAAAAGTAAAAGCAGTGATATCTAATTTTAAATGCTCAGTCATAGCATTCCGAAATTAAATGGTTAAATTTCTTGTATTATAAAAACATACAGAACATAATTAAAATACGTTCATCGTCTACATTTAAGCAAATAATTTACGTGCACTTTTACAGGAAGAATGATATAATTGAATCGTCGCTCCCTTCTACAAAGTAAAACACCTATTTAAAAACTAATCCTTTTTGGTGCAATTAAGTTTGGAATTTATTGAACTTTCCTTTCTACTCGCACCAGGAAATGATACCGCGGTAAAAGCAACTTGGAGGGATCTGTACCGTTGCCGCTATAAATTGGAATCCAGGGAAGAAGGTTAAAAACAGAGAAGCTAACTGACCAACAAATTCCCGCAGCCTCCCGGGATCAACTAGGCTTAGTATCATCGATCCGGTTTGTAGGGAACCAAAGGTTCGGTTCTGACTGGCTTACCGATCGTCCTTACATGTCAGCCCTAGAATCCCCTTTCTACAGGAGATCAATTAGCGGCAGCATTAAACCGACCTAGAAATAAAGGTCAGAAGCCGCAGTTTGGCAGGAATTATGGATTAAATATTTTCTCGATATATTAATTATGAGATTGTGAACGATTCAACTGTCGTCAGTTCAATTAAGTCCATTACAATTGTAATTACTATTATCATAACGTGATTATAATACTAGTACACATACATCTGGATTTCTGAGATTATATTTGCAAATTATTCCTTCAAATTAGTAAGTAACAACGAAGATTCAAGTGAGCCATTCCTCGAGATTCGTGACTGAACTACTCACGCTCTCCCACAATTACTCACTCGGTGTTCTAATTTACGGTCGTGAGTTTATTTATAAGGCGGCTCATTTTAATCGGGCCGGTTATCATGGTTACCCCTCTAGGAGTGTGACCATTTTAACTCACGCGGAGTTGGTGCTCCGGTGAGCGCTGTTATTTATCACTGTATTATGTACCTTATAAGTGACCTAATTCATTTGCATTTTGTGGATCATAAATATCCGGTGAGATAGCGACCGGCGGCGAGACGCTTTCCTGTGAAGAACTGCCCCGATATATTTCATATAAACACATATACACAGGTACAAATGTTATGTATATAAATATATATAAACATCAGTAGGGAACAGTAAATACACATCATTCCGAAAATCTTTGCAGTCGATAGAGTGCTACGTTTTTATTTTCAATTTCCAAAGAAAAAACTATCAAATCTTTGATACTTCGAACTTACAAGAAATACAAGATGGTTACGTTAGAGGAATCTGAAGTCAGAATTATGGAAGAGCAATTCTTAACACTATCCCGCGGCTAGGACCTGGATTATTCAAATACTTTTTATAACAGACTTGAAAGGAAAAGTAATTTTCTTCGACACATAGTGTATATTCAGTTATAGTTATAGTACTGTATTTTAATGTCTGATAATAATGTAAATATCCCCAACTCTTGGGGCCAGACTGAGTATTAACCGTACGATTTTACTAACGAATATAGGACAATAAATCATACGATATAAATCATCCACACGATTAAATATATAAAAAAAAAATTTTATAAATTTCAATGATGGTTAAATAGGGGTTCTTGCATTGACCCTTCCATATATCTCCACGGTTCCATATATATGCAGTTCATTCAGGCTCAAGGACTATGCAAATCAGAACTCCCGTACCGATCCGGGTTCCTCCACAGACTAGTAGATTATAAAAATGAACCGCCTTACAACTCGAGAACAAAGCCGTTGGCTGGAGCCATTATTAATATACTACCCGCCGGATATATACAGTCACAGTGGCAATGCATTGCATGGTAAGACAATGTCC
This sequence comes from Lethocerus indicus, assembly GCA_019843655.1. NCBI lineage: Eukaryota > Metazoa > Arthropoda > Insecta > Hemiptera > Belostomatidae > Lethocerus > Lethocerus indicus. Next base: position 15,600,449 of record JACDQD010000003.1, on the reverse strand, counting down.
ATGCGCTAAGTCCTTTACTTGAAACCGAGGAAAGCCTTGAGACAATGACTGCACTCTCTCGAAATGAAATCGAATAGTCATGTCCCAGCCGTAAAACATAGGAGAATGTCACTTTCCAACGAGGCACAAACAATGCAAGGAATTCCATACTTATTTTAATTACACCGCTGATATGTATAATACTCCTTTTTCTAGTTGGGCAATTATAGTTTTTTTAGCTTGAATTTCAAACTTAATGTCGTCACCATATTCTACCACACACAACACACATAACATATTGCACAATTATTACTATCAATATTTAACACTATAAATTCAAAATTGAAGATTTTTTCTAGCATGACACAAAATATTTACCACATTATAAGGGGTGCTGCTGTCTCACTGGAAACCGGACCTCTCTAGATGTGCGGTATTGAAAAGGTGAGAAATCATGATAAACGAGCGTTTATTGGCGAAAACCTAGGACAAGGCGGACAGAATGGAACGAATGTGTCCATATAAGGGCATAGCGCTCCCACGGCACCCGCTAAAATTAACTGCACCCCACGTACAGAACAATTACACGCCAATATATAACACTAAGCCATACCCCTAGCATGTACCGAGGCATCAATACTGCAGACGCCGGGAAAACAAATTTTGGATAGAAGGCTCGCCCAGAAATCGGCAGCCACACTCGGAAAATGTTATTTCTTATTAATTTCTATGGATGCGGCGTAGTTTTACACTAAGAGGCAACATTTGAATAGCGATCAGGATGGAAATCATAAAGATAATCTATCCCCACCACAAAATACAGGTTTATTCATTATTTATGTCCACACCTGAGAATTATTACCGGTTTAATCATTTACGCCGAACACCGTCCTTCGGCGTTTTGCGCGAATCAATACCGATGGGGCGGCGAATGTTTGATCAGTTTCAGCAAACAGGACGTTAAAATTGGAGCGGTCCAGTCTCAATAGGTGTCCGGACTCGTGTAGACGGTATGGGCCGAGAGGGGCAAACAGGGGACACTATTTGTGGAAAGCAGGAAGGAGGGCGGTCGGAACTATAGATCTGCCGGCCAGATAGCTATAATAAGAGTGAACCAGGTCGGATGTGAAATTTCAGTTTTCCGTTTGCAATAGAACTTACGTTTCACAAGAGCTGCTATTCGTGAGAAGAAGCGCTGGAGATTTCAGCTGAATTAAATGGTTGCCCCGCTATGGCTTCGCTCTCCGTTCAAACGAGGTCAGGGGCGACAGTAAAATTTTAGGGAATATTATCGACAATAAATGGAGTATTATTTGAAGGAACTTATTTATGAATAATTATAACTTCAGTATTATAACTTATACGCCCCAACGGCATCTTAGTAGCGAACAGGATTCCGACTGTTCTAGTAAATTTTAGAAATATTTAAAGTATTAACCTAATGTGTGAATTTTCAAAAGGTAATAGGAATAGCGGAAATTATGGAAACTTAAAAAAACAAATAGAATTTGTATAATTTAACGCAGGTTGTCGCAGATATTAGGGGTAATCGCCGTCAATATCTTGAATCGATGCATAATGAATCCAGGGTGGTTGGCACGTGATCAATCAATCGGACTCCGGTCGCCGCCCCAAAAACCTTGATTAATAATTAATTATACGTCGCAAAAACTCGTTCATGTAACGAAAAATTAATGTCTCAAAATATTGATAATGGGGGCGATAAAATGAATTGAGCCGGCCGCGTCACAGTCACATGTTGCTGACAAATGCGTAGCATTTTTCATGGTCCGCACGAACCATCTGTTGTATGTTTCGGATTTTTTTTTGCATTATAAGATCGAAACCTGTAATAAATTACTCTAAAACTCAGTAGTGACACGTTACCTATCTTTGGTTGACACGATAATGGGCTATACGTGTGATATATTACATTGGAATAACCCTCCTATGTCATCCCAAAAATCTTGAGAACATATTCTAAACAACACCTCACATTAGTCTTTACGTCTATAATAATATATCCGTAGTTTATGTCCAGAATTTAAATAAATAAGTGAGTATATGAAACCTGTAGTTCCCTGCGATTTCGAATAGACTACTAAAAGCGCACGTTTCCTTCGGAACGAGTTCTAGATCTTGGAAGAAATAGGAAATTTTTATAATACAGCCAAAAATTTTACATTTTCGAAACACAGTTATAAAACACAAGTTTGGTAGAAACGATTCATACAATTTACTTTCTATACGTTGAAGAATTTTCAAAAGATTTCCTTTTCAGATTTGGATTGCTTTACATGATAACAATAAATCTCATCAAGTGAATCAAGTTATACTGGAAGAAATTACACTTTATTGGAAGTAGATTCAACGCCAAGTTGCACCATTTTTCTCTCCCAACCTGATGAATTCATTCGGAACATTTCGTTAGTTGAAACATAAAATACACGAATTATTTATCCCGATATTTTTCTCAGACCAGATTAAAACACCATTTCTGTTATACGTTATTGTATGAACAGATTCAAAATGAATTCAAATAATTATTGCTATCTTAAAAATCGTATTAGATACTCTTTTGATATGTTCAATAGCGCAGTTGTCTCGTTAAAAGTACCGAAATCAGCGATAAAATGAGGTCAGTGCGGGTGGAGACGAGGAATTCTCGAGTAGGAGAGGCGTAGTAACGGCCCTGCATAGCTCGAGTTATGTAATGATAATAACATGTTTATAAAGACAGGAATTCCTGAAGGTCGTTGAACGATTGAGAACGCAATTATGTGTTTTCTAAACAAATTCTCTAAGTACGGCGGATGAGTTTATCATGGTAAGATAACTCCCTCCACCTATGGCATAGAAAGACTATGGCTCTAAATGGGACTACAAAAGAGAAAAATAATTCTTTAAACGCCAATTATTTATTTGTTCTGTGTATCGGTAAAGCTCTGAAGACAAGTCAACATTTTTGTGGAGTTATATCATCCGATTTCTAATTCGCAATGTAAGTCTCATATAAATGGGACCGTATTTAATTTGAATAATTTATTCTAGAGTAGAAGTCTCCGAAGCTTGGAGCCTAAGCAAGGTCCTTGTGGTTTGCCTCAGGGGCCCAGCCTCCCTAATGGGATCCTGCTGGGTTTTGTTATGTACGGGTTTAATACGGGCCATATTAGCTTCATCGTAGGTAATGAAGCTAGTAACCACGAGGATATAGTAAATATGGATAACTTTTACTGCAGGCCCTGATGTCATGCCTGCAAAATATGGATTACAGATATTAAATTTTACAAATAATCTATTTATTCCCTGTGATAAATAGAAATGCCCATATTGGATAATTATCATGCTGATGTTCTTTATCTAGTAAATAACCGAGTAAATAATCTACTGTAAATTCAGAACGCAACTATAGAAACTTGCAATAGGTTCGGTAGCATTGTTGAAAGAAACATTCTTGAGTCGTTCCCCGTTGTCACGTTGGATTTTTGTTTTCTCAGAATATTGAAATATTTTGTCTCTTCTTCGGAATATTGCAACTTTGCCTTTTTTCTTAATTTCACCTCTTCAACTACAGTAGTCTTCCGTTGCTCAGGTCAAAAAATGCCACACAAAGTACTTTTCAAAACGTAGAAATCGACTGAGAGAAAGAAGACAAGCCCCTGAGCAACAAAGAGAGTCGGAAGCAAATAGGGTAAGAACTCAAGAAAGGAGAACAATTTTCAGAAACACGAACCTTCAACCTCAAGAAAACAGTATTTCAATCTCAGCCAGCATGAAACCACCTTTGACACTGTTTCAACGGGTTCAAAACACCAGGAAATAATTTAAATAAAATGTATAAATGTAATAAAGTGTACAAATTCCTTCATTTCAACTGTGTGTTACGCAAAATTCAGAGGCCCGATTTTGAAAACAGTTCACTGTGTTCGCCGACCATTTTTGTGCAGTCGCTATCGAAACGGCGACCACCAACTAGGACGCCTCCGGTTTTATCGACCCGATTATTTCGTTTATTTATTCGTCGCCCGATTCAAACTTTAATTTCGCCCGATGGAATGAACTCGTACCGCCGACCGTAACGACCGGTGGGCGAGACTTCACAATATTTAGGGAGCATAAAACAACTACCCCCACACACCTCACCGCCATCAAGCACAAGTGCCGCCGCTAAAATTGCGCCCTCTCAATTTGTGCCCACACACATTGTCCGACGAGCGAGCGACATACATGTGTTGATTTTTAATTAAGCGATTCTTTAGCTACGGTATTTGTGAGTAGCTGGAATTAAGACCGGCGCTAATTTTAGTTAAGTACATCAAAACACAAAACCACATCAGTGAGTGAAGAATGACAAAAAAAAACGGAATAGCAAAAATTACGGTATTTTTGGGTTCTATATATTCTTGGCCCGTCAGGTATCTGAAGTCAATATATTCCAAACAAATTCTAAAAGTAATGACAGATAACACATATTACACCTCGTATGGTGTCTCTAGTGGACTTGCTGCTGTCAAGTCGGAGAAAGGTAAGAGTGGTACGAGCATTGAAATTTACGGCTGGTAAAAGACTGGTCAAAAAGGACTGGTTCTGAAGGGCCGTTTTATTCAAAGGTGAAAGGACAGTATTGAAGTTTATACGAGGGACGCTGGAATATGCTGTGTAGGTGGCAAATATCAATTTTATCTCTACCTGAGGAAGAAGTCGTATTGGAAATAAGACTATTCTAATAAAGTGATGTCTACTGATCGCCACGGACATAGCTCTGATCACAACAATACCACGGCTATACGAATAATTTATAGGCATAAGAGCGCTTTTAGAGTGATGTTTTATAACACTTAAGGTGATAATTAAAACTTAAATTACGAATACGTACGACTAATTTATTAATGTGTGTGTGTGCTTCGTTTAATTTCAAAATATTGATAAATAATGACAGAAGACAGAGTTGTTGAAAGAATATATTTATGATTTTTCTGCGTTCAGTCTCCGGTCGCCTGTTGCTAGACCGGTTTCGGTTGCTCGCCATTTTCAACAGCTTTTTCATCAGTAGAGTGATGAATACCTTTTCACGTTGGTTACCTGTGTGGCATCATGAAGGAACTGTCATTCCGCTATTGCTGGGGATCGCGAGCAGTCGTATATATATTATATATGTATTAATATTCAAGTGCGGGCACTACTATTATTATAATGCAGATTAAACAATATTAAGTAGTACTTATCCTGTGAGCAGGAAACGTTGAAATTTGTGCGCGGACTATTATGTTCAATAAGAGAGAATAATAAAAATTGAAAATACGTACGTATTACATGAATTATATGATATAAAGAGACTTATAAAATCAATAGAAGGAGAGTTTGCTTAGAATACTGATATTTTCTCTCATTTTCCTTACCTCTGCATCTGGCTTCGTGGAAGGTTGGACATTAAGGAAAATAAAATTGAGTTTGCGGGACAAAAATAACCAAATAGATTTCAGATGTTCAAGCAAAAATTCAGTATTTCCTTTCGCAGAATCGCATTTTGTATCGTACAACTGAGTGCATATCGGGATCGGACAAAATTGCGCATACATTATTATTGATATAGTTGTACTACTATTATTTATCTATTAAATCTAAAAAACTGATATTTTGATATACAACTGTATCGTCAACACAACAGTGTAGTAGTTATCGTATGTCAGGTTTTTGGAACAATAAAATTATATAAATTTTGTAGAACAATCTGATTCTTTCACATTAAAAGATTTAGGCAAACTGAATTGAAAATTCTCATAACATTAGACTTAGATGGACCTGTTTATATAGATCTTAACCACTCTGCTCAGCTGACGAGTGGTCGTGAAAAACGCAGAGACTAAAATTGTTGGGGAGAGGTGATATTTTAAGAAACTGGTGTAAACAGAGTGCGCTTTTGCGGCAAAACAATGTGACCTAGGTTTTATAAAATGCGCCCCGGACGAGAGTAGAACCGACGTCGGTTCTAATTTAGGGTTCTCCCCTTCCACCCGACAGCTGAGGGGCCTGACTAATGAGGACGATTTCTTCTCGAATGACCCCGCCCCCCGCCACACCGCCACCCCCCGCCCTGATTGGCCTCTAAACGGGGACCGTGACCGCCGTTTGTAAAATCACCGTCAGGAGATTTGCCAATCAACGCCGCTTAAAAATACTGGGGCTCACCCCACAACGGTGGCAGATCTCTGTCTGGGACAACACTTAAAATAAATGCGCTAAGGTCGCACTCGAGTCGGAACATCGAGATACAATATATTCAAACTGCGTAAACAACGGATGTTTGAATTGAGGGCATTCGAGATTGAACTAATAAAAATTATTCGTGTTGGGTTCTCGTAAGAATTTAAAACATGAGGGAATTAAGGCGACATAATTTCAATATATCAATGAAACTTGAAAGGAAATATATAAGGCTGCAAGATAATAGGCCTATCATCCAGTAATCTCATAAAATGGATTTTTGGAAATTACCTGTCTCCAATTCCTGCACACAAGAAGACGGGACATTCCCCATGGGCAATCAATAGATTCTTTTTGAAATCCTAAAGATGAGATATACGATCGAGCATTGTAGGAATCGCGCCGCCCGTTCCGTTAATGAAATTATAATACTGAAATTTTTAATTAAAGACAGAGCCAATTATTATTTAGTAAAATCGAAAATTCGCCAAGTGATTAGTTATTCAATCCGCAATTGGAATTAAAAGCATGGGTGTTAGCCCGGTCATTATTACCACCACCTCCTTACTTACCGGCACCTTTCAATGAGGGCGACTAAAACGGTATTCAACACCTTCCCGTCCTCCGTCTTTCTTAATTATTTAAAGGTAGTTTGTTTGCTAATTCAAGAATGAATCCGCGTTCGTATTCAATTAACCGTTCCCGGCTATTTTACTCCTTAGCTTCTATGGGTTTGTTCAAACGGAATTCCAGATTAATTAGCGATTCCTTTCTTTGAAAGCACAAATCCGGTATTGCCGACGAAGTGGGGGAATTACGGCATATCTTTTGCCAATCTTCGTAACTGATCTGGTAGATTGCACTATTCCTGAATTATTAAAAAAATGGCACGAAATTACGGTCACTTGGGATGTAGAGGGTGGGAGGAATTGCAGTAATCGCCATTTTGGCTTTGGCTAATTCCTTAGGCCGGCCGGCAAAGCTTTTAGGGGAGTATTCGTTCGGAGGCAAGTCGGTGGGAGGAGGGCGAGGCGTGACGTCACATCGGGATCCCTCGCCGGACCAACTTTCTAATTATAATAATTGCCGGAGTTGTACTCCCGGAGTAACGCTCTGGTCGCGGCCTAATGGCAGACCGGGGCCCAGGTCGCCGCAGAATAAAATTAATGGTCCGCAGCGATGGCGGTTACACGCCCCCGCCGTTAAAAACCCTTCGATCCCAGTTTGTTGGCCAAACCAAGTATCGCCACCCCCCTCCCGCCACCACCACCGTCCGAATAATTACAACAGCGTTAATTTTACATCCCCCATTACCACCAATCCTGAAGTGTTTGCATTTCCCCGACACGCGTCCAGCATTAATCACTGGTCCGATTCAACAAACCGTATGAATATTTTAATAGTTGCCGCCGGTTCGTGCCCGTCATCAATTCTGAATCGAATCAACGAATTATTTTTTCACCACTCCCATTTTGGGGCCCTATTGCCAAATTGGCGCAAAATTCAAAATATTCTATGTAATCAAATATATGCCAACGCAATCGAGCACACTGTGTCGGGCATAGGCGCTCGTCGCTGAGAACGAACTTCGATTATACAATGAATATTCCGGGCCGCGGAACTTAAAGCGTGTATATTCATGGTTACTGAGTCTTACTGAACACTTGAAATATTAACTGGAAAATACTCTAGCGATTTTCAGTTTCCGCTTGACTATTGCATCTTAGTCCGATCTCAGTAAGACCTGCTTGTTTATTTACAGGTTATTTATACGGTTACTAGCATACAGGAGATATACAACTCCGAACCTTTCATTCATGCCACTTATAAAATTTACTCTATTACAGGTACTGGCTATTTACATTGATAACTTTCTGCTTCATTTTTTCCCCGAATTGTAAAGAAGGAAATTACAAATTTTTAAAAATTCCGACCGAGTCCAACGGCTCAAAGTCGACCCATATTTCGGACATTGCCGCAGAACGGAACGTAGTCATTAAATTCGAACTCTAATTAGTATCGATATCGAGCCCTCGAGTTATTTATAAGAGAGACCGCCATTTAATTGGTTGGCCCGTTTAATTTATTGCAGTTCTCGGTTAGTCCCCTTTCCCGTACCGAACCACAACCGCCGCCCCCCTAAAACTGGGCGACCGGATTGGCCGTGGCGGTGGCCGGCCGATCGGTATAAAATGAACGGCATGAATATTTAACCGGGATGCGACCCTTTGGCAATGGCGGTTGGTAAAATGACGTTAGTTTCTTAAAGCAAATGACTTAGCTCGGCGGTAGGGAGTGGGGCAGACTGGTTATTGTTACGGTTATTGCTCTATTTCCTGGTCGGTGGGGTACGATGGCTGGACCGGCGAGCGGTCAGATAAAGACGCCCGGTAAAGCGATCCTCTAACTTAGTGGCCTACTAAACAATGTGACTTCGTCGTGTCGGTTAAAAGCCGGTATCAAAGATTCTTAATACCCTGTTAGAAATACTCGTCGAAATTATGGTCTTTAATTACATTCTGACTCGTATCTCATAATATAAAGATAAAAGTATACCAAATCAACATAAATTAAAATAAAATGTGTTTAGTTAAATTTCCATACCTTCCTTAAATTAGTCAAATTAAAGTACGCGCTAGTATCCCCGAATCAAAGTACCGAAATTCGGGGTACAATGGACACGTATTAATTAAGGTGGAAAACTGAATTAGTGATGTTTCAATCGTCGGAGCCCGGCGAGGAAAAACAATTTATTTCCATGCGGTTTATCCGTTACCCGAAACATTCACACCTTTATGAGTCCATAAATAAGAGCCGAGTTTAGAGGCAGTAAACCTCGACTTGTCTACCACCGGTGTAGTGGCACCCGAGTGTGTAAGTCCGCACTTAATGCAGCTAAGTCTTAGCTAAAGGACACACTAATTAACTACTGGTGGGGAGGTGAGGGTTCACCTAAAACTTTTGGTAGTAACAAACAACGGAATGAAACTTCTCTGGCAGAAACTGATGCAACTGTCAAAGATCAACACTTAAATATATAAAACAAGAGGACTACGGGATAGAAATGCATTTGTTTGACTGTCCGCTCTGTTTAAAATTATAATCCGATAAAAATACGTCCCGTTATAAAATAAAAGAACGCGAAATGCTGTTTTAGATTTTAATATGTTTGAAAAATAATAACGTAAGACGTGAAATTAAACGGGTTTTTTCCTCCGACACAAGAGGCTGAGTCTGACATTTCAAAGCCTGGATAAAATTATATTGAAAATAATATATTAGCTATTATTACGGGGCATAAATCTTTAGCGTCCTTAAGGCGAGCCGGGGGAGAGAGACAACATGTCAGCGGTATATTCCTTAGCAAGAATGCTTCGAATTTGGAAATATATGAGTCGCATTCCGGCGGACAGAAGGGCAAAAGGAACTGTCCCGGAAGAGGAAGCCCAGGGAGGAGGACACCCTTTGAGAAATAAATTGATGGTTAGAGATAAAAGGAGAAACAATTTCATCTCGAACGATGCCCGGCCTCGGGCAAAGAAGGGAAGATGCGGCCGGTCGACTTATTGAAAAATCACTCGTGATTATCGACGATTCACTTTTTCCAAGTCTCCCGCACACGTTCCTAACAAGTAGGTCAAACTTAACAATATCCGAAGTTTTAAACGTCGATTCCTACACTCTGAGAATACATCCTTAAGGAACACATAAAATCCTTAAGGAACACCGTACGAACTTTATGAGAAAGACTAACACCTCGCAGCGTTAAAGGAAACATTTATATTCTATTACAGCTAGATTAGGTATGATATCATTTCCTTACATAGACGTAGTGTTCATCTGTCAATCTTTAAATTATTAACATATTTTTAAAATATTTCGATGTAACTAATTAATTAGATACATGCTCTCATGATATCTTATAATATAAGGATTAAATCACTTTCGGTCCCATATACTGACATCTATTAGAATTGTCATTGGATCAATGATGGTACCCTCGATTAATTAGTACAGGAATCTTAGTTGAATGAAGACAGCACTAATATCAGGATAGCGAAGACGCTATGCTATTAACCCTGAACTATGCTGGGCCCTAATCCCCGGTGAATAATTGAATCATCACTAATACTTCAATAAATTATTAAATACGAAATTTTAACGATACAACTGGCTTCGACACGAATAGCTTGTAGCATCATTCTAGCCACGAGAGCCACAATTGACCATTAAACGGATAAGTAAGTCGGACATGATTAACGCGGGGCAACTAATTTAGCCCTAATGTCCGCCGTTTATCTTTCGCGTTAACTAAGTTCCGTCTAACTAATTTAATGTGCAATGGAGCGTACATTTAATTTAACCACCCTTCCCCTCCATCCAAAGCGTTATTTCGGTGAAAACCATAATTATCGCCAAATGCCTTGGAAAGTATCTCCGATTGCAGTTATTTATCGGTTAAAGAATAAGCGTTAAGAATTATTAATTGTACGTTTGCATTTAGGCAGTGCAAAATTCAAGACGGCTCTTTGTGAGCTCGTGGGCGCTACAAACAAGGATGGGGACAACAATGTCAGTACCGAAGTGTTTACCGCCGGCAAAGTAACTAGAGAGGAGAGAGCTCTCTCCCTCCCTCCCTCTCACCCCCCCATCTCTCTCTCTCTCTCTCTCTCTCTCTCTCTCTCTCTCTCTCTCTCTCTCTCTCTCTCTCTCTCTCTCTCATCTCTCTCTATTTGCCCGCGCCCCACCACCTGCCCGCCACGTCATCTCTTTAGTTCCAAATTGCCAGAGTACCCGAAACAACCCCCCAACATAATCGAATCCGCCCAAAGCTACCGCGAATACGAAATGGGTTTAAAACAGCGATGCCGTCACCGCGAATGCAGTGGCAAGATTCTCGGAAAGTGGACAAAGAAAATAAGATTAGTTTTACTTGAAGGAAATTAAAAATTTATTAGTTAGGATGATCGAAATACAGAAAAAATAAAGCTCCGTCCAACCCACACATCTCTGTTCTTAGTGTTATGAACTTTGCGGGAAGACGAAATCCGGAAAAATCTCTACTATGGATAACTCCTCCAAACATGACGCGGAGCAATGTACGCTTTCTATAAGCTGTAAAAAAAATTCTATAGTTCCCCCAGAGAAGGTTTTCTAAAAAAAAAAGACAGAGGTGGTGTAAGTCAAACAGCCTAAAAGGAGAGGAGATGACTGGGGAAGGAGGGTGATTCCCGGCCGCAGAAAGAAAGCCACCAAATGACCGTTTTAAGACCCATAACTCTCTTTTATTATGTCAGCCCTGTAACTGAATGTCCCCTTCATTTGCACTCGCCCGGCCACAATTTCTGAGGAACGCTGCCTCTTCATTTCTAACCCCTAAAAGAAATAATACGGAGTCGGATATAAAAAAAGAAGAAAGAAACGAAATAGGCCATTCCCATTTAAATAATGTTGGCTATGAAACTGAGTTAATGGTAGAAGAAAAAAATAAAAGAAAGTGCGGTTAATTTCGTTGTGGCCAATCCAATGATATATTAATTAGGCTTGATTAATTGTAGAATAACATAGTAGGACCATTGATGACATTGCAGACATATTCGCTATAATATAAATCATGCTAAATATATAAAAGGCATACATAACATTAAGGGGAGAATTAAAGATATCACAAAAATGTTGAGGGTGCGTGGTTGAATATATATAAACAGTTGTTAATTATACGAAAAAGAATGCAACTTGAATGAGTACGTTACATGTACATATAGGAGGCGGAATATCAATTAAAATTTACTGTAGAAATTGTTATCGTTTGTTCTACGTTAAAATTTTACTGTTTGTGCTTCTACGGTAATTGTTTTGTCAAATACGATTGTTCTGATTTACGCAAATTACAAACGGATGAGCGCAATCTGCACGAATCAAATTCCATTACAAAACCAGTTAATATTTACACATCAAAACTGTACATGATTACCACAAATCCAATTGTTTGCCAATCCCGGTATGGTATTAATATTAATTTTCTATTGACTGGTAGAGCAAAGGTTTGTTCAGATTGTTGAACTAGTATTTAACATTAATTTAAGCTGTTTGAAATTTAAAAAAATTAGAATGAGTATGCTGCAGTTTCGGAGATTTTCTCGTTTAATGATTCTACATTTGCAATTGAAGAAAAAAATCTGTAAACCACCGTTTAGTAACTAATCGCTCAATAAAATTGTCCCATTAAAATGCGGATATTTCGATAAATATTCATACTCTAATTGCGATTATAGGTGAACATTTATATTTATTTCTCTTAAATAACGATCTATTGTGGCTGTTTTTAAATTGGCTTTCTCCGATTCTTTCATTCCTAAATTTAATCTGGCAAGCCTTTTTCTTGTCCTTGACATTTTACAAGTAAAAAAAGTGTCTCACTGAATCCAAGAAACATTTATTCCTTCAAAAACTAGACAAGTTGAACGCGTCTCTTTCTACATAAAGAAAATGAGTGTGATAAGAAAATGAAAAAGAACTATTAAATGCAACTAACAATCTTTTTTACTCAATACCCTCTTTATTTGAGAAATATTACGTATTATAGATACATTAACCAATGGAGGTCCTAATGTTTTTTTCCATCAGATGTCACCGATACCATTGACAAAAATAGCTTTTCGTTTCCAAATATTCCCTACTCTAAAACAATGCGTCTATACGCTGACCATCGACCCTGAAATACGGTTATTTAAGTAGTCAAAATAAAGTGACGAAAATATATTATTGAAATTCTTTCGTAATTTTAAATACTCTTTAATCCCATTTGTTGATCTGCCAGGTTTTCTAATACCACAGTTCTTTCAGTGTTCTGTCTCCAACATCCGGTTTGTCGAGGCCTTCTGAAACTCTGAAAGTATTGAAGGTACCAGCTGTCGGTTCGGACAACGGTCTAAGAATTATTATGGATGGATTCCTGTGAGTGCAATACCTGTGCGCATACATTTTCACAAGATATGTTTTTTGCCGTTGTATACGGGTGGCCAAATAGGGAACTGTATAAATTTCACCTGACCTCTTATTCCTGTTCCCGGCAAATTGCCTACCGGGAGGCTGGTATCGATGCCCCACTAAATAATAGTATTAGGCGGAATACAAGCTGCGGTTAACGGAGTGGCCCGAGCGGCAGTTGGGAGCCGTACGCGCCTGCCTATATTGTCCCGGGTATCTCGCTGCCTCTGACTCTGCTCCTCGCTATATACTCAGCCATATTTACGTCCCACGACCTTATTTTTATCCTTCACGGGCAGCCGGCTACGGCCCTGACGACTGTACCGATACGCCCGGACTGTGTAAGGTGTTGTTCCAAGAATTGTTCGTTCTGTTAAATCGATATGCGACGAAAAAACACCAAATATATACCTTAATTGATAGCACACTTTACGCTTGAGAAATTTAAATTTCAACTGTATAAAGTGATGAAATTACAATTTTACCTGCAGAGATTCACAAATAATAATAAAGGCAGTCATTAAAAATATCGCACATACATAATATTTGGTTCCTAGTAAATCTAACTAATTTATTAGGCTGGTAGAGCCTAAAAATTACGTCGACTACACTTGCTTATTTCAATTAGACTTAGACCTATTTTGGTGCTGGCTCGCGGGGACGGACCATTGCGAATTGTGATTTCAGATCTTAATGAATCCACAATACATAATTTAAATGGGTATAAATTTACTATTTTATAATCCCCCATTTACGCGAATATGATAGAACTTTTTCTCTAGACAGTTCAGCTCACTGGGAGACTAGCAAAACAGTACTGGCCATCAACTGAGGGCGCCGGTCTATTGGGGCGAGCAAAACGCCGAAACAGGACGGATAAGGGCAGAGAGACGTCATCGAGAGGCCGGGACGATGAAATTTGGGGCCGCGCCAATATTTCACCGAGAACGATAAGTGCGGCAAAACAATGATATGCCCCCACGGCCGGCTACAGAAAATTAATACATATAGGCGGAAAACGATCACCCTGAACAATGACACAACAAATTCCAATCGGCGGTAAAGATAGTGTTTGCGTGGGTAGGCGGTGGAAAGGTATACGCGATGTGTTGCAGCGCGTCCGAATAAGCAACCTAGTCCCTGTACGACCCGCCAGTATCCAACAAATTCCATTCGGCAGTAACGATATTGTTTATATGTGTAGCCGGTGGAAAGGTATACGCGATGTGTTGCACCGCGTCCGAATAAGCAGCTGAGTCCCGGTAGTATCAAACAAATTCCATTCGTGTAAGCGGTGGAAAGGTATACGCGATGTGTTGCACCGCGTCCGAATAAGCAGCTGAGTCCCGGTAGGACCCGCCAGTATCAAACAAATTCCATTCGTGGTAAGGATAGTGTGTATGTGTGTAAGCGGTTGAAAGGTATACGCGATGTGTTGCACCGCGTCCGAATAAGCAGCTGAGTCCCGGTACGACCCGCCAGTATCAAACAAATTCCATTCGTGGTAAGGATAGTGTTTATGTGTGTAGGCGGTGGAAAGGTATACGCGATGTGTTGCACCGCGTCCCGAATAACAGCTGGTCCCTGTACGACCCGCCAGTATCAAACAAATTCCATTCGTGGTAAGATAGTGTTTTATGTATGTAGGCGGCGGAAAGGTATACGCGATGTGTTGCACCGCGTCCGAATAAGCAGCTGAGTCCACGACCCGGCCAGTATCAAACAAATTCCATTCGTGGTAAGGATAGTGTTTATGTGTGTAGGCGGTTGGAAAGGTATACGCGATGTGTTGCACCGCGTCCGAATAAGCAGCTGAGTCCCGGTCGACTCGCCAGTATCAAACAAATTCCATTCGTGGTAAGGATAGTGTTTATGTATGTAGGCGGTTGGAAAGGTATACGCGATGTGTTGCACCGCGTCCGAATAAGCAGCTGAGTCCCGGTCGACTCGCCAGTATCAAACAAATTCCATTCGTGGTAAGGATAGTGTTTATGTATGTAGGCGGTTAGGCGGGGAAAGGTATACGCGATGTGTTGCACCGCGTCCGAATAAGCAGCTGAGTCCCGGTAGGACCCGCCAGTATCAAACAAATTCCATTCGTGGTAAGGATAGTGTTTATGTGTGTAGCCGGTGGAAGGTATACGCGATGTGTTGCACCGCGTCCGAATAAGCAGCTGAGTCCCGGTACGACCCGCCAGTATCAAACAAATTCCATTCGTGGTAAGGATAGTGTTTATGTGTGTAGGCGGGGGAAAGGTATACGCGATGTGTTGCACCGCGTCCGAATAAGCAGCTGAGTCCCGCTACGGCCCACCAGTATCAAACAAATTCCATTCGTGGTAAGGATAGTGTTTATGTATGTAGGCGGTGGAAAGGTATACGCGATGTGTTGCACCGCGTCCGAATAAGCAGCTGAGTCCCGGTACGACCCGCCAGTATCAAACAAATTCCATTCGTGGTAAGGATAGTGTTTATGTATGTAGGCGGTGAAAAGGTATACGCGATGTGTTGCACCGCGTCCGAATAAGCAACCTAGTCCCTGTACGACCGGCCAGTATCAAACAAATTCCATTCGTGGTAAGGATAGTGTGTATGTGAGTAAACGGTTGAAAGGTATACGCGATGTGTTGCACCGCGTCCGAATGAGCATCTGAGTCCCGGTAGGCCCGCCACGTATCAAACAAATTCAGATTGTGGTAAAGGATAGTGTTTATGTGTGTAGGCGGTGGAAAGGTATACGCGATGTGTTGCACCGCGTCCGAATAAGCAGCTGAGTCCCGGTACGACCCGCCAGTATCAAACAAATTCCATTCGTGGTAAGGATAGTGTTTATGTGTGTAAGCGGTTGAAAGGTATACGCGATGTGTTGCACCGCGTCCGAATAAGCAGCTGAGTCCCTGTACGACCGGCCAGTATCAAACAAATTCCATTCGTGGTAAGGATAGTGTTTATGTATGTAGGCGGTGAAAGGTATACGCGATGTGTTGCACCGCGTCCGAATAAGCAGCTGAGTCCCGGTACGACCCGCCAGTATCAAACAAATTCCATTCGTGGTAAGGATAGTGTTTATGTGTGTAGGCGGTTGAAAGGTATACGCGATGTGTTGCACCGCGTCCGAATAAGCAGCTGAGTCCCGGTACGACCCGCCAGTATCAAACAAATTCCATTCGTGGTAAGGATAGTGTTTATGTGTGGTTGGTATACGCGATGTGTTGCACCGCGTCCGAATGAAGCAGCTAAGTCCCGGTACGGCCCGCCAGTATCAAACAAATTCCATTCGTGGTAAGGATAGTGTTTATGTGTGTAGGCGGTTGAAAGGTATACGCGATGTGTTGCACCGCGTCCGAATAAGCAGCTGAGTCCCGGTACGGCCCGCCAGTATTAAACGAATTGCATTCGTGGTAAGGATAGTGTTTATGTGTGTAGGCGGTGGAAAGGTATACGCGATGTGTTGCACCGCGTCCGAATAAGCAGCTGAGTCCCGCTACGGCCCGCCAGTATCAAACAAATTCCATTCGTGGTAAGGATAGTGTTTATGTGTGTAGGCGGTGGAAAGGTATACGCGATGTGTTGCACCGCGTCCGAATAAGCAGCTGAGTCCCGGTACGGCCCGCCAGTATCAAACAAATTCCATTCGTGGTAAGGATAGTGTGTATGTGTGTAAGCGGTTGAAAGGTATACGCGATGTGTTGCACCGCGTCCGAATAAGCAGCTGAGTCCCGGTACGGCCCGCCAGTATCAAACAAATTCCATTCGTGGTAAGGATAGTGTTTATGTATGTAGGCATACGCGATGTGTTGCACCGCGTCCGAATAAGCAAGTCCCTGCGACCCGCCAGTATCAAACAAATTCCATTCGTGGTAAGGATAGTGTTTATGTATGTAGGCCGCGATGTGTGCACCGCGTCCGAAGTAACGCTGAGTTACGACCCACCAGTATCAAACAAATTCCATTCGGAAAGGATATACGCGATGTGTTGCACCGCGTCCGAATGCTGAGTCCCTAGGCGGGAAAGGTATACGCGATGTGTTGCACCGCGTCCGAATAAGCAGCTGAGTCCCGCTACGGCCCGCCAGTATCAAACAAATTCCATTCGTGGTAAGGATATGTGTGTTATATGTGTTGCACCGCGTCCGAATGTAGTGCGGTATCAAACAAATTCCATTCGTGGTAAGGATAGTGTTTATGGGAAAGGTATACGCGATGTGTTGCACCGCGTCCGAATAAGCAGCTGAGTCCCTGTACGACCCGCCAGTATCAAACAAATTCCATTCGTGGTAAGGATAGTGTTTATGTGTGTAGGCGGTGGAAAGGTATACGCGATGTGTTGCACCGCGTCCGAATAAGCAGCTGAGTCCCGGTACGACCCGCCAGTATCAAACAAATTCCATTCGTGGTAAGGATAGTGTTTATGTATGTAGGCGGCGGAAAGGTATACGCGATGTGTTGCACCGCGTCCGAATAAGCGGCTGAGTCCCTGTACGACCCGCCAGTATCAAACAAATTCCATTCGTGGTAAGGATAGTGTGTATGTATGTAAACGGTTGAAAGGTATACGCGATGTGTTGCACCGCGTCCGAATGAGCATCTGAGTCCCGGTACGGCCCGCCAGTATCAAACAAAGTCCATTCGTGGTAAGGATAGTGTTTATGTATGTAGGCGGCGGAAAGGTATACGCGATGTGTTGCACCGCGTCCGAATAAGCGGCTGAGTCCCTGTACGACCCGCCAGTATCAAACAAATTCCATTCGTGGTAAGGATAGTGTTTATGTATGTAGGCGGCGGAAAGGTATACGCGATGTGTTGCACCGCGTCCGAATAAGCAGCTGAGTCCCTGTACGACCCGCCAGTATCAAACAAATTCCATTCGTGGTAAGGATAGTGTTTATGTGTGTAGGCGGTTGAAAGGTATACGCGATGTGTTGCACCGCGTCCGAATAAGCAGCTGAGTCCCGCTACGGCCCGCCAGTATCAAACAAAGTCCATTCGTGGTAAGGATAGTGTTTATGTGTGTAGGCGGTGGAAAGGTATACGCGATGTGTTGCACCGCGTCCGAATAAGCAGCTGAGTCCCGCTACGGCCCGCCAGTATCAAACAAAGTCCATTCGTGGTAAGGATAGTGTTTATGTGTGTAGGCGGCGGAAAGGTATACGCGATGTGTTGCACCGCGTCCGAATGAGCATCTGAGTCCCGGTACGACCCGGCAGTATCAAACAAATTCCGTTCGGCGGTCAAGAAAGTGTTTGGATGTGTTGTGTGTGGAAAGGTATACACGCTGTGATCAAAACAAGTAGAATAAAATATCTCAGAAATATTCCGAGAGGCGTCTTATCTGAGAATATCTCTAAATATTATATACATTCATGTGGAAGCAGTTGAATGGGATCATGATAATATGGAGAATAACTATTACAATTAAAAAATATATTGTAATTGTTATTTTTATTTCTAAAATAATAGTATCACAATGTTATTTAATGTCCTACAGTGCAAAGTTGTTTGTTCGCAGTTTCAGAAAGTAGATCTCTTTACACAGTAACTGCAAAAGAGGATGGAGGTTCCCTCCAGACACGAGAGTTATTTGACCCACGGAAATATGAATTTCCATAACGCCGGTGGGAGTATTAGGGGCGAATTAAGGTAGGAGCAAGGCCTCCCACTCTGCGGGGAGGGTTTTAAATTGTAGGGAGCGAGCGGCGGTTTAGGGACGACGCTGGGGGTGAGGGTGGATGAAGGGTATTTACATTCCTTTCTCGAGTCGGTCGCGGCAAATCGGCCATAATTTAGCACACGAACACGGAAGGGGAAAACCACCTTTAAGGCGGGTGCGAAAACAAAACGAGAAAAATTGAAAGATACTGGCAACATTATTTTATTTGATTCTCCATTCTGGTTTGCATTTGCGAGAGGTCTGCTCTAATGCTGGGAACACCGGAAAATGGGCTGTAGTGAGTAACGATTTTTTCCCCCCGTCTTGCGTGAGCGCCGACCGCGGCCCCACTCCTTCAAAAAGTGGTCGCCACATAAATAAGACGTTAGGGCTGTTGGCCGGTAGGTGGCCCGAAGCCAATGGAACGGAAACCTGAGTGACGAATAGAAACTGAGAGAAAAAATATAGAACTCATGACAGGTTCGTGATTCGATACTCCTTGAATTTCTAAATATTCCTTAGAATAATGTAATAAATTAATTGTATACCAATTTATCGCACTATACAAATAGAAATGTTCTGTTTAAAATTCAAATAATCGAAAGGAACTTTATCCAGGAAACCAGGTCACGATCCTATCTGCCGCTGAATTTCAGCTGAGCCATCTATCTACCTTCAGCATCTCACCACTGCAGTGTTTCATTATTAATGCCTTATCGGCACGCCCTTATTTGCGTAACTGGCTTACTAATTTACTGGCAGTCCCACTCGAGTTAGCAACATCGTCAAACGGGCATTTCTTAAGAACAAATTAGCGGGGGTGGGATCGCAGGAATTATAGGAATATTTATTTCAATAAATATTTCATTACGTCATACATATAATAGTATGTCCATGATGTTTTGTTTCTACCTCCGGGCGTTTGGCGTTAACAATCCGAATAAAATCCCCCACTGGGTAAGAGCGCAGCAGTGTCAGTTCCTCATAAATGGTTACTGATATATTTTTTTTTATATATTATAACTTCTTTCCATTGTTAGGGCTTGTTACGAGCTCGGTTATTGATTAAATATTCTTCTTCTGATAAAGATCATAATTAGCATATTGTTTTGTCTATTATGAAAAATAGTTTTGCTCACTGAGTAACTTTGATTACAAATAATTACTATAATTTGTAAGGAGGATTTGCTATAATTGAATGAATTCGAAATAATGTACTTTGCATATAGTAGAGGTGACCATGCATTACACCTATTTCCTGGTTCGATTGCCAGTATTTTTTATTTAAACGTAACATTTCGTACATCGCTATTTTACGTTATAAATTAGAAGGCAATTACGTTTTAAAGACCGGGTTTTGCAATACACCTGTTGCCAACATGCCGGCTGGTCTTTCTGGTTTATGGCCCTAACCGGTTTCGGATTACAGTCTCAATTTCCCTCTTTATTTTTTAAGGAAAACTATTATTTTTATTGAACAAAAAAGCAATTACAATGCAAACGTCCGACGCCGGCTCGTTTTTAATTATTAGTTCAACAGGAGGGTCCCAATGAACCAGACATACAGTTCTTATGCGTTTTGCAAAATTTCAGTTTTACACGTATTCGAGGTGTATTATACGTATTGCAAACCGAGTGTCCGGCTGGCACTTGGCCGGCACCGGTTATGTCTCGATTAAGTGGCACGATTTGTCAGGATAACTCCCAGAGCGAATGGGGTGGCGGCCCAATCAATCTTGAGTTTATCGTATGCAGAAAAAAAAAGCATCATCCAGAATAGGATCGCCTACAGCTGGAGGAAAAATAATTTATAAAAGGACACAGTACAGTGACGTACTTGTTTCAAACAGCTTTATTGAGCAAAAGATACGTGAAAATGTTTTTTGATGAAAATTTTAATGTTTGCTGAATCCTGAGTTTACACCGAACGATCAATTAACGTTGATTGGTCGACCGCCTAAACTGCGGCTTAAGGGCACCCGTACAATTTCAAAAAGGTAATTACTGGCTCTAATTAACCCCACTTATGTCCTTTGATGTGTGGCATTATGGAGGTAACCCAAAGCTTAAAACAGGCTGTGGGCGCAATATAAAAAAATGTAACTATCATTGAGTATCTACCTTGCTGTGTTATCGGCACCCATAGAAAGTCGATCTGGCCATCCATCATTGTCAACTGTTAGCCTGCTTGTAGTTTAAAGGGCCCAGACCTTATTTCCTAGTTTATTGCGAGGCTTAACCGAATACATTGTGCACGCGTCAGCGGTGTTAAATGAACGATGCTTGCCATAATTACATCCTATTATGCATGAAGTACCTAAGACATACGTATAAGAGAGACAATGAATGATTCCCATACTCCTTAATTAAAGCATAATCCAAGAGTCAGTAAATACACAGAGGAACGAGCGTCCATTAATAGGATTGGGGTGTATTTGATGACTGTAACAATTCCTATCTTTACAATTTTTTTATAGCAAGCACAAATTCCCCGTGGAAATAGCGATGAGGTTTACACCGCTAATCGTTCATATCTAGTATTCCGATATTTCTTAAAGATTTGAGGAAATATTATATTAAAATTGTGGAAAACCTTTTAATATTTTTTTATCAAAGAATTATTTCGATCGTGTACAAATTGATACAAGGCTGAAACAATTGCTTATTTGTTATTGTAAAATTAGGAGTTCAGCTTTCAAAATGAAGTGAAAACCGTCCACGAAAAAGTATAGTCAGTAGAAATAAAGTTTAAGAAACTGTTTGTTATGGTCTACTTTAAAGGGAACTACGTTTAATTAATTGGAGATAATTCGATTTTACATAAGTAAAATATTTAAGAACACGTTTTACGATCGGCACGGCCTAATGAATTCCACCTCATTTTTCCAGGTCAGCTGTTAGATTTGTATAACTTAGAAATGTAATAGAACCGGAGCCGGGGGAAAATTAAATTAAGTGGGGCGATGAACAGAGGCCTCGGTTGAAACATTCAAGGGAGGGTATGCGGGAGAATGTTAATGGCCGGGGACCAACTTCGCCCGCTAACTGAAAATGCACACCGGAGCGCTGACCGCCCCTCTGCGTTTTATATTAGCCGTGAGGAAGCATTACTGGCTGGCTCAATTCTGATATTTAGCGTGTGCCCCGAGCACGCACCGCTATCGCGTCGAAGACAGCCACGAAAATTGAGACGCCAATAGGTATAGCTGTAATAGATGTCGGCATAGCATGTAAATTGCTGGATGCCAATCGCGGACCGGCTGTCGAAAATAATTATCATTATAAACGCCAAGGACGCCAGATTGAAACTATTATACTTGGAACGCAGAAATTTGTAATATTAGTTGGCGTACAATGAATTCACCAGTAGCGAAATTATTTCTGAATGTACCCCGATAATTAATTATCTTTGTTTCGAACAGTTTTCGTTAATTAAACTGTTGAAACAGATTTTTTGGAGATAATATATTAGATTTATTCGTCCCTCGGAGATTAGGGAGGGATTAAGTTCACAATGAGTCATTTACAATTCCGGCCTCCTGTAAAACCGCCGAGCGTCCTCTTCGCCAGCCCCTTGACCATAAGTTAACCGGCGAGTCCCCCCACCGTCCCCGCCTACACACTGCTACTTAGCGTTTCGCCAACTAATGCAAACTTGTTGCTTAATTAAAGTTGTAAATTCGAGTGTAGTAGGAATCTGATTTAATTAAACAAATTAACACTGGCGCCGGGCCTAGGCCAGGGTTAAGGGGGGGGGGGGCGCGGAGGCCGGGATTTGCCGGCCATTAATAGCTGCGAATCACAAAGAGCTTTTGTCCGATTTTACGCGCCGGGTGTTGTGCGTTCTCCAATTGAGCTGATACCGATTATTGATAGCCACCGGAGGCGGAGCACCAGCCAATAAATCGTCTTGACCAACACCTCGCGCATTATGCCCCCCCTCCCGATTGTTCACCAACAGTAATGTACATATAAATTGTCACCTTGTCATCGCGTATAAATGTCTCCTTGTCGTTAAAACTGATTACTCTGTTGATCGACCAAATTGCGGCGCCGGATTAGTAATCTATATTAATTGCCGAGCAATAGGTAATATTCTCTTTTGTTGTCTAAATTTCAGGACCTGGAATTCCGCGGTGGTCGCTTCATCATCTCACTCTTTCATTGCAGCACTTTTAATGCGGTCAGTGCGGACAGGATGCCCAACAGGAAACCAACATGCATAAATGACTCGCCAACATACTGACAAGAAGATAATGATTGCACTAGATTTGAACAATTTTTTTGAAAATCAATAAAATTTTTTTCATTTCAATTTATAATATTTACTTACATTATTACATAAGTGTTATATGCATTACGTAATTAGTAACATACTGTATTACTATCGGAAAAATAGATACTAATACTATTGTAACTTGGGCATGATCTTTAGATTGAATACTACATTGCGTTATCACCATTAGAATTTCATTTTATTTTATGGTATACGATATTTCTTTTAGATACCAAAACATTTATAATAAATAATAAAAAAAAGTTGCGAAATGATTGAAGCTCTTGGTAAAATATTTGTCACTAATCACGATATATTAATACCATTACTTTTGCAAATAATTATCAAGTGATATACTTCAGTATTGTGTAGGTAGAAAGAAACGCCCGAAAAAGCCATTAGTCTCCATAAAAATTAGAAATGCACACGTACGACATTCTCGAATAGTCTAGAGGACCGATATTATTGTAGCGACTCGGTTTTTAACCGGGCCACGGACCTATTTTTCGTGAATCGCTGAACGATCGCCTTTTTTTCCAAATTGAGGGTGAACAGAGCTGAACTGTCGCCATCGGCAAAACAATCGGCCTCTTTCACACAGCCCCGAGCCCGGCGACAGACCGCAAAGTGCTTAACCGGACGAATCTGCTCGCGACCGCCCGACCAACAGAAACAAGTTACACTCGGTCGTTGACCTGTACATTTCTCATTATGAGGTATTATCGCTCCTTTTTTTTCCTCCGTCCAATTTCCGTCCTACTGAACTATCGTAACACAGCGGTGTAGTACGCGTGTGCTACTGTATGGCAAGGTTTATTTTTCCCAAATAATCAGAAAAACAACGACTAATCTCCGAGGGTTTCGAATATCATGCCACTTGCAATCTTCTCTCTGCTCTTTGGTTTCGTCCTTTCCGAAACCTATGATATTCTAAAATATCGTAAGCCTCTAAACATAAACATTAAAGTGTTACACGATATTTGAAGCGGTTCCCATAACGGACTAGAATTGGACCAAATATTCTCTCCTCGGTCAATTTAAATTCCCCAACTTCATTTATTTCAGGACTGATTTAATATGAGTTTACACATATTGAACGGTACCACTAATCCCTTTAAACAATTGAATTAATATGAAAATCTTATCATTCCAGGGTACACCTAGACCTCTTATGCTGACAATTCAAAAGTAGTGCATTTCAGTACCCGACTTTCGGGAATAAAGTCAAAACAATGCTTCGTTGGCCCGCCCTTTATTTTATTCATACCGTAATTGACGTTGATAGACGTCTGCAGCCGTCTAATCCGGAAGAGCTAAAATAATTTAAAAGCATTTTGAAGATTACCGACCTCCCGGTCTTCAAACGGGAAATGAACGCGGGAACGATGACTGGCAGCCGCTTACAATAAGGGCGTTCATTTATAACGCGGACCGAGTTAAAAAGTATTAGAAAGGCTTATCCCATCCGACAGTCGTTCCAGGATAACAGGAATATTGACAATCCGTAATCGTGAAAAATCTGGACCTCCAGAAAAGGCTCGGATGTTTCACGTTAATAAAAGGAAAAAAGAAAGTTCGGGTTATTTTATGTCCAAAAATCCATGAAAACGAACCGAGTGGAAACGATGCCACTAAGGAATATGCAACGTAAAATATATCTTCATTAATTTGTTATTCAAATTTCAGTTCCAATTTCTTCGGACGAGTTGTACTCAACATTGACCGGGTGCTCTCCCAGAAATGAACACCGAATACTATTGTCGGGACGCCTTTCAATTTCGACCGAGGGCTGCGTCACGGAGGGCACATCAAAGGCTTCCCTATAGTACGTCAGTCAGGAGTTGTCGGACGTATTCTGACGCCCGCAACCCTAGCCAGCAACTACCTGCTTTATTAGTATGTCTTCCGTTCTATATCCGTTTAACTGGTCGAGGGGTCGCGTCGGCAATTAATATGGCCTCGAAATTCGCGAATGAAGCAATGATTTTCTTCTAATTGGATACAAAACGTGTTCAGTATTAAACATACGGCGGTATAGATTGCGTCCTACAACAAATTGAGATTTGTACATGTTAAACGTCCCGTATTTCGTTGCCGAGATTTAGAGAAATGCCAAAAAAATGTGTCTTCCTACGCCTCTAGAGGCTGGCGGAAGCCCAAAAATCCTAGTCAAAATAAAAAAAAAACGGGAGAAACCAATTACTTATGAAATGGGTAGAATTTAAAATAAGAAATGTAATATTCAGCTAGTGAACATATAAATTTCACCGGCTAGCTCCGCTTCGAAAGTGTTCCTACCAGAAATGGAAAGTGCGCGGAAAAGGAATAAATATTCCGGGGACATCTTTAACCTTTTTCTCTTGTTTTCACGTCGGCCGGAAGGAAAGTGTCCCTATACATACACCATTTCTGCTCTACTAAATCTAGACTACAACATTTATTATTCCTCGATCGAGGGATCAAATAATTGGACTAAATTAAATCCAGAAAAAATAAGGAAACAAAAGTTCTATCTGTCAAATTTTCGAGAAGGAGCTAAGAATAATATTACTGTGACTCTGTTGTTTTCAACAAAAGATAATCTTTAACAATTAATTGTAATTTAAGAGACAAATCATCGGACCCGCTAGTGATATTTGCATTTTCCGCAGTTTCTGGACATCGATACTGCGTAAAACTATTAAATATATATTACATTTAGTTTATTTCCTGCGGACTGCACACGAGACGTAATTTGTGTTTAAACTAGGGGGAAAATGAACGCTTTTTCGAGTGAGCGCACTGGGCCATTACAGCCAGGAGACAGGGCCCATTTTAATCCTTATAATTGGAGAGGAGTTGATCGGGCTGAGCGTCACGTGAGGTCATGAAGCCGGCGACAGTGTGGCCGTTCAACTAACGAATCACGTCCACGCTGGGCATTCTAGGGGCTGGCTCCATAGCTGGGGAAAACATCAAAAGGAACGGAATCATCAGTCTCGCCCACCCTCTACCCCCTACCTGCACCAACGACACCGACTTTAAAGGACTGGACTCCAGTTTGTCCACCCTCTCATGAGCTGAGACTCTCATGGGAGTAATTTCTATTAACCTAATTTAGCCATTTTAATTAAGGTTCAAAATTAAATGTCCTCTTTTTTCACGCGTGAGGGGGTGAGTATATACGTCCGACCTATGTATCGTTTGATTTTTTCTCCTGGCTTCATTATGCGGCGTGTTCCGCGACAGAGAAATACTACTGTTTGCGTGTAAACATGCGCCACGCAGACACGTTTTTTCTGACAACGAAAAAATTTGAAATATATAAAACGCAATTAAGGATAGGACCATTAACGAATATCAAATACAAAAATCGATTCCCATTTCAATTTTGACTCCAACAGAAAACAAACTTCAATTTCGCCATGCATGCGCACTATTTGAGATAGTGTGAATAATTTACAGTACCTGTTTTGTGGTCTGCGAGGGGTTGGAATACTGTATATTTCGTGTGTTTCTGTCTACTCTCGCTGTTTCGGTCTATTGCTAGACAGGTTTCGGCGGTACATCTTCAGTAGCGGTGTTTGGCACTTTGGATGCCTTTCACTGTCACGTGTAGAGTGGTAGTTGCCTGTCGTGTGTATATAGATGTGTCTTGTTATGTGTTTTTGGGGATGTTGTTTGTCTTCTTTGGGTCGGGAGTGATTATGTTAATCGGCTTATGGCTTTGTCGGAAACCGGTCTAGCAAAAGTCCAAAATCAGCGAGGGGAGACAGAAACACACAAAATATGTGTAGACAATGTTTTGAACTATTTCAAACAGTATGATTTATCTTCGTTTATAAACAAATGTTCAATATAATCAGAAAAGGGGTGTATTGATTTAATACCATTTAATAAAAACCATCACACATTAAAGTAATTTTAATAAACTTTCAGAAAAAAAGAATGCACTTGGTAAATGGAATGAAAATATTTTGCGCTAAATGTAATTCGGCACAATGTACAGCAGTTACGTCGGTTGTTTAAACCGAAGACAATTCGGGTTCTGCGAAAGAGGAATTAACGAAAAAAAAAATTGTACTAGCTCTCTGACAGACTAAGGAACAAACAAACCTTGGATCGGGGAAAAAAAGGGCAGGGAAGATTTCGATTACTGAGAATACCCCTGTGGCCGCGTTCCAACAAGCGGTCGCGGAACAGGATATTCGGTGATTTATTGGCAAAGTGAAAACCACACCATATATTCCAAACGGCTCAAATTAAAACGCCGGAGAAAAAATATAGCCGCCATCTTTTTTTTTCTGCGTTGCGTTTCGTTTTGTTGACTTTACTCTACCCCCGCCCGGTTGGCGAAGACAGGGGACCCGTCCAATCAATCGAGCTGCGCAACAAGTATGCCAGTATTCTCCGATTAAGAAGACCGAAGAGCCGGTCGGTCGGTAATTGGACTGTTCCGGGTCCGAACTGAGTGAAAAATTAATTCAAATCAGTTTTCGCTGTCTGCCGGAGCTAGGAATAAACGGACCAATTCCCGTATGCACTCGCCTATTCGGCCACGAATTATTTTCATCAATCAAACAATTCGTAATTATTAATTTCAAAAAAAGTCTGTATTACCGACTATCAACTACAGTATTCTTTTGATAATTAACCGGCTGCCGGTGTGATTACCCGACCGTATTAGTGTCGGTTAATGTCGTGCAACAGAAGCCAATCCTGAAACTAAATACTTGAGGGAAAATTGCGATCAAAGCCTCGGACACTGATGAATCGCGGATTCCAGTTTCCAACTAAACTTATAGATTTAAGGGCTAACTAGTGTCTTAATGAATGGATTTTTTTACATGAATGTAATGCCGAATAAAATTTAGGGATATCAATTGTTTTAATCTTTAGCACCGTAAAGGTGGGCTAATGCGAAAGTATTTAATGATATCTGGGCGAGAGATTGGACGTGTTTATGTCTACTAATTCCTAAATGACTGATAAGTTAAGTGTACGATAATGAATTTTAATTGAAATTACTCAACGGAGTTAGGTAAAATGGACAGTCAAAAACGCATTATCGGTATGAAAATGACCACATATTCGATAGGTCATACAGGTGTGACCTGGTAATTTTCGTTTGAAAGTCGCGTAAAATAAGTACTGTAAATTACAATGAAGGTATCCTGACACTGGTTGTGGACAGATAAGTACACGTTGAAAAACGAATTACATAAACAAACAATTATTCTTATAACACTGTTATCAGTAAGACTAAAACAAACTACGCAGCGGGAAAAACTGCGCGGACATATTATTGACTCTCGTAATGTAACCTCTAAAATGAACGGTCACGTTGAGAACAAACAAATTCAAATATCCCTCTGCAAGTCCAGTTTTCCATGTGAAGAGGAGAATCTTAGTGTCTAAACTGTATAATCATCCGCCCATCCTATTAATCACATCATCCTGCAAATTTATATGAAACAGAATCATGTTTCACATTTATAATCTCATTATTATATAGTAAGTATTCTTACTTTAAAAGTAAATCACAGTATACCATTTAGTTTTTAAATTTTATGAATTAAATTGTTATTGCTAAATCACACTTTTGATCACCATCACGATCTGAATATTCACTGTATGAAGAAAAGTACCTTACAGTGAATAAGAGTTATCAAATTTTATCATGATACGTTTCATGGAACAAATACGTTCCTAATGTTTTCTGTAAAATTAACACGCAGATGTGTATTGATTAATAACTAATAAGAAGGAATATTGGCACGTCTCATTCCAAAGATAATAATTGCAGTAGTTATAATTAACACGTAGGTCATAATGGTGGACGAATGAGTGTTTACATACTGAAATTCTATATAATCTTCGACGGTTATAAACACATTCACGTAATGAAATATTTCTTTTACCAAGTGGGCCCAACCATGACTAAGGCTCTCCCTCCTATGATATTTTTACATTACACTAATGAAATAATTCACTGAAAGAAACTATTTCAGGATGAGAACCATACCAAAACTTAGAAGACAGTGACAGATTTTTTTATACTGCGTCGAATTTATTTTATGCTAATCCGCTATTGAAGTAACCTTCAATCCTATCCTGTTTCGTAATAGAGGTTAACCTTATGCTCATTTGCATAGCACACACCGAATTCTGTTACCCTAACGATTTTGAATCGATGAAACCGTACTCTCGTTAGCCCCTTGTGAATCCAGTTTGTGTGATCTTCCATTTCCAGTGTGGCGACGGATTTGCACGTTAACTCAATGATTTCAATAATTCATAAAATCAACAGAAACTGCGAGTGCGTGAAAAAGGGAGTTCAGAGGTCAAATTTATGCTAAACTCTTCTGAAATATCTGTGTGATTTCGGTGGCGAATGAGCATTTGAAAAAATATCTTCTACCGATGAAGGAAACTCGAAACAAATTACTCCTTATATATTTCATAAATTAGAAACTATTGCAAATTATAATGATGGATACGCCCTTTCCTCTCTCAATTGAGTGACTAATTCTAATAGTTAACCAATGAATACAAACGCTATGACTAGGCGGGTGTCCGCATTGTTCAAGAACAATACGGTTATAAATAGGTACAAGAACAATCATAAAACAATAATATACAGTAAGTAAACATTACACTAGAATCGCTATTAAACGAAATACAATTATATAGAGAAAGAAATGTAAAATTACGCACAACTACATTACAAAATACTAAAAATAGTGTCCGTTATAAAAAAATCCGACGATTCTGATCACAGCGACTCGTAAACAAGATATTTTTGAACACAGAAAAAGAAGAAACCGAACGGGGAGTGGAAACGAGGAGTTATTTAGGGTCAATTGGGTAATGACAGAGGGTCGGCTGTGAAATTGTGACCCCGCCGAAGGAGACGGGGCCCATTGAAAGTCGTTGTTGAGGGGGCGGGGGGGGCAACAATTAGAGTTGACTGGCGGGAGCCACCGGAGTAACGAGATCTTCCGGAGCCTAACTGATGAGTTCAGAGGTGACGCGCCCAATGGAGATTAAACCTGCACCCCCGCCCCTAAATCCAGCCGCCCCGACGCCACCTCCAATCCACTCCACCGTATATATGTACAATGCCGGATACAAATCACGTAGACCCCATATCCGGCCCAGGGTTCGTCGCCAAATTGTGATAATAAATTTGAAACCACCCCGGCTGGGGTCGACAAATGAAATAATCGTATTTCATCATCGGCCGGGACGGGACCCGTTATCGAAATTCTAAATCTAAAAAATACCGCGGATGACTTTAGGTCTCCCCGACGGGGAGGGGATTTCGAGTTATGATGAATTTCGATACCGTCAAATTGAAATTTACAGTACACCAGTGCAGTTTTAATAACTACAAAATTAAGGAGTGCCTCTGGACTCTAAAAGACGATGTCGACAAGTTCATAAATATTATTTAAGATTTCACAATTGGTCGAAATTGATAGAATCAATTGGGGGTGCCCCCGGAGGCCACGTGCGTGCGTCCGACATTCCTCGACCCTGCAGTAACTCGACTAATGCCCGCTAATGGACACAAAACACGTCCTCTAATTCGGTGTCAGATGTCGTGACACGTCCCTTGCTATAGGGCCCGGTAATGTCACGGCTCTTATGAATCAATTAGTGTCGAGAAAGCTGCGTCCCGAAGACTGGAAGGATCGTTTTATATTTCTTCGTCGCTTGCGAAGGATTCATTTCTTAAAGTTAGAAATGAATTCCCGCTTTTAGGGTGACAATAAAATTGGAAAAACGCCGACGATTTCATTAAATGAAAGAGTTGAAGTAGGGACTTTTGACGTGATAGTTTATTTCGAAAAAGCGAGCCACGATTAGCCCAACATTTTACAGTAGTTGTAAATCGTGAAGTAAAAAATAAATTACACAAAATGAGTACAATAACTTGTTCCTGTATAAACAAAATTTGAGAAACAAGATAACACACCCCACGCGTTTATACTTCATATAGCAAACAATACAAAAAATAGTGCTAATTAAAGACGCAACCAACCAAAGAATTGTTAAAACAGTCCACAAAAATTCTCCTGTGCTCTCAATCCGCCCATTCATGAGGCTTATATTCGTTGGAACCAATTAAAAGTGCTGTTTTCTCGGCGTCGAGCTTGCATGACTATTGCATGACTGGGCGGCTGCGGTGTGGGTCTTTGTTAATAAAACGTCATCTGCAACAGATGCGTTCCCTTATGCGAAGAACACTCTCAAAGCCGTGCTCGCTCGCTGGCGCCAGTTGAATCGTACGGTTACACGCCTTGGAAATGAGAGGACTGAGGTTTCGTTGTCATAGAAAAGAAAGTTGAAACAAAGATTCAAAACACTTCATTCGACTCACATCGACACTGCACCCAAATTGCACTCTTAGGCTACTAACAATATTGACACCTGTTACAAGCCAGTAAAAATATACTGAGTGAAAATATCGCAGAAATAAAATATATTACATTGTAAGCTGTTTGTATTTACTTTCAACTTATTTCAGTACATTGGCGTACCAATAAAAAATTGCGTAATAATTTCCCCAGTTGGAGAGATTGAACACAGGAGAAAATATTTAGCAAGCAATATAGAAAAGTAGAGACATATTTTTATAGAAACATATAATAATTTATTACTACCGTAGCTAAAAATTCTCTTCATTGATATCGTAATATTAGTTTTCAAGTTCATATTTGTAATTTGGTTGAATTTCGAGAATTTTTATACGCAAAATACAAATAAATAATTACAACAGGTGGTTAATCCATCTTCTAGTTTTGAATCATCGGGCTACTTTTAAAGCCGTTGACTGGTTAATTATAATAAAACCACGAACGGAGGCGGCGGTGAATGGATTTAATGGGCTCGGTAAAACGAATTTTGGGCAGGCATTAAACGGTGTAGCGACGTTCGGGCGTTCATTCACGCATAACAGGTTTGATGTCGCTTTAAAGCGTGCGGGGATTTAAATGTGCCGAGAGGTAGGGCGCCTCCGTCAAAGGAAACAAGGCGTTAATCCGCGCTCGGGGCCGGCAGAACGGCGCCGAGTAGGCACACCTCCGGAGGGGCGCTCACTCGAAGAGCACTATTCGCCAATATTTGCCAGGGTAAACACATTAGACGGGCTTAGCCCAATATTGGGCGGGGGCTGGGCTCGAGCACCGCGGAAGCATGCCGAGGTCAAAGATCTCTCTCACTCCCTCTCTCACTCACTCTCTCTCCTCCTTCTAAGAGTAAACACTCTTCCTCCTCCTACGTGGCTCGCCCCACGGCTGTCCCTTACAAGGTGGCCGAAAGGCCATAAATCATCCGCCGACCGAGCTAATCGCATCACCGCCAAACGGACGCAGCTGCTCCGACGTTTTGCAATTATGGCCACCCATGGAATTCGAATGTAAAAGCTCCCGGTGTCTATTTTTTCGACTTTGAACAAGTACTTTTAATAGAGTATAAGTTTGGGGATACTTGAGGAGTTTCGTGCGTTTGATGCTATCCTCTCCCGAGTCGCTTGTGCTGCACCGCAGCTGCACAGCTACACTACAGACTCGCTACTTAACAGAATGAATAATTTAAGTGAGCATCGCTTAGAGCGAGAAGCGTGGCAAGAACTGTAAATTTAAGATGTTTGTTTGGACCCATATCGTCAACGGCATGCTTGAGGATGTACTTCACTGCTGTTGATAATTATCAAAGGGGACAATTGCGAAAGTTATGATACTAAAAGTTCACTTTTCCAGTAGTGTTAATTTCATAAAACCGAGTTATAGAGCGACTAAATCAGTGTCACTTAATACCTTCATATTTGTGCAATGAATGAAACGTTAGAGCTGGAACGTATGCCGGTTGATGAGGTATTTGAAATATAATAATATAATGATCAGTATTTCCTTTGGAAACTCCACCTTACCTTTCTGTTGCCCTCGAATAATACAGTGGTACCGCACAAAAATTACAATTGCCCGCGTAGGAAACATTTTGGACCGGGCGTGGTAACATGTGCGTTTTCCTGGTGCAGGTCGGAGGGAAAGGACCTTCTCAGAACAACATGAATAGCACGCAGGTAGTGCGGGCGGCCTCTGTGTGAGCCCATTAGCACCGGAAACATTTGAGTCAAGACCCCAGTTTCAGCTGAAAACTGCCCCTGGTGTTATGCTTAAGGCAAATGTAATGTAGCCGGATTAGTGTGAAGTAATGAACAAGTAACATCGGCTTTATTATCGGTCATTAAATAGCAATGTACGCCTGTGTGGTGTTTTCTTAGCTGTGATATTCCACATTGCTATTCAACTTGGCCAAGCCACGGCATTGAGTAACACTTCCCCACATAAATTTCATAAATGTATATTTAGTCGGTTAAATAAACCGACCCTTGGTGGCTGCGGGGTTTGTCCCCGCAGGCTTACTAACCAATTGATGATAGGAATGTATCTACATAGTACCAATGTTATTCAAAAAAATAAACTATAAATATCATGTACTTATCGTACATAGGAAGAATATCTTTTTTTTTCATTTATTGTATAGTCATAACTTCAATTTTTTAAGATTGTATCTAGTGACAGTGCTCTAGCTTTACACTCACTCACTGAACTCTCGAAGGAGAAGCCACTCAATGATGGTACTCCCGCTCCTGCCCTTACTCAGGTTGTAAGGAAATCGCGTGGCCATTTCCGCTTTAGGCGACGCACGGGATTTTCGGGAAGGTGAAGCGAGGAAAGTTGTCGAATTAAGGAATTGGAATGAAGGGATAATTTTGAATGGAAGGATTTATACCGGGAAGCTGCTAATTCTCGAACGAATGGGACTTTTAGGTCATTGTGGATTATTCTGTTAGAGACATAAGGTGGGGCGTTGGTAATTTTTCGAAGGATTATGGATTGCAAGGATTGGAGTCTAGAAGAATTAGACGGCTCGGTGGGTCCCCACAGTTCGATTCCGTAGGCCCAGATAGGTTTCAGTACGCAGTTGTAAATTAATAATTTGTTTGAGAGTGATAGTTTAGATCTGTAGTCGAGGAGTCTTAGTAGTAATTTGTAGCGTCGTTTCGTTTCTGTACGTTTCAGTCTTGTATGCGGGTTCCATGTCAATCTTCTGTCTAAGAGTAGTCCCAGGTACCGCACTTGATTTTCAATAGGAAGTTGGGACCGGTTCAGGAAAACGGGAGGACAAGTTGCTCTTCTCAAAGTAAAAGTAACACGAAGACTTTTTTGGCAATTGAACTTAATCCTCCATTTCCTGGACCACCTTTCTATGAGGGAGAGGTGTTTTTGCAGGGAATGTGGTGCTAAGTAAGGATCTGAGTTTGTAGAGAGTACAGCTTTGTCGCCTGCATGGGAACCAAGGAAGGAGGAAGAATATCTATCGCCGCTTATTAGATCTATCCTTGTCATTTTCTCTAACATTGTCGGTTACATAAAATATAAGCGTGTAGGTAGGTAATACGGTTAGATCTAATGGAAGAATATGTCCCAATAAAATATTTGTGAACTTTTATTCACTTTTAGTTTCGAAAATTTCATGTACGCACTACTTCAAATATGTTCGGGCGGAAATGCTTTCGGGGCTGATCCGGGGCACTTCAACGAAACGGCGCGTTTTGAAACGTTCAGAAATAAACTCCTCCTTCTGATGCGAGATTACGCTTCCGGATGCCTTTCTCCGAAATTATCACCCCACATCCGGTTTCCCAGGCGGGCAGGCCTCCCACAATTATTAAATGGAGAACAGCTCATTCAACGGCGGCTAAACCTGAAGTGTACACCTCCCACCAGCCGAATTATATCCGTCCGGTAAACCAGCCGCAAAGGTCCTCTAGTTGTTCTAAACTTGTCCTGTTCAGAGCAAGCGCTCTGAGTTGAATAGCCGAGTTTTCTTCCGTATTGGACAAAAAGAGAAGAAATTATTAACTTCCCTCTCGAGGAAATCATTAAAATCTGAGCTCCCGAGTTTGTTTAAGTAGGGAAATTTAAAACGAAAACAGGATCTTATCAATTCGTAAACCAAATTTTATATAATTTATTCCCATCGGTCAATTGTCCAGATATTTCGCAGGCTAGGATAGTGAAATTAGGACTAACGAATATTTATTTCGATACGCGTTAATTTTAAATAATCAGTCGCCAATATGATAACAAAACTTTCACTTATACCGATCAGACGTGTGAGTGAACTAAGTAAGGCCCCCGGAGGGCAGTTTATTTCAAGCGGTGAATGATTCAATAGTCATGACTGAAAATCGTATAGTTAGATGGTATAGTAGGCGGCCGCTTCAAATGCAAGCATGTCTGTATAAAAGGAAGTAGTGCACTGGCCAAGGGTTGCCGACCTCTGGCGTTCACATCGTCAATTGACAAAACTATTCCCAGGACAGAGTAGCGGAACTGCGTCACGAGGAAAACAGTCATTCTATTACTACCCATCTAATAATAATACGGCCAGACCGCCCTGAAAAACCCTATTAGCGATATTCTCATGCTATCACGAACAATTTATACGAAATAAGAACAAACAATTTGTCTTCTGAATATAAATTTAGCCATTTTCCTTACCCGTATATTAGAGACAGGAAATATACTAATGATCACGGCGAGAAGCGAAATCTTTCAAGCTCAATACGAATAATGCCGTAATACTCGATCACTCCTAGCGGTATAGTTCAGCTATTGATTCAACTAAATTGTACTGTCATTTCCAGACAAGGAAAACTGTGAAGTTTGTTCTGATAAGGCAGTGTAAATAGGAGAACGTTGCTCCTGATAATTGCCCAGCAAACAAAAGCGCAATAGTATGTTCTCCATAACACAATAATAATAATATGAAGTTTTAGTAACAAAATATGTTCGTAGATTAAATTTTAATCGAATAAAAATTCATATTGATAACATTTAAATAAAAATACAAACTGCAATAAAAGTAAATTATTGCAGAAGAAAAATGCCTGCTTAAAAAAGAAGAATTAATGCTAATATTCATTCGTTTAAACTTTTAACCACAGTGCACCAAAACAGACAGTCCTTTCAATATTTGGGATGTTAGTTGTGAAATAAATATTACAAATACGCTTTTCTCAGAGTTTGTTTCTTAGTGAGCATGCGACTTACGGATTAAGGACCCAGATAAACTTTGACAGTAAAAATTACGTCACGAACATATGTTTCTGACTGAATTGGAACACTACTCAAATTCAAATAGAAAGGTCCAGTTTAATCGAAATAGAAAAACAGGAAGGAGGCGCCCCGAGAATGCGGCCGTAGGAAATATTGTTCTAGGTATACGGGAAGTGGTGTAAGTGAACTCTCGGGCCCGGAGAGGTAGGGTAATCAAACGCCCCAAGGTCCTGTGGGAGTAACCAGTCGCGACGAGCCTACGTTCACTGTAGCGTGAGAGAGCCAGGAAAGCTCGGTACGGTGCGCCGCCGGCATGAACCAGCCCGCTACACCAATTACGTAACGAACCAGAGATGCCGGCTTTTATTTCTGGCCGTCCGCGACACGGTATCCAGGAATGCGAGGCGTCCTCTCCGGGAACTGTTTTTTCCCACCCAACTAGAGAGACGCAAAACCGACTTTATCGTAATGGGAAACCGCGAGGTGGCCGCCGGTGAAACTTAACTCGAGTATTTAATCCGGTCCAAACAAATTTCATCGCTTCCCCACAACTAGAAATCCCCCTCTTAGCCGGTAACCAGGCAGAAGCGCTGGAAGTGTTTCTAAATATAGAACCCCCCTCCCAGTACGCACCGGAAACGGTTCTATAAACAAGCCGGCGGCTGTTCCGCCGACGCCGGTATTCCTCTCGGGGTTGTTTTTGCCCCGATCGAACGAACTCGGGGCGTACGAGCCCGGTTTTATTTATAACGGCGGCCGGGGCGGCGACAACCGAAGCTGTTTATCTTTACCTGAGCTGCCTCGTAGCCTCGAATGTCGGATGTCCCTGCGACGGCGAGAGGGGGGGGGCCAACCCCCGCGGGTATACGCACAACACCGAACGGCACTCGAGTCACAAGACGGGCCGCCGACCGAACAGGCTCACTCGCTCGACGGGACCAGACTAAAAATAAACAAATACACGGCGGCCTGCCTCCCACCAACCCGCGGCCCCCCCCCCCCATACCAACCACCACTCCACACTGGCCGCCGCCAACCACCAGTACAACTAACACGCGTCAGAACGCCGGCCCCACTTCTTTGTTCAGACGCCTCCGCCTCGACCCAGCCCTAATGCATTTTAAGCCCAACCCTTCAATTTCACTTCCATTCAAAGTTCCACTATATTTCGATACGTTGGAAAAAAGTTTTTCCGATAAAAAGTTTCATTAATAATGAGGCAATATGATTTTATTAATAAGTCCGGCAATATTAACCGTTTTAGTGCTATCCAATTTTTGCAAGAATGCACGAAAATTGCTGTACATATTTTGATTTCTTCAAAGGAAAAAATAATGTTGTCAAATAAAACAGTCTCATTTAGACAAATATCAGTCAATTTTAATAATTCTTTTTGTATAAGAAAAAATAAACATAAACTTGTTTTTTTTTAAATTAAAATTTATAAAAAAATAACTTAAAGTTTATTGATCTTCTCTGATGATCAGCGCGTAAAGGATCATTTTGATTAGGGGAAGATCACTGACCCCTACATTCACAAATAGCGTGAATGCCTTTCCTTACAGCGAGCGCAAATAAGGCGGGATCGCTTGATCCCACTCCTGCTGTTCCTACACACCGCACATTGTCGTAAGTTACATCCCGGTCATTTTTCAAGCGCAAATTTTTTGGTCGATGAAGATGGTCATGTTGACACGCTATTTTTATGATTCATCCACTCCTTTTCGATATCGTGAATAATTTTCGATGTGAATTTGAGCCGGGTCATTTCTTTTCGGTAGTGTTGGAAACACAAAATATAAGAGTTCAGCACCATTCTTCCAAATATGTTGAATACTACTTTTTTCCAATATTTTAGAGTTCTTCGCTCGTCTAAATACGCGTATAACATTTTGTCGCACTTGTCCACACCTCCCATGTATTTTTTTTTTATGAAACTCGCAGCGCAAAAGCGTCGCGTAGCAATCAAACGGTTAATGTATCTCAATGTGTCTCAACTGTGTTCATTTGTTGTTGACGAGTCCGTGAAGATTCCGAGTATCGTCTTCACTTCTACGGGGTTTTCCGTTGTTCAGCCCTACTTTGGCCACACATCGACTTCTCCCCGTCGCCGTTAGCACGCCGTAATGACGATCCGAATAAAAACTATAATGGCCACAAACGGAAACGATGTTAAGCTAAAATTATTTCGTATTTTAAATTCCGTTCAGGGTTAAAACAAAACATATGGTTGTATGAATACAAATGCACTTATGTAGGAATTTCCAAAATATTCGTCATAAGTAAGTGAATATCCTGAGGGTTTAAAGTATACACCGCGAATATAATCGCGGTTTAATAAACAGTTCTGGTAATTTAATACGATACGAATATTTAAAAAAATTTTACCTAGAAAGGCGTAATGAAAGTGTTGTTGATAAACAAAATTAATTTATTGTACAATTTTAATAAAGGCTATGTCTCCTCAACACGAAGGAGCGAAACTCAATTTTACGTAAAATTGTGTTAGACCGGCGAGATTTCTGATCCGGCCAAGCGCAATAACAGCGAGTTGGCCGCAGCAGCTATTATTCATTGCCCTACTTGACATTAATATT
Source organism: Lethocerus indicus (assembly GCA_019843655.1). Taxonomy (NCBI): domain Eukaryota; kingdom Metazoa; phylum Arthropoda; class Insecta; order Hemiptera; family Belostomatidae; genus Lethocerus; species Lethocerus indicus. The sequence goes on along the minus strand of JACDQD010000003.1, from coordinate 15,561,638 downwards.
TCCGAAAGGACGCTCAATAAACCTCTACGAAATAGAAACTTGTAATCCCCGGAAAATAACTAAAACTAAGTTCTATAAAACTTCTTTACTTTGTACAGAAGTTCTCTCAAGTTTCACTTTCATTCGGCCAATTGTAAGCGGTCATCAAAATCTGAATGGGAACTCGATTAAGAGAACGAAAATCGTCAGCCATTCAATTTCTATAAATATTTTAACCGTGCAAGTCGGCAATCAGCAAAATTACGGTAAAAGCTATTTTTGGATCTGAACTATCTAAAGTGGTGATTTTGAAGCCCTCTCATGACACCGTCGATCGTACATGTTATTTTCTGTTTAAAGCATTATTGTTTAGTTGCGCTTTTTCACCATTAGTAGCATCCTGTGTGTAATTCATATGTCGTAATACACTCACATGTCGATGACACCCTCAGAATAATATTTTAGCGTTCATGTAACAAAATATTTAGTAGGAATAAGACAATAAAGCGTATAGTATATCACTTCTCTAAATTGGCTTTTAGTGAGGAAGCTTCAAATTTATTGTGCATCGAAGAATATGTTGGGCAATCACGTTGCATAAATAAGGCACTGGTAAGGAAGAAAATTGACGAAAAAACTTTCTAATCAGGCCACTAAGGCGGTCCCAAGTTTTCAGATGAATTTTTAAGGCGGCCGCCTTACAGTAAAGCGACGAAAAGTATTCGCTCCGCCTTACTCTTCTCTAGTTTATTCCTCAACTCTCCCCCTAGGGCAGTCCGAAAATAAACTATCGTAGGGAAAAAAACGGTCTTAATGAACTAGATTTTAGCTCAGTAATTTCAAATCGACTGCAATTATAATCGTAATAATTGCATTAAAATAATTCATATGGCAAGGTTCTAATCCGCGTCCTTTAACAGGACAAACATGCCCTGATGAAACTTCCGTATTCTGTGCCCAATGGACAATTTAAATATGTATAAAGGTTCGCGGTCGCCTCTATTGTTTGGTAGACGATTATGAAGACTATATGCAATGTTGCTGGTTGTTTTATAATGAGTAAGAAAATGTATTTTATCGGGATATATATATATATATATATATATATATATATATATATATATATATATATATATTTGTATTTTGTATGGAAACATTCCGTCGACACCACGGTCCGCTGTACCGCTTAACATCATATTCAGGTTATGAGTCCTAATTCAATTGTTGTCCATTTCCTGTTGTAGTGCGATGTGTGGTCGATTTTCTGTATAAACGTGTCTGCAAATAGAGTGCTGTACTGGGGAAACGCTGGTCAGTCCGATTCATAATTAAGTTACTCGTGCGGTTGGCACTTTATTAGAGGGCGCGTAAAGGCGGCATGACTACGTCCATCCGTTGAATTTCAGCCCTGTTCCCTCCCTTGAAAAACATTCGAAGCTCAATTTACCCGCGCCCCTTGCGGATTATATTAACTGGCGCACGGTTCCGGTTCGCAGCACTGTATTAATAACTGAACAGTGCAATTCTGCGTTGTTGTTGTAGTGTGCTGGGAACGGCTGGATAAAATACAGTTTTGTGTTATTAACACTTACAAATTTATACTGTAAAATTCATTAAACTGCTCTAAAAACACAAGTATTTAGAAATATGTGTTATATTGTTCAAAGATTTAACATAATGACCAATTGTGACATTTATTTTCGCTACTAACATATTTAATTGCGATCGAGGGAATTCTTTCTAATGTAAAACAACTATTAAAATCGGACAACTTCATTATTTTTAGTTATTCGGGCCGCGATCAATTTTCAAGGTTTATACGCCTGAATGCAGTCTATAATACAGCAAATAATTCAGAACATAACTGGAATTAAGCATGTAGTATATTAGGGGAGCACAAGGCGAGGGTTAGCCAGGGCCGTCTTTTGTTCTTGCCCCCCGAACGGCACCGCCTCTATTTGAATATCTCCGCGTAACTTATTATCTCTGGGCCTCATTGTCGGCCACCGTTCCCGTATAACCACTGTTCTACCTCCTTATGTCGGGCTCCCACGTCGAATCGTAGAACTCGATAGAAAACAACATCGAGTTTCTGTTGCGTACAAGGACATTATTTTAATCAGCTTCATCAACAGCATTAGTTCAGACAATTGGTTCGTTTGCAAAATGTACTGCCTTCGTGTTGCCGGGAACGATTTCACAGACGACTATACAAGAACCGTGATGATTTAATCACTGGTACGAACATATTGTAATTTAAATTAATTCTATCGCAGAAACAGATTTTCTGCGGAATATTTTTTATTCTGAATTCCTGTTTACCTCGAATATATCTGGTGAGTGTTATCAGAAGTTTAGGAACTGAAAAACCGCAATTGAATTGTGGCCCAGAATGTGTTTCCCTCGGATGGCCACGGACGGTCGGATGTGCGTTATATATTTAAAGATTTTGAGTGACGGCCCAGGTCTACCTCGTAAGTGCAGCTTTGCGGGATGTCAGTCCGTAAGCTATTTCAAAAAAACTTCTCTTACCGCATGTAATACGGCTTTTGTGAAATTCTGGATAGCTTAAAAGGAATAAATCTAAAATAAATAGAATTTTAAAAGGCTACAGTAATATCTAAAATATACAAATATATAAATACACGATTGCAATCTTTTGATTATTGACGATTCATATACGTGTGTTTTGAATACAAAACGGTGAAATTTTTTTATAGTTAGTTAATAATAGTAATATTCGTAAGTCTTTGTCACAAGGTGGACAGGATATATATACACATAATGAAGAAAGAGAGGGGGGGAGAGAGAGAAGGCGAAACCGTGATATGTGTTTAAAGTTGGAGGAGTGGAGCAGGTAGTTGTGCTGGAAGTCTAGGCCGGCCTAACAAAAGGAATAGTCCGGGCCGGAAGCGGGGCGTCCGCACTTGAGGTTAATAACCGGAACAGAGCGGTTGATAACTAATTACTGTGCTCTCCCCCCTCCCTCCTCTCTCCCTCCCTCTCTCCCTCCCACGAAATATAACTATAACTATGGAATAGCCTGAGAACAGCACTGCGAACCGCTGCTCCGCTCGGCTCATCCCCTTTTTCAATAACGGAATTCTCTGTTGCACCTCTGGACAATGCGTTTGCCTTTAATTAAATTTCCGTTGTCCTATAATTAGCACCAACGTATATATGCGGCGGAGCGAAAAGGGCGGGCGAATCCACATTTGCGGGAGGGCCGATATGCATTTATGGAGAGATATCTTTCCCAATTCATTTCCCTACGGTCTACATCCATCCTACGTAAGTATATTACGACAAAATATATAGAATTACTTATTTTAATTACGATATTACGTTTAATTACATTATTACGGCCACACTGAGATACTTCTTCTTTGGCAGATGACGGTGGTTAGACGCATAGAAACCAGGGTTATGAGCTAAGCATCACCTACGTACAGAGGTATTACGTACCAACATAAACATAACGCTTAACAACAGCCATAAACAAGCATAAAGCATTAACAATCTTTAGCTGTGTCACTTTGTCACGTTTATAATTCAGGATTAATGAGTCGAAGCCAAAAATGGGAGGCATCGTCGTTAGTTATGATTAATAATGCTAATAAATAGTAACTTCCATTGGTTCAACAACCATTTCCGTCCGCTGTCTTAATTTAATTTGTCCTTGGAAAATGCTCTAATAATATAGTGCCGACAGACTTAATTTCATATAATTTATGACTTTTAATATTAATTAATATGGTTAAAAGCGTCTTCTAATATTCCGACCAGCAATCACAATTGCATTTGACAGGTATATATATATATAGTCGCTCGTTATTAATTCTGTTGGAAATCCCGACTTATTATTCCTGGTTAATTTTGTTAAGATAAATAAGTAAGGTTGGTGCCAGTATTATATTGTATCACCGAGTAGATAGGTTACAGCTAAATGTCCTTTCTTAATGGCGAAACTAGAAACGGTTTTCACCCGTGGGCCGATTTCAGATACGGCCGGGCGCGGAAATCATGGGCAATAAATCGTTAGCCCAGATAAAAACCGGGACACTTTCACCTAAATTTCTCATCCTTTTGTTTTCCTTTCGTTTTCAGTGACCGTGCGTTATCTTCCGCGGTGAAAAAAAAGAATATGCCATTTATGGAATTGGCAATTGCCGTTCACACGTAATGTTAATATCCCCGCGATTGGTTCTTTAGTGCGAGATTAAATTTACAAATGTGACCGCCCTTGTTTCGGATAATGTACCGGTGACTGCAAGACTGATTTCAATCTCAACATACAGTTCACATTGGTGATAACAAGTTAATGAGAACAAGTATTGAACGGAATTAGGAAATTATCCAGAGACTGTTTCGGTTTTATGTCGAGGACGACTGAATGGTGGTGGGAGGCCATTATTTTATTAAAGTTAATAGGGGTCTGGTCCGGTCGTAAAAGGTCCACGGGGGCAATGGCGCAAAGGGCCCCGGTAGCCCAAAGAATACTTTAAAAGGGCACTAAATGACACTTGAACATTTTACTGTTCGTACCACCCGGTGGAATTACACCCGACGGTGACAGCTCCGGACCCCCGATTCCTTCTATTAACGGATCGTCTAAATGCATAATACAATGCACTGAAAAAAATCCACTGAAATTTCCCACTCCTGAAAACTGAGTGTTTCGACCATTCCATTGTCTACAGTTCAAGTAGCCATAGCTACTTATAACGTCTGTTTAATATTTTTAATCCTCAATGTTTCTATGTGATGCGCTTGAACATTTAAATTCTGCTCGCGCAATCTGATTCTAGGTTCTAATATTACTCTTTAAATATTTAAATTAAACTTCAATCGGTATAATTTAGATTTTTTAACGAATGTATTTGTATTCCCAGAATCGTTCCGACTCTAATAAAGAAAGTTTACTTTCAGGATGTGGGACTCCATTTTTATTTCTGCCTGTAAAAGAAATGAAGACATATTACAAAGACTCTACAACGGTGAATATATGCCAGCGATACTGATCTAGATTTACTGAACCTTTTTCTCTACTTGATAAGTTGTCATTCTCCACCGACTGCCTCAAGTGATGAAATATTAAATGAAGAAATGAACGTGGAAATATCTATGACAATATATTAAAGGAAGCTATTTTCCAAAAATGAGGTCTGTGTATCGCTCCCCTTCGGAGTTGGTTTATTCTTTTCATTCTTACAGTAAAAATGTGACTCAAAGTTTAACATTAGGCTAATAATATATTAACTTAATATTCTGTCAGTGAGTAATTGGTTCCAGTTCCATTCGTTAATGAGGAGCTAGGTGCACATTAATCTTATCGCCAATCTTCTTGGTTGCTTCACTATTTAACGTGTTTGTGGGAAAATGATTACAAATTAACTTCGCCTTATTAACGATAAAAATATGAAACAAGAAATACCTTGCCGAAGCAGGTGAAATAACCTGCAGAGCGTAGGAGGGTGAATTTAAGTTAATTAAAAGTTCACTATATATCCCTAACTCCAGTTGGCATTCACGATAGTTCTAATAAAGAGGATGAAAAGTGACCCATTAATCTTGTTATTTGTAAATTACAAATGGTTTAAAAAATATTTATGCCTTCATAATTGAACTCGAACCTATTTAATCTGCACTGATTTCTAAACATCGTACAATAAATTGTTAGAACGAAGTCCAAATGTACAGCATCGGACATTGGGGGCCAGCAGGTCCCACAAACTTCCCGGCGAAATCCCACCGCATTAATCAATTAAAATATTCGGTGCTCACCGAAATGTTGTAAATGTAAATGAAACACTCTGTCGGACTGGCCAATGAATTTAATTCCGATAGAGGCGCCGGGGGTGGGCGAGGCATAACGCCCCAGTGTCGAATATATTCAGCTACAACCCGGTTGGAAAACGGTCGTGCAGTTGTAAGTGGAAAGTGGAAGACGAGTATTACCTCCGCCTACAGCACTGGCATTATGGGGCATTACGAGCCGCTTCCATTCTTCCGCGCGATAGTTTTATTACCGCCTTCGGTCGGGAAAAAAGTTGTCTCGGATTTCTTTTTCGAAAAAAAGTGGGAAAGGCGAAATTGGAACGACGATTAAGAAATTTCTTGGGTCTGTAAGCACTCCCCAACTAAAACAACACTTGAATTTTAAAGCAATCAAATACCGATTATTTTTTCTACTCTTTTTTTGTTTGCCTTAATGTTGGTATCGAAATAAAAACTATCACGTATTTTAGTAAATTAACGGCGCATTAAAAACGGATGTTTAGATGTCCCCTAGAGATAGTGTTGTAGCAACAGACGATGGATTGGAGACCCTCCGACATTATAACTGACGATGAAAGTATCCACCAACGTTAAATTAGAAATTCTTTAGGACGACGTTAGAAACGACTTTTATCTGACGAAGTGACAGCAAAATGGAGTAAAAGGATATCTGGTAAAGGGTCCAGATGACGGTTGATAGGCTGCTCTGATTTCATATTTCAACGAATTTCATATACGATTCCAAAATAAAATCCGGAATAATTCACGGTCTGGGACGCAGCCCGGGGCCAGGCTTTGGTGTAGGGCTGCAACAACGGCTGAAATTTGGCTTTCCGACATGCCTCAGGACCTCTCCTTCCATCTCACTCTTATCCCTCTAGCCTCGTATCCGCTATCCTTCCCTCTTTCTCACTCTCTGTCTCTCAAATTTTCTCTGTCGGCGAGGAAAAATTACGATCAATCGCCCCCGGGGCCCCTCCCTTTAAAAAAAGAACCCCTCCACCCCATTTTCCGAGTTTTCCTAGCTGCCGAACCCTTCGTTCGGGTTTTTCGTTTTTCATATCGGTCCCCCCATGCGATTGATCGGAAATCTTCCCATGAGCGACGATTGTAATATTGTAAATTTTCTCCGGTCCCCCTTTGTGCCTGTGTTATATGGGGCGGACGTCAAAAGCAAAGTGACGGATAAAAAACTTCTTTCTTAAGACTCCCTCCTATCGGGGTCCTTCCTTCCTCTGACAGGCTACCGAATTTATTTTGGCCCCTTTACCCCGTCGTCGAATCGAGCACTTAGGGTAATAAATGGATTATCTCCTATAGGCCATCTTACACGCAAAACTATATATTATGAAAAAATCTTGTTTGTTATATATCTTATTTTATATTCATTTCTATTTAATATTAATATGAAAATTACCATAGGCAGCTAAGGAATAAGAATGGATGAATTCCATTATATGAATCCGTTTTTATTTCATTTGTTATTGCTACCGTATAATTGAACTAAGATAATGGATTGAAGGATTGCATTACCCATAGAATCTGTACATTATAATATTGAAATATTAAATAGTAAATGAATATAAAATAAGATCCACAAATATATAAAAGTGTACAATATACACTTTCAGTAATTAACACTTTTCTGTTGTTGATGGAGAGGTGTGTGTTCAAAAATTGTTAACAAATCATTAAATAAATTAACATTAAACCTTGCTTGTACACTCAAAGTAATGGAAATTCCTGGGCTGGAATGCAGCTCTATCGACATTCCGATCGTATTGCCAAATTACGTTGGCAGTTTGAGCTGGTTCAGACGTTCAAGTCAAACCGTGTTCAAAATGTTTCACGCAATGTTCAAAATTTGGTTCATCGACATAAATGTATGAGGATCGCGTTTATTTATAAAATTAATATTACATCATGCGCTATTACCTGTACTCTATGATTTAGTGTTATGCTTATGTTTGTCTCTATTTTTATTGATATGATAGATTAATAACATCGACAATTTAAGAAGTCTAAAGGTGAAGTTAGTGTGCTTACTGTACTGAGAACATGAGAAGGAGCAGATTTATTTTAAAATTATTACCTTTAACAATTGCATATCTACTCACCTTCACAGTTGTATGCCGCGATTAAATTTATCATAGAGATACCTTCCGATTGTCAAGGATGAGCATTCAAGCCCTATTAACAATGGGGTAAAACGATTAGCCCGTCTCGCGTGATTTTCACTTTGCACATTTTACAAATTGGTTTCCCTCTTGGGCCCACGGCCCCGAATAAAAGGGGAAGGGTTAGTGCCCCGTAAAAGGTGGAATTGGAAGGGAAGGAACGGTCACTTAGGGCGCCGGGAGCAATAAGGGTTGAAAGAAGAAGGAGACGGGGAGTTTTGGTAATAATCGGAATAAAATGACGCAGTTAAGGCGCAGGGAAATTGGGGCTGGCCGTTTATGGTAGGGGCGGCCCTCCCGCCTGCATTTATCACCCAGTGACCTCCCGGCCGACCTTTAGTTATGGGCGAGCCAGCCTGTCCCGTTGAGGGTGGCCCCAGGAGGAGGGGGCTTAATAGGATAACCCTTCCGTCAACCACATATCAACACCCGTTTTGATAGATGGCCGCCACCGGTCTGTTGTTACATCCGCAAACCTGTCGGCGTCCGAATTTCACCATTCAACTGGTCAAAGAGTCAAGCCTTATCCCACGCAACTACGAACTCGCTCCTGAAGTCTAATTGAGTTTAAGAGCTCAATTAAAATATATTTGTACAAAATCAGTTTCAGATTAAAATTTACTGTAGAGTCCCCCGAGGTTATCGGGTGTATTCGTTATATCGATATATACGGGTGAATCGATGTCGTTAACTTGGTCAGCCATTTTTGTTTTCACATCGTGTACCTTTATTAAGGCGTCCGACGGGTTGTGCTTTTTATTTTGATCGTCCCTTTGTAATTAGGCGGGTATTTTTTTTTTAGTTTTATTATATTATTTTTTATATATTTCTTTTCGTGTCATAATTACTTTCTTTCCCTTTACTAAAAAAAAATAACCCGTCGGACGCTTTAATAAAGGTACGCGATGTGAAAACAAATATGGCTGACCAAGTTGACGACATCGATTCACCCGTATATATTGATATATCGAATACACCCGATAACCTGGGGGGCCCCTACAGTAAATTTTAACCTATGTTTTATATTTTTTAATTCAACTATAGATAAAACTATAATATAGCGTGTTTTTTTATTACTTAGCTCCGTTTATGGCTCGTATGTTACTCGTAACTCACCAGCCCTTCTTTAACTTACTTCGGGTCTAATAGAAAAATGAAAAGTCATACAGTCGACTGTATAAATTGTTACCATTCAATTCTGGTCAATGCTATACAAATCCGAAACTGAATACAACTCAGCGAGGACCTGTTAATTACTAACTTTCATGAAATGACACGTCGCCGTGTGCAAATGAACGGCGCCGAAGACAACTCTGGGAAGAAGCGGTTCTCACAAAATAACGGAAATTAAATTAGCATACATTATAATTCTTCGGGAGGATCGGTGCATGATAGAACGTGAGTTGAATCTTGCGCGTTTTACCTGAAATGAATGAAAAATTACCTATCTCAGTTGAACTCACTGTAAATTGGCCGTGAGTGGTGAGTATACGTAAATATCCACAAAACATTTCATAAGTACTGGCTGGTAACGTTAATAATTTCAATACCGAGAATGAAATGTATCACTTTGGAGAGGAGGTCAAGGCCATGTGAAACCAACGTTTATTCGAGGATTGTGCAGGAGCACAAAAGGCCAAAAGGCCTTAGGTGGCATTTCCTTGAACGGGGCGAAGGCGTTTACGTCTGTACCTGAGCCGAAGACTTATTACTGGGGGCTATAGGATTTCTACGACCCTCCCTTTGGGACAACCCCTGCGGAATATATTTGTGCAATTCGTGAATTTACTACTTCGGTAATATAACTCTCCATTACCTACTCCTTAAGAGTCATACTTAAATATTCACTATAAATACATACCTATCCGAAATAAATGTGTGTTGGAAAGCGTAAGCGATATTTATGAGTGTTTCGTGTGTCAACGTCTATGTATTTGTAGGAATAATGGGTGCATATAATACTATTTCATAGTATCACAATTATAATATAATGGAATATTTATGTTTACTCAGAATTTGCGGAAAAGATTATTAAAAATATGCTTCGCGAATGGATATTTCCTATCCTAAGTTGAACAAATACGTAGCGCAACGAGAGGGTTCAATGGCGTAATGCCCCAGAAAATAGGTGTTCAGGCGGTAATGTTTGATATAACACTGATTGACGGGCGATTTCACGGCAAATACTTTCCTGACGTCGCGGATCGATAGTATAAAGGAGGAAAGAGGAAGTTAAGAGGAGGGTTAATGCGATGCGATTTTCAAATTTCTAGAGCATTCATTTAGTGCCGCTAATGGGATTCCGAGCACGCATCCAGCGTTCTTAAGCGGAACCGAGCTACACGCAGTAGCATGTAGACAAAGAAGTATTAAAATTTATCAAAGCTAAGAAATCAGAGTTTACAAAGCGAGCGGTTACTTATATACAACTGCCTAACTTTTTTTGGACAACTTCTTCCATTTTACCCACCGGTTAGGTTGTGGGGGAGAATTTTATGGTGATGAACTAATACACACATTAACGGGCGTGCAGTTAAAATTTGCATTCGCTTAAAGTTTCTCAAAGTCTTCTTAGTCTGTTGGAGCGGAGGACTTCAAGTTGGGAGAGACGTAGGGGGTGGGGGTGCGGGAGGGTAGTTGGAGAGGCGTCAAGAAATTCAGACAGGCGTCTGTTGGGGATGTCTACGGCGCTAAATAGGGAAGTGCGCCGTGTTTGGAACACAAAGAAGAAATAATACTCTCGCAACTCCGTCTCACTCGGCCCCCTTTACATCCACTTTCCCGCTCGCCATTCGCGCCGGGGGAGGGGTGTCTATATTTTCATATTTTCTGAAAGGGGGCCCTCTCCTCGCACTGGCACTCGGCCAACTTTAGCCACATTGTTAAATACAAACAAAAACAAAGCTCAGAAACCGCTGAAACATAATGTTGGTTGGTGAATATATTTGAGTTTTTGAAATATCGCTTGTTGGTTTGAGAACTGGACATCGGCTGAGGGAGGTTTGTATTATTTTTCCTCGCCGAAAAAAGGACTGCAGTTGACTTGGAGGTACAACGGTTGTATGCATGCCGGGGCCGTGTTGTCAAACCGGGGTGGAGGAGCGGTCGCTGTGGGGTGGGAACCCCGGGAAAGGCACTTTTCGCGGCCGGCTACACCTAAAGGAAAAGGAGGATATCCTTGAGGGGATGTCAAAGTCGTTTTCCTGTCTGTCGGCCGTTTCACGGAGTCCCTCACATTGACTGGGCTGAGCGTAAATCCCCCTTTAAACGATGCACACGCGGGAGCCCAGCCGCAAGAATCTAAGGGTCTTCATTCTCGAAGGGAATTCGGCGGATACCTCTGTAACTCGGAACGGATGCCGAAATGTGGGGCAGTGGTCGAACCCAATACTAATAAGGGTAATACACATTATTACAGCGAAATAATAAGAATAAAATAACAGCTTGAGATAATTCTTTGATACTTACAAACTCATATAGCTACCGAATATAGCTGTTTCCTACAAAACTCAAGTTCGATACAATAAAATGATTCTTTATCAATTACCGCTGTTGTTATTTAACGCGCATTTTAGGTTTTAATTCGGTAGTCAATTCTTCTGAAGCACTCTTTTTCCTTGACAAGGAGTAGAATTAAAAACCTTCTCTCAATACGGCGAAATCTTATCATCGGTGGGGAATCCAAGTTGCCGGGACTGTAATTAATGCAAACAGGTAAAATAAAAACTAGGACGTCCGATTCGATTTGGAAAACTGCCTGCAGGTATTTATTATCAATTGAATTCTGTCGTACGAATGACATTTCAAAAAAGAATTTGAATAAGAAAGTAGTACCTTTTAAATGAGGGTAAGACTTGCTTGAATAAGAAATGAGTCCGTGCAACACGCGATAATTGATCCTTCGGTTTAGATTTTTACCTGTGTACGGTTTTAATATTACGAAATATAAAATATCTAATGTATTATTTTATTCTGTTGATATTCATTGATTTGAAATCCCGTATAATTCATTTTGTTGTAAGGCACAGCCACCGAACTAATATTAATTTCATTCTTCAATGCCTTAGTACGCCTATCGTTTTTTTCATTACCTCAGTACCTGTGATAATAACGTAATTTGGCTGTATATTAATCGAGCGATCTTTTAAAATGATGGTACACGGCCCGGATTAACAACGGCACACTTTGATATCGGAGCCAGCAGGCACAACCATTGTTTATGCACGAATACCCTTTAAGTAGTTGTAAAAACGTTAGTGGCCGGTCAATAATCTCCATGGTGACATCGGGCGGGGGGCATCGATCGACCCCCATGATTCTATCACCATGCTAATCTGATCGCTGGTTCCACTTTGGGAAATAGCGGCCTTGCCCCGCTAAAACCGGCTTAGAGAATACAGGAAAAGTCACTAATATTTAATGTTGGCCCTAAAGTATTAACAGGAACGCGTCCGCTATTTTTTTATTCTTGAGTTTGAATTTCATTTTAAACAACTAATTTAATATATTTTAAGGCGAGGTGCGGCCCGAGAGTGTCCGGAACGTCCTGGTTTATGTGATATAAGAGTAAAACTAAAGTTAGTAAAACCATCGCGACCGCTTTTGAAAAAAAGCAATACTGTTCAGCAGCCTTCCTGGACGAGTAGCATGCCTTTGACCGGGTGTGGCATGAAGGGCTACTTTGGAAATTGAAAAACCATTTACCTCCAACATATTACCTCATCTTAAAGTCCTATCTCTCCGATCGTTATTCCCAAGTTAGCCAAGTCTCTGAATTGTCATCCTACTTCCAAATCAGAGCCGGAGTCCCCCAGGGGAGTATCCTCGGTCCGGTTCTATACTCCGTATATACGGCCGACATCCCACAACATCCCTCCACTATTCTAGCGTCATTTGCAGATGACAAAGCTATCCTATCATCAGACCCAAGTCCTATTACCGCTTCCTACAACCTACAGAATCACTTGAACCTGATCCAAACATGGTTAAAAAGATGGAGAATAAAAATAAACCGCGACAAGTTCTCAGTTAGACGAGGCACTTGTCCCCCAATATCCCTATTTGAAACAGCCCAAAAGACTGATATGGAATCCACACGTAAAACTAAAAAGACTGGAAGTTAACAGACGATACAAGTTACTACATAGATTACTGGACAATAGATCAAAATTAAGCTTAAACAACAAATTATTATTGTACAACACTATACTCAAACCGATCTGGACATACGGACTCGAACTGTGGGGTTCGGCCAAACCGACAAATATCCACCAAATCCAAACCTTACAGTCAAAAATATTAAGGAGAATAACCGATGCACTCTATTATGTCTCCAACCCCACCCTACAGACAGATCTTTAAGTCCCGTTTGTCCGTTACCTCGCCATACAACGATACAGCAATTTTCACTCACGACTCCACCACCCTAATCCACTAGTCCAAACCCTACTATCTCCCGACATCCCAAACGTTCCTTACAGACACCTGAAAAGGAAGTGGCCACGCGACCTAAATGTTTAAATAAATAAAATTAAAAAAAAATTAATTAATTAATTAATTTAATTAAATAAAAAATAAAATAAATAAAAAAAAGTAATAAAGAAAAGGGGGGGGACCAGTGGCTTTCTCCTCTAATTGTTGACTATTGTAGCTAGTGCCTATATAAATATTGCTTGTTGTATAATTTTACAGTTGTAACAATAAAAGAGTGAAAAAAAAAGAAATGTATTATCACTCGTGTTCATTACTCCCGTTTGAACCAAATTATTACGTAAATATAACAACTGGCTATAATTGATTCCACGAGTGTAGCGGTAACGAAAATAACATGGCCTTTTACAGAAAAACAAACGATACCTGTGATAGAACAGTTGAGGAGGGCTAACGCTCGGGATCCCGTTTTGGAATTGGAGTGAAAACCCTCTCACATGTCTCCTGACCCACACAATATTTGCTTTGGTTTCTGCCAATTCTCGCTGCCTAGGAAATTGCCGTATTTCCTGCGCCAATATTGCGGTTACGTTACGACATTGATTACATCGTGATGCAATAATATCAAATGACTTAGTAAAAATGTATACATTACAGCTACCTCACACTATTAGTATTTATATGATTATATATATGTATATGTGTGTGTGACTTCTACTTCGATTCAGTTGAAAAAAGTCGGACAATTTAAGTTGTATGTAATTTTAAATAATATTCGAAAAGTAGATATGAAAGCATTGAAGAATTGTACAACCGTACAGCACATTATGAAATTGCATCGATAATCCAAAACTTGAAAAATGTTTATTTACAAGTAAAATCAATTGCAAAAGTAGGTATTCGTAATTTTTACATAAAGGAATATATTAAAAAATCAATGTTAATCGGATTTATAACAGTTGGATTAAAGTCAATGTTTTAGCCATGATTAGTAAAGGGTGTGTTAATAGACCATAAATCTGATATAAACTTGTCAATTTAATAGAAATATTATATATATATATATATATATATATATATGCCCCTTCATATAAACTAATTCTTCCTAAGAACTGAAGTATTCTAAACCTTAGACGATCACATAATAGGTGTTGCAGACTAATAATTCTGTATTCCAGGGTGAATACAGTAACTACAATAAGCTTGTACAAATTATCATTGATTGTTGAAACCATTGAAAATGTTGTAATACATGGCGAGTATAGATTAAACGTTCAATCGCATAATCCTCCTCTTGTTGAATATTAACTGAATCGAGGCTGTCCAACAGGGGCTGCTGTGCGTTGGACGTGATATCCCCAGTAATTACATCAACGTACATAGCACTATATCAAGCGCAAGTATTGTCAACATTCCACATCCAAATGATAAACCAGGGCTAACAGAAGTATCAAATCAAACTTGGAATTATAATTTATAGGCTTGGAGAAATACTTGTCAAGTATATTCATTTTAAAGTCTTATTTATTCAGTCAGTAATTAATTTAAGTTTGTAATTCAAATAGACAAAATGTTCATTGTAATTTTCTATCGTCATTGTAACTTGCATGGCAATAAAATCGCCAAATGTAGGCTAATTTATAAGATCATATCATACTACTATCGTATTATATCTTATTTTTAGCATTTATTATTATAATAATTAATTAATTATTAAGAGATAATTAACAAGTAATTATGTTATCGTTATTAGTATATCAGTTAATTATTAAATAATTCATTCATTTAAAATAAATAAGACACTTATCGTTTACATAGAACAAATAGTAAGTAAAATATAATAATTTGCCCTTCATATAAATGCATAGAAAGTCGAGTGAGGCCTATGGTCTCGGAGGAATCCTATTATAGATGGAATCTACCAACGCATCAGTGTCAATCACTAAGAACGATCAGAATTCCGGTCGATAGACGATTTCATTGGTTTTATCCCGCTTCTATCCTTAGTTTGCATGGTTTTAATAACCCGACTCGGCTGTATTGAATGTTTAATTTTTTATATCAACAATCTAATTATTCTATGTGGGTGTGCATAAATTGATTCATGCATTGTTCTTCATTAAGGCATACCCTTCCATTTTTTCATTGTAATAGTTTTAACCTAAATTAATATCAAATTTTCGACTTCACTTTTCTAATGATCTAGCTTCTATTTAATTTAAAGTTCGGAAAGTTCCTCCATTTTGGAGAAAACACAATAGTTTGCCTCTGTCTGTTCCAAAGTGTTTTTAAAATCGGCTATTGTTCACTTCGAGATCGGATTACTCGCTGAAAAGTTAGACCGGGTCTAAATTGAGGGGGACCCATTAAAGTATTAGACCTGGAGTGTGTAGTGGGTGGGTGAGTGAGAGAGTGGTGGCTCTCCTCCGGTGGGCCTCCCAGCTGGGGCCTGTGCAGACCCCCGGCCCTGAAGAAGGAGACAATTCGTAAAATAAAGCCCCGTTCCACCCCCGAGCGCCCCACTACCTCCCACCGACAACACCGGCCAAAGTTTAAATTTATCCCTCGGAGAAGTGTTTTGTATGGCTGTCACTCTCGGCGCTCGGTTTAGGCTCAAATGGCTCTTGTCGCACAGTCTTCGCTAATGCCTTTCGGGGTTGGATCCGGAATAAATTAACCCTGCCAACGGATCCAGTTTTGACCCGACCTATTTTAGAAAGGAATAATTTCTCTTCCAACCGTGCGATGCGAAGTTTCGTCATTGGGTATTCGAGCGATGCGTCGAATTTCTATTATATCGATTGTTATTTGATAAAAAAACACTGCCTTCCTCTTATACTCCTCTCTCGCATCGATACGACCTCAAGGCCCTAGATAACGATAAATGCGCCCTAAATGGACAACAATTACTCACCTACAGAAAACACTAATTGACGCCCATTTCAAGAATCTTTTGTGTAAGCACGTAGTCTTGTGGTGCTGAGAAGAGGCGCTGAGAAATCGCAGCGTAGGATACTTCTATAAGAATGAAGTGAAAAAAATTTAATTACAATTCAATACTATCCCCCGGCGTCGGTAGTGACCTCGTTAAATTATATTTAATTAATCCATCATGAAAGTAAAAATGCATCCCAATTTGTCCAAGAAGAATGCGGGAAAGAGTCGTGCCTAAATTATTGCAACATTTATTCGTTACAAAATATCTGAATGATTTTATTGAATAAGCCTAATTGAATAAATTCCGCAATCAGGCATAACATTTAGCTTTTGAAACTAAGCGCCTAAAGGGAATATCGCTCCATTTTGTTCTTTGACCTGTGAACATATTAACGTTTTAACTTAATTCCAAACGTTTCATAATGCCTGTAACGCGTGTTAATTTCATTATTCAGAAATACTCAAGCTGCGAAAAATAAACAGGTAAATATTTTTTTTGTTAAATTCACGATTAGTTCGTCTGTGATGTCGTATTATTTAACCCAAATTTGGGTAATGAAATTACATCACTTTTTTTAAAGCATTAGGGAAGTCAATTCATGATTCATTGTTGAAAATACATTTTAATATGAATGTCGATAATACAGTTCATTATACAAATCAAAACGCTGGTGAACATTAAAACTGGTCTCATCTCAAATGTAATATGCGAGAGGAAACACTATTTCTCAACAATTATCACCCACTATTTGGGTAGCTTATAAATGGGGCCACACAATCTATAACAATGTTATTTTTATTATTTTTATTAAAATTAATTTTAATTATTCGCTTACATTTCAGAACTAAACATAAGTTCAGATCAACCAAGTGTTGATCTAGGTCCATTCTAGGCGTACATCGTTAAACACGCATTTTTATAATTCAAATATTTAATCTAGGCTGTTATTCACATTGCATAAGTCAGCGTAATTCTATTCAAATTTACGAATTATTCAAAAGTTTGTGTTCCGCTTTCTACTTAGTTCTCTTATCTTATGAGCTACACTCCAAGCCACCCCAAGCCATATTCCCAGACTCTCAAATAAATTTCTCCTTATCCAAGAATTCTCTTTCTAAACGCGCATCTCGAACCTGGTATTGACGACGTCTGCTATTTTTCCTCATTATCAGACAATTTTCAATCGTTTATACTTGCATCGATCGCGAATTGATGAGAAACAACCGGCGGGCAAACATTCAGCCGAACTGATACATTTCGGCGAACACGATTGGCACAGTTGGCAGTCTGTGGCCCCAATCGGCACATTATGTGGAATCGGACCGGGCCTTGTACGTAATGGGTTGAGCACGAGCGAATCGTCATCCTCGTAACGACCGGTCACAATGGGCCACCGCCGCCGACCTCCGAAAAGAATTATCACGTCTGACGCAGGCTGTTGGCCACAGGGCAATAATCCCGACACTCCCTCTTCCAAATAGGTTAATCCTCCGTCTGCATTAGGACCCAAATAGAAACTGGAAATTTGAGGTCAGTTTAACAGAGACAGATTATATAGATTCTTTTAAATATTGTTTCTCTACTTTGTTTCAATAACTCAAAAATAATACTAATTCCAGCACGTCGGATCGAACGATGAGTTTCGGACACAGGACTACCATTAGGTGGTGGGCAGAGTGGCTTATCAGATTTCCAACAACTGTTCGCGAACGAAAATTGCCTTGTGGAAGAACAAAAAAATATTTGTTCATTATATCGGTGCCTCTAATAAAAAATTAGGTTTAATATCAATAATCAGATTAGATTCGATTAATAGAATGATAGCGATTATGTTGTTTCCTGACTCTACTCAAAAAGGTACTGACCGATGAAGTACCCTGTCCTGTCGGTATTTTCACTGCATTGCTGACTGTGTATCAAATTAATTGCAATTAACCCAAGCGATTTACACGAATTATTCTTACCAGGGTACGGATTCTCACCATCGTTTCTAGCATTCCGTCAGTTATTTGCAGAATTCTGTTTTTAGGTACATAAGATGTTCATGTGGAAAAAGTGCCATCATTGGGTGGTCTCTTTTATCGAGACATTCATGTGAAAAGAAAACACTCATCAGTTGTACTCATTTTTTTTTAACTGTTTTTATTTTTGCACAATCAACCTATACAGTTATGGGTGCAATTGGTACAAGTATTTATTTCCGCGTGTTAGTCCCGACAAAGAAACCACCCAGTGATGGCGCTTTTGACATGATTTAATTACTGCCCGAGGTGATCTCTGGGCCAGTGGCGTTTAAGCCGTCGTGGTGGGGATAGTGGATGGGTAGAAGAGGAAAGGGACTGGACGAGTGGGTTCGGATGTGGGGAGAGGCGGGAGTGGAATTTAAGGAAGCGTGATTTTGCGACTTCGTCGACTGTCGGTATGTTGAGGTCATTATGGATTGTTCGGTTAGAAACATACCAGGGAGCATTAAGGATGGTACGAAGGACTTTCGATTGGAATCTCTGGATGCGGGCGATGTTGGATTTCCTAGCGGAACCCCATAGCTCTATTAGTTGTACTCATAACTATACGTAGTTGATTGTACAAAAATAAAAAAAGGTTTAAAAAAAGGTACATAAGAATCATGTAATTGAATGGCTCACTCTTGCTTAATAAACCAGCCGCCGGTTTGCCGCACAATAAGAGAATCCCGTTTAAAATCTCGTGTTGTTAAATGAAGGCGGTTCGATTCGGAAAACAGTGGTGGGTATGACGGGTAGGGGCACGAAACTGAATATGAATGCGAGGGAGGCGTTATCCCCGCCGGGGGAGGTATAAAAGGGCGGGCGACCCTCCGCTTCGCCCCCGTCCCACCCGACCTGTCCCCGTGGCGGCGGAACGAACACCGATAACCGAGGCCGGAATTGAGAGCGGGTCGGAGAAAGCAAGGTTCTCGCCGGTCAGTGTCGGTGCACTTGAATGAATACAAGCGACTCATTTTCTCAGGACACGCTCCGGTCAGAATGTTTTCAACTTAACGAGGACCGGACTTATATCCTCGCCTCTCCAATACTTTCTGCCCGACTGAACTTGCACATCACATACAGATTTTAAAGTGGATCTGCAATATACGATTATTTCCAAGTCTCCAAATTATTGGCCGTGCATTTTAAACGTTTGATGTTATCAATTATTCACATTGACTCGAGTGGAATATAGATTGAAATATTCAAATTTAGTAACGTTATTATTGTAAATTGTGATGAACAAGTATTAAGGCTGAAGGTAAACGTGAGAGTGAAAAAATCTTCCAATTTCTTATGATTGGATTAACCAAATATATATTTATAGTTTTCTCAATTAATTAATTTTTTCCATTACGTTTATTATTTTAGAAATTATTAAATATCAAAGATAGCAAAACTATCATTTTGTTCAGCCAGTTCAGAAATTAAAACACTTAACAATTTAATGGCATAGTAAAGCGTTTTTGGAGCTTGTTTTATACCTGTAAGGACAGTAATTATTCTTCAACTTCATATTTTCATTCGGCTAATTACAAAATTATGGATTACTAATTACCTTCTGTAATGATATTTCGAAAAAATCTATTAATTAGTATACTACTATCGGGCATTCTGAATGCGATTCGTCGAAAAAATTTGATCATTCAAAAGAGCCGTATCACCCACGTCACACCCGCCTAACGAATTCAGTCATGAATCCAAACTGGGGCCGGCCATTGGCACTGTGAATTCAGAAATATTCCATTACGGTTTATATCCCATTTACATATTCATGAGCTGGTGCCGGATTCCGTCTTGGCGGTGGCTGTGTGTTGCGCTTGCCGACTTAAAATTATATAGGACTGTCCGGGGTCGGGGGCCGGCGGCTGATAGTGCGAGCACTACCTGCGGTCTCCACAGCAGACCATTTGCAGTTGCCGTTGATGATTTGCCGTTCTGCAAATTCACCGACTAATTTCGGCAAAACACAGACAGGTTAACCGGCAACGAGGGTCCCAATAACCCGACCCGTTTCGGACGATAACCCCCAACAACTTGATGAATAAAAACGTTCAAATTGGGGCCACAAGTCCCTAAATATCAACACGTTTATTGTAGGCTTTCAACACATTTCACATTTAAGATTTCGTATCAAAATTAAGTTGAAATTGCGATACATTTCTGTACGTATCCGTATGTACAAAATTAAAAAAAAACTAGAGATCGACTTAGAATCGTTGCACCAAAATAAATACATAGTTACACTTACCAAGAATAGGGACCCATTCACAATTTAATGGAGAACCTTCTGTTATATTTTTCAAACCAAATTTCAATCATGATCTTGGAGCATCAAGTCGGACTTTATTTTGTATCACTACATCAACATACACATTTGAGTTAAATTTCATCCTTAAATATAATATCCTGTCAATTATAATTCAGTACCCGAACTTATAACAAGGATAATGCAATAGTTCCTTTTAAAAACCTTTACCCTCTTGTTTACAAAGGCCATCGTAAAATTGTTATAATAATAAGCCTGAAAAGAACAATATAAAAATGTGATTGCACTGCTCTTTCTCCGTGAATTTGTTGAATTGGTCGAGAATCTCATTCGCAGCCATAGATTCATTGTTTTATAAACTATGAAAGCTTACAATTGAAATAAAATTAATTTACTCCTCCGCTTCCGAAGTAATATTAACTGACTGCGGATTCCCGACAACAATATACTGGGCAAATTGATGTTGAACGCAAGAACGTTAAACACAAGCCGCTATTTAATTACTCCAGTTTATAACGGAGATTGTCTCGGCGGGAAAACCTGAAGTAGAAGTGACCCAATTACCAAGGTAAATATATCACGGTAGGCGACCGCTCTCATGCATCATACTGTCCCCCTTTAATTACCTACCGCAGAATAATTATAGTTCTCCACCGCATTGTTTGACCAAAATGCATGCCATTCCGTTATGAATTGGGCCCCAATATTTGGACGAGGCAAGCGTTGATTATTATTCGTGAATAATTGGGAAATTTTCATCACAGGAAACAGCCGTAGAGTTGCAATTGCTGATATTGTTAACTGTGGTTTTGATATTAAATTCATCGATTAGGACGGTCGTGTCAAGTTTATAGAATCGAACATGTGTACGAATCCATTAATGGTTCGTTTCATTTGGATAATCCTTCTCCCTAATATAAGAATATTTACGCGTACGTAGATATATTTTTATAATCTTTATAATGTCTCCAATTTAAGTTATCGCTTAAGGCGATCAACTTCTTTATAGCTCCTTGTTATGAGCCAAGCGGTCGAAAACTGCTTATTCCTCAGTTGTAACTTGTACCGAATTAGGATGGATATGGAAACTTGAACATTTTGCTTTTTACCCTTCAAATTCAAACCCTTCCAAGGGAGTTTTTGTCTGTGCACTTTTTTGCCCGCCAACAGCCCCCTAGTTAACAGCCAGTCGTTTTAAACTTCCCATCGCCAGTAAGCCCACCCCCCCAACCACTACATTTTTTCCACCGCTTGCTCCAGTTTATAATCCTACTTATTAATTCAATACTTTCGAGAAAGGTTAATTATTGCTCCTTGAGCGGTGTGGGGCATAAATGTTGGTTTTTGTTTATAACATTCTCTGTGGAATAACAGCATTGTTAGTCGCAGACCATCTTTACGAATAATAAGATGGTTTATTTTATAATAATGCTTAAAGCATTATAAATAGCGGTAAACGAATACTACAAACGATGTCTAGGTCATTAAATTAGTGATCACCGGTAATATTGAATAGAATGTTTTCAAAAATCTCTGCGTATATTAATTGAAAAAAGAATTATTAATATTTAAAATATTAAAAATAATTTCACCTTATAATCTCCATATTTCTTTTGGGGTGGTTGTGCCTATAGTATATCTATTCGTACATTTAATATAATTTCGAACTGACGAGCTGAGAATGTATTAATTCGACGAGGCGAAAGTTTGGAGTCCAGAAGTTGTCGGTAGAATCACTAAATTCAAATTCAGTTATTTCTTCGGACAGTGAGGTGGGCCTTTATGGCGGGCTGCATTCCAAATGTAATCTATACGGTCGAGGAGGGCCTTGAGGTGCGTAAAATTATTGAACGAAGTCACATAGCTCCGGGGATTTTAGAGGGCGGACGTGAACCGAATATCGAGTGCTGAGATCCGATACCGGTTTCAAGTTCTGGTGTGGGGGGCAGTCGTATTACTGGACACGGGCTCTAGACTGACCGACCGCAAAATGCAGTTAGCCCTCCATCCCAGAATTTACAAGCTTGGAAAAAAAAAACAGTTACGATTTATTACACTGACAGTGCCCGGCTCAACTGTAAGTGTACTGGGCCCAGTATTTCCTCCGTACCTCTGGTACACATTTCATAATTTATTGTACAAAAATTGATATTTCCCCCCGTTCTTTGTAGGCGCCCGTCTGCCCTGAAACGCCGAGCTTTTATTCCATTCAACACCCGAGGAGAACGGGGAACGGCTGTTTTGCATACAGAAGAGTTTCCGCGTTCTCCGGCAGCATCCCGCGTGGAAAAACAAATTTAAAGTGATGCGTATTTTTCGCGGTGCCAAAAATATAAATAATTAAAACATAAAAAATGAAATATAAATCGGCAATTTCTAAACTCAGGCGAAATTCACCGCCTACGGTTGGTTCTAACCGCCTGACCTGACGCGGACAATTATGCATTAATGTTCTTTTAATGTGTTCAAACTTCTTTTATCGTGGTACATAAATTAGATAGCGCTCACGAGGGCTCCCAGTCCTATCCGCTTTTATGTTGATTACTTGCTCGTATAGACGATATAAAATGAGAGTAAAATTTGTCCTCCGAACAACCTTAACTGCAATAATTCCTCAACTTCTCGAAACCTCAGTAGTACACGCGCTCCTTCCGCATTAAAGGAGGGAAAATGATATATGAAATACGCAGTGACGTACCCGTATCCTTGTGATATGGGGCCAGCCAATAAATTCGCGTTGCGATCTACCCACCGGCCGTGAGGAATGAGAAGGAAGGGGATGAATGAAGTGGCCTCTGGGAGGGACGCGGGAGAAGCTCGTGTATTCGGTACCCTGATAAACGGCCGCCATTTTTCAACCGCCCGTCACAAGATTCGTGTCCCACCTCCGGGCCGAATAATTTATTGCTAATTAAAGAAGGGCTAATGAGCCTAAATTGAGCCAAAATTGGAGAAACAACACATTAATGAAACGGTGAGATTGAAGAGAATTGATAAACATGAAAAAAGTTTCCTTTATAACGATCGAAATATTCTTCGTTTAATTGAATTCAAATGCGCGCTGGTTCCCCAAAATGTATATTAAACTAATTAAAATTACATCTTTAGCAGATTGAGGCACCAATTCGAAATCATTCGACTGTATACTTTTGTAAATATTGAACTAAACACAATCGACAAATCTGTCAATTTGTCTTTTATTCATGATAATAGAAGGACATCAACAGCATGACGAAGAACTTCTAGAGGGAAAATTGAACCATAACATCGCCATCTATTCTACTCAGTAATTGTTGCCGCTGGGCACGTCTTGATTACCAACCGTGAACCTTCTGTAAAAAGTTGCTTGAGAAATAATGAAAAAACAACTAACTAATCGTTTAGACAACTTCCGCAACAATTTTTCATTAACCCAACCTTCCTGCCATTTTCCGCCCAGGAGTTATTTTCTGGTTCTGGTGAATTCTTCATGGTTAGTAATTTAATCACCTATTGAAAATTACAATATGGTTGTTTCAAATGGTGAATAGAAATTAATGGCTGGGACACTTAAGAAAATTGTTACGATCATTGACTTTCATAAATTAAATGTTAAAAGTCATAACCTACGTAAATCAGCGTAAAGAAACTGAAATACAAGAATTGCGTTTTAATATTGACGTACATTTGGCGTGACAAACGAATATTATAATAAAAAATCGCTAGCATTTATCATGTTTAAGGGTAATTAAGGCCTGGAAGCATTTTACGCTGCATTTTGTTATCATGGTGAGATCAATATAAAGCCGCAAATTTAACCTGTTATTTTGGTAGAAACAATTGCCGGGGTTTGGGAGAGATTTAATAGACAAGCCGTTCTTTGCCGCATGTTATTGAAAGGCCTAGGCCTCCGACCTCTGACATGGGGCAAAAATAAGGGTAGGGGGGGCTCGCAAAAAACTCAATAGAGATAAGAGAAAATCATGGGCTAGAGAAAGGACGAGAAGGCCCGCGAGTCCTGACACGCCCTATACTCCAACCCCCTATACTCTAACCAAAATGCCCTTGTCGGGGTTATATCAACAAAAATCGTTATCACATTGACTTCTCACAAGCAGTGTATCATGACTGATGGAAGACTTTTTGTGAATAACCCTTGTCAGAATTATATTATGGGGTACTTACGCATGTCTGTATGTCTACACTTTCTCCGTGATTGTTTTTTGGTATCTAGTGTTATATACGAGCTTTATCTATTTCTATTTTTTTTCGCATTTTCATGAGTTTGAACTAGACGTTAATATATATGCAATAACATAGCGGGTTCATACAGTACAGTTCAGTTTAGAAAGTTACGGCATGGTATTGAAAAATTTCCCGGGTCTCAGTTTTGCTGAACACATTTCCCAAGTGGGTGGAATTCAATTTTAATGGTTTTTTATTTCGACCATTAATCAAACGCACTCGAAGTTATTACATTTGTAGCCGTTTATCTGAAAGCCATTTATTTGTGTCATACTAACTTTTACCTAAAAGGTTGTCACGACGACCTATTAATTCCCGCCCTCTTTCCAACTGCCCACCCCCACCACCTTTACCCCGTGTTTGGCCACATCACTTTACAAACTGTTTCGGTTCCACATATGTCGTGGTCCAAACTTGTCTACTCAAAGACAGTTCTTTTGGTCAGTATTCTAACCAACCACAGGTATTGCATTAGGATTGTGAAGTCAGATAACTGAGTATTGTATTTAATGAGGGGATGTCTCCCTAAAAGCAAGTAGCAGTGCTATTACCACAGAGGTTTGCAGAACGGTTTTGAAGAACAAAATGACAATATGTGAGAACACACAATCAAATGAGAATAATGATTAATGGGGCAGTTTACCCTCAATGCCAAAGAAAGAAGGTTAGATTGCTGAGCACTCTGTATACCATACACTGTATACAATACAGTCCAATTTGTGGCTATATACAAAATTCATTCTCTCTTTTCCCGAAAGTTTTTCCAGATAAAATAATAGTAAAAATAGTCAAAGAAAATGTTTAACCATAGCCATGAGCCACAAGTAAATGTAAATTGAGAAGAATAATAAAGCTACTGAAGCCATTTCACCGTGTCTAAATAAAATCAACTACGTCGCTCATAATCCACTAAAGAGTTGGGGGTCGAGTACCACCAATAGGTATCGTAAAATTCTCGGATTCAAAACTTTCCTCTTATAATTTTTCCGCTTGTCTTCGTTATCCCAGCACAACTCGAAAGCCAGTAGAACTTTATAGCCCTCGGTTCATGCCAAAGGGCCGAAAAACACTATCCCGAATACTCTCTGTTTCCACTGTTCGGATAAATCATTAGCGCATAAATTCCTATATATCTGATTCTATACGATATTAACTGAATTTCTTCGATAAAGTAGCCAGATTCGTAAAATCGATTACCCCTTTACTTTATTTTGATCTTCTAAAGCAGATTAAAATAGTCAAAACTGGAAATCCCTATTTTCGAGTGATTACGGAATAACACTATGTAAATTCAGTTATAACAAGTGTTAAATATTACAACATTATTGATTTTATTGATGACCTGTGACAGTTTATTGCTCGCGGTTTAGTAAGTTTATTGTAGGGTAATTGAGTGATATAAATAGACTGTAAAATGTTCAACGATTATAATAACACATTAAAAAAACAAACCCACATCTGTTCAGAAACAGATTATTACATCTTCATCCACTAATGCAGAATTAAAACGAAATGGCGTTTCAGGTTTTGGAAAATCATTATTGGGAGCCATAACAAATTATATTGTATTATGATTGCAACATTACGAATTCATAAGAAACAAAAACTGTTAAATAAGAAATTTTTGATTATCGGATAGCCGAAAATCTGAGGCAGAATGGAATGAATAAAGACAATTTCATCCTTCGAGGAAGAACACAAGAAAAATTTAAATCGGTTCCCCCCTTTCAACGAAACACGCACCTCTAAATCAAATATAGCTAGTGACTGAAATAAACTGTCTGTTTGGCTTCCCACCTCACTCCTCTTCGATGGATTTTGGCCGAGTTCAATTGGAAACCGGACATCGGTTTGTCGGACGCGCCTAAAGGGTTAATATCGGGGTTTGGAGGAAAGGTTAATAAACCTGGTATTGGACTCCTTCCGGATAAACCAACTTGAGTTTAACAACTCCAGCCCCCCCCCCTCCTTCCTCCAAACTGAAGTTGAAAGGCTGATGTGAGCGCGGCTTTCGCCAGTGAAAGGCCGGGGTTTGTTTTAACCCCGCGCCACCACTTGAAAGCAGCAACGGCTAATCCTGGAAAGTGACCGGTGGTGGGGTGAATAAGGAGAGGTTCATTTGACGGTTTGTTCCCTTCAGTAGCCATAGTTAATGTAGAGGAGGGTGCTTCGATTTCATAAGAGAATCTAAGAATGCGTTATGTATTATAAATGTGTAATTTCAGATGATTACACAAAATACGTTTAGTTCATATCGCGTTATGATTCATCCTATTAGCACGACCATACCAAGTAAGATTATATTATGCTAAAAGGTAAAGGGACGCATGAAATGCATTAAATAATAATAACATAATAGTAAATAGAATAGTAGTAAATAAAATAATAGTAATAGAAGAATAGGATTAAAAAATACTGTCAAATCCAAGACAAGCACTCCTCAAAACCGATTAAAAAGAAACACTAATGTATAACCCCAAAAATAACAGATTTTTTTTACATAAAAATCATATGTAATCTTAACACACCGAAAATACCAGTGTGCAGTGATAGTGCAGGAAGACTGTTGTGAAATAGTCGAGAGTAGACAAAAAAACGCACGTGTGGAGATATGTGCAATAAATATTTTATCTATAATAATAAAATAATAAATCCTCGAGACGTCAGGCTCTGTTACTTAAAGCGCAATGAAGAGTCGTCGGCTTACATCATAAAATCGCTTCCCTTCGACATACTTTTTATATTACCGGAGGGACGGAGCGCAATTTTAGGAGAGGTATAGCATTCGTAAAAACTCGTGGAAGGGCGCCGCAAGCGTGATATATGGGCAGTAAAGCGTGTCACTTGTAAAAAGCCCGGATGTTTGCATAGAGACCGCCCCCCGTCGACCAGCGTTCTTACATTAGCCAGGTCGTAATCGTCAGCGTTACCATAACTACTGGTACCAGTTCGCAACCATATACCTCAATTTTATACACCTGCTTTAGAAATCAAATGAATTCGATTGTATTTCCCACATGGTCGTATTTCTGAAAACCTTGAAATCATAAACGACGATTTTATTAACGACTTTACTTAGAGTTCAGACGCGTGAAATTGGAATTATACTGGCTAACAAGATAATTGTATAGCAAACAATACAAATTCGGGACCGAATAACATTTTCTATCTCGATTGGATCAATTCCATGATATTACCGCTAATGGAAAGCAGGTGGTAGGTTCTATCCCAACCGCTGGCGCGAATTAGATATCCAATTAAATCGAGACCCGTGAATAACCGAAATAGTGCTACACTGACATGATAAAGAATATATCGGAGCAGTCAAAAATACTTTTTAATTATTTTGAAAGACTTTGGTAATATTCACATAAATAATAGTGGGTTAAATTATTGAAGATAATTAGTGGGTTTTTATTTTGAAGATTACATGTTCTCTCATGTCACTACGATAATTCTATAACGGATGTGAAAAAAATATAAAATCATATTAAATTACTTAACATTTAATTTAATGAGAATTGAAAATTCCATTGGTAGATGAAATATAAATTTGAAATTCTGAAATGATAAGCATTGTTGCTATGAAATTATAAGTATTTTTTAATTCGTATAATTATACTAATGTAGTGAATAATTTCAAATCTCACTGAGGCGAAACATTTCGTTATTATGTAAAGTTTACATTACGTTGCATAAAATACCTGCAATCCATTCTGACTTCATTTGCATGCGGCTTGGCAATACATTATTATTTGTGGACCGTCCAACTGTCTTCAGACCCTGTGTGGACCGATATCATTAATCGAATTCCAACGATACGGTGGAATAATCATGGCGAGGCTTTGACTCACCGCTCCACACTAGTCCGGATTTGATTATACGCCCGCATTAAACAATATAGTTTCCATATTCAGATTGGAGTGTGCCATAAATAGCTGGAATGACGCAGCATAAAAACTTTACTTAAGCCGCAAATATTTAAAGTTCTCAATAATTTAAATTAAACAAACAGTTTTATAATGCGATAGATAGAAAATTATGTCTTACGGGTTTAAAAACGCTTTGCAATAACCTTGGGTGAAAACTCTAAAGGTTTTTTCGGTATATTCAATTATCAATATTAAATGATAACAAAAAGTTCAGATTTGTTATGAACTGTACATGTTAGGCGACTGTTTACAACATTATATTCTTTAACAAACCATTCATTCTCAGCTCCTCGCAATCGTCAGTATCATTCCGTTAGCAGTAGAGTCAGTAAAGTGCTGACGAAGTGACTTGTGAGGTATTATCATTACGCTTTCGCCAGCAAGTTTCTCTGGCGGTGGCGAAAATGTGTATATTGTACAATCGAGAGGGGACAGAATACCGCGGTAGACCACCAAATAAAAAATATCTCAAATAAACGCTGAATATATACGTTTAGAATAAGAATGAACACATTTTAATGATTAGAAGAAATGATTCCAAAGGGGAGAAGGATCATGCCCAATAAACCAAGCGTCTATATTCAATAATTGAAATTAACGTTTCATACATTTATTCTTTCCTTTCTCTTTACAATGTTATTACAGTCTGTTCATTTGTTCTGAAACAATTTGAAGGCCGGAGGAAAGGTGTTGTTTTTGAACTGTACAGTGCCAATTGCGCCCCGCTCCCCCTTCTCATTCGCTCCCTTTCTCTCTCCCGTGAAAATAACTCGGCGTTTTTTTTCCCTGCCCCCTTATTGTTTTCCTTCGGACTTAAATGGTTAAATAGAACATCGATCGATGGGTAAAATCGGGGCGAGCCTTGCCCCAGTCAGGTGGGTGACCTAAAAGTCACGCCCCGGCTTAACGACGGACGATGGCCTTTTTTTTTTATCCGTAAATAACGCTTTTGGCCAAACGTTATTTTCATTGGTAGAAAAGTGATCAATCCCTTTTTGCAACTGAATGACCTAGTGTTTTCACATTCAGTCGAATATAAATGACGTTTGCATAAATAGCCTCATTTAAAACGGAGGCCGAATACTACTAGTATTACTAGTGGAGAGAAATTTATTTATCAAACATTTCGTTTAGTACAAACAATTGACCTCATAACTTCGTGTGTAACACATGAATGTAAAACAGATAAATACAGCTTAAATATAAATATACATATAAATTAGAATGTAGATATCCGTAGTTCAACTTTAGTCCTTCAGCAGTAGAAGACAGAGTAAATATAACGTTTTGCAATAATCGAATATTACGAGGGAGGTTCATATAAAAAGGAGATTTTATTTCCCTCATAAACCTGGGTCGCCCCCATACTAAAACACTTTTTAGCTTTCAATATTGGCATTGTACTGTTGCTTTGATTTACATAATTCAATTGGCATGGACTTCAACCATGGAATTGACGTTTTCGTGGATCTTAATTAAATGCGGTATATATATTGAGCCGTAGGATCATTTTAACTTATCTTTCTTACTTATATACTTTAAAATAAATTAAAGGCTATAAATTTCACTATACAACCGCTCAGAAAAGTGTCACTTACCTAATACATCGGTGATAGGGCTGGTGCTCCTTCAGAGACCTGAATTTGTCCATGTCTTGCGAAAGAATTGGGAATGTTCATTAGATATCTTTTTTTATATATTTTATTGTTTTTTATCTTTAATGCAGTGGGATGTGTGAGAGCGGCGCCTACTTTGTTCCACCACATGTAATAGGAGTTAATTAGCAATGAAACTTCCTACGCTCTGGAGCGAAAACGGCCGTAGACCGAAGCCATTGTTGA
Organism: Lethocerus indicus; assembly: GCA_019843655.1. Taxonomy (NCBI): domain Eukaryota; kingdom Metazoa; phylum Arthropoda; class Insecta; order Hemiptera; family Belostomatidae; genus Lethocerus; species Lethocerus indicus. Next base: position 15,531,064 of record JACDQD010000003.1, on the reverse strand, counting down.
AAACAAGAAGATCGCGTTGCAGGCTTCGAGAGGCCTACCGTTGCCAACCTGTCAACTGGAGCCCGGTTATGCGTCTCAGAAAATTAATTAGCGTTCCTAATTGTCGGATTGCCGAGGGAGTTCGACTTATGGATCTGCCCCTTTCGCCCTCCTAACAAAATTAGCTAACACTATATCTCGACAATTATTAGTGCGGTTGATGCAAAGTTAGGCTCACAAGTTTAATTCAATCACCGTTTACACTAATACGAGTTCGAATTGCAACGTAGTTTCCGTCCCAATGAACAGTCTCTATCCCTCATTAGTCAAATTTATCACTTGAGCAGTCGGTATTAAAGTAATATCTAAGCATTAATTTACGCATGAACAAAATCTAATATGCGCCATTACTCGTATGTGAACTTCGCTTAAATCCAATATTTGGAGACATCCCGCTCTTAAAATGTAATCTGACACACGTGACAACCTCCAAGTATACAATAAGATATTAGTTAAAGTTCAATGTTCTGCGGTGCTCCTAGTATTTTCTAAAAACATTCTTTCGACTATAAAAAATTGAATTTAATCATAACCCAAGATGGGATTTTGTAAGTACCTGGCGAAATCGGGCTCGAGCGCGAATATTTCCTCACTTGAATGCCCGGGAAGGAGCATTAGAGTTTAACAAGCGGGCGGCGATGTAACGCCAGGCCACAATTGGATTACCACGCGCTCGATTTTTTAGAAATTATCAAATCGACCGGGAGGGAAACTTGAACAAACTTTTCTTTAGACTTGTGTTAACACAAACACTTTACGGCCGAGGTTCACATTCAAATATCCCTTTTGAGGTTGCCGATTTTGAACTCACTTCAATTTCGTTTCCTCTTTAAAATCCTATCAAAAATAAATTATTTTATCAATTCTAAAGTACATCTTACAACTTAAAAACGTTATGAATAAAAGCCTATAATTCATAAAGGGTTATGGAGGTTACGATAAACATATATAGAACACTCGCAACCGGTAGATTTCGAACCTGATATACGAACAAATTCTCGGTAATATATTAGTAAATTTCGGTATAAGTATTTATACAGTGCCTAGTAGTAAACGTTAACTGTTTTGTGGAAAATGCCTATTTATCCTGTCTACGCAGTGTCCCCGGTAAGCGTCACCTTATTTTATTTCTTAACACCTGTTCTTACGTAGTGAACACGGTATGTCGTTATACCCAACCAGTTTACCGAATAACAAAAACACGAGTGGTGACAGATAATCAATACCTTTGATAATCATTATATTTAGGAAAAATAAATACTCAATCAATCAAGTGACTTATTTTCGGAAACCTCTTTTCATTAAAGAAATTAAACTATTAGAACATTTTGAATTCAACCGTCTATTAGGTTCATTAATAGGTAACTATATTTAATGCGATATAAAGTGTTCATCGTCAAAATTAATATTTTCTTATCTATACCTTTTAAACTACTAATTTCGCATTTCTGTCTGTTATTATGTAATAACAATAAACATAACCACTTTCAGTTGGCGATTGAAAATTTCCATAGCATATAGATCATTTCGTCGCCGCGTTGAATATCCACCGACCAAATTCCATGAATAGCCGCCGTTTAACTCCCTGTCAAAAACATGCGGTTCCATTTCGGTGGACAAGGAGACCGTCGTTGATGTTAACCGATCTGTCAGACGGGGAAATTTTAAAATGGGACAAAATCTTAACTATATTTCTCGGCTATCGGATTCACTCACAGTGCTTCGGTATATTTATTTTATATTACAATAGTCGCCAATCGGGTACCTTGGTTTATTAATCCTCATTTTCTGGGCTGCGTTGTTGGAAATGTCAATCAACCGCCTTGTCTATCTGGTCTCCACGCCCCTCTAATAAGTTACCTTATCCGTTTTGGAAGTTCAAAATATTTGTTTAATTGAGGGGGTTCTCGAGGAATTGCGAAATCCACACTCGTTTCATTCATAATCTTGACGAGGAAATTCTTTGGAACAGAAAGGTATAAAATCACATTGATCATTGATTTCATAATAAGCCGTTGTTATCGTCAAAATCGTCACTAAATGTATGTATTCTATTCTATTGTATTTATTGTATGTTCTGTTGAGGACAGGTAAACTTATACTCGTGCTTCATGAGTTATAGGTTTAGGCCATCATAAGGATTAATATTTTTACGAATTACCTGTTTGCTTATGATTTATTATTGTTTGTACATTTTACAATCAGTACTTTGTAGCTGTAGTTCAAGGACCACAGATAACGCATATTATAAGAAACAGTAAATAATAAATATTTCACATTCATATTATTATTACAAAAAGTCATACTTATTAAAAACTGCATTTGTGTAATCATGTTTTATGATCAACCATTCTTTTCTTTTTCGTTCATCGCTTTCATATGTCATTTAAGCCTGTCAATTATCTTCCCGCTATTATTGGTATAATAAACGACAAGAGTTAAAAGCCCGATATCACATTCGGACTACTTTCGTCAGGACATACGGGTAAATCCTGGACAGGGTGCCACGATCGAGTTAAACAAATGTGTACACATAGGACTGAGCTAGCGTGTAGACCTACGAAGGGTAGAGAACCATCAGAAGCGAGGGCGTGAGCGAGGGCTGCCTCCCAAATAGAGATAGGAAGCAAAAACGTGAACGGCATACCCCCGGGGCATAATTCCCGCCTTGTATTCATAAGCACGCTGGGCCGTATCTCGCGGCCAAAGTGCCCCTCGCCTCCTTCCACTGAAAAACTGTAAAAACCGAAAGGCGCTTTTAACGTAGGGCCACGTAAGGCCGGCCCTGTCTAACCAGACCTCGCGCTCTATTTTTTCCGCCGACCTCCCCATCCCTCATCCTTCACCTCTCTCTCTCTCTCTCTCTCTCTCTCTCTCTCTCTCTCTCTCTCTGGGGCCGTCTCTGAAGTTTGACCGGAACTCAGTTACCCTTACTGTCCCGAACATCCTTACCTGCTTCAACAACTTGATGGCTTAAATCCGATTGTTTCCGACTCAAACTTCGGTCCCTTGCGTCTGACGTTGCTCTCTGCTCGCTCGCTCGATCTCTTTCTCCCACCTCCCCACTGCGACGTTCGTACCAGAATGGTCGTTACATTTGAATAATATACCAGGTATTCCTATGCGTCGGAAATACATTTACGAAATAATTGAGTCACTAAAGTACATCGGGGAGACTTAATTAGGTTCATTTCCAGTTCATTTGAGGGATATGCATTATTAATGTGCTCTTTCCTACGAGAGGGAGAACACCTGGGGCATGAAAATATTTGAACCGATTAATAACGACGGCACGCGTTTTCCTTATAATGACTATTGTAGCAGTAATATTATGTGCGCACTAAATAAATGCAAACAACTTTTGACCATTACTTAAACAAGTGATTGAAGTAAGAAGATGATTCTTATAGATTAATGTAGAGGGCGTTAAAATAGGCGAAGACATTATTTTTCGAATCGAAGAAATTCTTCATTAAAACTAGGAACGTAAGATTATATCAATTTTCAAGGTACTCAAAAAGTTAACTAAAAAATCCAGAACGGAATGAAATAAAAATTCCATTTGACGTTATAATTAAATGACGTCCCCAATTAAGCTCACGCAATTAATAAGTACATATTTCTTATATCACTAAAAAAGCGCCCTTCTTTCTTTTGGTTTCTTTTTTTTTATTTAATTCCCGGAGGATACTCATTAGTATTCAAGAAATAATAGATTTTAAATGTACTCATTAGCCATGCAGAGAGTTCGAGGCCCGGAAGTTGGAGAGTTTAGCAGGGATAGCCCAAGGCTAGGGAATGGGCATTGGGCAGATGGCTCGGGGAAAAAAATACAATCCTCTCCGCAATTACAATTTCCATGAAACCAGGATGGTCGATGGCGGGAGATATCAGGTTAGTGAAACACCGCGCAGTTGGAGTTTCATCCTCGGACGCATACTTCCCGACCACCGCCATTCACACCTTAACCGCCTTGAGCTGTTAGCTGGGGTTGAATTCACTCGGTACCGCATGTATAATTGAGCGGTCGCCGCCACCTCGTTATTACTTGCCCCATGAATAGAGCAAATTCAGACTTTACGACATCGCCATTGAGATAAGGCGATTCCAGTCAGATCGTTTATTTTTTACAACGTTATATATATCGCGCAGATAGTATTTCCCGTATCCCTATATAAAAAATAATTCATTCGGATTTTTATTTATTCCATCGTCTTTCGAGTGCCGCGGAAATAGGCATGTTCAACTTCTCTTTTCCTACTGCTGTTCCCCATCATATCGCAACATATTTATAACTCTATTTCTAGCCGCAATCTGGGCAAGAATCACTACTCTGCAAAAAGTCCCGAGTGTGCCGTTAATGTCGTATTACTAGTGGGAAGTGATGTTTAGTGTTACATGTGTGAAATTGTTCTGTATAACTGCAGGTTGCAGTCGGGGCGATTGCAGGACACATATACCAGACCACTTCTGTCCCCTCCGGGAATTGACTGTAGGGGGCTCGAAACGTTGATAATCGTGTCCAGTGTAGCTCGGAATATTTTAGCATCGATTCCAGAGGAGAGCCAGTGTTTTCAATTAATTTTGAACACTGATCAAAACAAATTGCCGGATAAACTCTTGTGTAAGCGTATTTATTTTGAATGAAAGAAAGTTTAAAACCGGTACACTTTATCGGCATAGAAAAGCACGTGCATATCAAGAACCCACTCGGGAAACAAAGGGGTGGTAATCTGGTTAGATAGGGCGGCCCGTTAGACGAAGGGCAGGTCTCAATCTCGGGAGCACAATGCTCAAAGGCGGAACGAAATCGACAAGGGCTTAAATAAACGGCGCTCCCTCCGACTCCGGCCAAGACCTTTTTTCCAGTGACAAGAGGCCATTATCAACGGGCCCAAGCCCTCCCCTGCCCGTCCTTATTGGATGACTCGCTGAAAATCTACTAGTAGTAGTTTAAATTTTTCTTCGAAAGTTCTCGAAATTCACCGAACATTTGGGGCTAAATTGAAAATCGTGGAAGGAGTTCAGCTATCCTCAATGGGAGCAGCATCAGTGTGTTAGTATCAATACGAAATAACCAATGGCATCGACGACCAGAGTGCTTCCCTCTAAAGATGTATGAAGGACTATAGAATGTTTACAATTTAATAAAATATTAAACTTCAGAAATAAAGGAACATACGCTGTACAAGTAATTTACATCAGCATAAGAACTAGATATTAAGTTTGTCCTATATTTAATAGTTTCTTAAATTATTTAATATTTTTATTATTATAATATTATTTAAATAACTGGCTTTATATTAGTATTTATTTGGTGATTTATGATCGCAAAAATCTCGTTTTACGAAAAGACTAGTCTCAAAATGATTTTAATAGGTTATTTTACTTTTCTGCCCAAATATAAATTTTTTAAAATCCGAACTCGAATGTTTTTTTCTTCGTGTCACAGTTCAACTGGTCCGTAGTAACATTAGCATCCGGGGCGCCAGCGGAGCGCCATTGTTCATTTAAGTGGTCACAATTTCGGAGGAAATCCGTTTTCCAGGGGCTCGATTCCGACAAAACGGACCGCAAAACGGGGCGCCGGCTCAAAGGCGGAAGACTCGTCAAAGAGACAATGCCTTGGCGGCGGGCCAACATCTCCATGTCAATTTCAGGAGGAAAAGATATTAAAAATTAACAAAAAACAAACAAACGCTCGGCCATCTTTTACGGAACTGAAAACAAACGCGACGGTTGTGAACGGTTTCCGCCAGCATTGGCCGACAAAGACCCTGACCGCTGACAGACGGAATTTGAAACAAAACCCGACCCCGCGATTCACGTACAATTTAAACGGACAAAAGCTACTCTGTCTTTGTTAATACGACTCCCCGAATTGTATGTTAATTTTTGCAGGGATGTTCATGCATTTAAAATTCAATTTCTGCGTCACGAACCTGAAAATGAGTGTTCGAAACCAGTGACAGATCGAAACCACTCTTGATTGCTAGATTGGTTTCCATTTTCTTGTACCTTTGTTCTGACTGACTGAAAATTTCGTAGTTTTATTCCTCTTCCTAAATAATAATATTCTTCGAAGTATTATTATTTATCTAAAAGCTTCGAATTTCCATTTTCACCAACTTTCATGAACGGAATAAACAGTTCGTTAGATCTTTTACTTTCTACATTTTTCCAAAGGCAAGTTTCATTACATAAAAATTGATGAAAATTGTTCGAAAATTATTTTAAGAAATGTTCTTAGGGTGTTACCCTTCAGTTGTTAGGGAGTTTAAATCCTTTATTTTCTCGGAATGTTTACTTTATCTGGCTTCTTGTATATGGATGAATTGGACAAATTGAGAAAAAGCCAAATTTTTTAACGTCATTAATATTAATTGGTATAAGTAGCAATTATTGACTCCGTCACCAAATCGAGTTTCTTTGAAATCTGTGTTCAGTATCTTTCTGCTGGCTACAATAGTAACTTTCACTGAAGGCGCGGTTACCAACTTCTGAGGAACATTTAAAATAGAACTCCAAAGTTCTGTCAAACAAATTATCGCACTCTGAACTGATAAAAGGCAAATTGAACTGATTTCTCAACAGTTTTTGTGCCCTTCTCTTTATCATTATTTTATAAAGTGTTTTTTCGGTTCTTCCAAACTAACTAATAGAAAGTGCTTGACGCACTTGATAAGCAAGGAAATATTGCTTCAGTTTTTCTTACTATTACGATAATGTGTACTGTATGTACAACTGTTTCCGTCTGTCAAACCGTTCTTGTCGCAATGGAGTTGGAAATATATTTTGAAAATGTAGCACTTCAAATCTTAATTGAATTGAATCATCGTTCAAACAATAACAGTTAATTTTTAAGCTCTCCCCACAACCCAACCGACGGTCCATATTGTTCGTCTGAAACCCCCCCCCCCGATTCCAGGGTTTTATAATTCGATTCAAATTAACCCTTTTCACGGGTCGGGGTAATTTCAATTGGGTTAACCTTGAGTACCATCCGACATGGAATAACTCGCCGGGAATAACGCCGTCCCATTTAAAATTTGGCAACAGATGGATTGAGGGGTGGTTGGGGGGCAGCTTCCGTCTTTTATCCGTAATTGCGGCGTGCTTACATTAATACTAATTAGAAATGTTGACTGCCCTTCTGCTAAGCTTGGATTTCAGCTTAGGACAGGAATTGATGGAAGAGTGCGGTGGGGAGGGGGAGGAATTATTAACACGCCCCGAGCCCTGAGTCAGACGAAGCTGTTTATCCTTTCCTATTTATTTTGAAAATGAACTGGTTTTTCACAGTTTCGCGCAATACGTTTATTTCGGAAATTTCCGCAGTTACGAAGGATTATAAGAAATGGAAAAAATTAATTTTTGAACCTGTTTAACACAGACCACAATATTTGAAGCAGAGCCCACTCATTGTCAACATTGTCAATAGGGCTCACTGTCATTCTCTTCCACGTTTCAACCAACTATCCCCGACATATATGCTTTATAAAAGTCCGTTTCATTTCAAGGTTCCTGAGGCGACCTTCCCCCGTGGAATGTTTAACTGAAACCCTGTTAGCCATCAAAAGGACATTAGCGCCGGTATCAAACTCTCGTCTGGGGTTCACCCTTCGTTAGTCCATAAAAAAGAGTAGGCCGACTTCGGCCGTACGTGAGCCGTTCTTCTTTCCTCGCGGACGTTGGAGAACCGCAGGAATATATTCCGAGTCCCACCAAACGGCCTCATTTATAAACGTTGTCGAAGTCAAGCGGTAATGTACCCGAAATTCAGCCCTCCACCTCCCCCGTCCCTCCAGAATGTTCCCTCAGCGCGATCGTATTAATTCTAACTTAAACGGATTTCTGTGAACAGGTTGTAATTAACTGAGGGAAGGTGTTAAATTCCTACCCTTTCAGTCTTAGGGTTCAGTAATTTTCACCTTAATAATTAATTGTAACAAGGCGAGCAGAATCGAATGTTGGTTATGAAATGCCAGTGATACACAAGATAGTTAAAAGCAGTTTTACAGTTAAGATATTATTGTCACTGGCTGAAAATTTGGGTGTAATAGTATGCCAAATCCGACATGTATTTCAGGCTATTAGTACGCATGAACTGTTCTAATCTACTGCCCTGAAACTAATGTAATGATTATTTAATTTTTTTTTAAGTGATAACTTTTTAAAGGTTGTTTGATCCTATGAGCATTTTAATTTTCTTGAAACCAGTTGTAATTTTAGTAGATTGTTCTTATCTGCAATTAATTTAATTTATCAGTAAAATTTTTAAATTACCTAATAGATTGTCTTCCATACATCTGTCAACATTAGATGCAATATAGACACATTTCTGGATAAATTTCTCACACAATGTTTCAAGCATTCGAATCGTCGGGACCTCCGCTTTGGGTCTCTATTTCTCACCACATTCGTTAAAATGAAAAATGACTCCTTCTTATATGTGACATGTTTTCGATAACTATCGAAAGGAGTAAGAAATCTTTCCGAGTCTGTTTACGTTGGCGGATTTTCGAACAGTGAATATTTAATGATATGAAATAAAATATTCTTTCACGAGAAATACCTTTCACAATTTTTAAAATATTAAATTCCTAAAAATGACTGTTTTATGTCTAATATAAGACAAATTCATTAGGGTGCGACATATTTCAAAGTATTTAAAATAACCTAAGAGAATAAAAATTTTGTTAATATTATTAGGATTACAGTTTGCGTATTTTTTAAATTTTACAGCATGACACGCTAGTTTTATTTTTCTGAAGTAATAAAATATTCCGGTTATCAGAAGGCAAATGAGCAAATAAAGAGGATAAATAATATCAATTGTAACATAATCTAATAATCGCCAGAATGAAGACATCTAAAAACTCGAACTGCAATCAGCATTTATTTAAGGGAGTTTTCTCAATCTTCGAAACCAACTTTTAAGCCGGCGCGTATACCTCACGAATGCGGGTCCCAAGGCAGTCGTTGGGAGTGGAGATCTATCGCTCTCAAGGCGGGCATCATTGTGGCTTATATCTTATTTCGCTCGAGTGAGGGGGATGGAAAAAAGCGTAAAATGTAAGAAATAATGTTTACGGGGATTTCGGTGACCAATGTGTTTTCGTTTATGTTTGCATTCAAGTTGAATTATACTTTAATTAAATACGCTTTTGGAAATATTCCACAGTTTTTTCCTTTTCCTATACAACGCAGCGAGGTTGTTTATTCTCCCGTCATGTGCGGGATCAGTTTTCTCTTTCTAAAGTACAATTTGAAATAATAAGAATCTGCATTATTTCATTGCATTCAAACATAGGACTATGGGATAATTCACTGTAATTTAAGTGTGTTGTCGATACTCTCGGAAGGCGTTCAACCGCCATTAACCTTCCATAAATATTCAGGCATCCGGCACCTTTCCGATAGCAAATTAATTCGGAGTTGGTTTGGAACAACAATCGGTACAAAACGCGGTGATCTCGAAGCTGTACCTACGGAGACAATTCATAAGGTACAAATGAGTAGGTCTTAAGGGGAACTTCTCGTACTTATTGGACGAAGTTGACAACGAGTTACACAAGTACCGTCGTCAGAGTGGAGGCCCGGCGGAGTGAGGCGAACAGATGAGATTATTCCCTATTCCAAGAATCGGATCTCGGTCTTCGCTGCGGGCTCATTAAATTAGATTTGCCCCTGCGGCATCTCTTCCCTTCCTTCATTTCACCCAACTAAATATACACTGCCAACAGCGGCCAATATCAGACCATCGGGCATACTCAGAGCCTCCTGCTAAGGCAATGTCAACCGACTCGCACTAGACACGTCCTCATCCCAGTTCTGCTCCCAATATTCTTAATTGCAGTAAATTGTATTCATATCTATGAATTATCCGAGTAGTCCAGAATAAGATAAATGTAAGTTGAATTAAATAATTGGAAATAGAAATAAAAAATTTAGTTTATGAGAATTTGCGCTTTTCTTGTTTTCATTTTCCCTTGTTAGGGCTCGTCAACCTTTGTTACTCGAGTCCTAATAGATATATTGGGAGGTGTATCGCAGATCTATTGCCAATATACCACATACATATGAGATAGGTCCACGACTGTTTGTGTTACATAACTTCTTAATGACATATCACTGTATGAGATATTGGCACTGTAGTAACTAAGAAATCCCTCGTGAGATGTTGAAAACAGTCTAACTTAGGAGAAGACTAGTACCGCTCAATGTATTTATAATTTAACTCTTAAACCTTACTACTGGAATAACACCAAAACCGTATATCCAAGCACACAGTAATAAAACGATTTGAAGATAATATAAGCATAAACGAATGCATACAGTTAAACTTTTCCAGTCGGAAATTCGTGAAAAATCGCAAGAATGAATTCATCAGGTAGATAAAAATCGACCAAAACCCTCGATAATGCAATTGCCCCTTTATAATTTCCCGTAAATGAAAGCGATATTCATTAAACCAGGCGACTGAGTCTGATTAATAGAATGCGATTCAATGGCGAAAATTTTAATTTCTTAAATTCCATTAAAGGAATTATATTTCATTTCCATTTAATGATGCTCCGATAGAGAGGAGCGGGGAATACTCCAGTAGCTTTACACCACTGTAAGAACGAGAAACTAAGCCCCTTTATTAGTCCGAGCGTCGATGCAGAAATCGTTTTTAATTTATTTTTTTCTCCGCCGCTCATTTTCGCTCAGGTTGCGAGCAAATAGCTCGTCAGGAAATAAAATGGGGACCATTTTAAATTGACTACGCCTGCAAAATTCCAGATCTGGCGTCTCTCCAATATCCAGGAGGCAACCGTACGCTATTAGGAAACTGAATGTGAATTATAATTAAAGTCATGAAATCATGTTATTGGGCAACGAACTTTTGACGGGTGTTCAACTACTGTCAGGGTGGCGCTCTCCGGTGTAATTTAAAGCCGGTAAGTGACGAAACTGAAGGGGCTTAAATTTAGATTCATCGCGTAGTAGTACAACAACCGATTTTACTTCGGGCCCTCCTTTAATTGCTAATTAATAAACTTTGACATATTAATTAATAAACACGCAGCGGTTGATCCTTAGCCAAGAATATCGGACACAATTTGGAACGTCAATCATTGTTTCAAACAACTCGTCGGATTTTGAGGATTGAAGTGACGCCTTTTAACATGCTTTAACGTGGAAGATCATTTATCTATCTCTTTTCTACTTCAGTAATCTGAATAGTTCTACTTCACAGTTGTACTCTTTAACTATCTTCCACAAGCAATAAGTAATAAGTAATAGCATTGTCCTGGCTGAGGTAGCATCCCTGCCTCGCTTTTGGGCTATCAGTTCCGACAACAGTAGGCCGAATTCGAGTTAGGTGCCCTTTAAAATAATTAGGAACATCAAACGAGGAATCATCGACCGAAATCAAAGTTGTCATTTGATTAAGGTTAGTAAACTTGTTAATCAGAACTGTCAAAGCAACTTGATTGTTAGTTTCATGAGGGGTGTGTCCATCCAAGCTAGGACAAATTATACCTACCACCAGTTCTTCAGGTGCCCTTTCGTTGCTAAACAATGCAAAGTAAAATTCCTACTAACTATAACTCGTTGGCCGGATTATGTCAACGGAAATTTGATCCATATTCTATGATCGGGGACGAATCAGTCAGTTGCATTTGATAAGGCCGTATCCTTATAAGTGTGGGTACAAATCTCGGTTGTCTCTAGTTCCTTTAAGAGCTTTGCAAAGAAATAAAATTCCTTCAGGAAAATAAAAATGAAGTTATAAAATTCTTCGATATTCACTCGAATACAGGTGGCTCCCCGCTATCCGATCGATGGGCGCTGCTTATACCTTCTTGGGCAGTACGCCACTAGAATTGAGAGCACTTGTTTAAAGTCTGCACATTATTGTGAAGCGATCCCTTAGGAATCGGCCAGCCACCAATTCGAGGACTATCTACATAGGGCTCGTTCGAGGACCTATTTATTGGAAACTGGTGTTCAGTCCCAATAGAGCTGAGATACAAAAAGCGTATTTCCGTTTTCTATGAATATTATTCCAAGATATTCAGAAAAGTCCAATTATCTCGAACTATTAGCATTCGTGTAGTATCAAAACTGGTTCTATTTATTCTAAAATGATTTGGCTTAATTCGTGAGACGTTTGAGATCGTCGCTACAGTCACTTTGCAATATAATAATTGCTTCGAGAGGGTATATGGCTGCCTGTCGGGTACTTCGAGAAGGAGTATTTCAAGCCTCCCGCGAAGTCCAGTTATATACATTTCAAACGTCATGTTTAAGCCCGACATCGTCACCAGGACTTAGTTTCCGGCTTAGTGCAAATCTTGTACACTCGCCGCGACGGGCTTAGTCGTGTGTATTTTCTATTATGGCTGAGCGCTTCGTTAGCTAGCTACCTCCTGCTGAGGCCGAGGCGGCTCGTTCCTGAGGGGGCTTCGCGCCAACCATGCACATGAAGTGTTCACGCGAGTTTGTGTAAGTTGGCGCCAGTGTGTTTGATGTTGGAAGGGACCCCTATACCGGTGTGAAGCTCAGAGCACTAAAACAAAGTGGGCCCCCCCCCCCCTCTCACTCCGACCATCGCCAGCCCTCACACAATCCAGCGTCCACGCGTGATTGCCTCCGGCCACAAACCCTCCATTCCACCCTCACACTCATTTTTAGGGCTTAGTATAACGGATTTCTCGGATCATTGAAGTACATATCGGATAAGGCATGTTTCCGTTGATAACCCGACAAAAATGCGTCCATCCATGTTATCGCAGATAATTTTGTCCTCATTATCGTTCTCTCGTTTCGTATAAAATTATATACAAACCTTAGTTCAAGCATTTCCGTACGGCTAGCATTAGTTGTCAGAACTATACACCCATGTTCTATCCTGGAGAGGCTCGTTATTGCTTAAATAAAGACAGAAAATTACAATTTTTGCTGAATCATCTCAACACAAAAATTCAAAACATGCTACCGTCAGAGTGTCACACAAATGATATAGTATCCCAGTGGACCGTCATATTATCAATTAATCCGAGTTTCAAACAATTAACAAGAAAATTCATTATTGAATTATTATTCGCATCTATTTCATGCAAACATGAAATATAAACTGATAGTTTGCCGAATATTCTAATTTTTACTCAATTGTTAGTCAACCAAAATTGAAGATTGAAAAAACGATAAACTAAATACCGGTGATTTACTTTAATATCTATTAATAATTCGAAAAGTTTACTTAAATATAATCATACAAATTTTAATTAACGTAAATTTGTATATTGAAGGGTATATTGATTCATTATAAAATGAACGGTAAAATTTCAATAATGAATATTGCGGAAGTAGTACCAATAAAAATTAATATTGTAATCTTCGGTGAATACAAAATATGTCGAGAATATATATTAAAGCATCTTAATTTTAGATTCTGTACTTTGAAACGCTCTTGTATCAAGTTGGTCGTTGATTTACAGGCAGCCCACTGGTGTGCCTAAAGTCAAACATGAAGTGAACACCCCGGAGGGACGAGATAATCCGATTTCCATCAAGTTCATCCGCGAGATCATTTATCTGAAGCCCGCAGTTGTCAGTCGCCTCCCCGCCCGTTCAAAACGGTAGGTGAGTTCCATTCAAAATTGAAAATAGGCTCGGTTTTTCGACCGGTCTATTAATGAAACACTCGATGAAAGTTTAATTTAAATAATTTTTTCGCATTAAAAGATTCCCTACACATTTTCTCTGCGCGCTTCAGGTGAAATTAGTCTCTTTGGTCTTATTGAGAAACATTGGTTTTGTACTTCTGATCCAAAAATTCAATTTATTTAATTAAATAGTGCAAATTAGAAATTTTGCAATTTAACAATTTGATTGTCACATTTAACACATTATATATATATATATATATATATATATATATATATATATATATATATATATATATATATATATACACACACACACACACACACACACACACACACAAAGCGGATTTTCTGTTAGCTTTTATCAGCAGAACAGAAAAAGATATCTTCCTGAAAATAACCTAAATTTCCCAGTTTTATTCCGAACATTGGAATAAAACCTCTTTTATACTTTCTACGCTGGTTGTAAACTCAATTTACGCAGTCTGTAAGACTCAAAGATGTGACTTCGAAGTGAGAGGACATTTTTTTAAAAAAACTTCGAACTCTTTTATTCTTATACATAATAAGACACCGCCGGTGAAGTCTTACGGCAAGGTTGTTTCATGAATAGTAGAATTTACAGTAGTGGCGATATTATTCCCTTTTTTCGAATTTAAAAAATAATGAAACTTTAAATAATTTCAAGTCCGATAAATAAATTCCGAAAGGTTTTGCCGAATTCACATCTGTGATTCAAAAAAAGAGGTGTAAAGTGTTGGAATTTACTTGTCACAAATGACACATAGACCAGAACAAAGACAAAATAATTATTAAATTGAAATTTGTAACATTAACATCGCATAAGTAAAGAAAATAATGAGGAAGAATTATATATATTCAACAACTTTTCTTCCGCTGTAAAATAGTTAAAGTTATTTCAATTCAATTCAATATAAGAGGAATTCCTGTTCTATGAAATTCGTTAGAAGGTAATAACGATTTATCCTTCAAATTTTATAATTGCTTTCTTCTGGAAGTGGTTCTTAACAACTGAAGTTACTCTTTTTTAAGGAATTAAAGAGTGGACGTAGAAGGCCGCCTGGAATATTTACAATCCCGTAGGCGGGGACGTTAAACACTTTTAAAAGAAATGTTCTCAGTCCGAACGCGAATGGGGCGAATGGGGGGGGGGGTTGGTGGGATGGTTGAGTTTAAGGGGTAAAAGCGCGGTGGATCCCCCGGGGAGATTTCCCCCGTCTAGGATTTAAATCTGCCGGAATGGTTTTTCTCAGCTGGGCGATAGCATCACTTCAGCCCAGAGGCGCCCCCTCCATCACTGAAATGCTAAATGTCCCGCTAAATCCTTTTAGCCGAACAGTGTTGATGATGATTTCAACTCGAATGGGCGCCGCCCATAAAACGTGGCAATTTCAATTTCGCGTTCAATTTTAGACCTCGGTTTAACTGAATAAAAACGGCTTGTGACGACTAAAAAAAGATAATTACGTACATTGCGTAAACGTAATATAAGCACTTTGTAGCTTTAGAGGCTCTGTGCGACCCGAATGCTGTTTCAGCGTATGCCTCACTCAAATATTTGGTTTTTCAATATTAAAAAATGAATATATCCCGATGCCTACCCCGGTAAATCCTGATCCATGTTACAGAAAGATATGCCGGGGAAGAAGAAACAAATCTAAAGAGAAGCATTTGCCCCTAATATCTCGAAATTCCCAGAATACAAGAAAGAAAGGAAGGACCCCTTCCACCCTTGCTCAATCGAGCGTTCTTTATCAGTATGCTTAATGCGGCTTAATATGAAAATAGTGCCTTGAAAGGTTTCAAACTACAGCTACTAAAATTAGTTTAAATTATTTTCGTTTGAGTGAAACGAAGAGCGAAATATTTCAAAGCTATCGGAAATTTAAGAGATAATTGAAACCAACTGCTTTCCACGTGAAATGCTTCGGAAAAGTTTGATATTCTTCTTTGGGGGCACAAATTTGAATTGATTGGTAGCCAATAAAATTATAGCCAATCAAGAACCTCCTAATTGGCGTTACTGTCGACAAATGAGATATATTGGTGTCAATTATGTGGAATATTATAACCGAAGGTTGCGCTGGCGCCAGAGTGTGGTGGTGTGCTGTCGTCCATCGTAAGGGGCCCGTGCTCTCGGGGCCTCTCTCTCATCCGTCTTTGGCCACCCACTCAGGCCCCCCATTTGGTTCCCTTTATAAACGAGACTGTCGCATTCTTCGGATGGGTTCATGCCCAACTCCAATTACTCACAATCTTCTTACCACTCCTTCACCCCGGCCGATGTCTTTCTCTTCCGTTTCATCGGAGTACTATCCCCTGTGTAGGAACGGGGGAAGTTTCTCGGCTAGTTAATTAGAGTTAATTCTCTCCGCTTACCGCCCACTCGAGATTTATTTACTATTAGCTTAGGAAATGTATTAAACAACTACTATCTGCCACAGTAACAATATTTATTCCAGTCCTGCATTCTTAATATGCATATATGAAAAAGTAAAGGTAATGTATCCTTTCTGTATTTGACTTATTGCTAACATGTCTCTAATTATTGAGGTGTGATCTGCATTTTTATTTTGCGTTTTAATTACTCACATTCAGCTGATATGTAAACTATTGTAACTACAAGCATTATCAATAAATTATGTTTCTCTCTCTCCCTCTCACACACAGACACACGTGTATATAAATATGATTTATTATCAAAATTTTTATAATAAAATATTTATATTAATTAAATCTAATTTTTATCACGTACCATTGTTATAGATAGTATGCAATATGTTTACGAAAACATTCCACTTATTGGATGGAGGATAACATGCATAATAAAATTTAAGTTCAGTGTATGTAGGAACCGAGGGGTGTAGATTTATTTTGAGCTGTATTTGGAACCGATACGATCGGAGGTATCGGAGGCGAAGTAGTGAACAGAGATTTACGACGCGGGCCTAACTGTCGGATCTTAAGCGGGGCGCTTAATCGTGAGCCGCTGGGTATAAATCCTTCATCAGGTAAATAGCTGCCGGATCAGGGAGCGTTCGTTCCCCTCTCCCGTCGCTTTCTCCGAACTCGATTATGCCGGTGGAACGGCTTCGAGAGTCTTCGACACCGGCCGAAAGAGGGGAATTCGTCGTGGTGTCGTCGCATTTGGCCCACCGCCGGTGGAGCGCGCCTGGACGCTGTGGAGGCCGGGGGTTATAACTTCACAAAAGGTCGGGTGTATGAGGGGGGGGGACGAAATTAAAAAATGAAAAATGGTCCGGCATTAAGACAGGAGTACGCTTTTTCTACGGGGGCACTTTTCAGAACGCTGTGCCATTATTTAGAATGTAGCGGTAGGCGAGGTGGTGGCGCGGGCGCGGGCGCGGGTATTATTATAGAAATGGGCCGAACTGAAGGGAGACAGTCGGCCGGACATTTTTACTGGGATTAAAAATAATTGTCCCTTTTTTACCATCCGCCGCCAGTCTCTTTACACTGGAGGAGTCCTCCCGTGTCTGGCCGGGAAGCGCATCAACCCCGTCACCCTATTTCAATCCCCACTGTTGGGAGTGTATCCCGTTTTCGAGATGAAATACTATTCACGAACGAAATAAACTGCTCTCTTGTTTCGGGTGGAACTGAACGAAAAAACTGGCGTGTATCACCGAGTTTAGAAATATTACACCCTTTCTTGAAGCCGGGGAGGCGTGAAATTGTGGCAGAATAAAGGGAAGGGAAATTAAGACCGTTATTCAACATTTTTTTTTAATTTCTTCGACCGTAGCTCGGTGCTGGTTTTTGTATCGGACAATCTAAAATATGATTTATCTTCACTCAGGCCGTGAGCGCTGAGACCGTTACAAATTCAAAATGAAATCTATTTTGCCACCCGTATCACTTATTGATGGAAGAATTCCACAAACGATGACCACATTGATTTATCTCAAACAATGCACGATAACCCCGCATAAATATATTAACGCGTATGTGATAATAATAAAAGTTATTACATTTCGATTTAATATAACAGTTTCAGATTATTGAATTGCCCAATATCTATGAAATCATTTGAAAAAGTGTGAAAGAGTCCGTGGAGGTTTCCGTACCCCCTGTTAGTGGTATATGTCAAGACCTGTTACGGAAACTTTCTCCGATACTTTTCTGTACGATGTAATCGGCTGTTTGTTCTGAACAAACCTACCGACTACTGATGACAGAATAACCGAGATAAAAATACGGATATACTGAGTTCATGTTCCAATGATAGATTTCCAACTGTGACCGGCCTTGAGTCATTTCATTTTATAAATAAAGTATTCTTGTAAAAAAGACAAAAAATTCTTCCCCTTTCGCGGGGATGGCTGACTGAAATCTCATATTGACTCCATTTCGGAACCTAGGATAATTGCTACAAGGAATCAAATAAAATAATTATAATCCACTGGATAGGTTGTGGAAATTTTAAAATTATCCCAAAGTTAAATCATGCTTTCTTGTTTCCCAACTTTATGAACTCGATTAGTATTAACTTGAAATTACGGTGGGTTGTAAGTGCTGTACCAGACTCACTGCCGGATTCCTGAATATTCTTGTCGAATCCACCTCGACATTAAGACAGTCATTTATGATCCACATACTTACGGGGGTGGAGATAGAAGTATAGTATACCGTTCTAGAATTGTGCTTAAATTCGGCAGCAACTTTTGAATGGGTCGCAGTTGTAAATAGTAGAAATATTGTCATCACTGTGGGTTGTCTCTTGCGTCATAGCGACAAACCGAAACCTGACTACAATAACGCGGGGTAATATTATATTTGTTATAGTAATGTCTCTCAGGGGGTGAATTTATAAAAAGAATATGCAAAATGTGTATAATGTCTGAGCAATTCTAACCCCCCAATTCAATTCAGTGTCTTTTCCTTTTCTTACTCCATTCAGCTCCCCAATTCGCTCACGCCCGCTCCCCCAATCATACGGAACTTCAGAATTTTTTGAATTATTGGATTGCTGAAAGGGATGGAAGGGGTGGTGGAAGCCCCAAACTTCGCGGGGGCGGAGGCCGGACGCCCATTTGTTTCCACGGGCATTGTGCTCGCAAAACTTCCCCCGCCCCCATCATCATCCCCTTCGCGCTACGATAATTCCCCACCTTGATTTTTACCCTGAGCACCCTGATCATTATCCGATTTTTGTGAGTTTCATTATTGGGCCGTTTCAGGCAAAAAACCTAATTGGGCATGGTAAATTGGAGTTGAGCGATTCCCTTTCGTTTCAAGCGGCTAGAAAACTATTTTTCTAGATTCGTTCCAGAATTATATTCATTCATTTCATTCATCAATTCTGTATAATTTATGTCTGTTTATATGGCATTAATTGATGACTGAATGGTTGGTTTTCCATCCCTTCTGTGCGCCATCAGGTCTACGAGATTCATCCTCTTTTTACGAGATTCCATTCTGAAATTTATTGAGGTAAGCGAGAACTTTATCGTTCTTTATGTCAATTTGTGTAGTAACTTTTCTTCGTGAGGCACGATGCTGAAAACGGATATTGACGAAATACATTGCAGTTGACATATAGAACATTTAGATTAAGAATATTTACATCCTAAGGAAAGTAGTACTTTAGTAAATCAAGTATGTGTATAAACGTATTTTTCAGTTTTTAAACAAATAAATTATTTTGCTTTTTGCATTCACCGACACGCTTTAATAACACATTTTTTAATTGATTGAATTTAAGGAAAGGACATAAAAACCATTATTAAACCTTAATTACAAGACTCTTTATAACTAAGAAGACAATTAAGAATTCGATGTTTAACCACTGTAAATATCATAATAACATTTTATAATTTGCATTACAATTTCATGCGTAATTCAGGTATTAAGAGTAAATTTGCTTTAAAATATGTAGGAGCACTGAATTAAAGGATAAGGGAGTCGTTCGGAGTCAAAAGGACGCCATTATCCTTTATAAAATATTCACCTTCTTTCCAGTTTTATGCCGTAATACGGTTGTAAATAATGAAACGTTCGTTTTTGGGATTCAGCCTGAATTTTTTAATTGCCGTGGTAATTGAAGAATAGCGCTAAGAATTTAAGGATTCTTACAGAATAAAATAACTTATGGTGCATAACCACTGTATACAGATTGCAATTTTACTCGTGAAGATTAAGCTGGCTAAAATTCATT
Organism: Lethocerus indicus; assembly: GCA_019843655.1. Classification (NCBI taxonomy): domain Eukaryota; kingdom Metazoa; phylum Arthropoda; class Insecta; order Hemiptera; family Belostomatidae; genus Lethocerus; species Lethocerus indicus. Next base: position 15,511,165 of record JACDQD010000003.1, on the reverse strand, counting down.
TTCAATCTGCCAATAATGTTCAATGAAGCTTCATATCTTAGTTTATGTATATATATATATATATATATATATATATATATATATATATATATAAGGTGTACCCAAAAGTAATCAACAATTTGATAAAATGTATTTTGATCTTGAGGAGTTTTTCAAGAGGAGAATCGAAAATTTGCCGGAAAAATGGCAGAGAGTTGTTGATAATATTGGTGAATATATAGTACATTAATAATTAAAGTTTCTTTGTTAGCAAAATAAAATGAATTCCAAAGTCGAAATGTTGATTACTTTTGGGTACCCCAAATATATATTATAAGATTCAAATTTTCATTCAATAACTAATAATTTGAATGAATCGAAATTATAACCAATCGAGCATCCTCTCAAACACCACAATTACACCTAAGATTATTATTTTATTGTTCCAAAAAAATAAAAAAGTGAAGATAGTTATAATACACCTAATATCCTTGGTAACGATACGATGTGAGTAATAGGTTCTCCTGATTAGGATTAGAGTGTTCCTGTTAGAACATTTTTTTAATTTTTTATCTTGCGCAATCAACTTTTACACTTATAGGTGCAATTGATACATGTATTTTTTTCACATGTTTGTCTCGATAAAGAAACCACCCAATGATGGCGCTTTTGACATGATTTAACTACTGCCCGAGGTGATCTCTGGGCCAGTGGCGTTTAAGCTGTCGTGGTGGGGATAGTGGATGGGTAGAAGAGGAAAGGGACTGAACGAGTGGATTAGGATGAGGAGAAAGGCGGGAGTGGAACTTCAGGAACCGAGATTTTGCGACTTCATCGACTGTTTGTTGAGATCATGGTGGACCTGTTAGAACATAGAGCAGATTTCTGTTATCGGACACCGCTTTCAGGTCTAGCCGTCTCCGGCCCGTTGAGTTCAATCGTCGGTTAGAAGGGGCGTCGTCACGCCACTCGGTGACGTCCGAAACGAATACCGGCGCTGCCTATATCGCGGGAGCTAAATGGCTGGGAAGTTATAGTGCCCCGGTTGGAGTTGGCTCTTCCCCGAAGCGCACCCTGTTTATCTCGGCTCTAATCCCAAGAGAGAGAGAGAGAGAGTGAGAGAGCGTCCCATTATTCCCGGTCCGATTCATTGCCTGCCACACAACAACAAATATTACCCACCGGCTTGCAATTTATGAGTTGTATTTCATTCGTTTGGTTTTCCGGGCGGCCGTTGGAGATATGTGTAAACGGTGCGTCCGCCATACACGGTCCCGCTCGGTTCAAGTTTGAGAAGAAAACTTTAACCCTTTGCACTCAGGACCGTTCTGGATGTTGGCTACCAGCTACTCCTTGGTGGTTGGCCGATGTCACTGTTACTGCTATCTTTTCGACTAGATTCAGTCTTTAATCTAAATGATATTTAACGAAGGAACTTATTTACCGAGAGGAGAATCACTTCCGATTTTCTCACTCGTTAGACCTATCTATACCGCTCGACGCTTCAAACCGGACTGAGCTCAGCTTTGAAACTCTTTTCCTCCAGTTTTAGACTTGTTTATTTCTATTTCTACAAATTTCACTATACAGTGTGCGACCTTTCTTCTACAAACTCTCCCTATCCCTCTTTTCGAGTGGCGCCGAGAAGTGCTCGGACCGCCTCACGTCCTCTTCCGACACAAAACTAGCCGACATTTCCTTTATATATCTTAGTAATTTTACTATATTTTGATTTGATGTCTTGTGCCATTTCAAGAGAAAACATCGGGGAAACATGCACGTCTCAAAAAGCCAGAAATGACTTGATTCCCCGCAATAACTAATAAATTTTAGTGTCCCCTCAGAGGGGACATCGGAGTGATAGGCTAGAATTACGATGTCCCACGAGAGGGGACAACGGAGTACAAAAGGGTTAACTAACATAAAACTGCGTCCCAATAGGTCCTGGTAGGATTAAACCGCTCACTCAATGCTCGTCTAAACAAGCGAGGAGTGTCGGACAGATACTCGGATGAGGAACAATCGTGCTGCTGGACTGCCGGCGGGACCTCGTGATAGCAGTGCCCATCGAGAACGCTTTTCGAGCCCGAAACTCAATTACAGCAGCACTTTGAAGCGTTTTTCCACTATCTCCGGACAAGTGGCTTAATGTGTCTCCCACCGTTGGTAGGTAAAGCCCGCGCCACTAAATTGCGGGGCGAGTTCTCTCCAATAATGAGGAGGAATATTCGTAACTATTAAGGTTCATTACCAATTGTCATAATCTATAACAGGAGCGGAGGTGGTTATGCCGTCTAAAATTCAGAAATTAAAGAAGATTTTGGAAGGCGAACTAACCAGTTTTAATCCTCCATTTGTGGTACAATTCGTAAATTTCGAAAATTTATCACGCATTTAGAATTTGTGCAGATCCAGAGCTGTCCTTTATTTATAGATTTGAGGGAGGGTATCGCGCCTATAAAGAATGTTTTAGACACGTCTGACCATCATAAATGATGCATGCTCGGGGTCGCCGAGCTCTTGGAACGGGGCCATGTATAGCTAGCGGGGTGTTGAAAAACGATTGAAAACCGCTGTGTGGATTTATCTGGCCCGGAACCACCATCCCCACCACCCGACCAAGTGTAGGACACCGCTCTACAGTAATAAAATGCTTAATGTCCACTCGTCTGAAAGTTGACCCCTCCCGTTTTTGCATCTTGAATAGCGCTTTGAATAGGGCCGGTTGCAATCGGGGCTATGAAAACACGCACTGGACTTCATTTGCCTACGATTTATTGCGCGAACATTGGCCATTATAGTGATTCACTCTGCCATGAGGCGTCCATTGTCTATTGTTCTTTCGGTAATTATATGAAACCCACTTGTATAAAAATTATATTTACCCCGACCATATATTTTTTTAAATAGCTCAAGTATTAGTGAAATGCATCGAGGTTAATTTACATCCGCACATTTGCAATTCGTATTTTCACTTAATGAAATGACGTATTGACAACCAGTGTTCGGTCCCGTGTTCATTAATTCTCATCAGTTGAATAAATAGTTATACAATGGTAAGTTAATAAATACGTTTCACGTGTTTCACTTTTGAGGGTCAATAATGATGACGAGAAACCAGCGCACGCATTAAGTTGGATAAATTGTCGGACGTAGAGCCTAATCTAAAATCTTATATAGGAGGGGGGCGTGCAGGAATAAGTAACCCGGGCCGACATCGGGACAGCGACGGTGTTTGTCTCAATTTTCCGCCAAATTGAATTTTTATCAGACGTCTGGTTAGGAACTTGGGCGGGGGCGTTTAAGGGGCCGTGCATCGTTCAGAGTCGCTAAGACCTTTCGGAGGGGGGACGGGGCTAAAGTTCTTCAATAAACAAAATTGGAGAGATTCCCGTGTCGGGAACAAAGGACGTTGGGTTGAGGGGAGAGGAAGACGTTATTATAAACCTCTGTCGGAAGAGGGAAAGTCATATTTCCCAATATTTTAAGAAGAAATGAAATCTATTTACACGGGGGCCCAGCAATATTGGCCGAATATTTATGAACGCATTTTTAAACACCCCTCCTATTACTGATTTGAAAATTGTAACATCCTAATCAAATTATGAAAATTCTTATTCAGAAGTTCGATTTCCCAGAAGAAATGAATTAAGCGGCTTTACGCTTTCAAATTGCCCTCCTTAATTATCGATGAGACGGTTCGGTAGCGGTAAATGATAAAATTGGAGAACAAATTAAAGGCGTTTTAAAAGCCACGCTGTTAATCGCTGGGCATCCCGACCGAGCTGTCTTCCCCCTAAAGTTCAATTAATTCAGAAAACCAACGAGGTCAAAATTGAAATATAAGTGATCCTTACCAGCAGCTATCTTGCTTTTTTTAACGCAATTTCATGAAGGTGACTGATGATTTATGCTTTTACAAATTTTTTAATCTCAATACGAATGTTTTATTTTTACTGAAGAAATATGTTATACTATTCTGCCCAATAATTCAATGATTCTTACAAATGAATTCATTATTATATGATATCTTTTCTGAAATAATAATTACTCATTTCTAAGGGTACTCCCTAATGTGGATAATTTAAAATTTGAATGTCGCAAATTAAGCAATAAATTTGTAGCAGAAAAACAGTTAAAATTGTTGCGTTTATTATTATGTCCTTGACTTTTTTCACATTTACACGCTTGATGTAACCGGTGTCAGACAACTGAAACGATTGTCTTACTAAATTATAGTTTTTCAATTGTAAAGTTTAACGAACCATTGCATATAACTTCAACGCTATTAATTTAACAGGCGCCCACAGCACCTATATTGTAGAGATTATGTGTAGGAGGACTGAACGAAAGTTAATGCACATAATGAACATTTGAAATCTGAAGAGGAATGGAGCTACCAATTTCCGGTATAATTTCAATGGGCTCTAGTAAATCCTTCACCACAATAGGAATTTTGAGTCCTGCATGAGCCTACATTCGTGAACAGAGTGCGGTACCATTTACCAACTGCTGCAGATTAACATTTCTCGATTTACCGCACATGGAACAGCGATAATGTTCAGTGACGATGTCTATAAACGACTATGCTGGACTGGATTAAATTAGAAATTTTTATATTGAGGCTTATTTTTTTATTTTTATTTTGTTTTTATGGCTTTGCGACATTAAATGGGTTTACTGTCTCCCCTCGCTCGTTTTGATCTATTCTCGGCCGGTCTCGACATTGCTTCCAGATGATGACATTATCGAGAGTCAAACAGAAAGGATAAATATTTTCTGCTTATAATGAGTATAGTCTTTAAGAATATTTAATACAAAAAGGGTAATTTATTAAATAGATGTGCTGAAAACTCAAGACAAATAACTGGACTAATACGATTCAGATTTAATTTTCGCACACCTTTCTATGGAGTCGATTCCTCACTTGAAACTAAGAAGGTGTCACAACGATGTTTAACAAAGGAGGGCTTTACATTTATATTGGATTCATATATAGCTGTTGTAGTAGGAATAAATAACGACACCGCAGGTAGCCATTATATCTGTTTTGTTAATACGATGAATAATTTACAGATTCGACACATAATCGAAAGCCATTGAAGCGTATTAATTTGATGCAAGCTGATACCACCAAATAAACACGATCGAAACTCATTTGAAATGAATCAAAAACACATGCACATATTAAAAATGTATAAATCAGATTGATTACTTAACAGCGAATGAGGATATTTCCTCCCCTTTTGATATTTCTTTCTCAGGGTTTTACTTAAGATCAAGCCATTATTTTTTTTTACGCGGATAGTCACGAATGGATGAGCATTAACGTGGTTGAAAAACTGTTCAAAAGAAAAACTTCCTAAAGGAATTAATTTAAATGTTTGGGTAAATATAAATATCTGATAAAGTATTAAAGAGACTGCTACTCACAACAGTCACAACTAAAGTATTCATTTCTATACTTGTATTAAGGTAGAATTCGGGATGCTAATAGTGAACCATTCTGTATAAAATAAGTTAATTGATTAGTTGAGCGACCACATAGAGCGGATAATATAAGTGCACTTGAATAATAATGAGTCTAATCCGACCAATTATTTAAAGGCTTACTTAAGTAAAGTATTTAAATTCATTCTGAGGAAAATTAGAAAATTAATGCTCCAGTGGGAAGCTTCGCGAGCTTAAGAAAGCAATGAGTATTACTTACCGGGTTTTACTTAGACAATAGAATTATTCTGATTTATTTAATACGGAGTTCTTTATTTCTTAATACTGTGTTGCTCGGTTACTCGTAAAATGAATCAATATTTAATTGATTAGCAATATCTTACTAGAGAAAAATACGGCTGTATTTTTTCTCGACCAGTACATTTACGGTTAGTGGGGTTGACTCTATTTCTCAGATACCGATTTAGTAATATCGCATAATTCTTTTTGCAGGCCTTGTACAATAAATGTTGCAATCCTTTTCACCCTCCGGGCGGCTCCGTGCAACGGATAAATTTTCTGAGTTTCCCGCATCTTAAAAAATTTTATGATTTCGACGTGAGTTGTTTATACAAAGCAGAGCTATAAACTATAACGATAAGCAAGGTTTATACATTTATATATAGGAGATTTTATGTATCGCCGCCGTATGTGCTCACAACGATTTATTACACGGAGAAATTTAATAATATAAAAATATTAGGAAAACCTATACTGCATAATATATTAAATCGTAGTGCATCGCTTATGGAGACAGTCTTAAATGAATTAAATTTTATAATTTTACTGCGATCATTCTTAATCAATACTTCTTATAATATTGAGATTATTTGATGTATAAATAGTGTACTGTAGCGCGACTCTAAAACTATGTGATACTTCTTTATTTTACCAGCTGATATATTCTGAACCTGCCTAGATTATTCTACGAAAATCCGTGTGTTACAACTATTAATTTTTAATGTTATAGCGTTTGTGCAGATCCTCTGCCTCCTCTCCCTGGTTTGGTATTTTTGCTAGACCGGTTTCGGCATACCGGATCCTCCACTGTCACTGCACCTTTCTCTCGTTGATTCTCGGATTCTCTCTTTGTTCTCTTGTTGAGAGTATCAGTTTTTAAAAAAATAAGTCCCGCATATTATCGGCACGTTCTGTTATTTGTAAATTTGAATCAAATTCCCAGATAGTCGCTGTACCGATTCTAAATTGGGGAAAAGATATTAATTTCTCTATAGGCAATCTTGGATCCAGGACGGCAACGGTCCGTAGGCGAGGGCTAATGCTCGGGCATAAAATTGCCGGCCCTTGTGCGATACATATTGCAAACATTCTAGCCGCTCAATAGCCCGGTAAGGAGACTCCCAGGGATCCTGGTTTAGTGTTATAGTGTCTCAGTTTTACGCCCGCCAGGGCTCCGTAAGGGCCCTTTTTTATTTTTATTTATGCAGCGTTTGAATGAAATTTGGCATCCCGAAAAACTGAGCCTCCAGAACCATAATATAAACTACATTTACTGAGTTGATTGGAAAGCGGGCAAATTATAATTCGCTCTGGTATAATTTCGTAAGATACTTCACATCGCCTCTTGAAATGGTGATGACGTTACCGAATCTCGCTCGTAATTCTGATTAATGCATTGAAGTTTACGCGCTCCTGTCGTTAATCAGTTACAGATTCAAATTGAACGAAAATTAGGTATTATTATTTAAAATATTAGTTTTTAATGATAATTCCAATGCGCGCAAAGATCTAATAGAGAGGTTTTAGAATACGAATATTTATCTGAGTTAAAGAAAATAATTATTTAAACAAAAAATCGCGATCCCGATTTCTATAGAAAACTTCAATATTGTTGTTGGGGTGCTCGGATAACTAGCGTAGCATTACCATAATAAAGGTACTTAATAAAAATGAACAAGAATACAGGCTGAATATTCTTTATATTGCGAGTCGGAACGTCATTCAGCCGACGCCGGGGCTTCATTGTTAGTCGGGGGAAATAATGCGGGGTTGTGCAGTGCTATGTCGAACGGAGGGCGGATGGTGGGGCGAGCGCTGTGCGGGGCGAGTGGGAGAGAAAAAGATTATTACACTGGACTCGCCCGACGCTCCCCTAATTAACACATACAGCAGGTTTATCTTGCGGAGCATATTGTAATATCCCGTAGTTTGTTTCCCCTCGGGCTGCGCCCGCGTCAAATTAATTGGCCTGCAACCTGTTTCTCTAGTGCCCCCGTTAATTTCAGTTCTGAAGAATAACAAGGCGCGTCATGATAAAAAAGATCACGATTCCGTTTCAGACAATAACGATTTGTGTAAAATTTTCGTTAGTGTTTTGCCGTTATGAAAACAGAAACATATACCGGCCTAGCTCTAACTATGATAAAGATGTTTCACCGGTCCTGTATTTCATTACATCTATGAACGATACCTCGTTAAGGTATAATCCTTGGCTAATGAACAGTCTGCCATGCTATTGTCTGTTAGCCAAATCTGTGTAATAATGTACATGTAAACCTCCTGACTCATTCGCTTTGAGATTATCACATGTAAGGCTGACCGGGATAGTTAATTACGATCTACAGTTTGCTAATAAATAAAGAAAATGTTTAGCGATGGCTATACAACAAAACAAAGTTTTAATGATTTTTCACAACCGCGGACGGATTTCCAGTGTTCAATCAATGCGACCACCGACGTTGCTGGTGTTCAAGTTGTTTTCACCGGGTTTATTGTTGTTCCATTTTCCCTTTCTTCAATCCCGTCGCCGCCCCCTTGTTTTCCTTTTTTCGCATCATTTGACTTAACGTTTCTTTTTCGGGCCGGGCTTTGATTCCACCCGCGGAGTGGGGAGGGTTTCGGTATATTTATTTTTATGATCCATTAGCCACGAGCAAAAACTTAACCGATTTTATATATTACGAAGGTGTATAGCACTTCAGGGCTGTTCCAGATAACCTCATATCGATTCGTTAGAATATGACTACGCCGTGAGTGTCAGAGATATATATTCTACGTAGGAAAATTCGTGTCACCCTCAGTTTTTTAAAACCATTTGGCTTAATTTGACTATCAAATAATATCCAAAAAAGGTGGATTATCTAATCAATTCAAATCAATCTAATCAATAGCAACATATCTATAGCCCCTTTCCTACTAAAAAGTTTGCAAATTATAGTAGTTTAGATAAACTCAATGTAAATAAGTAATATATTTCATTGATTATATTCCGTGAACAAGCTCTAAATATTCTTCAATATTAAGTAATCAATGAGAATGATTGCACTAATTGTAAATAAAACCTCAACTATTGCTTAAAGCTATCGTTGTCAAATGTAGATAGGAGGCACTTGTGTCAGTATCACTACCAAAGGACAACCAGTTGCTTAGTTGGCGGAACCAACATCCGATCGGATGGCGACGTGGACCGGCTTAATGGAAGTGAGGTCGAGGCTGCTGAGTGAACGCGGGCCCACCACAAAGGGTAGTAGTTAGATATTGGGTTTTGTAATTAGCAGGCAATCCGCCTCAATTCCAGTCAATTAACCGCGAATAAGATTTCACCTGTCAGCCCCGCCCAAGTTCTCCTCCGATTGGCCCTACGAGTCGCATCGACCTCAACCGAAACGCGTACAATTTCGCACCGTCGTACGATTTTCGTTTATAATTAATCTATTCACGTAATAAATGTATGGACTTCAAAGTTACGAAGAAATGTTTAGTTTAATTTACTTCACCCTGAATGCAAAGGGGTATGCTTGTCAGGTGCCAGTATGTAATATCGAAGTCAAAAATGCCATAGGAGAGAAATTAGTTCGCACAGAGTGAAACATATTTTTTAATTATGTTGAACAGTCGATTTTAATATATTGAGCTATTCAATTAATTATTTCTACAAATCAAAACCGCTAATAAAAATAGATTTTGTTAGAAGATTTCGGAGGTTAAGATGTATCCTGTATAAACGCGGTCACGCTTGGGCCACCAGATCTGATATGAAAATCTCGATCTTCTATTCGAGAGTAGCATTACTAGGCACAATCGGATCTAATAACGGGGTAGATTATCTAGACGGTCAATATCTAGACTGTATCTAGACTGGGAGACTGGAGAGAGAGAGAGAGAGAGAGAGGGAGGAGGGTGGCCCCAGGGGCATTGAGGCAGGGGCCCGTGGGGACGGGCGGCCCTTCGATACGGCCGCCTGAGTTGCGAACAATGGCTGGGGCCGGGCCCTACACATCGGCCCGCTAAATCTCCGCCATCAGTGCCGGTTAATTGACTCCAACTCTGCCGTCAGCTCACCGCCCTCCTATTTATCCGCACCGATGTCCGCCTCCTTATCGCCCGATTTGCAGTAAATTCCGGCGTAATTTGCTCCATAATTTAGACCGGACTCCGGTGGGGCCGGCTGGGAGGGGGCGGATCTTCGACGTTCGCGTTGGACAGTGTTAATCTATACGGGGTCGTTACTACCCTCGGAAGAGGCTCGCGAAAACTACGCCACCGTCCGCCCATATTATACTGCCGAGTTAAGCGACTGAAACTAGATTAAGGTATTTGTTTAGGGATGAAGGTGTATGAGGGTCCGGGATTTCATCGTACCCTTCTCCCAAACTAGGTTAGTTTCCGTGTTGACGGGGTAATTGATTGAAAGCCGAAATGTGTATGTACCTCGCTATATTAATAAAAAAATCCACCCGATAATTCAAGCAGTACTGGAGCCTCTCGGCCTGAATTATATAATTCTTGAAGCTATTTTATCGAATTAGATTCCACACAGTCACAAAAAAAGTCGCAGTCAATTTTTCGTATATAATTTCGTCCTGCTCAAGACTATTATAAATGAATGTTTCTTTGTTGTTTGTCACCCATACAAATTTATTATTTCTATTTAAATTTATTTTTAGTATTTCTTCAACATTTAGATCGAAGCAGGGGACTGAGGGAATACCGCTAATACCCGAGGAATAGCGGCCTACGTAAGGATGAAAATAACATCGGGAAGGGGAAAATTTCGAGGCGTGAAAGAAGAAAAATATCGCCCGGAGGAGGCGCAGAGAGGTTCCGCTCCCTCTCTCCGATTAAAAAATAAAAGAGCCCCAACTTCGTCTTCGAGTCCTATTGAAATCTGTGGCATATACACAGGGGTTCAGAGCAAACATTAGAACCAACCTACAAACTGACAAACGCCGCAGTTAGGAACACCGAAATGGTTACAGTACTCACCAGCATAATAAATACCGGTCATGGGCCGGTGGAAACAATCATATTTTATTTGTAGGAAAACAGAATTTTATGTTTCGATTGGGGCAGTATTCAAATTTATTTTGACTCAAATAAACTTCCACCGACTTTCGCTTCGTAGGTCCAGATTCGTGTAATACCAAAGGACTGAATTTAGTCGGAAATAAACACAAAGGATGAACGCGTCGTCATTCAATTTGATCGATTATTTACCTACGACGTCGATCGATAACTCCCGAACGTCGAATTGGATAGGAGTCCATAATTAGGATGGGTATTTCCGAAATAATATTCTTGGCGAAAGGTATTCAGCCGGCGGCGGAATCAATATCGGGGGGCCGAGGGAGTTTGATAACTGGTTTACGTTGCCGGCAAGCCAATCCGGGCCAACTGCAACATCCCAGCCAGTCGAAGGTGGAACAATTTTGGGATCTTGCGCAGCTGATTTGATCGCGCTTTTATCCCACTTGTTCCACCGCAACTTGTTTCTCCGAGCTGTTATTTCATTAGAGTAGAACTTCAACGATAGGATGTTTGAATATTGTGGTTTGGATTCTCAATATTGTGATATTTGTATCATTAAGGAAATTACTCCCAGCTGTTATACCGATGGGAAGAATTTCTCAGGCTCAACTACGTACCCAACACGTTGGCAATATTGTAACGGAAATTTGTATTTGTAAATTAAACGAATTTAATATAACTTTCCTATGTTTGTATTTAATATTGACAGTGTTCTACTAATATTTGAAGTCTGTACCTCCGACATGACTCGTGTTACAGCGCTCACAATATGCGCACCTGAACCTCAAAAATTATCTAAATCCTCATCTGTTATGAATCGTCAAGTTTCAACGGCGTCGAACATTACAGCAGAGTAACTATTCTTGGGCGATTAGGTACGACTAATGGAAAGTAGGTTATCTCGCACAGTACATTAATTCATAAAAATAGAAGCTCTGTTAATTAAAGGAGTATAACAAAAAGGCGCTAATTATACTAAGCGTAAAATTTATTCGCTTTACCTCCGTGGGCTATGGCCTACTAGTGTCTTTATAATGCAAAGCTACCGAAGATACTAAGATACTAAAACCGATCATTGCTTATTTTCCAGGTGAATCAACAATGAACTTCCAGAAAACAACTACAACCATATAAAGTATAATATTCGCCGGTGATCCGTATACCTTAATCATTCCTGACGGTGTAAAACATTGTGAGGTGAACATAAGAGCATTAACGCCCGGCCGGTGCCTAATGCCTCGCTCTCTTTCGCGCCTTTTAATTGAAAGTATTCGGAGATGATGTAGGGCCGTTTATGGCTTCCTTCTGAACAGCCGGGGAAAAGGATGTTGCTCTTACAATCGGCGTCAAACGAGGGTGGTACAATGGCGGGCGATCGCGGGGGGCAACTTCGCCCTCGCTATTCGTCCCTTCACAAATTGTCGCCGGCCGAACTTGCCCCGCACTCGGACCCCTCCACTAATATGTCCATCCCGACGGATATTTATTTGTTGTCCGTTAAATCAATTTTTCCGTCTCCTGGTACATCATCAACTCTGTACTTTTTTCAGTTCGTCCTCTCGTCTGGTTATCAGTGCGAACTTTACTCTCGAACCGCCTCTGTACCCGCTTAATATAAAATAAATTACAGTTACTATATAACGAATATTAGTTTTTCAAAAGTGCAAACCTCCCGTCATTTCTACTATTCCTTTTTATTTATTTTTGGATAATACTGCTGACGTATGATATATAAGTGGAAAATATGCTCACTATTAACCCCGATGCCGTTTCGAAAGATTCACAGTCACGCCCTCTCGCACAACTCACGAATTCACGGGCTCAGACAGTTGTATGCACAACATAAAATGTTATTCCTGTCCTATTTTCCCTGTTCTGAGATTTTTTAGACTTAAATTTGGGGTGATTATCTATATGATTAAAATTCACGTGTTAACACCTCATTATACAATAAATAATTATTTATTAGCAAACGACGTTTTAACTATACATATAATCTTTAAACGCTTATTAATTTTAATTGGAAAAACCAGAAAGTTTCTACATACAACTGGAACAAATTTACAAGTTGGCGAGGTAATCGGAATTATTTGAGCTGTATCCTCCGAACCAGAAGAAAATATACCGGTCAGTGATTTACCTAATGCTTGAATCCTCGCATTTCCCATTCGGATTCACATTTTAGCCCCGGGCAAGGTGCCCGGATATTTTCACCGGGGGTTCAAACGAAGCGGAAACAATTTAAAAGAACGTATTTTATTAATGTATTAATTTCTCAACGTTACATTATTTTAAGGGATCTCAATCAGTGATTTAAAATTATTAAATGCACTGTCCATTTTTTTATGTCAGACGAATTCGTTATTAGCAATACTGTTTTTCATATACTATATTTTTTGCAGCTTCAATTTTAGAGATCGTACAACATATATCGCTTGTCCGAACTATTACATATCGAGACGCCAGTTGAAAGTAAAACATTAAGTTTAGAAGTACCTAAAACATTCTGACATGAAATTCTTTGTTTCTACTCACTTGTTCGGCCTTAAGTAGATTTTAGTAGATGTAGTATCATTGTCAGTTCTTACACTAGACTGCAACTTGTTTTTTATAGAACCGCCCATAATGGAGGGTTATTCGAAAACCATGTAAACCCCCAAACAGAGAAAAGATTTAACGGCAAACATTTAACATTTAATTATCTATTAAAAAATACTGCCGGGCCCCCCTAAATAAATGGCTTCAATTAATTACATTGTGATTCGGATTAGATTGTCCCTGACAATTCTTATCGCGTCTAAGTCACTGGGCACTCTATTACGGTTTTGCGGCTATTACAGTGGGTTTAATTGGTGGGTTGAGTGGACGGCCTGTCGGTGACCGCCAACGCTAAATGCGCACCACCACTCTCATCCACTCTCCTCCAATACATCAAAATTCCCTTCGGAACACTCCATATAAATTTTCCCGAATAGTATAGATAAAAATGTCCACAAAATCCAACTTAATCACCAGTCCATAGTCGAAATGCATATAACCATACCTTTTTTGCCGCGGAATTAACCAACTATTTTTCATACAGGAAAGTTTTCACATATGTTTTGATATAACTGTGCAAGATACCCGACGGTTATTCAAGCGATGGAGAGGATAAAACACGACAGAACTTGCCGTGGGCGATAACCAATATCGCTCTGTTGGCACAGATCTTTTACTCTCGGTCCACAGTTTTGAACCTCCATAAATATTTGCTCTGGCCAAATATTTAACCGGTAGTTATTGAAACTTGCATGTGTTCGCAAACGGCCGGTCCAAATAATCGGTAAAATAAATTCAAGGTTAATAAACTAAAATTCTTGAAGGATTAATTTCGGAATATGCGGAAGAAATATTTACAGAGATAGGGTGCAACATTTCAAAGTGACTGTGCGAATATAAAATTGATAGCGCCGTTCGAACGAGTGTTCAGTTCCCTTACTTATCACAGTGCGGACATTACTAATAATCGCGAAGGCGAGAAACCGAAACTGATGATTTTATGTGCAATATACAATTGATATTGTGTTATTTTTCCTGTGGGATCAACAGGACTAGTCACATTGCACATACACGTTGAGAGTTCCAGGAGATTTTGCTGACTGATGTCATCGGCTCAAAGGAACGTGCCCGGATTACTCCCGCGTAATGATATTTTTCTCCGTCACATAGCTTTAGCCTCAATAATAATTTAAATATAAAACAACAAAAAATCCGTTTAGTTTATATTCCGGCTTATTCCTACATTGCATAATATCTAATATGCAGGGTCTATTATTTAATCGAGTAATATGAATTAATAATATAGTAAAACATTTTCTCATGTATGGAATGTTTTAATGCATTTTGTTCTACTACCAAATGATTCCTACGCGTTGAATCAAAACTCTGTACTGGATCATTTTACAGATGTCTTCGGTTATGTATACACTGCTAAGTCAGTCTAAGTTAGTTCCATGGTTCTAAAGTGGAAATCCGCCTGTGTAGAAGAGGCGGAGCAAAGAGACGGGCACGAAAACAACAGTCGGGAAGGCTCGACAGTGCGGCCCCACTGAACCGAGGCTAAGAAAAGTTCTGCACCAGGGGCCTCTTCCTTTACGAAATTTTCGGCTAGCGGGGAACGTCAAAGGCTTCGTATGGACAGGCGCTTCGACAGTTCTTAAAAACTTAGTTAAAGTTCGTTGGAAGAAAGTTGTAGCTTAAATGATTGTAGAACTCTTGGTAGCTAATACCAATTGGAAATGTTTTCCGAGGTGTAGGTACTATGCCTATTGATTTTAGTTCCCACACATTGCGTTCTACAAATAAAATATGTAATAGTAAAATAGTTATAAATAATAAGTAAAATCCTCAGTGATATAATTCGCTTTTAATTTAGCTTTTCTAAACTGATTTTGGATGTTAATTCAGAAAACGTTATTTTCACAACTACAAGTTGTGAAACCTAACGACCTTTATATGAATTATGACGACATTATGCTCGCTAATGTTACACTATAATGGTATTTAGGCGTATAAAAATTGATAAAAATTTGAAAGTTCTCGAGTATAAATCATGGAATAATAGGCCATTGAAACTTTAGGGAAGAATTTTCACCTCAGGGGAAATAACCACCGACTGTTATATTTGAACTTTTCGAACACTTTCGCAAATTTCTCAGTTTTTTCTTTGTTACTTGACTCTAACTTAGTTTCCATCTTTTTACAAGATTAATACAGTTTATAAGATGATGTATACCCTCCACCTCGCCTTGGAAAGGATCCAAAAGTTTTTCTCAGTACTTCCTTTTACTTCGAAATCCAAAATAAGAAATAAGACACCCTCCTATTATCGGAATGCTTCTACGGTTATTGACTCCTTCCGTTTAAGCGATCGCATTTAATGTCTGCAAATAATAACCGATCCGTGTCGTGAGAAACACGACGTAATTGCAGAAATGTGTTGTAAAGCCTAGTGTACATAAAGGACTAATGTTCCTGGTGTCCGTCCGCATAGTCTTATTTATTCTGTCTGTAATTTAGGCGAGTGTAACTAAATTATTTCATATAATAAACATTTTCGAATAATATGCCCCAATCCGGCTTGTAAAACATAAAATATCCGATAATAACCCGACATGAAAGAGTATTTAGTAGATCAGTCGGGGCGGTGGGGGCGAGGGTCGGTAAGTCCTTTCCTTTGGAATAAACGCGATTATTAAATGGCCGGTTCATTAAACAGGGAGGCCGTTGGTCCCGAGCCAGATCCTCAATTTTTGTCCGACACCGACTCAACTGCGCCCGCTCGATTAAACACCTCTTTCCAGCCCCCATCGCCGGAACTGGGGCCCGTTGAGTCACGAGCATCCCTCCTCTCGTCCGACCACAGCGGTTCAGACATCCCCTACGACACTGTGAATGGAAGTTGAGATAGTGCGGCGTAAATTTAGTTTCAGAAAAATGCATTCCGACCCAAACAGTTGTAATAATAGTATATCGGTGGTATAAAATTCAGAGAAACGTCAGTCAGCGCTTGCATTTACACGGCAAGCGCGAATCCCCTTAACGAAGGAATTTGTAGGTATACTCCGTATAAATCCAGAAAGCCAGCAATTGAAAAAGATTTTAAACTGATTAGTCAAACCAAGTGGGATTATTACGAAATTGTACCGCTTAAGGACATTTTAAATGAAACCGTTTCGGTCAGATATTTTAGGGCGATCGAAAGCCGACATAGATAGTCAACAATTATGTTCTTCGGTACCCAGAACTTACGAAACTAACTTATTAAACTAGCAAAATCTTATAATTCAAAACCAATTGACTACCCATACATGTCAATTCCCCAACGAGTACATATTAACTAATACTTGGAAAAATTCTGGCATCAATACTTATTGAATGAATTGACATAGATTCTATAAATATTATATAATGGACATAAAGGAGGGATATTATACATAAGGCGCGGAGAATCTAGAAGATAAAATCGCGTTAGGTCTTTTCCCTACTGGAATATTTTACCTGCAATCGAGGATCGAAAAGCAGATTCAGTGTTTTACTAATCAATCGACAACATAAATTGAGCCGTGTTGGCGATAAATATTAATTCCTTCTCATAACGGTGTTGGTGGTCGGTGATTGATATATAAACGAGGTTTGGAGCAGTGTTCAATGCCTGTTCAACATGCCTGAACAGGAAATAACAGCCAATTAGAACACTGCCGAACACCGCACCTATCCAAATGTACAGACCTATCCTGTCGGCTGCAAACCGGTTTAACTCCAATCCAAATCCGAATTCAGACAACTTACTCATTACAATAATAATACACGTCTTACAGCACATTGTGTCAACACGTAGATGTCAATGCATCGAAAATGGAAAATATTGTACGCCGAAATTTGGAAACTGGTTTCTATGATACTAGGTGAGCAGTAATGACATACACGAATATAATATATTTTGTCAGATTCTGACCATTTTAACTTAGGTATATTTCGGCATTATATATCTGCGTTTTTATAAAACACTTGAAAAGTTAAAACGGAATACGTAATATTATTTTTCCATATTATTATTATTTTTTGGCGAATCCAATAGATCATGTATAAATCGGATATGATCCAGTCGGTACATTTAGCACGTATTATTTATTATCCAATAAAATGAACGTTGGTATAGCCGTGAATGGACTCCATCTTGAAGAAGTTTTCATAAGACGAGAGAAGGAGGCTGGAGAAGGTTGAGAAGAATATAGAGGACTGGTTTTTTCACCCCGGACCCATTCCCATTTACGCTTCGAATAATCGGGTTTTCGATTCCTGAAAACGTTGGAGGGCGCTCAAATTTTCGAAAGGTTATTCCAGCGATCTCCTACCGTATAACTCAATATATTGAACCGTCGAGTAAATAAATAATTAAAATTAAACAAATATTATTGAAATAATATTAATAAATTCTTTAGCCAGCGGCTGATTTTTTAAGGCAACCAATTTGCGGATAGCGGCGGGAATATTTTTGTATCGATTTCGCGCCAGTTGTACTTAATTTAATGTTGTGGTATAATTAAGTTTGTATCGCGTTAATTCAATTAAAGGGACTGAAGTTTTTTAAATTGAAAAGCTTGAGTTAACAAGTTCACGAAATGAAGTATAACGGGGTTGTGGTTGGTTTGTACGAGAAGTACTTTGAATTGTGCTAACGCCCCTCAGCAGAAAAAAGGGTTGTTAGGCATTTTTCAAGGCGCGCTCGAGAGACTGGGCCGGTATATTTGGTACGGGGCGATCGTGTGCAGTAGCGGGCCGTGTTGAGTGTGGATCTGGGCCCAGACCCGGATCAAAGCCGGCCCCCCGTCTCCACGCCCGTAATAACGCCTCTACTAACGACGTTTGTAATATAGCAACTGACACAACGGACCGGCATCTCGTCCCACTAACACACCAAGGTACCCTCGCTACTCCCGCCGAGCGGCTCGCTGAACGTGCCGGCGGTAGCAAAATCAATATGCGGCAATTTCATCGATGAGTGAAAATACAATAAAATTTAATTAATATTTGACTATTCGATTAAACCCGCATTCTTTCACATATAAACCAGAACTCTATGTGGGATTTAATTAAATTGGACGGAATGTATTTACATATAATTTATGTTTCGAGGAATTATTCCTACGGTTATTATTCCAATAATAGCGGTGACAATACAGATATTCGTTGTGTTCCACTAATTTACTGACGACGGCAGGTAATCGAAACCGATTAGGTATCGTATTTCTTTCGAAATGCTCAATATGGCGAACTAGTACAACTCCCTTCACTCTTCAATAATGCTCTTTTGTTATACCTCTTTTTACCTCACGACTCGTGAAATTAAAATTTCGTATCGATTTTAATTCAGATCTGCTACAACAACCGTACATATTATGATTGGTTATTTTACCCTAGAGTTATCAGCAAATTTTATTCGTTATAATAATTAGAAATTCGAATTTATTAACGGAATGTTCTTTGTGGTACGTTCTGATTTGTAATACGAATTCATCCGAATTTTATTTATTATTGGTTCGTGCCCTTTTTTTTGTGTATTCCGTGTACGACCCGCCTTGTCTCAGCATAGTGCATTAGCATGCAACAATGGAGATATTGTTCGAGGCCTGCATTTTCAATTAAACCATTTGAATTGCTAAATGTCTGTGGAGTATTAAAAAACCTCAACTGAACGAAGTTGAGGGCTGCGTGAATTCCGAATCAATAAAATTATATTGAAAGTTAGACAGGTGCTCCTTTTGCAATAATTCGTAGGACTACGTTAGCGATAGTAACATATAGACGGTTGTCTATGAAGAATCCTATTGTCATTGCCACTACACTGTTACTGCAATTGTATGAAGTAGACGATACGTATTTGTAGTATCTCGTATTTGTTAACGATTTTAATCTATCGATTTAACATTATGTCAAAACTCTGTATATAATTACATATATCTATATTAAGATCAATACATTATCATAATGCCAACCAGTTTGCATCAAGCCCACGATGTTTAATCATTCGATTTATTCGAGAACTATTGACCGGAATTCATCTGAATTTCCGTGCGGTTTTTGAAAATTGGAGGTGACGGACACTGGTTGACAGGTTGCATATATTGATTGACGATATAATGAGCTTTGACATGTGTCGGCAGATATACTGCGCTGCGTCAAAAGCCCAGCGTGGATGAGGGGGCGGAGTATCTAATTATAATGGAGGCTCTGGCGGCTGGCACCCCACGTCAGACTGGGACCCAATTTAATTCAGTATCCATTCACCCAGGGAGTACCTCAGACATTGGGTCTTCCGTGAACCGTCAATGCTTGGAGGATGGCGATAAGCCGCGATGTTACGGCTCGCCTGTTAGGAACAATTCAAATTAGAAATTTAAATTTCGGTCGGCTATTTCGTAATTAACCCACAGCGCGGGATATTGAGTAATTTCGCTTTAATGGGGAATTCGATGATCGCGGAGTTGGGCATGTGATTATTCATTGGAATAAGATGGATCATTGGATAGTTTCAAACAGGTATAGATGCTTATGCTAGGAATGGGCGTATCCCACAATACTGAAACACAAATGTAAATACCTCTATTTATTAATATTCACAGTTCCATTCTTCCACCCGAAGATTCGTGTCTCTTAATAAATTAGTTTATCCCACAAAATATTGTAAACATTAGAAACTAGGATAAGGTAACTACAAATATATTATTTCAAATCGATATCGAAGATTGCTTCATTACCTATTGAAGAGTATTTCCATCCGCTCATTCGATTCAAATGTTATGGAAATAGAATACAGTGAAAATTGAACTCGGTCTCACCGATATACTGGTGGAATGCTACCGACCGAAACCGGCGTATCAATCAGCGGGTTCGGATAGAAAATCGGAGGAGTGATATTGCTAAAGGCGTTTTTCATTCGCCGAATGATTGGTTCCGGGAAACTTCATAAATTCGGAAATAGTTTAAATTGGATAGGGGCGCTGAAAAATTGAAGAAGAGCCGGCGGTTATCCTCGACCCCCGGCAGGGCATTAACCATTTATCACGGGATGATCAGAAGTGGGCCGGCGGTATATCCGTCCCGACGGAGTCCCACCGGCATTATTCTCCGCGAGCCCGAAACTCCGCCTAGAAAACTTGGCTTGAATATATGAGCCCTCGCGGCAATCTTTTTACGCCCGCAAAGTTAGCGCCACGTCGCTCTTTATAATTGTTTAGCCGTCTGAAAATTTTCCTTCCCCACTTCCTTCCCCCACGAACCTGAAAGAGTTTGAAGGGAACGCTGTCCTCAGCTAGGGTAGGCTAAGGCACGGCTCGAAGGTTGAAATATTATTGAAACGTCAGCAGAAAGTATTTAAACGTTAAGTCAGTGAAATGACTGCTTCGTAACGTAAAAAACGCGTTAATTTAAAAATGTTAACAATATAGCGTAGAATTTTCATCGCAAAATAAAATTAAATAAATAATGATACTTTATTTATATCGTCAATAAATCATGGATTATATATAGCGTTTATAGTAAAATTATTGACCACTTCATCCTTTGTGTGTTGGCTTTTGTTGTACTGTTCACTACGCATAACCGTTTGCATAAAATATTGAATAATTCCCGCTTGACTTGTTCCTGTGTTCTGACACTGCAATAACGCAGTCACACAGGCTAATAATAAAGGCGTGGAAATATATTGCTATATAAATTCTCCTCACACCTCATCATCAAAGGTTTTAGTGATGTCAAAGTGACATTCCTTACTTTCATGCATCGCAAATAAACAATATTATACAATAGAAATCGATTGCCTAAAATTTAAGTTTAAATTTTAATTACTACTATAATACGACTATTACGATCAGTTTAGAACTAAATTTAATACTAGTAGATATTAGAACCGACAACGCATTTCATAGTTCGCTATAGTAAGAGGATGTTAGACACTAAATGACTGACCTGTTAATTGAACGCATTGCGATAATAGTTGATGATCCTGTGGATGTATTGTTTCAAAGAGTCAGATAGTCCAGATCTTCAGTGAACTCCAAATGAGATCCGCAACATGAATACAATTATAAAACAGTTTCAAAACAATGGAAACTGTAATATTATTTATGAAAATTGTGCTCACCTAAACAAATGAGATATCTGAATTTCATTGATATTCAGACGGTTAGTTATTTCGGTGTTATTCAAAAGTTCAGCAATTGGTTAATGCGCCAGAGTTAACGGAGCCACAGTTTAAGCCCACATTCCTGAACTTCAAATTTGTTCCGTCCAAAATCAAGCACCGTTTGACCGCTTGATTAAGAATGGTAATTTACAATATTCATATGTGTCCTAATTAACAACAAATGTATGCAGTCAATATAAGTTCGTTCTTCTGCAAAATGATTACCGTTTTCATTAACTTTCTAGCCCTATCTTACTACGTGGGAATAGTTCTTATTTAACTTTCAGGCGTTTTTAATTAAGGATGTTATTAATTAAGCCCCATTCACTTAACCCGGTCGATCCGATTTTTTCCCATTTTCAACAACATAAAGCAATTATACCATAACCCGAGATAATCAAAAGCGAGCTCGGAATAATAAGGCGAGAGTCAAACTTTATCATTAGTCGACGTATGGAGTGCACCTTCAGAGTGATGCTAATTAAAGTGGGTCCTGTATTTGAGTGGCGGAGTTTCGTAATGAATAACCAGTCGCTTTGATTGAATTGTTTAGCCCTGCAATAAAAAATTGTACTCGCTTTCCCGATTTATTTTTGCTGCACTTCTTATACTCCTAATTTTCGAATATAAATGAAATAAATTAAAATTTATTCTGGATATTTTCTGGGATGTTTTGTATTTGATATTGTCCATTCTATTACCTTTTTATCAAACATAATTTTTATGCAATAAATTTCGCGTTCTTATTGCCAAGTGTATATTCTTCTATAATATTGATTGAATTTTCGGGTGCACACCTGATTTATTTTAGAAAGCCCAATTTATCATTATGTAATTTGCTCATATTTACTACTAAGTACACGCATTGTACTACAATAATAAGAAATAAAAATAATTAAATTTTCACTCCATAGTCTTTTAGCTTATTACAGGTTCGTGTTTAATTATCGTTTTGAAGACATTTTAAACCGGTGGCAGCTTATCTAGGGTCTGAGGTTGAGCAACTAAGTTGGAGCATCCTCTATTAGTTAGGTGTCTAGAATGAATTAAGTGCTGCTATATGAACAAGTTGTTTCACATTAACCTTTAACTTCTTACTAACATTTATTGAACTAAAAGTTGGAAGCCAATGGAGCTCTCGTACATCATCTTAATGGGCCGTATCATTTTTGTTAACGTAATATTGTGACTCACTACGATAGAGATTTCCATTTTTAGTTATCCATGAAAAGGTTTGCGGTAAATGCCGACAGTTCATTACTTTAGGTTCTTTGTAGATGCGCAGAGTTCGATAGGAGTATTGATAAATATTTTATGAAATGCTTCAATAGGTTTGTAGATTGTATTATGCAAACTAGAGGAACCCTAGAGGCGGTTATAAACATTTATTGCCGAACTAAGGGTAGATTCTTGAAGGCAATGTAAATGCATTCCGTTTATAACCAAATACCATTGTTTGGAATCACCGATAACTTACAAGTACTTTCTGAAAAGAAACGATTGAATTATTAAGAGGAGATATACAAAGGGTATAAACAGGTTGTTTTTCAAAATACCGTTGTGGGTTTCCTTTTATATACTTTGTATTTGGTAGCACAATAATTACCCGACATATAATTAGTGATCCGATGATTAATGTTTCCTTTAAAATAAGTGGTCTCACAGTTCTGTTATGATATATAACTAGGAAGATTTTTAACTCAGTATTGGCTCTTTTCTATTCTTACAATGGGCGTTTAGGACAGCAACTACTTTTTCTCAGTGGCAGGCCAAAGCGAACAGTTAGAGGAAGGGAGCAGACAAGTTGTATTGGTTCTAGGGCGAACCAATATGAGGACGGTGATCGGTTAGTGAGGCTCCTCCACCTCCTCCGTTTGTGTGCAGGGTAAACTCAAGGCACCAGTATATATATAGTGGTATTGGCAATGTTGTATTTGGTTCGACCAGCATTTGGTCTCATATAGTCAACACCGGTAGTCAATCGTTGCTCAATCAGCCTAGCATAATGGACCGTTACTCGGCCTAAAGTATGCTAATTACAATAAAATAACAAATTATTTCTGCTTATTAATACCGTACAATATTCAAGTGTGTTCCGATGACGTATTGAATTTTGCACGTTGCGCCGTGGGTTTGGAAATAAACCGGCCGCAATTAATGCAGTCCCTTCCGAGATCACAATGGAACGGCATACTGGGAACGGCTTTTCATATTCCTGGCAATAAATCACTCGTGAACAGAAACACAGCGGCTGAAGTGAGACCGAATTAAGCCCCGGGAGAATGTTCTTACCCCATAAATTTTAAGGGGGTGGGAAGATTGAAGAAGACAAAAATAAAATTAAATTTGCGAAATAACAAGGGGAAAGTGATTTATTATTATTGTCTCGAGTATTGAAAGTTAGAAGCCTGATCGCTTCAAGAAGGAATTCGCCGGTGATTTATTCTTCGGGGAAAATCATTTGCATAGATGAGCGTCATTGAAAATTCCATCTGCTCGGGGATCTTCGCTGCTCCGTTAGATTCCTTCCAGTAATCCGTGCAGAATTATTGAATTAGGATCAGGAATGCATTACGTTCATTGAAATGCTCATATTTGAAAAAATGGTATTCAAGAAATGGCTTAGAAGAAAATATTTACTAAAAATACAGCAACCCATCAGGCTTTATTGAGCAGAATAACGCGAATAATTATGGGAAACACATCTGTGATATATAAATTGTATATATTTTATACTTTTTATATATAAATTGTATTCATTAAGTCAAATTTATGATATGATTTTAAACTATAATAATATTAGGCAGGAAGACGGTTACGGAAGGTTAACTGTGAGCTTGATGATAAAATTTATCGGGTGAATACAATTTATGGACGAATATCCAAATCCGGTAAACATTTTTTATGAAATAGATACTGACTAACTGCGTTCTTTAACTCGTGCAAATTAAAATCGTATGGCACGTTCTTCGCTGTAGACGGCTACAAATGAACGCCTTTGATGCTAACCCGCACTACAGTAGTGTTGCCTTGGGTTAGTATCAGAGCCTTGTTCAAGTACCACTTTCAAGTATAGATATCGAAACAGAACAAAATTGATGAATTCCGACCTTTAAATATACAGTTGTACAAGTGATGAATATAGGTCATATTTTAAGTTTGTGTGTGTGTGTTTTAATACTGTAGGTTATAGCCTTATTGGGTGTGATAATTCATTATAATAAGTGCTAATTCATACCCCAATATAGAGTAATATAATTATAAAAATTATAACAATGATACCGAATGAATATATTCTCAGTAAATACTGAAATAGAGAAGAATTATTAAATTATTTATTTTAAATTAATGAAAATTTAATTTCTTAAATTTGAGACGATTAAATTTTTGGTCCCTTTTAGTGCTCCTGCACTGGTATTTCGGCATTGTAGTATTTTACAAAGCTATATTAACACCCGTTTGAATGTATTTTACCTTTAATTCGTTTGGATCGGTGCTGCCGTTGATTTCAATAGAGTGCGAACCAAAGGAATTTCTCTCCCGGGACGCTCCGTACTTAATAAAATATAGGTCTGTGCTCAGCGCCGAAACCAATTAAAACGCCTGCCCTACAAATTAGGTCACCATTTACATCGGACCTCCGGCTGGTAGAGGTTCCTAAGGTAAATGCGATCAAGTGGAATGCAGCCAACTCTAAGTGTATTCCAAGACCAGAACTAATACCGGAGCCCAGGGTGTTTTCGCTTTGTGTAGAGAATTTGGAATTTTTCAAAATCTAAATTGATATCACGATGTAATGAACCCAGTTTTTCTTAATGCCGTCCGCCTAATTATTATTCCTAGATTGAAGTTTTCAAACTGTTATTAGAGCTTCATTCCGGGATGAGGCGTCATTGCAGCTTCATATTAAGATACTTTCCGCAAAATGAAAATGACACCCAATGTGTGAATATTAGAAATAGAGTCATCCACCAAAACCATACTTTTAGTATCTAACTATCGTTTTCTGATTCGTTATATTGAGTAGTAGTTTTATCATTTACATCTTCTTCTGAACTCTTTTTGGTACTGTTCTTTTTTAAATTATTTAAATTGAAAATTTAATCTTACTGTTACAAAATTTAATGCTTACTCTTAATAATATAAGATATTTATTTAGTAATGATTTGTATTTTCATCAAACACTGCTTCTTATGTATGACAGTGCATTTAATACAAATCTCCCCTGATCAAAAGCCATGCGGTGTAGGCTGTAGGTTTTTTTGTGAAATTAATTGTCTGTCCTGCCGGTATAAAACACCGGGTATAAATTCTAGATCGTCCGACCTCTCGGGCGGTTTTTTGTAGGTTGTTCGGGTTTCCGCTCTGATATACGAATTTCCTGTAATTTAGGTTTCATTGGTGGGGGTGTAATTCAACAATTTTTATGCGTCTGTCTCTCTCTCCCAATTTGTTTAGCGCGATCCCTGAACCCCACTGTAAATTACGGTCACTGATTTCGGCAGGTGAAGCGTCGAACTGTTGCAATAATCAAAATAATCAATAGAAATAATCTATATACTTTTGTCCCACAAGTTTAGAATTGTAGGAAATCACTCTCCCTCCCTCCCTCCCACCCCTCTCTCTCTCGGTATGGTGGTGTACCGTCCAAGTCCCACCGTATCCCGAATTTATTTGCCGGGACCGCATTTGCACACGGCGCCCATATTAGAAACCGATTACCGCCGGGCACAACAGAGTGTACCATTACTGGATAACCACGATGCATTCGGAACGCGCGCGAACAATTCAAATAACCCTCGCGATAAAATATATTTGTCACTTGGCACGCGTGTATCGCGGTGGTATAAATTTCTTCCTGTTCCACTACGGAATGCGGCCCACTTAAGTGCTTTAGAATCGTTGTACATTCCCGCGCTCCTGGAATATTATAAATGGTATGCAGTCTTAGACTGCTGTACTGATGCAATAATGAAGGGGAATTATTAATTTTAACCGTTATTTTAAGTCAATATAAGAAAAATATTCATTTTGTATCTAAATTTTAATTGTATTGACTGTTATAAAGAAAATATTCCGGTGTAACTAAAATAACTAGTTCCTAACATATGCCTTCGACCAGAATTGTTTTTCTTTTAATAAATTCAAGTATTAATTTTCCATTATTATACACATCTTTATTTTCCTATAGTTTACGGTCTTTTATCGATACTGCTCATAAAAGGAGGTTTGTTACTGGATATTAGATATATTCATACTATATGGAGTATCATCTGGTCTACCTCATACGATAAGAACTAGCCATTCTATTATCTTATGATCAGTCAAGTTAACTGTTGAATCTTTGCAATCGTGTATTATAAGGCAACATGGGGAGATAAGCAGGACAGACAATGGTTCGTGGTGTTTTCTCTCAAAAACCAAAACATAATGGTGTGTGTTAGACTGACACATGTATATGTAGGTAAGTTATTGAGAGCGGCGATGAAGGGACAAAGGAACAGAGGTGACGGTTATGACGTATACCTGGGTGTCGTACCCCTCTGATCGGTGTCAAAAGGGGTGACACGGCGTCTGCCACTCAAAGAGAGTATTACCGGGCACTTGCTTCGCCCCCTCTGTATAGCCATCTACCTCTCCCACTTTCATGTTGCGCCAATATAAAAATACAACATAATAAACAATAGTTCCACGACTCCAGTGAGTACAGTAATTTTCGTACAAGAACACCCACTGAGATATTCATAACATAGACACATAATAGAATTAATCGGTCTTGTGACCTTGTGAACGCTCATCTGGTCCTATACCAAACCGGTGTTGGTTTTTCGTAGTTCGATAGTAATTGTTTACCTACAGAGTGAGGTACCTCTTTAATGTACGTACCAATAAATTTCCAATATAACGACATATCATAGGTGTATCGACTGTACGAAAAATCTGAACGGTCCCACTTCAATGTATACCGAGAACAATAATATAAAGTGCAAGGAATCGATGTAAATTAAAATAATAAATAACAATTCGGACAAATCGCATAATAGCGTTCATTTTGGACTGAGCCGGAGAAATAAAAAGCCTATATAAAAAGAAGACGGCGCACGCGAACTTCCGCGATCCGGTGGAAAACAGAGGACTGGAGGCCTACCGGAAACGCGCCAAAACAAGATGCCAAAAAAGGATAAAGTAGCAGTCGGGAAGGCCCGAAATGCGCACAACACTCATCAAGCTTTTCTCCCACTTACGGCCGAGCTGTTCTCCTCTTTTATAACATTTGTGTGACAGATTTCTCAACGTCGTTAAACTAGCTCGTGCTACTTGTCCCCTAATAGTCAGTTTATAAATTTGACCACCACTTGAAAGTAATAAAAATATATATTGAATTGAAAGTGCCGAAAAGTAATCGCATATTTTAAAACTAAGAAAAAATATTACCGATGTAGAAATAATTGAAAATAGCCTCCTAGAAAAAGGAGAGCGCAAACTATGTAAGGGGGAAAATGAGGATTGGAAAAATAGATGAAAGAAGATGGTATCTGCAGATGTACTTCGTTGTTTTACTATATTCAAACTGACCGATTATGCCTGGCTGTGTTGAGAAATGGAATTGAAATTGTTAAGCATCGGAAAAATGTTCTCAGCACTGAGTGTGAAAGTCCTATTTCGCAGGGCAACTTTTAATTTCTTCTGGAAGTTCTGAATTTTAAGACTTCGTTCCAGAAATTTTTCTCCGATGTTACCATTAAGGGGTTTGTTTTAACGGCATAACAGGGCCAGATGCAATTATAATTTAAATTATGGTTACGAAACTGGAGGCCCGCAATGGCAGAATGAACCCTCTAGAATCATTTTAATTAAACAGAATGGGGTGGAGGGGTTGGAGGGGGGCGCTCGGACTACTTATAGCGGTAGGGCGGGCCAATTGAAGTCTACCACTCCTTTCCAAATTATCTTTTTTCCTTATATCCGAAATAAAGGATGTTTGCACACCGATAATTAACATTGCCAGTTCCGGCTTTCGGACGGCTAAAGATTGTCCGATAATCAGCCTACTGAGGCTATTCGGCTAATGCCCGGCGATAAATCATTCTATATAATAGAAAAAAAGAAATATATGTCGTAAAAATGTAATTAAGACGAGGGAAACGCCAACAGTCTCAACGCACCCCGCTCGAACCAACGCTCATGAAAGTGTGTTGGTAGTTTTATTTAATTCAACTCGTACTCCGGTCGCTGATTCGGTAATGCGGTAAAATAGTTTCCACTTCTATAATTGACTGTTGTAAGATCATGACTGAATAAGATAAAATCAGCGGATGGCGGCATAAGTTTGCAAAAATGATGACAATGAAACAACTATTACCGAACACATCTCAAAGGAATATAAAACAATAGAAATAAATATTGAGACTAGTATTATAATTAGAAGACGGTGTCGGAAAGGAGTAAGTTGATTTAAATTGGAAAACAGGCTGCGTTCTAATCTGGAGCTTGCGTGCTTATACAACGTAGATTACATGCACCTTCATCCTGTATTAAGATACGAATAATTCTGCTCTAATTAGTATTTGAATGTCGTCGTATTCTCTTCAGGTATGAATAATGCCTGCCTCTCTCCTACATGGGCAGCTTTGAAACTCTCATTGAATTCAACTCATGACTCACGTCCACCACTTTGTTGAATTACCAATTCGGCAATTTGCGGTACACCTTATCATAAGAACTAGGTCAATCGAACATTTTTATTTATGATGTTGGAACAAGGACTACCTCTGGAATATGCTGCTTTACGACATAATCTCACATAAGAAATTTTTTTTTCAGTGATTTATCATCTATTTTTTATATAATAAATGCTGTTGATCAGTAATTATATATATATATATATATATATATATATATATATATATATATATATATATATATATATACCCACACTGAAATCGGACAGTGAATGAACTTGAGAAGGGTTCTCTCTTAGTTGGAAAGGCGATTAAGCTTATAAATAAGAGGTCGCCGGAAAGCAGCAATTCCTCTTCTGCGCCATGATATCAGATGAGGAGGTTGATTTTCTTGAAAAGGGGTAACTTCCCAAGAGCGAGTCTCTAGTTAAGAAATAAAATGCTACGAGATTATAAATCACGCTGCATAATTGAAACACTTAGCATTAGTTTCAAGTAGGACTGCAGGGATACCAGTACATAACCACGGCCTGGACGAATAAGGAATCAGATTTAAAACTTAGTAACACCAAATTAATAAAATTTATAATTATTAGTATAAACCAACGAAAGAATGATTTACGCTTCGGCACCGTATAGCGCTACCGAATATTTTCAGATAGGTTTTGATATATCGTGCGCCAGCTTTTATAACGAAGCAACTCGATCCCTGTTGGCCAGATGCAACCAAGACAATGTCAGCTCTTGAATTATGATTAACGATGCGGTTCTACCTTGGGGTAAGAAATCCGTGAATACGCAGAGTGGAAACACGAGCTGCTATAAGTTAACATGAGATATCAGCTGTATAACGATAGTCTATCTGATATTAATTTTCTGATAATTCAGTATACTTGGATTACAACCGTTTTCATATTTGCCAGCCGCTAGGGTCCGGTTTGGCATAAATCATGAATGAAATTAATGTATTACCTGTAATTTAACACCAAATTAGATATCAACTTTGATGTTGACTCAACGTGACATTAATCTTATTTTATCAAAAATCTCACAGGCGGTCTACTGAAATATTTAGTAATATCGGAATTAATTCTGGAGGCGAAAATGTATGTGTGTATATACCCTACGTATATACACATATTACTAAATATTAAACAATAATAAATATTACCAATCAATAATATAAATTTATTGATTATATTTCTCTTTCCTCTGGGACATATTCAACCTATTGTTTGTAATTATGTGTTCTCGTCATCGCATATTCCATTGCGTGTAACTAATTAACTAACTATGTTACTAGCGGAATTCTATTTTATTTAAAGAGAAATCCAGACGGGTTTTACATCCAACACTTTACCGTAATTATATAACAAATATACAGAACATGGGCTAGTGCACAACATCGTATGTAATGTAATTATAACGACTATTCTCGACGAAATTGTCTGTAAATAGTTTTAACCCTTTGCGGTCGGTGGCTTTTTCGGCCGAGCGAGGTACCAGGTCGGAGCGATTTTCGCGAAAGTGTCGGGCGCCTTACAGGTACAAATAAAATCTTAAGGAAATTTCTAATCCCCAAAAAAATAATTTGCGCCAACACTTCAATGATTTATGCATAAAGCAGTAGGTCGAGGCGTCATGATCCACAGGTCTTCCGCCGGGAATGAAATTTATCCTGGGTGGTATTTCTGTAGACTCGTCACAGAGTGTCCATTCCGATTGATCAAAGGGGTGTGAGGCGTCACTGTCATCTTCAGATTCACTGTCTATTACCCTTATTTTCCGTTTCCCTACACCCAAGACCACATAATCATCTTCATCACTGCTTTCATATTCTTCATCGTTCGTCTCTCGATCAACGCGATCAATTTCGTCCCGGAGTATTTCGAAACTAACTTCATCTTCGTTAGAACTGATTTCGCTCCTAATATCAATTTTTGTCGGGGTCCGAACAAAATCACTTAATACAAATTTTCCTGATACTTCAACCACGATCGTAGAGTCACAACTGACTTCGGAGATATTTTCAGAGCCAGTCTTAGAAGAACCTTTTACCAATTTTATCTTATCTCCGTTAAGATGTGTCATTTCAATACTTTGAACGAAAGAATATAAACAGCTAAGGAACCTTTCCAAGAACTAATGCTGTGTTCCTATCTTTTGGAGCTAACGTAATCTAACATGAACACCGATTGGCGCCTCTCACTCGCCATCCGACTGAAACGCCGTGGTGACCGAGAGTCGCCTTCCTACCGCAAAGGGTTAAACCCGTGAATATAAACACGTTGACCGCAATTAAGTTTTTATGTTTCTTTCTACTGTATAGTTTGGGTTTCCAATATGCCCCCTCGTTACGGCCGTGCGAAAGTTAATCCGTCTGAATTAAAAAAAAAACAGAAGCGCACGGCGAGTGCTGATCTGTAAATCGGGCGGAACGGATCGGGAGTTTGCTTAGGCCGTCGACCGGGGGCGGAATCGACGCCCGCCCCAAGAAACAGAAGGCGGGCCGCGGGGGAAACTGAAATCGGAGGGCATTATTCAACGGAGAGCGGGGAAGCAGACGGATCTTTGAGTGATCGTGCCCCGTTCTGGGCCGCCACCTGTACAGCCCTACGGGCGGGGGGCGGATGAGTGATATCCCCACAAACACTCGACCCCCAAATCAAACATATTCCATTTAGAGACTCGCGAAACGCCCCATTTACTCCCGCTTAGTAAAGCTCATCCACCTTAGGGCGACCGGCCCTACCTCTTTCTTTCTGACTCATTAGAGGTTCAGATCTCTATATGAAATACATTCAGATTCTATACATACATAAGGATATACGTATATCTCTATCAGATTACTCTATATATTCTTTAGTTGACCTTTAAATGTACATCCTGCCTAGTCAGATATCAAACACCACTGGGTTCATTTTATCTAATTTCATTTAATTTTGTAATAAGTGCTCTATGTCGGATCCTACTCTTCGTTAAATTTCTCGTTGTCCTGAGATTATTCTCATTAAATTTTTAACATATTTAACTGGCAAACTACCTTTGTTCTTGAAGTATCTGAGATACACTCGTAATCAATACATATTCGGAAGTAAGGATTATTCAGTTAGGATTATTCAAAATTAAGACATAGATTAGGCGATCTGTCACCTACAAAACTAGAGACCTACGAGCGGGCTTCTATCTTTACTATGAGTCTATTCGCTTCACTGTATAACAATCGACAGTCATATATATCATACCGCATAAATTGTGTACGAAGAAGAATAGAAAGTTCAATCTCTTTTTTGCTCGGAACCGAAGTTGAAATGTCATAAATAAATGACAATTAGTGTTAAAACCGGTAGTTAAGAGCAGGCTGTATTGGTCGAGTTCTAATGATGTATCCCGTACATTAGGGTTAATGGCCGAGCGGAGGGACGTCGGTTCCCTGGACGGGCGCTTTTTCAGCCTAATTGTACTCGCCCTGCCCCAGTTGTTGCTAGCGATGGACAACAACAGCGGGAAATCCGCCGATTTTCGGTTCAACAACACCCAAGATTCTGGGCTAACTATTAGCGTATCAACTGGAACTATTGTGTGCTGTTTTCGGTAATATTTTGAAGCCGTTAATATAATATAAAAAAAGTCAAGTAAACAAGAAGGTTTGCAATAACAGCGAAACACTATTATTTGTTCTTCCTTCAAGCTCAACCAACATAATTGTGAATTACCCGAAGGAAAATAATCACAATTATGGAACGAAGGTGGTGGTGTCTCTCTTAAGAATATTTTCACTCGCGTGCCCCTTTTACGAAATATACACGCGCTTTTATGGATGAGAAATTGCGCTCTTTTGGAGGAAAAATGGAGGACTCTAGAGAACGGTTACTCTCTGGAAGAGAATAATTTCCGGTGGGAATGAATCAAGATCGGGCGTGTAGAGATAGTTATTTTTAGTTCTCTATTCTAGCTGTGAAAATTTTGCTGTCTATACTATACCACCCAGCGACTGGTTCATGCGTGTAGAGATAGGACGTACTCTAGCTGCTGAAGAAATGAACCCAGACACCGTAGTGAATGCAAGAAACTGACTGAATAAACAAACTAGTAGCCTGAAAGAATCTGTTAGTCCGGTAGAATATAATCTTATCAAGATAAAACTAGTCAGCATAATGGAATTACTGAGCTCTACTTGATTAATCAGTCTTAGGTCCCCTCCCGAAAATCGAATACACATTATAGGCTCAATGCCGCATCTCTCTAACCACTCAATTCTATTTTAACAGTTTATACAGCACATCTATACTCCACTAACTTTATACAAGGCATTGTATTTAAAAATATGTTTAATGGAAAAAATAATACTTTATGGACAAGGAAATGAATTAACGGAGCTGGAAAGTATAGATATAGTCGGAATTTCCCTTCAATAACTCATTAAAATACTCAATATGTGGGCATCTCGGATAGTATTGAAAGCTCTGGGCTTATATAACTGCACTTTAGATGGAGAGCGGTTGTTCAAGAACAAGCAAACTAACTGAATTCTATTGAGTATACTGGAGTTAGTGAGGTCCACTCGTTTGATGAGTTTACAGTCCCAAATCACCGTCGACACAGATCTGACGTAGCTCTTACCGCTGAGAATTTCATTTTCATTCAATTGAATATTTCAAGCGATTACATAACTTTTCGCAGACACAATATTATTATGACGAAAGAAAACGCTCATGTCTGTATCATAGTAATATATTAAAAATTATATTTAATGCGACGTAAAATATTTAATAAGGTTTCCTTTCTGGAATGCTTAAAAAATTCAGGGATAAACGATGATGACTTATTTCATATTGCATGAAAATAAATTATTTTCAGATTATTGACCGCCCGGAATTTCTGTTATTTTTCCTTTAAGAAAAAACGCCTACCTCTGATAATAATATTCGAAGATTAAGTTATGGCACACATTATCCCAGCACACTTTAACTTCTATAAACTGTACTATAGGTTATAACTTTTTGTACATTGCTGAAAACCAAACAACTAATCAAAACAGCCGTTAAGATGTATTAGGAAACGACAGTTAGTTATCTTAACGGTGGTCGCGAAAATATAAGTTATAAGTTCGGTAACAATAAAGTCTGAATGGCCGCCTAATAAAAAATCAAATAAAATGAAATGCAGGTCCTCCAGGCATAGAAGTGGGGGTTTTACGCAATCGGCAAATCCCAGTCCAACTTAATTTCGTTCTCTTTAGTTGTTTGCTTTTACTTTTCGGGCTCGGAATGCCTTCAGAAACTAATAAGGAGTCAACGCCGGCCGATAGTCGAGGGTGTGAATAACTTCGCTTTATTCCACTTTATATATTTACTCAACTTTAAAAGCCTCAACTTCAAATTTCTGTAACAGCTTTGGTATATAGTTACTTGATGGAGTTTAATTCTCCGACTCTGATTCATTGGTAACGAAACTGAATGGGCTTCGCTAAAGTTGGCGTTGGATATTTCTCCTGAGCCACTCTTACTTTAAAAGTCGGTTAGCCGATGTAGAAATTTTACATTACGGAGTGACTTGGTATTGATTTTTTTATAACTGCACTGAAACGTGGAACAATCTTTCTTAGAAAGCGACAAAATAAAATTTTGTTCAGCTAAGGAATCAAATAAATTGACGACCATGGATGATTTTTGAAATACCTTTAAAATTTTCAAGAGCGTCAGAAATTAATGGAAATAAACCAGGAAAATTTCTAACAGAAAATACTAGATTCCCTTATTTGTAGGAAGAGTGAGTAATTTAATATTTCAAATTAGTTATCCGAACTATATTGATTCTGCATAAGGAAAACGCAACTTAATATTGCAAATTTGTTATCCGAACTATGTTGATTGTGCATAAGGAAAACGCAATTTAATTTTCCCTAATGAATATAGATCATCTTGTGTACGCTTTAAATATTATTTAACCGAAAAGTAACAGGTTCTGTCCTGAAATATAATTTTATTGACGGAAGTGAACTCAGAACGCCAGCATTATTTCTAAATCTGTCACATTTCGCAAAGTAGTCGAAAAGGACCTGTACTCGATACTGTCTATAGGGAGAATGTTCCATTTTGTTGAAGTATGTTTATCAATTTTATCAATTCGATTTTATACTATCTGATATCTCGTATTCAAATTTTTCACTCGATCCCGGTGATACCAGTATAAACACCGGATGAATCCGGCGATGGATACTATGAATATTTACAATTCATGGTTGTTTAGAGAGTAAAAATATTATAAACCTCGAGTGGCCGTGTTCGCCGGTGCTGACGGTTTTTGCCAAATCCCCGGGGTTAGGGGGCGACTCTGCTCTCCAACTCGAGGTTAAACCCCATTTAACATTTTGGCCTCTCTTTATAAAGCCTAATGTATATGAAATGAGGGATAAAGTTTTAAATTACCAGTTTGAGGAAAAAAGATAGGATTTCGAATAATTCTACCGCTTTAATAAATGACTTACGTTTTTAAAAGTAAAATAAATTCAATAAATAAGGGTCTATATTATTCCGCCGTTTTGACCTAGTACAATACAGGATTCGAGGAAAATAGACAAAGATTGGCAACACCAGTTGCAATGTAACAAACCGTCGGAAACCTAAACGCAATTGTCGTGAACTTAAATTTTTAGACAATTGACAATGAAAATTCCTTTACCGTACAAACAATCCTCGGGAAGGCGCTAAATAATCAAATAACAAGAGAAAAACTTCTCCTGGAGAAGGGTCAGCCGAAGTCAATGAAGATTTACCGAGTTCGAACGTGGTGTTAAACTAAGCGTTCCTTTTCGCAAAAGCACTTGAACTTCAATCGACTATCGTGCCCGAAGAAAAAAAAAGAGAACTTGAAGAATCCCTTTAGGGAATCCCCTTTATACAGGTCTGCATCTTTCTGGCATAAACATTCCGGCCGGTTTCAATCCCGCCGTTAAATCCGTACTGGGTACCGTACTTTTTGCAATAAATTTCACTTTCTGTCCCCCGCTGAAAACCCCAGCCCCCAGAAACTTAAAACTTCCTTGACAGCCGAAGGCGCGTAATTAGGACTAGCGTAACTGGCGTTGTACTTTAAAGAACAGATAGTTCCCCCAAGTAGTTCACTAAGACCTCCCTTGTAATTGAAACGAGTTGGTGCCAAACACGTTTTTTTTTAAATCAGTTAGCATCAACCCGGTTTATTGTAATTGTAAAATGGCGAGTACCTTTAATCAGTAAAATAATTCTTAATTCTTAACGCAGTTGTTTTTTGCGTCTGTTAATTTATTTTAATATAGTTATAATTCTTTCAGAAAAAAAAACACTCAATTTATGTTGGGAAATGGCAAATTTTATTTCTTATCTTTGCCTTTAAACCAGGCAAAATTAAACTGCGATCTAATTTTATCTCGGGGAGGTCCACAAGGTTTCGGACTATCGTCACTCTTGTGGTTTTCCGTCTTTCACCGCTATT
This sequence comes from Lethocerus indicus, assembly GCA_019843655.1. Lineage (NCBI taxonomy): Eukaryota > Metazoa > Arthropoda > Insecta > Hemiptera > Belostomatidae > Lethocerus > Lethocerus indicus. Next base: position 15,474,544 of record JACDQD010000003.1, on the reverse strand, counting down.
TTGGTTCTGGGTCAGACCGGTTTCAGGTATGCGTGACACCGACGAGTATTACAGCCGGTCGGTTTGCGTGCACACTTGCCCTGCGCTACCGGTCATACGGAGATGCCGAACCCGGTCGGTATTTTCCAGTTCGGTGATAATCAGGATTTTACACACGGTGCACGCAATAAGAAATTAAAATTAGTTTCTGGAAAATTATTTCGTTCAATTCAATATCAGGCGACATTTAGAAACCCGGTTGATATAGAGAAACCGGGCTCCCATCATTCAATTCCTAAATGATTGGGTCCTATTAACAATAAATGTATAACGTTAATATAAAAAAAATGGTTTGGAAGGGGCACCCCTTCCCAGTCAATAGTGGCGTCATTTCACCGACTTTGATATCGAGCGAGCGCTCCTGTGCAAAGACGTTGGGACCGTGGCTATATCCTGTGTACATATCTTTTTGCATGCTGCTGGCGGACAGATTTCTGTCTCTACCCTCCCCCCCCCCGTGACAATTGACCCTTCGCCACTACGTTTGAACCCCTTCGGGCACCAGCCAAAAAGAAAGGAGGTCATGAATAAGTCATTAAAGAGTTCGCTAAAAGTATTAATATTTGGAAACATTGACAAAGTCGAAATAAAAAATATAATAGAACATTTGTTTGTTTACCTTTCATAATTTATAACTCAAAGGAACACGATATACAAACCATTCAAAATATTTATACAATGTGACTCAAGTAAATTTGTATAAATCGGTATACCTAGGCCCTTCATTCTCCTATATCTACTTACGAATTTTTCTCAATTTAGATTATTTAAATCATTTACTAGCTGATGAAGAAAACAATTACTAATTTTTTTATAAGATAGTATCTAAATGTGTTCTGTATTTGATCCGAAAATGTTGAAAATATTGTTATCGATAAATAAGTACTGCCAGTATAGAATGACTTATTATGAATGGTAATTTGGAAGTTGTTAATGAAATTCAAAATACACCTTCAAATTTCCTTGCATTAATGAGCTGCAGAAAAATGAGAGTAATGCTATATTAGAACTAATGCAATATTAGATAATTGTTCTCAAAGGTGATGCGAGGACCAACTCCCGGGCCGATCATCGACTGGCACACCGCCGGAAAATATGCGTGAATCGTACAATTACTCACTGGTAATTATCCGTAAATACGTATTTTTAGGTTTACATCGAGAAGCGGATATAAATTCCGTTGTAATTGTCAGTTTCGAGGGCAAGAGAAATTTTGTTTATGTATATTTCAAACCAAAAACTCTGAGTAAAATAATTTTAAGGCCAATATGAATACTACGTAAAATTTCGGTTTAAAATTCGGACAAAAAAGAGGAAATATTATTTCAGCGATAGACGCAACTGAAATTGTTATTGAAGGCTTACGCCATAAGCCTATATCATTTTGTTTAATTTTACCAATTTATTCTATTTAAAAGGTACGCAAATTAATAGTAGCGGGGAGTGCCGGCGGACATTAGTGTCATAGGGCAAGTGGGGCTTACTAGGGAAAGGGGGTGGGCCGCTCGCAGGGTCGGGCCCTGCGAAATAGGGGCGAGTGGTTAAAAACGCTTAGGACTCCAAAAATAATGGAACAGCCCCGGGGGATCCCTACCCAAACTCTATTTTCAACTCTATTTTTTTACCGACTTTTTACCGGTTTTGCCCCAACAGCGCCTTCTCTTTGGCCCCCTCTCACTACGCCCCTCTCCGACTGAAAGACGGGGGGGGGGCACGGCCCGGGTACCATCCTTGTCACGACTAACCGCAACCCCTGTCAATCACCAATCTGAAAAACCTCCCACCCACATCGGCGGACTTCGGGGCAGAAATATATGGTCGTGTCTGCGTAAACTGTAAATCTAGTAGGACTCGATATCCATTTGTAAGCCTACCCCCACTGAAAGTTGAATTTGTAATTAATGTCCAAATTATTACTTGTATACGTATATATATTTGTGCCCTTACCAATTTTATGGTTGTGGACATTTAAAAATTCCTTTTCCATTAAAATGGAATAGTAAAGAATAATTGAAACTGGTTTATTATTTAGAGAACTCGCTCCAGTAAGTGGCATGAACGGTGATTACTCCCTTATAATAAATTTCAACGTAAAATGAATGTTCAAGAATTTCGACCCAATTCGGCAAAGAGCAATAAAATACGATTATTATTAAAACAGAAATATTTATAATTTACGCTTACCTTGCAGTTCAGCTGTCGATTTGTTGAGGAAATGTTAAGGAACGGTTAAAGTTCACAGTTGAATTTTTTGAGCTACACGCAGCGACTGGTTAGTCGGTGGCGAAACAACGTCGACAATGTTGGTGGGGGGGCGGGGGGAATAACTCGGGATAAAATCGGACGTACTTCAGCTGCCCAATGCGAAGTCAGCGATAGAGGCGCATGGCCGATTCCGGACAATGGATGCTTGGTGAGAGAGAGAGAGAGAGAGAAAGAGAGAGAGAGAGAGAGAGAGAGAGAGCGACGCGAGTTGTATTGTGAAAGAGGGCGAGAATGGGAAGGCAGGCAGGCAGGCGGTGGGCTATATCCCTCGGCGGAGACAGGAGTCGGACTGAGGCCACCGGCCGAGGAGCGCCCAACACGGTTGACATGCGCAGCCCGCCACCCACTTTTGATCCGATCATAATTTATATTTCTGCATTAATAATCGAGTCCCTCCTCCCGATCCTCGTAGAAGGTCCACGAATTATCGCCGGTCAATCACATACGCTTTTTCCGTGATCCTCTATTGCCGCGTCCCTTTTGATTTCGACCTGACGATCGCTGGAAAATTATGTGATAAGGGCATTCTGTGTACATGTTTTCTTTACAATTCAATATTTATTGATGTTACGAATTTTTCTTATGGCTATACGTCTATTTCTGGTATAGGTCCGGGGTCGGGCATGCTGTAACAGTTCGAGCAAATGTCCACTCGGTCTTTCCTCGGTGCCAGTTTACACATCTGTCCAGGGCGCCACCAATTCTCTACGGTGCAGTAATAGGAATTCTGAATATCTTAATGCTTTTTGGCTCCTTTAATTTGTTTTTCGGACATCTCACCGTGTTTACCACAATACTGAATACAGAACTAATTCTACCGGCAATCTACAAAAACTGATACCGGGCCGATTATTGCGGTTTACGGTATTACGAGATAAGCGCCTCTAATAATACTTCTTTTCGTATCCTAGAATTCCGCACTGTGCACTACGTCGCTGGTCAAACGTGGTCAGGATTGATGGGGAAACTACACAATATTACCGTTATTTGACGGACATTCGACCCAAATGATGTTAGCGCTTTGTTTTCTGCCCTACCCTTTAGAGCCCTTGTCGTTCCGCCCTCCCAGTTCTCGCCTAAAGCGATTTGGCCCGGGATCTATTGCTGTGAGTTAGGTTGACACGACCCACCTACTCCCAATCAGGATTACGAGGCCACATTTCACTCATCCAAACGCCTCATAGATAATTCCGTGTCCTAATCGTTGTTTATAAATCGAGGCTTGAGACGATAATTAATATTTTTCTAATAATAATAAGAAATAATTTAATTTATCTGTTAGCAATTTTTCCTACTTAGTTATCAACTGTAAATATAGTAATTGAAATATTTACGTATTTATTTATTATATAGCACAAATATCGAGATGTATTCAAAATATTCAAGGTGGTTGACTAGAAATTATTCGAATTGTTTAGTGGAAGGATAGTTAATTTGTAGTTATTTTTTGAATAATACGCTGATTCATACACACTAATAATGAAGACCTGTGTTTAAAGTAAAAGAAAATAAAAATGAAGACAAGTATTTTAAGATTGTATCAACTATTTTTTAACCCCTTTTTGTCCAATTCACGTTATTTCTATTTTCCACTAGCAGGCACGCTCTTCAGTAAACTGGGGCAAACAAGTTTCAGCGACAGGACCAATCGAGCTGGAATACTACTAGTTCGTCACTGAAAGGAGACCAATTTAAATCTTAAATTTCTGGGGTCGCTGCTTCGCATTGAGGTTTTCTTAAGATATTGGTGTCACAGAACCGAAAGGGAGGGAAGACGTTGGTCGTGAAAATTTTAATCCGACACTCTCGCATTCCATGAATACAGAGTTGGAGTTCAACCTATTCGCCAACAATCGGTCGGTAAAATGGTACATACATAATTTTAACTATAATCATTGTCGGAAAATAGCCGAATCCAACTAGGGCTTTGTTGAGAGGTAAAAAACCCCAACTGAGGACAGCGCTTTACGGCGCCCTTGGGAGATGTAGCTGCTGAGACCTGCAGGGAAGGCGGACATCATCATATTATTCACTTAAAATACATTTCTCCACATCCCTTACATTGTTTACCCGTTCTAATTTGTATGAATTATTCAATTGTTGCAACATTTTTATATTTTGTAAATTATTCATTAAAATAGAGTTAAGAAAATTATTTTATTTGAATTTTATTGATATAAAATTCCGATTTTTAAAGGAATCAGCCTATTTTAATTGTATTTTTCAGAACTTTTTTCGTTTCTGGGGAGTACTCATTACATCTTGTGCATATTCACTTAATTAAAATTTCGTAGAACTATTTGTCTATAGAGTTCTACATACTAAACCAGGTTTCGACAAAACTATTTTTTCTCTTTTATCAGTCAATGTATTTTTGTGCCTGATGTGACATTTCGAATTTGTTTTCAGAAGTTTCCGGTACCAATCACGAACAAGTAGAACCAATGGGGCTATACTGCGAATGGTGTATCGCTTAAAAATATCGAGGATAAAAACAGAAGCAGTCATAAAACCGTCCACTTGTTGATATGAAGCAAATTATTTTGAAGTTACAGGGAATAACGTTCGAACGAAAACCCAGAAAGACGTTAATGCGTTATTAATGAATGAGCCATGTCTGGGCAACATTATTAATCAATCTGAATACACGAATGTAGTAAATCGGTCGTTCCATAAAAGCCCGAATGTAATTCGAAATTACCTCCGTGGAAATCAGTACTCAACCTTTTTCACACACGAAGCTCAAAGTGGAAAGCCAAACTGGAAAACCCGGAAAATGAAATGGAAATAATGTTTCAACTGGGTGAAAAAGCCGTGATGTCAGAGTAGTGGAGTTCAGAAGGCGGCGTAAGGACCGGTATTCGACCCGAGGCGACGTTGAAATTAAACGGTTTGGAATTTATTATAGCGGGCGGTGGCTAGAGCAGCCCGCCAAAATGAAACGTCGGTTTGTACCGTGTCCGACTGTAACACCCGATTCTCAGGGTGTTCCCCGTTGACGTACGGAACAAAGAATGTAAATAAGACAGAAACAGCAGGGAAAGGAGTGGTGGCCGCACGGCGGAGCCCATAAAGGATTAATTGTGAAGAGAAAGTGTTGAGGGACAAAGCGCCCTAAGGCCCCCTCCCACCAAGGCCCTAACAAGAATACTCCAGAACACCAAAGCCAACCCGCAGACCTTTTCAACTTGATAAAAAAAAACTAACTTTAATAATTACCAGTACATCTGTGCAATTAAAAACTTTAGGAGTCGCAAAAAATGGGGAGCACAAAAAATGAAGTTTTCCTCAGATGAATAATCCGATTAATTATGTAAACAGGATTAAATTTCGGCGCATTCTATTAAGGCAACGAATAATAAGTATTTTCTGCACTACATTTATGTAAAACGGTGTCGAGAAAATTGTACTGAATTTGAACTGAAAATTGACCGATTTGAACAATATCCGACATATTGTTCCGGGTCACATTATTACGTTACTCATTATGCAAATTGATTTTTCATATCATCGGGCATTCAACAGAATAACGACCAAGATACAAGCCAGATCTTCTAAAATCATACTGTACGTCATCAAAAATATCACACAGCATGTTATCAATTCTAGTAAAACATGTTATTATGATCAAATTAAGAAGTGGTTGGTGTTGCCATTTCAACGTTGCAAAGTACATTAACAATATGAACCAGTTTGTGGAGATTATTTAATAACCCCTCTTATTAGTACACCCCGGCAGAGAGTATGAAAAAACAAGTTTTTTTACTGTATATGCATTTTTACTATAATGAATACAAAACCGTTAATTGTTATTAAATAAAGTAATATGTCCGCGATTCATTTCATAGCAGCAGATTAGTTTTTCTAAACCAAAAAACCTTATTACCCGACTATCAATGCCCGAATGAGCAGTTATTTGACTAATCCCGCCGTAATCTATTGCCGTAATATCTGTTTTATTTTAAACTTTCAATCTATAGAAATTTTTTCCTTTTTTATGGTTTTGTACGAAATTATATTTATTGCTCTAACGATTTAAAATGAATCAACTGAGACGGAACGATTCGAATCGCTAATATTCCCCAATATATGCGCATAACTTGCCACGCGGCCCGATCGAAGAATTTACTCCATTTACATAATATTTTCTGGCAGTAGTCAGCCCCTCGTCTTCTAAAAAATAATGTGTTTATATTGATTGTATTATGGGGAGAACGTCTCATCATTAGATCATAATTCGGTCATGATCGTGAATTATATTTTCAGAAAATGTTTTACTTTATATTACCTATAACAGCAGTTTGACAGTTACAATAAATAGAGACGAATATTGCTAAAAAATGGCCGGATTCACGAAATATTGAAGGATTAGTGCGACGCTGATAAGCGCGCGCCACCACGTCCAGTTCCATCACAGTAAAAGAGTCACGGCAATCGGGAATCCGAATGAGGCTGAAATATTTAATGCCAACAATTTATTCATCATCGGGCAAGAGACGTTACCTGGAGTTTGTTGGGTTGTCTTCTTATTTCCCGGTACATCAGGGGGTAGGGAGGTTGGCCAATTGGGCCCTGGACTCCGTGAATATTTAATAGACCCGCCCAGGGCCCAGTCACCCTCCTGCTAATTAACGAATACAGGATCAATCCTTCTAGATGCAATATTGTTCCGCAAGTCCTCCCCCATCCACAATTGATTGGCCACAGAATTGTTTTTCAGGCTTTGATCTCGCCATTTACAGTTATATTTTACCGCCGTGCAGAGTAAGCAACGGAGAGACACGGACTATTGCCGGCCGCTGATGACTTCCTGCACTCGTTTCGTTCTGTCCTGCTAAAATGCAATTTTGAATCATTCGGCGTTCTTTCGTGCACGAAACGAATGGTTAAAGTGTGTCCGTCGAAAGTTCAAAATGTAATCGTTCGGGTTGTGCAATGGAAAAGAAAATCGGTCTACCAACCGCGGGTTGGGGAATCGGATGTAATTACGTTCTGTAGTTAAAATACATTCACACCGGATTCACGTTTTCAAAATATCGTGAATAAAACGGTGCAAAAAGTTATGAGAAATTATTATCGGGTATTATAAATGTGGCTCCAAGGAAAGAGGAACTTTTACTTTTGCCGCCAATGTGTTAAATATCTTCAGATATTATACGGCCTGAAAATTACATATCAAGCGTACGCAGGTACTTCCAGCAGGATTTAAAATTATAATTCTGCCCACGTTATTATGATACTGTATATATAAAATGTTCTGTTAGTTATGATAATGTAACCCAGAATGTGGCAAAAAAAGGTAGAAAAAATTCAGCAGGGTTTTCGATGTCTGTCCCACCGGTACAGTTATCCGCCGGTTTAATTTTCCTCTTTTATTTGACCCGCCCAACAATTTTGTACCCTTTCACTGCCCGGATTTTACTTCTGGAAAACAATTTAATTAGGAAGAAAAAATGCGGGAATAGCCCCCCTCCGGGAGGTAATCATCTATTCGAGGAGGGCCGGCCGACAATAAAACGACCGTTCAAATAAAACCGAATTGGAGGAAAGGTCCCCGGCCGCCAGCCCTGGGCGGGGGCACCCTATCTAAAATGTGTTGTACGTAAACAGCCGCACCGCCCTCTCAACGACCGCAAATGGCCGAAATGCGGGGAATCCAAACAACGCCTGAATGCTCCTATAAATTCCATTTTAATTCCGATTCTCGTGCATGGCGAACAGGTTTCACCTGTGTCTCGTCAGGTAACGAGCTGAGGATATACAGTGAGGTCTTGGAAAAAACTACGTACCGCAAATTCAATTACAAGTCTGCACTCTTTCACAATAACACGATTGCGGTTTGGATTATTAATGTTATAAAAGACAAAATATAAGAAGATGTATAATTTGTTGCCAATGTAGGCAATGAAATTTTAATATTAAATTTTGTTCCTTACAAGAGATCCATATGGGGTTTGGCGTTTCCATAAGGGCAGGAAGTTGAAACTCGACTAGCTTAGGTCTATAAAGGTAACTGGATTAAGAAGATTTGAAGATTAGTGGTATTTCAAACTCCGGCAGACACTAAAAGGAACATTAAACATTATGTTTCAAATTTAACGCAACTAACTTTCAGTCGTTGAGATTCCTCGAGTCCCCGCAACAACCCAACTCTCCTAGCTAATTATGAAAATTGCAGTTATAAGTTAATTGTGGACAGGTAGGTACAGTAAAGCTTTACTAATATTGTTGTTTAATTTTAATTCAAGCATGAACAGTAAGGAATACATAAAGAATACAAATATTATACAGATGCAGTACAGTAGATCTGCACATCACAGTGGAGATTTAAAACATTATCGTACAAACTATGATATTATTTTTCTGATACAATACTTACAGTTGCCCGATTCCACAGCACTTTTCCTTTGTGAGAATGATCCCCCAATCTAAACCCGTGAAGCGGGTCGCACAACAACCGCCATTCAATTTATGAATTAGTTGACCCGGCCAAGAGTGGACCGTTTCCTGAATACGGATGCGGTACGGACACGGGACACAATCCCGGGTCTCTCTACCTCCTGGTATCAATAGCCGGGACAAAAAAATAACAGTAATAATACCTTTCTGGCAGTGGGCCAGAACCGGCCAACCGCCTTCGTGGGTGAGGTACGGTCCTGAATCTGGGATTGGGCCCCTTCATTGGCCTGCATTGACTTTCATCTTATGACGCGCGCCTCATTCGTACGGGGTCGTGGGCGAGGCTCCCCACCGAATCACAGTCCGATAAATCCACTCGGTTTTTATGCCCACCCCTCTGAACTATTTCACCCTTTGTGTCAGTTCGCAATTGCGGACAGAATTGGAACCTGAATTATTCAGAAGTTTCAAAAACACGGACTTCCAACAATTTAACATAATCTCACAGTCGATATAATTTATATCAACTCCTATTCCGAGAAATAGGTAAATATTTTTTAAAGAAATTATGATATAGTTCTTTAATAACATCAGTAATAATTGAATATAATTTATTTCCTCTCTCTTTTTTGGTTTCGGCTGGTCTGCTAGACACAGCTTAAATTTCGGGTAATCAACATGTGTGTAGGGAAAACAAAGGAGCGATGTGCTTCCATAATCTATGAAGGTGATGAAGTGCGTGTACACTTTTATTACACACTTTTATTATATTTCGGCCTCTTAAATTCGGTCCTGGAAAAAAATATTCCTTATCCATTCTCTTCGAATGATGATAGTAAGGGTCACCTTATGTTTCTGCAGTAAGTAAAAAATGTTTCTTTCGTTTGGATCGCAGTTTTAGCAGCACCAACCTTGAACTATTAAACATCTGCTGTGTATAACTTTTTATAACAATAATATAAATATGATTAAATCCGGTATCCAGTTTTTGGTCCTGACGGCTTCAATGCGGACCCTAATTCACCCCTTCAAATTTGCTTCAGTTACTTTAAGGGCACAAATTACACCAAGAGATTAGCTTTATCTCAATAACAGATGACTTTAACGAAGAGTGTTCGTCGCGCTCAGTTTAAAAATTATAGAACCACTCTCGATTTCACGATTTCGAGTAATTCGGGATTTTTCTCCTGGCTCCCAGTGATAAATAAGTAATAAATACAAATCTGAGAGGTATCCGATGTTCTGCGAAGCGTGCCGACATATTTTCCATGGGAGGAGCATGAACAAAGGCGGTGCTTTCCACCGCCCAACTCCCCGGCACCACAATTTCCACGTTATTAAATGTTTCAAGTTGGCTAATAAAGAGGGTTCAGTGTGAAAAGCCTTCCAGTTATTTCGAGGTGTCTAAATCTGATTATAATAAAGATGTTACCGCATTATTTAGATACAATGTCGTTAAAATCCTGCAGGGGCTAATGTGAATTTAATGTCCTGAATTAACATCCTTATCATTGTTAGGATGTCTAGTTCACAAAACGGATTAAATCAAACTATGCGGCAGTGGTTACTTTAGTTATGAATTCTTAGTCCAGTGTATCTTCTATCTTCAGAAATGGTCATGGGGATAGAATTATGACTGAATGACTCCTAAGTTTATTATTTTTTTTAAACGGAATACAACAATACTTCGGAGAAATTTAAATAATGTTAATTTGGTATCTTAAAGTATAGTGTTTGTGATAACATTTGATTAGTTTAAATTAGAACACTTTCAGTTTGAATATATCTGGTTGACGGATTTGTTGACGGAACTGCCGGTTCGGGTTTTACTGTAGGCGGGTTCGGGTTAACAAGGCGTCAGGTGCAAGCGTTGTGAGCATAACGGGAGAGAGGGGCGGGATTGAATCTGCATTGGAGGGCCGCGGAATTCAAAGACAGCCCAGCCCCTCGGGCCCCCTCTTTTCTCGAGGAGGCCCCGGTTTTCGTCTCCCGACAGTGGGACGACTATGAATGAAACGCGCCTTCCACCCGGGCCATCACACTACACTCAACCTGAGTGTAGAGGCAAGACCGAAACCGTTCTGGAATGGATCTCGCTAGAATTCTAATGAAATTTCCTTTCAATTTAAAAATTTATGTTTTAAAATAAGGCGTAAAATCTTGCAAATTCACTCTGTATATTGTTTGTAAGAACGGTATTTTTAATAAAACCACCTTCTTCCACCTCTAAAATGGGGCGATGATTCGGTCCAGCAGTGAAATAGTGAGGCAGGGAACATAAATTGGAAAACAATGTATAACGATAGCATTTGGAAGGTGCTACATGTATAGGCGGGAGGCCCATAGAGGAAGCCATATATACAGGAAGTCGTTTGAGGGGATGAGGGCCAATCTTGGCGCATTTATCTCTTTAAAGGGCCGGCGGCAATTGGAGGGGTGTGATGCGGGCGGCGATGGGCGGGGGTGGGGCACCCTTTGTAAAGGCCACGAGTAATTACGCAACGATTTCTGGTTCACGCTTCCACGGCCTCCGTCTGCGAATTATCGCAAGCCCAATCGCACAATATTGCGGTTCAACCAGTCAATCGTTCATTAATCCCAGTCCGGCCTATAAGAAAAAGAATTTGTTATTTAATGTATTTCTTCCCTGCGAGGGTTACTCCATACATTGTACCAAACCGATAATTTATTGCGATGGTCCGCGTTCATTTAATAACACTGGCTCTAAATATTTCGTTGTATCTGAGTTTTACGGGGGTCTTAAGAAATATTACCTTACGAAATTTCCATCGATCCGAGCGTTTCCCTCGGAGTAAAATAACACGTTCGGAAGTTTCTGAATCATTTTCACTTATAAACGCGAATTGTACCCCATGAATAATTCACGGTGGCCCTTTTCCTATTTTCTCTCGTCGGGCCATGACAGAAGCGAAACAATTTTACCCTACCAGTACAACCTAGTTCATTCGATTTTCATCTCAATGAAAAATGAAGAGGCCCGTCTATTTGGAGTTTTGTTTTTCGACAGGTAAATTGTCAACAAAAAATAATTAGCGCCAATTAGCGTATACATTGTTTTCATTGAGTTACTAATTACACAGACAGCATTAAATGAGTGTCCAAAGTATAAAAGAAAACAAGTAATGTCACAGGATATGAAATGGGCTGTTACAAGGCTCCATAAAACAATGTTGTGACGACACTTAGGTATAATCAGAAAATGGAAAAAGAAAAGTGTATCGCATTATAAAGTTAGTCAATCGCTTCTTTACGAGCTTTATTTTAATTTTCGGATAGCAATCAATCATTCCGGCTTCAGTATATTGACCAAGTCTAATTGAATGATTCCAACGCCAGCAAAGTGGCGTCCATTCGGCTTTATTTATAACTTTGGAAACGGTAAATAATCTGGAGAGGACTTACGGGGCGAGCAATGTGGGTGATAAATTGCAGTGGTACTTCTTTGTGACGAAAATTGCCGCACGTCCGCAGCTTTTGAGCCTGGGGCGCTGTTATCGTACAAATGGGAAAACTTGAATACCCGCGACGGACACGTCGAAGAGAAGTTTCGGGCCACTTCTTCAGAACGTTCGACGTTTGTTTTCTCTCTTGCCGCTTAAAAATTTCTTAAGCAATAAGAAAAAACTAACGTCTTCGGTTTGATGCGTGTCTTCAATAGCCTCAAATTTTTCACTCTAGTCGTCTCACCAACCGCATTCTGTCAATAAAGTCTAAGATATTTGAATGGACCAATATTATATCATCGAAATATCAATTTCACACTTATCCAAACAAGTGTGGATTTTTTCAAAACTATAAATTTTAAACTACACTAAATAATGGTTTCGTGTGGAGATTTAAAACCGTACTCCACTAGCTCATTTCAACATTATACTCGAACGCGGCGGCTCAATCAGAACAATTTCTTGTTCGGAACAATGCAATGCTGGCCACAGAGAGACAACGACATTTCTATCCTGAACATTCCTTGCTATAGAACTGTGTTCAGACAACTGGACCAAGTTGGTCATAGCCTGGCCCCGTCTGGTTTCTCCCAGGCCATCCGTCGCAATTTCAGCACTGCATTGCTCAACAACAGCTAGCAGTTTCTCAGATCATCCAACCGACAACAAAGCAACCGAGTAATGAAACATTACCCGAGTAATTACGTGGAATCAATGTGTTCCTCGCCTTTCTTTGGTTCCCATTGGAAAGAAACCTTTGCTTCTGTGTCCAGCTTAAAAAAGGACGTTACCTATTCATTTTAGTTTCTCAAAAAACGTTTGAACATTTCGAATTATTTCACAGGCATAAATAAATTTTTATTCAACTCGAATTCACCCCATATCTGTTTAATTAGTTCATAATCAGCTCTCAATAGCATAGTAGTTATTCGAATTGTAATATTGTGACTTTAGTATATACATGTCAAAAAATGTAAGTCAATAAATGAATGTACTTACAAGGCCGGCCCCATACCTTATTGCAATTTACTGACAATAGCTGAATAATAAATATATCATTCCCGGCGGTGGGAGAACTACTCTACATTATTTCTTACATTCTTGGAAGAATATCGTTCTCAATTGTTTTTCTCGCTGTTAGAGGAGAAAGGAAGGGTTGAGCCGTGCCAAATATTGCCCAGCTGTCGGCGCTTTGTGCGGAGAAAGCTGTCCCCCGTACCCGACCACTCACCCGACCGGCGAAAACCTACCCGCTAAGAAACCCGAATAAACAACATGATATACAGGGCGGACAAAATCTGACAGATGTAGAAATAAATAAATATTATTAGTTTCTGACTGGCTCTAAGAAAACATTCGCCTACTTTCCGGAGAACGGACTGCAGTGTGTTCAGCCGAAAAGAATCAACCATTGTTGGTTTACAATTGGAAATGGCATTTTAATTGTTATTAATGTCGACTATTGAAGCAGTGCTACCAAGTCATATATGAAGTAATAGATTCGTTGTAAGCGTGATGTAGCTAGGAATCCTAATGTAAAGCAGTTATAAATATTGTACATAGGTTAGCTTTTTTCCATTATTACTTCTCAAATCATGATATTTATCTATGAAATATAGCCTATTTTGTTAATATTACAGTACATAACGCTTAAAAGTGATGCTGTTTAATATTGTACACAAACTCTTGTGACGACCACAGACACTAATAAGGCTTTAGTGTTCCATCATTAAACGAGCAATAAAATCACGGGATTACGCTACTTATGTTTGATATCATGCCATTATAATAACTTTACCCGCATGATTATAATCATGCGTCAAAATGCGACACAACGATTATCATTATTTTTATTATTAATAACAGTACATTGTAAAACAACTAAAATTATACACAGGACGGGGGAAAGTGAGTGGCATTTCCATTCGAAATTCGAAACTGAAAATAACCTTTGGTGATGTGTTTTTCTGATGCCCCAGTTTTAAACGACTCTCCTGTTGCAATTCGTCTCTGTTTCATTTGTACCGCATCCAATGGTTTTGCCGCTGCGAGCGACCCATCTAAAACAAACACCGCCGTCATCCTGTTGGCCCGTCCTTGTGCACACGGTGTCGGATTGATTCATCCGCGGCCATTTAATGTATTAATAAAAGGCTCATATCGTTGCAGGGCGCCGGCGGCTCCTTTCCTCCCCGATGGCCAGTGTAGCGCCCGCGTCCCGCTCCATACTGTAAAATCAATTATGCTTCAATTCGATGACTTATTAGGTACGACCAGCCCGGCAGATAAGGGGCACCCTGTCGTTCGGGGAGTGATGTGACGTTTAATGGGCGCGGTTCCTGTCATTAGCCTGCCTCTGTTTGGCCGTACCAGCGAACCCAATCAAACAACACTAATTCACAGCCGTCATCAATTATTGCCCGGGAGCTCACTTCGATTTACACCGTTTAAGGGATCCGCTATCTACTTCAGATCCTATGATAACTTCACACATATTTCACATAGAACTAGTCGAGTCGACGAATATATAGAATGCAAAAATACAGAAATTGGTCCCATGTTAATATACTGTATTGTGGCCACCGTGGTTTCTACACATACCCAAGTTTTGTAACACTCTTTGCACCCAACATTATCTGGGGTAAATCTACAAGTTTCCTTTACCTGCTTATAATATAATTCTATAATATATACGTACACTTTATAATCTAATTCTGTTGTCAGAGAAATCATTTATTTTCATTTTTGTACACGCATTTATACCTGCTAACGATTCTGGCTAAAGGAAATTGTGAAATACATGGCCTTTGACATGGTTAATTGTTCTCAATTTAGGGATGTTTCGTCACTCTTTTGTCCACAATAATGGACCATTCGAGCGGCCAATTTAATTCATGAGTTAATTTCACTCGGAATCAATTCAATTAACAGGATCTAATTGCGTGGTAACATAATTTAGTTACCAGGAATATTAATTTGCGACCAAAAATTATAAATATTATAAATTCAATGAAATGTTTACGTCTTGCAGTGTATTTTTATTATTATTACAATCCATACATTTTTCAAATTTTCTTTATACAAGATCGCTTTGAAAACACTTCACTATATTATTACTGGAATGCTACTTTCATTCATTTAATTCCTAGCGTATTTTATTTTATTTTCAAGCACTTAACAGACTCATTTCCTTTTACCGACAAACAGTAAATTGGATACGCATATATGATTAGAAGGCCAAAACGGGAAGATGCACTTTAAAATTCGTGAGAGAAAGGCCTCGATCTGTCGTGCGTGTTCATTTATCAAAGTTCGATCAGTTATTAACAGGCCGGGGATATTGAAGAAAACTTAACCTACTGTGCATAATGGAGGGTCGGGCCTAATGGCTGCGGTTCCGGTCATTAGTCCACTCCTGATGAACCCAGACGAGAGAAACCAATCAAACAAGTCCAATACGCCGGCCATCAATTATCCTCACAGACATCCACCCATTTTTAAAGTTACACTTTTCAATTATCAATACTTAATATCCACCGAACACCACCTCGACAGCTATTCCATATTCTACCTGCCAAACAGTTTCTGCTCTTTCTATGCACAGTTTTCTCACAGATCATTTCCGCGATAAAACTTGCGAATTATATACTTCTGATATATAAATATACTTATATGTATATATTTAAGTTAAGTGACTGAGGCTTCTGGAAATAAAATAGAGAATTGCATTTTTTTAAATATATTATAATTATATGTTGTGAAGTTAAAGTATTGTTTTTTAATTCATTATTTATAACAATGCTGCATACTGGAAGGGGAAATAAATTTTTAAGTAACGACTTTCCTTTATTATTACGTTCAATAATCTTAGAACATTAAAACGTTAACTTATAAAATGTCTAACACGGTTATGCAAACTAGGAACCGAATCAAAGCCTTATTTCGTTGGCATTTTAGCCGCTTAGCCTGATGAATTATTCACTTGTCACCAACCTTCCGATCATCAGCTCAAATCATTTTCATAATTGAATAGCGACTGAAGTATCATAATGAAATATTAAAATTTGCATCTCAAAATTATTCTGACATGGTACATTGATCAATGTGTAATTTGTAAGGAATTCAAGTATACAATGAAATATGTCCACTGTGCGGTATTATCAGCAGCTGAATTACATCAGTTTAATTTTTATTTAGGTGTTTTTTAGTTGTACTTATATTAAAAAGAGTTATCGTGTCATGTTCGAGGGACCAACAAGTGTCAATATCTCCGAGAGCGTTCGTTGAGAAGTGAATTGGTGCATTGGCTTAGCTACCCAATCTCTACTTTTCGGGTTAATTTCTTGTATGTACTTTTAGGAAACATTCGTTTTCTGACGTTATTAGAACCATAGAATTCCAATTGTACTAATTTAGCCTAACCTTAAACATAGGTGAACTGATCTCTGTTCAATTCGAAATTAGTTCCCTCTAATTGCGCCCATTAATATATTAATGAACGCTTGATAAGTTGTGAACTCGAGGGAATATATTTTAGGCCATACGACCTAATTAAAGGAGGAGGGTGTTATTTCAAGAGTGCATAACCAATGTGTCCTTCCCTTCGAGCGTGGTAATAATAAATTTATGACCCATATCTGTAGCTCGGAGGGGGTTAGGGTTGGTTGAAACTTTAACTTATTTCGTCTTCTCAAAGCTTATGATCCTTCCCTTACTACGCTTACTTGCCAGTCGTCTCTAAATACAGATCCCGCGCGGTTTTATTAAAAACAAATCTCATTTCCGAGCGATGAGAGCATAAATCAGAGTTGAATAACGTCCGTATCTTCTGTACAGAAATTGTTAATTTAAAAATGTTATTTATATACGCGTATACAATTTATATACATCGAATCTCATTTAATTATTGCACAGAATATAATGTAAATATAAATAATTAGGAGTTCGTTACTGTTAAGTACAAGGTTTCAAATACTATTGTAAACTGAATCTATTTTTGTTGATACCGTAAAACTTGGCATTTGGCCGGCAACGGCTCCGATACATCTGATTGAATACTAAATGTAATTTATCCTGCCCTGATTGAATTTACAATTGTCTGATTACAGTCGGGGCTAAATATTTAATCCTTTTCGACGCACGAATCCACTATCTACGTATGTTTCAATAATTAAAATTTCATAACATTTTCTGTTTATTCTGCATATAACTTTATTCTATTTTTGTGTATATTTTCTTTTTTCTTTATAAATTATAAGACTCGAAGTTATTTTAAACAAAGTGTTCACTAATTTAAGTTCAAATCATACCAGATTATACCTGATCTTATAGATAATAACAATAATGAGGTAGGTATATTATGCACTGTTTTATTTTCACAACAGTAATATCAAATAAGTGATATTGATGCACCGATAACTGCGGAGTTAGCCTCACTTATGTAATTTAATGTTAATGGATTACTGCTCTGATTGGTTATAGAAAATATATTGTATTGAATTAGGTAGTGTGGATCGATCACACCACAATATTTAAAGATAGTGTTGGAATATATCGTCTATCGTAGAGAAAAGTTTAAAATTCGCTAATGTTACACCCCATTGCCATAGGAAATATTATTTTTCGTCCCTACGCAGTCGTAGAGAGATAAGTACGACAGTGTTCTATGCCGGTATTGGCCAGGGGCTGTGGAGGCAAGTGCCCCGGTCCTCACAGTGTGGTTAGTGTATCGATTAGCGGAATCTCATTAAGCGAGCCAAGCGCGATTTGATCACAGTTCCTATTGGCAGCTCAGGTAGGGCTCCAGACCGCATCCCTAGTTAGAGGTCCAACTCCAACTTAGCCGCCCCATTATTATTTCTCAAACTACCGGGCGCCATTGGAACGCACCGATAATAGACGTATTATAAAATTATATATAATTTTCTGAGAGAATTTTCAGAAATAGATTGATTCTTTAGCGGTCATTCCGCATGCAATTCGCAGAAACCTTCACTCATCTATTTATTTTAACTTTACTAATAAAGATTGTTCGCCCGTACTAGAGAGAAGGTTGTTACCATCCTTATGCATATGTAACTTTAGTATTTTATTTCATTTGTCAATTTGGTTTGTATTCATTAATTTAGGATTTTTGCTTTCAGCCAAACAGCATTATTACGAAAAATATAATGTTGCCTTTTAACGACACGGCCCATTAAATGAAACTATTCTAAATTATAGGTATTTTTTCGGGCCTTCATTTTCGGCACCATTTAATAAGGGCCATTTGAGGGTACAAGACATATGTATCACCGGAATGAGGCGGGCGGTGATCATAGATCATGCTTTGTTTAAGTCCTGGCGGTCTCGAGACGGTACGGGGAGAAATACTCTTAGCAAGCGAGGCTGCCTTTCTCGACTCCGAAGCGCATTGAAAATTTCAGGATTGCGAAAGTTCCCACGGCATGAGCCGGAATAAAATTGCAGGTACCTGGGAGGGTGTATCCCGGTGGGACGTGGGTGGACAGCCACTGATCTAGGATAATGCGCCGGTCGGCCCAAGGCCCTCATCTAACCTGGACCCAACCACGGGCTATTAATGATAATTAAATTGCCCCGACTTTGCTGGGGTAAACACAAGGCCCGAGCGTTCCCTTTTTATCTCGCTCCAGTCTATTTGTCCGAGGCCTCGCTCTTTGAATTTTCTTTCCAATTTTCAAACGGTATTGTCTTTTCTTATCTGCTTGCACCAAAAAAAAATATAATTGACCGCGTTGAGCCAGAAAAGTTCTTTGAATAAGTAAATGACCATTTTGGGGTTTTATAATAATGTAAACAAATATTAAACTGGCGTTATTTTCAGTACTATTCAACGTGCATTTTCACCTATATAGATAAAGGGACAAACTATTTGGTTCCTTAACGTACATCTTGAGTTGATCTCTAAATAGTCATTATTAAAGTGAAAAATTGAATACCGAACTGATCTCAGGTAATTTAAAGCAAGAGGTCTTCAAATCATTGGACTGGGCTGATGTTACTAAATGGCATCGTATATACTTCCGCACTCCGAGGATTTTCACTGGAATGGCCTTTCACTGTCCATTATTTAATGCCGGGAGAAGCGGGAAGAAGCGCCGTAATTGTCACGAGTATATAACATAACTCATACACAATAGAATTCCACTCCGCACGAATACAAATTGCTTAGGCCTATCATGATAATATGAATTAGCGCAGAGACTTTCGCCTGATTTAATGTACGCATTATCAAAATCGCCTTACCGGACTTCATCCTTCATTGCATTGTACCTCATTACAGACCGAGTACAAAAATAAATTAATTCTACTGTAAAATCGTATTGGCTATAGGTTCGCGTACAAATTGGTAGTGCGTTATATTATTCATTATACGGTTTTAATTCACGACGAAATAATCTTTCTTAAATTTTATTATACGAGGAGATAATTTTACTGAATCCTTTTAGTTCTGTTTCTGTATGAGCTGGGATGAAATATGCGAGAAAAGGTAGAAAATTGCGGGTAGTTTTTAATTGTTAATATTAATACATTCCAACGGGTATTTGAACGTAGCAAACCGTGTAGAATTGGCCTTTTGTTGCCTGGGATTCATATTTAAGGTCAAAGTGTTTCGGATTATTTGGAGCGTAGCCGAGGGGGAATTATCACTTAAGCTTTAATATGTGGTGAGTCGATTCAGCGTTGAAAGTTCCACAACAAATTCCGGCGGTCCCTTTGACATAAAGGAAACTGGAGAGCGGCTGCTAGCAAAGAATTAGGGGGGCCCCGACCGCCCCTCGCCAGAATTAAGACACTATAGTCTCGTTCCACTAATCTTTGCCAAATGCTAGTGAACGGAGATATAGAATTCTCTCTCGGGCCGATGGAATGATCGTCATTGACAATATAATGGCGGAGTATAGTCGGTAAGTTTGGGATTTCCTCGAACTGTCTTCAACCTGTCTTCGAAACTCCAGCCCTTTATAGCGGTCAATTTTCCAATACCCGGAGCGAATTTCATCCGATCCACCCTCACCCACCGCCAGAACAAACAGCGCCCCGAGCGCACAGCCCTTTGAAGTTTCATTTTGGGCCATCTTTTATATTTCCGCCGGGATCGCATCCACTTCAGGCCGATACTCCGGTTTCGGCTTGGAGGTCGACAAATCGGAACTCGTAGTCCCGGTACCATGGAGACATGGTAATTACATATTTAGTGAGTACACTTTTCTCAAATTACATCGTCGTTATTACACTTATTAATAACTTAACTTATTTGCCAGTGTTTCGCCTTAAAGGGAGGAAGTGTTCAGCACGATTTATTGAGGTATTTCTGTTTTTAGTTTGATCCAACTTGAGTATTAGGCAGTGTAGCATTTTAGAAATGTTATGCAAAATTATGGCTTTTGGCAAAAATCAGGAACATTTGTGGAAATCAGGAAACAGAAGAGTATAGAGTAAGCAATAAGACCAATTCCAGCCGTCTTATTTTCAGTTAACATTCATCATTAGGATTGCGACATTGGAACAAACTTATTAATGTCAGATATTTATATTTACTATAGTTATGTCCAGGCGGCAAATAGATAAAAAAACCGAGTATCTGAACACAATAGGCTCGTTAATTTCGGAATTGGTACCGGAAACAATTTTAATGAAGGTAAAGGGGAGGAAGTGGGAAAAAAGTAAGGATAAGGAGGAGGCGAGGCTATGCTGTGAGATGTTGCGTAGAGTAGAGTTAGGATTAGGCGTGGTGGATACGGTGGTGGTGTGATTGGGTGAGTGTAGTAACAGTGTAGCGACTGGAGGGGAATGTGGTTGTGGTGGGGAGGCGCACTCACACTCTCTCACAGGGCCGCCACTCAATCACCCTCACTGTGGAGGGGACGCCGCCCCTAGGAATTAGGTTTCAACGCCTACCTTGAATTCTGATGAGTTGGCGGTCGCTAATTCGGCGTCCCCGTTCGGCAACTTGACCCCGGCCGGGCCGTGTATGCCTCAAGATTTGAATCTAATTAAAATTTCAGCTTGCGACACCGAATGCTAAATTTCTCTTCCACATTTGTAAGGGAGCATTGTAGGTTATATATAAAACGCGGTCAACGAATTACCGATTTATTCTTAAGGGGATTTACATTATTCGATCGCAGAATCGGCCTAAATGCAGAAAATGGGGCAGTTATTCATTGAGAAATTCGCCGTAAATATTCCTATATATCCTTACCATAAACCAATTCAATATTTCCTTATTATAATGAGTAATATGTTGTGCTGTAAGCGCACTTAAATAATTAGAAAGACGAGTTTTTATACCAAGTAATTATTTATTATTCATAAGCTGTTGACTGAAAAAAGGAGCGAGCAATGTAACAGTAAATATTTGGTTCTGAAAGTGCATTAAAGTATTCGATTATTGTTGTTAAATTAGTTTTTGACAACGAATTAATCGTCGTTCATTTTCTACGATAATCATTAAATTTCTACTCAATAATTGATAAGGCACTACTGTTAAGGCATTTTTACATTTGATACTCCATTCTGGTCGGCATATGCGAGAGATCTGCTCTCAATACTGGCTCGTCAACCTCTCGCTCTAAACTGAATCATTGGCCCATTCCCGCCGTCAGCTACTGTTAAGGCAGTATAATGCTAAATAAAGCAGACAAATTTGTCTCCTTAATTAACGACGTTCACCAGTACTAATTCAGATACTCCATTCGAGAATGCGCCTATGTATGAATGTAACAATACATAATTATCCATTTTGCAAACAAATAACTCGTTTTCAAATGAACGATATATCTGCAGTAAAATTGGAAATTAATATGTAAACTGAAAACTGTTACACATAGGTCTGAATTCTCACGCGGTGCAACACGAGTATTAAGGAACTCCTCCCTCTAATTCGCATTCAATCTCATATGTCTAGAAATCCATTTCGGTGCAGAGTATAACACAATGCAGGGGTCAAATTGATCTTCTTATCCTTTCTGGCCAATATCAAAGGAGCCCTAAAATCGATTCGAAACCGAATACGAATTCCGATTGACATGACTGCTTCAGACTCGTTCTTCTTTTTATATGAATTTGAAAACCTGTACTTCGTATGAACTCATTTCACATTTGAAAATAGTTTGCGTGAGATATCTTTGTAAAAGAAAAACGTGGGCAAAAATCCTTGAAATATTTGTTCCCATTGCCGAGGAAACAATCTTTGACGAGTTTTTCTCGACGCACAGAATAATATAATAAATAATTTACTACTGTAGGTTCGTGATGTTTCTGTCTCCTCTCGCTGGTTTGGTCTTTTGCTAGACCGGTTTCGGCTGCTCGCCATCAGTAGCGGTGTTAGTCACTGGCTTTGGAGCATCCTCACTGCACTATCACTTTCATGTACTGTAGTGTTTGTCAGGTCAGTATGTGTTCATGTTTGTCTAGACGAAACCCGGTCAGCAAAGGACCAAACCACCGAGAGGAGACAGAAACATCACGAACCTACAGTATCCCAACCCCTGGCAGACCACAAAACAGGTATATCAAAATAATTTACTGTCACTCAGCTGTGGCCTGTATGGAGATCTTGAGTTGTTAACGGTGTATGCATCAGTCGTATTGTATCGTTGAGAAATATGAAGAGAGTCTCCGAGACATTCAACTATTACAGATATTCCGGAACAGGTGTCATCGGAATATAAAGCGCATTCACTTATAGATAAATATGATATCGGAGGCCCGCATTTTCAGCGCTTCGCTTTGAACCTACCGTGGTAAAAACCTAGTGCAAGGAATAAAATAGGACGAGCGGAGAGGACAATTAATGGCGGCCGCAGGAGTCGGCACCGGGGTTGAAATATATGTTTGCCATTTTGGGGCGCCAGAAGAGGGTGGCGGACGGGACGGTGCAAGGACTCCAAGATATGCGAATTGTTGGCCTGTCTCGCTCATCCATTACCCCGCCCTCTGACAACAACCGCTCATGCCCTCTAATAGACTCCGCTAAACTTTTATCGCTCAATCTACGTTCAGCCGGTTTTAAAGGATTCTTCCCAGTTTCCCAACTATTCCCCCCTCCCCCCCCCACACTATTTCACCGAGTTTCTCCACCCAGGCGATAGCTAATGTTCGCCGCGTTATTATTGTCCCGCGTCTCGGAATGTCCTCAAGTTAAACTTGAGACACCGTATCTCCAATAACGGAAATAATTACCCTAGTTACTCAGATCGTTGGAACAATTATAATAGATGGAATAATGAACAAAAATTACACATCTTATGAAATATTAATAAACCGCTCTGCGATCGCGTTATTTCGACTCAACGGGCAAAAACCTGTACCAGACGGCGTTGCGGATGTTCATTATTAAAGTGGGTGACACAACGCGCCCCCGCCCAACCTTCTGATTAATCGGGATCATTCAACATCCCTCACGAGTTGCCTATCCGGCCCTGAGGGTAGGTGACTCGACACCAGACAGGGGGTGTGACACTCTAATAAAGCCCAAGCCCATATTAATTGGTTCCCATCTGCCGCAAGGAATATATATATATATATATATATATATATATATATATATATATCGTCGGTGCCTTACATTCGATACAGCTTCTCTTTCGCTTATCCGGAATTGGATTCGGGCCTAATGGGCCCACATGACGAAGCGAGATTGGCGATAGCTTGGGGACGCCTCCGATTCACTTTGAACGTACTAAATAAAAACGGGGGTCACCAAATAATCCTTCAATTTTGTCACTCGGGCCTTAAACATTACAGGTACAAAGTATTTCGCTAAAAAAAATCTACTTGAAATAATTCACTGATCAAAGTGTTTCATGGATCTACGAATGTATTTGTTCTTCATTTCGTTTGGGCGCACGACCACTTGGAGTCAAATCGCACCTCTCCACGTAGGAATGTCGTCTTTCCCCTACAATAAATTATAGGCAACACTCGATGGAATTTACCCGGTAGGTTGAACAATAGGGTCTATGGATCGGCTGTATGGACGGAATGCAATATTCGGTCGGTTGAACCTTCTTCACGTTGGGGACGCCGAGTCCTGGATTTGTTCTCAACTCTGTCAACTTTTATATTTTTCAATTGACAATAATGTTTTAGATAATGTCAATAAAATCAAATTGTGAGGATATTTTTAATATTTTACGTAAAGGCAATGAAATCAGTAGCTTTTCTTTAAAAAATATAAAACAGATAATGTATGTCAAAGTTCAGGTACTAAACTACTGTTGTAATATTCGATACACACAATATTTCTCATATTATTTGTTCGAATATATTCTGGTATAACACAAAAAATAAGGCGTTAATACCAGCCCCGCAATTCAAGTACGTAATATTATGTGTAATCTGTTAAGGCGTTAATACTAAACCCACATCACGTCCTTGAATTGCGGGTTTAGTATTAACGCCTTAACATATTAACACGTAAGCAGTCTATTACTGTATGGTCTATACGCAACTTCCTATTGTATTTTTAATACTGGTAACATTGATTTGGTATTTAATAAATGTTTTACAATGTAAAATTCGGATATTAAGACAATTTACAGTGGAATATCAAAGCGTAACGTTATTAAAATCAATGTTAGAAATTAATAGAAATATTTCTCCACAGAATGAGCTCAAATAATTTAACAGAACGAACACTACGTCGAAAAAAAATTCACCGTTGTTTGAGCATAGTTCCACATTGCCCTTCCGATGGACTGGGAAGAAATAAATGCGACATAAGCCTTTATAGAGGAAAATAGCAACTTTTCAAACAGAAAGTCAACATTATAAAATATAATGTCAAATTGAGTTTCCAAACTTTCTCAGATATAATTCTATTGAAAAATTGACATAGAATATTAATACTTCATTTAATATCCTTTAAAAAGAACAAGTAAGGAAAAGAAACTGTAGTCGTATCGAGTTATGTCCTAAAGTGTGGAGCGATAAATGGTCAATAGTTAAGTTATGGCTATTACACTGTCGGGCCAACCATCACATTAACATCACCGATCGTGCCCATTTATATTCATGAGCTTGATCATCAGTGCGTGGTCAAAATAAATAAAGCGAGCGTTAACTTGATTAGTTCAATAACAGTCGACGTTTTTCCATGTTTCGTAATTGTTCTCTATCGCGCTGCCCGAAGCGAAAATATTTTATCAATTCCCAAATGAACATTCGGGGCCACCTGTTCATTAAATTCGGAAACAGACTGGAAATCCTTAACAAAATAAAGTCAATATTTATTATAATCATCGCGGTGCTTTATGTTAATCGCTGTTTCCCAATATAAAACGCACATTCGATATTTTCTCCGGTTTGCTATCATATTTTGAATTCGAATTTTGTTACCTCCATAAAGATTTCAAATGAATTGTATTATTTACACTGTATTGATACAGGAGATATACATATTAAACTCACTTTTTTATTATATATAAATAAATTCACTCTATTTATATATTTAAACACACATACATCTCATCACTAGTTGCCAATTTCTTTAGTAATACGGCCAATCGCCTTATGTCTGACAGGACTCCCACTACCGAGTATCAAAAGGGAAATTTAGAAACTAACTCATAAAGGGCCTAGCAGTCAGTTCTAACCTGGTAATTCAGTATGAAATCACAATGTAAATTCAAATCGTTGCGTCACAAGTACATTATTAATAACGATTGTGACATTTCGAAACCGGTCTAGTACTGGAGAGGAGATAGCGAGTCAAACTAGTAATATCTATTTTAATTTATTATTCCAATTAATTTTTCCAAATCTATAATAAATTATTTCGTGTATTGGTTACTTAATCTTCAAGAATATAGGTACGAATTTCCAGTAATCTTATAAGTAGTCCGACACCACCATAAAATCGCGGTCGTTTTGTATTCAATGAACTGGAAGTAATACAGAGTTCCCTATAATAGAATCAAGCGAGCCTGTACGATTTTTCGCCAGCCCGTTTATATAAGGGGTTCTCGAAGGTTAGGAAGGGACCAACGTTAAATATGATGGACGAGCAACAGCTGCATGAACCGATAAAATGGGAAGAAGCGGGCCAATACCAGGGGCTGACCGGTGGCAACGCTTCCGACTGCATCGGAAAGAGATTTATTCAAGAAAGGGATTGGGTTCGTACAATGAATGTTTATTGGTAACCGCGGTTAATAGATAATATAAAATATATTTATATTATTGGAAAGAATAATTAGTAATTAGTACACGCTTAATAAAATATAAATTTAAAAATGAAGGGATATACAACGCAATCGATTTGCATAATGAAATAAACCGATCACTCCTTATTTTTCTTCTAGTAACGTTTCGCAGTTTCATACATATATCTCATGAATTAATACAAAATAATACACGATTTAATTTTATTAGGTATAAACATAACAATCGTTCTAATGTCATGTATATTCCAAAAAGACAATTTTAAATTCTTTGATCAATATACTAAATTGCGCAAATGAAATATTATACTAACTTGGAAATACAATCTCGCGACGATACAGTATTTATGAAGTCGGGTGGGTTTTAAATACATTCTGGGTTCATTCGCAAGTTTTAGGCAACGTCCGCCTATTGTATGCTCGGGCGTAAGTGATTGTGGAGTAGAGTGAAGGTAGCATGTCGCGGCTTATACCGAGGTATTGTGAGCTGGGATGTGGGGGCGCGGTTTAAACCGCAATTCCTCTGATGAAATAGTCCCAAAAGAAAAGGATTCCCCTTCCACGGCCCTACTGCCTCATATTTTATTCAGAAGCGAATTTTAAATCCTGCCGCCTCTTTCAAACTGAAATGTTGAATTCATTCCGCGACGATGCGGGCAGTATTGAAATATGAGAGACAGTCCAAATCTTTATAGACCGTAAATTGTAA
Source organism: Lethocerus indicus (assembly GCA_019843655.1). Classification (NCBI taxonomy): domain Eukaryota; kingdom Metazoa; phylum Arthropoda; class Insecta; order Hemiptera; family Belostomatidae; genus Lethocerus; species Lethocerus indicus. Next base: position 15,447,479 of record JACDQD010000003.1, on the reverse strand, counting down.
AGTGGGTCTATTGCGATGCAGGAGAGGTCCGACTGCGAGGGAGGGATGGTATAATTAGGGGATTGGGGAGCTCCTCGGACTAAATCCCTCACGGAAGGATGATTTCGTTAACAATGGTTCGGGATGAGGAGCTTTTAATGGATTTCTCTTTGATTGTTTTAATTGTTTCGCACCGGTTGCGTGGTCGAATTTTCATCTGCCCACTCGGTTACCAATTTTCCCCCTCACTCGATTCGATTAAATTCGGATAAACGGTCGCGCCAACTCGACGTTGATTTGCCCTAATTTCATAACGGCCAGTTTCATTTAGAATAACTTTAGCCGAGAACCGTAATCATTGCAGATTTAAAACGTTGCACGAATTTAATATGCAAAAGAGATAAGTGAAAAATTTAATTTGGAGCAATTAATATTCTTTAACGTATTGCCAATTCAAATGTATATTCGGATTAACGCCTTCTACCTTTAACAGACGATGAAACATGATATATTAACAGTATTTATGCTCATCATCTTCTGTCTCGACACAAAATTTGAAGGTATATTCTCGTAAAAATACAGTTTCTGTGACATAATCGATCTAGCTTTAGAAGAGGAATGGAAACAAGAGATTACGATCTGATGTTCAATGAAATATTGGCGATCAACAAAACAATACCGTACGAAGTAAAATATTTGAAAGTACCGACGTACATGTGTGTAATCGGAAAGTGTGAGCGCCGGCCGAAGGGAAACAGTAGAGGTCTCCCGGTCCCGTTAATATGTATCGAAAGGGCGGCTCACGTTTTGAAATATTGAAGAGCCGCTGGGCCTCGCCACATTCTGGATGCGCATTTAAAATCTGGATGCTGCTGGATTCTGGGCCGGCCCCCCACCCACACCGTTATGATCTAAAGATTAAGGACGTTACAGGGGTAACACCCCGCTCCCCCCTCGTCCTTCCCTACCGCCGACACAGTCTATGAATGTTGAACAGGACGACAACATGTACGGGCTGGCCGTGCATAATTGAATATCGGCGACGATTCCGGTCTCGAACAGCCGCCCTCCTCCGCATATTCCGCCTCCAGATCTTTTCCCCACACCGTTTGGCAACATCTATTGTTATGTCTCGCAATGCCGAGCTTGTAAATGGCCACTCGACTACTCCTCCGTGTAGTGGCCCTATAAGACTGGACTCGTTTGTACATTTGAAAAAACAATAATTGTGTCCATTTTTATCGGGAAAACACCACACAATATTGTTGAGGATATGTGAAGGAGTTAAGGTATGTACACTTCATTGACAAATGACTGATCCATCGATAGGTGTTCATTAATCGCAAATTTTATTTCATTGTTTCATAAGGTAAAAAGTGAGGAAAAGCTCTCCATCAGAACCTCGAATATATACATTCACTAAAATAGTCATTCAATCTTTTATAAAATGCGCAATCCTTTATCAAATTAAACTGGGAAAGAAGTTATAATAGATTACTTGAACGGTTGAAGGAAAATTATCATTTACGATTTTCAGTAATTTAGAGAACAAATTGGCTCTTTTAAATTCGCTAGCCGAAGAAATGGGATTTTAATAAAGCTTAATTCGAAGAGTATTTTTAAAGTATGCGACTGATACCCGAATAGTGGTTTCCTATAACCGACCAGTCGAAAAACTAATCAATTATACGCTCTCCTGGGCGATTCACCGTTGAATTGAATTGAGTGGGAATTAAATCGGTTTACGTTAAGATATGCGGAGGGTTCTCGCTCTATAAATTTGAAGCGGCTCCGCCTATAAGAAGGGGTCGGGATGGGGCGAATAACGGTACGTGACGTATACGTCAGAGCGCCTTAGCGCCCCACGGGGGTTTAATCCAGTTATCGCATCCCCATATTTACCTCACACCAGATTTCCTCATTATGCTCATCCTCTTCTCCACAACCTCCGCCGCCCTCCACGTCGTCGTCGTCGTGCTCGTCCTCATCGTCGCAACCCCTCCCGCATCCGGTTAGTACGCTTCACTCTGCTTTAATTGGAGCCCATATTAGTTTGATGCAATTACACTCTAATTATTTTCCCCTCCGACTATAATCTTATTCTACACAATTGTTCCATCGGTGTGCATTAAATAATTATTTATTTCTAGCACGGACGACCATTTTATATTTTTCTTGAATTAACTGAGATGATTCAATTTTCTTTATTGCTGCAATATTAAATAAAAAGGAATAATTAACTAATAATATAATAGTACGCCATCCAAATGCATTCTTACACTATACATCTAAACCAACTAGCGATTTTCTTACAGCGAAATATTTAAAAACAAAAACCCGTATTGTGTACTTACAGTTAGCCGTCGGTAGAGAAGAAATAGTTTGACTTTATGCCAAACGAGCGAAACGTCACAATCCCGTGATATGTGACAATTTGTTTTTAACTGTCTTATTAAACTGCAATTGTACGCCTATAGCAGTTATGCGCAGATTAAAATTAATTTGGATTCATTTATCTGAACCCGATGTGGTGAAAAAAACACCTACAATAATCCGTAACTCCTCTGGTCCTATTTAAATAAATTGAATATTTCTAAAAATATGTGCACGGATGGAAGTATCGCTATTTCACCTGTTGCTCTTTCATTTTATTTCTGCGTGAAACCAAATTTATTATTTATGCTTCCGTCTTCCAACACATTTCCTCCCCCCCCCCTTCCGTGATTCTTGGCCTGTTCTTCGATTTTGTGAAAGCATACAATCGCTATTGAGTAAAAACGAAAACCAGTCGCGGTCGAGAAGAAAGGTATTTAAAAATGGATCGGAGGGCTCGGGGCTCTCGTTGAGCTCGGGTTGTAATTATTTTGCAAGTCCATTCCCGGGGCTGTCCTTTGTGCCGTCCCCCCCTCGGTAATTTGGTTTCCTCGCCCCACTCTCCAGGAGAGGGTATTCGTTTTTAATTATTTCTTCTACATCAGCCCACGATCACCCTTGTTATTTTCTGGCGCTTTCCAAAAATATCAGCCCCGTATATACATATACATACCATTACATAATTATTTCTTATTTTTGTTGATATCAAAGTCCCAATTGTAATGTATACTCCCTCGGACCTCAACAGGCCATTAAAATATTTCAACATTTATAAATATCACTACCATGAAAATAATACTTTCGAACCCGTTTCCTTATTAATTGAACAGTATTTCACTCGGAATTATTAATTTTAAGAATAGAAATGAAATAATGCGAAGGGAACAGCAAATGACTAATTAAATTAAGTATTTACACCGTTTATCCGATTACTCTGTAATAATTAACACTCCTATTCATTATCTCTGACGTAATTACGTTTCTTCCCGATTAAAATTACAGTTTAAAAAGCCATCTTATGGCTCATTTCGTATATTGAACTCATAAAAAAATATATCTATGGTTATATATGAAGCAACGAACTAAGTGATATAGTTTGTAATTATTTAGTTAGACCCCTCAACATCTTCATACATTAAAATAAGGTACAGCTAAGGCTCTGTGTTTAAGATACTTTTGAAAAAAATGATGTTTCCATTTCATATAAAAGCACAATTTTGTGTTCTTCAGAAATATTTTTAATACAAAATTTATCGTAATATATATTTATTCTGTAGGTTCGTGATGTTTCTGTCTCGTCTCGCTGGTTTGGTCTTTTGCTAGACCGGTTTCGGCTGCTCGCCATCTTCAGTAGCGGTGTTAGTCACTTTGGATGTTTTTTGGGCATCCTCACTGCACTGTCACTTTTCACAGTACATGTGAAAGTATTGGATGAAAACATCCAAAGTGCTAACAGTGACCAACACCGCTACTGAAGATGGCGAGCAGCCGATACCGGTCTAGCAAAAGACCAAACCAGCGAGAGGAGACAGAAACATCACGAACCTACAGTATTCCAACCACTCGCAGACCACAAAACAGGTATATTAAATTATATATTTATTCTTGAACGAACCATTAATACGGAATGCAAATATGAGTTACATTTATAACAATTAATCCGTATAATTTGATATAAATAAGTAATCGACATATTTTTTATTTGTTAATGATAAAATAATAACAAATTAAGTAGAACTTTCAATCCTGCCCATATTATAAAGGGTCACCGCCCTTTAACAGGCTTATTCCGCTCACCTGGGGAGATTTAATTATTCGAAATCGCATTACCAAACACTGAAACTGTTCAACTGAGTCAGGTATTTGAAATGGGCTGTGTCGGGGCTCCATTGTTTAACTGGTGGCCGGACAATCAAACGGCCGTTCCTAGCTCATTAATCGTTTCCCTATAAAGATCAGCACTTTTCTATTCCCGCCTGGCCCACTAAAACCCGTTTCCACCCCAAACCAACATTTCCTCCGCAATTTCATGCCCCGTCGATAGTGCCACATTGCAGGGCCTATTGCAGAAGAAAACCAAAACATAATAAGAAAACCAATACATAAGAAAAAGTATGTAATTATCAGTATGGAATTAAGTCAACGTTTTACTGGTCAATTAACAAAATATAAAAAACGATTTCTTTTTAATTGTATATCAATTTTGAAGAGTAACACTGAATATAAAAAAAGAAGTAATGTTATTTGACTGATACTCATTCCGAATTTTAAAAATATGCTGCGCAGTGAGATTCAAAGTTTAATTAGACAAATGATATAAAAATTAAATTTCTGATTTCCCATTTAATGTATTATTGTACCTTAATGTAATTTTTCTATGTAATCAAATATTGGACGGGTGTTCTGAATTTTCTCACGTTGATAATAAACTGTAATAAACAGTCGTATAAATATCCCTTGCAAATTTTGCTGATGTATATTCTTCATTTATTTGTGTCACTATCACTTGATAGTATTGTGAAAATTTTACTAAAATTAAATTTCATACGAAATATATTAAATAATAATAATAATATTTGTCAATGAAGTTTTCTTTTGGGTAATAAGAAGTGGCCGGAGATGTGGTACGGGTTTTTCTCGTAGTTTGAAATTTGTTTGTGCTTTCAAGAATGTCAGTTAGTCAGTTTGGCAAGCGAGTTACATTCAAGCCAACAGGGCTTTGAAGTGGGTTGGATTCCCGAGTGGATAACGCCGTGTGGAAGAACAGATGAAAGAACTTTCCTTCACCCCTCCCATGATTGCCAGAGCTCCGGATTGGACCAGCTATCGTGCCAAATGATTGGGCCCACTTCAAGGGAAACTACACCACAATTCAGTTTCGTTTATATAACAGCTTTTATTACGAATCGTCCCGCCTCGACTACCGTCAGTTTGGAAAGTGGGTTTCTATAAGAATTTATACAAATCCGCATCTTTTCAGTCCACCACTTTTTTTATTATTTTAAATTCCATTATTATTATTTTTTAATACGAATATTATATCTGTTACATTAACCGTACATTAATTCGTGGAGCATTCTCCTTTGCGAACAGTAATGTTGGAACTTATAGCATACTTAATATGACTGCCTACCTAGTTGTACCCTCTATAAATTTGTAATATTAAGTGGAAGAATTATTGTTGATAACCCGAGACTATTTTTTCGGTCTTCCTAATTATGATGGATTCCGCCCAAAGTACAACAAGTAGTATGAGAGCGGGAGGCGGGTCTGTCCGTTACTGCGGCCTTAACTCTGATTCCCGCGGGGACCGATGGAAGCCGCAGCGAGCTCTCCCCCTCAGACCGGCCTCGTAAACAACAACTTCTCTGAGAAACAATAGCCTCTAGGAACCGGGCTCGCCTCCTTTCCCAACTTAACTAATGTCTTCCCCTATTAACCCCCGTTATACGCCGACCTGGGACAAGTATTATTTCGATCGTAAAGTTTCATTCCTACGTCGGCAGTCCTACATATGTTGGAGAATGGCTCAGGTACGATGTGCCAGAAAGTTAATTAGAGTATTAAAACAAAAATTCCGTTACTAACTTATTCGAAATTCTTCGAGGTTTAACGCGTATGACTTCACGCAGTGGTGAGTCACATTTGCAAAGAAATACAGATTCACTGAGTAAATAATAAATAAATAATCCTATACAATACATGGAACAGTGTACTGTCCGGTCTACAATACTGCTCAGTCGTTTGCACCAATACATTTAGAAAACTATGTCTGTATTGGACGTAGAATAAAGAAAATAAACATTGACAACCAACTACGAATGAATATGAACCTAGCCAATGAAAAATCGGGACCTATAAATGGTAACCACAAAATGAAAAGTGTATTAATTTCCACGTTCAATGAGTAAGCTGAAACGGCTGTACCTGTGAGCAAATATTCAGAATTTAAATAAATTTCAGTTTCGAACGAAGAGGTATGTACAATTTTTGTATCTAATGTTTATATTAAGATGATATTTAAAATTTCATACAAATGATGTATTTTACTAATTATGTGGTAGATCACACTGATATTTGAAGTGCAAAAAGTTTGGTTTCCCTTCACGGATGTATCCTAACGTTCGGTACAAAAGGGAAGAAGCTCGAAAGACTGCTTCGTTGTGTGTATTCCAAATGAATCCCCGATGCGCGATACATTTTACAACTTGTACCGAAATGTAATCTTTCCCTAATGGAAGAGCGAGGACAAGGCCTTAGGTGGGTTTATGGACAGCTCGGCGGCGGTGCCCAACCCAGGTGCAAAAAATTCCGTTTTATGGGGAGCCGCCCGGAGAAGAATGAAAAGTGATGGGCGGCATAAAAGCGGAGTGTTTTACGCGGGGCGGCTCTGAATTCCAACCACTGAAGAACTCGCCATATCAGCCAGCCTTCCTCAAGTCAAACCGACTGGGGCCCAACAACAGCTATTATTCCACAGTTCAGTTCTTCCTTTATGCATTTTACGCTTTCAAAAATACATAGAGCCGGGAAACATTACACCGACCACCACACGAGCCACTATCAAATTTCAGCCATGAAAGAACATGACGTGAGGAATCTTGAATTCTATAACGTGTATATACTCGTATGTATATCTTTCCTCAATCTTGTGTTGTGAAATATAAATACAAAGATAAGAGATAAATGATGAAAAGTATATCAAATTACGTGTTGCCTCATCACTGGCCGCATACAATTTTCTTATTTCCTAACATTCGTTGTGTTTTATCTGGCTAATCGGTTGAATATTGTCTCTTAAATTATATATCAGTTGTTCGCATTTTATGTAATCATGCAATACTTTTAGTATGTAAATATAATGGTTGATATGAAATCTGATATAGCATTGCATGTATTGTTACGATAAATTCAATGGAATTTGTAGAAATATATAATGAATAAAATATCTATGTATAAAATATTTCTGTTAAACAATATAAAAGAAACAGTACTTTCTCGTTTTCACAAATAAATAAAACGGTTAGCAAAAAAATTGATAGATGTAATTTTCTAGAAACCAATAACGCACTAGTTTTATAAATATTTCAGGAAAATTGAATAACATTATCAAGCGGGATATATTATTCCCCCTCGGCCTTAGAAAAACGGAGAGACGTCCGAATGACGGAGTGCTGTAAAAAGACTTCTCTTTTTAAGGGAATCGATTGGGGCAATGGTTCGATACCACTCTATTGTGGCCGGGTTTCAATCAATCAAATGCTCTCGGGTGTTTTGTCATTTCAATCTATTCTAGTGTAAGCCTAAACCGGCCCCCGCTTCTTCCCGAACTCAGTTTTCCACTCCCCCGAACAACCGTGCATATATTCTCCGCCCGTCTTCTCTACCGCTAAATCCCACTTTTGTCGTTATCAATATGAAATATGACTGCATATATTCGCCAAATCGTGATAAAGCTTTTCAATAACCTCAGTTGCTTTCAGTACGAGTTAAATAAATTCCAATATAATGTAATACGTTGTAAACAGTATCGTTGTCTCGAGTTTCAAATTTTACGTAGTTTTTTACTTTAATTAGTCGATTGTAAATTTATTCAGTCGAATGGGTAACGGTTTAAAAATAAGACAATATTGTCAAAAAATTACGACATTTTTGTTGTCCCTTAATCTCAATGAGCTCGAGGGCATTCCTGAAGCGAAACGTCTGTATTATTATAATTCATGGACGAATCTCTGTATATAACGTTCGGCTGAAACATATCAAGGTCGGACGTTAAAGCAATCTTAATCTGGTTTTAAATAATGCAATAATTGTTTAATAAAACATTCGTTGAAATCAACCGCGCATTTACCACCGTGTCGCGCTTAGTAAATAACCGGCCTTTCCCCCCGGCTGTGCACTTAGAGGTCCGATTAATAAATAATGGGGCCGTGGGCCATGTCGCTAATATATGGGCCCATGATAAATTCATACCTAACTGCACAACACTGTGTCAGAGGGAGGGCCACGACCTTCAACAGGTACTTGGCGGCGGCCGTCACAAGCCTAAATCAGTTAGCCGTCCTCAATTTTCCGCTGGGGCCCCCAAACGAGCCCCGACTAAACTGGCATCTCGTCACCGGTCACCGACCAACAAGGGACCACTTTTAGACCTTTCCCCTTACGACGAAACCCATTTCGCTGATCAAATTAACACGCGTTTTAATTATTAATTCAGATCATATACCAGTTAATAATATACCACGGTTTGCCAACTGCACAAAGCACTCGGTGAAAACCAAAATAATATATCTATGCTATTTTTAGAGCATTGTTGAAATTGTATATTTGTTTAAAGATTGCTACAGTAGATTTTTGTACCCACCAATCCGAGAGTCTATTTTAATTACTTTCCTAATTAATTATTTCATTCCTCGTTTGTTGGGGTTTTATTCTGTCCAATATTTTCAGTTCTATTGGCTTTTCCCTTTGAAACAATGCTTCTATTCCTTGTTAAATATTTGTTTTAATTTGTCCTTATTTGATTTTTACAAAAAAGAATGACGGTTTTTCTTCGTTTACTCGGTTCTGTTTAGCAGTTTCTCGGCAATTTCGTTCGGCTCGAGATCTACGTTATCTGCTGAGCGCCGTCTAGATTGTAGATCCGTACAATGAACGAACTATGCCAATTTCGCTGTATAAGAGGCGAAAAAAATTATCGATGGATGCAATTAATTTTTTGTTTCGATACCTGTCTCGACAGGGTCGGCAGTTATTTTGTAGAAACGAAAATACAAGAGGGGGGGGGGCGCACTTTGTACGCGGCCGGCTTCGGCCAATTAATCCCGGCCGAAAATTGTGGTCCGGCGGAATGTCATATTTCAAAATCGGGGTAAAAAATTAGCCGCGCGCTGTTTTGTCAGGCCTCGATATTCACTACTTTCGGAGGCCCCCCCACGATAGGCGACCATCGAAGCGTGCCATCGGCCCAACTGTCATTCGTCACCGGCAGGACGGACGTGGAACAGTCCCTCTCCCGGCGATCGATAAGATGAAAGCAAACAGCGGTAATCGGTTAATCCACGGGATCTTCCCAAAGGAGAACTGAATCCCAGTATTGGACCGAAAACGGCGGCGACCTATCATAATTATTTCGATTAAAATTGCGCATCATCCTGATAAATTAAATTATCAACGGTGGGAAATTAAATTTCACCCCAGCTGTTTGATCTGGAAGTTGACATGTTTCAGCTGCAAGCCGGTATTTTTTTTTCATTAGAGACTCTGTACTTTCATTAATTGATGATGGTCTGGGATTCCGGATAAACATTTGTTTAAGCGAGCATACAGGATCAATGAAGAGTAAAGTAATTAGTTTCTTGTTCCAATTGTGAAATTTTCTTCTATATGAAATAAAGAAGATAACTTAATGATAATTCAGCGAGGTAATGAAATATAATTAATCGTATGATTAATATGCTTTCGCTAGATCTGGGACTGGAACGTTCGTCGGTCAGTTTCTGATCACTCTGACGACGAAAGTAAAAGTTTATTCAATGTCCGAAAACATCGAAACAGATACATAATGAAATACAGATACGTCCGCATCGTAATATAATATTGAGGATAAATAATACATTCCCTAAATGAGGATAAATAATCTCAGTCATGTAAGTTGTCGATGGATAATATTTTTCTGTCTAAACTGTTGCCCCGTTATTCCCATCGGCTGCCTTGGCATCTCAATCTGCCACTGAATGCACTCCTCGTAATTGGCTACCTCGTAAAACTTTTATGATTCTTCCATTGGATGATGGGCTTCCGAGCTATCCGGCGAGCTATTAAAACAAACTCAAAAGAATATTTCAGGCACCGGTTGATAGAAATAATTTAGAAAAGCTATAAAAACTAGATTATTAGTTGAAACATTTTCAGAATGTTCCTTGGCGCTCAGCGTCACTTATCACGACGAACATTTTTCTGAATCAATATCTATAATTTTCCTCGATATTCATTTCATAACGAAAAAAGAATTATTATTTAACTTGTAAGACTCTCATTTCACAAATACGAACATTAATCATTCAACAAACATCACGTACATGTAAAATCTTTAAAGTTTTTTTTCCATCATAACGAAGTAGGAACAGGGGAAAGAAGTGCTCGTGAAACATCGAAAAGCACATTCCGTAGAACTGCCTTAGAAACTTGTTACCGGATTGAGTTGGTGAGGGAGTTTAACTGATATACTTTTTCATCGCTGAAGCCCTTCAGAGAAAGCTTCACTCTTGACTTACATTGGGCACTTTTTGAACTATCCCGGGTGGGACGAGAGCCTGTCCCCCGCTTTCCAGTGGCCCCAAGCCGCAGTTTGCCTCTTACAGTAACGAGTCCCACTACTACTTCCTCCTACTACTTCCATCCTTGGGCAAAGTGTTCGTGTACAACACGCCTGAAATGAGATAAATTGTACTATTTTATGCCTCGATTACACGCGAGCGTTTTCACCTTAAGTTAAAAGGTTAAAAACAAAATTTATGAACGTAATAGCTTTGCATTTTTCCTCCGTGCGCTTTTTAGCAGTGTTTTAAACGTTTTATACATATTTAAAACAACATTTTAAAAGCTCATCTAATTTTAACTAATATCCCGATTCTCGTATTGTATTATTGGATTATACGCTTGCAGGAAATTATGGAATAACGTCACATTAATTCTAGATGACCATCCCAGACCAAGTAAACTAAATATCTTCAAGCTTTTTGGTGCAGCGACTACTTATCGAACAATAGTTCTCGAGGAGAACAACTCATTGAATACAGTGACTTTGAAATAAATAGAAAGTTTTGACAGTCACAAAATGAGGAATTTTAAATATACGGGAAGTCCGGCAGTAGTCGGGCGTAGCGAGGATGATACGGTTTCGTCGAATCATTTTGAATGTCAGTACGACGCTTCCTAGGATGTAAATATAACTTTCAATTGCGCTGCACCGAACAAATTAATGAGGCCGAGAATTCATAATCGACCTCGACCTCGGTGGGCATATCTTAATAAACACCGAATGAGGCGGCCCCGATATCAGAAAGGGTGGCAGTACCGTCGTTTAATGGCTGCGTATACAATTTGAATATTTTAAACCGGAACGCCGTCGGGAGGCCGGAGTTTTGATTGCGGCAGTTTTAAAGCCGTAATTGGTGCCCCCCCCCCACCGGCGCTATTTAAATGGCTCCGGTGCGGGGGCGGCAAGATTATTTAAATAATCGGCCTCGGAGGTCAGGAGTGGAACTGAATTACGCAGCTCGGCCCGCTCCGCTGGCTAACAAGGGAGCCGTAATGTCAACTCCGAATCCCACATCCCCATCGCTAGTAAACGAACCCATTACATTCGGCGCTCACCGCCCTCCGATGCCCCATACAATATATAACACCCCCGGTGCCCGCCGCAACCCTATTAATCCGTCACGGTGGCCATGAAACATCCCCCTAGACCGACCCCCTCCTCTCATCCCCTAGAAATTAGTGTGCGCCCACTCCTCTCCTCCAGCATATAATTATTTCTTTCTTCGTCAAAAACCTATGAGCTTTTCCAATGTGCAGTTCCAATATTCCCAGTACACAACGGCCTCCAAAAAGCCATATTAATCGAAACCGTTGTTCGTACTGACGTTTTAAATTAAACGAGAGGAATACATTTTTTTTAACTTTATTTATTGTACAATCAACTATATGCTACAATGGCGGTTTGTTTGACCGATTTGACTTGATTGTCGATAAAGACGCCAAAGTGATGGTACTTTTGACCTGTATCCGGCCAGTGGCGATGTGGAGAGAGGCGGGAGTGGAATTTAAGGAAGCGTCATTTTGCGATTTCGCCAACTGTCGGTATGTTGAGGTCATTATGGATTGTTCGGTTAGAAACATACCGGGGAGCATTAAGGATGGTACGAAGGACTTTTGACTGGAATGTTTGGATGCGAGCGATGTCGGATTTTTGGCGAACCCCATAGTTCTATTCCGTATGTCCATGTCGGTTTTAGTATGGCTTTATATATTGTCAGTTTGTTGGCTATTGTCAGTTTTGATGTCCTTTTCAAAAGAGGTCTCACGAGTCCAAATTTGCGATTTAGATCTGTTCTTTTCAGTCGGGTATGGGGATTCCACGTGAACGAGAGGAATATAAAGGAAAAATGTGTAATATGAACCTCTTATTGAACTGCATTCGAGACCGAACAGGAATGTTGAGGTAAGTCTTCACACAACAATCGGTAACCGTTTATAAGCATTTGGATAAAAAAGGAGTGAATAGCAATGATGTTCATCACGGGGAGTAATTGCAATAACAATGATATTGTTATTCAAATTTACTGTAATACTCATTCGGAACAAAGAACCAATATAATGCTGAGGAGCCCCACAGCAATAGAGCTGTTCAGTAATACAGTCGATTATAAAAAGAATGCACCCAAATTAATAGTGCTCATCATACAAATCACTGTAAATACTGACAGTTACTGTAGTGACCTTACTGTTCAACGGACGCCGGTATGCTTAATTAATTCCGTATAAATGAAACGTACGTCTTATAAATAATAAAACACCGTTCGTTTCCGGTGATTGTATAACCGTCCAATTATATAAATAATGTTATACCGCTGGCCCCGAAGGCATTTAAATTCTGTAGGAAGGGTCGTTGCACTAATTACGGTTTTGATTGTAAACAGATAGCCAATATTTAATACGGTTTGCGGTGAACCCGCCACGCTCAGTCTGGCAGGTTTGTTATATGAATCGATATTTGGGATAGTTACAATCGAAATCTCTCTAACCTAAAATTAAAACTGTTCTTTATCACCATTTGGAAACGTCACATTTTTATTTGTAATATAACGTCATTATAGAGTTTAAGCCTTGTGCATAAGGCCCCAACTACTCAAATGTTAAAAACTATAATTGGTATTACGTAAATTACAATAATCATTAAATACTATTTATTTTCAATCAGTGGTCCACCGAATCTAATAAAGAGTCACTAGTCGACAAAAATATGGTGCAATCTCTTATGTATTTTTCTAAATATTAACATATTTGTAAAGGCGCTTGTTCTACCGATCCTTATTAATACTGTTTCCAGAAATCTGATCCTGTTTAATGTATTTTAGAGGGTATCTTTAAATGTTGCTATCATAAAACGTTTCTGTTCATACAACATTATATAAAAGACCACATGTGTGCCACATATGTGTAATTACTTACCAGCATACATTTTTGTTTTAATACGATTCTCTTTCGTCTTCTTCTATGTGTATTTCTATGTAAATTTCAAAACCTATTTTTGAGTGAATTCCTTATCTGTCTATAAATCAACTCGAAATTCGCAATTATATGGATACAAATATCGAGGCGATAGTAAAACGGGCCACAGCGAACAATTGTAACTATTTTAGAGTGGGGCCACAAATTGAACACGCGGAGAATCTGTCCTCTTTAATACTCGAGACGCGCCCATTAGCGGCGACGCCCGACTCTCCAATTAATTGCTCCCTATCCCAGGTGAACACATTCTACGAGAGCATCTACACGCCGCTAGTAAAAACATAAAACATACTGTATCCTAATCAATTGACTTCATAACACAGTTATACTTCTTGACGAAAAAGAACAATTTTGCTGTAATAATAATAACATAACACTCTTATCGTTCGCCGTAAGGGTTAGGTTAGGCGCGTTCCAAGCGTAATTGCGACCGTCGGCTTGGTTAGAGGTGGAGGCGCCCGTTTTCCGATCTGGGCCTTGGGCGAATTTTTAAACCCAGGATAAAAGCGGACGTCCTCAATTGTCATCCGGCTTCCTTTTGCTCCGCGGCTAACGTTTAAGAGATTACCGGATTCAATCCCGGGCGTCGCCGCCCCGAGGAGTCGGGATTATCTTGGCGTATTAAAGGAATAAAGACAAGGGGCGATGGAGAAGGGCGGTAATGGGCGCGATGATACGCCGCGATCCTCTCGACCATCAAGGCCTCCACCGGGCGATATTTCCCGACAACGCTACTTTAACATCATACTTCCAATACGGTTTAATTTCCTATTCCACAATGGATTGCACTACGGGCACAATGGAAGAATGTTGATTCTTTAATAAAAAAGCAAATAGAGATTACTTTGTTCAAAAATTGAGATATCGCGTACTAAGGAATTTTATTTGTCCGGTAGAGGGGTGACACAACGGCGCCGAAGTGCCGAGTACCAGCCGCCCTGGACTTAGCAGGCGAACACAGACCTGGAGCCGGTCTAAATTCCCGAAAATCCCCGCTCTTTTACCGCTCCCCGCTCTGAACATAATCCTGTAACTGGCCGGCCGCGATTAGCTGCCTAAACCGACGCCTAATTGCCTGCGTCTCCACTTTATGTCCCGGGGGGGGGGGGTGGCACTGGAATTAACCGAGATAAGATCGGATACGAGCAACAATTCAGTAGTAAGCTAAGGTTCGATATATTCGTGTACAAATAGGATTGCGGTTAGGAAAAAACCCAAATTACACGAATTTTATTATTAGTTTAACATACCTGTTTTGTGGTCTGCGGGGGGTTGGAACACCGTAGAATTCGTGTGTTTCTATCTCCTCCCGATGGTTTGGTCTTTTGCTAGACCGGTTTCGGCTGCTCGCCATCTTCAGTAGCGGTGCCAGTCACTTTTGGCACCTTGGATGTTTTTCGGGCATCCTCACTGCACTGTCACTGTCACTTGTACTGTGATGGTTGTCTCGTTAGTGTGTCTTGACTGACAACCCGACATAGATTTAAGCCCATTAACAAAAATCCCCCCCCCCAAAAAAAAAAAAATGAAGACAAAACCACACGCTCCAAAACACGGTAACGAGACACGTATTATACATGATATACACACGACAAACAGACAACCACCACAGTACAAGTGACAGTGGCAGTGCAGTGAGGATGCCCGAAAAACATCCAAAGTGCCAAAGGTGACTAACACCGTTACTGAAGATGGCGAGCAGCCGAAACCGGTCTAGCAAAAGACCAAACCAGCGAGGGGGGACAGAAACACACAAAATCTACGGAATTTCATTATTATAACAGAATATGATGATTGGTAATATAAAATAATAGGAAATTAATTTCCTTCTCACTGGAAGATTAATATAATTACTGTTATTTACAAATAAATTGCAGTATAATGCAAATTTTTCTAATTTCAAGTATCATTTCCTTCTTTTCTCAATGTTTTTATTAGCCTGTACAATATTTCAACGATTAATTCGGATGGACATTTGGTAAAAGAGGTGTCTAACACAAAGTTTATACTACCCTTTGTAATTTACAGTCATTTTTGCACGGTTAAAGTACTTATCGTTTATCTGAATGCTCAATTTATTTTAAATTTCTGGTTAATTCAAGGGATACCCTGTTAAGGGAGAACCCTTAACTTGATGATATTAGGCCAGTGCTCAAAGTTTAACGGAGGTGAATTTTGCCGATTTTTCAAGTAACGTTAATAACTCTTAATGGTAATTAAATGTTAAATTAATTTCTTTTAGAGCAACTAGCACTATCACCTAGTGTACAAACTTATCTCAGATATAGGTACGAGAAGAATCATTTCGTAGACATTTGAATATTTGAAATGCGTGGATTATAGTGAGTTATTGTCTATCACTTTTCGTGAACCCCGTTGAACCTAACAATTTGCTGTAGTAACCATAGTGTTACAGCAATTATTGTCCCTTCGGCGGTAATGTGTGATCGGTTTTTCTCCGCCGTTCGTTGAATGCGGACAAAATTCAAAACCGACCAAGCTCCGCCATCCGAATTCCTCCCTGAATCGGCTCTTTCGAGGCTTTCGGCTATCTTCGAGGGAGGAACATTTCGCGGCCCACTAGGCCGATTAATAGGATGCGAAAATTGGGCTCCCGCAGGGCCATCGAAATTCTTAGCCGGCAATTTTACTATCGCCCTCGCATTAATAGGCCCACCGTGCTCGGCTTTGTATTTGTAAAGTCGCCAGCTATTCATATAAAAGAACTTTTACCGAGCGTAGCGATCATTATTGAAATAATACATCTGGGGCAGTATGAAGACAGACTCTAGTTCTACGCACTGAATATGTTTTTCAAATATGCCATGATTCGAAGTTAAATTTTGAAAGGTTAAAACCGATACTAAAATATATCGCGTTACCCCGTGAGATATAAATCGATATCTGGATATACATACTACTCTGATCTACAATGATCAAACAATGGACTGAGATCATGTACCCAACCAATATCGATGCCACAGTATTGATTACTTTGTTCTAATAATCTAAGCTTTTTGAATATAATTTAAAAATGTGCTCAGCTAAGAAAATTATCATTCATGAAATAAAATATATCCATGTTAGTCCAAAACATGTTTTGGCGTTCATCAAATACCGATATTCCGCCTCGCTTCGCTAAAATATACGTTCTTCAATTTAAAATTTTAATATGAAAATGAATGGTTGAATATTGATTGAGTCCGTGCTTCCCAGCGTATTTCAGGGCATTATTATTGATTCTGGTATTATAGCTCTACTAGCGAGTAGTCCTGGAGGAGATTGTAAACAGCTGAACTTCAAAGTAAATATTTGCCAGCAGATACTAAGACTCCAGTTCAAACAGAATGTACACGAAAGTTTCGTGAACTCGGTTTTGATTTTAAATAATATATTCAAATTATGAGGCCGTAGTGACTGTAATTTTCAGCATTGCCTATTATATTATGATGCACAAATTAAAATTGAATCTAATTTTCTGTAGCCATGTACATAAACGTAGGATACCCTGGAAATTGAGTTATTTGTTATCAACAAGATATTTCCCCACCGGCTTCGGCGTGATTTGGCGAAAAAAGACTATAATCCACTATTGGGTATACGTGGCACGTTGTATTATGCCGAAAAGTCAAACAATGCCTCCATTTGGAAGTTTGTTCCACAAGCATCCCCCCTCATTGGTGACGAAAATTGATGGATTGAACGAATTTACTTTCTGAGCGGAGTGCACCCAACATTACTGCTATCTCAATGTCATATTCTTTAATTTTTTAGAGAATATTAAATCAGTTAAACAAAATACATTCATGTTCACTTGAACACAAATATGTCGGACACCTTTTTACTACTTGTCAGAAGAGTGCTGATTTCGAGTTTAATAAAGTAATAACGAGTGATCAATATTAAAAGAATACAACAATTTTCTTAATGACATTATCTGAATGAAATCAGTGGGTTTGTCAATTGATTTTATAAAACTATTTACGAGTAAGTAATTCAGGTTCATATATTGGGGTTATTAGAAACCCCCCCACGTTGAATAATAATGAAGCATATTGACGTGCAAGAATGTTGATTAAAATACTATTTGATTGTGTAATAGGTTGAACATATTAAAATTAATGATTATCATTCCATTTAAAACTTTAAAAATTATCGCAACAATTCATTACCACATTAAAAACACACTATTGCCTAACATGATTGTTAAATCATAATTATTTTTAAAAATGTTAAACAATTTTTAAATTCAAAAAGGCGCTTCTGCCAACATTGGCCAATTCCATTCTACTAGTTTTTATACTCTGACATCAGAGTGCAGGCCAAACCAGTACTGGGTTTTGTATTCAATCCATAATATAAAAACTTGTATTGTTTTCTTTCGTTATGCTAGGGAATACTTTGATTGTTAATAATTTTATTGAATAATAACTATATATATATATATATATATATATATATATATATATATATATATATATATATATATATATATTTATCTTAAGAATACAACAGTTTAGTTGAAACCACAATTGTGAATGTAAATAGCCATAAAATATTTCAGTGTGTTAGAACATAGATAATATCACGAAATTTAATTCATTTTTATGTAAAATAATCATTTATGATAACTAATGATTAACTGTTTTGGATTGTCACTATGTTTGGAAGCATTAAATAAATGATAAAACTCCAGTAATTTAAGTTCAAATTGAATTTAATATTTGACATCAAAATTTATTCCATTAAAGCCTAGTTTTAATTAAAAAAGAATATTAACACTATGCTTTAATCATTAGTTGAGAGGAGACAGATAATCTTAAGTAATAATCATAAATGATTATTTTACATAAAAATGAATTAAGTTTTGTGATATCATCTATGTTCAAACACATTGAAATATTTTATAGCTATTTATATTCAGATTTGTGATTTAAAGTAAACTGTTGCATTATTAAATTATATATATATATATATATATATATATATATATATATATATATATATATGTGTGTGTGTGTGTTTATATATATATATATATATATATATATATATATATACAAGTTTTTATATCAAGGATTAAATCCAAAACCAAATACTGGTTTAGCCAGCACTCTGCTGCCAGAGATGAAAACTACTTGTATTATTTTCTTTCTTTATGCTATGGAATACTTTGATTTTAATAATTAAATTGAATAATAACAATATGTATATTGATAATTTTAGAACACAACAGTTTAGTTTAAGCTATAATTGTGAATATAATTAGCCATAAAATATTTCAGTGTGTTTGACCATAGATAATATCTTGAAATTTAATTCATTTTTATGTAAGATAATAATTTATGATTGTCATCTAAGATTATCTGTGTCCTCTCAACTAATGATTAACTGTTTTGGCTGTTCATAATGATTGGAAGCATTAAAAAAATTATAAAACTCCTTTATTTTATAAATAATAATAATATATATTATTAATATATTATATTATATTATTAAATATAATTAAGTATATTATTAATTTATATAATAATATGTAAATTATTTTGGTTATTAAAACTATGTTGTTTTAACATAACATAACGTAACAATACAAGAAAGTGTCTCTTACATCCTTACCTTCTCTTATTTTTTGAAATGTTATTTAGTTCCAACAGTTGTATATTTACCAATTCTTATGAAGTTGATTTAAGATATAAAATAAATGAAGCTTGTGAATAAATTTTTCTATTGTACTCTAGGGGTTGTATTGCTAAGTTTATCAGCTGTTCTGATATATACAATTCCCACAGATAATTAGTTGGGAATATTTAGGTAGTTTATGTCACTGTAAACAGAATAATTGATATGCTGTTTGAGTTGCAGAGTAAGTCCCTATCAACAATATTAAATTAAGAAATAAATTGCATCATTCATAAAAATAATAACATTCATATTTAATAATGAATAAATTTAAATTACTAGCATTTAGATACATTTGGAATTAATTGCTGAAATATGAAAAAAATATGGAATTTATTTTGATGATAACTGTAGCACCTTGCTATACTTTGTAGTATTTAAATAAGTATTTTTTCATATGTCAACCTACAAAATATTACGTATATATTCTCTATCTAAAATTTAATAGATACTGAAGTGAGTAGATTTTTCCGATTGTGTTTAATAGATAGCTTAAAGACGCATACGTTGTTTATTTATTATTTTAAGTGAAATAATCCAATAAACCACAAGCCAAAACACTTTGAATCGCTTAATAATGACGTATGAATGCCGAATGGCATGTAGAAAACGGACCAATAACCGGTTAGCCGAAGTGTTATATCTTGCGAGTTCGATTCGATATCGCCGTTTTGTTATATTGGGGTCGCGAGCAATAACCCATAACTTTTCGGGTGAGGGTTCGGCTTACACAATTCTCCCTCGGATCTCTTAACAGTCTGGCCGCGGCGGTGAATTTATTTGGAATTTTATTGCCGCATCGAACCCGATAAAGGGCCCCCGCTCGGCTGCGGCTACGTTTTATTTGGCGACCACCGTTTCGAGAATCGCCCAAGAAATTTTTCCGCCTACTGGACCGAGCAGTAGCAGCATCACTACTTCTACACCGGAAGTATAACTACTGAAAATGACAAGTCAAGTACGCAAAAAAGAAAGTTCCAAAGACAGCATTTTTCCATCGCACATATGACGAGTTTTACAATTTTACAAAAACCCTCCTATTTCAATCGTTGCAGTGAATGTATATGTTTATTTTCCGACTTCCTTTTATGAGTATAAACATTTGATACCGCGAAACTGTAAGGATATATGATCGGTAGGATGCACAGCATTTATTTATATTTTTGGTATCTAATGAATACCTCTGTTTTGCATTTTTTTAAATTTACACATTGTAACTACATTATATTCACAATAATCTCGACGTGTTCCTACAATGATTTTCAATTCCGGAGTTAAACACTGGGGCGAATTTAATTATCGAATATCAATTCAACGGAC
Source organism: Lethocerus indicus (assembly GCA_019843655.1). NCBI lineage: Eukaryota > Metazoa > Arthropoda > Insecta > Hemiptera > Belostomatidae > Lethocerus > Lethocerus indicus. The sequence continues at coordinate 15,426,830 of JACDQD010000003.1, read as the reverse complement.
TGGTTTCAATGGATGCCTACTTCACCGTTGGGTATTAGAACCGAAATTTTCGTCGGGGTTCCACGAAACCGGACGGTATCGCTCGGATTACGTTATCGTTATGAAAGGCCTAATTGATCACCGTTTATTGTAACCCAAATGTCGGACGTCAGTTCGGTGCAGTTTAATTGACAGAGAGGCTATTTAATGCATCATTTTGACCGTCGGCTAATCCACATTGTATTAACATGGTGCAACCGCGCGATGCGGATCATATATCTGATAGCCTACTCGTAATTATACCGGTAATTTTTATTAATATTTAGTGGCGTCATTCTACTTTGCAGTCCCAGCTGCAATTTTAATCGGATCAATTATTAATGTCCCTGAACATGGACAAATTTTTTATTGTTTAAAAATACCTTATTTCCCACCAAGAGAGTACATTTTAATAATATGATCGAAATGTGTTTACTGCTACTGAACTTTCAAACTAACGTTTAAATAACCGTCATTTAAAAACAAATAAATTACATATTCACAGATCTACTAGTAAATATCTGTTCCCCATCGCTTACCTTGAGGTATAACTTATTTCTTATATCGATTATCCGTCAGAAAAACAGCCTCAGTTCAGTGATAGGGCCAATCCTCTGTATGAATACAGACCTGGAGAAGGAAAAGTTCCACCGAGCCGAAAGTGAAAAATTTAAATAACAATGTTCCGTGAGAAAGTAAAGACGCTGGTGTAGAGGAGACGGCCTGGTAAAATAGGGGACGTTCGTTAGGAGGCGGCTCTCTAATTTAACTTCTCTCTTAAGGGTGAGGCCTCACTTTGTGGCAGGACGCTCTACGTGGATATCCCCCCTCAAAGGCGTCCGATGCATTGTTCAAAGCCGCTGATCCCTCTTCCTATGAATCCACTGCCTCTCTTGGAAACCTATATAGATCTGTCAGCTATGATAGTGTCAGCTAAGCCGGGTTAATGGACGGAATTCAATTGTTTTAACAGCAGTTAGAAACCCGAACAATTAAAGTATAACATTTATACTTAAAATTTCCGATTCCTGTATTGAGGACGGCAAGAAAAATATAGAATTGGACTAAATCAGCCAGATGAACAATCCATCGAAATTTATTAATAAGACAGACTTGCTTGTTCTTTGAAACTTTGAAACTACTTAGCTGCTTTGATGAATACAATAAGAATTTACACTCTCATTCCTTACTAACACAACGCAAGTATGGGAATAATAGAAAAAAAAACAGCAGTTGGGAAGTTCTCAATGAGAGCTGAATCTGAATGAGCTCATTTTTTCACCACTAATACAAGCTGTGCTCGTAGCAAAGAAAAGAAACTTACGGAGTTCTTTATTATAATAGTGTTCACTAGGAAGGTGTGATAACTATCTGGAGTATCGTATATATAGATGCAATAAATATTTCCAAAATAATTCATGGTTTCCAAGTAATTTTTCAACATAATATCCGACAATATTAATGTCGATGTAGTTTCCTTATTAAGGGAAAATATAAAAAAATGTATTAATAAATTTTTAAACGCATCTACACTCATCCTAAGATATTATGACAAATTTATCATCATTTAACGTAATTATGAAATGAGTATTGTAATGTCTTAATCAATATTACAACGCACAATATTAACAGCTTAGAAATCTGACTTATAATATGAGAAGGATGTTCAAATAAGAACGATAATTTCGATAAGTCTAGAAGGTCATAATAGCAGTCGAGGCGTTCTCCTAATTATAGGTCTAGAGTCTTATAAGTAAATCCCAACATCGATATATCTTAATTGAAGCAGGTAATCTTTTTAATTATTAGGCGAAAAACTCCCGATCACCACTGAAGTGATGAACTCAGAAATACAAGTGAATTGGCTCCCGTGAAAATAATGCTCCAGAAAAAACCCTGGCGCACAAATACATACAAAAACGGCCTGGGTGGGGGTAGGTGAGTTTTTTGGTTGCCGCGTATTTTTCCTCCAGGTATGCACGATCGAGTTTATTTTTTCAAAAACCTATCCCCGTACCGAAGGGAATTTTCATATCCGCCGATTGTGTCTCCAATCGAGAAATGTTATTGTACATATCTCATGTTGTCGTCGGCGTTTCCCCGCGAGCGCGCGATACACACAGGCGTGTCACCTGCTATAGAGAAACCGCTGTAAATGCACCGGGTACACATATACTCAATATGCTATTCAAAAGATATCTCTAAACGACAAAAACGCTATTCTATCCATTTATAATTGAGCATTGGGGCATTGTGCTCCTACTTAATTACAAACTAATTATAAATAAAATCGGATAAATTCATAAATCAATTAACCCTTTCGCTACTACGAGCCACTATAGTGGCCTTCCATAAGATGCCACTGAGGTACTACGAGCCACTATAGTGGTTCTCCATAAGATGCCACTGAGGTACTACGGGCCGCTATAGTGGTTCTCCATAAGATGCCACTGAGGTACTACGGGCCACTATAGTGGTTCTCCATAAGATGCCACTGAGGTACTACGGGCCACTATAGTGGCCTTCCATAAGATGCCACTGAGGTATTGCGGCCAACCGTTTTGCACAAGTATCTGACTCTGGACATGCACTGATAGTATTATGTTTTGCATCATTTGTTGCTGACAACCGAAATAGCAATATGCTTAGAAACCGATATGCCTCGACAATCAGTCTCGATTCAGTAGCTGTTCGATCGTTCGTAGCGAATAAAGTAAGTGCTTACTGCGAAAAGATAATTCACCTTATTTTTCTACCAACAGAGGATAAATAATATATAAATAGGTATAATAATAAAATTGATACGCCTCCGTTCAGCGGAAGTACCGCGGCGGAGAACCCCCCGTAGCGAAAGGGTTAAATTTGCTTGTACAGAAACGGAGCAAAAGTATACGGCTTTATCATGTTCTAACACCCTTTATGTAGGCTATAGTACTGCTGGGCACAAGAACTGGTACCGGGTTCGATTTCCAGCGACCAGAAACGAATCTGATGCGAATTCGAAAGGGAGGGATCTCATATAACTCCCTAATAATTTTGAATATCTCATCTCAATATATCGTTCAAGACCCCGAAACGGACACCTCAGAGCGATATTAATTCTGATATTCGGGCCGATCGTATATATTAATATTGGTTTAGGGCGGTTAGGCGGTGGGGGGAGGGCGGTGTGCAGTGGATCCGGGGTGAAAAATCCTTTGACCTTTGAGAGTGCGGGTTTGACGGGGCGCGGACGGTTGTTGGAGCCGGCCCGAGAGGGCGGGCCGGAGGGCGCATGGCCCCAGTCGGAGTCCGACTCGCCCGCCCCTCAGTCACAGCCACCAGCGCTCCGACACGGGCCACCGCTCTCTCGGTACGGCCCCCTTATCTGGCCCCACTTTATCACTCACCCTCTCTCTCTCTCTCTCTCTCTCTCCCTCTCCCACTCACTCCCGCACGCCCCACTCCCTCATCCCTCACCCCGTCCTGTCGTCACGATATCTACTTCAGGAGGTGAGTACCAAACACGGCAGTTATTTCGACGTCTATCGTCGATTTATATCTTGAATATAAGATTTATTTACATAGTTATGGGAACAAATCGTCATAAGCACTGATATAAGTTAAAATCTTTTAAATGCGTGCAGGATGGTGTATAAAACCAAGTTACGAAACCCCAATTTTACTACTGTGCATAAATGAAAGGCAAAATAGCAGGAAAATGTTAAGTTAATTTAGTGGTTACGAATAATGAATAATTCCTATACAGAAAAATTAAATTGAGACTTTTTACTGAATTTAACTTCGAATATTAATATAGTAATATTGTTCGAAATAATTAAGATGATCCGATTATTATCTGCTGTAAAATTCACTCCTACGACAACTTCCTGACTATGAATCTCTTGTAGTTTTAATTTTTAATAGGATATACAAATTTTTTTGCTTAGTTTGTTAGTTGTTTTAATTTTGTAAAAATATTTCATAAATATTTAACACCAGTATCACTCCTTGTTTTATATATACATAATTATTAACGGGAAACTTTTCTTTAACAACGATATTAATGCTGCGGAACATATTCTCCATCTTTGATATCAGGTGGGGGAATTTCACTGCGAGTACCGAAAACGCTGAATAAAGTATTATTTTCAGTCTCGCCTCTATAACCATTACTCTAAAATGGGGTTGGGTCTCAGGGAGCCGGCAGTGCAACTCTCGATTATAGCATCTCGGGAATATCTGTAGACCGAAAGTATGACTCTTTATGCTCGCGAAGCGGGGTTTGTGAAACGATACAATATCTTAGGCATAACGTGGATATAGCCGGCCAATATAATCCGGTACGTGTTATGGTTGGTTTCAATTAGTAAATATTGCGTTTTAAAACATCGGTACCCAATGGAGTAAGTGTATTTCAAAATATATATAAAAATAACCCATTTCAGAATAATTTAATAAAACATACATCTATTTACTCCCGTACTTTATTTACATAATCTTTACTAAATTGTGAAACTGTTCAGTTAGGCAGAAAAAGGTTTACGAATATTGTTTTATAATTGCATTGTATATTATTAGGTTGGTGTCTTATTATATATTGTGAAACACGTATTGCTCGTTCCAGTCGATCTTCTCGTTAGTACTACAACATTATTTAGCGATAGTTTTCAATAATTAATATTTTATGAGCGTTTATAACCCCAATATAAAAGTAAGATTAAAGAAATTTATGAAATGTTTGAGAAATGTGTCACCTTGTGAGTAATGGTCTTAATATTCCGCTAGTTCGTAGCATAGGTGATTGATATTTGTCATAATCATTATTTCTATTGGAATAAAAAAAAATCTGTAAACAGAAAATATTTTTTTATTTTGGGATCAACAAGTCTTTTCTCGCATTTCACAGCTACACGTAAAGATATTCCGGTGTACTGCATGGCTACTGGTTTCTCTCCTTAGAATCATCACGTCTACCCAAAGGTCCCCCTAACTATATCAGAATCAGAATTAGTTGAGGATATTCGTGGCGAGGTCGCGAAGTTTCAAACTCGATAGACCGAATTTCTGTCCGGTCTGGACCTCTGTCGACCGGGGATAGAGACAGGGTTCTCTATAGCGTCACTCGCACTCTGCTAATAATACACTTACTCTCCAGTACTAGCGTGATGGAGGGCTCGCCTAATCCAGACTATTTGTCCAATCAAGGTTTGATGCAGTTATATAAAGGCTATAATTATCGAAAACTAATCATCATTAAAATAAATTTGTAAGATTTAAGAAATTACGATTTCGATTTATATTATTTTCCTCCCCCCGAGATTTTATCCCTAGCCGAATCGTCGAATTTTCTCAGAAGAAAGATAAGGAAAAATGGAAAAATCCCACCGATTCGAGGCCGTGCATAATAGATGCGGGGGCCGGGGCCGTGGGCACGGAGCACGTTTCCGAAAATCGAGTTTAATTCCGGCCACCTACCGTTTTCATGATTTCATTGGCGGGATACCGCTACCACTCCCGCCGCCCACCTCCTCTCGTCATAACCGCCGAGATTATCTGAGGGGGATTTTCTCCAGGAGTCGATCACTTCGGGCTTCCCCGAACCCTAATCGCCACTTGTCCTCCCTCCCTCCCTCCCTCCGTCCCTCCCTCATCCCCCACACAACTTGGGCCCAATTCTCAAATTTGATTTTCCCCAATCCCCCGCCCGCTCACTCCACCGCTCGTACCGCAAAGTGTGACCTCCCGCGAATCCTCCGCCGCCCCCAAACTTCCTTCCGCAACTCCCGGACGGCGGTGACGAACCAACACAGATCCTAACGCTCACTCCGTAAGACAAAAGTTATAATCACACCCGTAATGAAATTATCTACTAATTAATTGCGTGGTAGACGTTTCGTTAATCGTTGCAATTATCTCTTAATTATAGCACGAAAATAATGTTTTCGGATAAAACATATTCGGTTTACAAATGAAGGACTATACAGGATACAAGTGTTGAGAATTCGTTCTTTCTTTTTCAAAGAGTATTGGCTTAAATACTTTTATAAATAATCTGAATATGATTTTGTGTACAGTATATATATATTAATTACGATGAGCCATTGTAGTGTATTCATACTTTAGCCGAAAGTTTCCGTACCTCTATAATAATTATCTGTTCCATAAGTGTCCAGGAAGAGGGTATTCAGAATATGGATTCTAATACAATATATAATTTACCATTTTAAGGGGGAATTTAAGAGGGAACTCATAATTGTACCTAACCACAGTTTCGATTGGAGCACTCGATTTGTGGGTGATTTCGGGCCGGCGGCGTACTTACAAAAAGATCGTTTCGCGCTATAGATAGCCCGTTCATTGTTTGAGAGCCGGTGTGATAGGGTTCCATCTGACACGGCCCCGACATATATATATAAGGGATGAGTTATATGCCTGCGGTTCATATATTTGGCAACGGATCGTGCGTTGAATGCCGGACGGGCTCCGCACACAGGGACCGCTCCCCAACCCCGTTTGGAGGGCCGGTGTGTAAAAGCAAAGAATTTTGGATGGAATTTGCAGAAGCCAAAACGGATCGGATCAGGATGCCGTTTAGTTGGCTAACACAGAACGATCTAGACTGGTAGAACAATCAAAATAAACTATTTTGTTAACCTTTGTTATTTGTTATCTTCATGAGACTCATCAAGCAATAAATAATCAAATTTTAGGAACAATTAAAAATAGCCGCTTGTTGTTAAGCATGACGTATAATTCGTATCGATTATATTGCATAACATAATATTTATATTTATAAATTGGTGGTGATTTTCTCTGTGCCATGATTATAATAAAAAAATATTTGATTTGTTATGTTGTTATTATATAATGTTATTATTCTATAACTAAAATAATTAGTTTATAGACGAAAGATAGTAGTTGATAATATGGCGTGAAATTATCTTTATCATTATTTAATTTTGTATAGAACTATAAAATGAGGAAAGTGAGCCAACGCATAATTCATTTCTTGCAAGCGACCACCTAATTAGAGTAACAATCAGATTTTAATCCTTTCTCTGTCTACAGATTAATCGAATTAACGTTGGTCAGAGGTTAATTAACCTCTGTGGGGAATGCTGCGAGGAACAAATATTACGAATTTGACCCCCATTATTTCAAAAATAACGAAAACGGATCTATTAATTTAACTGCAATAATACTAACAATCTTATTTGATTGTTTGGTGTTTTCACACTGTTTTGATAGCGGTGCGGAATATTTTTTTTATAATTTGCTAGAAAATATCATCGGTAAGCGCTTAATAATTGAATCACTGATTGGATCAGAATTACCTTACAGTTAATTGAACGATTCCCCCCTCTATTTATTCGACGAAGTAATAATTAACTCATATATCCAGACCGGATTTAATTAATATGTACCAATTAAATGGAACCTTACAGTTTGGATGCTAGTTTGATTCAAACATAGAAAGGAATTTTCACCATATATGATATTGTTTTGAATCGTATCTCAATTCGAAGTAAAACACATTTAGACCACTATCGTATAAATTTGAATTAAAGTTTGACGATCTGAATAGAAAAACGACGCCCACATTCAACATTCTGAACGCATTAAGGCTAAGTTATGTTCCACGGAGTTCTGTCATTCGAAATCATCCTTGTGTGGTATTTTTATATGAATAGTTGCGTATTGTCCGTATTGTCGTTTTAAAATATAGATTCCAGTAGCGCACGTGCATACACGTTTCAATGAAACAGAGCGAAAACTGTTCTCGGGTGATATTGTCCAAGCGCTGGCAGTCAATAGAATGTAGAAACTGCCCTAGTCGTTCCGGGGTTCAAATTCCCCGATGCATTGGGTTAAACGAGAGCGGGCGATCGAATGGTCGCAAACCGGGTATGGGCCTTGGGTCTCGCAAGAAATGCGCCTACCGTCTACCCGTAAGGGTAGGATTCAATATTACAATATTGGTAGAGAGGACTTCCCTTCCGTCCGGAGGGGGGGGGGCAGCAAACGGATACTCTCTGTTCTTCACATTACAATTCTCATCGGTCCCAATTTTTTGTATGTGTTAGTAGACTTTTTGAGAGTTAGAATATTGTATTGAAAAATTCGTTAAGTGAAATATTTTTCAATTCATTCCGAATTTTTTTCTCCACCGGTGTTATTGCCCCACAGACGAAGACGTTTTCCACGACGTCAATACAAACGGTGAAAGAACTGGAATAGAATTTCTCGTCAGATCTAATTACCCTTTCACTCTGCAATACGTTTCCTTAAGGCTGTAACAACGTATATGATACAATTAGAAATTGAACGCTGCTCCAACTTCGCTATAGTTTATGCACCCAGTGCTAGTCGCCTTTGGATTGGTTGGATCCGTTTTCGGGTCCGGATATTTATGCCAAAATATTTTCTCTTTTAACCTGGTAGATTTTATAACGTTTGTTTAGCGGTGGATTTTTTGAAGGACCTGTTAATCTGAATCGACGAAATTATCGACGCATTCATTTTATGTTTCTTGGTATACCATGTCAGCTACAACGACAAAGGACATAATAATTAAATCAAAAGACATATTTTTTAGCATCAAATCCACAATAATATCACCGATTAGAATACAGCGCTCAATTGAACACATTTGAGTTAGAGAGAAATCTGTGGTTGCTAACGTGTGTTCCAATAGTATATCACCGGGCATCCGCACATAATATAGGCCTGTTCGCGCCTATTGGGAGTGTCGATCTTAATGATAATCCGAGCGGCTACACGCGGCAGGGCAGGGACAGTGGGGAGGACAGGGGGGCAGAGAGTGATTGAGATGGAGAACGGACTGGAGGACAAAGTGATATACAGAAGCGAGCATGCATAAATACATAAATACGCCAACATCAGTCATACAGATAACGCTGGAAACCGCCCTCTCCGGATGATCTAAAACCAAAAAAGGCGAATATTTCCCGGATTCAAATTCCAATCTTTTTCAAGCACAGAGCGCACTGTTCGCCAAGAACATAAACAACGGGTATCTGAAATAAATGAATACATTATTACTACATTTTAAGAGATAAAATACAATTGTTTAAATTTATTATTGATTTCGTCGATATATTTCTGACCGGATTAGTATCTTTATACGATTTCTTTCCAATGGCAAATACTTAAAATCCACGAATTTAAATAACCTAACTTAAAACTTTACTTAATGTAATCTAATACTTAAGCCTAATCTTAATGAAACAATATACAGAGGCGATAATACAACTACACTCGATGTTGTAGGGTTGATTGAATTCAGAGGAAACTAAATTTCAAATAGGTATATTGTCTACTAACTCTTAATGGCTTTCCGAAACATGAGAGAAATTTAATTGGGGAACAACGTTTTATGGCACACACCGGATATCTGGGCCGCAAGCTGTTCATTTTGTCAAATTTTTTGTATCGCCGCGTAAAGAAACCTTAGGCATAGATTTGGCCGAACGCCGCGAAGGCCGTATAGGCCTGAGGTACTTACGGAAATAGCGTCATTTAACTTCAATGCCTCGAACCCAACTGACTAGGTTGCCGAGAGGGCTGTAGGGGGGAGCTCGCGTTTTGGGAATTGCTCATTAGCGGCTGTCTTAGGTTGGGAGCCGGAGGGCGGGAGGCGGTCTCAAATCCGCCCCCGGCGTTTATATCCGCCTCCGATTCTCCGTACCCAGCCAACTCACCTTCGAGGGTGACCCGAACGGTTCGGCGGAGGCGGTAATCCGTTCGAGTCGTAACCGTTTAAACGGCGCCCGCAATTGTTTCTAGTGCTGATAATTGCGCGGCCCCCTACCGCTTGCCGGCCAGATAAAATTGGATTCTCTGCCCCTGCCCCACCTTACCCGGGATTAAATTCCCACCGCGCCGCTATTAATTGCCCTGTAGTGGTTTTAGTAGAATGAGTCCGACGAAAAGATAAACGCATTTAAGTGAAAACCATTCTCTCTTTCATAAATTCTATAGTTCGACGCGACTCTACTTCGGTTCAAAACTTTGGACATTCTCCTATCTTGAAGCAATTACTAAACCGCATGTTTCGTCCCGAGAAATACCTCGCCGACTAATTTTATAACAAAATCTTGCCGACAGCCTTGTACGTGTAATTCATTTTAACAATTATTTAATACGATTAATCGACCCAAATAAGGTACAAAAAATGAATTCTTGTTATTCATTTAAAGGTTACGCTTCAAAAATATATGTAATCATATTGATATTCTACACGGTTTTATAGTCATAATTTCAGACGCCTCGTATGACACAATTTATTTATTCCTTGAGCGATTAATTCAAAAAGGTTTTTCTACAATACATACAGGTTGTATGGGCCAGCGGAGTGTATTGCCCTTGGGAGATATTCCCGTGTGGGAGTAATCCGGTTATTACGGATTATGACTTCATTGAGCTTCCCCTTAACGATTTCCTAATTGGCTCTAAACGATTTTATAATACGCGGTGGAACAAGAAGGATGTGCCTGTGGGGACAGTCCTTAGCGTTGTTATTACCTGTTCCCCATCACCGCAGCCCCCTTGTCGATTTTATACGATACACTTACTTGACAGTATGTCAAGGATTCGTACTGCATTAAATATCATAGAAGGGATACAGGGGAGATAGTTTAAAACAAAACGCATAGAAATTGAATGGCCAACTGAGAAAAGATCGTATATTATTTCCAAGAATATCTGAACTTAACTTCTGAAGTAGAAGTTTATTTCTTTTCAATAAGGCATGTTATTGTGACCGGAATTAGCTTCCGGACTCGGAACTCTTTCATTTTTCAAGAGTCTTTACCGGCGCTAGTCGCTACCCGTAATTCATAGAATTCGGTCCGATTAATATCCGCTCCTTCTACTTTCCGAGAGTCGTCAGAAGTCAAATGTCCTGTGACTCCGCCCTCTAAAATATGGTTTATTCGGGTCTGGCGACTCGTACAATTTATTTCTACTTTCAACGGTAAGTCCAAAGAGTGGTTGGAGGGGGCTGTCCCGAATATTCCCCATTTCATGAAAGCGGAACAGCCCGGTGTTCCCGTAGGATTATACGCTCGGGAGAGCCTGCTAATCGCATCCAATCCTTAATGCCTCCCGCCGCCGCCGCGACACGACCGATTTCATCGGGCCCAGTAACGTTCCATTTATTTAGCCGTCGGATGGGACTGAGCCGCTTCCCAGCGGGGATCGCCGGTCAATGCGTCTTTGAACGTATCGCGGCCGTTTAAATCCAACACAAAGAGCGACAGCGGCAGTCACCTATTGACAAATAGATCCCGGATTTCACGATAAATTTGAGGACATTGTAATATTTATCAACGTTCAACCTGGCGTGCATTTTCATAATGCATTTTCTGGTTTTCTACTTAGATTATATAGGAAAACGTTAGCTGGAAACTGCGGGCCAGTGTAGTGCCATTGGGCAAATGTAACAAGCATCGTCGTCGTTATATTCTGTTAACTACGATAGGTATAAAATTGAAAATCTTTTAAAAATATCTTTTAAAATACAGGCTGAAATACTATTTTCATTTTATTCAGTTCGTACCGAAGCCTGCCATAGAATTTTTGCAGTATATTTTGGGGCCCATTTCACTTAATAGAGAGGTTGGTTAAAACGGTATTGTTTCATTATATAACACTGGGTTAATAGTCGGCATACCGGCTCGTCGTCAGGCTCTATGCGCCCTTATGAATCTGCACACGCCTCAATTACCGGCCGCTAATTGTCTGCCCCGCGAATTGTTATGTGTGGGGAGACTGTTTGCACAGTCGCGGGTTGGTATCGATTACGTCAACTTCCTCAAAACGGAGCCCGCTAATAAACAATAAACGCCCCACACATCATATTTAATCCGCGAAAGATACTCTGGCCGTAAATAATCACCGGTTCAGACGCCATAGGGGGATATAATTAATTCCCAAGAAATGGGTAGTTGGGTCGTCGTTGTGAGATGTTGCTCATTGAAAGGCGCCCCGGGCCCTGCCGGTGTTCCCGGCCCCCGCTAGATCCACTGCATAGTTAATCTGTTAATATCATTGATTGCCCCGATGCCCCTGGGTACCATTTAATCTCCTGCAATTACCTAATTCAAATCATACGTAATTACAATGTTGTTACCCATAAATAATTGACGAATGAGTTCAAGCGCGTGGTTCATTTTCATATTTATAAAATATATTTACGATGCGATATTTAAATAATTTGTATTCCTTATTTTGTGATTTAAGATATGATGATGTCTAAGAGGATGGGATTGGTCCATTATTTCTAGCTTGTCCCCAAAATATATACCAACAATGAAGATAGACCTTGGCGAGGGTAATCATGAACTTCTAGAGTTCTATAGATCATTTATAAATTCATGAATGCATCTTCTGTTAGGAAGACGTGTTTTTCTTTAATTATTTTATTACCTATGGTATTTCCGATTGTTTCCGATACGCACTTACGAATTCACCGTTTCGGTCAAGTTATCATTGGAAGAATAAAATTTGTGACCCTTATCGGATCATGTTTAACGAAACATTCCTACAGCTAACCTTCCTCAATGTTCAAAAAACGTAATTTTATAAGTGTTGATGGAAATTCGGGTTTCGTAGAGAGTTAGTTCCATAACGCAGTTAGAACTATTTTTGGGCGTGCTGTAACAAGAACTTGTTATGGGCGAGAACCAAGTAATTAACAAACTGTATAACTTGAAGTTGGAACGAAAGTCATTAATTTTTGGCGAAACAAACTAAGGCACTCAGGCGTTAGGATAACCGCTTAAGTTTAATAACCTTCATTTATCGCAGAATCTATTAATTAAACGAAATTATTTCATTAAATTGTCCGCGAAAAATTTACAAATTTGCACCGCACTATGGTTGAATTTATAGCATGATGATAGTATTCCGCTAGACTGGGTGTATGACGCAGAAATAATAAAGGCCAACTGTACATCACCAACCGCTGTATTCCATGATATTGATATTTGTTAAATTTAGTAACTTAGTTGTCGGAACATTATTTGAAACCTCATTTTTAAAATATTAATTTGCCAACGTTTAATATTTCCAGCCTTCTTGCTTCGTCTAAGGAATAAACAGTATTGTCCACAGTCTGCTATTTGCGATGGTTTCTGACCCCGCAATAAAATATCGCATCCATACCTTATGAGAGTACCCATGTTAATACCTGTTTTGGGGTAATAGTGCCATCTGCTTGAGAAAGGATGAGCGGCTGTTTGGCTGATATGTAAATTGAATTAAAGAGGAAGTCGGATGAATAATGATTGGAGAGGCGGGGTGGGCATTTATCCGTACATCAGGTTCAAATGTAGCCCAATGAATCAGACTGGAGCCGCTGCTAATGTCGGTGGCCCTTGCTACACCCGCTCCCGTATTCATTGTCCTGTCCACCGCGGAATACAAATACCTAGTCGGACATTAGGAAAACGGAATTTGAGCGGTTCGAAAGTAAAAAAGATCGGCGTTTTGAGCTCGAGTAGTATCTTGATTACTATGAATGTTGTACAAATAATTGGAACCGACACATTAGCGTTAGAGAAATCCTATTATAACTAGTGCTGCTATTTAGTTAGTCGACAGATAGTGTACGTGTTATGTTACCCCTAATTGCAGCATTGTAAGGTTTCATTCAATATGTTCAATATATGTCTAAAATATGGTGGCTATGAGTTTACATTGCACAGTGTAGTTACTGTAAAATTGTTTGAAAATAAATTATAATTATATTCTAGAGAAAAAATGAAGTTAAACAATATGACGGAAACCCTATTATATACCATTCAATGTAATATATTGGCTCTAAAATAATGGAATATTTGCACAATGCCGATTGTTGATTCAGAAAATATACTTTTAAGCTATGTATATGCTGGGTGTGTTGGTTAAAGAGATTATTGAATTGAATAGGACAAAATTATTTGCTCCAATAATTCATTTCATGGCAGTCGGTAAGCCGCAATAGAAAGCGATGTCGATTTTACGCGGAATATTTCTAACGGAATATTCTGAACAGGAAACAAGGGTCAAATAGTTCTATTTTTCGAAATTTCCACAAAAAATAAAGTTTTTATTATAAGCTTTTCTAAATTCAAAATATTTCTGACTACGAAGAATATAATGTTGGCCGATTTTTCCAGAGCTCCTAATCCATTCCTTATACCAAGACCAGCCTACCACCTTCGGAGCCCACCTACGTAGTCCTACGGTCGTAACTCTTACTGCCGCCCGAGACAGGAAAAAGTTTTAGTTTAAAATTTTACCGCGGGTTCCAATAGAAAGCGGTCGCCCCGTCTCAGGTCCGCGGCCGAGAATTGCCACTTAAGCAGTTCTTCCCGCTTAAAGTTTGGACGGCGGGGCGTACTGCCAGCCGCCTGCATAATTCCGGAGCTGGCGCGTTCATCCGCCGCGGCGTACGCGCTCGCCACTCCCGCACAACTCCGCAGCTCTCCGGGCTCAATCGAATTCGTGGGCCGGCGCTCGCACAGACTGATGGAAACGGTGATAAATCACGAACGCCTTCACTACCTTTAAAATACGTGCATCGAAATAAATAATTTTTGACGAAATAAATAAATGAATCTATTTCCATTACTATATTAATGAAGCACCTACTCACCTTGTCTGAAAACAAGAATTTACTTATATACGATGTAGCTGTTGTGATCCTGTGACCCTAGTTCGTTTACTGAAATAATTATTCGGCATACTATAAATTTTGACCAATATATCGTCTGGTTTTTCCAGCCCTTCCGATTTCGACAATAAGTCCGGCAAACAGAATGTATATTTCGTAACAATACATACCTTAATTAAAAATCGTACATTTTAATTAAAATTTATTTAATTGATAAACAAATAATTTACATTTTGTAACTGACGCAACTCAATTTTGTAAGGGACACGAATTTTAATAAATTCAATCCCATCGCTCTAATTAAATTGGTACTTAGATTTGAAAATACCTTCCTCCGTTTCGTAGCGTGCTCAACACAACTTTCATTTAAGGATTAATTGGTAGGCCTTGCCGTATTACATTATATTGGAAACGTGGGGTTAATATAATCCTTTATACTGTTTACATTGGTATCAGGTTTTAACTTTGGCTTTACGCGCGTCTAATAATACCGGGTATAAGTGGCGATAACATATTTCGCCGAGTGTTCGCTGTGTCCACTCTGCGGTGACCTCGTGTTTTTTTTTGAGTCAAACTAAAATAGCCTAACTAAATAAATAAGACTAATTAGAATAATCACCGCTAAACTATTCAATTAACTAAACACACGTTATTCACGAAATTAATATTTGTAATATCTCAGAATGCACTCACTGCGATGTTTACCGATACCAGTGGTGTAATACCGCCTGCCTGCGGGCAAACATAACCTCGGGCTAGGCCCAGGTTAGCGCGTTGCAGCGAGCCCAATTGATGTCCCTGTACCGGTGTCTATATTCTACAGCTGCTGTGTTCCCGAACAGATATTTCACCGGTCACCGTGCACAAATTGGCTG
This sequence comes from Lethocerus indicus, assembly GCA_019843655.1. Taxonomy (NCBI): domain Eukaryota; kingdom Metazoa; phylum Arthropoda; class Insecta; order Hemiptera; family Belostomatidae; genus Lethocerus; species Lethocerus indicus. The sequence continues at coordinate 15,411,275 of JACDQD010000003.1, read as the reverse complement.
CAAACAGCAGGGCGGAAGGGTAAAACCATCGAGCTGGATTTTCGCCCGTCGCTGTCCTGAACAGCAAGTACCGCACAAAAATCAATGTGGAATAGGAAATGAGGGTGCCACTGACCAATTTAGTACAAAGGGACGAAATAAAAAACTGTGACAAAGATGCGCGTATATTCCGTTATACATACAGCAATTGAAAATATCGTCAAAGAAATTATTCGAAATGCTTTTTACGTAATTATTATTTCTAGAGTTAACTAAATGTACTTTCTTAGTTTGATAATTTATATAGATTATTTATTTTTTACAGATGGTCTTTACCTATACTAAAAATACTGGTATACTGGCGGTAGTTAATTTTGGTTTCTTTTTTCGAACAATGTCATCAGCAGGTCGAATTTACGGTTCAAGTCGCTTAATTTCAATATACAATATATGAAGGTAGTCAAATTCAAAGTCTACTTGCGTAAAACACACGCGGAAAAGGTTAGCACTGAAATAACATAAGTTCCTTCCTAAATACCCACACTTTAGTCTTGCGCAGACTGCGTTAGGAAACCTCGTTACATGGAGTTGATGTGCAGGTAATTAGGTTTGGATGAATCGATGTGGTGGAGTGCTAATTGACAGTGTTACTCTATTGGCCCGTCCTGACCGTTGATCAATTTGTGCGGGCAATTACTATGCCAATAATAATGACTTAAAGCGCCCTAATCTTACTTTCCGAAATTTCCTATACAAAATTTAAACAATAGATTAATTGAACTATATATTACTGTAGAACATTCGCACAAATATGTCGAATTTAAATCATTTTGAAATATATTTAAGTCAACTCCAAATTACTAATGGATCAACAATAATGTACGAGTAGTGGTTAGAGATATTTCGTGATATTCGTTGAGTAAAAAATATCTTCGCCATCGATTTTTCACCCATACCACTTGGTATATTATCTATTTCCGTGCTGAATAAATATTTTAGATATATATATTTATTTCATTTATTCAAATTGGTCGAAATAATACCTTCGATAAAATACTGAGAAATCTAAATTAAGTTTTCGTCTTTATCAGATTTTTGTCACGAAGTCATCAAGTCAATTTCTTATCGGAGTAATGAATTCTGATGAATCTGACATTGGGAAATCGTCAATTAAGATATGGGAATTTCGATTAAACTGTTCGTATATAAGTGATCCTCTTATAGTTATAAAAATTCCTAACAAATATCTGTCTCGTAACTGAAATAGGATGATCTGAAATTTCAAAATCAATATTTGAATACCGTAAGGGAAAAATGTTTCTGGTCATTAGCGTTTAGCGAAAACTGAGCGTGAACTTAGCCCACCGTTTAGGGACTGAAGAAAGTTCCTATATTGGAGCCGGTCATCAGTCTAAATGACTTTTATTGTCCGCTGGCGGTCATTGTCTGAGGAGAGGACTAGCGGTTATGGCAGGGGCCGGGGGTTTATCTCGGGGGTTATGTATGTGGGCGCCAGCCGACCGAGAGGCCCCCGCACCGCTCCGCCAAAGTTCCCAGCGTAAACTTCGGCTCGGTGAGCGGGACGGGCCCAATTGTAATTTAACAAGGCCGTATAAAGGGCTACCGGGGATGGGGCTCGACAAATGGATTTGTGCCGGGGGGTGAGGGGGCTGCGGTATTGTTGAGGACTCGCGCCTCTGTCGGCTCTTCTCACAATGAACACCCCCGGCCCCCCTACCCCGAATCCCGCGGAAATTGTATTTTCGGCAAGATTTCTCCCACAGGTAGTTGGCTTAGTGAATTAGCGCCCGTGAATAACTTCGGCTATGCCAGTCACCTATAGAGTTATTCGAACAAACGTTCTTATACGAGCGGGTTAGTATTATATAAACTTGGTAAAAGTTGGAGTCCTACAATTTCGTATTAAAATCGTATAGATTGTCGCGTTTAAATATAAGACAAATAGACGACGAATGCATATAACAGTATGGAAATTCGAACTGCGACAATGTTCGAACTCAATGCAGAATCACAAACTGCCTGAAACATTGCCAGAGTGACATTAAAGGTATGCTTTAACATTGACAAATATTTTGACATCGTTGGCTGATTGACACTCGGGATGGGCGCCATCCGGTAACTGCAATACAGAGCGGTCCGCAATGAAATATACCAATCCTGGGTTTGGATTCGGAGTGGCGGTTTGCCCGATACGATAAAATTAACGCTGGCCAGCGCTGGGATTGTTGAGTTGCCCAACAGACGAGAGCTCGATTGATTCCAGTAGAATGCGATAATTTTTTCTTATAACATTTCAATCAACTATTCTATTTGTAGTAGAGATGCAACTAAAGTTACCAAATACTATTTCCTAATCATGGATATATGTATTAATTTTTAATAATATCGAATGAATTGATAATGTTCAATGAGGAATTCAATCCTAGCAGCTTCTTTGGATTATATATTACCGTATGGGGGATTTATCATATACAGGATAAATAGATATAAATCAAATTTTAAATATATTACTGCATTCATTTTCAATAATTCGTATTCCTGTGAACCATAATAGAACGGACATTTCATCCGAGGTAAGAAAAAAATTGAAGGGTAAAAGCTGAATTTCGAGCCTTTTCAACTGATAAGCGGACGTAAAATATCCTCTCCGATGAAGTAAATAAAGAGACGATGGGAACAATGAGAATTCATTAAAGTCTCGATGTTCGCAACCGAATGAAAGGAATCTTTACGTGCCTGAGGTGTCAGAAAAATTTAATATTCCTCGGTTCCCGGTTGAAAAAGAATTAATTATCGGATCCGGGAAATTTTTTTTTATTATATGAGCTAAAGTTTGACTGGAATGTATTAATCAATATTAATTATTCAATTTTCTCTTTTTAATAACATGAAAGACTCTGCATATCTTCTCATAAAACTATAATGATTGCATTCTTGATACATATTTATAATTGTATTTAACGTACGCATTATGCAAGGGGTTTGTATTGGTTTATTTACAGTTAATTAATTTTTATTTCATTTAAGTTGGCTTGAGCCCGGCTAATCATTTCCTTTTTGCAATGTAATTAGAGACTAAAAAGTTCGCTCTTTAAAAGGAGAATAAATATTTAGAACCGCGATAATCGCTCTAATAATTAAATACTCCATAAAACGCGATGGGTCCCAGCTTCGTCCGGCTGATCTCGGACGATTAATTTTAATTTAACCAAAAAGGGGTTTTAAGTTGGGGGGTTTTACGACTGAAAATGAAGGCGAGCGCGGGCCCTGATAAAGCAGCTCGGTTTTGAATGACGTCACGGGAAGAAAACGCGAGAGGAAAAAAGAAAAGGAGAAAATTCCCGAAATGATCTAAATCTAGACCAGAGCGGGGTAATGAGGTTAGAGGGGGGAGGCCGAGGCACCTCATCCTCGCCTAGCCTCTGTTGTGTCTCCAACGGGGTTAGGGTTTATACGCCGCCCCCTTTTTCGCCAGCCATTTGGAGCTACTCTCCTCCCGACGGTTATTTTAGATAAATAAACAACTGGGTCATCGTTTAATCGAGCCCGGAGAAAACCAAGATCGATCGTTTTTTAAATTTCGAACCGGCAGATAAATCGATCCATACCATACGAATCCCGTCAACGAATTGTGCGCATGATGGGTCGGTCCCAATTCCACCACCAGAATAACCGTACTGAAATTAAAAAAGGAAAGAACTGTAAAATGGATACAACAACAGAAAACTTCTGAAATAGTGCAGGCGTATGAAATAACATCAGGGTATAACATAAGCGATAAATAAGTATGTAACTAGGGCACATAGTACATAATAGAACTATTGTATAAGAACCTGTTACGTCCAAAATTATGTTATCCGCAGTTTCAATTACTCTAAACAATAATTCAAATGGTAAACATAAAATCCTTAAAAATACTATGAATTCAGTATAGCATCAGATTGTTTGTTCATTGAGCTATGATATTCTTTAACGGTGTGTTTTATTTTTAATAATAATAAGGATACGCAATTGATATTAGCAGAAAGAGTTAGTGCAATATCCTCCCACCTATTTGGCCATGAATTGTCCCGGTGTTGAGGCGGTTCTCATTAGCCCGACTCCGACCCACAGTCTAAACTCATCGGTTACTGCATAAAATTACGGAGTTGCTCCAACTCGGGGGCGAGGAGTCTGGGCGATCTCGGTACAGGCGGTACTCCCCCCCCTCTCTCCCCCTCTCTCTCTCTCTCTCTCTCTCTCTCTCCCCCCGCCCGCTCCCTCAAACACCCTCCCTCCCTCTACCTCTCCTTTAGGCGGCCCAATTATGCGGCGGTTGGCTCGAATTATACAGACGGTTGGCGCGATCGTCGCAGCAAGCGGCGCCCACAAAGCCCCCGCTTTGGAGCCCCAACCGGAGGCCGGCATCCAATTCGAACCGAAGGTGCGGTCGAGAACTGTCGAGTCTGTAGCCGATGATGAATGTCCCATTCGCTCTCCGCGTCCTCAGTCCCCAACTTAGCGAACAAAGAAGACAAACGGAGGCAATATTGCCCATTAAAATGACTATTAATTCAGGTATAATAGTTGTGTGGATAATTGATTACACTATATGAATTTTTTTTTAATAATAAATGTTCCACGTCCAAATGCCCTAACATAATTACTGTGGGTCGAGGCTGAGCTGTGTGAGAGTAATGGGATGAAAAACTATGGAAACGGGTTGTTGGCGGCTGTATTTTACTGATCAATGTTCGTACAAAATTATACGATTTAATAAAAATAAAGTACTTTATATTTTATGAATTAAATCGCCCAGGAACTGCTGGTTGATCGTTCGCTGGTCGGACTAGCAGTCTGCTCATAGTACTTATGTATAGGACGGGCTAAAAGGGATCGTGACCTATTTTCCAACATAGTTCGAACGTAGGCTGGTGATAACTAACTGTAGAATATACACAGTCGGTTTTGTTCGGGAAATAACAAATCATTTTTTATGCCTTTTATATATTAAACGGATAAAGTGGGGGCCGAATCTTTCCCAAATTATTAACGATTATTGCTTTTAGAACAATGAATGATTTAGAGGGGGAACGGGCGGAACGTTTTTAACCGCGGCCGAATATTTGAAGGGAATAATATCGTTTCGCTCATACTTCCCTAGGACTTAAGGAAATCTGGATATAGCGGTATGTAGGGCGCCAGTGTTCCTTGCCAAAAATGATTCCCGCAGCACTGGCGGGAGTTTTCAAGCCTTCTTCAAAACTTTATCTCATTTCCTTAAATGTTAAATCGGACTCGGCCGGCTATAACCGTTCGGTCGGGCAATGGCTTGGGGATAATGCCTACTTCTAAAAAATAATCCAATTAATTTCCATAAAATCTAAAAATGAGGCGTAAAATTATTAAAACAACTCTGGGGCAAAAAAAGAGCGCTCTATTCTTTAATGTTTTAAGTAAAGTTTACAGTCACTCAGATATGCTTACATTGCTTAGATGCTTTTACAAACTAATGCTTTGAAACTAAAATTGTGTTCGATTAAAATATATGTACTTATTTACAGTATTAAAAGAATGAAATAAAATGCAATATTAAAAATAGAAATTTCAGTTGCCGTATTTCGTAGAAATTTATTCCTGGTCTTGTTTTACTCTATTTTACCTCTCTATTTTATTGACAATATACATTAATCTAGGGAAGGGCCGTTTAGCTGTATCCTTCATTGACCTTTTACGGGACCAGCATTCTTGGAGGTAAAGCTAGGATTCCTGATTTATAGGAATAGAGACGGTAGCTCCTGGGCCTGGGAGTAAATCGGCCGGATCCCGAACCGATCTAATAAACAACGATAAATACAGCAATAATACACGGATCGATTGTGTTTTACGAACGGGCGCTGGATTTGCCGGCGGTTCGTCTCAAGTGATTTAATATGGGATTAGGCTATTAACTTTGAATTTGGGGCGGATAAATTATCGAGCGAGGTCCGGGGCCGGGTGCAATTTGGGCTGACCTGCGCCCGCCGACCGGTTTCCAGCCCCGGGGACCAGTTACGCCGACCGATTCCATTGTAACCCAATACCGATGTCTGGCCCCGCATAACTTCACCCAGGAATGAGCTAAAGCGCGTTTTATTTGCGTACGCGTCTACTCACCCTCTGCACGATTGGGCTGTAAAGTGCTCTCACCAATTGCCGTGCAACGTAGGACATAATGAACAATGAGTCAATGTAACGCTTACAGGCTATCGTGCTATCGTATGTTCCAAATAGTCTACTCGTGTAGCGTAGATTGATAGCCCTCCACTGTATCCAGTCATCCAGTTATAGCAAATACCTCTCTGTAACAAAACGTTTTGTCGACTATGTTTTCTACCCGGTGGCTGAGTTCATTTTCAGTAGCGTCTTGGAATTTGAACCTGCCGAATTATTGTTTGGTAATGGGTGAAGAATTAACACTACCTATTTGTGAACTTGAGAGAGCACAATTTCGAAGAATTGTCGGGCGCTTATTCCATTAGGATAGTTATATAAGAAAATTTACGCTGAAAAATATTACCACCTCGGTCGGTTTAATTGTAGTTCCAGTTATAACGCGGACACCGTGTGACTTAATGAATTGTACATAATTTTCGTTTCCTAACCTGCTATTGTTATACCGTCATGGATCATTCCACTTCGGGGATTATGTTTAAATAATTATATATTTATATACATATTTGTCACAATTCACACTGTTTAGGTTATTTAAAAATACACTAATCTTCGTCGGAATAGAAGATTCTTCTTTCCTCTTCTAGTTTTCATACCTGCCTATGCATGGGCTGATCGTTGAGTAGTTTACACTTTGTGTTAATGGTAATAATTTAAGTTTATTTCATTTTCGAATAATTAGCAATTCAGAACGCCTGTCATTGATTGAGAACGCGTATTATTTATAATTTCCTTTTTCAGGAAACATATATACCAAACATATTGGAATAAATGATCAGCGGAAATATGATTCCCTGTCTCATTAAAACCGGCCTCACTTTTTTGAATCCTGACAGCCGAGCCAACGAGTAGGCCAGATCGGCACTGTGTCACTAATCGGGAGGGACGTTCATGCGGAACCGAATTAATGATCCGTTTCGTTTGACGCCACAAACCAGCGCCAGCTAACCGGGGCCGGGGCACCGCGCTCTCTCGCAGTTACGAATTTTGGCGGGCTCCTCGCTTTAATAGGCCGTTGACAAATAGTTACCGTCCCGCTCTGTTGCCTCGTAACGAGGCTTTTCTGATAATGGGCACGGTCAATAAACCGACTATGCAGAGGGTTTCGGGACCCGCCGCCACTTAGCGACTCCGGCCAAGTTTGCGCCCGGAGCCCACTTGCTCAAGTTACTTGCAAAACTGCTGTAAACACGATACGACACAACGGTTCCAGTTGACAACTCTCTTCTTTAAGAATATAATTCGAAACCTGCCTTTGCGGACGGGAAACCTCAAAACTTGTGAATGTTAAGATGACATTCTTTGAACGTTCTGCGCGTAATTCTGACTGGACTGCGGTTTGCGTACAGGACACAGTTCCTGAAGGCCTGATACGCCATCCCGTACGCATTTGTATAATCACAAAATTGTATGGTGATGCACAACTTAATTATAAGGAAAATCAGCGATTGAATTGTAAATAAGTTATAATATAATTTAGGCCAGGTTCGAGAAGATAAATTGGAAATGTTGGATACATAACACTGCGCAGGAGCTCGTCCCCTCTTCATTACACCTATTAATGTGGCAAAATTAAAGTTTAATAGCCAGAAACTGGATCCACTAAAAGCGATTGTGAAACACGAAGTTACCGGAAGACAGAATTATCTCTTAACCGATTCCTCCTGGCCCTTTTTCTGCAAGATATAACGTTACATCTGTAATGAAACTTTTTAAGGAACGTTACGGATTTTGTATATTTGCAAATCGTGAATAAAATAAGTAAATTAGGCAGGTAAAGAATTTAAAACCTGGAAGGTTTACTCATCAAAATTATAAGATCTGGGCTCTTTTCCGATCTGACAGTAGGTTTTAATCTGCTGCTTATAACATTCTGGCACTCCCATTCAGACGTTCGTAGAAAGTTCAATATATTCAAATCAGGCGATGAAAAATTTCCCGGCTTCGAATTTATGAATGGAATGGGGTTGGTACGGATATTAAGATTCTCAATCTCGATACGCAATAAATTGACATTGATAACCCCTAAGTGACGTGAGGGGCCGGAGAAGGAGTCTTTACTTGTCAAATAACAGGAGGTATTAAGCCTGAAGTTGTTGAATTATTCATAATTCGTTGTCGAGCAATTAAGAGTCGACAGCCGTACGAAACTAGGTTCTGAGGTGTTCCAAAATATACTAACTAGAAGTTGAGCATTATGATATATTTATTAGAAGTTGAGCATTCGATGTGATTTCAAATATTTTTTGACTAGTGACTAGTGATTAAAAAATCATTAACCACAGCACAGACTAACATAAAATTACGTTTCGCTAAGTTTCAATTACTAGAATGGATTTTAAACACAGTAAAAACAATGACATTTATAATCGTAGAAGTACTTTTTGTGATTAACTCTTGATTGTCGTTGCAACTATGTTTTTTGACGGAGAAGACTAGAATTTGCCGCTTTTTATTTTCCCGCTATTAATGTATTAATTAAATTAATATGAGACGAGGTGGGTGTGCATTTTATGTCATGCGATAAAAAAAGTGGCCAAAAATATTGTCGGGCGTAAAAATCACAAAATTGATCACACTCAAAGTATATTGTAAGCGGATATTACTTGATTTATCCGTTCCAAATTGATACATCCTATAAAGGTAAATTCGAAGCCTTTATATTGATATGTGGCGGAGGGTTGGTTGGGAGAGGAAGGCGCTGTAAAGTGGGTTTAATCGGTCGACCCTTCCCGGTGAAGAGACCGGGTCTTTCCCTTTCGGGTTTTATTAGTTCTCCCGCGGGATCAAATAAAGTGGGCCTAATTTTTAAGGAGGCCCCGAATGAGAGAAGGGAACCGCCCTCTCTAAATGATGGCTGCGGCGGAGCAATCTCTTCGGCCGCTGCGACACTCATTAGATGAACTGAGTCAGATGGATGATCCACTCTGCCGGGCCCGGCCTCGGTCACTTTCCCTCTAGACCCCCAAGCAACCGACCTCCGACCAAAACCCTTCCCATCAAACCATCAACAACAATTTTCTAACTTTCCCAGATTCATTTCTCCATTGCTCTTCTTTTTATTTATTAAAGTGCAATCTAATATCTTTGCAATGCACGATATTACGTACATATAATTAGTGAATTCACAAATGTTTGCAATCAAAATGAAGAAATCAGAAAGTTTGAATAATGCACATACATTATCCTAATTATTCCCTAATTTCACTCAGATGCACGTTGTAGCACATTCTCGAACACAATTTCAGTTTACTTATAAAAATATAAAATTAAAATTTTAACAGAGCTAACTATTCTTGCATACTAGTCCCGGTCCTGTGGCCTCATTTTAACAGCAACATTTGAATTGACCAAATTGACCAAAAATCAGAAAATTTACAAATAACGACGTGTGCTGCAAAACTTCCATCCAGGTGTCCCATCATTTGGGAGACCGCAGAATTTTCTGAAAGCACACCGTTCCGAAGAGCCGGGTTTCCATTGTGAGAAACCGAACGGTCGACCTCCCAATTGTAGTTTCCTTTGGGCTAGACCTTATCTAGGCGATCTCAGGATATCCTTAATCCCTAATACTTACCGCTCCGCTGAGTACATTGTTGCTACAGGTTATCACGGGTCCTGGATTTTGGAGGATTAGAGGAGTTTATTTCTTTAGACCGCAAGCACTCCGCAGTTCGAAAGCTCAAATAGGGTTTAAGAGTGTACGATGGGATACCTGATTTCGCGAATAGATTGAGAAGTGTATCGTATGTTTTAATCGCCTGTAAATCGGCCCAAATATATAAGCTTACGATTTTTTACTTATTTATTTCCATTTCATCGTGCCGGTTAATCGATCGACGTATTCTTCGGCCGCCGAAAAATTGATTTACGAACCAAATTTGTGCGGGACAATTATTTAATAATTTATGGCCGGGGCTTAGAACGAGGTGGTAAGTTGGCCGTTGGGGACGGTGGGGTGGAGCCATTCAACAGGACGCGACATACCGTAGCGGAAGCCGATGTTTCGGGCCGGCGTCTAACAGTATGATAGGAATTTCTAAAGTTGGACGATCCGCGTTGCTGGCCAGGGCGAACGCTTATGGGAGAAGCCGCAGTTAGGCAGAATGTAATACCTGGTTGCTATATGAAAGCCCCCACGACCTACTCCCACCCCCGGTGTCCTACCTGAAATTTAATAAACTCGCGCTCGGTTTGGATATTCGTCCGACCCCGAAGAAATAAGACGGGCTTCTACCCGTGAGCTACGCTCTGATTATGCGCGATAATTTCAAATTAATTTCCGGGTGTACGCGATGCGTCTTTATTTAGTTGACGGGAAGATCGTCTAACACCCGAATTAGAACTGGTCTGTACGAGATTAACACTCTTGTTCTTATTAATTAATTAATAATAGGAACACTTACGAGGAGAACCGAGACGTCTAATGAACAAGTCGGGTCTAGCCGTTTACCTCAAGTCAGGTTGGAAATCAGTATCACTTAATATTATAATTCGACGTGCCAGAAACTTAAAAAATTGAATCCGGCAGTCAATTTTACCCCGCGGGGGCTTTTATCATTCCATCTAGGACGGCTAAGATTGCCGGGGACGCCAAACTGCCCAATCGATCGCTCCTCATTCTCAGCCCAAGTCTCATCTCATTCTCATCGGCATTTCGCCACCGGTCCTAACAGAGGCCGGTCGTTTCTTCGCTACTTTTATGAAAACCGGTTGATTGAGAATGATACAGACGACCGAACGGTAATTAATTCAGTGAACAGTTGTTGATTGGAATCAAATCTTTTTCCAATTCAAAGTAGCGATTGATTGAAACATTTGCCCAACCCCCGGCCAATCATGCCGGAACTAAACCACCTGAGATACGCTTTACACCTTAGACCGTGAGTTTTTAACCTCTATTTATCGTGTGTGTTGTTGTCGTTGTGTGAAATAATGTTCTTAAATGAATTTAATACAATTATAAACAACACTGCGTTGCCTGGCTAACTGATAAGGGAAAATACGTTTGGGCAATGCATAAACATAACATCACAAACTCATTCGAACTGTTTCACCGATTCATTGAAGACTTTGTTTAAAGAACCAGCCGCCGGGTAAAATTGGGAACAAAACTTTGGCACATGCTCACTAGAAGAGAGAATGAATTAAAAATAAACTGGAAAAGAAAAGAATAATGAAAATGAAAACAATCGCGAATTCCAGAATTTCTTTTGTTTTACGCCTGTTTTCCCAGGAGCCTGGCCAAGGGTTTTTCCTCGGGACTTTTTTATGCAGCGTAAGTACCCGAGGAATATTTTATGATAAAAGATGTAGGTAGCAGCCGGAGTCCACTTAATAGCGTATTCGACCCCGTTGTAGTATCTCTTTTATAGTTGTCGTATAATTTACAATAAATTCCCCGTCTTACATAGCTCTTCGGCTATTCTTTTATTTATTTTAATTAAGCGCGGAATCGGTATAGAGGTGACTGCTGGCGGAAATGTGGCCTAGTTCTGTGGGGGGTTTTTCTCGGGGCCGACCCCCGCCCTGTCGAACACCGTCTTCTAGGGCCGGCCGGCAGTAAAAAAGTCTCTCACCACCGACCGCCAAATGCTCAGCTCGTACATAAAATTTTACGCGTTGTATAACCCCTTTCCACTTTCGTTTGTACGCGCGGTTTATTTTTTTTTATGTTTCCGCCGTTAGAAAATGCGAAGCGGCACAAATAAATATTTACTCACCGGGTAGGGAGACAATAAAAGATCGCCTGCGGTTACTCTGAAAACTGAAAACTGCAACGCGAAATTGGTACGGTTCACAATGCCGATCAAATATTAACCGATAAAGCAGAAATTATGGTTTTCCTCCCCATGCGAAAATTCTTTGGAAGGCAGGTTAACAGTATAATCTTTCATATCTATGGGGAGAAGCGAGATGACATTCTAATATTCATTACATGTCAAGCATAACATATACGTTCCTATATAGGAGAGAACGTATGTTTCAATCCCTACTCTTCGGTAAAGTGAAGTAAATGTGAACATCCGTTCTAAAAGAAGTTTAAATAAACTCGAAGGAGCTCATCATCGAAATATTGTCTCCTATAACAGAAAATTTGAGACTCTGTCTGAAATATTATTTAACAAAAACTTATTTTTCTCGTTTATATTTATTCGTTTTTGTATAACATATTTAACGCACATCGGTAAATTATAACATTTATCAGCAAAGATTTGGATACTGGAAAAGAAATGATATAAGGATACTAGATACAATATTACTGACTAGGGTCGGTGAACAGAGTAGGCCTGCACGTCTGCGTTCTGCAGATAATATTGCTGATACTATTGGGCGAGGTAATGTGAAAATTAATGGCCGCTGGAAACAACCCTCCAAATCGGTGTATGGGTCATATTTGGACTAATTTTAGTTCGCCATTATTCGAAAACAATGCTTGGGACTTGGGTGATCATAAAAATATACGACTTCGAGTTTTCGTGGCCATTACACATTTTGCGGTTGCATACAGTCGGAAACACGATAACATCTCAATATTATATTCATAAAATGGTACTCTTCCTATCAAAAGCATTAGCCAGAAAACATTGCCAAAAAAAAAATAACTGGTTAATGGGAGTTATAATGAACGGGGTATTTGCGGGACAGATATCACGAAATTATGATCGCTTTTTCTACCGAAAACATAATTTTTTTATATCTATCCGATACCCCGAAGAAACCACCGCCTCAGGACATGTCGTCCGAAGACAGAACACAATATTTCGAACCCGAGAGACATTAATAAAGAGCAAGAATAGTGGATTGGGTGAGGGGGGGGGACTGGAGGGAATTGAATTGTGCCGCCGGTCCTTGGGAACAGATTCAACCGCAAATGACGGCCCTTGTAAGACGAATGCCGTCTGCGGCCGAAATAAAGACCAACCTAATTGCCACTGATCCCACTTGCCGCTTTCAAGATAATTGTCAGCCAAAGACGATCATAGCCACGATTCAACGGTAAACACGACCGGCCTTGTTATTATGATTTTCTCACTTTTTCTTATCGGGTAATATGTAGTTAGGTTAGCCATGGAACAGTTAATTTACATGGAATGTTTGCGAAGGGGGGGCCAATTGTTGTTACAATTGTAACAACCCCAGTAATTTATAACTGATGTTGTGGTTTAGTAGCGTTTCTAATTGTCTTAGAGTTAAGTAACTAATTGCCCAGTAGTTCGTGCGGTCGTTTAGTAAAATTATTATTACACACATCATATATCTTACACAGCCCATAAATAAAGAGTACTCTACGATAATTATACTGCTAATAGTTATATCTTGTCGCTGTTAGTAATATATTATATAATAATAGTTTATATAATATAAATAATTATATATAATCCTGCAAGTCTGTTCCAGTACAGCTGTACTAATCGAAGCATTAAAAATTAAATATAACAGTGTGAGCTTCGGAATTCCATTCTATACGCACTGAAAATTTTAAATATGCGGTTTCCTAAAGCCATGTTTCATTAGCCCTTAAATTATTTTTGCTATCGTAATTTACTTAATTTATATTTAACGCACCCAACCTCAATGAATATTAATGTAATGTAAATTTTGGGAACCTGTTGGGTTTGCTTAGGCAATTGATGCAATTACAGCACCCGCAGAGGCAATGTAGCGAGGATAGGCCGCTTTCAATTTCGACCAATATACGATACTTTGGTCAAACAATTAATTAAGAGAGCGTTCAACATCGAGACTCGAACGTGTTTATTTTCCGGCGATAAATATTTATTATTAATATAAAAAAATACACAACCCACGTGCAAGAATTGGCATTGTCTTAGCGCTTCGTAAATATTAGAACGGTGAAAGAACAACTAGAATAATGTAAATATTAGAATAAGGCGGAAAATTAGGTCTGCCAAGAAATACTTTATTAATTGGCGTGCGACGATATGGGTCGTAATTCTTTTCAACATAATAATCAGATAATTAAATTGCCGCCGCATCTCGGTCTCTCGCTGCGTTGTTAGTCCTACGAGTGGGCGAATTTCAACCGTTATAAAACATTTCGCATTCGGCGTAAAAATAATTTTAGAATGAAATAAATTTCTCGAAAAACATTTGATTTACGGGAGAACGGGGGTCAAACATTGGACAGTTCCAGATCCGGGAGGCAATACTGTCACGGTGTTACTTTTAGGCTGTCGCGTGGACAATGTAAAGGAGGCCAGGATTTCTATTTGTGTAATTCGGACGTTAACGCGGTGGTTGATTGTAGGGCGGTGGAATTTTCTCCCAGCGGCCCGGCCACCTGGAATAAAACGGGCGGCCACCCCAAACCATCACGACCCCACCTATCATCGACTGCCGATATTTTATGCTCGATCCCGTAAAATATTGGCCACCTAGTAAATCACGTCCCTATGGATTTTCAACGGGCGTTTATTCTAAAACGGGCTGAGCGGAATCGGATTGCTTTATTCTAAAAAAAAAAGAAAAATCATCAATTATCTAATGGGATATCGTATGGTTGAATCGTACGTAATAAGCTCAATTAACGATTCCATACTTTCCACTCTCTTATCAAATATACCAAATAAAAATGTATTCCATAAGTTTAGTTAGTACTAATAATATCAATACGTAAGTTACAAGACGTCGAGGGAGGAACATATTTACAGCCTTAGAGGCAGAGGGTTGTAACGCTGATGGTTGCCGCTTTATTAGACCCCGTCTATCACTTGTCGGGGAGTGGGATAGGCCGGGACCGTATGTATGAAGGGTAGAATATCAGGCTGCAGTTTAATCAATCTCGAAAACCTTTATAGGCATCATGGGGGAACGTGACAGCAATGAACGCAGTAGATCTATTGACTAGGGTCGTACCTCAGTAACGGTGCACTGACAGTGCTGACCGGCCTCCGAATCGGAAAGGTACAAAATACAGGTACGAAATTATTTTTAATGAACTGAAGTACCGTATGTTTCATGTGTAAATGCCGAGTGCGTAGCTGGAATTACTGTTCGCAACGGTATTCGGAATTCTCGCCGAACAAATACCGTAGATCAATTTTTAAGTCGTGGAAAACTCGATGTACGATAGAATTGCATAAATTCCTCCAACGAAATTCAGATATTCCGCCCCGATTACATATACATCGCTGACCTTCCCTTCCAATTCAGCACGGGCATTTAACCCCGAAGAGGCGGTTGAAAAGGAGCGGCCTCAAGTAGCCCGGGATGAATAAATGAAGGGCGACCAATTTTCCACCGCAGTGGGGCCCGAGTTCGGTTTGAGATTCCAGTTTCAAAATTGATAGGCGCCGGGGACTGTTCTATGAATCGGGGCTGGGAAGGGAAGAAGACGTGTAGGCCGGCCGGCGTTTAAATATTCAGCGACCGGTCGGTGGACCCCCCCCCACGCCCCTCCCGCGCCAAGGTTAGGCAGAGGGGTCAATAATGGAAGACAGGGTCGGATCTCGTTTACCGGCGAAGAACAGCCGCCGAATGAATAACGAAAGCCGTAGCAAAACTGCCCGTGAAAAAGGGCAGGCGGCCAATGAAGCCGCTGCCGGAAAAAGAGTGTGATTGCGCAAAAAGCAAATTACTTCATTTGTTCGCGTTCGCTCTCGGGAACGGGCCCGCCCGCCGGACCAGCGTTTTTCCCCTTCATTAGCTCTGTAAAAAACGGGGAGATATTTCCTCGATAACGGCCGAATATTCGATGACGGCACTAGTTTTCGGCCGGTTCATTAAGTTCGAATTCGAGTGATAATAAAATGCGTTGTATTTTTATGATTCGTGAACGCATTAAAGTCTGTAAACTATTATAGATTTGTAGATAGACAAGGATAGATTTGAAACACATTTTTCGTACGATTTTATGTACGATTGCAGCGAATTAATTTTAATTATATACCGAACGGAGAGTAATATTTAATTGAATTCTATTTTTAACAGAACCTCTTATGTTGTTTGATAGATAATAAGAATCAAATCGAAAGGAATATAAGTATTTTTGGCAAAGGAGAAACGATTAAAATAATTCTTACTTCCTGTAAATATATTCCTTCAATGTGAAAATTCCCGTCTAATTGTGTATTACACTATTATTATAAAAGACAATATAAAAGAAAATGTATATTATTTGAAATATTGATTTCTGTCTGGAAAAAATTGCCAGTCCCCAAGTTCCCTTTGACCGATGACAACTCTCCATTGTTTGTGCTGTGATCAAAACACAGAACAGTTTTTATTCAGAGACACCCTCATCACTGGCCTCTAGTTCTACAATTGTCATTCGTATTCTGAGTATGTTGTTTTTCCGAATCACAGTTGTTCGTACATGCCGAGAGTTTTGTGGCAGTTTGGTACAGTTCATTGAGTTGTCCAACCTCTCATAATCTTATCACGGAAACCTTAAATCACTGTTGTACAAAGGATTTCTGTATGTAACAAAATATTTTCAAAATTATTACGATGAAATTTTTTTGTTTAATTGAATTATACCCTCTTGTTTAAACCTGTCCCTGCGTGGACCTACCTTCCTACATATACACGACGTATATGTATATCGCTAGCGTAAACTCACCGGGATGCTTCACACAATTATTGCATTGATATTAAAGTTTATTTAAACTTCAATACCTTCAATATTGCAAACAAATTTGTATGTGTTACTATAAATAATGTATTCTTCCTTCTCGATATTCACCCATCTCTGACAAATAATAGGTTTCCTTGATTGAACAGTACTTTAAAACAATTTTCCCAAATAACATAAAATTATTACATTATATCAAGGGTGCATTTATTATAATATAAATATTACCTGTTTTTTTGGTAGTCAAATCATCACTATACGCAATACACGTTTTTCACGTTTCATTTATAGTAAAAACTGTACATTAATCGCTGAACTATATTAGAACGCAGAAAATTAAATTTACGACAAGAATTCAATTTGATTATTGTCGATGATAAATCTTAACTTAAAATTCATTGCCTCAAGGGTGTACTTAACGATACTTTAACCGCTAGAGGTTTAATTATGTATTAATGAAAATGAAGAAATGATGGATTACTTGTTTTCAGATTACAATTAGTCATCGCCTAGCAACCCGGGTACGTCATCTCCTAATTAAATGTCGGAATTTGAACAGTTGCTGGCGTTTCCTTCGCAATTAGCGTTTTGAGAATTATAATTCATTTTCCTGTCACAAACATTGCAGGGTTTTTAATTCAATAACATATTTCACATATGCATCTTTCCTGCAGATAATATTGAGAGAAAACCTCGCCTTTTTAACTACTATAGATATTAAGTATAGAATTAAACAGGTCTGTAATTCTCCATTAATATTCTTGATTGAAAGTTCTACTACAATTTTTTTAATTTTGTGCCAAAAAAAGAAAGTTAAGAATTCAACACAATACAAAAAAGCCGATTAAACCATTCATTCACCTAAAGCAAGTCTTTTATATTCATAGCTCGTTCAACGGAGTTCAATTAAAATTGTCACGCTCAAAAACATTCCTCATTGCAAACGCGATGCAGTGATACGGTGAAACGAAATACGACGAAACATCGCTATAATTCTTGGCGAATGCATCGTTCTCATAAATAGGGTGGAAGGGATTCAAGTTAAATCACGATCGAAGTGTCATTTTATTTTAAGCGCCTCTCGCATGAACCAACTATCTATCAATCGCCAGTCAGAGTTTCCATTCGTGACAATTTATTTTAAAATTAAAATTACAACCGTGATTATAGTTTAAGTAACACACACACACACAAATAGTGTGTATTCATATCTAAACCTTAACATCCAAAATGTTATATTGATACCAAAAAAAATAATATATAAAAAATATTGATGATACCAATATTTTATTACTAAGTCAAATAATTAATAGAATGATAGAAACCAATTTTATTCAGAAATGTAACACATATGGATTATTTTTAAATTATTATATTCCTTTTTCAACATCTTAAAGAAATTATGTAAAAAATAAGTTCGATTTGCTATTTATTACAACAGAGTGCGCGCTTCTTAAATTATTTACTAGTTATTTAATATAATAATATCCTTCGTGTTCTTTGTACCAACAGCCGATTCAATCGTTTATTTTCATCTGGGCGGCCCGATTTGAAATCATGTGTAATGAAGAACGTGTCAGAAGTTAAATCGAATGCGAATTAATAATTAATAGCGTCGGTTATTACCCGTATTTCTCCTTTCGAATGTGCGTCTGGTTTTCCGGCATCGGAAAACGTGCTCGGTGTTCGAGATAAGACTTTCACATCTGTTCCTGATCGGGGGCTCCCGTATAGATCTTATTGGCATATACGCTGGAATAATATAATACCTCAGAGCAGATGTTAAGCCCCCGACTCCGGGAGAGACCAACTAACTGAGTTTGACTGTCACCTCCCAAACAGTAATACGACGCATACGTGCAATATATTATTGACGTGGCAATATAATTAAAAGGCAGGAATTAATACATATCGCAGTGACGAATGATGCGTAATAATCAGACGGAATACCATACAACAAATGAATTCTCTCATGAAGTATCAATGAATAGTTCAAAAACGTTTTCCTCACGTTCGAATCCATGTTCATCATCTTCACATCAATTGGAAGTTATGTCCTCATAGGTGTATTTGCACCAGACGTATATATCTTATATAAAAGCACACAATTTAGTTTTAATTGTTCCGCTGGTTGGAGGAAGAGCGTTTCTTTTCACGGAAACTATATTTCAAAACAATTCCCCGAGAGATTAATCCGTCTGTTGTCCTGAAATCATTAGAGACTTCTAGGAGATAATAAAAGCGAATCATTTCTTACGATGAACATTTATACAGGGCTCATTCTTCAGGCTCGAGCCAGATAATATCTAATGTCGGCATTATGTATTCGGCCGGTTCATTAATTTAAACACCAGCCAGAGCTCATAAATCAGACTGACATGTACGAAAGTAACCGGCAGCCCACCCTTTAACTGAATAAATGGATAATACAATAATTCATGGACTTATCCATTTTGACTAGTTTTTAATTATTATTTCTTAGTTTTTACTCGTTTAATAATGCGGTAGAAACGAACGAACCATTACTGGAGGGTAATTTAAAGAGACAAGGTGAATTTTTTTTAATTCACAATATATTATTGAGTAATCCCACGCGCAATCCTGATTTGAATGCTTCCTCTGGTCAGAGTACATTAAGTATAACACTATCATACTTGCAGAACTGCAGGCGGGATTAATCATCCTCACTGCACTGTTACTTTCACTTGTACTGTAGTGTTACAGGATCAGACCCGCCCAACCATCACCCCCCCCCCCAAATATCCGACAATCTGACTCACACTTAGAAAACGGTTAACAAAATCCAACCCAAATAAGACAAACATAATTCCCCAATTCAACTGACAAACTGACTAACACTACAGTACAAGTGAAAGTAACAGTGCAGTGAGGATCCCCAAAAAACATCCAAAGTGCCAACAATGACTTACACCGCTACTGAAGATGGCGAGCAGCCGAAACCGGTCTATCAAAAGACCAAACCAGCGAGAGGAGACAGAAAATACCTACTGTATTATTTATTACTTTATGGAAATAATGATAATTAAGATTTGTAAATTTTAAAAACAGCGGAGTAAGAACGTAAACGTTGTGTGGACCCAGTGATCAATTTTCCAGCGATAAACCGAATTTTCCTGCAATTCCTGATTCCTATTGATTAAAAGCAAGGATTCCGCTAACTCGTTAAAATTTATACGGAAAAAAGTGCACGATTTTTCAACAGGTCATTCGTTGCAAAGGATCCAAACGTAGTTAGAACTTTTACCCGGGTCTGTCTCGGGACCAATTACGGTGGGCCGGTTAACTGTGCCCCGATCTGTCGAAAAGCAGTGGGCGTGAAACTGGCGGCCTCCCTACTATAAGCGGGGCCCCCCCATACTGTAAGGGGGGTTCGGGCAAGCCGTTTGTTAAGGTTGGGGGGGGGAGGGAAGGGACGGCTCCTCGCGAGGAGAACGCTACGTTCGCCCAACTCTAGAGCC
Source organism: Lethocerus indicus (assembly GCA_019843655.1). NCBI lineage: Eukaryota > Metazoa > Arthropoda > Insecta > Hemiptera > Belostomatidae > Lethocerus > Lethocerus indicus. Next base: position 15,391,007 of record JACDQD010000003.1, on the reverse strand, counting down.
CTGACCATAAAACCCTCCCTCTCATGGCATCGCCCGACTAATTCCACCTGTTGGGGAACTAACCGCCCCCTCCCGTCCCGGTCAGTCCCGCCAACTTCACGGGTCGTTTCGCACCGCGATAACTTTCCGTTTGCCGGAGTTGAAGGCGCGGTCGAATATGAATATTTTTCAAATTCCGAGAATCCAAATTACTAGGAGGTGGAAACAAAAAATCGCGTATACCTTTCCACCCCTAAAAAAAAAAAAACAACAACAACACAAGCGCTAGACGTTTCTTATAAAAGGCGGCTAGCGGTTAACACGAAAGCAGAGAGACCGGAACCGAGACGCACGCACTCCGAGAGGGACACACGAGAGGTCGGGGACACCGACAACAACTCTCCTCCCTCCCGGAGCCGGCGGTCTCGGCCGGACACTCTGCGCCGCGCACTGGACGCTTGATATAAAAGGCGGTTAAGCGGTTAACGCGAAAGCAGAGAGGCCGGAACCGAGACGCACGCACTCCGAGAGGGACACACGAGAGGTCGGGGGCACCGACAACAACTCTCCTCCCTCCCGGAGCCGGCGGTCTCGGCCGGACACTCTGCGCCGCGCGCGCGCTGGACGCTTCATATAAAGGCGGCTTAGCAGATAACACGAAAGCAGAGAGGCCGGAACCGAGACGCACGCACTCCGAGAGGGACACACGAGAGGTCGGGGGCACCGACAACAACTCTCCTCCCTCCCGGAGCCGGCGGTCTCGGCCGGACACTCTGCGCCGCGCGCTGGACGCTTGATATAAAAGGCGGCTTAGCGGTTAACGAGAAAACAGAGAGGCCGGAACCGAGACGCACGCACTCCGAGAGGGACACACGAGAGGTCGGGGGCACCGACAACAACTCTCCTCCCTCCCGGAGCCGGCGGTCTCGGCCGGACACTCTGCGCCGCTCACTGGACGCTTGATATAAAAGGCGGCTTAGCGGTTAACGCGGAAGCAGAGAGGCCGGAACCGAGACGCACGCACTCCGAGAGGGACACACGAGAGGTCGGGGGCACCGACAACAACTCTCCTCCCTCCCGGAGCCGGCGGTCTCGGCCGGACACTCTGCGCCGCGCGCTGAGCGCTTCATATAAAAGGTGGCCATCGGTTAACGCGAAAGCAGAGGCCGGAACCGAGACGCACGCACTCCGAGAGGGACACACGAGAGGTCGGGGGCACCGACAACAACTCTCCTCCCTCCCGGAGCCGGCGGTCTCAGGCGGACACTCTGCGCCGCGCGCTGGACGCCTGTTATATAAAGCGGCTAGCGATTAACGCGGGAGCAGAGAGGCCGGAACCGAGACGCACGCACTCCGAGAGGGACACACGAGAGGTCGGGGGCACCGACAACAACTCTCCTCCCTCCCAGAGCCGGCGGTCTCGGCCGGACACTCTGCGCCGCTCACTGGACGCTTCATATAAAAGGCGGCTTAGCGGTCAACGCGAAAGCAGAGAGGCCGGAACCGAGACGCACGCACTCCGAGAGGGACACACGAGAGGTCGGGGGCACCGACAACAACTCTCCTCCCTCCCGGAGCCGGCGGTCTCGGCCGGACACTTTGCGCCGCGCGCTGGACACCAGTTATAAAAAGCGGTAAGCGATTAACGCGAGAGCAGTGAGGCCGGAACCAAGACGCACGCACTCCGAGAGGGACACACGAGAGGTCGGGGGCACCGACAACAACTCTCCTCCCTCCCGGAGCCGGCGGTCTCAGCCGGACACTCTGCACCGCGCGCTGGACGCCTGTTATATAAAGCGGCTAGCGATTAACGCGGGAGCAGTGAGGCTGGAACCGAGACGCACGCACTCCGAGAGGGACACACGAGAGGTCGGGGGCACCGACAACAACTCTCCTCCCTCCCGGAGCCGGCGGTCTCGACCGGACACTCTGCGCCGCGCGCTGGACGCCTGTTATATAAAGCGGCTAGCGATTAACGCGAGAGAAGTGAGGCCGGAAACGAGGCAATAAACGCGGGAGCAGTGAGGCCAGAACGAGACGCACGCACTCCGAGAGGGACACACGAGAGGTCGGGGGCACCGACAACAACTCTCCTCCCTCCCGGAGCCGGCGGTCTCGACCGGACACTCTGCGCCGCGCGCTGGACGCCTGTTATATGAAGCGGCTAGCGATTAACGCGGGAGCAGTGAGGCCGGAACCGAGACGCACGCACTCCGAGAGGGACACACGAGAGGTCGGGGGCACCGACAACAACTCTCCTCCCTTCCGGAGCCGGCGGTCTCGACCGGACACTCTGCACCGCGCGCTGGACGCCTGTTATAAAAAACGGTCAGCGATAAACGCGGGAGCAGTGAGGCCGGAAACGAGACGCACGCACTCCGAGAGGGACACACGAGAGGTCGGGGCACCGACAACTCTCCTCCCTCCCGGAGCCGGCGGTCTCGACCGGACACTCTGCGCCGCGCACTGGACGCCTGTTATAAAAAGCGGCTAGCGATCGTTAAACGCGGGTGCAGTGAGGCGGCCAGTGAGACGCACGCACTCCGAGAGGGACACACGAGAGGTCGGGGGCACCGACAACAACTCTCCTCCCTCCCGGAGCCGGCGGTCTCGGCCGGACACACCGCGCCGCGCGCTGTGATAAAATCAATCAAATGTTATAAAAGTTAGAACCCGCCACGGCTGAAACCGAAACCACATACGGTCCACCGTGGGGGTTCCCCCCTCGTTATTACCACGAGGAGTCAACGCGGGTGCAGTGAGGCGGCCAGTGAGACGCTCGCACTCCGAGAGGGACACACGAGAGGTCGGGGGCACCGACAACAACTCTCCTCCCTCCCGGAGCCGGCGGTCTCGGCCGGACACACCGCGCCGCGCGCTGTGATAAAATCAATCAAATGTTATAAAAGTTAGAACCCGCCCCGGTTGAAACCGAAACCACATACGGTCCACCGTGGGGGTTCCCCCCTCGTGAAGACGAGGAGTTCATCGCGGGCGCAGTGTGGCGGCCAGTGAGACGCTCGCACTCCGAGAGGGACACACGAGAGGTCGGGGGCACCGACAACAACTCTCCTCTCTCCCGGAGCCGGCGGTCTCAGCCGGACACGCTGCGCCGCGCATTTAGGGTAAATACCTTTGAAAAAAGCTGTGTCGTTTTCTTTTATTGAAATAAATACCAGACATCAATACAGTGTCCGCCCCGCGGGCGCAGTGAGGCGGCCAGTGAGACGCTCGCACTCCGAGAGGGACACACGAGAGGTCGGGGGCACCGACAACAACTCTCCTCTCTCCCGGAGCCGGCGGTCTCAGCCGGACACGCTGCGCCGCGCATTTAGGGTAAATACCTTTGAAAAAAGCTGTGTCGTTTTCTTTTATTGAAATAAATACCAGACAACAATACCGTGTCCGCCCCGCGGGCGCAGTGAGGCGGCCAGTGAGACGCTCGCACTCCGAGAGGGACACACGAGAGGTCGGGGGCACCGACAACAACTCTCCTCTCTCCCGGAGCCGGCGGTCTCAGCCGGACACGCTGCGCCGCGCATTTAGGGTAAATACCTTTGAAAAAAGCTGTGTCGTTTTCTTTTATTGAAATAAATACCAGACAACAATACCGTGTCCGCCCGCGGCGCAGTGAGGCGGCCAGTGAGACGCTCGCACTCCGAGAGGGACACACGAGAGGTCAGGGCACCGACAACAACTCTCCTCTCCCGGAGCCGGCGGTCTCAGCCGGACACGCTGCGCCGCGCATTTAGGTAAATACCTTTGAAAAAGCTGTGTCGTTTTCTTTTATTGAAATAAATACCAGACATCAATACCGTGTCCGCCCCGCGGGCGCAGTGAGGCGGCCAGTGAGACGCTCGCACTCCGAGAGGGACACACGAGAGGTCGGGGGCACCGACAACAACTCTCCTCCCTCCCGGAGCCGGCGGTCTCAGCCGGACACGCTGCGCCGCGCGCTGTAATAGATCCGCCAATTCCTTTATAAAAGTTAGAACCCACCCCGGCCGAAACCGACAAAACGTACGGTCCACCGTGGGGTTCCCCCCTCGTACCATCACCGAGGAGTAACGAGTATTATTATGAACAGTGTTTCCAAAGGAAACCGCACAAGTGATTTAACTCGTTTTAAATATTGGGAAGGATACCGGTTCACCAGCCCTTCAGACGCGGTCCATCACAGCACGAGTATTTAAAAAACAAGTAATTTCCTTGTTCCGAATACTGGGGTTGGTACCAAACGTTCCAGAGCTAAACGCGGTCCAACTTTCATTCAATTTTTATTTGCATGTATTAAGTTTTGCACTTTTATTAGATAATTTCGTAAAATTATCGAGTGCTTCTCGGTGCTGGGCTACACCGAGCTGTGTTTCGCTTTTATTTGTTTTTCTTTCGCTTTTGCCATTTCGTAATTCCAGTATTTCAAGTAACAAGTATTTCCTTGTTTCCAACTCTACTCGGGTGTGTATCCGGGACTCAGCTGCCCTTTCGGACGCGGTAGAACACAGCACCGTTCGTAACTTTCATCCTCCATAGATTCATAATTTCGTAAATTATATAATTTACGTATATTAACCAAGTATTTTTCTTGGTCTGTGTTAATTGGGGTCACAGTACCGAGGCTAAGCACTGTACCCACATTCTTTTCGACACCTCTTATATTTCATTTCATATTTGTAAATAGAGCCAAATGCATCATAAAAGTTAGAACCCGCCCCGGCCGAAACCGACAGAACGTACGGTCCACCGTGGGGGTTCCCCCCTCGTACTACCACCGAGGAGTGTAAACGCGGGCGCAGTGAGGCGGCCAGTGAGACGCTCGCACTCCGAGAGGGACACACGAGAGGTCGGGGGCACCGACAACAACTCTCCTCCCTCCCGGAGCCGGCGGTCTCGGCCGGACACACCGCGCCGCGCGTAGTGATAGAGCCAAAAATATAATAAAAGTAAGAACCCGCCCCGGCCGAAACCGATAGTCGGTTTACCGTGGGGGTTCCCCCCTCGTACCACCACCGAGGAGTAACGATCATTTTAATTGACGTGTGTCTCAAGAGAAACCGGATAAGTGATAACAACTCTCGTTTAAATACTGGGAAGGATACCGGTTCCACCTGCCCTTTAGGACCCATGGGTCCATCACAGCACGAGTATTTAAAAAACAAGTAATTTCCTTGTTCCGAATACTGGGGTTGGTACCAACGCCGCTGCATAACGCGGTCCAACTTTTTGTTTGCATGTATTAAAATTTTTGCACTTTTATTAGATAATTTCGTAAATTATCGAGTGCTTCTCGGTGCCGGGCTACACCGAGCTGTCTTTCGCTTTCCCCATTTCGTAATTCCAGTATTTCAAGTAACAAGTATTTCCTTGTTTCCAACTCTACTCGTGTCTGTATCCGGACTCAGCTGCCCTTTCGGACGCGGTAGAACACAGCACCGTTCGTAATTATCATCCTCCATAATCATCCTTCATATTTCGTAAATTATATAATTTACGTATAATTAACCAAGTATTTTTCTTGGTCTGTGTTAATTGGGGTCACAGTACCGAGGCTAAGCACTGTACCCACATTCTTTCTGACACCTCTTACTTATAATATATTTCATATTTCGCGCACCAGCTATGTTTCATTCTGCGCACACCTCATTATTGTCTTCCACAGTATTATAGGAAAAACGAGAGTTCACTTGATGCTGAGAGGGATAATATATATATTATGTACTCGCATACATAATACATATAGCGGCACCCACAATCACCACCCACCGTGCCCCGTAGCCCAGCCGGATCTCAAATGATCATGTCAAGTGAGCCGGGTAGTGCCGAACACGATTTCGTGTGTAGAGTGAATGCCTCCCTTATAATAGATAAAACACCGCAGGACCGGGGTCGACGGCTCCTTCACGGTAAAAGTGAAATTGCCTGTGACGGACGACGGCTAGCCATCTCCCGTTAATGTATATTATCAAATTCCCCGGTAATAAACACGGCCGTGCCGCCCCGAACCTTCCCCACGGACCCCGCTTGCCCGTCGACAACTAACATCCTCTCTCCGGCCTCCTACCCGCCGTGCCGCCCCGAACCTCCCCACGGACCCCGCTTGCCCGTCGACAACTAACATCCTCTCTCCGGCCTCCTACCCGCCGTGCCGCCCCGAACCTCCCCACGGACCCCGCTTGCCCGTCGACAACTAACATCCTCTCTCCGGCCTCCTACCCGCCGTGCCGCCCCGAACCTCCCCACGGACCCCGCTTGCCCGTCGACAACTAACATCCTCTCTCCGGCCTCCTACCCGCCGTGCCGCCCCGAACCTTCCCCACGGACCCCCCCCCCCGCCCCGCTTGCCCGTCGACAACTAACATCCTCTCTCCGGCCTCCTACCCGCCGTGCCGCCCCGAACCTTCCCCACGGCCCCCGCTTGCCCGTCGACAACTAACATCCTCCTCCGGCCTCCTACCCGCCGTGCCGCCCCGAACCTCCCCCACGGACCCCGCTTGCCCGTCGACAACTAACATCCTCTCTCCGGCCTCCTACCCGCCGTGCCGCCCCGAACCTCCCCACGGACCCCGCTTGCCCGTCGACAACTAACATCCTCCTCCGGCCTCCTACCCGCCGTGCCGCCCCGAACCTTGATTTTTTCCCCACGGGCTTGCCCGTCGACAACTAACATCCTGAACCTCTCCGGCCTCCTACCCGCCGTGCCGCCCAGACCTCCCCACGGACCCCGCTTGCCCGTCGACAACTAACATCCTCTTCTCCGGCCTCCTACCCGCCGCCGCTGACCCCCCGGACCTCCCCGCTTGCCCCGTCGACAACTGACACCCCTAACCTCCCCCACGGACCCCGCTTGCCCGTCGACAACTAACATCCTCTCTCCGGCCTCCTACCCGCCGTGCCGCCCCGAACCTCCCCCACGGACCCCGCTTGCCCGTCGACAACTAACATCCTCTCTACCTCCTGCTGTGCCCTTGAACCTTTCCCCACGGACCCCGCTTGCCCGTCGACAACTAACATCCTCCCTCCGGCCTCCTACCCGCCGTGCCGCCCCGAACCTCCCCCACGGACCCCGCTTGCCCGTCGACAACTAACATCCTCTCTCCGGCCTCCTACCCGCCGTGCCGCCCGAACCGTGCCTTGACCTCCCCACGGACCCCGCTTGCCCGTCGACAACTAACATCCTTTCTCTCCGGCCTCCTACCCGCCGTGCCGCCTCTCCTACCCCCTGAACCTCCCCACCTTGCCCGTCGACAACTAACATCCTCTCTCCGGCCTCCTACCCGCCGTGCCGCCCCGAACCTCCCCCACGGACCCCGCTTGCCCGTCGACAACTAACATCCTCCCTCCGGCCTCCTACCCGCCGTGCCGCCCCGAACCTCCCCCACGGACCCCGCTTGCCCGTCGACAACTCACATCCTCTCTCCGGCCTCCTACCCGCCGTGCCGCCCCGAACTCCCCACGGACCCCGCTTGCCCGTCGACAACTAACATCCTCTCTCCGGCCTCCTACCCGCCGTGCCGCCCCGAACCTCCCCCACGGACCCCGCTTGCCCGTCGACAACTCACATCCTCTCTCCGGCCTCCTACCCGCCGTGCCGCCCCGAACCTCCCCACGGACCCCGCTTGCCCGTCGACAACTCACACTACCCGCCGTGCCGCCCCGAACCTCCCCACGGACCCCGCTTGCCCGTCGACAACTAACTCCCGGACCCCGCTTGCCCGTCGACAACTAACATCCTCCTCCGGCCTCCTACCGCTGAACCTCCCCACGGACCCCGCTTGCCCGTCGACAACTCACATCCTCCCTCCGGCCTCCTACCCGCCGTGCCGCGAACCTCCCCCACGGACCCCGCTTGCCCGTCGACGACCCGTGTCCCCGCTTGCCCGTCGACAACTAACATCCTCTCTCCGGCCTCCTACCCGCCGTGCCGCCCCGAACCTCCCCCACGGACCCCGCTTGCCCGTCGACAACTAACATCCTCCCTCCGGCCACCTACCCGCCGTGCCGCCCCGAACCTTCCCCACGGACCCCGCTTGCCCGTCGACAACTCACAACGGACCCCGCTTGCCCGTCGACAACTAACATCCTACGCCGTCTTGCGTGCCGATCCTTCTCCGGCCTTTCCCCACGGACCACCGCTTGCCCGTCGACAACTAACATCCTCCCTCCGGCCTCCTACCCGCCGTGCCGCCCCGAACCTTCCCGCACGGACCCCGCTTGCCCGTCGACAACTAACATCCTCTCTCCGGCCTCCTACCCGCCGTGCCGCCCCGAACCTTCCCCACGGACCCCGCTTGCCCGTCGACAACTAACATCCTCTCTCCGGCCTCCTACCCGCCGTGCCGCCCCGAACCTTCCCCGCACGGACCCCGCTTGCCCGTCGACAACTAACATCCTCTCTCCGGCCTCCTACCCGCCGTGCCGCCCCGAACCTTCCGCACGGACCCCGCTTGCCCGTCGACAACTAACATCCTCCCTCCGGCCTCCTACCCGCCGTGCCGCCCCGAACCTTCAGCACGGACCCCGCTTGCCCGTCGACAACTAACATCCTCCCTCCAGCCTCCTAGATACTAGTTGGCGGTGATTTGAGTTGGACACGAGTGGTGGATCTGATACAACTACAAAAAACTCAATACATATAAATTATCCCCTCGAATATTTCTTCTATACCTGATTCATAGGTATAGCATAATAATAATAATAAGATTAAATACGAATATAAATCGTAATACATTAATCGCGGTTTTATCCCATGAAGTAGAATCCGTACCCGAGGCTAGGTTTGACAAAAAGGCTTCAAATATACCAAACTGAAAAGAGACAGGAGTCTTACATGGGCGCCTAATATAATTATTACCCAGTTTTAGAGGAACTTACGTGAATCGAACTATCTTATTTGTTTTGGTATCAAAACTTCATATTTTCCCTTAATATCATTAATAGCTTCGATACTAATTACAGTCAGTAATTCCTTCGATTTCTACATTTCTTGAATGGAGTAGAGACCCCCAAAACCGCTTTAAAGAGCTACTGGAATGTTCAGGAACTTTAAATAGATTTCCAAAAGCTTAACTTTCTTAACAACTTTTAAGTTAAGCCACTTAAACCTCTAATATCCCAGCTGAAAAGGATTAGCTTTCGAGCTTTCACGAACTCAGATCAGTGGTAAATTACTTTGTAAAAATACCTGAGGTGATTAAAGGAGGAATCAGTTTTGAAACTGTTGTGGCCCAGAAATTATTCTTGGGATGAAAACTGTGGTTATAATTCGCCTCTTTCTGATAACTTAAGCATATTTAAGCTAAGAGTATTCCTTTAACACTGTTGTACATAAAGATACTCTATTTTCTATTAAAAAAAACTTTTCATTTATTTATTTTTCCGAACTTTTTATTTACTTAAGGAGTGTTAGATTGCTTTTGTAATAATACTAATAGGGGTTGTTGCAGTAATAGGGGATGATTACAGGATTTTTCTAGGTGATTCAAAAAATACAAATTCTCAACGTTAAAACTTTCTTAGTAATATATCATACTTAATAATAAAAGATAAGAGTAATAAAAGGATATTCGTGGTTTTGTATATACAGGACAATGGTTAAGTTCTGCATGGTCATGAACTATCTTTTAGAAATATAAATCCCTATTATGCAACACTTATTGAAAATTCCACAACCGCTGTTCAAATAACAAGCTGGAATAAGAAGTACGCTTTTATCCGCGGAAAATCCTACCGACTGAATAAAGAAAATGTATAAGGAGATATATGAAATGTTAGCATTGACATGCAATATATAAGTGTTCAATCAAATATCCGTCCCAGAACTTTATTTCACATATGGTTTATTTCCGACCGGCGAATCTCCTCACCGGAGATTTATATTTGTATCCAGCACGAACAATCCATATCCACTTCCTCGCTCCCGCACCAACGTCACCAGGTGACTTACATATATCGCTCGATTGTTACGTTCGATTTGACGAATATTATATTGACGGCGTTAAAATTGTTTCCAGGTTTCTGACCGAAACTGTGGTATGAAGTCGGTTCGGGAGGACGGCATCGGATCTATGAGCGGGGAGAACATCCGGATACGGAGGCGGAATTGGCGGGCCATATAACGGGTATCTGTCTATATAGCCGTGAAGCAGTGAAGTGATAATGGGGGAGGCGATGTGCAGAGCGTTGGTGGCGGCAATGAGCATAATAGCTGCGGCTTGGAGTGGCGAGGGGGTTGTCGGAGGGGGGTGCGGCGGCATGCTGACAGAAGAGCGCGGCGTCATCCAAAGCCCGGGCTTCCCGGGTCCTTTCAGGGTGCCGATCAGATGCCGGTGGGTGATCGACTCTACGGCGAGGGCCGAGGGCTCCTCTATAGTGGTCTACCTCACCCAGCTATACGCCACGGCCGGACTCTCCTTCACCGAGTTCGCCTACTACGAGCCCGACTCCCCCTTCCAGCTGGGGGCCAACCTCCTCTACTCGGTCACCGAGACGACCTCCATCTCGGTCGCCAACGTCACCACCCTCCAGAATTATATGGTCATCGACTTCACCATGGACCGGCTCGCCGGCAACCATCTCAGGGCCCTGGACAACCTTCTCGACGTCTACGGATTCAATATAACCTACATGATACACAGAGGTCCCGTCTCCGAACTCGCCCGCAGACCGGCCTGTAGCGTCCTGTCGTGTTCGATGCTCGGAAATTGTTACGCCAGCGCAGATTTTTCGTAAGTATATCTTATTCTTATATATAAATAAATCTTATTTTTCAAACATATATGTCACGCCTATTGTATTTGGGGCGACAACGTGTGCAAGCGAGAGAGACGTTCCGGAGTGAATATATCGTAATAAAGTCATAAAATAAAATTGGTGATCACGGATGTGAGGACGGGAGGATCTTCTGCTCACCTAGCGTTGGAATTTACTATCCCACCGAACAGCTCTCAAAATGACCAAACTTCGTTGATGATATATTTCTCAGAAAACTACTCACATATTTTACGAAGCTCGCGGGAGATATATAGACATTTACCTGACATATCAGACTCCGTTCGCACTCCCGATAGAACTTTCTTTACAAATATTCCCTTCCCTTTACATACGTCAAGTATTTTCAGCCGGAGCTGACTTTTTCTCATTTGGCACTGTCTGGGATCCGCTGTAGAACCGGGGTCGAATTGAGCTATTTTTCTCACTTCCAGTTCCAACATCGAGATCACTTTATCCGCTCACCTCTCATTGCACTGTCCTCTCTCATCCAACTAAAACAGCGCTTCTGGAATAAAGATTAAATATCTATTTAGGACTCGATTTTATAAATTATATTGCTTTATTTAATGTACGGACATTAAAGGCCAAGCAGTGTTTATTTACAGCTAACCGTTTCAATTTTCTGTCCTAGAAGACTGGTAAACTTCATGCTGAAGCATACACTTTATAATATATTTCCTTACCCGCCACATGGGGCAAGGCACAGTATAAATAAAAGAGGCCGGCTCCGTCCTTAGGGAAATTCTGATACCTGTATTAACATCTCTGAGGATTCTTTGAGGTGCCGAAATAACAGATTCAATAACCATTTACTCGGTACAGTAACGCATGGTATGATTTTACACGTATATAAAATTGACGCTGGGACCAACACATTCACAGAGAGGAACGTTAGGCACTAATAAATAATTGATTACAATGTAAATATAAATAATACCGTAATACAGTCTTTACATCAAATAAATTATCGTGAGAATCAACTGGCTCCGAAAGGTTAAATTACATATTCGGAATTACTTTACCTGAGGGGCCAAGGAATCGTTAAGGGCCGTAGAAGATTACCTTTATTATACAATCAATGGCGGAAGTTAAAGTCCGAAACATCCCTAAAACAGAGGTTGTTTTAAGTTCTGAGAAACCTAAGTGCGGAAGTGTGGCTAATTGAAATTCATTCAGGCCAAGCTGGTAGCTGAAAAGTTTTACTCCGGCCACTTTCAGAGGCATAAAACATATATAAAATTTTAATTTCGGGACTAATGAGCGCGTTATGAAGTAACTTTAGTTTTAAGTTTAGCTTTTATAAGACTGAATATGTAGCGAAATACTCACTAAACTCGTACAGATATTATTCTGCTTGTAAGCTGAAAGTATGTAACTATCCGGTAAATAAAAAAAAAATATTGTGGGGCAGCAATCGGTATTCATCTTTCTGTGGAAATAAAACTAATAGAACACATCATATATTATAATTACTTAATAGTTTTTATATATTAAATAAAAGAGCTTTAATACCACTCATTTTTTAAATAGAGCACTCGAAATGGGGTTGATAGGAATGTCTGCAGTTTTCTTCGGATAGAATGAATATATTCACAGATCCCAAGTTAAGCGGAGCCGTTAATTATTTTCAGTTGCTAGAACTAAATATTCGATTTTGTTTGAGAATGTATAGGGGAGGATAAGGAGTTCATGAAACGAGTTAGCGGTCTTTTGTTCTTCAGAGATTTCATGGTTTCGGCGCCGTGGGGCGCACCGACCCCCTCTTCTATTCTGAAAGTATTTCCCCATTACAAGTAGCGATTCAAGATGAAAAGCAGTTTCCAGTAGGGACGTGATACGAAATTCGATGCTCAAGAAGGTCTTCCCCATTGGGCCGCCATTTGCAGACCTCCGATTTACAATAATAGCCCTCACTTTTGGCTCTCAGCCATTCAACACTGACTCAATTGAATTGTTACTCCAGTTAGCTCACGTTAAAAATTTTTTATTAATAATTTCCTTTTAAGTGCATCATTAGAATCATTATTTATAACAGGCTATTCGCTTATAAAATTTTTTAGGAAGGTCTATATTCACTATCCCAATTATTCCTACTCTAATTAAAGTTTACTTTAACAGTTATTAACCACACTGATCCTGATCGGCCGACTCGATCCGACAGAAGTCAAAATTTAATTTGTCAGCTCGACGAAGATTTATTTCTTCTCTCCACTTATTTCGAAATTCATTCCAGATGAGTATTTTGAATGATGGACGGAATAAACGTTTGAACATGTCAAAACAAATTTGCCTCTCTGGAACAAAAAATTGTTGGACTGTTTACTTTAAGCCTTCAATCAAATTAATTAATTTATTTTATCTGTCAGCTTTCGGGCCGAACGTTCAGATATGCGGAATGAAAACTGATAATTCTTGACTGGATGTGAAACGTGATGGGTCAAAAATCAAATGAGACATAATTAATTTGCGTAGCAATAAAATGTAATGTTACAAATTTAAATAGCTTTCATTTGTTAGGCACTGACCTGATTCCGCCACTAAAGTCAGAGCGTTAAAAGTTTTCCCCGTTTCCATTCTACCGGCGATTTCATTAAATAGATTTCGAATTGAAGAAACCCGATTAAATTCAATGTCTAAGTCGTTTCAATCTCAAGAATTTAAATGGACAAATTCTTGTTAAACTAAAATTTATGACCGAGAAATGAAATCCTCCCTCTCCTTAAACAGGAGGTTTAACATAGATTAAGAGCGGTGGATGGGAAGGGAGAATAAATTGCTTGAACCCCCAACATTCAGGAATTACTCGAATATTTTTCATGAGAGACTAGAACAGCAATTTCCTCTAATGCCCCTAAATGTGGAATTGCCTGCTTTTTCTAATGAATGCCGGTTGTGTAATTATCATCCAATGCCACTTGGCTGTAATCAAGGTGATAATTATTTTTTGTCTCTCCCCAAACGAGATCTCCCTTTTACTACAACCCTCACCCGCATACCATAACCCCCTCAAACCATTTGGGTCTAGGTTAGCAATTAAAGGATAGCTTAAATAATTGTAGAAAAATTTTATTTGCAATTAACTTCTAGAGAATAAAGTAAGACTTTTACACTTATAAATCATTATCACTAAAACACAACTAAATCCATTTCTAATAGTTTTTGGGATGCTATTGAAAATTATACCTTCTTGTAGATACTCTGGGGATAACTGGGTAGGATTGTTAATAATCCTAGATTATTAATGTAAATAAGTAATGTAAATAGTAGAAAGAAAACGCAGAATTCCCCACAATAAGTTCAGGAAATATTGTTACATTTTTATAATCAACTTTCAGAAATAAAATACCTTACAATATACTAAACAATTGTGTGATAAGGTTAAACCAGATTGTATTAGGATATAGACTATGGCAAAGTTTAAAACTACAATGACAATATGATTCCTTTGTATTAAAATAACACAGAAAAAATTGTATTAAAATAACGGAAAAATTCAATGTAATATTGTTCGATACCCACCATGTGTTTTTATACACCATTTACCGTTCTAGAAAAATCGGTTTGAACAACAAAGGATTAATTTGTCCCTCTGATTCCGCTTCACTTTAGTTCGAATGAGATTGTGTTCCCTTCATCCCTATTGTACTGGAAAGCAATGGTTGGCCTAGATCTGTTCAATAGGTTTGGAGTTGTAACACCGGTACTTCAGGGTCACCGAAAAATATATCTTTAAAAACGAAACATGCTTCGAACTAAGGATAGTACTCGAAGCGTGGATTGCGAATAAACTGGGCGATATTCCCGCGAAATTCACTATTCGGTTTTAACATAACTGTGGCGTTTCTATCGCCATAAATTCGTATAGTTATTTATTAGACACAATCTCTAATGGTTGGGCGATATGGGTTTCTACATAATAGATAAAAAAGAATATAGAGGAATCTGGTTGGTCGCAATTCCAGCCCTTCGGCCGCTGACGATGTTAACGGATTTAGCACAGCTAAAGCAACCGGTATCTTATCGTGTCGATCTGTTCCCGCTTGAATTTCATATAAATCTATCTATCATCGAGTGTAATAAAGGAATCGGCCTCCCCGCAAGAAATAAAATTCCCCTCCACCACCGACCGTCTTATTCAAATGTCATGCGGCATAAATTGAAGCGGTCGTAATGGCTTTGTTCGATAGAAAATCTTGCCGAACCGGGGCATTTCTGGTTGGGACGACACCTGCTAACGACGTTCTCGGGGGGCCCTTACTCTGTGCAAGGGGCCATAAATCATGCAGAGAGCCACTGTATAGAATGTATTATAAATGTCTAGCGGCCTGCAATTTCCTCTTACACCTGTTTTCGTCCGCGAACATCTCTCTCGCACATCGCGCAAGGTTTCTGGAGCTGCGGGGCGGGCGCTTCGTAAAAAATTGAAAATGGAGTTTTAGAACCGCCGCCACTCTAACTCTCCTCGAGTTTCAGCAGAAGCGTACCCGGGCCCGA
Source organism: Lethocerus indicus (assembly GCA_019843655.1). Lineage (NCBI taxonomy): Eukaryota > Metazoa > Arthropoda > Insecta > Hemiptera > Belostomatidae > Lethocerus > Lethocerus indicus. The sequence continues at coordinate 15,375,764 of JACDQD010000003.1, read as the reverse complement.
AGCTTCCAGCGTAAACTTAATTGCCGACCGAAGGTCTTTCTACCTTCCTAACCGCGGTTCTGAAATTTCCCCGTTTATTTGTCTTTATCGAGAGACTGATTAGGGGCTAATGTCGGCTCCGCGTTTCGCCTCACCAACTAGAACTGAACTAATTGTGTTTTCTCATTGCAGCGCCAACTTAAAATAACTATCGGATAAAAACTAACTAAAATGTTTTTGAACAGTTGAACAAATGTTTTTCTTTCTAATTTAGTTGAGTTTAATAGTATGTTTAATACATACTGTCCCACACATACTGATTGGGTAAAAATATTTTCAAATTTAGCTCCTCAGTAACTACCAATTATTATTGTGCAGGAGTTATTGGTGTTCGTGTTTCCCCGGGTTCACCGGCAGCGACTGCTCCCAAGGGCCTTTCTGCGAGCTTGAAACTAACCAATGCCGCAATGGAGCCACCTGCAGGCAAGTCAAAAAATATTCACTTCCTGTTTTATGTTCGGCTTCAATTATTGTATATATATATATATATATATATATATATATATATATATATATATATATATAAATGTTTGTGTGTTAGAGACAGAGTGAGAGAGAGAGACTTGTTGAATTCTATATTTCACTCAAGGGACCCAGTGGTGAAAATTATTCTCCTAATTATTCTCGTATAGTGTAGGGCTTCTGATTAAATAAAGCAACAGCTGTCAGAAATTTTGCACGAAAGTGAATTATATATATATATATATATATATATATATATATATATATATATATATATAAACGTTTCACCAAATAACAACTACGTTTTTTCCTATTCTATTTGAAGCTTACCGTACCATAGCTTTCATAACAGCTTCAATAGCTTCTATCAGAACGTTCTAGAAGTAATAATCGTTAAATTTTCATATATTATAATAGTGCTTGATTTTATTTGTTTGCATATTAAGAATGATTTGAATTTTTTACTGTGTAATTCGTAGATTCGAAGGAATGTATTAAAGTATGAAACATTTTTGTGGAAGAAAGTTTGTCTAGATTATTTGGTAAAATTTCAACGTCTATTTCGACAGTTCCTATCCTAGTTTATTACATTCTCAACTAGACACAGAAATATCTCGACTTTCGATCGGGAAATCGAAAGCCTTATTTTTTACTGACGTAACCAATCGCAGTCTCCGGTTGTAGGGGGCAGATCATCCGGGTTCTTCCACAACTTGGCGCTGAAATTCGACGTCCGTCCAAACCCCTCGAGCCGAGTTCAATTACAGTCGGAGAGTCGGGCGTCTCAAAAGTTGGGAACTAATTTCAAAGCCCCCTCGTCCCTAAATATTTGGGCAATTATTGTTGTCTTTGCTCTTGGTTTTATTAGCGGGTTGAGCACTTAGTTATAACCTGGAGTACAAACTTCGGCCGGCGGCGTCCCACTCCGAATAATTAAACCCCTTCCTATAGATAGCCCCAGACCGACTCCGACTCCGAAAGAATATTAACTGCTTGTTTTCTTGTTCCTTTTTTTTATTCATTCAATTCTCAGTGCGGACTTATTCGAAGAGTATTTGAACAGGGTGGGCTGGCCAAACAAATTAATTTTATTTAGGTGAATTTGACTAATTCAAAATGTTTCGTAATCAAGAATTCTAATACTAGAAATACATTCCTGAATACGCCGGTAAATGAACGTTAATGAATCGTTAATGAGTGGTCAGTGTTTAAGAGCAGATTCTTTTTCTTTAAGAGACCATAATATGAATCGCATACATTATGCAATTTCAACCAACAAAGGAAAATGTTTTACTTTAATAAAATAAAATTAAAAGTATATACAATACCTTTATATTAACATTGGCCATGCGATGAAATAAATGATACTACAGTTAATATTCGCATAATTACGTTGAGTGACTGCTTGACATACCACACGGCCAATGATCTTAACCTGTACACCTGTGCGTACATTTAAAAGTTAATTGATAATATAAAATACCTGCAGAAATCGCGTTATTAGACGGTTCGTCCAGAACTTGAGTCATATGAGGTTTTCTCATACAAATAAAGTTACTCAATATATTAGTAAAATTCCACATGCGACAGATCCATAGCATAAGGAGATGATTACTCGCTATAATCTGTGTGACAAGAATATTTGATATTTATAGCGAAATTCACACATTGAATACCAGGCTATATATTCCTTTTCTTATCTCGTTATATAATATCCAAATAACATTTATAATTTGTGGCCAACCCGGACGGCTTATTCCCTTTCTTAATGTCGGTCTGGAGGATAGTACCGGACTTGGTTACAACTAAAGTTATAACTCAAGAGGAGTCTCAATCTCGAGATTGGTCTCTATTAGCATTTAATGGGCATAATTGGGTCCCAGGTAGTGGAAATGAATTATGCACGGTGTCGTCCTAACCTCTGCGATTAATCATTGGACGTATTAGACTGGGGCAAAAACATTTCACTTTAGATTAACGTTCCTCCCATGAAACAGCGGAGAGGAGAACCGAATTAGGAGAATACCAATCCTCGACGATAGAGGTAGGTACAGGGGTAGATATAATTTTATCAACCTGCCGTAATCACGGCGATTCGCCATTTAATGTGCTTACTAACGCTGCAAATACCGTTACAGAGTTTGTGTATTGTTAATACATAGCTTATAATCAGAAATAATATTGAATTCCTGAATAAGATATTATTGAATAGCACTGCAAATATGTAATTTCGAATTATCATTCGTTCCTTCAATCAGTAAAAATTCATATATTTTTAATTACATAAAATTGTCCGCGATCCTGAAATAGAAGATTCCATTGGCATTGTTAAGGGTTGGGGGACGGTTTCAACAAACGAGGGTGGGGGTGCTGCCAATTTCCGCCTGGTTGGGGATCCGGGCCCATATTGACTATTAGGATTAGGACTTAATTAGCTTCACGGTTTACATTAACCAGATGAGCCGCGTGATGTATACAACCCTCCGGTGTTGATAACGGACCGCGTGCATCGCGCAGTCTCACCTTGTCCGAATTCAATCGTTTGAACTCCATAGATCCAATTGAACCACTCCTACAACTTAACTTCAACGTCATAAACGGAGTTTTAACAATGGAAAATATCGCATATTAACATGATTCCCACACCTCATAAACCTGTAAGTCTTCTCCCTATAGTGAGTAAAAGCTTCTCCTGCGCCGCATTTATCCCATCCTCCTGTCCAATAACAGTTCTGTATTTGATCAAAGTTTAATTAAAGCTACAGTTCAACTGGGATGACGACTATCAACCCAACTGTATTATGATTTCACACATAATGAGAAAATATATAATTCATAGTTTTACGCACTAACGATAAGTATGAAAACTGAAATTATAGTTTGAACAAATATATTTAATAAATATAACTTCTTGCATTTTATGATTGCGAAATTATTTAAACTATTAGTATGTCTCCTTTAAACAATTTAAATATCATATTTCGCGTAAAAATAGTTTTATTCCTGTAGTTGCCGTAGAATGTATATTAAATCAAAGATGGGTCTGAAGTTACAGCTTTCGCTGAACACCATGACTATCGTATTTACGAAATTACGCTCTTGTATAAACGAGAAATGACACTCTTGTTGTGGAATTACGATCTTGAAATGAGAAGTTTCAGTTTCAGGGTTTTGCCGTTTTATTTGTTCCATTAATGATTCAGACTCCGAGGGTTGGTAGGCGTTCTGCGAAATTAATCGAATAAAGAGTAGGGGGCTGCGGCTCTTGACCCCGGAGTCTTTCTCAGTTTTTTTTTTGGTCAGCATTCTGAGTTAATTTACGCTGGGGCTCGGCTGGCGCTCTGCTCTCTAAAACCGGCCCTTGTAAGCGTGCTCGGTCCGAAAGAAACACTAGGGATTTGATTTGGTACATTGCACTGGGTCGCCTCTCATTTAATTCAACCCTGACTAACCCAAGTCCCAGTTTCAACCGCCATCCAACCCCAACACAAATTAACGAGCAATTTGCACAATATAATCCCAGAATAACATCCAATATTTACAGTCAATTTCGATGTGAGGCCTCGAGATATCAAGCTGACAATTCCCCTTTTCCTTGGATAAACTTCCTATGGACTTGACGTTCACCATGTAACAGAGTAGTGACAGTGTTAATCGAAGCATCCTTCGTCGAGCGACTACATCAGTAACGGAGTACCAATGATGAACGCTATGATTTACTTCCAAAATTGTTGCATAATAATGTAATTATTACATTATTGATATTATTGTAAAGTAGTATTGTAGTAGTGTAAGCGGATGGTTTCCTGGTTACGCTGAATAGTAAGAATATAATTTGAGATACCTGTTTTGTGGTCTGCGAGGGGTTGGAATGCTGTAGGTTCGTGATGTTTCTGTTTCCTCTCGCTGGTTAACCAGCGTAAGAATATAGTTATGCAACCTTCAGCGGAAAATAGAATAAGACTAGAGGCGAATCAGAGACATTCGGATGGCGATTTGTAAATTAAAGCAACTAATTGTACTATTAAAGTGAATTAGAGTTATACAAATTTTACATGTCGCTCGATGAGCTCCTGTTATCTGAGAGCATTACACTTCTGTTCTCCGGCTAGAATTTATTAAGGCCACTAGGGAAAGGTGGCGCTAGGGCAAGTTATTTAGATTAAAACTGCATCTGTGAGACTGTTGCATTTACCCCACGTTCAAGGGTCGGGGGTTCAAATGGTCTTCATTCCACGAATGCGGGACAGTTCAGCGAAAGGAGGGCCTCCGAGTGGCCTTTTTAATTTATTCATAAAATTCTTTCCGCTATCAGAGTCCTTTAAATCATCAGTCTTGCACCGCTAATCGTGAAGTCAGGGTAAAATATCCTAGGGTATCTACATTATTACTCGATATTACTCAGTAAAATTGAATTGAACAGCCTGGGCTACGCTCGTTTCAAATAAAAGTTATTAGTTGTTTGGAAAATCGCAATAGGGGGGTGATCGTTACTCCCCCTTCCACCTATGAAAATTTGAATTCGAATTAGAAGCCGTAATTTTAACACGTCGCAAGCGGTGTAACGATTTTACGACAAAATGTCGCTATTAATGGCGGTTGGGTTTTGAGGGCGGGCATTGGAAATTTACAGTGTACAGAGTAATGCGGTCACTAGTATTTCAATTTAGTTCAGACGAACGGGGGCGCGTTCGGGCTAATCCCCCCCGAGTCGGCGAAAATTAAAGGTGCACCCGCGGGTCTAATAAAGGCAACTAGTTGGGCTATAGTTGTGTTTGACCGGCAATAATTCAGGCGTCCAGTTGAGGGCCAGGGGCAACAACACCGGCCGGAGGGCAATTCAATCAAAATTAGTTGCCGGCCGAAGAGGTCGGCTCCGGGGCCCTTTTGAAACCCCCTCAGCCCCATCCCATTAATGAGGCCCTCGCGCCCAAATGAAAATTCAAATGCTATAGTCGCTTTGAGTGCCCGCCCAGGAACGGTTTACTTATACACGAGACCTCATTTCGGCTCGTCCTGGGGACCGCCCTTTCTCGGTTGGGTTCAACCGGTGTGGCGATAAAATTAGACTCTTCCACCCTCCTCCCCATCCTCTGTAGGATAGGGCCCGCCTACACCTACTTCTAGCCGGTATTGTGCCGGTACTTAATCATTAATACGACCCGGACGTTAAACATTCGTTATTTCGGTTTAAAGTGTTAAAAAATAATGTTTATATAAGCAAAGTAATGTATTGCGTAAATAACATTTTGTTTACTCTTATATACTTGAAGACACTCATGTAAATATAGATATGTACGCGTGAATTTTATTAATTAAATTCCGAAATACAATGCGATTTATAATTACACCTAAATTAACATACCTAAAAATGTTACCCTTACGAATACTAAGCGATAGAATTTTGATAACATTTATTTTATAACCTAAAAGTTAAAATATATGTAACTCAGACGTAAATAAGATTCAAATAGTTTATATTTTTACAATAAAAAAATGGTAATTATAGAAAGGAAGAAAAACTCATTCAGTTGTGCATTGTAACAATGATGGATATAAAACTACTGGATTTATACAGTAAGGTTTTTACACAAAATCTCCCCGATCACTAAGTGGAATATACTTCTTTAGGATTAGCATAGGTTACATCCGCTTCATCAAAGTGAATAATGTGTATTAAGTTCACTGTGGCCAACTCTGTACAGGACGATCTCCTATATTAAATTTATCATGAATAATGCAAAAATTTGTTGGAAAAATGTTTAAAAATTGTATGCAAAGTATGGACCATTCTTTGTTGTATCGACCGGTCCTTGTATGAAAATCGTAGCGTATTTCACAAATTGCAGTAAAACGCTCGGCTCTGTAGACGAAAACAGATGGATAACGGGAGCAGTAGGAGATGCGAGGCGCCTATAAATGTGGCGGAATTAATGGGGCCTGTTTGTATCCCTGTAATTAAACGTATCTTGAGTTCTATTAAGCGAGGTCCCTCCTCTGCCAGAATCGAAAACGCTAAGAAGAAGGAAGTTTAAATTATATTTTATTTTCAGTTTTAAATTAAATATTTGGGAAAGCAATATTTATTTAATTATTTATCACATTCCGAATTATGAAATGGCATAGATTCATGAATGTTTCAGTGTCTGAGGCTAGTTTGCGGAATTCGAATTCTTTAGCGTACACGAAAGATTGGCTAACTGATCGAGTCTCGTCCCTATTCGGTGTCATTTAATTCGGGCCCTTTCTTAATTCTACAATTAAACATGACCGCTCTAACAACATCCAATTTTTCCACATTTATCCCAATTTAAACAGAACCGAAATGACAGGCGATGCAATTTGGCGCTTAATTGTGTGCAAATATTGAGCGCCAAAATAAGTGGCTTAACTTTATCGGCAAACGGGCACCGGAGCAACTGGGGAAATCTTCACAGTTATTTGCACAAGCGATGAACCCATTAGTACAGCTCAGGTGCGTAACTGCTTAGTAAAGCAGTGACTGTAGTTTAATTTTCTTGGGTGCCTCGATAAGGGAATTACTAGTCGCACTGGCGAGTGCTGCCCCATTCAGATAAACGTTTACCCCCATTAGCGTAAGGGTTATTGGACGAGTCTAACTTGATTTCCCGCCTGAACAATGAATAACGCCTGTTTTAAACGTTTTACTTGTATCATAATCGTCAACGATACGAAGTAATTTCGGCTATTGCATTGCTTCGGGGAAGTAGTTTGGGTTAGTTTGAATTTTCCGACCGAAAAACGCGTTTTTTCGGTCATTTGTGTTTAAAAGCCATTGCCCCTAGATTTTGCCGTTGCCTTTTCATTTGGGGAATTGAAATGGTATGATGCTTCCAGCTTCCTTGAGTGCTCACTTACTTTTAAACATCACACTCCGTCATGTCTAAAATTAATAATGCAGCCAATTTTTCTCGCCGTCAGTTTTACAACTTACGTGACGGTAAAACTATATAAATGTTTACCACCGCCCACTTTCCTTTGAATGAATTCGGTTTTCAGGGAAATACTATAGTGCATTCGAGTTTCAATCACATTCGAGCGATTGTAATTGATCTTGTATCAATTCTGGAGATTAATTATTGAATGTGCTTGTTAAAACCGACCGGACTTATTTCCTTTTTAATGCATATACACTTTCAATCATCAAAATTTACAAGTAAACCTCCATGCTCAAACTCAAGAATAAAATTGTCGCCATAAATTTTTACCGCACTATAGTCCTGTTTAGTTTCCCATTATTCGGAGTAGAATAGGAATGGGTTCTATCGACTTACCATTATGTGTGTGTATAATTCGACAAAAATATACAGCCGCGTCTGACCAAATGAAATATACACTAGCACGATGCCAGGCGTTCTATGCTAATACCCGAATCGAGTAATATTTTCTCCCCCCGACTCTATTCAACCCTCGACATACGGTGGATGATAAATGAACCCGTTAATGGTTCATCTGTTACCCGATAACCGGTGGCCCGAAAATAGTTTTACGGGAGGGGTTACCTTTAAATAACTCCTTAAAGTACATTATTTAAAAAGAATTCAGAATCCGTTTTATTTAGTACTTCCTCTTTGTGAAGATGTACCTCTCAGATATGCCCAAAAATATAATACTGAGAAAAGAATGGTACATTATCTACAGTCATTATTTAAAAGCTAAGATGCGTGGATAGAGAACTAAATTAGTTTGTTTTAATATTCGCTCGATGAACATATATATTTTTTTCTATGGACGATGAATAATAGTGGGATGATTCTTCTCACATTATGCTAGTTCGTATTAATCGTGGAGTATATTTTTTTAAATTGAGGTGTCTGTTCGGCGAACATTTTAAATCTACATCGACGGGTTGAATTTGAACAGTGAAATACCGTCCGCCTCTAGCGAAGAAGATTCAATCTTCGTTCTATAACTAACGGATGATCCGAATTAATTTTTAGTCGATTTAGTCGGAGTAGTCGGGGTTGGGGCCGGTGCCAGGAGCCCAGGAATCCCTAGGGAGGAGAACAAACCTCATTTGTATTCGGCCGAACATCCATATTTAAAGCTGCGCCTAAGGAGAGAGAAGGGTGGAAGGAGGGAAAGAGCAGGGGTCGGCTGAGCCAGGTCCCCTTTTTCCAATTCCTCAGGGCTGCGCCACTTCCCGCTGCTACCGGTTTAATGAGAATCAAACCCACCTGAAGAGAATTGATGATGGGGCGGACATGGCCGGATAGCGGCTTGGACGCCCATTCGTCCCCTCTTATCATCGTTGACGAGGTACTGTCTGATTTCCTTAAATTCAAATTTACGATGGAAAGAAAATTTTGCGATGTTGAACTCCCGGCAGTTCATCGGCCCAACTCCTAAGCAATTCCTCAACTTAGCCACCAGCAGGCGCTAAGTCCAACTCTTCAATAAATTGCTTCTTGTCCCGATATTTTCTAATTAAATATGAATCGCGATGTACTCTTTTAGAAGATTCATCTAAAAGTAGATAAAACATTACTATTTTGAGGTAATTAAGTATTCTTAAATTAATTTCTTCACTTGACTGTTGACGCTAATATTGTATTTAATCTGCCACAAGTAATCGAAAATTTTCTATGCTGTCTTCATTTTTACATTCTATCTGATTTGTTCCATCCATGTTTTTTATATTCCTATATTAGCATAAATTTAATTTGCTCGTACAGGAATCAGGAGTACTTTTTGGTTATTCGAATTTAATGTACAATAAAATATAGTCGTGAAAAATATTTACAAGTATTATTTACGAAAGGAGAAAACATTCAACAGGGATTTCTTCTGAAGTAAACTGGTCTGTTATCATTCGCTTAGAAGATCCCCAGGGCAATGACGCTGTAAATGTCGGGGCGGATTTAAGGGGTGGTGACGTGAAGGGAGGGACACAACAAGAGGATTGTGAGGGATAGGAGGATAAGAGACGGGGTCCAACTTTTGCAACCGGGATTGGCCGACTTCTCTAACTGTTGGGATGTGGGAACATAGCTATACATACTATACTATGGCTGAAAACATAGTAGTGCCTGCAAGTAAATACGCAGTACTCGTTTTTATCATACTCGTTAATAATATTTTCAAAATTTCGTTTCAATATATTATATGTTTTAACAGTTTGATATCCAACATCCTGTGGTAATACAAAACGTTGCACACTTTATCTCAATGTTGTATAAATGTAAAGTAAGTAGTATTATGTTCTTATGTAAGGATATTTATATTAAAATAGGTCCTGCAAATAATAACATCATCCGGAACACTTTATACACAATGATATAGCAGAAAAAACACCGTAATTAATTATTTATTAATTACGGTTCTCAAACCATAACAAATAATGTAAACATTTATATAAAAAAACACGGATACTTTAATGATTAAATATAGGTATAATGCTATGTTTTAACACTTTTATGTACAGAATCCCTGTATGTTAATATATTAAGAACAATTATTAACTTCTGATTTCCGGAAGCCTGGATTAGAGTTAGGAGGAAACGGGGAGCCTGATTTCCGATTTAATACCATGGATGCCCCTTTCATTTCCCAAAACTGAAATAACCAGAACCCATTACATTATTTTGCTATAGCAAGAAACAATATTTGTAGAATTATCTGCTGGGGGAAATACCATTTACGTTTGTAATTAATATCATGCATTCCTGTTTTTAATGTTTTTTTTCCGTAATGTGACCGCAAATAATGCGCCATTGGAAAATCGCCTGATCATAATATTCTCTTCAGAGTATATTACTAATATTAGTATCATTTGTTTATATTAATTAGAAATTTACGGCACCCTTCATTTTAAATAAAACGTCCCAAATATTATAGGTAATTTAGCTGAGATATCAAACTAAGTAACTAACAGTGTTATTATGCTTAGGAGTTAATACAAAAGTTATTAATTTTTAAATGAAGCCAAGTCCTTCACAAAAATTAAATATATGAAATCGCGCATAACGAGGATGCCATAATTGCACCAAATATAAATACTGAAAAAAAACTTAGAGCTGAGGTGGTGTCTGTATGTGACGAAATCGAATTACACTGTATCAGAAAGTAGGATCCGAAATTCATGATGTGAAAACAAGCAGAATTGTGTTGGGTTTAGGAATGTGTACTGTTTGACAAATTTAGGCCAGAAATGTAGAAATTAAGAAGCGGTCTTTCATTTTATTAAATGTTCCTTATCGTATCCATAATTTTCCTCGGTTATTCTACTTATTCTAGAACGGATTGAATAGCAAATTTCATGCCACGTAGCAGAGCACGGGATGAACGATTTTGTTCTGTGTTATGTTCATGTTGTTCTTTCTTCGTAAAATGATGGCAATTCCTTTTTATAAAGATTGGCTTATACGACTTAAGAAGTACCTGAGCGGGTACCGCGGCGTTATTTCTTATTCGAGGTTTATTCTGACCTGGAAAACTAAGAGTTATGGCTGTTTTGAAGAGGGCCTTTATTGCGGCCAGATATAGTGGGGAGAGGAGCCTATCTTCATTACACCGAGGTGAACTCTCGCTTATATCAAGCGCCCCCCCTCCCCCCACTCCCTCTTATCTATAATGGGGCTGTAATGTGCCTATAGGCCGCAATTGCAGTCCGCTGAGGACATAAGTGATGATTTACAGGGTCCGCCGGTGTGATCGTGTTTCTGTCCCGAGTACTCTTTATAGATTGATAGGCCATTTGGGATTAATAATTTAATAAAAGTAATGCGGGAAATGATTTATGGTGAAGTCATTATTCTATTCAGTATGAATTAGCGGGTTTCGGTATAAAATATTTGGCGGAAGAAATTCTACTTTTCCAGAAACTGTTTGCAACATTCTCACACAAGAAATTGGAATTATAGTTATTGAGGCCCAATCAGTCCTCAGTAATACAGAAACTCGAACTGATCAAACCAAGCAGCAATAGTAACACCTTCTTCTCATAGTTACACTCCAAGAATTTTAAATCACCCTCAATTAATTGCCTTCCGCTTAATGAAATATCGAATATTTTAGAATCCGTCACAAAAAATAAAACTAATTCAATGCAGTGATTTATTTTCGCTGACCATTAAACGCCTGAAAAGGGTAGTTGAGATTAAAAGAGTTAGGGGGAAGGAAAAGTGGGGGCGGATTTAATACCTGGCTGGGAAATTCACTTCCCAAGTCGAAGAAAACTTGAGAAGACCCAAGTCGCTTTCATAAGAGAGGAGCATTGGTGAAAGCCCGGATCTTTAATAACAGCCGGTTATAAATTGGCATTTAGTCTTCCATAAAAGACGCAATTGTTAATTGTTAATTGCGCGCGTGCAGATATACCTGACTGAGGATTTTATGAGGGAGAACTAATATTGTGTTTAGATTATTTAGAGAGTGAAGCGCGAGCAAATGGTAGTTACATGGTGTTGCGGTTACGCAGTGTTTTGTTTACCTGAATTTATTCCACGAAAAATCACATATCTCTCTGGGTACGTATTTTTAGAAGTTTAATCAAGTATAATCTCAAAATTACTGCACTCATTAATTTTTCCATCCAGCATACGTATCTCATTATGTTGTTCAACAAGGCTGGGAATTACTGGAACCGTGAATACGAGAAGCATTTGGAAATCAATAATGTCAATTGCTTAAAACCATTTACTTTCCGGTATTTGTACTTAACACGACACAATCGTTTAGAGCTTAATAGTCTCGAGAGACTGAATTATCAGCTAAACCCTCCTTTGCCTAATGACAACAGTAGGCGGGAGCCGTTTGAGAAGGATCGATATTTTCAATACTGATGAAAAGAGTGTTGAAAAGGCGAAATGGAGCTGGCTGGGTCCAGGACGAGCGATAAACAGGGCATACTACTTTGAGCTGGAAGTGAAGAAAGCCCCAACCGGCCCTTACTTAAAAGGCGGCTTAATTAATTCAGATTAGGAAAGGTTCATTAAAATCAATCCACCCTTGCCGCTTTTGTCGTGCCTGTATGCCCTGGGGCAGTAACAAAGTTTACTACCTATCGTGCATCTCCTCCTTTCACTCGTCTTAAATTGTTCAAAATTTAAATATTCACCGAATGTCAAAATCCAGCCATATCATTATCCCTCAATACCAAAAATGTGTACAAAATAATAAACATGAATTTAACTAGACTAGAGGTATATAACCATATACTATATGGTAGGCGAGGCATTAACAATAGTTGCAAATTGGTAACAATCACAGACAAACTTCATACAAATTTGGTTCACTGCATAATGTGGGTCAACATATATACTAATGATTTTGGGCTTCAACGTCTTTGGACAAAAGCGGTCTTCGAGATTTAAAGACCAACAATGACCTGGCCGATAATAATTTATGTTGTCAGGGCCGGATACTGAGATTTTAGTTATATATTTATTAATTCTAATGCTCAGGATTTGTGAACGGAATCCTCTTGGTTCTTCCTGATAGCAAAATCGTAATTTTTATCCTCAATGTCATATTGGAATTACAAGCTTGATTATGAGAGCCGTAATGAATTCCGGATATTATATGGAGATGAAATAAGAGGAGTTGCAGGCACAGCCGGGGACGTTCAACCCGCCGGCGGAAACGGATTTCAGTCCGGTTGAATAAAACACTTTAAAAAAACGAAAAAAAGAACATTCCGCCGGCGGGGAGAAAAAACCACCGGGCAGTAGATAATCTGGATGTGTTGATAAGGCTGATTAATAGTGCCGGGTCCATTTCAACAAAAAACCAGCCACTACCCCAACAACGTGTGGAAATGTATATCACAACCTAAGCTATTAATCACCCACCATAATTTAGGCCTGAAATATGCAAACCAGCCTTAAGAGCTAAGTAATTATAGGCCTATATTTCTTTAAGAGTTCACCAGTTTACGGATTATAGTTAAAAATTAATTAAGTGGCTTAATGATCTAATCGAATCATGAAAATATATATTTATATATATATATATATAACAACATACATTAACAATTTCACAAACAAAAATTTGTGTATTTATTTCTGCAGCAATTACCGTAAATATAATGAAAATGAAATGAACCTTTGAAATTTTGTATTGAGCACACAACTATCCATTTTCAGTTGAAGGAATAATTTGAGGGAAGATGAAAGCAACATACTGTAAATTAGTCACGTAGGACTGCTGCGGAAATGTGCAAAACGTAATCGGGAAATTATGTTTGGGACAGATTATAAGTCAAAGATTGCGTTGTACGGTAGACAAATTACTGGGGTTTATCTGTAACACTTAGGCTAATGCGGCTTTCCACGAGATGCGTCAATAGAAATAATTAATGCTTTCGGGAACCCAGTTTTTTTTTATGAAGTTATTTTGAATACGTAGCGAAGCTCCGTGACCTACTAATTTTCACTGTTTACCGATGCTAATAATTGTAACAAAGTAGAAAGCACCTGGGACACTGGCGGGCACTAAAAGTTTTGCAGGAAGCGGATGGAGCTCTCTCTCTATTTCAGAGGGTAGAGCGAGGCCCTCACGTCCTTCTGGAATCCTTACTTTGTTAACGAACAGTTAAGAGGAGGCATTAATAATAGAGGAGAAGCCGAGGGGGAGGCCCAGCGCTAAATACACCCGCCGAGTCTCCCCGTCGGCGGCGATGTACTGAGAGAGTTTCCCCTCGTTCGGCCTCCATTCCCGCTCAATAAATAAATTCCCTCCTTTCACAATATTTACGACAGGGTCGTGACGACGCCATCCTGGGCCCGATGGACGCTATCTATCATAACTAGACGCTCGAGTCACTCAGGCTTAGTTACATTCTGACTTATTTGTAAGAGTCTCTCAGTGAACCACATCAAGGTATTCATAGAAATAAATGTTCGAATAGAAGAGCACACAATTATCCATTTTCAGTTGAAGGAATAAATAATTTTTTTTTAACTGTTTTATTTTTGCACAATCAACCTATACAGTTATGGATGCAATTGATACATGTATTTATTTCCGCGTGTTAGTCCCGACAAAGAAACCACCCAATGATGGCGCTATTGACATGATTTAACTACTGCCCGAGGTGATCTCTGGGCCAGTGGCGTTTAAGCCGTCGTTGTGGGGATAGTGGATGGGTAGAAGAGGAAAGGGACTGAACGAGTGGGTTTGGATGTGGAGAGAGGCGGGAGTGGAATTTAAGGAGCGTGATTTTGACTTCGTCGACTGTTGGATGTTGAGGTCATTATGGAGAGAAACATACCGGGGCGGGACTTTCGATTGGAATTCTGGATGCTCGCGATGTTGGAAGCGTAGATTCCGTTGCGACAGTCTCAGCAGTCCAAATTTGCGGTTGAGGTCTGTTCTTTTGAGTCGCGTATGGGGGTTAATAAATAATAATAATAATAATAATCGAATTGCGCGACACAATTACCGAATTTCTTATAGACGTGTCAGCGAGAACAATAGTATATTACAGAGTAAATGTGTAAATTTTAACATTTACGTAATTCCAAATATTCAGTTTGAAATGAACTAAAGTAGTGGATTGGAGATTAAAAACCACTTATTAGTTATAGTTTAACCAGAATTTTAAAGTATTTATAGATTTTAAACCTTACGCGGCATGTAATCCAGTATGTAATAATTAGTTGAGGATAACATCGAAAATGTATTCCTGATTTGTTGACAAAGTAAGCTCAGGTAACCCCATATTAAGTTATGAAAACATTTGGATTGAAATTGTTTTTGTTATACCCGGTAAACCCGCAGGCTGGAAGGTCCATGAACCTACATTGACGCTAAATTCTTAGCCGTCTTTCAGGAAGTTATGTATTCATAAACTCATTAGTATTACACTATATATAATGAAATATTCTAATAATTACCATTCGTTGACTAAAATAACCGAGTCATACCAACCAGTATACCCTGCTTCGATAAATCCTATATATTTACCTCTTGTTGAAATTATTTGACCTGTCAGACCTCGTTTACCCTCATGTGTATGAGTAACAATTGTAGAATTCTAATTAGGGCTATAATTGGTATTATAGTAGAGTAGAAAATTCGACCACAGCTGATGAAATGGAGCACCCGGCCTGTGCAAACCGGCAATATGTCATCTGATTGGAACCGTTAATTGCATTAATGTAGTTACCATGACCCCGGTACCGGAACTCGAATGTGCGTTACATCTTGACATAAATTACCAATATGGCCTGAACACTGACCACGTTATTAGCGCAATTATCGTTACATTAATATCCGGTGCGATAGTTCGTACGTTAATTGCACCTATCGCTATTTGCACTTTTATTGTAAAATTATTTGCGGGTGGGATTTTATTACAACTTACTTCATAAATCTGTCGAAATAGGCTCCAATCATTAAAGCGTCTCGAATAACGGCAGGCAGCGCACCCCAGAAATAATTTTAGGGTGTCACGAATTTTCATTTTCTCAGCGAATCGACAAAAGCAGAACATCAAAGGCTTAATAGCCAATTTTAATTATAATTAATGATAATAATTTGCTTTTAATTTAGGAGATCATTCGATTTAATTTCTGATTTAATTTCTAGTAATATTGTATCCCTGATCCAATATGACAAAGTTTTATTCCAACATACCCAACTGTATATTCAAATGTATATACTAAATATATTAATAATCCATTAGTCATTTATATTTGGATTTCAGGAAATTCTAATTATCTAGAATTAGTCACTGGGCATGTGAAGGCCATTAACCAATTTTATAATCAAATTTTGGTCTCCAGCGGTTCTACTTTATTCCTTTAGGGTTTTAGTGTTCAATTCTTGAAGAATTATTGACTGATTGTATGTTAAATATTAATGTTATTTCATATTCTTATAATATAATTAAAAAGTGCGCTATTTCTTATCTTGTCCCTGCAAAGAACAATTTTATCCGTGTGGGGAAAGAAACTAGGTGCAATATTTATTTCCCTTCCGAAGACAGGCTTTCACGAGAGTGGATTTGATGGGAATTTTTTAAAGGTTCTCTGGCAACCCCGGCTTTCAGGTATTTGCGTTGGGGTACCTCGTCCTTTCCCTTCCCCAACGGCCGGGCCTTGGAATGCCACTAGATAAAGTATTTGGTTTGTATAAAGGAGAAAATTTTAGATACTTCCAGTTATTCTTGGACGTAAATGAGCATCCCGATTCCGCGAAAATGGCGTGTCATATTTATACTGCAGCGAAATGCATTCCGTATGCTAGTGCTGTGTATTTAATTCTAGTGTCGTGTAATTAATCTGCAGATAGATTGTTCGAAGTCAGAAGAAAACCTGCCGACAACGTCGAAGCTGGACGGCTTTCGTGTTGTCCGCTTGAGCGAAATTTCGCTCGGCGCGAGTTCGCCCTATTATTGCAAATGTTACGGCCCAGTTTACCGCCTAGACCTCGGCGGTAACATGTTCATAAACTCAGCGAATCTGGGTTACAAATAACTGAGTGACAGCTGCGCCTGCCACTGTAGGCAGCCTGTGGCAGCCAGAAGGCGCGGGCGGAGTTGTAGCTGCGACTGGCGCGTTGTCAGACTGTTTCAGGGCCATGTCCTCGATTGTACAGAAGAAGTAAACTGATTGTGTGAATCGATAGGTATCAAACCTTTGCTAAGCTATGCACATGGAGACATGCTTACATTTCGATGAGAATGCCTGACAATTCGTCCGTGACTGACCATGAAACAAATTGCATTTTCAAGAAATAATACAAAATTACAACATAATCATGATTCTATTTTAATTACGCTTATTATAATAGTTTTGTTTCTCCGTGTTAGTACTGTTAAACATATTTCTGGAAATAAAATTTATTCGGAGATCCGCGAGGGCTTACCCCCATTGTAATATTATAATTTACAAATGATTATTACACTATTACACACACCTGTATTCATTTTTATTTTTTAAATTCAAATGTATTTTACCTCATTTAAAACTAATATTTAGTCTTCGGCTGTGAGTGCAATTTGCCAGGTGCTGCATCACTCAATTATTTGTTCCGTAACGCGATACAGAAAGTAAAATATACATAATCCGTTCACGTAATTTTCCTGCAAACTTGTCTGAAGGTGCACGGGCGCTGTACCTAGTAAAGAGCCACCTATGCTTCGCCACGTCCAAAGAGAAAATATGTAAACGATATCGACCAGGTATTCCTTTCAGCCGAAATAATATCTCCTTTCTAAAATAGGGACGGAAGGGTTCTATCCTTTTTGCGGAAATATTAGAGGAACATCCCCCATCGTTCATAAGAACCGCCCGGCGCCTTTTGAAATTGTATTACATTACAATCCTAAAGGAATTATTATTTTATAGGTTAGCGCGAACTTTTAAAATATATAACTAAAAATCCGCCAATATAACTCAATTACTATTCTTCGTTCTTACCTATTCAAATTTGTAAATTGGGGAGTGAATAGAATGTTTTGATGTAACTAGTTAATTTAAAATAAAATTCATCGATTCAACAAATTCCATGTTGAATTAGTTTTTAACTGAAGAAAAAGGAAATTGTTTTATACAAATAGGATTTTCCAGCACTTCGTCAACGCTGGCCTACTGCATTTTTCACTCTTCGTCCACTCGGGCATCAGATATTACTGTACAATGTGGGTATTCATCCCAACCACTCTGAAAAATGAATTCGAACCGGGTTATTCCTCTCCTGATTGAATTTCGATTGAGGTTAGTTTTATCAGTTTGCGGAATTGTGTCAAGAGAACCCTCCTCCACCCCCTTTCAAACCATAACCACCGATTCTTGAGGGGTCGAGAATAAATGTATTTTCTCAATCAATGCGGACCGGCCATGAATATCGAAAAATAATTTTCTTCCGCGGCCTCAAAAATATTAGCCTTTTTGTATTTCATGAGTATCAATATTTCTGCAGGAACTGACGACTTATTTATTGGTATATTAGAAAGGAATATTATCCCATCTCCACATTCAGGGGAGATAAGAGATAATTTTGTAATTATTAATGACAGGCAGATTTCGCAAAAACTTAATTGACTTAAAACTTAATTCGTAGTGACTTAGATTTCATTTCAACTTTTAATTTGTGTATCTCGTAGAATCATGTCTATGTATTATAAAAAAGAGTGTTACTACTCTTAGTATGAATATTTTTTTTCCGGAAATATATGGCGAACCAGAGACCTATTGGCTATTTAATACCAGCCCAGAACAATGAAATAAACGTAAGTTTCAACGACAACGTTTAAATATTTATACCGTATCGTAAGTGTTCGCCGCGGTTTGGAGGCCTACTTTCGGTCCTACATTTATAGGGAGGCCCACGGTAAGATAAGGCCGAAGTGGGGCCCCGGCCTGGAATTGAGAGGCCTGAAAAGGTTTCGCAGACAAATTTATGGCCCGAAAGAATTTAGGGCCCCATTCGTTGGATTTACAGTCGCATATTATGATTACATCTCTGTTCGAAACACAGTGGGTGTCAACACTGTGTTTGGTCGGCTAAATTTATGTTCAAATTGTTGCCTAATACATACGTAGATATTCATCATGTTACGCAAATATATATTATTAAATAGGTGCAATAAATTTAATTATAGAACCTGTATATTTGATCAGTTTTTCAACTTATTTTAACGCTTCCCGAAGGTAGAGGTAAAGAGATATAAGTTTCTGAGGCATCTTTTTTTTTATTTGCGCTTCTAGGACAATAGTTCATGTACAATTCGAACTCTAAACCTTTCATGATAAGTTCTGTTTAAATGGATCATCGATAGTATTGGAATGTTCGCTTTAATGGAAATATTAAGTCTGGAAGGCAATGTGGGAAATTTCTCCTTTGAATTTCTATTTTGATTAATTTTATGCAGTTTATTAAAACATTCTTTATCCTTCCTGCGATTTTCACTTTCAACTCATCGATTATGTATAGCATTAGCGCGAAATTGGAAATTCCACACTTCACACGTAACATATTCTGTTGTAATTGAAGGATAAAACTCCTGAGCACTCGCAGACGGTGCTACCATATCACTGATTATTGGCTCTGCCCGCAATTATTTTCATCGGTTTTATGTCATATTGTTTAGATCCATGTGATGAGTAAATTAGTACTTAGTAGTTCTCCCCATTACGTAGGACGACCGTCCGATGCGACCAACGAGCATCAGATTGCATAGATCATGTGTTGCATCACATAATGCAACCAACGCACGGCTATAGACGTGAGCTGGAATCGAACTTGATGTGGCTGCGACTGTCAATTCTCCGATGACTGATGACGGTTGTGCCTTAGTGTTGCACGACAATAGGTTACGTAACATAGCTGCAGACATTCATTCGATATTAAACGATAACTCAAGCTTTCAACTTTGCATTATTACCACTCAAAGAGATCGGTTTCGGTTTTGTAGAAACGGCAGAGCTTACGTTTCCCGCCTAGGAAATAAGTTAATTAAACTAACCCTGTTCCGTGAACAGCCCTCTGCTTTGGACAGGTCGCGAAACTGCTATTTCGTCCCTCCTTTCAGTTGTGCCGTCGAGAAACCTTGTCTGGATAGCCCCACCCCAATATCGCTTCTGTTGTGTATCGCAATATCAACTATAATTTTCTAAATAACTGCCAACTACATTGTCAATGACTTTTGTTGAATTTCATTGCCCGTCTAAATCCTTCCAATAAAGCGAATGGTCCATCATATCAATTTAGATAGAAATGTTTATGATTCAAATATTTCATTCAATTAAATTATTCTCAAATACTAAACATATAGGTAAAATATGATGCAAATTTACTTATGCATTTTTTAATTATAAACATCAATTATGTAAATGAGGACAGTCATTTGAGCGATAAACCTCGAAATATGTCCTTGTAAAATTTATTCAACGAATATGGGAGATTAACTGCTCTCTAATAATGGAATCTACTATTAATTTAATGTAACTAACTTTATGCCCCACTGGGCAAAGGTGGAATAATCGTACCAGCGTATTTATCGTTAAATATTTTTCCGCAATCTCGCTAAGAAAAATGTTGCGGCTGAAATCTGTGAGGAAAACAGGTCAGAGACTAAGTTAAAGAATCGGCAAGGAAACATTGTTTTCTTCTAATCGGACCTCAGAGTCACGCCAAACACTATAACCGACTCGAGTAGGGAATTCTTCTTAGGGGAATTAAAGGGAGAAAGTAAAACAATTCCTCGGGCAGCCTGTAGAGGGTGGGGCTAAATGGTGGGTGTGTTGCAAGTGGGACGTGCGCTATAAGTGGGTGGGGGGGCTCTTTGAGAATGTAGCGGGCTAAGAGGGAGAGGGAGAGAGAGAGAGCGAGAGAGCTCGGCTGCGAGGGCTCCGACCCACGGATAAATCATATTAACGTTTCTGGAGACGCCTTTTTTGTTGCCCGAGTTCGAGCCGTGGTGGCCTCAAGTGTTACAAATATTGTAGGAGACTGTTCCGTCCTTCTCTCGCCCTAACCGTAATTCAACATGAACTCGTCCCCGACTCATGCTAGGCTTTGTTGGGAGGCTGAAATCACCTGTTACTGCAATTAAAATTTTAAAATACATAGCCTTCACTGTGTATGTACCTTCGGATTTTTTCAAATTTGCAATTGTAGAAATATGAGATCCGCCACTGGAATTTGATGTAATAAGGTATGGCCAATTAACTCGGAATCCTCTTTATTACTACTTTTTTCAAATCTAGTTTCGTGACTAATGATTATACCTGACGTCTCTAAATCTTGTGTTAAAGTGTGCGAATTTCACTAGAAAGGTTTTCTCCCTTTCCACTTGAAATCCACTCGGTATGGCCAGCCTCCCTTTCTGGGCGCTTACTGTTTCTATCATCCGACTGAAGAGTTGGATCAATTTGGAGTCGTCCATATACCAGCTGTTGGGGTGTCACTAATCTTCTTAGGATTAGGACTCGCTAGTTCCAATATTACTGGACCTAACTAATCATCCTTTACTAATATTATACCCTGTCTCTACCTCTATTAATGTTTTACTATTTATGTTTTTCTATTAACCACTTTTGGACAGTATTTTGATTTTTTTAAATATATTTCGTGTCTGTTCCCTAGAGTATCACTTGTTCAAATTGAACGGATCTCATATGATACTTTTCTTTGCCAACATATATATTTCCAGTGCATATTTCCGTCATCCAACATATTTACATTTACCAAACTGAGTGCTAGGAGAAAATCCAGAATGGAGTTATATGAAAGTCACTATGATATTGCTTGCCGAAACTTCCTTCGTCAACACTGACGAATTCGCACGGTATGAATTTTCAATTCCATTTACCCGAGAGGTCTACGAGACAAAGGAGCGTTTACCAAAATTATAACGCAATAAATGAAATTGAATTCAAAACCCCTAGGGCCATTGAGGCCCCGAGTTTCTCCATTCGACCTTCCTATCATTCCGATTGTCATTACCGAATATTCAATGAGCCCATTAGAAGGCAAATTTACCTCGCTTCGCCGAGTATTTAAAATTCCATCCCACCGCCCACTCCCCCTTTTGTATTCAATCATTCAAGAAACTTTCCCTGTGTATTCGAAAGTTGCGTTAACTGTGACGCATTAACTCTGGAAAGTTAACCTCAAGTCAAACTTGGCTATAACTGCTCTCTTAATTTTTGGTTTGTCAGCTATAACTTTTGTTTACTCGACACCTTTTTCAAAAGACGGCAAGGAGCTCGATGAATACCTGCAATTTTAAGCAGATTATACAAAAAAAGTAGGAATTTCGTGAGAATTAAAAACATTTTTAAGCAATATTTTTGCTGGTAACCGTATCCCAATTTTTAAACGTGTCTTCGTGAATATATAATATAACTTTGTCTCATCGAATTTTAAAATTTCGTCCTGAGTTTCATACAACATAGCGATTCTCTGTCTTTGAGACTCTATTGATATTTTAGTTCCACCTCGTACCATACATCCAGAAGTAGATCGACCGTGAAAATTCCCATCTTTGAATTTCCAGTGGATTTACTCATTAAGCGGAGAAGCGTCAACGAAATCGGACCTTGACTCTCTCACGAAATCCTAAACACACGCCTTTATATTTTACAGCCTTTCATACATCTTGTGCTTGCATATAAAACTATTCTAGGGGTAATTTTAGATAAGAGACTTAAAAATATATATTTCATTACTTTCATTTAAAAATTCCGATTGTTTTATGTTGACAGTACAGCTGTTTATGTACAGCTCCACTATTTATAGGGAGCCATAAAGGTGATTCTATGGTCAGGTTTAGTTTATAATTTGAAACCCGTTTCATGTACGCTTTCATAATAATATAAGCTGTATATTCTTCCGAAAACGCCGACTTCTTATTCAGTTTGAGACAAAACGCGGTTGATTCGGGTCCGGCGGGCCAAATTCGAATTTACTGAGTCGTATCCCCGGTTGGAAATTTGGGCTAATATTTGTTGGGAGTTTGGGGGCCGCGGTGGGCGTAAAACGAGGGCACCGCCTAGAGCCGGTGCAATATTTATCAGCGCCAGATGTTGTACGCTCAAAACTGTACCCAACTCCTTACATCACCGGTCTTATCGCCCAATCAAAATCCAGAATGCAGTGATCGAATCCAGAACTCCCGCGGGAACCCGCGCCCGCCCCATTGGAACGGATGAATATTAAATTATTGCCTTCGGAATTTGACCGGGACCCAGTATTATTAAGACTGCTCAGTATTCACTCCAAGCATAACCACTATTGAGAATTGCTCCGTCGTAGCGGTACCAAAGATATTAAAGATATTAACTTACTTATGGATATAACGTATTTCCTCGAGCTTTTCTACACAATACATACTTTAAAATTATAATTTAAAGGTCCAGTACAATTTTATATGTCCATGTAGACTCTTTTAGAATTGAGCTTTCTCGAGTTTTTCGGGCCCCCGGGTTTATTCAAATTTGTAACGAATACATTTCTTTTTAAATACAGTGTCACTTGAAATAAGGAGCATAAAATATTTTCTTAATATTAATATTTGGAGGAGAACTGGCATACTGTTAAAATTAAATGATATACACTTATAATATTAAAATTCTACAACTGTAAACCCAATTTTCGACTCTTATAATATAATTATAATATATATTAATACAATATAATTAGCATATAGCATCGTTAATAAATTGATGTGACAGTTTTAACATTGGATAACTATTGAAAGATTGTTTACCTTATTACATTCTCGTGCGTGTAAAATTTAAGAAGTCAAGTGTAAGTTGGTATTTTCAACAGGTTCGTATTGAACTTCTGCCGATTAATTTAAGAAAAATGTAATTATTTATCGCTTGGTCTGTATTTCGGAATAATAAACATCATATTACGTCTGTAGGAGTGTACGTCGGATTAAACGGAAAGATAAATTATATTTGATCCTTTCACCCATTCCCAGATACCTGTTTCCCTTCAATAAGCGAAAGGTTTAGTACGATTCCTCCGAACAGAACGGTATGCGATAGGCAAATTCTGCGGACACCGGTATTATCGTAAAGAAACTTCCCTCTTAGGTCAGAGCTCCCCTATCTTTTTGGTTCCGTCCCTATAGGGATTTCGCCCTGGCCAATATTCCCCACGACGTTTCGCACACTAGCCTTTGCTACAGGTTTTCTTCTGTTATTTCAAACTTAGAAAACTGGAATAAACAGGAAATGATATTATCACTGTTGTCCTACAGTGAACTGCATAAGATTTCAATCAGTTTGTCATAGATAAGGATAGTGGATTTAGGTTGTTACATACATAGAAAATACTGTGAATGCGCACGTTTTATTTCATATTATTATTAGGTTGACGTAAACAATATTCTTAATAATTTAATAATAATTTTAATTGTTTATGTACATTATGTATACCGATTTCAAAGTAGTTCTTATAAGACTCCATAATTAATAGTATAAATCAATTTAAATCTAATGAGTATATTCATGGAGTAAATGAGCCTAACTTGTTTATTCAAATGAAATTTTCAATTGCAGGAAATTTCGGTCATTCACTGAGGAGTCGTACTCTAGTGCCATCGTGTTTAAGCACATTAACGCCAGTTTCAGTTTAACGACATTTCACGTCAAATTAGTGTAAATGTCCAGCCAGGAACATTTGAATGGTTAATAAAACCTTTAATTTCCGACGGTGCTTGAAGTTTGGCAGGGAGGCAGATTTCTTAATTTAAGCCGGTTTTCTAATTGCCTCCTCAGAATTCTGAGAGTATAAATAGTAGTTCGGTAGCAATCAAAGGGCAGGGGCTTACCAGGCTCGGAGGCCTTTATATCTTTTTATTATTTAGCGGGGATTGGCCCGAGGGCCGGCGGCCTTTATTGTAGCCTGTTAAACGCCGACGAACTGAGTAAGGCTAATAATCTGTACAGTCGATAATGTTAATATTGCAGATAATGAACAGGATCCGGCGAGACCATTGAAAATATAGCGCATAGGGAGAGAGAGAGAGAGAGAGAGAGAGAGAGAGAGTGAGAGAGGCTAGTGCGCCCCCTATTAGCTATTTGAGCGAGACTCAGCTGGCGATTCGGGTTCGAGGGCTTATTCGAATAAATTGCTCATGAATTGGGAGTGGCTCCAACGGTCATTTTAAAAAAGGATCGTTGACGGCCGCTACCTACAGACGTCGATTTGCGTAAATTAGGTTTATGAAATTAATAACTACGCAGCGATATGTGCAAATTCGGTGTTCAATCCAATAGGCTGTAATCAATACAAATAAAATATTCATTAAATAAGAATTATAATTTTATATAATTTCTTCAATAATTCAAGCGTATAAAATATTAAATGTAATGGAATATACTGTATTTTAAATTTTGATTTACATATGTATACGAATACTTATGCAGTCGATAGGACACTACCTCGCATAATGTTCTGGCATGGTTTCATCTAATTTTAACCGGGGAGTTGAAGAAGGAAAGTGATACTCGGGGCAAGGACCGGACGTGGAACGAGTCCAAAAGGGGAGCCATTTTTCTGAGTTTTCCTTTCGCTTGGCCCCGGTTAATTGCTCGGTCAAGGAAACTAGCCAAAGTAAGTTTTGATCGATTGCCTCTGAGCGAACTGCATCCCACTTTGTATTACTAATTATTTGGAGAGTTTTTTCGCACTACTTTCTGTCCTCTAATTTTACAATTAAAAGTTCCGAATATCTGTCTAGTTGTCTGCGAGGGGTTGGAATACCGTAGATTTCGTGGTTCCTCTCGATGGTTTATTTTACCCCAACTACAATTTCAGAGTTTTAAACTACACACTCGTAATACCACCTCGTGAATCGCTTTAACGATCCGGTAAACTCATTGCAAATGTTAAACTTTCCACAAGTCGGCAAAAATTTATGTCAACTACAGTCGAATTATGGGCCAGAAATATTGAATTCAATTCAAATTTTGTTAAATACATTTATAATATTTTAGTTAGCGATCTGAATGAATAAGGAAAGTAATGGATTAAGAAATGTCTACTTCTTAAATGTTATTTTGTGGTAATTATTGAACCGTAAACCTGGGGGACCGGTGGCAGTAATAGTGTGTTGTGCGGTGGCTGTTTGGTGTAAGGTGCAGTGACAGTTAACCTGGGGAAATTATTAGGCCAAGTTTGGGCCTTTTGAGTATGGCCGGGGACTACTGAGTTCAAATTATTGGTGGCCGGCCGGGTCGCCGGTGTGCGGTGGGCATTAGCGCCCAACTTGTTCACTACTGAACCAGGATGGGCCCAGTTCACGTCTCTTCAACATGCCTCCCACCGCCTTTTATATTAACTTTACGATCCCGTTTACAAGCCATATTGCCCCCCCGTATATACGAGACTGCGTGCGTCCGTGTGTTTCTGTGGTGGGGGTGGCAAAAGGCGGCTTGCTCACCCGACCATGCCACCGCCCGATAACAGTTTCCTCTTTTTTTAACTTTAGGATGTTCGGAAGGTCCCTCTGATAGGGGGCCTACATTGTTCCCGCGTCCTGTACCGGAACCGAGTTTTGCCTGCGCTAACGCTTTCCTTCAAGTCGCTCATTTAATTCGGTCAGATAGGAACACCTCTGTATTCCGGCCAAATATCCCAAATCCGCTTGCATTTTGTTTTATCGTAGGGCGGATCGGATATAATTTATCGGCACGAATTAGAACTGCATAATTGTGTTAAATAAAAACACGTACACGACTTCGTCGAATCCCCTTTTCCGGCGACTAGATTAATGCAATAAATAAAATGCCGAATGTAATATGTAATATTATGTTTATTGTTTTGAATTCACCGCCGGGAATCGAACACAAGTACCAGTTTTCAAACAATAAAAAAAACCGTAAATCCCGACATTAACCTCATTACATAATGAAAAGTAGAATGCAGCTAGTCGAAATCGATCCACTTGTTTCCTAATTATGGGGAAGGAATTTTTAGTAGCGAACTATTGCATTGTACGATTCCAAACTTCAAATTGCTAGTTTAGGCTGGGTCTAAGGACAGATACCGTTCTAGAATAAATTAGTCTTCTTGAAGAAAGACGATGGCCGAGAGCGATGCATCGGATATTATTGGGTGCTAGCGTCAAGTCGGTCACGGTTTACTTTTGTTTGAGAGGTGTTGAAGCGGGGGCTGGGGGTTGGGGGTGGGCTCATGCCTAATGAAGGCTGGCTGGCGCCTTGTCTTACCCGTCGCCCCCTCCGAAGTCTTAACTGAATTTACAGCCGCCTACCTCGGGCTCAAATTAACCCGATAAACTTCAGCCACCGTGTTCAGATTTATCGGTGCGTCGTCTCCGCGGTTTACTCACAATGCAGAGGCGGAGGCGGAGGCGGAGGCGATGGGGAGGGGCCCGCGGCTTATTTTTAATAACCAGTTTACCTTGACTTTATTCTCGATTCCTTAACCACTAATTCCAATAATGCTCTACTAATCAGTTACTTGTTCGGAGTCTATTCATGTACTTCGTGTACAAATGTTTCTTTTATATTTACCTGCAGTGCGGCTACTACTTAAGAGATATTAAAAACCTCAATTCTTGTAATAAAAGATATAACATTAAAGAATGGGATAAAGTCAGGAAACTGCGGGATAGATTTCGTGAGGGCCAATTAAAACATTCAATGCTCCCTCTTTCTCCAACTGGGGGATAGTATCGATTCGGAAATAGTAGCGGATTTAATTAATACGGCAGAGCCTAATTTGCAGCTCCAATAAATCCGATGGGCCGATAATTAGTAAGAGAAAGTACTGTTCGACTGCCTACTGCAGCCGCACCAACAGGAGGGAGGAGGGCAGTTATAAAAACCCGAGTCCTTTTATTGTTTTTCATTAATCCGGAGACAAAGTATTTGAGGAATTTCGCTTGATTTGTGCTCAGGGAAAAGAACATTGAATGATCCGAAAGTGGTTTGTTAGGATTGAGTCGATGTGCTCGGGAGTCTAGGAATGTAGCCCAATTCAATAATGCCTCCGACAATATGCGGCGTCGATCCGCGTCCCGTTAACGTCGACCAGCCCAGTTTTGAAGATGGGATTACGACCTGAGCACCCAGTCGCTCCGCCTTACCCAGAATGGGATCCAACTATACGCTCCTGGCAATCCCACGAATTAAATCCTCCCACTCCAATTAAGTTCGAAACCATCAAACAACAGTGAAAATTTACTGCTGGTTTCGGATAAATTGGGGCGCGATAGCTCATGTGTTAATGGCAATGGGATTTTCACAAGGCCTGAATCTGCGTAACAAAATATTACACCGGATTTATGGATATTAGATTAAAGCTGATATGCGGGTAATTGGCGTGAATGCAGCAAACGAAATTCCTGTTTGCTCGTTTAACATAACCGTTCAAATTACAACGTGCCTGCGAGCTTACAGAATAATTTACCGTCAACATTTATGAAAGTCCATATTTAGGTAAATTACTTGAAGGCCTAGTCATATGAAAGATTAATTTTGTTTCTACGTCAAAAAATATTTGAAACACAAAAATTTGTGTGACTTTGAACCTCTGAGGAACTTATAGATATACCAATTCAATAGAAAGTAATTGGCGTTTTATTTGAAACCAATACGGTTTAACGATTGTGTGACGAATAGAACAGGTAAATATATTTTTCTGTAAATGCATTTCAATCCAGTGCTCTGAAAATTAAATTCAATGTGGAAACTCTCAAATTTTATATTGATTGAACGAAACTGTTTTTCGTTAGAGTGATCGATTCAATCGCAGTGTAGAAATGAGTAGAAAATGAGATAGGGATTTATTATATTTTAAAATGTGGTAATATATGATGTTTTAGTTTAAAATGTTGACATACTTATTGTTCGTTTTCCCTAACCTCCTGTTTAGTTTGCTGCCACCAACATTATTCCTGCCATCTACAATAGGTTGGTTGATGGTTGGGGCGGGGGTGGGGTTGAGTGAGTTCGATGGGTGAAAAAAAATGAGAAGAATTAATAAAATGCTGCAAGCTGGGCCAAACTGTGTTGCCGCAACGTGGCGGAAGTTTTCCGTTGATGTATTAAAGCGAGTTTTTACGCCTTTTTTTCCAGGCATATTGGGGCAGCAGACGTGGCTTGCGTGTGCCCCCCAGGATTCACCGGTCCTCTATGCGACCAGCCCCTTCCCAGAAAAGGTAATATTATTATTTTCACCTTTTTATTTTTATGTCGTCCATTATTTGGATTATTTGTCAAACGCCTTCTAATTTACTTTAACCTTCATATTTAATTTTTTTTTTCAGCCTACGTGTGTGGTATCTTTTGTTTAGCGCTTAACTATTATTTATTCCGTCTATTTGCCTGATATTCTCAATAAGCGTGATTATTGTGAACGCAATAAATGCGCTTGTGGTTATTGAAATTTATTATAATACGCTAACAATAATATGAACGCTCTTTGAAAGTGTTATTAGCAACTGGGGTTACGGGGCTTCTGATACTAACCCTCAACACATAGTCTTACTGGCTTAGTATCAACAACGCCGTAATGGTTGTCCTATGTATAATTTAATTTGTTTAGTATTTATATTTATTTTTTAATTTGTTTAAACTATTTTTAGGCCGTGTCGTTTAAAATAAACCGAGTGTCTCGTCAAACCGTATAATTTCCGTTGTAGTGAGTGTTTAATTTATTTAATAGGTTCCACATTTTTCTGTGCCTCATTAACTGCTTATAGACTGAAAGTTGTCTGAAGGCCATTTATTTTGGGAGAAAGTGTGTATCCGTGTTTTCTGTTCGCAGGGTGTGACACAGAAGAGGAGTGCTCGACACAGTGCCGCTATGATAAGGCTCGAGATAGCCCCTGTAACTGCGACCCTAACGGCGCCCCCGTCACCCAAGGTAATTATAGTCTACTATCCACACTAATAACGGCTCCCGTAACTGAGTCGCAATTCTCTATTAATATCAGATATCGTTCCGTACTTTCTTTCCGTACAGTGAAACCTAATGATATTAGGTTATGCTATTTTAAAACATCACATGTTCCCAAATTAGGTTTAGTTAAGTAATTTTCATGAAATTTGTGCTGACACAAATGTGTATCATCTAAACCCACTTGAAGGCTGTAAACCAGAAGGCCAAGAGAAAACAACGTAAAATAGAAACTGTCAATTCAAAAATTAATTACCAGGCACTACGCGTGTTAATTTTTGGTGAAACACAACGAACGCGAACACGAAAGGAACACGCTTCAAATAACAGAGAACAAATTCCTCCGCATTGCGCTAGAGACATCCTCAAGAACTGGGACCGGCACGATAGACCAAATTACAGCTGGAAGTAGGGGCAAGCTCTGAAACCATCCCAATCCCACCGGCATCATCCTGTCAGCTACCCCAATAACAGGCCCTACCGCATGGAGGGGGGCGGGTTTCAAAACGGGAAACGGGGAACACCGAACAAAGTGTACAGTGTGCAGCGAATAACCTGCGAATAGAGTGACAGTTTAAGTGGACGACGTACGCTACAGTTCTCACATGTACAATTACGCCTGAGTTTTGATATTAGAAAGCTCACAAAAATAGCAGGCATACAATACCTCTACGGCAGAGGGAACATTAGAAATTCTATCCCAGAACTACTGCCTCTTGCCCTAACATTTTATTCTGGTATTCTCTTGAAAGGAATTCTCTCTTATATCATGTTTCATTTAAGTATTTTCAGTTTTCCCCGATAGATGTGGGAGGAAAGCTAATACTCATAAACACATATAAAGGGAGACATATTTTTCAATGTGTTATATAAATGTATATATATATCAGTAAATAGTGTGTCGGAGGATATTAAATTCAAATACAAACCCGTAGAAGCGGGTAGGATAGGTCAGCGGAGGATTTTCTACATTCCAGATGTTATTTTATCATGTTTGTTTCAATTGTTCCCTTCCCACGAAAGGTTTATAGGGAACCGGACCCGAGTTGGGGCTAATCTGTATTGAAAAGGGAAAGGCTGAGGCTAAACTGGGACATTGAGAGCCCCTCAGGACAGATGACTGGCGGATCGCCCCCCAATGAATTACCCACACAGCTTACTCCGTGGTACGGCGCGTGGTACATATACGCCGCCCGTCGGGATTATACAAGTTCAAAATATATCAAATGGGAGTAGTACAGGCATAATATATTTATTCGGGCTCAGTTCAAATTGCTACTTTGGATGCTTCATATTGACGCCATGTCCGTCATATTCAGAAACTACGGCGAATATTACCGTGAATGTTAAATACAACGGGGCGTTCGATATCGATCATCCCCTTGTCGAAACCTCGTCGAATAAAGTTATTTAACACGAATGAACTCGAATAACTAACTTTAAATTCTGAAAAATCTCTAAATTCAGAATCTATGCATAGTCGGTGTTGCATAAAACAGTTTTTAAGTAACTTCCGTATATATCTAATTTTTTCTATTTCACTACCACTGCTGAGCATTTGAAATAAGAATTTATATTATTGATTTGACGTATAGAAAAAATCGGGTATATTCACCTTTTGAAGATAATCACTTTTGAATACCAGCACGATGGTTAAAAAGAAACAAGCTAGAGCTGTGCTCTACTAGCCATTAATTTTAATTCCGCTGTAAATGAGTTCCGTGCCGATTGAAATTTTTAATTAAATACACGCATTAATTGTTGTATCAGCGGCTAGAATGAATGGCTGCAAGCCGGGAGGAGGCTCTCATTCGGCTTTTTTCCAAAAATATTCAGAATATCGTAAATAAAAGTATCGAAAATTTACCTGGGCGGTTAGGAAACGGCTCTACGACCGGAAGTTGATGGGGTCGGGCAGACAACAGTGCGTGGGCATTGTCAACATTAAACATTCAGACCGATAGTTGTGGGGCGGTGGCTGGGGGGCGGGGCGGGGGCACAAAACGAACTGCGTCATGGACGCGGCATTCAGCCGGGCCGCTCTATTATTCAGGCCCCGGCTACGGCCGGCCAACAGAACCTGCACATTTTTTTCATCCCGCCCCGTCCCGACGTAGACCTTTTGACACGTTGTCTGTGGCCCGCTGTCAAACTGTGGCCGCGGCGTCCACAATTGTAGAAAAAAAATATATCTTTCCCGAAAAAATGTACGTTTTCCAAATTCGCACACATAACAGATTTGAATCGAATTGGTATTATAGATGAAATAATTTTCTAACCAATTGGACCATAAGTATATCTACAAATAAATTAATAATTTGAAGTATTCCGGAATACGTACATTAGTAACATTCTAGTCAGTTGTTTATTAAAATATTTTATATATTATATAAATATATATAACACGCAGATGTCCTTTTTTAAAATTATTATGTGGAACTATAATGCGACGCTATCTAGGAGATAGGCTTAGGCAACAGTATTTTCTATTATTTTATTTTGCACAATCAACTTTTACAGTTATAGGTCGCGTGTTTGTCTCGATAAAGAAACCACCCAATGATGGCGCTTTTGACATGATTTAACTACTGCCCGAGGTGATCTCTGGGCCAGTGGCGTTTAAGCCGTCGTTGTGGGGATAGTGGATGGGTAGAAGAGGAAAGGGACTGAACGAGTGGATTAGGATGAGGAGAAAGGCGGGAGTGGAACTTCAGGAACCGAGATTTTGCGACTTCGTCGACTGTCGGTAGGTTGAGGTCATGGTGGATTGTTCGGTTAGAAACATACCGGGGAGCATTAAGGATGGTGCGAAGGACTTTTGATTGGAATCTCTGGATGCGAGCGATGTAGGATGTCTTGTTGGAACCCCATAGCTCAATACCGTATGTCCTTGTCGGTTTGAGTATTGCTTTGTATATTGTTAGTTTGTTACTTAAGGTCAATTTCGATGTCCGTTTTAGTAATGGCCTTAAGAGTCCAAATTTTCTGTTTAAGTCGATTCTTTTGAGTCGGGTGTGGGGATTCAACGTGATTTTCTATTAAATATTTAATTTGAAGGGTTAAATCTTGTTCAAAGTGGGTCTGATTGTGCAACTGAATATAACTTCATTTACCAATCTATGTGACATTGACCTATAATACCTTATAATAATAATATCTACTCTATTATTAATTCACGAATGTTTATAGGAAGTAAAAATTTGGCCTCCATTATTCCGTTTTAGGGGGGAGGGAGCCACTCGAAGGAGTATTACGATACAATTCTGTATTGTTTGAATGTAAATTATCGCTTTTGGCCTGATGTTGAGCGCAAGTGGGAAGGGCGGTGATCCCTCCCCCGGGGGTATATCCAACTCGACGACGGTACCTCTTTGACGGTTTACACGAGATATTAAACCGCTTGTTAAATATTTATGCCCTTATAAGATATTCAGAGCGTCGTCTCTCTCTCTCTCTCACTCTCTTACTCTCTCTCTTTCCCTCCCTCCATCCCTCCATCTCTCTCTCTCTCTCTGTGTCTCTCGTTCCCCCCTCCCCCTGTTCCTACATATTTTAATATATTTACTTTGGCACCATTATTAGGCGACAGAGGACCGCGTTGAACGGGATTTTGTGCA
Organism: Lethocerus indicus; assembly: GCA_019843655.1. Taxonomy (NCBI): domain Eukaryota; kingdom Metazoa; phylum Arthropoda; class Insecta; order Hemiptera; family Belostomatidae; genus Lethocerus; species Lethocerus indicus. The sequence continues at coordinate 15,342,294 of JACDQD010000003.1, read as the reverse complement.
ATACTTTTTATAAAACAACAGGAGGGCCATTTCATCCGGCCACAGTTCACAGAAATCTTTGGCTCAGACCCCTGCAGCGAGTTTCACTTTCAACACTTTCTCGAAATTAGTATGTCTGACAATGCATCTCTGCTGTCACGGTTCACAAGCCGAGCTCACAATTTCACATAAAGGTACAATTTTTCTCCTACAATATCATAATAATACATTCATTATCAATTAAACGTAAAGTGAAATTATTTCCCGGAAAAATAAAAATGTTACGGTGTTAATTTTTTAAATCTCATGAGGCTCAGCGATTAACTGGAAGATTTTAAAGTTATTTAATTCTAGGCATAGATTTTAGTTCGAAATTATTTTCTCGTTTAATGAATAAATACCCAACAATGATTTAATGTTAATCGCAGAATTTTGTGATATGTACAACTACATGAAACTGGTCCAAATTCAGAGGTTCCTTGAAAGGCGGCGCCATTATCTTAGGGAAGGTCGGATCGTAAATTAGCCGGATACATGGAATCTGCGACACTAATGTGTCTTTATAGTGTTTACGCGAGAGGTTACTTACCTAGTGCCTCTGCGCTGTTGCGACAATATTATTTTTCCCACTTCTGAAATTACACCGGCACTTAACAGAAATTGTGCTGCAAATAATTATTAGAGTGCGGGTCAAATCAGTTTAAATTATTCATTTGGACTGTATAATTGAATATGTACGTCTGTGATGCATGACTGATATTTCCTTATTGTATTTTTATAAAATTCGGAATCCTTGGAAGTGTCCTTTTTTCCTCTAATTATAGTATTCTTAATTCAATAATTTCGCATCTATTAAACATGTATGTAGACATAGCTTTCTTTCTGTATGTAATGACCATTACTTATACAGTTTATCGGTTATGAAACGAGTAGACGACCACGTGAATCCTACATACGTCAAATAATAGAGATGCTTCTATCGTTGGTATAAATTGATGGGGAATACTGATTGAGCCACTGTGTTGATTTGCAACGCAATTCTTCAGTACGGGAAAATCAATGCCCTAACCTGCGAACTGATAGAATTCATGCAGGATGAGATTGTACATTTTGAACCTGTGAAACGCCATTTATTTCAGGCAAGGCCCTACCCGATTGGTTCACTACGGGCCCACACTGTCGCACTCTCTTACTGAGTGTTATTTTTCTCAAACTTGTTTGACCTCAATCTTCGACGGATTTAGACATATTAGGGTCCCCCTAGAGGTATATTGATCAATGTCACTCTGCTGTCAGTGCGGCCGTGGGATTGCCGAAGGGCATCTCTAATTTCTCGGTTCCTGTTCCTGGTGAACTTGTTTACAGAAAATATTTCCAACATATTTTATTAGCCTTTAGAACATTACGTTTCTAGGATAGTGCGGAATAAGATTGTAAATGATTCTTTTTATTTTAATGCACATTTAGAATTATAATTTTTATGGCCAATTTATTTAATTTGGATATTATGAAAAGAAATTATAGTACTGAAATGAAATACTCATGAGATGTGAAACAATTATAATTCTTGCTACTGACTACACACTTTCATATAGTTCGTTCACTATCACCTTATATTCGTTAATTACGGACGATTGAATAAATATTACAATTTAATCAAGAGAACGAAATCTCAGAACAGAATGGGAATTCCGTTATATTTTCATGTATTATCGTAGAATTAGAGATTTATAAACGAACGCAGAGCCGTTTAAAGACATTCTTTTTTTCCTGTATTCCATTTTATCGAAACCAATATATAAATTCAATAGGAAAACGGAAATTTTTCATCCGGGCAATAACGCCTGTAGGATATTTCGGCGCCACTGTAAATTCCGCTCAGAAACGGCCCGTAGGCCGTCCAAGGTGTGCGGAAAAAACAAACGGTGGCAATCAACCTGCACCAAAATACGGGGAGCAAAAACCCCGACTTGCATCTAAATGCGTTTATATTCTACAATGAATGTTCACTATAATGGGCCATATCGTCGGCAATACCGTCGGTCATTTTGACAGCGGCCGAGAGCCAGATGTAAGATAGTTCCTACCCTGTTCAGCACAATTTGTAACTGAACCTGTATATACATATATATATATATATATATATATATATATATATATATATATATATATATATATGTGGAAGTAGTAGTAACAATATTAGTTTTAATAGTGCCTCTCAACTGTGGAGGGTCAATTAGCCCGTACAATTCATAACTCTGAATTCTCATTAAGACTGATCAAGATATGGAAAGTAGTGTAATCACAATTTTTAATGGAATTGTATAATGCGTTTGCGCACGTTCCACGTCAGATGTGAAAACTTTATGTAACAAAGAATAGTTCATTTTTTCTAATTCTCGTTTCAACTCGGAGTAAAAGAAGTAAAAAGAGGCATATCTAATATTCTGGCTCTGGCATTGGGATTGAGTCGCGTTTAGGCGCGTTAAATGATGCATGCATGGCACGGTTTGATATATATCGTCGAGCCTGGTTCAATAATCCGCGAATTTTTTCCTCCTTTCCGGTTCACTGAATTATCACATTAATGTACTTGATATATATATATATATATATATATATATATATACATTTACGTTGAATTATATAGGCATTTTGTATTTTCGTTGTAGCCACCGTGGCATTAGAATTCCAAGACGGAGCGCGACTTACTATCTCTCCCGTGTAAGAAATATAAAAAAATTATAATTCATTCTAGAACAAAAAATATCATAAAAACAATTTTCATCCTGATACGAAACGTATTGATTCTTTATGAAAGAAATTCATGATTTGATATTATTATCCGATAAAAGAATAATGAGCTATAAATCCCTTACGATGTTAATAGGGGCGCTGTATGTAACATTACAGCAATTGACATATTATTTCATATTTAAGAGCAGTTGGGCACAGATCGAAGAAGTAGTTTCCAGAAATAAATTATATTAATTAATGAAATTCGTCATCCCTTTCGATTTATGCAAATATACAGCAACAAACACTTAGTCTAATTTAATCCTATTTATATCATAATTCAAATTTTCATTAACTTAATTGAAATCGTTTCCGCTACTTCCATTCACACAGTATTTAATTGGTATCCCTTATTCTTCCATATTGAAACTTAATAGCACGTAATATATGACTATTATGGAATACCTGTTTTGTGGTCTGCGAGGGGTTGGAATACTGTAGTCTCCTCTCGCTGGTTTGGTCTTTTGCTAGACCGATTTCTGCCTCTCGCCATCACCAGTAGCAGGTTTCCATGATAGCCCGTAAGATAATCAGCTTACAAGTTTTCTTGGATGTATTTTCGATTATACGTTGTTCCGAATCGAACTTCAATTAGAAACATTCGGGTCACGCATAAGACGTACTTCACTGTCCGCCCGGATGCCATTAAAATTCCATTCGTTACGGTAACATCCTTCGATGTGGCTGTCCAAACCTCTAATGGAAACCCCGTCATTTCGTCCTCCCAACTTCGAGATCAGCTGTCCAGTCGGGCTACAGTGGAGCGCCGAACGAGACCGAGACAGAGGTCAGTGTCAAAGTAATTCCGACACAGCGTTCACACTCCACCACCAGCCCCGCTCTCTCTTCTGTCTTCCTCAGATTCGATCCGATTAATCTTAGTCTTTAAAAGCTGGAATATTTCAGCGGCAGTAGGTCTACTGTCCACTCCAGAAGATCGGCTTTGAACTAAACAATGCAAATACCGACACAAGTTAACCCAATTGACAGCCAAAAGTCCTTGAAACCTTCGGATTACTAGTATGTGTTGTAAAACTGGCGGATTACGTGTAGAAGATAAACTGAATTCTGCAGTATATTAGATCCTTCATCGTATCTTTTCCAATAGGGGTAGATTGCTCGAAACATGCTTTTCCTTCGAATGCCCATAAAAGACCATAAACCTCCCCAGCGGTAGTTTACTTAAAATGGGAGAATTAAGAAAACGTCCCCGAGGGGAGCGGCTAGGGGTACTAGACAACCACCCCCTCCCTTACCCTTCGGTGCAACGGTAAAGCCGTTATCCTAATTTATGGGGCTAGACCCTATTCCTGGATGCGCGAATCAGAGGTGATACTGCGCACCACCTCTCTCTCTCTCTCTCTATTCTCTCTTTCTCTGCCTCCATTCCGAATGAAAACTCCAGTATTCTAACTCCTACGGTTAGGGTCACTCTCATGAGTAATAAAGATACTTTAATGCCACAGATAACATCTAACCGAACTCTTCTCAGTCATCCACCACCCCCCTGACTGTGCCATATACAATATATTTTCAAATACCCATGGAAGTATTTTCTTTCTTACAAACTTCCCTTTGATTTATTATTTTATTCCTTAATAATTAATAAATATAGATTATTTATTTTCGTAACTCATGTGTTACCATACGTATGTTTAATAGTTATAAATTGTTAAGATTATCAAAGGTATTGATACATCCTGTGTATTGACCATTGCATTATACTGAAATCGATCTACGAACGGACCAAAAACATCAAAATCATATATTTGATAATCCCTCTAACCCTCACAGAAACTGCCCCACCCAGTTTTAATGTGTTAAAATTACTAATACCCAAATTTAAGTTTAGATCATTAATTCCTAATGGGTTGCCTATATTTGAATTACTTATTACTAATTTATGCATTGTATTCTGGATTTACGAAACTTTCAATTGAATACAAATTCTGGCGTGTATGTGTGTGTACATACTGTAGAAGAATTTCGATAATTCTAAATTCCAATTAACTTTCTCCATAAGGTTTATCAGGTTACGTTAAGATCGTGCTTTGTTAAGATTGAAAATGTTCACTCGGGTACTACAAGTTCGGTATACCTTTATTTGAAAATACGACAAACGTACAAACAAACCTTTGCAAACAGACGTCAACGATAAAATGAATCCGCGCTTATGTAAACCTCTACGGTTCTGTACGAACTCGGCCTCCGACCCCTCGGGGTCCCTTCGCGCTCTGTATAAAGCGTAACGTGTGTTCCGCACATTGTGTTTAGGTTTTTTCGGCGGTCCATAAGGGGTTGGAGTCCCGGTTAGCGGGAGGGCCGCCCTGTCGAAAGTGGTGGTATCACTTGAAGTTTACGACAATGGAGGGTTGGGGGCTGAGTGGTGGCGGCGGTGCGGGGGCGGAGGAGGAGGTCCATATATTTTGGAGTAGTCGGCACCGCGACACCAGCTCCCATAACCGGCTGTTTTTATTTTCGCCGGCCTTTATTTCTGCGACGTTATGACGACCGTAGCTGACATCCGTCCCGCGAATATTCCTCCCGCTAATAAAGCATTTAGCGCCCGCAGATGGACAGCACTAATAGCCGGCAGGGGGCCTCAATTCAAACTGAATTGAATTTTCGACGAGGCCCCATTGAATAGGCCAGTTTTGCATTTAGTGAATTTGGTGATCATATGAAAAGTACACAAATTTGCTTTTTCAATATCTCCCATTTCACCTAATTGCAGAATAATAATAAATATATTTGCAGAAAAGTAAGTGAAGTTTATTGGAAAAATAAGTATTTCTCATTGATTACAAGTAACTATAGGATACCTTGCTTGCAGCTAGCCATATATGTAATATACTTATACCTTAATTAGGATCAGAGTTAGTTTTATGGAAGGATTAATTTGTTAAAATAATTCCAGCCCGTTGCTCTACCATCTGATCTAGGAAGCACGATTCCACCCAGGATGCGATTCCCTATCTGTTTTCCTTTTCCTCTCATCTTACTTTCATTAAACTGTACATTTCGCTACTTTGAGAAAGGTGGCGAAATTCCTGAAATTAGATTTCCAAAATTACATTATTACTGAAATTGATATCGAAGTTTACTTTAATATAATTCAGTAGATCTCAAGTATAATTGAAACTGAAATGAAGTAAAAATACAATAAAGGAATTACCTCCTTTTTTAAACGTTCCTAGCATCAATGAGAAATATATATGTTGCAAACATCACAATGTTATTGGATACTTTCCAAATAACATCTGTATTAGTTATTGTTTGGATTCGCACCAATAACCTACAGGTTTGAATTGTTTCATTTTTAAATTATTTTAATTTTAAGATAGCAGATTCGTGTGTACGCTGTATGCAGCGTCGCGTTGACTGACAGATCTCATGGTTCGAAGGAAAGAAGAAAGTACAAAAAATAACGAGGTCCGACCGGCCAAACTACTAAGCAGAGGCGATAACTTGAGGAGCAGGAGCGGGTTGGCAAACATAGGGGGGATCGCTCGGCGGTGGAGTCTTCGCCCGATCGATTCTCACATTACAAGTGACTTTCTGTCCAAGTATAGACAGGTTCCTCTTATTCTCCGTGGATCGGCAAAGTCAAATATGAGCACCGACTCAACATCCGGTCCCTGGTTAAAATAAAAATAGGTCGCGGCAGGAAATATTATTCCGTTATTGACTCAGTCGCCCCCTTGAAATTTCCATGAATCCGGCCAACGATTTTTCGGAAAGCGGAGAAAACAGGAGAGCCGCGGACTACTGGAAAATTCCGTACAAAAATATATCGGTGTGACTCTTGATCTTTTTCTTTATGATTCATATTCTGTTAGCCAATTTTTTATATTAAATTACAATGGGGTTGACAGCTCCCATGAATTCGAAATTAATAAAAAAAATTACAAATTTTCCCCTTAGTGTAGTACGACGGGGAACGAATATCATCATTGTTATAGTCATCATTTTTGAGAGATAAACTCGGCTCGCATTAGGCTAATGTCCCCGGCGTAATGGCTAACGTAAATTCAGGACTTTACTGTTCGTTCATTAATTATAGCCGCGGTCTCCTTTTAGGGGAGAGCGGCTTAAAGCAGCGGGCCAGCACAACTATAATAAGGAGGACGTAAAAAGTGTAATGTGAAAAGGCGGGTTTTTAGAAAAAATTTTCGCTTAGTATATTATGCCATTAGAAGACGACGACTCCCCCATCCCCCCTATACAAGGGTGACTCTGGTATCAAATCTAAAGTTTTTACTGCCGTACGCATTATTGAAAGGAAGAGTTCGTGCATTGTGTTTCGGCTAAACAAAGAAATTACAATATATAAGTTTTTTGAGTGACACCTAACCGAGAGCTTAAAAACAAAATTTATGTTTCTTTTATGTCAATCAGTAATTCGTAACTGACGATATTGGAACAAAACACTCGTTTTTATTAGGTCAATACGTTCAGTTTTGGAAATTAAAAACGAGGGCAATATATTTTTAATTAATGACTAACGTGATTGGTAAACCCCAAACAGAGTATGCCAAGTAGAAAACAGATATGTGAAGAGAAAAGTTGAAACAGCTGACTGTGCCTAACTAAATCTGATTCGCCTGACTATAGTCATGCTATGTTATGATCCTTTTATTGTCTAGCGACAATGCCACGGTCTTGTATTTCCTAGGCCTCGCCATCAAGCGCTTTGGATTTGGGCCCACAATCTTTTTGTCTGTAAATACCCAACTGCATTCTACAGAAAATCTAAATGTCCTCATTCTATATATGAGACTTTGTTTATTCATCATGTATTTTATTCTACTGTATTACAAATTTAGTCAACTATGCGTTCCAGAATTATTGTATTTAGAATATTACGCCTAACAAAATCGGTGTATAATAGAATGGGTATATAAACGAATAAATTCAAAATAATATCTGTCTCCTCATTATTTGTGAAATCATAGAAATGAAACGCCATAAGCTAAAATTAATTTATCCTTAATTATCACTGCAAAACCGTAGTATTATTCTTTCCTCGGTTTTGGACAAAAGCGTAGGTCAGTGGGGATTTGATATGTCTATAATTTTCATTTACACACGTTTTTGTTCACAAGTAATTTGGCTAAAATTCATATGAAACACAAATTTGGCGACAATATAAATGACTTACGTAATAAGAGCCGTCCCATCTAATGTAGAGAACAGCAATTTTGTATCTCCCATTAGCTACTCAATGTTCGTTACTAGAATCCTTTTGTTGATTTTGTAGAATAGTGGTATAATAAATGGCACAGCTATTTTTGCCAGCTGCGTTACATTATCCCATTACAAAACAATTTATATGTTAAATCATTCTTAACACTTTTAATGTGAACACATCGCGCTATGAAATAATAGAAATTAAATTATCCTTGCGATGAATCAGAGTTTCTCTGAAATATTTTGATTATTTTTGAAGATTAAATACAGTCCATGGTTTCCAGTGACCTAATTTCATTCTTTATTATTTAATGTGCGAATGAGCCAAGGAACTGTAATTAAGACCCGGGAATGGCCGGCTGAGGGTTTAATTATACGAGCGTCATTATTTCAAGGGGGAGTGAATTTTTTTCGGCGCATATCTAACCGATTCTAATGGCTCAGAATTCTACATCATAAGCCAAAGGCGATATCTCACGACTTATTAAATCAATTACGAATCTATTTACAAGTAAATTAATCAAAATTAGATATATTTGGAGTGAAATATCGTCGAATTATTCGTGTCTCTCAATACAGTTCGCGTTACAATGAATGCTGCAATTTTTATCAGCCTTCATTATGGGGAAGTTCGATCATTATGTTAAATACGGGGCCCCCAGGGGACAAAAGGCAGGGCGCATTTTTTTAAATTGCTGTTGTTTCAACGCGCCCATCCCTCGCCGGGTAATCAAGAGCCAACCTATTTTGACAGGTCCCACCGTCTGTTTATTACAAATAAGCGCTCATCGGATTGCTCATAATTTCCATACGTTTCGGCTCCCAGGTTTTTGTGGTCTTTCTTTTTTAGATAAATTGGATTCGGCCGAATCTCCGCCGTTAAACGACCGGGCCTCGTGGTAAGAAAACATAAAATTTCTGGAAGGGGGACGGGTTCCAATTTGACGGAAGACCTGGGGAATGACGCTCAGCTGTTCGGGGTCTCAGGGACCGGGGATTCCCCTTACTTATTTTTAAGCCCGCCTAAAGGGCGTCTCGAGTTTCTCTTTATACTTGCCCTGGGGGTGGAAAAAGTGGCGGAATTGCGAGCGGTTTCCTCTGCGGGGTCCACTCCCGCGTAAATAAATTGTGCTATTGCCCGTGTTGAATTTCTGTTATCCCTCCGAATACTTTTACTTTGGGTTTAAATTGAGGACAAAAACATTGGGCTCCGTTTCTTGAAAAATGCGCCAATATAATGTTATCTGTGTGATTAATTGAAACAGTTTCCACGGATATGTTTTAACTAATGATATCTATATAAAAAAAGTTAACTTTGTATATTATCCATCAACGGATATCGGTAATCCGATAGGATTTATATAATCATGGAAGTGTATCTCAGAACGTGCGAAATATTACGGTCTCGAGATACTATTTTACAGATTTTTTAATTAATTCTTAATGACAAATTTTAATTAATTTATTAGTTTCTGCACTAGTACAGGTGTGTCAGGCTGGCGGACAAGTGTTACCCTCCAAATGGACTTGTGCGGTCTGTGACCATTCTACGAAAGTATCTTATCATATAAATGAACAAGACATCCGAGAATGTCCGAGAATTGTATTAGCGTGTATAATACAATGATTAGATTGTAAATTTTCCTCATATATATCTATATACACAAAAAGGAAAGGGTCTGGTAACCCAGCAGCAGACCCAAGTAAAATTTACATATAGCGTCGATGCTGTCAAAACGAAATCATAATGCAAATCACCCAGAACGAAGACCCATTTTATAAAATACACAAAAATTACTGGCCCGGTAATCTCAACAACCTGGTAAACAATCGTTGACCCAAAAACACAAGGGACAAAACAACGTTTGTAATTTGAAGAAGTGAAAAATTATTCATTTACGAAGTATTTGTTTTCCAGTATTCGTTCCTGTGTTTAGTTCCCAGAACGATTTGACTATGCTTTATATACAGAGATATTATAAATTAATATAACGGCAGGGGGACGGCCAAAAAAATCTCTTCGGTTGCCCGCGATACGAAACTGCGTGCCGCTTTTCAACGCCCGGAAAAAAATAAATTTGTGTATCGCATGTAACACTGGCGTACGTGGATTATCTTTGAATTCCTCGGGTGCGCCCAATTTATGTTAAGCCCGTACAACTGAAACGGGCGTCTCCGCCACCCTGATAAATAATAGCAATTCATCAGGACCATTTCCCTCCACGGGGTTTTATTAACCGTCCACCGTACGACCGTTATTTATGTCCCGCTGTTTTTATTCTTCTCGTCGGTCGGTGTCCCTGAAAAGTATTAATAATTCTACATTAATATCGGCTGCCCACTTACCGCCGAGTGCTTTTGCAGAGCTTGTCATCAAACGATTATGAGGTACAAACCGATGCTTATTTGTGTCAACGCGCGGTTCCCATTTACTAAATTAGTAAGGTTACAGTATATAGACATCCTGCCCACTCTATGGTAATTAATTAGAGTCATAAATAGTTATAAACTAGTATATAAAAACAATTGATGACCTAGTTTAGCTTTAGCACTAGGGATCATTTTTACATTCAATAAATTACCCGAATAAGTCAACGAATGTACGGATTATTTGAACGATAGAGATACAAAAAAAATAATTTATTAGTGTGTTGAAGCGTAGATTAATAGATTACATACTAATGTAATGGGAGGGGTGTTAACGTTCTGCGACTGCAGCCATTTTCTTCCTATCATCCACGTTATCTGATTTCATGACGAAAGTTTTGCACTTCCAGCAAAGTTCCTAAGACCGGAGTTAGGAAAAGTTTAAAGCTTAACGTCAGGATAAATAATGACAAACAGGCAATATTCGTTATGAGGCGTTTCGTTTAAATCATATTTAATAATGTCAAGCGTTGATCCTATTTATAATAAGGTCAGTGCTACTTTTGTATCTTGCATTATTTTGTGACATATACACATGGTGTGATACAGTGAGAGAGCGAGATTAAAAATAAATCTTACGAAGTATTATTCCTATTAAAACAAGAATAGAAATTCCTATTACTTTCATACTTTAAAGAATTTATCCCACTTCTTTTCACAACTAATAATATTTAAAGATAATAATGAATCTGTGTACGGTACATGATTTTACATACTAAAAAATATTTGGAGAGTATTATGCTTAAATACTTTCTTAAGAAATACATACTAATAAATATAGTTCATTAGTAGCAACTAAACATTAATTGTTCATTGTTACTCTTCCATTCTGTGAATTAACACAAGTGCATTAGAATATTCTCTTGATAAGTCATATAGTGTATTTTAATCGGGGTTTAATTAGATTAGAGTCAAGTAGGTAAGATTATGTTTTCTGTTTCAGATCTTTCACACTACGAGTGTACGCTGCGACTGATGAACTTGTCAGCACTGCGGGAGTCACCGCGCCCTCTGGAACTCCGCATTCAAAAACAGGTAGACGCCTCCGTTACCGTTTCCACCTCGTTGGGACGAATTAAAACAGCGTCAAATAAATGGCGAGGATTTCAATTCGGGACGGAAAGGGGCCCGAATTCCGCAGAGCCCCCTATTTGCAATATCGTACTTCCGAGTTTCCCAATTGTGCTTTAGTGAAAAAAGATGGCGACCTTGTAATTGATACGGTTTGTTTTTTAACGGCCCCAGGGGCCCGAAATTGAATCGCCGGCGGCCCCAATAAAATATCTGCTCGCCTCCAATTCACTGCCGCCCTAGTTGGGCCGATGAATGGCCCAATTTCGATACTACTGAATAGGGAGAGAGGAGAGAGAGAGAGAGAGAGAGAGAGAGAGAGAGAGAGAGAGAGAGAGAGAGAGAGAGAGAGAAAAAAGGAATCATTAATACCGATTAATGACCTGCGGGGTGAGAGGCCCCAATTAGGAATTTACAAGTAATCGCCGGAAGGATTAGGAGGTCATGTAAAATTCAAATTAGGACTTTGGCTGGCGACAAATAGGATTTCGGTTCTGTGTTGGGGGAGGCGGGTCGCGTTGGGTACCAGGTGAAACTGCCGCCACCCGAATTAAAAATTTAATTCTACTCCGCGATACAGTTTTGGGCGTCACCCGAGTAAAAAAACGGGGACATCCTATTATACGATTCAGTAAAAATCTGATTCATAAGGGAAAATTTATTCGTAAAACAAGGTGATGAAGGTGATACGCCCCTTTGGAACGTATTTCTTTAAATGCCTACAGAATATTTGTTACAACATTCACGAATAGGTTGCAAGTAGGCCGTCAAGTAATAAAGTCAAAAACGCAATTTAATACTTGGATAAAATATGAGATGACACATACGCCCACTCGTAATTACAACTCCTATTGCGTATTTTAGATAATTTTGCTATCCTGAAAAAGTAATGAAATACGCTGGGTCGAACATAATTCGATTATACTTTTTGAACGCACCGCGGCCACACCGTGTATACCCTTTTAGAGTGGTCAGCGAAAAGTAGCAATTTTACGTTTTTCGACATCGAATAAAAGCGGGCTCAAAAAGGCCACCGACGTGATTTTTTAATGCTCGGCGTTTGTGTCTGAAATTTAATTATGTAAATATTGTACGAGTGAAAAAAATAAGTTCCTTTACTGACTAAAATATGTACATTCAGAATTGTACTTATTTCAGCAACTTGAGCAAGGTGAGTCGAAATGAACGAACATATTTTTTGTTTCAGATATTTTATTAGATCCGATTTCAATTACACCATTATATGGTGTGATATCTGCAACTATCCCAATGCCTTCATCCTTGATGCTGAAATGTTGATATTTTGTTGTTTGTTAAGTATTTTCCAAGTGCCAAATGTTGACCAATAAGTATTAATCACAAATAGAACATATAGTACTTTCCATCTCTTTCTTACGTTTGAATATCGCACACGAACAATAGACAATTTTAGAATTATCGTATCACTTTTTCCTTTGATTTTATTTTTTAAATATGCATGAAATATCACTGTAAAATAATATTTTAATTATAAATTGAAATATCAAACCACTGTGCAGATAACGAGATACCTGAGGGGATCGAACGTGTCGAAAGTGGAGGAGGCGAAAATACTCAATATAACGTGAGTAGTGCTTGGACACTGCGTCCTGGTGTTTCACAGCTGAGTGGTCTATACCATATTAAATTCGATATATTCTAAATTCAGGTCCGGCGGGGAGGTTCACTTCCACTTTTTGGCCAACCGAAGAGAAGGCGGCCGAGTGAGGGAAGTGCTGAGTGGTCTCGTCGAGAAAGGCCGGCTCGGAAACCTGACTCTCATACCCACCCATTTCTCCTTCAAACAGGAACCAACTCTTATGCTAAGGGTGAGCACCTTCCCAATGAAAATTTCATTACTTTTCCTCTATTCAGTCTCTTTAGTTATCCCTTTGTTGTCAATCTGCATTAACCTGCTATTCTGGTATTCAAGTTGTACTCTATAAACTAGTTAACTCTACTTTTGCCCTGTTTTAATTTCTTTTCAATTCGGATTCGAGGTTGTTAACACATTTCAATGTAAAATATAACGCTTTATAAAAGAATAAATTTTTTAGCAGCATTGTGGTCGTGCACAGTAATTCAAATATCGATTGTGAGGGTAAGATTCGCACCATTCTGCGATTTGTTCCAGTCAAAGGTTGATTTTTTTCTAGAGCTTATTTCCGCAGCTTAGAGAGTTATACCGGCAGTCTCGGAAGAGGAAGCCGTCGTACTGAATCAATCCATAATCCAATTTTCAGCACTTACGATTCCCGCCGCTATTGATCTTTTGTTAGAAGGGAGACAGGGATAGATGATCAACAATAAGCGGAGCGACCGGACTCGGAAATTTAATAATTCTCCTAAATATGCAAAAAGAGACGGTAGAGGTTTTCCACCGAAGCGTTCCTGTCGCTCTGACGAAGCTATCGGATATTTTCAATTGGAAGAGTGCAGTATTACGAGGTATAAACCCCGGGGACAACTGTCGGTTACCGATAGCGTTTATTGGACGTCGGAGACCCCATGAATTATAAAGAGAGACCGAAAATGAAGTCGACGGGAAATGTAGTTGCCCGAGTTGAAGCGCGAGCCCCTTCGGCTTTCGAATTATATTCGAGCATATTTTAAACGAATCTGAAAGCAAGAAATACGATAACCGCCTAGCCACCCCGGAATTAAAATTGCTTGCTTAAGAACTTAAATCCCCTTTCTGTAATCGAAACTCTTGTCAAGTCTTTTACTTTTAGAAAACTGTATTATTGAATTAAGCAGTGGACAGATCTGGGCAGAAATATGAATATTATTATGAAATCCATCCATTCTATCGCTTATATGTTTGATCTGTTGGACGGAAGGATTAAATTATATGTAATATATCCTTGTATTATCTGGCAGGTGTATTATATTACGAAAATTCAACTGTTATATAACTGTTATAATTATTATTGGGCTTGTTCGGTTCAGAGTGTTTCAGTTAATCACAAGGAGGGGCTGGTGCGTGAGGGAGAGCGTTTCCTGCTGTCTTGCCTGGCGCAAGGCTCGACTCGTATATCTTTCCGCTGGTACAAGGACAGGGCTCCCGTTAACATTTCAAAAGCGACAAGGTAAGTCGATTCAGTGTTCGCCCACTCCTAAACGTCTCACACCAACCGCTCGCCCTGTACCCACGTCACTAATGTCAGAAATTAACCACCACCGGGTGTCTACACAACAACGGTTTGTTTTCCACCTTTTATTTCTTGTACAATATACAATATAATTATGGGTACAAATGTTCAATGTATATTTCTCGCGTGAATGGCTCTATAAAAGAGACCACCCAATGGCGGCACTTTCGACACATGAACAATGTACAACTTCGGACTACGGAGATCTCTTGACCAGTGGCGTTTAAGGCGACGCGGGGGCTGGGGGATAATGGATGGGTAAGAGAGGAAAGGGGCCGAACGAGTGGATTAGGATGAGGAGAAAGTCGGGAGTGGAACTTGAGGAACTGGGATTTTGCGACTTCGTCGACTGTCGGTATGTTGAGGTCATTGTGGATTGTTCGGCTAGAAACATACCGGGGAGCATTAAGGATGGTAAGTAGGACTTTTGACTGGAATCTCCGGATGCGGGCGACACAACAACGGTTGAAGACTTTTCTTAAAATTTTATACCTACTGTATAACTTGAATTTATGAATTAATTAATTGATTATACGTATACATTGGCTTAAGGGCCTTTTGTTAAAAATTCGACATTTTTATGCGAGTTCTCTAAAAAAATACGTACAGAATTACGAAGAAAATACTGCCTTCTCATTGAAATGCATACAAAAATATAAGAACGACGTAACTATATGTTATTACTACAATAATGTCACTAAATACAAAGCGAATCATTAATATTAATGTACCATACGTATGTGTTTTAAGCATGTTGAAAAAGTAATGCACGGTTTCCTTTCATGAAAAAAAATTAAATATATTTAATATAGATATAAGTTGGAAGTTGTAAACATTGCAGAATTAAAAGTCCCTAAAAAAAGTCTACCGCCACCGGATGAATGTCGTAGTAGGCCGGTGATGAAAAAAAAACTTTCCGACTCACGGTAAGCTGAGTTCCATTCGCAAACATTCATAATTCACCTTTAATTAGTTCGCATTGTTTAATTTTATGACGCCTGTCGTAAACCGGAGTTTATATACATTAAAAATTCGTTTTAATTATGCCGGAGTTATTTCAAAACCCCAAAAGCAGACTCGGGCATCGTTCAATTACTGTAGAGTGATTAATTCCAAATGATTTTTAAATGCTTAATGAGTTTATTAATGCCCTACTATGAATTCCGACACCGTTATTAAAAGTGAGTACATTTTCCTGCCCCCCATTTAACTTACCCAAATTTACCCCATTTACCCAAATAATGAATTTGTTTAATATTTAGTTATAAAAACATATCTGTCCATTCGGGAAATTAAGTTTACTACTTCTTGTTTTCTGCAATGCAGAACGAGACTTACCAAATTATAAATTTTAATCTAGGGATTTTTGACCTGGGAATTTGAATAACTACCCTACACTAACCTTCACTACATTGTGGGCTAATTCAAAGTTGAACACTTCAGACAGGTTTCTCAATTCATTGAATAGCAGTACCAAATATATTGCCGTCATTTTCTGATCTTCGCGAAACGCTTTTTTTTATCCCAGTTTCATTTTTCTGTGTTACTGTTTATGTGGGTAACCCTGAAGGAAAATGAAGCAGTGGGTGGCTCCGCACGACAGTTCGGACAAAATAACTTCCTACTTGGAAATTGACTCGGCCCACTCCCTGGACGGTGGCCAGTTCACTTGCCAGGCGGTCGACTGGGGCATACAGCAGTGCAAGTCCGTCCAAGTACACATCGTCAAACCGCTCAGGGTAACAGTCATGCCGATGAGCTCGACTATCGAAAAGGTCAGAAATCCTCATAATTACATTATTAAACACAGATTCCTAACAAAAGTAAGCTAAAGTGGCCCCTAGTGCGGTGACTGTTACGAGAACTTAGTTCAGTAAGTTACTACAGTAACATTATTCATTTAAAGCGTTGAGATCTTAACCGTTCGTATATTTTCCTACTATAATATCAGAAATTTCTCCATTGTTCTGATAATTTGATATCTTATAGTCTATTGATTCTAGTAATATACCCCATAAATATTAATACTAATTCGAACAATACCTATAACGCCTTGATGCATACTTAAATCGTTGCATTTATTAATGTTTTAATCAATGAAAATGATCTTAGTACGATTTAATATCGTTCTTTAGGATTGTATGGAATGCTTAGAATCGCACGTATCGCCGCTTTAGGTTAACTAAAACTTTTATCTAGTTTTTGGCAACATTTTAATTCGCTTGCCCGATAAGCGACATGAAAACAAAAATTTTTCAGGGGAGCAACCTGACAATTAGATGCTCGGCCCCGGTGAAACACCTGAAGACGAAGTACGGGTACAACTGGACAAAAAACAAATCGCTATTCAGGATGGACGCCAAGAAGGAATTCTGGGAGGATCTCTATCCAGACGGAAGTATCCTGAAAATCTATAACATTCAAGTAGGTATGGTTTCAGATTTATTTTTTACTCTTATGATTTTAAAGTTTTTTTTTTAGTTTAAACGTGAATAAAACGTCTCCAGAGAGTGACAAGTGTAACGAAATTTATGACATATATCCCAATCTCTGTCTATTATTTAAATTTTAGAACTTTTTCAGTAAATTTAGTCTTTACAAACACCGCCCCTACATGTAACGGCTCTACAGGTAGGAATTTTATCCATATAATTAGTATGAAATATCATTTCTCAAAAAATTATTCATTTTGTCTAATATGTTCCTTTATTTTAATGTTATTTTTTTATACCAAATGTTTGAACTAGTTGCCAACTACTACCAGTGAAAATTACAGCGAGCATCCGGTGTAAATATCATTTCATATCAATGTAATGTACGTGCTCCCTTTCTATTTGCCCATCCCCCGCAGTATGTCCACAACTCCGAGTATAATCAGAAAATTGATCGAAGATTTAATACGGAAATGAATTCAATAAATAATTCAACATTTTTCCAATCATCGCTCTGTACTTTTCCCGAAAATATTATTTGTTTTGCGTTAGAATTGGACCAGCACTGAGGTATCCATTAATTGAATTCGTGCCATAGGAACATTATGCTTCGGTAATTTCGCGCATTTATATTGAGAAGTTCCATTATACAGGCCCTCAGATGCTAAATTAAAAACATAATAAAAAAGAGAATTGAAACTGCCTATTGTAAAAATATTGCGTCAAAAACTGTGTTTAAATATACGAAATATGGAGGAACGCTCCTTCATTTTGTTGAAAATACTTTTAAAAATTTAAACGTGTATGTCCTCATTGAGCAGAAAGAGAGATTGTGTACAAAATAAATCTTCGTTCTACTCAAGAACGGTGAAAAACATTAGGCTTCCCTTGAGCTTGGGACAGTTATAACTTACGCGGTTGGACTCGGATCCGACAATCTGAATTATGCCCGGGCTCGTTCTCAGACTAACGGCATTGAATTTATAACACTTTTTCTGACACTCCAGAAAATAATTCCTAGAATCCGACTGAAATACCGTGTCGACCACCACATTTTAAATTATTAAGTTGTAACGATAATAAAACTATCGGTGAAATTGTAACCACTGACATGCGATATTGTAATAATACTGCGTTAGATAATTAAAATTTTACCTCAAATTTATTAAGCACGCAGGTAGTTGAAGAGATATAAGATACTAATTTCATAACAAATTTTCTGGTTATACATTTTCCCTATTAAATTATGTCATTTTACATTTTAATGCAAAATCATGCCTCCCTTACTGTTACCGCAATCATACAAGCACGTCACATATTTTATACAAAGAACAGAAACTATCAACTGGCAATTATTTAACTTTCATTCTTTCTAAAATGGACTCCATCTGTATTGCGTAACATATATATTTGTTCTTTGCCCAGAGACTAGGTATTGTAACTGTTACGTATCCAATATCCTCGCATGTTAAGAAAATTTAGAATTTGCTAGAATTTGAGCATGGGATTTTTTTTGTCACTCTTTTATTGTTACAACAGTAAAATACAACAAGCAACATTGATATAGATACTAACTACAATAGACAACAATTAGAGGAGAAACTCACTGGTTTCCCCTTTTTAAATTTTTTATTTATTTATTTAAACATTTAGGTCGCGTGGCCACTTCCTTTTCAGGCGTCTGTAAGGATCGTTCGGGATGTCGGGAGAGCACGGGGTCGAATATGGAAACTCGTATTCTAATAACTGGGGGCTCTTTCTTTTTATTGTTTACGTTATGTTCCTTTTGTAGGTTCGTGAATTGTCTGTCTCCTCTCGCTGATTTGGTCTTTTGCTAGACCGGTTTAGCGGCAGCCGAAACTTCACGAACCTACAGTATCCCAACCCCTCGCAGACCACAAAACAAGTATATCAAATTATGTTCCTTTTGTTTAGTTTGCATCTACGTTTTTATTTATAGATGGAAATCGACTGACAATTTTTGAAAGGTGACTATTCAGGAAGAAATTATTATATGAGCGATGTTATTAGTGTCATTGAGAGGGTTTCGTTGGGGTTGGGGTTTTTTTCGTACAGAAGTCGGCGACGTACACGTGCCAGGTACAGGGGGGCGTTTGGGCGGGCGAGTCCAGCGCCAGCGTGGTCGTGGTCGACCTGAAGGCGACTTGCGGCTCTGAGCGCGACTCCGAAGGCCACTACTGGGAGGCCTCGCCGCCCGGTCAGGAGCAGAACAGCCCCTGCCCGCCCCACTACGCCGGCACGGCGACAAGGCTCTGCCTCCTCCTAGAGCCGGGCAAGGCCAAGTGGCAGATACCGGACTACTCGTCCTGCGTCTCCCAGACGACCGTCGAACTCATCAACAACGTGAGTTACCGTTAAATATTTTATATTACCTATATGTTACCGTGAAATACCGAAATGTCGACTTTCACCGGTGAATGTCAACACATACCAAATACGTCGGTGAAAGATAAAATATCTCATTACATTCCTGTAGATTGGGAGCCTCACCGGTATACAGAGGGGTCCAAAAAAATGTATCCACTGTTTAAAAGTCCTACTAACTAATTGACGGAGTTGTCTCATTTTTGGTAGTTCCGGCAATCGCCATACAAGCGTTGTTTTGTTTTATCAGATGACAGTCGCCAGATAGTATTTTGTTGTTAGTTGTACCTTGTTACTCGTGTAAAGATGGCTGGCGCAAGGCTTACATTCGATGAAAGGAAGTCAGTTTTCAACAGTCGTTTATCGACAAAAGCCACGCACATTGGATGAACTTGGAGAATCCATCGTACATTCGTGTGCAAATATCCAACTGAACACGTTGCAGTCCGTAGTTCGCGCTGCAGTTCGGCGGCATCGTTTGTGTGTGGATGTTAATGGCGACCGTTTCGAACACCTACGGTGATATCTTTAAGTTGGACTTTAAGCTACACTTTCACCAAAAATGAGACAACTCCGTCAATTAGTTTGCAAGTTATGGACTGTTAAACAGTGGATACATTTTTTTGGACCCATCTGTGTGTCGACAATCAGAGATATGCACCGGTGGAGGTCCAAAAAGAGAGGAGCCGACGGAGGCGACACTTGGTTCTGTGCAATTCAAAGTGTCACAACAGTTTAAGTTGTTGCAATAAATAAGGTTTGAATCGCGTAATTAGCTCGCGTAGAATGTACTCCGTGTGTTTTAAATTCTCGGCCACTCACGGAAAGAGAGGCGACAAAAAGTGACAGGTCACCTTTGTGACGTTTTATAGCGACTGAATTACGGAGAAGAAAATATAAATCTCCGACACGTTCAACACTCACCATTAGTGTTGCACGGTGAATGTCGATATTTACCGGTGTAAGTCAGAAATAATTCGGCAAATATTTTCAACGTACACCAAGCAAACTTTAATTAACAAAAAAAAAATAACGGAACAAATAACCTTCTCCCCTCTCCCCAACTATACCATCTCTGCACCCTACCAGTCCATGTCCCCAGCTGACTCCCATTAAATATTTTATATCATACTATTGCCTATATATATACCATTATATACCACACACCCTTATTGACTGTACTCCTATATTCTCTGCTCGTTATCCTATTCCTCTAGTATCACCTACACTGTTTCCTCTCTCAAATACCTATATGTCCCTAAACTCTTATCGCTCCTTCAACTACTCTTTCTAATATAACCCTACATGCTCCAACAAACTATCCCCTCTTGTCATCCTAACAACCCATATCCTATAAATACCTACATATCCCATATCCTGTTCCTTTACCTCTAATTCCCTAATTCCTAGCAACCTCTTATGTACATCCCTTTTGTTCCCCCAAATACTTGCATGATCCCTCCCTTCGATGAATTTCCTCTATTTCTTTATCTGTGCTCTTAACTCTCTCTGTACCTCCGGTGGCAACCCTATTCGATTCTGAACCCCATAAATACCTACATACCATTAACCCTGTACCTTTACCTATAATACCTATGTTCCCCCCTTATACCATAGGTTTTTTGTGTTTCTGTCTCTTATCTGTCTTTAAATACATTTAAAAAACGCGGGAAAACCATCTATTCCATTTATATTATTGCCTCATTCACATCAATGTGTCGTGTTGGTAATGGAATGGATAAGAAAAAAGCAAAAAATATTTAATCGATGGCCGCAGTAAAGTAGAGCGTAAATTATTACTGATGGGATTCAATTAGGCGAATTGGATATTTCAGGTTTAATCTTGATGTAATGCACTCGATAATTCCCCTAATTACGCACCGCTAATTTACTTTATTGATCTCTTTGTTCTCGGAATTATTCGATTAATAAATCTGTGAAGTCATATTAATCCGCGCTGTATTTACCGGAAATTAATGGCTTTTATTTACGGGGCGGATGTATACTCTCTGTGCAGGTATTTTACAATCGTTGATGCTTTCATCCTTTTTAGGATATAAAAGGATACTAGATGTATTTTTATTATATATCTGTTCAATTCTTATTTATCCACCGTCTTTTGACAGTGCATATATAACTAAGTATTTATGATTAGTGATTCAGGTAAGTGGTTGATTAAACTGGGCATTGCTTTGGAGATAGGGCTTAGTGTGACTTAGCAGTTGCAATCGCAGCGCCAGTTAATTTACATTGTAAATCCTGTCCTATTTTCAGTTTCCTTAAACAGGATCTATATTCGTACAATGATGAGATATATAATGGTGTTGAAATATGCATAACAAAAATTTTCATCGTATTTTTAATGCTGTCTAATTCTAAATTTTCTAGATTATATATTTAGGGGGTTGAGTATTTTTCGTGAATTTTTATCTCCAAAATCCCCATTTGGAGACGCGTACTTCTAGAGTATGCTTTAAAACTGATAGAAATTGATGTTCACCTGATGAATATATTAGGCTCTATAACAGGTTGCCATAAACAGGTAAATATCTCCATGTAACACCGTCTTATGAATATGGTCCCCTATAAAGTTCACTTCACATCAATTCACGGTTGTAAATCTCGTGACTATAAAAAACTATTTCCTGCCCTGGTTATACGTGTATTGAAGATAAAACGTTCTCGACTTTATAGGTGTCGGGTATCAATATCATTAGGACTTTATAAGAGCACATGTATTTGGGTCTCATTCCTCACCCAAAAATTCTCCCTTACGGTTTCAAAGTTTTAAAACATAGAAGATGCCGTGTATACGTTTTTGAATAATGATTATCCTTATCTGACTTTACACAGCCGTACGAGGTCGATCTTGATAGGAGTTAATAAGACTAGAATAAAACAAACCAGTATCTGAGGCTCGCACGAAGTTGGTGGTAAAAAATGTTTACGCCGGTTCGTAAAAAAGGTTTTAAATACCTCAACGGAAAGTGTACTTTAAATATACACATATTGAGCATTTAAACGGTTCAAGAGTTATAATTGAGTTTTAGGAATTTCGTAATATATATTCAGTTTGTATGGTTTACTTTACATCTTTATGTGAGAATAGAATTCGTGTATATCTTGCGAAACACAGCCAGTGCCTAGCTATATAGAGCGAGGGAAACATTTCTGTATATTTGAACTACTAATTTGATTATCGAGTTGGTACTATTTATTAACAAAACGGACGGGGCGGGGGCGGACTTTGAGTAAAGTGGCGGGGGGTGGGGCATTAATTTAATCTGGCGCCAGCATTTCTCAAGTCCGAATCGCCAGGAATTTGTCGGTTGATGGGACGGGAAGGGGGAGGGAGGGGTTATACACGAACTGAACTAGTCGCATAATAATAAGGGAGGGTTGCCAGCGTCACTGGCTTGTACATATGTATGAATGGGCGACCTCCCCTCTCGGATCGTGTTCAAATTTTATCCGGCCGGCGTTATTTAGCCCCGGGCCGCATACGCCAGCGGCCCTGCCCTACCCGAGGTATGAATCCTTGATGCGTTCTCCCCCCGAACAATCGGTCTCCGCTCACCGGTATTAGGTGAAATATTTCGTTCCTTCTTCCTCGTGTTTTTTGACTTCGATATGAGAGATACGGTCGGAGAACTGAATTGCTCACTCTCCGGTATGGTCGGCGGACTCTTATTTGAAAATTATTTCTGCTGTACGCTTGAAATTCTAGAAACAACATTTCCAGAGTAGGGAGCAGGATACGCGAAAAAACTTACTTGGCCTGTTGCCAAAGAGAAATGTAAACCGAAATCACCACTGTACTAACGCACTACTATTGCGTTGCAGAAGAGGAGCGGGAAGTCCTGGTGAAATATAAAAGAACCCGAGTAATGATATAGTATTTTGATTTATTAATTAATCCCGGACTTAATAAACTAAAATGAAATAACTGGCCTCCCAATTAAAAACTTTGTAATTAATAGCCACATTAGTCTATCGATCGACCCGTCGTCTGCAGGATCTGCGAGTGATCGGGAATAAGATTTGTTTTATTTGTCCCTCCCTTCTCATTAAACGCAAATAAATGCCCGTATTTTGACTGTCGGATACAAGCATCTAGTTACAGTCCATGTGCACTTACCGTAATTGATAGGCGGTTAGTGTACCAACAATCCGTTCGTGTTTCTCGGTTTAAACGCGACCAGGCAGCCCGCCCCCCTGGAGCCTCTTTTCTAAATTGACCCAATCTCATCACTACAGACATCCGTCGGTGATCAATGTCATACGGGGTCGGGTTAATGCTTTTAGTGTATTCCCTGCCTGTTATATGAGCGAGTTCACTCTCTTCGTCGCGGACCAGTGTCTCCTTCATTTCCTTGATGGCCTATGCTTCTTCAATAACTAGACGTTTATTCGTCGTCGAAATTAAATTCGAGAACATAGAAATGTGGTTCAAGTACGAATAGCAGCCATTCGAGGAAATTCACTTCCCTCTGATTCCTCCAAAAATGTAAACTGTTAGCACTTTCGTGGCTTTCGTATTTCTACCGAAATTAGCCTTGACAAAAGTAGTTTTATGGTGATGGTATTTCGATCGGAATTGAAAATACTAGTTGGTATTGGAACAAGTCATTTTCATCTTTTCTAGTTCATGCTCTCTACGTGGTTGCATGTGGAACTTTTGCTTCCAATATTGCCTTATCCGAAAAGATACCGGGGGATACACCTGTCAAAAACACACATATTCCATAATTTCACGAACTAGAACTTTGCCTCACTCGAAAAGCACTACTCTGGGCGTTCCGGCTCCAGACCCCTTCTTTACATTCATTTATAATAATGAAAGAAAATCTGAAAACACTAAGCAGTTTTTCTATTTCATTTTCAATATTGTCTCGTATCTTAAACATTGCGATGGGTCAGTCGATTTCTTTAATTTGTTAATTATCTTCCACTTTGCCTGTACTAGAGTTGGAAGGTCATTGACGCGTTTTTCTAATTAAACGCTTTTTTAATTTAAAAAAAACAAAAACCGAATCGCGTATATGTTTTACAATTTATACGTCCAATAGAAATCCGTCCTTCTCTTCGGCAAGAATTTTACTCGTACGTATTTCCCAGTCCGCAGCATGGCCCCCTTCCACTCACATCTCCCAGCCTCCAAACCCACACTTAGCTCGGACCGAACGCTTTTCCCTCCTTTGAAGTGTTCACCGGGAATCGCGTTGGAAAAAATGTATTAGGCATTGACTGTTCTCAAGGAGAACTAAAAGGCGTCGTCGGTTGCGACCCAATTTATTGTATTATTTTTCACCGTGCATAATAATCAATATAACTGGTTATCAGAAACGGGAAATTGAACTACAAATGCTTGTGATCAAAGTTCAAACTAGAATGCATTTCATATACTTACATAAAAGAAGACCAGTAGAGGAAAAAATAACACGTAAAGCATTACTAGTGAATTGAAGTTATTTATTTGTTGGGCCCATCGCTATATTAGCGACTACCAGTCTTAAGATCGAATAAGCTGGTGGAGATGGTAAAACGTACGACATTATATATTTTTATCATCCTTTATTTACCTGGGAGCTTTGACCTGTGAGATTAACTGTGAGCTTACGGTATGTTATTATTTATTTAACACTAATTACAGTCACTAGGTCCACCATTGATATCACGCCCGAAGTACTCGCGGATTCCTGCAAGTTCACGACAGTTTAAACCGACGTATGTCCCGTAAACGGTCGATTCCGGTTGCGTATATTATATTTGAATCATTAAGCTCGGCGGTGAGGGGCCGTTCTCATGAACGCATAAAGAAGAAACGTCTGACCGGCCAGCAGCAGACAATGGTAGCAATAATGAACTGGAGTTAGCAGTATTGTCCGAACGCTTACAATAGAAGTGGGGGTTGGATACAATGGCCCCTAGCCGGGGATAATCTAGTTAATATGGCGAGCCGGCTCCCTGGCTCTATAAGTGAAAAACTGACACCCTAAAACGTCTCGCCCTAACCCTCCACTAACCCGTTTTCACATTAGGTGCTCCCAGCGCCAAAAGACATTATCGACAATCGATTCGGGGATATATACAATTAGAAAGAATGTATGACGTCACGAATATACTATACTTTCCACTGTGCCCCAGTGCATACGGGCACGGTTTTTCATTTGACCTTTCTTAACTTAGTTTAATTTACCTGTTTTGTGGTCTGCGAGTGGTTGGAATACTGTAGGTTCGTGATGTTTCTGTCTCCTCTCGCTGGTTTGGTCTTTTGCTAGACCGGTTTCGGCTGCTCGCCATCTTTGGGCATCCTCACTGCCTACTTACACTTGTACTGTAGTGTTTGTCAGTTGTCAGTAGTATATATACGTGTTCTGTTATTGTTATTGGGGAATTATGTTTGTCTTCGGATTTTGTTAATCCGTTTTCTAAGTGTGAGTAAGATTGACGGAAGGGTGGGGTGTGATCCTTTAAAAGGATTATAGAGGCAAATATGGCGTCACTCTGGGAATTAATTTTTTCATTTATAATTTTGTTTTTCTTATGTTTTTCTTATGTGAAGATTTCCAGGTTTTCTATAGCAAAAGTCCAAACCAGCGAGAGGAGACAGAATCATGACGAACCTACAGTCTCTTAACTTACTTCAAATTTTAAAACAGATCATATACATTTAAACTGAGGAAAACATTACCATTAATATTATAAATCAGTTCAAAATAAGGTTAATGAGGTAATTATATTTAATACCTACAAAATTTATCGGGGTGATCACTGTTGTTGAGATCAGAAATTAATCAAGCGTCAAAGTTAATATTGGTAAAATCGTGTAGCAATAATACACCGGTCACAGGGAAAGCTCAATTCTAAATATCCATTCAACGTCCACCTGTATAAATAACAGTATTTGAACAATTAAACTCTGGTTTGAATGACAAGTTAATTTCGGCTTTCCATGATTAGTCATCAGAGTGTGTTTGTCTACCCCAGGTTTACAGTGATAAATACGCTAATTGATAAAAATCCAATTGTATAATATTACCCGCGATTAATTGGGCTTTCAACTCTGCAGTCATCTCAAGCGGTATTCATTTTTCAGTTTATATAAGCGCAATAATATTAAATACGAAGGGGTAATATAAGATATAGGCCGTAATATTTAATGAAAAAATAACACAATGTAAATATTGATAAATATTTTAATTTGGCAATAACATACAAAATACAAAGACATATATCTAAATTATTGTAAATTACACATGGTAGAAATTCAGAACAGCCCTTAGTAATGCAATGGTTGCCGGATGTTTTAGATTTGGTGTTTTAGGAGAACCATCTCCAACTCTCGCAGAAGCGTTCTGATGGATCGGAACAATATTTTTTCTCTCATAATAACCACTCAATTATGATAGTTTATTGGCAATAAAATTTAGTTGTAATGCACCGATAGAATAGGAATCAAATAACTCCCATTTTCAGGATCACTTCCTCGTTAACATCCCCCGTTTCCGATTATACGGAACGGATTTGTGTAGGTGACATCGTAAATCTATCTCCCGGTTAATAATGTGCGGCTCTGAATTCTGGACCGAACGCCGGGGACGTCATTTTTACGAGCACGCCGACGGTTTTGGGGAGGATAACCCGATTAACGCGATGTTTGAACGGCGGTGATTTACTGGCGGCCGCCAGCTTGACGGCTATACCGACATCGGAAATAAATTTAGCGTCTGTTTAGTAATTAGGGGGCGTGAAAATCTATATGTCCCGCCACCCCCCCACCCCCCGTCGTATCTCGTAATCGCAATGCCCTTTCATTAATCGGCGGCCGACACGGAATAAAGTGCGAAACTCGCCCGCCCATTTCACAGCGCCAGTACTTTCATTTTCGTCAGCGAAGTTGTGCCCACTTTCTTCATCATTTCCCTCCATTCTTTATCATTTCCACGCCACTGCTTCATGTATTTCTGATAAAAGAGATTCATGCATCTAACTTATACAGTTCGATAATAATTTATCATTTGGACGAAATTGTATAGGAGCTGGTTGAAGATAAATAACTAACATTTTTAACCTTTTTTTATTTTGTACAATCAACATTGAATGTTATAAGTACAAATGCTGGATGTATTTTTTTCACATGTATTTCGTGATAAAAGTAACCACCCAGAGATGTCACTTTTGACACAACAACAATTATGGTCTAGGGGCTAAGAAGATCTCTAGGTCAGCGGCGTTTAAGCCGACGCGGGGGGGATAATGGATGTGTAAGAGAGTAAAGGGACTGAACGAGTGGGTTAGGATGAGGAGAAAGGCGGGACTGAAATCTCTGGATGCGAGCGATGTTGGATGTTTTGGTGGAACCCATATAACTAACAAGGTAGAATTCATTTTCGCCCAATATATTTCTTATTAAAAATAACACTACAAGTTGCCGAATAACATATATTCAGCTATAATAAGATGTTGCTCATGATTTTCAGCTACAACTAATTAATGAACTAAATCGACATTGGTTATCAGATATAATTGTTCTAAATAATAGAATCATGTTGCTAGAACGGACGGCAAAGCTAAGTTGCCCACATACAGAATACCTGTTATTTTTAGGATTATTATATAAAAAATATTACATCGGTATAGTACCGGTGAAACATACTGGAGGAATCTCCTTCAGTACTACCCGATTTGTTTGTTAGCGAATTTCATTCTTTTACATCCTTCAAATAGTTCCGTTTTTATCGGAAGGCAGTTATGTATTCGGTGGTTCTTGGCCGTCTTGGCGGCATGTACATACATAATGATTCGCGTCCGGACGGCATTCTCCCCCTATCGCAAAACACTTTGCGCTTCCGGTCGTTTGTCAACCGTAAAAGGATGGCGAGTCGTCGGGGGCAATGTAGTCGGTAGGGGGTGAGCGGGGTCATTTTTTATAAATAGAGCGGCATACATTTTGTTGGTCATGAGGCGGCGGGGGAGTATAATGCGCGTGTTGAATCCATTAATACGGGACCCGGAAAAATACGGACGAATTTCGTTGGGCGCTTGCCAAGTGGTCTCGGCAGTAGTTGGCCAGAGTGGGGCCCCCGGCTTCTCCGAGAATGCATACCCTCTGTATATTCGGAGGCCGATTTCAAATGATCGATCCCGAAAAAGCCTAATCCGAATCTCGCAGTGTGAGACCGACGACCATCACCACACCACTCTACAATTCCCAGTTCTACTTGCCTCGATCTAAGACAATTTCCTTTTTAGACTAACGGTCGATGTTATATTTTTCTGAGAACAGTTCCTCTGACTATTGGGTAATCCGGTCATTAAATGTCCCAGCTATGAATATATATTACAACTATGTATAGTATGCTGTAACACCTATAACACAACAATATGCAAGGACTACTTAATTAGCACGGGGATGATGATGTTTCTACAACAGTACAACTGTAATTTTTCCTTTCCATTTATTCACTAGAATTCGTCCAAACAGCGTTCTTTTTTTTGGCTGCCTCAAGGTATCGCAGAATGGAAGGAGTGTCCTAAACTTCCTCTGAGACAAAGAATTCTTCAAATTCCTGCTCGGGAGTCTACAAAAACGAGCTTACCGCTCGGCCACCAGGTCTGCCCCGTTCTTGAAGCGGTACTTGAAATAATAAAGGACGTCCGTTGTCCCAAATTATTGGAAAGTTGAAAACCTGAATAAATCAAAGAATACGGATATCAGAGTTATCGCGTCGTGTGGTTTTACAGTACGTAATAACTTCCGTACTGAAGGGCGAGAGAAACGATTAAACTGAAAAACTGGGGAATAAATAAACAGCGAGGGGATACAGTTGTGCGGCTTGAGGCGTGGGGGTGGAGCGATGAGTCGTGAGGTAACAACTGCGGGTGTGCTGGTGGGAGGGAGTTGATTGGGCGGTGGCCTGCCGCAAATTGGAGGCCATCAGCTGAGAAGTAACACTGGGAATCGATCCCAACAAATCAGCGGCGGGATATATGGCGGGCCCCCCAGCTCCTATTCCATACCACTTCCTCAAACCGACCCCGCCGAGATAAACCAACCCTCGCTCTCCGTCCACTCGAATTTTATCCTACGACAGAGCCGCTTGGCTGCCGACCGTCCCCATCCCAATACGGAAGCCCCGCGACGATTTGCATTCCTCCATGTTGTACTCAGTAAAAAATTCAAATCTATTTCTCAGCCCCGAGGTAGAGTTTTCAGTCAGCAGTATATCCCCGCCTCTCTCACTGTCCTTAAATGAGAAAAACAGTAGCGCACGATTGAGGCGTAGCGATGCATCCGATTTACCCTAACGATAACACAATTCTATTATAAAACAGAGAATAGAACTACTTAAGGAGAAAATGACTTACGATTCCGTGTGTCGACAAATTATTCCAGTGGACCGAATCGGAATCGTTAATCAAATTGTTGGGTTATGGGCACCGGAAATTCTCTCCCTCTGAAATATGCTCCGATCAATTCTCCCTAATGCCAGTAATTTTCCATCCCCTCCTTAAAATGAATTGCGGTATTTTATTACTGTTCAACAAATGGTAGTTGGGAAATATCAGCCGTAAAATACTAATTGGCTATTATTAATACTTGCCTTTTGTATTAGCAGTGAATGATGGCTGTTTTTGTAATATTCTTAAGCTTTCATTTCAAGTTAGTGTAATTATACTGTTTTCAGTATAGCTGGAAATGCGCAAAGCCCGGGAGGATAATTTAGTTTCAGTACTCAGTGCTTAGTACTGAGTTTAAAGGAAGGACTTAAGCCGAATTTGCGTTTCAGTCGGGACAAGATTGTCTAATGGCTCGTATTACGTACCTATTCGTACGATACCTATTCGTATATTTTGCATGTCCGTTTGCAGTTCCGTAGTCTGACATTGGGGTACGAGCGTACAGGTGTGGCCGGGACAGTGTTCGAGGCGGCGGCTTCTCTGCAAGGGCGCTCCGGGTCGTACCCGGGCGAGGCTGAGCCCCTGGTCGAGCTTCTCGCCGCCGTCCTCTCCTACCTCAACACCACGCGCAACTGGCCCCAGCTAGTCAACACCAGCGCGAATTTCTTCGCCGCCATCAACGCAATCCTCCAGAAGAACGCTTCGATAATAAATCAACAGGTAAGAAATTATTACTTCGATAATCCGGGATACTTAAGTAATCGTAGTATGCAGCCGCCCCAAATATTCACTTTCAATACGGGTCAGTTCATAAGTGGCAAACTACCAACTGAATTCGAATATCGCCTCGATCAATGCGGTTCAATATAATCTCGTACGGAAGAAGTAATACGTAACAATAATTCGAATATATTGGGCGCAGTATAGGCGGAAAGTTTGGAGAACGTGCATTATTTACGTCAGTAGCGCTCCGTCAGTAAATCAATGACGCTTACGCTTGTGCGTTGCCGATGGTGCAGTATATTAGCCCGGCCGGTTGTAATTAATGTGCCGCGCCGGCAACACTACTGGCCGCGGCGAGAGACCTGAATCGGAGCGGCACGGGAGAGTAGATAACGAGTATGGTGGTAGTTCATTTAATATTTTCGTTTATGTACGTGAGCCGCTGCTGGCAATGTTGTCTGCCTTCCCTTCGCTCTGCTTGTAATTGGCGAATTCGGAAGTAACACCTGCTATACGGTTCGTAGATTTTCGCAACGCGTACAGCCGGCAATTTATAAGTTAGGACATTCAGTTTTTCGCCAAAAAAAAGTGCCCTTACCGTTATCGATTCCAGAATTTGACACTTCTGCAAAAGACCGTCGGCGAATGGGCCCTGAAGTGGGCCCAATACGGCCCCGGCACTTACAACCACCTGGGCTACGATTCTCTGCTCGTCGACGCCGTTAAGGTCATACCCATGCAGAAGACGCTCACCGTCGATATTCCGAACGACAGGTTCAGGTAGGCATCTGCACAGTCTCTCCTCCGTCACCAGCCTTTTATAGTGAAATCCAGCCGTTTAAAAGCGCAGTCATGCGGCGCGATCAATCGTGAAAGCGACGCCCTGTTGTGGAAACTCGACCAAATCGATCCGTGCCCATTTAATACTCGGTTTATTATTTTAAAATAGTTTCACTTTGCTGAAAGTTAAACCCACTCAGTCGTTTTATTATTACCACTTCATATCTAAGAAATAAATTATATAACCCTTCGGGATGTAAATGAATAGCGCAATTGACGAGATAATCGCATAAGTTTATTTTTAAATACTCTTACGTATATAGTAAATATTCGAGAGAATCTATATATTTAAATTACTAATTTAATCTACGTAAGTCAAACGCATAATAAAGGCTCACCTCGTTTTTCAGTCACTTCAAACTAAAATTCCATTTTTATTTGATTCTCCTAGTTATTGTTTCTTGTTCATTAGAGTATTAACATAACAACGTGGAATTTAAAAGGCGGTTTTCTTATAAACTCGACCAATAACATCTGCGAAATATTTAACATTATCGTATTGGAAGCAATACTGAAATAATGCGCGAATAATCGAAAATCGGTGATAAATCAGCGGTCGCAGGAAAAACAGATCATTGAAAATTGGCGGAACGCTTCTTGAAGCAATCGATATTGCCCAAAACTGCGGTTCAAGACGAAATACAATTTCTTTTCTATTTCGATTCATTTAAGTAAGTGGACGGGTAATGAGACGAATCCGTTTTCTTTTCTTTTATGCACTGTTCCAGTTACCCAGCCTGGCTGAAAACTAGGTTGTCCATCGGGGTGGAAAATCCGATCGAAGAGGCCACTGACGGAGTTCATCCGGCTGTTGCCGTTGTCATTTATAAGGGCATGAAGACGTTCCTGCTCAAACAGTACACACAGAAGATACAGTAAGTCCGGTCATTCCATCAGTTCACATCCGAAATTTTATAATTAGTTCATTCGTTAAAAGAAAATTCAGACGGATGAATACGCATGTTAAGCGTCAAGAGGCAATATTAATGCAGATTCGTATTCCATGTCCATAACTATAAGCCATCTACAACTCGCGATGTCAGCAATAGCTAATTTTCCACACTCACGAATAAACAGACATCAGACGGCGACACCGTGAAAACTGTACCTTGCGACTCCTTCCCGTAATCAATCTTAAATAATAATAAAAGAATTTTTCGAATTATGACACCGAGTAACCCCAAGAACTGAAATTACAAACCGTCCCGATTCGCCAATCCCAACAGTAGCCAAATATATTCCGTATTGCATCTTAATTTCTCTTAGGTCTTGTATCAATTTTGATGGGACAACACCGGTCGATGATTAGAGTGCCTTTAATTAAGTTGTGCGCCGACATAAATTCCAGGTGAATTGTGTTCCGCGCCCAGTTTGTTTGCGATAAGCTCGCATCGCCGCCCCGACCTTAGCGCTTATACAAGTCCGGACTGTACTACAAATGAAACAATAATATTTACGATTTGGGCCAATCTGGCCTAGCCCCGCAGGCCTGGCGCCCCTCTAGTCAATATTAAAGGTTTAATCCCGGCGTTACGTAATTATACAGTCGGGAATTATTATTTTTGCCCTAACAAATTTAGGATTAAAGTCTAGGAAATCAAGAGAGGAGCGGATAATACCTGAAACAATGTTTATGTTACTTGGCCGAAATTGTGCAATAAACACAGCCGCGTACGTTGTACAACAGGTTTCGAACGAGTGACCCGATCGACTGGTATTTGTTAAATTGATTATATCAGAAATAAGATTTTCTCCCTTCTTTCTAGCAGCGGGGTATTGTTGTCGACTTCGTCAGGGGAAACAGGAACGAGGGTAGGGATTACAGAAGACCGGCTCCTTAAAGCAGATAATTCTTCACTATTTCAGAATTAGGAAGAAGAGAAATACAAGGAAAGCTGATGAAACGTTCTTTATCGCTCAGATTTATATTTTCTTGATGTTCAGGTTTCACAATAAAAAATATTTTACAGTTTACCACTACAAAAGAAATTCTGGTTAAATTATAATCGTAATTTTTAATCTATTCACTCTAATACTTTACCATTTGATTTAAGACAAATTAAGTCATATCAAAAAAGAACTTTTAGTTACATCTAGAACCTTGAGTTTTAATAAAATAAAAGTATCTTGTTTCTCTTATCGTAGTATGGCACTTAAGGTTGATGCACTGAGATCATAATTTAAATTGAAGATTTTCAATAACGATTGGCTGTTAAATTGCAAGAAAAGCGACTGAATGTGATTATATTTTTATGCAGTGTTTTCGTAATTTCAGTTGTTCACGTTATGTTGGGCTGCTGAAGAAATTCAAATTCGTATCCTCCGTTTTAATTAATTACTCGTAGGTTGGCAGCGTGGCTTGGTCTAGGGCCGCGGCCACTTTGGCATTCAGCATTCAAAACACGGTGCCCCCGGCAATTTTTACGCTCCGGTACCCCTGGAATGCTGCTCAGTTTGTTCTGTGTCAATTTTTTTCTGTTTTCAGAATCGCCTGAAAAATTTACATTTGAACAGAGGAGTCGCTCCCAGCTGTCGCTCCTCTGTTGAGGGCAAAAACGGTGGAAAACGTTCTGCAAATCGTTGCTGGCGAGATGACTCCGATTCTCCGATTGACAATTTGATTTGGGCTCTCAGTGCTGACAATTTTATTTCTACATCTCTTCATTTATTAATGATGTACAAGTAAAGAAGGGAAAATTGGAAAATAATTTAAATATCGGTACACAATGAGTGTGCGTAAATTTCTACCATTTACTAGAACGACAATATTAGTAATAACATTATTTTCAAATCTGAATTTTTCAAATTTAATTGATTGAAATAAAATATAATTCTTTATATAATTAAATTCTCGGTCTAGTATTCTAGAGGTCAGATTTGTTCAATCTTTATTCAGCTTATCGATTTAAGTGTCTCCCGGTTTATGAGCCCGGCGAGTTCATTCGAGATCGGAAATTCAACTTGAATTTATTAATCTTTCAAGTACTGAAAGACCTTGTATATTTTTGCTTACAATCTCCCTTTCGAAATCTGCCGATTCTGTTTCAGTTAATGACGCTTCAGACTACTAATGCATTATAGATTGTTTCAATCCGACAATCTGAAAAACTAACCGAACCTTCGAACTAGAAGTGAAACAGATTTGGTTTTGCCAAATCCGGGAGCGAAAACCTTTAAAAATTTAATCCGCAAGGAATATTCACGCTGCATTTCCCACGAGACTTACGGACTTAAACGCTTGGAATTAAACGAGAGCCGGAAAGGGAATGCTGCACACTTTCATTCGGGCTTTACATTTGTATGTAAATCTGAATCGTGCCCGAATTTATGTCCGAATCTGGAATAATAATAAGGCATACACGTTTGTCTGGGATTGGGACAATTTCCGAACGGCGAGCGAAAAATAAAAACTCGATTTCCTTCGGCCGCTTATAATTTATTCATTAAAATCCTCCATTTAGTTCGCTCATTGAATTTATCTGACACAGTCGCTCGTCATGTGGCCGCGGGGCAGTCGACTTACCTATAAATTAAATTGTGCAGACGCTAACAAATATTATTACTTCAAAAATATGGAATACACGTTACAAGGAAAAACGTGTCTCCCCAGCTTGTATTATTGGGGGTTTCTAAACCATATTAGAATGGCCCATTGTACCATTTACAATACTTGATAACGTTGGAGTACCAACATAGATAATTGGATTATTGAATACCTACTTAGCTTGTAGCCTCCAAAAATACTGTGTGCCCATTAAACTTGGCGTTAGTTATTAGTATCAAGTCATAGTAACAAAATTAGGTAGAATTTGTCAAAACAATTAGTAAATTAAATTTAAATTTAATGCCATAATATGTATCTATAAAATAAATAACTCTAAGAATAAATATATAACATTCTCTTTTATACCCCGCACCTCATTTTGAGATGCAGGGCGCATCTTCCGAGTTCAGATAATTACTGTAAGAAGAATTCCTAGGTGGCCACGGACAATTTCTGGAACTACTCGGGCCAAATGAAATTTCTCTCGGCTGGCCGGCTCAAACATGGGGAGAAAGTTTGCCGGAAGTTAATTCACTTTTCCTAATGAAAGCTCTGTTTGTATAATAGGCCTGATAGCGGGCACCGTGCAGTTCGGCCCCCGAGAGCTAGTTAAATGGGAGGAACCCCCACCCCACTGAAAGCAAACAGGGGGCTTAACAAAGGTGCGCCCAGCCCCCATCGTAATTCTTAACCCGGCCGAGAACGCCCACCGAAATTATTAAGCAAGTCTAATATCATTGTCAGTTATTACGGTGAACTCATTACAACAGGGATAAGCTAAGAACTAAATTTGGGTTTACTTGCTAAATAAATCTTCCGATCCAGTTTTAAACATTGTTTCTAGTTTTTCAGTATCATTTTTCATTTCAGTACGATACTAAATTATAACAAACATTTTCGACATAATGCAATATGCAGCCTATTGCAGTCAACTCTGCATCGTCGGCAGAATTTTTTAATTCGTGAGTCACACTCGACAACCCTATTGAATAAATCAAATATGAGTTTTCCGTCGCAATTCCACGGCGGATATTAATAACGATCGGATTTCAGGCTTTTACAATTGAAAAAAAAAAGAGAACACGTTGCTCAGGCGAGGGCCATAAGTCTGGCACAGCTGCAAGTCCGGTCGGATGAATAAATAGGATGTTAGAATCAATTAACGCCGTGAAAAAACTGTGCTCTCCTAATTGGGTCATACATCAGCCCGCCCCCGCGGCGCTCGCTCTCAGTGCCTGCGTCCTCCCGTCCCATTATGATATTACATCCTCCAACCTCGTATCAATTTTCCTCTTAACAATCCTTTTTTTCTGCCCCCCCCCTCACACTCTCTCTCTGTCTCACCCCAACGAACTTTCAGTTTTGTCATAAAACCGCTAGCACCAACACCGCAGGGGATTTAAAACCCCTCGGTATAAAATGATTTTCTCCCCGATATTGCTCAAATGTGCTTAAAATGTTGCTGAAGAGTTATTTAATGACACCCCCAATTTGGCACATCTCATCATTCACCTTTCCTGGCGATGTATTAGTGGTTCACCTCAATGACGACTGGGGAGCCGTATATTATGTACTCACGCAAAAACCCTATTAAATATTTTTTACTAAGCGGCGAAATCCCGGCAAGGTCTTTTATCACTCTCAACATTGAACATCACTTTTCTATTAGAAGATACTAATAAAAATCTTTCCATTTTCCCACTCCCCAGTCTGTATTAGAAAACGGAATAAGTATATAGCTTGGTGGGGGCATTAAAGAACCGAGAAATACCGCAGGTTTCCACTCGGGCGGACCCAATTTATAAAAGAGGGAAGTCGAATAGATTGAGTTAGGTTGAGGTTGAGGTTGAGGCGGAGGTGAGATGGAGCGGGCCCGACTAGCACTAGCAGTATGTCTTTCTGCGGGCGCGTTCAGCCCTGACGCGGCGAGGCCCGGACTTTTGCCCAACTTCAAGCCCCGACTTGCGCCCGATACTCGGATAGAAACAAACTTGACTAACAAGCCGCGCCCCTACCCTCACCCTCCCCCTCCACCCTCCGTCAACGACAAGGCCAAACTTACACGCCAACCAACTGAGACCTAAGTCAAACCACTGAAAAATACGAAGATACCTCTCCGGAAGCGAGAAAAACTGTGGGTCTGGTCCTACTTTATATCACAGTATTGATAGCATATTGAAACTAATAAATCTAACATTAATAATGCTTACGCGAGATTCAAGTAATGTCACCAGAATGTCACTATAAAACCATAAATATATATGTCTATGTCATATTAATATGAGACTTCTACATACAATGCCGGATATTTCATATATGCTCTGATTTTATAAAAATGTTATAGATACCATTCTGTAAATTTGTACTATTATTTTCCAGAAATTTAAGAAAGTATTAGAATACACAACGATCTGATTGTAATACGGCGTGAAAGAAAAAATATTTAAAAAATACGCGCCTCATCTACAAGAGAGATACAAGTGGCACGGCGCTCTAGATGCCAAACCCGAGACACTCCCGAGTATTGAGGGTTTGCAGCTCCCGACGCCTTTTCACTTCTGGGCTCGCCTTCAATATTAGGAGTAGAATTTCGTGCGGGCACTCGCTTCCTATCCAATACGTGAAATCTAATAATTCATAAGATTTTGGTTTTCTGACATCCAAAAATTTATAAAACATCGCTTCAATGTTCAGTCCTATCATAATTAGGATAATCCTATAATTGTGGGATCGA
The DNA here is from genome assembly GCA_019843655.1 of Lethocerus indicus. Classification (NCBI taxonomy): domain Eukaryota; kingdom Metazoa; phylum Arthropoda; class Insecta; order Hemiptera; family Belostomatidae; genus Lethocerus; species Lethocerus indicus. The sequence continues at coordinate 15,304,599 of JACDQD010000003.1, read as the reverse complement.
CAGATTCGGGCAAATCGTGACTCCTGTCAGTTATGGTAAAAATAGTTACTTATTGTTTATTATAATAATAAATAAAAATACACATCGCGGATAAAACTCCGCTTGATTTGTATCATGTTACAGGATTTTAATATTTTCCTTTGAAATCCCGGGAAAAATAAGTTAATATATTTCGGCCTTTTATATTATGTTAATTCAAAACAGCGTCGTTCAGTGTACCGAATATTGCCGCTTTAAAATGTACATATATACAGTCTAAGTTCCTTGTTGATGCGAGAAAACGCGAGTTCCATTTCTGCCTAGCAGCACTCACATCTTATAAGCGGAGATTAAAGTTTGCGAGTGGTGCAGAAGACTTCAGCAAATAAATAATCCGAAGCGGCCCGGGCCGGGACGAATATTCATAACAATCCCGAGTTACTGTACAAGTCCCCTCCGGATTATTAAACTAAGCGCGGGAAGGACACAGTTTTCTCTCTTAATACGCAGGCCGAAACTGAAGCGGACAGCTTAAGTCAATAGACTGGATAATTTCGGGCGAGCTATTGTGAGTCGCGAAGCCCGCACACTAAGACTTTGATTCCACTTTATTTACATTTGGCTGTACGCGCTGGGGCCCCGAGCCCCGAGAGCCCAGCCACTCAATAAATTACCGCCCGGCTGTCGGGAACAAATGAATGTCCCCCGCCTCGTATAAATTAGTCATACTGCGCCCCAGAGGATGACACACTGTTCAAGCGCGCTGTTTTAGACCGCCTACAGATGGAAAAATAATTTACTGGGCCGATTTGGACTGACGTAACCTATCCAAGGGTTAAAACTACCCGTAATATTTTATTTGCGCCCAATGGTAAAATGGGAGTCTTCATTCTTCAGTCTTTCGGTTGAAACATTTCAAATTGAATTGACCCTTATTGAACTGACGTATCAAAAGGACAGAGGATCGAATTTGGTATAAACGTAATAAAATATAAATCCAAACACAGAATTTATTACACGATAACGTAATGCAAATGAATAAAAGAGTTTTAATAGTACATACATGAAAGAGAGTCCGAAAAAGGTTGGGCGCCTCCCTTTTATACACGCCTGGAACAAAGGGAAGGCAAAGTCTGCGAGAAGGAAACATGAACAGTTTAACAAAGAAATTGGATTCAAAATTTAAAGATATATCCGTTTTTAAGCGTTCTTAATAATTCAACCGAAAGGGTTTTCGGAATAAGTTTTTCTCATATTAATTTCCAAAAATTCCCGGCATTCTCTTTTCTTTGTGGGCGCATTTAGTTAAAACGTTTACTATATTTTCCCCGTACGAACTGATAGATCGTCTGTCTTACTTGATTGAGGTGGACCCATGCAAGAACGAGAGGGTGTAATACTTTAATCGTAATACGATTAGAAGCTTTCCCCCGAACATTTATCACAGTCAAGAAGAATAATGGATCTGATTCAGTTTACTAGGTAACGTCTTGGGGGAGTGAAAGACACCACTAGGGTGAATTTAACACTGCTGATTACTCCCAGGGAGAATTACAGCACCAATTACTGATGAAATAAATATTCAAATGCATTTTTAAAAGGCAACATATGTTCAACTAAGCAGAATTTTATTTATTAACTATTATAGAATATTGGTAACTGAAACTTCGTAAACGGTAGTTCCAGAAGTAATATAAGCTCAAGTTTAACTTTGAAACGATGTTTTCTCTTATATTTAGTTATTACATCGCCTATGTTGCATACGCGATAGAACGTTGTCAAATGCCTCCATCTGCATATAAGAATTCAAATATTACAAATAATTTACGTCGAACAAATATAAGACCCGAAGTTTTCTTTTTCTCATGCGGCCTCATATCGTCCCGGGTACGATCTCCTGAAATTATTTCCTCCCAACTGGAAGTCTTCCAAACGAGTCGGCAAAACATAATACGAAAGAAGGCTTGATAGCGCTCGATCTCAAAATTGTTTCGAGAAAGAAAGTTAATTAATAAAGAAATAAGGTTGTGAAACTAGATCTCCGACGTTTAAGATAAGCAAGTCCGGCCCGATGGGTTGTCACACAAACGTATTTGGGCCCGGGGTGTAGAAGTTTTCTCGTTTATCGCTGTTGTCCCTGGTTAGGGGTCTGAAGTAGGAAAGAATATGGCATTGGAAAACCATTCCCTTCTTTACCATTCTGCATTCAGAAATACATAATTAATAAAAGAGTAATAGCTAAATGATTAATCACTAAATTTTATTAAGTTAATTCTCCGGACGCACCTCGTTTGAATTGATTGGAAAAATATACTGATTAATGAATTGGTTCGGGGAACACAATTTGTGAGGACGAGTGATTCGTGCCAGACGGACCAAAGTAGACCCTACCGTAAGGGGTGACAAAAGTTAACCCTTTACGCCGGAAGAATTAATCGGATGACAGGTAAATAAGGGGAGGCCCATTAACGAAATGAGGGGCCGGGACCGCAAGGCGCGCTCTTAACGCAGATGACCCTGTCAAAAGAAACGTTTATTGAACGCCCGGGCACATTAATGCGCGGTCAACCGCAGGGACCTGCTAATGGCGACACTGTCCTACGCCAAGATTAAAACATTCCTAAATGAGAAGGTAATTTAAACTGGGACGTTTATAGGCAATTATAAGGGGGGACAATTTATAAGATATCGCTTTACTTTTTTTTTTAAATCGTCTGGCATCAATAAGGAATAAATAAAAGGCTGCACTGTAATAACAAAGGAAGGAATTACTGTATCAGATTGTAATTAAACAGTTGCCAAGAATATATTTTAAATTGGCAGACAGTGGTAGAAGAATGCGCGTTGTAATAACGTCTCCGGTAGGCGAATATATTACTCTTTAAAAGCAACAAATCATCGGAAAGGCAATCAAACATTGTTGGATAGGGCGTTTAGAATAGAGTGCAAATTGGCGTTCGAGACTCGTCTGCATTGAGGGGTTGGCTAGGTGGCTAGGTTTTTCGCCATGACAATGGTTTCGGGAGGGATTGAGGGAGGGAGGGGAGCCATCAATCAATCTGACGATTAATGCCTGGGTTTGTTGACGAACCGATTGTTTTCGTCTCAGCCACCGGCCAAACAAGAGGCCGGTAAAGGGGGGGAGGGAGTGCTATCGGCCCAGCGCCCCCCCGGACAATATGCGACTGAAGTAAATAGTCCGTTTTGTTATCTGGGTCGGCTGCTGAGCGTGTCATTCCTTGCCGGCGGCGGTGGGCTGTCAGCCCGAACTGATTAGCATCCTAATTAACCTCTAATGGCTTCACCCAACAGGGGATGAAGCCGGATTTGGGCGTTAGGCCACCGGATGTTCTCACGCTCTCTGAACACAGAAGAACCCCCAGTACACCAACTAGCAAGCTATATACAAATTTAGAATACTTTCACATATAAATCCATATTCAAACACATTATATAATACTACAAAGCCGAGAGTAGTACAAGTTTTATAGACATGAACATTTCCAAGAGAACAATAATAATGACAAATTATATTTTATTATTGCGAATAAAAGTGCATAATAAGTTTCACAACAATAAATTAGTTGTAACCAACATCAATAGATAAATTGAAACTAGTCGATATGGGATTATTACGCCTCTTATTACCTTGATTTGGCGAATATGCCAGAAAATAAAAAGAATAATTATATACCACATAATATTTTATCACTATTGATCCAGAAACATGATTATATAAAATTTAAATACATTTATGAATAGAATTACATAAAATGCTCTGCCAGAAAATGTCCCCATTTAATTTTCAGACTGTAGAACTCATGCCATAAAACCTTGATGATTATTTGGCCATTAGCGATAAAGTCCTGCAACGTATAATTAGTAAGATTTACGTTTCGTATATCCTTGAGTATAGGAAATTGGCCGAAACGGTTTTCTCATTGTCACTTCTATCAAATGGGTTGAGCCATATATTATAGTGTTATCGCCCTTACAAAATTCATGAACGGTGTCATGTCATGTAACCGTATGATTATTAACGATAAGATCCCCCAGCCTGTAATTAGTGTGGTATACTTTCTGTTTTTTTGCGCAAAGAAAATGAACAAAATAAGTTTCTCAGTACAACTTCTTTTATTATTTATCTACAATATGCGAGTATTAAGCATGAAACTAGGGAATCTCCACTCCCAAATAGTTTAGACAGAAATAGTAGACAAATTAAAATATAGTTTCGGAAGCATAATTATAGCTCAGCTTATCATTATTATCAAATTATTTAAAGGAATCCGCTTGTACAATATTTAAATACATATAATACTTGTTGGAATGATGAAACAAAAAACTTTCATAACTAAAAATACAGGGTACAAACGAAAATGTTTTCCTTTACTGCAATTTCGTGGCGGACCCTGAAATATTTATTAAAGTTGAAAAAAACAATTAATTCTGGGGCGGCATTATGAATGTATTCAAACTTCGGAATAATTTGTGGAATTATTTAAGTGTTTAAACTCACCAAATGCCGCAATTTCTAAAGAATATATCTTGGAAACTTAAAAATTATACGATGCTTTCTACAATGGCCGAAGTAAGGTTGCGAAACAAAGGAGCCTATAGGGCCTTTTACTTCAGGTGTCTAGAGCTCACATTTTCTGGATTTGTGAAATTTTCGGTGGTTGGTATATAATCCTAGATATACAGTTTAAGTCCAATATTATATATAGTTTTATATATATATATATATATATATATATATATAAAACTATATGTCTGTGGACCACTGAGTTGGAACATAAAATAATAATGAATTATTATTATAATAACACAGCGAGTCTGTTGGTCCTTTCATTCTTTAATTGCCAATTTCTACTGTTAATACTTTACACCTTGACACGACTGGCAACCACAAGTCTGAGCTGCATTTACACATCATGAGTTATACGCGGAAGGAAGAAAAACCGTTCAGTTCAATAGGTCCTTAGAACTCGAATCTGAGGTCAAAGGCACAATTTAGTAGGAAAGAGCCAAGAAGTTTTCTTCCTTTTCAAAGAAGTGGACCCCCCATTTGACCCGAAGGTGTTCCTTAACCAGGCCTCTTCCGTTCTGGTCTTCGTCATAAACGGGCAGAATAAAACTTTGAGTCCGAACCTCTGACACAATTATTGTTATAATTCCAGCTTTTAGAAATTACTTTTCGAAGGTCCGTGTCCCTGGAACCGACCGTTTAGTCCAGGTATCAATGTTACTTTGACCTCCTTTGAATCTGACTGCTTCACGATTATAAATCATGCACGTAGACACCGGTAGTGCACATTCTGAGGTAGCACTATTTTTTTACCACCTGATCGAGGACGCAGTAAGAGAATGTTATTTATAGTTGCGTTGTGCACTCGTGCATTTCACATCACTAGGTGTGTCATTAAGTTTTGTAAACGTCTCATATTTTCTTGTAGAGTCAAACTCTTTCCGGCTGTACGTTTGATTTATTAGTTAGGTCTATTTCAATCTTTTTAAAACCGGACAAAGGTTTTTAACTTCCCAGATAGGTAAGTAATTTCGCCTATACTATATAATGATTGTAAACCCTCTTTTATCTAAACCTATTATTGTACCTAAACAGACTATTGCCTTGATAAGGGTATAGAAAGTTACAGGCTGGAAACCGCATGTTCCCAGGGACGGTATCGAAGTCGAGTTTGAGCTCTCGGCCGAAGTAGTGAGCGTGACGCAGACCGAAGAGCTGAAGAGAACCGTCCGTCTGTTTGTGGGTAAGGGGGAGGAGAGCGTCGGCTCGGGGGCGGCGGGCGGCTCTAGGGAGGCCGGCGGCCCTCCAGCCACCGGCTGTGCCGCCTCCGACCCGCCCGACGACTGGAGGATCACAGCTTGCAATACAACCGCATCGACCGGCACCCTGCTCTGCTCCTGCTCCCACCATCTCCTATACGCCCCAGTCAACAATTACAACCTCCCTCCGGACAAGGTAACCAGGCGACGTTAATAACTTTTTGTCAATGAGAGTTAGTCATACAATCAGGTCATATAATGGACTAAAACCAATCGTGGTTCTAGTAACGAAATTATTATAAATTCCTCTAAATATTATCGAAAAAAGTATTCGATATATTTAAAAATATTGGATGACATTGGTTGTTCAGATTCGATATCATAAATTCTACCCATCTTTTAAATACTCCAGCGATATTATTGTCCGCCGGACGCCCCAAATTATTCATAATTTCCAATTCATAGTGAACGTTCAATCCTAGAATTTATACACTCCGTTAATTGTTCGCGACCATTAACACGAAAAGCCCTAGCCCTGTTAATTCGGCGTTAGAAAAACGGCCCCCCCTGGCATTGTCCCAAAAGGCCAAGTTTAAATAACCCCCCCTTTTCTCCCGCCCAACAAACAATTTAAACTAGTCCGCTGCCGGGGACATAAAACTCAGGCATCATCCTAAACCCCGCAATGGGCCTCCTCCGCTCCCCCACTGAGGCCACCCTTACTCCAGTTTTTAATATCGCGACAAAAACACCCGCGCCGCTCCCTTTGACCTACGACACCACGGCCGCACAAAGGCCCAGAGCCCGGGGATAAACTACATGGCGGATAAATCCGATCGGCAAAATTCATTTCGGCCGAACGGCCGTATCTATCAGCTCCGGCAAATACTGGGGTCGAAATAATTCCCTGTTTCTGAAATGAGGTCTTTCTGTTGAAACTCATCTCAACGGTTTCTGTCAAGGACCCCCCCATTTTTCTCCACAATAAATTCATCGGGCCATTCGATGAGACCCTATATTACCCGCCTAAGAGAAAGCTTATGAACAAATCCCTCACGAACATATTTTTGTTTCACTAATACAAATGCTTCGAATCATTGGCTTCCACAATCTAATATGTTATTCTGTAAATACGCTGTCATACCATTGTTATTTCAATATGACAATGCCCTCATTACTGAGATCTCTAAGCGGTCTCAGAAATGGATCTTATCCATCCTCCTGTATTAACTTGTTAAGACTCCTTTATTACAAGAATATGAAGCCCATTTTTCAACCTTCTGCTTCTTTCTCTTTGCACTTCCTGCTATTTATACCTCATCCTGCTTTTAACAAGCCAACAAGGTGATATGCATCATTTATGCTTGAATTAAGATTAAACTTATTTTCTCCAACTCTATACTTTCATACCATTTGACAATAATCACGGTCATAATTATGTTTTAACTGATCGAATGTATAAAAATCAATCTGTCATCAATGTATAAACCATCTGATGCACCCGTTGGTCGATTTTCCTTTTATGAAAGTTTTAGAAATAGTTTAATTACTCGGTCCTTTACCCTACGCTTGCATTTGACAACCGAAGCGGACGCAACTTCATCCGGCTGCCTACGCGTGACTTCAATGGGTTTTTTAATTCAGTTAACATTGGAAAATCCCCAGTTCAATGTATTCACAATGGCGTGATAACTTTTTCGATCTGGTAGCCATTGAACTGGAACCCAGGTGTTTGGAAGAGTTTCATTGTAGCCAAACGTTCCAAAGTCCCCCACCAATCCTCTTCCTATCAACCGTTAGGTGTCTCTAATTGTTCCTATTGATAGAAAACCGAGCGTAGTGTACTACCCTTTAACTTTTCGTGAAGATCATATGAAATCTCCTTTGATCAATTTATCAGAAAAATGTTGGAAAATATTAAAACTCATTCTAAAAAAGGAAATTATTTTCGATCTACAGAAATTACGTCATTAGCTCTTTCTGTTTTCATGGTTCAATGTTCATGGTTTAAGGTGGAACTTACGATAAAGTAAACAGAATTAAGCACCTGCTAAGCAAATATATCTTTTGCCATACGCGAATTAATCATGCAGTTTTATTTCACGCTTTCCAGTAAATCATTTATTTCGTTCCATCACTAGCATCGGAGACATTCGAAAAGAAATACCATAAATCGTACTTACAGTTGAGGGGGTGAGAGCACTGTTGGCAGAAACTAGAACTGAAATATTTTCATGAAGGCCCAGTGTAAAAAAGCGGAGTTTGCAAGACAAAGAACGGGAATGTCGGGTCGCTATTTGATATAACGCCGCTCGTGCAGTCCGTAACCGGGGCAACCTTTGCATCATATATCAGACAATCCAGACCGCTTAAAAAATTGTTGCGAATGGATTTTTTCCTACAAAACAAATCTTTTTTTTATCCAATTTACAAGTAATATTGAAAACCCCATTCTGCAGACCAATTTCAAGATCAATTTTATTACCTCAAATTATTAACACAATAGTCCTTTTACTTCGTTATAATTCGGTCTGTCGGTTACACCAGACCTTGGGGTTTTTCGTTTGCTTCCCAATTAACAATCTGAAACTCAAACAGATTGAAACAGCCAAAACCAAAGTTAAATTTACCGTTCAGCCTTTCCTGTACTTAGACAGCTTTCAAAGTTAAGGTGACCAAACGATTACGAAAATACAATATATTAGTGGGTGTAAATATTATATGTTTATTTAAAATAATGCTTTCACATTCGTAACTGTCGCACATTTTAAAAATAACTATATTGCGGAAACAACATCCCAGGTGTAAACCCGAGTTATCTAATCAATTATTTACCGATATGATTGTATCTTATTAATTGCATTAACTGGCATTGCGATACTAACTTAATTTTAACAAAAACGCAAATTTTGATCGTTAAACTCATATTAATAATGACAGTTTTGTAAACTTCATTGGAATTGTATTCGATTGTTGCATAATTGAAGCGGTTGTTTTCCGAAATAAGCCTCGTTAACCTCTAACATTTTCGGTAAACAGGTTGAATTGGAATTCTGGTTGTTATACAAATTAAAAGAAAGAGTGGATATATGGGCTTTATAACTGGTTGAAATTATAGCAACAAATAGATGCAGAAAATAAACCTGGCAGAAGATGCAAATATAAGGAAAGTTATTAGTGTAACAATTTGGATCCTATTACTTCTGGAATATTGCCGCCGGTAATACTGTCCAATTAAGGGTTTAGGTAAAAACATTTTAGAATGGAGATGTCATATTTTTGCTGGTAGAAGTTGAAAAGTACGTGAACTCACTTGAAAGTACTTCGAAGTAATTTAAGTCTGGGGAAGGGACAGCAGAAGAAAATTATAGCGGTTTTACGTGATATATTGAAATCGTATTTACATCTAAACAGAAAACAGGAAAGAAATACTGGCTTAGCTTTTTATGTTTGTTGATAAATAAAAATTCGTGTAAGTAAATTCTCGGTGAAAATATTTCAATATTGAAACCTGAGATTTGGAATTTCAAGATGCATTTTCTATACCCAACATTTTTTTTTCGTTCTGTTTACCATTTACCATTTCGGGGTCAGATATCTGGGAATGAAATAAAAATACTTAATCGTAGGAGAGGCGCACCTATGCGAATCCGGAACTGCCCTCCTTTCAGAATTTTATATGCCGTCCTGGTAAAGCTCTCTCCCTTTAGATAAATCATCGAAATTGCTCCGGAAAGTGGTGGGGGGGGGGGCTAGCGCTAAGCCTTTTGATGTTACAAATGCCTCCGATATATTACTTCGAGGTTTAGTGGTTTTTGTGCAACCTTCGAATAAAAAATAGAACAGAATAGGAGCTGATTCCATATTCGGTCCAATTAAATCTTCTTTGGTATTTGCGGGTCGGAATCCCCTTTAATTGACGGATCGCCATTGGTTTGAACTTTCAACTTAAACTTTCGGCGGGAAACAAAAAAAATCGTATCTTTAAAAATACTTGCTGAGCAGTAGTTGTGTTAGCATATTCCTAAATAGCAAATTTAAATACTGCACAGTAAATTGTGTGCACAATTTTCCCCGTGCGCGGGGTTATTGATGCAATATTTCTGTGTACACCGCCACGTTTGACTCCCTTTATCTCCGCAACCGCGAGCGCAAAAGCGTAGAATCGTTTTAAAGCCCTCGACGATATAAATGTGTAACATATACATCCATTTACATATATATATATATATATATATATATATATATATATATATATATATATATATATATACATATAAGAGGTATCTCGTAGTGGTTTAAACTAAAACTGCAACACTTTTGATTAAACAGTAGAATATTATTGACAATGATGGTTTGTTTTGGCAGTAGCAAATTAAATTTCCATAAATTCATCTGTACCTCATTTCAACACTGGTATCTTGAAGTCCTCATCAGAACTATCCCAAATTTTTAACAGTTATTTAGATAAAATAATATCCTATCGTGGAAGTTAGATATTATGCATGATTATCGAAGAGGAGAGATAAATAAAAAAGCGGGTATGGAGGATTCAGCCAATGAAAAATTATTTAAAACAAACTTCCTTATAATTCCCATGACAAGAGTATTACCTTAATAATTTCGCCGGAGGTATCCTTGCCTGGAATTTAATTTTCGGCGTATGTTTACTACGGGGAAAAAATTCTCATTTTAATATTCTTACGTGTAATTTTCATTCTTAGCCGTGGACCAATGGAGTAATTTTGTCCGGAATTCTGTATTTTATGACGATGTACCTACAACGGGCCGTTTAATCACATCTCAGAATGAACGCCGATTATAAGTTCTGTGTTTTAAAATCCAACAAATTCTTATATTATTGCCTTCCGATCGAATTTACGACATTGTAAAAAGTTATATATATATATATATATATATATATATATATATATATATGTATGTATTATATTTTATATGTACAATAATTTAACTTTCCTGGGGAATGGTTTTCTAAATTGTTTGTATAATGGATACATGCCCTCTTAGTCGTTTCTTCATTTAATAATACCTGGGGGATACAGTCTTCACATTTTATTCTAAAATGTTTATTCTATATACTAACATATACGATGTAATATATAAGATAAAATATATAATAAAATTTAAGATAATCCTATAGCGCTGCTTTCACAACTACATTCATTACCCTAAGCATTTATAACCAATCCATTGCTTTAATCAACTCTGAATCAGGGAGGACTTGATCTACATAGCGTTTTACGTAGATTATTTTTACGACAGATATTTATGTTCCAACGTCATTCTACAGTCATTCTACAGGCTCTGGAATAACGAATACATTATGGAACGAACAAGGAACCATCTCACGGGCGGTAATTGGCGATAAAATTGATGGGAGGATTCTTTAGCCACCCCACATTTTCGAAAGACCGTCCCTACTATTATTCTTCATTCCTGTAATCGAAGACATCCCCATTCATTCCCGCTAATGGTTTTATAGGTTGAACGCTATAGGTTGTTGAACGCTTTATACAAGAATAATTGTATAAGATTTACGTCGTATTTAGACATTTTAGGGAGAATATTTTACTGTATAATTTCAATAACATATGATTTTACAAAAACAATGAAATGTTTTGGCAGCAAAATGTAGCAAGGTAAAGCTACATTTCATTTTCGTTAATAAAAGTGAGCGGTTTATTTTGCATAGTTTTCCCGACTTGTATACAGAAGGGCCCGAAAATTAGGGAGCCGTGACCCAGAGAAGAAAACCGTTAGTATCGATTTTAATCATATTTTATTACCTCAGTTCCGAACGAATGAACGGCGCAATACACCCGCCTGGAGAACGAAATAGCTATGAAATGGTACCGCGGCCACAATTGGGTCACCGATCGGGATAAGAGCAGGCGACATTGTTGTTAGCAATAACGTTTTATTAAGAGGTCTTGTAATAAGAGACCTGGCGACCGTTTTACTATTTTAACAAGCTACGTTCCTTGTAGCCAATGCGTTTCAACTGGAGATTTTTAATAGGAAGTTACATTCGAAACCCGACTCAAAGCATTACTTATTTGGATTTGCTCACATAAAAATATAATTGAAATGAAAACCATTCGTATTTAGTTTAAATCATTAAATTAAAGTGTATGTCGTATGAACTCTAAAAGGTTCAACTCGTGCAATGAAGAAACCACCAAATAAAGCCACTATATAATGAAATATGCTAGGAAAGTTAATCTAGGTTTTGAATCAAAAATTTCAATAGTTACTCGGTGATTTGCTCGACCCGTATTACTCTCTTCACTGAGGTATGTCGGACCTCAATCGCTTTTGGACTAAGTCCATAATACGGAGTTATAAATGAGGCGGCTTCGGCGCCTAGGCCGAGAACTGTTGAAAAAAAATTGGTGAGAGAATCCCCAGCAATTACAAAAGCCTGAAAATATCAATCAGCGTTGGACCCAATAATTAAATAGTAATTAGTAAATACCCTTAGGTCCAATCGGGATCAAATACGGGAGACGGTGGTTAGATGTTAAAATGCGGAATGCTTACTTCGCTGTTGCGGCACTCGAGCTTTCACTCATCTGCCCAATTCTAGGCCCGGATTCTCAGGAATGTTTAACCAATTCCGTCCTATTCGGGGATCGAACCCCTGAGACCCTTTGGCTCTAAAGTAGGTACGCGGACCTGCAGAGCCGTGTGTATCCGCCACTTCGATTTATCGATTATTCGTATAATTATTTATTTAATTATTATCCCCAATATCCCTATTCGAAACACCCTTACCTACGGCGGATAAGGTAAAATACCTGGGCCTCTATATAGACAAAAGACTGACATGGAATCCTGACATAAAACTAAAAAGACTGGAAGTTAACAGACGATACAAGTTACTACATAGATTACTAGACAATAGATCAAAATTAAGCTTAAACAACAAATTATTATTGTACAACACTATGCTAAAACCGATCTGGACATACGGACTCGAACTGTGGGTTTCGGCCAAACCGACAAATATCCACAAAATCCAAACCTTACAGTCAAAAATAATAAGGACAATAACCAACGCACCCTATTATGCCTCCAAACTTACCCTACAGACAGATCTTAAAGTCCCGTTTGTCCGAGACCTTGCCATACAATGATACCGCAATTTCCACTCACGACTCAACCATCACCCTAATCCACTAGTCCAAACCCTACTATCTCCCGATATCCCAAACGTTCCTTACAGACGCCTGAAAAAGGAAGTGGCCAAGCGACCTAAATGTTTAAATAAATAAATATTTTACAGTTGTAACAATAAAAGAGTGAAAAAAAATATTATCCTATGCTCTGACTTAATTATGAGAGACTTTTCATGTTTTAACATTAGTGTTAAACGTGTTTCGCCTGATTACATTTCGCTTATACATTTCAACTATTTATTCATCATAATGTGATACGAAAGGGGATTAGGTCTATTGCTCTGTTTGTACCAGAAGGGCGCCGGCGGGAGGTCCTCGGCTGTGGTCGTGGTCGGGTGTTGCTGCTGCCTTGTCCAGTCGATGCTCACCCTTCTCCTGTTGGTCATCAGATGGTGGCACAGGCCCTCGTGCATGCTCTTCCTCAAGCTCCAGTGCTGTTCCGCCACCGCGGCCACCATGTCGCTATTCATATACGCGACTAAAGCGGCTGTCCCAGAGGTCAGTCAAACATATTCATTCTAAAATTATCTCCCGCTCTCCCGACTTTCCGTCCTCCCACTGCCCGCAATACCCACTCAACTTTGTACCGAACTGTTATTCTCGGGCGAGAGCCTCGTTGCGAATTAGAAAATCGGCTCGTATTATGGGTCCCCCCGGTGTGTATTCACGGACCCAGATAATACGAGAGCACCGACAGAACCCTTATAATGGGGTCGTATATTCGTTGTTATCGACAATTTCTTGCAGTTTCCAGGTCAGTGGCAAATTGACTTCGAACTGCTTGTATGTGGGTTCTTTAATGCTGTGTTCGAGTTCCTCTTTAATATAGACCCGATGAAATTAGTTATTAGTCAAGTTATGTAATCGCTACTTTGCGTCAATGCTATAAATACTCTGCAGAATATTAAATTTCTGCGAATATTAAATATTTGGTTTATGTAAAGCGGATACAATTCCATTTATGCCATTTTGATAAAGTGTAAATTAAATTAAAATATAATACATCGATCGTTGAAATATGAACTTAAATTATTTCCGCGCAGCTTATTTATTAATTGCCGCTTTGCATCAAAGTATTTACTTCCCTATTTGTTAATTATGCGTTCCAGAAATATAAATATATTGAAATATACTGTAACCTTTTGAGTGCAATCTCCGATTCCGGTTCTTGGGATCTTCTGTCTCAGTTCGCCGGTTTGGTCTTTTGCTCCACCAGTTTCGGCTGCTCACCGTCCTCAGCTGCTTCGGAAGATCCAAAAAACCACGATATTTCATACGGATAATTCCAATTTCATTACGATTATCCCTGCATACGTGACACCGACCGGATTCATAACGGCAACATGGGAAATTTCTAATTGCCGTTATCGATGCGGACACGGAAGAAAAGTGACAATTGGCAATTAGCCCGTTCAGGGGGAGGGATAAGGATCGTTGAACTGATAATATGTGATTGATTGTGAAGCGGGGGTTGGTGCCTGTTATTGTTGGACCGTTGGGGAGCCCCTGACTGGGGATGACATCAGACGTCAATATGGCGAATATTGTCCGCACAAGGGACCACCCCTAGCCCCCTCCTTCATCCCTCTACTAAACCCACACCGCTGTCTCCGGCACATGTACCGGCCGTTTCACACTCCGCCCTCTTCAAAATTATACTCCGACTACCTGTGTCAAATATACACTTCCGCTTTCAGACCAATCCCACAATAACCTCGATATATTTCCAATTATATTAAGCCGCTTATGTATAAATATATAAAGCGGAATTAATTCCACGGAAATGTAATAACTTTTCCAGGGCATGCAATTTTACATATCAGTAAGCCTCCAGTTCTTCATACTGATAACGCTGTCTTCTCAACTCGCTAAGATGGTTATCGTCTATTCGGAAGTCGTGAAAATCCCGAAAGTCAAGCACTTTCGGCTTACAGTCGTCACCATCATTACCGGTAAGTTGGAACAGCGATCTCATTGTGCGATTAAGAACCGTTCATTTCCCGGCCTCCCATTCTGCATTTCCTACTATCTAATTCTGCCGACAGTTTGAGTTCAAGAAGTGAAAACTAGTAGCAGATATCTGAGAAGGGTATTTTAAATAAATTCTGTATTTTCTGTTACGCTTTTTAATTTTGAAGGTTTCAAAGAGAAATATTCGTCCATTCGACGCGAACAATTAAGAACATTAAATATAAATTACAAACAACACGAACAAATTATTTGTATTTATAGATTGAGGACGTTTTAAATTATATAATTAATTTGATAACACATAAATGGAAGCGATATTCTACTTCATCATATTCTGACCGTTCGAGTATGAAAACACAGGGCATCGAACAGTGAGGCATACCAGAGTATAGTAGGGACGGTGGAGGGTAGTCTGGGAGTAACAGGACTCCACTACGAGAATGTCACTTCTCCACACTCATTCGGTAATTGTTCGTATCGAAATCGACTATTTCTAGACTGGTAGACTGTTGGTCTGTTGCAGGTATCTGCGGTGTTTGCGGCCTGTGCAGCGCTCTGGTGCACAAGTACAGGAGCGGGGGAGGGAGCGGGGGCGGGGGCGAGGAGCCCGAAGCTGCCGCCTACCGTTGGATCAGGTACGGCTCGGGCATGTTCCACATCACCGCCACGTACGCCGCTCTTGTCCTCCTACTCTACTTCTTCATCGGCTCCGATCTAACATTCAAGCTGGCCGCCATACTCAACAAGATAATACCCGCTGCCAATGAAACTATTCATAGAAGGTGGGTGAATAGAAAAAAACTAGTTAACAAAATAATCTTTGTTTCAAATATTTACGATTTAAAATTACGAAATATTTATTTCGCAATCTCGTTCGAATAAAATTCAAAAAATGAACTGAAAAAAGAATCGTCTTACTTAACACTACTGGTGTTAGAGCCTTTTCAAAGACATCTTAGACATCTTTAAAAACTGTTTTGTAAAGCAAATATTATTTCTGAAAACGAATTTATTAGAGTTTTTCATATAACGGATTATTAAATTTCCAGGAGCGTTCCAAGGTAAGTGAATGTAAGTTAATAAGTCGGTCCATTCCCCATGAATGAAATCGGGCTAGAAAAGTCCAACGAGTCAAAAAGATCTCCTCCTCTACCCTCAGATATTGAAATATTTCGGGAAATATCAGTTTTTGAGAATTTTATTCGCTGGGAAGTGTGGAAGGTGTAATCCTTCCTTTTGTGCATATTTGAAAATTTCAACTTAGTAAAAAATTTTATTTAAGAAGCCGATTTGTGAAGAGCTTTGGCGTACTCCCGCGGAAAGATGATTTTCACATTTTTAAATTGAAAGAACCCCGAAAGAGCAGATTTTTATGTTCCTTTATTTTATTATTTCGTATGACAAAATTTTATACAAAATTATTATTTCGAATTACACAGTGTCAGTAGATAAAGGAGTACGTTGTTTCGGTCTGTCAGCTTAAAAATTTAATTTTAACATCACACGTGTTTAAATGTTCATCGTAATATTAATGACATTGTAACGCAGTCGAAGAGGGATGTAATTAAAAACAAAGCGATTAGGAAATAGGCGGGCTTAAAAAGAGGCCAATTCATTATAACACTCAGGAAGCAAAAAATGATCGGAAGAAAGCTTTCAAAGTGGGAATTAATCTTAGATGAATTGTGTCTAATTTAACAGTAATGGATTAGGGTTCGATATAAGAGATATTGGTCCTGTTATAGGAGCATTAATAACTCGTCCATTTATAAGTCTAGACGTTTAATTTATTTCTGCCACAGACTAACGCTACTTCTTTTTTGACCGAATATTTAACCAATTTATATCTAAATCGCTTAGTCTGAAGAAGGAAATGTAATAACCATTTTCAGCGATTACATCAAAGACAAATATTTTCGTGAAACTAAAAACGGCACATTTAATTATACTTTAATGACTGACATTCAATTAAGAAACTTCATTTCACAGAAATATATAATTTAAATCTGTCCTTCTAATATCCCTTAATGCTTTTAATATAGATTTTGTAACTACACTCTACCTTTAATTTCAACGTATTTAACTTCGTTTGTACTTACAATTACGGGTTCAATTTTCTCCTGTGTAGAGGCAGTGCAAACTATCGCCATTCGCCTTAACCTCAATAACTCTCTTATCAAATGCACACAAATGAACATGATTAGGAAGCGAAAGCAGCCTAATATTACCGATCAACCAAGCGAGTAACGGTGTTATTAAATTTAATTAGTTTGTAATTATGAATTTCAGGACGAGCTTTACCCCTGTTGCTACCCCTGTTGCTGCTGTTGCTGTTAGTATTTAAATATATTGAAGGGAATTTCATCATTTCATCATTTATTTAAAATACTATCAGCATTATTTAAATTAATCGCCAATGATTCGTTCGGCATCAAATAAGTACGTTGATTCAAAGCCGATTAAACTGAATAATTTATATGCAGTTATCCTAATATTCCCCCGCAACCGGTAATAAAAGGGGTAAATATAATACATTGGGAGAGGGAAGAAAACACGCTGTATGTCTTAATTAATATTGACGTTTATTGCAGTGGAATTCACTATTAACGAATTCATTGGGTTGTGTACGCCCATTAGTCCAGAGGCCTCGAACTGCGGCGCAGTTGCCGAACACGGTTAAAACAACACCCCCAACTACCGGAAACTAATTTAATTGGGCGTGTTCCGATACAGGCACCTAAACGTTTTGGGCAAACAAGAAATTATCGAACTATAATAACTTATTATCTGATAGCATAGTGCGTCGAGTTGTGTGCACAAGTCCAAGATTTACAGGCGAAGTTTCGATTGGGAACACTCCGGCCGATCATTAACTACGTCGGCCTGAGGGGGAAATAAAATTTACCAGGAATCAGTTGCATGTGATAGGTTAGATGATAGGATTAAAACGACTTGTACTGAACTATGGGCACACACAGCTATTACCGATTACATTGAATTCTCACAGCGACCTTATGCATTACAACAGAATACGTTAGATTTTAATATAACATTGTTATACCAAATATCGGTCACCGGGTTGGGGAATTTTGTTTCTGACCGACTTGTGATTTAATCGAACGGCTGATTTACTTATTTCAATCCTAATTACGTAAAACATTGGGGGGGGGTGATATTTCCTAATTCAAGGTTTAAATGATAACGGTTT
Organism: Lethocerus indicus; assembly: GCA_019843655.1. Lineage (NCBI taxonomy): Eukaryota > Metazoa > Arthropoda > Insecta > Hemiptera > Belostomatidae > Lethocerus > Lethocerus indicus. The sequence continues at coordinate 15,286,455 of JACDQD010000003.1, read as the reverse complement.
AAATTCAACGTTGAATTGATAACGTCGTTTGCATTCGGCGATATTTTATACTTAAAGAAGCCATTATTATTTAAGATAAGGAAAATGGCATAACAGCTAATATAAAAGCTTTGATAACATTTAATGATAATTTTAATTAGGTAATTATAGAATTCATCGCTCATTACTGTTTTACTTTTTATACGCCATTGAAATATATATATGTTTGATGTTACAACATAATAATAAGAATGTAAATCAGGTTTGTGACATTGAAACACGTAACGGTTAGCGAAGTGAGTTTGATGAATTATATTTCATTTTACTTTTTATTTTTTTAAATTTTTTAATTTTTATATCAGAAATAAGTACGATGTGGCTTGCGTTGTGTTGGGGAAGGACTTGTATTTGTTCTGGCTTCAACAAAATTTAACTTGTCGTTGAAAGCACGGTTACATATTCACTTTGTTCGAAATTTCATCGCTATACATAGCGATTACAATCAATCGGCGGTAAAAATATAAACGACGGGAACACCCACTCGGATAACTCGTATTATGATTTATTGAATCATCGAAGATACGTAAAATTAGCCCGGTAACCTCTAGCGAGATAACTGAATGGGAGCTGTGGGGCCCGCTAGCAGGGAGCAACGAACTCCGTTCCTCGTATCGGGCGGAGAGCTAAATTCAGAACAATTTATTTATAGGCGACCATTACGGCTCGGAGTTGAATGAAATATGCCTTCAAACGAGTGCTATTGTCGCACATTTGATATGACAAAGTTGTCATCAGTAAAAACTGATGGTATTCCAGTCTTCGCTAACCTTTAAAGAAATACAATGATAGTTGTCGATTATGACTCTTTTCAACATACACCAATTTCTGGATTAAATTAGTTTATAATCGTAATTAAATACCATTATAAAATATATATCTTATGTTTTTTAAAATATTATCCAGACTAAATAGAAAAAGATTATTTGATATGAACAGAATTATTTAGTTTCTTACAGTAAGTATAAAAATTCTGTAAGGTTCACTATATATTCATATCGGTCGATAAATATATTCATAATTAAAAAAGGCCTATCGGCTTCGGTTGAGAGGATGAAACAATATCAGCCTGAACTGAACTATGCCGGACTTTATGCCACCAGCGAAACCGCTCTGTCCATTAATCACTCTATACTCCCGGTTCAACTCTTACTCAAAGTTCAAGTGCACCGGCTAGAGTTTTCAATTACTGCGCAAATGAACAGGAACGCTTGGTTCTCAAATGAGTCTGGAACATTGAAAAGACATCAACAAATTCTCATTGAATTCTCACAGCGAGCCGTTCGGGAAGTATTTATATGTGGTTGGGCTGGAACATTATGACACATACAGACCGGTATATAACGGTATAAAAGGAGAGACGGTATGAAATTGGTGCAGGCCACTATTGGATCAGTTGAAAGGCAACTTTTCACAAATGGCCCCGGGGCCCGGTTCCGAACACTTAACACGGTTTGAGGGTGTGGAGGGGGGGGAGGAAGCGAGCCTACCCTTTCCTTTTAACCCCCTTTCAATTTGAGGCCTACAGATTTTTCACCTTTCCCATAACTCAATTTTTTATCCCGGAATTGGGACATACAAAGCGCCCCAATCTCTCTCTCACTCTCTCTCTCTCGCTAAAAAGCCAAACTTAAAATACGTCCCTCTTTGCGTAAAAAAGAAATAAATAACGCAGTCACCGGCATCAAAAGTAGCCCGGGAAATTGTGTTAGTGTATTATAAGTTTCAGAAAATGTTCCGGGTTGGCCGGGTCGACTCTTGAGATCCGATGAGACATCTCATGCTCCGCGGAAGAATCCTCTTATTCAGCCTACCTGACTGTTGGCTTATCTTTGGATGGGCCGCTATATAACTAGATTGACTTTATAATGCGTTAAATTGGTGGCCCGAACATATTTTAAGTGGTCTGTACTAAGTGGGAACTTTGGTGGTAAAATTTCTTACCACTGCTCCTGCTGATAGGACTATATTTATTAATTGTGCAGATCTATCCGAAACGAGAAAAAATTGTTTTAAATGAAAATATTTTGAATCGAAATTCACTTCCAAATAATTGTGTCATCCCAACAGAACCGGGCTAATTAAGAGATCGCTTGCAGTTCTGGTGTCTACCGTTTGCATGACAACGTGCAGCGTTCTGTACGCCAACAATCCGACCCTTGGATACCAGTGTGCTTTCGCACTATCAAGTGCTGCAATGGTAAATAAGATTTTCATTCAAATTTTCCTTCATATTGTTAGCCGTTTTTCTTTCGATTATTTAATTTCGATTTCGTTCAAAATGGCGTCTCCTTAAGAAACAAATTCAGATCGGAAAACGTTTATATTTACAATTAAAGCTAATACAAGTTCATACATCCTTCTTGTCAGTTATTCACTCATTCTTTATGCACTGAACACTTAAAATTGTGCACAAATTAGTTGCTCATCATAAGATTTATTAGTAACATCTGTCGTGCTAGTTCATTCTTTTCCGACCCGTGTTTTACTTATTCATTACAGCTAATATTTTTTACAATCAAATAATGAATACCTTTCACATTTCAATGTATTATGTACAATAGGACATTAAATATAGTTAATTATTGGAATTATAAAGAATATTATAATTACAAGATCTGTATTCATATTTATAATGATTTCCCAACGTACATTTTGTTTGAATGTTTGAATTCCAGGGTCTGACTATATTCGTTTGCTACATAATATTGTCGGAAACAATACGAGGGAGTTCGGGTTTCTTCGGAAAGTCCACAATACTCGGGCTGGAGGAGGCGTACAGTTCCGAATCGGACAATAGCTGTAAGAACAATTTATCACTTTACTACTGTACATAATTTGAAAATGTTATCTCATAGCGATTGAGCCCAAACGTACTTTCTGGTTAAATTATAAGTATTTTTGAATAACTAATAACAATTGTCAATAAATTCTGTCTAGTCACTCACCGAAGGCGTATCAACGTAAGTATATCGTGTTGAATGAGATTTGTTATCATTGTTCAGAAGCAATATTTTTTGGATATATGCCAATATTTTGTATGACACTACTTATTGCTGTATCACATTTTCGCGACGAGCTACTGTAAATCAATTGAAAGGCAACAATATTATTACTCGGAATGACTGGTTAATTGTGAAGGTGAAGAAAGATAAAATGAAGGTAAAACGTTAAATGAAAATCTGCATACGATTCCTGTGCTAATTTTAAATTCTTAAGATATTCATTGTTACGACTATATACAGGAAGTATATGAGCTTTTAAATAGTTTCGAGTCGTGCAATGTTTCGAATTGTTTGTTGAAGTTTTCACTAAACAAGAAGCTGAAGCCGAGTGCGAGGGAATACCGCCCAAGAGGTCCGATGAAGAGATATCGACTTGTCCCGAAGAGATCGTCCTGAAACCGCTGAACGCTCCCAGGAAAAGTGTCACGTTCCACAGCGACCTCGTCACAGGTTGTAGTCATGTTTACACTCGTGTAGTCGTGTTTACCCACTTGTTTACTCGCCGCAACCGGATTCCGCTTGCCACCTCGCCAAATTTATCACTGATTACTCGTTAAAGAACAAACAGAAGATATGTTCCCGGTGAGAAGGATTTAAACGTACGCGAACAAATGAGACACATTTAAATACGCAGTATAATTCACTAGCTTCGTAGCTTCGTGCCGCTCAGTGGTATCATCGAGTGTGACTACCACGTCGTAAATCCGACGTAAATAAAGCAGTCCAAGTTATGATTACTTAAAACAGTTTTAACTGTGTTATTATTCTTAAAAAATTTGTCCGCCAGATTTGTCGGATATTTTAACCGCGAGATACATTGTTTCCCACCGCCGGTTCGGTCGATAAGAAAGTTAATGTCATAATATCCTATTGCAACCAAGCATCATGTCCCGTTATCCTCTATAGCACTAAATTATTGACATACTGACGTAATATCATATCAGTACCTATAATTTCTACTGACAGGTTGACAAAAATACAATATAGGGACTAATGAAGTTAGTATACAAAACCCAGAGCATCGTCGCTCTCAACAATACTTAGAATTAATGTATGGATAATTTCGAAAGCGTTCTGACTTTCTGGCGGCGATTTCAGGATGCTCGGTTATAGAAGACAGCTCTTCGGGGAGTCCCGAAAAGGAGGAGGGTCCGCCGTGCCAGCCGAGCGAGAGCGCCGGCCCCAAGGAGAGGCCGGAGGTGAGGCCGATGCCCCGGGCCAGCCACCAGCAGAACCCGCCGACGGACCCCGCCCTAGGCTGCCTCCAGGAGGTGGTCACCACGAGGGTCTGCCTGGAGCTAGGCGTGCTCAACTCTTCGGACAACAGGGCCCCGGTCATGGTCTGCAACGTGGACATAGAGCCGTCCACCCGGCTTCTGGAGGTCATCGAGGCCCCCGCGACAGCCCCGCCGGCCACCGTCCGCGAGGGCCCGCCCCAGGTCGACGTACTCAATAGGATAACACACGACCTCCAGTACTTGCTCAACAACGGTACCGAAGACTCGGACTACGCGGACGACCTCAAAACACCCCTGTGAACTTTTTGACATTCGAAAAAACAATGTGATACTAGTTGTAAAAATGAGTGGTATAAATTATCCGCTACTAGGGCAATACATTTTACATTTTTACGTTGTTTTATTCTATTCGTCCTATCTCACTGTTATAACTTTTCCTTTAATATCATCTCTCGTAGAATTTTCTATTATGATTTTATCACAGAATGAATCGCGGGGACGGCCTCGCCTTAAATAATATTAGAACAGTTACAATAACATTAAATCCAAAAAGAACGAGAAAGAAATTGTGTAATAAACATTCTAAAAGAATTGTCCTAAATCGTAAACTTAATGATCTAAATGAAAAAATTATAGTTTAATATACCTGTTTTGTGGTCTGCGAGGGGTTGGAATACTGTAGGTTCGTGGTGTTTCTGTCTCCTCTCGCTGGTTTGGTCTTTTGCTAGACCGGTCTAGCGAGAGGAGAAAGAAACACCACGAACCTATGAAAAAATTATAATTATTAATAACAATAGAAAGCCCTGATCATTATTTCTGTAAATCTTATACCGAGAAAGCAGTTTACCAAACCGAATATAACTGAAACACACATCCCCCGTAAATCGAGTTCACGATCGTGACAAATTGCAGACAACAGATCCGTATTCTCCTACCGGGAATTGGTTCCTGAACCGCGCGATTGGATTAGGATCACAAATTGCCTAAGGTCGACACCTAGCTATTGTGTAACAACTTTTTGCCTTAACGGGGTCAAAAGTGGCTTTAACTAATGCCGGGGAAACAGAAACGCAATAATTTTTGCGATGGCTGAACAATTAGCATTGTTCTATGTAACAATTGTAACAATTACGCTTGAGTGTTGACTCAATTCATTGTAGCATTGGTTGAGCGGGGATTGAAATAATTTACAATTACATGTTTTTATAATAATATCTACTAGTTGAATTAGATAAATTTGTTAGATTTAATTTCCCCGTTATCAAGACACAACAATTCACGATGCTAAGATTTTCGATGAAAACCGTCCATCTCTGGTACGGAAAACCGTAACATGGAAAAATCCTGAACAGGGAAAATTGTACGTTCCCAACCTACGCCTCACGGGTTTCGAAAGAAATATTCCATTTATTATTTACACACAACTATAACAGCAACTTTTGAAAGAATGACCGCATACTGTGCTGTAAAAATATAAACACAGACAATTAAGTAATGCTTATATTAGGAAAATAAATTGAATAATGATAATGATACATATATCTGCCTAAGTACCACGTTCTTCACTTCATTTAAAATGAGAGGGAACCTAACAATTCTAAATTAAAATGAATCTTCCAGCTTTTGTTGAGTTAATTTTAATTCCCTCTTTCTGTCAAAACATCTGTAAAACATTCCGTTATTCCAGTTAAACCTAATAAACAGTTATTGCGCGTGTTCCATTAATTAATATTAAATATGCATTTCACTGGGACAGTACTTTAACGAGATGGATTCTGATAATTACGTGGTTTAATTTACTCCGCCGCGTTTGTGAAGCCAACGAATATAGACTGTACGGATGTCGAAAATAATTATAAAAAACCGAATCGCGGGAAGAGCTATTAGATATTTTAAAAGATAGATCAAGCTCCAAATGCAATTGTGGTACAATAAAACGTAATAGTAAAATCGAAATGCGTTTTCCCTTCTGAGGCCTCGGCGAGTAAAAAGAGAGCTGAGGGTAAGCTAGGATTTACCATGAAGTAAAAGGGGCAATAACAACGAATATTCTTGAGTACCGGAATTTCATTTTGCTACATGATACAGGACTTATACATCGTCAGAATAAAACGCGTTTCTCTCTCACGTCTCTTACACAACAATAACTAAGGTGCATTCCATACAACTACACACGGTGCAGTGACAAGGAACTAAAATCATCGGAGAAACAAGGTAGGTTTACAAAAGGGAGAAACAGAGCTCGTTTATGAACGAGGTAGATTTGGTGGGGATTCTAGTGGAGAGGAGTGGGTGGCGTCCGGGACACTCGACCTCGAGTAGATCGCCGATCGTCGATTCATTGCGTTTAATTTTTACGGCGCTCGCCTCTCGTCCATATTTCAGTCTGAATCTGCCCTTCCTTCCGAGTGCAACCGTCTCCTACGCCAGTCAGAGCGTTCGAGTATTCCGTTTCAAGCCGTCTAAATAGTGATACCGGCCCATGCTCAACTGCTAGCGATCGAATTTTGAAAGTTCGGTTGATGACAGAAAGCCTTGACCGCGATATAGTGTGTCGACTCCTGCCTTCCGCTTGCCGCCGGTGAATCGAGACAGTTCGAGCGGAGATGTTAATGGAAGAGGAGTGGTTGGAAACCGTGCTGAAGAGGCACGCTGAGGGGAAGAGCGTGGCCCGCGTGCTGAGCAAGACGACGGAGCCGGTCGTCCCCCCCGGCGACAACTATTCCAGCGAAATATCCAGGATAACGATGGACGTCGTACTCGGTTCGGGCGCTATAGCCAAGATGTCGGTCATCGCCAAGTGCATACCCAGCACTCAGTTAAGGGCCAAGTACACGACAGAGTGTGGCATCTTCACAAAGGAAATAAAGGTATTCATTTAGCATTACCTTAAGTAGTATATAATAATAAATATTTCATTGTAATAGTTATAAATTATATCAATTATACATCTAGTGCATCACTTTCTGTCAGCTAGTGCCTATATACCTAATAGTATTATTAGTACCTAACTTCTGGTAAGATCGCGTAATATACAGTACTCTTGTACAGAGTTACTATGACCAAACCATTTGCTTACGTATGGCAAGCTTTATTCACCACAGATCCATATATAGATAGATACTTTTATGTGTGAATTATCTAACGCATCGGTTTCATTGTTTAAAATGGATGTCAATTGTAAAGATTGGAAAATAAAATTAAACCTACAATAATTATTGCTTCGTAATTGGTATATAAATATGACATGATTAGCGGACTGAGCGACACTGTCATATGGATGAGTGCCAATAAATTCTGTATTAAACTATAAACTTAAATGTTTATGTTTTTTAAACGGAGCTTTAACCATTCTTAATCGTAATTGCAGCAAAATATCGCGTCCTAAAAGGAGATAATTGTAAGAATGGGGCGTAATTAGCCTTCATGGTCAAACAATTTTGTGAAGGCTGCGAGCAGTTTAAATGGCAACCTAGTTGACAAGGTTTCTTTCGGTTCTATTAACATTTTACGAACAGTATGCAAAACCATGTGTACTGGTTTAGGCATTCGTGAAGGCCAGAACTGAGGTCGAATGGTTTATTGTGTTATAGCTGTAGGAACTTGATATTTACTAAAACATACTTGACAAATTTAGAATAGGTAACTAAAAATGATCGGTTCCAAGACCCGAGAGATACTAATCCGTAACACAAGTAAGAAATAATACACACATATACACACCAATTCATATTTAAACGTGCAATTCATTGGGTAGATGGTGGGTCAACAGGAACTTACTAAAATATTTCTCCTTTAACCACTATTGTGGGTGTGAAAATACCCGCAATAACATGAATGCTCCTGTAAATTGCTCCTAGGTTTTCAAACTTTTCGAGATACGGTTGATCATTAATACATAATTTCATTGTAGTTTCAAAAATATTTAGATATTTGTTTAATGCTTTAGCATTACCAAATTTGTAGTACTAATGATTAGGTAAAATTACAAGCTTCAACTAAGCCACGATTATTTTTGCTTCACAGATGTTCAGATCTATTTTACCCACCATGGAAAAATTAATGGAAGATGTGGAAGATACTGGCGGACTGTTGTGGGGAGAATGCTACTACGTCAGACCGAACGATATGATATTACTGGAAGATCTAAAGGTATTCAGCTATTTATTGTTGTAATGCATATGAAAACAGGACGGTTCATGGTTAGAATTGTTTCCGTCTCTTTCAAATCGAGACATTCGTAATAGTAATTCTTATCTCAACTAACGAATAAAAACATTTCTTATCTTGTATTTCATCAGTGTTAGGAAATTATAACGACTTCCATTAATTACCATAAAATTTACCAGCCTGACGATGATAATATGTTATACTACACATTACAAAACTAATCAAAATTTCCATTATTTGAAGCGATTTGTTATCTTCTCTTCAACAGGTGCTCGGATATAAGATGGCCAACAGGCGAGAGGGCCTTGACATGCAACATACTAAATTCGTTCTCAAGAACCTGGCAAAATTCCACTCTTTGTCGATGGTTACAAACAGCAGGGGCACGCTGGAGACTGTGGAGTTCAATAGGAACTTGTTCGCGATGAACCCCGAAAATATGTCCAGCTACTTTGATTCGGCCTTCAGAATTTTCGCCAACGTAGTTGAATCAGCCTGGGAGCCCGAATGGTGAGTCGTCGAACAAATTGAATTTTCAAGTTTCTACTTGTAAAATTACTGGCACATTACTGGCACGTAAAACATGATTCTCGGTCTCGTGACCCTGCCATAGGCTGGGTGACGATCTGCACCCATTGCCCACGATTAAATGCTTCAAAGCACTCGAAAAATTATACACGATAGATTTATTTATTTGTATGTAATGCCGCTACGAATTATTATCACCGTAACTCGATTCCCGGGATAATGTTACTTGAAGCATAAATCTTATGATTTATTCTGGAGTTAACAGAGAGATGAATAACCCCGATTTATGTTGGCGCGCACTTCGCTGGTAATCAAACCCAGCAAAACATATTCTTGTTTAGAAGGAGCATACGGATTGTTCTTGAAGGAGTATACTTTGTAATACTTCAGTAATGGAAAATTCATATTTTAATGTTAGATTAGTTTACTGTAGATTTCGTGTGTTTCTGTCTCCTCTCGCTGCTTTGGTCTTTTGCTGGTTCGGTTTCGGCTGCTCGCCTTTTTGGGCATCCATCATTGCACTGTCACTGCCACTTGTACTGTGGTGGTTGTCTGTTTGTCTTGTGGATATATACGTGTCTTGTTATTGTGTTTTTGGGGGATGTTGTTTGTCTTCTTTTTGTTGAGGGGGGTTCGGGATTTTGTTAATCGACTTAAGTTATTGAAGCGGACCCTGTTATTATGAAATTAACAGTTCTTGTCAACAAAGAGAAATTAACAGTTAATTTATTGCTCTGTTCAAACTCGTAAAGTGGGATAATAGAAGGAGGACGTGGTCGAAACTGAGTCTATAAAACTAATTGTTGGGAAGCTTCAGTTTAGTTTTAGGCCACAGAGTGAAATGGCACTTCGCTCTGTGTTTATGTTTAGGTGTTGTAATTGACAAAGCTCCCGGAAATGGAAAGTTCCAGCACAAATAACCCTACCGCGGGGTCCTGCTGAAGGGGAGCCCTGCTTTTATGATGGGGCCTCGATGAGACCACCAGTATGAAGAGGGGAGAAGTTATATTATTCATATATAACATTTGCATTTCGTCGGTTTTCACCCGAGGAAACGCGCCGATATGGTTTCAGAATTGGGTGCGGTATTAGAATTCTGCTAAAGCCGGAAAAGGAAGCCTACTTTCCCAATCTGCGCATCATTTATTCGTCTAGATAAGGCGGGTCAATCCGGTGGATTTTGTGAATGAAAATTAACGACAGTTACTTCTATATGGGTGAAACTGTGAAATTTATATCGATAAATCTTCTGCTATATCCACTGAAGGGAAGAGAATATAAGAATTAGGGGGAAAGGGCGTGACTACTGTGAAAAGTGTCGAGCCCCATTATTCAACTCTGGTGCCTATGATTCCCTTTTCTCTAAATTCTCGACCCTTCTTCCCGATTTTTCACTTCCGGTAAAATCTTTCATTATTTAGATCTAGAATTGTAATTCATTTAAAATAAAAACATATTTTTAAACTTAAAGTACTGTATGCGAGTGTTTGCAATATCATCTCTCTTCGCAGAAGTATCGCGTCAATAATGTGGCAACTCATTTCAACAAATGTTGAATCATCCTGTCAGTACTTACATTAAATTTTTATTGGGTATTTTTTTAACAGTTTAATCTTTACGATGATCCTATTAGAAAAAATCCCGTCTGCTATCATACCATAGCAGATAACACATACGATTCATATGATAATTGGTCGTTCTCAGAAATTTTTAAATGCCTTAAAATGCTCATTCGCAGACGAATACGCTATATTATTCTTCATCGATTGTCGTTCTTTAATTGATCAATCGATTAAATCCCGATGCTGTAGGAATAGAACATATACATTTGTAAATTCTGCTCTACACAAAGATCGGAATTCGAAAAACGATGATGCATATATTTTACACGATTACGTATACTTAAACATCCAACATTGGTAGACCCTTTAATATAGATTTTGTGTGGTATAAATGTCATTTACCTTCCCCGCTTAATAAATTCCGAGGCCAATGGCTTTCAGGGAGCACTGTAAATCTGAAATATTAGGAAAATTACAACATTAGGATTATTGATTGATATTGACAATTGACTATTAATTAACTGTTGGTATTTAATAAATAAATAGGGAGTTTAATACAAAATTAAGAATTGAAATGGAAACCATGGCTCGATTTAACAACACCTTACGGACTATGGTCAACCATCGAGGAAAATGGGACGAATTCTTCTAGGGACGGAATTATGGGGGTTGTCAATATTTCCTTGAAAGACTGGACACTATATTTTCCCGTGCGGGGCTCCGGAGGCGGTAATATCGGGCACTGTTCTACGCGCCCTCGAGGATGACGCACACCATTAATCTTTGGCGCCTCTCCTATTCCCCCTTGCCCGCCCTTTTTCCCTAATGTTTGTCACGTAAACGTTATCGCATTTTTCCCCCGTCCGGATGGTAATCGGTGTCACGTAACCGGCACTCGGCGCCGAGAGGGCCGCGATAATGCTACGGGAGCAATAAAATCGCGGCGGCCAAAACAACGCCGTCCCCAGGGTATACAATTCGAGGTAGCTGTCGAGTCTTACTCGGAGACAAGCCGGACTTAAATCTAATTTCTTAAGCCGAAAAATAAAAAAAAAGTTGGCTTTAGAAAGAAAAATCCTAATGAGAGTTCACTAAAGATTTTTGGCCGAAGGGATTGTTTTTTCCCATTTTGAAGCCTACAGGTTGAACACCGTTGGTAATTAAATGTTCATTTATTTCATGAGTCCGCTAAACTATTGTAGTCGGACATCAATTTCCGGTGGCAATACGCTAAATAAAATAATTGGATAAATAATTTATAACTGAGGAGCATAATTATTTACTCATTATATCACTAGCATGAATCATAAGAACACTTCTGCTAATAAAAATGTGCAATGCAAACTTCCTTACTTTGTAGCGTACTTACGCTAGCGCATTGTTTTATAATTGCAATGCAGTTTTACTTTGCGGTTTTTCTAGAAGGCCAGAACTATCTTTAGGCCAGTATTTTCCAGAGATAATGGACGAAAACAATAGGACGAATTTATGAGAGTTATTACATTAATACTTGTTTGCTTAGAGATGATCGTCGCATATTATAAATGCTAAGAGAAGGAGAGAAGATTGTTGAAGAACGGGTTAACTGATGCCCTAACACGCTTCATTGCGAATCGTCTTTGTATTTTTCTTCTTTTAGAGTCCACACGAGGCATTTCGAAGCGCGAATCCAATACATGTCTGCCAGCGTCACGTTCATTCGCCAGCCTAGGATTTCATTTCTCCGGACAGACAAACCATTCCGGGATTTTCTATTGTATTCTTTTTTCTTTTTCCCTGCAGGAAAGTGTATGCCGATAAGATTAGGGCGCTGTGCGGTCAGTCGATAGAACTTATAAACAAAATGTTCGACGCCTCGGACAAAAAATTCAATGTCCTCAACCACGGCGACTGCTGGGTGAATAATATAATGTTCAAGTATGAAGACGACGTCGCGGGGGACAAGCCTGTGCTGAACAGTATGAGGTAAAAATTAAGGAAACATTCATTAATGTGGTCTATAATCTACATTATATCGCGTAAACAAATTTTCCCAAAATAAAGCAATTATTTAGAGATATGTCACTATCCATTCAAAGCAGCACTATGCCTTGGTCGAACACTATTGGAAATTGAAATTCTGAACGGTCAATATGTTTTTCATTGTGAATAAATTTTATAATTGCTATTATTCTGCGTCATTTCACTATTTCCAGTTTATATTAGTTATGAACTGCATCTCTAGAATGTTTGCGAGATGAGCAGCGATTAAATGATGAGTTATAACCAATATACACTGTTAATCGGACTTGGTGCCGTGATGGCTGTTAGGTGATGAATGTACTATAAAATAATAACAATCATCAGGAGTTATACGAGCTCCTCTTGTAATCAATTTCAGTCTACGACATAAGGAAAATTCGGTCCACCACCGGGTTGAGACGATAACGCCAAGCCGTTTAACCCCCGAAACTCCATCTTTGATAACTTCATAATTGCCGCTCAATAAACCGGAGTTGACGCGTCGACCCAAATATTCCATCGGTTTGAAAGGACATTATTTTTTCAGATTCGTTGATTTCCAAATGGTATATTACGACTCGTTCGCCTACGACCTACAGTACTTTCTTACGACGAGCATAAAAAACGAACTGAGGGAGAACCACTATAGGGACTTGCTCGAATACTATCATACGCACCTGTCCTACTATCTTGGCAAGTTCCGATATCCAGGCGAAGTTCCCACGCTGGAAGAAGTACAGTCGGAGTTCGACAAGAGGTTCCTGTTCGGTTTCATGGTGGCGGTGCTCATGGTCCCATTCGTGGGCGTGGAGCCCGAGGACGCGCTGGACATTGAGAACATGCTCGAAAAGTGGGAGAACACCCGCGAGCCCGCGGTCAGCGAGAAGCCATATTTAAGCAGGAAATGTACCACCGGAATGAAGTCTATACTGAAGGAATGCATCTGGGTAGGCGCCTTTGATCGGTTAAATATATCCAGCTGAATAAATACGGGCTATGTTCGTTTCAAAAAATATATCCATCATAAAGATATGTACAACATATTCATAATATATATTTTAAACTACTATTATAATTATTTAATTGTTCCCAATCCCATTAACATAGGACTACAATTGACCCCTCATAATGGAAGGAGTTAATGTTCCTAAACGTCGAGTGCGAAGATGATATTACATCTAACACTAGTCGCGAAAATCATTGTACATTATTATACATTTCTAATAAATACTCCCGGAACCACTTTTATTTCGTGATAGTGGAACCTTAATATTGAAATCAGACAATCCCACCCCGCCAAGACATACTTTCAAAGTAACACGTATTTTATTTTTCAATTATTACTTCTAAAGACCTACGCCGTTTTTTGCGGTTTTCCAATGTTTTAACTCGCTTCAATTAAAAATAATGGTTTAGTTGGAAAAAGGGGAAAATGTTATCACCCCCTTATCAAAGTTAATATTCGTCACTAATACTCGTCACTCGTTTTCTTACTAGGTAGCGTTTGATTCGATAATATATTAAACGAAATTTTTTCTATATTTACGCCAATGATATCGACGATTAAAAGTCAGGAAGATAAATTTTAAATCACCATTTGAATTCAATAATAAATTTTATAATTGTAAGACACAATATTATACGTTATATTAAAAATAAGATACATAAAAATTATTAAAAAGAGTTGTAATAAAAAATACATTCGGGACAATAATGTATGTCATCCGATGCAAGCAACCGGGAAATAACTCTAGTCCTTTGATAACACAAATAGAATCAATTATCCCCTGTCCAGTTCTAAGGAGGCATTATCATCCCATTCAACTCAATTTAGATCAAGGAAATGCCCCGTAAATACAATTTAATATGTGTAGGTGATTTAGTATAGTATAGCTAATGTAGTATGAAAAGCTGTCCTCGCTCGGGCGAAGGCAATCATCCCGGATAATATTATGTTAGTGGATGTATGTATTATCAAACATGAAATAAATATTTCACAGTTCTTTTTGTTTAATAACATCAAAACGTAATATCTGGCAATATAAAATTAAAAAAAGAAATATAGATCTATAATAGTGAAAAAAATATAAAATATCCACAAACATATTATCAATTACTAGGAGAAAGTACACGTTAAAATTTTTGGATCACTATTCTCTGTTATTACTATACTGTTAATGCCGTAACGAAAATTTTTTATTCGACGATGTTATGTTATGTACGTTTAAATAAAAATGAGATATCAATGACGGATGTAAAACAGACGAGTGTTACGTTATTTCGATCCTTGGTCGAAGATAACCAGAAATACGTCAGCGTTAGTTGTATCTCTAACGCTGAACGATCCCTAAATTCCACGGTCCAGGGACAGCTTATCGGTATCTGCCGACGACACCGAACAGAACCGGCCAGAAATACAACCGCCGCCTATGCAGCGAGATAACTACAATCGGTCCGGTTATATAAGACGGAGAATAACAAATACGAAAGCAAAGGACAACGTCCGGACGGCCGAAATCCCCCTAACTGTGGGTATCGCCCGCATTTGGAGAGGGGAAGATAAGCGAAGCGAGAGAGCCCGGTCGCGAGTGTTTTCAATTGTCTTTCGGACAGAGTTTACGCCCGGCAAAGAAAAAAAAAAGGACGGGAGGATTTTTTCCTTCGGCGAAAAACATCCCTGCCTCGATGCCGGAAATCGGACAGCCGTTATTGGGCTTCTGCAAGGTTCGGTCGAGATATTAGCCCTGGAAATTGATACACTCCGAAAGCGGTAGAACTATTGCGGGTGCAATATTGCTCTTTCTAATATCGACGAAACAACGGAATGATTCCGCTATCATTATCGGGCACGGTTTTCGTAAAACCAAGCCCGCGACACGTATAATAAGACGAATCCAAATTTTGACATAGATAAGAAAAGAAAGCGATTATATTTTCGAATCATGTCGTTAACCCCAAAAATCAGTATATCCCGGATGAGATAAAATGGCGGTCACCAGGATATATATATAATTTGCCTTAAAACATATGCCTTATGACAGCTATTTAACGCTATAAAATAAATAGTTTTATATAATAGTCCTGTCGGGATAGAAACCCCGTAAGAATCATTATATTATTACTAATTTCTACCATATATAAATCGTAATTAGAGGAAGCGTTATTTTAATTACACTTTATTTTATTTGAGGCTCCGCTGTATAACTATCTCTATGGCAACAAACTGTGGAAGCAGCCGATTAATAGATTAATAAAGAGTAAATTTATATCTATTATTAAATCTATTTATTTGTCAAATCGAACTTAGAAAGATTAACATTATCCGCTTACCACGTGCCTTTCAAGGAGAGACCTCAATCGCATACAAAAGAACACTCAAAGTACCCTTAAATTCTTTAGTTTGTTATACCCCATGAAAACTGATTTCACCCTCTGACATTTACCTGTTCTATAACTGAGCGTCGTTATAATCCGAGGCTCTCGAGTGATTTACAAGAGACTGCGCTTAACTGGAAAGCGTTCCCTTCAACTCGAGGCCCTTGTTAACTGATAAGATCCACTCGGCAACTGCAGCAAATAATCCGAAAGCCCAATCAACTAATCTGTTCCTAAATATATTCAACGGTCATTCGGTGTTTACAACATGTATGGTATATAAAATTAGGGTAAGTATTGTTTTATTTTTATCTGATTTTTTAAAGTTTCAAAAAATGTGTTAATCGGCAGGATTTATTTTGCAGCACTTGTTACCATCTTACTTCACTATCATATTACATATGACATATAACGAGCCAGGCCGTTTTGACTGATACTAGTAGTAAATAAATACCGTGCTCGCAAGATAGAGAAAGTTCGGGGACCTCAATTAAGAATTAAACAAATCATAAGTTCTTTTGTCATATTCTCAATCCGCAGTAGGAATAAGAATTGTTGATCATGTTTTTGTGTAGTATAAGAAATTATGGAACATATATTTGAGAGTAGCAATATTCTCTAGGACAGAGCAATGTGTTCTTGTCCAATTGCATATGGCATATAGGACGGGGTGTTATTATTACTTTTCCTTATTTTACAACGCCAAGCCAATTTCACTAATCCCTGATTTTCAATTTCATTCAACCAGTTGACATTTCGATTAATGTTATCTGTCTTTTTAATCGAGTGGACAGAAATATTTGTCATTCGTCATTCTTCTATTGAAACTATTTTCAACGTGTTTCGACAATATCAACATTCGTTCTACAATACTCTGACTGAAATTGCAATGAATGTTTTGTAGGTTGGTGTTTTTCGATATTACGCATAAACGAATCTACTGTATGTACTGGAACGTGTATATACAGTTCTGCAGACATGTCTGTAGGAACCTGACAGTAAGTGATATCTTCAAAAGCACATCCCATCGTATGAATTGCGACGAAACATTTTCTTTAGGATGTTTTCGAATACGTAGAAAGCTAGTACTTTCTGGTATATGCATTCATTAAAGTAGAAAAAACAATTCAAGGTAATTCATTAGGTCTCAAACAATTCCAACGTGGGTTCTGACCGATTTTGAAAATCACCCTCTTATAAATAATTCGGCACAAAATACTCGTGGACGGTAAATTTACACCAACCACTGGTTTACATATATTTTAGCCACTTTAATTATATTATAAAATAATGGAGAGCCTAATTTGTATGACGGGTGTGTTTTTTTCAACCAGGGAACGCCTTTAACTGAATACAATGCATCTGTTCGCTTTCAGGGGATGGAGGCCGGTCGATTTGATCGGAACTCATTAGTGCGTGCTGCTCCCCCTTTAACAAGTCAGCTCGTAATATAATGGGAGCGTATTCGATTCTTTAGCCAACTGTTATTAAGCGCCCTCCGTACTTGAAATTCATTCAACGCACTTCGGTCAATCTATTTGTCATTACGATTCCCTTAAGTAAACGATTGGTTGAGAGGCAAAAATATATCAAGAGTAGTGTTTAAAAAGTCTCCAATCTTTTTACTTTTAAATCTAAGTGTCGGGAATAAAAAAAGTTGTACGGGTGATCCCAATAGAATGTTTCGTCCGCATTCCGTATAATATTACTAAAGGATTTCTACGATTTGCAAGAAGCCGGAAGAGATTTACAGGACATTTCAATTCATCTGAGCACCACTGAATATTTTCCTTCCTTAATTTGTCGCGATATATAAGCAAGTCTGCCTCCGTTCCTGAGAGTATCACCGAGGGACACGACTATTATGACTACGTTCGTTGGGCCCGTGATGCGGGCCTCACCCAACCGCTGTACATCAGGACGGCCCTGTTTACCGAAAGCCGGAGTAATTGACGGAATGCCACCCGCGGAACCCGAACTTTGATAATTATCGGCCGGCGCCGCTATATCAAAGGGACAGTTCGTTCAAAGGGAAATTACTATGAACCTCCGAAACGAGCCTTTCCAACAGTTATTGCGACAACTTAGGATATTGGGAGGAAAATAAACGGTAGAAGAATAAAACTGTGAAAACGGCGTTATGATATTTCTGAGTTTTTAGACATTTTTTATGACATTACTTGGGTATTTTCAAGTGAAGGGTATGAGGCAGGAACCCAGTGTATAATCGATAAAGTATTTTATGTGAACTTAAATTATAAACCCTATTTTTACCTATTTTCACATATTGTTAAGAATCGGTTAAAAATTTGTACGAGAGATTGAGGAAGCAATACATTTTTCTTGTCTTTTCTCTTTTTTGTGCCTAAAAGTCTCATTTTAATTTCTGTTTTTAATAAGCGAAAGGAAAAAATAATTTCTATTAAGGCGTTATCAATGCCTATGTCGGACTGGGAATTTGAATATCCCCGGGACGGGAAATTGGTACCATTCGAATGCCAGTTAACTTTTTATCCAAACCTACAACCAGCGGGACTACATCTTACCCCCCTCCACCCAGACCAGTCGGGATCATTGAGAGGCTTGCCGAACGTGGCAATCTGAAATTTAAAACAGGCTAGACAGATGGGATGGGGGGCAGTGCCGCATTATTGGGCAAGCAAATGTATTTAAATTCGTTTTAGGGCGGCTTGTCGGTCGCGGCTCGGGATTCTTGCCATAAATCACTAGATCCGAGAGCGGATCTGGACGCCCCTCTACCCACCCTCCCCTCACACTCTTTCTCCCTCTCTCTCTCTCTCTCTCTCTCTCTCTCTCTTCTGGGCATCTTTCTCGGGGTAAGGCCCGGCGTCAACTCACCTTGGCTCCCCCCCGCCTACGCCCTCAACCGCCTAGCCCCTGGCCTGCACTACTTCCCCAGCTACACCCCCACCCCCACACCAACACCCACGCTCCCCGCCGTGGCCCACTCTCCTAACCAACTTCCTTCCTTCCTCACGGTTCGGGCGAGAGGTGGGTTCCATCGGCCATAAATCTTTAAGCCCATTTCTGCCCAGACCGCACCCCTCCCCCCCAACCACATGTCGGCCATCACCGTACAATTCTATTCCTGCCGCTTAAAGCAGTTATTTTCTAGCCGGGCGATTATTTCTGATTCCCCTTTTCCCTTGCCCTCCTCTTCCTTAGATTCTCTAAGAAATCGAATTCGAATGGCAAAATTCCGATGTGGAATACGTGCACGGCATCCATAGTGGAAAGATTACTTCCGACTATGCGCCTTTAAATTGCATTCGCTTTCGCCACACACACACCCGTACCTTAAAACCTAATCGTATTAATATAAAGTATGTCGATAATATAATAATCCCTGCCCAATTGTAACTATTTTCAGGATTCATGTTTGCTAGAAAATCAACAGAAAGTTTTGTTTGAGAGAAAATCACCTATTCCGAGGGGGGAAAAAGAGTTTTGCCAGCTGCACATTTTCGATCCAGCTTGCCCTCACCTTTCTGATCATCAATTTCACTTTTAATATTTTCTCTTCTCCCGTAATAATAATGCAGTATCTGTTATTTTTAGATCGGTCCGAGGAATGGTATCAATTTTCCGCACGCTGCCTCGAGTGACGGTGATAATTGATGGTGATAATTGAAATAATCTTTTTCACTACGGAACGGTCTATTTTTATTTACTTTACACGCGCGTGCATACGTTTGGCGGGAACAGTGTAGCGCGAGCACTCGACGTTCTCACAACCTTGGGCTCAAACGAACGTTACGTGATCATGACGCACGGTAGGGAAATATCGGGCATTTAAATTTTACTGGTGCGAAGAGTTCAAACTATCGTAGCTGGCCACCGACACCAGAACGAACTCAACGAACTGGGAATAATTAATTTGCAGAGGTTGGCAAGAGGAAAGTTGCGATTTATTCTGGTCGGCCTTGGAGCCTCGGACAGGGATTCCCACACGTAGTTAGCTCCATATCGCATTCATTCGTTTCGCTGTCGCTCATTGGCTTCGGTACTCGGTGTTTCCCCTTTCCGTGTTTCCCTCGTGGTTCAGACGTCCAAAAGTCACCTACTTGGCAAAACCTGGGCTCAGTGCGTTGGAGGAGGTGTGTCTGTCCCAGACGTATCTGCGAATGGACGTCGCCTACACGACTGTACTCGTCCCAACTATTTGTTACGTAAGTAGTCCCTTGCTCGCTTTCATATCATTGAACGGGACCAAACATAAATCGGTCGCTTTCAGATCTGCTTCCTCTTTCGGAAATAATAAACATTAGAATCATTCCCATATGGCATGACGAGTAAAACGAGTTTCACAACTTGAGTGCCACTCAAATAATGATAAGGGATTTTAATTATTTCATCGTAATAAACAATTTTACAAATTAAATAATTTTTGTTTATCGTTTAATAATAAAAGAGCCCTTGAGCCGAAAAGCTAAAAGGAAAAGATAATCGGACGACACAAAAGAATCGGGCAATTTTATTTTGCTGATGGCACACATTTATTTATAAGTTTGTAGGGAAATTTACTTTGTGAGTAAGAAATACGTTTCAATCTAACAGTCGAAGGCAGAATATGAAGAAGAAAGAAATATTACAGGAAAAATGGTAAACAATTTGTATTTCCGCTATCGTAGCAACATAAATTCTGAAATTGACCGAACTGCTCCCTCTTTCTACTGCACCTGAACGGATAACATAACTGCTGAAAAAACTTACCAATGAGTAAATCCATTCTGCAGCCAAGTTTCCAGATTTGAAATTATTAAAAATGATGCCCGGTTAATCTCAAATACTGGATAACCGATAAACGGTTTGAGGTAAACAATAACAAGCTCAAGAACATTTGTGAAAATGGTGCTATTTGGTGAAATATTAATTATTGCATAGGTTAAAGGGAACCGAATGTATGTACGTTGCGCCGAAATTTATAGTGCTGGTTAGCGGCTCTCGCAGAGATAAATGTTCCCGTTCAATTTGTAGGATCCAGAGGCCAGAATATTCATACCAGATATCATTGGGCCATTGCGTCATTTCATTTACTAGTGATTAGTAACCTACTATGATTATTTATATCTTTACAACTGCAATAATTAGATTGTTAGGCCTTGTAATCGATAGTAATACGTGCTAAGTGCCCGCCTAATGATTTTTAGTGTACAAATTTAATTAACGTCAGTTTAAGCCATTATGAAAATTAGTCAAGTCTGTGTTTTTTTTAATTAAAAGTTTAGAACTGACATATTTCTCTTCATATAATTCTGTATTTATCCAAGTATATTGTAGGTATTTTACAGTAAATGAGAATTGAAAAATCATTAATAAAACCAATCATTTATGAGAATTTTCAGAAGCCGTATTCTCTTTTCCAGTCGATCAGCAATTTATGTTTCACTGACCTCTATTCGAGGTGAATGCTCCGGCTTTATCTTCACACCTTCATAACATCAACTTTAATATGTTTTTCTCGTCATCCTTAAATATGTTTTGAAGAATATCCTAACGATATTATGATGATACGTTACACTCGTTTGGGGGAATTAAGGGCCGAAATATTTTAATTGAAACGTGCGCGGTTCTCTTATTTTATAATATTTCCGATTGGATATCTTTCACATCGTATTCTCTTAATTTTCCCTAATTAATCCCTACGGAATTACGTTCGATAACTCAAATTCAAACAGGAACCGCCCACTATGGTTATATCAGCTATATATCTACAATTCTGTCATACTGTTGAATGAAACTCTAATATTTATTCACAAATTTTTCAGTATAAGCTACTTGAATTACCCTCAGGGGGCAATTAAGTAATAACGAATACGTCGTCAAAACACTTTCCTGTTCCAAAACCGATTTATAAAACATAAAACACCAGCAATATATACGTTTAATATTTTTATCCATCAATAAAAAACCAAGGGGTTCCAAAAATTAAGGCTCAAGTAGGGTTCCCAGTGTATCATAATTTTCAAAACTTTTTCATATTGACCACAATTCTCATAAATTGTGCATTAATTAGCTTATTTAAATTACGACTGCCTAGAAGATTTTGTATGTAGCACAAACAATAAAATGATCCCACGAAATGAAGCCTCTTGTATAAAACATCTGCTTAGAAGAACCGGGTATTGCTGAATAAAATTGGACGAAGCTTTTAATTATATTATCTTATATACAGTTCCGGTACAATCATTTTAAATGGTACTATTGCCTGCAAGCGTATAAGGGAATATTGTTGCCCGAATGATATAATCCTCAAATACTGACTGAGTTAATAATAGTCGTTTGTGCCATCCGGGAAAGCCATAATCTGAAATGGCTCAAAAAACTAGCGCCATTCCGATTCAGTGATATTCCAGCTTCGGTTTCGGCATTTGGCTGACTTTCAGGTTCCTGGGGATCCGCGCCCATTAATACCTGAGACAATGGGCCCTCGAGGAACAGTTTTACTTCTGTTAAGGCTCGGTCTTAATGGCTAATTCCGGCGGCTGTTCGTCTAATGAGTTATTACCTCCTTTCATGGCAATTTCTATATTTTCTCGACTACACATTTAACGTATATTGACGTTTACAGTACGAAAACGGATAATTAAACAGTAACGAATTTAACTTCACACTTTCCACTTATTTGTTGGAGTAAATTAAAGACTGATAATTAATTACACAGAAGTTGTGCGGGCTGCAGGAAGGAGATAAACAAAACATCAAGAGCAATCACTACTGTGCTCACAAAAACTGCTATCGTCCGTCACAAGTTTCGAAACATACAATCAAAAATGATCTTTAAAATTACCACTAAGCAACCTTCTGTTGTGCGAGTAATCATGCTGCCATGCTGTCCGGACATGCTGCATTAATGGACATTTCTAGCTGTGGACAACACTGGATTTATTTATTACTATTTATTTTATTCTTGACCTATACTCCAATATACCGATTGAGGAATAAGTGTGTTAATAGGCATTAACAAATACTGAGAAACGGTGAAATATACTTTTAGTGATATGATATTCTATCGGTAGCGTGTGTGCAATGTCTCACTGTACCGGTAGTTATATCAATACCGTCCGGCGTTGGCCTCCGCTGGATGTGCTGGCTAGTTCATAACGTTGAATCATGTTGTCAATTAATTTGTCCAGGGTGAAAATGGAGGCGACGAACGAAGGTTGGTTGGAGACCGTCCTGAAGAGGGACGACAGGGAGAGGAGCGTGGTCAGAGTGTTAAGGGTGGCTGTGGCGGAGGCCCACGGCGTTGGGGACAGCTACGGCAGTGAGCTGTCCAGGATCAAGATGGACGTCGTTCTAGGTTCGGGCAGGAAGGCGAAACGCAGCATCATCCTCAAGAAACTGCCAGCCTGCGAGGCCAGGGCCGAGCACCTCAAAAAATTCGGGCTCTTTGAAAGAGAGATCAAGGTTTAAAAAACAAATTTACCAAAATAATCGTTTTATCAAATTTGCTTGCCTCGCATGATCCTCATTCATATTTATTTTTCATAACGGTACAGAACAAAAACGTTAACCCATAAAAACATTATAAATTAAAACAACATATACACTAAAATTTCTTTAGTGGCAAATATTTAATGCTTACTAACCGAAATATGACTTGTACTTGACTATACAGTTGAAGATGGCTGTTTGGTGGTCCGCGGTGTTTTCAATAACGTCATTCTGGCGTTCTTCCGTTGGCCATTCCCCGATTTGGTGTCATTAATCTTGACCGATTTCGAATTTAAGTGAGGTACTTAAGCATGCCTGTCTATTTTGACGACTCTGCGGAGCCACACAGAACTAATCTGTAAGTCCTTGTCGGCATCGCTAATGTTGTGAAATTACCACTATATATATTCAGTTAGAACGTTTTTTTTCAACTGCGTAATATTTTTTAAATTTATTTGTCATTCAAATAGATCTTAGACATTTCTATAAAATACGGAATTATAATAGATATGTATTACCATGTCGTAAATATACGAACAATGACTGAAAGTTATTTAATTGTTTGAGAGATATTTCTGAGATTTAACATTTTATTAGAACGACATTATAAAGCTTTTGCAATTTGTATGGAAGGAAATGTTATTACGTCGATTATCTTTAACTACCTTATCTGTATGTTACTTATGTCTTACCTCTTGAACTTATCTTTAGCTATCAGTAACTTCCGTAAAGGTCTCATTGCTTAACGTAAACATTAATTTTCTTGATGTATATTTGTTGACAGTATTAAAAACAGACGTTTCAAATTGCTGGGTATTATTCCATTTACTTTTCAACAACTCTGAGCGTTCCACTCAAAGAATGATATGGAATTTTAATAATAAAAGGGCCTTTGAACCGAAAAAATATCGTTCGATGTCGATGATGAAAAGACTTATCAATGTGTAAATCCAGTCTACAGTCTAGTTTCCTGATTTGAAATGATTAAAATACGCAGAATATTAGCAGTGGAACTACTGGTGACAATTTCTGCGTCAATTCAAGCTGAAAACTTTATATTTTCAGGTTTATTTGTGTTTATGGGAATCAATTTATCAATTAGAATTCAGTTGGAGTAGTGAAGTAAAATATTTATAGCTCTAGATCTCTTTGGGCGATAATATACTAAATATTAACAATGACCATAGTTTGGTTTAATGCTTGTATAATTTCTTCGGTCAATTAAACATTTGACAAATTCCCTGAATAAATTAAGTGGAATGGAAATTAACTATTGGAGTATTAAGGAAAGCAATTTGTGTGAGGACAAAAGTTGACTAATCCGGAGATTAGATTCAAGCCATTGAAATATTTTGAAAACCCTTCTTTTGATCGACCCAATCAGCTATTTAATTAAGCTATTCTTAGCTGTGTAAGATTCGGTATGCCAATAAAATTTCCATTTGATTATAAAGGAAGAAATGTGAGATTTGCATTCTCTTATAAGAATAAGAACAACATTGCCTTCCTAATTTCATGACCGTAAATGGGTGAAAAAAATAATAGAATCTAAAGCGGAAAGAAGACTAGCGGTTTAGTGCAATAATCGAGCCGTTCACTTATATAAGAGCTTTCACTAAATTGTTTTTAACGATAGGGAAGCGGAATGTGGTCGCTCCCCTTGCGACAGAAGTATAACTTCTTTCATCGTATTTAAGAAATATATTTACGGAGAGCGTAACGAAATTCGATGTAACGTTTCCTAAGATTGTTAATGATTCGCATCTGTTTCTAAAGGAAATATGAACATTTTGTGACGAGTTGTAACGTTTCAGGTGTACAGAGATGTACTCCCACTCATGGAGGACCTAATGGAAGAATTTGAGGACAGAAGCCAGCCGATGTGGGGCCGATGCTTGCATTATCACCCGTACGACAGTCTTACGATGGAAGATCTGAAGGTAGATTACACACCTATTAAACATTACGTCAGCTCTCTAATGTATTTATTTTTAGTCATTCTTAATGGATGTACTCACTATACGTGAGTACGCCACGTAACCATGTAAAGTGTTATATCTGAAACTCGAGTTGACACATTATTAAGGTTTGGTTTTATTAATCTTGAGTATGAATTGTTTAATGTTTCGAAGATCATCACTTGAATTGCGCAACAGTACATTATAATATGTTTATGTCCATTAGTTTATCGCAGTCGAATAATCATCTTTAAGATAACAAGTCCTGGACTGCATGGAAAAACTACTTCGTCAATATTTTCCGATAATTCACAAGTTGCAATATCGTTTCCTGTAATAGAATTTCTGCTGCCAGGACACAGTACCGCCGTGTCCTTGCTTGAACGGCCCCGGATATCGTTTTCCACGCCATGAGTCACACCTGATGCGCCGCGGTAAGTTAGTAAAAGTGGAGTGTAGAGAGTGAGAGAAGGAAGCAAACAAGTTGTGCTCGAGCCGGCGACAATGGGGCCCGGGGCCCGAGCCCGAGTTTCGCTCGGTCGAACGCGGCTTTCTGAGAGAAAAAATAAATAAAAATAGAGAACCCTCCCTCGGTCCCAGTGTTTTTATAGAAATGATCCGGCCCCTCCCCACCGCCCATCGCCGATGATGAAAATGTTTTTTCCCTTATATCCGTTTTCGCAAAATATTAAATCCTCGGTTTTTTGTTGGACACCGTGTGGGGGGCGGTTGGGGGCTGGAGTTTATAGAATCGGGGCGTATAAAAATGCGTAAAATCGCTTTTACCCTACCGCTGATGTTTTCGCGAGGACGCTTGATAAGTCCGGCGGACATCCTTTTGTTTTTCATCGCGTATTTTCTCTAAGGGCTTGTAATTAAGGTCCCCACTTACACTCACCGCTTTACGGTTTTAATACGGTGGAGAAAAGTAACCTAATCTCCTTATGGTACTAACCATACGATATTTCCCAATGTTATAACAAAAGAGCTTCGCTACCGATTTAGTGATTTCACCACCTAATATAACAAGTACAAACACAAGTAGCATGTTCTATACCTATTACACGATTAAAGGTAATTGAAAAGGTTGGAAATAGATTATTATTTTATAAATAAAATAATTTTAGACTTTACACTTAAAATAGTTTTCCTGTTACCACTGATTAGAAATTTAATTTATACAAGGAGTTAAAAAGTACACTAGAGAATTGATTTCACTTGTCGCACTATCTTTCAGAAGTATATAGTACCTGATAACTTATGTATTCTTAATTGTGATTTTATACCTACATTACTTCTCTTGATACAAAAAATAATTTATCTGAGAAATATTCTCCCCAAACTTACCCCATTCTCTAGATTGATTTCCACACTTCCAAGCGTAGATATTTGAGAGCTTTTCTTCTAACTTTCTAATCAGGAAAGGTCGTATCTACCAAGCCCATTTCGACTCCGAAACGGGGCAAGGTGGGCGTAATACCCGTCGAAATCTTGATGCGGTCCCGAAGCTGTTATGGGGGAAGCGAAAACTTCATCAATATGAATGGAACATTTTTCCCAAGCTGGCACCCCCATCCTTCGGTTCAGCACCCATCTGAAATATTAACT
The DNA here is from genome assembly GCA_019843655.1 of Lethocerus indicus. Taxonomy (NCBI): domain Eukaryota; kingdom Metazoa; phylum Arthropoda; class Insecta; order Hemiptera; family Belostomatidae; genus Lethocerus; species Lethocerus indicus. Next base: position 15,259,516 of record JACDQD010000003.1, on the reverse strand, counting down.
CGGTTCGTACACAAAATCCGACCTTACAACACTCCGAAATGAACGGTCCCGCCTCATTCAATTGAGTCGGTGAAAATGTATTTATATAACTAATTATCACATATCGTTTTAACACAGTTGATTTAACTCATTCCCGTTGATTCCCTTGTATTAATATTATTCATTAAAAGTATTCCTTATCTCCTACACTTCAGAGACGATTGATCGAATGCGGATTAATATTCGAATAATATTCTTCTCGCGATTTCACTTTATGCGCGTAAACTGCCAACCAAAACGAAATAAGCGGAAAAGGAAATTCACGCCGCGGTGATTATTCCACGAGACTCGTAGAGTCAAATGCGTTTGAATAAATTAAGCATGTACGTTCATGCCCACCGCAGTGCACTATGTACCTATGCCTATTGCGTATTTTAATTAATATAATTACCATTATAATTAATTGTTACCTAACAGAATTATGAAAATTCAGTTATCAACGATTTGGTTATTGCTGCGTATTAACATTAATTACGATTAAATAAATTGAATAGACTGCAAATAAATGTGACTGTGTAGAGTTAATGAAGAGAGTATGTGTTCAGGAAGGGGGGTACTGTATGGGCGATAGGCGCTTGGGGCTCGACCTGACCCACTGCACCGTTGCCATCAAAGGCCTGGCCAGGTTCCACGCTCTGTCGGCAGTACTCACCGAGAGGGGACTCCTGGCCGCCGTCGACTATGGTGAAAACATTTTCACAACGGATCCCCAGCTCTTTCAGTATTTTCACAACAAGGGTTTCGCCACTCTGGCCGGCGTCATTGAAAAGTACTGGGGGCCGGAATGGTAAACCGCATTTCTGGCTAATTATTTTAAGAAGCTTGGTCGCAATGGCTGTAGGCTAATTTGAAAAGAAAAACAGAATTACTACTACTCACTACCAAAATTTCATTTTCTATGCGGAAAAAAATTACATGCTGGACTTAACATACCCCCTTAGTGCACTACTCTCCCCCTACTAAACCAACACTTATCCTGTCTCTTACCTTAATATTTAATCTTATTTTTTTATTTTTCGAACTTACTTTATTACCCGTTTCACTTTAATATAGTCCACTGATTAACGTACCGTGCAAACAGCTTCCGGGGAACTTCGATCTTAAGATTAAATCACTCGCTGTATTAATTTTGTTTTGTACACTTACTATCCTGTTACTCATTATTACCTCTCAATAACTTATTGATAATTCAAACTGGCTACTTAATTTTGGCAGTAGAAAAACTGCGAATTCGCTAATGATCTCATATAATTTATTTTTCGATATAATTATCGTGACTTTCGTTAAATGAAGTATTATGACCAATTGGTCAAATGATCGGGTGATTACTTATTAATGAATTGATAATTTTTCTCCCCTACCGCAGGCAGCACTGTGTAGGCAGACTTAGAAATCAAATGGACAAGTCGGCCGAACGTCTAATAAACACGCTCCTATTCAAAGATCCTTCTTTATTTACTGTCCTCTGTCACGGTGACCCCTGGGTCACTAATATGATGTTCGACTATGTCCCAGAATCCAATACTCCGATTCACGTCAAGTAAGTTCAAATATAATATGAAATAAACACACTTATCCAAATAAGTAGTTTCACTCAAAAAATCAAATCAAAATTTCACTAAGAATCACAATACGTATTTTAGTATGAAGTTATACAGAATAATGAAGCATTTATTTGACCACTAAGCGTATACTAAACAGAACTTAATTCTGAATTTGTACAAAAGTTTAAAATAAATAAGTGAACGAAAAGTGAAACAATTTCTTCATTCATTCCGAAATATTTTTATAGTTTAATATGGAATACGTTAGATGCCTTATATTGCCTAACGGTAGTTTGGAACATTTCACAGGTTCCTGGATTTCCAGCTATCTTCCTACAACTCCTTCGCTCACGACCTCCAGTATTTTCTGTCGACCAGCCTGAATATGGAGGTTAGAGAAAAACACACGGATGATTTACTCGAAGCCTATCACACAACGTTACGCGTTTTGTTGAACAAGTACGGCTACAAAGGCAGTAACGCTCCCACTCTGGACGTTATCAAGAAGGAATTGGTCAGACTCGACTATTTTAGATTCATCCTTATCTGCTGCAACCTCAGCTACATGATGACCGAACCCGAAAACGTTCCCGATATAGACAAACTCGTGAAAGACTACTATCAAAAAAATAAGGATCATATAGACGACAGGACATACACGGGTTCAGAATTCACTAAAGCTGCCAAATTCCTACTCCAATCTTGCATCGAAAATGGCACTATTTAATACATTATTTAGTTTATTTATAATTTAAAATTAATGTAATGTTCTTTGGTAAGACAATAAAATAAGAAATTATATACTTTTTTCTGTCTGTTATTCAATATTAGAAAATCTATTTTAGGTCATTGTATAGAAAATTTGTTTAGAGTATTTAGTATTCGTATATCAACTCTCGTTTATTATCAGATTCTATTTTGGTGTTTTTACAAAAAGCAGTGTTACTCGCTCGAAGACATATTCACTGTGAGAGCTAATACAGCGGTCTAGCTAGACAAGGTTGATTCCGCAGCGGCAAAAAGAAATTACGCGGTTTGATTACAAAAACGGAGCCGGTCATTATTGCGCAAGAGGACCCAATCGAGCGGCTTGGGGCGTGCAGAAATATCGAGAGCAGTCAATGGGACGTATCGAGAAGGAAACCAATTACCCAACGGAAGGCGGGTCGCTCACTTTTATATGTGTATATAAATTAACCGCCGTCTATTGGACTTCAGTGTTAAGCCAGTAATGTCGCCTGCGAGTTTATTCCTGTTGACGGTGGTGCTGGGAGCGATAGTTTCGACGGAATGTCGATCGTTAGGTGAGAGTGAGGACATGGTGGCGGCGGCGTCACACTGGAAGAAGGGCGGAGGAGAGGATCACCACTCGGACCATCACTCGAGCAGCGGGCACAAGGACGACAAGGGCTACAAGGGACACCACGAGTTCGAGGAGAGCAAGAAGGGACATCACGACAAGGAGGCCCACAAGGGAGCCTACCACGACCACAAGGGACACAAGGGCAGCCACCACGACGAGGGCGGGTACTTCGCCGACCACCACAAGGGGGAGAAGGGCCACAAGGGACACAAGTTCGGCGAGGAGGGATCGTACAAGAAGGGGCACAGCACCAAGGGCAAGCACGAGGTCCACAAGCTGGACGAGTTTAAGAAGCACAAGGACTTTTACGACGAACACCACGACGAAGGCCACCACGCCAAACACGGAGGCTACGAGCACGGGCACGGGCACAAGGAGGGAGGCCACTACAAGAAGGGACACAAGCACTCGGGGTACCACCACGACGACAAGGGCAAGAAGGGACACCACGAGCACGGCTCTCACCATCACGACCACAAGGGACACAAGTCCTCGGGCGGCCACGACGACAAGTACGGCCACCACTCCAAGTACGGCAAGAAAGGTGGCCACAGCGACCACAAGAAGTGGGGGTTCAGCAAAAAGCACTGACCCGCCCGACCGACCCGCAAACACGTCCAGCCAGTTATTATTATTTCTTATAGAGAAAATACCGATTAGGTAATAACGCACTCTGAAAGAAAAGAGTAAGCTAATAGAAAAGAATGTCTTTGGAATTACTTCGTTACTCGAATATTCTACTGTAGAAAACATCGTCACGTAATTATACGAATCGTTTAATTAAATTATCGCAGTCGATATTCATAAAATATTCGAAGATTACATTAATTTATGCTGTAATAACTAATAATAAATACGTCTATTTAATAAGCGTGCTTTATTCTTAACTTTCTACATCCCGCACAAATGGAAAAACAATTCGATGTCTGGATTCGTTGGTTTGGATTACAAATTTGATTGTATGACATTATACTATTGCCGATGCAATAAAGTAAACGATATTATCAGTTCAACGTGTTTAAAATTTCTTTCAGGCTGTTACTTAATTCACTTCCGTACAAAACTAATTCACTCCCGTACTTTACTTTATTTTCATTGCGATCAATTGAGCAGTCAAAATTAAATGATACTTACCGTACGTCGATTTGTCTTGGGTTTAAACAGACTGGAATTGCTGATGTCATTACAGATATAAAAAGCTTTAACTATATTCGAAGGCCGAACTAAATAAGAGTTTAATTACGGGAATTAATTCGACTACCATAATAGGAATCTAGCAGAGTTGTCGTGCGCGCGGAACGTTCCTTTCCTTTCTGTTGGTCCACTAAGGCCGTAATCAGCTGAGAATTTGTCGCTTCCGCTCCGTCAGCAGTTTCTTTGCTCGCGGAGCCCGCTAATTGCTGACATTATTTGCCGCCGGCCAGCCATTTGTGAATGAGGCCTCTACACAGCAATTATATCGGACGGCGTCCACAACTGCCTCTCACTGGGAAAAACAAACTGCCGCTCCATTGTTACTCTGATTGTTGGCCTTCCATCAAAATTAATAACGCACATCTGCCGAAGGATAAAAAAATTGTACCCTACTTTGTGGGGAAAAACGATACAGATTCCTTTCTTCTAGTCGCCACTGCCGAAAAGAGTAATTGTTATATATTAATTATATTTTTATTTGTTTCTTCCCTCTGCAGAATAAAGATTATGAAATTCCGTTTCAACGTTTCAAGTCCCAATCTAAAATTACCTCCTCTATTAGTTTCGCCGGAACTTTTTTCTACAGAACAATTATTCAATACTGAAAACAAAAAATGAATTTTTATTTTAGTCTAATGTCCAAAATACGTTCCCTTCGTTAATAAATAATGAAATGACTCCTAATATTTCATTTAAAAGGAATGTAAATTTGTAACTTCACAAAATTAAGACTAAACCACCCTTATTTTCTTGAAAAAAAAGAAAAACAGTAAATCTCGCACTTATGAAAAGAAAACAAGGACGTGAAAATAAAAGTCTTTATTCAAGTTAATTCAGCGTTAAAAAGGAAAAGGAAAAAGACCGAGGGTCCACTTCCTAGTATATTAACCCAAGCTTTCTCTTCGCTCTTTCCTCTCAAAGAAAATGCAAAAGAAGTTTACGTTTATCTTTGGATCTAGAAATATTCGCGCAGCACTTAGCCGGTTTTATGGTTATTAGCGCCTCTATAGAATAATGGATCCGTTGCTTATCTAAAGAGAATAGCTTCGGAGTATATGCCCTTCTTTGTTATGAGCTGTATCGTTGGGATTATCATCGTATGAATACTTGTTCAAATTCGTTAGTAGTAGAAGGTTCTGTTTTTTAATTTTCAATATTTGTGGTATTATAAATAATAATATTATTTATAAGTATTAATAATCAACACTTATAAGTATTAATTATTGACAATAATTAAATCATTTTGACAGCGTGTATTTATCTTTATAAACTTTTTTTTTATCAGTCATATTGAAAGCATTATGAAGATTAACGAAGCAACATTTCAATATTCCTACTGAAATCCTTGAAATCGGGCATAATTCTTCATATCGTCCCGAACGGAGCTATTTTAATACGCCCGCTGTAAATTTTTAATTCAGAGTCCGAATTTAATTACGAAGATTACTCGCCGGAATTATGACTACTCCACTATGCCTTGGCTGGTGCCTACATGAAAAGGGCGGGGGGGACTCCTTCCTCAGAGGATTTCATGTGTGTAATTAAAAAGGACGAAATAATATTCTGGGTTTTTAATTTGGTGACCAACCTACCCGTACTCCATTTGGTTACATGTAAATGGCGGAGAATCAAAATGAACGGGGAAATATCGAAAGTTCCATAACGCCTGATATTAATAATTCAGCTTATGTATCTATTAAATACAGGAATGGACGCGATGGCCCCAACGTACACTTCCGTCAACCTTGACATTCCCCATTTGAAATATACATACATAAATAAATAATATTCCACGATGTAATAAAACAGAAATTTCTCTTTTTGTTGATGACGTCGCACTAAACACTATAAACAAGGAATAGAAGAATTATTCCATTGTAAGGCATGCGTATTTGGAACTAATAGAAACAGAAAAAACAAAACACAAACAGAAAAAATATAGATTACTAACATAATAATTGTAATAAAGTACCTTCTCTAATTATTGTATATGAGGCATGCTGTTGCATATGTATATATGGGCATAGTAAACAGAGTTTGAGTTACATTAATCATTTGATGGAAAATTTTATTACTTTGAATTAGTACTTTAGAGAAGATTCTACTGCTTGGTTATTGAATTCTTCCTGATCAACTACTTTCATTTTATTTCATCGGAAGATTATTTAGATTGTTCATCGAACTATGAATAGGGATATACATCAGTGTAAAAACTCTCCTGATATGCGAAATAACGGGGGTCAACCGAATCCAACTAATTAGTACACCAGGGAGAATTCCTAGCCCCATTTTCAACATTACGCTTAAATAAGATTTACCTTATTTAATAAGGTCAATATTTTGTTCAATCAATATCTGCGTAATCAATATCTGGTCTTTTCAATAGCCCGTGAAGGGAATATGACCTATTTCTATCATCCAATATTAATAAGAGTTGTTGACTGCCTCCAAAGCGAGGCGCAGTCAGGCCCTAAATCGATGCACGCCGGTTCATTGTTCTTCTGCAATTTGAAACGTTACGATCCAGAGCCCACTTTATTATCGTCTTGCGTAGTCGCAGAAGTTACCGAATTTTATGCTTGGTCGAACGATCGAATTACCGACCGACTTTCTCTATTTTGATGGGGACATTCAAGTGAATTTTTGACGTTTTTCCCCGCAGATTTTTACCCGAAGAAATATAATTAGTTGTTTCATGTTTCGATTGCATTATTTATAAAATATTCATTACGATTTTCCGTTAAACCTCAGATCCGATGTTATTTGAAACTGCGAGAAATAGATATTTTGGCCTACAGAATCTAAATCTTTTCTAAGCTTTTACTAACGGTCGAGCAGTCAGTTAAAGACTATATGTAAGTATAGCAGAAACAACAATAGCAACATAATTATCACTGAACCTGCTTAACAACAATACTAAACATTGGAAATACATGCATTGCAGTCAATACAAAGAAAAAAGTGAGAAAATCCTCTAATATTTAAATAATTACAGACTTATGTGTAAGTGCAAAATTGTGTCCACATTGACCACGAGAGTGAAGACCCCCATTTATGAGAAAAACGTAATTTTACTTTCCTAATGATCAATGGAGTTTAACTGTGGATAAGTTATAACCGAGTCCATCTGACTATTGTCTACATCAAATATCTAAATAGGATTATATATAACTAGAAGAATACAATTTTCTAAACAATTATTAGATCTATATCTATTCGAAAAACCGAATATATACAAAGAGGTTTAGAAAAGGTAGAATATTAAAATTATCTTTAGATTTTGCCCAACGATGAAGTATATGGCCGGCAATCCAGGGGTAATATATAAGCCTTCAGAAGAGAATAATTACCTCATTAAATATATTGATTAAAAAATATTAATCCTTCGGCCCTCTAGAGCACTACAAATGAAAGTCATCTCTTGTAGTTAATTAAAAATATAATAATTCAAGGAAAGGATTGTCCCCATTGGGGTCTTAACTCCCCGATGGCACTTAATATTCTTGCCGAACGTATTTATCTGGAGAAGATGGAATAATGAAAATAACGTTTATTCTTTAGGCATCCCAATGGCGAACCCGATGGCAAAATGAACTGACTATTTTGGACTTTCATTCTTGTTTTTTCAAGTACAAAAACGCCTATAATTTCAAATACGTAGGATGCAATGTTTAATTATGGCTTAAACTATCTTATTATTTGAGGCACATTGAAATTCCCCGCAACCACTTTTGGTATCGTTCTGATGCGTGATATACGCGGTGTTATTTTAAAGTTCCTACAGGTATCTGCCAATAGAATCTGCAGGAATTTATTTACCCTGCAATTGGCGATCTGGAAACACCAGAGGAAAGGGGTTGAAAACGTAAAAAACCAACATTAACATAGCTTGTTATGCGATCTGTTCATAATTCTGAGTGGATAAGAACGGCGCGGTGGGCGCCAATGTGCGATCTAGCGTGCGCATTATTATTATTCTCCCGCCTGGCTTGTTCAATGATCCAATGGTCCATCTCCCTGTTCTCTTTCCAATGCAGCTTTCAAAACGACGGAGAGAATTTCACAAAGTATATTATTATGTTCAGCTAAGTGTCTCGAATACGTACTTCGCTACGTACTCTGCGGGTACTTCCGCGATGGTAAAACTACTGCAACTGGCGTTAAGCACATGGCGAAGCACAATAATGGGTTTTCGATTGGGACATCCCAATACGGAATATAAAAATTTATAATGATATTTCTAGTCCTTCAGAAATGTTCGGTTTTTTCCTATATGTCACGGATACATTACGAGACAGTAACTCCTGTAACACTGTAGCATGACATTTAGGTTATGAAACATACCCTTTACTTTAGGCACATGTATGTTGTGAGAGTATGATGCAAGAAACTATTCAATAAATATAATATTATAATGATAATTATTATAATTCTCGTATGAAATACCTGAGGGTTTCATCGGTGGGAATGAATTAGTAGAGGAGATATTGATTTCAATTTATATCGCACTACAGAATAATTCAGTTTCCCGGTTTAGGACTCGGGTCTAATGCCCTCATCGATCGGATTGGAATTAAAATTGGAATAGAATATTTCATATTTTATGTGTAATAAAGAATACAAGCGAGACAGATCTCGCAAAAGACATTCTATAGCGAATGTTGGATTCATCGTTTTAATTTATCCAAATATTTCGTATCTAAATTAAACAGCATTTAGGAGGATAGATCGTTATTACAGAATATATTAACAGTAGGTTGTGATTTAAGGTTCTCTTAAAGTCTAATTACTGAATCGAAATTAATATTACTCTGAAACTATATTTTTTAAACCATACCAAAAATGCAAACGATGTGTAGGGAAGCGGAAATAAATATTGGCCAAAATAAAATCAAAGGTTTGATCGAAAATCCACGAAACGCCCGTCGTCCATTGAAATCTGGGATCTCATCTTTTTTTCAAAGCAGCTTTTCTTCCTTTACATTACAAAAGGGTTTCGGCGGGGATGGGACCTGCATCGGAAAGGGCCTCGTTTTCAGCAAATACAAACCTGCTCCTCCTTTACCGTTGTCGGCTACCTAAAGGATACCGGCGGATTTCTCTTACCAAGTTGACTCACCCAGGACTTCAACTCTACCATTTGATCCAATTAACCGGAAGGGGGATTTAATTTAAATCGAACATTTTTTTTTATAAATCGGGTGCACGATATATTTACCACAAAACGTGTTAGTACGAAATGACTCCATATTGATTAACGAACATGAAACAGAGGTTATTGTACTAGAGTTCGTAATTCATTATGTTTAATACATAGATTGGAACATCGTGGGATATCAAAACTAAGTACACATTATTTTAAAATACAAGTCTTTACTTTAATCTAGCCCATTTGAATTAATCCATTTCGGTCATTATCGCGTAACAGCCCCATCGGGATAATGATAATTATCTGATTGATACTGAAAGGTAACTCAATAATTAATTTGTATGCAGGTTGGGAGAATGCAGCGCTGAAGATGAAGCAAATGTTTTTAATAGTTCTTGTGACAGTTATTGTTAACCAGTTATATTTCTGGATATTTTTAATCAAAGTGTGTAAAATAGAAAACCAAAAGAAATTCAATCCAATAGGAACTTTTGGTTCTAGTCGCTAGTTGTAGTTTCTAGCTTGCGACGATGTTCAAACAATCGTGGACAACCAAACGGATATTTTAAATTATTTAAAATCTTTGTAAGGGGACTTCGTTAATGTTGTAGAAAGTGTATTTCTATTCAACGATTTGAATCATTTAAAGGTGGAAAACGGATCATTTTTTGTTGGAATGACCTGCATTTCACTCCCGGGGACTGGTTGTTTCTTATCGACAGGCTCGACTTTTGAGACGCCCGTTGCGGTACGACGTAGGAATAGAAAGGTCTTTAGGGCGAAAGGAGACTGGGGAGAAAAAAAAATGAGACATCTATCCGAGCACAGAGTACAGTGTGGAGTACCGGTAGACCCGAATGGGCCCAGGCGGCGGAAGGTACAATCTACCTTTTGCGGCGTGTTTGACTTTCAGGTCGTCGACGAGTTGGGGCGCACACAAACTGCCAGTCTCTCCCTCTCCCCCAGGGGACACTGACACCCACTGACATTCTTCCCGAATCACAGACTGCCCACTTCCGCTATTTTCAGTTTTATTACCCACTGATTTACAGTAGACTATTTAAGTTTACTTCATGGTATATATAGCTCGGAGTTTGAAACGACGATCTATAATATGTAATGGAAGATATCAGATTATTTGTCCTTCATAGTAGAACATAAATTCTAACACAGCCTATGGTAGTCTATGAAGTACTTTTGTCGGAACAGATCAACCATTTTTATGAAACAAAGCGAATCCATTTAGAGAACTTAACATTTAACATTACAAGTATTAAATGTGGTGTAATAATTCTCCAATTTTTAAAATTCTCTAGTTCAACTTATTGTAGTCGATGCAGATAAGAACAGTTCATTATCAAGTATTTTACAGGGAATGTTACCCCAGTAAGATTCCATTTTAATACAACGATCCAAAGGATTAGATAAGGGGTAGACTTCTGTTTTAATTAGCAGGCGTCTTGGGACGGCCCTTCATTCTATGGGTCAGTGCACACTAGAACAAAATTAGGTTTGTAATTCAAGCCGCAGTCATTACAGATAATGCTACCCCCAAACTTCTCCTGCCGGTGTAGGCGAACTCGTTTTCGGTCTGCTAAGAAATAAAAAAAGGTAGTTCTCAGGTCAATTACTTTTTTCCAATTAAAATATGCAAAAATTAAATTAATGATAATTAACAATCGGATTTAATTTACGGACGAGAGTTGAGTCCTAAATTAAACCCATGCATTATTCCTTTCAGTATTTTAAATTAGATAATATTCATAAATATTATTTCGGTGAAAATGTTAATAATCGAACGGTTATCAATTAACAATAGTGGTATTTAAGACCATGAGTGTAACTTTTGTCTAACCTAGTTTAGTTAACTTCATTAGGAACACAATTATTATATATTGGTTTTGAATACCTTAGTTTTTGCGATCTTCTGTCTCCTCTCGCTAGTTTTGCCTTTTGCTGGACCGATTTCTGCTGCTTGTCATCTTCAGTATCTCTTTTGTCATTGAGGTAGGGTCTCGGGTATAACAGTTGCATGTGGCAGAAGATTGAACAAACTATGATGAAACACCCAAATGTGAGCATATTATGTTAAACGATTTTATTTCACATTTTTACAAATCGTGGTAAAACAATTATAGAATTTGAATAATAAATTAGACCTAAGAAAATATTTGTATTTTATAAGGCAATTCTACAATTACACGACGCAGGATATTACTTATTCGTTTTTTTCAAACAGTAACATAGACTTCGAATAATGTACTGTGTCAATGTTATTATCTTTCAGTTTATAATATGTTATAAGGAAACAAGAAGAGGCCTTAGCCTCCCGGTCGGGAGCTTTAATTCATTTTAATTTCCCTTCTCTCTTCCTCTTGAAACTTCCCGCTTTCACCCTCATTATTAGCGAAACTTCTTATCGCATTTATTCCCATTGATGAAGAGCTGAAAATTGTAAAAAACCCAGGTGAAAATTTTAATTGAATTCTCCAACCCAGGTAGCGATTGCTTGAACCAGTATTCCGGTTGAGTATCGATTCCCAAATTATTTTCAGATCAATTATTTTTGCATTCAACAAATTATAGTTACATATTTGGAAAAGTTTTGTGTTGGAAGCAAACGGATTTTTATAGTGATATACCAACTACAGTTGAATTATCAGAATTCACTTACGGAGTTTTCTCAGTGTCCAATGAAAAATCTAAACAATGCACAGAAATATAATGATAATCTTACACCGGTAACCGATATTAACCTTTACCGTGTTTGGTTATCAACTAAACTCTATTGGTGCTGTTGAACAGTTGATATTGCGTTTTGACAACGTGGTTATTTTTAACCTGAAAATTCAAGAACCTTTAGCGCAGGTGATACTGCAGGAATATTTTCAAGCTGTACCAGAACCCATTTATAATACTACTGATAACCGGTTTACACAACAATTACATTAATTGATTATTAACGTCACACCATCTTCTTAAAAATTTTAAAAAAATTAAAAATTGAAATGTCTAAAAAATTCTGCTCTATGACACGAAATATAATTTTATAAAATTCATACACTTTTATTGGTATAGGCAATTTTTTAAACGTTATTAGCTCAATGAAGTTATTTTCCTTTCCCTTTTTCCGTCTCAGAGTTGGAAAATATTTGGTATCTCACAATATATTTGAACTCGGAATCCAGTCTGAAAGTTTCGACCCGGCGCACTTTTATTACAATAACTCGTTCTTTTCAAGAAAAACGAAAAAAATTAAACCTCACCCAAAAAAATATAGGACCATCCTCGCGACTTCCTTATTCACGGACATCCCCGTAAAATACTGGTTAATATAAATTTTATTTGATGTGGTCTCAGTATTGAAGAATAGGAGAACTTAATAAAAGTCTCCTTCTAGTCGCTATTAGGAAATTGCATTGCTGTAGTATACAGTGTTCGCCTTATCAAATATCTGATGCTCCGCCCTACGCACAAGCTATTAGAAAAAAAAATACCTAGTAATTTTAAACTGAATAATATTTGACTGAGAAATTTTAGAGACTTAATATAATGTATGTTACAGTGAAGTTCCTAATTGGGAATAGTTTCGTGCATTGTCCCCTGAATGTGAACATTTTACCCGAAACTTCGTTCGGAGAAATGTTGAACGGTTCGAAGAGCGGAACCGGGCGAGCTCAGTGTACTGGAGCCGTGATTGCTATGCAGTTTGTCCCGTCAAGCGCGTTCAATAATTGAAGGAGGCCGGCAATGTCCAGGAGGGGCTCCAACATGGCTGACAGCCAGCCGGCCGCAGTGGAACTTCATTTCAGTGAAACTATTGTAGCGCTCGTCAATAGAAACAACGTGGCAAAAAATGGTAATTATCAACGTTGTTTATCCTAGATATCAGATACTTCAGTTTTGCCGCTCTCATTCATAATATACGATATTGCGCCCCAGTATATTACGGCGGTTGCATGAATTAAGGGGGCTGAGAGAAGACCGCCTAACGTCATCGAATTACGTGAATAACGTACAAATATTCAAATTAAAGAAGGAAACTCTACTGACATAAGCTGAACACTTATAAGTAACATACCAGAGTAACGAAATTAAATCCAAATTTTAAAATTGATACTAATGGGTTTAATAACTTGAATGAATTTTAAACTTTTTTTTTCTGTTGTTGTCCAAAATCGATACATTTTTAAATGTATAAATGATTTATTGTTGAATGAAAGTTTTCCGTCTCGCAACAACCTGACTAGACTAACTGATGAATACTAATATTCAACTTCGCCCCAATCCATCATATGGCCATTATTAAATCCAGAACTTTGATGTCATCGTAAAATAATAATCAATGTTCCATTTAAATATTTTATTTGAATAAAGCTATAATCATTCTATCGACACTGAATATAGTAATGTTAGCCATCATTAAATTTTCATTGCGTTACATTTAATTTTAATACACCGGCGTATTTCATATTTCGATATAAAAAACTTGAAATTTAATTATTATATAACTAAATATTCAACAACGATTTACAATTTATAATTTTTCCTCTGGAAACAGTTACTATTCGATTGTAATATACTAATATTTAAGTTGAGAATATCGACCCATGAAACACTTAACTTAAATACCGATAGTAAACGCAATAATATTTCAGATACAACCACCATTACCGCGCGCAGATTCTAATTTAGGATCTGTAGGAATAAATTAATTTAAACATAAGAGAGATTCATTTGCGTTTCCGAGGGAAGTTAATTATGAGACATTTGCTCTGGTATCTTGGAGTCAAATATTATAATTTAATGTTGCTGATGGTGTCCTAATAGACATTTTCGTATATATTTACATTGGTTGAAATATATGAAAACATTTAAATGATGCGTATCCAAATATAACTTTCTTTGAAACATTCTTTGAGTAAGCGTAATAATCGTGTGACTCCCGTTTTAACAACATTATGGGTTACTTATTACGATTCCCGTAGAAATAACTGCAGCCATTTGAAACTGTTTCGTGTGAGATGCTCCTCTAAGGTGGGATACTACCCCGCCGACATTGTTGTCCATTTAATTAGTATATACGTCTTTCATACTATACCAGCTATCCCATCAACATTAGGTAATAGCGCCGCGGGTTGCCATACTGCAACGGAAAATTCCTAAAATCTGCGCGAACGTAATACCGACTATAGGGTGCTTTGCTCGGAAACGAGAAAAAGTATCTCCAGCTAAGATTCCTGAGAGAAACCAACGATAAGAATGAGCCCACGGTTAAGAGGAATACATTTCACTGGCCGCTCAGTACCGACCGAAGCGTCAGAAATTAATAGATGTACATAATTCAGAATTTCGGTACTTCGATCGAATCTCTTGGTCGTGGGGGTTTAATTGGCCTGAATGATTCACGGTACTAATTGCAATCTCCAGCCCGTTCGATAGCACCGTACGAAATAAAATAGAACAAAACCTAGTACCAGTTTCCCATGACCAGACTCTCATTATAATTCCATTTTTGCAAGCATCAAAATCTGCAACATTTGGAAACCAATCTAGGATATCCCCACCCCCCCGCCTGTAAACAAGCGCACTTGGCAGTGTACCAGAATGCCTTAAGCTTTCCACGACTTTGCCAATACACATTGAAACTGATATTCAGAGAAGTATCAGAATATGCTATTGTGTACCGTTATACATGATTTTGACTTATTGGCTGTAAATGAACCCATCCTATAAATGCTTGTATACACTATCTTTTTGTTATATTTTGTCCAATCGAGGTCCCAGAGATTAACAAAAACAGGAAGCTATTTTAACTCTTCTGTGTGGAGCACGACATAGTGCGTGTTATATTTACACAGAGACGCTATTGGCTTGGAAAATTATCGACTATAATAATTCCACTGCGTTTTCATTTCCGTACATTTAAACTTTCAGTGTGGCTTTGAACCTGAAAATTCCCGGGTGAAACTCACTTTTGAGTATGAAAAGTAACTTTCCTTGTACCGAACGCCTTTGTACCATCTACCAAATGCAACTTAACCCGCGATCACGACAAAGGAATACCAAGTTTTCGTTAAAATTACTCGTGGATTTACCTCCTCCACGGCGGGGAGGCGTGTAGGCGATTCCGGGTACCTCGCCGGGACTTTTAACTCGAATGTAACTGAATTAGGCTCCCGACGATTCAACCGCGTGACATTGTTACAAAGTGAATCAACGACAGAGCGAACGCACACGGCCTCTATAAATTCCGGGAATATTTAATCAGGCGCTTGTTGAAAATTTCCATCGCCGAACGTCAAGTTTGAGGTAGAGCCTGGAAATATAACTGTCTGTATTTACAATAATGGTAACAATAATCATTATTTTCTATTTATACGCTATATGAGAGATCGTGCACAGTTTCTGAGAGGTAATAACGTTTAATAATATAAAACAGAACTACGCTGGACATTCATTAAACCTAATTAAATACCTTTGATTTTACGGAGGAACCGGATTACCTGCAGTGGAAATTATATATTTGTGATGGGGAGAATAACTTCTATCGATTTTATATTAATGCGTTTCTGTAGGGTTTTGTGCGTTTTAAGGGGGATTGAAGAGAGTTTAAATCGCTAGTAATTGGAACATTTCATAACTATAGACGTGGATTATACTTCAATGTAATCAGTATTCAGTTTTATGGCGACTGGATGGTAAAAAACTATTCAACGGTCTATTCACTGCGAGCTTTACACCAGCTGAAAAAGATGCGAGCCTTAAAAAGAAAATTGGAGAATTCAGTAAAAGAAAATTAAGCACTGAAAATTATGCAGAGTAAGTTAGAGAGAGTATAAAAAGAACCACATAACTGTAAATAACGGTCAAATTAAAAGGTAAAGTTCAGACCGGAACTCATCTTTCTTACATGCGTATCTTTTCGCAAGTAAATCGAGAACAATTTTATATTTCTTCCCGAGGACTTGATTTAAAATTTATGGTGGATTCCTTTAAGCCCAATTCCAAGACTGTTCATTATAGCTACAAAAGTATAAATAGAGTGAACAGATATGAGGTTCGCGTTAATGCATACCCGAAAAAACAGAGTTGATAGTGGCGCTCGTTATAATTTAGATTTGAATAATTGAATGCTTCGTTTTAACACTCGTTACTCCCATTTATAAAAAATGCATAATTACACTTAGCTTATTTTCTAATCGCCTCGCAGTTTGAAACTGGCTTTTACTCCGTGCCCATTATTAATTTTAGGGCGCAGTGTGTTTTAGAACGTTGGTTCAACCGAGATAAAATCCGTTTCCACACGTGCTCGGGAAATTTGCATATTAGGGGCTGAACCGAGGGCCCAACGAACGGGGTCGTCCCCAAAATTGGCAGCCCAACTTTCATTATTGGTCTCCTTCAGGATCAAGGCGATTGCCATATGAACACAGGCCATCTTTTCCCGAAATGTTGAAAGTAACTTCTCCTGTTCCAAATAACTAATTCGAGTGTACTCCTTGCATCGTGGACACATTGCATACTGAAACGACAAATATTATTGTTAATTATTATTCAACTAATGAACTGGGCAGACATAGTTTTCCGATTCTCGCAGTTTATACCGCCGTTGAAACCCAAACTCACCACCATACCAACAGGAACAGCTACAGAATATGGCGAGCAACCGAACTTAACCAGCGAGGGATACAGAAGATGGAGAAGTGGCAACCAATATTTCATTCAAGTGCAGATTGACATTCTCCTCACATTTTGATCTAAAAATTACAAAATGTGGTCTAATACGCGTCGTAATTTTGGGAAACCTGGTCGTGACAGGTCGTCAATTTTGCAGCTGCCTCCCTCTCTCTCCATTTATTTTACAATCGCTTTTCCTTGTTACGATTCTTCGCCGTGTTATCGGTTTTTCTGAATCCCTGAATTCTCTTAAATTATTTCACATTAATTTTACCCATATATATCATATAAATGCAAATAAATGTCTATCTATAAGAAATGTGGAAAGTAATAGCGCTGAAAATTCTATCAAAATGAAACTAAATCTGGGAACACCTGCATTGAGAGGGAGCGGTGTGATGGAGCGGAATTATCAGCGTTGTAGGAGTGCATTTAAGATGTAGAAAAACTATTCGAAACTAACAAAAGTATGAAAGACGACCACGAAAATTCAAATCTCTGTCAGTGAGGTGTCTAGATGGGTTCAGTTAATAATAAGGTAGAATAACGAACTCAATTATTACTTCACTTAATTACCCATTCGCGTTGTGCGCAACTGTCATTTAAAACCCTATCGTGCCATTTAAACGACCAGAATGAACGTCGCTTTACAATTCCAAGGTTTCTTTATACTTCGTCTCCCACGATCTTGACCAAAATATTTTGGTCTCTATTATTAGAGAATGAAGTGATTCTCCATAAATGACAAGGTTCCAAATAATTCTAATTTAACCAATTATAATATCACTACATCAAAAATTACTTTATGAACGTTGATAGGAATATTTGATAAATCGATTGTACTCCCACCTACTTTATAAAATGTGAAATTGAATTTCATATTTTGGAGGCTATTACGGTTATCTGTGCGACTTTACAGGTAATTACAAACACTTTTCTATCCTCTGTTCAACCAACTAATCACTAATTTGTAGGAATTGTTCTTTACGTTCAGGGACATTTCAATTAAGATATGAACATACACATCCCCCCTATAATAGACCTATATACATATTGGGCTCTGGAAAGGCAGTAGTAATGTCTTCAGATCCGTCTTCTCAGTACGCTCCTTTTCACTGCGGACGGAGTGATTGAAAATTCGCATCGGAAGAAAAACTCTCATCTGCGGTTACAGCCAAAAGACGTGAGTAATATCGATGAGAGTAGTAGATGTAATGCAAATTTAATGTGTTACCAACTTTACTTTCGTTATGCCTTAAGGGAATTGAATGTTAATGTGATTTGTTTCTAATACCTTATGTGTGATATTCATCAAGTCCACTAGTTCCGCCAGTATGTGTTCGGTTAATGTTTCGCCACACCTTCAGCTGTTGGTAGCTTCAGGATGGAAACAATGGATGCCGGCTGGTTGGAAACACTGTTGAAGAAACATTCTGGCGAGCGGAGTGTGGCCAGAGTTTTGGGCGTTGAGATGAGCAAGGCGCTCGGACCGGGAGAGAATTACACCAGCGACATTGTGAGGATCAAAATGAAAGTAGTTCTGGGGTCGGGCCGTGTCGCCCAGAGGGCTATCATTGTCAAGAAGATGAACGAGGAAGCGGCGGCCATTGTGATCCACAACAACCTGTTCAAGACGGAAATTGAAGTAAGAGTAATTTCCAAATATAAAAAAATAGTGCATAAATTAAATCTAGCAATAGTAGAAACTACTATTTGACAATATTATCTATAAAGTCATCTGGGTAGGGAAATTGCTATCATCGTTTTAACAAAGAAGTCCGGGTAAGGTAGAGTCTACGGGGGGCGTTCTGGGTAATAATACCATACCGGAGTATAACGGAACGCTACTGGACGTGAGGACAGCGCCCGGACACCGGGGGGACGTTTAGGGGAAGGCCGGGTAACGTAAGGTCTACCGCATTATACCTTATTATTAACTGTTTCTTAAATATACGATTAAAAAATTAATTTCTAATTAAAAAGATAAAAAATTGGCCATATTTGATGTATTTGCAACCGAATTACTAATCGCTTGAAGGCATATCGGTTTATCATACCAATTAGTGGCACCTATTGATTATTTGCGGTAATTTGTAATTTTCTTGCGGTAATTTATAGCTTGTTTTCTGGGAAGCAGATGCAATTGACTGCTAGCGCTTTGGAAACATTTCATCGATTCTAGATTGACATGTCACAGGTTTACAGTAATTTACCGTAATGTAATATAAGTATAATAATGTAATGTAATATACAATCTCCCGACATCCCAAACCAGTGGCCAAGCGACCTAAATGTTTAAAAATTAAAAAAAGTAATAAGAAAAAGAGGGGAAACCAGTGGGTTTCCCTGAAAGAAAAAAAAAGAAAGTCAACTGGTTAGGAAAATGGCTATCATCGTCTTAACAAAGAAACATGTGAAAATTGGAAATCCTTAATGCGTTATGCATTTACTTCAGGTATATTCAAATATCATACCGCTCATTGAAGAACTCATGGAGGAACACGGAGATCATAGAGATTATATCTGGGCCGATTACTTTGGGACAACCGGCGATATGCTTATTTTCAATGATTTGCAGGTGAGTAACCCAATTCCTTCTTCTTTCTATCTATATTTTTTATTAACGTTTGCACCACTCTTTTTACTCAACTGTATATTTCTATTGAAATAGTTAATTTCATTTATTTGCCAATTCTTCGAGGTCGATTTACACGTGACAAGTATACTGGTGTTTTATTATTGTTCTGAATTGACGAAGAGGGAAATTTTATCGTATGTTATCAGAGGGAGGGGTTCAAGCTGGCCAACAGGCTGTGCGGGCAGGACCTCGACCACGCTCTTCTGACGCTCAAGAACTTGGCCAGGTTCCACGGTATGACGTCCGCTCTACTGAGACGTAACGCCATCAGGGGAAACCAGCTGAACGACTCCTTTCTGGCTCGTAACGACAAACTTGCGAACAAGTTTTTCAGCGGTGGAGTTCACACTTTGGCCGATACAATAATATCGGCGTGGGACTCGAAATGGTAGCGCGTCAAATCTTTTTACAAAAATAGAAAAAGCAAAAAAAAAACATATATAAAACCGACAAGGTCGTTATCACTTTATAATTTGTGTAGCATAATTATCTCTAACTGCTGATAGCGCTTTTCGAGGAATCGAAGAGAAGCGTCCCCAACGAAAATTCACCGGGAGAGCCACCGAGAAAAATGATGAAAGTAAAATAAATTAGTTCAGACAGGTATTAGTAGTTTGTGAGCGAATGTTATAGTGATGCCAAACAGGCGAACTATGCCCAGTTGCATCCGCAATAACAGTACATTTTAAAGGAACATGCAGACTTTTTGATTTTCAGGCACGGGATGGCACATAGGTTGAGAGCGATTGCAGACATTCTCGGATCAAAAATGCAAGAACTCTACAACGAGAAAAATGTCAAATTTAAGGTCATTAATCACGGCGATTGTTGGATCAACAACGTGCTATTCAAATACGAACCAAACAGCCGCCATCCGGTAGCGCTAAGGTCTGTAAATTTACGACAAGTTATTACGATATTTACCATTTATATATATATATATATATATATATATATATATATATATATATATATATATAATTGAGCTAAATTGTGAATTTACATATTTAATGTGGCATGCTCTCCAATATTAGATACTACGTTATAAAATCCCTGTTATTATAAGATTAATTGCCTATTTTCGATTTATAATGAAATCATAACATAAGTTCTATATAATTGAGACTTGCTAAACAATAATATGTCACAGATGAATAATTTTTACTGTCGTATTTTTTGCTGAAAAATGAATTATTCAAAGCGGAACCCCCTTGTGCTAAAGGAGTCGAGTAGCCCGCGGCTGAAGTCACCCCCAATCCTGAACAGAATTAAATTTTGTACTTTGTTTACACTCCAATGTCCCCTGCATAAATCCCTCCATATAATAGTTAAATGAATTCCGCGCTTTTAAATCTTTTTTTTGTAATTTCATTTACGTCTAGAAAAGGTTTGCAAGTCGAAAATATTAAAATAAGTAAAAAACAGAAACCGTTTTAAAAACGTAACTCGTGTTTGCAATTTCATTGTCATTGGTATTATGCCTTTACCCCAATTAAAATTAACGAATTATCATTCTTGTTATTATCGTTCTTAATGATAATACAAACAGATAACTTAAAATATGAAAAAATATATTATATTTTGTGCAGTTTATAAAAAGCGAATGTTATAGTGATGCCAAACAGGCGAACTATGCCCAGTTTCATCCGCAATAACAGTACATTTTAAAGGAACATGTTTTTGATTTTCAGGCACGGGATGGCCCATAGGTTGAGAGCGAACGATGATTTCGTTGTCTCTAATCAATAACGTGTCATATTCCTTAGGAAAAACAATGGCTATGATTAAACGAGGCAATTAGTTAGTGCCCCTTTATATTCAACTAATTATATCGCGTGGCAGATAAGGCGACATGTCGGCGATTATATAACTGATGTCGTCTGACTTTGGCTAATTATCCAATGTGTTTCTTAAGTGGTCTGGGAAACATGAGACAGCACGATCAGGTTTTAAATCATTGTTCTAAATCAAAACAGTATTGCGGCGTTTAATTAAGTAAATTTAACCTAATTGATAAACGTCCCAAATAATACAATTCATTATTTTACGAAAAAAGATTTAAATAAGAACAAGAGTTTTACGTTGCGTTCTCGAATTATTGAAAATACATTTTACATAAACACTTCAATTATTAATGCGATAAAACGATCAGATTTGTTTATTTTTATTCTTGTGCCTTGGAAAGAGAAACTGTAAATTGGCTCAATGGTAAGTATCACGAAAGCCTTATTATTTTGTTACTCGGGCTTGAAAGTGAATATAAAGCAATTTAAAATTTACCTCTGTAATCTGTATACCCTTAAGTAGGAGAATTTATGCTCATTATAAAATGAGTGTTCATTTATAACAGATAAAATATCTGTTATAAATGAAATAAACTGTGATTATAATATTGAGAGCTTGTTTGACCATGGTCCACCCAATAATTTTTTACCAAATTTCAACACGTTGTAGTGATACAAATCCTATTCTTCCTAGATTCGTTGATTACCAAACTTCGCACTACAATTCCTACGGCTGGGACCTGGTGTACTTCTTCCATTCGAGCATAGTGTTCTCCGTGCGAAAGAATCACCATGAGCTTCTGGTCTCGTCCTACCAGAGCACACTTTCTTCGACCCTGGAGTTTTACAACTGTCCGGGCGATGAGGCGCCGACTGTGGAAGAAGTTGGCTCCGAGATAGAGCGGCTGCTGCACGTCGGACTCGCCGTCTCCTCGACACTCCTTCCGGTCACTATGGCCGTCACCGCCGACACCCTCGACCTCTCAAACGCCTTCGACGACTCCGTACCGACAATGCACAACAGAAATCTATACTTGAACAAGAAGTACACCGAAGTCATCAAAAATGATCTTGAATATTTTGCCTCCAAAGGCGTTCTGTAGAACTGTTTTATCGTATTGAGGTACATTTCGGAACCCGGTTCTAAAAAATTTTATTATTCAATTTCA
The DNA here is from genome assembly GCA_019843655.1 of Lethocerus indicus. Taxonomy (NCBI): domain Eukaryota; kingdom Metazoa; phylum Arthropoda; class Insecta; order Hemiptera; family Belostomatidae; genus Lethocerus; species Lethocerus indicus. The sequence continues at coordinate 15,236,956 of JACDQD010000003.1, read as the reverse complement.
GAAAATGTGAATGGATCAAGTGAAAGGTATTTTCTAATAAATTATTACTGTTTGCAATTATTTACCCGATTGATAACTCTGTTAGCATTTCCCTCCGTATCTTGGAAGAAGCCCAGATTTCTCTAGGATACATCATTTCTTATTTATAATGAGTTTATTATTATTTTTTAAAAACTATATTTCGAGCTTTAAGGCGTTCGCCTAATTTAAATCTACCAATTCAAGCTCACATTCTTAAGTGCACTCCTGGCACGGCCATACACAAGAGGACTGTCGCGTCTTTTGAATTGTCCGCTGTTCGCAAGCTAGTAATTTTTATATTAAAATTATTTGAATCGTATGAATTGAGCTTTGATCAGATTCAAGATGAGCAGAAATAAATGACCACGGGGTCATTATGACAAGTTTGCGTTCGAAATTATATTCAAGAATATCACGATATGCCTCCAAACCTTAAAATTCCAAAATGTTCTCAGTTTTTCCTTTTTAATCTAAACTTAATCTCTCTTATCTTTGGTGCGTGCCCTCGAAAATCTCTTCTGTCATTCGAAACTGGGATTACTATTGTATCAATATGTAAATACTGAGTTTGCCAGTATTACGATAAGACCTTGTATTACGATAAGATTGCGGAATATACCGAACAGAATTTTTTATATTTGCATACACGTTCCTCTAGGGATTGTTTCCTTGATCACTTCGTTTTGTCCCTTTAAAAGGCAGAGTCTGCGAAAGAACTCTGAAGAATACATAAACTAATATTATCTTTATGATATTAAACTAGTTAAAAATTACTCGTTAACAATTAATCTGCTTTTAGTGATTATTTTTCTGTTTTAACTTTAATGATTTCATGATTACCGCACTAATCTTATTACAATAAGAGTTATTTCAATTTTACGCAGAAATGCTATCTACGTTTCCTTTTCATCATATATATTCCTGTAACATTTGCAATAGAGTTTCGCTGAAAAAGAAAGGGAAAATTATATGAACATAATATGAGCGACATACCACATCACATGCGATTATTGAAAAAGCTGCAGAAGCCAAAACGAAATTATATAGGATAAGCACAATGAATTTCAAGAACTGAGAATTTTGTGAGTAAAATGATTTCTGGGTTTTCTTATCCCGGTTAAGAAACGTTCAATTATTTAAATTTTCAATTATGAACGTATACGGGAAATATCAATCGCCGCGTATGAACGGTTTGTTACTCTCAGGGTCGATTCAATCAAGATATGATAGTCGCTAATGGCGCGCAATGAACCAGCCAGTCTAGTCATCTCCTCGCCAGCGACCACACACAGACACCTCCTCTGTCTCCTTCCGAACCATCTCATCCAGCCGCCTGCCCCTCCAACGCCGGCGAATAGTCAAGATTTTATACCAAACAGAACAAAGTGAGTAAACGACTGCCTCGTTTCAATAAGCAGTTTCCATAATGGTGTTCAGAAAGGTACAGATCTAATTCCGACGAGGTAGGGCCGTGAGAATGAAAACATTAACGCATTCATCAAAGGTACGTCAACACTCGCGTTTATTGTCCATTGGTTCGATGGTTTCGGTATAATTCCAGTGGTTGGTTTAGGAAATTAGTGGTAAATTAGGAAAATTTAAACAAACATTTATGCTTACCGGGGACGTTGTGTTGATTGTGTAAGTACCACAGAACACTTAATGTAAGCTACATTAAACACTCTCTGACATACTTACAACTCAATCTACTACTCATAATATTGTGTTACGTATATTTCCTCAATCAGATTCTCTTTAAATTATCGTAAAATATAATATTATTTTTTTTTGTAAACTAACCTGTAGGATTGCCAAAATCGACACTCTTACATGAATCAACAGATATGTACATACTAAATTATCAGCCATGTAGAACTATAAAGATACAATATTAATAAATCACTCTTACGATCTTTTTTTTCACCCACTTCCTATTTGAACACACTAATAACAAATGAAATAACTAACTAGATGAAATAATAATTTAATTAATTAATTTTCTCACAGTCTACTAATACATCAATCAATAATAATGGACGGACTCGAAGTTGGTTGGTTGGAGACACTGTTGAAGAAGCGCTCGACGGAAAGGAACATTGCGCGCATATTGACCACCGACTGTAAACTGGCACTGGGCCCTGGCGAGAATTACACCAGCGATATTATGAGGATGAAGATGAGAGTTGTCTTGGGATCCGGGCGCATCACCAAGAGGCCACTAATCATCAAGATGAAGAACGTCCAATCGGCCGATATAGTGGACCGCTACGGTTTATTCAATTTGGAAATCAAAGTACTGACCTTATACTGTAGATTAAAAATATCCGATAATATCAAAACGAAACGTTAGCACAAAATAGGAGTCGGGTTAGCGCAGGCACATATTTTACGAATTCCGTAAGTTTCAGTACAGTTGTATGTAATGGAAATACCCGATTGTATTCTTTTCATGATTATTGAGGAATTGAATTAGATTTGATATGATTCTATAACAGCAGTTATATAATAATGATCTATTATAAACGCTTCTTTCTATTGTTCTTTCAATGCTGGTTTTCACATTTCCAGGCCCATATTGCGTTAAGCTTGCCCGGTATAGTACTTATTGTTCGGCCGTAGAATTCCGTTATTCACTCTCGCGATAACTCCGTCATGATAATTCCCGCGAAAATGTTCCCAACGTATAATAATTAATTTCAAGGGATATGTTCATGAACTCGGCAACACCCTTAATTCATTCTTTCCCCATTAATTAGATCTGCGTTTTCCAGATGTACAGTGAAATACTTCCCCTTATGGAAGAGCTCATGGAAGAACACGGCGATCTCGGAGATTATATTTGGGCAGATTACTATGGTACAAACGGGAACCATTTGGTATTTGAAGATTTACAGGTTAGGTTATTGCCTTCTAGTTTTATGATTAGTAATGTATTTTTGGTGGACAGAATATTATATATTTTATTTATTTAATTTGCAGGCGAAGGGATTCAAGTTGGCCGACAGGCAGTCGGGTCAGGATCTGAATCACGCCCTCTTAGCGCTCAGGAATATGGCTAGGTTCCACGCAATGTCGTCGGTGCTACTGAGGCGGGGACTTGTCAGGTCTGAACAATTTCCGGCCTGTCTCCTCGCCAGGAACGACGACGTCGGTAACAAATTTTACAAAGGGGGCATACAGACTTTAGCCGACGTCATGAATTCAAACTGGGACCCAAAATGGTAGGAACCATTTAGTAACAAAATATACCTTACTACTGTAGTAATATTGTGAGGAACGATTTTACCTGTTACATAAGTGAAATTGGAAAGCACTCGAGTTCATAGCAGTATGTTGAAATTTTAATAAGTAAATAACCTACGAGCCTTGGGCTTTCAGGAGCGTAACGGCCACCAAGTTGAGGGAAATCGGAAAGAGTTTGGGCTCGACACTGCACGAACTGTATCACCTGGAGGACGACAAGTTTCAAGTCATCAACCACGGCGATTGTTGGATCAACAACATGCTTTTCAAATACGGACAGGACGGCAATTATCCCATTGGATTCAGGTCGGAATTATTTCAACGTTTTTCCTTAATGGCATCCGTAAGAAAACCATTTCTAACGAACCCACCCTTCGGACCTAACAAGGATCACAAGTAGAAAATACATAAAATAGCGCTGACACTAATCTGTCAAATGAATCATTTCTGTTAGAAACACCAGAAAATATGGCCAAATTGATGAGCCACTAGAACTGATTCGCTGAATTATGTTGAAAATCACTATTCCTACGATTAGAACGCAATGCATTTGTAAAAATTAACAAAATTCCGGCAATATATATATATATATATATATATATATATATATATATACTGTTGAAATATATTAAATATATACGGAAATAAAATTAAATCACTATAAATGCTACATAACTTGAACTATATAATACTTTATAAGTACCAAAGAAATATCGCTTCAGAGTGCGGACAGACGAGTTAAACCGACAGAGAATTTACTTTCCAGTTCGGGAGTAGATTCTGAAAACTGCTTAGATGTTGCACCATTCAAGGAATAAATTAACTGTACCAGTGATCGTAACTGCAAGAGGGGGCGTAATAATGATCCAAATGGGGGTGTCAGAGGTGGCTGGGTTGCATATGCCCAAAGAGATAACCAGCCGAGTGCCCAATGATTATGAGGGCCTTTGGACCATCACCAGCGGTCGTGTGGCATACCTGTCCTCCTTTCACCAACCTAATTTCCGTTTCCGGTGGCTTCCCGATCCGTCCGAATTAGAATAGTAGTTGAATGCGTACTGAAACATGCTGGCGGCAATTCTCGATTTTTGGACACTTATTATCTTCATGTTCGATGGTTGTGCTATCAAAGAACTCTGTAGGCGAACTAGGTATAGTGGCAGTCAGACGCCTTAACCGCATTTAAACCCTAATTGTAACAACATTATATCGTTTAGTATATTAGGTACTTTCATCATTAGTTCAATTGAATCAATCGTTCAAAACCTGTCTTCATGTTGCAGGTTCGTGGATTATCAATGCTCTCACTACAACTCCTACGCCTGGGATCTGATGTACTTCATCTATTCGAGCATCAAGCCCTCCGTAAGGAGGAACCACTTCGAAGAAATCGTCTCGACCTACCACAGAACTCTGATCTCCACCCTAGAGTTCTACAACAGCGTACCGGATAACGCCCCGACGAAAGAGGACGTCCACGCCGAGATGGAGCGTTTACAGCTCCTCGGTCTTATGGTGTCGTGTACCCTCCTTCCGATCACGATGGCCGACCCCGAAGACGCGTTGGTAATGGAAGGCGTCCTCGATGATTCGGTCGAAGTCCTCCACAATAAGAATATGTATTTGAACGAAAAGTTCACGCAAGTTATCCAACAAGATCTTGAATATTTTAGTGGCAAGGGCCTGTTGTAAACGGGTGATTCCTAATTCATATTACAGTGGAAAAATAGTGAGAATTACGAATTACATCATGAATTGTAACAGAGTATTAAATACCGCACAAACTCGAGATGGAGTGTATATTATCAACAATATATTCGTAAAAATTACGAGTCATTTATTTCCCTGGATTTATCAATAAAAAAAATAAATCGTGAAAATTACACGATAATATATTATCATGATATTATATTTGTACTGTATTATTAAGATGAAACCGGATACAAATGTATTATTAATAAATACAAACGATCACACTAGTCGATAAATCACTATATGCAAAAATGGAGTGAATGATGAATTGGCCAGAAAAGGCTTTCTACGGACGTCACGTGGCTTTTAAATTCAAAGTAGATTGCATAACATCGTTGAGAATCATTTCGTCGTCAGTTATTAATATTAATCACATAATATTAATATGTGTCGTCTTGTGTTAAAACGTTTATCGGCTTTTTCTACGTTACTGAAAATATCTCTGAGTTCTCTGTGCAATGGGTAATTTAATACTAAAATATAAATTATACAGAGAAATATACCCTGTGCAGTATGTTTAAGATTTTTATGGTAATTAAAAAAGTAAGAAAGTTATTTAAAAACTATCTCTCCCTTAAATGACTTCCTCTGTTCGCATAGGCCTCTGTACTAACACAAGCCGCTTTTGGCTTCTCCCCATCTTCAGTACTGCAACGGCGGGAATGACCTAAGCGTTATTATAGTATCCGAATGAGATTGCGCCATAAGGGGTAATTTATAATGTAAATTGGTGAAGGCTGTTCATAATCACGGTGATTCTTAATATTACTGATTATCTCGAATCTACGCCATATTAATATTCCGCTTTTCATCCTCCCTTAAGTTTCTGCTTTAATAGCCATCTTCTATAATATGAAAAAATCTAGTAATATTTGGTTCTCCTTTGAGAATGATTTGTTGGTCAACACATTGCCGATCTTTTAGACGAAGGTGTAGACAGCGATTAGGCCAACGACTTATCTGGGAGTTTCGGAAGGTTATCGCTGAATCTTCAATTGATCGAAACTAGTTTGAAATGCAGACTACGATATATAATTTGGCGAATCTCCTGCTATTGAATAATTTACCGATATCGATATATTTATTTTTTTATGATAAATTATTGCGCGTGAAAGTAAATTAAGCGCACAAATATGCTGATCAATGATTGTGCTGACCATAAACTACAACAGAAGCACTATAACATAAGAGATTACAGATAACATAATGAAATACTCCCTACTTTGAACATATCCAAAAAGAAAAACACCTTCTTTTACCAATTTGCAAAAACAAAACTTTCGAGTAGTTTTTATTAGTTGAAGAATATAACACTAGATAAGCGCATTGATATTAGAAATAATCGGGATAATTTCCGAGATATAGGCCTATAAAGGCGAAAATCAACGAATCTGGCATTAGCGTTCAAGGTGAGTCGCAGATATCGTATTCTCTTAAAAGCGAGCTCTATACGCAGCGAGAACTCTCAGTATTATATTGGACGGGTCGGTGATAGTGTCCCCTCCAGTCAACTGTAGTCCCATCTTGTCCCACTCCTCCCGGGGCTACCCACCAGTCAGCCACAGTTTTCCATATCTCTCAACTCAGTCAGCTATTCTACAAATAAGTAAGTAGCCGGAAGTTTTGCCAAATTAGCCATCCCTAATTTTCCCACTTTCCCGAATATGCGAGCAGAAATTTACTCAACGCCAAGTTTCCTCATTTTCACTTTAATTTTAACTAATCGCTAATTTGAATCGGGGAGCTGAAATTTTAAACAGGGAAACCAGAGTAGTATTTATAATATTCTCTGGTCGTTAGAACAATTTCGGGATCCATGTTGGTATTCTTCCTTTTAAATGTAATAATTGATTTAGATTTACATGTACTAATTTCGTTACAGAGCTCTGAAACCGCTGCCGAAAAAAAAATGGAGGGACTCGAAGTAGGTTGGTTGGAAACGACGTTCAAGAAACACACGGAAGATAGGAACATAGCCCGTATCCTGAGCGTTACGCCTAAAAAGGCGCTGGGTCCGGGAGAGAATTACATGAGTGACATTATGAGGATCAAAATAAAAGCGGTGTTGGGGTCCGGCAGAATCGTCACCAGGTCCTACATCGCCAAGAAGAAGAACGGCCAGGCCGAAGAAATGATCACCCGATACCAATTGTTCAGAATGGAAAACAGGGTATATATTAACTCAACTAACTACTTCGATTATCTATCCTCCAACGGTTATTCGGGTAGTTTATATGGTTTTTGGTAACTGTAATTTGCAACGATTATACACAATTATTTTCCAGATGTACAACGAAATTTTTCCACTCATGGAACAATTAATGGAAGAAGCGTGCGATTATAATGACTACTTGTGGGCCGATTACTTAGGGTCAACAGAGGACATTATTTTACTGGAAGACTTAAAGGTGAAATTACGTTTTGTCATTAATATTGTTGGTCATGAGTTGAGGGCCAATTAGCCCTATATAGAGTTTATATAACTTCATTCGTGTGTATTACACTCGTATGATTCGAAGGCTTCTTTATTATAAATTACATAGTGAACTGTCGCAAGGAAAGGGTAAGTTATAATCCCACCGGCATCATACTTTTACATTCAATACAAGCATGGAAATTTATATAAACTCTTATCTAATTATCTCTGCAAATGTCCATTTCATTTCTCTCTTACATTTTACTCCGCCATACACACGCCAATTTTCAAGTACGTAACGGCAGCTCTCGTAATTGGTTAACTTCAGATATATATATATATATATATATATATATATATATATATATACCTGAAATGATATTCTCTATTCACAGATGAAAGGATTCAAGTTAACCGACAGGCAAAACTGTCAGGATCTGAACCATGCCATGCTGACGGTAAAGAATTTGGCCAGGTTCCACGCCATGTCTGCCGTGCTTTTGGCGCGAGGACTAATTAACCCCAAGCAGTTTGAACCCACAGTATTCAGTCGTAACGACGAAATTATTAACAAAATGTTTGTTGGAGGAATCGAAACGCTGGCCGACACCATCGAATCTACTTGGGATCCGAAATGGTACAATATATATCGTTCAGATTAAAGATTGAATGTCAATTCGGTTATAACTCTGATATTAAATGATTTTGATAAGAATACGCACTACAAGTATACGATTAAGGTAGAAACTATGATCAGAAGTATAACAGTATCAATTAAATATTTTCAATGTTTCAATGCGTACTAGAATAGATCATTTGAATCTACATAACAGTCCGTAATCAATAACGGTATCAACGGATAATCAATGACGAACAGATAATATAATATTCGCTCAGCAACTGACCTCCATTTAGAATTTCTGATTCTTCCAGTAAATACTGTATACCCTAGAATAGCGAATATGAAAGTGAAATAAGGTGTCGTTATAATTTTAAAAAACATTTCAATAGATATATCCTATCTGTGAATTTGTTTTTATTTTTTTGGGGTTGAAAATATGAATTGGGCTAATGTGGAAAACATAGGGCAATATGTGTGTTGCAACATAATAGTTCACGAATTCTATAAATTATTAATGAACAATATGCAATAACGCGTACGCTGAACGCGTTTAACTTGTATGTGACTGCAGAAAAAAATACTTTAATTATAATTGCTTATTTTTTGCTATAGAAAATATCCTTTCGATACCCGTTTCAGGCGAGAAACTGCAGTTAAACTCCGCGATGTTGGGGGTAAAATTGGAATCAAGTTGCAAGAACTGTGTTGTGTGGACGAAAATGTCTTTAAAGTTGTGAATCACGGCGATTGCTGGACTAACAACATGCTTTTTAAATACGAGACGGGCAGCAACTTTCCGATTGGATTGAGGTATGAACACATAGTACTTACAAATCGAAGGGAAAACCAAAATATACAACAATTAACAACTCGACATGTACAAGCATATTTGGTCTTAATTTAGTGTGTTTTTGGTTTTCCGTGGTCGTCAGTAATGTTAGCGAGGTGCGTATTGTTTTGCATAAATTCCTATCCGAATATTAAGTCAGCTCTTTGAAACTTAATGTTACTTTCAAATCATCTAATCTTAATGTTCGAATCTACTGATTCAGACTCAACTGATTCAAAATAAATACGAAATTTAAAAGCGTAAGATGGAACTCAAACTGTTGGTTCAGTAGTATTCCATTAGTAATATAGCTATGTACGTGTGGAGGAAACTTTATTTAACAGTTTTCTCTAACATCGAATTACTCAGAAGCTGGTTAAAATTTTTCACTTCTTTCCTACAGGTTCGTAGATTACCAATGTCCGCACTACAATTCCTACGCCTGGGACTTGACCTACTTTTTCTACACTAGCATCAGGCCTACGGTGAGACACAATCAAAGGAATGAACTGATCTCTGCTTACCAGAAAGCTCTCCTCTCCACCCTGGAGTTCTACAACTGCGTCCCCGACAACATACCGACTGTAGATGACATCGAGAAGGAGATGGACCGACTCCTGATCTTCGGACTGATGGGGTCGGCGACCCTACTGCCGATGACTATGGCGGACCCGTCCAAGGCCATGGATATTCGCGACTTCGTCGACGAATCAGTCACGGTCGTACAGAACAAGGACGCCTACTTGAACAAAGTCTACCAGGAGTTCATTGAAAGCGACCTCGAGTATTTTGCCAGCAAGGGATTATTGTAGATCAATTTGAATTACATTAGAAAGAAATAAAGATTGATTAAACGCCGGTCGTTAATATGAATTTAACTACACTGTCATCCAGGAAGAAACCGTTCATATATTTTCATCCAAATGGGATAAGCCATTCACATGTCGGCCCATTCAATGGTAGCGGTCATGATGATGGCTGTTAACAATTAATGTGTTTACAATTACAAGTCTTTTTGTGACACCTATTAAACGTGAGGAAAGGTACTCCACTGACAAATGTACCGCATACGTAAAGCAAAATGCCCCACTTCTTACGAATGATCAGATATCCATATGTTATGTATTTCCAAACCACACAGAATTGTTGATACCATTTAGAACCATCATGTTTCGGCTACGGTCAGCTGTATAGTTCTTCTTCAAGAGTAGGTAACCGTAAGCGTTAATTTCTTTTAAATGAGGGTTATACCAAAATTTTAGTGTAGAGAAAAGCATTAATATGACACCGCGAATATTAATTTCTAATAGGTACATAAGAGATAATTACATAGAGTATTTAAGGAAAAATTTATTGGTATCCAATTAAATTACACGTCGAAAACTGACACATCCAAGCATTTTTCTTAAGAACCATCGTCAAAACAGTTAGTACTTAAGGCGTGATGGAGTACTGCAAGTTGTAAAACTGAACCATCCGAGACAAGCTGGTTACACCAGCTAGTACACACACTCACACAACACACACACGCATATAAAAATGTATGTATGAGGTTAAAGTCCTTGACGATAATTCAAATATCACTGCCTCTAGTTGATACTTAAATATGTGGACAGCTGTTGAATAAATATCAAGTGATATATATATAGGGCACCTAAGAGCTTTACACTATCCTTGGCCAACCTCTTTTATCTGTGATCTAACAGTGGCAGAACGTATTTTATGAACATTATCAAAAGTGGGATTACATAATATGGAGAATTTTATAATTGAACAAACCCGTGTGATTCGTACCTAACAATGAACCAATGAAGATTTTTATTATTCTCTGTGCAGAAAGTTCATTGCGACTGAAAGCTCCTGAATATTGAAGTTTACACAGATTAGATAGCATTTAACGTTTAATATTAAGAAAAGATCTGATTTATTGCCACAATAAATCGTCTGAATTACTTCCGATAAGAAAAATCGTAAAAAAAATCGTAAATTGTAGCAATAACAGGATTTCAACAATACTGAGCATTGTTGTAATGGTGACAGTTATATACACTTGTTAATATACCCATGTAAAGAAAAATTAATTCATGCCTATTTATCAATAATTTATCTATATAGTCATCTTGATTAAGACATGAACTAATTTGGTGGCCGTAGTTACTAGAAACGGCTGTTACATTGCGAAACTCCACATGTCTTACCTAATGTAGGCACACCTACACGTACCACTCTACCCACGTACTCACTCTTCATAATCCGATGATCCTTCCGGTTTATGATAATCACTTCTGCCGAATTTATGATAATTATGCCGATATCATAATGTCAACTCGACTTTATATTATATAAGTAAGTAGAGGGTGAGAGAATAACGTTTCTGGTTGTTGCCGCTTTATTAGGTCTCCTCCGGTAATGTTTATGTTTACAGCTATAGAGGTTGAAAGACTAACGCTTATAGTTGCCGCTTTATTAGACTATCCCTTACGGGGAGGGGGATAGGCCCACTGAGCGATAGCTTGGCAGTCTCTTCTCCCGGTTTCTCGAGCTAATATCTGGCCTTGTATCATTTGTTTTACTGAATTATATTTGTTCTTTTGATAAAGTGTAATCTCTTTATCACCGAAAATAATTTATATATATATATACGTTCAAATTCTCACAAACCAGGATATTATTCAGGTAGTCATTTCCATCGAAGCTATCCAAAATTTATCGTGAAGCCATGTGGAGGTAAGTAGGGACCATTGTGAGTGAGATAGGAGCTTGAGAGGAAATTCCTTGTGAATAAATCTGATTGTGAATAGCAAGTGCCCATTGTGAGAAGTGAGATCCGTCCTACCCGTTCAAACTTCCGTACCCAACAAGTGCGTTGTTGTCCCTTATAATACTCCATATGAACAATACCAATAATGTTTGGATTTATTTAATCGATATTCATAGGTCGTGGGCTATAGTTATAATCCCACGCTCGGGTTTTTTCCAGTGTTAAAATCCCGGTTACGCGATTTTGTATAATAAACTTTTTTAAGAGGGCCCAACTAGAAATGTAATTATCAATCGCGAAGTTTCGAATTTAACATGTGATCAGTTCAGTAGATGATTGGACTATGACGCCCTTGGGAGTCCGTTGGGCCGGTTTAATAGACCGGGTAGAATCGACCTCGGAGTTTGGCGGTCGCGTAGGGCTGGAGCGTTTCATAAGGACAGAATCCCCGGGCGCTTTATTGCCTCCTAAGTTGCGGCGCGGACGAAGTCAACTAATGAAAACTGTCGCCACAACTTTACTGGATAGCGGGCCGGAGGGGGCGGGTACTTGGGTTTCGGAATTGACCAACTTCCGAGGGTAAAAACGGGGGGGGCGTCGCTCAACTTCTAATGGCCGTCCTTTGCCCTAAAACATTCATCGGTGTCAAACCTCCCCCGCCCCAAACCGAAACGGAGCCCTCTGTTGTCCTGAAAAATCGGTAAACCGAAAAATAAACGGGATGAACAGGGTGGTGTCAAAGAATCTCTTGACGGTCACCCGTGGGCGATTCCTCCACGACATTATGTAGTGGTTTCATTAGTCCCCCTCTCCGTAAAATTATACTAAGAACTATTAATATATATCTCTCACTAACCTAATTTAAAGGGCCAGCGGTACTTTGCTTCGCTGAAAACGTAATCCACGTAAAATACCACAGTAACACGCAATAATTAAATAGATTGAGTTTTTATCTTATACAGTTTTTAATATAACATATATCTGTATATCTGTTTCGTGAACGGAAGGCGCCTAGTAACTCAATCTTTGATAACAGACCGGTAGGTTTGGCACGCTTCCAAATTGTGCCAATGTTTCCCGAGGTTCGAGTTTCTGGCTATTTTCTACCCCTCGATACCTTCATGCGTTGGTAATATATCCAGGTATCCATATTAATTCGATTAAGCCGTAAAACGGTGTACCAAATAAATGAGTTAATATTGAGGAATAATGCCGTGGGCTACACGGGGGTTGGTGTTATATTCATATCATATAAGGAAATTCCCATCGGGGTGGGCATAATTCACTCAGTATGATTCCCTTTAGTCGTCCCGGCTATGATTAACAGGCAATTACCGCCGGAAACCATTTCAGCGTTACCGCGTGCGAATATTCCTCCAACTACAATTCAAGAGAATGACGTCAGTAGTGCCGTATAATTATGAGTGTCGATTCTTCCGAGCCATTAGTAACCAATTAATAGTAGGTGAATTTTGTGCCGCCATAATTACACTCCGGCTCGGTGAATACGATGGCAGTTTAGGGTCTTTGAAGCTATACTGGTAACTGTCTACTTCGCGTTGATTAGCGGGGAGGAGCATTATTAATTGGGCGCCGGTTCCCGGTGTATGAAGACCGGGAGATCTTGTCTGATAATCAATGGCTGTATTGACAATGACTTCAGTTGGATTGCTAACGATGTCGAAAATTTACTATTACATTTATCAACGAAATCGTCAGAAAATTCATATCCGAATGGGATCTACGATATACATTCAAAATTCAGCAATTCATTTGTGAAGAAGTGACGCTGAATGTGAGTACGGATGCGGGTTTAGAACCCGATGTTATTAGCTGTTGTACAATTAAAAGATTGTGGCTTTTTATTACTGAATATCAAACGAGTCAATATCTCCTATTTATAAAAAAATAAAATATTATACTACTGATTTCAGAGGAAAACGTGGAATAGTGCGCATTTTTACTTCACAAATCAGGAACTAGTTGTAATATTCTGGTCTAGGTAAACTGGCGTCGCGGGATGATGTAGTTTGTTGGAGCATGTGAGGCGAGAGGCGGAATTGAGGGACTTGCGGTCGGATCTCGGGTGTTAGGGGGCGTCCCCGCGGGAGGAGGCCCCCCCAGCCGCAACATCCACACACACATAGCCATCCGCCGAAGAATAATTAAAAGAAACAAGCGGGAGTTGAACCACCGCGCCCATGAATATGCTATGAACGGAACCGGGGCGATATTGTCGCCCGTCGCCCCCGCCCCACCGCCCTCCGTGTAGCCGGGACAAAAAAGTTTATTAAAGACCCATGAAAAGAAAACGCCCCCCAGCGGGCTATACCCGCGCCAGGGCCTATTCTGTAATTTTCTTTCGTTTAAAATATATTTGATCCCGATAAACACGGCCCCCCCTCCTTTTGTTGACGAGTGCTTCAATTAAGTTGAAAATAACTCGCCACCCTCACCCCTCCCCCATACTTGCCCCTCTAGAACCGAATATTTTACGTTAGTTGCGCAGTAATTTCTCCTTTCACGCTTTTTTGTTAAAATTATTTTTCGAGACAATTTTAAAAAACATGATAATATTAACAGCTATATTATTAAATATCGAATTAGTATTAACCAAATTAATTATTATTAACAAATTCGGGACATCGAGAACATATATTCATACTCTATTACACATAAATTTGTATAATGTTTAGCAAGAATTATAAATCGTAGAGCATCACACCTGACTAATTCAGAAGCAAATTTTTCCCTACCTTGACAAATCAATTAGAAACACAGAAGATATAATGAGACGAAACTACCCAATTGTCTTCATTACAATATCGTATTATTATACGGTCGTATAATAAACGGGCGGGTTCTATATATTGTATTCTATGAAATACAGTCTATGTATGCTACAACGAAAATGATTATCGCGAGTACAGGTTTGTTGCTTGCATGTATCAAGAATAATGGAAGAAAAATGAACGTGGACTCTTTTGATTCGTTATATTTAACAGAATAGAGCCTCCTGTATGGCTATACAAATTTTCAATAATGTTTATTCATTTTCAACCACTGCATGAATATTCATTGGATTATTCATTCAGGAATGAATTCGACGCAGATTGGTATGGGAAATATGACGCCGAGGCCGTAATGAGAAATATTCAGTGATATATCATATAATATCTATCACTGTTTCCGGATAAATTGAGGAGGATAAATAGAATTTATAGGGGGAGGTAGATTAAGAACCAATACCAGTCAGTCGTTAAGCAAGTTACTCAGATTAGTTTAACATCAATGTTTATATTCTTGTTATTACATTCCTAATCTTAAAATAAATAGATATATTAGATATATAAATATATATTAAGCAAAATAAATTATCATCTGATTTCGCTAAACTCTTCATCCTGCGCTTTTTGCAGGATCAGTAGGTAATAAATAAGACGGTAAAGAATTTGGAATTAGGAGACAAGCGTACTGTTAAATCGATAGGTAGACGGAACGCACAAACCGGTCTGATCCCAAGCATAATGAAAGGGAGCGGACTTAAGCTCAAATTATCCAGGAGAATTGGTAATATTCAGAGCTTTTTATTCACTATTTTTAATGACGAGGTAGTATATGCATTCGAATTTGGGGTAAACATTTCAAATTCATATGGAAGAAAATTCGTTTTAAATCGTGGTCACGAAAGTGAAATTAACGCTCATGAATATTGCAGTGAATATACATGTTTTCTTTTTATATTCCATGGCCAAAATTTAAACTGAATTGGAAGAGCTCAAAAAAACCTCAAACAAGGGCTTGTATTGGATTTAAAGGGGCCTTTAGTGGGGCTTTTTCAGCACTCACTTTGAGGCGTTGTGAAGTATATATGTGTGTGTGTTGGCAGCTTAGTGGTTCTCCCAAAGGGAGGAAATTGCCTGCTTTATCCCCCACCGCGCATCCTACTTTCTACTTATTAAAACTTTCTATAGAGGCTTTCTGCGGTTTATCTACTACAATTTCTTATTTACTAGAAGCTTGGGAAGGTTTAGTTTTTTTTTAGTATTCCTTACTTACATCTATAATTGTAAATATTCCGGTCCTCATATCGCACATGAAATGGTACAGGCTGTCCAATGATTTAATATCAATGACACTACCAAACACACTTGTACAACGCTACCGTCATTGTACCCCATTTTGACTCTGGCCGGTTTCTTGTTAACTGGAGTATATATATTTTTAAAATTATGTTATTACTATACTGCTTTCTAGCTATTTTCAAGTCGTACATTGACAACTACCTCTCGATATAACCCCATCTCTAACACATGTTACCACCACCCGAGAGATATCGGGTCGATTATTCTTTGTAACAATTTCATCTAGACGTTGATGAATAGGCAATAATAAATACTAAAAATAAATTGAAATTTGTTCAGTAGGAAAAAATATTGCGTATCTTTTCAATTTTTTTAGCTTCCTACTTTTGTCCAATCGTTTTTCAAATAATTTCAAATCGTTGTATCTTCAGTGACATGCCTCATTAAATATTTCGCGATATTTCATGTGTATTGTGTCACGTGATACTGACAGTATATTCCTCAATATCGGCAACATTTTCTGTACCCATTCTTTGTACCGCATTTGAAACTGACACATTGAAGCGAGACTATTATGTACACTTTGCCACTTTAATTGTCCCCATTTTCACGGCACTTCATTTGAGTAAAGTTAAATTTAAAAATATTCCAAATATATCCAGTGGTGATGTCGATGAATGGACTTCATATGAAGACAAGTTATACAAGGCCCCCATGGCGTAAGTCCGATTGCGGCCGCTAGAGAACTCTGTGTTGCCAGCGTGGAATGTGGGAAGTCTTCAACAAGGTTATAACTGAGACATTCGTGCAATTATTGATGTATTGTTTTTGAAAAAGAGGCGGCTTATATTTAGTGTAAAACTAGTATCACCTCTTGGTTCGACTCCAAGAAACTATTCCCTCCTGCTTGAATCATTTTGGTGAGTTCAAAATTAAGTCTTTAGCGCCTTATTCTATAAATATGAGAAAACTATGTAAATACTATAATCATTGTGTCATCGGAATTTTATTTTGATTCTTGCTGTAGCCGGCAAGTTTGAAACATCAAGTTTTACATGTGTTTATTATAAATTTAATAATAATATTCACTGGAATAAAAAAACATTGGAGACTATGTTTATTTAAGTAGAATTAAAGACAAAATAATAATATTTTTTGCTGTAATTATCAGAATAATCATGTATTATATTAATTCATTAAGACAATCAATGTAGTACTAGAGTACCTGTACATAATGGTGTGCCGAAAATATTCAGTACGATAGTTCTCACACCATTACGGCTTATATTATTAAAATTATTATAAAAATTTAAAATAATTTATATATTGCAATATTACAGTATAGAAAATTAGTTTTTTCCATGTTGTTTTTCAGTGTTGATTTTATCATTCTTTTAATTATATTTTATTTAATTATATCCTTTTTGATGATATTAAAACTTATAATACGTGTTCAGTTGTTTAACAAGGATATTTTCCCCCTAAAGCGAATATGTAGTAATAAACTAATACGCTGGGGAATAATAAATAATGTGTAATAGCTTTATGAAAATGATGTTCCAAACTAATGAAAAATAAAAATATTGTAATTTATTATATAATTAAGAAATTAAAATATTGAGATATATATTATCCCATTCGTCCAATTTTGAAATTTCCAGTAGATTCCGGCAAAGCTTAATTTTTCCTCTCAAAAAAATTTCAGCTTTTAATGATTGCGAAATTTACCAATTCACCTTTATAATATATTTGTACGAAGTTATAAAAGACGATGAAAAATAATGTCTAACGTGCTCATATTCCGTTCGTGTCCATTACCTAACCGATGCCATTGATTTAGTTGAGGGAAGAGTGGCTTACTACTACAGCCGCCGGAAGGTGGAGCCGGTAAATGAAGACCGACGTTCGATCCAACAGGGGCAGATCACTCAGGTTGATTTTTCCCCTCCACAATCGCCTCCTCTTATGAACGCTATCGATTTTGGTTGAATTTTATTTGAAACGCAGAACCTCTCCATGTCCCCCTGCATCGATAACCTCGATTTCCATCTCTCAAACACCCGATCACTACTATCTAACGACCTCCTTAACCCGAATGGACGACCACTGACCGGAACGACCATCCACGATTGTACACTATAGTTCTGTTGTTTGGAGTGCCCTATACACCGAACACATTGTAAAGTCTATTCTTCTAAAGACGAAAACTGCTCTAGATTTAATCAACCCAAGGGGGATTCAATTCACCCTAGTGGCTTGATCTGTCAAGAGGATGTCAAGGGCGAAAGGATAACACATGATAACTAACACAAAAACTTTATTAAGTGTATATTTTTAAAACATGGTCGGTTTTTATTTAAGTATTTTACAAACACACATTACTTTATTGGAACTAGCCACGGACTACGTAAAAATTGCTTCTGCTCGCGCGGGTAGGCTCCTAAATAATGTTCACCTTGCTAATTATGAGCTGGACATCATTATGTGATACAGAGGTTCGTGTTACTAGCACAAACCTCATGATTTAACGAAAGTTATATATTTATAATACCATTTTTATGTTTCTTCCACAACTCACAATACAATTATAATATAATGCTTATTACTTTTATCCTTAAAAATGACTAAATAATACTAGGCAATAATGAATATTTCTGAATAATTGTGGCAATGGTTGTGCACGACTTCTGTGTTATCCGTTTCGATTTCACTGTTTGTACTCTTTAATTTTCGATTACTGCCCAAATGTAATTACACAAAAAAAGACGACTGAGCCTGGACGGTCGGAACAAGGTTGTTCTTTCAGGTTATTCACACGTCTCTCTTTACCCTGATATTACCCCAATAACCGCAAATCGCGTTCACTTCACCCCCAGGTTAACTTTAAAGAACATATAAAGACATTAGGGATCTGATGAATTAGGGAGGTGGTTCATAATATAACAGTTGTAGAACATTAATTGTCAAGAGAAACATTGAAGCTTAGAAATAGGAATTAATGAGTGTACAGGTGGAAACATAGAATCGGTTATAATGAATAAAATTATTCTGAGGTACCCATAAAAATTCGATTTAGCATCCACGAAGCTCTACTTCGTGTAAACTTCTCTGTATGCAACAGGGAGTCGTTTGTGAAATTATCCCCCGGAGAACGTAGACAGCCGAGGTTATACGACATTTTCTTAACGACCGAATTTTTCTTTAACTTCTTTGTCGTTTCACTTAGACAGATTTTTTTTAATAGTCAAATAATGAAGTGAAAATGAACAGGACGTACTGCTGTCCTATTTCGACGTGCGGTGTTCAATTACGGCTGTAGACAAAAAATAAAAGTGGTTCGGGCTGTGTAGGGCTGATAAACAAGAGCAGGGGCTTGCAAAAAATGAGCTCCAACCGGGAGGAAGATTGCCAGAAAGAAAGAGAGAGCCCGGAGTCGCCCGAATATTTTGGATTAAACCGGAGGGCACTTATTGGCTGATGCTGAGTGGGGAGGGGGAGCTACTCGAGCGAGGTGATAAGGACCAGAGTTCTCTCTCAGAGCTCCAGAGTGGCCGGGATCAAGAAAAAAACTTTAATTATTAAGAAGTTACCGCACTCGAAAACGCTTAGGATGTTTCTGAGAGAGAGAGAGCAAAAGCCCTTTGAGACCGAAGTTTAGGTAAGTAGGGAAGCTTTATTTATTCGAAGGTAACCGACTTTGATCATGTATTGCTGAATTTTGTTTAAATGATTACTGTGTTTCGAGTAAAAAATTCGAAAACAAACAGAGCTGACTTTACATAGCCTGTTGGTGTTTTCACATTTCTCTGATAATAGAAATCTCTAATTTCCATTTGTTTCGACAAGCCAAAGAAGTATGGACGTGTTTTCAAATTGGTACACCAGCGTATAGTCAAATTAGAAATTAATAATTTCATTATAATACTGAAGCTAACACGGCGGATATACACACAAACCTCCTCCGAATTTTCATAACTTTTCTTGTATTTCATTGTGGCTAGTTGATATCTTTCTCTCGGCTTCTGGCCTACATCAATAATATTCGGTTAGTAATGAAGACTGTGTTGGGATTACAAATCCCATTAATAATAATAGCGCATTTTATATGCTCATAATTGATAAATAGGTACTTTTTACTGGATACGAAATTTTTACTGAATTTTTAAATTATATTTGAATTGTCATGTGCGAAATATAGTGATATCCTTCACTTGACGATGAGTCTGATCTCCGAATATGGAGAAAGGAAGGAAATCTGTTGCGCGTCTGCTCTGTAACCGATATCGACGCGCTCCTCCCCATCGGCCAACATGTTGGATTTATTAATTTTTAAGCGTCAAAATAAAAGTCGGTAGTAATACTATAATAGATTTACAAGGTTCTTTTCAACCGCCTGATAGAATCCAATTAAAGTAGGTTTACCTTCAGCGCGGCAATTACGGCACCACCCAGGGACCGTGGCGGGTTTTCCCTTTTAATTAAAATCCCGGTTGTAAATTGTGAACGCAGGAGTCGGGCTTCAGGATGGGAGAATTGGGGCTGGACCTGAATCATGCCCAGCTTGTGATGCACAGTCTGAGGGGAGTTAGACGGGAAAGGCGTCCGCCCTGTGTAAAGACCCACCCTCAGTTCTTCCAACTTCTTGTTCCTACCCTATCACGCCCTCATTACTCTGCCGATAGATTTCTCCGACGGGAAATGAAACCTCTCGCCAATCTGAGACCACTAGACCGCAAATTGGCAACAATTTTGAGATGTTTAGTTAATTCTTCGGTAGTTTAGGTCTGTTCGCGGTCAAGTATCGAGACATATTTTACGGAATATTGTTATCCTATAACATGTAGAAACAAATTCTGCAAGATAGAAACTTTACAAAAATCTGCAGAAGCTTATCAAGTTACTTTTATTCCAGCCCATTAAATCAATATTTAATGTTATTTTTGCTCTTAAATGGCTAAATAAAAGTCGATCGCATGAGAGTGGTCTCGGAAAGTAGACAAACGTTCGTTAAGAATTATAGAGAGATGGCATTCATGTTCGCAGACCACCAAGAAGGAATCTAAAACTATGCAAGTTGTTTCATATCAGAAACTATTTCCAAATATATAAGATATTTATTTTTTACTGGTCGTATCCAAATATAATGTGGACTCAATTAGATACTACTGCTGTGTGTTTATTTTCATCTCCAGCCACATAATTATTTATGTGTTATACTAGGGTTTATACTATATATATATATATATATATATATATATATATATATATATATATATATATACTGAGGGCTTTATTAAGTTTAATGCTAATATAATGTTAAGCGTCTTAATAGAAGAACCCTTGTTTCTATTCGAATATTCATGAAAGCATTATATCTGTGGTTGGACACTTTCTCATAAATCTGTCATCTATCCGGAGCTCAGAATCTATTTATCGGGATTAGTATGCGTCCCCTGTCAGCTACTTGAATTCAAACCGCACATTACCAAGTTATAGCTGTCCGGTTTGAATGCGATAATTAAATTTCACCTGTCGGCTTATTGTTTTCTCCAACCTACGAGTTGTATAGTTTATTATTTTTAAACGAATCATCTCATTTACTTTATGCCGTGTATTGAAAGTTTGAAATTTCATCGGGAGAATCATATTTTTCTTTTCCTAACGCAGGGTCGTTCATGTTGTAAAATAACTCGAGTTTCATTTGTGTGTGACGTATCTGAAAGTTTTATGAAACTCTCGCCATCGATTGGATCAAGAACTCTGACAGGCCTAGTGTGGAGCGACAACTCTTTCAGCTGTCGGACTACATACCGACCTAAATAATTATTATGACTTAATTATCATGATAATGACATATTTTTTTTATCAGAATAGGCTCCGCCTATTTCCTCTCGTTCCTCATGTCATTCGGGCCGAGGCTGGGGCCCGGACGGACAAACATACGGTACAGAAATCAACAGATTTATAAAATATGATTTGCGGTTTAGTTATTCTACTGCTTTTAGATTTCAACCTTTATTAGTCAATTTTAGAGCCTTATTAGTGCCTTACTTGTTTAGAGCGGTTGTTTTGTGAATCTTGCCCTAATATCTCGTTATTACCACCGATTTCCACGCTGAATACTACATTTCTCAAACTTAGCGGGATAAAACTAAAACCGCTCTTGGCCACCTTCTCCCTTAAGTTTTATTTACACTTAAACTTCAGGACAGTTCCTTTAAACTCCGGCTATCAAAACTCGAGTGGCCGACTATTTACTGTGATCATTTGATATATACAATGGGAAGGGGACTCAGTTTAAGTTTCTTCCTTCCTCCGCTTTTCCTGTTTAGTTGCTTTTCCTTTTTTACGTTTATGTTTCGTCTATACATTATCGAGGCAAAGTTTTTGGGGTCCCCCTTTGCTCAGTTCGTAGATATTCGACTAAAATAGAGTTACCGTCGTAATGGCTAGTTAAAATTGGCATTGGCCGTAGTTGAACTAACTTTATATTTAGCGATCGATAAAAACAGTGCAATATACATTTGACGGCAACTGTAAAGTCTTATGCTTTTACTTTACATGTTTTTTCTGCTTTATTAATGCGTTAATTTATTCTTTATTAATATTAACCACTGAAAATAGAGTTATATAAGTAATATAATATTCATATTATAATTCAAAGTGCTCTTTATTAGTATAGATTTGCTATTTGAAACAATATAGAAGTATTAATAATATTTACTTCTTTGGTATTCGCCGTAAAACGTATCTAAGCAATAGATAGAATATACTTTAACTATTATTTAACTTAAATTTTTGCAAATAATTATTTGCTTGTCTCGTTTTGCATGTATGTATTTAGTAGTTGGTTGGTTCCTGGGAATGTTTTGTTGTACGATACGATAATAACAAACTTGTTACCGACAGTCATCTTATCTGGTTTGTATTTTATTCCTTGTTCGTGGGTCGAAGTCGACTTACATTCGCATAAAATGAAGGCGGGGGCAGTAAATTCCTTGCCACGGGAGGAAAGATTCATTTCTGTATTTGTTCAGTGGGGCCGCATTCGGTGTGCGGGTGCACTTGTTAGCATTCAATGTTGGGCCGCCGGGGTACTAAATTGGCGACCGAGATCAATTCAACGGGTGAGCTCATTTTGACCGACTATATTTGGATCATAAAGCCTGTCGATTTTTCAACATTCGCCCGAGCAAACAGGATGTGAAGAAAACTGGGACCCTAAAACGAAACTAGGGATTAGTTTTCGTTGGTTACGATGTCGAATTGTGAATTCACCTCTGTATATATATATATATATATATATATATATATATATATATATATATATATATATAAGTGGAATAACGAGATTGAACAATGCGTGATTAATTAAAAAAGCAGACATAATGTCCCCTGCGACTTACAATAAAATCTTGTGTATATAAAAGGAGAACGATGCCGCAATCGTATACTGCAATAACAATTACGCTTGGTAGAATAAAGTACTCCTGGGAATAATAAAATTCTGGAAATTCATTCCACTGGAGATGAAGTAAATCTGATTTCCGGAAATGCTTTAGAGAGATACTTATACTTTATAAGGTCTACAAAATAAAATGAATGAAATACAATTTTGACTTATTTATTTTACTAAATAAATACTAAAATTATTTACTCGTACTAATTGGCTCGTCGTCTTATACTTGTAGGACTTATGCTCTCGTGGTTTATTATATCCTGCACGTACGCAGGTTGATTCGATATATGTAGAAAAATAGTAAGGTTATTATCTATTGCCTTCATCTGAATTATTCTTGCATGGTGTGTGCGCATATAGTATTTTGTACGGGAGTAACTGATAGCTACTGACATTCCTGACAAAGTAGTGCAAAGTACATATTCATTCGTTTGGAGGTTTTAAAATAATTGGTGATTCAGTTTTATAAATTATAGTCATATACAGATATTAGGAGACAAAATTATGCGTTTTGTCTGAAGGGTTTACGAATGTTGAACTGACAAACAAGGGTCGGATGAGAGCGGATTATTCTCTTGTAGCTTCCATGAATAAATTACAGTTAGCAAGGATGGGGAACCACTTACGTCCAAGTTACAAGACCTTCCACATGGGAGAATCGGAGTGAAGAGAGGATGGTTTTTTCATTCATCGTTTCGGCGTTTTAGAAATGAAAAAGAATTTTGAAAGCGTGAAGAGAGGTTTTCCCATCTATCACTGATTAATAACGAATACCGCTATAGTTGACGAGTCTAAAGAAGGTTATGTAAGTGAGCTGAGAGAAAGAAACCTTGTCTGTAGAGCGAACAATAGTCAAGTTAAATGAGCGAAGGTTTCCGCGACCAGAACTTGAATTATCAGTGAAGGTCGAACTTCAGGTAAGGTCGCGTAATGTTGCGGGAAGAACCTCAGTTGGTAGGGGTTGAGCTGTTCCGGGGCCAATTCATATTGGTTTATGGAATTATATAGACATTAGAGAAGCAATTACAACCTATGGAAACCGTTGACGAAGGGGCACTATTTGCTTTCACAAGCTCAGAAATGTACAACGAATATGTTCAAAACTAAAATTTCTTTAATAACAGAGATCTCCAAAACATTGCATACAAACATA
Organism: Lethocerus indicus; assembly: GCA_019843655.1. Classification (NCBI taxonomy): domain Eukaryota; kingdom Metazoa; phylum Arthropoda; class Insecta; order Hemiptera; family Belostomatidae; genus Lethocerus; species Lethocerus indicus. The sequence goes on along the minus strand of JACDQD010000003.1, from coordinate 15,212,615 downwards.
TATGTAAAACTGCAAGAGAATATACATCGGTAAACCGAGCGGAGAAGTATTACAACAATGGTGCAAGTCGTATAATCCACAACTTTCACGGAGTGGTGGACATGAATAGAGAAGGGAAATAACTGGACATACGAGAGAACCTGGTAATTTAACAGCGGAACAATAATATTATAATATGGGTTAGATTAATTCACGTCATTGTATATGAGACACTCATTATAACATAAGTGGAACATTTCCTCGGAAATGAATGAAAATTATCACAAGCTCAGGATATTTTAGCAAAATAAGATCTTTCCCACATCGGTTTCTCCGGAACTAAAATAAAATCGATACTTCTTACCCCTATTTACAAGCACTGTATATTGATAATTTAGAGATGATAAACCATATAGTCCAATCATTAGAATACCTAGGTCAAATCTTAACGTACTCTGAACACATCAGACCAGCTCAGCCCTCAACCAAAAATTAGGAACATTACTTAAACAGACATTTAAAAACTTATTCCGATCCACAGTGGAATATGATCTACTGATTTGCGAACAGAACAGACAGGTAAACATTCAAAAAATACAAAAACTCATCTTATACTTAACCTCGACAACCTGCAGAAAATGCTAACACCAAACACAAAAACGGAAGTTCGTCGATCAGACATTGTCTATCAAATTATAGAAAGGCTATCGCAATTTCTGACATCTGAATCGGATACTCCACCTGGACCTAAGAACTTTTAAGCCTAAAGTTATTAAAATAAAGCGTTATTATCACGTTCTAATGCGATGTGAGTAACGAAAATGATAAAATAAAATTAAAGCTGTAATTGCCATTGTAATTAGACAAAAGAACTGACCCACTTCGCGTATCGCATGAAAAGCATTTCCATTTATTACCAAACAATTAGGTTTTCAAATAAGCTTTAAGTCCTCCCTTGTGACACCTCGGTAGTTTTAATTTATGGACAACTTTATTATATTTTTTAATTAAAAAATGCAAAAGATTGTTTAAACTAACATGGAAGAACAATTAATATTTATGTTCAACCTATTAGACGAACTAGACTTTTTAGATAATAACGTATATACTAATTCATGTGACTATATAAGTACCCAAAAATGTGACGCATTTGGATAGATATTTGAATTTGGTTTGAATTCATACATCTTCTGGGCCCAAAATGACTTTTTACGGAAACACATGTTTTATGTACAATGGAAATTATTTAGGGACTGATAAGGTTCTTATTAAAAATTCGTACTTCGTCTCGTAATAATTTCATTCGTGTTGTCGAATTTTCGGCCGGGGATTTCACAAAGTGATTATATGCCAATACAATTATAATCAATCCCTTATTCGTATACTTATCCTTATCTTGGCCTTATCTGGTCATTTTTTGCCGATGTAAATGCCGGCTATGCAGATAGCGGTGTACTGAAACGTTTAAATTCTGTCCAATATTGTGATCGACATAAATAAAATATGTTATTACTAAAATGGTCTTAATACCTTAATCTTAATTCTAATATCTCCTGTCAGATGTCTGATAACAGATTGGAACCAGTCAATTGTGACAAACGATTTCACTGAGTGCGGTGGTGTTTACAGAATTATTAACGATGACTGCTAATTACAAATCTTGAAACATATTTTAACGATTCTTTATTTTCCCTGGTGTATTTGAATTTTGCCATTAATATTGCACGAATCCTGTTTCTTGGTTTCACGCTTGATCCATTTAGAAATTTCATTCAATCCATGTATTACAATTTCGCTCTGGGTGTCCCTTCCTGATTTGGTTGGATCAAGGCCTGACACGACTCGCATCAGTTTCGTGATTAATTTTGTTTCTGGCAAAATGCCGGTAACCCGATCTCGTTCACCGTAAGCCCGCCCGTTTCGTGTGGGCAGTATGCTAACTGATATTGAGTAATTGATATTTTGAATGGCATCAGTTATTTTATATTTTGTTTTCGTTTCCCGGAGTGTTTTTCCTCGTTTGTCCCCATTTACGTATAAATTTAGTCATTCGGCAGCGGTAATTTCCTGACCAATTTTCTACCATATTTCTTCTTGCTCTTCATTCTAACTTTTACCATTTCCCCGATTGCTTCCCTTCAAAGGGGACAATTCAATTTGTGTATTCCGCTAAGCCTCCTCGTCTCCAAAATGCGGGACTTCTTTGACGCAGTAAATCTTTATTATTGGCTCGACCGAGGCTCGTTTCACAACCATTCAAGTAAAGTATCACAGAGGTATTGATAAGTGTATTCGTTTCTGTACTTTTCTCCTAGCAAACTAATTTTGATTATTAAAGAGTAAAATTTATACGAAGAGACGTCCTAGATTCTCGTTACATTCCTAATAACATGAAATTGCATTTTTATAGAATGGCGTAATATCCGCGGCTCACAAAGACCTTTAAGTACTCCGTTATCTATATTGATCTTAAATTTTCCACTCTTTTTTCTTGTAGAAATGGGGATCACGTCGGAAATGCTGGAAAATGTATTACAAAATCGCGCTAAGGATCTGAGAATAGACAAGGTACTGAGCGTCACCACCGAACCGGCCGCAGGAAAAGGGGACGGTTACAGCAGCGAAATCGTGCGCGTCAAAATGACGGTGCTCTACGGTTCGGGTCGAAAGGGGACAAAGTCGGTCCTCTATAAGAAAATTCCGGAAAATGAGGAGCTTCGCAAGTTTCTAACAGAATACAACTGTTTTCCTGCAGAAATCGATGTAAATATTTTTACCGATAAAGTATTCAGTTATACCTGTATAACTGATAACTAACCTGAATAACTAATCTAAAGCCCAAAGACTAATTTAAAACCGTAGATTTCGTGAGTTTCTGTCTTTTGCCAGACCTAACCAGCGAGAGGAAACAGAAACACACGAAATGTACGGTATTTCAACCCCTCGCAGACCACATAACAGGTATGTTGAACTAATTTAAAAGTTACCACGAATACGTGACCAATCGAATCTTCCAGTTTTCGAACTTTTTATCTGTTATATAACTAAATCTAAAATCGAATATCGGTTTCTGATTATATTGAAGGTATTTATTTTGCGATTAACTTTCGACTGGGACAAAATCACATATGGAACTTTAACAAGTGAAGCATGTAAACCCTCCTTACAAGTGTTATCTATTTGAAGTAATAAAAACTATTTATCTTTCTAGACATTTAGAGAAATAATTCCTGCCTTAGATGAATTGATGATGGAGCGGGGTGATACGAACGACAAAATTTGGTGTGACTGTTTATGGTGGAACCCCTACGATCAGCTCATCCTCGAGGACTTGAAGGTTTCCTAACTCGTCAGATATTATACTTTGAAGGGGTGTTGAGCTATTTGGGACAATCTAAGCGGGGCCCGTATTTCAGGAAATGGGATTCAATAATAAACCGAGGCAAACAAGGTTGGATCTGGACCACGCTACGCTGACGATGAACGCATTGGGGAGACTGCACGCTATGTCGGCAGTGCTTATACAGGAGAAAAGGGTAAACACTGAGATACTGAAGCCGTATCCGATGGGTAGGGATGACCCTTCCATGAGCAGCCTTCTCTCTGTCGGCCTAGTCACACTGGCCGACGTCATTAGAGAATCTTGGGGAAGCGAATGGTAATATTCCCTTACCAAACAATATGGTGATATTATACCATAATATAAACCAATAGGCTCAATTAAATTACCACTTTAAGAGTGGGGTCCTGCTTCAAATAAATAATGTGCTTCAGATTACGTATTTACATCCAATTTGGGATATTTGGTTCCTCATAAATAATGTGTATCACCTCATTACTGTGTCTTTTAGGAATGATGCGGCCGACACGTTGTTATCACTTTCGGACGGCATCGGCCCCAGAATAAAAGATTTATGTAGGGATCGAGGAGATAAGCTGATTGTTTACAACCATGGCGACTGTTGGGTCAATAACATTATGTTCAGATACGGGACATGGACGGACAAACCGATTGGAATCAGGTAAAATATGTCTAATTTTTATTATATTTCTTATATTACTGCAGTTTCTATTATTTAGGATTGATTGTATTTTTGAAGTATGGAATTCAATTTGTATTGCTCCTTATACTCTTATGAAAATGGACCGCTTTCCTCATGTATCGAGAGCGATGGGCGTAAATCTGCACTTTTAATCGAAGGACGTTTCACACTGCAGAACTGAATTGTAATAAAATTTAATATTTATGAACCCCGCCACATGTTTTATTGTATGCTGAAAACACCACATCTCTTCTATTCTGTAACTATTTTCTAATACTATTATTAAAATATCAGTCCACTTATTCCTAGGCCTCGTGCGAACCGCTCCTCACCATCCCAACACACATTTCATTATCGATGAAACGGACAATATTCAATAGAGCGCCGATCGCTGACGATGAAAGGGCTGTCACTTTTCAGATTTGTCGACTTCCAAGAGTGCCATTTCAACACTTTCGGCTGGGACCTCTCGATGTTCTTCCACACGAGCATGTCGCCCGAGCTCGTCCAAGGGAACTACGATACTCTGCTGACCGCCTACAGGTCCTCGCTCTTGGGGACGTTCCAATTTTACGGTTATACACCCGATAACGTCCCATCGCTGGATGAGATAAAACAGGAACTGAACAGACTTTTGGTCTACGGGCTGGCGCTGTCTGCCCACTTCCTGCCCGTACTCCTGGCCGACCCCGATCAAGCGATGGACGGCAATTACGTACTCACGGAGGGCGACCATTCAGCCTCACTCCAGAAGAGGAATATGTACAAGGCTAAGAAATACACGGATATCATTCAGGCTATAGTTAGCAACTTTATGCGTCACTGGAAGAAATGAACACAGTAATAAATTCGTACCACATCCAACAACAATATTTGTGCGAATTAAATAATTGAACGATTAACTGTGAATTAAATAATTGGAACAATTTATGTTCAAAAAATTACCAATAAAGAATTTTATTTTAACTAGGACTTTAGTTTAGAATCTTAGTAGTCTTTTTGTGTGCCAATCCACTCCCTGCATCGAAGTGTCGCTTACATATTTTCGTAATGTCGAAACCCAGAAAGGAGTAAATAGGCCATGCCGGCGTCATAAGACCGACACGGGTGGAGGTACCTGGGGCTTGACGTAGAATGGAAAGGCACTCTAGGGAATGCACCGTGGCCCAAGTGCTGAGCGTGCCCGACGTGCCCACCCTCAGTACAACTGTCAAATGCAATAAACTTCTTCCTCTTCCTCTGTGTGTTCTTTTACCCTTGTTATCACTCCGTCATTTCATCTAGTGGCGACAGATAGCCCACGGATTGACGCTCTTCGAATACTCCCAGCAATAGTCAAATGGCACACCTCAGTGTCCCCAGAACAAATAACTACAGGAAATAAGAGTACAAAGGGGACCAGACAGATTTTCGCCTGTTATCCTTTGTGATAATATTCATCAAAAAAGTGAATAAAAATTACATAATTACTTATACGATTTTCATATATCTCTGAGGCGCGTATTGTTAAATTGTACTTGTGAGGACTCTTATATGCTGGCAATTAGAGTCTGTAAGTAGAGTGCGGTTAATGTGAACGGCGCGCATGGAACAATATCCGAGTTAATGGGACATAACTGGTTTCTTAACAGCGTTAAAATGTTTGTAACGAGGCCGTCAGACCTTGGGACCAATCTCCGCCCGAACGTTTGTGATTGTCAGACCGAGTGGACAATTGCTCTATCCTCATCGACAACTGACCTACCCTTTATACTGTTCATTATAACGACAACGAGTGAGGAAATGGAATTATGAAATAATAAATTCACAATATCTAATTGAACGGAAACCTCGGTTGTTCAAATCCGAGCCAGTTCCTCAACGCGGGATGATAATGGATACATGAAAAAAATCGTCGTGGACTATGACTATTTCAGGAATTAATGCTAGTAATGCTAACATAAAACATGTTCACAATGATAGTAGGCACAATTTATTCTTCGGTGCTACGAGTGTTAATGGTAAAAAATGAATCTCAGTCATTCGAGGATGGTCAGAATCCTAGCGAGCCGGAAATATTTTCAAATGATAAATAGCTTACGTTTCAAAAAACTTTTATTAGGCCAGCGCTTAAATTCCTTGCCGGGGTTTCGGGACTAAAATCATTACATTTTTTACTTAATTCACATAAACATTTTCGAGATAAGAAGACGGGTATACTTTGAAGTATATTTCTTAGCGTCCATCAGTATTACGTTTAAGCCTTTTTAGCGGTATATAAAAAAGAAAGAATTTCGATAAAGCGAACGGGCGAAGCATTTTGTATTTTACAGCCTCCAACACTCCTTGAGTCTAAAAGCGCGGCCCTTGCTTCTTTTTAAAGCCATACTCCCTTTACGATTCGGAACTTGCAAGCCGGAACTCGCTTCAGACCAGTATTCTCCCAGTGCATATATAGTTCATTGAAGGTTGCGTCTTATGTAATTAACTATCAATTCCCCTAATTTGTGAAATAGTCCACGACGCTTGAACGTATTTAGAAACAAGTAGGCAAGACACGAGCACTTACACTGGAGAGATCGGAATCGGGAAAGAAAGCAAGTAATAATAATAAATAAATAAAATAAAATAAATTTTAAAAAATAATAAAAAAAGGGGGGGAACCAGTGGGTTTCTCCTTTAATTGTTGACTATTGTAGCTAGTGCCTATATAAATGTTGCTTGTTGTATAATTTTACAGTTGTAACAATAAAAAAAATGTTAAGTCAAATATACAATCACCAGAGTTTTATAATTTGCACTACGACCAGGATTGCATTAAATTAAAGTGCTGCATCCGCTGTCCATTTGTTCCATATGATTTAATGAGACGCACAAACGGCTTTGACGCGTACTGAACTGGACGTAGATCATCCGTGCCTCAATTTCGCAAAGGTATTGAATGACAATCAGTTTATTTGAACTTCGCTCGTCATGATCCCGGTAAGGGGATGGTACTGGCTGTCATGTTGGTAATGTACGCCACCTGAATGCATAACGGGCGTTACCAACAATGAATTGCGACACTTCGAGATTGTTCATATCCTAAGCAGAAATTTTAATCAGTATTTCTAATCTGTATTGTTAATCAGTTCATAGCCAGTACACCTGCAGGTAATAGACAGGTAATACTGACAGTCAAAATATGAAAAATGAAATTAGACCATCTAGCTAACAGACAATGGTAAATAATGACACAACGAATGTAAATTAAAACCGATTTCATAATTTTAACATGAAAAACTCCTTTTGTAAAAAAATTTACTTACCCTCATTATTTTCTCTCTATTGTATTTAGTTTAACTTTCCACTTTCCGTTAGGCTCATTCAATTATTACAGTGACACGGGCAGGAGAGGTTCCCAGTTCATTGGGGCCAACTAATTTGACAAGGAGCCGGCAATCAGACTGTCCATTCGAGATTTGGGGGGCCCGACTTTGGGCCATGGCCAACTTAGTCTGATATCCTTCCCCGGGCCTTCCGATCCAGAGTCCCAATAATAAATCTCGCATTAAATGAACGCCCTCTTATAAATGAGGACCTCTTCGCTCCCGTCCATATTTTATACACAAGCTTTAATACCTCCCCCCATTGTCCCATTGAGAGCCGGCACCGAACCCTCCCACGTTCGAAGATTCCGCCGGTTCTGATCGATAGGATCAGATTCTGACGATTCTTTTAACGTTTCCCGCCTCCGTTTATCTGAAATCCGATCGCTTGACACCTACAGAAATTATTTCGCCTATTTCCTTACTACTTTAAAGATCACCAAGATAGCTAATATTCAAGTGTTACGATATTTAGATTATTAAGATTATAAGATTTTTATAAGAGTTTTATAATTATGTATTAAATATATCCAACGAAACAAGGATTGTATAATTGAATAATAATTAATAGGCGATAACAGATACGATTTATTAGGGTCTACTACAGTAAGCAATCTGGCCAATCATCCTGGGCTATGAACGTAGATCTTACATTATAATGAGGCTATAATACTCAGTTTAACGAATGTAAGAGGAAGGTACGGGAGGGGTAGAAATATCATCCCTAGTGCGTCTTAGAGCAGCCTTATATTAAGAATTGAGGTACCAATTTTTAATTTATCAATTCAATTGATAAAGAGAGATATTCATTTTTAATTAATTATAATTGAAATTAAGATAAATATTTTGTTATTTGTAGAACATAAAAAACATGTTAAAATGGATAAATATTAAAAGATTAAATAATGTTTATAATCTAAAAAAACAATGTTTATGAAATGAAAAGTGGATAAGTATCAATGTTTGAGTAAAACTAACCCTTCCAGGTCAGGTATTAACGTATTTCTACTGAATATCTGGTTTTTCTAGATTAGTAAAACCATTCGATATTTGCTCATGTCCTACGATTGAAACCAGTTCGATATTGGAGTGCAATGTACCTTGTGTTGAGCTACAAATGTGCGACCACTCGTCGGCCCAGCCCCAAACCGAACTGTATATTTATTGCCTTGGGTATTTTATATAACACCGGTGCCGAATGGCAGAGTCCGGTCTCTGGTCCACATTCGGCCGCCGGAATATATACACAACGGCTCGAATAATACCGAAAGCGACCAGAAAACGATGACTGGGTATGTATTTTTTTCCACAACGTTTTGTCACACTTGTTTCAGGAACCTTCCAATCCCGGACGGAAATGGAAAAGTGTACCGAATCCAATTTGCGAAGAAATATTGTGCTGTCGCTAAGCTTTGCGGGAATTCCTGCTATTAGGTGCAGGGTATGGCACTGCAGTTTTCATAAAATCCTGTTCCCGGCCCGTTGTATACCAGCGAGAGCCAATAGCGAGACGAAATATACGTTTACAAGAGTGAACTTGTGTTTTGAAAATGGAAACCGACCGCTGACTAAACAATTAACAAGGGGAACAATAGTAAATAGATTCTACAATATTGTACAGTATGCACCTCACTGAATCAATAAATTCTTTAATTGTGATGTTTGAGAGATGCCTTTTAAAGTTTGTCGAGTTTTTAGAGTTAATGTTTATCCGCTCTTCATTCTTTTGTGGACATTGTTTTAGATTTAATGGGTATTTATTCAGATATTTAATTGATCGGCTGGACTGAATCGAATGAATAATTGATTGAAATCAAAACGATCTAAGCATTTTCGGGATCTTTTGGCAGAAAGGTGGGAGCAATAAGTAAGGAATCTAGCCGGTGAAAATTACTTAAAATACATCGACCCCAAACTATCGGGGGATTATTTCTGGAAATAGGTTTTGGACTGTGAATTGCTCCGGCCTTATCTCGATCTGAGTTCGCCCCCTATCCACGATTCATTGTCGCCCTTTTTTATCAAGTGCATTTAGGCGTAATGGGGCTTTGAGGGAAATTTCTCTTCGTAACTCCAACCGAAGAGGAATGATGAATGGACCCTCAAGTTGAACCGCGGTAATTTGAAAGTTATAACGAATTGCTTTTGATTTATTACACGCGATTCGTGCGGTAAAAATGATGTGGGGGCAACCTGTTAATATTTGTCATAGATCATGGCAGTGGATGGAGGGAATAAAGGGTAAAGTTCATGCAAGAAAAATGATTAAGGATCGATAGATAAAGTATTATAAATGCTATTATAAATTGCTTTATATATACATATATATATATATATATATATCATACAAAAAAATTCCTTACCAAAATTGTGTGGGTGTTTTCTCAGTAATATGCTACGTCATGGAATATATAAAATACTATATTACGAAAATTACTCTTGGTAATGGCTGCTAATGCAGGACATTGCTATTATTGAATCTAAACTCAATTCAATGGATTACTAACAATGAACTTGTCCTTTGGGCCTCCATTTTTGAACTGTTCCCTGTGCCGGTGCTCCAAAGAATAAAGAGCTCAGGGTCCGTCTTCGAATCCAATTACCGGCATCAAAGAACCCGCCTTCTAATTAGCTAACACGTGGCCCGTTTGGTCTTCCGGATTAGGACGCTTACGTAGGGCATGTGAGACGGTCCTGAAAATGTAGATCCGCATAAATCACTCTAAGAGAAGTCGGTGAGTTATTAAGAACATTAGGTTTTTGTTAAGGTACGGCAAATCTACTTAGTACCGATTTATTCTTATGATTAAGGCCTTCCAATATGTAGAAATATTTCCTGTAATGAATATGAATGCGGAATATTCTTGATTCCCCGCGGTATTGTAATCACACAAAGTGAAAAAAATACTTATTAAATTATATTAATTAAATATAATTGGGTATGTGTACTAAATATAAACATTTCGTGGTATAAATTCATCTGAATATTTACGTATGAAGCGTAAACCTTTGGATGTTAAACGCGAAAGCAGCTCCCTATCAGGCGTGAAACTGTTGTTTGGAGCATGATCTAAGCATTTAAAAAGCGACTTTTAAAATGTACTCACCTAATTCATAATAGGTTTGTGGCATTTATGTCGAACTGTAATCTAACTTAAATGAAGGCTCCGCCCTAGCACTAATTTGTGTAATATTAATTCCCTAATAATTTTGCCGTTTTTTCTTCACCAGGTTTTGAACCCTGTCATCTACGTACGATCCGGCTATCGCTATCTTTCCTTTCACCCCGGCAGTCGTAGGCGAAGTTCACCGTAGGAATTTAAATTTGTCCCTCGCAACGGTTGGGCGGTCAAGATCCGAAACCGGAGCCTGTAAACAGTAGGGCCGGCCAACAGGGGCCAAAGGAAAGTAGAATGGCGGCACTGTTTGAACAGGTTAGGAGGTCCGTCACTCTCCCCTGTTTCCGTGTGACAACACAACCAGCAATTCTAGCCCACTGTATACACACATCCCCCTAACCCCTGTATACACACCGCCCCCCGTCCCACCCAACTAAGTTAGACGAATCCTCCAATAATGTTCGATTGGCGACAATTTGAAATAAATGGAAACGGCGTTTATCCTTTTCTGCCGTTTTATTTATCCGATATGAAATTAAATATATTCCCCCTCCGCCCTATACACGCAATGTCCAATTCAGTTTGAACTGCGAATATTGGAGTCTCCCTCCAACTAGATGAGGGGAGGAACCGGTCGGTCGGTTTCACCCGGCATTTCCTCTGACTCGATCTCGGTCCGAAGTTTTGCCGTTGCGAACCCGACCCCGAAATTGGTTTTGTTTTTCCCTGTCAGAATTAGACCCGCCTCCGTCCGCGCCGGTCTTTCACTTCTTTCAGGCCTGCCTCAAATACTCTCCGCCCGATTAGTGTCCGATCTTCTACAAATTTCAAACTTTTATCAGTGAGCTCTTCAGACCTTTGTTGCGACTTTTCATTTATGCCACAAATACAGCCCATTGTGTAATTTCAAGCAAACTTTGTGTCCTGTAGGATATTTGTAGACGAAACAATAGACTCCCTAATTCCCAATAATGATCCGTCTTGATAACATTAGGCGTCGGCCCTGAAGACATTTTGTGTAATATCAATAAGGACATGTAAAATGTTGACCTAAATTCCCGCGAGATTACTTAATTCCTGAACACAATCATCGCCGTTAGTGACCTCCCATGGATTCGATTGCTCTATCTCTCTGAATAGGTCGGAGGGGGAAACTGACGCCTCCCTCCACAGGGCACGATTAATTCCCTCAATTGAATCCGAGTGTGACAGATAAGACGCAGACCCTTTAACCGGCCAATCCAATGCAACTGGCTCAGTGAAGCAGTGGCGCGGGAGAAGTAGTAGTCCCCGGCCAGAACCTCACTCGAGATTATGATGTCGGAGCCTGCAGGGTGGCTGCCTCTCGTCCTCGAGGAATACTGCCAGAGAAATGGCGTCGAATCTTTTGAGCCGCTGGTCGAGGAAGCTGCCGTCGCCCCCCTCGAGAACTACACGGGATATATGAAGAGGATCCGGGTTCGGCTCCGCTACAAGAACGGCGACACTCAATCAAGATCTTTCGTGTTCAAATTGTGCGATGGGTCAGACCCAAAGATGTCCGATGTTTACAGTACCGAATTGAAGGTACGTACAATATTGCCTTCGTGTAGAGCTTTATTTTGTCGGGAGGTTGCACCAATTTTCCGGCGTAGGTCAGTAGTTTTTCCCTGGACCACTTAGAAAGGAGAAGCCCAACCTTCTCGCAAGAATTCAAGTTTCAGGGCCGCCAGTATTTCTGAACAACAGTGGCGAGATGACTTTAGGTAAAGAGAAAACGAGTAATTGTGTGGAAATATGGCAGTGTAAATACCACCGAATGTTTCTTCAATAGCAATTTCAACTATAATAAGTTGATAATATGCAATGGGAAAAGGTTTTGTTCGAACAAAACCTCCGATATAAATTAACCGTTATTTAAATTATAGGTCCATTCATAATTAAACGTTAACTTTCAGTCCGATTATACACCGTTGAATTTGGTGGTTTGGATCATGTAATGTTTGAGTTAAACACTGCAAACAGAGAATGAGGCTCACGGACATCACTAGTAAAGATGGCCTTCGGCAATTCTTGCATGTCACTTATGATTTCATTTTTCATTTTATGAAACCTGTTAATACCGTTATATAATTTGTTAGAGTACCTATTCCTTGCAAGCGATATATATTATGGAGTTTCAATCCGTATAAGTTTTAGTATATTTTTCAGGTCTATCAAAACGCACTATATCAGATGGAAAAACAGATGAAGGAATGTGGAGTTGAAGAGTGTCGACTTTGGCCGGAGCTTGTTGGATACAGGAAGCCCGACATAATTGGATTAGAAGACTTGAAGGTGCATTAAAAACGATCAGTCACTTATTTGTACTAGAACATAGTATTCCCAACTATGACCAAAGAATCTTCTAGGAAATATTAATAATAATGAAAAAAATATAAATCGAAACAGAATACTCCCGCATGTTTACTAATAATCTAGACGGCATATTACCATCGTCAGTTTAATTAAATCAATACTGCATTCGGGTATGGATTTCAGGTGAAGCAACCATTCAGTAATAATGGAAATTTTGCATTGTGTTGCAAAAATAATGAAATAGCTGAGCGTAAAACCGACGATTATGAGAATGTTATGGGATAGACGGTTTATTGTCTTTAATATATATATATATATATATATATATATATATATATATATATATATATATATATATATATATATACACACACACACACACACACACACATACATATATAATACTACATAAAAGTGGCACTGTCGTAACTGGATTTATTTTTGTGAACAGGAGAGCGGGTACGGAATGGTGGACCGACAGGCCGGGCTGGACAAGGCTCATGCGATGCTGGCCATCCGGGGACTGGCCAAGTTCCACGCCGCCTCCAAGGTCTGCCACCAGAACGGCACCCTGGATCCAACCATCTACAGGCCCTCCCCGTTCTGCGGGAGTGCGGAAACTTTAACGACATCATGGAAATATCTTACAACGCCCTTAGAGATATCACCGCCCCTAAATGGAAAAACGAGTTTCGGTAGTGTATTTTGGAATGTTAAATTATAAATTTCAGTGTGCTACATTTGCAGCTGTTAAGACTCAATATTAATCTACCAACATATGATTGATTTATATTATGCACGATCTGATTATTTGTAATTACAATTAATTCATTACAAATAAACGCTCTGACTTTGAGTAATTTGGCGTATCCACTTCAGAGATAAGTATGCAGAGTTACTGGAAAAACTTCCCAAAGCGGTTCCCGGAAAATTAAGAAAGTTATTTCAGGAAGACCGACCGGATTTCAAAGTATTCAATCACGGCGATCCTTGGAGCAACAATATGCTATTCAAATACAATGAGGATACGAAACAACCGGAATCTCTCAAGTAAGTATAAGGTCAAACTGTGAACGTTCATTTTCATCGGCACAAATCCACTATAATTGTTTAAATTCCAGGTTCGTCGATTTCCAGCTGCCACACTTCAGTTCTTTCGCGATGGACGTCCATTACTTCCTCGGTACGAGCCTGTCCAAAGATGCAATGAGCAGTGAAGAGGAACTTATAACGGAATACCATACTGCGCTTTCGAGCGTTTTGAGCGAGTGCGGCTACGTGGGTGCTGTTCCAACTTTGGAAGCTATCAAGAAAGAAATGAAAGCCACGGAGTTCTTCAGGTTTTTCGCCGCCTGCATAATTTTACCTGTTGTAAAGGCCATGGACGACGTCCTCAGCGAAATACCGGAAGGGGCCACGGGAAAAAATCTCATCGTCCTCAGCACCAAGCGTAGATACGACAACGATGAGTACGCCGAACTCGTGCTTGATGTTTTCGAAAGATTTAACGAAAATGGGGCATTTGATGATCTGTAATGCGTTAAATGTTACAGGTAATGAGAGTGTCTCTTACATTTATTATCTAGTCTCATAATAAGATTATTTATTGAGAAATAATTATTACGATATTCTAGCATGTTATACATGAGAAATTTCAGAAATATATAAATAAATAATTGTTAATTGTGAATTAACGTATAATGTCTTTAATAAGATCGTTGTGATTATACTTATGTTACAGGAAAATGTATTATAAATTAAATGTTATAAATATTATTTTAAAGATAAATTATACATGATTATAATAAATATATAAGATACTTATATTATCATCATTTTTCATGATTATAATAAATATATTTATTTTGTAATTATTTGTATGATCACCCTTCATACCGAGTGTAATATATTAGTATACTACTACATCCTGTTTCTATGAATTATATATTAAATTCAATATAGGTCTCAATGCGTGTTCTATTTATGTTATGTTCTACATATAGGAGCATTTAAAATTCAGTGAAGGCTGCCGATACACATTTCTGTACACTTTAAACAGTATGATGGGGTTTAGCAAACGGAGTAATCTGGAGAATATTTGTTTTATGATAAGGAGTAAGATAATAGAATCAGAATATGATGATTACGCCTTGCAATAAATGTCATGCGGGCAACGCTATACATGAAAAAACTATAAATACTCATAATTCGAAAAAGTTGTAAGTGTTAGGAGGGGGATAAACATATAAAAATAGGGCCATTTTGGGGAAAAATATTAATATGTCCCGCTGAAAAACCAATTCAGAAAGTCGAAGAATTTTATTCAGTAAGACTGCCTTTTGTAATTGTTCCTCTCCGCAATTCGGTCAGTATGAAATTAGAGACCTCCGACAAGTATTAGAGTGTAAATTTCCCTGTTAAAAAATAATGATTTGTGACCAGAGAAAATTTAAATGTCGTCCCTTCCTCACGCCCAAAATTGAAGCCCCAACCGCCGACCTAAGACCGATAGTCGCCTAGAAGCACTTCGGCCGAATATCAAAGTTGGTCCCGAGGTTTGCCTCGAATATCAATGCGATCGAACATTAACCTTTCACAGGCAAAAAGGAGCCGTACCGATTACTTGACTAGTAAAAGATCAATCTGAAAAATGACTTTTCATCAGTTTGAATACATATACATAAAATTCATTTCAGTAATTAAATTAACACTCCAGTTACACGAAGACATATACTCGAAAAATATATCTAAATGTTAAAGGCAAAATTATTGTATTTGAAAATAATTAAATTTTAATTAAAAACGATAACTTAAATGCTCCTCTTCCAATTGATTGCATTAATAGCTAAGAAAGTTATTAACTCCAACCGGATATAGTCTGATAATCAGACTCTATGGCAAAATTATCTAAGATTGGTTGAAATATCATCACTACGCAGTAACTGTGAATAGACCTTCATATCTTTAATGTTCTACAATATAATTGCAGAAAATATGCCTAGAAATATTGATTTTGTTACAAAATAAAGATCCTTTTTGATTCAATGTTTAAATAACTTATATGTCACCTTGTGTAAAGGTGGACGGATTGGTTGAATTGGAATAACGTACTAAATGAGTCTCAAGCGGGATTCAGAAACAATTATTTAACAGTCGAGAATTAAATTTAAGTGGAAAAATGTACAATTCTTTTGTTGTTTTGTCAGTGGTCATAGCTCAAAATACACTGCTGGGATGAGGGTGGATAAATGAAGGTAGTATAGCGTCGCATTTTCCTCAGAGCCACGAAGCAAGTCGGGGAATGTATACTTAGCCGGCGCCTGTTTTCATTGTTCACGACTGACATGTCAGTGTGTCTAAGGGGATAGTATCTGGGTAGGAAATACAAACATAAGAGCTCTGCTATACGCTAACAACGTAGCATTGTTGGCTGTTTCAGTATAGCGAGATGTGGAAATTGAGCGTGAAGATTTTTAGTCGAATTACTAATTACTATTAATTTTTTGTTATTTAAAAACCATTACTATTATTAAGGCTGTCCCCTTACTGTTATTAATTTATTCATGACCTAATACTTCTGATCCCATAGGCTAAATTTGGACACGAATTGCAGGCTAATGTATTTCCCTTTACTACGTAACCGGCGGAAAAATGTTCCTAGTTGCAAGGTCGGTGACACAGCCGACCTCAATATCAGCGAGTTAATTAAATCCCCGATCCTTCGTTCAAGAATTCACCTAGTTGGTGGGGGATAAGCTCCCTTCAAAATTGGATTCCATCCGTAAAGCTTTCGGTTCTTCTCAAAGCGGACGAGAGGCCCCAATTAACTCTCGCAATCAAATCGGATTATTATAGATAAGGCGCCGATCGATAATAAACCGTCCCGTCAACGCCGAACCACTTGTCTGATTCCTTCTTAGTGACGCTAACAAAGTGGTACTGGCGAGGTGTCGCGGGGTGGAGTTGACTCTGGAAGATGATGTCCCCGGCTGCAAGCTGGCTGCCTGTCGTTCTCAATAACTACTGCCAAGAAAATGGCGTCGAATTCGCGGAGCCGCTCCTCGAAGAATTGGTCGTGCCCTGTCCTGAGAAATACACCAAACAGATGAAGAGGATCCGGGTAGGGCTACTCTACAAGAACGGCCATGTTGATACCCGATCTTTCGTGTTCAAAATGACCGATCGGTCAGACGCGAATATGTCAAAAACTTACGGTTTGGAACTACAGGTATACTCCCTATCGGCATTAAGAATATTACCGTTGTGGCAATAACTAGAAAACTTAGAATAAGCTTTATAAAACATAAACGTTTCTTCTAGAAATATACTTGTTTAGATTCATATTCACGATACACGGTATTTTTGCCAACAGGTTAATCTAGTAATGTCCCATTGCCGCGTGAATGCGTTGAACAAGATGTTCGATGTTCCCCTTGTGGAACGAATTCTTCATTTCCAAATTCCAAGGTTCATAATTGAGTCCAATATTCCAGTATTCCACAAAAATGCAATTTCAATACCAGTGGAGGGATCATTCAAAGTTCTCTAATATCAAACAAATTCAACTTTTATATTCAACGTTGAATACAAAAATGTATATGAAGTATTTATATAATGTTAGGATTTAATATATTCTGTAATTTCTTTTACTCGAAAGACCATCCAAAAGTAAATCCATGAATTATTGTTTTGATCACATATTTTGTGATCTCCACCACCAATTCTTTCTCTCCACGTCAGAATACTGAGTTTCATGTAATAACACGAATGTGTTCATAAATGTCAAATACCGCTTATGATTTCAACCATATCATTTTATTATTAAGCTCCTAAAGACGAAAAGCGATGACCATAAATACCGCTTATGATTTCAACCATATCATTTTATTATTAAGCTCCTAAAGACGAAAAGCGATGACCATAAATACAATTTTTAATTACATTTTATTTCATTTCAGTATGTAGGATTTATCGAAAAACATGGGTTAAATGACGTTTCTTGAGCGTTGAATGAATGTTTACTTTATGTCCGATAAAATAGCATTGAATTTTAATGATTTAGATTATGGAACGGTAGCGACATTTATATACTTTTCTCCTCTTCAAATGAAAACAGAGAATGTAATCTGTATGTAATTGTTAAGGTTTCAATATGAATTATATTAAAACAACGAATTGTGCAATTGATTCTGTCATTTTAAATTCTTTGAGAATGGTGGTAGACTAGGTTATTTAGTTGCATTTAACTACTTTCAAGTTTTACTATAATATGTTTCTCAGACATATCAAACTGCGCTATGCCAAATGGAAAAACTAATGAATGAATGCGGTATCGAAGAGTGTAGACTTTGGCCCGAGCTAATTGGATTCAGACAGCCCGACATAATTGGATTAGAAGATTTGAAGGTACATAAAAAACACCGCGATCATCGTTAACAAGTACAGGTTTCATATTGTTTTCATCGTCACTACCATTCAGAAACCTTTAAGTGCAAAGATAGCACAGACTACTGATAAAGCAGGTGTTTGGCTGTAGAGAGTCCAATACTATTAAGATTATGCTAAAAACTGCACAGTCATAATAACTGCTGGCTGTTAGCGACGACGGTAATGAAGCCGAAAAATATACCAACAACATAAATGTTCTCACTGATATTCCACAAGGCAATTTACTAATATTTTATTGCAATAGCTGCCAATAATACAGTAATAATTTTTACTCTTACATAATACTCTTACACTAATAATTTTCCTGTGAGCGGCTATAAGGAAAGGCTTAGGAAAAGCAAATGAAATTGAATGAGTGAAAAGAAGTAAATCGTCCGGTTTGCCCATGATTCCACCAAAGATGGCTAAAAAATGACATATATTTGTGAATAGGAGAGCGGGTACGGAATGGTGAGCCGACACGCCGGGCTGGACAAGGCTCATGCGATGCTGGCCATCCGGGGACTGGCCAAGTTCCACGCCGCCTCCAAGGTCTGCCACCAGAACGGCACCCTGGATCCAACCATCTACAGGCCTTCCCCGTTCTCCGGCTATTCGGACTCGTTTAACGACATCATGGAAATATCTTACAACGCCCTTAGAGATATCACCGCCCCTAAATGGAAAAACGAGTTTCGGTAGTATAGTGACGGGACTCTTACTCGTATTAATATTTAAGTAATAAAATAACTCCGTTTATCCCAAAATGAATCTTTAAACCTGCAATTGCTTACTCCTCTTTATCGTGCGACCGGTATTGACGTTCGTACCTTCCCGCGGAAACTTCATTAGGGGCAATTTTCATCGTTTCTAAACAAAGCACCCTACCACCTGGAGGCAATATGAGGGAATGAGTAATTCAAGGGAAATTTCGATTCCGACTGTGATAGAGATCCGGGATAACCCAATAGGTTAGAGAGGAGCCGGAGCCGGAATCCCATTTTCCGGGCGGAACGAATTTTCCTGAAATTGGAAATCTGAATTGATTAAAACGGAAGATCCCACATAGTCCAGTGGGCTCGAAATATTTCAATCGGGTTAGGCTTACTGTAGTCATTGCTTTTGAATACCTGTTTTGTGATCTGCAAGGGGTTGGAATACCATAGATTTCGCGTTCTCCGGTCTCTTTGATTAAATGATCGATGTAATCTAAGGAGCGGAATGTCGACATTAGGCCATTAATCTAAATAAACCCATTACATCGGAAGAATAATTTCCAAAATCCAGGATAGCACAAAATGACGCTAGATTAAAAGAACAGCAAAAATGGAGTTATTGTAATAAAACAACAAAGAAGATACGAGTTTTTTATTATCAATAAACACCTTGACTATGAATAATTTAGCGTATCCATTTCAGAGATAAGTACGCAGAAGTATTGGAAAAACTTCCAAAATCGGCTTTGGGAAAATTAAAAAAATTATTTCAGGAAGACAGACCGGATTTCAAAGTCTTCAATCACGGCGATCCTTGGAGCAACAATATGCTATTCAAATACAACGAAGATACAAAACAACCGGAATTACTCAAGTAGGTATACCGCTTGTGAGCGTTAATTTTCATTAGCACCATATTCTTTCATTTTATTACACACTTTTTTGTTTCAGATTTGTCGATTTCCAACTGCCGCATTTCAGTTCGTTCGCGCTGGACATCCAGTACTTCCTTGGCACAAGCCTGTCCAAAGAGGCTAAGTACAGTGAAGAGGAAATTATATTGGAGTACCACACTACGCTCTCGAGCGTTTTGAGCAAGTGCGGCTACGTGGGGGCGGTTCCAACTTTGGAAGCTATCAAGGAAGAAATGAAAGCCATGGAGTTCTTCAGGTTTTTCGCTGCCTCCATAGTTCTCCCTCTGATACGGGGCGTGGACGACATCCTCGACGAAATGCAGGAGGGGCCACCGGAAGCGAACTCCTAATACTAACCACCAAACGTAGATACGACAACGATGAGTACGCCCAACTTGTGCTCGATGCTTTCGAAAGATGTAACGAGAACGGAGCATTTGACGACCTGTGATGATTTAATTTTTACAGACATTCAATGTGTCACTTATGCCTAATATCTATGAGAAATTTTTTTTTCAGAGATAATAATTGTTATAACCTTCTTGGGATCATTGAATTTGTAAATTCTCTAATTATGTATTATATCTTATGTATTAAACCATAATAACTAAATATATTCATAATAAATTCGCAAAATGAAGATTATTTTCATTATCATGCTCAATGTGTATAAACCTTTGCTTAATATCCATTATGACTATAACCAATTATGAGAAATTGTAACATATTTAAATTATGTAATACGCTTGGGAGATATGAATCGCATTTAATAATTAAATTTTCATCCAGCACCAAACTTTTCTTCCGGTTGTAACTTTTTTGAATAAAGTTAAATGTAAGAGTACCCATCAGTTTCATATTTTAAAATCGAGGTAGTTCTGAGGATTCTGAGGGTGATATTATAATATGAGAAAAAATACATTATGTCAATGTTATTATAATGGTTAATCATCAGAGGGGAGCGCTGCGGTTTTTAATTCTAGTATAAACCATTCCGTGCAATACGTTCAACAGATAGATAGTTAAACCATCGATGACTTCTCTGAAATTTAACCCAAAAGAATTTTTAAACTCATCATTTTCAAATGGGGGCCCTTTTTAATACGACTAGATTCTCAAAGTATACCGAAAGGTGGTGGCACCATTTCTGCCCTACTAATAGTGATAATGCTTAATCACTAGCTGGTAGGCAACTCACTGTCTAATTATAGCATATTAGTATAGCTTACTATATACTATAATATTAGTACACAGCGGTGCTCAAACGAAATAAAATACGATTTGTGAAGGCGAGTCGACCTTACGGCCATCACTCAATACAGTGGTTCTTATCGTGACCAATTAACTGGCTGAGATAAAGGTAATTTCCGTAATTATTAGAGTAAGTATGTGAAATTCTATTCAGAGGCAGAGAGAAAGAGAGAGTTTCGCCGCCATTCTTACTGGAACAGTCAGGACTGAACAGTGCCGGGCATCTGGTGATGGCTAACGAAGAAGTTGGCTGGCTCCGGCCAGCACTGAAGAGTTACTGCACCCAAAACAGGGTGAAAAGTTTGACCGCCTCCCCATTTCGGCCTTTGGGTGAAGGCTCCCTGAATTTTCTCGGCAGTGTCAACAGGTTCAGAATTGCGACGGTGGACGAGGACGGAAAGCAGGCGGATTTAGCGGCAATTGTAAAGGAGTCTATACCCACATACCTGGTCAAAGACGACGAAAGATTGAATTTATATCGAACTGAAATCAAAGTAAGATTGCAAACATAAGTACTTTATGTAAACTTTTGTCCTTTGCACAAAATGCAGGCCACATGTTTTGCCAGTATAATTATTCGTGCGCGCTCCTTAAACACTTCTGTTGATTACGTTTATATTCAGAACGAACATAAGATACCCGAAGACATTTTATGTGAAATATTAATAAAACGTCTGTGAATCGCGTAGAGGTTCCGCATTTAAATGCGAACAATTATTAAGTAATATCGACTGTTTCAGATGTACAGCCGATTGCTGCCCCAAATGGAACAACTCATGGTCGATTGTGGGGAAGCTCCGCTATGGCCGAAATGCTTGGGGTATACCGAATACGACAGACTCATTCTTGAAGACCTGAAGGTAGAGAATGGATAGGCTTAAGTAGCTTTTTTTTAATAGGTTACGCGCGGCAATAACTGTGTACTAGCGAGATGCTGATATTTCAGGAGAGCGGTTACTCGGTGAAACAGCACCCGTACGATTTGGAGCACTGTTTGATGGCCGCCCGTCAGTTGGGAAAGTTCCACGGGTTGTCGGTAGTACTCCTCCAGAGAGGGCACATCGACGTGCCAGCTTTGCCGGACTCCCTGTATTCCGGTCAACTGGGAATCGATTTCATATCTCTTTGTATCAAAATGTGTCAAAAATATGCCGTCTCATTTTGGCCCGAATCTAGGTATTGTACAACAGTGAATACTGAATTTATTTATTTCTAATTTATTTCAATTATTAATCCCGCGTTGTATTTCAGTCACTACTTCATCCCAGTACTCGAAAAAGTCCTGGCGAATCTCGCGAACGAAATGAGACGTGTATTCACAGAAAACGGTGCCAAATTTAAGGTACTCAACCACGGTGACTTCTGGCCGATGAATATGCTGTTCAAATACGACGATTCCACCAAACGGCCGGTATCGATGAAGTTAGTAATCAAACTGCGTCATTATTGCCAGTGTACCAAATGTAAATCAGATGTATTAAGTAATAATCTCCGACATTGTACCATCACAGAATTACATCGTTTGTTCCAATAAGCATAACACTAATAAATGCGTATACTAAATAAGTACTGTGCATATGTGCGCATGTTTTTTAACAGGATGATCGACTTCCAAGGCGTGCACTACAACTCAGTAGCCACCGATCTCCAACATCTGCTCTATACCAGCGTCGGGTTCGACGCGAGGACGCGGTACTGCGACCAAATTCTAGACGAGTACTACCGTTCACTGAGCGATTCGGTCCCCGAGTACGGCGGCGAGCCCCCGACTCTGCCAAGTCTGGAGGAGATCAAGCGCGAGCTTGAGGCCACCCAGTTCCTGGGCATGGTCCTCTCTCTGACCGCTCTAGGCGTCGCCATGAAGCCCTCTGTGGAGACTAAGAACGTCGACCTTCGGGCCAGAATAGAGGCGGTGGAGGCGAGGGTCGGAAACGCCCCCTATATGGAACAGCTCCTGCTCGTACTCCAGAAACTCGAGACCAATGGCCTGCTCGCCCGGTTGAATTTATTGAATTGAGCAACCCGCCGGCCCCCACCGTAGTATTTAATGTGAAATCGATACTGAATAATTGCCTGGACTCTTCCAACCCCTCTCCTCCCACTCCCCTATTCCCTTTTCATTTATTAATTACTCTCCGATTGATAAGTCCGATTCCTTCTGATTGACTTCCTATTAAAGAATTAAAAAAATGAACTGGCGTTTAAAATATCTACCGTTTATGAAGCTAACATAGAAACATTATTTTCATTATTGATAAATATCTCACAGAAATAACCTCGAAATAATATGCGTTCACTAGTTTTGGAATTGTCTACATACACTACTATTTCATAATATATATCTCTTCTGTATTTTTAATATATCGTTATATTATATCTGAATTTGCGTATTTTCTATTCGCTAAAAGGTCATCAAATGTCTTTAAAAAAACAACAAATTTTAACTAATGCCTCACCATACAGTGCAATGATAAATCACGGCGGAAAAACTCTTCACCTCGCGTTTTCCCGCCGCCATCGTAATAAAAGTGGAACCGGCCTGGAAGCTCCAACGACTGTAAAAAGTGCCTTTGCGCCACATTTCCCGTCCCTCTTTACACCCGGAATTGCCACAATTGTCGAAAATATGGACATTTTCCTGCCAGTAAAATGGAGCGGACGTCCCGATATAGATATATCGATGACCGTTTGCCATCAAAAATCTCTCTCTCTCTCTCCTCCCTCCCTCCTCTCTCCCTCCCTCCCTCTCTCTCTCTCTCTCTCTCTCTCTCTCTCTCTCTCTCTCTCTCTCTCTCTCTCTCTCTCTCTCTCTCTCTCTCTCGCTCTCTCAGAAGTCAGTGACGCCCGAATAAATCGTCCACCATCCTAAGTAATTATTTATTTCTTATTTATTGCACATATATGGCGCTTTACCCCATGCAACCGGCCGCATACGGATCACATTCAGTTTAAATGGCCACCTGAAATTGAGAATAATTAATAAATACCTGTAAATGCGTATAATTTCTGAATCCTGTATTCTAATTGTCAGTATATATTTGTAACGATGCAATATATTACTTTAGGATAATTCCTTGATTTTCCGAATCGTATATAAAGGGCGTGTCCTTAGGGATATTTGACTGGATTATAAGAACTCGTTTCCATTACATTATCAGCTTGCAATTAGCTAACTGGGCGTCGATGGTCAATATAAAGCGGGCGTGATAAGCTGCACGGTACTTAATTGCCAACTAAATAGAACATTTTAGGCCTGTGCCCTATCGGCAGACGTTTCCTCATTAAGCTTCCTAATTTGATGGGATCTGCCGAAACGAATACAGACCGGACTAATTACAAACTGTGTGTCAATTTGACTTGGTAGCGGTTTAGAGGCGATATTCTACTGAAGGAATGTTTACGTCCAATGATATTGGATTTGGCACTATGTTTTGGCAATATTTTGAAAAAATTATATTAGTGTTACGATTCATAGTCGCAAGATTCGTAGTGCTATTCGTGGGTCATTATGAATTGAAGCTATTAATGTACATCTGCAAATAACCGTCGCTGACAGGGGATGAGAAGTGTTATCCCAATAATGGTCAGTTGTTCCATTATTCACAAGTATATTAAAAACAAAATATTCGTATGATTTCTGATATTAAATAAATAAATAAATAAAATGGCTAAATAAAAATAGTTAGTCCAATGCAAATTTAGTTATTCACCAGTGTAGAGCACTTTATGTTCAGAGTTTTCGCTGGTGATTGATGATTTGATTTGTTGTTCGGTGGAAGCCGAACAATAGTCTAATACTTCGTTGGGTGTGCGGCGGAATATTAGTTTATACTTTTTACCTCCCCTGCGTTTCGTCTAAACCTGAGACTAGTTGTTAGAATTTCGTGCCATGACTGTAAATGATGGATTTTATTTGTATCGCGAAATATGGATGAGATCCATAGCATTAATTGTGATTGATTTGATTTTAACAGAAAATATTTGCGAATTATTTTTAGGAACAGTCTGTAAAAACAGGCAGTTTCAATACTAGAGGGACGCTTCATCAATACATATAAGTATTACTGACGGATATGAATATCACTGTTGATGGGGTGCACGCCTCTAGACCTAGAACTAGGATGAAAACCCCTAGAAAGACTATAGAATAGAATAGTAGTTATACATTCATGGTACCATTCTCCTTCCTAATTCTAATTCGTAATAAAGTGACAGCAATTGAATGTTATTTATACGGCCGTTTCCAGTGTAAATTAAATAAAAATATTGCGCTTACTGTAACTGCTGTAAGATAAGTTTAGGCTGGTTCCCGGCGGAATGCCTGCGGTTTGGGGGTAGTTAAAAAATTGTTTTACTGGAGGCCGCGTTGGGGTGTTGGGAGGTGAGTAATGTGTGGTGCAGCCAGCGGGTTAGGCCTCTTCAGAAAAAGAGAGATTCCTGCGTTTTAGGAAAGTGGTGTGTGTGTGGAGGGTGGAGGGTGGAAGAGGGGGCTGGCCAACCCTACCACTTATTTCTTAATTTATCGCCCTATTCTTTATCTGCCATAATGACTCCCCGTCGCGACTTATACATTATAAATACCCGGGCAAGAGCCTGTCGGGACACATCTTGAACTGGTACGCGACATCGATCATGTCCAGTCGTAAATTTCGTTATAAAAAAAAACCTTCGGTTTACATTTTCTCGGTATTTATTTAGTCTCATCTTCAGTTTTATAAAAAGAACGTGACAATATTTATACACACCCAGAAAGTAGGCATAAATGTTGAAACATATTTAAACATTCATAACGCAGAGATTATAGCTAATATTGTGCCGAATTATTTAGAAAATAAGGCTGATTATTTTCCGGACAATATATGAGAATATATCACACCGTCGATTTAAAATAGATTATTTGTAAAATCGTTACTGTTTTTTCAACCACATTATTAATCAATTAAGAGCGTTTGGGAGTGATCCCCCT
Source organism: Lethocerus indicus (assembly GCA_019843655.1). Lineage (NCBI taxonomy): Eukaryota > Metazoa > Arthropoda > Insecta > Hemiptera > Belostomatidae > Lethocerus > Lethocerus indicus. The sequence goes on along the minus strand of JACDQD010000003.1, from coordinate 15,186,516 downwards.
CTGTTACCCTCTGACGATCTTAAGCAACCGATACCAGAACCCAACCGAGAACAGAATAAAAGAAGAGAGTTTGTTGCGGCCTGCCTAGCGCTAGAGCTCAGCTCCGAGGGGCCCTCTCCCGTTCGCGATTTATGGAACTCTTAAAATAAAGAATGAAGTATATTTCACAATTTGGACCCATAAAAGGAGCGCGAAAGCCGTGGGAGGGGGCGAATACTCTGTCGCAACTTATATCCTTTCATCTCAAGTTGAGCCGAGCCCCGGGTCATCGTACATATAAATATATATTAGAGATCAGGGATTTTTTCACACTGACATGACTTTTTCAATGTACTACCAATAATGTTATATAATTTAAGTCCAATGTGCGGTCAAACGTGAAAGGCGGTAATTCGATTTTCAGTCAGAATAAAGTTTGAATCGCTCCTGCGGGAGGAGAGACTAATAAAAAAAATTGCCATTACTTGATCTAATCTGGAGCTCTGAGGGAGTCTCCTTTCATAATAAAGCTTGACTTGAGACATCCCGCACAGCCAAGGGCTTAGTGAGAAATCTTTTGGGCTTAGCGACTCCTGTTGCCACTTTTCCTCTTAAGGAGATTCCATGACACGACGCCCGATCTATTAATCTTTTTTTATTAAATTTTCTTATTAATCCTTCTTTATTGAACAATTTTTTTCACTTCCTCGGGTCCCAAGACCGAGCGTCATATCGGGAATTTTTATACCTCTTTTGGTATTGAAATAACAAAACAAGAGATAAATTTGTTTTTTCCATTTTCGAGATTTAATTTAATTATAAGTTCGACAAAATCGTTTTAAAAAAATGAAATATTCGATTGTCAAAAACCTTTTGCTTGTACAGTCGTATTCTCATTTTATAATTCAGCCGACGTGCTTATGAATCAAATCCTACAGAGCATGCGAGAGGATGAAGAAAGTGTAGACTGTTTTATTCATATATATTTCGAAAACATTAAAAAAACCATCAAACCATTAGAGATAAATTAAAGTTCCAATTCGGTTGTTTTAATATTTTTTGTTCGGCAATATGTTGAGGATTTCAGACATACGATGAGTGTCATGAAGATTATACTTTATGATTTTTAAATACTTAGATCGTTTAAAACGGTAGTAGATATATTTTCCAGGCGGAATATATTTCTAAATTTTACATTAAAAATTCTGAAATATTTTTGACTGAGTTTACAAACTGTAATGCTTTTTAATACTTTAGCAGTTTTAATTTTCATAAATGTAGGGGTACTTTTCATAAAAAATTACATTTTTCTATAAATAAATATTCAGTTTATTATCCATCTATTTTAGGCGCAATTATGGTCTCCCAGCTAGGTGCCTTTATTATTCATTAGTACTCAAAATAATTACTTCGTGCACGTAAAAGAGATTATTTTCCATGGCCTCAGGTGAAATTTTATCATGGAATCCCTGCGTGTCAATTAAATTTTAACTTAAATTAACTGGCCAACCTAATTTAATAAAAATAATTCATTATATATGATATATATAATAATTGAGTCATTTATGGCTTTTAAATGCGATGATAATATGATCATCTGTATCCATCAATGTGCTATGTAGGAGCGCAGTACGTCGAATGAAAACCGATTTAAGAGAGGGAGTTATTAACATCGTTTGGTCTTTCCATTTACCCGATTTTTTGTCGGCGGTGTACGATAGCATTTTCCCTCTCTTCGCTCAGTGTTTTGTAAACAGGGCGGCCCAACGCACCCATCGCGTTTGAGAGTCGGTTCAAAAAGGTAAATGAAATTTCCATTAGCCTTTCGGAAGAGGCCCGGCGGGAGCAATAGCAATTTACACATTGGTGGGCGTCCCCTCTGTATTTAACTGTAGCTCTGGCACAATCGAGATCCGCCGCATCCGTTACGGTCGGATTCGTGTCGCTTACTCGGGGTCCAAGTTGAGTACAGTGCCAAGAAATAATTACCTATCCTCAACCGCTCTACAAATTAAATAAAACGCATACTACTTACCTTACTAAAAAGGTTTCTAGAAAATAATAACAAATATAAATAGAGCGACAGTGAGGGAAACAGAATCCCTGCGTGAATCTAGTGGAATAACCCACGTGGATCTAGGAAAAGTAAAATGATTTTTCGACGTAAAAATTGTTAAATCCAGTTAATAATACAGAGATCAATTAGCTCACCATTGCGGATGTAGAATGGCAGAATGGCCCACTTAATTGAGAGGACGCCATGTAATTAAATTGTACCCGACCTGATTTCCGGGTACGGCCCCTACGGAAAATGATATGCGCAAACTTGAACATATTGCAATGATAAATGAGGGGGCGATTTCAGCGTGCTCGGGGAAGGAATTTGAATTATACGAGTGCTGCAAAATATTACTATAATGGCGGGCGGGGAAGACTCCCCCCCGCGGAATGTCGTATCCGGGCCTCGTAAATTCATAAGTACCTCGGGAAAGGGTTAGGAAATTGAGGCGTTCTCAGAGCTACTTTGCAAGCGTTTCCTACCGGGCCGACGTCCATAAAGAATAATACCCGGGGCCATAAACATACCGGTGACAAATAGTTATGGAAAGCACGCGCGGTCGCCTCGTCAACGAGCCTTCCCATCACCTGCCCGTTCACGCTCTCTCATCGAAAATGTAACTGGAGAGTGCAAATCATCGCCGATTTTAATTCATCTTGCATCATCGAGTGTTAGAGTGCGCATTCGAACGTCAGTTTATTTGATCAAACACCTATCCTGTATTGAATTTCACTAAGGCCTGTTTTAAATCAGATCCGAATTGTTAATAAAAGTCGATGCATACACACCAAAATACATATACATAAGTAATATAGGGCCACGGTATCCTGCAGAGAGGATTAGTTTATTTACATCTCTTTCTCATATACTTAGCCTTCCTTTGTTGCCAGAGAAGAGGTAGGGAACCGAGCGGTGAAGCTCAGCCCCTTTTTAACTCCCGCTATCTCTGGTTAAGTCTTCTTTGATATATTGCTTACTGTATTCGATTAACATTATTTTTGCATTTCCATAATCTTGAAATAAATTTTTTTGTGTTACCTGTTCGGTGAGGGTTCGGAATGCCATACTTCTTCTGTCTGCTCCGCTGATTTGGTCTTTTGCTAGACCAGCAAGAGATGGCTGCCCATCCCTATTTTACCTCCGGCTCTCTATGGAGTAAGTACTCCCGTGCATTATTTAATATTTTCTATTAACATTATTTTTACATTTCCTTAATCGTGTAATAAATTATTTAAAAAATAAATTTTATTAACCGTTGATTTGCCGGACAAAACGGCTCGTACCGAATTCGCGGACACTGAAAAAATATTGAAACCCCAGCAATTTTAATCACCAGAAATCGATATCTCTCAAAAGATTGGAACTGTTGTTCGGTTTATAAACGTAGCTCCCATCCCTCTCGTTACGCGGGTATTCAACCTTTAAAAATACATTAAATTCAAAATTCAGGCAACCAACCATTGACGGAATTGTATTGGTTTGGAGTGGACTTATTCAACCCTTTACAATAGCTGCGGCTTGGAATATCATTCGGTTCCGCCGACTATGGCGGTCGGTGTATTGTGAGGAACAGCAGCCTGTGTGCCTGTAAGTCACGACTACAATTTGTCAAATTATTTTTAATAACAGGGCGATTCGATAATACAAATGGATTTTGTCAGAGAATTCACCCATTGATGGTACTCCTATTCCAACCTTTACTAGAGAGTAATGATATCACGCGGCCATTTCCTCTTAATCCGGCTGAATTTCAGTGCGGGGATAGTTTTTAATGGAAGAATTTATACATCGGGAAGCTGATATTCATGAACGAACGGAACATTCAAATCGGAATGGATTTTGCGGTTTGAAACATTAGGTGGGGCGCTAACAATTTTTCGAAGGATAATAGATTGCAATTATTGTTGTTTGTTGGAGATATTATGTGTGTTATAGAGCTACTATGTGAGAGGAGCCATAATGTTTATAAGCTGGATTCATGAGCGTAAGAATATATTCAAGAAATGGAAAAATTTATTTTTTTGTCTCACCTGCGCTTTTCTTACTGCGGGTTCTTACTCTTGTCATTAGGCATCCAATATACTTCTTTCTCCGATGCCGTTAATGTCCGCACTATAATAATATATTTCTGCAATCACTGTAAATTCTCGTAGTATTATCCTTATTGTAATATTCAATATATGGTATTAAGATATTGTACACAAAACACGCACTTAAAATTCCAGTTCCGAAGTTTGGGGAATAAGGTACGGTTTCGTAAACGAGCGACTTTCGTAGAGGCTGTAATCATCACTGCGCCCTGCTCTGAACCAGCTAGTTTGTGTCATAGGTTCGGGAAAGATAATGAATACATATGGCAAATGAAAGTCTTGCGGTTAAGTTTCCCATTCTCGGAATGCGAATGCGGGCGAATTTACTGCGCCTACTACCAAAAATGCAATCTCCTGGTTTTGTATTTCTTTACCCGCTGCAAGACCTTCGGGGTTTCTTTTGTAATCCGGGAATTGTTGGAGCACATTCTAACGAAATCCTACGATTATTAACAATAATCTAATGATTTCCGGTTACCCAAAGTTGAAACACGCAATGGAGAAACCATCTGTAAATTTAAACTTTAGACTTTTATACACTCTCTATGTTAAACTTCTGTCTAAATTGTAGAGTCCTAGAGTTACGAGAAGAACAGAGGTTTTTACGATCGCTTTCGATATTAATCCATAAATAATTCGATGGCTTCATAAGATTATGTGAATATATAAAATCATTCCGGAACACCCTTTACTAGTTCGATTAGGTTATATCTATGGGTGTGGGTAGAGCGAAGTATTAAATTCATGAAGATACACTATTGTGCGATTAGTATTTCTTGGTTTACATTAAATATCTCAAGAAATTAGTCATCTTATTATCGCGTTACTCATATCAAAGTAAATACTGCATTCAAAGCAGATAATATATGGCGTTGTTTTTAAACTATGTTAAACACTCCCTACTGCATTTACACTGCAACCGCTTCAGTTAATCGTTTTAAAGAATAGATTCCTCATCTTCAGTTAATAGGCTGACCACATGACAACCGAGAAAGTGTAAATATCCATGAAAATATCAGCGAAGAAAGTAATGGGAATCCATCTACGCTTATTAGTGCACTTAATTTTACTTCGTGAGTGTATTGTGTGTATGTTTTTGTGCAATATTATTATTGCATAACATTCAAGCTAAGTCTAGAGAAAAAGAACGAATTTGGTCGCATCACATACAAGGGGTATACGGACATATGAAAAGGAAATAAGAATAGAAATTGTTATTTCAACGTATTATATTTGCATTAAATTCTACCTTCGAAGTGTGGCGGATTTTCCGGATCATCGAAGTGTGCTGTCGCATCGAAGATCTGACTCGGAAATTGATATCTCATTCAGCCTTGTTTAAGCTACAGGTTTGAGAGGTGCCCGTCTGGAAACGGGGTCGTTTAAAATTTGTGCCTCGCCTACCGTAAGCGTGCATATCTCATAATATGAATGTATAATAAGCGTCCAGTGGTCTGTCGTATCGGTCCAAAATTCAATCCGGATACTGCCAACAGGTTTTTCACAGGGCGTCAAAGAGTCCGGCGTCCCACATATCGTCGAATTTCCTTAGCAGGAGCCGACACATGTTCTCGTCAGTGAACCTGTGGTGCAGACGCTTCCCTGTAACCCCTTTCAGCGGCGAAGAGTCGGTCCTCCTTTCGTCGTTCTGCCTGAACACCGGGAGCAGTACGCATATTGAGAACAGTCTGAAGAACTTGGTGGCCTCGAATTCCGCTTTGACTTCTTCCAGTGTCGGTACGTCCTGTTTGTAGTCCAATATTTTCAACGCTGACTCCAGGGAATTGTGATATTCGGCGAGCAACAGATCCATCGTCTCCTTGTTGTCGCAATCGTCCCGCGGGCTCCCCCCCAGTAAATAATGCAAGTCCATCGCAAACGAGTTATAATGGCTCATCTGATAGTCCACAAACCTAAAGAAAAAATTCCCCTCGGTTAAATCATTTCAGTTTTTATTGTCATTGAAAGCTCTCGAGCAAATAAGTTTAATAAAAATCAGGTATGTCCAAAATGATTTATCAAAATTTATCCAATTCATTATGAAAATATTTATAAAAGTCACAACCGGTCTTATTATAAAAGAAATTGACTACAGAATGTGAAAGGACAAAACTCCTGAAAAGTCAACGCGGGTTAAATAAAAAGTAAATAATAAGTTAATTATGATTTTTTGTCACTGTTTAGTGTTACTTACTTTAAATTCACGGGTTTACCGGTTACTTCGTCGTATTTAAAACAAATATTGTTCACCCAGCAGTCGCCGTGGTTGGGAACTTTGAAACAGGATTTGATATCTAATACTTTACGCAGCTCTTCACTAGCGATATCCGGAAGTTTCTCAACAATTCCGGCATATTTCAGTCTGAAAGTGTAATCGAAAACATGTAATTGTGCCTAATGTTATAGGCATATACTATAAATTACTGGCGAATGTTGAAGAAGTAAAACAGGAAAGGATAACTAACCGTGCCGCCTCCGGCCACCTGGGTGCCGTCAGATCGCGAATGGAACGAAAGCTTCCGATGAAATAATCAAGATTATGTTTCTCGGTAGAATTGAAAGGATAGTTGGGATACTTCGTCATGTCGATGATCCGCTTCTGCTGGCATACTGCAGAGACCGAGTGGAACTTTGCCAACTCCCTAACCACGAGCGACAGGTGCTCCCAGTCAAATCCTTCGTGCCTGTCCACCACAGAATAGCCTTTTTCCTGAAACGTCATGTATTTTTTTTGTTCCCTTTGACAACTGATTTTATTTTATGGTACAAAATTCGGGTCCGGCGCCAAAAAATATACAAACAGTACTTTCAAGTCCTCCAACACGAGGATGTCGTATTCCCTGTATCCCAGACATTCGGGCCAGTGTAGGTCGAAGCCGTTTGCCCTGTAAGTTTCTTCCATCGGCTTCAAGATTTCCGTGTATATCTGCAATGAAAACTGAATTGAATAGAAGCATATAAAAGTTCGATGAATATTTCGTTTCAGCCTGTCATAATTATGATTCATTTTTATATTTATTGTGTACGCATTATCTGTTGCTTGACACTCCTGTTTTACTAACGGGCAATATAATTTAATTACAAATTGTTTTAATGTAATAAAAAACGATATGAAATCAAACAAATGAAAGGGAAACTATGACAAACCTACATGCTATATTAGGTACCACCTACAAAACAATATTTCCTGTAATATAAAACAGCCCAGGTAGTTAACAATTGTAAATTAAACTTTACATAATTCTTTTGCATGATTTATTAATGACATCATATATTTTTCTGACGACTGCGATATCTCAGTATTGTGAGTCGAATACAAATAATAATTTGCTGATAAGAGAGACTGATTTAATTGACCTAAACCCTCATCCCCGCGGGTATGGAGCGATGCCAGCTAATTGTCGAGTCTTGTGCTAACCAACTTTGGATAATAGTACCAGACATTGTGTCAACATTCATAGGCTTAGAGCAACTAAGGAAAATTGTACACTTTCCAACTGAAACTCTTTACAGGATAACGCTAATTGGGCAAAAGTAAATGTTGAACTTTTAACCAGGATAATCGAGGTTACTAATGAAACACTGAGGCACCCTAGAAAATCCTGTTTCAGAGAATTTAATACCCATCTGTGATGACTGTTTATTATGGAATCGATCAACATATTTGCGATTCTCAATCATTAGGTCAAATGGCTTAGTAAGAAGAGAAAAATAAAAAAAGTTCAAATAGAATGTTTTTTTAATTGAAACCGAAACGAATATATTCAGGTCGTACACTAATGAAGTAATTTCCACGAATATTTTTAAGGTATCCGAAATTATACGATAGAATGAATTAAAAGTGCAGTACACGTGGCTTATGGAATGATATTGTAAGAGAACGGTGTCCCGTGATAATCGATATGATACTTCAGTCAATTATAAATCGCTTGTGACAATATAGTCTAATTTTTCACAGTAATAAATATTAAGAAATAAAGTATTTTTTCCTTTTTAGGACTTACTCCGATTTCCCTCCTGAAAAGTTCCCAGTACTTGAGAATCGGTTTCAGCTCCATGATCGCTTCTGAGCTCAATTTGGCGACGACGGACCTGTTTGAGTTGCGGCCGTTCGCGTCGGTCAGTATCAGGTTGAGGCGCCTCAACTCTGAACAGTTGTTCTCGAAATCGGCGACCGCCGCTGCCTCCTCCTCCACGACGACAGAGACGTAGCCCTCCCGCTCGAGGAAGGCGGCCATCGCCGGTTCCAGCCACTCCAACATCGTGCGAGTGACCCCTCGCAATGCCGCTCTTCGCAATAAATCCCTCGTTACTGGCCCCAATCGAGTTCGCGAAGCGATAGCGCGCCCTGTTGTCCACTAACGAGAACCTTGGGATGCGTTAATAAACCGGCGAGCTAGGTTCAATATTTAAATATGATTACGTAATTCTACCGAAGGTGGTAAGAAACGGAAACCTGTCCAATTTACTAATCAGCCAAGTTGTCGGATATAACACTCATCGAGATACGCGATTCGAATAATGTGGGTATAGAAAATAAAAAGGGGTATATAAAAGTAGTGCTTGTCGGGTACCGGGGCAGGAATGCGTGATTGAAACGCCGGAGTGTGTTGCGTAATGAATGCGTAACGTGCGGGCGGGCGGCTCGCCCTAATGAATCGGAGGCCACTCGAATTCGGCGGGCCGATGCGATGAAATGTCCCGCGGAAGATTTCGGGCCGGGGTACAAAGTTAAATAAACCAGTGGGGCCGTCGTCATTTAATCCTGGGCGCGCAGTGTAGCGAGTGTGCGTGGGTGTGCGTGTGGAGCGGGGGTGATTGCGGCCGCCACTCAGCCACCCGCTACTCCACCGCCGGTCGTCAACCGGGCGTACACCCAGTGTCCCGACATTTCTCGTTAATTCCTGTTTCGAGACCCCTCGAAGATACTTTTGAGTGGGCGAGACCGCGTCGATGGCATCCACCTTTTTTTATATACAGTTGGTTAGCGGCACAAAATCGATACCTTTGATCTGACTTTTTCCTTAATCACTCGCAGAATGTCCAGTCCAGGATTAAATTAAAAAAGGCGGTTTCTATTTTAACTTATATTAGTGCGAAAATAGATTCATTATTGCCATTGTTAGCCATAGTTATTCTTGACTATTACTTATATATTAATACGCGGATTACACTATCTGTGGAATGAAAATATTGCGGGTAAAATACATAACGCAGAATTACTGAGAGGGGGATCCTTCTTGTAAAATGAAGCCGCAATTATGCGATTTATTTGCCGTCAGCAGTCGTAATACCTAAAAGTTGTCTTCCTCCTTTCGGCATTATAATTATTGTTGTGGTGCAGAGATGGTGAAATATTTCATTAACATTTGAAACAATATTTACCGATCGAAATACTTTAATTTTAGAATAGTCCTGGTAGTTTCGAGACGAACAATAAACTTATTTATATATCGTACTTTGTCAAATTGATGGCGTAAAATTAATGGCGTTTATCTCAGACAACAGAACCTTTTCGTCAGTTCATGTTTTATCTATGCATTGCTGATTCAAAGTTCAGGTACCACTAATGTTACATACAGGATCTGTTCCTCTAATAGGTGCAATTTATTTACTGGCACTTTTCCCCTATCTAAATATTTATCAGATTCTTACCTCCTTTTTTGTTTTAATTATTCAGTAATTCTTGTTTACTGTGAACCACCGTATATATTTCTTAAGAAATACAATCGGGAGGAAGAAAGAGTTGATAATGTATTATTGCAAAATTTGCAATTTACATAAAATGGGTTCTAGACATTGTAAGTGAATTACGTAAGTGATTATACGGGTGAGCAGACAAGAAAACGATAAATATAAGACAATCATGCCAGTTCAAATACAATGGTTGGTTTTAACAGCTGGGTTATAAACTGAATTATGAGAAAGAACGTTCTGTCGTCCCAGAGGCTGAAAGTCCAATTAACAGGGAATTACCAAAGTATATAACTCACTATAAATGACAATTTCACCTTTTACAATGCTCTCAGGGTCATTTCATTTATTTTGAAACATAATACACTTCAGGATAATATACTTCTGTTACATATATAATACATTTTTTTGAGAATCAGTATTGACTTGATAAAAGAGTGTATCATCAAGTTTTCAACACACTGACACCGGCTTGCTTTCCTTTTAAATACATTTTCATCTTATAGAACCAGTAATGTTTGTATAAGTAAATAACAAACGAACCATAAATAATAAATCTTAAAATAATAAAGTACGGAATCGAAAAGGTAAAAGGTTAAAAAATCATGGAAATCATGCAAATAATTCACTGCCCTTCATTGGGCTATTCAGGTCCCATATGGATGGGAAGCAGCCGTTATCGTTATATTGCTGGAAATAACAGAAAGAAGCGGTTGGGGTACCGCTTCATATAGATGATCCCCCTGTTGACAAACCGTTGAGGCTGCGTGGAACTTGGCCAACTCAAGAAAAATGGTTCGCACCTAAAGCCCCGAGCTCTTTCTCCGCCGAATAGAACTTTCCCATATAACATTAAGTTTCAATTTGTTTATCCGTCCACCTTAAGTTTCCACTTATACAGTAAAACGTACAGTCTTCCAAGTATCGAATTTCCTGAAACGAAAATCGGATTATTTAGACCTCAACTACATCTTGAATACTTTCTTCATCAGCCTCGAAATTACCTAGATAAATTTCTTTTACTCTTAAATATAATAATTCGGCTTCGTTATTAAAAATGGGATTTAGCATATATCCAGTTATGCGGGTGGAAACAGAAAATCGCTAGAGTGAAAGTATATCAGAACACAAATATATTCGATACAATATTGAATTTGGCAACTCTCCACGATCGTTTTTATTTTATTCGGTAGAATCCGCCTGTTTAAAGTATATAGAACAAGATATGAATGTGGATTTGTTGCTTTGATTATAATAATATAATATGTTGCCTGTTCAACATTCAGTGGATTTGGAGGCTGTGGCAAATTAATTATATGAACAGGATAATAAGAATAATCGTCCCGTATAATTATTCGGTTTTATTACCTGTTTTCTTGCCGGCATTATTATAACGACCGGTCAATTTAGGCAGTTTTAACTATTCAAAAATACAAATAGGTTATTGCATCACGGCAATCAACTATTTCCGATACCTTCCATGTTTTGTAAGCTTTGTACATTAACAAAGCAAAAATAATTAACAGCCGCATCTCTACATGTTTCTAATTGGTATGCTTATCGGTTTCTTTCATATTGCCGCTTATTTTAAAATAAACGCTTCCAAGTTGGAAATGTTTTAACATTATCATGTTGTGTCAATAACGGACATATATTCTAATATTCTCCGTACTGTGTGTTTTCCTTGTTTGATAAATTTAGTACTGGAACATTAAATTCTGTATATATTATTTATTAATGTTGAGTGGGCAGCTGTGTACACGTGAAAGCATTTAAACCTATTCACCGACAGCAAATTAAATTACCAAGTTCATTGTTATAGCAAAACATTTAATAATTATAATGATTCTCCCACAACTGTTAGTCTATTACATTTATTCTCGCCTAGTAAAAATTGAATGTTTCTAAAAAGTTTCCGAACATTTTCCTGCGATTTTAAAATTATAACTACTGCTGCTAACTTGACAGAGTCGTTAACAAACTTTAATTTTTATGCCTGGAAGGTGGTATTAATCATGCAATACTATTTGAGCTAGGAAACATTGTAGAAAATTACTGCAATTAATTATTACACATAATCATCAGTACTATATACATTTTTCCCTTTGTATGCATGCTACATTTCGACAGAAATCGCTCTTAATAAGCTCAATTTACACCTATAAGTAGCTCGAGAATAACTTTATCAAAATAAAAAAGTAATTTAATTACCAAGTAGAAACAATAAACCCGTGTTCTTCTGTTCAGATGTGAAAGCTTATAAATCCGAAAAATATTTGTTAATTTAAACGCTGTAGATAAAAGTGACAATAAAAATTCTTTACTTCCCCGGTAGTGTCTCTTTATATCCGTGTGGAGACTGTTAATGTATAAATGCCTTAATCAGGTAGACGGAGAGGAAATTTCATATCGGTTTTTTAAAATTTCATTCTCTCACCTGTTCGGTATAGAGTTTGGCGATTTGGCAGTGGCAGGTTATGTGCGGTTTACTAAAAATCAGTTGACCCGCTGCCGATTTTACCGAAGCTAATCTTGGGGGGGGAGAGTCGAGAGTGGACGCCATATCCGGAGACGCTCGCTCAACAACCCACCTCTCCTTTAAACTTGCACTAATGGTGCTATCATGTAAGGCCAGTGTCCAAACAGTCATTAGGGGGGGGCGGCATTAGGGTTTTGCCCGCCGCCGCCGCCGCCGCCCCTCAGACCCGGCCACCGTTAGCACTCCCAGATTAGAAACTTGGCTTCGATACTCGCGGACTCGGGTCCCCTTCAAATTCCGTCCTATATCAATATTCGATAATCTGGTCCACGGTCTTCGCCATTAGTCTCATTCGAACTGTATCTCGAGCTGCAGTTGTTCCACCTGTCAGTCCAGTTATTATTTCCGTTTGGGAAGCGAAACAATACTGCCTTGAAGAAACAAGCTTAACATACTACACTCATGCTGTGTGAATTCTACATCAAATGTATCCCCATAAATAGCGATGTGATTGAAATTGGGGTTAAAAAAAATCGCTTTATAACGTTCACCACTAAGCGTAAAATAAAAGGATGTATTATTGCGATAGTATTTAATTTAATTCACATTGAAGCTGATCTCTAGCACACACTTTAGGAGAAAAGGCTAAACATTTTGTTCTATTTCATATGATTCTATTCTATACAGTTGAATATGCGTTGCAAAGTGCGTTTATATCAATATATAAGTATGACATCTTTATCACTTTGAAATCATTAATGCGCCGAATTCGAGAATAGTATCTTCATTTATTCGTTGATTTCATGAGTCAAATAGTACTAACAGTACTATTTGTTTTCATATAATCAATTCTAGTATTTGTGTATAACAATACAACATTAATTGATTTTTTTATTAGAATATTATTATATGTAATTATATTTATTTATTAGCGCTTTAAGAAGTTTCAACGAAAAATCACACGGGCATACCTTGCGATTTAGTCTTGTGGAATATGAACCGAGCATAGGACCTAATTTGTTTGCATTTACGGGCAACTACGTGTGTGGCTAAACATTTCTATCGGTTACACTCTCTATGTTCGGAATTAGTGAAAACACAAACAAAGGCTTGGTAACGGGGCGGCTACCGTTGGGGGCCAATCGGACAATAATTCATGAGCTTCCGGCCCCTGTCCACAAGTGCGCCCGCTTAAATATTCATCAATTGGAATTGAATATGGCGACTACAGTGACCAACAATTGGTCTACGCCTTTCCAGTTCGATTTTTTCTTCTCTTACACGCGTCCGCTTTAAATTGGATTAATAGCAGTAATCACTTTAACACTCTCTAGAACAATTCAGTAAAAAATAACACGTTTTCATAAAATTTAACCTGACAGAACGAAGCTGGAATACAAAAATTGTTGTGAAATGATAACTATTTCATCTCATTGGAGAAACAAGAACCTATGATACGTTCAAATTTATAAATTATTCATTTCCAACTTCTTCGCGCCTATTTCAACCTACGAATTATCTCAATTAAGGTGATTGAGCCCGTGAGGGAATTTCTCTGTACTTTAGCTGGGGGAGACCTGTTGCAGGTTTAAAAGTGAACCGCAATCTTAGTTAAAATACTGGCAAATATAACAACAATAACGTACCACAATGTCCACCACAATGCCTATGTACATTTGTTTCAATTTAAAGAACGTGAAACGTTTTTTCTCTTTTTTACAGGTTTTATATTTTAACTTAATAACAAACACCACATATAATTGATATATGCCATTAAATTTCGGATTACAGACTGGTGCCTCCATAAAAATATTGAACGGGTTTTGTTTTCACTCAAACATTAAAATTGGATTAAAACGTATTTTAAATTATTTTCTGGGTAACTTTCACACAAGTTATCAAAAAGTACAACAGAAATGAGTAACAATAAGGATCCGCCTGTCACAAGGGGGTTATTTTAAATTCTAAATGGGCCACTAACAATGGTTTTATATTTCGGAAGGAGAGTTTCTGTTAAGTGAACTGTCCCAATTAGGAAAAGTTTTTAACGCTATCGACATTGTGACATATGTCCAGTTTAATGGATCGTTGCCTGGAACTGTCGGAAGGTTCACTTTAATCTCATTCGAATGCGCGCTCTACTTCATGTGTTAAATTATTAGTTCGTGTGTTCTAGTTCAAAATTACAATCACATCCCATTTTCGGGCCGCTTATTATTATCACATAAATTCTGGATCGGTTTTCAGTAAATATTCGTTTTTGGCCGGTCTTACTGAAAACACCCAAATAACTGAAGAGCCCCAAACTTCTGATAACTTGACGATCATTTAACATTGACAGGATGTAGAAATAAAATATTGAAAATTTACATAGCCCCAATAGCAACAGATGAGTGGTAATTTAATATTTGTTTTAATATTCATTGAAAGTTCAAATTAGTTGACAAATAAAACTGTACTCTCTCCATATTCAGACAAACGCAAACGATCTAAAGTAAACAGAATAACCAGGAGACTTGTGTTACTTTCACGAAGAAATTCATGTCGCGATATAAACCACAGGACTATTTAGTGGCTGTCTGCTAGTGGCGACATGCCAATAAGATTGGATGTAGGTCTGGGAATAAGGAGAATTTCATTGGAGAGTACAGTGTAGCTAGCATTAATTTCCAGTTTATCTAGGATTTGAATCGATCGTACGTAGATTCAGTTGTACAATCTCCAAGTACGAAAAAAAGTAAAATAAATAAAAATACGCTGTAAAATTTAAGCCTCTAAATATTGGTAAATGAATTTTAATTTCTCAGCTAGTATGTATTTTTACATTTAAATGCAATTAATACTTTCTTATTGTAATTTGTTGTTCCTATACAATAATCTTTTAAAATTAAATTTCGTAAACAAGAGTTTCATGAATGTTGGCATAAATAAATAAAAAAGCATGGTGCTGTGAGTCGTCGAGTAGTAGAAGTTTGAGAAAAATCAGGAGTGCACCTATATTTATCAGGATATTATTGACAAATTACCCGACCGAATTACAATCGATCCTTCCATTATGTGAACAGCAATACTGAAATAATTTTTAAGAATTAAATGAGTAAATTGCAGCAGTTAAAACGAGGCTCTCCTGGAGTTAGAATTCGAGTCGAACCGGTGGCGGAGGGGTCACCTTTCGGTTAATTGCTAATTCAATTGGAATCGATTGGTTTTCAATTAACTCCGGGCTTCATTTAATAATGTTTGACTGCAGTCAACTCTGTACACCGATTTAATCCAAGTTCGACTACAATATTAGGAAAGCACACATAAGGGAATAACGTCGGCATTAATTGGTGTCGACGACCTGTAAACACTACTGTAACAGTTGGCCAACAGATTAGAGACAAGGATCAGATTGCGTGATGCGATTAAAAAAATAAATGATTATTCCCTCGTTCTCAGCTCTACTCAGTAAGACCGGATTTTCCTTTTACTCCTCTATATATTTAAACTGAAGCAGAATATTGTAAATAAAACCAGCAATCTTCCTCTTATTGTAGTTTTCCGGCCCCATTTACGCTACCGCAATAAACATCTAGAGCCGATACGAAGAATGAAATATTTCTCCAACAACTGTGCTGGTTGCGAATGATCGCAGTGTATTATAATCCACTGACGAGAGCGATTCGGTGAAATCTTCTCTCTCCGGAGATACGGTTCATATTCATGCGCAGGTCTCACGGCAGGTTATTGTATGATTTATTTATATAAAAGTGGTACTTAAGACGTTAAAGCGAATTCACTTTGATGTAAGGCTCTCTGAGTATTTTTCGTGCTGGGCTGGGAATAAATTGCAATAGGGGTATATGCGTCTCGGGGGCCATACACACCCCGAGCCCCACGGGACGGGCTAGGGGGTATAAGTCGACGATGAAGGTGATAGACATTTCTTTTTAGTACCAAGAAATAGTATAGACCGTCCGATGGAGCGTGCAAACCATGTTTTTCGACTCGAGGACAGAAAAATGCAATATCATAATCACACGATAAATTAACCCAAATCCGTAAAATTGTATAACTACAACATTTTGTTTAATATTGTGATTGTGATATTATGCAAATATTTCAATGTTCTATCTTCCGTTTCGAATTTTGTCATTGACAAATTAGCCAATATTTACTTTATTATGAAAATACCGATATTATATATTATGAAAACTATTGAAATTTGTTGTAGTATTAAATTAAGATTGATCTATGAATAGGGATGACATAGAAGATTTGGAATTAGCAAGAATTGGAGAAGAGAGCGTCTAAGTGAATGAAAGCAATATTTTGAACGCTATACGCAACAACCGTACCCCTTAATACTTTTACGTAATCCGCAGCTGACGTTCCTAGCGGATAACATAAATTATTCCAGAGATATTCTGGCCATACATGGAATGGCTTGAAAGAAACGCGAAACGAAATAATTGAAAATCGGATATACGTCTCGCATTATTCATTCAGACGGAGGGCACTCCGGACTGTGAAAAAGTGCCTCACAAAATGATATTCTTTCTAAACTTTAATTCAACTCCTCGAATTTATTGCGAATGGAAGACGAAAAAGGCTAGTTTTATTTTTAGGAAGGCCAATCAAAACTTCCCTCTCCTCATTTGAATCTCAATTAGATATTCTGATGGGTTTTCTTCTGGGGATTCCCTTAGACGCGTAAGTATATAAATAAACACATGTACATGTAGATTTATAAATATATATAGATATATGCGTGTACATATTATTATTTATTATCATATTTACAATCCTTTATTCTACAGATGTTTTTCTAAATTACGGTCTATATATTTTATGCATACTGGGAGAACCGAAGTTGCCTTATTTTCATTCATAGGTCTTCTCACTAGTTCACTTCTATTCCACAATAAATCTCGTGTTTCATTCATGCAAAATTCAGCATTAATTCTGCTTGCCGTTGCCCTAGCTAAAATAACAACAACAATAAAACTAGGTTAGCTTCCAGTATAAAGTGCAGCGGGTTGAGGCCGTCGTCGCGAGACAGTCCCTCTTTATCACATACCTCTCTTTTCGGGCCTTCAAACGATTATTGGCACTGGTAAAATAGCCAGTAAAATAGTGGCTTACCGGGTGACGGGCGGCCGGCGGGGGGTACCCGCCCCGGAGGCGAAACACGTACAGCTCGTAAACACGGAGTTGGACAGCCTAAGACGGCTTAGCCAAGGTGACAAAGTGCCCGAATATCGGCAATATCACTTAGGTCGTAATTTCAAAACACTTCACACATATTGGGAGGGCGTAAAAAGGCACGGACCCCTTCCGAATTGACCCTTCGGCCCTGATATTAGATGACCGGATCCTCCGGGTAATATCATTTGAATATCATCCTCCAACATGAGGGAGGTAGAAAATAAGAAATCACTTCGGGAATTCATAGTTCATCCATGATCCACTAATTTCTGAATTTGGAGTAATATAGCAGCGGAGGTTGGAATCAAACTCAGTTAAGTAAAACGGGTGTGTTTTTCCATTAATGTAATTTGAAAATATATTTCTAGCTAAACTTACGAAACAGTGAAATTAATATATTTTATGAAAATAATTATTATTATTGATTTGTTACGGGAGAATAAATAATTTTTATTTACGTTAATCGAATAAAGTGATAAATTAGTAAAACAGTATTTTCCTAACATGAAAAAAGCGTGTTTTGAAACATATCTCACATTATAACAGTATTTAGGAGGTGTCAGACGGTATTTGATTCTACCGAAAAAAAAATTGAATTCATTTGTAAATCTTGACGAATTTGTATCCGGATAATTCCAAAAGGATTCCAATGTAGTGTGGGGCATGAATCACGGGAGTGGAAAATTTACATTTAGGACGAGGACTCAATCCAAAGATTGGATCCGTTTTAAAAATGGAGCATCGGGCGCTGTAAATCTCAAGTGCCCAATCGTAAACCCCAATCGCAGTATTAAAGAAAAAAGTACACCGGTGCTGTTTCTGTTTCTCCCCGGGGGGCACTGGAGTAAGAAATTTGATGATTAACCTGTTTTAAAAGTTTCATCGTTTAAACTGTGGAGTCGGGCCAACCCGCGGTGTAATATGCCAACGGTCTTGCGCCGCTTTTATTAAAGATAGCCAAGTTTTGATTCGAGTTTTCTTTTAACTGC
The DNA here is from genome assembly GCA_019843655.1 of Lethocerus indicus. NCBI lineage: Eukaryota > Metazoa > Arthropoda > Insecta > Hemiptera > Belostomatidae > Lethocerus > Lethocerus indicus. The sequence goes on along the minus strand of JACDQD010000003.1, from coordinate 15,168,036 downwards.
GGATTATTTCATTTCTTAAAACACCCGAGGAAGATTTAAAGAAAGATTCAGCCCTGCCTAATTATACTGTGAAAGCATTGCCACAAAAACTAAAATTCTTGAATCCTAAGAATAATCCTAGAACAGGCCTTATTATTTCGAGAATAAGTACTAAACCCTGACAGCAATCTTAAATCGAAAAATTTGGTTATCCCATATTTCAGGAGGCCTTCTATCGGCAGTGAGACACTCAAGAACCCATTTTCACTTGTTTCTGTTCCTTTTTCGCGGTTGGAAATGGTCCGGTGGCAGAAGTAGACTGAGTGGCCCCCGGGCGAGATCAGTGGCCATTTTTTTTGGTCCCTCTATTCCGAAGTTTCGGCGGGAATCTCTGCCGACATTTCGGGCACCCGGACACCTCCTATCCCGCGCCTATCTCCTTAGTTTGTGCGGAGCCCCCCGGGGATACCTCTTTCCATGGGGCGGAGAAGAAAGACTGCGGCCCCGGAAAACTTATAGTGCCTCCTTTTTACTTTATTTTCTAACCCACGATGGAACGGTATGGTAATGGGCAGTAAAACTTCAAGCAGGTAGACACTTACTTTTACCACGTAACTCGTCGTTTTCGTCAGTTATATAATCAGATATTTTCTTGATAAAATAAACTATATAAAAATAAACGAATATATTCACAAATTATGCCCTTCAACTTTCGAATTATATTCACATAATATATTAAGATATATAGTAATAATACTTGAACATTACTTTACATGAATTAGTCATGTGAATTTTCCATTAAGCATATTTGATAAATGCTAAAATCATAAAAACCGAAAAAATTTGGCCGACTGGGGGTTGTGGCTTGCCCCTGTAATCCAGCTACCTGGAGGTCGGGTGTGGAGGACGGTTTGAGGGGAGGAGTGACTGGGGGTGGATGGGTTATGTGGAGTGGGCGTCCGCACTAAGCTTGCCATCGACATGGAGGCTCCGAAGCCCGGCGGTCTCCAGGTCAGCTAAGGAGGGGCGAAACGGGCCAGGGGGGAAACCCAGCAGCCAAAAGTACCCGTGGTCTGCAGTAGTGGGATCGCGCCCGCGAGTAGTCCACCACCCCCAGCCTCACCAATACAACCGGACCCACTCCTTTTACTTCCATTATAATGTTATTACGATTTGTATTTTCGTTGTATATTTCATTATGCAGCATTTTCGCTGGTTTATTTTGTAAATTTATTTTTATTTATCCCCGTGTTCACCGGCAATTGACCTCACCATATGTGCGCCATTAAGTATGTTAGTATTTTATCTTGTTCATTAAGCTTTAAGATTAATTTTCTGTAGGCAAAAAACGTTTAAACGATACTGTCGCGAGGGTTCAACCTCAAAACTTCGTATTAACTCTTAATGCCTTACCCTACATTTACTAATGTTTGCGGAAGCACATTGGTGAGTAAGAAAGAAGAAAACAGTTGTACATATTTTAAAGGTTTCTAAGTGGAATTATACTTAAACCACTGTCGATTATAGTCATCTACCCCATTAACTAATAGATTTAGTTTTTAATATAATTCAACATTTTGTTTCATCGCAAATTCAATAAGTTGTCGGCTTATCAATTGTTTCATTTAGGTAATCATATAACAAATGCACTTAGTTGAACCAATTATCGATAAGATAACACAGTGGGTGGTTACGTACGCGTTGAGTAAGTGTTCGGAAGAGATAATTTATCAATTTAATACTTCACTAAATCGCATTCTACGGATTTTCCTGCATTCATTCCGCATTCTAGCCGGGTGTAGCCATTTTTAAGGCATTCAAATCCAACTCCTTTTGTGTAAAACCAACCACCATTGTGTATTGTTCCTTTCCGTTCTGGAACCTAACCCTAATTATGACGTTTTTGCTGACTGCGTTGATTGGATTTCAGTTGGCCCAATAAAATTGTTTTGTGACACGCATTGTTTTCAATGTCAGTTTCAACTTTATCCAGATATTACTGTTCATTTGAAGGGTAGAAAACTGCCCGCATTATTGTACCGAATGATACTTTTTCTGAAGAGTTTGTTAGATTTAATTACAGTAAGAAGGTCTAATACTATAGTATCGGAGAAAAATATGTTTTATATTACGTGGCTACTGCCCCTAACTACAGGGTTTCAAATTGGATGACCTACTAGAAATTTACACTGGCCCAGAGACAAGTTCATCAGTTTGAACTGTCCAGTCTGAACACTGTGCGGGAATATAATTACTGCGTTGAACGAAAGTATTATAAAGAGAACAAGCGGAGCTCTAATATTCAGCTAGTCTGCACAAAAGGATATCATACTCCGTTCCAACCTTCACGACGAGTGGCCAATTACAGTTGAATATGGAGGAGGGTTTAATTATATTTGGCAATTTGAGGGGGCAAACAGAAGACTGGGGACGAACAATTATCGAGGCAGAGGGGATGACGACTGCGGGCTGGCAACAGGTGATCCACCTTAAGACCGACTCAATAGACACCACCTCAACCCACTTACTCGGTCTACAAGGTCCACTTTGTACCCCACCGGCTTCCGTGCCAAGCTCTTAGACGAATCCAAATATTATTAAATAGTCGGCAAAGGTCGGTTAATACAACAGAGGGAACCATTAATGAAACTTTATTAAATAATGAATTAAATATTTGGTCTTAAGATTGTCATTCATTGATAATTAGAAATTATATATAACATCCCTATATTATTGTTTTATTATAGCGCCTCGGGCTATTAAATTAAATTCGACAATAGTTTTTCTCGCCTTCTCTTCTATTTTGACGCAGGTCCGGCGTTAGGATTCTTCGAACTTCAAGTTCTAACTACAATAATCTGAATATATCACGTGAATAATTTAAACGACTTATACATTTGATGGGAGAATTCAACTAAAAATTGAAGGTAATAAAATAGGTATAATACTATAATAATAAACAATTATAGAAACTATATTCAATAATACTAATGCAAGAATTATATAAGAATTTATACAAGAATTATACAGTTTAGCAATTGTTCGAAATTTATGCTCCTTATTCAAACTGTCCGAACAATCTAATTGTCAAGAAGTAGGAAAATAGAATTAGGTGAAGAGAACAAAGAAAATTTAACAACGAAGTTATTTCTCGGGAGGTAACTTTCCATTAAACAAAATGGTGGGTGAAAAATATTCCAAAATAAATTACTTTTCCTAGTCTCAAAGGCTAATATTATTTTAAAATTCAATACGTAAACGCCTAATATATTTATGAATGATATCCATCATTTTTCCCGTTTTTTTTTTCAATGATTGTAAATGGGAGTAACAGTTAATCACCATCTGGCATTATGAACATTATGAGCCAACACTCAGACCATAAATCCTCCTAGTAGGTTATTATATTGAACCAGGGTATAAAATAAATCTATAATTAATATTTCCCTCACTTGTTAGCATTTCACCGGTATGAGGTTACCGGTCGATACTATTCACTGTGAACAGCTCTTCTGTTACGAAGGTGTTTTCTATTAGGGGTGTAGCTGCCTGAGAGAAAGGATCCCGAGGGCGACGGGAGCGATGAACATAATCCAGCCTGTTAGACTGATATTGGCCGTGGGAATACTCGGACCGGGAAGTGCCGGCTGTTAGTCGGTCTGGCGGGCTTCCACACCTAGTATACAGGCCCACATCCCACCACTTTACACGTCCCGTACGGCCGCAGTTTTCGCTAATTGCGACTCCGACCAACTCGTCCTCCCAACGCGTCTCACAACCAACAAACAGACACGCATCCCTAATAACCGCATAATAGCAGCTGAGTTCTGCACGCGGGCCGCCCATTCTCGCCGACATACTCGCCAAATTGGAATTAATCCTGCGTTGCCCGGAGCAATTGGGAGAGAGATCATTTTATTTATTACGGAGATGCAAGGCGCAGTTACCACTTGCTGACGGGAAATATTATTTTTAAAAATGATCGACGCCGCAATCGAAATGTCTCAAAATTTAATAACGGTCGCAATTCGCGGTGACTCAGAATAACACTCCGGACGGTCGTCAAAAATGAGTATGACAAAAGTGAGTATGACACTCTGAATTACTTCAAGCACAACCTCCTTGTATATATGTTGGGACAAGTACGATCCATATTTGTGATGTGACCTATATAATTATAAAGAAAGGAGCCACGTAGGAGGATAATTAATCACCAAGATTCTTAATAATTTACTACCATAAAATCAATAATATAACATTTATATATAATGAGGTTATTAATAATATAAAAATGATATGTGCTATAGATTTATGTCGAAATGGTGTTGAAACGTTTTATTTTTCGACATCCTATTTCACCTCCCTCTATCGAACATAATGTAGTTCGTATGCAGTAGCTCGTTAATAATTAATGAAATGAAATAACCCACAGCAATGTCTAAGTTATCTGTTTTATTATGACCGTTCTTGGAACATAATGAGAAAACAATGTAGCGCCTTTGGAAGTAATAAATAGCTCCCTTGAAACCTTTTTATTCGTCACGTCTTAGGGGCTGAGGTCGCCCGCGCGTCACGGTCCATCGGGCAATCCTCCGCGGGGGCTGGTTTGGGGTGCCAGGAGCGATGGTTGGGTGGAGGGGGAGGGAGAGAATAAATGTAGAACATGAGGGGGCGCGTCAATGCGGGAGGAAATTCGGAAAATGATGGGGCGTGATAAACGACGGGGGCGTATCGATCCGGGGCGGCTGCGGTAGCCGCGGCGGTCGTCTTCTTCCCCCGGCCGACCGCCCACGCGCCACCCTCTGACGTTTCTTTCAAACAAGATGGAGTACCTCCTCTATTCCCGTAATGACCCCGATCCGGGCGCTTGGGCATGGCCACCAGACCACATTTGTTACGGGGAGAACTACTCTGGAGTGGCCCTCCGCCTTAGCTCCCAGCGCACACTTTGCCCACAACCGGATGGTCTCCCGCCCGGGCAGATCTGATTTTAGTGTCATATATCCAAACGCGTCGGTTGCAGGGTTCAGTGTTGCCGATTTTTAAATAATTATTCGAAGATAAATGAATATCTTCTTTTGCAGTATATAAAACCATGATATCTATCCCTCGTGTTGTTATACTAACTCTATGATAGTATTAATTTGTAAGAAGTAATGTTTCTATATTATACGATTTATATGAGCATTTCTCATTAATTTGATGAAATATATATACAGAAAGTTTTCTTCTCCATACTTTAACTGATTAGTGAAGCTAGCAAAATAATAAAAAATGGATTCTAATGTATTATTTAGTCCAGGATTCTGGCATTCACCCATTTGGGAAAAGTAAGAAAAGTCATTAGAGCGTATAAAAACTTGTTATAACATTTCCGAAGATCAGATTCAGAAAAATTTCTATATTCAGAAAATTTGTAACAACGGTGGCAGATTAATCCCTTTTAAGTTAATTAAAATTAGTAAAGATCTGTAAATCATGCCGACTAACAACAGAACAGTGGGAGTAAACTCAGTGGTTTGAGCTCAAACTGAAAAAGAACATTCGGATATATTCGTAGTATATTTTACTAGTTTTATATCCTATCCACTAAAAAATAATCACAACTGTTCAGCAGCCATAGATATAAAAGTAATGTATAAATAAACGAAGCGCAATAATGAAACCGGTAATGCCCACTGAATGTACCACGTGAGAACGAGTCAACTAATGGAGCGAGCTGACAGGGACTAAAGAAACGGGTGTAGGTGGGGGGGAAAACGGAATTAAACTGCGCTGGAGTTTCCAATAGATGTCACGAAATACAACCAGTTGGGAGGCGGGGTGGAGTGGCAAGGGGGTTGATGGGGCAGGGGTAGTCAGTCTTTGTAGGGTAACAAAGCGGGCGGGCATTTAGAGGAACAAGTCGCGCGGAGTGACACGGAGCCCTTTAAATAGCTGCCGGCCTCATTTCTTATTCAACTTGCCCGCCCTACTCGTCTAGGCCCCACCCCCGCCCAGCCAACACTTGACAAGGATCGAAAGTGTTGTCGCCCAAGTTAGACCAGATTTTCTCGCCCGGAGGCGCATCTTCTCTGCCCTCTTCGGTCCCCCCCCCCATCGTCATTTATACGAAAACCGAACCCGGACAACTGAACAACTGTACCCGAATTTAGACTCGAGACAATATATTCACTGCGATATTACGTGATTTGAAGTTCATTATTTTTAGAATCTAACTGTCTACCGTTGTAGCCCTTACATCGCGCTTCTATTCCTTTTCATTTCCAATCTGGATGAAAGAAAGGTATTCAGAAGGGAAATCTATTTGTCCACTAGATTTCTCGTTAATACTGGTAGCATCAACAAAAATATACTGCTACTAGACACTTGAGGCGATTAACAAAAGCCCTCCCGACCCAAAGAGGACAAACATCATCCCGAAAAAGGCAATAACAAGACACGACAGACAACCACCGAAGTACAAGTGACAGTGACAGTGCAGCGAGGATGCCCAAGAACATCCGATGTGCCAAAGTGACTAACACCGATACTGAGGATGGCGAGCAGCCGAAACCGAGCTAACAAAAGACCAAACCAGCGAGAGGAACACACGAAATCTACGGTAGTACATAAATAAAGCTTAGTTGACAAAGTGTATAAAAACAAACAATTTTATAATAGCCTCATGACGAAATTGTTGAGTGAATCATGAAATATTGCTATAAATACGTGCCTCTCGTTGGATATCTTTCCCAAATGATTGAAAGTTTGAGTTGAATACAAGTGTTTTTCAATCAATTCCTGAAAAGTCAATTGATTTCAATTATATTTTTCTTATAATTATAAAAATATAGATAGTAACTGTAAGGAGATATATGACTATGCTATTATTGATTAATAAGCTAGTCAGTTTCCGTTTCTTTGATTCCAATAAGGCAAGGACTGTGCCTACTAAGTGTCCCTCGTATTTGTAATGCTAAATAGTCATTATGCCCACATGAGGCAAGGGACGTCGGGGCGCTCTACTCTGATATGCTAAAAGGATTATGATGCTCCATTTCCAAGTTTAATGAAAACCTCCTGGTAGTAAGCGAAAGGTCAACGTGGAAATAATGCCGGCAGTCAAATTGGCGTTTCTGCCTAATATTAGCCCGCCTATATGTAATAATTATAATTCAAATAATTTTAACTCAAGCTTTATTTCTGTTACTCCCGGCTATTAGAAAAGGGCGGCTGAAACCAAATTTGCAGGAAATGAGGGAGGCGTAATGCAAATTGATACTTGTAAGTTAGAATTCTGAAGAGGCGATTAAAAACCCGTTGCCCAAATTAATGCAACAGTTAGGCTGCTTTCTTGTAAAGCAAAGCATGGTTAAGAACTTAATCCTTTCATCGTCCGGTTTAAGAATTTACTTTATATAGAGCTGCGCCCTCCCCCACGCGTCGAAGATTAAACTTTTAATGTATAAGGCGGCATTGTAATTACTAGACTATGCCGAATAGGGAAACTCTTTGGACTCAATTTCTTATGTAAGTTTTAATCGAGTAGCATACAGTTTGGAGGCTTAATTAATCTATCTATGCAATTTACATCAACGCTTAGTATTAAAGTTCAGTCTATATACTCTATTTTACATACTTTCATTATTCGGAACAAGTAAGTAAACAACTTGACTGCAATAAAATACTTTTAAAAAATGTCGGCCAAATATTGATTTGATAACTAACGTTACAATTGAATAAAAAAGGCACAGGAAATAATCCGCGAAATTTAATCCACAAAATGTTGATATTTTAGATAGTTTTTCCCTCATTTTTGAAGTATGATTGGGTATGCTTGACAAAAAATACAATAGCGAGAATTTATCGCAAAATAAAAAAACAATTACGATAAGAATAAAATAGTATCAATTCTCTCATTTATATTATAACACTCAATTGATACTTTCGAAATGAATTGGACATATAATTGTCAAATTGAATGATCGAAAATAGCCTGCCTGATGATGCAGCAATTATAACTCAGACGATAATTCACAAATATAAATTAATATTGAGAAAATATGATTTATTAATTTATTAATTATTTATTATTTATTATTATTAAATATGAACAATTGTCAGAATTATCTCGGTTGCTACATTCACGTCATAATAATCACGTGGGTCGCGAAAATGAATAATGAATTATGAATTACATAGCACAAACTATATTAATATAAAACTAAAAACAGCCAGTGAGTTTAATATATAAAAAGGAGTGGGTCCGGTTGTATTGGTGAGGCTGGGGGTGGTGGACTACTCGCGGGCGCGATCCCACTACTGCAGACCACGGGTACTTTTGGCTGCTTGGTTTCCCCCCTGGCCCGTTTTGCCCCTCCTTAGCTGACCTGGAGACCGCCGGGCTCCCCCGGAGCCTCCATGTCGATGGCAAGCTTAGTGCGGACGCCCACTCCACATAACCCATCCACCCCCAGTCACTCCTCCCCTCAAACCGTCCTCCACACCCGACCTCCAGGTAGCTGGATTACAGGGGCAAGCCACAACCCCCAGTCGGCCAAATATTTTCGTTTTTTATGATTTTAGCATTTGCCAAATATGCTTAATGAATAATTCGCGAATAATCATTTACATAAATATATTCGTCTATTTTATAGTTTATTTTTATATAGTTTATTTTATGGAGAAAATATCTAATTTTATAACTGACAAAATATGTGCAGGTGTTTTCTTCATTCTTACTCCCCAGTGTTCCTAATGTGCTTCCGCAAACATTAGTAAATGTAAAGTAAGAGTTAATACGAAGTGTGGAGGTTGACCCCTCATGACGTTTAATGGTTTTATGCCTACAGAAAATTAATCTTAAATTTTAAGGAACCCGATAAACATACTTAATGACGCACATATGTTGAGGTCAATTGTCGGTGAACACGGGGATAAATAAAAATAAATTTTCAAAATAGACCAGCGAAAATGGTGGTTCGTATTAATAACGTAAAATAAAGTATATAATAATAATTTAATGAAATGTTAAAAGCAAGGTAAATTGTAATTCATTGTACCTTGGAAGCTAGAATCTATCACTCTACGAATTTTATATATTCGTAAAAAGGAAATCTAATAATTTTGATCTACCAAGCCTATGAGTATTCAGGTTAAACCATTCAGGTTTAGTTTCTAGAATATTTTTATTTTGTTCAACTATTCGGCTTTAAAGTAAATTGTTTGCTGCCTAAAGGGTAATTTGATTAATATTTGTGACCACATCTCTCATTTAACTCTGCCTTCGCATGGTTTGTATAACGCAGACCAACGGAAATATCGTCAATCTCCGGTCATTGTTTGTTACAAAACGTAAATATTAAAACCAAAGTTGATACCTATAAACCTATAAATCAAAACTGAGTATAGTAATTCACGTCCGCCTACTAAATATTGACCTGTCTTTCTCTGAACGTTTTTATATATACGTTTACTATTGGTTAAAATATATGATTTCGTAGCCCGTGCGGAATGTAAGTATGTATAACTGTATAAATTGTTAATTAAAGTTTTGGGCTATACATGAGTAATACAATAAGGAAATTTGAGAGTATAAAAGATTTTTAACGGGCGTTTGATTCAATACGAAGACAAATAAAACACTTGTATTTAGCTGTGATATAGATGAAAAGTTAAGATTCATTGATGTTAAGTCCAACCTACTGTTAATCTCCAAAAACTTGATTATCGGGAATTGGTATGGTCGGTAAGAATATACGTTTAGTACGGATTCTACTACAATATAATGTCTGGGCCACAGGCAATTTTGAAAACCCACTTGTTTCCAGCGTTGCTAGCCAATAATAATAAAGAAGAAATAGGCTCAAATTTATCAGTTAATCATTACAGTTATTCGAGCGTAATTTGTCAAACGAAATGGACGGGTCCTTCAACAATTTTAAGGATATAGCGGTCGCAAAATGATGTTGTGTGGGTTCAGCGGAGTGCGGAAAAGTAGAGGCCCTACCTGGCGGCGTAAGGCCGGCTTGCATCCGGTTTCGGTCGACGCAAACTTGAGATCAAGCCAAGTTTTGGGGTTAAACTTTCTCTCTCTCTCTGTGACAAGAAAAGGGATTTAAGGAGAACGACAACGGAGAGACCTGAGAGATTTATTTATTTTAGCAATAATTGCGTTTCGTCGCGGCGTTTCCTGTTTCTGAAATATAACTTTCTTCCAGTTTTTGAAAACGCCTCCGACCTATTCAAAGGCACTTTGAAAAAACTCTGAGCTCACCTCCTTGTACAATGCAATATACGCGATATCGCGTCGCTCTCAATTTAAATTTAACTCTCGCGGCGCTCTTGATGCAACACTCGACTTGACTGAATTAATTGTTACGTTGTTTCTCAGTTTTCCTTATCATAGTTTATTTTATTAACGGAAAAAGAATTATCGAAATAATAATACTAATCAAATTGGACTTATTTCGAATTACCGAGCCCTAAACCAATTATTGAATTAATAAAACGCCGTATCAAATGAAGATAGGATAAACGAATTAGCAAACATTGAACGAACTTGTTTCTTGAATTTGTAATTCCGAATATGATTCGTTCCTAGTTGACCCCCGTTCATACACATTTTCTATTTAAAATTCATATTCAAAAGTTATAGCATTTCAATCTATCTTAGCCAAATTATATTTCATTAAAATAATAGTCGAAGACAAATAAAAATCATGTTGTTGACATCAAGGCATGCATTGAGATGAGCTGGAACTGAGCGTTAAATACGAGGTTGATTCTTGAACCTGAAAATTCACGAATTCACTATTTACTAGTAGTATTAGAACATGCTAAGAGAAATAGCTTATTGACAAATTACTAAGGGCGAAAGAATGCATAGTTAATGCGCTTTTGAAATCAAAGTGGAATGAGCCGAATCGCGGACGGAAAAAAGATCTCTTCTGTATTAATCAAAGGTTGGGCCCGGTCGGAGAAGCCGAATCTCCAGCTGGAGGTCCTATGTGAATAATGGAGGGGCCCCGGAGCCATCGGGCGAAGCTGCCGCGTGTAGTCGCGCATAAACCCGACCGTTTACGAATTGAACAGGCTCCCGGGGCATAATTCGGCGCCCATTACTCAGAAGTAGTCCCTAAATGCAATTTTCCCGGTCCTCGGACCTCTCTCCTCTGGATAGGCTCCGGCTCCGTTCCTCCGACCTACTTTTCCACTGGACCCGGATATTAATATATATTTGCGTGTATGCCATTAAGGATGTTCCCACAAATGAAAGCATTAGTGACGATATTTTATTCACTACGTTCGTATGGCAACATTAAAATGGTATGGTATCTCATACTTTCTAAATTGGGCAGTGTAATATGTTGATGACTACAATTATTGCAATATTTTATTAAAATTTTAATTACTTACTTATCAAGTTAGTAGCGGCTGAGAAACTAACGTTTATGGTTACCGTTTTATTAGACTCTTCTGGAAATGTTTATGTTTATATCCTTAGAGGCTGAACGGTTAAGGTTTATGGTTGCGGCTTTATTAGACCTCATCTATTCGTTGTCGGGGAGAGGGATAGGACCACCGGGCGAGAACTCGGGCAGTCTCTTTTCGTGGCAACATCTGACCTCTTATAATTTTTTTACATCTAATTATATACATTTTTTTAAGTATAATCGCTTTCGCTGAAAATAACAAGTTGGGTATTTTGATATCGCTATTTCGGTGGCCCAAGTTCGACGACTCCGCTCTCGTGTCCATGTTTATTGTCCCTTATACTCCTCTGAGGAAGAATTTAAAAGCCCGACCTAATTGGCGTCCTCCCAAATGGTAGTTTCACGCTTATCCCTCGGGTTTCTACATTCAAGAAATTCTACTCCCTTCCCCTCCCCCCACCATAGTCTCTGTTACTGGAGGAGCTTTATTAACTCCCCATGATTAGCCAGCAGGGATGACTTATGACTCTTTGCAGGCCGCGTCCCTTATAATAATAATAATGGCAATAATTTAATCGGATTTTCTGTACTTTATTTACACCCGTAGTGTGAGTCAAGACTAGTTTTGCTCAGGGTAGGGCCCCAATTATTAAAGCTCCTTCTGGGTTCGGAGGGGCTTAAATCGTCTCAGGTGCGGCAAAGTCGAATCCTTTTCCCGAAATCGGATGGCCGGTAATCGAGTGCCCTCCACGGCCACCTTTTCCAAAACCGGTCAAGAGTATGTACTCTTGTATCTTGTATACTGAAATGAAAAAAGGCGAATACAATTCGCCCAACAGTCTTAGAATTAAGTAATTTTGGACTACCTGTATTGCTGCTGTATGGTGATAAATATTGGTAAATCTATTTATTCGTGCACTGAATCAATTTATATATATCTGCTGGGAAAATAAGCAACAATTTCAGACTGTCTAAAAACTAGAACGAGTAGAGAAAGAAGGAGTAGAGGTGAGCTCACATATTAAGCCATGTAAAGGAATTAACAGTCTAAGGTTGTCGGTTCTAAACTCGGGACAGTTTGAAGGGCCGAAGGAGCCGGTAAAGGGAAGGACGGAGCTCATGCGTAGCCGAGAAACTTTGTTGTGGCGAGGATACTCCAGGAGGAATCGCTCCAAGGTTTTTCATGCATCATTGATTTTCATTCTGTTGGGCGGCCCCTTCGGGCCAGAGCCCTGTCCAGGGCCCTTCCCTGTAGCCAACCTAACCGCTTGCCCCATAAATGATATAAAATCCTCGACGGTGAAATGGGGCCCGATTGAAGTGGCTGCCGATAAATTATTCGACGAATAATCGGGCACTAACGCATTAGCCGTACAAAATTCACGTTCTTACGATTACAGTATACTTACCGTACATAGATAACAGTCTTAAAATAACAGTTTGGTATAATTTGAAAAGTGAGTCCATTACGCGGAAACATCAAGTCGTTATATCGTAATATTGAAATACTGAAAGATTCCGCTCTATAAACAGTTCGCAGTTTCCATTTTTCATAATCATAATTGCTTGAAACAAATCTCTAATTTTAAAACTTCAATGAAAAATATTGTAAATAGAATAGTATAGAATTTTGAGAAAAAAAGACATTGAAATTGAGATATTGAACTTTTGATCGATTATCAAGTATTATAATTCAAGAGCTTCAGCTGGACAAAGCACGAAGCGATCCATTTCCGATCCAAACAAACGACCCTTAAATAGGTCTTTCGATTAACTCAATGAACCGCGAAATCGATGTGCCTAAAACCCATTTCGGTTTACACGGATACTAAGAACACCGCTAAATACGTTCGACGTGAACGGAAAACGGATACACGTAAGGAATAAAACTTTTTCCAAGGAAGGGAAACTACATTTCGAATGAAATCAATCATCGCCGGTCTGGGGAAACAGGTGCGAACGGTGAGCAATAACCGAGCCAGGGCCTGACTGCCTCGACGGATTATTTATGCAACATTAGGCCCGGAAGTAAGCCCGGAGAAAGGCCTTAGGGAGTACCTCTCCTAACGATCACCGCTACACATCTTCCGAGTTTATTTCTGAAACGCTAATGGAACAAAGAAAAAATCAATAGACCGGTTTAAAGGTACACAAGCAAAATCAAATATTAAATACGTGCTTTGATACAAATATTATAACTCATTATAAATAAATAGAGCGGTCAAAATGATTAATTGATATCCGAAGTAATCATAGTTTTAGTGGAATTTTTATCCAACGTGAAAAATTTATCCAAGAAATGTACAGCTAGCTATAACAAGCTCCGTAGCTATTAACATTTGTTTAGTGGCATCATGAAGACATTCATTCCTGCGCCGGTTTGCACGAATTTTAATTATAACTGCAACATAATAAAACCTACTACCGATGAAGTAAGCAATGTCAAGAGTGCTTTTGTCAAATATTTACCGACATTTCGTTTCGCGGGGCTGTAAGCGGCTTTCGATGGTGAAGGATGCTCGCGTCTTGAGGGAAATACACCTTTCAGAAATTCATGGCCCTCAGATAGAGATAAGCTGCTCGAATATTTTGATGGACGTCAGCGCGTGCGTGATATATCATGATCTGGGGCGTTTTTCATAGTTTCCACACCACCTACTTGCCGATCAGAACTCCATACACTAAAAGGACCAAGTATTTTTCAGTTTAGGAGATTGTAAAGAGTAAATTGTATAAAGGGCATCAATTGTAGAATCTTACTGGCGATAGGGAGAAATAAAACCAGTACTGGGGGGAGGATAGAAAATCGCAAGAAGATATTCTAAACTCTCGAAGACAACTGGTATTTTGGTATAATAATCGGATATATTACATTGAAAAAAAGAAAAATACACTTACAATTTGTTATTTTGTTATTATTTCTAATAATTAGTCATACAGGTGAACATTCTAGCATAGAATAATTTTCTACTCTATAACGTTCATTTCTATTCTTAAACCGTCCCTGGAGAATCTTTTCGTTTCTTTCAGGGCTAGTGACCGGCTCTTCACTAAAGCGAGATCTCAAAGCTCTTTTTAATAACTCCGGAATATAAATAGCTAAAGTGGAACATGAAGGATGGAGAATACAAGTTATGTTGTGTCAGTCGTCGGCCATACTTCCTTGGCCACAGGTTAGCGGATATCGGCCCTTCCGAGTTGAAAATTGAAACCTGTGCGCAACATTTAACCGGTAGGTGGAAACAATCTGATGCCGGGGCTGTGCCGCTGCCCCTCCCAACGTATCGGATTGCATTGCGCCCGTCCTCCCAGTATTTACAACGTAGAATCCACTTGCCCGTGGCTATTCAACCGACATTATTGGACATTATCCGACCGTGTTGGCCTTTATTCCGCCCGGGGTCGTTCACGCGATTAACCCCACCCCGAATCGGGTTCAACCGATATTCCCACGTTCGTTATGGAACCAATTAAAGTGCACTGGATGCTACAATACATTTTTGATCGAGCTACTCCAATGTCGTTTATCACGGAAAATACCGGCGCCACATTCATTTTCGGGTTCGAATGATTAATTCGGAAATATGGAAACCGTTCGATTTAAATCGGCTCTTGATATTTTACCGAAATAACTACGCGATTAATTTTTATTTTTGAAGCAACAACCATAGAAAAAACAATTTCTTCGAATAACATAACTAGAAAGTTCTATAAAGTATTCAATAACTAATAATTCATTCTTTTAATGATCCATGTACTAGGCAATGAGAAAACCGACATTTACTTTAAGTATAAGAGGATGAATGCTTAAAATAATATTAGTAGTTGGATCCAATTAATATTAATATTGGCTTGTAATTACTCAACTTCTTTAATTTCATGCTTAAAAATTAAACTATAAATGAGAAAGTGTTTTATTTCCAGAAATATTCGTGAATATTAACCAAATGCCCTGTTTTCCGCATTGAAAATATACTATTACACTTTACGTGTAACACTCCTCTCAAATTTGTTTTTGAATGGTTATCAGGAAACTAGACACTGAACATCGAAATGGTTTTTCGTTAATCTAAAGCCAACCGGGACCATTTAAATACCCCGCAGGCAAAGTTCCAGCGGCGTTTTACTGCTCTGACGTGCCAAAATGTCAAACCAAGGGTATTTTGACCTGCGTTGAGCGTTAGTTTCTTTTGAACAACCGTTTAGAAAATATTTCAGTAGTCTAGTCTGCATAGCTTGAATCAAACGGAGTTTGTTACATCAGGAAATATAAGGTACACATTGCCCCATAAATTTGCCATATATTTGTAGGTTTCGAAGGAAGTACATATTCAATGTTCAATTCAGCGCTTCAAATTAATATGATTTTCCGAACTAAAAAATCTATTTTGAGATTTAGTCACAAAGCTATATAGTCTGCAATATATTTAAATATATTTTAGGTGAAAACGAAAACTTATGCTGGCCAATATGCTGGCTGCATCCTGTCTGTTTGAAAACATTTGGATCACCAACAACTTCTTAAAATTATCCCGGTACTATGAGAAAGTACTAAGTTCCACCACGGAATAAAATCAAAGACACAGTTAAAGTGCAGACAGGATGCCCCACCGGCAACAATCGTTCGGGAATAAAGGAAAACAGAACACCTACGGCAGTGACGATCTTTCCTCAAGTTTGATTGCCTGAAGGGTGGCGGGTAGAAGACATTTAATTAACTCGTAACTTAATTGAAACATCAATGAAACACATTTAGCCAACCGAGTGGTTTGTCTTTTAGTCGAACGGCCTGACATTTGAACTGCGCGTACCAGTTTACTCGATTAACCCATGCGCGTTTTATTATATTATCAGTAGCGTCTCGTTTATTGGGGGCATAAAAATTATTCTTTCTTAATTGCATTCAGCGTTCAGTTATTGTAATTAATATTCTTGATCCAGCTTTTTGTCATAACAACATATCCTGTTCTCTCGATCAAGTCGGCGCTTATTGAAAATAATTGGTGATCACAGGTGGAAACTAATCTCGGAGAGGGAAATATTTTTATACGATCAACGTCTTATCAAATGTAAGTTTAGACGGATCTTTCATATTTTAAATATTGCTACAAACCGGTATATCCCGGGATTCAGTAACGGACCCGAATAGAGTTTATAATGGATTATGCGGTAGATGGGGAGGAGTATCGACTTGTTCAGTGGTCCGGACCCATTTTTTGACTCCCCAAGTTAATCAGGCGATGGTGTATGATCTCCACGTCGTCGGGAAGATCCCACCCGGGGATTACTAAGGTCATCAGTTGAGGATTACCTGATTTATTGCGAGCTAACCTTATGCTTGGTGGCGGCGGTAGGCTCACTCTATCCTCTGACGAGCCGTTTAAATCATATGACAGTAATTCACAGAACAGCCTCGTAATTGAAATCGGGATCTCGAATGGGAACCGATACTACTTTACTATTTGTAGGACAACGCGTTAGGCTTAAAATAAAATCCTATTATCACAACTCAAAGACAAATATAAGGCACCTTGTTTTTTCTCCTCGAAAAAATTATTCCTTTCTTGGTTATAACAGGACATGATAATTTCCTAGGATTTATCGGGGAAAAGAAATAAAAATAAATAAATTAGGTCGGGTAGGTCGTTTACTTATTATAAACGTTGCCCAATATAAATACCGGTTAAGAGACTAACGACCTCCGTATTACATTTAGAAACATCACAAGAAATAAACCCCCAACTAGAAATGGAATGTATTAATTAAAAAATAATTTATAACCTTATGATAGTAATAAAATAATAAAAAAGAGGAGTAGACCCCCTGTTGAATACAAGTTATACTAATCATGCAATACGGCCCGTTTGTGCAGGTTTTGCATCTTGCTTCGTTCCCCCGTTGAGTACGCAATTAGCTTCTGTGTTAATTAGAAAAAAAAACCAACAATTTGTGCTTAGAGAAGTGATTTCCTGTACTGTTTCCGTATCACATTGATTTTCAAATCGCCGATTTTTTTTACATTTTAGTTTCCGATATCGGAAATATCTAATTGTAGTGAATATTATCTCGCGTGCTAGGTTATGTTAGAAAATTCATTTCTTGCGTTTAACTGCAATTATTTTTCGGTTCACTATTGTAAAAAATCATATTTTTGAAGCGTTCGGTCCGAAGACGTCTTATTTATCGGGACTCTGCGACCCTAATGTGGTTGGAATGCGGGAGGCAAGTTCGGTGGGGAGGGGTGTGACCCTTCTGGTGTCGGAGCTAAAGAGATGGGGCCGGGACAGTTCGAAAGACATTTCTATTCAGGCGGTAGATTGACCGCTCCCAACGGCCCAGCTTAGACCGACAGAGCACGTAGCGTTTGGCCCAAACCTCCCAACTGCACTCTATTCCAACGAGTCCCACGTCGGGAAGGATCCTTTCTATTTATTCGTAAGTTCTTCAAGAGATTTGAACGAAGAGGAATCCATTCTTAAATCTTATAATATTATTACGAAGAAGAATATTAATGTATCTGAATTAAAATATCTCCACATTTAAAACTACTTAACCAACAAGCTTAATGAATATATAGTAATAATTCGTTATAAGCATTGACTTTGATGGCAATTAACAGAGGTAGACATATAGGTCATATATGCTTTAAATATTCAGAAAATAATTGTGCTTTTGCGAATGATAAAATCATAAATAACAAAACTATTGTACTGACAGGGGGCAGTAGCGTCCCCCTGTGGATAACTAAGTGTTCGATGTAAATTAAATATGTGCAAAATAATTTGATTTATTTCTGTTCTTATATCAAAAATTTGATGGACTTCATAGAACTTTGATATGAAACAAAATCACCTAATTAAACAATTCACTGAAATGTTCATAATCATAGAACGCCAGCAGCAAATACATGCTACTATTATTATATAACTAATCCACTTATTATTGCGTCAGATAAGTAGAGAATAACTGAAAATATTTGGCCGACTGGGGGTTGTGGCTTGCCCCTGTAATCCAGCTACCTGGAGGTCGGGTGTGGAGGACGGTTTGAGGGGAGGAGTGACTGGGGGTGGATGGGTTATGTGGAGTGGGCGTCCGCACTAAGCTTGCCATCGACATGGAGGCCGGGGAGCCGGCGGTCTCCAGGTCAGCTAAGGAGGGGCGAAACGGGCCAGGGGAAACCCAGCAGCCAAAAGTACCCGTGGTCTGCAGTAGTGGGATCGCGCCCGCGAGTAGTCCACCACCACCAGCCTCACCAATACAACCGGACCCACTCCTTTTTCTTGTAATGCAATTTTTTGTTGTGGTTTGATAATGACATCTATTTCATATTTAGTTTTTTGTAAGGACCAATTTGGCCTTAAAAGGGAGCAGAATTCATTTGTGCAGGAACTTTATCTGTAGGAAACTCGTCATGTACGAAAATAATGCTATTTTGGGCTTGGATTTGAAAAACCTGCACGTTTTATTACTCTTTTGATAATTCCAAATATTAAAATATTTTGATATTCTTTTGTTATTATTATTATTATCTTTTTCCTGAAATACTGATGTGTTTGGTGAAACACTTGGTCATTGTTTCAGTTAAACAATATGTGTATTTGCGTGCATGATTTACACTCAAAAAGCATGTTCATGCATGTGACAGTATTCTAAATCGTCCAACTTATGTAATGAAAATATAAACGTTTTTTAACTTTTGCATTTGCCGCGTTGAAGTGAATAAGATCATAATGTATTTTAGCAGGTTTATTAAAAGTCGGAGTGGACAGGTGTAACTATAATTCTGACCCATCGAGCTCTCTCGAGGCTCACCCTATTCAGTCATTGCCGCCTAATACCCGGCCATTTCAAACTTCATATCACACTGTATAAATCGTATTTAAAGCGTACACTCTGACCGCGTCATCTGTTTGAGAGGATTATAAAACAGCGCTGAATTTCCATTTGCATGTTAAGTACTAAATTACATTGGTTTCATTGTTCCTTCTGGTCGGTGCTCTATTTTCAGAAATTCAGAAGAATAACGTCTGTAGTTCTATAGCTTATAGGCCCTTACAGTTTTGATTTTATCTGTACTGTTTAAATCAAGGAAATTTAAATGATGCGAGCATTTTTATTTATAATTAAATG
This sequence comes from Lethocerus indicus, assembly GCA_019843655.1. NCBI lineage: Eukaryota > Metazoa > Arthropoda > Insecta > Hemiptera > Belostomatidae > Lethocerus > Lethocerus indicus. The sequence goes on along the minus strand of JACDQD010000003.1, from coordinate 15,148,510 downwards.
GAATTGTGATCATTCAACAAGACTGCCATGGCAGTTTCAACGATTTAACTATTGGGATCCATATTTGTCAGAGAAATAGACGTAGGTCTATGCAGGGAAATGATCAAAATGTCAATATATCTCAAAAATAACCCGAAAAGTTTATAGTTAAATATTCAGGAATAAACGAGATATAACGAAATTACTTTCTCAATAAACAACCTATCTTACGAATTAACACTCCGAATTATTCTGATCCGGATTGGCGAACTATAAATAACTCATTTCAAATAACTGATTTCACAGTATTCATGATGCACATTTTTCAGATAAAAGGCATCCACATTATCCTAGAATAAAGCCGAATGGAACCGTTTGATTTCATTCAGGATGGTGTAAAATAAATAAAATATTCGTGAAATATGTTACATGACCAGTCGAGGGGACGGCAATATGGTTGTCCAATAACAAAAACGGAATCCACGTGAAATTTAGTGAAATATTCAAAACGAAAACGGAGGAAAGAAATCATGGGGAAGGCGGTGCATTTATAATTCTGGGTCGCAGGTGTTAGGGCCTCGAACGGTAAAAATTATTTATCATTCCCAGGCGCCAAAATAGGACGAGCTTTGGGTCTCATCCCCCTACCAACTCGTGCGTTAGAATTCCCCGAGGATAAGCAAATAACTGAAACCGTCTCGTCTAACATTAAAGATACGATCGAAATCTTGTGATATATTGCATTATATCGAACCATGTATAAGAACGGAAGAATTATGAGAGTTACAAAAGATAGAATTACGCCCTATCAGACTCAATTTCGGTGAAAAGAAGTTTTTTCTCCTCTAATGATATGGTTCTAAGTAATTTTCCTGTCAGAAAGTTACGTTAGGATTAATGCAAGCCCATGGAATTGGAGTGAAAAGGAGGAGCTTTTTAAAGTAACTCGAATTAATCGAATTATATTTGAAATAATATATGGCTTTATTTTCTGTGTCTTCCTGAGACCGAGTAAGGCTTATATATAACTTATTTTCGACGAGAAAGAGATTACACTTTATAAAGGAAAAAACAAATATAATCTCAGTTCTTCCAAATTTTTATTGACCGTTTTGAATTTGCGTTTTATTTACATTATATATTAAACGAATATTTCTTTTTGTTATTGCGCCTATTCCTATCGTAGCAGAACCAATGTGTTATTGGGCCACTATCAACTGTCGGTCGAACGAAATACACTACAGTAAGCGAGTGTACATTAAGGCTGCGGTAGCCTTTGTAACATCGGGGGTTTAGGGCAACGACGGGAACCGGTAACGAGCAAACGGCCAGCCCCATATATCAGTCTTACGACTCCGTTCATAATTCTAAACACAGAATTACAAGCGCTGTTGTTCGGACCAAGACTCAGACGGCGGCCTTTGTTGCCGGCTAACAGGCAGATAAAATGAAAACCATTGCGAACAATTGTCTGAATCCATTTTACGGGGTCATCGTTGATCGCCCGGTAATGATTCTAAACTAACTGACATTACACGTTACGCGGTGTATTATTTGTAAATACACACACCGGTAATACCGCGTGGTTGAATGATTGGTTCTTCCACACATGTTTTATTCAAAGTTTTATTAAAAATAGGAATTTTATGTGTTACTACTGTACCTAATTTGATGTATTTGATAATGTATAGACTGACAATGTAACTATGAGTGCAAATTTTAACGTCAACTCTGTTATTAAGTGTTTTTCAAGAGTCGTTGTACGCGAAATGATTGTAACGGGAAAAAAATTTCGGTCTCTACGGTTTCGTGTTAAGTGATTACCAGTGTATAAATGTTTTATAGTGGCCCTCACTTCTCTCAGGCACATATTTCAGGAAACAATATGCTCATGTATTCCTGTTTTCTTCACAATCGCCTACGATACGATTCAGGTCATTGACGCTTGAAACTTTTCTCACTTTTCCACTCCCACGCTTCCCTTCCAGCACCGCCTTTTTTTTAAACTTATTGTTTACTGGATCCTTCTCCTAAGGTGAATTTCTTCCTCTAGTTTCTTTCCCCGCCCATATTTCAAACATTTCCTGTCCGCTGCCTCTATCCATCTTTCGTTACCTTCCTTCCGCCTAGAACCCTGACGAAAGTTTATTTAGACATTTTTATTCTACTTCTCAATTTGGCGCCCGAATTTCCATTTGCGATTAATTCCATTGTACCTCAATACAGGTTTATTTATTTTTATGATACCGTCATGAGACAGTGTCACAAACAGTGTCGCAACTCTAGAAAATGATTATTCTTATTCGACGTGGCCATTATTTACCAGTGGTCCAAGGTTCGTTGACTGACAGTTCAATAAGAACGTGTTTCTTCCTTCTGTATTTCCCACTAAAAATAACAAGCAGCAGGATAAGCGGTAGTTTTCTTAAGGCACCAAAGATTTATGTTTTGCAAAGCGGTTTTTTCGCCAGCTATTCCGTATTGCAGGATTAACAAAAAAGGGAAAATTGGTTCGTCGCTCCCAGTGGCTCATACCGATATATAAAGAGCGCCACAATTATAGGGCGGCAGATGAAAGGCTGACACTGTGACAACAAATATAAAACGAATATCGGATAAGAATCGCTTTGAGAAAAGGGAATGAGCATTTTTCATTAATGAATGGTACGCGGTTCCCTAACTGAATTGACAGGTTAGGATATACAATATAGGCCTAATGAAAGAGTGGCGGGACTGAGGTGGAGTTAACCGAGAAGTGTCGTCCCACCGCCTGGGCCAAGAAACTTGTTCACCTCCTTCAAGCAAAAGTTAAGTCCCGACAGCTATGGGGCTTTGGGTACCCCGGATGCCTAATAAATGTCGCCGATGATATCGTCTCCAATTTTGTATTTCACTTAAAATACCGTTTTAGTTTATGCTATCCCATATCTGATAGTGGACCTTTCGCTCGGATCATATACGCATAATTGTGCATAATGCATATTGCAGTTGGAAACCATTTCCCCGACTGAACGGTCACAGTTCTCGTTGCGGCAACATTTTAGGTATTCCGCATAGTGACGACCTTTGAAGGTTTCCGTCTAACAATAATGTAAAATCACTTTATTCTACCGCACGACATGCCGAGAGAGAAAAAAGTTGCACGGAGCTTTCCACCTTCTGCCTCCGGTCGATGTTTGTCCTTTTCAAAAGACCACCAAACAATATTCAAAACAGAAAAGTTCTTTGTCGTAATGTCTGTGTCACTCAACTCTATGGTTAGCTACCGTCTGTCATACGAGTTGGTATTAAAAAAATCAAAGGTTTGTAATTTTTACAAAGTTAAAGAGACAACTACTACTGAAAGTTCGTTCTGCAAATATACAAATGATTTACAAAATGTAGAGTCAGTCCATAATTTGCAATTAGCGATCTACATGCAATAAAACATATCGGACAGGGGATTTCGTCGTTAGAGATAACATTCAGGAGCGTGTAAAAATATCCTGCCTACCGGTGTGCAATAGATTAAAGGTATCAAGAGATTCTTCATGTCTCGTAAAGGCCTGCCCCATATTTATGGCTTCATGTTACCAATTATTGTTATTTACCGTAGCCGCGTTTAAAATTACCGACCGTTATCCCGAGTTAGGCCGCGCCTTTAGTTAGGGCGGCAGAGTTAACAGTATATCGTGGGCGTTCGGAGGGCTTGAGTGTCGGCACGAGCTGGCCAATAATACGGGCGCCTCTGATTTGTTGTTATCACTTTCCAGTTGGGGTGGCACGCGCGTCTGTGTATTTGTGTGTGATTGCTTGTGCGGGCGGAGTACCAGGAAAATCTAATAGACGGCCGACTCTTAATTATAGATATATTGCCCCGGCAGGTGCCCCACACCTAACACGATTATTCCACCCCGCCTGCGGGATTTATTTCCAGGGAACACGGACGAATTTTTCCTCCCGCGGTTCCTCCTCCTTCTTTTGCCCGCAAAGCGGATTGTACAGAACTGGTTTCACGCGTCGATGAGAATAGATCAGGGTGAATCGTTATCACAGCACGGGCTCTCTTTTTGTACACGGGCAGTTATCAACAAATAATAGTAAAATGCTGCGAGTGCAGCTCCAGCTGCAGGAGGCAGTTACATTGAATACTCGAGCCAACTCCCGACTCGGAATGATACCGCCCGGCTACGGAAAAATTTTAAATTAATCACCTAGCCTATTTCCTATAAATAATAAGCCGAACATTGTTGCTTTCGGCGAAGGAAATAAGACGGCTGATAATGGACATTTCGGCACCTATACCGGCCATCCTCTGCGAGCACATATTGAGGTAATTAATAAATAGGTGGCGCTGGCAAAAGTGATTAGGCGCACGCGGCTAGGGGATGAGTCCCTAGTCACATCTGCGGCCGGTGGGCGTAGAACAGGCCGGCTCGACCAGTTATTAAAGGGACGCGGAGCGGAGGTTCAGATGGCAGCAGTACTACCTTCATTATCGCAGGGGCCCGTGTCATTGCAAAAAAGGCCAAATATTTACAATTCGCCCACTGGAAGCCTCGCACTTTCATTAACACTCGGGGTATATTGGACAGTGCCATAATAAATATTGTACTGTTGAATCGCCCATTTGTCACAAGCACTGTCAGGTAGAATGAATACTGGAAATACGTTAGCATTTTTGTACAGTCTCTTTACCCCTTTTTTCTGTGCGTGCTGTATCCTATATATGCAACCTCCAAATGTAATTGTATTGTGGCCAGAAGAAAAATTTGTGCCCTTTACTTCTGTTGGATATGAATAGTTTTTTCATTCCTTAGGCAACAGTAAGGTGGGCTCGATCGAAGTTATATCTACGTGTAGAATTGCATAGCGATGTGAATAGAGTCATGATAAACTCTATACTTCTCTGTACGCGTCTCCAATGCTATAATGTTTCTAGAGTGTGCTGTACCTGGGCAGGTTTAATTCTAAAGTCCTCCGCCCCCGAGAACAATTCAACTAACAGCCAATTCCGTCTCAGACCGAGCAAACTCTAGAGTGTATGTCACCTAAAGCCATACTCTTCTTGGGCAATTTGGGACTTATTCTGTAGGCTAAAAGTTTGTTGAAGATTCGATTCTTTCTTCTAACTTTAATTAAAACTGCATAATATGTATGAAAAATAGTCGAATTTCTAAAAGCTATTGAAGAGGGCGAGCAGCCGAAAGCGGGCTAACAAAACACCAAACCAGAGAGGGGAGAGAGAAAAAACCGTGGAAATCTTACATGTCTGAAGCCCAAAACAGGATGGAAGGTATAACAAAAAATGTTGCTGGGGTCGGATATTATCCAAAATTTCCTTTGTATAACGTAGCAAAATAATTCAGCAGCAAATAACATTAGAGAAGAGAATTAGGCCCGAATTTGATAACTTGAAAATTTGTTGGATTGGAAAAAGTATTTAGCAAAAAAATCGGGTACTAAAAAAGTTTTAGTTTGTTGCGGAAGTAAGTTTGTACATCGTGACAGCACCGGAATGGAAATTAAAAAAGGGAATGGGAGGGCAACGCAAAAAGTTTAGGATCGATCAGAATGTTGAAAAACTATATTTTAGTCAAATGAGACAATATGCATAAAACATATATTTTATAAACTCGATTTATTAGGCTCAATTATGCGTTTATAGCCGTTATGCGGAGGCGTAATATATTATGCATGAAATGAGTTGTTCGCAATCATTCTTGAGGTCTTCTATCTGCACTCACTGATTTGGTCGGTGGCTAGAAAAAGATTATCAGAAGAATCTTCTCAACATTTCCACTTGAAAATTTGTTTTAATTCTGGTTTGTAATTTTATAACATTTCTTGACCAATCTAAAAATGAACAACAAGCAACATAACACAACAACAACCATTTCTAATTTCTTAACATAATCACTTTCAATTTAACGTTGAACTTAATAAGCAATTGGCGATTACCCTGTTTGACCCGTCACGCTTTAAATATTCGGCGATGATTTCTCTGCTGATAAAATGAAATGTGTGAATACAATGCACCGTTTGAATATGGCCGAGCCAGCTTTGACTGGTAGCGACATGATTTACTGAAATGACAGTGATACGAATGAAATGAAGCGTTGATTGGAGGCCCCGGCCTTAGGGCCGTCAATACCACTCGATTTCCACCCGGTCTCGATTGTGCCCGGTCCTACATTGAGCAATCCGTTAATGCGCTTTCATGAAAGTATAGCACAAACAGTATGACCTCGGGTTAATTTGTTGGTCATTGAAAATTTGTAACCTGTTTCGTAGCGCGCGGAATCGCTTATTCGCGGCAGCCCGGTGGAAGGTATTTCTCGTTGAGTGTAATTCAACATAACCTTTCTTGGTATTCGTCTTCGATCATCCATAAAGTTGATGCTTGTTTCGCGGGCCACGTTGTTTGTTTTAGTATTTGTTCTCCCCTATTGGATGTATTTCCTTTACAACCATTACTATGAAATTGCTGGGAAATTATTACCATATTAGACAAATTTGAACGTAGAAATAATTCATCTAGTTTAGAGAATAAGATTAGTGTGCAGATATCAAAATTCCCCATCGAAATAAAAATTCCGTTTAAATTTTTCTTGTGACGCGCTGTTTTAGGTTATTTCATTCATGTCTTAACTCAATCGTAATTTGTAGTTTTTGATTCTGAGGATGTCATAATTTCGGCAGCATTCCGCAATAACCGGATGCTGGCATATTGATCATCCGGTCACGTAGCAGTCATGAGAAGTCATAGCGCCAAAAGGCTGTCCACTTTTCCTCCCTCAATATCGGATCAGCTTTAATCCAATTCCTATTTGCCCCTACTGCTTCCATCTATGTTCGTTCTTACCTATATCCAAATCGCCATGAAACAATAACATTTATAAAATCGGCCAATATATAATTTCAGTCATTGCTACCTCTAACTCTCCAGTAATAATAATAAATAACACACGATGGTGCGTTCAGTTCGACATTAATTCACTTCCATATATGTTCATGAGAAAAATATTTCCAAATTTGTTATTGACATTAAATGTCTTTTTGTTCAGGTTGATAAACTTTTCTACCCCCTCAATACGAAATAATGAAATGTAGGTATAAAACAAATATACAAAAAGAATTCGGCAATAAATTATGTTAGAACAAATTCTCGTGAGTCACCGTATTCCCTTTGTACGTATGAAGCAAACGGAACACAACTGAGATCAAACAATACATTTTAACATACAAAGAAAATATATAAGTGAAATGCGCGTCATTTCATAATTACTAGAAAATGTTGCTTCTTTGTCTTTTGGCTATGATCAAAGGATAAGGACTTATATACAGGTCTCTCGTAATTCGGTCATAACAGGTTATATAACCTGTAATTGTCGCACACAATTAACAGGATATGCAACGTTAGTAATAATAGAATACGTTTAACTCAACCGATCTTTCATTCGTGAATAGTTTATTATTTAATTACGTCTGAAAAGTTGTATTTTCTAAAAATTCAAGGCACAAACAGAAATTGGCGGTGCTTCGTAGTTGTCATAGTCACTTTCAATTGAACTGCATATATAACGTGCACCACGGGAGTCCAGAGAAAGAAATTTTGAGAGATGAATATTAAAATTGCCGACTATAGGAAAAATACCATCGCAGGTTAAGTGCATGGAGAAAAGCCAGTGTTTTTAATTTTTATTTTTTGCTTTTTCTACATGGAATAGAAACGGGTGAGAGCAATCCATCTGTCGGCACTTAAGAGTCTTGGTGGAGGTGGACTGAGAAAACGACGCCCCGTTCACGTAATCGCTTTATATCCTCGTGGAATGGGCGGTCGGTATTGAAGTGCCCGCGTTGGATTCCAATTTCCGTTGTCGGACAAAAGCGGAACTGGAACTAACGTCAGAATATATTTAAACCGGGCGCGTTGAATTTGGCAAACAAAGCTATCTGGAATAACGTTTTGAGATAGCAATCAGTTATGCCTTATCCAACCTGTTTTTTGCTACTTACTGTTCATAAAAACCGAGCGTATGAAACAGTGTTAGTTGCATATGAAATTTATTAACAGTTATTTTTTTTCCAGTATGTTTCAGAACGGATTATTCTAAGATATATTATTCCCATTCATTGATAAGTGTAAAAACTTAATCAATTTTATATCGGAGAGAATATTTAATATAAAATTATTATATTTACACATGTCTAATTTCAAAAACCGTATAATATTTCACATAACTTCGAGCATGTTATAAAATGTTAATATATATTTTCAATATATCTACAGAAGAGGTATTTTAAAGGGTTATACTCATTTACCGCCGGTACTCTGACCCACTCTCCATGCTGAATTTACATGAGAGACCACTGTAATATATGTAGAGGTTTTGGTTGATAAGTATATTATATAGGGGTTATAGTTAAGCACGCATTAATTATTTTGCGAATGGAAAGTACTTAGTGACTCCATCAACACAGCGTCCTCGATAAGCATAAACTTTTATTTCTATACTTATAAAATACCCATAATACCCATAATTATGGCCCAGTTCAACATTTTATTGTGGATTCATGAATAACAATTACTGAGGAAATTTCTATGTTCGTCATAAATAATAAAGTCGTTACAGTTTTTTGTGGATAATTTCGACACTCTATATGCAATTACCGGATATACTATGTTCTTAATTTCTGTTGTAGCGATCTAAACCGAAAATGATTGATTTGGTATACGGTGAATGAATCCGAACTTTAGTGCGCCTGTACCTGTGGACTAGGGGAAACCCTGGAAGTCTGGGTCAGCGTTAATAGATGGTCCTATGAAAATATATCTGTTATATAATTAGTCAGAATACCTTTTGACCTCGGCCGACGAAATTAACTCTCCGATGCTGATAATGCGCTCCGCAGAGGCAGTTAAGTCTGCAGCCGGTGGTGTACTACACACCGGTTTAATTAGTGTCGCATACTACTTATGAAGTTTCCCTTCGTTAAAGTCAGTTCAGACAGCTCATCGTACCGAGTTTTGATAGCAGCCGGTGACCTGGTTAGTCGACCGCATTTGGAGCCGGAATTCACGAGAACGTGAAGTTAAATATGAACAATTGTCAGAATTCTCTCGGTTGCTACATTCACGTCATAATAATCACGTGGGTCGCGAAAAATTATTAATTACATAGCACAAACTATATTAATATAAAACTAAAAACAGCCAGTGAGTTTAATATATAAAAAGGAGTGGGTCCGGTTGTATTGGTGAGGCTGGGGTGGTGGACTACTCGCGGGCGCGATCCCACTACTGCAGACCACGGGTACTTTTGGCTGCTGGGTTTCCCCCCTGGCCCGTTTCGCCCCTCCTTAGCTGACCTGGAGACCGCCGGGCTCCCCCGGAGCCTCCATGTCGATGGCAAGCTTAGTGCGGACGCCCACTCCACATAACCCATCCACCCCCAGTCACTCCTCCCCTCAAACCGTCCTCCACACCCGACCTCCAGGTAGCTGGATTACAGGGGCAAGCCACAACCCCCAGTCGGCCAAATATTTTCAGTTTTCCTCTACTTATACGACGCCATAATAAGTGGATTAGTTATCTAATAATAGCGGCATGTATTTATCTCTCTAAGAACTGTGAACTATCTAAGAATTATCACTCTATTCCGGTGGGTACTTTAATATTGTGGGAAGAACCTCGTGCGGGAGATTCCTAACTCGCGATCTCACCGAAAGGTACTTAGTGATAATTTAAATTTTAATCGAGAAAACCTTTCCCCATTTAACAATCTAACTAATTGATCAATACATTAAAAACCTATTAGAATTATACATTTCATGGAAACCAACTGCATCTTTTTCTCAGTTTGTTTTCTCTTGCTCCGTCCCATTATTCTATCTTCATACATTGACAATGTTTCACATTCTAAGTGAGATTTCGTAGATATCTGGATTGTAGATTCAGTGATACAGCGTATTATTCATTCTGGCCGGAGTTAGGAAATACTAAGCCAGCAATGATTCGATCCACTATCCTCAACTCTTTTTATTTAGTTTATTCGTTCGAAAATTCCATACAAAAGCTTTAATTTACAACGGTCAAATTTACAGTAATATTTAAAATACAATTTTAGCCATTAAACGCGGTTAGAAATTTTAATTAAAAAAATGTAACCTTAATTGGAAACAGACTTTGACAATCGGAAGCTCTGTCGTTACTAATTATGTATTTTTCAATGGAAAGTACACGGAGTGATAAATTAGTGGCGTAATAAAGCTGAAGTATATACTTTAGGAAGCCCGGGGCCAATTCTGGCTCCGGCAAAAAAATGAATTCAACGGGCAATTGCCTGAGCCTAAATTAGTGCTCTTATTTCGATTCAATGTGGCGAGGGCCCCGAATGAAAGACGAAACGACCGCAAAGGAAGTAACTAATCACAGCTATTCATACCCATAAATTAGTTACTTTATTCAAACCTTTTCCTATGGAAATTAATCCTCAGGTTTTCTTCTTTTTTTTGTATTAACTCTCGGTATCTGCGGAATAGAAATATTCAGATGAAGAGACGTCCTTTTTATTTCTACACAACCGAATAATAAATATGTAGTCATTTTAATTTTCTGATTTTGTTTCGTTTTCAACAGTTAGAAACACGTTTTTGAAATTTAGAAAAATAAGTTTCGGACGGTCTATTGTTTTGTTTGTATCAGCATTTCAGTTATTCGGGTCAGATATTCTTACGGTATGTCTTACGGTACTCATAAAATCAAGTAATAAAGACTATCATCAGTTGGGCGCCAATAGAATTTTGAACAAAACCAGAGGTCGGTATCAGTCGGTGAAAGCCAGTATTCCTGTAACACACTCTGGTAGTCACGCGAAGAACGACCTGGCCAAAGAGCGGGAACCGGTGTCAGCTCACGGCTTGAAACCTTTATAGTACGTTGACCCTAAAATTCGTACCGATACCTGTCCATCCATTGGACCGACGGAACACAAATACGAATGTTAAAACATCCGTTCATAATTATGATCTGAAATAATTTTACTCGGAAAATCGGAGTTTTAAACACATCTTTTTATCGGCAGCGTACCAAAGGTGGCAAAGTCAAAATTCTTGAGAGGAAAACTTTACATAATACCAACAGGTACAGTAGAATAACTAGAACAAAGTTAAAAAATCTACCATAGATTTGATGAACATATATTGAATAATTATAAATTTACAAGCCTCCGGGGTTATTAATTTAGGGTCATTCATTATCTAATCTCTTCGTCATGTGTTAAGCATTGATCGTTTATTCAATCCTGAAAATCCTAATTTAGCCACCGATTTCCGTCATAATTAAGACCGAAGGTAAGATTCCCTTTTCTCCTTCGGCATCATTACCGTCAAATGTGAATTCAAGGAAAACTAGCACATTTTTGAATATGCCGAAAGTAAGAGGCGTATAGAGAATGTGTAGAATTGCAATTGGCTGTTATTTATCGTGACGATACAATTTCCTTGTCTCGTGCAAAATTTATAACCGTAAAACGACCGCCCTTTTTCCCTTCGTCTTTTCCTTCAGTAAATTATTAGGTTTTCACGATAAAGAACTGCAAGCCACTTTTGTCGGTCGTCAACGTTTGTAATACTTATCATCAACTAGGGAATATATACGAGATGACTGTGCTGCTACCTTGCCAGGTAGCAACATAATCACGAAATATGTTATGTCTCACTTAAGCTAACAAATGCAACCAACGAAAAGGACCAATCAACATAGATTGTCGTCATTTTTTACAAATTCATAATTTAAATCCATGACGAAAAAAGCGAATAAAATGTAAATATTAATTATTTAAATAAAAACCTAGATATGTAGATATAAATGTGGCAGAGCATTTAAATTGAATTCTAACGGGATAATAGAAACATATATGTCTTCCTTTACATATTATTCCTTCTAGAAATAAATTCCACATAAAACCCTATTGTTCAAATTTTTGAAAATGCATACCTTTGCTGATTTAGTTATAGTTCAGTGCGGATGCCCAAAAAACATCCAAAGTGCCAAAGTGACTAACACCGCTACTGAAATGGCGAGCAGCCGAAACCGGTCTAGCAAAATACCAAACCTGCGAGAGGAGACAGAAACGCGAAATCTACGGTATTTATAATTACTTTGACACACATGGAGTTGAGTAAAAAAGTACGATTAAAAATGTATGAAAACCATTCAAATACAGTATGGTAAATAATATAAAAGTAATTCATATTTCAGAAAGTCGTGAGTTTTACAAAGGTAAAAGAAAATGACAAAGGGGAAGTGGTAGAGTACTATGAAAAAACGCTATCAATTCGTTCGGTGGTCTGCTTGAAAACAATTGAGGCTCCCCGTCGAAAGTTGTTCCAGAACTAGTCACTACTCGTTATCTCTTAATGAACGGCTGAATACGTACGGACGGAGTGAGTTGGGGCCGGAGAAAGTTGTACTTTGAATTCAAAAGAAGAAACAACCTGCATAGGCGAGTCCAAAGTGTTAAATGATAAGCGGTACCGGCGGTGAATCAATAGGAAAGCTGGAGGCCAAGTTGAATAGACGGCCCTAGCCGCCCTAACTAGCGCCACCCCAAGATGGGGCCCATTCACTCACTCGCTATTGACCCCAACAAACATAATAAACGATAGTTGGAACCCACCCGCCAATTACAAATGATATTATATACGATTACGTAGGGCAGTTTAAGAATTAAATGATATATCGTAAAGTGAATTAATATGTGTTTGCAGCAACATTCTATTGGTGATTCAACTATTTACGTTCATGTAAAGAGTTTGTCACGATATCGAAATATATAGAAATATCGAAATCGATTATCATATATCGGATCATCTCGTTTTAATTTAGGAAAACATGAAATGTGACCGACATAATACAATTATGTCTGATCGTTCTCGTCCATTTATGGATTCCTGGCGATTAATTTTTTCCTATTCAGCCGCATTATCGAAGGCCGTTAATACCCACCGAGGGAGTCCCTACCCTCGTTCCTATAGGCAGCGGGGGAGCGCTATAAATCACAAGGGACGCGATTGCGGACGTCCGAGACAGTATTAGCCTCTCGTTCTGTACTCTCGACGGTGAAACGAAGTGGCCCGAAAGCGGCTGAATTTCATTGTCGGCCGACGAAACCCAGCGGGCCGAATAAGTAATGGACCCTGCACCCCATAGGACTGATGCTCTTTCCCCCGGGTACACACCCCGGCCTAACGCCCGCATTTGTCAAACTGACGTCGTTCATGCATTCTCAGACAATAGGAATGATAACATTGCCGTTTTCAATGCCGCGGCGAAAAAGGTTTCCGCGAAAACCGCCGTATCAAAAAATGAGAAATTTATTTTGTAATTTGATCGTTTGCTTTAATGAATTTATAGAAATTTAATTCCACTCAGTACATAATAATGGTGTAACCCGGAGGACCGGGTTAAATTTAATTTTTGTGTTAGATTAAGAAGTAATGTTAAAGGGAATAAATTGCCGGCCGGCCGTTATCTAGCGACGGACGTGGGAAAGAGAGGGATCCGCCAGGTATAATCCTGGGGTAACAACCCTCCCCCCCTCTTTTTGGTGTAGGGAAGATCTCAAGGAGACCGCCTGCCATAAAATTCTTCGGTAGCCTCCCCACGGTATGCGAAGAGGGGAAGATCTTAAGGACACCGCCTGCCATAAAATTCTTCCCCAGAAACCCAGGCGAAACAAAGAGACCGAGAGCTCTGTATGTGGGGCGTAGGCGGTTAAAAAGGGAAACACGGACCTGGGACGAAGAGTCCGTAGGGGTGCGGTGTGGAGTGGAGACCGGTTGGCAGGGGACCCGAGGGTCCGACCGGACGGAGGAAGGCGGGCTGAGGGACAGGACGACGCGTGAAGCTCAAGGCGGGGCCTGGATACAGAGCGAGGACGACTACGGGGCGAGAATCAACCTGTAAATTATTTGTTGTGCCCAGATTTTTGAGCGAATAAAGCTGTAAAATTCACCTGAATGCGATTATCCTGTCTCCCTGCGGCCCCTTTCGGGAGAATCCCTCCACCCGCCCCCTACGGGCTTACAATGGCTTTGGTCGTGAAAAATGATGTTATATAGTACACAAAAACTATATTAATATAAAACTAAAAACAGCCAGTGAGTTTAATATATAAAAAGGAGTGGGTCCGGTTGTATCGGGGAGGCTGTGGGTGGTGGACTACTCGCGGGCGCGATCCCACTACTGCAGACCACGGGTACTTTTGGCTGCTGGGTTTCCCCCCTGGCCCGTTTCGCCCCTCCTTAGCTGACCTGGAGACCGCCGGGCTCCCCCGGAGCCTCCATGTCGATGGCAAGCTTAGTGCGGACGCCCACTCCACATAACCCATCCACCCCCAGTCACTCCTCCCCTCAAACCGTCCTCCACACCCGACCTCCAGGTAGCTGGATTACAGGGGCAAGCCACAACCCCCAGTCGGCCCAAATTTTCAGATTTCCTCTACTTATACGACGCCATAATAAGTGGATTAGTTATCTAATAATATTGGTGTGTATTTTATCGATAGCAAATTTAATTATCGAGTTCCACGAGGGTACCCAGAATTATAAGGTCAGAAATAGAATCTGATGTTTTTATACTTAATTGTTGAGATGATCTTATTGCAGGATATGAAATGATTTGTAATTGTATTTTTAACCTATTTATCATATATCGAGTGTAATGAACGCTACTAAATATATTTCAAACAACACGATGTAAGTATAAAATTGAATCTACCGATGCCTGTAAGATGAATATAAACGTTGTAAACGTCGGGAAATTCAAACGGACTAGTTAATATTATCTATCCTCTATTCAGTTACAATCTGTTAAATATTTAAAATTCGTACAATTTACAATGTTAAATATTCAACTTATTAAGTGACAGTGGTAGAGCGTACATTGTTGAATGGTGCAATGAGTGAATGCATTAGTATTAATTTGTAAATCGTTTCGGAGTTCGGGCCGTCCATTTATCGGCGCAACGTTGCCCGAAGTGGCACCGAGCGGTGCTGTTCTCTGACATGTCCTGGGACAGTGGACAATGCGGGCCACTAGCTCGCAGCAGCCCAATCCTGTTGTGGCCGCACCGGCGCCATCACTGCCCGCCCAATTCTCAACAACCGCCAACTCTAATCCCAACGGACCCTTCCCTGGGTTCCCTTTGAAAGACTACTGACAACCGACTACCGATAGATGATTAGTCGGTTGAATTGATTTAGCCTGTTCCTCGATACATTATGTACAAATGGACGAACCTCTTTTGTGAGCCTAATTTTTATAGGATAACAACCGAAATAAACAAGAACAGAATAAGCAGCTTTCCAGGATGCTGAGTATAAATACGCTATTTTGTTCGGTTGCACAGTAATATTACGTTTTGAGTTTCTCACAAATGGCGGCCGGAATGCGCTTATGTTGTTAAATTATTAACGAAATTGTACTAACCAATTAAGGAAGGAAAGGGAATTAAGGGAAAGGAAAAGAATACGACGGACATTTAATTGTATATGCACAAACCTTTCTGTTTTTTTTCCTTCTCCACTATACTTGATAACTATGCCTATTTGAAGTAGAATTTGCGTTTTTCCCTGCATGTTTGGCGCCCACGCTTTCATTTTTTAGATATGATTAATTGTAAGGAAATCGTGGTGTGTGTGGAGAAATTATTTTCTCTTTTTTAGTGCATTTAAATAAAAGCGTGTTTTTAAAAAGTTTTTTTTTATATTTTTTTATTTCCCTAATTTTTAGTGTTGACAGAAATTTCGCCCTGTTCATGAATGACCTGGGATGAACCCGAATACTGCATTGTCATCTGAGTTACATATGTATGCAAAATTTCAGCTCATTCGAACATTGGGAAGTGGGTCAAATTCAACTTGCAAGATTTGACGACAGGACACGATGTGAAACTAAATAAAAGCGTGTAAAAATGGTGTCAGTTTCTTCTGCCATTAAGCTGAATTTCCGGAAGCGGGTCTAATTTTTACTTTTGGCTGTTTACATTCATTATTCATGTTGGGGGGAGGGGGTTCAGGTGGCTTTTGTGTGTTTGAACAAAAGGGAGGGGGTGGAATGAATACTTAAGAATGGGCAGAATGGGGCCAAGGAATATAAGCCCCCCCGGCCCTAATATGTAACGTCTACTTGAGGAGCTGTTCCGCCTGTCGCCCTCTGTTTTCCTTCCGGTTTATTCCGGTGGCTGCCTCCGGGCTCCCGCCGCCCTCTGCCCTCCCAAACAGCCCAACTCCCAACTGTTTTCCCTCTATACTTCATACCATCGTTTGAATAAAGGAGCCCTCGCCGGATTGTTATTCTTGTATTCATTTCCAACTTCTGGAAAAAGGGAAACTACAACACCGTGGAACCAACTTATTTTTGGAATCCTTCCATGCTTTATGATCCGAGATTCGATTACCAAAATTCTGGAGGATAGTTATCTATTAGAATAGATAAAATTGTCGAAGCTCGTCCAAGGAGTTCCAATAGTATAATCACTACTATTGACGTAGCCTCATCAGCATTTTGACTAAGGATAAACCATCAATCGGCTCCCTCAGACGTTTTTCGCACTGCCGTTTAAATAATCACCAACGTTCATTATCCATTTTACCGCAGTGTAAATATACGTGATAACATCAGAAAAAAGGGGGAACAATTTCACCAAATCTGAAAATATGTGAGTGTAAGTCATACAACCGGCCATATCTATTTCGGAATAAATAAATGTAAATAACGAATATAATTTAGAGTCAGTAAATTGCAAAATGAACCTCCGCGTAAACTGTTGGAACGGATAAAGACGAACATAGTAGGAGCGGTCGTGTGGTCCGGCGAGGTCATTATTAAGTGTATAATACCCGTAGTTTGGAGAGAAGAAACAAAGGAAGTGACAGCTGTCTGGCGGCCCTGGGGAAGATATAAGTCAGAAAGGCCAAGTTCATTACACTGAGCGGCTCTGAACTCTCATAAACTGAGTGGACGTCCGCCCTAGTGTTTGACATCCCTATACGGAGCCAATAACGGAAAGAGAAACACGTTCTCAAAAATTGTTAACATTTATTTGTATCATATTCTTCTAGTATTCACAGCGGAAATCTTCGCACGAAAAATTCACAATTAAAAAGTGTCTATGGTCTACATAAAATATCAGACCATTCATCAGTCTCCCTTTTACATGAAAGGTAAAAACTTCCCTATAAATTTGATTTGGTAAGAGCAAACTGGTTACTTTTTTTAAGCGAATTCTTGGAATCATAATCTAGAATGGACGCTATTTTCGTGTGCTATTACCTCAGTGAAAATATCACATATAAAAGTGTTGATACCCTACATCTGGACGAATGTACTAAATTGAAATTGTCGATGACCGTCCGCCAGCACTTCGAAATAGCTCGGACAATATGCCAGGAAATATAGCATCGTTGAAGAGCGCGCGCTGGAATATTTGCTGATCACAAAATGTAGTCCAGCGATACATCGATAATGAGGTGTCGATTGATGTTTCACTATCTGCTTAGTAGAATTCCAAACTGAGCGAGTGTTCTATTTTCGTTACATTGAAATTTTATTAAAGTCGACTCCCGATGAGATTTCGATGAGATCAACACTTACGTATGTCTGACTTCGAATGCCTAGGAATCTTCGTTGCAAAGAAGCATTTTGTTCTCGGATAAGCGGTAGATTCCGCAATTTTACTGCATACATTTAAAAGAAAGGGTCGGTGCAATCTCCTTACACTAGAGAAGTGAGCTGGCTCCTGGCCTTCTGTCCTGAATCCCTTCGAAACGGATAAGGATCTGCATATTTTAACATCCCCAGTTCCTATTGTGTCGCTGTCTTTGACCCATTCTGCTATCCGGCAAAATTCTAGAATAGTAAACCGCTCCACTTTTCCTTAAATATGCTGAATCCTAAGAACACAACTAGTGACCATTGAGATTGTTGACGTTTCCCGAGATCGGTAATTTCCTTTAATAATGCCTAATCATCCTTGATCGGATCATTGAATTGTTTTTAATGTACATGGCAATAAGTAGAGACATAATATCTTAAATATGTACACAAAAGTGAATCTACAATAATGTTGCGTTTGTTGCATGATAATACTGCCGCAACAACTCAGGAAGCACATGTTCTTTTAAAAAGTTTTCCCCGTATAAAAAAAAGGAATAAACCTGGAATGAATTGATCAGCAAGATATTTTTTAAGCGTTTTCAAGCATAGAAACCATAGAAGCATAGATGAACTGAAATAATTAATTCTACTTTAATTTCTTGTGATTAAATTACAAATTTCTGAAAAATTTCAAAGTGATGTAAATGTAATGAAACATAATTAAACTCCAAAAATAATTAGGATTTGTTGTTATAAAGAGCATCTTTGAAGAAATGAATATTGTAAGAAAAATAACACCGATCTACTTTGCAAATATTAATGCAATGAAATGGACAAATTTTCAGTAATTTATTTCGAAAAGGCATTTTAGCGGAAATATTGAATGAAAGTGGGGAACCTTAACAACTGTTTAACTAGTTTTGCTTTGGGAATGAAATTTTCGATTGCAATAGCGGAAGATAAACTTACGTAAATTGCCTTTGAAAAATTTAAATTTCTTCAACTTTTAAAGTAGTTGGCACAACTGACCTTGCTTTATTACTCTTCAAAAGTTTCTACTGTTCGTCGCCCAAAGAGGCAAATTGTGACCCTTAACATCAGTGAATAGGGGTCCCTATAAGCAAAACTTGGTTACCGATAATTAGGAAGGATCCTTGCTTCTAATCAGTGAGGATTAGAGCATATTCGGCTCTATACATCGGCTCTAACCCAACCAGCAATGTACACACCAACAAGGAACCTAAAAATGTTTGTACCAAAAAGAAAAAGATGTGATTTGATAAATGTAGGGTTCAGAGTTAGAACACCAAAATCCATTGAATTATTGTAGATTAAGTTCATTTTATCTGCAACGGATACATTTTCCTGTATGGATAAAGGCTGTAATCTGCTTTCATTTTATTTTACTTAGATATGACTGCATTTTTAATAACATTTATTTCGATTATATTCAAGAGGTCCGATAATAATACCAGGTATAAACGCGTGCCAAGTAGAATTGGTAGGTACCCCATGGTACTCATTTGTACAAACCTGATATGAAAGAAACGTCACAGATACTTGATGGTAAATGACAGATAGATACATGATTAGGTAATATGGTTAAGAAACCTTCTTAACTTAATATTCTTATTTCCATAAATGTCAACAAGTTCTAATTAACAGACGCTGCTTTCACAATTAACGTAATCGTTTAATACGTCTGTATGTACAATTAAAAGGTTTTCTTTTGGTTTATTGGTCGAAACTGTCTTTATTCAATTGGGTTATTAATAGTATATTCCTTTCCGTTTTTCAGGATAATTCATTTTAAGAAATTACACATTGGTATTAAGTTGAATTCAATAAATTTGGAATGAATAATGAATCAATATACGCCTATAGAATACATACTCTGCTGCCATCTAGCAGTGAGTACATGCACTTCTAACTGCTCTTGTGGAACATTTTGCCTCTTCTATTGCCAACAGATATTCTACCAGGAAATCTAGCCGACTTTAATTCTGCTGATAATTTAGGCACACATCATAGTCATTATAAATGTTTTAATGTTAAAAAAAGTTCATATAATTTGAATTAAAAAGAAATCATGACAATGGAACAATATGATTAAAAGATTATCAATTGTTTTAGTATGTTCACTTTTCATATTACTATTTTGGTTAAATTTCAGTCACTCACTCTTGTCACTATTAATACAAAAGAGATTTTACCATATGTCAGCCCTGTTACAGATGATTGAAGCAAGGACCATAATAATACCAAAATTGATTTATAAGGGTTGGAGAATACTTTCAAAATTATATTTACCAATACATGTTTATTTACCTTTGTACATAACACATGACTCCCCATTCATCTACATGTACCTCCATTATTTTCATGGGCCCTTTACTTTCTTCAATTGTTATTATGAAAATAAAATATAAAGTTAGGAAAAATAAAATGCTTTATTTGATTAATTCATTTTTTTATCTTTTACATTGATGTTGGATAATACTTTCAAGGTATAAATACATCCAAAAATCGTTACAAGAAATGTAATGGTGGTAACAAGTAATTGATGATCTGAATTACCCACAGGAACATAAATATATTGCTCTGCTTCCTGAAAAAAACCGTAACAAAAGTAACTATCAATAAATTATGGAACAATTTATCAACAAGAAACAAATATTATATAAATAATGTAAATGTTAACCCTGATTAAAAACTCATTAGCTTACAAATGCAATAGGTAATTCTGAAAATCTGCAGAAACTTTCTTCACCAGGAAAACAGGGTGATAGCTGCACATTAAGCTCAATACATTCCATTATTCTTGGACAATGGACAAATACTTTTGGTTGATTAAAAGATGCCTTATAGTAACCACCTCCTTCCTGCGGCCTGTGATACCTGACATGAATTGGAAGGCTCATGGAAGCAAACAGAACACCGGATGAAGTGATCTTGAAACGCGAATAGATTGAAACATTGTGTGGTTCTGAAACCCATTCGGGAGCTTCAATATCAACATGACAATCAACATATGTGAATAGCTGCAAAAAGAAATGGCTATTAAGTAAACAAGATAAATTAAAACAACAATTTTGTTTAAAAATAACTTCGGAGAAGTTACTATCACTTACCTTATTCAATCTAGCGAGATCGGCCAATTGGTCCTTGTTCACATAGAAGCTTTCAGAAAGAGTTTCCTGAATAACCAAAGTACAGCTCTCCATTGAAGTTTCATTGAGTTCGACATTATAAACCAAGTCCCTTAAACAGATATATACATTTCACATACCACAGGTGCAATTATCATGAGAAATAACCATCGATGGACAACTACCGTACCGGTGAAAGCCTTCGTTCTGTATCGTTCTCGTTACAACTGGAGAAACATTACAGGGATCCGATAATACTACCAGGTATGAAAACGAACTAAGTAAAATTTGGATGTATAAAAGGTGAGTCATTTGTGCAAAGCTGACATTAAAGAAACATCACAGACACTTGACTAGGTGATAAGGTCATGAAACCTCTAGAAGGTTATACTCTTACTGCCATAGAGATCAACAGGTGCTGCGTTTACAATTAACGTAATCTATATAATACTTGTCAAATGGCGTCTGTCTGTGAGTCTGTTCGCTATGCATTTCCAAACGTCTGAACCGATTTCAACCTAAGGTCCCGATCAGCAGCTTTCCAGGTCACAGGTCATAATAAATAAAAATATTTGCCATTTCGGGTATTTAATTCGTAAAATCGCCGTCAGATGGCTGCCTCGTGTTCAGGGGTTTTATAAGGGATTCAGTTGGTGTGTGCGCATTTTTAATATTCTTGTATTATTATATCAGCTGTCATTAAAAGTAATTATTTTTTAAAAACTAGAGAAAACCAGAGGAACTTATATATAGAGACCTTTACTCCACGATACGAGGTTAAAGTTCAACTGACCCAACAAGAGATAATCCCTAAACGCATCCAACGATGATTTTATCCAGTTCGAAATAAATTAGATAATAATTTTAATACTTCCAATAATAATAAATTCACTTTACACTCATTTCACTTTCAGGACTGTTATTGTTAAAGTACGGAATTAAAGAAATATATTTGAACACAAAGATTATTTTTTTATCACACGCATACAAAATTGAGTTTTCGAGATTATTAATTTAAGAACACATATATTTTTAGTTTTGCAATACACAGTAAGTGCAAAGAATGTAATAATTTAATCTTATTGAATGGTAACGCATTTCATTGACTGGTGCTTGTATAATTCGAATTATGCAACACAGGGGTCAAATGTCACTGATTGTTCAACCGATAATAATTCTTCGATATCAGTTTAGTATGAAGCAACCTATCTATTGGGCCTTCAAATAGTGCCGTTGTTTTTTAGGTTTTTAGTTTAAGATACCCGATAATAATATATTGTATAGTTTATTCTGTTATTGCATAACGGAAACATGACATGTTAACCACTGAAACCAATCTATAGATAAGTGTTCACTGTGGATCAAATCTAACAGAAATGGATTCCGTGATAAGTAAGATCGATTGGATTTATAAGAGTGTGTGGAACGTTCAAGAAGAAAAAGAGGTAATTATGATTCAAATCATGTAATTCATTGTTAAATTCAAAATTAGTCATAGAAAAAATTTCATAATTAATAATGATAATAATGTATACTAACATATAATACGTGTTAATAATTTCCGAAAGTAAATATAAATATTATACCAAAAATGAACATTTCAAATTTTACGAATAAAAATGTTTGTTTTAAATGTAATCATTTTTATCGAAATCAAATAATAATATAATGTTACGAAGTTTACATTTACTGTATTGATAGAGACTTATAGCCTCCTATCTTCTCCCTGCCATGCCGATAACGAATTTCTCCTCCTAGACCTCTAATTAATAATCTTGTAATACTCCTGATAATTTAAATAATTATTATTTAAAATATCAAACAATGTAATTGCCGGTTATTATATTGAGGGTAGAGTGAGAAATGGAAACCAAGTTGGGCAAGTTGGAAATATCCAAAGTGGATAGATGAAACGTCGGTAAGGACGGGACGAAAGTGGTTGGAGGGAAAGAAAGCCGACGATGGAGCCGAAGGTCTCTGGAGGATACACGACAGCCTGTACGACTTTAGCCAGTGGACAGAAAGTCATCCCGGTGGAAGCTTCTGGCTTGAGTTGACTAAGGTTTAAAAAATCTGTTAACTACTTACTGCCAACTAATATACTGTAAACAATGTGTTACGTATTTTATTAGAAATATCTGCATGATGTTTCTGAACAACGATTCATAAAACAAAATTTAATATTCCTTGAAGTGTTCTCCGTTTAATTCCAGGGACCAGTAACTGAGATATTATGGGGTGGGTTTATTGCATCACACATTTTTTTTAAGATCCTCAACATATTACCTGCGCAGAATCGGTTCGTCAAAGTCACCGCGAAATTATATTTCATAGTTCGTTCATTTTTCTTAGGGTACCGATATCACTGAAGCGTTTGAAGCACATCATATGACTAGCATCCCGGAAGCGCTGCTGTCCAAGTTTTTTGTTAGGAAAGCGACATCTCCAAGGAATTCCCCGTTCACATTCCACAAAGACGGTTTTTATAATACTCTCAAAACAAGAGTGAAAAATCATTTATCTCATGTAAGGAGAGGCCCAGCCACACCGTGAGTATATTTAAATTCCTGTATGGTAAAAGTATGAATGTATTTCAGTTAGTTATATTATTATATTGATATTAATGTCAGTTTTTGTGGATTTTTATATAGTTTCAATACAAAATTGATTGTACTAAAATAAAACAAGTAATAAGAATATTTTTTTAAAGGTCTAAAATAATCTCTGATGTGTTTGCTGTCTTGTCAGTGACTCTGTCTATAGTGGCCGCCTACTTGTTTAATTTCTACATAGGGATTGCTGCAGCAATTTTATTGACTTTCACTGTTATTACTGGCCACAATTTTTTCCATCAGAGAGATAACTGGAGGATGTACTACTTCAACTTGTCACTAATGTCTGTCAGGTATTGCATTATTGCCATGAACATTGCAAGTTTGTTCAGAATGCATTCACAAAATCATACTTGTATTATTAAAATAATTCATCTTATTGTTAAAGAGACTGGAGGATATCTCATGCCTTAAGCCATCACATTTATCCAAACACAATACATGACCTGGAGATATCAATGTTTGAACCATTATTTCAATGGCTGCCTAGACCGAATAAAACAATAATGGCCAGATATATATCATGGTTTTATTCACCGATAGTATATGCATTTATCTTCCATACACAGGCATTAGGAAGGTAATTTTATTTACAAACCTTTCTAAATAATTTTCACAAAAGAAATTTAATATATAACAGGGATCGGCCCCTGCTGTTCCCACTTATTGGGTACACCATACCACATTTTTTTGTACCATAAAAAATAAATGATTCAATGATTTCAGGATTGTCACTAATCCAGATGGATTATTTGAATTTGTTCCATTAGTCATTCCAGCGGGAATGATACTTATAGGAGGAGTACATGTCCTAGATGCCTTTATCATGTGGAATTTTATTATTATGATAGCTAGCTTTGCATTTGGTTGGATTGGCATCAATGCTGCTCATCATCATCCAGATATATTCCATGATGGTGATACACCAAGGTAATTGGTTTTAATGTTTGCAATCAGTTACTTTCTATAAAATAAATTGCATGTATTGATCTCATAATTTATTTAAAATTTATTTTTTTTAAAACTTGCAGCATTTATTTCATGACTTTTAACTGTCTTAAATATATTGATAATATATATATATATATATATATATATATATATATATATATATATATATATATATATATATATATATATATATATATATATTAATAATATTAGATTAGCTAACACATTATATCAGTTAACAATATAAACTGAAGTCATTAATTTCTTTTTCATTTTAGAAAAGACAGTGATTGGGGATTATATCAACTGGATGCAGTTAGAGACAGAGTTGAAATCAAAGCAGTTCTTCCTCTTGTTATAACTTTATTTGGTGACCATTCCCTACATCATTTATTCCCCACAATTGATCATTGTTATTTGGGTGGTCTCTATCCAATACTTGAGGAAACTTGTAAAGAGTTTGGTTTTGAATATAAGCTCACCACAGCTATAGATTTAATTCGAGGTCAGTTTTTACAACTGGCTCGACATAAAAGAAACATAGTTGAGCCAAACAACCCTGAGGATGAAACAGTACAAGAAGATAAATAAAGGGCTATACAAAAGATGTAAAACAGTAGGTACAACTGAAGGATTGAATTCCAACAATATGTGATTTATATTTTTAATAATTTCAAGTCAGAAACAGAAATTTCTAAATACAAATTTGTGATAATCTTTCAAATTTCAGTCATTAATACAAACAAATATTATTGCATTAACATAATTCAGAAATATGACACATTTATGAAGCAATACAAGATTCAAACTATGGAAGCAGAACATTGATTGATGATAGCATTTTTGATCCATTGTTTCCTGAAAGAGGATAATTTTTACATTAATTTGGGACAATAATATATAAATAAGTGATATTTGAAGCTCTTTGGGTATAGTGGTGTTCACTCTACCTTCTAATTTTAGACTGCCAATGCTTCAATTGAAACCCCAATTAACATTTGCCAAATTGGCATAGATTATTGACTGATTACATAAAGATTATTACATAACGAATATAAATAAAAATGAGTACTTTTGTTCTAGGTTTAGTTTTAATCAACCTAAATTTTACTAGGGATCATTTATTATAGTTCTTATAAATGCTTCTAAGAATAATTATTATAAACAATAATATAATATATCTTATTAAAATGCATTTTATAATTATATACCATAAAGAAATATATTTTTTGTAATAAAAAATTCTGGAGAAAATAGAAAATAAATTAAACAGAATTTGCAATAATTTTAATTTAACATGTAAAAAGGAAGTGTAACAATAATTATTTTGATAAATAAAAATTTGTAATAAATGTTCATATTTATATCATATTTATGTATCCGCTCCTTTAAATTGCCTTCACATTTGGTTCAAAATACATTTGTATTTTAATTTAACAATATTTCTTAAATCCTTTAACAAACAATTAATAATTATCTATTCTACACCATAATACTATAGTACAAAATAGACAAGTGAAACAAATAATGATAACATTAATTTATAACAGATGCATGAATTACAACTGATTAAAATCCTTCATCGCAAATAAACTTTGTCACTGCAACATGGTTGATTGACACAGTTAAATGATTACTGTTGATTCTAATGAGATATAAATAGGGGTCCTATCCCTTGACATTTTATTAGGAGGGGAGACTGTGTTAAGATAGGCTCATGGCACAAGTCTGGTGACGACTGTGGTTGCTAAATTCATTCCTATAAGCTGCATAGATTATTAATCAACTACTTATTATCTGGAATATACAATTAGTATTTTAATTTTTTGATTGCAAGATGGTAAGTGTTTCATTAAAATATATTTATTTTGTTGAGATACAAATTTCAGTGAAAATATTTTAATAATTTGTGCCCAGAGGAGTTTTTTTAGAATGGAACAAAAAGTTATAATAATTTTCTTTTTCAGGGTGACGTTTCAAAACTTTCATCAAACCAAGTGAAACGTGAGTAAAACTTATAATATTGTAAAAATATAAATTAATTCATTTTGCATGACATATACTTAAAATCTCATAATAGTGACTATAACAGTATTTATTTTCCACAGTTTTGGAGACAGCCTTCAGAGATTTTGAGACACCAGAAGGGTCTGGAAGAGTGTCAACAGACCAGATTGGAATAATATTAGAGGTTTTAGGAATTCAGCAGACTAAATCAACAATTCGACAGCTTATAGATGAATTTGACCCATTTGGTATGTTCATTTTACTAAAATTGGTTACAAACATATTGAGCAATTTTGTAGAAGATAATAATTTTTAAATTTATAATTTATTAAATACAAGGCATATTGTAAGAGAATATATCAGATTAATGTACTTTATGAATTCATCACATACTACATTCCTTTAATAAATTACATACCAAAAAATAATTATAATAAATACTAAATGTACTGTTTCAAAGTATAGAAATAATATACAACACTATTTTTTAGATTTATTAGCATATAATTTATCAATTTTATGAAAACATCTAATATCATTTCAGGAAATGGAGACATTGATTTTGACAGTTTTAAAATAATAGGAGCAAGATTTTTGGGTGAAGAAGTAAATCCTGAGCAAATGCAGCAAGAATTAAGAGAAGCATTCAGATTATATGATAAAGAAGGTAAAGTTACACTAATTTAGAATTTGTTAATTATTAGTAAATATTTGTTCTATGAAATAGATAAATGAGACCTATCAATTTTGAGTTTCTCTAGCCAAAAAAATTGGGACTTTGAAATCATGGAATGTTGAATAATATCCTGCTCTTGTTAAAATTCATCATGACTAATACATTCCCCATTTTCAGGAAATGGTTATATTTCAACAGACGTAATGAGGGAAATACTCGCTGAGCTTGATGAGACATTGTCCAGTGAGGATTTGGATGCAATGATTGATGAAATTGACGCTGATGGCTCTGGAACTGTTGATTTTGAAGGTATGCCAATTGGAATGTCTGAATGTGTCAATTGATGTCTTATAATTCAATTTTTTTTACTTGTCCACACTAACTTGTTATGAGAAATATATAAATTTCAACATAAAAAAATGTAATTTGTTGCATTAGATGTCTGTGTACTCTAATGTATTTCAGTGCTGACTAATGAAAATTTTGTTTAGAATTCATGGGAGTAATGAGTGGTGATTAAAAAAAAAACTCTGTTTAGAATTCATGGGAGTAATGACTGGAGGTGATGAATGAAGAAATTGCTTTATCAACCAGCAATAACAGCACGATAACCAATATTTCTACATACAATTGACAAATTACATATTTATTTCATTTGTGAAAAGAATGGACTTTGGAAATTAAAAATAATACTTGTTGTTTCAATAAGAAAGTAAGAATTTGTAATAGTGGTTCATTTTGTATCCTTGCACTAAAATGAATGAAAATACTAATTGTTTATTCCAATTTAATAATACAATGAATGATTTAAAATAATGCTTCGTTTGTATCTCAAAATCCTTAAAATACTTCATTTAGCTTTGTACAGCTGTAATCTAGGTTCTTGTATGAACATATGATTTGAATGAAAGTTTATTACATAAGGGTTGTCAATCCAGTTGTTGGAGTCCACTGTGCCCCCATTCCTCAGGTACGAGCTAAAAGGCTCCCAATTTTCCTTTAGATCCTTTGATTTACTTTTCAATATGTTGAAGGTCACAAATTATAATCGTTGTTCTAAATAGTTGGGGAAAGGTGAAGGCCAGAACGCAGTAAACGGCAAGATCTATATTCGGACCCAACTTCAGTGCTGTGAAGCATTATATTCTCTCAAATGCTTTATCGGCTGCAAAAGGCGATTAGGCAAGCTCTTTTGTAACATCGATCTCGAAATCCTTCATGTCTCCTTCTTTCAGGTTTTACCTTATAGTAGTTTCGATGACTCTATACAAATACACGAGGGGAAAAATTAGTGAAATATATTTTAAAACTGTAATGTCTTGATGAAACAAATGAAACGGTTAGCATCAATAATTAGCCCGGGTATCAATTACTTCGGAAGAGTTTTTGATTTTAAATTAGTCACCAGGGTCTTAGTAGAAATGGACTACATAACACAATTTATATTTTTTTTTACCAAATTTCGTCGAAAATCTATGATAAATCTCCGGTACGTGGCCCACTTAAATATCATTTCAAAAACTGAACTGAATCAGAAATGGCGTTATACATTTCCTGCCTCCTTGCAGGTGAAAACCTAGTTCTCCGCGCCACGATGGATTTTGAAATTGAATCCCATTATAGGAATTTCCAGATTTATGACTAACGGAGACGGATAGAAGATTTTGAAAGTTCGCCAGGTGAGGCATGAAAGATCCTCATGTCCCCAATTTAAAAATCTCGAATCCTGTACCGGCTTTTAATTTATTGCAAAAGGAGTGGCTCTTCTCAGACGGGTTGATTTTCTTCATTCACAACTGCATGCATTCACTCCGGGATGTGTGTTACTTATTGCGACACTCGGGTTCGAGTTCGGATTCGTATGCCTGAACATACATAACTAAAGCATATATATAACAACAGGTCGAGTCCGGTGTAACGAGCACGGTGTAATATTTCTGTTGTTTGTAGGAAAAGTTTTGCATATTAGAATGTAAGGAATAACTCTCGCAGAATTTTAATTAAACACATGTAACAGTATTGAATTTAAAATTCATGTACACATTATTGAAGTATAAAATTCCAACCGTTCATCGTAAACTTGCTTGAGACCTCGGCTAATGCTGTAAGATAAGACACGGATATTGGCACGTGTTCAGAGTACATACATATCAGAAAAATAACAAAAAAATGAATTTCTTAATTCGTTCTAGACCCATTAAGGTACTGCTACGTATTTCTTTTTCTTCTCGATAAAAACGTCGAGAGGGTTGGTAATTTATCTATTAATTACGGCTAATATCCATGGTTTTCTGGATATTTTATTAGAAACATGAACATTACTAGATATACTGGCAAGGCATTGAGCATTTTAAACTTCAACATTTTTAAAAATTAAAATTGGTGATTTTCCAGTTGGGTTCACTGCACTGGAGGGCGTATGATTACAACTAAAGCCCGAGTCTTTAAAGCGTTCGAGCATTTTATTTTACGTTGTATGTAGTATACAAAACTGTATTTATTTTTATTTATAAATCTGGAACAGACGTATGTACAGGAAGGTGTAATATCAATGGCGAGGATGTTACAAAACTGTGGATGCAATAGCCTCTCTTTTTTTATTAAAACATAAAATAATGAAAATAAGACTGACGCTCGCACAGTTATAGTGATTATTACTTCCATATAGCAAGTAGCCATTTTCATAGAGCCAAAAAAGTATTCGGCATTTGTATATCTATTTTACGTTAGCATATCATTAACAGTGTCCACTTGTAGAATTGTGGATCTCCTATTTTACAATATGTAAGGGAAAGTCTCCAATCGCCGCATCGCATTAACTATTCATCACCCGCTTGAGACTGATTAATGTTGATTCGAATTTAATTGAAGAAAAAAGTTTCATTTTCCGTTTTATTTTCTTCTACTCCACTTGTATATTAATTTATAACTCAAGTTCTGTCGAGCAGGGCTAAAATTTATATAATAAAGAAATGGAACATTTACAAATGAAAGGCGCCGATCGGCCTTGTGCCACACTTGCTAAAGCCGCATGACAATATTGGTGTTCCGAACGGCTCTCGATTCTAATAACATATTTTATAGGAAACGAAAGGACGTCAATATCAATTTTTGTAAAAGTTTTTCGGCAAAGACTTCGCAGCTGTCGTGGGCCAGGAATGGTTTCGAGATTACTGTCAGGACTTTATCTATTATCGACGAGTTTAATTTCGGCCTTAGGTCTGGGTTCTGGTTTTGAAATAAAATTGTCCAATTTTCTCTATTCTAAGGCAATTTGTATTATAATGGAGTTGAGCAATCTGGCGTTGCCAACCCTCTCCTCTCTTCGAGTATTGAGGCTGTAGAAAATTCCAGTCGATTTCAGTCAGGAAAGAGTAACTATTTTTATTTATACCAAAAAATAACTGGAAAGTTTGAAGTACGCATTATATATTTTATTTGCGAGTTAAATTCCTTTGAGGAATATGTACTTTCATACTTTTAATGAAACCGATAATTTAATTTTATTAAGGCTACAACACTTACGCTTATTAACCTAACAATATTTACTTACAGTCTATATGTAAGGTAAAGTCAATTTGGAAACTTCAGTACTAAGTACATTTCATGTAATAACTGGATTCTCTTACTGCAAAATAAATTCTGAAGGGTCTGTTTCATTAGTATGTTGGTGCAAGTCTTGAGCCCAATAAAAGTTTATCTCGCAATAAACCGTTCATTATCGGTACCGTTTAAAGCAGAAAATACATTTCATTGAATTTTTTGCCTGCGCTAATGCTCAAATGCTATTTATTCCCCTCAAGCGCCTGCCGTTGAAGTAGCTCCAGGAGTGTTAATTTCCATTTGGAAAGTCCGGCATCGATTAATAAATCGCGGCTGCACTTATAAATCATAATTTTAAAATTATGTATAATTATTTACTACAGACCGACTTCGCTTAAACCTTCATCGCTGCTTGCCAAGACAGTATATCGATAGTATAATACTTGCTTCGAGTAGTTTCAAGTACAGTAATGGCGATAATAGTTAGTAGCGAAAAAATGTGTTCGTAATTTGAATTGGATTTTCAAGTGATAAATGTGATGATATGTATTGCTGTTACAATTAAATATAAGTTTTATAAATAAATGCTCGCTGAAATTCGAACCTTTGGAAAAACATCTCTTGTATGCTCGTAATTTATTGGTGTGAGGTAGAATGGGAAAAAATCCCTCTCAGTGGAAGAAATGTACAGGAGATATAGATAATCCAAGTGTATCGTTACTGTTATTAAAGGTGTCGGAATAAGGAATGTGTAATTCAGTCGCCCGCAATATACCGATACCTATTTGGTATGTAATAAGTCGGTAGTTCCCGTTGCATGGGTTGAGGAATTCATATCGGCGCGTGGTCAGAGGTTAATGGACTTCTTGAGTAATGAATTTTAACCTATCGGATGCCGGAGTTTTATTAATCGTACATCTCACGATTCAAAGCGTGTAATCAGTGGAAATAAATTGGGTTTGATCACTTTCAGCTTATGGTCATAAACAATATACAAGTTCTGTTCTATCGTTTGGCGGGTCGGTGGCCCTGTAGTTCGTTGGGATTTTCTCGAATGCGAGGAGGTTCCCGGATGCAGAATTTCCGAAAACGATTCGAATGTTCCGAATCCTACGGGGTAAAATATTTAATTTAATTGTTAAATAATTAACTAAGTTAAGGTAATGATTCCTCAGTGAAAATAGGGATCATAGTGTTGAAATAATTTCTAAATGCCTGGGTGGGGGGGGGTTCAAATGCTATTTATAAGGTTTATTTATTTTTCGGTTGGTCTCATCGCCATATAAGTAATGGATGCCTGAAGTAACACTCATGTGATCAATAAGCTTACATATGTCAATTGTATATAAGGAAACTTATTGAAAATCAATCATAACGATGAAAGTCGAGAAAATTGTGAGGACACCGTGCCGTAGAAAGGGGAAGTTATACAAATGGGCATGGATTTATAGGAAGCTGTAGCCGATGTAAAAAATATCTCCGCGTTCCCCTTTCTAGAAGTCTGTCCGGACTCAGAACCAAAAGAATTGTGTCGTTTCCTTTTTAAATAAGTGTACACAACTGGCCTCCGCCCCAGGTTGCCTACCTGTTACTGTCACTTCCTCGTCCGTTCAATTTCTCTCCTATTAGTTTATGTTCCCCTGTAATTTATCTTAAAGCTCATTATTTGAGTCGATCACGAACCCGTTCCGAACAGGCCGTAACCGATTTAGCTGTAAAATCGGGAAAGTCTGCGGCTTTGCAATTACATCTCTAGACAGGAAGAATGGATATGAGAGAGTGCCTATCGCAAGTTACGTTGGAGAACTAGCCTTAATTATATCAATTAATAGTAATTCCCATCCATCAAGAGAATGTGCCTAATATATCTCGTATGGACAAATATAGTACATATTTGATGGGACTTACTGATGGCATCTCCGTCTTATATAACAAATTTGTATTGAGAGCAAGGTAGTAAAGTGCAGACACAAAGAGAGCAGTGAATTTCAACAAGGGAACACGGCTCACGTTGTAAATGGAACGTGGCTCATACAACGTGAGCCCTACTTGGAATTCAATCTGACTTTCTAACAGAACGGCAGATATTTGTGGTGGAAGATATCTATAAACGCACTTGCTTGTCATTTAAAAAAAACATAAAACGACAATTGTAATAATATATATTGAGCAGTAATTGATGTTAACCTATACGTGTTCTACAACTATGTGTCCTTATTGGGTGTAATATTGCATTTTCAAGGCTACTAATTTCCTTCAGCCGGCTATTTCAATACTCTTAACTTGTCAGCAATTATACAACGTCAACAGATAAGTAGTTTAGTATTTTATCTTAAGGCAGTAGACATTCTTCAAACAAAATCGTGGTACTTCCCGAATTGGATTCCTATTGCCAACCCTAGTGAAATCTGAAGTAACCTCCCGAATAAAAATAGTGGTACTGGCGACCACGTTTTTATATTTTGATTTTCTAGTGCAATGATGACTTTACATGACATCAGTACCTTTATAGGTATAATTAATTTTTAGGATACTGATGACTAAATAAAGTTGCGAGCAGAGAACGAGGGTTTCAAAATCTGGCAGTCAATCACAAATGAAATTTCATCGACCCGAAAACAAACGTTCATATTCAATAATGGTGAAAAATGATGCAAATATGGGTACGTATGTACCGATGCCATGATGATTTCACATCACAGCTCTATAAGGATTCTGGCGGATAAATTTAGTAGTTTTTTTAGTAGCTAACTTACGCTAATTTAATTTTTAGTAGCTACGTTTTTAGCTACTGCTGTTAGTTGATTTATAAATAAAAAGCAATGAATTATGATGCATAAGCAGTGATTATTAACTCACGTTGTTAACAACATGGCATGACCGCAGAGACAGTTTAACCGGAACACCAATTCTCCTTTGTTCACCGCTTCAACGGCACCCGCTGATTGGAGAGACTAAGCAAAAAAACAGAATCTACTAACAGACGGGATAGTACGTGAATTCCCTTGCTGACTGTCAAGGACAGTGTTCAGCACCATACAAGGCCGCAGAACGGCCGGCTTCGCGCTGCTAGCCCTAGACGTCTGCCCTCCGCCCTCTGGGGCTGACCAAGGCCGTCGGTGGTTTCAGGCACCGAATCGTAGATGGATCATTTACGATACCGCACTAAACGCTGCCTCTAGAGTTTTATGTGGTCGGAAATGTTGAAAGCGGATGAAAAAAAAGAGGATTACAACTTTATCATTTTCCTAAGGAAAGATAATCATGCTACCGCTAAAACTGAGTGAAGTTTAAACTGAAAGGAAAATTCAGTGTGAGCGGTTGGAGAAATATGAGGTGTAAAGGAATGAGCGTGAATTTTGCAAAAAAAGAATACTACTGATAAAAGGACGATTAACGTTAGTTAATTAAAGTAGGACTTCGTACATCAAACTATATAAATGAACACAATGAAAATAATGATACACATTAAAAATAAATCGTACATGAATGATTTGTTTATACATTTAAATCATGATCTATCCGTTACCTCAATAGGCATTATCAATCACATTATAAAATAAAATAAATACGGCGAATTTATAGTAAGAACTTTCGTTGAATTGTATTGGTTAGACAACCTATTCGAACTCGCTATTTCATCTCCCGGATTTCTGGAGAGGGAAGGGAATTTAAGAAAACTTGTAACAAATGCCAGTAATATTAGATTAACGTCGTATAAGTAGAGGAAATCTGGAAATATTGGGCCGACTGGGGGTTGTGGCTTGCCCCTGTAATCCAGCTACCTGGAGGTCGGGTGTGGAGGACGGTTTGAGGGAGGAGTGACTGGGGTGGATGGGTTATGTGGAGTGGGCGTCCGCACTAAGCTTGCCATCGACATGGAGGCTCCGGGGGAGCCCGGCGGTCTCCAGGTCAGCTAAGGAGGGGCGAAACGGGCCAGGGGGGAAACCCAGCAGCCAAAAGTACCCGTGGTCTGCAGTAGTGGGATCGCGCCCGCGAGTAGTCCACCACCCCCAGCCTCACCAATACAACCGGACCCACTCCTTTTCTTGTAATGCAATATTTTGTATATGGTTAGTGACTAATGACATTCATGTTCATATTTAGTTTTTGTAAGGACCACTTTGCCTTAAAAGGGGCAGAATTCATTTGTGCAGGAACTTTATCACTCGTCATGTACGAAAATAATGCTGGGCTTGGATTTCTGTATTACTCTTTAGATAATTCCAAATATTAAAATACTTTGATATTCTTTTGTTGTTGCTGTATTATTATTATTGTTATTATTATTATTATTATTATTATTATTATTATTATTCCTTTTTTTCCTTAAGTAGTGATGTGTTTGGGGTGAAAGCGTTGGTGAAAGACTTGATCATTGTTTCAGTTAAACAATATGTGTATTTGTGTGCATGATTTATACACAAAAACCATGTTCATGCATGTGACAGTATTCTAAATCGTCCAATTTACATAATGTAAATAAAAACGTTTTTTAACTTTTGCATTTGCCGTGTTGATGTGAATAGATCATAATGTATTTTAACAGGTTTATTAAAAGTCGGAGTGGACAACTGTAACTATCATTATCAGAGGGAAGGGAATTTAAGTAATAATGCCAATATTATTAGATTAACGTATTATGGCGCCGTATAAGTGAAGAAAATCTGGAAATATTGGGCCGACTGGGGGTTGTGGCTTGCCCCTGTAATCCAGCTACCTGGAGGTCGGGTGTGGAGGACGGTTTGAGGGGAGGAGTGACTGGGGGTGGATGGGTTATGTGGAGTGGGCGTCCGCACTAAGCTTGCCATCGACATGGAGGCTCCGGGGGAGCCCGGCGGTCTCCAGGTCAGCTAAGGAGGGGCGAAACGGGCCAGGGGGGAAACCCAGCAGCCAAAAGTACCCGTGGTCTGCAGTAGTGGGATCGCGCCCGCGAGTAGTCCACCACCCAGCCTCACCAATACAACCGGACCCACTCCTTTTCTCAATTTTTTTTTTATGCATACAGCATTTACCTGAGGAAAACAGTGCAATATTACGGTGTAACCCGGAGGACCGGGTTAAATTGAATTTTTGTGTTAGATTAAGAACTAATGTTTAAGGGGATAACTTACCGGCCGAGAGAAGACCCGTTATCTAGCGTCGGGCGTGGGAAACAGAGGGTATAATCCTGGGGTAGCAACCCTCCCCCCCCCCGCTTTTTTGTGAAGGGAAGATCTCAAGGACACCGCCTGCCATAAAAATTCTTCCGTAGCCTCCCCACCGTATTCGAAGAAGGGGAGATCTGAAGGAGACCGCCTGCCGTAAAATTCTTCCCCGGAAACCCCGCCGAGACAAAGAGACCGAGAGCTCTGTAGGCGGGGCGTAGGCGGTTAAAAAGGGAGACTCGAACCTGGACGGGGAGTCCGTGGGGGTGCGGTGTAGAGTGGAGACCGGTCGGCGGGGACCCGAGGGTCCGACCGGACGTAGGAAGGCGGGCTGAGGAACCTTTCGACGCGTGGGGCCCAAGACGGGAGATCCCGCAATCCTGGATACACCGGGAGGACGACTACGGGAAGAGAGGCGAGTCCTTGGCCTGGCCGGCCGTAGCCTAAGCCTAAGTATATTTTGTGTATATTTGTGTATATTTCGTGTAAAAAGTGTATTTTGTTGTGTGAAATAAAGCGGTAAAATTCACCCGAGTTCGGTTTATTGCGTCTCCCTGCGGCCCCTGTCTGTAGAATCCCTCCACCCGCCCCCTACGGGCTTACAACACTTTTGTTGTAATACTACAACAAAATGTATCTATTTCTTATAATTAATTGCTTCTTCTAATTAATTGTTTATGTATTATATATTTTAGTTATGTGATGTCGAAATATTTAGGTTCCAAACGTCTTTGAACAAATCTCTGAACAGAATGTAATGCATTAGACTACATAATGAGATAAATCGTATCCCATTAAGTTAGTTATCCCTTACACGTTGTTAATACTGTTAGGCAAAGTTAATGCAAATATATTCGACTGAAGGGAAACCTAATTTATGTAACGGGAGCATACATATTTATTAGCATGTCTTGCTAGTGTTCCTTTATGTAGGCTTATGTTAATACCGAGGTTCTTGCCTGTCTGTCGATTTCACCTCCCTTTAACAAGCCGGCCGTTCAATTATCTGATAACGACACATCTGTATTGTTTCCAAGGTAAGAACAGAAAGTGAGGAAAAATGATAACTGTGAGTTTACTAAACACAATAAGAATAAGTGTGAAACATATCGCTGTTTTGGGGTTTTACCTCAATCAAGAAAGGAGTTCCTCATCACTTACATTGGCAATTGTCAGGTCACCATAATCATGATAATTCTGGTATACAAGCGTACTAGTTTCAATTCCTACCCAACCCCAAATTTCAAAACCTTTAAATTCAAAATGCTTCACTATTTTATTTTATATGCCATAATTAATAATTTAGTGCCATATGCCATAATTTAATTTATATGCCATAATTTTTTTATATTCCATAATTCAAATCAAAGTACTCAATATATAAACACTCTACGGTGAATGTAGCTCACCGTGTAATATTCCATTTTTCGTCCCATCGACCTGTCTGATTCGGTATTGGGCCTCCCGAAAAAGGAAGTGAATGGATCCGGCAACGAATTCGAAAATACCAGTCGTCGATTTGAACCTTGATTGAGATTCGAAAGTTGTTGGATCGGTTCGGAAATTCTTGTTTCGAGCCTGAATTCCTAGAGTCGCTAATGCGCTTCTGAATTTCAGCCTATTTTGAACAAGTTCCTCATTTCCTTGTAGTTTTCCTAGTTCATATTTTGATACTGCAAATGGTTATTGATGAAGTAAAAAATAAACATTTCGGATAAACGAGTAACAACTACAAATGTTATCACAAGCTTTAACTAAAAGAGACGATATCGTCATTTCATGTCCACGACTCGCATTTTCATAGCTTCTTTCAATTTTCAAAGGTTAATTGCATTCTGAGTTTGCAGAATTAATTGGACTAACGTCAAACAGCTCGATTAATTGACCTTTTCTCGTCAACTTAATAGGTTTTTCTCCTTCTAATATTCTTCTGGCGTTTGACTGAATGTACTCGTAATTACGGAAATGTATTTTCATATACACTGGCAGGCTTAGTCGGCCATTAAAAAATTCCAAGCAACAGTGATTAGTATAACAGGAACAGTTTCTTATACTGTTACAGTCTCGTAGGGTAACTTTGGAGGAAAAATTAAATTACAAAAGGCTTAGGTGAAGTTAATTTTTAAATTATAGTTAGTGATTTCCCTAAATATCTAGCCCTAATGATTTGGTAATAATAAATTCAGCGTGAGGAACATTTCAG
This sequence comes from Lethocerus indicus, assembly GCA_019843655.1. NCBI lineage: Eukaryota > Metazoa > Arthropoda > Insecta > Hemiptera > Belostomatidae > Lethocerus > Lethocerus indicus. The sequence continues at coordinate 15,110,599 of JACDQD010000003.1, read as the reverse complement.
TTGACTGGAAGCAAAGCTATTGGTCTGTTTTTGTTAGATCTAGAGGCTAGACTGTGTGGAGTATAGCTGTAGCTGTTGCCTGGAGGTGTACAGGGGGGAGCTGGTTTGGGGGGGCACTGACAATGGGGCGTGGCCAGTGTGAAATAGTAGGGGCTTGTTGTAAGCCTGTACGCACACCCCCCACGTGCACAGTAATAACCGCTATTAGACCCCATTTGATAAGGTTCTGAAAAGGATAAGGCCGCAAAGCCGGCCTCTGCCAAATCGAATTAGACTTAATCTGTTTTATTTTTTTCTTTATTTCGGTAGAAAAGTATCTCAAGAACGTTCGTACGTTCTCCAACGAACGAGCCATTGGAGTGGAGAAGAAATGCATTCAGTTTGAGATACCTCGTGGGCCGCCGTTCTTCTGGTCATCGGACTCCACTTACGCCGGACTGATTTCGGCCTCTCACCATCTCCACTAGCACTCTATCATTAAATAACTGAGGTGCATGATTGTTGCTTCTTTGTAGATGATCGGGGTCCTGTCTACACTCTTAGAATACCACTGAAACTGGCGAAAAACCGAACCATTAGCGACTGGTTCCATTCCCGTTCAGTGTTTACCGTCCATATTCCAACGTTATATAAAGTTCATAATTACGTAGGATAATCGAAATATTTTGTTTGGCGGAAAAATTTGCAATTCCATTAAAGAAATGTTCTTTATAGTGCTGTTTATGTTCTTCGACTTTTTTTTATTATATCAGTAAGTAGTATTTTACAAGTAATACGTTGGTAACGGGATAATAGTGTATGTAGTGTTTTTGAACCTATGGGTGTCAGGATTGAGGACTAAGGCAGCCAAGCGAATAGATAAGGGCAAGTAAGTATGGAACTACGCCTAAATGGTACCACTTACGCGGAGCACCAAGGTCATTGACGAAGTAAGCGACTTCAAGGAGACTAATGAAAGTAGGAAACGGCTCAATCTTTATAATATTATTGATAGATTCCTTTTTTTGTCTAGTGTTTTAAGAAATGCTACGTGCTTCGTCCACGCCCAGTGTGTTTTCGCCTTGGGGCAAGGCCGGAGTAAGTCCTTTCGAATCCCACAGCGCTACTCTTTCATATTGATGCAAATACCCGTCTCGAAATGACAGGAGGAAACGGTTGGTGTAGTGGAATAGTTCATCCTCCAATACGTTCATTCAGTATTCGCTAAAATTTGTTAATTGACAACATTCCAACCAATAGTTCAAATAACCTCGTCATAAGAAGAGTCAGTCATTGCATTCCTTCGTATCTTATGATGATCACCTATAATCATGTTTACATTTTAAATTCAGTTTGATATTTGAACAAATCAAACTAGCCTCCACCGATAAGAGCAGTCATATTATTATTAATAATTGTAATAAAATTACGCAGTAATTCACGGTTGTAATGATACCCTGAGTGGTTGGGACGGCAGTTTCAGTTGATGGGTCAGCTCCAACTCGAGGTGGTGCACCTTGCCCTGGTTAAGTCAAAGAGTATACAGGTTATATAAAAATATGCAGTGCTTTCTGGACACTCAATCAATATGATTACGTAAATATTTTCAGCTGATGCTTCAACTATAAGGTAGACAATTAATTTTTCTCTCCCTTTATTCTCCCCACACACATCCCAACCGAACGTTTGGCTCATTGTATCTTGCATTATTAGTCATGTTTCTGTACATAAATGTGTAATAAGGAAAGAAATCACGTGGTCATTTCCACATAAGGTAGCGCTCGGGTTTTTCCGGAAGGCGGCGTGAGGAAAGGCGTTGAATTAAAGGATTGGATCGTTTGGAACATGAGGATTTATATCAGAAACATCTTAGTTCGCTAATGAATGGCGCTTTAAAAACATTATGAATACGGTTATGGAGTGCACTTTGAGACAGTATAGCGGTGCGTTAGTTATTTTACGGATTACGGATCGTGGATTGCAAGAATCGAATTTTGTAGGATAACCACCTGAGACCGTATGTATGAATAATAACTTATAGATTATAAATTTGTTTAAAAGTGATGCTTTAGATATGCTGTCAAAATGAAGTTTGTAACGCTGTTTCGTTTCTTTAGAATTTTCGTATCTTAAGATAGATATTTCCGAAATTTTTTTGTTGTTAAATTCATCGTTATTTTATATCATAAAACTATTTTGCTACTGTTTTGTAAAACTGTTTGTTACTGTTTGATTATTTCAATGGTCGCTCACTTAACTGGGATCTGACCTGTCCGACAAATACTTACATTAATGAATTATATGTAATTAATATAAAATTAATGTTTTGTTGAATCGTACTGATAGAAATATACGAAGAAATGTTCCATAAATGAATCAGAACCGTCTTTTCCGTAACTAGTAGTCACGGTCCTTACTTCAAGTTCAGTGTTACAAAACCGCACATTACTAACAAATTGTAAAACTGACAAGCAATGTGAATCATGTAAAGTAATATGTAATAAACAATCGTGCCAAGGCTAATCAAGATTAAGAATGATGGTTTCAGCTTATAGTGGAAGTATGGTTAGGTCCACGTCCTTGGCAGGGGAAATAGTATTTGGACGTTGGACGTTTCTCTTTCCAATTTTCCCAGTATTGCTGATACTATTTCATCATGGGATATGGACAGAAGGCAGCGAAAAGAGGCAGATAGTTGAATTATTTTGCCTACTATGTCGCAATTTTGATGTTTTGTCAATAAAAATGTACAGTCTGTATATTATCAAAAATAAAAAATACTAATTAGTATTATGTAACAAACTGATATTTTTTTAACAAAGTCTATTTAAATTATATAAGTACTGTTATTCTTACGGTATGTTCAGAAATACTGTCTACGAGAACGAACGGGGAACTGTGTTTTCCTCTCGTGCGGACTGTGTTAAAACTGTGGCATGTCCTTCACAGGACTTTCTCATATAGGAACAAACACGGAAGATAAGAAAAAAAACATGTGCACCGTCAAACGCTCTCGTTCAGGCCTCGTTTTGATAGAAATGCGACCAATTAACACTTCAGGAGGATAATTAAAAATAAATTTATAGCGGTAAATCAGCATTTGACATTTTAAACTTGTGTTAACTTTTCTTCTTTTTTTAACTACGTCCATCGCTATTAATTTCTAATTCCATGAGGTGAAGTTACATCCGGAAATTCTTAAATCGGTTGCTGCATTTCCGCTTTCAATTTCTTAAATGATAAATATCATTTGGGAAAATGAATTCCTAAGAAAGCAGTGGCCGAAATAAAGTGTTATTTCAAAATGTACTTTATAAGCCTAAAACAGAATGAACTAGTTTTTAATCTGGGATGCAAGTTCAGGAACTATTAAAATATCAATATAAAAAAGAAAGTTTAGGTTAGTGAAATCGAAGTTCCCAAGTCAATGTGTATAACCCTTTGTTATTTTAGAAATTAAAAAGGGTTCTATTTTATCCCTATTGCAAGTAAATAAGGAGGGAGGAGAAATAAAACAATTGAATCACGTTGTAGAATAGGAGGTGGATTCTATTTATAAAACGCTTATGCGGCACTAAAGAATGCAAACGTTCACAGTGTGACAAGTTTTCCGGGACCCTGCACAGACCTGCCTCGTACGACGAGTCCTGCGGAAAACCTTTCCTAGGCAATTGCCACTTAAAAACTGACCTAATGATAATGTTGATATCGCCAGATAGATGGATATTTCACAATTGGGAGTTGATATTGATTACCTCAAATAATGGCATATACAATTGTGAAATCATAAAGTAGTTGAAATTTGTAATTCGAAATTAGTAATTTATAGAGTCCATGGGTTTTGCGATCTTCTATGCTTTATTCTTCTGAGACCGGTTTCGGTCGGACAACAACATGCTTCCCAATTCGATACTTGCAAATTCCTTCTATTGCATACAGCGGAGGCAATACAAGCTCCTGCGTGAAACGTGTACCGTGCGTTACTGTCTTTTACGGCAGAATGCGACTTTCCATTGGATGCACATTCTGAACTGATGGAATACTAATCGGTACATTCGTCCGAATGACGGGAAAATTATTTCCAAGCGGATGAGCAATATGAATATAACCTTCGCGTGACTTCCAGATCAATTATGGGATGATTACCTATAGACTTTCTAATATTTATACCATTCCTTGAGCTACTCATTCAATGGCATTAATATACTATTGTACTATTATTATTACTATAAGCTATTATATACTGGAGCCAATCAGGTTCTCGGGTGTTCTTTCGCAACAGTAACTTACACTTTTAATTGCTGTCATTAATTTACCAGATAAAGACCGGGGAAAACTTATGAAAGTTGAAACAACTATAAAATCAGTCATTGTGTTATTGGATCCAATATATTCATTACAGAATTGGGTTCGTTTACAGGGACTTCTGATCCCCATTTTCCGATGGGGTATTGGAAAATAATTTTTATGACTAAAGTCAAAATAAAACTGGTGGCTGAAAGGTAAACCACACGATTTTCCTTCTGTTTACGTTATATGCATTCTCTCAAGTTCTTCCAGAATTTACAAACCATGAACTAAGGACCATCGTCGGGTATACGCGCTTACATCATACAGGGGGGGGGGGGGGGGGGGGGGGGGGGGGGGGGGGGGGGGGGGGGGGGGGGGCCCAGTGACTGGAAGGAGACGCAATAATTCAGAAAATATGTAATAATAAATTAAAATAGGAAGAACATGTGCGGGGTAAAGAGGCTGCGTAGGAGTTTTGAAAGGCTCCAAGACATTTGTAACGGAACTGACTTACAGTCTACTCCATGAATGAAAAAATGGGGACGACGAGCTGTGTACGTTTCAGTTCGTTTTGACTTTATGAATCAGAATCTAGGATAACTTTTACTGAAATGAAATATATTGTCGGGGACTACCGACCTTGGGTTATGAGCAACTAATTATCATCAACTGACAATCGATGGCCGGTAAATATAATTAACAATTCAGAAAACATCAAACGATAATTATCGAAACTAGGCCTTTCGGTAGTTCGTCTCGTTGCCCGACTTGAAAATTAATAACCGCTCATTTCCTTTATAGCAATTCTCCCGATCAATTATCGGACAACGTCACGGCCTTTTTAACGGACAGAAAGGCCGGTTGGACAGACACAGAGTGTCCGGTTCACGGTTTGGCGGGGACAGGGCACAGCTTCGGGCCCACATGGAAATCCCAAGGCCGGAGAATGTCCAGAATCGGCCTACCGGCTCACTTTCACCGAATTTTTCTGACGGGACTCGCACACCATTGCGAAACACAGCCGCCGCCCCCCCCCTCCCACCACCCTCCAATCAGTCACTGCCTATACCGTTCACAATATTGATTTGCTAATACCGTCAATATTGATTAGGACTGTGACGGGCCTGTGTTTTTCAACACCATTGTTCCACCCACGATGGGTGGGCCTACATTTGTTTCTGCGACACCTGTATCTATAAGGCTGTTCGTCTACCCTCGGCTATGCTATGTTAACGCCGCTATCCAAGCAATCCAATCATGCTATTAGAAAACAGACTGTATATATCTGTACGTACAACCGAATTTGTCGTACTGCCATCAGGAAGTCAAGGAAATGTTCACTTTACGCTTATTGTACTGCCTTATTCTAATACAGAAATCCAACGAAAGTGAGAAGTTGTAACGCTGTGTACAGCGTACGGTGGGAGCTTTAATTGTGGAGTGCCCAGATATGTTATAGCGGATCTTGATCCACTCGTAGGACAGTCAGCTTCATTTCAAGCACTGAATAAATGCAAAACCGTGTAATAATAAAATTTCCTATAAAATCAGCCGATAGTTCCTCTGGGGACAGGCACTGGTTGAGAAATAGACCGTCAGCGGAGCGCCACTAAAGTAAAACGGCACATGAGATACTTCGAGATTGAGGTCACAACCATTACATCGTCGTGAGCTCTCATTATTGATGAAGCCAGTAATTCTATTCTTTCGGCCTTCGTGACCCTTTGATATCATCCCATTCATATTCCGAGAAGAGGTTTTACGATCGTCTAATATACAATCTAATAATATTTCAGGGAAGCGGACGACCAACAGAAATAAAAACGTAGGACAGTAAATAAGGTTGATGGCTGTATCACGAACTCTTGTTGATTGGTTTATATATTACGGAGATTCATAATGAATTTATTCAAATTTGCCATATTACAAAGAAATACGGATACAGTAAAATAATCACATTAGAATAATAATGAATAGATTATAAATTTAAATCCCCAATACCATTTGTAGAAAGTTTCTCTTGATCCCGCTTCGTGCAAAACGAACCGACCTAGAAATTTAGTTGGACCGCTGGGGAAAAATGAGAAAGAATGGTACGGTTTGTGCAACCGCACACCTTCGTTCGACCCAGATTTCTATTAATGTGGGAGCCCTCTCATGACGAGAGAATTGATCGGCGGTTGAATACGGTATGTCCAACTTCATGAAATATTTCTTGAAAACGAGCCCCGACAACCTACTATAAATGTGTTCTTGTTTTTGTTCTAATCAGATCGGAGTGAAACTGGACGAAAGTTCAAGAACGTACTCCCTTAAGGACTAGTTTTTCTTGGCCTTTGATCTAGATTCAACGACCTTCTTACCTTTGATCGATGGCTGTCTATTTTCATTCCGGGATCTTTCACCCTCTACCATCGATGATTTCTACATTGAACTCTACATTAGCCTTTTCCAGGTATATGATGATTTTGCTCTGGAATGAATAGCTCAAAATTAATTAAGATTGAGTTCTATTTTTGATATGATGATTTTGATATGAAATTTCCTTCTGTTATACACAATGTATTTGACTAATTTCTTACAGAGTAGAGCACAGTAATATTCTTTACAATATTTTTCTTATGAATACGTGCCCATCTGACGACCCACATTGGATGACGCCCACCTTTGCGGTTACATCCTACCATTTCCTGGTTGATGAGTAAAAGGTCACGTGGTCAAGACTGACTCATCGGGTTTCCGTTTTTTCCATAAGTGAATCCGGTATCAGGCTGTTACCGAATAGTGCTAACAAATACAAACAAATATATATAATATGTATACATTTTATATGTTATGGTACCCTTGTAAATGTAATGGACCTTTACATCAGTAGTAGAAATGTTGTCATTACAAATGGAATCAGGGTTCCTCTAAATTGGATTCAAATTAATATTTAGATTTTTTTAATTTATTCCTCACAGGGAACATTAATTATTATTTCATTTATTAATTATTATTTTATTAACAAACATTTTAACAGTTGCTTAGAAAATATATCCGTAACACTTGGATTAAAACACACCTGCAGTATATTAACGTGTCGAGTAGACACTAGCAATTCCTAAGAGTTATAGCCGTTCCAATCAACAGTACATTCCGAGAACCGTTCAGCGAGCCCGAACCAAACCCCTGTGCATGCTCCAAATGCTGGTTTTTCAAGTCTGAGCTGAATTCAATTGATGTCATGTCTCAGGGCAATGTCGGCCGCCGTCGAGAAATCGGACTTAATTAATCTTCTAAGACCCAATTAGAGCGCAATTTATCTTTATCTATCCCCTACTCTCCCCTGACCTTCTCTAGGGCCGGGAATACGTGAACTTTACGTTTTCTAATTTAATTCGACGGCAAAACGGTGTGCGCATTCTTTTAGCGCATAAAAGCCGCCGCTTTATTGGATAAAGAATACGGTCGAATGATATATTTCAAATCCGATATCCCTAGTGATTTTACCGCCTCCGCTATCACATTTTATCGCCCTTTATACCATTTTGATGGGCTTTCCGGCGGTACAGTAACAACGTCAGATATATAGTGGGGCTCTTTAGCGTATCGGCTGCCAATGAAGCGTTACTGTGGTTTTATTATATTCCTTTGTTATTTGATTGTGTCTTTTTACAGGTCTGTACTGTCGTTGAGAACCAGTCGCCAGGCAGTTTTGAGAGCAAAACTTTCACAAACGCCACCCAGAAAATAAAATAAAAACGAAATAAAATAACCGCTGCTAGAAAAATCATGTCAATACTGCACACTGTAAATACATGATTCGCCAATAATATGTACCAGGAATTCGTCAAGTTCTAGGAGCAACCAAAATTTTCAACTGCTAATATAACAACTTTCGTATATTTTGACAAGATTACTTATAATAATATTTTACATATATATTAGAGATTATTAGTCATTAATCAAGCCCTAATTTGGACAGAAGCATGAACCTGGTTTCATTGAACGTTTAGATATTGCAGGAAGAAAATGGTCATACGAATGCCGCAATCGTTTGAAAAATCAGCCCCAGTTGATTAATGTAAATTTGACGGGCAAAAAAAAACAGAAAATACAAAAAAAAACTTTTTATTAACATCTATGAACGACTTTCAAAACCCACGCAGATGTAAAGGACGTAATTAATGGCGGAATTCCATGCAGAAGTATAACCTTGTTCCCGACACTGTCACTTTTACAATTGCATTTATTGCCAATTACTTTCATAATTTCGTCTAAAATAATAACGAATAGCAAACCAACGTTTCTTATGTATTATTGCGTTAAATATGAAAACGTGAAACGTATGAAGTATGGGGCTGCGGACGATATGTAACATTTGATTGTCACACAAAACGCTTGGTGGTCTTTGGGAATATGAATTTCTAAACCTGATCTTACGGGTTGTTTTAAGTTCAAAGCACCCGAGCAACCAGGTCAGTAGAGAACGAATTCCAGGCCGGCGAAGACAATCTAACTCAACGACCTGAGAAATAGCTTAAATATTGTAGTAATAGATGGGTCCGTGAATGGACGCATTCTTCCGGATTATTGTTTTATATTTTATAACATATTTGGGGTAAGGACAGGGTGTTCACCGTGGCCTGTGAAGGGGGGGGGAGAATGATTATAGCCGCCTCTTTGGAAAAATATACCGGTTAACATTTGATTTTCTCAGAACTCTCGCCGCGCCGTAAATAATTTTTTTTCAGTAATTAAATCGTCCCGGCCGATTATGTTACAATGAAGATAATGGTCCCGAGGCCCTTGTAAACACAGGGTCCTGGTATTTATTCTCTTTGGATGTTTGGAGAACGGAATCAATCTTGTTTTTGTTGTAGGCAAGGCGGAAAATTATTTACTGTAGGCCACAGGCACTGTTAACTGGAGCCGGATATGACGGTACAAAATGGGTGTGTAGTACCGCTTTAAAAATGTTCTTTGTTTGTAGGTCACACTCCTTTATTGTATACTGTCGGTACTCACTGCACCTCGACCACCTTCATATATCACCAACGCTTCTACTCTCTAGTTTATAATTAACATTTCTATCGACACTATTTTTCAGACATGCTTCCAATATAGCGAACGGATGCGGATATAGAAAACCTTGCCTATTGTAAAAGGGTTATAATTGTTGACCAGACCATTTAAATAGCTATTTTATGGTTCGTAAAAAGTTTGGAATTCTTGGAATAATTGAGATATTTTTATCCACTCGCTGATATGCTCCCACTTCCGGCTTTTATTGCAATTTTTTATTGATTTGTTACAATAAATAAGTACAGTTCTAATTATACTAATTATTGCACATTAATGTCACCTCACATTGTCATCGGTGCTCTGCTTCGTTGAAAATATGTCTAAAAAAGAAAATGAATGAATTTGTCCCAGAATGAATCGCGTTTCTTGTACTATTTTCCGATCAATTATTTCTGGAGCACGTGCAATACGAGCGTCCCTGTAGAGGGAATGTTCCCCACCACCGATTCTAGTCCAATACCAAGGTTGAGTCCGGTTCGGTTTCACGGTTGGTTGTACGAAACGTCCGACAGAAATTTAATGGAGCCGCAGAGAAGGACTGGGTTGTGTAACCCGTACCAATCCCCCGCCTCGCAAACCGCCCACTGTTTGTTTAGTTCTCAATTATTCCCCCTTGCCATTGATTTATGCCTTCAGGCACGAATGACCGTTCGGCATTACATCGCGGTTTTCACTCAGCACGCTGTTCCGATCAGAAGAACCGTAGGAAATCAAGATACGAAGCCGAGGATTTGAGAATTTGCCGGATATTTGTGCGGTGCTGATGGGGGGGGGGTTATTAAATATCAATTGTGTAATTTTCAGCGCTGAACTACTTTCAGATTCTCGCCTTCTCTAGTACAGCCACCATTGCATTCTGTCGGCACTCTCCGAATAATGTTTTTACAGTGGTATTTAAACTTTTTTGGCTCAGTTTGGACCGAAGTTTTATACGCTATTTTAAAATTGATTTTCTGAAAATCGCGCAACCTGCATAAAACCAATATTCGGAAACCCAAACAAAATATAGAAATAAAACGGAAGAAAATCATATATAATCATAAAAACCGAAAAACGCAACCGCAGTAACGGTTGAGTGGCAGTTGTGGCAGGATGTCATACATGCGGCCGAAATACGGAACCTAACTGAATATTATTGACAATGGCAAAAACCCGAAAGTTTAACCGAAACCCGACCAAGTTTAAGGATAGACAGGACTCTAAAAGCGGAATATGGCGAGAATAAAAAAATATTTTTTATACCTCGCTATACCGCGTTACAATCACTTCATGCAACAGTGATGTTCTTAAACGTGTCATTTACAGAAAATAAAACCCGAATCCACACTGATTATATTAATGACTAAAATGGAGTAAATATTAATTAAATCGTAGGAGACGCGTGTATATTTATTTCAAGCTAAAATGTTAGCTCCATTTCTCGCAGGTGAATTTCCATTTTTTATCCAAGGCTTGGGAATTGAAGAATTTAAAAGTAACGGGTAATTGAGAGCAATTATAAATAGCCTAGTCCACTCTAGGGAATTGTCCAAAGCCTATTTCTTTCACAATCTTGATGGAATTATGTCAATAGCTGACTAATAACATATCTGCAATACTCTAACTCACCGGTGACTGGACCATTAGGCTTGGCAACACGGTCCCATTCGCAATTATTATAAATACGGTACTGAAAGGGAAATGCCGTGGAACAAGTTCCCTTTCTATTCGAATCCGGGGCCCGAGAAAAAGGGAAGGTGAATTTTTGCCGTTTCCTATACGTTCACGTTCGCCGGAAAGCGGCGGTGGAAATTTGCATTGTCGTAGGGGCCCAGAGCGGAGCTTTTCTCGTGACACCGGCCGTCTGGCGATAAGTCGGGGGCTCGCCCCTACAGAGAACCATGACCCCGTATAGGCGCTCCCCCCCCCCGCCTCGTCAACCCATACCAGCAGCCACAGACAGCACTCAGGCCGCATTTGAATAGTCAATTACGGGCGGATTTAAAAGGAGCAACTTGGGACCCCCGGAGAATGTTAATGCTGAGCGTTATGAAGTTGATAAGTATCGGCCTGTCCCCGTCGACACTAACTATATTCACCGTTCAATGTGTGCTCCACATTGTGGAGAGCATAAAAATTTCATCTGAATAAAAAACCTTCTACGCTAATAAGGTTATGGTGCCAACTACAAGACCTCAAATTTAAATCAAGTACATTTTCATTATTATCTTATCCCTCCTTTCTAATATAGTTCGTTTTAATAATAGAATACAATTCAATCGTTGTACATCGTTGGATTTCATTTTGTTTGAAATACTTTTAGGACAGTTCTGTGTATGTAATGGAGCTTGTGGACTGGTCCAGACAAAAGTTGGACCGGTATTTCTCTTTTAAATATAGACGTTTATCTTTTGTCGTACGAAATTCTTGTTTTCTCGAGTGCAATAAAAACGACGATATTTAGAGAATTTCTTTAAACATATAGAAATTCCTACAGTACATGCATGACGTGGAATGTACCCAGAGCCGCTCCAATCTGCATATGTAGGTCTGTATTTTCATCCAGTTTTTTTTTATCTATTACAGATTTCAAAATACCCGCTTTCTCTTAATAGTCGGATGGGCCACCACTGAAGTATACCGACATCTGGAGGAGGCCTCCTAATTAACCGAGCTCAGACCTATCTGTAAATCCCCATTCACTCGAGTTTTATCAGCCTATTTGACAACTTTTGCACATCTGCAGCACGACGACAGCCCGTAAAGCCCGGTTATGGGACCAAGTTCTAAGTAGGAGTTATTAGTTCGATTTCGAAAACTACACTTTCGCCTTGTGTGGTATGCACATTTAAGGCCGGCAGTTTCAACACTTAAATATTACTTAACCGAGCTCTTTTTTTTCATTCAGTATTAAATTTCGAAACGACGCCCACGTTAAATCTATTACATTACGGTCTCTCGCACCACCCGAAAGTTATAGGGATCTTGTATAAAGGATAAGGGATACCCGTGATTATTTAATTAAGATCCACCTTGTGTTCTAAATTACGGTTTTTTAAAATTGGTAACTGCATTCTGTTTGTTTTTGTATTAATTCCAAATCATTAATAAATACTGTGTTCTGGTATTTCTGGAAGCCTGAGGGAATTTGGGATATAATCCCATTTTCTAACTACTATTTCTAGTTTCTTCCTTCTATAGGATTCAATTGATATATTTACTAGTGTAGTGAGTCGGCTTACATGTGTAAGAAAAGAAGAATCGTGTAGCCACTATTTATAAGTAATAAAATTACAGAAATTAACATTATAGACTATTCGTGAATGTCCGTACATTTAAAGATAAATACCTATGAATGACAATCCCGTGAACATCAGCAGTAACATACATTCTGAGTGTTATAAGCAATATAGTAAGAATTACATTAATTGAAAATAAGGATAAGGAAAATTTTATAAACATAATTATTATGACGATTATGAAAAATAAAAACTGAATAAACAATATAAAGAAAGAGAGAAGTAATGGCTGTACACTAGCGTGTTTCGTTATGTAAGAGAAATGAGAACAATTTGAGTTTGTTTTGGCGCGTGGAAAGTGCGACTGGTCCAGGGGGTCACGAGTCGTCGGCGCTGGCCAGTCGGTTATTTCGCCGAGGAATGCCGTCAAAACTGCCCAACCGTCCACTTCCTATTCGAAACGGGGTCCAGTCAAATGTACGGAGCCAACAATGCTCCGCTGCCAGATCAGCAAAACTGTCACAACAGCCGGCAGGATCCAGTAGTGTTGCCAGCGCCGGGTGAATCATCTTGCAGCCCGTGTTACTTCACGCCCCGTCGCCAAATATAAACACATCTCATGTTATTAGTTACGGTACTAATGGCCAATGACGGGAGGCTAAGAGTGTGTCCTGCAAATAAAATATTTCGTCATCAGTAACCTATATCAACGCTAATTACATTGGAGAGGATAGAAAATTCACAACGCGCCGAAACATATATTGACTGTATACAGTAACTCTAAATTCGTGAACGTGTCTAATGAAACTGTAGGCCCGGGGACTAGGAAGTCGCTCCAATCGCGAGTACTGCTATGCGTATTTCAATGACGTTAGAACATTTAGGTGAGGGAAGAGGAAGTTCGGCGAAATATTTTAGCCCTGACTGCCTCCGGCCAACGTGCTAGACCAGTGGTGTAATTCAGTTTGTGTGTAATTGTGTATGCCGAGATTAGTGTTTTAGGAGGGGTGTCGTGTCTGTGTGTGTGTGTGTGTGTGTGTGTGTGTGTGTTGTGCTTGAAGCGAGGGGAAAGTGAGTCGGTCTCAAGTGCCACGCCCTGCGCCTTCACTCACTACCAGTTCCCCTCCTCGTACATTGTCTTAGTGTGCCTCTTATCCTTCGCACGACCTGCCCCTCCCCTCATGCGTGTCTCTGCTCCCCCCATTCCCTCTCCGTATCGGCCTCTCACTCTACCCGGCTATATTTTGGCCTGGTTTCCCCCGGTCTTTCTTACTTTCTCACTCCCTGCCTGTCCAGTACAACCCGACTCAACCTTCGAGTCATCTCGGACCCTGTAATTTTTTGACATCGTCCAACAGCCAACCTGTATTTATCGAGTCCATTTTATTTGGCAAATTATAAATGTTAATCCTAGTTTTAATTCTGACTCTTACTAACACTTAACAGAACCTTACTAGTTTTCTTTACATTATATCTATTGAATATTATGTTGGGCCTGATAATTCATGCAGTTTCGTAATGCTTTGTAATTCGTGTGGATAAATCCGTAAATTGCGGTTTAATTTAGTTTATATATTTCGCTATATTTAGTATTAGAAAAAATATATTTCTTATTGAACACGACCTGACCCCGAGATTCTTTTACATCGGAGTCGAAAAATGCGCGATTAGAAATAAGATATTATGTTGTGTCCGAGAGTTTCAGAGTTTTCCGAGCCTGAAGGACTGAGAGCCGGAAATTTGTTGGCAGTAATCGGTTCCGAACGGACGGGAAGTGAGGGAGTGTCCGGTTAAAATCAGCAGAATCAGGCTGGAGAATGCTAGGGAAATCAAATAAGAAAGTAGGAAGGTTGGTCCACGACTGGCAGGCCACGATTAAATATATTCCTGTCCTGTCCATTGGCTGAGGATCTGCACTTAATTTTTTTTCTACCACTGCGCCGTGCATTTTGTTTCTTAGCCCCTCATTAGGCCGGCACCTCGATCTCAAACGACCTGTGAAAGTGTACTGAATTCCTGGTGTTTATTCAGACTGCACTTTCTCAGCCTTGGTTCATTAAAAACAAACTGGAGCGGAATCAGACTCCGTTCCAAGTGGTATGGACATGTCATGTGTACGAGTGAAACCCGCGTACGAATAATTCATTTTTTATTATCTAATATCCTACTTGGGTTGAGTAACGATTGCGATTTCATTTTAAAGAAAATGTTTATATGTAGTGTTAAGAATACTCTATAATAATAAGGCCAAATTTCTCCCTTACCACGACTCGCTGAATTTAGTTTCACATTCCTTCCTGCTCCGATTTATTTGTACACATAATTTTTTGAATGGTCGTATTATTCAGCAAAAAATGTTATATAATATAAGAATAGCTCTATTGTTTATCATTTCTAATTCGTACACAAACTTAGATTTCGTTATAGGGCTTCATTTTTATTTTGTTTCTTTTTTATTCTGTTCCTAATTTTTGGGAATGGAAAGATCAGTCCATTATTTCGTTTTTGACCCTGAGTTCACGAAATTTTCAAAAAGCTAATTGTAGCCTCTGTAGATCACGAGGTCAAGGACTACGGGTCGTAATATTGAAATTCACGTTTCAATCATTTCAATTTATTCTAGGTTCATTATGTCACTTCCACGACGTATGATGAGGGTATAAATAATTAAAATAAATGATGGGCTTACATTGTTAAGAATTCTTATGAGAATTAATGCAGAAAATAACGATGTTATTAAGAATGTTAGAATGAAAAGAAAGCAATATTTTCAAATCAAATTATCAAGTGTATAAACAATGGAAATCAACACTACAGGAAAACATTCATTATAAATTATTTATGAAAATTTTAAGGGAATTCAATCATTTTGTAGGACGTTTTCCTGTCATTTTCCTGGAAGGTATCCTGTTCTGGTTCCTAAAATAGCAAAAAGTATGCGTGCCACAGAATCCGCACGACGTAATATTTCACTACTCTTTAAGATAGCTGTTTGGAGAACTAATCTCAAGGATTTGGATCATGTGAAGTGATTTCTCATACTTCACATTCTATGTGCCACTAATAACCGCGTAAAATCTCTTTTCACTTAAAAGGAAATACCTGTAGGAAAGTATACTTATTAGGCCTGTAGGGAAATCGAGAGTGCTCTAATCTCAGGCAAGTAAGCGGAGAAAACACATCGCAACACGACTGAGAGTCCCTTGGTTAAAACAAATTTCTAATTCTTGGATGTTCGTGTTGCTAACGAGCTATTATCATACAATAAACTGCCCGTTTTTTTCACCAGTTCACCTAAGTTACTTGGAATGGCAATAAATGTTATCAGTGAATAACTCCTCAAGAATAACAAGAGTGCGTCAATGATTACAGTGAACCTTACTGCAAGAATTAAACCCAAATGGGGTTTACCCAAAATTCTAAAAATAAATAAGAATATACGAACAAGTATATTAAACGATGAGCACAGTATGGGCTCCGCATAATCCGCTAAGTACAGGTAATTGTAGGCCATAATTTTGGATTTATATTCATAACAGCTAATTGAGGCACTCAAAGACTGTTAAATAACAGTCCAATTTTCGATCACGTAACTGTTCCAGCACTATCTGCGATACTGTGGTTCAAGACGCCGAACGCAGTTTTGAAATCGCCTATCGCACAGGGGTTATTCATTTTAAACTCTTTGCCTTTCGTAAGCCGTTAAATTTACAGGAGGGTATTGGCTCTGGGGCTACCGTTAGTTGACGGCTTAATTGTGGGTCACGGAAATTTGCACGCCCTATCTGCCGGGGCTATCCCTTCGGCCGGTCCGCGCCTATCTCCGCCGCTCTCAATCGATTATCTAAAGTCGTGACGCTCCCTCATCCCGCACTGCGCTTATTTTAATGCCGCTATTTAATAAACGCGCGGTTAACGCGGCTCTTCTCCTCTCCGCCATATCCCAGATGAAGTAATAAATTTAGAGGTAAAGGCGTACACAACGCGACTATTCCTCCGTCCGCCTAGAGCTTCTGCACGAGTTATGAGGGAACTGCCAGCACTCGATCGATTCTCTCATTTCGGCTCTACCATCGACCATACTGAAGTATTTCGTCTGAAATATCCGTCTATATAACACCGACTTACCGGAAAAATATTATTGGTATATTAATACTATTATATGATGCAGAATATAATAATCTTAATTATAATATTGTCGATACTGAGAAGCCGAAATGGGCTAAATGCGAGAGAATGTGAAAAATTAGTAATGAGACAGAGTGCGTTCCTAGATACACCCGCTTCACTAATATGCTAAAATATATTAATATAAATTAATATATTTTATGTGCAGAATGAATGAGCAATTATTCGGACCTGAAATGGAACAAGCAATCTAGCGTGTCTTTAATTTATCAGTCCATAATTTTTTGAAACGTTTAAAGCAGGAATTTCAATTTTCTTTTCCTGTCATCAGTTTTCATGAGAGCCGATTCATTGGATAAAATAAATATCGTTACAGTCATCGTGATAATGGCATTGCAAAGCCGTCACCACAACGACACTCCGATGGCGTAAAAGGTCAGCCTTGTGATTTTCCCATAATGTCCCTTTGAACGAGTCTGTAGGCATCCAGAAGTGTGCACGGAATTGCGCTTGTAAGGGGCAAATGTTTGCAGGCTAAATCAATTCCAGGAGGTCGAAATGTGTCTGCGGAAGGGCCGACTGGGCGACTTTTACAAATCGGGAGACCTCCAAACAGGAGGTCCAAGGTCCGAATGTCAAGGGCGGTGAAGACGCGGTAAAGGTCGCCATTGATATTTGGGCGGTAACCCGCTAATGCCCGCTTCGCCGGCTGAATACGCAAGGAATGAAGAGCTGCCCGCTCCTGAATTATGCCGATTAAATAAAGCTAATGGTCAACGCCTTATGCCCCTGGCACGAGACGCGAATGCTAATTCTTGGCCGGTAACCGCCCAGTATTGAAATCCTTCAGACACGTACCTTACGACTCGGTACCTTATGTACATACATATATACACAATAATAACACTATAGTGATCTTCTTTCTTAGCTCACTTATTTTGTTCTCTGGTTCACAGGCTTCTCACCATCGTGACAAGCATCCGACAGTAAAGTAGTGAGATACTTGCGCATGTCGATTGCCAATGATGAAGCATTATCGGAACACTATCACAGATAAGAATTGTTAAGTGACTAAACGGAAAGTCAAAGAATGTAAAATTGTATCCAATTTTGTAAACTAACGATCCGTTATTCTACCCGTTGGTAAAAGAATAAACGCGAATGGAAAAAATGTATTCCCATTCCAAAAGCGGCTTCGACAGTTGGGCATGAGTAAAATTAAATAATGGGACATGCACTGACCTTGGAGTCTTAGGGTTCAAAACGACCTTATACGATCAGTCACGCATTCACTTTCAAAAGTCTTTGAAAATGAAACAGCGCGTTTTTAACTCTGTAGTCAACTCCGGATATTTGGGGGACGGGTATTTGGGGGATTTGTTTCTAAGGACACTTTTCGAAAAAGAAACGCCGGCCATGGAACGGTAGTCCGAAACTTAACGCAAAACTTTGCCTGATATTGTTATCGTTCACTACGAATACACAAACACTGTCAGTATAAAGAACAGATTAGAAAATCGCCGCGTAATGATGTCAACGCTTCGGTTATTATCACCAAGGCTGTGTTGGCAAAGAAGCAAAAAATAACCAGCATGTATTGTTGCACCCAGAGCGGTTGTCCCCCAATCGCTTTTCGCCTTATACGTTTTTATTCTAGTTTTTTCCCTCGATTTCTTCGGACTCGAACGATTTGACTTTGGAAAACGATTGTTTCGTATTTTTTAAAGAGGAGCTATTCACTTTTAATTATGAAAACGAGACCCAGAGACTGGAAAACATATAATTTACGAAGGGCTTCCATTGTGCCTTTGATCAAATACAGAACTAACCTTTAATATAAGTTTATTAAAAGAAAGATTTAATTTCGTAAGGGTAGAATGAATTCATACCAATCTCAATCCTTTTACAACACATTTGTTTAAGAATATTATGGCAGAAGTAAGTCAGGTCTGATTTCTTACCCCAGGCAGTGTACAGCAGTAGTTGATCACACAAATAGTTTAGCACCGACATTATAAGTACATCATATTCTTACGGTACTTTCAAACGGTTGCAATTATAATGCAATTATAAAACAGTAAGAACAAGATAGGGAACGGACTTGGACAAATCCGTGTCCTACCTGTCTAGAGCGAACTTGACCATGGAGCAACGTGAAAGGCGATAATGCTTAATAAATTGCCGAAATGAATTCATGCTCTTTTTGGGCGTTAATACAAGGCCTACTCAGTGCCTACGCCGAAACTATAATTATATATATGTTCACTACTGTCGGACAGTTTTTAGATTAAATACATTTGATTTATTGAGTCACTTCAATTGTGTCTGTTATTCGGGATTCGCGTACTGTACTCTAAAAAAATGGTAAAACACTGTTTGCTACACGTTAGCATGTCTATTTTTCGCCGGTTCAACATAGGTAATGCTCATTTCAGATTGTAAGACTTGATTTGATGTTTCCAGTTAACTAAAACGTCTCGTGTTTACGTTTCAATCAGGGCGATGAAATAAAGAAGTAATAATTCACAATACGATAATCCCTAATTGATTAACCGGATGTTTTAATTGCACAGGCATTGTGAAAAAACGTTATTCCCCATTTCCGCTCACAGCCTGACTAACATTTTAAACTATTTGTTTCTCAGTTAGCGTTCTCTGTCAACAGTGCCTTGTTTCTAAAGTGGAATTGACTCAATTGTTTTTCAGGTTCTGTCGTTTACCGACAGGTTCAGTAGTTTATTGGCACCTACCGGGAGTGCGGTTCGAGCGAGAAACTCTGTTGCATTGTCGGAGGCAGTCAGTCGGTTCCGCGTGGGCGTTGTTCTGCGCACGTTGTAACAAGTCATTGGACGATAATAGAGATTGGGATAAGCCTGATTTATTCCAGCCCGAAGGCTACAGCGGACGCAAATACCGGTCCGAGGACAAGTAGTAAGCCCCGTCCAGTGTACGGATGATGTAAGTTGAACGGAAGGTGGTGCCGCGTTATGAAATCCGGATGGAACCCGAAGTGTGCTAGGGGCGTACAGACAGCTCTCCCGTTTCCGACTTCCTGGCTGGTTCCAGCCTCTAGTCTAGTGCAACACCGCGCGACTGGAACGAAGATTATTTACAACTCTATCGGCTCTAATTAGAAGCCTGCAGAGGCTGGGGTTCCGCAAAGGCCCCCCCACACATGATTGCGTCCGAAGTGTTTCTTGCGTGGCGCAATTGAAGGCGTAAATAAAGAGAATTTCCGTTTATATTCGCGACCTAATTCCATCCGCATGGAGAAAAGTAAAAACGGTACTTATTTCTTGTATTGTTTTTTTAATATCCCTTGCTACGTTTCACACAACCATCTTGGGAATACATGTAAAAGTGGAACGTGGTTGAGCTTCTTATTTTGTTAATTGGCGGTCGAAGAACTTTCTCATTGGTAGCCGTTACCACCTGCCATTTTGAATAATTATTATTTTTGAAATAAAATTCTTAGTGAAAATGAATAAAAGAGAAACGCCCTCCTCCCTAGTGGATTCCAGAAAACATTAAGATAAAATACAGACTTATTTACTAAAGGTGGACTCCCTACAGTAGTTTCGTTTAGTTGACAAAGAATATATTAATATGACAATGCTCCTCTTATTCAATATTTCTAGACTTATAAACCAGTAATGAGTTTGTGTGATCAAAAGGGAAAATAAGCACCGCCTGAGAGCGGGATTCCGAAGGGCGCTAAACAACGCTACTGGGCGGGGAACAGCATGTATATAGCGGAAGGCCGAATTTTTTGAAAACGGATTACGAAAGGCCCACAATTCCGAGCGGAATGGAAGGTGATTTGGTGGGGGCATCAGAGCGAGAACTATTTCACACACAAAGCGTTGTCGAAATTGATGTAGTCAAGGTTACTTTGACCTAAGAGAATAAAGGTGCACAACACTGAATTTGGAGAACATTCAGCCAATCTACCGACCTATTATTTTCATAATACAAATTTCTCACGAATGAAATCATAGTTCTGAATTTAGTTACAAAAATAATTTGTAAGAAATATTAATAACAACCTCTTTATTGTACCACCTTGATGTCGGGTTTACAGTTGTTATTTGCACTCGATACATTAATAAAACTTTCAGATTTAATTAGAACAGTGTCGGTAGCCTTGCGACAGATGCTGATTTTAGTTCTGTCTAATAATATCTACATACACGCCAACACGGGCCGGTTTATGAATTATTAATGCATAGCAAAGCGATTCAAAAATGAAATTTTGTAAGTTAACTGACGTTCTACTTCTGAAATTATTGGAATCTTGTTTTTTTCACCCATTAATTTACTGGAATTTAATTTTCTTGTAATGGATAATTCCTATTGAGTAATGGGGTCAATGGACACCTGGCCGCCCGAGTCCCACCTGATACGGCGCATAGCAAATACACGCAAATGTTTATTCATGGGCACTTACGAAAGTTGCAATAAAATTCTTTTTTTCATTAAACGAAACATTACACGGTAATCTGTATAAAACTTGCTGTAGTTTTTTGCCAATTCGTTGTGCTTTTTTAAATTACAGATTCAGATTATATTCTTCAGGCTCAACACTGGAATTTAAAGTTAGAATATAGCCCCATTGCTCATTTTCAGGTTGTCTCTGAATGCACTTTGCAAGGGTTACACAATAGACGGCAGAAGTTTTCTTTCAAGACAAAGTTCTACTCACCTCGGACCAGTTTCTAATTGCAGAGATATAAATTGCCAGCCTCGTTTTTCTTGGTACCTCCCAAGTGGCCTGTCTTGCCACTTGGCGAGGTATCTCCGCCACACCGAGATAGTAGTTCCGGCATCGCGCTATTTTCGCAATTCAGCAATTTTAGAAAAAATGCGCGTTTTTTCACAATACTTGGGAGTCAAGAAACGCCATAATCACACACGGTCACCATGGGTACTACGCGCGGACTCCGAACAAAAGAAAACTTCCCCATGCTACAAATATTAGTAGTAATTAATACTGAATTAGTAGAGTAGGGCGTTGAGATTAGAGAGAATCTTCGTGAGGTTAAAACGCTGGAAAATTTACATATTTCAAAAGAAGGGAATAGATTTTAAGCACGAAAAATAGATTTCAATAACCGGAATAACATGCTGATATTATTTTTTTAGACGATATGATGAAAGATTGTGGAGCTATTACACTCAAATTACACATGTGCACCTAGTTTGCCAGAAGAAATTATCTATAATATTTCCGTTCACACTAACCTTTAGAAAAACTTTAATCTCTAGCTCTAATATATAGCGAATCTGTCATGAATTATTTGTTCGATCCCAATATCCTTACATTTATAACTGACATACAATTCATTTAATACGGCCGTCCTTCATTCTATGCAGATTTATTAAAATTCGGGCGGAATTTTTGTAAATATCTTCTGGTTTTTTACCAGTACAAACATCTGTGCTAATAAGTGTATCGAACGTACCGGGGACGGTTCACAATTAGACGGTGCCCGCAATGATTAATGAATGGGTAAGGCGTTGCGCAAACCCGGCCAACATTGGAATTTTCCTCACGTAAGCGGGCCCACGTTATCATCGCACTATTTTACATTAAAAGAGCGACTCGCCCGGCGAATCCCAAAACACTTAATTCCGCTTGGAGCCCGACCAACATGTCTCCCGGTGCCGACCGGCTTTTTCTTGTCCGCATTTATATAACGCCCGCTCTCTTACTTTTCGATGGCCGGTTTCAGGACCCAAATGTTAAAAAGTCACATTGTCCAACATCTATGGGTACACCGTCTATAGGCGTTTCAATAACGTTTAATCGTTTATAATTCGGTCCGGATGATTCTGGATCGTCAGTAGTGAGATTTTACCAATCGTTGAGTTCCCACAAAATTTATCGAAAACACGCCAATGACATATTTGATTGTCCGTTATTTTATGTGATTTTCTGGCGTACTGCCATTCTTTTAGTGCATACTGGCAATACGCCTTGGAAATGCATTACCTTGTGAAACAAACCGAAAACAAAGGCGCTTTATGTAAGAGAGAAACGCGAAAACACGTGAAAACGAATCGTCAGCACAGTAAGATACTTCTCGGGTAGCACAAATGCGCCACACTGGTTACTAGCGAATTTAATCAGTTGTGATCGCCGATAACAGTCGCGACTGCTCTAGAAAAGGTGAAAACAGGCAATCGCTGAAAGGCATGACAAATAACGCGTGACGGTGGAAATAAAAATAGTAAAACTATTTAAACTGAGCGCTAAGGAAGCTTAGCTCCGTCTCTTCCTTTTAGTCACATGTAGGTCGTAAGACGTAAGTCAAACGAACAGACTAACTTGGCGGTCATTTCACCCGCCAATATAATGGAAGATTTCAGATAATGTGCCGTTTGCGAAACGCCAATTGTTGCGAGAAGACGTTCCCCCCAGATGAGATCTCATCTTTCCTACTGTTCTGGAACGAAAAGGTGGAGCGCGTTTGAGCGTCGGCTGTTGAATAATTGTCGGTTGTTTGGTGGTAGAGAGGGTGGGTAGGGAAGGGGAGGGAGGGGCAACAAAGGCTACCGCCGCGGCCGATGGTTCCTCAACATTGTTTTCACTTCTGGTTGTGTCGCGGCCAATTAAACACCGCGCACCATTCTCTAAGTTCACCCGGTCCTCCGACTCCCTCACTTCCATTTCATCGACCGCCAAATCAAATCCCGTCCTTCCTATATTGAAAAAACATCCCCCGGGCTTTCACAAATCCATCCCCAAATAGCTAAATCCGTAATGATTGAGGTCGTACATTTGCAAACATTAACAATTTCATGTAATAAACGATGCACGTGTTATGAAAGATGAAATTGAAAGGTGAATGCCCTACAGTAGTAGAAGTTGTTATAAATCTTATGGAAACTCGAGAAGCGTATTCACCTAAGGCTCGTCTGGCGGTGAAATGTAAAGGAACATGTAAACATATGAACACGACATCACAAAGCCATAAGGCGTAATACCATTGTAATAATGGTAAACCCGTTAATGTAACCCGTTAATTATAAATGTGTTTATAAATCGTATTTAGTAATTCCTTTTGGATGTTTAATACTTAAGACTTCCTGTATTCGTTACCCGCGCAATAAATTGATGAATGTGCAGTCGTAACTACCTCGAAGGTGGGACATATACAACGTAATGTATATTTCATTGTTTTACAACACAGGAAACTGTCTATAAAAGAATTAAAATAGTCCACACATATCCCTGAAAACGTTAAAAGTGCCTGTAAATAAACTTCCTCATTGCCTCAATCTCACCGAACCCATAAATACAAAATACAGCACCGCGGAAGGTGATTACACTGAATTATTCGTTACAGGAAGAAGTGTTTGCTATAAAAATGTGTTCATTAATCGCTGTAAAATGAGGCGTTCCTTCGAAAGTCCGTAAGATTATAACGACTTTCAAAAATGATTAAATGGGTCAATTCATAACGCCATTCGTCGGAGCGTTCTAGCATTTATCTTGGCAGACAAATTATTCTGTATTACTGGATTATATTTTGGCCATGTGAAAGCGGGCGAAACGTCTCCCCCCTGTCATCTTTCGTTGTTCGGCTTTCCAATACAGGGAAAAAATGGGACCGCTTTCAGTAAAAATTTTCCATCCTCTATTCAGGGGCCGGGATAAGACCAGCACGGAGCGGTCTTTAATCGCGTAATTCTTTAACAAAAAAGACGCGTTAACTTCTTTTTTCGCTGTTATTACTGGCTACGTAGTACATTTTATCTGTAATGTTTTACATACAGTAACGCGAAAGAACAGCCTAACTGTATTCATTTCATTACATTTAGGGTAGACAAATTTAATTTTTAGTTATTGTTTATATGAAAAACCATTATAAATATATTGAATAGTAGTTTTTACCTTGCTAAGGTGACTAAAATAACTAATAAATAATGTTGCAAGATATTGTAAACTAGAATTAGTCATATTACATTGTCATAGAGATATTGTGTTTATACTGAACATTCCACTACTGTACCGACACATTTCTACCCTAAGGTATTACTTACGAATTTATGATGCCAGTAAGACATATTTTAGACGACGGAAATTAATTTTCCAGTGGTTCGTAGTTTGAACGTTCTGCAAAATTATAGGTATACACTGAATATACTGGAAATTATCTCCTTTTTATACATTTTAAAATTTTCAAAGCCGTTAACCAAAATATAATTAATCGTAATAACATTATAATGCAAGAAAAAGGAGTGGGTCCGGTTGTATTGGTGAGGCTGGGGGTGGTGGACTACTCGCGGGCGCGATCCCACTACTGCAGACCACGGGTACTTTTGGCTGCTGGGTTTCCCCCCTGGCCCGTTTCGCCCCTCCTTAGCTGACCTGGAGACCGCCGGGCTCCCCCGGAGCCTCCATGTCGATGGCAAGCTTAGTGCGGACGCCCACTCCACATAACCCATCCACCCCCAGTCACTCCTCCCCTCAAACCGTCCTCCACACCCGACCTCCAGGTAGCTGGATTACAGGGGCAAGCCACAACCCCCAGTCGGCCAAATATTTCCAGATTTTCTCTACTTATTTGTCGCCATAATAAGTGGATTAGTTATCCAATAATAGTGGCATGTATTTACCGCTGACTTTCTACAATTATACACATTTCATTTAATGACTAGGTTCGGTGATATTGGTTTCGTAACAAATTTCTACGAATTTCATCTGAAATGTAAAGAGGAATACGATATTTTTATACATATTGGACATCTATCAGTTTTCTAATGCTTCAATTTTCTCCATGCGTTGATTTTGTCATATGTTAACCAGGTTTTTTAATACTACACATTGTCATTTGCATTCCACAGTTACCAGTCACATGGGTATGTGTACATCCATGAATCTCTTTTCTTTCTTCTATTTCTTGTACAATCAACAAACAGTTATAAGTACCATTGCGCTTTTCGAGGGTAAAAACGACTAAACTTTCGTTAGGAAAACCTTAAATAAAACAGTAGACAGAAGTATAAAATAAGCCGGGAAGAGTAATTGTACGACTAAAGTTTTCCTTTTATAGTCAGGTTGAAGAATGCGGATCGGATAGCGAAGATAAGACGAACGGCTTTATAAGATCGGCTGTTAACAACGGCATGTTGGGAGAATTCATTTTTCAACGGCCGGACGATAAGTCAAGAGGGGCTCGATACAATCTCGGCAGGCTAGTTTAAAGCCGGCAAAAGCGAACCGGATACTTTCCACCCGCTTCACTGTTTCAAGCAACACTCGTCTCTTGATAAAGACCAGGAAAAGGTCCGTTGGAAACTATCACAAAGAAATACTTCGAGCCCTCTACTCAGGGCAATTTAAGGACAAGGAAGGCCCTTGATATGCTCCAGAAAGGGATATTAATTCAGGACCTGCGATCTATATTCACCGGCTGGATTTCCTCTCTCTGGCGATTTTAACGATATTAGCGCTAAATAATAATAATAATAATAATAATTTATAATTTTCGAAAGACGTATTCCACGACAGAAAACGGCCAAAAAATGTTGAGGCATTCTACTCCATGAAACGCTCGGTGACACGGCCCTGCGGTCACAGTAGATCGGTGAACATTATTCACGTCGTTTACGGTATTCTTTATACTGAATAGTGTCGGACATTCGGCTGTCAAATGATCTTTTAATTTTTCTTCAGACCCTCGGGAATAATAATGAATACAATGAACTTGTGAAACGGCGCCGGTCAATGGAAGAAAAAACTTGACAACTTAATCCTCGCTGAAAGGTTGAAAGGAAGATTCGGACCGGTAGGGGCGGCGCGCCAAATCGACGTCAGTCTGTCCGATTCTAGTTCGGGCGTCTCTAAAGTTATAAAAAAATATACTATACTGAAAGATATCCCCCAAAGGTCCGTCAGTTCTTAACCATTCATCCAGTTCCTGGTCAAGAAGGAACATCACAGACCACGGAAAAGAGAATTTAGCGGTAACATTCGCTCCCAGAATGTTTAGATAATCTTATATGACATGATCATACGGTAATCGCGAAGTGTAATATATGGCTAATATAACTTTACCGACATTGATAAATGCCGTCCAATTTTCATTGCACGGTTCCTTAAATTCTAGGAAATAAAATATTCGCCCCGGTTATGAGAATACCGAAATTTCAAAACGGACTCATGTTCAAATAATTTACCATCCCCGATAGTGTGATTATCGGTAAGAAAAATATTGGGAGCAATGAATTTCTCGTTTCCTGATAAATTTACAGGCAAAACATCTAACATATTAGGTCCCTTAGCAAGCCACAATGTCAAGTTCAGCAAGATTGCTTGCTGCCTCTGTAAGTCGCAACTCCGTGTCAATGAATTACAAGTGCTACAACCGTTAGAGTCGACGAAAATATGGGCATTTAACGCGTTGCCTGGCAACTCACCCTTCGGTTGTATAACATTTGACCCAGATCCTTCGGTCGTGAGCTGGACCCAAATTTGGAAACGGATTCGGCGAGGAAAAGTAAATATTGGCAAATGGTTCACGTAGGTAATTGGGCACTGGAGTAAGTCGCGCGGTACGAGTGAGGCATGGCGATGACCGCACAATTTTTAGAATTTCAACATCCCGGGCACAATTAAAGTTTCTTTCGGCTTTGTTCTGCCGACCGAAATCGTCAAGTGAGAAGAATTAATTATGAATAATGTAGCCAGTGTGCAAATGGTTTGTTATTGTCAAGCAGTGCCCACTGCAATTAAGAATCGTATTACTTTTATAAGTGACGCAATCGTTTATCTTTCCTTACGGATGCGAAATAAACGCTTTAAATCGATAATTTTGCGCAATTTTCCTCAGGGTCCTTCACTTTTCACTGCAACAATCTTAAGGAAACACAAGTGTTATGATCCCATGGCGGGCGGACTTACGTCAATCTTGAATCAGCCGCTCGATCGCTCCTTCAAATGAGCGTAAATTAATTTTAATTCGCAATTTTATTCAGCCATAAATTAACCCCGCTTCGGCTAATCGTAAATTATCAGTTCTGAACACAATGGGGCGACGGTTCCCTCGGTTCTTTTTCAAAAGGGGATGGGTCCCTCGGGGCTAAAATAGGGGGCCGACTCGGCAATTTCGTTGGGAATGATCTACTGCATTTTAATGGGACTTAGAAAGTAACTAGGAAGGGAAAATTGTCCGGTAGATTGGAAGGGAAAGGAATTGATGAGGGGGGTATTAGGTCTCATGAGAGTGAACTGTGGTAAGCCAAAGAGACCGGCAATAATGTTTTAAATTTATAACCGATCGGCGAAATGATTCACTTCTATATTGGTAATGAAATTTTTTCAAGCAACAGGAAACGGTGAATGTTTTTATTTCCTGTACTACAATCTATAATAAATTATATCTTATTTAATGTATCTATCAATTTTCTCCGTGAAATATTGTTCCTACATAGTGAGTTAGTGAACAGCAAACTCAATTTTGTATACTAAATTACTTGTATTTAACTGAAATTAAATGAAAAATTAAATGAATTATATAAAAAGAAATCCTTCAGTCCACGATAACCTTTAAAGTATTAAAATATATAATTCTCCTATAAGCTAATTAATATGCATAACACCCACAGTAAGATAATATTTTTTTTCAAATATGAGCGTAGCGAATGTTTTTGCAGTTTAAAGTCGCTTAGCGTCCTTCAAGGACCCGTTTTAAATCGTAGCTTCCTGTTGGCATAGGTTTGGAGCTAAGTTATGCGCAATAAAACTACCTTAATTTCCGGCCAATCGCATTTTCGAGATAAGTGTTAGTTGTTCGAAATTTTAATTGAATTCTATTCGATCATTATTCCTTCTCTGAAATGTATACCTATCCTTTCGACCACTTCCGGGCTGTAGTCGTGTGTTTTCTGCTTACTGTCACAGTGATGTGTTATAATTATGCACAACCAGATGACTGCATAAATGTGATGCTGGGTAACGCTATAAGGCATATTACCGAGTTTCCAATATTTATGATTATTGTAATGATTAGTCAGTGAGTATTATACACGTCTCACTCAAATATTTATGAGTTTTGTTAGTCCTCGCAGTTAATATTATGGCAGGACTGAGAGTCCCAGTGGTAGCATTATTAGGGTCCATTAGGAAGCAACATTAGGGTTGGGGGATGATGATTAATGATGCAGGAAAGTATTTTTATATAATTTATGTGAACGAACATGTGCCTCGGTACGTTATGTTTACAGTGTGAATTTATAATAGACTTGAAATTTGAAACGAATTATTAAACATTAATTTGAGATTTGAAATTGAGCGCGTCGACATATCGCAACACAACAACGCAACACAGGCGGGCGTCACTATTAAGAATTATGTTTCAATATTGGGATCGACTAATGGCACCGTTGCGTGCAACATTAGAGGCGACATAATTGGACACAGCTTATTCTATGTTCGAGAGACCGCCAGTGTACCATATTATTGTCTCAAATATAGACTCTTATTTTTTTTTTCGTTTCGTGTTTCATCACGTCCGAAGTATGCTATTTGCAGGCTAATGCAATTTCTTTGTGCGGTCGGAGAAGAAACGCGACAACACAGTCAGCCACTTACACAATGTAATTTCATAATTCCGCTATGACCATGCGTGGAAAATTTGTTCCGCTTAGATCTGAGCATAATTCGAAACGTTCTGAAAAACTTTTTCAGTCCCGGAATGTGCCCGGACGTATTTTACATGCCCCAATTAATTTTTTTACCTTAAATCGTAATGTAATTGGTATATTCGAAGCATAATCATTCTGGCCTCTTATATATATGTCAAAGGAGTAATGTGTTCGTTAGCATATCTGTACAATCAATACTACTTCGTACTAAACAATATATTCACAGTTTAATTATTATTAAAACGAAAGTATTCTTTCGTAATTCATTATACGATGGCCATATTACCTTGATATTGGGCCAATTTTCAATCGTTATTCGAGTTATCGTAATCGTAAATCGAGTTATTGTTTTGACAGAAAACATCTTAAAGGATATTCGATTGAATCATGTCCGTTAACCGAAATCGTTGTCGAAGAATAGAGAAACCAATGAATGGCCTATAGTTTGACAAGTGTTACGAAATGTATTTACCCGGGCCGGTCTCTCTATTCGGTGCGTGAGCCGATTACTTTGGTGACCGACTATACCCCGGCCCAATCTCAGCCACGATCCCCCCCACCTTTTGTCTGGGTGTCACCCGTTTGAAAATTTAATTTTCGCCGTTATTATCTTGTCATCGATAATTATTGTTCATAATGTGTACTTCACTAGCAGTGTTGCGAAATGGCGGCCGGTTCAAATAGCGGCCGCGATGCAAGAAACCCGTGACGACATTGTCATATGTAGAGCCAGCTATATGTCACTGGCTATATCAATCGGGATAAGGATAATTATTTTTTAATTAGTCTTCAAACATTTTTATGGAATTAAAATTTACAGATAACGACGATTGTTCTTTGTAGTATTCTGTAACAAACTACAATTGTTTAAGGTATTTTGTTATAGTATTAGCGAGCGTCCTGTTTGGAAATTGTTGTTTCCATTTCCTAGGTCAAGATCAGGTAGATTGCTGATTGTTTCTCACCATCCTTAGTAGAAATCTACATATGGAAAAATAGATAGATCTCAGTCCTAGTTGTAACAGCTAACGATTTCAATTGCGCGCCTCAACAATTGTTCAATTGAAACGAGAAGAGGGAATCCAGACTATTTTAATTTAAGACTATTTTCTGTTTAAGAAAACAGAGCTGTCTCATGTTTCAGCCACAATATGTTACAGTGATTCTGGTTATGAACTATTTTCGTGGAACGAACATGTAATTGGTAATTCAACAGCTCTGAAGGTGATCCACTCGCGCGTTCCTAATTTATGTCAGGCAACTGTCACCGCATTCGAATTCTTTCGATCATTCCCCTTGAAAATTTGAAATTCATATTGTTTCATGTATATTCATTGGCGAACAAAAAATACAGATGTATTAGCGTCTGGGGTTTCACTCTGAATAGTTGCTTAAATTTAAGTGACGCGATAAATCCTCATTGTGTTGTACAAGCTGTATGCGTTCTAATTTTCCGTCTACGATGAATTGTATGGGCGAAACGTAATATGCGGTTTTCAACCGATAGAAAATACGATCTCCGCCCGTACTTAGGCTCACACCCACGTGTCGTCTCCCTATTTCCTACCCCACGCTCACCATTCTAGTCACTTTCTCCAGTCAACTCAACGCAATAAACCAAACGATTTAGGTCACGAAAGAACGGAAGAGAAGCGAATTTGTGGCTCGCTCATTCATTTTGTTTATGGAAATTAATCCGTTGTACGAAAATATTACAGGTCGGATACAACATTTATTTGGAAAGAAATTCGGTTAAATGTCAAAAGAGCTTGTATAAGTTGAAATGAAAAATGGATTATTGATATTACTAGTTGTTGTGATACAATCCGAAAGGAAAGTAGCAAGGCGGGAAATATACGGTTTTCACATTTATGCCCTGTAGAAGTATACTTTGCTTCATTCTTTGTTTGTCGGAAGATGTACTTTAACCTAAATGCATTACATATTATTAATTACGTACATACTCATATATATATATATATATATATATATATATATATGTAAATCGAATATAAAAATAGAATAAATAGAATATAAAATGTATAGTAAAGTCTCACCATTTGTATTGAGAGTTGCGGCCTTATAACTGCATTTTAGATGGCAAACTGTTCTTAAGGATAAACTATCGACTGCAGTTCCCTTACAAACTGTTATCGTATTATTAGATTAATGTCGAAGGAATAAATACCGATGATGGTATTAGATAAACATTTGACCGGACCCATTTATGAAAGGTTCTCACGGCCCGCCGTGTGCCGTATCTCGACCTTGTCAGAAGAGCCGTAGAGTTTCGTGCGAAGGAATGAAAACTGAAACCGGCCGAAAGGTTTTGTGGCTGAAAGGCTGTGACACACCTTGAACTTAGAGCAAGAGTCAGAGACCCAATATAAAATACAATATGATCACGACCTGGGCACTAAACAGTGAGCCACTCCCGGCTGAATTAAACATGAGCCGCCCCGTATGCCAATAATTCAGATTTGAAGGAGTCCAGAGCGGTCGCTGCAGAAATGGTCCCACGTGCAGGAAACTCCTCAGTTATCCACTGCCATTTCTCCACTTTCTGTCAGCGAAGAGGCTCACTCTCAATGTTTGCATACCTGTTAACGATAATTTGATGACAATGTCAGTTCGCTCTGGGTTTTTTTTTTGGTCGCACACTATAAAATTTAGTTCGGTGATCTGTTAAAAGTAAATCGCGTCTTACTGAAGTAGGATTAAGTTTTATTACCCAACCTCCCTAAACGAAATATTTTTAAGAACCATCGGAAGCTAAAAATTATTAGTAATTACGCTCCTTAGCTCGCATTGAAACTAACTCATCAGAGAAAGCACAGTTTCGGTGAGAACCGGTCCGGTTACAGAATGGAAAACATCGAGCGTTGACAGTCACCCAAATGCCATCTTTCAAAACTCCCAATGCATTCCTCTCGAAGT
The DNA here is from genome assembly GCA_019843655.1 of Lethocerus indicus. Lineage (NCBI taxonomy): Eukaryota > Metazoa > Arthropoda > Insecta > Hemiptera > Belostomatidae > Lethocerus > Lethocerus indicus. Next base: position 15,078,329 of record JACDQD010000003.1, on the reverse strand, counting down.
GATCGTACACGATTTCAATCTATTTCAACCATGCCGAATACGCTTCTGGAATGACTATTATGACCTGTTTTATGATCGGTATAATTCGTATGTTCGGTTATAAACATTCAGGAAGGAGAAATCAGCCCGCTCGCTGATATCCAGAGAACCGGGGCGGTTCGTCAGTGAATGGAAAGAGAACGTATGCAAAATTATATAAGTTATTTTCCTTGGACTACTAAAAAGGGTATGCTTCTATTTTACTGTTTTAATGGCCGTGCAGGAAGTTATTACTTCATAAAAAAATGAAGTGACATTGAATATACACATGTGATTACACCTTGATCTCAGAATATAATTCAAATATTTGTCATATGACCTCGATATTGACACGCGAAAAATACTATTAGTTTCATAGTTCGGTTGCAACCATCGTGAAATAATTGTTAATCGATTATTAAATACCATTTAACACTTTTAACATTGGTAGTTTAAAGCAGGACAAAGAGGACAGGATATCGGACGAGAAATAGCATTTATAATTCTCGCTGACATCCAAAAAATTCCTTAAATCATAAATTAGATTTAGTATTAGTAAATACAGATCCATTAGAGAAATAACAATTCAAAAAATCAGTTGGGGGACAAAAAGGTTTTTGTTACTCAATACCATTGACCTATTTTCTTTTTCCCTTACCGAAGCAAACTGACAATCCGGTATAATTTTACAGCGACAATCAGTGGGAGCAATGTTCATTAATTGAAACGACATGGCATTTTATCTAAAACTGTGCTTCGGTATATACGCGACAATCGTCTCAGTATCGGGATGCTTGTTAGGGGGCAAACAGCCGCACCTGGACCTCCATTGGGAGCACTTCAAAGCGAGCTTCCAAAAAAATTATCACAGGCTGTTGGAGGGAGTGATACGATCCAAGTGGGAGAAGAACTGGGAAAAGATCAAGAGGCACAACGAGGAGGCGGCAGCGGGCAATCACGGCTACACGCTGAGGATCAACCACCTGGCGGACATGTCCCACCGCGAGTACCTAGTGAAAATGATGGCGCTGACCAAGAGCAGTAAACGGAGGCTGGGCAAGGAGGACATAGTGGGGGCCCCGCACCACGACCCGCTCAAGATACCGGCCGAGCTCGACTGGAGGAAGAAGGGCTTCGTGACCGGCTCCTGGGACCAAAAGGACTGCGGCGCCTGCTACGCCTTCAGCGTCTCCTCCGCGGTCGAGGCCCAGCTCTGGAAGAAGACCGGCGACCTGGTCAGGCTCAGCGAGCAGCAGGTCGTCGACTGTTCGGTCGCCGCCGGTAACCTCGGCTGCGACGGCGGCTCACTCAGGAACACTCTGCGCTACCTCGAATCCAAAGGGCTCATGAAATCTGTCGACTACCCCTACAAGGCCCGCCTGGCATCCTGCAGGTAACTTTCATATATATATTAGTCTCGGCGAGAAAGAGCTTACGCCTTTTTCAAAGAAACAAATATATTTCGGTAACACAAAATAATACAAGATCGGACCTTACCACGAGAAGCCGGGAACAGAGACTGCCGAGCCTTCGCTCGGTGGGCCTGTCCCCCTCCCCGTCAAGAAATAGACGAGGTCTAAAAAAGTGGCCACCATAAGCGTTACTCTTTCAGCCTCTAAAGCTGTAAACATAAACACTACTGCAGGAGACCTAATAAACCGGCAAGCCCAAACGTTACTCTTTCAGCCTCCACTATATATATAATTTGGTTAAAATATTGTTAATTATTTTGAAGGTATACAATGGATAAGGTGGCGGTGAACATTACGAGGTGGGCAATTCTCCCGGCGAGGGATGAAAATTCACTGAAGGTGACTGTGGCGACGGTCGGTCCCATACCGGTATCCATCAACGCGAGTCCACAAACTTTCCAGTTCTACCACAAGGTTTATAGTTTGAAAAATCTGTTACTAGTAAAACGATATGTCCTTATGAATTCTATGATTACAATCTTGCATTTTTAGACTGTGTGCTACAACCATTATTTATGTCAATTCTGTTCTCTGGAAAATAATACATTTCTGTCTGCGAAAAGGGAATCTACGACGACAAGACGTGCCCGGACGATACCCTGAACCACGCAATGCTGCTTGTCGGCTACACAGAAGAGGCCTGGATACTGAAGAACTGGTGGACTGACCAGTGGGGCGACCAGGGCTACATGTACCTCCGCCGGGGCCATAACCGCTGCGGTGTTTCAAATTTCGCTGCCTACGTCGTCGTTTAACATTCGTATATATTGCACCGAGAAACTCCTGTACATTTTAAACAACCTTTTAATTCATACTAGCCATAAAGAAACCGGTCTACAATGGAACCAAACTGCGAAGAATCCTATGGACAAAATTATAAAATCACAATTCTTCGAAATACCATTTTAGACCGCGTTCGAAATCCATCGCAAGATACTATTGGTGTACGATTTTATTACCGGACTGGAATTACATTTGGCTGACTAAATTTCAAATTAAAATGAAAGATATTTTTCTAGGGGACGATCGCTGGAATGGAATGTCAATTAGCAACCTTACTCCTGTCCTGTATCCAGTTAAGGCGGTAACCATAAACGATACCCCCCTCAACCTCTAAGGCTGTAAACATAAACATGCCTCTCTCAGCTTCTTCTAACTATATATATATATATATATATATATATATATATATATTTAAAAGTTTCAATGCTTCACTTAATCCGTCTTGGTACTGTGTTAATGTGCTTCGTACTTGGATATACTATAAACTATATAATCGTTCGTAATTTAAATTAACAATGGTAATCGCAATATTGGAAGATCGATTAAATACTTAGTACGACGTAGTTAATTTTATTGTGGCATTGCGTGACTCCACGCTGTGTTAGTGCGATTTAGTCCCGGCGAAGGCAGTCTGAAGTAGCTCGTAAGTGTCGGAGGTCACTAGGCAATGAATATTCACCGTTGTCTTCGAGTGCATATCTCGCCTTTGGATCTAACACACAATAAATCATCTCCCGTTGAAAAAAAAACTCCAGTAATTAATTCGTCAAACTCAATTATCTCGCTCAATGAATTATCAAAATTTTTGTTCTTACGAGGTGTAATAATATTGTTTCGAGAGGACGGATAACGACAACGGTCTTTCTGATATAATCTATACAATATTTATACAAATATCAATATAATATTTCTCAAATGGCGTCTGTCTGTGTGTGTTCGCTATGCATTTCCAAACGGCTGAACCGATTTCCACTAAACTTTCAGCGTGCATGAATCTCATGTCCGGTCAGGTCAAGAAGCACCTTTCCAGGTCATGGGGTTAAGTCAAAGGTCATCAGTGACCTCTACGCTGTACAACGTGAACAGCTGCTCCGATTCTCACCAAATTTACTGCACGTATACAGCTAACCTACACACACGTTTCGCGACATGTTCCCAGGTCACGGAATTATTATCAATTATTAATAATGCTAAGTTAAATTTGACAATAAATCGTCAGTTAACACTGCAGTCTGGGTATAGTACGGAGGGAAACAACAGAAACCCTCGATACAACATGAAATGTTAATGTCTTCAATATAAAAACAATATATGATAATATAATAAAAATCAGGAACTTAATAAGTTTAAGTCAATGGGACAAGGTTGACCATTGAGTAGTTCCCTCTTTTTCTTATTTTACCAAATTTATTGTGTACACATTTTATGAACTTTCTAAACCCCTTTTTACAATATTGTTTCTAAAAGAGCCTCAATTTGTTCATAAGCTAATTCAATTTATACCGCGTTAATGTGAATTCCAATCATATTTGTGAGAGCATAGCTTACTTTTTACAATAGATACAGGTTTGTTTCAACAATATGTTTACAATAATTCGTAACCTCCCACAAATTTGTATACTGTTTGGGTTTAAAATATGTTTAGTGGTTTTTCAAATGTATGGATTCATCAATGGCTTCATTTCTCGCTAGTAGGAGAGTCCGTTAGAAATGCAGTGAGGCAGGAAGTATATTTACCGAGTGTCTCAGCTCTATCACTTCATTTTTACTGTGACATTAAGGCTTATTTCTGAACTGACAACTTCTCGGGTGACGACACAAGATATATTACTTGTATAAGATTATTTGGAAAATGTGCATGGTTGCTCCGTTAGATTTATTAAATCCCAAAAGATGAAAACGCCTCGAGGAATTGTATAAACGTACGTCATGGTCGAAAATTATCCCTCTCGATGTCGGCCAAGTCGCGAATATTCGCCCAACGAGATACTCAGATTACTCGTTCAGGGGGACTAGTTTATTAGAAAGTCGATCGGCTCATAAACCCACAGCTAACATTTAGCCTGTTCACTTAGCGCAATTCACAGCGGGCGTCCCGCCGCAGTCCGAACTCGAACTGAACCTGCCATATCACATCTTACGAAAAGTGTATAATCCGAAGAGTGAGTTGCGACAACGCGGCCGTTCGACAGTGAAAGCTTTTTTTTTTACACTGGCCAACTATCTTGTAATTTCGGACCGTTTTCTATATTCCGTAATATGGAAAATCACGCTGCATAACTACCGTCCGCTTTTGAGAAAAACACCAACGGATTACGAGTCAAGTTCGGAAAATACGAACATAACGTTTCCTAAATCTTATTTCACTTTCTACAAATCTCCTAAACTGTAGTATTCATGTCGTCACAGTAATATTCTCAAGTAAACTTTCAATTGAACTAGTTGTTTCTACTTAAATAAAAATCATGGAAGGACAGTACACTTTAAAAGACGCGAAACTGTAAACACAAAATATACATCAAACTAGGTACGAAAAAATTATAATCAAATTAACACAGTTCAACTATACATAAAGGACCAAAATTCTCGACTCATTATTATATTTAATACGCGTTAATAAATAAATACCAAATTTTGAACATATTTTTTATAATATACCGATGCAATGAATATATAGTTATGTAACAATTTATATATTCAAAACTGATATCACACAATGCTAAAAACGCTAAATACATGCTGGATAGACTGCTTGTAATTCAGGATTTCAATATCAGTTACTCACAGAGAAGATACAAAATCCGGTTTAGATTCTCGGGTCAAGCTGTACTTTTTCTCTTTTGTTGAATTATTCAATGCAACGTCTCCGATTCACACCGGGAATCCACAAGAGGAAATTAAGTGATGCACAACGTTACTAAGTTGAAAGGAGAATTGAGAATCTAATAAGAATGACGGACAGTCCGTAACAGTGCGATTACTCAATTTTAAATCGGTTGTCCATTAATCAACCGCATTTAATGTCGGTGGGGATGTTGATAGATTGAACCGAGCCGCCATGTTTTTAGTTAAAGAATCAATTGGCGAGGACCCACAATCTCTCGGGACAAATGATATATTGACTACGGCCCATTAGAAAGTCCACACCCGGAGGATTATCACGACTGATAATGCAATTTTCGGAGTCGCAAAAATACGTGTTCCAGAATGTGAAAGCGTTGTCCCGGCGTTCAACTGACGTTTTATATTGGCCGTATTTCTCATTGAAAATTGTATTTACGGTGATTTCATCGCGAAAGAAAAAAATCCAGATTTCAGTGTTAAACACAACGATGCTATTTTGCAGTGTTGATGGCTGAAAGCATTCTAATATAGAATCATTGTCGAATAATTTGTAATCATATTTTCCGTTCCATAATTTATGATCAACATAAATTAAACATTTGCTAAACCTAAAATCACTGCATATTAATCTTCATCAATTTAGTTACCGATGCATTCTTATAATCGTTATATCGTAATAGTTTCATATATGTATGTTACGATAGGACCGGCTCCTCCCGGAGACTTAAGTAATTTAAATATGAACACAACTAATGAAATTTAGCCATTATTTTGAGATAGATAATATGTAACTTAGCGTTGTATAAATATTTGTATTAATATCAACAATACGATTATTAAAATTGAATTGAGGGTTCATACTACTTCAAAAAATGCAACGAGTAAAGAATATGGTGAAGAATGACATATCTAATATAAACAAAATCTCGTTTTCTGAGGCATATAGGCTAAGATGGATGGCGCTTCCAAAAGCCGGTCGTTCTGTAACATAGCGATACCAGGTGTCATTTAAGTGTTTATTGGAGAACGGCGTAATAAATTAAAGAATAATTTAAAGACTCAATGGTAGTAAAACAACATTGACACATAAAAATAACTGAAGACATAATCGTCCAGTAAAAATGAAAAATTAAACTCAAGTCAATTAGAAAGTGGACGCCCGGAGGATTACCATGATTGATAATGCGAGTTGGCCCTTGGCGTCTCGGTATGACTAAATTCGTCGCCGCCGTTTAGAAAGTGGCGGCGGGGCCATCTTGACTTCCGACTTTCTGCAAACTGCGCCGGACCGGCAGAAGGTAATTTGAACGGCGGTCACGCGCCCCACTGTTGGACCACAACCGCTCCACTGACCGTTGCTTAAACAGAGCCGTCACAGACCGGCTCATTACCATTGTTGGCGTTTACCGGCCGACACAAGCGAGCAGGAGGTGGCAGAACACGAGGAGGAGGAGGATACGCAAAGAAATGCCGCAATTTAAGACTTCATTTGACTCGTAATGCCGAGCTTTACGACAGCCAACGTGTCGCAACGGTAAGACCGGGCTTGTGCAAATGCGACGCACTCGGACGTGTAATTGCCCATATTGTAATTACATAATTACATAGCTTTCGAGTTGGCTTCTGAAGTCTGTGGCCGAATTCCAAGCCGCTGCAAAACGAACTCCAAGTCCTCAATAGCAATAAAAATGGTTAGTTTTAAGGAATTACCAACCCGGATCGCCCATCTACTCCCGTAACTCGAATGTAAACGAACTTGAAAACGGTGAGATCTATGCGAGGTGCTTACTTCATACCTCCGGGCGGAGCTTTTCTGTATTGTATTTTCCGTTTCGTGCACCGAATGATACGGTCTCGAGTCCGAATGCCGATCATATTCGGCCGATCAAAGGAAATCGAGCCGTCGCTTACAAGTGGAGTACGGCCGCTGACATTTTCACTGTTCCCGCCTAACGACGGCCGTTTACGGATATGGGACAAATGCGGGAAGAACGGCCTCCCGGTTAATGACTGTGGTGGGACAAGGGCCGCAGGCTAACTGCCTCGATTTATTGTCGCTCGGGCTCAGACGGGTACCGACGTCGGCCGGGTTTATTGCAGGGGCGGCGCTCAGAGCTTGAGTTTGAGCTTAGCTAGAATTCGATGGACGACATCGTTTTCTCGGTTTAAGACACTTACGGTGTTGTCGGCCAACTCCTTCTGGCTCCCGATGATGTTTCGAGTCCGCCACACCGTTAGCGACGGTCTTAAGTTATTATCGGTGGTTTTGGTTTCGACGTCGTCAGTGCAAGTCGGCTTCCGATGAAGCTTATGATGATGTTTTAATGTTCAAATATTAAGCTGGCACAAGTACATGGCGAATTTCATTTAAAATTGAATTTTCATAGACATTTATTATTAAGTTGAATAAGTTCCGTTCGATGGTTCTTCAAAAAAACAGCCTATCGGACGGCCCTACCTGTTTAAAACTTAGCCGGTCCCTTGTTTAAGGACTAAATTTCAGTTGTCCGTTTTATAATTGTTTCGCATTGTTAACTTCGTTTCATTTTGATATATTAATATTAATGTGAAACATGACAATAAAAATGTTTTGTACATTGTATACTGTTAATTTTGTTTTTCTTATTTCCGATACTACTATTTTATTAGGCGTTTAGTTCAATATAAAAACTGGACTGTAATTGTCTTTGAAAGGCTTTATCAGATAATTTTAATATATGAAATTGACTATCCACCTGCAATTTTTAAAATACATATCGCCATTTAACACGTCCAGGGGCTAATAGGGTATATGTATTTATGGGAAACAGGACAAATTATTGCAAATAAGTTCAACATGTGTATGTTCTATGTATATTGTAATGCGGTTGATTTGACAGACTTCAAAAGCCGACAGCATTGGCTAACGGGCATGAAAGTCTCAAACGAACGAGTGATTTTTTTCCTTCTATACGATTGTAAAGTGTATAGGGCATGTGACATAAAACGAAAGCCGCAAATTAAGTACCCACGAGTTCAATCAGGAGGGTAATTCGTTTGCGTCTGCTTTAGGCGCAGTGACTATTTGTACGCGACCGATATAGGAGGCTGAAAAATGTTTCGTCGCGCCTTTTGCTGTAGCTCGCTACTGGACTTAATGACAGCGCGACAGGTCCGTTCCTTGTGATCTCCAATGCCGAGTATTTAACCCCGTTTGACGAATGTATACCAGCCATCAAATTAACCTGAAAATAATAACAGAAGGAAGAATATTCTTTTAGTACTTTATTATTGCATACTATAAGGTTTTATGAATAGAACCATGGCCCATTTATCATTATTCACTATTTCTAAGTTGAATATGAAAGCAACCATTACTTAAAGATTTCATTATGTTTTCTGATAACATTTAGAGAGATATTTAAATAAATGAATGAAAACTTCCGCAACCGGTATTACATGGAACCTAACTTCCGGTTTTTTAGACAAACTAATGCTGCAAATAAACGTAACTAATACTATCAATAAGGTTAAATTATTTCTGTGTTTATTTAAAAAAAAAATATTGCGAATAAATCAAGAGCAGGTTTATATTGGGGGATGGATTTAAGGTTCAAATCTTATCCCTTTATCTAAGGGTAATCTGATCTCAAAACTTGAATGGAGTCAACAAAACGTAAACAACACGTTCGAAGCTCGCGCTTGGAACTTGTTTGCATAATGAAACAACTTATTTTCGTAAGGTGTACTTTTGAGACAGAATTGACAGAACTCCGCTATGATAGTCGAGCGGTCTGCTTAAAAAAAAACTAATTAGGCAAATATGGAGTGGCAAAAGGGAAAGTCACTCTGACCGCTTCTTTTGTGGGGCCTTGGCATACTTCTAGACTTTTAAAAAGAAAGAGAGGCTCATGAATAACATTTTTTTTAATTCGAAATCGGTAGACTACGATTGGACTAGCTGTTATATTTTTATGAAAAACCTGTTACGTAAAGGGAACCAGACCGGGTCGATCGTTTATTTAATGTTAAGATATAATCAACGGATTTCCACGTTTATCTCATGGAATCCGGGAGGAATTAAGTTCACTTTCATCGAACTGCGGATGTTCAAGCAAATATTTAATGCCAACTGCTTTAAGCTTTCTTTGTGAACATTTTATTTTTTTGGTGACGAGTGCGAAAGTTTCCCACTCAATACTGCTTGGCGACGGTTTCTTCAACATTACGGGCCCGTTTAGAAAACACAGCGTCGATTAATTTCGCGGTATCTGTTCAATATCACAAGTTGTTAGCTAATGTCGTGAGTACTCAAGATTACGGAATCGCCTGTATGCACTATAATATTTACACCCGTTTACTGTCAATATTAGCTGTGTATAGACATATATACATTTTATACAATTCAATTTACTTCGTTTAACTTGATTTACATTGTTCCCAATAGATTCTATTGTTTCCATAATCTAATATCAACATTTAACCCGAGCATTTCGTAAATATAGGCGCATTTTGTTAGTCGGCCGGCGCCCGTCTGAAGGTGGTCAAGTGAACGTACACCGAGAGTTGGAAGTCGTGTGCGTCGTTTTGAAAGTAACCCTGATTGTCTTTGGTAAACCTATCTCTCCGCCTTTCCCATTATACAGGGGGCCCCCCACGTACCCGGTACTGCGGTTCTAATGAACTTCGACAGAGTATACTATTTTATATAATGCAGTGCATGCTGCATACTGCTTCGTGGAGGAAATTTGTTCCATCGGAGGCATCAGAGGGAAGGAATAAATAGGGGAGATATTTCATAACTTTAAAAAAAAATATTGGAGTAGATATATTCCTGCAGGCCATTGCAATCTGATAATTGACACAAAAGTCAAATGCAGTAAGACGTAGATAATCGTTACCATCGATTTTAAGCGCCAATTTAAAATGTTTAGTATCGGTTGTTTTATATATCTATAATTCATGGGTGAGAACGGGAACATCAAAACCTGTTACCATTCATGGTAGCGGAAATTTGAAAGCGGCCCTCCCACAGACCTGATATGGGAATGAATAACGAATGAGAATGGAATTATTACGTAATTCTTAAATATGTAAATCGTGTTATTCTCATATGTTCGGTGCGTGTTATTTTTTATGACGGGCCACTCTCGAGATTGACTCCACTCTCTCTCTCTGTTTTATTTCGCATAGCACGCCAAAAGGGGGAAACGCGCCCTGTTTGAAGCGTCCTGTTGTTCCATCTAAGGAAAGGAGCCGGACCGTTCGAAGCATTGTCTTCTACCTCTGCTAAAAAAAGACATTTAACACTTTCCGCCGTCGATGTAAATCACGGGTTCTCTTATACCTCAGCTGCATTCCACAGTCCGTCCAGACACGGAGAGACCTGGAAGCATCCTGAATTAATAACGATTAAACGTTGCAAATGGAGTAAACGGCGGATAAAATGCCGTCCCCGATTCCGCTTGCCATATAAAACGCCGCAACGCCCAGGAAGGCAGTTCCACGAACGGGCGGCCTCCCATATCCGATAAAATAATGCCGATAGAAGTGGGCACGTAAAATATGATATTTGAAAACGGACAACCAATATAAAGTGTTCGAATATGGTCAATGAAAGTTCTGAACTTTCTCTCCGATATTCATGTAATACTTATACCTATTCTTTATCCTTGCCTACTTCATAAATATACAACACTTTTGTGTAATTCTTGCGAACAAAAAGAATGGGTTTTCAATGTTTCTACATTATATAATTAAAAACTAACTGCTAATCACATAATATTTCTAATAGCAACTTTCCACCCACGCCGATGGCTCAATTTCATTTGAAGTAAAACCGCTCACGCAAATCGGTTCGACCTTGAGCCTGCGTGAACAATGCATACGGACTATGTTAACGACGGTCCCAGATGACAATTTACCTTGGCTCGTGGCCCCAATCAACTTTGCATAAAGCCGACACACCTCCTCGGCGGCTTCGTTTTTAAATTGCATTCGCATTTATTCGCCTTTACCGCTTTCTCTGTTCGAACGTTGGGCGTTCGCAGGTTGGAAGACGGCTATGAATGGAGAGATGGGTCACGGCGAGTCAAGGTTTGAGGCCTTGAGACTTCCCGGCGATCAGAAGGCCGTCTCATCCCATAACGGCATTCCGTTCTCGGCCGTTTCTTCATTTCTCTAATAATCACTCTACGTACTTGAACCCTTACATTAACCTCCGTTTCAGGGCCACGAAATGTTATTTCCGATGAAAGTGAATTCTACTTATTTATCGTATTATTTCTCTATGCATATATTATTAACATTTTGAACCGCTCTCGCAAGCGGGCAATGTTCCATATCGCCGTGCATTATTCTCTCAATCGAAAATGATTAATCCGTCGCGTTCGTTTAATTGAGTTAACGTTGTTAGGTCGCAACAGTTGGTAGTAATCGAATCAAAATCCGATCTAGGAACAACAAAGTAATCGGGGAATGTCTACCTACAGAGGTATTGTTTTATTTTGTTTATTTTTCCCTTATATTTTTTTTCAAACGCCTCGTCGATTACTTATTGCCTAACGAGTTTCGCAAACAATAATTTTTATTGATCCTTACTGTAATGGGGCTGGCGGTGACCTGCAGTAATTTCAATCGGGTTGCCTAACGCCCAGTCACCCCTCCCCCCTTCGTACCCCCATTCCGAAATAGTTCCCATGCAATTGCTACAGCGAGTGTCGCGCCAGAAACCAATCTCGGGACGTTCTGTGCAATTCCAAGGCGATATCTGTAATTAGTTGTGTATTGCCGATCGGAGATCGGGTTCTGGCCCAGACAGGAAACGCCGCAGAAAATAAATCAGTTATTTGTAAATAGAATATTGATTTCGCAATTCTTGAGAATCGATGGTAAAAATATGGCTTTTTTTCAGTTCAGATTATTTATTGATCACAACAAGATTATCGCATATACTGGAATAATTTCATGTTATATAGTTCTATTCTGTATGATTGTTTATAATTCACTGCGTGAAGCGTTTCATTTTCCCATTGCTTAAATAATGCTTATTTATGATTCGGAAGAATGTTTGATGAGTTGATAGTTAATTTAACGGAATGTACTGAAAGTTCCCTAATATATACTGAGTGCTACTTCTCGATATGTGTGTAAAATTTCAACCCGCTAAGTTATTTTAGAAAAAGGAGTAAGAAATTTGTTTCACAATGAAGGAAACAAAGCCATACTTTATATTATGGCAACGGTCAATACTTGTTCAGCTCCGGTTTAGTCATACAATAAACCAATGGCGCTATAAATATAGCACAAAACAGGTGAATTATACCGGGTGTTTCGCAACCGGGCGTTACAATTTTCAAGCACGAGTCCTTGCCTGTGTAGCCTTGCTTTCGGAAATCCTCTCGAAAATAATAATCGGTCGAATTTACACGAAATCAATTCACGACGGTCCCGGCGGCCGGTAAATCTCCGGCCCCGGGAGAAAGGGGCGCAACCCGAACCTCGGCCGGGTTAACGACACTTCAAATCGTCGGGATCACTATCGACCGCTATAGATCAAGTAATTCCTTCGTTTCTATGTCAGGGGTCGATAATCACCTGTCAAAATCTGGCACATCGAACAGATATGAAAATGCCTTTGTAGATAACGCAGTGTTATTTATTACTGAAAATTCGCGTTTTACAGGCAGTAATAAACGCATATAAATGTTCAGATCAGTGCTAACAAGACTCTTAATTGGTAGCGATATAACCGATTTGTCCATCCGAAGACATCTTCTGGGAGTGGAGATGGAATACCACCAGGGTGATGTATCTCAAGTCCTTGCGGACAGTCATACGTAGCCCTAAATTTACAACATTTAAGTCCGTTATTAGGATGATTAATAATTGCGCTTTAGCATGTGTAAATATTTTAATACGCTAATATCTTCATGAAGTAGCAGCTACGGCTGAAACGATCCCCCTCGTTTAAGGTGTGGTAGAGTGGTTAATGATATATTATTTTGACAATAAAGTAAAAAATGATCTACCGACAAATAATGTGCAAATCAAATGTTTTATCTATATTTTTTTCATGACAAAGTAGTAAGTAAATGATCTCCAGAATTTCGATAAAACCTAGTTATGTCTACAGGACAAATGCTAGATTGTGATTTTCACTGTGAAAATACTGTGCGTAAGGTGTACTCCATCAAACTGAAGCACGGGGATAATAACAGGGGTTTTAAAGCAGGTCGATAAAGGTGTCGAGGCGGAATGAAAAACTGGGTCCTGAGCGTTATGCGACTCAGGAGCGGTAAATCGGCGGATTTGGTCGCCTGGGTTTCCTTGGTTACCGGTTAAAAGGGCGGGGAGAGCCATTCTCCCGGCCCAAACCGATTTCCCAGGTCATTTCATGCGTTATCGCTCCCCCTAATGGCCGACTGATTGAGAGTGAGAGTAATGCTCACTGACCAAGGAGCACTTTCACTTCTCCACCCGATTTACTTTCAGCCGCTCGGCCACCCGACCGAGAGCCCTTATTTACGGCCGCTAGAAAAAATTGGCATCATAAGACAGAAATTTGCGGGTATTTATTACACCTGCGGCATTTTACCACTCACTTTTTGAACGAGCTAGCCGCTTCTAAAATTCTGGCTACTTCAACATCTCCACCTTCCAGGAACCCTGTTACAGGATATCTGAACCTTGTTTTGACATTAACACCTGTAACTAATATTCAACATTCTTCTACCTTCTACGTTGCTGTCAAAATGTATAGTTAACGGAGAGCATGTCAGATAAAATTCGTGACCCATACATTATTCGTGACAAATTGCTATCGTAATTTCGCTCGGAGTTCTCATACAGTATGCCGCGTATTATCCAACTCCTTACATCCTAACGCAGAACGCTCATATTATATCAGTGAACATGTTTTTTCTTCTCGGAACGGATCGAATCTGTAAATATAATAAGATAGCCTATAGGTAATAACTGGAGAAGTGACTTTCGAAGATGGATATCCTGGATGTGGATTGAGTTCTCCCGACCTGTCTCAATTACCTTAAGGAGTACGTGAAAGTGTTCCGACACAGACTTCTCTTTTAGTCAAAGAAGCGTAAATACAAAATATACCAATGCAGCTATTTTAAATGATCAATAGAAATTGAATCGCTATATGTATTTAGACTGCTACATAATTAACAGAATTCAAAATTTACCTGCTATACACTGTACTTATTTTTACAATATCATCTTTTCATGCTCGTCTGTTATGTCCTATTATTTTTACCATCGTCTTAGCTGTACACGCAACCCAGAAGAATATCTTTTCCATGCGTCTATATCGAAGCGCATAAAATTTTCTGAACTGCATAATAGTACACTTATAACTGTCATCGTTTGTAGATTACACTTTCTAAAGAACTCAGATGAACATTATGGCCAGTTAAGATCAGCACTATTTATTGCGTCACTGTAATTTCCGAGAGCAATACGCAAGAACTAATCCGAGCTAAGTGATCTGAAACTAGAAAAATATCGTCTGAAATGGAGAAGGTGGGACTGGAGGAAGGTGCCAAGGAGATGAACTGGTGTCGGTGTCCTCACTCGCATTCTCGTCTATTTCACCTTGTCCGAGGCCGAGGCGAGATGCATCATTCATAATCAGCATTTTATCTGCACGTTGAACTTTCCCACTACTTCCTCCACGTCAAAGCCCTTGCGCCGTTTTCACATCGCGGACAATTTAAATATTCATCATACTCTCATTGAAGAATCGGTAGGTCGAGTACTGATGGTCTTAAACAAACAAAGCATAAAATTGACATATAGGTTTCTAGAAATGCAATATTTGGATATTAAATTATATTAAAGCAGTATTAAACTGCTTTAAAAGAATATTATGTTCTGTTTTATTCGAAATGATTCGAGAAATTCTAATTTGTTTTATTCACATCTTCGTTGGTGTAGATACACTCTTATAAGGATAGAGAAAAGAAGGATATATTTTAGGTTAATAAAGTTTCGTATTACAAAAATAATCTTAATTGTTTCCCTATGTTTAGCTATAACGAAAGAGCCATAACCATACTTTGTAGTGTCGATAGAATAACCTGTTCCATATAAATAAAATAATAAGCAATGAAAATAAGATATGAGCATTGATCTGGAGATGGAAGTGATACAAAACAGCCAACGACGTTAGAGAACGTAGCCTGATACGCATACTTATAATCTGACCTCGCCCTAGAAAAAGAATTTTCGAAACTGGAAATCGACTCCGACTTTAATAGCGATTTTAACGACCTCGGCCGAACGCCTCAATAGCACAGCCGGGCGTGCCTGCGGTCGAATCGTCCCTTTTTCTTAAACCTACAATTATTTTCTTCTCAACACTACATTCCGAGAAACAAAAGCGGCATAGTTCTTACTCAGTACACTCAGGTCTGATGGGATTGTAAAAGAATTAACTACTCAATCAATTAAACGTCAAAATATAGCTGATCAAAGTGGAGCTTTCAAGGCCGCAGGAAAGTCAAGGAAACCGCCATTCACTTTCTATAACTGTTAGTCGATGGAAATATTGGGTAGGCCGGGACTATACGACGTGTCTCTTAGGCCGGACTGTGTTATCACGTCCAGCCACAATTTTCGCAGCAAATACCTCGAAGCAATACTGTTTATTTAAGAGTAATAACACAGTCATTAATTTTTACTATGTTATGTTATCAGAATAGCATTTTTGCACGTTACATGTAAGGAAATCTAATAAATACTCAATATAAATTTCTAAATTCTAAATTAGAGAAAAGGTTTTGAAAGTACCACTGGTGAGATTTTGGGTTACCGTCAATCAGATACTTATATAACCTTGACTATGTTCCTGTGAATCGACACTGCCCCCCTTAGTTCGTGTTCGGAGTTTTAAAGTCAATTGATTTTGGCAGTTTTACTTTCTGGCACTCGGCAGGTGTCTGTACTCCTACAACGAACACACGCCGAGGAACTACAATATTGTACGGTTGATAAATCTGTTTCATGCGTTTTATCAGAGAATCGCAAAACATGAAATCGAACTATAAGGTGTAGGAAAAGAATAACGCAGATTATTTTACATAATTTTCCACGATTTAATTCTATAATTTACTTAGGCTATTGTACCGTAGCCCATTATGCTACTTGTGCTATTGCCAACTCCACTTCATGTTAATTAAGTTTGCTACATATTTGCTACCCAGTTAGAAGAAATCACTTCCGATTCCCTCTCGGCTATTTATTGAAACTCTCTTATTATGTTTTGGCTCGGGAGATACTGCCACCGGCCAAAGAGAATTCTAATCGTTTCCTCTCTAGAAGTGACCGGATTTACGGCGAATGGAAATATCCCGGATCGAAAGCGGCTTGCGGGGAATTTAGCGTTGACGCCCGATTATTCGCTCCACGTAGGTGAGCACTCGGCAGAATATTTAATCTCTTTATAATTGATACAACACCGATGACCATTGACGAAGAGGAAATGGGTTGTAGAACCAGTGCGCGAACAGGATATTGCATGCGCTTCCAATTCCTTACAGCGTCGTGTCTAATGTTTAGTCAGTCGGACGGCATATATAGAAGTAAGCAATAAATGAATAACACACAATGAATCGCACACAATTAATCAAACTCTCATAAATGTAATTAACATTACAGTACCTTTGTTTCGATTTTTCTAGACAAAAATTACATAATTGGACTTGAGTTTATAGTTTAAATGCATTCAAAGAACACACTCATAAATTAATTACTTATTTATATAATTAATTATTGCTGGTTTCTTCAGGAGAAATAGTTGATAGTGACAGCATGGGCATTGTTGGTTATCTTAATTCATTCAATCGTCTGATTGACATCTGTGAATGTTTTGCTCTCATACAGGTTATTTAAAATTACTAATTGATTTATTCCTTCATTTATTCTTTCTAAGGAAAATCTTCCTACGAGGTGTCTAGACACTGAAAAGGGTGGCCATAGGACCTCCTCAGGCTCAAAGACCGTTTTGACGCCTACAGTTGTCACGAGGCTGTTGTCTATTCTATTCTGGCTTATCGCAGAGTGGACAGTCGCAGAACACGTGATCCCATAATTCCTCCTTCACGTAGGCGGACAGGCCTTGCCCGTGCTGATCTGCATTGAACCATCCGCGCCCTCTTACCGAGATCAAGACGCTCATGACCCACCGCTGCTGCGGACACGAACTGGTAGCCCCTACTCACCGCATTCCTAGACTCTCTCCCATCTCTCATGATTTTACAAGCCGTATTTTCAATTTAGTCGGTTACAAGATATTTTAAAATGCAATTCCGAAATAGAGGTTGTTCAATAAGAAAAGGAGGTTTTTGCGGTATGGGCAGAAACCATATCAGTTTCCCTCTCTAAAAATATGAGGTTGATTTAACGGTTATTGGCACTACGCAGATCCCCGTTTTTTATCAGCCTTTCAGGTCTTTCTTCTCAATATCGGAGAACCGGGTAAAAAATGTATTGACGCCACAACTAATCACTTAGAGGACCATTGTGGACAAGTAGCCGCGGATATGCCTTTCACTCGGGCGAAAGGTGTTCCAGGCGCCCGCCAAATTCCGAACGGTATCACCGTCTGAATTAAAAATTAGTTGTATATGCGTCCGTTTCTCCTCGGCCGAACCCGTTCGGCAACACTTGCACCGGGCGTATCGATTGGTCACCGCAAACGGTTTCGCATTTCGCTCCAGGTGTCGACCCGTGCAGGGTGACCCAACGTTTACGCATAAATATATGCGCGGTTGACAGGTGACGCGTTACATTTCGTCGGAGCGGACGCACGCGCTGATTTGAAGCCTACACCGCCAGTACCGGCCTAAGCCCTTGCACAATCCGCTCAGAGCCTGGACCGGTTTCAAATCGGAGACCCAAAAGCGTGTTTTCCTCAACAGCGCCCCTATTTATTCATTCATTCACACTTTGAAATTTCCAGAGAGCGCAAATAAATCGGTCAATTAACATTTCAGACTTGAAGGACTGGTCAAAATTTGACACGGTCCATTGAGCATTTTTTGTAGTAATCCGCTAATGAAACTGTAAAATATACTATTGCTTATTTGATTTTTTATATACGACAAGACAATTATTATATCAGCAAGCCGAGTTATTTAGGATTTGGCTGGAAGGAAAGGATGAAGTGATATTGCCTAAAATACCTCTACCGCATTGTTACAATTTTTGTAGTTCATTCTCTCATCTGGTCCTCATGTGTGAATGTTTTGCTCTCCCAACTACCTGGATTATACGGAATCGTAACCGTTCGCGGTGAAATTTTACCTTCCCCAGTAAATCTTAATTACGTTGAACTGCGCGGTTAATTTCTCGACCTGGACCATCAATATCCTGTAATATAATCGGACGGATCAATTTTGTAATGTACCGCTCGAAACAGTGAATTTCACTTTCCTGATTGGAAAAAAAACGCACAAAAAAACAAGACGTTTAAACCACACGAAACCCTATTTCGTTGAAACGTAATACATCTCGCGAAAGTCGTTGTGTGTACGGATCTGAACTGTGGTCCGTCGGGCGAGTTTCGGGCTGGGACAGTTTGCGCCCAGCGAAAGAGAACTGTGTGTCCAAACGCCCTCGCCGGCAGTTTAAATAACGGAACGGGAGAAGCGGAGGAAGGCGTTGCGACGTCGTAGCTGTTGTGGTCAAACGGGGCTGAACTTAATTGCGTTGCGATAATAATAAGGAACCACGCCCGAATAAAATGACCGAGGAATTTCGGCGCATTGTGAAACCCTTCTTCAGCCTGGCGTATCGATACCGACCCGCTGTAGGCTGGGGCCAGTGTTCTGAAAATTATAGTAAACAGATGTTCTATCAACGTTGGCTACATTCTTTACATGCTATAGTAGATTCAGAGAATATTCATTTTAGCTGAAAGACCGTCTTTTCTCGGATACAGGCTCTAGCTATAATGGCAGGAATTTTAAAACGGCGGAAATCTCGGTAGAAAACATATAATGTGAAAATAAATATATACTATGAAAGAGAACGCAGATTGTGTGACCGCTGGGCAAGTCATGTTCAACTTTCTTTTCGACCAGTACTGAAACAATTACCCGTAACACTTTCTAAAATATGAGCCGATACTTTTCAAACTATCTGCCATCACTTTTAATTATGGCCTGCATTTTGTAACGGGAATAGCTGTTATATCATTATTCCTATTCGTTTTAATGAAAATTATTTGTTGTATCAGCTTTCGTTCATAAATATGACTAGGATTTACCAAATCCAAATAAAAATTTTAATTTATGTTTACTGTATATTTTGTGTGTTTCTGTTTCCTCTCGCTGGTTTGGTCTTTTGCTAAGCCGGTTTCGGCTGCTCGCCATCTTCAGTAGGAGTTTTAGTCACTTTGGATGTTTTCCCGGCATCCTCACTGCACTATCGCTGTCACCTGTACTGTCACTAAAACATACAAAACAGGTATTCTAAACTAATTATGTTTACCTTGTGCACAGATATACACTGTCCGGTCACAACCATGAAGCATACGTACATACGTCATACATACGTACATACGTGCATACGTTGTATATCTCTGGTATTTCTGTTGTTGAGAAAATTCTCTCCGTCTGTCCATTTATTAAAAGTATCTTCTTTTTTTGCGATGAATTTGGGGAGGTGGCCTTCCCCCTCATTGCCGCCACTTGGCTGTCTCGCTTCGACTTTTTGATCGAGCCCTAAAACGCTCTGGAGAACAAACTCCTCCGGGCCAATGACACGCGACGTCCCGGATTCCTGTTTAATTTGTTTCTCAGAAAATTCGATATCCGCCGGAATTCGGGATCGATGGAAAATTCAGTCCATTATCGGGATTCGAACTCAGCTCAGCACGTTTACGAGCGCCAATTTTACCACTATACCGGAACCCAATCGGCGGTTTTCCCCTTCAGTTAACCGTCGACCCGGATACGAATTTTTCTTCAAACGGCATGAGTTCGAAAACTCCAGTACATTAATTAAAAATTCATTATATTCGATAAACTTTCACTCCTAATAATTTGCTAAATAGCACGATTTATATCGGACGGTCGATTGTCGAAAAATAATTTATTTCAGTTACGTGGAAAGAGGTACAGATTGAGTGGAATAGGCTCTTCAACATAATTACTTCGTTGTGTAACATACCTTATGTTTTGACGGACTTTCTAGATCCTGATATTGGCACAACATAAAAACTCAATTCGGGCCTGAGCTCACTTCTGTTACCGCTTATTTATAATGGATTAAGCTTATTTATAATATATCCCGAAATCAGGAATAATTTGTTTTCATATACACTATTATGTGTTTTGAGACAGATGAGGACAAATAAGGAGTATTGATACTACCCGCGTAATGTTAATACCTTGCCAATAAAAATGAACGTCCGGTATGACCTAAGACACGATCTGCGACCTATACCTCACGATTTATAGTAAATTCTTAAATCTCCAATTAATAAGTGCAACCGTGATAATTGCCCTTCCAAAGTGGTGCGAGCTCATGAACCATTTATAAACCATAATTATATACCATTTATAAACTTTCAATTCGATTGAAATTATGGGGGAATTATTTGATGTTAAGCAAAATTCTGATAGGAGATTAACTAAATCTGGCCGTTATACCAGCAAGCATAACGACAGGGAGGGAGATCGGTGTTCAATGCAAAGGACGAATAATAATTATTCGGCTGCCAATTTATTTGTCTATCTCCCTGCGCCCGTGATTGATTTAAATTGCCGCGGAAAGTCGACTGTTATTGGTGTTCGCCTCCCCGGGTTACTTATCCAGTGACCAGTGACAGATTAAAAGTAGCACCGATATTTATGAGCCGGTCACTTTGCCAAGCAATCTGGCTGAACGTGCTATTGGGACCATTAGATAAATGTCTTGACGTCGCAGCGGAAACTAATTGTCCGACAATTCAACGAAACATAACGAGTTGAACGAATTTGAATTGATCGATAAATTATAAATTTGAAAACAAATTCCAATTAGGGACCCGACAATTGGATTAAAGGTATAGAACAATGAAATCACTATGTGCTATTTTATTTTAATATAAATTTTTATATACAATAAAATAGTAGAATCTTGCCCAAACAGTAGAGTAGAAAGTAACGCGGCTATAATAGTATGAAACCTTAAAAACCACCCCCAAATGTCGAAACGTATAAAGATAGTTGGTGTTTTATACCCTAACCGGAAAATATCGACTATTCTTAAATTATTTCGTTCTTAAAACAAGAACAACCCAGTAGGTTAATCATACGAATACGATACTCAGCAATAATTTCCTTGTTTCCTTAAAACGATCCCATCGGACAGGGAGTGTCAAAGGAACAACCGGTATTGGACGGTGGTTATGCTTCCGAGGCGGTAACTCGAAGGACCGGTCGCCGGGTTGAACTCTCATGATGCCGCTCAACTGGAAATCCAGCCTAGATGTTGAGGAAAAACGGGAAGGATTCCGGAACTTTCCATCGGAAGAATATATGGACTACTTCAATCATACCTGTTTCACGATGTCAGATTGGTTAAGCTGTATCATTGCACTTTCCTTCCGAAGCATTACGAGTATATCCGACCGGCGTTACATGAAATGTTGTCAGTCTTCTGGTTTTGTTTAGTATAACATCTTGTAAAAATGTTTAGTATAACATTTCGAGAAGAACAGAGCCCAACGTTATATTCTGGGGATATGAAAGGATTCATTTCACGTTATATAATTTTACTTTATTATATATGTTCATTAAATATCCATTTTTTACATAAATAATAAAACATGTACACTAGTCGACGACACCATTCCAGACGGTGGGAGCGAAACATTAAATTCACCCGCTAATACCGTTTGCCAGATCTCTCTCTACAATCATAATGTAAAATTTACTTTCATTTTAATGTAGAAAGTGCGAGAAAACGTTATATCACAGCTTTATTGTCATGCCGCGTGATCATGATCTTATAAGACATTAAAATTCCCACATAAAATTAATGTTTCCGCCTTTCAAAATTATTTTTCGAGTAATGTTATCTGGACACTATCATTTCATCCAATTATTAAATAGAAACGTTCGTTAGTAATTAATAGTCACAAGATTAATTTTGATATGAATTTTGATGATGTAATGAATTTTGACAAAAAAAATTAGATCGGAGTTTTTCTGGAGTTAATGCAGATCCTCTCGATTAATTTCATAGTACAATTTTCATTTGTACAATATGTAATTATAAGTGTGTTCAACCACCGGATTTCGACCTCGGTATCTTCAGTTGCATTTAAGGTTGGTGGCGCTATCCTCTCTATCCTAGAAGATTGCAGAAATCGGCCACGAACGCAGTACACTGTTGCGTTTCCAATCGTATACGTGTCGCAACCAGACCAGTTCCTACGGATAATCGGGGCAGGGAATAAATTTAAAACTATTAATTGGTAACACTTATTTGGACCCGATTAAGGCTGTCCCGTACTCAGCGTTCGAACGAAAGCTCGCCGCGGTGAACCGAGCGCCGCGATTTCGCAACGGTTCAATCAACTCTGGGCGAGCGCAAAAAGCCGGCCGGAGTAAAAGTAATTTTCGCCCCACTGCGACGACACGGGCCGGGACGATTTTAAAATAGGTAGAATTTTCGTAAAGATTGAGACGCAGGAGTCAACCTCTGGGGTTCGGGCGGCTGTCAACGGCATGCGCCGCCGTTCACTTCCTGTTCTCTGGGCGTTGCGAAACCAGGAATAAAACGCCGTTCGATAAGGATATCCGAGAGGTGGTAAAAGGACGGAACGAGCTTATGAAAAACGGATCGTGACCCGCCCTACTATTTAAAATGTAATTTGCTTACTCCGGGCGCTTTTGTTTCCTTTTAATATAAGTTTACGACACGTACCGTTCTACTTATCTTTCATTACAGTGCACTCTATCCGATTCCTGCCCCGTGACACGGTGTCCCTGAGGCCTTTACCATTGTTGCAACGATCACGCCCCTCTCTCTAAAATGTATATATTTAGTTACACTTTCTAACGTTTAAGAGCAAATAAATTTATTTATCTTATACGAGGGACGTTTATAAGGCTCCAGGGAAATGTATTCACTGTGATTTTACTCTTTCATGTTCTCCTAACCCCCAATAAAACGATTTACTCATTCATAAAGAGTGAATACCTGATAATAAAAGTTTACAACAGTGTCAATTATCAATATAGTATTCTGTTTATGAGATGTAATTAAATTTAATCGGATTAAATTCTAAATCAAAATGAAAGTTATTTATGAGCAGGTGTGTGCGATGTTTGATTAAGCCGTGTTATTTTGTCGCATCTCGAGATCTAATAGTCCAGATTGCTACGGTATTCAAACCAACCTACGTTAGACTGTTTTCGGCTTCTCATTTTATCAGTCCACAGTTTAGGTGTATTACCTACTGGATTAGTAG
The DNA here is from genome assembly GCA_019843655.1 of Lethocerus indicus. Taxonomy (NCBI): domain Eukaryota; kingdom Metazoa; phylum Arthropoda; class Insecta; order Hemiptera; family Belostomatidae; genus Lethocerus; species Lethocerus indicus. Next base: position 15,054,749 of record JACDQD010000003.1, on the reverse strand, counting down.
TGATATCATTACTGAAATTCTGAATATCTCGAACCCAAGTAAGTTGGCGTCTGAAAAAGCACCCGTTGTGTCGCCCTTGTATTTTCTATGAGTGCCAGTTAGGGCCGGGGGTGGGGACAGAAAACGTTATTATCATAACTGTGTTGTCCTTGTCATAGGTAATGATTCTTGAACTAGAAAGGAACAGAAATTACGTTTACGACTGTGCGTTCCAAATTGCTCGTGTTCTCTGAACTCCAACCCAGGACTCGGTACAATGTCATTTTGAACGAGCTACCGAGCTAGCGCCGTTCACTTACGGCGAAGGGCACAATCTGACGCCCCCGCGCAGTCTGGTCGGACGCCCCAGTCATCGGCAGCCTCCCAGCTTCTGAAAGAACGCCGACTCCTCTGCGAAAAACAAATATAGACATGGCAATAAATTGCCAACGCTAACAGGGCTAGTCTTTTCTTCAGCGCGAGGTGCAATAAACAACGGCGAGCACTCATGACGTGTGGCGAGGAGGGGGGCGGTGGGAATGGCGTTTAGTATTTTACTTACGGACATCCAATAACCGATACGGGGAAACGGTCCGCCGTCGAGAACGTTTGTAGTTACAACGCGTACGTGACTCGGGTTGTAAATTCCAGCCTACGGTTCTGCCACCTCGGTACCTCGCAGTTTACCTATTTGAATACCGTTTGACGTTCCCTTACTGAATCATGGTGGAACAATTTTCCAAAATAGAACTGTTTTTTATTTTTTTTTTGTATTAATACATTTCCGCTGGATAATCATAAAGATTTACTCACTGACGATAGAATGAAAAAAAAAACATTAGGGGTGCTTTTTCAAGAAAGCCTTGAAGGATAGTAGCGATGAAGAACCTCAGAATGAAAGTAATTCTACATTCTTAATGCTGGGACAAATGGTTGCCTATGCCATCTAAATTTATTACGTTTTTCTGTTATACCAGAATGTAATCGCATTCTAACTTAATTCGTTATTTTAAAAAAACTGTCATGACTCGTCGGGGCGCCGCCACATGAAAGAAAAAATTGTATAGAGGTTTTTTAAAATTTAATTTTTGTACCCGAGGTGGGCGTGGGTTCTTTGCTCTTCGTGGAGGGAAACATTCTAAGGTAAGAGGGCGACCTTTTCAAGGCCCATACCGGTGACTAACGTACAATTAGCGATGATTAAGTTGGGGAGCAGAGACCGGCTTTACTGAATAAAAGAGGTCCGGACCTCTCTTTGTGTTTAACCGTCCGTTGCGGAACGAATATGGGGGCGCGCCTGTTCTCTTTATCCTACCGGATAGCCAGTGAATAAAACCGAGGCGTGTTCCATGAATCATTCCAAGTGAATGATAACTTCATTAAGATTGAGGCACATACGCGAACCTACCTAAATCGTTATGAATTTTGACTTTCCAAAATTGTAAAATGCATCTCAATTATTGCAGCCAACCGGAGTTAGGCTATTTATTTTAACTGTTATGAACAAATAAACGAATATATTGATTTGTATAACATATATTTCATTCTGATTTCAGTCCATTGGTAAGCGATACTTTTCAGATATATTTTCTATCTATGTTGAACTATAGTTGAAAAAAAAACAATATGAGTGTTTGTGTGTGTGGTATGTGTAATTTCTAGGTAGTAAACTAGGTCTAGGTAGTAAGTTGCGCAATTGTATTATTAAAATGCGAAGACCTTGCACATTAATAATATCCATAAATGTAATTGAGAAGTAAAATCACATTCCTACATAAGTCGTACCTGTATATGTAGCAGTTCGTATGTATTAAAACGGTGTTTACACGAAGCAATTGGGCAATTCTACATAAATTATCCAGAATTATTCCAGTAACTGTATTTCATGATGGCAATGATTAGTTAAAATAAGGAATTGTTCCGATTATTACTGCGATACGGACTCGAGGGGAAAACAGGTTCAATAGGAAATGAGACCTTAATGGGACTTGCGACATGCGTTGCGATACATCGGCCGATAGCAACCTCGATAGCCGGAGGTTTGAACCGAGCCGTTATTCCCAGGCGCTCATTTGACGTTTATTTAATTGCAGTAATTTTTTCCGCCTCAAAATGGTACTATTTGCACCTATTTCAAGGTAATGATATGTAATAAACTCAACTGGCATTTCTGATTCACCCGATAACAACCGCCTGATAATTTTAAAAAAAGTAGGCTTATCCATGATCAAGTCGGTTTTAAAATTCTGATATCGAATACCAGTTATGAATCATCTACATTTACCAGAAATATTAATATAGGGTTCAAACATTTCTATTCACGTAGGTTGGGTACCTTATTGTTCTACACGTGTCTTCGATAGTTTTATAATAGTCTAAGTGATATCAAACTGCACTTTGTTGTTTTGTGCCATGTTCAGTTTGTGCCCAGTAACGCTGTCCCGCTCCCAATAATAATTGGCCTCGTTGGCGACGGCGTGAATCCGATGTTGCGAAACATTATTTTTACGGGCTATAAAATGTTCACTCATCGCGACAGTGGTGACCGCTTGCTATCAATTTCCGCCCGACCTAAATTGCAGTCATTAAACGTCCGGCGGGATCATTTTTCGGGAGAGTGCGGGCGACAGACTCGAGCCGTTGCTCAATTCGGGCCGGATTGGAGCAGTCTTTTTTTGTCCCCTTCGCCGTTATATAGCGGCGGCTTTTCTGAAATCGGTCAGAAACTGGTTTCGGTAAGTGTCCTAGTTCGGGTAGTAAACCTCCCCCCCTTCCTACCGCCCCCCTCAAGTTACCCTGGAGGGGGTCGGTACACCTGTCGGCGACCTTGTCCCTATCCCATTCACTTCCCCGGCCTTTTCCCGTCGTCGTCGTCGTCGATGAATATTATTTGTTTTACATAAAACTACCGCCAGAGTAGTTTACTTTTTTACCGACGGCCGGCTAATAACGGTCGACAGCTCGGAAAAAATATATACCGCGCCTCTTCTAAATAAGGGGGTGAACGGCAGGCGCCCAGCCACCAGAGGACCTTGCCACCATCCACATTAATAAAAAGATGGTTGGCGAATTGTGATTCATCTAACCGACGTTAAGTTTTGAATTATCTATTATCTGTCAATCTAACATTTGAATAATTAAATATACAAAACTACTATAATAATGATGTTAAAATTAAAATAAACTTACTATAAATTTCTGTGAGCATAATTTTATATATACATTGATTTTTGTATTCATTCAATTTTTATTGGCCTTCTTCTGTGTAATAATTCACTCATTTGATAGCAATTTATGATATGATACGGTGTGCAATAATTGTACTTGTAATTCATTCTATATACTAATTATATTTCATTCCTCTTGGATATAAATATAATGAATGAGTAAACATATTTGAACATATTAAATTGATCGTTATCTAGGAAATAAGCTTTGAAAAATAAACTGGTAGATTAAAAAAATAACTAGTTTTGCAATGTTTAATTAAGTACACTATATCTTTTGGAAGATCGACATCTTCGATATTATGTGACCTTTTCTTCCGTAACGTAAAACTTGTAAATATCTATATAGTACCTGTTTTGGATATATCCGTGTACTGAATCTTTGAACATTTTCCTACCTTGTCCCTGATTGGGTTCCTTGCAATGACAAGATTTTCTGCTAAAGTGAGGCACTGCCACGACATTCACTTTATACGTAAAAAGGGAATTGTGAAAGGTGAAAAATGTGCTCTGGCCCCTACTCTACTGAAAAGCACTTCCATTTGCAGCGATTACCTTGTAATTCGTCTAGGGCAAGCATGGCGAAATCCAACGAGGCTTCAACACCTGTCGGGATATATGAATTATTTTTTTCTGAAATAAAACGATTGAGTGAATTAAAGAAGGCAATTTATCGATACAATGTACATCATAGTTTAATTTAATCTTAGTTTGATTTATGCCCCATATTTTTAACGGGCAATCAGATCTGGCGATTGATGGCGAACCTTTATAGTATTTAAAGGTAATGGGGAGTCACTGATAACTAATTTTAGGGGGTCTTCGATAAAACCCCTCTTAAAACCCCCACTCTTTTTAAAACCCCTAATTAATTTCAGGTGTTAAGCCAGTCTTTCTTATACATTAGAAATGTTCTGGTGGACTACTCCTTCCAACGGTTTGCTTAGTACCTACAAGAGTGAGACGAGCCTTGGGGTTAGCCAGCAGTTTCCCGCCTCCTTTGGGAAGGACCCTGGGAAGGCCAACCTTCCAGGGGTGTGGAAATGCCCCAGTTTCGAGGCATGTGTTGAAAACGATAGTCAACGAGTACTTTTTAGTACGGTGACAGTGGAAACTACCCATAGGTTTCCGAATAGTTATAACAAAATGTCGGCGTCTACTACGCCGATAATATAATAATATATTAAGTGCTTACCTAAAAAAGAAAGTATTTATTTTAATCGTATTTATTCATTGTTGTATTCATTTTTAGTACTTCCTCCTGTAGTACATATACAGTGAATTGATACTTAGTCAATGGATTTATCGGTTAATTTTCTAAAAATAAATTAGAAGATTTGATAGCATTACAAGTATCAGTGGCTCATTTTTGATAATATACACATATTTGTCGATTTTATCTGGTTGAGCGTTGTCAACATCTAAGGCGCCAGCCTTATATATTATTTAGTGTGTCTGGGACGATGTGCGGGCCAGATGCTACACAACCGCTCTCCGACCTTGGCTCAGAAAGCCGAACTGTACGTCGCGCTAGGGGCGTGGTGGACGGCTTCACTTGAAAAGAAATCGGTTTAATAGCGGCTTCGGTGCGTGAGCGGCCTTGGGCGCTAGTTGTGCGTCCGAGCTATGCAAATATGTGCCCTTCTGGTCTGCAAATGTCAGACTTCCCCCACACGCCTGTCAGCGGCGCCCGGGTAGCCCGACCGCCTATCTTGACTATGCCCCGGTCGGAGCACGTGGCAAAATCTGCTTCCATAGAACACCGAGCTACTCCGGATTCCAGCTCTTTCAATTAAAACAGAAACAAAAAGTAACAATAACAATTCAAGGACTGTAATTCAATTCTGTTGTCTAAATAGGTAACAAGCGCTTCTTTTTGACACAAACACTAAACTGAATTCTTCTGTTTCTCGTCCTGATAAGCCATAAATTGAATTTAGATTCGATTAAGCCGGCGCCCCATAGTGTGGGTTCTCGAAAAGTTGTCGAACTCCGCGCGAGAAGACCATGTGGAAATGTAACCTCAGCTGGCCGATAGGAATCCAGGTAGGTAAAGGTCAAGAACAATGATTGAAAGTCCGCCGCGTTCAATTCTCTGGAGAGCATGTCCTCAGTCATATACAACTGGGAAACAGCATTTGCTCTTGAACTGGCTCAAGAGCTGGCTCTTGAACTTTCGGTTGGCTTATTAAATATACTTTTCCATTAATACGTGCACTAGGGGTGCCTTATAAACTGGACTTGTTTCAAAATAATTTGAAAAAAATGGAAAATAGTCGAGATGATTACCGGAGGTCAAACAACTATTGTCACACTCCCGAAAGTTTATTAGTTATTTGTTAGTCTTTTATTCTTTCTAAGACATCTCCCAAATTCAATATAACTAATCTTAATCCTCTATTTAACATTTCTGTTTCGAAACTTTATCTTGTTATATATATATTTGATAAGTGGATGTTGAACGGGGAGAGTCGTACGGTGCGTCCCAATCACGGATAACGGATGTTAGGATCTGACCATTAAAGAGAACGTCACTGTAAACGCGGAGCGCGACTTTTTCTTAGCGTGTAAATGCCCTTGAAACGGGAGCTAGTAATTTTTTCTTCACGGATTTAGCAGGTACGGATATGTCGTGACTTCTTTCCCCTTCGACAAGTAAGTGTTTACGTTACTAATAAAATTCTGCTGCGTACAGTATAATACATGCTGTACATTTCAAGGTAATCGGCAGTACAACTGCTGAATTATTGCGACAATTATTGAATACTGCCGCTTAAAATTCTTAAGGCAGCAATCTTGCGTAAGTACGCCACTATATTACTAAGGTAATGCAAGTGTTAATAACGAAATTCACCAAGTAGGTGAGTGCACACAATCGAAGAACATCCACAAATACCATCAAAAATTGCATTACTTTATTATAATATTTCATATATATGCGCTAACTAATTAATTAGTAATTAATTTCGGACAAAAGTTGGGAAAATAAACGCTGTTAAATTTTTCCATAATTATTTGGCGTTGTCACAGTACACCAGGAATTGAAATCCAGTTCTGGGCAGGCAGTATTTATTACCCTTTTGGTCGGTCTTTAAAAAGTTCTGGTTGTCCCCGGTCATGAGGGGCGGTTCAGTGAAACGTAAACAGACGTGACTGGGGGCTAATGTATTCAGGGCGACCGTTCCTATTTTGGCTCGGCTCAGCTTACCTGGCACTCGGTGTTCCCTCACTATCGGAGCACCGAGGGGCTCTAATGCACGGCCCCTTACCGGCTCAGACGCAACACGGTCCCTTGCATAAAACGGGTCGTGGCTCGCCGCTCTCTATCTGATCCGCTTTCGATTTTTTCCCCGATGGATTTGCTGTTCTCATTAGGAGTTGGGGTGGCGGCGGCGGCCCACAAACGGGGGCCACAACTCCACCACTTGGAGTTTAAAGCCGATTTTTGAATGGAGTCCTATTTTCAATGGTATACATTACCCCATCAACCAATAAAGTGGGAAACTTGCAGTAGGAAAGTTGCATAGGGTTAGGCAGAAGCCTATGTCGGGACCTTCGTGATTTGATGCTGGGAAAGATGTTTCTAGTAAGCGTTTTTTATTTTGAGCAGATATAACAAGTGCTTGACCTACTTCTGAAACGTTTAATACCATCGTTATATTCTGTGTAACGGTTACCACCGTCTGGCAATTTTAAATCCGTTGTTTATTTACGCTATTTAGCATTTTATTCTTTGTTTTAAAGTGTTGAAACTTTAAAACCACAAGATATACCACCTTCAATCATTTGGCTTACCACGTAGACAATTTAATACACGCGTGTTTCCTGTATCTAACCGTAAAGGTTTATTGTAAAGGCTAATCAAGGAAACGGGAAATCAAATATAGCGTTTTGGTATTTATGGTTGATATAATTGCCGTGTACCCGGTCAGCAGTCTCATTCAGTCGCAGGACTAATTCTGAGTAATTTTTAAATGAAAAAAATATCTCGGACAACGACAGAGCGACTGGTAATTTGCGGTCGAAATGTTGAATTTCCCGAGTGCCAAGGTTATTATTATTTCGCGAGCTACAATTAGTAGATAGTTACAATTTTAAAATAATTTAGGATAGTTATAATTGTGATCAGGAGGCGAGCGAGGCCAACCTCCTATTTCCTTTCTGCTGGTAAAGCAAAATATGAATCAATATTTATTTATAAATATAAATCAATATTTTCCTTCTACTACTTCACAGGAAAAGAAATAATTCTGAGATAATAAATCTAATAAAAAATATGGACTCGATTACCAGTTGTTCGACGGCAGGTTATAATCAACTTATTCCATTTTATGTGGTATTTTAATGCATTGAGGATATTTGTTGTATAGTTTGTGCCAAACCCAGATAGCTCTCCATAGAGTCTAATGTCACCTAATCTCCATCAAGATGTTATGCTTTCGTGGGCATAACCTTGCCATTACTAACCTATATAATTGTTGATTGGCAGTTTAATGAGTTTTATAAGTTATAAATTCTTCAACATTGTATGTATTAAGCCATCATTATTATGCCATTTCACCTCTGACGATTGCAACATGGAATGAAGGCAGGTGCTAAGTTATTTACGTTTTGTCCACGAACCCTCGATGTTTTTATTTTTCTCAGTACATAAGCGAATAGGATACATATTATCATATCCGATTAACAAGCGAAAACATTCAGGTTCTTCTAGAATCGTGCGTAAACGATTGGCGCTCGGATAGAAGCGAACCGTCCATTCCGAGATTCTGAACTTGACGAAACTGCCGGAAGCTTCGTCCCCATTGACCTTAAGCCACAGGTTCAATGCCAGGTCCATTAAACGAGTTCCAGTACAGAATACCCGACGGATAATAGACTCCCTCTTCTTAGTTTTCTCATTCTTAGAACTATAAATGAAACAAAAGTAACATGACCTCAAAGCGATCGGTTTTATCATCGTTCGATTCCCCGATTAGTGATTGTTTCTGTGAGAATATCCAATCCACATTTTTTTCTCACTACTTCCATTGCATAATCCAACTCTTTGCTAAACAAGCATCGGCGTTGTTCTCATGTAAGGATTCTCTCCATGAAATCCGGCCTTCTTACAGCGATCCAAAAGAGATTGGCAGGACGAGACTCGGCTCAGAACTTAGCGCTGTTTTGGAACCGCACGCAAAAGCTACCGACGCCAAGTCAGCTGTGGACTGTTTCATCAGAACGTCCTACGAATGTGCAAATTATTTGCACACGTCATAAAGTTGCGTACCGATAAGTAATTATCAGCGGTGCACAATCAACAAGTCAGAACGATTTAACAACACTGATGTTGTGTCATCCTTTGTGCGGCGTGCCCGGTAAGACTAATTGTAAAGTTTCCAATTCTTTTCTGGCTAAACTTAGCTACTTTAAATAAGAAATACACCCACTGTAATCCGTCCCCTGTGTATATTGGGTGCAGCCAACTGTGGTTTATCTTATTTAGATGGAACATCAAATGTCCTGAGCTATTTGTTCAATAAGGATCGAACTTAGTCCATTCGGAATAGGGAATCTCTGATCTCATAGAAAATCAATCCGATCTCTCTGAGTACGTTCCTATTCCATTTTATTGCCACCGTTGCTGCAATCTTAGATTAATTTTAAGGAAAGGAGGTAAAATTGCCCATGGGTGCCATGGGGTGCTCAGGTGGGCTAGCCCAGCGTTGTACGGTTGTTACGGTCTTCACCGTAAATGTTTCTGCATAACGATTGCCCTCGTAGCACGAAGCATTTTCTGGAATTGGATACGCGATTCGGTTTGCAGAAGTGATCTGAAAACAACAAGTTCCAACAGTAATGACCTGAACGTCTCTCGAATAGCGCGGGAACACACACTGACTTTGTTGGAGGCTGGAAGAAAAAACAAATTTGAAACCGTGAAACCGAGAACGTGTTCCCCGCCCCGAACAAGGCCCGGTGGAACAGAAAACGTGACCAAGACATTTCTCCATTATACCGGACAAAGCCAAGAACACTTGTAACAGCAATGACTGCAAATTACTAAATCCCGACTGCGTTAGCTACGAGCAACAATGTCCAAACGTTTTTTTCTTCTTTTTCGAGTTTGTGATCCCGCTTAACAACGGTGCGAAATAATAGTGAACTAAGTAGTTCACTTTGCTACCTACGGTATGGTCATTGGAAGTGAATTTCGAATAAGTCCCTATGATTCAAAACCCGCAGAAATTTATTTTACGTATTTCACACGAAGTAATACACCATTTCCAGAGTACTCAGTATATTCAACAAGCGTAAATGCAAATTTCAAAATGCCTGCAAGCTGGAAAGTCGGTTATTTATTTACTCGTGTACCATCAAATAATATTTCTGTACATTTTTTGAGGAAATAAGAGAAAGTTGTAGATTATTGTATCATTATGGTTTTCACAACAGCACAAAACCCCGTGCCACCACCGTATGAGGGGAGCACTATTCTAGGTAAATCTTCGCATTTTCTATTCGCGATACATTGTGCGGTAGGCGACGATGTTGGTTTTGCAATTTAACGCAAACTTGTAATTCAGATTGGGCGACAGTAGTAAACTGTTGTAGTGTTTTGTTGGGGCCCGGCGGTATCAGATTGAGGGGAGGGCGGCGATCATGTAGCGGCCGGGAGCCAGTCACTACTCCACAATACCCAGGCCACACTTTATGACGCCGGTTGCGAAATGGGAAAGGAATCGAACATTTCGAAGGAAAGGCGACCCGTGTACCGATAATGAATACATAAGCTGACCGCCGGAGGCCTGCCCGTTCTGGAATCTCTGAACTCTGAGCACTGTGGCCGTTCCCACTTTCCGGCAAACGGAATCGGTCCTTCGTCCGAGCCGGTCCTTAAAAATGTACAGCAGTCCACTGTAAACGAGAGGAGAGCGATGTCAATTAAACCTAATCCTTATGGCTCAGGAATGCCGGTTGGATTTCTCCGGCAAGAAAATAATAATCTGGGAATTCTGCAACCCGCGTTCTGGACCAAGATACAAGCGAAGAGATAAAGGTGAAAAGCGACATGAGAAGTAAGAGAAAGCACAGTTGATCCCAGCCTGCAGTAGGCGATAAAGAAAGGGCTCTTATTTATATAAAAATTATATTCCTGCGACGTGTTATCTGATATAAGTTAATTTCAAGCACGTTTCTTGACAAGTTAAAGATAACTGATTATTGTCAGACTATCATTTATCACAACCTATAATGAAAGAATTAATTCTATTTCGTTTTTATATTGGTTTCATACCGACTATGGTGCCGTTTCTTCAATATAATTACTTGAACCTTCATTTAATGGCTTACTGATAAATACGTAGGCTTAATTTATTTAGTGCTACCGATAACCACAAACTATCATTATTAGTAACCTCGCAAACATTTTTAGGGTCGATAAGTTTCACAAATCGAGAGAAAATAATCAATATGTCAGTCGAATAAAGTCTCACGCTATACAATGTAAGGCACGCCGTTTTCGCAGAGGAATTGAAGGACTTAGCCGGGAGACTTTTTAAGTCTGAAAGGAGGCGGTGCCCCAATGGAAGGGAGGTGAGCGGTGTCGGTAGTGCATTGTGTAATGAGAAAGGAATCGGGCGATTAACAGCGGTAGAAGGAGGAGAAGGAATAGGTGGAGGAGGTGGGCATTTCAGCCTTCGGATAGCGCCGCTGTCGAACGGCAACGGTCCGCGTTACACGTCGAGCGGTACGTCACCGCCCCTGCCCACGGCTACGGCCGGCATTTACCCTTCAACACACCTCCGGATAAGGGCCCGATATCAGTAACGCTGCACGGAAAAACAAGGCCGTGCTAAACAGGCGACGGGCAATTAACTTGAATTAGTCCTATACTTCAACATTCACCATTCCTTTAGAGCTAAGAATAACGTCCCACTCTGCCGCCTCACTATTGCACTTCCCCGGGATTGGGCGGAGACAGAATGTCAAAAGAAATGTCATTTTGTATCTGGTACTGGTTTGGGGACTACCAACAAGTATTCCGAGCGTATGCCACTCAATATACTACCACTATGTAAAATTTTAGGGCCCGACTCTTGTAGGAATACGTGAAGATAGTCTAATTAAGGTACTGTATATTGGCCCACCCCGTGCCTGTACGCCTCTGCAGTGGAAAAATAAAATCTATTTTCAGTTAATATTTATTTTACCTATTATTGCTGCTTCGTATTACCATTATTATGTCGAAGGATTAAATAACTCGTCACCAAAATTTCCCGGAGACAGTGTGCCCACGCCCAACATTGGACAGGATGTGGAGAAATGGCCATCTCTAATGAGACATGATAACTCCCCTTTCACATCTCATGCAGTTTGAAAGTTGATAAACAGATAGTGGGCCCCGACACTGTAATACCGCTGCTACTGTAGCGCTGCTCGGTTTAATGCGTTTATATTTTTTTCATTGTAATTGCTTTTCTTATGTCCTGTTTTCCTTTTCTTTTTGTCACCACTCAGCCATGTGACTAAAGTCGTTTCATATTGACAGGAATCTTAATCGGTAGTCGACATGCATCGTAAAACACTCCATGGTAGAAGGAAGTGCAACTGACGTCGGGAAAAAATAAGTAGTTAAACAGGAATAGAATAAAAGAAAATTGCTCACATAATACTCCGAACCGGGGAGAACCCCGAAATATATATTTATATTCTTCTCCACCACGAGAACCCCCAAATATATATTTATATTGTTCTCCACCACGAGAACCGCAAATAACTCTTCACACCCTTTATAAGAAATTTAATTGCTACTTGACGTACTACTAATTAAATGATGGGCATTTAATACCGCAATTTCATAATTGTATTATCTCTCAATTAAATTATAATCAGTCCTTATTCGTGGTCCTTTATTACAAAAAAAAAATGGGAGCTAATTATTTTCCACGATGCGTCGGAAATGGTTTAAAAACCCGTTTGGATCTCTCGCCGTAACATTGGACACGCCTGTGCCTTGTCCATGATACTTGCCGTAATCACGAAATCCGGAAGCTTTTATTTGTATAATTAACAATTATACACGTGGGGATTTGTATCGCGCTCTATTTCACTCGGTGAAACGTGGAGTTACTTATTAGCGAGGTGAGGTCTTGCGTTTTGGCCACAATATCGAAACCTAGCGTGTACCAACAAGAGAAGAAGCGGAAGAGTTAGCGGTGGCGAACCAAATCTTATTATTAATCTAAATTACGGATAGCTGGACATTTGCATTGAGGAGAGAGAGAGAGAGAGAGAGAGAGAGAGAGAGAGAGAGAGAGAGAGAGAGAGAGAGTGTTGTTCAAAGCGCTAGTCAAATTCGTATTCGTATTCAAATTGTCATATTAATTACAGATAACATCTCTCCCTTGAAATCTGTTCATTCTGGTTTCGATACATTCGCATTCAGCTATTCGTGTCTAGGATCAAGTGCCTTTCACTTGGCTTAACTATATCATAATTTCAACGAAATAGGGACACGGCCGTAAACAAGAAATCTTATAACCGTCATTAGAAGGAAAGGTGTCTCCGAGAACGAATGCACTTAATAATCTGAATTGCGTCGCTCTCATTTTAAACAGTATAGGGGGAAGAAAACGGTCGCTCGGTAATGTGTACTCAAGACTAAAAATATATAACTGGATCTATTGTGCGAATTTGCAAATAGGTATTTTAATGTCATTTCCTTTGCTTCATATATGCGTTGCTACTGAGTATGAAAATAGATTATGTACACGTATTCAGGTCTTCGGTCTACTAACTACATAAAATACTTTTGAAGGAAGTATCTCATGGACTACTTAAAGTAGGTGTGCAAACATATTTCAATTATTTTCCATTCAGTTATGGTGAAAAATATTTGAAATAAATTTCTTCAATTATGTGAAAACATTATGTTTGTCCTTGAGATCAAAGTAGGCTATTACCGATTAAATGCAATAAATATCATTGTTAAAAATGTTAATTTGTAAACGTTTCGAATTATATAAATTCTATGAACTAATTAATGGGTTCCAGTCTCAACTGGTTTTTGTACAACAAGAGTTGTACAATCGATCACCACCGTCTCCGGGTCTGAACATTGTCAATGAATGATGTATACCGTAACGGTGTATGAATCATAACCACAAATTTGGCAACGTAATGATGTGATAGTCAGAAAATAACGAATGATGTCGTGTGGTGTCACTTATTGGACAATTGATCGTTTATTACTTATGATATTTATATTATATATTACAAATATTAAAGAACCCAAACAAGATATTTTATCATTAAATTATAATGGATGACATTACTACATTCTATCTTAAGATGAGAGGTTTGACAAGAACGAATGAAAAAAATCGAGAACTTTAATTCATTACTGAAGAAGTTTGTGAACACGAATGGTTGGACTGAGTCCAAAGCATCCGGTAGCCATTAGTTTCAATTTATTAATGGTTCAAAATGTCCGCCTTTATATAATCGGGTTTGATATGAATACAGGTTTCTCAAAGAAAGAAACGCGAGAGCTATTTAGGAGCGTTTTGCTTCCCTAAATTTTCAGAGCGTGCGCGTGGCACGTAGGAGAGCGTCACGCACCACCGGTAATCTCGTCAGGATGTGTTCCACCGAAATTCTTGGAAATTTCACTTCCTCGCCAGTTTAGAAAGCTCTCTCTCTCTCCCCACGAAAACGATTCTCCGCACGTCACCAATCAAAAATTAGGGTACAGGAAACGAATACGGGTTTTAAGATTTCTTTTCTTTTACGGATTATACAGATTTTAACCGTCAGTAGAATCGAATGAATGTAAAAATGAAAAATAACTCGTATCACCGATGAACACATTCTTTGACCATAGGCCTGCAAAGGATTTTCTGAATACAAATGTGCAATTCTGTATGTTTGGAACTAAGAGTTTTGGTAATCAGAACTGATATGGATTTTTATATCTTTTCAATTGTATTTCTTAATATTTAACCTAGTTTATGAGATCGTAAGAGGCTCAGGATTGGAGCCTCTGAGTCGGTAACTTTCAAAAGTATTTGGAATGGGCTGGGGTAATTTTAAATTGATGGTAATAGCTCTCATGAAAAACGCCCATTTCTTGAATTAAACCTGGCGTTACTAAAATTCATTGAAATCAACCTGTATAGTGGCCATAGATGTCTGAGTGACATTTTAAAGTTGAATTTAAAGTCGAATTGTGCCTTTAGATGGGAATTGTCATATTCTATATTTATGAGGGCTATAATAATATGCTTATTGTCATAATGGTTCAATTTCAGCTTAAAAAAATCATTTAGAATTACGAAAATCGGAGGAAACATTTAATGTCAGACACTAAATACTAATACAAAATGAACAGCACAACTCGTGTGAGAAATTAACCTGTGTAATCTAAATCTAATTAGGGCAGGGAGCACTCAGAGTATTGGCAAATATCATATGGTCCATTCGGGTTCTTGAACGGTTGTTTCTGTAAAGAATTGCGCCCGCTATTAATCAAGCATTGCGCGACACCGACGCAGCTTTGCGCAACCCATGTTTAATACAATTTCCAACCGAGTCGTTCCAATCAAAAACATTTTCTTAACGGCACTGAACTTTGAAATAGCGGAGCAAGACAAATTACGAATGGCCACATTATTAGAGAGTACGATTTTTTGTTTTACGAATCGTAATAGCGAAAAATTAATAGCAAATATGTGTTGAATATAACTGATATAATGAAAATGAGTATATTTCAAGAGTAGAAGGTTCTAAGGAGACTCCATTGTGTCAGTAAAAATAATCCACTACTCGACAACCGACAACTAAAATAGAACATGGAAAAATAACGGAAAATGAACGAATAACGTAATAATTATGTTAATTAATTAATCGTTGCTAATAAAATAGTATCATTTTTGACTACTGCAATCCAATCTCTCCCCGGATTAGGGAGGAGATCCTCGACGTTTGACCATTCGGGGTATGCAAATGGGGATGACTAAGACGAGGTTCACGCGCTTTTCTTCTTATCTGAGATACAACTTGAAGGTTAATTTACATCGAGGTCCAGAGCTGGCTATATAGCTGCAAGTGGTTGCGGAACATCGCCATGACCACAATGCAGTAGAGAGGAAATGCTGGTTAATGGAAACTGTTTTATTGAGGAGATATCAATCGGTAGGGGTAGGGGGAGCCTGCAGTGAGCTTTGTTTTCATTACTGTTGTGCCCCGTGTGCTGTAGAATATAACGTGGCCGTTAACTATATAATGAGCGGGCAAGGACGTGTTGGCCCGGTTACCTACCGTGTTCCGGTTACCGGGTCGAAGTTCGATTCGGTCCAGCTCTTCGCCCGCCCTCACCATGCCGACTGGCAGGGCACCACTCCCCTCGTAAGAATTAAAACTACTAACTAAAGGCTCCGATTTCCTAATCTGAGACATTGTCGGCTTTTTTTCTGAGGGGCTCGTTGCAAAACCCTACATCCTGGCCGCCTACTGAAACACACGCAACGTTGAGCAACCTGGCCGTCTCGCCACTTTCTGGCAAAGAGACACTTCGAAGAACTGGCAAAATTTCTACTCTCGGAGCAATTAATTAAACAATTTATTTATACGCAGCTGTAGGTTTGAAAACTTTTCTTCTCTTATGCACGCTAATATTTATCGTGCACCGATGAACACAGCGCCTCCAATATATATAGTTTTATAATTTTACTGTTATTTATTAATTTATCCAACATATCCGTATAAAATGAGGTCGGGCTGTGACACAGACCAAGGGGGCTATGGCAGTATATAATTGTGACAATATTTGATTATGAATGGAATCCTACTTCAGGGATACTACAACTTTATACTAAAGAAAATAGATTACAGACGGAACTGGACTAAAGGTTCGAAGAGACAAATATACTTACGAAACCAGTGCACGTTCCTCGCCTTGAGGTTCATTTCTCAAATTAGCGAGCTTTCAATGTAATACCACACGTGGATATATGCTTGAACAAGCATCAGTAATAGCGGATAAGTTACTCCATAGAGCACTCTATTGGTGGGAATCCGTGCGTAAATGATAACCGCCGAAGATGATAAGGAGCGGTTAGAACGGACAGCTTTCTGGATGCAATAAATAAAGAACGCTTGTTCTGTTTTCTTTGTTCCCTTCGGATACATTTCGCACAAATCGGATACAACACCCCATAATTAGTACATCGTCCTGTTTCGATTTCTTCCAGTCGAGAATGTTTCCTTTCCACCGTCCATTTTCAAAAGAACCTGATTAATATCAAAAGAACTTGAATTCGTTAGAGCGTGCGATACTGTAAAATATGGAAGTATTTTTCGAGTAGTAAAATGCATTCCTATCTGTGTTACAATATCCGAAAGCGGCAACACGTTTAAAAGAAGGTTATACTTGTGATTGTACAATATTGTGGTTGTACAATTAAAAATCTGAAGGTAAACCGTTGAATACAAACGCCTGAAGTAAAAGTTAGCGTCACTTGTGTCTCACGAAGAGTTTAACGCAGGATAAATATTAAGAAACTATGCCTTACCATGTTTTAATCAAGCTTTTGGTATTTATAGTACGCTAACTTCCTAAAGACAGCCATGATTTACCTACATTATTGACAGGATACTATCACAAAACTCGCAAATTAGTTCTTATCCGAAACAATAAGGACGAGAACCTAATAATCAAAATCAATAACATTGGGGCAAGGATAGCTTGCGTTATTCTGAAACGGGGAAAAACATCCCTAACGAAGATGGAGAGGGACAAACGGCAAGAATCCTTATTTTTAAAGGACAGCTTCTGGCCAAAAATTTCACTGTTACCAGCCAAAACAGAAAATAAAACTGGAAAAAAATTCCCAACAAACAATTCAACGAAAGTTACGAATGCGTTCGTTGCTAACATATAATTCGTTCGGAATTTCTTAATGATAAGGTGGAAAATAATGCGAGACAGTGGAGTAAAAAGGAGAAAAAAAAAGAATCGGCGACTGGTTGTAACCATGCGTTTATAGATATCGTAACGTCCGTAAAACTATTTCCACAACTTGACGGCCGGACAATTGCCGTCTCTCGCGGCGAAATAATACACTTTATTGCCCCTCGGCACTAACACCACCACCGGCCGACATCAGGGTCGGCTCATTTCGAGAGCCGGAGCAATTGGATTTAGCAATTGGGCCGAAGGAATTTCCAAACCTGGCACCAGCAGTTAAAAATTGGACACGGCGACGGTTTCTAGCCGAATTTTCAGGCTGTCTCCAGAAGCGTTTTACGGCCGACACACGTCTCAATGGAAGTAAAACAACGTTGTTGGTGACTGAGTGGCGGTGACAGGTTTTCGGCTTGCTCCTGTTCTCGAACATAAGCAGCTTGGTTTAAGCCAGACTTTTTCAAGTTCAATTCAGAATCAGTGTGGGCAGACATTGCATACAACAGAAAATGTGCCAATTTCCTTCCTTGAAATAGTTCAAGAGTTCTTTTAAACGAAATTTATCATCCATAATTAAATTTAAAGATGATTTTTAAAAGTAAATTTATATACCGTTCAAACTATATTTAGTTATGGAATATAATTAAGCAATTAGGAGGACATTATTTATTGCCTCTCTCGTAGACTTCGTCATAGCTGATAGTTTCTGCCAAGGAAGTAGTAGGATTGAGTACTAGTGCACATTCTGGTATCAAACACAGTTCATTTAAGGTTTCCTAACGAGGCTTGGGTTTTTCCAGTGTCATCCAATGCCCGAGAAGGGATGCGAGATGTCTTAAGCATCATGACCGGTTTCTTCTTCTTGGCATCGGCCAATGCATTCCGTCATCAATATGTTTAGTCAGGTATGTCGGTCGATGAAACTTTCCTCCAGCACTGTTACTGCATTATCATCAATCTTTGAAAAGACAGAATTAGATACAGATAGAAGTGATAAGAGCGATCAGATAAGAGTGATGTTTATTTAATCACAGCTAACACGCCCTAGGGTGTGTGACTCGGGACTAAACCGGTTTAGTTCCTTATCCTCTTACGGCAATCCTCCTTGATATACCGTTCACCCCAATATTGGTAACATGTCGCTAAATATTTACCTTTACAATCTTTGGATTGAAAATAATTGCGGTAATACTGCTTTCGGCCCGCCAGTGAATACACATCTATAGATGTGTGTCAGGACATATATGTCCTGTCCAGCCGAATGATTGAGCAGTAATAATTGTATTTTCATGACATCTTAATATTTAAATTAATGGTTGATCCAGCGAAATAAAAAAATAATCGCAAATTAGAGTTTCCATTTACGCCTGGTTATCCCTTATTTTACATACAGGAAACCTATATATGATGTGCTCTGTAAGTTAATTTTTTACTGAATTCGCGATCACGATTCATCGAAGAATTTTAAAATATGTACCGATATATTAATTCCGTACACCTTTTTTTATACATTTTAAGAAGATTTAATGTTCGCGTTTGGGAAATCGAGGACATTGGTTCATTTACATTTGTTGGTATCTTAGTATCCGTGCTCAACGGGCAAGTTCAAACAATTTGGGACTCCAATTCATGTAAATTGCCTATGTAGCCAGTCTGTTCTTCACCGGTTTTAGGTAGACAACATGGATTACTCCACAAATTATTCCACTTTTGTTGAAACGCAGTGTCCATATTCGGTAATATTTCTGACGTAACATAAATGACGGTAATCATCGAATTCCAAGATCTGAATTTATCCGAAGGGGGACATTATCGGTGGCCGCTAACAACCGTCCCCTTTTTCCAGTTCCCTTGTCAATAGCGGGCCAATTGTGCAAAACGGAGATTACGGCGGCCGATAATAGTCAAAGGGTGTAGATCGAAATCGGACATTCTGAAAAACCCCGTCTCACCGTCGCTCCGTTCAACATGAACGGTCACCGATACCTTGAGCTTGGTAATTGGTTCTGGGCTGCCGCAACACGGTGCGAAACTGGCCCTGTTTGCACCGATACTGACAGACCCGAGACCCACGGTAAGTGCCCGAGAATTATTACCGAACGTCCGACATTATAACAGAGACTTAGGGGCCACAAATAAACCTATTCATTCATATTATCTACGATCAGAGAACTGCAGTACACCAGATCAGACAGTAGCTAACTATTGAAGACGTCATGTATTCCCTGTAGGCATAATAAAATTAAAGTAAGAGGTAAAATTTATTCGCGAATATATGCAGAAACATAATTTTTATTACGCAATAATTTGAACGGAATGCTTGAGAAACGTGATTGATGTTAATGCCCTCGTCTACAAATACGACAAATCGATTTTCCACGTTTTCAATGGAAAGAAAAAAATCAGACAATAAAAGTGTAAACAATTAAGTAGTACATCAATATTTATATAATTTCCAATATGTAATCAACAACACTTTGAGCAGGATATTTTGGAAAACTGTTTCTATTCAGCCGTACATTCGGTTGACTTCGCTGTGTGCCCTTAGCGTCACGGACGAATTGCCGTTCCCCTAAATCTCGCCCTCGATAGGTCGTGGTCTGTTGATCATGTCCGTAAATGCCAGTGAATGCATTCGAAAGTACTCACAGCGTTCCGACAAATTAATATGAGTTATTAACGAACGCATTCGCGGTAATTCGGTTCTTTTAGCTCATCGCTGTAAAGGAAGTCAATTTTTCCGTCGTCAAAGTTGGAAGCTGGTCGTACATGTGACCGCATCTGGCAGCGAAAAGAGCCACAATTTGCATAATTATAACCGTTTTGTTGTTATTTCTTTTTTTTTGCTTTCCCATGCCTCAAATGTATTGTAGCGACTGGCTTGACCGAGTCACGACTCCGACGGGCGGACCTGAGGCCGGTCATGTAAAACTTGACTTATAGCAACATGTTCTAGGCGGGCCTTGCGAATCAGGAAAGCACTGTGTCATGGCGCAACACTGCGGTGTATATACCACGTTTCTGTCAATACTACGCAAAAAAAGATAAGTTAAAACACTTACCTAATGAGAGACAGAGAGCAAAGTGTAAGTTTTGTGCCCATTTTACTTTCTATGTGATATTTTAAAGGCTGGAAAGACTGTGGTTACCCCACTATAATAATAGCAAGTAAGTTTCCTTACTGATCTTATATTGAATTCAGTAATTATAATCCAAATATAACAATGCTACTCGCTGAACTTGTTTTATACTAAACCAGTTTCGACTTTTTGCCATCATCTAAATTATTCTATCGTATAGGGCTCCACTATATATTACAGAAGCAGAGCGATGATCAACTCGCCGTTGCAATAACGGTGCAAACAGAGTGCATATATGTGCGTCAGACATGTATCGGTGCGTAGTTAATTTACTGACGCGAAAGTAATCAAGGACAAGTACAGGTGAGTGGGGACAGGGGCGGTTTATGACCATTTCGACTGTTATAGCCTGCACATCCAGGCCATATGTAACAAACGTGTTTGTTTTTAAACATTCAAAATATGCGCATAACTATACGAAAAGCCGTTAACAAAAATACAATTCGTAATAACATTATAATGCAAGAAAAGAGTGGGTCCGGTTGTATTGGTGAGGCTGTGGGTGGTGGACTACTCGCGGGCGCGATCCCACTACTGCAGACCACGGGTACTTTTGGCTGCTGGGTTTCCCCTGGCCCGTTTCGCCCCTCCTTAGCTGACCTGGAACCGCCAGGGCTCCCCAGAACCACCATGTCGATGGCAAGCTTAGTGCGGACGCCCACTCCACATAACCCATCCACCCCCAGTCACTCCTCCCCTCAAACCGTCCTCCACACCCGACCTCCAGGTAGCTGGATTACAGGGGCAAGCCACAACCCCCAGTCGGCCAAATATTTTCAGATTTCCTCTACTTATACGACGCCATAATAAGTGGATTAGTTATCTAATAATAGCGGCATGTATTTATCTCTCTGACTCGTGGACGCAATTTTCAAAAAATTAATAACGCGAACATTTTTCTAATCACTATTGGGTTATAATACAGAATGGTTTCTAATAAACATGTAATTAACGTTCAGAATAGTGCCGGCTGTTTGGCCTAGTGAGCAGTGATGTTCATGTGTACGCGACACGACCAACGGACGGGTTCGTATTACTTATGACCGATCCCCTCCCCCAAACTCGATTGGCCCATACCAGAACCGTTACCGTTATGTATGATATTAAATACCGCTGCGCCCAGTTCGACAACAACAATGAGTGTCTAGGAAAACTCGAGGGAATTGCGACACACGTGAGTATTATATGTGACATAAGAACAATGGCCAGTGAGATCTAAAGGTGGGAAAGGGGGGGGGCGTCGGCGCTTACCAGAACCGTAATCTAGAGCGGGCTTGCCCATAGGGGCCGACTGTTCATATACCGGTCTAGCCCATTGTGTCCCGCTCCTCGTATAACTGAGAGGCTCTTAAAGGTATCGTTTAATCCTTCATCCGTTGCCTTTCCTCTTAAAAGGAAGGTGTCACAGCCGCCAGCCGCACAAACGGTTTTATCAGCGCCTCACATTTGATTTCATAACTAACCGAGAGCAATCTGAATTTCAATTGGGTACAAGGATTTCCTGAAAATGGCATTCTTATGTGACTTATTTATTTAGCTCATTAGTAGAGGTAATAAGTTATTGGCAACCATTTCGTCTTTGTAATTGTATTTCATTACTTTATATATATATATATATATATATATATATATATATATATATATATATATATATATATATTGAAATGGCTACAGCTATTCTATTAAGGCTATTTTATTAATAATTAATTTTTACTCGTCTAAAGTTGGAACGTAGTATGGAACCCTAATTGAATATAAAATGTTTGGGTTTTCTTCAGGCTAAAGGTTAATGACCGCAACCCGGTTGTTGGTATCCGGCCGGGCATAGAGTCCATCCCGATTCGACCCCCCCGCCTTACATAAACGCATCGAAGTTCAAGAGAGCGGAGCTGGCCCATGTCCGGGTCTCTTCGCGTTCCGTAACGTCCGGACTCTGCCATTTGGGTAATGGGAAAACCCCTCGGAGTCACCAACGTTCCTCCGTTGAACCCGAAGTTGAGTTCCGGCTGTAATTGAACATCGATTACAGGGATCGCGAAAATGACAATTTAGGGTAGAATCCAACGGCGGTAATATATCGACTAGTTTGGTCTAGTAACCCAGAATATAATTAATAGTAAAAAATTAAGAGTAACTTCCTATTACTTTATGAAATTAACCCTATGTTGGTAAGCGTAATGCCGTATGCCAGAAGTGATGAATTTTAATCTGATGGTATTATGATAAAATAGTATTAGCACAGCTTTATAGTTTTTTTTTTGTACAGGAATCGTTAATTTGTGCCATGTTCTGTCGATTTATTGCCTGATTACTCGCACCTAATGAATTTAATATAATTTTGAGTTTGTTGGTGGCCAAATTTAATGATGGGTTATATATATAAACGGATAATAAACATTGTGACAAACGGATTGTGACATATGCTTAAGCTGTAGTGTCACTCAATCATGCGGTAGAGGATCGAAGAGAACAATGTGCCATTCATCTCTTGGTTTAATCCCAGAGTTACCATCTGAGTAATAGTCGTTGGTAGATCGAGTTTGCTGACCTTAAATGACCTAATGCCAACTGAACGTATGGAAAACGGCCATCAGCCTGCACGATTACGTATGACTCAGACAGATTATTTCAGTCGTTAAGCAAATTGTTGTGTCTTTAATATATTCAATGAAAGAGGCCATCGTGTTTAACAAATAACTAAATAAGATTTATATTAATTTAATTGCGATTTCGCAATATTATAAAAATGAATAACTCAAATACGGGCTATAAATCACGATGTAGTCACAGACATAAGTATGTCTTTCTGATTATATAGAATAATCAACATGCAAGAGTTCTTTCAAAAAAATATATTCGCTGCCTACGTACTCGTCGGTTTGAAAAGATGAAATATGTAATGCACGATAGGCGTTTCGTTTCACTTTGAATAATTTAGACGGTTTATCAGATCGCTTCGAGGTGTTAAGTCATTATTATTAATGTATTCATTGTAGGTTGTGCAACGAATTACCAAATATTATCTGGATGAAATTTCGGAGCTGTAGGATGGCCGCAGGAGCCTATTTGTCTTATAGTGTCAGGTGGCTCAGAAGAAGATAAGACGAATTGTTCGCATCCCCTTATTGTTTCAATTTATATATTAATTTAGCACGAGTCGTGAGTAATTAAGGACTCGACAGCTCAATAATGATTCCAGCTCAAAGTAATTAAAATGTTTAACCAAAGGTTTTTTCTCCTCGTTCAGCGATTTTAATGAAATACTTTTTATGATTATACAGTGTATTTTCATTCGTTTTTATTTTTTCCCCAATAAATTATCATAGGCGGTGTAGCAACCCAGTGACCCTATAGCTCTAGCTCTATACGCATTAAGTACTAAGTTATTAAGTGTATTGATCTATGGGCTAGCGTTCGTTTGAAGTGACATTGCCGGAAGGCAACAGTTCACTATTAAGACAAGAATGATGAGAGGCCATTGGCGAAAACCTAAGAAAAGCCGAAGGATTCCCTAATAAATGTATATCGTTCGTGTGTCATATGCGTCAAATTGAAGTCGGTCAAATTGAAGATCTACAGACCAAAACTCTGTGGAAATAATTTCTTATATTGGTGTAACTTTTGACGAAGTCCTTCTGGTGTTTTGTGCGGATCACGGTGTGGTACGCGGCTCCGTTATGTGGCCACGCACTGTGGTGGTGCAATACCAGCCGGGCGCCCCTCCCTTTCCGCTACGCAACGGTCTGGATAAGTAAACTTATCTTATGGTCTTAAATCAGTCTCGCCCAGATGATTAATCTGCCCGATTGCGGCTTGGCCCTCCTCATTTTAACCTCATTATTTTGAAATTATGTTTTCAGTTACACCATCTGTCGGTCAAAGAAGAACCTGAAATATATTAGACTGTGCTAAGCTTTTTGTTTTATAATAATTAGATAGGGAAATTATTCCATTAGTTCGATAATATTATCTAATAGTAATAATTGACGCTAACGCGGCATCATTTTATCACATTTCAATATTGAAAATATGGGCTAAACAGTGATCGTGACTATAAAAAAAGTAATATGGGCTTTAAACGCCTATGCACCGTACCGAATGGAAGACCTATTGTTCTTCCTGTGTATGACTAAGCGCTGCTCTCTGGCTTTTTAGTGACCACCTCATATCGGAGCTCTATGACGAGGCTGAAATATGTTCAACGCAAGAAACTATGACGTAAAGCTGGGCGGCATTGTTTTATTTGTCTTGGGTTCAAAAGCTTGTGGATAACATGAAGAACGTAAGAGTATGATTTTACAACTTTTTCTTTAGTTGTATATAACCAACGCCAACGACACGAATGAAATCGTGTCACCTCCACTTTTTGCCGCCGCTTCCGAGCACTGTTTACATTCTTGAAATGTTCGCAACAACGAATATGATATTAAAACGTACGTCATGTAATCCGAATATGTTTTGTGTTACGGAAAAACCCGAAGAAACTTGGAAAAAGGGGGCGATCCACTCAGGTTACTCTCATCGTTCTAATTTTCATCTTGTCATTAACAAGAGCCCAATTAGTGCATCTAGCGACCTACTTTTACCATTTACGAGCAGTGTGTTCGGAGTACAATGACTATTATTACATTTAAAGGTTTTTCTCTGAAATGTGTAAGGCAAAATTGTGCCTGTTCGAATTGCTGTAATTATAATTTTGTTCATAATAATTTGGACCGAAATCAACCTATATCTGTGGCATATTGTAGTTTCAACGTAATCAATGCAGTTTCAGTAATAATCAAACATATATTTGTTAATGCGGGTGTAATATATGTGTGTACACATATATATCAGCTTTTTATTGTGAAATATACCAGCGGTGCTGATACCAAGTTTCTTAACACGCTACGAAATGAAAAAATCACCAGAAATGGTAGCTAAAAGTCAACAATATATACAATTAGCCGTTGTATCAAACGGGCTATTATTTCTAACTCGTGGTCTTTTAAATTTATTTCTAAGCGAACTTGTGTAAATGGAAGGGCTCGGACTTTTAATAATGACGAGGCTGTTCAACTTGATCTGGGCCTTGTGAGTCAGCGGCACATCAAAGGAGCACGCACCTCTGGTGTGGCGTTGCGCAATCGGTAGAACGGTAAGTCAGGTAAAAATCGTAGAGAGGACCCAGTGCCTGGGAGTCGAACCGCGTGGTCCGCACTTGCAAGTTAACTCGAGTCACGATCGCCCATTCACTTAGCCGAGGAATGCCAATCCGTCGTGGACGAAGAGTAATTCTGATGCTTTGATGATTCTTTATGGAATATACGTTAATTCATTCGAATACGTTTATAGACAGAATAGAATGATTTAAATTTCCTCCGTATTTTATTTATATTTCTTGTAGATCCCCTCGATTCATTAGTACATGTTTGTTAATCGAGAGAAAGCTCGATCCGTTACCGAAACCCGAACTTCTTTTTTCAATTAAGAAACTTGTACCGAATTCCTCTATACTTTCCCTGATTACATACTACGCCACTTGAATAATTTGAAAAATATTTAAATAAAATCCTACGAAACCTTATTCGATAGTGTTATTATATTCTGATATTCATGGTATTCTGGTAAAACACTTCTATGTACACATATATGACTCCTGGTACTCTACAAATATGACCTTACATCGTGCTTACATTCTTTTACCGTTTTGGAGCGGGAGAGAATCTTTCCTCCGAATTAAAAATCAATCAAGCAATACACTGCGAACATAATTCACAGTTAAGAAGAACATTCAAACATTTTCAGCGGGTGTTTAATTAGATATATGTTGTGCAAATAACTGAACTGGGGTTAAACTATATTGAACATTTGGTTGTACCAAAACTAAAATTGAAGCAATACAAGACAAGATTAGTATGGGCCCTGCCTAAGGTTGATAAGAAATTGGTGGGAAAACCTCTTGCCACTCCGACAAAAAATGCTACTCCTCTTGGTGGTAATTCCAAAATTAATCTTAGCCAACGATCATTTAGATACAGTGGGTTGAGATTGAGAACTTCCGGATTTTCCTCTCTTATATATTCGCCCGTAAAGGATACTGATCTACTTGTGTTGTAACGGGTCATGCCGAGTTGTCACTTCTTTCACACTTTATTGGACTGGACATCATAATTTCATGCGTTATATCACCCGGCTGTCCGGTGTCTTCCTAGGTATACAGATTCTCGCCATCTTCATCAATTATCTGGGCAGTACTTTCACCTCACGAAGACGGCCGCATTAAAATGGGTGGCAGAGTGAAACGTGAGCGTTCGATTGTTTAAGCGGAATATATTATAAAACAATGATCTCCGTTCCAATCGTATGTTGTGCAGTTATACATACATTTTTGTATACCAGTAAAAGCTGTATATTGGAATATATGTGTTCACAACATAAAATAAAACATAGGTCTACAAGTTTAATAACGGTCGAAATGGGATAGTAATAATGTCGATTGTGCTGCTAAAAGATCAGCAGTAGGCCTGCTTAAGTAGGCCAGCAGTCACCTCCTCAACTGCTTGAACGGTCGTCCGCCGAAATACTTGCAATATACTTGCGTTTTACTGGTTTTCTAGCCGCAGCCATTGCGTCCTCTCTCGGGCCCAAGAGACGGCACTACCTTATGCAATTTCTTTTGTCTTTAACGGGAAACCATGGCACAATTCTACAGGTCCATCCAACTTCAGCCATATAAGTAACCTCGTCAGATTCACGTCTTTCTTGTCCGCCTCAGGAGCAAATACCACTGTAGGCCGATAGCAGTGTCCGGTCATAATGATATTGCACATTCTTAGTTTATGACAAACAACACCAACTAGTCAAGAATCATTCTTTTTAATTCCCTCCTTGTATTTTCGAGATTCCGAATTATACATCCATCAACCAGAGGTGACAGATAATTACGAGAATGTTTTAATATAATATCGAATATTTAAATTATACTTAATAGATTAAAATATTTAGATTCATAAAGGACTTTTTTCAGGCAAATGGTTATAATTCGATATCTAGTCAATACTTAAACAAAAACAATTTTTTCCTCATAACAAATTTAAGCGTAACGGTCTGATGTACAATTACGGAAACCAATACATCCAAACAAGAAGAAGGCCCTTCAAATCCGAATATTTACGGCCGAAGAATTTTTTCTGCGTTCCGATTTTACTTTCCAATGGCGAGAAGCCAGTTTGCTAGGTACGTGATCGGCCGGAGCTCGAGTATATTGGCTATAATTTGTGGTTTCACTGTGGAAAGTACCTTGCCAATGCCAGAGAAGCTACTGACTCCCTTTTCGCTTACTGAGTACCAATTAGAACGCGAACAGCCATGTGTCGGAACGTTTTTCACCCAACGCTAAATATAAATACGCCGAACTGCATAGGCAATAAGACAGACAGATTAAAGCGATATTTTAAATTGAGTTAGAAGAAATATATTTGTAATCATTTATTATCTTTAGACAACCATTAATTGTTATATCTAGAACAGCGCTGTAAGTGTGAAGTCATCTAAATTTTAAATTACGCCCGTTATTTTTCATTAATTAAAATACAATTGCCTCGGTTGATCTGTAGACATTCGAACAGCGCAGTTAATAAATCCCTACGAGCTCGAACAAGCTACTGTTAATAAATATCCAGAGATAGTGTAGAGTAGTTCAAGAAGAGACAGTTCAAAAACCGTTCGTAGTAATTTATACCTTTTGAAAATGTAAATATGCAAATGCGTTTTCAACTGTACGTGAGGAAGGGAAATATAAAAGTGATTGGGGTCTGCGCCAAGTTGCTCCTCTTCTAGTAAAGAATGTTTCAAGGTATGCTATTTCTTATGGCTAGTCCGATTTGAATCTGGAAATATTCCCTGCGGGTAATGGATCTTGGGTATTGCAATCTTCCGGGCCTATCAGACACTCTTCGCCCGATTACACGCAATTTTAATTACTTTATTAACCCATAATGCGTAGTAATACGTAAAATATTGTATTCATAATTCCCTCCGGACTGTATATAAGGTAAAATACTGGAAAAAGTACACGTAATTATTTAAAGGATGAAATATATTTTACCCGTCCCATTTTGCTTATATGCTACTAAAGTTTTACTGCATCCTTTCACCCAAATCTGTAATCAAATAGTACTGGACTATAAATGTGTCGATATACAGTTCTATATTGTCTGTGTAACATTTTTTCTCTGATTATATAACATTCGGACTTGTATCCTTTTTGATATGCCGCAGTGGCCAACAGGTATGCGGGACTCTTTTCTGATCCCTAGAAATTGATTCCTTGCCAGAGACAGAGAGAGGTAGGTATTGTTCTGCGGGTTTCTTCGTTAGAAGTGGACAGTGAGCTCGCGGTGGATGTATGCGCCGGAATTCGGCCCAATCATGGCCGGCGCTCATTAGCAACGTGATCCACACTCTTTATCGGCCTATTCCAGTACCAGTCCGAACGCGTTTTCTCCCGGTAGCCGGCATTCGATTTCCAATTAAATTCATCCCTATTTAATTTTCCCGAAGAGAATAATCATCGGGACGGATTCGGAGGGCTCTATTTAGAGAGATTTAGAGTCACGATTCCGCCGGCCTAGTGAAATATTTCCAGGCCGATGTAGATTGAAATAGACAATATTAATGAAGATCGTGCTGATTTTTAACAAGCAACCTGTAATGTAAATAATGAAGCACTTGGTTTCAGGAAATTGCGCACTTCGAACATGGCACGAAACCAGGAAATATAGTCATTTATGACGGGACAATTGCGTTTCAGGCGTTTATCTTATTTGTATTAATTCGTATTGTTATTATAAATTGACACTTGTGATAAGGGAAAATACGAATAACAATAAGAAAAACTACGTAATCGGAAATTAATCGGCAATTGAATTTCTTCAAACAATTTCTTAATTTATTTGCTAACGGGTATGGTGCGGGCAGATATCTATAATCTTCAATTACCATCTGGTGCTTAAAGAAAATGCGAATGGCATTAGAAATCCGTAAATAGGCTAACCCAGCCGTTCAGACGTGCTTCGCAGCTTTATGAAGTAGCCTCCCCAAGGCGGCGACTTGTATTGAGTTGTCGCGATAATTTCGATTTCCAATTAAATCTAACTAGGCACTATCTAACTACCCTCTTCATTAGCCGGTCGCTTATAAGGAGGATCATAATGAAAACGTTAGGCCATTTGTGTAATAATAGGCAGGCGCAGTGCTCCGATCGGGTTCTTACAAATTTCTCCGGCCCACAATTTAAAAATAACCAGTTGCTACGAACAGGGTGGATCTATACAAAACAGTTGCTACCCGCCGAATCTTAGGTGAGTAACGCTTAGTGGAATATAGGATCAAATCGCCGGGGACCTATTTTAGACTTAGGTGAGCGGTGTGCCCTTAAACTCTCGCTATTCCCGATATATACAGGAATATTAAACATAAATATTAAACAAACACCAATTCTCCAAAAAGCCAAATCCATATTGAGGAAGGGAAATATATGTGATTTGGGTCTGCGCCAAGTTGCTCCTCTTCTAGTAAAGAATGTGCTGTTTAACTGCCCTTAAACTCCCGCTATTCCTCCCCTAGCAACGAACGTCTTAAGATGTTGGAACGAGATAGCATCAGTACACGTCGGGCGGATGAAATATATATATATATATATATATATATATATATATATATATATGCCAGTGACAAAACTGGAAATAGCTTCCTGAAATCAGAACGCGGTGGTAGAAAAAGGGAAGTCTTCGACGAAAGTCAAAGAAATAGTCATGAAATAACCAGGTTACCTAACTGAATCGTATAATTGAGATTATTTTGAAGATCATCCAAGCGTTTACTTCGCTTATACTTAATACGCTTTATAATTAATTTAATATATAAAATGATATAATCGTTCACAATTGAAATCGAATTGGAATCATGTTTTATTTTTATCTATCTATAGATACTTAATTCTTAGTGTTATGCAAGATTGTATTTACGTTAATGTTTATTACAGAACGTTAGTAATCCTACCAATCCGATACACTTAACAAATCGATACTTATAGCGTGGTTCATGATGTGCTCTGACCTTTGTGACTAACACGAGAGCAGTCCTTGACATTTCGGCCATCTCCAGATTCTGCCGTCGAACAATAAGGGAATTATGACGTCCCCACAGCCAGCGGACAGTCCATTTATAGAGTATCGCCCAAGAGCCAAGACAAAGCGAACATTTTGCGTAAATTCATAGATAAATTCGGCGGAGCGTTCTAAATAATCCGATTGTATCGGGCGCCAATGTTTACCCAATTGGTTGGGAAACCCAATTCCTCCGAATTCGTTGGTTGATTACCCCGGTTGACTACCGCCGGTCGGAGTTTCTCCATTAAAAAGAGCCGTCGGTCCGTTTGGCGAAACTAATGTGACAAATGAGCCTGCCTGGAGCGAACGGTCGTAGCTGTCGCCGCCCGGGTTATAGAACCGCCCGGTTATGTTGGCACCGCCAGACTACGGGTACATGGAGTATTCGCTGACGAAAAGATATGCTATAGCCAAATACAAATTTGTACAAATTCACTGGCGGTTTGAAATATTACGGTCACATGTAAGGGTGCACGGAGTACTCACTCCAGAACATTGGGAATATCTTCTTGTTCGTTCGTGATTAATAGAATCGATTCATTCTAAAGTCTCGAAAATAATAAACATTCCTAGTAACATAGACTTGTACTCAAGAAGAGTACAAGGTGTCTGAAGGACCTAAAATCGCAGTAGTGTTGAAGTTATTTTGTCGGTCCGGTTTCGAACAGATAACCGGAGGATTTTCACCTTCCACCGTTTGCCGATAAACTGTGGCGGGGGAAAAATCAGAGAGGCCTTAACTAGATGTGAGACGGCTCTTCATTAGGGCGAACTTCCGCTACCGGTAGACAGCAACTCTCCCCCGGAAGCTGGTAGCGAACGATAGGGAACTCGGCGATCGCTGAGCGCGATAAACAACTGGCGGTGTATTTCCCCTAGTGTCGGCCGCCGAGGGTGCTCCTTCCTCCGCCCGGTATCGGTACGCTACTTAACCGCATTCCCGCCGTCGCGCAAAGTCCCCGCCGACCGCGACTTTTATTGGCCCAATCTGCTATCGGCCGATTGATGGCCGCCTCCAGTTATCCGCCGATTCTCCACCACGAACCAGTTTATCATTCCAACTGACAACGGTTCTATTTAATACATTTAATCGAATCATAGTACTTTTTTCATCGGTATCCAATGCAGCAATTATGCGGAGAAAATACCGTTCAGACACTTTAATTTTCACAGTGTATCCAGAAATGAATCTCATCTTCCTTCCGCTTGGAGACGAATGTTCCCAGCACTTGTGTGACATTTCCAAATTCCAGCGAGGAGGATTCGAGTTCGCATAATTATCTTATTGTGGCCGCTTTATTAGGTCTCCTCCAGCAATATTTATGCTTACAGCTATAGAGGCTGAAAGAGTAACGTTTATGGTGGCCGCTTTATTAGACCTCGTCTATTCCTTCACGGGGCCCACCGAACAAGGGCTCGGCAGTCTCTTCTCTCGGATTCTTCTGGTAAGGTCTGGACATCTTCATGTGTATATATTTATTAAATATCTATATTTGTATATATATATATATATATATATATACATATATATATATATTTTTTTTTAAAGTGTAGTATCTTTTTGACCGAAAATAAGTTATATAACAAATTAGGTAGCACACGGCATATACCCAAGCACACGGTTCAATATAAAGGGGTATTCCACACATGTTAGAATACTCATTGCACTGAATTCGTGAAGTAAGATTATATGAAATTACATAGCTTTGTATGTGTAAAATAAGTTTTAATTCACGATAATCATTACAAATTATTTTACTTATCATTTTATTGTTCCTATCAATTTCTATTTTCAGTCAGAAATAGTCAGAGACTATTTATAAATAAGTGCCATATTTTCCTCATGGTTCTACAAATTGTACGCGCCTCAACCTTTCTGAAATATGGAGTATAATATAACGCAAATTGTTGCAATCAACTATACGGTACTTTTATATTGAAAGCCATGAGTCAATTACACTTTTCCGACTCTTATGATCTCAATTCATGTAAATGTCAGATCAACAATTTACGCGATCCACTATATGTTCCATGTCTATATCTAATATCATGAAAGGACTATTATATTCTACTATTCTACTATTAAAGGATTATTATAGCAAAGAAACTTTTAAAATAGATAATAAAATTAATATCCTCACGAATGACAAATAGTGGAAGTATATATACTTTTCAACCTACAATACTGAAACAATAGACCAATAAGTAATACATTAAGATTTTATTAACCTGTAGCATAGATGACTATGTGTATGTTTTAATATAACAAGATATTTAAGTGTAAATCGGACAGTTATGGACGATTCACTGATAATTCTATGCAGGAAATAAAAGTACAAATTATTAAATCGAAAATAATTCTCAACGAAGACAGGGACGTTATTGGGCTAGGTCCGGTATCACCTAAACGTGGAGAAAGGGCATAGTAAGTTGTGCCCGAAATGTGGCTAATCGGAGAATGGCACTGCCGAAACTCTATTCCTACTCTCGAAAAGAGTGATAGAATAGTGAGCTGGGCATAGAAACAATCACGAGCCAGGGGGAGCAGTTAGATCGTGGGCAAAAAAACTGTCCATAAAGCGTCGGCTGAAGTATTACATACAAAGCCTGCAATCATCGCCGGGGCAATCGGCTGTTGCGAAATTCGGCGCGGATACCTGGTCGTTTATAATAAGAGGCCCGAAGCGGTAGCAAAGGTGCGTTGACAACATTAGTATCACTCGCCTTTATCATCGTGCGGCAAATATAATTGGGACCGGTCATAATGTGACCCGATTAACGAGGCCGCTGACTAGATCTAATCGAAACTGCACCGACCACAGACATCTTGCTTCTTGGCTGGCGTATAGTCATTTCGAGCCTATAATCGTAAATAACCCTAGAAAATCATGGGCTAAGTGGCAAACCCGACAGCCATTAAAGGGGAGAATTATCCCTCCACCCCACCGTCCAAGACACACACGGACACGGAGAAGTTCGGACGTTAAGATAAGGATATAAGGTTTTCAATTTATGCGAAGTCGTAAAATTCTAATGCCTTCATTATTGCTAATTTATTTCGCAGCATGTTTTTATGTTCTGTATACCCCATTTATTTAAAACGACTGTGCCTTAAACATTAAGCCGATGAATATGTCCGTGTGACACATAACGGAAAAAGTAATTTTCTTTATCCCCATTGACGTTAACCTCCGTTAACGTTACGCCGGGAGCAAATTTCGAAGTAAAATGTAAAACCTTGTATTGAAGCTAATCGGTCATACAATTTCTTGAGTGACTAATTGTAGCTTATTTGACACATGATAATTGGACCAACAATTAATAAATGTCGAAGAATTAGTATTACCTTTTTTGACGCCTTACCCTTTTATCGTAGAACAAAATGTATCAACCATGCTTGAATTGCTCTTACGCCATACTATTCACAAAAATTAATTATACAATAAGGAAGGTTGTGTAATCGTTTTTTCTTCGCACCCAATTATATACCATAAAAGGAGTGATACATTTCTAAAATAACCTGTAATGAATTCTTTGTTATGAGTTATTTTATCTGAACGTTCTTCAGACTAGAGGTTTGTAGTCTTATTATTAGAAATTAATGCTCCCTTAAGAAATGATATTATTATATGACCTACTGTTAAGTGTATTGAAAATATAACACTGTACACAGTTAAAAGAAATATTTTTTTTAGTTTATTCCAAATCATAATGTAAAGGGCTACTATAGAGACCAATTGTTTCCGTACCACAGAAATAAAATTTATTATTTATAATTATTTCTGACTAAACCAATGACGCCATTAGATACTTTAGAAGTTAGTAGCTATGACGTTCGTTCTTGATACTATTCATAATAACAGCTGGCAATTTTCGATACTATAGGATGACGCACGGAAAAAGGGTCCGTTTTATGTACTGACTCGCTTTGTAAGAAGGAAAGAACGCGGATGTTGGTGCAGTTGCTGACCGCGGTAATTAGACTCGAACTCGAACCCAGAACTGCGGATACAGGCGCTGGTTATGTTCCCCAGAGACGATCTGAGAACGGGCTGACATAAGCAACAATAGTAGCGCATGACACGACCCCCACCCAGTACACCCAAGGGGTTGATACGTATTCCCGATTTTAAGACGGCAGTTCCATTCCCAGCCCTCAAAATCAATTTCTGCATTATTCATACAGATAAAATGTTATATTGACTCATGTTTCAGGAAAAAACCGCCAGGCGTTTTTACAAACACCACTCACCATTTCTTGATTTCATTAAGTTAGACTGAAGAAGAAATGAGAGATGGTCAGTCTGAAATCATCACATTCCATCCTCCTCGAGTCCTCCGCCGTCCAGTTTCTCCCCAGTAAGAGTATAAGACCAAGAAGGGCATAAATCGTTCCAACGATATTTTCCCAAAGCAGGAGTTTATTGACGACTCACTGACATCCCACTGGAGTAATACCACTGGAAACAGATAACCTCTACCTGAACCGTTGTGAAACGACAGAAATATGTCGCGCGCATCTGGGCCGGTGCAGTATTTATGAGAAACTTCAACTATTTATTCATGAAACGGTAACCGGGTTTCTATGAATTATGAATGCGGCGGTTGTACTCATGAAAGTACATTGTGGACTAATGAATCCCGGGGTTGTGTCGCGGCTGCCGTGATTCCAGTTTATTCGTGGCAAGAATTCTATCGCAACCTTATTTTTCCAGAATAGAATAAGTGAGTCCAATCCCGCACCGAATATATTTTATTTTGAACATAACAGTACCGCCTTTCATTGTTTAACCCACCAAACGAAATCAGACCGTGTTTAAATCCGATTCTTCACGAGTTTATTGGGATTGAATTTTTTAGGTACACCATTCAAATTAGCTAGACGGGTGTTGCGGCAAAGAAACATTTATTATCAAATTACGAACGAAGCCACTGTCACGTTTTTCCTACAATCCCCAAACCTTGCTATACTGCCTCATATGAGAGTTGAATTCTTCTTCGGCCTCCAGAACTAATTAAAAGCTAACTTATGAAACATTAACTATTCAGAACTAGTTACATAGAGACAGTAATTTTTTAATTGAGGAAATGAGAAATAATGACTAAATGATAATACCGTACATTTCTTTTAATTACTTGGCCATCAGTCCGTGAAAATACCAGGTTTCCTGATCTATTCTGTCCTACTCTTCCGCGGACGTGACACGTTCTGAAACTATTTAAAGTTACTCGCATTCTCCTGGCTCCCGTTATTACAAGTGCTTCCCCGCCTCATCCTGCCGCTGTCACGAGGAAGCCAACGCCATGAATAATAAAAAGGATAATTGACGAAGCCTGAATAAAATTTAAACATCCCGCTCTGGAAGAAGAGCTAATAATCTAACCTAAGGAAAAATTTATTTTCATCAAGGCCGGAACAGTGTACGTGGGGACGTTTGATTATCCGCGCACTCCGATTCGGTTTCCATCACAGCGAGTACCGGAATTTGAATGGGGGCAAAAACAAATAGAACTGGTTTTTAGAAAGTTGTCCGCTGAAGGGGGATTGTGAGAGAGACGTTTGGATTTACAAGCGTTGTACCGATCCTCAGTTTTGACTGAACCGAGAAAAAGCGAAAGATTTTCCAGCGACTCGCCATTGGAATTTGATACCTTTCCTAAACGGAATCGAATTCGCTTTAACTCGCAGGCCACGCATCGGCCGGTGGTGTCAGAAGAAGGAGAGGAAAGTCACAACATACTAAGATTCCATGTTCACTTAAACGTGACGGGTAAGTTGATTAGGAGCTCCTACACGGGACTACACGCTTTATTCAAATAACTGCAATCCTTTTTCACATTCCTAATTATATTATTGTAGAACCAACACTATCCCGAATCTTTCTTACTGGGAAAGAAGTATTAGAAATTGAAAATCGGGAAAATCAAAATTAGAAATGAATATAATTATTATAAACTTCAGGTGTCAATTAATTTAAATGTATCGGACATCGGACAAATGTGGACATCTGCTGGAAGTCCAGTTGTAAGTTGATAAATGATCACGAATCGCCGTACTTGGTTAAGTACCCATAAGGAAGTATACCATAGCCAATGTAGTCATCAATGAGAATGGTAATGGTTGGTTTGGGAAATAGTGCTGCAGTTATTCAAAAATACAGAAAGAAACATTAAATGATAGCTTTAGAGCGGTAACGAGGCGCACGACCAATAACATGACTGTAAAAAAGTCCCCCTCATCGGGATCAACCGGCTACCCATCTTCATCAGAAGGGAAATTACAAAAAAAGAAAGCCCCTCGTCTGGTGAAGTCGTTATAGATCAATCTTTTTCATTTAGGAGAATAAGTAGTTCCCTCGGTGGCACGAGTGCGTTTCGACTTAAAAAATTGATTCCTCACTATCCAACCACTCTAGATTTGACTTGGTTTAAAAAATGTGATTTAATATTAAAGGAACGTAATTTCATATCTAATGCTTCATTTAAATTATGGAACCCGATGGAAGTTCTAATTCATTTACCTTATGGAATACGCGAATCTCGAATCGTAGAGACAAGAATTTAAACAGTAATCGCAACAAGTTCCTTGGTTCGGTAAACTTAAAATGTACCCGACGCATGACGAGCTAGCATTTTTTTTTATTTATTATTTACGGCGCAATTAGGGGCTGTGCGCCCCCTAGCTGGCATTTGCGTTATGTCTTGATTTAACTCTAGGAATTCAGAGAGCTCAAAAATCATCGCGTCTAGCCATCGGTATGAATAATACAATTTTGATGTGCAAGCCTCCGGATTTTTTTTAGTCAATTTGCTGATAGCAATATCCGCAGAGGTACTTTCAACCTTACTGTTTACCTCACGATATTTTTTAATTCAGTGTTAATTATTAAGAGGCCCGGTGTGCAATATTTTCAGGTACACTAAATAGGCCCGAATAGGCAGTGGAGCCGACGGAGAGAATGTTGGGGCCGCTAGTAATGGGCGGTACGCCGGTAAGGTCGTGATCCATCCATTGATCAGATGCGAGACCGCGGGGTCATCTTTGGACGGCTCATTCTCCCATCAAGGTTACTACGTCTACTACTACTACTGCTACTAGTACTACTACTAGGAGCCAGATACTTCAAGGTAGTTTGCCAACCCTCCGATGCAACACTGACCTGAGCAGCAACATTGAATCCCCTTCCGAAGACTCCCCGCGCTCCAAAGCCTTGCACAATACCGCCAGTCTCTCAGATATCTGCCGCTCATCCTATATTTAAACTCGTTTCCCGGTAATATATACGGTTAGACTTTCTTAAACTTTTAACTCAAACATTTTTATCACCACATCGGTTCATTGATTTTCTTTAACTGATATATCAATATATATGGAGGAAATTAATTCCGACTCTAATTTTAAAGAAACTGTCGGACGAATGTTTAGGAAATAAAAATATTACTAGTACTAATCGGTTCAGAAAAGTTTCGTTCGCGTGACAACGAAATTACTTCCGTGATCTTAACAGGTTAGATATTTTGAAAATATTACCTAGTTATTTTTTATGTGTAACCGTAATTTAATTATAACCCTTTTTCAACCTGAGAAAAGAATAAATTGAAATAAATTAATATTACTTAGCAACCCGTAATCACATCCTTCTGTTATTTAGTCCATAACAGAGTTTTTACATAACCGCACAAGTTTTGACAAGACGCGATCTCACCGGAAGCCAGTCAATGATACTAGTGATTCATTAAAGTGTTGTTTATCAGTGGCTCAGGAAACATAAGAATTCAATTGGCATGTGGCAGGGGAGCCATTGTTTCTGACTGAAAGTACAGGAAACAGCAATGCGCTATGCGTCATTGGGAAAACCTATTGGGTTCTATTAAAAAACCAGTAACCAAAGCAATTTTGCCCAGTCTAAGGGTTTCGGGATGTACAGATATATTTTTAATGTACTTATGTTATTAGGGTTAAAGTAGATATTAATCATTTGTAAAATAGATAGACCAGATATCGAATAAGTGAGGATCGCAATTATTTATTTCCAGATATTAGTAGGAGTAGTCGTAATCGAAATTATTAATTACACTATCGTGAACACTTTCCTATAATATTTAGATTAATTATTGTTACCACAATACAGAAAATTTATGTATGTATAAACATTTCTTTCTAACCATAATCATCCTTGAATACAACAAATCCCACGCGTTCCTATAAAGTAATCCTTATACTATACTAAGTAATTGTATTATTTTTATTTTATCGCTGTTTTTTGAGGATATGGAAGATCGTCGCTCGTGTCCGAGTGCTATCTCTGGTAAGATTCAAAATCGATTTCCTAAACGTAAAACCTAATTACAATATTCCCTTATTCGTTCAAACTATTCTTTCACTATATCTAATTGTCTTATTTCGCATATTTAGTCGTGAGCAGGACCGGTTTCTGTTTCAGGTCATCTCCAGTCTCAATCCAATGACTTGAGGAGAGAAGAAGAGTGCAGACGGCGCAGTTGTACACCGGCAGCCGGCTTGAGTCAGTACCTCTCCATGTAAACAGCTAAATACTACAGAATTATAGAAGATATTGGGGCAAGAGGCGTGACCAGGCGGAAAATCGTATAGAATTAAGACGCCAGCAGTGTGCGTTTAATGAGAGGCGACGAATGGATATTTCGGATTTACGGGAGGGGAAAAAACAGTAGCGCGAAAAAAGCACGTGTTATGAAATGTCAATCAGGTGCTGCATAACGTAACGCTATCCCAATTGCACTTTTTTGCCACCCGCTATGTCCTTTTGTGCAGATTGCATCATGGATTTTTTATTCCAGACTGGAGTGAATTTGTAAATGGTTATGCAAACCCTGTCCTCTGGATTTTTGATAATTCTAAAATGTGAAATATTTCGGCAAAAGCGGTTTATTATATAAGAATTACAAGTAAGTTTGGACACAGGATTCGACACACTTCAAGAATTTCATATTGGCAATAATTCTTATTTTCTTGGTGTTATTTTAGTTCATTTACATCTTAATTTTATCTTAGTGTATTTTATTTAACAAAAATTTTTTCCATTAACCCAGTAAAGATAAAAAAATTGATAAATACTACTAACATTTATACAATGCTTCCAAATTATCTCAATTTTTTTATTTCGGAATAAGATCTATCTAAATAATTGTCGAATTTGCTCTCAAGAAATAACTACGAGCGCAATTGCATTATTGAAAATGAAATGGGGGTCATGTTATACGATATTCTAGACAGTAAATTTCTGATGAAAAACAAACTTTAAGGCCTCGTCGTTAGTGCAGATTTATTGAGAATGTCTTGTATCACGGAATTTAACGAACCGAGAACTTTCATGAAATTTTCATAGAAACGTGCGCTTCCATGACCTTCTCAATCGAGAAAGTTGTCCTCACTTAATGTCGAAGTAACCAACTATTTTAATGGGGTCACCGATACGAAGGCCTATTAATAATACATTAATTAAATTCCCGTACACGCATTCCTGTTTTATTATTATTTATGCCGATGTACAGTATGATAGAATAATTAATTTATGGCATTACTTGAAAAACCCCTATCTTTTCAACGCCTTCTTAGAAGGAAATTCAAATATCGCTTAAGTTTCTACAATATATTTGCATTTGTTTACAACCAATCGCGAATTTTATTTGAATGATATAGTTAAAATTATGATAAAATATAATTATACAGTCAATTGACATAGTTTTTATTGGTAAAATAACTCAATTTGCATGCATTCCTACAATTGTCCAGAAAATAGCCGGGGAAGAAGCCCGCTGA
Source organism: Lethocerus indicus (assembly GCA_019843655.1). Classification (NCBI taxonomy): domain Eukaryota; kingdom Metazoa; phylum Arthropoda; class Insecta; order Hemiptera; family Belostomatidae; genus Lethocerus; species Lethocerus indicus. The sequence continues at coordinate 15,014,499 of JACDQD010000003.1, read as the reverse complement.
ATAAGCCCGTTCCCGTTCCCCCCGCGTTAACGGCGCCATCAGAAAAAGAACAAGGCCCGACGCCGTCACGACAAACATCCAAAAAAGGAACCCAATGAACTGTACAACTCCCCCTTTTACGACACAACTGTAGTTTCCCCTTTTATTTATTATCTCATACTCATATCGCCTTGCACAAGCGAGTTTCCTACCGCCATCAATTATTCAAGATAGCGGATAAGTTAAAGAATCTTTTTGGATAGTTGGAATTGTTTCCGAACAACTAGTAAAGACCGGTTTGTGCAACTCGCGACGGAAAAAATCTAAACTCCGATAAAGCATAAAACGTGATATTTATTAACGTTAGGAGACCTACTCATTATTGACGACAGGAACGCTGAGTATTTCTATTGCCTCGCTTGTCTATTGCCTTGACGACACCATTTAATTTCTCGTATCTGGTCTTACCTTCCGGTCGCGGTGTTGAAGGCAAGCTTCAGTTCAGGAGAGATCGATAGTCATTTAATTTAAAACAAAACACCATTTTCAGTAGTTGTGGCCCAATGCTGGCAAATTACGCACAGGATATAATATTGTAATATAAACAGGCTCGACGAATAACAAAAATATTTTCAAATACCGGTTTGGTGATTCGAGAATGATCATCTTGCGTTTATTAGGAGGTTGCGCGCACCACCATTCTATTCAGTAAACGCTACTGAAGATGGCGGAAACCGGACTATTGAACTCTCTGTATATGTATAATACATCCTGATGGGGAGGGAAGTTGCTTTTTTAATGCCATTCATGCATATACCAACAAATATTTTCTACTTCGAATGTATAATATCCCTATTTGTCAGTAATTGACAGTATTATCTAGCTGAAACATTACTGCCAACATATTTCATTTAAAAAATGGTTTCATGATCCTCCTATTTTCCGTCAATCTGTATTTGTATTCCATCGAAATAGTCGTTAATTCGTGAAAGACATGACATTTTGGTTTACTTCATTCTCTCAAGTGAATATCCTGGATACATACTGTCTGGAACTGGTTATAGACCAAGTTATTCATAATTCAAATAAAAACCAACGCCACATACTCTAAAATAAAAAAAAATTGGTTTAATATTGCGGTCGAGGTAATTTCGGTCGATCTCAGAGATGTATCCTTTTTATGGTCAACACTCAAACCAATGTAAACGATAAGATACAGGCGAACCCATCGCAGGGCGTAATTGTTGAGGTCTGAAGAAGAGCAGAAGATAGAGCAATCAACGCGTTGAGGAATGCCTCCGGAGGAAGTTGCGGATATTTCTTGTCGCCCTCCCTTGATCTTCGACCGACTACCTTCCTGTCGCCGAGCGCAATTATCAAGCGCAATTATGGCCGAACGTTATACCGAATAAGCTTACTGTCGACACCAAAGAAAGATTCTCGGTACAAACCAGAACACCTACCAGTAATAATTTCAAGTATGTGTCGTCTCGAAGTAGAATTGAAATTTTGCAGATGGATAAAATACAACGTTAGGCCTCGACACTCGGTCTTCTCCTAACACTCCAGCGTCTGAACTACGACAGCGTGTATATTTGCGACAGTTTCTTTGAAAGTATATAAATTATTTCAATTCATTACCCGATAAATTTGAATTTTATTTGAACAGGTATAAAACATGTCTCTAGAACTCGAAAATTGCCTATTTGTTTCAAATCATATGATGGAAATTTATGCTCATTTACGTATTCTACAACAGAAATTACAGAATTTAATAGAAACTTAAGGAAATAAATTTCGCGTAATGATAGCTGAAGTTAAATATAGGAAAGTAGTGAATATATTACAATTGTGAGCATTAGAATTTCCATTTAATAACTAACTGCTAAAGAATGAAATTACTAGTTGCGATGAGAATTGGAGGTCATAAATCATTAGTCAATAATTTCTAATAACCAGACATGAGACAGTTAATGAGCGATTGTCTTTGCCAGTAACGGACTGAAAAAAAGGTGACGATGCTAAACAGAATTCTCTTGAGAGATCAATTTTCTTTTGCGGTGAGTGCTAGCCGATTATGCGATTTGAGACGAATTAGCCGCGAAGTTGACACTTTATTGCACTTTCGTTGGCAATGTTAGCACCCTTGGACGGACAACCAAGAATCAATTACCGGCATTCAAAAAGTCACGGGCGACATTAAATCTAAGTCGAAAGCTATTGAGTTCTCTTTCTCCGGGACTCTGGAAGAGTTAGAGTAGTTTTGACTCGGGTCGCAAACCGCTTTCACTCCGCTAAATAGGCTGTCTTTCTCTTTTAGTACATTTTACATGCATTAAACCGGGCTCTGACTCAAAGTAGAGGAAAATGCAAAAGGGTAAACAGGAAGCTATAGTTTATTTAAAGCTAAGCTGTTTCCTTTTATTATTTGCCGCAATATTAATGACATTCTACAAGTCCTAATTTTATATATATATATATATATATATATATATATATATATATATATATATATATATATTTAGTATATTTTAGTATATAATATATATAGCTTAGTTTGAATCGTAGTTTACATTAAATGGGAATTTTACTCCAATAAAATTAGAAATAACACTGGGAATAGAGCATTATTCTAACAACACAAAACCTCTCGTTTAAGTTCCTCTGGCCGGGATTGGTCGAAATTGGGGCAGTTGGGCGAAAGTTGTTTTCACATTTCTAATACGGTCTCCAAAATTATATAAGGCCTAGTGAGGGGGGACTGGTTGGCCGAGCCGTTCGGGGATTGGGTCAAGTTTGTCCAATCGCGCGCACATAGGTGGAACTTTCATAATTACATCAGCGCTCGGCCGGCCTCCCCCAGCCTCCTTCTGCCACTGCTGGCTCCTGCCCGCTCTACGCTCCACTCCTTGCCGCTCCACAACAGCTTGCCGCCTCTTTTACACATCCCATCCACTTCAGCACTATGCGCACACTGACTTATTTAACAGGCGCGGGAAATTAATGGTGCAGTTACCTTACAGAACTGTATAAATGAAGCAGGCCCTCCTTCGGACACTGAGGCCAGTGCCCCAGTGGAGGACTTGCACGCGACGACTGAAATGCCCACGCTGAAAATACGATAGACACTCATAAATAAAAGCCAGTCTGACATCTTTGCTCAAGTTTGAACCGTTTTAAACAAAAGCAAAGTACAATTATACCATAAAGGCAAGAGGTGTCGCGAAGAATGAGGAGGGTTACTTTTCAACCGAATGAACTTGAAGTTTTCCATTGAGAAGCAATGAGCGAAGTCAATCCTACAATTCCCGCGAGATTGACCCCGCTCGTAACGAATTCAATAACCTTTAGAATTTTATATAATTTCTCGCCTCCTTTTATGAGTAGGGTGGGTATTTTTGTACGTGACGGATGTGTCCGTCGCGGAGAAAGTGTCTGACCCATCGATCTGGGAACCTTTCCTATCGGATTTTTCTTCTTTCCTCATAATAAAACATATTTCCATAACACGCCACTCGGGATGATCGTCAGCAGTTAACTGTCAGCTTTCTAATCCTCGGGTGACGGAAAATTCTTCGAGAGACTCTCGAGCCGGACTTCTCTCCCGCCCTGAGCCCGACCGACCGCGAGAAAATTTGCTGTTCAAGTATCGAATCGAGATATACGAGCTACCATTACAATTAGAAGGGAGAAGCTTCAAACGGCCCATTAGTAAACGGAGCTGGCCCGACAATCTTCCCATTCGTGCGACCGAATGTTAACGTCCTTACCTTACTCCAATTACAATTTAACCGATGTATGAGGGATATACAAACTCACTCTGTGGATACAGCTGTAGCTTCTAAATATACAGTTCTGACCGGGAGGGGGTGTTTCTGTAGTTCTTATGTACAGACGTTCTAATATATTTATTTGCGCTTGGGGTAGGCGCTACAAACATTGAGTTCGCACAATGATCTTGGTACATGAATTCCATTCGTCATTTAATACTCTCCTTAATCAAATTACAGATGGTACGTTCTAGCTCTTGGAATTTGACGCTTTACTTTTCGTCAGTTAGTAAACGGAATAATAAAATTTGCCCGAAATATATAGTCGTATTCCTAATTAAATATTTGTTGCGAACCAAAATTAGGTTTATTTAACACAACACTTATTGTTGCAAAACGTGTTTAAAGAATCATAAGAATTAAGTCTATATCTACATTAATATTATAATTAGAATGAAAATCTTTTAACTGTTGCATGCGGAGGGAAGCTATTTCCATTGGAACATGCGTGCAATTTAGTTTCTTGACGCCTGATTGTATCATGTACGCGACAGTGGTCAAGGGATTAAACGATAATTTACTACTTGAATACTCAATAATGAACACTTATCAATTGCCACTGATATTGTTTATAGACAATTCCAAACAAATAGGTAAATCGATGCAACGAAAATATCAGTACATACTCCTTCCTCTCGCTAATTCATCGGTTAAATGCGTGCAAGCGTACGCCTTAATTATAAAAGACAGCATTGTACAGTACAGTTATATAGCATTCCGATCTTGGGAGACATTGCATTCTAATAAAAAGCTAATGGTCACTAACACTGACTACCTTTGTTACCCACATAAGGCTCTCAGTAAAGTTCGCTGGCACAGTACGCAGCGGGTACGAATTATTCTATCCATACACAAGAGTATATTCATCTAGAACCAATAGAAGGATTTGACACATGACCGTAACCATTATGACAAAATTTATGAGATATCAATGTTTTAAAAAAAGTAAAGATTATTATTATCACCCATTCCAATATCCACTATCTACCCCGCAATTATGCATGGAACAATGACGGTCATAAATTTATCCAGCAACGGCATAATAATAACTACGTATTACAATACATTATCCTTTGTTTAATATGCAGTAATTTATACAATACATTATTAAGCTCGTGAAACACGGTTTTCGTTTTAAAATTATTTGAAATTATCAGTAAAAGTTAAACGATTTATCTCAGACTACGAATCATCGTAATTTTCAGAAATGGACACATTCAGGTTTACGAGGACGGAAATCAGTCGATTCGGCAACAGTATATGCTGAAATCACATCTGCAAGTAGGTTAATTTTCAATTACTGGAAGCTCCATTAGTGGACTGTGTAGTTTTGATGAGTGTGATGAGTACTCCTCTCTCTCATTATTCTCATCTCTTGGCATTAACCAATTGTCCTAGCGAGACGTACCAAGGGTCAGGAACACTCACATTGGTGCATAGTTCTCAATTAGGGTCACGCTTCAGTTTTTAATGGTGTTGTTTCTTACCAAGTGATATCACTCTTACACTAATCATTGTACACCAGTCTTATCACATTACCGTGTGATAAGTATCATAAATAAAGAAAATATTATATCGGGAAAATGCTAGAAACGGTAAGTTTCAGTGCAATTAATAATAAACCGGTTTGCTCGCCGGAGTGTTCACCTGTGACCAATTAAGCAATTAAAGTCGATGAATTCTTCTTTTTCCGCCGAATTACGAAATCTCCTGACAACCGTGACGTGGCGGGCCACCAAAACTCGATCACCGATGTGCGACCCGAAATGCTACTGGTAAACAGACTTTCCCAAAAACTGTATTTGGCAATTGGGCAGACGTTTTAGCACTCGTCGCGGTTCTGAAATGTGAAATCACGACCCATTTTTGGAGATGAAACGGCTCAAATGAATCGGCTGAAGGGTCCTCCCTTTCCGACACTGTGCATACACGGTATTAAAAGCTAAAGTTATTAAAGCACACGTGTGCATTTGATAATCTTGTTAGTATGACTACAGTTGCGAACGTTTCTTTGTGTACATACGGGTAAAATAAATTTGCATTAATTTCACTGTAGCGAATGCAGAACATTTCACAAGGTATTAAATTCACGACTAACACAAGATGGAAAAACATGGCATCATTGAATGTAGTCTGAGATCATTTACTTCACAGTCTTTATGGCGACATTAATAAATTCCAAAGAATTTTCTACAATTTATTTTCTCTTCGTAATACCATTTATAACCGCACTAAATATTCATGACGATTTCGCAAATAAACTTTCCGCAGGCTTCATATTAAACGCATTTGGTGCGTAAGAATTTCGAATATTATTAGAGAAAAGGATTTAAAATAAAAGGGAACGTTCTGTTCTCACTTTGCAAATAAACCAATCTGACGTTCAAATCGATTGACGTAATAGCACCCGAAGTGTATACATTGACCCAAGAATACTTATAAGTTCTCCATGATACCTTTCTAAAAGGAAAAGCAGTCGGTCAGCATATTCAGAGAATTGCGCAATTGAATGTGAACAACCTTACCGACAGTTGCGTTAACACAGTAAAGTTTTACTCTTTTCGATCTTCGTACAAACGTTTTGGGTTTGTCATTCATTAGTCATTTTTGGATGGTTATAATTTCTTTATTTCTTTAACATTCCTTATCCCACGAAAACGTAAAGTTGACGACGTTCTCAAAAATGCTTCACTGTAATGTTGCAGATGCGAAATGATGGTAGCTTCACCCAAACGCTCAATAAATGAGCGTAAAAATTAAATAATGGCGAAGGAGAAAATAAGGGTCCTTTCCCCCATTTAAACAAATATATTAATTAAACTTTCTTCCCATCCCCCATAAAACCATTTATCCAAAAAACAACATCATTTGATCGTTCGTTTTTATATTTCCTATTTAAAAATTAAGGTGGTCTTCTTCTAAACACATAACAACTGTTTAATTTAAAGTGTTTGGTTGGAAAATCCCACATAAGGATTTTTGGAATATCATCACTCTTGCAATTATGTAAGTCCACAGGTAAACAATAAATAATTATTAGTCAGACCATCTTGTCAGTCAAACGACGAGAACAATAAGGCCAGCTGCTTATCTGGGGCGATCGCGAGTCACACTTTTCTAAACGCCTATAACGACTCATTCGATGCTTCCCACTGTAGCGATTTAGTCACACTTTTCTAAACGCCGAAAACGACTCATTTGATGCTTCCCACTGTAATGACTTCATTCCACATCAACCCAGAGCGGGGCTTATGAGATTGCCGGCCGGGAGAGAATCTTCTTTTGATCTTCCACCGCCTCTACCGTTTAGTCCAGTGGAAACAACTGCTCGCTCATCTTCGGCTTCTTTATTTCGACAGAAATTATGAGACTGAATTTCGCAACGGGTCAGCGACTGAACGACGACGGGGGAAAGGATCCACAAGTCAGTCAACCTGTTTCGCGCTCTACTTTTACATTATGTAAATTAGAGCCAAATAAAACGAAATTACCAACAATATATACATTGTTATAATTTAATTTATTTTTAATGTCAAAAAATGATTTATACTAATAAAATAAAGGGACCCGGTTTAATTTATCTTGATTCCGTTTACTCTAATAAGCCAAAGGTGTAATTAGGTGATGTAACGGTAGAATTTAAAATAAATTCACTCCGCCTATCAAGGCTAACGGACCGACCCCGATCATATTTCCATTAAAATACCGGCAATTTATGAATCTCTTCTTTTGAAATTTTACCACAAACTGCAAACCGATGAATTTGGATTAATAATTATACGAGCAATTAGAAAATGTTGATCTTTGGAAAAATAAAATGTCTGAAGGATCGACGGCTATGCTCAGTTTGGGTTTGGAGGCTGAATTATAGTTCCTAAAATGACAATCTGTCCAACTAAATACACGAATGACTTTTACAATACCAAGTACCGTAGATTCCTGTGTAATCTCCTCAATTCTCTGACATCAATCTCTAAGCCTTTATATCACACAGTGTATGAATTTTAAAGATTCGTTTCGAATCCTAAGCGTATAATGTGGTTTGCCGAAGGTGGATCCGGATTATATTTTTTACTGCTTTCATGTTGTTCCTTTTTTATGTGTTACGGAAAGAACCGGGACGAATCCGAAGGAACATTAAGAAACCCGAAGGAACTTTAAGGAACCCGAAGGAACCTTGAGAAACCCGAAGGGTCCGGGCGGCTCGGCGGAAAGGAGGGCTCAGGGAGGATGTGTAGTTGTCGAGCAAACATGCAGGGGTCTTGGGGGAAGATCCAGGAGGAAAAGCCGGTAGAAGACTGGGAGGGAGGATGTGAGTTGTCGACGGGCAAGCTGGGGTCTTAGGGAGGATCTTGGGGAGCACGGCGGGCAGCCGGAGGATGGCAAGGGGGGTCTTGCGGTAGACCAGGATGAAGACGACGGCAACGGCAGGAGCGAGAGTCCGGGGCACGGCGGGTAGGAGGCCGACGCCGGGGCGTGCAGGAGGATCCAGGGGAAGATGAGTTGTCGCGCAAGCGGGGAATGTGGGGGGACGGCACGGTATGGAGTTGTCGACGTGGGCAGTTGTCGAGCGCGCGGGGTCTTGGGCTGAGCGGAGTCGGAGGATCAACCGGGTCGGCACAACGAGCCGGGTCTTGGGGACGAAGCAATCTGGCAACGGCGGGCGGCCAAGAGGATGCGTTATCGACGGCAAGCGCGCGTCTCTTGGGAAGGATCAGGCCACGCGGCAATGTGTGAGTGGCGAGAGTGATCAGATCACGCGTAGCACGTGGCGGGCCAGGAGTGATGAGGGTCGACGCGGGCCAGGGTCTCGGCGAGCACGGCGGCATCCGCAGGCAAATCTGACAGCGATTATTAGAGCGGAAGCAGGAGGATGAAATGTCGACGGGTGCGGCCGTCGTGTGGAGGAAGGCACGGTGGCCATCCAGGAGGAGTGGATGGAGACAGCCGGGATCCGCGGTAATGGGGTCGCAGGAGGATCGGGGGAGAGATGATGAGAAGGGACGGGGGTCTAGGAGGCCAGGGGCACGGGCGAGCAGTCGAGGCGAGTTGTCGGAATGGAAGGATCAAGGGAATGGCGGTGTAGGAGGCCAGGCGGAAGATGTGGTGTTGAATCGAGGGCGAGTCGGGTCTGTCTTGGAGGTTCCAGGCGGCACGGGCGGGGTGGAACAAAGAGATGCAAGTTGTCACGCGACGAGGCGTGAGGAGCGTCGTGGAGTGCACGGAGGAGGAAGGAGGAGGACGGGACCTGTGGGGTGTCCTTGAGGTCTGGAGGATCGGGAGGATCGCAGGATGGCGGGTAGGCGAGGGGTTGTGTCGCAAGCGTCAAGGGGGGTCTTGGGATCCGTCACAGGGGTGGAGCCATGGAATGATGTGATCAGTGGTGTGCAAGGATGCAAGCGGCCGATCTGAACTTGGGGGAGGTCTCGGGCACGGGCAGGCAGAGGAAGGAAGTCGTCGGAGCGTGCCTGTCCGTCTGGAGGCGAGTGCAATGGGGCAGGAGAGGGATGATGTGGAAGCTGCAATGACGCCGGGAGTCTGGATGCGAGGTCGAGGCGGTACACGGCGGAGGCGAGGTTGAGCCGGATGATGAGGATGGCTGTCGACGGCGTCGGACGCAAGAGCGTCTGGAAGAGGAGGATGAATGGGGTGGAGGCAGGGGCCAGGACAGTGGATCCGCGCGAGGGTCCGGGGGGGGTCTCCGCGGCACTGGGGAGGATCCAGGGCGGCATGGAAGGAGAGAGAGGAATGAGTTGTCTGACGGCGCGGGGTCCGTGCCGGGTCCGCGGGCGGGCGGTATGGGAGGCCGGCCGGAGGGATGATGAAGCGGGCACCAGCGGGTGGAGGCCGAGGATCTGGCGGAAAATGCGAATGGGCATCTGGAATGGTGGAAGGATAAAGGAGTCGAGGTGGTGAAGGAGGATCAGGAGGAGGTCTGCGTCTGGGGAGGATCCGCGGCACGGCCAGCGCATGGAGGCCGGCGGATGACGCGCCGGCGTTGTCGATCGCGGCGGGTGCATGGAGCGTGAGGATCCCAACGGCACGGCGTGGGCCGGTCCGGCGGAGTGTCGTCGACAAGCGGTGGTCGGCGGAGGATCTGGGGCGGCACGGCGGTAGGAGCGCGCGGGGATGTGTGAGCTGTCGACAGAAGGTCTAGTCTTGTGGGACCGGCGGATCTAGCCGCCGCAGGAGGGGAGGATAAAGGAAATGCAAGCGGGTCCGCGGTCGTGGGATGGTCTCCGCACGTGGAGATAATGGGGGACGAATGGAGGGGCGGTGGTGGAATGGAAGGTCCGCGGCATGCCGGGAAAAGGTGACGAGTTCGTCGGCACGGGGGCAACGGGAAGATCCGCGGCACAGGTAGCAAGCGAGGAGGCAGAGGATGATGATAAAGAAGGAGATCCGCAGCGAAGCAATCCGAGGATGGAGTGTCGAGCGTGCTGTAGCGCAGATGAAGGATGATGAGGCTGTCGAGCGCGTCGGTGGTGTCTTGGGGAGATCCGCGAGCGGTGGGGGTCTGGATGTGGGTGGAGGCGGCGTCTCCGAATCCGTGGGCACGGCCGGCTGTATCTGGGGACGGTTCGGAAAGAATGGAGCTGGACGGGCAAAGTGGAGGATCCGGCAATGGTGGGAGGGACGATGTGACGGGACGGCGTCCGTGTCCGGAGTGGAAACGAATGAGAATGGACCGGCCGGGGATGGATGTGAAGAATGGATGAGCGACCATCGCAACCCGCAATGGAGTTGTCGACGGAAGTTGTGATCTGGCAACGGTGGTGGGGAATGGAGCCGACGAGGATCTCGATGGAATGGGGCGGCACCGGCGGGTGGGATGTCGACGGCAAGCGGTGGTCTGGGGGAAGGCTCAGCGGGTATGGAGGCAGGAGGGAGGAATTGTGCAGGAATCAGGGTCGCGGCGGTAATGGAGGAGATGGAAGAGGATGGAGTCATGAAGGAGGTGGTCGTGGATCCACACGGGCAAGCGGGTCGGATCCGGCGGACCAGGATGAGTGGGGCGGCACGGCGGGCAGGAGGAGGATGTTGACTGAGCTGCGCAAGCGGGGCCGGGGAAGATCTCCAATGGTGACGGAGGCGGGGCAAGGTCGAGGGGAGTGATCCATGTCGATCGCAGCGTCATCCGGGGAGGCACGGCGGCCAGGTGGATGGACTTGGAGTTGGTCGACAAGTGGTAGGGAGGGAAAAGCAATCGGAAATGGATGGAATGGGCATGGGAAGGTCGGGCAGGAGGAGGGAAGCTGTCTGACCGGGCAAATCAAAATGATGGACGGGCTGGTCCGGGGAAGGTCTGGGCGGCAACGGCGGGCGGAGGAGGAGGAGGATGGAGTCGACGGGCGCGGCGGTCTGGGGAAGGTTCGGGGCGAAAACGGCGGTAGGTGAGGAGGAGGATGGGCCGACGGGCGCGGTGGTGTGGGCGGCACGGCGGGTAGGAGGCAGGAGGGAATGGGTAAGAAGCGGGTCCGATGGAATCGGATCTGGCGGATCTGGCGGCACGGCGGGCAGGAGGTCCGGGGATGGGGTCTGGATCTGGAATGTAGTTGCGGGGAATGGACGGGGGTAGGAAGAGGATGGACTTGGTCGGGTCCGGGGAACGGCACGCGGGTAGGAGGCAGGAGGAGGTGGAGCTGTGGCAAGCGGTGGTGGAATCGGAGGCGGAGGGAGGATGGTGAGGTGGAAGTCTGGGCACTGGAGTAGGTGCAGAGAGGAAGGATGCAAAAAGCGGCGGTCTGATCTTGTTCAAGGCCGGAGGAGGCAAGCGGAGTGTCGACGGGAAGCGGTGGTCCGGGAGGATCCGGGCGGCACGGCGGTATGGGAAGGCGATAATGGGAGTTGTCGACGGGAAGCGGAAGATGGCGGGGAGGTCTGGGGGCGGGGTAGAGGGGAGGAGGAGGAGTTGTCGACGGTGGTCCGGGGAAGGTTCGGGCCGCACGGCGGGTAGGAGGCAAGGGTGTGAGCCATGGACGGGCAAAGGTGGTGGGGAGGAAGGTCTGGGAGCACGGCGGGTAGGAGGCAGGAGGGAGGTGGTGATGAGTTGTCTGGGGAAGGTCGGGGAGGCGGCACGGTCCGGGGAAGGGTAGGGCAAGCGGGGCAGGATCTGAGGAGGATGGAGTTGTCGAGGCGCGGGGCCGGGGAGGATCGGCGGGTAGGAGGATCCGTTGCGGGGAAGCGTTCTGGGAGGATCCGTGGAGTGGCGGGTAGGAGGCAGGAGAGGATGGATGTGGGAGATCCGCGGCAACGGCGGCAGGAGGCCGGCGAGTCGACGTGTCAAGCGGCACGGTAGAAGAAACAAAATGGTGAGTAGGGAAGCAGGAGGGAGGATGTGATCGACGCGCCGGGCGGCAGCCCAAGCTGTGATCAAGCAACATCGGGGCGCAACGGCGGCAGGGGGACGGTGTTCCGTTGGCTCGGCTCGTTGGGGAAGGTCTGGCTGGGGAGGAGGATCGACTCGGTGCTTATCGCCGTCTTCAATATCCGACGAGCAAGAAAGGATGGCGGCACGGCGGGCAGCGCTTGGGGAGGATCTGGCGGTTATCAGGAGTGCCGGCGACTGTCCGGGCGGCAGCACAGTCAGATATAATCGACGGCGCGGGGCCGTTCCGGGCGGCACGGCGGGCAGGAGGCCGGCGGAGGATCACCTCCGGGCGGCACGGCGGGCGAAGCTCGTGGGGAGGATCGGGCGGGATTGACAGATTGGCGGCACGGCGGGCAGATGTGTTCGAGTTGTTGGGGGAGGATAACTCTGATCGGCGGCACGGCGGGTGATATAGTCGACGGGCAGGCACACGGGAATGGACCGTGACTGGACCTCGGTCCTATGGTGCAAGCTGGTTATATGGTGCTGCCAATAGGCAATTCCGGTGGGACGGCAGACTGAATGTCCCGGCACAATTTTTATTGCCCGGCTCTCAGCCGCTCAAAATTGCAATAAACAGGTCTGACAGATGAAGCTTTCAATTTGAGATTTCAGGGCATACATGGCTACACGCACTTATTATATATATTATTTATAGTCTGCGAACACTGTTACCTCTGGTCCAAGAGGCCGGGTAACCCCGCTGATCCTCTTCGTTTGTTGTTGCGTATTAGAACAACCGGCGTAGACCCTGAGTACGAGGTCGTTGAGGTTTTTCAGGGTGGCTACGCACAATATCTTACTCTTTTACTTTGACCCCCTGATCGGCCGGGACCCCGCCACCGGGAGAGAAGGCCCAGATTTTCGTGTGTTCGGCCGGGACCCCCTGCCTACTTGTGGTGGGGCCCGAAACAACCGTGTTTCCCTTCTCTGTGTGTGTCGTTAGTGAGAGTCTCGTTGTCCGCCCCACTGTGCGCCCGGGTTGTCCACTGGCTTCTACGACGAGGCCCAGCGCTGCCCAGTGTGTTCGGCCGGGACCCCGCCACCGGGAGAGAACAGACGTGTGGTATAGGCCAGCCCGACCACTCGTGTTTCCTTCTCGGTGTGTGAGTGAGAGTCTCGTTAGGTCCGCCCCACTGCGCCCGGGTTGTCCACCGTTGGCCTTCTACGAGCACCGCGCGGCCCAGTGTTCGGCCGGGACCCTGCACCGGGAGAGAACAGACTTGTGGTTATCGGCTAGCCCGACCACCGTGCTTCTCGGTGTAGTGAGTCTCGTTGTCCGCCGCCCCACTGTGCGCCCGGTTGTCCCTGTTGGCCTTCAATGAGAGGCGCATCCGCGCGGCCCAGTGTGTTCGGCCGGGACCCGCCTCCGGGAGAGAACAGACTTGTGGTATATCGGCAGCCCGACCACCGTGTTTGTCCTCTCGGTGTGTGTAGTGAGAGTCTCGTTGCCGCCCCACTGTGCGCCCGGGTTGTCCACTCTGCTGGCCTTCAATGAGGCTTCAACGAGAGCATACCCTCGCCTCCGGGAGAGAACAGAGTGCGCCCGGGTTCCGGGGTCCACCGTTGGCCTTCAACGCATCCAGCGCGCGGCCCAGTTCGGCCGGGACCCTCGCCTCCGGGAGAGAACAGACTTGTGGTATATCGGCTAGCTCGACCACTCGTGTTTTTCTCGAGTAGTGAGTCTCGTTGTCCGCCCCACTGCGCCCGGGTTGTCCACCTGTTGGCCTTCAATGAGAGGCGTGTGTATCGGCCGGGACCCCGCCTCGACTTGTATATCTAGCCCGACCACCTGTGTTTCTTCTCGGTGTGTAGTGAGAGTCTCGTGTCCGTTTCCGGGTTGTCCACTCGTTGGCCCTCAATGAGAGGCATCCGGCGCTCGGCCCAGTGTGTTCGGCCGGGACCCTCGCCTCCGGGAGAGAACAGACTTGTGGTATATCGGCTAGCCCGACCACTCGTGTTTCCCTCCTCGGTGTGTAGTGAGAGTCTCGTAGGCCGCCCCACTGCGCCCGGGTTGTCCACTCGTTGGCCCTCAATGAGAGGCATCCAGCGCGCGGCCCAGTGTGTTCGGCCGGGACCCTCGCCTCCGGGAGAGAACAGACTTGTGGTATATCGGCTAGCCCGACCACTCGTGTTTCCCTTCTCGGTGTGTAGTGAGAGTCTCGTTGTCCGCCCCAGCCCAATCAGCGCGCGGCCCAGTGTGTTCGGCCGGGACCCTCGCCTCCGGGAGAGAACAGACTTGTGGTATATCGGCTAGCCCGACCACTCGTGTTTCCCTTCTCGGTGTGTAGTGAGAGTCTCGTAGGCCGCCCCACTGCGCCCGGGTTGTCCACTCGTTGGCCTTCAACGAGAGGAGAGCAGCGCGCGGCCCAACACCTCGCCTCCGGGAGAGAACAGACTTGTGTATGTCGCGGCCACTCGTGTTTCCCTTCTCGGTGTGTAGTGAGAGTCTCGTAGGCCGCCCCACTGCGCCCGGGTTGTCCACTCGTTGGCCTTCAACGAGAGGAGAGGCATCCAGCGCGCGGCCCAGTGTGTTCGGCCGGGACCCTCGCCTCCGGGAGAGAACAGACTTGTGGTATATCGGCTAGCCCGACCACTCGTGTCGTAGTGAGAGTCTCTGAGGCCGCCCCACTGCGCCCGGGTTGTCCGCCTCCTGCGGCCTCAACGAGAGGAGGCATCCAGCGCGCGGCCCAGTGTGTTCGGCGGGGACCTCGCCTCTCAGACGGTTGTGGCTCGGCCAGCCCGACCGTGTTTCTCTCTCGGTGTAGTGAGAGTTACGCAGGCCGCCCCACTGCGCCTGGGTTGTCCACTCGTTGGCATCCAACGAGAGGAGGCGCGGCCCAGTGTGTCTGGCTGGGACCCTCGCCTGGAGAACGATTTGTGGGTATATAGCTACCGACCACCCGTGTTTCTCTTCGGTGGAGTGAGAGTCCTCTGTCTGCCCCACCTGCGCCTCAAGAGAGAGGCAGAGGCCTCGGCCCTCTTGTGTAGTGAGAGTCTCGTTGGTCCGCCCCACTGTGCGCCCGGGTTGTCCACTCGCTGGCCTTCTACGAGAGGCGCCCACTGCCCAGCCACCGGGAGAGAACAGAGTCGTGTGGTTATAGGCCAGCCCGACCACCGTTGTCCACTGCGCCCGGGTGTCCACTCGTTGCCTCAACGAGAGTGAGGCATCTGGCGCGGCCCAGTGTGTTCGGCCGGGACCCTCGCTGAGAACAGACTTGTGGTATATCGGCACTCTCGTGGCCCTCGGTGTAGTGACGTAGGCCGCCCCACTGCACATCAGCAGTCCACTCGTTGGCATCCAGCGCGCGGCCCAGTGTTCGCGGGACCCTGCCACCGGGAGAGAACTCGTTATAGAGCCAGGAACCACTCGTGTTTCCCTTCTCGGTGTGTAGAGAGTCTCTGCGCCCGGGTTGTCCACTCGCTGGCCTTCTACGAGGCGCCCTGCGCGCTGCCCAGTGTGTTCGGCCGGACCCCGCCACCGGGAGAGAACAGACTAGCCCGACCACTCTGTTTCCCTTCCTTCTGTGTGTAGTGAGAGTCTCTGTTGTCCGCCCCACTGTGCGCCCGGGTTGTCACTGGCCTTCTACGAGGCGCTGCGCGCTGCCCAGAAGAACAGACGACTCGTGTTTCCCTTCTCGGTGTGTGTGTAGTGAGTCTCGTTGTCCGCCCCACTGTGCGCCCGGGTTGTCCACTCGCTGGCCTTCTACGAGAGCCCTGCGCGGCGCCAGTGTGTTCGGCCGGGACTCTTGCCTGGAGAGAACAGAACGTGGTTAGACTTGTGGTAGTATCGGCTTAGAGGCATCCCCTCGGCCCACCACCTCGTTTCGAGACCCCACAGTTGTCCGCCCCACCTTCTCCGGTGTGTAGTGAGACAGTATATGTAGCCCGACTTGCTCATCCATGACCTCGCTAGCCCGACCACCGTTTTCCTTCTCTCGGGTAGTGAGAGTCCTGTAGTCCGCCCCACTGCGCCCGTGTTGTCCGCGCTGAGGCCTTCCGGCGCGAGCATCCGGGCGGGACCTCCCAGTGTGCCAGCCCGACCACTCGTGCGGGTCGCCCCACTCCGGCACTGCGCACCGGGGCAGACAGATGTGGTTGTCGGCCTAGCCCGGACCTGTGTTTCTCCGGTGTGTAGTGAGAGTCTGTAGGTCCGCCCCACTGCGCCCTGTTGTCTCGTTCGTGGCCCAATGGCCGCTTACGCAGCCAGACCAGCAGTCCGCCCCACTGCGCCCGTCCACCTGCGCCCGCCTTCTACGGCAGTGTGCCCAGTGTGTTCGGCTGGGACCTCCTCGCCTCCGGGAACAGACTTGTGGTTATATGGCAGCCTGACCACCTCGTGTTTCCCTTCGGTGTGAGTGAGAGTCTCGTCCGCCACCGCTGGCCCTTCGAGAGGCGCCCTGCCCGGGTCCTCTGGACCCTAACGTGTGAACAATCATGGCTTAGTCCCCGCCTGCGCGCTCTCGGGTTCGGCCGAACAGACTGGTGGTGTAGGCTAGCCCGACCACCGTGTGTTTCTCTCGGTGTGAGTAGATGAGAGTCGTAGCCCCACTGCGCCGCTCGTCCACCTCCGCTGGCCTTATGAGAGCGCCCAGCGCGCGGCTGCCGGCCCAGTGTGTCGGCCGGGACTCGCACCGAGGGAACAGACGTTGTATGTAGTGCCCCGACCCACCTGTTTCCCCTGTAAGCTTCCTCGGTGTGTGCAGTGGTGAGTCTCTGTAGCCGCCGTCCCGTTGGCCGCGGGTTGTCGAGAAGGTCCAACGTTGTTGTTACGAGAGAGGGAGAGGCCCTGCAATCAAGTGAGCGGCCCCCAGGCGTATGTCTAGCCGGCCCGGGAGAGTGGTTAGGTGTAGTCTGTTGTCCGCCCCCTCTCGTTGGTCGGGAGCGCCCAGTGTGTTCGGCCGGGACCTCGCGGGAGCTGGGTTGCGGACCCCGTGCTTCCTCTGACCGCCAACCGTTTCTTCTGCGCTTAGAGGTTGGCCGCCCCACGAGAGGCTGCGCCCGGGTTGTTCCACGCTGGCCGAGGTCTCGCGCCTGCCCTGTTTGCCAGACTTATCCTAGCCCGACCAACGAGAAGAATAGTGTGAGTCGCTCCGCCCCACTGCGCCTGCGCCCGGTTGTCCGCCGTCCACCGCCTTCAATCAACGAGAAGCATTGTTCGGCCGACCCCGCCTCCGGGAGGAGGGCTTGTGGTTGTCGGCTAGCCCGACCACTGCTTCCTTCTCGGTGTGTAGTGAGAGTCTCGCTGTCCGCCCCACTGCGCGCCTGTCTCTCGCTGGCCCCATGACGGGCCTGCGGCGCTCGGCCCAGTGTTCGGCCGGGACTCGCCTCCGAGGCCAGCTTGTGGTATATCGGTGGCTATAGCCCACCCCGTGTTTTCCTCGTGTGTGTGAGAGTCCGTTGTCCGCCCCACTGCCGGTCCACCTGCTGGCCTCAACGAGAAGCAATCGAGAAGCAATCAGCGCGGCACAGTGTGTTCGGCGACCCTCGCCCGAGAGAAGACTGTGGTTATCGTGGCTAGCTTCCGTCGGTGTGTGACCACTCGTCCACCAGCGCGCGGCTCAGTGTGTTTCCGGGGAACAGACTTGTGGTTGTCGGTGTGTGTGGCCAGCCCGCACCCCTTTCCTCTCCGCCCCATTGTCCGCCCCACTGCGCCCGGGTTGCAATCCGCTCGTTGGCCACTCGGCGCTCGCCCAGTCGTCCGGCTCGGGACCCTCGCTTCCGGGAGAAGCACGACGCGCGGCCTCAGTGTTCGGCCGGGACCGTGAGTATGTCGGTGGCAGCCCGACCACTCGTGTTTCCCTCTCGGTGGTAGTGAGAGATCTCAGGCCGCCCACTGCCGGGTTGTCCACCGTTGGCCTTCTACGAGAGGAGAGCATCCAGCGCCCAGTGTGTTCGGCCGGGACCCCGCCTCCGGGAGAGAACGGGAACAGACTCGTGTTTCTTCCTCGCCGGGTTGTCCGCCGTGTGGAACAACACTGTCTCTGTGGTATATCCGCGCACTCCGGGGGAACAGACTTGTGGTTGTTGCGACCACTCGTGCCCTTCCGGTGGTTGTCCGCGTTGTGCGCCCGGTTGTCCACTCGGGCCGCCCGTGGCCCTGGCCCCTCGAGCAGAGCGCGGCTCTTGTGAGGGAACAGACTTTGGTTGTCGGTGGCTAGCCCGACCACTCTGTTTCCCTTCGGTGTGTGTAGTGAGTCTCGTTGTCCGCCCCACTGCGCCCGGGTTGTCCGCCTGGCCTCAACGAGGAGAGGCAATCAGCTCGGCTCAGTGTGGCCGGGGACCTGCCCGGGGAGAACAGACGATCGGCTAGCCTGACCTCTCGTGTTCTCCCTCTCGGTGTGTGAGACTGTTCGCCTCGCCCCCAATCTCGGCGACCCCTGTGTTGTGGCTAGCCCGACCACTCGTGTTTCCCTTCTCGGTGTGTTGCCTCGGGTTGTTGGTGCTGGAGGGAACAGACTGGGTGTGGTTGTTCTACCGTTTTTCTCCGGTGTGTAGTGAGAGTGAGAGTCGTTGACGGTGCGCGCCGGGTTGTTGTCCGCTCGCTGGCCTCCGCTCGTTGGCCTTCAGTGTGTTCGCCGGCTGCTCGGGAGCGTTGTCGGTTCGGACCACATGTGTCTCGTGTGTGTAGTCGGCCTGTGTTCGGCCGTCGGCGGGACCCCGCCTCCGAGAACAGGATTGTGGTTGGTCGGGTGTCTCCCCCACTGCGCTTCTGTGTGTTAGTCTGTCTCGCTGGCCCTCTACGATAGCGCGCGCGCGGCTCAGTGTTCGGGAGGCAACAGACTGGCGTCTCGGAGGAAGAATCGCGCGACCACTCGGTCATCCTCCGCGGGTTGTCGGCCCGACCACCGCGCGCGGCCAGTGTGTTCGGCGGGACCCGTGTTCCCTTCTCTGGCCCTCTACGAGAAGTGTGTAGTGAGAGACTTCGTTGTCCGCCCCACTGCGCCCGGGTTGTCCGCTCGTTGGCCCTCTACGAGAAGCGCGGCAGTGTGTTCGGCGGGATCCGGGAGGGAACAGCGCGCGGCTTCAGTGTCGCCCCACTCGGCCGGGACCCCGATCCTCCTGCCCGGGAGGGAACAGACTTGTGGTTGTCGGCTAGCCCGACCACTCGTGTTTCCTCTGTGTGTAGTGAGAGCTCGTTGTCCGCCCCACTGCGCCCGGTTGCTGCAGAGTCAATCAGCGCGCTTTGGCCTTACTCACTACTCGGCCCCTCGCCCTGTCGTGGATACTGCTGATCTGCCGTTGTTCTTGACCCTGTTCAGTTCGACGACGGAACAAGCCCCCTGTCGACCCCGGGCCCTGAGACGTCGACTACCCGACCTCTTCTGTGTGTGCCTGTTGTATCAAACGACCCCGCTTGCCCGTCCTCCGGCCCGCCCGCCTCCTAATGTTGCGGTTGCGGCTCTGCCTTCTATACTCCGTGGCCTGTGTAGGCCCCCTTCCCCCACACGATCATCCCCGGCCTCACACCCCCTTGAATAGGCATGGGATAGTGTTTGTGTTTTGTTTTTGTGTTTGTGTCCTAAGTAGTGTTGTGTGTGTGAAGATTTCCGAATCCTGTGTTGCCCCACGGGCCATGATCAATCGATGCACTGTGGATAGGGCATACTGCGGTGGTGTAGCGCAGTGGGCAGAATACAAGTGGTGGTCTCAAGTTAGCGTTGTATATAAAACGCCTTTAGCAGGTGGGTTTGAGTGGTTATACTGAGTGCACGGCACGTTTCTGACTAGTAAGGTTGTATCATAGAACTGTGTTTGCATCGGACGATAAGGTAGGATATAGATGTATGCGGTAAAAGGTCGCTTTGCACATTGTGTTTGTGTTTGCATTTCTGATGGATACGACCCGAGTTTGTATGCGCCGAAACGTGTTAACGATGAATGTAGGCGGTGTAATGGTAGCGCGTGAAGTGTTTAGTCATCCGATCTACATCCCAAACGAATTTTCATTTAGCGGTATATTAGTAGGGGTGACTGATTATGCCCCTACCCAGACAAACAACGTCCGCCAACCATACCACAGGTTGTGCGCAAATCATTCCATCGAGGGTAAAAGAAACAATGAATGTTAAGAGTGCAGTCAGATGTTAAAAATCATAGAGAGGGCAAGAGGGCGACTAACACCGCTACTGAAGATGGCGACCAGCCGAAACCGGTCTAGCAAAAGACCCAAACCAGCGAGAGGAGACAGAATCAAACGACACGAAATCGAAAAAGGAAAGCGTGGAGAGTAGGATGGGACTCGGACGGTGAATAAGAGCCGAAGTAATAGACCCGGGATTCCCATGGGAAGGAATCTTGGGCGAATGGAGACGAAGGTCAGGAGTGAGAGCTCTAGCAATTATTCTAACAAGTCGGTTTTAGATTTTCAATTTTTTTCTCCAATGTTTCATTAACCTTTCTAAATATCTATTTACGCTAGAATGAATCGTCTCTTGACTATATAATCTTCCCCTGAGTCACTCCTCATTCTCACATCACCGAAGTTCAATATGACCTATACCCCTAGTCAGTTTAGCTAGCTGGCATAATGTAATATAAGAAATAATTACGTTCGTCATTTATAACCGTTTCAGCTTTTCGCCTTAATCTACAGTGATTTAAAGATATAGTCCTGTTTCACATTGCTAACGTTTTCGGACAATGTGAACGACTCAGCGCGTTGAGTAAGGACTTTCACTTTGTACAAAAGACGGAATTTTAATGGTTGAATACCCTCGGAATACTCAAACAAAGTTGTGATTGTTCGGGACTTTTTAAATTGAGCTGTAAAAAAAACTTAATGAATATTAATTACCGGGACGGGAATCGAAGGTAATAAATAAAACAAAAAAAAAATTAATTTTAATAAATAATAAATTTATATTATTTATTAATATTTTAATAAATTTTATTTCAGTCTTATGTAACACTAGAAGTCGACCGCTAATTGTTTTCCAGTGGTAGGACAAATTAATAGACAACAATGCGGCCTTCGACACGGAAGTAGGACCGAATTATCCACATGAAAGTCGCGATTGAGAAATACGGTGAAAATATGGGATAGGCTGAAATAAAAGTCTTATTAGACGATGATACATGGAACGACTAGGTAGCAGGAAGTAGTTTGTAGTTGGGTGGGAGCGTGCAACACGTCTTAGCCGAGTCCGAAACGCGGATTCAATTCCACAGAGCTTTCCTATAAAGCAGCGTTTCCGTGCCACTTTCACAATACGCCCACCTTGGCGGAAGGACGAACGCGGGCTCAGACTGTCGTGACCGCTTGTACGCCATCAAATAATTATGCCAGCCACTGTACAAGTTGAAGAAAAATTATATTTCAAGGCGGCCGGACAATTGTCAGTATTACAAATAAATAAGAACGGGATTGATAAACGCTGCCTAACGGGCCTAATTGATAAACGCATTTTGCGTTAAGTAGTATACACATCACCCACCTCCGGGTTGCTCACGTCTGCCGTTGATTTGTCCTCGCGTTGTATCGTTGATTAGTGTTGCTGCACCTACTTGTATGTGCTGAATAACCATTGATTCACACTGCAGCAGTGTTATAGCACTAGCACCAGCCTGTGTAACGACTTCCACTACTGGTTATTTCTAATGGCCGAAACCGGTCGGTGGTCTCAAACCGAGAGGTCACGGGTACGTCAATCATTACTATGATCATAATTGCGATGATAATCATTCTATTACATGTCAATCATAGCGGCACCTATCTAATGTATCTGTTTCGCTACATATACCGCTTTTATTGTTCGACAGGAATTGTATGCATAAATATTTTTGCACACATTTATATAGATATTACAAAATTACACTTGGGACTGAAGAATACGAAGAATTATTATTTTTATTATTGCAAATTTTATGAACTCTTTCCATCCTCCAATGTGATTTTTGAATTAAAGTATCTTAATTAGTTATAAAAAAATATCATTACAATCATCACACACTCTATAACAATCCACCTTCAAGAAGAGTAATACTTATTACAATTTAATTGATTTATTGTACCTTTGCTACACAATGCATTGCTATTACGTCGTACCAAGGTTTAATAACTTCATTAATTAATAATTTCATGTATGTACTTTTATCTTGCTCATTGTTTCATTTCGGCACCACCTTTCGATCATCTCCGCACGTCTAGACCCGGATTCCTAGGTGCTGGGGGTAACGGGGAAAAAGTCTTCCAGCTTTTGAGTTTGCTCAGGTTGTTTCCAAACGGAGGAAAAATCCCGGACTAGTTGGGGTCAACTCCTGCTCACCGCGGTATTCCCTACTTTATTACGCGATACCGCCGGAAGTTTGTTAGTGATTACAGTTACACTCCCTGGTGTTTGTCGATTTGAATCGTTGGCAATGCCTTAAGATGACTATTCTTACTATTCACTGAAGGCCTGATATAAACTGGGTATAAACCACAATTATGACACGTAATGAACATTAATCACAGAACGTAAGTAATATTATTGTATGAAATAAGACATTTATTTTTCAAATTGCCAAGACGGGTACCCGACTTGGTACCACCTGCCATCGCAGTCCCTTTCGCTCTGTCTGCGTCATGGCCCTATTTTACATCTAAAACTATCGGGCACTCTGCTGCGAACCCGCCGCCCAGGCGCGATGCCATTTGCATTTGGAAAGGGAAAGCTCCAAACCGGACAGTAGTAAGGGGACGCCGCTCCACTATAATCCGACAGGATATCTTGCATCTGCGCTCAAACCTGTAACCCATAGAAAAAATATTTTACAATCGCTAAACTAAATTCACCTAATGGAAGGAAGATTAGGAGAAATAACGTAAGAATAAGAACTTTTTTTAACCAAGATCAATTCCCACTAGACAATTCCGATCTACTGCGCCAGCAAGGCTCAGATGTTCCCTATCATATACGCCATGCTATTTAGTCAATATATTATATAATAATTGACTGCAGTCAGGGGCACATCTTCCTTCTTTCTTTTCGTGGCCGATGAAGTAGTTTCATAAAACTGACATATTTTTCCGTGGAGTAAAAACTCATATTTTTTCTTGCATATTTCTTTGTGAATATCTTCAAAGATATTCGGAGAAAGTTTTTCCCAGAAATCTTTTTTTTCATACCCATTCCGATACAATGGGCACCGGGAGGAGGATAGTGGTATGCGTGTGTTCCACGAGTTGAATTCAGTTTCGGCATGAAAAGTGTTTTGAAATTCACCCCTTCCCCCTTCTGCTCTTAGAGTGAGCTATTATATTCCCTGTGTCCTGACCAAATGAGAAAATTGTGAAAAAAGCGTAGAAATTTGTGTGATTACAATATTGTCTTGTGTTTCAAATATTGAACTGAGCTCAAAAGAATCTTGAAATTTAATTTTGTTCCTAATAAGTATTTTCCCAATTCCAAAACATCTTGAAAGATGAAATTTCATGTGAACACTAATTGTGTGACGATTGCTACAATTATAATCAACCGGTTTCGCGTTCTGCTATTGCACCATTCATTATTTCAAGTGGCAAGAAGACCTCTATAAATTAGACCGTCTGATGAAATAATTACATCCGTTTTGTAGGGCTGGTAAATTTGAGTTATTGGCGATATAAATGTCTGAAAGCAATCGTACAAATCAGTTATTTTTCTTACGGCGAGGTTCTGTATTATAATTGATCTAATAGAGTGACATTAAGAAAAACTCAATAATATTCTAAATGAGCTAATAGACTCAAAAGTTGCTCCAAACGTACCCATTAATAAATAAACCTCGTATAATACACGCCGTAACATTACCGTTACTGTCGATGCTCCATCATCACACAACGTGCTTAAGTATTCACGGTTGTTACCTGTCTGCCAGGTCTATTAAGTATCTAATTGAAGGTCAAAAACAATAAATGTCCATCGGGAGATCTACCGTGTCATGAGACTTGCCATGAATCGGGTTTCTCTGCTATTTTAGGAGAGGGTCTGGTAAGAGGCCAGAAATGTAGGGCCGCCAGTAGTCTCACTCGAGCCAAAATGGACCCCGGACCATCGCTACCGCTTAATGGCCCCTTAACCGGCCCACCATGCTACTGGAGTCTATTCGAGGTGTGGAAAAAAACGTTATCCGCCCACCACGAACAGGGGATGTACCGTGATGAATTATGAAAGATATCGGCTTCTCAAAACTCAAGAAGGTGACTTGTACTATTGACCCGTGCTCAATCGCGATTTTCATAGGCTTTTCACAACAGATCGCATGCAGCTGGCCGTGAGGGGACGCGCCCTATTTTATCCTGCTCAATATATTCCAGCAATCTATGACAGCTTAATGACTTTAATGAGAGCTTTGGAGATTTAAAATTCGATCGTAAAAGCTACCAGAGATGAAACTAGAAATCTGAAAAAAGATCTAGAACTTCAAAAATCTACTATGACTTTCTAGAGTACCACATATACCTCTGCATTATTTCTAACAATAAACAATTCACGTAAATAACAAGGAACTTTTCTATTGTAATTCAGATTGGCAATTAAGTGGGAAACCTAGATGATTTTAATTAAATTCTGGATAGTCAGAGAACTTGAGTCGCTAGTACCTCTTCCTCCTCAACCTGGTATTATTAATAATCTAATCCTAATCTATAACGTGTGAAAGTATACTTGAAACTATTAGTGCTGAAAATACAAACTGTAGTACGGTTTCACAAATTCCAAACAACTTTTGTGTAGTTTATCTTGAATTAGAATATCGACTTTTACTTTATACAATGACTTAAATTATTCGACCTAACTCGCGACGAGGGTAACTACCTTGAATGTAACAGGCCGGAATGTAAATACAGAGTGTGTTCGATTCCTTCGATCAGTCTAAGTAGGAGGATGCTCGGGGCAGCCCCTTGTTGTTATGCAGCCTGCACAGCGAAGGAAACATCCAAGGCGCTGCCTAACAGCCAGGAATCGCAACGCTGCCATCAACGTAACGCTCCCAACATGCCGGGACTAAAGAATTCAATTTTATATTTCGCCAATTAGTTATTTAGTTCAAATCGTCCAACCTGTTAGAGCCTTAATCAGTACTCGGCACCAATTAAACAAGCCTTAAACGAACATTGCTTCCCCCCACCCTCCAACCCCCCTCGACGGGAAATCTCCAAGCCTCTCGCTTTCCAAATGACAGGGCGTTGGTGCACGTCCGCCGAGAATTGCATTTTATTTCCCCTAGCATTTCCTGAAATGCTATGGGGGAGATTTTGCGTAATGAAAATATTTGGTAAAATAATTTCTACTGATTATCAATTTACCAGAGTCAAGCCCCATATTTTCCGGCTTGCATGAAATTAATTTTAACGTACAGTATCTCTCCATGGATGAACATTAGGGGCTACAAGGAGATTTAAATGAAATAAATATAATAAAAATGAATTATAGCGCTATTGTTGTTTCTAAATTATTGATGATTACCTGCCCAATAATGCTGTTTTTATTATCAGCAAGCTGTTAATGTAAAATCTGGCTAATCTACACTTTTACTTTTACTTGTTTTTTAGAAAACAGCCTGAATTCCTATACCTAATTCGAAGTTTATGACGTGGTTTTGGCGACGTACAGCGGCCTCAACGTTTCAGATAACTTTCACTGTCCTTTATCCATTAAGATAAGGCCCCCGTCCAGAGAACTGAAAACGACCGCCGCTGTCCATCCATTTGCCTTGGTGTGGGCCCCTGGCCTCTGGGCGGGGCGGCACAGATTTATCGCAGTTCGCGTCAGCGGGTGCATGCCTGGAAACGTGCGTGTGAATGTCTCCTTGTGAAACGCTAGGCGAGCCAATATTTTTTTTTTCAGTCTTCGCTCCCTTATTTCTTGTGAACGCATTTAATAGGCGGCGTCGGTGGCGGCCCTCGCCCGAATAGGAAACGTGTTATGCGTGTAGACCTATTCAATAAATCAAGGCTCACAGCCTTTCGATCTGTTTAATACCGAAAAATAATGACTCTAAAATGTCCGAGTTAAAAAAAGATATACGTTATATTTTAGATCTCTCCATAGATATAACCATAGATATATATCCATTTTAGATTCTTTCAGCCCGCATTATTTATGTACTATGTACTATAACTATTGAGTTGATATATGTTCCTTGTATCCCAGCAATGTTAATAAAGAGATAATTAACTCGGAGTTTAAACAGAAAATACCCGCTTATTAACCTCATAAAACAGTTCAAGTCATCATCAACTATACAACAGGTTCCGTAGCCCGTCGACTTTCCAGCGCTAGAGAAAATGAATAGTTGCCGAGTGTTAGAAATGTATTTATGGTGATAGATCATTGATAGAAAATTGATACTGGCAATTAATTTTATATACAAGTACAGTATTATAATTTACTAAAAACGGTTGTTTTGAATTCACACGGAGTAATGCTCATGTCTACTATTGTGCTGCGAATTATTTATTTATATCATTGATATTTCAATTTTTTAATGATGTTAAATATTAATGCAACGACCATGAAAAGTTCTGAATCGATACGTCTGCTTGCTCAGGACGGTTCTAGTTGAGAAATTCTCGAGGCCATTGCCACTTTTCAGGTGGGCCAGGATCAGGTGGACTGAATCGATACAAATATATCTTTTGAACCGTAAAAGTCCTTCGGTAGATTGACCGCTTAAACGTCAATTATCTAACGATTTCAGGAAAATGCTAGCCCGTACAGTTTGGAATTGGAATTCGTCCATGTAAAATCCAGCCGAATGCAATGTTTTGCATGCCAGACACTGGCAAAAGGTTTACAAACCTATTTCAAAAAGTTGTCCCTTTGATAATTTATATTGTGTAACCGGAATCGAAGTTCAGAAAAGTAAAAGTTCAGGCGAAACTACTGTCCGAGCCTCGCCGAATAATGAGAAGCTTCAGGGTTTTCACTAGATATATTCAAGTTATATGTAATCACAATATTTGAAATAAAAATCTGAGTATAGATAAACAGGCGGATTCCAATCACAATACTTACTAAGGTTTAAAATGTTAATTTATGAATCAGTGAAACTTGGATAATACGATTCACGCGGTACTAACTTTTCATTAAACTAATTATGGATAACTTTTGTATAATTTTTTGTTCAGTGTAATTGTTGTTTATGATAGGTTTACAGACTTAATAAACTAACTGGAATTCAGTATATGTCTACTCAACCTAAACTATAGAAACGCCATTTAGATCATTAAAAATGGAAATTTATTATTCAACTCGTATTCATGAGCGGAGCGTACTCGAAATCCGAGAGAAGTTAATTTACCAGTTTCTTTTCTAAAACCAATTACTTACTGAATACAGCGCAGAAACTGGGTTTTATACAGCTGAATGGATAGGAACAAAATTAATACATAGTTATGAAGATGATAACAACATACTACCATATAAAACAATACGTTACTATTGTTACTGCAAGACATAAATATATTTTTATTTGCAAATTATTGAAGTTGATTCAGAATTATTCAGAAACAGGTATTCCGAAATAAATCACAATATTATTGTATATAAAACAGACATTTATGATAGAATTGCAAGTAATCTTAATCCTGTTATCGTTAGGGGATTAGATGGCATCAACTTGGACACATTAATTCCCACGATATCCCGAATGGAGTGCCCTGATACAAGTACATTTGAAACAACCGCATTCGTATTTGTTGACTATCAAACAAAAGTTCTATTAAAGTAATATACCGAGTGAAATTATTATTCGGCAGTTCAAGGCAGAAATAACAAAACTAGTAACTCAAAGCTGTAGCTGTGGACGGCCTACATCAAGTACTGGATTCCTTTGCGCGCTCTTTGCGAGCTCTAACGTGCCAGAAACATGTTGCGAGCGCCGTAAATAACCCTTGGAGCCAGTTAACGTTTACGCAACTTTACGGGCGGCTAAGCCCAATAAATTTCAATCTTGTACTATCAAAACGAAATTGGAATATCAATCACAACCCAAGAATTTATAGTCGTTTTAATATCATATCAATTTGTATAGTTGGTTGATGTTCAAGTGTTTGTTAGGCTCCGTTTCTATGGACACACCGGGGATAACGAATGGGGGAATGCAATACCTCTGGGTCAGACCGTATATAATTTCAATTACTGGATTTTATTTAAATTGAAATCATTACATGACATTTATTTCAGTCTGTCGAAAGAATATAAGCTAACTGACTATCTTGAACTGACGACTGAATCAAAGATATACACTGATTACGATTATACTGCAGACATTCGTTAAAAACATTGAATCAATTTACAATGTATCATAAACATGAAGAGTTTTTACATAATTTTGCATGAAATAGTACCGAACTTGAGATATCATTGTTTAATATAATAGTAGCATGTTCCTGGGCCCAACATGGAATAGAGAACAAATTCTGTGATCCTGGCAAATACTTGTCGAAAAATATACAATAAAGCTTCAAAATATGCTTAGGTATATCCAATAATCAACTGGAAGATAACCAGTTTATATGTCTTATTCAATTTCGCAAAAATATTAGTAATCCGATATTCTAGCAAGTAATCACCAAATGAAGACCACATTCAAAGTCATACTGGACCTATGTCTTATGTATTTCATATGTAAATGGGCTGAATTCAAATTTGTAAGACTCCAGAGTTACACTTAGCTGATTAAGTCTATACGCCCTCTCCTACACTCTTTTTGTAGCCGGTATAAATTAATAAACTTGCTGTTATTGTAAAATAGCATATCAAACTCAATTACAAATTATCCGATAACAATGTAATTGTTTCTGATTTTTTAATTTCATCGGTTTCATTTTTCCGACATATTTTCCTGCACCTTCTGAGTAGCTCTAATAAGCGAATGCTATTTGAACATTGTTACGTAATAAGGAAAATATGATTGCCCGAAACAAATACTCGTTGTCAGTTTGTAGGGCCAATTTTACACAATTAATTTTTGATGCGGCTATTCTTAAACGTGAAACATCCAAACTGATCTTTATTGAGTGCAATCTGACGGGTTCCCCTTGCGAGCTAAAGGTCGATGTGAAGTTATTAAAGAAAGGAAGGTCGAGGAGAGTAGGAAAGAGAATCACCTCCTTTCAGGTCACGTTTCAATTCCGTTACTTAAACCTACTCTAACTATTAATCTCCAAAGAAGTATTCACACTGGATTCAATGCATCAAGGATTTATCCCTTATTTGGATCAATCGCCGACAACAATAGCGTACAATTAGGATGTGAATGAGGGAACTGGGCATGTCTCGTACCCTTTTAAGACAACTCAAATTTACTTTCGTGCCCCCGAGCGTTCCGAACGTAGGTTCGTTTATAAACCCCCCTCACCTATGGATACACGTGAGAGCTTCGAGCGAATTTGTTCCATTTTCTCCCGTAGTTTCGATGATAATAAATATGAATGCCAGGCGTTTCTAAATATAGGCAGTCATTATGTCTATGCAAACTGCTATCTACAAGTCCAATTAGGCAATCTCTGACGGGATTTTTTGTAATATTTTACATCCGATTAATATGTGATACATTTGAATGTTCGCCCGGCAATAGACCAGTATATTTTTATAGGCGGTGCGAACAGTATAATGAAAGATAAAATGTTTTCCGGTTCTTTAGCCAATTAACATCATTGTGCTAGTATGAAGGCGGAATATATGGTTTAGAAGGGTTATTGAACCCTGCTCTTGTGCTCAGCAGTCAGTTGCTGCATAAATATACTATACACGACTGGATACAATGTAAGACGCATAAAAGTACCAAGTTTAAGAAGCCAGTTTCTAATTATTCACTTCTAGTATGTTTCTTTTTTCATACTTTATTCGACGCCTGCACTCTTTATATTCCTGGGGTAAAATGGCTCATTTTATAAAAGGAATAACACCTCGTAACAGATTTAATGGTTCAGAGAGGAATTCAAAGAATAAAAAATAATATCACCGCAAACACCTTAGCACCAATTATTTCTTCATGATTCTCTAAAAGCGGTTAAGGTAATTTTATAAATCGGGGGTCTGACTGGACTGAGGGCTGCCCACACGAGGGGGTCGTTAAATTGGCAATGTAATTAGAAATATCCGGAGTGGAATGGCGGTTGGGCATAATGAGGCGGATTGGTCGAGGCTCATTATTGGATCGGTCGGAGCCGACGTGACAAACCCTCGGGGCCGTAATTACAGCCGCATTTCGTCTGTTACTGCCCCCTGACCTTAATGCTCCTTTTGTTCTGGACGTTTCGAAACCGAGTTTCCACGCGACGCGGCTCTAATTGCAGTACCCCATTGTACAGCAATTTAATCGAGACGGGCGTTTTCTTGCTAACGACCGAATGGCGGAAAAACCAAATTAATTTCAATTTGCCGAGCAGTGGTAGAAAATGATAATCTGACCTTCCTGATACCGATACCTAATGCACAGTGCCCGTAAATCTTACATTTCTGTCACATATCTCTAACAGTGAAGATGACGCATGCAGACAGAGCACTTCTGCCGATGTCGGCAAACTGAAACCGGCACTGTACAAGTGCAAATCGACGAATTCTTTTTACCAATTTCATTATGTTGGGCTTGAGGTCTCCTGTGTGTATATATTGCCAACCGTACCATTTCAAATTTCAATTTGAGTCACTACATCAAATCTACGTTCAGTACGATTTGAACAGCCTAAAGATAATAAAGTATGACTCGGATCACTGATTTCGAAGTACAAAATTGGATCAGTATTCCCTTTGCATAAATTGAGATATTCGGCCGATTGAACAAGAACTTAGTGCTACTAATCAGGCAGTAATCGAATTTTGTAAGCTGGGTTTCTAACATCTTCTAATTACTGTACCACAGTGCAGCTAATTATAGATTTCCAGGCTCATGTTGAAAGTGAGTGCACTTCAAATTCACTACTAGCGTTTTTTCTTGAAGCGATTAATGAAAGTATTGTGTTTACTATAGTTCTTTATTATAAAGTTACAAGGTAAAGTTATATTTCATTTGTTTCTGTAATAAAACCAACTTATCGCTTATGTATTGTGGTAACGGTGCCACAACAAATTATGAACTGTATCAGCAACTTGAGCTACGATCTTATTAACTTAGGTGCAAATGATAAGGTATATGTTTGCATCTAAACGTAGGTGAAGTTTAAATTGAAAATGCGCAAGTCGTTTTTCACAACCGTCATCGCTCTTCTTAAAACGTAGGGAATTATTATTGCAATAAGACTCTGGGATTGACGGCTGTTTGTTACACATATAAGCTGCTAATTTATTCGCATAGATATAAGCACAGCTTATTTCACCGATATAAAATTTAATACGAATTCAACTTGCTGCTATTGAGTAGCTAATATACGGACAATTTTGCATTATGCAATGAAAAATTACCTTAGCGTTTAATATTGTTTTAATTATTATGTATGTTTTATTCCAATATTTTAGTCAGGCCACAAGAAATAATTCAATAACAATTAAGGTAACTTTAACTTGGTATTGATTGAAACAATAAATTCAAGCATTTTACGACGATACTAATGAAGTACAGATAACACTGAGATGGAAAACGTATCTAGCTCGGCGCATAACAAGCGTTGATTATGCATCATACAACTTTAATAACAGTATTATATATTGGTAATATATTGATTTATTATTTATGACGCTGTAATGTAGAACATTGCAGAACTCCAACGAAAACAGAGAATCATATATAAAAAAAATGTTATGTAGGACGCAATGAAATTAAAAACCAAGATGGGATATAGATGCGTAAATGCTGTTTGCTTGAGTTGATGATATGATAATGTAATTTCAATATAAGCTATACTTTTATTTCCAATCAAATTGACAATTTTTTCCCCCTAAAGTGAATGTTTATGTTGCGGCACTGTCCATTCCAACTCTGACGCCTTTTTGCTTACTTTCTCAACCGAGTTTAACTAACAAAAACTGTGGCAAGAACAAAACTGGAAGGCGATTGCAGCAAAGCGTACGGCGTTGAGAGGTTTGAGCCGCGTTGTATCTGCCCCACATCAAATCCCCTGGCTGGGCCGGTGCTCCGGGAGAAAGGGGACAGAAAAAAGCCGATACCAGCGCTAGGTGAACGTAATGAACCTATTCATTATCTGCAACACGTATGTATAATTAAGGTTTTCCGCTGAATTCCGACCGAGGAAAAGTACAGCGACCTACTGAGAAATCTAGGGTTGACCGCTCGCTTAAAGTCGGACTTAGCGGGCAATTTTCAAATACTCTTATTTAGTTACTCTATCTCTACCAAATTAGTTTGCGGGAAACATTTTATGTTTTAATATATAGCGTTATAACAAAGCTCCTACTACACCACCTCGACTACTTAAAGATAAAGCAATATTACTTTAGCAAGGTGTAAAACATTCATGCCACTCTTTTTGGTCACGATCGTCAATTCTCAACGCACTCGGTTCAGACTGTATCTCGTCGCGAGTCTGTCAGAGTTTCCTCTCGTAATTACAAATTTTCTTTCAAATAATCGTAAACAACCTGCATAATTAGCTGTCTTTCTTTAACACATTAAGATGCAAAAGTGCATTTCTCGCAGATAAACGAAGGAAGCGCTATCGCGCTTCACGGCACAATCCGGACACGGATTTTGATAAACCCCTGGCACTGAAACGGTTAATGGAGTATCCCACTTGCCCTGTCCGAGTATCAAACAGACCGGACATCAATTCACAACAGATGGTATGCCAAATGTTCGCATACAACCAAACAGCAATATCAAATCAGGAATTCTTCCAACATTATTTTGCTGTAAAATAGTTCAGTAAAAGCAAAATTCATCAGGATTATGTGAGCCTTTGTATTTATTGAACGGGTATATTCAATACTACAGAGGTCGAAATTGGGTACTAATTAGGTTAACCACGCTGCTATTTGTGTGTAAAATACCTTCATTACACGGGGGAAATGTTCTTCACGATTTTTCATTTTTTTATAAGTCGGTCGCAGCGAAACAAAAGTTCACAATCTCTCAAAGTGAGGACACCAGTGACCCGGCTAACAGGTACATAAGAAAACTGAACGGCTGAGTTATTGTAACATTGATCACGTCCTTAACCCGCTCGCGGCTGGGGTACCTGGGCGTGTTGCGAGGACAGTGGCGGGTAAAAAGAAGGATGAAATAATTTATCTGTCCGAGTTTGATCCGATAATTTCACATCGGACGGGCCATTGTAGGGCGGAAAAAAAGTCGGGGCCCGCTCGTGCGGAAATATTATCTCCGTCAAGAAAGATCAATATTTGGCACGTAACGTCGATTTCCGATGCCGTTTATTGGGCTCGGAACATGGGCGTCTCGGGCCCGCCACCATTCGATACGTCAGCCGGACAGACGGGGGCGCGAGAACTAATGCCTGCCCAAACTACTCAATCCGATCGACCCT
Source organism: Lethocerus indicus (assembly GCA_019843655.1). Classification (NCBI taxonomy): domain Eukaryota; kingdom Metazoa; phylum Arthropoda; class Insecta; order Hemiptera; family Belostomatidae; genus Lethocerus; species Lethocerus indicus. The sequence goes on along the minus strand of JACDQD010000003.1, from coordinate 14,980,910 downwards.
TAAACGTATATTCTGATGACGATTCTATTTCGGGTGACGCGAACATTCTTTCAGAGTTAATTAAAATAATGGAAACGTGAACCAATTTAGCCAAGTATTGCAGGGTAGAACGGTGCACGACCGATTTTAATTACACATTTCAACTGGTTAAACGGGAGGAGCTCATAAGCCAATTAGAACAGAGAAAATTGTTTCTGCTCTAAAGTATAACTGGCACTATTGACCCTCGCCTTCTCCCCGACTTTGACCATACGTAATCCGGTAAAAAATCAGGATTCCGTCAAAAACTAGGAGAGTGAAGAAATAAAGGAGTGGACAAAGGAATATTGGGGGAGAGACAAGTCAAATGGTCATAAGGGGAATACCTGAACGTGCACCACCGCGAAATCGGCTTCTTGTGAAACCTCGGCCCGTAGAATTGCCGAGGTTTTCTCTCTGGATCGGTCAAACTTTTTATCCGCCCAAAAAATAACGGTTCCGTAACACTACCAAAATAAATGGAATATCGATATTCACAAAAACCCTCTCTGTCCGTCAAAAATTAAAACTGAATCCCACGAATGCCAAGGCTATTTTTTATAATTGGGTCCTTTCAACCCAACATGAGAAAAACTTTAAATGGACGGAGTTTGTAAAACAGGAATTACGTGTTCCACTTGTATTTACAAAACTCTGAGGAGTCTGAGGAAAATCTATCCGCATTTCCAGCTGAAATATATTAAATTGATTCAATTTTATCTATTCTGCTATCCCGAGGAAACTGTACGATTTCCAGTTTCATCTCAGCCGTTTAGTATTGTGCTACATTAAATTTAGTTTCTCTCATCTTCAGTAGTATTGCGTTAATAAGAGGGATTGGGATATTTATGCATATCTCACTTGCATAAATATTGACCGTAACCAATCTATCGGAATGCTAGTTGCGATTGTTGGGACATTGGAACCAGTTTCGAATGAGAATTTCGCAGTAAGAGAACAGACAATTTCACGACTTGAGTTAAACGCGTACGCACATAAAACAGCTATTAAAACCATTCTCACGAATTGAAACTATGAGCTGTTCACGACCTGTTTACCACCGTTTCCCTGTCGGAAATTCTTCCGCTTGTCGGTCAGTTGTCATTTTAAAGATAACAACTCGAAGGGCTGAACGTATAATGCAACTGATACTTACAGCCCCCGGTGAAGTACAATACATCCGAAAGTGAAATGGAACGACTACAATGTGTTTTTTGTTGTCGCCAATTGATTTAAGTTAAAAAATTAGTTAAAATCATATGTTCAACAAAACATTATGGTGCGTGTAAACATTTTTCGTTAGTGAAAGTACGATATTGGAAGTGAAATAGGCCAGATTTATACTATAACTCACTCGCGTCATAATTTTATCAGATCTAATCTTATAGCCTGTGCTTATCTAACATCGATTTCAACATTCGCGGATATCCTCCTCAACTTGCGGTATTGCCGTGCGTAAAATTTATCGTTCCTCACCTCAGGTGGTTATTACTAGAACATAGTTAATAATCGAGATATTTACTCAAACTTAAATTCACCTCTCATTATTCTGTTGTGTTTTGTAGGAATGTGCAGATATTTTAAGGACTTCAGTAAAGCATTAATCAAAATTCAATATAATGTAGCGATAGGCCCATTTGAACCGAATTTGAATACTTATTTATTTTATTTCTATCACGAATTGCACTAAATTATTGGTAATGTATGTTTAGTACAAAGGAAGGTAAGGTATGGTTTAGGTGTTCCATACTCTTCGCTGAAAGGATGGAAAAACATTCATCATTAGATGGCGTTGGGGTTTCATTTAGATTTCTCCCAGTTGTCATGTGGAATCCAAAGCTTACTATCTGTCCATAAACGGCAGTTACATTTAGCCATCGCCATTTAATTATCGCACTTTCACTATATTCTTTTTGGGGCAGGAAGGTAGACAGGATTAATTTCAGTCAAACGGGGTCAACAAGTCATTTCTGAAAAAATAATTTTTTAAAGCTTGAGGGTGGTTCGTGGCGTAACTCTGGAATTTCTACCGTTAACTGACCATTTAATTAATCATAATAACTCTCCTATTAACGTGCCCATCTTGGCGAATTAACGTCAGCACTGGAATATTTTTTGTCCGCATTGGGCAAGAATATATTACGTAAAAGCGTTTTGTATTTTATAGTGTGGGCCACATCGGCGTTCTCACGGGGATTTATGTTCCCCTCAAAACTCTGCCGGTGGGCTCATTCCTTTGTTTGGATCTTATGATCGCGAGAAAAAACATCGTTTCTTCCGGTGTATATAGGCCGCCGATGAACTGTCCTGTCCGTACGCTCTAGATTCTCGGCCTATGCCGTACGAATTCGTTACAGGCCCCTCATTTTTGCCTATCTTGCGGTAAAAAGGTGTCTGGCGAATTTCCGGATGGAGTTTTCAGATGACCAAGTAGAAATTGCCAATAAAATTTCTATCGCGTGAACGTTAATAAAAATTTTAAAAGATACCAATTACAGTACAATACAACGCTCATTTGGGAGAAAACATTATTGAGAATACTTTACTTTGGATATTTGAAATGTGTCGGTAGTCTCAACCTCAGGTGGCATTGCTCCTGCACACTTCCAATCTTGTTCGTGGAAAGAGCTATGGGAAAGGGATCTAGAAAAGATGGGGCCAGAATGTGTTTGATTAGCACGTTTGTTCGCAGTTTTTGATATTTATTATATATATTTAGGAGGTATTCAATTTGATTATACACATTTGGTCGGGGGCAAATGATTTTTTGGCACAAATATGCAATATTTTCCGTTTTATTGAAATAAGATTTATGAATTATATAATGCATCGCTATCAGGTAGATTAATAAGGAAATTTCATCAAATAAATATCACATTTCCTTTACAATCCCTACGGTGCACCTAAAATGTTAATAAAATAAATTTGATAGAAGTACTAACATGTTTCGACCACTCAACCACTGAAACATTTCAGAAAACATTCAACGCAATATTTTTAGTCCATCCCCAAGCAATTAGCCTGAATAGAATGAAATCCTGAGAGCCGGCAGGACAATGGACCGACTGAAAGCCCCGGGAATCCTTTCCTCGGACGAACGAAACTGGCAATGTGGAGATTCCGTGCTCGCCAGTCATGAAAATTAATTTTCATCAAATTAACCGTCACCGCCCAGTTTCATTCAGTCTCAGGCCAACATCCGGTGATAATTTTCTGAGAATCGCTGATTATTCAAGGGGAGGGGGGAGGGAGAATACTCTTTTCATACGTTCATTCCGTTCTGTTCTGCAGATTCTGAAAATCTCACAGAATTTGAAAACATTAGGTGTCGCGCTCCATTAGAAGCAATTAAGCAATTAGCCGCGATTTCAGTTACTTACCTTTTTACCCTGGTTTAATTAATTTTACGACTGCCGCTCATCTGTGCTTTCGCCGCCACGAAAACCTAATTAAGGATGCTGCTATTGTCCGGAGAACGAGTCGTCCGTACAGGACAAAGGATTTTGTAAATAACGCTCCCTTCATTCCTTCTGATCATTTTTTAACCTGTAACCACAGAGTTTATAAATTGTGTGTGCACATATGTTATAATATAATGGCAAAATATTATACATAATTTGGATGACTACTAAGAGGGAATGCTCGCGAAACCGGACCGAACAATCGATATGGGAATATTCCCCTTCCCGTCGCGGATGTATATTTGCATTAGCCAACCATTTTACCGCGTTCCCCATCCCAGTTGCGAGAACGCTATTCGCATTAACCACCGGTTCAATATCCCTTTGCGGAAAATTAATTGAACCAGATCGCCGGAATTATATCGATGTGAGTTTCCTCTGAGCGGTGTACTATTTAGTTTTCCGGTTAGTAGTCATGTAACCGTGAATCGTGTTCCTGCAACATTAACGCACGGTGCGTTGCCACGCGGAGTTAATTATCGTTCGGTCGCTGTCGGTCAAAATATTTACCGGTTGTCCATCAATCAACTGCTATAGGGCTTTTTAGATTCTCGTATAAATATTACACTTATTAAACACTTCGTGTGTATGAAATTCGCAGTTTTGTTTTATAATATGTTTCAGTCATACAGTTACATTGAACACTCGCGGCCTAAGCAGTCCAATACGTTCCGTACTAGGCCGACAGTTGTGCTAATTTGCATTAGACACAACCTACCCCCCTAAAAAACGGAAAACGTGCGCAGGTGGCAACTTTCGAAAAATATCTGAAAAATAATAATCGTGGTCTCACAATCCAAAAATCGGACACTGACTGATATCTTATAATGGAATTCGGGCTGTCCAATTTGACAGGAAGGAAATTTGAAAATCTATTTCGTCACTTTCCGTCCAAAGTTGTTCCAAGCCACCAACTTGTTGCCAAACTATCTGGTTTTGGATACCGGAGAAGGGGACGTGACACATATACATAAATGGAGAAATATATCCTATGTAAAATTTAACAGATTCTCCTTCCAAAATTCGGGTTTAGTGGGGTTTCTTTATAATATTCGAAAACATCACTGACGATTGAAGAGAAACTCTTCATTAGTTTGATGTTCAGATATTTACATTACACGCAAAGATATTTCACACATACTCGCCTACTAAAGGCAATTTTACACTCATATATAGTCAATTATAGTTTAAATACAACTTCACTTGTCACATTCAGAATGGTACTATGGTACTATGGTAATTATTCAAAAGGACATATAGGAACAAATGCATTGGTGTCCATATTTAAGATTTAGAAGCATATTTCAATCATGGTTATCGATGAGATATGAGTGGGACTGAAGGACAACTTAGTTCCTCGTTTTTCTTTTAAAACAATTCTGCGGTTCACGGTTTTAATACCGATTTCTCAGTCCAATTTTATTGTTCAGTAACTTTATTATTTTTTTCAGGTCACCCCCGGCGCCCATTACGTTCACTGTTAGTAGCCAATTGAGTCGAAGCTACAGTAAAATTAGCTCAACTGGCAAACAATTTTGCGTTCCAGATCAATAATTCAACTCTGAAAGATTTGAAATCAAACAATAAAGCTTTCTTAATCCCTGGATTCAGAATCCGAGTCGTAAACAATTCAGAATGGAGTCCCCTTTTCCACGGGTTGGACTAGAAAACGTTCTTCTATGTTTTTGATATTCCGGTCCAATTTCACTCGAAGATCGTTCCTTTTTTTCCTATAAAAATTTCCCTCTGATCTTGCTAATCCTTTTTATTAGCCCCCCAGTATACCGAAGCTATGATGAAAGTAAGTATTGAGAAATATGAGGTGATAATTTACGCCCGTCTTATTATTAGCATGTTTCAATAATGAATAACAAAGAATTAGTGCCTGGAATAAAATTCGGTATGGTATGGAATATAGTCTTTAAGATATATTAAGATGCTTTATTTGTGTACAAATATCCTTGTGCATGTGTTTTTTGTACTGAACTCAAACGGAATAGATTAAATAGAATGAGTTCACCATCGTATAACGTAATATATACAAAGTACTCCAAATACTCCCCATTAATGACAATAGGTTTATCAATATAAAATAATACTATCAATTCGTCTGTTAAGGCAAAGAATAGTTGCCTCGTCGAATGTTTTATTCTTCGAGATTGAATTAATTGCATGCGGTGGTGTGGTACGGGTAATTAAGCCGCCATAAACAACAGCTATGAGACTAAAAGTGTAAGTAATAGAATATTCAGCGTAAATACGAACATAAATTTCATCCTGCAAACAGATGGAACCAAGAATGACCTGCCTTAAAATAGAGAAGAAATAAGGACAATTAAATGAGATATCATAAAATAAGGAATGTGAATTATATTATGTGGATCAATTTGCGAAGACAATACAGGTTGTCACATTAAAATTACAAGTTAAATATGGAATATATACATTCCCATGTATATGCAATATATACAATGGATTACAGTTGGATTAGTTACATTTCTTTTGTTTAATTATTTCACTGTTTTTCATATCAATCCAGTGCTGACAGGTTGCTTGTTCGACAACCAACATGCATAAGCTCATCAGTGTATTACTGATGAGATTCTTCCGACGATAGCGTAAAACAAGTTTGTTCTGGGAAATAACCCAATTGAATAGAATTATATTTAAAAACCCAATTGCCCATCTGGCCAGCTCTACCTATAGTTTTTACTAGAAACAACAATTAGCTAGCTATTAAAAAAATGATAAGACTGAGGGAATTCTACGAACTAATAACAGAAATCAAAATTGTTCTAGGTTAATGGCCGAAAAATAAGTAAGAGTACTCATTACATTGTATATAATGTATCTTATATGTATAAAAACATATATATGTATATTAAATAATGAAGGTTATAGAATCAATTTGTTTTACTGCAAGATACTCGCAGTTAATAGTAATGCAATTCCTTTGACTGATTTATAAACTGCAGTAGTTTACTGTTTCGAAAGTTGTCATTTGAAGCTTGTTGTCAAGTTGTCATCTGAAGTGAACGCGTTAGGTGACCGCATGGATTTTACGCGTTATTTATTTATTACGAGCATGATCAACAATCATGGTTGCAGGAATTAGTAATTAATTATTATTGATTTAAGTAGGTCGGTATGTCCTTCAGCAGCACTAGCAGAATTGACTTTCCCCAGAGATCTAATTTTTTCGTTTGTTCGCACCTTACAAGTTCGACCGCTCAATGCTCTCAGACTAGCTACCCATTAATGCGTTTCACGTTTCACGATCTGAGGTGATCAATCTAATAAATGCAACGGGCATATTCCCTACAGGATGGTGTCACCAATAATCACCTTTCGGCCATTCCTTGTCAATTCCAGCACGTACGCCTTAACGCTTAACGCTTGTAGAGTTACAGCTGCCGACAGCTAACCGGCCGTTAAAGAATCGCCGATAGTATTCCCCTACCGACTCTTAAACGGCGACCCTCCACACCTCATCACTTCTCACTTCTTCGTATAAAGAATCGAAACTTTTAAAATGATTATCCGGGATGGAATAAAGTTTAGAAATAATAACTGTTTTCAAACAAAAACTGCGCAAAATAATGTCGCGATCGAATCTTATATTCGGCTGAAGACTCCTTCAGAAATTAGGAAGCTGTCAGAATTTCCTTATAAAAATACATTTCAGTCAATTTGGCACAACAGTGAAAATAAATAACTGAAAACTGCTATAGTGCCGGAACAACAATTCGTATAAATGAATTATAGTTAAAATTCTAACCTCCCTCTTAAATACGCATCGAAGAAAAAAAAATGAGTAATGAGCGCATTCCCTACTGTTGTAGACCGAAAAGGACTTCTATTGTGCCGACGGTCCCCAATCATAATTTGAATACATTTGAATAGAATGCCATTCAGGTTTTTAATTACACGTCACGACAAATTATCCTTCATCATTCCTAATGACGACCACAGACTAATAAGTTTTTAAACTAATAATGAATTCTAATGGAGAGCTAAATTCCTCACGGGATCAATTTATTTCGACCTATCGTCCTTCATTTTTACTTCAACAAACTTATTGGAACAAAATATTCCAGATAGCCGTTTCCACTAAATGTTCTGTAGTAGGCGATTAAAGACTATTAAAGTCAACGAAATATTTTAGGTGTTATAAAATGCATTTCACTTACGAATATCCATGTTTTCCCACTGCCGTTGTTTACGTAATATTTACGTTTAGCATTATCATAGTGTATCATAAGTACACAATTTCATAAAACGCAGGTATCTATTGAAATAAACCTGTTTTAAACCTTAATTACAAATTAACCTTAGATTAATCAAAAGAAAACACACTAGGGTACGTGCCAACCGATTTCATGTGGAGGCACTTTTCACTCGTTGAACATTTGCTAAACTGCCAATCCATATTCAGCACAAAATGAAGAAAGGAACGGCGTCAGATCCAATTAATTAGAAATGCGCACAACGTGTCATTAATAAGAAATACAAAAGTTGATTCGAAGATAGTGACATGGGGAGGCGGTGGGAGGGTGGGCTGCTTTAGTATTCAATGAAGTTAGGATGGGCGGAGATGTAAACAATTAGAAAGCCGGAGAAATTTATTTCCGCTTAATGTGTTCTTTTCGAATGTTCACTGAATATGATTAGCGCCACGGACGTATTCAGAATATCCTAACAGGGTAAAACGTGAGAGACCTAGGCTAAAATTTGCATTTCTTCTTCGCTTCTTACACAGAAACTATTTTATTTTATAAAAACCCTGATGTTTAACAATCAATCTTTATCTATCTATCGGATTTTATTAAATGAATGGAGTGAAAAAAAACTGCAAACGATGAAAAGCAAAAAATGGATTAATTATATCTCGACAATGGAGCATCGTTATATCATACTCGAATAAAATGGCCAATTGATTACTTTTTGCAAGTTCATTAAAATCATAAGGTTATGGTTGAATCATATCGAATGTAATCTAATCCGGATCTTCTACCGATCAAATGGAGAGATATATTAGATTCAGAAATCACGCTTATAATCGAATCATAGATAATAGAAAGGTGTTAATGATTGATTAATAACCGCTTCATAGTTGCGATTGGAATTAAGCATGTGGCACTATAAAAGGGAATAGGAAAATATTGAAAATGCAACACACTTTTTGCATTTTTATCGCCAATTGATTACGGTCGATTAATTTATATCGCCGTTACATTATACGGTACAGCGGAATAAGGTCAGTGGTGTGCCCAAACTGCCCACGGACGAATCGGTAGCCAAAGAGAGAAAAAAAACGGAAAGAGAGCGAGATAGAGAAATTTTAGTGATGAAACGCCTCCGCTTAATTAGACCGGCGTAGAAATCTCTATATGAGATTTCTAAATCGATGCCGACCGACTGTAACGTCTGAAGCTGGGAGCTCCTAATTCAGAAGGGGCATTTCGTCAATCGCAAGTAGTCCCGGAAACGTCCTTTCCCTCAACAAATGTAATCCGAAAATTGGCCTCCAAACTCACATAATAGCTAGATGTTACAAGTGGTCAAGTACAGCATTTTATAATAATAGTATATAAAAAAGTAGAACTGAAAAATATTCCACAATACTTTGGTGTTTGTTCGGTTGCCGCTAGGTTGGTCGTGAATATACAGGTAGTTACATATTGAACTGAGCATTCGATGAAGCATTCTATAAGCACTCAGATAAAATTATGTTTTTACTTGTTAATACTATATATATAATTTTCTCACAGCATCTGTTCTTTTAATTTTCGCATTGCGTTTTCTGTCAATGGGCTTTTGAGCTTGCGTTTATTGTAACAAACAATCGATTAGTATTTCATAGATTTGCGGAAAAACAACGGAGAACATTCATCTTCGGGTGTACGATCAATTAGGTTTCAGTACCTTGCTAACATCGAAACATTTTTTAAATAAAAAAAGGGAAAAAGTAATATTGTATTAACTAGAACATTTATGTCGTCCCTGTTCCGCTATCAGTATCCCATTAAGTGCATGTCATGTTGCGGTAGAAAAACCTTTTGTTTCTTGCAGATTTCGTTGACATTTTGTTGAGACACAATTAGAACACAAGATCTGAATCACAATAACTACGCATAAATCGACTTATTCCCACATATAAAAGAACTTGGACATTTCTAAATACACAACATAATTTATATGACACTTTAAAGATAATTAATTATGTCGAAATATGTAGTTTTGTTTAATAAAGCCTATCGACATACACCTCGTATGACTTTCACTATCAGCCGGTTGGTTAAGGTTTTCAGTAGGGTACTTATTCACGTCGTGACTACGCATTTTTCGCTTTCTTCTTGATCCGATAAAGAAATTCGCTTTTAATTAACCGGGCATGCCTTTCGTTCCAGTTATGTATACGTTTATTTAGAAAAAATACATTGCGTGCGTATATTTAGTGGGGTCATAAATAAACATAATAAAAAGTCATAATCATTATAGTAAGCGTCGTATTGCGTTATATAGGTAAAGTAATTTCATCATCCTGCTTATGATCCTTAGCAGTTAGCTTTCTAAATTGTTGAAAAGTAAAGTCAATGTTCAGTGACATTGATCAGAATATAAATTTCTATTTGTAATTTTATTATGTTTATTTTTATAACATTTATAGCAAGCATTACGAATACATAAACCGTTTCATACATTTGTCCTTCTAGCAGTGGTAAACGTCGTATGCGGAAATATAATTCGTGCTTCGTTCATACCCCGCTCACTGTTTATATTCTTCCGCGAATAATTACTCTTATGTGTCTATGTTTTTTTTTACTATTTTAATGGTATTTGAGAAATAAATATTTTAATTTGTAATAAAAACCGGGCGCCCGCTAAATGCCGTTTTATAAGAATTTTATTACACCGGTCGCTAATGAACATTTACGGTCCAGTAGTGTATTCGAGTTCACCTTATAAGTACCGGTCATTTTGGGACCGTTTAAGAGCGATGAGAACAGCAATTACAGTCATCAGAGTCGTAAACCGTATTCGCTACGCGCCAGACCGGTACGCAGTAAAATATTAATTCTTGATCCTGCACTCTCCCAATTTATCTCAACGTTCTTTCATTTATTACAGTGACTAGTCATTTGCCGTTTTATGCGTGTCAATATATATTATAAAATGACAGCAGAATTCCGACCGGAGACAGTATGGCTATTCGGTGATTAATAGGCACCTGCAATATTGAGCCCAAGTCAAGCACTGAGGTGATATATGAATTTGATTTTAACTAGGAGTAAGAAAGGAAAGTTTCCTTTCCTCTCCGTGCTGAGGAGGCGGTAGCTGTAAATGCCAAGATGTGTGCGGCACGCTCTGATTAGGTAATTGTTGTATGTGGGTTGATGGGCCCACCTGTACGCTGCCTAAAAGCGTCAAATATAAAACTTTATTTCCGCCTCCTTCCACTCAGAAGCGGTCGCCGTCCACTCTCCGGGCTACAACCACCGCGGGCAATTAAGGACGAGAACACATCGGAAATAATGAGCTCGGCACACAAGAACAATTCTCGTGAATTAGTATGCCATGCTGGTTTATGCAATGTCTCTTCTGTGTATGTTGAATATTACATTCTCGTTTTCTTTCTCTATTCTTATGTCTAGAAAGTTAATCTGGTTTTACTTTTCATGTCTAATTTAACCTAATATTCTTCTTCAGATATCAACTACCGTTGAGTCCATAGGACCTGTCTAGGCATTACTCCATCCGTGATCCCGGCAAATTTCACAAAATCGACAATACTTGTTGATAAAAAGAAATGTCAAATGTGTTGCCCATTCTTTGAGTGTTGTTGAGGCATTGTTGGCGCGTTGTCGAGGCGTGATTAGCCGCCCGGTGGCGATCGGCCGTTACCACACAAAAGGCTCGCCCCATTTCTTCAATTCACCAGCACAAAAGTGCACAAATTTTCTCTAACGAAAGACCCAAATCTAGAGGCCGGCCGTGCCGGGATAGCCGACCCAGAGCCGCCGCAATAGCCGCCCGCCCGTATTTCTTATATTTCAAACGATTCTGAAAGATTGAGTCAGTCCCCTTTGACGTTTTGAGACGCTTAAAATCAATGTTTGCTGTCCATTTTCCAAGCTCCAAGCTTCAATTTTATGGAAGTAGTTCTGCAATGTCCCCTTTTACATTGAACGCTAGTTGTTTATGGACGTAGCGCAATAATATATGGTGGCTCATTCCCGCACATGAAATATGATTTATTTATTTAAACATATCAAAACTCACAAAATCATGGCGCGAGACATTATAAATGAATTATGATCCAAATAATTAAAACATCCTTGTTATATAAGGTAAATGAAGCAGAAAATCCAGGCATTCAGTTTTAAATGTTGGATTAATAATTTTTAACTATAACAGAGATGAATGTAGGCCTACTGTAGTAACGAACCTACCGTTCATGTTTTTTTTGTAGTCGATAACAAACATGGAGTGGAATTAATTGGGCCGATGATTTCGAAAATTACTTATAATGTGTCCGGAGGAATAAACCGCACGTAGGTGTTCTAGAATGGTTGCAGAAGGGGGGTGGGTCTTTCCTTCATCTTCTAGCGCCCGGGGTCCGTTAAGCGGTATCCGGCTCTATCGAAAAATTGATTGGAGATAAAGGTGGTCTAATGTGGTGGTGGCCGGGAGGAGACTTTCTCCAGAGCAACATTTGCAAGCCGCTTCCGACAAAAACCACCGGCGACGGTGAAAGTGGCCCTTTCTTCGCGATCTCGGACGATTCTCCTCCGCCCACGGAACACCTCTTACGCAACACCCATTTAGGAATGCACACTCCAATTTCGGCTCACAGCCCCGACACAGTTGTAATAATCGTAATACCCGTTCGGAGCGTTTAAACGAAACCGAATCGGCCGGAGCAGGGTCACAGCCGATTGAGGCAACGCCGAATCCACCGTGGCCGTACACAATCGAATGACTTGGTTTTACTACTGAAAAATCGCACGGCCCATTGTACATGGCGGTGGCAATTACCCGGAGTCGATTGTTCAATCGGTCATTTCGATGGAGTCGTCGTTTCCCTTTCGAGTAACCTGCCTGAGGCCCTCGCCGGGGAGGAGGATTAATGCTGCGCCAATTAGATGATTCAATTTTCTCATAGTATGCCATACGAGGGATACCATACATAATAACAATACATACCCATTATTCCGTGGAAATAATCGAGACAAAAATTTACCGCTTTCGATGTTGTTACGACCAATGCAGAAAAGCGTAATTCTTGCTATAATTGTACTTGTAATTACAGTTAACCTGAAGACTAATCGCGTTCATCATTAGTGGGTTCAAGCTTGTTAAAACTAGATTAGTGCTGAGAAAGGAAGCAAATAACGATTGAGGTCCTGAAAAATCCTACTCTAAACAGGAAAAATATATTTTCTTTATGAAGAAAATTAGTTGTCAGTATGAAATACAACTGTTAATGCAAAACTACGTTATTTCACACGCGTTTTTATGTATTCAATTCATGCATTCATTTATTTACAAACAATGTTGCGCATTAAGACAAACATATAAGACAACAATTAAGCAAAAACAGAAGGTCACAAGAACAATGACACTCTGAAAAGATAAATAAAATAACTCTTCATTCCGATGTTATAAGTCACTTAAAGGTATCGAAACCACAAAACAACGTTCAATTTCTATTTAAATAATATAAAATAAGCCTTTTGATTCCCACATGCTCGACGTTAAATTTCAAAAGCGAGCGATGTTTCTCTCACAACTTCCATGAAATGGAATTTGAACAAAAAAACAATACCAACCGAGCAAGAGAAAATTGCAGAGATCGCTGCGGTGGTGTCATTACTTTTCCTCGCTTTTCTTTTTTCCTTGCGGTGCCGTTTTGAGAGAATGATTTGCAAAACGTCTTTTATTTATGTTTTTACGACGCCACAAACGTGCTCTCACATACAAAAATGGCATGTGGGGGGTCCATCCAAACCGACTAATGAGACGTACGGAGGGGCGTCTGAAAGTTGGTGAATTTTAAAAGACAGTCATAACACCGGGTGTGTTGTTTGAAAGAACATTCTGTACTGTCTTAATTGTGTTTACTTTAAAATTAATCTAAATTTTCTGCAATACATGGTGGGGGCTTTTTTCGCAGGGTGCATGACTTGATCGTAACAAAATACAATAAATATGTACTGGCAATGTAGTATATGTAGGCGGCAGAATCGTGAAATACGAAAAAAGAAGCAGAAGGTAGAAGAATTCTGCTTATCATGAAGCACGCGTTATGCTCCGTTTGTAAGTCCGGAGAGGGCGGACGAAAAAGATTAAAAGGATTATCGGTTGAATCAAGTGTTTTTCTACTCCCAAAACACTTTAAAAAGCTATTTCCGAGACGATATTCGAGTGTGTAACGTTAGGCAGTACTGAGAGGATTCATATCGCATATTCAGTCAAGAAAAGCAATGATTAAAACCATATATATACAGAGATATAAATTTCCGAGCTTCAAACTGCGTAATGTCTGATTGTTTTGAGTTCGTCATTTCAGAGAGAGGTGTTCTCTTAGTACCAGAGTTTATGTAGTTCCAACTCTCCACATTCATGTCCGGTCTTCTCTAAATGGCTCAGGTTCGTCTGCCTCTCCAGAGAATAGGACTCTCATGGACAACAAATTCCACGTCGGCCCTTGAAAAGTAGTCGCGTGGTTAACAAATCTAGGAAGGAGTCACGTGGGAACCGGGTCGGGCGCCACCGATATATTAAAGTCCAGGCAATCCAAGGCCTTCGCCCCAACTATCTAAACAGAAGACCGCATTAAGCACCGGGAATGCCACCGCGGAATACAAGCCGGGCCCCCAGATAACACTCTCATATTTAATTTTTAACATTACGGTACACTTATATTACGATTCAATTTTCCCACAATTTCTCCGTCCCTCAAAATATAAAAAATGTATTATATTATATAAAAATGTATTACCACGACTGCATACTATTTTTTCACGAATATTTAAAAACCATCAATTGTCACATCAAGTGTCAAGCCACATAAATACCAAGTTCCTACATCGTTTCTTCCACTGATCTAACTCGATGAATTGCAGATTATTAAATACGTGTTCTCTGGATCCGTCAATTTTCGGCTGGTACATTGAATTCGGTTTGAAAAAAGTTGAATTTGACTCGGAAATTCAATATACTTACTTTACTTTTTGCTGTCTTATTATGAGAACACTGAACGTTCCATCAGTTTATTTTCAATGTATACTATACTGTCGTGCTGACTAATCAACATATTATGTTATTAATTTTCGTGGTCACATAGGGTTACCTCGTATCGGTTTAGAGGTGAGCAGGCACGTATTCTTTTGGCCATTGGTGGCTCAAATTTCAGTCAAATGAAATTGAGAATTAAATGTTTGTAAATCGGACTCACAAGAAAATTGATTGCCGCCGTCAAAGCATCGTTACGCGAAGTGAGACAAATTATTTTGTCTGCTTTAGTTTACTACTTTAGGGACTTGGAACATGCAGGAAAATAACATGATAGAAGGAACGTGATCGGCGGTTGTCATGTTCCCTAAGGCTGTTTTGTTCAAACAACACTTAATTCCGTTGTGCAATGAATTCCTCTGTCGAGGCGCAAAACCACTGGTCGACGAAGAAGGCCAGATTAGAGAACCGGTGGGTCGAGAACACTCAAAACTGGCTGTCCTCATAAGGCCGAAATATGACTGTAACCGCGTCATTGAAAATCGAAGGAAACGCGGCCGGTTTTCGGTCGACTAACCGCAATCGTATTCATTGAGAAGTAACTTATCCGAGTTGTTTAGAGAACCTTTTTTCCCTAACCTAACAGATATGTAACTTCTTCGACATAAAATAAAGTATTTATTATCCGCTACGCTGCCTAGATACAAGTAATTAAGAAAAAACGTCGACCGTCGCCGCTGAATGATTTGTAGACATATGTGATAAATATATCAATAATTTTGTTAATAATGTATTTGTAACTGTCAAATAAAACTATTATCGGTTATAGCACGTTACAAGAAAGTTTTGTGGGACCTTAATAATTATTGATTAGGATAAACTTTTATATCATATTTGCAGAAACAGCAAATGTTATTTTATAGAATTAATCTAATTTTAGAACATTTATTTTCCGGATTCACCAAAATGTGCATACAATGTTTCTGACTATGTTTTGATATGTAGTTAAAACATTATAAAGTAGTACACTGAAACTCTGTACATGACCCATTTTTTAAATAGAACTTTCAAATAAATCTATTTTGTCGCGGAGAATTATACTTTTGCATTGGGGAAACGTCGAAAGCGGTATTTTTTAAACGGCGGGTAGTTTTTTCGTGGCACAAACCGAGCGGAGAGAATGATGTCCAGCAAAAGTGAAAACCGACGGGTGGCCGAAATCACACTAGGGTCTGATTTAGAGCCGCCGATTTAGACAGCCAGCACGAGACCTGGCACGGTGCGTCCAGCCCTAGTCCCTCCTAATCCGCCTTAATGGAGCGAACAGAAAAGAAAGCGGGCGAAACAAAGTAACGAATAACATGATTTAATGTTAGGGATAAGACCGCCCTGACAGAAAGGTTTAATCGCGTGGAATGCCCTCTTTGCTAATTCTCAATTTATTGCCTTTCTTAATTGGGGGAACGAACGCGGCATTTAGCACAAGTAGTAAGAAATCCAACGGCATGAAATTATTCACTCCCTCGACGCCAATTAAATAATGCCGTGGTCACTGTGAAAGCTGACTTATCCTACAACGGAGTAAGTAAAAATACGCAATAAGTAATTTAAAAATAAGTAATTTAAGTAAATAAGTAATGAATGGATATCTTTCATCCTTATCCCCTGAATGCGTAACTCTGTGTACAATATTGCCATTCTCGATACTTCATCTCTGCTATTCATGAGTATAAATTCTACCATAACTTCTTCTCTTTAGTCTCTTTAGTCTTCTCTCTTGTCGAACCCGTAGAATCAGCTGTTAAAGAAATCATCTGTTAAATAAATCCGCTGTTCTTTAATTCTGTTCAAATGTTTTGTCAGTAACACAAAATTTAATGTATCAGACCAATTCTACTAAATAATTACTTTCTCACGGGTTAGAACTGCAGTTGGCAAAACTCCAAACGATCTGAGGTTATTAGTGCTTCGACTTTTCGTTTCAAGTGCCATGGGAATGAAAAGGTCGCATAAGAATTTTCTGTGAACTTATAATAATTTTTATCAGCTAACTTCGCTGGTGGGAAATAAAGTAAAAATATATTCGCGCCAATAAATATCTCGATTTTATTCGCAAATATGGAGAGTGGCAGATAAATAATTTCTTAGGAGTAGCACGCTAATTTATCATTTTTATTCCTTATATTATTATGAATCATCGTGACGCACAATTTATTTCAGTCAATTTATTTCAGTAGGGTTGCCACATGCATCTTCACAAATATTCGTAATCATTCAGTGCGATTTATTTGGCTTTTTTATTATGGCCACTGTTTAATATGTCTGGAATAAGGATGAAACGTGACTTGTACAATATGTTAAAGTATTGGTCTAATATCGACACGAGCAGTTCCAAGCCAGAAATTCACAACCCAACAGTTTTCGAGTTCGACCCCAAATAGACGTGTGCACACTTATAATTGCACTGATTTTGAAAACAGAATATCTAGTAAAGAATAAAAGTGAAGTACGTAAATCAAGGTGCACAAACTTCTTTTTGATATGAATGGAATACGATGTTATTACGAGGAAAAACCAAAATAATCCGGGAACTAATTCCGGGAATACACCTACACGTATTGCGAGGGCATCGCCGATTTCTTTTAAATAAAAACCTACCGGTTGATTTATTAAGGTAAGTTCGTGCTTCCTTAGTGGAGAAAGAGTCGAAAGTATACTACCTTTATCAAATATTTGGCTAACACGTTAAGTGATTATGGCTAAAATGCCTTGCAAAATTCGTTTGAAATCTCAAAAGCCGACGTCAGATTAATAACCACCACTTCGGGAGTAAGCGCTGAACACGTTTCCCGAGCGTTTTATTATTATAAGAAGACGCTCCTTGGGACTTATTTATGTTCGGGCCAATGGCGATTACACGGGAATCAGCAGCGGCCGAGCTGGCGTGAAATATGGGGCTGGTTTCTTTTTACGGTTGGAAAAAACGTTTGAAAACCGAACGAACTCTGACCCCCATCGAAATCAAGTGAATATTTCGAAAAGTGAAAGCCGGGGTGAGATCTGGGTCTGGAGGCAGTTCCTGCTCAAGTGGGTGTCTAAACGCCCGACAGTCTCTTCTTCCTTTCTTTGGGCCCAATCATGGAGGAATGCCTCCCATCACAACCATACCTGGACTTCTCATAAAAAGTTATCTCGTTGGAAGTTTTTTTATAGTCATCTTAAGGTATTGTGGTGGAAACGAAAGGTTACAAGGAGTCAATAGAAATAAATCCCAAAAAATAGAATAATTATTCTTATCTTAATAATTAAATTCATTATTACGATTTAAGAAAAAAGTGGATTTTTCCCCACCTCTCCAGGAATAATGGTACCTCAAAAAATGACCAGATATAGCAGCATAATGCCGCTACGATTAATGTACGATTAGACCAGACCGCGGAAATAGATGCATATACAAATACCAAATGAATAATAGCGTCCTATTTTAAAACGATCCACGTCCTAAGACAAAGGCATTAGATCATGCTCCAAACCAGAGAATGATCACTAATCAAACAGGCAATGGCGGAACCGTCAAAGGTCCCGAAAAGTTGGGCGGAGACCATATCTAGAGGAGTCTGCGGCACCGTTTTTATCCTTTCACCATTACCCATTTAGGTGGAGGTCAGAACGCAGATTGTCCTCATACAGTTAAACGATGCGAAGCAGGGTCCAGATTGGGAACCACGAAAGAAGTGGTATACATTTTTACATCGGGTATCGTTTGCCACAAATATAACGTATGAAGTCTGAATTCATATTACATGCATTACTCTACTGTACATGGCCAGTAATTAAAAATCTCTCAGACAGAAGGATTCCAATAATGTTCAATCAAAATGTTCCCCTTAAGCTCTGTGCTGAATATATGTCCTTCATCGACTTACTGGTCTTACTAACAATAGTTGCTTTTACTGGCATTCTGATAACCAAGTTTGTATTGCCAAATAAATTCCTAATCCCTAATTTCCTATATTATATTTACAAAACATGAGTGTTCATTGACTTGGCGTGTCTAATCCTCACTAAATATTTTACAAGTTCTTATTGTTCTTGTTTATACTGATATTCCAAACGACGAGGGCAATTGAGGTGAAGGGCAAAATGACTTTATTGACCTTTTTAATTTCCGGATCTCCTGTGTTAGAGGCAGTCAATTCTGTTATTCTTTTCATTACTATTACGGGTATAACGTAGAGAACAATGACGGGCGAAAATCGGGGACAGCCAACGTGGGACGCGGGTTAGGCGGAACACTCCGGCACAGAAACGTGTGAAAGTCCGACCGTCCCTCGGGAAAAACAGACGCAAGTGGAGATTTTGTGAGCCCATTCAAATGTTAAGGTCAGGACGGCTCGAGCTGAACACCGGTCCGTGGGGCAAATAGAAGGGGCGAATCGCGCTCTGTTCGCGCTAATCGCCACTTCCGCGGCCCCAAATTCCCTCCGCTGCTCAGAATGCTGACAAAATACTTAATCAATTTTTCTCAAGGACTCCGACTGATTTATAACTCCACCCTTGACTCCCCCAGTCTCAGAATGACTGACTCCTTCCTTACCTATTACTCCAAGAAGAATTTCTTTTAACAATAGTGGCGAGGTAAGACTTTTATTTTGAATTCACCGTAAAATAATTTCGTGTCAATAAGTAGTTGTGATTTAAGATGCTTTTTTTAATATCCGCAAGGTTTGAAGTAACAATTCTACGATTCTCATCCTTGGTCACTGGACCGTTGATGTTTTTTCTCAAAAGTGTCTCTGGAGTAAGAATATAATGGCTAATACATCGTTGTGGAGAAGGTGGTAGTAATTTTTGTATAAGAAAGATTAATACGCGGCCTTAAGCGTCTGTTTTTCAAGCCCCAATTTTCATAACATATTGTCTACACTAAACTCATCACCAGGTATTCTCAATGTTGCCGTGACAGTTTTGAGCTAGATACCATATCTCAGATTCGTTTTATAAGGATTGGTATATGTGAATGAGATTTTCACTGGTGTAACCCAGAAACAAAACGGTAAAATCCCAGTTCAAGAAAGAATTCGAGACTCAAACATCGGTCACGGTAATGGGATGGCACGTGTATAATTTCAGGAGATTGTATCGAAAATCGATGATTTTTAATGTAACCTCAAGAGTACTAATTACAATAAAGTTCGTTATAAGGCATTTCATACAGGTATTTAATTGTTTTCTTAGATATCAGTTTATTTTATTGATATTTCATCCCTCTAACAATATATGTGACACCACTGCTGGAACATGCATTCACCCGAACAATAATGATTACCAGTAGGTGCAACATATGTTTTTAATGGCCAGACCTCAAGGCTTAAATCTAATCAGTTCTATAAAATGGGTTAACCTGAGTGTGACGGTTTGTCTGAACTGCATTGAGAATCGGGGTGTAAATGGATGGGACTGTGAAGAACGCCGGTCATTTATCTTGGGCTAACTGGTAATTAGCAGCGGCGGGCCCCAGAAGCTTCAGATTCCAGGTTGCGCTCCAGTTATACCCGTCACTTATAATTGACCCAATAAGCTAAAGTGGTCGATCTTCCTGGCGGTTAGTTTTATGTAATTTTGATTTTTGTTACTCCCTATTAAAGACATGCCAACCAGAATAGAGAAACAACTAAAAATAGGTCCCTATTAAAGCAGGAGTCAGATTTAATTGTGAAAAACAAACGGCTTTCAGTTATACCCAATTATAACAAATTTTAAACGTGGCCGTTGAAGAAGACCCACGGATGAAAGTTCGTGATAAGATCACTAGTCGTAATTAACTTTAATGCCAATCATGAACGCGATCAACTGGAAGTCAATGAGAAAAATACGTTTGTAGCGTATTTGTTGCATAAAACTTTCAATTTTATGCGATATTTCCCCTCATAAATCCAATTAATGATTGATGATTTAATGATTAATCAGTTGTATATTGACAACTGTATATTAACCAATAATTTGTACATTATTACTGCCTTCAGGTACTTCACACATTAGCCTTCGATTCTTCTATTATACGAGAAGTTAGAAAATGAATGTCTAATGTTATAAAATGATGCTCGTCGATATACAACTAAGGTAATTTAGTTAGTTATAGTTTGGTCGAATTTCATTTTTCCGAGTTCACTCTGGTAACTAAACTGGGTAGCAAGAAAAAGATGACGGAATGTGTACAGTGAATGTAACGAAGAATGAAATTGACTGAGGTTAACAACCAGATTATGGTCCCTCGTTAAGAGCCGGCGCTCTTTTTCTAACCATTAAGGTGATCATCAGACGAAGGGAGAAATTTCTGAGGTTTCCGACAAGAGAGACATCCGGCCGAAGGATACAAAGGACGAAAGCGCGCCCCAATCCCCGACAGAAAGGAGCCGGGTTGACCGTCCCGCCACGGCTCTGCTAGGCATCGTTAGGAGTTTCGTAAATATACCATTTACGGGCCGAGAGGGGACTTTCTAAGCCGCTAATTGAGGCGTCCGTGCCCACCTCCGTCGGCCGTTGGGGAACGGGCACGTCGTCCGCCGCTAATACCGGAATTGTCCCACGGAACACGAGTTCGATAGTTTGGTAGGAAAGTAGGGGCGGGCGTTCAAAGCGACCCACAGCTTCCAGCACTCGGCCCCCGCCGGTAGCCATTGTGCTATTGGTGGAATGCTACCGAATAGCCGAAACCGGTTCAGCATAAGACCTAATAGGTGAGTAGAAACAGGAAACATAAAATCGCAAGGCTTTCCCAGAAAAGTACGTTCCGGTTCCCCCCAAACAATTCTATTAGTGAAATATCTACAAACTTCTTGCATTTCATTTTGTCCCCATTTTTATGCTAAAGACTGTCCACATCCCCTACTTATTAGCCCCCTTGGCTCGCCTTAGCTATTTTTAAATTTCATCCACAGCTATTGCACGAGTACTACTATTCCTTCGTACACACATTAGGTGTCCACTACATTTTATCTATTTACACTTACATATATGAAAATTCTTTCTAGAAAAGAACTGGAGAAGTGTATCCAATTTTGGTCCGACTGGATATTTGAAGCATAAATATAATTCAAAAACTGACAATAATTATTAACCTTTTCATACTGGTGATAATACTACTAATCTGTGTCCCTAATCGACTAGTTTCTCTAATATTTGAGCATAAACAATACAAACGTGAATGAGTGTAGACATTCAAACTGTTGAATGCATAATATTCAAATTGGTAGCATGTAATATTTAAATCAGGTTCCTTTCATTGCTTCATTGTTCTTTTTATAATCTTTTTATAAAACAATGAGGTAGGTTATTAAACCATTGATATTTAATTTTAATATCAATATTTTTGTAATCTTGTGTACATCTAATATGGTAAATAAGTACACCATAATCAGTAGTGATTATGCTTCTGAAAGTCGACTGTTTTCATTGTGTTCGCATTGTTTTCCAATTTTTCTGCATAAAGATAAATTTGTGAGGAATGTTTCTGCATTTTTTAGAGTCTCGAACTTGCGTTCTTAAATTTAAATTATCCCCAAACTGTTGTAAACAGCCCCAGAATAACAGGCGGAATGAATTCAGTCGCCCGTCCGCAGACGCTTCCATGCATCTTATCACGAACTGCATCGTGCTCGCTAAAGTAAAACATAAATATGTAGTCCACTAAAGTTTTGCGTAACTTAATTTTTTTCCTATTTCTAATTAGGTCGATTGCAAAACAACTTTCTCGTACCTGCGAAGTCACTTGTAATGCGGTGAAAATTTAATGTATAATGTTCGGTTTTCTGAGCGTGAAAAATGAATTAAGGCCTTAATAACGACGCGAAAAGTACATTAAAGATCCCCCTGCGTTCCTTCAAGTAAATTGGCGGAGCAATTAGCGCACTGTTTTCTCAGTGTTGATACCGATTTGTCTGCTTCCGATATAATAAATTGAAACCATGTTTGAATACGCTTTTACTTGCAAAATATGGAAGGGAATGCTTGAAAGTAGCAAAATCGATAGTAAAATTTCAAAATGGATTACTCCCACAGTAGACAGTAGTAGTTGTATTATAGCTCATTGGGCTCATAAATTATATTGCCTTTTACGATCGACATTCTTAATTTCTAATTACAGAACCCATAATCAGCTTAACAGTTAGGAGAATGAGCGGCACTTTCTGACTGACTTTCCATCATTAATTTTATCAATTGCCGCGATTTCTTTTTTCCCTCCTCTAATGGGTTTTGTTTATCGCATCAATAGATTGTTTTCGAGATGATTCCGTCTTTTATTGAAGTTGAAAGTTCATTTAGAAGGCGAAAGAGTGAGAGGAGGACGGAAGAAGTTATAATCTGAAGCTGAAGAGAAGGGTTAGACACCTTCCTGCCTTACGCTCGGTGACACTGATAAACAAATTGTTACTATAAATTATCTGCAAATTACTGAATGACAATTTCAATACCGAGAATAGATTTTGTCTTTCAATTTCAATAAAACAATAAGCAAATGAAAGCATGCCTGTTTACTACGCTTCTATACATATTTACCACATTATTTCTACTATTCCTCCACTCTTTGCGCCTTAGATATTGTCAAACAATCTGACATCTTTTAAACATTTCGGTGTCTATTGGCAGAATCATGAAATTATTTTGTTTGAGCACGTAATTCGTTTTGTTTGAAATTGTGACGAGTGGCCTGATTTAAGTAAAAGCTCGGTAAAGTTGCCAGGATGTTATCGAACATGAATGAAACGGCCGTTACAACCGTTCACCAGGCGATCGGAGCAAGTGAACTGATTATTCTAAAGGAAGCTGTACCGCAATTAGAATCGATCCATTGGCTCCGCGCAATTATTTGTACTATTCTCCACAATAGCGTTGACCCGTTAGCGTGAAAATTAATTCAATTGGTTAACCCGCTGTGACCGGCTCTCTGCTCAATCAACTGTCACTTTCTAATAACACGCACTGCTAATGATACCGCTCCAATAGTGCCTGATCTGTTAACGGGCTCCGACATACGTTAGGCAGGTTTTCAACTTTATGTTTATATTTTTTTAACTATAATAGTAAGAGGCAATCGCCTTTAAATGGAGCAAAATCTGTCACTCCGCTTGAGGGGAAATTTAGGCAACTTGTGTTTAAATAAATAGTTAAGACCAACACCTATCCCTACAGTAGCCAATATCATGCAGATCTAATGTACATAATTTTTTGAAAAAATCATGAAATTGAAAAATGTTCAAAAGCTTTTCATTTTGGTCATCATTGATATCATCATATTAAATATGAAAAAATTATTTTTAATTGTAATATGTGGTTATATAATAACCACAATATTAAATAATATTGGTAATAATAATACTGCACAAATGTTTATGCTTTTAGTTACGGTGTTTCTAAGCAAAAGCTACAACAGTTTCGTCAGAAATACTAATGTTAGTTCACATAAATACAGTACAAGAACTACAAAAATTAAACTTAAAGAAAAGTAAATGCAATTGGAAACGCTTAAAAAATGGAATAACGTGATAAAGTAGATATGGTATTATTGCTGAAACATGTCAATTTATGAATTGACAGGGCCGCATTCTATACATTTAGAGAAGAACGTTTCCCTTCTAACATAAATGAAATCTTTTAAAAGTTGAATCCAAGGAAATAATAACTATGCGTTTATTTATAAGTTTAATTTTTTAAATTAGTGAATAAAAGACTGGTTTGAAAATCAACATTGGATCTGAAAATTCCACGCACCGGCTCAGGTGTGGTTTTAGATTGCTGGAACTGATTATTTGAAAATCTTGTAAACGGCGTACAATGAAAGGGAGTTGAGGACTTTTCCAGAGTAGAGTCCGTTTGGTGGACAACATAAAGTAATATCGGTTCGATTCGTGTATAATTCATGAAGGCAATCGCGGCTTTAAAAGTCCTATTGTTGTTCTGCGGTCCGGCTACCGTATTGAGCGGTCACCATAAGTGGGAAAACACTGTCGTTTTCCGGCCACAGATTTTCCAGGTTTACCTGTAACTGTTCAGCCGACGGAATTGGAAAACCGCTTTCGTCAGACCGAGAAGGTTTCCTTGTCGAGGAAAGTATTACATATAGAAATCCCAGGGTCAGGGTGTTTTCAGATTGGATCTATTATTTATTTTACGTTTTGCTAATCTTTAAGAATTATGAATACTATGGAAGACGATTAAGAAAATAAAAAGGAAAATTAAAATGATTCGTTATCCAATAAAAAGAAAATATTTTGATCCAAATATTCTTATAAAGTATAACTAAATCAAAAGTAGACCTATTAAATTAGGAAATATTATACTCACTTTGCTACACTTATTTAATGATTCCTGTTTAATAGAATACTGTAATTCATTCCTAGTACTGTTTCCAGTAACAATAATGCAGTATTCGATAATGTAATAAATCATATTTTGTTTTAGGATATGTTGTGGAAACACGAATTTTGTGTCGTCGTTATTTAATGAAAACATTATTGTCATTCAGCCGAATTATACAAAACAATTGCTTTTAATTATTAATTTCTTATTGATCGTATCATTTCCGGCCACAATTTAAAAAAAATTATTTTTAACTTATAACTAAACCAATCCTACGAATGTTAGTATGAGAATAAATCGTTTTCTTTCTTGGAGGTTAGAACAAATAGAAATTATCATAAACAGCAATTACCGGTTTCGGTTTAACAACCACCTACGTTCCTTATTACCCTTTCATTTCTGAGAAGGGGTTGTCGAACCTCGCTGTACTTGAGCAACCGGATATTGAATTCGGGGCCCGCAAAAAAGAAAATACTATTTGACCATGACTCGCCCTTCTAATGCTACAGAACACGGCCTTATCTGATCTCAGAATAGCTTAAATGAAGGAAGAACTAATGCGTCGACGCTAGGCTTTTGTGTATCCGTTTCACGAAAAGGATGTCTGCAGCAATGGGAAAATGACGTACATAAAAAATATATATTTGCAATAATTTTTAATTGAAAAATGATTTTTTAAACAAAGAAAAAGAATAGTTCTTTGTTTAACTACAATATTCCAAACTTGAGGCAAAGAAAACCCTTTCACTAAACAGAATCTCAAGTAGAAGTTGGGGAAAAATTGAAGGTGGATACGGTAATAGAAAAATTAATGACATTAAAGTTAAACAATTCAACAAAAAATAAAAAACACGAAAAAATATTTATCTAATAAATCGTGGAAAAAATTTAGGAAAAGGTATTTCCTCGAACTGCACTACTCAGTCCCTTTCACGAACTAGCGTAAAAGGGGAAAACTTTTAATGACGACAATTCATGACAAATAAGAGGAAGAATAGTTAAACCGGGAACTTAACACGGGTTAATGAAGTGGAGACCGGGGAAACCTCATTATTTGAATTTGACCAAGGGTGACCGGTAATTGGGATATGTATGCATGCCAAGAATCCGAATGGAATCATCGGCGCATTAAAAGGTATTATTATCTGATTTTCTGTTCTATCGATTTTTTATTTTCCTTTAATTAAACTCCAATGAATAGTTTAACTTTATGTATTTCGAGGAGGCTACTCTCCAAATGAAAAATTACTAAAACGAAATTAATTACATAAAGAAAGTCTACCTGCGAAATGAAATTCTTAAAAGCAGCATGAAATATCGACGTTCTTATTTAAAAGACTTGTTGGATCAATTTAGGATTTCACAGTGGGGTTTTGAGAAACGCGTAAAATCATTCTGTACGCCTTATGACTGTAACAGTATTATCAGGAATAAACTAATTGTATTTTCCGTCGGGAATATGTTTTACTTATTTTATACCGAGTACTGATTTTATCTTATCCCTTCTTCTTAGCTCCTTTTATACATCCCACCCCCCTCCGTCAAAATGATTTCGCGGTATTAATGAATCGATTTTTATTCAAATATTTAAGTTTTTGTTTAAAATATCAGTCTCCCGGAAACCAGCAACATAGAGTACAAACGTTGCCGTCGGTCGCAAATAAATACATTTAATTAAATTAAAAGGAGCCTTTCTGAACGGTCCATATCGCTTAATGTTATGAAAAGGCCTATTTCGTAAATGCGAATTTGCGGGGGAGAAATTAGGCGGGAAACGGGAGCGTGCCGGGTGGTGGTGGTGGTTGGGGCGGTGTGGTGGGTGGCGGCGGAGAAGCATGTGCCGTATGGGGTTGGGGCGGTGGGGTGGTGGAAGGTCGGGCGTGGTGGGCATAGTAGACAGTAAGTAGTAAAGCACCGGGGGAGAGGCCGACCTTGGGAACGAGTGGGGGCACCCCACCATCGAGCCCGGTTATATCGGCCGCCCTTGGTCCAACCGCCAGCTGTGAAAGTGTCCAGTCCACCGGTGGAGCACAGCCGAGACCCGCCCAGCAGCCAGGCAGTCACCGACCGGCCGCCGAACAACCAACACGCTCACCGAACCAGTTCTCTCCTAGACATTAGTGTAACACTGTGTGATACCGTTGGACACTGCTCGCGCGCCATGTCACTTAAGAGAGGAGTCCCTCTCGCCTTGTTGGCTCTCGTCGTTGCCGCGTCGGCCGTCACTCCCGAACCCACCAAGGCGTCCAGGATCAAAAAGAGACAAGGTACGCCACTTCTGTTTCTCTCGTCCCAACTTTACCGATACGCGATATATTACGAGTCGCCCTCCTGCCTAAAACCCGACGATAATTCGCGTAGGCCAGAATAGTTTAAAACATTTGTGAACTTGGCACCTCTGCTACGGAATGTGACAGTCAGTGATATTGTGGCACTACTTTAAAGCTGTCGCCGCTGTGTACCGATTCGAAAGCTTTATCCCCATTGTGAAATTTAGCGGGCGACTATCTTTATCTTTTCCATTTCACTTAGGATCTTTAAAGGAATAGCCGTTCTCCGATTTATAAATGGATTATAACTTGAGATAGTTGCGTTACGTTCGTAGACTTGAAATACAGTCACGTGCGACAGAACGGGTTCTATTAACATCCGTGACCCAGTGGAATTCTTACTGCGGCGAATAGACGGACTATTTGTTACAAGAACTCGAGTCCCTTGTGAAGATCTAGTGGGAAAATATCTGTTTTTTTTTTCAAAACAACTTCCTACCTAAATACCCTCAATCTAAATCGGGTTTAATGTCCTGCGCCGGATAAGAAGAGAAAGTCCCCGGAAATCCGTGAAATTAACGCTGCGTATTTTCAGAACGCTCGGCTAGAGATTGGGCAATGTCGGCTGAGTGCATGTTTCGCTGAAAAAGTTGAAATTTCCAAAAGACTGACTCAGTCTAGTCGCTTTAAACGAAGTAAAAGTAGCCGGGTCGGGTATTGAAAACGAAAGTAAGATCCTGCATGAAGCATGACAAATGGTCTCCTTGATCCGCCTCGGCTACACATCTCTTCGTCCAAAGAAAGCGAGTAAATTAGCATGAGACCAGTTCAAACTCTCGGCCCTAAACATTCTTTAACTTAGAAGTACGACCCAACTAATATGAAAGGAATAATGTAACTAATCATTTCATACACCGCATACCATTTCAACACAAAGAAATGTCTTAATGGAATTCAGAATTACATTCTATATTGTCCCATTATGCATGAAATCATGGGGACTCGAGTCATT
This sequence comes from Lethocerus indicus, assembly GCA_019843655.1. NCBI lineage: Eukaryota > Metazoa > Arthropoda > Insecta > Hemiptera > Belostomatidae > Lethocerus > Lethocerus indicus. Next base: position 14,952,552 of record JACDQD010000003.1, on the reverse strand, counting down.
TTCATATTAATCATTTTTTGACACTATCCTACTGAATAAACCTAAGTTTGCACGAAAGTCTTAAAGAAATAATGTGACTACCCCCTACAGAAATAAGTTAAGTAATCAAGGTTGGAATGTTCTAGGATTGTTCCAATTACATAAAACCAGATGTTCTACATATTATGTTACAGTTAAATGTTTACTTGAATGTTGTACTTTTCATTTTATTTTCATGTTCCCCATCGGAAAATTTAAAATATCAGTTAATAACATCGGTTCGATGATGTAGTACCTGGCATTAACCAAGTCCTTGGTTTCTATCCGATGAACTGTATTCTTTTCACTGCATCAAACCGAGAATAACCTTCTCGGAGTGCGGTTCTAGCACCATCCTTTCCACATGGTTCAACGCAATCCTTCTAAACGGATGTATTTCACCACTTCAGACTTACTGTGCTATCTGCACAGTCTGCACAAGCGAATATATTTTTCAGGTTAATGTAACCGTCGTTAAGTTGTTGTTTAGATGTCACAATCTCTCAGTCAGAATATTTTTACTGTCGGGTTAACGAAATAATTTTAGCGTTTGGTAAACTACAATCCCTATACTCTATGTAGATATTAACATTTATTATAGACATATTGGTATACAGGGTGTTGACAAAGTTGTTTGTATACACATGTTGAGAAGTATTGGACAAAAGATTGTAACGAATGCCGTCCAGTTGAAACACGCATCTTTATGACTGCGTCGATAATATTCGACATTTCAATTAACTTTGTTTTGACCGGCCACCCTCGATACTGTGAGCGGCTCTACTGGTTTAAGATCGTGAGACGTTAGTAACGGTGAACTGTGTGCAATGGGTTGGTCAGTGCCAGCCTTAGGCACGTATTGGAACACAAGGACGGATCAAATATTGGCATAAATAGAGCGTGTGGACAATCCGGATCAGGGAAACCCATTCAATCTGAGTCTCCAACTTTCTTTCCCATATACCTTATCAGTGTCCCCGCTGAAAGTATAATTTATGCGAACAATTTTCAGGTTAGCCGATAATGACCATTGTTCATTATATGATAATTATGTACATATTCCTTGAGCTCACCAAATTGGTAGGTTGGAGCAGAAACCTTGAATAAATCATTAATGCTTATAAGATAATTAAGGCATGTAGCTTTACAACTCAACTTTAATTGATAAGAAATTTATTTCCACCTTCCTTTTCGGCTGATTTAAACGGTACCTGGCAGTGGGTCTTCCAGTGTGAGAAACTATTTTCATAAGTATTAAAATTGCCTCTTACGGCTCATTACTTTACGTCTTATATCATAAAACGCCTTTTCATGCACATATATCCTCTCCAATAAATAGAGCGCGAAAAATGGACCTGCAGTTACAATGAGCGTTTCTGAGAAATTAAATTAATTACGAAATTCGACGTTATGTTATTAAAGTTACACAATCGCCGTAAGTTACCAACAGCAGTAATTGTCTTATGACACAAGGACAGTTGTAATTAATCTTTCGTGTGGTGGTGAATCGCGAACAGATGTTCCAGTACAAATGAGCACAATCAATGTCCGAAGCCAGAAATACCTTCGTTCGCCGCCGATTAAGCAGTTGAAGATATAAAGAAACAGCATTAATTATCCGTTTAAAAACTGGCCTCCGGAAATGCTAACGTAACATAAAGGCTCGCGTCAGAAAACCAGTTTCTATACGTGCAGACCCAGTTCCGTACCGTCGCTATACCCGTTAAGAAATTGGGTTCTTAGTTATAACACTTATGTGGGAAACATTTCAATTCCAGTCTGACGTTTTACAATTCTACTTTTTTACTTTTATCTCGATTGCATTTCCTCTCCGTAACAGCCATTCCAGTATACTTGTTGTTGGGCCAGCCACTCTTTCTTACCCACTCTACAAATCTCTGGGGCGAAACCCCTAGGACTCATTTTCCATCCGGTTTTACAACACCGCGTATTCGTCAGAAGAACATTGACGAGAAATGCACTTGGCACAACATTTTGTATTTATATTTGTAAGAATAAATTTGAAGTTATTGAAGCTCTTCAGATAATACATGTGATACTTATAGTTTCACCCAGAATTTTATTTCAGGTTAGAAACGCGTTACTCAACACGTGTACCGCATTACAATATTTTAAAAAGTACATTCTAAAGTATTAATGTATTTCGAAGGCTGCTGACTTTATCCACTTTGCCAGCCAACGAAAAAGACAAGTGATAAGAAACTGGGTGGCAGCGCTTAATAGTAGTACAATACAAAAAAAAGAACCGTCGTCAGTCCAATTCATGTCAAGGAATCGGTACTCTTGTTTACGATTGTAAAAGGATATGGAACTGCTGTCGGGTGCAAGGTTGAAGTCTAAAGGAGGCAGGAGATGAAAGGGAGAGTTTGGAGTCGCGGATCTGGCCCAGAGAAGGCGTCCCAGAGACCGTAACCGTCCACGGAGCAGAACCGACACCCGGGGAAATCACGTTTTCTGTTTTAACACCGCACTCTTGTTTCCAAGCAAAGTTCAAAGCTGATTCAATTTCTCAACCCAGCCTAGTTACACGTTTCTTATTTTTGTACTCTTTGTATCGCTTCGATTAGCCAAAACGGCAGGCACACAGGGAAAAATGGAGCCTGGTCACCGCGTCATATTAACAATGGCAACGTATAACCATATTGCGTATAGTAACCTGTCAATAAGTGGTATGTTGTGTGCGAGTTAATAAAGTTCGGCCTGAGCCGCTAATACTGGAAGATCGTGTACTATTTCACAGCTGAGCAGCTACTGAGCCGGACCTTGGACAAATTGTGATTACTGCAGACCATTAACGCGATCTAATAAGGTCAAGGCGGCAGATCGTAGCCTAACAGTAATTGTCTATAAATTCTAGTGCATTTTTATATAAATATAACAAGCAATTATAGACGAAAGCGCTCGTCGATGATACTTCCAATAATTAGCATATATCGATATACGTTGAACGCCGGGGAGGATTTACGGGTTGCCGACGGCCAATAAGGACAGGATTTGGGCTGGATTTGAGAAATAGGAAATATCTGTCTGGACTGACGGGATGAAACTGGGAGTTTGTTGAGGTAGATAAGGATTCTTTTCTCTCGAGTGAGCGAGCGAGCGACGTAGTGGGCTATGGTAGTGGCCGACCTTGTGGGGGGCGTCTACCCATCATTGGGGCTCCCTCTTCCCATCTCTTTCCTTCCTCTTTAAGAGCGGTCTCTCCTTCTTTCTCTCGCGTCGAGGCCCGACGTCTCCTCCTCCTCCTCCTCCTCCCCTACTTCCACTACTGACCCACTCTCCAGTTTCCTCCGACAGGGCGGAATAAACGACGCGGGGACACTGCTGCACTGTTTGGCCCAAATCCAACTAATTCCAACGCCTTCTTAACCCTCCGCGCTCCGTATAAATAAATAAGAACGGTTCGATTTTTTTTCTATTACAACAATTTAATGCGGTGGCCGAAGCACGTTTAATTGCGGCATTGAATTTGGTCCAAAAGGGAGCGAGAGGTGTATTACCTAGCGGAGCGAGTGAATGCCCGAGCCGGTCGAGGCGTTTTAGTAGAACAAGGACGAAGCGCATACAAGTCGCCGTTCTGTGACACCGTCCTCATCGTCGTCGTAGTATGTACCGTCCAGATTCGAGTATCGGCCCCGACAATGGCCAATGTCAGCCGTTCGAGATGACACCGACAACATCTCTAACCTAGCATAAACGACCGGGTCTGACGTCAAACGACCCCGAGACGTTGCCAAGAAGTGGCTGGCCGGGGCCGACACCGGGCACCCGCTCCCTCCCGGTCTTTCTTTCTGCCGTTCGTTCGGAGCCGAGCGTATTTAAGAAATTGCGATTTTCCGTCGTTGCTCCGAAATGGTTGTGCAACGTTCGATGAATGCACTGGTGACACTAAGAGTGGCGACACCTACCGGGTTGAGAGGGGGCCGGAGAGAGCGCCATCGGGATCGCTTAGATCATTCGAATAAAACGGTTCAGTTTTCACGATTCTAGATATGCCGTTCCACGTCCTCCGTCGGTTTGTCCATCCCGGAGTTAGTTCGAATGCGACAACAAAATTTATATATATATACATATATATATATATATATATATATATATATATATATATACATAAAAGCTTAAAAGCTCGTCTTTGAGGGAAACACGAACGAGCCCTTCGAATGTTAGAGTTATGATTTGGCAGACTTAAATGTCAGTTGTGAAGCGAGCAAACCTTCTACGTGACTCTAGTTAGATAGAGGAATGCGCGGCCCGCATCGCCATTATTGCTGCCCCCTCCGATCAATGTTGTCACGCGTTGTCGAGCCGTTCCCCGGACTTTTGTCCAACGGAAATTGCCCAAAAAATTATTTTCGTATTAAATTTTTTCCCCGTTGTTGCGCGCCTCAATGTGTTCGGCTACTTGACAATGGACACCGTTATTGAGCTTATCTTTACGGTATGACTCGGACAAAATAACTCCGCGATGGTCCTAAATCGACCGAGAAAATATTTATGGGGATACTCTCACTCTCTTACTCGACCAGAACACCGACTAGTATAATCCACTTTAATCCTATTGTTCATGTTGCCGAAATATATTCAGACATATACGTATCACGAAATATGTAGGAATAATCAAACATAATATACCTAGTTGATTTTAAATTTTGTACTCTTCAAACCATAACATGTTCATTTCTCGCGATTACCCTGACGAAACAAAACTAAGTCATAATTTGTAACTGAAGGCGTGAGGTCAATTGTCACGGGCCAAATTGTTTTAATATACTATTCCGGGATCCCGGATTTCTTCTTTGAATAGTCTCGCTCAAATTTGCCGAAAAAAAGGCGAGAAACCGTCCAATTTTCTATACTTTCTACTGGGGGTTCAATAATTATACCCGGATAAGAGAGGGGGTCTCCAATCGTGCGTGTAATCTGCAAGCAAGCCCATTGTAGTAAAACATAGAGCCCAGTGAAAACGGCCACAGCATCAGAAACCATTATACTTTGGACTGAGTTAGGACCGCCAGAGCCATTCTACCGATTACCAATCTATAACACTCAGGCGGTTTCATAGTCAAATATCCCGAACATTGAAAAATTTTACAGTTTATAATTAAAATGATCAAAAAACTCAGAATGAGTATATCTCATTTAACTCCATAAAGTATCAATTTCCCCGCAAAATTTATTGGCACAAGTGCGTAAGTGCAGGATTGGGAAATGTTCCCGAACTTTCCGCTTCGGTTTTCCGCGCAATGTTTTCACTTTCTACCTTGGAAACACATTATTATTCATATCTAACCGTTAGATCGACCTCGCTACCGTCTGTCGGTCAGGAACTATTTCCGAGTTATATTAAATATAATCACTTATCGCGATACCCTATCAACTATAAAAATATCGCTTCTTGTTCACTGTAGCTATACTAATTAATTTCTATAATTTAAGCTATCCTACTTACAGATTCAACGAGGCCACCTATTCAAATCGAGTACTGGAAAATATCTTACAATAGAAATACCTCTTTTCGAAATTTAATTAACCCCAAGGAATATCATATTTTTAATACATCAATCACACATACAATCAAGATCGGATATCAGTGAGAGTTATGATGACGTAATTACCAGTAAACTTTAATTTAATTTAAATATTTACATCTCATTTTTTTTCTCTTGTATATACAATATTTCACAATGTAGTGTTGTATTCCTCTAACGGGCCTTCACTATTACCATCTCTCAAATACAATTGGCCTAACATAGTACCCGATAGGTGAGTGGAAACAGAAGATTATTAATAGTGATTATTATAATACTGTTTGCAAGGCAAAAGGCGATGAAGTTAAAGACAAGTAAATATTTAGAAAAAATAAATTATTTATTATAGTACTTAGCGATGAATTAAAAATTAACAACGCGTGGGTCAGTAATTTGAATTGTTTTGTAGAAGGTATTTAATTTATTGGGGCGGGGTAGAGCCATTCTCCGGCGGCGGTTTCTCTCGGTTTGGTGTCCGTTTGGGTTTCTCCTGAGGACGGAGCCCGGTCACACTCCAGATACCCCACCCAACAGCCGTTCCGCACCCGAGCTCCATCCTCGCATCATTTATTCCTCGTTTTGCATGTTTTCAATCTATTCCCGGTAGTGTCGCGGTTCGGTTTCAACTGCCGGCAGGACAAAAGTACTGGAGCTTAATAATTCTTCAGAGGGACCACAGTCCCTGAATGGTTCTCGACAGAATAAATCTCGGCACGATAAAGTTCTGAAGGTTCCGACACGAGTCTCTCACCTCACTTGTCCGACGGCCCGCCATCACAGTTACACGGTCGTCAATATCTCTCGAAACACAATGTGCACAATCATTCGAAGTAATAATTTAGAAACGCGCTGTAACAGAAGCTAGAAATGCGAATTTTCATCTAACTTTCACAAGAAACGTACATTTGCCTGCAGGACAGCAGGCAAATTAATTTTGCTGTTTTGTTTTCCACTTCATTTTCACGTGGGTCCTATCAATAATTTCCGCTGACGATTCAGTTCAGACGGGAGGAAATCGGTAGTATCATAACGTTCCCAGTCCTTGTTGTGCCCTTATTATGTCATGTAGGACAATGATCTCCATTATTTACATCTGACTACTATTAGACGACGGGAGAATAAAGTTAAACAGTGAGATTAAATGAGAAGTAAAACTTGAAAGGTTTCGGAGCAATTATTATTTACGCGATTAATTTACAGCTACAAGTCAGACCTTTGCACTATTATTCCCAGTAATAATGAGAAAGTAGTGAATTTTCTTCTCATTTTCACAGCGTTGTTAATATCTCGGTCATGCTAAACCCACAACTAGTTCGATTTGAACCCCGAACTTCGATTCGAATATATTGGTAAAATTCCGGACAGAAACCAAGCGATAAACGCCACCACGGAAACTGCTACCAGAAGGAGCACCGATAGCTTGAACAGTTGCCAAATCAAATCGGTGACGACGATGAAGAAGAGTTCCCAGTCTGTTAGATGATGGAGGAACGCGAATTTACTCCTGTTGTCCCTCTGTTCCTTGTATACAACTTCAAGCCTCGCGGCTTCCATCTCGGTCATCAACATGGTCTGGGTAGCCCTTATATACAATACATACGAAAATATCGTTCAGTCAGCTACTAACGGGATTCCTCCGCGCAACACTGAAGACGTGATTTCATCCAATCTTAAAATAAACATAAGGGGGAGAAAATATTAATTCGGTTCCATAAATCCTTAATAAATAACAATGGACGTGAAACACTTACCGACATAGTGTAGATATATATAAATATTTACCTAATTGGTAAACGAATTTCGACCGGTCTGTTCAGGAGCCCAGGGTGTAATCCCATTAGAACTGAAAGTGTGCCCGCGCTATCTTATCAGTACGAAAGTGATAAGACAAGATTATAAACTTCCATATTTATGAAGTCATATGTCTTCTATGGACATAAATTCGTCCACACTAACATTTAATATTATAAAGCTAGGTATAAAACAGACGCTTCCTGAGGCAACTCTATAGGACCTGACATTTATTGTCAGGCCGCGATACAATCGGTCCTTTTCTAATTCTTAATAGTATCGCCTTCCTTCACCTATGAATATGAAAGGAAATTCGAATTTCCTATATGATTGAATTACATCATTAATCCTGCATATCCGTAACAGAAGCATTAGCCTAATGAAATTCCCCTCGGCGATTAAGCGGATTCTATAAACGTGACTCACCACAGTAATTGACAGTTACACTAAAAGGTGTCGCAACAGATCGCACAGAAGGCGTCATTTAGCTGTGCCGAAATATACCTACCCGTAATTTTTAATTTCGGCCATTGAATAAAAGAAGTATGATATTTATATAACGACGTAAATTAAGCAAGAGTCGCGACTGAAAACGTCGAAACGCCGGTGAAAGTCGGGTACGCGAATGTTACGCGGATTCGGATGAAGTTATAAACCGAGATATATTCCAGAATGGAAATAAAAATTTTAATTGGAACGCCTTCCTGGAAGCTGTATTTAACGCGTTGGGGGGTTGGAGCGAGGATTTTTGAGCGGCTCTCGTGTTAAAGTGAGAGCAGAGTGAAGAAACGACACATGGCGTACAGAGAGGAGCCGATGCCAGAGAGGAAAGTAGTGACCTGGATGCAACAGCCACTTACAGCCATGTCCACGGCGTCCTACTTATCCTATCTCCCCGCTCGCTCCCTCTTAATTTCAGTCATCCTCCCCGGTTTTTATTATCACCTTCGGTTATACCTACTGTAATGCCCTAGCATCTCGTATCTACTGAACTTTTAAACCATCTGTTTAAATCCTCCGACTTGGTTTTTTGTTTCCTATCAGCCTGGCACCACCTTCCGACTGTGAGCCAGCGCTCTCCATCCGTCCAATGGCCGTTCCCGAGACAGTATTTACGCGCTAGAATCGGGTCTCTCGTAAACGCTCGGTCTAAAAAGGTTGGAAAAAACCAGTTCGCCTTTCATTAGAAGGTGAACGAGAATGTGTCATATATAGACACGAAATGATCTACTCGAGTGACACTGTGTATCGGGGTACACTCGGTGCACTTTCCCACGACATAGTAGAAATACTTTTATAAAATTCCTACATTTTATTCTTGTCCGTTTCTAAAACTAGCTTGTTAAATCGATTCCAATTCCAAGATAAATAACTATTCGTCCCTGTGTTTGAATTAATTTAGGTTAATTTGTACAAAAGGGTAACACACGAATATTAAATATTGGAGACAATCTTAACTTTTATAACTACAAAGTCAAGTACCATAAGAAAATACATAAGTATAAACAAACGTTTTTAGTCCATCGAAAAATCGAAACAAATACTTTTCCTATCTGTACACCCTGCAGTACATCAAGTAGTGCTGACCATATATTTTTTGGGCGTATTAATTAGAGCGTTTCATGGTTTTCTAGTCATCAATTCAGTGATTCCTCAGACCCAGTTATTTTTTGCCCTTCATCCTGTGATTTGGAACCGCTTTTTACCGCGGAACTCCGACCCCGAGAGCACACTCCCTTTCAAATTTTGCAACGCGGCTCTATCGGACGAGGGATTCATTTCTTCAACCGGTTCGCATTTGATGGTCGGACTTTGCGTTGACTAAGACTAAAAGAACTGAACATAATGTATTATATAATTTTTGCAATGAAAATAAACGCAGATCCTTCTTATGACTATGTGATGTACTCCACTGTCAATGATCAGAATCGGACATATTATCGAGCGAGAGAAATAAATCGTAAAGAAGTCGTATAATAGGATTATTGGCATTAATTACCAAGGCATTATTCGCATAGCGCTATGACGGGGAAAGTGAAGGTAGTTTCGCAACGTACCGGGTGTTCCGATTCTCATACTTATTAAAAACATTAAATTTCTTCTCGTTTCAAGGCCAAATGAGAAATCTGCTGTGCGAAACTCTCATCGAATAACAAACAAAATTTCCGCCTCAAATTGAGAAATTGCCGGTTGAGAATTGAAAATTAGGCGCGCGTACGAGTCTAATTCCGAAACGGTTCTCTTTCGAGTACCGTAGCTGGGTAAAACCTTGACCGAGGATCTACGGGATGGGACCGGTCCCATGCAAGGGAACTGTAGTTTGCCGGTCTTCACGCGGTCTACGTTGCGAAAAACCATTAGCGACCGCAGAACCCCTCATCAGAACGTAATCAAGACCAGGCAGCCGGATCTTAAACCGCCTAGCGGGCCGGAACAAGAGGTCCGTAGCCCGTGCAAATAAGATTATATATAATATTTATCATCTCGCATTCTGATTATGCGGGCCTGCTTCACTAGACCTCCTTCGATAAACGCGACAATGCACTGTTTGAACCTACGCGCTAGTGAGAACAACCCAACGGTACTTGTTAGGCATTAACGTTTAATGACTTTACGACTGAAGAAGAAACGCTGCAACGAAATACTGGGAGGTTCTTCAAATGCGAGTAGTATGATTTAGCGTTTTAACACCGAAGCAAATAGAACATTAGATGCACAGCTCGCAATATCCAACGTGCACCGTGAGCTGACAAAATACTTAACGATTCACGTTCTAAATAATTAGTAATACACGCGCATAAGTAGTAGTCATCGTAAATTTGATAAATCTATTCTTGGTGTAAGTGTTCTGAATGAAATGGTCGGATTCAGAAGTTGGTGGGAAGAGTGGGAGGTCGGTGACGCTGCTTCACCCACCAGTGCTGAGGCAACCCGAGCCCGGTGGAAAGAAACTTTAAACAAAACCACAATTGTGTTACATTAGCCGAGAAAGAATCGATTGTCCACGCTAATTATGACAAAACGTCCAGTCCGAGCGAGGGGGGGCCCCCTTTTGTCAAAACCCACGCACCGTTTGACGTTTGGCAATTGTCCGACTGTTTCTCGATTTATTATGACACTTTTCCGAACGGGGAGTTGCACGAGATTTCTATTCTCCTGAGGCCTACTCCAGTTTTCTTCGTATCAAAACGGAGTTACCAGAAATTAATTACTCTCCGAAAGCTACCTTTTGAATATACTACAAAGATATTTTAATAATTCTCTATAGAATATATGATTTTGCTCGTATCATATATTATTTAATATACCATTAAAGTGAAGTATAAATTGTAACCAATTACAAGGTGTCAGAAGCTGCGTGCATAACTCCAAGTTTCTCTCGTTCCCTAATTGTATCGTTTTTGCATAAGATATTTAACCGCCATGTCGACGGTTGACTCGTCGGGATAAACGACTCTAATGATCCGTGAAATCGATCAGAAAGTTTTAAAACTGGACTAAAACCGTGTCACTTGCAATAAGAACTAAATAAAAACGTGTCAATCGCTTTAATGAGGCAAGCCTTCCCCGCTAATGGATAGAAACCCTCAGAGGAGAAAACAGAAATATTATAGGACGCAAAAGGGAAAAAATATTTTAAATTGGCATCCAACCAATCTGCTACTTTCGTCGGCACTCTCACTTACCCCGGTCGGAACGCCGCGTCCCACGCATCCGCTCCCTCATAATAATGATGGGCTCCTGGACTTTACCCGGATTTGAACGTTATCTTGGCTTTCAAAAAAGAATCCGTCAAATGAAGGTAGCTCATTTTCAAATTAACTAACCGGGATTTTTTGAACATATAAATAATTACTGTCATCAGACTATGTGCTAAACTGTGCACAAGACAGCAATGACTTGGCATTCGTAAAGCTGAAAGTATTTATCAGTCATTACAGTTTCGAACTGAACTATGCATTATCCAAGGTTCCGTGATAAAATTGCCAGGAGGAACAGAAGCCTAATCGTCCTTTGTTTTCCACCTATCTCGTTGGTGATAAGACGGCCGTTGATTATATTTTCTGACCTTGTAATTAGGTGAACCGTATCAAGATAGATTAGTAAGCGGCAAGAGTTAAAATGGGTGGTAGGTATTCGGAGTTCACTAATCGGAAGTAAATGTACTTGCACTTGCAATTTAGATAACAGCGTCGGTTATCGTCGGCCTACCTACATTGGTAGGCGATATGCATCATTCTGAATATGGAACTCTTCGTATTATTTTTTACAGGAAAATTACTATAATCTTTAGTTAGACTAATTTAGAAATCAGCGGATCATTCGAAAAAATTGTAGTTTCAAGTTTGTCTATGAGTTGAAGGCACAAGTGAAAGGAAAAAAAGAAGGAAAAAGACCACTCCCTAGGTGATATTTTCATTTAGCGTTTTTTAATATACAGCGATAATTATCCGTGCCTCTACCGGACCCTCCTGCTTCACTTTCAAATTAATTTTCGAGTAGCTTTTTGCGACATACCCGTTCACAACACGTAGCATGCATGAAAGCATGCATTTTTGAGCAGTGTCCCCTTATCTGCGTAATTATGGTTGGAGAGAGATAGGGCGAGAGTGACAGAGAGAGAGAGAGAGAGAGAGAGAGAGAGAGAGAGAGAGAGAGGGAGAGAGAGTGGTAGGGTGGAGAAGGGCTCTTAATCTCTTTGTACAAACCCGCATCGGTGAAACGTTCGAAGTAACTTGCCAAAAGATTAAGCGCGATGGGCCTACGCCTAAAGATAAAAAAAATAAACGTTCCGAAACTAATTATTTACCGAGAATTCGGCAATATCTAGGTGGTTAAACGCTCGTGATCGAGTCAAAGGGGATGATTGGGCGGGCTTTGAGCTATATTCAATCGGTTGGCGGGAGGTAGAGTAGGAAGAGGAGGAGGAGGAGGAGACAATGGGTGCCGCTTTGTGCCGGGCCGGAGATTAGCGCCGGCCTAGCGCCCGGCATCGACAACGGACGTGCGTGGAACCGCAATTAACCGAAAAAGACCGCCATTTCTCTCTCCGGACGGGCTCCGAAAGTGGACACGGAGAGAAAGTGAATTTTCGGGTCGGGCCACGGGTTCGGTTCGGGAAACGGATTTAATGACCGCCCGGAGAGTCAAGTCGATGTCGCGCCTCGGTCGGTGCCGTCGATACCTGCGGAATCCATTAGGGAGAAAGTGATTCCCGGCTGGCGGCAGCCCAACCGTGAACGTTCCGCCGCGGGCCTTCTTTCGCGCACCCTACGAATTGCTTCAACCTACCGGACAACATCGCCACAGAGGAGTCATTTAATAATTCTAGCGCCCCCCTAACCGATATCCTTCTTCAGTCTCTTCCGCTTCTGTCCCTCTGGCTACGATAGTTATAATGGGGCGGGGGGGCACATTTCGTTTTAAGCTAATCGGTCTTGTTTTTCACCAAATAGTTCTTCTTTTTCTCCTGTCAAAAAGTTCTGCTTTGAAAAATTACTCCTCGCGATATCTGTTTCGAAAAAAGTTTCAGCCAGCTGTCACATTGTAAAGAACCAATATTCCCACAAGGAACAGGAATAATGGATGTATATTTCAATTTCAAACTATTTTAATTGGCGGAGGAGAACGATAAAGGTCGGGAATTAGCATTGTTAATGAAACGCCGCTCTGACAGCAGAATTCCCCCGGAGATGACTAATGTAGGTGAGGTGACGGGGCCTGGTATTTCTCGCGCCTATATTCGCTAGAATAGTGGTTTTCCGTTTCACCCGAGTCTGTTGTTGTCTAACCTTCTGAAGGCTTCCGCTGTCGATGGGTCTTTCGTTTTGCAACATCCGATCGATTGTAAAATGACCGCTGGGGCTGTTGCATTAGTTTATATATACGAGGGAAGGAAACAAGTCGTCGGTAACTTTACGCTAGGTAATTTTTATCCTGTTCAAATGAATGACTTCAATAAAAACCAGTCAGGCGATGTTGACTAAGTAAAAGAGGGGGTTTTGAATCAGTTGCAAGAATAAAATGCCTTTGTCTGCATTATGAAAAATACTTTTAGTCAATTAAAGCTGATTATTTGACAATAATAACTATCGGAAAATTTATGTATACACTAGGCGCTGGTAGAAGTATGGCGGGTTAAAAGTCAGGCCTAATTGAAGGTCGTGCATTGTTCAGACGAGAAGGGCGCTAGAAGCCACGAACGGAATCTCAAGAGAAGCAATACTTTTTTAGCAATACTACAATATTTTTTATGAGACGAAAACTTTTGATGTCTCTACAACTCTGGCCCAAGCTGTGGACCTTGGCTTAACTCCAATTGGCTTCGGTGATTTACTTACCCTTAAATCACAAATGATTTTTATTATCAGCAAATTAAACATTGTATACTGCATACCGCGATCAATTTTACGTTAAAAAACCTAGATCAATCGTTATGTAAACCGAAAATTTATTAATGTAAACCGGTGTATGATTTATATACCGTATTATCCTGACTACATCTGCGCAAACGATTTAACGCCAATGAACAAATTTGGCTGTCAGACCACCGTCGCTTTTTTTAAGGAATTTTCTTTCCTTCTTTGTTCGTACAATATAACTCGATAAAAAAATACGACCCACATAAATAGATTCCGTCATTGGGCCTTTCCAACGGTCTTGGAGTAAGATTTAATTTATTTTCTCCGCTCGTGCGGGAGCTTTCGCCGGCTTCATCCGCTAAAACCGGACGGTCTGGTGGGAGCAGGGCGGCAGAGAAGTCGTTTAATGGAACGAAGGAAGAGGAGAGGATATGGTGGAGAGGGGAAGGGGAGGCGCCTCTCTCACTCGGACCGCTTTCCAGACAGAGCAGCCCCTCGTGGGCCACCCTCAAATCTGCCCGACCCAATTGGAAAGTGGTTTCCAGTTTTTCTGCACTCGCATCCTCGACCGGTTAACGAGTTTCGAGTCACGTTCCCACTTCTCACTTAATTTCTTCAGCTCAATTTCCAATCAATAAATCGCGTTGATTAATTTTTTTTATATAAAAAATATAATTGGAACGACGCCTCCGTTTTATTTAATACATATAATTGGCGTGGAAATTATATAACCGAGCCTACCGCACTACCTTATTAACTCCTCTAAACTTGGGAGCATTAATCTCCGCAAACCTACAATTTTATTTATGTACACACGAGCACTCATTAACCTATCCAAGGTGCTAATATATTACCACAACCCTATGGCAAACTGTAGCTTCCACTTATTAATGTGTACTTACATTTTATTCATCCGTGGTCATTAACCTCCTGCCAACATTTCGAGACTGCCCACCTCCCTCTTAAAATGTCGCGGAAGAAAGTCAGATTCAGATGAAGGATTGATGTTTTAAATTTAATTTAATTTTTTTTTGGTTAAGTGATGATTGAAATCTTGGCCCACTGGTCTTACCGTTGCTTCGTTAAAAATTACAACCATGTTCCATCAATGACGTACGACAAATCCTAATTTTGGGTCTTGAGCAAGTATCGACTAATTTTATCTATCCGCAAATTTAGTATATTGAAAAATGTAATAATTATTCTCCCGCCTAATGATAAGGCTACGCAAAGGTCGTCGTGGCTTGGCAGAACAAACATTTCTCATTTCAAAAATAAAAATGGCGATGAACGTCTAAATTTTGAGTGTACGCTTTACAAGAAAAGAGCTGAGCAAGGATCAGGATTATAGTCAGGTAATATTCTTCATTTTATCCTGTTACTCGTTGTGGGAAACAGTTTTGCTCCGTCTGATTGGCACATAACGACAGCGGCTGTCACATGCATCTCCCTGAGATGTGAGTTCACAGCCTTGATCTTTATGCTGTTTGTTATTGAATGAAAAATGAAGCCTGCAATATATTTCCGTACAAGTACTTTAGTACAGATGTTATAGACATTCCGAAAAAGGATGTAATTATTTCATTGTAAGAAAATAATGCATGAAATTTAATTATATAAGAATTTTATACTGTAACACACAGTAGAGTAACTGGAAGTCACATACGACACACAACTGTTAGTTATTTATTGATAACTGTAAGTTATTTAGTGATTTATTGATTTAGACATTTACCCCTAATGAAGAATCCCTAAATTATCAGGGAAGAAAACAATTTAATTTCGAAAGTAAAGGGTTAACACCTTATTCATATTGATACATTATATGAATTAATTTATTTTTTCACTTTTCCTCTGTCTTAACACCTTTAATGGTTAATGTTTTTTAACAATACAGGTATGGTTTCTATGGTTAATACATATAGCTATGATTAGAAACGGATCAGTGCATGTAAAATAATAACGTCAAATATTCATTCATATATTCCTCTGTAACTTGTTCTATACTTAGTTATTAAAGGAATATTTACCTGATTTGCATAATGTAATAATCCATGATTGTATAATGTCCATTCATCCCTTTGGCTATTCGAATAAGAAAGTCCCATTGTTGCATAAATAATTGCGCCCTCGGCATACGCGTCGTCGCTTCAGGACAAACATCGCGATCTATTCCTTTAGCTGTTATAAACATTAGTATAAACAGCGGTGTAATAATCGTCCCATTTACTTCTATTCTAGAGACTACTTTTATAATTATTTAAAATAAATTATTTATCTTTTACTCATTTGAACTAAGCATGAATACCCGATGTAAATAAATGAACATTCGCTAGTGCCCGATTTCGGTTCCCATGGATATATATGAAAGGGGCCGTAACGTTTCACACCGGGGTGAGCAACACTTGTGAAATCCAACTCGGACTCTCCTAAGGTCTATGTTAGCCCGTTGCGACACTCTCGGTCACGAAGTAACCCCATACTTGAACTTTAGTCGGCTTGTCATTGATTCTCAAAAGACCAATCCGTTTGATGGGACGCATATGGGCGGCGTCACGTTTCCTCCCCTGAAGAGTGTCTCTCGGCGTCGGTGAGCGGTGGCCCTCTCCTCTTGTGTCCATTGTCAGAGGGGTAGAGTCTTCTTATCCGGGCCATGAGAGATTTTTTGAACGCAATCGGGGCCAGAGATCAAGGTTAATGTGCTGGGTAACCGCCCTGTCCACGGCCGGTATTTAGGGCTCCGTTTTTAAAATATGTACCGAGCCGTCAAATAGACTTTCTACGGGTCCTTGGGTGGAGCCCGGATCACGAATAATGTTTCACTTTTCGCCGGACTGTAAAAGGCATGCCGAATGTACCATTTAGGACCGTTCGACTTCTGTCACGGACCGAATACCCACGAAACTATATTGAGCATTTCTCGTCCTGAGGGTATCGCGAGGCCATCGGTCCTTCAGTTACACGGCCCCAAGCAATAGGAACGAGTAAACTTCGGACATCTGTAAAGTCGATACTAATGGCATTGGGTTATGCCGTATAACATTATGTTAGATAACAGCAGTGTGTATACGTCAACATATTTTAAACGTTTTTACGTCGGTACATATTTTAAAATCATCAACATGATATTCATTCGACCCAGCCGCGGCATAATATTTACTAAATCCTTGACATCATTTTGAAATTCTTGGATGCGGGATAAAGATGTCTAATCCATTGATGGCCGCCGGGACAGTGGACGGTGAACAGCGGTTTTGGTTTCCAAGAAACAAGAAAATAATGGGACATGATTGAAGAGCGTTCGTGGCCAGGGACGCCATGAATTTTGGGCCGAGGCTTTCGGATTATTAGTGTGCTTTGCTGTTACAAAACAGAGGAAACTCACCCACTTCGAATAAAAGCTTTTCTGTGGGAACACCTCCTTTCTAAATCGGTATACACTCGTCGCCCACGAGAATTTAAACCGCTTCGGGGTCGTAGCGTCTGGTCCGGAGAGCCGACGCGATAGTGCCTCGATAGACCCGCAGTGAAGGCGGTGTAGGCGATGACCCCATAACATTTACGTTGGCCGCTGAGTTATTAAGTTTATTCAATGAAGCACGCCTTTCCGCGTCATAATTTTAATAGTCACAAATACTTCCTTGTCTATTGTCTTCATTTAATGAAAACATACACGAAGAAAGCGCCGCTTTAATCACAAATCAGAATACGTGTTAGATCGATACTTAGAAACTGACTGAATAAGGTCAAACTCCCCGTTATCACATTCTAGGCTATACAAACCATGGGACCGCCGCCACTACAATCTTTTTTCTCCAAAACAATTGTCGTTTGATTCGCAAGAGTACTAACTTGAAGGACGGATTGTGACACACGCAGTTACCGAAGTGAGCCGGCGGCAAGTGCCTTGCGGCCGGGCAACCTCTGAAAATCTCACGCCTTGCGCCACTCCTTGTTTTACTCTTTTCCGATTGCCTTATGTTTGTTATTCGCCATCGGTTCTATTGTCGCGTATTTAAACAATCCGTCGTTCCACGCCTCTCCACCGCGAACAATGGAAGGAACGTCCCATCGAAGGATAGAAATTAAAAACCCAAGTGCCCTCGGCGTCCAACACTGTTTTCGCGCCCCTCGACACATTTATATCGTATACACATTAGATAGGAAAGCGAAACAGCCGTGAATGGATTAGAAAGGTCCAAGGTTGGGCTATCCTTGGGGAGGTGGAGCACGCTCGGGGCTTGCAGGAAAATACAGCTCGTTGTCACTTACCCTATTTCTCCGTTAACCAAATTCCCGATACTGTTATCCGTCACACAGGATTTCTGTCGGATAGGTTCTTCAATAATATATGCCTAAATAGAGATTACTGTTTAGTTATTACTCCTGCATCCTGCTCGCATTTCTGGTAGGCTTAGGAGTACGCGAAACCGGTCAGTTTGATTACGGCCAGTTGAACTCAATATAGCAGATAATTTTCCTATCACAGGCAGTATAGTTCAGGCCGATCTGTCCGTTTCAACCCCTCATCGGAGTCGGCGACCTCCTTTCTCCTGCCCCGTCATTCTCCGCGGGTCGAGTGCACCGGGACCGGGTATACGGCGATACCATCGCCGCCACCGCTCACTCTCCTACAGATGAAAGTTCCGATACGAGACAATGGGGGAAACTATCATATCACATCCACCGCAGTTCATTTTTAATCAGTACCTATCCAGCCGAGTAACTTATTATTAACAAGTAATAATAATTCCTTATGAATCTAGCTGAACAGAACTCCAGTACCCAACCGTAGGATAATCATTATTGATAGATAATGGAGCGATTATCTAAAAGTGGGGGAGTTTATTCGAAAAACAACCCACTGGAATGCACAAGTCAGTACAGGTTAAGGAAATTAAAAGGACCGATCCCGACTTTCTTTTTTGACGAAATTCAACCGTCGGGAAAAGAAACGACCAATTTGCCCACGAGCCACCGATTCACTTTATTCCCGGAGAAGACTTTCTTTCTTCATTTCAACCGGTTAATGAATCAGATCGCTCGAAACCGGCTCACACATTTCGAGTCTTTCTCCTTTCCCGGTCGCTGGAAAATTATCTCCAGTTTTACAGTTTACCTCAACATTCGAGTTGTGTAATCTATTTAAATCGTTTTGCTTCCATTCGCTTCGATTCTATCTCGGCCTTTTATAACGTGCCCGGTATATTTTGTCCACGTCGTAGAAACCCAGAGAAAGGCATATTAGAGATAACTGTCGCCGTATTTAATTATGGAACGGCCGAACGGCTCACGCTCCCGCGGAGGTCGTTAATGCCGACGTATGACGCGGCCGTATTTCTCCGTTAGGCCTCTTATAACTATCAGAATAGGTTCGGACTACTCGGCTCCGCGAGTGAGGTTTGAGCTACGGTGTAGCTTACTACGTTTTCTTGAATAATTTGGTACCATCGCGCATACATTTTGTTCCAATTTGTATAATTCAATATCCCTTCAGCCACTCTTCTATGTCTCTACTCGCCAAACCGTTGTTTTCCTAAGTGCATGATTGCACCAAAACTCTTATATGGAGACAAGGTCGGGAGAGTATTATTTGAATTAACCACTTGGCGCGTTATATAACTGTGTATTTTCGCCACTTAGGTCATATGTGCGGATGAATGATCCCCAAAAAAAAAAACTGGCTCCAAATAGGAGGAAAAAAGTGACTGAGCGGTAGTTATAAGGAAGGAGATAGGGTTGACTGAGGAGGAGGAAATGGGCCGATTGGAGTAGTTAGTTGGGCATGGTCGGCCTCAGTGCCAGTGTGGGAAGGTCGCGTTGTTGTTGGCAGTCACCTGCCCGGCCAGCCACTCGCCCATATACCAACCTCCCGCTCTCCCACTATCGTTATTATTTTTATTGCTATATTCCGATTCCGTCCCACGATTAACAGCTCTCCGATCGGGAGCCACCGCACTTTCATTTCCGCCCGAACTTAGCGGATCTCCCTCTCCGGTTACCGTCGCCTCCCCTCCGCCCGGAGTTTACAGTTATTATTGTTATCTGTTGCACAACGTTCGGTACTACCGAGCTCGTGATGTGCCCCATTGCGTAACGGCCCACCGGTCTGAGAAACAATAATGCACCGGTAAGGACAAGGCGGGGCGCCTTACCCGCATTCTGATGCCACTGTTCGGACTGCAGGTGTTCAGACACCTGAAATTAGTCGGCACGGAAGTAATGGACCGAGTTAGAATTTTGTATTTCTTCTAATTTTGTAAATCGTTTTGTATTTTTTTTCTTTTAATTTCTTCGAGTACTATTATCGAGTTTCGAGAGCGTGCGAAATTCCTCGCGGCGGATATAAAGTTATGTGCGGTAGTGGCAACATTTTTTGCTGATTTCTTCCACTGCGGGAGGCGCAGACAAGTGGGTTACGATGCCATAGGGAGATTGGGTAATGGCGGGACCACCGTTATTTAATTTCTACGGCTGAAACACAAATACGAATCTTCCGTGACGTCGCAGACACGTAGTTGGTGCCCGGGGGGAAATCTGTCGAATTACGGATATGCAGGAAACGGTAATACCCGAAATTGAAATATACGCGGATATCGTACATTTTCCCTATACCCATGTTTACTTCTTTTGGAAAACAATACGATTCTATAAGGAAAAGGCAGTTACTGGTTTCATACAGTAGAAAGGAAATTTGATTTCTTGAAATAGTCTTTCTGCCCAGTTGATATTCCCTATAACAATTACTGGCATCTATACCTGGGTGCAAGGGGCAACACCAGGTGTTGCAATAGAGGAAAAACATTAATCAGAATGTACGGAACTTATTACTATTCGAACCACAAACTGCGAGCTGCATATCCGTTCCGTGATTTATATTGCAAACTATTATCCAAAATGTTACTTTCACGCTGTCGATCCCTAGTGGAATTAATTTTAATTCTTATTCCCCGTAGATGGACAACCCCCTACCGCAGCTTTCTAAACTGGCTATAGAACCAAATCGGAATTGCTTCCCCAATGACCGCAAATTACAATGTATCATATTTTAGAAAAGGTCGGTTTTCACTGTCATTCTCTAACTTTCATTTCTTAAACGTGTTGTAAGTAATGATTTTTATGCTGTTATTGATCGGTAAAAGTCTGAGCGTATGAGTATATTCCTGTACCCAATCTGAAACCTAGTCCAGCAAGGTACACATAAAAGAATATTTAAGTTGTACTTGTGAACAAGTTTCACATCGGAAGGAATTTATATCTTTAGCATAATTATAGGTATTATCAACCGCGATAACCTTCGTAATCAAAACTGCCAATTTTCAGCCTATGAACGCAATCAGGGCCATACTTTCTATAGTGCTCCCTTGAACAGAGGTGACACAGATTGCTGACATCATACTTCCAACCCCTGTTTTCTGTTATAACCGAATCTTATTTTATTTCGTCTTTTTCAGATTGGTCTATATTTAAACTGTGTTTTCTACTTGACGATATCAGGAAAACGTTTGAGAATTATGTCCACATTGAACAATACATTACGGAATGTGGCCTTTGCGCAAACTCATCTATTATTTATTATTCTTGTAGTATAATGTCACCGCGCCTCCACCAGGTCATTGTCTCGATTACCGTTTCTGTTTGTGCCATTCTATCGCCGATCACTCGCACCCACTTATTAATGTATTAACGTTACTTTATCAAAAAGTGTTAAAAGTGTCAGAATACGAAACACTCATCGATACTATTCGGAGTTTGCATTGAATTTCCTCGAGCAGAATGACGCCGGGAAATTTCTTTCGCCGACTTAAAGAAATCCATCGTTGCCGGGGGAGGACGTGTCGAATCGCCGAGGAATGGGGACATCTACGGTCCCGGCCTCTGGAGTCCTGCCGAAAAATTTATTATAGCAGTTAAAAGAAAACGCCAGAACGTTTCGTTATTGTATAACTAAGGCGGGGGGGGGGGTAGGAGCCCGGGCGGAGCCCCAGGATTTCCGTGATGTAATATCGGAATTTATGCCGGGCAATGGGGCACCCGCCTTCCTGGTGGTTAAGCAACTATCGACACACACACACACATATTCCATACGTATTCAACTCTACCGTATAGGAGTCTACAACTCCCCTTTGGATTCAGTTTTTATTCTATTGATACCGCGTAACGACCGCCCAAGGCATCGATAACTTATTGGTCTGAGGAACCAACAGTTTCTTCTTTATGAGAGATGGGCAAAAATCGACATCCAAATTGTTATTACATAATCGACGGGAATAATTACAGAAAATTAAGTCCCCCTAGGAGCGATATCAACGTGGAGAGCGTGCCAGGGAAAAAAATACCAGGTCTATAGGCTGTTCCAGTGCTAATGCCTCGACGACACAGTACATATGCAATATCTGACATTCACCTTGCTTGAAAAGTTCGATTGAGATTTATGAAACGGTTACGTTTCACGAAAGGTTACGTGAAGAATTTACGAGTCACACTATTCTTCGTAACGTATATTTGCATAAATGTAATAAATTAAATAACGGATTAAATATGGCCGGTTTATTTGCACTGTACCTCGTGCACAATAACAATAACCCAATACCGGTGATGTAGTTTCAGTACCAGTTTTACAATAATCCCGCTATATAATCCGCTACAATAATGTCGCTATTCAATTTAATGAATTTCATAGTTATTTAACAGTGAATCCTAAAAGTGATTCACAATCCAGAACATAGCGGGGTCAGATCGGGATGATCAAGCTGTGTAGGTTGACGGAAACAATAGCCCAGGTTTCATTTGCATTTAACGCATCGTCGGGCGGGCGGTTTAAATGCCGTTACCGGGTTGAAGCGAAAGCCGGCTCTCAGGAAACTGATTTGCATTTCCTCCGTTGGACGGCGTCGACCGGTTGGCTGCATCCCGTCCCCGTTGGGAAACACTGAAACCCGAAAAGAAAGCCAATGATGAAAGCCCGCTCTGTTACCCGATAAAAATTCTCGCTTCTAGGAGGATGCCGGTACAAACGTGTTAGCTGTACATATATTCATCATATACGCATAGTCGAAACGCGTCCCACTCACTTCGACAAGTAACTGTATAGACGCGCCCGTTTCGAATTTATCTCTGTTATCATCTCTTACATTATTCCTTTTTAAAGTAGTCTGAGTGTGGCTCACTTTTCTGTAAAAACATTTAAACACATTTCTGCAAATTTTCTAACCACCCTAATATTTAACTTCGCTTAAACAACTGTAAAAACAATTTAAAAGCAATTTATAAATCCGTCCATGTTCTCCGATTGAGTAATTGGGAAAACGTGGTGAGTACGCTTTCCTAAGAGTCTGACAGCACGGTGTATTCGATATAGAAAAAGGCCCGAAAGGGGCAATTTTAATACCTCTTTTGATGCAGTTTTTGCCAGTCCTAGCCGTCAATATTCCGTCGGCGCCGATTTCAGCAAAAGGAATGACAAACGGTCTTTATTATTCCAACCGTGGCGAATTGTCTTTACATAAGATTATCGCCGTAGAAGAAACAGAGAATAGGAAATGGTCCTAAAGTGTATTAACCACAAAAATTAGACGACTCTCTCTCTTTCTATCTCTCTCTTTTCCCTCTCACCCTCCCTCTATCTTTTTTTTCCCAAAATTTCTCTCCTCAAAAATCAGGTTTCAGAAGTGCAGGTCGGTCGCCGATTAAGAGGACAGCTGCAAGAACCGTTACATCCGGCACGATAGGTAGGTTCTCAAATTGCCAATCGTCCTCCCTTGCTCAAATTACAACTAGTCGAATTCGCAATCGAGAAACCGATCTACTCTCGGCTGACCTAATTAGTGGGGAATTTATTCTGTTAGTTATAGTCTTGCCTTTTTAGCAGTTCGGTGCAACACAGCAACTCCCACGACAAAAATATTGCAGTATATATGTAATTAAAAATAATTTAATCTTTATCAATTCGTTTCGTGGCTATGCTTCTTTTCCTCAGCGTATTATTGTATCTCTGACATTTATTTGACGAAATCGTGTACTAACAACGCTGACTGTAATTAGGACTAATTATAAGATAATAACATTGCGCCAGCGTTCAGCATCACTGAATAAGTTAAACTGTACATGCTTTAATTACTACGCGCTAATTAATATAATTCGGTATTACATATTTGCAGTTTAAATGTACTCTAGATA
This sequence comes from Lethocerus indicus, assembly GCA_019843655.1. Lineage (NCBI taxonomy): Eukaryota > Metazoa > Arthropoda > Insecta > Hemiptera > Belostomatidae > Lethocerus > Lethocerus indicus. Next base: position 14,928,653 of record JACDQD010000003.1, on the reverse strand, counting down.
AAAACTCTAAATAACCATCGTCCGTCGGTTATTATGGAAGTCTTATTTGTATAATTGCCCTATTTCTTTTTTACTAAAACTACTGATTGCAATTAATAAAGCACGGCGCAACGGGAAGTAACGATTGTGTCACTGAATTTTTTCATAAACTATCACGGACGATTATTACAACCGCAGAAACCGGGATATTAATTTTTTTTAATTTCCCCCATTAATAAAAGTCGGAAATGAGTTAAACATAACCAATGCTCAGTGACAATCTTGGTTCAAAAAATGTTTAAAATATAACTTGCAAATTGTACGAATTCACCGCTGTACATGAAATATTACAGTTAGGTAACAATTTCGTGAAATATATGACTTTTATTCCGCAAGTCGTATCGATTATTCACTCGTCCTCTCGGCAAACGAGAAAGTAGACAGTAATATTTTAAACGAGATCGAATGTCTCACATTTGACCTAGGGAGAGGGGGGATAATTTTCTTTCCAGCGTTTAAGCGGTTTAAAGAGAATGTCCCGTTCCTTCACCGCGGTAATGTCAACAATTAGAATTTCATTAGTTTCAGGCGACTTTCACAAAACGCCGAAGTTGTTCCGAAGGAATTTTGTGACTCGAAGCCCGGCCGCAAAAACATCACCGTCTTATCGAGTTTCACCGAAGAAAGGCGGACTGCGCGGGCATTTCTCCGATTTATTTGTGCCCCGACACCCAATTGCATAATTTAATATTGGCTTTCAAAAATTGCCTGCATGAAACCAAACTCGCTTTCTCGGCGAATGTGATCAATTTTTTCCTCCGCAACTCTTCCGCGGTGTATAATTTCACCCAGCCGCCCCCGCCCAATGATTTAGGCGGTTGTAGCGGCCTATTTGAAAATCGCGGGCGCCGTTGAGACACTTACATTGGACGACGACAAATGCACTTCTTGAGCAACACCGAGTGTACATGGCCACGGCGCTCTCCAACCCGCATTGACAAAATAGTAATTGCTGTAATTGTAAGACCGGTTCCCAATTTAACAACCGTATAAGGGCCAATCCTAAACACCTACCGCTTAAACACCACGCCTTTCCTATACAGGCTAACGGCAAAACTACGTGCACTGATTAGGTCGGAGAATATATAATCATATGTTGGGTAAGTGGACGTAGACCTTGCCTATTCGGTGGACAGCAATACGTCATCATTTACTTCAAACGGAGGCCGGTTTTATGAACATCGGCCTGTACGATAAATGTACGGTCTTCCTTATCGTTTTTTACCTACTGATTTAACTTGTAGGTCACATAATACGGCCGTGTACAAAAACTGAGACCTTGTCTCATACCTCTACTCTTATTGAGTGCATTCATTCGTCTCTCGGGTTTTGTAAACTGGAGTCAGATAGTGCAAAGGCCGGTCCACGACCTGCTCAGATTCTAAATATCACGACGTTCACTCGGTCCTCCCTTTTTTCGTGTGGCAGTCAAAGGTTATTTTCTTCGATTATTCATCTCGTTAGTGATCGTTTTCAACTGAAGTAGGGTCATATAGTGTTAATTTGATGAATCTAAATCGAACTAATTCCCTAACGGTGATTTTACAAAAGTAGCCACGCTAAAAGTATCAGCCATTAAAATCATTTATTTTTGTTATTTTTAAATACTGAAAAAATATATCATTAAAAAAAGTTATTTTATGGCTCATAGGCACGATACAGGACATAAATGAAGGTGTATATATTTTCAATAACATGCAGGATATAATATAAAGCTCTAAAAATAATGTTTTTTTTTGTTTTTATGAACATGATTGAACATCCTCGCTATCTATTCCAAAATACTTTCACTAACCATCAGAATTAAATATGCACCCAAAGTGAATTGTATAATAAACCATTAAAGCGTTCTCCTCAAACTGAGCAGTAGGTAGGGGAATAAATTCTCCCGTATCGGTTAATATCGAGAGGAGTTAGGTGTTCACATATGGGGGCACGGCTCGGACGTTGCGATAACGGAGGCTGTGGCCCAGTTTCGGTCGCGGACCTGTTGTGTCGCCACCGGACGGGTTTTTTTCAGCTCATTTTTTTCGCTCCAGGCGTAGCCGCAATTAATCAAAAGTGAAAGGTCCGCTCATGTGTTGTCCTTAATAATTTGTGTATTAAATAATTTTGGCCGAGAACCGGGCGTTTTCCCCACTCTCGCGAGTGGTCGCGGATCACTTTCCATTTTTCTGCCGTCGGCGGCCATAATGGTCGCGTCCGCAGACCCGGAGAGAAGAAGTGGGCGAATAAAATACAAAAAATTGGCCCAGGTCTTTGAACCGGCGTGCTCGAATTCCAATTTCCTTTTTGCCGTACCCCATTTTCAGACCAACGAAACTATGCAGACACCTCTCTTTCCTTCTTCCGACATGACCTCAATATCAGCTTTGTCCTCAATAATTCTTCTTTCCTTCTTTGGGAAATTCCTATATTAATCTGAGGTTCTCTTCGTCTTTAAGTATCTGCGCTTTTCTTCTTTTACCGGCGCACTGTATTATTTTTAATTAATATATCCCCAAGATGTGTATTCCACGAGCACATATAGACTTATCATAAATCTGGTACTGAAAACATTGTGAAAGTAAATCTCGTTACCGATATAAGTAAAAGAGATTATTCTTGAACATAGGTGAAATGGATTTCACGGGAATTATACGTGAACTCTCGGCTAGCCAATACAACGCGGATGGGTGTTGAGAAACGTGCGTTGAGCAATTGCAAAAATTTTAATTTTAAAAAACATCGCCTTCGTTTCATAATTCTCTCCCAATATTCTATCTAGAAAGCCACTAGAAAATAATTAATTCCCTCCGTTCGCAAGACACTCATCCATAAACGATTATCGGGCGTAAAGATTAATACTTAACTGTTCTCATATTTATTATATGCATCAATAGAAAACTCCTGTATAAACAGAGAATAATAACTACTTTGTTATTATTTGTTAACACTGAAAGTAACAAAATTTCTTCGGGTTGAACTTTCGTCCGTTTTGTCGTGTACATAACTGGACCGGTGCAGTGGGAAGTTGAAAGAAATATTATTAAAAAAACAAAGTCGACGTTCACAATTCATTCCTCCCTTCTATTCGTGGTCACGTGAAGGTTGCTAACTGGGTGCACGTGTATGGGACGTTTTATCTCCGACCTAATGGAAAATGTCCAATATCGTCCGATCATTATGGAAATGTACATTGAACAAAAGGAGCGACAAACGGGCTCAACCCTGTCCTTCCGACGTTTCGTTGCATCACTACAAGTTTACTCGGAAAACTCTTGCACATCATCTTTCTTAACCGTTTGGCCTTCTAGTAAATAAGCGCAATTAATGAGTTTTTATCGCACCCGCATTTATTGTCGATGGCTAACTTATATTAGATCTGGATGCTGCTAAATAAGGCTTTCACACCTGAACTCGGAAAGGACGAGAAGAAACTAAACGAAGACTATACTTGCTCCCGTAAATCTTTCAAATCTATATTAACACCTGTAGATAACGTGTAGAATAATACTAGAGCGTTCGGAACGATTGCAGACAACGGACACGATAAAACCAAATAATAGTTCCGGGAACAATACAGACACCGACCAAAAATGACGGACTATGACCCGATTATAACGGTAAAACTGCTAGTATAAGGGAGGGAGAGACTATAATTTTCACACCGGCTTATGCCCGCTAAATTACCGATAATAGGACAATCTGCGCAATTCATTGCCCGGGGGTTTCGGCAACCGTTCACAACCGAGAGTGCCCGACTATCTCGGATAGTATCGAATATAACATAAGCGTGGAAACGAGTGATGCAAAACCAGGACACACCTTCGTCGATTAATATTCAAACGTCCACTATTGACGTCTATACATCGGCTTCCTACACGGGGAGCAGCGTCCCACGGTACGCGGGGGTAATCCCTTTTTAGTAGGAGATGGACAGAGGCAACCGCTGTATGTGGGATACATGATGCAAGCTGTATTATGCACCTCGAAGTCGGTTGAAACGGACCCTTTACAGAAGAGTAGACGGGAGGAGTAGTTCCCAGAGAGGCGAGAAGCGGCCTTGGAACCTCGGAGATTATACAAGGGAATCCATCAGCCAGCCGACTATACTTCTTCAAAACGTACCGTTATACTTCGTGTGCCGGATTCAATTTCGATGTCCGGGTAGCGGTTGTGAACTATCCCAGGGCGGCAATACGAAACCTCTTTGATCTTTCCAGACCGGCGACTATTCGGTTTCTCTACGACGTCTTCGAGTTTTCGCCCGTAAGTCGGCCTAATTTAATCCCGGTATCCGATCGGTCTTCAATGAAAATAACCGGAATCAGGAGCGGCGCTTCCGCGCTGGCCAGCTCCTACCGTCAGAGTTAATCGATTGCTCTTCATTCCTCGACCTACTCTAATTCTCGCGGCCGTTTCGCCACCGGCGATGAGAGCGGTGGCTCTAAGTGCAGAAGCACTCTTTCCGGAAATCCGCCGACTATGTATGTTAATTGCGATCCAATCATCTACGACCGAAAGTACTGGACCAAAAGTGCCCCCATCCGGGAATCAAATCATCCGACCGAGCGGGACCGCGTACGGAACCTCCTGAAAGTGAAAGACGTGTAACGGATGGGGCGTCCGCTCAACGCTGCGTTCTATATTTCGATTTCTTTCTATTCTATAGCCGATCCCCGAAAGTACTAGACCGACCCAGTTCCTAACCGCTCGTCGACCGCTTTTTTCTCTCGACAAGACAAATTGACTTAATCGGCGAAACGGTTAGAGTTGTGGCCGCGATTACAATTTGCCGGGCCCCGGGTCCGGATGGATCCGTGTTACTGGAGCGTCTTCGCCCGCTTATATAATTAGGCGGCGCCCAAAAACGCGGGCCGAGAGAGAAGGATTTATCAAGTGTTTAGAGCGGTGGCCAACCGGGAAAACGGAGCCGCCGATTGCTCCAGAATTGCCTTGTTTTGTCACCCCGATATGTGTCACCGCCGTCTGGGTGTCGACAGACCGGAAAATCGTATTGAAAGATTATCGGCTGTGCTCTCTTAATTTTTGAATCCATTCGCGGGAGTTTCGCGGATGAATAATCGCCACCGCTGAAATGAATCGGTCTTTTTAAATACTCTTATCCCGTACGTAACCTTCACACCCCGACTAAACCGCGAAATTGATAGCGAAAGTCAGATATTACAATGGACGAGTTTGCACCAATATCATAAATGTCCGTGAACTGTTCTTAGTCAAACATCATCGTACTACCTTATTATTTTCATTTAACAAATTCAATACTAATATTTTAGATTTTAGTATACGATAAGGAATGTCGTTATTAAACTTTATATATAAATAAATATATAAATATATATATATATATATATATATATATATATATATATATATACACCTTTTATGTTATTATTATTATTATAAATATTACAAGGTTTATTGTTATAAAATACTCAATAAGAAACTCCTTTCTTACTCGGTGCATCATTAATGACAGTGGGAATTGAATGCTGATGAACGGCTTTCTTCCCCGTTTGTGTTTACTATGAGCCATTACTATGAGGGTTGCCGTCGCCTCCTCTCGTTTCTCTTCCATATTCAATCGACGATATTGTCCCGAGAGCCGACAATGGGATCCCGACCGTTCATTCTCAAGGCGCCCCATTCAGTACTGGGTATTAACAACCTGTTTAAAATTTCGATGTTTCCGAGGTCGTTAATTAAAAATAATAAAACTCCGCCCGTCTGATTTCCCACTGCGGCCGAGCGACTCACTGTCCCTTCGACCGTAAACACGGAATACCGATATGGAAAGGGAAACCTCAATGGGAAACTTATAGGCGAGTCCCGACATACTTTATAGACAAGGCTATACATACGCAGATATTAAATTGTGATAGTTCCAGATATTCACCGTACTTTCGCAACGGTGTATTGAATTTATTGAAACGCTAATCGCATAGCGGGTTTCGACTGGGGATCTATACCCGGTCAATCTATCTGACTCGATTACCGTTACGCTGTCTTAGTAGAAGAATGGAGGAGTGGGGGTGGGAGGAATAGCGATCTTTCACGGAATAGACGATAGATTAAATTCATCGTAGTTCTACCATCACTACCGTTAGACGCCTCGGTTTGAATGTTCACAATTCACTGGTTTATACTTCGCAATAAACGGTCATTTGTTTGATTTCCTGAACTTCGCGGGCTCAATTATTAATTCGCGCATTGTACGGCGCGGCTGTTACCGCTATTTCTTTATTGGTATTTTAATTATAGTTGATTCGGAGGGACAAGTAAACTATAATCTGATTTCAAACTGAAACAGTATCAAAACGCCGGGGATGAATTCTTACTTTACAACTTATGGCATATACATACGAATATATTTTGCATGTACAACGTGTACGTGACTAATTCAATTTTCTCATCATTTTGTATCAAGGGCTTTATTAAGAAAGGGTAAATTGGTCAATAATGCAGCGTATTATATTCAATAATTCGGATACTGTTTTATTTTTATAGTTGTAACTATTTATCCGAACTTAAGAATTATTATGTAAAGTTCGTGTTTACCTTCAGGATTTAATTCGGAGTCTGTAGCTCTCGACGAGGGTTCCTACAATCCGAGTGCATGCGTACTCTTAAACCCAAATGGGAAATATTTTGTCCGTTCAGAATAGAACAGTAGTTTTTAAGAATTGATATTCGATATTTGAGCGTTGTCTGTTGGACGGCAGGTGGGCAGCAGACGCCGGCAGCTTGGTGGTCGCAGGACTTGCCGGACTTCACTGGGGGGAGCGGCAGCGACGCCGAGTCGGACTTCTTCCAGTCGACCCACGGTCTGGTGCAGACCCACCCTTCGGGCGCCAGCCCCCTGGGGCCCGGCTTTGGGCCGCCCATCGTCGAACCCGGCGCCAAGTACTACGCCCCGGCTTCCTCCCTCGACTTCGACACCAGGGGCCTCGACGAGCTCAGAAGAAACCCGCTCCTCTCTTCGCCCGAAGAGTGCGCCAGAGCCTGCCGCGAAGGCGAACCCCCCAAGATTTGTTACTACCACTTTACGGCCGAACTTTACACTGTTCTTGGAGCGTAAGTAACTTCATTCTTCTAACGACTTATCGAGAATGTCTTCTCAATAAAATTGGAAAGAACGCACTCTATAATTAGTGTTGACAACAATGCTTAAATCAGATCTCGAATATTGCCAATAATCTCGTAATAAAATATTTCATTCCAAAATTTCCGAAGTAATGAAATATACATGTCACTTATATATTTCGACATAACAAAAGTTCTGACGTTAAAAATTTATTTTTCATGTAAAAATAGACCAGTTATTGACTCTTTAAGTAGCGTGAGCGGGTCAATCTATTTTTTTCAACTGGAATACAGATCCCGACCAGGAGAATCGGTCGCTACAAGGCCGGGGCCGGACGCTGAATCATGAATCATCCGAACGTTTATTTATAAAGCGGCGGCGACCGGACTTTTATAAGTCGACACCGCACACTAACCACTCTGAATTTACAAATGCATCTTATCAATAAGCCAATTACAACTTCACTATTACAATAAGAAACAACCGCCAAAAAACCTGCAAACAGAAATACAATCCTAAATATAATATTCTTAGATATATATAGTGTACATATGTATGTATATATATAGCGAGAGAGTCAATTTTACGTTCGAAGCCTATGATATGTTCGAAACGATATAACAATGTTATTTATTGATAAGTTTTTGTGATTAATTTTGTAAAGTAAGGTAAGAATGATTTTATTTGTCAGCATTTGAAAAAATGGAAGCGATTTCTTGAAGCACACAAGAAATGATTCATTGTTGTTAATAAAAATTAATTTGATGGAATCTTCAGTCAGGACTATGATCACGAGGCCATTACATTCACTCGGACCGAGATGAGCACCGGTCTTCGGTCCCATTAAAACCTACTGGGCGGTGGGAGAAACGTGACTTTTTAACTGCTTTCACACGCTCGAGTTACAATAGGTCGCGTGTTGGTCGCACTCCCCCCTTGTAGCAACTGTGTCAATCAACCGTTCTGATCAATTTATTAATCACGCTAACACTACAATGAGCACACAGATAGAGAGAGAAGGGGTGGAAGGAGGAGGGAGAGAGAGAGAGGCGTGATTGGAACTCGAAAATAGTGTTTACGGCGCACATATTTTTTCATTAATGGCGATATCGTGAGATTAGCGGGGAAAAGACCTTAAGCCAATATTCCCATGTCGGTGCGTTCCCCCGAGTTTCTTACAGCTTCTGCGAGCTTAAGCAATTTCCCCTTGACGAAGCTGGCCTAACCTCGTGTAGAAATGAAAAATGTTTTCATTCGATAATTTCGAGCCGGACACGCTGTACCTGATTTTCACACACCGGACATCTTACAATACACATAGACAATACAATACAATATAGATTGCATTACGTCTAATCCAACATATGCGTGACACAGTAGTAGAAAAACAGTTATTGTCCAAAATTATACTTCTTAGCGATGTAGCGCAAGTAGCTAATATTTCAGCAACATGCAGGATAAAATATCGAAGCATGAAAATACCCTGTTAAAAACGTTCAATTTTCGAAAGTGGCATATTTCAATTTATACCCTATGAGAGAACCAGAACGAAAAACAGGTCCAGTGCATGAATTTTTTTTACAACAAAGTCAATGAAGTCATTAATTTACATTTTATTCTCATAAAACAAAACTAGGTATTTCCACTGCTACTCCCTCGCCTCGCTACCGGCAAGCAGAAATTCGTGTTGAAAATCCCCGCTCCTGAAACTTGTCTTTTTATCGGACTGGCCTTTTATTATAAATAACAGTATGATATTGCAAAGTTATCTATATCATCATTGATATATACGATCATTGAGAGAACTTGGAAATGGCTGAGGAATTTTCAGTTCCTGACAATCCCGAATTTAAATAGCAATTTATATAGCTGGACTGCTTGAGGCCTACGAAAAACAATCTGGCCTTATAAGTAGCACGTGTAACTAGATTGAAATAAATTATACCGTCTAGGATCTGGACCTGGCTGACGGCCAGCTCATTCAGGATCTGTCATGTCGTTAGGAAACACCCATTCATATTATAACAATAGTCTGGGATCCCATTCGGTGTGAATTGAAGATACTTGAGTTTTTCAGGTGTGGGCTTAAAAATTGAGCGTTAATTTTAGAAAACGTCGTAACGAATAATACCGGTATCGAAAAGAAAGTCGGTCGAAAGATCCGCCGAGACTTCCCGTGTTGGATAATCGGAGCTACGTTAGCAACAAATCACATCTTTATTGGTTTATTTACGAATATTATAGCTATTCCGGTCATATTTTAGACGATTCAACGTGACTTTATTATTAATCATGGTTATAACGCGAAATTAAAATTTAATCACCCCCTCTAGAACCACCCGTTTAAAACTATCCCAAGAGCCATTTTTTTAACGATCTATAAATTCACACGTTCCAATATTATATTGTTCGTTACATGTAAATTCGAACCGGTTGATTGCAGTGCCTGCCAGGTGTGTACCCCGAACGCAACCAATGCCGTATGGAGCCATTGTCAGTGCGTGTTGGCCGACGGTGTCGAAAGAGGTATTCTCACCATCAACAGGATGATACCTGGACCTAGCATACAGGTGAGTTGGAAAACAAGCCTCGAACACGAACTCTTCGCGGTGTAAATCCCGTGTCGCAACCCAGATTAAAACATAATTAGCGTTCCGAAACCGGCCGGGAATGCATGTTTCACTAGCGCAGGAAACGTCGGTACGGTTAGCTGCGATTGCTGTTAGGACTGGTGTAAATCCACCGTTCTCAAAGCCAAGGTAATTCTAATTTTTCAGGAAGTCGAAAGCGGCATTTCTAGCCACAGACTGGTTTTCATGGCCGCTAATTACATACCTTACTGATTTTATGTTTAAAATGCGCGGCTGTATTTACGCTATTTTAATTACGTATCCAATCCGGGCGGTTGCGTTCATAAAAGAAAACATGTCGTGTGACGTGTAAGTCGATATCAGTCCCTCGTTAAAAACAAAACGTGACATGACGCAACAATTCTCAAGTTGGAAACGAGGATATTTCAGCTGAGTGTTACTGACGGGTTATAAATTCTTACACTCTTCGAATTGTTAATTAATAATCGGAAGCCCGGAATATCTCGTAATAATACAGTAAATAATTCATATTATTCTAGGTTATCAATCTATTCGTTGTATCGCAGGTGTGTCAGGGAGACAAAGTCGTTATCGATCTGCTGAATCACATGGAGGGCATGGAGCTGACAGTCCATTGGCACGGAATCCACCAGAGAGGATCCCAGTTCTACGACGGTGTTCCCATGGTCACCCAGTGTCCCATCTCTTCGGGCAACACCTTCAGGTACCAGTGGATAGCCGAAAACCCAGGCACACACTTCTGGCATTCTCACACAGGTCAGTCCCGTCGATAAAAAAAAAACATGTGAAACACCTCCAGAGATGTCAGTCACAGAAAAGCGTCGCTCCAACTTACACTTTGGCGAAATATTTTTGCAGGTCTGCAAAAAATGGACGGCCTCCACGGAAGCATCATCGTTAGGCAAGCTCCCTCGCTGGACCCCAACAGCCACCTGTACGACTACGATTTGACAACTCACGTCATGTTCATCAGCGACTGGATGCACGAGGACGCCCAGGAGAGGTACCCCGGCCGCCTCGCCGCCAACACCGGACAGGATCCCGAAACTCTCCTCATCAACGGAAAAGGACAATTCCAGGTAGATAGGCTTAAATAGTAACCAGAATTGGCGAATAAGAAGAAATAATCTCATGTTCCATCGTGCTCCGATACTTTTTCTTGGCCTTCACATATCGTTAAAAGTAGAACGCAAAGTCAATTGAAAAGCGCACTTTCCTCCCAATCCAACCTCTTGGACATTTACATATTTCATAATTCCGTTATTTTACGGAAGCCGAACAGTTATTGCTTATTTTTGTTAATAGTTGTACGCATTACAAGTTTGAACTTATTCTACGGACGCGTTGAAATAGATATATAGACAATGATTCTGTTCGTAGGACCCCAACACTGGGTACAGAACCAACACCCCTCTTGAAATATTCACCATCACTCCCGGCAGAAGGTACAGGTTCCGTATGATCAACTCCTTAGCCTCAGTCTGCCCGGCTCAGCTCACCATCCAAGGGCATCCCCTCGTCGTCATCGCCTCCGACGGAGAGTCCGTCCACCCTGTAGTAGTCAACACCATCATTTCATTCTCAGGTCGGTGGCTTGTCCTGTTGTTACTTTGAAACGCTGTATGTTGTTGGCGATACTCCTGTAAAATATCTGCAGCCATTTCCTTTCGAATCACCGTACGACGAGGGCTTAATATTGTATTGACCTCAGCTTCTATTAACTGACTTTGGGCAAAGAAAAAGTGACAGAAATCCGATATCGATAAAAGCGAGGAAAATATCCAAATTTTCATATTTGCACATGGTGTGCACCTCGACTGATTTCAGGACCAATTTCATGAATATAAACCAGAGTAAAAGTCGAAACAAAATTTGGTAATCGTTTGAATGTCGTCGATTGAAATAACGTTAAGACGACGTCGAAGAGCGTTTGTTTTGTTTATACTTTCTTCTTATATAACCGTTTAATATTTTCTAAGAAGAAAGTATACTCCAATAGTACTTCCGTTGCAGGAGAACGTTATGACTTCGTGATAACTGCCGACCAGCCTGTGGGAGCGTACTGGATCCAGGCCCGCGGTCTCGGCGAGTGCGGAAACAAGCGAGTACAGCAGCTGGCAGTGCTGAGGTACGCTCGAGGCCCCTACCAGCCGACTTCCCAGGCCCCGACATACGACGTTGGACTACCTCAGGGAGTGGTAAGAATGATTCCGACAGATACCCGCGAGTTACATTACGGTATTTCTGCAGATATATTAAGATAATTTTGTTTCCTAAAGGTCCTGAACCCACTGGACGCCATTTGTAACCAACCGAGGAACGATGCCGTATGTATCAACCAGCTCAAGAACGCCAAGAGCATCGATGAAGGCTTGCTCCAAGAACGGCCCGATGTAAAAATTTTCTTACCTTTCCGTTTCCTGTTCTACAGACCCGAAGAACTCTTCCAGCCACATCAGTACAACAGATTCTTGGGTAGAGTGTTACATATTTTTTTGTATTTAATGAACTTTGAAATGTAGGCAATGTATAATGAAACGAATTGATGAAAAATGCGCGATAACGAAAATTTAACGAATTGTTTAAATTGCAGTTGCCCCCGGCGCCGGAGATCACGTTATCAGTTTGATCGATGAAATTTCGTTCACATTCCCGCCCGCTCCTCCTCTCACCCAGGTAGAAGAAATTCCACCGGAAACTTTCTGCAACGGAGACAACAAACCGGCAAACTGTGGAAGGAACTGCATGTGCACACATAAAGTGGACATCCCATTGAACGCTGTCGTAGAAGTCGTACTTGTAGACGAAGGTATGCAACAACTACCGAAGGCAGTAGTGTACCAAGCTCACTAGGAATTGATTCAATAAATAACAAGTTCCCAAGAACAATTAAAAACTTATAAGTTCTTTTGTTCTGTTACAGTTCAACAGCCGAATCTTAGCCATCCATTCCACTTGCACGGATATGCTTTCCACGTAATCGGTATGGGCCGCTCTCCGGACAAAAATGTGAAGAAAATTAACTTGAAACACGCCTTGGACTTGGACAGAAGAGGTCTTCTACACAGGCAGTTCAACCTCCCGCCGGCAAAGGACACCATCGCCGTTCCCAACAATGGATACGTTGTTTTCAGATTTAGGGCTGACAACCCCGGTAAGTATAATATAATATTTGAAACTCATTGACAACGCGGTACGCCTATTTGTTTGGTTCCCTAATGATGCTAATGACCCTCCATTATGTTTCAGGCTACTGGCTTTTCCACTGCCACTTCCAGTTCCACATCGTCATCGGCATGAACACAATTCTTCACGTAGGAACACAAGCAGATCTACCGCCAGTGCCACCAAACTTCCCGAGATGCGGCGACTACGTCCCTCCCATAAGTTTACACTGATCGACTTTAACACATTTGTACAACTATAGTGGGATAATATATTTTTCCCACGATAAGTTCTATAAATGAAGAACTCACAAAATGAAAGTATACAAAGTACACTACGAAAATGACTCCTAGATAAAATCCTAATGATATATACATCGAACTCTTATACAAAAATGTTTCATTCGCATTATTTTTTATTCATTGCATTATGCCATTATTAATCATTTTTTTATTGGGATATGAGAAACTATTTTTACATTTCTTTAAGGATTAGTTGAATTCATAATTTCTCATTATATATCATCACAAGTAAATCCTAATATTACTTCAGATTAAGATCCTGAAGGAATATTTAAATTTCCATATATTTAAAATTCCATCAACTTTTGATATTTTATTATTAGATTCATAATAAGTTGCTATGGGGTCTTAGATATAAATGATAGGAATAAGTCGCAATTGCGTTGTAAGATCATAGGATTTTACTCCTGGATTTCAACAATTGTAAAAATGTAAAGAATGTTATGCCACATTGTTTAAGAGAAATTATTTTTTTATCACGCTCATTTATACTTGCCAAACTACTATTATTCTATTTACAATTTCATAGCTATTTATTTTTATAAACGATATTTGCAAATTATATTTGGAAATTTAGGACTTCACTAGATATTAATGAATTTTTTATGTTCTTAAAAATTATCATATGAAGTCAATTATTGGTAGTCCCCAAAATATTATTAATATGGTGAAGTGCTGATATTATTACTGTAATTCTTCCAATTTCATCATTTAGGTTTATATTTTATTTATTGTGGGCAGTGCATTAGCATAATATTGATGTATATTTGTCCATTAACATATCAAATTTTTACTCAACATTTTATATAATTAGCGCTATCCAAGATATGCTAGTTACCAGTCATTAATTTTTATGTTTTTATACAATGTTTAGTTATTAAAAATTTTCAAATAAGAAAAGGGAAAAATTTGTAACAGTTATGAATTGTTAGAAAGCAACTTTTTGTCCAATTCCAGTTATATTCCAAACAATTACAAGTCACAAGCTAATGTTCTACTATGTACTAATGTTCTTAAATAGTTGTTGTACACTAGTATTTAAGGACAAAAAATGTCCAATATATGTATTCTATGTACATATTTGTTTTATATTATAAATATTTTACCATAAAATATAATATTCCTTTTAAATTTGTTTCGTTTTACCCTTTAAACACAATTAACATCTGAGGGGATACAGGTTTAGGGGAGTCAGTACTGTAATACTATAATAACATTAAAATTTACTATAGTTTAAAATGACTATACATGAGTATAATATGAGTACATATACAAGCTTTCATATATGTATATATATATATATATATATATATATATATATATATATATATATATGTGTGTATGTTTGTGTGGATATAGTTATGTGAACATATACCAGGAGGAATGGAACCAGAAAATTTAATTAAAGACATCTAAAGAGATGTGGTTAAAAATAAGGCTTGATCAATTTATCAAGTTAACAATTATTCATTAGTCATAGGTTACACTGAAAATATGTTCTGAACATCACAGCATAGAGTTTTTATCACCAAACATTAAAATTTCTCTGAACAAGAATTCCTTGCAAGAAGTCCTTATTAAAACAAATTTTTTCTATGTGTTTAGTTTCTGAAATTAACGCAGATAGTTTCTATACATAGATAATGAAACCAACATTAAATAAGTGAGTAATTCATGATACTAAAATAAGTATAAGAATGGAGGCTATTAAACTCATAATGAGAACTTTGGATTGTGTTTTAAAAGTCTGAATTATTTATTAACATATTTAACAAAAATATTCACCTAATAACTTTATATATATATATATATATATATATATATATATAATTTATAAAAATATACCCTGCAATTACGTGATAATATGATGTAAAATAAGAATATAAATTTTAATTTCTGAGAAGTTAGATGAATTTGGGCGCTCTATGATACTAAACCCGCACGACAGCAATGCTGTTTGGTTGTAGTAGCATTGAGCGCCGTCTTTCTAACTACGAAGCAATTTATTCAATTTTATTTATTTCTTTATATAACATCAGAAAATTGTAGAAATGTCGTTTTTTATTTTTTACAGAGTCTAATGATGATTATTTATGTATGTATGTGAATTAATATTAGTGCATTTAAGGCAAAACAGAAGAAAGCATGTAAGACATTTATAAAAGCAGTATCTGGACCAGTGCAGTCGTTAAAGTTGTGTATTAAAATTGTAAAATTTTTATTCCCCCAAAAAATTGAATTATTTTTGCATGTGTAAAATTATTTAATTTTCTGTTCCCTGTTCACTTCATAGTTTTTAAATGGAAGCATTTGTGAAATATCAGGTTTCTTCCATAATTCATTTTTACAAATTGGATATTTATGTTTGCAAATAATTCAATTATAAATATAAATAGTTTTAGTGCAATGATAGGTCATATTATGAATCATGAACATAAGCATTTTTAATGTATATACAGAGGAATGATTTCAGTCTTTAAATAAATATAGTCTTCTAATATTTAGAAAAAATAACCTTTATTATCACAAATTAAATTTTCTTATAAAGAAATTTAATAATCTGTATTAAAAATCACACATTATATATGCATTCTATGTACAAACAATATAACTTCAATACAACAAAAATAATGGAATACAATCAGGGTACCTGTAAAGAATTATATTTTATCACAAAACAATTAGAAAAATATAACATTACATAATGGTGGATGTGTATGTCCAGATTTGAACAGAATACAATTTCACTAGCCTGTCTAATTATTGAATATTTGCAATCAGCATTATAATTGACCAAGATATTAAAATTAAAGAACTCATACTTTATTTACATATTATTGTTATTTATTCAAAATTTTTTTTAAAAGTATCCAGTAATCCATTTCTTCAATGCATTATCCACTTAAAAGATGGGATCTAATTACATATATACATATATACAGCCAGTTTAGATTAATTATTGTTGTCATTCATCCTCAAGTTGAAGTTCATACATTTGTCTATCAGTCTTTGGCAGTGTGTTAAAAGTAGTAAAACCCTTACATTTACTTAAATAAGAGGCAGATTTTATAGTGTTCAATATCAACCAACAAATGATGTTACCTTTATTTAATTCTCTAACACATTACCAATTATTTTTTAGAGCCAAGAACGAAACAGGTAACAGCCATTTTAATGTTCCTTGCTACTGGATTTATTTAAATAATAACTGAGAAATAATTTGAAGTAGAAAAGATTTATATCAAGAAGAAATCTGGACCAATCCAACTGCCACAATGTGGAAAATTATCTGGAGCAGTTGGCAAATCACGATCTCTTCCAACTTTCAACACAAGATCCAGACCATTTGTCCATTGAAGTGTATTTTGATCATGAAGCAGCCAATAACCTGAGAGACACATTTTCAGCAGATTAAAACCAATTAGCAATTAAAAACTGACATTTTTTATTTATGTATAATTAGTTACTATACTACAATTAGCATAACATAAGCAGACAATTTTGTTGTTTCTGGGTACCATCATCCCAGAAGAGTTTGAAAAGTTCCAAATTATTAATAAGTATCTTTTGGAGGATGCAAAAAATATTACAGACAGTAATTTAACAAAAATATAATACCAGGATTAGAAGATATAAATCGCAGTGCAACTGCACCACCTTTTGGAACTTGAACTGTATCCTTCATGATTGGATTATTGAGGTTTCTGGTCATCAGAAGACCTTTTGAATCAAGTATTTTTATTTCTTCTAATTTCTTATTGCTGACATTTTCTGCAGACCCAACCACATAAAAGCTATGCCCGTGGAGATGGAACACGTGGTCAAAGGGGTCCTCATTTCCTGTAAAATCGCAGAATGGTAAATACATATTTGAACATTTTATCTCACGGTTAAAAAGAGAGCGGTTTTACAGTTACATCTAAGTTACAGTTTCTTAGTTGGATATTTCATCAATTCTAGCAGTTTCTAAAGGTAAAAAGGTAATAAATTTACCTTGATCGATCAATAAAAGTTCGACTCTTGAATTCAGTGGAATGTCAATGACATGGACGCATTCACATATAGAATTATCTGAATTGCATCTTTTTGGTTTCCTGTCTGCATTACAAATCATACCAGCGTCCAAATCATAACTCTGTGAGAGTAAAGGTGACGGCGGAAATGTAAATGTAATATTATTGAACCTAGGCGTAAAATATCCTGAAATATAAATGATTCTATAAGAACTCGATTTCGACGGTATTAAATCAATCGATAGTGCTTTAAATTTATATTTCTTTATCTATAACGTTACCAATCCCCGACGCTTTGCTTCCCATTTTCACAAAATCGAACGGGAGATATAATTTTACGTCAACTTTTTCCGACAATTGTTCTGGAATTCTTTTTAAACTCTCCAACTGCGGCAGGCAAACGTTCTCAGGATTCTCCGATTGGCAAATATCCGTGCTCAACAGCTTAAAAACGAAAAATTGATTCTTTGATACAACAATGTTAGATCTGTTTAAAATTAAAATATTATTATTTGACATTACTTTAAAAATGCGTATTTCATTTGAATATATTTATACCGACCTTGTAGTTGGTCGTGATTTGATTTTCAGCTACCATTTCCCCGGGTGACGGTTGCACCACCTCATGATTCGTTTTATACTCTATTTTAGCGAAACCGACCGAATCCGTACAGTCGGACTGCACTTTCAGCCAGTAGGTGCCTGGTGTTTGGTCCGTTTTCAGGACAAAATCTACTCTTTCTCCTGTAAATTACATAATCTAAACTGTTATGATTATTCAGTTAGTAAAAACTCAAATTTGTAGACGGATAAAACATTCTACCACGAACTGGTAACAAAATAGCATATAATAAATGTTATAGACAAAATCGATAACAGTTTTCTCTGGTAAATTACAAACCTTGAGAAAATTTTAGAATGGTGGTTTCCTTGGGTGTTATCGGTTTTCCGTCTATAAGTATAACGAGTAAAGAGTGTTTCTGAATGCTGACATAAAAAGGGCAGCCTTGCCCACCGCCCGCGTGAGCCATCCTAATTCTGTACTTCACTCCGTGTAAGACAGCCAATTTAGGAACAATTTCCTCCTAAAAGAAAATTTCTTTAATACCACAATAGAAGGAGGTGGAAACTAACTTCCGTTTTTTAAAAACAACGCAGCGCAAAATTAAATACTGCCGAACAATTACTTTTTAAAAATTATAACTCTAATAATTCAGATTCGAGCGGCCAACTCGTAAAACGTGCTTGTAACTTTTCACAGCTACCGACAATTTTTTTCTCATCTGTTTAATTGAATTCTACGGTAAGAAGAAGGAAGGCTTACTGAATTGAACGCGATGCCGTTAATAAGTATTTTCGATTCCGCTCTTGAGTAGGGCGCGATAGGATCAGAGCTTCCCCAATCACTTAAAATCAGGACATGATTTCGGTCGTCAACATCGTACAGGTGACGTTGTTCCTCGATTTTATCTGCCCGACGAACAATCAACGATCCGAACAGCCCGTCGATTAGTTCATTACCTGTAGAATGTTTAAATTATTATTAAATTTATATTTATATCTACGTGTCATGTAACAAGAGAATACATTCTTTGTTTTTTCCGATTGCATAATTATAGTATCCTAATTTTTAAATCTAATCCATTCTAGATGGGTACTTACCTGTTCACTCTCTTATGTATAATATTATGGATACAGCATGTAACCCCCCAAAAGTGTAAAACCATAAAAACCTATATGATCGCGCCCATAAATTCGGCTTTACGAAGTAGGGATTCGTTCTGTAACACAGTCGGGTGCTTCCTAATGAGGGCTGACGGTGGTGCAGTCCGTATTGGAGCAACAGTGACAGTCGGATTGCTCCGATCTTAAATGTCAGAGGTACCGTAATATTTTGGTTAAGGTCATTTGGAGGATTCGCCACGTTGGGAAACGTCGCTCCAACGTTGAGGTCAGACTTGTCGGAGTCAAAGAACACTGGAAGTGTCGAACTTATCGTTTACCCGTATGTGCGTGCCAGAGGTGGGTACCGGGCTGGGAGGCTCTGAACTTGTACTGGAATGTGGTGTAGCTCGAGATGGGGCACTGTGTGATCATCGGCACGCCGTCCATGTAGGGGCTCTCCCTCTGATGCTGACCCCTCCAGTGGATGGCCACGCTCTGACCAGGTATCCTATTCACAACGTCCACTACCAAAATATCGTTTTCGCATACCTGTCGGAATAGAGTCAAGAAGTATTATATGCGGAAATATAAAAAAACAACTACGTTAAAAACTGTACATAATAGTGGAACCCGAATAGCAGTTAAAGAGCTATTTGAATGTGACCGCGGCCAATTTATTTAACCACATTACACATAGAATCCCGTGTAATAATTTGGAATGCTCCATGCTCCATTCGGGATATTTTTTTAGGTGAATGGTAACTCCGCTCAGGGCCCGGGGTGGTGTATGCGACAAAACCGGAAGTTGGATATTACTTCATCTAACACCGGTCGCGGAAGCCTTCGTTCATTTACTAACGGTTTGTTTCATGTCCTAGACTGTTAATAATAAAGAAAAATACGCACGTATTATGTCGAAAAATTAATATATGAAAGTGACTACCCCATTAAAGAGAGATACTCAAAAACGATTCTGATATCGGCAAATAACATTAAATAAATACGTGCTATTCAATTCAATGATTATGACTATAATGATGAATTAACATTCTTATTTTAATATATAATAATTTGAGTGGTATAAATCTAAAAAAAATAATAAAATATTTAAACGGTAATCATCATTTAAAGGTGTATTCAGGGATAATATAAATCGAAAACAGGAGGCGATCAGTGTATTGATCGATGGTATAACTCAACAACAGGAATTGTTCCGTGTGTTGAGGGATAGTATAACTTGGAAACAAAAAGCGTTTGGTGTATTGATGAATGGTATAATTTGAAATCGGAAGGCGTTGAGTCACAGAAAAGACCCATGTAATTTGGACTTGCTTCAGTCAATTTGTTCTTTTCTTTTTAATAAGGCGTATTATTTAATTAATTTGAATCTCACGCGCCTGAATATTAGGGCCGGGCAACTGTTTATTAACTGCCATGACTCTTCTAGGGGTCCCGTCTCCTACGATGCACCCGGGTCGGAAGCAGTCGGACATATTCCTCGGGCAATCTCCGCACCACCTGTAAATTCTTAAATTGTTACTGACTGAACTTACTAAATGTCTGCATTAATTACTTATATTATTCTTAGAGCACCAATGAAAACACTAAAATATGAATAGAACCGTGCGATTCGTGTTTGTTTATTCATTAGGTTTTAATTTCATTCGACGTTCAAGTTTTTCCCGGATCGCACTAGGTGGAAATTCATATTTCCATCGAGTAGGAGCGCGTACACGGTGCTGAAATAGGTTTAATAATAATAGGTCGCTTTCGGTAGAAAGTACACGCGCTGCATAAATAGCGTACCCTCCCATCGACTGTTGCACTTCGAGAGTCAGTTTGAAACGGCAAATCATCGGCCAGTCCAACTCGTGACATGGCCTGTCACAGGAGGCAAAATGGAGATCTGAAACACAAAGATTTTCCAATGCAGTTTCAAGTTCCGGACGATCGTTACTGAAAAATTAGAAAGCCGCCCAACTTTCTCCACCGGAGGTGGCAACCAGGGCCCAATATAAAAGGACTAGTACCTGAATTGATCCAAAGGACGTTTCCTGCACAGTAATTTAAACAAAAATGTAGAAAGTGTCATTCGAAGGGGGAAACATACCAGTCTCGATAGACGCATTTTATGGAAGTTTCAACATAATTAGAGCTCCTTATAAAGGAACGAGGAACTGATATACTTCTCAGCCCATCTACCATTTCTATTCGTAGGAGACGAGAAGTTAAATGTATTCAGTGTCTCGTGTTCCTGATACAACCTCATACGGGTCATGCGTGGAACGAGGAATTGGAAGTGTGCTATGCGTAGACCAAATTTTAATGAAACTGAAAAGTCGGATTTCATGAAAACATATGGAACATTCAGTGAGATTGTTTAAATATATATTAAAGGAATCAAGTCGAATCGAGTCATCGAGTTTTTGAATTCGGCACATTTGCGGTTTGTAAATTGTCAGAAAATTACAAGCAGATGGCCGATATCTATAACACCACCTCCAATAGTCATAATTTTCTCCAACCTGACTAATTGTTGGGAATTACAATCAAATGAACACTCAAATCTGACAGTCAAATAAATCACTCTTATAGGCTATTACTAATATTGAACTTTCACTCGTCGACGAGTATAGCCGTTGTAACTTATTACCACGGTCTTACCATTAATGTCCCTAATTGACAAGTACACTCAAATTTCGTTATGTCCCGAGTGCCCGAATCAGAGTTACAAAAGTGTGATAGGTGTGAGAGGGGGTAATTAGAGGAAGAGGAAACTGCAGATTCCCGCCGGCTCGTCGGATAGATGTTTCTAATTGAATGGTGAAAGCATGACCGCTACTCAAAAAAAAACCCTACTATTGCCGAGAATTTCCCGATTCTACACCATTTCTCAATTCGCCATGTTTTCACAAAGAGGAAAAAAGCTTACTGGCTTTAATTTGATTTCACTGCTACATTTTTTTAACAAAAATCATCTGAAAAGATTCTTTTCTTTTCTTACATTATTCTGCAGAAGATGTACATATCTCTCGGTGTTTTCCTGTTTAGTATAAGAAGGTTCGATAATGATTAAAAATCAATTTCACGGACCAATGCTACTTACGATGGCTGATCAGAGGAAAACCGATTTAGCTTAGACAGAAACAAGCGAGAAGAAAAGGAAATTAAACGAATGAGTAATTTGCCCAGTCGTTTTGCGCTGTACCTATTTAAATTACTATGTCGGGTTTCGGAGTCCTTATAATTTATATAGGTAAAGTTGAGACCTTCCTTAATTTAGTTTGAATGTATATATATAGCAGGACTCTAGAGCGACGAAGCAACTCTTTTTTGTTGGCTATTAACCCGAGATGGTTATTCGCAGGCAAAAATATTAATAATGAGGTATAGCAGTACACAGGCTGGAAGATTTATTTTTTATAAAATTGCAGTTGAAAGTATACTTGATTTAAATAAGGAGTGATAATAGGCTAGAGGTGTTTGTTTCGAACCTTTGTGACCGTCGGTGAGTTCTTTCCTCGTATTGTGCTTTGTTAGGGCATGAATTAGGCCCCCAACCCTAACCAAGGTCTACAGCCGAGTTTCAGAAAGCTGATAACACCCGGGAGGGCCTGAGAGGATGAGAGCAAAAACCCTTCCACTGGAATTCGCTCAGACTGTTTCCAAACAGAGAAAAATCCCGGCTAACTGAGGTTCTTGCCACAGTATTACGCGATCCCACCGGAAATTAGCGATAATTCGAAAAACTGTTTACGGATCAAGGCGTGTGAACAATCCATAGAATATAACAATCTATAGTAAATTGGAGGTACTGACCTGGGAGAGGTGTGAGGAGTACAACGAGGCCGGCCATAGAGGCGACGGCGAGTACGAGAGGCAGTTTGTTGGCCCAGGGGGCGGGCACCGCTATCCGCCGCATGTCGGACCTCAGGGAAGCCTCTGCTCTTCCCGCTCTGGTCCTACCCCGAAAGTAAAAGTCCTATCCATCCCCGCTCTCACCCCGGCCAATTACTATCGCTCTCACCCCGGGGCCATTGTCGCCGCGGCATCGCCTGCCGGCCACTTTCCTCTTCATTTGGCCCGTCCCCCACCACCGCCACAGCCAGATAACATATTTCGCGCCGTTAATACACCGAGGAATGCCCCTCAGACCGACAGTTTCGGCACTAGAGGCGGCTCCCAGTGTCACTACCGCACTGAGACTTAAGGTAAGTTCGAATATATAACGCGTTGAATATCCAGAGAAACTTGGAGCCATCTTGCATGTATTAAGTGTACACGAGACGAGTAAACTATGTTCTCGCCAGTTGTTCATTAAGCAAATATCTTTTCCCCCTAGTGTTTTTGACATTTTTTGTGCATTAACCACAATCTATATCTTCAAGTTCAACCTATATGATAACCCCGGCTATGGATTGAAACAAATTATATCCGCAGTATTCCTATCACGTTCGACATTTTTTTTTAAATCGCTATTTTTTTGTAGCACTGTACGGTGGGTGAACCAAGTTTTGAATTGTTCGAGCGACCTCTTTTTATATTATATTTTAGCGATATCTCATCTTTCTAATTCGGATCATATAGTGTCCAAGTTCACTTCGTTTCGTTCGTCGCTTCTTAACACAGAAGTTGATCAAATCAAAGAAAAGAATAAAGGAACAACAGTAGCAACCATAATACGCTATGAATGGGCTTCCAATCGTTATTTTCGCATAATTTTCTTTATTTCCCTCTACCATCTCACCTGGGGTTGTAGTACATAGGAAATCAATATTGTGCTAAACTCCCATCGCTCCCCAATGACGATAATATCCGACTAAATTAAGAACGTGTTGCGGAACCGAAAGGGGCGGAAGTAAAACCCGTTTTATTGAAACAGGATCGAAGTGTCCACGGACAAATAGTTCAATGGGGTAGATAAAAGTGAAAGTATTCTTTTGTTGACGGGCTGAAAAAAGCCAAATGGATGGGTCAGAAGAAACGGATTTGGGACGAGAAAGCTGTCCGTCCTCGAGGCTGTATCATTGTCCGCGAGGACAGAATAGGCCGCGGTCTCCCGGTCACGACGTCCGGGCTGGGTTTCACATCGGCACAACACTCCAAGATCGCATCGACGGCTTTCACGACAGATCTACGTCTGTTATAGCTTTCACGCCTGCTAATAATTCATGCGCGAAAATTGTCGCCTGTTGACAATCGTGGATAGTCAATTTAGTTCGGGTTAATGCCTACAACCTATCAGAAAGATATTGAAAACTTCTCTTCACACGAGATAATCGATAATAATTCAACCCAATAATAATAAAACAAAAGTATTTTTTTCTGCCGGTTTCGGCTCTTCGATTTCAAACGATTCTACAGTATTTCCTGAATAATAAGATTAGGTAGTTGTGCCTTTAGGCAGATGATTCATCCACGAAAAACAGTAATCGGACAGGGGATTGCACGGTCGCATTCCAATATTTAAGATTTATTTTATTTTAATTTAAAATACTAATCTCCCGAAGGCCAATGATCAGCACTATAGGATGTTCTGTACAATAGAGTGGCCTAGATGAAGAAACATTGCAACGAGTCGTACGCAACAAAAATGACTACCTTATCGTCTCTCAGTAGTATTTGCTTATCTACAGTATTCACATTATTATTGGACATATTCGGTAAAGATATTGTTTTCAAGCCTGGAGCTCTCGTACTACATATTCCCGTTGCACTACAGCCGGTTGAGATCCCATTCTCTTTTCGGTTGACCATTGAACCGAATCTGTAACCGTTACCTGGTAAACGTCTACCACTCAATCCGACAGTCGGAGTCAAAACAGTGTTCTTGTGTATTGTCGGCTGCGATATAGTGAACGGTCATATTATCCCCCGGGTGCTGTCATAACTGTGGTGTTCGGCTTTCATCAGCCGAACGGCGTTTGAAGTACACTGCAGTTAACTTGAAACTGTGGCGTCACTGAATTTGAGTGTCGCTAAGAAGTCTTAAATGGCGCGCCACTCTAAAACGGCCGGTCACCGGAGAAAGTGGCCGCCTCAACACTCTTCGAGTCAAAACGCTCTTTCGCGGAAATCCTAGCCCTTACTTTCTCTGTATTGGGACCGCGGTTATTAGCTAATAGACTGGAAATATACGAGTCATACTTGACATATACATTGCCGGATGTATAAGTGCCATGTAACGGGTACAATATGTTTATGCCTTTCCTGGCAAAACTTGTTTAGCCCAGTTGATGCGGGGACTTATAACTGGTTCTGAAGGAAAACTCCGCTGGAGTGGAAGCTATAAGTTACGAAAAAGTTATCACCCTGTGAGTTTCCAACTCCTTTCAGTTACCGCTCTCTCGACATCGTCACCACTAGCGACATGTAGTGTCTACTATAATACATTGGACTACTCTGGATGGCTTTGGTCGTATGTCTACATATTACGTGCCACACTACCGTCGGAGCGCTATAGAAGATGGTGAGAAGCGTCACCGAAACCGATCTGGCACTAGACCAAATCAACGCGTAAAAATAGAATACCACAGAATAACAAATAGGTACCTTAGATTATTACCTTAGAACTCTGGAGAGTTAAACCTCGATAAAGGGAACGCAGTATGCCGATAGACATTACAAAAAAACCAACAGATAAACGTTTTCCAAGGAAAAGATTTATGTGGATGAAAAAATCAAGATCATCAAGAAGCGTCTGCTTAATTATAAATCGCGACGGCGCAACGAGGAATGTAAGAAGTAGACAGGACCGGTTCACTACAAGGACGCGCTGCTGACATATCTCCCGCCTTCCTCAAGGCGTTCAGCTGAATTTGTTTCTGCCGTCGAGGTTAAACTTGTGTCAAATACAATCATTCTGATATATTTCCATCGGTAATGTATCAGTTTTTGATATCCAATATACTCATAGATTATCACATGACATAGATGGGTCGTGACAACAGGTGTCTTGTAAAGACGAAACTTATACTTAAGATTCATTTTTCTTGATACTTTGCTCTTGGATATATTTTGTAATTGCTTGATTGTAATCGCCTTCCAGCACAACAATAAGAAGAGAGGGAGGGGGAAATCAACGTTCATGAGTCCTTAGTGACGGGCCACAACGGAAATCGGTCACCGGCAAATAGAACACTCGGAGGTGATTAAGGCTTCGAAGATGGTAATTTCGCCTTTACATTCTTCGGTCCCGCAAGAGGGAAGGGAATCCGCCGAGATGACTCTGCCGACATTGATGTCATGATTGAAAACGTCTCGAGACGGGGGGGGGAGAATAAACTGCAGTGGAGTCTGTTTAAAGCCGTTTGTCGATTTCTATATTTTTACAACCGCTTTCTAAATTTTTTCAAGGACTGTCTGCAGAATTTTTCCATCTGCGAAAAATAAAAAAAACTGATTCGTACTACTGCAGAACAAAAATCGAAATTTTAATTGTTTTTATAAAATAACAACCCGGTTAAATCAACATTTCCATAATTATCATCAATATCAACAGTATATAACAATTTGACCCTATAATATTGCTAAACTTATATAGTTCGCCCCTGAATGATTTGTTTCCAAAAAAATTTTCCCTTTAGTTCTCTCTGGGTCCATACCGTTTTTCACCGTTGTCTGTAGTGAGTGAAAACAACGGCAATTTTTGGTCACAAAACTTACATATAATAAGCGTTATTATTGATGCTTCGTCTTTACACTACATAAATACGCCAGGAATAACCAGAATACTTACTGGATTTTATTAATTTGTATCTAACTGATCGGGTCATTATCTCTTACTGTTTTTATTTTTTAAGTGTGTAACCGTGCGTGTATGTTTGCGTGTGTGTGTGAATTGACCCCAGAACCGGAGGAAGGAACAACTATTGCAAAACGTCAAGAAAGAGAGTTGGTCTGGCTGTTGCCCAACATATGAGGCCGGCATCTCGGGCCGGCCCAAGAGACTAACGCACGTAACAGTGTAGAATTGTGTCGAAACGCGGCGTAATTACTGCCCGAGTGGCCACCGCAGTCCGGCATTCAGTTATCGCGAATAACTTTTATTATTGTAGATTTCGTGTGTTTTTGTCTCCGCTCGCTAGTTCGGTCTTTTGCTAGACCGGTTTCGGCTGTTCGCCAACTTCAGTGGCGGTGTTAGTCACAGTGGATGTTTTTTGGGCATCCTCACTGCACTGTCACTGTCACTTGTACTGTGGTGGTTGTCCGCATGTTATTTTGTACACTCCGCTCTGTTGGTTTTTGTTTTGTTGTTGGGTGTTGAGATATGTTCGTTGGGTGCACTTGCACCGATAAACTAGCCCCCCCTGAGGGTGGTGCGGAAATGTACTTAACTAAAGTGCAGTGAGGATGCCCAAAAACATATATTAATTGATCGAACGAAAATACAATATTAATTATAATTCATCGGTTTGTATTAATTATTGATAATCTTACTTTGTTCTATAGCTTGAATATATATAAAATATATAAAAATTAATATATAAAAAGTAGAATGCTGAATAAAAAAATCAATTGAATAATCGAATTATTTTATCAGAACATAGAATAAAAAGACATTCTTAAGGAGGTTCTTAAGATAGGTCTGTTTGGGCCTGCCGAGTAGTGAGGTAATTAGGCTTGTCGGTTCCTGATGAAGGACTGTTATCAATGTCACTGGAGTGTTGCTGTGGCCCTTACTGTCGCAGTAAACACAGTGCAATTGCACTGTAATACTTACCTAATGTAATATTTACATTAGGTTTGTTGTCGTTATTTAAAGCTTGCGAGATCTTTTATCGCTCCGCCTTCTGCAGTAAACACAGTGCAATCATAATTATTCGCTACTTGACAATAAAATGAATAACGAAGCAGGTCGAGATGGAAATGCGTACAGGGCTAATAATCTCGATAATTTCATTACAAAGTATATGGAACCTTGTAGTTACCCTTGTTAGTGTAAAATGAATCGCACGGTGAACTATCATTTAAGAGTTTGTTATTTTAGAAATAAAGGATAATCAATTTGCTGATTGTAACCGAATATTGAATTGAACCATACTTAATAATATATGTTCACAACTGTGTAAAATGCAGAAGGCGGAGCGATAAAAGATCTCATCGCAAGCTTTAAATAACGACAAAAACCTAATGTAAATATTTGTGGGTTACAGCGTTACAGGTTTCAGGACAAAACATAAGCCACAAAAAACGGCTGGTCCGAGAAGGCGCAAACACTCCAAAAATATGGGGCCCTCGAAAGGTGATCGTGTTGAATATTGTCAACAGCAATAAAGTTACTCAACTGTAAATTCCTGGTTTGGGCGTGCGTGATATCCCAGTTCCCGTTATGCAACTCGTTAGTCAAGCGAGCTCGTTAGTCGCGCTACCCGCCCAACATTATATCTGAGACAACAACAGATTTTACGCCGCCCGAAGAGAAAACGAAAACTCTCCTCCTTAGAATCACTTTCCCTTCTCATTTCTTTCACGAAAACCAGTCCATTTCTGGCAATGAAAAATTTAACCGCTCTTGTTTTTAACCGATGTTTAGACGGAAACCTTATTTTCCCTCCCGTCTATTAACAGTACCTCCATTGGGCTTACATTCGCCTCCAATACATATTATGTTAAATAGTCGTTTGTCGTTTGCCTGAGGAAGACAGTTGAGTTTACCTTTGAAATCTTGCTATACGCAAATGTTGTATGCGACTCATGGAGCCAAAGAAAGTTGGTATAAATAGCCCTTAAAACCAGTCACAACTCTTCCACAGTGAACCTCTATTCCGCATCAAGTGACCTATTTCTATGACTTACATTATAAGTAATAAAATAAAGAAGTACTGACGAAACAAAATTAAATATGTACGGTATTCGTGTTTCAGTTGTTTTGAACTGCCTGATTAGGTATATAACGCAGTCTGTAGTACTAGTCAAGAGTTGATAAACTCGGATATAGTAAATTGATAAAGAGGAAACGAACAAAAGAAACTTTAAGTGTGAGAAACCAGAATTGAATATAAATTTCGGTCAGAAAATATTACCACACAGTACCAGTGATCAAACAACAATCGAGAAAAGAGAAAGCGGTCTCGTAGAACATTTCAGTTGATGTATACCTTGTATTGTATACGGAAAAAGGTAAATTATATTACCCTTCAAAACAAGCTGTTCTTTCATTTTATCAGACAATGGACATCATTTTCGTAATGATATTACCTTAATTCAATTAGATGTACAAATGTCAGGTACTATTGGGATCGAAAGTTTACATTTAATTGACCCAACGCTCACTGATTCAAACTAGGAAATGAAACCAGTTGAATATTTCCCTTTATTCAGCTGCGACAATCGCGGGAATACTTTTTGTAAGTATAAAAATTAAAAGAAGGAAACCAGTCTGAAATGTTCAGCCGCACGGAACAACAAGATTCGAATAAAATACATTAATTTGAGGAATTTGTTCAAGAATGCTCCCTTATGTTGCCTAATCGGGCAATCGCAGTTACCAACTTCTTAAAACCACTCTGGGTAAGGTAAGGGCCGTTTCCTGAACCGGTGAATCGCGTTCGTAACTACGTTTAAAGCCGATTCACATTCTATTATGACAGCGCGTACATTACGTGACCTAACTTCTTCCGTTGCGAAAGAGGGGCCCAGTGTTAGTATAATGCATTTAATATACGGACGTTAAAACACATCGGGGATAAGAATAGCCACTTGAATGTATCCTGTGTGTTTATTTCAGACTCAGATCGAAGACCATAAGGAAGTCCCCAAACCCAACATTAAGGAGTGGTAGAACATATGCAGATAAGGAATCGTCAGATGGATACTTTGGACTGTTCAAAATTAAATTGAGTAATTTTAGTGCAAAACATTAGCAACAAATTAGCTTTATGATATTATGGATTTGTAATATTTTAGAAAACACAATATGATAATAACGCTGGTGACCTAATAATTGGTTACATCTATGTTGCGATTCTAGTGGAGAACTATGTGACAACGTAGGATTTATTGTTTGATTACAATACAGTGATTCAGACAGTGTCATTGCACCAACACAGTGCCAACAGGACTCTTCATCGAGCTACATCCCTACTAACAATTGCCAAACTCGAAACGGGTCTAACATAATTTTCGGTTTAACATGAATCTCTTCTGTATTCTAAATACGAGTTAAAAAGGAAAATATGACCATTTATACAACTCAAGGACATTGCGTTAGGACGTTAAATTTGTGTAACATTTCATTAGAATTAATTCGATGTTAATTATTCCAAACTGATATCCTGTGTTATAATTCCGATAGCGTTGAAATTATTCATCGACAGTACTATTACTAGGTCAGCATTCATATTGGCTAAATTGTTCATAAGGTATTGCACGAGACAAATATAAACGCTCAAATCAAAAGGAAGTTATGCCAATAGGTTTGTATGAACAATCGTTCAGATTTCGAACACAACCATTAGGTTGACAAATTGATTATGTGAAACCTAGCATGGTTATAGCGTACCAAAGTGATATTATATGTCTTGTTACTATCTATTTTACTCTAGTTTTATTTTATTTTATAAAGAAAAACTAAAATGAAACTTTTTTATTTTAGTTCAAGAAACCACAGTTTAAATTTATAACAAACTCAATTAAAAATGTTCAGCTGGCATATTTTTGCCAGTAATGTTCTTTTAATTAATTCTTCTTACCATTAATTAAAACCAAGTCATCTTCATCAATGAACTGAATGTTCTCTTTTAGTTAATTCATAATCGGCCCAAGATATTTATACGTTTTAAAAAACGAATACTTGTATCTAAAAAATTTTAAGATCTTTCTAAGTCGAAAACACGTTTTTTTTTTATTCGATTCTCCATTCTCGAAAATCGATGATACTGGCGACAGATACACAAGTGACGAATCACTTATTTTCTATTTGTATTCCTCTGAACACACTGGAGAAATGAGGTCGAAACCTATAGCCGCCATAAAATATTCCATTTCTCTGCGGGTGACTCTTCAAACTTCTGTATATTTAACCGACGGTAAGAACTGAAAACGATTTCTCTCCGACAAATTTCACTTTTAATAGATATTTGTCGACGAATCGGAGAATCATTTTTAAATAAATAATAGGCCCCGAGTTTTCATAGGCCCCTTCACTTTGAAATTTAATGCGATTTCAATGTGTGATTATTAAGTTTCGGAATCATCAAATAATTAGAGGAAACAATCCTTAGCAGCAACGCCTCTAAGGAGTAGTCAGCCAGAAATGCAGTTAAAAAAAAGGAATTATGGGTACTCCACTATACAAGGAACGGGGTCCACTAGGACTACATATGACAAATAGTGACGTTCGGTTCTGGATAAAATCGGACTCGTTACATTTGTAAATGTACAAAATCGAAGCTCCACGCCGGACCACTGTAATCATATCATCCCGACAGGATCTCAATATGCTAACGGAGTGTAGTGACTATGGCGAATAGCCCAAACCGGTCTGAGTTAGGCCCCTTTGGCCAATAATAGCAGGCATACTAATCGACGAAACAAGTAAACAAAAGGCCACGGCTGCGACACTCGAAGAATTTATAATTTATCGACCATCATTAATCGAGCGCGACAAGGCTACGTGCTGACGAACAGAATAGAAGCTGCCGAAACACTAGGTGCCCCAGAGCCATTCTCCCTTCAACTACTTTCAACTGATATAATTATATCGTATTTGAATGCATACGACGGTCACCTCGTTACAAATTGCATTTGAACGCCGTCTAAATCAATGACAAGGCCGCACAAATAATGACCCGACCCTCGGGTGAAACCAGTTCACCGGCAGACAATTTGTAGTTGGCGTGACTGATATTGCAGCGAGGCTACGCGACCTTTCCTTCTTTACCGAGGTCCTCTCAAAGGCGGGCCTTCAGTTACCACCACTGTAGAGTATGTTCAAGTGTTCCCCAGCGTTTTACTCTTTTCGGTAAACAAAATACGTCTCATATAACAACATATTATCAAATCTTGTAATCCAGCACGTTATGTTTTTAGAAGGCAATAACGTTATATTCCAATATTCGTGACAATTAAAGAAAAGAAGCATTCGGCCATATACTCTTTCCCACTAATACACATTAGAAAGATAAGCATTCTTGTAAATAGAACTTTTGGAGTCGGAAGAATGTGTTGTGCCTTATGTTACCCAAAATAAGCCCCATGTTGTTTTATTTGTCAAATAATTGTTCTCGTGTTAAAAATCGTCGTGTTAATAATCTTAATATTAAAAACGCGCTCCTATTCTATTTTTTCATTCACGAATGTGTTCGGTGGCGTCGGTAATTACTTTGCATAACGCTATTTCCAAACGCCGAATCATTTACATAAGTTAGATGAACAGCTTCCCGTTTTATGTAACATGAGATTATTTCCTTTCCGACTGAAGCTCCTACTGCGCTTATACGAAGAAATTTAATACCGGATCCGGCCTAATCCATGTGGGTAGAAATAATTGAATACTAATACATACTGAAGATAATTACCAATTATATTTTGCACCACATTGAAACAAAAATTAGGACCATGGAGAATTTTACAGTTTACTGAAATTCACAGATCAAATTGAACGATGTGAAAGATTCAGAACTGGGTTTGTCGGCGCATTGTGTCAGTCTGTAACCCAATCTTAGCCTCTCCTAGATCTCTCTGAGGTATTAATTAAAAACCGACAGTATTCCTGGCCGGAGAGAAATGAAAGCTGAATTAGTTTAGTTCAGATTTCACTCATCCCGATCGAAGAACTGTTCCACCAACAGTCCACTTTCAATTTATTCTTATTAACCTCCGCTAATGCCCCGGTTTATAGTTACTTCATTCGAAACCTCCAGTTTAAGTTATCGTATCGTCTTTATTCGTCGAAGTACGTTTGATCTGATATCCAGTGTAGAAAAAAAAACGCCAATTTCTAGAATTCAGCTATATATTCTGCTCAAATATGATGAACTGTATAAGCTAATTTTGTATGTCAAATCCGTTTCATCAAGTTCTGGCATACTGCACTTAGATTTCAAGTTCACTATCTGTTATTAAATGTCGTGTCGGAATCAAATTATATTTTTAATTATCTACACAGATAAGATTTTATTTAATGAAAAATAATCGCAACTAGTATTTAATAACGATTCACAACTTCAGAGGATTGTTCGTTGTAATCGCCAAGTGGGAACGACGCCGGCAGTCCTACAAGAGGATTTGAAAAATGAAGGTGTTTTGTTGGGAAAAGAATGAAAGAGATAGTCGATATTGCTACCTGGGACTGGCGTAAGGTAGATGACAGTGACGACGGCGGAGAGTAGGCCGATGAAGAGGCTGATGCGGAAAAGCCAGATGAAGCCCCTGTTGAGGAAC
This sequence comes from Lethocerus indicus, assembly GCA_019843655.1. NCBI lineage: Eukaryota > Metazoa > Arthropoda > Insecta > Hemiptera > Belostomatidae > Lethocerus > Lethocerus indicus. The sequence goes on along the minus strand of JACDQD010000003.1, from coordinate 14,895,385 downwards.
ATGACTGACTGTGGGGGCCGGCCGGCTGACACTGCCCCCGCTCCTCTATACCGTACAGATGCCAGGCCAAAGCTGGCACCCCATGACCCCCTCTCCGACCGCCTGTCACACAGAGTCGCCCCCAACCCGCAGGCCAACACAAAAACCCGTTTGAAATGCAGAATTTTCAAAGCGATATGAAACATAAAGTACACTTAAGAAACCATCAGCTGTAATAAGTTAGTTCGCAGTTTGGAATGACTGTTTGGTTGTCTGGGACGGTTTGGAATACCATAGTTTTAGATCGGTAAAAGTGCAGACTGGATGCCGGCGACTGACCGTCGCACTGACGACTACTACTGAAGGTGGCGAACGGCCAACACCGGTTCAGCAAAAGGTGGAACGAACTAAAGGTATACCGTAGACAGTACGAGTCAAATAGTGACAGTGCAAACAGGGTACTGAAATCTGGCGAAAGACTGACCCAGCGAGAGGGGACGAAATCTGCGGTATTCCGACACTTCGCATACCACAAAACAGGTATTACATTATATACCTGTCGCAGGACGCGAATTGTATTTGAAGAATTATTCGCCACATTTCGTTTCTTTCAGATAGCGGTATAATCAAGTACTATGGCAATAGCCTATTGCGTCAACACGGGTTGATGCAACTCTCGAGCAGACGGCGAATACTGCGTTCCCTTCTCTTAAACAGAACGCCGGATGAACCTATCCTCGTTTAGCAAACTGTTTCAACCGAACAATATAACGGGTGCGTTTTAGAAATTCTCTTTTTAATGGAAAAATAACAGTACGATTATTATGCGATTTTTCATTCAAATTAAAGAGATTTACGCATTTATTAAATTCAGGCTTCAAGAAAAATATAAATATATTAGGAGCATAAGGTAATTAATTTTGGAAAACTTATCTTATTTCTGAGTTATTCTACCATGTAGCTCCATTTTTCCATACTTTATCACATATATTAAGGATACTCCTTAGTTTTAATAATGAACTTGGAAATCGCACAGTCACTGAGCCTAGAAGAAAATCGCAGAAGTGACAATAGTTCAAACCCTCTCGGACCCCTCCTTCCCAGGCGTTGTTGAAACGATAAAATATATCTTGAAAGAAGCATAGAGACAGTAACACGGTTGTTTACCTAATTCTCGTAGACCTCTCTCATATCATATTTAAGAATTTCGCATATTTGCTATTGTCTTAAGCCAGAATGTAGTCTACGGGTTTGGGGTTGTTTTGGCTTGGTGAAAAATCAGTCTCAAAACACGGGAATCATGGAACGGACAGACCCTAAAGAATTCCTTTCTTACAGTGTTTGAACAAATAAGTTATCTTCCTAATAATCATTCTACGACACATTTTCAATAATTAAATGCTTCCAGATCCACGTGTCAAAGGATACGTGACAAAAAAGTCTTCAGCTATTTCTAAACAGCAAGAACTTCCAGTTCCTCTTTTTCCAGTTTCTTAACGTTATAACGTTTAATTCAGAATATCTCCTGATTAGTTTTAAAATTTCGGTTCTATAATATGAAGTTGATGAATTGAGAAGAAAGTCGCGCATGTCATAATGTTCCAAGCCCTTGGGGAAAGATGTCTTAAAGTAGACAAAATACAAACGTGGGCAATTCCCATTTGACAGAGCGATGACAAACAAAACCGTCGTATCAGAAAACCCGTTTTATTGAAAAACTCAGTGAATTCCGGCAATTTTCTATTGGCTAATATCCGCGAGAGCCTAGGGGAGTGCGCGGGCTTCGTTTCGCTTGGTCGAAAATCCGTCGAAAAATACGGGAATCACGGAGCGAGGAGACAGTTAATGGCTGGGTCTAGCGGAATGGCGGTCGGTGGGCTGGTACAACTTCTTTCCCAACTTTCGACACGATCAGAGGCCTGCGGTTCCATCTCCTCTCAGTCGCTGGCCCTCTTCTCTGACCTCTTTAACCGCGTCCTTTTTGGACCTTTCAGGCTCAAACAGACTGGGGCGTCCATCGTGTGCGTAAATCTCATTTGTGGAAGTTTTTTATTCATTCCAGTCTATAACTCACGATTTCTTTAGTATACAGGCTCATCTCGGAGGTGTGTACTATTCATTCTGAAAATTAATAAGAAAAAGACCAAAATTGAACGCTATACAGAATAAAGGGAGGGACCGAGGACGTCACCTGCAAGTATAGGATAGGAATCCGACAGGAATGCACCTGTCTGTTACTCAAGTAGGAGTGAAGGATTAGATAGTAGATAGGAGGAAGGATTCTCTTCACCAGTAGGCCAAGAAAAAAACATCAGCTTTCTAGTTTTCCATCTAAACTATTATGAAACAATGAAATTGAATAATTGTTAGGCGTGGACATTATTTTATCAAAATAGCTGTTTGTGTTATTTATCTGCTGTAGACTAGAAAAATGTTTAACAAAATTTGACGCTTAATCTGTTCAAAAATGCGACATTTGACGCAAAATCGGGCCAAAAATGGGGTTTATATACGCACAATCGCCCTAAAAATGCGGTCATTAGGCAAAAAAAGCGCTTTTCAGGCCAAACAAATGTGATTTTTACGCGCAAAATCATCCCAAACAGGTTTTTAGGCCCAAGAATGCGGTCCTTAGATCGGCGTTTTTCGATTTATTCTTTTCGCCGATCGATCCCATATTCCACCCACAAGTGTACCAAAGTGAGTTACACTTACCCCATGAACGGTGGGTTGAAAATCGATTTTCAAGAAATGCGAATTTTAGCCTCAAAATAGGCCCAAAAGAGTGGTTTTAGGTGCTAAAATCAGGTTTTTAGGCTCAAAATTGGCCCAAGAATGTCATCTATAGGCCCACAAATGCGCTATTAGGCACGAAGTTGCCCCAAAAATGCGGTTTTAGGCGCGAAATCGGGCCAGAAATTCGTTTTTTCAGTAGTAAAATTGCCCCAAATATACGTTTCTCAACATAAATACAGCTCTAAAATGTAGTTTATATGCCCAAATTGGACCTACGATGTTGTTTGAAACTTTGAATATTAAAAGAGAAAATGCAACATTCCATAAGGCCACATATTGATTTGGGGGGGGGTGACAGAATTTACATCACGTTTCTAGCCGGGATTTTTTGACGCAATCGGGTGGGCAAAGTATTTTCGAAAATGAACCGCACGAATATCATATCATCAATATTAACAGAGAAAATGCAAGGTTCTCCTTGCACCCAATTTAGATGGGGAGGGCCAGTGTCCCCCACCGACTCTAACGATTCTAGCCGGGATTATTTGACACAATCAGGTGCAATTAGTCGGACAAAGTATTTTGGAAAATGAACCGCACGAATATCATCAATATTAACAGAGAGTATTAACAGAGTAATATATATTAATGATTTATTATTTAGACCGTTTCAATCTATTGTCCAGTAGTAATCTATGTAGTCATTTGTATCGTCTGTTGACTTCCCGTCTTTTTTTTGCGTGAATTTTTCTGTGCGAATTCCGTGTCAGCCTTCTGTCTATATAGAGGCCCCCGGGTGGGGGGGTAGGGATGTTCGGAGTAGGGATACCGGACGACCGGAACTGTCACGTCCAAACTCTCGACGACCTTTCCTCCGATCATATTCTACTGCTTTTGAACACCAAACCTGTTACCCCTTACACAAAACTTTCCCTCATTTTGGGGTCTTAGATGTAAGCGGTATCGCTCTATATGTCGCGTTGAGGTCGGTCGCTGGGCGTCCCACAATGCACCTCTCTTGCCCATTGCGGAGTAATAAAAATATTTAACAATAAACAATTAGCGATAGTATTTACATTCAGTTTTATAGTTGGATTGGAGAATATCACCTTTCAGTTTACAGATCGTTATATATAATATTTTTCCGGAATTTTCTTCCGTATTTTACCCTTCGGAAAATGACGGAAATAATTTTTCACCCGAATAAAGGATTGCAATTCTTAGTCATAATTGATTGTTTTCTCTCGACTGTTTGCATGCCATAGCAACCGTTTGAACGAAATAAAAATCAATTGTATGTCGGAAAATGTTGTGTGGTGAGAATCACACCACAACAGTAATCTTCATTACATTATAACACAATTACAGTTTCACGCAATAGATTTATATTAATTTTAATTGAGTTCCTATTTTACCACTAATTTACATTTTAATTTCGTCAAATGAATATAAAAACAATATATGGACATTATATTAGAAAATATTAGAATAAAGAAAGTTTCGATATTGGGAAGCGCTGATTTATAAACACAATTAACCAACCGACAATCCATACGGTAATCGGGTCGCGGTTCTCGAGTTCAGGACCGGTATGATTTTTTCTTAAACGCATCGCTTTCCAAATAGGTTTCACGCAGGGGTGTCGTGAACCTTTGCTGTAAATAGGTCGGCCGTATTAAGAAGAAAGAAAAGCCCTTAGAATGGCGCGAGCACACCCTTTCACTCCCGTTTCTCTTCACCCAGTTCCCGTCTATGGATTCGGTGTAATTCGACTATTTGAGAAGACAAACTCGCCCATTAGGTTATAGAATTATTGGTCAAATAGATGCAAATAATGGGTAGATCTGTGACCTACCCCCGTAGCCCTTGACTCCAGTAACACGGCCTCCATTCTCATACATGACGCCAGTCGCTATCAGCCTACGCCATTTCCTCTAAGGCTATTCTCGTTTCACTCGGAATTTGGTAACTTTGAGAGCGGTGAATTTATTTTTGCTCATTATATTAAACAATTATTTTTTGTGATGAACCACAGTATTAGAATTGTTTATGCCAGACTTCTCTATCACGCAGTTCTATGCATTGAGTACAAGTACCCTAGTACGTTGAATAATAACTATAAAACTGAATACAAGGTACTGCGAATTAACTCTGGTTCTTCTAGTACTTTTTAGCCGTTTTTATATTAAAAGGCGTTCAGCCTTCTTGCTAATAGGAACGGGTTTGTGTCAAGGCTTGCCATTAATTGGAGCACCTACAGATATAACATCGAGAAGGAAGTAGAGGAGGGAATGTTTGTTTTCTACCGCTTAACCTTGCACAATCCCATTGCCTTGTTAAAAACTCCCAGTAGTCTCTAAAACCGGCTCTTAAGATTAACAGTTGCATTAGCGTTAACAGAACCTTATCCTGTCTGAAAATGAAAGGACAAAGTGCCGAAGATTAAATAAATAAAATAAATAATAATAATAAATAAAATAAAATAAATAAAACTGACCAAACAATATTGCACGAGACAAATATAAACGTCTTAATCAAAAAGAAGTTATGCTAATAATAGGGGGAAGGGCCTAAGTGGCGCCCACCCGTTCCTAACATTTTTAGCCGCGATTTTCCGACATATGTGCAATTAGTCGAAGCAAGAAATATGGAAAAAAATCGCGCGAATATCTTCAACATTTACAGACAAACAGCAACATTCTCCTGGGCCCCAGGGATGTAGAGGGGGGATGAGCCAAAAAGGCCTACACCCATTTCTAGTTTTCGATATTAACAGAGATATTTACTTATATTTATATACAAGCAAATAATACATTAAAAATGGGATTCAGAAATAAATTTATAATCATAAACCATCCATTAAGGCTTTATTGCCAACATGGTGTTACAAAATATTTGAACAATAAAGACTTGTTTTTACAAAACATGGCTATTTTGAAGTCCTTAGTGAGTGTCTTTCATTTTTTTTTACATTCTGTATTCCTGGGTAAAGTATTTCATCTTGTTCAAGATACAGAAAGTAGTCACGCTTCAGTATATAAATAAGGGAAAAATTAAAATGGTTTATAAATTTTTACAAATTTTTCTTAACAAAACACAACTATCTTAGATAAGATTGCTATGTACATGAGAAAGTGAATACTGTAACAGTTAAAGGTTATAAGAAAATCTATATTTTCTAACACAATTGTAGCCTGATCTCACCCAAACTTGTAATTAACCAACGTTTTTATAATGAATGAAATTAATGGAATTGAATCAATCAAAAGATCAAAAAGGATCTAATCATTGACACAATAATCACAGGCATTCCTTAATTTGTTTACTGATGAATTAAAACAAAATCTAAACTATAAAAGATATACTTTGTGTAATGTGATGATGCAACAAAATTTTATATATACAACCCAAAAATCTACAATAAAGTTATAATTATGAATAGGAAGACCATAGTATGTTGTAGGAACAAAGCAGGTTCTAAATAATACAAGCACTTTTGAAATGCTTCATTATGAGTTGGGCAGCTTGAAAGAAATTAAAAGCCAGGATGTTGTTACCACTTATCCTTAATTGGTTCACCAACTGAAAAATAAAAATAATTAGTTATGATATTCTACTTATTCTTGAAGAAGCAATTTATGTTAGGGTAGCAATGTTATAGTTATTGTAATAAGAGATTAATATGCTAATGCCACATTTAATTCACTATGGATCTATTAGATGGTTCAATGATTGAATCCTACTTATAATTTTAGAGTTTTGAAATTATTAAAATATTGGAAAATCTAGTTATGAGGATTTGCATATATGGATTATATATAAATGAAATTATGTATTGTAGCCCCATTAATATTATGTACATAAAATGTTATACAGATAGACAATAGAATGAATTTATCTCAAAAGATATTTAATAGAAATACACTGACAAAATATTTATTAACTGATATTTGACTGTTTATCACTTTATACAAGTCTACAATTTGGAACATAATCTACTGGAAGCATATTAAAATTATCCCTTAATGTCTTGATGGTCCAAATTCACTATTTTCTCTGTACAACAGTAGGTGAAACTGAAAAAAGAATATTATGTAAATATTTGCATTTGAAACAGACTGTTGGAATTCTGCCTTTACAATTCACTGAGAAATAAATCTATTTGAAACTACATCAATGTAGGTACTCTAGGCAATACAAACAAATCAATATAGAATGAAAATGTAAAAACAATACAGCCAAACTTCATAAAAGTCAAGACCTGTAAAAATGAATAAATACTAGAGTATAACCATTTGTTGTCACATTAAAAGGTAAAGTTATACTCACACATCATTCCAATGATGTAAAAGTTGTCACTCCTCAAAGAACTGGTAATAAAAAACAAAACATCATTATATCACACTGAACATGTCCTGTATATAATCACTTGAACATCACAAAATTTAATGACTTGTTACATGAACTTTTATTGTGCCGTTTGTGACTGAAATTGCAATAGTCTCAAATCAGTTTCATACTGTGTTCACAACAGCTTTAACAAAAATACAAAGTGAAATGAATAACAAATAAAACTGAAAATCTTTTTCCAGAAATTATTTAAAAATTAAAATAAACAAAGAACAAAAATCATCATTTTCAGTTCACACCATGATAGACATCGTGCTTCTTTAAAAAATATACAATGAAACCATAGTTTTCTTACCTTAACTAGCTGTCCATATATTTTTTCCATCCTCTTTTCCAGAATTCACACACAGGCAAAACTTGCAATGTCAAACAGAACTTACCCAATTCCTTGTAAAGCATTGATATAAACACACTTTGACATAGAAATTAATCATATCACATTTTCTCCTGAGTGTATTCATTAATATATTACACAGACTTTGTAATAATGTATGATCTATAAAGAGTACTTGAAGAATAGATTCCAGTGCAAATTATATAATTCGGTAAAAATGTAATTCTTATTCAGAGTAAGGGCACAAAATATAAATTCATCCACACTGATTTCATTACTGTTTTCTTAGAATACATAAAATATTCATTCAATATCGATATATTACACATTACTAAGAATATTTAAAAATTATTTGCAATTTTCAGAACATTAGTTTGTTAAGGTACTACTTATTATACTTAAAATAGAGTTGAAAGAAATGTTTCTATTAATTAATGAGACAGCCAAATATCTCAAATATAAATGTTTCATATGAAAATCCGTTATAATGGCTGTTATTTTGACTAACAATTTTTATTTTCTTGTGTACTTTAAAACTTACCATTAATTAATCGTATGGAACTTCTGACAAACTGAAATATCTTAATGGTAAATTAAAGCATTTCACAAAACAATAGTCCATGTTAGTATGAAATCATTACCTGCTGTTAGTGATAAGACACTAGAAAAAGAAACTAGTTTTTATTTATTGAATGAAAGGAATATGAGCAATAAAACAATATTTAACATCATGTCTATATTAAAATGAATCTGCCAAATGTCTCAACTTTGCAGAATTGAAATTCAACTGCACTTTGAATTAAAAGATCATTCAATAAATATGGATTAATGTATAATATTTCACTGCATTAAAAATTCTCTTCCATAACCAAATATAATTTTGAAATGTACACAATTTTGTTAGTATATATAAAAACACTGGCACCTTCATATTCATATACTACTCAATACACAAACATAAATAATTCCATAAGAAATGTTTATTTACATTATATAAATACCCTTATCCTTTAAAACAGTATCCACTAACCTTGAGATACTTGTATATATAACCCAAAAATCAATTCATTTAATTTCGGTTGTCTTTTAACTAAACAACACTTTTCTGTATAGCAAATACTGAAGTACAGAGTGGACATAGCTTAGATAGTATCACAATATTGTATAATATTAAGTTAATAAATATAATTAAGGCTAGATACATAAATCTTTTATTGTTCATTCAGAATACAAAAAAATTATATTTATACCTTTATTGAGGGTCTAATAAACATTGTGGAGTTTCAAAAAATACTCCAATTATTATTTTATTACGAAGACATCTTTTACAGGTACTGATGCTAATTTAAAAGCCAGGAAGCGCTCATACAACAATAAATATTGCTGGCCACTGATTCCATAAAAATAATATTATATTGCAGTTTTAGAAGAACACAACAGTATTAGAATCATTTTTGTCACAAGCTACTCATTCTATCAAACAATTGTGCAGAAGTAAATAAGTGTAAACAAGAGACCAGGGCAAAGTGGCATATTCTTATATTTTATTTACTTCTCCTTCATCCCATAAAAAAAAATATTAGTCAGTCATACATTTATTTCTTAGTGTTTTACAATTTTGTAATGGTGGGATTCACCAATTTAGCAGCTGTGAAGGAATAAGCAAATTAATCATGCTGTACAGGCAAAATCAATATATAAAATAAAAACTTAAAAAACAAGGCTTGCTCAGAGTTATCTGCATTTTGAGATGGGACAATTAAATAAATAACAGTAGTAATAGTAAGTTAAACATTATTAGGCAGTAGGTTTAACATGTAGGGAAAATAGGATTTGTGACAGGACATAACTGAAGTATGCAGTCACCATGCATTTCATTTCATGCCATCATGCATTGCTAATCCAATTCATTCAGATTTCATCCAATTACTCCAATCTTTTTCTTGGCATGACTAGGTGATCATTACCTACAATAATAATTAAATTTGAAAAGTACAATCTAACTTATAATGCTACTTGAACATTATGAAATTTATACTGAAATAACAAATATTTTAAATAATAATTATTTGTGGTGAAAATGTTTGATAAGTAAATAATACTAAATGAATGTTAATCGAATAAACAACAAATTAAAGAAAATTTTAGTAGAATTTTAATCAAATCAGATACCAATCATATCTTTCTTCCTAAATATTTCATATTATCATAATTCTGACAAATTTAAATGGAAATCTTACAAGAAAACCAAGACATAATTTTTAATTACTGAAATGGATTATATTTGAATAATATTTATTAAAACATCAATAGTAGTGAATTTCTTATTTCAATGTAAAAGTAATAGTTTACAAATATTATTCAAACATAACAAAATTTTCCTAAACAGCAAACACCTCAGGCCAAATTAACAAATGTCCCAGGCTTTACTAGTGAAGTTATTATTAATAAGTCAAAATATTAAAGCAAAGTTTAAAATAAATCTAAAAAAGTATGGTTGAATTATTGTTATTCGTTAATTATACATAAGGTAGGCAATAAAAGCAGTTAGATGGTGTGCAATGAAAGTAGGAATAGTTAAATACAGGTTTATATTTCAGCTACTGATAAGCTAAGCTCCAAAACAGTTGAATAACCACATTAAAAAGTATGGCAGCAATTTGAAACATTCATTACAGAAAAAACACAAATGGAAGAGAACGAGGCACTTTAGTATGACTAAAACAATTGTAACAAACAACATTATTGAGGTAAAATATAAAATTACAACATGTTACACAAACTAAAAAGTTAACTACAAAGAGTAGGAGTACCACTGTAATTCTAAGAAACATAATTAATGCTTGGAAGACAGGTTAATGAGTGACAGGCTTATAAAGAAGTCAATTCCACAAACATCTATCAAGTGAGATTACAATTCAGAGAATAAAGAAAATGAAAGATGACTTCTTTTTATTCCTTAACTCTTTATATTTGGCATCGGTCTGGCATTATATGATATGTTTGTCTGAACAGTTAAAGATATTACATAATCTTAATAGATAATCCAACCATTGCACCTTATGGTATATAAATAATCCTCTCAAGAGATTCTCTTACTCATTGTAGCATTTGAAACTACATAACATAGTGTGAATTAAACATTGCAATGTGTATGTGTCATGTTAACAGATTAAAAACTGAAAATGTATTGTTTTGATATATATATGTATGCACCTTCAATATTCAATAAATCATAAAGAATGATTGTTCTTATTTTATAATTATGTATATTCATGAAATAAATACCTTGTTTTGTACTCTTACATTAAATTAAATAATTCTTGTTTTCAATAATGTAAGCAAATTGTAACATGTATAGTGTAGAAATCATTCATTAAACAAAAGATAAGCCAAAAACCAACCCTTCTTACAAATAAAACTGAGAAATAAGAAATACAAAGAATATGATTCACTTGTTTTAAATTTTTGGATAGATTTGATTATTACACATATTTTTGCCAAACTCTCCAGTCATCAACTTCAACCAGATAACTCAATTGTAACACAATTTGATATGATATCATGCCATTTTTTAAACCCACTTACTTTTAAATTATGAGCCAACAAATAATTGTTCTTAAAAATAAGTATAAGAAAATGTATCTGACAAGAGGTAAAAATCTTACACAAGTGTTTATTTTTCTAAAAGATAACCCTACCATATGTAGCCTAACTTTCACACTGACTAAGGCAACTTTTGAGTATCAACTCTCACAATAAATCAGTTAGTGTTAACACTTGCTGAACAGATACAATGCTAACTTATACAAGCAACAAGCAACTAGAGGTTTGTCCAGTTTGCCTCTTTGTTGGTTTTGTTAACACAATCACTGCACCCAAGACAACACATGACCTGAACTCGATGTCCGTTGACTCCTTTTTTCATTTTTTTTTCATGAAATGCGCCATACAGGTCCAAATAGGAAGCTTTTAATGTTAATGAGCTCCATATTTATTCACACATTTTAATTATTTGATATAGTTTTTTTGGTTTAACTGTTCTCTATGCAATGAGCACTGCTTATATAGTTATAAGTTTCCTATTTATAAGGACCTGACATGTAAAGACATCACATTTTCCACTTATGTAATTTTATAGTGGACCATAAATAATTAAAAGAAAGAACACAGCCCACATGAACACGATCCAGTGCACAGTTTTTAGCGGGTGCTTACCATCAGTGAACTTTCTTGCAACGAATTTCAGGGTTTCATCCAATAGAACTACAGGAATGGAGAACTTCATAACAGTGAGCCATTCATCCATATTCAAAGGTGTGACTTGGAATACAGTCTGGAATAGTTAAGAATAGATTTTTAATTATCTGACAAAAATAAATAAATAAATCTAACTGTTTGCTGTAATACAATGTTACCTATAATATAAAAATCAATACAACTTTGTGCAAATATATAAAAATACAATAAAAAGCAAAATCATTTAAAATAAAAATAATGAAATTATTAAAATTAATACAAATTTCTGATACTACTAGAAGCACTTAATATATTTCTGTACTCACTGAAAGGATTTCAACATAAAGAATTACGAAGTGAAGAGTGAAGGAGAGAGCCATTGAGCCAATAAGCCACAAGTTCGACCATGGTGGCATTGTGACAAGTGACTGGTTTTCTGATAAACTAAAATAGTAACAAGGAGGTTTAATTGCACAATATATACTTCAAATAAGTAAAGTGGAATAAAAATAAAACAAGATAAAAATAAACAAATTTAGTTTGTGTATACAAACTTATTTATTAAAAACCAAAATTGTACTGATAAGTAAACTTGACCTATTTTATTTACTGCATAAGGGTTATAGGCCAACAATATGGAACAATGAACCACAGAATGTGAATCTAATAATACATTATAATAAAGAATGTGTTATATTACACTACCTATATCACCCATAGGAAATTTTCATATAGAAAAAGAATACCTGTTCATAGCGTTGAGCATCTCAATTGTTACCAGTACTGAGAGAGCCATTGTCATTGGGTGAGGATCATTGAAAACATGGCAGTCTACACCCTTGAAATCATCTCCACCAGAGATGCACTGAAGATGGTGAGTCTGAAAGGAAAGATATCATGTATAATATGATAAGGCATTGTTTAAGCACAACATATAAAATTGTTTTTGTGTGTATGTGTATGTATATATATATATATATATATATATATATATATATATATATATATATATCATATAATAATTATTACAAATGGTTAAATAGTTAATTTTAATATTATATTCAATTTTATATGCATTATGAAAATGAAATAAAAATAATTTAATACTAATTTAGAAAGAAATCACCAGTAATCATTATTATTACATAATAAATAGAAAATAAATGATACTAGAATAGAATAATAAGTAGAATAAACTATACTTACGACTTGGTAGTATGTCAGCTGTGGTCCATCAACACAATACATAAACCACCATGCAGCAGCACCAACGGTAGCAGCTCCAACATAACCACCAATAGCCATATAACGGAAGAACAACCATCCAGAGATCAGACCCTCATCACTCTTACGTGGTGGCTACAAGTGATAAACATTTTTGTAATAAGTATGAAAGAAACTAAAAACCATCCCGAGTAAAATACATATATAAACTTCAAAGATATATTAATAATTCTTGTAATCTAATTTTAATTATTTATCTCATTTTAATTTAACTATAATAACTATATTAGTAGTAACTATAATTTAAATAATAAATTTACATACTTTGTCCATGATGTCAAGATCAGGTGGGTTGAAACCAAGAGCAGTGGCAGGGAGGCCATCAGTTACCAAGTTCACCCAGAGCAATTGAACAGGGATGAGAGCTTCAGGGAGACCAAGAGCAGCAGTCAAGAAAATACTGAAATACATCAAATTAACAAAGTTCAAGTATAAAATAAAATACGATGAATTGATTTTTCTTCTATATTTTGGAAAAATATCTTTCTATAAATTATTTTTAATAATTTACCTTACTACTTCACCAATGTTGGATGAGATGAGGTAACGGATGAACTGTTTCATGTTATTGTAAATAGCTCTGCCTTCTTCAACAGCAGATACAATGGTTGAGAAGTTATCATCAGCAAGTACCATTTCAGAAGCAGATTTAGCTACAGCAGTTCCTGAACCCATAGCAATACCAATTTCAGCTTTCTTAAGGGCAGGGGCATCATTGACACCATCACCAGTCTGTAATACAACATATAACTTAAATAAACTCATAAAAAGAATAATTTAACACACGCAGTGGTAGTCACTGTTCTACACTATATCCTATGATTTGTCACTAGGAAGACAAAAGTAGCAATTATAGTTTCATTTGATATGATAATAAGCTAGTATAAAGACATGTACCTCCCAAATATTTAATTTTAACAACGTCACCAACAAAAATGATAACACTTTTGTTGGTCTTGTTGAGGTTATTTACTCATTGGCATAACTAATATTGATTGTCATTAGGGTATTACCATGGCAGAGATTTCATTCATGCTCTGTAGGTATTCAACAATCTTGGACTTGTGAGCAGGTTCAACACGGGAGAATAGCCTAGCACGGGCACAAGCAGTCTTTTGTTCAGAGATGGGGAGGTCATCAAATTCCCTACCAGAGTAGGACTTGCCAGTGGTGTCCTCATCTTCACCGAATACACCAATACGCCTGCAAATAGCTTCAGCAGTGGCCTAGAAAAACATAATAAAAATTACTTTAAAATAGCACAATCCAAAGACTGACAATTTTTAAAATAAACAAAATAATTATATAGCAAAAATTGAATAATTAATTAATTAAATCTGAATAACTTATTATATATCATAAATTATTTTATATGAAAAAAATATTCTTATTAAATTTCTGAACCAGAAATACAAATGCTACTATTAACAAACTAACTAACAATACATAAAAGTATAAAAATTCAGAAAATATATTTTAAATGTCTTTTTAAATTGAATACCTTGTTGTCACCAGTGATTACAATAACCCTAATGCCAGCAGCACGGCACCTGACAATTGAGTCAAAAACTTCTTTCCTTGGGGGATCCAACATACCAACAACACCAACAAAGGTCAGGTTAACTTCATAAGTATAGAACTTAGATGAGTCTCCCAAGTCCATCTCATCAGGCTTCATTGGGTTATCAGCGGTAGCCAGGGCAAGGCAACGAAGAGTGTCACGTCCAGTACCATATTGACGGGTGAGATCCAAGATACGATTCTTCAGGGTAGCATTCAGTGGAACCTAAAGTAACGGCATATAATCAATTCAAAATATATTGTCTCTGTATTTTACAACAGCACTGTATTCATGTTGTAAAATATAAAATATAATTTAGAAATGTAAAGGATATTCAATTGATAATTCTTCTTCCTATTTGTATTTTGGGGCACAATGAGATTTAACTGTTGTGTATCCCAAAATGTATTATTCTTTTAATTTTTATAGAAACATTGAACTTATCATACATAAAGAAGTTAAATTGCTACAAATTATTATGAGTAATGCATTTGTTTTATATCATGTTATACTAAATAAATTCAGAAAATATTTGAAAATTTAGAAAAAAGATAGTTCTAAATACCTTAGTGTTTCCAACACGGGCATGTGTGCACCTATCAAGTACACCTTCAGGAGCACCCTTAACGAAGAGCTTGGGTCCAGTTCCCAGGCGGGAAGGTTTCAATGGTACACAGTATGAAGACATAGATTTACGATCCCTAGAGAATTCCAAAGTGAACTCTTTCTTCCACTTGGTTTCCATATCTTGCCTTACAACAATGGCACCAGCCCTCCTATCCAAGCCAGTCTTTGGAAGGTTGAATGGATTCATCTTTTCAGCCAGCACAATCAAAGCAGTCTCAGTAGCTTCACCAACCTGTTGAACAACATTGCAACAAGAGAGATTAAGATTAATGACTAAGACGGAATTTCAAAAGAATGTGATACTTGAAACAACGTATAGAACAACATATTGATATAGAAGTTAAATAATAAGTCATTGTGTCAATAAATTAAACAGTTCTATATAAAACTCTCACTGTTCTAAAAATAATGAATTATATTTGTTATTACATTATATTATTATTACATTAATCACATAGCTGAGCAAGCTAAGGTAAATAAGTGTTGTCAAGTAGGTTTTCAATTTGTAAGCAGTAACAGCCATGAAATACCTGATCCTACATTTGTTTGAGAATTTAATTCAATAAAGTTTACTGTTTACAAGTAGAATTTACCTTCTCAAAGGCCTGCTTAAATTCATTGAAGTCAATAGCAGAGTCATTGCACATAATACAGATGGTGCCAAGTTCATGAAGAGTTTCAAAGTCAGCTCCCTTGATCTTCTGTCCCTTAAGGAAAACATCTCCAACTGGCTCATAGGTGGATCCAGTGATTTCAAACTCAAGGAATGAACTGTCTGATCCTTCAATCTTCTCAAAGACAAACATCCTTTAAAAATATACCATTATTAATCAAAATTGCAAAAAACGACAATAATTTAACAATATAAAATAGAGTACAAATTATAAAAATTTCAATTTTATAGAATTATGGAAACAGAATAACAAAGTAATTTGTCACACACCTGCTGACAGACATCTGGTTGGTTGTGAGTGTTCCAGTTTTATCAGAGCAAATGACTGAGGTGCAACCCAAAGTTTCTACTGATGGCAGGGAGCGCACAATGGCATTCTTCTTGGCCATACGTCTTGTACCCAAAGCAAGACAAGTTGTAATGACAGCAGGCAAACCTTCAGGAATAGCAGCTACAGCCAAAGCAACAGCAATCTTGAAGTAGTAGACAGCACCCTGAAAAGTAAAAGACCAATGAATTCAATACTTTCCAGAAAAAAGTGACTTTCATTTCCAAAATTCATATTAACTAAATAATACTTACTTTGATCCAAGAACCGCCATGAGCTGGGTCATTGAAGTGGCCAATGTTGATAGCCCATACAGCAACACAGATGATGGAGATAACTTTAGACAATTGCTCACCAAACTCATCAAGTTTCTGTTGAAGGGGAGTCTTGATTTCTTCAGTTTCAGACATTTCAGTCCTGATTTTACCAATGGCAGTGTTCAAGCCAGTACCCATGACAACACCACGAGCTTTGCCAGCAGCCACATTTGTACCAGAGAACAGAATATTCTTCTTATCCTATAAATGACATAAGACTAATCAGTACAAACATTTTCTACTTGAGACAAAAAACTTTTAACCAGTAAGCTATATTAGACCACAGTCACTGGTGACCACAATTCCTCTTCATTTACTCCATTTCCCAGAACCACTGTAGCATAGCTTTAGTGGTTAAAGAATAAATGTGTCAGCCCAGGTTCAACTGTGTGGCAAACTAAATTTTCCTTCAATTCACTTCACAACACTCACTAGACAGAAAAATACTTACTTGGTTAACAGCCCTGGGGTCAGGAATGGCATCAGTGTGCTTGATGACAGATACAGATTCACCTGTCAAGATAGACTGATCTATCCTCAGAGTTGTTGAGAAAATCTTGGTCAGCCTGATGTCAGCTGGGATCTTATCTCCAACTGAAATTCAGTACCATATTTACTTTAATTTAGAGACATATATAGTTATTGAACGAAAATAATTTAATAAAATTTTAACTTTGAAGTTAGCACTAATGTAAGAACACGAGAAATATTCACCTGAAACCTCAACAATGTCACCAGGAACAATTTCCTTAGCCCTGATTTTCTGGACACCAGCCTTGTCCCCACGCACAACTTTACCCATTTCAGGCTCATACTCTTTTAATGCTTCAATGGCAGATTCAGCATTTCTTTCCTAAATATGAATATAAATTATTTAGATAAACTTAAGTAAATTATCTGATATTACATTGCTGAAAAATCTATAAAAAACCAAATTTAATTTTTATAGTTATCATATGTAACACAAACATAACTTTAATACAAAATTTAAGCAATAAAACATACAATGATATTGAATACAGCTTTATATAAACACTAACCTGCCAAACACCAACAATGGCATTAGCAATAAGAATAAGTAAGATGACAAAAGGCTCCACAAAAGCTGTGATTTGATCATCATGTTCTTCAAATAACGCTAGAACCTGTAAAATTAAAAAATATGTTAATAATAAACCAAAAATAAGAATAAAAATGTGTATAATATAAAGACTCTGAAACTATATATAAATATATAATTATTATTGGTATGCAACTGGCAGAATAATATCTAGACAAAAAGAAAATTGGTAAGTGATGTAGCCATAGCATATTCAATAATATAGTAAGGCCCCTTTTTTTTATGTGAATAGTCACACATTTTTAATTATAAATTTTCTCAGTTTTATTAGGGGAATAATAAAGCGTATTCCTTTAAAGTATATTTACAATTCTAGAACACCTGTTTAAGGGTAAGAGATTTTGGAACTACATATTCTCTAAATCCAAAAAGTGTTTTAAAATAATATTTAATATACTTACAAATGAAATAATAGCGGCTAACAGCAAAATTTTAACTAAAAGATCATCAAACTGCTCCAAAACCAACTGCCATATCGACTTGCCTGAAACAAAATAGAAATAATGAATAACTCAGTAATCATGATTGAAACCAAATTCTAACAATAAAATATAAAAAGACATTTTAACATTAATTCAGTTTAGAATAACCAATTAGGAATAAACATTTTCAGTCAGACAAGGAAACTATGAAGTTCAGACATAAAGTCAAGAGCTGAGCCAGTACCAAGGTTCTTATAGAGGTAAAGCATTTATTCCTACAGAACTATTAATTGATACTTATGAAAAGCCTAGACCAAATAGTATGTAAGTGGTTAGAAAATCAAGAAGAGACCAGACAACCTTATGGATTATATTATGGATAGACTAGTAGCTACTACTCTTTAGTGACAGGGAGGTTGGAGTCAAAAATGTGCTTTACACTTTAGATTAGGAAAATTAAATTTTATAACAAAAACATAAAATAAAAAAGCATAAAATATGACAGAATAAGTAATGTAACCATGTATTATGATGAAAAAAGTTACACTTATAATGGACTCATTAGAAAAAGTAATTATTTTTTAATCAAAAGGCACACATATTCATATTATATTGTCATGAATACAGTTTCATAAAATTCACATTATTACAAAGTTACATTCACCACTTGAAACCAATCTGCACTCCAGAAATTATAAATATATTTTTTAATGAAACTGTTTTATAAATCAATGTTTTACATACAAAACATTAAATAAAAAAATTAAATGTCCTAACAACAATAAGGAGATACTGTAAGATACTGTATTTCGGATTTTATTGAAAGAAATAGAAAAAGGTATAGGAGGGTCAAGCAACTCTATTCTTGGACATTGCCTACCCTACTACATTCGCTTCACCTTCCACAAGTACAACACAATGAAAGGTAAGGAGGGTACTCTGCCAAGTGTCAGTGGGGGCACTGGGCTAAGTAGAACAGAGTTCAACATCCCCACATCGTAGTTAGCATTAATTCTGTTACCAATCATTGGTCAGCCTACCTCCAGGTTTGAACTGACCACCCAATCTACAAATAAGTCAGTTGGTGGAAATTAATTAAGCTACTCATTAATGCCACCCTTCCTAAATCTGAAATTGTAATAACAATTCAAGTAGCAATTCAAAAACAAAGCTGGTGGGGGTCTAACACCCAAGTTAATTGCACAAAAAGTTTGCCTAATTTTATTACAATGAACAAAATATACAACCACTCCTACACTGGTAGATGAGTATGATTGATCCCCAAGTTTGAATTAATAGAAGCTATACTAGTACTGAATGAACTATGTGTAAAATGTCAGGTGGGCGAATTGATGAGAGTTCAAGATGGAAGTTCAGAAAGGCTGAAGGGAACAACCAGGCGCCGCTAAGTGTTCTCATCCTCCGCACCACCTCCACTCAGCATTTTTTCCCTTGCCAATTTAAGTAGAATGAGACTGACTCCACTGAATCGAATCTACCACTCAATACACTATTTCCAATTTCGATAAACGAAATAAAATATATAACGAAATTGATAATTTCTCAACAAAAAAAAATCCCACCGGTTAATGTCCGTCAGACGTAATAGTCTGACGAAACGAACGGAACTGTATATAAAAAAATTGATTTTAAAACGATTAACTGGAATGTTGATTGTGAATGATAAAGGGGCGAAACATTACATTAACACTAGCATGAAGTCGAAGATACTGAACATCGTAATTAACCTTTATACACGATACTGTCGAGATAGTGCACAAAACATTTTAATTGGCAAACTTCTTGCTGTGACCGAAAGCAGAAAAATAACTGTAAATAACTCTCCTATTGAAAAGTCCCACGCCGTTTACGCCTTAACGAATATTATAATGCAGTTAGCACCCTTAATGAAGCACAAGTTTTCCAACACAATATAATTACAACAGTAGCGCGAGCCAATTACTTCCCATTGAAACTTCTTTACATTTTAATCCTCCATTCCCAAATTTAATTGATTCCCGGAATCAATTAAAATGTTGACGTTAAATATAAATGTTAAATATGTTAAATGTAAAATTTAAATTTAAATGGATAATGGATAGGTCAGCAAGAAGCCACCCACGGTTTTACTCAAGCCACGCAACTGAGTCCCGAGTGGTACAACCAGGCCTATAAAGAAGAATCAAGTCACATCTTGCTATCAATAGCACACGCCATTATCCCGCAGCCTACTTTCTAGCCATTTACCACGTCCAAAAACCAATTAGGAATATTGTAATGTAAAAGAATGAGATTAAGTAACCAATACTGCAATGGAATAAGTAAAGAAAAAAATTAGTCACGAATTAGCTATTAGTAAGTTTAGATTGACCCGAACCGCATTAGCGGAGTAATTTTTTATTTAAGCAAAAAGTTATTGTCTGAATGGAAATCACATTTCAAAACCACTAAATAAATATGGACTATCAATTGTAACCAGGTAATCTATTCACTGATCGAGCGTCGGGAAGCAAAGCCATAAAACCTATTTTAACTATTTTAATTTAATTTCTGCAATTTGTTGCAATATGTTCAATTAATGGGTTTCGTGTGAATTAGGAAAAACTTTACTACCTACAATAAAATGTACATGCAACGATAAAATTTAAACCGATTAGTCTGCACTCGGTAACTAGTCGACAGCCGAATTTTGTTCAACTTCGCATACAAATTTTCATCAGAATAAAGGCGTATGAAATTGTATCCCATGTAAACAAAAAATAATTAAATCTGAACTGTTCAACAATTGGGTAAACAATAAAAATATTTCCGAACTGTTGCCGCCGTACAGGAAATGCAATCCGTTAATAAAGCCTGCAATTTTAACCAACGAAAAATATTAAAGAAATATTCAAAGACCCCACTAACCACAGTCAAATATGCCGCACTGTAATGCAGGATTTCGAAAGCATTCAGTTATGAGATATTCTGTCCAATATGAACAGACATGTGTGGAATTTTTATTTCCAGCCGACTGACGTATGAAGGTATAACAATTTTAATTTAGTTTTATTTTTTCCGCCAGCAGTGTTCCCTCTTGCAAGGGAGTCTAATTTTAAAACTGAAGAGGAGGGCATGAGAAATACGATACATCGAAAGCAAGCCAATACTATCGAAAATCTTTATATTTTTCTCTAAATTAGCACTGTATTTACCGAATTTTGACTCAATATATAACAGCAATAATGGATAAATAGAATTTCAAATGTAAAAATTATTTTTCTTCACGTGAAATACAATTTCTGCTAAGCCTGTGAAATAACTAACATCAATAAACTTTAGAACAGTGCTGGAAAAACAAGGTGAAAAACATTTACTCGATATAACTAAACATTTAAGGAAATTAATCCAGAACCTGTGAATCCACTATAAAATATGCTTTACTAAGGCTCGAAAAAATTATACCGGATTAGTTCTGGGATAAATATTTCTCCAGTGATGAAGATGACACTATGAAAAGACAAGCGAAGCGGCTGATAATTTCAGAGCACAAAAAAAGCATTCCTTATCAAACGTTGGCGTCATCTCATTTCACATGAATTCCCTTTCATATTTTCTGGCGTCCATTTGTTTCGATATCCTCCCTACTGGAAGTCTACCATTAAACTACGATTACCCTAATTGAACTCAGTGAGCGACGGCTCTTACTGCATTTTCCCATAAAATTTAACCCATACTGCCGTTTACAAACGCATTGTAATGTCTTACTTTACTCACTGGAATATCATTCTTTTATTAACTCATCTTCAATTCTACAGAGTATAACACTGACTGATATTTGCAGCAGGAAATATATCAATTTCCAATGGGCAATGCAATACTGAAAAGCGTGCCCGAATCGAGGGCGGGAATATCGATACCGTTAACTGGAGAACGTTCCCCGTTCAAAATAAGTTTTATCCAACGAAACAATAAAAGGGTATTTATCACGAGAAAATATGTTTACTTAGCTCTTGCATTTCGAAAAAACAATCACTGGTGATATATATATAGCAAGTTCGAGTCCCATCGGCGGATACATTTTTCATACGACATTCGCTGGATGACCGAAGGTTTTTGGCCGGTGTTCTGTCACCGTAGTTAAGCGGCGTAGAACGTGGCGTATTTACAAGACCAAAAAGCCCTAATAACCTAATATGTCGACGTTACAGAACAGATGTTATTAAACTGAACCCCCTACCAAGATGCGAGACATTGGGAGAAAACATTGAGAATGTGCAGCGCCCGTGAATGTTGAACTGGCATGACTCCACGAAAGCTTCTAGCCGGCGGCCTCTTCCACCCCCGCGTTATAACAAAATATAACGTATTTCCAAGGAATGCCACGGGTACTGACGTCAACCAGTGATTCATTACAGAAACCACCTTCGGTAAACAATTCATCCATCGGCTACAGGAATAAAATAGAACGAACATCCGATAGCGGATAAAGTTTGTTACATATAATCGGCCGAAGTAGGAGACTACCCCTCAATTGTGTGACCAGAAATACACTGAATGCGTTGGTTTACTTGAAGCTATACAAAACTAAGTTTCAGCTGTTAAAAACAAAAATCAGCCGTGAAATTTAATTTGACTCTGGCAGTAAATGAATGGCAATCCATCACGGCGGATTTAAAACATCGGAGAACAACAACGGAACTCGATAACGTAGGATAACGAGGTTATAGACAGTGAATAATAGCATTATACTTAAAACCTACAATATACCAATGTGTCACATAAAGTGTGAGTGATAAATTGTAGGATGTCAACTATAAAAATTTCTTGTCAGAAACACAGGCACTTTGTATAATACTGACATGGGAAACTCATTACCTACCAGTACTTTAATAAATAAATAAAAATAAAATATTAACAATATTGTAGAGATTATTATTCAGTTTTATTTTGAAATATATATACACAATTAAATCGAGTTCCCAATCATAAGAGACCCTTGTCGGTGTGGTGTTGCAATAACCAATATACCAGAGCTCCAGCTAATAGTAAACATTGACATTAGAGTTTTACAAACATTGTTACTCCGATATATTTACAGGAGACATTTGTTCTTTTTTTAATTAAACGACCGGATGGTATACTTGCTTCAAACCACACTAGAAACGGAAGTTGTCGAATAATAAAATGGAGATAATATTTTGTAAACACTTGCGAAAGTAAGTTTCAAACGCATTAAACAGTTCAAGTTATAAACAAAAAGCAGCCCAGCAAGATTAAAAAATCAAACCAATCCCACGTATACGGAAACACCACTACTTTAAACTCGAGATTTAGTGTAGGCTATCTTGTTGAAAGGAGCAATACAATTGAACAGGAAGTTAAACCACAAACCTTTCGCAAGGAGTAACGTTTCATTGCTCAATCGCATGGAGGTTTCCATTGCTTGGAACTGTACTGTGTGTTATGCGCGGCAGTTATCTAAATTTTTAAAACGGCAAAACTATTGTCCAAAACGCTATTTTCGTTTTTAAGCCAGAAGCCTTTTGAGTCAAACTAAGATGTTTTTATAATTTTAAAGAAATATTCAAAGATTTGAAGAGACTTGGCGGTTCTCTTCTATAAAGGAAGTAGAAGCAGAAGTAAACTTCTGTAAAGCATACAAAAATGAATACAGATGGCAAACAATTCCAGTAGACGAATAAAAAAGTATATTCTGTAAATCGGTAATAATTGTTTATGATATAAAAAACATTACACACCCAGTAAGGAATGGTATCCTAAATTCTAATTTACATGAATACTTTACTTATAGGAGTCGACAGGATTACGAATTACCCTATTACTTTTTACTTTTAATAGCTCTCTTATTAATAGAACCTTATTACTTACAGAAGTTAAAAACAAGACCAATAGGAGAAAACAGAAATGATATTAAAAGACAATATCAATTTAAGCAGTCAATATAGATATAGTTTCATGCATTATATTACTCTAATAGAAGAAGAATTTAACACTTACCCTCCTCAGCTGGAAGCTCTGAAAACAGAAAATGAAAATTAGATGAATTGTTACACAATATATGTCATTAATAAATAAAAAAAAGTGCTTAATTCATATATTAACATTTATTTTCTATACAGGCTAAATCTGAAAATAATGTGCCATTACAGAGCAATTTAAGTATGTTAAGCAATATCCCACTTAACACACATTGTAATAACAATGTTACCAGTTCAAGAATTAAAACTATAATATACAAAACAGGATTTATATGTTTAATCCCTACTCCACAATAACCAATGTGTAAGGTACAGACTGATATAAATGTACTGATTATAATAGTAAACTAAAAATATTAAATGCAAACTTTTTATCAGAAAATATTCCTCCAATGGCTTACAATGGAGGAATGGAGTGGTTTGTTATCGTCAAATTAAGAAATTGTCAGTATTGAGACAATCAGTTGATTTAATAAACTTAAGGTTTGATGGGAATAAATACCTTATTCCTGTTAATAGACATGGTTTTAAAAACTTAAAAATACAAAACTATCCATTAATTTAATTATTTCATTCCATTGTTTCATAAGAGGAGATAAAACTCATGGAGATAAAACAAATCGGTAACACGCATTTTCAACGCCTCGTCCTCACCTTAGCTTTGTGAAGGTATAAATAGATTTCACTGTTTGGGCAAGCAATCAAACGCTTTCCTAATGTTACACTTCTGTACCGCGCTCTAGACTTTAACAAACTTCAACACCGTAAAATGAAAGGGCACCGTGCTAAACCAACTTTCCTTTAAGTCATTCAAACAAATTTGGGACAGTTATTCTGTTTACTCTGCCTGGGAAAAAAGAAGAATTTGAATAGCTATAACAGAGAGGTAGCGTGTTCGATTCCATCAGTCAACGTGTACAATATAATGTAGATCGAACGATAAACCTGTGAATTCACACCATAGATAAATGATAAGGAAATGTAGCCCAGTGAAAGTTATTACCCGTTATCGACTTGTTTTCTGTGTATTGCTTTTTTTAATAGCCAACTGTTGAATCGCCTAGGAAATAATTTCGTATCGGACATGCGAGAATTTTGGAAGTAAATAGTTAAGACGGAATTTTATAATGAAACGGCTTTATCTGAGACGAGGTACGATCATGCCACGGGAGTGTGCCTCCTGAGTACACAGGCACACTGATAAACAACGGAATCAGGCTCTTATTTAAAACTATAAATTATTCTCGAGGCGACGGTGTGGAGACGTGACTCTACAGAGTTTCGAGCCAAAGTTAAGGGAATATCAACTCCCTACCAAAAGTGAACTTTAAATAAATTTACAGAACGCGGAATAAACCGATAGGCCTATCAATGTAAAGTTGAATAGTTCAGGTTCTCAGATTAGATTCAGATTGGTCCCGAGTTATTTAACTCCCCTCTGTGTATGAAGGGTTTCCTTTAAAGGGGGAGAGGTAGGGTGGGCAGGAACCAATATTTTTCGGATCGAAATGCATTCACGGCCCACTCCAAGTTCCCAACGCACACGCGTTCCTAAAATATAAATACCACACATATCACCACAATGCATGGCTCGGAACGTCAAGTCGATCTCATTCTAGTTTTTAAAAAGGGGGGCGGCGAAAAGAATGAGTGTCCAAAACCCTATATACGGCATCTTAACTGTTTTTTACCGTGCACAAACCAATAAATATAAAATTTCACCACATTAACCGAAATCATATACCCCCTTCGTAAATTATAATTTTACAGAATAGTTTAAAAAGGTAAATTTTTATTGTTTTACTTCACAACTTCATCATTTTTACTTTACAGATTCTAAAAGAAAGGTATGGAATTTCGTGTTCCCTCCCAATATGCCATTAGACGTATTAAGTTTTTGTAATTTCTGTGTTATCGAACTTCAGTAACCCTAATTCAAATACTACGGGTGTCATTAGGGGACAAATTAAAAAATGTCGGTCGATTACAGTCAATCATTAGGATGCATAATTCCCTCTACAAGTTTAGCGATAGCTCGAATGTTTGATTCCCCGTATCGTGTAGAAATTAGTGACTAGTCATCCTATTAATGACTTCGAAAAAAGTCTGAATCTTCCGTGGAAAAGTTTTCTATGAATAAAATACACCGACGCCCTCGAATAGAAGATAACCGCTCCATGCTGACTGCGTCATTAGGAAACGGTTGAACGCTAAGACTGCTGTTCTTCGACGGGAATTTCCAGTTAAAATCCGAAGATTGGAACAGAGGATAACCTGGGACCGTACGTCAGAGTCGGGCATTAAACGGAGAGCGTAGGTTTATGTTAAGTGGCATCTGGTACACATACTAGGGAATGGGATCCAAGGTACAAAAAGGTGTACGTCACAGTAGTGTGACGTCAATGGGTCTACGTCATCGACAGGAACATCCGCTACCCCGGTGTACACGCGGTCTTCAATCAGTAGTGTAAGTGAACTGGTACCATAATATAAAATGTACCTCAATGAAAATGCACACCAATTCTCCATATGCACAATCTGATTCCCCATTTTTTTTACACCAAAAGTAAAGTTAAGCCCATTCTATTTCTGATTAGCAAAATAAATATTCTCCCCAATGCAATGGAACTACTTTTAATTAATTAACAAAGAAATGAAAACAAATTAAATTCATCCAGCAATACCTAGTTAACTTTTTTTAACTGAACATAATACCATTTTCTCAGATACATGCTCCATGGTTCAGATGAAAAGTGCCAAAATACACAATTCCACAGACATAAAGAAACAATATGAAGGAGCAAACATTTCAGATTTACAAAATCAATTGTGATCATCCACACCAACAGAAACATGAATAACTGTTAAATCAAATATTTGAACAAATGTGTGTAATCATTGAGGCTGTGATATTCACAACATAAAATGACACGATTTTTAGCCCATTTAAATTCCTTTCTTGCCTATGAAACAGATTTTGAGAGTTTCAAATTATTTCCAAAAGAAATTTGTAAATTGTGAAAAATCTAAATTGGCAGTCACTACGACCTCATGGCAAAATTAATAGGTCCCAGGCAGCAGTAATAATATACTGTTTTTTTGAAAAAGTCTAAATATAAAGTGTAGATATAGGTCTCGACATAGACATGGTCAAGATAGAAATAGAACTTTTTGCTCAACCGGAACTGTCACTTTCTTTGGTAAATTAGTGAATTTAAACTAGCCATATTTAGCAATTTTTAAATTCTTTCAATTTTATGTAATGAAAGAGCTTTAATTTTTACTAAACCATATTTAACTTAGTATAAATCACTTAAATCATTCCTTATTACAGAAATTACAAATGATCACAGACAAAAACTGTTCAAATTTATGTTTATAAATACTATGATTTATAATAATGTTTACAAACTTTATACATGTGTATGACTCATACTTTAAGGGCAATTAAAGCCTAACTTACTAACAAATTAAAGACTTACTTAATTATACTGTAAAAGAAATTTCTCCCCATCAAATTGTGTTTAATGAAAGTTATGCACATAACACCAGAGTCATAATTGATATCATACAAACAATTCGATAACCTTTTTATATTTGAGTAAAGCAAAATAGAGGTTTTGATTTCATAAAACAGTTCTTTTCTAAAAAACTTATTTTTTATTCTTAGGGTTTAACAAGCTGCTGCAGAATTCTAGAGTATATTTTTTGTTTTTATATCAATTTCTCTTACAATTTAAATTATATGTCCAATGGGGTACATACCTTATACAGCCACAAAGACTACTGGCATACATAAAAATATATTCAACCTAAGTATAAGTGCAACTTAGTGCAATTTTGGGTACAATTCACATTAAAGCATTTCTCATTGCTCACAGTATTGATGTAAACTTTTTCAGTCATCAAAACTTATGATTTTAACAATCATCAAAAAAATTGTTATGCTGGAATAAGAATTCCAAAAAAAATTTACTAACCATTCGGTCCATATTTTTCCTGATTCCTCTTAACCTGGTCGAGAGTGAGGCCTCTATCTTTGTCAACGTTGAAGTAGTTCAAAACTTCATCCACTGTTTTACAGTGGGCGTCCTCCATTATTCTAGATTATCACCGTTGCATCAACCAAAAAACAGTCTGAAAAAAAGTACATTTATTATTATAACAACTACCTATAGATTATTTATGTTTAGAAGTAGGTACAAATAAACATGTATATCATAAATATATTTTGCTGTACAATCTGATTAATGTTTAGTTGATTAATGAACCAACATAAACTATAACTAATAAATGTGTTCACTTTATTGAAACACAGGGTGCACAGAAATGTTAACAAGTTAGAGGATTTAGGCAACATAACCTTTCTTGTATTAAACCTTGAAATGGACTTATTTCTAAACAAGGATGAATTTACTGTTGCACCTTTTCGTTGTATATGCCTAAAATAGCATTTCTTGTCTCATCATCTTATTCATTTACAAGTGAACGAGGGGTTCGCAAGTCAAATACATGGGTCTCGTGTAGTCGGTTATAACAGGGGTTAGCGACACGTTTTTTAATTTGAAAACAAACCGGAAACGCGATACAGCGAGGGATGGATCGGTTTACAAGCCTATAATAGCGAGTGTCTTACCTCAGAAACCTTGTAGAAAACGGAAGCAACGAGTGTAACTAAACCACGCTACAATTTTAACCTAAACAGCCCTGTTCCAAACAGCGGACGTATTTAAAATTACCAACCGAACTTTCCCCACACTGTCCCGGGCAATGATTTCGATTGAAACTCGCTAATTATCACAAAAAGGAAGGGCTTGAGTTCGTACAAAGTTCCTGTCCAACGGATGATGACATTTTCAATTTTCCACAGACTGTCCACGGCCACTTAAATCGTTACGGGCCTGCACTCCAACAGGCTGATACCGACAAATCAACTACTGGCTAAATTTCCGCGAATCAATATTTTGTATTTTGCCCGTACCAAAATTAAAGGATAATTCCTGAATTTAAAATAAATTTATTTATTTTATTGGCGGTTCGTCGACTACAAAATATCCGTTACGGACTACAAGTGTAAGGCGATCGCTTTTGAAACTGGATGGCTTTGTACTGTCTCATGTGGAAAGCACTCATTGGCTGCACGGTCACGTGACCGACTAGAACACTAGTACTATATTTAAAAATTAAACGAGACGCCTCAAACGTACATAATAACTAAAAATTCATTAATTTATTGATATAGTTCGAATATTTGTAAAAATTAAAACAGAATATAAAAAATACAAATACTAATTTGAATTAAATTACAAATTATAATTCAAAGGGGCCTTTACATTACGTTTCTCCTTGTACAATTAATAACATTTCAATTTGCATTTATGCGGTACTTCGTGCTGTAAGTTTTTTTTTGTAATTTGGTATTACTTTGAAATTATTACTTTCCTACATTACTTTAGAACCTTACTTACTTTAGTCGTGGATTAGAAATATAATATAGGTAGAATTCAAATGTAAGGAATTTATCAGTTTATTTCTATCTCTGTATATATTATAAGTCTTTTTTCAATATTAATTCCGGTTTTGTTTAAATGCATGTTTATGGGAGTATATGCAATCTATCCTACTACAGCAATCCAGGAATTTAGTACCAAAATGTCAGGACTTTTATCGTTGGTACCAATACAAGGGTAGTTATTTCTAGAAAATATAAACTCCTGATTCCCTCTCTTGGTATCGCATAGACTGACTCGTTCACTGACTTCAAATAATTTTACCGTTTTTTTTAAATTCATCATTAAGGTCAAGTGTGATGTTCGGGACAGTGGCCACGGAAAGATTTAATCACAATCATTCATAAATTATTTGAACGCTGGAGTTTGTTTATAAGTGCGTCACAGAAGTTCGCATTACATCTGGGCCTCGAACGAATAAAACAACTATTGTTTTATTCATTTATTTGTGTCGACAGCACTCAATATTCCGCCTCTGTCCGATTGATGGACATGACGGACATACTGAACATCTCCGAGTCTTCAGACAGAAATATTATTTAATCTTCTTATCAACCGATCAAAATGAAAATAATTCCGATATTGCCTCAATAGCTGAATCTCACATCATTAGTTTAATATAACATAAATATAATTTACAAAATAAAGTACTTTAATGCGGCAAATATTTAAAAATTTGCACTTCAGATTTTTTAAAGAGATGAGCAATAATAAGACTTGAATTTCGACCCAATGTACAAACTTATATTTTTTCAGCAACTTGACTTTGTAGCGTGGTTTTGTGAAACTTTAAAATAAGCTTCAAATATAGCTTTAGCTTTAAATATAGTACAAAAGTAACGGATATATGTTTCTTGAGAACCATTGGACAGTACAGTTTAGTTTCCCCATGCGAATATGTGAAAGAACACTCGTGCACTAATTTGAATGCCGCACTAGAGAGAGATAAAAGGTTCGATCAGAGTTTATTTATAATATATACCGGTCTTTACATAAGGAGGGTAGGGGGGTCTGTAATAAAATGAGAATTACGTGGGTTATTTATTTATTTTATGTTATGGAAACAATCTCTGTTCCCAATCTGTTTAAATTCTTAATAAGTTCATGTCTTGTATTTCACAGTTTTTATCAGTACTAATGTATATTTACTAAATATACTAAGTATATTTTACTACGGGGGAACATTGCATTAATCAATAATTTCAGAAAGAAACGTATTGTCTATATCCCATTGATTATTATTATTCTTGTGATAACGTCTTAAATATTTATAATTTAACTAGGACAGAGCGGCAACTTGGGAGAGTGGTGGTAGATATTCTGAGAATTTGGAACAGAAGAAAATATTTTTTACTAATACACACTAACATTCCAATCCTTCCAAAAAGGAAGGGTCTTTTCAGTATTCTCGTTATCTATAAATTAGATGTATACATTCATGTATGAATATATTACGTTCATCTTATAATAAATACCGAACTGGGAAATAGAATTAAAGTCATTGGGATTTAAAGGAAGAAATTAAATTGAAATGTTTTGCTGGGAGGAACTATTTTTATTTTACTATTTCATTTAATCGAAATTTCTTAACTATTTTTTAAAATTATTCAAAAATTAAATATGAAAATTCAAAGTCTATATTACTGTTCTATACCATGTGAATACCATGGTGTAGTAGTGAATACTGTATATAACATGTGAAACAGAGTTATAGTGGAGTATAGTAAAACACTTTTCGGCTAGAGGAGTTTCGGCCATCATCAGTAGTATTGGATTATTATCTATTAGTCACAGGAAGTCGATTGCACACGGATTGATCTGTTCACCACTACAATGTTATACCAGCGAACATTTAGTTCACTATGATTCTATGCGAATCAATCATCTAATAGCAGTAAGATAGTACGACAGGCCTGTCCATCAGTAGTCTACCCGTCAATTATTACACGACTTCTCTTTATTATAAGTCGGGTTCAAAATTTAAAAGTCGGACAATTTCAGAAATGAAAGTAGAAACGAGTATACCCACAGAACAGGCAAGGGACAAGATAACTGACATGCCGGTTAGGTTATCGAAAAGTAGTTGAAGGAAGATGGGAGAGTACAAAACTCGAAGTGAGTACCTTTAGATGGGACGGCGCGGTGAGCAGCTACGACTACGTAGGCGGGAGGGGGTCTAGCGTCGTCAACAAAGAAGTATCGGAATGTCAATAGCGAAGGAGGACGAGAGCAGAGGGTGCCGGGGGCCACAGGTGCACCGCCCGATTTATAACTGCGAATTTTTATCCCGGAGCTCGAAAAACGCCGGTGGAGGGGTAGAGCCGGGGTATTTCACCCCTAGAGGAGTCTATTTGAGTGTGGGCAGCGAAGGTCGGGAGGCCCGGCGGGAGACGCATTTGGCCGGGGGCCCCCCTCACTCTCCGTTACTAAATGAATTTGGCAACCGTCTCAATTTTGTACGGGAGAGGTGGTCGCCTATGTTTGTCCCGGGGGCCCTCGCCGCGAAATCGCCGCTGCCGGCAAATATATATTTTGGCCGCGGTATATTTCTGTGACCCCCCCTCCTTCCGCCCCCGGGCACGGCCCCGGCCCCGGCCTCCTCCCAACCCGGAATAGAACAAGCCGGATAAAGTATGAGGAGAATACGGAGCCCGATGCCGCCACGGGGAGGGGGAAATCGGACCGGGACCGACCCCCAGTAGTAAATCCACTACTGAAACGACATCACTTATTTTCCGCTAGAAACCGGTACAACGATATACCTTAGGAAAGGCATTACTTATAATAAAGGATATATTGAAAATCGTACATTGCAAATTACGACTTTTTAAAATTAAGAGTTCAACGAACCCACCGATACCTTACAACGCGCATTTTCGAAATTTACAATTCTGCAAAAAAAATATTGAAGACAAAATATCGGGCTCTTCCCTGTCCGGTATTAGTGTTCGTCCCTGAAGATATTTTATGGTCTCGAGATTTGTGAAAGCGGAAAATTACGAGATCGCCCCCCAGGACTCGTGGAATTTCTCCGATGTTAGTTGAAAAACTACGTCACGCCACGTTAAAAATGGTGAATTGAATGCTTCACGATATGACGGAAATTAAACGCGAAAATTATGCGAGTTATGTATAATAAAATGCATTGTAAATATTAGACGCAAAAATTCGTAAATAAAAACTTTTTCGCCGAAATACTCGAACTTTCGAAGAATTTTGTCAAAACGTCATCCGTGTTCGAATAATATCTATTAAAATTTAGTTATTTATTTCTGCAGATCTGTATAGACATGGAAAAAATAGAAATGATTTACAGAGGTAAATTATCGACTTTCGGAATTAATGTCAAAAAACAATTAGTAAGAATTAGCTGCATCGATAATTACAATGAGACTTTAATATGTCAATAGACTAACCTAGATTTTACCGTTAGTTTCATTTTTTGTCTATCGTTTCAAATATTTCCTTTTAAGTTTGCGTACTGGACCGTACCGGAACACGTGTGGCCGATCAATTAAATCTTCGTGATAGTCGTAAGCCAGACTTTCATCTTAGAGAATCACGGTTTTTTCATCTTGGACGTATATATAAAGAAATTAAAATTTTTCACCGAGTGTCAACATTCGATGATAAGATTTCTTATAATTAAGGAGCCAATATTTGGTGGCGATAGGGACTCGAGAAGTTTCGAGTACTGATAATCAGGAACGGAGGAGTCGTAGGCTGTCCCAACAATAATTGTTAAAAAAATTTTAGGAGCTACGAGAGTAGGTCTACGGGCGGTTAATAACCCGACAATTTCAGGAGGAATTCGTTAACAACACAGTGCGATCATGCCGTCAAGTCAACGTGGGGCACACGTGGGTCCTTTTCACCACTCCCCCCTCCATGTCATCCTTATCTACCCCCAAGTCCCGGAAAATTCGACCCGGACAGGTAATTTGCCAATATATTCCTGGCTATTATTCAAATAGCATTCTATCAACAACCTTTTTAGGACTCCACTTTCACTATCGTCCGTTCGAACTTATCGATTGGTCGAAACGCGGTCGCGGGCGGTCCACTCGGTGCCGGCACCGTCCCCGGAGGGTGAAAAGGCACTTTTATTTCTCGCGCACACTTGCACTCATGACTTACCAAATATCAGCGGTCGGAGCACCCCAAAAAATCTGCGGTCCCCCGGTGGAAAAAAAAATTCACTGGCGTCGAAAAGAACAAAACACACTGCTGTATAAAAACGTTGGTTAACTATCCTCTCTCACTGTGGTTCCGCCACTGCTAGCATGTTACGGTGTAATGAAATATATACAGTATATAGAGTGGTGTTGAGTGAGTGAATGGTTAAGAGATGCGACGCGAGTGTCGCAGCTGATGGCGGGGCGCCCTTACCCGGGGGCGGTGGTTTATATACCTTCCCAGTGGCTCCGCCTGGCGGCCGGTTCCCCAACCTGAGCCTCGAGCCTGCCAAACCGCCCCCACCCGCCAACCCTTAGGCTCCCTCCGGCCTTACCCGGCCACTATTGCTATTTAAAAATTGGTCCGCTCCCTAATCCCTAGTTATCTATCCTATACGCCTCCTGTCCTCTCGAGGCGTTTAAAATCTCTGAAAAAAGGCCTTTTTGTAGAACGAAACTGTCCTCAATGTAAATCATAGTTTCTCGTCGCGAGGCGGATGTTCGCCACTGGCCTTATTCGCTGTTGTTTATTAATTAAATAGACTCATCGATTTTTGTATATTTTTTACTGTAATTTGCAATATACCAAGCAAACAACTCGCGCTTATTGGAAATATTCTTACTGAAAGTAACACGGATGGAGAAGGAAGAATAATCGTGCTATTGTCAATTCCCCATCATTCTCTGACCTTTGGAATATGTGAATCTGTTCGTTTAGACCGTAATAGACTATAGTACGGTAGTTTTACCGTAATTAGATTATTATTAAAACGTTGTTCCTTGGTTCGTTCCGAGGAAATAAGTGCATAAAAGAAGCACCAGAAGTTTGCATTATTGCAGCTCAATATGTAAATTATCGAGTTCTTTCTCTCCACGCTTTTAGTGTTGATAACGTCAAAATAATTCTATAACATTTCGTCAGATTGAATTTTCCTCTCCTTGCATGTCCATTGCATCAATATTATTATCCCGCCAAAAATATTTCGTACTTTAATTACTAATTTAATATTGATAAATTGATATTTGCCTCTTTATTGATGCAGTCCAATTTGCGTCGTCGTGACGTATATTGTGATCCTGTTATAACACAAGAGGTTTTCTTCTTCAAACATCAAATTTTTCTTTGTATTTTTTACTATAACGAGAGATCAAAACATGCACATGACAAAATCGAATATGTAACAATGGAGAATGACCTGCGTCAATAAATGTACTCCTGTGTGTTCTTATTTGGGCTGAAGAGTGAAAGATATGACGGAGATAATGCATTAAAACTTCTCGTCGTTAAGTGTCTGTCAACCACCCGCATTGTTTATTGAAAGAAAAGCACAAGAGCGATTCGGTCGAGTGCGCGACAGTTTTCAACCTTCTTCAGAATGTACTTCAGCGACGGGGTTTTTCTCATTTTTGCACTTCTGAAGTTAGTCGTTTCCTCATATTGTGGACATGACCAACATCACGTACTCGCCCAACGTGCTGGGCGTAAAATAATAAGAGGAACCGTCGTGTACCACTTTCCCCGATTATTTGAACTTTTGCTATTTCAATCTCAAAATGTTCAAATGTTTTGGACGGAACGCTGAGAAAAGACAGAGTCCAAGAATTCAATCAAGTAAAAGATCCCAGATTATGGCATCTCCCCCCCCCCCACCATCGCCACCACAAACTTACATCTAACCCCAAATTCCGTTCCACAGTTTTTCGCTGGAACCAATACTTGGAACCAAGGGAAAATACCACGAAAACACCGACACATCGATTTCATATTGACTAATGTAGTAGCATATATTCTCATGTTTTCTAAATTGAAAATTCGTTTCACAATTTGCAATTTTAAAATGTGCAAACAGCGTTAAATTGGGCTGAGCCAGTTTACTTTGGCACCATGCCGTGTTGGCCTTAACTAAAACAAATGATCGCTTTTCCATTAAATGTAGAGTAATTATAATGAGGTGTTATACGTTATGTACATTTCACGAAATACGTATTATATTTTTTATCGAATAAAATATGGAATTCAGTTAGTAGATTCAATCAAATATATTTCGTTTCTGATCATTTTCCAGCTGTAGACTTAAATTGGGTGGAAAAATGGTTGGTTCATTAATAAATTCGTTTAACGGGAAATGAGTTCGCCGCAATTACTCTGCCCCTCCGTTATTAATTACGTAGACTAATTCGTTTATAATTGAAATTTACTGAAAATTAATTCTACGATTATAGGTTTATGGATACATTTAAGATACCGAATGTGTAAGGACAGAAATTTAGAAGACGCCAATTAATACTGGTAGCTTTTAATCCTTAATTGAAATATAGTAATTAAATTTATGTTTCATTGGGTGAATAGGATCTGGAATTATTTCGTGAAATATCACTTGATATTTGAAACATTACAGGTGTAGTAAATAACAAAAATATACCAGAATTTGTTGTTTTTTTTGTGTTTTATCCGAATCGAATGAATTCTAAATTTATTTTCTCTTCTAAAAGGGGAATTCGATTTTTCTGGTAAAAAGAATAACTTTTTTAACATAATTTTTGGCCGCGCAATTTTTCCGATATGCGCGGAATAAAAACTTTTAGTCATCCTCTAAAGTATCAGCCGTACGACTATTTAGCGGGCACTTATTTCGCATCTTTGATAAGGCGCAAAATGTTGAGCGATATCTGTGAGTGGCAGTTGAACGGCACACAATTGCCGCAAATTTCAACCGTATATTTGATATGTAAAATATCCAATTACGTTGAAATCGAGATTTGGTTTTCGACCCGACATTTAAATTGTCGTCCGAGTGAATGGACTGTTCCATACAGAGATAGCGCGGGACTATTTTGAAAGGAACTCTACACAATTCCAGGCGGTGTAAATGAAGCCGAAGCGGCTTGACCGGGGGCCCCAGTGCCCTGTGAATGTTTAAAATAAGCTAATAGTTGGACAAATATACTTCTGGCTCAGATTGTGCCCGCTTTGCGCCAAAAAGTAAACCGGGTTCAAGGTAAAGTTCCGTTGGGTCGTTTGTAATTGTCTAACTCTTAGGCCAAGTTAATATTTGAATTGTGTAGAATTACTAAGAAACCTTATAAGTTGACTTGCTCCCTAGACATAATGATGTATAAATAGGCGTTTTAAATAAAGACAAGGTGGGATATTTTTTGTTTTATAAGTTACCCTACCGTTTACAGGTTAAGTGCGGCCGGGTTATTTTTAAACACTTTTTTTACTATATTATATTAGGTCGTTACTAATTTGTAAAGCGAAACTCGAACCCACACTAGAAGAGCGCCTATGAAATTAATCCCCATCTAATAGACTAATTTAGTAAATTATTCATACCAGCGAAAATGGTATATATAAGGTATGGAATAATCTGTAATGAGATTTACCGGAGTAAAAAATGGTGTAGATTTATACATTTTACATCAAATAATGTTTTTATAATCGATATTGTTATAACAGGTAAAAAGCTATTAAGTAACTCAATATCATATCACTATTCGGTAAAGCAGGAAATTGCGCAGTAAATAAATACAAAAAAAATTTAGAAACATGTCGCTAAGTGAAATAATGATTCTTTTAGCTAATCGTAATTTATTGCAGATTTAAATGATTGTTATCTTAGACATACACATATGAACATTTCTCACTATTTAAAAATATGAGACAACTGTTGTGGGGGCTATGAAACACTTGTACTGTACGGTACATGTTGTGTCCTCTTAGTATACTACTTAGTATACAATTTTGAACTTACCTCAAATCGAAAACAACTTCGATCAGAATCACAAAACGATAAATTGGCACAAAAACTGGCACAAATCGGCGAAATGTAACTGCGTTGTGTACGTGGAAACGAACTGGCTGAAAATTTCAAGATCCGAAAGATATACACGACTATATAGCGGATCACGAAATTTAACATAAAAAAGATGGGGCCCAAAATAAAATGGACACTCAATCTTTTGTAAGGTCCGCTAAAACCTCGAGGCTATCGGGAAGACAGTTGAAATAAATTTTATACACCAGTATTTATATTAGTGTTACATTTTCAGTCTACAAACCCACATTGGCTTGTAAACGCGATGGCGTTGGAAACTATTAATAACACTGTTATATCAAATAAAAGCGGGTTTTAATAGTTACACAACCGATTCCATCGTATTATGACTTCGTTTTTCAAATTCAGCTCAGTAGAGTTCCATCAATAATACAGTAAGGTACTTAGCTACTCAGAATTGGTCCGTATATTTTTCAAGCCACCGCCAATTCGAGGTCAGTATGTTTGTTACACACACCGCGGGAATATTCTAACATAGCAAATATTTGTTCTGTCAGGCTCCAACAAAAAGTTCATCGGCCTAATTTGGCCCGAGAGCATTTTCCGAGACGCCCTCGAGATATAAAGCACGTAGATTCGCAGACGGCCGTGGGCGACCGAGATATTCACGAAATACCGGCCGTATTTGCCCAATCTAAAGAACTCAGTCATCAGTCGCCCGAGATAAGACCCGGCTCTCCAGATAACGCGAAAATAATATATTCGTTTTAATTATTAAAAATTAATCACATCCGACCACCAAGGTCACAAAAGCCGACGTGCGAATCGACGTATTCTGGTAAATTCCACAATTCACCCCCCAATACCCTGAAAAGTTATTTTGAATTACGCTGAGGACAACACGCGCCGGGGTGCTTGCGACCGGGAATCTGATAAAGATTAGATAAGCTAATAATTAGTGAACGCCCGTAACGGGGCATACACTATTTTCATTCTATGTCAAGCGCTATCAAAAATATACACCTCGTTATCATCTCGCGAGCGGCACCTGGTCGAATGTCATTTCCTTTAAAACCGGACCAGGTGCCCATCGAATTTAAAGATGCGTTACCGAGTTCAGGATAGGCCGTTCATTTGCCTGAGTATGCACTGAAAATTGCCAGCGCCATAAACTGACTCTTTGCAACGCTCAATTTATTCCCTTATTCAGTATAAAGCAAAATACATTCTACGGTAAGAGAAATCAGTCGTGTGACACCTTTATCGTACATTTGTCTCAATCATAAAAACGAGTGAGGTAATAGTTACTAGAAATAACGGAGAGCACTCAATGTTTACCACCCCGTAGTTTTCAGTTCTCGAAATGTGTGCACAAGAGTATGGGGATGTCAGTTTTTGCCTTCCGGTTTTCTGGTAGAATTTATGATTCATTTTATATTTTTCTATTGTCAGCTATTAATATTTGGGAGAAAAACATTAAACAGTCTGTACAGAATCAATATAATGTACAAACCATAATTTATACAAATCGTTAATAATAACAGTATTGACAGCCGTGGTCCGAACGTAATCTCTATCAGCAGAATTCAGTCAATCGGGTAAACGAGAACGGAGCTAACCTCGAAAGCAGCCACATCCTCCCCAACGATAAAACAAACGGCCGTCCTTCGTTTCCGCGACGTTGCCACCAATATATATATGCCGCTCTTATTTCAGTAACAAGGTCCAGGCCGCCGTTTATAAAACTAACGGACAACTTTTGCGACTCTTCTTTTTCCCTCTTTTTGTCATTTTCTTATTCACCCGAGGACGACCGACCCGAGCGCGGGCTGTCAAACTCGGCTCCTCCTCCAACCGGAATACCATTATCAATCCTACACCGAGATACTGAACTGGAAATGTAAAAGACTCCATCATTTACAAATGTTGCTCACAATTCACTCCTAACTGATTGATTAAGTAGAATACTCAATTCGTGTTAAAGTCGAAAGGGACGTTAAGATCACGATTCAGTCTTACACAAGGAACAAGTCTTTTCAGCGGCATGTGGACATCACTGTGTCTTTGATCCACCGACCATAAATAGTGCGACTACATTTTCTCTCTTCTCTCGGTTATTTTGCCCATTCGATGCCTGCTTCGTTGTTGGCGGACTTAAGTGTGTCGACAGCCATGAATGAACCATCGCCTCAGCCAAGTGAGAGGACCGCATTGAAGACTCTGCCGATGTTTTTATCAATTTTGATCGTATATGACTCTCTAAATTTTTTTCCTTACTGTTGGGAACATTACCCCTACATCTATTGACTATTCTTTTAATTATATTTACAGACCACCAATTTCGTTTTTGGAAATTGTTTTGAACTATGTTTCCTTTTATTTTATGAAAAATATCAACACCACCCTGCAGCCCAAAAACTTACTATGGATAAGTAATAAAGAAGCTCCAGTAATTTGTATATGATCTATAAAACCACCACCGTATATAAAAATAGATAATGGAGTGTGCGGCATACACGGTAGACAACCACGAGAAATATAAACGAGATAGTAACAAAAAGACGTGAACAGGCGAGAATATCTCCAGTAATCGATTGAAAAAAAAGTACTTTAAACAAACATTTCATAGTATTTTATACCACTACATTGGAAGGTTTAACATTGAATTCTGCGTGTCCCTTAAATCCCGTGTAATTAAAAATGGTTCCGGTATCGCCCCTACCGGCTCAGATATTAGCCCGGATGTCAGATATGGCAGCCCGGGGTTAAAAACCGTCGATAAACAACCCGAAAGCTCAGCGATTTCGAATCCAATACGCTGTGTTCTTGTAGTCTGATTTGTATCGTCGTTTGGGGGAAAGGTGATGTAATGCCGGCGATTCTAAATTAGTATCGGGAATTGCGTAACGCCCCCGGCCGCCTCATTTCAGTGGTTATTCGGAATATTCTGTCTTTTGACTAACTTGATTGAAAATAAAAAATACATAGTTGAATCGCGCATAAATACCTTATTTATGGGTTCATGAAGAATTGCATGGCCAACTTTAAAGGAACAGAAAAATTACCAACATTCGAGCTGGTAAAAAATTACCGGACCGGTTGAATCCGGGAAACGATTTGTACCAAAGATATCTCTCTCTCTCTCTCTCTCTCTCTCTCTCTCTCTCTCTCTCTCTCTCTCTCTCTCTCTCTCTCTCTCTCTCTCTCTCTCTCTCTCTCACACACACACACACACACACTTATTTCGCGAGATGTAAAACTTACGGCTGTAAAAAACGTTTTTACAAGCCGCCGTTTGATACGAAGTCGGCAGCTGGAACAGAGTCTTATTCTTGGAGTTTTATCAAGGCGAAACGAGCTCATTACATTTACCCAAGCGTCAAGGGTTGTAGAGGTTTTTTCTTTATCTAAAACAGGGAAACCGGGCAGGATTTTAACTTGGGGCGTTTTATTTAACGGTCGTTTTATTCCGGTCGGAGGCCGGAGCCAAACGGGCGAGGCCGAAGACGGGGAACTGACAGGAGTTTGCCAGGATCGCGGAAAAATGCCAGAAAACGATTATAACTAAAATAAAGGCGGGATTCGGCTCACTTCCTAGCTACTATTTGTATGCCATTTGCGAAGGTGCTTGTGGGTCCGGGAGTTATATGTCCCCTCCAGTTTGTTTAGACCTAATCAACATGGTTTCCTTATCCCTAACCCGAATTATATTGTCGAATTAATATTTTATTTCTGAACTTCTGAACAACTTTAATTACAACAAATCAGGGGTTATTTTGAATGCTGTGCGGGGGTTTATGTTTATTTGTTTCCTTGTCATTTATAGCACAAGGAGATAACTCACGTTTATGAATGAAAAGAACGACACATTATGTCCCAGTCGTTAGTGCATGGTATTATACGAACAGTGGTTGGTGATGGAAGACCCCTAACAATTTAAAACTTTTAAAACTATTAAATTTAAAATTTTAATAATTCGTTCGATAATAATTAATGAACCCGGAGATTATATTAGTTTCTCCTCCTACTTTCTTGGCCATCGCAGTATGAATGAAGTGTCTTTTAAAGTAAAATAAAACGGCTTAAACAGCTTTCTGTAGTCGGCCTTTCTACTCGGAAATTCCCACTTCAGAAAACCCACATTCCAGATATCTTCCAAATCAATTTCCGAAAAGGTGAACAACGATATTTCTACATTTATTTGAGTACCAATACTGTAATTACGTTTCTTTAAAAAAAAGAAGAAAAAAGTACGTATTCTTCGTCTTAATACGTAATGAAAACATTTTTTTCAATTAGTCCGACATTAACTCATAATGATGTCAAGGAAGAGGACAGCTTATTACAATATTAATAAAAACGGGGGATTATTAGGTGTTGAATTATTCTATCAATCATTGGCCCGACTGCCAGCCAGCCACCGCACAACTGCCACCAAACCGTGGCAAGATTAAATTGTCGGCCAAGGATCGTGCAATACAAAGGCTATTTTCATTTCTCCTTCAGATCTAAAATATAAGCTATGTAATGAGCTGTGCTCACTTTTAACTGTTTCAACATATTATTGCAATTAATTAAATTCAGTGCGAATAACACATCTCAATTGATTCAATTAATTTTCGTACACCCGACGATACTCAGAGGCGCTGTAACTTCGGTTAATTTACATTTTGTTTTCGTCAGTGAAATGGAGACAAAAATTGGTGTCTTCGGTCAACTGTGGTAATCCTAACCCATACGATTTTGACGTAGTGTTGGACTATGTAGTGTACAAATATATGAGTTATGTAAATAAAAAATATCTATATTACAAATTGGTCGGAAGGGAAATATCAGCCAGCGTTGGCGATAATTCAAATTTACTATCATCCCAATTAATGAGCGTAACAAACGGACAGCATAATATAAAACTGCAGCTCATTGCTAAACCCTGAGTACGAATTCCAGTTTTCTTTTCTTACTCAATTTTTTTAACAGCAGTTGTGTAATCTATCATTTCTATGCACTGGTACAACTTTTAAGTTGGTTTTATTTTCCGGTTATATTTCTCCTAATCCGTGTCCTGTTTTCAAGAGTGACCGTTATTATTGTTTATGCAAAAAATCGGGAAAGCGATACTCATGAAATGAGTACTCGTGCGTAAACGGAGACAATGGCTACTCCCGACTTGTCGAACCGAACGTAAGAATACATTGTATTTTCGGCCCGAAAAAAATATTGACACAGGTTGTTGAAACAAATGCGTCAAACGGTGGAATGGAGTCACTCGAATGAATTTGAATTAACGTCAGCGCGTATACTTCTATTTCTCTCATTGTTTAATTCAGATGTAGGGGTATAATTGGATATACTTACAGTCGATATGTTTCGAGTACGCGAAAAACATTTCGGTCCTTCAAGATTTCTCGATTGGATCAATTCCATGACCCACGAGAGACGTAAGGGGAAATAGTTTACTACATCTAATCATTAAATATGATGTCGCATGAGCATGAACTCAGTACCTCAGAATTGATTGTTATGAAATTGTTATTTTAACACTTTTAAAAGTCTTTTCGCCCTCTTGGCGAAACCCTTCATTTTTCGGAATGTGTGTATGGTGCAATTAACGAGAGCCGGGGCCGTGTTGTTGCCGGAAACATGCAGCAAAATCTTTGGTACTGCATCTTGGGCTTCGTCAACATCCAGCCTAATAAATTATAAGGAATAAAAAAGATGACACCGTAGTCATGATTTTATAACTGAATTTTCATGTATTTGAAAGTTGTGGCTGGCTAAACAAAAATGAGGCAGAAAATGTATATATATATAGGCCTAGGGTTGCCGGTTTATCGGGCGAAAGGACTGGGATACGGTGGCAGCGGCCAAATTTCAGACCCATATTGTGTCCGACCCGGGAATTTCTATCTGGCCGTGATTCTAAAAGCAAGGGGACAGCGGCCCAGTGGCGGGCTTGAATCCGGCCTTCCCGAGAAGGCCTAAACCAGAGGGGGCCGATTATCTCAGCCCAATTTTTCACGGGAATCGAGTACACGTGTCTGGTGTCTCACCGCCATCGAACCCAAATATATACATAGACCACCTGAAACGGCGGGGAAAGATAGAATCCACACTGCTCCTTCGCTTAGTCTCTTTTCGTTCTGTTTTCTGTAACAGTAGAGTGGTTGTTAACAATACATTTCATGATTAAAAATTAAGAAAAATAATTACGCGTCAAAAAAGTTACTACCGAGGTTACACTATTTGGTTGTCAGCGATGATTTTAAATGATATTTCGTTTCCACTCTCAGATTTGTAAATTATAGGTGCACCCATGCATATCAGTTTCCAACGAAGCTTCCTATCACTGTATTAACAGTGGACGGCGGTTCATTCTCTGGCAACTGGCATTTAATGATTTACTGCTAGATGTGGAGAAGTGTCAGCGAGTGGAAACAAAAGATCGAAAGAGTGATAATTACGTTCCGGTCAGGTTTTGGGCTAATTTTTGGCGAAACGTTGTTTTTGAAGTTCTGAGCTCAAATTCGAAATAGAAACTCGACCGCAAATGTTCTGCGAGGAGCGTTCTAAAGGAGAAATGGTAAGTTAATGAAGCACAATTCACTTCTGAAAATAGCCATGAATGCAT
The DNA here is from genome assembly GCA_019843655.1 of Lethocerus indicus. NCBI lineage: Eukaryota > Metazoa > Arthropoda > Insecta > Hemiptera > Belostomatidae > Lethocerus > Lethocerus indicus. Next base: position 14,851,282 of record JACDQD010000003.1, on the reverse strand, counting down.
GGGCCGTGCCAATTTTTCCGTCACGAGCTTTACGAGAGGACGAAATTGTTTTTATCCATTTTTTCTTCATTATATCTAAAAATCTGCTGATTTCGCGATGATCACTTTTAAGTAATCGCAGGTTATGAATAGTTGTTTAAATTCACAGTACAAGGAATATTGTGTTGCTAGTAATATAATTTCAACGCTCCAGCTTTATAGCCTGCAGCTCAAATTTTCAACTTATTAAATTGTGACAATGAATATATTGTCTAAAATCAATATATATATATATATATATATATATATATATATATATATATATTAATGAAATGAATATATTGTCATTAGTTTCTAATAAAGTATATTTTATGTTCCTATCATTCCAAATTAAATTATAAATGATTTAAAAATTTTTAGAATTTTAGAAAAAATTATGCCCTTTATGACACTGCTTTTTTTATTGTAGATTTGTTTCAAGAAACTTTCCATTAGTTATCCTTATTGTTTTTTAACCCTTTTTCGCTAAAGGAAGATATGTAGGTCCAATTTATAGCCGCAAATCATTCATCTGAAAAAGAAAATAGTTTGTTTATTTTAAGCAACTATTTATAACTTTTGTGAAGTAACTCTTTTAATTGGAAACTAGAAAACTCTTCTTTCTCCTTCTGCTTAATATTTAGTAAATAGTACATATATAATAAGTACAAAGTAAAATAAGTATTATACTCTATTGTATGAACAGAATAATTGGTCTCGTGTATTAACAGTTTTAGAATTTAATTAAAATAAACTGGAAAATTCTTATTCTTTATGCTGTCCCTTTCCTCCAAACTACAACCTCAGGCCTAGAATGAAAATGTTTAGCATTCACTTATCGCCGATTTTCCTATTATAGTTTTACGCTCCGTTAACTAAAATTTCACTGGAAGATAGTTAGTGAGTGATTATTTAGTGGAGCGGTTTCAAAACCTAAATTAGGCCGTCACGGACTAAATGAAACCGGGTAAATAGTGGAGCACGCGAATCACCCCGGCGCACGCGAAAGTAGGCAAGTACGCTCAGTCGCTCAGTACTGCACCTTAAAATGCAAAAATATCGACCTCTAGCTCCCTGCTCGAATTAAGCCCAATCAGCACAATCCGCTCCTTCTGCATCAGTGGATTAAAGAGAAAATATCTGAGAAGGTTAAAAAATGCTGATAGAATCGATGAAGAAGTTGTATTCACATCAAATTAAATTGTCACCGAAATTTTATATGCCCTTTAGCGTTCAAAGCGTCAATGCAAGAAGGACTTCCTTCAAACATTTTTAAATCTAAGCCCGGAGTTCTATCGGCCGTTTACTTGCCTCAAACGATATTAAATAAGGAAATTTCGAAGGACAAATCATTAATTTATACAGTGTGCCAATGCGAGCTCGCAAGGTTATAAAGTCGCGTTCGAATTTTATTGTGGCCGTAAAGAGGAACTTATTTAGGAAAATATCCTTAGGCTAGCCACTGATAGTTGTATAACCCAGGAGACGAAAACCAAATACTCGCTACTAGTATTCCTTTATTTACCGTGTGCTGCAGTCGTCGATATATTACCGATACAACAATAATTACAGACGCTATGAGCCCAGATTCTAGTGGAAAATAATAGTGCAAGTAGTAGCCATGCAGATAGGCTTGCCGCACAAGTAACAGTACTATGTCAGCTGGACAATGATAGCGATTATAGTCGCAGAGCGTGAATTGTCGGTGAGTTGTGATTGTTGTGTGTGGAAGTGTTATTCTCAAATATCGCGACAACGTGGAGCGTTTTAACGATACTCCAGGTTTCTGGTGGTTAGGTGCTTCAGAAGTGTTTAATTAATATATAAGTTGATAACACTCTTTCTATCGTTGTTTTATTGCAGAAAACAATCCCGCCAGCTCCCGTTTCAATTCAGGCCGTCCCTAAGTATAAAGATAAAGATTTCTGGAACATGTGTCGAAATGTTCATTCTAGTTTATTGATGCGAATTCACAGCCGTCTAAGTACGTTCGACATATCGTCTCTAATAAGTTAGCTCCTCGATGGTAGCAAACTATTCAGTCACAGTGCAGGCGTGCACGATGCTCCAACAGCACTCGTTGTTACGTACTTCACTAAGTTACAACTGACGATGGTAGGAAACCGAAATCGGTCTAGTACAGGGTGATATCGCAAGAAATATTAATCGACTTTAACAATTGTTATAAATTAATAATATGTTATTATTTATATAATTAAGTAATATGTAAGTACGTAATTAAGTACTAACTAAAAAATTATGGAATGTCACACACTTCATAGTTCTACGATAAACTGTAAGTAGTACTAAAAATATTCAGGGAAAAATGTAAGGTTCAGTCCCAACGTTCTCTTTGATCGGCCCCGTGGCCCGAAACCCGTGAAAAATTCCATTATTTCTGTCCGCGTTGTAACCGGGCGATAAATTAAGAGGAAGTTGAAAAGGCGGAGGCCTTGCGGCGGCCGCCCGGCCAGTTTTTAGTACACAATAGCTTAGTTTTTAGTAGCTTAAATTAGAGCAGAAGTAGCGGCAGCTGGCAGGGGGTTGGCGAGGAGTCGGTCCGACTGCCAAAACAGAGCGGGAGCCGGAGCCAGAGCGGGCCCCTGTCAACCGGCGAGATCTATACACCAAAACTACCGACGCTTAAATTCCCCCCGGCTCTCAGCCTAACTCGACTCTCGACTGGATTTTTTCCAGAACAGCCTCCCTAGAACACGCCCTCTCCCATCCAACCACAAAAACAACAACGCGAAAGAACGCTCCAACGTGCAGTTTTCAGGACGCCCCCCGGACTATCCTGTCCCCTTATCAAAGTTCAAGCCCAATACGACGTTTCTGTCCCTCCCATCGACTTATTTACGATTGCAAAAGAACAAGAGGAAAGCGATAAGGTTTATAGCATCCGTTTCCTTATATAAAACAAGAAATACATATCGTTCCTCTGCATCACCTTCGGATTTCATCTCATTGCAATGAAATAAGTAACATATACCGGAGTCAAGTCGTCAACCTCATTATTCTGTTTTTACGTCTCTATTCTCTTTCGATGTAGTATAAAATGCTGGAAATCCTTGATAAAGTCAAATAAAATTGATTGAATTCTGCCCGGAGCCGTCTGCTAGGTAGCGCCTTTCCTTGTAGGTGGATCTTAATTATAAGCAGCCCCCCTACCTCCCCCCGATTACGGATCTTTTGGTGGAAAGCCAGCCAGGGGTTGTCCGGGAGCCAGCGCCCAAACTCTCGTTCCTTGTAAAAACAGAGATCCAACAGATCCTACAAGAAAAAATTAAAAAGCAATTAAAACATCAGGTAAAAGAGGGCAGAGTCAATTGAGTAGTAGATACAATTGAGAATTTTGGTTTGATTCTGTTGTGGCAGGTAAATATCTTCTTTTTACCTTATTGTTCGTTCATTGAAATTCTTTTCTGACAATTAAACTTATAAGAAAGTAATCATTTAAATACTTTTCCAGGTATTATTTCACCTACAACTTTCTTTTAGAGAAAAGACAGAGATCAGGAAATTGAATACGCTTCTGTACCCTTATCTTTATAAATAGGAAAATATTTAAGTGCACCAGATAAAGCCAAAATAATGAAACCGAAATGAAGTGAAAAATATAAAATGTAAATGATCTGTTTCAGTTTGCATTTCAGTATGCCCATACGATCATTAAGTGCTTGTATTGTTGTCGGAATGATGGATGTGTTTTCATTATAACAAATGCAGGAGCTGTGTATCAGTCGCGGATGAAAAAAATTTTAGGCACCAATAAAACCAAATTGGAATATTTGACAAATATTACGAGTATATTTTTATCTCTTATCACCTCCGAGCGAAATTTTATTACAAAATTTATATTACGAATGCTGAAACAAATAGTAATTCAAAACCAATTACATTTGGCCTAGAGTATGACAGACTCAAGTATTTGTTCACTGTCAGTAACACGCATATACATACAAAAGAAATGTTCACACATTTCGTCTGGTCCACGATTCGAGCGGTAAGTTGTGTGTTCTAACAGTGTATTGCTTCTGTTCAAACAACGACATTTATTTATTTGAAGGTCAGGATTTTTCACTGTATAAGCCGAAGGATAAAACTATTTATAGAAGCATTTAGAAGATATGCACCTGATGTAAATATAGGATATAAATAGGGCTTATCCCAACAAGTCTCAGTCTCCATTTCGTGCCTTCAATTTGAGAACAACATGTAAAAAATTCCCCTTATTATATATTATATAATATTATTATTTAATAATAATAATTTATTGTTTGTTGGTTGAAGCATATAAATTGTCGTCTAGATCTAAGTAATTCGTTTATAACATACTAATCTAACAACCTTATCTTTCTGTATATCTGTTCATTTCTGAGAGTATATTTAAATATTTACTAAACATAAATAATATAACTCAGGCGGTTCAAAACGACGGAAACGAAGGCGCCATTCATCTCAATTTTCGTTGTCCTCTTCTCTCATGACATGAAGATTCCTGTCGACTTCGCGAGTTCATTTTACGCCAAAAATAGACGTATCCCGTGCTGGGAATGTTCACGTTTGCTGCAAATAACTCACCGTACAGAACTCTGGGCGGATTCTCCCTACGTGTCGCTATTAATATGCCTAAACGTTAGCTATTAGGCTAAACGTAACCTGAAGTTATTAGTTACATATTACGAAACTGAATTGTGACGTTCTTTAATCTTTTGTTCACAACAGGGATATTCTTATAGAGTGGTGTAGACAAATTATAAGACAAAGTCGATATTGTCTAAATTATATTAAGGTATGTGTTGCCCTTTTTTGACCAAGGATTGGAATGTCAAAGAAAACTTAAGGTAGACCTTAATAATAAATGAGCGAGTGATGACGGAAAATCAAACACAAAGAGTGACGGTACTTTTACAATCCCGATAAGGGAAGAATATATTTATTTTTTTATTAGCCATTCAAATAATTTATCTCACTTGAAATATTTGTACTTACTTATAAAAACCTATGAGTGGTTAACCTAAGACAGTACGCTTGTTGTGTTATTTTATTTGCATAAATACAAGTGTAAAATATAATAAAGCTTCCTAAAGATTTATAGGTTCACATTTTATTCACATATTCATATATTCTTACAAATTTACAATCATTTTTATACATAATATTACATACAATACATCTTTATATTTAATTTATAATAATTGTTCATATTCCTATCTTTTTTTGCAGATATTTGTCAAAACAGGATCTAGCGCAACTAGCGCCCCCCTGAGTGTGATGCGGAAATGTACTCAACTAAAGTTCGTTGGATGCACTTGGACCAATTAATTAGATTACTAAAATTAAACTTTTTTTCAATAAATTTTGGATCATCTAGGGTAATTCAATTCACATTTTGAAAGGTTTTCGGAGATTGATAAAATATTTTTATTTGTTCAGAAAGTTAAGCAATGTACGCTTCATATTTTCTAACGCGGTGGTAACTTGTCTGTGTACGGGTGAAACAATTAACATAAGGTTTTTATTACTGGTTCATAAATCTTTTTTTAACCGAAGGCAAACATGCTGGTCTACCGTGTTTGTCTTCCAGTCGCCGGTCGGATTTGGTCCTCGTCCAGGAACCGGTGGCCCGCGCTCCTCCCCGATCATTCATGTTGAGTTGTTAACGCTACCATAATTCACTCCAAAATTACGTTTTGTTTGTGATTGTAAGGTGTGCGTAGGCGTTCCAACTCACTACACAGGACTAGTAGCCATTCTAGTCGTCTAGATCGGGATCTTGAAAATTCTCATGGGCATTCTCTACCGTTTCGATAGATGGTAGTCGTCTCCCTTTCTTTTCAATGAATTCAAATTAATGATTCTGATAGTAATAAATTATTTATTTCATTATTTAAACATAGTACTCGACTGCCATTAACACACAATCATTTTTATGGTAAGCCACCACTCTCAAATCTTCAATTCTTTAAGGCTTTTGCTTAGTATTATTATTACAGTTGGACCTTAAAAAGCAACAGAAAGTTTATGATTGCAAGGTGTGCATTAAAAAAAATGTATGATGTTGTGTACAGAATTTATTATTATTAATGTCTCTTATATACTATCATAGTTTCAGCAAATGAAATAAAGGATTGAAAGCTCTTAAAAAAGGACAAAAATGAATTTTCACAGAAAAGGCTCGGGCAACATCTGGAACTCAATATATTGAAAGGAAAAAGTCCTGCAGCCTGTAATTGTTTGCCGCCTTTGAAGAGGACTGGGGGCTTAGTTTACAGTAGGCATGCCTCCTATACCCCCGGTCAATTGTTCGAGGCCCATATGGCCATACCATAAAGTACTGTTTCCTTTACGCCTCTAGTCCTAACAGTCGGGAGAACATGGGTATATCGTATTCTGAAAATTGTTGAGAACATTATCTCGATAATTTACCATTAGCTATACTGAGGAACCGTAGATTATTAAGATTTGTGATGATTTAAAATTGTGTCTACAGTAGTAAATTATTATAGTTTATAAAAACTACGCCGCGGAGCACCTGGACTCCGTATACCGAGAAATGAAGCCTAGTACAATGGGTTAAATTTGTTTCGATAGAGATGTTGACGTGCCAATTGGGCAAATGCCCCGGGCGCCGAATTTCACCGGCTAGGGGTCGCTCTCCCGGGCGCCATTTTATCTCGGTACGGACTGCTCAGGGGGCCATGATTTAATATTGGAAATAGACGGGCCCCCCTAAGCCTTTAAACATAAGGGAAGTTTGGTTCTATCTTTCAGCAAACTGTTCTTGGGCTATAATAGTGAATCGCCCATTAGCTGAGTCATCACATGTATTATGATTATTTCGAAATTCAAATCGCGCAAGTTTTATGACGTTTCGTGACATCATTTCAAGCGAAACAACTCCATGGTAATAACGAGAAGCCCTACATAATGGTAGGGAATACACGCAACAGACTACTCAGTTCTTGCGCTAAAAAATTGACGAACCTGGTGTAGTGTGCAAATAAATAAATCAAAGTATCGTTAAGCCAAAATATTTACCGCAACTTCAAAAGCAAACTATAAAAAGATTGATACATAGTTTGTATAATAAACCTATTCTTGGGAGGGCTTAAAATACTCTTAATTCTACCAATTTTTAATTGGAAAGCCTGAAAATATAATGTGTTACATGATGCTTAAGTATTCGTATACTGTTTGTTTACGTTCATAGGTAAAAAAATCAAAAGGATGGCCCGTCATAAGTAGGAAATCCCAAGGTAAAGTTGCTGAAAAGTCTATCGGAGGTTCTTGTGTTCTCAATTTTTGTCTCTAGCGAAACTCTGAAGCACATAGAGTATTATGAAAGATTTAATTAAACTTTTATTGGGCACTCTTCTCTTTATAACAGTAATACCTTTGCTTGTATGAAATAATGACCCAAGAATCTCCCTAAATAAAGGTACTAAGCATTGAGGATCATTGAGAATGTCTTATGGGCAACCTGAAGGTAGACTAAAAAAACAAAAAAGAAACCTAAAACCACAGTAGTGTATAGATTTGCCAACGGCAACTGTAGGTAATCGGAAACTGGGCGAGGTAAATTTTTCAGTGGCCAATTTTAGTTCAGGCCTCCCCGATAGTCGCCTCGATAATTTTTTTCGGCTGGGGGGTTTCCGCGTATATTATTTAAAGTCCAAAAAATTTTAATTAATGTGGAGAAGCGTTGAGAGAAAAGCCCCGCATGAATAATTTAATAAGCGAAGCGCTAAGAGAGAGGGAGAGAGAGAGAGAGCTAGTGATAGGGTCAGCGAATGGGAAGAAGAGAGACGGAGTGAAGCAGTGAGGAGGGAGGGAGAGGAGAGAGAACACATGCCAGGGGCCTGATGTGGGACGATAATGTTGTATTCTGGATTCCATCCAACATTATCTCTAAAGTACATCGTTTCGTCTGGAATTAGAACAGCTTTTTGGTCGTGCACTACTCTCCTCGTGGCGCACAACCTTCTAATGACAACCGATTGGATAGGCTTTTATCTTGACCTCCGATAACTAGTACTGTAGTTATAAATTACTGTACAATTTCGGACGAATATATTCAGGGCCGAGCGGAGCCTAAACCCCGCGAGGGAGATAATAAAAAGAAAGATCAGTTTTTAAATACCATAACCATTCAACCTAAGAAACCGGTCTTCAGTGTGCAAGTTGTATTAAGTAAGAAAAATATTCACTTATAGTCATATATAGTAATATTTTTTGTCTTCTCAACTTGAAACTGTAGCAGCCAACCAAGTAACTAAGTCAATTTATCTTTTTAAGTGCAACTCACACACGGTTTACTAGTACGAACTTGACGGTCATTTTCACGATTTCAATCCCGATTAATTTTGCAACTGGCGACCAAATAAATTTTGCCAATTTTGTGTTTTAAAATATGTTTCTTTTAACGTTTCTAGATTTGACCGGTGTGAGAAAAGCAGGGCCCGAGCCGGGAGACCGAGAGTGAGTCAGTGGCCGAGACAAAACTAAACCGGGAATAGTCCACTTAAAAGCAAACGTGATGCTTTGTTGAGTGAAACGGGCTCACTCACGGGCGCGGCCTCCTCTCACACCCAGACGCGTATACGCAGACCGGCGCTACTCTCTCAGACTATCGGACTCTTTTTCCTTCTCTCTTTTACTCGGTGCTCTCTCGCCCCTTCCCCTTCCTAGCACTAGTCCGGGCCAACGGAAGCCAGTAAAAAGCCTAAGGAAAAGGGAGGCGTATTTGCGTGTGCGTGCGTGGGTGGCTGTCTGTATGGAGTGAGTGAGTGAGTGTAGTGAGAGTGTATGCGTGTGCGAGGGAGACGGGGAGAATTCGAGCCGGGGTCACATTTTGGTCAGTCCTAAAGCCAAGTCTTTGAGCTGCTCGTCGTTCCGAACCCCCGACAGAATTTATTGTCGTCCCTCATCCCACTCTTCCATTCCGCCAGTAGAAATTCTGTTCCGTCTGTTTGCTTCGGACCCACTGTCATATGAAAATGTCGGATATAGACAAAAAATGCGGCGAGGAGAAATAAAATAAATTTTACATACTTTCATTTCATGTTCTAATTTAAACAAGATTTCGTGAGACTAAAATGTCCTTATTGTGCGCCAATTAAAAATATATGATGAGAGTTTTCCTAAAATTAATGACCGAGGTACTTTTTAAACGATGATACTAAAAATATTTCAGTAATTACCATTCGAAATTAACCTCTTATTGAAGGACTAGTAATGAATAAATTTGGACTATCATTTGCAGCCTGTGTATAGACTAGAGGATTCCACGGGTAGGGTGCTCAGCTGCGTTGATCTAGCGGGGACCTATTAATTCAGAGTGACTTAACTGCTCAACGTTTTATCTGGTACAACCCCCGGTCTTAGTTATTAACCGCCCAGTCTGGATGTAACACTCAAATTGGCGTTAATATTTTGTAGAATAAAATTCTCGCACGACGAATGTTCAGAAATTCGTACTATCATTGCGTCGAAGAGAGGCAGACAAATCCTGGACGCTGCAACCGCGGCTATTGGGCAAGTTCCAAGCGGCCAGCCCTTTTTTCGCTGAGTAAGTTCTTTAAGCCTTGGGGTAGATGTAACACCACGCAAACTCTTTGGCACAATGCGAGGGGGAAGGGGTCGAACAGACTTTCGCATGCTCGTAAATTAGCGCCTCCCTCGGAGCTTATAAACCGCTGGTCTCCTTCAGCGCTTTAATTTTGAATTTCAATATTTATTCCGTTTTTCTTGTTAGCTCGAGGGGTTTCCACTCCTAGGTAAACGGGCGATGTATATTTTCGGGACAACAGCACTAGACGCAGATTTGTCGAGTCGGGAGGGAGATAAAACGTGTTAATTTATTAATGGGTCCCGACAGCTCGTACTCCTGCAGCATCACAGTGTCTCGGCAAATCCGGATTAATCGAATGAACGCCTCTGAAATATATCCAGGAAGTTAAACAGAGTTCCAAATATTCATTGGCATTCGCGCCGGGTGTTAGATGAAGGTCGTTAGGTCCCCCTCGTTAGTCCATACACTAACGTATGTACATGTAAACTTTCATTACATTTGAAGGTTTGATGATAACATTAAGGATTATTGAATATAAATGAATAATATTACTTATCGCATCTATTCTTTTTTATAATCTATTATAAAATCGTCGTACGTAACGAATTACGAATAAATCATATTCACTATTGACTTAAAGAGGATTGAATTAAGGTACACGTTAGTGACTAGCGGAGCGGTGGTAGGTGCGGCCCGATTAGCTCCACTCGCGAAGAACAATAAAAGGTGACGTGACAAGCGTTTTAAAGAGCAGGTCGGCTGTCGCTGACTATGAAAGATGCGCGCCCCCGCTTTGATGTCTTAGGCTTCGGGGAAGGTTTACGGGCCGGTTTTACGGCGGGTAACCGAATCCGAGGAGGTGAGGCCGTGCCAAAACCGAACTGAGATTTTTCACGAGAGGTAAAGGGCGACGGGCGATGAAAATTTAAAACCGCTCCATCGTTCGGGGAGGACGACGTTAGACGGGGCTCGAGCTGAAGTTAGAGCCGCGGTGACGTCAGGGGGCAAGGTGGCCTGTCACTCACAAATCAGGCCACTCGAGAAGGTTCGCAGCCCCCGTTATATATAAGGGGAATATATATAAGTGCCACCGAAGCCCGAATCGATAATTACATGTGTGTTGAACACGACACTTTACAAATCTAAAAGATATCGGTCACACCCCGAGCGCGTTGTCGGCAAAGAAGAGTTGTCTCCTATGCGAGACCGGTTGCTAGTCTCCTCATCGCAGCTAGAATTAAGTTAATATTGCTGCAGATCAAGTACTCTCTCAGCAAATTTTAATTATTAATCCAAGTGTTCCAAAGTTGGCGCTACTTCTGTCAACTTCTTAGGTAAGTGGAGACTTAAGTTTGATTCCCAGAATTCCCTAATCACTGTTGTCGCTAATTGTAGTTCTGATAGAATTATACAAATAAACATAATGTTTTCATTGTGTAAAAAATATGTAAGGAATGAAAATGTAATATTTGGTATTTGGTTTAATTTTTGTTCGTTCTAAAACGGTGGACTTTTTTTGATGAATTAGACTATTAATTATACTGTGTAATGCCCATAACAATTAATTCGAATTTATCCCAGGAAAATATATTTTATTAGGGATATATCTAGATCTAAGTGGGATGTTGTTCTTCATAAATTTGAAGAGGATTTGAAATACGAATTTCCATTAATACTAATATATCGTAGAAATATGTTTTGTTACTAAGTTTGGACTTGGACTTGGAGAAGGTCTACCCTTGCCACCCTAGTGGGTCTTTTTTTTATGAGGGTGGCCTTTGTGTGTAGCGGTTTATGAGCGACCCTCCCCCCACTCTGTTGCTAGCTGGAACAGCATGTGTTTCCTTCTTCTTGTCCACATATGTCTCAGTTTTCTGCCAATATCGTTTCAGTTAATATGTATTGGCTTTTGGTTTCGAATATTCTCCTTTGCCAGTTTTTATTGTCATGATTTGCAATTTTGAATGTGCTATTCCGAAGTGTCACTCATTTTTCACTAGATCCCGTTATTAATGGTATGTATAATATAAGCGATCATTTCATTTTATTAACAGAGAATATTAGTACTAGTAACCTTTATACATTGAAAATTCCGATGCATGATTTACGTTTAAGTAGAAATAACGCATTATTAATTACTAAACTATTATGATATTCCGAGATAACTTACAGCGCGTAAATATAAACATACTGACGTTTTCCCGTTTCCATGTAATATTTATAACTAAATTCAATAATCAAATAAAAGGATGATTTGATCTGTGATGCGTTCGATTCCGAGCGGCAGTCAATTGTGCAGGCGATGGATGCCACGTAGGATGACATCGTAACCGGGTGAAGTTGGAACTAGTCGCTGTACGTAGGAAAAAATGTGTGAGGTATACGGAAAGAATGTTGCTTACAACAACAGTTTTAAAATAGCGTTACATTTAGAAGAGGTTTAGTAAACTCGGACCAACGGTAAAAGGAAGGGGTAGAAGGAGCGTAGTAAAACTAACTGCAGAGCCATTTCCTGATGGTGCCTTTGTAGTGGATTGATAGAGGGTCCCAAATAGGACTGTCAAACCGGAGAAAGATTCAAAGGAAGGAAATGAACCAGACGACTCGTCTGGTCCTCTCCTCCCACCCTCCGCTGGTGAATATACCAACCTGCCTAATATGGCACTCAGTCAACCTCCTCTACCTCTTCTGCTGTTAGTTGTTAATTAGTTTTGTTTACGAGGAGTTCTGTTATTTGAGTGCGCGGATTACTACAAGTGGCGAGATGCCCGTACCTGACGAGTGAGGGCGTTCAAGAGTAAAGAAAAAAAAAGTAATTGAAAGGGAATTCCGAACTTTAGTCAAATAATTGAACGACCTATAGGGATGTGATGCCTGGGGTATGGACAACTTATAATTAATTTTTTCAAAGATTAAATTAATTGTATTCGGTAATATAAAGCATACGTGATGTCTTCAGGGCCTTTTTAGTATGGCTGGTATCTATGAAATCAGAATACATTCTGTTTTAGTACACTGGAAATTATTCGAGATTGACTTTAAAATAAATTGCACAGACAAGGCCTGCCAGTGACTCATTTAATGGCACCTCTACGGTAAAAGGTTGTCAATTTTCTATCCTAACTTGTGACGTGTTTTCACAGCTGCTCCTCGTTGAATAATAAATAACTAATATTGTTTGGCCCCGTCTTACGTCCCTTCGATTAGGGCGATGGGATACCGGAGCTTTTAAATTGACTTAATTATTCTGCGCTCTATGTCACTTTCTTAAGGACTAATATTTATGTTCTTATAAATATATTCATTTTATAGAATCAATAAACCTCTAAATTGTATGTGTCTATGCGAGTTTCTAGTTATTAAGCCAGACCATACCCTAACATTTCAATGGAAAGTCGAAAGTACCAAGCATCGGCCTTGACACCCATTTATAACGCGGTTATCTCATTAAAAGATTAAATTAACGCGTATAAGGTCATGTTACGAACAGGAAACATACAACTATAATTCAGTACGAATACAGAAACGTTCACAATAGATAGGTGATTAATTGAATATTTGTTTGAATATCGCAGCTCATATGATTTTCTGGTTACATTCAGGGTAACTAAACCCCGCTTCTCGCCATTTTCGTTGGTTTTTAGTGAGGACATAATAGTAACTGTCACTGCACTGGTAGTAGTTTTGTGATGGTACGCGCAAGGTACTCACTGTAAATAAAATCGTGTCTTCTCGGGGTTAGACGGGCACATACCACCCTCCTCGGCCAGACATGTTTCTCTGTATAGCGGTACCCCTGGGGCGTGTACTTTGTTAGTGATTCGTGTTTAGAAGTTTGTGCTGTTCTTGCAATTTTACCTCAGTCTTCGGCGACCCTAATGAATTTTTTTTATTTACGTCGGCTACCGAGCCCGGTTGGCGGGATATTCGTGGAACCCGGGTTCTGTGAACGCGCCCGAAGATAACTGTTCTATCTGATCGGTTGGTACGCCGACTTCGGTAACGGTTATTTATACTTAGGGCGCACAGACGAATTTTTATCAAACACGTGCCGTCCACCCCCTCGCCCGCCGGTAAAAACATTCCCTTTGATTGCCGCCCGTCCAAATATAATGCCAAATGTAAATAGCTTAGGGCCTAAATTTAAAAGCGGTTAAGTTTTTTTAACTAAGATATTAGCAGTGATTAATGGCAAACATTTGGCAGCTTTGTCCCAATATAAATAGAAGCCCGAACCGCCGCTAGAAATTCAGCCGCCTCCCCATAAGTGTTTTCGTTTAATTACCATCTCGTTTTACCCTAGCCTTTTCCTAATGCCGCGCTCGCACAAAACCCCCTTACTCTATAGGCCGTATTTAGTAAACTCGCCCCATACTAAATATGGACAATTCAAGAGGAGAGTGCAAAAATTATGGTATTTGACTTCCTGGCGGCCCCGACAACCACTTAATTATTTTATTTAATTATTATTATCAATTTAATAACAACTCCAATTCCAAGGAAGAGAGTAGATACTATCCATTAATTAATTTATTATATGTATTGATTGATAGACTTCATTACTTTAAATTACTACAGCTTTCTTTGTTAACCCCTAAAACATGTAATAAATATCAGAGTAACACAATTTACTGCCGAGTCGAAAAAATAACAGGATAACGGGTTAATGTTTTATTCAGTGATATGAAAATTGTGTGGAATGCGTGTGTGCTTAGTTTTATTGGATAAATAGCCAATAAACCTAACCTTCTTCTTTTATTTCCCAGTAGACGGCTACCTGAAAGTGTTACAGAATAAGAGTTGTAAAAATGATTACTTTTTACTACCTCCTTATCGCTTCGCAGGGAGGAAATCCCGGGCCCGAGACAGATTTATGATTCCCTGATAATGCCGGCTGTATTTTCTAAAATAAACATTAATAATGATATTGAACTATTAAAACTGTAAACGCAAATATAGACTAAAGCGGAAGACTTTTATTATCTGATATTCAATAACGCAGTTTAAATTTTAATTCGAAAATGAGCCCGGAATAAAAACTGATAAAGTAACATTAAAATATAGCATTAGAGCGTGATTTATACTTTGTTTAAATCTCGAGCAAACAACTTTTCTCTGTTTAGCCGCGTGGAAGCCTAGTGCTCTGTCACGCTTAGCTCATGTCATAACATATCATATACATTTTTTCTTCTTGAGTTAAGGTGAATTATACATACATCATTTAAATTGATCGTTTATCTTCGTGGCTAAAACCACCTATTATAAGACATGACACCCACCTATTAATATATAAAATAGACAAAGGGAAAATATGTAATTTTTCTTAAGTAGGAGATGTGGCTGCTTATTCAATAAAGAGGATTAGAATACAATTAAATTATTCATTATTTTCATTACTATTTGGTCGACTGAAATATTGTAATTTTGGAAGGGGGCAACGAAGAATGGTGATATTCCAAGGAAGCTCTTATGACAACATCGATGTCACTGGGTCATGTAATAAATTTCGCGGTAATTTAAGATACCGTCAGGTGGTCACACTACGATTTGGATTAGCATCGTTCTTACGATCTTCTATCCCCACGCCCACAGATAGTGAGAGACCCTTGTCTCGTGATATGACATGCAGTTCGTTACATAACTGCTTGCTCTTGTTAGGTAAAGTAAGGAATACGATATCGGGGCATGTCGACAAATATCTAGTACGTCTTCCCATCGCGTAGTCTACTGTGTCTGCGTTTGCACTTTTCAGATGCTAGTGAACAAACTACCTCATTTGAGTAGTCTACTACTACAGTCTAAATATGCTCGTAGATAGTTGTCCACCGTGTCAACAGGATTACTGACCATCCTTTGTACCATTTGATTATTTTGAAATTGAAAGAGCGGACTAAATCTATTAATGACTAGACACGCAATAGATCCGGTTTTTATTTAAATTTAATGTTTAAGCTCCCGGTGCTACATCTAAAATATTCTCTACAGTCCCTAATTTATTTACTGCGTAACACTAAGAGAACCAATTTACTAATTGATTCAAGGAACGAAGAATTCTTTATGAGGCAGGGTGGGCACAGTATGGCAGAAGTTCAAATTATTTCGGTTTCTAATATATTATCATCTCTCGTTTTATTTGTTGGCCCATCTCTATTATTTGGCCTGGGTCTAGGACGGTTCCATTTTTCGACTATTAATATCCATGAAATGATACTACCGCGTACGTCTCTTACAGCTTCGTGAAAAAACGTTATTTTCACTCCATTCAAGAAATTTCATTTCACGACTTCTATTCCGACGTATTGCCTTATTTTTTACTTTATCTAGTGCATTGAAATAATATTCGGGTAAAAATGTTTTACTACATTATGATCAGAGGGAATCTCTAACAGCCCAAAATGGTTGAAATAGTCGGGCTCAAAACACAAAGTAACGCTCTCAATAAATTACACCAGCATTGAAAAAGACTCGCATTTTAATGTGATAGCTATAGACTGTATAGATGATAGATTATTATTTATATATATATATATATATATCAGATTATATTAATATTTTATTCAGATATACTGAAAATACATCCACAACCTAAGTTCGTATCGGAAATCAATCGATATTCCCACGCTGGCCTGTAAGTATCTTTTAAACGAAAGGGTCTCGTAAAGAAATGTATCCACTAGGAAATGCGATAGAATAATTTTCATTAGCTCGCGCTTAAAAAGTAGCATGATATTAACGTTCCGATGGATTTTGATATCGGACAATAAAATTACGATCTTAATAATTTGGACCCGTGTTGATGTATTAGCAAGCCCTATGTCTGGGATGACGGGTGATAGGTGGGAGGATGGCCGTTACTATTGTAGACTGGACATTTTGACAAGTGTGAAACTTTTGTGGGGGCAGTGACGCGCTGTACTTGTAGCGGTGTCGGGGGCGGGTTGGAGGGGGCCCCCACCAGGGGCCCGGGGCCGCCCGAACGGTATTTTTGTAATTTTCTAAATGGCGCTAACCTCACAGCCGGTGTTGATAACGCCGAATTATCCGGGCAGGAGTGCTCGCCCCCCCGACCAGTCGACTGCCCGCTCGCGCCTCCGTCATCGGAATCCCGGACGCCAAAAATGGCGATCCTGTCCATTGTATGGCGACGGCCCCTGAATGCGAGAGGTATGTAATTAGCTTAGGAATCGACTCCAACCGCCTCCCTCCAGCGCCCTACGATCGGCCGATCGGTATGCGGGGCCACCGATCGCATTTATTCGGTGCTAAAAGTAATAGCTTCCTGCCGGTTCTTGGACCACCAACCCCGCTGTCATTTCTACCGCTTTCCATTTTTTCTATAGCAATCGAAACTTTTAAATGCGTAAAAATCTGAACCTACAGCTTGTTTATAAATGATCCGATAAAACCGTGTTTTGCACAGTAATATTAGTGTTTAGTGTTAAAATCAAAACAGGATACCGGAACTAACCTTTATTAATTGTGCGTGGAACAACTTTGGAGAGACTAGCTTTACAATCCTGATTTCTTTGTTATTGGCCTGCTGCCTCATTTTTTTATCTTCTACCTGCCGTATCCGGGGTTGTATCCTAAATTAATTCGTATTATAATATTCCATACCCGATGATTACGAATGCGATTTATTTTGTGTTATCAACAATTTACAAAAGGTTTATTTTGTAATTATACCGAGAGCATTATGAGGAGATAGCCTGATAGCCAGAGGAGTATCAAACGGTCAATTATATGCATTGAGGACAACATTTTACCACAAATATTCTCTGACTTTTCATTTTTATATCTGCTGTAGTCTATAAATCTCTTCATTTTCTATAATTACTCAAATAAACATTCGTAAAATATCCGACGCTAAGGGAAAGTTTCAACCAAAAAATCGAAATTCAAAAAGCCAAATATGAATTCTAGATGACACTTTTTGGTCGATAAATTTTATCTTGGAATCTCTCTGACCTAACCTTGTGTAGCGACAGTTAATGTTTCTTTTGATAATCCCATTTACTCTCGCGAAACTCTAATTTTTATTGCTAATGCCATCTGGTAAAGTTAAATATTTCAAGTTTTAATTTACGAACAAGTACAAGTTTCATACTGCTTCAAGTATACACTAAACTAAGGAGTTCAGTGGAATACCTATTTGGCGGTCCGAGAGGGGTTTGCCTAACTTGGTTCTTGTGAGCTTCTGCCTCCACTCGCTAGTTTGAAATTTTAATAGTGCAGGATGCACTCTACAGGTAACCAACATGCCTGAGTGTCCCACTATACTACTGAGGTAAAGGTACTGAAGATGGCGAGCATCTGAAACGGCGAAAGAAAAAATCTAGCGAATTGAGACAGACGAGCACAAGGACCAAGGTAAACTAAAAAGTATTATAGCCCAGAAATTGACTTGAAACCCTCATATCCCTATTTTCAGCAACACATTTCGGGTAATAAACTTACAAACTCATCTCGCCTACTAACAGAATTTTAGTCCATTCAGATTACATTTGATTTTTAGTCCTCACTTCACGTAATGGTGGTGTTTATATGATATTCCAGGCCATCAATTCGGTTGAACTCTGTCGACAGGAAGACAACTTAGTAGTTAAAACGCTTCTATAGATATACCAAAAAAATGCTTTTTCAAAAATAAATAAAATACTACTTCACGAAGGCGGAAGTTCGGTAACGCGCCGGTGACTGAACCGGGCGGTCTTGCTTATAAATTCATAACTATTTGCCACTCACTACTGAGACGTTGCCAAGTGGGCATCCATTGAAGGTACAATGTCACCAGAAGTTAATGTCATTAACGTTTAATTTAAATATTGGCACTACTTTCCGCGGTCAAGCTTTCGCACAAATCCCTCCGATTACATTTACAATAGAATACGCTAGTGTAATATTTGTGATCGAGAAAAATTTATTTCTGCCCTATCTGCACAATTAATGTGGTGTTTTTGGTATTGTTATGTTCATATGCGACTGACTCCTTTTAGCATTTTTTCTGATGTTTTTTCTGATCAAAGGTAGAGTTCTGAAATATAGAGGTATATAAATATCGACAGCTGTTTTTAAACTCCAGTAAACATATGTTCGCAGTACTAATCTGCAAGACTGCCTTCTCGAAATCATTAGTCCGTGGATGTTTAGGCCCGGTAGTAAACATGGACTCTGCAGCCGCTCAGAATGACTATAAGATCGGATAGTGGAGGCCATAAAAAATTCTTTCTTTCCGTCTAATGAATCGTAAATCTGGGACGAATTTAACGGGCCCTATGTCACCGGAATTGTCCTTGTTGAGTCTTCCTCCTTTTGCTTTTAAGTAGTAATCGGCTGTTTCACTTATTGAGATTTGTTCCGATTCCCTCATTAAACTATAAGTAAAGCCGACATTTATGAACCTTCAGGACGATCCGTTCCAATTTACATTAACTTTAAGTCTTAAGTCTTTGTCGGATTATCGATCAAAAAGGGGGGGGTGAGGTTATTTAGTAGTAATAGCGGGGCGAATATAGCATCACTTTGGGAATTTATTTTTTCGTTTATTATGTTGCTTTGTTTGTTCTTGAAAATCTCCATATTCTCTATTAGATCGATCTCTTTGCCTTTCTTGCCTGGGTGTATTCATTTTAAAGATTCGTTGATGCGGAGTGTATAATGTCGTTGGCAAAGTTGGATTCGGTTTTATATTTTATTACCTTTATGTGTTCTTTGTATTTGTCTTCTATGTTCCGCTCGGTTTGGCCGATGTACGAGTATACTCCGTCACACGTTCCGCATGTTATTTTGTACACTTCGCTCTTGTTGTGTTTGTTTGGTGTTGGGCATTGAGATATGCTCGTTGGGTGCACTTGCACCGATAAACTAGCGCCCCCTGACGATGGTGCGGAAACGTACTTAACTAAAGTTTGTTGGGTGCACTTGCACCGATAAACTAGCGCCCCTGACGATGGTGCGGAAACGTACTTAACTAAAGTTTGTTGGGTGCACTTGCACAGATAAACTAGCGCCACCTGACGATGGTCCGGAAATGTACTTAACTAAAGTTCGTTGGGTGCACCTGCACCATTAAACTAGCGCCCCCTGAGGGTGGTGCGGAATGCCCCTAACTAAAGTTCGTTTGTGTACTTGCACCGATTAACTAGATTTCTAAAAATAAACTTCTTTCAATAAATTTTGAATCAACACGAAAACATTTATGATCGTAAATACACAATACCAGATAGGTTTCCTGTCATATATTTGGAAGTCAGAACCTAATAGTTGTGACCAGTTGTGTGATCAAATATATATTTGACGGATAATCCGACACAGACTTAAGCCGATTAACAAAATCCCACCCAACCCAAAGAAGACAAACAACTTCCCGAAAAACACAATAACAAGATACACACATATATATATATATATATATATATATATATATATACACGACAAACAGAAAACCACCACAGTAAAAGTGACAGTGACAGTGCAGTGAGGATGCCCAAAAAACATCCAAAGTGACTAACACCACTATTGAAGATGGCGAACAGCCGAAACCAGTTTAGCAAAAGACCAAACCAGAGAGAGGAGACAGAGACACACGAAATCTACGGTATTCTTGGAAGTTCGTTAAAATATTATTTTTATTTTCAATTAATAAACTTATGGATTTCTTATTCGAGCTACTTCTTAGTAGCTGTGGATGTAAGACAGAATACTAGAACAGTGGATATCCGTAAACCACCTTGGAACTAGAATGAAAGCTTCGTTCTTCAATTCTTGTTATCTCACGCTATATCGTCCAGGTTATATATAGCTTCAGTTTCGCCTTAGTCTCGTGTCATCACGTGATTTAACAATTGTGCGGCCCACAAGTAGTCAGGCTGTGGGCTTTTCATGGAAAAGCCAGCCTACTTACGCTGTGAAAATATGTAAACCTATTCAAAAAGTTATAAAGGTGAAACTGATGAACGAAAATTGGAATCGTAAATGTTTATTTGCTTAGTTGTTTTCTATTTTCACTGCTTTCATTTCTTTGACGATTTTATTTTTCTTATAAGTAAATCCCAAAAAGCGATTTTCACGGTAATTATCCACGCAATTATCCTTAGAACTTAGATTTATTATTTTACCGAGTACCCTAATCGGTTTTCTGATGGATAAAATTATTACTTCTCAGGCCTACTAAGAGCTAAAGGTTTGTAATAAACAGTATTTTCCAATTGAGCGGTGAGATTTGAAACCTTTCTAAGCTGGCCTGTTCTTATCCGGGCGGTCTAGAAGCTGGTCGGTAGTGTGTGTCTTAATCGCAAATTTAAATGAGAAAGATACCTAATACACTATCCACAACGGCATTCGCGAAACGTTAAAGACTCTGCAGGATGATTTGTTATGGAATCCAAATACCACACGGTTTTTAATTAGTTTTAGTCGGTTTTAGAAGCTGGAAAAATCTAGGATAAACTAGTAAAAGCGGAGGGGAAAAAAGAAATCTCGCGTAAGACAATTGGCAGTGGTAAGTGCCGGGGACCGGGGAAGAGTGAGAGACCGGGCGGACCGGCTAAAATAGCTGAAGCGATCCCTCCGGAGGGTTGGCCAAATGGGGCTAAAAAGGTCGGCGGGGGGCACTTTTGGCAGAGCCAGAAACACAGTTAATTGGCAGGCCTTTCTTCTAATAATAACGCGACTATCGGTGGTGGGGTGGAGGGGGCCGGCCCCCACCCAACCCCCTAGCCGGTGTCAACTACACACACAGGTAGCCGCCCGAATTAATGTCCAAATCCCAGCCGGGCGAAATTTAATATTGGGCCACCTGAGGCCTCTCGGGCCCCTTCAGAACTGTCGGCAAACACTCCGCTGTGTTATCCGCCTTTTCCATCGCGCTATTAATAGCCCGGACTCACCTGCCTCCGGATTCCTCGCCGCGTCTGGGACCTCTCCGGCAACTAAACGACGGATTGGCTCCGTTTAACTACGGGACGGGACCGTAGACCATAAACAACACACCGACTAACCTTAACAAAAGTTAAGGTTAGTCGATAGTTTCGAACGGTCGCGAATGGTTCTACTCGAAAATTGGTAGACGATGCGTCACCGTTATCACGAGCGTGCCCGACTGACGGTACGGCCCATCGAACTTTCGGAATACTGTTTAAAATAACATTTAAACTTCTATAATTAAAATAAATATTAAAAGAAAGGTATAGATGAATAAAATTCGTGGATTAATATAAAAAAGGTTTATTAATCTCGAGATTATCATTTTATCTATATTTTGCCGTAAGTAGATACTTGACATTAATTCGCGATATTACAGATATTCTACATCGAAATATTGTTGTTGTCTGATAAAAAGGAACACAATTTCGAAACAAGAATGTAATTTACTATCTATTATTCCGGGCTATAAATACTATCGAACAACCGAAATAAGAGTTTGTTCGGATAATCGGGCCCTCTATCTGGGCAAATACATAACGGAAGAACGGTGCAGAATAAATTGTAAATATTTGAACCTCTTATTTCAGAAATAGTTTAATATATTAAGGAAGGATCTAATATTATCGTGAGGATCCCTCCATCGTGTTATCCCGTACTTAATAATCTATCGATTGCAACCGGGAGGGGAAGGGACTTAATGTGTTAGCATCGTCATTGTAAAACTGTTATATAAAGGATCACTCCCGGACTTCATTTATTACCGGATCGTAATATCGGGAGCAATATGCCGTAATCCGAACACTCCGGGAACCTCATTACGGTGGGAGAAGGCTCCAGTTGCAATTTTCCCCTCGGTCAAACGCTGAGTACTTCCTGGCGACTGTTATTTTAGCTATAACTTTTGAACGAATTTATTCATCTCCATCATGTTTTAATTCCCTCGGCCAGACACCGATTTCGCTCGAGGAAGACCCGTCTGTCGATGTACTAGAGCAGAAGAGTTGGAACTGGGGGACACAATGGAACACTTAAATTAAATCCGCGCTCGGGGCCCACAGCGCTCTTCCCTCTTGTCCCAACAGTAAACCCCGCCTTGCTCCCTCTGCCGTTTCTTCTCCGTCCACGATCGAACAGGGAATCAATAGGTAGGAGGGAAATTTAAAAGCCGAAAGGGGGAAAGAGAGGTAAGGAAAGAGAGAGCCGCCCGTCGGAGCACGTGCAACGCGTCAAGATGCACGGTAACAGCTGTCCGCTCGCCCGTTGACTCACGGCTTTTCTAGGAGCCGGACTTGGCAAGAAATTTAAGCCCTACATATTCTAGCTCGTAATTCGACTCTGATTTAAGAAAGTATTTCCCTCGGCCACGGGCTTTTTGCAGGGTAATGGTCATGACGATAGGATGGTTAATTTTTGATCCGATGACTGGCTTTTTGAGAAGTCGTGTTGAGGGCCGGCGGTGACAATCTTTTTTTGAACTTTGAACCTTTTTCCTAAATCGGAACAATATTTTTCTTTCATAGAAAACTGTGGAAACGTTTAATACTATACTTTTATTAGTGATTTAATTATTTTTCTCACATATTACATTATATAAAAACCTTATAAAGGAAAAAAACTATAAAGTCCTTAGTTATACATGAATAACATTATTCAAAAATGATCCGATCAAAAATAGCCCGGGAACCCGTTTCATTTATATCGAAAACAGTCTGTAGGAGACTTGGGGGTAAAATTAACTCCGGGCCGACCAATTGGCTACACATATAGATTTTGTGTAGAACAAACTAGTGAATCTGAACTAGTTTGCAATTTTTTAAAAATAACGAAATAATTTACCTACGAAATTTCGGAATCGTTCTTCTACTATATTTAACCGCTAAAAGAGCAGGTTTTTTTAATTATTTAAAAGAACCTGTAAAAAGAATTTGGTTGTGTGAGTTCCCATAAGAAAAATAAGTAATCTTCCTTCGGAATTTCTGACTTTAATTCATTAACTGTTGATAGTTAGTAAAGTAAAATAGTTACTCATGATAGGTTCTCGGTTCTCGGATATGTACGAGGTTGGGTAGGACATTGCAATCCAGTGTTGGCGATTGTTTGTGCGCGACTGGGTTGTTGCAGGGCTGGGGGATTGGCGGAAGGCCGAAGCGTTGTTGACCTAAGACCCCGTGGGCGCCCGCTCCTGGCCCCACTCTGCATAGTCCCCGTTCCAATCGTGCCCGCTCTGAACCCCCCAATGAACTTCATCCACTAACCGCCGCCCTTGGGTAAATCACCCCGAAGAGCGGTATTAGGCCAAACAAAAGCTTGTGCAATCGGGTCACGTCGATTTATGATAAGGTTCGTTATCGTCAAGCACCTTCGGAACACCGAATATACGATGTGGTATTCCGTTAAGCAACATTATTACTTTTTTTAAATCACACATGAGCACTTCACCCACACACCCATATATTGCATATAATCTTAATTTTCATAAAGACAAAATGTTCGTAGAAACGTTTGACAACTTACTTTACATCTCGATTTTCAGTAATGGTTGCCGCTCCCTGTATTTTTAGTGCATTAGTTGTTTGTTTGTTATTGTTTTTATACTTTTAATCTTCGATCCACTCGACGCTGAATATACTTTGGGCAATTTTTAATTGACCGCCAGCCGATACAAAAATAATAAAGCAAATAATACGGCGAATACAAAATATAGCATTACAATATAACATGTATGCCCGGTTCTAATTGATAAAAACCCAACGACTAGCACCAGGGCGTACTCCCGCATCCCCCCGGTGCTTCTTCCTTGGAAAAGTTCGAACGGGACTAATGATCAATCATAAAATATTAGACGCCCCCGTGTCACGGGAGATAGATAACGCGAACTGTTTAATGAATTTCCGTATTCCGTTCATTAAAACTCGAGTGAAGAGACTGGAAGGTCGATGAACCGAGATAAATACTTGCTAGTTAGCTCGGGCTACCCACTACCTGGGAGAAAATTAGTTCAGCCAGCTGAGTGCGACACACTTTATCATCAATGACTTTCTCTTTTTATACAAGATCTATGTCAATAGAATTGATCTCGTGTCCCTAATTAAAACGACTCCATGAAAGTTCATCAAGGTTTATTGTATTAAACAAAGGAACCAGACATACCAGAACATGGAAATATTTCAATAAAAATTGTCGAAAATTTATAACTTTATTTTATTATTTATATTTTATCTTATCTTATAATACTATTTAAGAAACTTAGTCATTTGAATTTAATTGCTTAAAATTTAAATTCCAATTGAAATTTGTAATTAATATTGTAATTCTAGGTGAGCAGTAGTAATTATTTCCCTGTTTTTGAATAGTAAGAATGCCACTGGCGATGCTCAAAAGCAGAAACAGGTCTAGCTTGAATATAACAGGTCTAGAATGAACATAGGCGTGTGGAGGCAAAGGGAATGCAATTTTATGGCTTCATCGATATCGAACACATTCATTCATTAAATTTTAGTGCCCGGTTGAGTGACGGCTTGGCCGCCTACTGCTGCTTTAATTTCCTGATAGGTAAACGGAATGAATTCCACTTCTTTTAAGCTAATACTAAGTAGATAGTTGTCCGAAATATCGAAAATAATTCGATTCATTCAGATAATTCACAGTTTTAAACAATTGTATAGTTTAGTTTAAAAACTGAATTAAATATTAAACTTCAATTAAACATTAGCTTTAGACAATAAAATCAATTCAATATTCGCCATTTTTTATAATTTACAAAAAAAAAATCTGTAATTGATCTGTTATTTAGAGAACGTACGGTAGTGGCCTTCTTCTCACGGGACACATGGAAGTACGCACTCGAAGCGCAATTCGCGAGAACACAATCGGACAATCCGCTATATATTTTTTTAATGAGATCGCATTTGCGTCAGAAAGCCGAGTCTCGAACAATAAACAGAGGCTAATTAAATTAGAAACTGGATGATTTACGGCTGGCGCAATGCTTTGACAGACGCACGGCTGTACTCAAATGACAAACTGAAGCCTTTTCCGCCTATCGAAATTATGTACAGGGATTGGGCATTAACGGGGAGTCGTTAATACTGTGAAGACGAAATCGAATTTTCATCGTGAGAAGAAACTCAACCTTTAAGTGTTTGCTTCCAACACGCACTTACACATTGGTTTCCCACAACACAATACATTAACAAATATATTACACATCAACAAATTACATTAATTCGTTTATTTTATCCTTAATTTAGTGTAATATGAAACAATTAAAACATGGAATCAAGATATTTCTTTATATTAACATGCCTAATGAATTTAATTCATTTCAGACCCTGCAACACTACTACGTAATATTCACCTGAAGGCACAGCCGAGCAAAAGATTTTTTATATGTTATTGTTATTATTTATAGCGGGACAGAACTCTTGCCAAGGGGAACTACCAATTACGTATGAAATTCCTTTTCGTTTTCTTTTTTTGCGCACATATGAAAAATATATGAATAATATCTCGTGCAAATCGTATGAAACAAAAAACGCATTCCTCCGGGCCGGATTTGAACCAGCGACCTATGGATGACCATGTTATTTAAACCTCTACAGTCCACCGCTCTACCAACTGAGCTACCAGAGGATGGTGATGATTCAGCATATGTACATTTAAAAACATCATAAAAAATCCATTATAATATCTTAAAGTAATGATTTTTTTACGAAATAACATATTTATTATTGGATACATATGTAAAACCCAAATGAAGCGAAAATATTTTACAAATATGCATAATTATAAGGTAATACTGGCATACATAATTAAATAATTACATCTTTTTAATACAATTAATAATTGCCCATCCTAAAAAAAAATTACCTTAAAATTTGCCTATTGTACAATAACTATGTATCACATAACTTTCTATAACCGCCATAATGTACAACAGAAAAAAGGAAAAGGGTTAAATAGTACACTTAAAAGTTTAATTAATGAAAATAAAGGTGTGATTTTTATTCATTTTGAATAAAAGAAAAACCTAACAAATTTATAGTACATTATAATGGATGACAGGTATATTTCATATTTTTGCTATATGGTGTTTTTGCTATATATGCAATACAGCACATTGCATGAAGGGGGAAGGATTCCTCAGATGTGTGAAAAAGTAATTATTTCTATGAGCACAGCTCATCATAATTTTTCTATGATGCATCTTCATAATATTCTATAAACACACTATTTATAATTATTTATATGAGCACACAGAAAAACAAGCTGCCACTCCACTGCTCATGGGCTTTAATTGTGGGGAAATTTATTATATTTGGAAGATATTTGTCTAAGCAAAATTTCTTAGTGAAGAATGAATAAACAACACTTTTGAGTAACTAATTTTGATCCAAAATAATTTTGTGTATAATTAAATACATGAATGTTAGGCTTGTGTTATTTATTATGATGAGAATATTATTATTAGTAGTATCAATGTATTATATGTTGATGTAAAATAATTTTACTATTGGTATTTAGTTACTGAGAAACTAGTTAAAATTAAATAATGATAATCTCATTATTTTTTATTACCAATCAACTTCATGATGATATATTTTAATGTTGTCACAATATTTATATGAATAAATTACAATATATTATGTATGGTATTTGATCAACTATATCACGAATAATTATATACTAATAGCTTTAATTACATTTGTAGTAATATTAAGTATGATGCAAATTGACATTAACAATTTTAATTTGTAATTGCTACAAACTCTAAAGAAGCTGGTATAACTTGTTATAGATTTACCTGTTTTGATGGCACTGAAAATATTAAATGTTTTTGGCAACTAGTATATTTTCATTATTGCATTTTTAAGTAATGCATGATGATGTATGAGTAATGAGTGATGTATGATTTAAATTTTGAAAAAATTCCAGCAATATTTTTAAGAAACTAATGATAATATAATATTTTGTTGAATTTTTACAAAATAAAGTATCGTTTACGAACAGAAGTAACACTAATTTAAATTCAATTAGCAAATTGCGAAGAAAAAGTAGAGGGGATGTAGCTCAGTGGTAGAGCGTTCGCTTTGCATGTGAAAGGCCCCGGGTTCGATCCCCGGCATCTCCAAAAACACTTTTGTTTGTTCTAAGTTCCTTAAATTTTTTCTAATGATTAATTTAAATTAAATTAATTTAGATGATTTTAATTTAAATTTTGACTATAAGTTACAAGGTAATTTTTCGTAATTCTAAACAAGACTAGTAGTTCTTTTTAGAGGAATGTACTGTGCGAATTGAACTGTGCAAGTTCAGGTTAAATTACTATCTTCAATCCTGAGAGTATTGTGGGAGGGACAAATGGGAAAGTTTATGGTCGCGGGAATTATCAAGCGATGGCCTTATTTTTTATGCATCCTGCCATTACTTTTCACGTAGGGCGTAACCTGCATCAAGGTAAAACCTCTAGCTAGAAATGAATATGAAGAAACAATTGAGTCCATCTGGCCTCAGTAATGGAGGAGTAAAGTATTGATAATCAGTCGGTACGTAGGTTGAAACCGAATGTTCAGATCTAATAGCGGTCCTCAAAACTTATTAATTCCTTTTCAGTTTTATTCAGAGGGAACAATGCATACCTGGGAATCTAAAATGCGCGTGGCCCTTCTAATTTTGGCGCTGTATTAAGAAAGGTGTGGGCTGCCGAGTGGGGTTCAACTTTGCAGCCGCCAAACCGAATCTTAGCTGGGCGAAGACTGTGTCTATCTAAATGTCGCAACATAGCCCGACCACATTTAATGGTTCTTTTTTTACCCGGTTTGCCTACGAGCGGAACATTAGAATTGACAAATAGAACATGAAGGGAACAATAAATGACACAAAATTGGATTTATGCAGTAAATACAGAAGCGTACTGTAGATAATTAATCTGCTTGGCAAAGGTCGCTGCGGCCATCATTGTAGGAGCCAACTAAAATTCCGTGTCACTCTGTGATCTTTGATAAACGAACCACAATAAAAGAGGTAAACGAAAAAAATTTTGATCTTCAATTGCACAGAGCGTGACAAATTGCCGGTTGGCTGAATACTAATTTAAGGTTTCCATTTATTGGGGGGGGGAATAAAACTAAAAATCCGTCTGATCCGGCAGAAGGATGTGGCATTCTAAATCTTGAGGATGCCTTTAATTATATAATATGTAACTTTTAGTTCCTTTGTCACACTAAAAAATGTACAAAATTCCAGAAAATAATAACCAATTCAGGTTTAGATTTCTACAGATCCACTCTGTTCAATCAGTTTAATATTTGTCGATAGACATCAGTTGTTCTAACCACTAAGCCCCCAGACCTTTGCCACCTGCGATATTGGGTATTTCCGTAATTATTACAATTATATTTTAATATTTTCATTCTTTAAGGTAGTTAAAAGGGAGGAAGAAAATATTTCGCCGAGTTCGCTCTTAATTAATTCTCGTGCAATTCTCCTCTCGCTGTCCTCTGACACGGGCAGGTTTCGTAACAGTGCCGTAATAATGCTAACAAGATGCGCCCATCTGCCGCGGGCACGTGTAAGCATTACAATCATAACTAAATGCGCTACTGTAGATGGCCAAAAGCCAAAATCGGCGCTGTATTTTCATTACAATATAGATCACGCACGGGTAATGACATTCCAAACTGCAGCAGCACCATCTATCCAAAAATTCGAGATAATTTATTACTTCAATTACGCGTTGTTTAGTTTGCTTCATTACATTAATAAATTTAAAAACTACATTAACTTCAATATATTCTTCTGTAATTTAATTCACAATGTTTCGAATACATGGCCGAACCTTTCCGAGTAAATCGTTTAGCCGGCTTAAAATGGTTAAAAAATATTACTGGAAGCGTCACGAGCCAGCCAAGAGCCTTAGTCTGGTGGCGACGAGGCGTCTGCCTTTATGATGGGGAGCATCATATGAGTTTTGACATTTTATAATGGTGTCTGGCAACCGTTTACCTAACGAAAATGGTTGGTCGACTCCAATTTATAATAGTCACTCACTTTGCTCAAGTTGTCATAATATTTCTTCGTCAGTTTTATAGCTTATGTGTAAAACTATAGATTTTGTGAATACTTATTACACATGTAACAGATACACTAGAGTAACACAATTATTGCAACTTCATGAAAGGTTTGTAAACCTCTTCCAGCAATAGTAAGGTAAATCTACTGAAGTTATCTGCATTTCCACAGACACTCAAAAGCGTTAAAATTACCTTCGGGCGTGTTAAGATATTTTTAATTTGAGGTACATATCGGAGAGCTGGCTCCAGACGTATCGGGACGTCGGTTAAAACTTATTCCTTCCTTACACACGAAAATTCTTTCGAACAGAGAATGTCAGCCAAGGTGAGGCAAGTAAAGATTTTGGTTTATCTTTGGGTTTGTGCCTGTTGAAGAGGTAACGGGCGGTAGAATAAAGGAGCATTGCAGCCGGTGCCCGCTTGGAATCCAGTGTTTCGCAGAATTTCCCTCAGCCCCCTCACCCATATCTATTATTGTACGACCCTCACCCATTATTATTAATAGCGACGGGGGCCGCTCCGTCCACCTGTCATTCGGTCCCGACAAAGCGCCCCCCCCCCTCCACACTCCCACAGGAATATAATACAACGTACGCATTTTACTCCCGGCTCAAGACGGACAGCATAAATATGCATAGAAGAATATACATAGGGAGGCGTCGGCCCTGACCAACTCGGTATATTATCCATCAACGTTGACGGAATGCAACTGGTCGACACCAGACACATGAGTGTAACTCACTGTTGTATTAACTCAATGCAACTGATGATGACAAGAAGCGGACACTTGTCCAGTTTTGTAAAGATTGTAAAGACATTTCCGAAAAAAAAACTTTTTAAAATATATATTTTAATTATTTATGTGTACCCATTGCCTGAGACTTCTTTTGTCCTAGATTATGTAACGGACTTCTACTTTTAATAAATTAAAATTAAATAAAGAAAACGATAAAATTGTGTTATCTTCAGGTGAATTTATCAGTTTCCTTTCGAATCATAAATGAATAGAAGCAATAAATACTATCCCGTGCTTTCCGTGTCCCCATAATTTCCGATTGGGCTCAGATGTATTAATACGGGTCACGTGGTGGCGGTCTTCCCCTCGGGCTCGGCCCAACTAAAATTAGAGCTTCGAGATAAAAAATCCGGAATATCACGATAATTTTTACCGATTCTAAAAATAGACTAAAAAGTTGGTGAGTTTTTTTTTCTATTCCGTTGAAACTGTTTAGACGTTGACTGGGAAGGACAATTTTGCTCTTTCTTTTCGTATAATTTTATACGTAGTAGGGGTGCTGTAGCTATGAATTATTTCATACAGAACAGAACAGAACCTACCACTATATCTGGATACTACCAATTTGGATATTAGGGAAAAACTAACAAAAATCTAACGAATGAACCTGTTATAAGTCTTTGCTTACTCGTACATTGTGCTGTGTGGTAAAGTTTCGGGACTACTAAAAGTCAGTTATACTGAAATCAATATTCATACCGAGCGAGTAATGTTGTCGCAGTTTCCTTGGCACATGGCAAAAGTTTCTACTCCGTCTGTCAAATGTCTGGCTTATGCTTCTTTTTTTAATCGCTGTGTTCTTCTCCGCTCCGAAGCACCGCCATCTCTGGAGGAGGGTGGCGCCACGTCAGAGACGCGTTCAAATATAAATTCGAATTTCGCTCTTCTCCACCTGCTTCATGTCGCCGAACAAGCGATAGCTGTAGCTGGCCGGCCTCGTGTAGTCCGACGAAGCCATCGTTTCTGACCAATATGACCGAGGAAACGTATTTTCACCTAGAAGAAGGATACATAATGGGCAGAAAGGCAGGATTAAATGCAAGCGAAAACCCTCTTCTACACAGTAATAAATTACGCAGATTTGATTCCACAATGCCAATATTACGCGTATAGTCTCAAATAGGAAGAAATAGATGGAATGTCTATCAAAATGGACGTAAACGAGGACGCTTTTCATTATTTTCATCCAAAACGAACCGAAATAGTAAACTTAGTCATATTTTTCGACATAAAGTTTTTCCACTCCCGTTAAAAATACATTTTCATTTACGCCTTTTGCCAACTTCTCGGTCCTTGTTGTTAAAAACGGCGGGTTTATACGTGGATTTATTTCTTTCTTTGAATTATGTATGCTAGCGTCTGGCCCGAAACATATAAACAACCGACATTGAGGGGTTAATAGCGTCTGTATAATAATAAAAGCTGCAGCAGCCAAGGATTTTGTGCCACGCACTCCCAACGTGGTCTGGTGGAACAACATTTTCTGTCTCTTTTAGATGTATTTAAAAATTAAAACGATTACTCATTTATTTTATAATATTATTAACCCGAGAGGTAATAATTATAATTAAAGATTATAATTATAATTAATATATATAATTAACATATATACTTTTATTATTATATGTTTTATATATATGTTTGTTTTTCTTCATCAAATATACGGATCTACTAATAAGATCTGCGCCTAGTATATGCAGCGAACAGGAAACTCTAACACTGACTTGACTATGTACTATATTAAATTAAATAAAAACCATAAAAGATTCACTGATCAAAGATTATTTACCTTGGTAACTGGTTTAATTTAATTAAGGATGTTTCATTACAAAATGTGGTACATAAATGTCTAACGTCTCAATGTATTATAATATAAATAAATAATATTTTGTGTTAATTGATTACAATTTGAATCGTAAAGCGTGTAAAATACAATAGAACACAAATATACATATACATTTATATACACATTTATGCTTAAATACATTTTATAAGCCGGCACTACATCGGTGTATTGCGGGTTACCAGTTACGACGGCCATCCTACATCACGCTTTTATCCTTCACGCGACGCTATTATTTAACTTCATCAAGATGTCAGTATATAAAAGTCTGATCCAACAAATGGGGCTCTTAAAATTACAAAACTTATTTTTATATGTAACTGTAAAAAACTGCTTACTGCTTCATATGCAATTCCTGCAACTAACTCAATGACTTGTTATATTTTTTCTAGTTCATTCATTCGTCTCGATTGCATGAGTGAACATTTAACTCTCTTTAAAGGGTGCAAATTTTAATCTAAATTTGAGCCAAGTCTAAATTTCTGAAAGGTTAGCTGGGTTAGGGTTAGTTTTACCATGTTCTATTGGCTGTGTTAACCTTCTTGAGTGAGAACAACCCCCCATTATTCGGAATAGCTCGAGAAGACAATCTGATCTGGCGGTTTTCTGAATAACGTTTTATAATATGCTTTTATATTTAAAACTGGTCCAGGTGCATGATCTCTAGGCGATTGGCGGTCGTGAGCTGGTTCCCGGGAGCCGCCTTTTGACCTCCCATGGTCCTTTGTGAATATATAAGGACGCTTTAAGTTTAACTTTTAAACTCCATTGCACCTATAGCATGTACTGATTGTTGATCGTGCAATAAAAACAGTTAAAACAAAAAGTGGTAGTAGTAGTTAAAGTTTAAATTATAGGATGCTTCAAAGTAAATTTCCTGTGCAATTCGACGATCCGCTGATGATTTCTTACTTCTGTGACCCGCTATTTCATACCAGCAAATGCTTTTGTACAAACAATAAGGAGAATTTTCCTCTGGGTGCTGATAAATTGAAAGGTTTGATTATATTAAAAATGTTTTTATCCTCCTATAGTTGAAAATAATTTATTGACCAGCTGAAAAAACGACCATCTATAGATTCCGTGCTACTATTGAGAAAACCAACTTTAAATTAAGAGCGAAAGTTTCGCCCTCTTCTACCCCTAGGGCAAGTTCAATTAATCGATCTTCACCAAGATATGAGTGATGACGAAATTCAATATTTCTAGTGCATAACGCAGCGCGTGCATTTCCACCTGTTGCGGGAGTCCAGATGTGAAACCAGCAACGCGGCCAAGATTTCACACATAGGGGCCAAAAACTGGTTTGCCAAACGTCTCCTTAAACAAATATTGTTTATAACAAGTATTAACACAATAAGTTGCGGTAAAAAGAAATACGAGTGAACTTCCCTCGCGCTCTTGCATATTAGGGGACTAAAAACTGATTGTTGATTTTTAAAAAATTGATAAAAGCGTTATAAAACGTAATGAGCGTCATAGTTCATTCTTCAATATAACCACTGTAATCTTCATAAATACATATAAATAGATGATTGTCAGAAACATGCAGCCATCGTTCTTCAGGGCCGGTGCTACATCCACCGGCGGTACCAACGCCCAAACCACACCTTCAGCTTTCAGTCAACGAATTTCGAGTCCGAAAATGTATAAACTCCTTTCTTTACAATTGTGCATTACCAACACCGCTTGAAGAAGCTCTGATGAAAAAGGTTCGACAAATGTGAAGCATGGTGGAAGTTCCTCCGCTATAAATACCATAGTGTCGTCAGCCCATGCCAAATCAGGCAGCCCACTCTGACCCAAATTTATGTCTTCCATATCTCAATCGCCAGGGAGTAATCAAATAAATGTTTCATTACGCGATCTCCCCTGTAGGAACTCACCTAATTTATTCGTTTATATTTTACATACCAGGTTTTGACGTAAATATTGTGGACACCAGCCCACATACTTTTCCAAACTCAATTCTCATAATGTTAAGATATGTATGTATGTATTGTATTCAGTGCTCATTACACGTGGTAATGGATCTTATTAAAATGTTAACAGAAATTTCATTTAAAAAGAAAAAAATGATTTATCACAAATATATGGATATTTCATTATCAAGTTGTTATGATTAGCTAGAGTATTAAGTAAAACACTTTGCTAGAATAACAAATAATAAATACATTTTCATATGGTAATAAAATAATTTACATTAATATTGCTTTATCACAATGGTTACCATGGTAGTCAATACAAAACTTGTTTCCAACCTGCAGGAACCATGCTATGCAGTTTCTATGGCAACTAGAAAATAAGGCCTTGTTATTACTTAACATTTAATGAAAATTACATTTAAGGTAAATGGAATGACAATAAGAAACAAGTGCTGAAGACAGTGTATATTAAAAATGGAGCTTTTTTAAAACAAATTGTTAGTAATATGAATACAACAATAAATACATAATGTTAAACTATGATATAATTCAATTAAATAGGCCACACAACATAGTACTTAACGATCTAGACTTCAAATATAGGCTCTTAGGATTAATAATAACTATTAATTTATATAATAGACAGAAACAGGATTACAAAAGGTCTTCAGAATTAAATAGAAGGCAAAGCAATTAGAATAAATGACCCATATATATTAAGTAGACCCATGAAACTGGAAAATTAAGTAGATA
This sequence comes from Lethocerus indicus, assembly GCA_019843655.1. Lineage (NCBI taxonomy): Eukaryota > Metazoa > Arthropoda > Insecta > Hemiptera > Belostomatidae > Lethocerus > Lethocerus indicus. The sequence goes on along the minus strand of JACDQD010000003.1, from coordinate 14,816,373 downwards.
ATGGATAAATAATAAAAACACTAGGGCTCATTGAAAGAAAATGATAAACACTTTCAACAAATTTCAATATACAAGGTTTAAGGAGTGATCATAGTTGTTGATAAACAACAAATAAATAATCTAGGAAAGTAATATTGTGGGACAATATCAATGCAACAATGGAAAACATAATGTACTTAAGGTACTCAACCTACCAGACAAACCTATTATTGACTGTAAAATATATGTAAAAAATGACTGTTTTTAGAAATATATTAATGAACCCATATTTAAGTATTTCATAACATAAGAAAAACCGTATTCAAAGTTTAAACGCTATCTCACTATAACTAGTTGGAAGTCATACTGGGAACCCCAAGTACAGTCCACTAAAGGACTTACATTCAAATTACTCCTGAGTTCGACAGTCACGCTCTCTGCTAATTGTCACTTACCATAACCAACCATTCTGTATGAAAGGCGACAACCAGACTATGGTATTGTAAAAATAAAGGGTGAAAAAATAATTATTTCCTAGACCACATTTCACCTATGTAATATCTGTAGTATATATAGTATCTTTAAATTATAAATGAGTTCAAATGCTTAACACTGATTCTATTTAATGGTAAAACCTAAGATTACAAAAACAATTAAGCAGTCTCTACCTACAAATCTGTATAACTGAAGCAATACATTTAGTATTTTTCAATAAGTTTATTAGACCATAAGTTTCTTTGCATTATCCTGCACTTATTTAAATCAGGATTTGAATTGGAATAAATGGCCTCTCTCTCTCTCTGTTTCTGTATATATATATATATATATATATATATATATATATATATATATATATATACACAATTGAATTATAAAAATTGTTTAATTGAATATAGTGTGGCTACAACTGTTTCAAAAATTAAATTTTAAAATGCTCACTTTATTTATTATTTGGAGATTCGGTAAGAGGAAGGAAAAAGGGTATTTAACAGTTGAACTTACTGGGGGTCTTGGCACAATATATATCAGGCATACAATCTTTGTTTGACTTAACAAACATGAAAAGTATTCAAGAAATTAACTCCTAATATTTTACAATTAGGGATAAGGATGCTTCTTCATAGATTTGCACTATGAAATTTGAGATTGAAACCAAGTATAGTACGGATCTGTTACAAACCTATGTTGACCCAAACATGTGCAAAAAAGGTGAGTATTTATGGATTAATTGGATAGAGAGGATAATCATCTATCCCAAGAAATTACTCTTGTTTATGACATCCATAAAATAGTAAAAGATAAGCACTTTAAATAAAACTGTTCAATTATAACTACATTTTTCAATATATCTGAGACAATATTAAAATTTTAAAAAATTAATGTTCTTATGTATTATTTAGATTTAACTGTGTATTCTAAATCCTTTCTTAAAAGCACCATTATGGGAATAATTAAAATTATGACATAACAGTGCACATAACTAAAAGATTATTTCTGTTCTGTCCTTGTGATAAAAATGAATTTCCAACAGATGGTTGCCAACAGAGACAACCAGAAGTGTGGGTCTTCTGTATTTAGATGACCTTCTAACTTAGTTCTTCAACATTTAAATAAAATCTTTTGTGCCTCATCACATTTTGAAGAACATTGAGTACAATTCCTCTTTGTAATCAAATATTAACTAATATAATAGTATATATTACTAATATATTAGTAACTTATATAACTTCAGTAATGGGAGTAACACATACTCCATTGCTTAATACTAATTACACAAGCATATGCGGTATAAAAACTACAGTTGGCAAAAATAATATTTTAAAATTAAAATAAAATACTTTCTGTAAAAATATATAATTGGAGTAAATTCCTATTTGATAAAACAATCAAACAGAAATTACTCTTCCAAATTTACAAATTTCTTCATGTACATAACTATACATAATACTTGTCCATACAAACAAAGATGCACTATTAAATATAAAACTGAAAAAAAATTTATTTTAAAAATGTTTGTTCACAATGATAACATAATCAATTTATCTTATGAAATTGGGCACCTATAATACAGTGGCCATAAAAGAAAAACAATTAATTATTATAAGTAATTAGTCATTAAATTGTGTGCATACAATGTTTATTTTGTTTAGCACACATAACAAAAACTTAATGCAACATTGATAAAAATAAAATATACAAAATGGTAAGTATTTTAAACGGCAGTTTCAGGAACAACTCAATATGAGTGCAAAAAAAGTATCTTGTATAGTAGGTTAAGAGAGACTTCCTTTCTTAAGTGACTGGACTATTAACCAAACCCCAATCCCAAATGGAATAACAACCCCAGCCCTGAAAAAGAAGAGTTCATAAATAAATAAGAACGGATAAATAAGAAAGGAATATTTGATTATAATACAAATTCTGAGGCACTAACATTTCAAGAAACAAAAATACAATACACATCAGTACATTTATATATATATATATATATATATATATATATATATATATAAGCATGCGTGTATTTGTGTCCACGTGTGTGTATCAGAAAAAGGTTAATTTAGGAAGCAAACTGGCAAACCATACCACATTATTCTCCTGGCAGATGGAGAGTGCCGAAGCCAACTGAATTTTGCCACTTTTATATTTCTGCTTCTTCTGAAATCCTTCAAAATATCACGTACGCTGAAAATCAATAAACAAACATGATTACAATCAAACCAAAAGTAAATTTATAGTGTTTAGAATCTAAAGTGGTATAGATTATGTTGTCATTCATTTTTCATACCACTTCATTTGAACACAATATAGTATAACAAAATAAAAGATGAATGTAAAAGAATGTTATGCAAAAATACACATGCAACAGTGCACCAATTGTAGGTAAATTCATGATTATATTATAATCTTACCTGCTAAAGTTTGAGACTGCAATTAAGGCAGAATTTGGACTTGTGTGTTTAACATCTACTGCACCATATTTAGCAAACATTTCAGCTAACTAAAAAAATAACTTTTATAATAACTAAAGTAACTAAATATTATAATAACCAACTATCTTCTAGTTTAAGAAAATTGCAGCACAGAGTAGGATTAAAACCCAATTTGGAAAGAATTTCCTTATACATATTCACAAACAAATTACTTTAAAAATGCCAAGCCTAAAAATTAATTTTACATGCAATTTAAGCTACAACATTATTGTTTTAATGTTGTTTTGTATTAATATTTTTTGATGTTTTGTACTATTTTATAATTTTGTAAGAATAAAGTAAAGCAGAAATAGGACAACCAACTCATCGCTATTCTTGATCAACTTTTTGCACTGAATAGTTCATACAGATCATCTATTGCATACTATAAAATGTATAAATGAATTGGTTTACTGTGATCAAATTGTTATTTAGAATTCAGATTAAATTAAACTTACATGGAATTTACTCAGTTTTTCTTTGCCTCTTCCTGAAACATGCAGTAATGGCGGTCTTGTAGAAACAGGGTCTTCACCTTCCAAATTCTACAACAAAAATGAAATAATTAATTTTTACTCAATTCTCATTCTCTCTACAAGAATTATTAGCCGAGCTTTATCTATGGAATAAACTCCACCCCATTGATTTGAATCAATTAACATTTCGTATAATTTATATAGTTCAAAGTTGACACTGTAGTTTATGATGACCATGTAATAGATCTTATTTGTTTTTCAAATGAAAACATTCCAGCATTACATTACAGTATAAATTAACTCAGTAATATTATAAGAGTGTTATGAAGCATTTATAAACATCTGACTATGCCTTTCAAACCAAATAGAAGAATTAAAACAATCTCTGTTCAAATACTTCTTTATTTTAAACATAAAGTAATATATAAGAAATACAACAAAAGTACTGACCAGATGTGACAGAGTAGCCCTTACTATATTGACTCTGTTCTTCATTGAAGTGAGAGCTGCAAAATGCTCCACACATGTAAGAGGTCTCATTTGTCTGCTCCTAGAAAAATTACCTTACTATTAGTTAAATCAAATAAATTAATAAATTAAAATAAATAAACTTTATGATCGGCATTAAATTTTTTTAACTATACAAAATATTTTATATTTGTCATTTGCCTATTTATAAAGTTTACATATACTTTAATTACTTAAATTACATTTCATAAATAAGTGTATTTTATGTTATTGAACATTACTTGGAGATAACCCAAGTTAAATAATTATACACACACATTTAAAATTATGAATAAATTCAGAATCCTAAAAAAGGTACTACGTACTACAGAATACTGCTATTGGTTTTATTTTAAATGTTGTTTATAACAACCTGATTCAATTAAAACTTACTTGTTAAATTCTACGCATCAAAGATTTTTATGACAATAAATAACATTTTTCTCCTTCATTCATACAGGCCAATGATGCTGCTTATGTACCTTATGCACTATGGACTATAGGATTGACTGCTAGCAGAGTGCATGAGGTTTAACTGCCTCATTTATGCTAATTTTATAGCCAATCTCTAGCTTTCAAGATGTATACTCTATGCCTGAGTCACCTCATTATATGTTTTAATAGACAAATGAATAGAAAATTTAAAATTGTACTGAAATACCATTCTGTATTATTTAATACAATACAGGTCACTACATCTGTATAAGTAACCAGATTATGAAAGCTATTATTAATTTCATCTGATGGACTAACTTACATTTCAGGCATTGCAGCAAGAATATGAGCCATTTTCACAAAACAAAATCCTGTAATGAATGAATCCCAACCAGCTTCATGAATCTGTTGTTCATTAACTAAGGACAATAAAATGATATGATGAATAAACATTTATCATTTAGTTTAAAATATAAAAAATGATATGGTAATGATTTTAGATTATTCAAAGAAAATTATCTGAATAAATAGTAATAAATGTATGTTATAAATTGAACAGCAGAAAATTAATCATAACAAAAGAATATTCTATTAATACTAATATAAAATAATACAAACCATCATCATAAAAACCTGGTTCGATATTCACTTTTGGAGGGTATAAAACCAATGTACTGCCACTTCCATTTAAAAATTCATACAAATTCCCCAATGAATTACTGCTGTACCTGTCTGAGGAAAATAGGAAAGTGTAAAGAAACAATGAATGTATCAATGAAATTAACTTTATAAATAATTCTAGACAAATTACATTTATTAAATATAACTATTATTGTTATAAACATTTCTTTATATAAAATTATCAAAAATGTTATTCATCTTTATGGGAATTACACACATAGTAGGCCATGTACACTTGCATAATATTGACCACCATTAGATATTCTGTTTATATTATGTAAACCATTAGATAATTTGATTTACATGGTGGACACAAAATAGGGTATATCATTGACTGACAATTTAATTTTGATTGACAATTGAAATATGGATGCATTTAATAGATAGTCCAATATTTTAATACTTCACCTTTCATAATAGTTTAATTTAATTAAAGTATTACAGAGTCAATTTCCAACAAAGTTTGATTTTCCTGTTATAAATATATTATTTTCAAAATTAATGTGCATGAAATTGCTGTACCTTCTTTTTTCAGGCCCTTCTGAAATTCGTAGCTAATATATTTTGTATCATATATGGCAGGAAACAGTTCATTGATATTTTTCTTGAATTCTTTCACAGATGCTACAAAAATTCAGAGAAAAAGAAATAGTGGAGCATATTTTAAATAATATAAATGGATAATTACAAGGAAGGCACTTAGATAACCATGAAACTTAACAAATCACCAACCTGGTAATGGTTCATAAAACTGATTGTACATAATGAGCAGGTCCATAAACAAGTTGTGACCAACAATTGGCTTTTTGATATCTATTAAAAGGTTGAATATTTTTGAAAACCCAAGTAGTTCATCTAAAAATTCTTTCTGTAACATCGATGTACTTTCAATTTTTTTTCTTTCTTCTTCTGAGACCTTCTCCACAAGAACCTGAAACAAGCAACAGTTACAAATTTCATATCCATTACGAATTTAAAGGACAATATTTCTTCAATGAAATATTGAAATATATTGGCATTTGTGTCATTAAATATATCATAAGATGAATTTAACATCACTGCTAAAACAAACAATGAAATTAAAATAATTTTACAATTGACATATGATTTAATTCCTTCTGATTGCATTAATAATGCAATTAATGTAACAGATCTAGACAGCATTTAGCCTTCTGTCATGTATATTCAAATGGAACTGTGGATTGTCAAGGCTGTAGAAATTAAATATATGAAAGTCTATTAACCAAAATCCTTCCAGAAGTATATTACATTAGCAAGATGCACTATTTGGTTACTTAAAAAACAAAAAATATAAATTAATTATTTTATTACAGTTATACCTACACCTTGTTCATTGTGAAATGTCCAAACTGCCTTAAACCTGCTCCGAATTTCATTATGTAGTAAATAACTATATCGTTCTTGATGTGATGCAGTTGGCAAAAACATTGACTCCCCAACTGATGATGAAAGCACCCAACGTCCCACAGTGGAACAGGCTAACTGCAGAGCTTTTTCATCATCAAGGCTAACTGAGCGCTCTAAATATCCAAAAAGAGAACCAGATTCTAACTCCTTCATTAAGCTGGATACTTGAGATTTATTTAAGTAAGATATTCCATCATAAATTACCTAGAAAAATTAAATATAATTTTTGGTTTAATAATGAAAATATGAACTCAAGATATTGGTTGTTACAGACAATAAAGATGTGTAAATTACCTTATTAAAATCAAAATTATAACTACACAGAAATTCAAATGAAGAAGACTGACAAAGAAATCTTGTGTCAACTGACCCAAAAGATCTTGGGAATATATAAAACCTGTAGACTCTGGCCTTATATTCATTCAAATCTCTAATGAATTTAAAACAGCTAATCCCAATTTGAAGAATGATAAACTGATTGACACTTTCCTTCAGCTTTATATACCGTTCTGAAGCACTGTCAAACAGGCTGAAATATTAAAACATGAATAGAGTATCAAATAAAAAAGGATAATAAATTATATGTAACCAACAAAATGAATCATTACCTATTCTTCACTTCTGCACTTGACAAGAGCCCGCTAAATTCGCAATCAATAGCGACAAAAGTGCTTTTCTTTAAGGAATGCTCGATTTCGTTGTACAAACTTTTGAAATTGTGTTTAGTAACCTCACACATTTTTTTTGTTTTTTAAATTGTTCCTTTCACAGCTGACATCAGCCGTTCACCTTCGTACCCTCCAACTGATTATTTCTCGCGGCATTAATTCAAGACTGAAATACTGAACCCGATGCAAATTTTAAGCGGTATCTCACTATAGCGATTTGTAATAGACCGACATAGAGCGAACCACGAGTATAGTATAACCTTCCACTAAAGTACTTACATTCAAATTACTCCTGAGTTCGACAGTCACGCTCTCTGCTAATTGTCACTTACCATAACCAACGTTTAAGCGTATAAAAGGCAACAATCAGACTATGGTACTGTAAAAATAAAGGTGAAAAAATAATTACTTATTATTAGACCACATTTTACCTATGTAGTATCTGTAGTATATAAAGTAGTTCCTAAATATTTTTTTAATTACAAATTTGTTTAAGTCCTTAGCACTGTGAATAAGACTGAGAACGGTTATAATACTGAAAATGATAGAACCATTAACGTAATCGTTACTTACAAATCTACCAGGCTCATCGTGAGACAAGTTGTTAGGCACTAAGCTTTCTATTTTTTCTTTGCATTTTCTCTGAGATATTTAAATCAAGATTTAAAAAGAATCTTCCTGGTTATTCACAATGTAGGAGAATCAGTAATGAATGATTTTGCAAAATGTCAGGTTCCTGGCTACCTTGTGGAAAGTAGGAGTAAAACCTTTAGGAGAATTTGTATTTAGAGAGCTAAAGCATTATTTTGTCATTCCCTATTAGAAAGATATATTCTGACTCACTGTGTAATCCTACGAAATAATTTCTGCAGTATAACAATATATATTTTTCTTGAACCCATTAAAAAATTATAACTTAAAAAACCGCTCACTTATAAATCGCCGAGTATCTTCACTGGGCTAATAATATAGTGTTTTTTTTTACAAAATAATGTAGTGTAATTTATTTGGTGAGTGTGGCCAACCTGATTACCGTTTTCTGATACAGCGTCTCGTATGTCCTCTTTGTTCTTAATTGAGAAACAATCTTGAGGTTATAGAAGCAGCATTGTTCGATTCCGTTCAAAATGTCTTCAAAAGAAATTAAACTGGACTCACAGGCAGAATTAAATTTAAGCTTGTCACATCTGACACAAGTGAAAAAGCAGCTCGATCAGGTAAGTAGCCACGATTTTTAGCAAAAGAAAATGTACAAACTACATTTTCCCATTAAGCCATTACATCTTTCATTAAACTATTGTCCTGTTTTAGGAACTGAATTTATACCAGGACTCGATCACAACCCTGAAAGTGGCGCAGACAAAATACAGTGATTCAAAAGAAAGTTTGGAAAAAATTACAGCAGACACGAAAGGCAGTAAAATCCTTGTTCCTCTGACGGGTTCTGTATCCTTGCATAGTAGTTTTATTTTAATTTCTCATGTATTATTCAATGTTTGCTATTTTTTGTTAATTACTTTATGCACATCAGACATCACATTAAATTTTAACTTTGATGTATTGTCAATATTTAAACATTTATTGGGTGTTATTGCTAGAAATGTAATATGATCCTGATAAAACCTAACTTTGTGATTAGCTGACATTTAATTCTGCTCAGAATATTTTGATTAAATTAAAGTTATTTAAAAGTATATTATTTTATATGTGAAAAGCATGTTTCACATTATATATGCTCATATTTAAACAATTTAAATTGTATTATGGTTTTTACATTTGTACATCTTTTAATATTAACAAATTGGTTGATATATACATCTGAAGATACAGAAGGTGACCCTTTTAATTTTGTTTAGTAGGATATATATATTTAGCTCTTAACTTTAGAACAGATGTTTGTACCTGGAAAGATAGCAGACCCTGATAAAGTTCTCGTCGACATTGGAACTGGCTACTATGTCCACATGGTAATTTGTTAATTGAAAGAGCCCTTTAGTTTTATATTTGAATATTTCGAATATCCATTCATATATGTGCACCTTGATTAATTTATATAACCAGATAATGTCATGGAAATATTTGAAAGGATTGTTTAATTTTGTAGGATATGTTAAGTGCAACAGACTACTTTAAGAGAAGAATTGCCTATGTAACTGAACAAATGGAAAAAATACAAAATATAGGTATTGAGAAGAATAAGATGAGAGAAGGTATAGTATAATAATAATATAGTTACATGTTTAACTGTGATTCTATGAAATGTTTATTTGACTAACTTTTTTTCAGCTATAATGGGTGTCATGGAAAGGAAAATTCAAGTCCAAATGGCAGCACAGCAAGCTCAGATTGCTAAGACATGAAGATTTTATGTTTTGGTCATTAATTTTACTATTTTAATTAATTTTTATATTAACATCCTTTATAAAACCCTATCAAGTATAGTAAGTGTTTGTATTTATTTGCCTCCATATATTAATCTGTCTCTATATATTAATTAATTTAAGATGTTTTTGAATGATCTTGGTTTTATGAATTAAATATTACTATTGAATTTTAAGAATTGCTTGTTTCATATCAAATTATTTTTTTAAATGATTAGCTGTCTGCTTTTATTATACTCATTTGAAGGAAAAAAACTAATTTATACTTGCTTGATTCAATTATAATTTGGTTGTGACATTGTAATCATTGTATCCTGCAAATATTTCTGTATTTTAAGGCTGTTCGTCCATCAGTCAAAACAATAGGTGGCTTGAAACAATAAATTGCCTCTCAGTTACTATCTTTCAGTCTACAGTGTGTAACTTTGTTTTTCCAGTCTTATCATATGATTAGAATGAACAGAATGTGCAGGTATGATTAATGTTGATCCTACTATTAATATAGTTACCTGAACTTATTTGGCTAACCCCACTGAGACCCCCCTCCCCCTAAATGGCAGTGATACCTTCTACTTTGGGAACCACCATAAGCCAGTGGTGAAGAAAGTTTACTTTTGTTTAGAATTTTTATTTTAAACTCTCATATTGTAACTTAACATAAATTATTCTGAAGTCATATAAATACAGAGTAATGATAATTTTATTGTTTTCTTTTGTATTTTACTGTTTTTATAATCCCCAAATGTCCCAAAATAAACTTTAGTTCAAGACACAAGTATTTACATTATTTTGAACATTTCAAGAATTCTCCTTGCACTATATAAGAAAAGAAAAACTTATTTAATTTCAGCAAATGTAAAGGGACAGATTTTTGAAATGAGAAGTAGTCAAATGCTTTATTAAGTATTATGACACTTATTGGTATTTTGCTTTTTTGGTGAATTTAAAAAAAAATCAGTTAAATTAAAAAATAAGAATAGTTATGAATTTTGTTTTAAATAGTAGGACATATATTAATAATGCACGCCAACAATAAAGGAACAAACAACGAATTTTCAATAATATTTATTTAAAACTGACTATCTTTATTTGAAGAACATATATAAGTAAATATACAATCTCTTTGGCTAATAATGAGAGTGAAACATAGTTTCCCTTTAAGTACAGTCGACATCTTTTTGCACTTATAAACCCAATTAAGCTGAAACCTATAATTTATTTATCCTGTACCACATTAGTCTTACAATTAAAGATACTATGAAAAATGAAAACATTTTAAGCAAAAGCAAAATCGAACAGTAGTTCTTGAATGAGAAAATCCCGGACATAAACTTCAGAAATAACAGAATCAGAAGTTTCTGCTATGTAAGGGACTTCAATAATTAGTTTTAAAAGACCTAAACAGTATTATTTCCCTTTTATTTGACAAAAGGTTGTGTATAAAAGCAACCTACAAAATGTACAGTGTAATAAATAAATATAAATAATGCAATTCATAAATATGCAACAAAATATAAGTCACTATTTACATGTTCTATACAATCTGTCGACTCTATGAACCATTGTTTCACTTTAATTTACATCAATTTACACGTGATTACAATAATAATATAAGTGCATCTAAACCATTACACGGTTCATAACATCTATTTAGACATAGATCATGAACAGAGAGTCAATTTAGTGAGAGAACTCTTCATATCTAGAATTTTTTTATAACTTTTTGACAGATTTGCAGTTACTTCTCAAGAGTATAATCTATTAAATGCATAATCTTATATATATATATATATATATATATATATATATATATATATACATATAATAAGCATGAGGTAACTAAACTAATAATATATTCTAAAATGTTAGAATAAATACTACAGGAAATAAATAACATACATAAGACTTTTACACAATATACTTCTAAATATTTTCCAGATTGATAAATTCTTGAATGATAACAAAGGAAAAAGTACATACAGCAATATATAATACTTTGGTGAGTTTTGATAACATCAATTTATTACATATTATAAACAAAATTGAAAATACAAAAAATAAAAATTTACTTTCTAATGGAAGAGACATTCAAGTTATGAAAATAATTTGCAATCTGTTCAAAAGTGGTGAGAATAATAACTTAGTTTAAAACGTAATAATACTTGAATTTTTTTGTTAATGTCTATTTTAAATGCTCAAATAAATAAAACATTATAGTAATTTCTTTAAAATGAACTATTAATTGATTGTTAACCAAAGGAAGATGCTTAAAATTATTAATACACTTTTAGGTACAGATTTTTTACTGAAAATGTTTACCATTTTACAAATGACAAAGAAAATATATGACTTCAGGAAATTTCTTAAATGTTGGTATATCCATAAGAGGTATACTGTAAAAGAGAATGTTTGAAAACTTGATTAGTCTTTCCTCTCTAAGCAGATTTTACTTTTCCTGAATTATATAAGAAATGTAGAATGAAGTTCTATTATTTACAGCCAATAATTGACTTATGTATAATACATTTTTTTATAGAGTGTGATTCTTATTCCATATCACAATAATAAAGATATCACATGTAAAATAGCTAAATCAAATGGTTTTTAGTGCCATTTTTTACATTTAAAACAAAAGATACATTAAGCTATCAAACCCTGTAAAAATTGAACAATATTTCATGCTTATTATTAGTTATTCATTAATAGTTAACAACCACTTCTGATATGAGTTAAATACTCAACTCGTAGATACCGAAATGATCATGGATGAAAAAATTCTCAATTCATTTTATAAAAAGCGGTATTATTTCCTAGAATGTCATACTGACTGAGTAATAAAGAAAAATACTGTCATAAATAATGTCAACTGACAATTTGAAAGAATAATGTAGTCAACACAAAATAAGAGCAACTATAAAAATCAGGTTAACCTGTTTCATATGTAAGAATAGGCTACAAAATGTTAACCTTTCTGTTACATACAAAAGTAATGAAATAATGAGAAAACTGTAAGACCAGAATAAATGTTTATATAATGAAAGAATGACATTTCTAAGCCCTTATCTCTAAGCACTTTTTTGATACAAAGATTCAGTATATTTAAATTCTTGTAAATCCCTATAGTACTATTTTCTATTATATACATATTTTTTCTATTAATTTATAAGTAATCACAAGAATATATAATATATTGAAGATTTATAGTTATAATCAATCTATAATTTAAGTTCCTTTCAATACAAAATTGCAAAAGAACAAAACTTTAAAATATTTAATTATTTATATATTTATAGCATTTGTTTGAGAATATTCTCACAGTTATAAATTATATATAAAAATATCATAAATTATACAAATAATACTTTATAATAGAGTAACAAAAAAATAACAGTAACAAATCAAAGCAAATAATATATTAAAATTCAGCCTTTTATCAAGACTTCAAAATAAGAGATAATGTGAAAGGAACTGTACAGTGTGATCAAGAAGATTGTTTTTTATTTAATTATTACACAAGGAATTAGTGTATATTACGGTGTCGGTGTCAGCGTGTGTGGCTAAATAACGCTGGAAGGTAACCTGTCGAGGGGAGGTACGGGAGTCTGCTTGCGCTGTAAGGAGGTCACGTCTGGACAGCCGACGCTGAGAAGCAGGTCGACCAGCCTGTGCGCCGGGCTCATGTCCGGTTCACTCCGAGCTGCACCGCGAGCAAAGCTCAAACATGTCCTACCTTCACCATCAACTGCCGTTACATCTGCATTATTCTATGAAAGTAAAACAAATTTATTATAAATGAGATTAAATGTTTTTTGTGCATACTTTAATGATTACCTGTAATATAAAACTATATATAATAACAATACCATCTATCAATTATAATTGCATTTAACAATTATAGACATTTTTAAATTAACGCAAGAAGGTATTTTATATGAACAATTTCTTACATTTCCCCTATTTGTTTTTGATTATACTATATTTCATTCGTGTTTCAAGACAACTTCCTATTTACATGCCTATAATTTACACCTGCCTAATTTTAGGAGTGTTGAAAATAAGATAATGTTAAGAAAGGGAACATGGTTGGAGTTATTGTATTTTTGGATAACAAGTTCCCTGGTTTAAATAAGTTATTTCTTGTTCGTTGATACAGTTGATGAAATTCTATCAGTGATTATAGATTTAATTTTGAGAAAAAAATAATTAAGAACAAACATAATTACCCATAACAGAAGTTGAGCTATAGGTAAGTTCCCGACAGCACAGGCAAGGTGTAGAGGTGTTCGTGAATCCTTAGTATTTATTGTGGTGTTTACTAGGTCAGAATCTCCATGTGCCAATGCTTCAACAACGCCTTTTATATCACATCTGCAAAATTTTATTATAGAAATTATACATATTCCTTTTGCATTTATGAATTCTCATTTTTCTTAATTGCTTATAGTGACATTAACAAACACATGTAAAAAGTTAAAATTTACAATTTAAAACAATAAACACAAGGCCTATAAATTTTAAATATTAGAGATATGTCACCTTAAAGATTTGTGAGGTGAAATGCAATAATGAATGAGTAATGATTAGAAGGTTAACAAAATAATGTAATAAAAAAAATGTAATACTAAAATAAACTATAACAACATTTGTGAAATTTATTCAACCTAATAGAAACAAATTTAAGAACTTGTAATTCGGTATATTTTCCAAATATTTGATGAAATAATAAATATTGTACACGACAATTACCTGTAAACAGAGTCAATAAGGTGTTGCCTGAGGTGTGTATCAATAGGTTTCAATAGCTCTTTGGCAACATACTTGTTCCAAGCCCACCTTTCTTTCTCTTCCCTGCTTGAACTCGGAGTAGGCTTACACTTTCCTTCCATTTGCCCTTCCCATATACTGTTTGCCATGGTGTTTCCAATTGAGAGCATGACACTGAGGTGACCAGGCCTGTAACATTTGTTATTTAGTAATAAATAATAATATCTAAACAGATTATTATAAGGAGTGATCAGATCATATGTTTTATAATATATTAAAATTAAATGTACAGTTAACTTACGGCCACTCGTCAAGATGCAAGGACCTGACTTTGGAAATATGTGAACCAAGATTTCTGTGTATTCCTGAGCATTCAATACACAAAAGGATGCCTAAGTTAAGACTGGCCCAATCTGGATCTATTTAAAATAAGTAGAAAAATAAGAGAAATGTAAATTGGGGATATAATAATAATTGAAATAATCTGTACATAAAATTCATTTTATTGCAGCCAAACAATAAATGAAAAAATAACTCACTGGGTGCATCACAATCAGCACAATGCATATTGCCGGGCACTCTACTTCTAATTGATTGTATTGATGCAGCTTCGACAGAGGAGTTGAGCCTCAGCTTACCTTTACTACTTTCTACTCCCTACAATAAATAATACAATTATTAAACCTATGATTTGCTGGTTAATGAAAAACTTGGTGAGGATATTAAATATACTTTTGATTGGGATGTTACAGATTTTTTTAAAAAGAAATTGTCCCTCAATTCTCTAAATTATTATGTCTATAATGTTGTCTATAAAGTTATGTCTTATAACTAAAAGAAATTTTTATTTTTACAATATTTATTTTATTTTCTGACTGTATGGAGTACACGACAAAAAAGTACATAAAGTTTTATAATTCAGGGAATTTCAAATGCACTTGATAAATTGAAATGGTACCTGAAGGGTATTGAGTATTTGGTTCTCTATGGCTGTAACCCATTCTTCCCTTTCCTCATAGCTGCTGGCTTCAAAGTGCCATTGTTTGTTGTCAAGTGAAACAATAAGGAACTCATAGCCATCTGTGTCTGTAAAGTTAATTTGATTAAAATATATTCAAGTAAAAACTTCTAGAACAATTCGTAAATATAAAATGAAGTGATACTAACCATCGCAGTCATGGTTCTTAACACTACTACTTTTAATACGTCTGTGCCTCTTCTTCACATTGGGTGTTTCAGCTTTACAATCAGTGCCATTAGCAAGTGAGTTAGCAGATATGATTAATGGTTCTTCATTGCTATTAAAAATACTAAATTCATTAGTAATGCTACCTGTACACTTATAACATTATTTAAAAAATAAATGCATACAAATATAAATAATTACTTTGTTATGATTCTTCCTGGTTCTTTTATTATCTCATATGATGTCAATGTTACTTTATCAGACATTTTCTTATCCTTAGGTTGAAAACCTGAAAATTATAATTATTTAATAAGTGATTGAAAAAAATTTAAATACTTCTGAAATAAAATTTAATATTTACATTATTTTAAGAGTTAAAACTATACATAGAAGGTATACTAACTTATACTAGAGAGAGCATCACTGCTTCCATTGGATTGGGTTATTGTTTTGGACCCACGGGGTTTTTGCCCTGGTACCTTTACAGTGACATACTGCAGAGGTATCTCTTTACCATGCACATTTTCCATGTAGTCCTATTGAAAAATATACAAAGAATTATTATTTCATAAAAAAATATTGCAAACATAAAATATCATCATTACTATATAACATAAATTATATAAATAAATTATCAGTATTGAAATATCATAGATAAATATAAAAATGAATACATAAGAGATAAATTCCTCACATGCAAGCTAGGGTGGTAAGTTAGTCTCCCATCATCACACAGAGTCACATACTTCTTTTTCCAATCTTTGTTCAATGCTTTACTGCTTCGTTTATAAAGACAACCTTGCTTCACAGGAATAGCACGACCACTCCCAACTTCACCACCATTGCGTAATTTTTCATCACCTTTTTTGGATGGAGTGAATAAATTTGATCTTCTTCTGTTTTTCCTTTAAAATTAATTCACAGAATTTAAAGAAATATATATTTATACTATAAACTAAAATATTAATAAATGACTGTTCTAGGCTCAAATGGGAAACAATTTAAAAAATAAAAATTGCATGACAATTTATTTACATGTGCACAAATTACAAAAATATGATTAGGCAAAATATAATGTTTTCCAGTGGGCTTACCTAGATAAAACACATCAACATTGTTATATTATTATAAGTTTATAAAATGTGATCCTTAATAATTTTTTTAATGAAAATTTGACTGATAATGTAATTTGAAGGATGATATTTTGTTATATGAGAAGAAACTGTACCTAGTAGCTGTCGGTGTTGAGCTAGGGGTAGGCAGGTCTTTGAAAGACATTGCTGGGTTTAAAGTGAGATTGTCCAGTGTAGGAAGTTTAGAAACATTGTTGTTGTCCACAACTATATCTTTGTGCAGAGTATGAGAACTTGATGAGAGACATTGTTGTCTGCTTAAACCAGTTTCCTAAACATGATAAAGAAAACATGATTAGGTTACATTACAATTATTCCAGTAAATTGTATAGATATTTTATGCATAATATAATATTATATATTTAAGATGTTATTAAAACAATTCATAAATATTGCGCGATATATTTTTCGAAGTTAATATCGTATTATTACAATATATTGACCATGATGTTTTATGAAAATAAAAATAAACCATAAAGTGATTGCACATTTCTACTAGTTTATGTAAAGGGTAAAGAGTGTTTTGAACGCTTATGTAGGAGATGCACTCAAATAAAATATTAAATACCAGAACAGGAAAGTAAACTGAGGCAAACCTTGTGACTAGCTGTATGATGGTGACTTGGAGAGCTAGGCAGATGTATCTGGGGTGGTGGAAGCGGAGTAATAGGTGTTGTAGGCCTCGAATTACTGGCAAGGCATGTAGCAGACTGAGAGAGTCTCTGCTGAACTATTTTCTGACAAGCTGCAACATAAAATATAATTAATATTCACCACCATCTAATATTATTCCTTAATTTAATACTGATTCAAATTGGGCACAGTGTAATGGATTTAATTTCGTTCTTAATATTATTATGGTAAAATTCTGTCCTAATTTAAGTAATTAAAAGATAGCAAACAAAAGAGCATACCGTCTTGAAATACCCTTTCCACATTAAGCCCATAGGTGGCGCAGGTTTCATAGTAGGAACACCGTTTCAGCTCTGAAGCAAGTTTCCTGGCTCTGGCGTCGTCAATTACTCTGGGATTACTTTCGCTAATTGCATCTGTAAAAGCAGATATCCCAAATTAGAAAATCCTTTAGAAAAATAGAAAGAAAATGAAACTGTTTGACGAGACTTCAGAGAAACCAAAGGCGGGTAATGGAATCGTTTAGCACTCGATAAAACCGAGGCCGGTAGCTAGGGTTTTATTGTATTAGATTTACGGCGAATTTGGCCCGGTGTAACCTTCCCGAATTTGGACCTGTGAGGCCTTCTCGTTCGCTACTTCTAACGGCCCGCGGGGAGCGGATGAGGGCTGGGGAGGCGGTTTCTCAAACAAACAACAATTACATGCAAATGAAACTGTCACAGGCTATTTGTTAAACAGAAACAGCGGCCTATTATACGTTGCAAAAGCCCATCACAAAGGGTCTGCTCGTTGAAGTTGTTGGAGAGCCCGCCGAGCACTTCAATATTCATACAGGTTAGCCAGAAAACTGGGCTCACCCAATTATACTGAAATTTACCGAATTCGGAAATTAACAGAATAATTGTATTAACATGTCTAAGCTCTATAACGGAACCGATAAGCACTCATGCATAAGTATGTGTGTGTGTGTGTATATATATATATATATATATATATATATATATATATATATATATATATATAAATCAGCGCACTATAACTTGCTGTGGAAATTAGGTGCAAATAGAAGTGAAATATGGTGAAATTAAATGTTATTAACGATACTACAAGTGAATTAAAGAAACAGGAAACACAACATTTCACATATTAATAAAATACATGAAATACAGCCTAAAACTACTTAAATATAATAGTAACTTTTCACAAAGACAGAAAAATTATAATTTTATCTGAATTAAGTAAAATTATATTCTTGAAATTATATTATTATACTTTATAAACTTCAAATACGATGCGATTTGATTGAATTTGACTTTTGGAGCCAACCTAATTTCAGTTTGAAATACTTGCCTTGTGTGCCAACCAGAATAAGTGGTATCTCGGCACTGTTTCTGAACTGTGACATCTGGGTGTAGTAGGGGTAAATGGCGTTGAAACTGGCTTCGTTCTCCAATGAAAAGACGAATATGACGGCGTCAACCCAGGAAGTGAACTGAAACAGAACGATATATTCCTAAACTATAACAGCCATGCTCTCTATTCGCTAGCGTGCGGCGTTCGAACGGGCACCTCTAGTGGGAGAAAGTTTTCCCCGCCGTACATTGCAGATTTTGTGTAGTGCGAAGTGCCATTCATGAACAATTACAAACTATGTTCGAAAAATAAGTATCTAATTCTGAAACACTTCGAACGATTTTCGCGGCTACGTTGCATTTTATTTTTACATCATCTCGGTCACAAATATGAACTCTCTCTTTTTCCGGTCAATATTTGAGGCAAGAATGGTTTAAATAATGTCAGTACACCTAGGCATATAGAATGGATTCGTTCATGATTAAAAACTAAGGGACGTCACTGGAAAAGGTGGAAAACCGATGAAACATATAGTATTAATGATCAAATATCCCGACAGATATCAAAATAATTAGAGTTGGCTTTAATCCAGGAATTCCCCCTTTATGGGGGAACAAACAATGGGTATGGGAAGAACAAATGGGGGGAAGCAGTGCAAGTAGAAAGGGTTTCGCACAACACATTACTCGGATCATTTCTGGATAGCGCAGTCTTTTTGATTATAATACGATTCCATTCGTATCGTGAAGGAGGGGAAATATGCGTTAGATTTTTAGAGATATAGTACCCGATTCTAATAGTTATTTGCACTTAAGAATTCATTTGAAAATTAATAATAATATATAGAATAAACAGCCCAAGTTTAGAGGCTAACAAAGGCAAAAAGGTAACATTTAGTGGTTATTCCATGTTAGAATTGGCGTTCTTACGACACCCCTCGGGCCCATCTAGTTTGCATACCTCGCTTGAATGTTTATCGTAAAGACTGCAGTGTAATAAATGATTAACAGTACTAGAATATGGTATTTTATTTTCTTTAATTTAGCTCTATCACCGCTTCTAATCGATATTTCCCAAATTGACCATTACCATCACCACGGTTTTTTCTCTTCAGCATGGACATTTCCTCTAGAAAATACCCCCCTCCCTCCAAGGTAAATGGTCTCGTTACCATTCCGAGTGTTGTCCAATACTCAGTCATGAGAAATGGTAACAATGACGGTCAGAAATGACAATATGAAACGGAACGATAACTGGCGCACGGTGTCGGACGCGACTTGACCGCTTACTGGAGTCGGGCGCGACGAGGGAAATATTGTAACGGCGAGCGGATAAAAGAGGAAATAAAAGGGGAAAGGAGGGAACGGGCCCAATAAGACAGTCGGGGCTCGATTACCGGCTGATGTTATTAGGGCGGGCGCATTTTCGAGGGCGAGCCTAAGTGCCCATTTCCTGACCTCTCTTACCGAGACGTCCTCCACGGTCCCTCTCCCCCTCAATCACGACGTCACTCCGGCCCCCAATTTGACTCGCGCTCAATTCCAATCGTCGCCACTCTTACTTACAACGGCCTTTTCCTTTTTGCCATCAATTTTGTTCACCGAAATTTCCGCGGAGAATAAGTCTCTTGAGTAATGCTATACTGGCTGGAATCGAGTATAGCACCGCGTAGAACACAATTGTACCTGGCGCTCGCCGCTTTTAAAACTGTACCGACACCGTAGAACGGAAGTGGCGGAAAGTCACAGGGTGTTAACGTTTAAATTTTAATCACAACCTATCTTCTGGCATCTGTGGCATCTTCTGTGCCACACTTTAGTTCAATCGTAACCGATAACAACGCCAATCCAATGTCATACCGCCAATACTGATTTTTTGCCCTTGCCAGTCCCTTCTAGTTATAACAAATTTTCAAAACTAAATTTACATTCTCCGGCGGATTCAACGTTCCTGAGCAGTGGGTCATGTACCTAATTCCAGTTGCTATTCGTAGTGCCGATTA
This sequence comes from Lethocerus indicus, assembly GCA_019843655.1. Taxonomy (NCBI): domain Eukaryota; kingdom Metazoa; phylum Arthropoda; class Insecta; order Hemiptera; family Belostomatidae; genus Lethocerus; species Lethocerus indicus. The sequence continues at coordinate 14,795,772 of JACDQD010000003.1, read as the reverse complement.
AGAATTAATTAAATGAAACTGAATCCGTCGAAAGTCCACCGGTTTTTTTATCCGAAGTTAGATCGTTTCTGGTTGAACACCGCAAACCACACAGTCAATGAAACCCGATTACTACCGACTAAACTAAGAAGGCATGGGAACACGAGTTATAAAATTGAAAAAAGGGATAAAGAACAGCTGATTGCTTAAAAATCTGGTTGGTTCGATATCAATTTCAAGAATACAAGGAATAATCAATGTATTCCAAGTTGTGAACAGACGAGGAAGAAGTATGCCTATATGTCATCATGTTCGTATTTCACAAAATATGCGGCCAATATTACAAAATTCTGTGTATATCATAAAACATATCTTGGACAATTTAAGGTACAGTATTAATAAGGACATAATTTGTACAGTTTGGCCCAGGGGCGTTATCCGTGGTAAATTAGGAAAGAATCGAATTATTCCATTCCCTCAAAAATTGGGCCCAGTAAAAAATTAGGGAGGAGGAGGGTAAACCCGTCACCCTCGGTAATAAAACGAGTCTCCGCCGAGTCTGGAGCCCCGACACTTATATCGCTTCCCCATCCCCAACCAGCATCGAGCCCAATTCTTACCCCGACCGACAATCCGCACAGACAACTCGAGTTTTGTAAACAACCTCTGCTCCCCCCAATATATATATATATATATATATATATATATATATATATATATATTCGAGGAGGGGGAAGGACTACCGTTAAGGAACCGGACGTAGGAAATTGGGTAAAGTAACTGATCCCCACCCGCTCTGGTTAAAGAAAAACAAATTTTCCTGATCGATAGACTTCCCTCCTTCCAATAAGATAACAACGATATTAGTCATCAGAGAATAGCGCACGAATAAAGAATAAGTTAATTAAGCTAAACAATGATTTAATTCATTAAACAGACTAACCTAGTGCATTATTGTGGTATCCACATTTTATCCATATCGTTCTTATGTATTAGTTTTATTTTGAAATCATGTATTTCTGCTGTGTTATTATTTAAATAATTTTATTTACTTGGATTTGAACTATTTCTGCTTTATTACTGGGCTATATGAAACTATCATGTGTCAGGTGGTAGTTTAACAACAGGATGTTATTAACACCTAATATAATACCAAAATAGATTTGACAATTTTAAGATAAATGGTTTAGTATTCGCTAATAAATCTTCACTATTGAGTAATAATCGATAACCCGAATGGAAAATATATCGAAATAATAAATCCGTCCTCAAAAAGGTTTGGATTATTCCCATTTAACATTTACCTTAACACCGCAAAGAACGATGAACTACAACTGAACGCGGATTTGTATTTCAGCCTTTGCTCGATCACGTTGTAGCTTACGAATTGTTTATTAAAGGTTTTGCAGACAATTGGAGAGCGGGGAACGCCATTTGAGATTAAAAATGAACGCAAAGCCGCACGCAAACAAAGGCGACCTCGTTCAATTAATTTAGATTTGTATAGCAGTCGATGTAAATGGATTCAGAATTAAACATTGTGATCAATTTAAAGACTCGTTCGTAATACAAAAAACATTCCATATCGCCTAGCTCCAAAGGTACTTCATTTTCAAGCATAGATACAGTAGGATTATGGATATTTATATAGATAGAAAAAAGTTCTTATGAGGACAATTAAATTAAATTATCACTGAGGCGTGTACAAATTTGGTTTTTCGATCTTGAATTCGAAATTTCTAATCACTAACGTCATTATGACATATATATATATATATATATATATATATATATATATATATATATATATATAATATTATCTGTAAAGACAAACGATAGTATACTCGGGGAAACTATTCCTTTTTTTTGGAGTCGATAAGTCTGGCGAGTCACAACAGGTAGCGGCGCCAGAGGGTTGATTCGAAGCGGGCCCTGATTACACAAAGAGGGGGGTTAGGGCCCCCCTAAAAGCAGAGGGGGAGTAGTAGACTGAAAATGCCATTTCCCTCTGGGATGGGCCGTAATTCCGACTCCTATTCCCCTAACCAGCCCCTCCAACACACATACACAAACCATAACACGGCAGTTTCCTCCAGGCTTTCGCTCATCCTTAGGACGACAGTCGGGAACAACAAGCCCGCCCCCTACTCCAGGCTCCGGACTCGTATTTCAAAGACCGGCTAGGGGCGCCCCCTCATAACCCGGGAATGCTCGAAACGCGATTTAAAGCATTGGTTAAGGGGGGGGTAATAAATCGACCAATTTCGGAGCTCGTTTCTCCCGTTTGTTTTTTTTCGGAGCTCCGATCTCGCTTTTAAGTTATTATACTGGACCTAACTACCGTCAATAAACAACGAGTTGCCTGGCATACACAGAGAAGCGTTAGACAAATCGTCTAACTACAAGAATGGAAAAACTATTATTAATTTTCACAAAATCATTTTCCCCTGTGGAGGTTTTCTGTGTTTTATATAATTTACTATAACATATCAGAAATATTACGTAATGATTTACTAACCAACAGGAAAGTATTTATGTGCTTTTTATAGTTACAAATATAAAAATATTTGGTATAGAAATGTCTGTCTCATACCCCCAAGCTGTATATTATAATATAAATAAAGAATATTTTTTTTACTTCGATACAATTTACATGGATTATTCTAAGTTATAAAAGAATAATAAAACACGGAAAATACAATAATATACGTCGAAGATGCACGTTTTGTAAGCCCGCGCTACGACGGTGTATTGCGGGTTAGCATTACGCCGGAAATCCTACATTACCCTTCTATCCTTTACGCGACGCCACTACACTTAATCATTATTTTATAAAAATCTGCTTCAACGAACGGGAATCATCAAATTATAAAACATTTCTAAAAACTTCAAAAATAAAACATCGCATTATATATTGCATCATATACAGCCGAAACTGTAAAACGAAACAATGCTAGTGTAGTTCGGTTTGAAGAATGTGCCTACTGGTGTCGCGACTATCTGCTCAAACTTCATCTTAGAGCCGACAGACCCGACAGCACATGACCATTGAGGAAACTAGCGCAAAACACGGAGTCTTCAGAGCCCATAACTTTCTAGGCCAGTCCATCTTCCCGGCGACCTTCCCCCGAACCTGAGGGCCGCGAGGAACGAAGTCAGAGCCTGGTCCAAACTGATACCGAGGTATCGTGTCTCCGTGACCCACCTCATTCCACTGACCTGGATTAAGACTGGTAGCCTCCTTTTCGGTTCAGTTATTCTTTCAGTAGCATCCTGCGCGTCACCAATCGAGACGTTACTGTTTTCTGCTCTTTCTTCAGGACTTTCTTTCCTAATTCTCGTCATTCAGTGATAATGAAACCTTTGTCCAGAAGTGTTTAATCCAACTAGTACTTCATTTGTAGTTATAAAGACAAACGGGGTAAGAAAAAATAATGCATTTAACTGGATTACTGCCAACCGCCATTGAAAGAATCATAAACACTGGACTGTTTTTAATACACTAGGGAATTAATTACAGGTTGGGACAACATTCCTATAATAGCCGCCGGGAGTGCAAGATTTAATTGATGGCGCCAGAGCTATTTGCGCCATAATTAAACGGTATTACGTCTAGTCTACTGAAATGGCTGAATGAAATATTTTCATACCAGAACTGTACAGGGATTCAAAAACATTCTTTAACTTTACTGTATTAATAAGGGTTTATATCGGCGCTCTATCTGCAAACTTATGACCTAAATCTCGAATCTAACTTAATGTTAGTAAAAGGCAACATCAATATTATATTAAATGTTTCATAAAATATCTGGACTTAAAAGGAACTTCTAATGCAAATATTAGTACGTAGTTTCACATATATATTTGTTTGTGAATTTATTTATGAAAATAATACTGCTACGAATTTTTTCTGTTATCCATGCGGGAACACTCGTTTGAACGGAGTGCTGCTAATTCGGTGCGATAAGAGAGATGGATTTAGCTAGTGGTGTTAACACAATGTTATGTCCGTAGATAACATTCGAAGGACGACTTAGCTTGAGCATCGTATGGCCCTCGGCGCAGAGCTCCCCGATGTAAAAAGGATGAAAATCAACGAAACGATTGCCGATCCAAATATTCCTCCATCGCTAAATAAGGCCCGAAGCCCGAAGGTCGAGAAACTAATTATTTTTTCGGTGGTTTCGAGTAGGCGACCACGGAGGCGAAACTCCCAATGCCCAATGTGCCTCTTTCTCCGCCTTACAGAGTCAGGTGAATATAAAAAAAATCATTCCCTCACAATACCCTCACATATTGTAATAAGAAAACTAAACACCCCGTTTCATTGACAATTTATAAATTTCTATATAACGACAATTTACTGTTTAAATTTACATATTCAAAACTCCAAAATTATAGGCATACTTAAATTATAATTTGTTGATAAATTGTTTCCTAAAATTGAATTGTGCCATACATTTGGCACAATTAATTACAGTGAGAATACTTTTTTGGAGCATGCTCACCAAGGGATAATACAACGTTCAATTCTACCTAACTCTGAACGCCAAAAGATAAAATACCACGAAGGACAACCTCACTCTTCGGCAAGTAAGAATAACGGCGCCAATGAAGGGAAAAAGAGTCACGTAAGTCTCGATTATCTTTATCGATTTTCATCAAGAGAAGGGCGTAGGGTGCACAGGTGCGTGTTTTAGCAGCCGTGCGTGTCAACCCACTCGGCACACCGCTAGCTTTTAATTTCTATATAAATTTAAAAAAAAATAATGTACAACAAGGTCCGGTAACCCCATCCGCATTTCATATACTGTAACTTTCCGCAGGCCAACTGCGATTTTGAGAAGAATCTTAGTTACTGTTTGTTCGGTAAAAATACAGTTGGTTACGGAAGCGGCGACGTTATGATTATTTCGAAGTTAATAAAATCCCGTAAACGCGGACAACCTTCGGAGAATAAAATCAACAGTTCCAAACGTAAATGCTGGAAAACTCGAATGAGAACCATCCCGAAAATTTTAAACAGAAGTTACATTATCTACATAAACACGCACGGCAAGTAAGGACCTAATAACAATCAATTGGAGTAATTTTTCAGTAACTCAAATGAGATTGGTCTATCATTTATCATCATCAATGATAATCGCTACATGTACAGACCAGCGGTTTCGATTTTTCGATACAGATACGACGGATAAAGTTGAACAGACGGGTGATTGTAACCATAAATAATAACACTTTTTATTTATGTAAATATCAATAATTTAAGGAGGTATTTTTTTTTGGGGGGGGGGGCCCACGGTTTAATTATCTGTTTCCTCTCGTCGCTCAGGTCTTGGGCTAGCGGTAGAAGTAACAATATATAATTGACGGAATGACCATTACGAAAAGTCGAGCCGATCGGGGACCGTATGGGCGACTGGAGACAGGCTAATCGCGAGAACGACGACAAATATGAATCATTTCCACACGATGTACAGTACACATGTAGTGTTTGACGTTTCTAATATATCCGGCGGCCTCATCGGTCCGACGGTATTAATTATTGAACTAACGCGGTAGATGTCTCACCGTTTATGGAGAATTATCGACCGCGATTCTCAACGGGTGATCGGAGGGGGGTCCCGACGTGCTGCAGTAATTTGAAGTAACGAATTTAAAAATGCGCATTTTATTTAATTCATTACAGTATTGTTTAAAATATATTATGTCGACTACACAACAAAACAAAACTAATAATACCGTAGATTTCGTATTCTTCTGTCTCCTCTCGCTGGTTTGGTCTTTTGCTAGATCGGTTTCAACTGCTCCCCATCTTCAGTAGCGGTGTTAGTCAGTTTTGGGACTTTGGACGTTTTTTGGGCATCCTCACTGCACAGTCACTTGTACTGACAGTACGAGTGCCAACATCCAAAGTGCCAAAGTGACTAACACAACTACTGCAGATGGCGAGCAGAAGACCGAACCAGCGACAGGAGACAGAAGAACACGAAATCTACGGCATTCCAAGCCCTCGTAGACCACAAAACAGGTATTCTAAACACTAATAATAATATAGGATATCCCGGTATATATTTAAAGTGGTATAGAGCTTTGGGAAGGGCGCGACTAGCGGTAGGATGGCCCGCCGTGAGAAAGAGAAGCGAGCGGGGGACGCAGTCTCGGCGGTCGATGGTCGACAGATGGGCCTCAATAATTAAAAGGACGGCCTCGATTGGTGGCTCCGCTGGGTGAACGTCTCTCTTCCATTCATTAGCGGCCGCTCGACGAGACTCGAGAGCGTTGTCGAAAAACAATTGGCGCCCCCCCCCCGCACCCTCCCGCGCGGTACAAAGCGCCCCCTGCCACCCTCCACCCCAATGCACTCGACCATTCCTCCACCCCGACATGTTTTTCTTTTGTACCCACGCAGAGATATCGATTTTTTAGAGCGTTTCACGATTGCCAGATACACATCTCCTGTCATGGCAGATATAGTCGATAGTGTAGTACTTAGCAAGAGGGAAAAATGTATGGTGTGCACATATCATTATACAGTAGTATTAAATATATATATATATATATATATATATATATATATATATATATATACATGAGACATATACTTAAGGAGAATATAATTCCAGGGAATGTCAGTAAAGAGAGTCAAAAAGTTTAGTAATATTCATACATATTAACTTTGCAATACGTTTTTTTTAGATCTCAATTAATTGCCTTTTTTCCTAAGGGTCCTTTGGGTCCTCGTGCATGTACACACACAAACACACACACACACACACACACACATTCATTTCCAATTCCGCATTTTGGGCTGGAGAAAGTGCGCCAATCCTTTAACGTAGATCCCGACCCCCACTGCGCATTGTCCGATCCTACTGCATACGAGTAAAACCATACGAACCAAGATAAATATGACCGGGAGGGATAACGTAACGCGCGTTTACGAACGATTCTAGATTTTCAGGAATGCAAATAAATATGAAATGTTCAATATGTGTTACTGCGTAATGTTGCAGGACAAATCAGAAATGTCACAAATCAGATATATTTAAAATAAATGATACGGTTTAAAAAAAAACGATAAATGCTGTGGCTGACAAGAATTTTCCCTAAATATAACAATAAAGTAAATAAATGAGTGGTCGTACATCCTTTTAATATTATCTGTATAAGCGTGTAAAATGTTATTTTGTTTAACCGAATACTAAATAATGTATTCAAAATAGGAATAATAATGGAAGGCGCTGCGACAAAACAAGTCTGCGGGTTTTATAACATTTAGGCGCGTCGCAGGGGTTCGCTGAGGTCAGGACCGCAGCGGGGGAACATCCTCCCCTGACCTTTGGGCCCGACTTCGTACATCGCCCCACCACCGAACACAAGTCCTCCAATCAGACATTATCGACACCGTTCCTGGCAGAAATGTTACGCCGACGATGGATGGGAAAATCCGTGGCCTGTTATCGGTGATAAATTTCCTCCCCCTCCCCCCCGGCCGAAGGGTCAGCCGAAGCTAGCTGTAATTTTAATTCCTACCGTATTTATTGTGGGCAGTCAGTACTATCTGTGTCAGCGTGACAAGCGTAGGCTGCGTGGCGCCTCATCGGCCGTACACGACAATGACAACAAAATATGTGCGCTGTACAATATACAGAGAGGAACTAACTTACCCTGTATAGGGGGTGGGGGGGTGTTGCCTCGGTGTCGACGGTCGGGGGTCCAGTGGCGAACTGGGCCAGACAGGCGCCCCACCATCGACCCCACCCACCAACCACCCCCACCCCCGCTGCACACCAATTTCCCCCTCGATAATCCACACTATTTTACCCCCGCAACCCCCCCGCGAAGAAACAATACCACGGCGGTTATGAATCCGAAACTCTGACAGGTTCATTTGAAAAGAACGGATCCGCCATTACGAAGAAAATTATAGGGGGGGGGGGTTAATAAAGTCGGATATATAAAAACCCTGCGGAAATATTACAAATACACTGACGCTTTAAAAATCACCAATATGTAACTCCATCATCCAGGAATTCACGCCAACTGTTATCTTAAAATATTTGCAGGGGGACGAACATATAAAGAAACACACCAAATCTACGGTATTGCAACCCCTCGCAGAAAACAAGTATGTTAAACTATAAAGAAATATATTGATCGACGCATAACGTTTTGTTTAAATGAACGGTTGATTTAAATTCCAACATAAAATAACGTTAATTAGAAATTAGCATTCACGAGGTGCTGTTTTGTCATTGGCCAGTAAACATTTTTGACACTACGCAAGATACTTTGTCAGATAATTATATATCGTAAAATTAGAGTCAGAGCAGAATAGTAATAGTTCAGATATATTTAGAGCCATAAAAAATAGTAGTTTATCACAGCTTATAAGAATAGTCAAACTGCGTTAAAAATAACAACGGTCTAGAATGCGATTGTATGTAAATTGACGTTAAACGAAAAATTAAGCATATATCATAACCAGAAGTCGTCCGTTTTTCTCCATACATGGCCCGGCATTTCCTGTTCCATATAATTTAACATGGTCCATTATAAATTTAACCAGTCCCAGTTTACAAATTCGGATCGTTCGGCCAAACCACACCTTCTGCCCACGTACATTATAAAAAAAAACTGGCCTCATTAAAAATTTACAACATTTCGAACTCGCATTATATTATTTTAAAGGAATTATTCTTACTCATTTTTCGAAACCCGATATGTAACCAGATAATGGCCGATGAAGTTAATCAACTGGGAGAGTCGGGCGCCGGCCATGTTTCCCAACCGGTTGGCCGCGTCCCAGTTGCGGCCCACCGAGGAATTTCAACTGGACCGCAAAAATCATAGCCGTATATGTTAATTAAATCAATTCGCTATGGCGGCCAAACCCATTTATAGCGACACATACATAACCGGTAATGTGCCTAGTATCAACACTATTGATTACGCCGCGGCCATTTAATTTCGTGGTTATAATTTAAAACATGTTAAAACACATTAAGACATTTCAGATATATATTTTTAAATTTACTACTTAGTAAATCATGGGAAACTCATATTGCGAAGCACTGATGATGATTAAAAACCAATAATTCATGCGTGAATGGTCGGAATCCTGCAATACGGTAAGCTTCGGTAATTGAAACAACACTTGAACAGAGATGTTTAATGAAATGGTAATTCGATACCCCACTTACGCGTCTTCCATGTACAAAAGAAGCCTTGGAAACTTTACCAAAAACGGAGCCGTCCGATGACTCACCTGCTACTGTATTCCCCACCACGAGAGACTGAAGTCTCAAGTGACAACCAGTGGGTTGGGCCGAATGTCAACACGAAAGATATATGACAAGCGCCAAACTACGGTAGGATCACCGGCAAACCGGTGCATCCTTTAAAACCGAAACGGAGGTGCTGAGGCCGCCGCTGGACTTTTATAGGTGGCTACTATCACGGACTTTCAGCACTGCGTAAAAGAACAAACCTGCCCTTCCTGTTAAACCGTGACGTTCTTCTGGGGGATTTCAAAAAATGGTGCTGCAATGTGCCTGCCTCGAGGCTCTGACACTGACTGAGTGACTTACTCAATATGTTAAATAAATGGTATTTTTAAATTATATAAAGTTAATACCAACGATTTTCCAACATTCATTTTTAAAAATCAGATAGGTTACGCGATATTAGATTATAAAAAAATTAGTATTAACGTTTGAACGAAAGAGTAATAGCTAAATGTGTATTTATTCTATTTCAGAAATGGAATCCTAATCAGTAAAAACCTAAGAATAAGGGAACACCATTAATTCATAGCGACCGTAAATATATCCGTTAAAAATGGAGGTTCAAATGAACAGTAGTGTGAATTTGCAAATATATACATACGGCAGAATGTTCAAAAGAAGGCGTGAGGGTAGGAATAAGTGCGGCCTAGTATCTCTAATTAGGGGAGAGGAGGGAGGGATGACGGGGGGGAAGCCGGGTCCAAACAATGGATAAACAGGACCCGGCGATCACCGAGCGGCACATTTCCCACATAGATTAAGGGCGGGTATCGAACCCGAAAAAAGGAGGAGAGGAGATGAGAGACGTTCGGAGAAAGCGAGGGCCCCGCAAACTGTTAATTGCCGGAAAAAACGCCGGTTCCAAATTGCCGAAATCGTGTGGGAAATTAACGATTCCAATTGCTCGCCCGGTTCGCACAATCGTTTCGCGGCGGGAATCCGGGGTCCAACAATTATTCCGGAGAAAGGTTTAGCCGATATCCTAGTCGGCTGTCAATAATCGGCAACAATGTTGCCGGCTGAGTTTCATTTTTAAGAGCGGTTTCTCACGGCACCGACAGAACAGCAGCGGAAAATAAATCGTATATATTAGCGCAGGATGTTTAGGAAGCCATCTCCAACCAACTTTAATTTCGTTGATTTTGTTTTATATTATTTGATTATTACCTTTATGTTATTATATATACCATTTTTAAATATTTTTTAATCGACAGTATTAATTATTTCAGTTTACCCAGTGAAACAAACTGTACAAAAAATGAAAATGATGGCTTCAACCTGATAAACTTATATTAATGATGTTTACTTTTAATGATTTAATTAGGATTAACTACGAGAACAAGGTGTGTATGTCACAAGCGATAATGGAACAAGTATCACCGTGGTAAAAAAAAATATCACCGCATTGAGAGTAACGATAACGGAAATGATTTAACGATATTAAAACCTGGAAGTTAATAATACAGATAGAGCTGTCGCGTTAGTAATATAAAATTAATTAAATTCAGACAACGTTAATTTAAATAATCCAATGAATATTAATAACTTCATAATCTTACTCTTTTTTATAGTATTTCCTCTTAATTTAAAGTAAAGTTGAAACGAAACTTCCAGTATTCTATCGACGAAAGGGTCAGAAATAGGATCATTCCATGTAAGGTTTATAAAGGAGAAAGGACGTAGGCAAAATAGAACCCTTATCCAATCGATAAAGAAGACTAATAATAGCTTTCACATGATCTAGAAAGAGAATAAACTTGTAAGTAAATACGTTTAAGAACACAGATTATAAACTAAAACAAATTTGAATAATTTCTTACGTAAGGCGAATAAGGGACTAACAATTAACGGAACATAAATGCTTTCTTATATATTACCTTGTATACTTCATTAGTTTTAAAAATAAAATGTAACTCGAAGGCTCTAAATAACTTTATGCGAATACGTGTTTTATCAGTCCACAAATATCAACAATGTAGCTCAGACAATCGACCGAGGGAAGTTGGAAAAATGTACCGGTTACAATGCTCAGAAAACCTGTTATTACGCCCGGGTAAAAGCCGAGCCCAGATTGTACTGACACAGATTTGCATAGGTGTCTTTCACCGGGGACGGCAACATTTTTACCTTATTGGGTCAAAACAATTTGTAAGCATGTGTGGTGCAACAGCCGCCCAGGCCCCGGACCAGGCTCCCATTTATAATCGGCTTTGAATTGAGCCTCTACGCTCAGAAACCCACACCAGCCTCGGAGAAATCGCCAGCAACAGTTACAGTAAGAATTCTTTTTAAATACCAAGAAAAATAAATAAAAAATACGAACAGTCGTCAAATCTTACCCCGGACCCATTTATACAGGAGAAAGAATATTAGATATTTATGGGTATCAATACTAGGTGTATATTTACATTTGTTTCATGCAGAGAAGTAATACTTAGTTTTCATATTAATGGGAATGAATCCTTCGCATCCTTCTACCGCGGGTCGATAAGAAAAATTGAACGAATAATGACATTATCGGATGAAAATTATTTTAAAACATTTCAAATAAAAATACACACTATCCTAAATGTATACCGTATGGCCGGCAACAAAAAAATCATTAAACACCGTTCAGATTGTCTTTAAATGAAACACTTCATGCGCTGTTGTCGCGACGCTTTATATAAAAGACTCAACACAGGCTATTTGGCGAACAATGGGGCTCAAATCGGAATGGTTTTGATAGACCGTGAATAAGTTAGCGGACAAGAGGTAAGGAGAGGAGGGTACGGGCCGCCGGCGACAGCGCCACGTGGTCTGGAGGATAGCGTGAGTGCAAGTCCCCCCTGTCGAGTACACTTCACTGTGCAGTCACACACACACAGACACGCACATTTACACACTTCAATTACCCCCGGCGTCCAAAAACTACCGGCGACCACGAGAACGAACTACCAATTACTCCGCGACCCCTCACCCGGCTGTATTAAATTAGTGCGCATTAAAGATTTCTTTCCGATTTCTTCCAAAACCGTGACAATACCGGTCTTCGCCTTAATCCGGTCTGAGTATAGAAACCGCGGGTAGACCTCTAAGCTAGCTTCAGTTTGAAAGCTCCTTCCATATTCGGAGTAAGGAACCAATTTAACAGCGCAAACTTTCCCCGAGGTGTCTTAGATCCCGTCTTAAACCAGTGTCTTGAATAGTTAATCCCATTGCCGGCCAAAGGGAATTTCCAAAGTGCAGGGACTTCCGGTAAGCCTCCTGACAATAAGGTACCTGAATTTTCCAGGTAGGTTAAGAGGTTCTTAATGTGTTCAATGGAAACTATTCACAGTAATCTGATAATGATACAAAAACTATTTTTGTCTATGATTTGGGTTAGGATAAGCTCACTAATAAATTAAGAGTTATTAAATTTATAATAACTCACAATAATAAAGTCTGGAACCGATCATTTGACTTAATGAATTACAGATATGAATTATCGAATGCGTTAAAATATTTTAAAATTTAACTTAGTAATGAATGATGTCAGCAATGTATGCACTAATAATTTTCTACGCTTTAAAAACACGACACACGGTGTTATTTAACTGCATTAATTTTGATATCGCCTACACATTTGTGAAAAGATAGATGAGGAAACTTCTGTGAAGTTTCTGCAAAATCGTACAACATCAATAATTCAATGGAATCCATTTTAATCAAAGTTTAAACAAAGATGAATCAAAATAGATCCGATGTCCTTAGTTCCGTAGGACAACTGGGCAGAATCGATACTCCCCCGTTGGTCTGTTAACTGAACAAACCATTAAATTTCAATGTATTCAAAGTTCGAGTTGGCTAAATTTAGGGAACTAACTGCGAACGAGTACGAGATAAGTTCATAATGGGTTTAATTCAGAGACGGATTCTGCAGACCTATTGTATCGTCTCAAGTCTATTAAATACAGATCCTTATTGGTTACCACGCTGAAATATGGAAATATGACACTGAATTCTTTCCCGATTGTCTGTTCAGGCATGCTTCTGTATTATATAAATTTTTGAATATTAACTCAACATGCTATAAACATTTTTTCGTACTTCTAACGAGCTTGGAGTACAATTCCATAAAAATTAACAGATAGAGTGCAACAAAATCGTCAGTTTGACCAACACTAAGGACCTATTTTGTCCAATGTCAAATTGAAGTAATTTGAATAACACGGCCACGGAGTATAAATAAATATAATTATCTGCGCTAGTGTGCAAGAACCAGTTACTAATCGGATGTCGTGAGAGCAGTTCTAGCGAGCCTGTAGCACGCTCATCTGCTCGTTCGTTGATAAAACGAAATAAACTAGTACGCATTTGCGGGGACTAATCGATTCATTCATACACGCGAGATGAAGCATTTCTATTCGTACGTTGCACGATTCCATTTTACTTTTTACATAGTAAAACTTCACTTGTTTAGTATTTCTGACCAAAAAGAACATGTTAGCTGCACAGTAAATTTAAAGGTTTAACGTTTGTATTGAAAACAATCAAATTACTAGAGGAAAAATAATCGCAAGTTAAACAATATCCTGGTACCCGAACCGGTAGTGCTTCAATGCTAAGCCACATTCAATTGTAGGAAGTAGAAAGGCTGACGCAGGGAACGTTTCCCTCGCGGTTACGACCTTAGATAAGTGAGGTCTGCAAAGGTTCGGCAATATCTTGTCCCAAGAACGCTTATAATGCTTATAGACTTGTTTCGCTTAAGCTTATTACATTGTCGGTATGAAACTGGTGTTTTAATAAAGGATATTACAAACCTCGTAAAACCAATATGACATAAATAAATCATAAATTTTATTTATAATCCACTCTTTAAAAAGATGTCCTGACCGTCAAAGAATCGACCGAATAAATATAGAAATATATTTTCAAGAAAGCCAAGCATACAGGCTAGGATAAAGAAGAAAATTGGGGGTTTTGGTATCTTTAGGTGTAGCGGTTGCACTCCGTTTCTCCGTTAGAAACGTCCTTCTCTGGTAACCTTTTCTGTCGGAGGCGATGGCGGGAGTCACGACTGAAAAGAGCGCCGGGCCCAAAAGCAAAGGCACGACCTTTCCCACGTATTATGACTCGCCCCGGTTGACGCTTCCGCGATACACGATCGCTCCCGCCCAAAGGGGAGCGTGGAAACGTGCTTACAGAATGTACAACAACATAATCTCATAAATTGAGACGAAATGCTTAGATAGATGTATACTTTTAGCGGTACCTGTCCTTAACGCTACATTACATACATTATTCAGTTTCCAGTGTGCCCACCAAATGAGTAATTTGGATCCGTATGCTACCAATAAAACGAGAGGAACTACAACAATAAAAATGTGGCATTTCCTATTCTCGTAGACCCAAATACACTATTACATACTGGGTGCGGCACTGTGGAAATTGCCGCAGCTCTGATCGAAATCAAAAGAAATGTAAGTAGCCACCATTTGAAGATACAAAACAAAATTAGGGAGGATAGGCTCTAAAGGAAGTAGAACCCAACATTATCTCCAATATCTATTGCATTTAAGGGCCGTTATGGGCGGTCAATGGGGATAGGGAGAGTGAACCGGACCATCCCCTAAGTAATATCGCCCGCGTCCATATCTGTTTATGGCTTCTGTACAATTTGCTGGCCATAAAAGTATTGGGTTTTGAAAACAGTCGTGGGGAAAACTAATAGCTTCCACTTCCTGCTGTAGTCGTCTCTATTCAGTACAAGGTCACATCATTGATCCGATAAGGCGAAGGACAGAAAAATATTGCTGACTTTTTTAATGCAGTAATACTTCAATACTGCCAAGGAATCACTATTTCAAATATTGACTAATAAATACAGATTTGCTTCATCGAACATTGATCGTATTTAACTGCAAGAGTTATTACTTTCAAATAAGAGAGAAGAAGGAAAAGTTACTGACTAATTCATTGTTCAAAATTTCCGCATGAAAATAGGTATAGAAAGAAATGTGCCACGTAAATAAAACGTATAGTGCAATGCATTCCTTCCATAAGTCAAAAAATGCAACCGTAGGCTATGAGAAAGTATCTTAACGAATCCGAAACACGCGAAATACGCGGGGATTAATAATCCCATCGCACCAAACCAGTTCCGGCTATCATCAGTCAAAACTTTGTGCTGAGTAACACTGCAACACTGTAGTCGTGTGAGTTCATTTGCAAACAACAATGGGGAGATGTGATATGGGGTATGGGGAGAAAAACGAATTCTGAACCGGCAAAATATACAGCATCACGGTCTAAAATGAGGCACCAGTTCCGACGTTTCTGATCCACACATCACCTTTACATGTGGGTATTTTATGAAGTTGCAAATAAGTTTATGGAAAGATATTTGTCATAATCAATTTAAAGAAGATACTTCCGAGTAGTGAAAATCCTATTTATAAAATACTATATCCAAATATTATACCATTACAAAAGTTAACTAAATAATACCACAAGGATGTTTTGGAATTTAAAATAATTGCCCTTTTAAGAAGTTAGGGGATAGGGATAGTACATGAGACAAAACAGTTAAGTTTAAATGTTTCTCGGTTTTCCATTTTTCACAAGTATAAGGGATCAACTGCTAGATCATTTCTGTTATTTAGGGCGAATTAGATTTTTTGTTAGTTCTACTTAGTAATACGGTCCTTAGGTGAATACGTTTGTCGAATGGTTGGCCTACGGAACCTATATTACAATCTGATATGTACATTTATTTTCTTTTATAGATATCTACGGGCATACGATAATTCTGAGTGTTACCTGTAACTCGGGGGGACCGCCTTCGTCTCTTATGAGCAGAAGGTGACTGTGGCCGTCCATTATCACTTCCTTCTTGAACCTGCCACCTTCGGGAGACTCCTCCTGCATGTAGGAGCCGGTCAGGTACCGGTGGACTAGCGCTGATTTCCCCGAACTCAGGGAGCCGACTATGCCCAGCCTAAGATCGGGCACCGATCTTGAGACCGTCCACTCTTGGCTGTTCACGAATGAGTCTGTAAAATTCGAAAAAATGCATTTTTCCAGTGTGCACTAAATCCAAAACAATAAACCAGATGTTTAGCTGTAGTGTTTATTTAAATAAGGTAAAACATTACAAAGAGTTACGGCTAAGGAAGTTATCAGTATTCTTTTGTTAATGCCCTTAATGAATCTCTTAATAGTCTTGTTAGTACCGAACATCACCTTAGCTTTATAGACGGATAAAGGGGGAACCATCGATATTTTAAACGCCTTAGATTTAAAACAAAAAAGTGATGATAGCGCCGCCCGAGTACGTGACAAGGTGCCAGAGAGTTGACGGGGTTTGTCCAGTCGGGTCACGAGCCCTCGCCGGAACTACTGCGTCAAATCGCCGGAAGCCGGCCGCCGCATCCGCCGCCCCCAGATCCCCTCCAACGACAGTCAAACACCCAGGGCCCGGACCCGGCTTAAACTTCCGCGCGGGCCTCCTCACTGTATGCATTGTGCCCGCCGTTCCCACATTTCACAGAGGTAGCCTGGCAAAGGACACATTCCTCATAGTGGGACGTCGCATAGTCTCCGGAATATCACCCCTTCATTTCTATCATTACCCGCATGATTTCGTTCCTTCGAAACATCAAAAACTGGCAGAATTGGGCCCGCGTTTCCCTGCGACTGATCGTAAAATAATTAACTGTCGTCAGTCTGTAATATGTAAAATAAATAACCGTTGCAATCAAGTAGGGGTACGAATACAGATACAGAACTGAAACAGCTTTGGCTCGCAGATATTTATTTAACTTAGATAAATTAGAAGACTACCGAGTGGAAATATATGGTATTCACACAAGATGTAAAACCTGTATCTGTAAAAACCAAAATTATCCTTATTAAGTAGTATATCGAGTAAATAGTATATTTGAAATTTCCAGAAATAAGTGTATAAAGGTTGATTAGTTGTTAATTCAAAATCAATTGTACCAATAGCGTAGAAAAAAAGTGCAAGATAATGCCATTATATGTCCACGGCGGCATACATCGCGCTGTCCACCATAATTTCTCATTAGGCCATCACATTTATTACTGATTAGGCGAAAAGGACCTGTGTAAAACGCTACATCATGCCTCAGGTTAAGAACGGCGAGGGACACTGCATTTTCACCGCCGACGGTTTTCCCATGCTTTTGGTTTTCCGCTACCTTTGAGAAATGCCGCGGTGGAAAAAACCGCCTAGGTGAGACATGGCCTATCAGCAAATTTTAAGAGTAAACTGAGCATAAAGGCGTTACGCCTGAATAAGTACGCCCATCTTACAAAAATACAGACATTCAACCGTTCTATATTCCCTAATGCAATCTGCGCGACCACATAGACATTACAATAAACAGAAGCCAAATAAAAAATGCAGCCCTCCTTCTCTATTAAGGTTCTTGCCTAATTATACGGAAAACAGTGTTTATATCCGAAGCAGAGATAAATACACATAAATTCAAAGAACGCTGATTTTAAAAACAAAAGATGCCCTACATTTACGTTCCCTACCCACTTGAATACTGGAATATTTCCAATTCCGGAGACAAATAATATCCGGCAATGCAAATGAGTAATGGAAATGCGGAGAAGGGATAAAGGTAGTAATAGAACTGGAATACAAATATACCGAGCATGGAAAACAGGACCTAATGTAGGGCAGACTAATAAATTTAACGAAGTAGATAAATAAGAATATTAGAGAAAGCGGATATATACCATTCTCTATTTATCCTGAAATTAATTCCCAGATTTTAATTCCGTAGAAAATAACAGGCAGCACCAGCGGTTGGCATATTTTTACTTGTTTTTATGGCCGATGAAGACACTAGTATAAAAGGAAAATAATAATATCGTAGCAGAATAGATTATTGATAATACATAGATTATGCTTTACATTACATTCTAAAATGTATGAATGCGATTCAACGCAATAATTTAGCGTAAAATAGAATTTCATTATAAAGACAGTAGTCCTAGAGTTTAATGAGTACAGTGGAATGGAAATCGTAGTTTCCACACATAATAATAAAAAGTGATGAGCGGTTCGGATCATTCTTGCGATTTTCTCCAATGCGTGTTTTGGTGTCATGCTTCACGAACATGACACATAACACAACTTCGTTCAAACTGAACCGAAAAGGTTTGCCATTTGGTAACAAGCAAATATAAATAATGGGAATTAAATCATCATGTCAAAATGTAAATCGCTGAAATAATGTAGACAATCCCAAAATGTTTTCCTTTTAAAGCCATTAAAAAGAAAAAGGGGAGGGAAAGACTGTTGCCAGCCCGCCGATTGCCCTCTCATCTTGTTTTACTAATCTCTTCGGCCAGAAGAAAATGAGAGCTCAACAAGAAGGTAAAAAACCTGCGGGGGTTGTAAAAGCTGAGATAATGCGCGTCCAGGCCCAAAAAATATTGTTATGAGCTCGGTAGCCCCATTATTTTGGAAGTATAACCCCTTCCCTTTTAAAACGCGGCCGACTAATTCGATTCGTTCCGCCAAGTTAATTGAACGGGGGAGAGTCGGAAATAGGGTACGCGTAAACTATAGGGCTGGCCATTCGTGCAATTAATGAAATTCGCGACTTAATGAAAATATCCTCTGGGGCGGATCTAATGGAGCGGCGCTGAAATACAATATATCTACGCGGTTGATAGAATTCCTGTGAAAGCTTGCTCGGCGCCATTTTTTTCTAAACTCAACTGGAATGTCGAATGTCGGCTTCAGAGATTAGTGTTTCTCATCAAGGTCAGTAAAATTCCGGTAGTAATGCAACGAGCTAAGATGAGATCGCATAATTATTGTCGTAATTTCGAAATTTGAAAAATATTTGCACCTTCAAGAAATGTCCACCATAGAATCACGGTCCCAACCAACATGCAATTAAACCCGAATTAAAATTTAAACAATAACGAGTAACATTTAAAGAATTATAATCCTTCTCTTGATTAGATACAAAGAAAATGTCGGATATCATTAAAGAAATACTTATAACTTGTAGCGACTCAATTGTTACAATGTTATTCATGAAAATGATTGTACTTTTATTATGTTGCGCAAATTATTCTGTTCACGCTACACAATATAAGTACATAATTGTCCTCGATTGTACCTAATTGTAAATCGATTATTATTATCATCTGAAATTCTACGAACCACATGATATTCGATATGAACCTGAGCAATAGATATCGAACCCGCGTTTACCTGCCATTATACCGTTGAAGGCCACATTGAAGTCGTATTTCAAAATTATGACAATGGCGTAGAACTATAACCAATTAGATTTTACAGCGGGACAATGGCTAGGCGTCACGAAAGGGGGATTGGCGTGGTTGGAGAAGGGTGGAGCCTAGGCCCGGGGAACAGGTCTCGCCCCATTTACAGGGGCCGTACCACTTTTTTCCCTATTATATTTCCCGCACTGGGGTTTTATTTTATTTGTCTAGCCTATTGTTGTAAGGTCGTTCTAAAAATGACCCTCAACACTCGCCAGTGGGAAACGCGAACAGATAATCGGTACGGGTGGTTTCTGTGCGGTCAGTTACTGTGTAACATGCCGCTTTCGCTTCGGACTCCCTTCACAAATAATATACGGGCTCCGGACCAAACCGAGTGTAAATAATAAAAAAACGGGAACACTAATAGCCCACTTTAATATTAATAGAAAAAAAGATTCGTGATGCTATCTCTCGGCTCATGAATAATACACGCCAACTGTGAATAATTAGTACGTAAACTGATACAGAATAGAATGTCTACAGAAACGGCCGCTTCCGGAGAGAGAGAAGGAAATAAACAAAATTTTAGAAGAATCAGATTGATAAAACGACAAAACTAGAAAAGTAAAGGGGTATGTTAAACGGCCGAAGACGAAAAAACATCACCTCAGACAGTAAAAAATAAACGTAGACGTAAAAACATTTTTACGAGGTTTTGCACTTCCAGCTCCTTTAACCCATAGATCATTACATTTTCTGTAATTAAATGGCATATATTGTAAATTTATAACTGTTAATTTACAAAAAACGTGCACCTCTCTCACAACGATTGTATGTTTATTGTTATTTGTGCACCTAGATCCCCAGCAGAGCGGGAGTCAAGAAGAATATACATATAAATGTATGACACGTAACGAGCTCTAAACTGTCATTTCCGCCAATCATATTGCATTCACGGGCGGACGAGACTCTGTTATGTAAAGCCTTCCGTTCGAGCCATTTTTCACAATGGGTCCGTTACGCAATCAAGGTGGAATCAGAAGTGGCGACGGGTTCTCCTCCGCGGGCCCCGAATGGCGAAAATGGACGGAGCCCGCTAGCGGCGCGAAACGTGACGACGATACCCCCCGGCCCTATCCGGCCCCAATCCTGTGTCTGTTCTACCAGATCGGCAGATGCGATTTACACCGGGAACGCTACGACTGCCGATGCCGACTCTGACCGCGATACGGGCACGATTTCGACCAGCAATAAGCCCCAAGGCGGGACTGTTCGGCAAGCGCGCGATAACCGCCCGGACCCCGGAGCCGATTATCTGAATCAGAATGCATAACAAAATAACACGTGCCCGATAAACTGCACCGAGGACCAATTGCATGCTTCATGCTTCGACTGCTAAAGGACTGAATTAATGTTGTTTTTCCACGAGATTTGTAAGCGGTAATGTGCAGCTGTTCTTACGAAAAGACTACGGCAGTACAGTCATGCGAGTATAGTAAATAAATAAATAAATTGCCTTGGAATAAACCGTAGATACATAATATATAGTAGGTTTAAAGCCTATTGCATCATTCGCGGATATTATTACAATGTGAGTTATGTATGAAAATTACATTAAAAACTATAATGGAATAGCCTGAGGGAGGAGTAAGGGAAAGGGATCCCTGACTCAACACGAAAATGAATTTACTACTCGAGATGTGATAGCTTAATCAAAGAACAACAAAAATAATAATTTACCGAGAGAGTTAGAAGGAGAAATAATAAGCCTCAAAATGTCTAACTATACGAGCATAAATTTTAACGGGGGTCCATTAAATCACAGTTACTTTATTAGCATAAGGTAAAAAAAGAATGTGAAAACAGAAAGAGAGAAACGAAAAGATTCTAATAGGGAGCTCAAGACCCAAAAGAAATTGAAAAATGAATTTACGACTTGTTTTCTGTAAAGAATAGTGGTAATTAAATTCGTCTTTGTCGAAATAATACTACTGCGTTTCAATTATTGGATTATATTAGAGATCCCATAAGAAACAGCTATAATAAATAATCTTATGACATTAATATGAAGCGCATTCATTATAAATTTAGAAGAAATTTACAGGAAAAATATGGCCCCGTTATCCCATTTGCTTAAAGACAATTTTCTTTACTATTATGTTCACAAAGGAAAATAGAATGATAAATTACTTTCAGACGTTTATTCCGATTATTTGACTACAGTAGCGACGAAAGATAACCCAAAATGATAAGTCAATGAATTATCGGAAATTAAAAAAAAAATCATTTAAAAAAGTGTCTACATACGTACCTGTCGATTACGAAATGCCATTAAACAGAATTCACATTTTTTTTTAATAACAGAAGAAGAGCTATTTTGTACATTACGCGTGCAATTTCCTGTCGCCACTTGTTTTGAGCCATCGTTAGCAGCATTCCGTCAGTAATACACTACACTTAAGCCTACCAAACAAGCATTCTATCGCAGACAAAAGTACCTCACTATTTTAACAACGGAAAGGTACTGAAGGAAACTGCAAGTGATGATATTCCAAACCTCCGTGGACTCCAAAATAGACAACTTAAATTCTTTACAACAACATTCATGAAACATTCCGTTCCAAATTTACACGGCGTGCAAACCCTTTAGTGACTAAAGTTTAGACGAAACCCTGTCTCCACTGGCATCCACCCCGACGACTCCCCCCCCCCAACAGATATAAAAGAACGTCGCCAAGAGGTTATTTGTGAACAAAGTTATTTATATCGACTAATTAAAGCGTAAATGTCAAGATCGTGTACTCCGATATGTCGAAAACCGCGTCGTGTAATTTTTATTAGCTAATTACACGTATTTAGTCGCGGAATACGATGCCAGGATCACTTGCTAATAATTCTGTATGTTTCTTGATAAGTATTTTATTTAACTCACAATAAATCGGGTCAGACAACGTACATGCATAAGGAAGGGAACTATGACGTTCCGGCAAGGAGGAAATGGATCCTATCTCGTACATGGGTTTCCCGGCGGATTACTTTACTTGTTCCCAGCATATTTTTCCTGTTAAAGTGAGGCGTGGTGTGTTTTACGTTGGGAAAAAAACAAAAAATCACTGACGATTTAATT
Source organism: Lethocerus indicus (assembly GCA_019843655.1). Lineage (NCBI taxonomy): Eukaryota > Metazoa > Arthropoda > Insecta > Hemiptera > Belostomatidae > Lethocerus > Lethocerus indicus. Next base: position 14,773,131 of record JACDQD010000003.1, on the reverse strand, counting down.
AACCGAGACATATTGGATGATCACGTTACACGGAAGAATGGGATCGGTGGAGTTAAACCGGTGGCAAAGTGGCCGGTACTTCCGCTCGTTGGAATCCTTCCCCTTGGATAAAGCGGCCAGGTAAACATGAAGAGCTTAACTTATTTTTACCGGATGGACAAGTAATGGCTCAAATCTGACCATGCTATCGGAACAAACTTGTTTCTTTTCGAATGACCCACTATCAAAAATAAAATGTCGAACTTAGAACAAATACCTATATTAATGGATCATCCGAGTTATCGTAACACATATAGGATAAAACTTCATTTCAAATCAATCACGAACTATTCACATCGAATGATTAAGAATTAGCAGCAGTATTTTTTCCAAAATCGCGTTTATTCAAATACTTTTACAATTTTGACTCAAATATTAGATTAGAAATTTTGATATTCACAACTCCCTGCCACGGAAATCTAACTACCTGTTCGAACTCCATCTTTAACATCCGTTTCATAAACATAAACAATTCAACTGGCTTTTTGTAACATAAAATTGGTGACACTTATATTCAAATAATATTATGACGCCCTTTTTATGTTCACTTCATTTTCTTCTAGTATTATCGACCAACAGTAAGTAAGCCAGTACTGTAAGTGTAGCATTTATATATTTTTTGCAACTATCTTTCTTCAAAAATCATACAGGTTACATAACAGTTGCAAAGCAGAAAACAAAATAAATTACACACTTGCTTACTCCTTTCGAAACAATAAAACAGTCTGAAAATGCGATCGCTTATCAGAACGAGGTACTGCAAAAGCTTCCCTTTAGATTTATTGAGGTAATTCGTCGTCCCACCTCCATACGAGTCAGTTCAGTTAGTGTACATAATTAAGGTCAATTGCCGTTGGGGGCAGGCCGAATCGGAACTAGGCTTTCCTCATTGGAAAGCAGCGATTCGCAGGATTGTAGGATGAATAAAATAGAATAATACAATACTAATCCTTCTACTTTCGTCCTTCAATTACTTCGGCTGTGACTCGGAAATTATAAGCCTAGCCCCGTCAATAGAAGGTTCAACTTTCTATGGTGACGCGGCTCTAGCACTCGCACAAGACGCGGGCATATTCTTCTATTTACAGGCGGAGAAAGTGAGAAACTCAAAATTCATTGTTGAATTCGCACACCTTTCACGAGCTTCAAGAAAGATATAATGATGGCCCAAAAGGGGATTTCCTTTTTTTTTTATCAAATGCATAGGTTCAAAACTTGGAAAATCGTAAGAAGAAGAAAAAGAAAATGGCTTATATTTGAAGGAAAGAAGACAATCTACATAAATTAACAAAGAATATATATAACATTATCTAAACATTACCCACCATGGCCAGATGGTATGGCTATTGAGTCAATTTGATACGAACTTTATTCTTTGATCGGTATAATTTTGGGGTGAACAAAATATCCAGAGAAAATGACTGCGTCAACTAAATAAGTGGCGATATTTGCATACCATACTTTTATTACATAATTAGCAAATACACAAAATCTATTGAAAAGACTGCTTTATACAAAAGTGTCTACAATACTCAAATTCCCGAATGTCTTGATTTTTTACGACCCGTCTCCGAGGTATAGAGTTAGAGAACACTTATTCAACTATGAGTTCACTACTGAATTATTTATACCGGTCTCAATAGATCATTGCATACCTCATACAGACGAACTATAGGGTACGGGAGCGCGCCGTGAATGTAAATCATTGCGGCTGGTTATGACTGAAAAAGAACACGTTTTACGGGAAACGGCGGAATTTTCAGAAGTCTGAAAATAAGTGTACGATGCAACAATATTGTATACAAGTAAAAAAATGTGTCATTTAAATATTATAACAAGGGAAGTGGCTCTCGGCATTGAGATAAGATATAAATATCCTACTGAACACAAGAGGAAAACCATAGATGTGTCTCTATGACATCATGGTAGGAACCAACATGCGATCTACAGTAATCTACATATAGGCAGAACGGTAAAGAATATTTATATTTTTCCAAGTTAAAAGCGTCTAGTATTTATGCATTTTTTCCATCATCTATACAAAGACTTAAAAATGTGAAGAGCAGCAACTGCAGGTGTTAAAACGTAGCGAGGAAATTTTCCAACTATGCTCGGACGGCGTTAATATTAAACATTAGACGACGCGGAAAGAATTAAAATGATTTCACCGAAGGGAATTACCATGCGGCACTTGGAACAGGACACTGGAGTGAGATGTCCACTGAATTATAATTATGATTTAATAAAAAAAGAAAGATATCAATGGGTGACGTAGGCATTAATAAAATGTTAGGGAGGGACCTCATCATTACTGAAGAATCGAGGTTATGGTTTATCACATACTCATGCTTGTTACAATTGATAATCCTACGCTCCACTAGTAGAATAGTAGGTGTAAGACCTTAATGACGAAATCCATCCTCTATATCCTCTCGAGGTTTTCAAATAGAGTTCAGAAGAAAGAATAAAAAAAATACTTTCCATTCGGGGAAGAGGAAAATTTCATTAAATCAGAAAGCGAATAATATACATATGGGGATCATCAATGTAGGCATTCAGAGTGGTGATGGGGGAGAGAATTTAGAGGCGCGAGTGCCGTAGGAGAGAAGTGGCCCGCGTAAGTGCTTCCTTCCACCTGCCCCATATATGCAAAGCCCGAGGTCTTATCAACTCGAATAACACTAGTATCCCAGCTGCTCCCGCACACCTCACACACACTTGCATCCGACTCGCCTCTCCCACGCCAATAGAAGTGTAATAATGAACCTACAAATCTAGTACGAGTGGGCAAAGACGATTCAGATACTACACAAATGTTATATCACACGCATTCTTTCTTGTTTACAGTTTCTTGTTATGAATATTTATACACCTACGCTCATTAACTGGAGGAACGTATAAGTGATTACAAAGGCTTATCAAGTATTTTAATTGTTAAATTATGAGTTCAAGTAATTAAAGGACAATATGGTTATTTGGACGACTAATTGCATTTCGGTTCGTACCATTTACAGTTTGTAAATGATAAAATAATCGCAGAAAGTACAATAATCTACTAAAACCACCGATAGAAAGTTTTTATTACGGTCCTAATTAACGAAACTCGGCCGAAGAGAGCGACGGTAACGAGTAGCAGTGTCCGTGTCGATCGGAGCAGTTGAGGGATTATCGAGCAATTACGCAGCGGCGTCCTCCGGTCATATCCTCTTTTGATATAGAGGATTTCCGATTTGAACGCCGCCCGGGGATAAACGTTTTCAAATGCAAATAGAAATCGGCACAGGCGTCAACAGAAGCGGCGGAGCGGGCCGGAGACGGGTAAGGATAAGTCCCCGCCGTGAGAAATTGGCCACGTCCGCCTCGTCCACATGGCAATCCCAAAAAACAACGCCACGTGTGAACTCCACCGTCAACTCTTGCGTCAATGGCTGGGAATTGCATCGGGTAGTAGAAAAAACAAATGGAACTTTATTTTTAACATTCGAGCGATTTCCTGTCCTCTGTGTTTGATATTAATTTTGACCGGCTTAGATTTATCGTTACGCGCTTTAATCATGTAGTGCGATAATGCATGACGACTGTCGTGAAGAACCAGCGGTATTACATGTAGTCGTTTTTAATGCGGACAGGTATATTTTTTATTTTTTGAATTTCCCGTTCTGCAAAATAAGTGATATTCGAAACTATGGTGGATCAATTTACCGACGGTCGTTTACACCGGGTTGGAAGTGTTACACACTGCGCGCCGAGTTAAACGGCAATTTCAGCGGATTTAGACGCTGCGTCGTCGCACCGACGTTTCTCCTGTCGGGCGGGAAACCGTCGAGGCGGTTCGAATCGGCGTCCAGAGGTGGCCCACAAAAACGCGACGACGACGACAAAACGGCATTAAAGGCCCGCCGGGTAAAGTAACGGCGTCAGCCGGACAATCGGTTAACGCCGCATCGGTTCCCGTCGGAGCATCGGGTCACGAGAAGACAGATAAATCCAAGCCAAATAATAGCCGCGGACGGCGGTTGCGGATTCGACATAGTACCGGGTCGCATTGTCATATGGCGGGGAGGAAAGGGGACCGAGGGAGGATGTAGCCGACATTAGCGATGCACGTTTTTGTCGGACGCCAACAATGGACATTATACGGGAGGAGCCTGGGGCGATACAAGTGTAAGGCGGGACGGTGAAATGACGCCCGTTTCCATTAAGGTCCCGTTGGGGCACGAGCTCTCATTAAATATTCCGCCGCACTACCGTTCCAAGTGGGGATGACAATGAAAAAACACCCCAAAGAAAAATACGATGAGTTTTGGAGTGAGGCATTTCAATAAAAAGAGAGAGAACGAATGAGCGAAATAGGACAAGAGGCCGACTCTGACCGTTAGACACAGAGCCAGACGTAACATGTTACCATTCAAAAGCTGAAAGTGGGTACTTTCGTCGCACAATAGATTCTTCTTTGAGGGACCTCTGATTTCACCACTGTCCAAACATCAAACCAATTAAAGTTAGCCCTAATCATATAAATATCACAGAGCTTATTATCCAACCTATTCAATTAATCCGAATATTGCAAGACGAGAGCAGAGAATTGCGTCTAATGGAACAAAGGCTGAAAACGGGATGACTGTACGGGCGTCTAAAAATGGGCCAAACTGAATTGGAAAGACCTGCTAGGTGTTGTGCCCTGCTAATACCAAAAGCCAGCAATAATATCACGTTATCGCACTTTTTATTTAGACGGAATCTTAAAGGGAACGTGAAGACAGAAATCATATAATTCTGAAGGAGATCTAATTACAAAGGATGGAGAACTAATTACAAAAATACTGCTACGATGTAATATAATTTAAGAACATACATTTCCATTTAGGTTTGTTCATCAAGGTCTGGTACTATCCTGTTGTCTTGGGTTTATGAGAGAAGAGAGAGAGAGAGAGAGAGAGAGAGAGAGAGAGAGAGAGAGAGAGAGAGAGAGAGAGAGAGAGAGAGAGAGAGAGAGACCGTATTATTACTTCTAACCTTTCACGGTAACGGATTTATAAATCATGATTCATGCCTTATTTTATCCAGACAAGGGAGTGGAAGGTGTTCTGCTCGCGGCTATTTTGTAGAATCCAACGATTAGAAACCGTATGAATGTCCCTTTAAAAAATGGTCAGTCTTAAAAGGAGGTTAGTAACCAATTGAACTAAAATGAAATTATTCCAAGTCTTTAAAACAATGACTGCGTATATGTAGTTACTATTATACCTGTCCTCAATCATTTTTTGAATGACATATAAAAATAGGAAATAATGAAGCATTACATGTTAAACAGAAAAAGCCAAGATACTGATATGTATAAAAAGGTTAACAACACGAACTGTGACACTAAAGCAAACTTCACAGTTATTTTAGAGGTAACAACAAGGGAAAATAACGTAACTTTCAATTTTATTCCCACAGCATAAATTACCAGCAGTCATTATTGTGATGGGGAGAATATATTAAGATTAAGGAAACCATTACATGTGCCAGTATCCAATTGTTCATACAATTTACATTTTTATTCCATAAAGTAATTATAATTTTAATTAAAATCTACAGAGGATTGATATTTACTCACCCAATTATAGCTTCTATGTATTATAACTGTTGGCTGGAAATTAAACTCTGGCCACGGCGATTAAGTAATCTAAAACCTAATCTGACTATTATAATAAATTTAATGTAAAAGGTACGCTTATTTCGAACCTGAAAGATTTAAACCAAATAAACCATTAAAATTAAGAATGAACGTCAACAAATTTATAAATCGTATTACCGAATTTTATTACCGACATTAGGTGATCTAATATTTAGATAAGCTATGCTTCTTCTTTGATGTTTAAGTACTATTGTGTTACTAGCAAAAATAGCTGATCAGTTGATAATTGCTTTACAAGCATGAAAAGGATGAATATTCGAAAACACCTCAGCGTTCTTAAGCTGAAACCGACTGCATTCTTGTCGATTCAAGCTCAAATTCGAGAACCTCCAATCAAGCTTACGAAGGGGAAACATGAAAGCAAACAGGTTTTATGTCTTTCTGCTCCTTTCATCATTTCGGCAGGGTATCCATTTCTACACACATACTGTGTTGAATGAATTAACGAATATCGGATTTCAGAGTGAAGTGGCGGTCGGAGAGGATAAAAATCAGACTACTGAATTAAGCAGATCACATTTTTAAATGTGATATAACTATAGGAATAAAGCCACAAGGCCAATGATTTAGAAAAACCAATATTTTTTGGTAGTGATATTCTACACAAGTCTCTGAAGTTGTGAGCTACTACAACATAGCATTCTATAATAGTTCAATTAGATGCATTTTTCGCTTTCGAACTGTGATAAATATGAACTTTCTAATTGAGACATAAGAAAGAGATGGACGTCATTTCTGAACACCATGCTACTTGATGCTTGCCATACTTCTGTGGCAGAAAGCTACATCCATGGGAAAAGTGTTTGTATATTCTAATCGCCTGATAACTCCTAAAGCTGGAGATTATTAATCCAAGCAGGTTGTTGCCCGAACATAATAGAGATTATAAAAGGCTACCGACATCTAATAATCTGAGATGAAGTTTCGACAAGAAAAGGAAGTTCATGCTTGGGCCGTGGATTTGATCCATCATTTTATTTCATAGTTCGTTTTATTATTAATATAACCTGTAATTAGGGCAAGGACATATACGAGAAACCCACATTCTTGATAATAGCCCAAACAGTTAACTGATGGAACATCGGTTGACGGCAGATCATCGCCATTTTATGCAAATGCATTTTTCAGGTGCCCGCACAGTGTCCACTAAGTTACCGTTAATAGTTCACCTGGCCCCTGTTACATTTGCATTCGCTTTCGTTGGTGAAAGAAAAAGGAAAAAATGGAAACAATTAAATTTCAAGCGGATGCTTTAAAACTGTTAGCGCACGGCAGGGTTAAACCGGGCACGCGCGCCAATTATAAGGAACATCTGGATAAACCCATTTACACTTCCTTTCGCTTTCGCGGTCAACGCTCTTTAGTGGACAATACTTCACCCCAGCTTACGGGTAACGTCTCGGAGAAAAAATACCCGCCGTTGAGGAGCACCTGGCCAAGCAAAAAAATGCTCCATGAATGAACGTCTTCTAGACATGATATGACCGATGGGAGACATGTGACGCAATTTATCCTGATCTTCCACCCACAGTTTTCCGAAAGGAAAAAACCAAATAATGATCAGGCGGGTTACTTATTCAAGGAAATTTACTAAGTTAGAAGCAAGATAAAGAAACAGAATTTTAGTACGGTTCTTATCGTGTTGAGCATGTACCACACTCTTCAATGGGTGAAATATCAGTGGCAACAAAATGCACTCATTATCAAGTATTAATAGTATGTAGGTAGTTCTTGATAAAGTCATGTCATAATTAAACCTTATTAAGATAATTAGGTATTAAGTAAAAAAATTAGAAAAAATAAACTGACTAACACTATACAATCAATGATGCGCAATAAATAAAACGAATAATTTTCGTACAATAATTAATTGATTTGCGACAAGAAATGAAGAATCGGCTCAAACATTGGAGGTTTCAGTTTTTTAATAAGAAAGTACCACAGAAGGTAAAGGATTAGTAATAACGAAGAATTAGTAGTCAACTTCTGCTAAAAAATACACGAAGTATAAGGGAGAGAGTGAGCATGTCCTTGTAACAATCGTAGAAAGGCCAAGTGGGAACTTCGTGATTACATGAAACAGTAAGATATTACAATTGAATGGAAAGTAAAAAAAAGACGGCATTCGACAGCAACAAAACAGTTTAAGGAATTGTTATTAAATATTTTTGCGCCCACATTAATGCAAAATAGTGTTTGTTTAGTTCGATGACCAGGTACTACATATGAACTATTACTCTGAATAATGCAAGTTCAAGAAGGAAGGACACTAATTGTTCTCTGGCGGCACCTTGATCAACAACGTTGGCGAACTCCTTGTAATTACAAGATACATCTCACCTAGCAGTTTCTCATCAATTTTTTACATGAGGTGAATAAAGTCCTTTCTTACGCAAGGAATGGCGAATCATTTGCGGAGGGAGATAGAAAAATAAACGAAAACGAAGGGAATACAAATGGAGTTTCCGCACGACGGAAGAAACCGATTATTCGCAGACATAGGAATAACTGCGGCCAACAAAGGAGTTTCAAAACTCCCACGAAATACCTCACGGAGAGAAACAATTGCACTTTTTACGCTGGGAAGAAGTCAAGCAATTATTCTTGAACTGATTAATTTTTTTATTAAAAGAATATTATTACGCTGCAATAAACAGCCCGGCGTCCCACACTCCACTTCACACGATCCTGCACTTTCCTACAGCGCGTAAGTTATGTTCAAAAATGGTATTCTTGAGCAAGCGCTTGCGATCGCAAGGTCGATTCCTGCCCACGAGAGACACTCATACATAGGTTGTGGGACCGATCGTAAATAAATTGCGTCCACTCAGAAAAATTCTACTGACATTTAACGTGACAACCCATCTTCGGTTATACCATTTAATCCAATTCTTATTGAGCAAGGGATACCAGTACTAAATGGCTTCCTTCGTGCGTTAAATTTAATAACAGGCATATACATATAACTGGTAATTATTCATTAATCACTGACGTATCGTTCCAGTCACCCCAACCTATTCCAATAAATCACTGGAGTATGATCTTCTTCTCGTTCTTCATTACATAAATCGACCATCCCGCCAAGTACCTCAAGTCTAAGATTAGGGAGAACATTTTCAGTTTCTGACTACCCAGGGTCGGGTAAGGGGGCACGTGCTCGTAGCCAGGAGAGATCGGATGCAGGGCGGGTAACCGCCGACAGGTATGGCCCCAGCGGGTGAATAACGCCCCGAAAGACGACGGGGGATACGGAACTGAAACAAGACGTGAGAGGTCCCATTGTTGTCGGGCAAATAAGGCAGGCAAGCTGTAGTAGTAGTAGCTCGGGTGCAGCTGGCGGTGAACTTTGCGCTCGTGTAAGTTTCTGAAAAATAACAAGAGCACAAGGGGCCCAAGCGCGGCAGGTAAGAGGGCACCTGGTACCCGGGGGGCAGCTGGTTCACTATTCTTCTTCTGCCGTCCTAATATATACGGGCGCTCCGACAATTTTTATGGACGAGAATTAACGTCCGATATTTTTGCGCTAATTGTTGTCGGTTATTAATTTATATTTTTCAAAAAATTACTGCCAGTACTAGATCGTTATAGTTCAACAGGTGAATTCGCCCTGTAAAGGTGTGTGGAAGCAGCGTGGGACACGTGCCGGTCTTCTCACTCGAGGATTTGAATTACATGCACAAGACAACTTGCTGAGTTCGTCAATATTGTAATTTCTCTTATAACAGCACTGTAATAAGGTTTATATTATTTAATTATATTTATCTGATTACCAATAAACATAAATATGAAACGGTATTTTCTGCATTCAATATAGAACATTGTCTCGAACCCAATGGAATTGTACACACTGTTTCAGTATGACTCGTCTGTTCGAACGTGGTAAATACTACTTTACGGAGGACAATATTCGACCTCTATGGTCTCAATTAAGGTCTTAATACACAGGTAGAAATGCACCATTTTGACCTATACAAGAAGTCACTGGTTATCGCATAGACCGAAGGGAAAGTGTTCAGACGGACATATTAGGGTCCCATCATAATTTTTTTCAAAATAACCGCAGTTATACAATCCTCTCGAGTCCAACTGCCCCCACCCACTTGTTGTTTGGCTATTATAACTTAGTGAAAGGAGATAATGTTCAACTCAGACGTCTAATCTGGCGCCTCTCGATTGATAAGAGAGTGGAGGGGCTTTGGGCGATCCTATAGAACGTTGTCACTCACATGAGAAAAAAGAGGATAAAATATTCCAACCAAATGGAGAAATGTTTTTAAAACCGAATTTTGAAGGCATTTATTTGATGATTAAAATTATTATACTGAGCAATAATGAATAATGATTGAATGAGGGGATTCTAGACAATAGGCAATTAATTAATACTATGAAGTAACTAAGGAATTTAAAAAAAATTCTTCGATTTATTTATAACAGAAGACTTTAATTGAAATATTTGTTATTATTATGAAATATACTAATCACTCTATACAGAAAGGTATCTACCGGTATTCTATTGGCAATGAACATATCCTTTCTCGATGTTTATTTAACAATCTCATGGCCTTGTTTAATAGCTACGACGCGATACGGTCGTTTAGTGTCGGTACAATACCGTCGAACAGCAATCGGGTCCTAATAGCTAAATCGATATTGCAGCAGATCTGGGTTACTACAGGCCGGTTCACAGCTGGCACTTGCCGAATTTATGGCCTGCGAACACACAGGGACGAGTCACACGCCCGCCCCGTACACTAAATTTTAGGGGGGAGAGGGGGGAAGAATACGTTTTATTACTCTCCTCCCATCCGGCAGATTATAGATTCTACTACAATAGAATCATTTTTTATGAATTTTATAATAACGGGAACAACCTACCGCGGCAACAGGTGAGTCATATAAATCATCAACCACGTGCAGATATAAAAGTAGAACTGTATATCAAAATCGAAAAAATTTAATTTCTTTTGTTTTTGGTAATTATAAAGTTCATGAAAATTATTTTTAGGTGCTTAATTTATTATACAACTTATAATTAATACTATTAAGGCAGTTAGTTTATTATAAGAAGAAACTATTTTAAACAAGAAAAAACTTAGTTTTTTCATAAGACTGTATTTAAAGAACGGCGAATTAATATAAGCTTAAATTCGCATAATATACCACACCTCAGTGTGCAAGAAGTGTGTGGCAGAATAGTGTGGCATGTGCGTACACATGTAATCCTTATTGAGGATATCCAACAGAATTGAAAATGATACGTGACAAAACCAACAAACAAATCTAAAAGAATCCGACGCGTCACTCCCGCTGGAATCTCAATATCTAACGGAATCCGTACATGTCTCAGATTGATGACAGAGCTTTGTTTGCCAGACGGGCTCCGTGCCTAGCAAATAAAACGTGGCGCAATTAACTGGCGAATTCGCGGTCACAGACGACCATAAAAACTGATACGCATTTCAGGGACGGCCTTCGATTAAGCGAAGCACCCGTAATAACAAAAGATACACGTAGAAAAGAAAGAAGATAATGGAATCGCGCGATTTTTCAATCTTTATTTTTAAAACCACAGACAGTAACATTATTATCAATATCTCACGGAATCTGGAAAACATCCTTATCAACCCAACACGAGATATGCACGAGACATGCTGGAAATGTGCAACAAGGGTCATTGTTGGAAATGAGAGGTTACCATTTTGTATTTTAATATGACAGCATAAAACGACATTAACATAAAGAATAGGTGTGGAAAATAACAGATAATCTAACTGGGAATAAGCGCATTTCGTAAGTAAAGCATATATTCCACGCAACCATTCAGAGTGCAAAGCAAAAAAGAATGATGGTTACATCATTTGATTGCGGTGTCTTGTATATAATGAGGTATGTAAATTAAGTCGAAAGGTCGTACGTAAATGACACGAATATATAGTCATGTATGTCTTTTCACGGTTGAATTTAAATCCACCAAAATAATTAGATGTAGTCAGAAAGGGGATTGGTCCGATCAGGTCATCCGATGGAGACGCCATTCCCTCGAGTTAGAGCACTTTTATTAATAGGAATATTACTATTGAGTCTACAATTTGAACCCGGACCAAAGCAATATATTTTATACGACAATCATGCCAAAGCTCTTAATAGAACTGGGGCACAAGATATAGCATTTAACTTCATTAGCAATTTAACAAAGATAATCATAATCATTTCTCGGAAATCACGAAAATTCGCTCAATGATCAAATAAACCACCAATCTACTGCGATATTCTTCATATTTACAAAGTTTAAAACGGAAGTTATACCAAGAAATTCACAACACTGTGACTCGTATAAATCACTTGAGGGGAATCAACATCCATCCTACGGCTGAAAATATATGGCCACATCTGACAATTACGGGCCGCTTGTTTACAAGCGGAGAAAAAAGATATCGGACTTCAAATCATGCCATCGCCAACGGGTAATAAAATTCAATAAAACAGACGGTTATAATAGGCCAAATATGTAATAAAGCTAATTGCTACGATAAATGTGCCGTTACTAGCGGGCTCGCCTTACTACTACAGCGCGGAGTGATTTTAATTCACGGCACCAAAATAACTCCATCTTGCGTCATTGCCAAAGTAACCGCGACCCGACGTCTAGTGACATAGGTCGGGTTTATTTCTAACAGCACTCTGATGTTTGGGTCTTTTCATCCGAGTATTCATTAATCCTCAGCGTAGTCTAAACCAAACTTCAATACAATCCGATGCGGACAAAGACAAAGGAACCGATAGCAACGAATAGTTATTTTACGCATTATTTTTAATAAACTATTAATTCAATAATGAATATTTAGTCACCTCCAGTCGGAACAGATTCATTCGCACAGAGATCTCAAATGTGGCGAGTTTGTAAAGAGAAAGTATTCCAAGGAGTGTAATTGTATTCGGAACAGTATACCCCCTTTGTTTTTTCAACTGGGGCACAACAGGCGAAAAACCTGAGCAGATACTTTTATACGATACTTCTTGCACCATAGTAGCAGTCGGGCCAAGACTTGAAACCTACACTTTACGTTAATAGGATTTCAAATAAGGTCACGTTTCGAGTTCAGATAAGTTATATATAAATATATATATATATATATATATATATATATATATCGGTAGTTCACTACACTTTTCTTTGCGACTGAGGAAGCAATAAAACTTCCGAACGATCGGTTCGTGCAATCTTACAAACAATGATATCGTCTGTCCGGGTACGAATGTTGCGGTTCATTGCCCACGATTTACTGCTGCAATACCTTTGCTAAAGAGAAAGGGTTATTTAAGTCGCTGTATACTAACAAACTAAACTTCCAACCGAACTAACCCCGCATTCAACTTAATAAGGAACAACTACGTTTTCAGTGAAACCCAGTAAGTAATATAAATGGGCTTCATTTTGGGGGAAATAGAAGTACAGAAAAGTCGTTTCCTTCAGAAGGGCAAGCAAAATATAATTACACACGGGGCAGGATGTAATTAGATAAATTATTGATTATTAGATAAATGATAAATAGAAAATCAGAATTCTTTTAAACATAAATTGATAAAGCAAAAAAGCAATTAATTTCTTTACAGTGGTCGAACTAAATTTTGAGAGGTTAGAAGTAAAATAATCATGTTGTAGTGGTAATTTGCATGACTGCAAATTGTTAGCATGAATGATACCCTAGTTCACATTATATCCTGGTCATAGTTACCGAAACTTGAGGTCAGAGTAAACAAATACTGGATTTCCATACTTGTTTTGGCTAGTCAGCTAGTCGCAATCAATAGTGGATATATCACATTGTGATAAGTTTTAATAGCGGCAAATTGGGCTACATATATTTCACAGTGTGAAGTTCTGAGTAAAACGCACATACCAGATTTTCGTTTCTCCTGAATTTCAACATTGTGCTTGGGTCTCCTAAGCCTGAGAGACCTGCGCTTGAGGGACCTGAGGAAGGACTCGGCCGGGGGCGCAGGAACAGTCTTGCTCCTGTCCGGAGTGCTCAACAGCCACTTCATCCCTGCCGAAATCATCCAACCATCCTCACACAGAACACAGGATGAGATACAGCAGCACCGTATTACACCCAACGAAAGTCACAGAATCCACTCGGGATAGTTATTTGAAAACACTTCAAAACGTCTCGAAAAAAAAAATTATATTAAAGCCGATACAGACACAGAGAGTGCTACGATCGGGACGAGCCACGGCGGTTAACTGAATGGACAGCTGAGATAGGAGCACCCGCGGGAAGGTGGGCACGTGGTCTACGCGCATGCGCACACCCCCAGCTCCGTCCAGATACCTCGGTACTATACTACTATCAACAGTAAGACATTTTCTAGTGCCAAGTAAATTCCTACTAGTTTCCGAAAATTGTAAAAATAATTAAAAACAGACTAAATGCACATTTAAATAGCTCCGGAAAGGCGAAGGGTGTCGAAGAGGTCTCTAAATTAACACAATATGAATAATTGTGATCTTATTATGTTGAATGAAGCTGGTAATTTGTTTCGTCAACGTTTATAGTGTACAAGACGAATGTAAAACTGACCGAAAACGACTTAAATTAAGTCTCAACGCTTCTAATAACGTAGGTAACTTCATTCAAACTCTTTGAATTTGGAAAATTCAATTTTTCTCTATAGAAAAGCGATTTCGGAAGTACCAAATACATGTATAACAATAGATACTGAATATACAGCCACTGAAGCAAATTGTCAGAGCAAACGTGATGTAATTGAGGTTGCGGTTTTGACTCACACTCTAATTTTAGTTTGTCTTAGTAAAATCGTCTACACACATTTTAGTGTTGAAATATCACAATAAGTTATATTTCAGTTGATATACAAGGTGTAGAATATTAATATTATACCATTAATTTTAACACCTTAAGTAAATTGTGTTTAAAAATAAGTTACATTTTGTCAAGAACATTAGTTTTGTTATCTGACTCCTTGGATATTCATACTTCGTGATTAAGGCCACATTGCTATATACGTATTGGAATACAAATTACTGTAATATAAAATTATACGGTATAAAATTACGATGCCTGACTAATAAATCTGCCGTCTTATTACGTATTCTACTTTTACTTTCCCACTGTGGTAAAGTATGGGGAAGGTTTTAAACGTGATATCACTCACCTTAGAGCTTCTGATTTATAATTATTATAACGATCTTACGTACGTAGTCACTTCAAATTCCTACATTTTCATTATATACTACACAAGAAGCATGCCGTTATACAAGTGTACACTGAATTACAGGTGAATAATAAATCATATAGAAGGACAAATTTTCTGGTCCCTAGTTTACACAAAGACAAGTGTGTGCTAATGACTGTGTATTTAAAGTTATTAAAAGGCCTTCAAACATTATAAACAATGTAGTGTTACACAAAAGAAGATTACAACATGGACGTATTATAACAAATATGGGGTAAAACCCTATTACATTTATCAGGCGTAAAATATGCCTCGAACGCAAATAAGATTTCCGCTTCAAAAACTACGCTAGTAGAGTGGACGTAATACTGTTTAAAGGATAATGGGGATCGGAGTAAATCCCCCGCGGGGAAATTTGATTAGTATATTTTTTTCTAAATATAGGCCACCTTCTCGAAACGGGGAAGAATCCAATTCAGCCTGTCTTATAAGACCGCAAGGCCCTTACTAACAGGACAAGGACTTTACATAACACGATTAATAATTATGTAAGAAGAACGACATCCTTAGTAAAACGGGTTGGCGGAGACAGGCGAAGGGGGAGTATAGACGAATATATAGAGTAAAATATTTGTTATTTCATATATGAATGCCCACGAACATTCCACGATTTTATGCCCGATTGAACATGACAATAAAGGTATTCTTTTTCTAAATTTGTAAAGCACTTGTACATCGTTACCTGCCGATAGGTTCGTGACATTATAGTTTTGTATAATATTTTTGTAATATTATACAAAATCCACGCAGATTGAAATGAGAATTTACGAAAAATGTTCCTTCAGATCTGAGAATACTGAGCAACAGATAGGAAAGTTAGACAGGGGATCAAGTTACTCCAGAAACTAATAAAATTTAAACATCTTTCATTACACCAAATATTTATATTTTTCTTGCCAAATCATGAATATCAATAGACTGGAACGGTGCAGGTCTTTTTCCCTTACTCTGCAAGTATATTGAACAGTTATCGGACGTTGGTATCGCGTTTGACCCACATTTAACAATTTTGCGTGCTAACTATACTATCTCAACTGACTATCTCCGATACCAGTCCACTACTATAAATTGCAAATTACACACTGATAAAACGAAGTAAGGAGATGTACAGTCGATATGCATGCGAATTTTAATTATTATGTGCCCGATGTTTAAAAGATAATCTCTTATTTCGTATTGATTCAACTGACCGAATGTATAAATAACAGTCTGAGTCAACCTCGAATGGGAATCATCTTAGAAACAAAGTTCATTAATTACCCAATTAGGAAAATATGTCCCTGGATATTCAAGAGTACTCTCGTTGATTAAGAGCTACTCCGACAGCACTTAGCGCTCAATCATCTACTTTATCACTCCATTTAAAGGGTCAACAGAGGGATAAACGTCTCTCTTCAAGTCCGCAAATGTTTTCCAAGGAGTTCTTCGTATGGGAGAATCGCTAAAGTGTTCAAATATTCTTCTCGAGCATAATCATAACAACGAACAGCACGATACGGTCCAGAAAGCGACCTGACACGATCACGATTTCGAAATAGCCCTCGTCTTATCAAGTTACAGAGCTTCGGCGGAAAAACACAGGTTCTAAGTCGAAGAACCCGGATGAGCAGTCGGAACGAAAATAGCCGCTGTTATACAGGATAGGATATACTGGCTGGGGACGAGCGAACGCTGAGCGGTGGGCGCCGCAACATGCGTCACCCCGACTTGGCGCCCCGAGCCCGGATAAATGAATTAGACGGCCTACACAACAGTCCACGCCTAAACACAATCGTAAAATTTTCAAACGACCAGACTTCAAAGGACGTTTGGGCAGCTGGGGACAAATATAGATAGTCAGAGTTCTTTGTGACACAATCATTATTCAGACGCGCCTGCCATCCAGAGCAAAAAATCAACCGGTAGTCCAATCCGTCACGACAATTAATATGCAAGCATGATAATATATAGAGCTTATTTATATAAGCAAAATATCTAATCGATCACGGAATGGTAATATCACTAATACGTAAGATATTTCTTGGGCATCCCTGAGGTTTTGGAATCCCAGCACGTACCGCCTTTTGATAATACTGGCAATATAGTATTGGGACGTGTTGAATTTAATAACGATGAGGTTACTGACTCCGGGGAGAAAATTCTTTTAATGGTATATAACAGCTCGAGTACTTCCTCCTAATGTTACATTTGTCCTCATTTTTTGTTTCCTATATGAAAGCTATAGAGTAAATTAATGGAGCAGTGAAAACGCATTTAAGATGCTTCAGCGATAAAAGTACCTCCGTATATTACAGACGGAATGTTACTTATGATGGTGAGAGGCAGAAACCTGTACAGCTCAAGACCAAATCGACAAAAGGATTTTTATTGATTCATAAAATTCAGTTGGGCCTATTCTTTTTTTTCTACATTTGGACGCTCATTAATCCTGATTTCCACCACTCAAAAAATAATATTCGATCAATATAAAACGCACTGTAAATAATGAAATAAACGGATAAGGAGGTCGTGGTGTGCCTCCATAATGACCTCCCTAAGAACATTAGTTAGTGGCAACAGATGCATTAGACATGTTCTGCTTCATAAAAAACTGTGTGCGGCTCCCACGCACTTAGTCTATGAAGCGTTCAGACATTACGATTTAAAACCGGACAACAGATTTAAAGCAATCTAACGATTGACTTTTACTAACGTAATTCGATCTTGAACGTCTTGAGATTCCGAATAAGAAACAGTTTAGCGCCTGTTGTGCCCAATTTAGATGCTATGCGTTTCTTTTCACCATATTCAGGCCGCCTTTTGTGCACTACTCTCTCCGATTCTCCCCGATTATACAAAAATCTCCGGTATGAATTTTCACCTCGGTGATATTCCGGGCGTGATAAATCGTGATTTACTTCGCCCAACTTTATTGGTCCAGGTATCCGCCTGGCTTTCGCGTAAAAATCACAATTTCCCGCTAATTGTTTCAGTCCAGTATGATGTTTGCAATTTCGTAGCCTCATTTCAGGTTACCCCAATTCGATACGAAAGCAATGACGGGATTTAAAATGGTCCTTCCATAAACCTCTACAATACGAAAGACTAGAGAATTTTAGTAATACTCCTTCAATGTTACTAAAACCGTTACTTAAATCATTACATAATAATATATATTTTAAATCCAACGACTAGTGACTAGGAAGAAAACTAGTAGAACTTATGCTATGCGAATTAAAAAAGGAACATACTTAATAGCAAATACTCATTAGGCGCATAATACACGTCATTTTCCCGTTGCCAAAAAATATTAATTTCCATTTCGTTCTAATTGCAAATCCAAACCTATGGATATATGTTAAATCGCGTTTTTGATACCTCACTTAAATTTGCTTGTGAAAACAGATCGGAATCTACATTTTTAATGTCTATAATTGGTCTAAATGAAGAAGAGATATGTCAAGCCTAGTTTTAGATCGATTATGCTCATAAAAACTGATATAAAACTAATGTGGAGCTCACTATTATTCCTGATGGGTTGACGTGACGATAAATGCATCCGGACTGAACAAAATATTCAATATCTCGGGTTGGGACAGCGATTACTAAATTTATCCATGAAACATAACGAGCGATTAAACGACGAATGGAATGTGTTTAATGGCCCGGGCCTATTAAATGTTACAGCCCGACCACCACTCGACAGGAAATGTATTACTCACGGAGCGAAATTATCCGGGCTAGTCGAAGGGATCGACGAACGGAGGAAGTGTGTGCTGTTCATACGGCACGTTAACGCAGACGACGCCTGTTACTAATAGGAAGCAGGCAGCGGCAATGAGCCGCAGACCAACTCGAGAGCAAACAGAAAAAAACCCGAAGACTATTACAGGCCCATAAGACAAATTATATTGGCGTCAACGTAACTGAGGCTGCTGGAAATAAAAAATAATACCACACAAAGAATAGCATATGCTATATGAACTGACTGTAGTTGCTAGAACACTCACAGTGCGCCAATGAAGATAAGAAGTAAAATAATAATGAAAAACATATTGGTCATATTTTCTTTATTTTAACACCTAAAATTGTGAAAACTGAAAGACGACTACCAAGGAATTTTTGAATTATCAGAGAGATGTACGTATCTTTATAGTTCTATATTCTTATACCCTCAACTCCAGAGGGATTTTTAATTAATGCCTTAATGACACCATTAATTCAGTACGATAATGACAAAAGTAGTGGATAAGTGAGGAAATCTTCAAAGTTTATACCTTAAATATCTTAAGGACGGAGCTGAATTCTGATGAAGGGCATTCGCGTATTAAATTAATGAAGACTTCTTCTCCATAACCGGCAGTAAACCTCCCGCCGGCAAGTTTAAATAGGAGGACGTCCCGGAGGCTGTCAAAAGTTTCGTCCCGGAGGAAAGTGAGCCCTTCCCGCCCTAGACGCGAATTAGTCTCTGCACTTAACCCAGAATTTTTACGTTCCTCATAAACCCACTTTGTAGGTGATGAGAGTGATAACACACAACTGACGGGGCCTGAACGTTATGTCCCCGTGGTTAAGTACATAACCATGCAACAGACTGTACTGGTCAACTGGGTGATATATAATTTAAACATACTTAGATCATTGCGTGTAAATGAAGAAAGAACGCAATAAATTTGTGATATTTAGGAGTATGGAAGAATTGTCATACTGCGTATGATAATATAACAAATATTATACGACGGCCCATCCGAAGAATTATCGATCACTGGTTCGAATCAATCTTTAGGCTTGAGGTTGGATTAAAGGGCTTGAGGCTAAGGGTGAAAGGGTTATTAATGTTAAGACATCTGAGAGTATCGGGCCAATTCCTGACAGCCAATGGTCATTCATTGCAATGTATAGAGCTGTAAACAGATAGGTTAGGATATATCAGGATACTTCTCCAAGCCGGTGGGGGAAGGCAAACGCACAATGCAAACAGTTACCCTGCAGTTCAAGGCGACACGTGTTAAAAATTGAAAGGAACTCTTATAATGGCTTATCTCCGTCGATAAGGAAGGGGAAGGAGAATGGTGGTCGATAGATAAGGGAGGATCGGGTACATTCTTTTACTATTATATAAGTAGGCGAGGTTAGGTGACTCAGAGGGAGGCGAATAGGATAGAGAAAGGAGGGGTGCCTGGACTGAGGGGGTTTGTAATTATCTTAACCGAGGGAGGAAAAATCTATCCGGCTTAGGGTGACTCATCATTTCCACTTACTGGACCCTTACTGCATAATGCACCTATTATTGCGAAAATACCGTCAACCCCCTTATCACTTATTAAACGACTCGAGGCATAACGAAGATTCGGTATTACAATCCAATCAATAGTTCTGTGCATTGAGTTACATTCAATTACGAACCCGGTAAGAAATCTACGAGAAACAAGAAAGTGATGAATTAATGCAATGCCCGTTAGTATGGAGACATCAGTGAAGTGAATAATATAAATATTAATGAATTGAATCATTTCCATAGTAAATTATTGCATCCTTACTGAAGTGTCGAGTTTCCTCGGGTTTACCTGAATTAAACAATGCGCCTATTATTGCACCTAGACGCTAATCCAAAAGCTAATAATGCTTGCCTGTGGTCTGCGAGGCCAGACGATAAATAAATACATAATATTCCCAAAGTAATATAATAATGATGCGAAACCAACATATAATCCTTTTATTTATATATACAGGGATTAAAACCTAATATATAAATTATCGGTAACACTCTATACATTTCAGTATTTGAGTTTGAAGTCTGTATCATTCCAAAACATTTTTTAATATAATTCTACATCATTGGCTGAGCGTGGGCGGCGGAGAATGTTGCCCAAACTCGCGAACGAACGTAGTAGAGCAAATAAATTGCCAGAAAATTACCGGCCGCCATTCACTTTCTCCCCGATAATACGTAGTCAACGACCGACCGAATTATGCATCGCTCCTTTCCAGGTGCTATTTTCCACGTCGCAGGTTACACACAGGCCAAAATTTCCTATGTATTTCCGAGGATGTTTCCCTCTACAGGCGGAAGTCATCGGGAATTTATATTCACGCATTGCCGAAGGAATACTAGTGCACAATAAATTCTCTTAGCTCCGGCTGATCGGTTTCCAAGGGAATCCTCGGACGCGAATAACCTCCTGACAAACGTCGAACAGCAAGTAGCAAACCTTCTAATTATTTCCTGCTGTGTAAGTAGTGATAATTACATCATGGAAGGGAGGCCTATGCAGGTAGTAAATTCCGCCGACTTCATTTCACCAGCGAGCTCAGCTATTTCAGAATAAATCAGCGTCGAATGAATAATCAATAGGTATGCACGCGACGGGTAAAGAGAAAGTCGCGGTATAACACATCGCGCTGTAATAAACATCAATACGTAATAAACACTTTTAAGAAAAATTCCCACCCTCTAAGTGTAGACATGTTTTTGAGTGGTTGAAATGATATTAAACGACGTAAACCAGCATAATAACAGAAGCGTAGTTTTCACGAGATATTCTATATACAATCCAGAATGTAGTAGTAGTCACTACAACACAAGGATTATACAATAAAAATATTTTAATTTACTAAACGTCGTAATATCTGAGCAAGAAGCACCGAGGCATGGTGCACAAGGAAGACTTCTTTTAACTTATACTTACTTTACAGGAGTCCTTATCAGCCTACCTAAATGTCGATCATGCTTTAAACACATACTGGGTATGATTTTTTGTTGGCAAACTATGATAATTCCGAAAATGGGCAAATGGATCGCGTGTAAAATGAATCCAACATTTCGATTATGTTGTACATAATATTTATAGCTAATCTAAATTAATTTAGTTTAAAACTAAACAGGCATTAACTAAATTCAGTGTGTATCTGAAGCAATTGCATAAATTCTGTCTTTAAATCTTGATAAGTATGTAAGAACTGTTAAACTGCCTATTTTAAAGTAACTAAAGGGGTTGGGGTTAGGGAGTCTTTCTATGTCATCCTTCTCGTTTCATTTCAAACTAGAGTGGTTCCCTACTTTCTTGAAGTATTCCGTTAGGAATACCGTCAGGTACTGATGACGAAACGTCCTGCACTACCGCTATAGTTGGCGTGAACATGTAATTTATTTGATCCTACTGACTGTGTGAGGAAGTTGAAACTAGTCTAACTTAGAATAAAACAGGGGATAAGATCCCATGTGATAACAACAGTGCATTGCCGATGGGAACAGTTTTTAATTAATTTAGTCGAAGTAATTATTTTGTTTTTATGATTAAAATAAGTTGGGCTCCTTAAAACTGTTAAATTAAGCCTGAGTAGTTCACAAATTAATGACAAGAAGACATTATGCAAAATTTATGATCAAGTGAAATCATTGTCCAAAGTAATACAAACTTTACTTTTGAAAGAATGGTAAATTTGAACGAAAAGTGCACTACATTTTCATAAGTTTAGTTATTGGGGAATAATTCGGGTTTTACAAATGCGTATTAGTGGTGACATAAACATCAGGTGAGGAATGCAGGGTTATACAGCCAAACTCTCCGGCAATAATCTCCTCATTTTCACTCAGCATGACTCAATGTTAAAAAGCGCAGACATTTTATCCCCACTGAACACGGAGGGAAGGGTTACTTTACAATGCAAGACATGCACGACCGGGTATTTATGGGAAGAATATAGCAAGATATTGGAGACTTGGGAAATCAAGTGGGTATAATCCGGGACCCCTGCGCTCTCTCCAGAGATTTTCCGCACCACTTGAGTCGGGAAAGCATTGGCTTTCCTATGGCCCGACATCAATATTGCTTCCTCAATGTGTCCCATCAAACGATTAATCTAGACTTCCTTATTCGTACGACTTTAGTTATATTATATAGCATATGGAGGAGAAATTACTTTTGTCGCCATCATTAAATGGTACAATTTTGATACATTTTTCATTGAGGATGAATATACTATTTATTGTTTTGAGAAAAAAAAAGATCTCTTATAAGCGCAATAATATAGATGCCGACACACTGATTTTATTGGATAATTTCTTAGTTAATTCAGACGGAAGGACAGATAGTCAAAAGC
This sequence comes from Lethocerus indicus, assembly GCA_019843655.1. Classification (NCBI taxonomy): domain Eukaryota; kingdom Metazoa; phylum Arthropoda; class Insecta; order Hemiptera; family Belostomatidae; genus Lethocerus; species Lethocerus indicus. Next base: position 14,750,069 of record JACDQD010000003.1, on the reverse strand, counting down.
AATAACAAAAAACCCCTAACTTACTGAAAACAAATAAAAGGGTGAAGGTAGTACGTGATCTGCTTGAAAATACGTTGGGAACTCAAAGACTTCATTATTCCCTCACAAAGTACTCGGCGAGGGTCTTAAATATGTTTATGTCCGACAATTCAGGTGTGAAGTCCCACAGGAGTAGAATTGTTCATAACATCCCCAAACAAAAAATGTCAGGAATCCATCACAGCATCATTTTGTAGGCAGCGGGACCATAGACAAGCTCTAACATTCTAAGGAAATATTTAACGGAGGCGTGTCGGTGACCAAATTGGCGGTGTGAAATGTGTGAGTGACTGTGAACATGACTCGGACGCTGGGAATAAGGAAATGAATAGGGAGCTCCTCCCCTCCAGTTATAGTTGAGTAGCCCACAAAAAGGCCGAATCTTACTTTTGTCGAAAGAGGGTAGTCGGAGCTCAAGCCACCCTAACTCTGGAGGGGTAGGGGTTAAGTCTCTCTTTCCCTCCCTTTCCTCTGTTTCCCCTTCACCCTTCTCTCTGGGGTAACGCCAACCTCCGGGCCGCATACCACTCTGAGTATTATTTATGTCCGTATATACGGCAATCATACCTGACGCAGCGATCAGGCCGCGGACCCATTGTTGTATTATGGGCGAAACAAACCATTACCTTTGAGGCGGCACCGAAACGTGAATGGAACCCACATTAAAGGGCGTTACTCCTTCATTAAAGTGATGTCCGATTGGAACACGATCGGAAAACCTCCGAAAGTAGCCATATTATGAGAGGTGCAGTGGTGAATTCCATCACTCTATGGCACACTATATGTGCAAGTACTAATGAAAACTAAGTTACTTTACTAGAAATTTAAACTACTTTTGTTTGTATAATATAATATAATAATAAAATTGTTATTATGAGTTAATAATAACGTTAGATGTAATTGCAGTTTGCTTAATTATGTTCCTCTCCTGAAGTATTATATTTTAAACTGGATTTTACTTCAAATCTTCACTTGGAGGAAAATATATTGTTCATATTGCAGTGGAAAACAATGGGATTCAGAAACTGGGAACATTCTTAAAACCTAAATTGGGAAGACCTAAATACCAGAATTGTCAGACTATATAATGAAATAAATAAAATCTTGTAAAAACGAGGGTAAAGATATAACCATTTTTACGACAATGCAGATGGAATACCCCACCCCCAACCGGCTCATAATCGTGTCAAATGTTCTTGAAGATTTATTTATATTTATTTGTATCACTTACACGGGTTTCAAATTCTCTGTATTAAGAAAATAGGAAATACTGGAAATACAACGGGGGTACACTTTCAAAAGTGGTGAAACATAAATCTAAAGCTGTTGAAAACGCCCCACAGTTTCCCCCGGTCGGGTCTCATTGTTGCAGAGATATATTGCCCTCGACTGGTTAACATTTTACGCGCTGGAATAGAAGATGGTCGGTAATATATAGCCAACAGTACAAAGCTTATTTTACCTACGATCCGTTTGGGATCCAACCCCAAGCCAATTATGCGGTTTTCAATAGCGATACACGACGATTATGGGAGGATGGAACTTCCTCATTCTTGTTTCCGCTTAGTTGTAACCAAACTGGTGCTACATTTTTCTTCAGCAACAAGAACCCTAAATACGATTTAAGAAGTGTAAAGTAGTGTAGGAGTGTAAAAGGATTTTAACGACAGAGAAAATACAGCGACATAAATTCTTGCAGAAATATCAACATTTCTCAAAGTTAAGTCCTCGTAAGTTAGTAATAACTTCGGAATATTCAAAACATGATTATCAGCAAGTTGTTAAGTTGATTTTTGAACAGAATTGCGTAGTCCTTTCATTTTCGGGACTACACTCGGAGCGAACGTTAAGAGAACAGTACTTTCATTTGAAGACTTATTAACTCACTTGACGTTACATATTAGATAAACGCCTGAAAGGGAAACTCCTCGGGCGCACTCAACGCTTCACATGAACTTGATTAATTCACAACAGCTACACCTCACAAAGTTATAAATTAATTGGCTGCGTCACTGCTAAAGTTAAATACATTTTGTTGCGTATATATAGTAAATTCTGTTTCCATTCATGAACCAAAGATGGTTGATATGATGGTTTACATTTTGTTAAAAAAATCTAAAAATTAATAGATATTAAAATGACAATAATTAAAAAATGTTTAAGATCAAGATTAATTTTATTATTTTTACATAAGGAAATACGACAATGTGTTTTAATAAACGTCGTCATCCTAAATATTTTTTTTGTGAATCCCAAAATGTAAATGCCTCTTGATCGAGATAGGAATCCAACAAACATAGAGATCTCATCATTTTATCCCTGAGAAAGGAGATAACCTCTCGAATTCGAACTGAACATTAAACTTTAATTTCAAATCGGAGCGACTGGAGAGAGGAGAGCGGCGGAGGGAAAGGAGGGCGAGGAGAGTAAGTTAAAATAAGATTAACGGTTGAACGGTTTCAGTCTGGTTGTATAGGATAGGGAGGAAGGCGGGGACCCGGAGAGCGGCGGTGGTTCCTCGGCGACCTTGCCCATACTCCCCTCCTATAACAGCCCTATTCTACATCCCCGTATAGCATTCTTGCATGCACCCTTCCCTCACCCTCGGAGTACCAGGGCCAGGACCGGACCGGTACCCCGAGGCCCTGCCCACTCCTCACACAACGCCCCGACCATTACGGTTTTTACGACTCCATAAAACACATTTATTCCCCGCCCCGCGCCCTCTTTTACTGCCGACAAATTGTTACGCCCCTGTTCCGAGGCCTGTTTATGAAAATGGTTGTAAATACAAGGCGTCGGTGGAGGGCGCCTGGGGTCGGACGACACGGCGGATGATGCATGGCGACCGGTCGGAGCCCGTCCGTGGCTAATCCGGCCTGGCCAAGCGGAATCACAACACCCGCTCAGATTAACATTAATACAATCGGATATTGTCCCCGGCCTACGGTTCAAATAAAACCGCAACCGGAAGGGGCGTGTTAAATCAATGAGTGGATGGATACTCAATCGGTTTTAGCCGAATTTTATTTAACCGGATTAACAACGGTGATGACCGTTACAAAAAACTTGGTTTGTGAGTTTAGTAATTTAACAATATATAATAATGAAAATGAAGAATAATTTTTTCTGTTATATATGCATCACACAGGAAGAATTTCGCGCATGACGGAAACTATACCTTTCCTATATGTACCCCAAAAAACACTCTGCATATCGTGTAAATACAATTAAAAGCTACACTTTACTAAAAGCGCTTATTATCTAAATTAAAAAGCACGCATCCAAAAATTCAAAACGGAATTTAAAAAATTAACCTGTTTGTAAAATATATAAAATAAGCAATTGATCTGCGGTAGAGATGTTCACTTCAGTTTAGTACGTTATTCGTAATAAATAAGAACATTACTTTAAACTATACTACTTACACGACTGCTTACTGGACATCAGCTTACCTGAAACAAAAAACGGATTAAATACGTTTTTATAAAAATGATAGGTCAAAAGGTTACAACATTTAGATATAGAAATAATAAATATTCATATTACCCTGTGACTAGAAGCAGTAATTCAAACAATGTCTACTATGGACTAAAAGGACTGGGGAAATTTACGTACTCACAATACAGACTTCGGAATAATAATTCACAAATAGGTAATAATTAAGTACATTCAAATACAATACGAGTTTTCAAACGTCTGCATTTTAAACAGATGAAAACCCAGCGTTTATTCTGGAATTGAAATGAATAATACGCTAAGGTATTGCATTTATCTAAACAGATCTGCATAATATGCTCATGATGCGTACCGTGTGCAGTCAGCTCTACTGTAAAATAACCTCAAGGATGAAGAATGAGAGGGCGAAACAGGAGGGGAGAGGACTGTTGTTTGCCAACGTATTTGCTTTCGGAAAGTGGCGGTGTCGAAACTAGCAGAGCTGGTGACAAGTACAGATACCAATCGAAATCACAGGGCATGAACGGATTAGTACCATTGTGCCGTCCCAACTAATCTTGTAAACCTTTTATGAACGGGAGACCTCTCGAGCACAGCCGACCCGTACGAGGTGAATCTTTTTGTCTGGGTAAATATTTGCAGATGCAATAACGAGCGTTCCTTAAAAAGGAGATTTAATCCGCTGGGCCGGTCAGGAATAAATAAGACAGCGAGAGACGAAGGGTTGTTGCCCGGCGGGGTGCGTTGCCCTCCCGAATATAAAGGGGGTAACCCATACCTCCCATTACTACCCATTATAAGAAAATCCCCCCCTCCCGACCTGCCAGTCAAATGCGCAACAAGGGGTTATTACGCAATACCGATATAGTATTTCATAGCTCAAAAGAGCATTGTTATCCTATTAACGGCTTGTACATCAATCAAGGGGTTAAACAAAAAAAAATCGACGGCATCATTTTCTTGTCTCCGATTAAAACTTGATATACGGTCCGTCAATAACAATATAGGACCCAATAAAATGTGTTATTGCTTAATTAATGTACCAATAATGCGACTCTAATAATTTCTAATAAAAGTAAAATTCAGTTAATATTCTATGTCGTATTCCTTCTAAATAAAAGTTCACAGGTAAAATATAGTTTAGAAACTAACAAATCGTTGGCCTTAATCCACATAATGAGCTTAGCCTAACATTTTGTAGGTGTAAATAATAACAGTAACTGTACATCCATTAATCTTCTCCAAAAATGATCTTCATTTATCGGTTGTCATTCGTTGTATTTTCTTTTATAAGGATATATTTCATTGGGTTGCGAATTTATTTACTCATTATTTATTAAGATATTAGTATTTTCTTGAGATGTGACTTGTTTACAGACTGGAAGTTCCGTTTAATTTTTCACGAGATCAAAGGAAAGGATTTGATTTAACGTGCGCAATATTTTTTTACTTTGTTTAATACTGCCCTATTTCGAGAGAAACCAACTCTCTGGGCTTTAAATTTCATCAGTTATGAAAATGTTATACGTTAATATATTACACGTTGGGCAAAGCCGGTCATAAATCGTTGGCTTTCGGACATCCTTGATATTTTTTACAGAAAGTAGAATGCGCAAAAAATATTCTTTGGGGAATGAGACATGAGTCGCGATGTTAGAGCATCGGGGGGTTTAGGCCAGTAAGGCGCTTTGGGCGAGGGAATTGACAGTCGGTCGAAGAAGTAGGGAGGAGATCGAGCTAATAAGCGCACCTGGTGGGGTGCAAAAACTCAACCCCAACGGTTTATTGCTCTATTCCCTCGAATTTACGCTGTTTATTGTAGCGCCCGGAACGATTAAGAGCATACATGAGTGATTCCCAAAAGGGCCGCGGATTTAGGCCACCCTGCCCCGGATCTATAAAAGACACCTTTATACGGGCCAAGGATGAAATATGGCATGGAAAGTTTAAACACTATAAGGATTCTCTCACTCATAAGCTATACATATCGTGTGTAACTTAATGATCAAATCCTCCGGGAACAGGTATTTAGACATTTACGCTACTTCAACCCCCGCAATTTAATTTAATGTTTTGATTTCCGGAAGGATTTTTCGTACCAACAGATAATAGAGTTTACTTTATAAACTATAATTCAAACTAAATATAAACTCGCAGTTGTGGTTTAATTAGTAGGTGTACTTAAGCAGGCGGTAAGAGTTACACACATCCAATCTGGGGCAACCGGCAATTTACCGCTTACCACCGCAAAGTGTGAAATAATGGACTAAAGGAGGGAGGTCCGTCAAGTCTAAAGGGGAGGAAGGGACACTTGTCATGTGTCACCGGGGGGTTTGTACCCGGATAAAAGTGGACCCGGGAGGAGGATACGATATAGAACGCCTTTATACCTGAACTAATGTCACCTAGCCTGTGGACGGAACGCGAAGTGTGCCGTACGGGGGACGACAACCGGTTCTCCCCATTATATCTCGATAAAGTCAGGAGACTGACTATTCCACAAATAATTATACGACTTGCCCACCGGTTCCTTCCGGTTACGCCATGCTGTATAGAGCGTGGTCGATAGAGGTGGGGGGGGGGGAATCGGCCGGTTGTTGCGGCAATACAAAAGACGACAAGAATGCCCGTTCTATTAACTATTTCTTAAGTCAGTAACAAGCAAATTCTCACGTTAGGTAATCATTGGCTACAATAGGTAAATGCAAGGCGCCATTATGAGTCAAACTTCAATTTGGTGAGATACATAAATGTGGTTCCCGACCACATAACCCATTTCGGGATTTCCCATCTGATATAACACTCTGAAAACTGGTAACAGGAGGGCTTGAAAACAGTGTTGCCATAATTGCGCGCGCCTGTGGTATAGGTTTGGCTTGTGTCTCCCGGCCGTATCGAAGGAATCACGCTTGACTGAAATAGGACAAGCGGTGCGTTATTATATAGCTGCGTAAAAATGGTAAAACATAAGGCGTGTACGAATTGGTTGGAAGTATCGAACATGACATGGGCGGGCGGATTAACATCATAACGACAGCAGAAATAATTGTACCGTTCGTTACATATAAATAAATACGCCATATAATGAGTTGCAACTGAAGAGTAGAATTGTTGAAACGCAAGTAGTGATGACAGGTCGTTACAGCAAATGACTCCACTAAATTCAACCACGCCTCCTCATTGACCAAATTCCACCCTGGATGATGTTTTCGCAGAAATGAATCATAGGATTCTTGGTCAGAGGAAAACATGGTAACTTCTTTTAAACGATGAATCAGAAATTGAGGCCTACATTTAATAATGAATTTCGTCGTTTCCTTTTGGAATTTTGTGGTTATTACATTTCTATGGGTATTTCTATGCTTCATGAATTTCATATTCAATTATTGTATTAAAATGATGGTGTTAATGTTGTCCTTACAAGCTTTTTCTAGAGTTTTTCGGTCGGGTTGTGAATATAATACCGGTGAGTTGTATGAAATGTTAGGGTGGAAAATTGTTGATGCGGGATAATGGCGGTTTGAATGTTTTAGTTCAACTAAGAACTGACAGGTGCGACCCGATTAGGCACAGAAACTCTGACTGTGGGACAAAGAAATCGTAACGGTTCAGAAAACATTTACCGAGAGCGGTGCGTTCAAGCCGGAGGGAACCCGACTTCAGATCTGTATCTGACGCGAAAACTGAGAGTAGGTCGGGCGCGCTCAGGGGGGGAATAGAATAAGGCATAAAAACAACCCCATAAGGGATCCCCGAAATTGGGGCCTCTAAAGCTATAGGGCTGAATCGCACAACCTGAGAAATCCAATTTAATTTCATAGAAAGTGCAACTGATTTCAAGGAAAACGTCCGAATCGGAAACGAAGCGACAATAAACTGCCGTTTTTCCCCTAGGTCGACTCCTCCCTATAACGTAAGACGTTAATTAATTTGACATCTGTAGAATATTTCGATGAAATAATAATCGTGTAAATTGGAATAAATTGTCTGGATATTGCATATAGATTACAAGGTGCAGACGTTATGTAGTGCATGGGATCAATTCAATTATAAACCCGGGCATAATTTATTGGTGATGAGCTCAGTACAATAGCCGTGGGAGCATTAAGATTTAATCCCCCAGTATCCGGAATACGGTAGAAGCCTTTCTATAATTAGCTTTATTACTAGCGCAATAGAGCTTGAAAGGTTTTGAATTATGCTTGTTCCACCTTCCTACACTTCGGCGATGTTTTCGGTGTTCCAGCACGACACTGTAACCCAATCCTTTCAGGATTATAGATCGGGTCTGTTCCAGTAATTCTCAATAATATCACAGACGACAAAGCACTGCCTAAATAATTTTTGAATAAAACGTGAAATCTACACGGTCAACACTGCCGCAGACAGTTCGCTTCCACGGTGCCAGGTGTTGACGTATCTTTATCTAAATTTAGAGTTCATGCCCCGTTCGGTGGACATGTGGTAAATCGAAATTGAAACGACTCATAAAGTTGGGACAAGCGGTCACGGGCAAGCATCAGTTTCTGACGGATAATGCTTACAAAAAAACTTAAACTTAAATATACTTGTCTAAGACCCTCTAAATTATCCGATCGCTCCGTTCATTATCTCAGACGTTCGTCTCCAATCGCTAGCGTAATCTATCTGTAGATTATTTCCGCAACTCGTGCTAAAAGTATCAGTTCTTTCAATTTATCAATGTTGCATCATCGGTGGCATTATCTTTTTACTATGTTTCCCTCCGGTGTTCAATAATACATACATATTTTTCGGACAATTCGAAATATGACGACCGAAAATCAAGAGAACGCGCCCGGGGGGGGGGGATCAAACACAACATAACAGCGTTGTATGGAGGTCAAAAGCTCCATGGAGGATCGATTGGGCAGTGGCGATGCAGGTGATGAAGGGAGGGGCGGTTAGGCCCGCTGAATTAGAGCCGGACGGTTAATGCAGTTAGCTTTGCCGGGTGGCGGCGGTGCAATCAGGGCGGGGAGGGCCCCCGTTACGTCACATAACGCCATTACGGCGTCCCGACCTCCCCCGACTTCCAATTACTTGTTATACCCCCCCGGGTCGGCTCACCATCCCCCTCCAATAATTAGTCGCTCCCCTTCGGGGAAGGACGGATTTTAATTCGCTGCTCGAACAAACAAATCGTACCGGCGGGTCGCCGGCATGCTGAATGCGCGTGATTGGAACATACGACGCCGAGAGAATTCAAAAAGAAATTCGACCCAAACTCAGTTTAATCGTTTTTAGGTTTTACCAATAGTTATACTAGTTTTCCTAGTGTAATGAATGCTGACAACTCGCAAAAATCGTAGCTTGAAATAGTACTCTATTCAAATTGGAGAGGATTTACGCCTGTATACTAATTACATATTAGTTTTGAATTATGATTCATGAGATTTTTCTGTTACTATTTGTTAGACCGGTTATTTTTCCTGGAGTAACAATGCCCATCCGCTGCCTACATGCACAACTACCTCACTAATTACCCTTTAAATTTTACTGACGATGGTGCTAGAGTAATAATAATCGGAAACCTCTTAGTCTGCCCCAATTGTATGTTATGTGAGGCCATACAGTCACACCGGGAATTAGACAGTTTATTTTGCACTTTGGATGTTTTCTGGGTATCCTCACTGCACTGTCACTGTCACTTGTACAAGATGGCGAGTAGCCGAAATCGGTCTAGCGAAAGACCAAACCAGCGAGAGGAGACAGAACAACGCAAAACTACGGTATTCCAATCCCTCGCAGACCACAAAACAGGTATTCCAATCCTGGTTAAATTCCCGAAAAAGTAGAAAAACGAATTGGCGAAAATTTCTCTAATCTGGTAGGTAAATTTTAACAGATACGTCCATAATTAACTTACCGATCCAATCTGCAATATACCTGCGGGACAGGGAGATAAAAGTATTTACGCTGCTCGTTAGGGTTCTTAATAGTATCATCAACCTTGGGAGTTTCTGTCGCCACTTGTTTATTGGATCCCCAAGAAGATCAATTTCGGCTTCTCGCCATCACCAGTATTCTGTGCGGAATATAGAGTGTTACCTAAGTATATAAGCTGTTGAAGAAATATCCTCCCCCCTGTGTACTAGGTACACCGTCCTATAATGATTTTAACAATTTTGAAATAAAATATATAATTTTCGGACAAAATCTATGATTCGAAGTATATCTGTAAGCACACGTTCTTGCACCACCCAACAGTAACTAAATTAGAGGCACACATAAATAATCTCTTCTATAATACAAGACAGCCTTAGGTCTTCCCAAGAAAGAACAATTATAGCTTTTAATTCAATTTAAGGAAAAGATAACTTTCGTTCACACCATACACATGCAGAAAACATATTGAAATTATATATTAACTTTCTTATTGATTCCTACATAGCTCTAATTCAGTACTATAAAGAAAATTTCAACATTGAACAATATTGCTGCCAACAGGCAGCAGCAAAAACTGAAGATACCAATCAAATACTTTCCCAGTTTCCAGAAAATAGTTCCAGCAAAGTTGAAAACTTTGTTAAAGGTTAAAAAAAGTTGAAGACTGTCAAAAACTTCTAAAATGGTCTGAACCTAGAACTATCCATAACAAGTTTCCACACTCTCAGTGTCTCCTAAAGTATAAGAACTGAAAATTGTTCTGAAATTATATTTTCATTTTAAAAGAACTGTACTTCTTATTCCAACAAATGTTATCTTTCTGATATTATTTGGTTTATAATAACAAAATAAAGGGACATAATTAAATTGTGTCTATAATAATTATGGATAAATAATTTTAGTTTCATGCAATACAAACATTCACAAAGTACATATATAATTATTTTCACTATCACAAATAAAAAAAGAATAGGCTAACTAACTATAACTAAAATTATAATTCATAAATAGTTATATGTTTCATAGAATCCATTTTTCAGATCTTATTAAATACTATATATTTAGTTAAATGGAATTACATTAATTCCATAATGTTTTGTGTGGGCAATTGCATTCCTGGTGCATTATGCATAACTGTGATTACAATTGAAATATTTTGTTTAAAGAATAAATACAGAAAATGATATTCCTCTTCATCAAGGATAAAATTAATATTTTCATTGAATATCTTCAAAATATATCTTGGATATTATTTTATTGAATAGCTTGTATATTTTTACAACTAATACACTTTCAATGTACACTAAAATCAGTACTTTTTTAACCAACCATTTAGTTTTAACTAATGCAAGAAATTATCTACATGTATATATATGGCCTACAAATACTATATTATTAAGATCGAATTACATAAATTAATTATTAATAATTTTAATGCAGTGCATCACTGTATAAAAGGGTTCGTGTAAGGCACGTTATTACTGAAAGTCATATACGATGTCCTCGAAGGGCAGTGTGCACCATCTGGTGGTTAGTCTCAGAACTAGTTGCAATCGTATCGTTCAAACCCCAAACCGCGAAATATGAATCGTATAGAAGTAAAGGAAATAATATAGTTTAGAATACCTGTTTTGTGATCTGCGAGTGGTTGGAATACCGTAGATTTCGGCTGCCCGCCATCTTCAGTAGCGGTGTTAGTCACATTTGCACTCTGGGTGTTTTCTGGGTATCCTCACTGCACTGTCACTGTCACTTGTACTAACAGTACAAGTGCCAACATTCCAAGTGCCCAAGTTACTAACACCGCTACTGAAGATGGCGAGTAGCCGAAATCGGTCTAGCAAAAGACCAAACCAACGAGAGGAGACAGAAACACACGAAATCTAAGGTATTTACGGGAGTGTTTGAAATACCCAGTTTGTATGTATGTATGTATGTATGTATGAATGTGTATATATATAATGTAATTCGATATCTCATTAGTGTAACCTAATTAGATAATACTTTTATCTATTTCACAACTGTAGAGATCCATGGAGATGTATATTAATAGTTGTTGTAACTTTCTACTTTAATGAAATTATGTCATTACAACCGACATTAAATTTATAAAAGATTATTATTAGACTATATAAGATCGCCGTTTCTCAATAATAAAAACAATGAAATTTATAGTCACTTAATTTATAATTATTTATAAAAAAGGATCATTATTCCCTTAGTTTTGTGTCTGAATAAAATACAGACAGAGATAGTGTGAACATTTCCTGAAAAATTGTTGAAGTAACTGATTGTTCTAAGTAGGCAATCGGACGGTAAGTGTGCAGATAGCATTTGGATATTTCTATATTTGTATTGCGCGTTACAACGAAGATCAACATTACATTAACATGAAAGGCACAGACGGACGGGAACTAGAACCGATTAGCTTTTTCCAAACAGGAAATGAAGCCAGGCCCCAGTGTAATTGCCGACAGGCATCAACATCCGGGAATGAAAAAAAGAAAAGAAACATGAATGGTTCCAATAATCGAACAGGTTCAGAGTCCATTTTCGCAGCGTCGGTCCTCCACTGGAATCGGGGTCGGTGAGGAGAAAGAGGAAGGCCGATTACTTAGTGAACAACCGGTACTCGCGGACATTATTAATGAACTGAATGAAATCCATCCAGAAATCGATTAAATTTATTGTAGTTTGGTGACTTTGTATCAATACTTTCCTGAATTTTCATTCCTTTCAGATTTCCTATTTTCGACCAGAACGGATGTATGTATTTGACTTTTAACTAGCTAATACAATCACAGTAGTGGGAACGGCTGAACATTACCCCTGCCTTCGCCCACCTCAAACTTATAGACACGTCTTCATCCATCCTACGGGGCCTAATTTCAAACTGGAAACAGTAGATCTATTCGGCATTTTAAATTAAAATGTAGCGATTAACAAATAAATTTCCAGAGAGTATAGTTGACGAAGCATTAATACTAATACTTGACGTCAGAAGTGAATAACAATGCAATATTTAAAATTCAAATCAGGGATTTCGTTATTCGAAGAATCCTTATTTAAATTCGGTTTTTTCTAGTGACTGAAAATAGCAATCTTCCTCCAGAAAGAAGTATACTTTGGACTACAGAATAAGAAATATATTTTGAATGTTTCTAGGCCAGTGATGGAAAAAGCAGTCAATTTTTCTTCGCGGTATTTAATTTTGGAAAGAGGGTAGGTGAACCTAGCCTAGGAAGAAATAAGCAGAAAATGAATACACCCTGGCAGGGAATGGAAAGCACTCGGCATCATTGAAAACATGGAAGCCTTAAAAACAAACACAGCATAACAACGAAAAAATAAATTTTGGATGAGACTCCATATTCACCCTTTATACGAGGACAAGAGGAAGAACAAAAGGACAAAACAAGCGTGAGGAGACAGAAGATCAAAAGGACAATGATAAAGAAATATAATTCAACATTCATTTCAAATAATACACCGACATATTACACGATCGTGAATAACACATTTCCTTCCCTTTATTCATTTCTTGCCACTGTTCCATAATACTTAAGAATTAATTATAATCTGATCATTATGAGAATGGATATGGCATATAAATCTGACATAGATTTACCCTACGCTATTATTGTGTAGCTGATAGCAGTGAAACAGCGGTTTCTATGAGCGAGGGATATCGAAAGGTCCCGTCGAACAGTCGTACAAAAATTGGTCGTGTGATTGATGTAAATTGGTCGATGACGGATGACCAATGAAGGGGGCTTCCGCATGACTAATATCCTTCAAACTTCTGGAGGATATTAAACCGGACCTAATTTGTGAGAAAACCCATTGAAACGCTTCCAGTTCACTAATTTTCAAACGGGCACACTCAAATACACCTTGGTGGGAGAAAATTTATTCATCGAGAATATTCATACTTACGCAGAAAGCAATTATATTTCATGAGCAATTAAAATTCACGCCGCAATTTCCGAAAAGGGTGGGGAAAATGGAAACAAGGCGTATTTTAGCTGAAATATAACTGGCGATTTTCAAACAATGAGGGCAAAATGAGCATAAAAATTGAATATCAGAAGATATGAGATATTACTCCAATAGGTAAAAATATATGAAACGATGCAGAGAAATTATACGGTTTTGTTGCAATATTTAAGTTGGGGATGGTGCCGCCCTACTACAAATAATCAGTGGCGCAGCGATAAATTACATCGGACTGACATGCGCCCTCACTCCAATGGTGGGGGCGATTCATATCCAAAGCCTTAGGAAATTTCTGAGGCTAAGTTTAGTATCGCGTCAATGACAGACGCGAGTCTAGTTGTTTGAATTGGCGTTTGACATACCTTCGAAATGTCTGAGTAAAGTAAAAAGGTCTGTCAATTTTGAGCGGATTCCACAATCCGAACGATTTAAAAGAACGGCTCGTTTTCCGGTAGGGCTTTACCGATGAATTATACGAGTGGAAGGTTCAAGACAGCGAGTGTACGCCCTCACAATAAAATATCATGAATCATGGCGATTACAAGTTCGGCGTTTTATCTCAGGTACACAAACCACAATTGAGTATCATGCAGTTCGTGCAATCATTGTTCGTCAAAGTCATATTTCCAGTTTTTCTTGAAATAATATAGAAATTCTGTTTTGAAAAAATCAAAAGTATTAAACAATCAATAATGTCAGTCATAAAGTTGCACAGAACCCGTCTTATTCTTAATTTTATAATTGAATTTCGAACCGAGATTTTATTATTCTAGATTCGTTACTTTGAAAGTATTACTGACGTTAGGAACACCTAGAATATGTTTGTGTACGTCGTACACTTGCCAGAACACAAGGAATATTTATAATAAAATACTGATCTCGACAAACAATTTATGTGATCAAATTTATCCGGATAATCGGATATACAATTAATTAAATCGGCGTTCATTCAATAAAATAATAGAAGCGTAGAACTGATCCTGGGAATTCACAAGTTTATATTAGAATGAACGTCTGCAGTCGAATGAAGTTTGTGTGTATGTATAAAGGCCTGAATTCATAACTATGTAATATAAGTGAGCTACCGTAACAAATAATTACAAATTACATTACTAATAAAAAGTCCATTTCAGATTTTTGATTTACCATTTCAAAAGGCTTGTTTTTCAACCAGAACAACGGCAGTATTACAAGAACAATAAAACGACAAAACCGATAAAATTCCAAAGGAATCGTACGGCAGTTTAAACGCAATAAAACGGAAATTTTACAGATAAGACTAACCTTCAAATTAATACAGCCCACTCCAGTCCAGTCGGAGTATTCTTGGAATTATCAGCGGTATATTATCAGCAAGGCGCCGTTATTTAATAAAAATTGCAGATTTGAGTCATGCAACTAGTTTCATGTTAGGCACGAGATCAATCAGTATGTACCAAGAAAAAAAGTCTCTGTCGTATATCAGTAACCACAAAACAACGTGTTTCGTTTTTAGTTTCTCGTTCCAGACATTTCATTCTATAACATTACTAAAATGAATTCAACATAAAAATATTTGTACCCAGAATACGACGATAAGGTTACAGCGTCTATATTAAGCAACTTGTATAGTGGTGTAGTTTTAACACCATAGCCAAGAAATTGTATTCATAGTAAGCCAATAAACATGATTTCTACTATGCACTATATCTTTTTTATACATATTTACATTATATGACATATATAATAGGACGTGCTTCGCTTCGAGCCATATACAGGCCATCATGTACCTATGTAGACAGTAGCACAAAAATAAATACTGTACGCGTACTTGGAATGTTTACTGCAACTAGCACAATGCGTTTGAGAGCACGAGACCGCAACCATTCGGCACACTGCGCCGTTGGAATTCAAGGAGGCGTGAATTGAATCGGATCTCATGAAGGCGGTGATTTTCTAGATTGCGGCCATTCAAAAGAAATTGGACACGGGACGAAACGGCTTGAACAACATGTTATTACTCAATCGGTTTGATTGGAACAAGACTATGAGACGATTCATGAATGGACAGTTGTAATTTTCGCCCCAGGAGATAAGAATGTCGATATAATGGGACTAATAGGTTGTTGATTTTAAATTAATTTAAGCACAACTAAAAGTTCCAGCATGAATTGTATTAAAATATCACGCATATAGAGATATAAATAGATCAAAACAATCGTTTTAGAATATTATTTTATGTAAGGTGTATTTTTTCTGAGTTCGCTCTAAAAGTCATATATATTGTATATGTTCTGTATACTTGAGTGAAAAAACACAATTCTGAATTACATTTATTTAATAAAGTCATATTTTATAAGTTTATTCATAGACTTTCATGCGATCACTGACTTTTGAGGGAAGTACACAACGTATTTATATTATAGATGTCCGTATTTAGATATGTTTTTCACGTAACATGCTGACATTAAAAATTGTATATCGGACGGAAACCGATATACATACGTGTATATTACGTGAAATCAGGTAAACCAGTAGGGGATGGAATGGCAGTGCGGTCGAAAAGGAATGAAAGTGATGTAGTGCGTGAAGATCCATCCACGCGCTCATGTTGTGGAGTGCGGTTTGATTCCGTATATTGAGGGGGGAAGACCCCTGGGCAATTACCGGTCGAAGGGCTCGGGCGAGACCTTTCCTTACCTCACAGAAGACAGTGAGAGAGGTATTTATTCGTGACTTTTGTTTAAACATCCGTTCGTAGACAATCGAACAGAGTACATTCATCTTAAATTCGATTTACGAATGAGAAGGACAAGGGGAAGTAGACTAGTCTTATAACATATTAAATATGTTCACAGAAAAACCGTTCGTTTTAATAATAATTCGTGTATAATTATTTTCCAAAATGAATAACACCCAAGTTTACTCAGATATACTGACGTATTATTTCCATTTATGGACATTTACCAAGATAATTAGTAGCGTTCTCATTATATCTAAACTAGAGAAATGAAAATAAATTGTACAAGGATTCTTATTATGAGGAGATTGGTCAGACGTTATTCGTGCTGAATGCATCATGATTTGAGGTCATAATCTGGAGGAATTCAAACGGTTTAGAATTTCAACTATCCTCCTCCTTTGGCTATACTGGAGTAGTGCCAACTGAAATATAAATATTATGAATATATCAAACATGAGATAAAATAACTGTCCTATGCTGTTTGAATTAAAATATCCTTTCAGTATATTTTTTTAAAGTCGTACAGACGGTGACTGGATGAATAATGAAGAAGACGGGTATGTCATATATTTATATGAACATTATATCCTAAGGGCATGCAGTTAGTGGCGACCGCCCGACACTTAACAGTTAAATAATTTGATAGTTATTATAATTAACTTTTATATATTTAGATTTCTTATATGACCATCACGAAGAAAGTGGGTTTGATATGAAGTAAGGAACTTAATGTGTTGAAGTAGTTCTCATTTTGTTTGGGGGCGCATTTATGCGCCCTCGGATACAGAAATCACTTTTTCGACCTTTGATATTTTTTGTTGTTACATATTGTTGAATAGGGTTGTGTCCTTAAAGACAAGGCATCTTGTAATGTTTCTGGGTTGTTTCGTCTTTCTTGTTGTACCTCCCACACGAGTTAGGATATGGCCAACCGTGGCGTATTCTTTGTATTTATTGCATGTTGGATGGTGCCTCCCTAGTATCAGGTGGTCGTAAGTCTCTTGTGACTTGTATTAATAGTATTATATACTTTTCTTTAATTTAAAGTTACAATATTCCGAAAGAAATAATGTTTGAGAAATAGTACAAGTAAGAGTGTGCAAGATTCTATTCGCAGAGGAGACCCCTCGCCGACCGTTATGTCACAGGCTGCGCCAAAACAAAAGATCCGCCGTCGAGTGGGCGGACCGATGAGGTAATCCCATATGGGCCGGCGGTTATCGGGTTTCAGCGGAGAAACCCCACCGAGGGCTGTTTGAACAGCCTCGGTCTCCCTCGAGCCATAATCTATCGGCTGTCCGACACGGGACACTTCGCGAATTTGCCTGACCCAACGGGGTCAACGCGGAACGCTGAGTGGGGTAAACTCCGCCTTAAACAAGGCGGACCACGGGTTAGCAGATATTTTAAACTGAGAAACCGCATACGATACATGCATACGGGTTTATGTAAGCGAGGAGTACATAACCTTGGAGGGCGGCGGGAACAGGAAGCAATTATCTCTCATTGAAAGCCGTATTGGAAGAACTACACGTTGTTAGCCGAACGATGCTTATATCCTGAACGACATATATATTAATACAATAACTGCCGAAAGATAGACGCAGAACCCAGAGAATAAAAGACAAAAAGGTTGCTAAGAAATTTTGTTAAAAAAGAATGGTGAAACTTCGTTCAACAAAAACTGTTAATTAGCTCGGAATTATATACTGTGTAGTTACACAGTTGAATTGAAACTGAGACACCGGGGCCATTTTGAAATGGGACGTGCATTGTGGGAAGAGGTCTACTATCGGAGGGAAGGGCGTCACCGCCCTTTTCGACATTTGAACTTATCAGTGAAAGCTCCCGGGGCCTCTTAGTTGGCAACCAATCCTGACATTTGCAAGCGACCGGTCTGCCCTTACGTGATGAAGGGCTGGCGTGGCACTACCCTTCCGATAAACTATGGGGCTTAATCAAAGACCGCTCGAACTCAGTTTCCCTTTTCTGTGCAATCTGCGTTAGAGGTGAATAAGGAGCTACAATTTATACCGAATTTAAGCCTGCAGTTAATACAGAGGCATTTTATATTATTAGAAGGTTGAGCTAAATTATTTGAACAGGCACAATCAATGTAATAAGTTCAGAGATAAAATACGCATAAATACATACGCCGTAGTTCCGAAATAACGTTCTTTGTGCGAACTGGATAGACTATCACCGATTGATACCATTCGGAGAATATGAAGCTTTCACATAATTCCAAGTTGAATTAGCTTAAAGATCTTGTCTGGGTCTACGAGTTTAGGAGTTAAAGCTGCAGAACGCGTTGTTTAACATTTTAAACATAATCAACTGACATGACAGCATTCTGAAGGAACCAAATTGTTCACATGGTACTTTTCAGCCCTACAAGTATTGCAGTATTAAAACAATGTGTAAACTATTATTATTCGCTTTAAGGCAATCCCATCCAGCCTGAAATAATTGAACTAACCGGAATCCTTTCCCATACACTGAAAATGTGCTTTACGTCATTACAACAAAATTACAAACTATAGGAATAGAAAGTGGGACAACAATTAATAGGAAAACTGCCACTTCCGGTCATTCAGTTCAGGAGTTGAGGGTTTCATTTTAACAAGGAAATAATTACAGAGGTTATATGTAAATTTTCTTTTCAGGTTATTTAGGATGGTGTCCCAGAAAAAACTTCAATCAATTATGGTGAAAAATTATGCATACAATGAAATCAGAGAAATATTATGGTTTATAAGTGGAAAATTTATAATTAACCAAATTTCTTATTCCCTAAACAGAATCCGATATTTAGTTCAAGCAAGGAGACACGTAAATGCTGTATGTATTTCCCTGGACGCACCAGGGCTGAATGTAACGGTTGGCAAAGCAAAACGAATTGCAACATTGACCAGCATTTATGTACAACACCGAGGACATCCGGTAATTAATCTCTGGCCAGCGATTCGAAACGGAATCCTCGTTAAAACCAGGATCAGTAGTAAGGATAGTAACGAAACCAAAATAGGGTCTGACGGTGGAGCCTATAAGATAACAGGGAGAAAGTAATGTTCTAATATTCAAAGCAAGAAGAAAACAGCCATTCTAAGTAAAACATCAATAACAAAACTGATCGGGACACGCCTGTTTTTCCACAAACGAAAGCAAGGCTATAAAAGCAATTGGAATTGGAATTCGAAGGTCACTTTATAAAGCGGAAACCATTGAGTTAATTAAAAGTTACCACTTACCTGATCAATCCGTATTACGACATTTGTATTTCCTATAACATATATTATGAAACATGGCATGAGTATTTCTTGCATCGTGGATATATTCCACTTATTAAAATGTATTGTCGAGACAAGAATTAAGAATATATACATAAGAGTGTTTGAAACGTTGAAACAACTAATGTCTAACTATTTGTCTCCTCCTTAACGACTGGTTATCGCTTCGTTACTGGTCGGCCAGTAAACGACCCACTTTCTTGATGCCCTAGTTTGTGTCCCGTACAGTAATAATATCAAGAATAAGGTCGGTTCAATCCTCGATAAAGCGTACAATTCAGAAGCTGTAAGTAACATAATTGGAACAGGCAAATATAATTTACACATACAATAACATGCAATATAATATACAAGGCCTCTTGTATATTACTGTTCCATCCTTTTAATGTTCTTACATGGTCCCTTAAAGTTGACATAACTAGCAATCAATAATTCTCGATATGACGAGGAGCATTGAAAATGAACTAATGAAATGATGAATTGGCTTAATATCTTATTGCCTGTTTTTGGAAAAGGTCCCTGGGGCCGCGAACACGTGTAACATATCGCGCGTCCATTAAGTGGTAGTACGAAACCTTCAACGGTTATCTTAATGGCGCGTTAATGACGGAGGTATCTATTTTCAGATCGACTGAAACAACGCCATTGGAATAGGTCATTGACAGCGGGGATAAGGTAAGAATAGAGGGGAAAGGGACCGATTTCTCTTTTAACAAATCTGTTTTACTTAACGAAAACATAACACAAAAGACTAACCTACAATCCGAAAAATATTTATGTTGCAATATAAGCAGTAAATTAAGTAATCTACATTAAGTAAGTTTTAGTAGTGTACCAGGAACGGTTAAGGATCCTATTTTACTTTAAAATTATTTTGTGTAGTTAATTTAATAAGAAATTATTTTACCAGTAATTTGCAGATATATTGTGTTGTATTAAAAAAATAAAGGTGTCAAAAATTAAACCTAAAGAATTGCAGCACACCAGAAAATACCTTGCGAGGGAAGAACGAAGGAAAAGGAAAGGTAGGAAAAAGCGTCCTTCGCATTCCAGCAATGACAGTTGTGAAGGAACTGCAGTATACTGAAAGTAACCAACAAGGTCATCAACACTTCAAATCACGCATGCAGAGACCGCATAAACAAATCTGACTCGAAAAACATTAATGTTAAATAGGGTGAGCTGAAATTCCTTAATAAGGTCTTCTTTCAATGAGTAATATCGTTATGTAGAAGATTAATAAAAGAAATTAGAGGTGGAACATTTTGGACCAACACTAAGAGCACAAATATTGATTATCTCGTCTAAATTCCGGTTAACTCTCACCCGTCTAGTTAGATGGCAGCGCGCGCAAAATGAATACCATTACAGGTGTTATCAGACGCTAATCAATACTAACAGCTTTACCATGAATAAATAACAAGAGGATAATGGCCTCGGTTTCAGATTATCCCCAAACTCATTCTGTAAGTAACATGTAAATCGATTGCTGTTTTATCGACTTATGGAAGAATAAATACAGATCCTTTAATTCACAGTCGATTCAAACGAGAGTTCTAAAAATCTAAATGACAAGTGGAGGGAAAATCAATCTAATTACAAGGCACTTTGGTAATCAGAAAAAAATCGGAACTTCTAATACTTAAAACTGCGCCTTATATCCATCAAAATATATATATAAAAAACTAGAGTCAATACGACTAGTATTGTAAATTGTGACATTTTACAAAAAAAAAGGGCCCAGAACATAAGATAAACTGATGGGTGTAGGGGATTGAACTTTACGCGCAATTTGTTCCGCAATGCTTCAGAAATCGAAAACATTCATCGCAAAGATGAAGGATATTTGAAAATATACCGTCGCATAATCTACTTAACGCTTTTTTCGGAGAAAAATAATTCCGAATAACGCCAGATTGAGTTTCAAAGCGAAATTGCTCCGGTTATAAAGCGGAGAAATGTAAACGGTTCGAATAAATATTTCTTTTCGGGGCGCTTCCGTTAATAGGGACCGGGAAGATGTTCGAAATAAGACCGAAAAATGTATTTGCCGCAAGATGCGGGTTTCGGGCGGATTACGCGGCCTCGAACGGCCGAAACGAACGGTCCCGCGACTCAGAAACCGGCATTGGGCGATATAGAACATCAGCGGGAAAGAGCAATACGCCGGGTTATTAGAGTAGGGCGGGGAAAGGTATTAGCTGGCAGGTAGCCATGAAGCCCTGCAATATCCGGAGCCCTTCCGCAACTCATCATCGTCGTGTACAATCTCGCGCGACCTCTCTCCCCCCGGTCGCTTATGAAGTGCGGGCTGCTCTTAAAATATTACAGGCGAACGGATCCAAGATCGCCACGCGCCCGTAATGATAATGCTCCCGCAGGCAAGGCGAACGGCGTTGAACATTTTAATTTTTTGGAGGCCGAAGTCATAAGTATGCCCAGCTCGAGCGTACTCGAGTCATATTCTAGGCTCATTTTCTAGTAAATTAATTCCAAACTTTTTTCTAAAATTTACACAACCTGAATTTGTTGGTACGCCATTCAAAGACAAGATGGTCTTGGAAACATTCTATTCGCCATAACAACTTCAACTTTTAAATGTTTTGTGGAGAATATATTCAATGCAATCTAAAAATATTTGTAAGTATTGTAAATATTTAATATAACACTTTATAAAATGATAAGACATTCCGTCATAAATAAATACAAATAACCAGATTAAACAATATTATATAACACATATATATATATGTTTGTTTTTTAGTGTGGGCGTGTGTATGTGTGAAACAGTTTATTAACTACTATGTTCATACCAAACAGCGTCTATGAGGTCTGGCTCCAGAACTCGCTAATAAAATAGTACTTCACTTAAAAAATTAATTAAGCAAACGATTTAAAAGGTAATTCTGTTGTTGCTGTATTGCAGGAATACTTTATAGAGAGATTACATTATTATTAATACATTTCTTCGGCTCCATATTAAAAATAACAGCCAACCAGCATGAAATTATAAATGTTCACCAAAGTAGGGGTTTAGTATTCAGTCTTTTATATTTTATGAGTAAACAGTATCTATAATACTGTGTAATACTGAAACGAATTATTGAATAGCGGATAAGGAAAAATTATTCTAAAAGTCTTCCCTTCACCTCGTATGAGCGTTACTGCTTCTATTCATGCTCCGCTGATATTTCACGAGCGAAAACGGGCTTCGATTTTCCTCTGTCCGTTGAAAATACGGTTCTAGCATTAATCACCGAGATAAGGCCGTGCACAAGGCATTACTATGATTAAAGCGTGGATGTGGACCTCCGCCGTTCCGACAGACAGACACTGGCACCAGGACAGGAGGGGAATTATAAACGAGCTATGAGCCCGTGAAGAATGTTTACAATTTTTTTCCCTCCCCTAGAAGAAATAGTAGGGAGGGAACGGCTGCAGGGTTAATCCTAAATAAATAAACTAGGATTTATGGAACGGAACCATATTGTTCAGTAAAGTGCGATAGACCAACTTCTCTTACATATCTCTGGTCTATACAGAAAAATACGTTTTTGCGATAAACGTTCTTACGTATTTAGGATTGGATTTATGATATGCAGAAACTCAGGTAAGAATAAAGAATTTTCTCAACACAAGAAATACTCCACCTAGAAATGTACCCACATTTTAGTTCTGAGAATTATGAAAATATTTGTTTTTCAATTTATATTGAAATAAATAGGTTTTTAGTTTTAGGCGTTTCCTCCGTATACCCAAAATCAATTCCTTAAGACAGACAAACGTACTGTTCTCATTTTTACTAACATTTTCTTTGGGTCGCAGGTTAGTGAATTGCCAATATTTTAAGAGTACAATGATTATAAAGAGAGGCTACTTGTAGGCCAATAAAGTATTTTAATTTATTTGTAATAACTTATTCGTAATAACAGCGTGGTAAATGAGCGAAATACCGAAACCAATTTAATTCTGTAAAAACGGGGACACCGGAGAAAATCGTAACGCCAGGGGAACAGTGGGACGTGTTGAGGAAAGGTTTTTTGAAGCCGCCACTCTTAGTGTGCGGTTTGGGCATCAGCACAACTATGGCCAGGACCGAGGCGTGGTGAAATTCTCCTTCCTTCACGAAGAGAGGCCGACTCGCAGTACATCTGAGCACGGCGGGGGGTCGGTAACCTTTTACTAGATCGCACAACCGAGCTAGAATTGACTTGTGGCTAACCTGTTTCAAATAGCAATCGGTCATTCATCGAATTTGAATCCGATTTCGGACGACGAATTCCGTCTTTGTAAGCGCAGACATATATCGTCATGAATAGTAAAAAAAAAAATAACAAAATAATGCATCGCTGCGGTCAGTATCGTATATTTCTTAATAGTACGATTCAAATATTATTGGGTCAAAACGAAATGAAGAATACTGAGACTTTGACAAATCTCACTAGTAGCCAGTAAAGCAGGAATATGTGGATCGAAATTATAGAAGTAAACTAGTAGTAACTAAATTCACGTTTAGTGGCAATGAAAAATAATGTAAATAAAAAAGGGCAAAAGTGATAGGACATGTCCAAAACAAGTAGTTTATTTAAAAACGATCTGCTGGTGCCTCGAAAACCTATAATTAAAAGGGAAACAACATATTCATTTGATATAAAAATACCTGAATGTTTTCCCAGGGTTTAAAAGATTTATGGTGCCCATAGTACTAATGACGGAATGCCGCTGACGAACCGGTGTAGACAAACAGCGAGAACATAAAGTATAGTAATCAATAATCTCTAAACACAATATAATATCCCAATAATATTTTAACACAATTTCTGCACACAATTTCATGTTAAAATAGTAATAGTGTAAAATTTCCTATTCCGTATAGTTCTAATCATTTCGGTACGCAACATTCCGACCGGGACAATGGTAATGGAGAGTTTCAAGATATAGCGTGAATTGAGAGTAGCCGCGACCAGCCGATGAAGGGACGCCGGGAGACATGACAGCTTCTTAGGGGCCACAAAGGCTTTATCAGCACGCACACCCAATTTCCCTTCCCTCGCTACATTCTCCAACTTCAGCCACTTCTCGCCTCTGAACTTTGCTCAAGGAGAGAAGGGACCGGCTTCGACCGTTGTTTAATTTCAGAGAACCTTTCATGCCACATATCCTCACGATAAAATTGAATATTTCAATGCTCACAGCTGTATGAGAAGTATAACGATACTTATTCAGAATTGTTCAAGCGGAGAGGGGACGTTCTTGAGAATAATGAATTTCTTCAATAACTGTAAATCCAGCCTAAACCCTAAAATATTAGAACAATAATAACACTACCCTCTTTTAGCCACGAATATTTTATTTCTGTCTTACGTTATAATTAATTTTTTGTTAATTTTAAAAATATTTAAGGTACTATCCTCTCTTTTCTAGGGAGGGGAATCTACCAGGTATCACTCACTTTCTGTTCATGTTGTACAATGAAATGAGGATATATTATTAAAATTAGAAATAATGGGTTCTAGGATTTCGCAAAAAATATGAATTATTATACCGTGAAAAAATCTCATGTAATAAAAATAATAGCAATGTATTATTTTGTTACGTCAAAGATATACGTTTTAACAGAGTTATTAAATACAATATTCATTAAATAGAAATTAATAACATGAACACTGATAGTGTAAGTCAGGAAACACCAATAATTTAATCGTCAATAATCATTTACCTTGAGAATAAGCTCAAATGAAACACCAGAGAAAAGTGAAACTCTCTTTTTCAAAACATTTCTTGAAACAAGAATCCACCAATTACAAGATCTTACGTGAGTAAGGCACGCATAATCCCAGCGAATACAACAGACAAGAAATTATTGCTCGTATAATTTCTAATATTGCGACCAATTAACATTCCCCTGGAAATAGGAAGCTAGCTGGAATGCAAGCGTTCTACTCTCATCCTGGGACGTGATATCCAGCCGGGCCTCGAGGCTTAAATTAAAACGATATATTTATAGTTCACACCGGAGAGAGTATTAAAGAGGAGATAGCCGAGAAGTGGAGAACGAGGGGGGAGAGGGAGACAGGAAATTAGAGGCGTAGGACAGGCGAACACCGAACGGCCCACACGATAAGTTTGCGTAGTCTACCGACCAGTATAACGCGGTATGCCAGATAATATTCAGGCCGTGCACTGTACTTACTGGCACCTCCTACCAATTTTCATAACCTCTGAAAATATCTAGCCATCGATGGCAATTCACCAATGGACCATTCATTTCTTATTTTATTAGTATTTTAAGAGATACACTTGCACCAATCGCTTTGGCATTACTATTAACAATTTGTGAAAGTTATACCATTGGATCTATATAATCATCTTTTAAAATGTCAATTACCCATAAATTCAATATATTTGTAAAATTCATACTAGGAAGATCGTAAAAACCCAGCAAAAAGCTTGGCGTACAAATGATACCGTATTATATTTCTAGACATGTTCATATACAAGATATGTAAAACAACACAGATATACATATGTATAAGCTAGGTATGTGTCTTAGGCCCTCCGTACGTTTTTGCGGGTGGGTGCGTGATTGTCCATTTTTATCATTAATAACAATACAACTGGAATCTGAGCACGACAGGTCTACATCAAACCATCCGCCCTAATCGGGTCTAATTCCGACCTGAAGCATCATCATTGAATTAACAGCATAATATACTCCACAATACTGTAGAAGTGCATTAAGAAGGTGTTTAAAATGATTCCACTACGTCTCCCAAAACCTAGACTCGGAATCCAGTCAAATGAACGTTATGGTTGGACAGCTTGAAAGCCACAAAAACACCCATTGTTGGGAACTGCTGAAAACTGTGCTCCTTTCACTTTTCCTACAACAAGTCGATGATTCTTAAATGCTGAAAGCCTAAAATGTTAGTTCAATTTTCGAGAATTTTAGCCGATTGATGTTTTCTGATACCGAGCGACATATCTCAATTACGCTTTCACACATGTCATAATAATGGTTTATAATGAACACAGATAGTGTTACAAAAAATAAACGGTTAATTAAAGACAATAAATTAATGTGCACATTGAAATGGAAAGACCTGTCTGAGACTGGGCGCCCATGTGCTAATTTAAAAAGTTCCCTTAAACGTATAACAAGGTGAGCAGGGCTGGAGTACTTCAAAGATGCATTCGATATTCCTATAAAGGAAATCAGAATATACTGCTCTAAGGAAATCAGCAGTACATTGAACGGAATTTATGCTGATAGAAATAATGTAAAGTATCCCTTTGTCGAAATGTAGGAACGAAGCAGACAACTAAGTCCAATATTATAAAGTAGGAAAGAGTAGATAATTAGATAATTACTATAATTAACTTGGTCCTAGACTCCATCAGCTTTGTATAACGATAATATATGCCTTACCTTACCTCGTTGCCAAGACGATAACTCGATTCGTTCGAGTTTAAAATCATAATTACATAAAGCAAGTTCAAACTGGATTGCCATCATACATCAAAAGGAAATCCTAAATTAAGTGTCTTGAATATTTACTTTGAAGCCCTTTTTAGATAAACATGAGATTTTTTTTCGTGAAAAATAATTAATAACTGAAGTTGAGTAACTTAAAACAGAACAGAAACAAACCAGATTCAAGAACATTAAATAAAATTAAATATTGAATGATTAAATTGAGGATATAGGAAAAGAAGCAGATATCTGTTCCTTTATCTGCTTATTTGCTTATCTGCAGAATTTTGTCGACAACTATATCTCAAGACCAACTAATAAATACTAATTACACAACCTACATTATTGCCGGGATTTATACTCAGAGAACTTACCAAACTGATAAACTTTTCCACGAGAAAAATAGCAGCAATGAATAGTTAAAACCGCTTGCCACCACTATATTACACCTCGAATAGATTGCTTAAATCGAAACATGATGAAATTATCCACGGTTGAATGGGGATTAATAAAGATCTAAAAAAAACTACTACGGAGGGGCGTTGACCTTCCATACAATGAGCGACAATGCTTCATTATGATCCGCTCACAGGTATACCCATGCCGGCAGAATCAAACACCAGATCTAATATTCTGTTAATGTAACAAACTAAAAATATTAGTGGCGCAATATTCAGCCGCAAGGGTGGTTGAGAGTTTAGCACAGCCGCTTGAGGCATTGTACATGAATCGATTCTAAATCACGGCAAATTGCCATGCCCTGGTTTGGATGAATAAGATGCTGTTTGGCTCTTTAGTAAGTTTTAATATATATACATTTCACATAAGGATAGCATACAATAAGGTTATAAATATATAATAGTATCGTACTATAATTTATCGAGAAATACAGCTTCGACTCCAAATCCAATGACTTCAGTCCTCCAAAGCCGAGTGGATTACTACTGCTAACGAAAATAAGTACTCAAAAATACTTGTTTACTAACAATAAAACTTTACAATTATTCACTGAAAACTCTTCAAATTTGTAACTTGTGCAAATGACAAAGCGTCCAATAGTAAAATCTCAGAAGTGACAAACATTTCAATTGCGAAAAGTTATGAACTGACGCATGATTAACATCGAAATAAACCTGGCAGTTATAAATCTAACTGCTGCCCTCTCCTCAACCAATGAGCCGACCGTGACCGGAATTCCGATCGAGTGTCGGCC
This sequence comes from Lethocerus indicus, assembly GCA_019843655.1. NCBI lineage: Eukaryota > Metazoa > Arthropoda > Insecta > Hemiptera > Belostomatidae > Lethocerus > Lethocerus indicus. The sequence goes on along the minus strand of JACDQD010000003.1, from coordinate 14,721,969 downwards.
GACCAACGGAATTTTATTGTGGGAACGAGGCCGATCAACTGACCGGACGGAAGACGTCGCTCGCCCGCCCTCCCCCTCCCGCCATCCCTCCACCGCCCACTCAGAATTTCCCCCCTTTGAAGCAGACCGAGAGGTGGATCGAGCCGCATAAAGTATGCTATTGATCGACTGCTGCCGCTGCATGCCGGCGCCAGTACTCGTCCACTTCCTCCCTTCCGTAGGAAGTGAGGACCTACTTTAAACGCGGCGGGGATTTATGGAGGGTGCGGGATGTTCGGTTGAGGACCCGTTAATATTTTCTTAAAGAACCGACCGATCGAGCCGTCCCCTTTTCGGTAGGTTTGAACTATCGTCGCTTTGAAATGAAACAGAAAATATAAAAATCATTTCGCCAAATGGGTTTGTTAATTGACTAGACGGAAGTGAGTGTAGCCTAAGTCCTCGGGTTTTTATTGTGTATTTTTCCGACTAGCAAAACAACATTGTAAAAAAATTCATGTATAATGTATTATAATATTTAAGAATATAAATGTAGTAAGACCAATAGGCCGGAATACATGCACTAATCACAATTTGTTTATACCGTTGTTGTATTGTACAATATTTGTATTTATAGTAATAAAAATTATTTGTATCTTGTAACTAGACGGATGCAGACACCGTTACTAACGGAATAAAATATCAACCACGGATTCTAATATTTGAACACAAATTTTTCGGAAACAATGTTACCCAATCATTGAAAGGTTTCTGAGATCCATAAAACGTCATAAAACTCTAAGAATATCGACGGAAAATCTTTTCTTTCGTCACAACCTTCCAAAAACGTTAATTGTGATTGTACGTCAATATAAAATAGAAATAATTCTGGTATTGTAGTATATCAAAAAGCCAAAAATGTTTTGTATAGATGGTTTATGTTCCTCTTTATTTATAACTAAAAAAGAGTTTCTTATAAACTATGTATAGCTTCTTAGTCATTCTCGGACGACTCCAATTTCACGATAAATGGGTCACCAAACAATTACAAATAAAAAATGAAACAAATACCTTTAAGCCCTACTTTTCGCTCCCAACTGTTTACACACGCTCTGCAAATGTTTGAGTAGGAACAGTGCAGGCATTCGTCATATCGAAATAGGATTCCGATGTGGTTCAGATCTGGGATATTTTCATTTTAAGAAACGTAACATACAGTACTGTCTTAAATAACAAACAGAACATTATAAATCCACAAGAAATATGAACAAATTTTGATACAACTTGTCAATTCCATAACCCTTCAATATTGCAAATGAGCTCTTATCTTTTCGCGGCAAAGCAATATAGACAGCATTTAATGAGCACTTCGAAATTTCACCATATTATATGACGACACTTCAAATAATACTTCAAATCTTATCAGCATGAACACCTGAGGTTATTGGATACGAATAATATCAAACTCATATCACAATGAATAAACAATAAACATGTTTATCATTATAGGGAAATAAGAAGAATAGCACCATGTTACTGGCCTGAGAAATTCATGTTTTATTAACTTATATCTTATATTCTATGAACCTTGTTGTTTGTGATTTGAACGTAGCCCACCCCCCAGAATAAACGATATTTGTTCCATTCAGTGATTTCTATAAGACAGTATCTAAGGAAGCACTTGAAACATCCAATAACATTAGTTTGCAATATATAATTGAATATTATTATTATTAAAATAATATTTCCTAGTAAAAGAGAGACTGAGAAAACATTCCAAATACAGTTTGGAAAAGGCACTGAAAATTATATTACGAAATATATTTATTGCCGTATGTGGATACAACACGCACGTTCTTTCGTTATGAACATAATACATGATATAACTCAGACGGGACCGTTTCATCCACGAACCGAGATTACGAGTCCGGCTGAAACAAGGGAGGATTCGAGTCGGGGCAGCACGTTTTGGGACTAACGACCAGGTTGAAAGTCCTAACGCCCGGAGAGTTGTAGTTCACGAAATGTGGAACCAGATTCTCCGGTCCATGGCCCAGAATAAGCCAGCGAGAAAGTCCTTCCCTCTAATTCCGTAGGAAGGAAACCGACTAGCATCATGCTCGTTCAAACCATACTCGTCGATTTTCGTCACTCGTTCAGGAGGGTAGTGATAGTGCTATCAGAGTGTTGAATATAGTTACGATATTCAAATTTAATTGTTATAAAAGTAAATAATAATAAAGGATCAGGGAGAAAAAAATATCCTAATACTCCTCTTGTTAGATCCTAGGCTATGTTCGACCGGTTTGGGATTTTTTGATCTTAAATTCATTCATTCGTCTAGTTGATTTGCTCAAACAGGACAGGACGTAATAAAAATTACCGTTTTCAGTAGTACGGTTCGGTCAAGTTGAAATCGCAAACAGGAAATATCTCATTAACGCCTGTGCTCATTTCCTACTTACGTTTATAATGTACTTTATTAACAATTACCCAGATATTGTCGTATCTAGTGACTCACCTCCTTTTTGGAACTCGAATTTTGTGGCTTTCTGAGAAAGACAGGGAGGAGAACGGGGAGAAGAGGGAAGGGTCTGGGCGGAAACGGCGTTCCCCTTTGCGAGGAGCGCACAAGTACTTATCGCAAGGAGAATGGTGTAATTCGGGACGGAACTATAGAGAAAAAGGCGAACTAATTGAACGGTGTAGTGTGTCTGGGATAATGGCATCGATTTCTGGTCTGGACAGAAATAACTCATACGATGTTAAAAAGACGGTAATTTAACATCCGTTAGCAATCCACAGATATTCAATATTTGTGAAAATCAACGAAAAGTGAGTGCTGCTTCAAAACCTTATACGCTGGAAATGTACTATATAGAGACAGTATATTGTAACATTTGAGTTTAGTATAAATTTAAGTGACGAAACATGCATCTAGTCGCAGTGTCTTGTGGTTTCCGATAGTTTGTCGCGGGAACATTTGAACACGCGAAAATCTTTGAAGGCTATTGAAAGTTTCGTCAACCGACAAATTGCAAAGTTAAAAGCTCTGAAGTAATGCAAACATTGTTAGGACATAAGCAAACGTAACGGTTTACTTTATAACCAAACCACGATGTTTTATGCAAGGTCATAATCGAAGAAAATAGCTATGATTAAATGCATGAATTACCACAGTCCGAACTCAAGGCTCTCCAACTGGAAAATAGGAAGTAACATTTTTCACACCGAAAGGTTTAATACGCAGACTATTAATCGTCGGTACTGTTATTAATATTTTTGTTTGTATCAAATGTATGACGGAATTAAATAAAATTTCGATTATTATGAATGGTTACTAATTATCACGCGGCATTATTAACACCCAGCTATGTTGTAGTATTCGGAAGTAATACTGTTCATAAAATTCAGAAAGTTAGATGACTATCTGTCTATTAAAGACAGGGACGTTTGTGTCCGCTTTCTTTCAGCAACCTTATCAGTTTCCTTTAACATCTGGCTACTTTAAAACACTAGAATTACAATGGGGTCCTAAGGGAAGGAGCAAATACTGGCTCGGTTCAATTAAAGCACGGCTACCTACCGTTAGACGGACGCTTCAAAAGGAGTGAAATAAAAGCCTATTAAAGCGAAGAGAGAGATGCTCCATTGAGTGCTTTGTCCCAAGTACGCCCCCGTCCAAATCTAATTTCCATATGCATTAGTCCGTAATGATAAAATTGTATTACCAGGACAAATTCATATCTCGAAGTCTCTTTAATGGTTCTAAAATTGGAAGAGGTGAAATAATGGCGGTGACAGAAAACAAAAAAACAAGTAACTCTACAATAGAAAAATTGAAGAATTTTTAATAATGAAAACTGCCTCTAATTAAAGTTAGCAAGATTGATTTGATTATTAAGATCATAATAAACTAGTGATATTGGCCCAAAGTATAACCACATTGTGCGGAGCGGTGTTACCAATATAGACAAGGAAAACTCCTCGCTGAATTAAGCGAGTGAATTCAAATAAACTAAACATTTTTCGTCAAATTTTAATATTTCTGGGTACACAATGCTAGACCGCTGAAATCGACAATCTGTATTTCACAATATGTAGTCGTGGCGGTTAACTCCGAAGTACATACTATTTATATATCGCGTTTCGTCCGCTTTATTCAGAGAATTGCGCTTTCGCGATAAACATATTACATAGTCACGAAAGAAAAGTGTTACTTTTGCAACATACTACGGGAGTTCTTTGGGCGGTTATTAGATCTCAGCTCCATTTCCCTTTCAGTAAAAAAACGGGGACATTTTGACGGTAAACCCAACCATCTCCCTCAAGTCACCTTGTCAGGTCCAATTGAAGATCTAGGACAAACGCCGAGTCCAAGTTTCGTTAAGACGTAATAAATCGTGTTATATATACGATCCAATATCGTGTAAATAATATATATATATACTATCAAAGTGATAATCTAAGCAACATTATAATGGAAGCTATCGGGGTCGGCACATGAACCAGGGATATGTGGACGTAAATTCTCCCCAGTTGAAATTACTGCCAGATTCAGAGCAGGTGTATAATCCGTAGCGGGAGTGTGTCGTATCAAGGACGCAAAAATTAAAATAGACCCAGAAACTACAGAAATAAACGTCTAAATGGATGCTACGGCGCGCAAACGAAAAGGCGTCAAAATATAAGCGGCTGCGGTAGGGCAGTTCGGGCGACTCGATTAAGATAGCAGACAGGAGGAGTTGGCTCGAAGGACAGGCGGCGCATTTATCAGGCCCGGTGAGCCCGGTTGAATGGACGGCCAGGAAGGCCTTTAAAGGGAGGCTTAAAAATAATCGTGTCCCGCCCCCAGGGCTATCTCTCCGGCCGGCCAACAGAGCACAATAGCGAGAGGACGGCCGCTCGCAGCGTTGTGCAACTGACGCGCCCAACCGGTGGCCCACTCCGCCGCTCTCCCGACGCCTTCCTTGGGAATATTCCCACTTTCCCGAACGGAGAACGGTCCAGTTTATTTACCGTAACGATTACGGGATTTCCTTTGGACTATCTCGGCTCTCAATAGAATAACGCGAAACATTTATAACTTACGGATTTTATTCTTACAAGAATTGATATCGACCACACGGATTAGTTCGGATGGGGACTATTTGACGGAACTTGACCTTTATTAGCCACAACTATAATTCTACATCAAACGATCGATCTCTACGTCTGACCTCATATACTAGCACTTACTTTATTAGTACACACTCCGTATTCGGAATGTTATAATAACGTTTAAATTATAAGTGATTAAATAAAGGATCAGGACCTGACTTATTGTCAAGGCAAATTGTCAAACAAGTGATTTATACGAAACAAATGTTATTCTAAATAAAAATGGTCTCATTTCAGATCCAACTTTTCATCTTGGGGCACATTATTCTCCAATCGGAAAAAAGTTGTGCACAGAAAAATGAGGTCATAAGAATATCAAAATTCAGTGACATTTTTCACCGTTAGGTTGCTCTAATTTTACCAGTAACGTCGATTATTCATTTCCGAGTTTAATTTTACACCTGAATTATATTTCTGCCTATTCGTAAAAACTTGGTTTTCTTTTCTACTGATTTGACGGGCAAGAACTAGTGAAACCGATGTCACGATTCGAGATACTACAACGCAAAAAGACTCCAATGTCACAGACTGTTGGAGGTTCTTCATTATATGCTCGGCCGGTACTGTCGTGACCGCTCAGACGGTCATATTTAACAGCCGGTGTATAAGACATTTTTTTACCGAGTTTCCACCGAATTAAAAAACTTCTAGACGCGAACAAAATCGGACATATGGGAACGAACGAGGAGACGGGGAGGATATTCTAAATCACAGTGACCGGATGCGCCCGGCAACGAAGGTTTATTCGTTTTGTATTCGTCTCGACGCCTTCGCCGGCAGGACCTTATAGGGTGGGACGGCCCATGCTAGCCCACTTCGCAGATTTAATGGTACCGTACACCGCCGGATAAAATAAAAAGAAGCCCTTCTTCGTCAGCCCGAATCAAATCAAGTATTCTTAGGAAGGAAATTTTTTGTTCATAAAAAGAAAAATATATCTACGTTCGAATAAAAATAGAACATCGTCTTCCCAATTACATAATCAGTCTGTCGAGTCAGTAGTTTCTTTTACAGCATTTAAAACTGGAACTCATACATTATGAAAAATCGTCTCTGGACGATACAGGAGCCTTTTGTGCATCTTGCGTCATAAGCTTTTGTTGTAAATAAATAATTGAAATATAATTTGGATTGGGAAGTATGTTTGTGTCATTTATTTGGGTACTACGGCTATTTTTAAATTCACCTTCTGGCTTTTGGACGAAAATACAAGTTTTGAAATTCCCACGTGTTACCCAGACTACGGAACGGTTATGTCCGTCGTCTGACGGGTGTTTACGGGCCCTTGAAAACGATCCCTGATATCGAAAATAATTTCGGGATCACGTACAAGGTCCAGAATTTGATTCTTTTTAGGCAATTTTTATTCAAAGATTATATAGTTTAAATGTCATTTAACTTCAATAATTGTAATATCAAAATAATTGTAATATTCTTAATAATTAAAATTTCTCAGATTAACGTACGCTGAAGGGATTTTTATTTTACTTCAAAACCGAAGCTGCGTCGGCAGTAAAAGTTGGCAGGCGCTCTATTTTAATTATTTAAAAGAAGGATGTAGGAAATCAAGGTGGCGAGAAAATTACATTGAAAAACAACGCAACAATCGCAAAAGAGGAAACTTGAAATCAACTGACAGGCAAAATTCTTTTTTTTAAGTGAAATTGGTTGGACGTTATATTTTTTGTTGGTAACGTTGTACTAAAAATGTAGTAGTGTTATTATAACACGAGCGTGATACGGCTCATAATACTTATATTTAGTTGCTTATATTACATAATAATTATTACTTTTCTCATTATAACATATATTATTAAGCAGCGCAACAATATGGGGGGAATGGAAATTTACCCCCAATGTTTTATAGAGCTACGGCATGAATGGAAATTAGAACTGTACAATTATCGAATGAATTCAACATCATTTAATTGCAATCAGAGTACAACGATCTGCAAATAAACGAAAGTAGTAATTGAAGTTTTGAGCCATTGACATTAGGTGAAGATTGAGAATGTCAGGTACCCTCCGTTCTCTGTCTCTCGTTCAATCGCTACAATGCTACACCAGTTTTGGCTCCTCGTCGCCGTTAAATGACATATAGGGTGAGACGGGTATTTAAGAAGCGTCTTTTCAGAACAATCAAAGTGGTGTCTGAGTAGACGGGCCTAGTGGAAAGGCAAACTACAAAGATAAAACAATACAAGTAATGATGAAAGCGCGTTTAAGAGCTTGGGGAAACTGTTCAAAATTAAATCCAAACTTCTTTGCATTTGTCAGGCAGGAGTGCCAACTACCCAGAGGATGTTAACATTGGAGTATTTTTTAGCTCCCATAATAAATGTGATGGAATCAATTAATTTGTAAGGGAGTAAAATTAAGTACAGATATTTTTAAAGTACTTTTAAAGTAAAATGTACCCTATTTCTTTATAAGATATGAATCTTATATATCAGAGGCCCTGAAAATATTGGATAATTTTAAACATAACTGAATCATTGCTAAAGAACAATTCTAATTTTATTCAAATATTTTAAACCTATGTGAGGTATAAATAAATTCTAGGTACTTGAAATAATTTAACAATCATTTCGATATACTGATCACCATCATAAGTCATGAAAGACATTATTTACACCTATTCATCTTTCACCATGAAGGAATATGAATATTTACTCATAAAAGAAAATCAGCTTGTCATTAATTTGATCTTGCCATAAATTATACAAGCAGGGTGTGGAATATGTAATGAATGCTTTATAAGAATGCTGGATATTGCAACATGTTGGTTTTACTTTTGTTCCTTATATGTTTTCCAACTGGATCCTATATATATCTTGATTCAAAGCCATATACTCAGTACTGTTGAAAAGGAGAACAAGTACTTCCTTATTCAGACATAACTAGGACATTTCTAACTCTCTGAACATCATTCAAGGTGATTACCAAATGTGACCAATTTACTGAGATTTTTAAAAATAAACAAAATGCATTTCTGAGGCAATATTGACATTCACTACAACATTGAATAATTGACAATTTAAAAAAGAAGTAAAAACTCCTTTATTAATTTAATGATGTTGAAAGAGACTAATTGAATCTTATAACCAATAATCATCTTCAATAACGCTGAACTTAATTTTACAATGCACTACTATTTTTAAATCACTTTACCAATATTCTTTGCTACTGACATCAACATACACTCTCTTCTTGGGAACTAAGAATAGGGGCTTGACGAATGTATTCTTGTGACTAATTAAAGAATGCAAAATGTCAAGAATACAATTGTGACTGATAGTGTATAGCCATTTTCAATTTCAAAACTTCAACTTCAAATGAATGGAAAATGGAGAATGTAGTAAAATGTTTAAATATGAACCAGTGCAAAAACATCCTAAAGAGTGTGATTTTATTATATAAACTGAGAGGAAACCTCAGTGATAGGTCAACTAATAAAATCATGACAGAAAATATAATGTATAAGTCACAAATTAAATATATATGACTTACCTTCAATGCAGACAACATGATCTCGAATTTGCTGGGCTACAATTGCATCCGGTATAAGTTCGATCAGGTCATATATTGCATAGATGGAAGGATGAACACTCTCAAATCTTTGGATTTCTTGCCTTATGGCCAGAGAATTGTTCATAAGAGATTGATTATGAGGTCGGGAATTCATTTTTAACACAAGTCTGTCAACCCATATCAACAATCACATTAAACTATCTAACTGGTTGTTCACAGTTGTCATATTTATATGTATATTAAGATTCAAGACCTGAACTAATATAAAAATTTATTTCTTAACATCGTATCAAGCAGTTACAAAATATTACCAAATGTGACACATTTCTGAAGTAGCCTACTTATATTAAATATATCAAATTCTAAAAATACTGCTTATTAACACAAAAAGTAATGTGACAACTTAATATACAACGTCCACAATTATCGACATTCAATAAGAAACCGATGTACTAATAACAGTTCTGTTTACAAACAAGTGTAACGATGACACTCACAGACATGATAACCCGAAGTACTACACCGACTAGCAACCCACCGCCATTAAAATTCGTTCACACACCGATGAATTTTCGAAGTCCTTAAGTATGTGAATAAAACTAAATAAAATGACAAATATAAATATAAAAATAATATTATTATAATAAAATCAAGCACTAAATAATTTTACTTTCATTTATAATAAATATATACACAAACTATTACTAAAATTCTTCCGAACCTTGGTTGTAATGTTACACTTAGCTCTATCTAGTGTGCATACGGGTTACTAGCTCGCGGGCAAGTTTAAGTTAAATGTATCCAAAATAAGACATACTTTGCATGAACTAAGCATTGCCAAACATTTGTCTAATATACCAAGACAAAGTATAATATGCACCAGACGCCAGGCCATTAAAACTTCCAGCTAATTCAAGAAGCAAAATGGCTAATCCTTCTGTTTTAACTTGAAACTCTTCTTGTTGTGTATAATTGCCAGGTTCAAAGGTAATATTTGCATCATTAGATGTGTTATTTAATTTAACTATTCTAGTTATTATAGAGGAATGATTTTTAACAAATTCAAAAGGTTCCTCTTCAAAAGTTGCAAGAATTGCTGTAAATCTGGGTCTGCTTGGGAAACTGTGTGATGTTATGAACTGAAACATTTATAAATACATGAAAGAGATATGTTTTGATTATGTAATTAAAAATAGTTAAACACTAATTAATTCATCTGTATCATCATATAAAGTAATTATATTGTGATTTTAATTTTAAGTGCATAAGGTTTTAATACTTATCCTGTAAATAGTGTTTTTTCAAAATAGGTTTTATAGATATTTACCCCAATAATAAAAATATAAGAGACAGTATTTTAGATATATATGGATTTCTAGATAAAACTGTCAATACAACCAATAAAAATATAGTGTTATTTAATTTATCATGTATCACACCATTATATGTTTATTTATTATTCAAGTAATGAAATTCCATAATGAATCAAAATTTCAACTGTTGAATTTCTTGTCAACTAGAACTGATGATAATACCATAAAAGCTAATAATATTGTGAATAAAATAACACATTATTTATTCAAATGTCAAAATCTTTTTTGACATCTGATGACACAATTATACATGATATTCATTTTTTAGAAGTGTTGAAACATAACTGATATTACAGAATATTGAGATGAACTAATGAAGTCAATTGTATTACCTGTATGATGAAAACAATATATAAACACCATTTAGAAGCAGATGCCATTTTTACCACACCTGAACTGCTACTACTATACCAATGTTCCTAGAGTCTGAACAACAATGAATGGAATGTGCCAATAACACAGCCAATAGTGTATATATTACATCAGAAATGTAAGCCAAGGTCAATATTTGTTCTTGACCACCAATGGATATGATGGTACTATCTCAATTACCTGGAGAATTTATAACAGAAGGTTGCAGTATAAGAATTTCACAATAAATAAATGGAATTTATTTTACACACTTTTCTAGGTAAGACTCCATTTTCACCTGTGAGTAGAGTTAAATATTTAGACTATGTGGGGTAGGTAGAATATTGCAATTTCTAGTGCACCACACAGTTTCAGATACAAATACGAAATTTAACATTTACCTGACTACTCATGTTTACAATTCATATATATGTAATAGAAAAGCTAATCAAATATAATTTTTCTTTCCATTCTTATAACCTTCTGGTTATCATAGATAAAAATGAATTGAAAGGATACATTTTTAAAAAGTATAAGGATTACCTGGAAAATTTTCTTTTTCCTTAGAGGAGAAAAACATAAATATCAACTTTAAAAAATGTTATATATTTCCATATTTCAATATTGTAAGGCCGTAAGTAACTAAAAGAAAAATATTGAAATTTGAAATACACAACCACCTATATAGGCCAATTAGTACAGGATATGGACAAAGATTATCACCAAACTTAAAATAATCAAGCTTAATGATAAAAAATTCATATTTTGTTTGGGAGTAATATGTATATATAATATATAAAAGTTATGATTTAATCCATTTTAATTTTTGTAACGTTTGTTGCCACATGGCCTCAGACAATTCATCATTTTAAAAAATGCATGGAATATACTGGGCAAAATCGTGGAAAAGTTTCGTCTATTGTGATAAGCACAATGCTTCTTACTTCCTTATTTGCGGTTTCACTTCCGCAAAGAGAAATATTGTCGAGATTCCGAGCCGTAGACACTTGTTTTTTTGTAATGGCGTCTAACGACTATTTTGCTGCGTACAAGGAGGGAAAGGATTTCGTAATCTTCGTCCCACTACTGATTATAACTGTGCATTAAAATACTATTAGTACGTTCGTAGAGATCATAATTGGGGATAGTGTTTTTGTCATTTTTAAAACTTATATTAAATATTTAAATTAATATATTTTAAAAGAACGAAGAAGAAGAAGAGTTAAAAAAAAGCGAATAAATTACAATACTTTATTACTGATATCATTTAGTTATTGTAATTTCAATTGTCTAATCTGAAATCTATTTCTTTTTCTTCATTATTATTGCGCAAATTGGTTTTCATCGTTATGCGCTTAATTTATTTTTTTTGTTTATCTATCTCAGGAATATGGTGAGATTAATATAAGTAATAATTTATTTCATTCCATTTTTTATTTAGACTGCATACATACAATAAATTTATTGACCACTCGATTACTAGAATGATTTCATTATTCTAAATGAAATGATCAGAAATTGTTGTCAGAGGTAACAAACTCTTGGAAAGAAGGCAAAGAAAACGCTGCAATAGCAGGAAGAATGTTCTGAGAAATTGATGTGGATATTATGTAATATCGCAATATGAATATACAACAACGAGTCATTCCAATTCAAGGGTACCAATGTATAGGACGACAAACGCTTATTTGTTAAATTCAAGTTTATCATCCTCACTGCGTGTAGTAAACGACGGCCTCTTGATCATATACAAGGCTTAATAAATACTCTGTGACATGCTGCTGCATATGAATGTTCGTATCAGTGGGAACAGTTGGTCCGTTAACTTCTCGATCGGGATGGTCCGTAAACTGGAAATGTGAGGCAATTGTCAACCGGACGATTGTTGGAATCATTTCTCCATGAAATAACGGTTTACACTCCTCTACCGGGAGGGACAAGTGTGGTGTTCAGAAAACTCCTCTTCTCGTAACGGTGCGTGCGCTCGGTAGGTCACAGCAACTTCCACGCGATTCGTCATGCTGCAAGTAACATTATGCGCGTTTATTATGATGCATTTAACATTGTACACTGAGCTATGAAAAGGAACCTGCCAGGTGTGTCACCTTTCCCAGCCGACGCGCATCTGAACAGGTCTTCAGAGATTTAAACGCGTAGGGACAGAGAGATTCGTAAAAGATTCGAAATATAATTTAAAATATACTACTGTATTAATCTCAGTACTCTAGCGTATATTATTGAACGAGCGACTAATCGCAAGAATATTTTTAAACAATTAATAATAAAAGATATCAGTTTTAAATCAATCACGAATAATTAACACCCCGTTACAGACCTTGTAAAGTCCCGTTACGAATCCTTCCACAACTAATTGTAATTTCATGGAAATCCTTCATGACTTTTGCTTCCTTGACCTTCCCGGTAACCTGTACCTTATGAATCTGGCTGCGCCAATCTCGCTAATTTAGACACATAAAAATTGTCCACCTTAGTTATTCATAACGGATAATATTCTTAGTGCAGGAAATAACTAAAATTATGAAAGTTCTTAAAATGTTTAAGAGAAGGTAGTTCTTGTATCAGCAATAGATAAATCTCACTTCATTAACGGTGGGTGAGCCGGGTCATACAAATGTACAAACATGTGACGGGACATACAAATGTACATACGTGACAAATTGGTCGCGTATATACCAAACGCTATTAGAATCACTGAAAGTCCCGAGAGATGAGTCGTGCACCGATGCTGGAGTTTGTTTACCTAAATTACCTAAAATTGGGGCCGGGTAGTGCGTCGATGGAGGGCGCTTCGTTCGCGAGTGCGATATACACGGCCGACCGATGTTTACCGTTAAGCCGGTGGAAGTTAGCAGTATCGGGCCGGCAGGGTGTTCTCTTTCTAATCGGACTGGGGCCGGTCGTCAGGTGACCGCTTTTTCGTCTCATTCAAGGCGCCCCACCCGACCTGCTACACTCTGGTCTCGTCCCTCCCTGAACCGTTCACCGACACTTAAACCATACTCTCTTCTGGCTAGTAGAAAATTTATAACACGACAGTGCGAATTAATAATTAGCGGAGGTTTATAGAAAGGTATTTACTTTAAATAAATTATTAATGCTAGAGGCCTTCGCTAAGAATTTTGCCTGGTATTATTTTCGACCATACGCTACACAAATTTCGGCTTTCAACGCATATATGAGCACTTCATTTGTTAGTTTACTGTAGGGTAAAGAGATAAAGAGAGGAGTGTGATTTTCTTTCTCTTTCAAACTCACTTCCGATTATCGCAATAGTTACTACGCTGTATCTCAGTGAAAGTGTAGGAGCAGTGCTGAAAGGATGCTTCTTTGGCAGCTGACAGGCGTACATACCGCTATATAATCCTAACCGAACACTGACGATGGCGGGAAACCGGAACCTCTACTTTAGGGTAAAGAGTATAAACAGAAAATCGCACGAGGGGTGACGTTTACTATTTCTAAAGTAGTATATATAGGTTTGCGAAATGCTTGGCATTCGTAACGCGTATAGGAATGAAAACACCTTCTAGCGTCACGGACAATTAAAACCTTTTAATCCATCGAACCGTAAGGTGGATTCATTTCCGTTTCGGCCACGTACGCTAATCAGTTCTTTTTCTCACTTTCGTTCCGACATTTTGGAACGGATTTACTCAATTGATTATATGTATCTCCACTTTCACTTCCTAATAATCGGACAATTATATATTTGCATCTTTGTTTCACTATCTTCTTCATAGAGCAGAGTAAACAGTTAACAGTTTTATTCTCGAATGGATATTAGCCATTTGAAAGGAATTATGAAAAAATTGCTTTAGACATGTTTAGAATAAGGTGCCAATTTTCTTCCGCTCGCCTGATTGAGGATGAAAGTACGCGTTTTCTTTCGACTATTTCCAAGTGAAAAGACCAGTGACGCTAAGAGTTAATTTCTCCTTCGAAATCGGACGTGCTTTGAATCTTCGCCGCAAAATGCTTTCGTACGATTCTCACTGCAATTAGTGCTGAAGATTGGCTATATTTATCAAAGTTCATGTCCTGCCATGGTAATGAATCTGAAAAAATAATATAAAAATGTAGGATAAAATAATGTGACAAAGGGTTCTCTATAAACTGGAAGGTTTTCTTGAAAATATATCCCACGAACTAAATTATATTGGACAAAGTTTAGACATTAATTTCAGCCTGGGTATTGTTGGTACCAACTCTAGGTCAGTGTGTCGTCGCTAATGTTCTGCTTGTAGAAGAAATTGTTACATATTTGTTGCGTGAAACTTAGTTGTCGGTTAACTGTTGATTTTTTATGTGGAACGCAGGTACCGCATAAGGAATGTTTTTCTGGGTGTACATTGGTAAAGGTACAGTTATGCCATTACACAGTACAGTAATGACAGACACCGTTTGTAGTGCACATACCATTCTACGTTATTGCAGATTTGATTGTGTTGATTTTGGATATTTATGTTTAAATTCAGTGTAATGTTAGCACTTTTTCACGCATGTTTACTTTTAATCAGTGCGATATTACATATCTAATTACATCTATTCCGCCACGTAAGGTTAATTATTCAAATTTATTTGCCCATCCTCTCATTACTTTCTTCGTGTTTCGATGGTTTCATTATACACCAATGTAGGCTTCCCAGTGGTGAGAAAGAAACCTAACCTGGGGTCTCACCTCTTGTTAAACACGATTTATCTTAAAGAACACGGCGGAACAATAAGAATATCTGGAGTTATTAATCGAAGCCGATTGCAATCGATTAATTGGAGAAGAGAATTATGAGGTCAACTTATCTTTTCTTGGGAAGTAGATGTTAGATCTGCGGCATTCATAATGATCAACTGTACCAAAATATAATTTATGGTTTGCTTATATAGCAAAAATTCGTGATATCAAATGTATTTGTTGAGAAAACTTTATAATGACGTCATTTCGAATTTTGTTGTAAAATAATTACCCTTTTAGCTAACTAGCTTAATTTTAAAATAGTAAGTTGCTGTTGTATTAAGGCCCGCCTAATATGATAACTTTCTTCCAATGTCTTTTCCGAATCTGTGTCGCAGAGATGGTCGCTGGCTACTACGCTTGTGCGCCTTAGTAGTATGGGAGGGTAATTAGTTACCCAGTTCCCGCTGCAACCATTGTTAGCGCCGACATCATCGGCCGTTGTCGCTCCGTCTTTTCCGCATTCTGAAAGAATGGCCAAATTGGGGATTGCGCAACCTCCCTGCCAGGTCTCTTTTCACCAATTAGTCCTGGATAATTTGGGCCTGACAATTGACTGTACTGAAGAATGAACAGATCGGTTAATAGAATTTACTGCTCGCCTTCATTGAAATTAAATCCGATTAAAAATGAAAGGCTTATACGGCCAATCGTAATACCTAATTACTTATTTTTGGTAACTGTACACATTTTTAATATTATTTTGTGTTATTGAGATGCATTAGAGGATACATTAAACTTCGGGATAGCTGTTTCACATAGCTTTTGTTTTTCCGCGTATAGCTCGGTCAAACAAGAGATTCTGAAAGAAATTTGATTAGTCATCGAAATGCTTCTCAAGACAGCCTTCCTACGTTGCTTTAATTATGACAGAATGGATTTATGTTTGAAATACTGTACAATGCACGATTACTTTTCTATCGAGGCGTTAAAATCTCCCGCGTTAGTGAAAGTTCAACACTCGCTAATGTTTTATATGTTCATATCATTATTCAATAAATTGTATTTAGAAATCCGTTAAGTATATTTTCAGATTTAAAGTATCCAAAGTATTATTGTAAATTTAAATATAAGACAATTGGACTACCTTGGTTTAAAGTGCAAGTTATTTCATCGCTTGTTAACTTTGATTCAATCGGATCTCATTAATACAGTACAGAAACAAGTATTCGGATATTTCGACTCTTTTTCCATCTCAAGCATTTCCTTTCAATAGAAAGGGGAACAACGACCGTCCGATGAACAATGGGTCAGAAAATACCAACAGGCAAATTACAAAACAATCGCAACGTTTCGAAAGGTTTTCGGAAGTCCTTGTGTAATTGATTTTGTACGCTGACTATATTACCGAAGTCTTTTTGGAATCGTTAGCCTAAGTCACGTTCTGTTAACTTCGAAAACTTGTTGGCATCTTGAAGTCTTTCTTCGTTTCAATTATTTATCCCTTTCGGAATTCGACTTTATGTTATATAAAATTTGACGACGAATATAATGCAATAAAATGTAAGTAAATGAAGCTCTATCTCGGTCTCGAAAATTTAGTAGAACATATCAGATTTGTTCCTTAATTTGCTAGACAATAGGTGACAATACAATTTTTGAAAATCATTTCAATTTAACGCGGAAATGTGTTTTAGTATTGTTGACATTGCGAAAACCTATCCTGTACAACGACCCGACGTAGCTGATCCGTTGTTCAAAATCTGTTATTGTTTATTTATAGCTGTGAAATTTGTTCAGTCGTGCTGCAAGGCTACGGTGGTTATAAATTACTGTTCTGTGTTACTGTCATATCCTGCTTATTTCGTACATTTGTGTAGCAATTTATGACACAATTCAGTTATTTGGTTTAAAAACAATCTTTGAACTAGTAATTTTATTTCATAATAACTTAATACTATAAATGATATTTATAGACCGAGAAAATTTGGATGTTTCCTTCGATAGCCCAGGAATTCATTCTGAATCACTATATTAGAATGTTCATGTCGTAAATTCGGTTGTTTCTATAAATCTTGTTTTAAGTAATTAGTATAACATGTGCCCATCGATTATTTTGATACATAAAAATAAATAATGATAACATGCCTGACATTAAGATTTTATTTGACTTGAATACAGTTAATAACAACAGGATCACTATAATGTAGAATATTCATTCACCGTTCAGCAGTACCCGACTCAATGAATAGGCTTCGATATGGGGAAAACAGGACACCGTTAGTCCTAATGACGAAATAATTGAGAAACTGCTGTTTACCGTTGAAGTGATTTATTCGAATTAATAGCTGCGGGGGAGTAGGCGTGAATTACCTTTCAAAATAAGAAGGGATAGTTTCTAGATTTATGTCACCGGGGAATGAAAAACTTAAAAATCCAATATTTTCGGAATCGAATGGTAATACATGTTGTTGCATAAGCAAATTATCTTAAATACAGATACAGATAAGTACATTTCTTACATGATTCGAATAATACCATTCGTATTTTCACAATTGGCTTCATTTAATTTTCGTTGAATAACAAACACGTACATAGAAAATTTAGTTAAATAATTTTATTTTAATTTTTATTATACCAGTTCCTCTGTTCGTACCGTTTAGATTCACGTTTTCGGTGCAGAGATTTTCTCGCTGATACGTGAGTATATTGACGATAAAATCTACCTTTAAATGTCGCCGCTTAATTTTAAAGAAATATTACCATATTGTCATTTACATTAACACAGGACGAAGGAACACGTTCTCAGTCGCGGAATATTACGGCTGACATTTCGGTATCATTCTCGGTTCATTCTCTTTCCTGTCGGGTTGGGGAGAGAAAGTAGGTTAGCGATTAGACATTTCTTCCCTTCAGAAATATATTACGCAACAGAATTAATATAGGAAAATAGAAATACGCGCGGCCGGGTCCTCGAGAAACGATGGGCATATGGGGAATTTTATGTAAGGGAAAAGCTAACTGTTAAACGCGGAGGTTGGGTTTACAGAGAGTCGGGTTGGTTGCTCCCACTCTCCCACTCTCGAGAACCAGCGGTCTTTTCTTTCTCTCGGTTCTCGCCCCGGTCCTCGGCTCTCTCTTTCTCTTTCTCCTCCCAGTCTCGTTCCTCTCCCCCTCAGACCGGGCTCCTCCCCGCAGGAGTGGTGTGCCGCAACAGTCTACTGTTGGCCATTTCGTGCCCAGAGCTCGCAGTGATTCAACATGACGACCTAGTGACTGCAAACCCCAATTTTCCATCTTGGAAATAATTTTTTTTTTAAGAAGGGACAGAGTGTATTGTTTAAGTTGTGATTATTCCGACTGTATAGGACTTTTAAGTGTTCACCAACACTATGCTCCAGCCGAGACCGGCTTATTGGACACTAGTGCCCCTGCTACTGGCTCTAACGTTTGCCATAGGTAAGGAACGACATTTATTATTTTGACTTATAAAATATCTTTTTCTCGCTTATTTTTCGCATATTTAAATTAAAAACTTAAAATATACTCCACTCTACTCTCGGCAAATAATTTCTCGATTTGTGTACGAATGTTCCACGTGGGATACATGACGTTGTAACAAATAATCTGTGGTATTTATTTGTATGAAATGAATACATTCGGTTCTCTTATTGCGGAGGAAATTTAAAATGACGTTTTAATAGGTAAAGGAAAGAGTATCGTTAGCAACGCTTGTAATATACGAGACGAATTTGTGGTCAGAATTGGTAGAGTGAAGTGGAGGGTGTGTTAAGTTTTGCACACGCATGACAGGGCGGTGAAAGGCTGGGAAACATCTGGCCGGCCGCATAATCAGGACAAATCTCTTCTCCTCGATAATAATTACAGTCGGGAACCGGACAAATGACACGGCGAATCGCCTTGTCTCCGACGGCGGCGCATTAATTAGGGCACGCTCCGATATACAGATTTCACCGCTTAAGGGCAGAATTATTTAAGGATTGGAAAGTGGTCCGCGCCCTAACTCCCGGACTCAACGACCGCATAGTATCGGGTGTTATTTCAGGATCGGTGTCGCCGTGTTGTAGACACCAGAGACAGACACAATGAGACGACTTATACGCCCACGCCGCGGCCTCGCCTACTATACCCAGTGTTTTCACAGACTGCTTTTACTGCGGCTCCGAAACACCCTGCGACACGTCTACCAATTTATCAATTTAAACCTTCCCCATCCACAAAATCGAGTCTCCCAGCCGCCCCCGAGTCCTAAAAAATGTCTTGGGCTGTCGAAACTCTGGACAATTTAATCCAGAGATTTCAACTTGTGTCGTAAGTCAGACTTAGGACAGTCTTGGAGAAGGTCAACAGGTAGACATTCGCCATTATTTCTGATTCCGAAAACCTTCCCCTAAAGATACTAAATCCCCAGATTAGTATCTGATTGAAGTTTTGTAGAATATTTTAACAATTACTGACGTATTTTCAGAACGAACACCAATGACGGGTATCGAATTTTCATATGAATTTTGTATTTTCATTGGGGCCTTTTCGATTCATTCAGTGGGTGTTCTTACGAAAAACCAAATGTCAATAAACGAGCTAACCCATTAGAAAATAGCCGTCCGTTCAGCAATGATAAAAGTAAATCTATTATTCGTTCAGTGAACGCTTACTTCGAAGCTAACATAACGGCTTGGAACCCCCCTCAACGGAAGTTCGCGGCCGCCTTGAGTCGAATGCTAAACAATCTTTGAATAATTACTAGGAGTATTTCATTGTTTTTAGAAATTAGATTTTATCGAAAGGGTCTGAATGTATTGCCAAATACAAAGGGTATGCATAGAAAAATTCTAGTATATTGTTAGTCTGTTAAACCGGGAGTTTACCCCTGTATCCCGAAAGTGTAAGTACTAACATATTTTTATGAATCATCAGGTAATGGTGGGCCGGACTGTCAGCGTGGGTAGTCACACCTTTTATACAGCAGCGTAGGTGTAACCAACTACTGAAACTCAGACGACAATAATTATCTAATGTCGCCAATTTCACATATCATTTCCCAAAATCGACCTATTAAAAAAAAACTAGACCGGCAAATGTTATATACGATTTTTAATCGGCCCAATAATATTTACATAATTAAGGCGCTTGGGGATATTGAGTTCAGTCTTGTTTTCTCGAGTTAATTCACCTTAAATGCCCGGCGTGGACCGGTTTTCCTTTTCTTCGTTTATCGCTACTTTTTTCTGTCCTCGATATTAAAACCCCTTCAACCAATCGGGAAAGTGAGTGAACATTTCGGTCGAAGCGGTTTTTGGACTTTAGCGGGTCAATTGTCCAACCTGGATATCGTCCTATGATTCTGAGATCTTCTCAGATTTGGAAAGGGGGAAAGTTAGTCGTTGTAAAAGGCGAGAAAGGCTATTGAGGCGGATATGTTGTCTCCGACATCTCTCTGGCTTTTAATTCTGAGTGGGGAACCAGCCAAGAACCGAACACCTCCATGCATTTCAAAGACGCATTGATGTGAAAGTAAAAATCCAACTATGTTTTTTCCTATTACCGAAAAACCGGTTTCATACAGTGAATTTTTACAGCTACATTACTTTAAACCCCAGATATTGATCCTCGCAAAATATTTTAAAGCCGTGTTTTTTAAATAGTAAACGATATTAGTATTTTTCACAAATTGAATATTTGAATCATAAAATGTCGTGGCGTTTATGCTAAAACAACTAATTGTATACGTCAAATGTACAAACGAAATTAGAGTTCGCAGCCGGCACTGAATTGTTACACTTAATTGGTTCGAGTTCTGCCAATAGAGACTCGCTAACGCGCCGCCACCTATATACGGGGAAGTAAATACGAAAATGCAGCCTACATTCGTGACCGGTTTCTGTGATATGTAAATAGTAAACAACTAGTACACAACTGAAAGCTATCTGCCTGAAAGACCGACTTTAAACCGATCCATTTGAGAACACGCACGATCGAAATCCTGCTTTCGGAAGTCTTCGTGCAGGAGTTAATGCTTTTCATCCCGCGACAGTACCGTAATGTAATTTTATTTTATCAATTTATCGGCATTATTTAATTCATCACACGCACTTAGTTCAGAGAACCACTGTATCTTACGGAGCGATTCCCGCCGGTAGATCGAACATACGAAATTCTATACACGCTGAGATTCTAATGTCTAGTAGTGATCATAGTATATCAACGCAATTTGACATTTGTCGAAGGGCTCTTCAGACTTCGAATGCATTGGGAGGAAATCCCAAACTGACAGCTAATAACAGAAAATAAATTAAATTACGGATATTGAAACAGCGTGATGTTTGAAATCAATTGCCGGTCAAACTAATTATTTATCTTTATGAAGACCTTCCGAGTCATTCGCTTTATTAAATTTGTAAGTTATAAACTTAATTCTTAGAGTATCTTTGATACTTTATTTGTCCGATTGATCAACCTGTTGGAATGATAAGGTGAGAAGATTAAAATGAAATGAAGCGCTAAATTTTTTTCGGCAGTCGGTCCATCGCTATTATTGTGCCCCATATTTTCTCGGACGGCATATATTAAATCGGAGACGATTTCGGGGTCACCCGAGTGGCAGGTAGTGGTGTTGGGAGGGGAGGGAGCTGTTGGCTCTTATTGGAACCTCCGTGTCCGAGGAGCGGGGCGAGCATCCCCGATCGGGACCGAACCGGATCCGGACGATTTCGGACACAAACGGACCGAGAGCCGGGCCCGTAACAGGGTCAGATGGGCCACACTGTTCGGTCCAATTTGTAGCAGACAGCCTGATTAAGGATGTTGGCCGTTTAGTGGATTCCTCTGGCGAATTCCCGGAGTTCAGGATCTGGCCCACTGGCCCACTACTGGTCGGCGCGCACCCGCCTCCGCCTCACCACACACACTCGCACGCTCCCTCCATCCCTCCCTGCCTACCTACCTACCTCCCTCCCAAACTCTACCCGCTCACCTTGATTGCGAGGTCTTACCCGTAACTGTATAGCCGACAACAGTTAAATGGCAGCCTCGTACGAGACTACGGTCATTTCTATTCCTTTCGCAAAGAAATATCCACTTTCAGATCGCAAGGAAAATATTATTTTCACTTTTGTAATTATACGAAATCATTATCATTAGGTAGTGTTTTCAGAATCGAAGGACATCACAAAGACCTGCTTTCTTGGAACTCATCGAAACCGACACACTCCGATACCTCCTACTATTGGAATTCCTCTAAGCCATCTGGACCAATTCACACTTACAAATACCCATACAAATACCAATTTGCAATTACGCAACATTTAGCGTAACGACGGTATTACCTCAAATGTCAAAACTCCTAAAAAATGAAAACTAGATAAGAGAGAATGTTTATATGGTGTGAATTTCGAAATAAGTCCAATTAACGATTGTCACGAGGCCTGTAGTGATCCTAGTTCTCACCTCAAACGTTGGGACTCCTTTGGAGGATAGTCATGACTACACGATCCTATCGGTCCAAAGAAAGTAATCTCGAAGGTCTCTCGCTGCGTTGTGAGTCCGAAAGGGCTCATGAATGTTCATTCTCCATTCTTGAACTCCCGAACCCCCGTCGTCTTCATTTTATTATGTTTTAATTTTTGTTTATTGTCTCTTCGGCCTGCGCTCGCCTTATTGAAGGGGCGGTGACCTCAATTCATTGTCTGACTGAAATCACCCTCGGAAATCTGATCTGAGTAGCAAGTCACCTTCGCTGGCCTGAACTGATTAAAGGTCATTTGTTTCCTGAACCGTGCGTCATTATATTATTCGACGGGATCCGTTCCTGCCAGTTACAGAATTTTCAAGAATAGATAACGGGAGCCCGCAAAGTGTCGTGGAGAACTATAAATTTTACATTATACAATAAGAAGAGGTTACACAACGCGCCAGAATCACTTTCACGCAAAAGAGATCTGCCTTTTCCTTCCTACTTTTAAATTTAAAATCTTTAAAGCGATT
This sequence comes from Lethocerus indicus, assembly GCA_019843655.1. NCBI lineage: Eukaryota > Metazoa > Arthropoda > Insecta > Hemiptera > Belostomatidae > Lethocerus > Lethocerus indicus. The sequence goes on along the minus strand of JACDQD010000003.1, from coordinate 14,698,881 downwards.
TGGCCAAAAACTTCAATAATATTATCACCCGCCGAGCATATATTCTCAAGATTATTATGTTGGCTGCTGTCCAGTAATAGTAGTTACTTATGAAGCATCCTTTAAGATCTGTTAATGTAAGAAGAATGAATTATAAAGAAAAAGAAAACAGAAGCTTTACCCAAAAGGAAAACAAGGGGTATTCATTTTTTAACCATGTGGCAATTAAGGAATTGCAAGGATCAGAAGACTTGTGCACCAACCAAACTTTGCAATAATATTATTTACAGTTGCGCAAACGGACTTGGGTGCGGCTGAGAAATGCATGAAGCTGTTGCACTAGTTACTACAACTGGCTGATATTGCTACTTTACAGGTTGGTAGGGGATACAAGTTGAATTACGAGTGGCTCGAACGCGTGACGACAGTGTTTCAGCGTAGAATTCAGCTGGCTGAAATACATAAGATAACACACTTAATCTGCAGGTCCCACGAATAATTAATACGTATTAATAATAATTTTAAAAAATATTTGTTAACAGCTAGATTTTTGTTTTGTTTTATTAACGCTGGGAACATTTAGACAATTGATCCTATTGAGAATATATTTAGCAACCGCCTGCAAAAAAGAATTCAGTATACTTCTAATGTCCGAATCAGCACTAATAACCGTGTAAATTATATTATATGTCGCTCTGAAGACGTTAAATTAATGATCTCGTTTAACCAACCACCCGTCAAACCATGTAGCGTTAAAAAAGTTTTCACTTTTGATTTTCCTTACGTAATTTTACGGAGTTTGAATCCGCACAACGACTGCGGATGACCTGTTTCAGCCGCGCGCCTCATCTCGGCACGCCTACTACCGTAACACGGCGACTCCTTTGATTGCTGGATTAGACTCGCTGTCTTGAATTAGGTAATAATAGTTAATAATGGGGCTTAAATAGTCACGGGTTACCTTAATTTTAATGTACCAATACAAACACTAGATTTTATTCTTTTTCATTTGCCAACTTTATCTGTGAAGTGGCTATATTTGTTCAAACTTTATATACCAAAGGATCATACTCACTAGAATAAATTCTATTTCATGGCGAGCTCTTCTCCTCATTGAATTCCTTCTTATTTTTTTGCTTAACTGTTTTGTTAATAATCCTTGGACCTTATTTTCACTTCTGATCTGGACGCGTTCAATCTGGGAAGGGGCCTCTCGAGAAATATGCGGGATGAGCAAGTAATTGCACGTGTTATTCAACCGCAAGGGAAGGGGAGTTGAGGAAGGAGAGAAAGCTGATTCTCCCTTGAAAGTAGAGGTGAAGAATGCCCCTCCAATAGAGCGAATGACCCCACAAAAAAGGTTCACCGACGCAGATCCCAATGAAACGGAGCAGACTGTTCCGAAGGTGGAGCTCACTGCTCGTCGGAGCGTCACAGATTATGAAAACCGACCGATTTTGTTTCCCATAAGAGTTGCCGTCTAAGAAAAACATCTTCGGTTTGACTTCGAAACATAAACAACCGCATTAAAATTCATTTAAAATTATTATGAACGTTATTACAACAATGATTTCTTCTACAACAATGTTAATGGGCTTAAAATTATTTCGGTTAAAATGATTTGTTAAAATTATCGTTCGGGAATATTATTTATTTAACGTGCTTGGGATAACATGAAAGACAGTTAATCTACTTTATAGATGACTTTCTGACAAATACATTTCAGTGCATAACATGTCTCAAAATATCCCCGTGCGCTATGCAAGAAAAGACAACTATCTGACAAATTTGAAGCAATTCCAGACCGATTTGGACTTATAGCCATTGGCAATGATTTAGAAACCAGTGTTCCTTCTATTTTCAATAAAAAATTCATTGAAAAACTTCAAGAAGTTTGAAAACATCATGTAAGGATGTTTTCGTTTAAACGAAAACACATGTAAGGAAAAACTAATTGGCCGTTAATAATTCAATATAAGCTTTCATTGTCATATTATTTTTGATTCATTTGAACTATATTAGTATTAGCATATAAAAAATTAGTGATATTCATGGTTGCCAAGGTAGTATTGAGATATTGTGTTTCATTTAGACCCATAGCGAATGTATAGTATAAGGACGCCGACAAATTCGAGATACTTTATTTATCGAGGTAAACAAAAGTAATTTTAGATTCTGTTGAGTAAGGCGCTATTCCACCCTAGGAGTCATTCCTGACCTAATTGGCTTTTAGTCGGCATTTTCCCATGGAACCTTTTTTTCTTCGCAAGGTTTATCAAGAAAGAACATATATAATTGGGCCGGGTGTGAACGCAAAAATAGAAGTGTGTGAACTGGGGAGCCGGTTGCATAATGCCTTATTTCTTCCTTATTCCGCCACCGACTACTATTTTCTAACCTGATTATGTAAAACTTATTATTGGCCATAGGTTGGCCGCTCTATAATAGCTATTGTTTATAATAGAACTCAGTAGCAATAAAAGTCCTATATTTTGACTTTCGATGTAACACTGACGGATTGATAGTATTACTTTTTTGAGCACATTTAACCAAAATATATTATTTTTGAGTCTGTTCTCTGTCCGATAGCTAAATTAAAAAAATTAGTTAAAGGAAGTATTAAATCAAGTGCAGGGCGATGAACACTTATTTTACTAGTCTACATTTTACTTTTAATGTAAAGCATCGACCGGGTTTCTAATGTTGAAACACTGAGCTAACGTCCTATAATTCAGCAGCAGTCCTCAAGTTTTCTTCCAACCCTTGCTCTTCCTTCTTGTTTTTCGTAGACGCATATGAGTTAAACGGGTTAGCAACCAACAATGGACTATACAACAATGGAAGGTCGGGTGGAGAGGGGATGAGACATTACCTGAGAGTACTACACGTGGTATTGCTTCCTCCTCTCCTGAGAGTCGGAGATTTCCCACAATCCTTTCAATCTCGTACTTGGACTCCATACTTTTTCGCATAGTGCTTTCAGAACTTATAGAATCAGGCATAATGTAGATATCGTTATATAAAACCCTATGAAAAGTTGGAACCCACTCCCACCTTCGACCTCTAATTACTGGCGAATAACTGAGTAAAAGGTGTATAATGCTCTATTGTGTAATAGGTTTCAAGGTTACAACACAAAGCCGATTGGTTAGCTTTCTCTTCCAAACCAGTCTTTATCTTTCTTTTTAAAACCAAGCGTTCTTTCACAACGCAGAAAATTTATCATTTTAACAATCCCAATCTTGTATATTTCAATCAGTACTGCCGATATTGTCCGATATGTTAGTCTATAATTGAACTTTATAATTAAAATTTATAATTAAATGAATTATCGGGAGTCCAACTTGGGTAGACGCGTTTGCGCCAACATTCTCGCAATATTCCTTCAATTGATGAAACGAATGTTTGCTGTAGCCTTTAGGTTTAAGGAGGAAATGTACAGTGGTTTTTAGAAGAGATTCTGTAGACCACGATTTATGAGAACTGGTGTCCCCGTCGTCAGTGAAGAGTGAAAAGGAGTGTCGCTCAACGCCTCTCTCCATATGCGGTTGAAAACCGAGAAACTTTATTCCTCGCTTTGAGAGAACTTTCTCCCTATTCTCTTCGTTTCATTAATCTCGACCGTGACAAAATCTCTTATTTAGAGAAAACGACAGGTTTCCAATCGGCGGCCGATAAAAAGATTCACTGCCCGTTCCGACGTCTCCACAGTTTTCCCACCGACATTTTCAGTCCAACCACCAGTTCTTCAAATCGATGCTACTTTTATAACGAAATCCTGGCTATCCCCCGGACCAATTATTCGACATTGTGGCACAAGAGCGAAGAATGTCTGCGCAGTTGTCCTTTCCTTATAACGTCCTTGATCCGGTTTATTGTTAATTATAGCCTTAGTTTTAAGGCAACGGTTGGGCTGCTTCAGAGACCCGGTTTTATTAGACCCAGTACTGTTGAAAGTGAAGTGTTCTTGTCCCTCTAATAACGACATTGTACAGCGGTGTTTTAATTCACTGAAATTAACCGGAATTTCATAACCGGTAGAAGTATTCCGTGGATTACTGGTTTTTTAATAAAATCACAGTTTATTCTATGCAAAGATATCTTCATATGTGATCCATATTAAAAAAACTGACTCAAAATGTCTATATAATGAATTGTGCCCATAATTTTCATATGAAATTCACACAAAATTTCATATTCATAGTAAACTTCCATTAATCAAGACTAATAAAATTCTAAATTAAAATGTTGCATAATATAAAAATATTTTTTAATTTATTCGAAAGCAATTCATCAAATATCTCGAAACCAGAAATATATAACTTAGACCACTTTCATAATTATGGGCACAATTATTCTTGTTGGTCTGGTTCCATCCGCGCCGCTGGTACTTTCCTCGACGACTTGGACTCAACGACATTCCATAACTCATTAATAATACAAAATCTTTACAGGACACTGTAGATATTGATAACTGCGACCCGGATATAATTGAGTTCGGTAGGTCGGCGAAACTCTATAACGTATTCCGGTGAGCTTCGGAATCTGGTGGACGGTGCCGACTGTGTTACGACCTCAAACGGCCGTCCTGCCGGCTGCTAGGCGGCTGGCGGCTGGCGGCTGGCGGTTGGCGGCCATTAGGCATTCAACAGGGGAGGAGCACGCACTCGCCCAGTGACTGTCCCCTCAACCCGTATTATTTACCTTATTTACACCGACCTCCTTAAACTTCATCACTTGTCGCCCGGCCCTCTTCCGCATTCCACGACCGGTATCCCCTTTCGGACAGCCATTATTACCATTGTCCGAGTCTATTCTATTGCCACCAGCGATGTAGGCGAGCAGATGGCACGTATTGAAACGTTTCGATAATACTGAATAGTGCTGGAACGGCGGATGTCCGGAAAAAGGAGACTGGGCTGTTAAATCTATTCCCTGCGAATATATTTATTATGCGCTCGTAAATGTTTATATTTTAAAAGTGTCTGGACACAAACATTTTAATGAATCATCGTCCGGATATATCTGTCAAATGCTTGATACAGGTTTTTTATTAACCTTCTTTTTCTAAACCACATTCGTTCTTTATGATTGTGATAAAGCAATGGTGTAGTGAGAACTATTATACCTATACTACAGATTTCGTGTTCACATACCGATTCAGTGTCTTGGACGGCACCAACCACCGTCTGGTACAAACTGCCAGTGAAGTGTACATATATATTTGAACGCATAATTATATCAAGAAGAGTATATCAAGAACATAAATCAATAAAAGCGTAAAGCGCTAATATTAGAAAGCAATAGTACGATGTGACTATTTTTAAATTTAGAGGAACAATCAGTCAGTAGCGATAAAAACAAATCGTTTCCTTCCCGATGAAAGTATTATAGTATCGTAATGAGCCGTCCTTCTGTAGTGTCTTGTGAGAAGAAAGGAATTATTCCTTTCTGAATGGGTCCGTCGAGCGTGTTTCCTGTTCCTATCTCCTCCTCCCTCTTCCTGCCACTGTAACTGGTATCATCCTTCCGCGCCTTATCCCCCATCGTTAGCCTACAGGTGTCAATGCCCGACATGAAACCGATTTCATCCTGTAGTTCACACTTAATTGATTTCCGCTAACGTGACATTATCCGCCTCGATCGCTAGTGTGTGCTGTGCTGTACCCAGATGAAATGTACAATTTACGAATACGATCGGCGATGGGAACGATCGGTGAAATATTGGTGCAAAAGTATCCAACGTTTGATTCTCAACGCGCACAAATTTTTTATGAGTGTATGACGAATACGGTTATAAAGAGTGTATCGGGCATTCCAAATCTTAGTCTTCCATAATGCAATGTTTCATAACTGGAAATTTGACCAAGCTCCGAACACTCAACGACCCGATCGCTGTCGACCGCAATAGAATTCGGGAAACTAATTAAAACGGGACGCTTCCGCGGGCCCACAAACTGTTACGGCAAGGAATTATGGAAATAAAAAAATCGAAAGCGCACTGTCGTCTGACATTGGGGCTGTTATGAATTCCAGGCCCGTCAGTGCGGAACGCGGGTCACTCGGTAACGTAATGAATATATTTGGGCGAGGCGTTGGCCAACCCGACCGACGGGGAGCCGTTGCGCAGCGGTCCCTTGCGGTCCGGCTCTATACGCTCGACCTCCCGTCTCTGCCACCATAAATGTTACGAAGGCTTTCGAACAAGGTCCGAAGCAACTTGAAACGTATCATTCTTTTCCCGGCGCTTTTCATCGTCAGAGCCTTTAAATATATACTCTCGTATATCTCTATTCTGGGGCGAAAGCCTCGGACACACCAGAAGAATGGAACGAATACAAAATATCCCGCATCTTTCCCTTTCTGTTTTGCCCGGTAGTTTAAGTACTGTCCCATGCTATTCTCGCTGTCCTCCTGTACGTTTTTTGCCCCCGTCTATTTGTTTCGGCTTCCTGTTATGGTCCGTCATTTTGACAAGGCCGAAACATTTAAGTTGATCCTTTTCAGCGGGCTTGTGTCAGATTGGACACAGGGTATGGTATGTGAAAGTTTTGGGATGTCGTCCGTTCCAGGACAGAAATTATCCAATGCTTCCGCCCCTTTCATCGAGTCGGTTTCTGCTACTCCGCCGGCCGATTTATTCTTTTTCCGTCGAAAGAACTAAGTTCCGAAATTGGTTCCGCTCGTTGCTGACAACGGTCGGTCACTCGCCCCGCCGTAGAAAGTCGTACGGAAACGTGCGAAGTCCTATTGCCACCGATGGGAGAAATCCGTTTTTGACTTTTAATCGCGAAACGTCCGCGTAACAGAAGCGGTCGAGCGCCGTTTGATTCCGAACGCTCCGAAAATCCTTCCGACACGAGGCGACCGGGAGAAAGGCGAGGGAGGGAATGGGAGTGTTTCCGTTTACGCGTGCAAGTACTATATCATCCCTCTTTACACAGTCGTCTCGCCACAGAATGTTTTCCGCTCTCCTCTACGATTCGGCGGTAATGATAAAGGAAATTTGAAGATTTCTATTGTGAACCCGCCTTTCACTTCAAGAAGAAAAATAGATATCCAGCCTTGATAAATGTAATCATCATCATCACCATCTTTTTCTCCCTATTATTCCGTTCTCTACAGTCCATTTATGGACTAGGGCTGTAACACAATGTCCTCACATTTTTCCCGAGCTTTTAGGCTCCCGACATCGCTCAACCTGCATTTGCATAATGGAGCATAATTTCTTGACCCTCCGTTCTTCCAATATGATGGTGTCGTCTTAAATGTCTGTTTTTATTGACAGTCACTATGGCTCAAAGCCCAAATTTACAAATGTGGCCACTGCCAGTAGGACAAGTGGATTTCCCGTGTCTACGCTTAATTTATATAAACTCCCAACCTCAATTTATTTATTTTAATCTGACAACGAGAAAGATGAGTTCCTGTGTTATTGTCAAGATTATGGGAAGTGAAAGTGTGACAAGAGTTTCACTTTCGCATTTAACGAACAAAGCTGTGCCATTTTATGTTCGTAGAAGGAATATGAACTGTATTTCTTGAAAATGATATTAAATATTTTATCTATTCAAGTAATAAAACATTATCCTTTTATTATCTACTACTAATATCCAATAACTTAAATCACGTGTTAAATAATTACACTTCGGTTTATTTATTTCTACAATCGGATGTCTTAATATAACTTGTATTTGCATTATACAGGTGCAATATGCCGGTCGATAGTTATTAAACCAAACGGAAGGTGCCCATTCTAGATTTCGTGCTTCAGGAAGCACTGATTGCTCACAATTAAGACAAATTGTATTTACTTGAAATAATTGTTACCTGTTACCAATTGTAAATTACTGATCGTTATCCTACTGATTTCTTCATGAGCGTTTAAGCATGAAATAGGTGTTAGTGGATGGTTTATTATTTACGTCTACTTAAGAATGAAGATCTGTACATAATCGACCAGATTGCGTAAAACTAATCGCTCCGATTATATTTGCCTATTTGTTATGCACTCACGTTTCTTTATTGTCGTCTTTATATTTCTCATTATGCATGTCAAATACTTGTGATACAAATGTGTCTATTTTTTTAACTCTATCGAATAGTATTTTTAGAAATTAAACCCTTTATAACACAACCCACAACTATCAAGACATAGGATAAGTTACATACCGGAAAACAACAAGTGACCTTCGCCTAAGGCGAAACTCAATGCCACTTACTGATACATTCTCCTATGAAAGTCAATTTAGAGCCCCTGAACGACATTATTTTCACCCATATTAATACCAGTTAACGGTTCCTTTCTTTGATTACTTTAGTCAAGGTATTTCAACACTAAATCGACCTGTAATATTCATGTTTTGGAGTGAGGTCACCGAATTAAGGTTGGCAATTGAAAATAATATTTATTTCCTCGTTTATTGTTTTCTGTTAATCCCATTAAGTTGTTGCCATTTTTATTTCACAAAATTGACATTCAATCTTACATTCTCAGACTATCAATATACAGAATTGGCATCTAGAGTAATAATTAGGAATAAATAAAATGCCTCAAGAAAGATAACCTAATCGAACTTCATTCGCCGGTCGGAATATTAAGTGACATAACCAAACTTAAGTTGAAACGAAAGAATAATGAAATGATTATTATAATCATCCGACTCCATGTCCTAAGTGTGTCGCTAAATACAGGCACATAATGATTAGGCTAAATTGGGCATCGATTCGCGTTTGTTTTGCTTGGGATATAAATAGACGGAATGGAGTGTAAAGTGAAATTTAAGGCTATATTAGTGTACAGCAACAACTATCGAGGGGGTGACTCTTTTGACAGTGTTGTGAGATAGGCTGGCTGGAGGGCTTTCCTCTGTGGAATGCGAGGGCGGGGACCCCGGGGTCTCTCCTATACCGGCCCGGATATACCGGTCTCCCCTCCCCTAAATCTTCAGCCTCTATCTGGGCAACTTTCTACCCGAGCTCTCCGACCCATTCATCCTCCCGGCATCTGGGCAGAATATCGGAGGTGTCCGACTCCATGTTCTTTCAGGGAAATCGTAGTTACATCCCCACAACGCAGGCCTCCAGTCGGGCCTGTCGTTTTAACCTGCAATTTCTTAAAAGCAGGACTCCGGCCGCTAGCTTAATGTGCCGATATAGGCCGTACAGCTTATCTCCACAGCTGGAGGCCAGCAAATATTTTCTGAGCGGACAACCGATTCGCAGAGTTTGACCATCAAAATATATTTTTCCCATGATTCCATTTGAAGTTTTCAAATTACAATTATAAATATATTGGAACTAAAGAAAATGCGGTACGCGATTTCCATTGTGCAAATATGCAAACCTTCTTACTTCACAAGTGGGTCAAAGATACAACTACAATAAAATCCTAGTTACTTCTTTACAATTTCCTCCCTTTATTATCATTTTATTTGTTGTTGAGATTTCGCGGGCGTTGTTTAACACCAATCGCAGAGTTCAACCCGACGTTATTGAAGTGAGGACAGAGGTTTCGACAAGGTAAATCGTGGGCGGCTCACCTATTGTCCCTCACTTTAAATCTGTTGTTGTTTGACGACTAAAAAACAAACGATTAGGGACGATAAAACCGGCGATGAATCACGTCCGCCGCATTGTCTTTCGATTTCGGTCTAATTGCTAGCTTCCTGTGATTGAAAATGCGTAAACGCCTCAGCGGTCGAAATCGAATGGGATATATGACGAAACAACAGCAATTCTTCGATTCCCCAGCGTTGGTCTGTCTATCCGATCAGACCACGATCACTCGAGCGAAAGATGAAAGCGATCCCTATTGTTCATCGACACTTGAAACAATAGAAACAGCAGTCTGCTGTTCTATTGCTATATAAGAAACACAATCAGGGAAGACAAATTTTAGTTCTCGGGTTACATGTCTGTTGATTTTTTACCTGAAATACAATACGGAACTCATCACGTGGACTTTGTATCTCTTGTTCCTCTGACTAAAAATGTATTGAACATTATTATTTAGTTCAGGTTTAGGAATTATAATAATATTAAATAAATTACTTTCGGGCCAGTTAATATTAAATATTTTATCACGCTAAACATCGGCTATAGAATCGTGTCGGTTCTGGACAGGTTTACAGAATAAATATTACATTTCTATTCACGGTACCACATAATACCTTACAATGTCATCGCCCCACATAAAGGAGGTTATCTTCAATATAAAACACAGGCTTTTGGGTCAGGTATTTTAAGTGTTACTAGGCGTACCGGTCGAATCATTCCGACTTTCACTCTGGACCAAACGCTCAAAACTGAATTTTATTTTAACCCTACAGTTTCGAATATGAATTGATGTATAGAGACGCACTAATCAGTACCCAATTTCTACTCCGAATGCCGTTAGGGAAAGTAGTTAGCTCAAACAACAATATATATGACGAGGAATGTTTTCAGGGTCTTATGTAATTTGGATTATGTAAAAATTCGCAGAAAAAGAGGGCATTTATATATTCATGGCGAAAAGTAATACTAATATTTTAATATCAATAATTAACAACCCCAAATTATTTCGCACGAACGCGATTCCAGAAATTTTATCTTATGTAAAACCTGAGAATAATATTACGTGAATAGTTCACAGGTAATCTATGAACTACTTGATAACCACGGCCTTAAAAGTGGGGTGCTTACACGGTGGAATTACCTCTGTTGTAACCCTTCTATAAGGCTAATTATCTTCCTGCAACGAGAGGAAATCTCTATTGGAAAAGGGACCGAGACGCAGTCCGAGATCGAGGCAAAAAAGTTAGCCTAGGTAAAAAATATCCTTCAGCGAAGGATAGCACGCCTAGAAGGTGATCACGCCAGAGTCGGTGGTTTCGGGGCAATAATTACTGGGCGGCTGTAAAAAATTAACTAAAGAAGTAAAAGTAAGCAGAGATCCACTGAGGCTCGAAAGTTCAAAAGGTGCCGGCCCCCCGTTCCGCATTTACGACCGACGGATAAACGCCATTTATGAAAACGTTTTACGATCCTCCACTTGTTTTCTCTAACAAAAGGATGTTTATATCCACCGTATTGGTAAATAAATAGAAATAGAGGAATCAATTAAGCAATTTTTTAATTAGTTATAACAGTTTACTTAATCGTGTCGGTTGGGCTACCTGAACTGTTAAGCATACATTCTTATCTGAATTGTGTTAAGACATGGCTAATTATATTCTTACTTCTGGAGGGACAAGCTGATTAATTGTATTGAACTGACTCCCTGGCACTCTGTTCAAAGTTACATCAACAATTATCTCGTATCGACGGGTATTTCCTGGTCGTACCCAATAAATCATTCACCGTCTAACTCGACGAGATGTGGTGGGACACTGATGAGCGCAATCGAGTGTCAATATCGCGGTACCTGAGGTAGTATACAACTCCTTGAGAATATAATGGCTGGTCCGAGGGAAACTTTCACATAAGCGGCTTGGGCGCCCCCACCATTCTCTTATTCTGGAATCGACTCCGTCCCTTACCCAGCCAGTACCCTGTTGGTGCAGTGGGACTGGCGACTATAGGTCAAGGCTAAAGACAGAAATATCGCGCTCGTTTCGTCCTCCAAACATCCTCAAGAAAACAATCCACCCTGCAGACTGATGACTGCCAGATGACTGGTCGTGTCGCCTGTCAGGAAACTTGGGTGCTTGAACATCGGCCATTAGTTGCCGATGGTTTGATGTCGTCAAATGACCCTTCTGTATACCCTCAAAAGGCCAAGTGCCCAAAAGGCCATCTGTGCCCATAGGTTAATTATCATGCTATTGCTTCCTTATACAGGCATATACGTCAATTAATTAACTAAATAACAACCATGTACTAAACCCTCCGGTTTTCGGGACATCAATAAGACCCTTATAACCTGGTGTACGCTCCTAAATGCTACTACCCACTTAAAGTACCTGGTGATAGGTATCCTGAAACGGAGTACAACCACAATATTTTCGAGTATCTCCTCCAGCGGTACGTCATGGGCTTTAAAAATATTGGCGCGAAAGGGAACGACGCAGTAATCAGACCGAAAGCTGGAATAACGCCGTATTCTTTAGTTTTCGAGAAACGTGAAAGCCACTCAAATGAGGTTTAGTGCCCTATTAGTGGAGAATCCGTATTTCGGCATTCATTTTTACTTTAAATTGGACGGGCGTTAAATTAATTACCTACGAAAGTACCTATGAATTAAACACAGAAACGTGATTACCTACACTTTGGGCAGTGTTTCGGCCTTACAGAGCCAATAAGTTAAAATGTAGATTACCAATGAGACTAATCATCTGGGCGTTAAGCAATAAAATTACTGTAATTAGGTATTCTTGTTTAAGTCCATCAGGTACCTTATCTTATTACAATAATAATAACCTCCTATTTCAAAACAAATTTGACTTTGTAAGATGAATGCTATGTTATGTTTCTTTAAACTTCAAGCATAATGCCAATATTTTAAAACAACAGAAAAGCCACTAGTTTCAATATAAAATGCGGGTATGAAACCACTGTTAGTATTACGTGTGGTGACATAATAAGTGCATATGATAAATGGGATATGAACGGCATTTATTGAAGAATAGAGCGTCGGTAGTGGTCAGGTCCTCCGGAGCGACTTGAATGCTAAGAACAGCCCCGCATCGAGGCGTAAAACCGGGTTCGAATTCCGTCGGCCAAGTCATTATTTTTCAGTAAATTTCTAATTCCAGTAATGCTGGTACTAAATAAGTGAAGTGGCTATAAGAGAAAGCCAACATTGCGGTTCAGAAAATATTCCTCTCACAAAACCGAAATATCGTATCGCATTATCATTGGTTAGTTAGGTAAGATCACGAAGTATATTTTTTACGATCTTGTGCCTTAATTACTGGTAAACCTAATGTGCGGTAAAAGCAAGAGACTCGTCTTCTAAAAGTATTTAGAAATTCATATCGCGATCAACATTTTATCGTAATGGCCGTATAAAAAAAATTTGATCGTCGCGGAATTCGCGTTGTAAGACATGCCTACGTGTATAACCAGGAAGCTTTTCAAGTGAGAAACGATTCAGAAAGAATTAAATTCCTACACCGCCTCTTCTGCTTATGCGTGAAAAAAATATTGTTGGATGATGTCTGAAATAATACCAGCCTTTACACCAGCACGAACGTTTATGAACTTATATGAAAATCATTAAGATATGTACAACGTTAATTAATATGTTAACGTTCGTTTGGTAAAGGATTAGTTTTTCCTCCGCGGTGCGGAATTTCTACCATTCCTTTGACTCTTTGCCATTTCAAAAACTGGCAGCGATCAAGGCTACGGTTTTAAGAAAGGCTACGCGGTACATTTGCCGCCGGCTCATTTCTGTCGATAATTGCGCAATTCTCCAACGAAGCAACCGCTTGGCGCTTATTGAGATTTAAGTTTTGCAGAACTCGGCGCAAGATTTTAATTCTTTGAGATTATACCGTTTCAAAAACCGCGGAAGACAGGTAAATAAAAAAAGTCAGATCCAGGAAAACAAGAGGATGATGTAAATCCGCAAGGGTAAACGTACACTGTCAAGGTTCCGAGGAAGTCATGGATATTTCGAGCGTGAAGTCACGCCGGATAATTTTTACCGTGAAGATAGCAGATAAAATAAAAACAATGTCGAAGAAATAACTACTATGTTTTTCCAACACCGCGTCAGTAAATTCCTTGTAGGCTTTTAAGCGTGAGGTAGAAAATGTGGAAACAAATAAACATTCAATGGGCGGAATTTCATTTATTTATCAATCCATTTTTAATATAAGTTTTGATAATTTCTGATAATCGATTATACATTATTGTAGATGATATTTTGCGTACCAATAATCTTTAAAAAATGATCTATCCTATGGCTGCATAGGATTCCCAATAATGAATTACATATCCCTGAAGAAATATAATTCGTTCGGGCTGAAAGGTCACTTATCTGAGCTAACAGACAAGTAAACGGAAACTTAGTGTAAGTTAGTAGCCATTTTTTGCATTCTTTTGAGTTTATCTACTGGTCTGTGTTTGTGTATAGTTGGAATTAGGGGACGCTTTCAAAAACAAATTTCTAGAACAGTTTTCAATGAATTAGCAGTGTATTATTTGATCGTAAATATTTTATAGGTATGTGAAATTGAACATACTAAGAAAAGACTTGCTTCTAATATTATGGATTCAATTACTAATTACGGTAAAATTAATAACTTGTTTTGTATCTCTGAGATCTATTTTGACCACTTTGTTAAAACATTTTAGAGAGTACGTTTACTACTTCAAGACCGTGTTAAACCCGTTTAGGGGTTCAGTACCGTCATTAACCTTCCTATAGTACTACGGTAAGTTATTCAGGCATGAAGTTCAGTCATCAGCACAGTTGTTACTCAATTATTTAATCGGTAGTCAACAATATACGTACGCGCCTCAGCGTTACTAACGGCAGTAAATCCATTTGTTCAATATCATCCAACTGTAGAAACCGCGAGTTCATCCCGCCGATGTGACAAGAGTGGGCGGGTCCCAGGCCTTTTTTCCAGGACTGAGTCTTGGTTCCCGAATAATAAGACTTTCTCCCGGCGTGTCGACCTAGCGACCGCGGGCGGCCATTCGTGAAAGTTAGAAAATGCGGCCGGCCCTCAATCATTTTCCGATTGTGGAATGCGGCTGTTCTGTCGCCGTCACAATTATCGGACGGGCGGATGGACCCGGCTTGAGTAAACAACGGGAGAAGACAGTTTCACTCGGGAGAAATATCCCCCCTGTGGGGATTTCACTAGGGAGAAAACCGAACTTGGCTCTGAGAACAGATAGATGAATTTTATCCTCGGAGTCGGTATAGGTGTCGGCGGTGAACGGGGCCGACGTATGTGTGTGTGTATGTACGCGTGTGTTTTGAAGGGCATTACGTCAGATAACGGTATGTTGCGGCGTGACTCATTTCGCAGATTTTATACACAGAATAAATATATGAACTATTATTTTCTCCCTCTCTTTAGAAAAATAGGCCGTTAGAATTGCGAGGTGCGAGGAGGTCCTTCTTATTTCTCTGAAGTTAGAATTTATTCATTCGTAATATTATCCATTTTATTCTACTCGACCATTCTATTTATTTTATTCCATCTCCTGTCTTTCGATTTCCTCGTGGATTAAAACAATACTACAGTGATTCAACCGAATCACATGCTATTCCATTCAAGCCGCAGAATCTGTTACCATTCTTCACCTTCAAGAAAACGGCCAGGCGCTGCCGACCCGGGCCAATTGGCGCAATGTTCGAATGTTAAGGCGATGTACGAAAGTTACCCATTGAATTTTTACAAGTCTAATTAAATTTCTAAACGCATAAAGACCGACTTTTTTAAACTACGCGTTCTGTTTAATCCAACTTTTCATTAGGAGCGGAAAGAATGTCAATTCGATTATAATTTGTACCTAAACGAGAAAGCAATCCGACCGCCAATTAGACCTAAACGGGACGATATTGTAACAACCAGCCGGTTGTTTCTGGTACATTTTTTGTTTGTAAGAAATTAGCTGGCGTTTCTTTTTCTATCTACTATTCTCGAATCTACGGAAACGTGGGTTCTGTAACGGGAATGGGTGATAAAATGCTAGCGCGTGTAGGACGTTTGATGGATTTGACCTCAAGGTAGAATTCGGGGGCTGCTCGGTGTTGTCTGATAGTCGACAAAAAAAGGGAGAATATTTTAAATTAGAGATAATCCGGTTGAAGAAGTCCTTCGAGACTAGAATAGGAATATTCGAATGATTCGTGTATAGCAGTATTCAATGCCGTATAGACTACCGATTCGAATGAAAATGCGAAACGATACCCACACAGGCTAGTTGTGTAACCGAAAACATTTTTGAGGTGTGCCTCGCATTAATTACGTGCGTTATTTTATGTTTATATAACCGATCGGGTTCTGCTGGGTCGGTTTGGATATAGGAAGTGCGCTGCGGTTATTTTATCTGGGACACAAATTTAGTGTCCAATTCAGTTCCTGTTCGGTAAGATGATATCTGAGTGTTATTTAAATCAAATCGCCTTAATATTTAAGTTTGCGTTTACAATTTAAGTTTGTTTTTGGTACTTCAGCACCAGACCAATGAAAGATATAAGAAGGGTTTCAAAGCATTTTGGCAATAGAATTCGGCCTTACCTCGTTAATAAAATGCAACACTACTGATAGTAGCTACATCTTATGGCCGCACATTATATACTTTAAATGAGCATTACATAACATGCGATTAAATTGTCAAGCTTATTAAATCGATTTGTTCGGCGGAATCCTCACTCAATAAGCTGAGAGAAATTAGAGGAGAACTCCGGGTACTCCTGAATTATTACAGAATCATGAATGATGGTGATATTAGCACTGCGATAGAGAGTTTGATAAGTATAGTTAAGAAAAAAACGCGCTCAGTCGCACAAAAAAGATCTTCCGCAGATCTTCGACCGTTTCTATTAACCGACTTCTGTGACTGGTTTTACCCACGATTATTATAAATTTTAATGTGACCTAAAATTGTGAGGTTAGTAGGAGAAGCGCGACCGCTACTCGGATACTTCACGCCGGTTCATTACACGAGGAATTTAGGACTTTTGGACGGTGATACGGTCACGTGGCAATGGGCCACCCGTACCTATGGGTTTTTAATTAAAACGTATCCTTTATGGACTGTAGAAGTGTTTAACTACCCTTAATTGATCTTCAGAATCCACTTGCTTAATACCTTCGCCAATATACGCGAGGATAATTTCACGAACGGAGTCATTGAATAAATGTACGTTAAATCATTTTTATGATCCCATGCACCTCAGGAAATGTTTTAAACCGTGTACGAGAATTTAGATTGCGCGATTTCCATTTCTATCTTACAATACAAGCTGCAAGTCTCGAACTCAACATTGCGTGACATGAGCACACTTCATGTGAATCGAGTGCCAGCGCCCTTGTCCATCGGACGTTTCACAAGTAGGTAATTTTCGCTCTAACGCTTTAAAAAATGTTTAGTTGTTTTGTTTTCAAGAAATCCATTCGATACAAGTGTTATCTCCGTTTATCCACTCAGTTACCTCGAAGTTCCTGCTTTGTGGAATACGACTATGCCGAGTTATCTTTTGACTATAGTCGACGCGTTATGGCTCAGGAAGGATATCAAATGGTAGATTCACTTTATTAAAACTAATGAAGAAGGATTCAACCCAATAACCCAATTTACCCAAACGCATTCCTTTTATCCTTTTAATAATATATTGGAGGGTCGATAAAAAGAAAGTGGCCTGAGGCCGAAAACCCCACTCCTCTCATTGGGGAGCACTTTATCGCTAGAAAGTACTTACCGCGATTGCTGATGGCCAATTAACTTTTTCGAAATTCTATTAGAACGAAAGCCAAAAAACTATTAACAAAAAGCTTTCCACTCAGAAGAGGAGATCCGGTTCATTCGAAATTCGCATCGCCGCCCAGATCACCGAACGATGATCACTCTTCAATGCAAATAAGAAAGACCTTGGAAAGAATACCAATGGTGGTAGTGAATCGGATCGGACGTTCGTGTCCGACGTGGGAACCCTTCCAGTTTTCTATTGGAGTCCGCAGTCCAAAAACCACCTTTCTCCGGGGGCCCCGAAGAACTTTCATAGAGCGCAGCCTTCTGACGGCTCGATTGGGATCAATAGAACGATAGGAGCATGCATTATTCAATTCAGTGCCGGCTTATGTTGAGTCACCGCCAACAGAAGGCTTCGGTGGTTTCGCTCTATCGGGGTTGTTCGTCTTCGTTTCGCGGGACAAAAAAGAAGCCGTCCATTGTGAAATCCGGGTAAATTCTTCGGGGCATTATTCTCTCGATCTGGAAAGAATGACGGAAGTTCTGCAACGAAATATACATAAGAGATAGCTATAATTTGACTCCTGGGGTGGCGTATGAGCTTGGAAAGTGGTCCAACAAGGACACTATATATTCTTTAAACTCTGTTGAAAATTAATTGAACGACGAAATCTAACAGATACGCGGTTAGCGGCAAATAACGATTACTTTGTAGTTATAACAAAATATATTGCCCATTGCCGCTACGATTCGTGCAGTCATAAAAATACACATGTTAAGGACAGAACTATACATATATTTGTAATCACATTCAGAAATTTATGAGCTTTGCAGGAGACTAGGAATTCGAATCCAGCGGCTGTCAAAACCTGTCAATAGGTGAAGAACTGTTCATGAAGTTGCTTCGGCTACTCTTTGGCCGTGCAGGCCTGGTTGTCTGATTCTTTTGATTTTCAACTTAACTTAATTTCTTGTTAACCTGGCGCAACATCCCAAGCGGCGTCTGAAACAGGGCGAGGGGTGACAGAGAACACGAGAGGGCCATTAAATGTCAGGCGTCTTTCGAAATGCCGGCACGAGACGAGCAGTTGAGAGAGAGCCCGTGGCCGGGCGCGGGTATGGAATTCGACCGAGTCGGCGAGCGATGTAATCCCGCGGGAACAACAGAGCGAGAGGGCTCGGCACAAGTGTAAGAAGAGAACGAGAGAGAGATTATGGGTGGGGGGGAGGGAGTAACTAAGAATGTGTGCCAGTGTGAGAATGTGTCACAAGTATGGGAGATAACTGTTCACTGGGCGGGCTCCGCTCCTCAACTTGCCGGCTAACGGAGTCCGCCATTCAACAGCCCGCCCATCTTTCGCTCTTTACACCGATAAGTTCCCCGGTCACGTCTCTAGCCCAGGTAAATATGGAATGGAACCGACAAAACGGTGCAGGATATATCTTGCATTTAAGGATAGTACAGGTTTTCTGTATGCTGTCCTATATACAATTGCGCGGTGGAGTAAAGTTAATATCAAACGTACAATCTTAAGACAGAAAAACTAATTCCTGTTCATGACTTACTGTACCCATTTCCACTTTGCGCTTAGGACAACTTTACAGATAGGAGTAGAATACAAAAGAGTTTATAAACAAAATTCTAATTCTTTCTGCATCTTTTCGTCGATTAAAGATTTTTCTGAAAGAGGACAGGAAAAATAACACTCGTTTATAAACACTCTTCAATTATCACGCTTCTAAATTTCTTTTGCCACCGTAATGCTAATTAGGGCTTTCAGTCGGTCCTCAACCTTGGAAATTCTGTTTGATGTTTCCGAATAATTCATGCCAATGTGCTCTACAATTTCATCATAGTGATGTAGGTTTTATTGAATCAGTACATTAAAGTTATAAGTAAAAGTATATTCACTTTATACTACAACACATCAATACCAAGAGTATAACAACAGTTCAAACGATTAATAAATGTTTTTTATATTAAGCTTTGGCTTAACGAGAAGTCCCAATAAAATTAATGTTTATGAAATATAAGATAAATATGTTAGTCATGGAAGGGATCGTTGAGATCATGCTCCAGGAGTATGCTCGCGTCATCAACGCTTTAAGACTGTATACAGGTCATGCGAAGGCAGATGTTATCGATGAATGAATCGTAGCCATTTTCCTGAACCTACTCGCTGAATGAATTGTTCATAATATTGGTACGATTGGTATCCATAAGGTATTGTCCTTCTTTATTGTTATTATCGTTTAATTAATTTAAACATCCTTCTTCGTAGCTATTATATTAAACAAAGCAATAGAATACATTATTATTCCTGGTAGCCGTATCCAATTGAATTAAATGATTCCCAACAATTATTTAACGGTTTTTTCGAAACAAAAATAAAATTCTCGACTATCTTATGTCGAGAATTATCGGTGAAGCGATGCATGGTAGAGGAGCGGGCGTTATTTAAGTTATCATAGCCGGTAAATCCGGGACTGGGCGGTCGTAAATCTGGCACCCCACTCACCCAGTTACCCCCACAAGTCCTTTAGCCAACTTAACACACTCACCTGCGCCAGCACAGATAGCGTACTCGAATTGTCTTTTATATAACGCCAAAGACCCGTTTCCTAGTTATGGCAGTGGCCGCTGACCGCCGATAAAAATATCGTACGGAAAAGCGCGAATGACTCAGGGATGTTTCAAGTGAGAAATGGTAAACACTGTGCTAAGTATGTCAGTATTTGTTCTTTTCCATAGGCCACTGTGCCAGAGGAAGTGTGTCAGAAACTAGTTTGTTTAACGAATTTGCGGCTGCAGTTCATGGTCTTCTAGTAAAGTGTTATCTACAGTCAACTACCTTTCGATTATAATATTGACAATATATTTTGTTATTTAATAAGACTGTGACGCAATAAATCGTGGTAGTTAGGTATAAAAAAAACATGCTTCAACTAGGCATCAATATTTGTGATGGCCGTATGGCCTCAGTTGTTTTGCGTGTACACAGAATAACTAAAGTGCAATTTTAATTTTATTTACTTTTCGACTTGATTAGTCATGACTATAGTAAGACCTTCGGATAAGGTATTCTTGGCGCACGGTCGATACTATCGTCGCAACACGTATCGAATTAAACTGACACTTACAATGCTCATTATCCACAGCCTGATCATTCCTAGAGGACGACGCAAAAATCTAATAATAGATTCCGACCGTTGAGCCGACATCCTCATTTCTGACTAACGGTTAACTCAGGGTTTTAGCGTGATTATAGTGGGAGTGCCGAAAATTGGAGGTGACGAAACACCGAGAGGCTCGTGTCGTATTAAAAGATAACCGACTACCATTGTCTTGGTTAGTCGTGAATACAGTATTTAGAAATCCACATAATTCTTCGTATAAACTTATTCTTATTATAAATTTTAGACTTAACCTTATAAGCAGTATACTATTTCACATATCGGTGTACTATAATACAAAATGTAGTAATAGTAGTAGTAGTAGTAGTAGTAGTAGTAGGGACCCTCTTGTTTGTTACTGTTTTAGTATTCCTCACGATGGTTCCTTATTAAATGCAGTTTCATTCGCCACCAAGGGAGGTAATTCGAAACGGA
Source organism: Lethocerus indicus (assembly GCA_019843655.1). Taxonomy (NCBI): domain Eukaryota; kingdom Metazoa; phylum Arthropoda; class Insecta; order Hemiptera; family Belostomatidae; genus Lethocerus; species Lethocerus indicus. Next base: position 14,677,929 of record JACDQD010000003.1, on the reverse strand, counting down.
TATGCGGGTAATTTTGAATAATGTTTAGTTTTCGCTTCAGAATTATCATTTTATTTAATAACGAAAAGCAGTTTTGAATGTCGCCGAGGGGAGATCTTTGTTCCGGGACGGTAAAGGGTCGAAGAAGGCAACAACAGGTGTCCCAACCTAAGTGGAGCGACGATTACCGGCCGGCCGGCCGACCAGTCACATCCTTGATGGCCACTCTAGTTTTCCTTCGGTCTTCTGTTTTAATTTATATTGAGGTCAGTTCCTTTACCGTCGCCGCCCTTACGCAACGCTCGAGCAGTAGGAATCGGAATCGCCTACGGCCAATGAAGTGTCTGCATTCTCCTGAGACCGTACTATTCTAACGCTACTTGCGTAATGTCGTCCACTTGCATGGACCTCGGACGGGAAAAACTATGTCGAGTCAAATTCCGAATAATAATGGTTAAATTTATTAATTATTCGTTTCCCTTATAGTAACAATGAATTAAGCACTTCGCCGTTTGAGAAAACAGTTCACAATAAATTCTCTTTCTTAACTATCCGCAGCAATATTTGCACTAACTGCATTTGAATGTATCTTAATGCATTCAGTTTTCCGGAGAGATAACTGAATTAATTAGATTGTTTCCGGGCATTTGTCTACAGATTTAGCGCGCGAAGAAAGTGAGACTGGCCGTGTTTCATTAAATCCTATGAGATTTTGAATTGCATAACGGTTCATTGTTGTACCTCCGGCGGCGGCGGCGGTGTTCTCTCTCATTACCACAATACCGTGGTTATATAAGTAAGTGGCGGCCGCATTTTCCGAACCCGTCTCATTAATAGTGATAGCCGACGGTCTATTTAATTAGGGCAGAGTCCGGACTGGAAAAGGGCGCGTCCCTCGCCTCGCCGAAATGAAACCGTCGCGAATCCGCCGCTACAGCAGAAGGCGAGTTGGCATGACGCTTCAGAAATTGGCGCCGCTGTCAAATAGGTTTTTGCCAGTGCCAACAGCACTCGGAGAAACTCGAGAATATAAAAAGGCCGTTCTGAAAAAGAAGATAGTACAATGTCTCCTCGGCGTATTTCACGCGTCACGCATGACGACCCTGCGCCTATACGCCTGTACGCCGTACAAATAAATACTTCCATAGGCCACCGCTTGGGCCGTGTCCGGCCTCTCGGCAGCCCTCTCTTTTTATCCTTCCCATTTTTATAGGTCAGCCGGCGGTCGAAGCCGAGATGAAAGTTCCTGTTCCCGTTTCTCTAAAATCTACCCCGCCGCCCGGCCGTGCCCCCGTTGGATTCAATTCCTTTAATTAGCGCCGTCCCCCGGGTTATTACGTTCTTCCGTCTGTATTATATGGCCCGTAACTATAATCTCGTGTACGATCTTATGGGAATTATTCGTCAGGTGAAAGCAGTTAGTTTATTACGGATAATTTCGATAAAACTGATCGCGGCACTAAAAGTAGAGACAAATTTATTAATATTTCCTTCTTCTATCCACAGTTATCCAGTTCTTATATTCACACTATCCCAAAATATAATTTTTATAATTCAGAATAAAAAAGATGTTTCTGCTTCGAAATTTAAGCAGATATGTAAACATGCATCCGATCATCCTTATCTCATCGTCCTCATCGTCCTCATCTTCCTCATGATCGATATACTGGAATATATTCGATGACTATATTCGACTTCGTTTTTACTATATGCTCCGGATGGGGATATTTTTGGCCCCGCTGAGAAATACCTCAGTCCTTTCCGGTTCATTAATATCATTCTGGAGGGGTATCGGGTGCACGCGATAGAAATACTATTTAACGTTACTTTTCTGCTGGAAACAAATATAAAACGTTTGTCCACTTTGTGTCAATAGACTTATGTTATTTGAATTTAAATTCTCGTCATCTTTTAATTGCTCAACGATGACCTCATTTAACCACGACACCCGATTAGTACCGTCACTTGGGTCGTCCCAGTTCCTAACAGCTTCGAGATTTCAAAGTGGAATAAAGAAAGGAGCGCAATGTTATTCTGCGAGAAAGAAAAAACAGTCGTTTTCTTGTATTTAACTTAGCATTGTTAACAGGTGCTCACGCTGTCTTTTCTGTCGCGTGCCAACAGCGCGGGTCATAACATGCGCTGTATTGTTCTCTTTGTTCCGAATGTAATGAGCCCCTCACTGTCAATCTGGAACTCGCACGCTCCGTCTCTTCTTTTAAATTACGGCCCTCGGCAAACGTGATCTTCAGTAACAGACAGTAACTAATCTGTAAACTTCAAATACTATTTTAATATCTTCGGATTCCTCAACTGTAAAGTACTCCGACCGTCAAGCCATTATAGGTCTGACTTCCATTATGCATGTGAACGAAGAGCAAGATGTTCCCCATAGGAATGAGGCCGGAGCCACGCATTGCCATAAAACGGGGAAAGAAACAACATTTATAATTCTGAGCGCGCTGGGCTGTAGAAAATGTGGACGTATGCTAATCTTAACGAAAGTTGGATCTCCCGCCTTTGAAAGAACACAATCGTTTGGATTCCATAGTACAACTATAGGCTACTTCAGCATGAATTAAATTACTATTATTGTGAAAATGGTTTACTTAATAGTAGTGTATTTTCTTAATGCTTTCTGTAAAAATGGCATAATTCTAGCAGTCAATGCTGATTTTTGGGAGATTCTGGCTGCAGGATCGGACTATACTTGTTAACCTCAGTTTAATTTCGTTCAAGGACAACCGCTGGTTTATAGAGGTTACGGCCCTCAAGAAATATCGTCCTTTTTGCTCCCTCCAAGTGTTGGATAAAATACCGACTGGGTTGGCTAGAAAATGTATGCACACGAGAAAGAGAAGAGAGGAAGGAGACGACTTTCTACGACTGCCGCTTGTGTATCCCAAGCGGTTGAACAGAGGCTCATGAATAAATTATACGCAGCAGAGTCTTTTATAGTCGGTTTCAACTCCGAAACCGAGACCAACATTCTCGAGTTCTATGGCGGAGGATTCGGAGGAGGGGAACTCAGGACAGTTAGTACATTACGCTGGGCTGTAAGTGCCTAATGAACGGTGGCCTACGCGGAAGTGACGAAAGACCCCTGGCTTTTATTTCGGCCCCGCTTTCTTAATACAAACGTTATCCTTCGAGATTTCTTGCTGTAATATTTAAGAATGGTGGTCGGACTGCTCAATCAATGCTAACTCGCAGAGTTGCTTGCCTTGTTCAGGTTTATATCAAACCGCCTTTCTCTACTTGTGCGCCATAGCCTCATACAAAGGAGTAATACTGCGTAACAGTATATAAGAATGTAAAATTTCCCTGCGCATATTTGTAACTATGCATCCATTAAAAAATGAAGGTTTATATTCGAGAGGGAAAATAACGGGGATTTAAGGGAAGTTGTATGCAGTAGTCGTCTGTCTTTTCATTCAGCCAGTCAAACGAGTGAATGAACTAAAAACGGTAGTGGTTAGTCACGAAAAAGTAGAGGAGTCGAAGATATGACAAAATCAATAGGTTCAAGTAAAAATCTAGAATTCATTTAAATGGCAATAAATTATGTAAATAGGATTAATAATAATATTATAGTACTCTCAAGAAACTATTTTTTCATTATTATGTTTTGTTATTTATTCTTAAATAGAAAATAAACAGGCAGTTTGTGGGACCACTGAAGGTAATTAAATACATGTGTAATATATATTGTTGAGGTACTAAAGTAACGTTCACTAAAATAACTAATAAATGAACTAATTATGTCCTAATGCTGTGAATCATATTAGAAATCTAATCGAAAAATTCCATCTACCGTTGACAAATAACTCTAGATTATTTAATTAATGCTGGTATGCCACTAAGTTTATCTACGGTCCCACCATTACGACTGCCCCTTCTGAGGCCCATAATCCCAAGTTACTGTACTCTTTCTCGCCTGTCACAGTACCCGGGTTTGTCGATAGCTCCAATTTAAATTCAAGGAGAACCGCCCGTCGGGGAGAGTTGCATAGAGAAATCGGGCCTAGAGGAGAGGAGAATTCGTTGCAACCCTGTGAGAGAGAGAAACGGCGAGAGAGAAGGATAGGGAGTGACGGGCGGTGCGAAAGAGAGGGAGAGAGAGAGAGAGAGAGAGGGAGAGAGAGAGAGAGAGAGAGAGAGAGAGAGAGAGAGAGAGAGAGAGAGAGAGAGAGAGAGAGAGAGAGAGAGAGTGAGAGAGAGAAAGAGAGGACGGGAAGAGAGTAAGGCCGCCCGGAGAAATAGTGTTAGGGCTGGACCGTGGCGTACGGCCAATTGGATTGATGTGACTGTGCACGTGATTCAATCAGAACAAAGAAACGTGTGCTCTAGACCTCCGACAAGAGAGATCAACGGGCGAAGAAACGGTCTTACCTACGCCATTTTCAATCTAAACCTAGCGACTTCCCGAACTCAAAAATGGCGGAGAACTCCTTTAACTTTTTTTCTCCCCCGGAGGCCGTCAACTAACTTTTACTCCCAATTCCCAGTATAAAAAACAAATAAACCTTGATCTTTAGTCAGGAAGAGCTGTAATAAAACAATTATGCCTTTCTGTCTCCATTTATCGTCTTGTTTCAACGGTATCATTTCTCTTTTTTCGTACTCGGCAAGGTTTAAGACAACATACGAATATTAGAAATTTGTATTAAAATTTTCTGCCATTGTTTTAACGCATATCTTATGTTTAAAATCGAGCCGGCGTTTAACTTTCACGCTTCCCAATACTTTTACTTGTAAAGTCATTCTGTTTGAAGTATGAAGAAGTTCCGAGGCTGGATCCGGTCCGATGATCGGTGCCTTACTCCTTTATCTTTTCATTGTTCAGAAAACCGGTCTGTAAATCCTCGGTCATGAGTCAAAACTTTTCTTCAGCGAAAATCATACTCTGCTCTGAGCCGACGATAGTCTCGAGTTTCCGCGGGAGGGTTGTCACGTCACTGTACAACTACTAAATATTAACAAGAATCGTGAATAAACAGAAGCGGATTTTTAAAAGGGATTAATTATCTTGATCTTTAAACTTTACGTAACATAGCGTTAAGGAGCATGCTACAGGGAATCCTTGCCAATATTTTAGTGGGGATTATACAACGCTGAATTCATTAGATATGGAAATACCTCCAGGAATGGTGCACTAGCATACACTTTTCAATCCTTGAATTGAGTAATTTCAACATCGATACCGAAAACGAGAATTTTTCCTTTGATTTAAGTTGTCTTCTCATAATCACGAAACGCCCTTAATCCATCGCTGGCCTTGCCCATGTTGTAAAACTTCTTTTGCTCCAGAGGATTTACCGAAATTCCGGGTCGCAACGTCAGTTTCGATGGCGGAATGAAAAGCACTCTCATGTACGTCTGGGAATAGGAGTTGCTCGGATTTTTTTTTCAGCATAGATACTGTAACGACACCTGAATGCAGACCACACCGACTCAAAATGGGGCCCTCCAGGTCTCACACGAACAATGCCCAACTTCGGGTCGAATCATATCGAGATTTCTTAATCCTGTGGGGTGTCTCCGGGTGTTATTAACCGGGTCGCGATTATACTCGACGGCGCAATGTTTAATTGCACTCCTGATTGGGAAACTCAGTCTCGTTTTTCATCACCTTCTTGGGATCTCGGTCAAATCCTTGATTCTTCTGTTTCCCCCGTTCTTTGGGTTGTACGAACATTTTCAGCGTCGTCATTTTCGATGTTCGTTTAACATCGTTAACTTTAATGCCTGTAGTTTCAAGCATTGGATAAAGAAGAATGGTTTAATTATTCCCTAAATATAATATTACGAAAATAGAACTTAACCGTGTTCATATTATTAAAAGAATAGTATAATGTAGTGAAGTACAATAACCAGGAATGCGAATAAATTCTATTTATTAAATATTAAATTTTGGGGGGGGGGACAATAACAGTTAAACCTAATTGAGTCGCTAAAAGTAAATAACGAAAAAATTAGGGGATTACAATCGCATAAGTATTCTCGATGAGTTCAGATTGTCAAAGCTGTTGCATCACCGCGACGCTCATTTACAATTTTAGATCAGCCTCAAATATTGATCCCGGGCGGCAGTTCAGAATACACTTGTCGAATTAAAACACACACCGCTGAAATACTCGAGCAACCATCGAAAGAATTCGCTATTTAAGTCACGGGCGATTCGAGACAATGGCTACGGTCTGGGACCGTTTATCATTCTTCGCGTTACAAACTCGATTAGCATAAGTAACAGTTTGTTGTTGGTAACCGGGATCGGCGCATGCCTCGGTTGAAGGACGTTTCGTGAAGGGGATAACTGGAAATAGCAAACACCTAGACACAAACACACATATACATCTCCGAGCTGCCTCCGGCTCCGGCGTATTTTTTCTTCCTCGACAAAATGCAATCATGAAAATTGCATCCTACGCGGACTGTCCTTGAACCTCCCCGAGCGTTAATACGACAAGTCCTTTTCTTTCCGGGCTTCGATCTCCTGTGTAGTTCAAATAATTCGACCGCACTAGAATCTCTACCGCCGGCGTCCGAAGACGATTTTATGAGGCCCCGCGCTCAATTCTGCGCAGTGAAAACCGACTGGAAGAGCGGACTGGGCCCGTCCCACTTCACGACCGGTTTGTTTGCGATACTATTTATTGGCCGGATAAACGGGCCCGTCGTGGGCCGCCAGAAGAAGGCTCTTGTGAAAACCTCGACCTCGACTCGAGATGAGGATGATAGTCCGCCTTCTCCCCTGCTTACTCCTTCTTCACGACCGATTCGACACTCCTTCATTTCACCTTCACCCGAAACTCAGTGAACATCACAATCTTCTCGCCGAGGAATTGTGGAAACCAATGACGATAGAGGGGTTTCGTAATACGTTCTGTTGGTAGACGTTTGTTTATTCGTCTATACGTCCACTATTCGAAAATAAGTATTAGATATTTGATGCACGCTGAGAATACGATTTTAGTGTATACAGTGTAGTGTACATTATGTAATAAAATATTTATGGGTTTATTTGATGTTCGATAGGAAATTGAAACAACAAAAGATACACTGAAATGTATATTATGTTGTCTCTGAATAGCGGCGTACTTAGATATCTATACGTACAAGTGGCAGCTCTTATTTTCAATTTAAGCATTGAATTATAGAATTTTATTTATATCTGTATATTCAACATTATACAATCTGAAAATGGAGCAGGGACATTAACTAGGCGGATTTCTGAAGTGGATTTTCAAATTCTTTCTTTTTAAATTATGTAATTTCACTGAGGAACGAGTCTGCCTGGATAAGAAGCTGGGTGGTGGACAGGTGGCCAGAACGACGACGATCGGGACAATGCTCTCGTCGGCAGTTGCGATTGATTTCGACTTTCTCCCCATGCGAGCATTGTTTGCAGGCTGTAAGCCCGTTGGCAAACACCGCCCATTCATCGGCCCGCTAATTTCTCTCCTAGCGGGACAATCCGACTATTTATCAGATAAAAGTAATCCGCCGCAAGTAACAGGCCACTGCTGCGCCCGTAGAACGTGAAATGAATTACAATGTAGTATGTTCTCCCATCAAGAAAAATGCAGCATCGTTCTACAAATTTCTGTCTGATCGCCCTAATTGAACCTAAATCTATTTGCCTATCGATAATCTATCTATTTTTTAAGACATCTTATTTTATTATTTACCTCGACGTATCGAGATAATTTCCTTGGGCAATCTTGACCGCGGAATTTCGGGAAATCTTATGGGAAAAATGAAACGTGAAATGAAACGGAGAAGAGATGCCAAAATGACAGTTCTTGTTTCGTTTTTTTATCACTTTCTTTTGCGTACAATCCGGGCAAGGGCCTTTTATTAGGTGCGTTTCGAGAGTGTGCAACTTAAATCGTAGAAACGAATTTGTTCCGCGCCTTTCACCGCCTCGACTCTCATTTTCGTCGTGAAACTTGAAACTGCTCAATTCGACAAGCCGTCGAGAGCGATTTGACAGCAGTGCGTTCCATTCGCGAGCGGCACCGCGAGCCCCATTCATCCACCATTTCATCGAGTTAGGCCCCCCATTGTTTGACGTATCCTGGAAAATCGTGAAATAACTGAAATAATTTAACGTTACTTTATCGTAGAAACGTGCAAAATGCATGTTTCATAAGTCAACAACACAATTCGTGATTTTATCGTGATATCACCTCCTACGGGTCCGGCGTTTTATGCCAGATAATAGTCAGTATCAATCTAAGAAATGCCTAACAAAAATGGTCCGCGATGGTTTGTAGTATCATTACCGTTAATATTATAGTGAGTTCATTCGCGAAACCGCCTGCCGATAATGTATACTGTTAGCACTTCACTAACCTGGTACACTGTTATCCAGATTCAAAAATGGCCAGTATTACTACACAAATAACTGCCGTTATTTCATCTCGTTATCATCTCGTAATGGTACGATAATATAATACACTATTTTTACTCTAATAGATGAGTTATCTTGAAGGAATTTGCCAGAAAAATGCGGTATAAATAATTATCACGTATCAAGGACTTCTCATTGCACGGAGCAAATGTAGATTGGCCGTGGCGAAGGTCGGCATTTAACTAGTTCCACTCGGCAAGAAAAAGAATCTACTGTATGTGTTCGAAGGGTTGCATAAATGAATTGAATTCCTTATTTGCGGTACTTTTTTCCATACCCTTCTTTACAGAAAGTTCAAATTCGTGTTTAAAACTGAGGGAGGTTCCTGCTAACTTTCTAGTGTTACCATGGGGTTATTCAGCGTTTATGCGTGTGTGTGTACCTGTAATAGTAGGAAAATACTATTCCATATAGCTTACACAGTGTTGTAGGTTAAATTTTTCAGTTTCTTAAACCACTTAAAGGTTCTTGTTTCCTTTGTTGCAAACATATTCATGTCATCGGCAATACTATCCATGATCAGGCTAATTAGTTCAATATTAACGCCGGTGTCATTACACGCGATCAATGCAAAGTTTCGTTTTGACCGGGCACGAAGAGAAGCGTCATCTATGATTTACTATTTGTTCTTCTAAACGCTAAAAGTCATTCGAGCCCGATCGTGAGCGTGAGTAGAGTGCACGATCGGATGTTCTTGTCCTTTCAAAAGAAAAGTGCCCAATTAAATATTACATGAGGACGATTCTCAGCGGCGACGGGGAGGGGGAACTCTTTCTTATATCTCGGGGGTTGAGATTCGTGTGTGTTCCTGTGTGAATGAGTCTCTGTGTGTTTGGTGTTGGCGGACATGTGAAAGTCGAAAGTAGGAAGAAAGTCGCGTACCGTGGTCCTACCCAATCCCACCGCATTCGGCGGTAAACGGCCGTTTTCCGATACGCAATCTCTTAATAGGCACATTTTCGATTGAAGGCCCCCCATACACGATTCCTATTCACGGCTCGAACTATGTTGCGACACTAACATCACGTTGCTCCGCTCAGACCTGAACTAACGCTTATAAATTAGCAAGAAATTAGAGTACGAGTATAATGCCGTTATCCCGATGATCTGGTATCCCAAACGTCCTTTGAAGAGTGATATCGCAATAGGTACCGTTTAATAACCTTCAACAGGAGGTATAACGAAGCGCGGCACTCCTCGACAAATGATTTCGAATTCCTTTTGCTTGATAGAAACCAACTACGCAGAAACCAAGGTCAATAATAATAATTCAAGGAGTTTCAACAGAAATCTAAAACTTCTAGCTCCGTGAGTAACATTAACATTTGTTTATTTATACACTGACACATAATGCGACTACCTGGGTTAGGTGTAACTTTTTAACCCACGCGAAGTACTATTTCATCACATTTATCTGAGTTGTGTTACAAGTGGAGTTTACTCAAAATATAATTGAAGAATAGTATGGCGAGATATAGAAAAGAACCGCAATCGTTTAGTAGATTTATGGCTTCTGAAATTAGGTATAAAGGGAGTGTAACGAAACTTCAGGTTCAGAATATTTCTTCGAGTAATCGAGAGCTGTTACTGCCACGTATGGGTTTACTTTTCTATGAGTATGCAATAACAACTCTTCTTTATTAATTAAGCATAGCTCTTTTGGAGAACGCAAACAGAGAGTCGCACAACGGATGGAATATTTGGTAACCTATAAAAACACCGCTATAATTGTGAGAATTCGTTTCGATCCCTGAGCCTAGAGCAGACTTTTGAGTAATATACGCTACACCTTTCTGGCTCACCGAAACCCGTTTCGACACACGGGTTAGGCGCGTTGGCTCCGACTTTCACTTCAAAATCCTTTGGAAATATTTGAATGTCCTCGTTTAAAGCTCGACCCCTATCTAACGTTCAAGACAGTTTTGTGTCCGGGACGGATTCGATCCTCCGTTAACGATATGAATGTAGCACTTGTAAGACCTTTCTAGCCCTGTATTAACTTTGGGTTTGTAATATTTATATATATAAATTTATTCCTAATGTCGGCATATGCTCATCAAGTTTAAAAGTAGAGAGATCGCTGTAAAAAAACAATTGGTTCTGCTGTAGTTATAATTTTTCACTAGTCACAAGACTAGGAATAGTGAAAACATGACTATACCTATAGTTACCATATATTTACGTACTATGATTTATTTCAAGTGCTCTATATTGCATTCATTTAACTTTTATTATTAAACAGAGTGGAGTGCGCCATTATTCTCCGCTAGAACATTTCAAAGATCTTTTCAAGGAATAAGAGTCACAAGTTTTAAGATCGAAATTAACCGCGGAATGATTAACCGCCTTAATAGCTAACCCGTAAATTGGAGTTCGGGTCGTGTTGAAGAGGCGGCAGGGCAATTAGTCCCACCTCCGGTAATCCTTTCTCTCGAACTTTCTAATAATTTAATTAACAAATTTCGTTACACTTCTGGAGTGCAGGAATCACATACTGAATCTTTGCACCGAGGACGCAAGAGGTTTCCGGTTCTCAAAAGGGAAACTTGTGTTCGCGAAAACTGAAAATTCCTTAGGTGAACTCGGTTCAATTGTTGCAGAGTAAAACCAGGAAGCGAACGGACGGCGAATGGCGAACGTCGTGGCCTATAGGTGGGATCGCGCGGGGGGAAGAAACCGCTTCCCCCGCACATCATAGATTTCGACATCCGATTTGGAAAACACCTGACGCTCGGGGTTTTTCGTGACGACAATCGGTCACGGAAAACGGGAGTACGAAACACAGCTTTAATAATATGCTGGAACTATCTTCTTTAGGCATAATATAATCGGGCTTTTCCTTCGGGACCTGGGGTTGGGAATCGTTTCTGAGCCTTTTCATAGACTTTTCTCTTTATCTGTGCAATATTTTCTTCGTAGTTAGAGAATAAACTGTTTCTATTACGCTTTAATAACCGCCGAACTATTCCCATTGCAATAATTGTCCGTCAGTCATTGCCCTTTGTCAGTGTTATTATATCCAACCGTGGAATGGAGCACTAATTATTTCCCGTATTCTCTTGTGAAATATCCCCTTCGGTAACCTAAAATAGTCAAGAGAACTTTTGCATGCAATCTATTTCCATTGTTCTTATACCGGAATGAAATCTGTTTATTTCGCAAAATACGGCCAAGACATTTCTTAATTACTATAGATTTAAGAACCGGCCGGTCCCTCGATTGTGGCTAGGAAGGAAGAAATCGTTTTCCATTCGTTCATTACCGCAGACCGTTATAGCACACAGTTAACTATGCGGTCCCGTGACATCATCATTTAGATACGATCACCGATAAAGGCTTCCGGGAGGAAGGCTCATTTTTCGCCCGATTATGCTCGCCGATTCCGTTAATGATGAACAGCTGAAGGTCGCTAGGGTTCCCGCAGCGTATAAAGGGTCGGCCCTCTCGAATATATCTAGATAACGTTTTCTATTCTTTTTTCAGTTAAACATTTGAAGAAATTATAAAGATCCTTTCGGGATTGTAAAGGAGCCGTGGGAAATCAATAAATCATCAAAAGACCTCCTATTATCAGTCTTATATACAGTATAAGTCACGAATATGAGTGAGCGAGGTATAAATATTAAAATACATTTACGCTCATCGTTCTATCAAACTGGGTAGTCACGGTTTAGTGATTTCATAACATTCAGATTTACGTCAGTAAATCATATCTTTACATCGGCTGTACTTCTATTCATATAATAAAACTATGCATTTAATAGATATATTAAACCTATCCGTGATTCGTTCATGGTCAAAGGAATAAAGAATGCTTATTTAGGATTATTTATTGAGTTAGTGACTCAATATATTGATATACGTGATGGGAGTTCCTTCAGTACTGCCTGGTGTCTTACACACTGTCAAAGGAATAAGAAAAGTAGTAATTGTGGTGATCCGCGACAGTGGTCCAGGCTTTTTTCCTTTCACAGGGGAGACGGAAGATTACGGTATTCCAAATCGTCACGGACCGCCAAACAGGAATTTAAAATTTAAAAAAATAATATTTCTAACTGTGTGGGTAAAGTAATAAGTCTATGATGTTTGAATATGAGCCTGCAAAGTGGGAAAAATAAAATTAGACATTTGAATTTATTCCTTGCAAGAAAAAAGTAAACATAATGCAGCGAAACAGAGAGTACTGATTACATTATATACTTTAGTAAAACTCTGTACTGCCAATTGAATCCTACTGATGGTGGGGAAAAGCGGAAATTGGTCAAGGACACGGCCTTACAGAAACGTTAGAAAATCTGATAAAAGTGATAAAATATTTTTTTTCTACCACTGAGGAAGAATTTAAGTATTCAATATTAAATTATGAGCTTTAGGAACATGAAAATGTTTTTTTCACATCCGACAACCTGGATCCCTCGCTGGCGTTAAAGTGTCTAACGGAGATTACATTCAGGAGAATGGTAGAAGGAGGACTGCGGAGAAGCTGTTGGGGACCTTTCGATCCGCCACTTGGGCCCAATTTCGTCGATTCCCTTCGACAGAAACCGGCGTGAAAATGCGACACGTCCTGAAAACAAAAAAAAATAGGAAAGGCGTCGCAGGAGAGGTGGGATTCCCCGTCCGGTGACGGACAGGTGGAAGAATGTCGGCGGCTTCACCTGGAACTGGTCCAGAAGGCCCAACAACGCGAAGAAGTGTCGCAAGCCGGCCACTGGGCTCCTTGCGCACTGCCCTCTCATTGGCCAACGCCCCATTACCGAACATTACCTGGAATAACGTTGTCGGCTTAGTTTTGTAATTAGCCGTGGAGGGGATAACGGCCTGTGTCCACGGCCTGTCGTGAACGAACCTATCGTTTACCGAGATCGATACTGTACTCGGCTTCAGTGAAAATTAATTCGGTAACGATTAGGTAGCACTGCAAATATCTCTATTATCCTTAATATTGTTGCAGTGCAAATGGACTTCGATGAGATAATTTTAAAAATATTTGATCAAATACAGAAAAAACAATAGGGTTAACCTAGTCTGTATACAGGGGATGGCCTTCAATAAAGTTTATAGTGATTTACCAGTTTCTTTTGTTTCAACTAAAGAAAAAAATTGGTTACGGATGGACACGGCGATCGGAGCGAAAGTCGAAAGTTTCGACCCAAAACGGAGTTTGGAAATTTTGTAGGCGTGTGCCCATTCCGCAACCGAATTGTAACAGGATTTTCAGAAAGTACGGCTGGAAGACAACATTTGAATTTTAACGGACTGTTAAATCAACGTAGTAATTAAATGTTGAATAAAAACAGGTGAAATACTAATAAGTGAACCTTTCTTGTAATTTTTTTGTTAAACACCAGTATATTAATTACCGTAAAGTTATGATTCCGTTCAATTAAAAGGTTGTTATTGTTTGAAGTTATATGAAGAAAGTTTAAGAGAAAAATACGCCAGTAAATAATATTGACAAAAGGAACAAAGCCCCTTTCACTTTTTGTCCGAAAGTGACAGGGCAGTTGTGAGTAATTTTTTTCAAGATACGTTTACCTCTAATAAATGTCACCCTTGGTAAATATGTCCATGAAATATAACAATTAAAAAAGATAGTGTATTAAACCTAATCACCACCTCATTTGATGTAAGTCGCGATTTGACCTCAATTATGTCTTAAGAAGACGGGCCAAGTCCTTCCGCCGCGCCGATGACATTGGACCAATTCGAAGACAAGGAGATCGCCCAAATGCCCTTTCCCAATGACAAAATCATTCACATTTCAGAATTCATTAAAAAACAAGATCCACATGTTACGTTATCCAGATTTATGCAATGAAGGTATGGTGCTAAGGTAATACTATTCATAAAGTATAAAGGTATACCGATTTACGTAAATAATGTTATTTAATATTACTTCTATTTGAGTAAACTTTATCGCGATGAGACCGAATTAAATCATGGCCAGAACTGTCCTAAATTCGGGGTTGTGGGTTATGAGTTATCCTTCACCCGTTTAGCCAAAATGCGGGCGCTGTTTTATCACCCTACGGTAAACAAACTATCCCGTTCGCGATATAACTTACTTTCGTTATCATTTGCTCTCCTCAATTGTTGTCAAGGTTTCGTTTTCGCTCAACTGTCAATAGTATATCGTTAGTTTCTTTGTCACCGTTGGTCCATTTCTTGAAACCTTTAGAGCGCTCAAATTCACGAGTGGTTTTAAACAACGATGTTTAATTCTAATAAGAAGCTGTTACCGATTTGGATGGGCTACTGTAGCATATTGGCCAGTTATGTTACTGGCAGAAACAGAACAGAAATTCGCAAGTTCCTCCTTTAAAAAGTCACCCTAAATTAATCCGGTATTCATTGGGAAACAAATCTGCTGCGAACAGTCTCGGACGCGATTCTATAATCGGAGCTGACTGCCTATTTACGATATTTGACCGTCTGGTTGTGACCATTTGAGTCCGGGGCACTTCCTGTACGGCCACATTTCCAGACCGGCCGCCACGCCCTATCTAAACAACTTCGTAGCCGCATTTTAAAATAGCCCGTTTCTTTTTTTTCCCCTTTTATCCGTAGCCGAGTAGTATTCCTATTGAAGAAACGACATTTTCATATTAAATTTCACGGTTTCTGTTGCGAGCGGCACCTTCATATTTCTGCAAAGCGCCATTTTTTATGAGGTGGAACGAATTAAAGAAATAATTATGGATCAAACATTTGCTAATCGATAATGGAGGAAATTTTCTCCGCTTGGCTATTCTAAATAATATTCTAGGTAGGTAGGTAGGCAGTTAGTAGAGTACGGTTAGTGGGATACGTGGAAAATGTGAATAATCCGTTCGGTCATATAGAAATAAGAAAGTTGGATCAATGGTAAACAATGAAATTTCTTTCACTGACTAACTAACAGATTCTATCTTTAAAGAAATATGTCAATCCCTTTTGGTCTGAGGAGGTTATTAAGAACATTCAGAGGGGAAAGATATTCCTTTCGTTTTATTTTTATATATTTTTTTTTATAATAAAATATTTGTTTTTTCCTGAAAATAATTTTTTGCTGATCTGAACTGTAAATTTATTCTCATGCACTAAGGAGAACCCTGTTTCGTAGAACGCAGACTTTACGTTGTTAAAGGTCGACCTTTAATACCGGCTTGAGTGTTCGGCTTTTCGCAGAGGGAGAATTCAACGCGGCTTGAGAGGTGGCTTTTACATGATCGTGCCTGTGAGCTCGGTGTAGGCGACCTTGCCAATAAAAACCGGTCCCCAATACTTTGTCTTTTAGCAAATTATTTTTTTGTCACTTTTATTTGTATTCTCGTGTAAGGCAGTTTAATGGAGGGTAAAGGACGCAAGTGAGGTAAGAAACAATTATTCGGAAACTTCTTAATTTTATAATGTCATACTTCTAAGTTCTTAATAAAAAAATACTTTCCAACTTAGCAGTACAAAAGTTCCTTTCTCTAATCTTAATTAATTAGGAGTAAATGTTAGTAAAGTTCACTGAAAATAAAAAAAATATTTTTCTCTTTCTCTCTTTATAATTCAAGTGAAATAAGTTATTAAAAAAACCGTGTTTATAAACATACAAATGCCTGCGAGCCTGAATATCATTTTTTATTATGCAGGTAATACTTTATACATTTAGAAATAAAGAACATTGCAAATTCTTATAGAGCTTTAGACGTTACATCTCGGCGAGAGCGCCCGACTCTGCGGCTGAAACCAAACCCGCAACACTGGGAAAACGCAATTATTGAGACCGGAGCCCGATCTGTAAAAACAAAGATGTCCAAGTTGTCTAATCGCGTGCTCCGGTGGAACAATCGAATTTCACTCTCTAGTGAAGTGTAGGAATTGTTCAAGACTTTCTTTCCGCCCGGAACATTGACAAGTACACAACAAAGTACTCGGGCAATCTGCAGTTTTTACCATGAGAATAGGAACTTTCCACAGGATTTGATTTTGGGTCTAGCTTTCCAAACTTGAGTTAGCCGATTTCCAAATTTCCAAATGAAAGATTGGATGAAAGGTTTGTAAACGCAATCTTTATTTTTAAAACTGAATTCCAATAGTTGATAACTGGATATAGATCATGGATATTCATTGCACTGAATCATACACTATATCATGGCTATAAGGTTGGTACTTCCTCTGTCGAGTAACCAATGTGTTTGAAAATGAAAATCCTCCACAGTTGAAGGTAGCATTTCTTTGTTGCAAAGGTAAACAAAAGTGTGACATATTTCTTTAAATGGTTTAAGAAAGGTTTTTTCTATATAAGGCTTTTAAGGTTTTTTTTCAATTCAATATTATTTTTTGTCGTAATTAGGAAACATAAACATCTGGGGCGGGATGTACAAGAATATACGTTCTGATAATATATGTTAATATATATGCATACTTTCATGTATGTATAAATTCTCAGCAGGATATTCTTAAAAACGAAATAATACGAGTTACTTTTTTCCTTTTTTTTGAAAAATGAAATTATCGACTGTATAATTTATTATATGGGGCGTCTTATGCAACACAATAATAATAAGGGTTTTGAACTATAATATGTAATCCGACACCAGAAAATACACGGACTGCAAACTGCGTTTCATCATACTCAGTTCTCTCCCAGGGCGCAATCCGCCATGAAAACTGTAACAATGGATATTTCACACGGGGAAAAGGAGTAAAACAGAGGGAGGGGCCGCCGTTGTTGTTCGTATCGTAAGACACAATATAATTATCAGCCCGGTATATTCGACTGGGTCGTACCTCGGGTTATTCTTCCCTCAAATGACCTAACGGCACAGGTTTCCCACATTAGTCTCCGGCCTAATTGTTCCGACCTCACCTCCAACGAACGCCGGTAATATTTCGCTGCTTAATATCTGGGTTATCGGGCTCAGGGCTCGGGCAATGAAATAACTGTAAGTCGCTCCTCCGAAATTCCCCGCATTCCTGTATTTTCAGTGGCAGTGTTGGGGTAGCTACGCCTTTCACACAGTAACAGCTATTTGTGCACACCCTAAGATGGGATCGGAAACGGTGTGAAATATCACCGCACTAATCTCGTCCAGGAGAGTTTCCTGGTCTTGAGAAATAGTGTGCCAGGGCACTACCACAAATAGAATCTCAGAAAAATGGAAAATTAAAAAATCTTTAAAAATTAAAAATATGGTTTCTTTGCTTGTTTAGGTTTAGTGCAGCCGTGAATAGTTGCGAATAGAAAGAAACCAGTCTTTCGGCGCTTTTCCTACAATGTGAATTTTGTATCCCTAATTTTGATTGAAAGCCACTGAAACATAGACCCAGTGAACTAATCCCTATCCATATTCAAATCCAAACCTTTTTTTAAGGCTTTCTTAGGCTGTACTATTGACTCTAGCAAATTGACAATAGAAAAATTTGAACCCGGCAGACAATCTGCACGAATATTTTGAATCATCAGCGAACCCTTCTCCGCTGGTTCCGTAGACATAACCGTTGGTTCTTGGGGAGTCGTAAAAGGACGGGCTCAGAGTCATGCGAAGCCCCGACGGATGTGGGCCACGGCCCGAACAAAGAGAGGGAGGGATCCTTTCGCCTCGTGAGAAACACCCAGCATCTCCCGACCCCGCAGTTTACCACACGAAACGACCGCTTCCTTCCCGTTCGACTCCTCCGGAGAAATAAATCAGTCCCGCCCGAGGAAACGGAAGCGAATTAATAGACCATTAAGAGACATTTTCCCGGCGCGTTTATATTTCGATTACCCAGTCGTATAAAATCGAAGTTTCGCTTCTCTCGATTCGAATACAGGTCATGTTCCGAAATTGGATTGCGGCAATTCGAATACGACAGCGATTATATCAGATAACTGTAATTTTTCTTGACATACCTTTCGTACTTTGCATAAATTGTTCCAAACAGGCCCTACATCCAGAAGCTTAAATGTGTAATAATCAGCGGCTTCAATCGAGATTAGCGTGATTAAGGAAGTTATGAAGAATGTTGAATTGCACTACTCACTTAAATTTCATGTTCAACACTTTTTTATGTTACCTAGACATAGAAAATAATTCCAAAAGGTCTTAAAAAATATTCTTTACACCCTCTCTCCTATATCATGAACAGGACGAAATAAAAATAATAAAAAATAGAATTAATAAATAAAATATAATAAAAATAAAAAATAATTCTTCCGACACGAGATTCTATAATAAAAAAGATTCGCTGGTGCCATCTGTCGAAAACATTATTCTTGTTTAATTCCGAGCTTAATATTCCAAAGTACAAAATAGCAACGAACCGCTAATGCGCTCGAGTGTGTCGAAGCTTTAATTTTCCCCTGGACCGCTCGAAAAGGAAAGGCGAAGAACGGTGGAAGCAGTTGCCCGGCCAGTTGTCGGCCCTCGGAGCGACTGTCCTCGTCATTCGCACCAATTTCAGTAATGGGGGCTTCTTTTTTTCCGAATGCTGTTTGTGGCCCCAAGAGTTCTCTCCCGCTCCGAGGAAAAATGTTAAGTGTACCTCGGGTTTTCTACCCGATTTCGCATTCCGCAACAGAACTTGAACGGCAGAACAGGGCCAAAATCGACCTTAACTCCGTCGGAATTTGGTCATTCAAAGAGTATCATATAAATCCATCCGATAGGAGGATTTTTCCTTTTCCCTTTATAACTTATTGTTATGTTGAGATATCTTTATTTCACGTATTTTTTATGGATGCAAAGGGGTTTGGAATATCATAATTACTGAAATTGTCCATTTCCACTCGTCTTAATTTAGTTCAATTGTTTCTCCCTGCTATCGTTAGGCGCTTTCCGCGGGTAAGGAAGAATATAAGGAAGCGTTCACGCTCAAAAGTCGACAGTTCAGTGACAGCGCTGCCAGAATTCTTCAGTATTGATCTCATACTGCAAAAAATTATGAGCGGCGGGATATATTCGTTGTGGAAATGTGGGCACGGGGTCGAGGAGTGGCGGTGGAAGGGGCCTTACCGAAAGGGACCGGTCTGGGCGGGTCTCAGCTTTTATGTAAGCTCAGACAGGACCCCGCAAGGACGGGCGCCGACTTCTCCTGCCAAAGTCGAACTTGAGCCCGACCGAGGCCCACACAATTATTAGACCGAAC
The DNA here is from genome assembly GCA_019843655.1 of Lethocerus indicus. Classification (NCBI taxonomy): domain Eukaryota; kingdom Metazoa; phylum Arthropoda; class Insecta; order Hemiptera; family Belostomatidae; genus Lethocerus; species Lethocerus indicus. Next base: position 14,658,431 of record JACDQD010000003.1, on the reverse strand, counting down.
GGCCTCCGAAACGATTCAGAATTATTTTTAAATATCCAGCTCTCGCTCTTTCCTATAAGATCTGAAGAATTTTCTGTGACCAGAACGGATATATTATATTCAAAATATTTCTTCCACTATCCACTACTTCTACGTTTATCAATTGTAAGATTTAAAAAAACACAATGGCAACGTGTTTGCACTAGTTATAACTGTAACAGTTGATTGTACAAGGAATAAAATACATTTTTGGATAATTTAATTGAAATTCTGATCTTATGATATTTAGTAGAGCCCACCTTTCGTAGAGGATATTCCGCCCAATTCTGCGTTTGGGCACATCGAAAATTATTAATTAGAAGTTATATAATAACTGTCGCCTGCGAAATGTCTGCTTGGTAGGGTAGGAGTGGCTAAGCGCGTTGTGTCGCAGGCCAGGAGAAAGCTGGAGGAGAACAAGCGCCCCGAGTTCAAGCCGGAGCCGAGGTCCTCAGGGGGAAATAAAAACAGGTTAAATCAGGACTCCAATCAATGTTGCGGAGTGATTGAGAATCTGAGCTGAGGAATCGAATCGAAAGCATTCGAAATTCATTGTACTGACAGCGCAAAATGGAGGGGGAATACTGTGTGTAGTCGGTGTTAAAGGTTTCCTTTGGCGAGCTGAAAGTGTGAGGTAATCGCCCGGACTAGTGGCGATTTTCGATTTCGAAATATGCATGGAGCTATACGACAAAAATTATTGTTGTTTTTATTCTGTTTTGTTCTTTTAAATATGGATTTTTAATATCGGAAAATTAATCCTACTGCGCCGTCTTATCTTTGTTTAGTTATCTGAGTGAAAACACAATTATAAGATTTTATGTATTTTATATGTCTAGCAATACTTTCGGATTTCATTTCCACCTTGTACTTCAGTGATTGATAGTAGCTTTTAATGATCCTTACTTAGCGTTATTCAATCGAACACAAATCGGAGTTTCTCCTTTCATAAAATGTCAGTTGGCCTACTGACATTTAGCCCCAGCGGTCATTGTTATCTAGTAAAGCCTTAGGTACAATATTATTGTCCTCAACACTAATCGAATCATTGCACCAAAATATAAATTATTATGACTAATTTTCCTATTCAGTCAGTGTTCGACCTTCCGTAACATTTTGGGGAAATATGGGTACGTTTTCATTTGCAATTATATTAATTGTTACAGCTTCCTTGTTACAAGTTTTAATTCGGGGTTGCCCAGATATGTAATGTAATTAGGGACGGGAAAGGAGCACTTTGAAGACATTGAATTGTTTTCTTTCCCTAGACAGTTTTCATTATTGTAATGTTGGTGTAGAAACCCTAAAATATATAGTCTGAATTCAATAATCGGTTTCCTAAATAGATACATACATAAACCAATAAACTTTTTTCATCTTATTTCGTTTTGGGTGTGGCGCTCCGATTCCGCCACTCGAATGTCCTTGCGTTAGCATGGTATTTAACTTTAACCGCAGACTAATGACCGGCAAGGCGTCGGACGGTAAAAAAAACTCTCAAACTGGAGGATTTCCGACTTCATAACCGGAATCCTGGTTTATTGCTTCGTTTTAACAAAAAATTTTATCCTCTTAAGGGTGGGACCAAATACAACTCCGGACGCCATTAGGAGAATAAATTAAGAAAACCCGGTACAAAAGCTGATTTATTTGTAAATTATTCAGATATAAAACAAGTAATCGTAAATTCTTTTATCGTTAAGTCATCATTTTAAGCAGTTTAAAGGAAATCGTTGCCACTAGAAGGATAGCATGTAGCACTTTCTGTTAGTGGAAGCGGATATTGGGTTTAAACCAATATGACCACCAGACGCGTCCTTGTCAGATTCAGGGAGACCGTCTCGGTATTTAATGTTCGTGGACGTTTCACCTTCAGTTTATAAATCCTACCTTCCTTTCTTTTTATCACTGTCGGTTGAGCTTAAATTATTGTATTTCTAACGGCTGCTCAATAAATGTTTTCAAATTCGAACATAATAAAATTATATTATGTAACACCGCAGATGCGCGCGAATTTCAAGGGCGAAATTCCACCTTCGGAACGGACCTGGCGGTAAAATTGGTACGTAAGGCGGCCGAAACGGTGAGAGTGGTGGTCAAAATGGCTTCGTCCACGTTTGTTTCAGTTAACTGTATTTTGCACTATTGTGTCTTTTGTTGTAGTCAATGTCATATCGCATTATTTATTATAACTTAATATAATTGACGCTTGCACTATATAATTAATAGAGGTGCGTCCAATTTTATATCGCGTCAATATATTTTTAATTCCACGATCTACAGTCCTAAAAGGGAAATTATTGAATGCGTTGTTCCTGGAAACGAAAAACGGACTAGACCTCACTTGTGTCGGGTTTGCATTAGAAGTACAATTGAAAGAATACTAAAACCCTTTCCAGGAATGGTCTAAAGATTGAGTTCTGGCCAGCTTGAGGCAAACCTCTTTCCCTACGCAATAAACTCGGACTGCGAAACACATTCTGAGGAAACAGTTGCGAGACCGGTATGTGAGATATTCAGAATGCACGAAATTAGTCAATAGATATCCACTTGGGTTGAATTTTACATGGTGGGTGGGGGCGGTGATGATTCAGGCGGTGGAAGCGGCGGAGAAAGCCGGCGACGTGGGAACATCGCCCGGCCTGCGCCAGTTGCGCAATGCCCCCCAACAACCTTCCCCGGTTGTCTTCTTACAACCATTTGCACGTCAAAAAAAAGTACGAGACTCTCCCCGATTGTTCGGTCGCTAGTGGCTTCAATTGGCCGCTCTTCTCTGAAGTTGCCCAATAAAGGCGATTTCTAGCAATTTTAAGTATTCGGACGGGGTGCCTCGGCTGAGCACGTGCCGCGATTGGCTTAGCTCGTCGGGCCCACTTCAAGTCTGAAAGGTGTCATTAGGCCCTGGCTGAAACTGTGAGACTGAATATGCCGAAATCTGAAGGGAAAGCGTAAGACGATGATAACTAAAGCTGCGATAATAAGAAGAAAGTCGAAGAAATAAACAAATGTTGTCATCATTGTTTTTTCCTCAGTTTTGACAAAGAATGTTCAGAAGAAGTTCGTAACGCCATTTAATTAATATTGGGGTTTAATTTTATTATTCTATAAGCTGCATAAGTGCAATATCCTAACTTGGTTAGGATTAGTAGTTGTAGTTCTCCCCACTCATGCGATTCTTCCGCTTATTTAGTTCAATAATTACCAACCTGATTGAAGCGTTCCGAGTAATGGAATAATGTATTTACATGTATGTATGTATTGGTTATTAATGTATGTCCGCGGCCAATAAATTGTATTATTCTGATTAGTTGCTAGTATTATTTAATGAATTAAGGAGGGGTTTATATCAGCGCGTTTAGATGATTTCGAATTCTTCCTGTTCCACATCATTAAACGTTTTAATAAACACGGATCCGGAACGGAAATTTATCGGAACTATTCGGTTTTCAACGGATTTAAGAAAACCGTTGGTCCGTAAAACCTCAGGCCCGATTGTTGATTTGAAACCAGTCGGCTTGCGACCGGTTTCTACTTTCGGACACCAGTATGCGGAACCAATCCCGCGGTGAATGACTTTCTAATTGTCCCTAAAGACGGATTGCTGCAATGTTTACCTGATCTCTATAAAACTCTATAAAATTTGTTTGCGCAATAAGAGTGGACACGCAGAAGTGAGAAAAACATTTAAAGACATATCACCGTGAACCCTGACATGCAAACACATTTTCCATTAATTTTGAGTTTGAACGGTTTCTATTCTAACTGTGACTGTATGTTTTATAATACTGCTAATGTCACATATATCTATTCTATTATTGGTGGACTGGTCTATGATTTTTGTGGGGTTTTACGCTTCGCAATTTACTCCAATATAAAGGAAATTAATATTTTCGCCTGTTGAGGTTCACTGTAAAAAACAATGACTTCCTTGGCCATCTTAATGGTTTTGCTGTGCGTTCGAGTTGTATTGAGCAACGAGCAATGCGAGAAAGGGGAGGGGGCAAGAAAAAAGCATCTCAGGAAATCTAGATTTGGCGCGGTTAAGAGCGGTTGGCACACTTGCCGGTTATAGTCGTCTCTGGCCTAACGGTATGACACGCCACAAACGCCCCTCTATTCGCCGCTTTTCATCTTATCAATGCAACCGGCAAATACCCAGTTTGCTTTTTGTCGGTGGCTCATATTTCGGCCCAGTTTCAGCTTAGATCGGTCAAAAAATTGCGTTTCACTTGTCGAAAGCTCAATTTCCAGTGTGAACATAACGCCATCTTCCGCTCAGATGGTTGTTGTTAGACACTACATAGTTTAGTGACACTAATTATATTACACAAAAACTAAACAAATATAATATAATATAATTCCCATCTAATGTGAGCAATATTTCTGTGCGGAAATTCTGCGACGTTTAATAAAAATGTAGTGTTTTATTGTTTACTCTTGTTGATATGCCATTGCGAACTCATTTTCGTCATAATTCATTCTGGATAAATTTTAAGTTCTAGAAATGGAATTTATTTAAACAGTATGTATAACAGTCTACGGATGAATTTTATCGGTATATTAATTAGCTTATCACTCTGTCTTGTAGATTATAGTATTTGTGTCCGAGTAAGAAAACACTATCTGGTAGTGCATTCTATCTTATAACACCGGTACAATAAACAGTGATAATTCGGCATTTAGATTCGTCGTTAAGATGGACGACGTGTCATCTCACGGAAGGAAACAGATATCTGATCCAACTAACTGGAACAGGCTCGATTAGGAAATTACTCCAGAAATGAGTCGCCCGAACAAGTTTACCGTCAGAGAGTGGAAGGAGCCGGTATCTATGAGTGTTTGTCCAGTGTAAAGTGGCACGGGCACACCTGCCTCTTAGCGTTCTTCATCCGGGTCGTGACCCTTACTCACTCTCCCATTCCCTGTCTTTCACTTTATACGTTTCGTAATTCCATCACCGCGTCCTTATCACTACAATTTCTATTCCAGGATCTAATCACACCGGAAGCACAAATCACACTCGATAAATATCATATTTATTTCATTCGTGTCATCCACTTGTAAGGCATTAATTAAATTTTCCTTCTTCTACAGACTCTGGTTTGAACTGTTTCGTGGCGATCACCTTGAGTCGCAACCTTGATGGGAAGACTCAATCCTGCCTAGAGGTTATAATTTCCTCGAAAAAATTATTGAAATATTCGTAACCGCTTGTAGGATGACTGTTTAAGATTAGGGAGAACGGCCAGGGAAAGGAATGTCAAGGTTAAGCGACTTTAACCATAAGAAAGCATTGTCCGAGGAGGGACAATGTTCTGAATAAACAAGGAGAAGCGACCATTGGCCGCCTCCCAACTCTAGCTCAGAGTTGATCACTCAGGGAATACGAAAGTGGCCTATGCTTAATGATAAATGGAATCGAGTTCTAAATTTCTATCGTTCGCACGTTATTTTGTCGTAGACCGGAAAAATGGTTCGCGATGCAGCTTAACTTAAGCTAATGAGAGCTTGAGGTAATGAGAAGTTGATGGCAACATAGGAACAACAAATGGTGTGGCTATACCCTTTGTGGGGGCTCACCAAAGCTCTGTGATTGATGAGGAGGGGGGCACATGCTGCAATCTGGGTATACCTTTTTATACTTTTATGTAAAATCACATTGGCAGTAGTGAGGGGGGAATTTAATTTCTGATTCATTCCATTCACGGAGTCCTGGGGTTGTTAAATGGTGACTTGTCATCTAAATGGGCGCGATATTTCTCGGAAACCGCAACCGGGAGATGTGTTCTGTTCAACCCTGGTCAATATTTATTACTGTTCTGTGTTGTTACAGGGGAATCTGAATATTTGCTCAAAGAAGAAAGTCATGGGGAGAGAATAAGACGAGAAACAGGAGGTAAGTAACAGCAATTAATACGCTACTTTGGGACAGGATGGTTCTGTGTGTACAGACTATGTGTTCAAACTTTTCTACTTTCTCTTAAGATTTTGTTTATATTTATAAAAGTATTTTCTATCTATGTTCTATCAATAAAAGTTCAAAGAAAATAGTGCATTTCCAAAATACTAATGCTACATGCCAAACCACTGCCCACTGAACTATTTTTTCTACTTATTTATCATTCAAATAAGAAATAAAATAAGAAACAAAAGTCATATTTTTCTTCTGAATTTGATTTTCCATAATTATGATCTCCTTGTTATGTTGGTTTGGCGTGTTATTTAATTAGATATCAATACATAATACTTATAATGTGAAATAAACAATACTCAATACATAAACCTAAAATATGAGAATTTAAAAAATGTAATGAAATATAACAACTCTTGTCATATGAAAAAAACTGCTATAAATGTCTATTGTAAATGTGACTCGTAAAGCGAATTTCAATTTTTTTTTTTTTCTAATTCGAGTGTTCATAGTAGCATGTATGTATAGCGTAAACAATGGTAGAATTGTATATAACATTCTGTGCCTTGTCTATTCTTCTATTCTCGTTACTCTATCTATCTATTTTAACTGTTAATGTTAACTGTGAGATATTCTACACATTTTATGACAAGGAATAGATTCCATGCCATGATTTCATCGCGAATAGATAATTTTGCGCTAGTGGTTTAAATGCAGTGGAATAAAGTAAAGAATCTCACAATTGACATTAACCTTAGTTTAAATAATCTGTCACTAACTCCTTCACTTCATATCTCAGATGTCACTGTACTATCTTTGGAAGAGAGTGGGAGGTTTCGGGAATCGCCGCTAGGGGTGCTGTCGTCGACGGCCCGGACGTTCGTCCAAGATGGGGCAACAACTGAGTTCGCCACTCAGATTCTGGGCACGACTGTAGGTCGAACGTACGCACGACTGTTGTCCACAGGATCTAGAGTTTTCTACGACAATGGACGCCCCTTATCACCCTTCTCCACTAGGCAGGACGCTTTCCTCGTCTTTCCTACCGTACCCGGTTATATTAGCCCCACACCCACACACAATTCTCAGGTACACTATCAGACCGCCATACCTATACCCGCTCCTCATATTATACAACCCGAAATAGAAAAACAACCGATCAGCTACAACGAAATATACGAAAATCCTACCGAGTCACTTCGAAAACCTACGCCCGAGGAGAAGAAAGAGCACGTAATAGCACCGAGGAAAGAATTCCTACCGAAAAGGAGTGGCGATGTCAAACCGGCGAAGGTGAAGCCAGATTCGGGCCTACCGACATTTACCGTCAAGAATGAGTTCGCTCCGAGCGGATTTTCCTACCAAGACCCGGTAGAAAGCAAAAAGAAAGAGGACCCGAAAAAGCTCAGGGGAGGAAAAGGACTGTTTAGGGGAGGAGTACACATAAGAAATGAATTCCAAAAGTTCGATACGGTGACGTACGTGGGCTTCGCCGATTTTACGACGACCGTCGGGAATACGGTCATAATTTTTATGCCTAAAACGTCGGCCCAAAATACGGGAGCGGTCACCTCTATATCCGGGGAGGCGACTCTGAGACCGGAAGACGCGCCGATGCCCGTCGTGAGCACGGTTAAGACATTCATGTCTCATTCCCCTGGCATGGCTACCAAAACTGTAACCGGGCATAACTTGAACATGCATACCGCTCTACCGACGATCCAAGCAGACACGAGGAACAGCAAAGCTTTCGAGCCCGCCTTGGTCGAAGACCAGACGGAGATGGAACCGGACACCGAAGCCCCTCCCACAACACCCTCCGAGACCCTCGAGTCCAGCCATCTACCGGAGGACGCGCCACCGGTCGAGTCGGCGATTACGGAAATACTACCCTCCGAAACATTATCGACTGAAGTGATGGCCACAGAAGTCACTACGACGGAGGAACTCCCGACGGAAGTAATACCGACGGAAACGTTATACGTTGAGGATATTATGGAGACGGAGACACCGAGCAGATTTGCGACGACGACCACTTTGGTATATAACTCGGATGATCAACCGCTGGGTTTAGTAAAATCTATCGGTGGAACTGAAGCTTTTAACGGAACGACTACGGTGTTTACATCGTTCCTATTTGGAACTGTACTCAATGGCGATTACACTCAGTTGACCCAAACGGCGTCCAGCATATATTATGAGGTCGAAACGCCGATTATTGAGCCTACGCCGGTTTTGGAAAGTTCTGTATCCACGGCCCGAGAGGAAATACCGGTAACCGAAAATATCCTAGAGGAGCAACCATCCCTGGAACTTACGACCAGTGATGATATGATAACTACGCCGCTTGACGTTGTCACAGAGGGCAGTAATGAACAAATTGTTCCTCTAGAAGAAGAGGCTTTACCTCAGCCTACAAATTATATAACCGAAATCATCCCGACTACTGTGTTCAAAACATTTACCTATTTGACTACTTTCTTTATACCGGATGACAATGGATCGACAAGCATTTCGATAAGTTCGAGAGAAGTAGTTTCGGACGAAGTTATTTACGTCACTACCTTATTAAGTGATGATAACCCGAATTCAATTACACCGACAGAAGTTGTAGAATCTTTTGCGACCCAAGGAAGCAGTGAAGTTTACACCACTCCGGAGATGGTTAAGAACGAGGAAATAACCGAAAGTATTCCAGCCACGACTTTCGACGATGTGTACGTCGGTCCTCTTCAAGCAACTACTTCCGAAACTGATACTCCGTCCCATGAAACCACAATGGATAAGAAATCAGAATCCATTCCGGAATCCCAGGAAACGACTTCTCAGAGCCCCGGAGAATCAAATTTACAGCCACAAGAAAATCATGGAAATCAGTCGGAAAGTCCTTCACAAACCGTTGTTAATGAGCCAAAAGACCTAGAAACACTTCCGCAGTTGCCGCAAACCACGCCGAAACTCCCAGACACGTCTCCGGGTCTCTCTGAACCGGAAACTACGACTGAATCAAAAATAGATTCGCGTCCATCGGGAGAAGAAGTTCCTAAAGAGATAGAATTAATATTTAAGACATTGTACACCACTTACACGTATTATACGACATTCTTCCAAGATACTTCAACAAGTGTACGGAGCAGGGAAGTTGTGATAACCAATGTTCTTACTACTACACAGGACAGTGAATCAACGATAAAAGCGACAGAACCTTCTGTTGCTGGACTCTTTGACAGAGAAAATAGTTTTATCAGTTCTGATATAGAACCGACCAGCGCTGTTGCTGAAGCCCCAGCTACAATTACGGAACAAGAAAATCTATTCACCTCAACTTTGAATTCGGTTGATATCGATAACGAATTATTTGCCACTCCAAGTCTCGATTCAAAAATTCCCATCTATAAAACATACACATACTTCACAACAGTTCTAGTAGACGGAGAAACATTAATTGAGAGTAGAACCGAAGTACTACCGACCGAAGTAACCAATACGGAAGCCGCTTTCAGAACTGCTACGTCGGAAGACAACAACGTCGTACCCGCAACAGATCAACTAGAGGAACCATCTAAATCTGGGGGTGGAAAGAAGAAGCCAGTGTACGGTACTATATACAGGCCTCAAAATTCCGATAAGCCCATTTCAGAAGCGTATACAGAAAACATGTTCCAGTCTCCGTTACAATCTAGCATAGATGATGGTTTTACATACGATACCACTATGTCTCGTGACCATAGAACTCCTTCGACTGCTCCATTTATAGACGAGACAACATCCCCTGAAACGGATATAAAAAATAAAGAAGGAGAACCGAAACAAGAAGATGGGTTCGGAATAGGAGCAACACATGTTGACAGCGGAGAAGTAATTGAAACCATGGTAACGGACATCACAAGCAGCAGCTCAGGCGGCAGTTATAGAATCTACGACGAGCCCGAATCGGACCCCAATGACCAAATTAGTTCCGAAAGCAACACGGAGGAAATAGAACCGTCATTCTCTCCAACTCTACTTCTTCAAACAAGTTACACGACATATACTTATTTTACCACAGTATATAAAGGAAGTTCAAGTGAAGTCATTAGTCGGTTCGATACGATAACGAATGTGGTCACAGAAACGGTTAGACCGTCGGAATTAGAAGCCAGATTGAGCCCTGAAGAGGCTACATTACCGATAACCTACTTCACTACTTTCACATATTGGACAACACTTTATAAAGGCACTAATACCATGGTAACAAGTAGGGAGGAGACTGTGTCCAATATCGTTACACCCGTCATTCCGTCAGCTACAACTACAGAAAGCATACAGATGACGGACTCGTCCATAATGCCAACTATGACGGACAAAATGATTTCCCCTACGGAAGTGTCAATGGCACCAACAACCTTTTACACAACCTTCACATATTTTACAACGTCTTATTTAGGTAATGAGACAGTGATTCACAGTCATTTGGAAACGAAAACGAATATAGTAACTCCAACACCGGTGTCTACCGAGGTATTACCAACTATACAACCGGATGAGGCCAGTAAAAATGATGAAACGCAGGATAACGGTACGGATTCAACATCAACGACTGGAGATCAAACGCAAAAATTAACGGGTCTCATTTCTAAAATACGAACATCCGAAGTTAACGACGGAACGACGACGCTCTTAAATACTGATGTTTATGGCACATATATCGACGGCCTGTACGCTCAAGTTTTAGAAAGTTCTGCCGAAATATTAACGGCAACTCCGACTCCAACCCTGACAACCGAAATCATAAATCCCACTGGAATTGTTTCTATTAATGAGGGCCGAATTGTGGACGCCGATAGAATTTCAACAGTCTTTTATACTACAAAAGCTGTCGGTACATTCATTAATGATTTGTACGCGCAAATAATAGAAAGTTCATCTTCAATACAAATAGACGAAGCCAGGAGGACACTTTTGCCCACCGACCACCCTTCAACAACGGTCATCGGTTCTAAGTCGTACAGAACAGGCCTCGTTCGATTAATAGAGGGTTCTATCGTAAAGGATGGCACGACCACCTTGTACGAGTCTAAAGTAATAGGGACAATTGTGGATGGTCGCTACGCTCAAATCATAGAGAGTACATCGAGCTTTAAAATGGATATGGTATCCACTACAGTTCCTGAAATCTCCCCAACAGCCACAACTGCGGTTAGCGAAGAAATAACTCCAACGATTTCTACAACATCTCCAAGTCCCGAGGTAATAGAGAGCTCGATAAGTGACACGAGTACAACAGAATCGGGCGAAAGCGAAGAGGAAAAATCAGAAGAAACCGGAGGACCAGAGTCACGTGTTAAAACGAGACTTAGGTTTAAGTCTAAAACGAATACGTTTACACCGAGCATCCGACCGTTCTCGTCCCGTGCACGGGTATCATTTTCACCGAGGAAAACAAAAATAGGCGATCCAGCGACTATAATAACAAGAACCTCTTTTACACCGACTGTTACGGCTACTCCGGCCGCTACGGGAGGATTCGGAGCGAATAAAAATCGTTACTCTACTAAATGGCGAGCGAGTTCATCGAGCGCTGCGGATGTCAAGCCTTCGTCCGCTGGTTCCCGACGATTTTCAAGACCGAGGGGCAGTACAGGCGGCATTTCGTCGGCCGGATATAGAGCAAGGACTTCGTCTAGTAAAATACAGCCCACTTCGAGTTTCGGTGGATCCAGACGAGGTGGGTACAATTACAGGACATCGGCACCAGCCAGGTTCAGTACGACAAACCCTACTTCCAGACTGAGAATAAGACCGACAGTATCTACCGGCGCGGGAAAATTTTATGCCACTACGACTAATTCAGTCGACGATGTGAATAGTAATGATATCGGAGGGACAACGGTTGTCACTGAAGATCCGGAGGAGTTTCAAAAAGAAGAACACGAAGCTCCCACTACGGCTCCTTCCACTACAACCGAATCGGCAAGAAGGACTAATAACCCACTGTTGCGTTTCAGACGCCCGCCCATTTTACAGAGACAATATACAACGACAACGACCAGCAAACCGACGACTGCTGCCCCTACATCAAAGAAGAACTTAATCAGGAGACCGGAAAATCGTGGACAGCATTTTGGTGTAGCCCCAAAACCGAAAGCACCACCGCCCGTTATTGGTAACAGACAACGATCGAGGCCTGTTAACAATCTGTTTCCACCGAGAAGTCTTTTCAAGAAACCGTCACCCGCCGAAGAAGCGGATGAAAAAGAGGAAGAAGAAAAAGCACAAGATGAAATAGAGGAAGATGAAATAGAAGATAATGAATACGAGGGTTCCGAAACGGCCGAACTACAATCTTCAACGACCACGGAAGCTTCAAAAACAGAGAGGCGTGGTAAAGGCTTCAATATTGTCCCTATCAGGCCTTTTAACAGGCGACCCAGAGTCAAAAGGCAAGCTGATTACGGTAGTCGGAGTTATACCTCGAGATACAGAAGACCATCTCCAAAGAAAAGCACGCCGGAATACACGGAAGAAGTGGCGAAGCCTGTTGAAACTCAGAGGCAGACATCACCCAGCAGATCTCCCCGAAATCGTGGCCAACAGCAACGACAACCGAAACAGCAGGGACAACAGACACAACCGAAGCAACAGGGACAACAGACACAACCGAAACAACAGGGACAACAGAAGCAACATGGACAACAGAAACAACTGGGACAGCAGAAACAACAAGGACAACAGAAACAACAAGGACAGCCGAAACAACAGGAACAACAGAAACAGTCGAGGGTGAGACCGTCGCCTGTCAATAATTCTCCTAGAGCTCAATTCACCTTAAGAGACAGATCACCAACGACTTCCAGTCCTAGATCGAATTTCAGAAGACCCACTTCATCGCCGAGAAGAAGAACATCGGAGTCTCCTCCAGCACAGCGGCCCAAACCACCGAGACTGAAGACACCGTCCTCTCAAACCGAAACTACAACATTGACGAGAACGAATAGCGGGAGAAAGTTCAGTTCTAGACGTCAATCGAGTAGGTCAAGGACGAGAGAACCTGTCGATTTAGATACGTACACATTTTCACTATCGAGTTTCGATGGAACGATTACAGTCACTCACAAAATACCGACCGAAGTTACAATACCTATCGTTAACGGAAAGAATACAGAATATAAAAACGTTATAACGGCAAAACCGAGCCTGGAAACATTAGGTCCTCATCAATACAGCACAACTATTGCGAAGGATGGAAAACCCATTATTCAGTTGACGAGTGAAATAACTTCGACCCAGCCGAATGGAGTGGTAGAAGTGACAAAGTTTTTGGTGTACGAGACGCCAACTACGAGTGTTACGTTTACTCCCACATTATTGCGAGGTCGGAAGACATCTTTCTCTCACATTATTCCGAGCACAGTCTATGATGTTGTGCCTGAAGTGAGCACTATGAAACCGAAACTTTCAGCAAATGCTCCGCTGGCAAACCTTCTTTTGTCCCAATTATTGCTAGGAAATCTTGGGTTGCAAAATACACTAAATCCTCTAATTGGACTAAATCAGCCTCAGGTTGAAGCAACGCCAACGACAGAATATAAAACAAGGACAACGACTTACATTACGACCGTCACGGATCACACCTCGACTGTGATACCGCTTACCTTTAGAGGAAAACCAATTTTGACCACAATCGTTGACAGTTCGACTAATGTAATAACTGCAACGGAATATATAACGGAAACCAATGTTGTAACACCGACACCCGTTCAAGCGATAAATAATCAATTGAATACACTTCTGCTCCCTGCACTTTTGCAGGCACAACTGCTGGGACAACAGCAGCCCTCGGTGAACCCCTTATTGGAAACATTACAGCAACTTCAAAACGAACAATTAAACGTGCAAGACAAATTGATAGAAGAAGAACCGGAACAAAAATTTATTTCTCGCAGGAGAAATAATAACGAGGATGAAGAAGATTTTGGAGAATCGGAAGAGTCTATCGATGTGGAAGAACCCGTAGCTGAGAACAAATCGAGGAAAAAAGCCAAGGTAAAGGTGAGACACAAAGCAGATTCTGATTTGAGGCACGAAGAAACCAGTTTGGTGACTCTTTATGTGTCCGGTAAACATCCTGGTGAGTTCAGTACGGTCGTGTCTACTGTAACATTGGGAGATGGAAGTTCAATTAGGAAGCGCGAAGTAGGAAACTACGCGGCACCCGATTTGAACGAGTATAGGGTTCAGATTTCTAAAACACCCGAATTAGGCGGGTCGTTTTCGGACGACACCGATTATATTACATCGGTATTAAATGACGTGGACATAGAGAGCAGTGAAATAGAAACGCAGAGCTTAGAGAGTATAGTGGGCGACGTAAGCAGATACGTTACTATAGAAAAATCGTTAAATACGGGTCTTCTCGCAGACGGATACAGTCATCCCAGCCTTACTGTAAACCACGACAAAAGTACCGGTCATTTTTTATTGAATAGCCCCGCTGAGTCTGCTCCGGACCAGCGGATAGGCCATTCAAGGAGTACCTACAATGCCAGAGTGAAGAGATCACAAGGCGCAGAGACACCAAAGCGCAGGAGGGTGAAAATCAGAGTACCCGTCCATAAAGCACCTGGCAGTGTTCATCCAGATGTAAAAATGCCCGAATTACCTATTGAACCAGTAGTTGAAAAAGCGATTCCAAATAAAACGGAAACGCCCATCATTGGCACGAGGAGAATAAAAATAATTAGGAAAAAAATTGCACCGACGAATGAAATGAAGCCCAATGTCGGTAAACCACACATCGCAGTAAAAAGAAGACGTTTGATTGAAACTCGGAATCCAACCTTGACATCGACAGAAGAAAATAAACACATTACTCAAAAGGGAGAATCAGACACGACGCATAGTAAAAGAAGAAGAGTTTTAGTTTCGAAAAAACGTGTCTTAAACAATCACGAACCGAGTACGAGCCAACGGAAAATAATAACGGTCACCAAACGGAGGCCCATTCACACAGCCAATATAATTCCCCCGGAAAATGTTGAAGAGATGTCTACACTTAACCAATTTCAACCCAGTATACCATCTGAAGTTGCTGGAATCGAAAGTAGCGCAACGGCTTCACAATTGTTCACGAACAAGCAAGTCCGCAACGAAGATCCTATTTTAGAACCCCATGTAATAAGCAACGAACAATCGAATTCCGAAGAATCGCTGGTGCAACCTTCTTATGAAGCCGTAAAGGATTCCAGCATTGTTACAAATTTCCCGACTTCTAATTTAGAAATTAGTAAACAAATTATAGAAACGTCAGACATTTCCCATACGGAATCGACATATACGTACTATTCTTCAAACGGAAGTGAAAATAGTAAAGAACACAACTCGGAACTAACGGTCGAAGATGAAAAACCGACGAGGATCGTTAGGCCAACCAAATTTTCTTTAAAAAAACAAATATCTTCCAGGTCCTCATATACAGGATTCCAAAGACGGAAGCCGATATCATCAACTACACAATCTATTCTTTCAACTAAGGCTACTTACAAATATCGAGCACCATTAAAAATAAGAAAGAAAACCCAAGGCTCCTTTCCATGGAGAAATACTAAACCGCATGACGTATCGCGAGATCAGCTTCAGGACCATGTAACACCGAATTACGAACATTCGCACAATTTAAATAAATACACGACGGAATCAGAAGAGGTGGCCCAATTAAACACGCCAGGAAGCACGGAAGCAAATATCGAATTTACAACTCCACAGTTGATGCTGGATGATGATCGGATGGAAAAGATAAACGCATCCCAGTTATCAGTTGATGACGGTTTCAATGAAACAAACCCTGAAAACGGTTTTGACTCCTCTACATTCCGTCTGGAGGAAACGTCCACAGAGGTACCAGAGGACCAAAAGTACCCAACAACCGAGTCAACCACGGTGTCGGAAATGATAAAGAACATTGAGGCTTCGTCTGAGGAACCCGGCAGCGACGATAGGCCAATTGATGGTGAAACAAAGGACGATGACAATAATGGACAACAATATCTGACCCCAACACCCGACAATATTCAATATACCATCGCCGATACTACCCAAGGCCCTGAAATGGACACAAAGCCGTCTGAAGAACCACAAAACGTTCCATACGATGATGCGATAACAAATCAGGAGGACATAACCGATATGTCAGACAATACTACTGACGATAAACTGGCGTCGAGTACAACTGAGGAAACCGATGCCTCAACGACGAATATTCCTACTCCCGTTTCATTTGAGTCCGAAATTTCCAACACTCCTCTTCCAGAAACATATATAACTAAAACTGTGACGACTACACGGCTGCGCACTTACACATACATAGTGACAAGAGTTAGCGCTGACGAACAAGTTATTACATCGTCCACAACTGTCAGACCCGATGTAAAGACATTAACTGTGACTGAGTTGTTGCCTGCCTCTAATATGCCAGGTGAGATATAATAATAACATTTCTGAAATATGAAACCTGTAACCAGTTCCAATACTAATACCATTTAGGAAATAACAAAATTCATTTATTCATATCGCAGTAGTGTCATATTTCAGAAATACATATAGATATAAGTAGTTACCAATAAAAGGAGTATCATATTTCAGGAATACAGCTTTAAGCGGTTCTTGTCTTGTCGCCCCTAAGCTACCTATCTATTTTAATATCTCGTGGTGTCAGGCATTTTCGACTCGTTATAAATAAGGACTGGGTTAAAAACGTGTTTAAACTATGTTTTAATGTTTAAGGCTTTCATGATCTACTTTTTAACTTAAAATTTTATTGTGCCAAAACATATCCTTCACTGGTTCGATAAAGCCATACCAAAAAACACATCTACCTCCCATTAAATTATTACTTATGTCCATTAAGATATCACATTTATACAAACAATTCAAATTAATTACAGCAAATTTAATTCTAGTGGCCAAGTTAGAATAATGGCCAAGAATTTATAATGAGCTATTTGGACGAAATGTGTCGTAAAATATTGAATAATAATACTTTCATTGGTTAATAAAACATAAATATATTTTGGCATAATAAAAATGGTAAGTTTAAAACATTTTGTAAAATAGCTTATTAGTGTAATATCCGCACCGGAATTTCAGCATTTGTCTATCGGTACTATCTGTCTTCTACGTGTTGTACGTCAGGCATTGCGTAACCGATCAGCTATAAATATATCTGTATATAAATTTACCACCTTTACTCAACTTTACTTTTTATTGCATGTAATTTCATATTTCTAAATCTATCCAAAGCTTCTATGTTCGTTATTTTCCTGTCAAAATCTCTTCTGTTATAATTATAGCAAAATTGTTGAATTCTGGTGGTGAATCCTGGCTATAATTTGTTTACCGATAAATGGATCATTTCGTTGTCATAAGCTATTCATTCACTTTCAATCCAAATTATTACGTTACATTGGTACATTAAATTAAGGAATATAATGAATACAGTTTTCAGCCTGCAGGAAGTTTGGGTGAACAGAAATTCAGTTAACCATTGTCTGCGATTGTATCGTTTGGGTCCATATGGGGGTACTCAATTCAATTGGTGCTAGTAGAATGAACAACCTTTCACGTTTTTATGACGCCATGTGAGGGGAGAGTGGGTCATGGCAATAACATTACAGCGTAGAATTTTGTCTTTATAACTGTGCGCTATATTAAATTAATTTTAACGGTTTATTTAAATATAATAATTAAATACATTACTGTAGTAATAAATGTTTTTAGTTCGGATTCCAACTTTTCAATTAGGAACGAACCGATTCATTGAATATTTATTTTAGCCCATTATATAAGTAGTATGTACTAAGTATTCGTATATAAGCCGATTCTTCATTTAATACAGATTAACTTCATTTAATAAATTTAACGATTCTTATGGTTAAAAATATTTTTTTCGTTTAAATGGCCTTCTTTCGATTTACGCGGTAACTTAATTTTACTTTCACGTTAAGATTCTTGTACAATTATCTTCCTCAAGATTAGTAAAATAGTTAATTTATTAGTAAACTAATATTTTGATAAGTCTAACTCATTTTGTTTTTACTTAATTAATTTGGACAGAAGTATGTATTTTCATTATACCTTATATACTATATTATTCCTTTGTATTTTCATTACGGTGTTCGGTAGGGAGAAAAACCGGGACAAAGGTTTATTGTTTTCGTACTTCCGCGTCAATAGAGCGATCGGTTCGGGGAATGAATATAATAAAACAACTGATTGCAAATAGTATATATATTTTGGTGGGGAAAATGAGACGTGTGTATGTGCCGGTGATGCAGTAAGTGTCGGCGAAGTGGAAGGGAGGGGCCGTCACAACCTGGCGACCAAAGTGATGAGCAACGGAGTGGAAGTGATAGTTGCGGCGGGTACCTCAGCCTCGCTCAGGATACTGCCATCCCACCCGCCAACCCCGATCACCCTCGCTCCGACAACAGTCACAGATCACATGCTCATGCTCCTGCCCCAAGACAGCCAGGTACCTACCGCCCAGTACGCTGCTTCACATAAATATACGCCCAGTGATCCAATCCACTAAAAATAATCTTTGAATCACTCGCTAACAATCTCCCGACTAATATAATTTCACGAAAAGAGTAGCGGCTATGAACAACAGAAATATTCGGTCGCGAGACCCTTCCTTATAAAAAATGCATAGGGGCTCGCCAACCCCAGTTTTTTGGGACCATGTTCTGAAACATAATAGGATCCTGCGCTTTCAGCTTTTTATGCTTATACATCGCGAGCCTGTTCCGCGAGCGTAGTTTCGTAATGCTTTTATTTATCATCGTAGTATCGCGTTTCATATTTACCATCTCCTAAAAAATTTCGAAGAGGCGGTACGAAATATATATTGGCTAAATTGATGTTGTCATCTTCATGCTTATATCTAGTGTAGAAACCATAAAATCGAGTAGCTTTCAGTTCTATAGCCGACCTAATAACGACTGATTTATCCTTGCCGCTCCAACTATTACTTACGACGGATATATACTATACTGAAAAATACGAGTACTTAGAACAAAACGCGATTTCGGTTAGGACAACTTTTGTAAACGAACGTTCCTTTGTAGAAACCGCATAACGAATTCGTGACGAAGACGTACATGACGACGTATACCTACATGACGACGTTCTCTCAAGAGGGCTCAACTGTGGTCTCGAGCCGGGAACGGACGGTGACGAACGTGGTGACCGAGGAGATAGAACCGTCCAAGACGAGGTCCACCGGTCACGTGACTCTGACCGCCAGTCCCGACCTCACCACCGCCGTGTACAGGACCACATACACCTACCTCAACACGCTCATCGACGGTGAAGTCCCGCTGGTCGTCACCTCAAAGAAGACCGTAGCAAATACGGTCACCGAACCCCCCAATTTGATTCAACCCTCCGAAGTCCCCATACAGGACACCAATACGTACCTCAGCACAGGTAATAAGCTAATTATTTACTATAAAATTATGAAATAATTAAATGGTATAAAAAAATAATATTCACATATGATATTATACTACTATAGGTAATTAACAACTGAATAATTGACACCACATGTAAATTAAAATTCCGAAAACTATTTTTACATTACGCCTGTATACGAATGTCCCAATCCTCAGGAAGAAACTCTTGAGACCCTTCAATTGCAGTCGCTGTACAGGAAAAAGAGGAATGTTTCAGTATAATAACCTGCTCTATTTTTACACGCTTTTATTTATAAATATATTTGTAAGTGTCTTAGGGCCAGCCGTGATAAGTAATATTTAAATACAATTTTCAGTCGCCTACACAAGGACACTGAGCGATGGCGAAAAAATGAAGATCATTAGTACCGAAGACGTCCTGACGCAAGTGGTGATCACAGAATCTGATTACATGCCTTCGACCATAAA
This sequence comes from Lethocerus indicus, assembly GCA_019843655.1. Classification (NCBI taxonomy): domain Eukaryota; kingdom Metazoa; phylum Arthropoda; class Insecta; order Hemiptera; family Belostomatidae; genus Lethocerus; species Lethocerus indicus. Next base: position 14,638,583 of record JACDQD010000003.1, on the reverse strand, counting down.
CATACAACCGACCGCAGTCACTACCGATGTCACTAAAACATATTTCGTTACGTATACGTATTACAGCACGTTATTGGAACATGGCAGTACAGTAATTAAATCCGACGTAGCGACATCTTCGGATATCGTAACCGAAAAATTTACTATACGCCCTACGCGCACACAAGTGCAATCTTCAACCGACGTCTCGATGAATATGCCGCAGATAGAACCTGGAAAAGAGCCACCCGACTCTCATAACCTGTTTGCTACTAAAACGTATCTCACAACGTTCACTTATTTCACTACTTTGCTCCAGGACAATAAATCTCCTAGTATAGTAGTCAAATCTCGAACGAAGGTAGTTCAAAACATTGTAACTGAAAAAATTGATTCCTCGTTACTAGATTCAAAGTACTTGGATTTACTACAGCCTTCGTCTCTAAGCGAAAATACACAGTCCTCGTCTATGTCTGCCGATAGTCCGAAAATTGAAATCACCGCCCTGGAAACGGGGACGGTGAAACCGACATCTGTATTTTCATCCGTGGAAGAATCGTCTTCAAACAATGTAATAAAAGGTTCGACAATTATATTCTTCGATGATGATGAAGAAGACGAGTTTAGTGTGCATAAGAAAACGGACGATTTTAAGGAAGGATTAGCAAGTAAAACTCAATCTACATCCATGTTATTGAAAAACACCGAGGGTCAGACGCCTACACCGAAGCCTTCCTCCGCTACTTCAAAATTCTTGACCGAAGTATCGACCAAATTGCCCTTACAAGATCTGAAAGTAACGAACAATTCCGTGCCGGAACCTTCCAATAAACTACCGGGAGGTGTAGTCGGTGTTACGCATAACGAAGATCATGTGGACAATCCGTTATTCCAAATCGGCGCTCTAGGCATTAACGGACTTAGCGCGTTGGGCCCAGTGTTCAATGCAATGGCGGGGCTGATACAAAACAATTTAGGAACGGACAAGAAGAAAAACGAAACCCACACTAAGCCGCCAAATGTAGTCCCCCAGTACTCGAAAGAACCTCTTCATCCCCCAACTCCGGCCCCAACAATAAGATCACCGATATATATTCCGGTCGGAGGGCTAGCCGCGACCGATTCCGAAGCATCGGAAAGTCAGCATGTTGAGGGGCACAACACATTTCCGGACACGAACGAAAGAGCTAAACCATACTTGGTTTCCGGCAGGCCGAATATAGAAGCCGCTTTGTTATCTGGCGGTATTCCAATAAGTCCGGGACAAGTGATAACAACTAACAGCGATGTGATTATCGGTAAACCGGCTATTCATGGACCGCGGCCTCCAACGAAACCTTTGAAAAATGACGAAGTGCAAGGAATGAAGCCACCACCACCTCCTCCTCCTCCTCCTCCACCTCCGAAATCTCCATTTTGGCCAGTGAGAGATCAGAGCAGATACCCCAGCATTCTCATACCGCACAGAGTGCCGCCCGAAGATCAATTCCCGCTTCCTCCGAAAAGAGAACACTACCCGTCTCACGTTAGAGACCCTTATAAACCATCAAAGGAAAACGACCATGAAATACATAAACTTCAAAATTTCAACAAGAACAATAATTATCACGACTTCAAATTGGATCATTCAGTAAATAATCACAAGGTTCCGTTGGACCATATGAACGTGTACAACAATCCTGTAGGCGCCACGAACTTTTTCGACGACAAGGAAGGAAACTTTCCCCACCCACAATTTTCCGAATATACGAATAAGCATAAAATTAATTTCGGTAATATCGGAAAAATTCCTACAAATTATCACGAAAATTCGAATTCGAAGTTACATGCGATAAATACTAATCAAAAGTTACCGGAAATGCACGAAAATGAATACGTGAGAGGTGACGTGTTAATGAACAAACCGAATAATGTGGAAATAAATGTATTACGCCACAATTATCCACAACCTCAACAACCGACGAGAATTCATTTGGATGGAATATCCGACCTTAGACCACCGACAATACCATTGAATTCTCCAAACTACCAGATTGACAATAAATTACCTCCGTTGCCAGTAATTAACAACGTTATGCCTTTAATTTCTAATGAGGCTATTACACATGGGCCACAAAATGCGAATAAAATTATTTATCAAAGTAATCCCATTACTGCAACACACGTTGACTCACCTGGAGCTCATCCTCTGTTAGTAAATATACAGCCTTCACAAGTCGCTAACGTCATAATCCCACACGGCAGTGCTACTGCATTAATATATAAGGAAGAACCGGATAAGCATAGTCAAAAAGGTGAAATATTTAATGATCCGTCACCCTACCCAGATGCCGAAGTCGGGATGGTAGGTGTAGCAGGTTTAAGTACTTCAGAAGATGGTCCCCATCAAGCAGCACACGTTCCATCCAATGCAGTGCGAATGGATATACAGGTATCACCTCATGTCATTAATATCGATCCCTTTAATAAACCATCAGGATTTCAAAATCCTCAGCAAGGAATAGTAATACACGATTCAAATAATCGACCAAATATCTACACACCACATAAAGACAAAATAAATGACTACCTCTCACCTCCACCACCTCCATCAACATTATCTTCGATCACAAATCTCAGTTCAGACCAAGAATCCGATGAAGATCAAAGTGAAGATTATCCTTTTAACGATCAATTCGAAACAGAAGGAGGTGAAGTGATTCAAGAGTCCAAAACACGACCTTTGAGGCCCGGACAGCTGCCAATTGAATTGTTGCATAAACCGGCAACGAGTATGCCTCTCGATATCAAGGAGGATAATTTAGCTTTAACGACAAGGAAACCCGCTAACACGTACGGAAAATTTAACTACACTTCAAATGACGGTGACATAAAGTATTCAGTCGTAAATTCAAAACCGGTCAAACTGGACTCACAAAACTTAAATATAAATCAGCCTCCAATAATAAATGGTAAACCTGTTGTTAGTCCATTCCTGGACAGCTCGCAGGCCACGGTATCCATAGGCCATAAAACTAATTTGAAGCCTAATGTCAACGATCAGATACATCCCGGTTTACCGGCATTCAACGAACACAGAGAGAAACCACATTTACAAACGAAACCGCATAATGGCGATCATATGGACAGCAACCAAGATAACGCTACTGTCATGAGGCCTTTTGACAACACGGTGGCAACTATGAACATAGACGAAAGGCCACCATTGCCAACATTCGAAACTCCCCCTCAGAACGTTAACTACGATAGACCGGCCATCGAAGATTTGGAGGCGGAAGGGAACACACCGAGGCCGTATAAACCGCCCACACCCGTCAATTTTGATAGGAACTCCCATGATGACGTGGTTGTCGGTCTGTCGCCACCACCACCAGTGACGAGATTGCCCGTAATGGAAGACACGACCCGCCTGAATATAAGAAGACCGCTGCCCATAAGAAAACGTCCCATTACACAGCTACGTCCGCCTTACAAATTCGAATTGCCTCTGCCTCCACCGGCGCCAGAATCTAGACCATCGAAGCCACAACTTTACGAAACTGAGAGACCTCCACCCCCACCAGTTCCTACTGAACTCCTTTCCCCGCCTAAACCTATTGCAGAAGAATACTACAAAACAATGAAACCTAAAAAGAAACCCTCAACTGCAGAAGTTGTCGATTTAAAACAACGTTACTCGTCTACTACACCCAACCCGGAAGAAATCAATCCTGTACTTGGTGGGTCATTGACGGTTGAGGAATTATCACAAAAACCTGAAGTCATCACGGCAGAGAGTAAAGTAGTTATGAATAATGTAATAACTGGGAGACCGGAAGATTCGCATGTAAAACCTAAGCCTGACATCCAAGCAATTTACAATCCAGGGAACCAACACGTAGAGATATCTCCCACAAAAGTAAAACAGAGACCTGTAATTTCTACCTGGGTTACTAGCGTTATTGTTGGGTCCGAATCGGTAATTAACGAAGACTCTCCATCGACACACACAGAAAATTTAAATGAAGAATCTACGAAAGTTCTCATATCCTCAGGAGCTACGACAATATTTGGTAATTTATTTACACCCAGTAAGAGCGTGCCAAAGCCAGTAAGCACTCAGCACACAAGTATATCAGTCGTCGTGGACCCCGATTATAACGAAAGTCGCGTACAAACGTTGTCCTCTCTTTTCGATAATGAAAAAGGAAGTTCTGTAGTCAGGAATGATGCTACCAAAGTATCGAATTCAAAAGAAACCTCGGCTCAGTTGCATTCACCAACCAAGTTGGTTATAACGCATACGAAAACCTTAACTGTAACGACAACCGAATCAACCGTAATTCAAAATAATGGGAAGCCATCGACCCATACACTTATACTCACCAAAACTATGACATCGACGGTTCTTGATACAGTTACAGAGATTCATACATTAGTTAAACCTACAAGCATTCTCTCAACAGTCACTACTACCGTCTCTCAAATTGCTACAACTATGGTTTACCCAACAAATGTAGTGCCCAATGAAAAACATAAGCATTCGTCTCTCTCTACAATGAACGAATCCCAAAACGTCATCAGACCTCAAGAGAACGAATCCATTTTGGTAATAATGACGGATAAGAACACGGGTGATCAAATTACTCCTAACTTCCAAGGGGAGGAAATTACTGATATTGAAGGAATAGAAGAAACGAATGTAGTGAACCCGAATGTTCTACTCAGTGGTATTTTTACGCAACAGTCCGTAGGGTCAGGATGCCACCCTGATTGCAACGCTAATCGAAATGAAATGTGTCAAAAAGTTAACAACGTGATGAGATGCATGTGCCGCCCTGGATTTGCTAGAATGTTCCCTGACAGACCTTGCAAACGTATGTTATTTTGTTATACAAGTTACGCTTTATATCTTTTTATTTATTTTTATAGTCACAACTACAATTTTTTTAAATTATATCCAGTGACAGTGCGCTTACGCTTTATATTATACATGAAAAATTGGCTCAAACAACTTTAGACTAAAAAAGAAATTCTATTTCATTTAGCGACCTACACATACAGTCTTAGTCTTCCGCTTGAAAGGTTTGGAAAAGAAGCAACGAAGTTTCCATTGGTTCAAAATGGAAACCAGCATGGTCTCACTGAACTAACGAAAGAAGGCTTAGACAGAATGGTTATGCAGTCAGATTTAAGAGATATGTACCATGGGATAACTGTAACTGGATTTCAGGGTGATGGAAAGAAGGAACATGCTAGTGTACAATTTAATATACAGGTAAATAATATTAGAAAGATGGAGGGATTTAACGATGTATGGATATGATCTTAAGGTTATATACTATAAACAAGGGTTTAAACTAATCTTTCCAAGTAATTTTTTATAATTCTAATTTCAATTTTATTTCTAGCTCTCTGAAAATACAGATGAAAATAGGTTGCAAGAAAGTTTGAGAAAGTATTTAAGAACAAATAATTTTAGCCTTGGTGGAACAGATATATATGCATCTAAAGAAAGAGTAGAACAACTGGTTGCAGAAGGTGAATTAGTTACATACAATATAAAGTGTGTTCTGGAGTAGTTTGATGAGCTACACTTACAATAAATTCAAATGTTCCTTTGCATGTAAATTTGAATTATATACCTTTAAAGAAAGAAAAATAACAATATTGATATCTGAGATTTTATATTACATATTAATCTTTTTTAATGTTGACAATTATTAACAAAAATATCTACTGTAAACCCTACAGTTTGAAAAACAAGCTGCAATATAAATAGAAACATTATTGTATAATAAACATGAATTATGCATAAGATAACATGTAATATTAAGTAACTTTGTTACTTAATTCTGTGCTCCTTTTTACAGATTTTAATGAATGCGATGACAAAAAATACCACGACTGTTCTGAAAATGCCCAATGTTTCAATTTAAGAGGAACATATACATGCAGCTGCAAGGAAGGATTTACTGATCTGTCTCAAAACACTCTATTCCCAGGACGTATTTGTTCTGGTATGATAAGCAGACTAATTTGTACATAATAATCAAATATATTTTAATATAGCCCATTCTTATAAATTAAATCTTTCAGCCGAGGTTATAGGGTGTGACAGGTGCAATTATCATGGAACTTGTTACACAAGGGACAATGATGAAGAGTTGTGTGAGTGTTTCCAGTGGTATGCAGGACAAAACTGTCAGATTAACTTGAAGGGTATGTTTTAAATACTTATATAAAATAAATAATATAATACAAATTGTAATTTATAGTGTATTTTTGTGGTTTCTTGGAGGGTTTGCAACATAATCATACTTGTATTCTTCTGTCTGCCTTCACCTTTAAAAATAGTCAGCATTTTATAAATTCTACTGATGGTTCCAAGAAGCTGAAACTGGTCTAGGCTAAGGTTAAATAAACCAATGATGAAGAAACATGATTTGATTACTGTGTTTCTATTGTATCGACTGATTATTTGAATTTATGAAAAACGCTAATGTGATATTATTTGTTATAACCCTTTTTATTATATAAATTGCTTTGTTTCAGTATTGTTGTTGATCCTGTTGCTGATCGGGGCATGCTTAATAGTATTACTAGTTGTGTGTCTGATGCTTTCTTGTATGAAAAGACGTCTCCATGTTTCAACTACTCCCCTCAGACCACCAGGTTTCAGGCCTCGTCCCCCTCAATCTGATAAGAGGGCAATGATTAGTCTTGATACCTCTAGTGAAGCTAGTATGGAGAACACTCCTCCTCCATATATAAAGCAGGCAATTATTTTTTTCATTTTACATTATATTGTAAACATAATAATAATCACGATAATAATTAATAATTTGTTTACTGCATGTTTTACCGAGCAATTTTACTCATACGTGTGGAATTAATAATTTAATATCACATGAGGGATGTAATTTTTAAAACTATATAATTATAGGCTGTAATGAATATACAAAGACCAAAGCCATGCCGAAAGCAAACAAAAGCTCCATCACCCCCAATGAGCCTTCATGGGACAATTGACCAACGTGACAGGTCACTTACTGTAATGATTCCAAGGGCTAAATACAGACCTGTCCCAGTTCAACCTTCATCATCACTGCTGACGATGTCAACTTTTGGACCAGAACAAAAGCTTCTAAATTACTTAACAGGAGAAAAGCCAGTTGGTTATTTTTTTATTTAAGAGTTAATTTTACATGTCTTTCCATAACTTATTTACTAGCATTTTAATTAGTTTTCTTTACAAAAATATAATCTATTCTTCAGTTTAACTAGAACTACATTTGCTATTAGGGTTCCAGAACTGCAAGCAGGAAGCCCAGCAATTCTACAAATCACTCAAATGATTGTACACCAAAAAAATCTCATTCCCCAATTAGAAAACCTTCAATAGGTAAATTATAAAACTTTAAATACTCTCAACATTTAATAAAATATTTATAATGATGGTGCATGTATAATCTAATTTTGAATGTATGAGAAGTACATAAACAATAATTTGGAAAAATTATTCCAATGAAAATTATTTTTATGATTTAATTTTGTTTCTCATTATGAAATCTGGTTATGAATTTTGTATATTTTAGGTGCACTTGTGTCCGCTGGATTTGAGGTATCTGCAACTGTTGGGAGAACTAAAGAACTAGATGAAACTTACGTGTCAGAACCCCATACAGATTTAGGGGAGCATGCATTCAGCACAATACGCACTGCAGAACGGTAGACTACTAATATTTGTTTTCAAACTATACCCATTAGTGCATTATAATTATTTCATTATTTCAGTTTACAAAATTGGAATCTATTCAAAAATAATATACCTTGATTAATTTATTTTTTTGTTATGACTTGACTGATTTAAAACTTGGAATGTTAGGAACATTTAACATATATCCTTTGAAAGACTGGCTTGGGAATAACATTATCATTATGGAACAATAGTTCCAAACTAAACAGGGTTGGGAACTGCTATATATAAAGATTTTATGATTGCAGTTCTATCATACTGGACATTCCTCCTCCACCGACACTAGAAGCTGAACTTCTCGACTCAACTAAAGTTGACTTACTGTAAGGACATGCTTCAGTATAAATCTATTAATAAAATAATTTGCACTACACAATGCTTATTAAAAATAAATGCTGTATAGGACTGGATATGTTTATACACTGTGTAAATATTTATATTTAAACACATAATTTTTCTTTATTTATTATTATCCTATTCTTTACAGTGGCACACAAATATTTATTTATAAAATACTTTTATTTTCTCACTACCTTTCTTTCTCATTTAATAATATGAAAACTATTGACAGCCTTATATCTGTTAGTACATAGATCTCTGACCATTATATTTCACCAACATATGCCTTATATAGACATATTGTTTTAGTATATTTTTATTGTAAATACATACCTCATGATAAGACTGATTCAGTAGTCAACAATTACAGTTGATTGTAGTAATGTTAGGAACATATAAGAATTTAAACTTGAATATAAGCAGATATCTTGATATGTGCCTAAACACCATATGAAAATCACCTAATGAATTAAGTGTTATAAGACTGATTAGTTTGTAATAAATGACTGTATTTTTTCATTTCACCTTTAACCCATTTAACATTTTTGGCCAAATAATTTCAAATTTAAATTTAAGTTCTAACTTCTGTTCTGTTAATTATTTTATTTTATTTTTAGGACAATTTCAGAAGGAAGATCCTATGATGACACTACAATACATCCGCCATCAAAATGTATGCGTTGCCAATACAGCAAACAGCAACCTTCATGTAGTGAAGTAAGATTTTTATGCTTAATTCCTATTTTATTAAACTATAATTATTATCAGGTGTATAGAAAATATTTCAAAATTTGTATGACTTGTTTTGAAATTTACAAGATAATACAAACAGGGCTAAATTCTGTTATGAATGATATGACACAAAATTAATAGAAATGTGTGTTCTGTTTCAGTGCCAGTGCAGTGATATTTCTAATTTTGACTCACTGTGATGAAATATAGAATTTGTATTGGAAGGTATGTTTCTCTTTTATATCATATAAATGTTTTATGAATTATTTTACAAACATATATTCAAAATGCAGTGAGAAATATGAAATAACTATTGGGTGATTGCTATTATTGTTTCTTTCGGTATTTTTATTTAGGGGCGCAATTAGGGTCAGCTGTTATGACCCCAATGTTATTGTTATAAAGTGAAGGTATAACGTACATGTGTGTTTTATGAAAAATAACACTGCAAAAAAGATCTTAGATTACCACAATAAAACCGATTGAAAGTTATTAAATTATTGGAACGGATTAATAATTCTCATGATCCTATTTACATGGTTGTGTAATGACTACTAAAACATAATTATGTCATTAATGGATTGAGAAGAAAGTTGCAAATATAATTGTTTCTTCTTCATACATTCTTTTATGAGCATGTTGTTAATAAAATAAATGAAATAATTAATGGACGTATAAAAGAAATACTACTTTCATTTGTATTTTTTATTCCATGTCAAATTCTGAATTTTGAAAGTACTGCATGAGAAACCAGTAAATTTAGAATTATATTGTATTATATGTTGAAAATGTATAAAGTGTAATAATGAGCCTTTTGGTTTACAGGATAATGCAACCATTCATAGTGAAGGCATGCCATTGTGGAAAATTACAAATAAAGTTGTTGGAGTCAGTATACTTTAAAGTGTAATGGAAGTGTAATGATACAATGAACTGAAACAAACAACATGTGTACTCTTATTGAACAAAATTCTTGAAAGGGTGAAAGTAATACATTGAGACATCTAACTGGATAGTAATATTTCCTTGAAATATCTATACTAACTAAAACAACTGCATGTTGCCTTGTTTTTGATTATCAAAATCTCAAAATTTATCTTATTTAGATAAATTTAGATGTTTAAATATTTAAACAGTATTTTATGAACTTATTTATTTCAATAGTTTTAGTAATGTGCCTTCACAGAAATATTTTGGGTTATATTTATACAGCTTGAATGATTATATTTTTGAAGGATTAGTGCATTTACTTTGTGCTAATTTAATAATGATTTAATACAAAACAGTTTTGAAATATTGAAGTTTTCATTTGTAAAGTAGCTGATTTAAGTTTATTATATAATATCAGCTTTATATTATGAATCTTTAAAATATTACATTTCATTCATTCATTCATTCTACAAACCTTGTTATAATATGTAACTTTTGTAAATAATTTTTATTAGGTTTGGCATTAATTTATGCATGATGGATGTATATTCTCAAGGGCATCTTAGGAATTTATGAGCATTTTCTCATGGTACAACTTCCTTGATAGTACCTGGATTTAATGTTCATAATTTGATTGTATTTAATGTTAGGTTAGGGTCCTTTATTTTCTATATGTAAATATTTATTCTACATTGTGCAATGAAACCTTAAAAGAGTACAATGTTGTTTATTTCAAAACAAAACTGAATTAGTTTTAAGTAGTGCCAAAAGGTGTGTCATGTATATTTTCTTATTATAAAGAAAATAATAGATCAGGACCTTTAGAAGGTTATTGTAATGATTATTATTAGAAATTAATATTAATTTATGTGAAACTGCTGTTTTTAAGAAAGTTCTATTCCAAATAATAACCATGTAAGAATATTTTAAACAATGTTAATGTAATATGATTTTTATATTGACAATAAAATGATTTATTCTAATGGTATGCACATATTTGCCACAGGAATAGGACATTAGAGATCATGAACAAATATTTAACCCCCCTCCCCCTATTTAAAAAATGATGGTGAGGTAAGGAAAGGCAGGATATTTTCTAGAAATTAAAATGATCAAATCATGGTACTCTACATGATTGTAAAAGTGATATCTTAAATTATGGTATTGTAAAATGCACTAAAAGATCAAGGGAAATGAGTAGGTTATATTTATACTCATATGAATAAATATTTTTTGAATTACTAATAAAAAACTGTACTAGCAAATTCTAATGTTTGGGTGCACAAATAAAAAAATACTATAGATAATGTTAAATGATGATGTTGAATGTTTGATCATTAGTATCATAATCATTACTTTGAATTCATAATTAAATAATTGTGAAAATTTCCAAATGTAGATCAGAGATAGTAAGAGTTTGTCAACCTTTACCAGAGTTATCAATCTTTCTAATAGATTATTAAATTAATAAATATTTCATAATTGATTATTATTCAAATTAAAAGTAATAAGTTTAATTCCTTAATAAATTTAAGTTATAAATCATTTGCGCATTTAGACTGCATGACAAAAGGTATAAGATGAACACAATGACTACTGAAAAATATTTTCCACATTAGTTTTATTAGTTATATTTTTTTGTTACATGGTTCTTCCATGTGTACAGAAATGAGATACACCTTCCAACACAGAAACATACATATAGTATATAAACAATTTACTGACATAAAAACTCATGGTACAAAGTTCTCTTACAACAAAAATTGTAACATCTAATATCATACATTTTTATAAAATTCTTTTTAGTTCCTCTTTTATTGTGCTATATATTTATTGACTGAATACTATTTTTACTTACATTATCCTTATATAAACTCTTTTTTATATAAAGCTTGTTAAAATATATTCTATTTTTTTTGATCTGATATGTATTTGATTACCAATGATATGTATTGATTTCATGTTTAATTAGATTTATTAATATTTTATAACTTTATTTATTTATTTTGAACAAGTAATAATATTAACATAATTAAATTCATATTCACAATACACTACATATTATTATTAGTATTTAACAGAAATCTAGTAAAAAAACTATTAAAAATAAATAAGTAAACATAATAATTACTAACATTGTAATACAATTCTAACTACCTACTATACATATTTCACAATTGTTACTTAGATATGTATATAGTATATATTTATATATATTCTCACGTCCATTCATTTATATTATAAAAGCTGTACATTTAATTTCTATAGTAAACATTGATTTTGTTATGCTTATAAATCATAGCATTTCCAACATGAGTGTAGAATTCCGAATGAATTTAACTGTTACAGGGAATTGAAATTACGTCACACTCTAAAATTGATAAGATATATAAAGACAACTATTATATAATATTTTAAAAGAAAATAGGTCAGAGAAGAAATATTTCTGTAACATTGAAATCTACCTCAACATATTAGAAATGGCTATAATTTAAAGTCAACCAATCTCAACACTTAGTGGTAGTACTTCTATCCTTTCTGAGCCATAAAGGGACAGAATTACCCCCTTAGTAAGGCGACATTGCTAGAGAAAGAGAGTATAGGCCAAGCTGAAGCTCACTAAGTACTATGGTCTAATAGTACCAACCATACAAACTAATATTATTACACTAAAATGTGATTAAATTAAAATTAGAAAAAATATAATTTTCCGATAAATATATGTAATAAAAATATTACTTCTATTATATAATCAATCAGTGCAAAAAATTCAGAACATTATCACTTAATATTTTCATTAAATGTGATTAGCAGTATTACCAGGTATTATTAAACTAGATATTGTAGTTTCATAACCGTATAGTCTGTATTTTATTGTCGTGCTTTCTAGCTTCTAAAGCCTTGACATTATTCAATGTGTTAAAGCTACATACAACTTTATGAAATAGAAGAACTGTGGTAAATGAATTATATTTGTGTTACACTCTAACAATTACTGTAGATCAGTGTCATAACTCTTAAAGTATTGGGCTGGGTTAAAAATAGAGTTATGGATCCCCGTAATGTAGAGTTCAACATTCATCCATTTAAAATTTAATTTCACACATAATGCATTACTTATTGAGCTTTTTTGTATCTATTTCAAATTTTAAGAAAAATTAATATGATAATGTTACATTATGAAAAAAACATGAATAAGAAAAGAAAATTACAATGCAATTTTATAATCATAAAACAAAATTATCCAAAAAGCTATTCATTTATATATTAAAGTTTACTGAACAATTCACACTGTTCCACATACACCATGTACACAAAATATCCTGATTCTTTAACCATTATGCTCTTATAATTATCACCCATTGTCATTTTGATCAATTTTTCATTAAACACTATAGGGAGAATCTCTTATGAATGAGAGAAACCCTCCTATAATAAATTTTTATATCTACCTTTAATACTATATTAAATATTGATTTCTGTGAAGGAACCTTTGCCTTCATATAAGAATAAATTAGGTTGCATGGTTGGTTTTCCAAATTAAGAGTATAAAATGTATATTGATATATTTATAAACTACAGTCTAGTCGAGCAATGATCAGTGCAAATAGTCTTCCACAGGTAACATGTTCCTACCCTACATTACGTACAAGGAGTGCTCATTTATACCAAAATATTATAATCAAGATAAATCCAAATTACATATGTAAATAAAAAATTACAGAAAAATAAGTAAACTCAAAGGTAGCTAGCTATTAGTTTACAACTTTAAAATTCTTCATTTTCTGTGCATTCATCTTAGATAACTAAATACAATAGTAATCTAATAAATTGTAAATATATATAATGGGTTTTTACTAAGCCATATTTTTTCATTAATAATGAACTGTTTGATAATCATTTATTCATTTATTAACATGTGATTAACACATCAAAATATATACATTTAGGAAAACTCTTCATAAAAGATTTATAAAAAAAGTGTTTTTTTATATTCAGATTAATTTTACTCATATGATGTATTATGGTTTCACCATTTATCTTCTCATGCATTAATTGTTTAAGATGGTTGCACAGAAAAAGGAACTCCAATTGAAATTATCAATAATATACAACATTTTTTAACTATTTATTATTCCTAGTGGTAACTTATTTGTCAATATACTGTACATTGACCTTAAATAATATATCACATATACCTACAAGCCCAACAGTTAGCCTATTGTGTATTATATACGTATAAAATTACAAGTACAAACATTATTAATGATACATTTTGCTACACTTGGTTTTTCTGCCTTACCAAACATTTATGCATTGTAAGCAACACTTACGCACTATTACAGTTCCCATAGATTTGTTACCATTCACCAATGAAAAATTCGTTTGATACACTAGCATTTCATTAAGAACTGGTTTTTAACATTAAATACATTTTTGAACTTGATCATCACAATAGCATAGTCACATCTCACTGAAACTGATATGCAAGATCATATATAGTCTAATTTAATTTTGAAGAGAATACATTAATTCTCAAAGAAACGTACATCTACAAGCGTACAGCACGTTATCTAAATGCTCCACTTAATCCACAATTTTTCTATTATATTATAGGTATCCATCTGGAGAGAAATTATTCACTCAATAAAGATTAACTACAGGCACTAGAAATTTTTACAGAAGTTATAAAGTTCTATATAAATAAAGTAATATGCGTCTTATTACAATTACTAATTGACTGTGTGCTTTGAAACTACTTATTGTGCGAATTTCTTTGGTTCTTTTATAAGGTTACACTGTTATTTATGCAATGTAGATGCTCATTTATCATGTCTGAACATAATCATACTGAAGTACAAATGTGAGTTGAGGGAAATATATATCTTACATATTGAAATGAATTAAATAATAAATTTTTCTGTTTTTATCATAAGGTCAGTTAAAGTTCCTTCAATTGGTTTCTGTGTTAAATATGAAGTGTTTATTTTGGACGGTTATAGTTTGAACAATCTGCATGCATAAATAAAATCAAAACCCAGTTTGCAGGATTATACGGGTTTTATCTACTGATCTAGTTGGTATGGACGTCATTATATAATTACGACAGTATTTCTACGAAGTTAAGTTTTTTAATTTTCTTTACAATTTATCATTTATTTAATATTCACTGCCTTAACAACCAATATTATCTAGCACTTGGACGCATTGAGGAAATTTTCAGCATGAAATATTAAGACAGTAAAAAATTAAAAAATTGTCACCACACATTATTTGAGGCAGTGTAGAACTAGGCCACAATTAGGTCGTGACAATAAATATTGATTTCAGTTAAAAATAAAAAGTAATAAAAAAGTATTAGCTCAAGTCCATAAGCATTAGATAATTAATAAACAAAAATGTCTTTTCTTAGGAACACTAATTAAAGTAAATTCATTGTGGATCAATGCCACTATGTATGGTCTTGAGCTCCAGCAAGGAAAACTGTTTTGTATAAAAGACAATAATTTTAAAAGGCAGAAGATAGATACAATTTTGATATAAAGGAGAGGGATATATTCTCTGTTGTGAGGATTTCTGTAATGTTTGGTTATCCATGATTCAAAATCTTATTATTTGAAGAATTGAGCTACATAATTATTGTTTACTGGTACCAGATTGTCCCAAATGTTCCCTACAATTATTTAGGCGTATATTATACCATGTCAACGTGGACAATAACTATGAGCAATTGTTTAAAAGTGACAGATTTTGGAATAATTAACAAGCAAGCATATTATTTTTCTCATACTCAATTTATGTATTGATTTGGGGAATCAAAAAATCTCAAACATTTCATACATTAATTTCAATATGCTTGCCTGCAGCCAAAATCTGTTTCATTTCAAGTGCTAATATTATTTAAAGAATAAAACAAAATAGAACCAGCAATAATTTATACTTTAAACATTTAGTATTTAAGTATGCAGCAAAGAGTTACAGACTTGACAGATCTTTGCTGTTCAGTTATTTTTGTGAAACAGATTAAACACAGCTTAAAGAACTGTAGGCATTCAAAATCAACTTGAGTTGAAAATGAATAATTTAGCTTAGATTATAACTGTTAGTACAGAATTGAATACCTTATTACCCTGGAAATGTACAGTTGAAAAGCTACATTTAACACATAATTGCCCTATACTAGATTAAATGATATGTATATTCAGTGTCAAGAACACTAATGTAGCCGCATTATTATTAGCCCGGCTACACAAATTTGCAGACATTAAAAAAATATTTTCCTCAGTTAATATTATTCCTTGATATGTATAGGTACATTTGAGGTATTATGATATGTTTTTTATACGTTTAGATGCAAGTAGAAACGAAATTGTGCTTAAAATCCAGATAGATCAGTTACAAAAGGATAGACATAGAAAAACATTTTTTTAAAGAGAGAACAACAATTAGGTAATAATTACCGGCTAATATATTTATTTAATTGTGCGCCAAGGTCAGAAAATTAGGCTGCTATAAAATGCATTTGTATATGCGGTTATCCACGAAGTCCCACACATTTTCAACGGTTTATTTTTACTTTATTTTATAAAGGGCGTAAATAAATTATCGTTAACGAAAAGCCTGATCCTATTTTCCTACTCGCTCAGTCCAGCAAATTCCGGCGGCAATTTTTGAACCCCGCCAAAAAATACCACACTCGCATAATGTCCTCGTTAAAGGGGGTATATGCCTCTATTGTGCCAGGTCTAGCTACGCTTCCTACGCGTGCGTTGTTGCTCTCTAATGATCAGGTGCGCTTCAGAGTACTATCCTGAGATTCTCGGGCATTTACAGTGTTGTCAGCAGCATTAGAAAAATAATTGTCAAAGCCGAAGTTGTGACGTGACCTCTGGACGTGCTCATATTGAATTGTGTTCCTGGGGTGCCTAGCGTTACCGGGCTCCCGTCTTCGCAGCATGTGCAGCAGTCACCACCTTGCGGCGAGTCAAACAGGAGTTTATACGTTATATACTTCATCAACTTAATTTACACTATGATATGATTTTTATAAAATTCATACTAGACACAGTCCGTTAAATTATTACACCCTAACCTATATATGGGGTATTTATAATAAAATTACTGTATCAATTACCTGGATGTTCTTTAAGTCTCGGGAAGAAATCATTCCAGAATGCGCACGTTGTCGCTCTCGGTCCTTTGCCTGTACCGCTTTTCTCGGCGTTGAAAATATAGTATTTCGGTTGTTCCCGCGTGTACAAAGGCCAGACGACGTCTTCGGAAACTGGTTTTCTGAAAATTGAAAAGAAGGATGTTCGAGGAACGATTTCTTTTTTCGCAGAAATAAAATTCCCGAAACGGGCATAAAGGTTAAGTTACCCCGTGAGCGCGAATCTCGAGTAGGCTTGCATAATTCTCAGGCTCAGGTCCCTCTCCCTGGCATTGTATTGTAGGGACATGTTGAGCGGGTGTCCAAAAACGTATTCGATTTCGTCTCCGTGCATCACTCCCATCCATTCTCCCCACAGACTGGTGCTTGTTCTCTGTATCGAAACAGACATTAACAATTTTCGTCCCGCTGGAAGTATTAATTTTTGTTTCTTACCTTTGCACATTAAATACAACCGCAGCATTTAGCAGCGCTTGTATTCATTGTAAGATATAATCACGTTTTCTTACCGTGTCACAATAAAGTTCCAGAAAATTGTGTAAAACGATAAAATAGTCTCTAAACGAATATTAGCAGGTTGATCAGGCCATAGTCTTCTCATTGTCACAGGGTGCCCCTCGATCATTGGAGGAAATTGTCTATAATGCTCTTCGCCAAAATTATTCTTAACCTCGGAAGCAAATTAATTGCAAATTGATATAAATGTTTCCACAAATTTCGGGGCTAATAGTGCACAATGGCACTGCGGTGGAACGATAGAATGAATTTTTGTCTGGTGCGGTACCGCGAGCACCTGTTGGTCCTGTTAAGAAAAGGGAGAAACTTTTTTCGAGAACTGTCAGTGGGACACCTGACGGCGCACCTCGCTGAAGCTCCCAAACTCTGCATTCCTGCACATATTTAATGACGCTGAACGTTTGAACAGACACTCGACTAACCCAGTGGAAAAAATATGCATAATTTTATGAATTTACCTGAGTGAAGAAATAATAGTACACTTTGAATCCGTGTTGTGCAAACGTTTGGGCGAACAGGTTGGTAGGACAAATAAAGAAGTAATCTCCGACAACGTCTCCTATCATTTTCTGGTTGAGATATCCGTCGTTGACTTGTTCCCAGTCGGTATACTACAACAACAATATCAACGCGACCATCTATAAATTTGGAACAATTTTGCCATAATACGAAGCGATAATTCGGAGTAGGTTAGGTTAATCGCATTTTCGAGGGAACACATACTCACCTGAAATACGATCGCATCCCTCTCCAGTTTGGACATGTTCTTAAATATTGTGTTGATGATGTCCAGGAATTTATCTCTCTGCAGTAAACTGGGCCCGTCTTTTTCGAAGTAGTCTATGAAATCGTAAAGTATGAAGTACGTGCCTGGAAAAAATATAAATATGAAACAGCGATATATCGAGGGAAGTCGTATTTACGCAATCGTTGATAGAAGGCTTAATTTAAGTAAGTGAAGAGTACGATATATTTTACACGATTTTAATAATCGAGTAATTTTCCATTACTGGTTCCGGAAATTTAAATATTTGTTAATTTTCTCCAAACAAAAATTAAACAATATTATATCATCTTCGTGTTGAATTTTAGAACGCTGAAAAGTGCCTAAGTGGAATTAACCGTCCCTCCGACCCTCCGGGGACGCGGCTACTCAGTAATGTAAATATTTGTTTTATAGCAAAAAAGCAAGTTTGAAAATGTAGCCCTTTTACTTATCTGGAATCTGTATTAATTATTAGTGCGGATAGACAGATTAAAACTCGTCCCAATGGAATAATATATTGATGACTTTAAAATCCGTTGCTGATCAATTTCTAGCATAGAACCATATACTCGGAAATATTAGCGACCACAAATTAGGGTTTTAGGAGACCGAATAGCTTTTATTATAGGGGGTGGTGTCTGCGGGGGTTTAGCATATAGGAAGGAGGGACGCGAGTAATTCCCTAGTACTTGCATGGGACTGTTTAATGTTCTCCTTGCGTAATTGTTTTGTACGTAGCGTGCATTTAGTGTCAGCTGGGCTCACACACCAGCCGAGTCCTGCGGGTAAAGTGAAAGGGAGTTTTGTTATTTATCGAATAAAATTAGTACACTTGCAGGAAGAGGGAGAGGGAGAGGGAGTGGGAGGGGGGAGAGTGAGAGGGAGAGGGAGAGGGAGAAAATGAGAGAGAAAAGTGACGTAGAGGAGGAATGACCGGGTAAAGAGAAAGAGAGAGGGTGCAGATATTTTCCGGTCGGCTAGTAGCCAGGTGGGGAATCGATTGCAAGAGGAGGGAGGTAGGGGCGCGGAGAGGGGGAGGTTGTCACTCGCCGTCTCTTTTGTCACCGGCCCGGTCTACACATCTCGTATAGCCCTCGCCGGGAGGGAGGGATGATACTGGAGGGAGTGCCGTCACCGTCGAGAGATCCACTCGGCTCCCCGCACTCCACGCCGGACGAGTCCGCCCACTAGACTCGACACCGGCGGGGGGGATACCTTCTTGCTTAACAAAAATCTTTTGTATTCGTACCAATGAAAAAGTACTGCGAGACTCTGTACACATAAAAGAAGCGATGCATTTAATTGTAACAGCATCTTCAATTAGAAGTGTACGATCAAATTAATTTTTCGGAACTTACTAACGAGATATTACCGTTTTATACTTAGAATGCACCCACTTATTCTAATTTAGGTGTCAAATTAAATGATAGTTCCTTCTGTATAATACAGTTTATATCCGCTTTATATTCCGACATATTAACAACTCTATCTATTGCGGTTATACAATACAATAATCCGTGAATGGTATTAGTTATTTTATAATTAATCGAGATTATAACTCTAAAATCTCGAATGAATGTTATTTTACCGATTTAAAATTTTTGGATAGGCCAGGGGGTGATGCATTTTCAGTTTTGAAAATCTCCTACAATAATTTTTATTGCATAATGACTCGAACGAATGTCTAAGAGTCCCATCGGCTATTATTTATTTCTATGTTTTCCTCGTCAATATCTCAAGTTATTTTGGACGAAGGCGTAATCGGAGATTGGTGAGGGACATTTTATATGGATAATGCTAAGTGGATACGAACCCAGACCGAAATACCATATAATATTTCGAACATTCGTGAGCATTCACGTATACATTTGAAATTAAGTGCTAGATTAAAAACTGAATGCACATTTATAACGATATCGAAATTACTGCGAAAGCGAATGAGTCGCGTTAGTACAGGTACGACGTTCTCATCTGACGGAAGGGTTTCAATATAGAATACTTGTCCCCTCACTGTTGTCAGTCCTTAAAACGGTTTCAGATTTTCCCATATTCGATTGTTTCCATGCCGACAGATTTGTCGAGTAGTAATGGAGCTGATTTCACGGCCCAGCAACGATACTGTTCGCACTGGGTTCATTTCGAACGGTCTGATAGGTACGACAATATTCACTGCATGAGCCTTATCACGCCCAAGTGCAATAACTGTTTAAAAAGCCAGAAACGTGTAAAACTAACAAGTATATGTGTTCTATAAAACAATGCTGTAATTGTATAAAGAAATAATGACAATTGTAAAGTCCCTTCCTGACAGTCTGAATTGCATGAAAGAAGGGATGAGGGATACCGAGGATTGAATACAGTCAGTTGCCCTTAATTAGACTCCCGGGAAGAAAAATTAAAAAAAGGAAAATGAAAGCCAGGAGGGAGAAAGAGGCCGGAGGTAGTATCCGGCGGGTCAATAAACGATTGCACTTTAACCCGGTAATATGCCGGCGGAAGGTGGCCTGACATTTAGCCGACGTGTTAATATTAAAGCGGGCGAAATTGGCGCCGGCCCCGCTCCGCTCTTCCCCCGGCCAGCAACCGAATCTTAATAAACAAAAGACTCCTCTGTCCAATACTTTTCCCGTAGTATTGAACATAGAACTCCATTCCCCTTTGCCGGAGTCCGCTTGCCCACTCCGCCTGCTGTGGCGGCCTGTTGAAGATACCGGGATTTTAGTTCCGACTTTTTCGCACCCAGAAAATCAAATTGAATTCGGGACAAATAACTTCGCTTTAAAAAAAGAACCAATTTCCTCACGTTCAGTTATCAAATCATTACGATAAAGGGAAGTTGGGGCCTTTGACGTAAGTAATTTTTGGGGAGGATTTGACAAACAAGGGAGGGTATGTTGACAGGAAGTGAGGAACGGGCCGAGAGGATTTGAACCGGACGGGATAAGGAAATTTAATATTAAAACACTGAATTGGGTAGAACCTGACTGAATAAGGGACGGAAATGATTAAATTGTTTGTTATAACAATGCCTTATATGTTACATAGAAAACGTAGGGCTATGATTATTGTTTTCCACACACACAGCATTTTGATTAATCAACAATAAATATATACACCAACCATAAATATAGACATTTCATAGTTATAATGTTTGGTGTAGAGAAAAGAATGAAAGTAGAAAACCTACAATATCAAAATATACCAATATTTAATAAGAGATATATAAATATGGAGGGAGATAAATGTCAAAATCAATTATAATTTTAAAACATTCATCATTCGAATAATTCCAATAAAACCCAATAGAAGTATATTAATCGTCTGTCAGATTAATAGAATTAATCTTCTTATCAAAAATGAAAACATGAAATAGAAATATCATTTCAACTTTCTTTTTTACTTTTTTAAAAGAGTTCTTTTTTACTTTATCAACAGTTCACAGATCGAATTGTAGAAAAAACAACGGTGGGATGAAGTTTATACCGTAATTACTTTAATTGCAACCAAAAAATCTTTTAATTACTTGGTTGGAATCTTACAAAAAACTGAAAGTTAACTAAAAATAATAGGAAATGAAGAGAAGGAAACGTGATAGAGAAACAATACAACAGGGGTTGTTTTTTAAGGTAAACATTTCATGCAGAATTAGTTTCTTGCGTTAGCCTGGGCTATTTAAAAACTGTAATCCGCGAATAATTAATTATTCAACAAAATGACGAATTAATAATGGGATCTAGTTTTCTTTCAGTTTTCCTGAGATCCGACGGAGTATGTAAATATTTGGTTGTGTACAATAGAAAATGGAGCGCAGTTAATCGACGAGATTCCAATTGGATAGCGATCGGGCCGAAGTGTATTAGCAATCAATATGCAGGACGCCCCGAAAATATTTGAACTTGAGGTTGAATTTCGTATACTGTTTGTTTTGTGTAGTGCAGCACGCGACGCGCCGCCCACCAGACAAACTGACCCACTTTGCGAAGTATTTATTTCTGTTTAAAAACCCACGGGACTGCTTTAAACCGGCCGGCCGTCGGCCCGCCTCCAGACAACAATAACCGGAATTATTACAGCGATCTCTCACCGGGGCCCTGCCAGGACAATAGACGTGGTCCCGGGCCGAGAGAGCTAGAGGCGGAGGGAGCTCGCTCCTTAATTTGTTTAATGCCCTGGCTACATTTCACTTACAATGGCTAATTACCCTGCCTATATAATTGAGCCAGCGATAATTCGAAATTAATTGAGCAATCAACAACGATTAGTCCCAGGGAGGGGAGGTGGGTGGAATTTAGGCGTAAGTAGTAATATTAATTTGTCGGAATTATTAGATTATTAACTGGAGTTTCAAGTGTTGTATGAATTAGCTCGGTGGCGTCTAATGAAACATTCCTGTTCTTCGGGAATAAATCATTCCTTTAGGTTAATTTGGCCATCTCGTAAGGCAGTTAATCGATTATATTTAATACTTTGATTATATTTCAGGCTGAGTTTAAGACAACAGTTCTACATAATAAAACTCTCAATTTGATTCGCCAATTGATTCGTTTTATTTAACAAAGAACCGATTTTTGGGGGGAGTTATAATATAAAAATAAGTTGGGCGCGCCCGACCATTTGGCGAGGGCGCTATTTATGTAGAGCTGACGCCTTGTAATATCTAATTGGCCACGGAAGATAAACGTCCGAATTAGAATGTTACGTGCCGGCGGCCAGGGCCGTGCGGCGGGCACGAAGGCGGCACGTATTGGCTAGGACGTCACCGATGACGTCACAGTCGGCGGAGGTTGTGTCGTCACCGTCCGAGGTCACGCAAGCCAGTTGGCGCGACGTCGCCACTACCCGCCCGCTCTCAGATAACTTCCAGTCTTCCGCCAAATTTATTTGCCCACTTCACGGAACACGGCAGAAAGAGGCCTTCTGCGTTCTTACAGCCGGTTTCATTTTCAAGCACTTTTTCCAGCTTTTATTTATTTCCGCTCGAAATAGCCATCTCAGATCGTAGCTCCGCAAATATTCACACTGTTGATAGGCATTTCGGAAATGTTTAGCTCGGGATAACGATTTTTTGGATTGGCGACGTTAATATTTAGTTACATTTCGATTTTCGACCGCCTAATTTTACCACCACATTTCGTTGACGCTAATTTGAAGATTTATTTTTCCATATGTTTTCAAAATAACCTTCGCACTAATCAATCTTTTCATATATCACTGCATTGGTGACTCCAGTTATCAGCGCTACTGTATTCCTATGGGATCACCTAATCCCGCTCTGGGGGGCTCGGGAGAGAATCCAATGGTACGTAGTATTTACAACGGGTCATTCCCAACACAACTAATCACTAGGGAACTAGGAGTGAAATTAACGTTCACTACTATTAGGATTTATGTTAAGGTCCCTTTCCCACGACACATGCCGAGTTTACAATCAATCTTACGGCCGTCTGCTACTCACTGTTGAAAATTAAACGAATACAGCTGAATACAGCCCGGGTGAATTCAGGTCACGGATTCCCATTAGGAGTTTGACCGGCGCAGATATGGTATCTGTGTTTTGGCGTGACCGAGTGGGTCGGATTACGGATTACCGGCCCCCTTAAAGCTTGGTCGCCGCCCAACTGACCCTTCTGACTTTCCCATTCCCACTGACTTTGGACGGTAACAAGAACTATTAAACTATTGAACGGTGTAGACAATGCAACAAAACAACACAATGTAAGACATAAGTAACTGAAGTTTTTATTAAGGTTACTGTTCTTCAGTTTCAGTCCAAATTATTAGAACAAATATATAATTGTCATATATATATATATATATATATATATATATATATATATATTGCAACAATTAAGGGTGTATAGTTATCTAGCGATTTACCCTTTACGCAGTTGAAATTTTTAATCAGAAAGAAATGCAGATTCCAATGCGCGTCCTTCGTTCTATCTCAATAGGGCGCCTTTATCTCTGATCGCAAATGGAAATTATATTTTCTAAGTGTTATCTTTACCCCTTTAGTTTTAGAGTACACTAACTGTATTATTCATATAAAAACTTCTTCCATTAAATTAAGTTGGGGCAGAGAAGTTGAATTTCTTCATTATTTAATTTATAATTTCGATATATTAATGCTTATGCTAACTTGCTAAGTTTTCAGAGCGTTAATTGCAGCTAAGATGAGGGTTCCAACTAAATGAATTAGAAAAAACTTGAAACTAGTTAGAAAAAACTAATTAAAGAGGCGGTAGATGGAACCTCCAGTGTTATTCGATCAAATTCGCGTTTCAGGAAATCAACCTCCCCTTGGATGCGGGCAATGAGCCGAAGGCAGCCGCTTCCACACGGAGGATAAGTTTCCTGACGGAAAGGCAGACGGGCGTGTTCCTATTGTAATCCTGATTTGCTCAGGCCGTGAGGAGAAATGTGCTCAGAAAGTAGAGTGGCGGTAACCACTCCACTGGTGGGTAACCCCGCACACAATGCTAGTGTAGTCGACCCCATTCCACAATGGGACAGGGTTCGATTTTTCGTACCCGTACCCGGACCCGGACCCGTACAACCCGAAGACCCACATTTTATCGCTCCGGTGAATATTTTCACGGTCACGTTTTTCCCACGCGTCATGTTCCTCCGGGAATCGCGAGCATCCGAACTTACAAATACAACCAGATTTACCCAGCTCTAACTAACAGCGCTGTTTACAATTAAACTGCGTTGTTAAAGTGTGAAAAATTATGAAGGTATTTTTAGATTTAAAAGATCCTTTGAATACAAATCTGAACGGAAACCGTTGTAGCGGAGGAACGAACTAGACTGAAAATGTTTTCTTTTACAATCCGCATTACAAGTGAGTAATGTGGGACTGGTATCAGGGGTATCTGTTATCGATAAGAAAATACCTGGATTCGTGAGTCTACGAGTTAGGTGTTCGAATTTAAATGTAATATTGAAATTAAAACTGGAGTCTAGCTTATGGCAATAGAAAAGAGAGTGAGAGAGAAAAAGGCAAGTTTTATTATTCCGAATCCCAACAGATCTCACCATATATAATATCTTGAATGCACTAGTTTAAATAGATTTGATAAAATGTTGTTCCTGTGCGTAGGGAATAAAAATGATAAAGTCGGAAATTTCACTCCGATATTCTAATAGCACGAAATAGGATTAATAGCACTAAGGAATTACTAATAACATTTCGGGATTGATTCGCGGATATAAATCAAATGGTCTAGTTGAATGAACAAACGCCTCTAATTTATTCGTGTTATAGAAAGTCATTAATATGCGCGGTGAAACACATAGCCCATTGGGTTGCTGGTAGAAAGGGACTCTCCGTAGAAAGAGAATTTCTGGAAGTGAGGAAAGTTTAATGTTCGGCGGGGAGGGCCAGAGCGAGAGCGAGGCGCAAATGGCACCAAACCAAATCCCTGCAATCTCTTTGTTCTCCAGAGGCGGCCCGTGCCAAACTCATAATAAGACCGAGATTTAACTGTAATAAGAAATAGGGGGGCTGTAATTCCTGGGCCAACTTTCAGACCTAATTACAGGGTCGTTAAACTTACATCTTCCCCGTCTAAATCAGCGGAGATCCATCGCCGGCTTCCAAGCGGGCCAAATTCTTCCGTCCCGGCTAATCGAACCAAAAGGGGAAGCATTTTCTTTCCGCCTCGCTTCTCTAAATGCCCTCAGGCGAGGTAGAACTTCTGGTTACATTTTATGTAACGTTTTCATGTGTTCATTTCTGTGGTAAGTTTCATACATTTTATCTGAATTTACACAATTGTATGCATGTATAAGGCAATAACTAAGGTAATAATCCTTTGGTGTAACAAAATTATTACAGTTTAAAATACCGGTTTTGTGGTCTGCGAGAGGTTGGAATAACGTAGGTTTCGTGATTGTGTCTCCTCTCGCTGGTTTGGTCTTTTGCTAGATCGGTTTCGGCTGCTCGCCATCTTCATTTGGGAATTTATCTTTTCATTTATAATATTGTTTTGTTTGTTCTTGAAAATTTCCATATTACTTCCATATCTCTCTTAAGTGCTGTGTGCTATTGGACCGCGTCCAGGCCACGGCCACCGGGTAAGTGCTGTTTCGGACCACCGCGTCCTCCGAAAGGGCAGCAGAGTAATCCCTGTACGTTCCGGATAAGTGCCGTGTGCTATTGAACCGCGTCCGCGAGGGCAGCTGAGTCCAACCAACGGCCACCGGGTAAGTGCCGTAGGCGGAAAAGAAGGTATACGTGATGTGTTTGACCGCGTCTGTAAGAGCAGCTGAGTCCCGGTATTTCAAAACAAGAAACGTACTTGTTTTTTTGAAACACTCGATACTTATCTACAAAATTATCTACTTAAGAACCTTATATGAAAAGCGGAGTCCCGGTACAGGCCTCGAGTATTTTAAAAATAAGAATAATGCATTTTCAGTGACTAAACAAAATATTATAGCGAAATAAAATATTACCAACCTCGTAGGATAACACAAAAAAAGTATAAAACTAATTATTCCGAAAGTCTCCCAATAACCTGTAATTTTAAACTTATATTGCGCCCCATTATCATTCCCCATTCAATGGCCTATAAAATAAATTTCCACTCTTGTTGTCGTTTGTCTCCTGCGGTGGAAAACTTTCGGGTGGAAAACTCGGAGTTGGCAAACTCGGAGGAATGGATTTAACTGGTGTCAAAACTGGGAGCGCATAAATTTAAATTTATTGACGAAATTCTACCTATTAAATAAACGTTACCCAACACTGAATACTGAAATTCGATTAGGGGCATCGAGGGGGGTGATTGCCTCCACGGAAACAATTAGAGCCTGTCTTGAGTTAACTGCATTTACCGAACGGTGGTTGGGGGGCGTTCGCATATTGCATTATGCTCAATTCAATATAACCGCCCCTGTTATATTATACCTTAACGCGCACACTTTAACATCCCCGCAGGGGGTATAAATTCCCATTAATAAGTGCTCCACAATGTGTCAGAAAAGTTAAAGAATATCTGCCACGATATATAGTGCTCAATTTGGTAATCTAGGGAGAAAAATTCAGTTTTTTACCTAGCCAGAGGTCATAGATTGTTTTCCATTTTGATACTTGGTAATATGCGAATCTATGCATCCTCATTATATTATTAATGGAATTCTACTGACAATAACGACAACCCTGTACCGGTCTAGCTTGGAACCAAATAGATAGAGGTAAATCTATTAGGAAGGCACTGTTTAAAGAGAAATTAGTAAATCCACTGAACGGATTTAGTAAAAACAGTCTGGAACGGTTTAATTCAATAGAATCGTGGTTTGCAGAAATGTAATGTCCGTAGTATTCCGTGTGTTAGGAATTTAGTGATCTTGGTTGTTTGGAGTACAAGGTGGATTTGCTTTGATGAATATGAATCGAGGTCGAAATACTTCTCTGATGAACTCGAGTTATCTTTCGAGGCGATGCGCAGATAAGGCATGGCTCCGGCTAATGTTATAGGCATCCGAAAGAAAATCGATCAGGCAAATTGGGGTTTAGGGCTACAGAACCTGCTGGGATAAAATTGTCACTGTTTCCCAAGTAATAATTAACGGAGCCGTGCAGAACGTCAAAACAAAAACGGATATAAGAGTAACAAATGCGATATAAATAATATTTATAAATCCGTGCATTAAATACTGGAAAATGATTCATACAAGAGTTTCCCAAAATATACTGTTCTATGGATAATTTAGCTCGTATCAAAACGGATGAATAATTAAAATTGTTTTTCCGTTTACAAATAAGAACATGAAATCGATATTCCAGCATGGAAGTAGTTATTTTAACCTTTAATTTAAAAAAAAATGAATAAGGCAGTTAACTTGCCGACACGAGTGGTTTAATTAGTGCAAGGTAAGCCTTAATTATTCAGCCTTGGACAACCCCCTCCCCTATTCCCTCACCAACATCCGAACCACCCACGGGTAAATGGTACTTTCTGTAGCGTGCTTGCATGCAGATTATTAATGCGGTTATCTGCGTATCTCGATTATTAGAGGTCGGAGGCTATTAAGCGGGGTGTAATCGTGTGTGCTCACTTAACCTCTTTTTAATTGGTCTGTTAGCGTTGCACTCTCGGCTTGAAGTATTGTTACTTGGGGAGTGACCGATCCCTTCTATTACTGTTTTTGTGTTCTGTGTATGAGCGAGATTTCATGATAACTAAATTAATTAATTATCTTCTTTCTAAATTCATATTACCCACACTGACGGAGGATCACAAGTGTGATGGCTTTAGTGTGATGGTCTGATCCTTAGGAATTCTTCCTATCAAAGAGCAGAAATACCGTCCCGATCAATATAAAATTATAATATGTTAGAATAATTTCAGTTGAAAAAATATGTAATCGAATCTAAATGAAAGATAGTATGAGTTGGATAAATTCTCTCTCTCTCTTCGCTATTTATATTTTAGGGCGCAATGAGTGTTACCTGTAGCTACCCTTGGACAAGTTAATTTTCAGTTCAGGAAAAAATTTGTTTTTGGAAACTTTCCTATATTATTCCGTAAAACGTATAAAAAATAATTAGGTTAACAAGACTTCGAGTTAACTTTGCGACTATCCTGTTACAAAACCTAAGTTAAAATTGGATATAGTTACGGCCCTTGATGTGAAACAAAAGGAGTCATTATGTGCAGAGCACAAAGCGGTGCTAAAATATGAATTAATCAGTCCAATATTAATAGATGCGCTTGTAAGGAAAAGAGTTTGTAATTGTCTTTCCTCTATATGGATAATGGCACTAAAAAGTCTATATAAATCAATAATGAAATTTTAATGACCATATTTCTATTTTTATAAAGCAGAAATTCAGGAGACCAACGCAATTTTATATTCATAAAATAGTCAAACAGTGGTAAATGCCGAAACGTCGTTTCCTCTTAATCAACGGCGAGTTATGATACTAGACCCGCATTACTTACCCGCAATGCCGGCTAAGTAGATACCGACCCCCCGTTAAAGGTCCCTAAATATATTATGTACAATAAATCGGAGTCATCGAGTAATTCAAATGAATTCCAATGTGGAGGAATAAAGTTAGTGATATAAATTTAAATCAAGGATGTCCGTGATAATGCTCCCGAGCGGTCTGTCATCGAGGTGAGAGATGTACCCAGTTCCCATGACAATCGCAACTCTTCTAGCTGGTGTTATTCCTGTAAGCCATCCTTCCTTCATATGATATCGAGTTACCAAGACAACTTGACGCTGGAAGGAAGTCAAAATAAAATAAGAAACGAGTGACATGAAACATGTAAGCAAAAAAACTCACGATACCTAAATTCTATTTCTCATTGAAAAGATTTTTCCGATGTGAAGATCGGTAGGAAAATTATCTCGAAGAAGAACCGGCAAATGACAGAAATTAGAAAAATAATTTTGCCCTATTCCATTTGAAGGGTGGACGGCATTAAAATCAGTAAAAAAGTGGAAGTCATTTGGGAAATATTAAACACTATATTGGGTGTTGTATCGAATTTATAAAAGCAGTAATGGGACGTTTCGAGTTACACGCGAATGGAAATACCAACCAGAAATATTAAACTAAGCAATTTTCCCTAACTTTAAACAACCTTCCTATCTAATTGAATATTCTTGCTCACGTGAAGTCTCTTACCGCCCGATACAAAAGGACCTTCTTTTGTTTTCAGACACGGTAATTTTTCGCGTAAATGTTTCCGGTAATAATCAATAGTGTTTTTGCATTTATTTTGGCATGTTCCTTAAATATAAAATATCGACAGCTTGGTTTTTTACGCAACCGGACGTGTTCGGCGTTGTAACTCGAATAATAATTAGCCGCTTAAATACCGTTATCACAAAACGTGGTTGCCACCGCGTTCAACTCGCGGGTTTCTTTCCTCCGTTCTCATTCCGAGCTGTTAGTGTGCATTGTACTGCCGTGAGATAAAAGGGAGAATTCGTTTAACACTCTTTCTTGTATCCACACGGAACTGAATGTACTTACAAATGTACAAAATGTACAATTAACTGATAAATTTCCTGTTAGACCTAGTCGCGGAAAAACCTACAACCAAAAAAACCTAAATATGCCCCGACCAGAGATATGGACAGTGAATCATAGACAATGATGAGTAACAGAGTGTGTATCGAGTTTTGTGTACGGAAGATACAATTTTCTGTCCAGATTGAAATACGGCGTCTCTCCATCACTATTACCATTCCTCTTATAATAGATTGATAGTACTTGCGTATGTCGACTCTCATCAGGTACAGTCACTAACAGGACGCGTAATCGCTGCCAATTCTAGCAGCTCCCTATTAGCGTTCGCGTGACAATCAGAATAAACGATTAATTTAGTCGCCTTCTAATGAAAGCAATTACATCTGGTAGTAACGTTTCATCAATCCCAGTAACTGGAACTGACTCAGGAAATTCTCCATTTTGTAAATGAATACGCAAATACACAGTGATCATAAAAACATTCGTGTTCGAAATATTATATTATAGACGAAATTATTCGGTTTTGTTTTTATATATCCGTTCTTTCGGAGTTTGAATTATTACTGGCACGTGATGGAATAATTTATACTTTTTTTTGTCTTCCAGTAACGGCGTAAGAGTAATAATTAAGAGAAAACAAACACCGTCGATTATAAAAATGAGAAAAAATTATTTTTCCACAATGTAACAGTTACATTAAATTGCACGTCAACAAATTCCTTACTATTGCTAGGTACCCTATTTTAGATATTTACCAGGGGAACTAGTGGCCGTCCCGATTTCGTCTCGAGTAAGGAAATTCTTTTATGTTTAAGCGCTGCTATAAATCTACTTTCCGGCAGAATTTGAACCGTTATAACTATCATAGCGCGTATTGTTTTCTGCCTGTATTTACACTTCTTGTTAGAATACCTTTGGAAATATTATAGTAAGATACTTAAGGAAATCAGCTCCCTATGAAGGATGTTGTCGGAAACGTAGTGGTGACGCTCGGACAATTAGCCGGTAGGGGTCTTTTCCCAGGGAGAGAGTATCTTCGGACAAGTGGATTAATGGTTTCCCTTTAGGAGGTTCGTCCCATCCCCTAGGGCCCCTTGTTATAAAACGAGGAAAGTAACCTCAACCAAGTTCCCCGGGGAGGACCAACGGCAAGAACGATTCGTTAATTTAATTCTTTGTCAATCAATTATCAATTATTCGTACCATCTGAATAGCAGGCAGTTATTTTAATATAAATAGGAAACAGGTGTAGCGCAGGTATTTTATTGGTTGTCCGGCCAATTTTATTGGAAATGCGACGCGGAATTTTGAAATGTAAATCGAGGCAACACATGGCAGATGGGCTCGGCTCCGGTATTCAGTTTACAGATGAATCAGCTGGCGCTAAAAAATTCCGGATTTGAAGCCCGTCCGGGGGACAGTTTTCGACGGTCAAGTAATCAATTCCCGCCCCTCCGTCCCCGCCCATAATTGAGGCCCCTTTGTCGGCTCCGTTTAATTGTATTTATAAACCGGGCCGGGCAGAGGGCCTCGCCCCAGGCTTGTGCGTTGTCATCAATTTGTGTTAATAATGAACCGGGGCGACAAAGGACAGCCGGGGGTCTCTCTCTCTCTCTCTCTCTCTCTCTCTCTCTCTCTCTCTCTCTCTCTCTCTCTCTCTCTCTCTCTCTCTCTCTCTCTCTCCTCGGTGTGGCCTTGTTGTGTCGGTATTGATTCCCGAATGAGGCCCCGAATATTCAATAGTGTGAACCCTAGGGGTCGCCCGCTACTCCTCCGAACTCCCACCCCCCTCAACTCCTCGGAAAAGATGCTCCTCACACACTCCCCCTGCCAATCCATTCCCTCCTGCGGCCCAATACAGTAATTACAATAATAATATAGTAATTACAAGATTTTATCTTTCTTCGCTCCTCGCAAAAGGCAATTTGAGTCGACCCATGAGTATTTAGCATTTAGTTTGATATTTTTTGTATCCATTTAATAGGAGTATTTGGAAACAGTCACATAGCAACAGGGTCAATGAGTGATTGAATACTATCTTAATAGCACCAACGGCGGTGAATACTAAGTGCTATCGGGATGGTCCGTTGGCAATCGGAAGAGGTAACTTGGATCACGTATGCGTTTGCGAATATTTCTATTGTGTGATGTAAGCATCAGACCTCCAATGAAATTTCCATATATATAAATATTCGGACGGGATACCCTTCACGTTTTGCATACATGAATAACTGTGTTGTGTGTACATAAACACCCACAATTTAAATGCGTGCAGCGGTACTGTAATATAAGGCTGCTCGTCGAGAAAAATTTAATTTATATAGAATATTGTTGATGTTGATGCTCTGTATTTTTTTACACTTGACTTTTTATAGTTTCCTGTGGTTTATATCACGGTTTGATAAGAAAACTTAGTGAAATAGCGCGGCTGTGAATGCGTTCTTATACCACGAATACCACTGATGCACGTATATGCACCTTTTATTGAGGATTGTAATTTTAATGAGAAGGGGGAAGTTGAAATTGCCGTGAGGCGCCGCCTCGGAATAGAATTCGTACTTTGATGAAAATGAATATACAACCCTTTGCGTAGTGTTCATTTATAAAAGTGACTTACAAGTCCAAAGACTACAGTTTTACTTATGTATTCATTATGACTGAAGGTACCAAGAGGCTATAAAATAAGTAACAAACAGACAGCAGTGTATAAATCACAGCATTGTATTAAATATGGATATGTGTCTGTTTGTAATCGAGATGAATCTCTCCGACCAATCAGGATTACGCTTCCTAGTCCACTTCAACAAATTGTGATTTCAGATTTAGTAAGAATTCAGTGATAATTTGTGCATGTTGATATAATATTGATTTGTTCCGATAAATCGCTGTACTCCAAATAATTCCATAAATCAGGAGTTACAGTTATATGAATTTGATTATCATATTTCATCCGATGTTTTGTTGTGTCTTCATTTACTTAAGACAGTTTTCATTAGTAATGCGATATTCGAATCACCCCCACAAATGTGCGGGGAACGCCAGATTTAAAACCATTTACAGGCGGTGGTCAACAGATGATGTAAATTTGTTGGTAAACAAATGATCATATATAATACACCACGATATTGTTATATTGTTATTCAATTCGCTGAAAAACTGCCAGCCCAATATAGCTCACATTTTTTAAATATGATAGTGTCACTTAAAACGTTGAAACACAATGGACTCTGTAAAAAGGTATTGTGTGCAGTTTCCCACTATCACAGGGTGGGTCGCCCGACTCCCCTACCGTGACGGCCAAAACTCATTTGGCAGAGTGAACTTGTTTTTAGGGCGATTAATGAGACCGACAGGATAATAATGCAGACCGTTATATCGGCTGCAAGCGGCATATCCTCATATTGAATTAGGATGTGGTTTGAATATACATGGTTTCAAACCCATCCCAAACCCCTTCCCACCCCAAGAGGGGGAAAGACAAATAGAACCTCTTTGTTCTATTAATTGAATATTATGCAAATGCCGTAGGCCTAAACGGCTACTGTGTATTATTCATGGTCCCTTTCCCTACGTCCGGCGCTCATTAGCTAAACCTGATTTATTTCAAGATCCATCTCCCTCAGGAGTTTTATTTCAACATCCCGCTACAATCCGGAATTCAAAAATTGTCTTTTGTTAGATTCTCGATTTATCACTATGAGACCATTAATGATTTGTAGTAAAACTTGCTGAAGTATCCAAAAAATGTTTTATCTGGGGATCGTAATGCTTCTGTGGGAACGGATCGCGGAAAAAGGGTTGGTAGGAATACCTTCGTTAGATATCGCGTAATGGCGGATACTACGCCTCACTGTGGTCCGGATGAAGGGAGACGGAGGTGGGATAAATTGGTTTAAGAGAAAGAACGAGAGAGGGGGGGAATCGGGAGGGAATGGAGTCTGCTAATGGGACGGGAAGAACTGTCGTGAACAGGGGGTGGCAAATGAACCGAAAGCCCGCTATTAGTGGGTGGTCTTTTCGCTCCCAACTGAAATCCCGTTATCCGTACGGCTGTTGTTTCCTAGCTCTATTGGCAGAGCACGCCTATTAACTTGTCACAACTCACAGCCTCTTGCCAGCGCTATCAGGCCGATGTGTCAACCCCCCAGTGTACCGCACAAAAACGGGTAAAACAAGAATATATAATAAATATATTCCAATCACCTACCCCGATTTTGTTTATGATCCGGACGTAAACATGGACATTAATTAAATTTCAATTAGTCTATTGTGCATTTTCGTCGCTAATTATGAACATCGATTATTCGAAATGTAAACAGTCGGTACACAACCCTGAACGCGCCTTTTTGTATTACTCTGCGGAAGCATCCCGCCACAGTTGCAAATATAATCCCCTGAATTGAGAGCGGTGCTATCACATTACCATTTTATCGGGAGAACGTATCTTAGGGAAACAGGGAAATACTGTTGGAATTCCGAAAACCGAAATTCTTGGTTGAACAAGTGATGTGTTTGGACACTGGGATAAATAACGTTAGATTGACAACTAAAAAGTTAGATAATACCAAAGCGTTCATTTATGGAGCTGATAACCCGTAAGATTAATACTATTAAATCCAAATACCCAACAGATACCATTAAACCGTCAGGTATTTTGATCTAAGCCCGCAACACTCGCTTGTGAAGTGGGTTTTAAATAAGAACATTTTAGGAGCAATTCCCTCAGCGGTCGTTAAGAATAATACGTAAACGATTCTGACAGTGTTTTCTTAATGCAAATCTGGCCCACTGGTACTACAAAGGTCCCAAGTTTCTACTAAAAGATGTTAATCGGACGGCCTTTAGAACCGGGACAAAATGCGGGGTCGTTCTGTCAAGCAGTTGACAAATGCTCTTGTTTCCCAGAGAATTCAAACTACTCTGGATTGGCCTAAGTGATGTAGCCTTAGTATTAGTTTTGATTTTTACCTTTGTACTAAAAACATTTAAATTCGGCCTCTTGAAAATTGCAAGCATATTTCCTATCTATCCAGATAATAAAAAAATCCACAAATACCATTGGTCATAATCGAATCGTAATATTCCGAACCCTCCTGTGAACATTCAGTCACTTCTATAACTACTGGTGTTTTGGATTGTACTTTTTATGAAGAATATACTTTTCGAGTAGAAGTGTGACACAACTTACCTTAACTGATACTACATTAACCAAATAAAATTATATACGTTTTTAAAATGTATTAGTAATTTATTTTTCTTAATAATT
Source organism: Lethocerus indicus (assembly GCA_019843655.1). Classification (NCBI taxonomy): domain Eukaryota; kingdom Metazoa; phylum Arthropoda; class Insecta; order Hemiptera; family Belostomatidae; genus Lethocerus; species Lethocerus indicus. The sequence continues at coordinate 14,603,154 of JACDQD010000003.1, read as the reverse complement.
TTTCAAATATTTAACTTTTCTTAAATGTGAGCGTGGAATAATCTTTACATCCGAAAAGGGGATGGGCATTGATAAACAAAATGGGAAATAATGGAAAAACTCGAAATGGAGAAAGCGTTTGTGAGTCTTCTGACTTCAAGGAAGAATAGCGGTGTTTTTCGGGGGGAAACCTTTCTGGGAATATATTTTTCCTCACGGTCTCGACTCAGTGAAAATTGTTCCCTACGCCCTAAGGCACACCCGATAATCCAATGTTGTTGACATTTATGAAGCGCACGCCCGGCTGAATACGCTGAATTTTGAGCATCATTATTTCCACGACAGAACGACACCTTCGGAATCTTTAATATTTGACTTGGCGGTCAATAACAGCTGAGTATAACGTCCGACGTTCATGACGAGAATGCAGACGTTTTAAAAAATTCATTGACTATCCGTAATTTATTTTTCCATTCCTCGGTTTCTTTTTTTACAGTAAAAACGTTAAGAACATCATTTGGCTCGCAGTGTACCGGGGGACTGAGGGAGAAAGATGGAGTTGGGAAATCATTGGAGGGGCGATGAACCTATGTAGCATAACATCATTTAACGGTAATGAATTGGCCTGAGCCCGGTTAATGGCATTTACCTTGAAAAATCACCCCCGTAGTAATTAAACTGGTTATAAAATACAATTAAGGTAGACCGTCCGGATAATTAAAATATATATTGGGTTTTTGTCCAACATTCATCTTCTGCTTCTTATCAAAGGCGATTACTGAGAACCGCCCGGAATATTCTCCTCATCGCGTGCACGAACAGGACGGTGTATGCCTTTGCTCTTAATTCTTTTGGCGTATTAATATCGTTCTAACGTTCGTCTATCGGATGTAGAATTTTAAATGAAAGTGATATTTTTATTTTCGTCAATATATTACTGATGGAATCGTTCAGAGAAATTAAATAGATTCAAACTATAGATTGGCATCAAATAGTTTAGTGAATAAGGAAAATCTCACGAGTGTCGGTGTTCCAAACTCTCGCAGACCACCAAACTACAGACGACATAATACTACTAGTACCACTCTATTAAGACTCGATGAATTAAAGATTCAATGGCGAATTCCCTCAATAAATTCCTTCTCACACGCTATAATATAGGTTATTAGAAATCAAGGATTCTACGGACATAACTGGCACATACCTTCGTCCTGGTTACTGCCGATGAGTATCTCTGTCTCCGGGAAGTCTCCCTCCTTGAGTAATTCCAATGGGTGTTTGGGTAGGAAAACTCCGTCGATGGTGGGCGCCGAGGGGAAGCCGAGGATGCCCCAGTAGGAGTTCCACTGGAGGGTGGATATTGTCTTGGAGTCGACGGCCCTGAGGCAGGACATGACCCTGGACGGGCTCTCGGCCAGCTGGGAGGCGTTGCAGCCGCAGTCTTCGACCAGGGTCTGGCCGATCTCTAGCGCCTTCTCGCCGGTCATGTAGCTCCAGGGTGCGTTCACAGTGCCGCTCTGCATTATGCCCCGCCTCACCAGGCCTCGGGTGATTGGCGAGATCAGGTGTATCGACACCTGACACCACCCACTCGGTTTATGGTAATACCCCGAATTCAGTTTCATTATATATCTAGCGAAAGTCAGCATTTGTTCCGAAAGAAATGATTTTAAAAAAGGCTGAGTCAGCGTATCATCAGCTATTTCTGTGCTCAACTCTCGAATCCTCTGATAAACTCTGCAGGTTTATAATACATTTCGCTTTTTAACTAAATATCAATTATAAATTATTAGTTCAGTCCTATATATTATTGCAAACGGCTAATTACACGGAAACGACTGTCTGTAGATAAGGTGGAGTTAAAATCGACTACGGAAAGCCTGCAGCTTCGGCGACTAGTCTGTACGTCGAGTCGTAAGGTGGTCAACCATTATTTCAGTTAAAAATCGATTTCTATTAGTTATCCGACCAAATACTCGTAGAACTGATTTCTCCTCCATAACGGCGCTCGCTGATACTACACCCGCATTACTAGTGTACAAAGCGGGTTTGTAACCACCGCGCCGTTACGATTTCAAATCCGCGATCGAATATCCACGATTGGTTGTAATTTCTATTCGTAATCAGTAGACATAGAATATCAGAAAAATATTATTATTATCATTAAACTATTACGGTTTTGACATATAATTGCCTAGTGATCAATAATTACTTTAGCGGCTCATAGGGAATGGATGAAAAACAACGATTATTTTGTTATTTTAGAAATATAGAATTCATTGTTTCATTTTGCAGTTTCTTTGAAGTGCATGTGCTATTGATATTTTCTCATTGTCCAGAAAAAATATTGTCGCAGTGCAGCAAGCGTTCGAAAAGAGTCACGACATCAAAAACTAGTTCTTGATTTTATTTATTTCCTCGTTTTTATTTTTCCCAGCGGAAGGGAGTTTTGTTGATTCCAAGTGGTCATTAATAAAACATCACGTGGCCGCAATGATCAAACTGCTCCAATTGCCAGGCACCAGATATACCGAATCGAAAAATGAATCACCTCGGTCCCCCTCAAATTTCATACTCTAGATCTGAAAATGTTAACTCGATCGCAAATATCTTGAACTATTTTATTTTGTAATGTGAGCAAATTAATTGTATGTTTGTTACATGAATAATTTTGCGGCGAAAATAAAATAACTATTTCGTTTCAATTTTCCGCTTGGCCCGGGAAATGTATGAATAAAAGCCTTACTGCGGATTAGAGCCAAAGCAAACAAAAGTAATAACTGGAAGGGAACACAACGCTCGGTCTGGAAGCAGGAAACAAAACAATTGTCCTAAATAAGAAACTTCATTCGACTGGGTTGACACTTGTTGGAATGCTCTTACTTGTGAATAATTTTATACGGGCTGGGGGATGGGAAAGGGAGGAGGGAGGAGATTGCTTTGTATTCGGTAGGGAAGGGCCGAGCAGTATATAAGGACTTTAGCTGAATAAAAACACACCGGCTGAGACGACAACGATTGTACGAGACCCCCACCTCAGAACCTGGCTCCCAATATAAATATTGTAACACGCTCCTCGGCATCCTCAAAGGAAGCCCCCTTTTTCACCATTTAACGGCCCGCGTACGCCCTTATTTCATTTAATCCCATGGAGCAACAAAAAAGAACTGAATTAAACACAATAACGAACCTGATATTTTAATTTAGTTTAGTCGCTTTTTCTACAATTTGGAAAATCTCACAATTGGAAAATCTCGCTATAAATTTATTGACTGAATTTTCAGTCTCTTTTATTTCATCATATCAAATGACAAAAAGATATAGTCTTTATTTTAAAGCTACTTGCATACATGATACAGATGGGTAAAATCTCCCGTGGAATGTTCTGTAAGAATGAAACAATATTTCAACCACGAAAACACAAAACGACAAACTGCGAATTTACGCCGTCCCGTGTTGAAAGAAAATTTCAAGTGACTGGAGTTTGCAAACTCTGGTATACAAATTACATGTATTACAACTAATTTTGGTCATTGCACGACCTTTAGAGACCTTCCATACAAATTTTGAATACTAGAATTCTTCGGTACCTCTTATTATACTATGAGAATCCGACTAATAATCCAACTAATAATTGCAGGTATCTACATGGCATAGAATTCAAACTAGCGTTGTCATTTGAACGTTATAAAAGATTCATGGTAGAAAGTGAAACCCATCGTATTTTGCACTGTCATGATGGTATTTTCGAGGCCAAATAAATTGTCATCACTTGTGTGATATTCCGCCGCCTATCGTTAAGTCTGTCCTAAGACCGCTATCGTCTTCCGCCTGCTGTCGGTAGGGAAGAACATTGCTTTAATGTTTTCATCCTTGAAACTCAGATTCCGATATACATATTTGGCCCACTGTACTGTTACTTTCATGAATTAGCGTCTCAGAGAAAACAAAAAAAATCGTACGAGTCATAATATTCCCAACCTCCAGACATTCTCGCGATTAACTCAAAAAGTATTATTTTTTATAAGTGTACGTAAGGGAGTGCATTTAATAGAACTAAACGCGCGTTTAATCAGTAAATGATGGTCAACGATTCAAATATTTTCCTGGACTGAACGTTTAATTTTCCGTTATCGAAAAGTGCAATAAATTTGTCGCAGGCGAGCGGCCGAGATTAAATGCTCATGCAAATTAAACATAGGGGATCGAGCGTTTCGGAGTGCCGGGATGAACCGGAGCGGATTCTCCGCCGTGGAATAATCGCTCATTTGATTAATTGACAAAGAGCTAATAAATGGAGGGTCGGCATCCCACCGTACGGTTAAGAGGAAGTCTATTGTCACTGATAAGCCAACGCGCACTTCCCATTGTACGCGGCGGGGTCTGTGGGACAGTTGGATCCTTTTATGTTTAGAACAAACTGGTACCGCTTATTTCCCCAACTTGACAATAATTCAATTACACGAGCGTACGTACATATATTTGAACGTCTCGCTCGTCATGGAGTAATGAACCGTCGTATAATTCGGTGGATATTTTCGAAAGGTCGTTGACCCCGGTATGCGCGGCCAGATATCTTTATTCGGATGACTCTCGTCCGGAAACTGTATAAATCTGCAGTTCCGAACTTCGGGCGACGTTTCGCGGGGCGACAGCCGGTAGCGCGTCTTTTCAGAGATTTCGATCAAGCGGCTCCTCGAAGCCAGTGACATTGAACCGCTTGTCGAGACTTTCCAAAGATAACATGGCTCTGTCTCGTGTAAGGAATTTGAGAACAAGTGACTACCCGCCTGAAATATACTCTTTTTGTTCGACGCTGCAAATTAATATATCTCGTATTTTTAAACTTTTTTTCTTACATTATTCGCCATATAATTGACCCAGTATAAAGCCCCAACTTCTGTTACATGGATAATGTTACTTCGGCTGATCGTGTATCATAAACGTAAGGCAAAATGAGATTTTAACTTGTATTGTTTTAAATTAAAAATAAATTCCTCGCACTACAAATGACTGACTTTCGAAAATGCCCTATGAGTCACGTGAGACTAAATGTTTCAATATTAGTGCAGTATTGTACATGACATGAAGTGACGGTTATAATGACAATAAAATAGTATGGTAAACTCTGGAAAAAATTAGAAAAGGCCGGTACTTACGGATCCGCCTCCTGCGGACTCGCCGAACAGGGTGATGAGATCCGGGTCGCCGCCAAAGTTCGCGATGTTGTCCTTGATCCAGCGGATGGCCAACGCCTGGTCCCAGAGCCCCATGTTACCCGGGGCGTCCTCACTCCCGGCCGCAAGCACAGGCTCCAGGTAGAGGAACCCGAAAGCACCTGCCCCATTTACTCCCATTCAGAATTACACTCTTTCGGCCCGATGACCGGGTAAAACAAAGCTGTTTGGCACCCACTTACCGACTCTGTACTGCATCGATGCCACAATTACGTCGCTGGTGGCGGCTACCATGTCGGGGTCGTATACGTCCAGCGTAGCTGTTCCGCTCATGTAGCCCCCGCCGTAGATCCATATTAGCACCGGTACCTTCAAACGAGGCACTTGTTTAACGCTATATATACATCGCTTAATAAAGTCTATATCGTAATTTAAATAAATTCGGGATTGGAGTCTCTGACTTTTTGAAATATATCTTGTTATTAAGTTATATCTGTTTCGGGTTTGTCATCGATTTATCCTAACTTCTTATAATGATAACTTTCAATTAAATTAGTACAAAAATATAGATTAATATCACGAACAGTAATCAGGCCTTGTGTTCAAAATCTAGGAACATTAGTATTTAAAAAATAATAACCACAAAATCTGTAACATTTCCGACAATAATATATAAATTATGTTACAGTTATATGGAAGCGGAGACAACAATACCGGTGTTAATTGGACGTAGCTGCGAAACGAAAATGGAGATAATTTTTGTTTAAGGATTTAAATCAGATAAGTCGCGCTGAATTCTTAAACGAAATTACGCCCAACGGAACTCAAGTATAAATAAAACTGATGGGTTCCCGGTGGAAATCTTTTTCGTTCCCTTTAAAGCCATAAATTTACTGGTCTCGGTATTCCATAAATCATACTGAGTTATTCTTTCTTCGCGGGTACTGATCTATGATCGTGCCGCCTACGAGGAGTTAATACTCCTCTCCGGACGATATTAATACATGCAATCCAAATAAATACTGTACTAGAAAAGAATATTTCCCTTTTTTCGACCCTAGACTAAAATAATTAAATCTAAATTTAACACATTTAGCTAAATAAATTTACGTATAGGTGCATATATGTATAAATATTATAACTAATACATAATAATAATAATAAATTAAAATTTGTCTAAGGTCCGAGACTTCAGTTCAGACGGTTCTCGGTCATCTGGGGAAATGAATTGAAATGAGCAAGGATATATAATAAATTTAATAATAGGTATTATTAAAGGTTAATAGAGTATATAATAAATTAGGAAATTTTACATCCAAAAAATTATTTTTTCAGTATTTAATTTAGTTATCGTTTATTCGTAACATCTGTTATTTTAGTTTTGTTTTCTTTCGTATTGAAAATATGTACAACCAAAATATTTTCCATTCCTATACTTTGAATATTGGAGTATATTTTAGTTTTTATGTAAATTATATCTCTTATTTTAGTTAGTTTTGTCCTGTACCGATTTTAACGAAGATACAACGACGTTTTAATTCCTTTAAGCTTAAAATTTTCGTTTAATTACTGAAGTACTGGAAGAAGAAATTAAATATTGAGCACAGATTTTGAGCATACAAATAAATTAAAGCTGAATACTGGGTATAAATTTAAATTAATTATACGCGCTGTTCGGCAACACAAAAAAGTGCTATATTTAAGTTCTTTTGGTTGACTGGATTTTATTTTTGGAGAAGTTTATTCTGTACCCCCAATGAATATCCCCGTATAACCCCGTATATATCCCGTGTATATTGGACTAGCAGGATCTGTTTTATGGCCAGCACGGTCTCTGGCGGAGTTAAACCTCACCGACTTTTACCTGTGGGATCGTTTAAGAGCACAGTTTATGCCGGAGGAGCGAACTCCCTCGGGAACGATAGCAGGGAAGTCTAGACACACTTCCTGGGGTATTGAATCCAATAAAGTTTTTCTGGGGCCCGGGGCCCAGAATCATCGGCTTTTACAGGATTATAGATTATATCAGATTGGAGATACTTTTCTCTTCGAACTATCGATCCCAGCTCCAGGGCTGTGAAATAATATTTCTCCTTGAAACGGTCTTTTTTTAAATAACTTATTCTTAATCCCTGCCGAAACCCTTTAAACCAATTCCGTTTCTGTGAGAATTGTCAAACACCCGATATAAAGGTTGGCAAAATATAACGCGAAACACATTTACGTAATAGGATAAGACGTAATAATGTGCGTAATAAGCTGTATTTACACACACGTGTACATACTGTCTCATAACTCGGGTGATTAGATTTACCAAATGAATTTACATATTTATTTACTGGATCGACAGGTGGTAGAAATCGCCTTGGTACTTACTGATTCTTGAATATCATCTCAGAACTTCTTTAATGACATTATATCATATGATGATTCGTATTAAGAATAACAGGAGAATGTACTCCCTTATATTATGATTGATCAACATACAGAAAAATATCGTCGTCCCAATTTATATACGGAACTTACATACGACGTTAAGCTGTGGTCTGGTTGTCAAGATGTTCTTGATTTAGCTAAGTTGGTCAGCGTTTATATATTTTTCATCGAATTCTCATCAGTATTATAAGGGTAGCGGCATTCAATTCGTGAGAAAAGTCGGGCAGAGAGGTGTTAATAAATCATTAGGCTGCGGTTCATCAGCTGTTTACAGCCGATGTCTGCGGCACATAGACAGGTTACTTATCTTCTTCAGTTTATTTCCGTATAAATAATGTTGTTAAACATTAATTGCGTCTAAACCGCGCCTGATCCTCTTTGGGCGTGACCCATTTCTGAGAGAGTTGCGGTTTAACTTGGTAGGGCGGAGTAAGTGTTACAACCCAAATATTTGATTTTGAAACTGACTTCAATACCTCCCAATTCCCATTTATCGACTTACACCTGCTGTTGTCGAACTCTGTCCTCGAACGAATATTCGGGTTAATATATATGACTTACATTCCGAATCCGAACTAAAACCCCTATAATCTGATGAGAAATATACATGAAATTATAATATTCAATTAATAATTTAAAAAATTTCAGAAACATTTTAAGTATATTGAACCTTCGACATGTTTTGCTTACTGTTCGTGCGATTGACATTACAAATTTAATAAAACAGTAGTACAAAGTTCGGTAGGTTTAAGCTTACCTTTTGTTTATTTTGATTTTCTTGTATCGTAGCCCTGTGGCGGATCCTCAATCTTTGAGGTACCCATATGTTGAGATAGAGGCAGTCCTCGGATATGTTTGTGTTCGGGTTCCACATCTCTTCGCCTTCGAATCCGGGAAAGTACTCGTATTTCTCCTGATAGCAGGAGTTGGGAAGGGCGGTGGCATCGAATACGCCGTGCCAGGGGTCGACGGGTACGGGCCTCCTGAAGCGGAGGTGTCCAAGTGGCGGCTTGGCGAATGGTATACCTGTGAAGACGTGCACCTCCCGCCCGAGCACCGTCTTCGAGTAGCCGCGCACCAGTCCGCTCCTTGTCTCGACGATGAGCGGGTCGGCGTGCTCCTGCTGCTGCTGCTGGGCCTGCTGCTGTTGCTGCTGGCCGCCGTGGTGGTGGCTGTGGTGATGATCCTGCTGGTGGGGCCTCGCGATCGCCGCCACCCAAAGTACACTGATCGCTGCCAACACTGCCTGCATTTTCTCCCCTTTACATACCCCCTAGAAACAGAAACACTTTCTTCTATTATACTTTCATTTGAAATCGTATCGGTAAACAAAGATACAAACATTGGAGAGACGTTCATATCATCGCTTCTTAAGATTTCTGCAATTGTACAAATAAATATTTCCAGAAAAATGAACAATAAAATGCAGTTACAGAAGCAATCTATTATATTTAAAGCCCAACATTCACGTTTCATTTATTGTAGTTGGTTGATATCACAGATGTACCGCTTCCCTTTGTTATGTTTTATTGGTAAGGAACACGAGTAGTCGGTTTAATTTTTCTTTTCAGATATACTTGTCGTTAATTATTTCTATATAACCTCGTATGCGCATTTATTTGAGTGTATTCGTGTTTTATACTTCGTGGTCGATGATTAAACGTAATATGGATCATTCCAACAAATGTACGGTTCTTAATTGATGTGCAATAACATCGGTTGTAACGTGGCCGGAGGGGAGGAAGTCCCTTTAGGTTCGCTACTGGGATAAAGGTCACTATCGACGAATCACGCTATGGAGATAAAGTTCCGGAAGCTAAGTTGCACGCTCAAAACGCACACGATAGCATGAAGAAACTCAACCAAATTAAATCTCAACTACATGCTAAGAAAAATGCATTGAAACTTTTCTTGATCCTGCCGGTGGAGCTTCTGAACCGCAGCCGCACTCAGAACACATACCCTATATATATCCGGACCAATTTTTCAGTATTTTATTTATTTATCCTTTCATTCTTCTATTTTTTCTCTAAATCTAAACAAATATCATGGATATGCAGAATATAAAAATATCCATTTTAAATTAATCTATAACTAATTTAGTCACCACTATACAAAAAAAAATTGTTTTGATTATTGAAAAGACATGTAGGACAACAAAAGAGGGCCAGTGTTCTGTCCTAAACCGAATTTGAATTCGAACTAAAATTAATTTGCGTAATTTGTTGGGCTTATACTCTAGAACTCTAACCTGTTGGTTGCCGCCGGAGTTATATCTTTATACAAACGAACGGTCAAGGGGAGGGATAACAACCGCTTAGGGATTATTAGGCGAGTCCCGGTTAATACAATGTACCACCCAACCCAAAGTGGTTTGTCCATGTTAACTGCCAGTAATTTAACTCTGCATTCAAAGGTCATTTGAGGTCTACACTGGTGAACGGCCCCGGCCAGAAAAGCTCCGTAACCAATTTCCGCCTCCGCCCAGATAGTCGACCTCCTAATATTTTATGGCTTCACGTAGCGGCCTCAGATCAATCGTTTCGTCCCCCATTTCCCTTTTAGGTTCAGTCAAATGATTCCGTTTTTCCAACCTACCTTGTCCCTGTATATATTCTTACAGTCCTTTATATAAACCTCGGCCCACAGAAGTGTTATTAAATCACATTCGAAACAGTAAATTTATATTTTTAAACTGTGAAATTAAGACGCTCAAACAAAATGGTCCAAAATGATCTGTTTCGTTTTGACTTGGGGCAATAAAAATTACACAAAAGTGCAACTTTTAACACGGATCGCGTGATGGCGGTGTTGAATTTTCTGATGCATTGAAATGATAGCGAAGCGTCGACCTCACCGGGCGTCACCTCCCTGATTTTTTCCTCAGTTTTTAATCGCCTGACAATGTTGCACTTCCAGCGAGGAGAAAGTGAAAATAATAACGCGCCCCAAGGCCCTCTACCAATCCGAAATCTCGACTCTAACAATTTATAATATGTAGACACACCAAGGAGATATAATAAATTTAGAATGGAGCCTCTAATATATGTAATAAGCTAAATACAACAGAATTTCGTAATTATTCTCACTGTTTGAAATCATCAATTATGAAGTACTTTCGGAGGTAGGGCCTAGGATTCTCCTGATTTTCGTAAATTCAAAAACAAACATTTAATTAGGACACCCTTTCGCAAATCGGTCCGTTTTTCAGCAAGGTAAATTCAACGAAAAGTTGAACTTTGTGCAGAGCAAAATATATTTCAATGTCATATTTTTCTAGACGACTAAAAGACCGTTTCACATGATAACTAATTTCATCGCAATTAACAGACATGCCGTAGTCTATACGAGTGATAATAAAGTTAATTTTGTTAATCGTGAGAAACTGGGAAATTGAATTTATTTGCCTAGAAAAACGAGGTATTCCAATAAAGATCTCACGATTTAAGTTTTAATTTTGGATTTATGTGAACCAGAAATGATAGGATATTGTTGTATTACAAAATTATCAGAGTTATAACGAGACCCTCGTAATAACCTTCTGATGTCAAATTCATTGTTTGACTTAGTAAAGTTGCCTTTCAGAACAACACTAGCCGTGTTAACCAGACACCAGCGAATACATCAGTAGGTTGATTCGCTTTCGCTCCCTTTAAAAGACATGACAAGACCGGCTGGATAACACATTTTCACAGACTACAAATTAAAAGTAAATATATTGGATCTTACTAGCTAACCAGAAAAAAGTTCATATGGCTCATGTATACTTATCTGGATAAATTTCAACATCTCTTTTTCAAAGCTATTCTCATGCTAAAGTATTTCTGCTTTCAAGTTGGCCTTTTGTAAATGGTCTCGTAGAACGTCTGGGTGTCCAGATGTAAAACAATGTATTCTCAAGTGTATTCTGTTATTTACGTATTCAATATTACTTCATTAGAGGCCCCTTTTACCCGAGTTAGACGGTCTTCCTTATTTCGTAAATTGGATCCTAACCATAATTTCGCCTCTGTCTACTCACACTAAATTCGGTTAGACCAAAGGATTAGCGTAATCATATTCAAACAAAAAACCAATGCCCGCACTATTTAAAATGATATGTCTCATTAAATAAGTAAGTAATAATAAATAAGTAGTTGATTTTCATGTAATAATGTGACTTCTAAACTATTCGTAACCGTTTCATGGATATTTTCATGGAGCACCATGGTTGTCCGGAATTTACATTTGTTTGAACAATCTGTTATAGTTAATTTAATTGTTCTAGACGCCATTTTAGATTGACAAACTGAAGATTCTGCCAAGCCTACAGTATTTTCAGGATAAACGAGCAATACAATTTTAAAATTGCATACAACTCACTATCTACCGGTGGATATTCTCAGCTAAAAATCGGCAATAGGTCAGTTACATAATTGAGCATTTCACAATTATGTCCAGAAATATTTCGGTAGGTTAAATATATATTATCAGAAATATATAATAGCTAATATAATATTGATACAGACGCACCATACATTACAGGAACGTAATCGTAAAAATTCAATTGGGAGAGCCGAAATACATTCGGGTACAGAATCGTCGGTTATGGAGCCGTTACGGGCCGTGCGTACAACAGAATAAACAAACACAACAGGTTACCGGAGTGCGCTCCACTACCCTAATGAACGCACCGCGGCCGGATCCAACCCTCGGTTAGGCGTCCTCACTCTTCCCGTCGCTGTTACTAAGCAGGGAACAAACTAATTGTATATTATCGTATTCGAGATACTTACCTGTATCGCAGCGATGCTCGACGCGGTGCTACCAGGTACGGCGGTCCAACAAAAACCGGTAAGGAAGAGAGGACGTTAAGAATCGACATTGCGAGTTATGTTAATAAATACTTATAAGGGAGAGTGGAGAGGGTGGGCCACCGGAAGGACAGCGGTCCAGGGAACCCCCCTCCTATAAATTGCAGCGGGTATTAATATTGCACCGGTAACGGGGACCCCCTCGAGGCCGGCCGTCGTGTGTAAAGAGACTTCTGGAATCCGTCCGAGGTGATACGGAATCGTAAGAGGTATTTAAATATCGAGCGTGGGGGTGGAGGGGTGCGTCGTGTATTTTAATGTGATGTGATGATGATCTGACCTGGTTTTCGGCGGGCCGGTGGTCTCTCGGCTGATGTATGACCTTGTACTGAGAGAGGAGGCGGTCGATGTGGGAGACGTCCCGGCTGTGGCGGCCGCCGCCCCCCGCCGCTCTGCGCAAGCCCTACTACCGCCCCCCGCCCCCCGACCCCCACCAAACACCTATCTACACTACTACACCTGGATGCCCTCCTCATTCCCCCCCACCCCCTACTTGTCTCATCTCTCTTTCCGCCCTCCCTTTGGGCCTCTGGGCCTCTACTCCCGGCCTGTTCCCGGTAACCCGCCCGCCCTCCAACTCTCTCTATACAGCCTCCGAAATAAATATAAAGAACCTATCGACAACAGGTGCGTTCCCCCTCCTCCGATTTATCGCCTACCCTCTTATATGAAATACAATTCGTAGGGTATTTTTCGCTCCCTCCTAGAATTATCAGCGACCTGGGGGGTCTTAATAGGGACGTTGCATCTCCGGTACTATATTCTCTCCTCTGTCATATTTGTTCTGCAATCTGTGTTCGGTACTCCATATAATTATACATATCAATATGTATAAATTATATATATCGAGAGAGAGAGAGAGAGAGAGAGAGAGAGATGTAAATATAATATAGGTAAATATAAATTTCTTCTCGTTTAAATTTATGACGCTTAGAAACATCTCAGATTAAATTTAATCGGTACAAACATATATATCAGATAAAATCGTTCGGTTTTGTTCATCCAAAATTTCCTTGTGAAATTCCAAACAGCGGGGCAAAACCTAGCCGTAACAAACAACCGATCTACCTATGCCGGGAAAATTCATATTGATGTCGGTTTCTCAAAATTAATTGTAAGGATCTAAATTAGGCAGACGGTAATCATTCTGATATTTAAAACTTACGAGTTGTTTTTTGACCCAGCATTAGATTTAATCTGCTTCTCTTTTAATCGGAATTACTTCTAAATTACTCAGGGTTGGTTTAGCCTCCTCCACTAAGTTAAACGAAATGTTGAGAGAATAAAGCGGTATTAAAATTCAGAAATATAAATCTAACAAGTCGAAGAAAAATAAGTTAACCAGAACACATTTCTTTACGAGTGATTACCGAGGGGGACAGATATATCTGGAGGACTAGAGTTGAACACAGTTTTCCAGCACTCTTTCATTTGTGTGCCAAGATTTCATCTCTTGTTCCACTTCATCGCCCGTTCCACCTCAATTAGATTTATCCCCGAGTTCGAAACCAAATCTAATCGTGTGGTAAAATTAAGGAAGAAAATAAATGTCTTTAAACTTCGGTTTTTCAAGATCGAAGAGCGAGCGATCTCAAAGCGACTTATGTTGGACAATAATTCATTTTCTAAGCGACCATTTTTAAACTTTATTATTTAATGAAAATACTTTTAATGTTTAGAAGTTTCGACATTAAATAAATGACCCAGAGCTTACAGAGTTGAGATTGAATTAATAAAAGTTGTATAAGCTTATAAATTTCGACAGAATTTCCATAATTTCAACATTTATAATCAAACAACCATAACGGGTGACATAGTGTACAATCGCGCGCCCCTCCGCCCTTTATCTTCTCTGAGTTTACGTGGTAAGTATAATTTTATGCGTAATAACCACCTGTGACTCCCCTCAGATGACAACACTCCCGAAACAGGTCCTTCCAAAATATTATGGGAATTACGCGTTGCGGATATTTAGTGTGGCGAGTGTTAAGCAAATTTAAAACGAACGTGTTCTCGCCAGAGTGAAAATTGTCTAGCAACAAGTAATGAAGCCAGAGGACAAGCCATTACAAGCCACTCGCGTTATCTTTCAGTTTCTCTCGTTTTAGAAGCTAGACTTCATATAGTGCAATGCCATACAGTGCACTGATAGTACTAACAAATTGCAGTGTTATATGTTGTTAACCGACACACTAATCAGACTTTGCTACTAATGTCTATTGAAGGTAGAATTAATCTTTGACGATGAGCCGATATATGGCTAGCATTGGAGCAAACAAACAATAAGACAAAAATAATTACGCGATTAATTATATTCTGCAATGTCTCAAACTTACTGTTACTAATCAAAGATAATTTCTTAGAGGAAATTTAAGTTTACGACCTCAGGGAGACTGAGAGAATTGCCACATTTGCAAAGGTATGAAGTAAATAAATAAATGAAATAACCAATAATAATGCCAGCCTATAATAAGGGCGATATTATATGCGAATCGAAGAATAATTGAATATTCCAAACTTACTTGAGCACTGAAATAGTTGGTTTTAATGCCTGTCAATATATTAGTCTTATGTTCATACTCTCCCATGAGAGAACAAGTTCCGCCGTGTTTATGTTCGGAGACTGGAGGAAGTATCAAATTCCCATATCATCAACCAACTGATGAATGCTTTCCCGTCTAAAGCTCCCCACGTGCTAAACTCACAAGGTTCAAACAAGGGTATGATCGCTGATGAGCTAATAAGCCATATTATATGTCCCTCTGGATAATAATTGATAATTTTTGTTAGTATGGTGAAAACCTTCAGAGCTTCTTCTTAAAAAATCTTCAGAGCTCTTCCACATTTTATAGTATACATACAACATTAAATTTATACTCCCTCCTCTAATTTAATTAAGCGCAACGATAGGCCGAGCTGTGAACGTCTATTGGGTCCCGTTTAACACAGCCATTCCCTTTGACCCGAAAGATTCGTCCCCAGTCACCTCCCTTATTAATCCTCACCACCCGCTATCCTCGCCTTATTTACCGCTAAAAGCACTCCCCTGAAATTACAATTACGGACCTACTAATGACACAGCATGTAAATTCAAAAACATTTGCCTCTCAGTTCGACTTCATTTTGGCCCGGGTTAAAACCAAGTGTTTGCCCAAAGTAATACAGTGGGTCCAATCCATAGATCTATTCTCAGAAGTTTAGTTTAGTTCTGTTTTATGGTTGGTATTTGCGAATGTTATGCTCTCAATGTTAGTGCCTAGCGAATTAACCTCTCTTTAACCTTAAGTTTTGAACTAATTCTTTACTCTTATTTGGATCAATTGTGGTTTGAAAGTTATTTGTACTAAACCCGCCTTGTAAGAGAGTAATGAGGGTCTAGTATCAGGGGCCGCCGTTACCAAGTGATGGTATCTCCGACCCTAGAAAAATACACCACAAATACTATAATACTAACTTATCACCTCACAGGTATAATCCTCCCTCAACTCGGCGCGGCGGTGGCTGTGGTGGAATCCCTTGTAAATTGTCAAGCTTAGTTAAACTTAAATCGCGTTTGTAAATCCGGTCACGGTTTCACGTAAAACAGAATGCGGCAATAATTTACTCAACCCGAAAGTTAGTTTGGATCGGTTGGCCTGTAGTCGAACACCAGATTCCCATCGCCTTTTCATGTCCTATCTCTCGTGAAGGGCCGCAAGTTTCTTGAACGCTGTTCAACCCGAGTTTTAGAAATGTACTGAGCCACGCTTCGATCGTTCGCAGACTGGTAAATATGCTCGGTAGAAGTCTGACCGCTTGATAAGTTATTTTATTAAATTATTTTTCATATAATTCTGAATATATTTATTCATTAATAACAATCATAACGACCCATACAGTTCAATATGTACAACTGAGTAGAAGCAAGGACCAAGAAATTAGTAAGTACACGGATAGAACATCGGCATTTATGAACTAATATTTTAGAGTATAAAATATTAAATAACACAAATATACAATTATTAACTTGACCATGAAATGCGTAGTGTTGACCAGTTTAGCTGAAAGCAAGTTGGAATGGGTATAGGACCAAATTATTATTTTTTTTATAAGAGAAGAGCGAAATAAATTGCCGTGTAAACATGGCACTGTCGTATAAATCGGACACGGCCGATATCGGTAAAAAAAACATACCGGCGTTCTACGTCATTTTCTGTACCTTCGAGATAGCTACGATTCCTGGGGCTTAATTCAAACCGGGGAATTTCGCAAGCCGAACGTGTGCGGAGAAATTTATTTTGTATTTCACTGTGGACAAGGCTCCCGCCAATCGCATGTTGATAATTGGCCGGCGGGTATTACAGTTTGCATTATTTGTCCGTTACAACAGCGCCGTGTAAATTGCGTGCTCCTGCCTAGTTGACCGTTTGAGCATAATTTTCGATTCGACGAAATCAATTTCGGCCGTAAAACTCGCCTACGAACACCGATTGGAGAACCGGGGACAGAAAGTCCTTAATAACTTTATGATTTGGAATGTTGGATTCATATTTTATAGTTATCTAATATCTAATCTGATCATCTAATAGTTTGATACCATTAGGTACGACACTAATTCGTCATGAAACCGGCTTAGAAAAGAAATAATGTGGTACTGATATCAGACACCGTTTTATTTCAGATGAAATATATGCTGCAATTTCTGGTCTATTCATCATGTTTTAAATATTCGAGTATTTATACATTAAATATTATCCGCTGGTATTTCTAGCGATAACTAGCGATTCCTAAATTATGTTACTAACCATTCGATTAAATCGCAATTCATTCTTGATTACTATTTAATCTACTAATTTTCAAAATAAAAATAATTATCTAACGCAGTGTAACAATTTAGTCTTAATATTTCATTAAGCTGGAAGCCGCCTTATTGAGAAATCCATCTCAGCCGATTACCACCATTTATTGGCGTAGTCGCAAGCAATTTACCTTCATTATAGTCGATATCGATAATACAGGGCGCTCCACCTCTCCCAGGCATTTGCAAACAAAGCTTTTATCCAACAATGGTTATTTTTCTACAATATGGGCGTCCCTAAAGGGCCGCTAACTTTAATTTTTAATTTATAATTATATTCTAACTATTATTTTATACTTATCATTTCGGAAATATAATAAAAACAACTCAGTAAAGTCTTATTTCTTTAAGTATTGCCCAAAAAGTATAATTTCAGGAGGTTTGTTACCGTTTAGATTATACAAAAAATACTTTATACATTACTAATAGTAGTAAAAACACTCTTAGTTATTTTTTCTTGTAATAATAACTCATCATTCTCCCCTGCAGAACCTAAGGCACTGGAATACAGTACAGGCAATTTGTACTGTCGAAAACTGGCCATATAAGTGTCACCGGACAAAACGGCACTAACTCTTGTCCTCGCCGGGTTTTTGCCGCAGTACTCGCCATTTTCCTCGCCGCCTCCGGGGTCTCTGGCCGATATTTCGTTTCTGGGTGAATTTAAGAGCCCGGCAAAACGAGGAAATTTAAGACAGGGACAGAGAGCGAGAGGGTTAGAGAGAGAGAGAGAGAGAGAGAGAGGGAGGGAAGGAATTGGGCTTCTAAATGGCGGGGGGAGGGGGTGGTTAGGAGGGTGAGGAAAGGGGCGGCTAGCCCACACTATTGGTCGGTCGCTATGGCAGTAAATGGCAGCTCGTTAGTCGCAGCCTGGGCAGAAAGCCGTTCGAACGGCCCCGACCCCTTTCCACCGCTGTCAGACCATCCCTGACCACTATATTGTCTTCTAAATCTTACCCATGTTGACCATTACTTACTGATGGTAATGCGAGACGGCATTCGAGAACGGTGGGTATACATTTCGCAGCCGCAGAATAATATTCCATCATCATATCGTAACACTCACTAATGGTATCCTCTTATTATCATTGACATGTATCATATACCTGTTGAATAATTACAGATTAATCCATTCAAAATTGTATCAATTAGCCTCCGTATCCATTTAGTATTCCTACGCTCCATTGAAGGTTTAATAATCTCATAAATCTTACCCAGGGGGGCAATTACTTGAGTTATTGAAAATGTGGGACGAAAATTTGTAAACCACAGGACGTAAATTCGATGGTAGTTTAGTACTGTACTGGAATGTTCAATAAATGAATTTAAGATACAATCTGCTCACCGACTTAATACTTAGTACTTTTGAAGATTGTTTCTAGAGTCAAATGTTGGTATATAATTGTTCTGTATGTGTGGTGTAGTTAATATGAGCAGGAGCCGTGAGATAATGCACTAATACAATAGTGCTCCACTGGTGTTCCCGCAGGATTTTTATATAGGTTTTTTATCCTTTTAATCAAGGAGAAGACCCCCATGGTGCAAATAAATAATCGATGCCGTATACTGAGGAAAATGGTATAGTTTATTTCTACAAGACCGGTTGACCTAGTATCGAATAGAAAATTAGTATTTTTATATTCATTACAATAACAACCAACGTTCCAATTCGATAGGGGTTCACTCTGCGGTACGGTGCACCGAAAGCCTTGCTGTAATTGAAGGGAATGAATATATATTACCGACTATTCGTTTTTACAAATGCCGCCCCTACGTGACCCGGACAGCGTGTTATTTCCCTACTTCCATTGAGTTTCGCTGGAGTCTACAACGAACCAATTCACCTTCAGCCCGATTCGTGTTTCATAAATTCCACCCCTTTTATAGATACGATCTTTATCCGGCACATCATTGGCAATTGAGCAAAGTAGACGAGTAACGGTTCAAAACGTTTTGTGGTAAAAGTATTAACAAATTTTCATTTGTCTGGATTACAACTGGAAAAAGTAACTTTACAAAAAAGAAAGCAAAATTACAACTTTATTTTTTATGAACAAGTAATACGACAATAAAATATTTAGAGAAAAATGTGTACTGGTCCACAGATCTTTCTACATTTATATAATGTACTTAGATATTTAGAGTTTCATTTTACTTAGAATATTTACAATGCTGTTATAATAATCGGGTAAATTGCAGTATTAAAGACCCGATAACAGCTATTCAGGACCCAAATAACTTTGGTGACCAAGGAATTCTTCTTCAATTACTTCCTTTCCTGGAACTTACACTATGTATAGGTTTCCCAGCACTCTTCTTGGTATTTGGAATCAGTTACCTTGTACGTTTAGATATGAAGCGGTTGTTCAGGAACAATCTATCGAACTGAACTCTATTGACCATAATGGAAATCTCCTCTTTTAATCAGTTGAAATGTGTAATTGAAGATACGGTTCAACGCCCGGATTCGACCTCGGGTCGACACTCGGGCTCTACACAGTGCTGCTTGCAGCACCCCAATCATCGTAATTTTATTTCACTTAGTCCTGTTTCCGGAACTGAAAACAGTAACAATGAGTATAATAAAACGTAAATATTTTATTTTGTCATCGAAGAACCTCAAGATTAAACTGTGTTGGTTGGAAGTGTGGCGGGACGGGGCGGGGCAGAGAGTGTGTTACTCTGACACAGAGCTACGGATCGACTCGTGACCGGTGGCCGTTTGCCATGACACAACTAATGACCCACTTTTCTTTCCAATGCCCGACAATCCCTTTCTGTAAAGTGACTTCCGGCGGATCAGCAGGCGCAGTCTGTTGCAGTATTGGGCGTATAAAAATAAGCCTACCATTTTTGTTTCCCAGAAAAGCTCGATTGGAAGCATACAATTTCCAAAGCATTCAGTCCTTAATACTGTACTGGAATGCTCAATAAATGAATTTAAGATACAATCTGCCAATCTGGCTTATTAGTGCGTATGTATTACACTACTGTTTGCAGTTGACATTTCGGCTATCAAAACGGTTTCAAATGCGAAGCACGGTGTGTCAACGATGTTTTTACAGTCCTGCATATTCTTGGTTATTCCTCTAAATCTTCTTCATGCTATTCTTTCATCCTGCAAAAACTTCTTCATAAGAAGAAGAAATGTTGATAATATTACGAATTATTATTTTTTCTAGCATTAAAAAATTTGGAAAACCATCGGATAGATTGAAGTCGTAAACCATTACATGTTGTAAACCGGATCTTAATGGGAGAGCCGGCATGAAGTTTACGTATTGGCGCAAGAACGACGCTCAAATAGAGATTACACGTTTTACGATTCATAAAGTAGTGTTCCACTCAAACAAAATTCGAAGCGGTTTGATATCCAATCTATGAAAGATGACATAACACAGACCGTTGAGGATTAGATCTTTCAAACGGGTTAGATTTACAACCTTGCTCTAAAAGGCAAAACGCCGCCGACTAGTATACAGGTTAATTATTGGCACATAAATTAATAATTATCCTTTCTCAGTGGCCAAATACAAGCTGCTCGTAAAGTAGGTATGGTAGTCACGACAGAGATGTTTCGGAGAGCAGAGCGAATTCAGGACTCCGTTATGGCCGACTGCTCAATTACAAACGACTAGACATTTCCTGGACGTCGATTCGAATCTTTACCAGAGGACCGAGGTAGTTTCGCCCACTGAGATTTATTATTCCCCGCATAAATATTGAAAACATGCTACTGCTTTAAGGCGGTCTCGGGTCAGTTTTCTATGGCCATAAATAAAATGATCCCTCGGAGTCTCGGGAAATTTTCATAAATAAAAATTAAACTCACTCAGAAGCGTGTCCAAATGTTATTCCTTAATTTACCATTAAAGGTAAATTTATTTATTTGGCAATCGCGTTAATAGTACTGAAACAGCTCTGCGAAATAGCCCTGAAAACAAATTATGGCGGAATTAAATTCAATTACCCATTAAATAAAAGAAAAAAGATTCCCGGCGCATTCTCGTCAGTTCATTTATGATGGACTGCCGGCTGCTTCCAGAATATAAATATTAAATTGCCACTGCGAACTGCAGTACGTTTTCTTTCTCTCAACCATTCTGCCGCAGGGTTATTCGTTAACTTCGACGATATATTATACTACATTCGTCACATCAATGCCCGTAATATAATGAAAAATATTAAATGAGTGGGACCAAACTTTAATCTTACATTCGTGCCTGAATTAGTTATGTCGCATCTGAGGTGAAAATTTAAGAGACAAGAATCTAATTACATTGTGAAGATAAACGCGTTAGAAAAACAACTGAGTTAACACCGGGACGACATAATTGGTCGGACGATATTAATTTCCGAGCGGAATTATCCCAACTATTTCTATATAGGTCAAACTGATAACGGACCTACAGGTGGCTAATACCGTTTACAATTGTAAGGGAACGGCTCTCGACCCCAGGCGAACTCATAATTGGCAAATAATAGAATCTAATTGAATGACACGCTATTATTTTTCATCGCAATGGTCGACCAGCAAAACGAGGGTCGTAATCTATTTATCGAGTGGTGGGAAAGTGAATAATTGATAATGTTGCGTCGCTTAAGGAGTATTCGACCTTTTGTAAACCTTAAACTTTAATGCAAATAAATATTAACCATAACGCTAAAAAATAATTACCTATCTCTTGTGAGTTATTCTATTTTATCTCGTTTGGTCCGAATCTATCATTTTTCAATAACAATAATCTTTTTTATAAAATCTATTGGGAATACTCATTGTATTGTTAAATATTCAATATTATTATTGGTGCAATTGTTTCAATATGATAAAATGGCCTTTCCACTATATTGGCAATGATTAAGAAATATAAAACTCATTAAATATAATGTGGCAGCCTTTTCACGTAATAGTTGGCTGGGCTAGCGCTGACCGAGCTATTAGGCAATGTAGGTTACCGATTCGATTCGATGTAGGTTACAGCTCGCGGCTGTCGCCCTTTCCCTGTTATTTTGAAATCGTCCAAAAGATTCCCTATTACTGTTATAGGGAGAAGTGTAGAACAAATTAAACCAAGTAATGAAATCTCTTTCCGAAGATGGGCCGGAATCAAATATACATTGGTCGATAGGATATTCCAGTTAAATAAGACTTCTGGTCAAGCTCCCAAGCTTGGTCACATTGCTCAATCGGTATTGTACAAACCCAATTTTTATAAATATACACTATATTATAACGCCTATTCATTTTGTATTCTTCGGCACGGCTCTTTTCGGCTTTATTACCCTCGACCAATTTGAAAGGGCTCGAAATAAATGAATAACACTAATTAAAATCTGCACGCGTACTCGGTGGGTTGGGGAAGGTTCAAACCAAATTCGGCAGCCAGCCCAAATTGAGTCGCCGACGGGCTTTACTTCGAAAATGTATTAATCCGAAAAAAATAAAAGCACAGGCCACAAGAGAGGGAGAGAGAGAGAGAGAGAGAGTGAGAGAGAGAGAGAGAGAGAGAGAGAGAGAGAGGGGGGAGAAAAGACCGGCCACGTTGAGTACTGTAGTAACGTGTGGTTGCTACGCAACCGGCGTGGCCGGACTCGCCCTGCATACATCATCACAAACCGCCACACCGCTGGAAATAATTATACAACCAACCTCCACGTCTCCCCTCATTCTATCCCTCTCTCTCTCTCTCTCTCTCTCTCTCTCTCTCTCTCTCGTGCTCTCCAGCACGCTGTATTCTCATCACTCCCTCCCTCTCTCTCCTTCGAGCCCCGCAATTGCGCACGGCCGACCCTAATCGTAGAGCGCATACGTAACGCTTAACCGTCCCGCTGCAAACTCCGGGGACAGGACCTTCTTCTGTTTCCAGTTTTATGGTCCGGCCGAAACGAACGATGCTATCTCGAGGTTGTTAAATCTTGATTTTTGGCCTCGAGTTCGAACGGTTTTGAACAACATTAAGCTTTTTTCCTGGAATCTTTATTCTGCCATTAAATAATTGTTCCCGATAAATTTTACCCATTCGGGATGCCGCCCTTTCCTCTACTATTACACCATTGGCTCTGTATTGTTCGCTTGTTATATATCCAGTCAAAGAGTTTCTGGCGATGACGGATCCTGTCTTAAACATGTCCAGAAGAGTACACAACAGACTACTTTCCACTTCAGACCAGATTTCACTGATAATAAATGCTTTCTGTATCGACGATGTGCGGGGTCATTTTGGCACGTCCGTTGCGACGACCACTGAGTAGTCATTCGTTGGGTCCGCGTTTTACCGGCTTCAAATGTGATATCGATTTGGGGAAACAAACCTATCGGACAGAGGGAGAGCTGCCCCGTGCCAAACGAGATAAGGAGTGATTAGAGGAGGAGCCCGGCGATGAGTTATTGGAAGTTGGACATTAGAAGTTGTGCTTGTGCTCGGATGCTGGTGATGGTGGGGGCGCCCGATCAATGCCCACATTGACGAGCCTACGCGGGTTGCCTAACGCTACTGAAAAGTTTTTTATTTTTTCAGAACGGCCGCACTTTTCATTTACACGGTCCCACCTTCCCCTTAATTACAGATCCGACACATGCCGAACTCTGCTATCTACTGCGCTAATTCATTTAATTAACGGAACACTCGCCAGAACATTCCACAAATGGCACACAAAATAATGTTTTAACTAATCGGTAAATAGTTTGGAATGTTCAATCATTTTAGAGATGAGAATGGGTATTAAAAAGTTATATTTTAGAATTTTTTTCAGAAATTAAAGGAAAGAACACTTGCTGAGTGTCTCGCAGAAACTGAAATTATAATCTTGTGGATTAGGTTCCATTATGATATTCTGTCCTCGAATCGTCTCATTGTTATAATACGAGGGGCTGAAAATACACCCTTCGTCCTTTGCCCTTCTCCGACCATGCAAACGACTCAATTATGCGATGGTGGAAAAGGTGAACGAGCGGTAACGGCTTCATTTGGAATCGCGGCAAGGCCGCAATAAACGCGAAAGAGACGTAGAGGAAGCTGGGAACCGATAGCTCCGATCCGGCAGTGAAAGCTGTTGAGTTTTAGTGGGCTCACGGCGTATAAATTTACGAGGTTCGTTTGTCCCGAATCCCACCAGTGGTACCTGTACCACTGCCTTATTAATGGAGTGGAACAACCCTAGGCTCTGACGCAAATGTAAATTTCTTAAACCGGAAATGATTCAAGAGCCCCGGTCGGTATCCCACATTCTTAATAGATAACGGCGGATTACCCACTAATTTCCGTATATATTGTCGCAAAGTGGAACTCGGGCTGTATATTTAATTTGATGAGCACTCCCATCCGGGATATCCTCGTCCGGGGATTGGCCGTCCGAAAATTATCCATTCGATTTTGTAATAGCATCCTAGATTATTCCGCGTTTGATATTTCCGTAGCCAGTAAATTGCGGGACACGTAGACGGAAGTGAAAATGACGGACCAATAAATAATGGAAGTCGCAAAATGCTCAAAAGTGAACATGACTACTTTTATAAAACTAATATAAACCAGAAGTAGTTTCATAATCGAATTCTTGCTCACATTGTTCATAATAATTTTAATCGATTTCAATTATCGCTATAACAACTCCGATCCTTTGAAATTTTACAGACATTTTTATTGATATACACTCAAATGCTGTGACAACCATCTTGAAGACAAAAGAGATCCTTGTTGTAAATTTCATAAAACTAACGAAATGTGTAGGATTGACACACAGGTGTATTCATATACATATATGGACTACATATATAGTCTAGTACCTATTGAACAAGATGATTAATGTGAAATGCAGCATCAAAATAGAAAGTTGGCAGGCGCTGTACAAATTAATCGGGCCCGAGCCGGGCGTGGAGCCTCCTCGCGAGGGCCACTAAAGCCCGCCTCCCAAGTTTCGACGAAAATTGGTCTGGGAAGTTCTGGAAAACCATTATCTGGTAAAAGGTACGCGAGCCATCCACGGGTGTTCGCTTCGAGTAACACCCGTCCCTTACCCGCGCTCGTGTATTAACGAACCTACAGCCACTCCTCTCTGAATATTTGTAAACACGATCGTTAAATTCAAACTTTACCCGAGAGGAGTCAACGGCCAGAATTTAAGTTAGACGGGAAGACGAACGGAAATTTCGTGAGTGTACGTGGGCGGGGAGACTGTTATAATTTCAGTAATTATAACGTTATTCAGAATTATAACGTTAGAATCGTTTCGAATTAGACAAGAGCAAACAATAATTGATTGAAAATTATTATTAGTAATCCAGTTAATCGGTGCAATTGCGCCCAACGAACTATAGTTAAGTACATTTCCGCACCATACTCAGGAGGGCGCTAATTTATCGATGCAAGTGCACCAACGAACTTTAGTTAAGTACATTTCCGTACCACACTCAGTAGGGCGCTAGTTTATGGATGCAAGTGCGCCCATCGAACTTTAGTTAAGTACATTTCCGCACCACACTCAGGAGGGCGCTAATTTATCGATGCAAGTGCACCAACGAACTTTAGTTAAGTACATTTCCGTACCACACTCAGTAGGGCGCTAGTTTATGGATGCAAGTGCGCCCATCGAACTTTAGTTAAGTACATTTCCGCACCACACTCAGGAGGGCGCTAATTTATCGATGCAAGTGCACCAACGAACTTTAGTTAAGTACATTTCCGTACCACCCTCAGGGGCGCTAGTTTATGGATGCAAGTGCGCCCATCGAACTTTAGTTAAGTACATTTCCGCACTACACTCAGGGGGGCGCTAGTATATCGGTGCAAGTGCACCGAACGAACTTTAGTTAATTTAGAATACCTGTTTTGTGGTCTGCGAGGGGTTGGAGTACCGTAGATTTCGTGTGTTTCTGTCTCCTCTCACAGGTTTTGTGTTTTACTGGACATGTTTAAACCTTAAACCGTCGTTGGTTTCCCCCGTAAATCGTCTTCATTTTAAATAAAGTAAGTTAGGTTCAGTTTCTAACTGAAAAGGACATTCCGCTTTTAAAGGGGGCCAGGCACGCCGGTTAAACGAAACGATTTTGGTACAACTCAGCGGGACGCCAGTCATTTAATTAAGAATTATATATAAGCTATGTAAGAGAGGGGCCACATTCATGTCCGTCGGGCCTACACAATTTACAGTACAATTCCCCCCGGAGTCGAGTCCCCCCAAACTCGGGAGTTGTGCAAACTGCTGTCCTTGAACAATGTTGAGCCGGAAGAGAAGAAGGGGCGGCGGGACGGAAGGGGTTGGTAAACCGCAACGCAAATAAGGGAGCACCGCCGCCGGACTTGTTCCTCCAAAACGTATAGGTAGGCCGGTCACATACGACGGGCTTTCCCAGGACCGTATGACTTTGCGCCCCAACACCACCTCTCGACAGATTTCATCCACTTCTAAGTCCGAAAACGGAGACAATATTTTTCTCGGCGTATTTCTGTTCTCAGAATTTGAGATGGCACATTTACTTCACACCTTTCCACACTCATACTTTTCCCGGAACGCTTGACACCGCCCGGTGAATCCAACCCTAATTTCTTTGTTATTACGCGACTCAACTTCTTATTAAACCTTTTCACTATATGTAACAGTTATTTAAACGAAGTTCTTAAATAGGCCACCTTTTTAAGACGTTATAGGGTTTTAACGATACTATCTCATAGTAAACTAGTAGCATTACGAACACTAACACAAAAGGACCAAGCAAAAAACACGTCTTGCAACTACAAGAAAGGAACAACAAGAATATCGATTACCTACAAGTATTGAATTACAATTAGAACATCGGTACTGAGGTCTAGAAGCCAATACAGCAGTGGAGAATGTAAGAAAGTTCATAATCTTGTTTAAAGTAATACAGATGTAATAGGAGACCCGGCTCTAGGACGATTGCATTATCACAGAGATACGCAAGGAAACATCATATCAGTCTCGTCGGATCCTACTCAGAGAATTGTACGAAGCCACCCTATCACAATGTCGGCACGGGACAATATACGGGTTACAGATATAAGATGGAGTTTGTTTGGCTCAGAGGTTCAAAGCATTGCGTTTTTGACGCACGAAAGTTTGTCTCCCCTGAATTTTACGAAATCTTCCTCCGGTTCTTTCGATGACACGCTTCACGGAGAGAGCCGGGCGGATATCAGATGGGAGGTCCGGAGCGAAGTGTGGTTCTTGTGCTATCAGATGTCAAGGACTGGTGTACAAAACATCTACGATCAGCTTTTTTCTGTTCATTAACCCAGATCAAAAACACCCCTGTTAAGTTTGCACTAGCTTATTCATAAGTACAATGGAAGTAACGTTTGATGTGTGCATATGCTCACACGCAGACACATACAAAACATCTCTTTCAATTTCCCTTCTCCACTCGTCCATTTCGTTTCCATAGAATCAGTTTTATACTACCCAAAAAGAGGCGGTTTAATACTGTTCCGGTATTATAACGAAATGTTAAGAACGAAGCATCCAGTCAGTGCTGGTATTACGCAAACTATAAATCACTATAAATATCATTATAAATACTTTAATGCCACATTATTTGTTTTTAAATAACATCGATTACGTATTATTTTGGCTCTTAGCTAAGTGGATTCCAGGTATTTCAGCACTTTATTTCGGGAAACAAAAGATGAGATGAGCCACATTAAACCTGAAAATGACGTGACATTTGTAAACATTTTAATTTTAAATTTCACTTCGCATATTACGTACTGCTGCATATATAACTCAGCCAAGAATAACTTAGCCTCAGACGGTATTTTTTTTAATCTTTAGAATCAATCGTCGCTGCAGAAATTTCTAATCGGAGCAAAAATCGGTCCTATTTTATTATTTGATTGCAATCGTGAAGTGAGGGAGGACACGTAAACGCATCACTCCTCTTAAGCGAGCCCAGATTTGGCATCGGCAAGATGTTGACGTATGTCAGCTGCCAACGAAACCCATCTGACAGTATACTTCATCGGAACAGGAAGCGCAGTATATTAGAAAATATGTAGAAAATACCAAGAGTGACGACGCCAGATCAGCGCATCCATTTTTGGGTCCGTCATATATAAGATAGACAAATACATAAATATTTTTCAAATTCTTGAAACTTAATATTTGCCGCAGAGATATTGTTGAGTGTAAATATAGGGCGGTAGGATTTTACCGAATGGTAGACAGGAGAACAGTCTTGTTGAGCAAAAATTGTAGAATGTAATGTCGGTGAGAAGAAAGAGCGGGTGAGTGAGCCGGGGCCGAGTTAGGAGGGTCCTAGTGATATCGACCGGCGGAGCGGGCCGCCTCCAGACAGACACACCGGGCCATAAAAAAGCCCCAGGAATGTATTATTGTGATAAAAACTAACTTGCGGACAAACTTTCTCCCTTCTCCCAGGTCTAATCCCGCTACAACTGAAATGCCGGCCGTCGTTTATGTCTGTCGGACCTTCAACAAATTTATGAGCGCCCGCCCAACTTTTCACCCCTCCCCTTGCCGCCGCTCCAGCCCCCAATCTCGGACTGCCTCTCAGACCGAGACTTCTATTGAATCCTTATTTCCAGGACAAAGAAAAATCTCTGAGGAGGAGCAGAATAAAACAAGATACACGAACCCACGGTCGGTTGGGACGGGCGCGACCAAATCGCGATTTATATGCGCTTGGAAAGGAGACATTTATAAGATCGCTTGTGCTATTATGCCTTTGACCGTAGTCATAATAAAAAACCTTTAGTTTGTTCTATAATAAGAATAAATACTGCGGAATTTCTGTTACAAGTTATTATTTTATCGTTTGACCTTATCAATCATAACATAAACATAAATATTACGACGTGTCGACACTAACTCATTTATTTTCTTCCTTAGGTACAAAGACCAATTAGTCATTTAATAAACATCACAATTATTTCCAAACACATTTTTATTTGAAAGATTAATTTGAACATGCAGTTCTATTGTGATCTGCTTATTTCTTTCGGGAGCCACGTAGTTCCAGATGATCTCCCACTCCATATTTTTTAATGATTTCTAGATACGTACGTAGAGTTTATATTTGGTTTATTGGCAAGCTTGACTTGAAAGTAGGAGTATGCAACTGTTATGTGATAACATAACGTTTAGTCTATTAATGGAACGAACTATTTGCGGATCTGTTTTTATAGGCTGGCCGACAGAGAAGTGATGCTCTTCAGCTATAGTGACGTCGTCACGGTTGTGCAGATGCCTTAATGAAGTGGGCTCAACCAATCCCTCCACAAATAAATTCCACCGGAGTGTATCGGCCCGACCGCTGAACCTTGGGTATAGCTATATTATAACTAGCATAGGACTAGTTTGTACTATCAAATAAATTATTTGACAAATATTTTTATTTGACGAAACCATAAATAGAAATTAATCTCTCTCATTTTTATTTCGACACATCTTTTTCGAATAGAAACGAATTTTGTATATTTATTGCGGAAAAGACTTCATCAGAAGTCGACAAACATAAGAGTCTTACTAATGTATTAACGATGGCGAGAAGCCGAAACCGAGCTATAGGACGGAAAGATGATATCCAAGCCTTTGTGCCCCCAATATCAAAATCTTCTATGGTTTGCTTTAAACATTCTACGTGCGCGTTTTCTTTTCTGAATTGCGTACTAATGCGAGCGGTCATGGTTCCAAATTTAAAACATTTCCCGCCCAAACTATAGCGGGCACGAAATGTCCGAAAAATAAACCCTTTGACACATAAATTATTTCCGAATTATTATTATTTCATAGGGTGAGTGGTCTCTGGTTGTAAAACGAGGGTTCGTTTACGACGATGCTAGTGCGGACAGACGGGGGTTGTGACCCCGGTTCACCTGTACAACAAACATGTTCCCACAGATTGATCTCGTATGCCGGCTCCCTTAATAATCAACACAAGTTCTTTCTTTCCTCACGGTACGTCATCGTTTAATGCCTTCGCGACGAAAGGAGAAGTGAAAATAAACGATCTCTGGTCCTCTGTGATACCAGAGATACGCTCTGGTGAATGGGTCCACCAACCTCACGGCCCCAGTTCACATTTAACGCGCCCTGCATAAAAAAATTATACTACAACATATAATACTAAACCGCATACCCCACAAATACTGAGGCATTAACAATACTGTATCTTACCAACAAGTTGGCAGGCGGACTGGAAATCCGCTGAGAAATCAAGATGAATGAAATCCTTGGAAATAGAATGGGACGAATAAAAAATATCCCTGATATCGAGAAGGCGGTAGTGGAAAGAGAAATGTATGTTTTTATAGAAACGATGAGAATCTGTCAGCATTATACAGACAGACTCGATTAGGAGATGGTAATACAATCTCCCGTGTATTGGAGGAAGATCGAATTTATCAGCCCCTATTTCAACCTACTTCGCCATCGAGATTTTCTTGGAGCGAACAAAACATGGAGCTAGTACATACGAGAGTTACTGAACAAATCACAAAACTGGTTTACGCCTATTAACGAAATCGGCGTTCTAACGAGCGAAAATGTATCAAACAGTGGTATCCACCCATAATTATTGCGATTAGCGTATTTGAAGAAACCACTACAAAAGGAATTATAGTATTCAAGATAAAACTAGATTCACTTTTATAATTAGTGAGTAAATGAGTGAATGGATTTTAATATTGATGCGTTTAATTTAAAATGTTGGCCATCTATCAATGGTCATTTACCATCAATGGATGATTAGTTAATAATTAGTTAATAGTGAATTAACATTGCCGTTTCTGTAGTATTGTATTTATAAATATATAAATAAACATTTCTTTCTATGACATAGGAGGTATGAAGTTTCTTATACGCATAATGGGGTAGAATTACTATACTAATGAAATATTTACATCATCTACAAACGTCCGTATCTCCTTGTTGATCTTTAGATTGGCATTTAAGATAGTTTAAAATGTAATTAATACAATAACATCACTCGGATTAATATTAAAACATGATGAACATTTTGTTAATTATGCTCACTGAGAAAAAGAGTAATAAAAAATAAAAAATTTGGATTAATTGTTTAGCGTATTTAAGGATT
Organism: Lethocerus indicus; assembly: GCA_019843655.1. Taxonomy (NCBI): domain Eukaryota; kingdom Metazoa; phylum Arthropoda; class Insecta; order Hemiptera; family Belostomatidae; genus Lethocerus; species Lethocerus indicus. The sequence continues at coordinate 14,571,804 of JACDQD010000003.1, read as the reverse complement.
ACATTGCAGCCTACCTGGAGACAAGGTTTGAGAACGGTGTGTCTTCTTCAAGGAGAGAGGAGGTCCACGTGACTCCGGCCCCAAATGTCTGCGGCTTTGCCCAGGTCTGAAGTGGCAGTCAAAAGGGGTGCAGCTGGGATCCGAGTCCAGCCATTACCATCAAATCCAACACCGGTGGTTTTGAAACACTCAAATAGCAAGCGGGAGCTTGCGCAGTCGTGACAGCACCAAACCGCACGTGGAGTCTTGTGCCGGCACTCCGAACGCCGGCTTCGATTACAGGTGATCTTACCCTAATAGGCCCCACCACTCGACTAGCCTACCCCGTTTTCAAATTGATTGTGCAAAACATAACCACCCTGCACAGCCCGAATATATTTTTACGAGTCTCTTCATGTCTTTGGGAAGTGAATGCGGAGAAAGTTTTCACACGGATTTAACATTCCAAGTCAGATACAATTCGTACCATAAGATGCTGACCTATTAACCTGTTTAACCTGTTAATTTCATAACGCAAATAGTTATTCTTTGTATATCTGCTAATCAAAGACTACTATACTTTCCGTAGACTCAATTAATTATACTCCGTACTTATCCGGGCCGAACGAGGTCGCATCCCCAGACGCCGGGATGATCGGAGGACAACTGGCTTGCTCGAAGAGGCCACTATTTTATTTATCCTTTCCGTTACAAAACTGTATGTTATTTATACACTGGGCTGTGTTGTGTTTTTTCATTATTAAAAGTATCAAACGCTAATTAAAAATGCGCGAAACTATACATTAATTCCTCACCCTAGTTTACTTTCAGTGTGGGCAGCAAAAACGCCTCTCAAACTAAACAAATTTACTACATTTGTTTATCCTCCGACCTGGAGGATCGTTAGTCTTCTGAACAAAGAGGGCGACATTTGTTGAATCTATTATACTAATGTTTACCTAGTTATAATACTAAGGCTCTAGTCGCGAGTTAAACTGTATTTAATTTGGCATTGTTTGCTCCGCTTTTGTTGCATTGTTGTCTTGTTTAGCCTAAAGTCTCCGGGCGGTAACAGACCTTGGACTGATGTTGGGATTTATGTACAAATCTGAATTTTATTTTCTATTTGCTTTCACACGCGTACTAATAAATAAAAACACTTGAGTCGAACAGTATATATTCGTTCTTTTTCCCGCGCGTGATTTATAAAATATACGATTTTTTGATTTACGACATTTAGTTCCAAATTTATTTATTCCCAAATTTTATTTCCGTCTTTCCGCTCATCCCAATCCTCTCATCGAATCCTTTTCCTCCGTTACCCATCCAATTTCCTCCTCTCGGCGGCTTAAACGCCACTGGCACGGCGATATTCTCCACTAGTCCTAGTGTCTAGAACAAGAAGTCAGGAAAGTGTCACCAGTGGGTGATTTTTTTATCATTAGCTAAACACAAAATAGCTAGTTTCGAAATGTCGAAGTTGTGCACATGCTTGGAGCAGTAATACCTATGCGTATCTTGGAAAAATTCAAGGATCATTTCCTATATTGCGACTCTAGGACGGATTGATAGCAGTGTGAATTAAATAGAAGAAATCCCGTCGAACCTGTAGAGCGGATAGCGGAGAAGGCCGATGCTATTATAAAGGTTTTTCCTTGAAATTCAGTTATTCGTCGGGCAGACCTCCAAGGGAAATTGGAAAAAGTCCGCCCGCTCCCTTTGTCAGTCATTTCTGTTACCATCGATTGTTCCTAACTAACTTTCCACAACGCCGTCAATTTTTTCTCCCGCATAGAAGAATCTTTTCAGAGAGGATTAATTCCAGCGAATAACGAAGTTCTTTGTGTGAAATAGACATTAAAAAAACATTGACGGCCGAATGACGGTTGTATAAATCGATTTCTAGGTACTGGACATTAATTATAATATTTTATTTCATTCTCGCACTTTATTTATTCGATATTCGTATAGTCGATTGGAGGAAGTAGTGTCTCAAAGCCAAGCGTTGCGTGTCACTACAATCTTAATATGGTGGTGTTCTGGTGCATTGTTTTATTTCAGAAAAAACAAATCATTTTCCTACTAGAATAACTAGACTACCGCATTTCTAGAAAATATTATTTCACCATTTGTACTACGGTCGCAATATAAAACGTTTCCAGCCAAAACAGCCATTAATTACATATACGCAAATATGACACCGTGTCGCAACGTAAGTGTTTTTGCCTGTGTCGATAATTTGCAGGAGGCAGTGTTTAAGTTCAATATGATCCGTTTAATACGCACGCTGGGTTATAAGCAAGTAAATGTCGGTATTCAATATTTTGTTTCGTTTAAATAATAAAACGCTACTCACTGTCTAAATTTATAGCCGCATTTCAGGAGGAAACGTGAGCTTAGTACGTAGGTGGGTTACGCAAATAGGAAAAGTTAAAGGGCCACCGAAATAATTCATGCTACGTTCTATGTTCTTCGTGATGACCGAGATGCGAAGAGTTTAGTACAGAGCGGAGGTCCCACCGCTTAGATACTGCATGAGGAGTCATGAGGGTCCTTCGCCCGTTTATGCTCCCCGCTTATTGAGGTAGGTTCCTCGGCCGGATATTTCGCCTTGTTTCTTCAGGAGCTATTGCAGCCGACGGAATTTATTTCCCTTCCCTCTCCCTTTTACAAGATTGTACAACAAATTCTTAAATTCAAAGCAAATCGGTCCGTTAATACTGTGCGACAGTCACGCAGGTAACTACACGCCGCCGGCACGCAAATTCAATGTCTGGCTCCCTATCTTGATCCTTCTGCGCGAATCCTAATTTCCTTTTCATCGGCTTTCCAATTTCAAATGAATCACCTCGCCCCCTGCGGAGTAGAACAGTATTTTATTTCTACGGCTATTTCTATTGGCTTACGGTTCTTCTTATAATTACCAAAGAAATAAATTGAGTGGAGACCAGGATACGGACGTGATGATAATATATTTTACATAATGTAATGTAACACATTCAAAATCATCACATAATACTATTACCCATAGACAACTGGTAGTATTCATTGTCGAAACAGTTAATAAATTAGGTTGCATTTGGTCTCGAATATATCAATATTCTCTGTCGCCCCTCTCTTTTTCTTTTTCCTCTTGGGTTTCTTATTTAAGCGACTTTTTTGGTTGATGCGGTTTCCGTAGTCTGTTATCCAATATTAAATTTAACTGCTATTACGTGTTATTTCCACGGGTAGTGAATTTGGGCCTAGTAGCGAAGAACTTGAGATCAAATAGGTGGGCTGTGACAGTATATTGATGATAGATTTTATCCTAAAGTGCCTACACAAATGATGTTATAATAGGATTACGGTACCCACACACGAAATTCGGAGGATGCGCTATAATTTGGAAAAAATGGTAAAAATTTTTGTCGGTAATTTTGTCGGGACTCGAGGCAGGGGCTATTGTTTTAATGGTCTGGGAGAGCCGGGGCCATCGGTCAAACTGAACTGTGGGGTCAAGGTCCTGTCGGCGGGGTGGGCCTGCGCTCTGGGCCCCATCCAACAAATACTACTACTACTAGCCGAGGTTCCCCTCTACTTCAGCCATCCCTCGGTTCACCCCCTAATCAAATCAAAACGTTGCTTTTGCGTCGCACAGTTTTTTCGCCCTGGGACATACCCCCGTCCCCGCCGACCCTCTCCGCCCCCCTCCACCCCGACCCCAATACCGGTGCCCCTCCATTTCCCTATGGTAAACGTTAAAATTTTCAGGGCCTTCCTATTTTCGGGACCCGTAAGAACGGGTAAATCTAGACGCGCGAATCTCTCCGGGGATCGGAGATGTACGAGCCCTGTTCCGCCCGAGTACAACTTAGGGTAATTTATATCAATCCTATTGTGTAGCAAGGCCACATTAAAACTTAGGGTATTTGACCGAGATTCCACGAGTGTATAAAATTCATTATCATTAGAAAATAATGCTCATTATATTTTTCAGGCAGATAAATTCAACTGGAAATAAAGTGCGTCACTTTTTGTACGATAAAGAAGGAAGGCTGATCGATCTATCATAAACAATAAATAATTTCATCCGGTCCCAATTCCGTTCGCACTCGCTTATTTCTTCCTAATAAAGGCTATTTTCAGCCTTTATCACAGCTTTAGTTATACACAGGGATAATCCTGTCGGGCACTACACGGTTCAGGTTGTAAAAATGCACGTAAAATAGGCACGTGCATTTGATTTTAATAATATTACCGCTCTTAATCTGGTTGACTTTCGATTGGGCGTTCGTTTACTGCCCTGCATTGGCGTTTATTGGGCTTGCCGAAGGTTTACGTGGGTACGATGATTCAAATAGGATAATGTAAAGAGAAGTAAAATCACGGACCAAAATATGCGAATATAAAAACATTCATTTTTCTCGATCCCAGCTTTCTGCGGTTGGGCATTCAATTATACCTGGAAATGTTCATAATAGTGGGCTACAATTCGTATTTTTGTCTGTTAATCTATTTAAATATATCAATAGTTGAATCTATTCTACAAAAGAAAGTCAATAAATTACGCTCCGTGCCTCATTTCGTTCCACTCAGCTTCATAATTACATAACTTCATGACTTCATTCATAACTTACATTTAAGAAACAAGGAAAAACCTTCATCTATGATGCATGAACAATATCTGAAGGAGTTTGAAATCAATACCGGGGCAGAGGCCGATGGCTCCAATCTCAATGAATTTTTAAAACAATTTTGAAAATAGTATTAGGAATATCGGAAGACGATAAATTTAAACGAAGCCGTGAGGATGTTTTATAAATTATTACTATGTTGTGATTTTTGGTTTGCAAGGTAATGAGTACGTCTGGAGATATAGAATGATGCAGTCGTTATTTATTATTTTGTACTGAAATTACCGATTTCTATAGATATTTAGCACCGGGAAGTTTAAATAAAAGCTGTTGGACATTGATTACATGAAAAAAATTTGGATCCACTGTACCCCAAATTCATATCAATTAATGATGACATAGTGTGGTACAGTCGGGGATGGGCCAACTATCTGTGCGTATCACGATTATTTTGTATAAATAGTGAAAGAATGAAAGTTTTTTTATCAATTAAAATCATTCATTTAAAACTACAAATTTTCTTAGTTCTGCTCCTGTCACCCATCACGTTACCGTTTGGCAAATTGCTTCGATAAGTTCAAAATTTATAATATTGTATTATAAAGTCACAATTGGCCCGATAAAGCCATGAGAACATGCCGTAATAGGGGCTGTTAAGAACTCACCCCCCGCTCCCAGTTACTGCAAAACGAACGTAACCGATCGCTGGCGTTTGATACTAAACCCGCACGATCGAGATGTCAGGCACGTAACATAATCTATCAGCCGTGAAATAGCTTGTTAAAAACCCCCGTATGAAGCGTGGTGCAATTTTCTCCACCTTTTTTAACCGAATATCATTCTTGACCGTTTTTAATATATTCATGAATTTCATGAAACTAAGGGGGTCCTTTGAAGTATTACAATAAACGTCCTTCCCCCCTATTTTTTCGCCGCCTTAATCAAAATCGTGTATGAGTTTTGATTACAAAACTGAAAAGAAAGAAGTGATCGATGGCCGAAAATCGGCGAGGCCCATTATCCAAAGAAAATAGGCGGGCGCTCGACATATATTATATACCATATCGGGCAAATCACAGTGTATTAAGTTGAACGCCGGTTGAATTATTGCGATCATTTGTTCTTTACAATCTTTTTACTCACAGCCCTCGTTTGGAGTATGTAATAAATATTTTATGAAGCGGCCTTTCCTCTCTAAATTTATTATTGCTGAGCGTTACACGATCACCGTAGTTTCTAACAAACGACAGAAAGATAGTACTTGCAAACAAGTTGCGGCAATCAAATTTTAACCCAGTCCTACATAAATGAAGCCAGTTCCTGTATAACGTCAGCAACACATTAACTACTTAGCGCAAATTATGTTAGACTAATGCGTGGAGAAGACATTACGCCATATTGGAGTCCTACAACATATAAAACCGTCGAAATCTTCTTTGGAAGTCGGAGTTGATTTCTCTTTTACTGTAATTAATTTTTAGGATTAGTTTTAAACTCTGATTATACATGTTTTACGTTAACAGTAAGATTTATTCCGTTTCATCAACTCTATGTTTATTTGAACCACGCATAAGGAATTACATCGTCAGAGCGAATGGCTTTCTTCTAGTCTACAATCTTAGAATGTGACTAAAAGCGATCAGTCGCGCCTACAACGTCACGAAGATGAGGAGAAATTGTGAAAAATAAAACCACTTTACGATTGTTTTGACAGTTATAATCGCCACAGTAATTATCTCAAAAATGTTCCTAGTTTTTAATATCACCAAAATATGACATGTCCAGTTATGCATTTCATTATTTCATTTAAAAAATAAAGGATATGGATAGGATTTGTAATTCTTCCTAAAATTATTCGACCCGATTGTATCAAAGGGATTAATTAAATCATGGTCAGTTCTGTCTCGGGCATTCTATATTTAACGAGTTGACCCAAGGCGGCGTTGAGTTGTTTGCCGTCCTAAGCTCCACTTAGGCGGGTTGTTGTAACAACTCATTGTTAAGATTAGCACGCAATTTTTACATCCCCCTTATTGGGTTAAGTATCAAGGACCTATGCGTCACTTATCATGATAAAAATGCTAGTTTTAACAAATTCCATATTGCATTACCCACTGCAATCCATTTACATTGCCACTTCGGCAATCAGTTTTATCGTATTTCATCATTTTTATTACAAACGACATTTGTGTACAGATCAAGAATAAAATAGTTTTCCGCATTTTCAAATCATTTAATATATTTAAATATAAGTGACATTATTTTAAGAATCGTGAGGTATTTGCAGAAGAACAATAATATAATATGATTTCTCGATTTATTTCTTTTCGCTGGGTAGGAAAGGCTTGTAAAATTTCCCCAAGGTCCCATGCCTGTCGTAAGAGCCGATTAAATGGGACCCTGTGCCAGGGGGTAGAGCGTGGCCGCCCTTACCTCCTGTGGGGATAGGAATAATTGGGGACTGGTTGTCCCACTACCATTGGGCTAATCACCCGCTAGTTTAACTGATTCAAAGTAATTTAAGACCCGGCACCGTTAAGACGTTAAAGTTTTAGTTAACGAAGAAGAAGACGTATTTCCTTATTGCTCAGTCAAGTACAGTGCATGAATTAGTACAATTTCCAGTGTTGTCTATCTTATTTTACCGAGATTCATGGAGACAGAAATATCATCAAACACGCGTCTGAACACTCTTTTATCCTCCTTGACCGAACAGTATTTACCCGTGTTGCTAAACTGTTCCATTAAAACGGAAATAAGTGGCGTATAATTTAGTTTCAACAAGTTTCATTAATATCAATTGTCAAGGTTTAATGTATTTCTTTTCGTTATCTATAGAAACTTATTTTTCGAATAATTTCTCCAAAATGTTTAGAATTCAATGCTATGTTGGTTGTCTTAAATTAATCAAGTTCGAACCGACGCGTTATCCTCACTTACATAACACCTTCTACGTTGGTGAATTTACAACAACGACTGCTTTACCGGATCAGGGCAGAATCGAGTCTGGCCATTTGAAGGAGGAAATAACGACGGGGAAGCGCGACACAGTCAGTCGCTCCGGGAGCTCATAAAAGAAAATCTCATTTATTCCCGTGCGTGAGTCACATACGAGAGCAGTGTTGTCTCTTTAAAGTTACATGTACAGAGAGAGAGGAGAGAGAGAGAGAGAGAGAGAGAGAGAGAGAGAGAGAGAGAGAGAGAGAGATGATGGGGATTGGGAAGGAGAGGGAAACCGATGTTTGAGGGAGTTGGAGGGTAAAGAAACCCGAAGAAGGTGGGAGAACCCGCCGGTAATGAAGACTAGAGGGGGAGGGGGCGGTAATTTCGATATCGGACGATAAACTGCGGGAAATCGGAAGAAGAAGAGAACACGTCTGGAGGCTAGAAAGGGAAGCGAGGGGAAGGAGCGATGGATAAAAACGGCGAGAGAAGGAAGGCCGGAGAGGGAGGTTGACCAAATATTGTAGTACTATGTGGTTGTGGCATGCGCACTGTTCGGGGGGAGGCCACCCCTCGCAGCGGAGCACACTTGTTGCTGTCCGGTCAACCTCGGTCAAGGATACGCCTCTCAGGCTCCACGTCTCCTTTTTTCACCCTCCCCACCCCCTCCTGCACCCCTTATTACAACCATCATCGTCCCCGGCACATATATTTTAACCCCCTTATCGGTCGATCCAGCACCCCTAGAATCCGGCATTACTATGTTCTCGCTGGGAGAGAAACTTTAAATTATAAGTGTTATCTAAAAATTTTTTCAGAGAAGGAATTTTAATTAATATACTTAAATACCAGCTCAATATTAATCGTTGGAACAATTAAATGATCTTTATCAGTTATATACTTATTATTTAATATATTTATGGACGCAATATTATTTCAGAATTTTCCGATCAATACATTTAATTGTAAATATTTACGTTGTGGTTTACAATATATACGATTAAACGTTTTATTATACTTTTATATTATTATAATATTTCGAAATAATCGGTCTGCGCTCCATTACTTTCGGGTAGATTACCGTACCATTATTCAACAGGTACGCAGATGCGAGGAATATGTACCCCCCCCCCTGAGATTGGAAGACCTTACGAAAGCCGGGCACGTGGTCGCTCGACGCGAGCACAGGGTTCACCCAGGGGTGGGGGTTCCGAGAGAGAGGGAGAGAGGGGGAGAGGGAGGAAGGGAGGACAGAAGAGAAAGGGGGAGGGGCAGAACGGAGGGATACTAGGGTGGGAGAGAGAAGACGCTACCTTCGTGAGTACACCACCCTGTGGAGAGTTCAAGGTCTGTAGGGACGCGCAGCGGCATAGTAGTAGAGGTTGTACAATGTTCCCACTCCCTCAGCCTGCCCCCACCATTCCCCCGTCGTCCCGACAACAGATGATGGTTTTCCCCCGCTCCACCACAATCAGGTGAGAGAGACCATCTGATATTTATCACCGGCGATGAATCTTTTTCTCGACTCCTCACTCGACCCCCTAGATTCGCCCTCGCCGCTCCTTAGTTTATAGCCGACCGTAACGACCCCGAGGAGGTATCAAAAAATGAAACCTAAAAAACCGATATCGGTAGGACACCTGGGGGTGTAGGCACGGGGGCAGAGTTCAAGGCCTCGGAGTGCCGTGTGGACGCCGGGTCCGGACCGTCGTCCCGACAACGGGGAACGATTGGCCGTCCCCCACCCCGGCCCCACACCGCTCCCTATTTATCGCCAACCATGAATCTTCCTTTCCAGCTCCCCGACGAGTAAAAACCTGCCCATGCTTTATGACCGACCCGTCCTTTTACGTCGCGGGGAAGATGGAATATGAAAAAACAACGACCGTTTTCTAAGAGGCCACTCTGTCCCGATCGTCGCGCGGATTATTACGACAAATTCCTCCTGCGGTATGTCTATCGAATTGAATCTATTGTTAAGCCTTTATTTACCGCCTAAATTGTTTCAACACGAAATGTCTCAACCTCTCACACAGTGGCCTACGATTGGATGGAGGTCTCTCGGCGTCCTCCTCAGCTTCGCATCTTTAATTAAATCCAAAACTGTTATTCGGAGAACTAGGAGAACCTCCGAAATTCAAAACCGTCCGTAGTTTTCGGTTCTTCGGTTTGCTTCTTCATTAATAAACAAGCCATCCGAAATTGTGTAGGCATTATATCGCCGGCTAGAGTACGAGAGGCCATGCAAATGAAAGTAGGTCCGGGAAATTTGGCGTACGATCGGTGAGCACAGAGGTCGTTATCCGACCTGTCCAATGTATTTCAGTTTTCCCTAGACCGCCGACAACCAATACACTATTGTGTAGAATGCCGAAATTCAGTCTTATTTAAATAACAGAGCGCGTATCTGAGAGTCCGGTATCTGAAGGACCGAAAATATATTCTATATATCCTATAACCGGATTATTGATATAACATATACATCATGTAACAAGTAAGATAATTATTCTGTATACGGTAAGAGCATCCCAGAAGGGAATGGGTTTGGTTCCCTCCAGTAGTAAGCCTTTGTATTATATGAAGGTGCAAATTTTTGTACCTATAGTTTTAATGATAAATTGAAAGTCTATTCAAGAAGGAATTATATAGAGGGAGTGGATTAAGGCAGGTAAGGCAATTGAAGGAGGTATTTTTGAATACCGGACTTATTTTCCCCGTGCCTATTTCGGCCTGGGTCCATAAGGTGAAAGCTTTATCCACAGAACGGTAACTGGGTCTGAATACGGTTAGGGGAAAAAGATGATTCCGCTCCGAGGACCGACACAATAGGAATAGGAACAATTAAATTAAACAATTTACCTTTTCACTAGAATATTTCTAAAGGAAGGATATGCAGATTGGGTCGCAGCGACGATACGCAGGGGAGGATTAGCATTTACAGTGCGGTGGTTAATAAATTCAAGCCACTGAATTATAAAAATATTCCACCCTTTTTATTTTCAAAAATATTTTCACGATCTAATTTATAGTTATAAAGATTTTTATCTGAAAAACATTGACAAACATAAATGAATGATTTATCAATTGGAAAAACAGCTTCTTCTTAGTGTTATATTATTTTTAAGTATAATTGCTCCAAGAGGATTATATACGTCATGCAATGTGTAATTAATGTGTGTAACAGTCGATTAATTGTAGGAATATGTTGTATGAGATCCCTCTGGTGTATTAAAATGTGCTAACTATTATTGTATCAAGTTATTGGCACAGGTTTAATAAAATGCTTCGTGAAATAGATTCGTACGTATGGAATACATTCAAATCTGTCATTGTCTGCTCACATACGAGTTTAAAAATTATTTGATTCGGTTAGTCAACTTATGTCGGTTGATAAGAAGTTTCATACAGATGAGAATGTATCGATTACGCCCCATTATTATTTTTTGGCTCCGAACAGAACAATTTCGACATTGAATCGTGGAGTCTTTTGCAAACCATCCGTAAAAGGACATTGACAGCTTCAGTGAACAAACATTCTCGGGTCAGAAGACACGTAGAGAAGAGAGAGTTTAATGAATCGATTCAAAAAAGCGATCCACTTTAGCAACGGTTGAGGTCGAGTTGATCCCGATTGTAAGGACGAGTCCAAGTTAACACAGTTTTGAAGGACCGTTCTTGACTAATAAATTAAACACCCGCACGGTGGATGATATTTATCTACTTTTCCACATTCAAATATCTTGATTTTAAAGCTCTAGTTAAACTATATACACATAACTATTACATTAATCCATATCCATTATATGACACATTAAAATAACAGCTACATATAGATATTGATACTGTATTTTTTGCATATATAAATCATTCTAACTATAAACTGCAGCGGGATTGGAAATACGTAATACGCGTTTTAAATTATTTATATCTTACATTTTCAGCCTTGAGCAAAACAGTGTAGAATATTAGTGTTTTTGTGATTCCTCACCTGCTCCAGCTAGTTTTTCCCGATGTTTATCATCTGCTTAAGGGACCTGGTTATCCCATTATTTTAATTATATTTTTTATCTAATTATACTAGGTATAATGTGATACTTGTGTCCTTTAAGTATATTTCATGTATAGCAACAAAGATTAGACAAAAATGTGTGGATTAATAAACACACATTTTTCAATTGAAGATAGGGACACCCCCCGTCTAAAAATTCTATTTACAATTAACAACGGGACCGCATAATTAAAGGGGTCGACATAAACACATAGTGTGGCATTTTTAGCAGGATTGCCGCGATTAACGCGGCTCGCTTCGAAGAAATAATGAGGCCTATTAAAGCGGGCTGTGTGTCACTAATTCGAGGGGAATTGGGAGCTGTAGGGGGTCGGTGGGAGCGATGCCGGCGCCACAAGTGGCCGCTGTTCAAATAGCCGGTGGGCCCCGGGCCCAACCCGCCCAGCATCACGTACACAGTAACAAATCGTGCTGTTTGCACTCGGGTCGACTCCTATCACACAATTTATACTCTATTAGAACCCCCACCACCCTCAACACCAACCCACGCCGACCCTATTTTCCGACCCCAATACGGTGGACAAATCGAACAAATAGTTCAACACGTAACTCGGTACGCCTCCGATACTTGGAATTTAGAATCCTTACTGGCGTTCGACTTCGGCATAGTGAATTCTCGAATAGTTCGGACCGATCAAATAGAAATCATTGATTTCATTTCCGTCGCGTGTGTAAATTAAAAAATAAATACGCGTTTGATGCGTCTCCAAAGCCATTTATGTAAACCGAGCGCTTACAATTTCAGTGTTTCCGATAAAAATTTTTTCCAACATTAGGGATTATTAATATCTCTGTTAATTAATATTTATTCAAATCCTAAATCGCGAGTATATATTTTTTATTACAACTGTTACATTAGGATCAAAAAAATATAATTACGATTTGGGTAACGCATCCACCTCTGAAACGTATTACACTGAAGCCACGAAATAATGTTATTGAAGACACAAAATGATAATTTCGTTTCGTTAACTTACTTTGTTTACTTCAAATGTATTAATATGTACATTGGATTTTATATGGAGCCAGCATAATTATATTAAGGACAAAATTATATTTTCCTATTTGCCTAAATTCGTTCGGATGCATTAACTCAACGCATAATCATTATTCTAGCTTTTGTTACAAACTGGTTGCGTTACCAGGGCAACGGGTTCGGTCCCGTTTGTCGGCACAGGATGCTGGTCGAACTTTGGGCCTCCTCAGCAATTTAATTGGAACGACGCCCCGTTAACCGGGGAGCGAGCAAATCGCGTTACGGTATATAGATCGATGGCATTCCCGTTTCATTGTGCCGCTAAATCGCTTAACTCAATATTTCCCGGGCGGGCCTTTCGGCCCCAGACCGGCGGCAAAAATTGCCCGGAGAGGGAGAGGGAGAGGGAGAGGAAGAGGGTTAGTTGTGATGAGTATAAAACCAGAGTTGATGGTATGGGCTGAGGTCAGGCGACTGGAACAGTGGCCGCCTCCAGATTGGAGGCCACGGTTCTGTGATACGGCCCTTGTTATACGGTGCCTCACCCATTAGCGTTTTTAGGTCATCACCGTCCTCTCCTTTAACACGCCCGAGCTTTGACCGGGCTCACTTAAGCGGGCGAATTGAGTAATGACCGATCGACCGAAGACCAGTATTTCTTTGGCCCCGAGCATTGCTCAGGCTGCTCGGCCAGGATAGCTAGGTGGTGAAGAAGTATCAGAAAGAGAGTTTTTCTCTGCTCATATATCGCACAGCATCATCCTTTTCCACGATTTGAATTCGAATAATTAAGATTCACCACACTACAGGCTTCTTCATCAGCAACCGTATTTGGTGTTTGCTGGTTGTTCTTTTTGGCAACGAATAAGGATTTTTTTGCCAAGTAGACGAAGAGTCGGGTGCTGTGATTGATCAAGCGGAATGTTGTCTTTGAAAAGATATAGCTTTTGTATTTTGCTACTGTGCAGGAAAACATAAAGAAGAAAAAGGCGAAAAAGGAAGTTTTACGATGAATTCCATAAGATATCCAAAGATATTATTCAAGCGTATGACATTAGCGAGTACTAATGGAATTTCTTTCTTAAATACACGTTTTAGTGTCAATAAATAAATAAATTATGTATTCCTGTATATTATCGAATGCTACTGATGATAACGACCATGTCTAGCCTAATGGGAATAATATTCTAAACCATCCCCGAATTCCTAATATTGCAAACATCTTGCAGCTACCAACCAACTAGCGTATGGAAAATCTTGGATCGTCAATGCGAAACGAGACTGTGACGATGGCCTAGCAGTAAGTGTACTGCGTGACTGTACTGTACTGAGTTACGACCGAGGCGGAGAGAGCAAGATTTTAATCGATAGGAACCGAATGTCAATATTTTGCGTGGTACAACAGTTGTGAACGGTTGGGATACAATTGGGGGACCGGTCAGGAAGAGAGGCCGACAACGCTATAAAATCGATATCCCGAGAAAAGTTTTCGTCAATATTTGAGCGCCCTCCTCCCCCCCCTTCATCCTCCCCTCCTCATCCCTGAGCCCTCCTTTGGAGCATCGACCTGGCTATTACTGAGCACAATTTTAAGTCTCCGTTGCGTGCTCTGCCCCTACAATTATTTTTTCTCCCCGGCTCATTCGCTCATGTATTTACGACAGGGCCCACCAACTCTAATTTGCTGCTTCCTTTGTTGTCGTCCTCTTAGACGAATGTAAATGCCGCAGAATTTTGCACAGTTCTCTTCGTCACTTCCGCGTAAATTTTCTCTTCAAAATAACACCGAAATATATATCGACATATATCCCGACACATAAACCCTTTTATCTGATTATAAATTAATTTGACACCAGCTGAAAGTAAACACCAGGCTGTAGTCGATGGATCCGTACATTTCCATTGGCATTTTTGGGTGTCTCCGTTGTTATACGTTTATTTCGGCTCTGTGATTTTTTTGCCTGTTGGAAACAACGATGAATGTAATTATTAATTTAAAATATTTATGGAGTCCGGAGTATCACGATCCTGGTCATGAATACAGTTAAAACCACACTCAACTAGACGACAAAGGCAACTTCTGATACTAATCCCGCATTACTCGTGATCAAAGCGGGTTGTTAACAAACACATTACAAGCGCAATAGGTCAAAAATTCATTTGAGGACATTGAGAATAAATTGTAGAACCATTAACACTTTTTAATAACACTAATGATCCGCTAAATATACAAAATAAATCTTTTAAATCTTGTAGCTAATGGACAGTGAAAATCCTCGACAACTATCTAAGAGTGAATACGGAATTCAATTTCAAACAATTCATGAAACGCACAGCGGCTTGCAATGATCGATAGAAAATTCACTTGACCTCTGATCTTTCCTTTCCTCCTTAAGTGTCCGCCGGAGGGACATGATGAGTACAGTTAACTGTAATTGAACAAAGCAAATGTAAACAGAAAGTCAATTCAGTATGAAGTAATGAATTATCCAGCACCAAAAACTGGATTCGTTATTCTTAGTGGGTAATTCTGATTATTGATGTAATTGTTCGCACTCGCTTGTTTCCATAACCCCGACCATAGAGACGCGTGATAAAAAAACGAATCAGAAAACCGTTTAATTGCGCTGAATCGCGTTAATTAAATTGCCGCACGATTCGTATAGATTTTTGCATAAACAAGAGACTGCGGTTAGAAAAACACTTGCACCCTTTATTGAAAAAATAAACGAATAAAACGGACATAAGTGACTCATTTATTTTTAATGGATTTGTAAACAATTTCCTGTTATTAATGAAAATAATAAATCCCCATTATGGTGATTTTGTGCAGATCCCCTCAGTAAATTAGAAATCTTGTACGGAATAATTACTCCACACAATTATTTCGCCACATATGCGGCCTTCAATAGAAGAGGGCACAATACAGAAACCATTGTATTGAGAAGTTAATTGCAAATAAATAATGTTCTTAGTTGTGTAATTAAAGGATAAAATGAGAATATTCAAATATTTATACTGCACATATTACAATAAGGCCTTGTAAAATAAGATAAATACGAAAATAGAACCCATAAAAATGATCGACGACATTTTGCGCCCAATTCCATCGGCCTAGTTTCTTACCAACGTGGAAGTGAAATTTTTTACTTCCAATTAGCGAAACTCAATGCTACTACCAATCCTGCTTACAGAGGCCTTTTATTGATCAATTCCCTCTAATCATTAGACTTGAACTTAGCGCCAACAACAAGGGAGGGGTTAAGGTGGCTTGTTTTGTGCCCAACTGACTACAGGTGGCAGCACAACACGTAACTTACGATTGATTCCACTTAACCCATAAACATTTTTAACTAAATATTGTTTTTGTAAATTTGTGTAACTATTCCAAATTCACAAAATATCACTAGGTTTTTCCATTATACTTAACGTAAGGCAGCTATATTATAATTATATATAATTAATAATAATATTAAATTGAATATTAAATTGAATTTGTCTGACTCAAATATAATAATAAATCCACATATAATGTTTAATGAGTTTCAAATATTACAGAATTTAAGTGTCGTCTTAACTTTACTTATAATAAAATAATAATGTCTTTCTATTTCATCAACTATCATTTCTTTGAGACTTTGAAATTAGGTATAAGTACATTCAAATCTGTTAAATGTCCAACACCATATATAATAATAATAATTATGAACATACTAAAATTAATTTATTATTAATATCTATGATAATCTTTTGAATTATAAATTATTTTCACTTGTAGATTAATTTTATTCTCTTTCTCTTAAAATATGAATTTAGTTTTATATTTTTATGATTGGCAGTCTGTATTTTTGTTCTTATACATTCCATTTTTCAAAATTTATTTGAATTGTCTTAACTGAAATATTTATTTTAGGAACACTACAAACATTATTACAGAAACTGTTTATTGACATTATATTATATTTAACCAATTTTCTAATTTCAATTAATAAAGATTTGGGATTATTGAAGTCAAAACCATAATAAATAGATTTTATTAAAACATTTAAATATATTTTTTATATACTACCTCTTTTAAGCATTGAACAACAAAGGCCTCTTTTCATGAAATGTAGATTGAACTATATATTTCACCTTTGTGCTAAAACATATCAATATTTCTTTATACCTGAACATATATAGATGTTGGTTTGGCAGAATCATAGATACCATAAATCAGCAACATACCTGAACTGTGTCAGTTTAATTATGTGAAGTTATAATATGTGGTGAAAGATTTAGTGATCTTGTGGTAATGGAAAATAAAATTTTATAATGTAAATATTTTATTTTCTCAACGTTTTGGGAAACACAGAAGACCAATAATGGTCTAATTAAATACATTAATACTGAAATATACACATTAATTA
Source organism: Lethocerus indicus (assembly GCA_019843655.1). Lineage (NCBI taxonomy): Eukaryota > Metazoa > Arthropoda > Insecta > Hemiptera > Belostomatidae > Lethocerus > Lethocerus indicus. The sequence continues at coordinate 14,554,812 of JACDQD010000003.1, read as the reverse complement.
CATATAATGTTTTATTCGTAACTACATAAAATTTGAATATAATTGACAAATGTACACATCAATTGGAAGTAAATAGAAACTGGGACTACAGTAAACATCAGAAATAAGTCAGTCTTTATGAATAACATAAGTTCCATGTACATAAATAATGAATTAAAAAACATAAAAAATGAATTTTCGACTAATCCCATTGTATATTTGTTATTAAAATAGATAGAATAATTTTTTTAACATTTCTGCTTGAGTAATCTATTTCTCAAATCTCTTCCTCCATTCTGAAAACAAATAAAATCTCACGGTTATCAATTTTCAAACCTATATTTGGCTTTTATCTATTTAAATATTATTTATATTTTTTAACTAAATATTATTACACATATAAAATTGCAGTGAGAGGAAATGATGTGCTCAGAAGATTTCCTTAATGTATGACTAACGGAATATTACTGATGGTGGTTGGAAACTGAAAACGCTCTAGATAGAGACTTTTATACTGAAATAACAAACTTAAGCTTACCCATTAAGAGCAGTTTAAAGGGGGCATATGAAGGTGGCCGTTGGTATATCTTGTTCGGTGGCTTCTCGGAGAAACACTGTCACTGAGTTATCGAAGTTGCCGCTAGAGACCAGTTTCACTGTGCTCACGCCGCACATTATCGTATCAGCGACGCGGCCTGGGCAAAAGGTTTTTGATAACAGACAAAGTTTAGGAACAAAGTTGTATAAACGCATTTCATTAATGATTAACCGAAATTTCACATTTCATTGCCAATGTTTAATAGCAATCAGTATAACGCTCGTGCCATAGCTTCGAGTATGCGAAGAACGTGTGTTAATTTGACAATGAATATTATTAAAAAGTCATTACATTTTTTTGGATAGGAACTGGAAGGTGCAGCTGAACAGATTTCCAGTTGAATTTTGTGATTGAATACAAATTCAGTCGAATTTCAAATAATGAAGAGTGGGCTCTAAGCGCATAACGGCGATAGCCAAATTGCGCTCTATAAATACTGAAAAATACTTTCCTACTCGCGTTGATTTCCTAAACACTAAAAAATGTAGAACCTGTATCGAATGGTATAATTTAAAGCAATCTTATACTTTGAACTGAATTTACGGATCTAATCTTAATCTAAGAATCCTTAAAATCTGGACGGTGGAAATTGAATTAAAAGTAGGCGATTTTTAAATTGGCCGGAATAAAAATTACCTGGAATAGAGTCGACGCCACATACTGTGTCAAGAACAGACATCTTGCTAAGACCGAGGTCCTCACCACCTCCAATTTGGACGTAGTCCATCAGACCCTTATCTTGACACTGGAATTTCGACAAATCATTGAAATTTTTTGAAGCATGTGTGCAAAAGATGTTAGGAAAACATATTTCAATGAGATGAAAGAAGATACACTTATTCATTTCTCAAGAAGTTCATTTTTTGTCCAAAAACTAAAATGAAAGCATTCTGTTATAATTATTGACCAATATTGTGGCGAACAGAAAATGGGGAAAATGCAGAAATTAGTTGGAAATGTTTAATGTACGAATGTTTAATTATTTTACTAACATCCAAATCGATGTTTAATTGGTATTTGTAGGCAGTCGTTTCGGGTAGTTGAAGCTTGTTGGGTTCCAACCTTATGTGTTAAAAGGAGGGAGGGAACGCGTGATTCATTTTCACAAATAAATTGCTCGCGGCCCCTCGAGAAGGGGCTGGGGAGGTTAGTCAGCCAATGAAACCCAGCGAAGGGAATGCGTTCGACGGAGCGTTTAGATTGGGATAGGAGCCCAATTATTTGGAGCCGGTCCGAGGCCATATCGTTGGGGCGGTCCAGCCTTGAGTAAACCGTAGATCTCTCTGTAGCCATAGTCAATACTGTGGCCGACTACGCGCCCCACGGACAGCCCCAAAAGGAGCCGACCGACGCTATCGTCCCGGATAGATACACGAGTACTGTAAACAGTTTCGGCCGCAAGATGAAAGCGGAACTCCCCTGTGTAAAAGCCATCCGGACTGCAGGGTTCAGTGAAACCTTGTTACTCCATGATGGAAATGCTCAACCCCTCTGACTAGTGTCCACTCCAATTCAGGTCTCTGATTCTATTCCTGTCAGCTCGTCGAGAGTCCTCATCGATGGTACAACGCTCGGATCAATTCTCGGTGGACATACTTTATACCTACAAAGGACGGTGAAATATAAAATGAATCACTCGACTGTTTAAAAAAGCGTTAGTCGGGTTATTCAACAAAAAAAGGAACAATGTCACGTATCTTCGAGAATGGTTTTTAAGCCCTACACTTTGGGAATATAAAATTTGTTCGACGAATACGTTGCAGTATCCCGGGCATCGATTTGTCAACAACTACACCAGTTATTGATATTTAACGGTAGAGAAAAAATGTAAAATGCATCGACCTTGTGTATAGTGCCGGTCTCGAGCTGGAGGTTGGTGTTCGGTAGGGCGACACCTACTCCTAGGGAGAGGACTGACATCCTGACGGGGAGTACGGCGGTCAGACTGCAGTTGGACGGCTTGCCGTAGTTCCTCAGCGTGTAGACCTCGGTGCCGCCCACGGCCATCACGTTGCACGCTTCCCAGCCGTGCACAGCCACCGCATGAAACACAAAACACAGGGCTTCCATTAGCCAAAGAACGCCCCGTCAGCTTGTACAGCGTTCCGCAACTGAGATACTAATCGGTACTATACCCATAGTCTTCATGCTAAGGCCATGGAAGGTAAGTGTTTGTTCGCATAAAATTCACATTCTGTACACACATTCTTACTTGCATGCGCCACCGTCTGCAAACTCTGTTGCCAAATAACTTAATAAATAAGTATTCCGAATACGGCACTCGGAAAAAGCAACGAGCTCAGTTTATTGGTATGGGAAGTGACCAGCGGCATCCTAAACCTACCTAGGCGTTTATAAAACTTGCGGAATCTGACCGATAGAATAAGAACCCAGTAGTTAATATATTTATTTATCAACAATATTCAACAGTCAGTCAGTTTCTTTTCATTATACAACTGGAATTTAAGACTAAATTCAACAATTTGAAATGGCAAATTGAGATAAAAAATGTTAAGCATTAATAAAAGTTTCGAAAGAGTTGAAGAAGGTACCCAACATATGAAAATTTATAACACAAGTATTCGACAAAGCGAAAATATTTAGTGCTATAACGTTCGCTCAATTAGCCAGATTGGGCAACTGCTGATATTTTTTCGGGCCGTGAAATTAAAATCGAGATGTTAATATAAATATTATTTATCTAAATTAAAAATTAATTTGGGCGCCAAATTGAGGATAATAGTAGACGTAATGCATGAATGAATAGCCCGAAATCATAGGTTTTAAAATTAGAAAATTAATTTAACGGAGTGAATGAAACATTTCTTGTTGGAGGTTTTTCCTCTGGAAAACAAATAATTATTCCCTAAGAGTTCGTAAGTTACCGAGTTCCTGAGAAGGAGGAAAGATATAACAGGTTATCATCTTCGTGTCAAGGAAAGTTTTGGGCTGCATCTTCCGGGTATTACCTGGTAGGGAGCTCCTTCAAAATTGTAATCATTTCATAAAACGCTGCCGGGCTCGCTAAAATTAAAAGTTCTCCTCTCGGACGCCCGAGTAAAAGGGTACAACAAGTTACCCAACGACGTAACTGCCACACAGATAATACGATCCCCACTTAACTATTCACAAGCTCAGAATCCTCCATCAGACTGGCTTGATTTTTGAAGTTACAGAAATCTCAAAAAAACGAAGAGATTTCAGAAAAAGGTACCACTAAATTCGGGATGGTGCTGATCATGCGATGAAAACGCGTTTATTAACTCTTTTTACAGAGAAAAAACACTTTTAAACGCTAATATTGCGTTAAAAACTGGTCTTAGACCTAATTTTACAATGAAAAACCACTATTGAGTCATTATTGTTCGGATATAAACTGCTTTTACTTCTCGATTTTACGGTAAGAACCCGTTTGGCAAAACCGATTTTACGTTGAACGTTTCGGGCTAATTTTAAGCAATTAAAAATTCACTCGGAATTACCCAGATCTTCCAAATCGGGTGAAATCGGTCGTCGCCGCGTGTGTTTTTTAACTGGCTGTTGAAAAGCGTTTCATTATTCGGGGAATTGGATTATTTTAAAACGGAATTTAGACGTGGGAAATAGCCGTTGTTGAGATCGGAGGGGGCGAGGCCCCGCATGAGTGACCGCATTCAAACCGATCTCACCTGAAACCGTTGATAACTCCCAACCCTCGTTATAATACCCCACCACCCGAAAATAAGTACCTTTCACCGTTGTATATCAAAATATCCCCCTTTTATCCGATTTAAAATGTCACTGGCACGCGAAGGAAATTACTCATTCACTTAGAATCCATATGATGATAAAAGTGTAAACTACTCTAATTAAAATTACAAGTTGGTTAACCACTAACAGAAATTTATTTAGGATTGATTCACAGTTAGCTCGTAACTGGTTACTTCAATTCAAATTGCAATCTTACCAAATTGCATATTAAGAAGTTAGATATTGAACTTCTTAATATGCAATATTACCTGAAGGAGTATCCTCATCCTTTTAAAGACCTTAATCGCATCAGTCTTATTATATGAGGGTAGTCTTGTAGAAGATGCGACTATATAATATAGGATGTAAATTATTATACTTATTACGGATAATATTTAATATTATTCTATTAAAATAAGCGGAGTAACAGTAATTAGGTTCACTATAAGTGGATTTACGTTGGATATAAGCTCGGCCCTCAGATAATAATACCCTATTCCCAACCAACCCCGTACTTTCTTTTTTTAGATGATAAGCCAGGTCTAAAATTACACACCGGAGTGCATCAAGTTATTAAGATTGCATTAAAAAAAGTAATTTATTTTTAATAATATTTTGTAGAAATTTGGGACAACAAAGGCATTACGTTCTATTATTGGAGGACAGAATTAGTGAAGTTGGGAGTTCCTACTAATTGAAATGAGTTTCTGAGATGTTTTTTCCAGGCCCGAGTGCGCTGAAATGGACTATTGATTTCTCTTGGTTCATTTAGTAATGACTGAAGACCTTACTACTAGTAATTTGGATTTCAGAATTTCTAGGCTGTTCTGATACTAGTACATTACAAAAATTTGTTGACAATATGAAATACAAAATAAATGATAAGAATATTTTTTTAAGATATTTGATTGGGGTAGACGATCGTTCGAAATATCACCATTCTTGAGATCCCTTATTTCGACTCGCTATTTTTGTTTTACTCTCGATGGGTATCGGATTCTTGTCAACGTCAGTAAAGTATTATTGACATAAGTACTGAATGGAGTGAATATATACATTGGTATATTGGTGTTTTATTTTACTGTAATCATTGGTGACGATTTTGTATGACAAATTACTGTGCCAGTGACTACCGTGCGAGTTGTTGGGGGAACTTTCCCGTGTATCTAGTGCTTCAACCAATATTGAACTGTATTAAAAACTACTTGTACATTCAAGTACCCAGACAACAGAGTATTAAAAGTTCTCAGAGTATGAGAGGGGTCTTCGGATGTACGTAAGAGGGGGACGATGACACATTTACCTGGTTAAACTAATAGATACATAAGTGCGTAATTCACCGTAACAGCTACTACCGTATTGGCAACATAGAAACCGTTTTAGCTTAGGGCCAGCGAGAGTAACCGAACTCCCTATGAATCAACCGGCATAATAGTGGAAAACTGAAGTAGTGGTGCTACGAGTTTCTAAGGAATTAGAATTAATTTGGCCCACTGTCGACAGAACTTGTACAGATCGTGTACCCCAACGCAGTCCCAATGGAATTGCCGCGTTCGGATAATTAATAGATCCGGGTCAGGGTGTTCATTAACGGCATAATAAAACGGGTCGATGTCAATTGCTCTGCCGACAATGTAATTGTCGGTCTCGGTTATACTGGTGGGCGGAACACGGTTAGCGGCCCAATGTCCGCCACCAAATTGGTTCAGACCGTTTCCTGACCAAAATTAAACAACGGTTAAATCGTCAACCGATCCGCCTCTATTTTTCCTCTTCCAGTCCGCTAACCAGGGATATATGCGGGATCGCAAAATAAATTAATCCAATGTTCCTAACGGTCCCGACCGGACTGGAATGCCAAGTTCGGCCCTTCGGTGCGGCCACCCACCGTCTGCGGTTAGAACTTTTTCAATAAAAGCTGACCGCACCGTCCCTATCCTCCCCTTCGCATTGGCCACTTATTGAAAAACCCTCGGCCTAACCAAATATATCGGAAAAAACCGAAGCCCCCCGCATTTTCATTAGTCTGAAAACCCCGGTCCCGGCTCAAATCTTTGTTACTTCTTCTGTCGTTTGGACATTTCAACGCGAAAATACTTTCTGCAATTCGGACGAGTCACCCAATTAAGCAAAAAAAGAGATCGTTAGTTAAGTATACTATTATCAACAGAATTATTTTACCGCAGTGACGCAGCGTCATATCATAGCTAACCGGAGTATTTATGTACTGAAGATGGCGTTATGTCGAAACCGCTGGACGAAAAATGCGATTAACGAGAGACAATTATTCTTGTGATATCCCACTAACACACCCACAAATAACACTTTAAAAAATTAAATATTATAGAACGAAAGCTGCGAAATATATAAATAGACAATTCCTGACGACTGAGCTGTCGTGATGGCTTAGTCGATCTTTCGTGCCGGCCCCATTTCCCCGCTCATATCACGTCGGAGTTTATTCGAATAAGGTGCACGTGTAGTAACTCGATACTGGAAACAACCCCGTGAATCGTAATTAAAAGGAACATTTTTCATCTCTATTACAAAGCCACTATATTTATATTCACAATATTAGTTCAAGTATCAAATAGAAAAGTTCCTTTTAATGTATGTGAGGGTAATTTACAGTATATCGATTATCTTTATATTTTTTAAAATGTTTAATGTTTGTTTGTTTGCTTGTCAATACAATAAAAACATTTTGCCCTTTCTTATAATCTAAGATTCTGTACGGTACCCGCAGAATTTAGATTACGTTGGATGAGGCTCTTGGAGATTGATGGCTGTGGCATTCTAATGAAAGAGAAAAGATAAATAAATCCTCCACTACATCGGATGTCTGTAGTTAAACGAGATGCTTGTGTAAATTAAATTCTGGGAATTCGGGACGAAAGTAACTTGTCATTTTGGAATGTCTCTTCTCGCAATTAATTGTCTCCGCGACGTTAAGCAGAACAAGTTATAATTAGATTGTATTATTGGACAATCGTTCCAAATCATTTATTCCTGAATTCTAGTTAATTATGAAACAAAATCTGCATCTTTTCAATATATCTTAAAAGCAACTGGCTCTCTGTTTCATCGAGAACAGAAACCAATTTAATTTCATTCATTGATTTTTCTAACTTTAGTTTTTATCTACATACATAAATGTATTTACTATTTTTAATTTTTCCTAATACATATATTTTCATCTTTATTTCAAAACGTGCTGAACCGGTCTCTTCTTGTCCGCGAAGCATCTGTCCGCACTGTACTTTTTAGCTAACATAGCGATGAAAAAGGCACCAAAATAAACTCCGTTCGTCGCGGTGGTTAGGGCAGGCTGTGCGCCGAGAGAGGGTTCGATCCGAGCCCGCTAAAACTCGGCAAACTTCATACCGAAGGTTCGGGATAGATTTATGTCAATATTATAGTCTAATCTGTATACCGTTCGTAGAATCATCAGATATATTTGATACTGACGTGTGGGATTCTTGACGAATGCCATGACGAATGAGAAGCCCTTGCCGACGTTGGGTATGCGGTACTGGATGAGGGCCGCGTTCTGGGAGCTGATGAAGACCTTGTTGGGCCTGGTCAAGCCGCAGAACTCGGTCACTCGCTCGCTCAGCGGCCGACCCTCGCTCTCCGCCGAGGGGAAATATCCGCCCTGCATCTCCCAACCGTCCACGAACTGTCGACACCACAATTACAGCTCATTTTTCCATACGTGCAACCTTGTACCGATGTCTTATCAAAGGCATTTTGATAAGGTATACAAATAAACTGTTACGGGTAAATTGTGAATTATAATACAACATAAAAGTCGAGACTTAAATTCAATAGTTGAAAATTCAACATTCGAAAGAGTTGAAAGCTTCACATAATCCTTTCTCCTCCCGTTTTTTCGTTTAGATACACGGAGTGAAAAATACATATTTAATAAAGTCACACGCGTAATGAAATTATCCCGGTATTAATTAATTATTTCTAATTTCCGGACTGTGTAATTACCCAGATGCCGACGGTCACAGGGCCGCGAGGTTGATTACTACAATGGATCAAACCATGTAGTCCGTGTTGGGGGGAGGTTCAAAGCGGGTTGTCCTCCCCCCCCCCCCGCCCAAATCACGGGCCGCTACACAGCCCTCTATCCATAATAATATATCACGGCAACCGCCACCCTACCCCGCCGGGCCGCTGACTCCCGATAGTCACGCTCCAGAGTGTCGCCGTAACAGCATTTCAGGGGCTCGGACAAATTTCCCGACGCCTTTCTCCCGTCCGCTAATTACGGAGGCGCTCAGAGGCATCCCCCCCCTCTGATTAGAGCCTGCCCTGCCGCGGCTGGTCGGAAAAAGCCAAAGAGACGTTACGCGGTTTGAGAATAGAGGGGCCTCTGAAATGAGACGTTTCAACGGATGCACTCGCATATTCTACGAAGCCGCAGCATTTACACTACACTTTTACATTACAGGGTAAAATTGGCGGGGGTGTCTTGTTCAAAGATGGTTAATGCATTATTGAACCGAATTTTATATCCTGAATGTTTGCACCTACATTTATAGCCCATCCGATTACTATTTAATTAAATTCCAAGCCGAATCCCAATTTAAACGTGAGGATGTTCAGTAACACACCTAATCCTAATGCACCACCTAGTGGCTCTCACGAATTAAATATTTGATTTATACACTCTGTATCAGATCATATTTACATTTATACTCTTTGTATCAGCAGAGAATCATTATTCAGAATAATTGCAGAATTGCAGAATATGCAATTGCATATTGCAGAAGGAGATTAAAGGGATTTCAAATCGTTCTGCCTAATTACGTACATTAATGTAATGCAGTAGTATTAAGAGAGTAGAAATAAAATAAATTGTACATTCGTGTGTAATATATCTTAATCAACAACGTGGTTGTATCAACAGCCGCCATTCGGTGTATAACTCTTCCAAAATAATTTTTCTCTAACCCAATGTACTGTCACAGGGTAGATTTTATAAATTAGAGTTTAATCCTCCCGGGACGACGGAAATAAACTCACTCCTCGACCAGAATATTTGGGTAGGTAGCGGAAATATTTCACAGGGATTAACGACCGCACTGAATATATGTAACTTGCGGACTTTTATTTTATTGTTTCATACCATACGTAAAAAAGGCCACCCTTTTTACACATCTTAGTCCTTAGTCAACGATTACTAATGCAGTACATGAAGAAAAATCAACATAAAACTAACCGCAATAAGACCGCCTGTGTTGCAAGGCACGTTCAAGTATTCGAAGAATATTTCGATGATTTGGTCAGGTTCAGCCATTATGTAGATACCGCAAACTGTAGAGTCGTCACTCACCGACTTATAGTAATAGTGGCCCGGATCACTTATCGCTGCAATACAATCTGAAAGAAGAATTAAAATATGGTTATTAGCTGTAAAACTATAACTCAATTTCATTTAATCCATAACATATTTTTACATTAAGGTTAAAGTAACTGTTTACACTCAAAGTATTACCTATTAAAATATTACACTTATTTTTAACTACGAAATTAAGAAAACCTTTCACGAATTTTCTTCCCAAATTAAGTAACTTCCAGTTTATGCTCCCCGTTTCTAGATATGAGAGAACAGGTACGCTCATTTCAAAATAACCAAATAGAAATAAAAGAAACGGTATTTGTTCATTAAAACCATTTTATTAGGATAATAAATAATGAAACTTCGTATGCAAATAATAAAAAGCATCAGGTATTACTGGGAATAAAGCGATACCAGATGCCCCTCTACCATCATTCTCATGGCCGGCGACATTGGAATTAGGTCTTAATAGACAGTGGAACTTGAAATGTCGCCAATTGAATTACTCCGAAGGGAATTGTCCCGCTGAATCAGATATAAATTGACCCAGTGAAAAAATTACGAGCATAAGTGCCAATAATACGCCAATATATTATTGGTCCTTTCTCGAAGTTCAGTTGACTCCTACAAGCCTACGATTCGGGTTTTTTTTTTCTTTTATTTTTAACGTCCTTGCTGACTGTGGGACTTGTTTCGCCATTAGGCGGTCTTCTCAATTACGGTTCTTATAATCTCACTATCGTACCCATCAATCTACTTTCACAAATGCCACCCAGACAAGAGAAAGAACTAAAAAACAAATCTTTCTCTTCAGAAAATTGAGGAGCGCCACCGCTCTCTGGTGATAATACTAACTGTAATATAAATATTATGAGTTTATGATAGAGATGAAAAGCGTTGAATTTGCTCGTTACCTAACATTCCTTCCAAGTACGAATAAAGGGGCTTTTGCCAGTTTCCAATGAATACACTTTATATGAACGCACTCGGACATGATATGAATATAAACGAGAGGCCGGCGCAACAGATCGACTTAACCGTCACGACAGTTGCGTCGTCACACATTGCCTATTCATTGCGCCGTTTTCGCGCCAATTATATTTAACATAATAATATACTTAATTTATAATACATTTAATTATAAAAAGAATTATTTTCTGTCACTACTCTTAATTCTTAATGAAATTATAATTGACAAACGAAATGAAAACGATCACCAAAAATCCTGCGATTAAACTGTATTAGTTTAACACAGTCCTTCGACTGCATTAGGGCAGTGATCTTATATTTATGGGTTCAAATATTATTAACGGAAGGGGAAAAGGGACAGAATTCATCTGTTCTCAGAGGACCTCTTCTTGAAATATTTCCCCATTGGGTCAGATTGCCCGTGCACCTGCGAACTGCCCCTCTAAATATTTACTCGATATACGGATTTTATCGTTCTCATTTGCATTTAAAACGCCTCAAAAAAATACAATGGGGTAATTTATTTATTCCTCTTGGTGATTATAACGAAGAGAAACAGTTATGTCTTATTTATTCAAATTATATTCGTCCAGTGCGATTTGGAAATGGCAACTAGCGTTACGTGTGTGTACAAAAACCGTAAAATAGCATCAACGCTTGTCCACATAAAGATTGAATCTAATTGTCATAAAGCATATAATATATACAGCCAGAAAATTACTTTTTTTCGTATATGGGAAAAGGAGAATAACTGTAAAATTGTAATCGAAAATTGGCAAATTTATTTATTCTTCGCCGCAGCTCGATTACCAGCAAACGTAGATTACGCTTCTCCGTGATTTTATTCGTAATTCAAAAGGAAATAAGGCGTCAAACTAAGGGTGAACAATGTGTCAGGAGGGAAATAATCGTTTGGGTAAAAATTGGCCTCATTCTGACGGTGACAGAGTCTACGCCGGCACTATTATTGGAAACATGTTTGTTTTCTATTGGTCGCGGTGCCCACCGGCGGGCTCAGCGCCGCCAATCCAATAAGGCGTCTCGAACGTGATCCGGAAACATCATGAAACACGAAAAAGATTTCGTACCAATCCTTCACCTCACTTACATCGGTCGTCAAAAATGTTCGCCAACAATTTATTATTATACTTGTCCGAAGGAGAAGTACACGGTTCAGACACCCAATGTCGAGTTCGAATAAACAATCATAACATTTTGATCTTTAAAAGTACGATTTTTAGAAGTGAAATTTTGTCTGAGCTGAGTTGTTCAGTTCATTCAATTTAATAGGATTAAAATATTTGCAGTTTAGGTTTAAAAAAAGGTTTAAAGGAGAAGGTTTAAAGACCGAGTCCCCGAAATAGTCCCTGTCTCTCTGTCCGTCCATGATTTGTATCCAACGTATAATGCCACGTTTATTCGCCATAAATCTTTCTTATCGCGAGTCTAATTTTCACCGATTAATATAAACGGACGGCAATTTTGGGTTGCAGAAGCAATAAAAGAAGACAAAACCGTGATCTTAATGTAATATCGGCTGCGTAAGACTGATGGGCCGGAGGGTATCAAACCTAAAGCCGAGCCTTTTTCAGCGGTACCCGCAACGTGTCCCGCATAAATTATCCGGGGCCGTTGAGGGGAATTTGTCTGTTTGCCTTCGCCGGAAAGAGGGCCGGCCAAATTTAACGCCCTGTGAGACCTACAAATTACCCCCCTCGTGACATCCCTTCGGGTTTTATGCACACTAATCAGGCAGGGCCTATTAGGGTTGGGGGGCGAGTTACCGAACCAATGACGTTCAAGGGCCTAGAGGTCCGTATGTCCCGGGCATTAAGGTAAACGTTTACCTTTAATGAGGTGCGGCGTCGACCTTCTGGCTCGCAGGGCACCGTCCCAACCACCGGCATATCTCTGCAACAAAGAAAAATTTTTTTTATGTACCAATAAGTGGAAGCAAATATTCTAAGCTTTATCAACATTTTTAATCGATTATAGTATAGAATGAACAAACTAAAGAGCTAACCATAATGTATTTTTACTGTTGGCCATAATCAATACAAACAATAATTTTTGTTCAATTACTTACTCATTCATTATGTTTTAAACTTGTCAATTAATATTCTCGTATGTGATAAAAACTTTTAATAAACTTGATGATTTCATTTTTCAAATATAGCAAAGAAAAATGAAAACTTAACAACAAATAATCACAAACTGAAGGGAAAATTTTAATTATCAATATTGACTCTGTTTCCGGTCTCCCGTATCATTACAAAACATTGTTTGAATTCCGATGCCAACAAAACGATAATTGGGAGACCTTACGTCACGCTCACCAATAATAACAGTAATTAGATTCAAGTTTTAATTAGCTGCCGAATCCTGACACCGCTCCGCTTGTTTCAATTTTGAACAGAACGCTTCGGAAATAACAACGAATGCGTATCGGCCGTACGCCGGTAATACAGTACCGTCGGTCAGCCAATACCACGATGTCACATTCATCATGCAATAAGAAACGGAATTGCGTATTGCAGCTGGTTTCGCCCGACTGTATGAAACCAATATTACACCAAGTCAATGATGAAACGCGCTATAATTGAATTATAAAATTAACAAAACTCGATCGGATTGTCCATTTCAAAGGACCAGTTGAAGCGGAATTATCTCAAAAATTTCGGTTGAGGCCGAAATAAAGATGCTACCAGAAGCAAATATCGAACAGGGCTATTTTTAAAATTGGTACGTCGAACTCTGCTGCTGCGCTAAGTAAAATAAAATTAAAAAGAAAATACAAATAGTATCGACAATTTTACTTCAATACAATTTTTTGTATAAAGAAAATATTTTTCATCCTTCGGTAAACTTACAGCAGGACCGGTGAAATGAATATTCTTATTTTTCCAACGGTCCTTTAAAAAATAGCTTATTTTTAATACTTTATTGGTACTGCTGTATCGAATCATAATTAACAACCCTTTTCCCACCATGAATATTCAATGGCCTTGGAAGGGAAGGGCGGGAGACAAAAAATAACGCGACATTTATTGGGGGAGGGGGGTGCTGATTTAATATGGACCGTGGCAGATTTTATATATAAACTGAGTACAAAATTTTGAGATGAAATTCGATAACAAGATACGAGAAGCGGAGTTGTTTATGGCACTTTTTGGTAGAAAAACTGACTGTGAATTTCAATTTTTTATATAAGGTTAATTAAATTTTAATTTTTCTGTTTTAATAAAACAAATATCTGATATTTGTTTTTGTTGGGCGCAATGAGGTTTTAACTGTTATGCTCCCCAATTTAAATATTCAATAAGAATTGACACATAAACAAAAACAAATGATCAAGATGAAATCGTAATATGAAATAACTGTTAAAATATTACCTAAAACTCATTGAAATTCAAAACCCGCACGAATAGATTTGAAACTGAAACAAAATCGAAGTTGCTGCACAACTCTGAATAAATATTTGCCACATGTTGAAATTACACCGGGATAATTGTACCGTAAATAGGCTGCGCCTTCAGTCGGAGGAATAAAATTTTACATTTGAAACGGAGCCGAGCTGAGGACACGGTGAATTAACTCGCGGTTTGTGAACAATCCGCATAGGAAAATAATAAAATATTCGAGGTTAAGATGCCGGTTAATAGAGAAGCGAAAGGCGAGAGAATCCAAATTGTTAAGTAAGTATAAAAAGGATGAAGGCGAATGAGGCTGAGCTGTCTAAGTTCCGTGTAGTCTTGCATATCCAAATTTGACAATTTTTCACCGTACGAAATTGCGGAAAATCTTCACTATCACTGAAGGGGACATTATTTCGCCGTTCATTTTTCTACTGTAATGTTTGATTGATCGACGCTTTGAAACCTTGGAGAAACGGAGCAAAAGGTTATAATGGAGCAATCCATTATGTAGACATAGCTCTCCGAAGTCATATCATTACATCACTAGCACCTGGCGTTTTAAAATGAAATATTCCACTTTACGATAATTCATAACTCTAACTGAGTTTAACTCATAGTTTAATTCATAACTCTAATGAGACCTCAGGGGCGCAGATGTATTCCAATCGCCTTCAATTAAAAATATTGCGGAGTAATTAGATTTGAATAAAACGAACCGTTCATGCCCAATCGCCTGATTAATTCTCTCAGCCCCGAAAAAGGCCCCAATCCAGAGTTTAACCCTTGGATTTTAACCATTTTAAATTGTAAATCCAGCCTAAGATTCTGCCTTTAATTGCGTTTGCTGATACGAACCGTTACCGTCGGAGCCGCGCGTACATTTCACAGTTTGAACTTTTATCTTCATTTAATCGAGGTCGGAATACAATATTCGTAGAATTTCAGAATGTCGCTTATATATTCGTACATTCCTCCAACAAATATATCATCCGAAAGTAACTTTACGCCATTTCAGAGCAGTTTCACATTTTTATGATGGATATGATTACTAGAAGCAATTCCTCATAACTTCAGGGCGGAGTCGTAATTACTCATGGGTACTTTAGTAATAGTCGTAATTTATGAATGTAGTTCAATGGTTTTTAGGGAGTGGTAGTTTATAAGTGGAGCCTGATTGGCTGATTATTTTAAAGGGTTATATGAGGGTCAGCGCTCACTTTTCGTATAGTTCCGAAATTGATTATGTTCCAGGTTGTATTTTATCACAGGTTGTAATACGCTAACAACCCTTCGTCGGACGACAAGAGAGATTTTGCAATATGAGAGCGTTGATCCTACCCTCGGTAATACCCCACCCTAATAATCTTTCTCCCCTTTTAATATATCGCGTTGTGTATGAACATTTTTATAACTTCGTGTCTACGGTTACATCGAAAAAGTTGAAAACTAAGTTCGGAGATTAAAGGAGAGAAGGACCAAAGTTTGAGTTGACCGACAGGATATCAGTAAACTGTTCACAAAAAATGTGGAATTGAAATACCTATCATCATTTTATATACACTGCAATATACGAGTATATATACATATATATATATATATATATATATATATATATATATATATATGATCAGAAAAAGTTTGAATATATGTTATAAAATGAATGTATGTTTCGTATAAAATAACAACTAAATACGGGTGTTATTAATTTTCACTAACATAAATTTTAACATGAAACATTACATAAAAATTCAAAAACTGCTCTAACTAGTTGATTCTGGCCCTGATCAACTACCCTCAATGTTGTATAAGAAATGGGCTTTGCATAAAATTTCGAAACATAGCTTGAGCATAGGCTACTTGAAAATCGGTACATATTCAATATCAAAATAAACTATTATTTTCTTTACTTTAATACTTCTTAGAGATATATTAGACATAGTAAGACAATTGCGTTCAGGGCTGCTATAAAATTACCAAAAGTAATGTTGCCGAACTTGTCCTACGTGTAAGTTTCAGTTTCGTTAATTTGATTAGCAAAAATTGCATATGATAAAGAACAATATTTTGCTGTTAAATAAGGTTTAGACGTATGTTTACATAAACGTATTTTAGAATCTAATTCATCATATCGCTGACTGTTGTTTTAATCCCTTTGTATAATCGTAACCAGTTCGTCGTAAAAAAACAGGAAGGATACGAAGCCTATAAGTTGCAAAGCGTAACTGAATCATGATTCATGGGCAGTTGGCCGAGTTGAACCGATTAATAACCTGGATGTGTGGGCAGGGCCTCTCTCCCTCCCTCTCTCTCACTCCCTTTCTCTCCCTCTCTCTCTCTCCCTCTCTCTCTCTACGCGGCCGTCCATCATACCAAACTTACATCCTCGGCACCGCACTCGACTCAAATCCAAAACCCAGGCTGGTAAGCATTTCGCGGCCCAGCGACAAATGACCTAATTCATCATTCCAGTTTCAAATTTGCCGATAGGTGAAGAATTTCCTCACCATTAGGGCGGCGTTTTACCATCGATCTCGGTTATAGTGCATTCTCTCGGTTATAGAGGGGTCCATATGGGTTACCACCCGCGTTTTTACACCACTGATTACAGGAAAGGTCATACAGTCTTCTACATTGGGTCTTTCATTTGCCCAATGTGCTGTAAATATCAGACATTTTCATGCCACTAACATTTTATTTCTGTTTATTAATACATTAAAAAACTTGCATTACTATTTACAAGGTAAAACTTGATGTTCGTTTACTGAATTTACTGAAATCGACAAGTTTATTTCCCGAAAAAATACTACTAATTTTCTTTTAAGCCATTACATTTGGGAGGAAGATGAAGGACGTGGAGAAGATTAAGATGTATTTTCCCCTTCCTTGTCAGCTCACAAAAAGGGGTACATCAGTTAAATTGCCTGGAATATCGACACGACAAGCGATAATGTACCTCATACTTCCTACTAAGTGTAGGTACTTTTACTTTCTTCTTGTTATAATGTCCTTATATGGCGCATTATCCGCATTTAATGCACTAATTATTTTCGGAAAATATTAAATACAACATCTTTATCAAAAATATATCAACATTTTTATCAAAAAACTCACTCTGTTTGGGTGTTATTTCGGCCGGGGATAGTTTTACGAATTGGGTGAGCATAATGCCCGGAAGTATTCCGGGGAGTGGATAATGTCGTCGCCTCCCAAAATGATTTTATGCGCCCTTCATTGGGCATGAATTAATATCCCCGATTTAAATAGATCGGATTAAGGGTTTAGGACAGTGTGCAATACTTTCACTTCCGTCGGCATTGTGGGGCCGGCCCGGAGCCGGACGGATTTAAACCAGTTACCGATGAGTCCGTTGCAGATAAATTGAGTTACTGAAAGGTCGAAGGAAAGTCTCTGAACAAACAATAGTCTGATCTCTCCGGCTTAAGCCTCGGCCGTCCAATGTTGATTTTATCTCCTTTTGTCCGGTCCTATCGCTCCGCGCCTATTAAATACTGAATTCGATAAAAATCCTATTCCTCACTGTTCGATTTTAACTCCGATTTCCCGTTGTTCCGTTGTCTTCAGACCTTTGAACGGCATACAAAACGCATTAAACTCTAGTTACTTTTCTCTGAATACATTCACTATCAAAGATGTAAATGCCAATTACTAGTGCTAGACGAATCAGGTTAGAGTATCAGTTTGTGCTGAGAATAAATATCTCATTTTCGCGCATATCGGTGACCAGCACAGTTGCGCGAAAAATAAATACAGGGGGAAAATGACTTATTTTTTAACATATAATGATTAATAAATTAAATACCTATGTATTTATATTTATTTATTTATTATTTATTTATTTATTTATATTTATTTATTGGCTGATGTACAAAATTAAGGCTTTTCAGCTTACTTGTTATTTATTTTTTTATCTCCATTCTATTTGGTTCGTAGTTCCAATTATAAACGGAGTCAATGTACACTCTAAATTAAGAATGGCTGCTATGTTTATATACTTGTCACGTATAAGTGACGTAAAATATGCTAGGATTTAAAAAGAGAAATCAATTTAGACTGTAATCATCTACGTATTATTCATAATCGTTATTCATTACCGCCATTACAATATGTCAAGTGAATTTTGCTATACTCTTTCCCGACATTCTATTCTATTCTTCCTTCCCACTAAGAGTGCTCAACGTCAGATAAGTAATTGCACGAAAAGATTGATTCAGAAACAAAAGGGGCATAAAATATTAAGCATTATTTAGAAGGGAGAGTAAATAGGCTGTTGAAGGGTATTGGGAGTAAATTCTCCCGGTAGGAAAAGTACTCCTTTAAGCGCCTTTTCTTCTGTCTATTGGGGGATCGGCCAATTCTGTTTCTTTCTATCTACTATATTATAAATTTATAAGTGAACATTCACATTTCTTCCGAATATAATACCAATATATGGAAAACAACAAAAAGTTTAGTTCAAGTAAATTTATATTTTTTACATTTATAAGCAAAGCCAAAAATACAGGTTGTAAATATACTATTTAAACACAGAAATTCGTTTCACCTCAGCCATAAAAATTTTGGATTTCAGGAGGCCCAGGGTCAGTCCTCCCTAACTCTTTCTGCTGGAAACACAAACACTCGAACCAGTTAGTAGAATAAATAGAAAACCTCCGGTAAGGGCTGTTGTAGAAGGCTAGAGCAAATGGATTTTAATACTTAATTCCCTTGGCCCTTAGGGGCACGTGGGTTGAGGCAGACTCCCGCGAGCTAATTATCCCATTTGGCCCCTTTTTTGACATCTCAGACTTATATAAGTGCAACTGGGACGTGGAATACATTCAGTAGTGACAAGGAAAAAATGGCAAAGCAAAAGTGGCCGAGTGTAGGCGAAGTGCCAAAATCAGTTCTGACCTGAGACTCAGGCAACGCAGTCCTACCCTCAACGACCGCATCAAATATACATAAAGGGGAGTATGAAGGATGACGGACATCAAAGCGGGATCTGATGAATTATTCGACTGCTTTATTACAGTAGATAGCTGTGTAATTAGATTTACCTAATAGCAATATCTATTCATAACAAAGTGTCTACATAATTTACAAATATATTTATTAATGAAATTTAAAAACCACTGGCGTTACGTACCAAGAGATTTTGGTTTTTGTTAGAAAACCACTTAGACCACCATAGAAAGATACTTAATATAATTCAACGGTAAAATTGAATCAAGCTTCTTGTTTTGTATGAGTCTGCAAGTGTCATAATTATTATATATGAATTTGCACTAGATAAAAACCTAGTTTAATAAAGAAAAGAGAAAAATGAGTGGGAAGTTTCTTGAAAATAAATATTTTATTTTAGTAATTATAGGATTAATATAATATTTTCAATAGTATACTACTAACAGCAGGAATTGAAGAGGATTTACTTCCTTCATTGTTACTCACTTACTTTTTCTTCTACCTACTTACTGTACAGTGGGTCTCTGGGACGGGGGTCGAAAAAACTGGAAAAATATGTTAATGACACGGAATGAACTCCTTCATCCTAAAGTTATTGAACAGAAATAATTTAAAATTTAATCAGTGACAACCTCAGTATATTCTCAGAAATATTCTTATTTATTAAAAATAATCTCACGTTGAATCTCCTCCTAAAGGCTTTTAAGACCCCGGGTCTTTAACAAGTATTGCGTAGAATTGCATTACCTTTAATGCCGCCTTTCGTGCCCGGGATGCTGGAGGTCAATTCTATTCCGACCTTAGTCGAAATTATAATGCAAGTTTCAGCCCCTTATTAGCCCCAAAATAACTTGTTTTTCAGAGAATCCTGTGCAATAGTCGATATCCAGGCTCAGTGCTTTAATGATCCCACGTCTAATGAAAAGATATTACCGGATCTGATTGGAGATAAATCTTTCGATTACTGGATAAAAGGTGTAATAAAAAACACTGGCGCTAATACGATACACGAGGTTACCGCTTTTCACTGTGAGCTGGAGGAGAACCAGTAGCCTGCTTCGACGATAGTCTTAATAACATATATTGCTAAAGGAACCGTATAGGGACAAGAAACCCTACGTTGTATACCGTATGGTTCTTTCCACTATGCATACATATTAAGTAACCCGCTCAGAAGGTAGTCACGTTTATTGTATTTACAAGACGAATACTATATTTTACATAGAAAAAGAAACTGGCTTAAAAATGTCATGATGTAGGGAATTCATATTTTCCCGCTTTTATTATTTTGCAAGTCATATTATTCATACTCACTGCAATTTAAATCCCTTACTTTTTCTGACGAATTATTGTAGCTTAATAATACCATGAGAATTGATATTTAAACACTTGAGTATTGAGTAAGACTGTGCTCTTAATAATTTAGATTTCGTGTATTTCTGTCTCATCTGTAGCGGTTAGTCACTTTTGGCACTTTGGACGTTTTTTGGGCATCCTCACTGCACTGTCACTGTCACTTATAATTTTGTCGTTGTCTGTTTGTCGTGTGTGGCAGAACAAGTGACTGTGACAGTGCAGTGAGGATGCCCAAAAAACATCCAAAGCGCCAAAAGTGACTAACCGCTACTGAAGATGGCGAGCAGCCGGTCTAGCAAAAGACCAAACCAGCGAGAGGATACAGAGACACACGAAATCTACGATATTCCAACCCCTCGTAGAACAGGTATTTTAAATTAGTAATAATACCTTCGATTGATTTAAAAATTAAATTTTTGTTTTGTTTATTGTTATTATCATTTGCATTTGGTCTCAATCACTGTTCAGATTCACGACAACGAAATCAAAATCGAGAATTTGAATTGTTATGAGCACAAATAACTCCAAAATACTCAATTGAATAAATTTCCCAGCGACACTTCTGGAAATGTGTAGGGTATTGGAATTGAAATGTAGTCGGAAAGAATTCTGAATGTGAATTGGGAGAGTGGTGGAGGGGCGGGGGTGAGTGTGGCGTAGAGTGGGGTAATGGACAGTATAATGGAGCGAATAGGAGGCGCTAGTCCCAACGAAAGGATACTCCCCCCCAGCCTTCCGTCACTCCACACTTCCACACTATATTTTCCAACAGGCCTATACTTCTGACAAAATAACGATAATATACATCACAATACTATCCCTAAAGTAAACGATTTTAACCTAAATTTTATAGCAACGATATTCATGTTTCCTTCGTGGGAATATTAAAAAATGAAATGTTTTCCCATGATAAAGGAATTAAACTTATTAAGCAGTAAAATATAGTTATTTCACTACTTTATACGTCAAGGTATGAATAATGCTTGAATTGTGAATTTTTTTATTTAGTTTACAATTCGTTTCTAAACACTTCTGTCGTTTGATGGATATCTTATTACACGGTGCATGGAATAAATTCTCCTCTTTCATGCGTGAATTTCCCCGATTCAATTTAAATAGCTGCAAAAAATTGCAGTTTCATGAATAAATAACGAACAATTACTCCTGGACGTTTTCATTCGGGTTGTTTTTTGCCGCTGCGTTTTTCTCCGTTGAAAATGGATATGGCATTATGGCCTAGCTCAATGTCGTTTCGGCATTACTTCTGGGGGCTTAACCGCAGTTATTGCTCCCCGGATTGAAGTCGATCGAAATGAGTTGTTCGCCGCCAGTAAAAGAATGAACTTGTCTGCGAATGAATTTTCAACGGGTTATATTCATCTGGCGAGGTTCGATGTCGAGTCAATGGTACGAATATTTCAAAAAGGTAGTAAGAACCTGAATGTAAATAAAATAATAAAACCTCGATAGTTACACAAACTTAACTAGTCCTTAGTTAGGTTTAACTGTCCTTTTCTGTTAGAATTCATTTACAATATCATTTCAAATTTCATTTATCTATTTTCATATACGTATTCTGAGACCGGGACCACGCACTAAGCAGTCTGTACTAAGCACTCTTCTCTTCACTATTGTCTGGCCTACAAATATCTATAAAATTCAATGTTCAATGGCTACCGTTCATTAGACAGTGTTTTTCCTTCCATGCAGCAACATGAGAGCACAGTATAAAAATAATAATCCGTTCATAAGTTGCGATTCTGTAATGCAATTAATGCAATTAAAAATTACTGAGACGGGATCTCGTGAGAATCTAGAAGAGAGTAATTTAGTTCACGAAATCTTGTTCAGGAATTAATATCCAATTTCAATGCTTTCCAGTTATATTAATAATTGAGGTTTGACATCGTAGCAGGTCAAAATAAATCTATCGTTGGCGGAATTTATCAGGTGTACTGAATATTCTTATTTCGAAATGTCCCAGTCGTCTTCGGGTAATTGCAATTAACTTGATGGCGGTAAACAATGAAACATCAAAACGAATTCAATGCAATAAATTAAGTAGTGTGATTGAATAATTACTTATTCTCGAAATTGTTTTAGAATAATAAAAAATTCATACCAAGGCGAGTATAGTAAGAATTTACAGCAATAAATAAAAAACCTAAAATAAGTAATGTTGGCCGTATAATGATTTCAGTGGCTATTATTAAGGTGCACGAATAACATATTCCATATATAAAGCGATAAAAGTATATTACTTCATAAATAAATGTAATGAAATTTATAATATCTTTTATGAAAATTTAAATGTTAGAAATTGTTTGTTGTCGAGAATTCAATACACGATATTATGCTTTCAGTTTTAAAATTATTATCGGGTACAAACATTGAGTATCTAAATTAGGGCTTAGTGGATCCAAATCAATCAGTGGGGAAAAGCAAAATGATTTAATTAAAACAGCCGAAATGAAGTTCGAATTAATTAAAGAAGGGCTACCTTTGAAATTCCATTCAGAAATAGAGCTGTAGGTCAGAGTATTGAGGCGTTGGTCCCTGTTAACCACGGCTCGAATATTAAACCGATATTAAAATATTAAACTGCTGTAAAATGTGGGCGGTCGAATTAGGAATGGAGACTAACTTTTAGGAAGGAGGAGAAATTTACAGGTACAGATACAGAAAGTACAGGAATTGCGGAATCGGCCAACCGTGATCCCCGGGGTTTCCCATAAGCAGTCGATGGATCCGGTATTGACTCTAGGCTATAGAGTGGTGGCGCTTCCGACACCCCTGTCCCGACAGTAAAGTAAGTTCATCTTCACCTCCGCTAATTACTCAAGCAACCATCAAAGCGAGGCTCCCCGAAACCGATTAAGCTTTAAGACATAAGTTGGAATGTCGTGGGCGACTTCGGAAATGAAACGCGGAGGTTAAGCGTACGTCTATATAAATAAATATTTTATCGTTAACCGACAGTTGCGAAATCACGCCATTTTCCTTCGAAACTTATCGCGGATAAATTTAGGAAGGCCGTTCAATAAGTAAAGAGACAAAAATCTGTTGTTTTAATATGGCTATTTAATGAAAATTCGCAAATATTTCGATATAATCCCCTCCCCCCTGCACTTTTACAGTTGTCCTACGGCATTGGCAGTTTTTTACACCTGCTTCAAAGTATTTGTGGGTCTAAGTCTAAGCCAGCATTTGTCATCGCTTCTTCGCCGCTGTGAGATATGAATCCCTGTAATGAGGGAACAAAAAACAAAAGATGACTGCATACCAAAATGTAGCAAGTAATTAATAAATGTTTCTTTTCATTTCATCCTTTTTCTTATCCATTCCAATTTGTAATTTGTAACACAAATGTTTCAACTCCTGAACGTCAAATATCCGAGAGGTTTATTCATGTGTTTATTCATGAAACGTCAGGCAGTGCTGAGGGCTTCCCATCACATATCCTATGTAATTGAGTCTAAGTGACCATATCTTTAAACTAATATCTTTCTTTCATCTTTTTTCGGTAATGCCAATAATAATGTACTCTTTCCTTTAATTTGCATCTACATACATTTTTAATCCTCCCGGAAATATTTACCTTAGGATTTCAGCTACCTCTTTTATATTGATATTTAAATACGTCCTAATTCACCGAGGTTCTGAGTCAATATGTAGGCTCCGTATATATTATTAAATGTGTTGATATAATTTTTACTCAGTTTTACTCAAGTCACATTTGAAATTTACTCAACGCGAAAACTGAGAATTTGCCTTATTTGTTTTAGACAGTCCAATATACAATCCAATCTCAAAAATGAAAATCCGGAGACGGATTTCCGCTAACTTCCGGTGGTAAATAAATTATTCGAGCCCTCCGCCAAAGCGAGTTATGTTATTCCAGTTGAAACCGACGCTAATACAGGGTAAAGCTTTTTTAAAAGTCCGAGCGAAAAAAAAACATGGATTTTGGCAAGACTGGTGTTCAGCAGACGTGAGCGTCGAGAGGACGGGGTCGGGCCAGGGGAATAAGCCATCTTTTTACGGGCCCTACCCACGCTTTTCCGTTATTAAACTCTACGAAGGAACGATTCTTTAATTTACAACAAATATTATATATTTTTTACTACGTTCGGGACACAGGTATACTTATTATTACGTTTGAAACATCGCAAACAAAAGAAACCGTATCCGAAGAACCAATCAATTTTCAATCATACCTACTGATATGATCTTAAATAATTACTGGGAGAAGACGTTGACAAAAGAAGGATATTATTACATTTTAATTATATTCGAATTTAATTTTGATGGTGACACTTCGGAAACCAAGAGATGAATTTCCCAGAGCAAAATTTGTTAGTAATTCCTCGCCCGTATACATTTGCCGTTCTGCATATTCATTTTATAATGCCAGTGTTGACGATTTTTTTTTAAAAATAAAATATTGAATAGGGCTTTCATTTAATGATCAGCGAATTTAATGATTAGCGTCCGTCACTGTCGTAGCCAAATTTATGATATTTTAATTCGTATCCAAAAAGAATAAATAATATAATATCTCTTTTTAAAACCCCTAGCTAAGTCGTTAAAAGAAGTAAGCTAACCAAGTAGTAAGCCAATTAGTAACCAAGTAGCTCATTATTAAGCTAACTAATGAGTCTAAGTTATCATTGGGCGTTGCATTCGGGAAAATGTTTCCCAAAGTATCAACATTTTTTATGACCGGGGAACTAAAATATTTGTTTTACGTTTGTGTGTACGGTGCGGTGAACATTCATTAATTTGGAGATAGGAAATATCGATTCTATTAAGCGGCCGCCAAAAACCCCTGGCCCCGACCGCGGTAAACACTTCGAGGTGGATTGTGTAAACACACTGAGGAAAGGTGACGAGAGTTCGCCTGATTGCTAAATCAAGTACTAGACCATCCGCCTCATCTGATCGCCGTCATTTTAGAACTCATTTTATAATGTTTAACATGAAATTATTCGATTCAAAAACAAACGGGAGATTGGGTTTGTATCTTATAAAGAGAAAGATAAACCGTAAAGGTAGGAGCAGATGCCCGTATAGAGACCCTGCATTTATTTGATATCTCGTTCCATTCCTTTTATTGTCGGGGGTTGAGGCCCCAGCCATGCCTTACATACTCCTAAAAGACCCTATAAAAGACACCGAGCCGGTAAAAAAGCTTCTTTCTGGGGAGCTGGGTTCTGCTACTTATTGCTTGTACATAAACAGCAATAACCATAATAAAAACTAATCTTACAATCATTAACTTACTACGACGTACGTTCGAGAGCAGTCGTTTGTAAAGTGCTCTCGATCAAATAAACATTCGCTATTGGAAGTAATAATGTTGAGGGTTAAGCACACACTGTCCACAGACAATATAAACAGTCATAACAATAATCAACTTATAGAGGAACACTAATAAGGGTTCGTTCATGGATAGTAACGAGTTTGTTGTGTACATACTACACAGAGTGCTAACATTTCTGCGTATAATAATAATAAATACCCACTAACCTATTACTCTTTTGAAGTGGTACAGGACATAACTGGAACATAATGTCGCAAGATATACTTGAGAGTGTCGCAAGATGCAAGCAGTTTCGAGGCAAGTTTCGACGAGAAGTCATCGGTGACCGGTATTAACGAGGCATCCCTCTGCCCAATGGCAGTGCTACAGCTTTTTTTAGCCCATTCTCTTTTCCGGGTGGCATTTGTAAATGTTTTGCTCTTAAAACTGGCCGTGTTACTCAATAAACCCTCTAATTCCTGAAAAGGCCGGCTTTAGAAACGTCGGCTGTGTGACGAGGGGGCCGTTTGTGGATACGAGATAATCGCTGAACTTTAGCTTCAATGCGACGCATCGATAAATGCGCCGCGAGGGCGTTTACAGCCGCTTATTTCAGCCATCGTCAATGATCCCCTACCAATTCAGATACAGTGGAATATCCTCTGGACTAGTAATTAAACAAACTATATGGAAAAACCTAATGAACCCGCAGGGATTCTGTTTTTTAAGCCATTAGAAACTATTTTTATTTGGGGAGCTAACTATTATAATATACACATTCTTTCAACGATTAACTATTTATTGCAATACTGTTCCCATACTGTTTATTTACTACTTATTTATTTCAGGTTTTTCATTGTTAAATATTGATAATTATGACGGTTTACGTTATTTAAAGCGGAATGAACGTCCTATCATTACATTTCCAAATGGGAAAGTATAGAAGAAGTAATGCTAAAATTAAATCCTTTGAAGTCCGTCAGTCAAAGGGCATGCAGTTTCTGAGATCTCGGAGTAGGTCCGTAATCATTACCGAGATCAGTTTCGTAATATCCTTGAGGGAGGATAAGAAAAAAATTAGAAAGTTGCACAAATCATTATTTTAAGTCTCATTATATAGTTTCATAAACGACGTATACCCTTTAGTTTCAACTAAATAGTATCAACTATTAGAAGAAAATTAATTTTTACATTTTTTGGTACTAGTGTCTCTTCTAATAATGTCTGGTAATAATGCAGTGAGGGGTGCAGAAAATTATGGCAAATTGATGGGAAAATATGTATCACTTGACAAGCAGATCATATATACTTGTATATATGTATACACATATATTCCGATCCTTCTCGAACGAGCCCATACCGCCCTTAAGCTTTTAATATTTTCCTAAAGCATTAAAATAAAAATCAGTTTTGTTCATTGAAAATAATTGTTCTAGGTCCATAGGCTTCCTGATGTATTACACATTCTCATGTGGGATTCAAATTCAGAATAATTTTTTACTTGAAACTTGAAATGAAGATAAATGTATGAGTTACGAAATTTCGTTCTCCAATCTAGAACTAAGTGAAACGCTAAGGAGAATGAGACCCAAAGTTTAAATACTTCTTAATTCAGTCAATTCGCACCATTCATTCAGAGCTTGTTATAATTGCAAAATTTTATATTGCTTTCTACTTGTCTGGAAAAAGAAAACCCTACTGGGCAATCTGCACAATAACTCTCCTGTATTTCGAAAAAGAAAGAAGGGTTTAATTAAGAACAATGGGTCATAATTTAAAATTCAATTGGGGAAAAAAGAAATACAAAATTCGAGGGATACTCCTCTCTATTTTATAAGCGGTTCTGCTCACGCTGCCAGCGACAATTAAGTGTGACGAGTTAGATATCTTCTCACCCAACAGAGTAATTATCAAAAGAGACTCATTTAAACAAAACCTTTCTGAAAAACCTGCATGTAATTCTGTATGAAACTTTGACAGCCTTAGCCAGATGCTTTCCGCTACTTTTTCTTCGTCTCCACGTCTTTTTCGTCAACACAATGGTTGTCATTTTGTACAGTCCTCCATTATTCCTAGTCCTAATTAAATAGAATATAACTGTTTAAATAATGTAGATACTGGTTACTATATATCTTACCGTAGATTTCGTGTGCTTCAGTCTCCTCTCACTGGTTTGATCTTTTGCTAGATCGGTTTCGGATGCTCGCCACCTTCAGTAGCGTTGATAGTCACTTTTGGCGCTTTGGATGTTTTATGGGCATCCTCACTGCACTGTCACTGCCACTGGCACTATGGTCGTTGTCTGTTTGTCGTGTGTAAATATGTGTCTTGTTATTGTGTTTTTGGGGGGATGTTATTTGTGTTATTTGGGTTGGGTGGGATATTGTTAATAGGCTTGAGTCTTTGTCGGATTATCGGTCAAATATATATTTGATCACAAAACTGGCCACAACTATTAGGTTCTGACTTCCAAATATATAACAGGAAACCTATCTGGATTGTGTATTTACGATCATAAAAGTTTTCCTGTTGATTTAAAATTTATTGAAAAAAGTTTATTTTTAGTAATCGAGATAGTCGGTGCAAGTGCACCCAACGAAATTTAGTTAAGTACATTTCCGTTCCACTCTCAGTGGGGCGCTAGTTTATCGGTGCAAGTGCACCCAACGAACTTTAGTTAAGTACATTTCCGTTCCACCCTCAGGGGGCGCTAGTTTATCGGTGCAAGTGCACCCAACGAACTTTAGTTAAGTACATTTCCGTTCCGCTCTCAGTGGGGCGCTAGTTTATCGGTGCAAGTCCACCCAACGAACTTTAGTTAAGTACATTTCCGCATCACACTCAGGGGGCGCTAGTTTATCGGTGCATGTGCACCAACGAACTTTAGTTAAGTACATTTCCGCATCACACTCAGGGGGCGCTAGTTTATCGGTGCAAGTGCACCCAACGAACTTTAGTTAAGTACATTTCCGTTCCACTCTCAGTGGGGCGCTAGTTTATCGGTGCAAGTGCACCCAACGAACTTTAGTTAAGTACATTTCCGTTCCACTCTCAGTGGGGCGCTAGTTTATCGGTGCAAGTGCACCCAACGAACTTTAGTTAAGTACATTTCCGTTCCACTCTCAGTGGGGCGCTAGTTTATCGGTGCAAGTGCACCCAACGAACTTTAGTTAAGTACATTTCCGTTCCACTCTCAGTGGGGCGCTAGTTTATCGGTGCAAGTGCACCCAACGAACTTTAGTTAAGTACATTTCCGTTCCACTCTCAGTGGGGCGCTAGTTTATCGGTGCAAGTGCACCCAACGAACTTTAGTTAAATACATTTCCGCATCACACTCAGGGGGCGCTAGTTTATCGCAACAATTACTTTTGAAAAAATAATTCGAAATAATTTTAAATTTCCAAAGAAACTTTCTTTGCCCCTGTAAAGTGGGATCAGTCTATATACATCACAAGTTAAATTCCGAATGAAAGATAAATTAAATGAAACATCGATTTTCTATCTTTTCAAAACATCAGGGGCTTTCTGTATTGACCTCAATGCGGCATTAAATTCGGTCTGAATCCAATTGACTTTTTCTGAGTTTGTGCGTTCCCCCGTTAATTAGCTACGAATATCGGTTTCGGGCAGAATTTTTCTTCAATCAGATTACGGACTCGTTTCTGTCTCCAACTCTTTTATATTATATATTTACTTCAATATATTATTGCCGTTACTGTAGTTATCTATTATGTTACATCATAAAGGTAATACGTATCAGTTAATTATAATATATTAAAAGTAAATTACCGTGCATTTTTATTGTCATTTTGTTTCGAGTTAATCCTTATTTCAATACTCAGGTTTAAAATATAATAGACGGATCCTGGTCGACAGCTAATGTGATGTGGGATAATATCCATTACGATTTCAGTTTTATTCTAGTAATATTTGCATTCTATTACCAAATTTCATCGCATAATGTTATAATTCGGTCTTAATAGCCGAGTAAAATCATGGCGGTTTTTCAAATCTTCGCTAAATGAAAATCTAATTATATCCGAGTAATATCGCCTGGTAAAAGGATTAGTATTAAGCCTGCCTATGTAAATGCCCCCTCGCCCATTATGTTCGGACAGGGAGGTAATCTGCAGTGTAAACCATACCAACGCCGGATAAAGCTCAAAACCCTCGCTGAGCAACTCGCGTTCTGAACAAATTAGTCTCAGGCCACACATCGCCGGACCTTCAATATTTGTACAAAACCCCCGCTGTTGAACACTGTAGTGGATAATAGCCACTTGTCGGATCAAATTCTTATTTAATGGGTTAACGTCATTTGGTTATACTTAATTGTCGTCAGGATAGATAGTTAACACATTTCAGATTCCAAGGCCTGTAAAATTAATCTCGCCGGGAATGGATTTCCATCCATGGAATGTCTGCAAATTTGAAATCGATTTACCTCATAAACATGGGTTCCTCAATAAAACGTAACGACTTATTACAGCTTTGAATTGAATCCATGATTATTCGTATATTCATAGTAAAAATATTAAAATTAGTTGGATATTAATGGAGAAAATAACTCTAAAGATGATCATAAAATAAATCAATTATTATTTCAATAGCCTGATAGAAACATTTAGTCAATAATGAGTTTTTACTCAGTTTAAAATAATAATGGTCAAGCATAGTGCGATCTACACTGTGTCTCAGTACTAAATTAAAATTGAATCATCAAAATTTAATGAAGTTTCCTAACTGGCCTTGGTTGAAAAGTGGTCCCAGATGGGTGACCAACTGCCCAGCGTCCGCTAAATGGCGTAGAGGTACATATTTCATTTGGTAGCACTTTAGTAGGAATGTGCATTCAAAAGGCACTTTGTTTCGATCCGTCGCGGGAATTGTTTTAACAAGCAGACCTTTGTTGATACTACCAGTTTCGGAAAAATACAACAATATGCACCGCCATGGTTTTGCTCCGAACAGTTTTGGCTGCTGGGCATAGTCACTTAACGTGCAGCGCAAGTTCTTATCACATATGCAAATATATTCAGTTGAAAAAAAAATAATAATTTACCCACCGTGAAATAATTACCCCCCTACGGTTTACAATAATGAAACAAAAGCGTCGAGAAATTTGTGTTCAAATCTGAAAAGGAATCTCTAGTAGTGATTTTGCTGTTAGGACGCTTCATCGATAGCAGATGTTCGTAAATAACACATTACGTCGAGAAGTCGAAACCGGCCTAGCTTGAGACCCAAAAAGCCGGTATAGACAGACTAGCGGGCCCCCGAATATAGTAAAGGGATACTATAATGTGAATCAGATTGAACTTGAAACGAATACTGAAAGAAATAATATCGGAAAGACATTTGACAAAATTTCATTGACGGAGGTATTCGATTTTATTACCGAAACAGTAGTTTAAATTCAACAACCGTGGTAATGAAATTTGTTTTCTAATTCTGTTCCCTAACTAGATGGCCACCAAAGTAACGTTCTCCTCCCGTCGGTTCATCCGCGTTAAATGGAACTCAAATTGTTTCCTATTTAGAACGGGGACAAAAGAACTGACTCACCAGGGGCTATTAGGCCTGCTCAATGAACCGAGAACCTTCGATTCCGATAGAAAAAACGGTTTTGGCAAGAAAAAGAATCCTCGTCCATTTTTCAATTATCTAAATTAGAATGCATTTTCCCGGCGTATATTCCCAGTTAATGGAGACGGAAATAGAACCATGTGAATTTTGAGTCCGGAACTAACTCCTTCAATGATAGTGGCAGCGGAATGACTTCGAGATTAAAGTGACTCGAAAGTATTTATGGAATGCAATTACTCTAGTACTTACTTTCTTAAGCTAGCTCCCAAGGCTGTCTTTGTATAGAAACTACTTTTGGAGACCATTAAAGGCGCCTACTCCTTAATTTGTCACTTAAATAGAATAAAGTTGAACTTGAGTTTGTAGAAGGAATTAAATTATATTATTAAACTGCATAATTAACACCTACATAAGGAGTTTGATTCAGGCCCAATATTTATATAATCTATGACATATTACAAATTGCCAACAAATTTCCCAACAGTACAAACAATTCCCATTGCCACATTGCGCTCTACATGGGTGGAATCTGTCGAGATCATACTACCTACCACAACTCCAACATGAGGGCGGAGCTAACAACTCCGTATTAATTTAAATCATTAATTTATTATTCTAATTCTACATTTTGACTTGAGTTATAACTCTATAATTTGATTATTACAAGATGAAAATATCCAGAAATGTTTAATTGAAATCTAATTATTGCCCGAAAACATCAAGTAAAGTTAAAGTTGATTGGAGTTACCCTTAAGAAGGAAGAAATTTTGTTTAATTGCATTTCTTGTCCTTGAATGCTTTCTCTTGGATCTACAACCAAATGAAATGGAGAATGTCTCGCCGTTCAAAGTGTTCTCAAACACAGTAAAGAGCTCGTAATCGCCAATAATGCAATAGTAATGAATAAAGCCCTAATATAATTTCCAGGCCCAGTCGTAAATACAAACTTTTAGAATGTTTATGTATATATAATTATAGTTATGTATATACACGCTTTAGCTGTAACATTGAACTGCAGTAACAATAGAATAGAGAAAAAAGATTGGTCATGTAGTGTTCCTTTGTAGCATTTCTCTTCCATGAATTTCTGACTTATGGTTAAATGTATATATAACAAATTATCCACAAATATATCGAACTAGTAAGTAACTCGAAAATTATTGTCTCTCTTTAATATCCAAGATTCTAATGGTATACTACAAAATAATAATTGCATTATTATATTGTAAGAATTATTTTATTGTATTCTATAAAATAATAATACAAAATAATAATAATCTTTCTTGGCTTAAAGTTCAATTCAATTTGTATGCAATATAATCAATTCCGTGACGTCTCTTACTCCGTCACCCGCCAAGGGTCAATCTATCTCAAGTTTATATAGAGCTTAGCCCGGTCACATGCTGCGGCGCTAAATGTAGCATGACAACGATCCGAATCGAAATCCTGGAGCATCCGAGAGTGCTTTAGTGGGAATTAGTGGAGGCCCGAAGGGAAATTCAGTTAGCCAGAGTGTGGTGTAAGGGTAGCGGGGGAGATCCTTTGTCGAACTCCGACATGCTTTCAACTATGGCCTCCATCTGAAATTGTCATGAGCGTGGGGAACCAGTCTAGTGAAATAGACGATCTAGTCTATCCCGGAGGCCTCTACGAGATTCGAGAGACGAATCTGACGGCGGGAATGGTCCAATGATTCACATCTGAGCGAGATGTTGACGAGCCAGTCGCCAGACACTATTGAGAACAGAACTCACGCAAATGCCGACCAGAATAGAGAATCAAGTAAAAATTAAAAAAAAACGTCTAGCGAACGAACGACGCATCACCTGCTTCCCCGGAATGGAAAAAGGACGGCCTATTTGTCATACTTGACAGATTTTTATATGTTTGAAACTATAATAGTACATTTTATTTTATGTACATAATTTAAGCCAGGAAATACCGTATCAATTATATATGTATATATAATTAATTAATCTTTTTTGAACTCTGTGAGTGTTATCATTGATATTTGGTTCTGGAGTAACAATATTTCCACTAATAATTGTAGGAAACACAGTAAGATATTACAGCCATTTCCGATGTTTTATTATTTACATCTGAAAAATGTAACGCAGTGATTAAAAGAAAAAATAACATGTATTTTCCTGTAGCTTCCAAACACTAAATGTATATGCAATTGGTAATTTCTAGCCGTTAAAGTTAGTTAATTTCTGATATTTTCTAATTTTTTACAGTGGTTAATGAGTGCAACTGTCGTTGGAGCTGGTGGTTATTTAACTGAACATAAAAACCCTATCTTATTAATATTCTATTTATTAAGTCTGTTAGCGCCAGTGAAAGTTTTGCTCTCGGACTAACTGAAGTCACACTGTGATAAACTAGGATAAACTGTCCTAACCGGAATAAGGTCGACCGGCCGAGTAGCGCTGATTATAAGACCGGGGCTGCGGAGTTCACAAACTTGGAGGCCAATAGGAGCCTCAGGTTTTAGCCCCAGAGTTAGCCACAGTTACCCCAGGAGCGACTTCCCCTTTATTATATACCGGCCCTCCATTGTTGAGCACTAAGAGGCTAAGGTGGTGACATCGAAGACTTGAGCCTATTACCTACTCAGTAGACAGTAGCATATCTCGCACACCCTCTCTACATTCAACCAAGAATTATATTATATCAATTAGTATTGCAGCCAATATTA
This sequence comes from Lethocerus indicus, assembly GCA_019843655.1. Classification (NCBI taxonomy): domain Eukaryota; kingdom Metazoa; phylum Arthropoda; class Insecta; order Hemiptera; family Belostomatidae; genus Lethocerus; species Lethocerus indicus. The sequence continues at coordinate 14,520,864 of JACDQD010000003.1, read as the reverse complement.
ACCATAGTTCAGAACTTCCTGCAATAGAAGAAGCAGACTGTCATTTCCCTCCACAGTCACTCCCTTAAAAATTAAATATTCCTTTCATAACCTCAGTCCTGGATCATTTTCGTATCATTATCAGATATAGAATTATCACCTCCGCTGTGTAGCATATGATCTTAAAATTTATCTGATATTCGAGGTAATGAAAAAATACTAATTAATATTTTTTATTAATGAAAATCATTTCCTCAGTGCGGGTCTGTACCTAACCGTGATCAATGATTAATAGCTTCTACGCCTTAGGTGGTGGACTGACGTTTCATTCATTTTCGAATACAAATTTACTGCGACTGTAAATAAAAAAATCTTGATCACTCATTACATAAAACATTGATCCTGGAAATTGAGGTAAGAATTTTTAATTCGTTACTAACCAACAAATCATAATTTGAAATAATAATTGAAATGTTATGGAAAGTGGAAAGTTATGAAAATCGATTCACATGCGAGATTGGGCTTTCAAGTGCCGCCAGTTGGGCAACTCTCGAGTTGATCCAACAAACAACATCATCGATGCCGTTGATCGTAGACCGAACACCGGTTTGTTATTGTTGGACACTGACAAAGCTTTCCTTCAGCCTTCAAACTCAATACGGAAACTAATTTCCGCTCAAGTTTATCCCATATGTAATTATGAAATCCTTTCTGCTTAAAACTTAAATTATTCCCCCAATGTAACCTTTTGCTACCAACCCAAGCATAATGTGGACAACATTTCCAGCACACTGTGTACATAACCAGTAACACACACTCGAACCATCCGTTTAGCGGATCTGTACCTATAGAAAAGAAGGCACAAATTTCATATTTCCTTGTTGTCGATAATCTAAATTAAAATTTCAGCATTCAGCGCAAGAATGACCTAAAATTAAAATCCTGTATACAAAATATTTAAAACGCACATTTAAACACCTTGCTCATATATTTATTGTTACAGTAACGTAATATATTATTTTCGCTCAGATTATTTTCGAACATTCCATAGGCCCCCATTTATACTTACAAGCACTGGCCACGGGTTAAATAGACCGGGAAATGGAACCGAATTATCACGGATTAGGTTTGAAAAATCCTCGAATTATATTTTCATTAATGTGTCCGCAAATTATAGAGGTTTGTGATCGTTTCGAGCAGACCCCTGAGCCGTATTGACGGTCACCTCAGATCCGGCAGCCCTTGAACTCGTTTGAATTTGTGAATGAATTTCGAATTTACGAATCCCGATGAATGGGCATCGGGCCTATTCATTTCGGAGTTTTTTGCGATACATTCTCCATGCCATTTTATCCCGACAGACGGAACAATTGGAAATTCGTTTTGAATAAGTTGCCAAAACAGAAGGAGGCGCGAAAGAAAACAACTGGAATGGGACAAAACTCTATATTTGGACAGTTGAATGTATTGTTCAAAGAATAATAAGTTGGCGGGAATGCATTTTCGGGGTGGTACATCCTCCCGCGTGGGACACAATATCGATTCATATTTGCCAAACTCGGATATAAATAATAAATTTCCACCGCCTTTCGAAACTCTGTTTGCTTGGCCAAACAAAATAAATTTAACAGCCTCGACCCTACAAACAAGGATCTACTCGCATTTTATCAGGATATACAATATGTTACACTCCATTTCTGGTTCGTTTTTTCTGAATTGTAACATGACGTCAATCTAAGGATGAAACTACTTAAATCAGCTCTATCAGCATACCGAGAAGTAGATTGAATAGACAGTTTATATTCTAGGTTCAGCACGTTTTTACTTACAATATCGAGTAATTTGTCCTGGCATTAATGCATATAATGAATTACAAGCGATGGCCGATATATTTCCTCTTCATTTACATTATGTATGTAAGTTATTAGTTGTTTAGTGTAGTTATTAGTGTTATGGCTGGAACACGTTACAATAGTTCAAAATCCGTCAACAGATTGTTTCAAGAAAAATAGATTTTATTTCTGTCTGTATCAAGGTTTTTTGAGAATATTTTCAGAATAAATTGAAATTAAATAGAAGATGCCAATCAAACAATATTTTCTGTCCGATATTCAGAAATAAATTGGAGGTTAATTTAACATTATCGGCGATGGAATATCCAAATCCATTAACGCACTTACCAACCACAGATTCGTCGAATCAGATAATTCATACTGCTTCAGATAATTTAGGTTCGGTAATTTCAACGTTGCTTCGACTTCCCCTTACTTCACAATATTTTATTTCTTCGATCTGAATTTCTGGCGGAATAATTCTCAGGCGTTCATTCTTCCGGATATTGAACAGAAGAACGGAGTGCATATATTCTTTTATTAGTTTTAAATGACTAGTCGGCCTTTGTCTGCAGGCCGGAATGTTCTACAAGGAGAGAAATAATTCATTGCTCGCTGTAGAAGAAATTTCAATATACTTTTATTTTCCGGCCGAATTGTTCGCCGGCCGAGGGCTTTAGAAACCATTTTTAAAGTCACTTGACTGAATACTGAGTATGTTTTCTTTGAAATTCAGAATTGTTGTCAACATTTTTATCAATAATGAAGAGAGAATGATTTTACCAAAACTTTATTAAAACATATCTGTTTTATATAAACACTTCTTCTTCTTTTAAATATGTTTGCCGTATTCTTAAAAAATATCGTAGTGGAAGGTTTTTCCTGTTTTAAACTACTATAATTTACTGTAATTGATTGCAACACTCGTACTGCAAACAAAACAATTGTGTACCCAACTGTTACCACTTAGCAATTAAAATCGAATAATAACACATACCAAATGCCTTATAGCTACCGGAAAACGTAGGAGAAGTTGAAAACCACAGTAGTGGAAATATGGTACGTAGTGGTATTTCCACGCTAACATAACGTTATTATCGTAGTATCCAAACAGGAAAATTGAAATAATCGCCCTCACTATGCTATCACCGGAATGTGCTATTAACGAGAGGAAGAAACCGACACCGGTAATAAGCGAGAGGACTTATTATTATTATTATTATTATTATTATTATTATATATATATATATATATATATATATATATATGTTTGTGTGCGCGTGTGTGTGTGTGGATATATAGCAAGTGGTAGAAATTGGAGTGAATGTAAGATTTAATTTTTTAAACAAATCCGGACGCAAGTAAGAGTACATATTCTATCCAAAAGGCGGTATCTGCGCCCGCTTTCCAAACAGGTATAGATTGTCCCCCCGGCATAGAGATAGCCCATTGTAGGATCATTCCTCTGACCCATGTTCTCATATTATTCCGACCTTGTTTCTAACCTTATCTGCCGATATGGTCGTCATGCAAATACAGTATCGATCAGATTCGCCGTAGGAGGGTGCTCCTAAAAAATCTATTTCTAATTTCTATTATGAAATGCTCGTCGTTATTTCCTCAGTTCTACAAATTGTTAAATGACGCTTTATTAAATCCTCCCTGTTTAATATATCGTAATTAAACACTCATTATATTAAAAGAGCGATATTTTTACAAACAGTTAAAAAGTAATTAAAATTTGATTTAATGCGACCTTCTGTCCAAAAAATATTTAAAGAATTTGCGACAGAAGGAATTATAGAACTGTTTCTTTCCTGCTATATATTATAAGCCTGAAAATATAAGAATTTTAAATGTACGCGAAATGATTTAATGAATTTCGTTTAACCCAAGAACGTTACTGTCCAATTTAACCTTTGTCCCTGTCAACGGAGCAGACATTTAAGTTTCCGAAACATTTATGAAATAACTTTATAAATAGCTTCAATCTTCAACGCCTCAACGCAAATAGTAATTACATCGCCTAAACTATACACAAGATAAAATGAAACCAAACATATTTTTAACGTTACCAGATTTATTGTAACTTTTAATGGACGAAATATAAATCACTTTAGCGATATAAAAATGTAATTAATGCTTAAATTAATTAATTTGTTATATATAACGGTTTTCTGTCTGTCATAGAACGCTTTTTCTAGATTCATACAGGTTTCGGGTTCTTTTCACTCTTCGTTGGTATATCAGTCAGTATTAAAGTGGTAAGGCGCCGTATTCTCATATTACGATTGCCTATAATGATGATGTTAATAGTGCAAGAGAAAGTGAGAACCTAAACCTGCCCATCGCTGGACGAGACAGGGAAAAGCTCTTTCTCATACCATAAATACAAAAATCTGAAAATGCACGTATATATTATAATGAGGTGAGACAAACGCAGTAACAGAAAGAGTGCGGTGAATACGCTGACAGGACGCTTCATCGGCAACGGAGACGCAGACATACCTCCATGTATCGTTACTAACGGAATGCTGTTGAGAGAATATCAGCCTAGTATAGGACCAAACAAGTGGTTAAGATTCGCCATAGGACATGGCTCTTATAGAGCTTATAGATTGTAGATAGGTGATAAGCTAATCAGGACAGTTGGGACAATATTATGATCTACTAAAGTCAAAATACATCGGATATTAGGGATTTTCCCTAATGAGGGAAACAAAGGATTGTATTTCTTCTTAATTATCTGGCTATTATATTCCTAGGATCAACTCCTGGATAACATGTGTTCATCTCTATATATTTTATCCTTTATGGAAACATTTAAAAATCAATTTATTCAGAATATTCGTACGGACATGAATAATGCAACTCAGAATGTTGAGGGATTGTTGTACTTACGTTGGCGTTGGCGGTGGTAATGAGGAGTAGGAGAGCGACACTAGTTAACATGACGGTGGGGGTTGTCCTGGCACCGGGGGTTGTCTATCGGTCGGGGGGTCGAAGAGATTTAAGGGTGGCCCAACGGCGGACACCCTTATATATATATATATAAGGGCCCCCAGCGCAGACGTCCCACGCGCCTCCGATCCACCCCCACCCCGCCACCTCACCCACTTTTCTACCACCTAAACCTAGGTATGTGTGTTTTACCTCAACCTGCAGCTAAGGCGGAAAATGTATATCGAAAGAGCAAATTTCCGATAGATATACCGAGTAGTCAATTCAAATTCGAAGGCTTATTCGATCCGCAACCTGAATTCGAATCGGATTTGAATAAGATCCAGCTATTATATTGTGCCGTACCCCGGTCAGAGCGGGGCGGCGGAAACGCGTCGGCACGTATTCGAACCCCTTCAATTCAAAATTTTAAAAGTGAACACAATCGCTCTGTTTCCACTCGGTTATTATTCCTCCGTAAGCTAAACCGATTTAAGCTTCTCGCCATAGCCAAATACAAAAGAGAAACATTCCAGTCTATTAATGGATAATATGGCAACAGTTCTTTGTTGTCCCCCATAATTTGGAACAAAATTCGTTCCCAATATTTATAGACATCCCGTCGCAATACGTTTTATAGAATACATTATCCTTCTACTATTGTGTAGTGATCAATGGACCGAGGAAAAATTACTTTATTGCAATTCGATGTGGAATATATTTTCCGTCTCTGTACGGTAACACATCAAACATTATAACAATTTCCATATAAAAGTACGACAATGTTGGAAATACGCTTCCGAATTTGCGGAATTGTTCCATTATTCCTTGCATGCCGTAAAGATTATTCTTAAGGTTGTGGTATAAGGTGTTTCTACATCGAATAGTAAGTTCGTAATTTTATGTCGGTGTACACCTTCAGTAAGTTTCTAGACAACAGTGAGGGGTGCACTGATTAGGGAAGTTTCCGATTCCGATATGTTTTGGCTTGTGTTGGAACACTTACAGCGGCCTCGAGTTTCCGAAGGTTTAACCCTTGTCATACCCTGTCCCAAGTGGCTCATTATGTCCTCAGACTGGATCTGTGTTCAGTTCAGTGGATGTTCAACATCGAAAGAAAAGGAAGTTACTGAAGCCGAAACTGTACGCATCTGTAACTATAACATTCATTTAGGCAGTCCGCTGAAGAATTAATATTTCTGACATTCAATTTTAATCCTATGGAATCTAAATTGAACTCAAGCATCCAAATTCTTCACCCATATCGAATAGCTGCGAACCTCCCTCGATGTATTTCTTTGCGACCTTATGTCTAATTTATCCGTGACAATCCATTGATAGACAACGCAGTATAAGAAAAATTATCCCGCAAATTGATTGTTACCAAAAACAAGATAATTATAATAGAAATAACTAAGGCAAACGGAATTTCCGTTATTAGATTATGAAACCGGATTAAAGTCATAAAATTCATCGTCGTATAAATCATAATGGGCTAGTAATGGGGGTCGTAATAGGGGAGTTTATTCCAAAATAAAAGCTCAAGTCAGCCCTTTCTAGCCGCGTAATAACACCACTCACAGGATTCTTCATCAAATTTGTATAGCTCTCCAATACTTAAAAATTATTTTTCCATTTAAATTATTTTTCATTATACAATACTGTAAACCCGTCCGAGTATAAAATATAGCCACCATTTTCTAACTTCGATTTTTCGTCAAATATAAATCCGGGCCTCTGGAGAATATGATGTTTGAATATTTTATCAACTGTCCGTTGGTACTCCTGAGGCGTTTTACGTTTGAGGAAAACGTGGAAAAGCAAATAGGAAGCTGATTGAATGTACGGTCCAGGAATAGGAACACTGCGTTTGATTATACAAATACTAGAAACAGGCTAGTGTCACTATATCTGGAGTAAACATTTTTTTTATCATGTTTGCCTTTGCACATACGAAACTTACCGATATCAGGGGAGAAACGTTATGTTTCAGAACTGTAAACGTAGGGAAGATAATAAAGGAAGGGGGGGACTGGACAACAGGTGAATCATGCAGAAATATACCACTTTCGGAAGTTTTTTAAATTTCATATAAAAAAAATTCAAATATTAACTGTTTTTGAAATCCTTAATCTCTTAATATCAAATAATAAATTAATTGAATATTCAGAAGCGCTATTACGGTTTATATACTTTTGTAATGAATCAAATACCAGTTGTCTAATTCTGAAATTGCGAAATGTGGGAACCTTGAGCTAATCCATAATAGTGTTACATACTGTCACACTTTTATGTGCCCCCTTTCAACACATATAAAAGAGTGTTGACTCATTTAATAATTTGAACAATTGGAAAGGGCGAATTAAGGACTAAAGGACTTGTGACGATCCCGTTTGAATAGCTGATGAATGGGACGTGGCCACTAATTAGAAAATCTGCAGTATTTCCAGTTACGACCTAGAGTAATTTGACGCTACTTTCGTTGAGCTCAAGTCGGGAAAATTACTATTGAAACCGGAGTAGCGGCTTTTAATGACGGCCGTGGAGGGATCTGAGGACAACCCCAAATTAACGCCCTGGTATTGATATGTGCAAGAGGGGAACACGAACCGGATATCGAATATAAGTAATTCGGTTATGATTATGATTAGATCGCTTTTCGGTACTTCGCCGAGGCATCAATGAGGAAACAGTCCGGCAACGACGTAATTAATCAGTGAGCCCTGAGGAATGAGCCAAAATATATTTTACTTGGCTATCCGTTCAGGGCTCCATTCACATTACGTGCAAATACAGGTAAAGCACTGAACAGTAGTCAGCTGAAGTTTCCTACAACAAATTGGTATAGGCATTCCCTCAGTGGTACACTTCAATATGCTCAAATTTGAAGCGCTCCCAACGGTATGAACAGCGGGAAAAAACTGAAAAAATTCTATCGGCATAGAAAGCCAACTATCAGCTTTCGTCCATCAGCCAGACTCCTTTATTTCGTTCGATGTTCACGTTGATTTTCACGGACTGTATTTTCCTGGAATACTTTTCTATATTACTGTTTATTTCAAATAGGGGCCATTGTAATGAATAGCTCATCAGCAGAGAGCTCACTCACCCAGTGGGGTATGGAAAATAGCGAGAGTTGATATTATTCGAAACCTGTTCGGATCGAATTATTCCATCTTTCACGGAGCTAGATAATTGCTAGAACGATGTTCAACTGCAATCCGGCCATTTTGTAATTATTATCTCGCTATTGCTTGTTCGAATTCTCCCAAACGCCCAATTCCGGGTTTATTAATCTATTAAAACATTTAATAAATATGATTTAGGTTTAGACAAGTTTACTATAGGAAAAAAGTACAAAGGTAACATATCTTTCTCTTATTTTATATTATCAGTAAATAATTAAAATCGCCACTTACCTTTCATTTGAAAAAGGAAACGGTCGGAGGGCGGGATGGGGGATTGCGGGAATGGTCCCCAGGGAGGCTCGGGGCACCGCATCCCCATAACTAAGCAAATTATGTTCCTGATTACTTCCTCCTCTATGTTCACCCCTCCAAGTCCCTATGCTGCAACGGGCCCGCACTCGCGTTGCCGGCATTGATCCAAAAGGTTCTTGAATCCGAAACACATTCAAAACCTTGATTCTTACAATACAACAAAGGGTACGAGTATACACAGTATTTCGAAGGTTAAGTGCGCAAGAAAAGAAATATGTCCTTGCACAAAGTGAGCCGGCCGTTAATGCCTGTTTTATTGCAGGACATATATGCGTCACCAACCTGTGTACTTTAATTAAGTACATTTCCGCACCACCCTCAGGGGGCGCTAGTTTATCGGTGCAGGTGCACCCAACGAACTTTAGTTAAGTAAATTTCCGCACCACACTCAAGGGGGTGCTAATTTCACAAAAATCGTTCGTTGAGTGCACATGCACGAATTAATTAGATTACTAAAATTAAACTTTTTTCAATAAATTTTGGATCAAGAGGAAAACTTTGATCGTAAATACACAATACCAGATAGGATTCCTGTCATATATTTGGAAGAACCTAATAGTTGTGACCATTTGTATAATCAAATATACAAATCTATATAATCAAATATACATTTGACCGATAATCCGACAACGACACGAGCGAATTAACAAACTCCCTCCCAACCCAATTAGACAAAAAACATCCCCCCAAAACACAATAACATGTATACACACGTACAAGTGACAGTGACAGTGCAGTGTGGATGCCCAAAAAACATTCAAAGTGCTAAAGTGAATAACACCGCTACTGAAGATGGCGAACCGCCGAAACCGGTCTAGTAAAAGACCAAACCAGCGAGAGGAGATATAAACACACGAAATCTACGGCATATCATTATCCTTATGGTGAAAAGAGATAAAATAAAATTCGGTCTAATGAAAATATTGATAGAACATTACTATTTCAAATAGTGTGGTCTGCACAGATATCCTTCCTAGTATTTTTACATTTATTTTCAGGATCACAAAGAAACAAACAAATTAAATTCAACTAAACTAGGAAAAAACAGCAGCGCATAATAAAATACAATGGAGGATTAATTGGCACCCAACGTACTTTGTGAGCTCACTCGCTGAGTAGCGTCCCTGAGCTGATTACGACTCTAGCCAACTAAATAGCGTAACGTTTTTCCCTTTTGACGATTCCAGAAAAATAAAAACCCGCACAAAATATTTTCAATATCACAATATGATAACAAGTACGTTTATTTCACACTTTACGCCACCAATTTGTATGACTTTATTTATAGTCCATTCGACGCATCGCGCATAATAGCGTCCGTTGTGACGATTTGACGATGAAATGTGCTAGTCATTTTATTATTTATGATTTTAGACTTTTCTTAAATTCAGGATTCAGGCTTGAGGGAACCCCCAATTCTTATGCGGCAGTAATATTGGGCGCCGACGCGGCAAGCCAGCAACACAGCAACGTTTTACCGGTCTAGTATCACAAAGCGCCGTAAACCGTTACATTCTTAAGACGCATTTACTGATAGCCGTTTATGAGACAATAATATTCTACTAATGAACTGCTTAACCCATTCTTGATTACGGTCGTCGTAATATTTATAATACCTTTCATTCTATGAATACCAAAGGTACGGATGAATATCATTTCATTCCGCCGTAGGGCTTCGACGCGGACATATGGGAACCCTATGCTGCACAAATTTAAAGGGCACGGAGACGCGAGTTGTAAACATCCAAACAGCTGCGCGCATCACTCGTGAGCCATACTTCATAAGGTACGGCCGCAGGTGCCACGCGTAACGCTCTAGCGTTGCATGGCGATATCTCGGTTATTTTTCGGACGAGTAAAAAAAATTTTAAAACCAACATTTCCCCTCGGCCAATGTACGCAGTTTTAGAGACGATGTTTCCAGATTGTTTCAGTATCATGTCAAGCGACATTTGTACTATATGAGAATAGAGAAAGTTTTTATTTAATAACTAAAAGCTAAATTAAATAAGCTAAATTATAGTAATCCCTCACTAGCACAAGGGATGAGGGCTTCATCAGTCGTACCTCCGACCGGAGTAAGTAGTTTATATATAGTCTACGATTTTAATATAAATTACCAGGACATTTATATTTCTTTTCTTCGTAACTGTTCAAATCTCTTACCAAACATACTTAGGAAAACCAAAATTACCTGTTCCATCTTTGATGTTCGGTGTCCCCCGTGAAATAACAGTTACGCGAATAACAGTTCATGTTTATTTCCTCCGTCTGACGATCCGCGTCGGTAAACGGACTTGTCGATGGAATGGCGCAATCGGGGAATTGGCGGCTACGTCGGAAAAACGATCGACCGGCAACCGTCTTTGCCATTCAATAGCCTCCGAACAGCTTGCCGGCAACAATTGCATTCAAAACCGGCGGATGAGAAAATTTTCGCCCCGTTTAGAAACCGGGCCCCGTTATTCAATTTACTGTCAAAGGCCAGAGCGAAGATAGTGAAAAACACCTGAACATAAAATTGAAGGGCGTAAACGCGCGGCGCAAGCGAAATATTGGACGGTGGCAGGCTACGATCATTCCTAGGGATTTTCCCCTTTCATTATAACAGTAACGTTTCTTTTGAACCTAATCTGTTGACGATGTTTTAATTCATATTTTTACTAGCGAATCTCCTCTAAATTTAATTCACCTGTATATCACTACTATACCTATTTAGATATTGCAGAAATCTTATAATTTTTCACCGCGTATAAAACAGCCACGTTTGCTGTTGTTATAAATAACGGATATATACCATATACACATATATATAATGATAACATGCACATATATACATACATTACATATATATATATATATATATATATATATCATTAGTTCAGTTCAATTTCCCAACATGGTTTGAGCGGTTGTTCAAGGGCTAAAGCATATTGGCTCCAGGTATTAATACTTGGTCAGTGATAGTGTTCCGGACTTCTTTGGGCTAAATATGTTCTTATTGTTGTTGGGAATGTCTTATAGCTGACTGTATTGGGAAGTATTACTAACAGAATGCTACTGACGGTGGATGGCGTGAAAACGCCTACCGGCCATAACCGCCGTGGATGGCAAAACAGGCTGCAGAACAAAGAACAGGTGATGGTTCCAAGAAAGATTGAATCGATCGTTATGTTGTTTCCTACAATGGTATTAGTTTTTTTGAAATGTATTTTATTAATGCCATAAATTATAATATTTTTAATTAAATTTAACTAAATATTAAGAAAAGACTTCTATTCTGTTCAATTTACTTTGTAATGTTTTAAATTATCAAATCAAATGAAAATATGTTATATGTAACAGTGCTCCATATTACTTTTTGGAAATTTTGTAGCTAATTATTCATTTCAATTCATGAAACGAGTGGATATCATTAACTGCAGTAAATTCACCAAGTGATATTTTGTACGTCCACAAATCTATCGAGTATCCGGAAGGAGGACGTAACCAAAAATTAGCACGATAATCACTAGACACATGACTACACTATGCCAATCAACACTAACTCTATACTGAAATTCAATTATATACTACAAAACATTCAATTATAACCAACCGAGAACCGGAATTGATCAATTCTCCGCAATCAATATTTGGTCGTATAAATTTACACAACAATATATATTAGAAAGTCGCTTTTCGTAATGTTTTGAAACTATTTAACCGATTGCGACACGCATGCTATTAGCTATTACCATAGTTTACTGCCTGAATACAAAGGCGTAGGTCGACCGGCCGTTAAAGATTAAGAGATAGAGAGAACCGTCAGTTGTTAAGCGGGTAATCAACTAGATTTGATGACTGTGACGAGCCGAGTGGTATTTTTAGGGCAGTCCCACTGGCCGCCTACAGACGGCCTATAGGCAATAAACTAACCCCAATAATAGGCTATTATCTGACTCGACGCCAGTAGGACAATTAGAGGCCGCAAACGACGCTACAATTAGCGCCAACTCAGCGGTGTCCAATGTCGCAAGCGAATTCTAAATCATTTTCAGTTTTAAATGTGATTCACATAACTTTCAATACCAACAACGAGAAACGGGGAGCAGTTCAACCTGTGATAATCATTATCGGGCCTGTTTAAGGGTACAATGAAAATTCGCGTTCAATTTTTAATCGGTAAATTGTTTAAAAGGTCTGGGACTTGGTGAAGGAAGTCTGAACTTTCATCTCAGTAATAACTTCAACGGTGAATTGATGAATAATCTATGTCCTTGTACCTTCACTGGATCATAAGTTTATTTTTTGATAAAATTTGAGCCCCTTAACAGCAAACTACCAAGTTCTTTAAAATTATCGGAAAACTAATATTCTACGGCTTGATATTCCAGATTTAGAGGTAGTCGTCCGACCAGAAATTGCAATTTCTATATTACCTCCAGATCACTAACAGCAGTCTAAACGGTCCTGGCGATTTAGCAGCGACTATCGCATTCTCCACAGTGCAAACAGAATCGGCAAAAAACATGCAGTAAAGTAATGCTAATGTCGTCGGCCAGAAGCTGAAACCGGTCCGACATACGGCCCAATGGGCGAGATGTTTTATCTAACTCATAGAAATACATTGTTGGTCACATAAAACAAAACTAAATACCGCATAAAAGAAACCCATTTAGGTGTAATATATCCTTCACCGACCACAAACTTATAATCTATAAAATCCACAGACCTCTCTAATTATTCCTATCCTTCGGGAGAAATTGCAGTATCAGATGTAATAGTCATCTATACCGCGATTCGTCGAAACAATTCCTCATAAACAATTCCTAAATTCCTCACTGCATTCTGCATTATACTCGGTTATATTAAATGTTAAATAGTCAGAAATTATTATATAAGTACCTTCATTGTTACTCCTTGGGCGTCATGAGAAGCGCATGAGTACACAGAACAAATATGGGGGCGTTATTGATTCTGAAGCGGATTTAATAGTTCGGGCCCTTGAATAGAAACGGCGGTTTAATTCTAAGGGATCAGTAAGGTTTGCCAAGAAATACTTGGCCCGCCTTCCGCCCAATTGAATTCGGATGATTTTTACGCCCGGCGAAAATGCAATCGGACAGGAAGCGACTCATAAGTTCAAACGGCCAAACAACGCGGCCAACAATTAGTGCGACAAAGGAAGCAAACGGTTGGGAATGGAGGGGAAATACAGACGAGGAAACATCATTGGAGCCATTCAATCCCCTTATCACTCGGATTCAGTCATTTGTGTATAAACTAATTTGGCCTCTCACCAACTTCCTACAGATTCTATTAAAGTTGTAGCCAGTGTGATTGCTGCAGATATAAATAGCCGCATTTGTAATTGTTTCGACGTCACGAACCATAACAGTCTGACGCAGATATTAAAGGAAACAGTAATAAAGGCCATACTGTTGTTTACTTATTCGTTCGTATAACATACAGAATTTGGTTTTCGCCGCATTTAAATTGTAAAACTACCACCAGCAACAAAATTCTTTGGTTCCTTTTGAAATTGGAAAGTTTGATTGATATACGTTCGGTTTAGATCTACCCAGTTTTCGGCCATTTTACATCGTCAGTAACATTCCGTCCATAATATAGAGAGGTGCTTATGCATATTTGCCGCCAATAAACGATCCTGTTAGCAGCCAGCTGGAGATTACCTAATCGATAGCCGTCACTTTCGGAAGTGATTTAGTAACATTCTACAAATTAGTAACCGCCTTTCAGTAACAATGCTGTGGCAGTGATAACAGGGTGCTTCAACGATAGCAGACATACCTCAGCACATCACTATATTATTAACTAGATAATAATGGCGAAAAGCTGTAACAAGATTGTGGTCAATAAACGAGTGGAAACAGAAAGTGAATGAAGTATTTTTTTATTACAGCGAATCATTTTTACTAAATTTAATACATATAGTGTTGTATTAAAATAAGGATTCGATATTTTAGCATTCGCTTAAAATAATTTGTATAAGCACTCTTAATGTACTGAAATTATAATAATAACCTGAGAAAACTAGTCACATCACTTGCACTTGCAACCCCCATCTATATTGTTTGTTCATACATGTATTGTGTGTTGCAAAATATTGTTTGTTTACATGCTGACTGTTTCACAGTCGGTAGCCAATTTTAGAAATGTGTTTATTTCTATGAAATAAATTGGAACGGACATCGGAGACGCCAGTAGTTTAACAACGCTCAGCTAAACAGCGAAATTAGCGAAATTGTTTTGGAGTCCGTTGAATACAGAAGGTCACGGACCGAAGAGGCGGTAAAAATTTGGAATTAAGGCCCCTCGGAGGGGCTCTGTCCTATTCCTTGGCCGAGGACAGGGAAGCGCGCTACGTTTTATTCTTGCTCGGCCGACCGTTAATGAAAACACTTGATACACCGGACGGCTGAGAAAACTCAAACGCCCGACAATTAGCTTATTCTGCATTTAAATGGCGTGTCTCCAATCCCACACCACTTCATTGATATGCTCCACGGTCGTGAAAAACTAGACCATTTCACACTCCACGTCCTTGTTTCAAACGCTCGCAAGACAAGGCGATAGAGAAAAAGGATATTTGTAGAGAAAGACAAAATTAAAAGTTAAAAGCGTTAATATTTTCTCAAACAGTTATAGTCATAGAAGGCTATTCAGGATCAACCCCGGTTTGTTTCCAAAGAATTAATTTTTCAAAAAAATGTCTCGGTTGTATTATTTCCGAAAATTATATACAATTATCGTGTTGTAAACAATTTTATTTACTCAGGTTCAAATTTGCCATGTACTATTACGTGTTATTTATTACGTAAATTGCAGATTGAGAATAAAAATTCCTTTATTGGATCATATACGAATTTTCCATTCCTGTACTCGTCCTCGTACTTCACTAATAAAACAAATGTTAGCAGCAAGCAATTCACTTATCTTTATTTAATGTTTTACATACGTTAAGAACGGTATATATTCAGGACCATTTAAAAATGCCATTTTGGGGGTCCACGAGCATTTGGAACATCATCTTCTGGCTCCATTCCCTGAATATGTAGACCGGTTTCTGCCTTACTAACGGAATACTACTGGTAAGAGGTCAAAACGGGTCTACCGTAGGGACAAAGTGGAAACAGAAAGTTATAAAAGTGGTGATTTAATCAAATTTATAAAATTGGATATTCAAAATATTATAGTCAGTTATAAACTGATCAATAAGTTATAAATAATGTAATATTATATTTGTACTATTCACAAATGATTATAGTTGTATCTTAATTGCTAGTTATAATATTTAAACGAAGGTGTAAACTGATTTTACCATTGATAATACAGCTTTGATCATATCATCCAAACTGAAATAACCAGTGCCATCATCGAAACAATCGGTGTACTCCACCATGACTTTATGTGATGAGGTTGTCATAGTAACTATGGTTATGCTAATACTTCTTGGTGTGAGGAAAAGAGGAAGTCTAGGATGATCTAGTTACAGCTCTTGCCTACATAGAACAGGACACTTCCAGGACGCCTGTAATAATATTTTAAGAAGAAAATTAAGAGCAATTTTACTGATGAAGAGGATACAGCGTTCAGAATATGGTTATCTTTGACTCGAATCAGTGTTTTCTCTTTCAGGTAGTAATATCAGTAGAAGGGGACAAGGGTTGAATGTGGGGCGGGAGGGCGCGCGTAATTGGGGTAGAGGTGGAGGCGACGGCGCCAGGGTTGATGCTGATGATAGAGGTCGTGGCCAGCCCCAGCGTCCCCGTGCATTCGCCTGTACCCGTTGTACATCGACATGAGGAAAGCTATCTTGCTGAGGAGGAGCGCTTTGCCGCCGACCATCGCCATGAACTGGAACCCCATTGGAACCAAGAACGAAGACATCATCATGAAACCGGCCACCATCATTGGGAACGCCTTCTTGTACTGGTGCCTCCGTCTCCCTGGAAATAGGATTGAACAGTTTTTAAGAATACCAGTTACTTGTTGAGCCAGGAAGAGCCTTCTTCCCTAGCCGTTTTACTGTCTATCGTTTGTAAATCTTAGTAGCTCCTAAGACTGGCGGTAATAAAATTATAAATATGCGCGCAAAATTGAAATTCCATTAAGTGATTCGGTATTAGTTCCTTAACTATGACAGTTATATTCAACGTTTGTCATTAGTGCTTTTTCACAGAAACCAGACCTGTAATAACTTGAAATGTTTGCCTTCCGACTCGTTTAAGCCGCAATAGTTGGGTGTGGGAGGATACCCGAACATATTCCCATGGTAATTAAGGGGGTAATTGGTCGTAATCGGAGGTGTCCTTGGGGGTATAGTCCCGGAAGGCCTTGTGATTTGGCTCAAATTAGATCGGAACGTCATCGGACAGCTGTTGGAGAATTTAAACCACCACCGTCCCCCACCTACCATTTGCCAACCCAACTTATCCTATCCCTCTAGTTTCCCAACTCTCCGATCCACCCCTGCACAGGGATCAGCTAGTCAATAGACTATCCCTACCATAAAAGGACTAGAGGCAACAACTAAAACTTTTCTTTATTCTCACCGAACCGTTTAGTGGGTTCTCATGTACAAGCCCTAGTGAACGGCCTTCAATAAAAACACGATTCCGGTTACCCGGAACATAATTGGCCATATATCTGCGCAAACCAACCAATAGGTTGAATAATATAAACGTGGAAGAATATTTGGAATATCAGTATCATAATATCAGAGTTTAGAATATTGTTACTTGTGAGATTTTCAACCTCCTCCTGTACTTTTATTTGTTTGGACCTGAGCTAAACTATTTTTGATTTCTCACCATTGCCAGTAGCATTCCTATAACAACACAGTCAGGTAATAAACATATCGATGGTGAAACCTATCAGAATCGACACTAGAGTGTTATAGTGATGACGATTTTTTTTGCTGCATTATATACGAAGTTCCTAGAATTTTTTACAAGGTCCCTAAGACGATTATTTATTTGAATCTGTTGGAATTAGATCAAAAGCTTATGTTTCTCGTGTTTACTTTTATCATCACGTACTTAACCGTAAGCGGGCTGCTCTCGACCGAGCGGAAGGAAACACGGAATTGTATAAACTCAACTTGGACTGGCACAGGCACAAATAAACAAAATGAGATACATTAACACACATAAGACAAATTTAATAAAATCAAACGTAAAAATAAACCTTCTGTATCATCTTCAATTCCTAAACTGGTGTGTATTCTGAAATCATGTGTCCGAAGTAGATATTCCATCCTTTCCTCGAGTTCAGCAAAGAAGTCGGTGAGTTCCCCTTTACTCGTTGCATGAATTCTACCGCACGGTAACAGAAAAATAGTAATGCTTAACTTTTAACTCACATTGTATATAGCGTAATAACCTGAAATCACATAACCAGTCGCATAATATCATGAACGAGCCAATACATTTTCATAGCCCGATGTATGTTAAATACAGTTTGATCAATCTCAGTCGAAAAACATGAGAAAATAGCCCCTTAAGAGAGAGTAGGAATAATTTAAACACTAACCTTTCTGATAATGTTCTGTTTTTTACTTTTACTAGCGACAGAAAAGAGTTAAGATAAATATTGTCGCGATTTACGAGGTCGTCCACGTCGCGCAAAATTCTCCGTTCGATGCAATTCTTTAAACGGATTAGAGGGGAGTTGAAACCAGGGTCGCCCGCCTTAAAGGAGTCAGTTTCCCGGCGACATTCGGCAAAGGCGAGTAGCGCGTATCTGGCGGCTTCCCGGTACCAGCAGAATCGGGACGATTCGGCCTCGACGGGATCCTCTCGTTGGACGGAAGCTTCTACGCTGATCGGAGCAGGCAACTGCCGCTGGCCCATCGTCCTCCTTTCTCCGTTCCCCTTTACGGTACCTACGGCTCCCAGCAGTAGCAAACAAACCATAAGGCTCGGTGCCATTCTGTCCCGCAGGGCAACACTGGATTGCCGCGGGGGCGACGACTGGCCGCGACCGACCTACCGGACCAAGTTTTATTCAGCCGGCCACGGTCTCGGTGCACGGACTGATCATAGACATCAGCGGCGGCAGACGAGGGGCTTGTCCCCAGTATCTGGTGCATAACTGTCGACTGGTCATATTAAACTTCAGTTTGACTGCCTGATTATAAAAGAAACCACTATTTGTTCTACACGATTATCATAAATAAATAATCAAATCGCCAAATAATAGAAATATAAGAAATCTTTTAACGGATAAGAAATAAACCAGATAGTCTGAACGGTGTATTGATCTGAAAAGTGAATTTCCCCTAAAATTTTAGAGTAATAAGGTTTATGAAAAATATTCTTCGGGTAAAATTTAAAATATTTGAAATGCGATATTTAGCAATCGTCCTAGTTAGTTAATCGTTGACATTAACGTCTAATATTTGATTACCATAATTTATGAGCTACGTAATAATTATTACTAATGTAGAATAAAATTTAATCGCAGACTTGTTTCAAAAATAAGAACATTTCCTTTAAAGTTATTACGCCATTGATACAGCAAGTACAGTCTTCCTGTATCTCAGATTACACTCCATTAACCGTCGTCGTGTTCTGTTTCCCTTGTACATGTATGTACAACTGGGTTCTAGGGGTCATTAAGTTTCCATAGACGGGTGAACTTGTATGTCTTGCGATGCCGTGGCCTTCTTTTGTTAATAAAAACACTTCTTTTAGAGGTTACTCTCCTTGTAACGACCGGAAAACACATTAATCAATCCGTTATGGAATTCTACCAAACCAGAGTTGTATCCAACAATATTTCCCTGTATTTCGGACGTTATCAGCCTCATCAATCATTTCTGATTTGTTTACTTATCAGCCAACTGAGCACTTTATTGTTCCTTTACACAAAATATTTCTGACCTCGTTCCCAGGCGAAAAGGTTTATTTCTTAGTGGATAAAAACCACTGTTCTTTTCTGAGTCTGCAAGAACATTGCCTGTAAATATCAGGAAGATCAGCAAGTTATAAAAGACGAGGTTAATACCTCGTACCTTAATACGAGGTTAAAATGAAGTAAGTAGTACCATATTATGTTATGTAGTACCATATTTTTCCCCCAAATTTTTTTCGAAGGTGGGTTATTAATATACCATTTCCTTAAAAACATTAATGTGAATAGCAAAAAGTTACTGTGACTACATTTTACTGGAAATTTATAAAATGTTTAGAAATAATGCTTTCTCTTGACACGATAATAGCATAGATATCCCTATAATATAATTTAAGATTAAAGTCCATTCATGGTAGAAAAGGTAAAAACTTGAGTGATTAGTTACAAATACCTTTCGTCTGTTTGTTGCCGGACTGAAGTAAGTAATTATAGAAAATTTATTGACTTAGAAACACTATTTTTCAATTGTTCAACACATATGTGTGGAATTGTAATTTAATGTAAATCTCTGGACTACAGAACATCCAGGGATCTGGAACTGTAGCATCAGTTGATTATTACTACAAATATTGTTGCATTATGTTTTTTCCATTAACTTTAAATTTGTCCTATCAGCAAATTTACATATAGTTTTCTCTCAGAATCAGCTTACCAAATTTCTACTTACCAGGCCATAGTAACTCCACAGACAATGGCTTTCAGTGTTAATACAAGGACATTGATCCGGTCGGAAGACATTAGCAGCTTCAATTGTGTCAATTATTCATAGTAGTTAAAACCTATCTGGTATTGTGTATTTGCGATCATAAACGTTTTCCTGTCGATCCAAAATTTATTGAAAAATATTTATTTTTAGTAATATAGATAACTAGCGCCCCCTGAGGGTGGTGCTGAAATATACTTAACTAAAGTTCGTTGGGTGCACATGCACCGATAAACTAGCGCCCCACTGAGAGTGGAACGGAAATGTACTTAACTAAAGTTCGTTGGGTGCACATGCACCGATAAACTAGCGCCCCCTGAGGGTGGTGCGGAAATGTACTTAACTAAAGTTCGTTGGGTGCACATGCACCGATAAACTAGCGCCCACTGAGAGTGGAACGGAAATGTACTTAACTAAAGTTCGTTGGGTGCACATGCACCGATAAACTAGCGCCCCCTGAGGGTGGTGCGGAAATGTACTTAACTAAAGTTCGTTGGGTGCACATGCACCGATAAACTAGCGCCCCACTGAGAGTGGAACGGAAATGTACTTAACTAAAGTTCGTTGGGTGCACATGCACCGATAAACTAGCGCCCCCTGAGGGTGGTGCGGAAATGTACTTAACTAAAGTTCGTTGGGTGCACATGCACCGATAAACTAGCGCCCCACTGAGAGTGGAACGGAAATGTACTTAACTAAAGTTCGTTGGGTGCACATGCACCGATAAACTAGCGCCCACTGAGGGTGGAACGGAAATGTACTTAACTAAAGTTCGTTGGGTGCACATGCACCGATAAACTAGCGCCCCCTGAGGGTGGTGTACGTACTAAACTAAAGTTCGTTGGGTGCACATGCACCGATAAACTAGCGCCCCACTGAGAGTGGAACGGAAATGTACTTAACTAAAGTTCGTTGGGTGCACTTGCACCGATAAACTAGCGCCCCCCTGAGGGTGGAACGGAAATGTACTTAACTAAAGTTCGTTGATTGCACTTGCACCGATTAAGTAGATTACTAACAATAAACTTTTTTCAATAAATTTTGGATCAACGTAAAACTTTTATGATCGTAAATATGCAATATCAGATAGGTTTCCTGTCATATATTTGAAAGTCAGAACCTAATAGTTGTGACCAGTCGTGCAATCAAATATATATTTGAGGGATAATCTGACAAAGACTTAAGCGGATTAACCAATTCCCTCCCAACCAAAATAAGACAAACAACATCCCACAAAAACACAATAACAAGACACATATATGCCCAAAAAACATCTAAAGTGCTAAAGTGACTAACACCACCACTGAACATGGCGAGCAGCTGAAACCAGTCTAGGAAAAGACCAAACCAGCAAGAGGAGACAGAAACACACAAAATCTATGGTATTTCATTCAGTGTATTAGTTAGAGAAAATTATTTAATATACCCATATGTTTAAAGACTATTTGGTCTAATATAAAACCAGTTGGAAGTATAAATGAGTTCCAAAATATCAACTATAGGTATTATTTATTTATTTATTATTTAATACAATATATTTACATAAGTGCTAGAATATGTATAATTCATATAAAAAGCAATAAATAATCTTTCTTAATCATTCAATGATTTTCAACTACATAATCCATGTATATAAAAATGTAATATTTATGGTGGGTTATTTTTAATTGGTCGTTTCTTGTATATCTGCCAATAAGTTACCACCAGCAGAATTCACTGATACAATATGCCCAGCTTCTTCTGGAGTGACAACAAAAGGAGACCCCACTTTCCTGTAATAAATTTTTAAAAATATCAATAAATTGCTTAAGAGGTATAACATAACTATGGGACAATACTAAGGCAAAAAATGTCCAAAAGGAAAACAAGACCAATAATTTACCTCTTTTTTAATTTACAAAAAGAATATTCACATAACATATTCATATTTTTGGTTCAAAGCAATGGAGTGATTTGTTTTAATCTTAAAGTGTAGGATGATAAAAGATTAAACATAAACAAAAGTCTAAACATTTCCCAACCCAATAAAAATCAAGTTATTATTGAATACATACATGCACAAATTATTAATTTCAGCCTAAGTAAATATTTAAAACAGAAAATAATTCAACAATATTAAGTAAATATAATTCCATTTCTCTATCATTAAATGAATGAGTTATATAGTCCTAATAGTTATTTATTATTTCAAATCATGAGATAATAATTGTCATAATGTACCCGAATTCTTACTCAGCTGACTCCTTCAGCTTAGTCTCTTTTGTGACACCTTTAGCACTTTCAGCAACTGTTGCCTCTTCTTCTGTTTTAGCTGCTTCACCTTCAGTAGGAGCTTCAGGTTCTTCTGCTTTAGATAGATCAGGAGTCACGGGAAGAGCAGTCTTTCCAACTGCCCCATCACCTAGGACTGCTGAGACCCGCTGGGAAATCTTTGATACCATATCTGTCAACTGACTCCCAACATTCTCCAGATTTGTTGCACCTTTTTTTGACAAAAAATTAAGTTAGATTATTTTGTCAGTAACTTTTAAACTTCAAGTGTTAAAATAAAAACATATATTAAGCTATTAAGTTTTAAATTCTGTAAACAATTGAAAATTTCTTTTAGTTTAGAATTTTAAACAGTTTATTTTTGTTATCTTTAATTAGACTACATAATTTATATTACTTATATATTTAAATACTTTAATACATAATTTATTTGTCTGAATTTCTACATAAAAACACTATGTTTAATCTGCTAAATCAGGAGTTTCTTGCTTCTACCAGAATACACAACACTAAAGAAGTTAAGGGAGATAGAAAACTATATTAGTGAAGACAAATAATTTGGAATATGAAATCCTCATCGAAATTTCCATCACCCACCTCCACAAACAATAAATATTTTTTATTTAACAAAATGATTACTTTTAGCAACATGTTCACTTCCAAGCACTCCTACACATCGGCGAGGGCGAGAAATTACACCTATTGGCAGCATTCTAAGTTCTTCAATACTTATTTTCTTTTTGCTTCTTTGCACTGAATCAACAGATCCCTCTGAAAAAAACCATCAGTGGATATCATTTAGATCTCACTTCTATCTAACAGCTTTCATAAGAGTAAAGGTTTAGTAATAAAATAATTTTAGATTAAAAGAATATAAATACTCATTGAAAATCTAATTTTTCTAATTATTTAAACTTATACCATATTTCAGAAATTATGTATCTTGATAAATTACATGAAACAATATGTCATTCTTATTTATTTCTATATAGCATTAATTAAAAAATAACTAAATACACTGAATACCTTCACACTGACATGCACTCTCCATTCCCTTAGAACTTTTAATGGCACAAAGTTCATTACATTGTTTCGATGCATCACTTTTTAAAGGACTACAATTTACTGCAACATAAATATCACATTTTGTAACAATTGAATATAAAAAAGTAATAAAATTAGTTCACCAGTTGAAAGTTTAAACTCACCTAATTTAATAACACATAATCCAAGAATTAAAACTCCTGCCACTGTTGAAGCCATTATCTCTTGTAAGAGGTCCTATGAAATTTTTCCTGCATTTAGTCTCAGTTTTATATCCCATTTTTTAATGTTTGTAAACATTTATTTGTTCAGTCAGCACGTTCAACCTGGCCAGTAACAAGGAACAAACAGAACAAATCAATTACCAATATTTAATGTTGACTCAATATTAATAGCAACATGACCTTGAAATATGCCTAATAACATGAGTGCAGTTTTTTCCTGTCAACTGTTCTACTGATAATCATCAAAAATATTCTTGCCTAGTTCAAGATCAGAAATAGTTTGGATGAGAAATACAAAGAAATTAATTGATGTTCAAATATGCATAGTTCCTATATTAACTATAGCTTGAGAAATCCACAAGTAACAGTTATTTTATCACGTGATAATTCTATAACATAGAATCAGAGATACTTGAAGACAGTATTGGATTTGACAAAGTTATTTATTTTTTATGGTTTTTATGACCATACCAATATCTATGTAACATATTGAAATTGTAATATAAATCAATTTAACAGGTAATTTATCTGTTTCCTGCTAATTATTCATTACATATAATTTATAACAGGACCTGTTCTACCTTCAACATCCTTTTGACCTTAGATTGTGTATGTATGCTGTAATAATGTAATTAATACAGAAACGCGAATATTTCATGAAAAATGGTACAACCAATTTTTAAAGAGTATAAAAAGATAAAATTAGGTTGATTCTAATAGTAGGAAACAAGTTTTCAATTTGAGGCTCTAGAAGAGTTTGCAAATTTACCAATCAGAGTCCTAGAAAATAACATTATGATCCTATAATACTTATTAAATTACCCTATTATGGAGCTTAATGCACTCAGCTTGCAATAATTGTTAAGACCTATGATGAGAAATCAATACATTTCATAAACACAAGGAAGCATTAAAATCTTGCTCATCAAATATTGCTACTAAAATTTTAAGGCGCGTTTCAATTTTATTTTCCAAGAGGAAAATGGAACCAGATTAACTCCTCTAATAACCCCCCCACTTGGGTTGGAGAAAGTTGATTGGGGACTATTAAAACCTTGACTCTTGATCAGAAGTGCTAAGGTGGAACACCTGCCCCCATGTCTGAACAAGCCAAGCAACGGAAAAGGACGATTGTCGAGAAGGCCAAAAACAAAGGGGAGGTGGGTTGTCTAAAATTAACTCCATGGTATATTATTTCTCTTTTTCACTTCTCTCTTCTCGATGTCCTACAATTCTGTCATGCTTGTTTTGAGTACAGATGTAACTGTTAAATGCGTACTTTCAAATTTTGATAATGAACTTCAAATTAATTTAAAACGGCACACGAGGCAGAACTTCGAAATGTATATAAATTTGTATCCCGTTTGATTCAATTGAGGTTTTAAATAAAAAGATTTACTACTTTTATTAATTCGTGTAATCCGTTAAAACAAATTATGTATCTTACTGTAATTACGAGAAATTTAAAATGCTTGAGTATATAATATTTACATATAAATTGGTGCCTTCACACATACATAAAAAACGTGCCTTCATATCTTCACAAACGGAACTGTGTTCTTAGTTCAAATTCAAATATATTTCCGTATTGGGAGAAATCAAATGTGAACTTGTTTCCTTTATTCAACAAGCATTAAAATCAATACTCTGCCGCTGAAGCTAAAACGACGAAGTTAAGAACGCATCTATTATCCACGCCGCCTTATAAACGTTTAAAATACACGAATAGGCAATTTTAGAATCGATTTGGTGAAGTCTTTAGTCTGGATGTACACCCCCGTCATTTAAAACGGTTCTAATCAAAATCTAGATCACCTGTCAAGGGGCGAACTTGCCATATTGTGACACTCCCTACTCACACAAAAGCAGGAGGTTAAACTAAGTAGGTATGAAGTATTGCACGTTGCTTTTATTTTCACGTTTTGCGTTATTGAATTAAGACGAAATGGCAGAATCCGAAACCGACCAGGACGTTAGCAATAACAGTATAACGAAAGAGAGTGAGAACGAAACTGAGATACCTTTGTCTGTAAGGTTATATTTATTATTAGTGTTCAGTAATGTGTGCATTTATTTAAGGATTTAAAACATACAATGTGATATGTATATAACGTTATATATATAACGGGTTTCGTGAATTCTAACGTGCTGGTGATTAATTACAGGATTGTTTACTGCTACATATGGATATAAGTATCACAGAGTCTGAGAAGCGAGCCACATCATCTTTAAATTTACGAGATTATTACACTGTATATCTTATTGAAACAAGGTGATTTATGAACCATTTCTGTTCTCTGTTTTTGAACACATGTATTTTGAATAAATATTTCACTCATTGTACAAAGTTTCAATGTTTCAATAGGATTATTGGTAATGCCTGGGATTTAAGTGAGCATGGTCTAGGGCAGCTCTGGAGAAGATATTCTGAATTTGAACAACTACGATATTATTTAAGCTCGACATATCCATGGGCAGTAATACCACCACTTCCTGAGAAGAAACATACATTCCCATCACATAATGTTCCTACAGATACATTCGATCCAGATTTTATTGACAGAAGACGTGCTGGTTTGGAGGTAAGAATTGGTCATCACTTTCTCTTTTTGATTGGTATGAAGAAAATAATAACTGTGCATTATAGTAAATACACCTCCAATATATTAGTAGCATTTCCAATTGCCTTTTCTTGAAAGTGGACACTTAACATTTTTTTTTGTTATAATGGCAAATTCTAAATGTTCACCAAACTGAAACTAACTATTAACAAAAGTTGACATAAAAGGGTGAACAATTTTATTAATGATTTCTGACTTAGAAATTAACAAAAAAAAAGAATAAATAAGAATTTGTGAAAATAAATAATCTTCTTATAATAATATATTGTTGTCATATGAAAATTATTTGTTCCTTCTCTGTGTAGAATTATGATTTGTGTAAATAACATAATTAAGAAAGTGCAGGTAACTATAATTACATTTTATTTCATGAATAAATCAGAATTCTACTTGTTTATTTCAGAATTTCCTACATCGGGTAGCTTCCCATCCTGTGATAAGTAGGGATTCCATGTTTTTAATGTTCCTACAGAAAGAAGATGGCTGGAGAAGAAGTATGAAAGAAACTGGTATGACACTGGATCAATAAGTAAAAAAAATCATTTCTTGTTTATTTTATTTCATGGTATATTTTCTTTTAGGGTACATTCAGTTAGCAGAAGATAAATTAAAAATGCTGAATGCAGTGGTTCGAATAAAAAATACAGATTCTGACTTTGAAAAAATAAGGAAGTATAGCCACGACATACAAGTATGTTCATTGATAATTATTGTGTATACTGAATGGTTTCACTCTGATAATAGCTGTTTTCATTCTTTTTCAGGGATGTATAAACAATGCTTTACGAGTGAGAGCAAAAATTGCAACTAAAGTATACAACATACACAAACTTCATGCGAGCTATGGCAAAGTATTCAGTGAGTGGAGTGCAATAGAAAGAGAAATGGGAGATGGTCTACAAGTCAGTATATGAATAATAAAAATATTTTGTTGTTGTAAGACTTTTTATCATTTCAAATAAGTTAATGTTCAATCATTGTATTAATTTTTGTCTTGCAAGTAGAATTACTTGGCTGAGCACACATATTTTATTTTTTTGTTATTAAAGTTGTGTTGAATATCTCATACTTTTCTTGTATAATTTATATTTTTCTTCTTTTAGTTATATCTTCTTTATGATACACTTTATGATAAGTAATAGGTTAATGTTATAAATTAAATTTCTTTTTAATTATTTTGTAATATTTTTGGTTGCAGAGAGCAGGTCATTTCTTTGACTCAGTAGCAGCTGGAATTGACAGCACATTAGAAGATGAAGAACAAATTATTGACCAATTGAAAGAGTAAGTTTTTACAGATATATTCATGATCATATTAAAAAAAGTGTAATATTTTTTGCTACCATTCCTGTTAATGTTTATATGGATAAACATACTGTGTCTTCCAAAGTATATAAGTAGACTGTGACATCTAGCTTGAATAGTGTAACAATCCTACCAATTTATTAATTATGTTCATGTATTCTTCAGTTAATGCCCATTCCAATATTGAAAATTATTTTTAGATACCTGTATTATGCATCAACTCTGGATGATATATGCAATAGAAGAGATATATTGCAGTTTGAAGTCGAACAATTGCAGGATGTGTTCAATTCAAAAAAGGAAGAGAGAACTAGAATCCAGCAAGGTAGAATGGGGTTTAGTTACAATCCATGTTTATAAATGGGGTTTCATTCATTCAGAGTGCTCAATGTGGATAAAAAACTGATTTTAGCCAGTGTATAGCATATAATGAATATATATCATGTAGATTAAGTTTGTTGCATGACCAGTGAACCTTGTTATTGAGTAAGGTGGTTGCAATTTTACCAGTACACCCTAAGTATTTCTTCTGTTTGTGAATCTGATCATTCTTGCAATTCTGTTATTATCCTGAAATGTTATTTGAACCTTGAGGGGGGGGGGTTCAAGAGACCTTAAGAAATATTAATACAGTTTATACTAGTGATGCAGCAACATTCAATACTGTTTAGAGCTGGAATTTCGCAATGGCTTTGAATTAGCTGAGGATGAAGAAAAACCTGCCTGTCAACAACTACCACAAATGGAAACATTAAGAAAGTGAATGAAATATTTAAATTAAAGCATTCCAAGTCAACATAAGGATGAATTTCAGTTTCAAAAATCAGCATGAGTGTTACTGAGTGTGTACTTTGTAGCAAGTATAGAAAACTAATTTGAGATAGACATTTAATTTTTAATTATTAAATTTCAATCTTGTATATTTTATGATAGCCTTGTTGATTTTATTATAGCAGAGATACGAGAGTATAAAATTAACCACATCTTGTATGCTGTTATTATTTATATACATTTTTTTAAATCATATAGTTAATTCTGAGTGATATGTGGAAATCATGAAATTGTAGTTACCTCAAGGTTACATACTCCATTTAATTCAAAGAAATGAAAACTTGTTTTAGTTATCTTAGCTCCTTAAATATTTAGACCATTCGGTTGTAGTGTTTAATCTCTAAGCATAAAATAAAATGGTTACATATATAGGAAAGTCAGTACAATTATTTAATTGCACAGGTAAATCTGGAGTAATGTCCCGACTGTTTGGGTCAGTAGATTCAGAAGAAGTTAGGGGTACAAAAATGAGCCAAATAAATGATAAAATTCAAGAAGCAGAACAGGATATTCAGCAAACAGAAGAACAACTGAAGTAAGTAAATATGCACATGTATTTAATACATGTTTAATTTTGCCAAACAATATTAATTTCTTCTTCCTTGTAATATATTGTATTATATTTATTTATATTATATTACAGGGATTTTAAGAATAAAGCACTTTCAGACATTGAGAACTTTCAACAGAGAAAAGTCTCAGATTTAACTGAGACAATGGAAGATTATATCAAATTGCAAATTAAAATGGCTAGGAAGGTATGTCATAGAATTGTCACACCAATTATATGATATTATTTGATAAAGTGGTGGTGATTAGTAATTTAACTCAAGCATTGAAATTTATATAAACCCTCCCCACTGAAATACTCCTACTTCTGCTACATGTAACGATTATGTAAATTGGAAATGAAAGAAAAATTTTACCTGAACTGAAAGCAGTTCATTACTTTAAAAGAAAAAATTTTACAATTATATTTTTTATTACAAATAGTAATATTACTATTATCTATTATGACTGCCCATTATATACGCTGAAGAGAAAAATATAACAAGGTTTATGTTGCAGGGACTGCAGACCTGGACTAATATTAAAGAATGTATGGATAGTATTCCTTCTTGAGCTGTTTTAAATGTGTAACTATATACATATGCGGTGTTATAAGTCAATTATTTGCAATTTCTGTTAACTCAGTGTGAGCTTAATTAGATAAAACCATTACAAGAACAGTTACCATACATATACATGTCATTTATAAAGTTTATGTGCATTTATCTGTATATAAATGAATGTATCTATAATAATGTCACATATCCATGTTTATCTATTAAAACTGTTGTCAATCTGTATATAAGTATGTGGTCTGATAAGACTGAAAGGAGTAAAATTTGTGGCATATATTTTTCTTGCGAGACAATTTTTATTTATGTAATGTGATTGAAATTCAAATGTAATTTATATTTAAGATATTCATGTTGATGAGACTATTTCCTTGTTATTTTTCTAGTGCTTCAATACCCTATTGTTCGGAATGAAGGGCACTATCATTTATCTTGTTATTGATCTCACTATTACTGTTCAATCTTTTATACATGATTTCTATCTTTAATTTGTTATTCTTAAAATTAAGAGGCTTAAATAATATAAAATGTTGGCCACTATTTGATTGCTAAAACTGATTATATTACGAATAGCCAGCATATATTGTATATATGCCTAGGCAGTGAGTTTTTTCCTACCTCATTTGATGCTTTCTTTATACTTTAATATAAATTTATTAGTAATTTCTTAATATTAAGGAATTGTACCGGAATGTCAAAAATAAATTGTTCTTATTTTCTTTAAAATTGAATTTCAGTATACATTTACAGTAATTATAATATTACATATTATCCAAATATTACTCTAGAGAAAAGTTCAAGTTCATTTTGATTATGCGCATTGTTAATATTTAACAGTTAAGAAAATTGGTTTACCTTCTACTTTTTAGGACACTGAAATTGTCCACCATCCCATAAATCCACATATGACCAATTCTAACTTTGTTTTTTTCCTGGTACCCTGCTTGATGGCTAAGTGTTTACACAATAAAAGTAGTGCTTAGAAGAAAAACTGGATGTTTTATGGCTCCTAGAAAACTGTTATTCTTTTCCACATTGTGTTATAGTATAAAATGAAATTGCAGAACACAATATTTGTTTCCAGGATAAAATACATTTATATTGCAGTGATTATATTAGTTTTTGCAATAACAATAAATATAAATTATGTGTTTATGAGATATCCAGAATGGTTTTAGGCAAATACTCTGGGAAGTTACTTAATACATTTTGCCATCACCAGTTTGAATTGTAAGTTTCTCAACTGGGGCCGCTAGGTAACAATTGATTGTTTCACTCTACTAAGGTCGAGAGCCCCCTCCCTTTTTGTTTGCCACTCAGTCGCTTCTAAGCTATTCTAAGATATAACCACCTCAATATTTGGGTAATTTCTCTCATTTTCATTTATTGTTCGATTTCAGATATGGGACGTTTGTTAGCGTACGGAATGAATCATCTATTCGATAATCAGTGGTTTCTAAACGAACCGAATTACTAGCACAACCCGCGCCACATGAAAACCGGTTTAGTTTTGTCAGTACATTAACAGACGTCGCAATAATTTTTCATAAGTATAACGCAATAATTTAGAAATTGACATTATTTGGGTTAAGCATTCGTCAAATCACGGAATAGAGCATTTCGAATTTAAATTGACACTGTTCAATTTGTAGAACTGGAACATTCCCATGCTAAAAACTGATATAAAACGTTCTCTAGTTCATAATGCGTATTGAATAGATATATAAACTGAAAAGTGCGTTTTTAACTATATCCCTAGTCAGTCTAATAAACGTGAAAATTAAAGACTAATTAGCTCGGCTGATTATCGACACGACGTAATATCGTTTTAACAAAGCTAAATAAATGTTTTATTTGAAAAAAAATTTAATTTTTACTTTTATAGTGATTGATTATGCGTCAGCAACATGTGTCCGTGGACGTCTGGTATATGCTGGTTACATCGTGCACATATATGGCTTTGGCGTTGACGGTTTGGGTCTTTCTGAGATTGATAAATGCCTGCTTTTGGCTCCCATCGGTCCTGCGAGAAGAGAAACGAACTGTAAAAGGCAAAGAAGACTGAATCTTTTTGGACAGTGGGCCATACGAAGAGTTGACAATTTTTGCAAGTAACATGCGCCTTCTCTACTCGCTTTTGACACACAAAAGATGAACTTTATGGATTATGGTCGTTATCATAGAAGATCTACTGGGGTAAGAAACTATACTTTACAGTGGATTTTGTTTGTGTGTATCAGAATATCGGAATTATATAACGAACAGTTCGTTATAACCTTAATTTCGTCATTATGTACTGAAATGAGCCAATAAATTTGACTGCTTTAGGACACAAGGACCTGTAAGAGAAGCTACACCTGTAGGCTCATATCGTTTTCCGTGATCGCTACTCGATTTTTATTTCTTCTGATGTATATCATGGCATCGAAATCATTAGTTTGGGCCCGTGTGCTTCAAATATCGAATTATGAATAGCGGCTTATCAAGGCAGAACCCTTACCTGAGGAACCTTTATTGGCCGCCAAAGCGAAAAAAAAGTGTAACAAATAAAGCGTTAGATATATCAGTTCAATTATGAAATCGATGATTTTCTAAAGGACGCCATTAACTGCAATGTAACGGTTCTTCGTAAGATGTATTCATATTGATCTAATACATGCAAACTTCGGTATTTGTGCTCTATGTTATGGAATTGCTTAAAGATCAGTCAGTTTATAAATGTCATGAATCAACATTCCCTCAATTAAATTATTTCCTGGTATAAAAATAAATTCGTAATATTTATTTTCCTAGGCTTCACCTGGTACATTCATACATTTTCACTTATACGTGCTATATATTTATATCATACTGTAGTATGCTAGAAGTGGTTTCCCGAAGCGGAAACGGAAACTCCTTTTGTAGAGCTCAATAGCAACGATCGACCGTACTGCGTCATCATTGAAATAAGGCTGAATATTTTATTAGCGAAACGAAAGCTTGTCCTATGCGCCTTTAGGTTTTTCAATTTCATTTTATTTCCACGTAGCAAGTACCATTGTACGTGTATTAAAAAATACAGCGACACTCGAAGCCCCTTACATCTAGTGTAAGTTTTCAGAATTTGTTTAATAATTTTTTAATTATTATTATTTATTATAATTATTATTATTTTAAGACATTATTTTATCTTTTTATCTTTTATCATTTTTTTAATAAGTTTAGGTTAAGTTTATTTAATACATATAATTTTTTAAATTTTGACTACAATTTTGTAGTTCGTGTACAACAAAATTTTGCTGGCTTATAACTCTTAGAACTTCAAATATCGCAAACTCCCTTCGGTCAAATTCATGCATAACGGGAATTTTTATGATATTCGCATTGATTGTCTAAAACAATCTGCTCCAATTAACCCTAATACAATGTGCTCCATTGTTTCGCAAATAACTATAATTTTGTTCGAGTCACTCATTATATTGATCTGAGACTGCAATATTGGGAACAAATTCGTCGGTGTTAACGATGTTACGATGTTAACAGGATGTTTCTCTGTTTGGCTATTCTGTCCACAAGGAAGGTAGAACGCCGTGTGACAAGTTTTAATAAAACTTCCCCTCTCTGTATACTGTAAATACCAATCTATATGTTCAAAATATGGATAACGTCCGGCTCGTTGTCATATTTCAGGACAGAATGGGAGCGCAGTGTTGTGCGCCAAGAACTTAGTGACGACACAGAGAAGTCAATATAACGATTTGTGTTGGAAGAGAGCGTCCTGTCTGCGCAACCGCCGCCCAGTATTATCCTTTCCCCGCCTTAATATGCCCCGTCCGGCTGGATTATATGTCCCGTTTCAGTAGTTCAAAAATTATGTAAATCGCCGTTAAACTTGTCCGCCGTATCCACCGTTACTGTGTAATACACTGGCGAACCGGTTCGCTTTGCGCTCGAGAAGTGTCGTTGCCCTGTGACAAATAAATGAAATTGGACACTGTTTACCCGAAGTCGATTAAAGCGAGATCACCTTCGATTGAGCTCATACAGCAATGCTGGTAGGTTCAGGAGTTTATGTTATGCTTTATTACTGTCGCATTCTCATTTTTCGGTGACACATGCTTTGAGACAAACATAATTCAATAAGAGCGGTATATATATTTTTCTTATGTCACTTTTTTATGTGTTCTATGGATTGTAATATGTTTATGATTATCTCATTCTAACCTATTATATAAAGCGTATTGTAAAAATACAAATGGTGTGTTCCTCCAGACCACAGTAGTAAATACCGGTAACACATTGCTGTCATTACTACGTAACGCTGTCAAATTGCAATCAGTTTCCTGTGCAACCGGTCAACTCACCAGTTTCCTCGAAAGTGCCGAATGAACGTTTTGTCCGCTGTTTCAGGGCTGAAGACGTCGAAGAGGAGTGTTCGGGAAGCGGACGATGCCCGAAGGCGACTCTGAGCAGTAAAGTTGAACCGGGAGGACTAGTCGTGGCAGGTGTGGCCGTTGCCACAAGCTGCAAAATCGTGCTGCCAATATTTGGAGCCCTCTTTCTGACCGTCGGCAACGTTCTGACACGTCTGTAGTTCAAAACCTGCCAATATGTCAAGAATAAAAATATTCCTAGTTAAGCTTTGGCGATCAGTTAATTCGCCCACGGTGTCATTAAAACTCATTCGATTATTTTACCTATTTATCTGTTGAAGAACGCTGATAACCGTTTGTAGTCGATTGTGTGAATGCTACGAACAGTTTAAAAATTGAAAACATTCAACAATAGTTTTGTGTATTCAAATTCATACATTGTATTTCTGTATATTCTGTATATAAATCTCATTCAACGTCTTCAAAGATCGTTGTGCCGGATTAAGCAATATCTAATGCAATAAAGCAAATTAGTTATATCCAAACAACAGACTGTTATTGGTAGTGCTAGTAGTAATCTTTCATAATTATGTTACGGTCGCTTTGTTTTATACATCTTGCTCTTGCACAATAGAAGTGTAAGCACATTGTTGAGTATCGTTTACCAAGAGGCGGCAATTATTTTATTTCAGTAATTTATGTGTGTAAGGTGAAGGTAGTTAATCCGAGCTGTGATAACACCGATTGAGTACTTTATATCTGGTTTCAGTCGCTTCATACCGCGGTCCGGACGAAGGCGAAGACCCTGCAGAATATGCATATCGGGTTAACTTGACTAGCAACCTTCGTATTCTTGGAC
This sequence comes from Lethocerus indicus, assembly GCA_019843655.1. Lineage (NCBI taxonomy): Eukaryota > Metazoa > Arthropoda > Insecta > Hemiptera > Belostomatidae > Lethocerus > Lethocerus indicus. Next base: position 14,486,362 of record JACDQD010000003.1, on the reverse strand, counting down.
CATGCTGTCTGGCAATCGGTATTATAATGATTGCACTCGGAATAACACTCTGCGTACTGCTGAGAAAACCTAAAAAGCTACCCTTCCACTGTCCCATACATGGGGACTTCTACCCGATATCGCCAGTCACCAACAATAAACACTGTTAGTCCCAATTAATTTTAATATTGGATTTTGTTATTATAAATTCAATATTTAGTAGAACTATAAGAGAAATATTCTGTGACAATAGTAATCCTCCTGGAAACCAGTAATTTATTATTCACGCTATAAAGCCAGTAACAAGTAAATTTTTTTAAATTTAGCGCTGTAAGATTTTGAGATTGTAATTCACAGATTGTATTTGCTTTAGTTGACAGTAGAAATTCGCTGGTTTGGTGTGGTTGTAATAGTAGTGAAGAAAAGAATGGGAAATTGGCCACTCCTCAGTGTCCTCACAGTAATCGCAGCTCCGTTAGCAATACATCCGTCTCCCATGCCACTTCCCCTCTACCTTCCGTGATGCCGTCGCAGTCTTTTAGGTACACTGAAACTTTAATTAATATTTATTGTAGATACGAATTTTAAAAAATTATTAGTAACATAAAGAAGTCAATATTTGAAAGGATTTCTGACATTATTGCAAAAACGGTCAGTTGAAATGACAGGCCAATTGTATTTTCCAAGCGACAGCAGAATATACGCTGAATAAACGTTTTTAGAATAAGATTGTAATTCGTGTACCATGAAAATAGTAACGGTTTATCAGTAATAAGAAACTGGTATTCTCGGTACTGCTACAATTAATTCATCGTATTCCTTTACTTCAAAAATTAGAGCGGGTATTGGCTCATTTTAAAATGTTGAATTGTCAGTCCGCATTGGAATCGGGCATAATTGCGCAGAGAATAAATACTGTAAAAAAACAATTGTTAGTACTTTTACACTACAATTCAATAATTTTAGAACGTAAATCTACACAAAAATTAATGACATCAGGAATATTACCCATAATTTTGTTAAACCCTGGTATTCAGACCAAAGATTTGAAATTCATGAAAGTTTAATTAAGCGTGAAACAACATCCGCATTTGGTGAGCAGGTTGCCAATATTTTCTCAGAATAAAATCGGTTTCTCGCAAAAAGGAGTACCGCATTTATTCATGTAATACTAATGAAACAAAGTACTAATGAAATAGTGAAACATATTTCCCTGCATAACATAAAAGTAAGATGGAATACCTAATATAACTAAAACTAAATTAACAGAAGTTTTAAGTTTTCCCGCTCTTTAATTCGTCTCGGATACATCGTTTTATAAAAACAATGATAAAAAGGGTATCGAAAGTCTAATATTTTTTGCTTATAATTGATGGCGATTTTCTACCGTTCTATTATCAAATACTTGTATATCTAAATGAATTTTGGGACTGTCCAAATCAACCCGATGGACTTATGGCAATTCTACTTAGGCCGGTTTCGGCTCTAGCCGTCATCAATGAGTTAAGTAGTTGCATATCAGCACTATCACTAAACCTATCTGTCATTTGACCAACAAGCGACGTGAAACTGAAAATCGATAAGTTTGATGACACCCCATCATAATATGTGCTGCACAAGACCTAGTTTCGAACGTGCTACCTACAGTCGTTTTCCTGTTATCGCAAAAATGTTTAACCGATATTAAAAAAAAAAAGTAGAACTGTAAAAATGTCGGGTAACAAAAATTGTAAGCTTTTTCTTTCGCTATAAAAAATGTCGCATTTAATGTCAATACTTGGAAACTGCATGTTCGCCATGTTACTTCTCGTGGTTAAGTGGTTTATTTGCCATTATGCCGTATGTTTTTTCTGCACAGCGGACTGATGCCCGGAAGCTACGCCGTGAGCGGTGAAACGTTTGGTTCGATTCGTTCCCTGTCGGTGAGTTACGACGTTGCCAGTTTCCCCCATTCTAGGAGCCCGACACCGCCATCAGACACTGACGAAGACGAGAAAAAGGAAAAGGAGAAGATATGAACGATGTGATATCCAGTGTACTGCATAGAGATGTACTCGCGCCAGAATATTTTTTAACCGTTGATTGTATGTAAATCACTCAATTTATTTTAGGAAAAATAAGTTCAAGCCAAATTAACATTTATTACAGAAAAGAAGCTGGAAGCGATAGCTTACCTCTGTAAACTGTCGTCATTTGTTACCCCCCCCCCCATCATTTAATCACATGTGCTTTGTAAATTTCCGCATTTCATGATGGGACATTGTTTTATGACGCTATATAGTTGATTTAAATAATAAATATTTCAGTCCTAAATCATTATAGCTGTGACAATTAAAGACAACAACAAAATTAAACAATTCTAAGTAACAGTTGTCAATTTAGTTTTAAACACGAGTTTTATAAACCAAAGGAGGTACTATTTATTTATTTATTGAATTGAAGATATTATTAATAAGACATTGAATTACAATATTTACTTTAAATTATATTGTGATGGATATTGGTTGTGGTATAAAATAAGATAATTTAAGTAATTAAGAGAGCAAATATCAAATTCAGAAATTAATATTTTATACATTTGATGGAAAAGTGTTCTACAATTTTCCTTAATAATTGTTTGTTATAATTGCCCTTTATGCTCTTCAATGAGAAGTACTGGATTCAATTTACCTATGATATAATATTATTATTTATTGTATAATAAATTATATGATATTTTAATTAAACAATTATGAACATTATTTTATAAGAATTTTTTATTTTTAAATTAAAAATTTCGGTATATAAAACACTTATAATCAAATATTGCTACATAATTTTTGCAAATTTGTGCATTCTAATCTAAATATTTTTAGATTTATAACAGAAGAGACTGGTGCCAGTATCAGAGGAAAAGTAAATTTTATATTGAGCACATAGCAGCAATTGTGCTAAACAAATAAAGTTAAAAAAAGATCAATTTTTAATTTTCAAATGTTCTTTTCATACTGCATATGTAGTATACTGTACATGTAGGTACTGCATATCCAACATAAAACTATGTTGACTGCTCAGAAATATTTTATATGGGCTTAAAGGTTTTGTAGTATTCCTGTTTGTATACATTTTTGCAATATAAATATATGAAGTGCATGTAAATTATTTCAATGTCGATATACAAATATAAAATATTAACATTCATACCAATTCAAATATGTCAAATGTCCATATAATGTAGAATTTTTTTGTACATATGTTTAGTCAAATATATGAATACATATAAGACTTGTATAATGAAATGCTATTTATTTGAAAGACATTCATGGACTGAAAGCAACAACTGCTTATAAATTGTTTGCACATTTTTAGAATTTTTGTTCTATATTTATATGGAACCACATGTAGCTGTTGCTTATATTAACCTTGGCGACTCCAGTAATTATAATCACCATTTATTAGCTGAAACGACAATATAATTAAGTTTTATACCAGCATACAAAAGACTGTACTCAACATTTTTTAATAAATTGCAATTAATTATTTATGGCTGATTATTGCTGGTCCCCTCTTATTTAGTTAAAATTTCCACTTGCTTATTGGCTGAACATAGACAAGATATGCAAAGGATAATTATAACAATTATCCTTTATATCCTTTATAATTATAAAAATTGTACTTCTGACATAAAATAAATTCTTGCTCTTTGCATTTAGTTCTACTGTAGAATATCCTACTATCCTACCATAATTATTATGGTCCATAATAATATGGACCTAAATCAGTTATGACTGACGATAATCTCAATTGAGACTGTCCTTATACTCTGTTTTGAAGCTGGGAAGCTAAAGACAGATCAACAAGTAACAAAATATTTGAAATGATTAATTTAATATGTCATTGTATTATATCATGTGAAAAAATAGTTTTGAAAAATGCTACCGATTTATATTTATTCCTCCTATAATTAAAATGCTGTAAATTAAAATATTTTCTGCCAGTGTCTTGTGGAACAATTTGAAAATATAGGAAACCTATCTATGATGTGTGCCAGCATGATTTGAAGAGTTAGGTACTACTTAAATAATATTTTTAGATATTTCTATAAACAATTATTTGTTGTACTAATGTAAAATTTACATTTTGTCAAAGTGTGCCCAGGAAGATTTCAAAAATTCTAATTTCTGATTTAATATGTAAAAAATTTCAAAAGCATTTTTCGTGTTTGCCTTCATGTGTTGGTATCGCGAGTGTTCATAGCATGCATTCGTTATGCTATAACCAGTATCGGTAGGTTTGCGTAAGGTTGTTTATAATTAAGATCTGAATATTTGTTATGGCTTTACAGGCGATCAGGTACAGTCAAGGAAAGCTTGAAATCCTCGATCAGTTACTATTACCAACGCAAACCGTATACAGGGAGATTACAAGCGTGGACGATGGTTGGAAGGCAATTAACACAATGCAGGTATTTAAAACATTGATGGTGCTGTTCTTGATATATTTTGCACCTAAATATTTACACTATATATGAAATATATAGTGCGTTGATTGTTTCTTTAACCTGAAACTATTTTTGTCATCCTGCTTTCATTATTGTATACATTCTAATTCAAGATTCCATTATGGCACCAAGAGTTAAAACCAGTTCTGTATAAACTCACTTTTATTAATTTATGGTGCCATGCTACTACTTCATATATGTAATGTTTTTTTACCTCCAATAAATGCAATATTTAATAATAAAATTGAGACATATATGTATTTTTATTTTAATAAATTTTTTCCTGATAACAATTAGGTTCGAGGAGCTCCAGCAATCGCAATAGTTGGTGCACTGAGCTTAGCAGTTGAAATGTACCCAAAAATATATGAAGATAGGCAAGATTTAGAAAATGATGTTGAGGAAAAATTAAACCGCCTGGTAAAAGCAAGACCGACTGCTGTAAATATGAAACTCGCTGCACAGCATTTAACATCATTGGCTAAGGAACTGGCAAAAAATGAGGCAATTAACTTAGAAGAAATGAAAGCTCAGTAAGACCACATTTTGTCACATTTTAAAAGTTATGCATTAGCATAAGCATTATTAATATTTGAATTATAATCTGCACTAATATAAAAATCTACCCAATCATTATAATCACTTAAACAGTAAATTAATATATTTACTGCTAAATTATGATATAAAAATGAATTTAGCAAACTTTGTTTTTTTTTTATTTAATTATAATTAGGATATTATTTAATACAGATCTGTTCTAACAAAATAAATATTATATTATAGGGTTCTTAGTGGTATTGAGGGCATGCTTGAAAAAGACATAGCTGACAATAGAAGTATTGGATTAATTGGTGCTCAAGCTATTTTGGAACAAGAAGGTGTCGGTAATGGGCTTGTTAGAATACTTACACATTGCAATACTGGATCATTGGCCACAGCTGGCTATGGCACTGCATTAGGAGTTATTAGAGCTCTACACGAGGCAAAATGTTTGGGTAAATCAAGTATAATTGTATAATACCATGACAGCATTGCAATAATAAAACACAAATGTAGTGTTACATTATAAGAAAAGCTAATCCCAAAAATGGTTCAGTTAAGACACTATTGTTCTTGTAATTTTTATTTGAAGTGTGTTTCCAAAAAATTATTGTTCAGTATTGGTGCCAATTTAGGAATATGGTCTTTCTTTTTAATATGGAAATTCTTCATTAAATCAGTTCACCAGTTTCTTCTGCTAGACCAACTGATGCCGTTTATTTTTATTTCATGGTGAAACATTTTATGTTCATTAAAGAAGGGCTGCTCACATAATACTTGGTCTATAAAGAGTATGTAGCAATGAAAATAACATTCTGCCAAGAATGAAAGATTCCAAAACATTGTTTAAAATTCTACAAGAGTACATTTTTCCCAAATCAACCAACTCTTTTTATTTTTATTTAAGATCTCATGTAAAATGTACAGAATATTATGTATTGTATTTATTTAAAAGAGCATATAAGAAGTTTAAAAACATTATGTGTGTGTACTATTTCAGAACATGTATACTGTACTGAAACTAGGCCTTATATGCAAGGAGCTCGGCTGACAGCTTATGAGCTGGTACATGACCATCTTCCATCTACATTGATATGCGACAGTGCAGTGGCTGCACTCATAGAACATGAAGAGATCACTGCTGTAGTTGTTGGGGCTGACAGGGTGGCAGCCAATGGTGATACTGCAAATAAAATTGGAACATATCAAGTAAGCCTCAAAGATATAAATTATAATATTATGTAGGCCTAGCGTTCTTGGAATAATGGTAATTGTAATTAGGAAACTAGTAATTATTGCAGGAGAGTAATAACACCGAAATTGGTGTTGTAAGACTATTTTAAAATGAATTGGGAATATTTTGAATTCAGTCATCACCAGTAGCACACTTTTCAGTTATTCCTTTGTAGAGTGTGTACTTCTGAGAAGGCTCTATTCACTTATTTTTCCAACTAGAGTGCATGTATATACATATATATATATATATATATATATATATATATATATATATATATATATATATATATATATATATATATATATATATATATATATATGTAAAACTTTAAATAATAAATGTAATAAAACCGGTGTATTTTAAATTTACTGTAATAATAAATGTATTTGTTGTTACAATTGAGGTGATTATAATAAAACATTGTTATTTTACATTTGGATACTTTGCATACCTTCATTGTACAAAGAATCATCATTGATCATTATTTGTGAAAATAGATATTTCTATTTATGACTGTCACTAGTTTTTGTTTCTGTTTGTATGCATGTTTATACAGGTTTTGGTAAATTCATTTTTAATTAATAAATATAATAAACCATTTTGGTCTATGACAAAAAAGCCATTCAGACATCTTTCATATAAATAGTACATATATGAATATTAAAGAAATGAATATTTGTTACAGATTGCTGTGGTAGCAAAACACCACAATGTACCATTTTATGTAGCAGCACCACTAAGTTCAATTGATTTAACTATACCCAGTGGGGAGCATGTTCCAATTGAAGAAAGATCTGATAAGGAAATCACTCATGTTTTAGACAAAAGAATAGCAGCACCAGGTATGCATACTATAGTCTGCCAATATTTTTCTGATGCTATTGGTATTCAAAGAATGGTGCATACAAAAGCCTCATGTATCCGTTGGATTCCTATCCATGGATTTAATAATCCCCTTGCTTTAAAAAATTTAATCACAAATTTGTATCCTTAAGCTTTGCATGCCTCTATCCATATTGCACTACATCATCTCTCAGTTACTTGTATGCTGTCGTTCACATTGCTGCTGTTGTATGGTATTTCACACTTGTTATATTGCTGCAGTAAATTATTGCATGAAAATTGTGATCATAGACAGATTAAACAAATAACCATGATGAGATATTGATATACATTTAGAATGAATCAGCATAATAATTCTCAGTAAGTTATATATAGGATTAGAGTATCATTCTACTTTTTTACTCCCATTCCTATTTTTTAGCACTCTCATGGCGTTATAGTTTTGTTCTGATTTAGTATTTTGTGAATTTGAATGAAATGGTAACATTTTCTATTGTTTTTTAAGGAATATCTTGTTGGAATCCCGCTTTCGATGTCACCCCTGCAGCATTAATTACTGGAATTATCACAGAAAATGGATTATTTAAACCCTCTGAGCTAGAAGATAAAGTATCCAAGTTCAGGGAGTCAACAAGACTATAAATTTATAGTAGAAAGAAGGCCAGTAGACTTAAAAATATTTTTGACATTGTTTTAAAGTATGTTTGGATTAAACACCATGTTTTTGGTTAAGGTTAATTTTTTAACATTTATTTGTTAGATTTGCTTCACTAACAACAAATGTACACCTGTAATAATTTTTTGAAATGAATAAGTGCCTTTCATTTTTGAGATGCGGATCATTTGAAATGCTATAAATTCAAATTAACGATTGTTTCGTTTTTATAAACACTTATGTTTATACTAGCATTAATGTGTTAATTTATTTCTGTGCTGATTGATTTTATTGCGAGAGTGCACAAAATTTGTCTGATTTTAAATTTTATAAAAATTCATTAGATTAAGGTGTGAATAGACATTTATTAATAAAACCATGTGCCAAATTGTACCAAATAAAATTGATTGGTACTTATTAATAATAGTTATACAGAATAAATGTTTCTGTAATTTTCTTCATAGGTAATTATAGATTGGTCCTACATCTAACCCTCAATCATTGCCTTAATGTAATGATATATTAATTATGTTGTTGCATACAAATCATATATGAACAATTTACCATTTAGATTAGTCCTGATTAATGAATTTGTAATTTATTTATTGACAAAAGATAATGTAACAGGTTGTATTTTCTAATGTGATATCGAAGTTGTTATATTTTGTTGTTATATTACTTTTAGTTTAATTTAATCAAAACTTATAACTTGTTTGTGCAGGAGGAAACATTCTTACATACTAATTTTTTACTTTGTTTTTGCACAAAATCAAAATTACATATTTGATTCATTTTTGATGTCTTACATTTTATATTTTCAACCTAGACAGTAAGACAGGATATAATGCATGTCATATTTATATGGTATAGAGAATATGAAATCTGTTCAAAACATGTGATATCTTCTATGTGTAGAAAGGCATATTTTCAAACATTCCAGGCATTTAAGAAACATCTATTGTACACATTCAATGATGTCAGGGTAACAGTTGAGTTATTCATCTGCATGTAACTATGACTACCAATGATATTTCAGTTTAAATAAATATCTAGAGGTATACCAACACAAAAAAGTCACCTGAAAATATACTGTGATACATTGAAAATGGAAATGTTTTTACTCCTTATACCATTCTTCCTTATTCTATCTCAAACCCCATTCATTAATACAATTGAAATATTGAACAGCAGTTATCATCCACAAATTTATTTAATTTTAAATTTTCTGTCGTTAATAACATTACATTATTATAACTGGAATACAAAAATGCTGTTATTGACAATTATGGAATGCTTACAGTGTGCCTTCAGTATCCAAAAGAAACTGTAATATTGAAAATGGGAAATTTGATTTTGACATTGTAAATTGTATATCACAATTTGGTATAAAAGTGGAAAAGTACAACATGAAGCAAACTTAGATTAAAAACAAAAAACTTCATTTGCTCTTCTTTGATTTTTCAGTTTTCTCTGTTTTTCTGTTTTTCTGTTTTCTGCTTCAACTTTTTATCTTTTTCAGCTGACTTCAGAAGTCTAATAACTGAAATAATGATTAAAATGCAAGCAGCTATTGAACCCCACTTCCAAATCCAAGGATTTTCTTTGGCATAATCAGCAATCTGTTGTGTTAAATCATCACTGAAACAAAACTTATATTAATGATTGATCCAATTCTGAACTTTATAGGAAGAATTATTGGCAGATTAAAAGCTAGATTTATATTAACTGTTGAAATCTTTTTACTTACAACGGAGTTTTGGGAAGAGGTACTTGCACAGCTCTGGAATTCTTATACCAATCAGTTGCAAATGCGACGAACGAGGTTATATCATATTTAGGGATGTTAAAATGATACATTTTTCCCAATCTGAAGCTAATAAACAAAACGGTGTGTGACATTTTTTAAAGATACTTACATGAGAAACATTTACTTTCTAGAAGAGAGAAAATATTTATAACTTACAACAAAAATGTTGGTGTCTCAGTTACATGAAATCTCCGAGAAGTTATTCGTCCGTTGTTTGCCTATTAACCCTAGCAACATTCAAGCGTGATTTTAACTTAGCTCCTACGGCCTCCCACCTTGCTTGCAGCCTCTGACAGTCGATACAGTCATTTGAATAACTAAACAATACACAATAAAGTCATTGTTTTTTTACATTTTTCATTAAAAAATAATTTTGCCCAGTCAACTACTGCCAAGCCGAAAAGTATTGCAAATTATAAGAATAATTTAAAGTGTGTAGCAGAACAGTTTTCTCTTTGAACTATAGAAAAAACACAAATAATAAAAATAATTTAATGTTACAAACGTATTAGCTGTAAAGAATGAAATACCAATGGGATAAACTGAATCTCATTAAAATATATTGTAAATATATGTGTATAACATGGCTGAAATAATACCTCATTAAATATTGATTAAGTAATGACCATTTGTTGACATTATACAGAGGTTAAACACAACTCACTCTAAATAATATATTTCTAATTTTGGAACAATTTAATATTGCAATGACAATATCATGAGATAAAATCCTTGATTTCATTATACTATTATTTTCTTCACTATTCTACATCAAAATATATCATACTTCTAATTGCTCCAAACTGCAATCAACAATTTAATTGGCCAAAAATTCTAAATAATTGTACTTACAACATAGCACATAATAGATCACAAACATCTCGTGCTATAAAGAAGACAACAACATACTTACAACATGATGAACCAATCCCCAGTTGTTGCTCCTGAGGATGCTTGTGTCAAACTTTCAAAATTATCATCTGAAAGTTCTTTTACAACTGGTTCTTTGTTATCCGTAAAAGTATGCATTATCAAATCTTCATCCGCACTTCCTAATAAGATTCCAGCATTGAAACTTGTTCATATCTTTATTTATTATATAACACAGACACTAAAATAGCAATAATAAAACATATCTCACCATCATAAAGCAATGGAACCCCATGTCGGAAAAAGACTAGAGCCGGTTCCTTAGTTGGGCTATACAATTTAACTAAATGACTGTTCACTGCTTTCACCACCCATGCATTCAAGGTGTCCACCAAATCACCTCTGATTTCAATCAATGTATTCTCTAAGTTATCACATTCTGCACAATCTCTTTTGGCTGCAACAACAAATAACAAGCACAAATTATAATAAAAGCACTATACAGATTTGATCTGTGAAATGATTGTGAGTATTTCAGAGTGAAACATTATATACTTCAACGTTCATAACAATAAGTAAATTTTAAAAACCATTGAAAGTACATCAGTGAATAAATCAGGTTGGTTTTCATAATTTGTGCAGATCACAACCTCAATTATTTTAATCAGACATACAATTTTAACGTTGTAATTGCATTTAGAACTGTTAATAATACAGCTGAATCCATTCAATCTCACCACCTGTGGATACTCACTAAATAAAACAATGACATATTTTTCGTTCCGAAATAAATTCAAGAGATCATCGTCGTTATACACTTCCAAATCTGTTTTTGCTGTACTAACTGCAAAGATTAAAAAGCACATTGCTATTATTAACTTAAACATCTTCAATTCTCAATCACCCACAAGTTGACCTAAACATAACTCTCCATAGCCTACACATGAAATAACGATTTACAGCTATCGATTCGGCTCCGATTGACTATCGACTTTGGAACAAATGTAAATTAATCATGCTGATCAAGTCTGCAAACACAAAATGAATACGTGTGTTAAATCATTTAGGAAATATTTTCAAATATCTGGGTTTCTGTGTAACTTTAGTTAACTTTGATATAAGCGTTCGTGTCCATGTTATTTGGATAATCGATTTTCACAACGTGAGATACTAAATCGAACAATAACATTGCTGTTATTGATTGCTCCAGCTGTTGGCAAAATTACCTGCGTTAATTTAATATAAAAAAATGCTTAAGATATATATTTAAAAAACAAAAACAAATTATATGATTCAATTTGCAAAAAAATATATTGCAGAATTTCATTATCAGTATTTCTTTCTCACTCCTTTAATCTTTAAACTGTCATTTAAGGACACTCTTCAGTTGCACTCAAAACCATCTGATGGACAATAAAACTTCAAGGACTCAAGGGCACAATTTAAGGGTACAACTTTCTAAAACCATTGCTTTATTTCTACAAATTGATGCATCTATTTACAAAACATAAGCAAGCAAAAAGGCACTTTGTCTAACAACCTTACCAAAAGGGTGTAAACTCTAAACTATAACTACAGTTCGATTAATATTTTCAAAATACAGGTACATTACCTATACATAAAATAACACATGTAGCAAGTACATCACATTAAGCTTATAGTTTACAGTTAAGTAAGCACAATATTGGTCATTCTTATCCTGGATAGTTTCAATGTTTGTACATGGTCAAATATCACCTTGATTGAGTAAATAAATATGAGATCTATTTTTGAAACTACATTACAATCAAAAGCGTACATGTAAGACGGATTTAAAATCCTTAGGCCCTAAGAGACTACACAATCTCAATCCTAAAAGTAGGGGAGACATTTATAGCCACAAAATTTATAAAAAGCCAAATATTTATATATTGGTCCTCCCACTTATTTTTTAAAACCTTAGGGTTTGAATAATTCTATTTAGGCTCAATTTAATCTACATAAATTTCATAGCTAGTATGGGTCTTTTTAAACATAATAAATTCCTCAGCTAATATAAGTCTTTTTAAACATAAGTCATGTTTTCAAAAAATGTGAACACATTTTAATATAGGAAACTACATATTCCACTTATACACCATAAGAGTATAAATCCCTAAAGTTTAAAGACCCATATTAACTCAAATATTTAACTTTTATCAAAGTTCATTGCTTATTTCATTAAGCTGAGATCTATAGTAATCACTCCATAATAGGTGCAAATCTATTTATTCTTCCTATTGGTTTACTTATGCAATCAATTACTCTAATACTACCAAACAAAATTATACTCATTATTCCACAACCAACTTTCTACAGGAATTCTGAATGAATTCCTTAAACAATAATTAAATTCTATTATTAACTGTGTAGTTCATTAACTATAGTTCCATGTATTTATTAAATCTAATTTATGAGGCAATATTTTGAGAGTGAATGATCACAAAAAACATTGGATGACAAGCATATTAATTCTCCAAAACTAACATTATTTAGGCATCAATAGACAAATATCTGAGTTTTCAGTACTTCCAACTTATAATAGATTTGTAGTATTTAAATTGACAATATTATTGTTTGAACTTTCATAAGGCAATAGGCTCCATTACAATACAATTTAAAATTCACAGAATGTATAGATATTAACATTAATGAACTTATAACAAACAAGAAAATAAATATAGAATTCACATTAACTCTTTCTATGCAAACTTTTTGCAAAGTTTTTTAAAACTTTTTGAAACAAAATACATTAGCTAAGAATATAGAATTTAAAAGACATGAAAAATATGAAATTCTGAGAGTGTACCCAATTTCATATGGCTTTGCTCATTTATCCCTAGCCTATAGGGCAGTTATAAGTTCACTAATTAAGTATGATAAAAGACTAATTCTTTCTTAATTACTTAATTTATAATTCAAATTCTACCATTAATGTCTAAATAATTCACCCAGTACTTTGTTACAAATTAATAAATAATTAAACAAGTAATGAAAACAAGTCCTTAACAAGAGTAATTATAAATTAACATTAAAAATTATTCAAATAAATAAATAACACAGAATAAATAAATACAATGAAATAAATAATGGAAGTTAAATATATAGAGTACTGTTACTTACGACTTTTGCATTAACAATAATTCTTATATATTATCATTACATACTAGTAAGTTAAAGCAATTATTCAGTCTTCAAATAAAACTGCCACTACCATAAATCAAAACTTCATGACCATGTAAATTAATTTTAACAAGTAATATTACATTTTCCACACAAGAACACCCCTATGTATATACATACGTACTTTTAACTTATTACATTAAATCAGGCAGCATAAAAGTGATCCATCAGATTTGTGATTTAATCTACCAAACTAGGTAATATATTATCTGTAGATAATATATTATTGAATTCGTTGCACTACTATTCCATAATTGCATGACTTTGAAAGATCCATAATCAATCATAAAATGTAGCCATTTTTTTGCCACAACAAATTTAACAATCAGGCACAGCCCAACCCAATTTCAGAAATTCTATTAATTCTATCCAGTATATAAAACTGATTTTCCACTGTCCTAAGAGAAGTTTCAAGATTACGTAGAATCAAGTAAAATACTTTGTAACATTTTAATTGAGCATCAGTTGGAAACATCTAAAAATATTTTCCCACTTAGCAACATCACCTGAACTCCATAAATAAACTAAAGGATCATATGATGGACATCAATTTATTGAAAAATAGAATTTCTGAAATGCAGGAGCAAAAAACCCAAAGGGGGTGTGTGTATTAAAGAATTATAATTATGGCATCAAGTTCATAAAAAACTACCGCTGAAAAGATCCTATTCAAGAATGTAGAACCTTATATGTGATCTGGGGGGTCTACTGTATTGTGCCTTATGGCAGGCGCACGGCGTAGTGGAGGAGAAGGAGGTGGATATGAAGCCCCCCTAGGTGGTGAAGGAGGGGGGCAAAGGGGCCTTGATGGTGGTGCTAACCACCTCCTGCCTGCTTCCTTCAAATCAGGAAGTGATTGTCCAAGTTGAGGTACAACCACTCTTAATGTGTCACCACTGTAAACAATATAAAAAAATGTCAGTGCTATACAAATATCAAAAAATTTAAATTTTAAATGCTTTAGACGATTAAAATGAATAACATTGGAAAAATATCAACAAATATATCCTTATACAAAACTGAGGCCCAGAATTTATTTTCAATTATAAAACAAAATACACCAGTTTATATTTTGTATGCATAACAGAATCAACAATTTTAATATCTTAAAAAATATGTCCCATAAAAATGGGAGTAATGTTTGAACTAAATGAATGTTGCATTAATTGCTTTGTTATGAATTTATATATTAAGGAGTCCTGAGTGGTATAAGAACCATTTATCCCAATCTCATTTATCCAAAACTTGAGAGCTCAAGACTATTTTCCCTAGTATTCTGAAAATATCCCACATATTCTGAAATAAGAAGGAAATTATTGTCCTCATCAAACTAGACCTTCAGCACGTGCCATTAAACTTATAGTCTTGAGAAAAATATAATTTTTAGAACTTCTATGTAGCTGAAGGAATTACCCTATAACTCTACCCAAAATATTATGTAATACACTACCTAATTTTATATTAATATATCATTGTGGTAACTATTAATAACAATTAACCAGATAAATTCACCAAAACTGGACAATGATGCATTGTACTGCTTATATAATTCCAAACTATCTTGTTTGTCCAAGCAAATATTAGTTTGTAATTTGAAAACATGAAATTACTCACGAATGAGGCAACGCTTCATCAGAACTATGTGAAGAATGCCGAACCTCTGTTTCCACACTAGGCACTCGTGAAACAGAGATATTACTCATTGGGGAACATGTTTCACCCATTTCCAATGAACCACTGAAATTGAGAAGCATTTTCAATGAACAACTGGTTGAACGTAACAATTTGAGCTACAGAATGGAGGTGTATTTTTTTAAATTACAGAAATAACCATCTTTAATAGCCATATCTTTTTTCCTAATGGAAATTACTATTTACAAAGAACCAATCCTGTAGTTTGGAATACCTGTTTTGTAGTTTGCAAGGGGTTGGAATACAGAGATTTTGTGTGTTTCTGTCTCCTCTCGCTGGTTTGGTCTTTTGCTAGGCCGGTTTCGGTTGCTTCCCATCTTCAGTAGTGGTGTTAGTCACTTTGGATGTTTTTTTGGCATCCTCACTGCACTGGCACTGTCACTTGTACTGTGGTGGTTGTCTGTTTGTCATGTGTATATATATGTGTCTTGTTATTGTGTTTTTGGGGATGTTTGTCTTATTTGGATTAGGAGGGATTTTGTTAATTGGCTTAAGTCTTAAGTCTATTTTTAGCAACCTAGTTAATCCTTGGAAGTGCACCTAATGAACTTAAGTTAAATACCACCATACCACCCTCAGGGGAGCTAGTTTATCACTGCAAAAGCACTGAATGAACTTTAGTTAAGTACATTTTAGGAAATGTGCCACCCTCAGGGGGCATCCAACAAATTTTAGTTAGGTACAGTTTGCACCACCCTCAGGGAGGCACCAGTTTCATGAAAATCGTTCCTTGGTGCACTTGCATCTATTAACTAGACTACTAAAAATAAACGTTTTCAATAAATTTTGGATCAACAGGAAAACTTTTATGATCGTAAATACACAATACCAGGTAGGTTTCCTGTCATATATTTGGAAGTCAAAACCTAATAGTTGTGATCAGTTGTGTGATCAAATATATACATGAGGGATAATCTGACAAAGACTTAAGCGGATTTACAAAATCCTTTCCAACCAAAATAAGACAAACATCCCACAAAAACACTAAACAAGACACATATATATACACACATACAAGTGACAGTGACAGTGAAGTGAGGATGTGAAAAAAGATCCAAAGTGCTAAAGTGATTAACACCACAACTGAAGATGGCGAGCAGCAGAAACCGGTCTAGCAAAAGACCAAACCAACGAGAGGAGAGAGAAACACACAAAATCTACGGTAATCCTGTAGTTGATAAGAAAGAACCATACCTATTAGAATCTGGCTCAATTTTCCAACTTTCTTCCCGAGAGTGTTTAGCTGTCTTGTATAGTCCTTCTGCTCTACGTAAACTCACAGCAAAATTCTATAAATTGAAGAAAGAAAGTTATGAGCGAACTGAATGTAACTAAAGTTTTATTTATCAACTAATGAACAACAATCTACAATTAATTACAACAACAATCAGCTACAAAAGGTATGTAACTTTCAATAACAGACATAAAGAATAATTATGTATTCCCACAAAAATACATATATATGAACTCTGTTTAATTATTCTAAATATATTATACTAAAATACAATAAAAAACATCATAGCTGATGTGATTTTCCCCTTGGTTGTTTGGTACTGTAGTAAATTAGTTTCAGCTAATTGGCATTTTCTGTATATATTCCCTTAGTACTACAAAGAGCTAATTATGCATGCCTGTTTTAAAAATTCATCCAATAAGCTTAAGCCCCTCTAACATGGAATCGGAACTACAAAAATGAAACAGAAAATCACACAAGTTATGCTATGATGAACCTTTAACGACTACCAAATATATACCTTATACTGATGTTAATAACTTTCTAATAAGTCAATTATGTTCAAAGCCTGTGCTAATAGTAATAGTAATGTTGTAGTAATGTTATGCAATATATAATGACATGGATCAATATAAAATGCCAATATTTAAATGTTATTTGTGTAACTGATACTTGGACAACTTAAATATTTGTTTACCTTAATAGTTTTTGGATCTGTGCAAGTGAGAAGAAAAGCAGCAACTGGGGTAGAATAATCAGAAAGATAAACAATTGCCAATGTTGGTGTGTCCCGGTTAAGCTCTTGAACTATTAATCTATGTACTTGGTAAGGTGGCCTTATAATCTTCAGTTGTGAGCCTCTAATTGTTTTACACAATAACAAAATATCAGTCAATATTATGCAATGTACCTCAATCTGTAAAAAAAATTCAAATAAACGGTAACAATATAAAATTAATAAAAGAAACAATTTAATATAAAAAGTCAAACCTTGCTATTGTTGTGGTCCTTTAATTTTAAATCTGCTTCTGCAATTAGTTGTCTCTTATGAAGAGGATTACACCCTGGCATTGGTTTGCTTAAATCTAATTCATTATGCTGCCTTAATATTTTTTCTAGTTCATCATCTTTTGTTTCCTACAAAATTTAAACCAGGATTAATAAAGTAATTTAACATACCTTAAACAATATTCCTGCTTAATACATTTTTTTAGTAGGTATTAAGAAGTTTCATACTCAATGCATTAAGCTCAATCTAACTTAATCTAAATCTTGGATTACTTAACCTAAACATCACAATTACAGGTATTAGTCCCAATCAGTAAGAATTGAACTTCCACTGTCAGTAGAATCAAGGGTTCACCCTTAGCCACTGAGGCCCAGAATGCTAACTTATTTTACAGTCATCAAGCCAAAATGCTTTGGTACGAAAAAATGTACAATACAATAGAACTTACAACAACATCATAAGATTCTATTCTGGATATCACACTTCTTAAACTTTCCATGTCTTCCTTTTGTTTCAATGTTGTATTCACACCATTCACAAATGTATCCATGTGATCTATCTGAAAATATTAAATATAATAGTAATGTAGTTCTTAAGGCATTTGTTGTATAAAAAAAATTATGATTCACTGTTAACACAACAAGCAAATAATTCATCCCTTACCATTATTTCAAGATTACTTCTTTGTACTTGTACTGTGGAATGTTTCAGTATTGCTTTCAAAAGAAGGGAATACTTTGTTAGCCTTTGCATTGGCTTTACCAACATTTCTACCAACCGAAGTCTATTACAATCTTTTTGAGATTCACACCACTGTAAATAAATATAATCATATAATATATTCATAATGTCAAATTATATGTTAACAAGGAATCTATGTTCAGTGAAAATGAAAAAGAAAACTTACTGCTAAATATGCCGTGAACAGTTCATTTGAATGAGTTTTTTCTCTACAATATTTTTGACATTCACTTTGTTCAGAACAATAAATTACGTAAGGTGAAAAAACATCTTCACACTGAAATAAATGAACATACCAGTAATATCATTGTTATTCTTTGAAGTTAGTTTTAATGAAACAATAAACATGTCACCAATAAAGCACACAAATTAAAAAACAGATATTTAAAAAATTAAAACAATAATGAGATATTAAATGAATGTTATAACAATGGGGTTTTTATAGCCACCAGAATTTCCAACCTGGAAAAAAGCACTCAACATTCACAGTATCTGCAAAAGCTAAAGTCTAAACATCAAACCTATTGAAATAATGTCTTTACAACTGATGATGATCCTTAAATATGATTAATACTTAGCAAACAAAAATAAAGAAGTAAAAATAACAGCTGAAGCAGGTCTAAATAGCAACAGGAATAAATAAGCATTGAAAAGCCAATTTCATCGATATTAAAAATGCCACCATCAATGTAACTTAGCCAACACTAGCTCAAATCTTATTAGCAACACCATTATTTTTAGGATTAACACAGCTGTAAACTAATGTTAATTTCAGCCCTTACCAAAAATAGATTTGAAGGGTCATTAAGATACTGTTCATATTTGACTCCAACCAAAAATATGGTGAAAATCATAGCTTCTTGGCTGTTCTTTCTTCAAAAACCTGGTCGCAGACAGAGTCAAACAGAAAAATGGACAAAAAAACATAAATAACAGATAAATAAAAACAGTTCTAGACAAAATGTTGAAGGGAAGATCATTTTGCCATTAGTCTAATACTTGTCACATGCTTCAGCTGTTTCTTCTTTATATAAATGATCCTAAGAATAGCAACCTGTTTACTTAAAAACATAGTTTTTATTCACTATGCTTTATTCAATATTACTGTAAAATATCTGATGCTCATTTGCTTATCACTTAAAGCTAAACTCAATATATATATATATATATATATATATATATATATATATATATATATATATATAGTTTAGCTTTAAGTCGACATTTTATACAAGACTGGAATTTTGTTTAAATAACTCTTTAAGTATTAAATATACATCAAATTTATGATGTAACACCAAATTTAAGAATCAATTATTAACCGATCAATCATTATCACACTATTACATCAGAGTAATAACTTCTATGAACCTCTATAGTACAAAATAATGTTAGATCGAGAAATTAAAGGCAGATAATGGAGTTATGGATTATTCTAATCAAAAACTTGAAAGACAAAGTTCCAGAGGGATGATCTTTAACATGGAAATTGATTACACCATAACAAATAATAATACTACTCAAATGTTAAAAACTCAGTCTATGGTAAGAAAAGTAAATCATATTACAACTATAGTAATTGACTCAATAGTACTAGTACCATAAGTTCCGTTTTACTCATTTTAATTAAATGCTGGCAAGGGAAGACCAATGCCAGATATGCTTTTAGCCCTATTATTGTTTTTCATAAAAATAAATACACATGATAGAAGAAATGGAATAGTAAATTGTTTACAAACTTTTATAAATGCATTCAGTAGAAATGAAGGGTCCATGCAGGATGAGGTTTCACGAGCCATTGCTAACATTGGAAGTAGATACTTGGCCCAGAGACTTATGTTGCAAACAGATATCTCCTCTATATTGGAAAATAATCGAGTTTTATCAATATCGGCAAGAAGGTTGCTTTTTTGAAGATCAGACAGGCAACACAGGAAAAGCTGTAAAACAATTGAAGATATCATAAGACAAACATCCTTTAAAATACAGGCAATTATTTCTATAAAGCATCATATAATTATTCATTAATAATGTAGCAGTTAAATGGGGAGTTGGATTCTACCAGTGGTCAAGTTGAACCTAACCATTAGAGCAGTGGGACTGACCAGGTCAATCCCAGTGACAGAGCAAATTTCCATTCGATCGCAAATTTTAATTATTATTTAATAATTGTCATGTTAATTTAATTCACAAAAATATTAAATATACTGCACACATATGTTAAATATATTACACATACATCAGTTACAAGTTTCAAAGTGTGAATATAAGCAACTTCAGTGTGAACTAATTCCCATATAGCTGTTTGTTGTTGCCTCATAGCCTCTGACATGTCATCAACTTTTGAAACAATCTCCCGCCAGTCATCTTCTAACTTGTAAAGAGCTACAATATAATTAATATTTAATTTTATTAAATATTTAATAATTTAAAAAATTAACCAACACTTTTGTTAGCATGGCTTCAGCAACTATGTGTTTGTGAACTAGCTTTTGGCCCAAGTGTCTTTAGGCTCAATCTCCAAGTAAATTGATTTCCTGAAATATAGACTGACCATTAAAGTTCAGACTCAAAAAGTGGACATGAGCACTCAAATTTTAGATGCTACCAAAATGAAGAAAGGATTCTACATTTTTCAATGTTGTTAAAAGTATTTTTAAGTACACTATATTCCATGATAATAATTTATACCTAAAATTTATAAATTATAAATGTTTAAACCTTAAAGTCCATATCAAAACAATTAAGAGAAATATGTAATCATTAAGGCTTCAAATAACAGGAAAATACTTAATTGAAAACGCACACTCCTCTACGTCTTCATCTTTGGACATTCTGCATTGAGGTATACCATTTTTGCTATATGAATTCAATTTTTCTACAAGTGATTCCATCTTACTATCCTGGAACAGGCATAAAATATTAACTAATTGGAATTTTGACCTTTTTTTTAACACTGCTTCCTGAATTCTTAAAACACATAATGTAATTCAAAAGCCACTACAAATGAAAAAATTATATTCTGAATGAGGTTTTATCTGTAAAACAAAGAAAAATAAACATACCTTAGCATTACTAAAGAATCCACTCCACCTTTGTTTTGGGCCTTTAGGTTTACCATCCAAATTTACAGCATCTATATTATTTATATTGTCTTCAGTACTTGAACTAAAAAAACTACTTCTTCCTTTACAACTCTGAAAAACCAAATATATATATTTTTTATGCAGTAAAATTTGAGTATGTTCAAAGCACACTTGATTATTTTAACCTGCTGAATTCAGTATTGTTCAAGAGAGCATATTTCATGTGCAAAATGGTTACAATTTGTAAGCAATTTGTTTCCCACCAAATTTGGTTTCCATATATGTCATTGTTTGTCACTATTTGAAAACATTAGTGCTGGTTTAGTGAATACAGTTTGTACTGTGACCTCTATTATAACTAAACATTAAGAACTGAGACATTATTTTATTTCTTATGAACTTCATTTTACAGCACACTGAGACATAAGGGCAAAATGAAACATTAAACTGCCATCCATGTTGTCTCAATTGTAAACTGTAATTATAGAAATGAAGAGCCAAATTGCCGTAGAAAACAACATAATGTTTTACTTATTCTAACTTAGCCAAGGTAACACCCTGGTCTAAACACCCAATTTTAACCATCCAGGGTATTGATTTTATATGAATGGTGAGAATCAGGCAGGTAAGCCAGCAGTGTTAAGTGTTTTGAGACATATGCTGAACTGCTTGAACTTGCTTATTTAAGCTGTAAATATGAGGTCCAATATCAAAGAGATTCAACACAAATAATTAATTTTTAATTAACTTACCCTAGATGTTTTCCGACACGGATGATTAAATGTTTTATTGCTTTTGTATTCGGCTGAATCTTTATCTGAAACTAGTTTATAAAACAATCATTAATAAATACATGCTTTTTTGTTAAAGATTACACTTCAAAATTTACATTAATTTTTAAAATAGAACTACACAAAAAAATGTGTTTTTATTTCAGTATTATACTCAAATTAATAATCTTTTAATAGGAATATTTATTATTTAAAATAACATTTGCATTGTATAAACCAATTTCCAGGCACAAATACATTTTTATAATTTACTATCAAAAACTAAAAGCATTGGCTATAATTAACAAGAAATACAAACTGTCCCTTACATCTACCTCTAACAGTGATATGTTTTCCACCGAGCCATGAAGTATCTGTTGTCAAAACAGGAATAGGTGTCTTGTACTGTTCTAACATTACTTCTACATTTGATAACTCTACTCCACGTCTGGTACAAACTCCGCCCAAAGCTTCTCTGTATAAAAATTAATTTTTCAATCTAAAATATATTTATACATTAAAAAATTAAATAACTTTATAAAATAACAGCTTTAATAAATGGGAAAATATCTCAATTTTCATACATACATTTTCAGATCTCATGCCAATATATTAGTAATTACATTTATTCTAATAATCTGTTATTCTGTATTATGATAATATTATTCAAACAGAATATTGTCAAGCACATAAATAGATTTCAGAATGTAAAATACATTATATTAGCTCTGTGTTTTGATTATCCTGACAGAAAAAAAACTTTTTTCACTTACGCCAATGAGGTACCTTTAGATGCCAATAAAAATTCATGACCCGAGTCTCTTCCTTCCACTTCAAAACCAACACTGAAGTACTCAGAGCTATTTACCTAAAAAGTACATAATTATAAATGACATAGCATTATTGAACTATAAATTTGTGGTTCCCCTTAAATTCATCAACTCATTGCTGAATCCCTCCAAAACTGAATAATAATATTATTTTTTAATCAGAAATCAATAGTATTTGTAAGTAATACCTGAGATCGGGCCAGGTTGTGTCTTCTTTGTTGCAATGGCACCTCAAGGCTCACATCAGAGCTCCCAAGTCCAACCTTATCCATGTGGTTTAAACTTCGGCAGCGTGCCTAAAACACACATTCAAAACAAATGTTAACACTTTATATGTATAGAGAAGCTATAGCTTTTTCCAATAAATAGAACAATTTATTCATTCATCATATCAGGCTCATCAGCTACTATGACCACCAGCTACAGGTTTCACCAACTAAATCAGAGAATAAACTAACAAAACTATTTGCAGATAGAACCCTAGAATTAAATTTATAAACAAGTGGAGGGCAATGAATCATTAATGTAGGTCTTGCGGAATCAATGTCATAACATAAGAAATGAACATTACATGATAGGTTACTAAAAAGGAGCAGACTTCTTAACTAAACTTCTGCTATAACATTGTATACGGCAATGCACACTTCAGCTTTTCTTTTTTAACTTAGAATAAAGTGCCTCTAAATGCAAAAGATAAAAGGACTGACTAATTCCTTAAATTAAGCTGATCTCCTTATTCCTAGTTGTTAAACCAGATTTAATTTAAAAAGTTATAATCTTATAACAGATGGACACTATAATTTTCGTGCACAGAAGTATAAGATAACTTCTACTATAAAAATGGCATGCAAAATGAATAACAAAACAGATAAAAGAAAATTAATAAATTTGAAAAAAAAATTTCCACCGCAGAAAATGATTTAAAGTAAGTGAGTAGCAAGAAATACAAAATAAACATATTAAACCACATTTGGTTTTTAAAAAATTATTGGGAAAGTAATGAAATTAAGTTGCAGGTACAGCCACAGGTGCTGAAATGTGAATATTGATTTATCTTGGGGGTGACTGTACATCGAATCAATACAGTATAAATGTTTTACAAAATAAAATTAAGTTACTAGTTTTATATTTATAATTCAAATTCCAATGGATGATGACTAGAGTTGACTCCATATTAAATCACTGTTCTCAAAATAGAAAAGATCATTAAAAAAAACAAGTAATTAAACAACATTCATTCATATATTTTCAAATAGAATCTTATTTCTTTTTTTAAATATTGGAGAACATTTCCATAAAATTTAATGTCAATGAGTGTTAATCATTTAAATCATAAGTAAAATCATCTATCATTTTTTCCAATTAAAACAACTTACATGTGAACTAAATACAAAAAATAAATACATTTTACTAGCACTTATCAGAAAAGAAAAATTGTTTAAATATTATCTCTAATTGGAAATGCTAAAAGAATATCTATTAATTTGGAAATCTTTAATAGAACATAAGTGTAATAATACTATGTTCTCACGTATTTACATTTATTCGTGTAGTAGGTGGTGAAACAATCAAGAAAATGTTCATGGTGGCATTAACCACGTACTGCCGTTCAACATTCGATGGTTGTGGAGTCATCTCTAAAACAATATTTTAATGATCAAATAAAATAACCATAGAATCTGTAATGCATTATAGTACAATTCCAAATAAAACTAGTGAAAAATAATTAACCACAAAATAATAATTTCTTTGTTAATTTTTCAAATTATGGACCATATGTATATTATGAAAAAACTAAAGATGTATAACTAAGATGATTTAGCTAATGTTATCAGAGCCATAAGATAGATGGTAGTAAGTAGGCATGGCTTATACTACAAACTCCTTGTTTTAAATAGTCTGAAGTTTTCTTGATTATTATCAATCATTGTTCCAGTATTGGAACTTTTCAGCATTTCCAAATTATTCAACCGATTTCTCTATTTAATTATTTTCCAGTGAAAATAATATTATGACCACTTCTAATATTATTTTAATTTCAACAGAATGTTATAATTAAAATTAAATAGAACAAACACACACACACACCTAATGACACATAATTAGAAATGGATAATAACCATAATAGTGAACATTTTTTGTTTTTTAAATGAAAAAAATGTAAATAACACTGTAATAAACAGTAAAATAATATTGTCTAAAATGAAATAAATTTGGGAATATAAAAAAGTTAGAAACATTCATATACCAGAAGTTAGTGAACATTCATATTAATTTCCCCAGAAAATTGTTCCGCTTATACATTCTTTATAATAATAAATCAATGACCCTAGTATTTCTAGCAATAATCAATTAAGACTACTTTTAATAAAGAAAATAATTTGTAGTACAGGAGATAAAATAAATTGTGTAACTTCTGTTTCACCAATCTTGTCATTTCATAATCTATAACTTGTTATAAATACCTTATTACCTGTTGTTGTAAAAACCTGAGTCAATTCATGATGTGTTTTATAAAGGTAAACCTTAAACAACATGTTATTCCTAAAGTAACTATATTCACTTGTACCTTTGAAACTTCAAAACGATAAATATCCATAAATACCTCAAAGGAGTAGCCTGACTCCATTAAACCCATCATGAAAAT
Source organism: Lethocerus indicus (assembly GCA_019843655.1). Classification (NCBI taxonomy): domain Eukaryota; kingdom Metazoa; phylum Arthropoda; class Insecta; order Hemiptera; family Belostomatidae; genus Lethocerus; species Lethocerus indicus. The sequence goes on along the minus strand of JACDQD010000003.1, from coordinate 14,460,741 downwards.
CCTTATTGATTAAAAAATAATATTTCTACACATTCATAGTGAACCACGATCACACAATTACACGACGAAAAATCTAATCTCAAGAGAATAAATTAATTCTCGGAGTGTTAGCATTTTAATCTAACAAGTTTTCGCACTTGTTTATCATTCACGGAGCAGGTTATAGTAAATGCGAACTTCAACCAATTATGAAGATGGATTAATTTTCTATGCTTACCCTCGCGCACATTGCTTGTACCAACCCTCAAACTTTAATTTCACTACGTAGTTTTATTAGCAGAGCCTTATAAAGAAGGAATAGATGCGTTCAGATAATTTATAATTCAATACAGCCCTATTTAAATGGGCAACAGAAAAATATTATTTAAAAGTATTACACAAAATTCTAGAATCTCAATATACGCAAATGAATTACGTGTGAATTACATGTCCTTCATGCTTTCGTTTCGTGGTAATTGAAATATTTGTGCTAAACATTAATAATATATTAACGTTCAGTAATGTTTTCCATCCATTTAAATAAGTCAAGCATAAGCACCGGTATATTAGAAAAATGAGCGTGCGCAGAACGTGCGTTTATTTGTGTGGACCAGACGACCTGTGAAACCTACCCTAATTTAAGGTGAGTATGCAAACCCTCTTTACTAGCTTCTGTCAATTTTTTCAACTGTCATTTTACCCCAGTTTGTATTTTAGAACATTATCCCGGTTGTTTGAACAAATTAATTTATTTTGTACACGTCCTGAAAAGTACTTGACATTTACTTAAAAACATTTAGATGGTCTTCTTAGCTATATTAAATACATACAGTTGTATTTAAATAATTAAATTAGCTATTTGAATAAATACAACGAAAGTATTTGCCCACCATGTTTTAGCTAGATTTTCATGTCGCAGATTAACTTTCTTACAGGAACTTTCCATTATCCATTCATATTGTACCTGTAATGGTTATAATTGAGTTAGCCAATGTCTCAAGCCTTTCTAAGTTAGACAAATTTCCACAAGGTATTTTTAATAAATTAAGAATACTAAAATATCATAAGGAAAAACAATTTATGATTTTATTGTAGGTTTCTGATTAATTTCTCGTCTTCAGAATGGCTTGTAATATAGTTAATGCTTTAATACTGGTGTCCGAAAAAGCGGCTAATATAGCCCGAATCTGTCGAAAAGAAAAGCATTTACTGTCTTTGTTAGTTCAAGAAAAGAAAGAAGATGAAAAGAATCCAAGATTCGTGCATGATTTTAAGACATTCGCTGATGTTTTGGTCCAAGAGGTCGTAAAATATGAAGTGGGTCGAAAGGTATTTTTTATTCTTATTTATTATTATTATTTATTTTAGTAGGACTCAACTGCTTTCTAATTGTTCTTAATTGCATTAAATTTCATACTGTACGTTATATCCTTTTTTTATAGTTTCCTTCTTTAAGTGGCTTTATTTATGGTGAGGAAAGTAACGAGTTTCTGTGTGGCGAAGAAACTGTATTTGTAAAAGTGCAGAAAACTCAATCAGAAACTGAAAAGTTGCTTTTTAAAATTCTGAAAGATTATACAGCCGCAACCCTCTTGGCTAAGGAAGTCCACAGGGATATAAACATTTCGAATATTCAGCACGATGACTTTGTATTGCCTGAAAATGTTGGTATTTGGATAGACCCAATAGGTAGGTGATTATCAACTTTTTTTTAACCATTCTTAAGTGCATTATATATATATATATATATATATATATATATATATATATATATATATAAAACTGCGCACTATTCACATAAATGCGAACATTTCCTGTTAAATCTTAATAACTAAGATATGTAAATTTTCTGTCACTAGACGCAACTGCTGAATACATCCGAGGAGATACAAAAATTGTCCATAAACGACTGTATGGAGGGCTACCATGTGTTTCTGTCTTAATTGGTGTTTTTGACCGCAACACAGGCATACCTATCATTGGTATTATAAACCAGCCATTTCACAAGAAAGAAGAAAACTCGTAAGTTATTTATCTTTCGTTGCCCAGAATGTTTGTGGTAGTAATTGAAAGTGTCACTGAGATATTTCTCGCGAACATTATCATCCGATTTCAAAAATGCACACTGTACTGCCAACTGCAAGAATATGTATCAAGAACAAACAAAACGGGTTAAATTATTTCAGCACGGGAACAGTTATGTGCATAACAGACTACGAATATATTATATGCTCATAACTGAAATCTCTATACGTTACAGTTACCATTTCTTAACCATCGCATCGTCTACATAATATAATGGTAACATATAATTTGAAGATGCCTTTGTTAGAAAGGCAGCGAGCAGTATACATTGGGAGATACAAAATCATTTCGATACAAACAAGTTTTTCTTTTACATAAGAACAGGATTTATTGTATGGAAACGTGTGGAAGTATTACCGTAGATTTCGTGTGTTTCTGTCTCCTCTCGCTGGTTTGGTCTTTTGCTAGACCGGTTTCGGCTGCTCGCTATCTTCAGTAGCGGTGTTAGTCACTTTTGGCACTTTGGATATTTTTCTGGCATCACAGTACAAGCGACAGTGACATCCTCACTGCACTGTCGGTCTAGCAAAAGACCAAATTAGCGAGAGGAGACAGAAACACGAAATCTACGGTATTCCAACCCCTCGCATACCACAAAACAGGTATGTTAAACTGTGTGTGTGGAAGTATTGTTTGAGTATTGATTTTCTTTATAGTTGTATTCTATTTAGTTGGACTGGAAGATATGTCTATGGGCTTTCGCTGGATACGTATAACGTCACGGGCCCAGAAAAGTACCCAGAATGTTCGGATAAGGTAAGCAGCCGAGTACATAGACGAAACTGAACTTGTCAATTACATTATCGTACCCGAACTTTGTCGAAAGGCTGTCACGCTCTTTGGGAAATAAAGAGTATTACTATCATCATTAAATCATTCATGTAGATAGCCATTTATTTCAATGGTGTCCACAACTAATGCTTGTACTGTACCATGTGTCTTATCGATAATAAAATTGTGTTTGAAATATTAGAATTAAATCGAAAGTGCGCAAAATAATTGTAACATTTACAATTACAGGTTATAGCGGTCAGTTCCAGTGAAAATGAGGAGATCAAATCCGTGTTTAGAGAAAGTGGATACACAGTTGTAGAAATACCAGGGGCGGGGTATAAAATGTTGTCGGTAATAACCGGAGAAATTTCGGCATACATCCTGAGCCAACCGACAACATTTTTCTGGGATACCTGCGCCTGTCAGGCCATTCTCAAATCGCTGGGCGGTGACGTGCTCGATTTTACTACTCTGGAACCGCTCAATTGCAAAGGAGGAAAAACAGTGAACGAATATTGCAACATTGGTGGAATCATAGCTTACAGGAATTCGAGCCTGAGAAATGAAATCATTATTTTGCTACGTTCACTAAGAAAACATTGAACATAATAATTTGTGTTGATTATTTTCATATTCTTCAAAACATGTTATCTTATGCGACTATATATGAATTTGGACTTATCCTTGGTTTCTTTCTATTTATTTACCTTCGTTAAATAGCAGTTACCTGACTAATCTCTGGGAATTCAGCCTTTAAGTATGGAGATGGAGTCTTTTGTGGTCTGCGAGATTTTGGAATACCAGTGATAGGACAGTGAGTTGATCCTGAAAACTACGGTTCTACTACGCCCTTGTTAAGAACACAAAATGCAGACATAAATTATTAGAGCTGAAATACGTGTTGAATGAGAGAAATGAATCGAAGTATACTTCGATTTTCGAATACAAAAAAATGAGTTCATAGGGTAATACAGAGGGGTCCAAAAAAATGTATCCACTATTTAAAAGTCCATAACTTGCAAAATAATTGACGGAGTTCTCTCATTTTTGGTAGTGTTATAGTTTGTAGTTCCGGCAATCGCCATACAAGCGTTGTATTGCGCTGTTTTGTTTTGTCAGATGACAATCGCCAGATAGTAAGTGTTTTGTTGTTAGTTATACCTTGTTACTCGGGTAAACTTGGCTGGCGTAAGGATGAAAGGAAGTCAGTTTTGAAGTGGTATTTTAAGTACGAAAACATTAATTAGGTTCAACGGCAATGGCGAAATGTCATTGTTGTTCATTGTCTACGTCGCATGTCGCGAATCTCTCAATTTATAAACTAACAATTTGGAAAATAGCAACTGAACTGCTAACCATTAAATTATTTGCCACGTAGCAATTATTTGTATTCATTCGAAAAGTAAATCCTTTCTATAATTATATTTGGGCACATTTATGAATGTATAGTATACAAAATCAGATATATGATGATAGTGGAAAAAAGGAGGAAAGATTAGAACCAGTTCACATTATAATGAATAACATACGTTATCGGGGTGAGCAGCGTTGAATAAAGAGACCCTTTGTCTGGTCTGTGTAAAAAGCTACGCCAGCACGTCATAACCCGATAAGCCCAGTTCAAAGAGAAACCGCAGAATCAGCAATAAAAATCAGTAGACCAAAGGCCTACTAGAGATTCTTACAAATGGGTTTAGTGAGAAGTATTTCTCACACTATTTTTTAAGTCGTGTTGAGAAACATTAATTATTTACACTAGGTTAACAGTTAATTATCAAACATAATATTAGTAGCGCTGACTGCCTTCCAGTAAGAACTCATCTTGATATAGGAAAATTATCGGTTAGCAGGGATTAACCCCGCGCTGTTCCAGGATTTTTCTCCCGTTTTTGGACACCACCAGAGTAGGTTCCATTCAATGGGGAATGAAACCCCCCTTCCTCTTGTGTATTGTCTGCTTCCGACGTTTCGGAACTCTTACTGGTTCCATCATCAGGAAGATACAAGATACAAATAATTTTATTTTTATATGAATACAAATATGACATCGATAAAAACGATATACAAATAATGATTCGTACATGCATTCCGGCCTACGGGCCTTTCTACACATATATACTTAACTATTATGATACATTAATCTTGAATTGTTTACAATATTTGTGTAATATTCGGGAAACTTTACAATAAAAACCCGAGAACTTAAGCTACACTCACTTCATTCACTCGCGCAGACACAGACACTCACTCACGCACTTTGCACTTGCCACTTAGGTTCACTACACTGCTCGCGAAACTCGGTGTCGGTGCACTGATCACTGGGGCACCGGTGACCAGTCGTATACCGTCGTTAGCACTATAACACTATAGGTACATTAACTAGCACATTCACAGCTTCAACTGTCAAATTGAATGGGGGGTCTTCTAGATTGGCGTGAGGACCCTCCTCCTTGTGGTACGTCTTTTGAGTGGCCAGTGAGGTTTTTGGGGTAGCTAGCTGGCAGGACGATACCAGGGGATTTGGGTGGTTTTGTCTCTGTGTTCAGTCGTTATTTTATCAATTATTTCGGCCAGTTTTGGTGTCTGGGCTAAGTTGTGTACTTGAGAAGATCTTCCTAGTTTGCTTTTGGCCTGCTGGTTTACAGCCTGTATATGTGTTGACCACAGCAACTTTTCGTTTATGTGCAGTCAGAGATATGCTTGTGATTTTTTGTGCCGTGTTTTTCAGTCTGTCTAGCAGTTTCTTCGGCGATAGGCTTGAGGAGTAAAGGGCCAGATCATCGGCGAATGCCTCTAATTTGACTCCCTTCGGGATATCCGAGATGAGGTCGGCGGGGTATAAGTTGAATCGGTGGGAAGAGGACGGATCATTGGGGGACGCCTGCCGGGATAGTGGAGGGATCGGAGATCGAGTCGTTGATTTCAACTCTGATCTTCCTGTAGGTGAGGAAGGACCGAAGGAGAACGCACATTCTATTGGCACTTCCGCATTGTGCATTTTATAGACGAGTCCGTCAGGCCATACCGAATCAAACGCGTTTTCACTAGAGCAGTCGATACGCCTCGGTCTATTTGGTTTTGAATGTCGCTGACGACTCGCGTGAGTTGGTCCACTGTCGATTGTGTGTTTCGGAACCCGAATTGAGTCGGGGGCATTATTTGGTCAATATTATTTTTTCAGTGATTTTCGAAAGGACAGACTGATGGGGCGGAAGGCCTTTGATGTGTCGGAGGTTTGTTGGGTTTCGGGATGGGTATTATGAGAACCGTCGTGAACAATACAATGGCTTTCCGGGATACCTGGGGCTGTCCTAGTCCTTGTTTTGCGGATAGTGCTGAGGATTTCTATAGGGGTGGCGGGTTTTATTGGGGTGTCCGTTAGACTCTTACCTCGTTGTATTTCCTCCAAGTATTGTCAGCCGGGTCCTCTTTGCTGCCGGGTTCTTTTGATGTCTCCTTCGACTGCAGGCCGGGTCAGGACTATTGTCTTCTTCACGTACGCCGCTATTTTCTGGCTGTTGGCGGCGATTTCTCTGTCCACCGTCTCTTTGTGGATGTTGGCGAAATACTTTAGTAGCGTTTCGGTGTTTCCTTTGTTGTCGAATATTTTTTCACCAGTTTCCGAACGTAGGATCGAGACGCTTTTTCCTGACTTATTTGTTAGGTACCGTATGATTTTCCAAAGGCTTCCGTCAATAAAACTCGCTTTCTGGACTTTCTCCCACTTCTGCTTTTTCCAGTGCAGGATTTTGAGTTTAATTTCTCTTTCTAGCCTTTTGGTTTCCCTTTAATCTTCCCTGTTCCTGTGCTTTTGCCATCAGCTGTTTGATGTCGTCCAGTAGAACTGGTGGTTTTATTGTCGACGTTCTAATCGGAATCGCTGTACGTATAGACGATTGAATGGTTTTCGTTAGCGTCTCGATTGCATTTTCTATGTCCTGGTCCGAGCACCATCAGGGTCCCACTGAAGAGTGGATCAACTTGGGCTCCTTATATATGTGGCTTGGTGGCAACGAACTATCTTTTATCAGCCATAATGTATCCTTTATTAATGATCTTTTTTAAAAATCAACATTTTATGATGTTATGATGAGAAAGCCATTCTGTAATTTTTATCGTCCTTGATTGTCTTAAAATACGTATCAGTTTTCTGAAAAGAATCATACAATGTTATGTGATTGTAATTTATTATTATGAATTATAACATTGTATGCTTATGTTAATTTTTTATGTAAATAAGAATATATAAAAATTAATAATTGACACAGGAATATAAATGAAATGATATGCAACGTTAGGTGATCGCACCTTATTTAATAGTTACACTTATTCTTTATATTCCTTTTAGATAATAGTAACTCATTAAATTATATCAATAAGTTGAAAAATTAAATAGTGTAGTTTCTAATAATTATAATGTATATATTTTAAGTCGATATTTGTTTCAGGTGGCACTACTGTGGCAACTAGAAACGTAAACAACAGTGTTCAACTGATGGTCGGATTAATAACCTTGCTTGCTTATATACGATGGTTTGTTTGTATTAAAAGTACTTAAAAGATACTATGTGGGGATTCGATAAGTTGTGGTTATTTTTATATTGGCAAGTTAGGCCTCTTATTAAGTGGTTCCTTAGGAAAACGACAAAACTTTGTGAATTACAAAGGATATGTTACGGCAAACCAGTCGGTTGTTTAAGATCACAGTCAGTAGAATTTTCTTTGCGAAATTCTCGATCTTCTGAAATTCAAGCTATGATTATTAGATTGGACGAAAGTGCCAAAAAAAAAGAGTTACACGGACTAAATCAAAAATCAGCGTTAGTGGATGCAGTGAAAACGGTAGTAAGAAAGAAACAAATTAAACTAGAGCATCATAAACAATTTGTGAAGTCATTCAGTCGATGTGTGGAGCATATATGGGGTTACCAACAACTATACCATGAAGTCGAATCATTGCGGTTAACTCAGTATAATTCAAATAATCCAGAACACGAGGAAAGGTTAATTCAGCTTTGGAATGCAATGAAACCTGATATGCCTTTAGATGCCAGAATTACTAAACAATGGCAAGATATCGGATTCCAAGGTGATGATCCAAAAACAGATTTTAGGGGTATGGGTTTATTGGGACTAGAAAACCTTCTTTATTTCGCTAATGAATATTCAGCAGCTGCTATTCATGTGTTGTCACACTCACTGCATCCACAGTATGGATATGCATATGCCATTGTTGGTATCAACATTACAAGTATGGCCTATGATTTACTGAAGGACGGAACGGCCAAAACTCATATTTATAACGTATGTAAAAGTATGCCAAGTCTTCGAGTTTTTCACCAGTTATATTGCTACCTTTTTTATGAATTTGATAAATTCTGGGTAGAATCAAAGCCCAAAGATGTTATGGAATTCACATTCATAAAAGACAAGTTTGAATCCACCATACGACACTCTTTGGCCAATCCCACAACAATATTCAGAATTAATTTTATTGTGGACACTGTTTAAAATACACAACAAATGGATGTATGAACACGCAAAATATGTAGTTTCTTTTTCTTTACTTTTTCTACTTTATTGATTTGTAGAACCAAATGATATGTACCTGCACAATCATGTCATGCTTCATTGTGTATTTATATCACGAACATTTATTAAATACATTTTAGTTATATATTGGTGCGTCATATAAATATGTGTATTTAACTTATACAAGAATAAAAATGCGGACTTTCATGAATTGAATATGTATAATGTAACCTCCCCTTGTCTAACATATCTCGCCACCTGTCGTCTTAAATTAGTACTAAGTTTGTATTGTTAGTCCCCAGTGGTTGGTCTAGTCCCGACGAAGGATGTCTATACATGCACCCCTATGTAACGTTCGTTCGTTCTCCCATTTGAACGGTAAGTTAACATATTTCCTTTTTGAATCGATTCGCGTTGTTTTATATCAATTGAAGATAGAGTTGTTCAAATTAAAATAGGACGAAATGTTTTCCATGTTAAATATAAAAAATATATTATTTTCCGTGTTTAGTTAATCCTACCTTTGTTAAGGGTATTCTCGGAAATTATTAAATAATTCCAGTTCACAATTGAGAAAACAATTTGTATTGTTCAATTTAGTTCATGACATTAATTATTCAATATTATAATCTTAAATTTATGATATTTATATTCAGTAAATACCTTAAGGATGTTTTATGTACAAAAGTGCTGCATTTTATATATTAAGAATAATGTACTATAATGTCTTTATTAATTATTGGAAATTTATTTTTATTGTCAGTAGGGCATTACCTTTTATAACAATATCATCAAACTTGTCATAAGTTTCAGTTTCCTTTGTGCCAGTTAGAAACATTGTATTTATAAATTGAACATGAAGGTCATTGAATTTAGTTTTAGGTAGAAAAGCCTTTCTTGTTTTATTCTGTATTCCACCAGCTTTTACGTTGTATCTGTTATGCAGTATCAACAAGGCCGAATTTGTAGGATTGTCATATTTCGATATAGTTCTCAAGTTTAAGAGGTGAATGCGTTTAGGAAGAGTGTTAGTTAGCATGACAAGTTGCTGTATTCCCATGTTATCTGTTTCATATAAACTGCAAGGATGAAGTAAATGTTGAAGCCTTTCATTTAATATAGAATTTGAAACTTTCTTTTTTTGGAAGAGAATTGCAAATCGTGACTTTGTCCTTAAATTATCTGTTATACCCTCACCCAAACCTCTATTATCATCATGGAAATTTCTTCTGTCCAACATTATTTCAATCCATCCTTCTTTTATGCTTGCAACACCATGAGAATGGTCACTGAAAATTGTAAGTCGTAGTGTTTCATCTTCAATAAAAGCTATACTTGTCATGGGATAGTAATTTCCTTCAATTCCAATTTTGTCTATGAATTCTCTCTTACGCATCTGAAAACCATTAATATCTGTGAAAAATTGAGTGCTTTTAAGATCCGTTTTAAATCTCAAAAATAGTTCTAAGTGTATTTGCCCTTTTATTGTTCCCAAATCAGTTACAGTGTTTATTTCTATTAATTCATTTAAAGAATTCATTTGCTTATAGATTCTTGTTGAAATTTCTAGGACAGTGTCATATATGACATTTACTTCACTGTATAAATTCCCATCATTCACGATTATGATTTTTTTTGTATTTATATTACTTTTCATTTCAGGTTTAAATAAATAAGCCCCACTTTTTCTTGGAACAGTCTTATATCTGTTTAATTCAGTTTCCAGTTTTAGTATATTGTTATTTTTCATAATGTAGTTTAATAATCCAGTTTGTCTGTCAAAAAGAAGCTTTTGCTTTTTATTTGAAATGGAAAAGTATTTTTCTTCCATATTTTCATTCCGTAATGTGTATAGATTGCTGAAATTCCTTGATTTTAATGGTTTAGATTCAATGGAGAATACATTTATTGATAAAGGAAGTAAGTTTGTTATAAAAACAAGCTCAAAAATATTTTTGGCTACTTGTAAATTATTTATATTATCTGTTGTCCAAATATAACTCAATTGGTGTTCTATTTCTTTTCCATCCTGATCAGTGACCCGAACATTTGTTTTATTTACTCTAATAATGACAAGATTATTGTTATATTGTGATAAACTGTTGTATGCAACAATATGTTTTACTGTAGTAACATTTGTGGTCTGAAGTCCCAAGAAACGTTCAAAGATTGTATCAAGCTCTAATGTAGACAGGCAGTCTAGAGTTTGGGTTAGTAATAGACTAGCACATTGCATTTGTACATTATCTAAATAGAGTAATGATCTAAGTAGTTTTCCTCCATAATTTATTACAACATTCTTTTTGGAGGTCCCTGTTATGGCATCATGATGTTGGAATAGAGCTAGATCTCTTCTAGCCTTAATTATTTTACAATATAAATGTTTTAAGGCTTGGTAATGGTAGATGGAATGTTTCTGTCTAATGGTATTTAATGCTATTGTATAAATTATTTCTGTTGAACGCAAACTGATTTCCAGTTTTCTGCACATGGATTTCCAGTAAGGCCTTGAAGTAAAATATCCACTCCAATATTCTGCTGTTCCTTCTGGTCCTATGTCACTGTATACAAAAAAATCTCCTTTTAATTTTGTGTGATTTACTTTTAATGCTGCTCTCTAAAACAAAATGTTTAATGGCATTATAAATAATTAGTAACTGTGATATAATTTTAAATTAAATTTTTTAATTTTAATTAATTGTGTGACGGTTTTTTAAAAAGAAAATAAATAATTAGAATTCTATATATTTGTTCATCCTAGACCAGCAACAGTTCTACAAATTACAGCTAAAAATACATCTAGAGCACATTTATTACGAGAAAGTATGCACTCATTTAATACATTTCATCACTGAAAAAATGAATAAATACAGTTCTACTTGTATAAGAAATGTCTTTTAATAGGCCAGGTACAGTGTACTTATAGAGGCAGAAAAGAAAAACAAAACTACTTTATTGTTGATATTTAGTCAATTATTATTAATAACAATAATAATTTAATAAATGTAGTAAACATTAAACATTGACATACCTCCTTGAAATATTGTTTAGGTGTCCCAAAATTGACATAAGCATGATATAGATCAAAATTATGATTTATATAGTTTATCAAAGCTTTATAATTGTTGTACTGCTCAATCCACTCTGACTCATTTTGGAATCTGAAGTCATCACCTAATGTTACAATTACAGTATTTCCTTCTGTCATGCTTCCATATCTGCCATACTGACCAAGCAGCAACTATTAACAATTCACATATTTCAAACTCTTAGTTTAGGGTTGTATTAATTCTAGGATATGTTGAAACTTATGGTCTCGAATATATTATATAGGTAATCACAGTTAATTTTGTTGTTGTTATATGATTTTAACTTATCATAACTCTTGTAGCATGACAACTATGCATTTTATTGAGAGAAACTAATGGCGAATTCTATGTATTAAAAGGATTTAAAGTTTTTGTGGTCTGTGATATAAGATCAAATCTGAATATTAGTCCTCCAGAAAATATGTAAAAGTTTTAAATATTGTTTAGCTCCATGCAAAAAATGGAGTGAACAAAATAAAAACGAATGTTCTTGCAAGTGGATGAATAAAAGGGGGGTAACTTATTTAATAAAGTTAAATACCTCTGCCTTTTGCCGCACATTTGAAACGTCTATTCTTGTCGCGTTTCCAATCAGGTAGTTGAAATCAAACTGGGGGCATACTGTATAATCAGGACCACACGACGCTGTAACAGAGTAACTTCGCCCGTGTTGTACTCTGAGCCTAATGTTTGATTCATCATCGAAGTCCTGCGTCCACACTAGATCGAGTAACGCTTCTTCGCCCAAATATCTTTTCCAACCGTAATGTACCCTTTGCACAATTAAACCCCCTTTCACTCCGGAGGATGCTAACAAATACGGCATGGTAGAACTAAGCCCGAACGGGTCGATTGACCAAGAAGTTTCTGGTAAAATGGCCAAATTTTCTTTTAGCCAGTGATGACCTTAAACAGGAAACAACAGTATGATAAATGTTTGCGTCGTTAATTTAGGCATAGAATCATAGTATCATCAGGTTCTTATATTAAGTGAAAATCGGAGTTTACTTCCTTTACGGATAAAGGAGTGAGTCCATGCGACTATAGAGGCGACCAAATTAGACTAGATGGAAAGTTATTTTTATTGGGATTTCCAGTGGGCTCTGGTCTGGCAGAGAGTTGAATAAGAATGAGTTTTCCCACCGACAAATGAACAGCGTGAATATGCCTATTTTCATGTGCTAAATGAACCAGATTCCATTGGTCCATGCCTTCTGGACTGACATACGAGATTGAACAAGACAGCTCATGATTGAACAAGCAACAATTGACAAATAAGCTGAGCTGAGCGGTTCACTATTAAAAAAGCCCGAAAAGCCAAAGTCAGTGTAGACAGGCAACCCCCCCCCCCCCGTACCGGTGGAAGTTACTGAAGATGTTATAGCAAAAGACCAAACCAGCGAGCTGAGATTTTTATTTTGGGTTATATTTTAGTATTCTTATTACCAGATTTTCTCATTCTGTTAGCTGTTAGAGTATAAAATAAATAGTCCAATAATTTACAAATGTACTCAGCTCAGAGAAATGGCAGGGCCAGGACAGATTTAATGAAGGTCCTGCACTCTACAGAAATTTCAAAAAATTTCAGAGTACTAATGCTTTAAACATGAGTACATCATTAGTCATTTTATAACTTAAGATTTAGAAAACAGTTGATTTTATATTTATATTTCCTGACTTCTACCTTGAGCTTAAAGAGAGTAATGTAAAATTTCTGTAATATATATAAAAATTAGATTTCACTTCTAATGAATGGAATGTTATAATCGTAAACACAGTAAGAAATATTCAATTTTTGTCCCGGTCTTGTAACCTATAATCGGTTTGTAGTAGGTAATAGATGCCAATATCGTCAATTTTCACCCTAATTTAGGGAAACATTCCCTATTGTCTCGACAGTAAAAACAAAACCAGATATCCGTAAGTGAAATCGTAATATTGGATCAGAATATATAACCAGAAGTTCATTTTGCGATATAATTTCTTTAATATTATATCAGGTTACCTTCAATTAACTGATTTAATAATGAGAAAACATGCGTTGTTGCTTCATCTGCCATTACCCATCCGCCAGTCAATATTTCCAACTGCCCTTTTTCAATTGCAGTTTTAATATTTAGTCGTGAATTTTTATTTGATCTGTAAATATGTTTTTATTCAAGGAATTATTAATTGATATATAGAATCAAAATTTTAAAAATTATTGACATTTTTCCTCCACTAACACTTTGTTTTGATCAAATGTCTGTTCCTATAGTGATGACAGATCTTCTACGTGGCATAATGATTTAATATAATATTAGTTAATATGATATTTGATTATTATTTTATTACATTATAATCTATGAAGTATAATAATTACATTTGACAATTTACATTGAAAATGTGCGGAGCGCATTCGTTATATTGGAAGAATCCTCAAATCAATAAAGTGCAACGACTGCGCATGAACAAGTAGCGAAATGAAATCCGAATGATAGTTCATTTCGAAGAGGGAACAATGAAGACGGGAGAAATTTTTATTTTTTAAAGACGGAAGCATAGTTTTCATAACAATGTTTGAAGTGTTATTGCATTTTGTAAAACTGTTTGGTCACAGTGTTTTGAAAGTACAGGTGTGTCTGTGTAAAGGGATAGATCCCTTTCAGGGGATCAGGATAGGGACAGAACTTTCAGGTCTGTAGTGTTGGATGCATCTTCTACACAAGCAACATTTTTTGTGTTGCAATGAAACATGAAAAGAGTTGTTTATGTTCCATTTCCACCGCACTTACTGTCCAAATTAATTCAATTATTAAGAATTGGTCTGAGATTTATATGACTTGTTTTTTGCAGCGATATGGGTCAAAGGAAGTACTGTTGTATTCGGTGAGTTTGGGTTTATCGGAAATTTGGCCCTAATATTTAATTTTATGTGCGAATAGATGAATGATATAATAAGTTAGAAATGTAGTGTGGTTTTAAGCATGACTAATAGTGTAGCATTGCGTCTGCATTTGAAATGTAAAGCAGACCTGAGAGTGTTGTCATTATTATATTGTTATTATTATTGTGTACTTCAGCTTGGACCTTCAACGGTCCAACCCCTCTCCGTAGCAATCCGTCCGTGTAAGATTGTTGCTTGTTGAATGTGAAAATTATCTTTTTTTCCAAGAATCTTTAATCTCTCTTTCCTAATGAAGACGAAATATTTATATGCAGACACAACTCTGGAAACTATTATTGACTGCTAGCGAACCCTGAAACCAAGCTACTTCCAAGAAACCTCGGTGTGCTGAAGTTCTTAGAAACGCCCTCAGAACTTAATTTATATATGTATACTCTACTCTTTATGTAAGGTAATATGTATACTCTTGCATATGTACTCTATGACGTACTGGGGTTTAGAAGAAAATTTAGTACTGTATGAAAACGTCACGCTATCTAGCTTATTTGTTTATATACAGAGAGTGGGTTATCAGTCTAGAATTGGCTTCAGGGTCTACAGTTATCCGGAAAAAATATACTTCATTGAACTCTGAATACAATTCCATCATTATGTTTCATTTCATCCTTTCCCATAATCTATCGGTTTGTTAAGCTTGATGTATGGTATATATGCACTAGATGTATGGTATAGATAATTAAGTACAAATACCTTTCCCACCAATGATGCAAAAAGCTTATTTCAGACCATACAAATTTCATATCAGTCATTGTAGGCAGAACTTCAGCTACCAGGTTCAATATGTGTCTTGTTTTAGTATCATAATATGTCTCAAATGTTTCTAACCACCCCGCATCATTATGTGAGAATGGTACTATATAAACCTGTAAAAGTGTTAACATCTAATATTGCAGTTCAAACTTCCTGTAGAGTTCAGTTTATCACTTTATGCCAGTATTAAAGGTAGTAGTATTATTACTTTTTTATAACTTCTTTTATTTGTATGGAATGTTAACATATATTTATAGTTATGTATGCAGAGGATAATAATACTTCATCTTGATCATTTTCAAATTAAAATTATTTATTGGCATTTTATGTTTTGGTGTGCAAATGTCACGTGAATAAATATTAATATTCATAAATTTTAATACAAAAAAATATTTTTAACCTTTAGTGGTTGATGCCTCCAGTTCTTCAGACCATTAAGATATCTTAATTCCATTTCACTATTCCATAGCCAGGTATTATTTCTGGGTACCTAAAAGACGTGTTTTTTAGTAATATTCACATTTTCAGATTGATTGTCATTGGCATTAAAATATGGAAAAAACCTGAAAATTCAATTTCGAATATTCCACAGTTGTATCCAGGTATTTAGTGTTGTTTATAAGTGGTTGTCGGCAAAATTCACATGTCTTTGTAGCAAGAACGAATACAAATAGAATACGATAGAACAGTTCAAAATTAACGTTTTGTTTCTGTAGCTCTGATGATTTCATCTTTAATCATCATCAATTTTTGTGATAGTATGAGGTACTAAGTCCGTGTAGTAAAATTTCAGTTGTATTAATGCCATTCAGTTTCATTGCAGTTTCGTAGAAAAGAGGAATATGTACAAATTGAAATTAGTTATACATAACTTCAGGTAAAAACATAATTATAAATATATAAACTTTAATAAATAAGATGTTTATATATTTGTGATTATCTGTTAATAATAAGGCAGCTGATCTTTTCATATTCTTGTGTTTCTATTGTTCAATTTCATTGTTTGCATTGTTTCAATATTGCGATCTTAGGATACAGTAATCAGTAATCATTTAAGGTTAAATCACAGAAAACAGTGCCACCTGACTTTAACCCCTTTAATCGATATATCGAACCCTTACTTTTCTCAACGGAACGAACACTCCTTTCTACATTATGGTAAGGAACAGAATTACTCTTACAAACCCGATGAAACTTATTTATTAAGTTAGCCCGTGATCCGATAGACATGCGGGACGTACAAAAAAAACGAGAAATCGAGCCGACATCCGTACAAAACTCGATAAGACACTCGGCATTCGCATTAACGCAATCGAAACAAGCAATCCAAATGGATAACTTCCATTCGGAATGGAAGTTTCATCGATATTGAGGTTCCGCGTTGTCGGTAGTGAAACCGTGTTCTGTGATTAGGCTACATTTTCATTCATTTTATTGTAAAATTTCAGAAGGCATTGACGAAGCTGGCAGAATCAGGGAACTAAGATTAGACTGAAGACAGCTGAGATGTTTCTTTAAACATTGTTAAGGTAAAATCTATTATGTTCAAATTCCTATTATATTATTGAGAAGGGATTAATTAGATCTTGATGGTTGTTCCTAATTACTGATAACTAACACCCCACTGGTTCAGCACTGGTGTATTGGTCTCGTGACGCCATGGCTTTAGCTCATAAAAACTGCATTTAGCACTTATGGAACAATCGCGCAATAACAAACCTCTCACATGTACTTATGCAAGACAGTATAAGTCTGTGGACTATTATTCCTGAGAGGGGTCTTATTGAGAAGCTGGCAAACCCCACAAAAAAATTGTATTATGTGTATGTAAATGTATGTTGGCAACGGTGCCGACAAAAGACAAAGGGAATCCTACTGTGGCAGAACTAAGATCCAAATGAACCAGGACCACGACTTGGGGAGACCTCGGATGAAGAGAGTTAGTCGGGCGAGTCCACAATAGGAGAAGGTAGACGGACACAGGCTGACTGAACGAGAGTTCAGAGACGTTACACACGCGGGGTGCACAGCATCTCCAGCGTGGAGACCGCTTCGATTGGTAAAAGGGTCGATCAATCGACGGGGTTATTTGTCGCGGCCAAGCTACCCTTCGTCTATATAGCGAGCAGGAAGAGTCGGTGCCTAGTTGAAGAAGGTACGATTCCACGTTAGTCTCCCGAATATCTTGAGTTGATCAAGACGTGATGATACGCATTAAAGGAACACCTAACAAGGAATAAGTTAGTCCGCGTCATGCGGACCGTTCCTCTTGCCAAACGGCTTCGTCCTCTAGCCTATTTCTTCCTTATCGCACTACATCGGTCCACCAGCAGTTGAGATTACCAGCGTATTAATGACCCTCAAGTCGAATCTGTTCATCATGAACGATTGGAAAATCCGACGGTATCACTGATCGGAGTGATACGTCAAGTAAGACTAAGACTCGACACAGTACATACAAACGAACTGCAGCTGGTTGAAGTTGATTGTAAATAATTTAGTATAACCATTGTAAATGTAAAATTGTTTTGTAATATATTGGGAGATGAAGATGGCTGAGGGGAGGAGGAAGGACAAAGGAACCATTTTCAGGTACAACACAGGATTCTTCTTTAAAATTCACCTTTTATGTCTGTGTGTATGTATGTAGAACCGGTTGATGAAGAACGAAAGGTGGCATCAAGTTTGTTGCACCGTACACAGTAAAGAAACTCCTAACAGAAAAAGCTACATCATCTTTCATAGAAGTATCAACTTATGTACTTTAACTTAACATTGTAAATAGTATACCGTGTAATGTATTGTAACAGTTATTGTAAATGTATTATAGTGTAATGAATTTAAGGATGGTTGGGGGGAGGGGGAGTTTGCGCCAGTGCCAACATTAGTTAGAGATTAGTCGACCGTCGTGCCCCCAAGCCTATTTCAGTGTTATTACTCCGTTATTAACCCCATCTTATAGACCTTCTTAACTTACATATTCAATATATATGATTATGTGACACTAAGAAGATATGATTACTAGGCAAACAGAGTGGAATGAAATAAAATATCAAAACCACTTATTAACATTTCATTACTGTTGTTTATGTTTCACTGGTAATATAATGGATTATTACGAGTTTTACTTATCATCTATTGTGCAATTTTATGTTTGATTACACTGCTGTTGTCAGTGATGATAGGGTGATTCATCAGGAGTTAACATGTTAACTGTTTGAGGCGAATGCCTCACTAACAGAATTCTACTGACTGAATTCTGGTAGTGTAACTAACGGGGAAGCACGCAGTTCAACGCACGGGATATAATTAATTAAAACGTCGGCAAAGGAAAGCTTGCTCTGGCCAGAAGGAAGGGGCTGCGTCAGGGAAACTCGCATAAGCAGAATCCTGCCTACTCAGCTTCCTAACCGAGAGCATCGAGCCCGTACCGTGGGAGTCGCCGCGTCAGTTGTCAACAAAGCACATACTAAGGGGTCCAGGAGTGCTGAGGGGACAGGCTTAGCCCGGTGGAAGCCTGGAGAAAGGGATATCCTTCCCGGGGGAAGGATAAGCCTCAAGGGACTTAAGAGACCCCCGGAACGGGAGTTAGAGCCGGAGCCGGGTGGAGACAGGTTGCGTGATCGAGTCGGAGGCCTGACCAGTGCGCCTAGGGTTCCCTCGAGGGGAAACCGGCTGGAGGAGGCCGCCGGAGGGGTTCGAGTACGGGTCGAGGCCTGGACACCCTTGGAGGACGGGTACCGGAAGAGAGGCGAGTTTTTGGCCTGCCGGGCCCTAGTCTAAGCGTAACGTTAATTGTTTGTAGTGTTTAATGAGCATTGAATAAACCAGTGAAAGCGGAATACCCGGTTCTTTGAGAATTCCTGTAGTCCCTAGCGGGAGACCCCTCTACCCCAGTCTCGTGGGTGTGACTTGCAGTGCCAATAAGCCAAAACCAATATAAACCTCACAAATGAAAGGAAATGAAATCCATGATTGATAGGTTGATCATGCCTTTTAAACATAATACTAGAGTTAATATTAGTATTAACTTCTTAGTTATTTCTGTTGTCCTTTAATTTTAGATACCTGTTCAGTGGTTCGCGAGTGTTTGAAACACCATGATCCTTGCGATTTTCTGACTTTACTAGACAGGGTGCCTCTCTGGCAACTGACTTGTGAATATGTCCTTCTTGAGGGAATCTATTGAAGATGGTCAGAAGCCAAAACTTATCTAATGCAAAAACTAATTATTAAGTGGAGGCAGAAGGTCACTAGGGTGATGGCTTTGTTATATATAACATTCATCCCATTATTTGTAAATTATCAAAATGTGATTCAGACTATGACATTTAACTTTGTCTAATATGACACATTGTTCAAATGTTATAAAATATATAAATTTGTCAATTCTTTTTGTTTCAGAACAATTATGCTGAATATGATGGAGCAGCACACATTGCCACAATTCAGTGACATAATGAAAGGTCCACCTACAAAAGATTTGTTAAATTGGCCACCAATTAAACAGTTTCTCCTGACACATGAATGGCTTTACCTAACTACTACTAATGATTTTGCTACTATGGTTTATGTATGTCATGGTTTAGTGCGTGGATGGACCCAGTTTTTAGAAGAGACCAAGATTGAATTACAGCAACCTACTTTCAGTTTAAAAAAGAATAAGAGAAGAAGAAAAAACCAAAAGGAACAACCTCTCATTTGCAAAAAAACATTGACTGATCATTCACAAGATGAAGAAGTTGCAAAGGCTCTTACAGTTACAGAATCTGAGGATTCAAATTCAGAAAAAACAAACTCTTATGTGGAAATAATTGGTGATGGCAAAACAAATCAGAAAGATCTGTCAAGTAATATTGCAAAAATGGTGAACCCCAATAAAAATAAAGCAGCTTCATCAAATTTTGGGTTAAATATTGTTAATTCCAGTGAAAATGAGAACAATACATCAAAAAGTAACTGCTTCCAAAATAATTCATCAAATGTTGAGAAAAACATGACAAACTCCTTTCAATTGAAAGGAGATTCATCAGATTATGATAAAAACAATACCAAAAGCATTCAAAATGAGAAAGAGTCATCAAATTGTGCGGGAGAAATTATTAATTACAATAACAATGAGAATGATACATTCGATGATGGGGTACAAAAAACTATGTACAGTACGAATATGAATGATATGTCAGATGGTGGAGATAAAATTACTAGCTCCAATAAAAATGAAGAAAATTCTTCAGTTGATGGAGTAAAAATAACATTGTACGATGTATATCGAAAACATTCATCGAATTATAATGAAATTCATGACATTCAACTGAAAATCAGAGAAGATGACAAATCATCAAATTGTGAGGAAAACATGACAAACTTCATTCAAGCAAAAGGGGATTTAACAAATTATGATAAAAACAATACTGAAAACATTAAAAATGAGAATGATTCATCAAATTGTGGGGGCAAAATTATTAATTACAATGCACATGAGAATGATGTATCCAATGATGGAGTAAAAAATACTAAATACAGTACAAATATGTATGATACATCAGGTGATCGAGATAACATTACCAACTCCAATAAAAATGAAGAAGATTCCTCAGATTATGAAAAAATTAATGACTGTCTGCTGGAAAGCAAAGAAGATAATAATTCATCAAATTGTAAGGAAAACATGATAAACCTCTTTCAATTGAAAGGAGATTCATCAGATTATGATAAAAACATTACTGAATGCATTCATAAAGAGAATGATTCATTAAATTGGGGAGGCAAAAGTATTAATTACAAAGCACATGGGAATGATGTATCCAATGATGGACATAAAATTACTAGCTCCAATAAAAATGAAGAAAATTCTTCAGTTGATGGAGTAAAAATAACATTGTACGATGCATATCGAAAACATTCATCGAATTATAATGAAATTCATGACATTCAACTGAAAATCAGAGAAGATGACAAATCATCAAATTGTGAGGAAAACATGACAAACTTCATTCAAGCAAAAGGGGATTTAACAAATTATGATAAAAACAATACTGAAAACATTAAAAATGAGAATGATTCATCAAATTGTGGGGGCAAAATTATTAATTACAATGCACATGAGAATGATGTATCCAATGATGGAGTAAAAAATACTAAATACAGTACAAATATGTATGATACATCAGGTGATCGAGATAACATTACCAACTCCAATAAAAATGAAGAAGATTCCTCAGATTATGAAAAAATTAATGACTGTCTGCTGGAAAGCAAAGAAGATAATAATTCATCAAATTGTAAGGAAAACATGATAAACCTCTTTCAATTGAAAGGAGATTCATCAGATTATGACAAAAACATTACTGAATGCATTCAAAAAGAGAAAGATTCATCAAATTGTGAGGGACAAAGTATTGCTTATAATAACAATGAGAATGATCCATTTTATGATGCGGTACAAACTACTAAGTATAGTACAAATATGAATAATATGTCAGATGATGGAGATAAAATCACTAGCTCCAATAAAAATGAAGAAAATCCATTAGTTGATGCAGCAACAATTACTATGTACGATATACATGGGAATCAAGAAATAATAACTAACTCCAATATTAACATGGATGATTTATCATTTAATGGTGATCTTGTTACAAATGCAACTAAAAATGGGGATGTTTTGTCCAATTCTGTGGGAAATATGATCTCCTCTAAAAATTCTGGATATTTATCAAATAAAAATGACACTGGTAGAGATACGGAGTGTGATAAACATGAAAAAGTGAATTTACCGCTATGTGTTACAGTTGGTATAAATGTTCAATCACACTCAAATTCACAAATCACCTACTCTCTGAATCAGGAAAATACCTGTTCAATTACACGAAGTAGGGAAAGAGAATATATGCCTGAAACTAGTGCACATGTGAATGAGCCAGAAAGTGGTAATGAGGGAGTTAGCATTATAGAATCCCAACCCAGTGAAAACTTATATAATAATGAAGAAAGTAAGTTAAATGGGCCTGAAATCATTGCAGTAAGTTCTGCCCTTCCAGCACAGCAGCTTCTATTTAGAAACTCACATTCTCCTGTTGATGCAGAAACTAATGAAGATGTTTCTAACAAAACCTTAAAATGTAGTATTGAAAATCATAGAGGTTCTCAAGAGTTATTACCTACTGAGAACATAAATGAATGCACCAATGATTGCATAGTAAATTATAAAATGAAAGTTCGAAGTTTAACTCGTAATTTAAGTCATAATTTGCCAAAAATGAAAGGTGAGAACAAGCAGAGTAACCAGAATAAAGAAATGAACAATTTAGGAGTGAAAAATGGTTCAGTTAATCAAATGAAGGATCAAGGTGCTAGTCATAAGAAGAATAAAAATGATAAAATCACAAATTCTAAAGATGAGAACAAATTAAAGCAGATTAAATCAAGTAAAAAATGTATAAATAAAATATGCCCAACTTCTGAATTAAAAGAGAAAAACTGTTCCAAGTACTATAAAAAAAAATTTGGAATTAAAAAATGCTCAGTTGTTCTTGAAAGATTAAAAATTATCCCACACATTAACTGTGATAATTTCAAAAACGTAGCAGACAGTTTGCTATTAAGCTGTTCACAATCCCATAATAAACTTAATGAGGGAAAAGTTGAAAAATTAAACCATTATTCCAGTTCGAATACTAGTGTAATAATGAGTCCAAGTGAAGCATTAGTTGAAAAGAGCATAAATCATAATATAAATTTTGCTCATTTAGGAATGGAAGATAGAAGATTGAAAAAAAGCAGTCATATTGAGTTAAAAGTTTCATGTAATTACAATAACATGGACTGTCTTGCAAAAACAAATCTTGAAAATAACAGCAAGAAAATATCAAGAAAGGCTCCTGCAAGTTATTGTAAACTACCAGAAAAATCAGGTATTACTTCAAATTCCTCTAAAAAGAAAAAAGAGAACAAGAGTGTCAAATACAAGGAAAATAATAAACATTTATTATCAGAAAAAACTAAGAAAAGTAATTCAGTTACAAGAGAGAGTAAAAAGAGAACTTTGAACACAGAATGTGATGAAAAAAGTAAAGATAAGGGCATTAAAAGAAAAAAAACATCTAAAGAACCGGACAATAAAAGTGAAAATAATTTACAGCAAAAGAAAGAAACCAATTGTCAAATATACCATAAGGGTTCTGTTTCTCCATTCGGGCAAAAAGAAATGGTTGATATGAAAACTCCATATAAGTATAAAATTCCTAGTATACAATGTCATGAAAAAGACAACACTTCTGATACAAAAATTAATATATTTTTTATAAGTCCTGTGAAGAGCCCCACAAATAAAAATGAAACAACTAAATGTGGTTCTTTTTCTTTGCTTAAAGATTTAAAGGTGCCTGATATTTCACGTGATTTGGAACCCAATTTATGTTATAAGCCTAAAAGCTCAGATACTTCTATAAAAAAACAAAGCCTTTTATTGAATGCAAGTAACAAATTGACTACGCAGTCAATTGCAGTTGAACAAAAAGAACTAAAATCAAGTCCTCACAAACCTGATAACCCATTAATAAAAAATTGGCTGTTGGGTTTTAAAGGTAAAAGCGAACCCCTTGAAGTTGGTAATGTTGCAATTATAAATTCTTGTGAGGCAATGATAACAACAATGGATAAAATGAAAGAAAGAAATAATACAATGAACAAAAAAAATCTGCTTGGTGTTAATTGTAGTAACAGCATGAATATGCGTGATTATTACAACCTTCTTTCAAGAGTTCCCAGTAGTAACAATATGGAAACTTCTCCTGCAAAAATAAATATACCTAAAAACAGTACAGATGGGCACTCTGAAGTAGCAATCAACAACTTTGGGCATTATATTCTGCCAAGTGTGGCAAGTAAAAGACGAAATGAATCAATAAATTCATATATTGGGCATAGATCTAAAATTCCTCATTTAAATTATGATAGATCACAAACCAGAATTGATCTTAAACCTGTAAAATTTCAAAATTACTCGTGTTCTACTTGCCAGCAATATTTTACTGAAAGAAAGAATTGGATTGTACATTTGGAAAGTGCAGCAGCTTTTTGCCCTGGCGCAAAGAAATGTTAGATTAAGAAATATTAGATGTTTTCTAATGTGATTATGTTTTCTACTAAAATAATGACAATTAAAGAAAATACTCTGTGATTTGGTTTTAATGTTCAATAAAATTTTAATGTTACTTGTAAAAAAAGATATATTTTTATTTGAACTGAAAAATCAGTGAATTTAATTTTATATAACCAAAATTTTGTATATTTCTTTTTTATATTATTATTATTATATATGGTGTTCATATATGAAGAATGTGAAATTTGTTGAAATGTGATAAGATGACTGTGCAGTATTAGTCACTTGATAAAAAATATATTGCTGTCCATGATAAGTAATGATACATTTTTGTTACTTTGTACTTTTCTATTTAAATATAATTACAATGTTTTGTAAATCAATAAAGAACTCAGAAAGTAATTTCAAAATAATTCTTCATTACAGATCCCCTTAAGTTCATTGTTATAAGGTTTTTCTCATTTTTCTTTGATCATGTTCAAGTTTTTTTACATCAAAAAGTTGTTGGTCAGCCTGGTAATAGTGAAGTGGAAAATGTCATTTTTAGCACAGGTTATGCCGCTGAAGACTGGTCCTTCTCCAACAATGCATGGGAAGAACAAATTTATGGAAGTTTTGACATTGTAGAAGGGCGGTTAAAGTTCACACTTTACACCTTGAACTTTACAATCTCTTTGATAAATTTGTCCAATTCTTCTCATTGTTGTTAGTATATATGTCTCTTGTTTTGTTAGCAATTTCACACTGGTTCCACTAAACCTGGTTCAATCATGCCAGGTGGCAGTCACAATTAGTCTGATTCTACAATAATTGTGAGGTTAAGCCCCTCAAAAAAAAAAGTTGGACAAAATTGGATTATTCCTGTCCCAGATGACTCAATTCTTTACCATCATATACTCTGATATTGAAATTAGTTAGGTTAATATTTTAGTGTAAATTTGACAACAAAGAATAGAATTTTCGAGTTGTAATTTTTTCCACTACGAACAATATTTATTCCCTACTTGGCATAATTGTCTTATGGAACAATTGGAAACTAAAGGAAACTTTTCTGCAGTGTTTGCAAGCATGATTTGAAGAATTAGGTCCTACATAATATTTTTAGTTATTTCAATAAACAATACAAGCATTAAATAACAAATTATACAGTGAAAATTTAGAGCATGAAGGAATTAATGCAATGCAATATTATAGTCCACTAGTAGAGGAAATTTAACACTCCATTTAAATATCAAGAGAGCAATTCGATAATGCACAATAACCCAATAGAAAAACATTACTGGAGGATCACCCACTCAAATATCAGAACCAAAAATTGGAACAAAAGTTCTACTTATTACTAGTACATAATACTTATTTGAAAGCATTCAAAAACCGGGCTTAGATATTAAAATAATAAAAGACCAGTATCACTACATTAATGCTTATTTATTATAAGCCAACAGTAAAATGTTAAGTAAATAAACAGTGCTTCAAAGGACTAAACAGAGGTGTATTTTTTATATGAAAAATATAATGTGCATTCTATAGTTTAATAGCTAGTAAGCAAATTAAGTCTGTGTTGTTAAAATATATAAAGGGAAATATATAACAGCTAGAATACTTTTGTTAAGCATTTATAGAACTAATGGATGATATATTAATAAATTATTACCTTAAAAATTCACTTCAAAGTAACTTATATATATATATATATATATATATATATATATATATATATATATATATATATATATATATATTTGGTTTAATCCTTTTGGAATGACCAAAAATAAGTTCTTTTCAGAAACTTGAAAGATTTTGTGATAAATTTTTCAGTCCTCCCATGCAGTCCTGGAACTATTTTTTATTTATTTAATTAATTAATTTTGTTTTCTTCTATTCATTAATTTCTTTTTACTTGTAATATATAAAAACCTTCTTAAAAGATTCATGAATCTGACGCAATCGTTTTGAGTTTGAATATTGCTATACATACTTGCAGAAAATATATTAATTTACAGGCCAAAGAAACAATGGTGTTCCATTATAACTTAATGTGCAGAGTTTCTTAAGGTACTCTCTACTCCCTAATCCAGAAGCATTGGTATTTTTCTATATAACCTTCGCAACATTATTATTAAAATAAAAACAACGACGAAAAATCATTTTGCTGATATTTACAAGAAATATGAACTTCCTGTTTATTTTTTTTAACTGTATTTATTTAGTGCGCAAATGTGCCTGATGAATATGCGCGGAAATGTGGACATTTAAATAGCATTTTTTAAAAAGTAAAAACTACTGTAATACTGTATGTCATGAAATCGTTAAATCTTTCAAATACGCCTCACGTTCATATAATAGTCACTGTTTGATAAAAAGAAAAATTTACCACTAATAGAAATATCCAGAATCAATCAAGCTAACACGCACTTTAAAAAATTGAAGGTTGAATCATCAGTTCTCTGACAAAAAAATTTTAACTTCGTTGGGTTACAAACCTGTTGAATGCAATATTAAGCATTACTTTTCCCGCGTTATGGTATAGTTCGTACCGTGTGTTTTCTGTTGGAGTTGCATTGCGTTGTCGCATTTGACAGTACGTACATTGTAATGATATTAATTTAGTTAAGGTGTGTGGCCATTCATTGCAATTATTTTTAGGTGACAGTAAGCTGTCACTTACGGTAAGACTGGGTTTTGTTTTCGGTTCTATAAAGAACCAGCGTTTTCTCGATATTTTACAAATTCTGGGGTTCCAGCAATCTGAAAAACGTAATTCTGAGATTATAAAATTTGTATACTGTTTTGTATACATTTTTATATAATATATATACATACATATATATCTGAGTGTAGTGGTTTTTTATACACTTATTTGTTAATCAAATGTACTCAGTATTTTAGATTTATTAAACATACTATTAATTGGCTTATTGTTTAATCCCGAAAGTAATTATTGTATTGATGTTTTGAAAAAAAGAGGTTTGCTTTTGGTTTAAATAATGAACCAACTGTCAGTAAATAAAATATCTAATATAGTGTTGGAGATTGGTGAATCACTGACTAATTCTCCTTAATTCAACTAATTGAACCTGTGTATTAGAAAGTTATAATATATAACTTGTTGTTATATAGTTCTGTTTGATGGAATTAACCATTTAATATATTTTCCATTTATATTTAAGTGACCCAAATATATTATATAACAAGTATTTTGGCTTCTAGTTTGAAAAATAAGTCTCAGTAAGTTAAACAGTATGGCCTTGTAAAAATGTAATACTCTAGGCTACTCAAGTCATGTTTTATTATATATGTGTATATGTGTTTCTCTTTTTTTTCTCACAGTATAACGTTAAAACAGCATGGCTACGGGTTTATTATCAGCTGAGCTAGCTGCTACATGCAATGCGTTGGGATATTTCGATGGTCAGAAATATCAATTGGAACCACATTGCTTAGGTAATTTGAATTTTTACTGAATTATTTCCAGCTTTGCAACTAACTTAACAATTACAAATTCACCTGAGCATTTCAGTAAGTATGCTGACTTACTTCCTTGTACTTCTATATACTTACTGTTGACAATGGTAGTCAAATATATTAAACTTGCTTAAAATATAGAGCAATAAATGAATAATGTTTATTTTGACAATTAAGTCATTAAAAAAGGTTTAATTTTATTTATTTAATAGCAAATACAGTTTAAAATATTCTTTTCCTTATTAAAGTTATGTAGAATAATTATAAATACAGAGTACTTAAACTTGAACTTATAGACATTATTCAGTGTGGCTACAGTCAACTGCATTGACAATTAAAAATAAAACTGTTTTTCATTGATCGATTTGATGTCATAAATACAATATTTGTATTGTGAAAAGTTTATAACGTTTAATAATATTGGTACATAATAATGTCAACAATAACAAGTCTTAATAAGAATTGGATTATTGAAGGAAATGAATTCAAATTATATGCCTAATTAGTCAGTAATAATAAATATTCACAAATCAAACTGTAGAAATATATTAAAATGCATAATAAAAAATCCACTTCAGTGTGCGCGTGTGTTGTGTTTGTACGTATTATACTTTTTATTAGTAGGTTATACTGGTGTGCTTATTTTATGATCTATTTTTCACTTTTGAAAATGTCTTAATATTACAGAAACTGTTAAGGATCTTATAAGATATCTTCGAAGAGATGAAGATACTCATGATATCAGGCGATATCTGGGTAATGCTAAACTGGTTCAGACAGATCTGATTCCTCTAATTCAATCTGTTCAGGAAGACAATGAATTGTTTGATGTCGTGATTAGGTAAGTACAACATTTATTTTGTTATTAATGATATGAAGAATAAATTAATACAGGTAAATATTGTACAAATTTTCGGTGTTTAAACTTTTGTCTCATAAATGATAAAGTTAGATTCAATGTTTACCTTATCTCAAAGATTTTTTTCTTCGAGGCCCCTTCTCTCAAAGATGTAAATTTCTTTTTAAAATGAGTGTTTCAATGTTATAATATTATCTACTTATAGGTTACTAGTGAATTTGACTAATCCAGCATTATTAGTTTATAATGAGGTTGTGCCAACAGACAAAACAGACAGGAATCATTATTTGGAGATAATTTCACACCTTCAAGGATATAAAGAAGCTTTTACTAATCATAATGTTTGGACTTCAATGGCTGAGAGATTAAGCAAGTTACTGAAGGAGGTTATTATTGAAGAGTTTTTTCTATTTTTTTGTATTCTCTACAAAACTATATGGAAAAAAGTCCCTATCTTGGTTCAAATATTAATTCTTTGGTTGTATAAATAGATTAAAAAATAAGAATGTTCACTTTAGTTCAACTTTAACTCAGTTAATAAATGGAAATATTAGTTATATATATTCTGTTACTCTATCATTCTGTTATCCTATTCTTAATACAGTCCAGCTAAATAAGAAGTAATTATTAGAATTTGTGACCATCAGATTTTTTACAGCTTTTAACATATTTTGGCTTCATTGAATTATACCTGCCTAATACAAGTACCATTCAATTTAGTCACTTATTTCATTAAGTGCTTGTTAACAAGGATATCTTTTATTAAAACAAAATATTTTCTATGTTGTAATAATGTTTAAACTAAATTTGTTGATATTTTACTATAGAGTGGTATCTCATTTGTGATATTATAATATTATAAATCTAATCCTAATATTATAATCCTTAATTGTTTCAAGCTTAGTTTAACCACTTTGTCATATATTTGTAAACTCAGTTTTGTCTTTCAGGATGTATCTAGTAGAGATGAGGAATCACAAAGAAGTATTGAGAGAATTCTTATATTGGTACGGAATATATTTCATGTACCAACAAATGTTCAAAATGAATTCCGTCCTGATAATGATGCTAGCATTCATGACCAGGTATTTTTAACAATAGTTACAGAAATGTTATTTTTCAGATAAAGTATTTATTTCTTTATTGTATTTAATTATGTATATATATATATATATATATATATATATATATATATAAACATGATTGATTATTTTACACCCATCTTTTTTAACTCTTGAAATATTATTGCTTTTATGCAAACAAACAAACAAGAACAAACAAAGTGTGCTTAAATTTATATTTTTTATGAAAATCCTAGGAAACATGAAGTTTCCAATTTTTGTAGCAACAAACTCTTCTGTTAAGAGAAAAATTCTAGTGTGTGTTTGTTTATGTATTTATATTTGTTTTATGTGTATAGGTTATTTGGGCGTTACATCAGTCTGGAATGCTGGATCTAATACTGTATATTGCTAGCTCTTCAGTTGAAAGTCACTTTTACATGCACATTGTGGAGGCATGTACTTATGTATTTGTAGAATTTAAATTCTAACATATTATAATTTAATGTTCATGAATTTTTCTGAACATTAAAACAGGTCTGTGCAATATATAGAAAGACAGATACTCTCAGGACTCATTATTTTGCAAATTTAATGTGATAATGTAATAACAAAATTGATTTTTCATATATTTCCATTGACTTCTGGATATATTCATTATTTCTTCATTTAATAGGTATTAATGTAGATATGAAACGGCAATAAAGGAAATCATTTTTTCAGATCATTTGTTTAATGGTTCGAGAACAGTCACCTAGTCTTTTGGCTAATACTGCTGCACAAAGGAGTTTAGAAGAAAAGGAAAGAGATGATAAAGAATTATTAAGAATTAGGCAGCTAGAAATGAAAGAAAAGCAACAAAAAATTAGAAAATACAGTGGTACAAGGTGATGACAATGATAAATAATGATGACCTCTCAAATCTTAACTGACTTGCATCTTGCCTAATGAAATATATGTATAAAACAAGATATATATTTGGAATGTAATTTTTATTTACATTTCAGACATTCTAATTTTGGTGGTACATTTGTTGTAAAAAATATGAAGTCAATCAGTGATAGAGATATGGTATATCATAAGCCTTTACATACAGCAGATCATATATCATTAGATTTAGAAAAGGTTTGTTTTTCATGCACCTTTTGTAAATAATTTTCAATTTTACACAGTTTTCTGTCTAGTGTAGTTAATTTTATATTATAGTTGCACTTCTATGGAATATTTTAATTATATTAGTATAAAACTAATAGTGCATTTATTATGTTGGCTAACAGAAAAGAACTAAAACACCTAAAAATAAGATGGCTTTAAGATGTGAAAGTACAGAGCGGCGATCAGCTCTAAGTGTTCGCCTAATTTTAAAACAGTTTTGCATAGAGATATTGAATGCAGCTTATAATCCACTTATGAGGCAAATTAAAGTAAGTATGACTTGTTCAAAACAGAACACAATTTCATTTTGATGTGTAAGACCATTTTTATTGTTATACTTTTTACAGGAATTAATTTCTCGAGGCAAATCCCAAGACAATGATGAATCATACTATTTTAATGCACTTAAATTTTTTATGGAGTTCAACAGAAGTTATAAATTTCAAGTGAAACTTGTTAGGTAAGCAATTTACTTACAGTGCAGGTTCTGCCCCCTCAAGCATATATGCCTAATTATAGCATATCAGGGCCCTTCATTCATAATGATAATGTAATTTATTTATAGTGTATTAGATTCATTAATAAATAAATGTACAAATTCATTTTCAGTGAAACAATGTCTATAGATACTTTTCATTTTGTTCAAAAATATTTGGAAACCTGGCATGAAATGATGGTAACTGATAAGAAGAAGGTTTTCCTCTGGTCCACCCGAATGCACATTTCTCTTAAAGCTTACAAAGTAAGTGACTGACTGTGAAGGTAACCTTTTTATGATTTCAATTTTATTTTTTATAATAAAAGGCTGCAGTAGTGGTAAATATTTTCATGTTATGTGATAAAGTAAAACAGCTTGTAAAATATAAGGAGAGTATGGTTAAAGTTAAATTTGATATTTATGAAGAAGAGATGGAACTTGATAGATATATATATATAGGAATGAATAAATAATGTGTGTGTATGTATGTGTGTTTTTATCATT
This sequence comes from Lethocerus indicus, assembly GCA_019843655.1. Taxonomy (NCBI): domain Eukaryota; kingdom Metazoa; phylum Arthropoda; class Insecta; order Hemiptera; family Belostomatidae; genus Lethocerus; species Lethocerus indicus. The sequence goes on along the minus strand of JACDQD010000003.1, from coordinate 14,428,957 downwards.
AATAAAATTAGTTTAGAATACTTGTTTTGTGATTTATGAGGGGTTGGAATACAGAGATTTCGTGTGTTTCTGTCTCCCCTCACTGGTTTGGTCTTTTGCTAGGCCGGTTTCGGCTGCTTGCCATCTTCAGTAGCCGTGTTAGTCACTTTGGATGTTTTTGGGTATCCTCACTGCACTGCCACTGTCACTTGTATTGTGTACAATGTATAAATAAAATAAAGTAAAAATAAACTTTTGTCAATACATTTTGGAACAACAGGAAAATTTTTATGATCGTAAAAACACAATACCAGATAGGTTTCCTGTCATATATTTGGAAGTCAGAACCTAATAGTTGTGACCAGTTGTGTGATCAAATATATATTTGAGGGATAATCTGACAAAGACTTAATCTGTTTAACAAAATCCCTCCCAACCCAAATAGGACAAACAACATCCCCCCAAAAACACAATAACAAGACATGTGTATATAAATATACACATGTACAAGTGGCAGTGACAATGCGGTGAGGATGCCCAAAAAACATCCAAAGTGACTAACACTGCTACTGAAGATGGGAAGTAGCCGAAACCGGTCTAGCAAAAGACGAAACCAGCGAAACGAGACAGAGACACACGAAATCTACGGTATTAATAAAATTTCATTAGTGAGAGTATTTATTAAATGTTTGTGGTGTTCGTGGTTAAAATATAGTTCAATTTCGAAAATGTTGTTTTCCTATATAAATATTTGAATTACATTTTCAGGAATTATTGTACAATTTAATGTATATGGATCAAAGTTCTGAATTATCTGTGAGAGAATCGTCAAGAGTAATCAAAAGTAATGTCTTTTATGTACTCGAATACAGGGAGATGTTATTAGTTTTAGTGAATAGCTATAAAAAAACTAAGTATTCTGAGTAAGTTTTACATATTTAAATACAATTTATTTTAAATTTATAAATAAAATATTTTATTTCTAAAGTTATATTAAACCTTACCAGTTTGTACAGTTCACCATTTATTCATTTTACGTTATTGTTATTTGCAATTTTTCAGTAACTACTTGAGAGATCTTGTAGAAACCATACATATTTTTCTCAAATTATTGGAAAATTTTGGAAAAAATAAGAAAATATATGTTCAGAAAAAAATTAGGAAATCTGGTCATCGTAAAAAGATAAGTAGGTATTTGAACTGTATTGCATCTATATGATATATAATGAAATGTTAATTTTAATTTATCAATGTTAATATTTTTTTCCTTTCTTATATACTGCAGTTAGCAACATTGTCTGTTATGCATCTGAATAATGTATTATTTTAATGTAAATATTTTAGTGGCAAGCACTAAGCAACGAATACCTGAAGCAGAAGAGTGTTGGGAGAAAGTTAGTTTGGATCTGGAAACTACTCTGAAGTCTGAGATCAGAGAAGAAGTAGTCCCATTTGATGCAATTTCTGACAAAGACATGGATTCCCAGAAGTATGAATTGCATATAATGTTAATTAATTCATTAATATTAATTTATTATGATAGTTGTCCATATCATTGCTGGCTAGAATGTTCATTTTGAAGATAACTTTAAAGATAAGTCTTCCTCACATTGTAATTTTATAAACATAAAAAATATGTTAAACCCAACAATAATACAGAAAAAATTAATTCTATAAACAACTACCGTTTTTAATTTAATAATGTTAGTAAAATGTCTGTGTTTATGGTTTATTAATTACAAATTAATTTTCAGAATAGATGCCATAAAACGTATACAGCGCTTAATGAAGTCCAATTCTTTGGAAGAAGCTGTCGCTTTGCTTAGGGCTTCAAGGTATGTACAAGCAGTTATTCTATATATTTTTTCTTCTGAATCTGAAAATTGTAAATTCAGTAGTACAGTGAAGCTTTTGATTTTCTGGAAAAATTCATGTGCACTATTTATTTTTTGTTCTGATTATTGTTCATAATGAATGTGTCAACATTAAGTTTAAAACTTTGTATTTATTACTTTGTGTAACTTTGTGTTTGTTTTTTTAAAATAATATTTTACTCATTACCATAATGAGTAAAAACATAATTAACTCTTAAATATTAGTGTATCAGTTCATGAAATACATATGTATAACATCGTTATTTTTATTAATACTGTAGTATAGATAATTTGATTTTTTGTCTGCGAATTAAAGGTTGGGATAAATATTTCACCTATGCCTGATGTAATTGTTTTATTGTTAGGGAGGTTTGGCCAGAAAATGATTGCTTTGGGTCACCTGAAATGTCTATAGAACAAGAATTGGAATGCATGAAAGAAGTTTATTTTGCAGATCTAGAACAAGGTGAGTAAATAATGAGTTAAGTATTAGCTATTAGCATTAAATATCTGAAAATTACTGAGATTCGGCATAGATGACAGTTCTACACAGAATTTCTATGAATGAAATCGTTAGAGTTGATTAATGGATTACTCTAATTCTTTTGATTGTTCAACTCTTGTTCAAGTCCTGAAGATATGCGTTTCTCACTTGTTGAAATGATACTTTATGAATTTTGTTAATGAGGAGGAAAGGAATGCTTTTGTTATATTAGGGTAATAGCTTCAACTAATATAAGTCTCTATATACTGGTTGAAAATTAGATTTCAGTCTTGTATGTAAATTAGGTTATTGCTTTCATAATATTTCATTTTAATATCATTGGATGTTAAACAAATAGACACTCTTTTACTGTAAAGGATTTGGTGTATTTAAACTGTCTGAAAATATCACACTTCATGCAACAAAATATGTACATTGTATAGAAAACATCCTTCATTGAGACACATATCTTTAAAAACACTATATACATCAGTTTTTGGCACATGTCACTATGCATCACACAAAATCTGTACACCAAGTGTCCACAAAATGATAATATATATATATATATATATATATATATATATATATATATATATATATATATAAAACTGTTCAAATGAATAATAATCATATTTACACAATCAAATATCACTTCTGTTTTTGAACGTTTGTTTCTAGTTTTCAAACGTGGAAACTCGTTTAAATTCACTTTATTGTCCATATACTTACTTTTCAAATTGCTAAGTAACTAAATATAAGTTATCAGGATGTATATGTTGAACTTGAGATGATATAACATAAGTATATACTAAGTACATATTAAAGTATTATAACAATAATTTTCTTTCTGTAGCTAAATATAATATAATTTACACAAATAATTATTCACTAACTTAAAATAAGAAATTTATATGGTAAAACTCAGAATCAGTGTGTCAGCAGAGTGATCCTAATTTTGAATGTTCACATTGCCTCAGGATATCTGTCAGTTTGTTGCTTACTATAATTTCTTTACAATTCTATTCTCTCTCTAAATATATGCACTAATTTATATGGAATATCCAACTTTAACAAATTAATCACAATGACTGTGCACTGCACCCAATGAAGCGTCTCATTGCATGAAAAATCATAGGATAATCAAGTAATAGTAGATTGTCTTAGAGAGGCTTGTACAGTTTTCTAATAGACTCTGTAAACTGCCTTAATAAACTTCAAAATCCCAAAAAAGATTGCGAAATTTTTATGTCCTTTATTATTTATATATACATTAATTCCACTTATGTAATAAAATAATCATTTGGATAATTGCTTTATAAATAAGATATTATTCAAAAGAAGATATTTAAATAAGAAGTTATTTATTGTGTATTAAGTTAGTTATATAAGAAGTTAGTTATTGTGTATCAAAAGTGTCTTAAACTCCAAATGAGTGATATTTGAAATTGAAATACTTAGTATTGAAATGAAAGTAACTTAAATCAAGTTTGTGAACATTTTTGATAATGTTTTACTTTTAAGTAAGTTTTTACAAAATGGAGTTAATTTTGGGGAAGCAAGGGTCACCAGAGTTCATTTGAAAAATTTGATATTTCTACATCATGATCGAAACAAACTTCATTATTACGGTTTCTTTTGAGGCGTGAATAATTTAAAACCAGGCATGTTGAAAAAAGAGCTATTGGAAGTAATAACATTATGAACAACCCTGGATGAGATGAGGGCATTTCAGTTGAAAATGCATAAACAATGCCAGAGCTTGAAGTGTCAAACCAGGCATTATTAAGTATTTCATAACTTTTCATAGTTATATTTGTTGGTTCTGTCACGTTATCAGGGTCATTTATTGTTGAGTCAGTTCTATTATCTTTAAACAAACTGTTACCTTTTTCTGTTATATGAATTTCATTAAAAACAGCAGTATTCATTTCAGTTACTACATCCGATATTTTTAAATCTGTTGTAACTGTAGTGATTAGTCTGTCAGAAAAGGAACAATCAGATAGAATATTAGTATGTATTAAAGTCACAGTCCATAATAAATCTGAACAGTCTAGGTCATTGCCTTGTAAATAAATTAAATTTATTCGTGGAAGTAATGTTGGTAAATCTTTCCTAATGTCAGTTAAATTAGAATGTGCCATATTGAGAACATTTAATTGTTTAAGCGTTTTAAGTGCTGCCACATCATTCATCAGCCTATTCACTAGTGAGGGACTGTTCTGTAAATATAATTCTTGCAACTGATTTGATTCTGGAACTGGGAAACAAAGTTGCTGTTCACAGTTAGTTACATTTGTTAAGGTACTAAGGTCCAACACTTTTAATTTGTGTGTACCAAAAAAAGTACTGCTTGACAACATTTGTATTGCATTTCCAGATAAATTTAATATTTCTAGTGCTTTTATTTGTGAAAATGATCCATCACTTATGGATGTTATTGAATTTAGAGACAGATCAAGTGTTTTTAACTGTCCTAATCCAATAAAATCTGTACCAACTATTTGTTTAATTTTATTTGAATTCAAAAATAATTTTTTTAAATTGCTCGGTAAGGTGTGTGGAACTGCGTTTAATGAGTTTTCTGTTAAAATGAGAGTTGATAGTAATTCAAGCCTTCCAAGTGCATCATCTTCGATATATGATATTTTATTATTTCCCAAATCGAGTACATTAAGGAGTGGATAACTATCTAAATCACCGCATTGTATGTTTGAAATATTATTCGTTTGTAAATTTAAATAGCGTACTGATCGTGTTAGACTGGAAGGAATTTTGATTTGACCTGTTCTGGAGGCATCTACATGTTGTAGTCGCCTTGTTGCTAGTAGTAAACCAAAATCTTTTGAGCTAAGACCTGTATTTTCAGCAACTATTAATTGTACTAACCCAGGTAAATATTGAAGAGTACTTGGTGAAATAGTTCTTATTTTATTATATGAAATATCCAATAATTGTAGTTTGTTCAAGCTTGCAAAACATTTTTGAGATAAGGATATTAGTTTGTTTCTTTTCAAGTCTAATTTCAACAAATTGGGCAGTTTGAAACTCATGTCATTTAATTCACTAATCAAGTTCAAAGAAAGATTTAGCACCTCTAAATTTGGAGTCGTAGAAAATGTGCTCACATTTATAAATGAGATTGAATTGTTGCTTAAATCAATCATTTTTAGACTAGAAAGATTTCCAAAGCCCAAACTATTAATGTTGTTATTACTAACATCTAAATATTTAATTTGATCCAAAAAAAAATGATTCATAGTTTTTATCAAATTTGAGCTTAGATTTAACCTATGTAATTTAGGCAATTTGAAGTTACTTGTTGATATATTTGCAATTGCATTATGTGACAAATCTAGTTGTAACAAATTATTGTAAGACACACTAAAATTTTTAATCAAATTGTAGGATAAATTTAGATACTGGACATTTGTGAATGTCGATAAATTGAAAAAATGTAGGTTGTTTTCTGAGAAATCAATAATTGTTGTGTTGGATAAATTAGTAAAGTTTAATGTCAATAAAAATGGTGTTTTTAGAGATAATTTGTTCACACCTGTGAAATTGCTGCTCACTAAGTAAGATGCGAGATTACTGCTTGTCCCATTGCAGTGTATTGAAACTGATTTTGAATAATGCACATCAGTAGAAAGAATTTGACACTTTTTAGAGCACAAGTAACACTGTGGATGAACTGAGCCAATTGTTACAAGCAGCACCAAAATCCGCCAAAATGCCATTGCACTGTAGTTAACCCCTATTTTTTGTACCACCCAGCTTGAGTGTAACTTCGGGTATTACTGCATGGACTGCTGCCACTAGGTGCATTTATGTCCATCATCTGGAAAGAGAAATGTTAATTAAATTGAATTATCACTTATAAAATGAGCAATTAAGTTTAGATGCATAAAATATAGATCAAAATGATTATGTAAATTATGGATTACATTAACATCATACAATGTTCTTTGTATGATGTTTTCTTAGTTTCACAAAAAAAGCAAAATCATATTTTTTCAATGCCTTGAATATTATTCTAACAGCAATGTTTTCCATGTAAATTGTGTGGTACTTTCCTTGATGATGTTTTCATAATGAATTAATTAGTTTAAAAATATGTAAAAATAATAGCTCACCAGTCATATTCTGAATGTGTTCTCTCGTTTATAGAAAATCAAATTCAGTGTCGGGATGTACTAATTTGACATCTCTTGGAAACTGAACCATTGTCTTGATTTTGGATTTGTCTGTTCAGATGTCTGTGCCATTACTTTCATTGACCTAAACCAAATGTTCAGTTTAATTGATTCATTACTATTGATTACTTTAATTTAATAACAACTTTCTTACCAAATTTGACATATTTATACGAGGTGTGAGAGAGCTCCAAGAACAGTTTTTCATTTAATTTATTGAAACTAGATTAGTTTATGATTTAAAAACTGGTAAGTTCTGCTTGTTTTATTACTTTGTATCTTAGGTAACAAAAAATTACATTTTGTATTGTATCATTACAAAAAAGGCAAAATCAAATTTTTTAATACCTTGAATATTATTCTAACAGCAATGTTTTCCATGTAAATTGTGTGTAACTTTCCATTTACTAATAACTAAAGTAAGTGAACATAGATTTAATTCTTCATTATCTTTATCACAGGTTTTATAAAAAAGAACCTGTAGAAATAAATGTTTTTAAAATGTAATATTAATATTGAATTATATTTGTTTATAAATTAAGCTTTACAGATTCAGATAGTTTGGTTATAAAAGCTGGGGAATCATTCTATCATTGGAAGGTACTGCATACTTTAAATTGTATTTAGCACATAATATTTACTTACTAAAATAGTCTCTCAAAGAAATCATTTCCACTTGCATTTCATAGAAGATAACAAAATCACTCACTAAAAAACTACGAATATATAACTAACTACAACATGTGTATTAAAACATTAAATGTGATATAAATTAATATTGTGAAGCGTATTGGTTCTATTAACAAGTGAAATTTCCATTTATAAAATATTTTTTTTGATATATTGAACTGGATATTTCCTGAGTATCTTGCATGGGCCCCAGGTTGGTATTGATTAGAACTCTGAATAGCCTGCACTTTTGCATCTGACTGTACAGCCTTTATATTGATTCATTCCTCTATTGCTACCAAAACATTAACTAACTCTTTTTTGGTTTCTGAATGTTTTGTTTAATTATGTTTACTTGTATTTGATGTTATTTATTAAGACTTTCTCTTAATACAATTCTCAAATGTAAATTAATACTCTTTTTTTCCATAATGACTAATATTATTTTAGTTTCCTTCTGATCTTTTAAACTTTATACAGTTCAATCTTCCTGCATAAATTGTTCAAATACAATTATTTGGATGTCATAATGGAAAATTGATTATTTCATTGGCAATAATTCCTTTGGGAATTGCATCTAACTTCATTTGTATTGATGACATTAAGTTAAGTGAATTGTTACATAAGAATGTCTTAATTTTTCATTCTAGGAGAACACACAATAAACAGGCAAGAAATTTCAGTTTAATTTTGACAAGGAATGATATTTGTAATGTGTATAATTTTTCAGTGGTTATTATTAATTAAATTAATTTCTAATTTCATTCACAAATGACAAATTATGATGTGTAAATGGTTACAAGTGATATTTATGAATGGTAGGAAAATATATGTACTGACACTCTTTTAAAGATGATAGCATATTCCACTTCATCGAGGGTAATAAAAATTCATTTGTTTACTCACAGTTAAATGACAAGCACAAATAGGATATTCAAAATTGTGTTAGTAAAACATTTCAAAGAAGGTCACAGTATGATGTCAAGTTGGATACTGGAGGCTGGATCCAGATCTCTCAATGTGGGCATGTGCAGATAGCTTTGGCCCATGTAGGCACACTCCAGCTAACCTAAAATTAATAAAGGCAGTCACATGATATTTTGTGTATCTTATTAAAAAATATATAAATTACTTTATCAAAGTAATAAAGTTAAAAATAAAAGTAGGAAAAAGTAAGTAATAAATATGAAACAAAAATCATTAAAAGATTAACTCTAATTAATAGCCCTAATTAACCCTAAATAAACATGTCCATGTTGCTTTGTAAACTAATTTTTTTGTGAATAATACTTAAAGAATACACTTGTATTTAGACAACAATATCATTTTTAAAATATTTCCTAATTGTCAGTAATTTATCTTTAGTTTAAGATTGAAGTAATGTACAAAAATAATTTGATTGTTTTCAGAACCAGCTGAAGTTGCTCATGGTGATTATACAATTAATGAAGGTAAATAGTAGTAAATTAAAAATATTGTTAAAAGTGTATGGTTTTAAATTACATTTAGTTGATTTGAGATTGTTTGTAGAAGAAGAAGAAGAAGAAGAATCATATCAACAATTGACTGAACAAAGTTTAGATGTTAATGATTTCATTAAAAGGTAAAATTAATACATTACCTTTTAAATTGTTTCATTTTTATAAATCTTTTATTTATTCCAATGTTATTTGTTTGTTTTCCTCCAATAAATTTGTATTATTATGTTTTATTTAAAGGTTTGTTTCACCAAAGGTCCTTTGCATATGCAATAGAATTTTGAAGACATTTGAGAAAAACACTGTTTTCACTAATCATGTTGTAGCCAAGATGATGCACAGGATAGCTTGGGACAGTAAATTACCCAGTATGCTTTTTCAAGCATCACTGTTTCGTACATTTCAGCTAATCTTGAAATCAAATGATAACAAATATAAGGTAGGTTATAATTGTCATTTCTTATTAATTGTATATAAATTAATTTACTAACTAAATTTATTTTACAATTGCAGGAACTTGAAAAATTAGCTGTGTTCATAGTAAGGAAATTTGTGGAAGTTGCAGCTACTAACAAAAAAGTTCTTTTGGAAACATTGTTTTGGAAAACATCAAAGGAGGCGTACGAAATTGAAAATGGTTATGGATCTTTTCAGGAAAAGTAAATATTTAATTTTGAGGCATCACTTTTTATTTATTTAGCTTTGAAATAGGGCTTTTTATAAGGCTGATATTAAATCACCAATTCATTTATTTATTCATTTGAAATATTATTTGAGGTCCAAAGCTGCCAAACTAACCTGGCAAGAGCATGAAGAAGATGAACTTAGAAGATTATTTGCTGAATTTGAAAGAGATAAACCTTCTGATGGTAACCTTTTATTTCATAAGAATTGTTTATTATAGCTCACTGAATTATACTATAACATTAATATTTATGAAATAATGTGGTAGTATGTTTTAATTTTTGATTTTTACTTCATTGAGAACCTTTGGTTAATTTTTATAACATTCTCCCTTGTAAAATTGTCTACCAAAAAGTTGAACACATTATTTATGCCGTAATTTGATACATTGTTTTTTAAAGACAATTTTTTATTGTAACCTTCATAAAATAGTAAATTACTTTTTCAGATGTTGTAGAATGGATCATGGAGAATATGATAAATAAAGATCGTTCTAAGAGGAGTGTGATGAAAAAATTGAGAGAATTGTATCTCATTGTGGATAAACCAGTAGGTGTAAAAATATAGTGTTTAATTTTATTGTTTCTGTTCTGATGGAATTTAAGAATTAATTTGATTATTAATATATACATGCTTGTATATTGTTTTGTAATAGGGTTTATAAGATGTGGTGTGTGTGTGTGTGTGTGTGTGTGTGTGTGTATGAGTGTGTGTATGCATTCATTTATGCTTAAATAAAATTGTACTACTTTCCCTACTCTGTCATTACAGTGAAAAAGGAAAAGTGCAGAAATTAATAGTATATTTTCTGGTTGATACATTGTGGAAATTTTTACATTTCAGAAAATACAAAGGAAATGGACTGAAGAACTTGAAGCTGAGTTAGCAGGATTGTTTAAAGAGTTCAGAGATGCTGATGGTATAAAATATTATCTTAAAATGTTAGTGTAAATACCTTTATGATGTCTGTCAATATAATTGTATACATATATTTATCAGATCCAGTTGGCAGTATTAAAGAAAAATTGAGTACAGAAAAGTCAAGAGACAATATTATAAAAACATTGTTACGTCTCAACCTTGTCCAAGATAAGCAAGAGCTGTATAAAAAACATCGAAGTAAAAAATCGTCTATGTTAGGTAATTTCCTCCAACTTTGTAGAATAATAATAAAATAGTTTAGAATACCTGTTTTGTGGTCTGCAAGGGGTTGGAACACCGTAGATTTCATCTTTTGCTAGACCAGTTTCGGCTGCTCACCATCTTCAGGAGCGGTGTTAGTCACTTTTGGCACTTTGGATATTTTTTTCAGCATTCTCACTGCACTACACTGTCACGTGTACTTTCATAAAATAGTTTTCTTACCTAAGAGAAACAGTATACATTATAAATTTACATTTGTCTCCTTTAATAGTAGTATTACCTGTGGTCTTTATTATAGTGAGACATTAGACTTTTTAAGTAGTGGGTTCTACCGTTTGGTAGGAAGTATATGTTCATTATATATGTGTTTTCATCTTTTATGATTATTATCTTTATTATATTGTGTTATTATCTTTTAAGATAAGTGGCGAGCTGAAGAAACTGATAGTGAGGAAAGTGATAGTAATAACTCCAGAGAAGAAGATACAATCCAGAGAAGTTGCCCCAAACTAAATATTGGGAAAGCTGTATTCAATTTATATACAGCTCTTGATCATTATAGCTGTTGGTACCACTAAATTATGAGCTAGGTTCCTTTTCAAACAAACAGAAATTAATGAATTTTGTTTATAGATTTGAAAAAAGGATTGGAATGGTTTGGTTCTTGCATTGATGATGCATTAGAGGATATGGCTGATGATGATGAAACTGAGGTTCCTTTGTTACCCTTATCAGAAGAAGCTTTGCTATCAATAGATAATTTACATTTCCAACAGTTTTTGCTTTCACTTGGAATTTACAGTCCATTTAAAGAACAGGTAAATCTGAAGTTTGTATAAGGATACATTTTTTTTTAATTATATTGGATAAGTGTTATTTGTTTTATTGTAGTTATTATCTGCTGAATATGTTAATATAAAAGTATTGTGCTAAACATTAACTCTAAGTTCTATGTATGTAACCATATATGTAATTAATTAATATGCTCTAATTCATGACCTTCAGGAAATATACTGGAGATTTCCTGCAAACTGGAAAGAGAAGGAACTGAAATCCAGACTTAAACTGATTCAGTTTTTAGTGGAAAATAATTCTGGTGAATTTTCTGGATTAGAAGAAAACTTAACTACTTTAATAAGGTATTTTACTATACGACCAGGTTTGATTTTATTAATTTAAAAATTGTACATGTGATATCATAATAAATACTTTATTGCAATTAAAATAACACAGATAGTGCACAATTCTTGAAAAGTGTATGATAAAACCACTGATAATAATAACCATGACAATGAAATATAATAAAAATATAGGATGACCTCATTGAGGTGAAATTTGTTTTTTGCTGATTGCAGTAGGATAATGAGATAAAGGTTTTTGGTTGAAGTTTTGTATTGCAAAAAATTCCATATAAGTTTAAATATTTCAGGGACATTTCAGGGGAACCAGTAACATTTCAGGATACAAACTCAGATAGCATTTTTTCTAAAAATGTAAGTAACGAAAGTGATTCTGATGATGAAAATATAAATGATAGTTTCAACGACATCATCACAAGACATTGTCGAGAAACAATCAATGATGAAGTTGATTTCCAGAGACTAGTGGATATAAGTAAAGGGAGCTTAATAAATAAAGAAAATTTACCTTCTTCAAGCAATGAGATTATCAACAAAAAGCGACCACGCATGTTATCTGAGAGCAGTGATGATGAATCAAGAAAATTAGAAAATGATGTGGAAATATCTGGTAAACGCAAATGTAGCAAGTTGAATATTGATTCAGACAGTGATGACATGACTGGAATAAGAAATTCAAGGCAATCAGAAAATAATAGTGCATATGATACAATTACACATCAACATTCAGAAACATTAAATAATGCTAGCTCTGATGAAGAATTATCTGAAAGTATTATTTCAAATGTGAAGAGGAAGCGTCACATTATAGAATCAGATGAAGAAGATTAAGTTTTATTATTAAAGTCAGTTTTATTGTTTATTCATAGTATTAAACAAATTTACTGTGAATGTATTATATACTGTATATTTTTTTAATTGTTATTGATAAAGCTTGTATTGTAATATTTTGAAAATTCAGTAATCACCTTTTATTCTTTTGTTTTTTCTATAAATAAAGTTTTAAATCTTTTTTAATGATTACAATGAGAATCACTCAAAGCTTATTTCCTAAGAAAGGGGGTTAGCATGAGTTGGAATTTGTACACCAAATTAGTTTAATGTTGCACTGAAGGTGAAAAAGAGTTATCCCATATTTACAGCTTTGAACCCTCCAAAATGTATTTAAATAGTAATTTCCACTATACGGTGCAGAGTGATATGTTCTGCCTTAAAGAACTTGTGCATTTTCTCATTTCCTACTTAATGGTACATGGTAGTCATTCCTATAAGTTACTACCCTATTTTTATAAAAATATTTATAAAGTGAATCTGCAAAGTAGAGCATTATATGCCCATGTAAGCCACAAGGTCATAATAAGGAATGAATGAGAATGTACTGCTCCTTCCATTGATTTAATCCTAATTAGTCATACAATTTCTAGGACATGATATCCATTATACTGAGATCATGACTGTTTAGGTTTTTGATAACCTTTCTTTCCTTCAAAAAATAGTCTCTTCACCTTCAATGCAGTTGCTAAGATTAGGAACAAAAATATACCAATAACCCCTGCTATAAATAAGAGGACATCAATTAAGAAAATTTGGTAAAGAGGCATGTGTACAGTCGGAGACCTCATGTGAGTAAGGTCCTTGTGTCTCAGAACATAATTGATCCAATACAGAACTCTTTCTTGAGGAGTGTCGGGTGCGTCGCGGAATATCGACGACAACCTTTTCATGTTTGCCACATAACTGGAACATATGAAACTTTTGTAAGCCACAAATTATAGGTTTTATTTTACATAACAAACGTAGATCTCTCACCTTTGATGAAAATGGATGCCAGAGCAGGCGGTTTAGGATCTATAAAATTAATTTATTTATAAGATGCTCTGGTTTTTCTGATTTTGTTATAATTTTTTAATATGTATCTGTAAGTACACCGTTACTTTTGACGGAATGTTGGTTGCCATTTGACTTTGGCATAAATACTATATATTAAATGTAAGAATAGTGAAATATGGCTTATTTTAAATCAGTTCAAAATGGTTGTTCTTGCCCCGATTTTATCACTGAGAGCCATCTTCATTTGCGTACGCAAAGCCACGAACAAATATTTTAGCCAGATGAAAAGGAAGCTAAGGGCACATTTTATCAGCTTCCTAGATTAGATTAGATAGTCCGATTTTGTCAGTTTGGCCTACTGTAAAGTCTGCAACAATCTATACATATTTATAAAAAAAATATGGCTTACGTATGAATGGATGTACACAGAGGGCCCATCTGATTGTTAATGCGGTGAAAACAACCTATCTAGATAAGTCTTACTTTTGTTTAGATGACGGGTGTACATCATCAAATAGTTATGTGTGTGTTTTATACTAAACCAATGCGTAAGTGACAACCTTTGATTGTTGATGACAGTTTCGATTGCACTTTTAACCATATCCTTGTTCAAGTTCGAGTACTTCAAGTTGATCGCAACGTTCTTTCTTACGAGTTTCTCCGCAATTGAGAATTGATCGATGAAAAATGGAATTACAACTAGTGGTACGCCGTGATATATTGCCTCTTGGGTTCCGAGGCTCCCGCCGTGCGATATGTACAGTTTGATGTTGGGGTGGCCTGAAAATGAAAATAGGTTTAATCGTAATTATATTCCATCATATAAGTTGGGAAAGAAAACAATTCCTACTTTTACACAGGATAATAATCCTGGAGAATATTTCAGCACCCATTATACAGATTTGTTGTATAATTAATTAATAAATTTGTTCTCGATTTTTTCAGTTCTTGTTAAAATTAAGAATCCTAAAATCAAGGAATTTTAGTATTTATTCTCTCCATCATAAGTATTTAGTGCTGAGTGTTAACACTAATGAGGGCAGCCGTCAATCAGGCAAACAGAAAATAGGCTAAATGGAATTTATCATCGTAAAGCATGTCATAATTTAATTTCTTAAGTACATTACTTTAAGAAAACATGCAAGATGCGTGTTTTTATCGAACAAGTATAAAATTACCAAGTATTTGATTTTGTGGAAACCATTTCGATATTAAAACGTTCGAAGGTTTATTTGGAATATCATCTTTCTCCCACTTCCAAAGCACTCTCTGAGGGAGTTCTCTAAAAGCGTTTAGAAACATATCTCTTTTCGTTTCCCCCATATTTGAGCTAAGGATATTAGTGCCAAGGCTAAAGTAAATAGCTCCATGTTCGGCTCCATCCAGGAAATCCTGAACCTCCTAAATCAAAAGAAATTTTAATATGTAACAAAAGGTTAAAAGTAACTATGTATTGTAACACATCAAACAATTATCGTAAAGTAAAGTACAGAGAAACCGGAGTATCTTATATAAACGTTTCATAAACGAAAACACACTAATAAATACGTTTAATCGACCTATTTCTATGTTCTTGACTATCGAACCCTCCACGTTTGTCTCATACACAGATGGTAAAACAGATCACAACCATCTAACAATAGTGGTAAGGTATACACAAACAACAGAATAAATCTGGTGTACACAAATGCCACCTCAATATTCTACCTGTAACATACGATTCCCTTTGAAATACATTATTACGTCAATGAAACGTAGCTGTTGACAGTTTGAACACTGAACATCGACTCCGAATGCAAAATATGAATAAAACCTCTGAAGGGGACTATTGCTTATTAATTACACAACATTTTGATTATCTTACCTTATCCAAAGACATGGTCGGTTCGTCTATGTGAAAACCGCCGACTTGTATAACTGCGGGCGTATACGGCCGAACTTCATCGAACACGATATGGTTGTTCGTCAAGAACAGACTTGTGTTCTTCGCTATATGTTCTAATGGAGGCAGATCCTCGCCGAAAAACTGTACCGCCATATTGTTCTGCTCTTTCATGTAGTTTGAGAAAGCGTATCGGTCGTAGGCGTGGACGAGAGTGTTGACCACTCTTTCGTAAAAGGACATGGGAACCGCCAGCGTGGTCATCCAAGCGGGAACATACGAAGGGTTGTCTGTGTCACCGGCGAAACCGAGCTGCCCTTGGCCCCTCGAGAAGGCCGTCGCGGAAATTAATGGCGGGTAGCCCAACTTATGAACAAAACCGAGGAAACACTCGCAGTTTATACCGTCGTGTATTATCAAGTCGATCGATTTGAACTGTTTGTCGTCTATGGAACGAAGAAACCTTTTAGAGGCCGACGACAGTAACTGGTTCCGACAAGAGTGGGTACTGACGTTGTATAACAAGTCGAGAGCCGAGTAGGGCGAACTGTCCGAGACCACTTGTTCCAAATCGCTTAAAGGCTCCACGTAGGCCCCATCCAAAACTATTCGCGTCAAATTTGGTGTATGTTTCCCCCAGTCCATGGAATCCATGAGTGTAACCTAAAATAATTATCACCTCAGCCTAAGGTGTTCGCGGGTGGCCATTATTATGCATCACAATTTTCCTTATTTGCTTTAAAATCTCAAAAAATGTAACAACGCGATTATCACGCCATTTTGGAATGAGGTAACAAAAGTAAACCATCACTTGTGCGATTTTCCCCTCACTAGTTTGGCTCTAAGCAATGTCGATTAAGGTAGACTGTCAACGAAGCGCCCTGTCCAAAAAATGCATTTATCCGCTTCGGATACAGCGCTAACATGATGCTTCAGTTACAGCCAACAACAAGACAACAAGACGCGTGGGGGACTTGCGTTGACATCAAGTTCATACATCGTAATAACGGAATGGTACTGACGATTTAGAGAAACCGAAGTTACCCGCTTAAGCCCAAATAGGGAAAATTGCACGAGTGAATTAATTGTTTGTGTACATAAAATACACTGAAACAAAATTGAATATCACGATCTATTTATCCTAAAGTTGGGTGGGTCAAAAAAGTTTGAAATACTTTGTCAATTAAGACTATCTTACTGCTTTTACTAAATATCCGAATTATAATTTCGCTTAATTGAAGAAAACTTCCTTAGTGAAGCTTTTAGTCCGCAAACTCACTAAACTTGGGTATGAAAATATAATATTGTTCCAATTCCATAGTGATACAAATATTGTGGTTGAAAATATTAAACTAAAAATTACGTACTTATACTGAGTCTTGTGTATGGTCAGGAACTGCATTAATGTTATATTTGCTATTAAAGTGCTATATTTAAATTAAATTAGCGTACCGCATATTTCAGCCTAACCTAATTTATTAAAAAGTGGTCGAATACTGTCATAATTTATCTGTCTTAGTATTAAGTGAAAAGTGCATACGATAAAATTCCCTCTTGATTCTCAATTCTGCATTCAGAATTAATAATTTTTTTGCTCTCTCATATCTATAAATTATGATCTATATTACCTGGTGACCATTCTCAACCAATAATTTTGCTAGTTTATTGTACCACAGACTATGGCTGGGCGAACAAACCGTGGACATCATCAGAATATTGGCGCTTTGAGAAAACGTTAAGAACATTAGTGGGACTAATAATAACACCGCAATCATAATTCGTACTTCACAAGTACACCAAGACCGAGGATGGATAGTGAATAGCAATGAACTAGTGAAATAAGATTCATCCAATTCGATCTAATTGTGCGATTCCAAGGCCACCCAAGATTAGAGTCAGTAATACCAACACCCAAACATTCTACGGTTTTCAACCTTCAACAAGTCATTTATTCACAGAAACTAGAAAAAATTATAAACTAGAAAATAACGAATGCCGGAATACTTACACTTGATAAGTGTGACATTCTTATTTTAATCTTTAAGTAAAAGTAAAAAATGGCACTACTTTTCTTTATTGCAATGATTTGGTGAAACAGTCACATCAGAACAAGTGTTTTACTTAATCCACGTGATCAATATTTACGTTTATAGTATTTTATAAACCAGAACTTACTGATGTTACTTATTTGTTGCCTTCAAAAGAAAAGTAGCCACAATTTTTTAATCATACTATCAATTTGCTTGGTGAAGGCATTAAAATACAAAATGATTTATCCATTCTTATAATTTTACAATCATATCCATGTCATTTCTGTTAAAAATGAATAGTATATTTCAATTTACCATCAATTTTAGTTTTATACCTTACAAAAAAATGGATCCAATAAAAATAGACGTTATTTAAAAATGTCAATTATATTATCTCAATTGTTTTCACAGAATTTAGTGTTAGCACTAAATAGTTTTAAATAAGCTCTTCAGGGAACTCTTTCCAGTGGGCGGATACTTCATTTTTAAACAAACTTATGTCTGCTAAACACAACTAAGATAAAACTGGCTAAAGATAAAATTTCCCAACACAGTAAAGCAGGGTAATTCAATATGGTGCACATGACTAAAAATTATTAATTGTACATATGACTTATTGGATATCCGGCTAATGACCTCAGAAAAAGATACAACTACTACTACACGGCAGATACTATATAAGCATGTATTTTTGAGAAATGATTCAGGAATCAGACCAGAAATTATACAGTTATCCCACTTGCCACCTGGCATTATTAATAGGGAACAAACCTGCTTCAAAAAGAATTTGAATTATCCTTTAAAATAAAAATAAAAATTTTATCTGCAATATATATTTATTATATATAATACAACTCTTACAACAGTGTTCTTATATCACTTTTATAATAGTTATTAAAATATATGTACACATCTATCTTTATATTTTATACACTGCTAACATATTAATTAGAGACATGAAACTTCTAACAACTATAGGAATTTGGAAATAGTATATTTCCTTTTACTACATTTAATAATGCACTGTCATTAACAGTTGTTTTACACTATAGACACATACTTTCTATTGGAGGAATATGTCAGTACATTTAAAAATATAGTTAATGGAAGATGGATATTTGTTAATGGTTGTTTGGTCAGCTTCATTTCTCTTATAAACATACATAATTAATATAGTTTTCATTGCTTACAGAATTAGACACTATAAAACTGTGAAGTACTGTCATAAACTCCCAATAGCATATCGAAAGACATACAAGCTTAGTGATTTAAAAAAAGTTTATTCATTATTATGCTTATTTTGTATTATTATTATTAGTATTAGTATTATTAGTAGTAGTTCAACTGAGTACAGTGTCTATTTCAGTTTAAAATTATATAAAACATTAAGTTATAATCTGAGAAATATTCTGTAGCCTTTTTTCAAATTTCAAGCAATATTCAATTAATATGTTAATGAAGCACATTAGAATGCACTTGAAGTGTATAAAATTAACTCAATGCAATACCTGATTAATTACAGTTAAGTCAAAGTCCTGTTACCACTAAAAGCTCAAGCATGTGGAACTGTGGCAAGTGTGATATATTCTGCACTATGAACTAACTCAATGTATTTAAAAAAGCATTCAGAAAGGAATTTAACAAAAAATAAAATTAAAATAAACTGTGTACACATATTTTTATCTATATAAAATGAAATAATCTGTAAATTCACTTAAAAAACATGGCTACATCGGTAATTAACAAATTAATTGCAAGGATTACACCGTACCCCTATATACAAAGTAGTGTACATATAATTAACACTAAAAAAATACTTCCTAATTTGTTTAAACAATGTTTTACAAAACTATATTACATTTACATTGCAATTATTCAACATTTTGTTAAAAAAATTTGTTCCTTTACATAGGAACTAATAAAATCAACATTTTATGCATTTTAAAGCGTATCGTGTAAAAAAGTTGTTTGAAGGGTATTTTCCTAATTATTACGACTACCAAAAAATTGTTATATTGTATAGAAGGTGAATAAAAATTTTTTTGTGAAAGTAATACAATGTTTTACTTTTAATCATTTGGTTATAAATCATAAAATGGTGGAATCAGCTGCCAGCTCACATTGGGCCCACAATGAAACAAATATATCACAATTCTTAATAAATATTAATTAAATTTTGGGATATATTTAAAACATATACACCCATATTAATTAACACCTAGTGCAATTAATAAATATAAAAAGGAAGGTGATGTTAAATAAACCAATAAAAACAAGCAAAAATAGTACAGTATTAACATCAAAAGTAAGCTAACAACAAGATAAATTTAACACTAAAATAATTTACAAAAAAAACAATAAATATTTATTGCTCACTGGTGCATCAATCACTGGTAAAGTACAAATTGTTTCACTACAACCAACTTTCTTTTTGAGTACGTGTATAAAAATAACACACTTTTTTCTATAAATAATACATTCAGACAATAATTTTAGATGAAAATGCAACCCATAGAATAACATCCGTAACTTGCAGTATTATTTGCATAAATTATACAATCAATACACCGTCATTTAACTTTAAATAATGCAAACTCTTGTACTTAAAGGACTACATATTATTGTTTAAATACACAGTATTTAAAATTATGATGTCAAAGTCATCATATTTTTAATATCTCCCCTGAAAAATGTATATGAAAAATATTGGTTACAGTTATCTAAGGCTATATTTATAATGAACTTGAAGTGCAAATTAGAGTTTTAATTAATTACTTATATGGTCAAATTTAACATAATAAATTTGTATATATAAAAATGTTATCATAAATGTATAAAGAAAAGGAATATTTCATAAACAGCATTTCTTTTGAAGTAAAATCATTATATAAAAAAAAGTGTGTACTTAACAAAATATGAGATGGCTCAGAGTGCTTGAAAAATCACAGTTTCCTTTTCAGTCATTAATATATAAATGTTTTCCAAACTGAATTTTGAAGACAAAATATAAATGGGCATGGGTTCATAAAATAAATTATTGTATAATTTGTTCATTAACTTACCCCTTTTCACTTCAAACTAACTACTAATATCTTCACAAGAATTCAAAATAAATTAATAGCATAAATAATTCATAAACCAAAAATATTTTTGAATATTTATTCACAAGAAATTAAAGTTTTAAACTAACAATGAAAGGAATAAATATTTTTGCATTATAAAAATAAATGTTATTAAACTTTATTCATACAACTAAAAATTAATTTTCACTCCTATTTTTACACAGCTATAATTATGTTTTAGCTATTATTAAGTTCTACCATGAGGACTTCTGGTTTTCTTTGGGTGTACAGTTCCTATTAATCTGAATTAGTTCACAACACCTAAAAATAAAAATATTATACATAAATTCAAATTAGCATATTCCATTTGCTTTATAAGAACTACTTTTAATCAATAAATCTGACATTTGCAACCACTTTAATATTTATTTTTAATTACTTCAATGTTAAATGCTCTTGGTTTTTATTTGTTATTTGATTTAGTAAAGATGACATAATTGGTTGGAATATAAAATGCCTTTATCTTAACATTGACTGTCTTGTACTTGTAATATTAAAGCACGAGTTCTTTTTTTAAAAACAGAAATGAAAACTGCAATTTGTAGCCTATATCATAATTGCAACTATATTCTAATTGAAAAAGGAATGTTTTAAAAACAATGCAAAAAGTAATATTAATTAACAGAAGAAAATGTTGAAATCAACCATAGAAATGCATTCATAGAGTTGAACATTATTAATCCTTCAAGAACTGCAGAATATTCTGAACCATGGGTAAAGAACCCATTATAAAAGAGAATAAAATAAAATTATATGCAGAATATTATCATACTTACTATCTGATTCTTGTTTACAAGTTATGTGCCCACTATCTGGAGTAGTACATAGACTCATTTTACTTGTATATTCATCCTGAAACAATGAGAATTATTCTACTTAAACAATTATTTAGACAATCGTATCATAAATAAATATTATACATTATGTAATAGCCACAACAAATAAATTCACAATATTAATTTCAGATGAGAGTTTTCCTTTGTCTCTCATTCATTTCCAAATACTACTGTCAAGTCTTATAGAGCTCTTAAGCACTGAGCACAATTCCATATTCATCACCAATTAACAAGGATGCTAATGAGTCAGGGAATTGAAAGGAAATAATTTCCTATATACATCAATAAATACATTTTACTTTCTACATTCATATCTATCAAGAAAAATTCCACCTGCATGAAAATGTATACAATAAGTAATGTTATAACAATAGCACTAACTAATTATAATCAATTTAGTCATTTCAAATATTAAAGTACAGACATTAATTACATATTTGCAATTATTAAGCCACAAAATGATTTCTCAAGTTTCTCTACTTTTCTCTCTTCTTAGGCCCCACCTAGGAAGGTATAAAGTAGTATTACAACAGGGCAAGTGAAAACTAATAAATAGTAGGTAAACCACTATGTCCATATAATGGTTGACTCTTTAAATTAAACACACTTTCCAAAAATGCTGTACATACTTATGAAAAACATAATACTTCAACAGAAAGTAGTTACATTCATCTATTACATTGGAGATTAAGTGTAAATGCATTCATTAAGTGCTGATTCCTTAATAATGCAAAAAATTATATTTAATATTTTTCTTGTTTAAGAATAATGTATTATCTTTGATATATTACAGAGGGAAACTATCTTATTCCTAAATCTACTCACAAATATAGAAAGAAGAATAAAATACTAAAAGGAACGTAGAGATATGTTGAGAATTGTTTTAGATTTATTGTTCATTAAATAATAAATAGTTAAATTAAGAGAGTCATATTGTCACTTACCCACATTTCTTAAAAATTGCTAAATATGTGGTTAAAAAATGTCATTTTGTTTTTCAAGCTTCTTGATACTAATCAAGAAACTACTATTCCATTCACTAGAATGGATTGAAAATTGTATTACTTGAGCTGAATAATTCTGCTGGATCTATGATTTTATTTCATTCATTTATGATACTAATTTCCTGCTTGATAACAATAAAGCTTTATATTAGTAACAGATACTAATACTAATATACTGTAAACATACCTGTGAAACATTCTTATCCTGTAAAGGTTGCATAGGAATGCAGGATGATTCAACATATGCAACTGTCTTCCCCATGTTACCTAAATAAAATGTTCAAAAATTCAGCATAAAAGCATCTTGTCATGTATTTTAATATATAAATAATATACAATACTATAGCCTGTAATACGTACCATTATAATTGTCTATCTGATATCCATCTTCTTGTTGATTACTGCTAGACACACAATGAACCATTGGCAAAGATTGTGAAACAGGGTCAGGGGAGGTAGGTTGTAAAGATGTAGAAACTTCCTGATCAACAGGACTTAAAGTTGTAGTATCAGGCGGACTTCCAGTATATGTAGAGGTATGGCACAGCGTATTATTAGTTGCCACAACTAAAGCAGGGCTTGATGATATTTGTAAGACTTGTTGGTTTTGAGTTTGAGTTGACACTGAGTTCTTCTTATCCATAACATTGCCCATAAAACTTTTGTCAAAATTATTTATTATTAAATTAGGTTTCTCTACATTGTTTATAACAAAATTCTGTTTATCTATATTACTTACAACAAAATTACCCCTAATATTTTCTGGATTTATGATTATTTTGTCATTGTTGGGACTAAGAATAAAATTTTGTTTCTCAGAAGTCAATATGAAGTTTGGTTTATCATTAAGAATAAAGTTTTGGTTTAAATTTAATGTTGGAGTAGGTTGTGTCTGTTGATTTGATACCATTGTGGTCTGCTGGACTATTGTAGTATTCTGTTGTACAACAGTTGTATTTGTTGTGTTTGGTTGTTGAACAACAACATTTTGTTGTAAAAATTCCTGGTTCCTGTTTCCCTGATTAGGACTGACACTCAACATTGGACTCAGTTGACTTCCGAAAGTATTATTCACTAAGAATTGATTTGGTGAACTTAAAAATTGATTATTTTGAATTACTTTATTGGAGTTTTGGTTATTTGGTGTTCTGATGACCATTCCAGGAGTAATTAAATTTTGCCCATTGCTGAATACTGTTGTATTTTGTACAGGTGTTAATAAGTTTAAAGGAACTGTATCTTGCAATATGGTACCATCAGACATTACCATGCTACTCACTCCAGCAGGAACTAAAAACTGCTGAATAGGAAAGTTTTGAACCAAATTTAATGGCTGTAACATGTTTGTTGTTATTAGCTGTTGTGTGCCTGCAAAATTTGCTTTAGCTGGTAAAATAGTCAATGCCTGTAGCATAGGTGTGTTAATCTGCTGCTGAGGTACCATTACATTGTTTGTATTCTGTGGTGAAAGGAGCATTGAACCAACTGTAGGAGAGAGTTTCCGCTTTTTTAACCCAGCTTTTCTTTTTGAATCAGGAGATAACAAATTATTTTCCTCTAGAACTGGATTTTGCACTACATTGCCAACAATTTGTGGTATCTGCACAGTATTCAAGCCATCCACCATAACACTTGGTTGAAGTAATAAATGACCAGGTAATGTATTCACTAAAACAGTAGGTTGATTTAACATTTGAGGAGTGACTCCTATCTGACTGACAGATGAACTAGTTGGACTTATCTTTTGTACATTTTGTTGCTGTGCTAACATTGAATTTGTAACAATTAACTGACCATTACTCGATACTAATATGTGCCCAGGTTTCATAACTTCAGGTTGAATATTACTAATAACATTCTGCACCATGTCCAAGGGAGTCTTTTGGGATGCAGTCTGATTATTTACAGATACAGTAACCGTATTTGCTCTTCCAGCCAACACTGAAGTAATAGTGTTACTACTAGCAGTATGTCCAGAAGCCATTGTTGTAACTATATTTCTACTATCTGCAGATCGTGCTTCCACAGGACTCCTATTGCTAGTACTCACTGTACCACCCTGTATTGGTCCACGATCATCTGTTACCCTTTCAACAAGGGTTGAACTTGGTTCTTCAGTCTTTTTCCTTTCCCCTGAAGAATCCGGAAATCGACTAGTAACAAAATTCTTACACTTAGGGCGTGTATTTATTTTATTGATATTGCTAGCAATAGGGACTCCCTCTTGAATACAAGGGCTGTTTGCATTTTGTCTAGATATAGTACTGTTTAACAATGCTGTCTGTTGAGCTAAATAACCACTAGGATCATCCATAAAACTTGGTGATTCTGATAATGTTCTGACATCAACATTGGGACATTCCTCTGAGAACCTCTGCTTTGTACGAATTATTTTATTCTGCTTTTTCTTAAGATCATTATTCCAAACTGGAACTGGAGGATTGTGGTGGTGTAATGGAGGTACTCTTTCAAACATGTTACTCTGTTGTAACCGGCTCTGATGCCACGGAGGAGTACGATTCACATTTAAGCTCTGAGTTGTTGATTGCATTGGGTTGGGTAAATTTGTTTGTATTTCTTGAGTCTGAGTATAATCCATTCTCACTAGAGGAGGTTTATACTTAGTTTCAAACTGCTGTTGTGGATATGGTAGTCGGTTCTCATATTGGATCTGTGGACACAAAGCAATTAAAGTTTGGACAGAAAATAATATGTTATAAGAAATAAAAAAAAACTATTGTATAAATTATTGTATAAATTGTATAAATAAATAAATAAATATATATATATATTTCCAAACTTCAATGACTTCTGTAATAATTTTGAAAATATATTTTAACCACTTGCACTCAGATGTAATTCACATCATTTACACAAAATAAACCATGTATCACAATTATAAATTTTAACTCATTCTTTTATGCTGATGACAATAAGAGAACTGAAAAAAGAACAAATTCCCCTTTCCCAAGCAGTGAAACTCCATGTCAAGTCACACTCAGGTTAAAATATTCTTTAATATTTAAAATATTCATTAATATATTCTTTAATATCATGTAAAATAAGCTTTCATTCTAACTAAACTTAACTCATTCGCTACCAACCGTCACCTATATATATGACACAGCTTTTTTTACCACAACCCATCACACGTATGTGACAGATATTTTTGCACAATTTACAAAGGCATGTTTGAACATGTTGAGTATTGAACAAAATTGTTAAGTTCTAAAAGTGTAAAATGTATGAAGTCTGTACTCGGTCTGCTCTCGCATTAAATTGCTATGGTGGATATTTTCTCCAGAAGACCCTGGTAGCGAACTGGTTAATTAATATTAGAACTATATAAACTTTTATATTTGTTGAGTAGTATACAATAAATTGAGTGCTGACATTTCTGTTTCACTTAAGTTCCTTGACTAGTAGTTAACTGAGACAGATAACTTTATTTCAAAATTGCCCTCCTGGATATATAACCAGTATTTGTTTATTTATGGTTATATTCATAAAATGAACTTTACAATCTTTCACTTTATAGTTATTTTTATCCAAAACATTTTTATTTTCATAATAAAATGAACTCATGATAAGTACAAAAAATATTGATACGTTGTCAGCTTATTTAAAATAATGCAACATAGGTTTCAAATAATGTACTAAATTATCTTTAAAAAAATTAAAATGATCCATTTAAGAATTTATAAGGAAATTAACAATGTACCTGGGGTGGTTGAAAATGATTTTGTGCTGGTGTAATGTGTTGTACATGGTTCTGGGAAGGATGAACCTGATTATGGGAAGGGTATCGTGGAGCCTCAGGTACTCTTTGATATTGCATACCACCACATTCTTGGTACCTGAATTGTCCATTATCTTGATACCCATTACTATAAACGCCTCGTACAAATTGATTATTGACATTTTCCCTCCAAGGCTGTAAAATGAAAAATGTATAAAAGGTTTAAAAACCAATAATACTAAATTCAGATCACACATGTGCATGCATGGATGAACAGCTAGAGCAAATTCAATAATTGAAATATCAACAACTAACTAACCAAAGCCGAATAATTTTGCTCTTTAATCGATCTATCCCGGTCCCTTTGAGCCAAAAGTTGTGATACTGATGGCTGTGAACCTTGAATAGTAACCTTCCTCTTTTTTCTTCTGCTGGCTCCATCTGGTAGCAGAAACAATTATAATATAGGTTAACATTGTGAATCCATTAATCCTAAGCCAACTTGTTTCTGCAATTTCTATTTAAAATTGCTTACTTGTAAATCACCTAAAATTTATTTCAGTATTTGTAGTTTATATAAAGCATATCAATGAAAATTATTAACCTTCGTTTTATTTTTATATATACATATTTTTGGCCTATCATTGCATGTTTAGAAACTTGAATAAATATATCAGTTACAGTATGTACACTGATTCATGATAGAAATTTGAAAAATAATCCCAGTCAATTTTTTATATTTTTTCATATGTGGATTTAAACAAAACAATATAATGACCCCCTCCTATTTTTTGACAAAACAATATATTCAAATACATTAATACATAATAACTTAAACATTGGAAATGGTATTTTAATCAAATTAAAATCTCCAACCCTCTTCTTTGTCATATTAGTTATGTTACAAACATGATTGTTTCATATAACTTACCATATCTATTATCTACACTATCTACAGATGACAGAAGTTTTCTTTTATGGTTGCATAATTTTGTTAGTTCTGGTCCTATCACAGGTGCTGTACAAGGTCGAGTTAATACCTGCAAAAAATAAAATATACACAATTAACAATGTGCATGCAATTCCTTGATTATTATTCACAAGCATTGTGAAATATATTAAAAGCATTTCTTTCAATTACAATATTCCCTCTGCTCTAAAAATGAAACCGAGATCACTGAAGTACTTATGTTACATATAAAATGTTTCTACCGGTATTACAAATGTAATTATGTGTTTTATATTTGTTATAAATTCTGATATTTTTTTGGCTATCGTTAGATGTTCAACACAACCTTAAAAAGAATAGCTCTTAAAATTCTTTCTTTCAAAAAAAGTGGAATATATTCATATTTCCTATGCAAATTTGTAACAATTGCCCAATGAATTTTAATTTTAAACAGGACAACTATAAAGCTCATATTCATGTATGATGTGAGTGTTAATATAATTATGACCAAATGTTGAACAGGTGCTGAGCTAATTAGTCTGTTGTTTCTGTGAAGCAGGAAGTAAACCCACCTGCCCCCTCCAAAAAATACTTCCCCTAGCTAAATGCTATACTCAGAACTTAACTGATAAAAATACATAGCACCTATAGCAGAAATAAATCTATAAAGGTAAAATCTCATTTAAGTGTAAAACATTAATTTATGCACTATCTGAATCTATACCTACATTCAAACTATTAACAATATCATTTGATTCACAACAATTTGTGAAAAAATAAGGACAGGAACTCCTAAAGTATGTCCTCTCAAAAAATAAAAACATTCTAAATCACTGGGATTTCAATTGGCAAAATACGGTTACATATTTTGGTTTATTCATAATAACTTTAGATATGGAAAGACCATTAGTAATAATACAGAACAGAATATAATGCTTTTTACCACCACTTTAATACGCTTTAGGAAAACCTTAAACATCTTATTAAATATTACCAAATATTCACTTAAAGAATGTACCTTTGGATCAAAGTTGAAAGTAGCTTCACAGTCCAAGGGACATTCTAGTCCACATTTACAAGTTCCTTCAGTTTGGAGATATGCCTTAATCTGCTCTGTAGAACTTAATGCATTGTTACTTGGACTGAAATAAAGGATAATTGTAAATTTGAAATAAAGTGTACATTTGTTGACGTGTTTCAAAATATTAAATTAATCAAATAATATGTAAACTTATTATTACAAAAATAAAATATTACATTGCTTTATCACACTATCATATGGTAACATTTTATTAAATATTAAATTTAATGTAAAATAAACAATTACATGACTAAATCAATTTTTCACTATACATTAATGAAGTATAATAATTTAACATTCCATTAAAGTCAGTACGCTTATCATCTTCTTTAAGCCACTCCTACAACAAATGAATCTTTTTATTTCTGCCCAAACCAGTCCACCTAAGATTTGTGTAAAAAAAAACAGAAACAAAAGCAACCAGTTCCCAAAGAACACTGTAAACTATATAATGGCTGTATGTCCCATGCTCAGCTGACAGAAACTTTCAATTAATACATACACATTATAAGGAGAGTTGATTAGTCTCTAGTAGGGTTTAATACCTGTTCACCTTGAAGTAACATTATACAACAGTACCAGGGTCTCTCCTATTATCCTATCTACATAGCAATAACCGTTCGGATTATCGTTATATCATCCAATTATTCTATAACAACGTCGAGAAATCGGCATCATTTCAAGATAAACACATTTGTACACTTAATATTATTTGGAAACGTCGAAATCTGCTCCCAATAGGAGAATACGCATAAAAATAACTAAGTTAATTTTAAAAAGTCAAGGAGTTCATTCTATCAAAAAGATCGAATCAAAAGCTACAGCAAAACAAATAACCTCGACTGGACGAGAGTCCTTGAGTGCGTATTTCTTTTTTTTAACTACAATTCGCGCCGGGCCAAGCCAAAAATGTATCTTGCCTCAACTGACTTATCGAATGGCCTTCGATAGCCATGAAATCCGCTTTTATACTTTTCTTCAATGTCAATCGTTAATCGATTCGGGTTTTATTTCAACAGGCAAACATTTCCATCACCTGTACTAATCACAAAATACGCCTTATAGTTCCTGCACTATAGTTAATCTTAGCGGGGGAAAAAGCGGGTTCTTAAACTAAACCTTATCGACTAATGCCGTTTTACGAGGGTCGTCCCCCACCGCATCTGGGGGAACTCGAGCCATGGCCTCAATTCCAGCTCGGAAGCAACTTAGAAATTATATAAAGCCGGTTAAATAGTGACGCCGAATTAATTTGTATCGACCGGTGTGGCGGTCGGCCTCGGCCGGCCGATTTATCGCCTCGACAGAGAGCTCCGGTTAATTTTCTCGGTAGGGGGTGGGGTTGATAAGCTTGGAAAGCGAGCATGTGTAATGGGTATATGTAAGTGAGGGTGTAATGCGGTGTGTGATCAATAAGTCAACAGTCTGTGTGGGCAGGCGCCACTCTTACCCCCTTCTCCCTAATCCCTTATCAAATAACCCTTTCGCCAGACCCCACCTACAGAAATCTTACCTCTAAGACTCAAAAAAAAATTAAAAACAATACGAGGAAATGAAGAGCGACTACTTCTATCGAATTATTCCTATCATCTTTTATCAAGACATCTCCAATCGAAATAAATTAAACGTTTAACGTTTGAGCCGAGAATAAGGGAGAATTACATATACTGTCCGACGAGGCTGACGGTCACAAATATTTGGCACAGTTCCAGTATACATAAGGATCAAATTTTAGACACGACGGTTCGAAGCCATTTGAAAATTTAAATAACTCGAAATTCGCTTATGCCTCGCTGTAATTGACAGCCATGCGATTAAAAACCGTTCTTTCGCTACGACTTTTAATCTCGTTTTGTTTAGGCTCTAAACAAAAAAATAAACTCTTTCCCGAAGTTCGGCCGTCATTGAAAGTGAGCCCCCCTCACGTCCAGATAGCCGTGCAATAAGGTCGCTAGAGAACGAAGGCCACGCGCCGGCTACAAATTAGAGGCCCAAAGTCGCAAACCGATTCTTTTATAACATTTGAACAACTATTTTCGCTCAGGGATATGGCCGTGCCAATTACGCGGCGATTCGTTTAAAGGGGGGGGGGTTCAGAATGAATCGATACAATTTAAAAAACCAAAGTCTGCCAAGAGTTGTGATTAGGATCAGCTTGTTGTTTCAATTCAACTTCGCAAACGACCGAACAGTTTTGTCTACCGCTTTTATCAATCGCTAAGATTCAAACTCAGAACTACTTGAGAGGATGGTAACCATTCCCATTCAGAGAATTACGATGGGTCGCAAAATCTTGGATGAAACGCGTATTCCGATTTAAACAATGACCTATTACTGAAGAAAAATTAGGAAATTCCGTCACGATGCGATCTGGGTGGCGGCTCGTTAAGTTAATTCGGCGCAATTTTGGACGTACGTCGCCAATTTAAAACGTTTTCCATCTCGCATTGAGTACGGTACAATTCTCCCTTCTCTGAAAACAAAGAGCTTATCACCGACGGAATCTCTATCAGTGACCCCTTTCGTTTATCGTCAACGCAGGAAATCGTGCTTCCAAAGCGGCGTCATTCGAAAAGAAATAAGATACGTGGCTAGTTCGAACGAGTTTGCCAAAATCAAGTAACGATCGACTAACATTACACGAAACAAGTTAAGGTAAATGGTGATGGCAACTTATGAAGGTTAAAAAATCGATTAATTTAGTAATGATATGTAAAGATATCAAAACTATTAGAAAAAAAGCGTTCCTTAACTCATTCCTCAACTAACTAGAAAAGTCGCCATGCCCGAGAGAAATTTCGGCCTTTTCAAACCGGAGCCACTACCTGAGGTATAGCAAAAAGGCCGAGCTCATGATCGAGAAAAAAATGACAATGCCCCTTATGTACCCTCGGTGGGAAGGAGCATTAAAATGGTCTTGGCTTTGAAAAATGGGCATTGAGACTGTTAAATGCAAGGGACATGGGTCATGACCCACAAAGCCTCAGTTCTAAACCCCCCTTCCACCCCCCAAATATCTGCCCTACTTTCTGAAATCTGTTGCTCCACTATGTAATTCCACAGATCATTTTATACACGCCTTCAGAAACCTGGTAAATTAGGGACTAAGTAAATTCTTCAACAGGGAATAAAATCATTTCAACAGAATTATTAAGGGGCATATTATTTATATGAAATGGAAAAATGAAATTTTAATTTATGTCCTGTAACATTAAAAAAGACGCTTCAAATATTCATGGCAATGTTAAAAATTTCTATTAAAAAAAATCATTTCATTATTTTGTATATGAGAAGAGCTGTGATAGAAATATTTCTATTGTGTGATTTCTTCTTGTGAAGGACAAATTTTCTTCAACAACATCAAGTGATTTCTTTTAGCTATAATAACATAATTTCATACAAATGAATGGCTGTGCCTCATCTGTTACAGAAGTTAATGGATACTATGAATAACCTTGCGGAATGTCAAAAGGAAACATTATTCGTTATAGATGGCTGATTTTTTAGTGTGAAATTATATATATGTAAAAATGCATTTTCATTAGATGAGTAACTATCTATATTCAATAACAGGATCTTCTAAAAGGGGAGCCTGGATGTCATTACGTTGTGCAATCAAAAACATTCAGTGATCAGTTACAGGAATACTCTATTTAGTTAGCATTTCAAATAATTTCATCAGCCAGATATTTGCACACAAAAAGAATTCTATGGTCATTTTTTTTAATTCTAGAACAACCAAAACATTACATAGAGCATTACTTGTCCTTTTATAAAATGTTGATTAACTATTAAATTTAATTACAGAAAAAATATTAGTAGCTGTCACTATCTATTGTATAATTTTTAAGCGCATTTCAATAAGTTAACCATTTGTACTTGTAATTTTTTTCTTCTTGGTAAACTAAAGCTTCTTACGATTTACCAATATAATTCCCAATTAGATTTTAGTGATTAACATCCATAATACTATAATCAGAAATGAAATACCTTAGAAAGAAATACACTTTTTATCCATAAAATTAAATTGTCACATTAAACCTATGTATGTTAGAGAAAGTGATTATAATTAAAAGTTTAAAACTGACTTCTGAAGTAATAAAAAATGTTCTAAAAAAACATCAGATAATGATGCTTAAATTGTATATAATAACTACATCTTTAGGGAATTTTATTAATAATTATAAGAAAGACTCTGGTTTTTAAATATGATTTAAACTCCCAGAAAGAAGACAATTCTATTTTTATATTTACAAAAACATGATAGTTGTAGAAATATACATAAAATAAATAAAATTTGGCATAATAAGAAAAATAGATTCCAAAGCAGGATAAATTATTCAGGTAGTGCTAACTAAATTTTATCTAAAGGATTGTGCCAAGATGGAAATATTTTAAAATATCTAAAGAAAAACAAATTGTTTTAAAAATGTTCATATTATGAAAAGTTATATTAAAATATCATAAATCAATACAGAAATTCTATTATTCTGCCACCCTAATTACTGGACTTCCAGTATGCTAAATAATTCCATAAGTAGATATGTTTATGTCAAAGTCAATTTTTAATTCATAATATTCGACTTTAAAAATACTAACACATGGAAAAAATGCAAAACAGTGTATAAGATATTTAAAATAATATTACCTGACATATATAACCATGCCGTTGGTATGAAGCCGTTTCCAGCCATACGGGGGTGCAATGGTCTCTTGTTTATAATCACTGTGTTCATTGTCAATTAGAGTATCTGTTGAACTTAAACTACTGCATGTAGATTCGGCTGTTTCCGACCGCACTGAATCACTTCTTGGACTTTCATATCCACGATAATACAACGATTTTCGAGAATTTAAGGAGGTTTGTAACGCGGCATTTTGATAATCCGGAACGTACACTAAGATGTTTTGGTCAGGCGGTGGTGGCTTTTCGGCCATATTCCCACTGGACAGCCAACGTTACCATCACTGGAGCAACACCTTACCATAACAGTTTCCTGAAAAAGAAGAAAATTTTACTCAGATAATACTAATATAAACAAACTACTATGGTTCACATACAGTCTACCATTTTGGCCGTTTGAGGAAAATGGGAGCTAAATTAAAAAAGAAATGACAGTACCGCATAACATTTTATAATAAGAAAAGATTAACTAATACAGCTACATCTCTATAGTAAAACTAATTCATTAACTAGCTTTCATTTAAATATTTCAATCCTGAGTTAAACTGACCCAAAAGTGATGATTTAATACAACAGAATAAATTCTTAAAAAGAGCATACATAACTGTTATAAAACTATTGTGAAACTTACTATTAATATTGCAAGAAAAAGGCTTTTTATAACTAGAGTGCTTTCCAAAAATGTTAAACTACTGTTCACTGGCTTTAGAAACTCAATTAAAAAAACTATTAATAACATTACTAACCAAAGAATGTTAACAGATACATACATATCTGGAAATATTAAAACAACACATTCTCATGGAATAAAAAACGATATAAAAAAATTACTGACTGAATTACTACATAAACAAACATTTTCAAACACTTTAGTTCTGTTTGAAAATATACACATAACCTAATCTAAGACGATCAAAAATACAAGTTACAATCCGAAGATACATAAAAACAGCGTTGTTTTAATTTTTCTTTTACACATATGTCCGACTAGTTTTATTCAAAATTGTTCTTACCTGCATGTCGTAAATAAATCATAAAAACAAAATGAGCGACACAAATATTTTATTGACATTACATTCACCACGGGAAAACTGAGAGTGGATCCATAAACGTATGTATCTAATAATCACTTATCTCACTATATCCCAAATCTCAAGGTTGTGAATGTCAACACAGGGGAACTAACACCTGGATAAAATTTCACTTATGTTTTTACTATTTACACCGTAAATGTCACTTCTTATTAACATTTAAGTTCCGGTTATCTGCACAGAATTAAAAATAAATCAAAATTCGGTGAATTTATGTGAAGAACCACTAATTTCACAAAACCTAATGTTTTCTTAACTACAATATTCGCATTAATGTTGGAAAAATATGGTTCCTCAATACCAGAATCCTTTGCGTCATTTGCGGATGTTAAGATCCATGATGCAGTTAGACAAAAACAACAAAACGCGTTCGTTTTCAGTTAACTTCAAATATCATTTAGATCGTAAATGAAACCCCTATAATTTTGTTATAAGTATTTCCAAAAGATTTTTTTACTTTATAGTACAATCATTTGCTGAGTTCTAGGATTAAATCGACATTATTACATTTCTATAAAACAGAAATAATGGTGTATTCTTCAGGAAGCTCTTTCATCGTACGTTGGCGGCCCTGTATAGTAATTGGCGGGTTTACAACATTAAAGTCACGTATTTTTCTAATTAAAAAACAAATAGAAAAATAACATCGATTTTAGAACAAAAAATCCATCTCTTAAAATAAATTAAAACGTTAATATTTATTAAAAAATACTATGAATAATATCTAAGTATATCAAAAATATTTCTAATATATAAAAAATATTCAGTATTTAGGCATCCCCAATGGCATTGATATATTTGTAACAAGATATTTATAGACTGAAGTATTTTGTAATATACCTTTATATTAGGAAAACTGATGACATTAAAAATAATTGATGTACATTATATTTTTTTACCAAATTATATTCATTACATCAATAATGTTACAAGTTTATTATGCGCACTTGTAATTTGATTCTAGTATAGTTCCTGTTTCCTTTACTCAACAATACGGGTAATATGTAATCTAGTTATAATAAGTAATCAGTTAAAAAATGTACATCAATAGTTTAAAGTTCAACACCACTTGTTTTATTTGTACCCAGTTGATGAAATTAGAACATATTTCCTTTTGTTTTCATTATGGTTCAACTTATGAAATAAAATATGCTTGTAAATATTGACTTATTGAATTAAGTACTACTTATTTGAAGAAGGTTAAGGTTTGCATTACTCCAGAAGTTTTAGACAGTGTATTGGGAAAACATTTAAATAAAGTTCAATGACAAATAGACAAAGTGAGTTTTTCTTTTTAATTGATTATTAAACCGTGTATACATGAATTAGCATTTTTAAATTAGTTATATGTCATTTACTGAGCTCTTTATCCTTTATAAAAAAAAGAAAATTAATACTATTAAGAAACTATGTAACAAATTGCAAAGAATATAATTTTAAGCATAAATATTATGGTTTTTTATATTAATGTGGGAATACAAAAAATTCAGTTTCGACCCTGGAGGGGAATTAATAAACTTAAATGAACAGGGACTAACATATTATTTAAATTAATATTTCAGTATATACATTAACCAAAAATGAACTGGTTGTAGTGATTCATGGAATTGTATGATTTTATTTAAATTTTATTGTTGCATCTTTTGCTCTGCTACTACATTCATGTACATAATAAATTTTCTCTCACTAAAACAATAATTTTTTCATTCCTACTACATTGAGTTGTACATGATCTTGAAAGTCAGTGATGTCTTACAACTTTCTAGAAGAAACACATTTTTCTGTCTAATTTATAGTACAAGCAGATATCTAAATGCATTTTATGGATTTCTCTCGAGATATTCATGAGAAATGTCTCACCAATAAAACAATGTAGCATTCAAGAATCATTTTACTGCCATATTACATTTTTGCAAATAAAATACTTGTAAATCTTTGAAATGAATTGGATTTTCACATGTTAAATATAAAGAGTAATTTCATTACCCTTTATTATAATTTTTTAGGATATAATAAATTAAAATTTTATTGTCCTTTTCAACAATGCCTATTA
This sequence comes from Lethocerus indicus, assembly GCA_019843655.1. Classification (NCBI taxonomy): domain Eukaryota; kingdom Metazoa; phylum Arthropoda; class Insecta; order Hemiptera; family Belostomatidae; genus Lethocerus; species Lethocerus indicus. Next base: position 14,393,007 of record JACDQD010000003.1, on the reverse strand, counting down.
TCACACAACATTTTAACGAAATGCTTAAATGTGCTAACTTTATAAAAATGTACTAAATGTAAATGAGTTAATATGTTTAGTTTCCTGTTTCTAATATTTACTCATGGAAATCAAGGAATTTTTAACAAACGATTGCTTACATGTACAAATGTATTTTTACTTTTGAAAAAGCAATATTAGGACAAATTAGGAACTTACAAAATCTGAACGTAATACATAATTAAAATACAATAATACAATAAAACAAAAGCACTCAGATATAAACTTAATTTCCATTTGAATAAAATAATTTTAGAAAACCACATCAGAAAATGTTAATCAATATAGGAAAATTCTTTCATTTGCATGATCCTAACTATTTAAGAAATATATATAATAAACATTTTTATATTTTGAAAATTACTGTCAGATAAATGCAGAAAAATAACGAACTCTTCATTAGCAGACAAGAAGTTCAGAATTTATAAAACAAAAAATTATACATATGAAATAACGATGAAAATTGCTAATTTGCGTATAGTATTCATCCAGAAAATTATTGTTCATAATTTCGCAGGCTTGAATAAATGGAGCCTCTATAGTTATATAAGGATATTGAAGTTTGGCACACTATGTTGTAGGGAAGGCACGAATTTTGAAACTTAATTGGGAAAAAACAATGGATTATAATTTAAACATGTTTTCTTTATTTTCTTATGGAAGAATACTCCATAAAAGTATGTTCAATTGGTTCAATTTAAACATTTCTTTTAACTGGGATGTATGGATTTCAAAAAAAAGGTTCATGAACAATTTATTGATAAAATTGAATACAGAGAAGAGGATTAATATTAACATATGGGATAATTTTTTCACCAAATAAATTGCATAACTATTATCTAAAAAGAAAACCAAAATAAAATAAACTGCAATTGTGCCACAGTTAACCAAATCTATCAGTGTAATCTATTGTGTTTAAAAATAAATAACTCAATAATTATTCTATTTTATGTGAATATAAGATCTAAAATAACCATATTTATAATGGCGATACACTAAAGAGCATACAAACAAGAGGAAAGAAGACCATATCAATACTTAAATGATCTATAATGAATATGATTATTTATCTATCATTTTGCCAGTATTAAAGAATAACATGCACGCAAGTTAATTTCTGACAAAATGCTTGTAATAAATCACAGATAAAAAGAGAGAAACTGTGAGTAAACTATTTTAATTTCGCACCTTCCACAAATCCAACATCAACTACACTCAATAATAATAATGAGCCTATATTTATAATAATACTTATTCTCATTATTACACAAATAAGATAGAACATTCTATTGCATCTAAACAATTTGTTCAGTTTAACTAACAAATATTAGTTACACTGTTGTCAATTTAGCTACTGAAAAAGCAAAATAATATAAATTAGTGAAGTTTTGAATTAATGTGTAGCACATTGGACCCTGTTCGCTCCTGGGCTTTGTTCATCTTCATCATAAGCATTTTTGTAATCCCGCTTCTGGGCTTCCTCTTCAGGGTTCATTTCAATCAAGGTACATTCTTCAGCACTATCCGGTATAATTTGCTCAACTCTGAAATTATGATGAGAATATCAGTTATGTATGTTATATATATAACCATTAAAAATATGCCAGATAACTATTCAACTATCAACCTGTTAGTGTTTGAGTTTCATGAATATACAATTACTGCATTAAAAATATTGACTGCAATTAAATATAAGAATATAAGCATAGAATTATAAGATATCCAATATTTCTATAACAATACTTTGCACTAACAAAAAAATGAATTGGGAACAAAAAAATATTCATACACAGATTTGTTAGTAATAAAAACACAACAATGAAAGGTAATAAATAAATGGAGTAATCAAGAAGAAATAAATTAATGCTAACATTTGGTGTTGCCATAATTTAAAAGCTTACTTATAAAGAAACAGCTACAACAGTTACATTAATGTTATATTTTCTATATACTTTATTCAAAGTCATTATATTTGTTACCTGGGAGGAAGGTAAGCTTCAAGACGTGGAATTACTTCTGGAGGAAGCTGAGAAGGAAATTTCACCATAAATTGAATGATTAAACGTCCCTTTTCAAAAGGGTTTTTATAACGGGGCATACCTTCACCCAGAATACATTTCAGCTCTTTGTGCCGTGTCACTTCACCTAGAAAAAAGTTATATATACACATACTAATTTACTGGGTAAATTTAAAAAAGATACATTAATATTAAACAAAATGATTATTCACAAAAAATAATAAATCTTTATTGTAAGGTAGAAATTAACCTGGAATAGCTGTAATAACTAGATCCCTATCATCCAAAGTATGTATAACCTTCTGAAATCCACAGAGTGATTCAACTAGTTCTAAGCTCATAATCATAAAAAGATCAGATCCAGTTCGCCTGCAACAAATAATTAAATCTATTAGATGATTTTATTGACAATTATTGATAGAATATTTAAACCAGAAGTGGTTTATTTTCACCAAAAATGTATTCAGTATTATAAACAAATAAAGTTAAATGAGGAATACCTAAATATAGGATGTTCTTTTTCCTCTAAAACAATAATAATATCTCCCGCCTCTAGTCCTGGTTCTTGATTTCCTTCACCATTAAATATAATCTTTTGTCCATCAACCATACCTTTGTCAACATGAACTTCTAGAATCTTCCTTTCAAGAACAACCTAATACAAACAAGACAAATAAATAAAAATCAAGTCATCCTTGTTATAAAATATAACTAAACCCAGGTTTTACTTTTACCTTTTTTCCATTACATTGCTTGCATCTGTCGCGTGGATTAATACGCTCTCCTTCGCCTTTGCACTCGTGGCATATAGACTGAATCTGGTGGATAACACCAGGGCTGAATTGCTGCACTTGCAAATGAATTCCAGTACCTCTACACACTGCACATGTTTCAGTTGCCCCTTTCTTACCTCCTCGACCTGATGCATTTACATGTTCATGAAATTAGAAAACAAAACTTATATGTATTAATTGTAAAATAAAAATTTTAAAAACAATTCTTTTCAAAACAAGTCAAATAGCAAGTTATAAATTATATAAAATATTTAATATATATTAAATTACAAACAAGTAATGTAATAACCTTCGCATTTGTCACAAATAACACTTTTGTCAACAGGCAACTTTCTAACAGTTCCTTTATAAAGATCTTCAAGAGAAACTCCAAGCTGATGTACAACATTTTTGCCACGTCTTTCTCGTCTGCCACGATTTCTTCCACCACCAAAAGCAGGACTAAAGAACATATCGAAAATGTCCATTGGGTTTGAAGTAAAACCAGAACTGCCTCCTTCTTTAAGTGCTTGCTCACCTCCTTCATCATAAATCGCTCGTTTTTCTTCTGATGAAAGAACTTCATAAGCTTGAGATATCATTTTGAACTAAAAATGAGAATGAGTAAGCTAATATAGATAATGACTACAATTTTAACAAGGTACAAAAAATATTTAATCAAAAAATTTATTCATTTCAAACAAAATTATAATTATTACACCACAAAAATAATTTTCATATAATAAATATCAATGCTTAAACAACCATGTCACATGGAATGACATTATAAAAGAAATAGGATTACAAATTATTACAAATCGCAAGCCAAGTATCAAGAGCTAATATTACAGAAGATGTATAATAAAAGGCTTGGACTTGGCCTACAGATACCAAAGAGATAATTGCAATGTGGAACTAAAATCTTTTAATAAAAAAACAAAACAATTTTTTTATATTTTTAAAATAATTGTAGAAGGTTAAAACCTGTCCTTTCTTATGCCATAAATAAGTGGTAATTAAACATCACCTGGGTAATAAATAAACAGAATCTTATTTCCCAAAAGAACATGCTTATTAACCTAGTGACAAAAAAAAGTTTTAAGCAATAAAATCACAAAACATTATAAAATTTTCAAATCAGACTGGAACATGAAATAATAATGTTAACTATAATCAAAATATTTATAGTTAAATTAGTTATTTGTACAATTTAAAAAATGTAGCAGGGAAGCTAACCTATCTCATTTAACTGAACATATTGTTAGAATAAAATTATAAAATTTATTAATAAGTATACATTAACATACCCTTTCCCCTTCATTGGGATTTTTGTCAGGATGGTACTTAAGAGCTAATTTCCTATATGCTTTTTTTAGCTCATCAGTAGTGCAATTGGGCTTAACACCCAGAACATCATAATAGGTTGTCTCTTTTACCATGTTTGCTGATGAATATTAATGCCTGAAACCAATTAATAGCCTTTTAGTAAGAAATAATATATAAATAAAATATAATTAAAATGTGAAATCAATATATATTAACATTCAAGAAATGTTAAAAGTTGGAGAAGATTTACATGAATTATTGATTATATATTTTATTACAATATATTTTTGCTAAAAATCTAATATAGAATTTCCATATCCGCTTTACTACTACCTAATGTTCCTCAGAATATTTTTAATTCGTGCTTTGCCAAAGTAGTGCACGGTTTATATATTAGGAATAACGTCTAACAAAGAGAACCAAAAACGAAGTATATTCAAGCGTACGTTTTTAGTTAATATAATTAATCCGAATGGATAATTTTGCTTACCTGGAAGCTGATTTATAAATGAAAGCTTTCGACAAAGAAAATTAACAACGAATGCAACGTGTGTCGAGAAGCGAGCCCAGTAACACGACCTCGACGATAGAATGTTCTAGAGTATTCTAAACCACAGCTATACCCTTATTGACTGGCTACTGATGAGGGAAATGATATTTCAGCTGTTTTCCGGTCCAATATTAAACACTCAAACATAAAACACAATTAATTTTACGTAAAATTATTTTTAATCAAACGGAAATAATAACTTTAATATAATAAGGAGCTCACGCTTCTTAATAAAATCCACTTAATATATTAGGCTCTCAATAGTATGTTAGGGCACCGCCTATTTAACTGGCTGTGCATACAACTCTGCAGAATTACAAAGCATTAAAATGTTTGCGTCATACTACTACATTTTGTCGAGAGGCTACTTTTAAGAGACAACTCTGAATTAATAACTTTGATTAGAAGACAACTTAATATCCAAATTTCTTACTAATTATGAAGCATAACAATAAAAATAAAATTCTTCACTAATTGTATATATGGTGCGACGACTATCGATTGCACTTAAATTGTTAGTGTTAGCGATTAAATTCCGATTTATATCTGAATCTGCTTGTTGAAAAGTGGATGTAAGCTTATAAATTATTTCAACGACAGCTACATCTGAAAAATATGTACAAATTCAAAAAAATTGACATTCCTCTATTTCTAGCTAGACATACTGCATGAATTAAGCTAAAATAATTATTAATCATCAAAAAGTTGACAAATATAATTAATGTGAGCAAGTGTTGCAGCAATATTTACTGCATAAATGGTATGACGCATATCTGTGAATGTCACATGTTCTGGGAAGTCATACTTCAGGATGATTTAGATTTGATAATATCTCACCAGTTATAATAAAATATGGACGTTACAACTAAACCATACTGATGGAAAGATGGAAATTAAAATAGGCAACATTTCAGAAAAATCGTTTTTCACTCATATTTATGGCTAGCGTTAGGTATATTGTTTGTACTTCAGTTGTAGGTATGTAGTAGTGTTCAGTAGTTAATTTGCATTACATTTAACGTTTACTCCTTCTTACAAAGCACATTATGTTAGGGGACGTTCTTACAAAGAATACAAGACAATTGTATTTTAATGTTTTTAATATTATTAATGGCAGTCAATATATATATATATATATATATATATATATATATATATATATATATATATATATATGTGGTCCAATAAGCTCTTTAGTATATGTTATTAGTATTTTGATTTATTTAAAAATTACTTACCTTTAAGTAAGGTTAATAGCAAAAGATTCTCTGATTTCCAACTCTATTTCTGGTAAGAAAAGTTTAAAATGTAGTTCATGGGTGTAGTTTACTGTACTTCTATGTATACTTAGAAATTATGAGTTGTATGTTTGAAAAGTACCAATAATTATTCTAGACTGGAAAAGTCTGTATCTACCTTAGTACAGTGAAAGTTCTATAGGGAAACTGTTCAGAAGTACAAAACCATGGTGCTAAGTTTTAAAGTAGTTGTTCAAAATGGAATAAAGACCAGATATGGCAGAAAGTGGGGGAAAACAATAACAAAGATTATTATGTAAAGAATGTACTCTTTTACTTGATTTAAGGTTATGTAATTTATTCTCAAATCTTTTGATGTTATATCTGAATGATATAATGTATTCATTCTGACAAAACACCAAATATTGAGAAGATGGAATCTATCATATTTACATAATAACAATGGTAATAACTTTTATTTGAGAAAGGGGGGTATAAACAATGAAATGTGGTAATACTAAGAATGAAAAAACACTCTTTTTAAAGAATAATAGGTTGATAGATCAATGAAAATATATTTCCAGGATTAAACCCATTTTTATTTTAAAGCAAATATGATTAACACCAATCCCAGTTGTATAAAACTCTCTTGAACTCAGTACACTTTAGGTAAACATATATTTGGTTTCAAATATCACAATACCAAAAATTTGGTACTTTTGTACACAGGTACAAAAATTCCTATAACAAAATATTAATCTACAGTGCAAACTGAAAAAAGTGCTGTTAACAAATCTAGTACCATTATATTAAATATCATTGATGGGTTTCCTGAGAAAACCAAAAATTATAAACAAATGAAAAAACAGAACTTAAGGACAAAATTACATTATAATTTACTTTAAACCTTCAGCTTAAAAAAAAAGTTTCACTTTAGAGTCCATTGATATTGTTCTAATTGCTTCAAATACAGTCTGCTCTACTGAGAGATCCACTTTCATATTAATAATTCTTGCTGACATTAATATTATTTGTAAAAGTCAAACAATAACACTATCATCTAATGCAAATATTAATTTTACTGAATCATTGTTACAATATATTAAAAATGTAATGCAAATTTCAATGTCCGTGAATATAAGTATAACTGGAATCACCTCTTGGGTTGTGTATACAAATATAAAGATATGTATTGCATACACGTATGCGATTAAGCCTATAAGTTACATTCAATATTGACATAATATCTTAAGAATCACAATTTGATAATTGCTAATCAATAATAAAATACATATCTCAAGCTGTCATTTGACATAAAATGCTTAGTAAATAAAAAGGATTCCGTATATATTTTAAGTACTTTATAACTATGGAATGAAGTACAAGTAATAGTTAACTCATAAATCTAATGTATGAATTACACAGTTTACATCCAAACATACTTTGCTAAATTACATTTGAAGAAATATAAAAATCTGACTATACAAAAATATCAGTTGCCAAAAATAATTTATGTTCATGCTAAAGTTGACTACTGGAATAAAATATTTTTAGTTATTTTCCTAATACTGATACCAAAATAAAAGTCCTAATTTCAGAAGGAGATTTGATAAACCATAAGGGCACAATTATTTATTCTGGCAGTATGATTAAATCATAAAAGTTTGTTCAGTCTAATCTAAATTATCACTCTGCTTTTGTGCTCTTAAAGCATGCACATTCATATATTCAACAATAGATTGCACTTAGCTTGGTTACATTTTGTAAATAGCAAACCAATTCTAATAAAGTAGATGAAGGCACAATATTGTGCAATTAGAAATGGCATATAAGTAGCATATAACACACTTAACAATGTAAAATAATTTACTTATGTGTAGTTGATAGTAATTGAATAGTCAGAACAATTTCAAGCTTATATTAGTGTGTGCCTTGCAATTTTTTAATTAGTAGCTCAAGGTCTTTAATGTTCCTCTCCTTTTCATCCAACTGCTTGCGAAGTTTGTTCACCTCATCACATAATTTCTTACAAGAAGTACACTGTAGCTAAAAATGAAAAAAAAAGTTGAATATTTATACATTTATAAGTTTGTCTCTAATATACTTGTTTATTAGATAATGCATTTTATTTTATTAGGTAATTAAAAAACATTAAACCAGAATTAGATATTTCTTTTAGGTCTTATGCCTGCTGTAATATGTATATCTTTTATAATATATTTTTATATCAAGTAACCTAAAGGAGAAATGAAAGATCACCAGTGCTTTACAATAGGTACACATTTTCCTATAGTGTTAAATAATAATAATAATTATTATTATTTGTGTTAATAATAAATTTAATATTATCAAAAATGTCTTCAGAGCAGTTATATGCACTGATCTAATAGTTTCAAATAACAGATATGTGAGGTCCTTTTTTATGCATTCAATTCTGTTTGGCATTTCTTAGGATTTTATCTAAGGCCACTCATTTATCTTGACTTCTCAGCATTTCAAAACACATTTTTTTTTCACAGATTTTTCACACATCTAGGCAGATTCTTAGAGTGGCTGCCACCCTTTCTGGACAAGGCCCTTCTCAGGGACGGTAGTCCTGTGGTGAGTAATGTTAATGCCTTTGTACTTGTAAGGGGTGCTGTTTGGTGTTACACACTGCTGTTCCTTATGCACAATCTTGTTCATGAACTGGGGTTGTAGGGTTACTGAACCCATACACCAGTCTACCTCTGATATCCCCTGTGGTGGGTTTACTAGGTACTAATGAATGTAATACACCTACTCTAGGCAGCATGTAAGCGTGCTTTGGTATGAAATATGTCACGATGACATAGTAATTGAAAAATGACTAAGGTAATTAGTTTCAATAAGACAATTATATCTAAGTGTACTGGCTATGCCATTCAATTACCAGCTAAACGTTTCAAATGAGAGGACAAGAATTTGAACTGAAACCAAAGGATTATAATCATATTATGTCAAAAATACAGAAAAAGAAACTTAATATAGGTAGCATTCAATATTGGTAGATCAGATATGACATCTCCGAAAAATAGTATCTGTTAAATCATTACATCTCCGAAAATAAATTATTTTCCTGGCTGTCCATACTTTGCATAAAGTGTAACAAATATTTGGCAGTTAGCAAAGCAAATCAATGCAACATGAATGAACAAAAAATAATGCTAATCAAAATTTAAGAGATATGAAAATAACATGAGGGTGTGCTGTAGGTGAATTGAAAATATTGTTTCAACAAAATGGTTCTGTTATATTCATACGGTTACGGCCAGATGGTTATGAGCTAGATTAACAGTGCATTAAATGTTAGTTCTAAAATAAATGTAATATTTAGACCCAGTCCAATGAACAACAAATAAAAAACAAAGAGGGTGTAAAGGAAATTCTGTTAGTTTTATAGAAGATGAATTCAACATTAATTATAAGGTATATTGTTTAAATGCATATTTTCCCCTGATATTATCAGTACTAGTAACTTTAGTCCATACCAATGCATTATATAACAGAACAAGTAAAATTCTTGTCAACAAGGGTGTTCAATAAATCACCAATGTCTAATATGAATCTTAACCAACCTTTCTAACAAAGAACTGCTTTAGGCTCATTACAGAAAATGTAGAAGATAAGTTTTATAATGTCAGTACTGAGTGAATTATTGTAAAATTAATGGCCAATTTGTATTGCCTTAAAGCATCAATAAGGGGCAAACTTGTGTATTTCAGAAGACATTATTTTTATTACAATCGTTCAAATTTCTATATCAAAGAGGTGGTTAAATTTGTTACACTCAAATAAAATATATGAAAGAACATATCCAAATGATTATGTTATTAAAAATGAAATTAGAAATACCTTGTTATCATTTTTTGAATAGTCATCAATGTTATTTTCAGCAATTTTAAATGATTTCGTATCAACTTCAGCAAATTTTTCAAACTTTTTCTGTATCTGTTGGATTTTAGTAGGGAGTTTTGCTGCTATTTTATTTTTTTCATTTTCAGCAACAGTCTGAAAAATGTTATTTATCATGTTTTTGTTATGTAAGCATATCAAAACATAACATTTAAAATACTATTACTGTAATGGATAAAGTGTTTAGTTTTGAATATAAATTTATAGAATTTAAACACTAATAATATCTATGGAACATTGCCTGTATTACAAAAAAACACAATAATAAAAGAAAACATAAATTATTGAATTAACATTAGGATGAGCATTAAGAAGTTGGAAAGGTGACATGACAAAATATGTAAGTATGAAATGTAATGCAGAGGCTAAGCAATTCCCTTATAAAGTAATTCCCTTTATAAGGGAAAACATAAATTACTGCATGCACAAATAAGCCCAGCAAATATTACAGGTAATGCAGACATGCTTTTGATTTTAAATTAAGTTAAATCACGGTTTATAAATACGGAACATAGACAAGGATTTTTGGATTATTTATTTACTACATTATTGAAAATGAATATTAACTTTACAGCACTATATTTTCTTTTAGATAAATAGATAAAAAGCAATATTTAAAAGCGAGGTATGTTGAACACTACATTATTTAGTACAATGTTTTCATTAATATGTCTCAATAAATTTCTTTTTAGTTCTGCTTCTTAGCTTAGATAATAAAATGAATTATTATTTACTTTTATATATTTTATTGTTTATCATATCAGCACTGGCTTACCATAACTTCAGCCTGGTTGATGTGTTTATTCATTGTGTTTTGCACAACATCTGGCACAGTTGGGACATCTCTTTGCTGTTAAACATGCAAAATGAAACATCACAAAACAAACACAATACACTGAACACGAGAAAATTGATATAACATTTTAGATATCAAATGAACAAAATTGATTGAATTAAAATTTGTCCCTATGTGTTAGAGTACTCAGTTTCAATAAAAAAGGAAGAAGAATATAGAAGTTCTAAAACATCAAAATTTAAGAAACAAAAACAAAGCTAATGAAGCATTCAATATAAGCAGGAAAGGGTATATTTATTCATGTATTGTGATAAATGCAAATAACTTGAAAAACAACACTAGGGAAAAATTTTGATACATACTTCCATAGGCCTGTAATCTGGTACTGTTGCCTTCTTAAGAAATTCTAATTTAACCTGAAAATTACTGTCAGCTGTTCGAATTATTTCATTCGAAATAGTTTTAGTTTTTTGTGTTCTCACTGGAATTCCTGCAATTAATGTCTTTTATGAAGAATACGTCAGAATATAAAAATTATTATTTTTTTTAAACTATGTTTAACATTTCACTTTTCTTTCTTTTTTGTAGTTTTTGACTAATATTAACTAGTAAACAAAACTTCTAAGAATATTTTATATATTTATTACTTTATTAAAGCTTAACCCTCACCTGTTCTCATTGACATTAAAAGTGGTACTCGATTAATACCATTTATCCAATCTGATGCTGATACTGCAGGTGTAGAGGAAGCAGTATCTGGATATAAATCATCTTGGAATTGATCACTCTACAATAAATTGAATGTTCATTAACATAGGATGAATATTCATTACCAAATTATTTAAAATAAAATTCAAATATAAATATATATATATATATATGTCATATAAATATAAAACACCTTTATCTGCTGATGGACTTTCAATTGGAACTATCATGAAACAGACGATAAGTACAATACAATGTACTGAAAATCTATACTAATTTCATAACTACTTTACCAAACCTTTTCCTCAGTAATTGCTTTAAGTTTATTCCTTATAACAGAAGTAATTCAATTCATAAAACATAGGCCCAATTAAAGAAAATAAAAACAGTGCCAGCTAAAAATGGATACAAAAAATTAGAATAAATACTACTTCACTGATGAAACTAATACTAAAAAAATGAATTCAATTCTCTATTTTTTTTTCCCTTGGATTTATTTTCCATGCAATTGTGCCGCTGGCTGATATATGTGCAGTTGTGATAAAGAGGGAGTGCTTATTTCTGGGACCACTTCTCCTATTATCCCTTTCGCTGCGCAACACGTTTTGAGATTATGTGTTAGCAGTTAGATATTTTAGTAGTTTTTACTCGTGTTGAGCAGTTTGACGATTTTGCCATCTTATAAAAATTGCCTAATAAATTATATTTATTATTAATATAAATAAATAATATTAAAAATAACAAACTCACAGTACAACTTTATCAAACTAATATAAATATTTCAATTTAATACGTTTCAACATGTCATATTCAGAATACTAAGAACAACTGAGTGTACACGTCTGATTTTCTAAACATAATTAAGCAGTCTCGGACATGCTCATAGCCATAAAACTAGTAATAATAATAGTAACCAGCATAAAAAGTCGTGTGGAGCAGTAAATGTAAATAATACGCAACAAAAATAGCCGTAATGAGCAGAAAACTAATTTAAAACAAGGCGTGAAAATACTCGTTCGGAGCTTATGGGTCACAGTTTTGTTTTACTAATATATATGTGTAGAGCAGCGAAAGGGGTAAATACCTATCCTTATCCTTATTTAAACTAATTTATGAAATCTCCATGGCTTTCTGTGTGGATTCGAACCGTAGACCACATGTGCATGTTCAACACCTGAGCCATAGAGGCACCAAATCTCTACTCGGTATCTTTATAATGGTATGTATGGTGTAACATAAAGGTAAATAGCTTCAATCCATTAATAAAAATAAGAATCAAACACATGCATTAGAAAGGAAACTGATATCATAGTATAATGTCAATTGTATGCTAATAATTAAATTTAAAAAATTGAGTAAATAAAACAATGGCAAAAAAATAGTTGTGTTTATAAGCTATGTGTAAATGCTTTTATGTCCCTTGGATTCAGTTTAATATATGTGTTGAGTGGAGATAGAAAAGGAAACATTCAGAATAAATTGGAAACTGGATGAGCTTACCTTCCGTGGTACAATCATAGAAACTGGTTCAACGGTTGGTTTAGTTGTATGGAGTTTATAGAATCGAAATATTTCACATATTGAAACATCACAACCTCTTTTGGGCATGAATCCCAAGCTTCGCTAAAATAATACAAAATTTGTGATAACTATTTTCCCAAATTAATTATAATTAATAGTTTTCATAAGTTTACTGAATACTATTTAACAGATGTATTACAGCTTTTCTACAAAAATTATCTTTTTATTACAGAAGTGCCAATTCTTTAAACTACAGGACCACAAAAAATATACTATGAATAATTATTAATCATAGGCAAACATTTTTTTAACCCTTTCGCTACAGCAGTCCCCGCCGCGGAACGCGGCTTGCGTGGAACGGAGCACCGTGCCGAAAGTGCGAACATTAAGCGCGCAGTCGTTAACATTCGGAGCCAAGAATTTTGTCTCAAAAACAACTTTGTAACATTATAATTTTACTTTGTAATTTAAAATGATTATACCACAATTTACAATATTTATATAAATTTAGTGCAGTTTTATCACGTATAGGTTTCGTTCCTATCTTCTGACGCATTCAAATTACGACTAACTATTATTATACATTCGAGTGCCAGAGGCCAATGACAAAGCACTGTCGAAAGAAATAAACATTGCAATAGCGCTTGCAATTGTTTGTGAACTGAAAAAATTGAGTTGATAGCATCTGCCTTGATTTTTGGCTCCATTTCTGTAAGAGATGCGGTGTCACCCTTAGTAGCGAAAGGGTTAAGTAAGAAAAGAAATGTTAACAGATATGAAAATAGCCAGAAAAAGTATGTTGAAGTGATAAAGGTATCATGATTATAGACAGTTTAAATCTACAACTTTAAATATACACATATAAAAAAAATAATACTTAAATGTAAGAACACATAAAGAACATAAATGTAACCTGTGGTAAGCCTGAGAGATACTGATTAAGGAAATGCACCCAAGGAGCAGCATCGACAATTTCATAATAACGTATATTACCATCACCCTGAAAAAATTATTTTAACATAGACATTTAGCGATTTCTTTCAGGGTTAACATAAATACTTGTCATATACTAAAATGTCCTTTCAGAATACATCTCAAAGTTGCTTAAAAACTACTAAAAAACTCATTAATACCTTCCCAGCAAGAAACAGTATATTTGTGTCAAAATCATAATATGGGAATATAACACCAGAAGATGAATCAATTATCTCAGTAGTCAATGGAGCTGAAAGTGATTGTTCACTCCAAATTGATATTTGACGGTCACTATGGCGTGAAAAACCCACTGTAGCTAATTTCCCTCCTTTTAGATACACTACTTTACTGCAACGCCCTCCATTATGACAGATACCTTCCTGTAAAAAAAAAATTGTTATTCAAAATGAAACAAAATAGTGTACATTAATCTATTACAATTTAAAATATAGTCCATTATTTTCCATTAATATTTCATATTCCTTTTTCCTCCATTACTAATAAGGAATACAGAAATCATGTGAATTGTCATAGACACAATGCTAAAACAATTATCTGATTTCAAGGTTATCTTGCCTTTATAATTAGGTAATCAAAACATAAAGGTTTAAAAGCAAAGTATCAATTTACATAAAAAGGTGGTGATTGCTGGATACATACTTAATTTCCAGGGTACCACTGTTTATTTATAAAAGCATATTACAAAATGCACTACAAATTGAAGTAAATTAAACTTACCAAATGTCATCTATGCAATTGGAAATTAACTAACCAATAAATCATACATAAAGTGAAAATCCATTAATATTAGACATGATATTTATTTAATGCCACCATAGTTCAGAAAAAACACTTACTGCAGTAACAAAACCAGTTCTAGGATCAATTATTCTCAACTTCTTATCTTTACTAGTAGTAGCTATTCTAGAGCCATCACGATTGAAGGACATACTGTAGATGACATCATTGTGGCAGTTAATTATATTTATGGCTTCCCCTTTATCAACATTCCATATAATTACCTATAAAAAAATCAATCATCCTATTACAGTTAATTTAGGAATTTTCTTTATAAAAGATTAAAGATAGACAAACACATAACTGTATACATAGATGCAACATTGTTTCAAGGGAGAATTTCAAACTTTACGAAAACAGTTTAAGAATAAAATGAAAATATGTAAGCTTATATTTTCTAAAGCAATGAAATTGATTGATCTTATTAAAAACATTAATGAACTTACTAAATAATCAAACCCAGAACTGGCTAATATATTTTCAGCAGATGGATGCCATTCAATATATCCCACACGTCTTTTATGTCCACGAAGATCAACAATCCAATCTCTCAAATGGCTAATCAAGCCACCGTCTGGAATGTACCACAACTTGACCTAAGGAAAAGAGAAAAAATTAACATATTGTTAAAATTAATTTATAGTATTAAATTAAGGAACTTTGGATGATTTCTATCGTGTACAACGAATGGTATATCACTTATGAAAAATGGGTGGCAATAAGCTCTATATGACAACAGCTGCTTGAGTTATTGTCACAATTAACAATTCCTTTAACCCTTTTACTGCGCAAAGTCAGTATAGTGGCTCTAGTTTAGCTGTGACTAGAGCTACTAAATTATGGTTTCTTCATTTTGTCACTCTTTAGACAAAAAATATCTAAGAGTGAATCATGTTGATGAAGTTAGAAGTATGGATGAAGAATTTCACACTTGCCGGCTACCCTTAACATCTGCGCAATTAAAGGGTTAATGAGCAACAAGCAGGAATCATTATAGCCCAGTTTCTTCTATATACTTTGCGAGTCCATCTTATTCCTTCAATTTGTCCATTAGAGGCAGTGGTTTTTGTGTGTTTTCAATTGTTTGTTCTTCAAGATAATATACCTGCACAATTGTCAGCACTCTTTTTATCTTAGCCCTTTATATTAAAACAGTGACTGTTCACACAAAAGCAATGGAGGCATTAGAGGTAATTCTAAGGGAAGTGTTTCACAATCCTTCCAACTGCTTTATCTAGGTGAACATTTTTTTGCAATTAATGCTTTTTTTAAAACATCAGTCCCTGAATATTAATGACATGTTATGTATACTATCCAATGTTTCTACGGAGTGGGCTAAATAAGTACTGAGAAATTCTACTCTTGAGAATTAAATATGGTTTATATTTAAATGATAAATTTAAAATACAATAAGTAAACAGACACATAGGCAGATTAATTTTTAAAGAATAATAAATCTACTTACAGAGCAATCATCACTACAGGAAGCTATGATATTGTCATTGAATGGATTCCATTTCACATCGAGGACAGGTCCTGTATGTCCAGTAACCCTATAGGCATTAAAATCAACTCGCCCTGTCTAAAAATTAAAAATAATTTTGAATAAAAAACTTTACTTATTACCAATTTACTTTGTATTATAATGCAAATCTGTTTTTTTAAATATCCAATTTATGATTAATTTAAAAACTGCATTATTATATTCTTCACAATAAATATATTTTGAGGTATTTATTATGAGTTCTGAAAGGCCTGGATTAATATATACAGCACTCTTATAATCCTTTGTCTCCACTTCAAAGCTATTTAGGTTCTGATTTATTACTGGTTGAAGTTTATTTTTCTGTTTATTTTCAGACTAAGAACCTACTAGTATGAAATATTGTGATCCATAGGCATGCCCTTGTATGATGGAAGGAGCCAGTTTCATGAGATATATATTAATAAAAAATAAAGGAAAAAACAAATAATATTTCTATTTTACAAAGAAGATATAGATTAATATTAAATGCATATTATATAATATTTAATGAATACTAATTAATAAACTATATGCAATTTATTTATACTTTCCCTTCTTGAATATGTTATAGTAAGTTTAATTTTCTCAGAATAATATGTATATAATATTACAACTTTTTTATTCTTTTTGGCAAGTATTTAGTCTTGTACATAAATATAATAATTACTGCAGAACATTTCAATATAATTCATTACACTAATTAGAACTATACGTTCATTTGCATTGCCAGTAGTTGGCAAATGAAAATAGCTAAGCAAAATGAATACTAAGTGAAATGGATATGTACTTAAATCTAAAAGTAACATAAGAAAAAAGTGACTATAAATTTACATACTCGATCAACTGGGAGAACGATAAATGCTCCTCCACCAGCGACTTCTGTCACTATAGCAATAAACTTAGGATTCACATCACAAAAATGAGAATCATGTGCATTTTTGGTAATGTTGACATTCTCATAGCAGGATTCGCGCTTTGCAGGTTGTCCATAGACATGTCTAAATTTTGAACTCCTTACTCCACGAAACCATAACTGTAAAAGTAAATATATAACATTAATTTTTTCATTAACATATTAATAACAACATTAAAAATAATACATATATAAGAAATATTGAATAAATAATTTATGGTTTTAAAACTTTTAAAATTAATTTTAAGCACACATGATGAATTAAAATAATATATACAAAATCACAAAATAAATAAATAAAAGGTACATATAAAATGATAAAAGCATACATCTACTAATATTGACAAATTCAATGCAAACAAATATATTTATTATCTATGAATCCTACATATCTACAAAATCTTGTACAACTACACTAATTAATGCAAAACAAAATGTTGACTGAACTAATACATATGTTACAAGCTGTAAGGAATAAGTAATAATATATAATTACTTACTTATATAATTCAATTTCATATTGTTTCATATATCTGGTAATGTAACACAATCTTTGTTAGATAAATATAAATAATTGCATTGCTTATTTATTGTTTCAACTCTTATGTTATGTTTATCATTTAATGGAGATATATATTAATCTATAAGATTTTAGTAATGTATCAATTTCAATGAGCTATTAATGATTTATGTTAATAAAAATTTTTGTTTTTGCATGTTGTTCAAATATAAGTTAAAATATAAGCTACAAAAAATTTAAAAAATAAAAATATATAGACAGAAACAATGTTGAATTGTCTACTAGGTCATGAGCCTGTTGTCAATAAATCAATAAATAACAAAACAGTAACTGTAGGTTGAGCAGCAAAAAAAATACTGACCGCAATATTACAATGTACTAAGGATAATTTTGATATTGTTAACAATAATGATATAAGTACTACATAAAATATTTATCAACTTAATGAACAAAGTTACATATGAAGACCATATAAGAAAAGAAAATTATTGTTCCAAAAAAATTTGTATCAATACATAGTTCATAATTTTGTAAGTAAGATATTAAAAATATGAATAAAAAATGAAGAATACTTAAAAAAACAATAGAGAGAAAGTAAGTGAAAAACCATGGGAAAGTGAAATCATCCAAAAACACAATTGGAACAATTCATTCCTTTACATATAATAAATGAAATTAATCAAGCATCAGTAATTATTGCAATAATTAATTGTGATGGTTGAAAATGATTTTGTGAAATTTTTAATAAAACATAATTCTGAACAATTTTTTAAATTTATACCGCAATATCAATGCAAAAAGGAAATTAAAAAAAGTGGAAAATGAAATAAAACTCAAAGAAGTGCTCATTTAACAAAAAATCATTAAGCTTTTCTGGCAGTATTGTATATAATATTTTAGACCTATGAATAATGGGATGAAAGAACAACATTAATAACCTAGGTATTGTGACAAATAAAATAAATTTGAGCCTTAATTATAGTTGATCCTACAACCTGAAAAATTATCCATTTGATCTAATTAGAAATGCTCACGAGTTTAAATAGTGTTATGTTGGGACATGATATTTTAACTACAATATAATTTTTTCAATAAACGTAACATTTGAATAAACAAAAGAAAAGCCTTACCTGTGAATTGGTCATGGTTTGCAAATGTTAACAGTGCAGATGGAAAATAAATCACAAAAATAAAAATAAACTCGCAAGAGTTCACAACTGAAAAGAACAAAACATAAAATTAACACACGGCTTACATATAAATATGGAGGGCTAATTACAACCTTAAATTGCAATACCAATGTCACTAATGATGATAAATATGTATCTAATCTCAATGAGTGCTTATTGAATGGTTATCAGTCCACTCTGATAATGCTACACACCTCCTTGGTACCTACTGTTTAAAGTAAGAAATGTGAACAAATATACTATGGTCGGCAAAACATTTTATTGAATGCATTCCTGTTCATAACTATGAAATAATCTCAGTAGGAAGGAAGTGTTAGGTGTGTTATGGTCTAGATGCTCAGTGCTTAATTAGAGCCTCGGCTGATACAGTGAATCCAATTTTATACGCTCCAAGTGTCTTGCTATGCATCGGCAATTTCGTTCTCTCGCTCGCAAAAATAGGATTAAAGCAAAGAATGAAAATAGCCAATATTTAACCAAATACGATACGTTCAAATTTGTATAATCTATTCAAATTGAAAAAAAAGCAAGAACTAAGTAAACAAAGTTTCAAACAGTCTAAAGAAGAAAATGGAATACATTTCGTGCAAGGACAATAAAAGCAGAAATTGATTTCCACTTACTTTTTCCGTAGGCTTGTAACAAGCTCTAGCGTCAACGAGGGCATTCATGCCTTTCTCAAGAATGGTACAATGATCACGAGAGTCAAACCGCTTTTCACCGGTATAGTCCCCCTTGAATATCATACTCACTGACGTCCTGCCCTAGGGAACCCAATCGACGATAGCCTCCTCCTACTGTTCCACTTGTTTATGCCCTCACAGACACCGCACTCTGGTGAACTCTTTTTAAAACGCCCACCCATCGCCATCTTAATAGTTCGTTTCTCAAAACTTGCCTTGTTAAATCGAGGTCGCCCGACCTATTCGAAACGCCACGAGTGTTGTCCCTATTTCTGTTTAAATTTTAAAGTCGCAAAGTTACAGCCTCATTTTTCGACAGTCGTACCTTGGCGGTGTAAAGCGGATACGAGAGGTATTCATTTTCCTGAAAAATACAGCGGACAATATCCGCTATTGGTATACGATTTTGGGTTTGGCGCTAATAGTACCTCTTATAACAGTTGTCTTGAAAACATGGCGGACAAAGATGAGACAGAGAAGACTATTGCGGAAGATTTGGTTGTCACTAAGTATAAAATGGCCGGTGACATAGTTAATCGTGAGTTTTTAAGACACAAATTATATATTGTAAAATTTTCGAATCGTAAATGTTGTTCTTGTTAGTCATGTATATTTAAATAACGGGTTCCGTAACCAGGTCCATATGGATGCTCGTCCTGCTGGCGTAAGCTCGTCAGCCATGTGGACCTATTTCACTAAATGTAATTCAATTTATTTATTCCTTTCTGACCATAGAAGCGTCGATTCCATTACACTTTGAATGTTTCTCAAGATTTAGTTTATTGTTACATATAAGGTCATTTATTGAGCTTTTTTATCATAATTTAGGTTGATGGGCTTAAAGTATTCCCCTTTAAATATGCTTCTGAATTATCATTCTTCCTTAAAAAAGAAACACTGAAAGGTTTAAACGATACATTATAAGGTTTAAGTTATAGATTAAAAGGTAGTTTATACTTTAACAGTTAGTGTTTTTTTAGTGAAGATAGGGATAGTTATTTTTGATTGAGAAATTTAACTTATAACTGAGAAATGTGTGACCATTCTATTTTCAATAGGATTCTTATTTTGTCACATAATTAATGGCTGAAGATGAGTTTAATATATAGCAGTCATTTACTTTAACAGTATTGAATGTAATTTGGCATTTTTTGTTAATGATTGTATAGCTTAACATGGCTACATATATTGCTGTGTGATTAATTAATTCTTGCTTATGGTTACATATTTATTGTGTTTAATTAGTGTGTGTACATATATGTATAAATAATATATATATGTATATATATCTCAGTTATTTTGTTATATTGTTACTAGAGCATTTGTTCAAACAGTTATTTAGCATTAGTTTGTGTAATCTTCATATTACCATAATAATTTAACTTTTAAAATGAGATAGCTCTTTGCCATAAAACGACTAAATAATCATTCATAATGTAATGATCCTCTTTTTTTTTAATTTTTCTCCAATTCTTCAAACTCATGCCACTCACTTGTAATGCAGTTCAAACATTTTAGTTTTAATTTGTACTGCTTAATATCGATCATTCACACTTAATATAGTAACATTATCATTATATGAACTTAAGACCTTATCCAGCCCGGGACTGGTTCATTACAAAGTAAGAAAAGAGATTCCTTCACTTTCATTCATGCTTTAATATTTGAATTTTACAAGTAGCTATATCTGCACTGTATTACACCTTTCTATTTTTATGCCCATTTCTGTGGAATGAAATTTATGTACTTAAACAAAAAAATATAAGCACAATTTTGTTGGGTCCTCCCAACTGCTTAATGGCTCAACCATTGCAGGTAGACTTGATTATCAATAGCCTTTTCCCATGCAATTACAACTATGACTTCAGTTATTCCCTCAGTCAGTTATTGGTTACTGAACCATTCAAATTGTTTTCATGTTCTATCAGTGTTAGCCATCTTTTACAATGTTGGTGCTAGGACTCCATGCACTCTTAATAGTCATATCAGTTTATTTTCATAGGCTTCTCTAATGCAAGCAAATAAATATATAAAAACTTGTATATAACCGACACCAACTTCAAAATATTTATATGGAAATGAATTTAAGGGTTTTAATTAATATCTTGAAAGACAATTGGTATTAAACAGTCCAATGTTTTGCATTGATTTTAAATTTTTGAAAAAATTGTATATCGTACTGTTCTTTCTGAGTAAACTCAGTCTGCTCCAGACCTACTTTTATTTAAGTTTTAAGTCTTTAATTTTAAATCAGGTTAATTTAAAAATTAGCACATTTATTAAACATAGTGTTCTGAATATTGGTATATATGTATATTTCTGTTTACATGTAGGAGTTTTAAAACAAGTTCTTGATGCTTGCATACCGGGAGCATCAGTCCGTGGGATTTGTGAGCTTGGAGACAAACTTCTCACTGAGGAGACTAGTAAAGTCTTTAAAAAAGAAAAAGAACTCAAGAAAGGTATGTGCTATACAGTTGGATAACATTTATATTTTAACTAATATGCTTAATAATAAATATATATTTAATTGTTGACTCTCATGATAACATGCATTCTTGCTTGCAGGCATTGCATTTCCAACTTGTATATCTGTGAACAATTGTATTTGTCACTTCTCACCACTTTTTAGTGAACCAGACTTAACATTGAAAGAGCAAGATGTGGTCAAAGTGTAAGTATGCATGTATAATTATTTCTTAGAATATTATTTTTAATAAATTATTCTTTTTTAATATTTTATGTGCATGCAGTATTAGTATTTACAAGTGTGAATTCTATATTTATTATGAATCTACCAATTATAACTGAAATTTGAATTTTTCTTAGTAATATTAGTTTTAAAATATGTATCATTAATTTTTTAATTCATTATTTTATTTCATCATTCAGGACATCTTAAACAAAATGATTTCATCATGTTTAACAGGGTGTAAAGAATTTGCACCTTTTTAGTGTTTTATTGTGTAATATACATTAGGTAAGCTTTGTATTATGAAACTTGCATTAATTAAAAAACAATAATTTTAGAAAACATGTTGGAACAAATATTTGATTGGTATATCAGATTGCATTTCAGGGTTGTAAATTGATTTTATATTTAACCTATGATACCATAAATATAACTTCAGAGGATGAGTCATTTTATTTTTAATTATGATTTATTGTCAGAAAATTTCGATGGATTATTTTGTATAGTTGGATAACTTTGTAAATAAATTAATCATTGTGCAGGGATCTTGGAGCCCATGTAGATGGTTTTATAGCTGTTGTAGCTCATACTGTGGTACTTGGAGCTACTTCTGAGAATAAGGTGAATGGGAAAAAAGCTGCAGCTATACTAGCTGCTCATTTTGCCTCCCAGGCAGCTTTAAGACTCTTGAAACCTGGCAATCAGGTAATGTTTGTTTCATTATTCTATTAAATATTTCAATAATGTTTAGGAAATACTTTGTTAGATGTTAGTGGTGTTCTTATCTTTCTATAATTAAAGAAAATAATTTTCATGATTTTTTATGAAAAAATGTATTTAATTGGTGTTTTTACTCATTTTAATAATACGATAACATATTTATTTGAGTCATATTAATATTTACGCAATATGAGAACTGCAGTGTTTGAAGTATTTAAAGGGTTTATTTTTGTCATAGACGTATGCTATAACAGAAGCTGTTCAGAAAGTTTGTGAGTCTTATAAGTGCAAACCTGTTGAGGGTATGCTTTCACATCAGCTAAAGCAAGGAAAAATAGATGGTGAAAAAACAATTATTCAAAATCCAAGTGAAGCTCAAAAACGTGAACATGAGAAGTATGATTTAGAAACTCATGAAGTTTATGCTATGGACGTACTAGTTAGCACGGGAGAGGGAATTGTAAGTATTCTGTGGATAAATTTTATAATAATGACCTAATGATTTTGCCTCTTATTAGAAAACAAGAAGCTGGTTGCAATAACAAATTTGTAACTGTTTAGGGTAGGGAAATGGATACTAGAGTGTCTGTGTATAAGAAGACAGATGAAATGTATCAGTTGAAGCTTAAATCATCACGTACTTTCTACTATGAAGTAAGAGATAAGCATGGATCGATGCCTTTTACATTACGAAGCTTTTCTGATGAGAAAAAGGCACGGATGGGTGTGAATGAATGTGTCACTCACAAATTAATTGAGCCATTTCAAGTGTTGTATGAAAAACCTGGTTAGTAAATAATTTCTGATATTTAGATTGTATTAAACTGCATTTGGTGTTACACCTTTTTAAATTTATTTATTGAAGTATTTATTCTTTTATAATTCTTCAAATGTAGATATAAATAAGTAGATAACAATATTATAAACAAATCCTATTTAACTAGTGGCTGTCTTATAATTTAAAATAGTCCCAATGAGACTGGATGTAGTTGTGTGGAATTCTTAATCATTTTCTTTTTAAAATTTACAATTATTTAATTGTGAACATTCATATTGTTTTATTATTGTTTTTTATTTCTAATATATTTGTACACAGGTGAACTAGTTGCCCAGTTTAAATTCACTGTTCTCTTGATGCCTAATGGTCCTCACAGGATCACTGGTCTACCTTTCGAAAGTGATCTTTATACATCAGAGTATAGTATAACTGATCCTGAGTTGAAGGTATATTATGTCTTGTTTGTTCTGTAATACTAATCTTTAATTGACAACTAGTAGTATACAATAGTTTTGAAAAGTGTGTGACAACTATAGTGTGTGTTGTGATAACTATAGTCTTGAAGAGGATTTTTGTGGCCTTTTTGCTACATATCAAGATAAATTAGTTTTAAGTATTATTGTTTTTACTTTTGATATGTGTTGTTGCTGATATGTATTTATAATAGAGTTGAATATTTTCAGTCACTTTTATATTGTTCTGCAAACCCAAAGGCAGCAAAGAAGAAAAAGAAGAAGGCAATGAAGGAAGAAGCAGAAAACATGGAAGTAGAAGCAGCAGCTTGAGTTGTCTTTGGGGCATGATAACACAATGTAGGGGTGAAGAAGAGCTAACCATATTTTTCATATGGTATTTTACAAATCTGAAAAAATAACAGTTATGGATGTTGCTCTTTCCTTGTGTCTGCTGTAAAGTACTGTTATTTTATCAGTTTATTATTGAATTGGAAATCCACAGCAATAGAGAGACTATGTACCCCTGTTGTACAATAACAGGAAACGTGGGTACTGTTTAAGAGTACCTGTTTCTTATTGATAAGTTTAGTTTTTTAAAAATGTACAGTTACTAACACTGTTAGTATAATATGTACACTGGAAGTTAAATTTTATACGTTTGTGAAAGAGGTAAATGTAAATTGATATATCAAGGTTATTGTGCATCCAGCTATTAATTTTTTTTAATATGGATACTAATACTTTATTTATTTGCATCCATTAATTTTTATATGTGTATTTTGCAGTATCTAGATTTAATGTGCCTCGGTTTTAAATATTAATATTTTGAACATTCTTCTTTTGTGCCATTTCATTTTCTTATGTCATTCATTATTAATTCAATATTATTTTAAAGAAACTGCTTGAACAAATGCAGAAAATTAATTCAAATTTGATTTTGGGGAGCATTTTAAGGGTAAATATTTTGTTGTTAAATTGTCAACTTCTCATTATTTTTATTCGTGGTGAAAGTATAATTTTTTTTATATTATATATTGTTAATGTGACATAGTTCTTTATATCACGGCACTAAATTGACTATATTTCTACTGTCAAAACTTGCACTATCTGATCTGCATAAGTGTAGTGTCCAAGAAAAATCATTTTAGAAGCCAACAGAGATTTTTTCAGTTGTATATATTTATAGAATTGTTGGTTATTAATGGAATTTGAGATTTACTTCTGAACGTGATGTTTCAATATAGAAGCACTATAATTCCATGTTATTTGATTAGAATCAAAAAAAGAGTACTTAATTTAAATTGTATTTTCATGATGGAGTACATTCATTTCTCATTGTGTTGTCAAAAAAATGCCTCAGGCCTATCAGTAATACTGTGTATACTTTATGTAAATGTTGATCAAAACAGGTAAAACATTTATTAAATCAAAAATGTAATAGACATCTTTCTCATTTGAAAACAGTGTCTGAAAAGCTGGGATTTAATATACCATTATGCAGATTAATGTTGATTTCAATTCATATTTCCTTGGTAATAAATGTTCCAGAGCTTGATGTTTTACATATCCTATATACAACATTTTATACACTATTTTAGTAGAAATAAAATAATTTTACCTGTATATTAACAGGCTTAAGAATATGGGAAGAATCAGAAGCTGTGACAGATTTAATAGAACCTGATTCAAGTACAACATGCAATAAATATTAAGAAAATAAAAAATATAAAATTAAAAATTCAAGGATTCCTGAAACTTTCATTTTATAAGTCATAAATTGATTATGTTGATTTGGGTGTAGTATTAGTATTTTATTAAATGATGTACCTTTCAATATGAAATTCAATTTAGATTGAATTAGGGGGATTGAATTCCCTAGATTAGTCTAGGGAATCGCTGCTTTAAACTAGGAAAACTGATCTTCAATTGAAAAACTGCTAACATAAAAAAATAGTAATCATAAGTTCTTTTAATATTCTTTTAATCCTTCAACATTTTGAAGGTAAGAAAGACATAATTTATATATTCTGTATTTGGGTATATGTATTTATTTATGGATAAATATTTTGAAAATAAAGCCCTTTAATGATTTTGAAGGACTTGACTTGAGATTTGAATACTGAGTTAAGTACATTCCTAATAAATATTTGTTTTCTTTGTACTCAGTTTTCCTGTGGTAGGTCTTTGATGATAGACGTAAAAACTCACGTGGCTTCAATTTTATTTGTGCAATTTGTCATTCAGTATGGATAGGACTACATAGGAAAACCTACTCAAGAACACCTAAGATATTCATTTTTAAGTAATTTTATAATCAAGCTCCTTGCTTTGGAATAAAGCTAGACAATGATTTTTTCTTTAAAAACTGTATTTTCAAGTGTACCATTGGCTATGGTTATAACTGAAATATGAGAACTAGAGAAGAAAGATCTTGCCTGCCTCATTGAAACTGAAAAGAATTCTAACTTTTCCAAAATGGCCTGAAGACATTCAGGGAAACTTGGAAACAAAATGTTGGTCCTGAGTTTGACGAATTTGTTCTTCTACGTCGGTGTATACAATTCATTTCTTCATTTTAATGAACACAACAAAACATAACATTTTTTTGTAATGAACATAACAGAAATCTTAGGTTAAATGTGTGAATATCATTTGTACCCCCATTATATGGTATGTAATAAAAGTAACCAATGGGAATACAACAAAGTAATTTTTTAATTATTACAATAAAGGGCCAACAATGAAATTTTATTCATGAAATTGTCTAGATGTCCTGAATGCAGCAAGATCAAAATAAACACAACAAATTCACAAATAAAAAGATAAATAATGGATATAATAAACAGCTGGCAATTGAGAATTATTCATACAGGTTAATGAAAACGTATCATACATTAAAAAATTTGACTACTTTGTAAGGTATAAGTACATACTGTACAAATTATACAAAATTACAATTTGCTACTTTTCCTGAACATCAGAAGGTACTAGTGAAGATTGTACATAATTATACAACTTTTTGGATAATAAGACTGCATTATCAGGAACTTCAGTCAGAAATTCGGCTACTGCAACCACACTATGATTCCAATATGTTTTAGTTGTCCGTGTAATGTCCATAGCTCGAGGTATTTCTGGCACCTAAAATGACAGTAGTAATATTACCAGTCATTACAAATATTCCAAGAAATAATTGTAATTGAATGCTTAGTTATGAATAATATTTACACTATTAAAGTTGTTACAAATACAATGTAGAGGTAGGTATGTAAGTATTCAGGATATACTCATATGATTCTCTAATGTTATCCTGTATTGAGGTCTTTTTTGATTTTACAAGGATGACACCTGATAAAGTGTTCCAAAACTATATTTTCAAGTAATCACATCATAGATGGTTTACTCTAAACCTTTAAATTTATTTCAGGAATATACTATGTTATTCAGCTAGTTCATATATATTCATATTTTTTTGGGATATACAAGCCAATGCAATGAAATTAAAAAATTCAAATGAGTATCCTTATTATTACTATATTAGTAATTAAATGTCATTAACAAAACTGCTCTATCCTACAACCAAAAATTAAGATAAACTTCTTTAACACATTGACTGCCACGAGCATTTACAGTGAAATCTCCTTCAGACCATGTGTATCGCTGAGCGAAGTGTATTCTGCTGGGTATTTCCACCAATATTTGAAGAATGTAAATCGCAATAAAATAAAATAAATTTAAAATTGAAGAACTTAAAGAGAACAACAACTTACTGTCCAAGTTGTCTCGGCCAACCCCACCTTTGTATAAAATGATTTAAAGTTTTACATTCTACATAATTTTCTTAAACCATTTTCGTATATAGTTTCTATTAATGAATATTCTCTTATAAATTTAAGTTTATATTAATTAATAATCGATGGTTTTATTACTTCCTCTGCAAAATACCTTTTCAAACACATATGAATATCCTTCGCAAGTAATCAAATAAGCATCACCTCAATATGGGTGATGCGGCCCGATCAGAAACTTTACTGTCACCTGAATATGGGTGATGTGGCAGTCAACATGTTAATGATGTTAACAAGCAGAACTTCATCTGTACCTGTACATATAACATAATCTTGATAATCTGGCTACATATCAAAAAGGCCCCCAAAATATTTAACCACAGTGCAGCACTGAAGTTGTGTGTTTAAAGTACTTTATACATTTACAATATACAAACTTCATACAAATATGAATATCATACATTAATAAAACATTCGAAAACAAAAATTACAATATTATGGTAAATAGCTTTTGAGTTTTGTCAATAAAAACATACCTCAACTGGTATTTCTTTAACATAGGGTGCCACGAAATTATATACGTTCCTGTAAACCTCTTCTGTCTTGGAACTGTCATTCCAAATCCCTAATTCTGAAGTGTAATAAACAGCCCCCGCGACTACCCCAAATTTGGTTCCAAATCTGAAAGTCACAGCGAAAGTTATTGCTAACGTTCTCATAGCAGCAATCTAAAACATATATAGAATTGTCTTACTTTAAAAAGCGGAACATGATAGCGAAAAAGCGTCAGGAAACTAATGACAATTCTTGATCAGCTAAAAATGATTCTTTGACAGGCGTAGAAGTATTTTCATATAACAATCAGCTGTCTTCAAATCCTAGAGGTTGCACTTCAGGTTACACATGTGGAGTTAAAAGCGTTCTATTCAGACCTGGCAGAACAGTTTAAAAAATGTATGCTGATATATACAACTCAATCATTTACTTAATTTTGCTCACGTTTCTTTATCGTTTTATTTAACCAGAGGCATAATGGTGTTATACGTGATTTCGTGAAATAATTTGATATTATGATAACAAGTATATAATAATAAAGAAAGGTGGTCGTAGCAACCAGTTAACTAACAAAAATATTCGAATTGTGTTCTTCCATTCGATTGTTAAGCGCACATCGTATACTGGACTTAACCCACCGGTCGAAAAGATAAAACAGTAAAAAGCAAAAGAAACAATGACAAAAAAGTATTATGAGCTCAAAATAACTACAATAGAAATCTGGATCTTCGTGATTTATTTTCAAACCATTTCAAGTGATAATTTATTTATAGAATTAATTAAGAAAACGTCAATGTAACAGTAAATAATGAAAAATTAAATTAATTTATTTAAAATTAGTCAAATTTTGATTTAATTATTTATTACGCGCGAGCTATGATGTACCGTTATGCGCGGTAATCATATTTAATCATATATTTAAAAATATTTATAAATGAAAGAATATAAATTTAGTTACAAATGATATTGGGTTGTTTTAGTTAGATCATAATGCTGGCCTAGTTTAGATGTAAAGTAATATTTGCACTAATTATCCAACATCTTGTTAAAACATGCGTGGCAACATAATTTATCACTGATAAACTATACACACTAACGTCATGAACTGAATAATTTACTGAGCGTTTCTTTATCTCCCTTGGTATTTTATTATTATTTTTTTATAATTATATAATCACAACTACAAAATGGAAATAGTGAATTGCAGTAATATGAAAAGTATTGTAGTTCAGTAGGGTGAATGGCGGCATTGCACAACATTAAGTATAGCTTATTAGTATTGAATAGCAGCTTTTGTCAGTCTCTTTTCCCCGTTTTTTCATCTACCGGAATTAAGGAATTCTGTTGTGACTCGCATGCCAATGTAGTAGCGCGGTTATAATAGAGTAAATTGAAACCTTCATATTTGATTGATTTCATTTCTTTCGTCGTTTGGTTTTACTAAGGCTTCGCCTGAGTCGCGCCCACTAGAATCGGCCTAATCAATTTTTATTTCTGCTAAGAAACCTCTTTGGGAACAAAAAGATGTTCAACTCACCATTATCATTTTATCCTACATATATGCTGTAGAAAAAGAAAATAGCTGTTAAAATGAAATCAAAAAGTAAGTATTACAATTTTTATTTTATTTTTAACGGTTATACATTAACACTTTTTGTATTTATTAAATATAAAACTCTTATATACTATATGATGTTTAAAAATTTTAATGTATATTTGACATATTTGAAAAAATATTCCTAATAATTTTCGACTAATCGTTAATTTTCGATTAACTCGAAGTAGCAGTTTTGATTGGACACCGAATAAAATGAATTACTCTCATCACTCAACTATGGTTAAGGGCTAATCCTTCCAATATAAATAAAATCCAAAGTTTCTATGATTGTAATAGCCCATGATTGTCCTTATCCCTAAGTAAGTTCCAAACATCATAAATCATATTGACCTCAACGTGCCATTAGAAAAATAATTATTAGCTGTTGTTTCAATAGATTTCATGCCTTCCTAGCATGTAATCCTCATATACTTGGATTTTTTAGGGTATATCAATGTACAAATAATAATATTCTATGAATATTCCAATGTCTCATTTTCAATTTGGCAGGAAATTAAGAGCAACTGACCATTAGAACAAACCTTTAGGGAAACAGATAATACCTATTATGTATGATGAGCCCTATTTTTTAAGACCATTCGGTAACTTTTGAATGCATTGTGATCCTGATTTAAATAGAATATAATAGGGGAATTGTGTATGATGTTTTTAGTTTTCTGTTTTTTAGAGTAAGCCACTTCTTACTCTATTCAATCTTTACTATACAATGATTTTTTACTATACAATCAACTTTCATTCATGGAGTTACGAGTACATGGCGCTTTCTGTGAAGTTGAAATTATTTTCTGAAGGCGGCAGGTTTTTAATGCAAAGCCTGATAACATTGTCATCTCGTTGACAATATCACTAATATTTCATATAAAACAAATTCTCATAACATGCTTAATGTGTGGAAGTGTTTTTGTGATAATTTTTATATCATTAATGTGAACAAATGGGTTTAACGATTGAATTTTTTTTCTTTATTCATCACACATATTTACACATCAAACATATAACACACCTCTGATGGTTCAATTTTTACAAGTTCATTCGAATGTACCGGAAAATAAGACATCTAAATTACATCTTCAGTAGATTTCACCAACTTCCCTTTCACATAAACGTGTTTAATGTTTCTGTCATCTCCGAGGTATATGAACTTCTGAATAATATCTTCCAGGTTGTGGTGCGGGAATATTCCAGCTTGAACATGATCATTCATGTCTACAATAAGTCCATCGAAGAATTTGCCGATCTTAAAATTTCCCAAAATATTCTCCATTCCTAGGGCTGCGATTGTCGAAATTTTATTAGACGGTGATATATTTTTTCTTATAGCGATTAAAGCACAAAATATTTTTTTCGGTTAGGTACCTTCGGCGCCTCCCATTGTAGCTAAGTAGAATAATTCATGATATGTCAATGGCGTATAATTTTCCTCGGTAAAAGATAAATTAATGGAGGTTATAAGGCCGCCACGTAGAGTTTCGAGAACACTTGGATTAGAACCGCCCGATACATCTAAAATGAAATTGGGAAGCACCTCATAACTAGAAAGCTATATAAATATGAAGTATATACTGTGTGAAAATAATGTCCTGGGACTCCGCCTGTAAACTTTGGAACGGCATGGTGCATCTTCATATCTGGTACGTTTTCAACTTTAGTGAACAAGAAAGCAAGCGGTAGATCAGGTAATTAGGGTAGATGACACAACATTGGTACTTCTGTCCGGGCATGGTGTGAGAGATGACTTCATTGAGAGAAAAGGGCGCATTATCACAGACGAGACAAATTGTTACAAAATGTCCTATGACCGGCTAATTTGAGGACCAAGCAATGTCTATTTCCGTCGGTTTCTTGTAGGTGGCTGTATTGTTTTTAGCGTAATTGGACAATATGCCAGTCCCTGACCTTTATGTGTGAACTTATTAAACATGAATACAGTTTGAAAATTATCCAGATTTGCTCGCTAAATCACAGAAATAAGTACTTAATAAATGCCAGTGCGATATACTTATAAACAAATCACACGTACCAGTTCCGAGTCCCACTTTTATGCCCGATTCCACTACCTTTTTGCAGTTTAAATTACCGCTACGCAGTAAACTGTTAGAAACAGGACAGTGTGCTACTGAAGATCCCTCAGAAGAAAGAGTTTTCATTTCATCATCGCTCAAATATATTCCGTGCGCTAAAATTGTCTGTAAGAAAATGAAACTCAGGCTTCCGTTATAGGTAATTATAATTATGTCACTTACAATTTGTGTTCATTAAAATTATAAAAATTACTTTTTTTGTCAGAAGTCCAGCTTGCTTGTACACATCCGTATAAGAACTACATTCCGGGAAAAGCTCTTTAACGAATTCAACTTCAGTTTTATTTTCCGAGATATGTGTCTGCAATGAAATAATTAGTTGAGTTATTTACGTACATATTATTGGAAACAAAACACACTTCCCACACAAGATTTTAAATCGTTCTCTCACCTGAATATAACAATCATGCGTATGGGCAAGTTCAGCTAGTTTCTTCATGAGCTGCATGTCAACCGAGATAGCGAACCGTGGAGTTACAGCGGGGTAAACAAGATCACTCTGAAACGTTACAATGTAGAGTAATAAAGATACCAATTAATTAAGCCGTTTCCGTATATCATTCTTAGCGGTATACGGAACAACATAATTTTAACAGCTTAAAAGAAAATTACTTTTAATTGTTTGACACTTTGTATAAACCTTTCTGTCTCATTGAACGATTCATCCGATGATTCTACATAATCTTGATCCGAGTTCCTGTTCATATTCACTTTTCCGACAATTGCCCTTTGTCCAAGCTCAACGACAATTTTTGCGAGTTTTATAGAACTGTCCGTATGAATTGTGGCATAATAGCAAGCTGTTGTGGTTCCACAGGCCAATGTTGCTTTCTGTAATGAAATGTTTTCAAGATTTTTATGAAATAGACGTTAAATACCAAATTTGACAATTTGTCGTAAATTATTTGTAGTTTACAATACTTGTCAACTAATATAAATATTTAAGGGATTTAAGCACGAATAAAACGGGAAATGTTTTTGCTCACAACAAAAGATCTGTAGGCCTTATCTGCAAATTCGATGTCCCTGTATTTTTTCTCTAGCGGAAATGTGTAAGTTTTCAACCATTCTAGCAACGGCTTATCATATCCTAAACCGATATTAGGGAATTGAGGGGCATGCGCGTGGATATCTATAAATCCAGGACAAATAAACTGACCCTTCTTTAGTTGTACAACTTTATATTGTACGTAATCCGGTATTTGATCGATATTTCCACTTGACTCGATTGCTGTAATCTGAAAAAAGGACAATTATATAACAGGTTACATAAACTTTTGTTTACTATATATTTTTGTTATCAGCTTTATCGAAGCATACGATTCACGGTGTATATACGTACATTGCTGGCCAACTACTATCAAAGAGCTTGGAGTACCTACATAGGATGAAAACATTATAGTCGTTAACTTGTACTTAGTTTTCCATTATACTATTAATTGAGAAATAACGTTATTAATAGTATCCAAACTAGGAAAATATCGATTGATAATATTGTACGGTTATGTTATAATAAATAAACAATATTATATATATATATATATATATATATATATATATATATATATCATAGCAATATGTGCAAGTATTATGCTCAAATTAACTGCAGCCATCTAACAATTTATACTGTATGGAAAAAGAAGTTACCAATCCATCCTTAACTGCAATTGCAGCCTTGTTTATTATTGTCAACCTTTCTCTGATTTCACTGTGTACTACAGGGCCAACAAATATACGTGGTACCTTAAACAAAAATGTAATATGTATAAGATCTAAGTAAGAGTTTCAGAATTAATTCATTTATAATAATCATCTATTAATAATTTTAAACGGAGTGGGCCTTCAGTTGGGCGCCATGACAAATGTCGACATAAATGCTAACTTATATTTCAATTCTTCGAGATGGAAGTGTCAAGCTAGTAAAGTGGTACAATTTGCATTTCTCATATAATAGCCACTATATGGCAACTGAAAATTGTCATCCCACGAATGATATACTAAACGTTATCAACCGATAGATTTTTACTATCGGTAAATCGGTGTACTGTGTAAACACAGATGTACAGCATACAAACGCAAACGATCGCTATAAATATTCAAATAATTTAAAAATACAATCACAATAGAGAATCAATAAGATCTTATTCGGTAAGCAATTAAGTAATTTACTAATATTTTAGTTCAGTCATAGAAGGTGGAACAGAGTTTATTACACGAGCTAGAGGCGCATTAATTCATGAAGATTTGATTTTAAACTACAAAAATTAAAATCGTAAATGCAACATTTCATGACTATCGACTTTATTCTTCAAATGGAAATACTTCGAAGACCCCGGTCAAGCATGGGGAGGGAAATCAAAGCGGAAGCGGAAATCACAAGAGAACTCAGTAAGAAATAAACATACCGACATTGTGTTCGATAACTGGCGAAACTGCGTAGACGTAAATAAGGAACTAAGGACTGTAGAGCAAGCGAAACTATCGAGCAACTACGGCACCAGATGAATAACTTTCGTTGGTGTTCATGACGTCGCTCTTTATATACAGGAAGCTGAGAACCGTCAAGGGCATCGTTGCTGTGAGGATTCAAGTGAGTATCGAATCGAAATTCGTACAATCGAGTTTTCAGATCGACTGATATCAGGTCAGCTGGCAGTTACGACGAATTGAGTAGTGATCGGATGGGGCCGAACATTATTTAATTTTATTCATTAAAACACTAACAATGAAATTAATGCTAGGTTACTTCCTTATAGATATACCATAAAGGCGCTCTATGGTTATGACATGTCTTATATGCTAACCACAAGACACTTGAATTACGATGAATATACGGTATGAATATGGTCGTAAATGAACATTAATATTTAATAAGGATAAGTTACCTCATAAATATAATCTTTAACAAATGATCAAAAATGTTGTAGAAGATATTAAATATAATTTTTACGTTTAACTGTTATTAATCGTTCAATTTTGTCTTTCGAGGGGCCCTGTTGAAAAATAAACTGTTGACCAGCTTGCATTACTAATATGTAAGAGTTATTACTGTAACTGAAAATGTCCTACGATGAAAAATTACATTTTTTCGAAATTTCAAAAAGCAATCCAAATTTAAAACGAATGATTACAAACTTATTAGTAAATTGTAAGTACTATTGTATAATACTGCATCCTTTATATACCATATCAATAGCACACTTGCATGAAGTATGACCATTTCGTTTGTACTGAGCAAATACGTTGGAATTGTTGAAGAAATAATGGGGGATTCTTCAGTTTAATGTATCTATTGACAGATCTGTGAAAGTCCCTAATATATACAATCACCTGATCTTTTACCTTCTCGCGCTCGGTGGGCTTTATGCTAACATTAACAGTGGTATGATAGTGGTGCTACAGGATGCTTCATCCGCAACCGACATGCGTAAGAACTAATAAAGGTATAGCCTTGACGATGGCAATGGGCCAAACCGGTCTAGAATGGAATCAAAAGTGATCTTACAGAATTCATACACATTTTAACTTTTTTTTTTATTAAATATTTTGGTCGCTCAAGTAACAAATTACCGTGATATGACTTCACAGGGGACGCACATTCAGATGAGTGACAGTATAACGGGTAAAATAAAATGACGAAATGTAATAAAGCTCACGATAGGAACGCAATAAACGAATGTGGATTTATGGTTCTGGGCGTTCACGAGATGTGTTTTCGTCACAGAGAGACAGCATTGGAATATAATGTTGTTTTCCAAGGACTCTGTTTAAGTAGGTTCTCTAAATGTTAATTTGTGCGATGTCATAACCCCTAAGCATACAAATATACTTCATTTATGTCAAGCCAGCAATAGAATTTGAATTTCCGGATTTTTGGCTCCTAAATGGATGATCCCACTGAAATCACATATTTTAATGGAAAAAAAATCGCGTTATATTGCAGTAAAGATTCAATACGCATTTTGTGCATTCAACAAACTTTGGCAGCATTTAGCAATGTCCACGATATAGACACACAGGCACGCAATTAACCACATTGATATTGTGTTTTTGAATGTTTGGTTCCCAACCAAGTTCCACTTTTTAGTGATTTGTTTAGCTCAAGGCAACAAAATATTCAATACATATAAATACATAATAATAAAAATGATTTATAAATGTATCTATTTAAGAGTTAATTTTATTTATTTACATTCAACATTACTTGTAATGTTCATTATATCCTTGATTTTCCACCATAAAAATAGTATAGAGAGGGACTAAATTAAAGATAGAGGAATTAAAGATACCTAAAAATGCTAATAAAAACTAAGAACAAAAAATAATTATATGAACTTAATTATTTTGTAAATGGTTATATTTAATGAAAAACAGACCTGCATTTTGAACCTTTTATGTTTCCTCTCAATTTTGTATATTTTTTTCAAATTATGTTTTAATATTTATATTTGTTTGAAGTTTATATGATGTTTTGAAGTTCAATTCAAAATTATAAATGGTTGTAAATATTCTTTTGAAACTATTTATTTAGTTTAAGTATAAAAATGGCTTATGCAATCTAGTCCAACCATTTTTTTAATACAATATAGTGCATAGGGTACAATTCAAAAGAAATATTTCTTCCACAGATACTACATATTATTTTTATGAAATTGATTATTCCCAAAAAATTGATTAAATGTTGGTGTTTTAGTAGCTGTCTCCATTAAGAAAATGTACTCATGTTTTAAGTATTCAATTTTCCCTATATTCCTCTATATTTAATCCCAGTAAATTTTGTAACTATTTAAAAGATTTAAAATAAAATCTAATAATAATAACCATAGAAGCACATTTACTGATGTCTTAGAACTAAACATCAGTAGACCTGCATAATAGTTGAGTAACTAAATAATTTAAGATTATCCAATTTGTGTAAAATCAGAATTGTTGTAATAACAGTAGCCTTTGCGAGTTTGAAGTACCACAATGTTTATGAGTTTATTGTGAATATTTTATCACTTAAGTTCCTGCAAATATATATTTAACATGACCACTTTTTATCTGCATTTGATATGCTAGTTTCCTTATGCAACTTGCATCTGGTATGGTCAATGTAGATGTTATCAATAATCAGAAAACATTTTTTAGTTGAAAACAACTGTCCATACAAACACTGAGAAACTGCATCTAGAAATATTTATATAAATAAATAATTCTGTACTTTGTAACAATGTGATTTTTGAAGAAATTCAATCAGAATGTGTTTGTCTTTTATTATTATATGATCATTTTTTGATATTACAAATGTTTACTGTTTACTGATGCTAAAAACTGGTTAAGTGACAAGAGTAATAGTAAAATAATTCTAAAGGTTAGTGAAGTGTTTTCAAGTTGTCAAGATGATTGTGCTAATAGTTATAGTAATGATATTTATCACACTGATTTGTTAATCTAGTCATATAATGAGCATCATTATCATTACATTGGTTTTTATAAAATCTAGTAGAATTAATGTTTAAGATTAAATTATTTGTAATATCACTTGAAAAATTATTATTTCTTGTTTGACTATATATATATAGGAAGCCATGGTGAGAAGAACAAGTACTGTTAATATAAGGCATGTTTTTGGGTTGACCCCTGAGTTCTTGGAATAGCTTCAAATAGCTTAGTGAGGACAGATGTTTGGAGAGCGATGTAATAACTACTGTTCTTAAGACAATTTTTAAATACCTTATAAAACTAATAATAAAGTAATTTAAAAATACAATTTCATTAGCATAATTAATTTTTGTTTTATACATGTGGGAGAAAAAAATGCAAGTTTATGTTATAACATTTAAATGTAAAAACTCTATTTAAATACCTTTACATCCTATTTGATAATATAATAAAGATTGTATTTATGGAGATCACTTAAGCCTTACTTCATTGTAATGTTCATTTATAAGCAAGTACTCATGTTTGCATCACATTGCATGAATTACATTCTTATAGTTAACTAATTAAAACATGTAATATTTGTTGAACACCATTGTGAACAAAATATTTATAATTTGAATAACTGAGCAATTGATATACTTTAGAAATAGAATAAAAGAAGAGAAAATGGAAATATAAATTTTAGGAATTTATCAGTGCCTTCAAAACCGAAATTACATTGATCGAAACACTGCATACCTTTACTACAAATATATTGTGTTTATTTAATAATTATTCCAAATTTTATTTATAATTTACTGAAATAATATGAAATTAATATTTATAATGCCACCTAAATCAGTGGATTATCAAGATATGTGCAGCACTTAACATACTTTGATATGTAACATTTATATACAAGTTTTATATATATATAAGTTATATATATACACACACACATACAGAGAAACAGGCTTCTATTCACAATACAATTTAAATATATTATAATATCTTAATTATAAAAAATATTTTCGTGGAAATTCCATTACCCTAAATAATCAGGCAAGAGGAATTTTGACAGAAATAAATAATTTTTCATTACAATGTCCTCCTCTATAATGTTTTCCTCTATATTTCTACAGATTTTTATTGGTTCTATAATTCTGTTTGACATATCACATTACATCACTGCAGTATAAATATCAGCTATAATACCGGTACAGTAAGTTGGTCAGGTTTTGATTATATTTTCTATCAATGATACAGATATAACATAGTTTAATCTCATATTATACAACACAGGTAATCACTCTTTCAACCAGCTGTCAATTATCAAACTTTCTTATGGTTAAAAAAGTAATAAAATTTACAACAAAGTATATTATATCTGATACAAATGGCACATTTTCCCATAATTTCTATACTTAAGTCCAGTTATTGCACCAAAAAATGTTTAAAAAGGCACACTCAGAACATTCAAAATTTATTGTATCATTTGAAAGTATCTATTTTCCTCCATCAGAGAGTTCAGGGATGAAGTCATGTCATTTATAACCATGTTACAAGATGCTGGGTGGGTTGAACTTGAGACTGCCCAGTTCTGACACTGTTCAACATATTCAAGGGTCCTCAGGTAAGCTGTCTGACGCATATTGGTCGATGACTGACTAATAACACCGCACTGCACTTCCTCCTTGGGTTCTTGATAGTTGAACTGGCTTGTGCAGTAGGGCTGGCTGTGGACTGGAGGCACTTGCTGGATGGGTCCTTGGCATTGCTGATTGTTATGATTGGAACAATGTTGGCTGTTGCAGTTGCAATGCCTCGCCACCTGGTGTTGAATACTGTGCTGCTGTATAGGAGCCGTTGCTGCTGCAGCAGGACTTGCCATTGGTTGTTGCTGTGGCTGTCCAGAGTGCTGTTGCTGTTGGTAACAACAGGGACTCATTGGGTTGTTTTGCATCCCAACTGAAATCCCAGGACTGATGGGTTGCATGTTTTGTTGCCCAATTGGCGCAATGTAACCTTGTTGTTCAGGTAAAACTCTATTTCTCACCTGAAAGTATAGAGTATTTTGAATTTTAAGTGTTATTAATTAAGTGAATTGAGTGACTAACTGGTTTGTCAGTATCAATAAAACCACAATGTTTTATTATTAACGAAGAAACTGAAGTAGTTGTGAAATAAAAATTAGCAGATCATAACTAGTAATGATTATAATTCAGAATTCTATAATAAAAAGGTTGATTCTGAAATTTGCTGAAATAATATTTAAAAGTAAGATATTTTTACTTTATGGAACTATGACTTGAACTATGACTTTTATTACCTGTTGATTATGATTAGGTTGAGGTTGACAAAGTATATTAGGTGGATGTGAATTATTGACTGGCTGGTACTGTTGTCTACAAGCCTGTGTCTGTGGAAATTGCTGTGCTTGAGCAGGGCTCATGTTAGGGCATGGCATTGAAAGTGGAGTCATCCTTCCATTTATCCTTTGTTGTGGTGAACTCGGATTAACTGAATTATCATAATAGACTCCACCGGAATGGTTGCTATTTTCTGCCACCTTTCATAAACATTGCAAATACAATGAATATTGCATAAATCAGTAAATGAATTGTGGAAAAAAAGGAATTGTACTTTCAATATTATATCATCATACCTGATTTAGATACATAACCATGTCATCTGGTAAAACAAGCTTGCTTTCCAAAAGCTCTCCTTCTCCAACTTCATCAAGAACTACTTCTTGATTTGGGTGGTGAACAGTTTCTGGTGGTTGGTGCATGGAAGGTAGAGTTGAACGTGGCCTAGGAGGTGGTGAAGTGACTGAGGTACCTTGACATGGTTCTGACATTCTCCTTGATTCACCATTATCTTCCCAACCTGCATTCTGTGTCTGAAATTAATGAAATTATTACACTATCCTTTACAATATCCTTAATTTTAGTAAAATATTTGTTTAAAGTACCAATTTCACAATAATTTACCTGCAGAACAAGGTTTGTGCTGAGTTGACTTGATCGTCTTGATGATCCAATTGAAATAGGATCATAGAGAGATCCATTGCTGGGTCGATGGGATACCTGAAATAAAATTGAGCATTTAACTTCATTCTGGGATTTCCAGTATGTTTATCATTTTCTGAAATCACTGGATAGTTCCAATATGTACCTGGCTACTTCTTCTGCTTGACTCTAAATCACCACTCTTCATGCTACCATAATAGGTACTGACAGTAGAATTTGAATCTCTTCTAACTTCTGTTGTAGCACTGGTGCCACCCATTTTAAGATCTGTTATTCTTCTATTCAGATCAGTCAAGCCAGATATGCCACGTCGATTATCTAAAAAATGGAACAGATGGAAATGTTAATTTCTAAAAATTAAAAAATATCTCCATGTGATTTAGAGATTAGTATTTATGGAAGTATATCAGTGAATAAAAGAGAGAGGTCATCAAACCAAGTCCTATAGGTTGATTGCTTAGGAAAAGCTCTTATTATTACTAGGAAATAGTTTCGCACTTGCTAATGCAATTATAAAGAGCATGCATAATGACCTATAGTATTGATTAATAAAGTCAATATTTATAGATGATGAAAAATGTAACTCACTATGCACTGATGGCAATGGAGGTAAAGCTGCAACTGGTTTATTACTGAGCTTGGCTTTGAAGGTGTTATGTCGGCTGACTGGAGGTGGTGGAGCCAAACCGACAACTGCTTGGAGGGCATCTGGTAAATCATACAACTAGAAAAAAAAATCACTATACTAATAATATATTTTTGTTGTCTAGTTCATGACTAATTAATAATTTTGCTCTTATTATCTTCTGTTTCAGCTCACTGGTTTGATCTTTTAGTAGATCAGTTTCAGCTCTTCACCATCTTCAGTAGCTTTCTGTAGGTTGGTAAATCATTTAGACATAATGGTTGCCTGTAGGGCATCTTGTGTGGAGTCTCACTTTACTTTTATAATAAAAAGTAGCTAAACCTGTCTAGCAAAAGACCAAACTAGCGACTGGAAACAGAATATCACAAGAACAATGGGTTTCAAAAACTTGCAGGTATTCTAAATTAATTAATAACTCTGATTACTGTTGGTGGGATCGTTTTATCATCACTGAGATTAAATGTCCTACATAAAACTAAACAGCAATACAATTTAGCTTGCGAATTTATGGTTTTTCTATAATAAAAATAAATACATAATACTAATAGGACAGTAAATCTATTACAGTTTCTTTGAATAGTTATTATACAGTCATCATATGGTTATCCATTTGGTAATCTTTACTAACCCACATTTTGTGGACAATCTTTATTTCAATAAATAGATACATAATTTTACAGTATTTTTTTAAATACATAATAATTGTATACATTTTGAGTTGCAGGTCTGTTATGTTTGTATATTTTTTTAATTATTTCACTTGCATAGTGGTTTGATTGAGAAAATCAAATTAATGTAAAAACTTCATACACATTGACATTATATGTTTAACGTGACAGAAGAATCTAATTACACTTCAATTTAAATTGTTAAGAATGCAATTTGAAGCCTTATTATTATACGTACGTCTAAATCCTGAGCATCCTCTGTCCAGATGTCATCCAATGCCTGATTTGTTGAGGTAACATTACAGTCACTTATGGGCTCATCACAGAAAGCATAGGTACTTGGTACAACTGCTAGTGGACTGCCTTGGTGACCAGGTGAATTAGTTTCCTAGTGAACATAATAATTAATTATAATAGATAACTATTTGATTACTTATATTATTATAACTGTTAGCACATTTTAATTTTCTTTAATGAAAGGATTCATATAGTGATAAAAAATTAAATAAAATACTTCTATTTTCTTAGAAATCATATATGAATAAATTACCTCAGATTTAATACTAGGACTAGAGATGCTTGCAGTCTTAGTACTAAGAGGTTCATCACTCCTAGAAGGTGAGGCACCACCAGTTCCATCTTCGGATCCTCCATCACCTCCTGAACCAACACCTTTGTGCTTCTTATTTGCATAGAACTCAGCACCATGAACTGTTTTCACATGTTTTCGTAATGAACTTGGATCTGTGTAGCGTTTTGTACAACCAGGTGCTTTACAGACATAAGGTTTCTAAAACAGACAATGATGACAATTACATTAACTATTGAAAGTTCTCAATATTCACATTAGATTAATTATCCTGACACATCATTCTTATAATATTATACGATAAATTTCATGTTGTTTATTATACTGTTACATAATTATAACTTTATCCATAAAACAATAACATTTTATTATTTATTAAGATAAAAATTATGAGAATAGTTGAAATTATGTTTCTTTTGAGCCCCCAATGTTAGACATAAATGGGGTTATTTTGTTTGTTTCAGTCTAAATATTGTATGATCTT
The DNA here is from genome assembly GCA_019843655.1 of Lethocerus indicus. Taxonomy (NCBI): domain Eukaryota; kingdom Metazoa; phylum Arthropoda; class Insecta; order Hemiptera; family Belostomatidae; genus Lethocerus; species Lethocerus indicus. The sequence continues at coordinate 14,349,992 of JACDQD010000003.1, read as the reverse complement.
ATATTATTCAAAATACACAGTAAAGCTTATTTCTATTACAATTCCATTTAACTCACCATAATATTTTTCTAATTCCCTTTCTTTTAGTGCATGCAACAAAAATATCAATCATAAACTTTTATTATGAATTAATTGTATTAACCTGATTTTGCATAAACAAACAACAGTTAGTTAAAATTTTTTGTTATTAATATAAAGTGAAATATTATTTTGTTGTCAGATGCTGTTAATATTCTTTATTAATTTTATGTCTACTACATTTTAGATAAATATCATTAGAAGATTTAATAAAATCGAGAAAAAAGATAAGTAAAACAAAAAATTAATACCTCATTTGAATGCGTTCTATTCTGATGCTTTGCTCTATCAGAGGCATTGCTGAAAGCTTTGCTGCAGCCTGGGTATTCACACGTGTAAGGCTTTTCCCCAGTGTGTGATCTCAAATGTGTCTTCAGATTTTCCAATCGTGAATATGCCTTCCGACAACCCTCAAACTACAATATACAGCACAATTCATGATAAATTTTGCAAAAAACCAAAATGGGAATTTCTGAAATTATAAAAGGTAAAATTACACTTACAGTGCACTTATGAGGCTTTTCTCCAGTATGCCGTCGCATGTGAACAACAAGCATATATTGAGCTTTAAAAGGTTTTTCATCACGTGAACAATCTTCCCATTGACAGACAAATGATTTTTTATTGGCATTTATGTGGTCATTGTTAATGTGCTGAAAAAAGGAGGCACAATTAGATCTTTACATGTCTACAATTTATACCAGAAATAGAGCATGCTTTTAGTCTTAAATATTTTTATGTTATACATCTAGATATGCTTGAGAATTAGTAAACGGTTAAGAAATGTATGTTATACACCACTTGTACTATGGTGGATTGTCAAGCACCAATGTGTATTAGTACCAAGTTTATTCCTTATGTTCGAATGAATATTAACTATGGCGATTTTGATACGTCTTTAACGCTTACATTAACGAGGTTTCTTTGTGTCGGAAACTGTAATCCACACTGCTTCCAATGACAATCTGTTGCAACAAAATCACCAGGCTCCGACTTCATAAGTCGGCTCTCTTCTGGCGATAGTTGTTTTTCAGCTTTGTTACCCTTGCTGTTTGAATCACTGTCATTATTAACTGCTTTACAATCTGATTTGTCCTGTAATAACATGGGAGCGTTAACTATCGAACTTTAAACACACTATTTATACGTAGGGATTCATACAGTTAGGTATTGCGAAATTATTACTTCAGTTTTTGTATTCTCTTGAATTGATGGTTGATAGGAACTCGGTTGGTGGGGTGTAAGGGGTGGCAGCAGACCTCCAGAACGAAGGAGGTGCGCTTGAAGTTGTTGCAGGTGAGGAGCAACACCCGGATGCATACCCAATGCTGGACTTAAAGTACCTGTAATAATAAATTAGGTGAATTCGCGTAGTTTTATAAGTTTAACTTAATATCTTCTGTTCCTTGAAAATACAAATTCACTCGGTAGAATAGGTACCTGCTGAAAGGTGACCGTAAGAACCACTCGCCGCGCTTGAGCTTCGAGATGCATTAACCATTGATACCAATGAATTGGGTGAAAATCTGATCATGGAGTTGAGATCAAGATCCGAATAGGGGGAGGCAGAAAGGGCTCTTTTCCTCGACTGCCTTACACTCCCCGGCCGGGGGCTGCTCACTCTGGATCCTCCTGTTATATAGATTGCAATCATTATAAACTCAATTATATAAGCAATCAATTATCACACATTACAAATTAAAAGTATTTTGTTATTATTATCTACAATTGTAATTACCAGTAAATCGGTAACCAGTTTTTAGGATAAGGAAGTTGTTTATTTACCTCCATCGAGAGAGAATGTGAATTCAGTGCTTGCTAGTACGGAACCCGGCTGGAGATCAGTGAGGGTACAACCCCTTGAGACTAAATAGTCCGCTGGGATTCCTAAGCCTGTGGATCAGATATAATAGTTGTTACCACTTAATCCTTTTAAGATGTGTGTAAATTTTAAAGGTGTTCAGCCTGTTATGAGTTGTGAAACAGGAGTGCGAGGCCTAGTGAAATGTTACAATAACTGTTCGCAGTGACACAAGTGACACACATGTAATTCGATTGTTTTCCAGTGGAGTGTAGATTACAGACAAGGCATCATAGAATAGTAGGTAATCAGTTGGGATGAAACAATGAACGATAATTGAAGTGGAGTTGGGAAGGCTACTCTGCGGGCACTATAGGGGCTCCTGTAGCTTAAGCATACCAGCAATGCCCGCTCCTATTGGTTTATTGATCGTTTACGTTTGACTGTTTGTTTCTTCTTCGTTCCATAAAAACGGAGTCGTGAGGAATGGTGATGTTAGTAAAGCAGACAGGAAAGTTGAGCTCTACGGGCGGAAGTCTGGAATTGAAGTGGGGGTTGGCACGCATACCTTGGTTTTACTCTTCTCCACAGATTGACTGGTGCTAATGAATAAATAAGTTGTGTTCCACGTTTTTGGCAGTTTTTCTGAGTTATAACGCATTAGTGCCTTATAAATAAAAATAAAATTATTGTAAAGCGAGATTATTAATAATCATGCACAATTCTGTGTCACGAAGTGCACGAACATCATTTTTCGATGTCAAATGCGACAAATGAACCACCGTTTCATAGTATTAAGATCCTACAATTCAAACAAAAATTATTAACAAAAAACGAACAACTTGGCGCGAGTGAAATCCGATATCTCTTAAATGGAGGCGTATTATGGGCGGAAGACAACTACCAGCATGTGAACTGAATCTCATGTGGGTCCTCTGTTCTACCTCCTTCCTAATGCGTTTGAAAACGCCTCAGGTCTCAATTCATTTGCTCTTCCTGTTTACGAGTTGTTATTAAACAATTCATCATACGGATTTTCACGATCATTACAAATTGTTCGTATTATGTAGAAAAGAAGTTAATTATATCGAAGGGGAAAATAGAAAAATGAATAAATATTTACCGTGAAGAGAAGCGGTTGGGCTGGCGTGCTGCAATGAAGAGTACAGTTCCATGTAGGGGTTGAGCCTGTATGGGGCGGCGTAGTCTGGAGGCGGGGGCGGCGGCGGCGGTAGCCTCCCTCGCGCCAACAGAGAGCTCAGGTCTCCACTCGGTCCCCCCAGCCTGAAAAACAAAAACACAATTACTACATCGCAATATAAAATCATATTTTTAGATTGGATACTGCTGTATGAAAAGACTAAAAGTCATTATATCCCATGATGAAATAGTACTTGGAAGACGTATTAAATTGCGCTCGATGAATAACGGTGGTCGATGTCCGGAAAGCATCCAGTAACCGTAGTGGAAAGGCATCAATAGGTGTTCGGCATGGGACGAGAACCCGCAATAAGGAAGGCCCATCGATACGACATTAGGTAGAGGAACGTGTCAATTACATATGAAAGGGACCGCTCGACCCTGCAGTAAAGCATGCTGCCTCCCTTATAAGTCTCATATAAAGTTTAGTGCGGTAATAAAAGCCGGTGACTGGGATGGTATAGCGGCGGCCGAGGCGGGCCACTGTCCGGCCCTCTACCTTCCTCTACACAATGGTCACCTTAAACTGGTCCCCACTCCGCCCATCGATCGAGGCATTTCTTCCCGGTACTTATTCTATATGCAAATTTGATATATGCGCTCTCCCAAGTAGGATATTCCGACTAAACACGGAGGTAAGGAAGTATTTCATTCGCGTCAGTAATTAATATATTACATTCGGCTACGCTGTATCATAATTTCTGGTATCTCATTTACTAGTTAATATGTTGTACCGCAATCAAGAAGTGCCGTGACGAACGATTTAAATTTACAATTATATTTTATATATGCTCTCAATAGGACAAGTACTTGTATTAAAGCTAAAGCTTCGGTTTATGAAATAATACCACTAGAACTCGTACGGAGATTCAAGCAGAAGAGTGTGTGAAGAGAGGGGAAGTATTGTGTACAAATTTGAGATTTGAGAGGGTGGGCGCTAGCATTATTGTGAGAGCTGGGACATGTCGGCCGGAAATATGTGGCGATGGGTCCGACCTCTTGAACAGAAATAGTACCCTGGCACGCACACACGCTGAGTGGTGGCTCAGGCGCACACACGCACGCCCTGAGTTTCAACACATGGTGAAGACGGCTCTCGGGCATCGGCTGGAATCATCTTGAACCGAGACAACTTACTTTAACCTCTTAAATCTTAACAGCGGTCGGGGCCTCCTTAAAATCTCATCCTATCACCTCGGAGGAAGTAATAATTCCGATTAGTAATTGATTTTCGAAATTCGTAATTCGTGTCGAATCATCATCAGGAGGATTATACTCGGATATATTTTCGCTGCTACTACTACGGCCTATATATTTACTGACATTTCAGAAACTCTTAATAGCATTTCCTGAAAGATTTCGGTAACTTATAGAGACTTTTATGCTCCTGGAAATTATTTATATAACTGATTTATCGATGACTTATATGGCTGAACATATCGGATATGAGTGATTTACTAGTTTACTACTTATTCCTGAATTTAATCTCTGAGACTAAAGATGAACAGCAGGAAAATTAATTTTGGAATATTAAGGAGAGGCATCATTAGAGTAATTAGATTGGGATCTTCTCTGTGCATATATATATATATATATATATATATATATATATATATATACATAAAAGTTTTAAGAAACATGTGAAACCATCGGTTTTATTTACCTATTCTGTGTTCATATAAATTTATAATTGTTGGAAGTGGCGCAGAGAAGTACGCATTTATGGAGAAAATTTTTTGTCCATAATGTTGTTGCGCCAAAAAATTTACCTTATATGTAACATATTTGTACCAATATTTTTTTATTTACTACTGCTGCAAATGTTTCTGCGTGTAAAATAATAAAGAAAGATGTATCGTTCAATTTTGGTCTGTATATGTTTACTAAAGATATGTATTTTAAGTCTTAAACTCGTGTTCTCGTGGAGAAAACAGTTGTAAGGATGAGGTTTATATTGAGATAGTATCGTCTGAGTGAAATATTTGTATCGGGGTTTGAGTCTGTGCCTTTGAGGAAGATGGCAAGAAACTGAATGGAGCGGCTATTCAAGGACGGCGCCAAAATTATACAAGCCCGCAAGTCCGATATCAATCGCTAATCTTTCGGCCCTGACTTGGCCTATATTTGCAAAATCATTTAACAATATTTGGTACTTAATAAACTCGGGTCGGAGAGGTTGAAATAGAAGAAGTTATATTTTTCAAATTGGTAACGTAATAATTTTAAACGTGTTTTTAATTAGCTCTCGCATTTTTTTGAGAAAGGGTGCAATACAATTGACTGACCCATCGGACGTCTGGCGAACGTTAAATTTTCGTTTGTTAAGGAGGGTATTCCTTTCGAAGCGAGATCGGAGAAAAAAGCGGCCGAGGAAGAGAACGCGGCGGGGGACCAGACGGAGAATATTTTAGCTGTCGCTTCCCCTTCGATAACGCCGTAAATCCTTTTTAGAAGCGGAAACAACGGGGTTTGCTTCCAGTCTCGTACCTCCACGTTTGGACAGAGAACACATGTCCCTCCCTTCTCTCCATACCAAATGGTACTAACCGGGGACTCCTACTATAAATACGGGGTGATGAGGCCCTTATCAAGATCGTTTTCTAGCCTGGCCCTAATTTAACATGACCGAACTAGAACGTTCGGCACTGCTCTACAGCGAAACGGTTGACATTCCAATTGTTTCTCCACGAAATGAATAAAGAGGACGGTTTTGTTTGATGAACTTTTAGTACACACAGTACCTCTGTACAAAAAAGTAAACAGGTATATACCGAGTATTCGGAATTAAATTGAGATCCATTGGTTCCCTAAATGTAAATAATCGAAAAGTAATTACTCTGAGTGCACCGATCGCTTCTCAATCCAATTTTAACCAGGATTTCGCAAGTTTCTGTCCCAATGGAAAATTGGGGCTGGATCACGGTTCTCGGCCGAATTTTCCATTTGAATAAAAACAAAATTAATACGCTCTAGTAATTCAGTTTTGTGAAGCCTACAACACCTATAAATTATACCATTTAATTTAATAGTCGTAACAATAAAACAGGTAATAGAACAGATATTCAAATTCGCAATTAAATGTCAATTCAATTTGAATTGATTTCCAGTGAAGCTCAAATAACCGCAGAACATTCGTTGGTGAGCTGAGACATTTATATACCATAGTAATAAAGTCGAAAAGATTTTTTACATAATTCAATAATAGCTAACATTTCTGGAAAATCTGAAGGTCTGCTACATATTCGACGAGTATACAAAATGAGATGTAGGGATGAACACTAAACATGACACCACTGTGATGAGAGGGTCTCCACTAAGGCTAGGGGGTGGGGACGACAGCACCGGCTTCCTCGTTTTCGGCCCAAGTCCCGTCTTCAGTTTGGAAGGAAGCAGACAAAGAGAGAGAGGGTCAGTCGGAGATAGGAAGGAAAAGGGGACTCTCTCGCCTTAATTATTGGTCCGTTCCACGGTTTAATGCTATGCACGAATGTAAAATCCAAGCGATAACACTTGTGTGAGCGCTCTCTCCGTTTCTCTCTATCTTTTTCTCTCCCTCTCACTCTATCTCTCTTTCTCTCGGTTCCTCATTATAGGGGCCCAAGCCCAGGGGGTTAGCGTGAGTTGGAGGTCTTTAATTGGACGTTTTTACTAGAGGGGGCCGCCGGACCTGGCCCCTTCTCGTCGTGACGTAGCCCGCTCGCTCTCTCTCTCTCTCTCTCTCTCTCTCTCTCTCTCTCTCTCTCTCTCTCTCTCTCTCTCTCTCTCTCTCTCTCTCTCTCTCTCTCTCTCTCTCTCTCTCCACACACATATATACACACACGTATAAACATGCGGGGCAGCCGGTCGCTACCTGTGTATCTGAGCTGACTCAAGTATTGTAGACTGACGAATCGATTCCGGCAGCGGTGAAATTCGGCGCCTTTTTTATCACGGAATATAAAGTTATAATTGGGATGATCGAAGTTTCAGTTCCTCAGTCGGGGCCATTTACCGATATAAAGACTTAGTTATATTCCAAACACACACACGCATACAATGGTAACATCGGCACGAAGAGTTCTGACATACACAGTTCGACTAGCGAAACTGAGTAAATACGGCTATCTTTTTGGAATGATCGTACTGAATCGATTTACAGAACGAGAAGGTAATGTGACTGGAAAATAATTAGTTGGACAAGAGAAAAGGAGCAGAAGGACTCGCTGAGCCAGTTTCGTGATTACTTTCCCTAGTCACTTCGAGAGGTTTGGACATGTAAGCTTGAGAAGTTGATGCAAACAGTCATAACTTTATTACGGCCAATTATATGCCCATTTTGTTCTGCGATCAAGTTACGTGTTTCGAATTTCGCGCCCTTCAATTGCGAATGTAATTTGATATTATCGCGTTAAATCGTTAGTGGCAATTGTTATTTTTGCTAAAGTGAGTTTTGTAATTTAAATTTCATTTATAACCTAATAAACAGGACACACCAGCTACACGGGTTCAGTAGATTGTAGAATGCATTTGGAGGCATGAAATTATCCACATACTTTATGTTATAAATTTTCTAGACATTAAACAAATGTAAAACGACATGCACAATAATCACGAAGTTACTTACAGGGAATAAGCTATTTATTATTATTTTTATATCTTTTTATTTATTGATGCACTCTACGGTTTTAATTACCTCTTTTGCTTGGCGTTTATTTATCCCGGACCTCTATGAGAAACCCCCTAACAGTTTTCAAACCTACTTTCTTGGTCAGTTCCCGTCTGCCTTCATAGGCCCGGAACACTCGTAGATCGTGGTCCAACATACTTTTTTGGAAGACAGGGATCACACAACACGTATCGGCGGCGACTAGATGATATTTTAGCGTTTCGGCCCTTCCGCGGGGTGGAAGAAACTTACAAAAGTGCCCTTTAATTGTATAACATGACTGAGTGATTTATACAGAGCTGTGGGAAATCGTGCACGACTCCGGGGGCTAAATCATAGCGTGTCGTCGGCGGCGGTCACGAGCCGCCCGTTCCGTGCCCCACAGGAACCCTATGAGTTATGAGCCACCCTTTTTCTCCATGTCAATTACGCTAATGGCATTGTTAAAGTACTAACTCGCCGGCCTGATTAATACCGAGCTCTGGCGGACCACCGAGCAATTTTTAGTAATCTAAGCCGTGTCCTCTGAAAGAAAACAATCTGAAAATGTGAACAGAACCGCAGTATACCCACCGGTATGGATTAATTACTCATTTTCGCTTCAATTACTGCAGTAAGTTACTAAGCAAAATTTAGCCTTGTTCACATTATTCCAGGCGAAACTATCTCTCGACTTATTTTCGGACAATCCATAAATTTCTGCAATGAGTAATCTGAAAGGAAGTATTTTTTGCGATTTCTCCACTCATGGAAGTTTTAATTACGTGAACATGAATGCATTTTAGACTCTGGTTATAATATGGCAACTTATATTCGTTTCATTATCTCCAAATAGTCTCGACGTTTTATTTTGTGGTAGATTCCCCGTTGTCCGCATACTTGGTTTGACAGAACAAATCACAACCTCTAGGCATTTCGGGAATAATAACAGTGTCTTGAGATAACAGGTGGGGGGAGGGTAGAGAAAGTACGTGTAATCTAGCGATACAATCTGGCACGCGTGCGCATGTATATATTGTGCGTTCGTGTGAGTGTGCTCGTGCTCGTGTGTGTGTGTGTGTGTGTGTGAGTGTGCACCGTGGGGGATGTTCACCTCTCGGCGGAGTAGGCGGTCTAACAATTACGCCGTAATAACTCAATCACGGCGGAGCACGTAGCTCGCTCACGGCCAGTCACTCGGTCCCTCTATCCCTCACCATTCCCCTCCCATTCTTACTCTCTCTCTCTCCCTCTCTCTCTGTTTCTCTTTCTTTCTGTACAGTTTCTGTTTCTCTTCTCCCTTTCGGTTCTCTCTTCTCTTCCCTATCATCCGTATGGAGTTAGACCTGGCCTCATGTCTTCATTATAAGACCATTGCCACCCTCTATCATTTTCTGTCCTTCCCTCTCATTCTCGCGATTGAAATGTGCACCTTTATCGCCGAGGAAAATGTTTTCAACGCGCGCTAAAACATTCTGGGCGGCTATCGATAATTTAGATTCAAATTTCCATTACAGAGCACTGCATGTAGTCGGCATCTGACACGAGTGACACACTGCCCACAACTAAAAATGCATATTCGATCGAAGATATGTTACTTTACTCAAAAGTTTTAAATATTTATTCGGAATTGCGGGGCTACTGAATTTCATGATTTCCTCGACTTCCAGTCTCCTCTTAATTGATTAGGTCGAATGCCGATTTTGTCTTCTAACCATCTTCAAAGCATTCCGTCAGTATCGTACCCGGTGGCCGCCAATGGGGCTTACTTTCAAAGCGTACTACTGACGATGGCGAGAAGCCGTAACCAGTTTCGCATTGGATCAAATAGGTCCGCACGACCCGTTTACGGCTCAGAACGAATCGCAATTGAAACGGTTGTTCCGATGTGTTCTAGGCTCTTCTTTTTAAAAAGCGTATATGTGGAAGGAGCGCGGTATAAAACAAACAGAGAAGGAGGTGCGCCGGGCGGAGGTCGGTCTGAAGGTGAGTCAGGGTATAGGAGGTATGCGAGGCATATGGTCAGCCGAGGTTGACACTCAGGTAGGTTTGGGGAGGCTCCTCTCCGCTCTGTCCTGCCAAGGCCGCACTTACACTCCGAGCTAATGTATCAATTCGAAACAGCGACCGCCTCCCACTCGCCCGCTCCCACAGAACCCAACCGCCGCTTATTCCTGCCTATTCACCCTCAAACTCGGCCGATAAATCCCTCCGACGGTTCGCCTCGACACTTCCACAATTTACGTTATAAGACGGTCAACGTCCCACCTTAAATTCGAGTGCGGGGAAAATCGGTTTTATTGTCTCACTTTAAATTATGGGAGAATCCGCAAAAGTAAAGGGCCGACAGTGTCGACAGTCCGTAAATACGGTCGGATAACTGGCAGAGAATTTTTTAGTAAAGGTGCCCAGGACGACTTTATAACTTCGGACAGACTATTTGGAAGGGGAGGTAATTAAATTTAATCGCCGGCCGTATTACGCGGGCGTAACTATTATGGAATTAGCCGACTAATGTCAATAATCGGTGGGTATCATGGGGGAGAGGGGGTAAAAGGAACTAAATGAAGAAAGGGGGCGGGGCGGGCCTCTCCGCCTCACAGATGAGTTCCCTCCCGCTATTAAATCCCAAAGGCCGCTCCGATACATAAAATCAAATTTACATTTTAAGAGGGGAAAGATAAATTGATTCCCGACTAGGGGGTAGGCTCCGGCTTTGTGCTCCACGGCCGAGTAATTGAATAATTAATATAAATTGACGCTGGGGACAATGTATGCGAAAAGAAATTCGATACCGCATCCTTTATAGAATACATTTCGCCCACATTTATTTATTCAACTTGGCGAAAACCCTATAATTAAGCTAATCTGTTTACTTCTCAGAAATAGTACTCCCTGCGTAGAGTTCTTGAAGAAAACTTTGTTTCTCGAGCTCTCTTATTTATAATAAATATGTACTGTCTAGAAGTATTAATCTTATGTTATGTAAATTTAAAAAACATTCCTCTACTCCTAAATAATTTGTAAGTCGTTACTGGAGTGATTCTTTCCTTTTTCTTTGTACTAGCCGAATTATTTGCTCTATTTATTTGTACTGTTATTTGGACAATTTACACACAGATATAGCAGGAAATATATAAGACAGGGTGTACTCTATAAAAGAGATATCTGGCGCATTTCATGTTTAGATTATAAAGCCATCAATCGGAGAAATTCGATGCTCGGCACTTGCCGATTTAATATTTCCTCAGTCGTTATACTTTTCGATACTGACTATAAGAATAGTTCTGGAAAATTAAGTATTGATGACATCGGTAGGGATTAATAATTGAAGAAGGCTGGGAATCCCACGGGCAACACCCGTAAAGGAGCGAATCGAGTCGTAGTTAAGAAATAAATAATCCCGAAGAGCGGACTCAATGCAAGATAATTACGAGGACGGACTCCAATTAAGGAGAATGCCCGGAATGTGGCCACAGGTTTAGAGTTCTCAGAGAGCCGAGGGATTTCTCTTTGTGAGGGAGGACCGCTCAACACGTGTACACATTTAACCAACAATGGAACCAGTTGCATTATAATCAGCATACAAAATCAGATTCGGTTCGGGACGGTATGCAGTTTTTTTACTTTGTTTAATTAGCAAAATTTAGCACGTTTAAACATTGGTTAATCTGATACTTGGAAACGGATGATATAAATTAAACTGAGCAAACCGTACGCCACTTGAGAGCGCAAATATTAAAAGAAACGAAAATATATCCGGAACATATTTAAAATGAAATAAATATGCACTCTACAGGTAGAAATACGAACGCGGTTTTGTTTCTGTGCCTATCTAACACTGACAGATTTTGACAAAAGTTAACCCGTTTTAAAATTTTCCACAGCGGTGAAACTTTGGATTTATATTGCTACGATGGTTTCTACAGTAATTCAATTCACCGTCATTAACATATTCGTAAGAAAAAAAAGCCTACAGAGCCACGACGCTTAGAGAGCGATTAATATCGCCGGTACAGATTTATTGTACCGTTTATTTGAAAGTGCATTTCGGTTAAATATACAGGGGAGATTTTGAAAACGAATATATCTTGGCATATATATATATATATATATATATATATATATATATATATATATATATATACTCGCTCGTTAATGAGCGAGCGTAAACCTACGCCATTATAAAGTCGGGTGTTCTTTTTCGCTAGACGAATTAGTGTTTTGTAGTTAAAGAGACGTCGGCTCTAAACGAGTTGAAGTTTTACACCGATGAGGATTGCTTGTCGTGATAAGAGCGGTGTGGCCATGCCTCTGAATAGTGCAGTCGTAAACAAACGGCATGCTGTAGACTTCGTCTAACTATTTACGATTGGGCCGTGTAGTAGGTCTAATAAGAAGACGGTCGACGGGCGTCCGGTTCGTGGCATAAACGCTGTTATAATAGAATTATTAGCATATTCCGTTAAATAATATAGAGCCGAGTATGCAATGTCGTGATAATCGGTGAACCGTTCGAAACATCCGATAGACAACACGGATGTAAATCGTCACCGAGAGGGTATTTTCGATGGGAGTGAAATGGTCGCGAGACGCTTCAACAACGAGACCCATCGTTTATAATGCTGGATAATTACAGAAATTTACCTCAGCCGCGGGGGTTCTGGCAATGTCAGACGGTCGTCTTCATGTCGGTTCCCCGATGAAGAGGAAACGGGCCGAGGAGAGAGTCCACATGAGGAAGGTGGAAGGTCCACTGAAGAACTAGAAGGCACCTCACTATGTTATCACTGGTAGGTAAGGTAAGTAGCACTGACGCACTTGGGGTTGGGGTAAACTCGGTTAAACTTGTGCTGTGGGGCTCCGGTGGTGTTTAGCGGGCAGAGAAAGAGCGGTGTGTGAGGTTGGCCACCCAGGTAGGCCGCCCAGCCCGCCCCCCACATACACTCACACAGTGGCTCTCCTCTCTTCTTCTCTCTCTCACTCCTACACTTCTCCATCTTCCTCTCTCTTTCTCTCACCCGTTCCTCTCTTCCACTCCTTACACCGGTGGTCGGTGGTGGGGACACACGCTCACTCCTCCCCCTTAATACATCTCTCTATCTATCCGGATTAACTCCCATCTACGCTTTCGGATCGTCCGGTATTGATATTTTCGCGATTTATACATTTTCTATTTAGAATTCTAATTGATATTCGTGAGCGTTTATAATTTAGCCTATTTATTATTGTAAATCTTGACAATAATAAAATTATTAATCTTAAATTCGAAGTAAATAGTAGTTGTAAGTTCAAAATTTTAAATTTTGAAATTTGTAAATAGTGACGGAAAATCCTTTAGTAATTCAATTAACTCTTTACGTCAGATATTTAAAATACGCTATATATTACTTATCTGATTTTTCGAAAGTAGAACTTAAAATTTGAAAGGACGCGTTTCGCATTTTAACTTCATTTTATAAAAAGCAACACACTGGGCCGGTCGGTGGCCGGTCTCAGTGGGATAAGTAGCGGATAAGGAAAAAGGCCGCGATTCCGATCTGACTGAGACATGGACACTAAACGAAAGTGGAGAGCGGAGTGGGCTTTAAAAGAAGGGAGCGACGTTTCGAGCCGAAAGCAATGAATATCTGTACGGGGAGCGGAGGCCAGGCGGGGAGAACGCCCCGGGTGATGGCAAGTAATTAAAAGTATAACCAACAGGCCCCCTAACTAAGCCATTAATTGTCCGAATCAGGAATGAAGATGACTTACGAGGGGGATAATTATACGAGAGGGACAGCCGGGTGTGCCCCGCGCTCGTCGTTTGTTTCTTATTTTACGAAATAAATTTATGGCCTCATCTCCGATTACGCATCGGGGAAACTACCAATTGTGTAGCCGGGCGGGGAGCGGCCCCCCGATCCCCGTCAGATATTTCGCCCTTTAATTGATACGTTTACAATTTCGTTATTTACAACGTTGCTTCGCCTTCGCCCAGATACCTCCTTGCCGGATACCTCCAGTCAGAAACGTGTTCGGACGATTCAAACGGTTACTTATATTTTATGCTCCTGATTTTTCGCCTCGCTTTTTTCCTCTTATATAAATATAAAACGATCCGGGGTTCGCGAGTTATTGAGATATCTGTTCTTGTTGCCAATGAAACTAACTTGAATGAATGCGCTTTTTTCATTTCTAGTTCGGCCGTACTGGGTAATTATGTAGTCTGAAGGCTCGAATCATGCGTAATGCACGGCAACGGTACATCCGTTTCGACTCACAGGCTGAAGACTGTAAGAACCGTTCCGAGGCACCTGTTGGTGGCGGCGAGAAGATTTGATGCCCTACAGGTGGTGGCGGGATGCTTTCTAAGGTCTAGAGTTGAGCCTTCAGAAGGGCTATCAATAAGAATACTATACTACGCCTAATAGTAACAATAGCGAAAATTACGTTAATAGAATTAGAATTAGTAGAACTATTAATATAATAGGTGTCACAACGTCAGAAAGACGGGACCGTGCATAGGAGGACCTCACGGGAAGAGACGGACCCGGCCGGCCTATGGGTGGGTAGCCTGCAAGTTCGCACTGAAGGCGAATTCCTATGCATCCGTCCAACTACCCGAGTGGAGCATGGGCTTGTTGTTCCTGGCAACAGGGGACGGATCGCTCAATGCACATCTGCACAGGTCAGGCCTGTAGGACCACTCGGATTGCGCCTGCGGGGAGCTGGAAGAATGGGATCACGTGCTGCGGAACTCTGCCCACTCTACGATGAAGCCAGAACAGATCTCGTGACAGCAGTGGGCGTCGGAATGCTCTTTGAGCTCGACACGCTATTACGACAGCACTTTATAGCGCTCAAAAAATTCGCAGGACGAGTTTTTCCCAGCGAACCAATTTTAATTTTTTACTAGTCCACAGATTCAAAGTTATTGCCCGAAAGCGCCGAGCGTTGAATTTATTCATTTTTTTAACGAATTTGAGTCAAACTTTGAAATTGTTATATTTAGTAACAGTCTTAATAGTACGTCCCTTCAGCACACTAGCCGAAATTGACCAAATAATAGGTGGGTGATATAGTGTTTCTTATATATTATAAAACTATAAAATGCGTAAAATTTGTTTTTTATTATCGAACAATGATCCGGTTTTCAACGATTAATAAATACAAGAACAAAACATACAATTCTTAGAAGTAATACACTAATGACGGTGCAGGGACCATAGACAGGGAAGTAAGTCTAGGTACAAGTAACACGGCGCTAGTTATGCAATTCATAAATGCATGGCCGGTCAGCAACAGTGATTAGGCCGTCGTGTCATTATCCGAAGTGGACGACCGGTGCAAGTGCTTTATAAGGAGGAAAGGTCGGTGAGGGTGCCAGGAGCGGTGCCTCCGCAACCTCGGGCCCTGCCTCCGCACAACAAACAACTTCATACAATAAATTACCCCGCAGTCCGGTTGTTTTTTCTCGGAGCGCGCGGGCCGAGCGAGCCCCCCGCAAGTCTCGAACAAGAAGGTAGTGCCCTCGGACCAGTCCGGCTTTATGGCTCTCCCACACCCCGCTACAAATGTACCAGTAGATGAGAAAGGAAGAGAAGAGAGGTAGTACCGACGGTACCTCCTGTCCTTGAACCCGAGAGACCGACACGCACAAACCGTCCCGACCGAGCGCCGGGAATCTTCCCTATGGACTCGTAAACGAGGCTCGGTCTGGTAGTAAGTGTAATTAGTGCCACCGTCCGCCACTCTACTCTAATATGTCCACTGTGAAAACACCCCGTCCCTCGTCACCACTCGTGTTTCTCTTTCCTTTCCATCACTTCTGGTGCGCACGATAATAGACGATAGTTGCAATTGCGAGCGCTCTAACTTCTATCGAGCCCCGAGCCCTTCCGAATTTATCTTTTCACCGTTCTTGGGGCAGGAATAAAATTTAAGTTGGAATTGAAGTTTAAGTGGAATTTTTTTTTACGGAAGGTATGCAAATGGTGTTCCTCACCTCGGTTCCATTCTGCTTTACGGTTCGAATGAAGAGGAACGGAATAATTTTCCACTCTTGAAACAATTTATACGCTCAAATTTCCGAGAAAATAGTCGATCGTACAAAGACGGCCTATACTGGGGAGATTCCGTCCGCATAGGCCAGGCTGTTGAGTAAATAAATAATAAGCGCGCGGAGAATAATTTTACTGCACCGATGAGGACGAAACGATGGCGTAGCGGTGGTTCTCGACGTGGAACGACGAGACGTTGTTTTCCTTCGGTCGAGACGATCGGTCAACGTAGTGGTACTAAAACGAAAGGCGATGTTGAAGGGCTACACCTCGTATACCGTTAAGATCGCTGGGGTAACACCAGGGCCCGGACGGCGGCGCGATACGGTGTCGTCCGTAGACTCAGGTAGGGAGAGGCCTTTGTCTAGAAAAGCTGATTCAGATATCTGTGCCGGGCCGGCGGAGGCGGCGGCGGTCCAATTAAAAACGGGGAAAGCTTAATTAATGCTAACAACCGGCTTATTTGAGGCACGGGGGCGGGAGCGTCTCCTCTGACGCGTTCTCTCACCGTCCGGTTTTATATGTTACAAATAAATGGGAGACGTTCACTTCCTTTGACCGAGGATCGCGATCCGGACGCGAGAAGTAAATAGGACCCGTTTACATACTTCGCATATAGTGTTCATTAAGGGGGCTAGCAGCGCATGAACGCGATACGCATTTCCTTATGTTGTACCAGTTTGCCGGGAGCTCCTACATATAATTGGAAATGTGAACGAAGCATTTGTCACATATGCAAAATATACATTACTGAGTTTGAAAATGTCGGCTCGCGAATTATCTTTAAGTTCTTAGCCCCATCTTAATCGTCCATTCTATTCGGGTGTATTCCTGTACTTTCATCCTGTGTATACTCCTGTGTATCTATAAAAACCGACGGAAAACCGAGGTAACGTTATCACAAGACTGTAGTCATTGGGTTTGCAAATAATACCATAATATAAAAAAATGCGAACTGTTATGATGATTTACTTATTAATTGTGTGCAGAGGCTACAAAAACATACTGCCGGAATTATGCTGATAAAGACAGACGGGGAACGTAATAAGCTATCAGGGACAATTATCTATCGCAATTGAAGGACAATGGGTTAACAAAAGATTAACTTGAGCGTTCTGTTCATAATCCAATTGACCTCCAGTCTTGGCTGGAATTTCCTGAAGACCTGACAGCAGACTAAGGTGTGTATGTATATAGATGTTGTTTGAATTGAATAATTCAACAATTGTTCACAATAACTAAACAACAATAATTCTAAATTGTTGTTGTTAATTGAATAATATTTTTTATAACAAACAAAAAGGTGTTATTAACATTTTTTCATCCAACATAAACATTAATGCGTCCAGGCATTTCCTTTTATCCGCACAAAACAAAAATAAAAAATGAATAAAATAAGGAAGACTTGGATATTTTACCTGAGAAGACGGTAATCCAATATATATAGTTTATATTTATCGACGAACCAAAGATCAAGTGCCTCATTAAAAATGGGAACAAAATTATTTATCGTTATTATTGATAAATCAACAACCGAATACTTCTTAATAAGTAGTTTAACACGCGTTTAACCTCTCTCCGGCCATAGCCGGACTACAGCACTAAATGAAACACAATTAGAAGCAATTAGTAGAGCAATAGTTGCCTGTCAGTGTAGTTCCTTCCAACTAGTATTACGGGCTCCACGGGTCGCCTTTGTATCTCGACTCCATCTTATAATTTTACAACAACCGTCTATTTTACCATCTTATTCTCAGATTCAATGTTAACAAGATTATTATCAAAACTACTAAATGGATTATTATTCGCATGTATTCGTAAGACTCTAAAAACTTATTAATACACGAACCGTTATTATTTTTACTTTTTTATGTAGAGGTCCGCAGAGATTCCGAATATAGTAGACCCTACGGCCTTGCGCCGTTTTAGTATTAAATCTTTCCATTTCTAAGTGAACATCTGATGGGTGTGACTTGTAGTATTTTTATATTAAAATATTATATAAGGAGGATAATTATAATATTATACGAAGTATAAAGGAAATGTTATTTAATCCGAATATCAACGCATATATTTACATTCGGCGTGGTAACAAGAGAAAACACGCTAAAAGTGTGTGCCATTAAAATAAGAATTGAAATATCCGAACGAGCGAATGCAAGCTATGGTTAGGAAGAGATTGCCTGTAGGTGTTTATCGGTGGGGATTTTTATTCAATCCACATATCTTTAAATCTTGAGGAGAAGGTAGATGAGGCGGTGGTGGCGTTGAAATGCAGATCAGATGCGGGGCCCGGGAATGCGATTTAACCTGTAACGTGATAATTCTAAAGAGGAGGGGACGGGGGGGGGGCGGCGGGACGAGAGGAGATTTCCCCCCGCCGGGGCCGCGACAGTTTTTACCGGGCGTCCGATTAATGGCGCTGATGGAACCGGTTTCCGAATAATACGGGGGATGCGCGAGGTGAGTTTTTTGGAGAGGGCCCAGAGGCGGTGGTGTTTGTGCCCGAGTAAATAATGTATAAAGCGGTGGGAGCCGGCCAGGCTACACATGTCCGCGGGCCGGCGACACCAATCCGAGAGCCGTCTCAATTAGGCATCTAATTGTGTCTAGTTTTTCTGCCGCCCCACCGCCGAGATTGCCAGCGCTCTCCTTCCTCCAACCCCCAACTCTGACCCCCTTCTTTTCATCAATTATCAACGATTCACCGCACACTCACTCGCTCCCATAGCGCCCACCATCAACCTTCGATCCCCATTTTACCGAAACACTTTATTAAACAGAAAGTAAACCGATGAGGCGATATTTGTATAGATATCTAACCAATTTACAAAGTTTCTAGTAATTTGTTTCTGAACAGAACTGAATGGGATCTCCCGATTCTATTCTGATGTACAGTTTGGATGGAGAGGTTATAGGAAAAATAACGCAGAAAACCGACACTCTGCCCAGTTTCCGATCTCTGAAATCGGACCACCAACCTGCAATTTCGGTCGAAACAATGGGGGCTCGACTGTGGACACTGAGCTGGTTTATTATAATTGTTCGAGGGGCAACGTTAATTATCTGAAAGATTCGTTTTTACCGGAGATCGTCGGGGCAATTTTTCGCCCCGAGATCTTAATCGCACTAGAAAAGGAAAAAACGGGCCGTGTAATATTTCTACGGCGGGAATTCTTGGGAGTGGAGACGCCCACTTCGAGCCGCGTTTACGAGCCGGCCGATAATGAGGGGGACGGCTGTTTTGTGGAGGAATTGCAACGGGGTAAACAGGAGCAAACCACAGCCAGTAATAATGTACTCTACAGATTATGAATACAGTAGAAACTCGGTATAACATCGTCCACACTAGAACGCGTGCTATATAAACTGGGTGTATACACATACATACATCTGGGCTATTGGGCTAATTATTCCGATTGGATTTTTTCCAGGTTACAGCTTTTTTATTATCTAAATTGCCATTAAAATGCTACTCGGTATTTTGAACTGTAATATTAAGTTTTACTTTAACCTGTTACGTTATACAAACATATAATGTTCCATTTTAATATTGACAGTAGCTAATCAAAATTTGGAATAATTTTAAGATTCGAACGAAAGAATTTATATCAGCCACTAAATGCTGTTGTACACGTTAAAATCTCCCTGTATGACGGATGGGCGTCACAGTGTACAGTCGGAATCTCGGCCTGCACAAAGGGTATAGAAGTGAAGAGCGGACGCTAAAAAGTCTAAAGGAACGTGCCCAGAGGCGTTTCAAATTGATTGTCCCTGCGGCGTGGGAACCGACTGCTACAAATATGGGTGAGAACCCCATCACGCTTAGCCCCGCTCATTTACCGCCTCGCCACTTACAAAACGCCGATGCTTCGCACTACGAAAAACGAACTCACGACAAAAAGAACCCAACGAGAAGAGCAGAATTTAAAGGAATATACCTGTTGGGCATCCAAGCATTGGAATATCCATGTTGGCCGATGCATATGAAGTACCAGCCGAATGGTGAGAAGGCTACTGACGATGACGAGAAGCCGAATCAGGCTAGTAAAACGGACAATGGATGACAAGAAAGTTTTGGTAATTTATTTTACCCTAAAAGAATGTCACCCGAACAAATCGGTAGTAAACAGCAGAATTCCGAAACAATGGAGATTTAAAATGTTAGGTTCGCAAGAGTAGGTGTACTGGATGCTTCATTTTTGAGGAAACAACAGGAAATTTTCTGAGATTCATTGTTTTCTATTGTTTGATCCGGGTAGGAGTGAGTGGGCACAAAAATAAACATTTTGGAGTCTCTGGGGCCTGCGTGTTAGAAATGTCACGTGGGCTATACGTTAAGGTCCGTGCCGTTATGTCCAGTTATTTATTGCTCGGAGCGTTTCCTTACCCCCAGGTAAATTCTCGACCCGCTTCTTTCCGAACCAAAATGTTGCCCCTAACGTATTTTTCCCGTTGATTGGTGCACAATGGAAACTCCTTTTCAGTGAAACTCGGAATCTTTATCGAGAACCAACTTTTTAGAGTTGGGTTGTTTTACCGGTCGTTTAGATACAATTAGGACCCTTCTTAATTGCCCAGAAAGAATTTTGCCAGTTGTTTGGGGTTTTTTCCTCAGATTGGGGGTGGGGGGGTTGGACTTCAGTGTATTTCTGATATAATGAATTAGGACTCTGTATTTGTAAACGATACGATTAATATAAAAAAGTATATAAATCAACAAGACATCAAGAATTCAACATTTCATCGCTACATCTTCAGAACAACCGAGAAACACAATTATTTGTGGTTCAATTTAATGGTTACACTACATTTTTTGAATGGCGTAAAAAGATATTGCACCCGTTCTACCTTTCCGATTGTAAATGCACGCCACTGTATGCTCGTGTGTATGTCCGATAGTTTGATGTAAGCAGTTATGCAGTTATTTTTGTTGGGCTCCTAGAAGCGGCCTTGGGTTTAAATGACCCGTGGCGGGGGTCGCCGTAATGCCGTTTTATAGCTCCCTGAGCGGTTTTTTCGCGAAAGAAAATACATGGGGAAAGGTATCGATCAGGAGAGGACAAAGAACGATCAGAACCGGCAAATGAGAGGAGCGGTAAAACGTTATCTCCGTGACAGAATGCGATCCCTTTATACCGGGACGATCCCGGAGAGGAGGCATGCCGGGCTATAAGATGCCGCCGCGGCAATTACCCACTCGATTGCCGGCGCAATCTCCTTCCTTCCAATGCCATTACAGAAATCGTCGGTAAATTAATAATAAGAGAATCGCGAATGAATATTCCGACGAAGTATCCTTTCTTTATGTTGGGACGGGACCGCTCGATGACTAACGACTTCATTATACTTCTAATTTAAGCTGCACAGTATCTGGAAGCCCGCCATTATAAGTATATCATCGCTAGTATAATTTTCTGTGATTTTCTCAGATAAGATCAAAACTGTGATAGTGCTGACAGGATTGTCATTTCCAGCTGCCGGACCTTAGCATTTTCAAATCAATATTTTAAAACACAAAACAAATTTGTCTTTCACAGAACTGTGGATAATCAATCCAATCAAAATGGCAATTTTTTTTGAAAGGCATGTTTTTATTAATATATGTGATTAAGTTTAACGAGAATAATCTCTCGTAAATAACTAAGACGGCATAATAATAGATGCTCGGTAATGATATTAAAACACAGTTTTTCACAAGTATTATACTCAATATTCAATAGAATTCCCAATCGAAGAATCGGAGCTGTGCGTACGGTTATGAGCGGAGGGAGCCAATAAAAGGCCGACTTATAAATGGGCCAATCGGAGGGTGATGCTTGCCTTTTTTACGACCGGGTAAAAGACCAGAATACAGAACAATAATTTATATGTGCCGGCTATGGGATTGCTGTGACTAGGGAGGGGGCGCGCTGGCCTCTGTGTGTGTGGGTGCGCGTGCTTCACTGTTGGGAGATATTATTTAGTGGGGTCAGCGGCGAACAAGGATATCTCTGCTGGCTCGGGAAAGGGTTTATTACCTTTGTCGGTGGAGCCGATGTGTCCGCACCCCTCACGACAGGAATACCCACTGGTCCCTTACATCCTTTTTTATCAAATAACTTTAAATCCTCAGCCTCTCATATTGTTTTCGGACATTATTTAAGTTTCTATAAAAAGCCAAATTATTTTTAATTAGGAGCTCTGGTATGCTGTACACTGAGTTGAGTATCAATAATGCGTTATCTAGTGATTTTTCACGTAATGGGCTATCAAAATAATTTTTTTGGAAGGTAGTTTTCGTAATATGACACACCTCTTTGAGGAACCCCGTGTGTTTGGAATATAATCACTATTTTCTGTTTATTCCCTATGAAACAGTAACACGATTCTAGGACGGTACCTAGAACCGATTGGGCGGTAACCTCGAATTTCTAGCCTTTAATTCTGTGCTCTCAAACAGATTTTAACAGTTTACCACATATTTTCTACGCTTCATTTATACAGAGTTTATGATGAAGTAGACAATTAAACCGGAAGGACAATATACCGGAGGTAGAACTCGTGCGGGTCAGAAACCTCGGGAATGACTCATGAATAAGCAAGTGTCACGCTGTAATTCAGGAGTGTATCGATTTGAATTAGAAAGTCGGATGTTTCCAACTGACAATAGAGCTCTCATACATTATAGCGTCATATCAGCGGCCGAGGGGTTGGCATCTCATTCGGTTACGCATTATGTAAGGCCGGGGTCAACTTTTTTCGGGGGGGTAGCGGCAACCGTTTCGATATATGACCGACTCCTAAATTGCTTTCAACTTTATGCTCCGTCGTTAAGTAAATATATTTTATTAAATGTGTAGGTATAATAGAAAAAGTCATTTATAATTTTTGGCAAACGGTTTGGGACACCAGTTATTCATCGACTTAAAGGGTTCTAATTTCGCGTGTACAGAAAATTTCCCTGAAAGCAAAACAGTTACTAGCGAACGGCAGGAAGGTACACATTTATAATGGAAGGAACGACGTGACAACAGAATCATGGATACCACGACTTTCAGGCTTACGCGTTTCGATTTATGGTCGTCATATAGAAACCTCCGTCTCGGGCTACTCTCATTTCATGGGACCTATTCTCATTTCTATGCACATTTGACCGATTGCTTCGGGAAAAGTTTAATTTCAGCACCTGTTCGTGATGATTGTGGAACAATCCCATCGTGTATATCATCGTGTCTATCTCTTCGCAGGTACAGATTTTTGTTTTCAGGGAATCACCTCCATCGCCTCTTTGTGACGATATTTCTCAGGAGCGCCACCGGAATCGCAAAGTCGGATTAAACTTTGAGTCATAGGATTGGAAAGGTTGGGTTTTCTCCGAGTGTACCTGAGGTAATTAGCGGGTTGGTTTGGAGTCGACTGTACTGTTAGTAACAACCATTACCGGACGGTGTGACTTTTTTATGACTCTATTTTCGCTTTGAGGATCTCTCTGTCTGGCCGCCTTTGTCTGTGTAGTTGTGCGAGGCCGGTCGCTCGGCCTTATAGAGAACAATGGGGCCGGATTCTCTCCGACTCTTTCTCTCCTCTTCGCTGTCTGCCACTGTGCCCCCCTCCCGCCCTCTTAATCATTCCCGATCCTCACCACCTGATTCGTTAATTACTTAGCTCAGTTAATGCCTACATTCCTACCATACAAGCCGGTATGGTATGGTATGAGAGAGAGAGAGAGAGAGAGAGAGAGAGAGAAAGGTAACATTTGCCACCACAGATTGTAACCTTGACCGTTTTCTCATCTGATAACACTCAGAGTGGAGCGGGATCCTGGGTTTTAATTATGCCCCCGGTGGAACAAAATAGAAAGTCAACGAATTTAACGACCCAAATTACGATGTAATTATCATTACATACATTACATCGAACTCACACTGGGGGAACAATTGAAGATATAGAGTCTAGCTTTAAGATGAAAATATCGAATTAGATATATGTAATTTATTTTAATCGTTTTTCTTCTGTGCTAGTGAGATCTAAGCTTACCGTGGAAAACGTTTTCATTACAGAATGCGAATACAGGGAATACGTAGGGAAAAGACCAGATTTAATTTCGACCTGTACAGAATCGGAGCGTCAGTAGTAGAATGCGTCAGCAACAGTCGGCGTGCTCAAGGACTTACTTGTCGGTAAACATGAAAACAGAAAAACCAGTGTTTTGGGAAGTGGGTCCAAACGATGGGCAAAATGTATTGGCGGTTCTTTTGAAGGACAAACGCCGATCTGGTAGAAGAGGATAAATGAATTCAAATGGATACCAGCGGTTACTAGCGTGGGACGGAAGCGGCGTGCGATCCGTTCTAGAAATAGATGGGTGGGGGGTGTAGGGGTCTGGTGGCGTTAGCTGGGCGAAGGAGTAAGAAGCGGGTCGGTGACAGTGAAGGATGATGATAGAGCTGTGGAACAATGGGCCAGGAAGTGTTGGCCCCACGTGTGTGTCGCCCTAACGCTCGCCGCTAATTACAATATGTCTCATTAATCCACGCGTCGTCGGCACGAGCCACCCCCTCCTATTCGCATTCAGGTTGACCCCCACCCTATCACGTTTAAGTTCTCCGACCCGTTTCCGATTCGCACCTTCCTTTGGGGTGCGTGACTTCCGAAATGTCCCTGTCCGTTCTAGAAATGAATGACCGTCAGTTATTATATCGATATAGAAGCGGCCTCCTACCGATTTAAAACACGATAACATTTTATCGCCTCTCCCATCCACGATGATCTTCTTTAACGCGTCTCTGTAACCCAATATGTCCATCTATTGTTTATAGTCTAAACTCCGACAAACCTCTGTTGCGGTATCTCTAGGCATCGCTCACAAACCTATCCGCCCAACTCATCGGTGCGTTGCATTGCGATAATATTATCCACTATTCGTATAGCCTGTCTGGTGTATCGACAGCTGTTTCAGTTCTAGAGAACTTCTATCTAGATGGGAAGAAATCGACAATTTTTGATTGACCGTTCCTAAATGCTCGTGGTAATTCGCAGATTCGGAGTAATGATCGGAAAGCTGTATCGAGGGATCTACTCATTGAAGAATTTCTTACCCACCTTGCTGCCAATACTATTTCCCTATTGGTCGTACCCTACAACTCGAAACTCCATCCTGGAAATAGGAAATCTCGGTATTCCTATACCGAGCCAACTTCGATCGGATGAAAAGTGAAGCGGGCGTGAGTTATATTAGGGTCGGCGGCTAGGGTGCACCATATCTAGCGGCCGGCTTATGTTTTATTTATCCGTCACACTCAATCGATATTCAATGGCGGGCGGCTGTGTGCCGCCTAGCGCCTAGTGCAACGCCACGGCTAAATACATGCTCGCTCGCCTTCTCCCTAATCCCACCCCTAGCATTGATATTCAGAGCACCGGTCACCAAGAGCCAGTCCTTAATGCATTGCACATACAAACGTCTCCCTCCAACGCCCTCGACCACCTTCCCTCCTTCCTTCTCTCCGTTCCATCTCGTCTTATCCATTAATCGCTTGCGATTCTCCTTTATCAGCGAAACGAGTATATTTGAATCGGACTACTCGGAAACGAGTCCTACAACTCCTTTCCTATATCCGACATCTTCTTTTGGACGCCACCGAAGTACCTAACCGACTACGCACAAGCTTTCTTCGTTCGATGAACAATAAAAGCACGTGGCATGGAAAAATACCGTATTAATTAGACACGATGTTAAAATTAAATTTAATAGTTTCTTCTAGAAATGAAAGTAACATCATTTCGTTTTCCTTCATTGCAGAACATATATTGCAGTACTTACGTTGAAAGCGGAGCTATACTGTTCGGGCTGTAGTGTTAAAACCAAACGATATGACATATATTACGGTATAAATCCTTTTATAAAACAAAGGGGGGGACGTGCGGATGAGCGGAGACTGTTCGGGGCGTTCCTAACAAGCCGAGACCGAGAATAACGCCGCCTGTCTAACGTGTCGAAAATTGGCATGACAGGTGTGTCGCCCCCTCGGCCAAGTTTAAACGGAATCGCAATTACGGAGCCTGCCATTGGAAACAGCGCTGTAAAAGATCTCGCGGACGAGGCCAGGGGAAAGCACCTTTTCAGAGGGCTATTTGCGAGGAGCAGGTGATACACTCGAGCCCGGTGTATTACACCGAAACCAGTGTAATAAACCAGAAGAATGTTGATGAGGCGCTGGTCCTAGTTAGGGGGCAGAGAGGGGGAGCACACCGAAGGACCCGACCACTCCGACGGGCCCTTAACATTAAGTACAACCTCTTCCCTCTTACCAACACTTCTATATCTCTCCTCTTTTGTTTATTACATCCCCTCTTGTCCGACAAGTATATTTCCGTGTGAAATCGCCACAAGGCATCGTGTATTAATAAAATTCCTTTTTTGTATGTCTGACTCAATTCTCTTAATTTTTCCAACACTTAATTAACCCTTACAAATTTACATCTTCTTTTTGTTTACATAAGAATAACAAAGGTGTGCTGTAAGTATTATGCACTCTTAATTTTAGTAACAGTGTACAGATAGTGCTTAGTCGGCTTAGCGGTACTTTTGAATGTAGAAGGCGGGAATTAATACATTATATTCGTAG
Source organism: Lethocerus indicus (assembly GCA_019843655.1). Lineage (NCBI taxonomy): Eukaryota > Metazoa > Arthropoda > Insecta > Hemiptera > Belostomatidae > Lethocerus > Lethocerus indicus. The sequence continues at coordinate 14,323,637 of JACDQD010000003.1, read as the reverse complement.
ATTTCGTGTGTATCTGTCTCCTCTCGCTGTTTTGGTCTTTTAAACCGGTTTCGGCTGCTCGCCATATTCAGTCGCGGTGTTAGTCATTTTGGCACTTTGGATGTTTTTTGTGCATCCTCATTGCACTGTCACTGTCCCTTGTACGACCCTCAGGGAGCGCTAGTTTATCGGTTCAAGTGATTTTTGTGAAACTAGCGCCTCCATGAGTGTGGTGCGGAACTGTACTTAACTAAAGTTTCTGTGTGCAGTTGCACCGATTAACTAGATTACTGAAATAAACTTTTTTTATTATATTTTGGATCACGTTTAAGATCGTAAATACACAATACCAGATATATTTGATCGATAATCAGACAAAGATTTATGCCGATTAACAAAATCCCTCCCAACAACACAATAACAACACACACACACACACACACACACACACACACACACACGACAAACAGACAACCACCACAGTACAAGTGAAAGTGTCAAAGTGACCGCTACTGAAGATGGCGAGCAGCCGAAACCGGTCTAGCAAAAGAACAAACCAGCGAAAGGAGACAAAAACACTCGATACCTACGGACTTTATTTATTATTTCCTTGACAGATATTTTAATTTCGCGTGATTATTTTGACGAAACAAATTCCACAGTAATATCAGCTGTTGGAATTCTCTTCCATTTTTTAACCTTGGCCTCTCACGGGGATTAATCAATTTCATAGACTGAACCAGGGAGAGGAGACAGAAACACACAAAATCTACGGAATTTCAACCCCTCGCAGACCAGAAAACAGGTATTTTAAACTAAATTATATTCCTAAACTTCGGTGGAAATTGTCCCGAAAGGTTTCATCCCCTGTTTACCCCTAAAGTAGCTTTGGGAATTTTTACCGCTTTAAATTTTGCTTTGACCAATCGGAAGTGAGGACCGAGCGCAAAATCGTACGGTACATCTGGTCAAGAAATAGTTTACGGTGGTGGGATAAGTAGAGGGAGGGAGAAGTGGTCGGTGCGAGGGGGGCGGACACAAGTGGATTTGGGACACAATGGAGACTACCTGGGCCATTATAGGTCTCCTTCTAGGCCGCTCCCTCTTCCTCCTGGCCCTCTCTAATGGCGGATTCCCTACAATTTGTCCGCTCCTCCCCCGGACACACACTGACGTTACACATTTTTCAAACCCATTGAACACCGATCTTGAGTGATAACGGGTTAACCCCGTCGTTGCCGCGTCCTCCCAACCGAGCTTAACAAAACTCAAATAGGGTCAGATAAACATAAAAATATGAGAGTGTCAAGATCAGACAATACGATGAAATTGAAAAGTGGAAATTACGTTACTGGTATACCGAGCACGTTTATTGTACAATTTCTATATATTAATAGGACATTATTCCTAATGGCTTTCGCCCAAATATGAGTGTCAATACGGTCTATTACATCGTTGAAGTCACAATACAGCAGTGTCGGACGCGCATAATAGTTTTAAATACGAGGTAAGAATTCAATAACTAAGGCCCTAATAAGGCAAACAGTGAAGGAATAATTCTCCACGAAACGAACAAAATCCAGTTGAATTTTTGTTCATGACACTCTACACCAAATTTATTACAGATATGTATTTTGCGTATACCGATTACATAGCAAATCTTAGTTAACGACGGCAATATTTTCTGAGTCATGATTTCCCAAAACGCACGGGTTTTACGGGCACCGTCTAGTTCCGGGTCAGAAAACCGGAGCAGAGGGGGCGCCATGTGTGTGCGTGTCGGTGAGACATAACGCCGTTTCGGAGCCATACTCTCTCAACCGTACAGTTACAGAGAGAACTCCCGAGTTTCGCGTGACCTATCGCCGTAACCACCCGAAAGCGATTAAAAATATGCTTTGGGCGGACTCTATTATTGCTTAATAAGTGATCCTTTCTCCAATCGCCCCCGCAATATTTATTTATCCCGTAGAAATATAAACAGTCGAAAATAAGTCTTTAGGCTTCCGTGTGCAATAATTTAAGGAAACGAGGTATGGTATTTCATAGATAGAAATTTGTGCCAGGAAATCGTAGAGATAACCACAACTCCGTCCTCACAACTGCGTTTGCAAACTGAGTTCATACTATATTTCACTTTCAAATTGATTAGTTATCAGGACTAACTAGTACGATCTATATATAACCGTAATTGTATTATATATGGCACTTGAATACATACTACTAAGCGTAGTAGAAAAACTACTTGTTTTTATTTGTGTCTATGTATTTTATTTCAAGATTGAAAATTTTGATTAGCCTTCATTGTAAAATTTTATTAATTCATTGAAAAATAACAATGTTATGTTATCATCTTGTTTGATGATGAAGGTGTATTTTTTTAGTTATTGTGGTATTGTTTTTATTTAAAGTCGATTTTTATCTAAAGTAATTTCCAATAGTAAATTTTCGATTGTTGGAGAAGCGAAGAGAGGTAGTAACCGGCCTGAACTCTCCCCCCACCTGAAATGTCAATTTTTCCTTCGGTCGGCCCGTTACCCCATTAACAAAGCTATTAGCCAAAACTCGTCCTGTTGGTTTTACGAGGGACCCATTCTCAAAATTGAGATGTTTCGAATAATTACTTAATGATTATACGTTTTTAGCTGCTCCCCTAAACATTGCTTCCGCCTCCTGGACTATTTTATATTCTGGAAAATGAAACAATTTTAAATTACGACTTTTTCTCGATTAAAATTATAATTCGAGGCTTTAATATGTGACCGACATTTTGGAAATGGGGAGGTCGGAAATATTCATATGAGGAGGAAATATTTTATTATTGAATACGTTCAGTAGTGATATTTACCTCGATATAATGTTTCAAATTGTTCCTTTCTTTAAACAAGCTATTGGTATACTGTAATACTACGGTGGTGAATATGACAGGAAACAACTGAATTTATCACTAAAATCTATTGTTTTTATCTCATCTTTTTTAATATTCTCATTGTCAGCAGATATTTTAAGTTCACATTACAGCCGGGTTCATGTTATAAAAATGGGGCGAGTTTTGGAATCAAATTTGTAGAGGTAATTTATTTTCCTTCATGACGATGTTATTAATTATCGAGTGAATTTCGAAATTGTGACAGTATTCTATTTAGGTAGTATCTATTTATGTTACGCTCGAAGACGAGAGAAATGTACTCGGCGTTTTTTTATAGATAATTATCTTAAATACTTTAAGATGGAAGTATGTCATATTGAAATGTCCTTTTTCTCCTCCGTTCAAGCGAAATTGCAACGTATACACTATGTTTAATTCGGCAAAGATTTACTGACAATGAAACCGAATGAACCATTAAAAGTTATTGGATGTCCCTGAGATATTTACCGCCAAAAATTACAACGCCTGGCATTTACTGCGGATCACTGGACATTAGAAAAGAAACATAAGAATCAGTCCTTAAAGAAAATATCACGTTTTTTGTTTGCTAACCTAACGGTAATCTTGCCAATTGTTTCCCATATGTTATCGCGGCAATTAAACATGTCAGTAAAAATAGAGTGGAATTCTAAAGCAAAATAATAACTACTTGATGTGGAATTAAGATCGATGGAGCTGGCACGAGCAAGGCGCAGATATGGCGCCAATATTTTTGCTCCCTTCCCAGTCGGCCTCCATCCCCCCGGTCCCTTTTCGAGTTCTCAGAAATTCGGTTTTAACACGTACACAACACACACAGAAGCGTTCGCCGCCTCACTGACGCGCACGGATATCATAAATCTGGGTTTCTACTCGGAAGGCCCGTTGAATAGAGACAAAAACGAGTCGGAGTCGGTGGACGATTGGAGCGGTCGAGCTCGGCTCTCCTCCTACCTGAGTTTGGCCCGTGAGAGCCCGGGGCTCTCACAATGGGAGTCGCATTCTAAGCAGGAGGCAGAGGACGCCTTTGATGAAGGGGCGGCTCTGAATAATTTTAACCGGGGACCCGGGATAGTTTTCCCGACCGCTGGTGGAAATCCCAACCGATCAGATCCTATCTCGCCGCTTAAGTCGGCCCAGATCCCGACAAGATATATGCCAGCCGGATAACATCATTTGTGTTCGTGGAACAAACCGCGCAGGTAGAGAGTAAATCTACATCGTTGACGTTGAAAAAATATCTACACCCTTATTTTATATTAGGGACCGAGATTAAGTCAGTATGTCAAAGGCACTACTCCGGTTTGTAAACTAGAGGCAACAAGTGTCTTTTGTAGGAACAATACGATTGATATATGATATCGATAAGCAAAATACCCAGAGCAAAGTGTAAATGTAAAATCAGTTTACCCTACACCAGGGGCACATAGTTGCGGATATTATTAAAGGATTAAAGGAATTTCAAATGTGGTAATTTTTTTTAAGTAAGTAAACTATGCTATTTCTTGTTATTTTCATTCCTTAAAAGGTATTTACCACCTTTTGTCTCGGTATAAATTTGAAATTAGATAAGTCAAAATTTTCGGATTAAGGTCAAATCTGTCTAGCTCCCCTCCCCTGTAATGAATAAGGCGGTGACCACAAATACAATCCGTAGCGAAATTAGCGGTGTAGTTTAAAATGAAACATTTCCAGGAAACTCGGAAAGGAATTTCCCAATGTTGACTAAATTGAAATTATACTTTCTTGATAATTTTCCTTAATGTTTTAAGGACGTAAACAATCGACAAAAATTAGTTTATTTGTATTTCGGTTTGAAAATACCCAAAGCTTATGCATTTATCTTTTTATTAGATACTTCACACTCTACCAATAGTGTTTATCAGTTTTATTGATGTAGTCCTGGCATGAACGGACGGACGGAAGAGGATAAGGTCCTCGGTACGCCGTATAGGGAATATTCATTCCATTCATCTCCACCTATCCTTGAACGTCGCTCTACTCATTCACAGTTTATAGAGTTCAGGTCCGACCCGGGAATACAAATGTAAAAACCGAAAGGAGAAAAACAACGGACGGAAGGGAGGTTTCCGAGGGAGAGACGATTTCGTGGGCCGCCCCATGAATAGTGATCGGGCCAAGTGGGCTTTTGAAAATTTCTCCGGCCACGAGCGAGTAACCGATGCCAGATTTTAGTGAAATATCAATTGTATTAGGACCCCTTCATGGACTGGAGAGTAAGACATTACTCAGGGGTTGGGAACGACATCAAGCTTCTGATTTTTCTGTCGTCTCTCGAGGATTTGTCTTCGTTACCAGTGTTCTGTCGCGGATATAGTTAAGTGTTCAGTGCACACAGCGTAGTCATAGTGATCGCCAGCAGAACCTCAGTCAAAGCAGCACCCATCATCAATAAGCCCCAACGGAGTCTCAATAACGCGTAAATTTTAATTAAGAATTTACAACCCGCACTTATTAATAATAATGCCTTATTTAAATTATATTGTTCATATTATCATACTTTGTAAATTAGGGGAATTATACAAAAGAACCGGCAATAAAATATGTATTTAATATGCAATTTAAAATAATTTCCTGAGCTACTAATAGCAGGTTGTAATACGATTTTTCCGTGCAAGACTGCACAAAATAAACTCTCCCACGGAGCGTATTCTACTTGAACACGTAAAATTATTGTAGTTATCAGTTATATATTGGCTAGTCGATAACGTTAGTTGAAAATATATCTCGTCACGTAATATCCCAGTCGTAATTAGCTAATAGTATATCGCTCAGTTTCCGTTGAATTCAGTGACTTCCGAATGTTATATATATATATATATATATATATATATATATATATATATATATATATTGTATATACTATACATTGTATATATAGTAAGTAGGTATAATTAGTTGTAGATTGGCTCCCCTCTGGAAGGAGGGCATATATCTCGGAGTTGTGTGGCTGTCTGCAGTCTGGAAATAGACCGGAGACGCATAGTTGTACGCGGCTGGGGGAAGGGTCGAACACCGTGCCTGCGATTCCTCGCCACTAGCGTCACCTTTCTGTCCACTGTCGCCGACAGAAAGGAGCCGTCCAAATACTTCTCCAACAGATGTTTTTTCCGTTCTGGACCGCGCACAAATTTCCTGGCGCATAGTTCTACGTTCAGGACAAACGCGCATATTTAACGTAGGGTGATAATTGGGTTGAGGTAGGGATGGTGTTTGGAGCGATTCATTGATCTTGTATTCTGTTCCGTTATTTACCTTTTGCGCGTCAGAAATAGACCGGCTTCTTATTTGGACGTCGGCAGGAGATTTGAAAGGAGCGTGTACTTTTTGTTTGTTAACTAGCTGGAATTAATTCAATATCGAGATTTAAAATCCAATATTTGTTATTTATGCCTTGGATTGAAAGTCCCGATAATTTATCGCAAAGCCTGCTAGTTTCAATTTACGAAAAAATTGGGAAGTTCCTCGAAGTTGCATCAACAATATTTTTCTCCATGAAACTTATCAAAATGAATCAATCAAAAACGTTATAATTTTTGTTTATAAAAAACTATAATTATTCCTTGTCGAGTGGTATTTCGAAAAGATGTTACAGTGCTCTGTAAGTTAATATGAGTGTTGCGACGTTAAACATTTATTTATAATGTTCAATTAATTATAAAGTACTAATGAAAAGGGTTTTCAAGTTGTTTTATGAGTTTTACATGCCACCGAGATAATGTGAAAGTCATCACTACGGCGGCTCCCGAGGCTGCGGAAATAGCTTAGATGGCAATTACATAATTTTACTCAGTGCATACGCTGGCGCTGTATTCATTCAATCGGAAATTCCTAGTAATTTTATGGATAAGCACGTTCGAAGGATCTTTACAACACATTTTTACTATTTTGATGTCTCCAGGGGAAAATTTGTTACTACAAAGAAGAAGAAAACGACACCAAGAGTTGTCAGATAATCCACAGAATCCATTGGATACATGACCGTGATAGTTTCTCATTTTTTTATTTATACAAGTGTATGCAGCTAACGTAAACTTTCTCAAAAAAAGTACTTTATTAAAATTTCAGAGAATTAAATATGTCAGGACTTTAATGAAAGGTATTATTCAATGTGCTGAACTATTTTCGGTTGTATTTAATTAATGAAATTAATATAATAAAATTTTTATATTGCCTTCGACACCAATATCTTAAATCATGACATCCAGAATGATGATTTTTAATGAAGATGTCCGGTCATTAAGTTTCTGAAATTAATTTGAATGTAACATCTTTCCATAGTGATGGTGAACGTTTTTGCAGAGAAAGGATTCCGATTACATAAAATATCGTCTCAAAATTTGATAAAAATATGTCATTAATCAGTATGAGAGTTTTCTTAGACCCTAACTTGTTAACCGCCTTGGTATTATTCACACGAAGAAATAAATTTGGAAAATATAGCCTAAACTTTAGAAATGTCCTATTAGATAGCTTTAGAAAACTTTAGAAAATTACCGTGGATAGCGACGTAACTGACCCCCGAAGGCTTTGGAGTTTTATGCTAAATAATATTTGGTTAATCCAAATATATAACATGTTCTCTTCGGTTGATATTAGATAAAGTCAACGTGCAAATGGGCAGTTTATAGATTGTTTATAGATCTGCTTACTCTTAGGCTATTACGTATTTAAATACCTCCGTGATGGTACACGTTGTATTTTAACATAGCTGGCATACCAGAAAGCCAGCACAGTCACCGGAGAGTGCTGAATTGCGGTGTTTAGAACTCCTCAAAGCCTGTCTAAAATCACATTTGTATGGAAGATAAACTCAATATATTTTTTAGCTCATTATGACCCCCTTTTAGAGTGATTCGGGGAACGTCTCCTTGAACCGTAGCGCAGCTGATCCTCGAAGCTTTACAGTATTGCGCACGTAGAAACCCCTAGGGATATATCTATCAACAATGTAATTTGGATCGCAGACAAGCCGAATATGGAAACTTGCAGTTCCCTGTTAAAGAAATAAATCTTCCCCAAGAAGGTCTCCAATCACCTCGGGCAGCGAAATACTTGACCCCCGAAGACCTAGTCCGTAGCCGGAGCAACGGCTTTTACGACGTCTCAACCTGGATTTTCTGGAACGAAACGAGAAAAGGAATTGGAAAAACAGGATAACTGGGTGTTGAAAGAGGGAGGCGAGTAGGCGGGCAGCTACATTGGTTGAGATTGCGCCCGTAAAGCCCTCAAGAGTCAGAGGTCGGGCTCTCGGAGTACAGGCCGCATTACTTATTTATTTTATCTCGGCGAAAGAGAGGTAATGAAAAGAAAGATCATTATCCTCCCACGTGTCCAGTATTTACATCTCGGGTTTCAATTAGAACGCTGAAATATCCCTCGTAACCCCCCCCCACCCATCCCTCGATCGTCCATTGCCTGGCTTCGGGCTGAGCGCAAGAGCCGCGCGATAAATTAGTCATAAAAGGAGTTGGCATTAATCTCAACGCTCGGGTGTTTTTACCTTTGCTATCTTTTGAAATAAATAGGCGGGATCTATCGAGCGCCGAGAACGGCTACGATTACTGCAGATTTATTGCAGGAATTTCCTTTCTTGTAAGACCCTCGAAGCGTAGTGTAGTCTACGCCGAGTCCGAGACTTCGGATCCACTTTCGAGTTGCCTTAGATGAACACAAACTTATTCTTCTCTTTGTTTCTTAATTAGTGGTATTATACGCTTTGAAAAACTACCAAAAATCGTCCTCACCGCATTTGTTTATCCCTTGATGTCTCAATTATATAGCTACGAAGATTTTTTTGTCTTCAAAAAGAATAACAAAACATCAAAATGAGAATTTGCAGGGTCCTGACTTGCTGGTCAATGGTCGGTAACAAAACAAAGTTTTAATGTACCAAGATTAATACTAAAAAAATATTAAACTATATTAAAATGATTATCAAAATAGGTCAAGCAAAAATACCAGAACATTAAATTACAATTTTACTATAGATAAATTTTAGTTGCAGTTGTTAAAATGCCATATTTCTTATTTTAAATTTCACTTACTTTAAAGCACATTGAAATATTATAATGTCCCACAATGTTTTGTGAGTATCTGTGTTATCTGTTAATAATTATTATCAATCAAGGATGAACAATAAATGTCTATCATCGAATGTATTCATTTACCTGACTGATTACTATTGGAACATAACTTTTTATTTAGCTCGGAATAGATCATTAACTGCTAGGAATGCTATGAAGTTTATTTAGCACAAATCTCAATGAACCCACCTAACGGCAAATGTAGTCAGAGCCAGAAATGGTCATATCAACAATGCAAGACAATGGTTTGCAATACAGGAGGCCCCAATAAAACCGTAGACCGTAGTGTTATCGGCGGTATTTATACCGCTATATTTATACTGTAACTATATTTATAATGTTAGTGTTATACCAGTGAATTTGAGACTTGTAATGTATTATCGCTCCGTTTATTACATTTCTGTAAAGCAGTGGGTAGTTCATATAAGATTATTTATTGATACTTTTTTTATTGAAGTATGGGCACAACTAATGCGTAAAAATCGAGCGAAAATATTGAAAACGCATTAATTCACAATTATTACATATATTAAGGGCCTGGAATTTTTATATGATAACGATAAAAAAAAGGGTAATAGTAAAAAACATATTAAAAAAATTAAATTACAACGTTATATTCTCAATGTAGTATTTCAGGAAGGAAAAATATCCCGGGGTGGCCATTAATTACTGCCCGATGTTTTGTTATTTATTCCGACAGACGACAACTCACGCTATTGCCGACATTCTCGGCACGCAAGAGGTCCATTGACGTATTATAACGCGACTTAATTGTACCGCATTTAAATTGTTTTCAGAGGTATGATTTCATTTCGCGAAAATAACCGGATATCGTTACTTGCCGAATGGACACCGTCTACGTCGAAAATCCTTTTCGCTTAACGTTAAAAAGAATTAATTATTCGTCTGAAAAGAGTAGCAATCAAATGTTACGCTTATATATGGGCAAATAAAACAAGTGCAATATTTATTCTAGCATTTCTGCAACGCAAATATCCGAATTAAAACCGAAATATTTTGAAACCGGTTTATGGGGTGGAATATATGTAGTCCAAAGGTTTCATATTACAGAGTTCGTTGGGCGTGATAAACTGTTGTCAACTCCCGTAAAGTTGACCAACGGTACGGGCCGGTTTCGGATAACACGGAAAGACCCGGACCAGAGGCGCCCGTAAATTTGTTTACCATCAGTACGGCTTCTACCGCGGGCCCTGTACACCGTCTCCGATAACTGCATTATCTCTAAATCTTTTATTCCAGTCATAAACGCCGACCGTTTTGTGACAGGACAATTAGCACGAAGTTGGAACGGTGATTTCTATTGGCTCTTGAAAACAAATTGGACCTTCCTGCGTTCCGCATCGACGCAGTTCTTTTACCCGCGTTAAATTTGTAAGTTCCAAATCTGGAAATGGCGTTTAGTGGATTTGATTTGAATGGTAGATATTTAAAACCTAATACTTGTTTCGATATTAAATATTATTCATATTATGTTGCCCAAGCTTAAAAATGATACGGCGTTTCTATTAACCTCAACTATTTTATTTTGTGGAATAAGCGTTCTAGTGCCGTCGGGTGGTTGGATTTTTTTGATGTATACTTTGAAACGAAATTTCAAAATATAAAATAATTAAAATGCGAATATTAAATCCACCTTCGAATATATTTAAATTTCTGTTAAAGTTCTGTATTATAACAATTTCTTTAAGCTTAACCGGGTAGGGTGTTAAATTACAAACAGTTATTTAACACATTGTTATCCAAACAGATCTATCTCCTGCATGCATTTCTAGCGCATTTTCGATATATCAAATAATGCCCCTCATCGCTAAAATGAACAATGTAAAATCAACTAAACCTTAATAGCGGAACCTCGAAATATAGCCCGATTAGATTAAGAGACAAGTGGAGAGACTTATCTACGTTATAATTGAGATTGGTACGTACCCGTGGGGGTGATGGAAGGCGGTTGACGGGTGGACGACTCTGGGGGAGGTCGGGTCCCAGATGTATCGTCCCTCGTGCGTCCTCTGGTCGACGGGTATGGGGGCGTGGAAAGTGGCGAAGGCGCTGGGCAGCGGCAGCGGCACACCTGCGGGCACACCCGCCAAATGTGAGAACGTCTCCTTCTCCGGCATATTCCCACTTCATGGACACACACTTTTTTAAAATATAATACAAAATCTCCCTAACAGAACACACTCTCACTCCGTCTCTGTCTCCGGGTCAGTCCGACTGTCGGTCTCGGGCACGTCACCTCTGATCGCGGGACGCCATCTTGTCCGTGGACCCCCACTCGTCTAGTGACAGAACGCTATAATGTCTTCATCCGGTAGGACACCTCCGACGGGGCGTCACGACCGACTCCCGGCGGTCGGTTTCGCTCCGGCTCCCCCGGCCATCCCAACTCCGAGAGTTTATTCCGTACGGGCTGGTATAGCGGCGCACACCCTAGTGACGAAATTTGGAAGGCCTACTTTGGTATAACTAATTTGGCGAAAGTTCACTTGGCGGGGCGTGGGCGGGGGTGTGAGGGGGGGAAGCACTGATAAAGGCGGTGGTGGAGGTGTCGGCCTATCGGTCTAGTGAGTGGTACTGAGCGTGTAGCGGGTAACGACTCACTCACCGGGCGTCTGGTCTAGAGTGTCTCCCACCCCCCGCCGTCCGCACCCCTCCTAGGCGTGCCGACGTCCCCACCACCGCCCTCTCGCCGGCCAATCCGAGCACCTCCTCTACCTGGCCCCTCGACCAATAGTTTCCTCAGAATTTAATCGCTTTTGACAAGTAAACACTTCATCTACACGCTTTACGTCACCGCATGTCTAATTGATCTGTTAAAGCTTGTACTTTAAGTAATTGGGCGCGACCGGTAGGCAAAATCTACGGATAGGGTCGTCTGTCCCGTCCATTGAAAGCGTTTCGTTCCGTACCGTATCGGTTTGATACGGTTACGATCCGACAGAAGTACACTGTTTACACGACCGCCTCTATAGTCCATCCATTTCGGATTAACTTACTGAATTCGGGTGTACGGAAATCGGGCTATCAACGGAGATAGGCTTTTTAAATCTGTACAACCTGCAAATATATGTTTTGTATATAAAGCGGTGCTGTAAACTCAATATTAATGGCAATAAGTATAGTATTTGATTTTGGCACTATTCTGCTCGAATGATTGAGATTAAATTTCGCTATTTAAGGAATAAGGCTTAATATAGAAGGCGTAATATTTAAAACTAACGGCGTGTTTTCTCTTACACAATAACAACGTTGTTGGGTTTTGTGTAGACCGTAACAATAAATATTTCTCAAGAGCTTTAAGCCGATTTTTTAGGCCATGGCTCGTCTTATTTGATGTAGCCGCGGTTTAGGAGTTTCCCTTTTGTTCCCATAACCCTTGCCGAGGCCAGTAAGGGGATTTCTGTCCCTAGCAATAAGCCGCTTGTAGCCTGAGTCTCTTTAAAATTTTCTGACAAGGGTATCCCTACCTAAGGCTCGGGGGGGCCGTTATTGACCGAGCGCACGGAAGTTTCAAATTTGGCTGTCATATTACCGCTATTGAAACTCTTAAAATCCAAGAACCCGATGGCGTCAATTTACATTTTTTCTGACAAATTTTAAACTAAGTTTTAGCAGTTAAAATTATTTATCTTGAGAAAAATATACTATAATGATATTTATTAAATTTTTCTCTTCTAACGAGTACTCAAAAAGTGCTTGCTGCAAAGTTTAAATAATTACACACTATGACTTCAATGTCTTCCGTAGTTCAAATTTAAATCGCATAAATTTGACTAAAAAATAAGAAAATCTATTTCAATTCCAAATAACGAAATATCTTTCTTAGCCTACTGCATTAGAGATGGGAAAGCAACGTTCAAAAATATAAAGGCCGGCCGTGAGGGTAGAAAGGAAGAGAGAGAGGTAATGGAAGAAAAAGAGGTGATTGGAAGGAATGAGTCAAATGTATCACTTTAACTGGGGGGAGAATGGCGTTAGAACATCTGGTATGAGAGTAACTCGCACATCGCCCTCACCCTCCCGCCGTTTTCCACCTTTTTTCAGCGAATAATCGAATACAGGCTATTTTTTTTTAAAAAGTTATCGAAAAGATACGACAATAAAAATTTGTTTTGGAGAAGGCCCTGGCGTCGCATACTGAGAATCGGGAACAGAACGAATAAATTTGAATAGCTTTGCTATCTTATAATCATTTCCTTCTAATTAAACCTTTATAAGCATGTTTTCAAGATGAAAAAGCAATAGTTTACAGATTATTATCATAAGATTTTATTATAAGGCAATGGATAATGCCTTCAATGCTAATATTATTTCAATGTTATGTAATATATCATTATTTACAACCTTAATTTAATAAATCATGACAGCTGCGAAACCATCATTAAAACAATCGGTGTGTAATATCGTGACGGGAGAATACCTATGGAATATCTATAGAATGCAACACGGGACTCACGAGAATACGGACAATATAAATGTATATCTATCTATAATTGTATGTATGGTAACAAAAACGATCATAGTGCAAAAAAATCCATTATTGGAATCTCGGACGGGCACGAAGGCAAAAGTACATTTCGGGGAGAGGACCGCTGTGAACCTCGTCAAGGATGGGGCAGAAGCGAGGAGGAAACGGTGCGGAAAAACCTGAACGAAAATCCGGTGAACCACCGTTGATTTCGTTCATCCCAGAACGTGCCCGTCCTACCTGGAACGGGTTGTCCCTCGCTGTGAACAACATCTGCCCTGAGCGCTTTAATACACGATTAAGGCTGTCTTAAGCCCACCGCTCTACAATAGACAGTAATGGTTAATGTTGTCGGATGAAACGCTGAAATTATTACGTATTCGTAGGTGAAACGCTCATCATTCTTCCAAGGGTAGTGTGTGTGATTCAATACATTAAAGCGTTAAACAGTTAAAGCTCGCAGTTATTCGGGCTTTTTCGGAAGAAAAAATATTAGAAATTAAAATAATACAAACGTACCACTTCTAAGACGGGTCGATTTAGGATGTATAGTACGTTTACACCTTTGTTTGGTCTCAGGTGCAATTGGATTGACCAAAGGCATCCGATAAGGTTTTCATGTACTCGTTTCAATTTGAACACTTTGTTAACAATTATTCGGATTCACTATCGTCAATCCGATAGAATTATATTCTATCTAATGTAGGCCTCTCGAGGAGCTCCTCGGAAAAACATTTATTCAACAAAGTCAAACAAAAAAATGGCTAACATTTGAATTTATTTCTCTTCAGGTGGGATTTTACAGCAGTTTGCTATTGGACCAACTGCGAACTTCCGATCTGTACAAGGTTCCACTTGCAGTCCAATATGGGACGGGTGGAAGAACAATGGGGTTTCTGAATCAATGCTGTTGTAGAGGTCGGTTAAAGATGAAAGCATTAAGATTTGATTCGGTGGTTGGACGCGCGGTCGGTAGCAGGTAGCCGGACGGTAAGAGAAGTTAGAAGCCTCTTCTAATGACACGTCCCCTTCTAATCGTTCTCTTCGATAAATGAAGCCGTCATTATAACTATCAAAATATCTGTTATATCGGTGCATATTATCGTATCCATCTCTCTCTTTCTTTCCCTCTCGAGGAGATGTGATTGAAGAGTACCGGCCGTGTACAATCCCTTGTACAAAAGGGACAAACTCCAATTTGTCTCGGCCACAATACTATAACTCACGACGTCAGCTATTCCGGCCCATTAATAATTTTAACCCCAACCATTAATCCAACCCCCACACTCTCAGAAGTATCAAAAGTTGAATGTAATTAGATTAATGTTTGGTCGTAACAAATATTCGGTTACATTAGGGCGTACTCGGAAGGCTGTGGGAAGCGCCCCCGAGAGTGACCGGACAGGCTTCACCCCAATCGGGATCCGTCATCGCTTAGTGCGGACGTGAAGATTTTTTAGATAAGCAAGAAGAGTTGTTGACTGCTACACGTGTTGGACTCTTAATTGAAAGCTTGGATTCCCCGCGGGTCACTTAACCCCATACCTACAAGGAGAGGGTGAAAGATGAGTATGCGTGTATGTGTGCTACGTATAGTAGTCAAATTACGTTCCAATAATCGACGTATATTACATATAAAATAGGGTAATAGTCAAAATATGCGTTTTATACCGTATATACCAAGACAGCGGTATACGTAATATTATGCAGTATGGTCGAAATCTATGGTTACCGTTCGGGGCTTATACTGTTATCACTATAATGCCATTCTTCATATTCGAATGAATGTAGTTCAATCAATGATATTGATATGTTTTTCATCAATACATGATATGATTCATTTCAGTCTCTAAATGATACGTTTTTCAGTAGTGTTCAACCCCGTCAGGAGAATCTCTAACCCAGTTGGAAAATGGCCGTTTTACACAATAGTAGTCACTATTGTTCCAGGAGTTGTAATAAATATAGTCCAAAACTGTGTTCCGGAATACGGACGGATTGAGACCGATCGGGTGGATCCCTTCATAAGCGGACAGCGCCGCTCCTACGCATCGGCGGGAACATCTGCCGCATCTTATATTTTAAAACCCCCGAGACGCTAACGGGATAAAAAAAATATTTGGCAGTGGACGTAAAAGTCAAAAATAACTTCAATTAAGTCTACGGGCCCGTCTCTAGACAAAGGGCTGAACGTGTGTCCGAAAATAGGCTTTTCAAATGAATTGAGTCCACTATTTTTTTTCTCGCAGCTCCCGACTAATGACTAATAGACCTCGATACTCCGTAACCGACGTTTTCGTCTGTATTACCCGGAGGCGTCGTTTTTGAAGATTGATAGCGGTCTATTTTTCCGGCAGTCGGTTCCAATGAAACAAATGAACGGTAGTTAAGTCAGGGGTTTTTGCGTTTTTAGTTTGTTTGTTTATTGTTCGACAAGGACCGGTAACTTACGGGAATGGTGACAACCCATTTTCCGATGAGTCACATCGAAGTTAGTTAGTTCTCCTCAATAAATTCATTTATGATATAAAAAGTGGCACTATACTCAGCATACCGTACGGGTCCGAAAATAGACTTTTAAAATGAGCTCACCTTTTTCTTTATCGGTGGTACTAATGACTTACAGACTTAAAGTGTCCCGATACCCCGCATCTGACATTTTTGAAGATTAATAGCGTTCTATTATACGGCGGACGGTTTAAATAAAACAAATGAACGGCATTTAGTTGCCCTCCCGGGCACTTTCGCCTCCAGCCCGGAGTGGGGGACAGAATTTAATGGTGATCGCTCTGTCTAGAGGCCGAAGAATAGGCTGTATTAATCGCGGTATTAATATCGCTTCGGGAGGCCCGTCCATAAAGCAGGAGAAACGATTAGTTCTGTTTCGTGAAAGCGCACGGGCCTCGTAATGAAAAAATATTTTGAGCTTAAATTACACCCTTGGGGGGGGGGGGTTCCTTTCTTTTCTTCTGGAACCAGGAAGTGTCCGACTTCCAGAATTGAACTAATTACGATATTGAATAGCCATTATTATTCGGGTCTTGAAACTTCTCTTGTGCCTTCTCTGAGAAAAAAAGCGGTCTCCCCTTTCATACAAGCCAATTGCACCGACGCTTTTTTTCCCTCTCCGCTTGGTCTTTCGGACGGACCGATTTCTCGACTTAATATTCGGCCCCCGTTCTTCCTTTCATTAGCCTCCGTGAGCGATCCTCGCAGTGAAATTAAAAACAGAAAATGGACCGCATAATGCTTAAGGTATTCGATCGAAACTCCGAATTCAATTCCGAATTTCAATTTGAATTGGTAATAAATTCACAAATGGGTGGAACCCGAAAAGACTAATGAGAAATAAATCGTGAAAGTAGGTTATCAGACTCCTTTATCCGAAGGAATCAGAATTCAGTGGCTCTCCGAACTATAAAAAGTAATGGGATGTTTGAAAGTGACACTGCTGAGGTTAAAAGAGCTTTATTCACTTATTCTACTGACCTCCCACCAAACCCCTACCCCCTCAGGTCCTGGTAGCAAGCCAATAAAATTGAATACCATAGTTTATAGTGTAGTGAAGCACGTTTTATCGCGAGACACCCACGCTCGGGGCAATTGCATACAGATATAGTGACCTATTATTCTTTTACTTGTTCCAGCCGACGAACGTTTCTACGATCGGCCATGGGGATTAGACAGTTCCCCGGAATTTCTCATATTGGAAAATTGTAGTATATTATAGAGAAACCTCACTATTGGGACTAGCGTTTGATTGATATCACTGTTAGTGGAAGAACGTATGCTGTAAAAAGTGAGCATGATTATTTGTTTCAGCGTACTTCATTAATAGTAGCTAATTTAATAAAATTATATACATTCTATAACGGTCAGTAGTGGAGTTGAAACATTTTCAGAATTTCCCAAAGTGGATAATAGTGCGGACCAATATGTCGCAATGGCCTGTCCCTCGATATCCCGTTACATATTATAGTCTAATCTGTCCCTCGTTAACGCTACCTTTGTTCCTGGGTTTCCCGGTCCTTCTGGAAAGAAATCCGGGTCATCCCTTTGGGTGGGATTAGCTCACCACATCGGATAAAACGGCAGTACAGTGAACTCAAATTAACTGGAATAATCTAACCGAACAGCGGTAATATTTTAAGGAGGTTGTCAACCCCAACAGGGTTGTGTTACAGTCTTACCCTGTCGAAGGATAAGTTTAGTTTTCTCATTTCTTCTTTTCTGCTCAAAATGTCGTATAATTGACTTACTATAATAATGTAAAAATTATTATCGCTCTAATTCAATATATATACATATATATACATAATAAACAGACCATGCCTTAATTTATTTCTTCGGTGGTCCGCGGGGGGTTGCTGTATTATAACGCTTTTGGATGTTTCTTACGTTTATCTGTACATAAGCTATCCCGGCACACCGTCAGCATTTAATGAGATACCTATATCGTTGGCCGATGACATATCCCGTTTCTTTATTAATTTAAAATTCCTATTTTCTCATTTTTTCTTTGTCATCACTCGTGCGATCAGCTACGAAGAAACAGAAGTTCTATTATAGTTGAAACTGGAGAACCCCCTACTAATAGTTTTTTCATTGTTTTCTTCAGTTTAGTTTTAGGTAGGCATGTATGACATTTATTCTCAATACTGCCTGTCTTCGCTACACCACCGACCACTACCGACGATGGGGAGAGGCCCCAACCCGTCCTGCCTGGGAAATATGGTAGAGACGTTGTTTTCCTTTTTTCTATACTGGACTATTTCCAATAGAGTCGTAGCGTCCATTGCCGGCTGAGTGATTAAATAAACGGTCGCGTCGGACAGAAATCACGGCTTGTTCTCGGAGCGGAGTCGATTCGGAAATTAAGAAACAGATTAAAAGAACTAATAGGGGGGCGGGCGGCCCAGTGATGAGGAGCAATTAATCGGAGCGTAGAGGGACGGGGAGGACCGAGGGGATGAATGGGGGAGCCCAGGAATGCCACGGCCCGCTAAATACAGCCATGATTTATCTTCCACAGTTGATTCATCTCCGGATTGATGTTGGTCCCAAAACAAAGCCGGTAACGAGAGCCAAATGCGAAGGGAGCTTGTGCTTGAGCCCGGGCTGGATCGCTGCCAGAGGAATCCCCAGGAGTGGAGAGGGGCTCAGGGCCCACACTCGCCAATAACACCGCGCTCAGTCCCTGCCACCCTCACTGGCCGCAGACCCCAATATCACACACACACACACCGCTCTCCTCGCGTCCAATTATAAAACACGACCAATTAATCAGGACGAATTTGTCGACCCTATCCGGCGTCCAGTACCCGCGGCGCAGACGTCCGCACGTTTACTACACAAATATAAACTGGATCCAGGGCGAGAGTAATTTCCGCTGTCTGGGCCGCCTAGCAGGAGTTTAATCGCACTTTTTGTCTTACTTTAAGTCTGAAATCTTTCCTCGTAGCGGCTGTTTTCTTCATTTTTGATCGACTCGGCTGTTCAGCGCCAGTGAAAGTTTTGTTCCCATCGCATTGTCTGGCTACTGGTTCTTTAAAATTATGATCCGGTCTAATTTATTTCACCCTTATCGTGGACTAATTCTTACCATCGGTTCCTCGCGAATCTTCTTTAGGCGTGTCCTGATTTCCGAGCAGAGTACCCTAACCCGGTCCATCCACGCAGAAAACTTACAAGAAACATGGGAAAAGAACCGATCGGCGGTAAAAACTCCTCCCAGCGAAAAGTGTTGCCTATAAGCGCTTCTGGTACCTACAGAGGCTAAGGTACAAAACGATAGAATAATTTAATCCATAGAATAGTTGATCCATACGATGGACAGTTTTGACAAATTGCGATACGTATATTAATTAGATTCAGATTTGCACAGTATATGTTTGTAAATAATATATCCTGATTTCTCCTTTAGTGCTGATTCATAATTCAAAGCGAGACGTCCGGCGGCCAATTCATTAGAGTAATGGCTGTGGGAAGTCATTGACGAGACCTATAATACTAACTGGATGACTTAATTGAATGAAATTGAAATGGAAAATATTAATTTAATCCAAGTAATCATTTGTACTGATTGCCACAATACGCTTTTAATTGAGCTTTTGAAACATTTTTTTTACTCTCATACATAAAACACAAAAAATTTTTGTTTCACAGTTAAATGATAAGGTCATGAAGTACTGTTATATTGTTGAAGTAAAGATGATATGAGTGCCAGGAGTATATTGGTCAATCTAAAGATTGGTTTATATACTCCTACAAGAATGAAAAAAAAAATTGGAATAATGTAATGACGCATCGGTACATTCCGGATGGAGCATTCGGAAAATTATGCTGCATCCTTTTGGTAAGTACTTCTTTCCCATAGCCTGGCCATTCTGTTCTATGTCCGTCCAGGGTTTAGTCCTACTGACGAAGGGGTCTGAAAATTGTTTTCTTGACAAATCTTTAGATTTATCAGAATTCATGAAAAAAGAAAAAAGAAATCCACCCTGATAAGACTATTTTTGACTAGTGTTTCTTTTGGTGTAATTTTATTATGTATTATTCTCAGGCTCTCAGCAATTCATGAGCGGCGACAAGGTGCGCCAGTTCTTATGAGCTGACAGGCCATTGAGTGGGGTTTGTGGCCCAATCCAGCCATTATGGCCGCTCTTGACACACAAGCAGTAGGCTGTTTGCTTGCTCATTAGCAGATTAACAGTTAGTTTTTTTCAGGCACTCGCCAATGAATCGCTGGCTATCTGCAAAGGGAAATCTCTTAAGAGAGAACTAGCTTCAGATAGGATCGGCGCATGAAATAAGGCGACGATGAATCATCGTTAAATGAGCCATATTAAGCGCTCTTCTCCTCCCGGAACGAACAAGATTTGTGATGGTGTTTCGCTAATTAAAAATGGTCGTTTCATCGATCGGATATTTCTTTATCGAAAGGAGTCTTTATCACTTCAGTTCGTTATCTCTTATCTCTTAGCCAAATTCCACTAAAAAATACCGTGTGTTCTTGAGATTATTAGACGGTTTGTAGTATTACCTTTTTGAAATTAATTCTATGAATTTGAACACTATTGCAGGTCAGAACAGAGCGTGTGCGGCGCATTTACTTACTTAGAGCTGGGATCTGCGCCAGAACTTGTAAACATTTAATAATTTTAATGGATTTAAAGCCAGATACTTATTTTCAGGCTCAGACCAGTGTTCGAAACAATTAAAACGGGCTCTCGCAATCACAGCATTTTTTGGGACCAGATTCGACGAACGGTGTTTTCGGCCAAAGCGGGTGCGCAACGATTTTCACCGCGTTCTTTTGGGAATCACGATTTGATGAAATGGAAGATCTCGGCCAAAACAGGTTCTCTGCCAAACCCACCTTCGATGAATTACGGAAAGGGCAAGGCAAGTTCTAACTTTCTAATTTTCTGCTGTCTTTTACTATTGTGACCTAACAATTCATTATAGGGGAACATAAATTCAGAATTCTAGTGTGGGCGTGATTTGCCGCATTTATTGAAAGACAGCACTTTTTAAAGATCAACATTGTATCAGGCGGAGGCCAGAGGACTGACTATGATATAGACAACAGTTTTACATTCGTGGTTGGACTATGTCAACATTCTACGACAACATTTGAGAAGGAATTTTATGTGCAATGTATAAATGTAAATGCGTTACAAAATGAGTACACCGTTACAATTTGTGGGGTACACTACTCGTTTCATTAAGATACGAAAGGCCTAGCGCAAGTCGGGGCTGAAGTATTCGATGGTTTCCCTCGACCCAACAACAAAGGGAAAATTTTTTTCATTCGCCACGGCCAATGAAAAAGTGGGAGCGGCGATGCGTCCAAGCGAGAGAGGGAGAGAGGGTGGGAGGGGGGAGGAGGAGAAAGAGAGAGATAAGGAGAGAGAGAGAGAGAGAGAGCGGTCAGGTAGGCAGCGAAAATGGGAAACATAAAGGAGTTTTTACAGACTCCAAATGATGAAGAGGTAATCGGATCCGCATTAGTCGGTCGACTGGCGTCGTTTTAAGTCGACGGTAACACACCAACTTTGTAGAGCGGCAGGAACAAAAAGGCTCGTGTTTCAACGGGAGGGCCGCCGCCGCCGCCCCTCGGAAGCCTAAAAAGTGGACAATCAACAGCTTACCGCTCGTCCGATTTTTTGCATTGACCGGCCTCGCGTATTATCGGACGCTTAAATACTTTCAATGGGTGGTTCTTCTTTACGCTCATCCCGGACTCAGGAGGAGGGCATACCTTTGCACTAATAAATCTTCCGCAAAAACTTCGAAACATTCCCGCCGCTCCGCTAATGCCCTTCGTCGAAACGGCATTAAACGTCTTCTTCTTTTGCTTCGATCCTTACCGTTAATGACGCTCATTATATTACGAACTGAACTGAATTTCAATACTCATGGCTCAAAGATCTCGGCAACACTTCCGTAACTGAAATGTGTTCCGAGTTCTGCAGATATTTGATGTCCACTTGTTATTCATTTGTATTCTGCTTAAATCTTACTCTCAGTTAAAATACGAAAATACACCTAAGGGGGTTAACTTTTCCAAAATTTTTATTTTGCATTTTAGCTAACTAACGACTTAATAACCAGGAATTCCTTGGAGTATATCTGCCTACTTCTTCTTACTATACTCACTTAATTTTCGAGGAGGAGGAGACTTTTCGGAGATTTCATATACTTATAAATTTTGTATAAAAACCTAATTTAAAAAATAGTACAATATAAATTTAATTCGTCTTATTTGTATATAGATACAAGCATTATCTGATTAGTAACATAACGATATGACAACATAATCCTGTACTTCTTACTCTTTTGTCGGGGATCATGGGCTACACCTTATGTCATATCGTTGTTGTATGAAAAGCAATTTAATAATTAATAAACGAATACAAAATAGGTGGGTATGATAAACAGTCGGAAGATCTATAGCACACTCTTTATAAAATAAAATGAGTGCTGAGTATGGAACGAAAAATTTCCGTAATACTGATTTTACAGGTCGTACAAAGAGAGAAACAATGGGGTGCGAGGAGATGGGCCGGCAGTGACGATTGGGCAGACGGAAAGGAAGGAAGCACGGAAAAGGAGAAGAAGAAGAGACCCCATCGGGGTAATAAATACACTTGTGGGAACAATGGAAGGCTGACGTCCCGGCTACACATGTATCCCTCAATGTTTTATGCCCAATTGTTTAGAAACAGGTGTATCTCGTTTGGAGGAGAATGGTATTCTCGGAGAGGAGAGAGAGCCGTGGTGCATCTGTGCCCGAGAGGAACGGAGAGAAGGAGAGAGTGAGAAAGAAGAAGCGCAAGAGGAAGAGTGGGAGAGAGACAGAGATAGAGACAGAGGGCGACGATCCGGCCACGAGGCGCGTTCACACTCGTTTCTCCAGTTCCACCACCAACCTCTGTGTCCTTGTAATATTTGGGAGACAATAGCGTATCCGATATTTATGAATACCGAGATTCATGCTATTTGCGATGGGGTTACCTTTTCCACTGATAAAAATGAAATATTAGATTGTATCTTAAGAAAATATCACTGCATTCTTATCTTTAATGCATAAACGTATTTAATAAATGAACAGCTGCACGGATTGTGGGGGTTAGAGAACTGAAGGCAGTGGTACTTCTTTTTTAAACTTAAAGTAGGTTTCGTGATTCTAGAAATGCATTTAAAAATCATATTAGGGGAATGAAATTGGGGAGGGCTGGGAACTCCTTGGTAAGATGCTCACTTGAGTGATATTACGTTTTCAAATTTAAAATTAATAAAAAATTAATGCGATCAAGCATGAACCATGAGATGTTGAATGGTCCATGGAATCTGATATTACGTAGTCAATTAATATCGACGAACTGCGCGAGGATTTCGCAAAATATAAAGTTCGGCGTGTCATAATAATAAAGAGTTTTTATTTCCCCACCTCGTTTCCTGTACAATTTTACATATATGATGATAAATTACAGTTCTTATATTTTGAAAGGTGCCACATTGCGTCTTCGCACATACAAAAAAATACCACGCGCCGGGCCTGTCTACGATATTCAAGAATCTGAGCACAATCAGAAATATAAAATTATCTCTAAATTATGGTTTAATTCCGCGAAGACTTATTACAATTACAATAGCGTCCACACAGTGCTACAACATTGTAAAAGCAAAATCAAATTCTTGACCGTGTTCTGACCGGCCGTGTGAGGAAAGATTTAGGAGGATTCTGCTGTCTTAGCAGTTTTATAGGACACATACTCGGCGTACGTGCCGGTCGGCGTTTTCGGCTAAAACGTGTCCGCAGTGATTTTCACCGTGTTCTGTAGAAAGTCACGTTTTGACGAAATGGTAGAACGCGGCCAAAACGGCCCTGTGCCAAACTCGCCTACGGGTAAAATAAGGAAACGCAGAGAAGGGCCACTCAGTCCTAACTTTCTAACGTCGATCCTTTAACTGTTGTAATCCTTCAATTATCAAATAATACCAGTCTCCCTGCTGGTGTGGTAAAGATTAAGCGCGTTTCCCGCCACGAAGGGCGTATATTACGTACAAGAACACGTGAGGCATGAAGCCAATTGGAATTTACTGCACCGGCTAGCATCCATTGGGGAGTCGAGAAATTCTGACCGACAGCAACAATTTATATGCGGATTTAAAGGCCCTAGTAAATTTCATGGAAAGACCTCAGACGAAGTAAGGAAATCTGGAAGTAATTAAATTATCGGGATGCTTCAAACGCCCGTCATAAGTTAGGAATAGTGGCTCTAAGGCCTGCACTTTATTACTGAAACCATTTCGCATTACAGTGTTGCAGCTCGAAGCACGCTCGCTCGCTCAAAGTGTGCAAGTGTCAAGCAGTCCCCTTGGTTACGGAGACCGGTTTCCTCGGTCACAAAAGTACGTCGTATTTCAACCAACTCTGAAACAGTCAGCAATATTCGAACTCGTCATTGAGGCTGAACCACGTCGACCGGCCGAACGTTGCGATCGCCTCCGCTCCCCTCCCTTCTTTTCGAATCACACGACCGCACCGAAAATGAAGATGGGGATACAACTAAAAACTTTGCTTCCCTTGTCTTTGTCTTTGAGGATTGCACTCGTATAAAATGTAAATTATCGGATAATCTGTTACGGCCTTCTCAATCTTCGGAATATTATTTCGGTTAACAGAGTGTGTCTTAACAACCGACGGAAATGGTTGTAGACGGATCGGGACCAAACCGAAATAAGGCTTTATAAATAATAGAAGATTGGAATCGCGGTGGTGTTTACGATTCGGAAAGGAGTGAAGTTGACAAGGGCAAATCGTCAACAAGAGGAGAGCGGGGTGCGGAGAAGAGAGGCAGGCGTGGCTGTAAAAGGCACCGTTTCGTTGGCGTGCTCCTTCACGCATTATTCATAAGATGCCTATGAATAAGTTATAGGGCTGTTGTTTCTCTCTCTGTGGGGCAGGAGAGGCGGGGGCCCCACAATGAACACATCAGGGCCCCCCTCAGGCCGCCCCGGCTTTGTCCCTTCTTTAACTTCGCCACCTCTACTCCCTCCCTCCCATACTCTTCCTCTTCCTCCCTCTTTCCACTTCTCATTCCTACTACCCGCCGCCGTGTATTTCAATAAATGCCCGGGATATCTGATTTATCGATGCCGCTTATCCTCACTCCCCACTAAAGTCAACAACCGATCCCTCCTAGGCATTTACACTTCTATCTCTTTGTGACCTGTCCTGCTCCCTACCCCCCCCCCCGTCCCACATGCTCCTGTTACACTAATGTGCTGTAAACCTACCCGAAGGATAATTTGGCGGCGGGCCGGCTCCACCCAGCAGTTGCCTCGATCATTAAAAAGGACTGCGTTGTTAGTTTTTGGTTTGAATATAGTCGTTTGCATGCATAATAACGCTTCGATTATTCCTCCCTATAATCTGATTCGACTGCATTCCTCTCGTTCTCGAACACGTTGCTTCGGTAGCCCGGAGTTACCGAACTCTGTTTCGTAACGTTTCGGAAATAAATACTCGAGCTCTATGTAGAAAATGTGGCCGGTGTTAAAAATTGTTTCGAATCGATACAACTTGAATAACTATGAGGCTTTACAGCCAAATTGACTTTTAAGTAGGCTGAGAGGGCCGTCTGGCCAGGTTAGGGATCCGGTTTACTTAAGGATTACTAAGAGTGGACAAGGGAATCGAGCACTTTTTTCTATCTCTCGGATGGAATTCTTCCCACCGGAAAGGGCTTAGTGCCAGAGAAGATATATTCGGTAATTACTACGTACAGGGATGGAGCACCTTTCATTAAAACGCCGAAATCGTCAATAACCGTAGCCAAACTTTAGTTTAAACTGAATAGGTTCTGGTTTTACTGTTATTGTGTTCGTACATAATCACAATGCTCTGGATAATTTGGAACTGTAATTAATATTAACTAAATCGAGTTAGAAATTTCGAATTTTTTCCATAAAAAATTGTAATTTAAATAATATTTGGTTTATTTATCGGAGTTAATTTTAAAAATAAATCCGAGTTCCAAATAAAATTGGACGATATTTCGTTACTTTATTCAAGCTAGCAGAGAGGATGCCCGTTAAATCTAAATCCAAGTACTCTCCCCCCTTATGAAAAGTCTTCCTTTGTTGTCAGGTTTGTAAGGGAGGGGATAATTAGCGTGTAGTTCCCCAGCCGCGGTGTTAGAAGGGTGGTTTTACCCTCGGCAAAACCCAATGGTCTGTGCGCCCCTATCATCGGGAATGGTTGGGGGGTAGGGAGGGGTGTTATTCTATTGTGTGAATCTGTAGCTCTCATTATTCCCGAACCCCTCGCGTTACCACAGGGACCGACCACTAACTAAATGCGGTTAATGTACCGTATCTGCACATCTAAAAGCCGATGCGAAATTCTGGAATACTAATCTTAGTATCATATGACATATTATTTTGTGGATTATCGAAAATTAAATACCGCATTAAATGAATAGCTTTGCACCCCATAATAATCGTATCATACTGATCAAACGTGATATAGGGTGGCGGCAATTGACCCTATACATATGTACGATTTTGATTATTAACTTATTATTAACTTCTATAGTAGAACTGCCTGAATTTGCACCGATTAAGAAATCGCGAATCGTCAGCTCATAATTATTTAATGACATGATCTCACAACAACAAAGATTCAAATATGTCAGCTCAATGAACTTAAGTATGTGGCTATTGCTTGGGAAGTTTATATTTCGTTTCATTATGCAGATTTCCTCAGAGTAATTGCCGGGGGATGAAAAACCCCTTAACGGAAGTTCAAGTATGATGGAAAAAATCCTTCGTGCAAAGGTTTTTAGAGTTTTGAAGTTCTTTCCCTTCTTGAAGAAATAGAGTCCGTTGGCTTGTAAATGCAATATATATATATATATATATATATATATATATATATAGAGAGTTGAGAGAGTGACTACTTAAAGCGGAGTGTATCACTCAGGTACTGTTTTACATGCAAATCATATTGGCATAATTTATGACCGGGGTTCCCCTTCTTCCTGCTGACTCCTCCAGCGCCGACGATACCAATCTATATTTGCTGTGCGGGTTATTTGCGGTACTTACTTCTCCCCGTATCCCCCGCAGTCCAGGTTTTTCGCCTCTCCGTCTTTCAAAACGTGCTCGAGATACTTTCACTTCTCTTTTCATTACCGAACTGCTTGTAAGTTGTGACAATAAATCCATCCACTGTTTTGCGGTTGAATTAATTATTTAAATTTTCCTTGGAACGGGTTCATAGCCACCCACTCATAGTATAGTCAGTTACTCTAGCGCTAATTAATTGTTTTTATTTTTATATCAATGAATGTATTATGATGAAAGTACAAATAAAATTTGTTATTTAAGCATCAACCGTTCATTCCCATAATTCTCAATAATACTGATTAACACGAACATTTTTCGCATATAGTAATTATTTATTTTCGTGAAGCCTGTTGGGCTACAGAAACGAGCATAGACTAAAATGAACGAGTTAATATACAAATATACAATATACATATATACACATATATATATATATATATATATATATATATATATATATATATATTACAAGGTACAAAATTATATGTTTCTTCATGTCCTTCATATTCTTTAATAATATATAATATATAAGTTTAACACAAAATCAATCAGCAGTTGGTCAGCCTGGATCAGTATATGCTGGATTTTGTGTTACATTAGCAAGTTTTAAAAAAAATATGAATTGTGGAATGAAGCTGTTGTCATATCTTTGCATATCATATATCTCATCATATATCTAGCACATATCTCACGCTATTGCTTAATGCTTTCATTACAGTTACTGCATCATATTAGTTTATTAATTACCCTCAGTTTCTCATACTCCTCTAATGTGGTCGTATTTTATTCTATTAATTCCATTCTGTTCGCATTATAGGATACGATCTCTATTATGACGCACTAATTTTCGCCTTTCAAAAGATTACTACCTAGATATTTATGACTGTGGATCATCCCTGGACTATAAAATCTGAGTGTAAAATCCTCCGTAGGCCGTATCGTAAAGGGTTGGACCGAGAGCTCAATTTGGAAGTTCTTCCCCACCCAGTTTCCCTAGTTCTTGTCCGCGCGTTTCCGTCGGGCACCGCCAGTCGAAATGAAAGAGACCGAGCCCGTATCCAGGGTACCAGTAATAGAGATTTATACGGCCCCGTGGGAGAACGGCCCCCGGATAACGGATGGGACGGCTCAATTGACTCGGAGAGCGGCCGGTGGAGAGGCCACAGGGCCCCCGTGTTAACCCGAGTAATAAAGTGTTTTTTTAATTTATCTCGCCGTCCCGGGAGTAATACGGTACACGGACCGGGCGACGTTGACTAACGATAGCCGGCAATAATTGGGGCCCAGGACTCTTAATTGACAGAAGAGCACAGGTGAAGTATTATGACGCCCACTTTCTGATTAGGCTCGCCGTTTCACCGCCGACCGACAACCTACAACCCACCCTCGGCTGATTCAGAATACTTGATTCTAGTTTCTATTTGTATCGACTCCGTTTATTGCATAAACAATAGCGAAAACTAGAGGATTACGTAATTTCATCCCTCGTGCTATTTTCTTCCTCCTACATAAGATAGAGGTTCCGGCAATCAGCGAATAAACGAAGAGAATGCTAATATTGTCGCCATAAATAGGCATAATTGGAATAAAAAAACTCACTACATCGGCAAATAAATGATGCCTATTTGATTCTTCTATAGAACGTCGGTTAGGAGTTACTGGTTTCATGGCGCTGCCCAGGGAGAATTTCTTCCACTGTGAGTAATTTGGCGAATTGAACCACCAACACAGAAACGTGACAGCGATGCGATTTCAATGAGACGTCCGAAAGAAAAATAATCCGGTTTTAATGAAGACGAAATTATTTTTAAAACTCGTCAAATTATAGTCAGTTTCCGTCCGTCCGACTTGTACGTCTTCCCCCGTCGGTATTACGAATTGCCGGTCTGTTCTAGAGGCGTACACGAAGCATAAAGAGGATAGGGGCAGACAAATCCCAACGCCATCTTGTACATTAATCATACGCCTTTTGTTCGGTCCGCCCAATCGCCCATCGGATTATTCAAATGTTTTAAAACAAAAGCCCCCGTGGGGCCCCCGGCTAACGGACTATTTTATATTGAGATGTCATTGATTTCTGTTCAACAGCATGGCGGCTTCATTTAATCTCCCGGCCTCCTTGTGTGGGATCACGCGCCCGAATTAACTCTTGTAATTGTTTTATCCACCCTCTCGAACCCCTTTTGTTCCTTCCATTGTAACTAAAACAACAATGAGCCGTGGACTTTAATTAACGAACGTTTCATTTTTACAAATCAATTATTCCGTCATATTCGAGGTACCATTGGTTGGCGATTGTTGTTTTCATTGACGGATTACTCCACTTCCGTTTCGAAATGTATGTGGAATATGTAACAAGTGTAAATATGGTTGCTGATTTTTAGTATAACCAAAATCGAGATTTCCAAATCCATTATGAATTTTCTGCATATACTGTAGTGGGTGGCTCCACTGTCTAACTTATAGCTGCCAACACCTGCTTCGCATTTCGCTTTCCATATTTTATTTTAATTTAATAAATAAATTTATAATAATGTGCGATTTTTATACATATTTAAACGATAACCTCGTTATTCTTATAATTAATGTAATATGTGCCATATGTGAAGAAATTAAAATAAAATTTATATATAATTTTGTGTACGCGTGTTCTAATTATTTCGTTGGTCAGACACTAACAAGCGATTTTGTACCTTTTAAATACCGAACATAACCGGAGCCAAAATGCTCTCTGACCGTGAACAATTTTTTTCGTTTTACAGTAGCGGCTCAGGCCCGATTTCTGTTTGTACAACTGGGAATATCTAACATTCTAACCGCGATAAGTATCATATATAAAAATGCGGAGATAAACACCGAGTTTCATTTTATAATTCTCCCGAAAAAACGCAACGATTTTATCGGGTGCTCGTAATTCATTATTTCATTTCATAATTGGTCTCTGTTGAAGGGGGTCCGAGGCACTTCCGGCGGGCTAATGCCCGGGGAGGATGTGAGCGTTGGGAATTCTCCGTAAGAGGGTCGGGTCGCGTTAATCCCTAATTGTGAAAATTATAAGGTGCGGGCTATGGGAGGTGCCTTGGGAACGGGACGGGTGGCCTCAACGAGAACGGCTAGTGTGGTCCTCGCCCAATTCGCAATCCGGACGCTGATCAACCGCTCAGGAATGGGGCTGATGAATTGACCTGTCTTGTTACGCCTTCATTTTCGAGATTAAGCCGTCATCGGCTGTAGCTGCCTTTAAAGGCGTGAAAGTATTGGTTGGCGCAGGCCGCCCAGGGTGGGGGAGTGTCAAAACGCGAATGGAGCCGTAAAGCAAGGGCAACAGCTTTAATTCTTAATCTTGACCAGATGAATAAATTACTCATACGCTTAGTACAAAAACGATTCAAATGTTTAAAACTCTTTATACTTAATATTTCAGGACAGATTAATCTCTTTATCGCGGATTACGTGGATCGGCTTTTTGTGTCTAACATCGTGAATCTGTTTTACGCGTAAAACCAAATGAGCGAGTGGTTCTGAACCATCTAACAGGTTTCTCAAATTTATTGATTTCATTTTATGAACTACATCTATTGTGTGAGTAGCGTTCCGGCATTAGATTAGTAAAGTACTTACTCATGTCGTTGGAGGTGGGATATTATTATACAACTAGAAATATCAGTAAATAAACAGTGTGTATGTACTCATTAACAATCATATTATGCAGTGGGTAATAGTGCATAGGTAATGCTTAACACTACTGATAATCAGAATTATCGTGTGTTAACATAATGTGTGACATTTCATCAACGTTCATCGAGCTGAGAAAATTGATGACGCTAAATTTCATTATAAACATTACAGTTTATGCATGTATATTGATCGTTGTGTAGGTTTAGGTGGGATATGTCCCGCACTTCTGACAGCTGTGCCAGTACCCAACATCACCCACCCACAACTGGCTGTAAGCAAACGTGGGCACAGGAAATGGGATAATGAAAGATATTGATTCCCTAGTGTGCCCTGCGTCTCATTAAGGTTCGATCACAATTATGATTTATCGCCAGAGGAGAAGAAATATTACCATTTAGGAGAAATTGAAGGGAGTATCTCTTTCCCGATATTGAAACTGTATTTTCAATAATTCAATCTCCGCTGTAATTAAAGATGGTACTATGAAATATTCAAATTTAATGTTGAATAAATGTCAAGGTACGAAGGGATCATGGCATGACAGATTTATGTAGTATTGGAATTCCTTTTACTGTGGGTGTATAGATTGTGTTGCTTAGCCAGGTACGGTTTAAATATTAGTAAAAGTTAGAAAATTATGTTAATATTTATTTTAAAATGATTGTATTACGTTTCAACGCTTCAGCTGCTACGGTTTAATGTTTATTTCGTGTAGAAGAACAACATCGTGTTCTTACAATAAGCCATTCTGGCAATGGCCGGACTTGGTTATTCCGTTTTGTCACGAACCTTCGATACACAGAAATTAATCTTGGGGGATAATATATGTTGGATTTACCTACCTTCCTTGGGTAAGTCTTAAAGAAAGAGGATTGCTCATGCGAAACGATTCACGTTTGTGTCATAACCCAATCGTGTCCCTGTGAAGTAGTTTTAAGCAACTTTCAGTACAAAACATATGGCCTTATCACTTCTGAATTAATTTCGAACAGGAAATATATTCGTACTTCAAAATGGGTATTTTCTAATTTTATATATGTTCGTTATGATTTTCAAAGTGTAGTTTTCTCACTGTAGATATCGCGTTCTTCTGTCTCCTATCCCTGGCTTGGTCTTTTGCTGCTTTTGGGGCATTCCATTTGCCAAAGTGACTCACACTGCTACTGAAGATGAGAAGCTTAACGTAGATAGATAATATACAGTGGAACGCTGTAATCGCGCTTCATTAATTCATTGCCCACTTAAGATTTTAGAGAATGTAAATATTTGACAAAACGAAATGTGTATTCAATAATGAATAGAAACAGAGGTCTAAGACGTATCTAATATGTTTAGAGTCATCGCCGAGTGTATGAGTGCGGAGCGAATCGTGAGAAGTAATAAGATGATGGGATTACATTGACGCTGTTGGGGAACTTTTTGTCGAGCCGGTGGGGTTTGGAAAGGAGCCCTTTTTGTCGCGATCCGGGAGTCGGACGCGGGGCGGAGTATAATCGACGTTAAAAGAGGGAGAGGGAGACAGAAAGAAAGTAAGAAAGGGGCATGACGAAAGGGATATGAAAGAAGTGGCCTTGCTCGGCCGTCCTTGACCCCCGAGTGTTGTCTTTATCTGTGCGGCGGGCTTCACCGTGAAGGCACGTATTGGCAACAGGAGATCTTGATAGCTCTCGGGGTGCCGCTCGCTTTGTTCCTCTTTATTGGCCCTCCCGACTGCCCACTCACGTTCGCTTTAAATACCTCTTGAAACGTGCCGATAATTGAGTGATCCCGTGTAATAGTTTATTTAGCCGATAATCCTCTAGTCAAACAGCCTTCGGGGACTTCCACTCTACCTTGAGTCATACATTACGGACTACTTATTCAGTCCGACTGTGCGTCAGAAGGTCTCGGGTTAGTCGCCAACATATTTTCTATTTAACGGGTGTTTACAGAATCAAGTGGAATGATTTCCTGAGAGTGAAGTTCGGAACGTGGTGACAGCCGCAAACTTTTGGGAACAACAAATCTTACAGATTCTGCCTAGAGAACACTTCCTAGTTTGTCCACACTCCTTAACTGGTTATACCAGACCCTCCTGGTCTAATTTGTCAAAACCGTAATTGGTCCCAGCGTATGAGGTCGGTGGTGGGGGAGAGGACGGTCGCTAGAAAGGGTCGCGGTGCGGTCGTACTGTGGAACACGTGTCGGAGGGAACCCCACATTTCGCCTGCAGAATAACCGCGCGAGAATAGATAATGTCATTAAACAACTCGGGTTAGAAGAGCCTCGGCGGGAGATAATCAGCATTCAAACAGTACAGTCCGCTTCCCAGCGGCACTCCTTCCTCGCTATCGCCTTCCACCCATTCCGGTCCCTTCCACGTTCTCCATACGACTGTCCTCTCCGACCCGTCTTTCGGGAAGGTTGACCGGTATAAATTTCGGACTCCGGCACCAGTGGATTCCTATACTGTCATGTTTTTTTAATTTCGTGATTGTTATCGAAGCGAGTATTATATGTATATAATTGGAAGGGGGCGAAGAGCGAGTCCCGGAGTCTATTGCCGAGAAGCCGAGAGTGTCCTTATGTTAATAAGAGCCGTGAGTGGCTAGCTGTGTTGAGATTAACAGTATCGGGGCGCGCCGCCGGTTTATGTGGACTACACGCTCGGCATGCCCTCCTCAACTTGATACTCTTGCCCTCTCCCCCTTTCCTCCCTTTTCCGCTTCACTTTCTGCCTCTTAGCCTTCCCGCTCTTGCGCTAATGCAACCCGAACCCTGCCCACCGGCCGCAATATATCACCCACTTATCTCTATAAAACGTCGCTGAAACTCCTTATAATAGGTCGGAGCAAATGGGATGGTACCTTGCATAAATCCCGGCGGCCGACCATCGATACTCGTGTGGACGGAATTACACTCGGTAATGTGCGTCTTTATCGTAAACACCACCGAGTAATGAATGCTGCCTATTAAGTATTTAATTAATGCTTGAACCAGTTTCGTCGTGAATACAGTCCCTGATATAAGTTTCTTCAATTTATATGTTTGTAATAATAATCCGTTTTTGTCACATCCCAGTACTATAATTGTCTACGATCCTGTAAGTAACGTAAATAATTGACAGTTAATCTTTACTGATATGCGCTAACATACGTGTAGTTAGTTCACTGTCGCCTAGGGTAATTGTCATCCATCCCACTATCAATCTGATATTAGTAAATAAATCGGCCAAAATACTTGCCAATATAAAGGGGTAATCCACGCAAAACTGCAGTAAAAGTTTTTTATAACTTGTAATCAATCAGAAGAGATCAAAAAATGGTTAAAGATGACGGTGGTAAAACAATAGTTAGTTGAGCAGCTTCTGATTGATTAGTAAAAGATACGAAATAAAACTAACGAAATATCGAGGTATATTTGAGCGTTTTTACAATTTCCAAAATATCTTTATTTCTTCCACTTGCGGCAGTTCAATTAATGATACGGATTATTATATACTAACGTATATCATCTGTAGGGTATTACCGTTTCGAAACGAATCGACGTCCGTTAGAAAATAACTTTACTCATTCGGAATATTATCTTTCTCTATATAAAAATAACCCCTGTTCCTAACGTGTCCCCGTTTAATAAAAAACGAATCGTTTATTGTAGACTATAAAGAAGAAACTACAGAGCCCCCGTGGAAACGGTTTTCTCCATTAAACGTTTACAGCCGCAATTCCTTTTCGGGCGCGGCATCGCATTTGATCCGGCCGTAAAAAGGAAGGCACTCGGAGAATTAATATAGCACGTATCGTTTAATCAGTAGCGCTTCAGGGATCGGCACCAGATTGACTGGCACCCCTCATCGAATACACCGTCCCCCTCTCGACGAATCCTTTCTGATACATTTTATCGTCTTTTATTGTATTTTACGCGCTGTCGTAATATTTTATTACGTCGGAATTTTCTCAGGCATCGCATAATTAGAGGCCAGTAGGTATCTGTGGGCTTAATTCTTAACGGAGCTAATTTTATGTAGATACAATTAATAAATGGATTTTTGGGCAGATTCAAAGCAGTCTTCTGTATTTTTCTGCTAAATAAGGTTCCTGATTAAACAAGTAAATGTGCTTCCTTTTCGCGAGAGTGGTATTTGAGATCGGGTAGATGACCTCACAGTTTTAGAAATCACTTGAATCGTATCAAATTTTAATTTGGGCAGTATAGGATGATCGATGCATATTGGTTGGGTTTTGCTGTAAACAGCGGAATTCAGTAATATTTTGTACCTCAGGCTGCTAACTCTTTTTCTAATAAAATTAATAATTCTTAAGAATTCAATTTTAAAGAAAATTATGTTTTATATGTAATAGAACTAATACGATAAGACGGTATATACCTTACTGTTCCTAATTATTACATTGATAATGATGACGCCAAGTGAAAACCGGTCTAGCACAAGGCGAACAGGAGAAACCAGGTATCACCCAAACTACGATATGGACCGATTTTCTGGTTTTGCAGTTGTTATTAACTTTAAGGAAATTATTCTTGTTGCACGGAATATTCTGAAAAATTAAACGGCATCATCGAGGTCACGTTTGAAATAAACGTTAATAGCCACATCAATTAATTTGTACGAGTTTCGTTACAAACATTAATAGTCATTGGACGGCGTATACTAACGGGAGCATTTAAGGCGAAATTGCCTTCTCTCCAATAATGCCTACGTTCAAATAATTGCTGCCACAGAGTCTTCGTATCCTCGACGGTCGCATTGTAACGAAGTAAAAATGGTTCAACAATTAAAACATTACAGGATGTAATTAATTAAAAATAATTACAAACGAGCCTGCTTTTTTCCCTTTCCTCAGATAGATGAAGGATTATAATCAGCTGCTTGTAAGATACAAGCCTATACTTACCGGGGAACCTAGAAAGAACCGATAGCGATCTGCACTCCTTAATTGAGGGTATTGTGTTTCAAAAAATAGACAATTTTCGGTACTCGGTTTAGCCCAGCGATTTCTTCCATTTTCGGCCACTATCTTATTGAGTTTTTTACAGAAGCAAATGTTTAGTTATATGAATGTAAAATACAATATTCAGTTTATACTAACATTTTTGCGTTTTTTCAGGATTATGTACATTTTTAAGGGTGGCATTGAATTGTTGACATTTTCTAATAAGTGTAATACTTGATTAGATTACAGATAGATGATAAGAGAGCATTGATTAATAAGATCTCTTATTCAGAATTCATATTGTTTTAATGTCGGTAGTCCCCTTTCTTGTACTGAGTCAATAAACTCCAACCGACTCGGGTTCCACATCTCCTTATCCCTCTTCCAGTATTTAACAAACACACACGGCCGCGCACGCACTACACCCACTGCCAGTGAGTGTTTGCCACCGCTTGCTCTCCTCGGTGCTTGCTCAAGATTAGACGCGAGCAAATATTGTGTTTAGCAGTTTACACAGCCAAGACCAACTATTATCTTAAACTAATACTCGCGGCCCTCGCGCACCGTTCAAGGTGTTGTTTCATTCTACCTCCCTATGTTTATTTGCGTGCGGTTAATTCTCATAACTGCCGTCGGCAGTTTTCAACATAATCAAAACAGACCAAGAACATAAATATTTTCACTTTATTTTATTTCTTTTTACGAATAAATTATAGGAACAGTATTTCTGTCCGGGTGGGGAAGAGTGGATTTTGGAGGCCCAAAACCGTGAGGCTTGGAGACCCACCCAACGTTCTGACCGACTGACTACATAAAGATTAAATAAATAAATAATAGTATGTCAGTGCTATAGTTAATAACACGAAGAGTTGTATAACGGTAATTAAATTAATTTTCTACACATCCTTCCATGAGATTTCTCCCTGATACTGGAATTATTACTATTTGAGTATACATTTTAGATAATATAATAGTAACATCGCGTTAAACCAAATTCCTCTGCAGCCTGGATACAGATATTTTCGTTGTACTCTTTGGGCGCGGTGGTCAGTGGTGGTATTCGGCCGACGTCCGTCTCATCTCGGTCGAAGAGTATTTTTTCGTTTTTTTCTTAACGGGTGCAGGACGTGAAGGAAGCGGACGGGCGAGCCGGCGGCGGCCAAGTTGTTGACTTTAACGCGAGAAGAACGAGAGGGCTACCGGGGGCCACCGTACCGCTGGCTCTCTATTTGCATTTGTTAGTCACGCTCCCGGGACGCTCCTTGTTAGAAAGCCACCTCATACCCCCCGCCTCCAGCCGCCTCTCTTACCCACCCTCCCTTCATCCTCTTCTAACATTGTAACCGATATTAAAACCCCGGTCGGGGCCATTTTTCAAAGTGGGTTTGTACTCCTCGTCTCCGGGTGTTTCGAAAGGGTGCCTGCTGGGGGAAGACGATCAGGAATGTCGGGGTTTGTCCGCGTTTGGAGTTGTCCCAAGCTCAGTTGTACCGACCACTTCCTATTCTATTCGAGTAAGCTGTCTAAACTCGAATCCGACAAGAAATAACGATTCGCTATATACGGCACTACTTCTTAATTATGATCTCCAACGTATAATGTGTTCTAGATTCTATGAATAATATATAATGAAAGTAGAACATTAACAGTCATAAAAGTCTGAGTAATTAGATAGAAAAGAAGTTTTGCTCGCGTCGCTGTAATCGCCATGCAGTAACTACAATTTTCAAGTCAAATATTCTACTATGCCTATATACATGGTATTTAATGTTAAGACATTGTAGACAGGCTTTGTTAGTGCCTTGTTAATCTACTGACGAGAAGCCAAAACCGATAGCATAAGTCAAAATCAGCAAGTGGAATTAGAAGAATCGAGAATGATTTTGAATGAATTTGAGCTGAGGCCGTGGAGTTGCTGGACCCATTTAACCGGTTAGTAAAAACTGCTCGAGCCCGCGGACACTTCTTTTCCTGAATGAATTTTGAGTTAATAAATCGATAATAAATCAAACTTAGCTTTGTAATACAATACATAGAATGTTTTCTCGAATTATATTATATTGTATATATGCGTATACATATATTAATTAATAAATGCACTAATTCTACTCGAGATGTTGTTCCAGTGAACTTGCTTTTTAACCATAGAAATAATTAGTAGATAAAATTCTCAAACATAATGTTCCGGCCACTGCGGAAGAGGTGACCTACCGAGGAAGCAATAAAGCGCGGGAGCACTTAATATGTAAAGTGTGCCTTAACACAATTGATTTAAGAGATGTATCTTTTTGTCGGATTTCTTTTTTGACAGCTTTTGTATTGAATGGGACGCCGCATTCTCTCCCCCTTTATCGCGTGATCAGAGGAATATTAATCTTACCACTTTTCATGCAGGAATGTAAAATGAAATAGTGCAACGTATTTTTATAAGGTTTCCAAATTGTATTGGGTGCTCCCAGGGCGCTTAAAAATGCACCCGACCATATAATTTTTTTTAAAGTTTATTTCACGATTTTAATTTTGTTGGATGATATTTAGCGACAGTTTACTTTTGATAATTGGAATTACTAGGCATTAAAATTCCGGAAAAATAACCTCTCCTACCATAGTTTAGTTAAAATTGCAAAATTAATTTAAAGCGTTAGTAAACTCACGCTCAGTTTTGTATCACGAGTTGTTAAGCATGTACAACGAATTTTACCGAATAGACTGATATTAGTATTAAAAATAAGAAACAATGGAAAGCATTCCTTTTATCTTCTGTCAATGAAACCAGTGCCTAGGTATTGACAATAAAGAATGCGAACAAGCCCACAGACCTGGGACAATAAATAAAATTCAAGGACGAACATTTGATAATCCAGGATTGTCGTTTCCAGAACCAGTATTTCTCATGGTCGCCTCCACTCTGGGTTGGCCAACGCCGCTGGGAGGATAGAATGAAAATAATAATTGAAAACTTGCGGGCATAAGCGGACTTTTATCTAACATTGTTTAATATGTTTATATAGAGTATAGGATCCGGTCTATGATGGGCAGGGAGGTGGAATGCAGGTTTAAGGGTTTTATAGGCGGCGGTCAGATCTGAGAGGGCTACCTGTCCCCACCGTTTATTGCTCCTCCCGAGGAGCAAGAACACGCGACGACCCGGAGAGAAAAAATCCCAAACGAATTTGCATTTGAATTCGGGCCCGGCCCCGGGGTACTAGCCGCGTAGAAAACATATAGACGTACCTTGTATCGCGTCGTAATCCTGAAGCGATTAGTATAGTTCCAGTAGAGGAACCCGTAATTTCAAGATAAGGTCACAAGGCAGGACTGCGAGGAAACAATTTCTAAATACCATCAAGACTAACTAAATCGAAAAGCAAATAACAAATAGGAAATCATTATTTCTCTCGCTGAATATACCTTGAGCACCATCTCCAGTTGGGTCAACGTATTCCGCTCAATAAGTTTAGGGAGAACTTAAGTAAAGCCCCAACAATTTTAATACGCTTTCTATTGAATAATGTAAAGATTGGGATTGACGAATCTCCCGGAAATGATTTGTCCAATAAGACAACACAAAAAGGGGCAGCCGGTGAAGAACAATAATCCCTAATTTATTCATGATTTAATATTCCAGGTATATTCCTTCGTAATTAATTTCTCAAAGAAATTAATACCGTGATTAATACGAGAGTACGTTCTGAGACTTATTGTTATAAATGGGTTTCCGGTTCCTAAGGTGATCATAGGTGAGGGGGGGCAGTTATTGATGGTAACCTCAAGGCTCGGGTTCTCATTACCTTGGAGTGGGGCCCGGGACCGTTTCATTATTATTATCATCATTATCGTTCTTAATACAAAGCGCTATTTGGCTCAGACTCTTGGCCGTAAATAGGCGCGCACGCCAGCCAATAAAGACCGCACTGCGGACGGCAATAAATCCCGTCATAAATATATTTAAGTCCGCGCGTAGTTAATATCGTAAATAGAAAAGACAGCCGGATATAAATTAAAAGCCGAGTCGGAGATTTAATTTTATTGGGTCGTATGCAAGTCCTCGCCCTCCGTCCTCCGCCCACGTCCTCCCACCATTCCCCAGACACCGGCTTTAATTACCTTTCTCTGTAACTATCTTTTTCCTTTCCGGTAATCCGAGCGGTGTCCACTCGGAAACCTCTTGGAATTTACATACATTAACCTGTCGCGCCGTCAAATTGTGGTTTTCCTTACATAGATTTCGTACGCTGTTCGTCAATAAATTATGTATTAAGTCGATTCAAATACCGCTCTGAACCGGTTCGTGTAATTCACACTTGGAACATTTCTTTGCTCAAATATTTCACTTACTAAATATGTACAAATGCCATTGCTCCGCAAATGTTGGACCTAAGAATTATGGAAACACTAATATGAGTATTAAATACGAATTACGTGGCCCTTATGAGGAGCTATGGCTCCTATTTTATTCGGGTTCACTTATTCAAGTTAGATTGGTAACTTAAACCCAAGGACAAAAAATTTCTGTTTTTGAATTTAGTATATTATTAATTTATTCAATCTATTGGATTCATAAGGATGTACCAATTGCTATACAAGGATTGCTTACTGTATCATAGGAAGGTGTAGGTCAATTAAAAGTAATCGGTCGGATGTGTGGCCTACTTGGCACCCTCGATTTATATAACGTTTCGATTTAAAAGCGTTCGCACTGCCGGGAATGATTAAGTAAGGGGAGCAATAACGGTAGGTGGAAGGTCGGGGCGGAGGTCGGTCAATGGGCTGGCGGAAAGTCGAGTTTTAATATCGGAGGAGAGTGCCAGGTTTAAAGGGTAGTGAAGAGATCCTGTGGTTGGGGGGCGGGGGGGGGGGGCGGCAGGCGTGTACCGATCGCGGTTAAATATTCATTATGTACTATCACCGGTGAAAACATACAACGGGCCCGAGGTGAAGATTGGTCCAAACCGGATTGTGGCCTAATGTCTATATCACTATGCCTCTCATAGCGGTGTACTGGGCGTCCTGAAAACGTCTGCCCCCCCGCCCCCGGGGTTAGGGGGGGTGGTGGGTGTGGGGCGGTCCCGATTTGCGGATTACTCGGCCGCCACCCACGTCAATCCGCGATGGTGGGCCGCCACCACCTTCTCACCTCCGAAAACTCAATCTCTCTCCTCACCTCCATCAAGCTCTATGCAAAATCACTTCATCCCATTTATATCACAACTATATTATAAATTGTTTCTAAACTATAGGGTAGTTTTCGCTTTTACCAGGTTTTCTAGTGCTTAAAAATGATTTACTTCTGTTACTGTAGCTTTACGTTTCAATACATACGAAATCAATGAATAACTAGAATACAAATAAAGGTCAGTGTATTTGTGTTCCAACTAATTGGAAAGCGAATGGAGGCAGACACTCACAAAAAAGACGATATAAAATAAATGCTTTTCGATAACCATGAAATTTTTTTTTTGTATTTTTCTGGGCTTGTATATTGAATAATTAAAAACAGATGTTTAAAATCCATTCAATAAACCATAACTGTAGCTTATTTTACACTAAACACATGAAAAATAGCTTGAGAACAGAAAGATATTCTGCTTAAACCTCACTGTATTTGTTTAAAGGATAAAAATAACTACTTTAATGGCGTGGCTTTATTGTTCTAGGTCCTCTGAGGCGGCTCAGGTTTTGATTTGCCAAAGATGTACCCACCTCGGTCTGAAAGAGCGGGGTTCAGAGGGATGAGACCGGTTAAGTCTCCGCAGCATTTGTCTGGAGCCGTCGGTGTGAATTCAATTAAGAAATTTAGTTCCACTCGACATGAGCGACAGCCGAGTCTGATACAAATATATTGCTCCTTTACCTCCCGTCGGTACTTCGGACGGAAAAAATTGACGCCCTCTAATATTTCAACGGTTTCAACGAGCACGTAGAAGTACATTAATAATTCGTAGTCCCATTCATATATAAACTTTTAATGCACTACCGGTTTGATTTACTACGATGATGGTATATAACGGGACTGAAACACTGTCGTGTCTCCATGATTTAAATATGGAACTGACGCTTCGTACAATACATTTATGTGTGTTTAAAATATAATTCACCACGATCCACAACCTTCAGGAACTGTTGTCTAGACAAAGTACGTTAATATTACAATTCCAAGTTATTCTAAAGTTGAGGCCATTCAACGACGGAGTCCCTAGTGAGAGAAATCTGTATAACTAGTGCCGCTGCTTTTTAAAAACCGGTTTTCTCGATTTTGAAACCGACCTAATGAACTATGTGTCAATTAGCGCCATCAAAAGAATTTCTGAACCGTGTTTGAAGCGCGCATACAGAACAGGGATTGCTTAGCCTTGTGATTCATAGCAGTGACAGTACTTGCAGAAAGTGTTATCAACAGCTGACGAGGGAATGTGCTTCTGTGTACTATTGACGAAATGTTACTCATGACGCAGGTAAATGGGAAACCGGCCTAGCTTAGGACCCAATAGGTGAGTGAAAACAGAGAATCGTAGCGTGGTGATTCACCAAATGGTCGCGATGCCCCAAACAAATGCTTGATACGTGTCATTACCTGCATTTTATATTATTATTCTTGTATTGGTTTAGTTATTTTCATATCACGTCATAATTACAGTCTGGCAAAAAAGTTCCGGGGCCCATTTTTATGTTACCACTTTCATACGTTTCTAGTAAAGTGTTTGTGGGATTAAAACGTTAATTCGCAAAAATGAAAAACGGATGAGCTAAAAGTACAGTGAAACTTTGAGTTAGGCGCTTTAGAAGCATGAATTAATCTTCAAAAGAGATGATAAAGGACAGGATTCGATTGAGCTGGGATTAATGAAATTTATAAAGCTTAACTGATGGACCTCCATCGACATTGTTGATAAGAGGCCGAGTAGGGGGAATAGGGCGGTGTTACTTAAACAATTTAATAAATAATTCAGAAGGAACCCTTCATTAGTCAGAAGAGCAAGTCGTTTTCCTGATTTCTTTCAAGATAAACAAACACTTAGTTTTCATGAAAGCCTATAATTAACCAATCTGGTGTTGATTAATCACAATGATAATGGGTAAATGGGTGGAACCGGTGCCAGTAGTTTATATTTAAACCTCTTATCAGCCGGTTTACGTTTCTTAATTCTAATTAAAACCATTTCTGAATAAGATAAACTATCGCGTACAGTCAGGTTAATTGAACAAAGCACACAGTTCTTAAATCCCAGTTTCGTGCATTGAATAACCCGTTTTTCTTTTTTTCCCTTCCGCTCTTTTCAATACATCATGTACGTACATAATTAATGAACAAAGGCAGTGAGATTCCTAATTATTATTATAAAATATTCATCGATCAGTATTCAGGAGGTAGGTATAATAGCTTCATATTTTGAGCTGTGTTCCGATCCTTTTAAACATGAATTTAAGAAAAAAACATCAGTTTCGTTATATTGTCCTTCCTAATTATGCAAAATTATTCAGAGATTCCGATTTTTATATCTATTATTATTGTGCTGCTACAATATATGTTCACATAATTTGTTTATTAAGAACAAGTTGTATATTCGCGTACCCACATTTGATGGATGCATCAAAGTATTAAAAACATTCTCAATAAATGTTTAATATTAAATGTAAGGCAGCAACGAAATTACACCAGCCGGGAGGCAGAATCTGGCTTGATAAACCGGAACATTTAAGTGTTTCTCTACGCCGTGCTATCAGATTTTATGGGCCATTACTGATTAGTTTTGTAATATCATCGTATAGGATTTGGGCCGCGACTCGTCGCGCGTTTGTCACGATTGCTCGACGATAACGAAATTATGGTGGGATGAATTACGTTTGATTGAGGCTATAAAATATCTGTAATCGACCGGGCGGGATGCCTCAAATAATTACGTTTTCTGCATGTACGACGGTTGGGCCGCCTATTAATATCGCTTAAAGTCATTAAATCGAATAAACGAATAATTTTCTCGATCATAATATTCGGAGTGTGCACCATCTTCATCGACTTATCACCCGACCACGACTTTCTACGCGACGATAAAGTTGAATGTAAACCGACAATTTAACCAACCTGTTATTTCATATACGTCCTACTTTCAAATATATGCTGTTCGTTAGTGCAGCAAGTAATTTTCGTAGAGAATATAAAACTTTTTCGACATTTCTATTAATGTAGTATAAATACAAAATAGTGTTACGAGCTATGTATTCCTTTATTATATTATGTTACGCTTTTCTTCTAGTAAATAATAATAATACTGGTAATAAATAATAATTTCACTGTAATACTACTATAAGAGTTTCAAGTAACTATAAGGTATTTTCAGGGTTAGCAGTAGGTTCTTCAACAAACGGGATAATGAATTGAATAAAGGACTGCATTTTTGTATTACGATAATACATACAAGTACGTACGCTTGAGTTACAAACATGCGTGCAAACTATGCATTAATACGGATGCGCAATAAAAATACGTTTTAACTCCAAATAGCTATAAATATATAAGGAATAATGCGATTTACAATTACCCAGCGATCCGCAGCAACGATTTATTGTAGGAAATTAACTCAATAGAAAATTGGATGAGATGTTTAAAAAGAACGGAAAAAATTATGCTTTGGGAGCGGAGCCATTACCGGCCGTTTCACTCCAACCGGTCTCCACCGAACTCGGAAACTATTTAATTCTGAAGATCAACTCGGTTCTGGAGCAGTTGTTGTGAATAAGGGGTTGCTTCTTCACGGGCAATAAATTTTGAACTGACCACTCGAAGATTATCTACCGGGGTCCGGGATAAATTATATGAAAATTACTGATATCAAGAAACGCGTTCATTC
Organism: Lethocerus indicus; assembly: GCA_019843655.1. NCBI lineage: Eukaryota > Metazoa > Arthropoda > Insecta > Hemiptera > Belostomatidae > Lethocerus > Lethocerus indicus. The sequence goes on along the minus strand of JACDQD010000003.1, from coordinate 14,279,055 downwards.
TTGGCCCCTAATAAGTCTGAGAACACGTAATCGCTTCGCAGGCTTTGTTTACTGGCAAATCGGGACGCTCAATTTTAGTGTACTGATTCCGAAATGATATTACCATTTTTCATATAAACAAACTGTTTTACAACCGTCGAAGGTTCATTCGGCCGCTAAGTAAGACCGAACTAAGTATGCCTAACTGTGCAACAGCCTAGGGCCCAGGATTTGTTGCCAGTGGCGAGATAAACTGCAGGTCAGGACTCGAGCGGTAGTAGCGGTAGTAATTGCGTGTTCATCGACCAGCAACTATCAAGACGTTGTATAACTCAATCCAACTATAGAGGAATCACTAGGAACGAACCGGCAGCACTACCTGAGACGGGGCGCGCAGACCGCTCATTCATTTCGGGCCCTTAATTCGAATGTAATTTGACGTAGTTTTTTGTTTTCGTATGGTTTTTGCCCTTTCTTCGAACTTTTTATTGCTTAATATTGGTAGATTAAGACCGGACCGTATATTAGGACCACAGCTCAGTGTATTATTCCATTCTGAATATATCGAAATGTATTTTGAAGCGGTATACATAATCTGAGATACGCCGAGTGATTTCACACTCGAGTTGGATTATTTATTAAAAGACGTTGGAGGAAAACGCTTTACCATGATTCGCAATACAATTCGGACAACGCGCAATAGATTCAATAAAAAGGAACTATATACCTAAGAATCTAGGTCGCCTGTCTAGCAACCTCTTTAATTTTTCTGCAGTAGCTTGTCCGAAGATTTCCTTGGTATCCTCCGCCATTAGAGTGCCAATTGGGGCTTACTACTCTCTTAGCGAGTGGAGGCCCGGTGTTGTTAGGGGTACTTGATTGGGGCGAGATCCGAGAAAGGCTAGGAGATGTCTTAGTGCGGGGGCGGCGAGCGTTACAGGCGGCGGCTCTGTTTCCCAGTCTCGGGACTGGCAACGTATAATCGGCTCGTTAGCGAAGGCCGTGGAAATTGGGCTCCCTCACAGGTAGATAGGCACCACCCCGGGTTATTTTACAAACAAGAAGTGGCCGGCCGGTGGTAACTTAACGCGGCGGAGTACTTAGGGCGGAGAATCATTAGGACTCACCTCGGGGAGCCCTCTCTATTGTCGGCGGTGACATCTTGTTCTTCTCCTCTCGGTGGGGCTCCCATTATTGTAGAAGGCCCGTTTCTACTGAAATCCGCCCTACCTTCGTCCCTGGGCTTTGTTCCCTACTCTATTGTTCGCGCTTAAAAAGCCCCGAATAAATGAAGACCGGCCCGGGCGTCACTAGACCGTCATTATTCTTTTAATTTTTTTGTCCGTTTAAATAAAACCGTAACTCTCCTCTTGGCTTTTCTGGCGCCTTCGTTTTCTGGCCCCTCTTAGGACTGCACAAAAATATAATTGCCCTACCGCGGAGTTAATAACACTGGCTTTTCCCCCTCTCATTATTAAATTGTCTACGGAAATAACCTACATAACACTTTATTGAGCCTGCTTCAATGATTTATTTATAATTGACAATAAAGTACCTCTGAATGCTTCTTTGTTTTAAATGTAGAGCGGTTGGCACTAGTTACCCTGCAAAAATCGTACCTATTTCCGCTTTGGTTCGTACATATTACGTTCGCCTGTTATTATTTGAATGCTTAACCATATTTTTTTCAATGCCGTTTTGTATTTACAAGTCCATTAACTAGTAATAAAAAAGTTTAATTAAAAAAGCTTTTTTTCGGAACATTTCCTCAAAGGAAATTTTTCCATTTTTCAATTACCGCTCTATGGGTGTTCCGCAATGTTCACGCAGTATATTAGATTTCTTTAGTTTTATCCCAGTCTGAAAAAATGAGAGAAAACTATCATCAGGAACGATTATAAAGAGGTTCGGGGGGCCGATAACGCGCTAACAAGAGCATTTTATAACCGAATAAAATATCTAAAAAGTCAATATAAATATGTAATTAATTGGGACGAGTGGGGTGGGGAGGTGGGCATTAAAATTGAAATACCGCAGATCCCCAAAACGATATTTGTGTACTGAGGGGCGGAGAGGTCAAATTCCCGCGTGTGAGAGATCCGACGATGGGTTTAGTGAGGGAGAGAGAGAGAGAGAGAGAGTGTCCAGGGGTACACAGGTAATTACTGAGGTGAACGTTTTTCGAACGCCTAGTAGAGTGGGCCCGGGCCTCTAGGGCCCCTGGGCCCGATCAAGGAGAGCCGGAGAAACCGGCAGGTAGATGGGCCCCACGCCGGCCTCTATCCCTAGCCCATTCCTTCTATACTTTCTAGGGCGCCTTCCCTTCTTCTTCTCCTTCGTCTTCTTCGTGGCATCGACCTTGTTCTCCGAGATAACGCGAGGTCGAAACGACGGACCAGTTCTGGAAAGCCGGTGATACTGGGTCACCTTCCATATTTAAAGAATTCAAACTCTTAACCCTAGTCAGTTGGCTTATGGAAAACTATTCTTAGGATTTGTCACCCAATCATTTGGACGACGCAGACCTGTGAGAAACTGACCTAATACTAGATGTTTTTTCTTACAATATTGCTGCCTAATTAAAATGTTGAATTCCGTAAAACCTGAACACACACAGCCGCAACTAGCTCTATTTACTGATACCTACCGTAATCTGGCTCTGAAGAATGACTACCAATTCCCCCTCCCAGCGGGAGTTGTAATTTTTTCTTTCGTGTACTACAAGTCTCCGTTTATTCGAATGTAATTTAATACTTCCCAATTAACGCAAACAAAATGAGAGAAAACAAAGAAACATTACTTTTATATTAAAATAGAGTGATATATCATAACAGAAATCTTGAACATTGTCATTCTCTTAGGAGACAGATTACAGACCGTAATATGAGTTTAAAAAAATCGGTTTAGAACGTGGGTTAGATAAATTTCAGAACAAAAAACATATGGATGGGCGTTACGTGTCTCAACAAAAGTAAAAATTAAGCCTATAGTTTTGCGATTGATTTATTAATAATTAATACGTAGTATTTGTATACTAATATATATATATATATATATATATATATATATATATATATATACGAAAAATGAATATTTGTACAGTTTTCATTAGTTTCTCCCGATTTGTTCAATTATAGCGGCAGAAAAATTGCGTTCTTCATTAACGAGTCGGTAGGCGTATCAGGCCGTAAATAATGACCGATGAGGACGGTATTGAGAAACAAAAGGCGAAGCTCGGCGGAAAAAAACGGGGCGGCTTGTTCAGAAAGTCCCAATCAAAATACAAAAACATTACCGGCAATAATTTTATCCAGCGGACAACGAGCAGTTAAAATTCCGATCTGCCGAACCTTTCATTGAAAAAACCGAACACCCAAGTGCAGAATTTCCGGTTCTTGAGAACAGAATTCGTGCCAAGATCAAGCTAAAACACCAACTCTTTTGGGTGCCCCTTTTATTCGAGCGTGATTTCTTGAATTACGATATCACATATCGAACTTACTACCCTCCTTTATATTAAAGAAACTGATTATTTGACTTTTAATTGTTACGAATTCAACAATATTTTCTTTATGGGACAGTATATTTTACAAGAAAATAATTATGGTTAAATCACTGGATTTAAAAGGTAAGTACAGGAAAGTTTTGTTATAAAATAATGCCATATAGCCTAACACAAATGGAGAGCCATTAATATCGCTCACTTGCAATCCTACTGTTGTAAGATGCGAGTACAACTGGGGACAACTAATCATGTCCAAAAATACAACTCGGAAAAATACGCCGGTAAAATATATCAGATCACATATTAGGAGATTAGAACATAGTCGGAAGGCCAAGACATTCACAAGATGATTCTATAAAATTATAGAGTGATAGATGAAATACGTCGAGATTTCAATACAATATACTTTAGGGCAGAATACTTTAACTGAACACATATACCTTATAAAGAGGTAATGAATTTGAAAATAACCTTAAAGAAATAAAACGATATCGAAATCAGTATTCAAGATAATCCCAGGAGGTAAGGGGTCACCACTATTTATTTAATTTATATTTCTGTTGTAGACTCATTTTGGCCGTTACTCAATGGCTACAATTTAATCAATCGTGTTTTAAGTGATTAGCGCCGACCCTAATAACCGTCCGATATTACAAAACTTAATTTAGCGATTGCGTAACTATGTAGTGACAAGCTCATTATAAAACGCAGATTTATAATGCCGGTCCAGTTGCAGCTGTGGGCCCAGCAATTAATAACCGCGGACTAAGATACTAACAGCGGGGGTGCCCCCATCTTTCACCCCCTCCTCCCGCCCGGTATACCGTTTCGGTAAATACGTGAGAAAGGTAATAATTTTACCGGATGGTTTTTATAATTCGTGCCCACAATCGGGGAGAGGGCGCGCGCCGCCAATTAACGTCGGGGCTTCGACTGTCTTAATTAATGGGCCCGACAGTAGCGTCCGTTTACTTAGCGAGGCGGGCGCTGTTGAGAGGATGGATGCCACTCATCTCTGATATTTTATTGCGTCGTTTCACTTTCCCGTCCAAAAGGTAATAGCTTCCACCCCACCACTCCCCAACCCTCCCCACAATGACCGTATGCGACCTCTAAATTGAGCGCGGGTCTACTCATAACCGCTAAATATGTTGACACTTTTTTCTGCCTGTGCTTCGAAAAGGAAATGTAAAAAACGAACCCGAGTGAATTCACCATCAGTGAAATCCAATAAGAAGTAATATAAAATTGTGTAGTTCTGTCAGTAGATTCATTACACTGGAGTAATATTCTCCGTTTTAAAAATATTTAATTTATCCATTTTAATATAAGGATTCTGAAAACTAACGTCCATGAATCAAATAACACGGATCCGCCAAATAAAAGACACGACATGTTGAAAAAAGTAACTCAATCTAATATAATGAAATTCGACAATATAAATATTGAGGCGACGAACGTATTAGAAGTAGCACGCAGACGTCTACCCTCCGGAAGGGCAGTGAAAGACGATACTCTAGTCCGGAAAATGGGAAAGGGCGTCCGGAATAGCTCCGGCCCATATTTTTCTAGCGGCGCAGTCATAGAAGAGATATGGCGACGCTGACAGAAGCCAACGTGGGTGTGGCCGACTACCGATGTTTATTATTGCGAGATGAGGGGATGGGAGGGTGAGGGGGGGGGTCAGGCGCCAGGATCCACTCTCCGGCGTCAAACTCGGGTGTCACATTAACAACACGCCCACTCGGCCGGCCCCACATCTGGCATCCCTCGGCCGCTCCCCCGGCTCTGCCCCACGGCCTACCCCAGATATGCAAATACGCAGTTACCACGCGGTTCCGCTCTTACCTGTTACACGTGTAACAGGTATTATTTTATGGGTGCCCCCTTCCCGCGACGCCGAAACAGAGAGAACGCGTCTCTACGTAATGGCGTGGGTTTTAATATTCAGAGGGTTGCAATTCGGTGTCTAGAGCCTCGAGCATGACGGAGAGACTTGATTTCGGAGACACGAGAGCCATTTTATCTACAGATGGTCCGTTTCCGAGAGATGGCTAATCGATGTATCGATCGAATTTTCGACGGTAGCTAGAAACCGGAATCTACTAGCTGGCAATCTGCTTCGCTGTCGGTCCTCATGTCAAGCCTTGTTAAAACGGAATTTAAATGGTACCAGAGTGCGTATTAGTGCCCGTTGGCTACCTCCTAAGCCTGCGCCTAGACCGTTTTCTGCTTCTCTCCATCGCCTGGAGTATTCGGTTAGTGTCAAGAGGTCGGTTGCCCGCGGAGAATTCCTTTGGTACTAGCGCTAGACTTCTGGTATAACGTATCACTTGATCTGGTATCTGGTGTAACGTAATACTTGATAAACTGGTCACAGAAAGTATTCGGTCTCCTTGTACTGGGTGCGCGCGGGGGTGATATCCTTACTTACCGGTTCTTTCTTTCTCATTTCTTATGTTGTCGTTTTCACTTTATAAATAACTGCAGTTTATATAATAATATGTTGAGTTCCCAACCCTTATTGGCGTCGGCCTTAGGCTACCCGGCGGTAGAACGTCGTAGGGTCACAAGGACTATGTGTTTTGGGCAGCGCCAGATGTCGGGCACTTCATGACTCGAGGCGATGCAGCGGCGAGAGGCCGTAAAGAAGGCGTGGAGTTACCAGCGGACCCTATCTGAACCATATATGGCCGAGCTCACGGAGGTGTTCCGAATTGTGCCAAGAGTACCGGCTAACAGCTCGCCGCGATAATAGCCATTGTAACATGTTATTAGCGAACATATGGGCGCCGTTATTTACGTGCATGCTGAGACTCGCGCGTTTGTTCTCGTTTCCAAGTCTGTCATTAAATCCGCGCATTACCTCATTTGGGCGATCTGTTGCACGTCTCCGCCATCTGAGTCCGCATGTGCCCTACATATTGACGGTTACCTGTCTCTCTATATAATCACTGGATTTGAAGTTTTCATTTCTTAATCCGGCTGACAGATATGGTAGTGGGAGGGACTAAGTCGATAATGTTCTAATTAGTTATCGTGGCACCTTTCCAAAATAGAAATATTATTTAACGTATCAATAATAAAAAGAAGTTATTCTTATATTCTTATTCTTACGACTCTCACATGCTGGTTTCACTGGTTTGTAGTTCGTATAAAGAAGACACCGTACCGGAAATTCGAGTAGTCAATCAATAGAAGCAGACGGGAGAAGATTAAGAGCATACTTTCGACACCAAACTGCCGGTGATTTTAACGCTTCTACGTATCGGACTTGTAAACACGTATGAAGGGTTCTCCGTGGGCCGGGGATGCGGGTGGGACTGCAGGCGGCCCCTTGAATCGTCGACGTGTTCATTTTCCCGGAAGTCATGGGCTTAAAGGCGGGCGGAAAAAAGGCCGGACGAGCCAGAATAGAGCGCCCCTATGCGCCCGACTCGCTTACATCAAGCTAATACCACCGCTACAATGGCCTCCTAAATAGCGTTTAATCCCCTCATAGTGGCGGCCCGGGTATCCGGGGGACTGTATCGCTCCGACCGAATGAACAGTGGGGATTTGGAATCGGAGAAATTTTTTTTTCTTCGCCCCAGAATAGAGAATTTTCCCGAATGAGCGGATAGGTGTAAAATTGGAAACGGAAACCAGCCCCCGTGGACCGGGACAGGTAGCGAAGCAGGTGCCCTCACCCCTGGCAGCCCTCATTCAGCAACATCACTTCCATCCTTCACAACGCCTGTATACACGTCGTCTATCAGTCACGGCTCTTTTTTACAGATTTATACTTTCTGGTTATATTCTAATATTGCTAGTCAACCTAAAATCAAGACAACGCGGTCCCCACCCGTTTCCAGATCACGGTTGGAACTGGATCCATTTAAGGATCGCTCTACACTGCAATTGTTCCTCAAGAAGTTTCTAGGATTAATATTTCTGATATCTTAAAGCGAATGGTAGTCAGCAACGAGGAAACTCGGGACTGGCGTTCAGGCGCCCTTCGGAGGAGGTTGTAAAAGGGGAGCTAGTATATTTTAGTTTGATGTAGAGACGAGACTGAGGGCGATGTGGGCGGACCCGACATCACAATCCACACATTCGCCCCGTGTACGCACACATTTTATTATATAACTGATCCCGAGTCGACGATAGTCGTTGTCGCGACTAATAAACTCTGCCCGACTCGGTCCGTCAGTTTTTTTCAAAAAGAGGAAACAAGTGGAAGAAACTTATGTAAATGCTGAAATATGCGGAATAAATATAAGTATCTCTGCTTCGCTCTATCGCGACAGTACGCGACCGGTTCTGAGTTCATTTTTTAGCCGTCTCCTTTACGCAGCGCGTCACTATTGAAGAATTAATCGGTCGCTTAAAATAAACCGAAGAACTACCATTTTACTTTGCTTGATGTTGGGTTAGACCGGTTTCGCTATCTGACCGCCGTCAATCACTTTGGGTTAGTGTTAAATTGAAATGATAGATACTTCGAGTGTAATCCCCTGCTATGCTCCCTATAATGATGGTAATTAGTAAACGTAGTAAATTTCCAGCCGAGTATAATATTCCCTGAACAAAAAGGAATGGGGATTGCAAGAGAAACCAGATAACTAAAATAAGGAATATAGGTTTGTTGCAAACAAACGCCAAGAGACTGGGGAAGAAAAAGAACGTACAAACGATACAAAAAGGTCCTAGGTCAACAGTACTGCAACTACATCAACATGAGTAGTCTAGTGACACTACTCAAAATGAAGCCAAAATTCCATCTCCAACGATTCATACGTTAATATAAAACGGTGTCAACCGAACCAGGCCGTACGGAGACTCAAAATCCTACTATTTTCAATTTATCCACCCCTTCGTATTGTTGCGCATGCAAATTCAATTTCATCGAATACCTGGCAGTACCCCGGCTCCGATATCCGGTAAAACGGTGGGTTTTTTCCTATCCCGGCCATTACTACTGCTAGGTGTCGTCCACGTAGTCCGGGCCTGCTCAGAAGTCGTCACCGCACCGTCTAACACAAACAGAATACATAATAAACATAACGACCAAAACAAACATAAAAACCACATTAATTAATATACCGTAACAAATTCTGCAATTGAGTACAATGGCTCGTTCAGAATACTCTCACGATAATTAACCAAGTATGAAAAGAAACTTCATATCCAATACATATGAACTAATATCATTAATGGTATTTGAATTAATTATTACAGTAACGCGTATAGCGGTAAAGGCACAATTACCCGGTAAACAAATGCTGCTAAAAAGAAATTATTATTACAGTAGAATGCGTTCATTATGAGCCTTTCGGTATTGAGTGATCTCCGACGTGTGAAGTGGGCCAGTTAACGTACCAATTTGTCTGAAAATTACTTTTTGTCAAACATTAGTTACGGTAATAACATTTTACGATTGAAAATATCAGACCATGTTTAATATTGCTTTGCTCATTCAATAAAACGCCCAAAGAGATTATACCGGTCTTGCACAATCTCATCATAGTGATATAACATGCGAAATAATTATTCTCCTGACTGGTTCTATCACTATTTACGAAGGAGGTTTAAACATACACCAGAACTCGTTAATATAAATTGTATATATGCACTTTAATTAAAAAGGAACTACCTTCAATTCATGTGGTTTTACCTAGTGTAACATTTTTCAATGTAGGTCATTCCCAAATGTTGTTCCGAAACCGGGGAAGATTTCGTTTGAAATATATATATAATAATTATTTAAGAATGATGGGGCACATTTTCCACACGGTCTAACCCGGAGGTGATCGCATCAATGCATTTGCTTGATTGGAGTGCTGTAGCGAATCAAATTCTTGTTTATAATTGGCCGTCGCTGTACAAAACTGAGAGATGATTGGAGAACGGCCTCTCAGAGCTGTATTTACAGACATCGACTAAAAGATCACAGATTTTTAAATACTCCCTTTCTTCCACGTCAAAGGGACATGGTCGTAAATTCGGATTCCCAAATAGCGAGTGTTGATTTACGATTGGGCCGAGTGTTAAGTTTTCTTTGAGTTTTCAACCTTGTTTAGGGGTGTCCGTTCGCTGCCAGTGGGGAAGGATGAGGGCCAAATGTCGTGTCTCAATCGGTTCTATATTTGGTAACGGAAGTCGGCGGTGTCGGTGGATTGGGAAACCAAAAGCAAATTACTTACTTTCCAGTTTTTTCCTTTTGAAGAAATTGGATTTAAACTCCAATTCATAGACGTAGATCTTAAATCTTTCTAGTTTAACAAAGTTGATTTCTTCTCAAATTACCAGACTATATCGCAATCTCATCGACGAAATTTTGCGAAGCTAGAACTCTTGGCGTAAACTAATAAAATGCATAAAAGGGAATTTCGGATGAAACATTAGATTCATGGATCAAAAAATTTTGCCATGGGACAGGAGTGGGAGTATTGAGGTACTTTTATCTTCAGTTCTCTTCACTCCCGAAGTCAGTGAATTATATTTAACAAGAAAACTTAAGTACTTTAATTTCCTCATATTCTCGTTTACTTTACTATGGTGGGGTTGTTAGAAACCATCGGTCATGATTGTTAGTAGCAGAACCTCATTATCATATTAAAAACAATGATAAGAAATAAGTCTTTAGATTTGCCTACAATAATTCTTCTTCCGACGTTGTGTACTAGTTTATTTTTAATTCCCTATTATAATCAATATCAACGATAACGGAAGAATAATTACGAATTATATAATAGTTCATTTCTGAAGAAGAATGATCGATTATAACACCACGCATGATTAAATTATTCAATCAAAATGTATTTATGGACACATAATTAAAGGTGACAGCTAATATAATGTACTGCATATAAATTATTTTTCCGAAAGAATATAACTACAGTTCTATTTCAAAACGACAGAAAACTTTAGTTAATTATTTAGATACGCTTCATACATTAATGGCGCCGAGACCAACAAAATACTATCATTATTAAACTTGATACCAATAAATAGAACAGGTCATTTTAGATATCTCTGAGCTGGAGAAATATATATGGTTTGATGTTACGCATGCATTTATTCATAAAATGTCCGTTGACAATACGCATTAGTGGTTATTAGGGAGCCAGCTTTAGAGAGCCTCCGCAAATATTACTTAATCTGTTTCCAGTATTAATTAATTATACAGATTGTGTGGACGGTAGTTTATGTAAATGAGTGTTTTCAAACGCTCCCCGGCCTCCCCTCACCAACGGCAATCCGGTTCCTTTTACATCAACGCTCATAATTCATAATGGCTTCATAAAGGTTGTCAAAATCTCAGGACGTCTCAACCCAATAATTAGGACGTGGCTTCGGATGGCACTAATAAATATAAATTGTTTTCCGTTGTTAGCTCCGCGGCTCTAACCCGGCTATAATGTTACTCTTGATATTGAACAGGAGCCCGAGAGATTATCTTCTAAATGGAGGAGATTATAAATCTTGTAGTGCGCAAAAAATATGAACAGAAACACACAAGAATACATTTTGTTATCAAGAAAAGTATGTTAAGACCTCTTTCAGCCAGATTTAGTAATAGAAATTAACTGGGCGGTTGATTGGGGGCTACTGCGTATGGCGGAAGTTAGGTCAATTTAAGAGAGGTAAGATTAAAAAACAAAAAACGGGGGAAGACCTATAATAAAAAAATAACTATGTTTTTTCTGTCCCATGGTATTTTTCGTTTATTAAAATTCCTTGTTTCCCGTGCCCCGATTACGATTATTACATACAAAGGAGAGACGATAACTATTAGAACGGCGTACATGTTTGATAATGTAAATGAGACCCGACGGTCTCCCCCATGGTTTTATAAACCGGTCCGCTTTATATCTCCGCGTCCGTAAATATATAGTGACTTCATAACTAGTGACTTCATGGTAAACATCCTATGATTGGTAACTATGTTGGGCTACCACTGACAATTAGAGACTGAGCCGTGGTTGGTGGATGGGGCGGAGGAGGGGGGATTTTACTTGTCTGTAAATGAGTTTTAAAAGGGACCAGGATGGAGAAGAAAGGTTTGCCCTGTTTTTATCTAGGGGCTTTAAAGGTAAATGTGTTAACTTACAGATCACATGATATTTTAAGCTTACAAAAGTGTAGTTAATTACTTGGATAGAATTTAAACCTGCCAAAACTATTGTGCTGACTTTAGTGCCTTCATTATAAGATTTACTTAGCTGGAATTGTTCCATCCCTTATTGGACATAATTATTTCTATTTCTACTTCCTGCACTCTTTGTGTCGCTAAAATTATATGGTTTTTTCTACATATGTATAATATTTAATACATACATCTTCCGGCTTCCAGGTATGCTAATAAATATATTTGTTTTTTTGTTGATTAATCTAAAACAGATATATATATATATATATATATATATATATATATATATATATATATATATATATCACTCATCATTCATAGCACTCTTAGTATCATCACAATACTGCCTACGCGAGGGGAATTCTAGAGCCCGCAGATTTGTCTCCCGTTTTCTTTCACGCTTGTCTAACTAAACAATAGCACATTTTACTACATTTGAAAATCGAACGATTGATAGTGTTAGATTATATATTTACGGTCACATAAATGATTTCTTATCGTAGTAGATGGTCTAGTTTGAGACCAAATAAGCGAGAAGTCGCTTGCTCGAAGAGCTGAAACTCTCGTGGAACTGTATGACTTATAATTCCATATTCTACATATATAAAACACCAACAACTCTTCTTTTATTCTGTCAAGCTTACAAGCATATACTTCGGTGCTATACTACATAGGGTAGACTCCCAAAGAATTATCTCGGATATTTTATTATTTACTACTTTGTTACATCCTCTCCCTTCATTTTATGACTTCTTCAGGTATTGTCTATAGGACCGTTTAGGCTTGGGGATCGTACGAGGGTCCGCTCGCAACGTGTGTTCGGCATCCGTTTTGACGGTGGGTAGATTTTTTTTAGGGTTCCGCCGGGGTAGATGGAGCTGGTCTGAATGGAGGGGTCGGGCTCAGAAGCGAGGTATGCCGCGCCGTTTCACGGTCTACATTAGTCGGAGGACGACGACCCCCCCGCTGGGTCACTCTTTCACTCCCGAAACCTCGCCTCCTCATCTCAGACCCGCCCGATTCCCGTAATTTGGCACCGACCCCAGGCAGTAATAAATCGGCCGCAAATCGTTACCTAAATACGGTGAAGACACCCGCCCACTTCATCGCAAACGCACTTTCTGTCCAAATAAAGCACTCGCAGTGTGTAGAATAAATTTCCCTTACATTCTCCGGTATCATTACACGCTCCGCCGTATTATTATATCAGAGGAACATGTATATTTCTGTTTACGAACCTGTTGTAGGAGCGATACATTTTGAGTCCAGTGAACGCATTTTTACCATTCTTCAATAGACTCATCCACTACTCTAATTTTATTGTTTCTATTCGATTCATTCGAGCAAATAATACTTGAGCAATTTATAATAGCGTGTCAAATGAATTATGTTATGCATTAAAATAATGTAAAATAATTACTATCTAGAAATGCTAATCGTTATGAATGCCCAAGCTACACATAACGCTGAGTCCTTGAGTCGGTATTAATTAAGAATCTGTTAATTAAACCAGTGCTATTTCGAAAGGTGTCTGTGCGTTTTTCTAATAGAAGATTCTAACCTTGAGAAGCACAAGGCACTATGATGAACACTGCGTAGGTTAAACTGTTTCAATGAATTTCAAAATACGAAAAATGACAATTACGACGTCACAGGTTGCGTTTGAAGAAATCTTGGATCAAAATAATATTCTAATCTGCTTATTAGTGAAAGCAATGAGGTATAAATTGATCCAAGAATAATATATATTCAAATATTAATGCATTATGAAATCGGTTTACTTATTTTGAATAATTAAACATAGGTACACTATTGTTCAAATATTTGGTCTTGTACGTTGACGTGGTCGCTGACCCCAATGAATAATCATAGCAGGCTACTGTGGTACTGTTTGTATAATACCGGTTCCTTCCGATGGGAAAGATTAGTTTTCATGAAATATTCAATTTTTAATCTAACTATATGTATTCCTGTCCCTGGTACATGATTAGACCATTATGCTGATGATGAATGAGAATGGGATTTCTTGTGGGGGCGCTTCACTCCGTGTCGCAAGTTCAACTAATTCTCAGAGCCCATTTTTTCTATTATATATTAATGGACGCATGAGCCTATGTAAAAAACCCTAAAGTTTTTAATAGTTAATTCAGAATTTATTCAATTTCCTTGAGCAATAAAACCGATAATAAAATCATATTGGCACCTATTTATGTAAATCATACAGAGACCAATATGTTTTGAAATGATGAAACGAAGGTGCCAATTGTGTTATGTGCACACATGGATGCAACTAAGAACGGTATAATTATAACAAAGAAAAACACTTAATTGGGTAGAAAATTGTGTATTAATTTCAATAAAAGAATTGATTAGGGGCATATATTTTAATATTATCGATGTGGGTTTCATAATGGTAGATCCTACTCATTGGGTTCACATTTACTGATAAGGTGTTGACAAATACTGAATCCCATGATATTCGTTAACCCTTATCAACTTAAAGCTCATAGTTTTATTCGTATTAATTTATTTTCATTCAAACTCCACCTTCTCTGTACAATTTGTGCCCTTATTCGGTAATTACTTATTTCGATTGGACCTCAATACCCCACACTATTCACCCCCTTCTTGAAATTAAATGGCGTCGGATGAAATTTACAACCCGTCGCCTACCATATTTCTGAAATATTCATCTAACGGCTGATTTTGGAAGTTATTATTATTCTGGTGTAACGGCCATGATAAATTGTCTGAATCCGAATATAGTGAGAGCCAAGGCCCTCGTAAAGTATAAACGTCGTACCGTTTTAATTGTTAAACCGTAAAATACGATTCCCATATCTTATTCTTGAGGTTGGTACTTGTAATCCTGAGATTAACGAGAGTTTCTCTATTTTCAGGTCTACTAGTTCGAAAGCAGTTGAGATCATAATAGGGGAGCCTTCGTAACAAACATTCCTCAGGCAATTAAGAGGACTCACTAAACGGTAAGATAACGGAACATCTGTCTTGATAGCACGGGTGTATTTTACTATTATTGTAGTGTATTAATATATATTTTAATACGGTATATTTAAAAACGAGAATTTCTGTTTATTCTCCACTGGTATAATCAGTATTTGTTTTATATCTACACAATTTTTAGTGCAGTCTTCATATGATATTAATTTGTAATCCAGTTTGCGTTGAATAGCTCCGGTTCCTATTTTTCTGTAGTAAAACATAAAAGAGGGAGGGAGAGATCGAGAGAAAGCAGTAATTTGGTATCCATTTTTTAAGGTTAGCGTGATCATAAACTGGTGATACCTTCATACATATAAGTAATATTCGCCATAAATTCATTCGATAATCTTGTTTAAACGTTTAGTATTATATGTTGGTGGGTACTTCTGTATTCAAGTTGCAGTAATATGAGCCGTGGGGTTAGTGCACTGACACGCCAGTGCACCTACGGTCTCCCCTGTGGGGATTATAAGTAATAGAGAGGGAAATTGAACGGGGTTAATACAGTCAGCCGGTGGAACTCGTCCGCTCCGAGATGGCTTAATATAACATGGTAATTATAAGGAAAGGCATTAATAAAAAAAAATTCTCCCTTCGACAGGATGACAATATAATTACTGTATTTTGGGGTCGGTGGAGGGTGGTGGCCGCGAGAGGATCCCCCCGCGTCCCGGGATCAATGGGTCGATGCCAGGTAGTCGAGGGCCCGGGCAACACTCGAGCACAGCTCCAGATTTATACATAGTCACGCACCTATACACTCGGCGCGTCGGACTCCCTGTGTTTTTTCTTCGACCTCCGATAGTCGAGAAAAGGTGGCCAAAAAAACAACAACATCCGTGATGAGAAACGTCCAGGAGAGACTGACGCATAAGTGTGAGGGAAGCCGGCAGCTCCACAGATGGCTATCTCGGGGAGATACGGCCCAACAGATAATGAGAAGAAACTCCCCCTGGGTTAACTTATAAATGCTACTATCTCATGACCTTCCCCACCTCATAGACTATTTCACGCGAATTTTGGACTTGACTAGGGTACCGATAGCGGGACTGCGGTGAAGTGACGGTAATAATAATCCTAACTGATAGTTGACCGCCGAGAGGTGTTCGAATAGCGAGAGCCGGAGAGGAGCCGCGGAGTCGGAGGCGATTTAGAGGGCAATCAGAATGGAAAGAGGGACTCAAGGACGATTAAAGGAGCGGCGGAACAGCCCCAGAGGAGTTTTCTTTGGGGGGAGGAATCGGCGACGGGTTAACTCGTTTCTTTTTTATTCCGCTTCCTCTGGTGGCCCGGCACGCCACCCTCCTCCCCGACACGCACCCCCCATCCTTCATCGCAACCTTAATTCCCGGAGCCTTCACTTCAAATCGGCTATTACCTCGTCTTCTTGCGCTCCCTCCTCAGTTTAAGTTGTCTCCCAGCGGTTTCTCATCCAGAATTAGCGACCGCATTTTACACCATATATATATATATATATATATATATATATATATATATTTATTTATTTATTTATCAA
Organism: Lethocerus indicus; assembly: GCA_019843655.1. Classification (NCBI taxonomy): domain Eukaryota; kingdom Metazoa; phylum Arthropoda; class Insecta; order Hemiptera; family Belostomatidae; genus Lethocerus; species Lethocerus indicus. The sequence continues at coordinate 14,262,918 of JACDQD010000003.1, read as the reverse complement.
GTACATATCAAGTCGTTTACTTGGTCCTACCTACGTGTGACTAGTTTCGGCTTTCAGTGTCACGTTGTTAGTATTTGTTTTTATATTACAGTAGTATAGTTTCAATTGTTATCGAGTAGTGTTCTCTCAATTGTTTAGTAGATAGTCATATATTTCAATCGCTTTCGGTAAGCAACTCCGTTATAATCGGTTCTACCGTCTTATTCGTTGGAACCGCATCCATACAATACAAATGTACTTTATACAAAGAACGGGAACGTTACGGCCGGCGGTCTCTAGGAATTTCACTGCGACATCCTGCCAGAGCGTATTTTTCAAGGAAAACAACAACAACAAAATCAAGGATGGTTCAACCGATTTAATGGGCGTCATAAAATGGCCACGTTAATTAGTCCGAGCGGCGGTTGCGGTCTGCGGGCGGCACGCATTACATTTGCAAATCTAAAGAGTTTGGGAGCGGGCGGCGGTTGTGGAAGGGCATTTGCATGGCATGAAGGGGGAACGCTAACCCCGAGAGGGGGGTATTCGTGATACGGGAGACTTGAAATCTACACCTCGAGCGTTCACGCGATCCCCCGACCTCCGTCCTAATTATAAGGAGTCCGCCACTTCAACGAGGCCCGCTCATTAAGCAATAAAGCAATTTGGATCGCGAGTCACTTGTATAAGGGGGAAAAAAACAAACGAAAAATGTTATAACTGTCTCCCGAGTACACACGGCGATTAGTTTATACGCCTCTGTTATTATATTTTAGAACGAGCGATTGGCGTTCGCGTGATCCCACGCGATATACATGTACTCGAGAGAGAAATGTTTGTGTGCGTCATTCCATACCGGAGACGTTGTTATTGGCAAGAATTATAAATGAAACGCGTCAGTGCACACTAGGCGTATGCATAATGTGATCACCTACCTAATGAAGCTCTGACGGGCGATGAATTTTCGAAATTTTTTCTAACAATTTTACGAGAGAATATGTCGTTTGTTATTTAACGGTACCATCATTGGTACCACACACACATTGCAATGCATAACATTCTTTACAGTGGAATCATCATGTCTGTGCTAAATAAATAGATGATAACATTTTATTAAGCTAGATTCAAAGAAATCTTTATTGACGTAAAATATATGCAGGGATATATAAATGAATACAATAGATGAACAGCTGTATAACTTCATTGGTTCCGTTTTATATCATTTAACTTTCGAACATATGAGAAAAACGCGTGAAATTCGTTTATAAAATAAAATATAAAAAAATTATAACATAAGACAATTTAGAATACAATATTAGAAAACAATTAATGAAGAAAACATGATTTTTAGGAAAACTGGAACTTTCCGATGGCATACCCACCTATTTAAATATTCAATGTAACTATGATATCAAAGGAATTTATGGAAATGACCAACGAGTCCATTAAATATTCAGGGCTTTGTAAATCTGCCGCTGACGGATTCCGTTTGAGCCACTAATTATCTCAGAACCCGCCAAACGCCAATACTTAATTCACGCCGCTGCTACTTGTGGTTAGAGGGAGCGTTGCCCCTCCTAGTAGTAACCTGAAGGCGGTTTATTATCTTCAATTAAATAATTATCGAAGCGTCCATTAAATAATTAAACACGAGGCTGGGGGATTTAATTTTCTTCCCGCTTAATTTACCGAGGTAAAATTGCTTCATTTAACGCTTACGGCTCGGGACATTGATGATGCTAGATTGTAATTGTTCAATAAATATACGCCGTAGTACTACAGTTTGTCCTCTTCCTGAAAACATGAAGAAAAAATTAAAGGTCGTTCGGATTACAATAATTCTGAATGAAATATATTAAAAATTTAGCATTGTAACTAAGTTATGTTTCATATGATTATTTGGTACTCATTACGAAAATAGAAAGTATATATATATATATATATATATATATATATATATATATATATATATATATAAAACCAAACGTGGGGCAAGTGATATTGTTCCAAACTCGACCACAATGCCTAGAACTAGCTGCAGGTTAGTTAGGTTAAAACTCTATATTAATTAATAAGTTGTTTGAATTTCTCTGCAGGCTATACTGTCGGATAGGGCTGCTCGCATTCCTACACACCTGTAACGAGTCAGATTGCGGTTAGTTGAATTATCATCAAAGCGAATAAGAAATCAACGTAAGAAGTTTTAAGACCCGAGATAAGTCAAGAAGGGAACTGGGGGACAGTATTTATGAGGAGTATTAAACGAAAAATGTTGGGCGAATAAACGAAACACGATATATAAAAACCACTATAGATGTTGTTAGTCGATACCGTCCGAGGAGGCCGGAATGTTACGACGTTCGTTATAAAAATATTCGACATAACCGAAGCGATAGAATCGGTTCCGGGGATCGTGGCCCGGGAACGCAGGTGTAGTCTTTACGATGAGTTATTAACAAGCGGTCAGGTATAGAGATGTTATTAGCGAAGAAGGGGCGGCAACACGAGGGGATGAATATATCAGAGGGGGTGGGCCCGGCATTCCTCGGCCCGGTTCCCGGTACGGGCCTTTATCTGGCCGGGGCGTTTAGGTGACTTATAGTGTAGCGCAGCGGGCGATAGGAGAGAGAGGGAAAGGCAAAAAGTGTGCCCGAGGGAGCGAGAGGGAGCGAGCCCCGGGGGGCCGGCCCGTCCTTCAACGCTCTGCCCCTCCAACGCCCGTTGGGCTCCCGTCGAGCCGGCCCACATCCTATTGTAGTCTCTTCGTCCCCATCTTAAAAGAGCTTCCGGACACCCATCCCCTTTTTTCGAGACGTACGACACCCGAGGGAAATGTGCGCTGTCCTCACGGTTCGCTCTTCCCCGTCGCTATTTATTCCTCACCGATGCCTAAGACTCGTGAGGCATTGAGTAGCTGAGTAGGCTCAAAAGAACGCGCCTCTATTGCCGCCGTCTGGTTTGTTCCGTTGCCTCTCGCTAGACCTGTTCATGGATACTCTCAGTTATTGAAAGTGGCAATCCGCGAGTATACAAAGACGTCGGTAGCCGATGAAACACTCCCTAGTGTGCTAGCGATTCATACATGTTAATGAGTGAATTTCAACCTTAAACAGTGAAGTATTAACAGCAATTAGGTTCTAAATTAGCAGTTTTCCCTTTTTCACGTATACCAGCAATATTATTTATAGTTAAAAAAGTTAAAAACAAGTAATCTGGATTACAGGTACTATATCTTATATTAAGAAAATTGCTAAGAAAAGTATTGTAGAACTTATGTAATGGAAGAATTTCAAACAAAATTTCGCCTACAAAAGTAATCATATTTATTTTATTATAGATGCATGTGACATATTTAATTGAAAGCCGCTGGAAGCGGAAGTATATTTTGTTTGTGTCTGCTTAAAGTTCAAAAAACCATTCGGCTGGTTTATGGACTGTTATATATTTCACGGTAGAAAAGGTATGGAAGCACCTTACGGAGCGGACATTTAAAGCGGCGTTATAAAATGCGGCTACGTCACGGGTTTTTGCCGCGTAATCATCGTCAGGCCGTCTTATTTTCGCAAGCGGTTTGAAGTGACGATAGCCTTATACTTTTGAAAGGCCAGTACCATGTGCCGGGACGCTTATCCTGCTAAATGACTTTGGGGCCGGTCTATGTTTCCGTTGAAAATGGGTATGTCTTCCCTCGGGTGACGGTAAGTCTGGTGCCCCGGGGGGTCGGAGGCCTTCTGGTGCACTCTCTCTACCTACTGCCACCATTACTCAACTTGGCCGGGCATATGTTTACTTTACGGACAAAAAACTACATATAACAACTATATCTTGACGAATTTATCGCTTCGGTAATACGTGGCCATAAATCTCTGACGGGTCGATTCCTATTAGTCATTATAATTCACTGCATAGCAATCTAAACGTCAATGTTGAAACTATTTTTGTACTATAAACTTGATATGACAATATGACTTCAAAGTATCTGAATATTATTTCAGAAGCGACATGTTTTTGCGACCTGCTTAAGAGATATACTCACATTATCCAATGGTTTGGCCACTTACAACAGGTACTAATACTGTGAGTTCTTTGGGCGGAAGTAAAATTGTTGCAATTAACGGTAAAACTTAGATAATATAGTTGTGTACTTGATTGGTCTATAAAAACCCAGATTCTGTTTTACATTACCTCCCTTTAGACCTAGGAAATAACAACCCGACTAATTTTAGCTATAAACCGAAACCAACGGAACAAGCGAGAAGTGACGTACAATACCAGTTGGAGTAATGTCATCTTAAGTGGACAGAGCCATTTCGATCTTAAACAGGGAATCGCCTATAACCGAGTACGATTTCCACATGTGGGGGTGATGTGACGCGAAGCGGGAACACGGTATTTTGACAATCGAATAACAGTTCAGGTTTAACTGTATCGGCACCTCCGAATCTTCAATGCCCGACCGGAATGCCGGAAAAGGTTTTTCCAACAATGGCGGAGAAAGGATTCAAGACCTGTAAAGAGTCACGTAAATAAGGTGTAGCGACGCGCACGTGACGCCCGCGAATCCCCCTTTTAACGAAAGGTGGAAAAAAAAGAAATGGACGGGTGAAACCTGCGAGGTTTTGTGCCCAGGACACCGTAGAGAATCGATCACAATATTCAATAACGCCGAGAATAATGATTCGTTTTTTTCGTCCTGTACGGATGTCATGTTTTTGCATGACGAAAAAGCGGGATTATTTTATCCGAAGTGTCGCTGGGGAAAAAGCGGGCGTCTTTAATGGTGAATGAGTGGTCCCGCAACCAAATTAGGAATCGCAACACACTCGTTGAACAACAAAAGCAGGCCCGAAGAATGTGGACCAAATTTCTTTTTTTCGTTGGGGTAGGAAGGAGTCATGAACGGTTTCTCGAGAGTCATTCTGACCTAGCCGTTTCCGACGCCCAGAGCGTGTGTGAGTGTGTGTGCACGGCCTCTAAAGAAACGACCGTTTTCGGTTGGTCCGGTATTTAGAGAAATAACGAGGGTTTACCTGACGTTCTCTCTTCTCTCCTGTGCATTGTAAGGGAATTCCTTTCTTTCTTGGCTGCGACCTAACCCGAGGATATAAATCGTGGCCAACTGTTAACCTGACTTGACTATGAAAAACCTTTTTTCCACAGTTCTTGTGAAAGTTCCACACCTACTTTTGTTGAATAATAATTATCCGTGAAAATTTATTTACTTATAAACTACCAACCGCTAGTTCTTTTGGGTTGTGGCGAATGCATTCGTGTTGCAGTCTGATGACACACAAGTGTGTTGCAGAGAAATTCAATTTTATAACGATAAGATAAATTATTGAAATGTTCCTTTAAATTATAGCTCCAATCTATTCCCGCCACTTGGACACGATTAGACATACTTTTAAGAAATATAAAGCATCGTAAATTGCTCAGAACCAACTGAGCTATTGGTGGCTTCTTAATTTTTTCATACTCGGAGACTGGAGTGCAACCGGACATCCACCTTTTGTGCAATTAATTCTTCACGTAACAATCATCCAGTGCAGCTTAACGCTTTTTGACGTAGGAAAAGTCACGGACCCTTACGTGCCAAACGTCTTACATTTAATCGCATTCCGAACAGATATTACCACATACCCCACATCATTCATTAGAGATGGCAACGTCTGAAGTAAGAATGTTGTTATTGATAATTCCCCTTTAAATATCTAATTTACCTCTAAGTTAACTTTACATAATAATCTAGTATATTTAAGTACCTAGATAAACGGTGATTTCATACGACAATGGAATTCAAAAGTAGACACAGATGCACGCTTCGTAGGTATTATCATACCTGAACGAAATTGATATTCTACTCAAAAGTAACATCTTTTTAATTTGCTAAATTTCTAATTTGTACTTGAGTTAGTAGTGGACAAGCTACCGGGATTGTATTGCGTATACTTCGGCTCGGTGGCTATTCCGCTGGCCATTCTCCAACCACTTGTGCCTCTATAAGGCTGCAAATCATTACCGGGCGTGTGCATTGATAACTAATTTGTGGCTATTTAGCATACAATGATCTTTTATTGGACGCCGTTGCTACCTCCTAGTTCTTCTTACCTAAGCAATGTTTCACCTTCACCTTATTCTACGTTTTTTCGAATTATTTTACATTGATTATTTTCTCTTCAATCTGCGCTTCAGTACTATTTGCCATTAATGCGGTATCACCTGTCGCAGGTTATAAACGTTATACCGTTTATTCCTTCATTCTCCTTGCCCCTTCATTTTATAGCAGGATAACTAGAAATACTATACTGGTAATAACATTCTGGTGCTCCCTCACTATTGGATTTTTCAACAATTCTCACGAATATTCGTGGAAATCGGAATATGGAGATCTGACAAATATTTCTCCTCGTTACTCGGACTGAAGAAACTACAAAAAAGGCAATGATTGTTGGAACATTCGAACAGAAAGGCAGCGGATAATTGACACAAGCGTACTCGAAAGCTCTTTTCACAACAGTGACTAATTGTCGACCGTTACCGGGTGCTGGGGGAAATGCCGGCTCCAGGTAGGAGGGAGTGAGGACAGGTGTGAGGGGCCGACTACCTGTCGGCCGGGGCCGGGACTCGAACCTCTGTCACCCGCCCCCCCCTGTCACTTCATCACCGCCAACAGGTCTCCTAGGCTACGGTCGCGTGATTCAACCGGTACGCCAAGAAAAAACAAGCTAGTTTACTCCTTCTTCCTATTTACCTGGACAACGTAACCTAATACACGCCTTATCGAATACTGCTATCGATGGTGAGAAACCGAAACAATTGAAAAATGACCCATATCTAATTTTTTTGGAGGCGGTGTTTAGAGTGCCATGACCAGATAATTACCGTATGTGTGGCAATATTGTAAATTCATATATTCCATATATGAAATATATAAAAAATAACGATAGTGTTAAATATTTAGATTCCTCGTCTGGTGCACTTGCTCTTTACCAGTGCCAATTCGTTGCATTTAATCGACGCCTCAAGTATCCTTAAAAATATCGTCCGATTACGATAGGGGACTTGATACAAAACTCAACAGGCAAGATCCGGTGGAATGTTTTGAATTGCAAAAATACAGTTGTGCATTTAAAACTTCGGCCATCGATAAAATCGAAAATGTTTATTAAGTTATCAGGACGGGAAAGTTTTTTCGGCCCACAATCTCCGGTTGCGCGTAACTCTTTAATAATTTTATGATTTAAAGCAGCGGGCTCCCGTCGAGAAGGTGGGTGTCTCTCAAAGGTTGGTTGGCTCAAATAAAACCCCACCCGGCCATATCATTTGGATCTGCTCAGAGTTATTGCTCCGGGATTATTAATATTTCATGCAACGCTGCCCTCTCACCTGGAACTGTATTTTCCGATAAAATTCGGAATATATTTTACTTACTGTCAGGAAATAACAATAATATTTTAGATGATGGACGAGATGCGCACGATAAAAGAAAAACTGAAATCCATGAACATGAATTATAGAGTAATCAAAAATGAACGCATGAAAAATTCATGATTATCGACCTTGGTCAAGGCCCATAATTGAAATGCAACTTTTACAACAAACGCTTCAAGGCAATACTGGATTATTGACAAAAATTTAAGGTAGTCTTTTTAACAGGAATAATACCGAACCATGTGTACTGAAGTTTGCAAGGTAAATTCATTAGAAATTTAAGAAAACGCACTATAAACGCTACATTGTAATTAGAGCAAAACCTTCAGAGCACTTCAAACGTGGCAGAATCCTTTGTCGGATCCCAACGGAGGTATTTAGAGGCCTGAGACGCTATTAAGAGAGGAAAGGTAACGTTATGTACGCTCTCATTAAAACAAAAGAATAACATTAAGTGCGGTGGAAAAAGATTCTTGGCTTCGTATATTACTATTTTCAGGGGATAATGATACTTAGGTTACGAGAAAATGCGTTATTAATTTGATAGCGGATGTGACTGACAATTGTTAAAATGTTATATTTGAGACAATACTAAAATTTCGGTCTAAAAAGTCAGTTCTCAAAATTGTGGTATACATTCAGAAAATCAGGTATCATAATTTGTCACCGAAGGGAAAGGAAAGTAGTGGAATTTAATAGGACTGGAGCATCAAAATGGGACCAACAAATTAGTGTTTACTGATCACGTGAGACCACTTAAACGGGGCCGAACTTACTTGATTCAACGGCTCTGGAAACTGTGCTCCCAAGGATCGGGGACAGGTTGATCCAAGATAGGGTTGGAATTTACTCTTGGGCTGGCTGTTGGGACATAGGAGGCAATTGTAGCAGTCACATTGGTAGTTGGAAGGGGGCGGGGGGCTCTTGTCCGAACTTAAAGTGACGACAAGCTCTTATTTACGACTGAAAGTACGAAAAATGTTCGCCCAAAAGATTATTATATTATATTTTTAAAATAATATAGCGCGGTCTCCCAACCGTTCTATGCTCCTTTCGAGTCTCCTTCAGAGGGTTTTTTTTTCCAAGATCGTATCTACTAAACAAATCGTAACTCTCCGAAGGCGCATTTAACTGGGACTAGCTGGAATCAAACCTGGTATTTCGAGTCATCCTAGTCATTCTACTATGCGCCTTGGAATACATAAATTGAACGAAGATAAAAAATGAGTGTGACAATTAAGTTCCTTGACTGATAAGTAGTTATCAAACAATATATTTGTAAAAACAGAGCATATTTTCACAAAATATCTGGGGCAATTTTTGGAGAATGAATTTATTTCGATCAGTGCTCTCATCGCTAAATAACTTTTCCTTCCCAAAAGTGAAATTCGCGACGGTTTGTGAATGGCGCATACGTTATCCAGTCCGCGGACATGCAATAATTGTTTCATGAGCCCTGCCAATATTGTAGTAGGTATTGGCTTTTTACAATCCCGGGTGCCCTCTGTTATTCGTAGGACTTATACAATTAAAATATTTTTACTTTAAGATCATCACATATTTAATTAAGATACTCCCATAGAATGAATGCGAAACGATTTTCACAGTGAAACAGGTTTATCATTTGGCAAAGATTTCATTTCATCTTGCGCCTACAAAGATCCCACAGTTTGTGAAATTTTTTCTGTTGAAATGAAGTTAATGGATGTGTCGGAAACAGCTGCAAATAATAAACTGACATTCGCCGTCCCTTTCCCGGCCGTATGTGAAACGTCTCGGTCTCATTTTATTCTTGTATATTTTTCAATTCTCTTGTTTTTTTTATCGTAGTTCTACAGTTTCGTATTGCGTCATTGAGACTACCGAGGAAGATAATCCCGCTCACTTTTTACTGTCAGTATAATCTGAGAAGGGTCAGGATCATGAATAGAACTTTATTTTAAGTTTGGTTACGCTTTGAAAAATAGTCCTCAAACACTTTCACAAAGTAATCACGTCATTTAATTAATAATATGAGAATAATATAATTGATAAGATAAAATGAACATGGAAACAGAGACAAAATATTATCCAGCTAAAAACACGTGCAGCATTTCTGCAAAATGTACTCAGTACCGATCTTTTCATGTCGGTATTGAATCCTCGTTGGCTGGATCCGAGGCTCAGATCGACAAATTCTTCGAGGTAAAGCGGCGAGTCGTCCGAAGGGCCGTAAAACTGGGGCCTCTCCGGCCCAACTCAGTAACCGTTACGTCCGGCCGCTCATAAAACCAGACGTCCGCCAAATCAATGGCTACCGCTTTATAAATACTATCATTACGCTCCGGTTGTTTCAGATGATTTGGGCCGCACTATATTATCGTTGAGCGGCGCGTCGCTGGAAAATTTATTTGCGCTTTCGTCTTTATTACTTTTTTGTTTATTCCCTTCCAGTTTTAAACCTGCAACTCCGAACGTGCCGCGCCAACCCCGCTAACATTTCGTCGAGTCTCGGACAGTTCATCTTTTCGATCAGCGTTAACTCCTGGCCACAATCGAGGCGATGTCACAGTCCTCCCTCAATTGCTTCTTGTCTTGTTACGAATGGATATTTGGACATCAAATATGAGAGTTGGGAAGGTGGGCTGAATCAGGAAATGCCTCTCTGAATGACAAAATTGTAAAAAGGTTACTTGCGATGGAATGCGGGCTCTTTCCGTTCTGGAGAATAAAGTGAAAACAGTGGAAGGTCATTGAAATTCCGGTATTAGCCATGGGACGATAACCGTTAAAAGGTGTTTAAACAGTTACTAATATACTGCATTACTTAATTTATTAACATATATTGAACAAATAGACGGGTGGAATCATTTATTTTGGGCTGCTTAACTTCTTCGGCGACAGCTTAGAACATGTCCGGTTCCATATAATCGTTCCCATTCTGTTAAAAGTGATCGGGAAACAGGCTAATATATTGTATTATATTGTAATATATTGTATTGTGTATTGTATTGGCTAATTCATTCGAATATTTATTGATAATAACCATAAGTTACACATTAGAACTCTTCAAAATTGTACAGTTATTTAACATTAATGTTGTGTAGAAAGTCGTTACTACATGCATGATTTTTCTTTCTTGTTAATTTCTATTCTAAACTCCGCTGCTGATAAAGCATCCTATTGATATTGTCACTAAAATGTTACTCCGCATTGTAAATCCCGTACACATTGTAACAGTGTTGTAACAAACTATAACAGTTTTGGTTCCGTCTTAGGGGTTATTGTATTAATATGACAGATATTATTTTTTGAACGCTCCTACAACCTCGAGGATGTTGATGTGGGGGTACCGACAAAACTTATTAATTCAGAGCACATTATGAAGCCATAATGGACGATGAATGAGCTGATAACGTTCTAATGGCGTCGAAAGAATCTTAATTAATGATCATGTCGATCGATAGATAGCAGTTAGTGATGGATAACCACAAAATAAAATTCACAGCACACAGAAGTGTTATCAGATACAACGTGCAATGTGCATACTATATAAATCATAATCACCATTAGTAATACTACATTTTTATTCGTGATATTTTTTAATGAAAATTATAAAATAAGTACTGGAAACAAATAAAAAAGTGGTATCTTAAATTATATATTGTAAATGCCTCAGAGCTTACCATATCTCTTTCAATATGCAGTTCGTCGTAAATGGACTCTTAAAAGCACCGTGAATAGGATAACTACATAAGAGCGCATGTGGGGAGAATTGAACTAACCGGATCGTCCAATGTTGGCGCGCATACTTGGAGCCCGACTTAAGTACGGGACTTCATAAGGGGGAAGGGTACAGAGTGTTGAAAAAGAGCGGGCCGCTTAATTGAGATGTCCCTGAGTGAGAGTACTTTTTATAGTGGGAACGCCACGTTTTGTCGGCTTAACGGGAAATCCTTTCATGAAGTCGGGCCTTGGTGGGCGGGGGCATGGAGAATGTGTTTATTTCGGTGGATCTGAGGGGCTGGCCCACACCTCCGTGTCCAATAGGAAGGCAACCTTCTCGTTTTTCCATTAGCGGTAGATGTTCGGAAACTCAGTTACATCTTGTGGCGGGACACTTAAGGAATCAGGATCGATTTAAAACCGATTAGTTCAGCTGAAGGAGCGTTTCCAGAAGATGAAGCACAATTCCACTCGGACAATTACTTGACGTCTGGGAGGGAAATACTTGCCCCCATATTTTCTAAATGCCTCATAGTGATATCATCTTTCTTGAAATTTACACACGATTATTTGGACCTATGTTGGGCCGGTGTCGGTATCTGGAAATTAGTGAGGCAGTCTGCAGTGACAGCGCGGGCTTGATACTTGAGACTTGATACACGGCACTTCGGTGCTTCACCAATTCATTGGCGAAATGCTACTGACGATACCGAGGTGTACAAAATGGTCCAGCATGATGTTCCAAACTCTCGCACTTTCCAAGCTGCTAAACACTATTTTTCAATTTATGTTATTAGTTGGGAATAGAGCGGAGAGGACGCTCTGCGCCCTGGTAACAATACGCCAAGATAGCCTCCAGGGTTAGGGCTTGCTTCAAAGTTCCGCCGCCGGTGCAGGTCGGTCGACAATTAGAAATCATTATATCCAAAGAAAACAAAGAGCTCGACTGGGAGGTAAGAAGCGTTCCTTTATTAGGTCGTTAGGATTAGATGGGTGGGGGGGGAAGGCAATGCTGACATTTACAAGGCTGGAGTGCAAGGGCGATGAGAGTGCAAACGAGCGGGATTGGGCCGGGTATGCGGTGCTATGCGGGCTCCAGATGTATAAAGACTTGTACATTATTTTTGTCCCCCAACGAGAAGGGATGAAGAGGAGGAAGAGGACGCCGGTTTTTGTTGCAAGTCGCCTCACGAGGAACTCGAGGAATGTATGAAGAATCGTCGCTAAGCTCTAAGCCCAGAGGGACATTCCCACAGAACCTCTCTCTCTCTCTCTCTCTCTCTCTCTCTCTCTCTCTCTCTCTCTCTCTCTCTCTTTCTCTCTCTCCCTCTCACTCTCGACACGCGTCCGTATCCTGTTCTATAGTGGACTCTTGACATTAAAATTTCGTCAGCGGCCAATGGACAGAAGTTATGACGAACCTCCCTCCGAACGGACAGTTGCATGAATAATGTAAGACGGCGGCCATTTAGTTGGCAAACTGTTTGCCCCCGGTCTATTATTCAATGGGTGTTGGCCGTCTGATTTATGCCGTAAATTAACCGGAATCCATAAACAAGCCATCAGCCTCCATTATGGGACTCATTCAGAACAGTCCATGGCACTGAATACGAACCCGCGGAGAATGTTTCTCATTGAATTCGGAAAATCCTCCATTGAATTCAACTGACAGAAACGGCGTCTAGTGTATATCGTAATATGTATCGTAGATAACTGACCATAATTAATGTTTATAAATTATATTATCATCATAATTGTTTTATAAATTAAATATTTATTTTGTGTCAAAATATAGAACAAGAGTAACAACTTACAGACTAATAACGTGTCAATGACTCTGGTCACATTCGACATTGTTCATCCTATTTATACCATTGGTTCCTTTATTCCTTTATTTTTTCAATATTTCTGTGTAAACACCAATATTTCAATTATTTGAAGCGATTAAAAAAAATGAATCTAGAATAGTTCGATATAACATGAGGATCGAATTGCTTTCGAAGACATGATTTGACAATTTATACAACTGGATTCGGCAAGGTATGCCGGGACATTTCGGGTGGGGGAATGCCGAACAGTCGTGAAGACCTCTCTGACATTATTAACTCCTAAAAACAGACACTCAACGAAGAAAATTAAAGGGGGCCACTTTAAATTCTTTTTAAAGTTTAGAGTTTTTCTGGACTAACGCGCGTCAATTTCAGATTGCTGTGACACTTTAAACTGGATGGGCGTTTGAATTGATTTCGATTAATTTCAGGTTAAAAAAAATTAATTTTTACAGCGGAAAAATATACACGGTATTTTTATTTGCAAATCGCATTTCTGCAACGGTAAAGTATTATGGCAGTGTTCTAAGGTAACGACAAACGCGTTATTAACTCTTGCTAATTAATTATGGTGGCTATCTACACGTATTTTAATTTTTCACTTACATAGAGTACAAATTGCATCCTACAAATTATCTCATTTTGCAATTATATTGCCGTGGTCTAATTATAGTTAAAAGTAGAAAATATGGCAGTAGGTGGCATACAATGAATGAATATTCTAGTGTTTTAAAATAATATGGCGAATAATATGAATACAAAAAAGAGGTATTGGATAACTAATTTCAATCGTTTCTAGAACAATAAGAGATTTCTATTCTTCCATGTTTACCTGTTTGGGATGCATATTTTGGAAAACGTACTTTCATTGGATGGTGGAAACACATTCATTATCCCCAATGAATTATAGTGGATAATGTAAGATAAAGGTATTTATAGCCCTCCAATTGGCTCTGATCTCGAGACTGGATGTGAAATCTTATGGGCTGTTCTGATAAACCGAGCGAAGGGAACAAGTATGGGTGATTCCGTAGAATTCACTCGTATTCGTGAGAAAGTTAGGAGTGATTCGAATAGCCAATCGGAGATCGTGCTTGACACTCGACAAAGGATGTAATACTGGACCCCTTACCACTTCCACCTTTCAATGTGTAGAGTTTTTTCTTCGTTAGAACAACTGGCTTTAAATTTGCGTGCGAACATTTCCGACAGATGTGGTCTTTGAGAAATAAAACGCAGCTCAGGTACAAATAATGCCAAGTATCCTTCGAAGCCTAACTGAATTTTTAAAAAGACAAGTATTAAAATATTCCTTGGAATATAAGAATAATCGGGTCGGTGGTACGAGCGGACCGACATTGGATCGATCAATGGTGGGCCATATTTTCAATTAATTGATGATTTGAATCGAAAGACGAAGAAATTCCACCCCTGAAACGCCCAACAACAACACGTATGAAATAAAGTTGAAGGTAACGGACTCATTTTGTGGCACAAGTAAGTCCATTTTGTCAAATAGTTAATCATAAATTTCTTGAACCAATCGCCGAATGAAATGTTATCGGTGCTACAATATTCGGAAGGGACGGCCAGCCCCCTTAACGATTGTAAAATACACTGGGGGGGGTTTGGGTTTGCGGTCCCAAAACCCAAACCCAACCCCCCCCCCAGACTTCAAAACGGGATAGAATTAATTCAACCGGAAAGAAGAATGGAATAAACGACGGAATTGTGCTTAAAACAAGCCCGTGACACTACACAATTTCCCGAGAGATGAAGATAAAGCTTAAAAATGGCTAGTCGCCGTACGGTATTGAGGGATAAAACATTTAGACAGGAATAAAGGATAATACGACAATATACGGGGACATGGAATGGAGCCTAAAAACCTGATTTTAATGTCAATTTTGCGCCAAAAAATGCCATTTTTGGGCCTGAAAAATGAATTTTAGAGCCGATTTTGCGCCTTAAAACCACATTTTAGAGTCGATTTTGGGCCTAAAACCCCATTTTTGGGCGTGAAAACCGCATTTTTGAGCCTAAAAACCGCATTTAATTGTCGATTTTTCGCTAAAAAATGCCATTTTTGGGGCGTGAAAACCGCATTTTAGAGCTGATTTTTGCCTAAAAGCGGGCTTTTTGGGGCGATTTTGCGCCTAAAAACCGCATTTTATTGTCAATTTTTCGCCAAAAAATGCCATTTTTGGGCCTGAAAAATGCACTTTTTTGGGGCGATTTTCGCCTAAAAACCCCATGTTTGGTCCTGTAAAACGCATTTTAGAGCCGTTTTTTGCCTATAAGCGGGCTTTTTGGGGCGATTTTACGGCTTATAACCCCTTTTTTGGGACAAAAACAGTATTTGTGGGCCGATTTTGCGCCTAAAAACCGTATTTTAGAGTCGATTTTGAGCCTAAAAAGCCCATTTTTTTATCTAAAAAAAGGCATTTTAGGGACGAATTTGTTACAGAAAACTGCATTTTTAGGCCGATTTTGGCCCTAAAATCTACAATTTTGGGCCGATTTTGCCCATAAAAGCTAAAAACGCATTTTGGGGCATTTTCGATCCTAAAAACCGCATTTTTCACTTTGGTACATTTGTGGGTGGAATATGGGATCGATCTGCGAAAATTTTCGAAAAACCTAAATTTTCGATTTTCAACCCGCCATTTCAGGGGCAAGTGTAACACAGTTTGGTACACTTGTGGGTGGAATATGGGATCGATCTGCGAAAATTTTCGAAAAACCTAAATTTTCGATTTTCAACCCGCCATTTCAGCGGCAAGTGTAACTCACTTTGGTACACTTGTGGGTGGAATAATCGATCTGCGAAAATTTTCGAAAACCTAAATTTTCGATTTTCAACCCGCCATTTCAGGCAAGTGTAACACTTTTGTACACTTGTGTGGAAAATCGATTTTCAACCCGCTCTAATTTTCAAACCTAAATTTTCGATTTTCGACTGCTTTTTTTACCAAACTTTTGTGAAAACAACATGTTTTTGCCATTTTCAACTGGATTTTGAACAGCGGGCTTTTTACGGTTTTGGTTCGCCATATCAAACCGTATTTATGCCTGAACCCTTTTTGGGACAATCGCATTTAAAAAATGGCCAGAAAAAGCGGAATAAAACGGGTGAAATACCTCCCCGGGGATAGTGTAGTGTGTAGGGAGTGGAAAGGTATGCGCGATGTGTTTCACCACATCCGAATATATACCTGAGACCCGGTAAATCTTACTTTCAAACAGGGATAGGTAGTGTGTAGGGAGTGGAAAGGTATACGCGATGTGTTTCACCGCGTCCGAATATATGCTGGGACCCGGTACGGCCACCCTGTATCAAACAAATTTTACTCGTCGATAGGGATGGTGTAGTGTGTAGGGAGTGGAAAGGTATACGCGATGTGTTTCACCGCGTCCGAATATATAGCTGGGACCCGGTACGGCCACCCTGTATCAAACAAATTTTACTCGTCGATAGGGATGGTGTAGTGTGTAGGGAGTGGAAAGGTATACGCGATGTGTTTCACCGCGTCCGAATATATAGCTGGGACCCGGTACGGCCACCCTGTATCAAACAAATTTTACTCGTCGATAGGGATGGTGTAGTGTGGGGAATTGGAAGGTAACGTGTGTCTCACCCGGAAATAGCTGGGACCCGGTACGCACCCGTATTAAACAAATTTTACTCGGTATGGGTAGGAGGAAAGGTATGCGATCACACCTGTTTCAAACTAATTATTATACAAATCTTACTCGTCGATAGATGTGGATAGGAGTAGGGAGAGGTGGTGTACGGCCACCGTCTGTATTATACAAATTTTACTCGTCGAGGGAAAGTAGTGTGGAGTGGAAAGGTATACGCGATGTGTTTCACCGCGTCCGAATATATAGCTGGGACCCGGTACGGCCACCCTGTAAAAACAAATTTTACTCGTCGATAGGGAGGGAGTGTGAGGAAAGAATATATAGCTAGAAATACCCTGTATCAAACCGCAAATTTTACTCCATCCGAATATATGGGTAGGAGGGAAAGGTATACGCGCGATGATTTTCGCGTCCGAATAGGGATACCTGAGACCCGGTATGAAAGCCACCCTGTATCAAACAAATACTCCAATAGGGATATGTAGGAGTGGGATCCTGAACTGAGATGCTCAATAGGATAGTGTAGTGTAGGAGAAAGGTATGCACGATGTGTTTCACCGCCAAGGGATATATACCTGCAATGGCCACAAGTAGCACGATGTGTCCGGAATATATAGGGTATCAAACAACCCGGTATGGCCAACAGTGTGTAGCGTGTGGAAAGGTATACGCGATGTGTTTCACCGCGTCCGAATATATAGCTGGGACCCGGTACGGCCACCCTGTATCAAACAAATTTTACCCCATCGATGACCCGGTATGGCCACCCTGATAGGGTGAAAGTGTATGGAAAGGTATAGGGACGCGACGCGATATGTATGCGCGATGGTATACGCGATTTGTAGGTATGGCCCCCTGCCACCTGTATCAAACAAATTTTACTCGTCGTAACAAACAAATATTCCCAATAGGGAGGGATAGTGTAGTGTGTGGTAGGAGGAAAATGCACGCATTTCCGAATATATAGCTGGGACCGGTACGGCCACCTGTATCAAACAAATTTTACTCGTCGATAGGGATAGTGTGTAGTGTGTAGAGGAGTGGAAAGGTATGCACGACGCTGTGTTTCACCGCGTCCGAATATATAGCTGGGACCGGTACGGCCACGATTTTTCGTATGGTGTTGTGTCTACCCTGCTTTGTTCACTCTCGTCCGATAGGTGTAGGTGTAGAGTGTGTGTGGAAAGGTATACGCGATGTGTTTCACCGCGTCCGAATATATAGCTGGGACCCGGTACGGCCACCCTGTATCAAACAAATTTTACTCGTCGATAGGGATGGTGTAGTGTGTAGGGAGTGGAAAGGTATACGCGATGTGTTTCACCGCGTCCGAATATATAGCTGGGACCCGGTACGGCCACCTGTATCAAACAAATTTTACTCGTCGATAATATACGCGGTGTTTACCGTCCGGAAGTGTATAACGCGGCCACCCTGAGAATATATACCAAATTTTACGGTATCGTCACCCTGTATTAAACAAATTTTACTCGTCGATAGCCACCCTAAATAAAACAAATTACCTCGATAGTGTAGGGATGGGTAAGGGTAGTGGAAGAGGGATATGCACGGCCGAATAATACCTGAGACGGTATGGCCACCCTGTAACAAACAAATCTTACTCCTCAATAGGGATAGTGTAGTGTAGGGAGTAGAAAGGTATGCACGATGTGTTTCACCCCACTGGAGACGGTATGGCCACCCTGTAATACTTACAAGGGAGTAGTGTGTGTTTCACCGCGAATATATACCAACCCTGTAACAAACAAATCTTACGTCCTCAATAGGGATGGTATAGTGGAAAGGTATAGATGTAGGAGTTTCACCGAGTAGAAAGCTGGGACCGGTACGTATTATGGCCAGTATAACAAACAAATCTTCAACTCCTCGATAGTGTAGGTGTAGGAGTAAAGGTATAGGTGTTTGTAGCTGACCCGGTACACACCCTGTGTAGAGGTAGTGGGTGGAAAGGTATACGCGATGTGTTTCACCGCGTCCGAATATATAGCTGGGACCCGGTACGGTACAGCCTTATGAAAGCTGGGACCGGGCATTACGTAATTTACTCGTCGATAGGGAAAGTGTGAGTAGTGTGTGGAAAGGTATGACGCGTTCTGTTTCACCGCGTCCGAATATATAGCTGGGACCCAGGTACGGCCACCTGTATATCAAAACTCGTCGATGTAGTGGACTGTCAACTCGTCGATACCCGGTACGGCCATAGGTATAGTGGAGACTGTGCGATGTTTCCCGGTCCGAATATATGATTTGACCCGGAATAGCCACCCTGTATTATAAACCGCGGAATACGCGAACCGTCATACCTATGGGACCCGGTACAAATTTTACTCGTCACCGATAGTGTGTAGTGTAGTGTATACCGGAAGGCTGGGATACACTCGTCGATAGGTGCTCTGGGACGATTCCGAATAGATTGCTGGATTGCTGGACAGGCCACCCTGTATCAAACAAATTCTACTCTTCGATAGGGTAGTATAGGGTAGGTAGTATTGTATAGGTTTACGTTCTGTGTTTCCTGGTCCCCATAGACAGCTGAATAACGAACAGCCTAACCGGAAATAACTGGAAAAACCAGAGAACAGGAGGGAACCGAAAACTGAAATCTGGGAAAACCGAAAGGAACCGGAAAGAATCAGATAAACGAAATAAAGATAAACCGGAAGAACCGGAAATTCACGGATCATCAGGAAAGAACCCGGTAAAAGTGGACAAGACTAAAATGGAGGACGGAACCAACCGATAGATAACTGGGAACTAGACAAATGGATAGAACGAGGAAAGAAGAACCAGAAATACCGGAGGGAACGGCAAGGAACCGTAGAGTACCCAGATCCGGATTGTACCGGAAGGAACCAGAAAGAACCCGTGGAGAGAACTGAGAGAACCAGAAACAACCGGAAAGATCTGGAGAGAACAGGAAATGCCGGAAAGAACCAGAGAAAACCGGAAAGAACTCGAGAGAACCGGAAAGAGCCGAGAAAAGCGGAAAGAGCAGGAAAGACCCTGAGAGATCAGGGAGAACTGGAAATACCGGACAGAACCGAGAGAACAGGAAATAACTGAATGAACCTGAAAGAAACGGAGAGAACGGAAATAACTGGAAATTACCGAAAATACCTGAAACAACCAGAGAGAAGTGGAAAATGCGGAAATTACTGAGAAACAGCAAGAACTGTAAATACCGAAGAGAACCAGAAAAACTGGAAATAACCAAAAGTGCCTGAGACAACTGGTAATACCGGAAAGAACTGGAAAGAACCAGAGAGAACCGGAATGAACCTGAGAGAACAGGCGAACAAAATACCGGTAAGAACCTGAGAGGACAAATAACCGGAGAGAACCGGAAACATGGAGAGAACTGGAGAGAAGAAAACCAAAAGCACCGGAAATAACTGGAATGAACGAGAAAGAACCTGAGAGAACAGGACATAACCGAAAGAACACGAGAGAACCGGAAGGAACCGGAAATAATTGAAAGCACCTGAGAGAAGGAAAGATACGGAAATAACGGTAATAACGGAAATAACGGAGAGAAACCGGAAATATCCAGAAATTGCGGGGAAAGAACGGAGAGAACCAGAAATAACTGGAAATTAAAAACCGGAAACAACCGGAGAGAACTGGAAAAATGCGGAAATTACTGGAGAGAAACAGAAATAACTGTGAAGAGCTGGAAAAGAACTGAAAGAAAGAACTGAAATAACTGGCGGAAAGATCCGGAAATAACCGGAAATACCAGACACCGGAACCACCGGAAATAACGGAGAGAATACGGAAATTACGGGAAAGAACCGGAGAGAACCAGAAAGAACTGGAAATTAACGGAAATAACAGAAACAACCTGAAATAAATGGAAATCCGGAAAGATCCGGAAATAACCGGAAATACCAGACAGGAAAGAACCGGAGGGAACCGGAAATAACGGAGAAACAACCTGAAATAAATGGAAATCCGGAAAGATCCGGAAATAACCGGAAATACCAGACAGGAAAGAACCGGAGGGAACCGGAAATAACGGAGAGAAACCGGAAATAAAAGAACCAGAGAACCAGAAAGAACTGGAAATTAACGGAAATAACAAGAAACAACCGAAATAAATGGAAATACCGGAAAGATCCGGAAATTACGGAAAGAACCGGAGAGAAGATTAAGCGGAAATAACCTGGAAATAAGATCCTCCGAAATACCAGACAACAGAAAGAAAACTGGAAAATGGGAAAGAGCCATCTCAACAGCCTCATCGGCTGGAAAGCGGAGAGGGCTGGAAATGGAAATAACCAGATTACCTACCTGAACTGACAGAAACCTGAAATACCAGAATACCAGACAGAACCCGAAAGAACCGGAGGGAACGGAAATTAATATCGGAAAGAAATTCGCTACCAGAAGAAATTAACCATGAAATAACCGGAAATACCCTCAATCACGGAGAGATACGAAAGAACGAAGGAATACCAGAAAGAACGAACACTACGAGAGATACAACCGGAAAGGACCGACAACTGATCACGGAGCTGGACCGGAACTCCTCGACTGAAATAACGCATACGAAGATAACCGACAGAAGATCGGAGGCCACCAGCTCTCACAGAAATAAGATCTGACCACTGACGGAAGGCAGCCTGCAAGAACAGAGCCATATATTATGGAGGAACCGGTAACTGGAGCCAATACAGGGCGAGAGAAGCAGAGAATCGAGAGTATGCATAGGGCGAACGAACTCCAGTGCAGGCCCAGCGCATGAACCCAGGCAATGCGGCAGAGGGCGCCAAGCACCACCGGAGCTGGCCATACCGCAGCGCAGATGCCAATGACCAAAGTGGAATAGAGTAGGGGGCGCAATGGGCCCAGGCGGGACCAGGAGGCTGGAACAGGGGACCCGGGAGAGGGATGATGGCTCTGGATACAAGGGAGTCGGGAGCATGGGCAATCAGCTGGGCGGGGGCGGAAGAATACGGTCGAACGGGCCTGAGAGCCTGGTCAGGGCCGTGTCCAAGGAGGCCCGCTCGGGAGTCCGAGGCAGCGGGGTAATAACCGGACAGGTCTGATACAGGGCCAGTCCTGGCGGGGAACCGACGGGCTCCGAACGGGCGAGGAGCAGCACCATACAGCCAGTCGGGCGACCGAACCGCGGCGAGGAGCAAATAAAAGAACGGGACCCGTGGGAGGATCCGGGGCGGTGGCAGAGCAACCGGTGGGTACCGCGCAAAGGACAGTGGCAAACAGAATGGATCAGGGGTGTCCGTGTCCGAGAAAGCGGCGGGGGGCGTGGGTCAGAAGACCGCGGGGAGGGGAAGGGCGGGATACCGTGTCCGGAAGCAGGCAAGGCTGACGTACCCAGTGGACGGAGGATACTCGCCACACACCGAGTCTGGAGGATGCGGGGCAGAAGCCGTGGGCGAGACCCAAAGGGTACCCCAGAGGCCAAGGCGTGCAGACGGGCGAGCCGGGGAGGGAGAACAAAAGGGATAGGCAAGGCCAAGGCGGCTAGGCGAGGACACAGGGAGGGACCGGGGGCCCGGAGAACCGCAGGTCTGGATACAGGGTGCGTGTCAGAGTGGAGGGGTGGGATACCCGCCGCCCCGAAGAGACGCGGGTGGGACTGGCGGACCCACCGTCCAACGGAGCGGAGGATAGGGGAAGGTGAGGCGGTGAGGAAGCCGGTGCCGAGGGAAAGAGTGGATAACAGAATCGGAAGAGAAAACCCGGGGTCTGGTGGCGGATACAGTGGAAGTGCCCAAGGCGATCGGGGTAGTGGACCGAGAGCGCTGGATACGGGGGGTGGTAAGATCGAGGAAGCAGGTCTGGATACATGCAGGCCACTGAGGTCCAGGGCAGTAAGTGAGGCGAGGACCGGGTGAGCGGGCATTGGCCAGGGTACAGGAGGCGGGCCAACTTATCTGGCCGGGGACGAATGAAGTCAGAGTCCGGGTCCTGGGAGACACCGAGGCGAAATTTTTTTGCCTAGTTCATTACCAGGGATTAAGATGAAATACGTTGACGGGCGATGGCCTATCGCTGTCCGTCACATTCGGGTTAATTTCTACCGTGAAGGCCCCGTCGACCCCAGTCCTGCGGTGCTTTACCTTTATTAGGGAGGCACTCAGACTGCACACTAAACTGTGTGATCGGCACTACCCGGCTCACTTGACTCGATCATTTGAGACCCAGCTGCTGGAAGGGCCACGGGCGCGGTGGCCTGTGTTTTCTGGGTGCCGCAATATGTATGTGTATGCGAATACAGATATATATTACCCTCGCAGCATAAAGTGAAACTCTTGTTTTTTAAAATACTGGAATAATAATATAATAATATATAAGAGGTGTCTGAATTCTAACGACTGAGGGTACGGTGCTAAGCCTCGGTACCGACCCCAGCGTATTAACAAAAACGAGGAAACTTCCGTTTTATAAAATGAGATGAATGGATGAAATGGACAGCGGATGAAAATTACGAACGGTGCTGTGTTTTACCGCGTCCGAAAGGGCAGCAGAGTCCGGGTACAGACCAGAGTATTTATTTGGAGACGAGGAATATACATCGAAATATTGAATACTGGAATTGCGAAAAAAGGAACGAAACGGTCGGTGTTAAGCCTCGGCACCGAGAAGCACTCGATAATTTACGAAATTATCTAATAAAGGTGCTGTGTGTTGGACCGCGTGAGCTGAGGCGTGGTACCAACACTCCAGTATTTCGAAACACGGAAATTACTTGTTCTCTCGAATACTCGTGCTGTGATGGACAGCGGTCCGAAAGGGCAAGGTGAAACCGGTATCGGATCCCCCAGTATTTAAAACAAGAGTTTTTATCACTTATCCAGTTAAAACAAATTGAAACACTCATCAATCATCAAAGTGTGATTCTTACATGGAACTTTAGGAAATTGACGGAAGGGCTCCACCAGGAGTGGATCCTGCAAGCTATCTTTTTTGAAATACTGGAATTAATACAGAACTGTGATCCGGAAAGATGGTGTGTGGGGGTACGGTGCCGTGTGGGACTGAATGCAGCTAGGTCCTGGTACCGACCCAGTATTAAAAAAAAGAAAGAAGACAAATTGTTTTGTGAAACGCCGCTTCACAACTTAACTATAACGAACGACTGACTTATCTCTTGAAAAGTACAGTGTATATTCCACACCTGAAACGGCAGCTGGGCGGACACGGTATTGATATCTGGTATTTATTTCAATAAAAGAAAACGACACAGCTTTTGAAAGGTATTTACCTAAATGCGCGGCGCAGCGTGTCCGGCTGAGACCGCCGGCTCCGGGAGAGGAGAGTTGTTGTCGGTGCCCCCTGACCTCTCGTGTGTGTCCTCTCGGAGTGCGAGCGTCTCACTCATGCTGAGGCACGACAACCTCTGCGCGGCGCAAACGACTCCGGTGAGTATTGTATTGATCACCGCCTCCGGTACTTTATTACCGCACGCAGCGAGGGGTATTTACTGCCCGCCTCACTGCGCCCGCGTTGACTTCCTCGCTTTTCACGAACCCCACGGAGAGAGGACGGCCGGGCACTTTATTACTTTGCACTTCAAACCCCGCAGTCCGGAGAGAGGGTGCCCCGATTGCGCTTTTTGGCCGCTTTTCAGGGGAAGAGTCCGCACGGCGGTCCCTGGATTTATTCAATCGCCCCCCAGCTTGTATTTACAGCCTCGCGGAGTGAGCGTCCACTGAGACGGCCGGAAAACCTCTCGTGTCCTGTGGTGCAGCGTCTCACTCGGTGCCCCGACTCGTGTGTCCCTCACAGGTGGAGAGGGGCCCACTGTGGACCGTACTCCTCGCTGCGAGGGGAACCCCACGGGGAACCCCACGGTGGCTCTAATATAACTCTTGCACTCTTGCAGCGCGCGCGCAGCGTGTCCGGCTGAGACCGCCGGCTCCGGGAGGAGGGAGGAGAGTTGTTGTCGGTGCCCTGACCTCTCGTGTGTCCCTCTCGGAGTGCGTGCGTCTCGGTTCCAGCCTCACTGCTCCCGCGTTAATCGCTGGCCGCTTATATACAGGCGTCCAGCGCGCGGCGCAGAGTGTCCGGCTGAGACCGCCGGCTCCGGGAGGGAGGAGAGTTGTTGTCGGTGCCCACGACCTCTCGTGTGTTCCCTCTCGGAGTGTGCGTCTGGTTCCGGCCTCACTGCTCGCGTTAATCGCTTACCGCTTTTTATAACTGGTGTCCAGCGCGGCAGCAGAGTGTCCGGCCGAGACCGCCGGCTCCGAGGGAGAGAGTTGTTGTCGGTGCCCCTGACCTCTCGTGTCCCTCGGAGTGCGTGCGTCTCGGTTCCGGCCTCTGCTTTCGCGTTGACCGCTAGCCGCCTTTATATGGGCGTCCAGTGAGCGGCGCAGAGTGTCCGGCCGAGACCGCCGGCTCTGGGGAGGGAGGAGAGTTGTTGTCGGTGCCCTGACCTCTCGTGTCCCTCTCGGAGTGCGTGCGTCTCGGTTCCGGCCTCTCTGCTTCCGCGTTAATCGCTAGCCGCTTTATATAACGGGCGTCCAGTGAGCGGCGCAGAGTGTCCGGCCGAGACCGCCGGCTCCGGGAGGGAGGAGGATTGTTGTCGGTGCCCCCTGACCTCTCGTGTGTCCCTCTCGGAGGCGTGCGTCTCGGTTCCGGCCTTCTGCTTTCGCGTTAACCGATGGCCACCTTTATATGAAGCGTTCAGTAGCGCGGCGCAAGTGTTGCCGGCCGAGACCGCCGGCTCCGGAGGGAGGAGAGTTGTTGTCGGTGCCCCTGACCTCTCGTGTCCCTCTCGGTGCGTGCGTCTCGGTTCCGGCCTCTCTGCCCGCGTTAACCGCTAAGCCGCCTTTATATCAAGCGTCAGTAGAGGCGGCGCAGAGTTGTCCGGCCGAGACGCCGGCTCCAGGAGGGAGGAGGAGAGGTTGTCGGTGCCCCAGACTCTCGTGTGTGTCCCCGGAGTGCGGCGTCTCACTGGTTCCGGCCTCTGCGCCCGCGTTGAACTCCTCGCTGTTTCACGAGGGGCCCCCACGGTGGACCGTACGATTTGGTTTCGGCGGGGCGGGTTCTAACTTTTATTAATTTTGCTTTTACTTTACAGCGCTCCGGGAGAGAGGAGGTGGTGGACGGAGTCGGAGTGAGCGTTCATTGTTGTGTCGCGTTGCGTGTTTTAGAGGGACCGAGTGGACGCAGTCGGTTTTCGCAGAGAGACTCGTCGAATAGATTGCAGAGACCGTACGGCTGCTCAAATTTTACTCTCCGGCTGAATCTTCCGAATAGTATATTGCTGCGATCCGGTACGGCCAGTATCATTTTCGAACTCGTCGATAGGGAAGTGATCCGGTGGAACGGCCAGGTATAGTATTTCACATCGTCGATAGGGATAGTTGATAGCTTTCTGTGGACGCTCGTTCTAACTTTATTAACGGTTCAAACACCTTATTGCATTAGGGATGGTGCACGGTGGTGTGTAAGGGTGAAAAGGTATAACGCTGTGTGAGGCTCTCTTTTATTAATTTTGATGTAGATACGGAACCCCAACCGCCACCTCTCGGGAGAGAGGAGAGTGTTCCCTCTCGGAGGCGAGCGATTTTTCGTCGATAGCAGTCGCGAGCTGTGTCACCTCGTCGATATTGGTATCAAACAAATTTTACTCGTCGATAAGATGTTAAGGTGTGTAAGGAGTGGAAAGGTATACGCGCTGTATTTCACTCGTACGATAGGTCGTGAGATGAGTTGTACTGCGCCCTGACGGGTTGAATTTTACTCAAATGTATGACGCGATGTGTTTTGGCCACCCTACGCTCGTTTCGACCTCGGTTTCGGCCGGGGGGGCAAATTTTATCGATAACTTTTTGGAAAAGGTTTGCGTTGTTGTTACGGGACCTCGGCTGAGACCGCCGTCCCTACTGGAAGAACCCCAACCAGCCCCACTGAAAGCAGATAGATTTTCATTTCCGGATTGCCGATAGGGACAGGATTATTTTCTCGTCAGAGATGTTGTAGTGTAAGGAGTGAACTAGTGTTTTAACGAGCGGACACATGGATTCGGGTACCCGTATTTATAGCAGGGACCAAATTTTAGTGTGTCGATGGAGTATCGATGTATTCACCGCGTCCGAACATTGCTGGATTGCTGATTGCTGATCCGGTCCGGTATGGCACCCTGTATATGAAACAAATTTTACTCGATAGGAGATGGTGTAGTCGTGTCACCGCGTGAGCTCGCGGGACTGCGGTACGGTCGTCGATAGGGAAATAGGACTCGATGAGGGATATGGTGATAGTGTAAGGTAGTGGAAAGGTACGCGCACCGTGGCGTCCGAATATAGCTGGGACTGGTACGGCCTATTATACAAATTCAACTCGTCGATGGGTATAGTGTAATTATGGGGAGTGTGTGGAGTGGAAGGATGGAAAGGTACGATGTTTCTACCGCTTCCGAATACCCGGTACGGCCACCCGTACCGCTCACGCGCCACCTGTATCAAACAAATTTTACTCGCTAGGTATCAAACAAATTTTACTCAGCCACCCTATCAAGTGTGAAAGGTATAATTGTATTTCACACCGCTGAGATCCGAATATATAGCTGGCCACCCTGTATCAAACAAATTTTACCCGGTAGGGATGTGCCAGTGGTAACAAGTGGAATTTTGTCGATAGTGATGGTGTAGTTGTGTCCGAATATATAGTGACCTGTATAGGTCGATAGTGATGGTGTAGTGTGTAAGGAGTGGAAAGGTATACGCTGTATTCACATCTTCCGAATGGATGCTGAGACCCGGTACGGTGGACCGTACGTGGTCCTGGCTTTCCCGGGGTTGGGTTAACTTTTGTCCCATTTTGCACTTTACAGCGTGGCGTTTCGGCAGACCGTCGGGTCCGGGGAGGAGGAGGTTGGCTCGCCTTCCTGTGCTCTCTCGGCGCAGCGTCTCACTGGCCGCCACATCTGCCCGCGATGAACCTCCTTGCCTCTCACGGGGGACCCCAACGGTGGACCGTACTACGTGGTCCTCGGTTTCGGCCGGGTAATTTGGGGTTATTACTTTTGGCCTTGCGGTGCAGTGCGCGGAGCAGACTATTTCATCTAATTGTTTGCTGCTTTATCCAAGACATTGAATGGTAGAATATTTTGTATATAAACATGATAGTAACGTAGACAGACATTTTATTATTGATTATTTTTTTTAGTATTGAACCAAATATATATATTCATAATGAAACGGGACACAATTATCATTAAAGATGAAAACACATGAAGGTAATTTTGTGGAACTGTCAAACCGATTTTGCCCATAAAAATGATTTTTGGGGCGTTTTCTAAAAAACCTGTTTGGTCCTGTCCTATGCGGCATTTTAGCTTATATCTGCCACGGGACAAAAAACAGTGTGTCGATTTTGCCTAAAACCATAAAACCATTTCAGAGTCGCCTTTGCGGCCTACCCCATTCTTATATGTGTGACAAAACAGTATTTTACGCCTAACCTCGTATTTTATTTGGGCGTGGCGCCGACACCCCATTTCTTCGGCATTAGAGCCTAAAACAGACATTGTGGTGTCGATTTAGCAAAAATAAAAAGGCTAAAATGAATAGACATTTTAGTTAAAATCCCAATTAAAACCTCATTTGGGCGATTAGTAAGCTAAAGCCTAAAAGAGATTTTAGTCATTTTAGCGACCGAGAAAATGACCGCTTTTTGAGCCTAAAAGCCTCGGCGGAAAACGCCTTTATGAGACTTAAAGCTAACCGGTTACCCCATTTACAATTTGCCAAAAATTTTGCCATTTTGGGCCAAAATGCGACATAACTACGATTTTCGCCATGGCTCGCCTTGAACCCATTTTAGAGCGGGCCGATGTTCGCGCCTAAAAGCCTAAAGCCGATTTTAAGTCGATGTCGATTTTCGCACGCTAAAATGCCACTCGATCTAAAAATAGGGTCCATTTAAGGGATTTTAACTGAAAAATTTATAGGCCGTTTTTGCATTTCTAGAGTCCGATTTTGCCTATACACGTGGGGCAAATTTTAGAGCGGCTCGCCCGCCATTTGG
The DNA here is from genome assembly GCA_019843655.1 of Lethocerus indicus. Taxonomy (NCBI): domain Eukaryota; kingdom Metazoa; phylum Arthropoda; class Insecta; order Hemiptera; family Belostomatidae; genus Lethocerus; species Lethocerus indicus. The sequence goes on along the minus strand of JACDQD010000003.1, from coordinate 14,234,305 downwards.
CCATTTAAACTTTTGGCCTAAAAACCACAGATCTGCCTAAACCGCCGTCGCCTGCCCCTAAAGGTGTTTCTAAAGCATAACTGCCATTTGCCTAAAATTTTGGGGCTCGCAGCTTTTTGGCGCCGTAATTTTAGCCTTTTTGGCCTGAATGAATATATAGAGTCAATTTTTAGATTTCGATTAAAAAATCGACTTTTGGTGAAATAATGGAATTGGATTTAGCTAAAATGCGCCGAAAATTTTCTACCGCATTTTGCGATTTTTTTTCAACACATTTAATAGGTCGATAAAAAAATTTTGAGCCTAAAACCGGATCTTTTTGGGGCCTGAAACCATTTAGAGCTGATTTAGAGCTGATTTTTTGCCTAAACCGGGCTTTTTAAGCCTGAAAATGATTTTCAACGAAATGTTCGAGTATAAAAGCCATAGCGATATTAGTAAATCAGCGTGATTTAGAGCGCACCTAAAATGCATCCATTTCGAATTGGGCGGTAACATGCATTTTGAGCTGTTTCGCCTATAATATTTCGGCCTTAATATCCCGGGCTTGGGGCGATTTTGCGCTCAAACAGCCGTATTTGTGGGTCGGATTTAAACCTTTTTGGGGCATATAAGTGAAACCGCCATTTTTGAGCCAAAATTTATTGTCTTGTGGGCATGTTGTAGTCCTTGAAACAGCATTTTGGATGATTTTGCGACCCCCGTGGGCCCGGCATTCGGTGCCGTAGAGACGACGAGCCTAACGCCTAAGAGTCGATTTATTGTGGCGTGAAACCCCACATTTTTTTGAATGGTACAGTTTTGGTGACGATTGATTTTGCGCCTGAGCCTTTAAAAGCGGGCCTGGGAGATGATTTTTACGCGCTTTTAAGTGAAAACATGCATTATGCGCTTAAAACCCGCATTTTTGCTGTCCAATGCAGAATGGGCAAGCAGCTGGGGTTCGTACGCCGATTTTTAATAAGCCACATTTTTCATCCTAAAACCGCATACATTGCGCCTAAACCCCATTTGGAATATGGGCGCTGAAAACCCTGCTTGTGAACGGATTTCGCACCGCACCAATGCGCATTTTAGATTATTTTGCGCAATTTTACCAGCGGCATTGTGCGTGCATTTTGTGAGCCTAAAACCGCATTTATTATCGATTTCGCTAAAAATGCCTCGCTAATTTGCGAAAACCGCCCCGCGCCTAGCGCTTTTTGAAACCGCCTAAAAGCCGTATTTCGTCGCGGCGATTTTAAAATTTTCGATTCAACCCGCCATGGTGTCAGGGGCATTTCTAAAAATGCAACTCACTTTGCTTTCGAATTTGTGCCCACTGAAAAAGCATTTTAGGCCGTGCGCCTGCGCGCCTAAAATCTAATTTTTGGTATTGTGCGCCATAAAACCAAAATGATTTTTGACCGCAATTTTAAGCCTGGGTCGATTTTTCGCCAAAAATGGGGCCTTACAGGCTGATTGATGCACTTTTTAGGCCTGAAACATTTTAGAGCCTAATATTTAGAACCTTAAAATGTTTGGGGATTTTGTAAAAAGGCATTCTAGAGCTGCTGTTTCTTGCCTTTTGCGGCGAGCCTTATAAAAGTATTTGCTAAAAAGGGCTGTGGCTAAAAACCGCACCTAAATGCACCCCATTTTTGGGCGTGAAAACAGCGATTTGAGAGCCTTTTGCGCCTTAAAACCACCATATAGAGTCGATTTTGCGCCTAAACCCCATTTTTGTTTTTGAGAGCGGGCATTTAATTGTGGGCATTTTTCGCTAAAAAATGCCCTGATTAGAGTGATTTTTGCCTAAAACCCCTTTATAAATATTGATTTTTGTGATGTGGCCATTGCATTTTCTGCCTGCCTTGACTAAAACCGCATTGGGCGATACTAGACATTTAGCCCTTATACTTTAAGACGATTTTCGATCGACATGTAAAATGCGATTTTACGTCCTGTAAAAATTTTTTTGCTCGATTAGGCATTGCAGCGGGCTTTTAGGGGATGCGACAAAAACAATGGTCCTGTAGCATGTATAGGCCAAAAATGGGGTTTGAGCCTAAAAAGCCCATTTTTTATCACCTTCAACCACAGGCATTTTGGATTTTGACGAATTTGTTACAAAAATCTGGTCTCCTAAAAATGCCAGCCGATTTGCACAACCCCAGAGCAACTTTCTATCACCCAAAATGTTATAGCAAACCGGTATGTCGTTTTTACAGGCTAAAATGCCCGTGAAACCCTTTTGGATTTTGTATGCTCTAAAAAATGCGCAATATAGGCCACAACCCCATGCCCATTTTTAAAATAGCCCCTAAAAATCCGATTTTTACAACTCATTTTAACGCCTAAAAATTTTCATGTGGAAAATAGAGTGAGCCTAAAACTTAAAAGCCTATGAATTTTAGAGCGGTTTTTAGGCGCAAAAGTCGCACAAAATCAGGCAAAATCCTTGCGGTTTCACGGCGCATTTTAAAAACCCATTTTTAAACGTCCTGTTTTAGAGGCGCATTTAGCGGATTTTGCGCCTAAACCCCATGGTCGTAAAACTGCATTTTGCCAAAAATGGGGTTTAGGCGTAAAATAAACCGTCATTTAAAATGCGGTTTTAATTTATTTTGGGGCGGAAACCGCATTTTAGAATGCCTAAAAATTGGGGAGAAAATTTTGCGAGAGTCGATAGATCTTATTTTCGATCCGTCATTTTTGCCGTTTTTGCGACTAAAACAGATCGCTATTCCCTCTACAAGTGTCCTATGGCATTTTGGACAATTTTTGTCGTACCGAGTGCCATTTTGGGTTTAATACATTTTAGATCGGATTTAATGATTTTTAATTTAGCGCCATTTTTCCATATTCCACCTAACCAAAGTGAGTTACACTTGCCCCTGGGTTGGCTTAGGTTTTCGAAAATCGCATATTCCACCAACAGTGTAGTGAGTTACACTTGCCGCTGTTGGTCGAAAAATTCTATCGAATCCCGCCAGATCGATCCCAAATTCAAGTGTGAAATGGCGGGTGCCCCTAAAAATTTTCGAAAATTTAGGTTTTCGCGAATCGATCCCAATTCACAAATGTGGTAAACGGTAGGCTCGAAAATGAAAATGCCCCGTTGCCCCAATTCTACGCCGGCCCAGGCCAAAATCGGCCAAAACGTTTTTCTGTAACAAAATTCGTTATGCCTTTTGGATAAAAATGGGCTCGACTCTAAAAACGGTTTTTTGGCAAAATGGCCGGCCCTAAATACTGTTTTTGTCCTGTGGTTATAAGCCGTAAAATCGCCCTAAAAAGCCCGCTTATAAGGCAAAAACGGCTCTAAAATGCGTTTTACAGGACAAACATGGGTTTTAGGCGAAAATCGTTCGCCCAAAAGTGCATTTTAGGTGCGAAATCCAACGTTTAAAATACGGCTTTAGGCGCAATATCGCCTAAAAAGCCCGCTTATAGGCTAAATGCATTTTCAGGCCCAAAATGGGCATTTTGGCGAAAAATCGGCCTAAAATGGCATTTTATAAATTGACAATAAAATTTTTTAGGCGCCCTAAAAAGCCCGCTTTTAGGCAAAAATCAGCCTCTAAATTTTCACGCCCTAAAATGGCATTTTGAAGGAAAATCGACAATTAAATGCGGTTTTAAAAAATCAGCTCTATCGGCTCTAAAATGCGCACGTTTTACAGGACCCAGGCATAATGGCTAAAATCATTTTTGGTATTTTGACCAAAAATGGATTTTAGGCGGCTCTAAAATGCTTTTTTCGTCATGGCATTTTGGCGTAAAATCGGCCATAGAGGATCAATTTTAGGTGCAAAATGCGGCTTTAGGCGCAAAATCGCCCCTAAAAGCGCTTTTAGGCGAAATCAGCCTAAAATGCGGTTTCACGCCAAAAATGGCATTTTTAGCGAAAATCGACAATTAAATGCGGTTTTAGGCTCAAAAATGTTTCACGCCCAAATATGGGGTTTTAGGCGTAAAACGGTCTCAATGCGGTGTTTTACGCCCAAATGGGGTTTAGGCGTAAAATCGACAAAAACTAAAAGCAGTTTATAGGCTCAACAATTTCCGGTTGAAAATCGAAAATTTAGGTTTTTCAGAAA